>OY723411.1:17733129-27733129 GCA_963210345.1 Inga oerstediana
AAGTAAACACATATCACAATATTGCAATCAATATACAAGGTTGGGTTTACGTCACGTCCCCTCACTCTATCTGACTTTAAGGTTGGGCTTTTGCCACATCCCTTCACTATATCTGTATTTAAGGCCGAGCTTTTGCCACGTCGCTTTACTGTATCTGTATTCAATGACTAATGCAAATAAGCAATGCAATATACATGATATAGGATAAATTGTTACTACCTAGGTCTTTCCGTTCTTAAGCAGGCACGGGGCCTTCTACACTCCGGGCAAAAATCAAATCCTAAAGTCATAATTAAGGATGATACATTATCACTTAGTCTAATACTCAATACCATCACAATACTTAAATTGGTTATCATTATTGTCTCTTAAGTACCCTTAAACGCCTCTAATAAAAGCACTAAAGGGTTGGGAGAACTACCCCAGGGATCCCCTTTTGGAAGCACAAACACTGACATTTTTCACTGTTTTACTCGAGTAAAGACATCCTCACTCTAGTGATGGTATGGTCTGCACTCGGGGTATTAGAGAGTGAAGGATAGCTAGTGAGCACCCGAGAGCACAACAACTTTTTCAAAGACAGGGACACTCGAGCATATAAGACCTAACTTGAGTGATAGCTAAATGCTTCACTTGAGCACTAAAGAGAGAAGTCCAGGAAGTAAGAACCTGAGAACAAATGGAAATTTCAAATAAGAAGAGCACTCGAGCATGGATCTTTGCACTCGAGTAAAGGCTAAAACCCGCGAGTGCTAAAACACACTCTGGCACTTTAACCATAAGTGCCAACCCGAGAGGCAAGTTCTGGGTGTCAAATACACCAACACTCAATGAGAGGAAGCTCACTCGAGTGAGAACCCACTACACTCGCAGGTAAGGCATTACTCTTGCCCTTTTCACAGAAGTGCAATGCAGAAACTGAAGGGAAAATGAAGAATTTCACTGACTCACTCGAGTGGAACCCAACCTCACCCGAGTGATATTTATCACTCACCCGAGTGAACCCTAGATCACCCGAGTGACCTTATAAAAACCAAGAAAACACAAAAACACTGACAGCAATTTTCAGGATTTTCCCAAGAGTTCCAAATAGACCCAAAACCTCAACCAAAGCTATCCTCACACAAACTCACTCAATGAATCCAATAAAACCATTAAAATAACAAAATTCCTACTCCATTATCATGCTTTGGTCTTGGGCAACATTAAACACTAAATTTCCAAAATCACTAAACTCAAACATTCAATCCCCAATCAATCCTATCTATCCATATACCTTCCAAATATACCATTTCCATACCAATAACATACCAAACTGCCCATTAACCTTTATTTTCAAAAATAGGCAATAATTTCCAGAAATCCAAAGTTAATCCATTTGGCATAAAACTTAGATAGATAGGTCTCTTAAACTCACCTTGTCAACTTCTTCAAAGAAGCTTTTTTATTCTCCAACTTTCACAATTCCTTAAAGTCACAAACCAATACCAATAGACACACTACAACCATCAAAATGAAGCTCATCACTTAAGGAACAATTTTAAAGAAATGAGTTTGAGCATTTGAGGTCATTTCCTTTACCTTTTCTCAAGCTTTTTCCTTCTCTATTTCTGCAACAATGCCGCTAGAATGAGGAGAAAAGAGAGTGAGAGATAGAGAATGATGATGATGATACTCCCTCAATACCTCTTCAGCACAAAGTGATGGAAGAGATGAGCAAGAAACATTAAAAATCTTTCTTTGACTTTTCCTCCACTCCTCACACAACACCAACTTGCCACATGTCCTCTTCCTATTGGCTCACATAACTTAAGTAACTAAATTAGTTACTCTACCCTTTCCATTAGCCATTTAGTTACACATCTCATTTTCTTTTAGTTAGTAATTAATTTCCCCATTAATTACCAACTTAAGGCCAATAATTCCATTCTTTCAATTTTTCACCAATTATGACATATTAATTAATATTGTCACAAAACACATAATAATTCCAATTTAAATTCATAAATCTCTTCAATAATCAAATTTTTGGGCGTTACAGTAACTCCAGAGGTCGAGTCAACCCTTTTGCCATTTCTTCCTAAGTTGTCTCTTCTTGTGTCGATTGAATTCTATCTATATTCTGTTTTGCTTTCACCTCTTGGAGCTCATCACTTAATTCATGGATCCTATCCCGTTGCTCCATTAACATACCTATCATTTGTTTATGAGATCAGGTAGATTATGGTTTATTTTTTCCACCTCCGGTTCTACCCATCGAATCTTTAGGCGAACCATTGTTTCTTTTCACTCTATAATTGATTCACAACATCAATATCACATTGAACGTATACACATATTCCTTAAAACTCATATACCAACAAATAGCAGGAACATTCATGTGTATACAACAAACAGTCATGGGTTAACTACCATAATTAAGACAAGGAACTATTGCAACTATCCTAGCAAAACCTACCCATACCAGGAACTTCAGCTCTGATACAAAAAATGTAACCCCATACCTTGAAAGCTGTTAATATGGTTCGAAAATGTGATATAAATTAAACGAAGACCAAAGGATAGCTAAAACTTATTAAAGTTCCCTTCTTCAAGGTAGGATTTAGTCCTGTGATACAGTAGGTTTTCAAGAACTTTTCAAAAACCTATTTAATATGGTCTCACTTCCACTTTTTGAATCTATTTGTCCTATTTGGTTCTATTCCATTCATAATATCAGAGTGCATATAAAATTTTCTGGCAAATTCTTGGGTTTCATTCATTCACTAAAAGGGTCTACAAGAGTTTCCCATACTAGGGATTACATACAACTCCACATGTTCACATTATATACAATATATATTTTTCCTAAAAATTGATAACCAATGTAAAAAGCTAAATCTTCTACCCGGGAGAGCTAGTCACCCTTGGTTACCTACTTCTTCTTTGATCTGCTAGCCCTGGCTATAGATTTGTCATTGGAAAGAGTGAGATTCATATGAATCTCAGTAGTAACAATTTCCCTCAAATAATATATAATTAACAAAGCATATAAGTAATTATCACAAAGCAATATTCATCACATTGATGACGGCTTTTGCAGCTGTATATGATGGCCATCACAACCATATACAACAACTTTCATAGTTGTATATGACGGCTTTCACAGCAATATATGATAGCATTCATAGCTGTATGCGACAGCTCTCATGGTTGTATTCACATTCATCACCATTTAGTGATAAGCACATACATACAAGCATTGTACATGATATAAGAAGGGTGTCACTACCTTATTCTTTTAGTCCTGCTTGAGCACAAGTTTCCTACGCTCAGGGCAGATATCAAATCCTATAAATCATAATCAAGGATGACCAGTTATTGCTTATTCCAATTATTTAACAACTCCAAGACACTTAAGGTTGGTTATCATTTGAGACATTTAGGTAGCTTCTAGAAGCTCAAACAAAAGCCTAAAGGGTTGGGGAGAACTAGACCAGAACCATCTCTTGAAAGTTCAAAGTGTTGAAATTGGGGCTTGGCCAGGGCCAAGAATAGGACAGAGAATTTTGGAATGCAGTCAAGACCCTTTTGGCTGGAGCCAAGAACTGGTCAGACACTTTTTGGCTTTGGCCAAAATGCCTGGCCGTGGCCAAGAAGTGACCTGTTTCTTAGCTGACTTCCAACAACCATAAATTTTAGCACACAAACTCAAATGACTCATACTTTATATCATTGTAAAGCTTACAATGTCTATTACAATATTGGAAAGTTTCACAACTTTTTGACATCATTTGCTATTTCAAAACATCAAGCAAAGTAGATCCCTTAGACAAAATCTTTACTTGACAGAATTCCAGTTTTTCAACAAATGTTTCCAAAGGTCAATATTCATAACCGTTACTATTCCCTACATAGTTTTTCACATAGAATCCAATAGAAACATCAAAACAACCAAATTCACATTCCTTGCACATGTTCTATTTTTAGGCTACAATTCAACTTAAATACTCACAATTTCCAAACTTCACATTCAAGGCCCCAATTAAGTTCATACATCTAATAGACAACTCAAGATACAATTTCAACAATTAAAACACTATGAACTCTTTAAAATTCTATATACACAAAAATTATGGAAAATTATAGAAATTCAAATTCTCAAACAATGACCACAATATGCATGTCAAAGAGTTGCCTTTGCTTACCTCTATCACTTCTACTAGCTAATTCTTTGATTTTCCAACCACTAGCTTTTCTTGAGTACACAAAACATCTCCTCTTGAAAATATAAAACCATAGGAATGAAGCTCTCATTAAGAGGATCAAGATTAGAGAAGAGGTTTTTGGCATTAGAGGTTATCTATATAGTCAAAACATAAGAAAAAGCACTCACCTTCTCAACTCTTCTTTCTCTTTCCTCCTTTACCATGGACGACAATGAGATTTTAAGAGAGAGAGAGAGAGATGATGATGATATCAGATGTTTAGCTCCCTCAATGCCTTAGGCCGACTTTGAGGAAAGAGGGAAGATAAGAGGAGTTGAATCCTTGACTTCAATCTTATGATATCAATGGTGCCATGCGTCATTATCCCATAATTCCTCACTAAAGCATGTAATTAATTAGTTACTCTAACAATTCCATTAGTCATTTAGTCACACATCTTGCTCTTTTATTTGATGGTAAATTTCCTCTTTGGTAGCTGACTAATTGGCCGATAAATTTCTTTCTTCCCGTTTTGCCCCTAACCATAGTAGTTTCTATTGAATTACCACTAAACACATTATTTAGCCCCATTATCACATGCCATACACCCTCCCCCTCACTTTAAATTCAATTTAGGCCTTGACACCCTAATTGAGCTTAGATACAGGGTTTGGCCATTGCCTATTGCTAATTCGGGTCATAATTTACTTTATATTCTCTAAAAGTATTTGTCTAACATTAATTACATTCACTTTTGGAGTCATAAGCCCTTATACATATTTTAATGGATTATAGGGGTAATTCATCTCATAAGGTTTCACTGGTGAGAGGCACACGCCACTATTACATCCTGCTACATCAAGACATTTCCCAATCCTTTCTTTCTTATTCTTTCTCATTTCTTTGCAGACCATACTGGTCGCTACATTGTAAACCACTTGGGTCACATTCTCTATAAACCATACAGGTCACATTCTTTTGCAAACCATACAGGTCACATTCTCGGATAGGGAATATTCATCACTGGTGTGAGTTTCAACCTCTCTTACAGCTTTATGAAATTCCTCTCACAGACATCATCCTACTTAAACAATTCTTTCTTTCACGTGAGCTTTTCTCAATGGAAAAGCCATTCATGAAAAATCCTGAATAAATCTAGCAAGATCCAGAAACTAAGCATTTATACAACAGTTTCTGGCCTCTTCCAGTTCTATACTGCTTCTACTATTCTGGGTTCCACCAAGGATCCCTTCTTTTGAGACAACATAGCTCATAAATGACCACTATAAACTAGTCTTGAATTTTGTTAAAAAATTCTATACAAAAATTTAGTTCATAAAATTCACAAATACAGTAGGTGCATTGGCTAGTCAAAGTTCAATTTTTAAATATACTTAGAAATCAGACAACTCTTCTAGACGGCCATCAATTTTAAATACATTCCAGGCTCCAACCCTTGCTACTCAAGCCATTCATACACATATGTAATGTTCACGAGGTACGCAAAACAAACCATCAATTCTCAAGTGTTTACATTCATTCACAAGATCTAACCGATCAAGTTTAGCATTCACATTTATTCACAAGACCTAACCAGTCAAGTTTAGCTTTCATATTCATTCATAAGACCTAAACGGCCCAGTTACATATAGATGGTAGATCATGTTTGACAACTTAATGCGGGCTTCAACCCAATATCATTCTTATACCATCGGAATGCATTCTTCCAGCCTATGGACACACTGGTCCAACAAGACTTAGGGCTTCATATTGAATGCATATCAGGTCTGACTACCTAAGGATACACTAGCCCAGTAGGTCTTACTGCCTACTATATATTCATAACATAAATATATTCGATGGTATACAGACACAGGCAGAACTATTACATAAGATACGAGAGCAAGAGTTTACTTGACTATTTCAGTCTCGTCGAGCTTGTTCTTCCTTAAGTCCCTTCTGTAGCTTTCTTTCTACAAACAGAACTAGACCACCCCATAGCCATTCACAGGGTTAAATAAACCCTTTTATTTAGCAATTCTACAATCTACTTTCTTTAATTCTGTCATCTCATCCAAGGTCATTCTGTATGAACTTTCGATATCGATCCAGCTTTAGGCAAAATTGCAAATTTTGCTTCCTTAATCGGGAGTATTTTACTTATACCTTTTAACACATTGTCTGCCATCCACCAATCAACTCCTAATATAGTCTCAAGTTAGTGGAATGGCAGGAAGATCCATTCTTTCTCTTATTTTATTAGAGAACTATTTCCTCAATCATTTTTTGGTCACTCTGTTCCATCAGGGACAAACTTTCATCCTATCTGTACTATATTCTAGTACCTCAAATTATTCAGGCAATATCCTCAAATATTCCCAAAATATTACTGACAGCGCAGCATTAATCACAAGGTTTACACTTTCATGTATCGTAACCATAGTACAACCTTAGTCATTTTTTGACCTAAATACTGTTTTAGCTTAGATCTAATTCAAGCATATCCTCAACCTTCACCGTATTCATTCTAATATTCCTATGGTATTCCTAAGGATCACCATCTTTCATTCCTAAAGGCACTTAAGCCTTTAATTAAGAGGTTTCAAATTTCTAGGGTACTTTCCAGGGGGTCACCTATTATGGGATTACTCTCGCCTAAGAACGCTTAACCATGGAGTTTAGTTGGAATTCGGATTACATGTCAATTCGGTATTTGATTCACCAGAGCTCATACCATTATCTACTGGGTATACATCACCGTTGCTCCGTCACATTCTCTATTTATAGTTCTACCCCTTCCTATAGCAGGGGAATCTATAGTTAGCCGGTTCACCGATATATGACTCTATCCTTTCCTCTATATTTTAGCCTACTAATTAGTGGTCGGGGGAAATTCTATTTTTTTGGGTTTATCTCTCACCCATAGTTCATTCTAGTCACAGGATCACTAATAAGGTATCAGTATACCTATTCTTAGTAGCAGAGAACATTAGCCTAATGCCAGAATCTCTGCTCTGGTACCAAAAATGTAAGACCCATCTTACATACCCCTTTTGTTATGTATTGGAAGCGTTACTCTTCAATTACTTAAGGGTTAATTACCATTCATGACTATTAGCCATTATTCATACCAAATATCAGAGTTCGTTCTTATTTTTAATTCTTATTCTTAGATTTAATGATCTCGATTAATGTTCAATTCTAATATGCATATTCATACTTGCTTATTCATACATATTCGTCAAGTGTAAATATTTTACACACAGTATAAATAAATAAACTTGAATCTTCAACTCTTCATTATTCTTCCTCCTAGTTCATCTTCAAGCATTCTTCTCTTTCGTATTCATGTACCTATATGGTTGGTGGGGGTGGGTGAGATTCGAGCGAATCTCATTAGCAAATAGTACTAACAATGCGTGCAAGATGAATCTAGAGCATGATATGCTTGCCTTACATAGACTCATGTTCACATATGACATTTTTGCATGCTAACATTTCATGCAACATATCTATAGCCACAGTAAAAATAGAAACAGAGCTTTATTCATTCAATATGCCTTATATAATTAAGCAAAGTGATACTACACATCAATATATAGCATACACATCAAATACATGCAAATTAAGTAAGTTTACTACCTTTTGGACTTGTGTCCTTTTCTTGTCCCCTTTTCCTCCAACCATTAGAGCTTCTTGGAAATTCTTCCATTCTTCTTCTTTCTTGGCTTCTCATAGCCCAAGATAAATACCACATTATCAATGCCATGACAAAATAAATGTCAAATATGGCTACATTAGCCACTAGGACAGTATTCTACCCTTGCAGTTCACACTTAATACATTTGGCCCTTACTTTTTGAAATTCGAATGTTTACACTATGCTGCCAGAATTCTGACCAATCTTTGAAAAATCATAACTAATTCTATGGAACGCTAAATAAGGCGGTTCAAATTCCTATTCAAAGCTCTTTGAGTCTATTTTATAAGAAAAATATTACTCAGAGATAATCATAGCTACAGAATTCCAAAACTGCGACTAAATCGTCACTGCCACAAAATTCATTCCAGATTTAATGCCTAACTTCAATAATTCATAATTCCTTGTGTACTGATCTAAATGGCACAAATAACCTATCAAATTAAAGCTTAAAAAGTCTAATTTTATTCTAAAAATTTTTATGGCCATTAGACAATATTCAATTACCCAAAAACACAACATATACAAACTACCATGCAAAAACCCTAAACTGGCAGCAAATTCCAGTTTTAGGAACCTTGTTCCAATGATCCAAAATTCATATCCAAGAGCTATTCCTACTCAATTTTTTTTTGTAGAACACAATTGTGACATCAAATTTATTAAATTCTCATCCCTACTTCATGCCTATTCTGATCAAAAAATTAGGGTTTTAAAACAACAATTCACCAATTCACAAGTTTTTCACCATAACAAGTCTTATATGCTTCCCAATCATCATATAACCACATGTACTTGAACAAAACATCATGAAACCCTAAAAATGCTACATGACCAAAATTAGGGTAGCAAGGACAAGTCCACAACACTCCACTAACCAACACAATACATAGTTCAAAATGAAGTTCTTGCTTACCTCTTTCACTTTCCTAGGCTCTTTCTTTGGTTCTTCAACTTTGGCTATTGCTAGATGACTCAAAACACCTCCTGTTCAAAAACAAAAACTACATCAATGAAGCTCTTGGAGAGGAGAACAATGTTTATAAAGAGTATTTGAGCCAAAGAAGTAGTTTACAAGGTGAAAATTCAAGTAAAAACCCTTACCTTGAGCTTGTTCTTATTTTCTCTTTCCTCAAGTTCTTTGGCTGACTTTTACACAAGTAAGAGAGAGTGAAATGTGTTCTAAAATTTCTCTTCCCTTGACTCTTATACTTAGCTAAAAATTGGCCAAAAGAGAAAGGAAAAATATGTGGCTAATAATCACTCTTCTTGGTAAAAAAAAAGGCTTATGGTAATTTAACTAAAGTGTGGTTAGTCTAATTGAGTTGGCTTCTTTTCTTTCCGTCCTCTTCTTGCTTGATTGAAATTAATGCTCAAAAAGGAGGAAGAAATGTTGCCAAGTTGCTCTCTTTGTCTTGCTTTTTGATCAAACTCTTCCAAACTAGAAAACTTTGATAATACTTTGACCTTTTGACTAATTCTTTTTCTTCCTACTTTGCCCTTTATTTGGACAGTTTTTGTGGCCTTAACAGAGTGAGATGAGATTTGCTTTTCATTCTCATAATTGCTTCTTACTTTTAAATAGCAAATCCTAGCCTTTCATTTTGTTTTCTAATTTTAACCTCAAGATCAAGTGGTAATTGCCTCTTTTGCCCTTGATTATGGCAATCTTAATTCTTGTGCCATTAGTTCTTTTAGTTCTCTTCCTTACTTCTTTCTAGATACCATTTTCCTTTTCCTTTGGATTTGAGTTAGGTTTTATGTCATTCTGCCACATCCTAAAGGAATCGAGTATTTTCTTTCGACTAATTTGCACCAAAATTCATATTATATTTTGAGTGCAGTTTCTAAAAGTCGTGCTGCTTCTAATGCATTCTCAAGACTCTAACTAAACTTGACTCAGTAGTCTACTTTATTCAGACTTATTCTTTAGCCTCTAGGCCTAAAATTCAGGATATTACACATGAGCTACCGTATGATTTGGCTGTGTCGACGTCTATGGGTGTCAAAACTGTCACAACAAGTGCTTGTTTTAATTGTGTGGTGAATGTTGAGGGACATGATTCCATGGTAGATTTAATCTATATGATTTTCCATAAACTTAAAGTCATACTAGGGATCAATTGGTTGCCGGAAAACAATGTGTTATTAGACTACAAAAATAAGAGGACTGTATATTCTACCCACAGAAAGATGTTAATATAAACAATGACCTAAACTTTCTATCAGTAGCTCAAGCTGAGAAATGTTTGCAAAGGGATAGTAAGGGTATTTTATATTCTTCTTAGTACAGGCAGAGGCAAAAACAACACTTGAGGATATATCATGGTCAATGAATTCCATGAAGTACTTCCAAAAGATATAAGTGGCCTACCTCCAGATAGAGAAGTGGAGTTTGCAATTGAAATTATGCTTAAAGATGGACCTATATCGAAAGCCCATACAAAATGGCTACGAATGAAATGGTAGAGTTAAAGAAGTAGATTGAAAAACTGTGTGAAAAAGGGTTTATATGACCCAACGTCCTACTATGGGGAGCTCTGATGCTATTTGTTAAAAAGAAAGACAGAAGCTTGAGGCTATGTATCGATTACAGAGAACTTAATAAGGTGATCATCAAGAGTAAATATCCTCTTCCTAGAATTGATGATCTCTTAGATAAGTTGTCTAGTTCTTGTGTATTCTCAAAAATTGATATGAGGTCAGGATACAATCAATTGCAAGTGAAAGTAGAAAATGTGCCAAAAACTACTTTTAGAACCAGGTATGGGCACTATGAATTCCTGGTAATACCATTTGAACTGACCAATACACCTACTGTATTCATGGATTACATGAATCAAATTTTTTGACCATATCTAGACCATATTTTAGTGGTATTTATTGATGTCATTCTGATATACTCAAAGCATAGAGAAGAGCATGAAGAACACTTGAGGAAAGTACTGGAAATCTTGAGAGAAAAACAACTTTATGCAAAATGAAGCAAATGTGAGTTTTGGTTTTTAAAGGTCAAATTTTTGGGCCATGTTATCTTACTAAATAGGGTCTCGATAGATCCTAGTAGAGTGGAAGCAATACTGAACTGAAAAAGGCTAGAAACTGTTGTAGAAATAGACAGTTTTCTATGTCTTACCGGTTATTATAGAAGATACATTCAAAGTTTCTCCTGAATCGCCTTGCCATTGACAAAGCTCACGCGAAAGAAGCATTCATTTTAGTGGGATGATAAATGTGAGTGGAGCTTTATAGAGCTAAAGGAGAGGCTGAAATCCGTACTAGTGTTGATTATCCCATATCTGAGTTTTACCTATATGGTTTACGGTAATGCTAATAAGCAGGGATTGTGATGTGTCCTAATATAGCAAGGGTAGAGTGGTAGCGTATACCTCTCAATAGCTGAAGCCTCACAAGATAAATTTTCCCATACATGATTTATAGCTGGCGGTGATTATCTTTGCTTTGAAAATATGGCGATATTATCTGTATGATGCGACCGTAGAACTGTACTATGACCATAAAAGTCTCAAATATTTGCATGACCAAAAAGAGTTGAATATTAGACAACAAAGATGGATAGAACTGATAACATATTACAACCTATAAATCAAATACCATCCAGGTAAAGCGAATGTCATAGCAGATGCCTTGAGTAAAAAAATGGTGCTAGTAGCAGTCAGGATGATATAGGAACAAAAACTGCTAGAAGGATTTAGAGATATGAACCTTTCAAATAAGATACTACTTGGTAGCTATAGTGCTATCTAAGAAGAAAGTTATCTAAGAGCTGAGATTAAAGAAGCTTAGATACAGGATGAGCAAGCAAGGTCAATCACAAGTAAGATTGAGCAAGGAGAAACTCAGGAATACAACCTTTTACCAAGTGGATAGGTCAGATATAAGAAAAGAATATATGTTCCATTAAAGGCAGATCTAAGATGAAATATCCTAGAAGAAGCACATAAGAGTAAGTATACTCTTCACCTAGGTGCAGTCAAAATGTATCATAGTCTGAAGTCCATGTATTGGTGGCCAGGAATGAAAAGGGATGTAACTAAATACATTACACATTGCCTTACATGTCGAAAGGTGAAAGTTGAACATCAAATACCATTATGGCTCCTACGAAGTCCTAAGATTCCTGAGTGGAAATAGGAGAGCATTACTATGGACCTTGTGGTAGGATTACCAAGAGCAAAGAATTATGACACAATATGGGTAGTCATTAATTGATTTACAAAGTTAGCTCATTTCAGACTAATCAATACTAGCTATTCTCCTGACAAGCTAGTAGAAATATAGATAGAGGAGATAGTTAGATCTATGGTACGCTTAAAAGTATTATATCAATAAAGATCCTCATTTCATTTCAAGGTTTTGAAAATCCTTACGTGAAGATCTAGGTACTAAATTAAAATTTAGTAAGGCCTATCATCCTTAAATTGATGGACAAATGGAGAGAACAATATAGACATTAGAGGACATGTTGAGAGCGTGTGTATTAGATTTCAAGGAAGCTAACGTCATTTTCTTCCACTCGCTGAGTTTTCTTACAATAATAGTTATCATGCAAGTATTCAAATGGCTCTATAGGAAGCATTATATGGAAGGAAATGTCAGTCACCTGTTTGCTGGACAGAATTTTTTGAGAGGAAATTACATGGGCCGGACCTAGTTAATTAGACCATAAGGTAGATAATGATTATTAAGAAGAGACTTCTTGAGGCTTAGAGTAGACAGAAAAGCTATACCGAAAAGAGAAGAAGAACTCTGAAATTTGAGGTTAGTGACTATGTATTTTTGAAATTTTTGCCAGTTACAAATTGAAAGAGCATTGAAAATGAAGAGCATTCTTAGGGTAAACACATACAAAGTAGCTTTTCTATAACTTTTGGGTTGGAGCCACAAGACGATGCCACCAAGTCCTTTAGCTTTTTAAATAACTTTTGTTTTTGGGTTGGCTCAATAAGATGTCGCCACCTAGTCCCATGAAAAACACGTGACTAATTACCTTAACAACTCATCCGCATTCTACCGGTCCACATGGCCATCCTCCCTTAGTCCCACTCATGTAAGCCAGATGAAATCGATGGGCTTCCCTTCCCTGGATTATTAAGGTCAGCCAAGGGCACCAAGTGGAAAGGGAAGCGGACACATGTCACCTTATGAATCAAACACTTATACATATATATGGCAATTAAACCGAACACTCCCTATATTTTAGAAATTTAGCAAGAAGGGAAAATAAGAGAGAAAAATAGAGAGAAAAAGAAAAAGGAGAGAAGGTGCTGAAATTTTAAGAACAAGAGAGAGAGAGAGAGAGAGAAAGTGTTCTTGAGCCATTTTCACATCCTAGATCACGTTTCAAGCTTGTAGAGCCTTCACCAATCTTGTTCCTCTCATCAAGAGAAATATTTCTAATATTTTAGTTTTTTGAAAAGAGGAGTTCGATTCTATCTAGGTGGTGTGGAAGTTGGGAGAATGAATAAAGAGCTATAGTACCAGATAGAGGTAAGCATAAGCTTTTATTTGAGTATAGTATCTTGAAATTTGATTAAGTTTTCATAAGGTTGATATCGTTAGAACCAGCTGACACCCAAGAGGGGGTGAATTGGGTGTAAGATAAAACTTTAGAACTTTAAAAATCTTTTCTCATCTTAGCAAAGCAGCAAGTATAAAAGTAGTGAACCATAAATCAATAGTTAGAATTTAAATAATATATGCTGGAAATGTAAGAGCTTAGGGGAGAGAATATGCAAACTATGATTTATCCTGGTTTGATCCAATTTACGATGACCTACATCCTGTCCCCAGGCTCCTCCTGAGATTTTCAATCCACTATCTTCTTGTTTAATCTAGGCACCAGAGAAGCCTCTACAATCCCACAAGTTTAGCCAGGCACTTGTGAAGCCTTTTACAAATCTCTCACCAAGTTACTTCCCTTTAGACACTGTAAGGATACAACTGAGTTACTGCCCCTAATACACTGTAAGGATACAACCTTGATGATTAAGGATTACAATCAATCTCTCTCTCAGAAGTTAATAAGATGACACTAAAGTACAATACAAATAATCTCTCTCTCTAAGGTAAGTGATATCAAAGCTTGATAAACAGAGAGTATTTGGGTTGGAGTGGGTGATTTATGATCTTAGCATTTTTAGTATTGTTGCTCTGTCCTCTTACACTTTAAATGCTCTTCTATATATAGCTAATGAAGATCGATGACTGTTGTAAGCATTTGTCTGTTAGAGTCCCATTGCTTCTTTTGAGTGCTCTTCATATTTGAAAAACTAGGCGTTATGTTTGATGGATGCTTCACTCCCATAAAGTAGGTTTTATTCTCTTTACATTATCTTCTCATTGTTCTCCTGGAGAAATACTTTAAACACTAATACAATAAAGTGTTAGAGTGATTAGCAGTAAGAGGAATAAGTTACACAATCATTCCTATGATTTTTAGAAGTTATGAGACGTTGTCTGACGCATCACAGGAGTGATGCTTCAAACAACGTCTAATATCACTCGAGTGATCCCTTCCAAAACTTGGCAAAGAGCATCACTCGAGTAGTCACTCAAGTGATCTACTCATTCTGAATCCAAATATGGCAAATGACCTTTCATCAGAAAGATCTCACAATCTATATTCCAATACAAAATGAATCAGCTCCAAACTCATTGTATTCTGAAAGTTATGATCCAAATAATGACTACTATACTAGATAGTGTCTGAATTCATAAGGCTTAACTTCTAGAAGGCATACCGTTTAAATATAACTCCAAATATGACATATAAACTATGCACAGAAATCTCTTTATGTCTAGATTCATATGCCATAAGTTTCAACTCAATCGGACTTGTAGTTAGAGAGTTATATCCAAAATACCGAACCTATTTTGGAATATAGCAGTGATTTGTGTGTCATCTTCTAAAACTCATATCTCTTTCATATGAACTCCTTTAAGCTTAATCTTGGTGTCTAGGTGATGCATTGGAAGTCTAGTTTCATATAAAACAAGTTTCAGCTCAATCAGATGTGTGGTTTGAGATATTTGTCCAAAATACTAAACCTCTATCATGCTGAATGAAAACAGAGCACAACTGAGTGCTCATCACTCGAGTAGTCACTCAAGTGATCAGGGCCATCACTTGAGTGATGCCTTCTAAAACATAGAAGAGAGCCATTATTGAAGTAATCATCTTCTGGAAGTTCCATAACTTTCATATAAGTTATCTTAGATTCAAATTAACCCATTCCAACCTCCATTTGATCATAGAAACCTCCGATATCACATCTAAGAGCTTGAATCTTGATATTCCCTTTAGATCTTGCAAGTTCTTCTTTCTTCAAGCTCTTTCTTCACTATCTTCAATCTTTCTTTTTCTTTGCTTGACTAACATACAATATATTTCTCATTAAATATATTAGTTAGTCAATATATGAGAAAAGTATATAATGTAAACCTTTTGCTCTTAATATGGCATCTATATTTGACATCATCAAAATAAATTATATCTAATATTCTCCCCTTTTTTGATGATGACAAATACTTTAAGAAACATATGTGTAAATATGAAAACAATTTGAATGCAACATATTTTTCTTGCCTTTCTCTCCCCCTATTTGACATCAGCAAAAAGTTTGAAGGATAAATAGGAAAAGCTCTTAGAGAAGTAAATATGAAATCGAATTAGAAATGTCTTTTACTCCCTTAAGAAAAGGAATGTATCATCCTTCACTATTAGGGTGATGCAAATAAATGAAGGTTTTCATGAAAAAGAGTTTGAAACAATTCAAAGTGATTTTCAAGAAAACTTCTATAATCAAAGCAAATTGAAATCAAACATATGCAGAGTATTCTTAAAATATAAAGAGGAAGAGTTTATAAATGCTCATTTGGATTCTGCAAGCTGATGATTGATTCATAAAGTTCATTTCCTTGCAATACTATGCTAGAGGCTGCTTGTGACTTGTGGGTTAGTATAGTTATTGGCCTACTACCAACTTCGTATGTGCCTACAAGTCACACACAAGAATGGTCTAACACGAGACAATGTTTAATCTAAGGTGAATAAATTTTATATTTATATATATATATAATATAAAATTCATAAAAATAAAATTAATAGTTATATATATATATATATATATATGTATTTTCAAAATACATATATATATATATATATATGTATGTATATTATATGATAATATTATTATATTGTGTTAGTTTTAAATTTAGTTTTATTAGATAAATTAAAGTTAATAACTAACATTATCAAGATATGATATCTCAAATTCAATTTATAAAGATAAATTAAATATATTTCCATTGGCTCTTTATTAGGATTAAATAAATAGGTTAAATTAAAATTGTTGGATAAATTTAATTAAACCAAATTTATCTAATTAGCTTATTAAAATAATTAAGTGTTAATTGATTTCAAAATTAATAAAGATTAATTTTGAAAATCCAAGATAACCTTTATTAGTTATAAAAACAAATGGGGTAGGATAATTAAAAGACTGATGAGAAAAAGGAGCCAAAAAGAAACCCTAGGGAGATATTGGAAGCACTAGCATGCAATCCGTGTTGCAGTCACATTCGTGTGGATACCGATAGAGGGAGTAAATATGATGTGTTGGCTCCTAGAGATCGAAAACCCAAAATGCATTAAAGGTATGATTCTTTCTCACTCAATTTAAACGCTATTGATAGATCTGCAATTGGGATTGGTAAAATTTTAAATTCTTCCGTTGTGCCAGCCAATCCCAATAGTGGCATCAGAGCCAAGTCAATTGTGATTTAAGTTGAGTTTGTATGCTTATATATGTTATATATAAGTTATATATGATTATAATTTGTTTTGTTTCCTTATGACCTTGGAATTCTATAAGTATTGATTTAAAGGAGGAGTTTCTTAGGATTTAAGTATATTATCTCAAAGAAATTCTAGATACAACTGCTTATGCTAAGCTGGGTGACTTCATAAGTGCTATTGTGTCACATACTAAGGATAGGAGATTAAGGAAAATTTGGCCTGGTTTTGGTACTCTTGTGTTATGAGATTGTTAGATTCAAAATCTTATGGGTAGCATGTTGAGAAGAAACATGTGAGAATCTCTTACATGAAATGTTAAGGATGAATAAATTAAGAAGATTTATAACTGTTCTAGGAGACATATGTGATACCTCTACTGCTAGTGTCAAAAAGCTTGAAAGTCAAGCAAAATAAAACTTGAAGTTTAATGCATGCTTCTTTATACTTTAAATAAGGGTAGAGTTGAGAAATTGTTCCGTTCCTAGATAAAGTTAATGAGTTAACCATTGGACCTTAATTCAGGTATGGATGTTAATTAAATAGAGGTTAATTATAATATTGGTGTGAAAGAGTAGTAATATAATTTACTAATACGTGACATAAATAAATTAAATAAATATTAATAGTTTGTTATGGCTAAATATCATAGTGCGACATAATCATAACATTTATCACTACAACAAAACACAATTTAATAGCAGTTAAAAAGGTATATTAGTAGCGGTTTTAACTGCTACAAAATCTACTGTTGCAAACAGTTTTGTAGTGGTTATAAATAACCGTTACTCAATGAACTAAACCGCTACTATATTTGTAGCGGTTTATTTCAACCACTACAATTATCTCATACTAAAATGCATTTTCTGGCAATGTTTGTATAATTGCTACAAAATTTAGCGCCAAAATTTTGGGTGGCGGGAAATGAAAAATGATGTTTGGATTCAATAGCAGTAGCGGTTATATAACGGCTACTACATTGAAGTTGTTCTTTTTAAAATAAATAGTGCCAAAACATTAGTAGCAGTTATAAAACTGCTACTAATATCAAATTAAATTTCAAATTCAATGCCTAAAATTAAATTCCTTTTTTTATTTGTAGCTGTTAATTTATTAAAACCACTACAAAATTTTGTGAAATTTTTTTAAAAAATAAACAATTATCTGTGGTGGTTTTTTTAATATTAGATTGAATAGTTTATTATTTAAGTAGTTTAGTTAATAGTAGTTATTATTCAATTATTAGGATTTAATTAAGTGGAATAAGTATAAATTTTATATTGGTAATATTATTGAGGATATGTAGGTAATAAGAAATTATTATGTTGTGTGTAATACCCCAAATTTTAGGATTGGAGGCCTGGGAATAAGCCAAAATTAAGCGAACTGCTAAGCCCCAGTTTAGTGGGTGCCCCAAATTTATTCCCTAATGTTTTTTATATCTTTAAGATATTAGGAAAGTAAAATGGTGTGAAGAAAGTGATTATGCTTCCAGTGAAATTTCATGCAAGGCAGTGAGCTTGACATGAGGTTTTGGAAGAATAAATGATGAGCACAAATTATAAAATCTTATATAGTGAAAGTAGACATCCTTAGCTTTAACTTGATAGGTCATATGAATCAATTAAAGCTATATACAAAAAGTTATGAATTTTTGAAGTTTACCCAGCGATATTGATTATTTTCTGGAACAGCATGTAAAGATTTAAAATCTGGGAATGATATGCTTCCAGCTAGCAAAAGGCTATATTTTTTCTTAAAACTGTACTCAATAAGCGTTCTATAGCCTTTAGAATTGCTTCAAAATGATATCTAAAAATTTAGTTATGATGTTTCAAAATTAGGGCAAAAAATTTGCCAAGATTCTGAAAATTGAAAAATAAAATGTGTTGGCAATTGTGTTAATTATGGAATAGAGAAATAAGAGGGGGAAATAATTATTTGGCTCATAAACATGCCAAGTGGATCATCTTGAGCCAAGTTATTAAATAAGAATTGTTGAATATGAACACATGTGTTATTATCTTAAGATAATGTTATTTGGTACATGAAGCTTAAGATAAAACGAATGAAGCCCATTTGTTTCTTAAGGACACTAAATGGCGTGTTGGACTAACAAGGGAAGAAGAGAAAATTTGGTACAAACTCAATTGGATTGTATGACACAAGTTAGGGAGAGTTAAGACCAAGTACATTCATGATGTCATAAACCTATTTTGTCATCATTTATTAATTAAGGGAAAATTGCAAAGACATTTTATGAAGCTAAGCTTCATCTTTCTTGATCATTTTTGTATTAAGCCCAAGAGAAAGAGAGATAGAGAAAAGCTTAAGAAACTTAAGGTTAGAGAGAAGGAGGAAGAAGAAAATCAAGGTAAGCTTTGATGTTTCTTAAGATTGGTTTCTAAACTTGCATAAGCTTCCTCTCTAATCTCTTCTTCTCCATGAAACTCATTGTTTAGCAAGCTAATCTCAAGCTTGAAGAGAGAGGAAGGAGACGCCTAGAGAGAGAAAGAATAACAACTCAAGAGGTAACTTCAAAACTCTCAAATCCATACTAGTATGTTGTTGTTATTGATGTTTATAGTTGGATTTGGTGATTGTTGGTTAAGTTTGTAAATTTGGAAAGTGATAACCCTAAGGGGTTATACTGCCCAAATTTCTTCAAATCATGGTTAGTATGTGTTTAAATGGTTTAATAAGGATTAGAAGTGGAAAGGAGTAAGCTTTAGGTGTTAAAATACAAAGTTGCAATTTTCTCATTTCCTTTGAAACATTTTGGCCAAACCTGTTCTGAGGGGAAGGAGTTGGATTTTCAATGATTTGATGGTTACATTGAGTTTAGGAGGAAAATTAGGTAGGGTTACAGTTGGTCACTTTTTTGGGAAAGGCTGAAAAGCATAATTACGAAAACACCCCTAAAACCCTTAAAGCAGGGCTGCCAAGGGCAATTTCATTTTTTGGGAGTGAATTTGGTAATTCTAAGTCTGGAAATGGATTCTTTGGGCAAAAATAATTTAGAATAGTTTAGGTTAAAATTTCAAGAAAAGTACGATCGGACTGGGTATGACGGCCCAGGCTCCTGGGGGCATTTTGGTCATTTTTTAATATAGACTCATATAACCCCTAGAAACACTACAGAATTTTCTAAATGGTACATTTGGAATTTTAAGATTGAGTGGAAAGTCGATCTACGACATGCTTTACGAGGCACATAATTCAGGGTGGAAAAAGGTTTAAGGTAGGGAACTTACTTCTCCTACATGTATTTGATATTTGTACTGATGTATTGATATATGTTATTACTTTACTTGATTATATGAAACATATATGAATGATTGAAGCTCTGTTTCTATTTATGCTTTGGCCATAAGTATGTTGTTTGAAACATTGAGTACACAGATATGTTATTGTGTGAGCATGAGTTATGTCATGCAAGCATGTCATGCATTAAGCACTTATCTTACATGCATATTTGTACTATTTCCTACTAAGATTCTCTTGAATCTCACCCTCTGTAATACCCCGAATTTTGAGACTCGAGGCTAGGGAATAAGCCTGAGATTAGTGGACTGCTAAGCCCTGGTTTAGCAGGATCCCAAATTGCGATTAAGGGTTAATGACTCCAAAAGTTAATGTCATTAGTGATGAATGAACCCTTTTGGAGATCATGGTGTGATTCGGCACCCGATGTGATTCGTATGTGTTCTGAGCAGCGCCGAAACCCTGTATTTGAGTTCAATTATGGATTAACATCTAAATTGAATGAAAATAAGGGGAAGGGCGTATATATGGTGGGAATGAATGAGAAAATGTATTTGGTGGTGATTCAAGAGGAATTACCGTAATCAGGGGAAAAACGGTAAAGTTACCGACCGATTGGTCAGTTACCGAAGAGGAAACTCACTAGTAACTTCAAGATCAATGGTTGAGATTGATTGTGTATTAGATCAAGGGGCGGAATCATGTGTATGTGTGTGCATGTGAGCTCATGGAGGATGTGTCAAGATGGTGACACTTGGCAAATTGTGGACCCTTGGATTTGGGTCAAATGTTCAAAGTTTTCCCTCTCTCCTCTCCTCCCTTAGTTGGACGGTTTGTGGCCCTAAAATTTGCTCCCTTTCTTCATCATCTTCATTTCATCATCTCATCTCTCTCTCTTGTTCTCCATTTTCGCCAAGAGCAAGCTAAGGAAAGAGAAAGGGAAAAGCTTGAGTTTTGGTAAGTTAATGCCTTCATATGCTCAAGTGTCTTTCATTAATGTTGTTCATGAGGTTGAGGGCTATATTCCTATGGTTTTAGATTTGTGAGAGGAGGTGTTTTGTTGCTTGAGCAAAAGCGGAAAGATGAAGAATCAAGAAATTGGTTTGGGAAAGAGGAAGAGGTGAGCATTTGCTTCATTTTGATCTAAGTTTTGTGAATTGTGGATGAGTTTAGTGAATTTCGAATTTTGCCCTGATTTTCTTGTGATTTTGGATTGGATGAATTGGGTTGTGTTTTATGTTGAAAATGGTGTAATGTTGTGGTATTTAATCATTGGAATTGATTTGAATTGGATTGGAATCATTGGTTGCAAAACTGGAAATTCTGTCCAGTGTGAATTCTGTCTGAGCAGTTTTGTTGTGTGGACGTTTTAACTGGGCAAATGAAGTTAGAAAATTATGAAACTTTCCAGTTTTAAAGTTCACGTCCTAAGCTTCAAAATGGACATAAACTTTGTGTCATTTCGCTTGGTGAGCTGGGAGTTTGTACTGTCCAAAGTTTGAGGTCGAAAATGGGTTCTGTTTTGGGACAGTCTTGAATGTTTGGGAATTCTGTATTTGTGTGGTGATTTCTAGTAAAAGCCAATATTTGTCCTGTGTAGAGGACTTGAATATCTTTCATTTGGCTTTGGGATGACCTCATTTCGATTTTTTTGGAATTAGTTATGATTTTTGGAAGTTCAGCCAGAAACTGGATTTTCCTGGGCCGCGGCCCGTGGATTCTGGGCTGCAGCCCAAATGTTTCTGGGCAGTTTTGGGCCGCAACCCATGGATTTTGGGCCACGGCCCACCCCCAAAAATCAGCATTTTACACTTTTAAAGGTGATCTTTGGTCAAGTGTTTCCCAAGCCTTTAGGCATATGTTTAGGCTTTGATTAGCCACCTAAAGGTCATGAATGGTAACCAACTTTAAGTGATATGAAAGTAAGAGTTTGGAATAGAGAATAACCCTATGTCCTTGCTTTGGTTATAGGGTTGATATTCGCTCTGGACGTGGTTTGGTATTCGTTCTGATCGCAAGTAAGCGAAGCTGGAGCATACGTGGAAAGAGTGTAGGGAACTTACCTCCTTGCCTGTATATGATATTGTGTTAATGTGTTGATGCATGTTATTGCTTTGCTTGATTATGTGGAACATATATGATGTTTGAAGCTCTGTTTCTATTTATGCTATGGCCATGAGTGTGTTGTTGAAACATTGAGCATGCAGTTGTGTCATGGTATGGGCATATGATATGTATTGCAAGCATGTCATGCATTATGCACTTATCATACATGCATTTTGGTATTTGTTTCCTACTGAGATTGTCTAGAATCTCACCCTCCCCTATCAACCATTTCAGACAGGGTAGGTGGATCGAGAATGGAGCAAGCAGTCAAGGGTGGCTAGGGCTCCCATCGGAGTTTGGTTGTGGTAGTTGGTTATCATAGTTGGGATGTGTATATATGGATGTATATTTGAATATGTATGGAGATGAGATTTGTGTAATCCCCGTTTGAGGAATTGTAAAGGGCGAATGTGCCCTATGAATTCTATGTAAAGGTATGAACCCGGGAGTTGCCGGGATGATATTGTTGTATATTCTGATATTTGTATAAATGTGATATTTCGCGTAATGTAATTTTATTCGAAATTTGAATATGAGACCAGGTGTAAATTATATTTCAAAAGTCATCTGTGAAAACCCTATCGTGAAGATAGGATTTCGAAATGGTTTTGTTTCTTATTGGTCTCTATTTCATCTTAATCGCGTATTTTGGATATAATTACGGCAGGGGGTTACACCCTCCCCTACCAACAATTTAGATAGGAGGAGAGAGAAGATATGCTGAGAACAAAGAAGAGAAATGTACGAGAGGATTGTAGTGGTTGAACGAAGATAGGAAGATGTCTCCGTTTCGCTGGGATGGCTTTAGACACTCTAATAGCTCTGTATGGCTACATTGATTGTAATTATCATGTACGAACCCCTATGGAAAATTTCTATAATCATGAACATATTATCAGTATAATTATATTATTCCTGTGTTGCTTACCTAACCGCATGTCGTTTTCCACAAATACTTTAAAATAGCTAATATAAGATAAGGGTGTGACATTGCGTGCTAGAATGTGGTTATCATTATGTAAGGAAAGTAGGAAATGATGAGAAAATGTCCTTGAATATCTATAAAAAAGAAAAATAGTGAGAATAAATATTATGCAAGGGAAAAAATAATGAAATGAAAGAATTAAAAAACTTTTTACCATATTTGATCACCTTGTCCAGCTCCGCAGCGTGTAGAAAAAAATTTGTAAATGACAGAAAATGAAAGAGATGTAGAGTTGAAAGAAATGGGGGAGTGTTTGAAAAGAGGTGTGGTGGGGGTATTTTATAGTGATCTGTGTAGCGCTTGTAGCGGTTAATGTGATAGTTTTTTGTAGTGGTTTATTTTGTAGCGGTTATTGCATTACTTTATAGTAGTTGTTACATTGGTAGCGGTTTATTTTGATTTTGTAGCGGTTATATAACCGCTACAAATATTGTTCTTAATTTTTTAAAAAAAGACATAGATTAAGATTTAAAAAAACAAAAGCATAATTTGTTTAATCCTTCTTCCTCGCCATTCCTACAAAAATTGTGTGAAGAAATTGTTAGTGTGGTATTATTTTTTAAAAGTATTAAATTTAAATGATGTGAACTTAAAAAAATGCACCGAACTATAAGTAAATTGTGATTGTCTTCAGGGAAGAAGTTTTCAAAATTGGCAGGCTGAAATGGCTCACTTTCGTAGGCGATGTTATCACCATCACCCATATCGTAAAGGTCTCGAGGCTTTAAATAAACAAACATGTGCCAATTCCTATGCATCTCATCTTCAACATAATAAGCCTGGTGTGCCTCTGAGGCAAGAATATACGACTCATCATCTTGTGAATGACCAGTGTGAATTAGCCCTGAGAAAATTACCGATGTGATGCCTAAGTTGTCAGTTGTGAGTCCTCGAGAAGTAGTGGTATTTGCCTATAAACACTTGAACAACGTCACAGTGAAATGGCCTTGGTAATTAAGTTCGACATCAAGAAGCTTTCCATATTAAGGGATGCCTCCAAACTGCATGTTGGCGTCACTGCTACTTATATAACTCCTTGTTCTAAAGGTGCCATAAACACCCAAATTTTGAGCTTGCAATCCTTGATCTCGTGAAACTATACAAAACTTGAAACCATTGACATTATGTGCTATAAACCTTTTTGCATAGTCAAGAGGGCCAATTGCGAGAGCTCTGAAATCTAGTGAGTGAGGGTTGTGGTCATTTACTATTCTGCGTGCAAACCAGCTTAAGAATTCTCTGTGGACCTTTATGTCAACTTTAGATGATGTTTGTGTACAGATCCTGAGTTAATGCTTCACATAACTTCTGAATTCCCTACAATTAATCATGGGAAGCCGCCAATCATGAAATGTAAGTACAAAATGTTATGAAAGATATAGAATAACATATGAGTATACAATTCCTACTGAAGGAAGGGTTCAACTTGAGTGCAGTTAATTAAGACATGTTTATGTGCTTACAACTTCTCAGTTGCCGTTAGTTTGAAGTTCTCAGTTCCTCCAACTGGTTTACGAACACGAGGGATAAATTCTCCTGATATTGGCCCAGGTTCAGGACAATCGTCTACACAAGGTGGTTGGTTAAAGGCCATCTCAATGTCATCAAAGTACCTTGAAGAGAAATATAGGACCTCATCCCCTATATAACCTTCAGCTATAGAACCTTCTGGTCATGCCTTATTCCTTATGTAAGATTTCATTTTGCCAAGAAACCTACAAAGTGAAGAAGCGAAAAATGATACAAAAGGCTAAAAAGGGCAACTAACAAACATAATAACTAATAATAACGCACATAGGTAAAATAAGTACCTCTCAATAGGATACATCCATCTATATTAAATTGGGCCAGCAAGGTTTGTTTCATGAACAAGGTGGACTGTAAGGTAAATCATCACAGTGAAAAAGGATGAAGGAAAGATCATCTCAAAATGACAAAGCGTAAGAATGATTTTGGATTGTAGCTGATCAAGATCCTCACGATCAAAACCTTGGAACACAACTTCCAAAAGAAAGAACAAAGCTCCACCAAAATGATTAACACATCGAGAGGAAGTGCATTCTTTGTAGCCAACGGAAGTAATTGTTGTATAAGAACATGTGAGTCATGACTCCTCAGGGCTTGTAACCTTTCAATCGTGCATGTCAATACATCTTGAAATGTTGCTTGAATACCCATCTGGAACTTTTATTTTCTTCAATGTTGCAAGGAAGACTTCCTTATTTAGTTTTGTGAGGGTGAACTTTGCTGGCTGAAATTTGTCATGCTCATCTGGCCAAGCGTCTTCACTAACTCCATGGTAAGTAAATCTTTCCTTGCTTGAAGATGATTTTTTTGATGTACCCGGTTCGTTAAGCTGTGTATATAGCTAATTGTCATATATTTCTTTTTGAATGTTCATGACATCAAGATTATGGCAAAGTAAATTAGATTTCCAATATGGAAGAGTGAAGAAAATGCTTATCTTCCTCCATTGCTGAGGCATAGAAGAAGTCATACCCATCTTTCACCCTGCTTTTGCTACATTGTCACTTTCTCCAAACTCGAACTCAACATCCTCAAGCTACCGTAAGGTATCCACACAAGATAAAGTTTGAGGTACTGGTTTCCTATTGAAGCAATTTCATTGCAATCTAAACTTGTGCCTTCTATCAAGAAACCTCTAATGCCCTATAAAGCACCACTTCTAACTGTAGGGAAAACGCACTGTGTCAAAGTCAAAATTGCAAGCTGGACACGCCGACCCAGTATGCACATTCTACCCTGATAATGATCCTAGGCTAGGAAAGTCACTAATTGTCCACATCAAGGGTGTGCGTAAGTTGAACAATGTCTTCCCGTAGGCATCATATGTCTCAATACCGACATTCTATAGGTCAAGCAATTCCGCAATAAGCGGTTAGAGATATACATCGATGTCATTACCCAGTGTCTTTTTGCTTGGATGATCATAGACAAAATGAAGGAGCTTTGTTTCATACACATCGAGGGGGTAAATTGTAGGGAACTAAGACTACCGACCAAATACTATAACTTATGCTAAGACTCCCAAATAAATTGAAACCGTCAGTCACCAAAGCAAGCTGAACATTTCTAGGGTCAGCCACAAAAGATGGAACGTCTTTGTTGAATGTTTTCTAGGCGTCTGCATCCTGAGAATGTCTTAATTTAACATCTTTATTTTTATCAACCTCATGCCACCTCATGTGCTCCACCATTTTGGATGACATAAACAATTTTTGTAAGCACGACTTCAAAAGAAAGTATATGAGAATATTTGCAAGTTTCTTCTTCTGCTTTTTCCCCTTCCGAATTGTCTTGTACCTTGATGTGTGACATCACTTACAAGTCTCCTCACTGCCATCGTCTTCTCAATACAACATACAATCATTACGGCATGCATCAATTTTTTGTAGTTCAAGCCCAATTTATTAATAATCTTCTTAGCCTCGTAGAATGTTGTGGGAATCTCCACGGTAGGGAACACATCTTGTAATAATTCCAGCAACATCGACATTCCCTTATCTGTGATTCCACACAAGCACTTGATATGATACAACTTAATCAAGAAAGATAATTTAAAGTATTTTCGACAACCTTGATATAAAGGAAGATCTACTTCATCTATCAAGCTGAAAAAATCATGAGCTACTTCATTCCTCATTGACACCAGCTATGAACCTTGCACTTCTTCATTGAAGTTGTCATCTTGAAAACCAAATGCATCATGTATAGCATCATTAATTGGATCATCTTCATCTAGTTGAACTCCTACTTGTGAACTTCAAGGAAGAGCATCATCATATCTCATACCGGCCTTCTCACCATGAACTCCCCAGAACGTATAGTCTTTAGAGAAAGGCTTCACAAGAAAATGTTCCTTAACAACTTGTCGTGTATGCCACATTTTGAACTTGCATCTCCGACACGGACAGATGATCTTGCCGTTATAGCTGGTGTGAGAGAATGCAAAATCCAAGAAATTGTTTAATCCATACAAGTATTCTAGAGAATTGTGTGGCAACCTAATCCATGATTTATCCATAACTAGTGAGAAAGAAATTTTAGCAAAAAAGATGAGTAAATAGAGAATTATGTGTGCCTGGAAGCTTATATTCAACTTCTCTAATGTTTAACATTTTGTAGCAATTATAAAATCGCTACGACAACCGCTACTGAGTAGTTTGTAGTGGTTGTATTAATATAACCACTACAAATTTTCATGACTATTGGAGGATGCCAAAAATTTCTTTCACTTTATAAATGTTTTAAAATATAACCGCTACAAATTTGACGATCGTTGGCGCAATATGAAATTCAAATTTCAAATGTTTGACATGTTGGAGTAGTTTTAACATATGAACCACTATAAATGTTCATTACCATTGGATATTAAAACAAATATTATTTTCCATTTGTAGCGGCTTTTGTAAAAAACCGCTACAAATAATTTAGATACTTTGCAATGGTTGAACCATAAAACCGATACAAATATCCATGACCGGATTCAAAATTTCAAATTTTAAAATGTATTTTTGTAGCAGTTTTTTTTACAACCACTACAAAAATAAAAATTTATTATTTTATTACCTTGTAGCGGTTTCGGTTTGTAAACCGCTACAAATTTGTACCATTTGTAGCAGTTTAGTATTGTTAACCACTGCAAACACTAAAATTCATTATTTTGTAGCTGTTCTAACTATATAACCGCTACAAATATAATTTTTATTTATTTATTTTTCTTAATTTTTTTTGTTAGTTCTAAAAATATAAATATAACAATCATAGATGAAAGAAGAATGCAACAATGCTTTGAAAATATAAATATCCAATTTATTTACAGATGTTTAAAGAGAAAATACACTAACTAATTACAAACATAAACTAACTACCTAGAGAATGATGATCATATCCTCCCTCAGGATGGGAAGGAGCATGACGCTGATCATCAAGTTCTCCCTCAGGGGGGCACCCTTAGGTACAACTGTGTTAGGCCGCTGAGCAGAGTTAACAACGCCATCATCATCAGGAGGAGGCACTAGCTAGACGATGAATCGAGGGACATCGAGGACCTGTGGATGCTCCTTGTCAAGGAACAAGCAACTCTATGACCGCTGTAGACCATGCTAGGTCTGGCACTTATCCCCATCCCCCTCACGTGTCCTGGGTGCTCAACTGGACCCAGACCCGCTTTCAATAGTCTAGTGGGGTCCATAGACCCCTGTGACTCCTGGGTTTGGGTCTCTCACAGCTCAGCATGCGACTGCTACATCCGCTCCTACCATTTATGAAACAATTAATTATTATTATTCACAATAAAGTATTATTATAAATTAATAAATTTACTTACAATAGCCTCCTCTGCATACTTAGAGGTCTAAGTCCTATCACGGTGTCTGTGGGTAATAGCGAATAACTCTCCGTAATCCGTCTAACAATTCTCCTAAAATAATTAAAAAATTAAATCAATATTATGAACAATAAAACACTAAATTTATAATTAATAAATAACTACCTCAAAGTAATTGACATTGTAAAAAATTACCAGCTTGCTGCAAGTGACAGCAAAGGTCTTCGATCCTATCGTGTGGTGGATCATCTGCTGCCCTCGACACCTCGTATTACTCTGAGAAAGCACCTGTAAAGAAAAAAAATATTAAAATTAATTTAATTATTAAAAAATTAAATTTATGAAATTTATATTAAAATTATAATTATAAATCAATTACCTACCTCTTTGCGCTCCTTCTGAACTAAACTAAACTTGCCCAGTCGTTCGGTGGGACGTCGCTGGGACGTTCTCGATCAGCTGCTGTAGAGGAATCATTCCTTCCTTATTCATACTGTGGAAGAGATTATTCATCATGTTCCTCCAGCCGTTGCCCATCTTCATCAGTGTGTACCTCTTTTGGTTGTCCCAGACGACAAAGCTAAGCTGTAACACAATTGAATAAAAATTAATTAAATACGACTAATTACAAATGATAAAATTAATAAATATTATTTAAATAAAATTAATTACAAAAAATATAATATAATTAAATAGTATCAATTACGTACCTTTATAGCATCATCCCATGCTAGGTCCTTCACCCCTTAGGAACATTCCTCCACGTCTTGAAGTGAAGGGGAACCGCATCTGATTCGAGCCCAGCTCGTTCATGAAGTAGTTGAACAGGTGACCCTTATTGTCGATGGGTTAGTCTGTCGCCTTATTCCATAGAACTACAACTCATAGTTTCTGATCCACGCTATTCAGATCGGCCACATCTAGCCTCCTCATGGATATGTTCCCTTGCTCATCGGCACAATTTACCATATACGTTAGATAAATTTAAATTCACATTTAACATGTCAAATTTAAATATTTAATTTATTAAACAAAAAATTATATTTACCTTGAACCTGTACCTCAAACCAGTCTACCGGGAAGATGACTATCATGGGTTGTTCTGGTCCCATGCCTCTTCCTTATCAAGGAACCACTCCATGTCATTAAGTAAAATCAAGATATCGAACTTCTCAGCCTCCTCATAGTCATTAAGACTCAGCTCGCCTCCCTCTCCCAGAAAACCCTCAGGCACCTGTGATGGGGTGGCCTCCTGTTGGGCCGTCTGCTGTGGCTGTAGTGGGGATGACTCCTATGGATGCTGCGGTGCAATCGATCCCCTGCATGCATAGTGGGGATGTGCCTACCCTCGTGCTGCCATCTATTGCATCTACTGTTGCTCCCCTACAAAATAGGTCTAGGGGAAGTTCAGCCTTCTTCCCCTTCCCCTTGTCTCGCTCAGAAGTCATAATAAAAATAATATATCTCTATAAAAAATATATATATTAGCAAAATTTATATAAAAATTATTAAATAATTTCCAAAAAAAATAAAAAGAACTTAACTTTACTAACTTTGTGTAACAAACTCTCTCAAAAGCTTTAGCAGAATATTAGATCTCGAGCTAAATCTCAAAGGGCGCGTGGGAAATCAAAATGTCAAAATGAGGAAAGGAGGAGGTGGGCAGCTTTTATAGTGCCAGATTTTGTAGCGGTTATAAGATAAACCGCTACACAAACTGCTATAAATATGGAAACCCTACCTTAACGTGAACATTTGTAGCAATTATCTGTAACCACTACAAAAAGACAAACTCTTTGCATTCCGTAGGATTTATAGCTTGAAACCGCTACAAATTTTTAGCGCACTTTGTGGCGGTTAGGGTTAATGGCTACAAATATGTGACTCTTTGCATTCTATAGTGGCTACTTTGATTATAACTGCTACAAAATAACCGCCACAATTGTCATCCCAGATTCGCACCAGGTTGCACCAAGCTTGCGCTAATTTTGTAGCAGTTTGCATAATGTACCTACTACAAAACAAATTGTGGCAAATTTGGTGCCAGCTTAGCGCCAATTCTGTAGCAGTTAAAAATTATTAACCACTACAAAATCTATCCCCTTATCCCCCACCAAGGTAACCTGCTGCAAATTAGTAGTAGTTTTACCTAAAACTGCTACAAATACACACATTTGTAGTGGTTCTTTTCAATCGCTAGAAATTCACCGCTATGAATTATAATTTTTTTTAGTGTATTGCTTTTCATATTATATGAATTGTTATTTGTTGTGGTTTTAATTTCTAAAATTGTTTAGGTATAGTGAACAATATGGCTTTAGTTTTACAAGGGTTGTAAAAATTTGTAAATATGGCCTACGTACCATGCCTTCCTCTAAATACTCTCAATGTACATTCTCTTCTCATCTCACTCCCCTCATATGTTTAAATAAGGTTTCTCTCAATGTATCTTTCTTTTTCCTATTTTGAGAAGTCCTGTCATTAGCTTGGAAGGATTTTAGATTAGGTGAGCCATGTTGTGTCATGTTTAAATTATGCTTTTGATGAAATCATTGCATGCATACTTTTACATTTATTTGTATTTATCCATATGAGATATGACTGTAATTGCATTCATATAAATAAAACTAATTGATTAAGCCCTTTAAATCAAATCTTAAGTCATAATGCCATCAATTAATAAATACTTGTCGAAACCTAGATCGCTCAATTTTGGGAACCCCTAAAGTGGATGCATTTGAATTATCTTGGTGAGACAAGCATAAGTAATGGTGCTACTCACAAAATTCATTATTGTTTTAGCTTAGTTAAGATTAACAAAATGGTTTTGGATCTCAAGGCATTATATGGGATTAAACATGCCAGATCATATGATGATCAAATCCCATAAACATCTAAGAGTTACATGTGATGTAATTGGTAAAGAGTTTACCTACCTAAATAACTTGAATTTAAGATTCCTGCCAAAGCGGACTTAAATTTAGGCAAAATATAGATCTTAGCCCACTTATTATTATATTAAGGGTTGTTTATTTAGTGGGAGATTACTAACTAACTTTTCATATTTTAATTATAAAATCATGTTGACTGGTAATACTACTACACTATCATTGTGATCATCCTTGAGAAGGACAAACTCAATGGGACAAACTTCCTTAACTATTTCAAGAACTTGTGATTGTTCTCAACCAAGAAAGAAAAGCTTATGTCCTAGATCAACCCATTCTTGAGGAGCCTATAACCAATGCTCCAAAAGCTCAGAAAGATGCTTACATGAAGCATAAGTATGACTTTATAGATGTAGGTTGTTTGATGCTTGCCACTATGGTTCCAGAGCTCCAAAGAGATCTAGAACTCATTAAGGATCATGAGATGATTGTCCATCTCAAGGAAATGTTCCAGCAATAAGCAAGGCAAGGAAAGGGTATGAAAAGGAGAGGGAACGGCAAATGGAAGGATAATGGCTCAGGTGGTAAGACCAAAGAGTCAAGAAAGCCCAAAACCAAGCCTACACCCAATAAGGCAAAGCCTCCAAAGGAAGGAGTATGCTTCTTTTACAATGAACCAGGTCATGGAAGAGGAATTACAAACTCTACCTTGAAGATCTGAAAAATAACAAGAAGGATAGCAGGGTTATCTCTTCAGGTGTTTATGTTATAAACATTCATTTTTCTACTTCTTCTACATGGGTATTAGATACTAGATATGGTTCTCACATTTGTACAAATTTAAAGGGTCTTATGGATAGTAGAAAGCTGAAGAAAGGTGAAGTAGACCTACGAGTTGGAAAGAGAGTAAGAGTTGTTGCTTTAGCTATAGGCACTTATGAATTAGTTCTGCCCAGTGGGCTTTTGTTAGTTTTGAACAATTGGTATTATATTCCTGCTTTGAGTAGTAACATTGTTTCTCATTCTTATTTGGATAAGGAAGGTTATACTTCTATTACTGGGAATGGTAAATGTTCTATTAATCGTAATGACATTTTTTATGCTGATAGTGATTTGCATGTTGATAATTATATATTAAATTTTGAACATCTTAATAGTGAAAATATATATAATGTGATTACCAAAAGGATAAAATCAAAAGATTTGAATCCAACATACCTTTGGCATTGTCATTTAGGCCATATAAATGAGAAATGCATTTCTAAACTCCATCAAGATGGATTTCTTATGTAACGCCATATTCTCGTAATTGATCGGATGAGCTTGTACACAATAAGTTCGAACCACTTTTATAAAATTGTTTCAAATTCCCAACTCAAGATAGGATTCGAACATGTAGTTAAGTGGTTTTTTCTTAATATTTCAAAATCTTGTGGAAGTTGTTAGAACTGATTGACACCCAAAGGGGGCTAAATTGGGTGTAAGATAAAAACTTAACAACTTTGAAAATCTTTCCGCATCTTAGTGGAATCAATAAATATGAAAGCAATTAATCATAAATTAGTAGTTAATATATGCTGGAAATATAAGAGTTTAAGGAAGAGAGTATGCAAACTATGATTTATTCTGGTTCAGTTCAATCTGCGATGGCCTACGTCCAGTCCCCAGGCTCTTCCTGAGATTTTCAAATCCACTATCTTCTTGTTTAATCCGAGCACTAGAATAGCCTTTACAACTCACAAGTTTAGTGGAGCACTTGTGAAGCCTTTTACAAATCTCCCATAGAGTTACTCCCCCTTACACACCGTAAGGTTACAACTGAGTTACTCCCCTTTACACACCCCTTAAGGATACAACTTTGATGATGAAATATTACAATCAATCTTCTCTCTTAGAAGCAAATAAAATGAACACTAAAGTATAATACAAATAATTTCTCTCTCAAAGGTAAATGATATAAAAGCTAGAGAAATAGAGAGTATGTACGATGAGTATTGATGTCAGGATGTTGGCATTTAGACAATGTATGCACCGGGGCTCTCTTCTATTTTGGATGATATTCTATTTATAGTTGATGAAGAATGATGATTGCTTAAGCATTTCAACATATCTATTGGAGTACGGCTGCTTCTTTTGTTCATTTGCTAGAGTTTGAAAAACTAGCCATTAGAACATTAGACACTCCGCTTTCGTAAAGTCAACTCTTATCTCTTCACATAATCACTTCATTGTATTCCTGGAGAAATGCATTAAATACTAATATAATGAAGTGTTAGAATGATTGGAAACAAGAAGAGTGAGTTTCATAATTATTCCCATGACTTTCGAAATCTTCAGTAGGTTGTTTTGTTCTCCTGGGAAGCATTACTCGAGTGGTCACTCGAGTAAGCCTAGGTCATTACTCGAGTGATACCTCGAGTAATCATGTTCAAATTTTGGTCGAGAGTATTTTCAACTTCATTACTCGAGTGATCCCTCGAGTAATGATTTCTTCTCATTTCATGTTACTCAAGTACTCCCTTGAGTAATGTCACTCATTTCTTGGCCGAGAGCTATTGGATGATTTCTTCTCTGATTACTCGAGTGGCCCCTCGAGTAATGTCTCAAATAACTCTATAGATTACTCGAGTGATCCCTTTAAGTAATCCCATGCAATTCTTGATAGAGAGCTTACTGGAACAATTTCTCACACATTACTCAAGTGGTTCCTCGAGTAAGTTTTAAATAACTTTGCATATTACTCGAGTAAGCCCTTCAAGTGAATTCTTGATTTTGATTCAAAACATGGCAAATTATATATCATTATAAATCTCTCATCATATACATTTCAATGCAATAAGAATCAGCTCCAAACTCGTTGTACACATAAAGTTATGATCCAAAGAGTGTTTACTATTCTTAGACAATCTCTGAAATCATAAGCAGCAACTTCCAGAAGAGATAGATCTTAGTATATAACTTTCAATATGACAAATTATATATCCATGGAAAGCTCTTTGATTCTACTTTCATATGGCACTAGTTTCGTCTCAATCCGATGTGTAGTTTGAGAGTTATGTCCAAAATACCGAAACTGTTCAGGTAAAAGACGCTAATTCATGTGTCAACTTCAATAGATCATATCTCCCTCATATGAACTCCTTTGATTATGATCTTGGTGTCCATAGTTTGGGAGTCTAGTTTCATATGCCACTAGCTTTAGATCAATCCGACATGTGGGTAGAGAGATATGCCCAAACTACCTAACCTCTGTCCTACCATATGAAAACAAAGTACAATAAAAATGCAGATTACTCGAGTGGTTACTCAAGTGATCATGTCCATTACTCGAATAACCACTTGAGTAATAACCTTTAAAACATGGCAGAGAGTCAAAACTCAAAGAAACACCTTGGTGAAGTTCTATAACTTCCATATAAGTCATTTTAGTTTTGTATTGACCCATTTCCAACCTCCGTATGATCATAGAAACCTCCAATATCACTTCTAATAACTTGGATCTTCATATTCTCACGTGATCTTGCAATTTCTTCTTTCTTCAATCTTTCTTCTTCTTTCTCCAGTCTCTTTCTTCTTGTTTTGCCACTTGATGATCATTCTTCATAACCCAACTAGATACCTTCTTGAATATCTTCAAACTTCTTTCTTTACTTGACTAATATTTCTTCTTGAAATTCCCATTAGTTCCTGTAAATTCTTCTTTCTTCAATATCATTCTTCTTGACTCCATAATCCAATTAGATATCTCTTTGAATATCTTCAATCTTCTTCTTTCTTGGCTTGACTAATCTACAAGATATTCAACATTAAATATAGTGGTTAGTCAATGAAGATAATAAGTATGTCATACAAACTTTTTGCTCTTAATACTTGACATCCATATTTGACATCATCAAAACTATTCATATCTAACATTCTCCCCCTTTTTGATGATGACAAATTGTTTAAGAAAAATATGTATGAGTATGACAACAATTTGAATACAGCATATTTTTCTTGCCTCTCTCTCCCCCTATTTGACATCAGTAAAAAGTTTGATGTATAAAGAAGAAAGACCTGTAGAAAAGCATCCTTAAAGTTGATAGAGTCTTCTTATAAGATGTTGAGGAATGCTAATACACAAAACAAATTCTCCTATCATAAATTTAAATCTTTCTTTACAAAGAGAATTATTAGTTCAATCAAGTAACAAAAAGGTTCATTTCCATATGATATGTTAAAATTATGATCTTGAAAAGAACAGTGTGGGAGTAACGCATCATCAAAAACAAATCAAGACATGGTGAATATAGATGAGTATGTTAAAAAGATTTTCTTCCAATAAAGAACATGAGCTTTCAAGATATAAAACACATGTGAAAGTGAAGCTCACCCTTAATGAATGCATGGTTTTAAAAATGATTTTGAGGAGTAAATAATACCTTTCCAGGATTTTGGAAAAAACATTTAGAAACTTTGAAGATCTATCTCTTTCATGTGCAGGCTCACAAACCATGCAACACAACCATCATTATATTCTTAACACAAATCTCAGATAGTATTCAGCATTCACATTCATCATAATGACATTCAACAATAATGTGCAACATAAACAAATGGCATATAAGATCGTACAGCTGAGGGTCTCTGCCCCCATACCTTGGGTCATTGCCCAACACAATTTTGAATACATCTGCCAACCTAAGGATATACTAGTCCATTAGGTCTTAGGGCCTTTGGACATACAGGTCTACTACAATATAACAGGTATGTAGGATCTTATAGCCTAGGGATATTGTCCCATGCAATCTTGAATACCAGGTCATAATGCCTAGGGAATCCCCCTATGCTTACAAGCACTTCAGGACTTATTGCCTCGAGCCTCCGCTTGTCACCATTCTTAAATACATAACATTCTACCAGCTAAAGATATACATGTCCCTAAGGTCTTATGGCCTCAAAACATTCGGTTTATCATCTTTACTGAATATATATAGAGACTAACGACCTTAGGGTGCACAACCCACAAGATATTCTAAATTCATTCCAGACTCTACCTCTTGTTACTCAAACCCTTCATATACGTATATAATGTTCAAGGAGCATGCTAAACAAACCATCTCATATAACTTAATAATTACCAGCCTAAGGGCATACAGCTTACTAGGTCTTAAGGTGTCTCACAACATAACACTGCCTACCTAAGGACATACTGCCTACTAGGTCTTAAAGGGTCTCACAACATAACATTGTTTTCCTAAGGATATACTACCCACTAGGTCTTAAGGCATCTCTCAACATAACACTGCCTGCCTAAGGACATACTGCCCATTAGGTCTTAAGGCGTCTCACAACATAACAGTATTCATAGGAGCCATACATTCTTGGCATTCATAACATTCATCACCTTTGTGACAATTCTTGACATTCATGACATTCATAAAAATTTCATATATTCATGAAACAAAGACATGTGATGGTAAACACATACATGCGAAACTATTACATAAGATACAAGAGCAAGAGTTGCTTTCCTTTATACCGTTGAGCCTATTCTTTCTTAACTCCCTTCTTCCCTCTTTCTTTCAACATATAGTGCTAGAGTACCCTGTAGTGACACACTGGATCAAATAAACCCTTCTTTCTAGGAAACCTATCCGATATGGGACTCACTACAATGCACAACCCTTAAGAGTCGACATCCCGATAGCTCTACCTTATGGTTCTATGCCACGACGGCTCCACTCTAGGTTTGATGTCACGACGGCATCACTCTACAGTACTTTACTTGGTGCTTTACTCAGTCTACTTTGACTGGTCAGCCCCTCCGTTCTTAACTCTCCATAGTTATTTCTCTCTGGTTGGCCATCTTTAAAGGAAAGTACCATCATAACGGGAAACCCAGATCTTATAAGGTCCCTCTTCTTTAATAGTTTTGGAAGCTATTTTCTTTGATTCTGCCATCATACCTAGGGTCAATTTGTATGGACTTTTGTTGTCAGTCTAGCTCCAGGCATAATCACAATTCTAGGGAATATTCTATGATTAAGATATTTCCTTATGCTAGATTAATAATTTGCAACCTCAAGAAATCTCATACACATTTTTACCATATTCTAATACTTCAAATCATTTCTATATTATTTGGGCATTCATGCTCAAATATTTGACCCGCTTTAGACCATCATAAAGTTTTCAGGAATCAAAACTTAATAGTTTCTTCCTGGGTTACGGTTCTCTTGGAAACCCTCTATGGATGTTGGGTAGATATCCAACTTTTAGGTTCATAACTAAATCTAGAACCTCAACATTACACAGATCAGAAATCATTTTTATCAATTATGCTCAATAGGCATGCTAAAATCATAATCAGTAGCACCTATTCTAACCTTCATGGTATTTGAGTATTGATATGTAAAATATTTGCATATTTATTTTTCCTATATGATGATTTTGTGGATGATATTTGAGCTCAATTTAATGAATTTAGGTGTAATTAATAAATAAATAAATAATAATTTTGGCATAAAATAGAAATTCTTGAAAAATATTAAATTAGACCCTCTTTCAGTTTTCAGGCAATATCTAGAGCTCTAGATGTCAGATTGGGATGTTCTATATATGGATAAGAAGTTAAGAAAGAGCTCTACAACTTTTATATTGAGACCAAAACCCAGTTCTATCTCCAAGGGTTTCAAATTTTGCTTGGAAGTTGAGAGCGAGAATCATCTATCATTCTACCAATCATTCCATCTACCACATTTCATCTACCACTTTATCTTTCTTTTCATCTACTACATTGTCTACCACATTCTATCTATCACTTCATCTCCTTTTTCATCTACCATATTTCATCTACCACTTCATCTACCCTACTCCATTCTTCCCTATATATAGTCATCCTCTCCTTCACATTTTACACAACTATTTTCATATCCATTACTTTCCTCTCTTCTCCACATACACCATCTTAGATTAGTTTAATGCATTGTATTTAATTCTTCCATGCCTCATATATGAAAGACTTAGGTAGTCCTCCTTTATGGATGGTATAGATTGCTACCTACATGGAAGGTTTTACCTCATAAAGGAACGGCTAGATTTTCTCCATTTTCATGCATCTAGTTGTTGTATATTTATGTCTTAGAATTTAATATTCAATTTTTATATAATCTTAATTTATTTTGGTTTTGTTTTTAATTTCATCATGTGTTAAATTTCTATTTTCCTAGGGTGATGACGTAACTTATTAATGAAGAATTGAATCTTAACTTATTAAATCTAGTTTGAATTTCTCCTTTATGATTGAGTTTTAATTATTATTCTTAATGCTTTTGATTGACTGGCCATCTTTTGAATAATTTCAATATGCATGTTTAGACCAGAAGGAGATGCATGTGTATAGATACTATGATTAAAACCATAACTTGCATATGAAATAGGAATATATTCATATGAGTTGTGTAGTCTTACTGAGTTCCATAAATTTTAATGCATAATTAATTGCTTAAATTCATATAGGAATATATTGGATTAGCAATAAATTATAGAATTGCTTGACCCTGGAAGAAGCTAGTAATTAAATTAAGGAAACTCGACTATCAATCATATGGAATAAATTGGGCTAGAATAGATAAGTGATTCAATCCGAAATTTGTGAAGTGAAATTTGATACCTAGGGCTTTCTCTCATAGTTGCTTTCATATTATCTGCACTCATATTAAATTATTTTTTTCTTTTATTATGTACTCTCAATCACCAAATTGATCGACTAAATAGAATTAAAATTACCTATTTTAGTACTTAGTGATCAATCCTTGTGGAAATGATACTCTACTTACTTCTATATTACTTGATTACGACAATATACACTTGCACTATTTAATTGATCATTTACATTCCTAACAAGTTTTTGGCACTGTTGTCGGGGATTGTAGTCATTGTTAGTGCAAGCGTTTCACCCAAGAGGGGGGTGAATTGGGTGATACCATAAATTTCGTTGCGTATAAGAAAATTGACAGAATATTTAAAGCAGTTAAAAGTAAGGAGAAATATCACCGAAGTGTACACTAGGAGTTATACTGGTTCGGCCACAACCACTTTGACTTACGTTCAGTTCTCAGGGAGTCTCTGAGAGTTTCACTATACTCTCCAAGATTCAGTGGGTTCTTGGCACCTCAGTACACAACAAGTTCCTTCACTTGGACACTCGCTCCCCCTTACACGTTGCAATCAAATCCCCAACTCAAGTTTCCACAACCTTAAGTTGTCTCAATAACAAATATTGAGTTTGTAATGAAAAACTCTCTCACAAAGCAAATATATAATCACTGAAGTACAATAAATGAGTATAAGAGAACAAAGCACTAAGTGTATTGATCGATGTGTGTTCTTAGTTCTTGTGTCTTGTTTTCTTCTCTTTGAATACTCCATATATATAGATGATTGATAATGTCTATTGGAAGCAATTCAAACATGTCTGTTAGAGTCGTGCAGCAACGGTTGACTATTCTTCGAATTTGAAAACTATCCGTTTGCTGTAGGTAGCGGTAAATGAACATTCGAACACTTTATTTGACTTTCCTCTTCATGCATGATCTCTTCATCGTTTCTTTATAAATTTACTTGGGATACTAATACAATGAAGGGTTAATCATATAAATAACAATTTAATAAACACTCAATCAAAAAATAATTTCTGGACTACCTTACTCGAGTGGTTACTCGAGTGATCAAGTTTGTTACTCGAGTAGTCCCTCGAGTAATCATGTCTAAAATATGGCAGTGAGCAGATTAACATTTTAAATCAAATATCACCTGGGTAAGACCTGGAGTGATATATTACAAACCTTGAAAATACTTAATTACTCAAGTGGTTACTCGAGTAGATATGTCTTTACCTTCATAGGTTACTCAAGTGATCACTGTGGTAATCTCTTTACTTGAGTGGCTACTCAAGTGGCCTTCCTATTTCTTCATACCTTACTCGAATGGTCCCTCGAGTGGCTTTCAAATAACCCAGCAGATTACTCGATTACACCCTCGAGTAATGGCATCAAATTCTTGGCCAAGAGTTTACTGTCTGGTTACTGAGTGACTACTCGAATGGTACTTCAAATAACTCTACAGATTACTCGGGTGGTCCCTCGAGTAATGCTATTTTCTCATTGGTTACTCGAGCAGTTACTCGAGTGATATACTGTATTTCTTGGCCGAGAGTCACTAGAAGATTTTTAACCTGGTTACTCGAGTGGCTACTCGAGTGATGCCTGTGAAAATCTTGGTACTCGAGTAGCTACTTGAGTAATTATCTATATAACTTTGCAGATTTACTCGAGTGGTCCCTCGAGTAACTTCGTCCAAATTTTGGCAGTGCCTCACTAGATGAAATTCTCTTTGCTTACTCGAGTGGCTACTCGAGTAATGGCTTCTCTTACCCGAGTGGCTACTCGAGTAAGCCTTCATAAAATTTGTTGATTACTTCTAGAGCCTACTCCAAGTGATGCTTTGTCACTTTGTTCAAATCCATTTGTTTGTTATCAAATCCTTTCATATTATTGATCCAATCTTTATTATCATCAAAACATATGGGATCTAACATTCTCCCCCTTTTTGATGATGACAAAACTTGGTGATTTTGAACGAAGTTTTTGAAGTTGAGTTTTCAAACATATGCTTCTTAAATTCTTTTCATATGAAATCATTTATTGAATTTAAACTTGAAAACTCTTTGTGAAATAACTTATTAAAGATCTTTTCATAGTTTTTGTTCTTATGATTCCTTGCATACATAATCAAAACACATTAGTCCTAAAATGCAATATAATTTCAATCAAATGTCATAAAGGAACATAATGAAGAAGTTAATACATAATTAAACTTAAAAGTTAAAATTGTTCAAGAACAAAAAGAAATAAATCACCTAAAAACCCCATACACCCAAATCCCAATCTATGGACTCAGCCATTCTTCATAAAATTACTCAAGTTCTTCTCCCCTGTTTTGTCTTCATCACAAAGATGGAATCAATCATGAGGAGGAGTAGGTGGCTTGGCGGCTGAGATGGGAGTGACAGGAAAAGCCAATGACTCATATGAACCAACAGAACTTAAAGAATCTGAAGATGATGATTCAGGTTTAGGAAGGTTCACTTGCGGTGTCTGAAGATCATCTGGCGGATTCACCGAAGGAGATAAAGGGTAAGGAACCAGAGAGGTAATCTCTACTTCCTCTGTAGCAACCGGTGAAGACACAAGTACCTCCTCAGTGCGTGCAGGAGATGCAATGGGAGTAGGTGTGGGCTCAGGCTGAATAGGCTAAGGTGGTTCATCAGAGGTGATGTGAATGGGCTAAGATGTTTCAGGATCTGGCATAGAGAATAAGATATTGCTGGGTCTACTCTCAGAGGGTCTATGCTCAGTAGGGATAGAGGGTCCAGGTTCAGAGGTAGGTATGGGCTCAGGAATACCAGAAGGACCAGGAGTAGAAGAGCCAGATGCCATAACATCAAGTCTAGCTATAATGGATCTCAGAATCTCACCATGAGCACGTTATTCAGCAAGCAACTCTTTGTGCCTCTTGTCCATTGTCTCCACGAGTTGTCCCATTTTCTCATTCATGTGGGTAATCAACTCCGCATTGGTACTTGCAATATCAATGTGGAAACTCCTCAAAATTTTCTTCATAAACGTTTGCATTGCGGCAACAAAGAAGGATAGAGAAGATGTGTTGGCTGGAGCAGAAGACTGTGTGTCATCCATTCAGCTTGTTGCTGTCTCAGTCTTCTTCTTTTTCTTTGGGCTTACTTCAAGAGGTGTCTTCAGAGGAATCTTAATATTCAATTTTCCAATTTGATTCCTTCCCACTGGTGCTAACATCTTTACTGGCTCCATACTCTCCAAATACCAGATCTTGTTCTTCTTGAGAAATAGGGAAATTAATTGAGGATAAGGCATTGGAGTAGTTGGTTTTCCCTCATATCTATACCTCTTGATCTCACTGAAGATATACTCTCCCAAATCTTTTTCCTCTTTAAGGATCACTGAGGCAAATTTCCTGAAGTCCCTCTCAATGAAGTGAGTAAAGTTGTTGGATTTATTCACCATGGCTTTAGAGTAGATATACCATAAGACTCTATGGAAATCACTTATATCACTCGGATTGAAGTTAAGAGGTCCCACAACCTCACCATGTCTAAGAATAGAAAAAATTTGGTTTGGAGAAAGGTTGGGGTAATCATCATCAGGAGGATTTTCTATTCCTAACCAGTTATTGATTCGGGAGGGTGAGATAAGAATTCTTTGATCTCTAACCTCGGAAGTCATTTCTTCTTCTACTGACTTCTTAACAGGATCATTAATCGGTTCGAGGTTACAATAGAAATGTCTCACTATTTTGGTGCAATAAGGTAGCTTGACAGATAACCAAGGCATATAGGAATCGAGGTATGGACTAAGATCAAATTTCAATACCTATTGAAGTACCTTGTAGTCAATGTAGTGCATCTTGCACACATTCCTTCTTGCAAAATGACTCAGGTACTTCTGTGATTCCTCGAGCTTTTTCACATTAAATCCCTTTAGAGGAGATGTGATTTCTTCATCCTTCTCCTCAGTTTTCTTTGAAGTTTGCCCTTTCTTTGTCTCCTTAGATTAGAAAGCTTCCTCAAGCATGCCTACCATGACTTTGGTAAGCTTCTCATCAATTTTGGACTTCTTCGGAGGCTTAGGAGAAAAGGTAGGTATGTCTGAAGAATCAGAGGATTACTCGAGTGATCATCATCATCATCATCACTCGGGTAGCTACTCGAGTGATCATATGAAAAATTTTAAAATACAGCAATTTTGAGCGCGTACCTGGCATGAATAATATTGTAATTATCCATTTATATTCCCTCGATCATTGGATTACTCTTTAGAACAGATTTGTACTGAAAATCAGATAATTTAAAATTTACACCCAGGTTCACTCGAGGCCTTACTCGAGTAACATTGAACATCACTCGAGGCCTCCCTCGGGTAAGCTGTCTCTTCATCTTCTGACTGTTTATTTTCAACCATTATGCCGTTTCATTTGAAATTAATGCTTCACTGGCACATTTCCAAGTTCATTACTCGAGTGGCTACTCGAGTAATGCATCCATTACTTCAAGTTGTCACTCCAGTGATACATCTATTACTTGAAGTTGTCACTCCAATAATATTGTCCTCTGTTAACCTCTACTATTCATACCCCAAAATAGAATATTATGATTATGCAAAACAAATTGCTAGAAACTCCGATGCTTAAGTTAGTAATTATCAAAACATCAATAAATAATATCATCTAACATTTTGTAAACACTAAATAACTTACAACTCATTAGGATTTACCATTCCCAATTCACGTCTAATATTAAAAAATTAATCATTAGCAAGGGGTTTTGTGAAGATATCTGCTAGTTGAAGATGAGTTGGAATGAATATTACTTTAACATCTTTCTTTTGGACATGATCTCTGATGAAGTGATGTCTAACATCAATATGCTTGGTTCTAGAATGTTAAACAGGATTCTTTGCCAAGCTTATCATGCTAGTGTTGTCACAGTATATTGGTGTTTCTTTTAGATAAATACCAAGATCCTGGAGTTATTGCTTTAGCTATATTACTTGTGCACAACAACTTGATACTGCAATATACTCAGCTTTCGTTGACGAAAGGGACACTGTAGTTTGTTTCTTGCTAAACCAAGATACAAGTGAGCCTCCAAGAAACTAGCCTTATCTACTTGTACTCTTTCTATTCGTCTTGTATCCTCCATGATCAGAGTCTGAGTATGCAACTAGGTATTCACTTCTTCCTTTGGGATACCAAAGACCCAATTCTGGCATGTCAGCAAGATATCGGAAGATTCGTTTGACGGTTTCAGCATGTGACTCTTTTGGTGCTGATTGATATCTTGCACACATACCCACATTGAATTGAATGTCAGGCCTGCTTGCAGTGAGATAGAGTAATGATCCAATCATTCCTCTATATTTTATGATATTGTAATCTTTTCCCTTGACATCCGCATCAAGCAATGTGGTTGAACTCATGGGTGTGTCCATTCCATTTGCTTCATCCAATCCATACTTCTTCAATAGCTCTTTCAAATATTTTGTTTGAGATATGAAGATTCCATTATTTCTTTGTTTGATTTGCAAACCAAGAAAGAAATTTAATTCTCCCATCATTGACATCTCAAACTCCCCCTGTATTATCTCAGAAAATTCTTTGCACATAGTTTCGTTAGTAGCACCGAAAACTATATCATCAACATATATTTGCACAATTAATATATCATCACGTTTTTGTTTTGTAAAAAGTGTTGTATCGACTTTTCCCCGTACAAAACCTTGATCAATAAGAAATTTATTGAGTCTTTCGTACCATGCTCTAGGAGCTTGTTTTAAACCATATAAAGCCTTTTTGAGTTTGAAAACATGGTTAGGTTAGGTCACATCTTCAAAACCTGGAGGTTGCTCTACATATACTTCTTCTATGATGTAGCCATTTAGAAATGCACTCTTTACATCCATTTGATAGAGTTTGAATCCTTTGATGCATGTAAAGGCTAAGAGTACTCGTATAGCTTCCAATAAGCCACTGGAGCATACGTTTCCTCATAATCAATTCCTTCTTCTTGATTATAGCCTTTGGCCACCAATCTTGCCTTCTTTCTGATAATTATTACGAATTCATCAAGTTTGTTCTTGAATACCCATTTAGTGCCAATGATCAGATGATCCTTAGGTCGGGGTACCAAATCCCAAACTTGATTTCTTTCAAATTGATTTAGTTCTTCTTGCATTGATATAACCCAATCATTATCTGATAGGGCTTCGTCAATGTTAGAAGGTTCAATCTCAGAGATGAATGCAGAAAAACTTACTTCATTGAAAATTCTATTTCTAGTTTTGACTCCTTCATTCACATCTCCTATGACTTGATTTAGGGGATGACTCCTATTGTATTTCTAGGCTTTAGGTTGACCTAGTGTCTAATCTTCTTCCTTGGTTTGATCAACTTCTGGAATAAGAGATTTAGAAATAAATTGACCATTTTCTTGATTTAAAACAACTTCCTGCTCATCATCAATGGTTTTGTCAGAGGATTCAAATTCATCAAATACAACGTGAATTGATTCTTCAACAACACATGTTCGTTTATTGAAAATTCTATATGCTTTACTTCGGTTAGAATATCCTAGGAAAATTCCTTCATCTGTTCTCGAATCAAATTTTCCTAAGTTATCTTTACCATTATTATGAATAAAATACTTACAACCGAAGATGTGTAAATAAGCAAGGTTCGGCTTCCTTCCTTTGTATAGCTCGGATGGTGTCTTTCCAAGTTTTGTTCTAATGTAGGCTCTATTTGAAATATAGCATGTTGTGCTCATGGCATCGGCCCAGAAAACTTGAGACACGTTCTTTTCATTTAGCACTGCTCTAGCCATTTCAGTGAGCACTCTATTCATACATTCCACGACTCCATTTTGTTGTGGTATCCTTGGAGTAGAGAAATTATGATCAATGCCATTAGAATAACAATATTCTTCAAAGGCTTGATTTTCAAATTCTCCACTGTGATCTGTCCTGATACTTGTAATGGACATACCTTTCTCATTTTGCACTTTCTTGGCAAAAACAATGAATTCTGCAAAGGTTTCATCCTTTGATGATAGAAAAATAGTCCATGTAAATCTAGAGAAATCATCAATAATGACCAATGAATATAAGTTGCCACCAAGGCTTTTAACTCTCGCTGGACCAACTAAATCCATATGTATCAATTGAAGTGGTCGATTTATTGTAATCTCATTTGTTGATTTGAAAGATGATTTAGTTTGTTTACCCTTTTGACATGTGTTACAAATCAAGTCGTTTTGAAAACTTACTTTAGGTAAACCAAGAACTAAATCCTTTTTGAGTAGTTTGCCTAGTTGGTGCATGTTGACATAAGCTAGTCTCTTATGCCATAACCAACTTTCATCGGCATTACTCAGAAAACAATTTTCAGAATCATTTCTATTTATATAAATTGTATAGCAATTACCTTCCCTTTTTGCTCTGAGCTTTGCCTTGATATTTTTCTTATCAAGTTGTAAGTCTTTCTTGTTGACAATCAGACATTCCTTTGAATCAAATATTATCCAGTTGTCTTTATCTGCACTTTGACTTACACTCAACAAATTATGACACAAACCTTTAACGTAATATACATCTTTGACTTGTATTCCTTTGTCGTTTTTGATTTCACCAATTCCTGCTATCTTTCCGGATTGATTTCCTCCAAATTTTACCTTTCTACCTTCCTTAGGTTGCAATGTGGTAAAACTTTCAAAATCTCCGGTCATATATCTAGAGCATCCACTGTCTATGTACCACTTGTTGTTTTTGGATGCTTTGAGACATATCTGCAATCAATTACGATTAAGTCTTAGGTACCCACTTCTTTTTGGGTCCTTTTGGGTTAGTAAAAGAAATTTTTGAAATATATGAACCTTTAGGTACCCATTTGTAGGTTCCTATCGTTCCTTTATTCTTATGAATGCATGATGAAGTATAATGACCTTTTCTATTACAATAATTACAATGTGCAAAAGGATTTGATGTATGCACATAATGCTGAAAATAATTCAAGTATGATTTACCTCCTGCTCTCTTTCTTCCTTTCCTTCTGTCTGATTTTGGATCATATCCAATTCTAGATCGATCATTCACAAATCGTTGAACTTTTAAAATAACATTTAGCATTTCACTTCCTTTAGTGAATTTTTCAAGAGATTTAGTAAGATCATTATTTTTATTTTTCAAAGAAGTACAATTTTCACAATTCTTTTCAAAATTCTCTTTAAGTTCTACTTCAAGAGCTTTGTTTTTCTTGTTGAAAACAACTAGTTCTTTGACTACTTTGATGAATTCAGAATGTAAATCATTATATTCAGAAAGTAGTTCATCATAGGTAGGATCAGAATCAGTTACCTCTTCTTCTGTTTCCTCTTGAGCATCTAGACATATATTGGCTATTTCCTTTTCACCACTTTCTTCATCAGAAGAACTATCTCCCTATATGGCAGATACAAAGGCTTTCTTCTTGTTATAGAATTTGCCTTTTCTCTTTTCTTTATTCTTCTGAATCAGCTCTTGACATTCTGATTTCAAATGTCCTGGCTTTCCACATTCATAGCAGATGATGTGTTCTTTATTGCTTGTTCCTCTTTTCTGAAAGTTTTTGAATCCTTGACATTTCTTGTAGAACTTTCTGAATCGTTTTATGATTAGGCCCATTTCATCATCATCAAGCTCTTCATCTTCATATTGTTCTTCTTCTTTAGCTTTCAGTACTAGACCTCTTTTCTTCTTGTCACCAATATCACATAGTTCTCATTTGAACTTTAATTTGCTTTCATATTCAGAAAGACTTCTGAATAGAGAAGCAACTGATCACATTGATTCACCTTTTGCTTCCTCAATTGCAGCGACCTTTGCCTCGCAGTCTTTAGAAAGAATATTTAAAATCTTTCGTACTTGAGTGTGTTGATCATAGACTTTTCCAAGTGCTGCAAGTTGATTGACAAGGTGAGTATATCTAAGTTCAAATTCAGCTATGGACTCACCTGATTTCATTCGAAGTAGATCAAACTCGGTAACTAGAGTATTGATCCAGTTTTCTTTTATTCCCGAAGTTCCTTCATAAGTTATTTCCAAGGCTTCCCACATTTCTTTAGCTGTTGGAAGAGTACAGATCCTGAAGTACTCATTTTGACTCAAGGCACTTTGAATCATTAGAATTGCTTTACTGTTGAGTGTAATGAGTTTCTTGTCATTCTCATCATTTCTGCTAGTGTCTTGGGAACTCTTTTTGAATTTATAATCTTTTCAGGTTTGTAGTTTCCACTTTCAAACACATCCCACAACCCATATTTAGTAGCCATTATGAAGACTCTGAACTTTACTTTCCAGAATGAGAAGTGTTCGCCATTAAAACCCGGAGGTCTTATGATAGAATCTCTGTCGGGAAGAATGCCTTCACCCATGCTTGCCATTAGATCCTTCTTAGGCTGTTAAACCTTAATAAGAAGACCTACGCTCTGATACCAAATGTTAGTGCAAGCGTTTCACCTAAGAGGGGGTGAATTTGGTGATATCAGAAATTTCATTGCGTATAAGAAAATTGATAGAATATTTAAAGCAGTTAAAAGTAAGGAGAAATATCACTGAAGTGTACACCAGGAGTTATACTGGTTCGGCCATAACCACTTTGACCTACTTCCAGTCCTCAGAGTGTCTCTGAGAGTTTCACTATACTCTCTAAGATTCAGTGGGTTCTTGGCACCTCAGTACATAGCAAGTTCCTTCACTTGGACACGCGCTCCCCCTTACACGTTGCAATCAAATCCCCAACTCAAGGTTTCACAACCTTAAGTTGTCTCAATAACAAATATTGAGTTTGTAATGAAAAACTCTCTCACAGAGCAAATATATAATCACTGAAGTATAATGAATGAGTATAAGAGAACAAAGTACTAAGTGTATTGATCGATGTGTGTTCTTAGTTCTTATGTCTTGTTTTCTTCTCTTTGAATGCTCCATATATATAGATTATTGATAATGTCCGTTGGAAGCAATTCAAACATATCTGTTAGAGTTGCGCAGCAACGGTTGACTGTTCTTTGAATTTGAAAACTATCCGTTTGAGGTAGGTAGTGGTAGGTGAATGTTTATACACTTTATTTAACTTTGCTCTTCATGCATGATCTCTTTATCGTTTCTCTGTAAATATACTTAGGATACTAATGCAATAAAGGGTTAACCATATAGATAACAATTTAGTAAACATTCAATAAAAAAATGATTTCTGGACTACCTTACTCGAGTGGCTACTCGAGTGATCAAGTTTGTTACTTAAGTGGTCCCTCGAGTAATCATGTCTAAAATATGGCAGTGAGCATATTAACATTTTAAATCAGATATCACTCAGGTAAGACCTGGAGTGATATATTACAAACCTTGAAAATACTTAATTACTCGAGTGGTTACTCAAGTGGCTATGTCTTTACCTTTATAAGTTACTCGGGTGATCACTGTGGTAATCTCTTTACTCGAGTGGCCTTCATATTTCTTTACACCTTACTCGAATGGTCCCTCGAGTGGCTTTCAAATAACCTGACAGATTACTCGATTACACCCTCGAGTAATGGCATCAAATTCTTGGCCAAGAGTTTACTATCTGGTTACTTGAGTGACTACTCGAGTGGTACTTCAAATAACTCTGCAGATTACTCGGGTGGTCCCTCGAGTAATGCTATTTTCTCACTGGCTACTCGAGTGATATGTTGCATTTCTTGGCCGAGAGTCACTGGAAGATTTTTGACCTGGTTACTCGAGTGGCTACTCGAGTGATGCCTGTGAAAATCTTGTTACTCAAGTGGCTACTCGAGTAATGGTCTATATAACTTTGCAGATTACTCGAGTGGTTCCTCGAGTAACTTTGTCCAAATTTTGGCAGTGCCTCACTGGATGAAATTCTCTTTACTGACTCGAGTGGCTACTCGAGTAATGACTTCTCTTACCCGAGTGGCTACTCGAGTAAGCCTTCACAAAATTTGTTGATTACTTCCAGTGCTTACTCCAAGTGATGCTTTGCCACTTTTTTCAAATCCATTTGTTTGTTATCAAATCCTTTCATATTATTGATCCAATCTTTGTTATTATCAAAACATATAGGATCTAACAGTCATTAATATCAATACCAAGTAATTTTAATACAAATTTAGTCTTCATGTTAAAATTTCAAAAAAAATTAAAAAAATTAAAAAATTAAAAGAAAAAGGATTATTATTCACAGCATTATTTTGGTTCAATCGATGATAAATTGTCATATCTTGTTCATTTTTAGGAATGCATGTGGATGGAATGAGACAAGGTAAATGATGGTTGGATTGAAAATTCTTCTCCTTATAATTGTTTTTCTAGTGCTTATTATGAAGAGTGTCATTCCTATGAGCATTATCCATATGCATTACTAATCATTATGTGAGAGATGATTTCACTATGAACCAAAATTGTTTTGATCATTCCTTTTATCCTAGTGGAATTTTAGAGCAACAAGAGTCTTTGGATCCATATGTCAAGTATTTTCCTAATTATCCTTTTTACTCTTATTCACATATTGAAGAACAAACTCTTGAGTATAAGGAAAAATCGGATTTAGAAAGCTTATGTGAGGAGCTTAGTAGAGAACAAAAGGAACTTGTCACTAGTGTTGAGTCAAGTGTCTAAAATATTGAAATATATGTGAGTCAAATTATTTCATCACTTGAGACTTTAAGGTAAGATAATTCTTTAAGCATGATGACCACTTCTTGTATTGATGGTGATTATTGTGAGGAAGTTGAGGATGTGGAATTGAATGAAACTTTAGCTCTTGTGGAATGTGATAAGGAACTTGAAATCACTTTTGGAGAGAACGGTGAGTGTAGTCTAGAAGAGGTTCCAGTTGTGGAACATAATACCTGCCATTTTGATGTTGAAACTAATATGGATGTTCCAATAGCTATTGTTCATGTCTCTCCTGTTGAAGTGTCGACTCTTACTGATGAGAGTCAAATGGAATTTATGGGATACTCTAAATTTTTGGAAACTCCTAAATTTATTTGCAAATACATGCATGTTGTGCTTTATTTGAATTCAGTAAATAATTGTACTATAAAATTGTCTATGATTGAAGAAGTACAATTAATTACCTTGAATGATCATTGTTGGTGTCTGAAACATTGTTGCTTGAAAAGAAATGAAGACAAGGTAATCATGGTATTTGATACTTTTAATTCGTAGTTTGTTTTGGGAAGTCTGGCTGAAGACTATAAATTTAGCACTACTTGGAAGGCAACCCAAGGTTTGGTTAGATGTTTTTATTTTATAGGACTTTTGATAGCCCCTGATGATAAGAACATTCAAAGAGTATAATGGTAGTGCACTCAATGCTTTGAAAATTGTAATCACGATTAAGGAACCAACAGGTAAGTCCTCCTTCTTATAAAATTTAAAAAATAAAAAGTAAGAAAATAAAAAAATAATTAAAAAGAAAGAAAGTTGAGTGGTTTGTTCTTTGCCTAGCTAAAGACATTAAAGAAGGGCGGCTAGTTAGGAGGCAACCCAAAACTTCCTTCCTACTCTCTCATTTTTCCTTTCTACTCTCTCATTTTTCTTTCCTACTCACCGAAACACACTGCACTACTCAGAGATTTTAGTTTTCATCTCTTTCATTGCAAGTTAACATGGAGAAATCTCTTGTAAAGCTAAAGAACAGGTTCCCCACTATTCCCAAAGATATGCTCAGGAAGATCTATAATAGTCGACTTGAAAGGATGAAGATATTCAAGTGTTTGGGCCTTCCTTTGGTTATACGCTAGATCATTAAAGCTAAGATGCGTTTAGCAGGTGAGATTCATAAATCATTTGTTAAACATTTACCAAGAATAGGAAGTTCTTACTCTAAAAAGAGAAGAGCTAAAAGAATGAATGTTTGTTATAAATTGTGCAAGGTTGACATGTGATTAGCGCTGTAGGAGCAAAGGTATGGTTTCTATAAATCAAGAAGATAAAATAAAATTTATAAAGGATGGACTGAGTATGGAGTCCCTGGATGATATCATTCAAATTCTTGAGACACATCCGAGTGGTGATGTTTATCGTATTCTTATTGATTTAGTGGACACATTCAACCAAGAAAAATGGTGCTACTGTTTTAGGAATCTGACATTAAAAAACCCTGTTTGCCAATTTATAAGAAAAGTGGATGGGAAGAAAATCCTCAATTCATAGAAAGTGTTTAAGCTGTTACTGGACATAAAACCAGAGGAAGATGTAAGCCAAAGCCAACTACTATACATAATCATGCTTTTATCTAATCTGTCTTATCTTTTCAACAGCTTTTGTCTAATATATTTTAGCTTTTCAATAACTTTTAACTTTCTTTTCTCTTTTTGTTAATTTCTTCACGCAAATTATGCCGATAATTTGTGTCGGAAATTTTTCAAACTTCTTTGAAAAATGATGGATTTGCATGATCTTGTTGTCGCTATTTTAGTGTTATATATATGTACTCTTCCACTTGTAAACACAATGGTCTGAGAGAAAAAAAGAGAAAAAGGGTATCACACAAAAATTTAGATTTACATCTATCTGCATTTTTGGTGAAACTGATTCAGGTAAGGATGGAGAGTTTCTAATTGCAACAAACGAACTTGGAAGTGCATTAGCCGCTAGAAAGATCAACTTTGTATACGGGGGAGGCATCTAGGGCCTAAGGGGAACTGTGGTCATTTCTACATCCATGAATGGAAGCAAGGGTTTGAGTGTAAGGGTGAAGGAGTTGAAAGATCATATCTTTTCCTTAGGACAAGAGTTGCAAGTTTCAAGCTTGCCTGAATGAATGGGACAAATGTTCTACCATGCTCAAGCTTTTATCGCTCTACCTGGTGGTTTGGAGACATTGGATAAGATTTCTAGCGTTGCATATTAGGCTAAGTTCAACTATCACAAAAAGTCATTAGGATTGTTAAATGTTAATGATTTTTACGACAATCTGTTGTCTTTTTTTAATCATGCTATGGAAACAAGATTTATACCCTAAGCGACTTGTCATTCCATAATTTTTGCATCAACTGCTGATCAGTTGCTCGATCAACTACAAACCTATGAACCTAAACTAGATCTATTAATCAAGCAAATAGGTGGGCAATCTTTAAATAGCGATCAAAAGCAGGATCTAGATACCACTCTTCGGTTGTAACTTTCCTTAATCTTTTGGTTTTACTTTATTATATGTTTATGTTTTAAAGGAAAATTAGTTAGTTAGTAAAAACTATTAGATGCATGGGGTATGAAAAAAAAATGGCAAAGTAAGGAGTTATTTTTAACTCCTGAGGCACATTTTATTAGTTGCATAATTTTGTTCCTTCTTAAAAAAATTAAAAAAAGAGTAAATTTCAAAAAAAAAAAATCATCCTGCTTAAGTGCTTTGTAATGATTGTAAGCAGTATATAAGTTTTAAGTATGGATCAACTGAATTTAGAGATTTCATAGCATGAATGAACAACTAATTGTTGCAATTGGTAATAAATTTTGAGATTGAATGAGCTAAGTTTGAAAATCCCTAACCGTGAGCTTTTGAGCCTATAATAATTATTTCTCTTGTGTGTGATATTCACCTATTAAGTTGTCACTCTAGAACTTGCTTTAAATCTGGTTGAAATTACATCTCACATGCACATTCAAAAATGATAAAGGCATTCATTTTTTTTAGCCAGAGCCAAACAGCCAACCGTGCAATTATATAGTTGATAAGCCCCTTTGAGCCTAATTGACTGTTTCTTTGCTCTCAACCCATTAACATATGTTTTAATGATATATCAAGTGATTTTACCTAATTCGAAAGATTAGTAGAGCATTTGAAATTTTTGTGAAATGGGCTTTTGACAAGTGTGAGGGTGTATATATCATCAACTTTAGAGTTGCATAATTATGCAAAAACAAATCTCCATGCCCTAGAAGTCATTGGGGACAATGTCTGATTTAAGTTGGGGGAGGAGTAGTAAAGAAAGAAAAAAAAGAGAAAGAAATTATTAAGTATTATGGGATGTTGTGATGAAATAAATTGATTCATAAGTAGCCCATTTTTCAATTTTTCAATTTCTTTAGCCCTTCATATCATGTTTTACATTCATTTTATCTTAACCCCATTACAACCCTTAACAAGTCATTTTGATTTGAATTAGGCATGTGAATTAAGTAGTAGAGATTGAGAATATGGTAGTGCAATTTTTTTTGTTGAATTTAAGCGAAACACTTATCCTTAAACACTTGAGAGATTGAGAGAATGAGTAGCAATTACAAAACTCAGTTTATTCATTTTCAAATAAAGTTACCAGTTTATATTTTTGTTGATTCATGAATAATATGATCTCTTTATTTTTTTAATTGTGTGCTTGCTTATGACTTGACACTTCTAATTTTGTTAGCACTAATTAGTCACTCCTTATCCGAGGACATTCAAGAGCTAAGTGTGGGGGAATTTGATATGTAAAATATTTGCATACTTATTTTTCCTTATATGGTGATTTTGTGGATGATATTTGAGCTCAATTTAATGAATTTGGGTGCAATTAATAAATAAATAAGGATTCGAGCATAAAATAGAATTTCTTGAAAAATACTAAATTAGACCCTCTTTTAGTTTTCAGGCAATATCTAGAGCTATAGATTGGGATGTTCTATATATGGATAAGAAGTTAAGAAAGAGTTCTACAACTTTTATGTTGAGACCAAAACCCAGTTTTATCTCCAAGGGTTTCAAATTTTGCTTGGAAGTTGAGAGCGAGAATCATCTACCATTCCACCAACCATTTCATCTACCACTTCATCTTTCTTTTCATCTACTACTTCATCTACCACATTCTATCTATCACTTCATCTTCTTTTTCATCTACTATATTTCATATACTACTTCATCTACCCTACTCCATTCTTCCCTATATATAGCCATCCTCTCCTTCACATTTTACTCAACCATTTTCATATCCATTACTTTCCTCTCTTCTCTACATACACCATCTTAGATCAGTTTAATGCTTTGTATTTAATTCTTGCATGCCTTCTATATGGAAGGCTTAGACAGTCCTCCTTTATGGATGGTATAGGTTGCCACCTACATGGAAGGTTTTATCTCATAAAGGAACGGCTAAATTTTCTCCATTTTCATGCATCTAGTTGTTGTATATTTATGTCTTAAAATTTAATATTCAATTTTTATGCAATCTTAATTTATTTTGGTTTTGTTTTTAATTTCATCATGTGTTAAATTTCTATTTTCTTAGGGTGATGATGTAGCTTACTAATGATGAATTAAATCTTAACTTATTAAATATAGTTTGAATTTCTCCTTCATGATTGAGTTTTAATTATTATTCTTAATGCTTTGCATTGACTGACCATCTTTTGAATGATTTCAATATGCACGTTTAGACCGGAAGGAGATGCATGTGTATACATCCTATAATTAAAACTATGACTTGCATATGAAATAGGAATACATTCATGAGTTGTGTAGTCTTACTGAGTTCCATAAATCTTAATGCATAATTAATTGCTTATATTCATATAGGAATATATTGGATTAGCAATGAATTATAGAATAGCTTGATCTTGGAAGAGGCTTGTAATTAAATTAGGGAAACTCGACTATCAATTATATAGAATAAATTGAACTAGAATAGATAAGTGATTCAATCTTTGTTATCATCAAAACATATGGTTCTAACAAAAGTGCTTTTTGACTTTTGTGTTGGTGCAATCTCCAAGTGACACATGTCCCCTAATGATGAGTTACTTTTTACTTTATGTGTTGGCTAAATGGGAGCATGACATTTGTCCCCTAATGATGATGAAATAACTTTTCCTTTTTAGTTGTAATCACTAGAGGATGCCACCTCACCCTGAGCCGAGGAAATCTATTGGTCTCTAATTCGGTCACCCGACTAATTTTCTTAAACACCGAACCCGAGAGCTGGGGAAAATCATCAGACCCTCACTTTCCCTAACAAAAAGGAAGGATAAAACCCAGGAAAAAAAGGTGGGATACACTTTATTAAAATAAGTGACACGTGTCACCATTTGATTGGATCATTAGATAAGTGGCACCACAGGATTCTAACACGTGGCAAAATTTCTAAGATCCTAAAGGGCTCAATAATTCGACCAACCTCACAAAAAATATGAAAAGTATAGCAAAAATCACAAAAAATTGCTAGAAGAGAGAGAAAGAGAGCATGAATAGTGACTTTCCTTGATTTCAATCCGCCGAAACGCAGTTTTCTCCCAAAATACTCTTCACAAACCTTCTTCTACTCATCACAAGCTTCATTTCTATGGTTTTGGATTTTCATTTAGAGGTTTTTGGTGCCGTCTCGCTTGCCTGAATACCGCCAAATTTCCAAACAACTTGCGGAAACGCGTAGAGGTAAGCGTATGCTTCATTTGGAATCGATTAGATTGTTGTTTGGATGAGTATTCTTGAGGGTGGGTATTGTTCATGATTTCAACCAAGGGTGTTTTTAGAGGTTTAATCATTGTTTGATTGTCTATTTATGGTTAGATGGAGATTTATGATGATATTGAACCAAGTTGTTAGACAAAATTCTGTTTTGGAGATTTTGGTTAAAAGGGGGTATGTTCAGTTAGGGCTTAAGGGGCTATAGCTTTGTGACTTTGATGATTTTGACATTACCATTGTGTTTAGGATGCAAAATTGTGCAGGGAATAACTTCTGGTTGAAATTTTGGACCATTGGAAATATATATTGCAAAACCGAAAATGCTACTAGTGTGTGTTCTATGCAGGGCAATCAAATTTCTTGATGTTTTTAAATATGTAAATGATTTCCAAAAATTGTGAAACTTTTCAATCTAATAGTAGACATATCAAGCTTTAAATTGATATATAATTTGTGTCATTTGGATGTGTGTGCTGGGAGTTATGCATGTTCAAAATCTGGCCTGGAAAACTGGCGAATTTTGTGGGCAGAAAGCAATTAAATGAAACACTGTATTGACATGCATAAACAAGTGTAATGGCTGTATTTTTTCCCTGAAACTAGACTTATTAGGGGTCACATAGCCTTTGGAATTATTATAATTGGACATCTATACAATTAAATATATTTTTTCAAAGTTAGGTCCTGTTTCTGGAATGGAATCTGGAACAAGTTGCATTTGGTGTAATTCTGGCAATTTTGTGATTGTAATAGCCAAGGTTGAGTATTTTTGTAAGAAAGTATACTAAAATAGATTTACATAGAATTTGGAATCGATCAATTTGGAGTTCCCTAGAATTAATGGTGAATTTTTGAAGTTGAAAGAAAAGCTGGCAGAATTGAGAATAAAGGTGAAAATGAAAAATGTAATGGCACTAGGTAATTAAGTAGAACTTTAAGGGTGAAGTTAACCATCTTAGGGTAGTTGGGTTACTTTGAATTTACTTTTGATTTAGTATTCTAACTTTAATGACAACCAACATAAGTGCATGGATTGTAAGAGAATTGGATCAAACAATAATTGGTCGTCCGAAATTCTAATTATAGGACTTGACCGTTGTCCGGAATATAAAACCTGCTCGAGCTCTGGGAAGCAGTTGGATATTGCTCAAGAGAAGTTAACAGGTAGTAACTTGTCTTTCATATGTTTATAAGATACACTGCATTTTTTATGGATTCATCATAAATTGTCTGTCACATTCTGATTATGCGGGTGGTCGCTCGAGGCTTATTGCAGGGGTGGACGCTCAGGCCAATGTAATGTTATGTAATGCAGGAGTGGATGCTTGAGGCCTATTGCATAGGTTACACTGAGGCCATGTGATATACCTAGCGTTATGATGATATATGAACTGCATGTTATGCACTGAATGCTATTGTGATGATTCTACTGTATGATGGCTTTGTGGCAAGCTTTGTGATGTTATATCCGTATGATTGACTACCTGTTACTGCTGAGATTCTTTTGAATCTCACTCTTTTTTATAAATAAATATACAGAATAGGCTATCAGCTCATAAGGCAAAAAGGTAAATATGGACAACTAGAGGACGAAGCTAAAGAACTTTAATTTGTCATTGGTTATCTGTTTTAAGTATTTTGGATATTTTTAGGACTGATATTGTAACATCCTAATTTTTATTTATAGGATATAATTATAATTTAAAGATAATTATAAATTTTGTAATAATTTTTTATTTAAAGAGAGAGAGAGAGATTTGGTTGAAATATATATATATATATATATATTTAAAATAAGAATAATAAAATAAAATAAAAAATAATAAAATTAAAATTAAAATTAAAAAAGGGGTAGGTGGCTGTGGCGCCACCAACCCCATAAATATTAAATAAAAAGGGGTAGGTGGCTTGGCACCACACAAATATATATATATATATTATTTTTATGTAGGTGGCGTCAAAGCAACCTCCTAGAAGGAGGAGGGGGTATTATCCATATATATACCTCCAACCCCCTCCTTCACTTCGTCACAGAGACGAAGTGCAAATTCAGGGAGTAAAGTTTTAGTTTTTATAGTTTTAGAGATTATTAAGGTTTTTACAATTTTTTTTATTACAAAATCTTTGTATGAAAATGTTTTAAATAATTTTTTCTTTTTTTGTAATAATTTTATGTTGATTAGAGAAAATTTTAATATTTAGAATGTTGGACAAATTTGAATTTTGTTAACATAAAGTTATAAGTATATAGATGATAATTTATAGTTAATTTTAATATGGTTATTTTTGTTATTTAGTTGGTATAAGATTTTATAATGATTTTTTTATATAATAAACCTATAAATAATTCTATATTAGAATTTTTAATCAATTATATTTGGATTAAATAATTTATTTAAAGTAATAGAGGTATTCTTAAGGTTTTAATCGGTTTATCTTTTTTTAAGATTAAAATTTATAATTTAGTTGATTTATTTCCTAAACTTAATTTAGGATTTTATGTATTGGAATGAAATTAATATTAATCAACAACTTGAATAGGTTATTTGAATTAAAAAAAATATTTAAATTAATAATTGGAATTTTTAGGAGTAATTAATTCAAAATTTAGAAATTATAGAATTAAGCTAAATAAATTAATTTTTCCAATAACTCAAGGAGTTATTAATGTATAATAAATTAACCATTGTAGATTGATTTTTGACGTATATTTAAGCTCTTGGATTAGGAGCTTGTAGTTATAATTTGCTTTGGCGAGAGATAATCACTTTTCTCTTGTTGTGCATATTTGTATGATGTTTGTGAGTGATTTTTTACTATATAGAATTATATATAGTTAGTTGAACTATTTTCTACCATGGTAATCTTTTAAAAGATGAGTTGTAATCTTTTTATTACCATGATAGAGTTTTTAAATGATTATAATAATGTATAAAAAAATGGTTTTTTATCAAATCTATAGTGAATTAGTGTGTATAAGAAAAGGATTTTACATATATGATGTACATAACTATCTAAAGATGACAATAGTATAGCAATAGAATTAGTAGTACCGGTAGCTTAGTAAAAGAACAATGATTATATATATAGGTAACGCTTCTGGTTGATGAAGAAACATTAACTAATGAATACATTATGAGACTTAAGTAGAGACACGCTTGCACACTCTGATAAAATGGATTCAAGTATTAATGAGACTTAGTGAGATAGTGAATGTTTATGAAACTGTTTTGAAAATTTTAATACATCCAAAATTCCCTACCAATCCCAGGTTCACCTCCTAAAATAGATTTGGAAGTTGTGAATGTGTTTTCAAAATAAATTTTAATCTGAGAGTGAACTTTGATTCCATAATTGATTTCACTACTTTCTTTGCATTCATTTGGGTATATTGGACATAAAGGTGTTAGAGCTTTCGTGTTGCACTCTTAATGACCCACAACACAAGCCTTCTACGAGAGGGATTTTTTTATTGATGGTTTATGCAATGGACCATTTTTTGTCTTCGGTGCACCCACCTTCCAGGTATCCGGCGTTAATCTGAAGGCCAACGCCGGATTTATATTTTCCATATGCTTTAATTGCTCACTGTGTGGATAAATATTTTCTCAATCCTCTTTCATATTCTTCACCAAACATTAACATTTCCTGACAGAAAACATTGGCTTTGATTTTTTATTTTTCTGTTGTTAATATCAGGATAATTTTTTTGCTAAAAAAAAATTATAGTCATTCCAAAGTCTACATTTTATCATTTCTCAATATTTCACTTAGGTTTTTTTTTTTTTTTTGGGCCTTACTCACTTTAGCTTCTTTTTTTTTTTTGGACAAACTCACTTTAGCTTTTTAACTAATGCTAAATTGTAAACTTTAGTTGCATTAATAGTTTTTCGGGAGAAATACAGCGAATCCTGTCACTCCAATTCACACTAGATGCTTAAGAGTAGACTTATTATGGATCACTAAATCTCACATAAAAGGAAGTCCTGGACAATAGCATCTTATAATCACCTATGTCAACAAAATTTTCCTCATGTTTCCAAATCAACTACCATTTATTAACAGCATCACATGGCCGGAGATTTTGCCACTTCTTAAAGATTTTATTTTACGACGTGTTCATGTTATTCCATATTCTATCTATCGCAACTATTTTCGTCATTTTATTTGTGGTATTTGCTTTGGTATCTTGTAAACAATTTTTTTAAAGAAATATCATTTTGTCCTTTCTCCAAAAAAAAAAATCATTTTGTATTTTTATATTAAAAAAGCAGTACATAACAGACAAATATATGGATAAGCTCAACCTGTTTGACCTTTGGGTTCAGGCTATTAGCGAAAAGACGAGATAAAATAAAAACAGATATTCACCGCCGCTCCTTTTTACTCCACTCGGTCTCTCTCTCCCCGTGTCAGATTTTTCTCCCTGCTTTGGCATTTTCCATGTTTAATTGTTAACCTATGTCTTTATTTCGAAGCTTCTTGGTCTTTCAGCTTCTGGCTTGATATTTCCTCCTTCTATTCTTTGGCGCAAAAATTGGGGACAGATTATTGTTAGGTGGTTCCCATAACTTTTGGGTTTCCATCATTTGTTGAATCTTCTAAAATTGGATGCTCCAAGTCATTCCTTTTCTTTTCGCTCTGAAATTTTCGAGGTTTCAGGATTTTGAGTTACTTGTTGGTTCTTCTAAAACAATCTCTAAATTGGGCTAATCGAGTTCTTATGACTCGAGCTTCATTTATAACATCCAGGAGGATCCAAACAATTGAACTTCTGTTTTGTGAATGGTGTGATTGAATGGTTAATAGAGGACGAACTTTTTTTACGAAATTAAAAAGGCAAACTTATGCAATGGAGGTGTATGGATCCTTTCTGCTCAAGTATGTTCTTATCGCTTCACTTTGTCTTATTTTAGGCCTTTCTGGGTAGGAAATGGAGCCAAAGTGCGCAATCAAGAAAGATGCCACTGAAGTATGTTTCTTCATTATTGTCCTGACATGTTTGCCTTTTCTCATGTCTTTCATTGTATTCTTTATTTTTTTCTCTTTTTGCAGTTAATAGGAAGCACCCCAATGGTTTATCTGAATAATATCGTTGATGGGTGTGTAGCTCGTATTGCTGCTAAACTAGAATCCATGCAGCCCTGCTCTAGTATCAAAGATAGGTACAAATTTCCTTTTTTTTATTTACATATTTCCTCACTCTATTAGGACTTTTATTTAAAATTGTATAATCTTCTCCATAATGTTCAGGATAGCTTTAAGCATGATCAAAGATGCTGAGGATAAAGGCCTTATTACACCTGGAAAGGTTAGTCATGGAAAGTTTTGGTATCCATAGACTCTTTATGCGACCTAATACTTGTAGTTATGCAACTATGCACTTTCTCACGTGATCTCTTTTCCCTCTTTTTTTTTTTTTTTGGCTTTGCAAATAATGTAATAGAAACCCCAATTATGTTAGTCAATCCTGGCTGTGTTTCTTTCTTTCCAGAAGCTTCCATGATGGCAAGCGTGCATGTTTCATTCGGATTTGCTAACTGCTGATATATGTTTGAAGGCATTCATTACATAATACTACCTCTGATAGATTAAGATCCACGTTGTTGTTCAATTTCTTCATTAAAGCGAGTCTTGTATTAAGTGCTGGAGGGAGTAATTTGGCCATCATATTCAGAATTGTTCCTCAAAGTTTATGTTGTTTGGCACTTGTGTCAATATAGCTCAATACATGCTTCAAACAACTTTTCAAGCTTACTGATATGTTTAATAATGGTGGTCAAAGACTGTCCTTGTGGAGCCAACAAGTGGCAACACTGGCATAGGATTGGCATTCATAGCTGCATTGAAGGGCTATAAAGTTTTTGTGGTCATGCCATCTTATGTTAGTCTTGAGAGAAAAATTATACTTCGAGCATTTGGAGCTGAGGTATATTTGACTGACCCTGCCAAAGGAATTACTGGGCTTTTTGCGAAAGCAGATGAGCTCTTAAGCAAGACACCTAATAGTTTTATGCTTCAACAATTTGATAATCCTTCAAATCGAGAGGTATTACCTACATCTATCTTAATTTCAATGCCAGGTTGAGAAGACTTACATTCTGTTTCTGATGTTTCTATAGATACATTATGAGACCACAGGACCTGAGATTTGGAGAGATTCAGGAGAAATAGTTGATGCCTTGGTTGCAGGGATAGGAACCGGGGGGACAATAGCTGGTGCTGGCAAGTTCCTCAAGGAAAGAAACCCAGACATCAAGGTTTCTATGTTTAAATTGCTTGTTTTTCAGGTTGAACAAGAGATTGAAGGATTTTTTTGTTGTTCACATTTATGCTAATTTCATGATTTATGCTGTTATATTTTCACAGCTGTATGGTGTAGAACCAGCTGAAAGTGCTGTCCTGAGTGGTGGAAAGCCAGGTGCCTTCAACATTCTCTGTATACATGACTGAACCTTTATGGTTGTTTTATACTGGACAAGAATTAAGTAGTTGAAATCCATGGAAGTCTTTCTGTGTTAGAGTTTATATTCTGTCAAAAATGATCCAGAACAACCCATGGAGATCAAGTTGCGTAGAAAGACATCAGTAAATTTTTTCCCATCTAAGAGATCGTCATGAATTTTGGATTGTTATATATATATATATATATATGTATATTGTAAGCTTTAATCTAGATTGATTGTCCTCTAAATTGCCAACTTCATTTCCTAACTTATCACTTATTGGTAGTATAAATATTTATCTGACATGCATAAATCTTCGAATGTGTCTGCTTTCAACTTGAGGAAAACATTATACAAACAGTGTCGGGATGATTACTGACTGCTTGTTTATTTCCATGTGTTGAAGGCAAGCATTTAATCCAAGGAATTGGTGCTGGTATTATGCCAAATTTACTGGACGTTAATTTGCTTGATGAAGTTATTCAGGTAGCTTTCAAAAGTTAGTATGTGAAACACAATTCTAATCCACTTAATGTGCATTGTGCATTGACAGTGAAACATAATGGTCCATACTATGTATTATGCTCAAATGTGAATACATGTGAGTGTAATATATATGCAGAGTTACACGTTGTCTAAAAAATAAGTCACACTCATCAGGACCCATAAAAAGTGCGGCTTGTTAGAGTTCAGATTATTTATATGTTATATATATATATATAGATGCGTTCTCTTTGCTATCTGGTGATGCTACGGTTTCTTGCTTATCATGGTTCCTTAAATTGCAGATATCAAGTCAGGAAGCCATAGAAACCGCTAAGCTGCTTGCCTCAAAAGAAGGTTTATTGGTATAGTACCAAACTACTAATTATGTCTATATTTGGTTTCATTTTCATGGAGATGTGGAATGATTTCTGCCTATGCTTTTATTCCTATTGAATATATAGGCCTTTTTTTATTGCAGGGGTCCAAATTTTGTTTTTTTTTCCCTTTTGGTATTTTTTGACTGATATGTAAACACTGCTTCTGCAGATGGGAATTTCATCTGGAGCAGCTGCAGCTGCTGCAATTAAGTTAGGGAAGAGACCAGAAAATGCAGGAAAACTCATTGTCGTAAGTCATCAATTATGTTTTAAATTGATTGGAAAGAAACTGTAATATGGCTATCTTCTAGAAATCTACTCAAATTATGTGAATCTATTCACCTTATAAATGCACATCGTTTTACTTTGAGTACTTGCTAATCATCCATATTTGGTTAAGACCTTGACTACACTGATTGGTTTATAATGTCCTTTTGGGAACCTGGTATTTTGCTATTTGCAAATTTTTTTTTCAGTAGTGTAATCAGAATTCTAACTATTGGATGGTTGATTTGAAATTGGAGTCATAAGTCAATTAGGCGGTATTTCCCAGTTTTGGTGAATTATACACTAATGGATGGTTGATTTGAATAACTATATCCTTGCTTGTCAGGTGGTATTCCCTAGTTTTGGTGAGCGCTACCTCTCAACACCATTATTTGAATCCATTAGACATGAGGTTGAACAAATGACGTTTGAGTAAAGCTCTAAAATCCGAAATGCAGTATTTGGTATTGTAAGGAGGGGAAATTACTATGGGGTCTTAAGGAATGGACTTAATTACCAAAAAGTCCCAATAACAATTAAGGTGTTGTCATTTCTTAAATTGGAACTTGTTGTTGAATGCTTTTTAGTTGTCATTGGAACTTCTTGGTAATTCAGTCATATTCTTATGATCTTATAATAATTCATCCTTGTAACAATCCAAAAGGAATTTAAAATCATGGCTGGTAAGTAAGTGCACATATGCATATGACTCTATGTTTACGCTATGTTTGGATGGAAAGAAAATTGAGGGGAAAATATGGGAGGGAATACTATAAGGAAAAGCTTCCAAAATTTTCTCTCTATCCGAACACAGGGCTAGGGTTCTTTTTAATACCCCATTCCTGGTGTATAGAAATATTTTCTTTGTTGATGTTTCTTAAATTTGTCCTCCTTTTTATGTAGCTTTGTATTCCAAAAATAGGGGGGTTACTATGTATGGAAGGGATTCTGTATTCTCATGTTAACATTTTGTAATTCTCAATTAATATTCTTCACATCTATTGTCCCAAACATTCAAAAGTTATTTCAGTATTAGAGTACTCGAAAGAGTGAGGCTAGTAGTAAGATAAATGTTGCTGTTACGTGACTAGGAGGTGATGGGTTCAAATCCTAAAAACAATTAATCATCTCCATTTTGCATACTTAATGAGTCAACTCGATCCTTTTACTTGTTTATTTTTGCCAATGATTGCTGTTACTGAATTCATTAATGCTGTAACTATTTTGGTTCTATCTGCATCACCATATGTAGCACTATGAAAATTACAGTGACGAAGGGATGCTACCGTGGGTTAAAAATCATTAATTGAATAGATTTGTACTATCCAGATTTGATAAGGTTTGGATGCTCATCAATGTAATAAGCATCCAAATGGGTTAAAATTTAGGACCCTATTGTTTTATGTTTTGATTGTCAACATTTAAAAGTTTAGGCCAGTTGCACATCACCTCCTTAACATTTAAAAGTTTAAATTAAGGAATATAATGTTTTATGTTTTGATTGTCATCCCCATACCATTAAAATTACCATTGAAGTTAACGGTATTTGCCATTTATGATTTTAATATTTTTATTATATACAATGTTATTTAAAAACACACAAATTTGGCATTTGAATATGATTTTCAGTATTTTTAAATATTTAAACACTTTAAAATATAAAATACGTAAAAAAGCATGCAAATATTTGTTTGATCACGTCTTTTTTATAATAACAAGGTATGATATACTTAAAAGTATATGCCAAATGCCAAATTTTATTTTTAAATGACATGATATATAATAACGAAGTATGAAGAACATGACATGAAAAAAATCGTTAACTTTAAATGTAATTTTAACAGCATGAGGGTTAATAGCTAAAACATTAAACATTGGGATACGTAATTTAAACTTTTAAAGGTTAGAGGGTGACTGGCAACTGGCCCAAAGTTCTTAGGGTTTATGTAATTTAGCCTAAAAAAATGACTTAACAATATATATTTGATTATTGTTAAGAAATAATCAGGAGTTATTATTATACTTATAAATCAAGGATTGTAAATAAAGGATAAGAATGGGTTATGATTAGGTCAATTAGCATTATGACCCATTAATGTCGAGGCTCCTCATTATTATATGTAAACACATATTTTGATTACGAATAATCTGTGATTCATATTATCTTTCTCTCTGTTGCTTGCATGGTATCATGGTATTAAAGCCCGAGGGTTTTTTTGTTGTTTCTCTAAGAATATTTTTTGTCGTCAATATTTTTAGAGAGAGAGAGAGAGGAGCGATGTTTCGAGATATCGAGAACCCTTGATTAACGACACGCGCCACCCAGCCTTCTTCCCCTCCTTCCGATCAGCGTTTTCCTGGTAGTCCGATCCAACTCTGACCGGCGCATGAGGCTCCATGCTGTTGACAATAGAGACGCTCTTTCACGCGGACGCATGAACATCATTTTCTGAAGAACTTTGCATTTTCTCCCTTTTCCTGCATCTACTTCCTTCTCTTAGCCCCTTCCCACTGAATCGTGGTTTAGGTCTCTCTGGTTGAGCTCGGTCAGAGGTTATTTTGACATTTTTTATGCATTTTTTTTTATTTTCCGTCTTGTGCGAATTGCTTTGGCATTTCGTGTGGTTAGTTTGGCATTCAAACTGCTATTTGGTGTGGCAACTACTTTGGTATTTGTTGTGCTAGAATACGAGCCTAGATTTGGTATTTGGTGAGTTGTTTGGTCCAGTATGTGGTTTATTGATTTGGTATTGGGTGTTTGGTCCAATTTGTATTTTGTTTGTTGATTGCTATTTGGTCTATGATATCCTTGTTGTGTTTCTTTATGGCTTATTCAAAGACTAGTGTCACCACTGAGGTGGTTCTAGCTCATAATAAAATTATTGATCATAAGTTAAACTCGACAAACTATTTGGACTTGAGTAAAACTTTCGTATGTACTGTAATATCCTAAATTTTGGGCCTAGCAGCTTGAGAATAAGCCTAAATCAAGCAAGCTACTAGGCTTGCGTTTAGTAAGAGTCCCAAAAATGACTGAGAAATATAATGTTTTTTAGGGACTCTATGATTTAGCCCTTCGGGTAGAGCATAATTCTACAACCTATATGGTGGCTCGGTGTGGGAAAAGAGTCAGATAAAGTATGCCGATGTATGGGCATTATGGCACACTTAAGCCTCATTTTGGATGGCACATGAAGGGTATATGTGGCACTATGTGGATAGTATGTCGATGTATGGGCATTATGGCACACTTAAGCGTCATTTTGGATGGCACATGAAGGTTATATGTGGCATTATGTGGGGCCCACAAGCTTACATCGGATATTTTCCAAGATACATCGGTATACGCTTGGTAATTCCCTGAGTCATAGGCCATATGGCACCATCTAAGAGCTTACACATACACTTGGCAAGATCTTGAGCCCACAGGGACACATAACGCAAAACCGAGTGACTCTGTATAAAATAGCTTTAATAAAGTAAAAGTAATGATTAATGATAAATTAGCTTTATTAAAGCCACTTTTTGACTTTTTCCCTAATTGACCAATAACGAAGTGTAACCCCCAACCTTATAATCTGTAATTATAATTCAAAAATGCATAATTAAGTTAAATTATAGATCGATGATTAATACAGAATCTGTTTAAGTTCCCATTTTAAGACAAGAACCTACCTTGAAATAAAGTGGGTTTTCAAAAAATTTTCCAAAACCTGTTCGATTTGGTCTCATACTCACATTGTTAGATCTCATGTTTTGATGATAACAAAAGTATGGTATGAAAAAGAATTGATTAATAAATAAGTTTGAACAAAGTAATAACAGGGATTAGCATCACTTGAAGTAAGCATTAGAGTAATGAGGAAAGACCAAGAGAAAATGCTGAGAAACTTGATCAGAAGCAATTCTGGTAAGGCATTACTCGAGTACGTACTCGAGTAATGAGACAAAATTTGAAGTAACCAGAGGCACCTTCCAGTAACCTGCCAATGATACTCGAGTAAGAACTCGAGTAACCAGGTAAAAAATTGAAGTTGCTCTCGGCCTGCCAACGTTACTCGAGTAGGTACTCGAGTAACCATGTGAAAATTTTCAAGTTGCTCTCGGCCTGCCAATGTTACTCGAGTAGGTACTCGAGTTACTCTGTTTCACAAAATGTGGTGCTCTCGGCATTTTGTACCACTGCTAATGTTACTCGAGGAGCTACTCGAGTAACTCAGTATGGTAAGGATAAACTTGAAGGTGGTACCCGAATAACTTGATGTAATTTTATTTCATTTTCCTCGAGTTATTAATCTAGTATGAATGTATTTAACGTTTCATTTTAAGTGGATTACTCGAGTATGTACTCGAGTATGCAGAGTTATTTTGAAAGAAAACTTCAAGTCATTGCCCGAGTAAGTTATGCACAAAAAGTAAGTTTACTCGAGTAACAAGGTAATCTAACTTGATGTGCTCTCGACTTTGAAATCCTGCCAACATTAATGGAATAAAGCATCGAGTAACCAAAAGTTTATTTAAATGTTTGCTCGAGTTGGTACCCGAGTAACCCATAAAGTTGTGAGTGTATTACTCGAGTAGGTACCCGAGTAAACATACATTTCCAAAGGTTTGAAAGTTGATTATTCCATGCACTACCCGAGTGATCTTAAATTTGTCTGTTGACTTGCAGTTGATCAAAGATTTCCTGATGATACTCGAGTAAGTACTCGAGTAAACTTCAAGGAATACTCGAGTAGCTACTCGAGTAAGCAAACCCAGAAATCCAGAAATCATTCAAACGTTCATTGATTTGTTTCCTATATGATTAATCTTTCATTGTATTAGTATTCTTAGTCTATTATAGATAAACAATGAAGAAATCATATCAAGTAATGGAAGTCAAATGAAACGTTCAAATGCCAACCACCGCCAACGGATATTTTTCAAAAACTGAAAAGTCAATAGTGGCTGTGCACTCTCCAACGGACGAAAGGAAAATGTTCCAACGGTCTTCACCAACATATCTATATATATGGGAACATCCAAACAGAGAAATAACAACAAGAACACACACAAACGTATCATCAAGTTCATTGCTCTGTTTTCACGTTGTAATTATATTTCTATGCTTCAGTGATTCTTATTCACTCTGTAAGAGAGATATTTCATTCAAACTCAATATTTGTTATTGAGATAACTTAAGGTTGTGGAACCTTGAGTTGGGATTGGATTACAACTTGTAAGGGGGAGCGAGTGTCCAGGCGAAGGAACTTGCTTGTACTGAGGTGCCAAGAACCCCCTGAATCTTGGAAGTTATAGTGAAATTCTTAGAGAAGCTCTGAGGACTGGACGTAGGTCAAAGTGTTTGTGACCGAACCAGTATAACTCTCGGTGTACACTTCGGTGATATTTCTTCTTATTCCTTACTGTTTTAATTTCACTGTCAAAGTTTTACATTTCCGACGAAATTTTAGTATCACCCAATTCACTCCCCTCTTGGGTGAAACACTTGCTCTAACATTTGGTATCAGAGCGTAGGTTTTCTTATTAAGGTTTAACAGTCTAAGAAGGATCTAATGACAAGCATGGGTGAAGGAATTCTTCCCGACGGAGCATCCATCACTAGACCTCCCGGTTTCAATGGAGAACACTTCTCTTTCTGGAAAGCTAAATTCAGAGTGTTCGTAATGGCTACTGAATATGGGCTATGGGATGTAATTGAGAGTGGAAACTATCAACCTACAAAGACTGTAGATTCTCAGAAAATTCCCAAGACGCCAACGGAATATGATGAAAATGACAAGAAACTTATCACTCTCAACAGCAAGGCAATTCTGAAGTTACAAAGTGCTTTGAGTCAAAGTGAATATTTCAGAATTTGCACACTCTCAACAGCAAAGGAAATGTGGGAAGCTCTGGAAATAGCTCATGAAGGAACTTCGGGAATAAAGGAGAATCGAATCAACACTTTGGTCACTGAATTTGATCTACTTCGAATGAAATCAGGTGAGTCGATTTCTGAATTCGAACTTAAATATACTCACCTTGTTAACCAACTTGCAGCTCTTGGGAAAGTCTATGATCAGCACACCCAAGTACGAAAAATTTTGAATATTCTTTCTAAAGAGTGGGAAGCAAAAGTTACTGCAATAGAATAAGCAAAAGGAGAATCAATGAGATCAGTTGCTTCTCTATTTGGAAGTCTTTCTGAATATGAAAGCAAACTAAAGTTCAAACGAGAACTAGATGACATTGGTGACAAGAAAAAGAAAGGTCTAGCACTAAAAGCGAAAGAAGATAATCAGGATGAGGATGAGGAGTTTGACGATGATGAAATGGGCCTAATCATAAAACGATTCAGGAAGTTCTACAAGAAAGGTCAAGGATTCAAACACTTTCAGAAAGGAGGAAATAGCAACAAAGATCATATCATTTGCTATGAATGTGGAAAACCATGACATATCAAATTAGAATGTCCAGACCTGAATCAAAAGAACAAGGAAAAGAGAAAAGGCAAATTCTTCAACAAAAAGAAGGCCTTCGTATCTACTATATGGGGTGACAGCTCCTCAGACGAAGAGAGTGATGAGGAAGAAGTAGCTAATATATGTCTTGTTGCTCAAGAAGAAACAGAAGAAGAGGTAAATGATTCTGAACCTACATATGATGAATTATTTTCCGAATATAATGCTTTACATTCTGAATTCATCAAAGTAGTTAAAGAATTGATTGTTTTCAAAAAGAAAAACAAAGCTCTTGAAACTGAACTTAAAGAAAAGGATTGTGAAAATTGTTCATCTTGGAAAAAGAAAAACATTGATCTCACAAAAACTCTTGAAAAATGTACACAAGGAAGTGAGATGCTAAATGTTATTTTAAAAACTCAACGATTTGTAAACGATCGATCTGGAATTGGATATGATCCAAAATCAGATAGAAGGAAAGGTAGAAAGAAAGCAGGAGGTAAGTCATATTTGAACTATTTCCAGCATTCTGTGCATAGATCAAATCCTTTTGCCTTTTGTAACTACTGTAATAGAAAAGGACATTATACTTCTTCATGCATTCATAAGAAGAAAGGAATAATAGGAACCTACAAATGGGTACCTAAAGGTTCATATATTCAGAAAATTATTTGTACTAACCCAAAAGGACCCAAAAAGATGTGGGTACCTAAGACTTAGTCATTTGATTGCAGGTATGTCTCAAAGCATCCAAAAATAACAAGTGGTACATAGATAGTGGATGCTCTAGACATATGACCGGAGATTTCGAAAGTTTTACCACATTACAACCTAAGGAAGGTGGAAAGGTAAAATTTGGAGGAAATCAATCCAGAAGGATAGTAGGAATTGGTGAAATAAAAAATGACAAAGGAATACAAGTCAAAGATGTATATTATGTTGAAGGCTTGTTTCACAATTTGCTGAGCGTAAGTCAAAGTGCAGATAAAAACAACTGGGTAATATTTGACTAAGAAGAATGCTTAATTATCAACAAGAATGACTTACAGCTTGATAAGAAGAATATCAGGGCTAAGCTCAGAGCAAAAAGGGAAGGTAACTGTTATACTCTAGATATTAGTAGAAATGAATCTGAAAATTGTTTTCTGAGTAATGCCGATGAAAGTTGGCTATGGCATAAGAGATTGGCTCATGTCAATATGCATCAACTAGGCAAACTACTCAAAAAGGATTTAGTGATTGGATTACCCAAAGTAAATTTCAAAAATGACTTGATTTGTGATGCATGTCAAAAGGGTAAACAAACTAAATCATCTTTCAAATTGAAAAATGAGATTTCAACAAATAGACCATTACAATTATTACATATGGATTTAGTTGGTCCAGCAAGAGTAAAGAGTCTTGGTGGCAACTTATATTCATTGGTCATTGTTGATGATTTCTCTAGATTTACATGGGTTATTTTTCTATCATCAAAGGATGAGACCTTTGAAGAATTTATTGTTTTTGCCAAGAAAGTGCAAAATGAGAAAGGTATGTCCATTGCTGGTATTAGGACCGATCATGATGGAGAATTTGAAAATCAAGCCTTTGAAGAATATTGTGATACTAATGGCATTAATCACAATTTCTCTGCTCCAAGGACGCCTCAACAAAATGGAGTTGTGGAACGCAAGAATAGAGTGCTCACTGAAATGGCTAGAGCAATGTTGAATGAAAAGAACGTATCTCAAGTGTTCTGAGCTGATGCTATGAGTACCGCATGCTATATTTCAAATAGAGCCTATATCAGAACAAAACTTGGAAAGACACCATACAAGTTGTACAAAGGAAGAAAGCCAAACATTGCTCATCTACACATTTTCGGTTGTAAGTGTTTCATTCATAATAATGGTAAAGATAACTTGGGAAAATTTGATTCTAAAACTGATGAAGGAATTTTCCTAGGATATTCTAACCAAAGTAAAGCATATAGAGTTTTCAATAAAAGAACTTGTGTTGTTGAAGAATCAATTCATATTGTATTTGATGAATTTGAATCCTCTGATAAAACCATTGATGAAGAACAGGAAGTTGTTTTAAATCAAGAGAATGGTCAATCTATTTCTAAATCTCTTATTTCAGAAGTTGATGAAACCAAGGAAGAAGGACAATCCCTAGGACAACCTAGAGCTTGGAAATACAATAAAAGTCATCCCTTAGATCAAGTCATAGGAGATGTGAATGAAGGGATCAAAACTAGAAATAGAATTTTCAATGAAGTAAGTTTTTCTGCATTCATTTCTGAGATTGAACCTTCTAACATTGATGAAGCCCTGTCAGACAATGATTGGGTTATAGCAATGCAAGAAGAACTAAATCAATTTGAGAGAAATCAAGTTTGGGATTTGGTACCCCGACCCAAGGATCATCCGATCATTGGTACTAAATGGGTATTCAAGAACAAACTCGATGAATCAGCAATTATTGTCAGAAACAAGGCAAGATTGGTGGCCAAAGGCTATAATCAGGAAGAAGGAATTGATTATGAAGAAACGTATGCTCTAGTGGCTAGATTGGAAGCTATACGTGTACTTTTAGCCTTTGCATGCATCAAAGGATTCAAACTCTATCAAATGGATGTTAAGAGTGCATTTTTAAATGGCTACATCATGGAAGAAGTGTATGTAGAACAACCTCCAGGTTTTGAGGATGTTACTAAACCTGACCATGTTTTCAAACTCAAAAAGGCTTTATATGGTTTAAAACAAGCTCTTAGAGCCTGGTATGAAAGGCTCAGTAAATTTCTTATTGATCAAGGTTTTGTACGGGGAAAAGTTGATACAACACTCTTCATAAAACGAAAACACAACGATATTTTAATTGTTCAAATATATGTTGATGATATTGTTTTCGGTGCTACTAATGAATCTCTATGTAAGGAATTTTCTGAGATAATGCAGGGAGAATTTGAGATGTCAATGATGGGAGAATTGAATTTCTTTCTTGGTTTGCAAATCAAACAAAGAAAGAATGGAATCTTCATATCTCAAACAAAGTATTTGAAAGAGCTATTGAAGAAGTATGGTATGGATGAAGCAAATGACACGGACACACCTATGAGCTCAACTACGTTACTTGATGCTGATGTCAAAGGGAAAGACTACAGCATCACGAAATATAGAGGAATGATTGGATCATTACTCTATCTCACAGCAAGCATACCAGACATCCAATTTAGTGTTGGCATATGTGCAAGATATCAATCGGCACCAAAGGAATCACATGCTGAAACGATCAAACGAATCTTTAGATACCTTGCTGACACACCTGAATTGGGTCTATGGTATCCCAAAGGAAGAAGTGAATATCTTGTTGCATACTCAGATTCAGATCATGGAGGATACAAGACAGATAGAAAGAGTACCAGCAGACAAGGACAATTTCTTGGAGGATCTCTTGTATCATGGTTTAGCAAGAAACAAAACACTGTGTCTCTTTCATCAACGGAAGCCGAATATGTAGCTGCCTCAAGTTGTTGTGCACAAGTGATATGGTTAAAACAACAACTATAAGATCTTGGTATTTATCTCAAAGAAATACCAATCTATTGTGACAATACTAGCACGATAAGCTTGGCAAAGAATCCAGTTCAACACTCTAGAACCAAGCATATCGATGTCAGACATCACTTCATCAGAGATCATGTTCAAAAGAAAGATGTGAAAGTGATATTCATTCCTACTCATCTTCAACTAGCAGATATCTTCACAAAACCTCTTGCAAAAGATCAATTTCTATACATTAGAAGAGAATTGGGAATGGTAAATCCCAATGAGTTATAAGTTATTTAAGTTTTTCATAATATTAGATGAAGTCACCTGATAATGTTTTGATGATCACTAACTTAAGTATCGGAGTATATAGAAACTTGTTTTGCAGGAAGTTTGAAACTCTGTTTTGAGAAACAAAAACAGAGGTTATCAGAGGACACATTTACTGGAGTACTAACTTGAAGTTATGGCTAACAGAGAAGCATTACCTAAGGAACAACTTGAAGTAAAATAACACTTTACTAGAGTATGTACTCGAGTAATGGACCTCAAAACTGGAAGTAACGGATCAAGTTACTTGAATTTTAAATCTAACGGTTCAGTTACAAAGAAATGAAGAGTCAGAAGTTGAATAGATAGGTTGCCCGAGGCGAGCCTCGAGTAAACTTGAAGCTTACTCGAGTAAGGCCTCGAGTAACTGCAAGTCCAGATTCTCAAATTGATGAAAAATGACTCAAATCTGCTCAGAATTGGTTATAAATGATCGAGGGAACATCCATGGATAATTACAATATTATTCATGCCAGGTACGCAATTTAAATGAATTATTTTAGAGTTTTTCTGTATGAACACCCGAGGAAGGCCTCGAGTAAACTTGAAGGTTACTCGAGTAAGGCCTCGAGTAACGTCGGGTTTTAGGTCTTTAACTATTGCAAACTTGGTCATTTCCACAAAATCTCCTCTAGTAAATCACTATACACTCTCTCAAAAACTTTTCACAAGTGATTCCTTGCCTCATTTCCGTCAAAACCCAACAGATTTTATTCCTAGAAACCTCCTATTTTGCTCAGAATCTCTGTGCCCTAAGTCGCGTCTGTGTCTCTGCTTCTCTGAAAATCTCAATTTTCAATCATTCAGAAAGATGAGAACTAAAAACCTTACTCCCATAGACTCCTTTGAATCCCAACAACACTCTGATCCTCTTTCTTCTCCTCCCACAAAGAGAAGGAAACTTACTCCAAGATCCAAAGCCAAAATCCAACCTCAACCGAAACCTAAAGGGGTTGTGATTAAAGAGCCTATTGCTACAAGGGCTCAATCCAAAAAGAGTACTTCAACTGGGAAAGGCAAGAGTACCAAAACTTCCTCACCTACTCCCTCTGATTCCTCTACCCCCTCTTTCACTCCAAAGCCGCCTAAAAAGCCTAAGTATGACAAGAATGTGGCTAAGGCTATGGCTGGAATTCTAGAGCAAATGGAGAAGGGACAATCTTCCAAGAAGTCCAAAGTGCCGGAAGAAGAGATCACCAATCCACCAAAAGGATTCAATGTCAACAAGTTGGTGGAATCTCCGAAGTATCTGTCTTAGTTCTCCAGGAGGAAAGTGTGTAAAACACACTATGTGGATCTCAGATTACTTCAAGAGGTAGTGAAGCATGACCTTAGTCCTTATTTAGATCCTTTCATGCCTTGGCTATCCATTAGATTACCATTCTATACTAAAGTGATCACACACTTTTACTGTAATCTAGAGATTATAGATGAGCCAAACAGAACCTCAGCTGAGGAAGAAATGACCACCACAGTAAGAGGCTAAAAGATTCTCATATCACCCTATAGGATTAACTTGTGGTTAGGAATAGAAAATCCCCTGGATGATATTTACTCCCAACTTGAACCAAACCAAATCTTTTCTATCCTAAAACCTGGTGAGTTAGTTGGCCCTCCAAATTTCAAACCCAGTGATATGTGTGATCATCACAGAGTCCTATGGTACATCTATTCTAGGTCCCTAGTAAACAAAGCCAACAATTATACCCACTTTTCTGATAGGGACTTTAGGTGGTTTGCTTCACTTCTCTTGAAGGAACAGAAGGATTTAGGGGAGTATATCTTCTCTGAGATGAAGAGGTACAGGGTGGATGGAAAGGCTACAACACCAATGCCATATCCTCAAATTGTATCACTGATCCTAAAAGAAAATAAGATATGGTATTTGGATAGCAAGGAGCCTATTGAGAGGTTGACTCCGGTTAGGAGAAACCAAATTGGGAAGCTGAATATTGACATCCCTCTCAAAGGCCCTCTGGAGTCTGGGTCAAAGAAGAAGAGGAAGACCACTGAGGCACAGACCAGCAAGATGGATGACACTCAGTCATCGGCTCCAGCTGCTACCACATCATCGCCATCCTTCCTCAATGCCACTCTCCAGCACTTTATGGAAAATATGCTGAGAGGATTCCATGTGGATATCGCCAACACGAATGCTGAACTGATAACCCACATGAATACCAAGATAGGAGAGTTGGTGGAGAAAATGGACAAGAGGCATGAGGAGTTGCTAGCTGAGCAACGTGCCCAGGGTGAGATTTTGAGATTAATTCTGGCACGACTGGACTCTTTAGGTCCCGGACCTTCTGCCGGTCCATCTTCTTCTGCACCACCACCACCACCTCCAGTGAACCCTCCTTCTAACACTCCTATCACTAAGGCTGAACCATCTACCCCTCTGGTATCTAGTCCACCTGAGTCTCAAGCCAAAGACATTCTATATACAGTGAACAACCCAGATACCAATGAGACCATATATATCGTTATTGATGATTCCCCTCCAAAACCTCAGCCAGAAACCGCTCCTAAACCGAATCCATCACCTACCCACACTGAGGAAATATCTCCCTCTTCCTCCTCTGAACATCTCACTCCAGTGATTGATACCCCTCCAGAAGCTGAGACCACTATGGTTGTCTTTCAACCTTCTCCTATTCCTCCCAGCGATGACATCCATATCCCTCCAGTAAATCTGCCTGAACCAGTCCCCTCTAGCTCCTTTGATTCTTTTGGTTCAGATGATTCTATGGTTCTTCCAGTGACACCCATTTCCATGGTCAAGCCTCCTAGCCCTCCACTTGATTGATGAAGACAAAAAGGGGAAGAAGAGCTTGAGAGTGATTTTGTGGAAGTGTGTGGAAGTGTCTGTGCTTATTTTGGGTATTTGGGTGTATATGGGTTCTAGGGAGCATTTTGGAACTTGTTAGTTCTTTTTATTAGTTTTTTTGAACTTATTATCTTGTAATATGCAAATTTTAAGTTTAATGCAATTGTGTTTAAGTTATGATTTCATTTTAAGTCAATTTAAGCTTTAAATTATGATACATTGTTGGACTAATGAAGTTGTTATGTATGCAAGGTGTATGCTATGAATCTAAACTTAATAAGACATATTAAATTGAAAATTCAATTTTAAAAACCATGTTCAAAATCACCAAGTTTTGTCATCATCAAAAAGGGGGAGAATGTTAGATCTCATGTTTTGATGATAACAAAAGTATGGTATGAAAAAGAATTGATTAATAAATAAGTTTGAACAAAGTAATAACAGGTATAAGCATCACTTGAAGTAAGCATTGGAGTAATGAGGAAAGACCAAGAGAAAATGCTGAGAAACTTGATCGGAAGCAATTCTGGTAAGGCATTACTCGAGTACGTACCCAAGTAATGAGATAAAACTTGAAGTAACCAGAGGCACCTTCCAGTAACCTGCCAATGATACTCGAGTAACCAGGTAAAAACTTGAAGTTGCTCTCGGCCTGCCAACGTTACTCGAGTAGGTACTCGAGTAACCATGTGAAAATTTTCAAGTTGCTCTCGGCCTGCCAATGTTACTCGAGTAGGTACTCGAGTTACTCTGTTTCACAAAATGTGGTGCTCTCGGCATTTTGTACCACTGCCAATGTTACTCGAGGAGCTACTCGAGTAACTCAGTATGATAAGGATAAACTTGAAGGTGGTACCCGAATAACTTGATGTAATTTTATTTCATTTTCCTCAAGTTATTACTCTAGTATGAATGTATTTAACGTTTCATTTTAAGTGGATTACTCGAGTATGTACTCGAGTATGCAGAGTTATTTTGAAAGAAAACTTCAAGTCATTGCCCGAGTAAGTTATGCACAAAAAGTAAGTTTACTCGAGTAAGTACTCGAGTAACAAGGTAATCTAACTTGATGTGCTCTCGGCCTTGAAATCCTGCCAACATTACTGGAGTAAAGCATCGAGTAACCAAAAGTTTATTTAAAGGTTTGCTCGAGTTGGTACCCGAGTAACCCATAAAGTTGTGAGTGTATTACTCGAGTAGGTACCCGAGTAAACATACATTTCCAGAGGTTTGAAAGTTGATTATTCCATGCACTACCCGAGTGATCTTAAATTTGTCTGTTGACTTGCAGTTCATCAAAGATTTCCCGATGATACTCGAGTAAGTACTCGAGTAAACTTCAAGGAATACTCCAGTAGCTACTCGAGTAAGCAAACCCAGAAATCCAGAAATCATTCAAACGTTCATTGATTTGTTTCCTATATGATTAATCTTTCATTGTATTAGTATTCTTAGTCTATTTATAGATAAACAATGAAGAAATCATATCAAGTAATGAAAGTCAAATGAAACGTTCAAATGCCAACCACCGCCAACGGATATTTTTCAAAAACTGAAAAATCAATAGTGGTTGTGCACTCTCCAACGGACGAAAGGAAAATGTTCCAACGGTCTTTACCAACATATCTATATATATGGGAACATCCAAACGGAGAAATAACAACAAGAACACACACAAACGTATCATCAAGTTCATTGCTCTGTTTTCACGTTGTAATTATATTTCTATGCTTCAGTGATTCTTATTCACTCTGTAAGAGAGATATTTCATTCAAACTCAATATTTGTTATTGAGATAACTTAAGGTTGTGGAACCTTGAGTTGGGATTGGATTACAACTTGTAAGGGGGAGCGAGTGTCCAGGCGAAGGAACTTGCTTGTACTGAGGTGCCAAGAACCCACTGAATCTTGGAAGTTATAGTGAAACTCTTAGAGAAGCTCTGAGGACTGGACGTAGGTCAAAGTGGTTGTGACCGAACCAGTATAACTCCCGGTGTACACTTCGGTGATATTTCTTCTTATTCCTTACTGTTTTAATTTCACTGTCAAAGTTTTACATTTCCGACAAAATTTTAGTATCACCCAATTCACCCCCTCTTGGGTGAAACACTTGCTCTAACACACATTTCGAATATAATTAACCTGTGAAGTTCAGTTACATTCATACATATCAGAGTGTAAACCAAAATTTCCGGCAACCCCTTGGTTTCCGTATATTAGGCAAAGGGTCTACGGGGCATAATCGCCCCTTACAATTTCCCATTCAAGGGATTACATACCCTTTTTCAAAATAACATTTACAGTATATATATAGTAATTCCAATTCCAAAATATGACAATCATCCATCAACCTAAAGAAAACTAGCCACCCTTGGTTGGTTTCTTCTCCTTCGAGCCGCTCGCCCTGGCTGTAGGTTAGTCAATGGAAAAAATGAGATTCAAGAAAATTCCAGTAGTAACAAATCACTCATACAACATATAATCACATAGCATGCAAGTATATCACTAAGCAGCAGCATCATACACATGGTGTTCACGGCATACACATAATCTTCGAAGCACACACATTGCCTTCACGGCTTACACGTTTACAATAGCAGGGGTAGGTGTGACCTACATCACGTCCACGACTGCTCATGCTGTAATACACATTGCCTTCATGGCTTACACAATGATTACACAGCATACACATAGCTCTCACGCCTTTCACATAGTTTTCACAGCAGCAAACGTCACAGCATTCGCAATACACAATTTAATGATATAACAAACATACAATGCATTACACATAGTATAAGGAAAGTGTCACTACCTTATTCTTTTCACTCGTGCTCTAGCACTGTTTTATCACGCGCAGGGCAGATGTCAAATCCTATCAATCATAATCAAGAGCGACAAGTTATTACCTATTCTAATTCTTTAATAACTCATAATACTTTAGTTGGTTATCACTATGGTCATTCAATCAAGTCAACTAAGGAGCTAAAGTGGTTAATTAACCTAAAAGACCAATTTCTAACCTCAAAGTTCAACAATATTACATTATGCCATAACATCTTCAATTTTTGCATAAGTGACCAATTCTGCCAGAATTTTTCATCAACTTTGAAAAATCATAACTAAATATAAAAAAATCAAAATAGAGTGAATCCAAGTCCTACTTGAATCTTTTAAGTCCTCTATACAAGAAAAATATGAATCACTGCCATCTACAACCCAAAAAAATACAGAATTCAACAAATGTCCACACTGCTCTAGAATTAATTCCAGTTTCAACCTCAAACTTTGGAAACACATAACTTCGAGCACACACATCAAAATGATAGCCATAAGTTAGGAGATGATTGAAACATTGCAACGAAAAATAGAAGAGTTTGGAGATATTTAATTGGTAGGTAATGGCTAAAAGTGAAAAGGTGTGACTATCGAGTGAGCAGACACTTTCGAGTGAGAAGAACAAGTACGCCATTTAAGCTATCACAAAACTGATATAGAGCCCAACACTCAAGTGAGAAACCTAAGTACTTGAGTATTCATACTTATGCACTCGAGTCACCTATTTTTGTGCTCAAGTGAGATAGAGAAAAATTTCAAAAAATTTGTAAACGTGTACCAGTTTGAGTGTATTTTGTGGTGATCTTCATCTTTATACTTAAGTCCTCCAAGATCACTTGAGTAAACCATGCTTTGAAGCTCATTTATAAATTTGTGCCTGTGATACTCGAGGGTTCCTGCCTCACTTTCAGGTGCGTTCTTCCTGCACTCAAGTGAACTATTTTCTCACTTGAGTGAGATCCAACATACTTGTTGAATTTTCAGTATGCTCTTAGTGCTTTTACCTCTTCTGTTAACCTCTATTTTGCAAGCTAGAGACAGAGCATTTGATTTAGATATGCACTCGAGTGTTCATCTAGTACTTGAGTGATAATATGCCTTGACTTGAGTGATCTCTTCTGCACTTTGAGTGACAATCCTGCAAAACAAACTTTTACATACTCCGATGCCTAAATTAGTATGGTTATCATCAAAACTCATATTAAACATAATAACTAAAAAGAAACACTTACAGCTCATTGGGATTAACCATTCCCAATTCTCTTCGTATATTAAAAATTGATCTTTAGCAATCGGTTTCATGAATATATCAGCGAGTTGAAGATGAATAGGAATGAATTCTACTTTGACATCTTTCTTTTGTACACTATCTCAAATAAAGTGATGTTAGATATCTATGTGCTTGGTTCTTGAATACTGCACAGGATTCTTAGCCAAGCTAATGGTGCTAGTGTTGTCGCAGTAAATAGGCATCTCCTTCAAGTAGATTCCCAAGTCATGAAGTTGTTGTTTTAACTAAATTACTTGAGAACAACTTGCTATAGCTATATATTCAGCTTCAGTGGAAGACAATGAGACTGTGTTCTACTTCTTGCTGAACCATAATACCAGAGTACCTCCAAGAAATTGACATTATCTACTGGTACTCTTTCTGTCAGTTTTGTATCCTTCATAATCTGAATTTGAATAGCCCATCAAATATTTTTTTCCTCCTTTCTGGTACCATAGGTTAAGTTCTGTAGTGTCTCCTAAGTACTTGAAGATTCTCTTCACAATTTCTACATGTGATACCTTAAGAGTAGATTGATACTTTGCACACATCCCAACGCTGAATTGAATATCTGGCCTGCTTACTATTAAATAGAGTAATGAACCAATCATTCCTCTATATTTAGTAATGTTGAATTCAAGGCCTTTTACACCGGCATCCAACAGTGTAATAGAACTCATTGGAGTATCAACTCCATTAGCATTTTCCATTCCATACTTCTTCAACAACTCCTTCAAATATTTGGTCTAAGATACAAAGATCCCATTTCTTTGTTGCTTGATCTGTAGTTCAAGGAAGAAGTTTAGTTCATCCATCATGGACATTTCAAATTCTCCCTACATAAGCTTAAAGAACTCTTGACATAGCGATTTGTTAGTAGCACCAAAGATTATATCATCAACATATATTTGAACTACTAATAAGTCATTCTTGTTATGTTTGATGAAAAGTGTCATATCCACTTTTCCTCTGAAAAAGTTTTGATCAGGAAGAAATTTTCTTAGTCTCTTGTACCAAGCTCTAGGTCTTGTTTCAAACCATATAATGCTTTCTTGAGCTTGAAAACATGATTAGGTTTTATGTCATCTTCAAAACCAGGAGGTTGTTCAACGTAAACTTTCTCTATAATGTAACCATTTAGAAATGCACCCTTCACATCCATTAAGTTTCAAACCTTTAATGTATGCAAAGGCTAAGAGTACTCATATTGCTTCCAGTCTTGCCACTGGAGCATATGTTTCCTCATAATCAATAACTTCTTCTTGATTATAGCCTTTGGTAACTAACCTTGCCTTATTTCTCACAATGATTTCAGATTCATCAAGTTTGTTTTTGAAAACCAATTTGGTTTCTATGGCCGAGTGATCTTTAAGTCGAGGTACCGAATCCCAAACTTAATTTCTTTGAAATTGATTTAATTCTTCTTGCATAGCAATTACCCAGTCATTGTCAAAAAGTGCTTCCTCAATACTAGATGGTTAAATCTCAGAAATGAATGTAAAAAAATTTATTTCATTAAGAATTCTATTTTTGGTTTTGACACATTCATGAACATGTCCAATTACTTAATCAACTGGATGATCTTTCATGTGTCTCCATGCTCTTAGCTGAGCATGATCATCGACATTTTCTTCATTGTGAAAATCATCTTTTTGAAAATCATTTTAATTTGAAATGGTTAGATATTTAGTTTTCTTTATCAAATCCATTTCTTCTTCATCAAAAGACTTTGTTTGAGAATCTGTTTCATTAAACAAAACATGAATGGTTTCTTCTATAAAGAAAGTTCTTTTATTAAAGACTCTATATGCTTACTTTTATTTAAATAGCATATAAACAAACCTTCATCTGACTTTAAATCAAATTTACCCAAGTTTTCTTTATCGTTGTTGTGAATGAAACACTTTCATCCTAAAATGTGTAGATGAGCAAGGTTTGGCTTTCTCCCTTTGTAAAGTTCATATGGTATCTTTCTAAGTGACTTGCGAATATATGTTTGATTTGAGATATAGCATGTAGTACTCATTGCATTCACCCAAAACACTTGTGACACTTCTTTTTTATTGAGTAGTTCCCTTACCATCTCTGTGGGGACTCTGTTCTTTCTCCCCACAACTCCATTCTGTTGAGGTGTTCTAGGTTCAGAGAAATTATGATCAACTCCTTGATTGTTGCAGAAGTCTTCAAAGAGTTGGTTATCAAATTCTCCTCCATGATCGGTCCTAATAGAAACAATAGAAATGCCTTTCTCATTTTGGACCTTTTTGGCAATCATAATAAATTCAACAAAAGTTTTTTCTTTTAAAGCAAGAAATATAGTCCATGTAAATCTTGTAAAATCATTGACAATTACTAAAGTATTTAGATTTCCTGCAAAACTTTTTACTCTTGTTAGAAGTACTAAATCCATATAAAGTAATTTTAAAGGTTTGGAAGTAGAAATCTCATACTTTGTTTTGAGAGAAGATTTAGTTTGTTTACCTTTTTGACAAGCATGATAAATCATGCCATCTTTGAATTTAAGTTTAGGAAGACCAAGAACTAAATCTTTCTTAATCAGTTTGTCAAGTTGGTTCATATTAACATGAGCCAGACGCTTATGCCATAACCAACTTTCATCTGATTTGCTAAGAAAATAGTTTTAAGAAGAATTTGAATTTAAATCAATAGTATAACAGTTACCGTCCCTTTGAGCTCGGATCCTTTCTTTGATGGATTCTTTATCAAGTAATAGATCCTTCTTGTTTACTATCAAGCATTCCTCTGAATCAAAGATTACCCTGTTATCTTTGTCAGTACTTTGACTCATACTTAGGAGATTATGGCATAACTCTTCAACATAATATACATAATTGATTTGAACACCATCGGATTTTCCCACTTCACCAATTCCAGCAATGCGTCTAGATTGGTTTCCTCTAAAAGTTACCTTTCCTACTTCTCTAGTTTTTAACATGGTGAACTTATCTTTGTCACCAGTCATGTGTCTCGAGCATCCACTATCAATGTACCACTTGTTTGCCTGTGATGCTTTGAGACATACCTAGAGAATATTATCAAGTTTTAGGTACCCACATTTTCTTAGGTCCTTCGTGCTTAGTATGAATTACTCTTGGTACATGCGTCCCTTTTGGAACCCATTTGTATATATACCAATGATCTATCTTTTTCTAAAACAACATGATGAAGTATAATGTCTTTTTCTATTTAAGTAAGAACATAATGCAAATAGATTTGATGTATGCACAAATTTCTGAAAATATCTATCCTACTACCCTTTTTCTTCTTTCCTCTATTTTCTTTTTATTAGACTTGTATCTAATTCCAGATTTATCAAAGGAAACTCTTTGAGATTTTAGAATACCTTTAAGAGTTTCACTTCCTTTAGTAAATCTTTCTAAATTTTCGTTAAGTTTCTTATTTTCTGGTCTTTCTCTTCACACAATGAGCATGATATGATGGTACTTTCTAACTCTTTTACTTTCTTCTTATGACTAAGCATATCTTTAGCTACCTTAATGAATTCAGTATGCAATGCATTATATTCAGATAATAATTCATCATAAGTAGGTTCAGAATCACTTACTTAAGAGTCTGATTATTCTTCTTTGGCTACCAAGCATATGTTTGCAACTTCGTCATCATCGCTTTCTTCATCCGATGAGCTATCACCCCATATAGATGATATGTATCCTTTCTTTTTCTGCTTCTTTTTGTCTTTGTTTTTGAAGCATTCAAACTTGATATGTCCAGGTTTTCCACATTCGTAGCATACTATCTGTTGCTCCTTATTTTCTTTCTTGTTTGGTCCACCTTGGTAATTCTTGAAGTTCTTTTGACCTCTCCTATAGGACTTCTTGAATTTCCTTATGATCATTCCCATATCATCATCATCAGGGATGTCTACATTTTTCAAAGAATCAGCTTCCTTGATGGCTTTGAGAGTGACTCATCTTTTTTTTTATCATTGAACTCTTCTAGTTCCTTCTTGAATTTTCAAATTTCCTTTATACTTAGAAAGACTACCAAATAGAGTAGCTATGAATCTCATTGATTCATCTTTAGCTTCTTCGACAGCTGTCACTTTTACTTCCCATACTTTTTGTAAGAATGTTAAGAATCTTCCTGACTTGGGATTTTTGACCAAAAGTTTTCCCAAGTGCTGATAGCTGATCAACAAGATAAGTATATCTAAGTTCAAATTTTGAGATCCTCTCTCCAGGTTTCATCCGAAATAAATCATACTCTGTGATTAAAGTATTGATTATGTTTTCTTTGATTCCAGATGTACCTTTATGAGCGATCTTAAGAGCATCCCATATATCTTTGGCTGTTGGTAGTGTGCATATTCGGAAATATTCCTTTTGACTAAGGGCACTTTGTATAATTACAATAGCTTTGCTATTTAAAGTTACTAACCTTTTGTCATTATCGTCAAATTCTTCTGAACTCTTTTTTATGACTCTATCTTTGATTTCCTTCATTAGGACATAATCACCATCTTGTATCACATTCCATAGTCTGTATCCGTTAGCCATTACGAATACTCTGAACTTAGCTTTCTAGAAAGAAAAATGCTCTCCAACAAAACCAGGAGGCCTAGTGATGGAAGCTCCGTCTAGAAGAATGTTCTCACTATTCTTGGAATTTACTGGATCCTTTTTAAGCTGTTAAGCTCTTCAAAGAAGACCTTACTCTGATACCAAATGAAAGAGGCAAGCTTCACCTAAGAGGCGGGTGAATTGAGTGATGTGACAATTTTTTTGATTGATATGGTGGTATAAAAATAACTGTAGATAGAGTTGAGTTGAGAAGATTAGCACACAAAGAGTTATATTAGTTCGGCCCAAAACCTAGGCCTACGTCCAGTCCTTAAAGATCAAGACCTACTGAGATTTTCACTATTCTTCCAAGATTCAGTGGGCTCTCCGAACGCCACAAGACAATAATCGTCCTTGTATGGACTACGAGCAGAAATATTCTAACACCTAGAATTTTCTCTCCCCCTTACAACAAGTCTTATGTGCAGAAACAATCCTATGACCTTTCTCTCTTGCTTATGTATACAAGTCTTACGAGCAGCAATGTTCTCTCCTGCTTACACCCCTGTGAGTCTTACGAGTAGCAATGTTCTCTCTTACTTGTACCTTGTAAGCTTACGAGTAGAAAGTCCTACTAGGAATTTTATCAATTGCTTTCCTCGTAAGGATATCTACCCTCTCAAGTTCCCTGTACCTTGAGATAAAATGAAAATATGATTTGAAGAATATATAGACTCCCTCACAGAGTGAATATGATAAACCCTAAAGTACTATATGAATACAAATAAAATATGAATAACAAAGACTCGTGTGAATTTTCTTATGCATGTTCTCGTTCTGTGTTCTATATATTCTTGATGGTTTCTGAAGCTCTATATTATAGTTAGTTGGTTTTGTCTGTTGTATGATAGCTGTTATGGAGTAGAGCGTGCGTTTGAAATCTTTGGACAAAATATCATGGTAGGTAAGTAACATGCGCTCACAGCTGGTTGACTTTAGACGAAATGATTATGTCCATCGTTTTTTACTTTCTACATGCACCTTTGATCTAGACGTTCATTCTCCTATTTCATACTTGAAGTATATGTTAAATGGTGTTAAATAATAAAAATAAGTGAAAACATAATGAATGAATAACATTAAACTATATTCGGATTGATCCCTAAGTCTGTTGCATTTTTGCTTCGAAAAGAGTATCGCTCCAGTGTACTAAGGCCTCACTCGAGTACAACATCAATTCTTCATATCTCCCCGTGCTTTTATGTAGCACTTCCTTATGAAAATGCAAGAGTTCATTTTCTCACTTGTGAGTATTCTGACCTCTCACTCGAGTACATCTTGTCTCACTCGAGTGCATCTGTGTTTTACATTATGGACTTACTCTCTGGATAACACTCGCAATATATTTTTCAAGAGTGTGATTTTGCACTTGTGAGTGTTATGGGGCCTCACCGATTGGCAATGTCTCACTTAAGTACATCAAAATTTTTCAGCTTCAGGCTTTGCTTCTGGATAGCACTCGTACCAAGATTTCTAGGAGTGAGATTTTACATGTGCGAGTTTTATGGGGCCTCACTCGAGTAATAAGATGCTTACTCGAGTGCATCATAAATTCTTTGCTTCTGGACAACATTTTGCTCAACACTTGCACCAAAATCAGAGGAAGTGTGATTTCCACTTGCAAGTATTTGGTTCCTCACTCGAGTTCCAAGGACATCACCTGAGTGCACTTCCTACTTCTTGCTCTTCCTTGTTCTCAGACAAATACTTCTTGTACCTCACTTATAGGACTCGAGTAAGTTTGTGGCTCTCACTCAAGTATTGTGTCAGTGCTCGAGTGTAATGACTATTTTTTGTCTTTGACTTTGCTCTCTACTAAGAACTTCCAAAAGTGTGCCTTCAAGCCCGAATATAAATCTAGTCATCACTCAAGTGCAATGCCTCTTACTCAAGTATTGTTGGTAAATCTCTAAACTCAGTAGCTCTCTATAAAACACTTCCAGGCTTACAATTCCTGGACTCAAGTAAAAAATGAATTCTTACAAGAGTATTGGCTTTATCACTCAAGTACATCAATTAAAAATACACCAACTATCTCTGAACTTTGTGAAATGCATTTGATAATCAATTGAATCAATATTTATACCTTTAAAACATAAGTTTCTTACCAAAACACATAATCATATTTTGTTATCATCAAAACTTGGATTCTAACAAGTGGTGCCTATCATCTCAAATCCAATAGATTTGTTTTGTTGAAACAGTGGTGCGATTACACAGGCCAAGGACCCTAGGTCACATTAAAGGACCAAGCATATACTAAGGCGATTTCATCTCATTAGAGAAATCAATGATAGAGGTAACATAAAAATATGCAAAGTAGCAGGAGAAGAAAATGATGCTGATCCTCTTACCAAGCCACTTACGTAGGCAAAGTATAAGCATCATGTTAGGATAATGGGAATTAGGAAAATTTATTATTGTACCTAGTGCAAGTAGGAGGATGTTGGAAATTGTGCCCTAGGGGCCAATCATTTACTTTGAACATTATTATTTAATGAATTTCTCTACTTTTTTATCATATTATTTACATGTTCATTGTGATAACTATATCCTCGGATAAATCATAAAGATTATCCTAAATGTTCGTGGTTGGTCATCTATACAGGAGCAAAGATGAGGTGAGACCAGTATGATTTTGATAAGATATGGAGATACGAATCAAAGTCTTAGGCACTTGTAAGAGTACAGTGTGCTAGACCGACCCACTATGAGAAAGGTGCATGGATCAAGTCATAAGCTTATCTCATGAATAGCCATGTCACTATGCCCTTCAACTTGAGATCATCATGGATTCCTATATGAGAGTCGCTAAGCTTTGATGTAGTCAAAACTCACCTTTGACCAGGTGATGATAAAGGCTACAATCGAGCTTAGTGTTTTTCAAGAAGAGGAATGTGAATGGTCAAGATGGAATTTGTCCCTCACATTAATAGAGATATATTGATGGGCTCCATAATGACCAAGTCTAAGAAATGTATGGTCATACTATGATGGAAAGGAGTTTCCATTTCTATTATCAGATGACTCAAGAATTAGGAAAGTAATGATCAGGAACAGGAAGATGACATTATTTATGCCTCATCCTTGTCCGAAATATAGTGTGACAAAAGGGATGTGACATGGTTGTATGGCAGATTGCATCATGTTAACGATCCTTATATGAATTGGCTAATTGTAATGTCTTGCTAAAGGCTGCTTTTGACTTGTGGGTTAGTACAGTTATAGGCCCATGCCAACTTTATATGGGCCTACAAGGTCGCACACAAGAATAATTTTGATGAGAAATAAGCTTGGTGAACTTTTGCAATTTTAAATTTCCGTTGTGTATGCTAATCCTAACAATATATGCCATTTGGGTCAGTACATTAGGAGAAATGTATGTCTTCAAGAATATGCCACATGTGTGCCTGTTGGCATAAGATGACACTACATGCCTTAAAAATTGCCACATTTGAATCTGTGTCTTATAGCATACCAAGTATATATAGACGCTGATAACTTTCATCCGACTACCGACACACAAGGTAACTTCTCATTGCGCCACCTTAAAAGGTACTTTATGGATGTGGGACCCAGATGGCCCACATATGCCTCTGAGTACCACCAAATGGCACCAAATATACGTAAGTGTCCATACACTAGTATCTTATATCCAACTACTTATACACACAGAGCCTCATTAAATCAGGAGATTCAGTCTTAACTAAAAGGGCTAAATCATATAGTCCTATGAAACTCATTCTATCTTTGGGACTCTTGCCAAACTGAGCTTAGTAGTCTTCTTGACTTAGATTTATTCTCAAGCTTCTAGACCTAAAATTCAAAATATTACACTAGCTTACAGGATGTAAGGGAGAGTGAGTGTCCTATTGAGGAGCTTACTTGCCAAGAACCCATCGAATCTTAGAAGTATAGTGAAAATCTAAGAGGTGCTCTAAGGACTCGACATAGGTTAAGTTTTTGAGATCAAACCAGTATAAACACTAGTGTACACTTCAAGGATATTTCTTAAACTCTTATCTATTTAATTAAGTATTTTAATTATAACATTTTAAATTTTTATATCACCTAATTCACCCCCCTTGTTGGGTAAAACCTTGACACTAACAATTACAAAAGTGGGGTAAAAATACATATGGACCATTAGTTTGACTTTTTTTAACTTTTAAAGCTGACATGTTCGATAACTCAGCTAAGTTATATCCAAGCTAGTAGTGGAAAAGAAAGAAAGAAATAACAAAAGTCCCCATCTACCCATTGATATTAATTTATTATTTTAAAAACATAAAAAAATCCTTAGCCTAATCACTATCTCCGCCTCCTCTCATCCACCGCAAACCTTCACCGATCTCTCTCCTCTTCTTCGAAGGACATGGAGTGATGCCAATGACCAGGCATTGCACCTCTAGTAATGCTTCACAACTAGCTCTTCATTGTTTTCACTTCTAGAAATTGTCAGATCTAGGATGTGTTACAAGTTCTAATCATCTCCAGCAATTTTCAAAATTATTGGTTTGATTGTTCTAATTAGATGTTAGACCACTACTATAAAAAACACAATAAATATCACTTATTTTTATGAATACTATAGCACTTGGAAATGCCATAGCTTCCAGCACTATAAAAGTAAGCAATGGCGCTTCTTCAATATCTGAAAGTGACATAGCTTGTGCTTTATTTAAATAGCACGTAGGCACTTCCCATGGCGCTTCCATGGGGAAGGGCCATAGGAAGTAAGAACCTCCTATGCACCATAGGAAGTCTGAGACTTCCTATGGCACTTCCAGGGGAAACGCCATAAGAGGTAGGGAATCCTTTTTTTCTTTTACATAATTTTACGTAATTGTTTCATTTTTCTGAACCCTCTATATTTACAAATTTAAATCCATAGCAATTTACAATACAAATCAACAGCAAAAAAGTAAACCAAATTAGAATGAAATAATAAATAAATAATTCATAAAATCAGTACTAAATGTATGTAATTACAAGGTTACAATTATAATGTTCAACTAATTTTAAGTGAATAAACAACACAAGAATAGGCAAGAAACAACCTATGTATGTACCTAAATATTAGCTAATTGCCTTGTTAGAACCGGCTATCACCCAAGAGGGGGGGTGAATTGGGTGTATAATAAAAACTTAAGAACTTTAGAAATCTTTTCGTATATTAACGAAAGCGGTAAGTATGAAGATTTATAAATCAACAGTTAGATTAAATAATATATGCTGGAAATATAAGAGTTTAGGGAAGAGAATATGCAAACTGTGATTTATCCTGGTTCGGTCCAATCTGTGATGGCCTACGTCCAGTCCCCAGGCTCCTCCTGAGATTTTCAAATCCACTATCTTCTTGTTTAATCCGGGCACAAGAAAAGCCTTTACAATCCCACAAGTTTAGCCGGGTACTTGTGAAACCTTTTACAAAACTCTCACCAATATACTCCCCCTTACGGCAAGTCTTACGAGCAGAGCAATCCCGAAGATCTTCCTCTCCTGCTCACTTATGCAAGTCTTACGAGCAGCAACGTTCTCTCTTGCTTACACCCCTGTAAGTCTTATGAGCAGCAACGTTCTCTACTGCTTGCACCTTGTAAGTCTTACGAGCAGAATGTTTTACTGGCAATTCTCTCTACAGCTTCTCCGTAAGAAAATCATCCCTCTCAAGGTCCCTCTACCTTGAGATCAACTCAGAAATATAGTTGAAGGTGTTTACAGACTCTCTCACAGAGTGGGTGTAATCTCACTGAAGTACAACAGAGAGTAATTGGATAGAAGCAGAGGATTCATGTTATACGCATGTTGGTGTCGTTGCACTGTTTTCTCTGTCTTCCATCAACGTTGAGTTCTCTCTTATTTATAGTTGATGAAGATCATGACCGTTGTAAGCATTCGTCCGTTGGAGTCTCATTGCTTCATTTGACCGTTGAGCATATTTGAAAACGAGCTACTGTCCGTTGCAGAGTGGAGCGTTTTGTTGAACAGCAGGAAGATTCATTTTGAGTTGTAGTAACGTTGTGGAGCGGGATGAATATGTTTGATTTTTCAGACAATTTCTCATGGAGGGTCAGTTGCTTGTCATGGTAAGTAGCCGCCATTCGGTGTGTAATGATGTCGCCCGCAACACTTGACTCTTTCATTTGAATCTGTAAGCTCACCGTTAAATTTCCTGTTTCACACTGTAAAATGTTTAATCACTAATATGATGAAGTATTAGTCATGGGTATGTTGGATCATTGGTCAAAAGCTAAATTTCTGGCTTCTGGGATTCATCACGTTGAGTGAAGATTTTTCATACATGACCTCCATTCTTGAAGATGCAATCCAAATATTTAATCTCCTGTTTTACACTTGAAATATATGTTAGTTAATGTTTAGGAACACAAACAAGTGAAAACATAATGATTGTATAACATTTAACCACGTTTGGATTGATGGCTATGAGGCTCTGTTTCATTTCTGCATTCTGTCAGGACCTCACTTCGAGTGCAATATGGCTCACTCGAGTGCAGTTGATAATTTCACGTTTTGACTTCCTCTCGGGCAAGCACTCGCTGCACTTCACTCGCATCTGCTCGAGTGAATTCTCGAATCACTAGAGCACAACCAGTCATGCTCGAGTGCGTTTCATGCTTTCACGTACAAGCTTCTTCTCGGGTTATCACTTCCATGTCAAAACTTGCATATGCTCGAGTGAGAAATCATCCAATGCTCGAGCATGGATCCTAGTGCTCGAGTGATGCAATTTTCTTCACGTTTCAGCTGCTTCTGGACATCACTCGCACAACTTTTTCAGAGAGTCAGTTTTTACACTCGCGGGTGATGTGGGGCCACTTTAGAAAAAAATTGTGTATTTGATTCAAATGATGTATCATAAGAATGCTCTTGCCATATGCATTCCAATGCAATAAGAATCAGCTCCAAACTCCTTGTATTCTGCAAGTTATGATCGAAAGAGTGTATATTTCGCTAGTCTGCACAAGTGTCAACTTTCAGAAGGCATAGCTCCTACAATATACGTTCAAATTAGACAAATTACCTATCCATGGAAAGCTCTTTGAGTGTACTTTCGTTTGGCACTGGTCTCGTCTCAATCCGATTTGTAGTTTGTAAGTTACGCTCAAAATACCGAACCTGTGTCAAAACGTGACGGTGATTTCAGTTTCATTTTCCACTATTAATATCTCCTTCATTTGATCTTCTTTCAATGTGATCCTGGTGCCCATTTTACGTGTTGGGAGTCTTCTTTCATATGCCACTGGTTTCGGGTCAATCCGATGTGTGGTTTGAGAGATATGACTAAAATACCAGACCTCGCTCAGGCTGAACGTAAAACAGAGTAGAACAGAGTGTTCATCCCGTGCTCGAGTGAATTCATCCGTGCTCGAGTGAGTTCTTCCTGTGCTCGAGTGAAACACCTCGTACTCGAGCATAACACCTCTGGAAGTGCCAAAACTCATATATAAGTCATCTTAGCTTCGTATTAACCTATTCCAACCATCATTTGATCATAGAAACCTCCGGTATCATTATAGAAACCTCCAATATCACATCTAACAACTTAAATCTTGATATTCATGATAGATCTTCCAAGTTCTTCATTCTTCAATATCTTTCTTCTTGGTTTTCCTCTTGATAATAATTCTCCATAACCAAAGTAAGCATCTCCTTGACTATCTTCAATTTCTTCCTTCTTCTTCCTCTTGTTCATTTTCATTAATTCAATCTTCTTCATTCTTTGCTTGAATTTTTATAGATCTTCCAAGTTCTTCATTCTTCGCTTGACTAATCTACAAAATATGTAACATTAAATATAGTAGTTAGTCAAAGAAATACATTATATAAACTTTTTGCTCTTATCATTTCATATCTATATTTGACATCATCAAAACTAATCATATCTAACATTCTCCCCCTTTTTGATGATGACAAATCCTTTAAGAAAAATATGTTTGAGTGAAGTACAACATACATATATAATGTAAAGTGCAAACATACATATTATATATAATGCAAAGTGAAACGTACATATTTTTCTTACATTTTTCTCCTCCTATTTGACATCAGCAAAAAGTTTGAAATATATAAAGAAGTAAGGCTTGTGAAGAAGTAAATAGAGTAGAAATTACTTTAATCAAAATGAATGTACCAAGAAAAACAATTTACACTCCCCCTATGTGAAAGTACTTTCATTTTTAATGAGAGGGAACTAAAAAAGATTTGGAGAGGTTTTCAAGAAAACTTCTATAATCAAGATAAATGAAATATATGAAACATATTCTTGAAATGTAAAGAGAAGGTTTAGAAATGCTCATGTAGATTTGGAAATTGATGAAGCGCTCCATGAAGTCCGTTGCTTCTTTGGCAATGCTGGTGCATGCTGTTGTGCTTTGTATAACTCTGATATACACCACACTTCTGTTATGCAACTCAGATATATATTCATGTTGTTGCCAGGATTCTCCAATTGAGTTGAGCTTCTGTTTAGCATGTTCAATGTTCATTTGTATTGGCATATGTATTTATTGCTCTGAATGTTACAGCCAATATATTTTCCTTGATTGAGCATTAAAACCATCTTTCCTTAAGTTCGATAGTTTCTTCTTGTAGTGCGTTGAGGAATGCTATTGCACAAAACAAATTCTCCTATCATAAAATTTAAATCTTTCTTTGCAAAGAGAATTGTTAGTTCAATCAAGTAACAAACTATTCCTTTCCAAATGATATATTAAAATTAAGATCATGAAAAGAACAATATAAGAATAACTCATCATCAAAACTAATCAAGACATGGTGAATACATATGAGTATGTTGAAAGGATTTTCTTTCAATAAAGGAGATGAGCTTTCAATATATAAAACACATGTGAATGTGAAGCTCCCCCTTAATTGATGCATGGTTTTAAAAATTTTAGGAAAACAGTTAATAACTCTCCTGGATTTGAGAAACCATTGGAAACTTTATAGAGAAAATGATTTTGAGAGTATGAATATTTAGAGAGAGATTAAATGGCAATGCTAATCAGGGATTTTAAGAGATATAACCCAATATCACCTGAGTGGTTACTTGAGTGATTCTACTCAATCATTACTCGATTGTATACTCAAGTGATACAATTCAAGGATTTTGAATTAGGCAAGAATACAATACCTCACTCGAGTAATATCGTAATCACTCGAGTCATAATCCTTTATAGTCCATTGATACATCATGTCCTAGTCAATATTGGATGATGTAACTAGTACTGAGGGATTCTGAAGTGTAGTATTCTGTGAGCACTTTAGGATATCAAGATGAGCTCAGAGTAAGGCTTTATGCGCATATTGGCTTAGTATGTGCCCCTTGCTTAGCAAACATCATTGAGAACTTTTAATTTCATCATAGCACATAACACCCTTATTTTGTCATCCATCATCTCAAATAGAACTTTGAAGTTCTGGTTCACATAGCTGCTTCATCTTATCATTGACTGATGATCTCAGCATTGTTTGTAGCAAGCTCTGTATGATTGTTGAAGCTCCTCTCTCAGAAAGCCTTAGACAAATGGACCAAAGCATGAAGAATCATGGAGGCCAACTCTAGCAAATTGTTATATCTCATTTATTGGCCTTGTTCACCATAGCTCTAGTGTAGGTATAGCAGATAATCAAGTGAAGATTTAGACATAGAGCTAGGATAGTAGTTAAGAATCCTCATAGGCTCATCAAGCTTGATGATTCTGTGCATCTCAGCATCTTCCTTTGAACATCTCTGTTGGCTCCATATCATAGTGAAAATGTCTGATCACCTTGAGACGATAAGGAAGGTGGCTAGACAACAAAGATTCATATTGGATAAACTTATTCTTGGCTCTGTGCTGCTTGAAATAATCTCCGCTGGGTCTACTAAGAGATCTTCCTTCTCTTTCTCTTTCTTTGATTGTATCACTAGCTAGTTATTTACTAGTGATGGGGTGTCATTTGAGTAATATCACATATTCTACTTCAACTCACGCTGCAACACTATCAGTCATGCTTTTTTTGTTAGCCTCTGACCTTTGTATCCAAAATGAAAGTATCTTGATCAACTCCTGTAAAAGTTTAAACATATGCTCTCTGGTACCCATCTTCTTTTGGGTCTGTACAATATTAGACATAGCAACTCTTATGCTCTTATACAATTAAGAATATGATATTTGAGCAAAGAGTACTATAAACCAACAAAGATCAAGATATATTTTTACCCACTTAAATAAATTTAAACCATTAGATCATGAAGGGTAACGAATAAGTGATATCAATGAATGGTGATTTTCAAAGATCAATGACAATTTGTAAATACATTTCATAGAAAATATGTCATTGATATGATTTTTATGCAATCCATGTAAGTTGGATAAAAAAAAAATAGAGAATCTATCCATAATGACCAACTTTTATGAAATGATAAATCATGAATGAAAACAAGTTTTTCAAAAATGATAATGAGATATGCGAATTGTTTCAAAATCTCAGATGTAATTTCAAATCATAATAATGCATTGTGAAATTGAGATTCTAACTACATGCAAAACACATTTTTAAAACCTATTTAGAATCAATGTTCATGTTAAAAATGGTGAAAGTCAATAGTTTAAATATACATATACCAGAAAGCTTCTTTTTTCTTTTTAGAGAACAACTAAAGATAACATGTTAGTTATAAGAGTTAACATGTTGGAGAATTTTCCCAAGAACAAAAGTCATATGAAAAATGAATTTGCCAAAATGGCTTATCTTGACATATATAAGCATGATGACTTTAGTATTGATCAAGAGATAACCTTGCCTTTTAAAGTTGCATCTTAAAATGGATAAATATTCAAGGCAGTAAGACTTAAAGTGCAAGATTCTAGTTACTCAAAAAATGGATGAAGACAAATGGTAATGCATTTGAGCAACAATATGAGTAGAAGAACTTACGGATGATGAAGCACATACTCATTGATCCAAATGACTAGAGTTCTAGAATATTATCCCGGTAAGTTATTCCACAATAATGGTTAATACATTAAGATTCAATGCACTAATGAACATTTATAATGCTTGAAATAACATGGCCAACTAATGATTTATGTATTAGGCATAAAGCTTTCACATATAGAATTTTTTTCTAGGGAATACACTTGAAACTCATATAGATAGTTAACTTGTTAGACATAAGATCTAACTTGTTAGAAAAATAAAGATTGAGGAGTTCAAGTAGTAACAGGTTTAAGATTAAGAAACAAGTATGTGAATATGAGGAAAACTCTAGTGGATAGATTTGAAGCATTTCTGACTTTCAGTATACATAAATATTAACTTTCAATTTTGAAACCGATTTAAATGAAAATAAAATATGAAAAATTTTCAAATAATGTGTATGCATTTTTAATAACAAGATGAATTAGGAATTTAAGTACATTTTTGAAATGTGCATTTCGAAACTCAAATAGAAAGATTATGCACAATTTCACTTTCAGTCCATTTAGCAATCTAAAAACAATTTAAAACCCATAAATGATTGATTGCTAATGATATGCAATAATAAGCAAGTTATTCATTACCCAAATAAATAATTTATATAAAGGTAAGAATAAAGAAGACAGTACCGTGCTCAAGTAATCTCGTAATTACTTGAGAAATTATCCTTTGGAGTTCATTTGTACATAATTCCTTGACTTTTACCTTCCAATCTTCCAGTTGGTGTTATCACTTGAACATTCACTCCCAGTTGTCACGCAGTGATGATGATCACTTGATTGGTTACTTGAATGACGCTTCACTGTGCATCTTTTCTTCCTTTATTGCTAGCTAGGCACTTGCAGTATTGCCTCAAGTAATGCCTCCTTTTGTTTACATATTTAAGATGTAGCCTCAAGGTCCAACTTCACCAAGATTTGAGTGAAATCTTATGTAGTCATAGTTTTGAGATGAAGCTCTTCCTTTCTTCTTCCTACACAACCTTATAGATATTTTTCTTCCTTTGGTATCCAATTTTACTTGGATCCACTCATGGTTACCTTGTAGGAATCATAATTCACATGCTCTAAGAATATAATTAATTTGAGACAATTGAGCACAATGAATTAAACATGTCTTTATGCATAAGAGAAATATTTTCTTTTCAAATCATTATACATGCATAAAGAATTAACCTTTTGAGCATTACAATACCTTTATAAGTCTATTAAATGGATTTTTAAGAGATACGAAAACATAAATTCAAAAATATTTGCAATGCTCATTCCTACGGTTCCAAAATATAAAACCTCAGCAAATATTACAAACAACAGCATATGAGGTTTTATCATTGTGTACCTTTGCCTTAGATATTCGGAGGATTGCTTCTGCATACCCACTACATCTTTCTTTGAAGTTCTGTTTTTGCATATTTGGCTTTGGGATTATGCAAAGCTTTCTCATGTGATGTAGACTTCGAGAATCTTTTTCTTTGTGAATGAGAGATCCTCCTCTTCTTGTTCTTCTCAAGATAGTTGAATGGTACATTATGGTAGCCCTTCGTTGAGGTAGAACATACTCCTTTTATCCATTGCTTCTTTCTCTGTTTATACTTTGTAACTCCAGTAATGGGTGCCTTGAGAGTTCTCCTTTTTGATATAAGTGATATGAACCTCTTTATTGGCGCATGAGAAACTCTTGGCTTCTTTTTCATCTTCTCCTTACCCTTAAGTCCATTTCTTTTCGGATCATCCTGCATACATAAAGTACTAGATAGACATTTTGGTACCCACATATACTTGGGTCCTTGATTGTTAGTATTAACCTTTACATGTTTCTTCGGTACCCAAATATACTTATTTCTCACATGGGAATTTCTTCTAATATAGCATGTATGAGAAATATGACCGGATTTGCCACAATAATTGCAAATTGTATCAAGATATGCATTATGGGATATCATGCAAGTATTATGTCGATCATGAGAGTAGAAATTTGAATGGATTTGATTTGAACATTCTTTCTTCCCAACAAACTTTCCAGCATATTTGAAAACATTTTTGCTTTTCTCAATAGAATCAACAATTGGTTGAAAAACAATCTTATGTAGACTCTGAAAATCATTTTTATGAAAATCACACAAAGAATTGGAACTATTTACCTTAAGTTCATCTTGAGCTCCGGAGAGTGATTTTTCATGTTCGTCCATACTGAGCTCTTTTCGGGAATCCTCTTCTTCTTGTCTATCCATGTTGACTATATGGAAGTGTTCTATGATTTCTTCATCTTCATCATTAACTTCCAATTGTTCATGCATAGTAGATGCGTAGCGTGTAGTTTCACATGAACTGTCAACACAATTGTTAGAAGCATACTGTAACACCCTGCCTTTAATCACGTAATTATAATTCGATATCAGATAATTAAAACATGATTAGAGACCTTCGGATAACTTAAACTCATTTCTATCTCCTACTTTGTAGTAGGGTTTTCACAAAACATTCAAAATCTCTTCCTGTTCCTGGTCTCCATTTCAAAATTCGAATATAATTACCTGTGCAGTTTATCTACATTCACATATGACAGAGTGTATAACCAAATCCCGGGCAACTCCCGGGTTCTATACATATATAATCTAGAGGTTACAAGTATCCACTAGGGGATTACACAACCAAAACCGAATATAATACTCATATCTCAAAATATACAGTAATCCCAAGTTCTAAATAGATAACCAAGTTCTAAAAGGATAACCAACGTCTCCAAAATCGAATATACCCCTAAGGGTCCTAATTGCTCCGGGTTGGCCGCTTTTCCTTTGAGCCACATGCCCTGTCTGAAATGTTAGTCATAGGAAAGAATGAGATTCGAGAGAATCCCAGTAGTAACAAATCACTCATACAATGCATAAACACAGAGCATGTATACAAATCACAACCAGCAACAGCAGCAGCATCTCAAATATACATGGTTATCACCACAAACAACAGCACTCACGACTGTATACACAATACGAAAGCTTTCGCTGTAATCATAATCACGACAGCTTACGCTGTAATCACAATAACGACAGCTTGCACTGTAAATGACAGCTATCACCAGCTGTAACCGCAGCAGCATCAAAGATCATCACAATACAGTGATAACACACACATACAAAGCATTACGCATAGTATAAGAGAGAGAGTCACTACCTGATCCTTTCCCGACGTTTCTTGGCACTGCGGGCTCACGAGGACGGCAAATATCGAATCCTGTAAACCAAGTCAGGGCAACCCGTCAATCTCTTTCCCAAGTTCTTAATTCCATAGTACTTAAGTTGGTTATCATTTAGACTCTTTAGGTGGCTATTTTAGGTCTAAACATATGCCTAAAGGGTTGGGAAAGACTATACCCAAAACCACCTTTCAAAAGTGCAAAACACAGATTTTTGGGGGTGGGCTGCGACCCAAAATCCATGGGCTGCGGCCCAAAACTGCCCAGAAACATTTGGGCTACGGCCCAAAACTGTCCAGAGACGCTCAGAAACCTTTGGGCTGCGGCCCAAAATCCATGGGCCGCGGCCCAAGAAAATCCAGTTTCTGGCTGAACTTCCAAAAATCATAACTAATTCAGGAAAAATCGAAATAAGGCGATTCCAAAGCCAAATGAAAGATATTTAAGTCCTCTTTCAAGGAAAAATATTGGCCATAACTAGAAATCACCACAAAAGTCCAGATTTACCAAAAACCTGACATTGTACCAAAACAGGGTCCAGTTTTGATGCCAACCTTTGGACAGTTCAAACTCCCAGCTCACAAAGCGAAATGACACAAAATTTATGTCCATTTTGAAGCTTGAGATGTGAAATTTAAGACTGGAAAGTTTCATAATTTTTCAACATCATTTGCCCAGTCAAAACGTCCACACCATCTGACTGTCCAGAACAGACTTACATTGGACAGATTTTCCAGATTTTGCCAATTGGTTTCCAATGGTCCCTAATTTCAATTCACATACTATTTTCACACAATTTGGCTCAAGGAACACATTGGAGCTATCAAAATGATCATATTCCTTATCCATGAGCATGTTCTACCATAATCACCACATGTCACCTTAACATCTCCAATCAACACACACATTGCAATCCATTCCAACCCAAAATTCCAAGCCAATTACAAATGCACAAAGACACTCTATGACACTAATTTCCACACTAAACACTAACCAAATCATGCTTTTCGAAATTTACCAAAAATCAGGCCAAATTCCAAAGTTCTCAAGACTCAACCAATGATCAAAGCAACCATACCAAAGTGCATCAACTACTCACCTCTTATGTCTTCCAAAGCCAACTTCTTGATTCTTCAACTTTCCAAAATGCACAATCTCTCAACCACCACCAATGAAAATTCTGAAACCATAGGTTTAAAGCTCTCAACGTTTTGCATAACATTAGTAGAGAACATTTGAGCATATGGAGATGCTCACTTACCTCAACTCAAGCTTTTCTCTTTCTCTTTCCTTAGCTTGTGCAGCGAAAAAATAGAGGAGGATGAGAGAGAAATGAGATATTGAAGATGATGATTCATTTCCATTCTTTCTATACACTTAGCCGACTTAGGAGGAAGAGAGAATGAGTTTGAAAACTTTGACTTCATCTATGGTCCATAATTTGACACTTGGCACCATCTCCTTCTCCCTACCATGATTTCACATAGTTTCACATGCACAAGATTCCACCTCTTTGTCTTTCAATCTTAGCCATTAATCTTGATTACTAAGAAGTGTTCTCAATAGTATCTAACCAGTCAGTCGGTAAATTTACCGTTTTACCCCTGATTATCACAATGCACGATATAAACTTCAAAAGTGCTCAATTAATATTAATTACATTACTTTGAAGTTATTAATCCTAGATTACAATTCAGGATATTACACATACATAGAATCAAGAGTGTCCCAGATATGTTTAGCATTAGAACAAAATCTAATTTTCTCAAAATCATTTTCGGTTAAAGCACTATACAGAATTTTCATTGCTCTAATGTTCAACGAAAACATTTTCTTTTCACTTTCTGTCCAATCCTTTCTTGGTTTGAAATCAAAAGCATTTATAAAAACATTCCACATATCAAAATCATAAGCTTTTATAAAACTAGTCATTCTAGCTTTCCAAAACCAAAAATTAATATCTTTCAAAAGAGGTGGGATTGTATAATCAAAACCTTCTGAAAATATAAAACACCCAAAATTAGCCATTGTAACTCTTGAGACGGTTAAGTCCTTTAAACAAGAGCCCGGGCTCTGATACCAAATGTTAGAACCGGCTATCACCCAAGAGGGGGGTGAATTGGGTGTATAATAAAAACTTAAGAACTTTAGAAATCTTTTCGTATCTTAATGAAAGCAGTAAGTATGAAGGTTTATAAATCAACAGTTAGATTAAATAATATATGCTGGAAATATAAGAGTTTAGGGAAGATAATATGCAAACTGTGATTTATCCTGGTTCGGTCCAATCTGTGATGGCCTACGTCCAGTCCCCAGGCTCCTCCTGAGATTTTCAAATCCACTATCTTCTTGTTTAATCCGAGCACAAGAAAAGCCTTTACAATCCCACAAGTTTAGCCGGGTACTTGTGAAACCTTTTACAAAACTCTCACCAATATACTCCCCCTTACGGCAAGTCTTACGAGCAGAGCAATCCCGAAGATCTTCCTCTCCTGCTCACTTATGCAAGTCTTACAAGCAGCAACGTTCTCTCCTGCTTACACCCCTGTAAGTCTTATGAGCAGCAACGTTCTCTACTGCTTGCACCTTGTAAGTCTTACGAGCAGAATGTCTTACTGGCAATTCTCTCTACAGCTTCTCCGTAAGAAAATCATCCCTCTCAAGGTCCCTCTACCTTGAGATCAACTCAGAAATATAGTTGAAGGTGTTTATAGACTCTCTCACAGAGTGGGTATAATCTCACTGAAGTACAATACAAATGATCACTCTCTCAATGATAAGTAATACAGAAACTGGAAAACAGAGAGTAATTAGATAGAAGCAGAGGATTCATGTTATACGCATGTTGGTGTCGTTGCACTGTTTTCTCTATCTTCCATCAACGTTGAGTTCTCACTTATTTATAATTGATGAAGATCATGACCGTTGTAAGCATTCGTCCGTTGGAGTCTCATTGCTTCATTTGACCGTTGAGCATATTTGAAAACGAGCTACTGTCCGTTGCAGAGTGGAGCGTTTTGTTGAACAGCAGGAAGATTCATTTTAAGCTGCAGTAACGTTGTGGAGCGGGATGAATATGTTTGAGTTTTCAGACAATTTCTCATGGTGGGTTAGTTGCTTGTCGTGGTAGGTAGCCGCCATTCGGTGTGTAATGATGTCGCCCGCAACACTTGACTCTTTCATTTGAATCTGTAAGCTCACCATTAAATTTCCTGTTTCACACTGTAAAATGTTTAATCACTAATATGATGAAGTATTAGTCATGGGTATGTTGGATCATTGGTCAAAAGCTAAATTTCTGGCTTCTGGGACTCATCACGTTGAGTGAAGATTTTTCATATGTGACCTCCATTCTTGAAGATGCAATCCAAATATTTAATCTCCTGTTTTACACTTGAAATATATGTTAGTTAATGTTTAGGAACAATAACAAGTGAAAACATAATGATTGTATAACATTTAACCACGTTTGGATTGATGGCTATGAGGCTCTGTTTTGTTTCTGCATTCTGTCAGGACCTCACTTCGAGTGCAATATGGCTCACTCGAGTGCAGTTGATAATTTCACATTTTGACTTCCTCTCGGGCAAGCACTCGCTGCACTTCACTCGCATCTGCTCAAGTGAATTCTCGAATCACTCGAGCACAACCAGTCATGCTCGAGTGTGTTTCATGCTTTCACGTACAAGCTTCTTCTCGGGTTATCACTTCCATGTCAAAACTTGCATATGCTCGAGTGAGAAATCATCCAATGCTCGAGCATGGATCCTAGTGCTCGAGTGATGCAATTTTCTTCACGTTTCAGCTGCTTCTGGACATCACTCGCACAACTTTTTCAGAGAGTCAGTTTTTACACTCGCGGGTGATGTGGGGCCACTTTAGAAAAAAATTGTTTATTTGATTCAAATGATGTATCATAAGAATGCTCTTGCCATATGCATTCCAATACAATAAGAATCAGCTCCAAACTCCTTGTATTCTGCAAGTTATGATCGAAAGAGTGTATATTTCGCTAGTCTGCACAAGCATCAACTTCCAAAAGGCATAGCTCCTAAAATATACGTTCAAATTAGGAAAATTACCTATCCATGGAAAGCTCTTTGAGTGTACTTTCGTTTGGCACTGGTCTCGTCTCAATTTGATGTGTAGTTTGTAAGTTACGCTCAAAATACCGAACCTATGTCAAAAAGTGACGGTGATTTCAGTTTCATTTTCCACTATTAATATATCCTTCATTTGATCTTCTTTCAATGTGATCCTGGTGCCCATTGTACATGTTAGGAGTCTTCTTTCATATGCCACTGGTTTCGGGTTAATCCGATGTGTGGTTTGAGAGATATGACTAAAATACCAGACCTCGCTCAGGCTGAACGTAAAACAGAGTAGAACAGAGTGTTCATCCCGTGCTCGAGTGAATTCATCCGTGCTCGAGTGAGTTCTTCCTGTACTCGAGTGAAACACCTCGTACTCGAGCATAACACCTCTAGAAGTGCCAAAACTCATATATAAGTCATCTTAGCTTCGTATTAACCTATTCCAACCATCATTTGATCATAGAAACCTCCGGTATCATTATAGAAACCTCCGGTATCATTATAAAAACCTCTAATTTCACATCTAACAACTTGAATCTTGATATTCATGAAAGATCTTCCAAGTTCTTCATTCTTCAATATCTTTCTTCATGGTTTTCCTCTTGATAATAATTCTTCATAACCAAAGTAAGCATCTCCTTGACTATCTTCAATTTCTTCCTTCTTCTTCCTCTTGTTCATTTTCATTAATTCAATCTTCTTCATTCTTTGCTTGAATTTTTATAGATCTTCCAAGCTCTTCATTCTTCGCTTGACTAATCTACAAAATATGTAACATTAAATATAGTAGTTAGTCAAAGAAATACATTATATAAACTTTTTGCTCTTATCATTTCATATCTATATTTGACATCATCAAAACTAATCATATCTAACATGCCTGACTATATATTCACATCATTCCTCTATGATTTCATCCACTTATTAGTTAGTCAATTGGGCACAACGTTGATCTTTATAATACTACATAAAAATATGCACGTAATAAATTAAAATTACTAAAAATCAATTAACTTAGACACTTGTCAATTAAATTTAAAACATAGTATGAACTGCAAGTAAAAGAACTTGTAGAGGAACATGTGTCTAATGCTGACTGACTACATCTTTCATACATTTCATAATATGTAACAACCACAATCATTATTATTTAGTTAGAATGGGCACTACAACAATACAATGAAATAGTTAAGTAAATTTGTGAAGAAAATTTTTTTAATAACAACATTTGAGTAAATTCATATAAGTACTGCAATCTTCCTCCAATTATAGCCATTGACTGGGTCATTGTGTTTAGAATAGCTCAATCCAACTTGGCTTCTATAGACAGTCAATGCACTAACAAAATAAGTAGTGATTGATTAATTTTGGCTATTTAATAATCACATACGCAAATATTTTACACATACACCCATACACTTACTTATTGATTATAATCATCATATTAGGTCAGTTTTATGGATAACCAGTTCTAGAGGATCCAAATAGAAAATATGGGGGCCTTCAACTATCGCTGGATGGATAACAATCAAAATCCAATGTGCCTTAAAATATTTTGAAAATTTTACTTCGACAATCATGTTATGGTAAAAGTAAAAGAATAAAAAAACATAAATTAAAATGCTATCATAAATAACTTACCCCAGATTGTATGGCACAATAAAGATCATATTAGGGGTTGCACATACACCCATACACTTACTTATTGATTATAATCATCATATTAGGTCAGTTTTATGGATAACCAGTTCCAGAGGATCCAAATAGAAAATATGGGGGCCTTCAGCTATCACTGGATAGATAACAATCAAAATCCAATGTGCCTTAAAATATTTTGAAAATTTTACCTCGACAATCATGTTATGGTAAAAGTAAAAGAATAAAAAAACATAAATTAAAATGCTATCATAAATAACTTACCCCAGATTGTATGGCATAATAAAGATCATATTAGGGGTTGCTCTCCACATGTAGTGGTCCTTAAGATCGTTAGATTGTGTTTCCAAATCTAATCTCCCCCTATACTGGCCAAGGAGGTATGGGATGACAACTACAAATTTATGCACCCTTTCCATGTCCAGTAATAGGTCGTGGTACAAGCGCCTTTATGGAAAATAAACTATGTCATTAAAACCAAAAAATTGAATTATGAATAATAATAGTGATAGACGATGATGATAAAGTACCTAATCTATATGTTGATAGTCGTCGCACTAAGCCAATCATGACTAAGCACTTCTTTCAGTATACTATCATCGGCATGATCATTTATAACTGTATGATAGATGCCGATATCAAAAGGTATTTCCTAACCTCCTTGGTGGATCAAATCTATTGCCATTAATGCCAATTATTTGCGATATGAGCCCATTTGTCTATTGCTTCGGTTGCTGGTTGAGGGTTGGAACTTCTATTGGGTTGCTAAACACTTTGAGTTTTTCCCACACCTTTCAATTCATTTTCCTTTAAAACGAGCAGCAACCTACAAAAATCAATAAATTAAATCATGTAGTTTTAGATGGAAGTGCATAAAAAAAGTAGAAGGAATTGTAAATTAACTACCTTTTGAAATGGCTCAATCAGACGTATTGGCCATGCAACACAACTACCAACAACATCTTTCACCATTATTTCTTCATCCTGAGAAAAGATTAGTAAGAAGGAATCTTCATTTGTGCATACGTTAACCCTGACTCAGAGTGTGTTCGCGGGCAATGGTGAATTATGCAGTGTATCATTGTCAGTATTGTAGGCCACGTGTAATGCCCCAAAATTCATAACGCATGAGGATGAACTCTTTCAGGGAATAAAGTATGAATTATGATTTGAATTAGCAGTAGAAAGTGCCCAAACCCTATATTTAAGCTTAATTGTGTTGTCAAGGCTTAAAATGAATTAAAAGAGAAGAGAGGGTGTATGGCATAAGGAAATGGGGTCAAATCATATGTTAAGTGGTAGTCTAAAAGAAACTACCATAGTCAGGGGCAAAACGGGAAGAAAGAAATTTACCGGCTAATTTATCAACAACTGATAAAGAAATTAATTACTAGCAAAGAGAAATGATAAGTGTAACTAAATAGTTAATGGAATTAGTTAGTGTAATTATATGGTTACATGTCTTGAGAGGAGCCATAGGATTTGGACAAGTGGCATTACATGGACCAAGTTACATGAGTTGAAAAGTCAAATGGCATTTTTAATTCATTTTCTCTCCCTCTCTCCTCTCATTTTCATTCAAGGCATGGGGAGGGGCTGAAAATTCTGATCATCATCATCATCTCTCTCTCAAGCTCTTATAAACGTCCAAGCATGGAGGTGAGGAAAGAGAAAGAAGAGGTGAGTTCTTCTCCTTGTGTTTTGACCATGAAGATGGTGTCTTTTGCTCAAAACCTCTTCTCTAAACTTTTTCCTCTTGATGTAAACTTTATTCCTATGGTTTTTGATTTTCAAGAGGAGGTGTTTTGTGAATTCAAGAAAAGTTAGTGGTTGGAAAATCAAAGAGCAAACTAGTGGAAGAGATAAAGGTGAGCAAAAGCTATCTTTTGACATGAATATTATGATGTTTGGTTGAGTATTTTGGCTTGTGAAATTTGCCCTAATTTTTGTGTAATTAAGGTGTTAGAGGATTTATGGTGTTTTGTGGTGTCCATTGGCTAAATGGAACTGATTTGGGAATTAAATATGAAGTTTGGTAACTTGTGAAACTTTATGTTAAATTCTTCCCCATAATAGAGAATGATAATGAAATGAGAATTTGGTTATTTTGATGTTTCCATTGGATTCCATGCAAAAAATTGTGTGGAAGTAGTGTTGGCTATAGATTTTGGACCATTGGAAAAATATGTGTGAAAACTGGAAAATTTTGTCAAGTGAAACTCTATGTAAGCAGTCAGTTTGCATGACTGTTTGAATGAGTAAATGGTGTCTAAACATTTTGAAACTTTTTAGCCTAATAGTAGACATACAAAGCTTTAAATTGATATATTATGGCTGTCATTTTGATGTGTATGTTGGAAGTTATGTATTTCTAAAGTGTGACATTGAAACTAGAAGTTATTCTGGAGCAGTATGGAACTTCATGTAATTCTATATTTCTGTGGTTGTAGATGATAGTGATTCATATTTTTCCTCTATATAGGGCTTAAATAGCTTTCTATAGGACTTACGATCACCTCATTTCAATTTTTTTGTAGAATTAGTTGATTTTTTAAAGTTAAGCCAAAAAATAGGATTTTTCTTGGCCACGGCCAAAGGTTCTTGGCTATGGCCCAAATGTTTCTAACCCATTTTTGGCTGCGGCTAGGGGATATTTGGCCACAGCTAACCCCTAAAAATCATCATTTTGAACTTTTGAATGTGGTTTTTGATATAGTTCTTTCTAAACCTTTAAGGCTTTCGTTTGAGCATATCATAGCCACCTAAGGGACCCAAATTATAATCAACCCAAGTGTTTTGTAGTTATTTAAGAATTGGAATAGGGAATAACTCATTGTCCTTAATTATGATGTATAGGACTTGACATCTGCCTTGAGCGTACGAATCTGGTGCTCGAGTATGAATAGAAAGAACAACATAGTAACCTTTTCTCTTATATTATGTATAATGCATGTCTTATCATTGAATAATGATGAATGTGAATAATGTTGTTATGTTATCATGAACTTGTGATGAACTTGAATGCTGTTGTAATGCCATGGAAGTGAATATCCTGCCTGACCACTATGGAGTCACAGTGGGCCGAGGCCTGGGCTTTAGATAGAGGAGACTAAGACTCTGGACTAGCCCATTACAGTAGGTTGGTCCAAAAGTCCTAGTTACTACTAGCGGATTCACTGGTGAATGTACGGGTGAGGCTAATGCTGTGAAAGTAGATACGGCGAAAAGATGTTTTAGTAGAGTCACTTGCTTCTTCAACCATGAAATGCTCAGCTATACAACACTCTGGTTGATATCTATTTTTCATATACCCTTTTAAAATTTTCATAAATCTCTCATTTGGGTGCATCCATCTTAGGTGCACTAGATCGCACAATTGAACCTCTTTCACCAAGTGTAGGTTAGATGGACCATAATGTCAAAAACTAAAGGTGGAAAATACATTTTAAGTTCACATAGAGTACAAATAATCAGCCTTTGCAAATCTTGTAACTTTGTTAAATCAACCACTTTACTGCAAATCAACTTGAAGAACATGCAAAGTTTAGGATAGTATTCCTTACATTTTTGGGTAAGATTGACTGTATTCTAATCGGTATGAAATTTTGCATGAGCACATGACAATCATGAGATTTAAGGTTCTTTATCTTCAACTCTTTTACTGATACAAGATCTTTATATTTGAAGAATAGCCCTATAGAACTTTGATTCCTTCCAGAAACTCAAAATAACTTTTTCTCTTTCCTCGATAGAGTGTAAGCTGTTGGAGGTAGATATGTATGGTGCCCTTGCTCAACTGGTGCCAACTCTTCTCTGATTCCCAAGTTAACCAAATCCAACCTCATATTCACATTGTCCTTGCTTTTTCCTTTCATATTGAGCAATGTACCAATTAGACTATCACAGATATTTTTTTTCTATGTGCATCACATCAAGAAAATGTTTCACTTATAAAGACTTCCAATATGGAAGTTCAACGAAAATAGACTTCTTCTTCCAGCCGCTTGTCCCGATATGTTTTGTAAAAGGCTTACTGAAATTGTCATCCAAGTGTTTGACCTTCTCAAAAGCCTGAGCACTGGTCAACATCTTCGTTGGGTTACCTTCTTCTGACTCACTATTGAAAGCCTTTTTCCACTTCCTCCAATGATGTTTCGATGGTAAGAATCTTCGATGTCCCATATAGACATTTTTCTTACAATGATCTAGTCGCAATGAATGAGTGTCATCTTCACATATAAGGCATGCACAATATCCTTTAACGCTATATCTAGACAAATTACCATAAATTGGAAATCATTTATTATGCCAAACAATATGGCTTTCAAACTGAAACTTTCTTCCATGTACCCATCATACACATTGATGCCTTCTTCCTAAAGAAACTTCAAATCATCAATTAAAGGAGCTAAGTTCACGTTTATATCATTCCTAGGTTGCCTTGAACTAGAAATTAACATAGACATCATCATAAACTTACGTTTCATGATTAAGTGTAGAGGAAGGTTATAAATCATCAATATCATCAGCCACATATAGTGTGTACAACTTTGAACCCCGTGGGGATTGATTCCATCAGTTGAAAGTGCAAGGCATATGTTCCTTGCTTCATTCATGAAGTCAAGGTGGTCATGATCAACATTTTTCCATTGAGGGGCATCTACAAGGTGCCTAAGGTTCATGTCTTTAATCCTTTCATCTGTATGCCATATCAATAGCTTAGCAATCTCTGCATTACTGTATAGTCGCTTGAATATCTGAATAATGGGAAAATACCATATGACCTTTGACAGACTTTTTCCTTTCTTCTTCCTATATCGAGATGCATTGTATTTAGGGTACTTCTCTAACATTGCATATTTATTCCGAAATAATATACAATCGTTAGGGCATGCATGTATCTTCCTATAACCCATGCCAGTTGTAGAGCAAAGTATTCGCTTTGCCTTGTATGTCTTAATAGTAAGTACATTTTCTTCTGGGAGCATATCTTGCACAAGTTCAAGCAATGCGATGAAACCCGAATCACTCAATCCATAGCACGCTTTAAAGTTGTACAATTTGAACACTACTAGCAATCTTGTGTATTTAGTACTATTGGCATATAATGGTTTCTCTGTATTACCTTTCAACTTCTCAAATTCTTGAGGATAGTTATGAAGCATCACTTCAACCGTATTTAGTATTTCTTAAAGACAACCATCCTCATCACACATGCTTAGGTCAAACTCATTCGTAACACTGATCGTGGTATGCACTTGATCACTACGTGCATCATCCGTCTCACCGTGCCTTGTCCATCGTGTATATGATTGATTAATTTCATGACACACTAAATGATCTAGCAAATCAAGTGGACTAATCTGCTTTAAATAACAAAAAGATAAGTAAGAACATAAGATTTTAATGGGATCATTTGTATGCTCACTTGCAAATCTAATAAACTCTTTCACCCCATCTATATATTCCCTTTAGCACCGATCAGATGGCATCCACTTTTGATCCATCTATACCTTAAACGTATTTTTAAAAGTGGTTAGTTACTTGCCTCTTGCAGTTACTAATTACTTTTATCTTTTATTATTTATTTTAAAAAAATTCGGCAACATATCATCCTAAAATTTGAAGTTTTTTAAGTATTAAACACTCTGTTTAAGTCACAAATAATCAACTAATTAATTCAGCATCATAATAATTTTTCACAACTCACAAAAAAGAAACCATATTTGCTAACACTACATATCATAGTTAAAGTGATATAGTGTATACAAAAATTTAACTATAAAAATTTAATCATATTCGCTCACATTCCATATAATTCTCACCACTTGACCTAGCTAGCTTTAGGTGACAAATGTCGAGCCATTAACTGGTGAAGTTATCATGTTATATATATTAGCATCAAGAGTAATATTATTACACATAGAATCAATAATGTGTGAGTAACTAACATATTTTCCTAAGACCAAGAATGTTCAATGGTGCCTATCTTATCTATGATAGGATGTATGTATTATATTACAAAACTTTGTAAGCTTTACTTTTTCTTTATGAATGCAGAATTATATTTCATCAAAAAGAGTAAAATTAAAAAATATATATTCTACATTGCGGAGTGTATTAGTCTAATAGATCTTTAGGAGATTACAATGTCATTTATTTCTTACCATGTTCACTTGAGGTGAATCAAAATGTTGGCCTCTCTTTTTCTGGTAAAAAAATGTTAGTCTTTAAATACATAATTTTTAACCATTAGCATCCTAAAATTTAATTATTTTATTTACAACTTTAATAGATTTCTCATTTTTAAATTTAAATTCATTTCCAAATAACTTTCAAATAGTCATAAAAATAATATGATGCGGCTCTATGGATAAGATAGGAATGGGTTTAGTCTTCACTATCAATCACACAAGTAAATATCTTCACTCAGCAGTGTCAATCCTCAAGGAGAGTACATACAAGAACATGTCATGGACAATGGTAACGGTAACTCTAGGATAAGTACTTGTGATACACAAAAACACTTTATGCTTAGACGACCCACAACTATTATTATCTTAATCTATTAAACATAAAAGAACTCTAGCATTTAAGTTGCTTAAACTTTAGTTATACATGTTACTAGTACATGTACTTCTATATATATATAAAAAAAGACGAAGATGACTTGCAAGCATTGTACTACAATGGAAGTGGTGACTAAATGTTGAAGAAATGTGCATGAGGAGGAGACAAGAAAAAACAAAAAGTGGGAGACCAAGGAAGCTTCTATTTACTGCCGTAAAATAGAATGTGGGCAATGGATAAGGAAAGGTTGTGGACAACCAATAGAATGAGGACCGAATGGACCAATGGAGTGCTCTGTGAAATGATGAACTGGAGGGTATGGGAGAAAATGAACAAATGGCCCCTTCCCCACACCATCCAAATGGTTTTATAATGCCTTAGCAAGTACTATATAAGGCCCCTTGCTTTTAAAATAAAAAAAAATTAAAAACAAAATAATAGATACTTTAAAAAAATCAAAAAGGTCTATGCCTACATAGGCCTTGGTAGGCTTTCCTCCTGCCAAGGCCACATGTAGCGGCCTTAGCCCTACCAAGGGCACTGTGTGGCCTTGGATTCCCTGCCAAGGCCAAATAATTTGTCCTTGGCGCCCATTGGCCTTGGATCCCTAGCCAAGGCCACTGCACTGTGTGACCTTTATCGGCCTTGGATTTTTTTAATTATCATTTAAATTATTTAATTAAATCATCGAGTTCCACTCATTAATTGTTTGTTTCATGTTGATAATTTAAATCATCTTCCAAAATAATAGATAACTAAAATCTTTTAGTAAGAAATTAATTGTTTGTGTAAATCTTGACTTAAAATTAATTCCTTAAAATTTAAATCATATTTTTAGTAAATTTCTTCTTATTCCAATAATCACATGATGAATCCAAATTTGCATAAAAAATGTTTTTATTCAACTCAAATCAATGTTAGTAATTATTCACTGCTTTTACATTTTGTCTCTAATTCTTCATAAGAAATAATTTGATACCTTAAAAAAATATAATTCAACTCCATTTATCTTGTTTTAGGATTTTTCTTGTAAATTTTCAATTATTTCTCCCTATAAATTTTTAATTATATTTCATTCATTTTTCAAATATTAGATTTCTAAAATTCAAGCAATGAATTTATTTACTCCAAACCTCGGATTTATTAATATATCTCAGACAATATTACTAAAATTCAAAAAAAAAAAAAAGAAAAAGAAAAATTGGGGGGCTTTATAAGGTGCTTCCTAATAAAGTGCCTTCTTCCAAGGTATATAGCCTTGGAAGATGCTTATGCCATTCTTGGAAGCGTCTTCCAAAGTTCACTTGTTTTTTTTATAACAAATTAACGCTAGCTATGACGCTTTCTAAATAGGAAGTATCATAGTTTCTAAATATTTTTTTAAAAAAATAATTATGTATGACACTTCTTTATAAGAGGGGCGCCACTAAATCCCTTTTTTATAATAGTGGACCTATTGTTGCAGTTATTTTGAATTGGCTTGAATTTTTTTATGGATTCATCCAACAATTTCAGCCCTTCCCTTTCTTCGAAATGCTTGAACAGTTTATTTTGATCTTTGAATATTGATGGAGATGACTTGAAGATGACGAGGCAGATATTCTTTTTAGATGGTCTAAAGTTTATTTTGCGGTGGCTGAGAGAAGGCAGGGGAGATTTCGTGAGTTTGCATAATGTTGGGGTTAAGGATTTTTAATTTCTTTAAAATAATAAATTAGTATTAGTGGGTGTAGGTGGATTTTTTTTTTTCTTTTTTCTCTACTACAAGCTAGGATTAAATTTAGCTAAGTCATCATCCAGCTTTAAAAGTAAAACAAAAGGGGTCAAACTAATTGTCAATATATATTTTTGCCCCACTTTTATAATCACATAGTTACTTTTACCCTAAGAAAATATATTTGGTGTTAGTCGCACTTTTAAAAAAATTTCATGCGTATTTTTACACCTTAACCCTTTTTGATATATAAGACACAAGAATAAGTTATTGAAGGAAGTTATAAAAAATATAAATAACAATCTCATATATATCGGATGTCTTTCCTTTTTTTGACCTTGAGATATATAATATATCTTAAGCTCCAGAATGATAGATCAACTCCTAATAAAATACCCATTCTTTTGTTATTCCAAATCACCGTTTTATTAAAGAAAAAATTATTTAAAAAAGAGTTAAATATTTGCCTTAATCGAACACAGCTTTGCTTTGTTGGATATCACCATGATTTGCTGAACTTTCATCAATGTATTGAAAATCAGACCAGACCGGTAGGTTCAAACCGAAAACCGGTGAACTGCATGCCTAACCGATCCTTTTGAGGGTAGGAAAACTGGGCAGAACTGACTCGGGGAGACTCAGTTGGTCACAGGTTGCTCAATTTTTTTTTATGCTCCAAACGATATCATTTTTGGCTTTTTTTTTTTTTTTTAAATATTTCCCTGAATTTTTTTTTTTATTTGCAAGGAGCTTTAAAATGATTATCGCATACTTTTGGCATTGGTTAGAGAAAAATTCTTATGTGCTTAATTATACTTTTATAGGTATTAGGTTCAGGAGGTTACATTGGACTGTTGGTTGGAAAAAAAAAACTTTCATGTAACTTTTGAATGGTATGCATGAATATTTAAATTATATATTATATTTTTTTTTAGTTGACTCCGATCTAAACCAGTGACCCTTGACCTAGTGCCTCAGTCAGTTTAGTACTCGGTCTGGTTTCCAGTACTTTGACTTTCATCAACAAATTGTGACATCGTCCTGCTTTGGAGAAATTATTAGAGTATTAATATTAAATATTTTTATTGATAAAGAATCTCTAATCATCCGGTTACTAAACTAATTAATTCACTTTAAATTTACATACCGTAAGGATAAGGATAAAATCATAATCGGAAACTGTTATTTACTAGCTCTGAAACAAGATAAGGAAACGTTTCTTTTTCTATATAAACGTTGAGTCTCAACAATCTCATACGCACTTTCTTCTATTTTCTCTTCTTCATTCGTTCTCTATCCTGTCAATATGGCTTTTGGGAAAATCTTCTTTTCTTTGTTTTCAGTGTCTTTCTTTTTGTCAGTAACGATCTTAATGTTTCCGAAGACAGAAGAGCTATTATTATCGATGGTCAACGTAGAATTCTTATTTCTGGTTTGATTCACTATCCTTGGAGGACTCTGGACATATATATACGTATAATCAATATCATCCTTCTTATTGTTGTTTATTTCTTGTTAAATTTAATTAATGGATGTGCTTATATTATTCAAGTGTTGTAGATGTGGCCTGATTCGATTCAAAAAGGGAAAGAAGGAGGACTTAATAGGATTGAGACTTGTATGTTTTGGAATGCTCATAAACTAGTTCGTTGTCGGTATGATCTTTCTGGGAATGATTATCTCATCAGATTTTTAAGACCATTCATGATGCTGGACTCTATTATATCTTTTGAATGGGTCCTTATTGATAAATATGTATTTTATAATTTAATAGGTGTAGACTTTGAGATATAACATTAATAAGAAAAAGAGACGTGTTAGGGACAAGTGGATGCACAACAAGAGATAGAAATATATAAATATATAAGGAGCCACAAGAGGACGAGGAACCGACAAAGCAAGAAGTAGAGAACACGTATCTATTCAACGACAATCAGGACGCCATGGCTATCAGCCCGCAACAACAGCGAGCCAACGACACTTCAACAATGGGACAGCAACGAGAATTTCAATTTGCTCTCTTCCCTTTTTCATTTTCTTTATCGAAACTGAATTTTAGTTTTCGTTTATGGATTTTATTTTAATCATGTGGCTAGTTTTCTTTATTGATCGAGCTAGAGTAGCCATGACTGTATTTTAAGAGATTACTCCCATAGATTAGTTAGGCTTAACGTAATTTAGTTTTCTTAATCTTATTTATATTATTTATTGCTTAGTAATTGGTCATCATTAAGCATGTTTTGTGAATTTAGAATTGAACTTGACAAAAGAAGTGTTAAATTAATCAGGAGATTAAGTAATCTTGAATTGGATTTTAATTTAATTTGTATATAGGAAAGACATATACATAGGAGCTCTACAAAATCTCATGGTATATGTTTATCCTATGTGCAAATTAGATTAAAATCTAATTCCGCCACATTACTTAATTAATCTCATAGCCAATTTAAGATTCCCTTCAACAAAGTCAATTATAAATCCCAAAACATGCTGAATGGTGGTCAATTACTAACCAATAAACAATATAAACAAGATTAAGAAAACTGAAATACATTTAGCATAACTAATAAGTGGAATAATCTCTTAATTGCAAATAATTAAAGTTCATAGCTACTCTAGGTCAAAAAGGAAAAATAGTGTGAACACCCTATTTTGTCGGGCCCTACTCAAAAAATAAAAAATAATAAAAAATGAAAATAAAAGAAAATAATATCATTGATGATGATTGGGAACTAAATTGGAAAAAAAAGAGAAAATAAGAAAATTCTTCTATTGATGATGATTAGGGTCCAAATTGGCAATCATCATTAATTGAACATGAAAATAAAAAAAGAATGAAAATCCTTTCACTAATGATGATTGTGGTTCAAATTGGAAATCATCATTAAAGGGAAATATAAAAAAAATTAAAAATCCTCTTATTGATGATGATTGTGGTCCAAATTGACATTATCATTCATTAAAAGACAATAAAAAAATAAATAGAAAAAATTAAAAAAATGCATTAATGAGGCAAAACCCTAGGTGATGCCTATTTAAAGGGGAATAGAGCAAGACACACAAAAAAATTGGGAGAAAAAGGAGGCAAAAGAAGAGGTAGAGAATTTTCTTTTGTTTCATTTATTCTCATGACAGTACAACAAGGGTTCAAGAATGGGAGGAGGTGCTTGAGATAGGGTGATATCCATTACTATATCTTCTTCATGTTCCCAAGGAAAAGCTATGTTTAGTTGTTGTCACATATGTGAATCTCGACACCAACAACTTGAGGGGAATCTAATATGATTTGGATTTGATTATTTTGCTCTCAATTTCCCTCTTCCATTATACCTTTGCCTTTTATTTTTGTTCTCATCACGATATGCTCACCATTTCCACCTTACATATTGCAATTGTCTTATCATTGCTTACTAATACTTGATTCTTTCCTTAATAATGGACACACAAGCATTGGACATGGAATGTGCACGCCATTAGCTTTTAGATTGGTATGACTTTTGTTCTTGTCTATATTTGTTAGACGATATGCTTGTTGGTGATTAAAAAAATTGCTCCCTACCTTCCCTCCCTTTTGATTTGAATAAATGGCATTGATGGTATAAACAAGTGATTCAGGTATGTGCTCTATATGCTTTTGGATCTTTTGTTATAAATATTATGTTGATCACATGATTAATGCTTGTCTTTGTTTGCTTAATGTTAGATCCCATATGTTTTGATGATAACAAAGATTGAACTAATGATAAAAGAGGATATTATAACAAATGAATTTGAACAAAGTAAATAAATGGCAGACAAAGCATTACTTGAAGCAAGCACAGGAGTAATGAAGAAGAACTGAGAGGAAGAACAAAGGAAGACCATCACTGGGAGTTGTATATGTTTACTCGAGTGGTCACTCGAGTAAGGTTTGAGGAAACAACAAGGCCACTCGAGTATAGGCTTACTGGAGGAAGCACCTGAGTAATTTGTGAGGAAACGACATGGCCACTCGAGTAATCAGGTATGTCCAAGGTTTGTGATGTATTGCACTCTATGTCTTACCCGAGTAATATCTTATGAAAAATGTTCAATTACCCACTGCTATATTTTTGATAGGTTTACTCGAGGGACTACTCGAGTAATAAGCATGATTACTTGAGTAGCCACTCGAGTAATGTTGTCCAAAAATCATTTTTTAATTGAATAATTATTGATTTAATATCCATATGATTAACTCTTCATTGCACTAGTATTATAAGTACATTTGCAGAGAAACAATGAAGAGATAATGCCAGAAGTGAAAAGTCAAATAAAAGTCCGAACGCTCACCTACCGCTACCTACCACAAACGGATAGTTTTCAAATTTGAAGAATGGTCAACCGTTGTTGCGCGACTCTAACAAATATGTTTGAATTGCTTCCAACGGACACTACAAATCATTTATATATATGAAGCATTCAAAGAGCAGAAAACAAGAACTGAGAACACACGAACATACACTGATCAACACACTCTTAGTGCTTTGTTTTCTTATACTCATTCATTTTACTTCAGTGATTATATATTTGCTCTGTGTGGAGAGTTTTCATTACAAACTCAATATTTGGTATTGAGACAACTTAAGGTTGTGGAACCTTGAGTTGGGGATTTGATTACAACGTGTAAGGGGGAGCGAATGTCCAGGTGAAGGAACTTGCTGTGTACTGAGGTGTCAAGAACCTACTTAATCTTGGAGAATATAGTGAAACTCTCATAGACTCTCTGTGGACTAGACGTAGGTCAAAGTGGTTGTGACTGAACCAATATAACTCCCGGTGTACACTTCGGTGATATTTCTCTTTGCTTTCAACTACTTTAAATTTTCTGTCAATTTACTTATACGCAACGAAATTTCTGGTATCACCCAATTCACCCCCCCTCTTGGGTGAAACACTTGCACTAACATTTGGTATCAGAGCATAGGTCTTCTTGTTAAGGTTTAATAGCCTAAGAAGGATCCAATGGCAAGTATGGGTGAAGGCATTCTTTCTGACAGAGTTTCTATCACGAGACCTCTGGGTTTCAATGGCGAGCACTTCTTATTCTGGAAAGCAAAGTTCAGAGTCTTTGTAATGGCTACTGAATATGGGCTATGGGATGTGATTGAGAGTGGAAACTACAAACCTGAAAAGATTGTAGATTCATAGAGAGTTCCTAAGACACCAGCAGAATATGATGAGAATGACAAGAAACTCATCACACTCAACAATAAGGCAATTGTAATGATTCAAAGTGCCTTGAGTCAAAATGAGTACTTCAGAATCTGTACACTCCTAACAGCTAAAGAAATATGGGAAGCCTTGGAAATAGCTCACGAAGGAACTTCGAGAATAAAAGAAAACTGGATCAATACTCTAGTTACTGAGTTTGATTTACTTCGAATGAAATCAGGTGAGTCGATAGCTGAATTTGAACTTAGATATACTCACCTTGTTAATCAACTTGCAGTACTTGGAAAAGTCTATGATCAACATACCCAAGTACGAAAGATTTTGAGTATTCTTTCTAAAGACTGGGAGACAAAAGTCAGTGCAATTGAGGAAGCAAAAGGTGAATCAATGCGATCGGTTTCTTCTCTATTCAGAAGCCTTTCTGAATATAAGAGTAAGTTAAAGTTCAAACGAGAACTAGATGATATTGGTGATAAGAAGAAAAGAGGTCTAGCATTGAAAGCAAAAGAAGAAGAACAAGACGAAGATAAAGAGCTTGACAATAACGAAATGGGTCTAATCATAAAATGATTCAGAAAATTTTACAAGAAAGGCCAAGGATTCAAAAACTTTCAGAAAGGAGGAACAAGCAATAAAGAACACATCATCTGCTATGAATGTGGAAAACCAGGACATTTTAAATCAGAATGTCAAGAACTGATTCAGAAGAATAAAGAAAAGAGAAAAGGCAAATTCTACAACAAGAAGAAAGCCTTTATATCTGCAATATGGGGACATAGTTCTTCTGACGAAGAAAGCGATGATGATGAAGTAGCCAATATCTGTCTAGTTGCTCAAGAGGAAACAGAAGAAGATGTAACTGATTCTGATCCTAACTATGATGAATTAATTTCCGAATATAATGATTTACATTCTAAATTCATCAAAGTAGTTAAAGAACTAATTGTTTTCAAAAAGAAAAACAAAGCTCTTGAAATAGAACTAAAAGAAAATTTAGAGAAAGATTGTGAAAACTGTTATTCTTTGAAAAAGAAAAACATTGATCTCACAAAAACTCTTGAAAAATTCACTAAAGGAAGTGAGATGCTAAATGTGATTTTAAAAGCTCAACATTTTGTAAATGATCGATCTGGTCTTGGATATGATCCAAAATCAGATAGAAGAAAAGGAAGAAAGAAAGTAGGAGGTAAATCATATTTGAATTATTTTTAGCATTCTGTGTATACATCAAATCCTTTTGCATATTGTAACTATTGTAATAGAAAAGGTCATTATACATCATTATGCATTCATAAGAAGAAAGGAAAGATAGGAACCTACAAATGGGTACCTAAAGGTTCGTATATTCCTAAAATCTTTTGTACTAACCCAAAAGGACCCAAAAAGATGTGGGTACCTAAGACTTAATCGTAATTGATTATAGATATGTCTTAAAGCATTCAAAAACAACAAATAGTACATAGACAGCGGATACTCTAGACATATGACCGGAGATTTTGAAAGTTTTACCACATTGCAACCTAAGGAAGGTGGAAAGGTAAAATTTGGAGGAAATCAATATGGAAAGATAGCAGGAATTGGTGAAATAAAAAACGACAAAGGAATACAAGTCAAAGATGTATATTATGTTAAAGGCTTGTGTCATAATTTGCTGAGCGTAAATCAAAGTGCAGATAAAGACAACTGGAGAATATTTGATTCAGAGGAATGTCTAATTGTCAACAAGAAAGACTTACAACTTGATAAGAAAAATATCAAGGCAAAGCTCAGAGCAAAAATGGAAGGTAACTGCTATACACTTGATATCAATAGAAATAACTCTGAAAATTGTTTTCTGAGTAATGCCGATGAAAGTTGGTTATGGCATAAGAGACTAGCTCATGTCAACATGCATCAACTAGGCAAACTACTCAAAAAGGATTTAGTTCTTGGATTACCCAAACTAAGTTTTAAAAATGATTTGATTTGTGACGCATGTCAAAAGGGTAAACAAACTAAATCATCTTTCAAATCAAAAAATGAAATTACAAAAAATCGACCACATCAATTGATACATATGGATTTAATTGGTCCAACAAGAGTTAAAAGCCTTGGTGGCAACTTATATTGATTGATCATTGTTGATGATTACTCTAGATTTACATGGACTATTTTTCTGTCATCAAAGGATGAAACCTTTGCAGAATTCATTGTTTTTTAGAAGAAAGTGCAAAATGAGAAAGGTATGTCCATTGCAGGTATCAGGACAGATCACGGTGGAGAATTTGAAAATCAAGCCTTTGAAGAATATTGTGATACTAATGGCATTGATCACAATTTCTCTGCTCCAAGGACACCATAACAAAACGGAGTCATGGAACGTAAGAATAGAGTGCTCACTAAAATGGCTAGAGCAATGCTGAATGAAAAGAACGTGTCTCAAGTTTTCTGGGCCGATGCAATGAGCACAACATGCTATATTTCAAATAGAGCCTACGTTAGAACAAAACTTGGAAAGACGTTATACGAGCTATACAAAGGAAGGAAGCCGAATCTTGCTCATTTACACATCTTTGGTTGTAAGTGTTTCATTCATAATAATAGTAAAGATAACTTAGGAAAATTTAATTCTAGAAAAGATGAAGGAATTTTCTTAGGATATTCTAATTGAAGTAAAGCATACAGAATTTTCAATAAACGAACATATGTTGTTGAAGAATCAATTCACGTTGTATTTGATGAATTTGAATCCTCTGACAAAACCATTGATGATGAGCAGGAAGTTGTTTTAAATCAAGAAAATGGTCAATCTATTTGTAAATCTCTTATTCCAGAAGTTGATTAAACCAAGGAAGAAGATCAGTCACTAGGACAACCTAAAGCCTAGAAATACAATAGGAGTCATCCCTTAGATCAAGTCATAGGAGATGTGAATGAAGGAGTCAAAACTAGAAATAGAATTTTCAATGAAGTGAGTTTTTTTGCATTCATTTCTGAGATTGAACCTTCTAACATTGACGAAGCCCTATCAGACAATGATTGGGTTATAGCAATGCAAGAAGAACTAAACCAATTTGAAAGAAATCAAGTTTGGGATTTGGAACCCCAATCTAAGGATCATCCGATCATTGGCACTAAATGGGTATTCAAGAACAAACTTGATGAATCTGCAATTATTGTCAGAAACAAGACAAGATTGGTGGCCAAAGGCTATAATCAGGAAGAAGGAATTGATTATAAGGAAACGTATGCTCCAGTGGCTAGATTGGAAGCTATACGAGTACTCTTAGCCTTTGCATGCATTAAAGGATTCAAACTCTATCAAATGGATGTAAAGAGTGCATTTCTAAGTGGCTACATCATGAAAGAAGTATATGTAGATCAACCTCCAAGTTTTGAAGATGTAACCAAACCTGACCATGTTTTCAAACTCAAAAAGGCTTTGTACGGTTTAAAACAAGCTCCTAGAGGATGGTACGAAAGGCTCAGTAAATTTCTTATTGATCAAGGTTTTGTACGAGGAAAAGTTGATACAACACTTTTTACAAAATGAAAACGTGATGATACATTAATTGTGCAAATATATGTTGATGATATAGTTTTCGGTGCTACTAATGAAACTATGTGCAAAGAATTTTCTAAGATAATGCAGGGGTTTGAAATGTCAATGATGGGAGAACTGAATTTCTTTATTGATTTGCAAATCAAACAAAGAAAGAATAGAATTTTCATATCTCAAACAAAGTATCTAAAAGAGCTATTGAAGAAGTATGGATTGGATGAAGCAAATGGAATGGACACACCCATAAGCTCAACCACATTGCTTGATGCGGATGTCAAGGGAAAATATTACAACATCACAAAATATAGAGGAATGATTGGATCATTACTCTATCTCACTGCAAGTAGGCTTGATATTCAATTCAGTGTGGGCATGTGTGTAAGATATCAATCAGCACTAAAAGAGTCACATGCTGAAACCGTCAAACGTATCTTCTGATATCTTACTGACATAGTAGAATTGGGTCTCTGGTATCCCAAAGGAAGAAGTGAATATCTGGTTGCATACTCAGACTCTGATCATAGAGGATACAAGACGGACATAAAGAGTACGAGTGGATAAGGCCAGTTTCTTGGAGGTTCACTTGTGTCACGGTTTAGCAAGAAACAAACTACAGTGTCTCTTTCGTTAACGGAAGCTGAGTATGTTGCAGTATCAAGTTGTTATGAACAAGTAATATGGCTAAAGCAACAACTCCAGGATCTTGGTATTTATTTGAAAGAGACACCAATATACTGTGACAACACTACCACGATAAGTTTGGCAAAGAATCCTATTCAACATTCCAGAACCAAGAATATTGATGTTAGACATCACTGCATTAGAGATCATGTCCAAAAGAAAGATGTCAAAGTGATATTCATTCCAACTTATCTTCAACTAGCTGATATCTTCACAAAACCTCTTATAAAAGATCAATTTTTGTATATTAGACGAGAATTGGGAATGGTAAATCCCAATGAATTGTAAGTTATTTAGTGTTTACAAAATGTTAGATGATATTATTTATTGATGTTTTGATGATTAATAACTTAAGATGGGAGTTTCTAGCAATTTGTTTTACATGATCATGATATTCTGTTTTGGAGTATAAAAAGCAGAGGTTAATAGAGGATAACATTACTGGATGGACAACTTTAAGTAATGAGCATTACTGGAGTGACACCTTGAAGTAATGGATGCATTACTTGAGTAGCCACTCGAGTAATGAGCTTGGAAATGTGCTAGTGAAGGATTAATTTCAAATGAAAAGGCACAACGGTTGGAAATGAACAGTCAAAAGGTGAAGAAACAGATTACCCGAGGGAGGCCTTGAATGAACTTCAACGTTACTCGAGTAAGGCCTCGAGTGAACCTGGGTGCAAATCTCAAATTTACTGAGTTTCAACTCAAATCTGTCTTAAAGAGCCATCAAATGATCAAGGAATATTCATAAGTAATTACAATATTATTCATGCCAGGTATGCACTTGAATTCACTGCATTTTAAAATTTCTGGTATGATCACTCGAGTAGCTACATGAGTGAAGCTGATGATCACTTGAGTAAGCCCTCGAGTGATGTCGGGCTTTAGGGTTATTTCAGTCGACAATCGGTCATTTCTCACAAAATTGCCTCGAGTGATTCTCCTAGTGCTCTCACAAAAACTTTTCAAAATCTTTTTCTCTTCCCATAACCGTCAAAACCCAGTGATCTATGCTTACGAAAACCTCTCAAATTGCCTGAATCTTCTGCCTTGTACCTTACGACTCTCAAACTCTCTTTTTCAGAAATTTTTGTCTTTCTCAAATCACAATGGTGAGAACTAAATCTCCTAATCTTAGCACTCCTTCTGAGTCCTATGAACCATATCAACCCTCTGATTCTCTTTCATCCCCTCCTACCAAGAAAAGAAAAATCTCTCCTAAACCTAAAGCTAAAGCTAAACCGCAACCTAAGCCTAAGGTGAAAGAGGTTGTCATTAAGGAGCCTATTGCCACAATAGCTCAATCCAAGAAGAGTTCACCTCCAGGAAAAGGAAAAGCAATAAAAGAGCCATCTCCTCCTCCTTCTAATTCATCCAACACTCCCACATTCTCTCCAAAACCTCTAACAAAGGCCAAGATTGATGAGAAGCTCACTAAAGTCATGGTAGGCATGCTTGAGGAAGCTTTTCAATTTAAGGAAGCAAAGAAAGGGAAATCTTCAAGGCAAACAGAAGAAAGGGATGAAGAAATCACATTTCCTCCAAAGGGATTCAATGTGGGCAAGCTTGAGGAATCTCAGAAGTATCTGAGTCACTTTGCAAGAAGAAATGTGTGCAAGATGCAATACATTGACTATGAAGTTCTTCAAGAGGTATTGAATTCGATCTGAGTCCCTATCTTGATTCCTACATGCCCTGGCTCCCTGTTAAACTCCCATTTTGCACCAAAGTCATGAGCCATTTTTATTGTAACCTTGAACCTATAAATGATCCCGTTAGGAAGTCTATGGAAGAAGAAATGACTTCTAAGGTCAGAGGACAGAGAATTTTAATCTCACCTTCTAGAATTAATACCAGGTTAGGAATAGAGAACCCTCCTGATAATGATTATCCCAATTATGATTCAAACCAATTGTTTTCTATCCTAAGACCTGGTGAGATAGTGGGACCCCTCAATTTCAATCCAAGTGATATGAGTAATTTTCATCGAGTCCTAAGGTATATCTATTATAGAGCCTTGGTGAACAAATCTAATAACTTCACTCATTTCATTGAGAGGGACTTCAGAAAATTTGCCATATTAATCCTCAAAGAACAAAAGGACTTGGGAGAATATATCTTTGCTGAGATCAAGAGATATAGGTATGAAGGAAAACCTACTACTCCAATGCCTTATCCTCAATTTATTTCCTTGTTCCTCAAGAAGAATAAGATTTGGTACTTGGAGAATAAGGAGCCGATTGAGAGGATAGCACCAGTAGGGAGGAATCAAATTGGAAAGTTGAATATTGAGATTCTTCTGAAGACTCCTCTAGAAGCAAGTCCCAAGAAGAAGAAGAAGACTGACACAGCAACTAGTCGAATGGATGGCACACAGTCTTTTGCTTCAGCCAACACATCTTCTCCATCTTTCTTTGGTGTCGCAATGCAAACATTCATAGAGAATATTTTGAAGAGTTTTCATATCGACATTGCGAATACCAATACGGATTTGGTAACCTATATGAATGAGAAGATGGGACAACTTGTGGAAAGGATGGATAAGAGGCACAAAGAGTTGTTAGTTGAACAACGTGCCCAGGGTGAGCTTCTGAGATCCATTGTTGGCAGATTTGATGCTATGGCATCTGGCTCCTCTATTCCTAGTCCTTCTATTACTCTTGAGCCCATACCTGTCTATGAACCTGGACCCTCTATACCTACTGAGCATAGTGTTAGAATCGGTAGGCACAGCGGAAGAATTTTAAAAATTTTCACTGATCCTAATCGAGGATCTATCAACGGCGTTTAAACCAAGTTGAAAGGATTCATACCTTTTGATGATTCAGAGTTTTAACGATCTCTAGGAGCCAACACGTCAGGTCCGCTCCCTCTACCGGTATCCACACGAATGCTCTCCAACCGAGACTACGTACTAGCGCCTTTAATGTCTCCTAGGGTTTCACTTGCGGCTCTTAATTCTCACGTGCGTATCAATATATCTGCTCTATCAAGTTTATAACCTATGAGGGCTATTTTCAAATTTCAAAATTAATCATCATTAATTTCGAAATTAATTAACAATTAATTATCTTGATAAGCAAATTAAATAAATTCAGTTTAAATTAAATCTGTCCAACAGTTTTAATTTAACCTATTTATTTAATCCAAATAAAGAGCCATTAGATTTAATTTATATTCATAAATTAAATCTGAGATACTATATCTCTATCATGTTAGTTATTAAATTTAATATATCTTAATAAATTAAATTTAAAACTAACACAATATAATAATATCATATAATATATATACATATATATATATATAAGATATATATTTCGAAAATATTTATATCTATATAATATTATTAATGAATTTTATATTATATATATATATATATAATTCGTCCACCCTAAATTAAACATTATCTCGTGTTGGGCCATTCTTGTGTGCGACCCTGTAAGCCCATATGAAGTTGGCAGTGGGCCAATAACTATACTAACCCAAAAGTCGCAAGCGGCCTCTAGCAAGACATTACGACTACCCAATTCATATGAGGATCGTTCTCACGATGCAACCTATCATACAACCATGTCACGTCCCTTTTGTCACACGATATATCGATCAAGGATAAGGCATGGATAATGTCATCCTCTTGTTCCTGACCATTACTTTCTCGATTCCTGAGTAGCCTGATAACAGAGACAGAAACTCCTTTCATCATAGTATGGCCATACATTTCTCAGACTTACTCATCGAGGGGCCCAGTAATATCTCTCTACTAATGTGAGGGACAAATTCCATCTTGATCATTCATATTCCTCTGCATGAAAAACCACCAAGCCCGATCGTAGCCTTTATCATCACCCGGTTAAAAGTGACTTTTAACTAGTTCAAAGCTTAGCAACTCTCATGTAGGAATCCATGTTGACCTCAGGTCTAAGGGCATTGTGACGTGGTTATACATGAGAAAAGCTTATGACTTGATCCATGTAGCTTTCTCATAGTGGGTCGGTCCAGCTCCTTATATTCTTACAAGTGCCTAAGACTTTGATTCGTATCTCCATATCTTATCAAAGTCATACTGGTCTTGTTTCATCTCTGCTCCCGCATAGATGACCGACCAGGGACATTTTAGGACAATCTTTATGAATTATCCAAGGATACAATTATCACAGTTAACATGCAAATAATATGATAATAGAATGGAGAAATTTCATTAAAATAATAATGTTCAAAGTACAATGATTGGCCCTTAGGGCACAATTTCCAACATGTACTCCATGTCTTACCCGAGTAATATCTTATGAAAAATGTTGAATTACCCACTGCCATATTTTTGATAGGTTTACTCGAGGGACTACTCGAGTAATAAGCATGATCACTAGAGTAGCCACTCGAGTAATGTTGTCCAAAAATCATTTTTTAATTGAATAATTATTGATTTAATATCTATATGATTAACTCTTCATTGCACTAGTATTCTAAGTACATTTGTAGAAAAACAATGAATAGATAATGCCAGAAGTGAAAAGTCAAATAAAAGTCCGAACGCTCACCTACCGCTACTTACCACAAACGGATAGTTTTCAAATTTGAAGAATGGTCAACCGTTGCTGCGCGACTCTAACAAACATGTTTGAATTGCTTCCAACGGACACTACAAATCATTTATATATATATATATGAAGCATTCAAAGAGCAGAAAACAAGAACTGAGAACACACGAACATACACTGATCAACACACTCTTAGTTCTTTGTTTTCTTATACTCATTCATTGTACTTCAGTGATTATATATTTGCTCTGTGAGAGAGTTTTCATTACAAACTCAATATTTGGTATTGAGACAACTTAAGGTTGTGGAACCTTGAGTTGGGGATTTGATTACAACGTGTAAGGGGGAGCGAGTGTCCAGGTGAAGGGATTTGTTGTATACTGAGGTGCCAAGAACCCACTGAATCTTGGAGAATATAGTGAAACTCTCAGAGATGCTTTGAGGATTGGATGTAGGTCAAAGTGGTTGTGATCGAACCAGTATAACTCCCGGTATACACTTCGGTGATATTTCTCTTTGCTCTCAACTGCTTTAAATATTCTGTCAATATTCTTATACGCAACGAAATTTCTGGTATCACCCAATTCACCCCCTCTTGGGTGAAACGCTTGTACTAACACTTAATACCTGTGAATCCAAAATAATATCTTCTCTATATGCTTTAGGATCTTTTGTTACCTGTTTTCTCAAAATAAATGAATTTGATTTTAAAAATGGATGTTTAATCCAAAATATTGTTTCAAGGAAAGAAAATAAAGAAATTTCTTTTTTTAAAAAAATTAAAAAATACGAACCAAACAAGGAAAATATCTTTCTCTAATAAATTAAGTAAAATTTTCTAAAAGACACCCACCAAGTGCCACGCCTTTCTACCCTAATGAACTATGTGGGCTTTGATCCCTCTAAAAGGTACATAAGCCCTTGGTCTTTATCATAGGTCAAGTCCAACAATATAAATAATTAATTTTTTTTTCTCATTTTGTAAATATTTTATTTTTGGGTAATTATGATAAAATCTAAAAGGGCTATATTTATTTTAAATAATTAACTCAGGGTAACCGTTCTATAAACGGGTGTTGTGGGGTGCCTAACACCTTCCCCATACACAATCGGCTCTTAAACCTTATCTAGTTTTCAGTTTTTAAAAAAGGGTTTCCAAAATTATCCTTGTTGTAAAATTTTGGCTGTGGCTCCATATTTTCCAAATTTCGGGCTCTATAACTAGCCACATATGGATAAAATAAAATCCTTAAAAGAAACTAAAATTCAAATTCGATAGAGAAAAATAAAGGAGGGAAGAGAGAAAAAATGCAAAAATTCTCACTTCTTTCGTAGAAGGGTAGAACAATCTATTGTTGAAGCATTGTTCTCTTGCTATTGTCATAAGTAGCTAAGGTGTCCTCATTGTCGTTGAATAGATACACATTATATTCTCTATTTTTGGCTTCATTACTTGTCATCAATTCTGTAGGGTCCATGAAGAAGTATGATATGAACTTGAAGGGCAATTTTTTTCACTTTGCACGAGATTACTCAAGCGAAGGAATGCCTAAAACAAAGATGGAGATTCTGTCAACCCTCTTTAAGTATAACAAACAATAGATTCCAATTCTCGAGTTCTTTAGTCCCTTGCTCTTATCATGTGAACCCGATTGACTATTTCTAGTTCGATATAACTTTAAGCAATTACCGGATGGTAACATTTACTGAATTAATTAAAACTTTCATTGCACTTAGTGTTCTTTCTCTACTACTAATGCTATAAGTATGGTTTCTACTATGTTCTCATTATTTATATAAGGTGTGTAGCCATATAAGACTACTCAACTATCTTACTACATATCAAAAATATATACAGATCGATAGTTAGTAAAATGACTTTAGTACTTCATCTTCACATTTCAATCATTGACGATTACCTCATTGCCCTTTATGCTACTCGTCTTTGCTATATAATGAATTTTGAAAAGGATGATATTTGGAAGAATCTCAGTTGTAACATACATTCAATCATATAAAATACAATTAAAAAGGCATGTCATATGAACCATCATAAACAATGAGCATATCAAGAGCATTTAACATCTCATTATGCAACTTGGCATATAAACAACTCATACCACAACGCTTGGTAATAAATACGAGCATTCACCCGCTACATGCTCTGATAGCACAGGCGTTCACCTTACAAACTCACATGCTTAAACACAATCACATCTAATGGTAAAACACATACACATGCAGAGCATAACACACTGTGTGAGAGAAAAAGCTATTACCTAAATGTCTTTCCGATCACTTGTCCTTAGTGATTAGTCTCTTGGCTGGCCTGGGCAAAGATCGAATCTTATAAGTTAGAATCCATGATAAATGTGTTATTTCTCGGTTAAGCATCTTCTAAGTCTAGTATATTAAGTCAAATGACAATAAATAGGGTCTACATCAATGTAGGATCGGTAAGCATAGCGGAAGAATTTTAAAAAAAATTTTCACCGATCCTAATCGAGGATCTATCAACGGCGTTTAAATCAAGTTGGAAGGATTCATACCTTTTTGATGATTCAGAGTTTTCACGATCTCTAGGAGCCAACACGTCAGGTCCGCTCCCTCTACCGGTATCCACACGAATGCTCTCCAATCGAGACTGCGTGCTAGCACCTCTAATGTCTCCAAGGGTTTAACTTGCGGCTCTCAATTCTGATGTACCCTGAGTCTATCAGCTCTATCAAGTTTATAACCCATGAGGGTTATTTTCAAATTTCAAAATTAATCATCATTAATTTCAAAATTAATTAAAAATTAATTATCTTGATGAGCTAATTAAATAAATTCAGTTTAAATTAAATATGTCCAACAGTTTTAATTTAACCTATTTATTTAATCTAAATAAAGAGCCATTAGATTTAATTTATCTTCATAAATTAAATCTGAGATACTATATCTTTATCATGTTAGTTATTAAATTTAATATATCTTAATAAATTAAATTTAAAACCAACACAATACAATAATATCATATAATATATATATACATATATATATATATAATATATTTCAAAAATATATATATCTATATAATATAATATAATATAATATAATATAATATAATATAATATAATATATATATATATATATAAGATATATATTTCGAAAATATATATATATCTATATAATATTATTAATGAATTTTATATTATATATATATATATATATATAAAATTCATCCACCCTAAATCAAACATTATCTCGTGTTGGGCCATTCTTGTGTGCGACCCTGTAAGCCCATATGAAGTTGGCAGTGGGCCAATAACTACACTAACCCAAAAGTCGCAAGCGGCCTCTAGCAAGACATTACGACTACCCGATTCATATGAGGATCGTTATCACGATGCAACCTATCATACAACCATGTCACGTCCCTTTTGTCACACGATATATCGATCAAGGATAAGGCATGGAAAATGCCATCCTCTTGTTCCTGACCATTACTTTCTCGATTCCTGAGTAGCATGATAACAGAGACAGAAACTCCTTTCATCATAGTATGGCCATACATGTCTCAGACTCACTCATCGAGGGGCCCGGTAATATCTCTCTACTAATGTGAGGGACAAATTCCATCTTGATCATTCATATTCCTCTACATGAAAAACCACCAAGCCCGATCGTAGCCTTTATCATCACCCGGTCAAAAGTGACTTTTAACTAGCTCAAAGCTTAGGAACTCTCATGTAGGAATCCATGATGACCTCAGGTCTAAGGGCATTGTGACGTGGTTATACATGAGAAAAGCTTATGACTTGATCCATGTAGCTTTCTCATAGTGGGTCGGTCCAGCACCTTGTACTCTTACAAGTGCCTAAGACTTTGATTCGTATCTCCATATCTTATCAAAGTCATACTGGTCTTGTTTCATCTCTGCTCCTGCATAGATGACCGACCAGGGACATTTTAGGACAATCTTTATGAATTATCCAAGGATACAATTATCACAGTTAACATGCAAATAATATGATAACAGAATGGAGAAATTTCATTAAAATAATAATGTTTAAAGTACAATGATTGGCCCTTAGGGCACAATTTCCAACAATCAACTTCTAGTACATGCCCTTATCCTTTGGAATCAAACTTGACTTAATTGCCCTTAAACTCTTCAAATCCATAGGTTATTCAAATTTGGCAGATTTGACCCCCTAAATTAGAAAATTCATAACTTAATCTTGAGAAAACCAAATAGGGTGGTTCTAAGTCCTATGGAAAGCTCTTTAAGTTCTATTTCAAATAAAAATAAACTTAGGGCTAATTATAGGGTCAAAACCTCAAGAACCCATGGCAATATTGCAGTCTCAAAATAGATTCCTGGGTTAAGTAACAACTTCAACAGAGAATATCTCCCAATATAGAAGGCCAAATGACGTATATTATATATCATTGGAAATCTTAGGATGTCTACTACAACTTTATAAAATATCATAGCAATTGGACAAGTTTGGCCCATTCAAAACAGCTAAAAAACAAACTATCACGAATCTGGTAGATTCAACAACAACACTTTGAATTCAAAAATTAGGGTTTTCTAAATAATCATCCAAAAATCATAACCACATGCTATTCTTACATAATTTTGCCTAAGGAATATATTTTCAACCTTAATTTTACCAAAATCCAAATCCTACCCCTTGAACTAGGGCAGACTGAATATGAACCTTAATTACCACAAATTGTGTTCTTGCAATTTCAACCTCAAAACATGTTATTAATTATCATAAGACCTCTTCTAACATCATGTTCATCATCATATGACCATTGTAAGATCCTAAATTTTAGGGCTCAAGGCTTCAGAATAAGCCTGGATTGAGTGGATTGCTAAGCCCTGGTTTAGCAAGTGTCCCAGAAATATATAAGAAACAGAATGGCTTATAGAAATCGGACTCAGAATAGAATAAGAATTTTGGTGCTAATTAGTTGAAAAAAAATACCCGATCCCTTTTGGATATGTTTGTATGACATAAAACCTAACCTGGATCCAAAGGAAAAGGGAAATAGTGTCTAGAAAGAATTAATGGCACAAGAATCAATATTGCCATAATTAATTGCCACTTGATCTTGAGGTCAAAATTGGAAGACAAATTGAAGGGCTAGGGTTTGCTCTTCAAAAGTAAGAAGTAATTATGTGAATAGAAAATCAAATAATCCCTCCTTTTTTTGTCACAAAAAAGGTCCAAATAAAGGGGCAAAGAAAGGAGAGAATAGTTTAGTAAAAAAGTCAAAGTTTTCAACTTGGAAAGTTTTAGACCAATGGAAATACAAGTTGAGGCAATTAGTCAACATATTTTTCTCCATTTTGGCAGACCAAAAGTCATCCAAAAAGGGGCTTGAAGGAAGGAAAGAAAGTCAATAAACTTACCATGGTAAATTATCACATATGGTAACTTTCTAACTTGTGTAAGAAAAGTTAATATAGACCATATGATTTGCTTTTCTTTTGGCCAATTTTTGGCCATGTAATTAAGGGATAAGGGAAGAGAAAAAATCAAAACTCATCTTACTCTCTCTCACTTCTCAAATTTCATCCAAACAAGCAAGGAAAGGGAAGAGAGAAGACAAGAACAAGGTGAGAGTTTCTATCTTGATTTTAACCTTTTTAACCACTTTTATAGCTCAAAAGCTCTTCATAAACATTGTTCCCCTTTATGATAGCTTCATTTCTATAGTTTTAGAATTTCAAGGGGGGTTTTTTGAGTCTTCTAGCAAGAGCCAAAGTTGGAGAATCAAGAAAAGAGCTTAAGAAAAAGCTTCCTTTTAACCTATGTATTATGTTGTTTGGTGGAATTTTTGGGCCTTTTCTTTGCTGCCCTAATTTTAGCCAAATAGTGTATTTAGGGTTTCATAATACTTTGCTCACATACTTGTGGTTATATGAGTTTTGGGAAGTATATGAACCTAGTATAGTGAATAAATTGTGAATTGGTGAATTGTTGCCTTGAAACCCTAATTTTTTGGTCTAAACAAGGTGTGAAGAAGGAACATGATTTTCCTATTTTTGAGGTCTCCAATGGATTTCTTGGCCAAAATTTTTTATGAATAAGTTGTTGGCATAATTTTAGAAAGAATGGATTTGAAATCCAAAAATTGGAATTGAACATAGTGCTGCCAAATTTCTTTTTCTGGAGACAGGTTTTTTGTGACATGATTTCGGATGATCAAATGTTGTTTGATGATCCTGATATTTTCCAAAATAATAGTATACACATTAGGCTTTAATTTGATATATAACATGTGCCATTTGAGTTAATAGTTTGGGAGATATGAATTTCTAAAGTTGAGACATTGAATCTGGAACAAACCCTGGCACAGTTGTGTTAATTGAGATTCTGGGAGTATAACTAGTAGTAGTTGATATTTTTCCCTTAAAGTAGACTTAAAAATATTTACCTAGTACTTTGAATCACCTTATTTGGGGTTCTAGAGAATAAGTTATGATTTTTCAAAGTAAGGTGATAAATTTGGCAATTTAGGGTGACCCACGAGTTTATGGCAATGGAAGTAATTTAAGATAAGTATAGGTCCAAAGATTAGGGAAAAGTCTTAAAGGCTAAAGTAGTCCCATTAGACAATCATTTATCATGACTCTAATAATGTGGTTATTTATTTAGGGACATGAGGTGACAAAAAAGGAGCAACTTCAATGGTTGGAGAAAAGGTACAAGAGGAGGACTTAAAGACAAGAGGTAGTTAAACTCTCCTGACTTGCATGTATTTGATATGTGTATGCTTGTGTGATGATATGTGTTATTATTTTGATGAATTGTATGGAATATAAGTGAATGATTGAAGCTCTATTTGTACTTATACTATGGCCATGAGTGTATTGTAAGCATTAAGCATGCATATGTCATTATGTTGACATGAATTTATGTAAGCAAACATGTCATACAATAAGTATTATCTTGCATGCATAGTTAGCATTGTTTACTACTAAGATTCTCTCAAATCTCACTCCTTGTCACCTAACCATATTGGTATGATAAGTTCAAGAAAAGAATGCATGAAGAGAAACAATGGGGAGATACGAAGGAGAATCAAAGATTTAAGTGCAATGCACTTTTTATGTGCTTTGATTAGATTTGTGTATTTTGTTTTATATATGAATGTATTAAGAATGAGCGAAAAATGAGTAGAGAATTACTTTGATTGAATTAAATGAAATAAGAATTGATGAGTAACAATAAAGTTACGAACCGTTATAACATGCTTCCACAAGATTGTAAAATATTCAGAAAAACCTACTCAACTACATGTTCAAATCAGGTCTTGAGGTTGGGAATTGAAAGAATTCTGAAAATGAATATCGCTTAGTGGTTCAAATTTGTTGTGTAAAACTTATCAGATTGATTATGAAAATAAGGCATTACAAACATCAAGGCCTTAAATTACTCTCTTGGCTGAAACCCTAATGCCTAATTTGGTACGGTGGAAGAGTTTTTTATGGAAGTGGAAGTAGAAATAGAAGTAGAATTAGAAGTGGAACTAGAGGTGGAAGTGATGTTAAAAGTTTGTTTGGTATACTGATGAAAGTGAAGTATTCTTTTAATTTAATATTTATATTTATTATATGAAAAGACTTATTTTCCCTTGAGACAAACCGCAGCGAGTTAACTTACCCAAGCCGTCAACCAAGATTTAATCTGGTGAAACAAAATCATAAACCCACTCACTTTAATCTGTCAACCAAGTGAAAAGAACTTGTGTATACATTGAGATGAATCAATTATATATATATATATATATTATATAAACAAACACAGAGATTGAAAGTCGAAACATAGTACTGTTCATCGTCACTTTTAAGAGTGACAATGAACAGTACTATAACCAGTGCAGTAAAGGGAAATAGGCAGAGCATGGTGAAATCAAAGAAGAATCACGAAGCTGAAGTCAAAATCATGAAGCACTATGACAGGAGAAAAAAATGAAAGTTCTGTTATTGTGAACATAGAGGAGCAGGAGGATGCCATTCTAGATAAAATCGAAATCGATGATCATAACAGCACATCTCACTTCGCCGCCGCTGCCTAAGGGGTTTGCCATAGTCGCCATCTCAGTTCATCACTATGGGGTTTGCTATCACCGTCGCAAGATGAATGTGGTGCCGAAGAACCTTAAAGAGTGAAGGCTGTGCTTGAAAGCTTGAGGGCAAACCCAGAAGAAAAAATGACTTCCGTGGAAGCATGGCTAGTTCCACAGGGGGTACGATGGAAGTGACTTCCATCAATTTTGATGGAAGTGACTTCTCTAGGGAACTAGCTTCCAACACACCAAACATGCAAAAATCCCAATTCCACTTCCACCTCCACTTCCTGCCTCTTACTTCTATCCAACCAAACGAGGCATAAGAGGTCTATAACTCTAAAAATACTCATCAAAACGTTAAGATACTCTACTAAAATCGAAGCTTACGATTACCACTATGTGATTATCCAATCGATACTTGATTTTGGCAGTATTTCTATCAACAAGTTGACACCACACACCTCTTATCAGAAATCCAAAACCATAGAAACGTAGCTTTCAATAAGTAGAAGAAGATTTATGAAGGCTTCAAAAGCTGGAAACGCGATTTCAGGCTTCAAATCAGCTGTAGAACTTAAGAACACGAAAACTCTCTCTTCTTTCTTTTTCTTTGAATTTTTCTGATTTTTCCCTAAATATTTAGTGTGACTGAAATTTTTTGGGCTTCTTGGAGGTTCTAAAATTAATTTAATAAGTTATGTCACATGTCTTAAAAAGTTAGGGTGCTAGGTGCTCCTTTTTGGAAATTATCGGGTAGCCGGTGATCCTATGTACCGAATGCTCTTTCTTTAAACTGTAGGGTACCTGGTATACCTCATAAAATCTATCTTCCCTTCCCTTATCACATGGTTGGGCAAATTTATAGGTCATGGCAGAGAGATTAATCCAGCTTCAAGTACCGTAAACAGTAAAATTGGGTATATAGCTAGACTGTGGACCAGTAGGTTACGCTAGCTTTTTCACTGCTATTAGATGTTCAATGGTAGATGCCATAATTGGCTAATTAGGGAAAAAATTCAAAAAATATTTTAATAAAGCTCATTTTTATTATAGGGCAACTTGTTTTGAGGCATGTGTCACTCCTTCCCCTGATTATTTCCATATATCTCCTGTACCTCATGATTTCACCACATACATGCGTAGGTGTCCCAGACAATAGACACCAAGCCGTTGTCTCCTAAAAAATGCAAGGTACCTACACCAGCCTTGAAAATGCCATATGCACTTACCCACTGACATATTCTATCCAACTAATTAGTCACATATGTCTATGTCTTCAAGAATGTGCCACATACGTGCCTGAATGGCAAAAGTTGGCACCACATACCTCAAAAAATGCCATGTGTGAACCTATGTGTCTTATGGCACAGCAAGTGTACATAGACATTGATAACTCTCATCCGATTACACACATACGGCTACTTCTAATTATGCCAACTCAAAAGCTTCTTTATATATATAGGAGCCAAATGGCGCCATACATGCCTCGGGTGCCACTAAAATGTTGCCAAATATGCTTAATTGTCCATACACCGACATCTTATGTCTGACTACTTGTACATACTGAGCCTCATGGAATCATGAGACTTGATCTCAACTCAGAGGACTGAATCATATAGTCCCATGAAACTCATTTTATCTTTGGGACTCTTGCCAAACTAGGCTTTGTAGTCTTATTAACTTAGGCTTATTCTCAAGCTTCTAGACCCAAAATTTGGGATATTACAGATTCAAGAGGCTGAAACATGTTTCTAGAGCCTAAAACACTGTATTGAATGCCCAAAACATAAATATACATTTGGAGCAAGCAAGTTGGGCCACAATCTTACATATTTACTATTTAGACCTAAATGCATGTTCTAACTACCATGGCGAGTCATGAACATGAATAGTAATTTAAAGTATCTTAATGGGCTCGAAGAAGATTTGGTGGGAGATTAGGAAGCATTACTTGAAGACTAGTTCAACACGAGTATGTTTAAGCCAGTCTTTTCAATTTATTTGATAATTTTTGTTTTTATTAAGGCTAAATGACAAGAGCAATTAATGAGTGTTTTAAGTGTCATATTAAGATTTATTTATTAGTTATTATTAAGAATATCTTATAAGGACTAGAATATTATCTAAGCCCAATAATATTCAGATTGTCATTCATGGTCTGATATATTCAGTGTCCAATCATATATTAGATTATCTTAATCTAATATCTTTTCAAATCCTTAAACAAACCCTATTATCTAATATCCTTCAATATGTTTTTATTCATTAACCACACTAAAACTTTTTTCATCAATTAGAATAGCTAAATAATCTAATTAAAATACTTTCCAAATATCTTCACCATATATATTCTTCATTATCCATCAATATCCTTTTGGGCTTTTAGGGTTAGATTATTATTTCTTTAATAGTCCTACTTTGTGTAAGCTTTATTGGGTTATAAATATCCCTTTTACGTTATTTTGAATGCAGAGTCAAAAAAAGAGAACTATATTTAGCTTCTTTGTGAGAGAACATTGCTTTCTTCTCAGTGTTTTGGATTGAATATTTTGTCTATTCAAGTAATAGGTGTTCTAGATAGAATACCTCGTGGAATTATTATGACATATCATTGGACTTCCACAAGTGATTCTAAAGTCCCCGTTCACTTTTGCATCATTTGGCACAACTCAAGGAAACCCAATGATATCTCACAGTCACACCACAAGCTATTCTATCTGGAACACCTATTACCCAAATAGCCACAAGATATTCAATCCAAAACACTGAAGAACAAGCAATGCTTGCTTACAAAGAAAGTAAATAGTTCTCTTTATTTGACTTTTCATTCAAAATAACATAAAAGGGATATTTATACCCCAATAAAAATTACTCTAACTAGGACTCATAAAGAAATAATAATTTAACCCTAAAAGCCCAAAATGATTGTTAGAATTTGAAGGAATGGAGTCGAGAGCAAACAAGAGCTTCTAAATACTATTGAATCCTTAATACTTAATCTTTAGTACAAGCAATTGAGCAAGAGCCTATATATAGGCAAACCTAGGTAGACTAATCCAAAAATAAAATAAAATCTAACCTAAATAAATCTAATCAAATATTAATATCAAATATCAACCTAGGATATATAATATCTCAACATGAGAATATATCAAATACTAATATAAGATATAATAATGTCTTAATAATGATATCGATAGATAATGAAGGATATGGAAAATATATTTGACAAGCATTTTAATCAAATTATTTAGATAATCTAATTGTTGAAACCAGTTTAGTGTGGTTAATGAATAAAAAGATATTGAAGGATATTGGATAATAGGGTTTGTTAAAGATTTGAAAAGATATTAGATCAAGATAATATAATATATGATTGGATGTTGAATCAAATCATAAATGACAATTTGATTATTACAGGGATTAGATAATATTTTGGGCTTTATAAGATATTCCTAAAAATTAATAAATAAATCTTAATATGACACTTAAGACACTCATTAATGACTCTTGGCATTTATCCTTATTAAAAAAATTATCAAATAAATTTTAAAAAATGACTTAAACAGACTCGAGTTGAACTGGTTTTCAAGTAGTGCTTCCTAAAACTACCAGCAAACCTTCTTTGAACCCCATTATGATTCTTAAAATTACTATTCACGTTAATGACTTACATTGGCAAATTAGAACATGTATTTTGGCCTAAATACGCAAGACTGTGGACCTATTTGCCTCCTCCAAGTGTATAGTTATGTTTTGGGCCTTTACTGTAGTGTTTTAGGCTCCAAAAATATGTTTTAGCCTCTTGAATCTGCATCTTTTATTTTGGGCATTCCTCCACTGGAGTAATCTCGTGCAAAGTGATAGAACTACCCTTCTAGTTCATATCAAGAAGACAAATAAAATATCTTATTTTAAAAAACTTACAATTAAATTATTTTATTTTTATTTTTTATGTAATTTTATTATTTAAAAGAGTCATCTTGTATTTTCTAGATTATTAGTAAGATTTGATATGTGTTTTAGATATTTTGAATTATCCTAAGAATCTTTAAATTTATTAGTATTTTTTCTTGTTAGGATATTATTCTAGATATATGAGTTACAAAATAGGGATCTCAAGGATATTGTTTAATATTTTGTTATTATATCCTTAATTTTATTTTTATAGATGACATCTTATTCTTAGTATCTTTAGAATATCTTATACAGAGTATCTTTTTAAAAGTTGTTAATCCTATTAAGGTTAGGAAGTTTCTTTATTTAAAGGTCAAGTTGTACTCAGTTATTGGAACAAAAAATAGTTTTTTGAAGCGGTTCTCCAGTAGCAATTAGACAAAATTACTACAAATTTATGTATTTGTAGCATTTTTAGGTGAACCTCTACTAATTAATATATAGTGCTTTGACAATATGCCAGGCAGCATAAGCATTTGTATCGACAGTTGTAACGATTAAAAGTGTAATGCCCCAACATGTGTATAAGGGCTCATGACTTTAAAAGTAAATCTAATTAATGTTAGACAAATACTTTCCAAGAATACAATGTGAATTATGACCCAAATTAGCAGTAGACAGTGCCCAAACCCAATATTTAAGCTCAATTATAGTGACAAAGCTTAAATTGAACTAAAAGAGAAGGGGAGGGTGCATGGATGAGGAAAAGGAGTGAAATAATGTGTTAAGTAGTAATTCAAAAGGAATTGCCATAGTCAGGGGCAAAACGTGAAGAAAGAAGTTTATCGGCCAAATAGTCCACAACCGAAGAGGAAATCACCATCAACTAAAATAGTAAGAAGTGTGACTAAATGGCTAGTGGAATTAGTTAGATTAACTATATAGTTACTTGCTTTTGGGAGAATGCGTGAGATCTTGACACTTGGCATCACATGGCACCATAAGATCAAGTCAAAGTGTTAAACATTTAACCTCTCTTCCTCTATCTTCTTTAAGGTCGGATAAGGGCATGGACGGAGTTGAAAAATTTTTCATTTATCATCTCATACTCTCTCTCTTCAGCTCTCATTGTTGTCCAAGAAGGAAGAGGAAATAGAAAGAAGAATCAAGATAAAGTGAGCTTCATTTCTTGCATTTTGACCATATAGATGACCTCTAGTGCCAAATATCTATTCTCTAATCTTGTTCCTCTTGATGAGAGCTTCATTTGTATGATTTTATATTTTCAAATGGAAGTGTTTTGTGTACTCAAGAAAAGCTAGTGGTTGGAAAATCAAAGAATAAGCTAGAGGAAGAGGTAGAGGTGAGCAAAAGCACCCTTTTGGTATATATGTTGTGATCATTAGTTGAGAACATGAATATCTAGAATATTTGCCTTATTTTCATGCATATATGGTTTTAGAGAGTTAGAGAGTTCATAATGTTTTGTTGATGGTAATGGTGTCTTGTGTTGTCTATTGGATATATGAACTTGATTGGAGGCTTGAATGTGAAGTATGGCAAGTGTGAGTCTTTATGTTGAATTGTTGCCCAAAACAGAATATGAGAAAGGAAATATAATTTAGTTGTTTTGATGTTTCTATTGGATTCTATGCGAAAAACTGTGTAGGAGTAGTATTGGTTGTGAATTTTGAACCATTGGAAACTTAGGTTGAAAAGTTGCAATTTTTGTTAAAGAAAACTCTACGCATGCAAGCTACTTTGCATGGTGTTTTGAAATAGCAAATGATGTCAAACAATTATGACACTTTCCAGTTTAGTATATGACATTGCAAGCTTTAAAATGATATAAAGTATGAGTCATTTAAACATGTATATTATGAGTCATGGTCATTGGAAGTTAGCCAAGAAACATGTCAGTTTTTGGCCACGGCCTAAGAGTGTCTGACCTGTTCTTAGTTGCGGCTAAAAGGGTTTTGGTTGCAGGCCAAAAGTTTCTATCTTGTTCTTGGCAGTGGCCAAAGAGTAGCCAAGCCCTAATTTTCAACACTTTGAACATTTGAAAGATGGTTTATGGTCTAGTTCTCCCCAACCTTTTAGGCTTTTATTTAAGCTTCCAGAAGCTACTTAAAGGTCTCAAATGATAACCAACCTTAATGTCTTGGAGTTGTTAAAGAATTGGAATAGGCAATAACTCATCGTCCTTGATTATGATTTATAGGATTTGACATCTGCTCTAAGCATAAGAAACCGGTGCCTGAGTACAAACAGAAAGAACAAGGTAGTAACACCTTCTCTTATATCATGTATAATACTTTGTATGTCTGTGTTTATCATTGAATGTGTTGAATGTGAATACAGCTGTGAAAGCTATCATATATAGTTGTGAAACCTGTCGTATATAGCTGTGAAAGCTATCGTATATGGCTGTGAAGCCATCATATATAGCTGCAAAAGCTATCATGAATGTGACGAATGCTGTGAATGTCACCAATGTGTATATGGTTGTGATAGCTGTCATGAATGCCATGTTGCTGTGGATACTGTTGTGAATGCTGCTTTATGATGATTGCTTACATGCTTTGTTAATTATATATCATATGAGTGAAATTGTTACTATTGAGATTCATATGAATCTCACTCTTTCTAATGACTAATCTACATCCAGGGCTAGCGGATCAAAGGAGAAGTAAGTAACCAAGGGTGGCTAGTGCTCCCGGCTAGGAGATTTAGCTTTTTGTGTTGGTTATCAATTTTTGGGAAAAATGTTTATATTTTATATGATGCGAACTTGTGGAGTTGTATATAATCCCCGGTATGGGAAACTCCTGTAGACCCTACTAGATATTGTATATAACCTAAGAGTCGTCAGGAAATTTTGTTGAATACTCTGATATTTGTGAATGGAACCAAATTGAATAGGCCAAATAGATTTGAAAAGTGGAAGTGAGAAGTATTAAATATGTTTTGGAAAGGTTTTACAAACTCGCTTTATCATAGGACCAAACCCTGTCTTAAAGTTAGGAGTTTTAATGAGTTTTAAGTTATTTATTGGTCTCCCATTTAATTCATAACACATTTTCGAACCATATAAATTGCTTTCAAGGTAGGGGTTATGAAAAGCAATAAATCGCTACAAAACGAAGGCACCATGTGGCGCAAACATTTGTAGTGGTTGCATTGTTGTGATTAAGGGACCCATTAATGCTGCAACTAGGGCAAGTGACACTTGGGCTTAGATAGTTGTAGCGGTTATTAGTAACCGCTACAACTATAACATTAGTGTCAACCGTTTTTAGCAATTAGGTGACATGGACCCCTTACAAATTTGAATCATCTCAAAATTTGTGGTAATTTCGATAAATCGCTACAAATGCACACCAAAAGTGATGAAAGACAGCGCATTTATAGGAGTCTGAGTAGCGGTTCTCTCAAAATCGCTACAAGTGCAATGCCCTATAAAAGGAGTTCTCCCTTTCGGGTTAGTAAATTTTATTTACATTACAAATATTTATTTCTTTGTTTAATTTATAGTTATTTAATTTAATTTTAGTTGAATTATTTTATACTGTAATGAATATTAATTGCATTTTATTAATTAATAATTAAAATAAAATAAATTTAGATACTATACATGGCTTGTTGTCCTCATGGGAAAGGATGTGGATTAGCCACTAGAGTGGTTTGGAGCCCATGGTACTAATGATCTTCAGGTAAAGCAACTAGCTAATCAACTTGACAATAACATTTTATCTGGGGAGGAGGATGACATGAATATGGGGAACATGGAAGAAGCAATGCGAGCAGTCGTAAATTTTATAGATAGGGATGTCGAGCAGGAATGCAATATCCCTTGGCATTCTGCTGGGCATAAGAGAGGTTTTCAGCTTCGTATACGATGTATGTGAGTTTTTTTAATGATTAGGAATTTAATTTCATTATTTTTATTTATAATTTACAATTATGTTTTAAATGCGTGTGATCGTCAAGTGGAATGAGGAGACTTACCAGCCTACTGGGCAGGGTGGTACTATGTTCAATTAGTACATGTTGAGGTTGCCAATAATTATGTGAACTTTCCAATTTACTTGGAAAGTTGGCCCAAGGTTAGCAACGAGACCAAAAACACTATTTGAGAAACTGTTAAGCTAAGTACATAATAATTGATATCTTAAATTAATAATTGAAAATATTTATATTAATTAACTTTTTAAATTAATTTTTTATGTTGCAGACAAGATTCAATGTGAGAGATGATAGGAAGATCTATGGCATCTAGAAGATAGGTGACAACTGGAAGAATTACTGGTCCAGGCTTTACAGTAACCAAAATGGGGATGGGACGAGACACATTGGTGATATTATGGGTGACGTGCCCAGCAATGTCGCAGCTGAGGATTGAGCTAGGTTAATAATCGCTACTAATTAGTAATAGTTGTATTAGAACTGCTACAAAATTAGACGACTATAAATACCCCCACTAGCCCCGTCATCCTTTACTCTATCATTTCATATACTCACACACTTCCCTCCTCTCTTCTCCTTCTCCCTCAACCACATTCAGCCTCCATTAATATAGGTGAGTCATAAATTTTTTATTGTTTATTATTCTATCACTTTTATTATTCACTTTTCACTAGTAAATTTTTCTTCCTCATTTCAGGTTTAACATCATTGGTCTCCACCATATATGTATATCATCTACCTCCTCCTCCTCCTCCACTTCTTCTTCCTCCTCCCCCTCTCTAATATCTATCTATTTTAGTTTTAAATATAAACAACTATCTATACATATTTTTCAAACTACATATTTTTCTCACTTTATTTTTATTATCTATACATTATTGAATATCATTTAAGCTACATTAATCTAAAAAAGACTTATTTAGCCCAATAAAAAAATAATAATAACAATAAAAATACTTTTAATTAAATATTTATTAGCATTTTAATAAAACTATAAACTTTATGTAAAGGAATCTTTTCTTTATTTGGTGAAACCATTTGTAGTGGTTGTTTAATCGCTACAAAAGTGTTTGAAAATTGAAAAAAATAAATAAATTTTGGAGGTCATTTGTAGTGGTTGTACAAACCGTGACTAATGTCCTACCAAATTTTCATACAACTTGTGTCGCAGTTGCAGCAGTTATAGCAACCACAACTAATGACCCGCCAAATTTCCATGAAAATTTTGCCTCATACTTTTTAGTGGCAGAGATGAGATTATGGATTTAAAATGAGAATTCTCATTAACAAGTTTGTGCTTGTGTATTTATATGCTATATAGAATAGTCTAAGATGCTAATCAACTCTTGTGGAGCCTTTTATAGCTAAGGATCTAGAGACAAGTTCCTTTAGGGTTTGATTTTAACCTAGTCACCCCATGTTTTCATAGTTTCACTTCTCATTTTCACTCCCCATACCCACTCAAACCTTCATCCTCCCCTCATCTTCAAAGGAGGAAGAGAAAGGAAGGGAGTTAAGTTAAAGTAACCAAAGTTAACATGGTTAATTAACCGTAAGCTTTTGCAAGAAGCTGCAAGAAGGCAATTAATGAATAAATCAACATATTTACGCCCTATCACACTCCAAAAGTGAATGCCAAGCTAGGGAAAATAGAGAAAAGAAGTAGCAAAAAGAAAAAGGAAAGAGAATGTGGAAGAACAAAGAAGAGTTAAGATCCTCTACTTTGATTTTCACCTTCCAACTCACTTCTTTGAATCAAATGTTCTTCATAAACATTGCTCTCCTCTCTAAGAGCTTCATTTTTATGGTTTTATTTTTTGAAGAGGAGGTGTTTTGAGTCATCTAGCAAGAGCCAAAGTCAGAGAATCAAAAAAAGATCTTGGGAAAGTGGAAGAGGTGATCAAGACCTTCCTTTTGACCTATATATTGTGTTGTTTGGATGAATTTTTGGGACTTTTTCTTGCTGCCCTAATATCAACCAAGTAGGGTTATTAGGGTTTCATGGTGTTTTGTTCTTATATATGTGATTATATGATGATTAGGAAGCATATAAGCAAAGTTTGATGGTTAAAATATGAATTGGTGGATTGTTATGTTGAACCCTAAGTTTCATTTAGAACAGAACATGACCAAGGAGTGGGAATTTAGTAAATTTGATATTACCATTGTGTTCTATATGAAAAACTATGGAATAGCCCCTGGTTGGGACTTTGGATCATTGGAACACAAATTTTAAAATTGGAATTTGCTGCCAATTAGAGTTCTACGTGGCAGTCTGTATTCGTTGTGTTTTTGGGTAATTTAATATTGTCCAATGGCCATGAAAATTTCAGAATAAAAGTAGACTTGTCAAGCTTTAATTTGATAGGTTATTTGTGCCATTTGGATCAATATACTAGGAATTATGAATTATTGAAGTTACTTATTAAATCTAGAATGAATTATGTGGCAGTGAGGATTTAGTCATAGTTCTGGAATTTTGTGGTTAGAAATGGCTCTGAGTAATATTTTTCCTAGACAATAGACTCAAAGATCATTGAATAGAACTTTGAACTACCCTAATTAGAGTTCTATAGAATTAATTATGATTTTTCAAAGTTTGATCAAAATGCTGGCAGCTTTTAGCTACCATGCAAATTTAAGAAAAAAAGGGGCCAAATGTAACAAGTGTAAACTCTAAGGGTGAAAGTAAGTCTATGAGGCTAAGGCTGCCCCATTAGGCATTCATTTGTCATGGCTCTAATAATATGACTATGTGTTTAGGTCCATGAGAAGTCAGGAAAGAAGAAGAATGGAAGGTGCTTCAAGCAACTCCGACGGTTGGAAGAAGAGGAAACAGAGGAAGGACATCAGTCCATAAGGTAGTGAACTTGCTTAACTTGCATGTATTTGATGTGTGTTATTGCTTTGCATGATTACATGAAGTATATATGAATGAATGAAGCTCTATTTCTGTTGATACTGTAGCCATAGGTATGTTACACGAAAAATTGAGCATGCAAAAATGTCGTTATGAGAACATGAGCCTATGTAAGGCAAGTATATCATGTACTAGCATTCATCTTGCATATATTGTTAGTATTGTTTGCTATTGAGATTCCCTCGAATCTCACTCTTCCCTACCAACTATATAGGTACATGAATACAAAGAAGAAGAATGCTTAAAGATGAAACAAAAGAAAGAATGACAAAGAATTGAATTTTCAAGTGTATTTATTTATACTGTGTGTAAAATATTTACACTTGACGAATATGTATGAATATGTGTATTAAAATTGAGCAGTAATCAGGATCACTGGATCTAAGAATAAGAATTAAGAATAAGAATGAACTCTGATATTAGGTAAGAATAATGGCTAATAGTCTTGAATGAGCAGTTAACCCCAAAGTAATTAAAGAGTAACACTTCCAATATGTAACTAATGGGGTATGTAAGACGTGGCTTACATTTTCCCCCAAATTTTCTAGCAAGCTCCACCACTTTTCATTGTCATAGTCAAACTGTTATTATAAGTTTCTTCATTTTTTTGCATTCTATCATGTGGGATTATTGTTTGATTAAGATATTCATAGATATGGTTTTGAAAGTGAAGAGAAGCATATCTTTTTTATTTCACTAACGACAAGGTAAAGGTATGTCTAAATTGATTCTACTGATTCTTTGTACTCTTCAGCTCTCTCTCTCTCTCTCTCTTCCCCTTCCTTTGTTGACTATCTTTTTCCTCCCTTATTAATGATCATGAGACACAGATCTTGAATTTCCCTAATGGCGAGGTGAGATGTAGATCTAAAGTCACATATATGTCACTATAGGTCTGTTGTGCTCCATAACTACTCTTTTCAAACTTGTTTCGTCTTGCTTCACCTCTCTCATCTCGACTTCTATGAGATGCGCACATATCTGGGTTTGAATTTTTTCTTCAAAGCTTAGTTTTAACAATGGTTATTTATTATAAATAACCAACATTAAAAGTTACTTTTTACATCATTTTTTAATCGACGTTAAAAGGTAGACAAAACAATATTGTCGGTTTATACATCCCTTTTAAAACCAACATTAAAAGGCTTATTTAACTGACTTTAAGAATTCTTTCTATAGTGTGGGCAAAAAAACCGCCTAACCATAGAAATAGAAGGAAAACATGGAGAAAGATCAAGTATAGAGAAAATGAAAGGCTCTCAGGTTAATGATGCTAAGTCATTGTGTTTGAATTTATATAGACAACCGATACAAAGGCACCTATAGTATATCGTGGACATGAAGGATTTAGGTACATAACATAAAGTAGTTACATCCAACTAATAATACATTGATATGGTTACAACAAACTAAATTGGGCTTACTAGCCTACTTGATGTGCTAGGCCATTACGTGGTTTACTCTATCATCCCCCCCAAATGAGTGGGTGAGAGAGCAAGCCTAAGTTTGTTTTAGAGATAAGTAAATCATGAGGTGTTGATAGGCTTGTTAAGACATTCGACAAGCTAGTAATTAGAAGGCACATAGTGAATTTGAAGATGTTTGGCAAGAACTTGATCATGAACAAAATGTACATCAAGCTCAGTGTGTTTGGTGCAAGCATGGAAAACAGGATTAGAGTCCAAGGCAGTAGCACTCACATTATCACACCAGATAATATCAGCTGAAGGAAGAGGCAAGCCAAGTTCCTAAGTTAAGAGTAAAGCCAAGTAAGCTCAGATAATTGTTAGCAAGGCCTTGATACTCAGATTCAGCAGAGGAACATGAAACCACTGGTTGCTTCTTGGATGACCAAGAGATCAAAGAGTCTCCAAGAAAGACAAATAGCCACTTGTAAAGTGTTGATCATCTAGACAAGATGCCTAGTCAGAACAGAGTAGGCAATAAACTGAAGAGGAAGGGACGACATAAGTAAGACACCATAGTGTAATGTCCCTTGAAGATAGTGAAGTAGTCTCTTGACTACTTGCATGTGGGAGACAGTTGAAGAGCTAAGAAATTGACTCAGCTTACTAACAGTGTATAGCATATGTATAGCCGAGAATTGACCAAATATTGTAAGGCACCTATGACACTTCTATACAACTATGGATCATTAGAAGGAGAACTATTATAAAGAACAAGAGTTTGCCTTGTAACCATGGGAGTAAGACAAGGAGAGCTATGAAGTAGACCATATCGACTTAACAAATCGGTGGCATATTTAGTTTGAGAAAGAATAAAACCTTGAGTCTCAAAAGACTTCAAAGCCCAAAAAATTAGTGTATTGAACAAAGGTTCTTTAGTGCAAACATAGAGTGTAGTTTAGTGGTAAATAAAGAAATACTTGTAGTGATATTCCTAGTTACCAGAATATCGTCCACATAGATCAGCAAGATTAGAATTTGAGTCTCATCCTTATAGAAAAACAAGGATGAATCAGATTTGCAATTCTGAAAATTCCAAGATAGCAAAGTACGTCGAAGTCTATCATACTAAGCTTGAGGGGCTTGTTTCAAACTAGACAAAGCCTTGGTTAATTTGCACACATAATAACGATAGATTTTATTTAAAAAAACCCTTATGTTGAGCCATATACACAGTTTTAGCAAGATATCCATTAAGAAAAGCATTGTTTATATCAACATGTTTAACCTCCCATGAAAACAAGAGGCAAGTGTTAAAAGTATCTACACGGTTGTCATTTTTTCCATAGAATTGAAGGTATTTCCAAAGTCAACTCCTGGTTCTTAAAGATATCCTTTAGCTACAAGTTAAGCTTTGAGCTTTTCAAGAGAACCAACTACCTTAAACATCTTTTTAAAGACCCACTTATTGCCCACAACATGCTAGTGAGGAGAGGGAGGAACAAGAACCCAAGTATTGTTTTTAACAAGGGCATTATTGTATTCATTGACCACAGCATTTTGCCAACCTTCATCCAAGAGAGCTGCTTTGACATATTGAGGTTCAGGAGACTGGACATAAGTAGTGACACCAATAAAAGGTGTCTTTATCTTGAACACTCCATTCTTAGACCTAGTCCTCATAGGATGGACATTCATATTGAAATAAGTGGTTACAGGTGTTGAAAATGTTGAGGTGGGTACTGATGTTGAAGCTTATGAGGCATTTAAAGGTAAACTAGTAGAGGAGGAGGTAGGAACAACCTCATTAGGATTCGTATATTGATAAGTAAAATATTTGCATATTAATTTTCTCTTATATGATGATTTTGTGGATGATATTTGAGCTCAATTTAATAAATTTGGATGTAATTAACAAATAAATAATGATTTTGGCATAAAATAGAATTTCTTGAAAAATACTAAATTAGACCCTCTTTCAGTTTTCAAGCAATATCTGGAGCTCTAGATATTGGATTAGGACTTCTTTAAATGGATAAAAAGCTAAGAAAGAGCTCTACAACTTTTATGTTGAGACCAAAATCCAATTATATCTCTAAGGGTTTCGAATTTTGCTTGGAAGTTGAGAAAGGGAATCATCTACCATTCCACCAACCACTTCATCTATCACTTCATCTTCCTTTTCATCTACTACTTCATCTACCACATTTCATTTACCACTTCATCTATCCTACTCCATTCATCCCTATATATAGCCACCCTTTCCTTCACATTTGACACAACTATTTCATATCCATTACTTTCCTCTCTTCTATTTCTTCTTGCATGCCTCCTATATGGAAGGCTTAGGATTGTATTACTTTTAGCATGCCGCCTACATAGAAGGTTTTACCTCTTAAATGGACGGCTAGATTTCTTCATTTTTCATGCATTTTTTGGTTGTATATTTATGTTTGAGAATTTAATATTCAAGTTTTATGCAGTATTTATGAGAATTTCATTCTAGTTTTATGTAATGTTAATTTATTTTTATTTTGTTTATAATTTCATCATGATCTAAATTTCTATTTTCTTAGGGTGATGACATAGCTTACTAATGACAGATTGAATCTTAACTTATTAAATCTAGTTTTAATTTCTCCTTCATGATTGAGTTTTAATTATTGTTCTTAATGCTTTTGATTGATTGGCCACCTTTTGAATGATTTCAACATGCATGTTGACACTAGAAGGAGATGCATGTGTGTAGATCCTATAGTTAAAACCATTACTTGCATATGAAATAGGAATATATTCATATGAGTTGTGAAGTCTTACTGAATTCCATAAATCTTAACGCATAATTAATTACTTAAATTCATATATAAAAATATATTGGATTAGCAATTAATTATAGAATTGCTTGACTTTGCAAGAGGCTAGTAATTAAATTAGGGAAACTCGACTATCAATCATGTGGAATAAATTGGGCTAGAATAGATAAGTGATCCAATTCGGAATTTGTTGAGTGAAATCTGACCCCTAGGGCTTTTTTTCATATTTGCTTTCATATTATTTGCACTCATATTTAGTCATTTTATTTTGTTCTCTCAACCACCAACTACTTGATCGACTAAATAGAATTAAAATTACCCATTTTGGTACTTAGTGATCAATCCTCGTGGGAATGATACTCTACTCACTTCTGTATTACTTGATTACAACAGTGTACACTTGCACTTTTTATCAGACCATTTACACTCGTAACAAGTTTTTAGCGCCGTTGTCTGGGATTGTTATCATTAATATCAATACTAAGTAATTTTAATGCGAATTTAGTCTTCATGTGAAAATTTCAAAAAACATAATAAAAATAAAAAATAAGAAAAAGGGATTATTCACAACAATCATTTGATTTAATCAGTAATAACTTGTCATATCTTAGTTCTTTTTCTGGAATGCATGTGGATGGAATGAGACAAGAAAATATAAATGCTGGTTGGATTGAAAATTCTTCTCCTTATAGTTGTTTTTCTTATGCTTATTGTGGAGAATGTCATTCTTATGAGCATTGTCCACATAGCAATACCAGTTGTTATATGAGAGATGATTTCAATATAAACCAAACTTGTTTTGATCATTCCTTTTCTTTTGGTGGAATTTTGGAGCAACAAGAGTCTTTGGATTCATATATCAGGTATTGTCATAATCCTCCTTTCTTCTCTTATCCATATATTGAAGAACAAATTGTTAAGTATAAAGAAAAATATGATTTAGAAAGATTATGTGAGGAGTTTAGTAGAGAGCAAAAGGAAATTGTCATTTGTAACACCCTCACTATAATTATATCTGGGTTATGAAATTTAAGTGAAATAGAGACCAATAAGACAAAAACGGCATTTATAACTCCTCATCTTCAAGATGGGGTGTCCAGAAAAGTAGTTCAAAAATATAAATAATCTGGTCTCACCTTCACATTCGAATACAATTACCTGAGCAGTTAAATCACATTCATAAATATCAGAGTGCCCAACTAAAATCCTGGCAACCCCGGGGTACATGTATATATAAAATGGGTGTAAAGTTTCCCAAAATAGGGGATTACATATCCAAGATAATATTTACATCCCAAAATTATATTCAATAATCCCAAGCTAAAATAGATAACCAACCGTCCAAAGTACAAAACATCTCTACAAGGTCCTAACCGCTCCTGGTTGCCTGCTTCTCCTTAGAGCCACTTGCCCTGTCTGATGTTAGTCAAAGGAAAGAATGAGATTCAAAAGAATCCTAGTAGTAACAAATCACTCATACAGTATGCAAACACATAGCATGTAAGATTATGTTCAGCAGCAACACAATGATTCATGGCTCATGCAACAAACGACAGTACTCAAGGCTGTAATCACAATGCTACAGCTTTCACTGTAATTTCTGTGCCCGCTTTCACGGTAAGCACTATCCCAGCTTTCCCTGTAATCACTATGCCCGCTTCATGGTAAACACTATGCAGCAGCATCACAAGGCACAAAGTAACACAAAGCTTCACAAAGCAGCAGCAGCAACACAATGCATGATAGACGTACATACAATGATTTACACACAGTATAAGAGAAAGAGTCACTACCTTGTTCCTTCCTGACGTTCTTTGGCACAATGGGCTCACACGTCTGGCAAATGTCAAATCCTATAACCAAGTTAGGGACAACCGATCAATCTCTTTTCCAAATACATATTCCCATAATACTCTAAGTTGGTTATCATTAGAATTCTTTAGGTGGCTACTAGAGACCTATACATATACCAAAAGGGTCGGGAGAAACTACCCTGAAGACCCCTCTTTCGAAAATAGAACATTGATTTTTGGCTGACTCACTCGAGTGAAGATGACCTCACTCGAGTGATGAAAGATTTGCACTCGAGTGAGAATAGCTCTCACTTACGAGTGTTTAACAGTGAGCAACAACAACGGTTAGAAAGTACCTACAGCACTCGAGCATGAGGTTTTACACTTAAGTGATTACTCTAAATTCACTCGAGTCCCCAAAAGTGCAACACAGGAAGTGCTTGCTTGAAAGCACAGACAATTTCGATGAGGAAGCTCACTCGAGCATAACCCTTAGCACTCGGGTGAGAAGTCTACACTTGCGAGTATTAGAACACACTCTTGAAAATTGGCCAACGAGTGACAACCCAAAACGCAGTCCTATAACATGAATTCATACCTTCACTCGAGTGAACCTATACTCACTAGAGTGATCACCAATATCACTGGCGGGATAAGAACTGCACTCTTGCTTTTTATCAGAAAACTAGGTGAAATGCAGAAGGAAAAGGGAAATTATACTACTGCACTCGAGTGAGACCCCCCTCACTAAGTGATCTTATCAGATTACCAAATCGCAGCAACTGACAGAAATTTCTAGATTTGCCAAAACTGATCCTAATGGTTCCCAAACTCAATACAAAGCTCATTCCCACTTAGAATTTCATAAGGAACCCATTGGTAACCTTAAAACACTCAAAAACCCATCCTAACCATAATTTTACTCGTAGGTCTCTATAACACACACAATACCCAATTTCATTCAATTCACTTCCAAAATTCAAAACCATATCCAACAGTCAAATAACTTCACAATAAACCAATTCCAATATCATTCACCATGTGATTCATGCATTCAAAAATTGGCATAAAACCAGGGCAAATTCCAGAATTCATCAAGCTCAACCAAAAATCACAATAATTGTACCAAAATGTCACAAATACTCACCTCTTCAACTTGCTAAACCAAAACCTTGATTTCTTCAACTTTCCAAATTCCTCAAACTCAAAACACCTCTGATCAAATATCAAAAACCACTAAAATAAATCTCTCAATGATATGCACAACATTAGAGAAGAGGTCTAGAGCATTAGAGGTCAATAAAGGTATCAAAATCTCACCTTTCTTCTTCTCTTTCTTCCTTGAGTCACCGGAAATGGAGGTGAGGAGAGAGAGAGATGATGAGATGATGGAGATGATGAAGCAAGCAGAATTTTCTCCCTTGGCCCATGCTTAATCAGCCGACTAGGACAGAGAAGAGAGAAAAAATTGAGTGTTTGACTTATGGCATAATCCTTTGGTCCATATAATGCCACTTGGCATAATCTTGCTCATTATTCCATGAATTCACATAGATGCAAAGCACATGATTCTGACCCATAGATAATAAATCTCAACCATTGATTCTCAAATACTAATAAGTTTTCTCTTTAGTAACTGACCAATTGGTCGATAAATTTCCAATTTTACCATTTTGCCCCTGATTTTCACTAATCTTAATAAACTATCACCAAGTACATTTATATCAAATTCACATCACATTTCTCCAAAAGTGGTTAATTACACTAATTACAATCAATTTTGAAGTCTTTAGCCCTTAATCTCAAATTAGGTCATTACATCATTAGTGTTGAGTCAAGTGTCAAAAATATTGGAAATATGTAAATCAAATTATTTCGTCACTTGAGACTATGAGGCAAGATAATTCTTTAGACATGATAACCACTTCTTGTGATGATTATTGTGTGGAAGTTGAGGATATGGAATTGAATGAAATTTTGGCTCTTGTGGAATGTGATAAGGAACTTGAAATCACTTTTGGAGAGGATAGTGGGTGTAGTATAGAAGAGGATCTGGTTACGGAACTGATTCCTGTCATTTTGATGTTGAAACTAATGAGGATTCCTGTCATCTTATGGCTAAAACATTGTTGCTTGAAAAGAAATAAAGATAAGGTAATCATAGTGTTTGATACTTTTGATTAGTAGTTTGTTTGGGAAGTCTGGCTGAAGACTATAAATTTATCGCTGCTTGGGAGGCAACCCAAGGTTTGGTTTGATGTTTTGTTGTGATTTTGTAGGACTTTTAATAGCCCTTAATGATGTATTCTACTTCGGTAGCTACAAATTAAAAAAAATTTAAAAATATAAAAATTAATTAAAAAAATTTGGTTTGGTCTTTGTCTAGCTAAAGACGTTAAAGATGGGCGGTTATTTGGGAGGCAACCCAAAACTTCTTTTCTATTCTTTCATACTTCTTTCCTACTCTCTCAAACTTCTTTTCTACTCTCTCATTTTTCTTTCCTACTCACCAAAACACACTACACTGGGTTGAGAATTTTAGTTTTCATCAGTTTCATTTTAAGTTACCATAGATGAATCTCTTATAAAGCTTAAGAACAGGTTCCCCACTCTTCCCAAAGATGTGCTCAGGAAGATCTATAACAGTCGACTTGAAAGGATAAAGATATTCAAGCGTTTGGGCTTTCTTATGGACATACGCTGGATCATTAAAGCTAAGGTACGTTTAGTAGGTGAGATTCATAAATTATTTGTTAAACCTTTACCAGGAATGGGAAGAAGTTCTTACTCCAAAAAGAGAAGAGCTAAAAGAATGAATGTCTGCCATAAATGTGCAAGGTAGAATTGTGATTAGCGTTGTAGGAGTAAAGGTATGGTTTCTACAAATTGAGAAGATAAAATTAAATTCATAAAGGAAGGACTAAGTAAGGAGTCACAAGATGATATCATTCAAACTCTTGAGACGTATCTAAGTGGTAATGTTCATCGTATTCTTCTTGATTTAGCAGACATATTCAACAAAGAAAAAGAGTGCTATTATCTTGGGAATCTGACGTTAAAAGACCCTGTTTACCAATTTATAAGAAAACTAGATGGGAAGCAAATCCTCGATTCATATAAAGCTTTTAAGCCGTTAATGGACGTAAAACCATAGGAAGATGTGAGCCAAAATCACAACTATTGAACATAATCAGGCTTTTGTCTAATCGTCTTATCTTTTCCGTAGCTTTTGTCTATTCTATCTTATCTTTTCAGCAACTTTAGTCTATTATGTCTTATCTTCTCAATAACTTTTGACTTTCTTTTCCCTTTTCTTCACGCAAATTACACCGATCATTCATGTCAGAAGATTTTTAAAATTTTTTGAAAACTGTGTGATTTGTATGATTTTGTTGTCGATGCTTTAGTGTTATATATATGTACTCTTTTATTTGTAAATATGCAAACTTCCACTTGTAAATATGCAGTCTTCCACTTATAAGCACAAATGGTCCGAGAGAAAAGAAAAGAAAAAAGGTATCATACAAAGATGTAGATTTACATTAATCTGCATTTTTGGTGAAACTGATACGGGTAAGGATGGAGAGTTTATAATAGCAGCAAACGAACTTGCGAGTGCATTAACCGCTAGAAAGATCAATTTTGTATACGGGGGAGGCACTAAGGCCTCAGGGGAAGTGTGGCCATTTTTGCATCCATGAAGGGAAGCAAAGGTTTGAGTGTAAGGGTGAAGGAGTTGGAAGACCACATCGTTTCCTTCAGACAAGAGTTGTAGGTTTCAAGCTTGCCTGAACGTATGGGACAAATGTTCTACCATGCTCAAGATTTTATTGCTCTACTCAGTGGTTTGGAGATGTTGGATGGGATCTCTAGCATTGCATATTAGGCTAAGTTGAACTATCATGAAAAACCATTAGGATTGTTAAATGTTAATGGTTTTTATGATGATTTGTTATGTTTTTTGATCATGCTGTGGAAACAGGATTTATACCCCAAGCGACTCGCCACTCCATAATTGTTACACCAGCTACTGATCAGCTGCTCGATCAACTGCAAACCTATGAACCTAAACCAGATCTACTCATCAAGAAAATAGGTGGGCAATCTTCAGATAGCAATCAGCAGCAGAGCCCAGATACCACTCTTCAGTTGTAACTTTCCTTAATCTCTTGGTTTTACTTTATTGTGTGTTTATGTTTAAAAAAAAACTTCCTCTGAGCTCTAGAAGACATTGGGGATAATGTTTGATTTAGGATGGGGGAGGAGAAAAAAAAATTTAGTTAGTTAGTAAAAGTATTAGATGCATGAGGTGTGGAAAAAATGGCAGAGTAAGGAGTTATTCTTAACTCCTAAGATGCATTTTATTAGTTTCATGTTTTTGTTCCTTCTTAAAAAATGAGTAAAAGTGAAAAAAAATCATCCTATTTAAGTGCTTTGTAATGATCTTAAGAAGTATATAAGTTTTGAGTATGGATCAACTGAATTTAGAGATTTCATAGCATGAATGAACAATTAATTGTTGCAATTGGTGATGATTTTTGAGATTGAATGAGTTGAGTTTGAAAGCCCCTAACCGTGAGCTTTGTATGGGCCGGATCTTGTTGATCAAACTGTAGCCCAAATTTTAATCATTTGTAAGAGGCTTCTTGCAGCTCAGAGTCGGTAGAAAAGCTACGCTAACAAGAGAAGAAAGCCTCTGGAGTTTAAGGTTAGTAACCATGTGTTTCTTAGAGTATCTCTAGTCACCGATATTGGGTGAGCTATCAAGCGAAAGAAATTGAGCCCAAGGTATATAGGTCCTTTCGATATCCTTGGAAGGATTGGGCCTGTTGTATATCGAGTAGCCCTACCCCCAAACTTGAGCAAACTTCATGTTATGTTCCATGTTGCCTAATTGAAGAAGTACCAACCGGATCCATCTCACATAGTTGAGTATGAGGAAGTGGAGTTGCAAGGTAACTTCACGTATGTGGTGGAGCCAGAACAAATCTTTGATCGAGAAGAATAGTGGCTCAGACACCGAAGTATCCCTTATGTGAAAGTGATCTGGAAGGGAATGACCCAGAGATAAGCAACCTGGGAAGCGAAAGAGGATATGCGAAGGCGATATCCGGAGTTCATGGCTCAAGTAGTTTGACAAATTTTGAGGGTGAAATTTATTTGACAGGGGGAGAATTGTAATGACCCAATTTGGGATTAAGGGGCTAATGACTCTGATATTGATTATAATTAGTGTAATTAAACACTTTTGGAGAAAAGTGATGTAAATTTGATATAAGTGTATTTAGAGATTAAAGATCAATGGTTGAGATTTATTGACCATGGGTCGAAATCCTACGTTTTGCGTCTATGTGAGCTCATGATAGAAGTGGATAAGATGTTGCCAAGTGGCACTTTGGTGGACCAATAAAGGACACAAATTTACCTTTTCCCTCTCTTTTCTCTCCTATTCGGTTGTGTATTTTTTTGAAGGGGAAAGAAAACTTGTCATTTCATCATCATCTCCATCTCTTATCATCTCTCTCATCCTTCTTCCATTTCTGACGGACTAAGCAAGGAAAGAGAAAAGAGAAAGCTTTAATTTTGGTTGAGTAAGGATCCTCTTATGCTCAAATCCTCTTCTCTACATTTGTTTATAGTGTTAAGAGCTCCATTTTGGTGTTTTCAGAATTTGGAAAGGTAATGGATTGGGTGTTAGAGAAATTTGAAAGTTTGAGAATTAAGATTCCAGTTTTGGCAAATTGAAGAGGTAAGGATTTGATGCTTTTTGGTATATATGTTATAATTTTTGAATAAGTTTGAGAAACTCTGGAAATTTTCCCTGGTTTATGTCCATTTTTGGATGTATGAATTTCATAGTGATGGATGTTGGAATTAGTTCATTGTGAAGTTATTTGAATGTTGGTTATAGTTTTGAATTTTGGAAGTGTATTGATTTGAATTGGGTATTGTGTGTCATAGAGACCCAAGAGCATAGATTGTGGTTAAAATGGTATTTGGGTGTTTTGGAGGTTACCAATGGGTTCCCTATGTCATTTTGAGTGAGTATGAGCTTTATAGGGAGTTTGGGAACCATTGAGTGTGATTTTGACCAATCTGGGAATTTCTATTAGTTGCTGAGATATGGTAATCTGATAAGCCTCACTCGAGTGAGGGAGGAACCCACTCAAGTGCTGCCTTATGTTTTGCCTTTCCCTTGGTGTTTCGCCTGGGTTTTCATGAAGGAGGATCAAGTGCACTTCTTAAACTGCGAGTGATGTTGGTGATTGCTCGAGTGAGCATGGATTCACTCGAGTGAAGGTGTAAGTTCTTGGTTAGGGTTGCTCTCGGGTTGTCTGGTTGATGTTTAAGAGTGTGTTCTGACACTCACAAATGAAAACTTCTCACCCGAGTGCTATCGTGGTGCTCGAGTGAGCTCTTCCCTCTGATGTTGTATGTGCTCTCGGGTTGTCACTCTTTGTGTTGTACTTTCGGGGACTCGAGTGGATTTGGAATCATCACCCTAGTGTAAAGCCTTTTGCTCGAGTGTGGTGAGCATTTTCTGGCCAAGGTGGTTGCTCAATGTCAAACCCTCGCGAGTAAGAGTCAGTCTCACTCGAGTACGAGTCTTTCATCACTCAAGTGAGGTCATCTTCACTCGAGTGAGCTAGCTAAAAATCAATGTTTTGCCTTTCGAAAAATGGGCCTTCAGGGTAGTTTCTCCTAACCCTTTAGGCATATGTTTAGGCCTCTAATAGTCACCTAAAGAGTCTTAAATGATAACCAGCTTAAAGTATTATGGGAATAAGTATCTGTGAAAGAGATTAATCAATTGTCCCTAAATTGGTATAGGATTTGATATCTGTCAGACGCGTGAGCCCACTGTGCCGAAGAACGTCAGGAAAGATATAGGTAGTGACTCATTTCTTATACTTTGTGTAAATGTACTGTATGTATGCCTATCATGCATTGTGTTGTTGTTGCTGCTGCCTTGTGATGCATTGAGATGACTTATGGAGCTTTGTGTTGCTTTGTGCTTTATGGAGCTTTATGCCTTGTGGTATTTTGTGCCTTGTGATGCTGTTGCATAGTGATTACCGCAGAAGCGGGCATAGTGATTACAATGAAAGCTGGCATAGTGATAACAGTGAAAGTTGGCATTGTGATTACCGTGAAAGCGGTCATAGTTCCTTGTCTTATTGCTGGTAGTTAACCCATGATTGTTTGTGGTATACACATCTAGGTTTCTATTACTTGCTAGTATGTGAGTTTTAAGGAATATCTGTATACATTCGATGTGCTATTGATGTGGTGAATCATTTGTGATAGTGCAAAGACACAATAGTTTGACCAAAGTTCGACGTGTGGAACCAAGGGTGAAAGAGATAAACCACAATCCACCTTATCCTATACAATAGATGATAGGTATACTAATGGAGCAACGGGACATGATCTATAAGCTGTGAGACAAACTTTGTAAGGTGAAAGCAAAACAGAATGCAGACAGAGGTCAATCAACATAAGAAGAGATGACTCAGAAGAAACAGAAAAAGGGTTGACTTGACCTCCGAAGTCACCACCGCACATTGAGCCAAAAAAGGAATCACAAGGGTGCCAGTTTGAAATGAAAGGGATCTACAATTCTGGGTCTCCAAGTTATGTAAGCATTTGCCTCTGACGTTCAGGGGAAGATTTGACCCCCAACAGTGGAAGATTGGTTGATCTGGCTTGAGAAGATCTTTGAAGTGGTAGAATGCCCAACCGAGGTAAGGGCGAGATTGGCCATCTATAAGCTTGAGGGAGATGCTGACAGGTGGTAGCGAAACATAGCTATGATATTGCAGACCCAGAATGTGTTAGTGACTTGCAGTTTTTCCAAGAAAAGTTCAATGATAAGTATTTTCCAAGATTTGTGAGAATAGAGAAAGAATCATAATTTCTTTCTATTAAGCAGGGTGGAGAAGAAACTTTTGATGATTACTTGTTTCACTTCATCCAACTGGCCCTATACTCGTCCTATCTACGACACATGGATGATGAGGAGTAGAGCTCTGACATGTTGATCCGAGGCTTGAGGTACAAGTTAAAGAAAAGGTTAGCCACCCGGCAGTTTACTAAATTCAATAAAGCTATGAAGGAGTGCCAAATTACAGAGAACAATATAAGGGATATGAACCCAACTAAGGGTGGTAACAGTCGCGGGGAGCCTAATAAAGGAAATTTTCCCAAGAGTGGAAAGGGAAAGAATCCTTATATAAAGGTGGTGATATGAAACCTTACCGACCTGAGGATTAGAAGCACCAGAGACCCTCAGCGATATGGTCATGTCCTTCTTATGGTAGGGCACATAGTGGCAGAATGTGTTCAGGCCAAGTCATTTGTTATAACTGTAGGCAGACAAGACATATAACTAGTGAATGCAAGCAGCAATCGGTAGAGCAAAGGCCTCTGAATCAGAGCAGGGTGTTTTCCATAACATATAAAGAAGCATGACAGTCCCTTGATCTGATTCAAGATAAAATTCTTCTCAACGGTAGTTTACTGTGAGCTTTATTTGATTCTGGTACTAGTCATTCCTTCATTGGTTATCACTGTGTGAAGTACCTAAGATTGTATATTCATAAACTTCCATTTGATTTGGTTGTGCCAATGCTGATAGATGTCAAGGCTATGACTGATGATGCTTGCTTGAATTGTTTGATAACTGTCAAGGGGCATAAGTCAACGATCGATTTGATTTGCTTGCCGCTCTATCAATTGGAAGTCATACAAGGTTTTTATTGATTGATGGTGAATAATGCACCTGCTAAATTCACAGATTACATGAATTGTACTTACAACAGTACTTAGAGCAATTCATGGTGGTTTTCATCGATGACATCCTGATATACGCTAAGAGTAATGAAGAGCACAAGCATCATTTGAGAATAGTACTGGAGATTGTAAGTGAAAAGCAACTCTATGCTAAATCCAGCAATTATGAGTTTTGGCTTCTAGAAGTAAAACTTATGGGCCATGTTCTCTTGCAAGAAGGGGTCTCAGTGGATCCCAGTAAAGTGGAAGCATACCGGATTGGAAGAGGCCAAGAACTATTGTTGAGATACACAGTTTTTTGGGTTTTGCAGGGTATTACCAGAAGGTTCATTCAGAATTTCTTCTGGATCGTCTTGCCGATGACCAAGCTCATGCAAAAGGATCAACCTTTTAAGTGGGATGAATGATATGTGAAGGGCTTCACTGAGTTGAAGGTGAGGTTGGCGATGGCACCAGTATTGATTGTACCTGATCCCAACTTGACTTGTGCTGTGTACAGTGATGCGAATAAGTGGGGATTGGGGTGTATCCTTGCAATAAGGTAGAGCTAGTTTATCTGATGGCAAATTTGACTACATGATCAAGGGTTCTTACTTGATGATATGAGGAATAAAGTTTTGACTCTTGCCCTGACATGACCAGCATGGCTAGCCACCAGGCTGGTTGTACCGATGATATCCCTAAGCAAAGTGGCAGTATGTAAAACTAAAGTTTGTGGTATCTTGAGTTGTTCTCGGAAGGGCTAACCAAGTTGAGCTGAGTGGTGGCCTACACCTCCCAACAGCTGAAGTCTCATGAAATGCACTATCCCACCTATGATCTGGAGCTTGTGGCAATTATGTTTGCGTAGAGATATGGGATACTACCTGTATGGTGTGATTGTAGAACTGTACTGGGATCACAGAAGTCTCAAGTAGTTGTATGAACAAAAAGAATTGTATATAAGACAACACAGATGGATGGAGTTACTGAAAAAGTACAACCTGGAGGTCAAGTATCATTCGGGTAAAGGTAATGCGTCACTGATGCATTTAATTTGAAGGCGGTGTAGGTTGCAATAATGATGATAAAAGATTTGTGGGATCAAAATCTCTCAAAACTAATAATGTGTATTAGCTATAGTGTTTTCCAAGGGGAGAGAGATTTGATGATCAAGATTGAAGAGGCTCAAATCCAGGATGAATGAGTACAGTTCACCTGAACCATGATCTAGCAAGGCGAAGACCTTTAGAGTTTGAAGTTGAAGATCCAATGTAAAACAGAGTGTCTCCGGTCATGAGAATCGGTAGAACGATCAAGAGAACGAAGTTAAGCCTATGATATTTTGGTCCATTTAAGATTCTTACAAGAAATGGACCTATAGCATACCATTTATGTACGAGGTCTGGAAAGGATAGTCCCAGTGGGAAGTAACTTAGGAAGCAGAAGCTGTCATGGGGAGGCATTACCTAGAGTTTATATCCCAAGTTGTGTGACAAATTTTGGGGACGAAATTTATTGTACGGGGGGAGAATTGTAATGCCCCAAAATGTGCACAAGGGCTCATGACTCCAAAAGTGAATGTAATTAATGTTGGACAAATACTTTTGAAGAATGCAATGTAAATTATGACCCAAGTTAGCAGCAAAAAATGCCTAAACCCAATATTTAAGCTTAATTATTTTGCAAAGTCTATATTAGACTAAATGAAGGGGAGGGCATATGGCATGAGATAAAGAGGTCATATAATGTGTTAAGTGGTAATTCAACAGAAATTGCCACAATCAGGGGCAAAACGAGAAGAAAGAAATTTATTGGCCAATTAGTCAGCTACCAAAGAGGAAATCCACCATCAACTAAATGAACAAGAGGTATGACTAAATGGCTAATAGAATTAGTTAGGATAATCCTATGGTTACATGCATATCGTGAGAAGCCTTAGGATGGTGACATATGGCATCATGAGATGGAGTCAAATGGTCAAAATTTCAACTCTTCTTTCCTCTCTCTCTTTAACTCAGAAATAAGGGCTAATGGAAAGAGAAAATCAAATCATTCAACATCTCATACTCTCTCTCTTCAGCTCTCTTGGTCAGCCAAATAAGGAGGAGGAACAAGAAAGAATTCAAGCTAGAAGGTGAGTCCTTATTTGTGAGATTTGACCTTATGGATGACCTCTAATTGTAACCCCCTTCGTAATTATATCTGAAACACATGATTAAAAATGAAATAGAGACCAATAATAATCAAAATTCATTTACATTCCCATCCTTAAGATAGGATTTTCATAAATCAAACACTTTAACCTAGTCTCACATTCATATTTCAAATACAATTTCTTCGTGAAGATAAATCACATTTATATAAATATCAGAGTGCACAATAATAATACCGGCAAACCCGGATTCATACCTTAACTAAAGATTCATAGGGCAATACGCCCTTTACAAATTCTCAACAGGAATTACACAAATCCATCTCCAATACATAACCAAATAACCCAATAGACATCCAAGTACATATACATCCAATATCCAATTATACATTCTAATCTATCATCCGAACATATACAATTATCCCAGCATATAACAATAACCAACTACCAAATCCAAATGCCCATAAGGGATTCTCGCCACCCCTAGTCGGTTGCTCCTTCCTCAAGCCACTTGTCCTGTCTAAAATGTTGGTAGGGGAGGGTGAGATTCTAGAGAATCCCAGTAGGAAACAGATACCAATATGCATGCAAGATAAGTGTTTAATGCATGACATGCTTGCATCACAATAACTTATGCTCACATAATGATATATCCGCATGCTCAATGTTTCAACAACATACTCATGGCCATAGCATAAATAGAAACAGAGCTTCAATCATTCATATATGTTTCACATAATCAAGCAAAGCAATAACATGCATCAATACACAAACACAAATATCAATACATGCAGGAGAGGTAAGTTCCCTACCCTTTTTCTTTCCACGTATGCTCCAGCATCGGCTACTCACGATCCGAGCGAATATCAAACCATGATCAGGGCGAATACCCAACCCTATAACCAAATCAAGGACATAGGATTATTCTCTTTTCCAAATTCTCATTTTCATAACACTTAAAGTTGGTTACCATTTATGCCCTTTAGGTGGCTATAATAAGGTCAATGAAAGCCTAAAGGATTGGGAAGTACTAGGTTGGAAATCACCTTTAAAAATCCCAAAATGCTGAAAATAGGGGTTGGCTATAGCCAAGAATCCTCTGGCTGCGGCCAAAACACGCACAAAAGGTTTCTGGTTGCAGCCAATAATTTCTAGCTGCGGCCAAAACGCACACAAAAACTTTTGTGCTGCAGCCAAGACTTTTCTGCTGCAGCCAAGGCAACTTCAGAAATTCATAACTAATTCTAAAAAAATAAAAATGAGGTGATCCCAAAGCCTATTGAAAGCTATTTAAGTCCTATTCATAGGAAAAATATGAACCATTACTGGAAATCACCATACAAATCCCAGAATTACACAAAACCCATCATTACCCCAAAACAGAGTTCTGTTTCAATCCCAAACTTTGGACAACCATAACTCATAGAATACTAAACTAAATGACACAACATATATGTCCATTTTGAAGCTTGGGATGTGAAATTTAAGAATGGAAATTTTCACAATTTTCTGAAATCATTTGGTCATTCAAAACGTCCACACAAATAAACTGCCCAGAACAGAGTTCCAAGGGACAGATTTTCCAATTTTCTACCAAAGTGTCCCATGGCTCCAAAATTAACAATCAAGCCTATTCCCACATAAATTTTCACAAGGAACACAATGGTAACCTCAAAATGACCAAAATCACAACCTATCAATATGCCCTGTTTTGACCAAAGCACAAAACCAACACAAAAGGTGCCAAACTTCACATTTAAGCTTCAATGCAATTCTATCAATTCAAAACACTAAACAAGGCACCATTTCCATAACAACAACATACCATACTCCCCAAGACCCTAAATCAGGAAAATTAGGGCTAAAATTCCAGAAATTCAAGGCCTAACAAATGGCCACAAAATTTATATGAAATTGAAGCTTTCACTTACCTCAATAACTTTCCCAAAGGCACTTCATGATTCTCCAACTTGTACATTTTCGTGATTCCTCAAATCACTACCAATGGAGAAACTACAACCATCACATTGAAGTTCTCACTCCAAGGAACAACTTATAGAAGGAAGTTTTGGCATTAGAGGTCAAGATCTTACCTTTTTTACAAGCTTTTCCTTCTTCCTCTTCCTTCAACAATGGTGAAAATGAAGAGAGAAGAGAGAGAACGTGAGAGAGATGGAGAGAGAGGAGGAAGAAGATGATGATAGTACTCCCTCCATTTCAGCTGAACAAAGAGAGAGAGAGAAACCATTAAAATACTACATTAGACTTTTCTCACTCTCATGGTTCATCTCTTCTTGCCATATGTCACAAGGTCATTGGCTCACACACAATAAATCACCAATTAGCCAATTTAATCCCTCCATTAGCCAATTAATTTCCCATCTCATACCCTTTTAATTAGTAATTAATCTCTTCCATTAATCACTAATTTAGAGCCATTCTTTCAATTTTCCCAACAATTATGGCATATTAATTACTCCCTCCGGTCCTAAATATAGGACAAAGTTTGTAGTGCAATTTGCACTACAAACTTTGTCCTATATTTAGGACCGGAGGTAGTAAAATTTCCATACAACACATAATTATTCCACTTTAATTCGATAATTATCCTCAATAATTATTATTAGCCCTTAATCAAAATTTGTGGCGTTACACTCAAAATCTCTTCTTTAATCTTATTTCCTCTTTATGAAAGCTTCAATCCTATGGGTTTGGATTTTCAAGAGGAGGTGTTTTGGTGAACTCAAGAAAACTAGAGGTTGGAAAATCAAAGAACAAGATAGTGGAAGTGATGAGGTGAGCAAAGGCTACTCTTTGATATGCATAGTTTGGTCATTGGTTGAGAACTTGAATTTCTGTAATTTTGCCCTATTTTCTTGTAACATAGGGTTTTAGAGAGTTCATGGTGTTTTGATTGTTGTAATAGTGTCTTATGTTGTGTTTTAGGTAATAGAATTGATTTGGGACTTGAATATGAAGTTTGGTAAATTGTGCAATTTTATGTTAAATTCTACCTAAAATAGAACCTTAGAAAGGAATGTGAATTTGGTTGTTTTGATATTTCTATTGGATTCTATATGAAAAACTATGTGGGGAGTAGCCCCGATTGTGAATTCTGGCCTTTGGAAACATTTGTTGAAAAACTAGAAATTCTGTCAAGTGAAAATTCTATGCAAGGGAGCTACTTTGCATGGTGTTTTGAAATAGCAAATGATGTTTAAAAGTTGTGAAACTTTCCAATGTTATAGTAGACATGGCAAGCTTCAAAATGATATAAAGTATGTGTCATTTTGATGTGTGTGCATAAAGTTATGGTCATTTGAAGTCATCTAGGAAACAGGCCAGTTTTTGGCCGAGGCCAGGCATTTTGACTGTAGCCAAAAAGCATCTGACCAATTATTAGCCGCGGCCAAAAAGGTCTTGGTTGTGAACCAAAACTCTCTGACCTATTCTTGGTCGGTGCCCCAAAGTTTTGACCACAGCCAAAATGTTTCTGACTATCTCTTGGCCGTGGCCAAGCCCCAATTTTCAGCAATTTGAGTCTTGAAAGATGGTTTATTGTCTAGTTCTCCCCAACCCTTTAGGCTTTTATTTGAGCTTCTAGAAGCTACTTAAAAGTCTCAAATGATAACCAACATTAAGTGTCTTGGAGTTGTTAAAGAATTGAAATGGATAATAACTCGTCATCCTTAATTCTGATTATAGGACTTGATATCTGCCTTGAGCATAAGAAACAGGTGTCCGAGCAGGAACGAAAAAAACAAGGTAGTGACTCTTTTCTTATATTATGTATAACGCTTCGTATGTTTGTGCTTATCATTAAATTGTGACGAATGTGAATACAGTAAAAGATGTCATGAACATGACAATTGTGTATATAGCTATGCAAGCTATTATTTACAGTTGTGAAAGTTGTCGTATATTGCTAAGAAAGCCGTCGTATATAGCTGTGCAAGCTGTCATATAGCACTGTGAAAGTAGTCGTGAAGACCACGTGGTTTGACAAATGTGTATACAGCTGTGATAGCTGTTGTGATTGTGAATATAGTTGTAAAAGTTATCATTATTATGAATATAGCCTTGAGAGCTATCGTTAATGTGACAAAAGTCACAGATGTCAATGCTGCTGTGTACGCTGTTGTGGATGCTTCTTTGTGATAATTGCTCCATGCTTTATTAAATTATATATCACATAACAGAAAATATTGCTACTGAGATTCCTATGAATCTCATTCTTTCCAATGACTAACCTACAGCCAGGGCAAGGGGGTCAAAGGAGACGCAGGTATACAAGGGCGACTAATATTCATGGCTAGGAGATTAGTTTTGTATTGGTTATCATCTTTTGGATAAATGTATTAGTTGTATATGGTGTAAATACTAGATTAATGTAGTAAAGGTAGATATATCTATCATAAACTTGTGAATGTTCATGTAATCCCCAGTATAGGAAACTTAAACGGGTGAATATGCCCTATAGACCCTGTTAGTGAGTGAATGAATGACACCCAGGAATCCGCCGGGAAATTCTGTTATACACTTTGATATTATGAATAGAACAGAACCAAACAGACCAAATAGATTCGAAAAGTGGAAGTGAGATCGTATTAATCATGTTTTGAAAAGTTTTTGTGAACCTACTTTAGCACAAGACCAAATCTTTTCTTGAAGTCGGGACTTCTAATGAGTTTTGAATTAACCGTTGGTTTCCTGTTTATTTCATGACATGTTTTCGATTAATGGCTTTCAAGGTAGGCAATTACACAGAACAATGGACTTGCAATTTTGAACCATTACCAATAGAAATGGTACCTATCACTTTAGAACTAAACACATCTTGGAAAGTAATATAATTGGTAGCAGTACTATCCATATACCAATATAGATCTCCTACTAATTGAGGAGTGGCAATATATGTTAAAGGCTTAGAAGCCTTGTCAGGACTAGTATAGGAGCGATCAAACCTATAAAAATACTGAATAGCAGTGTGGCCATGTTTATCACAGACCTAACACATCAGCTTAGATCTAGGAAAATGTCCTCCACACCCACTACCTCTTTGAGACTGTTGTCCACCATTGTGCCAAGGATACTGGGAAGCTTGTTGTTGAGAAACGGGAGAGTTTGCAGCATTAAAAGAAATAGCTATATTAGCAATAGACTTTTCCAAGTGCTGCAAGTTGATTAACAAGGTAAGTATATCTAAGTTCAAATTCAGCTATCGACTCACCTGACTTCATTCGAAGTAAATCAAACTCCGTAACCAGAGTATTGATCTGGTTTTCTTTTATTCCAGAAGTTCCTTCATGAGCTATTTCCAAAGCTTCCCACATTTCTTTAGCTGTTGGGAGTGTGCAGATTTTAAAGTACTCATTTTGACTCAAGGCACTTTGAATCATTAAAATTGCTTTGCTGTTGAGTGTGATGAGTTTCTTGTCATTCTCATCATATTCTACTGGAGTCTTGGGAACTCTTTGTGAATCTACAATCTTTTCAGTTTTGTAGTTTCCACTCTTGAACACATCTCATAGCCCATATTCAGTAGCCATTACGAAGACTCTGAACTTCGCTTTCCAGAATGAGAAATGTTCGCCATTGAAACCCAGAGGTCTCGTGATAGAAGCTCCATCGGGAAGAATTCCTTCACCCATGCTTGCTATTGGATCCTTCTTAGGCTGTTAAACCTTAACAAGAAGACCTACACTCTGATACCAAATGTTAGTGCAAGCGTTTCACCCAAGAGGTGGGTGAATTGGGTGATTCCAAAAATTTTGTTGCGTATAAGGAAATTTACGGAATATTAAAAACAGATAAGAGCAAGGAAAAATATCACCGTAGTGTATACCAGGAGTTATACAGGTTCGGCCACAACCACTTTGACCTACGTCCAGTCCTCATAGCATCTCTGAGAGTTTCACTATATTCTCCAAGATTCAGTGGGTTCTTGGCACCTCAGTACACAGCAAGTTCCTACACCTGGACACTCGCTCCCCCTTACACGTTGTAATCAAATCCCCAACTCAAGGTTCCACTACCTTTAGTTGTCTCAACAAAAAATATTGAGTTTGTAATGAAAAACTCTCTCACAGAGCAAATATATAATCATTGAAGTACAAATGAATGAGTATAGGAAAATAAGGCACTAAGTGTATTGATCGATGTGTGATCTCAGTTTGTGTCTCCTTGTTTTCTTTTCTGAATGCTCCATATATATAGATAAGTTGTAGTGTCCGTTGGAAGCAATTTCAAACTTGTCCGTTAGAGTCGTGCAACAATGGTTGACTATTCTTCGTAATTGAAAACTATCCGTTGGCAATAGGTAGCGTTAGGTGAATGTTCGGACTTTTATTTGACTTCTCAAATCAATCATACTCTTTCATTGTTTCTCTGCAAATGTACTTAGAATACTAATACAATGAGGAGTTAATCATATAGATAACAAATCAAGAGATATTCAATGAAAATATAATTTATGGACTGCCTTACTCGAGTGGCTACTCGAGTGATCAAGTTTCTTACTTGAGTGGTCCCTCGAGTAAACATATCAAAAATATGGCAGTGAGCAAATCAACATTTTACATCAGAAATTACTCGGGTAAGACATGGAGTGATATATTACAAACCTTGAAAATACCTGATTACTCGATTGGCTACTCGAGTGGCCATGTCTTTACCTTCACAGATTACTCGGGTGATCACTGTGGTAAACTTCTTACTCGAGTGGCTACTAGAGTAGACATAATTTTTCTTCACACCTTACTCGAGTGGTCCCTCGAGTGGTTTTCAAATAACCCAGCAGATTACTCGATTACTCCCTTGAGTAATGGCATCAAATTCTTGGCCGAGAGTTTACTATCTGGTTACTCGAGTGGCACTTCAAATAACTCTACAGATTACTCGGGTTGTCTATTGAGTAATGCTATTCGAGTGATGCCAAATAAAAGTACATTTGCAGAGAAACAATGAAAGAGTATGATAGATTTGAGAAGTCAAATAAAAGTCCGAACGTTCACCTAACGCTACCTACTTACGCTCAGTAAATTTCTTATTGATCAAGGTTTTGTATGAGGAAAAGTTGATACAACACTTTTTACAAAACGAAAACGTGATGTTATATTAATTGTGCAAATATATGTTGATGATATAGTTTTTGGTGCTACTAACGAAACTATATACAAAGAATTTTCTGAGATAATGCAGGGGGAGTTTGAGATGTCAATGATAGGAGAATTAAATTTCTTTCTCGGTTTGTAAATCAAACAAAGAAAGAATAAAATCTTCATATCTCAAACAAAATATTTGAAAGAGTTATTGAAGAAGTATGGATTGGATGAAGCAAATGGAACAGACACACCTATGAGTTCAGCCACATTTCTTGATGCGGATGTCAAGGGAAAAGATTACAATATCATAAAATATAGAGGAATGATTGGATCATTACTCTATCTCACTGCAAGCAGACCTGACATTCAATTCAGTGTGGGTATGTGTGCAAGATATCAATCAGCACCAAAAGAGTCACATGCTAAAACCGTCAAATGTATCTTTATCTTTAGATATCTTGCTGATATACAAGAATTGGGTCTATGGTATCCCAAAGGAAGAAGTGAATATCTAGTTGCTTACTCAGACTCTGATCATGAAGGATACAAGACGGACAGAAAGAGCACAAGTGGATAAGGCCAATTTCATGGAGGCTCGCTTGTATCTTGGTTTAGCAAGAAGCAAACTACAATGTCTCTCTCGTCAATAGAAGCTGAGTATGTTGCAGTATCAAGTTGTTGTGCACAAGTAATTTAGCTAAAGCAACAACTCCAGGATCTTGGTATTTATTTGAAAGAAACACCAATATAAGTTTGGCAAAGAATCTTGTTCAACAGTCTAGAACCAAATACATTGATGTTAGACATCACTTCATCAAAGATCATGTCCAAAAGAAAGATATCAAAGTCATATTCATTCCAACTCATCTTCAACTAGCTGACATCTTTACAAAACCTCTTGCAAAAGATCAATTTTTGTATATTAGAAGAGAATTGGGAATGATAAATCCCAATGAGTTATAAGTTATTTAGTATTTACAAAATGTTAGATGATATTATTTATTGATGTTTTGATGATTACTAACTTAAGAATCGGAGTTTCTAGCGATTTTTTTTGCAGGATCATAATATTCTATTTTGGGGTATGAATAACAGAGGTTAACAGAGGACAACATTACTAGAGTATCAACTTCAAGTAATAAGTAGCACTGGAGTGACAACTTCAAGTAATAGATGTATCACTGGAGTGACAACTTGAAGTAATTGATGGATTACTTGAGTAATAAACTTGGAAATGTGCCAGTGAAGTATTAATTTCAAATAAAATGGCACAACGGTTGAAAATAAATAGCCAGAAGGTGAAGAGACAGCCTACCCGAGGGAGGCCTCGAGTGATGTTCAATGTTACTCGAGTAAGGCCTCGAGTGAACCTGGGTGAAAATTCTAAATCATCTGATTTTCAGTACAAATATGTTCTAAAGAGTCATCCAATGATCAAGGGAATATACATGGATAATTACAATATTATTCATGCCAGGTACGCACTCAAAATTGCTGTATTTTAAAATTCTTCATATGATCACTCAGTAGCTACCTGAGTGATTATGATGATTACTCGAGTAAGCCCTCGAGTGATGTCGGGTTCTAAGTTATTTCTACTCGAAACTCGGTCATTTCTCACAAAATCTCCTTGAGCGATTCTTCAAATTTCACCAAAACTTTTCAAGGAATCTTTCTCTTCAAATTTCAGTCAAAACCCAGTGATTCATAGCCTCAAAAACCTCTTAAACATCTTTGAATCCTTGCCCAAGACTTGCGATAGTTACCCCTGTTTCTCCTAAAACTTCTCATTTTCTAAAATCACAATGGTAAGGACAAAATCTCCCAACCTTAGTACTCCTTCGGAGTCTTCGAAGCCTTATCAACCCTCTGATTCACTTTCCTCTCCTCCAACCAAGAAGAGGAAAATGTCTCCTAAAGCCAAACTGAAAACCAAACCTAAGGTAAAACGGGTTGTGATCAAGGAGCCCATTATCACAAGAGCTCAATCCAAGAAGAGTTCACCTCCAGGAAGAGGCAAAACAAAAAAAGGGCCATCTCCTCCCTCCTCTGATTCTTCAGACACACCTACCTTGACTCCTAAGCCACTGAAGAAGCCTAAAGTCAATAAGAAGATTACAAAAGTTATAGTAGGCATGCTTGAGCAAGCTTTCGAGTCTAAAGATGCAAAGAAAGGGCAAACTTCAAAGCAAGCTGAGGAGAAGGATGATGAAATCACATTTCCTCTAAAGGGATTTAATGTGAAAAAGCTTGAGGAATCATAGAAGTACCTGAGTTATTTTGCAAGAAGGAATGTGTGCAAAATGCACTACATTGACTACAAGGTGCTTCAAGAGGTATTGAAATTTGATCTCTGTCCCTACCTCAATTCCTATATGCCTTGGTTGTTTGTCAAATTACCTTTTTGCACCAAAATTATGAGACACTTCTATTGTAACCTCAAACCAATTAATGATCCTATTAGAAAGTCAATAGAAGAAGAAATGACTTCTGAGGTTAGAGGTCAAAGAATTCTTATCTCACCATCCCGAATCAATAACTGGTTAGGAATAGAAAATCCTCCTGATGATGATTACCCTAACCTTTCTCCAAACCAAATTTTTTCTGTTCTTAGACCTGTTGAGGTTGTGGGACCTCTCAACTTCAATCCGAGTGATATGAGTGATTTCCATAGAGTCCCATGGTATATCTACTCTAGAGCTATGGTGAACAAATCCAACAACTTCACTCACTTCATTGAGAGGGACTTCAGGAAATTTTCCTCAGTGATTCTTAAAGAAGAAAAAGATTTAGGAGAGTATATCTTTAGTGAGATCAAGAGGTATAGATATGAGGGGAAACCAACTACTCCAATGCCTTATCCTCAATTAATTTCCCTGTTTCTCAAGAAGAACAAGATCTGGTATTTAAAGAGTATGGAGCCAGTAGAGAGGTTAGCACCAGTGGGAAGGAATCAAATTGGAAAATTAAATATTGAGATTCCTCTGAAGACACCTCTTGAAGCAAGCCCAAAGAAAAAGAAGAGGACTGAGACAACAACAAGTCGTAAGGATGACACACAGTCTTATGCTCCTGCTAACACTTCTCCTCCATCCTTCTTTGGTGCCGTAATGCAAACGTTCATGGAGAATATTTTGAGGAGTTTCCACATTGATATTGCAAATACCAATGCGGAGTTGATTACCCACATGAATGATAAAATGGGACAACTCATGGAGACAATGGACTAGAGGCACGAAGAGTTGCTTGCTGAACAACGTGCCCAGGGTGAGCTTCTGAGAACTATTTTGGCTAGATTTGATGCTATGGCATCTGGATCTTCTGCTCCTGGTCCTTCTGATATTCTTGAGCCCATACCTACCTCTGAGCCTGGACCCTCTATCCCTACTGAGCATAGACCATCTGAGAGTGGACCCAGCAATATCCTATTCTCTATGCCAGATCCTGAAACATCTGAGCCTATTCACATCACCTCTGATGAACCACCTCAGCCTATTCAGCCTGAGCCCACACCTACTCCCATTGCATCTCCTGCACGCACTGAGGAGGTACTTGTGTCCTCACCAGTTGCTACAGAGGAAGTAGAGATTACCTCTCTGGTTCCTTACCCTTCATCTCCTCCGGTGCATCCTCCAAATGATCTTCAGACACTGCCAGTGAACCTTCCTGAACCTGAATCATCATCTTCATATTCTTCTAGTTTTGATGGTTCGTATGATTCAATGGCTTTTCCTGTCACTCCCATCACAGCCGCCAAGCCACCTACTCCTCTTCATGATTGATTCCACCTTTGTGGTGAAGACAAAAAGGGGGAGAAGAACTTGAGTGATTTTGTGAAGAATGGCTAAGTCTATAGATTGGGATTTAGGTGTATGGGGCTTTAGGGCATTTTTATCTTTAAATTATAAGTTTTGATTATGTAATGAACTTCTCATTATGCAAGTTATTTCTTATGCCTTTTATGTTAACATTTCAATTATATTGCATTGAGGAACTAATGAGTTTTTGATTGTGTTGCAAGGTGAACAAGTAATCATAAAAACAAAAACTATGAACAGATCTTCAATAAGTTATTTCAAAGAGTTTTCAAGTTTAATTTCAACAAATGATTTCATATGAAAAAGAATTTTGAGAAGCGCATATTTAGAAATTTAACTTCAAAAACTTTGTTCAAAATCACCAAGTTTTGTCATCATCAAAAAGGGGGAGAATGTTAGATCCCATATGTTTTGATGATAACAAAGATTGGATCAATAATATGAAAATCTTGTTACTCGAGTGGCTACTCGAGTAATGGTCTATATAACTTTGCAGATTACCCGAGTGGTCCCTCGAGTAACTTCGTTCAAAATTTGGTAGTGCCTCACTGGATGAAATTCTGTTTGCTTACTCGAGTGGCTACTCGAGTGATGGCTTCTGTTACCCGTGTGGCTACTCGAGTAAGCCTTCTTAAAAATTGTTGATTACTTCCAGTGCTAACTCCAAGTGATGCTATGCGACTTTGTTCAAATCCATTTGTTTGTTATCAAATCCTTTCATATTATTGATCCAATCTTTGTTATCATCAAAACATATGGGATCTAACAGCGCACTCATCAGATCAGTCACAACCTTCCAAATCTAAGCTGATGTCATGAAATGCAGAAGTTGCAAAGCAATACCAAGAGTCATTATGCTTAATAACTAGCTGAATATTATTTGATCTGTGGTAAGCCAATCCTTAAAATCAGGATTAACATTAATTTCAACTCCATCAGAGATGAACTCAGAGGGACATCGTTTAGTTCCTAGACCAAGCCATCCAATTGATAACTACTAAGTGCTGGAAGCACCAGAGATCACCAAAGAAGAAAATTAGATATATCCAGCTTAACAGATCCTAATTGATTAAAGCTATTCAACAATGAAATTGATTTGGTTTGAACAGCCTGAGAAGAAGCCTAATAGGCAACATGAGGAATCGGAGAAGACATGACCGAAGGAGTAGATTGAGCCATGGAAATAGAGTGAGTGAGAAGCGAGAGTACGGAGCTCTAAGCTCTGATACCAATTAAGAAGGAAAATGTGGAGAAGGATTAAGTGTAAAGAAAATAAATTGCTCTCAGCTTAATGATGCTGAGTCATTGTGTTTGTATTTATATAGATAACCAGTATAAAGTCACATGTAGTGTATCGTGGACACGTGGACTTAGGTGCATAACAGAAAGTTGTTACATCTAGCTAATATACACTTAATATGGTTACAACAAACTAAATTGGGCCTACCAGCCTACTTAATGGGCTGGGCCATTGTATGGTTTACTCTACGAGAATAAAGTGGGACAATTTTTATTAGATGCAAAATCATTATCATAAAAAAAAAACATTTCAAATCAACACACCATGCATCGATAATCGATTGCATTGTACATAAGCACAAGCACCATTTACTATTTTCTTTAAAATTGCACAAACACACGCACATATATATACTTAAACTAAAAGATGAATCCCTTTACAAATAAATTTTTTTCCAGAAGTCCTAAAGATAGACCCTAGATCTATATATAAGTACTAGAATAGGAAATTAAACTTCAACATTAGTAATAGGTTCATGAAAAACAACTTAGGAAAAAGGAAAAAGAAGATCTGCCTTTTTATATTTTATATTCTAATTTTATAAGCTTTTGGGGTGGAGTGGAGGAGGGGATGAAGAAGACGTAGCTCTCTTTTTTTTTTTTTAGGGAAGAAGATATGGTTTGATATAACCTAAACTAGTTTAGGTACTTTTTTTGGCTTTCAAGTGAAGAACCCTGTTTAAGAGCCACCTGAGCCTCATTCTCTTTGCCCAATGCAAGAAGTGCCACGGCTTGTAAGTAGAATGCAATGTAGTAGTTAGGAGAAATTGTTAGCGCTTGTAATGCATCCTTCAGTGCTTGTTCTCGCTTTTTGATCTTCAGATAACACAGGCTGCGACGTGCATAAACTGTTGGAGAAACCATGGTTCCAACACCTATGAACTGCATGCATTATTACACGCAACAACGACATCAAATGAATATGTTGTAACTGATACAAACCAATAATCTTCACATCATAAGAAACATGAGATTATAATATTCATCCTTTATACGGGGATTGTGGCTCTAATGTGCATTTCTCTAATGCCCTTTATAATAATTAATTAACCCAACTTCCCAAATGTTGTTTTATGTTTTCTTTTGATCATTAGATTATTTAGTAAATGATGAGTGACATTTTGATATTTTATAATTGTGAAATGATGAAGTTTTGAATTTCTTACATTTTTTTTAAGAAAATAAATAAACTTGGCACAATTTTATACCATAAAATTCTTCGAAAAAATTATAAAAAGTTTAAAACTGCATTATGTCAAGCCCAAAAAATTTCAAATTGTCACTTATTTCATATAGAATCTATTATTAAAAAGAAAAAAATTGGGAGGTTTGGACGTTAAAGGGAGACACATTAGACGCCTCGAATCCAATTTTACGTCGATTGTCCAACAGGTGTAGATGCAGTTAGTGTAGAAAGTTTTAAACTTCTTGTTATCCTAGTTATTGAACCAGTGTAGAAAAATACTTTTTCTACGCCATCCAGTTGTTGCTAACCAGTGTAGAAAAGGTTATACTAAACAACTTGAACCGTTGTAACTTTCAGGTTCTAAATTTTCGTTAATTATAACCAACTTTTGCAACAATATGAGTGGTATAAATACTAAACCCCAATAGAGGTGTATATATATAAACCCTCAATCACATGTTTTGTTTACTCTATCAGGAAAATAAAATATTTTATATATTATAGGATATATTAAGCCAACTGAAAAAAGCTATAGAATTACTAACCTTTGTATAACTATCGATCGCGGTGGTAAAGTCTTTATAACAAAAAGCAGCATCACCCTTCTTCTTTGAGTACAATGCTTCATCCATCTGGTTTGTTCACATTTCATAGTTGAAGTAAAAAAAAGCAAGAAAGGAAGTCAATAATAAAATAAGCATGTGCAGTAGTTCTTAAAAGATTCACGATATGTGTGTGGGTGTGTGTGTTGCATTCAACCAAATACTATGTTCAACCTTTAAAAGGTATGCAACCATAAAACACAAGTTTTATTTATGGCGACTAAACACATTTACGGAATACACAGCAATCAATAACATAGAATAATCAACAATATTGCATTTAAGATTATACACCCTCTCTGGTCCTCAATGTAACAGTAAGTTAGGGGATTGATTTTGATTGAAACTAAAATATAAAACCTGAATCCACTTTTATCTCTCATATTTATCCTATTTTCCCTAAACCATTCATATTAATACTCCTCCAAAAACAATTTATACAACAATAATTCAAATGTACTAATACTTTCTATAAAGTGAATAATGCTTGCTCCGGTAGAGAAATTCACTAATGCCATTTAAAAAAAAAAAAAAAAGGCACACATGAGTATTTTAGGAAAACCGGATTATATATGTTACAATTAACTAATGTATTTCTTTAATCTACCTAAACTAATTAAGTAGCTATTACATTATGGATTGGAGAGAGCAGTTTATATGCATACATCACTGAGCTCAACCAAATAAAAAGAAATTATTATGAATAAAGCTCCATTTAAAAATAACAAGAGCAATAAAAGCACAAAAATCTGGATACACTTTTTTCTTGAAAAGGAAGAATAACGATGATAACCAAGGACCATAAAGATTTAAATAGATTATTGTGACCATACAATTAAACTAATATAGGATTTATCAATAAGAAAAACACACCTCAGAAGTATCCTCATCATCTTTATACCCAAGCTTTTCAAGGAATGCATGGATGGCAGTCAAATCCATTCTCTGACAAGCTTCACCAAGAGGTGAAACGGATGAAGTAGCAGCAACATATGGTATACCCATCAAAACATGAGAAGGAATCTGGATAACAATATACACAAGTTTATTCCAGCTTGTTATAATATGCCTTTAATTTTAAACAAAGATTAAAGCCAGTGGGGTTGGGAAAATAAACTGCTAATGATGAAAACTGAATAAAGAAATATAAGTGCCCCTCTAGTCTTTAACATAGTAGCTACATAACTAATTTGTAAAGATTAAAGAAATAAGTAATGTTATTTGTAAAAGAAGTATGTTGGTTCCTATAAAGTACCCATCTTTATCATTTGCATTGGATATTAATTACTTCCTAGATGAAAACCCTTAATACGTACAATCAATATGGATAATTTAGGGGGAAAATTATAAATTTGGAAGGTAAAATGGATTGAGGTCTTATATTTATAAGTAATACAAAACCTTCTACATATTGCTAACTTGCATAATCAGGACCAGAAGGAATTATTGTTTTTAAAACAAAAAAACAAACATAATACAGTGTGAACCACTTATAAGGTAAAATTAACCTCAGAATCCTTCTGTAGAGGTATTAAGGCAGTAACCAAATAATTTGGACTAGGACGCTCCTGCGGTTCTAATTGTAAACACTGTGAGGTTAAGTGCACAAAGTCGGCCCTTTCATCATTGGAAAATTGTCCTTCTAAACAAGAATCCGTTAACGTCCGAAGGTTCCTTTCCCGAATCAGGTCAAGTGCCTGAAAAGTTATGAAATCAACTGTTAATTAAATGTAGAGTATAATAATTGAAATCTGAACTCAACAATTAATGCTTTGACTTTGAGATTAAGCTTGCTATATCAATTGCTAGATTATAATCAATGTTCACAAACAGGTGAATCTGATGTTCCCAACAGAATAACTATAGAGTCATCTTAGATCCACAAAAGGGGAACAAGAAATTAATAATCTAAAGAAACTGGATACAGTAAGGGATGTTTATGTTTCAAATAGAAAGGAAGAAAGATGAAAGCTTCTACTTTTTCTCATACATACATACATACATCAAGGAGATTATCTGTGTATTCTTGTAGCCTTGTAGAAATACTCTTCAAACCATACATTGTCAAGATTCTCATACAGAATGCTTGGTCACAGAATCTTCAAACAAGAAACAAAACTTACAAGGCCTGGAGGAATGTGTTTTCCAGTGAGAAGGTCCAGCAATATGGTTCCGAAACTATATGTTACACTTGTTGGGGTAATTTTACCTGCATGGCCAGAAGAAGATAAACAGACGTAACACTTGCTTATACCTATTAGATCAAGTTCATAAGTGAATTTATAAGTGCATATACACATTTTAACAACTAATAATAGAAAAATAATTGCAAGTATTCATATGAAATAGTAAAATGACAAATACCCTTATGAAAATTTGCAAATCCTAATTTATATTATAAGAGCTGATACAAAAATTTTTAAGTATTCATAGGTGAATTTACAAGTGCACATACGCATTTTAATAACTGATAGTAGCAAAATAACAAGTGAGATTAGAGAACTTGACTAATGGATACAAACAACTTGACTTAAGTTTTGTTCAGATATAAACAATGCAAAATAATAATGAATCATCATAGTGGTCAGAACTACTTAATGTTTCTTCTCTGGTTTTCACATAGAAATAGCATGGACCAGAAGCATAGACTGGCGAACATGAGAGCATTACATTGATTAAAGAAAAAAAAGTTTGATTACCTGATCTTAGAATAATAAGAATCTTAGTGAGAGAACTCCAAATAACAAAGGAATGATCAAATAATATAAAATGATGACATAACAAGCTTAGGGGAATACCTAACTTCAGATATTCGGGTGGAGCAAATGCCAGATTTGAACTATAACTTTTACCATCTCGACTGTTCTTCATCAAACCAAAGCATGAGAGTCTAGGATTTCCTTCCTGATTAAAAAATGAACAAGTTTGAAAATAGTCAACATTTACTTTAAAGGTTATGTAAATAAGGAAAAGTTGGTCAAAAACTATGAGGCGTCAATGCAGTCTTGTTTATAGAGTATAATATAATAGTAATTCATAGTCCTATAACATGTTATTGTTAGCATAATAAGTATGTTGTACTTCAGTTTTCTTTACATACAAGTTTGAATGTGTATCAAAATTACGTGAGTGCTTAGAAAAGTTGCCTGGGACTAATTTAGTGTTTCCATCTTACTTAGTGGTAATAACAGTACAAAGCCTGCGCTATACCTTTTCTAAATCTATTCATTTTCTTGAACATAACTACTATGTACACATACTTAATTTCTTTGCCAGACAAGTTTTTACAAGAACTCTTCCTCTTTGTTAGTGGCCTTATACTCAAGTGGTATGGATACTCACCTATCAATGTGAGGTCGCAAGTTTAATCTTGCTTGTAACTTTAGGCAGTTAATGCCTGCCCCTCTAATAATTTAAAAACAAAAATCACCTTTTCAAATTCTAGTTCATTTTTTCCACTCAAAATTCTAGTTCATTTTTAATCGGCCCCAAATGCTTCTAAAATTACACGCCTAACTTTGCAGTAATACGTCAGAAATATAAACATCTGCTTCCTCTAAATGGTCTTCATTGATTCACATCATACTAATAATTCAAATTAAATCACCCTTATCCATCTTTATCCCCTATGCTAGCCTCTTTAAATTTGATTCTCTCTCTTAATTTATATTACAAAGTCTCTCCTATGTTCAAATTATTCTTGTTATTCTCCATATAAAAAAATTGATAAAAAAAAAGTGTGGTTTGTGCAGCATGTTGTTTAGAAATATCTCTCTTTTTAGTTGTGAATCAAAGTCTTGGTTTGAAGAAAATATCCGTGTTTTACACTGTCAAATTTTATATTGATAGCTCCCCTTATGATCTATTAATTACTCACATTACATTCTCTGTTAATCTGATTGCTTGGTATCATTTTATTCCATAATTATTTGGTGTTCACTAAGTTTCTAATTCATGGTGCAGTGCTGTGAAAATAGCAAACACAACAAATTTACTGATAATTAATTAAGTGTTATCACACCTTAATGGGAACAAATCAAAATGGACATCCTTTTTTCTGATAATGCCTTAATTGCTTTCCTATAATTAGCAATATGAAATATGAAGTGTTTGAAAATAGATATTTGAGCAAATACTACCTTGTTAATTTATCATAGGAAAATTTAATGAAATGAAAAGGGTTAATACAATATTTAGTTCCTCAAATTTACTCTCATTTTAGTTTTGATCCTTCAAGTTTCAAATAAGAGGTTTTGGTCCTATGGGGCAAAATGGTCCAAATTTTTGTTTAATTATAAGGAACAATGTTTTAAAGGGAATCAAATTTAACGGACCGAAGATTATATTAACCCAAATGAAAATAATATATGTCCTTGAAAGTAGTGTACAATATCATATTTACTCCTATAAGTTATGACACAGCTTTCATGATTGCATAATTGTGATTGGATACTGAATAAAAGTTTTTTACGATTTGTATATTAAATGCAGTCGAACTTGATCATAAATCATGGATTTCCATAGAAGCAAACTTGAACAAGTAATAAAAGCATAGACTAATTAAGGAATGAACTTACATTGTCAAAAAGTACTCTATACGCATTTAGATCATGATACAGCGCACGTCCTTTGCTTGCACAGTATTCTAGCGCTTGGGCAATGTATAAGGCAACTCTTAGTCGCATTTGCCATTTCATGGCCATTGCTTCCCCTGGATAATCATGCAATTAAGTGTTTAGTGAGGTAAAAAAACAATATTTAACAAGATAGTACCAAACTAAAGAATAAAAAGATTAAAGTTTGCGGATTTGTATATATATATGATGATAGAAAGAATTCAAGAGATACTGATGGTATATAAGATTGCTGCAATCAACATGTAGTTGGCTACGAGTGAGTGTTCCTATAAATTTTGGCTTTAATTATGAAACTAGATTTTATGTGATATTATAGTGAAATTAATGGAGATGTTACACGAAGAATATAAGTAAGGTGGTTTAAGTGGAGAAAAGTTATTGAAGTTATCTATAATCGCATAGTACCTAATAAACTTAAAGAGAAGTTTTATTGAACTGTTATATGACTAATAATGGGCAAATTTGTTATGGCGTTGACATTGTTTATAAGTTGTTTTTCACGTAAATCCAGATAAAATCCTCTCACATACTGATCTCATATACCGTAAATCACGATTGTAAAACTACTTTTAAGCATTCCAATCGCTATTCCAAACGAGCACAATATTATACAATAGTGAATGAATGTTGGGCTTTAAAGAAATAACGTAAGCTTGAAAATGGGGTAACAGAGATGAGGATATTGGTATAGAAGTGTGTACAATTATATGAGAAAAAACTGAGGTTTGTAATATAATAAAATTATATGAGGAATAGCTAGTGTGACGTCTATTAAAGAAAAATTAGTAGAAATCATTTGAGGTAATTCGAATATATAAAAAGTAGGCTATTGCAGGCACGGACCAACCAGACAACATGGACTATTCTAGAAGGGTAAAAAAAGGCCGAACAGAACGCTCAGTAAAATTATTGAACATAACATTTTGAATAACAATTTATCTAAAGATTTGGTTATTAATAGAACAAAGTGACATTGTGTGATCATATAGCTGACACTATATAGTGGGATAAGGCTGCTTGTTGTATTAGATAAATAAGAACAGTATTTAAGTCTATTATAATGGAACAAAATTTGTAGGTTGCTGTGCACTCACAATGGAACAAGTGTGTTGCCAAAGTATCATTGGGCATATATTCAGCAACAAGTAACCTCTCGTCACCATCACTGCAGCATCCAAGTAGACTTACCAATCTTTCATTCCTTAGATGACTAATTTTCCTGGCTTCTACCTGAAAGGCCAAGAAAAGAAAATATTGCTAAAATAACAAATAATGAAAAGCCATGCTTCAATAGAAAACCAGATTGCCTATATCATGTGGAAAATAAAAATCCAAAATGGTGAAAAACTAATTCAAGAGACAATGTGTAAAATGTAAATCCTAAAAGCCATAAATCAAGTCGATTACTATGATGCTTCCTAGTTTATGAACCAATAATCATCCTGCACTCATATTTTAAATGGAAAAGGAAATATATATATATATATATGTATTTATATCTGTATGAATGTATGTATATAGTTCTCCCTAAAGCCATGTAGGTTATACAAAGCTAGAAAATGTGATGTTTAGCACAGTATATGATATAGCTCAATTAAACCAAATAATAATAACAACAACAATGTTGATGATTACGAAGATGTTCCATGAAGCTTAAAGAGAATATATGCCATTTCTCTTTAGGTGATGCCTCCTTATATCAATGTCAAGATAATATATATAAGCGTGCGCGCGCGTATTTTAAGTAGCTTGTACATTTGGATCTACTCCATCAGATCATGCTGGTATGAACAATCTAGTTCAAAGATAAACATTTGACTCCTTGTTCAAGTTTTTACTTCAGAGTTTTTAGCAGTCTAGATGTAGATAAGGTAATTTTGGTAAACTATACAATCCTAGGCGAATAAAATCTTAATCAGGAAATGGAGCGAAATAATCAACGTAAAGGACAAGTTGATTTCATACAACCATGCACATTTAAGTTTGATTTGATAAGAGTACATACTTACCACCTTTAGATAAAGAAACAAAAACGCAGAAGATTTAAAGAGAGAGCTTCATCAAAAGTTGAAACTTAGAGTCACTTGTATTTATATTTTATATATATATATATGCTTACTGTAAATTGTCGGGCATCAGACCAAGCCTGTTTATTGAACCGTTTGACAGCAATCAGTGTTTGATTTTCCATTTTCCCTTTATAAACCAAATTTGGAGCATTTTCTCCTTGTTCAGAAACTATATTTTCAACAGCAAATCCAGAAGTAGCTTTGATGAGCTGATGAATTGTGAACTCTTGAAATACTGGCACATGAGTGGTTTCACTTTTCTTTTCATTTTCTGAACACAGGAAATAAAAAATAAGTGATTGAAACCACTCTCATCATAGTAGAAAGAGAGATGTACATACTGATGATTCACTTGAAAAAAAAAAACAGTGACGGAATTAGATTATTTGGTCACCAAATAGACTGTCATTGATTAATTAATTAGCGACGAAATTCTGTTGCTAAATCAATTTAGCGGTGGAATTCCGTTGCTGATTGACTTCATTTTTGTAGTGATTAACCTTCATAGAAATCCTTTTTTCAACCGGTATATGAAAAAGCCCTTTTTTGTATTAGTATCGGTAAACTTACTGTCAATGTTGTCCTCAGGCAATAATGGAACTCTTTGCTGTATGCCAGTGCAGCATGCTGAGAGCTTGGAAATATTACAGCCCATTATAAACCTAGAATACATTAATAATTACCATAAGTGAATTTAGATGCTTCAAATTTTTAGCCAAAACTAGTTCCAAAAAATAATATATATATCTGGCGTCTGGTAATAAAAATATTTTTCCATAACTTTAGTTTACATGCCTCAATTTTTTTTTTTTTTTTTGAGTTAAAGGGTCAAGCACTAATGACATGTGGTTATAAATAGGAGCAAACTCATGATGCCTCAACAAGGCTATCATCGGATGCTTCAAATTTTTAGCCAACACTGTTCTTCTGCCTAAGTTTCATAGTTTGATTTGCCAGAAATGTTTGCATTAAATAGAAAAGAACATTATCGAGTAGGTTAGGAGATTCACAAAGTGAAGATTTTTCACAACTGAATGTCTCTTTAAGCTCCCAAGTTAGGTTCCTGAAACAGTGAAACAAGTACCTGAAGCAAATACCGAATAATTAGAACAGGATTGAATAATATTCAACATTATTATAGCGAATTAAAAAACCATCGTTTGTTCCGGCGAAACAATAATAATTGTTCAATTCAACTCAACCTTCCCCGAATTATTAACTGGCAAATATTAAACTACCTCTCTGAATATCAAAGCCTATTAGAGAAAAATTAATGTGTTAGTCTAATATTAAAATAACACAAAAACTTAAAAGCAACCGATCGATGAACTTGTTCTGGAGAATTCAGAGACTTCAAGTAACAGGCACGGAGTACTGCACATTTACATTAAAACAAACTTGTATTTAAAGAAAAATGGGTGCAAAACCTGAGCATCAAAACAAAACTGACGGTTTTGCACTGGCTGGTTTCAGTCCAGAAAGTAAGAAATTTTTCGTTTTCTTCCTGTTATTGGAGTGACTGTTATATGAAATTGTCAAACTTAGTCATAATGAAAGTAAGAAAACAAAACTGACGGTTTTGCACTGGCTGGTTTCAGTCCAGAAAGTAAGAAATTTTTCGTTTTCTTCCTGTTATTGGAGTGACTGTTATATGAAATTGTCAAACTTGGTCATAATGAAAGTTAGTTTCGGTGAGTAAATTGGGCCTGAATTCCTGGTTGTCATCTTCTGGTGTTTAAGTCCTTGAGCAAACTGAAAGTTTCAAAATTACAGACAAAACTGTAAGTGAAAAAGCACCTTATTATCCTAGTTTCATAATGGTGTTGCCGACCAATTCACCTGTTTTCCTCATAGTATTGACACCTGCCACATAGTATTGACACCTGGAATGACTCAGAGGGTTGACTTGGTAATTATTGGTGGCCATTTCTCCAAATCGATGTAGAATTTTAAGTGAATCGGATTAACATGGTTTGGACTCAGTTCAACCCATTGGATTGACCGGTCAAGCGGGTTGGCGTTTATGTTTTCTCCCCATCCCAAAACGCCTAAAAGATGTCATTTGTTTTCGTAATCAACCAAATGAATTGGAGAACCCCCATCACGATGTACCCAGAAGATCAGCAGGAAATAACTCTTAAGATTGTTAGTAAAGAATAACAAAATGCTTGGCTCTAGATTGTTATCAAGAGTTATTCTACAAACCTCTTATATGAATAAGAAGTGGCACTCTCTAAAATTAAACGAATCATTTTTATAAGGATTAAGGATGACAAGATAACCGGAAGATAAAATAATTCAATAAGAGATAATCGAGGCTTCTTATTCTCTTGTACTTATTGTGTAATGATTAGAGTATTTATAAATAATAAATTGATATTTTGAAGTGATGTTTCTTAAAACATTATGCATGCTCAATTAAAAGTCATAATCATTTATTAAATTTATAAATCATGTTAATTCATGAATTAACATAAATTCTTTCAAACATGATTTCTCAAAATGCTTCTTCTCATTTTAAATATTTCAATAATATTTGAGAAACTCTTCTTTGACACGCTATACACAATATTTACAACACAATGACTGATCTAATTTTTAGTAAATCAACCTTCCACCGACATAGATGCTCTTATTCTTGGCGCTTTTTCACATCTCGCAAATTCTGCAACCATCTCCTTCTCAAAAATGGGAAAGTTAATGTATAATTAATGAAATATTAGGTCAGTGGATTCTCAATTCATGCATCACAATTTAATGAACAGTACTTACCGAGATATTTTTAGATTACTCGGGTCAATAAAATCTGACACCAATAGTAATACTTGAATGGCACATTAATTATTGTAAGAAACGAGTTACTTTCTTTTTTTCTTTTTTTCTACAAGTTGAGTCCAAACTCCAAAGGATCATCAGACTCAGAGTATACCTTCAAACTCATAGTATATTCTTTTTTTTTTTTTTTTTGCCAGAACTCATAGTATATTCTTATTAATTGGTCTAATTTTTTTAATGTATAAATAGTAATATTAATGCTCCCTCCAGTATTTATTATAAGTTCCAATTTTTTTGATGAGTTTTCTTTCTTTAAACTACATTTTGGAGGTACGTAAATATTTATTGCATTTTTTTAATGTTTACCACTAATTAATTATATGACTATCTCATTTTTTTTCTCTTATTCTTTCTTAACATTTTTTTTTTCATTCATTCTATCTCCCACTCACTTTCATAGCTGTTGATTGAAGTGGTAAGCGCTCTCATCCTCGTAAAGAGAAGAACACAAGTTTAAATCTCAAAAAGCGCATTTATTGGGGGAACAAAAACCCTTTGCACTCTTCCTTAAAAGGGAATCTATCGATTTCTACCAAAAGGGGTGTTTTGAGAAAATAATTTATATTATTTATTTATTTATTACCTTTAACTAATTTTAACCAACCTTTTGATTTACGCAATTTATTTATTTTTGAATCTTATAAAAGGCACAGTTGGGAGTTTTTTTTTATGGTAAAATTTGGGTAGACTTAAGAACAAGAGTTGCAAGTAAAATGTGTGTGGTTCTTTTTATTTAAATAAATAGACGAATTCAATTTCAAGATTTAATCTTACAACTTGAAGAGTACTTGGGGAAAAATTCACTAATTGCCCACTAATAAATTGGTTATATATAGGGGCTAATGGCATTTTTATGAGTCAAATCCGTACAAATTACATAAATATTTATTGACATTTAGTTAACCTTTTTTTCTTTCCATCTCCTCCTAAATTTGTTAATAAAATTTTTTTAAAAAAACTTTATTCGCATAAAAAATATACATAATATGTAAAAAGCGTTGTAAATATTACCATATAGCGTATTGTACATGTTCATGATTTCTTCAAGATTCAAAGAACCTAATCATTACTTTCACGTTTGGTAAAAAAAAAATCATTACTTGCATGAGTCAATCTATATTTAAGTCCTCCCCTATTAATGATTCAAGTCAAGTTATTAAATACATGAACATTCACTTGTATTAAATATATCAAGATTCATTCACTTGGCAAAATGTATATCATAATGTTGAATAAATATCACTGAATTCATGTATTAGCATTTAATGGTCAGAGGTCTATATAAATAAAGTTTCCAATTAAAGTTTTGTAGATAGAATGGGTTAGATCTAGCAGATTAGTCTCTAACAAGAAGACAAACCAAAGTTCAAATTTTACTAGAAAAGGTGCCCACATTTAGAATTTCACAACACCTCGATACCTATGTCTATATAAAATAAAGTCCTATAGACAGATGAATCAAAGCAAAGGAGAACTCTCCCTCATTATATATTTCTCCTCTCTAAACTTTCTCTTGCTTTTCTCAAATTGCTTATATTTTTTTTTTCTAGTTTTATAATAACATGTGATCAACACGAGTATCTGCTAAATTAGCATACAAGCTGAAATGTTGGTCCTATTGGTTCTTGGTCATCTTGTGAAGATGGTTTGGTCCAAATTCTTGGTGATGATTTCTTCTTCCAACACATACAGAAAAAATATTAAGGGAATTATAATCTAGCCATTTCAAAGGAGGAATTTATTATTCATGCTTGATTGGATATTCTTAACTAATTTTACCCCATGCGCTCTAAAATTTGGTCTCTAGCTATGTCACAAACTTGATTCATGTATATGTCTTGAAGATGAGCAAGTTAAATTTGATAAACACGAACTTGATAATCATTCCCTTATTGAACTATGCCTTCATCTGCAGCTCGTATGATTTTCATATTAGTTTTAGAATTTTCCCTAATAAAATTATATATAGCTATTGGTACACAAATTATACTTGAATTTGGGCATACTTCTAGATGCTAAAAGTCCATTAGTGCACCTCAACATTGAATGACAATAATAGAAGACTTCGATGCCGTTTTCAAATCCTATTTCACACCTGAAGTCTTAAAAGTGATAGCTTGCATATGTATAGGCATAGATATCTTGATGGTGTAAGATAGCCATCATCGACCAAACACTAGTATAGAAAAGGGTTTTTAGACCGGTTAAAATCGACTTTTTAGACCGGTTTTGGATCCGGTCTTGATACAGCCAGTCTTAAAAGTATGTCATTTTTAAGACCGGTTATATTAATAACTGGTCTAAAAGTAACAATTTTAAGACCGGTGCACCGGTCTTAAAAGACCTCTAAGGGAAGGGGTTTTAGAGAAATTTTTAAGACCGGTTGTTAAAAATAACCGGTCTTAAAAGTAATTTTAAGACCGGTTCTAAAACTAACCGGTCTTAAAAATTTTAATTTTAAGACCGGTTCTTTTCAACAACCGGTCTTAAAATTACTTTTAAGACCGGTTATTTTTAACAACCGGTCTTAAAATTACTTTTAAGACCGGATATTTTTATAACCGGTCTTAAAAGTGTTATATTTTGTTTTTTTTGTTTAATGTGTGTGATTAGGTTTTTACCAGAACACATCCTTGAATTGCTACCTGCAATGCCATACTTGTTAAGTGCCATATGGTGTTCAGTTTGCTTCCACTTACAATGTCCTTTTGCTTTAACTTTCCACTTACCATTTCCTTTTGCTTTATCCTTCCACTTACCAGTTCCACTTACAATGTTCAGTAGGCATAAATGAATTCAACCATGTCATATATATCATGCAACCAACAAGCTAGTGAATTCATCAAAATATACAAAAATCATCTTAAAACCAACAAACATGTCAAATCATGCAACCAACAATATTTGCACCCAATTAACTACCATGTCAATTCATCAATATACAGAAAACAATTCCTCAGTTTTACAAGAACTCACTGTTGTAAAAGTTCATAAATGAATTCAGCACAACATTTGCGAATGTTGTAATACCCCAAATTTTGAGATTCGAGGCTAGAGAATAAGCCTGAGATTAGTGGATTGCTAAGCCCCGGTTTAGCAAGATTCCAAATTGTGATTAAGAGATAATGACTCCAAAAGCGGAAGTGATTAGTGATAAATAAACCCTTTGGAGATTATGGTGTGAGTTGGCACCCGATGTGATTCGTATGTGTTGTGAGCAACGCCGAAACCCTGTATTTAAGTTCAATTATGGATTAACCTCTAAATTGACTTAAAATAGAGGGGAGGGCGCATTGTGAAAGAAAATGAATGAGAAAATGTATTTGATGGTAATTCAATGAGAATTACCGTAATCAGGGGCAAAACGGTAAAGTTACCGACCAATTGGTCAGTTACCGAAGAGGAAACTCATTGGTAACTTCAAGATCAATGGTTGAGATTGAATGGTGCAAGAGATCAAAGGGTAGAATTCCATGTGAGTGTGCTCATGTGAACTCATGAGAGGTGTGGCAAGATTGTGACAAGTGTCACAATGTGAACCATAGGATGTGGTCAAAGTGTCAAATTCATTTCCTCTTCCCTCTCCCTTTTTCAAAGTCGGTTATATGGCTAGGAGAGACTAAAATCTGATATCTCATCATCTTTTCTCTCTCTTCTCAAGCTCAAAAACGTCCAAGCCATAGAAGAGGAAAGAGGAAGGAGAATCAATGTGAAGGTAAGCCATTTTAACCTTGTAGATGACTCCTATTGCTCAAAACCTCTTCTTTAATGTTGTTCATAGTGATGAGAGCTTCATTGCTATGGTTTTAGATTTGTGATTGAAGGTGTTTGATGGCTTGAGGAAATTTGGAAAGATGGAGAATCAAACAATTGGTTTGGGAAAGAGGAAGAGGTGAGTATTTGAAGCCTTTTGATCTAAGTTTTGTGAATTATGGTTAAGTATTGTGAATTTCAAATTTTGCCCTGATTTTCTTGTGATTTTGGAATTGAGGAATTTCCTTGTGTATTGTGGTGAAATTGGTATTTTGTTGTGTTATAGAGCCATTGGAATTGATTTGGGAACTTGAGATGGAAAGTTGTGCAATGTTGAGTTGAAATGTGGTTTTGTGATGACATATTGTGATTATTTGTAAAACATGTCAATGTGATATAAATTTGGTTGATTTGGTATTTCCAATGGATTCCTTGTGAAATTTTGTATGAGAATGATGTTTGATATGAAAATTGGACCATTGGAAGCCAATTGTGCAAATTTGGAATTCTGTCTTTTGAAGTTCTGTTCTGGGCAGTCTGGTGTTGTGGACGTTTTGAATGACCAAATGGTCTCTAAAAATTATGAAACTTTCCATTCTTGAAGTTTACATCCCAAGATTCAAAATGGACATATAAATTGTGTCATTTCTTTTTGTGAACTGGGATTTATGTTTGCCTAAAGTTTGAGGTCGAAACTGGACCCTGTTTTGGTACAATGTTAGGTTTTTGGTAAATCTGGACTTTTGTGGTGATTTCAAGTATAGGCCAATATTTTTCCTGTGTAAAGGACTTGAATAGCTTTCATTTGGCTTTAGGATGACCTCATTTCGATTTCTGTGGAATTAGTTATGATTTTTGGAAGTTCAGCCAGGAAACTGGATTTTCTGGGCCGCAGCCCGTGGATTATGGGCCGCAGCCCAAATGTTTCTGGGCAGTTTTGGGCCTCAGCCCGTGGATTGTGGGCCGCGGCCCACCCCCAAAAATCAGTGTTTTACACTTTTAAAAGTGGTTTTTGGTATAGCCTTTCCCAAGCCTTTAGGCATATGTTTAGGCTTTGATTAGCCACCTAAAGGTCATGAATGGTAACCAACTTTAAGTGATATGGAAGTAAGGTTTTGGAATAAAGAATAACCCTATGTTCTTGCTTTGGTTATAGGGTTGATGTTCGCCTTGACCGTGGTTCGGTATTCGTTCTGATCGTGAGTAAGCGAAGCTGGAGCATACGTGGAAAGAGTGTAGGGAACTTACCTCTTTTGCATGCTTTGATATTTGTGTTTGTGTTTTGATGCATGTATTGCTTTGCTTGATTATGTGAAACATGTATGAAAGATTGTAGCTCTGTTTCTAGTTATGCTATGGCCATGAGTATGTTGTTGAAACATTGAGCACGCAAATATGTCATTATGTGAGCATGAGATATGTATTGCAAGCATGTCATGCATTAAACACATATCATACATGCATATAGGTATCTGTTTCCTACTGAGATTCTCTAGAATCTCACCCTCCCCTATCAACCATTTCAGACAGGGTAGGTGGATCGAGGATGGAGCAAGCAGTTAAGGGTGGCTAGGGCTCCCATTGGAGTTTGGTTGTGATAGTTGGTTATCATAAATGGGATTATTTGTATTCGTATTTGGATAAAGGTTGTATACATATTATCGAATGTATATTTGGATATATGTTTGGATGAGAATATTTGATTATGTATTTGGGATGAGTTATTAGATATTTGTATATGTATTTAAGAGGATTTGTGTAATCCCCATTTGAGGAGTTGTATGGGCTAATGTGCCCTATGATTGTTAACGAAGATATGTATTCCGGGATTGCCGAGAATTTATATTGCGTACTCTGATATATGAATGTGATTTATCTTCGTGTAGTAATTGTATTCGGAATGTGAATGTGAGACCAGGTTATGAATGATTTCAAAAGGTATTTATGAAAACCCCGTCTGGTAGATGGGTTTGTAAAATGTTATTTGTTTCTTATTGGTCTCTATTTCACTTTCATTGTGTAATCCGAATATTAATTACGGCAGGGGGTTACAAATGTGCTCAATATCTTCTTCAGGAAAAGGGTCAGCAAGTTCAAACATCTGAAACACCAAAGCCAGGCAAAACATTAAATTCACTTAAAAAAATAATAGTACAAAACTTTTGAAATATATATATATATACATTTACCTCTTCAGTAAGTTCTGTCGTGCCTAGGGTAATAATATTATACATGTGCCTCAGAATATACATCCCACACAAGTTAGACCCCGGTGGTTGCCTACGGGTCTGAAAATAATATGATATCGTTAAAACAAGTATAAAATTAAAGTATGACTTATTATTGAATACATTCTTAAAACAAACCAATATGTAACTAACCTTTGACAAGATCCATGTAGGGTCTCTTACCTCACGCATAGGCCTACTACAAGTGTGTTGAAATGTCCGCATAGCCCTATATCATCAAAATCACAAAGGTTACTTATTTTACACAAATTCCATAAATTTTGCACACGAAAGGTAATTAATAATGCAAGAAAACTTATGAGTTCAAGCTTTTTTCAATTCACTAGTTGGCTTGCTGTGGTGGAGGGAGCATAAGAGGATGACAGAATAACTCCTCTTGCACAAAATAGCCAACTGCCAATGATCACTGAAAAAAGGGAAAACTTTTAAGCAAATATAAAATATTATGTATAGTATGAAATATAAATTTGTCTTACCCATGCAAATATGGAGCCAAGAAACACTCAATTGCGGTTTCACTAAGCCTGTGCGATAAGTATGTGTCTGATAGAAGAAGTGGTCCCTTTGTCATAGAGTTGATAAGGGCATAGGAGTCCAAATTTATCGATTTTTCCAGAGTCAACCAACTTGCGATGCATCAACCTATAATAATTCAAGTAGGGAGATTAAATCAAAGTTTAACGGCGTAATTTGTAAAATATTAACTTCCAATTTGTGAAGATACTTACATCAAAAAGAGCTGGACAATCGAAATCGTAAGTTGTTGTAGAGGAGCTACCAGGGACATTAAATCATCCCTCTCAAGATAGCAGTGCGCTCCTAACTTGCCAACAGCTGACTCAATAGGCCAATCTCTTGGTCGAAAAGATGTATCATATGCCATCAGAATCACTTAATGCATGACATTCAATGGAGGCTGTGAAACATCTTGAGTAGAGGGAGGTGGAGGTGGAGGCGGAGGCGGGGATTCCTCGGCTTGATCAAAAACAAGGTTCTTTGGCCACAAGATAATAGAGTTGATGACATTGCCCACAACCTTGAAGTCATCAACAGGGATAGGAAGAGGTGCATCTGCAACGATCACCTCTTTAACTGCCACTCTGACTTGATCATCCTTTATTTCTTGGTGGTGGACAGTTGATCCCAAGTTGTGCATGCTCCCCCGTGCAACCAATCGTCTAAGAGGATCCTCCACAAACAATTCACAAGGCTCACTGATTTGGCCGCCAGGACCCTCTGATGACTGACCAATGCAACTCCCTTAGTGCTCTATTTAGGGTTTAGGGAATGAGCCTGAGGAGCACTAGTATTTGCTTCTCTTATGCTCGTCATGATCATCCATTCCTCCTTCATCTTGCTGAACCTTTCTTCAAATCGTGCATCAAATGATGCTTTTGCCTCGGCCCTAGCTTCCGCCCTCATAGTGGCCAATATACACTCCATTTCCTCCCTAGTCACCATACCACTTGAGGAACGACGTGAGGGTGCTCCAAAATAATCCCTTATGCCTACCCTTCCTCCAATCCCCCTGACACGGCCGGGATGCTCAGGTTTTCCTATAGCTACGGTCAGGATGTCATTCCTCCCATCCGACCTAAACGATCCCTCGGCTTGTTTTTTTTGAAGCTCCTCTAATAAGACAGATGACAAATGTTAGTAATGAAATTTGTTTACTGAATAATTAATAACAACAAGTTAACAACAATACTTACAATTTTCTTACCGACTACACGAGATTGTTCACTCGTATAAGACCTGCTCCTCTTTTGGCGATCGAACAACCACTTCTCTTCTCGACGTATCGAAGATGGTGGAGAAAGAAGAACAGAAGGATCGGATTGAGCTGCTTCTTCCAATCTCTTCCATTTGGCCGCCAACAAGTCTTTTTCGGCCTTCGCATACCCCCCACGAGACATGTATGGGGGCAATCATTCTTTCTACCACTCTCTTGGGCCTTTTTCCTTTTTTCCTGTGAATAAGAAATCAAAATTAAGTCATTGTAAATCAATAAAGACAATTCATAACTCATAAGCAAATCAATTGCAAAATATGTCAACAACTCACCAATGCTTCTGGAGTAGTCCGAAGCCGTCTAAATTCTTGTCAAGTCTGTTCGTCAATAAAAGAATACTGCTCGCAAGAATTAGAAAGAGGCTGACCTTCTTCCACCTCGATATACACGTAATTGTTGGCTAGATTTGTCTTAAACTTCCTCCAGCGTTCATCACAATACGTCATTGTCTTGTCATACAAGACTTCACTCTCAGGAATGTCGTAAGTGAGCTGGATAGTTTCCCAAATATGTCGCTTCACACCTCTATCGACATTTCTCCACTGCTCTATCAAGATGATAGGCTTGTTGCGTGCTAGGAGGCCGACAAAACTCCTATACCGTTGGGCATTAGGCCTGATTGGTTTCCAATATCTATCAAACTCAATCGGAATCTTTCCCCCGGTATTCCGATTGAGAGGAATGTCTCTCAATCGGGTGGCTCTTTTACCCCTTCATCTAGGTCGGTTACGTGGCTCATTGTGTTCCTGACTTGGAGCATTATTAGGCTCACTTTGATTTGGATTAGTTGGATCGGGAGTACCCTCACTAGGACGACTCATTGTCTAAAAACACTTTAAGAATACTATTTAAGGCAATTTTGCTACACGGTGCTTATTGTTATAACAAGGCACTATCTACAAAGACAATTTCCAAGTTATGCAAACATGAACAAATAATTGCAATGCACAAGTTGAAGGAGGAATGATTAATTGCAATTGCAAAAGCAATTCCCTAAAGCAAGTTTTCATATTGGTAAAGATTTTAAATTCAAATCGCAGGGCCAAATCAAAAGAAGGAAACCAGAAGCTACAAAATCAATATAACAGAAGCAACAAGCTTAAACCAAACAAAACAATATAACAGAAGCTACACCACTAGAAGCAACAAGCTTAAACTATAGTCTTCAACGTGTACTAGGATCAAAATCATCACTATGACTCTCAAAATCATCACTTTCAAATGGAATAATTAACCCAGGTCCACTAGAAGTAACAAGCTTAAACTAGAGTCTGTAATGCAATGGAAAACAACCAAAATAAACCCACGTCCACATTTTCAGAATAATTCAACCGTACCTTAAACCTTTGCTTGAGGATCATCTTATTCCTCTGGATTTGAACAGTCCTTGGCCACTTGCTGCAGGAATCGAACAAAGAAAATGGAGGATAAGTAATCTCATAATTTCAATGAAAAACCCAAAAACGAAATGGAAAAACAAACCTGATAATAAAAACGAGGTTGAGAACGAAACCGATCGGAGGGAACAAACGACGATAGCCTTCCGACAATGAATTCAACAGTAAATCTCTGTTGATGGCGGTGAAGTTAAGGACGGATAAGAGAAGGGGAAAGGAGGAGCTGCCGCGAACAGACGCAGGGGTTTCACTGATGTGCTTGAGTCTTGAAATGAAATTTTAGAGTTAAATTTAGGCGGGTTTTGAAATCCAGGTCAGTTTTAAAACCGGTTGTCAATTATAACCGGTCTTAAAAGTAATATTTAAGACCGGTTCTATCTTAAAACCGGTCTTAAAATATATATTTAAGACCGGTTATTAATAAATAACCGGTCTTAAAAATTGAAACTTTTTAAGACCGGTTATTAATTAATAACCGGTTTAAAATTTTAAATTTTTAAGACCGGTTCTTATTTACAACCAGTCTTAAAAATAATAACCATTTTATTTTTATGATTGTCTTTAATTCAGATAATATTTTCTAGACCAGTTATTTTTAAAACCGGTCTAGAAATTATATCACATACTTTTATTTTTTTTATTGTATATATTTTAAGACCGGTTGTTTTGTAACCGGTCTTAAAATTATTTTTAAGACCGGTTTTTACTATAACCGGTCTTAAAAGTATTTTTAAGACTGGTTATTAAGAAAACCGGTCTTAATATTTCATCATAATTACAAAAATGCCACCGGTCATATTTTTAAGACCATATCCGATGTAACCGGTCTAAATGTTGCGGTCTAAAAACCCTTTTTTGTACTAGTGAAATGATATCTTTCTAATAAATAATGAAATTATTGTGACAACTATTGTGAAATCAATGCAAATATAAAATGAATTGAAAATAAATGACATATACCTTGAGGTGAATGCAGAAAATTCATGGATTGAGTTGAGATAGCACAATCAAACACAAGAACATCACATTACCTTCCTTGTAACATCCCAAATTTTCAATAAAATTATCAAATAATAATTAAAAAGACTTGAAGCCCAAACTACTACTATGGGGTAATAATTGATCATAGAGACGGCTTTAGAACCCATGAGAGGGAGAATATGGCATGTTCTATATGGAAGTTTGGGTTTTGATTGATGACAGACCAAATGAGGAATAATTGAGGCTCATAGGATGCCAAGGAAGGCCCGAATAAATGTTAGAAGTATATCTTAGTCATGACCTACATCTTTGGGTGGATTGGGCCTAATTTCAACTCATTTAACTACCAAACCTTAGGGCCCGTTTGGTACGCTGGAATTGATTTTGATGAAAATGGATATGGATATGGATATGGAAATGGAAATGGAAATGGGGACTAAAAGTATGTTTGGTATGTCATGGAAATGAGATCTAGTTTTTGTATAAAAATACCAAAATATCCTTCAATTTTTTATTTTTTATTTTTTTTTGAAGGTAGTGGAGGGTAATAGATGGAAATGATCACATGGAATTGTAAATCTTAGGTATTTTGATGGAATTGATTGAGTGGAATTGAGCCTATTTGGCTTCCACATGGAATTGGAAAATTTTCCAATTCCATCATACCAAACAAGCATCATGATGGAATTGATCCTCAATTCCATTTCCATCACCCTTAATTCCATCATACCAAACATGCCCTAATAGTTTTCTAGAGCCTAATAGAGGACGTGCGTTTTTCACAAGGGACCTAGGCAAGACGCATCATGCGCCACTGTTCTCAAAATTTTGGCATAGAAAAGTTAGAGCACTGCAATGGTTTCGTTCCAGGAGCTCCCTAAGGTTCCTCATCGTCGGGTAAGCCTTTCGCATCACAATTCCTTCCCACCTTCTTAGATTTAGGAATTCTAGAGAAACAAAGTTAAGTCTTGAGCACCACAAATTGGGGATTTTTCTAGAGGACTGGGTTCTAAGGGCTAGGCCCAAATTGAGATCATAGAAATGTTTGACAAACCTATTCTAATGCTCTGATGACTCCAATTCTCAAATCTTACATAGTCTTGACATGTCATTTCCTACTTGTAAGAAATTTTGAGCAACAAAGAAATAAACCATGAGTCTAAGAGCAATTTCCCCAACTCCAGCTCAGAGATACAGGTAACATGGCTCTTATCTATCTTGCTTATCAATAACTGCTCATGGGAAATTTGAGAAAAACTCCTAAGCTTAGGAATAGTTTAGAATAGGTCTGGAATATCTCTCCCTTATCCTTTTCTGAGAAACTTATGCCTGGTGGGTTTTTTATGATATAAGCCTATGAATTTTAGGAGTGATAATTTGAACAAGATTGAATATGTGTTCAACTAGAATTTTATGACAATGACACCTCACTTTACCAAATGAATGGCTCGCTAAAGTGAGTCAGTACCATACTTGCCAACACGAATGATGAAGAATTTCGCCTCGGCAAGTTGTTAAAATAAATTAATGATGAAGTGTTTCCTTGTACAAGTTTAAATGCAAGATAGGTTGATTGTGTTGCTGCACTGGAAAATGATATGCTCAAGCGGTTATGATGAGAATTATTGTAATATGCCCCATGATAATGATAGCATGTTAGTATGTGTTGATAACTATAGTATGCTTACATATACTGGATGATAACCATGGTATGCACTAATAACTCCTATGTGAGAATGGTACATGTTGAGAGAGGTGTGTGGAGATTTTATTGTGTATATGTGATAATAATCCACCTGGTATACTACTAGGTTTACTTCTGTGCACCCTAGCTGGCAATGAAAGACAGGGAAGTACTCCTTGATGCAGTACTCTAGTGGCTCACGGGCAATACATATTCCTGAAGCACCATGCATGATTTGCTATTGGAGGAACCAATGGCCCTTGTGTGCTCTGTGGGACATTTTCCTGTCCATATCACATTACGGGAAGTTTATATTATTAGAAATTACAATATGATGAGTTAAATTAGCCCATAGGTTCAGTCGGCGAAAATAAAGAGGACATAAGGATGGTCAAGTTGAGTTAAAGAGAAAAAGAATGCATGTACATGTGATATACTTCATTGTGTTATGACTATGCATTTGAATACATACATATTGCTATATTACTGGTTGATAGCTCTTGTTGGTTAGCCCCACTTGGCATCCCATGGGTAGTACAGGTAGGTAAGGTGAGTAGGAATCATGTTACTGAGATAATGTTCTCATCTCGTTACTTCTCATATTTCTCATGTAAGAGATCGATGTGTGATGTGATTGGGAATGCATCAAAGGCTTGAGGCATCAGCTATTTTGTATTTGCGTGATTTACTTCTTATTTGCCACAGTTAGAGCATGCATTTTGCAATTGGTTTCATTTATTGCACTTCGGTTTTATTTGACTAGATTTATTTAGTTAACAGCCGGAGGCCCAAAACTTATCCATTATTTGTTAAATTCTTGTTGAGGATGGCCTAAGGTCTATAGTATTTCATGGAGTTGCATTATTATGACTCATAATTTTTTTATTCATGTCATGGATTTTGGATATAGAAGTACTATATTTGATTTTGTGAGATTTGTAGGCCAGAGGCCCAGAGCCAAGCTCCCTTGGATGATGATATTTGTTACAGGGGCATGGTAATTATGCCCAATAGATGTGAATGAATAAAAGACTTTAATTAATCAAGATAGGCCTATATTAGAAAAAGAGTGATGTCACAATGATGGTAAATGAAAAGTTTTAAGAAATTCATGCTAAGAGTAAGGAATATAAGTTAGGGTATTACATTTCCTATCCTGCCATATGAAAATAAAGCACATATTTCAATCATATGTAATCATGACATTATGTGTTGAATATCCTTTTCTTCAATTCCCATAAATTTTGGTTGCTTAGAAAGACTAAACACACATAATATGTGAGTGCCATCAATATCTCTCCTATACGAACATTGTAAGCTTGATTTCTCAACCAATTCATCAAGCTCTCCAGTGTCATATTAGTTAACCAAACACTTCCCGATAAGGCTTGTGCATCATAAGTTGACATCACTGATACAAATCTTGATCACTGGCAATTTCCTCCATTCCTTGAAGTTCAACCATAACCTCACCAATTGATATCCCTCATAGTTCATGATTTTGTTCATAGCATCTGTTCTAGCCAAATAGCTCCTTTACTGAATTCTCTCACAAACGCAAGTTCCCCATACCTGAACTTTTCATACTTAGGATTTTCCCATAAGCATACAATTAAGTAACCAATATCAAAACCTACATAAAAAAATTATACAACTTATAACTTAATATTAACTATTTTGTGCTCCTATGGCCCTTAATGAAGGACCTAATAAACTAATTTTCGTAGAAAAACCTAACTCATTAATTTTAGACAAAATTACATCTAATGACCTGTAAACTAATATATTTATATTAAAAATTTAAAGGGAAACCCCATTTAATTCTAGTTCAAATATCAAAATCTAAATTTAGGCATACATTTTTTAACAGAGTCCTAATAATTAAATAATATAAGAGCAAGAGGCCTAATTAGGAATTTCTCAACATTGTTAAGAGACCAGAATACCCTTCTGTAGTTAAGAGTAAAATTGAAGATAGATACATGCGCGATTTCAATTGATTTTGATTATTTCAGTTGGAATTAATTGAGATTTTCAATTCCTATTTCTTCTTTCCAAAAGCAATGCAATTTAATTCAAACCACTTTTTCCCAAAGACATCTAATTCTTAAAAAATAAAGAAGTACACAATATCTTTATATTAAAATTACCACTAGAATACATAATAAATAATCAAAGCTTATTTAATTTTATATAAATATTATACTAATAAATATACTAAAAATAAAAAGTAATTTTAGTATTATACCAATATTTAACAATGCATACCTATTAAAAAAATGAGCTTTGTGCAGCAATTACCTTTCTCAAAAATAATTTCATTTGTTGTATTTCTCATTTTAAAAAAAATAGAGAGATTTGTATTGTTCCTTGAATGACAATTGATGCTAACCCCATTTGTTTTACTGTCATAATATAAATAAATAATCACCAAAAAAATAATAATATAGATGTAAATGATAAATATAAATAATTTTTAAATATAATTTTATATTATATATTATATAAATATAGATAAATATATGCTTTATAAAAAAAACATAGAACATAGAACAGAAAAATAGACAAACTAAAAGTAAAAAAGAAAAAATCCTAATTAAATCCAGTTGGCATAATCAAAATTGAAATCAAGCTTACATATGTGTACCTTTTCTTTTAGCAACATTCATAAATCCCTAAAAAGGCCTCTTTGCTTAATAAGAAATTTGTGAAAAGTGTAGGCCTATAGTTAAATTTTAATATGTAAAGTTTGATATTTTGGCTGGATTTAACTGGAATTTTTCTAAATTTAAATGTTATAAAATTTTAAAATCAAACAAATTAATTATTAAATATTTCATTTTTAATAATTTAGAATTATGATTCTAAATAATAATGATTTTATTAAAACACATTTATAAAAAATTCCAAAAAATAAAAATAAAATGCTAAGAAACTATAAATTATTATATGTTGTAAATGTTGTATGACTGAATGACCATAACCCCTCATTCTTAGGATTCCATATGTTCAATACTATAAACCCTATAACTTCCCCAATTAATGACTTGTGAGGAGTTTCTTGTGATTAATTTCATTATATTCATCTTTACTTCCTTGCAACCATAGGTATACTTTAATAGTTGAAGGCCTATAAATAGAGGTCATGTATAAGGTATTGGTACAAAGAACGTAAGTGAATGAGAAATTAATGGGCCACTATCTTCTCTCCCAATTTCTTGTCTTGTTATTTCTTCTACTCTCAACCTTTATCGTTTTTGCTCATTTTTATAACACGTTATCAGCATGAGTTCGCTCTAAAAACTTAAGGTGTAAGCTCATTGTAGGTTAATGTGTTCGTATGGTATCTAATAATATTCTTTAATAGCTTTCATTTACCCAATTGTCATCATATGCAATTTTTCTTTCTAATATCTTTGCTACATATTGTGTTGTTTCTTTTATGTAACTTATTTTGTTGATCTTTCTATGCATTTTAATTTTGTTATGATCATCATATTATATATATGTTATCTTTTATCTTACATTATCTTTGCTACATATTGCTACATTTTATGTTGTTTTATTTTTCTTTCTTTGTGACATATACATAATAGCTGACACTGCAAATACTCACTACTACATAATTGTAAACATTTATTCTCAATCCTTCACATTTATATAGGACACCATACAATATAAAGAGGCGGCGAAAGTATCAATCAATACTTCATGGCTATTAAGTTAAACCGCGATATAATTAGAAGATACCACAATAACTTTCAAAGTTGCCTTTTATTTGTCTCATCACCACAACCAACATCTTTCTTCACTTTGTATCATAAAGTTTTACATTTTGGACACTCACTTAATTCTTCATACTCTTTTGTGTACAATACATGGTCATTACGGCAAGCATGTATCTTTTTATATTCCATACCCATCAAAAATAAGATTTTCTTGGCCGCACACATATGATTCAGAAGTGCATTATCATTTGGAAATATATCACGTAACAGTTCAAGCAACAATGTGAATTTACTATTGATTCACTCACAAGTTGCCTTTAAGTTGACCAAATGCAAAATACCTATCAAGCATGATGTAATATCCTAAATTGTAATTAAGGGCTAAGGACATCAAAAGTGACGTGATTAATGTTAGTTAAACACTTTTGAAGTATATGATGTGAATTGTGATATAAATGTGCTTGATAATGGTTTGAGTATATTATGATAATCAAGGGAAAAATGGTAAATTTACCAACCAATTGGTCAATTATCAGAGAGTAAACTCATAGGTAATTGAGATCAATGGTTATGATTGAATGAAAAAGGGGTGGAATTGGGTGTGAATACACATATGTGGACTTATGGAAGGAAGAATGAGATGATGTCAAGTGTCAAATTGTGGATCATTGGATTGGTCAAAAGGTTCAAACTCTCTTCCATCTCTCCTCTCTCCCTTAAGGTCAGTTGTGTGTGTGTGAGGAGCAAGGGAAATCTAATCTTCATCATTTTCATCTCTCTCCTCATTCTCTATTTCTGGTGAGCTTGGACAAGAAAGAAAAAGGAAGGGTTTAAACTCTAGGTAAGTATTTGGCCTCAAATGCTCATCTTATATTCACTAAAGTTGTTCATGGTGTTAAGGGCTTCCTTGTCATGGTTTCAGAATTTTGATTTGTGGTGGTTGGAAGCTTAAGAAAATTTGAAAGTTGAAGAATCAAGGGTTTGATTTCAGCAAATTGAGGAGGTAAGCATTTGATACATTTTGGTGTATTTGTTATGATTTTTGGTTAAGTCTAGTAAATTCTGGAATTTTGCCCTAAATATAGTGTTAATTTGGAATGTAAGAATTTCATAGTGTTATGGTTCAATGGGTAGCTATTGGTATCTTTGAGTTACTAGGATTAGTTGGAAATGGAAAGTGGAAGTTTTGATGGTTAAGTGTTTTGAGTGTAATATAGAGAACCAAGAGCAAATTTGTTGTTAGGATGAGAATTTGAGTGTTTTGAGGTTATCAATAGGTTTCTTATGAAATTGAGTGAGAATGAGCTTTGGTATAAGTTTTGGAACCATTGGGATCAGTTTTGGTAAGTCTGGAAAACTCTGTCAAATTCTGTGTTTTTGGTTTCTGATGAACAACACTCGAGTGAGGGAGGGTCTCACTCGAGTATGATAGTATAATTTCCCTTTTCCTTTAGTGTTCTGGTAGAATTCTCAGAGAAAGTGCAAAAGTGTACTTCCTCATCTGTGAGTGATAAGGGCTACCACTCGAGTGAGAATGGGTCACTCGAGTGCAGGCGTAGGTTCAAGGTAAGGGCTGCTCTCGGCCAAACACTTGCATCCAAACTTCAAGAGTATGGCTCAACACTCACAAGTGTGGCATGATCACTCGAGTGCTTTTGTCTGTGCTTGAGTGAATCTTTGCCTCTAGGATTCTTAGTTGCCCTTAAGCAAACACTTCTTATGCCACACTTTGGGGGACTTGAGTGAGATTTGGGGTATCACTTAAGTGCAGGTATTCGTGCTCGAGTGCAGTAAGCACTTTCTAACCATTGGTATTGTTTTTTGGCAAACACTCGCGTGTGAGAGCTGTCCTCACCTGAGTGCAAGTGCTTCATCACTCGAGTGAGGTCATCTTTACTCGAGTGAGCCATTCAAAACTCAGTATTTTGCTTCCTAAAAAGGCATCTTTGGGGTAGTTTCTCCCAACCCTTTAGGCATATGTTTAGGCATCTAATAGCCACCTAAAGAGTTTAAATGATAACCAACTTAAAGTACTAAGGAAGTAAGAACTTGGAAAAGAGATTGATCGATTGTTCCTGATTTGGTTTATAGGATTTGACATTTGCCACCCTTATGAGCCCACGGTGCTGAAGAACGTCAAGAAAGAACAAGGTAGTGACTCTTTCTCTTATACTGTGTATGAAGCGTTGTATGTATGTTTGTCATGCATTGAGATACATTGAGAAACATTGTGCTACTTTGTGATACATAGAGATCACAACAAAAGCTGACACATAGAGTTCATAGTGAAAGCTGACATATAGTGTTTATAGCCACGAGTGCTGTCGTTTGTGGCGTGAGCCATGATACATTGTGATGCTACTTAACATGATTATATATGCTATGTGTTTGTGCACTGTATGAGTGATTTATTACTACTGGGATTCTCTTGAATCTCATTCTTTCCAATGACTAACATTTCAGACAGGGCAAATGGCTCAAGAGAAAAACAGATCACTCGGAGCGGCTAGAATCTTTTAGGGACATTTGAATGGGTTGTTGGTTATCTATTTTGTAGTTGGGATTATTGTATATGAGTATTATTTGGGAAACGAGCTATAATCCCCTATATGGGAAATTTAAACCCTTAGTGTAAATATAGATGAAACCCAAGGTTTGCGGGATTTTTGTTGTATACTCTGATATATGAATGTGATATAACTGTACAGGTGATTATATTCGATATTTGAACTTGAGACCAGGATAGGAAAGAAGTTTTCAAAATTTTTTATGGAAATCCTACCTCAAGGAGGGTATTTAAAATGAATTTTAAATTATCTGTCGGTCTCTAAACCATTTTATTATGCGTTATCAAGATATAATTATGTTTATTTAGGCAGGGGGTTACACATGAATACTTAGTACACCCAGGATATAAAGGTGTCTTTGCTTCACTTGTAAGCTGTCACATAGACATAATTGCATAAAGGATTATACCTCAACATCATGAATCTTATCCTCCATTTTATCATCATCTATGCCATCCACAACATATTTCTATTGGGACGCAGAAGTAGTTACTCCCTCACCATGTGATAAAACTTGATTTTAGTAAGAGTAGACATCCAAATTATCATGGTTTAAGTATATAGATAAGGGAATCAGTGATAAATATGGTATAAAAGGAATAAAAGAGGTTTTGGGAAGTAACCAATGCTTAATCGATGAATTTGATATCTTTTGGAAGCTACAATGTTTTATGCAGGCATAGGGACCAAAGTGCAAAGTCAAAAAGTTTACTGGGCACAAACATAAAAGAAACGGGACTAAAATGCAAAAAGCAGAAGATTCGCAAGGCACAACATCAATTAAGGCAAGTCAAAATTTAAAAGGAAATAGGTACTAAGGTTAGAACGACGTCATTTTATGTTAAATAGAGGAAATGGACTCCATATAAATGCGAGTCTTTTAGGAATGGAAACTTAATTCCATCACAAGAGGAATTTCAATTCCATTGAGTATGCAACTAAAATTCAAGACTCTTTAGGTGCGAGAAAAGTGTGGGAAACAAAATTGGAATGGTTTGAAGTGCTGTGGTAGTTGTAAGCATTATTTCTAACCAATTTGGTAAGTAGCTGAAGGCTAAAAACCAATTCGGTAGTGAGCTGGGAAAGTTGTAAGAAGTATAAGAAAAGGAAGTAAAGTCTAGAGAAGGGGTTCATTCTTGGGAGCTCGGTTTTGGGAAAAGAAACAAGGAGAGATCTAGTAATTGAATGGGTCATGTATCTAAAGATAGTAGTAAAGTAGCTGAACAATACTCAATGTTTTCTTACTGGAATTAATTAGTTTATCTTGATTGTGTGAATCTTAAGCAGTAAACACTTGAGAATCAACCTAGGTTGCTTTCACTATCTTCTTAGGAATGTGATCTAGTATGTTTGATGGCTAAGCGACAAGTAAATCAAATGGCACTATTGCCAATTGTTCATTACACTGGTTCACTACATTGAGACAGTTTTAATTTGTTTTTGTTTTGCTATTTTGAGTGTTTCATAATCTCTTGATTCGTACTTGAATATCTGTGCACTACTCTTGGGTTAATTTGTTTATGTGTTAGTGTTCTTTGAGTATTTCTCTTGTATGACCATAAGCACTAATAAAGTTTTGTTACCTTATTATCTTGAATTGAACAAATTTGTACAATAATTCAAACGTACTGGACTTTTGCCTAGTTGTAGTACTAGTAGTATTTCTATTGTTGTACCTGATTTGTGTGTTGATAACCCTATGATACTTGATTCTTCCTCTGTTGTTAGAGCCTTTATTGATAATCACTTAATCATGGATGGACCAAATGGATATGATATGCATCATCATGAACATCTTGCTGAAAATGGACCTCATAATCATGCTAGGCATCACGAGGATGATACTAGACGTATTAGGGAATTGAATAATTATGCTATGGATTATGATCCTTATGGATTCTATAATAATCTTGTAAACTTTGAACTCAAAAGTTTTGTTTTGAATGTTATCCCTAAATTCTATGGTCATGATGATGAGGTTCTTAAAAACGCTTTACATCATCCTAAAAGTTTTGGATGAGGTTCTTAAAAACGCTTTACATTTTTCTATATAGGGAGATGCAAAAGAGTGGCTGAGAGCTTTCCCTCAATATCATACTACATTATCATTGAATGGCTTAAAGAAGCTATTCTTGGATAGATTCTTTCAAGCATCCAGGACAGCTACCTTGAAGAAGGGGATATATAGTATAAGGCAGACCAAAGGTAAATCTTTATAGGAGTATTAAAGCAGATTTATGACCATGTTCACTTGTTGTCCTCATCACCAAATTCCCAAGCAAAGGTTGGTGTAGTATTTTTATAATGGCATGTTGCCATCCATTAAGGCAACCACTGAAGCAGCTACTAATGGGAGCATTTTGGACTTCACTCCATAAGCTAGATGGGACCTGTAAGAAAAAACGGCACTCAATAACTAGCAATTTGGTTTAATCCTACTATGGATAAATTGTTCTCTCATATTAAAAAGATTCTACAACTACTTAGTCATATGGCTACCTCCAACACTAAATCTGTGCCATCTTGTAATCAATTGGTGGTACCCTCCTATAAATTTTGTGAATCTCCAATGCTTATTTATGTTGTGTTTCCCTCTAGGTATGAGGAGGTCAGTGCTTTTTATCAATAGAGACCTCCTCTATATCAAAAAAGGGATCCCTTTTCTAATACCTATAACTCTGGATTGCGGGAGCATCCTAACTTCAATTGGGGGGAGAAGAAAACAAATACAACAATGTAAAGTTTCACCCTAATGAAGCTAGTACTTCCAATTATTAGAAGTTTCCTCAAGGGCAAAGTGAACAATCTAGTTTGATAATGTCAGAAGCTGGAGGAAATAGGAGTAATGAAGACACTAGCCATGTGTTGAATGGAATTATGCAGCAGTTCAATAAAATTTAGACACAGATGATTGAGGATAAGCAGCTAGTTTTAGGGAAAATTAGAGAAGACAACTACCACCACCAATTCTTTTGCTACTATTATGCAAAAGATGAAAGCAATGACTAAGGATCTATAAGAAGTCAAATTGAAGAACTCCAATATGTCTAGTTATGTCACACAACTGGCAAATAACATGTGTAACACCCATTCTTATGCCCCTTTATTATGCATAAAAAACAACATCATTATTAATACGGCTTAAGAGAATCAGTAAATAATCTCCTAGCTAAAATTTTTCACATTTATTCTTGGGGCATTATTTATTTGGTAAAGGACGTATTTATCATATTGTTTAAATTTATTCACAGGGTTACTTAATTCTTTTCATTCCTTAATATCAGAGTATATCTCTGTTTATTAAATCGTGTTGCTTACTTAACTAATGGGTTCATACCGTGCGATTACCCATTACTAGTTCAACTATCGTGCTTCGAAAAAACATCTTTCCATCCATCTTGCAAGTTATACAATTAACCATTTCAAATGTTAATTGTACACAACAGATTAGCGCGTCTTAGTCTTCATCTTCGTATCGCAACTTCTTCATCTGGCATATTGTCCTACACTCCTCTTCTGTGCTTTCGTGCTTATATGGTTGGTTGAGGAAGGGTGAGATTCGGGGGAATCTCGTAGGAAAAAATACCACTTAGCATGCAAGATAAATGCTTAATGCATGACATGCTTACCTTACATGAATTTATGCTAACATAATGACATCTCTGTATGGTCAATGTATCATACATCATACTCATGGCCATGGAATATATAGAAACAAAGCTTCAATTAGTCATATATATGCATCACATAATCAAGCAAAGCAATTACTCACATCAATACATAAGCATAAATATCAAGGACATGTAAGTGGAGTAAGTGCCAGGTGAAGAAGTTGCAAAGAAGAATTGAAAATTATTACATGCTAATCGTCATGTATAAAATAATGTTAGAAGCAATTAACTGTATAACTTGCATGATGGATGAATTTTTTTGTAAGCACAAAATTGAACTAGGAATGGTTAATCGTACAATACGAGCCCATTAGTTGAGTAATCCAAGGAATTGATAAGCTAAGAAAAACCATGATAATAATGAATGGTAGAATAAAAAAGTTAAAGTGACTAGTAACCCCTTGAATAAAGTTAATTAATATGGTAAATATGATTTTACGGAATGAATAGTGGCCCAAGAATAATTGTAAAGGTTTTTGGCTGGGAGCTTTATTTATTGATTCTCCTGAGCCATAATAATAAAGATATCGCTTTCGATGCATAATAAAGGGGCATAAGGAATGGGTGTTACACTTTCTATGACAATAAGAGTATTAAAGATATTAACAGTATACGGAACATTTGATAAGTGAGTTTGCTCAAGCTAAACCTCATGAAATAATAATGAATGAATGAAATCAAGTTAGCCTATCATGATTATGATATATGCATATTATTTGAAATAATTCAGAATACAATACCTCACTTGAGTGAATTTTGTAATCACTCGAGTTATGTTCTATTTCTGTATCACCAGTTCGTTACTCCTAAGTGACGTTCTTTTTTCTTCTAGTAATCTGACTTTATCACCAATAGGTTACCATCTAGTGTTGAGTGTCACTCGAGTCCTTCATGGGCCACTCGAGTGCTTTCTAGTCTTCTGACATTCTTCCAAGTTACATCAATGACCAGTTACTCTCCAGTGCTTGTTGTCACTCGAGTTCTTTCTAGGCCACTGAGTGATGCAATACTTTATGCATCTTCCAGAAGAGATTTGCTAGGGAAATCACTTCTAATCACTCAAGTTACTCAGCAAGTGATTCTTTCTCTGTTTACCTCTATTTTTCAATGCAAGAACAAAGGATCCTACAAAATATAAATATATGCTCTTTAGTACTTGACTTCTCTTGGGTCCACTTAATATTAGACTTAATGACTCTATTGTTCTTATATAATTGAACCACATGGTTATTGAGCAAAGAGTGTATTAAACAAACAAAGATAAAAAATATAATGTTACCCAATTAATTCAAGCCACTGAGCATAAAGGTTAACAATCTAATTATACCAAGAGTCAAGAAAAATTTATATTTTTCAATTATTAATGACAATTTGTAAATACACTTTATATTGAAAGGAAGTAATTGATATGAACATCATAACCGAAATCAAGTTTGTCAAAAATGATAAACAAAAATGAAAATTGTTTCAAATCTCAAAAGTTCTTTCAAACCATTATAATGCATTATGAAATTGAGATTTTGAATGTATGAGCAGTCATTTTTGAAGCATGTTTAGAGACGATTCTCATGCTAAAAATGGTGAAAGTAAACAGTTTAAAAATATGTCAGAATGCTTTAGTTTTAGAGAACATGCTGAAATTCAAGTAACATGTTGAAGAATTTTCCCAAGAGCAAAAGTCATATGGAAAACAAGTTAGCCAAAAAGACTAAGAACAATAGAAATATATAAGCATGATGACTCTACTATTGTCCAAGAGATAATCTTGCCACTTAGAGCTGTGTCTTGAAATATATAAACATTCAAGGCAAGAATTTGAATATAAGGCTCTAGTTACTCAAAAATGAATGAAGACAATATTTAACATATTCGAGCAACAAAAATGGATTTATGTAATATGAAGCACAGAGTCATTAGTCCAAATGATTAGCATGTTAGAATTTTATCAAGATGATATGTAAGTTATTCCACTATAATGGTTAATGCATTAGCACATTTTGCTCAACACATTAATGAACATTGATAATATTTGGAATAACTTGGCCAGTAAGGATTTATCAATTAAGCTCAAGGCTTTTACAGATTGAATTATTTTCTAGGAAATAGACTTCAAACTCATATAGGTTGTCACCTTGTCAGACCTAAGATCTAACTCATAAGAGGATAAGGCTAAGGAGTTCAAGCACGTGATAACACAATGAAGATCGAGGAATAATATGTGAATGATGGGGAAAACTTTAGTGGACGGATTTGAAGCATTTTTTACTTTTAGTTCACAAAATATTAACTTCCAATTTTTAAAGTCGATTTAAATGCATTCAAAACATCAATATTTTTAAAGCATCTGTATGCACTTTTATAAAACAAGATGAATTGAAATCAAAACAAATTTTAGAATTATGCATTTCAAAATATAAACTCATAGAAAGGTTATGCGCAATTTCACTTTTAGTTTATTTAGCAATATGAAATTAAGTTGATGATTATACAAGATTGATTGCTAAAGGAATGCAATAATAGACAAGCATTCATTACCCAAATATGAATTTTTAATAAGCATAGGATATTGTAAGGATTAGAAATCACCATAATTCCTCATGTCCTTGTGATAGCTTGCTTGGTTTTGGTGGAATAATGTTAATTTTCCTCCTTTGCACACTTAGCACCAAAATTTAAGCTCTAAAGTTCAGCTTTATTAAAAAATGAATTTGTTTCCATGTAGCCATAGTATTGAGATGCTTTTTTTTTCTCATCTTACAAAACTGTATAAATCATTTTCATCCATGGAATCCAGCCTTTCTTGGATCCATTCATTGTTAGCTTGTAGGAATCAAGATTCACATGCTCTAATATATAATCAATTTAGAACAATTAAGCACAGTGAATTAATCATGATTTTATGCATAAAAGAAATATTTTCTTTTCTAATCATCATGTATGCAATAGAATTCAATCATTGAACATTGTAATTATTTTTGGAATAGATTTCGAAAACAAGATAAAATGTTCATTCCTAAGGTCACAAGGTAAAAACCTTAATGAACATTAAAGATAGTAATGTTGGAGGCTTTACCATTATATACCTTTATCTTAGGTACTTGGAGGATTGCATTAGCTCATCCAATTCATCTTTCTTTAACACTTCATCTTTTCATATTTAGCCATGGGATCAAGCAATGCTCTCTCATATAATAATTCAAATCTCTTCTTACACATGCTATATTAGAAGAAATTCTAATGTGAAAAACAAATTTGTTTTGGTTCCTAAAGGACAATTAAGATACAATGCTAACAACTAAGGACCTCAAGCAAAGTGGGTACCAAATTGTCCATCTGATGCTCCATGTGTACAAATGGATTCTAGAAAGAATGGAAATAAGGGTACAGAGAAGATGAAAATTCCAAGAGTTCCTAATACACCTAGAAGGAGATTCATACCAATTAGGAAAACTCTCGGATCACCCATTATGGAACAAAGAAATAATGGAGAGAAAGAAGAATAGTATGTTCCACTTCAAGAATGAACCACCATAGAGTACCATTCAGCTACTTTGAAGAGAATAAGAAAAGGAAGATCTCTCTTACACAAAAAAAAAAGACTCTGGTTGAGCTTTGGAACTCTTATTTCCATTATGAGGTTTTATGTAATGTAATATTCTGGAATATAATCAAGGATTAATAACTTCAAAGTGATGTAATTAATATTAATTGAGTATTTTTGAAGTATATGTTGTGCAATGTGATGTAAAGGTACTTAGTAATGGTTTAATGAGTATTGAGATAACCAGGGGCAAAACGGTAAATTTACTGATCGATTGGTTAGTTACCGATGAGAAAACTCCTTAGTAATCAAAATCAATGGCTAGGATTGAAAGAACAAGAGGTGAAATCAAGTGTGGATGGGAATATGTGAGTTCATGTAAGGATGAAGGGAGATCATGACAAGTGGCAAACTATGGACCATGGGATTGAAGTCAAAGATTTAACTCCTTTCTCTTCCCTCCCACTCTCAAAGTTGGTTATGTGTGTGTATGGGACAAAGAGAAATTGTTTTATCTTCATCTCTCATCCTCCTCCATTTTCGCTGAACTAGCCAAGAAAGAGAAAGAGAAAGAGAAAAAGCTTAAGTTTTGGTAAGTAAATGCTTATATATGCCCAAATACTCTTCATTGATGTTGTTCATGAGGTTGAGAGCTTGATTTATATGGTTTCAGAATCTTCATAGGAGGTGTTTAAGAAATTGTGAAGTTTGGGAAGTTGAGGACTCAAGGGTTTGATTTTGGTAAGTTAAAAAGGTACGCATTGGTGACCTTTTGGTATAAATGTTATGGCTTTTGGTTTAGTTTAGCAAATTCTGGATTTTTGCCCTAATTTCTTGTGATTTCAGAAGATAGGAATTAAGTGATGTAATGTAGTGGAATAGATGTCAAATAGTGTATGGATATCAATGGTTTTCGTTTGGATTTGAAAAGAAGAATTTGACAAATTATGGTTTTGAATGGTTTTGTGAGTTAGAGTTGAGATTGTGTTGTTTGAGTGGAAGTTTGATTGTTTTGGGTTACCAATAGGTTTATTGTGAAGTTTTGGATAAGAATAAGTGTTGGTATAAGTTTAGGAACCATTGGAGCTTAATTGGTCAATTCTGGAAAACTATATCAGTTGCTGCGATTTGGCATCTGATAGACATCACTCGAGTGAGGGAGGAACTCACTCGAGCACGATGTGAAATTCTAGGTATCTTGGGAAGGTCTTCAGGTAGAAACCGCGAGCACACTTCCTGACTTACGAGTGATATATGATTCTGCTCGAGTGAACAGGGGCATGCTTGAGTGAGGGAATCAGTTTAAGACTTAGGAATTTGTGGTTGCTCTCGGGTAGTCACTCGCTGGGTCTCACTTCCTGGTGCTCGAGTGCACCTGAGGTCATTGCTCGAGTACAGTCTCTTGTGCTCGAGTTAGAGTGTATGATATAACAGGGTTTGCTCTCGGGCAAACACTTTCTGAGGTCCACTCACTAGTGCTCGAGTGCTGATGAGGGTGTCACTCAAGTGAAGCTCCTTTCACTCGAGTAAGCCAGCCCAAAATTCAAAAATTCTTCCCAGAAGGAGGGTCTTCGGGGTAGTTTCTCCTAACCCTTTAGGCATATGTTTAGACCTAAAATAGTCACCTAAAGAGTTCAAATGATAACCAAATTAAAGATTATAGAAATTAGAACTTGGAAAAGAGATTGACGGGTTGTCCCTAACTTGGTTTACAGGATTTGATATTTGCCGTCCTCGTGAGCCTGAATTTCCCAGAAACATTAGAAAAGGATCAGGTAGTTACTCTCTCTCTTATACTATGTCTAATGCTCTATATGTGTGTGTTATCACTATTTTGTGATGATCTTTGATGCTGCTGCAGTTAAAGCTGGTGATAGCTGCCGTTTACAGCACAAATTGTCATTTACAGCGTAAGCTGTCGTTATTGTGATTATAGCGCAAGCTGTCGTTAATGTGATTACAGCGTAAGCTGTCGTGATGGTGATTATAGCGTAAGCTGTCGTGGTTATGATTACAGCGAGAGCTATCGTATTGTGTATACAGCCGTGAGTATTGTCATTTGTGGTGAAAACCATATATCTTTGAGATTGTTGCTGCTGTTGCTGTTGTGATTTATGTACATGCTTTGTGTTTATGCATTGTGTGAGTGGTTTGTTACTACTGGGATTCTCTCGAATCTCATTCTTTCCTATGACTAACATTTCAGACAGGGCATATGACTCAAAAGAGAAGAGGCCAACCCGGAGCAATTAGGACCTTTAGGGGTATATTTGATCTTGGAGTTGTTGGTTATCCATTTTGAACTTGGGATTACTGTATATTTTGAGATATCAATATTATATTTGATTTTGGTTGTATAATCCCTTAGTGGTTATTTATAAACCCTCAGGTTATATATGTGTATAGAACCCGGGAGTTGCCGGGGATTTGGGTATACACTCTGATATGAATGAATGTATATTAACTGCACAGGTAATTATATTCGAATATTGGAACAGAAACCGGGATAGGAAAAAGGTTCTGAAAGATTTTTGTGAAAATCCTACTGTAAAGTAGATAGTTAAAATGAGTTTAAAACATCCGATGGTCTTTAATCCGATTTAATTATGCATTATCAAATTATAATTACATGTTTAAAGTCACGGGGTTACATTTTGGTATCAGAGCTGTAGTTCCTGGCAAGGATAGAGTTTGCGAGGATAGATCCCTTAGTTGGCTTTAGGGAAAGAAGATCATCTATGAATGATTGTGTGTATGCACATGTATGTTCTATTGATATGGATATATATATGAGTCTTGTGAATATAAGTACATACTATCTCTGTTAAATTACTTGGGAAAGTTATCTGTAGAATGAAGAAAACCAGAGGACATCCCAATATTCCGCGTGTAGACCCAGAGGTGGAGGTCGTTAATGATAACCCACCAGATCATTTGCAGGAATTAATGGGTCTAATCAAAGATCAGTGAGACATGATCACTGAGCTAAGAGAAGAGCTTAGAGCAGAGAAAGGAAAGAATAAAGCAGGCCAGGGTCTGTCGGTTGAAGAGGAAACCCAGGAAGGAACTCATAAAGAAGAGACTGCTGAAGGGTCAGCTCGACCACTTGAATCCCCGCCTCATGTTATTCCGAATCAAGAGTCTCATGGGATACCGCTTAGAGAGGAAAGAGACCTTCAGTTTTGGGTCACCAGATTTTGCAAGCATCTACCTCCAGCGTTCAGAGGGAGGTTTGATCTTCAAGCAGCCGAAGATTGGTTGAACAGGCTGGAGAAAATATTTGAGGTTCTTGGGTGCCCGGATGAGGTGAAGCCACGATTGGCTGTTTTCAAACTCGAGGGTGATGCAGATCGTTGGTGGTGGAATATCGCCCTAACATTGAAGAGCAAAGAGATGTCATTGACTTGGGAACTATTTCAACAAGAATTCAACGAGAAGTACTTTCCCAAATCAATGTGACTCGAGAAGGAGACATAATTTCTTAACATTAGACAAGGGGACACAAAGAGCTTTGATAATTATTTGTCCTGTTTTATCCGCTTGACCCGATATTCCTCTTATCTCCGGTATAAGGATAATGAAGAATAGAGTTCAGATATGCTCATTCGCGGTCTGAGGCGAGAGTTGAGGAAACGGCTAGCTACCCACTAATTTACCAAGTTCAATAAGGCGGTTGAACAGTGCAGGATTACAGAGAATAATTTGTGGGAACTGTATCATGCCAGAACTACTAGTCATCGCAACGAACCCAGTAAAGGTGTTACCTCACAGAAGCAAAAGGGGCAAGGATCTTCATCTGGAAGTGGTAAAAAGCCCTACCAGTCTGGGAGCCGTGACCAGCAAAGAACATATTTTACACTGTGGATTTGTCATTGCTGTAACCAACCATACCAGGGTAAAACTTGTGATGGTAAAATAATATGTTACAATTGTAAGCGTTTGGGGCATACTGCTGCTGAATGCAAAGAGCCACGACCAGATCAGAAACCAAAGACACGGGGTCGTGTATTTGCTATGACCCATGAGAGGCCCGCAAATCTCCTGAGCTGATACAAGGTAAAATTCTTCTTGGTGGCTATCTGTTGTAAGTTTCATTTGACTCGGGTGCAAGTCACTCCTTCATTGCTTGTGATTGCGTGAAACGCCTGGGATTGCATGTATACAAACTGCCATTTGAATTAGTAGTGTCAACTCCGATGGGTGTGAAGGCCTTAACCACAGAAGCTTGCTTGAGTTGTGTCATAACTGTGGAAGGGCACCAATCTATTGTAAATTTGATATGTTTGCTGCTTTACCAATTGGAAGTCATTTTGGGTTTTGATTGGTTAACGGCAAATAATGTATTGCTTGATTGTGGAAACAAGAGGATAGTATATCCTGCTTCTCAGAAGGCTGAAGTTGTGGATGCTAGTATGAATTTTCTTTCGACAGCCAAAGTTGAAAGGTATCTTGAAAAGGGTTGCCAGGGGTATGTGGTGTTTTTCTCTGTGCAAAGGGAAACCAGTGAGATTTTGAGTAATATGCCCGTGGCAAATGAATTCCCTGAGGTATTTCTGGATGATCTGAGCGGATTACCTCCAGAAAGGGAAGTTCAATTTCCAATTGACATTGTGCCTGGAGCTGGTTCTATTTCAAAGGCCCCATATCGTATGGCCCCAAATGAAATGGCGAAGTTAAGGAAACAAATAGAAGATTTACTTGAGAAAGGGTTTATTAGACCCAGTATGTCACCTTGGGGAGCTCCAGTATTGTTTGTGAAGAAGAAAGATGGAAGCCTTTGTTTGTGTATTGTTTATAGAGAATTGAACAAGATTACTATTAAGAACAAGTACCCTCTCCCTCGAATCGATGACCTTTTGGATCAACTCTCTGGTTCATGTGTGTTTTCAAAAATATATCTAAGGTCAGGGTATCATCAGCTGTGAGTGAAAGCAGAGGATGTTCCAAAGACTGTTTTCAGGACCAGATATAGTCATTATGAGTCTTGGTGATGCCATTTGGGTTAACCAATGCGCCTGCGGTTTTCATGGATTACATGAACCGTATCTTTCTACAATATCTGGATCAGTTTGTTGTTGTGTTTATCGATGACATTCTAATATATTCTAAGAGTAAAGAAGAGCATGAGAATTATTTGAGAATTGTATTGAATACCTTGCGTGAGAAGCAACTATATACCAAATTGAGTAAGTTCGAGTTCTGGCCGTTTGAAGTAAAATTTCTAGGCCATGTTATCTCGCAAGAAGGGGTCTCTGTGGATCCCAGTAAAGTGGAAGCAGTACTGGACTGGAAGAGGCTAGAATCTGTAGTGGAAGTACGTTGTTTTTTGGGTGTTGCTAGTTATTATCGGAGATTCATCCAGAATTTCTCCCGATAAAGGATCAGCCGTTTGTGTGGGACGAGAAATGTGAAAACTGTTTTGTGGAGCTGAAGGAGAGGTTGACTACGGCACCTGTATTGATTTTGCCCAATCCCAGTTTGACATATGTTGTGTATTCTGATGCCAGTGGGCAGGGATTAGGGTATGTCCTTATGCAGCAGGGACATGTGGTGGCCTACGCCTCTCGACAGCTCAGACCTCATGAATTGAATTATCCCACTCATGATCTGGAGCTTGCAGCCATTGTGTTTGCTTTGAAGATTTGGCGTCATTACCTGTATGGTGTGACTGTGGAACTGTACTGCGACCACAAGAGTCTTAAATATCTATATGATAAAAAAGAATTAAATATGAGATAGCGCCTTTGGATGGAATTGCTTAAGGACTACGACCTGGAAATTAAATATCATCCGGGTAAGGCAAATGTAGTCGCTGATGCCCTGAGTCGAAAGACCGTGCTCGTTGCAGCTATGATGATACAAGAAGGGAAATTGATTGAAGATTTTTGTGATTTGAATTTGACAAACTAGATCATCTGCGCCAATTACACTGTTTCTCAAGAGGAGAGTGATCTAAGAGCTGAGATTAAGGAAGCTCAGAGGCAAGATGACTGGATACAACGTAATTTGACTCAAATCGAACAAGGAGAAGTTCTGGGCTATGACTTATTGCCTCATGGATTGGTTCGTTACCAGGAAAGAGTCTGCGTACCACTTAAGGCAGAGTTGAGGCAGAAAATTCTAGATGAGGCGCATAAGAGCCGATATACTCTTCATCCTAGTATGACCAAGATGTCTCATAATCAGAAATCAGTGTATTGGTGGCCGAGTTTGAAGAGTGATGTGACCAAATATGTAGCAAGGTGTCTCACTTGCCAGAAGGTAAAGATCGAGCACCAGAGACCACCTGGTTTACTTCAGAGTCCTGAAATCCCAGAGTGGAAATGGGAAAGCGTGACCATAGATTTGGTTGTGGGATTTCCTAGGATCAGAAACTATGATGCGATCTGGGTAATTGTAGATCGATTAACGAAGTCGGACCACTTCATACCAATCAATGTTGGTTATTCTCCTGATAAACTAGTGGAGATTTATGTCCGAGAGATTGTCAAACTTCATAGTGTAACACCCTGACTTTAATCACGTAATTATAATTCGATATTAGATAATTAAATCACGATTAGAGACCTTCGGATAACTTAAACTCATTTCAATCTCCTACTTTGTAGTAGGGTTTTCACAAAACATTCAAAATCTCTTCCTGTTCCTGGTCTCCATTTCAAAATTCGAATATAATTACCTGTGCAGTTTATCTACATTCACTTATGACAGAGTGTATAACCAAATCCTCGGCAACTCCCGGGTTCTATACATATATAATCTAGAGGTTACAAGTATCCACTAGGGGATTACACAACTAAAATCGAATATAATATTCCTAATTCAAAATATACAGTAATCCCAAGTTCTAAATGGATAACCAAGTCTTAAAAGGATAACCAACGTCTCCAAAATCGCATATACCCCTAAGGGTCCTAATTGCTCCGGGTTGGCCGCTTTTCCTTTGAGCCACATGCCCTGTCTGAAAGGTTAGTCATAGGAAGGAATGAGATTCGAGAGAATCTCAATAGTAACAAACCACTCATACAATGTATAAATACCAAGCATGCACATAAATCACAACCAGCATCAACAGCAGCATCAATCTCAAATATACATGGTTTTCACCACAAACGACAGCACTCACGGCTGTATACACAATACGACAGCTCTCGCTGTAATTTTCATCACGACAGCTCACGCTGTAATCACAAATACGACAGCTTACGCTGTAATCACAATAACGACAGCTTACGCTGTAAACGACAGCTTGCGCTGTAAACGACAGCTTACGCTGTAAACGACAGCTATCACCAGCTGTAACCGCAGAAGCATCAAAGAAATCATCACAGAACCATGATAACACACACATACAGAGCATTACACACAGTATAAGAGAGAGAGTCACTACCTGATCCTTTCCCGACGTTTCTTGGCACTGCGGCTCACGAGGACGGCAAATGTCAAATCCTACAATTCCAAATGCACCATTTAGACACTTCCATAGTGTTACTTGGGGTTATATGAGTCTATAATGAAAATTTACAAAAATACCCCTGGGGACCCGGCCCGGGCCCGCCGTACCCGGTCCGGCTGTACTTTTCTTGAAATTTTGACATGGGCTATCCTGACATATTTTCGCCCAAGGAATCCATTTCCGGACTCGGAATTATCAAATTCAATGTTAAATTACGAAATTGCCCTTGGCAGCCCTACTTTTAGGGTTTTAGGGGGTGTTTCCGTAATTATGCTTTCTCGGCCTTTTTTGAAAAAGTGCCCAACTGTAACCCCACCTATTTTCGCCCACTGAATCCAATGGAATCATCAAATCATTGAAAATCCAACTCTAAGACCCATTTACAGCCTTGGCCGAAATATACATGTTCTCCGGGAAAAATTGGGGTTTTACGATTTCGGCTCCGTAAACGCGTTCCTTTCTACTCCTAACCACTTTATTCACTATTACATTAGGTTATAACTACCATTTGAACCAAAATTGGGCAGCATAACCCTTAGGAAACTCAATTTCCAAAATTTAAAACCAATGGCAATCCGGCGAAATTTCACCGATTAAATTGCCCACAGCAGCCAGAATAAGCAATATACGAAAGTTTGGAAGTTACCTCAAGCTCCCACAAGCTTTTCCCAAATATTGCTGAAAACCCTAAGTGCTCAACAACAGATTTTGAGCTTCCAAACCTTAAAGAACAAAGAGGAGTAGTTTAGGATCGGAGTTATACGCGTTAGGAGTTAAATCGTCGGAGAAATTGGCTTACCTTGTGATTTTTCTTCTCCTTTCTCTCTCTACAAACCTCAACGTTCTCACTCCTCATTCAGCTGCTGTGTGCGACAGAAATGAGCTGAGGAAGATGATAACATATTTAATTCCATGCTGATGTCATCTTTTATTGAGATGATGTCATAATTCCCATTTTCGGATTTTCTGGCAGATTTTCTGCCCAAACTTTGAAAAATCATAACTAATTCTAGAAAACTCAAAATGAGGTGATTCCAAAGCCAAATGAAAGATATTTAAGTCCTCTTCATAGGAAAAATATTGGCCATTACTAAAAATCACCACACAATTCCAGAATTACATAAAACTCATCACTGCCCCAAAACAGAGTTCAGTTTCCATCCCAAACTTTGGACAGTTATATCTCCTAGTTCACAAAACGAAATGGAACAAATTATATGTCCATTTTGAAGCTTGAGATGTCAACTATAAGACTGGAAAATTTCAGAATTTTTAGATACCATTTGGTCATTAAAAACGTTCACACAAACGGACTGCCCAGAATAGAATTTCACTGGACAGAATTTTAGATTTTGCATCTTTGCTTCCATTGGTTCCATTTTCATACCAAACATCATTCCTACATAAATTTTCACAAGGAATCCATTGGAATCATTAAAATATCCAAATTCCCATCACACATTCTTCAAAAGTGTTTATTCAACAATAATTACATCCACTTTTGAAGTCATTAGCCCTTAATCACTTTTTGGGATATTACATTTCTCCCCCCGTAAATTAAATTTCGTCCTCGAAATTGCTACACAACTTAAACCACAACTTTGGATGCCCCTTCACGATGGCTTCCGTTTTACAATTCATTTCTTATTGGGACAGTCTCTTTTAGACCACCCACACAAACAATACTCCACACTTTGATTCTCACAAGAATCTCAAACGAACTTATTGTGCAGTGCTCAATTTCCCACAAAAACACTCAGAATTCTCATAATCACCATACAATGGTTAACAAATGCAATCGCCTCACGTTGATTGCCACAAAACATTATCGTTACATAATATAACTACTGCAAACCCTCAGTTAATAAGTGAACTAGCACATCTCATACAACCATAGCAGTTAGGAGGCATATGCCACCACCCTGCCCAATCTAGTCACCTTTCTTGCAGGAATAACTCAAGCATCACAAATTCATTACACAAAACCGACAGCCTTAGCTGTACTCATAAACACTTCATCTTTTGCTGTATTAACTTTCACAGCATTACCCTCATCCAACCAGGACTTTTGGGTATCCCACAACATTCGCAGTAGATTTCACATTGATGCGTGACTAACATCACAAGATTCACAATCACACAACTTACCACTGTTTACAAGAATATCACAGCTCTCGCCGCTTGCACAAATACACATGGCCCTTCCAGCATTCACGCAACTCCCATATCCAATATGCATCGCAGATTCTAATTTTACGCACCGCCTTTCGGCCTAGGGTCAACACCGGTGCAACCAGCCTGGTAGCTAGCCATGCTGGCCATGCCGGGGTAAGCGCCCCCACAAGTGAGAACCCCCGATCATGTAGTCGAATTCACCATCAGCTGAACTACTCTGCTCTGCCATACGACCACACCCTAATCCCAGCTTGTTCACAACTATCACAGATTCACAATCACACTCCACCCTCATCCCCTTTTACCGTCGGGAAGACACACAGTCTTTACCCGAACCGTTGCTAGCGACTCAGGGACTATTGGCGTGGCAGTGCATATACATAGCCTCACGGCTCACAAATAGTCAATCCCCCGTAACTACCGCCCCAACGGAACGGTCCTCCGCTATAGGAATCACCCTATGCGGCCGCAGGTGAGAGACTCACAATGCACAATTGCAACAAGCTGGAACCAGGCATTTTAATAATTCCAACCACCACAAATTCTTTTCACCAAACTAGGATCCTTCAAGACCCCTTTACAAGATAAATTGGCATCGAAGTTTTACTTCCCGAAGCCATGATTGACACATCATTCTTACTGCAAGTTCAAGCTTCTGCTCAACATAATTCTCAAGCGCATTACATTCACCATGCTTCCGCTGCACACTCTGAGGTCTTTTCCCTCATCTATGCCTTAACACTGTTAGATTAATTTAGTAGGAGTCCCACAGGAACCTCCCACTACACTTGACAGCCCTCACAATCCAGATTTATCTGTGCCTGACTTTGGCCCGTTTCAACTTGAATCATACAGAGCCATATGACTTCTTATCTCAGGAAAACCCATTCCCTGTGGGAGTCATTACAATACCACATCATGGAGAACCAATGCTTCCATAGTGCTAATCTACAATTCAACATCACGGTGGCTGCATTCCACGGTTCGTCATCAAGGCGGCTGCACTCCAAGGGTTGTCATCACGGCGGCTTCACGCTAGGGTTTGTCGTCACGGTGGCTCCACACTACGGTACAATACTCTCCGTAGGTAGCCCTTTGCGATCAGATTTCCCCATAGGTAGCCCTCTCCGATCAAACTCTCCATAGGTAGCCCTCTCCTATCAGAACTTTCCGCAGATAGCCCTTTTCGATCTGAATCCTCCGTAGATAGCTCTTTCCATTACTCATCTCTAATTAGAAATATTGTTGTAACGAGAGTCTAGAAACTACTCATACATTCTACTTCCTGTCCCAACCATGAGACCACAATCTATGGCTACATGTACAGCATATCCAAATGTCACTAATGAAAATCATCATGAACCAACCTAACTACAGTCGACGGATGTGGTTTATCGAATTCACATGCACAGCAAGTACATTTCTTGCCGTCAACCAATTAAGATCCCATAGGACTTCCAATTGGTAACCTCGCAATCACAGCAAATCAACTATAGGCACATGCCTTTCCATAATTCTCACACACTTCACACAAGCATCAGGAATCATAGCCCTAACAATCATTAACATCGTCAAAACTAGTTCAACTAGCAGTTTATACACACAGTTCCGGGCGCTTCACACAATCATCACAATGAAAAAAAAATAACTTGTACCCGAACTAAACAAAATTTCTAATAACCTATCATCGAGAAAGAGTTTATTTTGGATCTGGTCGGGGAACCTCTGAGCTTCTTCGTGTATCATAGCAAACACTCTGCTCTGAGTCCTAGACCTTCGCTCAGCCGGCGACCGGTTGCATTCACTAGCAATGCGTCCAGGTTGTTGACAATTATAACATATCACTCACCCCTCGCATGTTCGGCCTTGATGTACCTGGTTGCAACAAAGACATATCCACCCCGTGAAGGCTTTCTATGGTTCACGATTCCTAGGCTGATAGGGCTTCATACTATCACCTTTGGATGAGAACCCCTGATTCTTCAACTTATGAAAAGCATTACGCTTACTGGGTTCACTGCGGCTACTGGTACCCTTGGCAGGATATGAATCTTTTAAATGATTCTCAATGCTTATATACTGTTCTATCATTTTGTTAAACCCCATGAATTAATAGGTGACTAACTACTTCCTTAATTCACGCCGCACCTACGAATTAGCATATCCAAACTCCATTCCTTATCATTTCTTCGCCGTAGATAAAAGGAATACCTAGCTAGCCAGATAAAATGAGACTAGCAATCATCAAAGATCTCCGTGACACCCTGCTTGATTGATAAGAACTCAGTCTCTTTCTCGAGTCGCACTGATTTGGGAAAATACTTCTCGTTGAATTCTTGTTGAAACAATTCCCAAGTCAATGGCATATTTTTGCTTCGCAACGTTGGGGTGATATTCCGCTACCATCGATTTGCATCCCCCCTAACTCGCACACAGCCAACTATGATTTTACCTCCGTCGAGCATTCAAGCACTTCAAATATCTTTTCCAGCCGATTCAGTCAGTCTTCAGTTGCTTGGGGATCAAATCTCCCTCTGAATACTGGAGGTAGGTGCTTGCAAAACAACGAAACCCAGTATTAGAGATCTCTTTCTTTTCTAGCTGGTACCCCACATGACTCTTCAGCAGTCTCTTCATTTCGAGCTGGTACCCCACATGACTCTTCAGCAGTCTCTTCATTTCGAGTCTCTTCCTGAGTGGATTGAGCTTGGTCTTCATTCCGCTTCATTCTCTCTTAATTCATTAATCCTACCCCTCTGGTCCTTAAGACCTTAACCAACCCATCCTCTCCCGCATGGGGTCCAGTGGATTGTCGTTAATTATCTGCACCTCTGGCTTTACCTATTGCACTCTAGGACGTCCTACTATTTTCTTCACTCCACAAATCATTCACCACGTCAATACCATAGGTAATGTATACACAAAGTCCACCAATCTCCTATAAATCCACAATAGCAGAGAATACATATGTATACACCACAACCATTCACCAATCATCTACTATCACTAAGGTCAACTAAGGGAGCTTTCCTAACAATCTTTACCCTTGCCAGGAACTACAGCTCTGATACCAAAATGTAACACCCTGACTTTAATCACGTAATTATAATTCGATATTAGATAATTAAATCACGATTAGAGACCTTCGGATAACTTAAACTCATTTCAATCTCCTACTTTGTAGTAGGGTTTTCACAAAACATTCAAAATCTCTTCCTGTTCCTGGTCTCCATTTCAAAATTCGAATATAATTACCTGTGCAGTTTATCTACATTCACGTATGACAGAGTGTATAACCAAATCCTCGGCAACTCCCGGGTTCTATACATATATAATCTAGAGGTTACAAGTATCCACTAGGGGATTACACAACTAAAATCGAATATAATATTCCTAATTCAAAATATACAGTAATCCCAAGTTCTAAATGGATAACCAAGTCTTAAAAGGATAACCAACGTCTCCAAAATCGCATATACCCCTAAGGGTCCTAATTGCTCCGGGTTGGCCGCTTTTCCTTTGAGCCACATGCCCTGTCTGAAAGGTTAGTCATAGGAAGGAATGAGATTCGAGAGAATCTCAGTAGTAACAAACCACTCATATAATGTATAAATACCAAGCATGCACATAAATCACAACCAGCATCAACAGCAGCATCAATCTCAAATATACATGGTTTTCACCACAAACGACAGCACTCACGGCTGTATACACAATACGACAGCTCTCGCTGTAATTTTCATCACGACAGCTCACGCTGTAATCACAAATACGACAGCTTACGCTGTAATCACAATAACGACAGCTTGCGCTGTAAACTACAGCTTGCGCTGTAAACGATAGCTTACGCTGTAAACGACAGCTATCACCAGCTGTAACCGCAGCAGCATCAAAGAAATCATCACAGAACCGTGATAACACACACATACAGAGCATTACACACAGTATAAGAGAGAGAGTCACTACCTGATCCTTTCCCGACGTTTCTTGGCACTGCGGCTCACGAGGACGGCAAATGTCGAATCCTACAATTCCAAATGCACCATTTAGACACTTCCATAGTGTTACTTGGGGTTATATGAGTCTATAATGAAAATTTACAAAAATACCCCTGGGGACCCGGCCCGGGCCCGCCGTACCCGGTCCGGCTGTACTTTTCTTGAAATTTTGACATGGGCTATCCTGACATATTTTCGCCCAAGGAATCCATTTCCGGACTCGGAATTATCAAATTCAATGTTAAATTACGAAATTGCCCTTGGCAGCCCTACTTTTAGGGTTTTAGGGGGTGTTTCCGTAATTATGCTTTCTCGGCCTTTTTTGAAAAAGTGCCCAACTGTAACCCCACCTATTTTCGCCCACTGAATCCAATGGAATCATCAAATCATTGAAAATCCAACTCTAAGACCCATTTACAGCCTTGGCCGAAATATACATGTTCTCCGGGAAAAATTGGGGTTTTACGATTTCGGCTCCGTAAACGCGTTCCTTTATACTCCTAACCACTTTATTCACTATTACATTAGGTTATAACTACCATTTGAACCAAAATTGGGCAGCATAACCCTTAGGAAACTCAATTTCCAAAATTTAAAACCAATGGCAATCCGGCGAAATTTCACCGATTAAATTGCCCACAGCAGCCAGAATAAGCAATATACGAAAGTTTGGAAGTTACCTCAAGCTCCCACAAGCTTTTCCCAAATATTGCTGAAAACCCTAAGTGCTCAACAACAGATTTTGAGCTTCCAAACCTTAAAGAACAAAGAGGAGTAGTTTAGGATCGGAGTTATACGCGTTAGGAGTTAAATCGTCGGAGAAATTGGCTTACCTTGTGATTTTTCTTCTCCTTTCTCTCTCTACAAACCTCAACGTTCTCACTCCTCATTCAGCTGCTGTGTGCGACAGAAATGAGCTGAGGAAGATGATAACATATTTAATTCCATGCTGATGTCATCTTTTATTGAGATGATGTCATAATTCCCATTTTCGGATTTTCTGGCAGATTTTCTGCCCAAACTTTGAAAAATCATAACTAATTCTAGAAAACTCAAAATGAGGTGATTCCAAAGCCAAATGAAAGATATTTAAGTCCTCTTCATAGGAAAAATATTGGCCATTACTAAAAATCACCACACAATTCCAGAATTACATAAAACTCATCACTGCCCCAAAACAGAGTTCAGTTTCCATCCCAAACTTTGGACAGTTATATCTCCTAGTTCACAAAACGAAATGGAACAAATTATATGTCAATTTTGAAGCTTGAGATGTCAACTATAAGACTGGAAAATGTCAGAATTTTTAGATACCATTTGGTCATTAAAAACGTTCACACAAACGGACTGCCCAGAATAGAATTTCACTGGACAGAATTTTAGATTTTGCATCTTTGCTTCCATTGGTTCCATTTTCATACCAAACATCATTCCCACATAAATTTTCACAAGGAATCCATTGGAATCATTAAAATATCCAAATTCCCATCACACATTCTTCAAAAGTGTTTATTCAACAATAATTACATCCACTTTTGAAGTCATTAGCCCTTAATCACTTTTTGGGATATTACACATAGTATAACAAGGAACATCATTTCCGACCGAGATCCACGATTTAGTTCAAGATTCTGGAAGGTGTTGCAAGAAGCTTTAGGTACTCAACTGAGATTCAGTACGGCTTATCATCCTCAAATGGATGGACAATCTGAGAGAACAATTCAGACGCTGGAAGATATGTTGCGAGCTTGTGTTCTCTACTTTAAAGGGAGTTGGGATCGTTTCCTTCCACTCGTTGAATTCGCCTACAACAATAGCTACCATGTGAGCATCCAAATGGCTCCGTATGAAGCATTGTACGGAATACGGTGTCAATCACCCTTATGCTGGAATGAGTTATCCGAAAGGAAGCTTTATGGGCCAGATTTGGTTGATCAAACCTCAGCACAGATTCAAATTATTCGTAAGAGGTTGCTTACAGCGCAGAGTTGACAGAAAAGCTACGCTGACAAGAGAAGGCGACCTCTAGAGTTTGAGGTTTGAGATTATATTTTTCTGAGAGTATCACCAGTTACGGGCATTGGGTGAGCTATTAAATGAAAGAAATTGAGCCCGAGATATATCGGTCCTTTTGAAATCCTTGAGAGGATTGGGCCTGTTGCTTACCAAGTAGCACTACCTTCGAACTTGTGCAGGCTCAATGACGTGTTCCACGTTTCCTAGCTGAAAAAGTACCAACCGGATCCCTCTCACATCAATGAGTATGAGGAAGTTTAACTACAAGACAATTTCACATATGCAGTGGAGCCAAAGCAAATCATTGGCCGTGAAGAACGACGGCTCAGACACTGAAGCATGCCATATGTGAAGGTGATCTGGAAGGGAATGACTCAAAGAGAGGCAACTTGGGAAGCGGAGGAAGATATGCGAAGACGATATTCGGAGTTTATGGCTCAAGTTGTGTAACAATTTCGAGGATGAAATTTAATTTTCAGGGGGAAAATTGTAATATCCTGGATTGTAATCAAGGATTAATAACTTCAAAGTGATGTAATTAATATTAATTGACTACTTTTGAAGTATGTGTTGTGTAATGTGATGTAAAGGTGCTTAGTAATGGTTTAATGAGTATTGAGATAACCAGGGGCAAAACGGTAAATTTACCGATCGACTAGTTAGTTACCAATGAGAAAACTCCTTAGTAATCAATATCAATGGCTAGGATTGAAAGAACAAGAGGTGGAATCAAGTATGGATGGGAATATGTGAGTTCATGTAAGGGTGAAGGGAGATCATGACAAGTGGCAAACTATGGACCATGGGATTGAAGTCAAAGATTCAACTCCTTTCTCTTCCCTCCCACTCTCAAAGTCGGTTGTGTGTGTCTATGGGACAAAGAGAAATTGTTTTATCTTTATCTCTCATCCTCCTCCATTTTCGCTAAACTAGCCAAGAAAGAGAAAGAGAAAAAGCTTAAGTTTTGGTAAGTAAATGCTTATATATGCTCAAATACTCTTCATTGATGTTGTTTATGAGGTTGAGATCTTGATTTCTATGATTTCAGAATCTTCATAGGTGGTATTTAAGAAATTGTGAAGTTTGGGAAGTTGAGGACTCAAGGGTTTGATTTTGGTAAGTTAAAAAGGTACGCATTGGTGACCTTTTGGTATAAATGTTATGGCTTTTGGTTTAGTTTAGCAAATTCTGGATTTTGGGTATGCATGCTCGGTATAAAAAGGTACGCATGCTCGAGTGAGGGAATCAGTTTAAGACTTGGGAATTTGTGGTTGCTCTCGGGTAGTCACTCGCTAGGTCTCACTTCCTGGTGCTCGAGTGTACCTGAGGTCATTGCTCGAGTACAGTCTCTTATGCTCGAGTGAGAGTTTATGATATAACAGGGTTTGCTCTCGGGCAAACACTTTCTGAGGTCCACTCGCTAGTACTCGAGTGCTGATGAGGGTGTCACTCGAGTGAAGCTCCTTTCACTCGTGTAAGCCAGCCCAAAATTCAAAAATTCTTCCTAGAAGGAGGGTCTTCGGGGTAGTTTCTCCTAACCCTTCAGGCATATGTTTAGACCTAAAATAGTCACCTAAAGAGTTCAAATGATAACCAACTTAAAGTATTATAGAAATAAGAACTTGGAAAAGAGATTGATGGGTTGTCCCTAACTTGGTTTACAGGATTTGATATTTGCCGTCCTCATGAGCCTAAATTGCCCAGAAACGTCGGGAAAGGATCAGGTAGTTACTCTTTCTCTCTTATACTATGTGTAATGCTCTGTATGTGTGTGTTATCACTGTTTTGTGATGATCTTTGATGGTGCTACGGTTAAAGCTAGTGATAGCTGTCATTTACAGCACAAACTGTCGTTTACAGCGCAAGCTGTCGTTATGTGATTACAACGTAAGCTGTCGTGATAGTGATTACAGCGTAAGCTGTCGTGGTTATGATTACAGTGAGAGCTATCGTATTATGTATACAGCCGTGAGTGTTGTCATTTGTGGTGAAAACCATGTATCTTTGAGATTGTTGCTGCTGTTGCTGTTGCTGTTGTGATTTATGTACATGCTTTGTGTTTATGCATTGTGTGAGTGGTTTGTTACTACTGGGATTCTCTCGAATCTCATTCTTTCCTATGACTAACATTTCAGACAGGGCATATGACTCAAAAGAGAAGAGGCCAACCCGGAGCAATTAGGACCTTTAGGGGTATATTTGATCTTGGAGTTGTTGGTTATCCATTTTGAACTTGGGATTACTGTATATTTTGAGATATGAATATTATATTTGATTTTGGTTGTGTAATCCCCTAGTGGTTACTTATACACCCTCAGGTTATATATGTGTATAGAACCCGGGAGTTACCGGGGATTTGGGTATACACTCTGATATGAATGAATGTATATTAACTGCACAGGTAATTATATTTGAATATTGGAACTGAGACCGGGATAGGAAAAAGGTTTTGAAAGATTTTTGTGAAAACCCTACTGTAAAGTAGATAGTTAAAATGAGTTTAAAATATCCTATGGTCTCTAATCCGATTTAATTATGCGTTATCGAATTATAATTACATGTTTAAAGGCAGGGGGTTACATGTAATATCTTGAACTGTAATTTGTTAGATCTCATGTTTTGATGATAACAAAAGAATGGTTTGAAAAGTAAATAATTAATAAACAAGTTTGAACAAAGGAATAACAGGATAAGCATAACTTGAAGTAAGCATTGGAGTAATGAAGAAAGACCAAGAGAAAAAGCTGAGAAACTTGATCAGAAGCAAGTTTTCTAAAGCATTACTCGAGTAGGTACTCGAGTAATGAGACAAAACTTGAAGTACCCAGAGATAACTTCCAGTAACATGCCAATGTTACTCGAGTAATAGTGTAAGTATTTTCAAGTTGCTCTCGGCCTGCCAATGTTACTCGAGGAGCTACTCGAGTAACCAAGTAAAAACTTGGAGTTGCTCTCGGCCTGCCAATGTTACTCGAGGAGTTACTCGAGTAACTATGTAAAAATTTTCAAGTTACTCTCGGCTTGCCAATGTTACTCGAGGAGCTACTCGAGTAACTCTGTTTCTGAAATTGTGGAGCTCTCGGCACTTTGTACTACTGCCAATGTTACTCGAGTAGCTACTCGAGTAACATTGGCAGTAGTACAAAGTGCCGAGAGCTCCACAATTTCAGAAACAGAGTTACTCGAGGAGCTACTCGAGTAACGCACTGAAGTAAGTGAAACCTTAAAGGTGGTACCCGATTAACGTGATATAATTTTATCTTATTTTCCTCGAGTCATTCCTCTAGTATGCAAGTATTTAATGTTCTATTTTAAGTGGATTCCTCGAGTAGGTACCCGAGTATGCGGAAATCTTTTAACGGAAAACTTCAAGTCATTACCCGAGTAAGTGGTGCCCAAAGAGTAAGTTTACTCGAGTAAGCACTCGAGTAACAAGGTAATTGCTCTCGGCCTTGAAATCCTGCCAACATTACTGGAGTAAAGCATCGAGTAACCAAAAGTTTATTTGAAGGTTTACTCGAGTTGATACCAAAGTAACTCATAAAGTTGTGAGTGCATTACTCGAGTAGGTACCCGAGTAAACATATATTTCCAAAGGTTTGAAAATTGGTTATTCCATGCACTACCCGAGTAATCTTGTATTTATTCATTGACTTGCAGTTGATCAAAGATGTCCTGATGATACTCGAGTAAGTACTCGAGTAAACTTCAAGTAATACTCGAGTAGCTACTCGAGTAAGCAAACCCAGAAATCCAGAAACCATTCAAACGTTTATTGATTTGTTTCCTATATGATTAATATTTCATTGTATTAGTATTCTAAGCCTATTTACAGATGAACAATGAAGAAATCATGTCAAGTAATGGAAGTCAAATGAAACGTTCAAATGCCAACCACCGCCAACGGATATTTTTCAAAAACTGGAAAAGTCAATAGTGGCTGCGTACTCTCCGGCGGACGAAAGAAAATGTTCCAACGGTCTTCACCAAAATATCTATATATATGGGAACATCCAAACAGAGAAACAACAACAAGAACATACACAAACGTATCATCAAGTTCATTGCTCTGTTTTCACATTGTAATATTTCTATGCTTCAGTGATTCTCATTTACTCTGTAAGAGAGATATTTCATTCAAACTCAATATTTGTTATTGAGATAACTTGAGGTTGTGGACCTTGAGTTGGGATTGGATTACAACTTGTAAGGGGGAGCGAGTGTCCAGGTGATGGAACTTGCTTGTACTGAGGTGCCAAGAACCCACTGAATCTTAGAAGTTATAGTGGAACTCTCAGAGAAGCTCTAAGGACTGGACGTAGGTCAAAGTGGTTGTGACCGAACCAGTATAACTCTCGGTGTACACTTCGGTAATATTTCTCCTTACTCCTTACTGTTTTAATTTCATTGTCAAGTTTTATATTTCCGACGAAATTTTAGTATCACCCAATTCACCCCCCTCTTGGGTGAAACGCTTGTTCTAACATAATTAAGGGCTAATAACTTCAAAAGTGATGTAATTATTAATGAATAAACACTTTTGAAGGATATGATGTGCATTATGATATGAATATGTTTGAAGATGTTTTAATGAACGTTGTGATAATCAGGGGCAAAATGGTAAATTTACCGACTAGTTGGTCAGTTACCGAAGAGGAGACTCATAGGTAACTTGAGATCAATGGCTAGGATTGAATGAGTAAGGGGTGGAATTGAGTGTACATGTGTTTATGTGAGTTTATAGAAGGAAGTACAAGATTAAGACATGTGGCAAGATGTAGCCCATTAGATGAGGTCAAAGTTTCAAACTCATTTTTCTATTCCCTCTCCTTCTCCAAGTCAGTTTGTGTGCATGGGAAAAGGGAAAATCTGTGTGATCATCATCATTTTCTCATCTCTCTTTCCTAAACTCTATTTTTGTTGAGCTTTAAAAGGAAAGAGAAAACCAAAGGTAAGATTTTGATATCTTTGTTGGCCTCTAATGCTCTAGACCTCTTCATTAATATTATTCACCTTGATGAGAGCTTCATCTTAATGATTTTAGATTATTGAAAGAAGGTGTTTTAAAGCTAGAACAAGTTTGAAAGCTAGAGAATCAGGAAACTAGTTTTTGGAATTTGATAAGGTGAGCATTTGTAATATTTTTGTATATATGTTGTGATTTTTGGTTAAGTTTTGAGAACTATGGATTATTGCCCTGATTTTAGCCTAATTTTGAAATGAATGAATTAGCTAGTGTCTTGGGGTGGAATAGATGTCAAATGGTGTCTTGATGCCAATGGATATAGTTGGAGTTGAATTGGGAGATTTAATAATTTGGAGGATTGTGTAGTATTTTGATTAAAAATAAGTATGTGTTGATTGAATGGGAATTGGGTCGTTTTAAGGTTCCCAATAGGTTCCTTATGACATATTAGGTAAGAATGAGCTTTGGTATGAGTTTTTGAACCATTGGGATCAAACTGGGCAAGTCTGGAAAGTTATATCAGTTGCTGCGATGTGACTTTTGATAAGCCTCACTCGAGTGAGGTAGGGTCTCACTCGAGTGTAGCATGATCTTTCCCTTTCTCTTCAGTGGTTCAGTGAGGTCTTCGACTAAAGGCAAGAGTGCTCTTCCCCATCTGCTAGTGGCATGCATTACCACTTGAGTGCATAGGGTATCACTCGAGTGCATATGCATGTAGTACTAGGGACGCGCGTCTTGGGTTGGTACTCACAGGAAAAATGTCAAGAGTGTGTGTAGGCACTCACGGGTATTGGGTGGTCACTCGAGTGCTAAGGCTAGTGCTCGAGTGTAATTGTCACTTTGGGATTTTAGTTGCTCTTAGGTTATCACTTCTTGCACCTCACTTAATGGGACTCCGTTGACTATATGTCATCACTCGAGTACCCAAAAGAGTGCTCGAGTGAACTGGCCACTTTAAGGTGTATTGGTGCTCTCAGGTACACACTTTTTGCGTCTCACTTGCTGGGACTCGAGTGTGAATGAGAGCATCACTCGAGTGAGGCTTTCTTCACTCGAGTGACTCAGCAAAAAATCAGTACTTTTGCTTCCAAAAAGGGATCTTCACGATAGTTTTCCCCAACCCTTTAGGTGTGTGCTTAGACTTCTAATAGCCACCCAAGCAGTTCAAATGATAATCAACTTGAAGTGTTATGGAATTAAGAACTAGGAAAAGAGATTGATCAGTTGTCCTTAATCTTGGTTATAGGGTTCGAGATTTGCCTTTGTCATGAACAAACTGTGCCAGAGCAAGTCAGGAAAGAACAAAGTAGTAACTCTTACTCTTATATTATATATGATGCATTGTATGTTTGAATTGTTATTATGTTGCAGTGATTTTGAATGCGATTTCCAGAGAGGCAATGTGCTATGTGATTGCCAGAGAGGCAATGTGCTATGTGATTGCCAGAGAGGCAATGTGCTATGTGAATGCCAGAGAGGCAATATGAAAGCCGGAGTGGCTATGTGCATTGTCAAAGAGGCAATGCGATATGTGTATGCCAGTGAGGCAACATGTATATGTGACAGCTTGTATGTTATGTTTATGCTTCTGTACTATGTGATGATTTACTTGCATGCTATATGATTATATGTGGTATAAGTGATTTGTTATTACTGAGATTCTCTTGAATCTCATTCTTTCCATTGACTAACTTTTAGACAGGGCAAGTGGCTCCAAGGAGAAACGAATGACTAGGAGCAGCTAGGACCTTGTAGGGATATTACTTTTGGGTTTTTGGTTATCCATTTGGATTTGATATTATTGTCTATTATTTTTGGGATGTAAATACTATTTTGGATTAGTATTGTAATCCCCTATATGGGAAACTTTAAACCCTTAGTGAATGAACCTCGAGAGTGACCGAGACTTTATTATACACTCTGATATATTTGAATGTGACTAACTACACAGGTAACTATATTCGAAACTTGAAAATTGAGACCAGGGAAGGGATGAAGTTTTGAAAGAATTGTGAAAACCCTACCATCAAGAAGGGATTGAAACGAGTTTAATTATCTATTGGTCTCTAATTCATTTAATTAAACATTTTTGAATTATAATTACGGTTACTAAGGTAGGGAGTTACATGTTTGGTATCAAAGCCGCTGTTCCTGTCAAGGGTAGAGTTTGCTAGGATAGTTCCCTTAGTTTTTTTCCTTTGGAATAGAAGTTGTGTATGATTTGTTATGGTATACACATGTGTGCTTTGTGATTGTGGATATATATATATATATGAGATTTGTGGACGATGTGTATACATTATCTGAGAAACTGACTTAGTGAATGATTTGTAGAATGAAAAAGACAAAGGGTCGTCCCAAAGTACAGTAGAGCTAGAGGTAGAGGTAGTCAATGACCATCCACCAGATCTAATGCCAGAATTAATGGGTCTAATAAAAGATCAGCGGGACATGATTACTGAGCTAAGAGAAGAGCTCAGAGTAGAGAGGGCAAAGAATAGAGAAGACTCGGTTCAATCCACCTCAGAGGAAACTGTAGAAAGATCAGTGTGACCATTTGAATCACCTCCTCATACTGGACCAAACCAGGAATCACATGGGATTTTAGCTAGAGAAGTAAGGGATCTTCAATTTTGGGTCTCAAAAATTTGCAAGCACCTACCTTTAATGTTTAGAGGTAGATTTGATCCCCAGGAAGCTGAAGACTGGTTGAACCGGCTGGAGAAGATATTTGAAGTCCTTGAGTGCCTGGATGAGGTGAAGGCACGCCTAGCAGTCTACAAGCTCGAGGGTGATGCAAATCGTTGGTGGCGGAATATCGCCCTAACATTGAGGAGCAGAAATGTGCCATTGACCTGAGAAGTATTCCAACAACAATTCAATAAGAAATATTTTCCCAAGTCAGTGTGTAATATCCCGATTTGTGATTAGGGCTAATGACTTTGAGATTCATTGTAATTAATGTAATTAAACACTTTTGGTGAAATATGATATGAATTTGTTATGAATATTCAGTGGTATTTAAGATCAAGGGTTGAGATCTTTTGGCTATGGGTCGGAATCCTACGTTTTGCATTGTGTGAGCTCGTAGAGGAGTGATTAAGATATTGACATGTGGCATAGTGTGGACCATAGGATGTGGCACAAGAGGACAAATAATCACTTTTCTCTCTCTTTTCTCTCTTGTTCGGTTGAGGGAGGGAGTATGGACCAAAAAGAAGCTTCATCATCATCATTCCTATCTCTCATTTTCTCTCTCTTTCTCCTCCATTTTCGGTGACTTTGAACAAGGGAAGAGGAAGAAGAAAAGCTTGAATCTTGGTGAGTTATGATCCTCTTAAGCTCAAATCTTCTTCTCTAATGTTGTTCACCTTATTGAGAGCTTCAACTTGGTGATTTTAGAATCTTGAAAGGTGGTGATTTGAGTGTTGATTAGAAATTGAAAGTGGGAGAATCAAGATTTTGGGTTTGGCAAAGTGAAGAGGTAGGCATTTAGTGCATTTTGATATATTGTTTGTGATTTTTGGATAAGTTTGGGAAAATCTGGAAATTTGCCCTAGTTATGCCAAATGTTGAATATATGAGTTTCATTGTGTTTGATGTTGGGAACGGTCCATTGTGAAGATATTTGAGTATTGGATTTAGTTTGGAATGTTGGAAATGTGTTAAGAGAAATTGGGATATTGTGTGTCATAGAGACCTAAAGGCATATATTGTGGTTAAAAGGGTTTTTGGGGTGTGTGAGAGGTTGCCAATGTGTTCCCTAGTCAGTGCTAAGTGTGTTGAGCTTTAGGTAGAGTTTGGGAACCATTGGGTATGAATTTGACTATCTGGTATTTTCTGTTGTTTCTGCGTTTCTGGTCTCTGATGCACAAAACTCGAGCAGAGGAAGATCATGCTCGAGTACTGTGTGCATTTTCCCTTTTCTGCTTTGAGTTTTGATTGGGTTTCTTTGAATGAGGCTCGAGTGCACTTCTTTGTTCTCGAGTGAGGGAAGATCATGCTCGAGTGAGATTGGGCTTGCTCGAGTGATGGTGTGAGCCCAGAGTTGGGGTTTCTCTCGGGTCCTCACTCGCTGGTTGATGCCAAGAGTGTACTCTGACACTCGCAAGCATAGTTGTCTCACCCGAGTGTAGAGCTTGGTGCTCGAGTGTTGTGAGCATTACCTAGCCGTAAAGGTTGCTCTCTTTCAAGCACTCGCGGGTGAGAGCGTTGGAAATTGTGCCTTAAGGACCAATCATTGTACTTTGAACATTATTATTTTAATGAAATTTCTCCATTCTGTTATCATATTATTTGCATGTTAACTGTGATAATTGTATCCTTGGATAATTAGTAAAGATTGTCCTAAAAGTCTCTGGTCGGTCATCTATGCGGGAGTAAAGATGAAACAAGATCAGTATGACTTTGATAAGATATGGAGATATGATTCAAAGTCTTAGGCACTTGTAAGAGTATAAGGTGCTGGACCGATCTACTATGAGAAAGCTACATGGATCAAGTCATAAGCTTTTCTCATGTATAACCACGTCACAATGCCCTTTGACCTGAGGTCATTATGGATTCCTACATGAGAGTTGCTAAGCTTTGAACTAGTCAAAAGTCACTTTTGACCGGGTGATGATAAAGGCTACGATCGGGCTTGATGGTTTTTCATGCAGAGGAATATGAATGATTAAGATGGAATTTGTCCCTCACATTAGTAGAGAGATATTACTGGGCCCCTCGATGAGTGAGTCTGAGAAATGTATAGCCATATTATGATAAAAGGAGTTTTTGTCTCTGTTATCAGGCTACTCAGGAATCGAGAAAGTAATGGTTAGGAACAAGAGGATGACATTATCCATGCCTTATCCTTGATCGATATATCATGTGATAAAAGGGACTTGACATGGTTGTATGACAGATTGCATCATGATAACAATCCTCATATGAATTGGGTAGTCATAATGTCTTGCTAGAGGCCGCTTGCGACTTTTGGGTTAGTATAGTTATTGGCCCACTGCCAACTTCATATGGGCCTACAGGGTCGCACACAAGAATGGCCCAACACGAGATAATGTTTAATTTAGGGTGGACGAATTTTATATTTATATATATAATATAAAATTCATTAATAATATTATATAGATATATATTTTTTCGAAATATATATCTTATATATATATGTGTGTGTGTGTGTGTGTGTATATATATATTATATGATATTATTATATTGTGTTAGTTTGAAATTTAATTTATTAAGATATATTAAATTTAATAACTAACATGATAGATATATAGTATCTCAGATTTAATTTATGAAGATAAATTAAATCTAATGGCTCTTTATTTAGATTAAATAAATAGGTTAAATTAAAACTGTTGGACAGATTTAATTTAAACTGAATTTATTTAATTAGCTCATCAAGATAATTAATTGTTAATTAATTTCGAAATTAATGATGATTAAGTTTGAAATTTGAAAATAGCTCTCATAAGTTATAAACTTGATATGCATGCAAGATAAGTGCTTAATGCATGACATTCTTGCATTACATAAACTCATGCTAACACAATGATATATTTGCGTATTCAATGTTTCGTGCAACAAAACTATGGCCACAATATAAATAGAAACAGAGCTTCAGTCATTCATATATGTTTCACATAATCAAGCAAAACAATATATGCATCAATACACCAGCACAAATATCAAATACATGCAGGAGAGGTAAGTTCCTTACCTTGTGTCCCTTTTGCTAAACAGAAATAGTTCCTCGATTTATGTGTAAATAGCTCGGGCTCCATATTCGATCTTACAATGCCAAATGTATTGTTTAGACACTTCCATAGTGTTTCTAAGGTTTATATGAGTCTATATTGAAAAGTTATTAAAATACCCCCGGGGCCCGACCCCACCATACCTGATCGACTATACTTTTCCTGAAATTCTAACCTAGGCTATCCTGACATATTTCCGCCCAAGGAAGCCATTTCTGGACTCAAAATTACCAAATTTACTGCCAAAAAATGAAATTGCCCTTGGCAGCCATTATTTTATTGTTTCAGGAGTATTTTCGTAATTATGTTTTTTCGGGCTTTTCCAAAAAAGTGACCAACTGTAACCCCACTTAATTTTCCCTCCTGAACACAGTGGAATGATCAAAATGTTAAAAATCCAACTCCAACCCCTCCAAACAGCACTAGCTGAAATTCCCAATTCTCCGAGGAAAATTGGGGTTTTCCAAATTTGACTCCGCAGACGTGTTCCTTTCTACTCCTAATACTTTATTAACTATTTAATTGAGTTATAACTACCATTTAAACCCAATTTTGGCAGCATAACCCCTAGGCATACACGTTTCTAAAATTTAAAACAAAGGACAATCCGGAAAAATATCACCGATTAAATTGTTTACAACAGCCAGAACAAGCAATATACGAAGTTTCGGAGGTTACCTTAAGCTCCTTTTGGCTTTTCCCTCTTTTTGCCAAAAAACCTAACCTCTTACACAATGAAATTTAGCTTCTCAACAGCTTAATTCACATAAAAGAGAAGCTTAGAGGAAGGATCATACAAGTTAGGAACTAATTCACTGAAGGAATCGGGCTTACCTTGCACTTTCGCTCCCCTTCTCTATAGATTTCTCTCAAACTCTCTCTTTCTCTTATGTGAACTCAAAATTGTCAGGAATAATGGCTGAGAAGGAAGCAAAAATGCTTTTTAATATCATGATGATGTCATCTAATCTGATGATGATGTCATAATTCCAAAATTTGACATTTTCGGATTTTCTGACTGATTTTCTGGCCAATCTTTGAAAAATTATAACTAATTCTAAAAAAATTGAAATGAGTTGATCCCAAAGCCTATTGAAATATATTTAAGTCCTCTTTATAGGAAAAATATGAACTATCACCAGCCACCACCACACAAATACAAAATTGCACAAAATCCAACACTGCTCCAAAACAAATTCCAGTTTTAATCCCCAAACTTTGGAAAATCATTACTCCTAGCTCACAAAACGAAATGACATGAATTATATGTCCATTTTGAAGCTTGGCATGTGAAATTTAAGTCTGGACATTTTCATAATTTTTAGACACCATTTGCCTATTCAAAATGTCCACACAATCAAACTGCCCAGCATAGAGTTTCAATGGACCGAATTCCAAGTTTTGCACAATTATTCCCAATGGTTCCAATTTCACAACAAATACTCTCCCCACACAAATTTTCTCAAGGAATCCATTGGAAACACCAAATCAACCTAATTCACATCACATTGACATGTGCCACCTTGGCTACATGTTAACCTAATATCACAACACAAAACTCAACATTGCAATCCTTTCCATTTCAAATTCCAAAAGAATTCCAATGACACCAACACATAATATGACACCATTTTCACCATAATGCACTATCCAATTCATCCATTCCAAATTCACACTAAAATCAGGGCAAAATCCACAATTGACCTTAAATTTAGGGTTTCGGCACTGCTCATAACACATTCAAACCATAATTCACATCATATTCTCCAAAAGTTTTTATTTACAAAATAATCACATCCACTTTTGGAGTCCTTAACCCTTAATCAAAATTTGGAATATTACATAAAGTGACTAAAAAATCGAATCCAACTCCTTCAACTTTTGATGAACTTCTTATGCTTCTTCAAACTTGATTCCCATGCTAGCTGAGAATTTCATTATTGGTTCTCTATGAATTTAGCTTCTATATAGTTTATGAATCCTGAAGGAGAAAAAACAGAGTAAAGATTGCATTATGAGAGTGAAAGTGTAAAATAGAAAGATAGGTCGATGGAATTCGAAGGTAGTACCTGAAAGGAGAAGGAAGTTTGGAATTCTCTAATGCGTTCAATAGCTCTAGCCAAATAGTGGTGGCAAAACCGAAATTGATGACGATGAGTTGAAGATAAACCCTCCTCCTCCCCTGCCCCGTGGCCATTATTACCCGTATCAATAGTACCAACATTCCAAGCTACCATTCTATGAATCAGTGAAGCGCTGGTGGTGGTAAAGTTGAGGAGAGAGTGCAGGAAGAGGCAAAGCTAAGTAGATGAGAGAGAAAGAGGGTAAGGAGGAGAAGATAGAGAGAAGAAAGTGAGAAGTGAGGGCATTTAGGGAAAAACACACAAACTTGGAAATCCCAGATTCCCACCCCAACCCTTATCTATCTTTTGCATATGATAATGGACTTTTTTGGGTTAAACAAGTTCAATTGGTATTTTAATGGGATTTTCCCAAAAAAAAATTCATTAGTATTTTTTTTTGGTTTGAGTTAAGTTGCATTTAACTGCCTGAGTTATTCTTTAGAAATACCATGTATCTCAAATTAATTAATTTTTAGTGCAAATGACATCATAGAGTATTTTTTTTCAGTTAGTGGGTGCTATGGAAAAAAAACACCATAATGTCAGATGCACTAAAAATTAATTAATTTAAGATATTGAGTACCACTGAAAAAATATTGTAGGATATTGGGTGATATTGAAAAAATATTTCAGAATACAAGCTGAAACTGAAAATAATTAAAAATTAATTTAATTATGCGAGATATATTAAAATTTAATTAATTTAGATTCTAGGTTCCAAAAATATTTTAAGATGCAACATAAAATTTAATCCAAATAAAAAAGAATACATGAAAAAAATAAAAAAGGGTTCCCATACCCCAAAATGTTGCAGTTTTTGGGGATGAGTATGCCTTGCTCATAGATTTGCTGAGCATAGAGCATAAAGCTGGGAAAACAGGCTGAACTCGTCGAGGCTGCTCGTTTAAACCCTGAATAGACAAGGGTTGGATTTAAAATTTTTGCCTCAAAAGTGAAAGCGGCTTAAACCTACAAGGCCGGCCCTTTTAGGATTGTATGTTTTTTTTTATTTTTTAAAATTATTTATATTATAATAATATTATTGATTTTTTATACTTTGTTAATGATGTTGCAAATATTTAGTTGTTATTATCTTTTTTTAGAATTAAGTTTCATAAGAACATCTTGTATTAAGAATCCTAAACTTAAAAACTTATAAAAGAAATTTCTTATTTCATAAGTATTCTTACTAATTTTGTAGTTTTTGACTTATTTTCTAGTGATTGTTTTATTTATATCATGTATTGTTTATTTTGTTAACTACTTACACATTTCAAGACATTTTATAAGAAGTATTTTTAATTTTGTTATGTCTTCTCATTAATTATTTGTAATTGTGGTATGTGGACAATAGTTTTCCTTTGATTATGACTTAGTGATTGTATTTATTTGTTGCATGGCGCATACCGTTTGCACATTAATTTAACAATATTTATGTGTTAAATTAGGACTTTTATTGTTGTGATTTTATGTTTTTATAAAAAGTTGAGGAAAAATAGTAAAATATTATTAAAATAGTTTCAGCCCTATAGGGCTGGGCCTCAAAAAATGACTATTTTTCTTGAGTCGATCCTAAAAGGGGAGACCCTTTTAGGCCCTAGCCAGTAAAGGGTCAGCTCTATAAGGTAGGTCCAGCCCTGTTTACCAGCTCTAGCTGAGTAGGGCATGCAGACCCCACTACTTACTCCCTCTCTTCTTTTGCAAAGGATAAAAAAGGAAATGAAGAATGAAAAAAGGTAAAATTATGGGAAATCCCACATAAAGACCATTACAAATGCTAAATGATAGAGAGGTGATTTCAATATTCATATTATTAAAGAGGTGTGAGTACCTTAGCTATTTTTTTAAAATTAAAAAGAAATTATAGAAATATCCCTGGGTGAGTTTTAAAATAAGAGAGAAGAAGGCGCGATTTCCGGATCACTTCACACACACTTCTTGACATTTTCTTAGCGACTTTCTTTGGTTATTGTGGCTGCAAATTTTCATTGCGAAGGGTGAGGAAGCTGCGGTGAGAGAAGAGGATGGAATGTGTTGGCGGAGGATTTGGTTCGTGACTTTGCCCTAACGTGGTTGTCGTTAAGGAAAATGACAAGTTCACTTTAGGAAATGAGCACTTTAGAAAATGACAAGTTCTGTTATGAAAATAACAAGTTCACTAAAGAAAATAACCACTTGAGAAAATGAGAATATAGGCTTAGAAAAATTCTCTCACTACACATGGGTTTTCCAAGTTCACATTTGAAAGTGAGAACTTTTGATATGAAAATGACATATTCACTTAAGAAAATGACCACTTGAGAAAAATGAGAATTCAAGCTTGAAAGAATTCTCATACTAGACATGGGTTTACCAAGTTTTCACATTTAAAAATGACAATATTTGATATGAAAATGACAAGTTCACTTTAGTAAATAACCAAATGAGAAAATGAGAATGCAGTCTTGGAAGAATTCCTACATTATCAAATTTATATTTAAAAATGTTGGACTTTGGGTCCAAGTCCGCCCTTGATAGGTTGGACTATTTGATTAGGAAACAAGTAGCCTTATTAAATAAGAAACAAATCAACATTAATTATTGATTTGTTAATTGAGAAATAAGTAATTGTATATTAGGAAATTAATCAATAATTAATTTCCTGATTATTACTTAGAAGGCAAGTAGGAGTACACAAAACTTCCTAATTAGTGGTTTCCCTAGACCTCTATAAATACGATGTGCCTTTCTCATTTGAACCTCACCCCTACCATTGAGCTATCTGGCAACCTCTCTTATTTCCTACCATCTTTCTTGTTCTGGTGATATGCTATGCCAATCCTAATTAAGCTCTAGTAGTCTAATAATTGCATGAGCATTATTATGTTAAAGTTATGAAGCATTGACCTAAATCCGAGGGTGGATTCACCCCAATACACTAGTCTCTTCTTTCTCCTTAATTTCCTTCAAAACATGACAAGTTCTGATATGAAAATGACAAGTTTGCTTAAGGAAATGACCCTTGAGAAAATTAGAATGCAAGCTTGGAAGAATTCCCACACTAGACACAAGCTTACCAAGTTTATATTTAAAAATGACTAGTTCACTTGAGGAAATATCCAAACACCAGCAAGGTGATGAAAATAAAAAGGTTAGGTTTTTTTGCATGCCCTCACATTACCAACGAACACCTTCTTCAATTTCCCCTACAACACTCGGCCCTTCGTTAACTTCGATCACCCTCCTAATTACATAACAACATATCGATATCAATAAAGTTAACACCTTGAGGTTACAATGTTTAACTTCACAATCAACATTCAACTTCAATATCCTACCTCTTTCACCCATCAACATTCACCATCCTCTAAGCTAAAAACCCAACTTCCCACTAAACACACCTATCAAAATTAAGACCAAGAAGTTATTGTCAGGATCGTGAGATAAAGAGAATAAGATTGTGGTTTCAAAATTTATTTATCTCACTTCCTTTCCACGGCTCCACTATTGATTCCCTTCTTCCTTGCTCCCTAACTCGTGCCACTTTCTATCTCTCTGATTCAGTCATTTTTTTTATTTTGTAGAGGTTCATTTTGTTGGAGAGATTTAATTTATGAAGATAACTTAAATCTAATGGCTCTTTATTTGGATTAAATAAATAGGTTAAATTAAAACTATTGGAGAGATTTAATTTAAACTGAATTTATTTAATTAGCTCATCAAGATAATTAATAGTTAATTCATTTCAAAATTAATGATGATTAATTTTGAAATTTAAAAATAGCCCTCATAGGTTATAAACTTGATAGAGCAGATATACTGAAATACATATATTAGAATTGAGGCGCTAGCACGCAGTCTCGGTTGGAGAGCATTCGTGTGGATACCGGTAGAGGGAGCAGACCTGACGTGTTAGCTCCTAGAGATCGTGAAAACCCTGAATTACAAAAGGTATGAATCCTTCCAACTTGGTTTAAACGCCGTTGATAGATCCTTGATTAGGATCGGTGAAATTTTTTTAAAATTCTTCCGCTGTGCCTACCAATCCTAATAGTGGCATCAAAGCCAGGTCAATTGTGTGTTTAAATTGAGTTTTCTTATACATGTGATATATATGGGATGTGAACGTATGTTTATAAGAAACATTCGAATATCCATGTGATTTGGTTAATACAAAACAAAATTATTTAGAAAGATGTGATCTTGTAATTTCAATGATTTTCGTTTTCGTTTAAATTGAATCTTGAAATTGTTTCGTTTTCGGTTTTGAAACATGTATGTGATTCTCATTTTGGAACAAGCATGAAATCGATTCCGAACATGTATATCTTGAAACATGTATGTGATTTTCGTTTTGGAACAAGCATGAAATCGATTCCGAACATGCATATCTTGAAACATGTATGTGATTTTCGTTTTTCAACAAGCATGAAATCGGGTAGGGTACCTGAGATCGCAGTTGGCGGCAATCAAATCGGGTCTAGGTTCGGTTATCTATTCGGGTAATAGGGATCCGAACTATGGGGAAGACAATCTGGATCAGAAGCGTTCTATGCCATTGTTGTTTTTGTTTTGAAAAATTGGGTCCGAAATTTAAAAATTTAAAAATTTAAAATATTTCTTTTAAAAGGAATGTGCCTTTTTCAAAAACCGGCTAGCGGGACTGCCGTGACCACCTTTGCGTAGCGCAATATAATCTGATCACGACATTTATTGCTTTTCATATTGTATAAATTCTTGTTGTGATTTATTATTTATACTTGTTTGGGTATGGTGAACAACATAGCTTTAGAATTTTACAAAGGGTTGTAATATTTAAATACGGCTTGCGTGCCGTGCCTTTCTCTAAATACTCTCGATGTACATTCTCTTCTCATCTCACTCCCCTCGAATGTTTAAACGAGGTTTCTCTCAATGTATTTCTTTTCTTATTTAGAGAAGTCCTCTCATTGGCTTGGGAGGATTTTAGGTTAGGTAAGCCATGTAGTGTCACATTTAAATTATGCTTTTGATTAGATCATTACATGAATACCTTTGCGTTTATATGTATTTATCTGTATGAGATATGACCACGATTGCATCCATATAAACAAAACTAATTAATTAAGTCCTATGAATCAAATCTTAAGTCATAATGCCGTCAATTAATAAATACTTGTCAAAACCTAGATCGCTCAATTGTGGAAACCACCAAAGTGGATGCACTTGAGTTATCTTGATGAGACAAGCATGAGTAATAGTGCTGCTCATAATATTCATTATTGTTTAGATTTAACTGAGATTAACAAAATGGTTTTACATCTCAAGGCATTAGATGGGATTAAACATGCGGGATCATATGGTGGTCGAATCCCATAAACATCTAAGAGTTACATGTGATGTAATTGGTAAATAGGTTACCTACCTAAATAACTTGAATTTAAGCGTCTTGCCAAAGAGGACTTAAGTTTAAGCCAAATATGGATCTTAGCCCACTAATTATTTTGAGGGTTGTTAACTTAGTGGGAGATTACTAACTAACTTTGCATATTTTAATTGTAGAATCATGTCGACTAGTAATACTGCTACACTATCATTGCGATCAGTCCTTGAGAAGGACAAACTCATGGGACAAACTTTCTTGACTGGTTCAGGAACTTGAGAATTGTTCCCAAGCAGGAAAGAAAGGTTTATGTCCTAGATCAACCCATTCCTGAGAAGCCTGCAGCCAATGTTCCAAGAGCTCAGAGAGATGCTTACATAAAGCATAAGGATGACTCTGTGGATGTAGGTTGCCCGATGCTTGCCACTATGGTTCTAGAGCTCCAAAGAGATCTGGAACTCATGGAGACTCATGAGATGATTGTCCATCTTAAGGAAATGTTCCAGCAACAGGCAAGGCAAGAAAGGTATGAGACCATAAAGGCCTTACATTCCTGCAAGATGGCTGAAGGTGCATCAGTTAGTACTCATGTGTTAATGATGAAAGGCTATATTGATCACCTTGAGAGGCTTGGATTTCCCATGAGCCATGAGTTAGCTACGGATTTGATCCTCAACTCACTCCCGGAGAGTTATGACCAGTTTGTTATGAACTACAACATGGAGAAATCAATTTCTGAACTGCATGGGATGCTCAAAACTGCTGAGAAAAGCATTAAGAAAAAGCCCAGTACAGTTTTTGATGGTTCAGAAAGGAAAGGGTATAAAAAAGAAAGGGAAGGGCAAATTGAAGGGTAATGGCTTAGGTGGTAAGACCAAAGATTCAAACAAACCCAAAACCAAGCTTGCACCCAAGAAGGCAAAGCCTCTAAAAGAAGGAGTCTGCTACTTCTGCAATGAACCCGGTCATTGGAAGAGGAATTGCAAACTCTACCTGGAAGATCTAAAAAAGAATAAGAAGGATAGCGAGGCTATCACTTCAGGTATTTATGTTATAGACATTCATTTTTCTACTTCCTCTAAATGGGTATTAGATACTGTATGTGGTTCTCACATTTGTACAATTATACAGGGTCTAAAGGACAGTAGAAAGCTGAAAAGGGCAAGGTGGACCTACGAGTTGGAAACAGAGCAAGAGTTGCTGCTTTAGCCACAGGCTCTTATAAATTATTTTTGCCCAGTGGGCTTTTGTTAGTTTTGAACAATTGCTATTATGTTCCTGCTTCGAGTAGTAACATTGTTTCTCTTTCTTATTTGGATAAGGAAGGTTATACTTCCATTACTAGGAATAGTAAATGTTCTATTTATCGTAATGACATTTTCTATGCTGATGGTGATTTGCATGTTGGTCATTATATATTAAATTTGGAACATCCTAATAATGGGAATATCCATAACGTAACTACTAAGAGGATAAAATCAAACGATTTGAATCCGACCTACCTATAGCATTGTCGTCTAGGCCATATAAATGAGAAACGCATTTCTAAACTCCATCAAGATGGATTTCTAAACTCATTTTATTTTGATGAAGTAGTCAAAGAGTTTGGATTCATTCAAAACATCGATGAACCTTGTGTTTACAAGAAGGTTAGTGGGAGCATAGTTGTATTTCTAGTGCTTTATGTAGATGACATCCTACTCATTGGGAATGATATTCCTACCTTGCATAGTGTCAAGTCTTGGTTAGGAAAGTCCTTTTCAATGAAAGACTTAGGAGAAGCCACCAAAATCCTAGGGATTAGGATCTATAGGGATAGATCCAAAAGACTAATAAGCCTAAGTCAAAGCACATACATAGACAAGATACTACATAGGTTCGGTATGCAGGATTCAAAAAGGGGTTACATGCCCATGTCTCATGGCATCCATCTTAGCAAGGATCTGTGTCCTAGTACACCTTATTAGTGAAATCGCATGAGTAAGGTTCCATATGCCTCAGCCATTGGGTCCATCATGTATGCCATGTTATGTACTCGACCAGATGTCTCATTTGCCTTAAGTATGAGCAGCAGATACCAATAAGATCCTGGTGATGGTCATTAGACTACCGTCAAGAATATCCTAAAGTACTTAAAAAGGACTAAATACTTATTTTTGGTTTATGGTGGATGGAATGATGAGCTCTGCGTTACCGGTTACACAGATGCAAGTTTCCAGACTGACCAAGATGACCTTAAAGCACAATCTGGATACGTATTCCTCCTGAATGGTGAAGTAATAACCTGGAAGAGCTCCAAGCAGACCACTGTAGCAGATTCTGCAACAAAAGCTGAGTATATAGCAGCATCGGATGTAGCTAAAGAAGCCGTTTGGATCAGAAAGTTCATTACTAAACTAGGGGTGGTGCCGACCATCTCAAATTCAATAGATTTGTTATGTGACAAGAGCGGTGCTATTACACAGGCCAAAGAGCCTAGGTCACATCAAAGGACCAAGCATATACTCAGGCGATTTCATCTTATTAGAGAAATCAATGATAGAGGTGATATAAAGATATGCAAAGTAGCAGGAAAAGATAATGTTGCTGATCCTCTTACTAAGCCGCTTGCACAGGCAAAGCATGAGCGTCATGTTAGGAAATGGGAATTAGGCAAATTAATGATTGTACCTAGAGCAACTGGGAGGATGTTGGAAATTATGCCCAAAGGGCCAATCATTGTACTTTGAACATCATTAATTTAATGAAATTTCTCCATTCTGTTATCATATTATTTACATGTTAACTGTGATAATTGTATCCTTGGATAATTCATAAAGATTGTTCTAAAATGTCCCTAGTCGGTCATCTCTACGGGAGCAGAGATAAAACAAGATCAGTATGACTTTGATAAGATATGGAGATACAATTCAAAATCTTAGGCATTTGTAAGAGTATAAGGTGCTGGACCGACCCACTATGAGAAAGCTACATGGATCAAGTCATAAGCTTTTCTCATGTATAACCACATCACAATGCCCTTTGACCTGAGGTCATCATGGATTCCTACATGAGAGTTGCTAAGCTTTGAACTAGTCAAAAGTCACCTTTGACCAGATGATCATAAAGGCTACAATCGGGCTTGGTGGTTTTTCATGCAGAGGAATATGAATGATCAAGATGGAATTTGTCCCTCACATTAGTAGAGAGATATTACTGGGCCCCTCGATGAGTAAGTCTGAGAAATGTATGGCCATACTGCAATGGAAAGGAGTTTCCATTTCTATTGTCAGACTACTCAGGAATCGAGAAAGTAATAGTCAGGAATAAGACGATGACATTATCCATGCCTCATCCTTGACCGATATATCGTGTGACAAAAGGGACGTGACATGGTTGTATAACAGGTTGCATCGGGTTAATGATCCTCATATGAATTGGGTAGTCGTGATGTCTTGCTAGAGGCCGCTTGCGACTTGTGGGTTAATACAATTATTGGCCCACTGCCAACTTCATATGGGCCTACAGGGTCGCACACAAGAATGGCCCAACACGAGATAATGTTTAATTAGGGTGGACGAATTTTATATTTATATATATATATATATATATGTATATATGTAATATAAAAAAATTCGTTAATAATATTATATATATATATATATGTATTTTCGAAATACATATTATATATATATATATATATTATATGATATTATTATATTGTGTTAGTTTTAAATTTAATTTATTAAGATAAATTAAATCTAATAACTAACACGATAGAGATATGGTATCTCAGATTTAATTTATGAAGATAAGTTAAATCTAATGGCTCTTTATTTGGATTAAATAAATAGGTTAAATTAAAAATGTTGGAGAGATTTCATTTAAACTGAATTTATTTAATTAGCTCATCAAGATAATTAATAGTTAATTAATTTCAAAATTAATGATGATTAATTTTGAAATTTGAAAATAGCCCTCATAGGTTATAAACTTGATAGAGCAGGTATACTGAGATACATATATTAGAATTGAGAGCCGCAAGGGAAACCCTAGGAGACATTAAAGGCGCTATCATGCAGTCTCGGTTGGAGAGCATTCGTGTGGATACCGGTAGAGGGAGCGAACCTGACGTGTTGGCTCTTAGAGTTCATAAAAAGCCTGAATTACAAAAGGTATGAATCCTTCCAACTTGGTTTAAACGCCGTTGATACATCCTCGATTAGGATCAGTGAAATTTTTTTAAAATTCTTCCGCTATGCCTGCCGATCCTAACACATTTCTATAATTTCCCATTTATTTGAAAAAGGATAGTTGAGGTACTCACACCTCTTTGGCAATATGAATATTGGAATCACCTCTCTATCATTTAACATTTGTAATGGTTTTTTGTGGGATTTTCCCTAGAATTATCATCACATCTCAAAAAAGATCTAAATGTAAAAAAAAAAAGCTTAGTAACAAGGAAGTAGTATAAAGTTTTTGTACACTAAAACTCGTGGTTCCATGCTTCTTCAGTTGTTATTGGAGTTTAGGTGATTAAACCCCTTCATGGACAATTTATAGCCATTTCGCACAAAAAAAATCATACCTAATTCATTTAAGGAAAAATTACATATAAATATTTATATTAAAAATTGCACATTTTTATTAAAAATTTAAGAAGTTATCATATTTTCAAAATCAAACTTATTAAGTATTATCACATTTTTAAAATTTTAAATCTTAACATCTCAATTTGTATAATAAGAGATGTGGTATATTATAGGTTTTATAAATTAACTATAAGGTTATAAATTAGAGAAAGTGATAAGGATAGAGGGTAGAAGAAATAGCAAGACGAGATTAGGACAAAAGACAATGACCTATTTCTCATTAGTATAAAGATGAACATAATGGTAATAATTGCAAAAAAAACTCCTCACAAGCCATTCATTGGGGAAGTTAACGAGTTTAGAGCATTGAACATATGGAATCTTAAGAGTGGGGGTTATGGACATTTACTCATTCAATATTTACAGTACTCACCCTTGAATGTCCATAATGAATATTGTGCCTCACTAAAACCTTATTAGGAAAAATCCATTAGGACAAAAACCTAGGGAAGGAAAAAATGTACACAATACATATTAAAACTATAGTCTTGTTAAAAACATTACCAAGAAAATCCTAAAGGACAAAATCTTGGTTAAGGAAAAGAGCACACCATAATCTTTACTACCCCTTGTGTAACCCCTTACCTTATAAACAGTAATTATGATTCAAAAATACGTGATTAAGAAGAACTAGAGACCAATGGATGATAAAATTCCATTTTTTATTTTATCCTTGAGATAGGGTTTTTACAAATTTCTTTCAAAATCGTTTTATCCTGGTCTACTATTTATATTTCAAATATAACTACCCTATGTAGTCAAACCACATTCATACATATCAGAGTGTACAACAAAAATCCTGGCAACCCCCGGGTTTCATTTATATATATACTAAGGGTTTACAATTTCCCTTATAGGGGATTACACAAAATCATACCAACATTTACATCCCAAGTATATATACAGTAATCCCATCCAAAATTGATAACTAACAACTCAAAATTAAATGACCCTATAGAAGATTTAACCGCCCTTGGTAGTCTCTTTTCCCTTAGAACCACTTGACCTGTCTGAAGGTTAGTCAATGGAAAGAATGAGATTCAAGGAATCCCAGTAGTAACAAATCACTCATACCATACAAAATCACAAAGCATGCAATGACAACATCAAGTAGCATGAAAAATATTATACAACCTGTCACATATACACATAGTCACATAGTCTCATCCCCTGTAAACTACCGCCCTGAAGGCATGGTCCTCCTACCAAAAACACCAACGGGCTGCGGGTGATAGACCCACAAACAATGATAATCAAACATACAATATATCACATATAGTATAAGGGAAAGTGTCACTATCTTGGTCTTTCCGAGCATGCTCCGGCACCGATTGTTCATGAGCAGGGCAAATATCAAATCCTAAAAGCCAAAATCAAGGATGACAAATTAATCTCTATTCCAAGTTCTTAATTCCAATCACTTAATGTTGTTATCATTTGAACTCTTTAGGTGGCTACAAGAAGCATAACACATGCCTAAAGGATTGGGAAGAACTTGAACAAAACTCCCCTCTCAGAAGTGAAAACACTGATTTTTAACTCATGCACTCGAGTGATAACTGGCGCACTCGAGTAATGAGACAACTTGTACTGAGTGAGGATGATTGTAATTCCCCAAAAATGGGATTAAGGGCTAATGACTTCAAAAGTGGATGTAATTATTGTTAATAAACACTTTTGAAGAATATGATATGAATTACGATCCGAATGCATTCTGATTAGTGCCTAAACCTTGTATTTAAGCTTAATTGTGTGACAAATCTTAACATGAACCCAAATGGTAGGGGAGGGTGCATGAATGGTGATATAAATTATATAAATGTGCTTAGTAGTGATTCAAATGGAATTACCATAATCAGGGGGAAATGGGTAAAAGGAAAGTTACAGACCAATTGGTCAGCTACCTAAGAGGAAGCTCCTTGGTAACTTAAAAATCAATGGTTGAGATTCATTGAGTAAGAGAGTGGAATCATGTGTGTGTGAACTCATATGTGTCCATGAGGAAAGAACAATATTTTGACATGTGGCATTGTTGAGCCTTGGATGATGGTCAAAGTTTCAAACTCCATTCCCTCTCTCTTCACTCCCTCCAAGCTGGTTATTATGCATGGGGAGGGCCAAAAATCTGACTTTCATCATCTTCATCATCTCTCTCTCACCCTCCATTGTCGAGCAAGCTTAAGGAAGAAAGAGAAAGAAGAAAATTCAAGGTTAGTGCTTTATATGACCTTGAATACTCAATTCATCTTCAATAATCTTGTTCATGGTGATGAGAGCTTCATTGTTATGGTTTTAATTTTGGAAAGGTGGTGCTTGAGTACTTGAGGAAATTTAAAAGTTGAGGAATCAAGAAACTAACCTTGGAAAGAGGAAAAGGTGAGTATTTGAAGCATTTTGACATATTTGTTGTGACCATTGATTAAGTTTTGTAAATTTTGGATTTTACCCTGATTTTGGTATTTGAAATGCATGAATGGGCTAGTGTATGGTGTTGGATTTGGTAGCATATTGTGTTTTTATGTCAATAGAAGTTGTTTGGAACTTTGGAAAGGAAATTGGTGTCATTGGTTGGTGTGTGAGAATGCAGCATGCAAAGTAAGAACTTGTTGTTAGAATGAGAATTTGGTTGATTTAAGGTCTCCAATGGGTTCCTTATGAAAAATTGTGTGGGGATAGAGTTGTTTGTGAATTCTAGGAACCATTGGACACTTTGTTGGGAAGTTTGGAAAATTCTGTCAGTTGCTGCGTTTTGGCTTCTGATAAACCTCACTCAAGTGCATAGGGGTTTTACTCGAGTGCAGCATCTTTTTTCCCTTTTCCTTCAGCTTTTCGATCACACTTCCATACCAGAATGTAAGGGTGCATCATCTCACTTGCGAGTGGTATAAGTTATCACTCGAGCACATTTTCTCTCACTCGAGTGCAAGAGTATTTTGCACTATGAGGCCACGTCTTGGGTTGTCACTCACAGGCCATTTTTCAAGAGTGTGTCTTAACACCCGCAAGTGTTGTGACATAACTCGAGTGCTAGAGCCAGTGCTTGAGTGCACTTCTCATTCTAGGGTTTCTGTTGCTCTTGGATAGTTACTTCTTGTGCCTCACTTGGTAGGACTTGGGTGAGCAAGAGGCTACCACTCGAGTGTTGTGGTAGGGACTCGAGTGCTGTGATCACTTTTTGTCTCTGTGGTTGCTCTAGGGCAAGCACTCACATGAGTAAGCTTTTATGCTCAAGTGCAAATTTCGTTATCACTCGATTGAGGCCTTCTTTACTCAAGCGAATAAGTCAAAAATCAATTTTTATGCTTCTGAAAAAGGGGTGTTTAGTGTAGTTCTTCCAACCCTTTAAGCATGTGTTTAGGCTTCTAGTAGCCTCCTAAAGAGTGAAAATGATAACCAACTTAAGTGTTACGAACATAAGAATTTGGAATAGAGAATAACCTATCATCCTTGATTTTGCTTATAGGGTTTGATATTTGCCTTGCTAATGAGCCATCTGTGCCTAAGCAAGATCGGAAAGAACAAGGTAGTGACGCTTTCCCTTGTACTATATGTGATATATTGTATGTTTGATTGATCATTATTTGTGAGATCTTCACCTGGGCCCATCAGTATTGACGATGGGAGGACCGTGCCTTCGGGATGGTAGAATATAGGGGATGTGATTAGGTGAAAGCCGAAAGGCTATATGTAGAAGTCGAAAGGCTATTTGTGAATTCTTCACCCGTAGCCTATCGGTGTTGACGGTGGGAGGACCGTGCCTTCGGGGTGGTGGAATACAGGGGATGAGACTATGTGATTATGTGCATATGTGACAGCCTGTATGCTGTGTAACACCCCAAATTTTGATTAAAGGCTAATGATGATTATTGAGAATGATTTGTGAATTAAATCTGAATTATTATGTCTTGTGGCAAATTTTGATAACTGTGCCATAATCAGTGGGAAATAAAGAAATTAATTACTAACTAAAAAGGAATGAGATGTGTAACTAAATGGCTAATGGAAGGATTAGAATAGCTAATTGGTGGCTTACTTTATAAGGACCAATGAAATTTGGACATGTGGCAAACTTGTGTATAAAGTGAGTAGGTGAGGAAAATTCAAACCCCTATATTTTAATATTTTCCCTCTCTCTTCCCTCCTATTTTCGTTGACAAGAGAGGCATAGGGGGAGTAGAGTGATCATTCCTTCTTCATATTCACTCATTTCTCTCTCATTCTCTCTACTCTATTTCGGCACCATTGGAGACCAAAGGAAAAGAAGAAAAGCTTGAAAAAGGTAAGGAAAATGATATCAAATGCTCAAACTCCCTTTTTTAAAGTTGTTCCTTGAGTTAAGAGCTTCATTTCTATGGTTATAGTTTGTCCATTGGTATTAGTTTGAGCTTTCAAGAATTTTGGAAGTTGGAGAATCAAGAAGCTCCTTTAAGAAAGTTATTAAGGTGAATTAAAGAAATCTTTCTATCTAAGCTTTGAGCCAAATGGTTTAGATTTAAAATTCTGGAAATTTTGCCTAATTTCAAAAATGATGGTCATTAGGAAGTTTGGTATGTGATTGGTATGGAATTGGTATGTTGTGAATGTATATGGATAGATAGAAAGGGATTTGGGATTGAATGATTAAGTTTGGTGATTTTGGAATTTTAGTGTATAATGTTACCTAAAACCAAAGCATGATAATGGAGTAGGATTTTGGTGGTTTTGGCATTTTCATTGGATTCCTTGAGTGATTTTGTGTGGGGATAGCTTTGGTTGAAGTTTTGGGTTCATTGAGAACTCTTGGGAAAATTCTGGAGAATATTGTCAGTGTTTCTGCGTTTTCTGGTTTCTGATGTGTCACTCAAGTGAGCCAATCCAATTCCTCATTTTCCCTTCAGTTTCTACATTGCACTTCTGTGAAGGGGGTAAGAGTGTTGCCTCACTTGCGAGTATGGTGGGTTCTCACTCGATTGAGCTTCCTCTCACTCGAGTGCTAGTGTATTTGACACCTAGAACATGCCTCTCGGGTTGTCACTCGCGGTTAAAGTGCAAGAGTGTGTTTTAACATTCGTGGGTATTCAGCCTTCACTCGAGTGCAAAGGACTGTGCTCGAGTGCTTCTCTTCCTTGAAAATTCCATTTGCTCTCGGGTAAATACTTCTTACACCTCACTTCCTGGTATTCGAGTGAGCATTTGGTATCACTCGAGTGTTGCATTCTGTGCTCAAGTGTTCTTGTTCTCTAAAAGTTCTTGTGCTCTCGGGTATTCACTCACTATTCTTTACTCTCTAGTGCCTGAGTGTAGACCATTCCATCACTCGAGTGAGGTCATCTTCACTCGAGTGCCAATGCCCCATCACTCGAGTAAGGCTGTCTTTACTCAAGTGAAACAATGAAAGATGACAATTTTGTGCTTCCAAAAAGGGGATCGTTGGGATTATTCTTCCAACCCTTTATGGCTTTTGTTAGAGGCTTTTATGGGTATTTAAGAGACAGTAATGATAACCAATTTAAGTACTGTGAAGTTATTTGAGAATTGGAATAAGTGATAACGCGTTGTCCTTAATTATGACTTTAGGATTTGATATTTGCCCGAAGCGTAGAAGGCTTGTGCCTACTCAAGAATGGAAAGACCAAGGTAGTAATACTTTATCCTATATCATGTATAATGCATTGCTTGCTTGTATTAATCATTGAATGAGCAAGGGGATGTGGCGAGAGCCTGGCCTTGAATATTATTGAGGGGATGTGACAGTTAGCCCAGCCTTGAATATTGTTATGCTGCTTTGTGATATATGCTTACTTGCTTTGTCTATTATGCATCATATACATAAACTGTTGCTATTGGGATTCTTTCGAATCTCATTCTTTCCAAATAATATTTCAGACAGGGCAAGTGGATCAAGAAGCAAACAAGTGAACAAGGACAACTAGGATTGCTAGTGGTAGTCTTAGTTTCTTTTTATTTTTTGGTTATCATTTAGACAACTGTATGTATATATTGGATTGACCATAGATTTGTAATTATTGTGTAATCCTCGATATGGGAAATTGAGATGGTCGATGATGCCCTATAAAACTCTTCAATTAATGATATTATCCTGGGTGAATGTCGGGAATTTGTTAATACTTTGATATTATATATGTGACAAACCGAACAAGCTAATTGTTTTTATTTTGAAATGAACATAAATCTTGTACAGGTTTTGTAAAAAAATTTTAATTACCCTCAATCTCTCATTCAAGTATAAAATGAGTTTAAACACTAAGTGCAGCCTTGATCGTGACGGGGGTTATATGCTGTGTTTTATGCTGCGATGCTGCTTGATGATGTCATTGCATGCTCTGTGATTATGTATAGTATGAGTGATTTGTTATTACTGGGATTCTTTTAAATCTTATTCATTCCATTGACTAATCTTCAGATAGGGCAAGTGGCTCCTAAGGGAAGGAGACGACCAAGGGTAGATAGGACTCCTTAAGGAGTATTTTGGTTGTTGGTTATCAATTTTGGTATTGGGATTACTGTACTTATTTGGGATGTAAATATTAAAGTGATTTTGTGTAATCCCCTAAATAGGAATTTGTAAACCCTTATATATAAATATGAAACCCGGGGGTTGTCGGGATTTTTATTGTATACTCTGATATGTATGAATGTGATGTAACTGCATAGGGTAATTATATTTGAAACTTGAATCTAAGACCAGGATAAGAGGAAATGTTGAAAGAATTTGTGAAAACCCTACCGTAAGGAAGGGATTGTAAATAAGTTTTGATTATTATCGATCTCTATTTCATTTTAATTACGTATTTCGAATCATAATTATGAAGGAGGTTACAACGGCTCACTCGTGTGAGTGCTTGGCCGAGAGCAACAACTGAGACAAAACATAAACACAGCACTAGAGTCCTAAACTAAACACTCAAGTGATAGCCTCATGCTCACCCAAGTCCTACCAAGTGAGGCCCAGAAAGTGACTACCCGAGAGTAAAAGGAATCTTGAAATAGGAAATACACTCGAGTAGTAACCCTAGCACTCGAGTGATGGCATAACACTCGCGAGTACTAGCACACACTTTTGAAAAATGGGCTGCGAGTGACAACCCGTGACGCGAGTTCATAGTGCCAAATGCACGAGCACTCGAGTGATAGGCCAAATCACCCACAAGTGAGAACATACACTTATGCTTTCTCTGCTGCGAGAGTGCAACTGAAACTTGAAGGAAAAGACAAGAAATGATGTTGCACTTAAGTGAGACCCCAGATCACTCGAGTGGGGCTTTTCAGAAGCCAAAACGCAGCAGATGACAACATTTTCCAGATTTTACCCCATATGCTTCCAATGGTCCTAAAGTTAGCAAATAACATGTTCCCATAAAAATTTTCATAAGGAACCTATTGGAAACACCAAAACAACCAAATTCCTATCACAATGACACAATTCACCCTTTCCAAACATATTGCAATCCAAAACCACTAAATGACCAACTTGGCATCCAAGACTTCAAACCAATTCCAATGACATAAAGACACAATATGACACCAAATCCAACACAATACACTAGGCAATTCATGCATTTCTAAATTCTACCAAAATCAGGGCACAAATCACAAATTTAAAAACTTAACCAATGGTCACAATGAATATGTCAATAAAGAGCTCTTTCTTACCTCTTCATCTTTCCAAAAGTAGATACTTGATACCACAACTCCCAAATTTCTTCAAGCACTCATACACCACCTTTCAAAAATCAAAAACCATAGCAATGAAGCTCTCATCACTATGAACAACATTAATGAAGAGCATTTAAGCATTAGAAGTCACATGGAGCACTAACCTTAAACTTTCTTCTTTTTCTTTCCTCTTGAGCTCACACGAAAATGGAGGCAAGCGAGAAAAAATGAAATGATGATAATGAACCAAATTTTTCCCCTTGCTCCCATGCCTTAGCCGACTTAGAAGGAGAGAGGAGAAAGGGAAATGTGTTTGAACATTTGACCATCATCTATAGTCCACATGTTAACACTTACTCGAGGGATCACTTGAGTAATGACCCAGGCTTACTCGAGTGACCACTCGAGTAATGCTTCCCAAGAGAACAAAACAACGTATTAAAGCTTTCGAAAATCATGGGATTCATTATGAAACTCACTCTTGTTGCTTCCAATTACTCTAACACTTCATTGTATTAGTGTTTAATTTGTTTCTCCAGGAATACAATGAAGAGATGATGCAAAAAGAAAAATGTTGACTTTACGAAAGCAAAGCATCAACGTTCATAATGGCTAGTTTTCGAATTCAAACAAACGGACGAACAAAGGAACAAGACTCAATGGATAAGTTGAAATACTCACAGCGGTCATATCCTACTACTCTATAAATATAGAAGATTCAAGCAGAGCAATAACAACAACAACAACGAGAACACAACGACACAAACATGCTCATATCCTAAGCAATTCATCTCAACCCAAACACTCTCTGTTCTTATCTGTTTTCTGTATTATGTGAATTTGAGAGAGTTATTGATTGTATTGTACTTCAGTAACCATCTATTCACTTCTAAGAGAGAATATTGATTGTAATCTTTCATCATCAAAGTTGTATCCTTACAGGGTGTGTAAAGGGGAGTAACTCAGTTGTAACCTTACGGTGTGTAAGGACGAGTAACTCTGTGAAAGATTTGTAAAAGGCTTCACAATTGCTCCACTAAACTTGTGAGTTGTAAAGGCTGTTCTTGTGCCTAGATTAAACAAGATAGTGGATTTGAAAATCTCAGGAGGAGCCTAGGGACTAGATGTAGGCCATCGCAAATTGGACGAAACTAGAATAAATCACAATTGCATACTCTCTTCCTTAAACTCTTATATTTCCAGCATATATTAACTGTTGATTTATAATTCATTACTTTCATATTTATTGCTTCTACTAAGATGTGAAAAGATTTTTAAAGTTCTTAAGTTTTTATCTTATACCCAATTCAACCCCCTTCTTGGGTATTAGTTGGTTCTAACACTTAGCATATATCATGCATGCATTATGATAATTGTTTACTACTAAGATTCTCTCGAATCTCACCCTCCACCAACCAACCATTTAGATGGTGAAAACAAAGAAGAGAACTACACGAGAGAAAATCAGTGGTTGAATAAAGATAGGAAGATTCTTGCATTTTATTGTAACGGGTTTAGACACCCTAGTAGCCTTGTGCGGCTACATTATTTGTAATCATTATGTACAATCCCTATGGGGAATTTCTATAATCAAGCACCTATTATCAGTATTATTATGCTATTTTTGTGTGCCCACCAAACTACGCATAAGCACTCTTAAAAATGTGGAAATAACATATAGGTGTGACAAACCTTGTGAGTATAACTCAGTGAAACACTAAGGCAAATGAGCATACTGTGGGAGTCAACTCTAAAGAGGAGAAAAATCAACAACGTAGTGAACCCGGAATCTTTCACCTACATCCCGTGTTACACCCTAACTCTTAAGCACATGCAGTATAAAATGCATGCTATAGCAATCAATTTATGGTGTACATTGATTTCTTTTTCTTACATGGTACAGACGTAAGTTTGAAAATATACTCAATATTCAAACAAGAACTTTTTTTCACAATAACTATTTTGCAATCTCATTTGTGAAAAATAGTTCTTTGCTTGGCTACAAGTCTGTATCCATGCTTCAATTCATTTTCTATGTATATATATACATATAGATCTCATCTTAGTTTAACTAAGGCGACTCAAATAAAAAGATTCTTCTTAATTATCTTATGGTAATCATTTGCTCATCTTACTCTCCTATGTCCCTAAGAAATATAGGAAGATGGTTGTTTGTGTGACTGAATTAACCTTTTTCTGACCTATACGACATACAGAATTGTATAAGTTTTATGTATTTACTCATAGCATACATACTATTTCTTTAATATTTAGATGAAAGATGTCCAAGATGTTATGAGTGAAAATGGTCAATTAGAAAGTGCAAGTGCACACTGTCATCAATAAGTAATATAGAAGTGAGTAAAGCATCGTTCCCTCAAGGATTGATCACTAAGTACCAAAATGAGTAATTTTAACTCTATTTAGTTGATCGATTAGTTGGTGATTGAGAGTACTAAATAAAAGATGAGTAAATATGGATGCAAATGATATGAAACAGCTATGACAAAAAGTCCTAGGGATTAGATTTCACTTAACAAATTTCGGATTGAATCACTTATCTATTCTAGCCCAATTTATTCCACATAATTGATAGTCGAGTTTTCCTAATTTAATTACTAGCCTCTTCCAAGGTCAAGCAATTCTATAATTAATTGCTAATCTAATATATTCCTATATGAATTTAAGCAATTAATTATGCATTAAAATTTATGGAACTCTATAAGACTACACAACCCATATGAATATATTCCTATTTCATATGCAAGTTATGGTTTTAATTATAGGTTCTACACACATGTATCTCCTTCCAGTCTCAACATATATATTGAAATTATTCAAAAGATGGCCAATCAAATGAAAGCATTAAGAAAAATAATTAAAACTCAATCATGAAGGAAAAATTAAAACTAGATTTAATAAGTTAAAATTCAATCCATTATTAAGCTACGTCATCACCTTAGGAAAATGAAAATTTAGCTCATGATAAAACTAAAAACAAAACCAAAATAAATTGACATTGGTGAAAAGGAAGATGAAGTGGTAGATGAAGTAGTAGGTGAAAAGGAAGATGAAATGGTTGGTGGAATGGTAGATGATTCCTGCTTTCAACTTCCAAGCAAAATTCGAAACCCTTGGAGATAGAACTGGATTTTGGTCTCAACAGTAAAGTTGTAGAGCTCTTTCTTAGCTTTTTATCCATATAAAAAAAATATCCCAATCCGACATCTAGAGCTCTAGATATTACATGAAAACTGAAAGATGGTCTAATTTAGTATTTTTCAAGAAATTCTATTTTATGCCAAAATCATTATTTATTTATTAATTACACCCAAATTTATTAAATTGAACTCAAATATCATCCTTAAAATCATTATATAAGGGAAAATAAGTATGCAAATATTTTACTTATCAAATTCTCCCACACTTAGCTTTGGACATCCTTGGACAAGGAATGACTAATTAGTGCTAACAAAATTAGAAGTGTCAAGTCATAAGCAAAAATACAATTGAAAAATAAAGAAATCATAGTATTCATGAATCAACGAAAATATAAACTGGTAATTTCATTTGGAAATGAATAAACCAAGTTCGTAATTGTGACTCATTATCCCAATCTCTCAAGTGTTTAAGGGTAGGTGTTTCACTCAAATTCAACCGAAAAAATTGCACTACCAAAGGCTTGCTAAAAATCTCAATCTCCACTGCCTAATTCACATGCATAATTCAAATAGAAAAGGACTTATGAAGGGTTGTAATGGGGTTAAGGTAAAAGGAATGTAAACATGATATGAAGGGCTAAAGAAATAGAAAAATTGAAAAATGACCTGCTTATGAATAAATTTATTTCTCCACAGCATCACACAATACTTAATTTTTTTTTTCTTTCTCTTTTTTTTCTTTTCTTTTCTTTCCTTTTTTTTTTTTGCAACTCTAAAGTTGATGATATATACACCCCCACACTTGTCAAAAGACCATTTCACAAAAATTTCAAATGCTCTGCTAATCTTCCGAATTAGGTAAAAGCACTTGATATATCATTAAAGCACTTGTTAATGGGTTGAGAATAAAGATACAATCAATTAGGCTCAAATGGTCTTATCAACGGTATAATTGCAAGGTTGGCTATTTGACTCCGGCTAAACAAAAAGAATGCCTTTATCATTTTTTAATGTGCATGTGAGATGTAATTTCAACCAGATTTAAAGCAAGTTATAGAGTGACAACTTAATAGGTGAATATCACACACAAGAAAAATAATCATTATAGGCTCAAAAGCTCATGGTTAGGCGCTTTCAAACTCAACTCATTCAATCTTAAAATTCATCACCAATTGTAACAATCAGTTGTTCATTCATGCTATAAAATCTCTAAATTCAATTGATCCATACTCAAAACTTATATACTTCTTAAGATCATTACAAAGCACTTAAATAGGATGCTTTTTTTTTCACTGTTACTCTTTTTTTTAAGAAGGAACAAAAACATGCAATGAATAAAATACATCTCAGGAGTTACGAATAACTCCTTACTCTGCCATTTTTTTCCACACCCCATGCATCTAATGGTTTACTAACTAAAAAAAATTTCTCCTCCCCCAACCTAAATCAAACATTGTCCCCAATGTTTTCTAGAGCTTAGAGAAAGCTTTTTTTTTGTTTTCTTAAACAAAAACACACAATGAAATAAAACCAAGAGATTAAATAAAGTTACAACTGAAGAGTGGTATCTGGGTTCTGCTTCTGACTGTAATATCCCAAAAAGCGATTAAGGGCTAATGACTTCAAAAGTGAATGTAATTATTGTTGAATAAACACTTTTGAAGAATGGATGATGGGAATTTGTATGTTTTAATGATTCCAATTGCTTCCTTGTGAAAATTCGTGTGGGGAGAGTGTTTATTGTGAAATTGGAACCATTGGGAACAATTGTGCAAAAGTTGGAAACTCTGTCCATTGAAACTCTGTACATGGCAGCCGATTTGTATGGACGTTTTAAATGGGAAAATGGTGTCTAAAAATTCTGAAAGTTTCCAGTCTTAAATATCACATGCCAAGCTTTAAAATGGATATATAATTTGTGTCATTTCAATTTGTGAGCTAAGAGTTATGATTTTCCAAAGTTTGGGATGGAAACTGGAATCTGTTTTGGAGCAGTATGGACTTTTGTGCAATTCTGTATTTTTGAGGTAATTAAATGCAGTGATCCATATTTTTCCAATACAGAGGACTTAAATATATTTCCATTGGCTTTGGGATCACCCCATTTGGAGTTTTCTAGAATTAGTTATGAGTTTTCAAAGTTTAGGCAGAAATCTGCCAGAATTTTGTAAAAATCCGAAATTGATGGAAATTTAGTAAATAATTAGAAAATAATATTATATCATATTAAATCATCATCCACCTCTTCCATCAGCCCCAAACCGTGACATTCAGCTTCAACAAGAGAGAGAAGGTGTGAGAAATTCTAGAGAGAGAAGGAGAAGAGAACTTGTACGGTAAGTCGATTTCTTCGGTAAATCCATACCTAATGCATATAACTCCGCTCCTAAGCTATTTGTCTATGTTCTTAAAGGTTTGTGGAGCACAAATTTGGGTGTTCTAAGGCTAGGGTTTTCAGCCACCTTGAGGAAAAGCTAGTGGGAGCTTGAGGTAACTTCCAAACTTTCATATATTGCTTATTCTGGCTGTGCTGGGCAATTTAATCGGTGAAATTTCGCCGGATTGTCATTGGTTTTAAAGTTTGGAAATGATATGGCCTAGGGTTTATGCTGCCCAAATTGGGTCTTAATGTTAGTTGTAACCAAATGTAATGGTTAATAAAGTAATTAGGAGTAAAAAGAAACATGTCTGCGGAGCTGAAACCGAAAAACCCCAATTTTTCTTGGGGAACTGAGAATTTTGGCCAAGGCTAGTTTGGAGGGGTTAGAGTTGGATTTTCAATGATTTGATGGTTCCATTGAGTTCAGGAGCAAAAATTAGGTGGGGTTACAGTTGGTCACTTTTTCGGAAAAGGCCGAAAAAGCATAATTACGAAAACGCCCCTGAAACACTTAAAGTAGGGCTGCCAAGGGTAAATTTGTAATTTGACATTGAATTTGATAATTCTGAGTCCGAAAATGGATTCCTTGGGTGGAAATATGTTAGGATAGCCCAGATTAGAATTTCAAGAAAAGTGCAACCGGACCGGGTACGGCGGGCCTGGGCCGAGTCCCCGGGGGCATTTTTGTAAATTTTTATTATAGACTCATATAACCCCAAGAAACACTATAGAAGTGTCTAAGTGGAGCATTTGGAATTGTAGGATTTGATATTTGCCCTATTCGCGATCCACCAGCGCTAGAGCACAATCGGAAAGAACAAGGTAGTAACTCTTTTCCCTTATACTATATGTGATACATGGTATGTTTGTGAGTCTATCACCTGCGAGCCATCAGTGTTGACAGTAGGAGGATCGTGCCTTCGGGGCGGTGGAATCCGGGGGATGAGACTATGTGAAAGCCTTAAGGCTATATGTGAAAGCCGAAAGGCTATTTATGAAACCTTCACCCGCGGCCCATTGGTGTTGACGGTGGGAGGACCGTGCCTTCGGGGTGGTGGAATACGGGGGATGATATTATGTGATTATGTGCATATGTGGCAGCCGGCGTGCTATGCTTTATGCTGTGATGTTGCTGATGATTTTCTTGCATACTTTGTAATCTAGATATCATAGATGAGCCTAACAGAACCTCAGTTGAGGAAGAGATTACCACCACAGTTGGAGGCCAAAAGATACTTATATCACCCTCTAGGATTAACTTGTGGTTAGGAATTGAGAACCCCCCAGATGATATTTACTCCTAGCTTGAACCAAACTAAATCTTTACTATCCTTAAACCCGGAGAGTTAGTTGGCCCTCTAAATTTCAAACCAAGTGATATGTGTGATCATCATAGGGTCCTATGGTACATCTACTCTAGGTCCCTAGTGAACAAAGCCAACAACTATACCCACTTCTCTGATAGGGACTTTAGGTGGTTTGCTTCACTTCTCCTGAAGGAGCAGAAGGATTTGAGTGAGTATATCTTCTCAGAAATGAAGAGATATAGGGTGGATGGAAAGGCTACAACACCAATGCCATATCCTCAGATTGTGTCACTGATCCTGAAAGAGAACAAGATATGGTATTTGGATAGAAAGGAGCCTATTGAGAGGTTGACTCCGGTTGGAAGAAACCAGATTGGGAAATTGAACATCGACATCCCTCTCAAAGGTCTTATGGAGTCTGGGTCAAAGAAGAAGAAGAAGACCACTGAGGCAGAGACCAGTAGGATGGATGACACTCAGTCATCGGCTCCAGCTGCCACTACTTCAACACCATCCTTTCTCAATGCCACTCTCCAGCACTTCATGGAGAACATGCTCAGAGGATTCCATGTGGATATCGCCAACACGAACGCTGAATTGATAACCCACATGAATGACAAGATGGGAGAATTGGTTGAAAGAATGGATAAAAGGCATGAGGAGTTGCTAGCTGAGCAACGTGCCCAGGGCGAGACACTGAGATTGATTCTGGCACGTTTGAACTCATTGGGTACTGGACCTTCTGCCGGTCCCTCCTCTTCTGCACCACCTCCACCAGAGAACCCTCCTACTGATACTCCTATTTTTGAGGCTGAACCATCTATTCCTCCGGTCTCTGGTCCACTTGAGCCACAAGCCAAAGATATTCTATTCACAGTGGACGATCCTGAAACCCATGAGACCACTCATATCATCATTGATGATTCACCTCCCAAACCTCAGCCTAAACCTATTCCCTCTCCTACCCACACTAAGGAAATATCTCCCTCCTCCTCCTCTGAACATCATACTCCAGAGGTTGAGACTACTTCTGAGGTTCAGACCACTCCAGAAGGTGAAACCTCTACTATGGTTGTCTTCCAATCTTCTCCTATTCCCCCCAGCGATGACATCCAAATCCCTTCAGTTCATCTGCCTGACCCAGTCCCCTCTAGCTCATTTGATTCTTCGGGTTCAGATGATTCTATGGTTCTTCCAGTAACACCCATTTCCATGGTCAAGCCTCCTAGCCTCCACTTGATTGATGAAGACAAAAAGGGGGAGAAGAGCTTGAGAGTGATTTTATGGAAGTGTCCTAGTTTATTTTGGGTATTTGGGTGTACATGGGATTCTAGGGAGTCTTTTGAATTGTTATCTTGTTATTTCATCTTGGAATGCAATTTTTAAGATTAATGCAAGTTTATTTCAAGTCTATTTAAGCTTTAAATTATAATACATTGTTGGACTAATGAAGTTTGTTATGTATGCAAGATGTACATCATCATTTCATTTTGAATCTAAACTTAATAAGTTTTACAAAATATTTTTTGAGTACAAGAAGCATTTAATTGAGAATTCAAAATAAAAAAAAATTGTGTTCAAAATCACCAAGTTTTGTCATCATCAAAAAGGGGCAGAATGTTAGATCTCATGTTTTGATGATAACAAAAGAATGGTTTGAAAAGGAAATGATTAATAAACAAGTTTGAACAAAGGAATAACAGGGATAAGCATCACTTGAGGTAAGCATTGGAGTAATGAAGAAAGGCCAAGAGAAAATGATGAGAAACTTGATCAGAAGCAAGTTTTCTAAGGCATTACTCGAGTACATACTCGAGTAATAAGACAAAACTTGAAGTAACTAGAGGCACCTTCCAGTAACCTGCCAACATTACTCGAGGAGGTACTCGAGTAATAGTGTAAGTATTTTCAAGTTGCTCTTGGCCTGCCAATGTTACTCGAGGAGCTAGTCGAGTAACCAGATAAAAACTTGGAGTTGCTCTCGGCCTGCCAACGTTACTCGAGGAACTACTTGAGTAACCATGTGAAAACCTTCCAGTTGCTCTCGGCCTTCCAATGATACTTGAGTAGGTACTCGAGTAACTCTGTGTTTGGAAATGTGTTGCTCTCAGCATTTTGTACCACTGCCAATGTTACTCGAGTAACACACTGAAGTAAGTAAAAACTTGAAGGTGGTACCCGATTAACTTGATATAATTTTACCTCATTTTTCCTCGAGTCATTACTCTAGTATGCAAGTATTTAATGTTCTATTTTAAGTGGATTCCTTGAGTAGGTACCCGAGTATGCAGAGATATTTTCAAGGAAAGCCTCAAGTCATTACCCGAGTAAGTTGTGCCCAAAGAGTAAGTTTACTCGAGTAAGTACTCGAGTAACAAGGTAAGTGCTCTCGGCCTTGAAATCCTGCCAACATTACTGGAGTAAAGCATCGAGTAACCAAAAGTTTATTTGAAGGTTTACCCGAGTTGGTACCCGAGTAACTCATAAAGTTGTGAGTGCATTACTCGAGTAGGTACCCGAGTAAACATATATTTCCAAAGGTTTGAAAATTGGTTATTCCATGCACTACCCGAGTGATCTTAAATTTGTCTGTTGACTTGCAGTTGATCAAATATTTCTCGATGATACTCGAGTAAACTTCAAGTAATACTCGAGTAGCTACTCGAGTAGGCAAACCCAGAAATCATTCAAATGTTCATTGATTTGTTTCCTATATGATTAATCTTTCATTGTATTAGTATTCTTAGCCTATTTCAGATGAACAATGAAGAAATCATATCAAGTAATGAAAGTCAAATGAAATGTTCAAATGCCAACCACCGCCAACGGATATTTTTCAAAAAATTGGAAAAGTCAATAGTGGCTGCGCACTCTCTAACGGACGAGAAGAAAATGTTCCAACGGTCCTCACCAACATATCTATATATATTGGAACATCCAAACAGAGAAAATAACAACAAGAACAGACACAAACGTATCATCAAGTTCATTGCTCTGTTTTCACATTGTAATTATATTTCTATGCTTCAGTGATTCTTATTCACTCTGTAAGAGAGATATTTCATTCAAACTCAATATTTGTTATTGAGATAACTTAAGGTTGTGAAACCTTGAGTTGGGATTGGATTACAACTTATAAGGGGGAGCGAGTATCCAGGCGAAGGAACTTGCTTGTACTGAGGTGCCAAGAACCCACTAAATCTTGGAAGTTATAGTGAAACTCTCAGAGAAGCTCTGAGGACTGGACGTAGGTCAAAGTGGTTGTGACCGAACCAGTATAACTCCCGGTGTACACTTCGGCGATATTTCTCCTTACTCCTTACTGTTTTAATTTCACTGTTAAAGTTTTACATTTCTGATGAAATTTTAGTATCACCCAATTCACCCCCCCTCTTGGGTGAAACGCTTGTTCTAACATTTGGTATCAGAGAGTAGGTCTTCTTGTTAAGGTTTAACAGCCTAAGAAGGATCCAATGGCAAGCATGGGTGAAGGAATTCTTCCCGACGGAGCATCCATCACTAGACCCCCTGGTTTCAATGGAGAACACTTCTCTTTCTGGAAAGCTAAGTTCAGAGTGTTCGTGATGGCTACTGAATATAGGCTATGGGATGTAATTGAGAGTGGAAACTATCAACCTACAAAGATTGTAGATTCTCAGAAAATTCCAAAGACACCAGCGGAATATGATGAGAATGACAAGAAACTTATCACTCTCAACAGCAAAGCAATTCTGATGTTACAAAGCGCTTTGAGTCAAAGTGAATATTTCAGAATTTGCACACTTCCAACAGCAAAACAAATGTGGGAAGCTCTGGAAATAGCTCATGAAGGAACTTCGGGAATAAAGAAGAATCGAATCAACACTTTGGTCACCGAATTCGATCTACTTCGAATGAAATCAGGTGAGTCGATTTATGAATTCAAACTTAGATATACTCACCTTGTTAACCAACTTGCAGCTCTTGAGAAAGTCTATGATCAGCACACCCAAGTATGAAAGATTTTGAATATTCTTTCTAAAGAGTGGGAAGCAAAAGTTACTGCAATAGAAGAAGCAAAAGGAGAATCAATGAGATCAGTTGCTTCTCTATTTGGAAGTCTTTCTGAATATGAAAGCAAACTAAAGTTCAAACGAGAACTAGATGACATTGGTGACAAGAAAAAGAAAGGTCTAGCACTAAAAGCGAAAGAAGAGAATCAGGATGAGAATGAGGAGTTAGACGATGATGAAATGGGCCTAATCATAAAACGATTCAGAAAGTTCTACAAGTAAGGTCAAGGATTCAAACATTTTCAGAAAGGAGGAAATAGTAGCAAAGATCATATCATTTGCTATGAATGTGGGAAACCAGGACATATCAAGTCAGAATGTCCAGACTTGAACCAAAAGAGCAAAGAAAAGAGAAAAGGCAAATTCTTCAATAAAAAGAAGGCCTTCGTATCTACTATATGGGGTGACAGCTCCTCAGACGAAGAGAGTGATGAGGAAGAAGTAGCTAATATATGTCTTATTGCTCAAGAAGAAACAGAAGAAGAGGTAAATGATTCTGAACCTACCTATGATGAATTACTTTCCGAATATAATGCTTTACATTCTGAATTCATCAAAGTAGTTAAAGAATTGATTGTTTTCAAAAAGAAAAACAAAGCTCTTGAAACCGAACTTAAAGGAAAGGATTGTGAAAATTGTTCATCTTTGAAAAAGAAAAACATTGATCTCAAAAAAACTCTTGAAAAATTTACACAAGGAAGTGAGATGCTAAATGTTATTTTAAAAGCTCAACGATTTGTAAACGATCGATCTGGAATTGGATATGATCCAAAATCAGATAGAAGGAAAGGAAGAAAGAAAGCAAGAGGTAAGTCATATTTGAATTATTTCCAACATTCTGTGCATACATCAAATCCTTTTGCATTTTATAACTACTGTAATAGAAAAGGACATTATACCTCTTCATGCATTCATAAGAAGAAAGGAACAATAGGAACCTACAAATGGGTACCTAAATGTTCATATATTCAGAAAATTATTTGTACTAACCCAAAAGGACCCAAAAAGATATGGGTACCTAAGACTTAGTCATTTGATTGTAGGTATGTCTCAAAGCATCCAAAAATAGCAAGTGGTATATAGATAGTGGATGCTCTAGACATATGACCGGAGATTTCGAAAGTTTTACCACATTACAACCTAAGGAAGGTGGAAAGATAAAATTTGGAGGAAATCAATCCGGAAGGATAGCAAGAATTGGTGAAATCAAAAATGACAAAGGAATACAAGTCAAAGATGTATATTATGTTGAAGGCTTGTGTCACAATTTGCTGAGCGTAAGTCAAAGTGCAGATAAAAACAACTGGGTAATATTTGACTCAGAAGAATACTTAATCATCAACAAGAATGACTTACAACTTGATAAGAAGAATATCAAGGCTAAGCTCAGCGCAAAAAGAGAAGGTAACTGTTATACTCTAGATATTAGTATAAATGAATCTTAAAATTGTTTTCTGAGTAATGCCGATGAAAGTTGGCTATGGCATAAGAGATTGGCTCATGTTAATATGCATCAACTAGGCAAATTACTCAAAAAGGATTTACTGCTTGGATTACCCAAAGTAAATTTCAAAAATGACTTGATTTGTGATGCATGTCAAAAGGGTAAACAAACTAAATCGTCTTTCAAATTGAAAAATGAGATTTCAACAAATAGACCATTACAATTATTGCATATGGATTTAGTTGGCCCAGCAAGAATAAAGAGTCTTGGTGGCAATTTATATTCATTGGTTATTGTTGATGATTTCTCTAGATTTACATGGGTTATTTTTCTATCATCAAAGGATGAAACCTTTGAAGAATTTATTGTTTTTGCCAAGAAAGTGCAAAATGAGAAAGGTATGACCATTGCAGGTATTAGGACAGATCATGGTAGAGAATTTGAAAATCAAGCCTTCGAAGAGTATTGTGATACTAATGGCATTGATCACAATTTCTCTGCTCCAAGGACGCCTCAACAAAATGGAGTTGTGGAACGCAAGAATAGAGTGCTCACTGAAATGGCTAGAGCAATGTTGAATGAAAAGAATGTGTCTTAAGTGTTCTGGGCTGATGCTATGAGTACAGCATGCTATATTTCAAATAGAGCTTATATCAGAACAAAACTTGGAAAGACACCATACGAGTTATACAAAGGAAGAAAGCCAAACATTGCTCATATACACATCTTCGGTTGTAAGTATTTCATTCATAATAATGGTAAAGATAACTTGGGAAAATTTGATTCTAAAACTGATGAAGGAATTTTCCTGGGATATTCTAACCGAAGTAAAGCATTTAGAGTTTTCAATAAAAGAACTTGTGTTGTTGAAGAATCAATTCATATTGTATTTGATGAATTTGAGTCCTCTGACAAAACCATTGATGAAGAACAGGAAGTTGTTTTAAATCAAGAGAATGGTCAATCTATTTCTAAATCTCTTATTCCTAAAGTTGATGAATCCAAGGAAGAAGGGCAATCCCTAGGACAACTTAGAGCTTGGAAATACAATAAAAGTCATCCCTTAGATCAAATCATAGGAGATGTGAATGAAGGGATCAAAACTAGAAATAGAATTTTCAATGAAGTAAGTTTTTCTGCATTCATTTCTGAGATTGAACCTTCTAACATTGATGAAGCCCTATCAGACAATGATTGTGTTATAGCAATGCAAGAAGAACTAAATCAATTTGAGAGAAATCAAGTTTGGGATTTGGTGCCCCGACCCAAAGATTATCCGATCTTTGGTACTAAATGGGTATTCAAGAACAAACTCGATGAATCCACAATTATTGTCAGAAACAAGGCAAGATTGGTAGCCAAAGGCTATAATCAGGAAGAAGGGATTGATTATGAGGAAACGTATACTCCAGTGGCTAGATTGGAAGCTATACATATACTCTTAGCCTTTGCATGCATCAAAGGATTCAAACTCTATCAAATGGATGTAAAGAGTACATTTCTAAATGGTTACATTATAGAAGAAGTGTATGTAGAACAACCTCCAGGTTTTGAGGATGTTACTAAACCTGACCATGTTTTCAAACTCAAAAAGGCTTTATATGGTCTAAAACAAGCTCCTAGAGCCTGGTATGAAAGGCTCAGTAAGTTTCTTATTGATCAAGGTTTTGTACGAGGAAAAGTTGATACAACACTCTTCATAAAATGAAAACACAACGATATTTTAATTGTTCAAATATATGTTGATGATATTGTTTTCGGTGCTACTAATGAATCTCTGTGTAAGGAATTTTCTGAGATAATGCAGGGAGAATTTGAGATGTCAATGATGGGAGAATTGAATTTCTTTCTTGGTTTGAAAATCAAACAAAGAAAGAATGGAATCTTCATATCTCAAACAAAGTATTTAAAAGAGCTATTGAAGAAATATGGAATGGATGAAGCAAATGGCACAGACACGCCTATGAGCTCAACTACATTGCTTGATGCTAATGTCAAAGGCAAAGACTACAACATCACAAAATATAGAGGAATGATTGGATCATTACTCTATCTCATGGCAAGCAGACCCGACATCCAATTTAGTGTTGGCATATGTGCAAGATATCAATCAGCACCAAAGGAATCATAGGCTGAAACGGTCAAACGAATCTTTAGATATCTTGCTGACACACCTGATTTGGGTCTGTGGTATCCCAAAGGAATAAGTGAATATCTAGTTGCATATTCCGATTCTGATCATGGAGGATATAAAACAGACAGAAAGAGTACCAGTGGACAAGGACAATTTCTTGGAGGATCACTTGTATCATGGTTTAGCAAGAAACAAAATACTGTGTCTCTCTCATCAACGGAAGCCGAGTATGTTGCAGTCTCAAGTTATTGTGCACAAGTGATATGGTTAAAACAATAACTACAAGATCTTGGTATTTATCTCAAAGAAATACCAATCTATTGTGACAATACCAGTACGATAAGCTTGGCAAAGAATCCAGTTCAATACTCTAGAACCAAGCATATCGATGTCAGACACCACTTCATCAGAGATCATGTTCAAAAGAAGGATGTAAAAGTAATATTCATCCCTACTCATCTTCAATTAGCTGATATCTTTACAAAACCCCTTGCAAAAGATCAATTTCTTTACATTAGAAGAGAATTAGGAATGGTAAATCCCAATGAGTTATAAGTAATTTCAGCTTTTCATAATATTAGATGAAGTCACTTGATAATGTTTTGATGATTACTAACTTAAGCATCGGAGTATATAGAAACTTTTTTTCCAGGAAGAAAGAAACTCTGTTTTGAGAAACAAAAATAGAGATGATCAGAGGATACCTTTACTGGAGTACCAACTTGAAGTTATGGCTAACAGAGAAGCATTACCCAAGGAACAACTTGAAGTAAAGTCACACTTTACTCGAGTAATGGACTTCAAAACTGGAAGTAACGGATCAAGTTACTTGAAATTCAAATCTAACGGTTCAGTTACAAAGAAATGAAGAGTCGGAAGTTGAAAAGAGAGGTTACCCGAGGCGTTCCTCGAGTAAACTTAAAGCTTACTCGGGTAAGCACTCGAGTAACTGGAAGTCCAGATTTTCAATTTGATGCAAAAGCGACTTAAATCTGTTAAAAGTTGGTTATGAATGATCGAGGGAACATTCATAGATAATTACAATATTATTCATGCCAGGTACACAATTTAAATAAATTATTTTAGAATTTTTCCGTATGAACACCCGAGGAAGGCCTCGAGTAAACTTGAAGGTTACCCGAGTAAGGCCTCGAGTAACGTCAGGTTCTAGGTCTTTATCTATCGTAAACTCGATCATTTCCACAAAATCTCCTTGAGTAAATCACTATTCTCTCTCACAAAAACTTTTCACAAGTGATTCCTTGCTTTATTTCCGTCAAAACCCAAGAGATTTCTGTTCCAAAAACCTCCTATTTTTCTCAGATTCTCTGTGCCCTAATTCGCGTCAGTCACTCTGTTTTTCTGAGAATTTCAAGTTTCTGTTTTCAAAATGGTGAGAACCAAGAATCTTTCCTTCATAGACTCTTCTGATTCACAACAAAACCCTGATCCTCTTTCTTATCCTCCCAGAAAGAGAAGAAAACTTACTCCAAAACCAAAAGCTAAAATTCCTCTTCAACCTCAATCTCAACCGAAACCCAAAGGAGTTGTGATTAAGGAGCCTATTGTTACAAGGGCTCAATCCAAAAAGAGTACTTCAACCGAAAGAGGGAAGAGTGCCAAATCTCCCTCACCTCCTCCCTCTGATTCCTCTACTCCTTCTTTCACACCAAAGCCTACCAAAAAGCCAAAGTATGACAAGAATGTGGCTAAGGCTATGGCGGGCATTTTAGATCAAATGGAGAAGGGGCAATCTTCGAAGAAGTCTAAATTGCAAGAAGAAGAGATCACCAACCCTCCAAAAGGGTTCAATGTCAACAAGCTTGTGGAATCCCCAAAGTACCTATCTCAGTTCTCAAGGAGGAAAGTGTGCAAGACACACTATGTAGATCTTAAGCTACTTCAGGAGGTATTGAAGCATGATCTCAGTCCTTATCTAGATCCATTTATGCCTTGGCTTTCAATTAGATTACCATTCTGTACTAAAGTGATCACACACTTTTATTGTAATCCAGAGATCATAGATGAGCCTAACAGAACCTCAGTTGAAGAAGAGATGACCACCACAGTTAGAGGCCAAAAGATACTTATATCACCCTCTAGGATTAACTTGTGGTTAGGAATTGAGAACCCCCCAGATGATATTTACTCCCAGCTTGAACCAAACCAAATCTTTACTATCCTTAAACCCGGAGAGTTAGTTGGCCCTCTAAATTTCAAACCAAGTGATATGTGTGATCATCATAGGGTCCTATGGTACATCTACTTTAGATCCCTAGTGAACAAAGCCAACAACTATACCCACTTCTCTGATAGGGGCTTTAGGTGGTTTGCTTCACTTCTCCTGAAGGAGCAGAAGAATTTGAGGGAGTATATCTTCTCAGAAATGAAGAGATATAAGGTGGATGGAAAGGCTACAACACCAATGCCATATCCTCAGATTGTGTCACTGATCCTGAAAGAGAACAAGATATGGTATTTGGATAGCAAGGAGCCTATTGAGAGGTTGACTCCGGTTGGAAGAAACCAGATTGGGAAATTGAACATCGACATCCCTCTCAAAGGTCCTATGGAGTCTGGGTCAAAGAAGAAGAAGAAGACCACTGAGGCAGAGACCAGTAGGATGGATGACACTCAGTCATCGGCTCCAGCTGCCACCACTTCAACACCATCCTTTCTCAATGCCACTCTCCAGCACTTCATAGAGAACATGCTCAGAGGATTCCATGTGGATATCGCCAACACGAATGCTGAATTGATAACCCACATGAATGACAAGATGGGAGAATTGGTTGAAAGAATGGATAAAAGGCATGAGGAGTTGCTAGCTGAGCAACGTGCCCAGGGCGAGACACTGAGATTGATTCTGGCACGTTTGGACTCATTGGGTCCTGGACCTTCTGCCGGTCCCTCCTCTTCTGCACCACCTCTACCAGAGAACCCTCCTACTGATACTCCTATTTCTGAGGCTGAACCATCTATTCCTCCGGTCTCTGGTCCACTTGAGCCACAAGCCAAAGATATTCTATTCACAGTGGACGATCCTGAAACCCATGAGACCACTCATATCATCATTGATGATTCACCTCCCAAACCTCAGCCTAAACCTATTCCCTCTCCTACCCACACTGAGGAAATATCTCCCTCCTCCTCCTCTGAACATCATACTCCAGAGGTTGAGACTACTCCTGAGGTTCAGACCACTCCAGAAGGTGAAACCTCTACTATGGTTGTCTTCCAATCTTCTCCTATTCCCCCCAGCGATGACATCCAAATCCCTCCAGTTCATCTGCCTGACCCAGTCCCCTCTAGCTCATTTGATTCTTCGGGTTCAGATGATTCTATGGTTCTTCCAGTAACACCCATTTCCATGGTCAAGCCTCCTAGCCCTCCACTTGATCGATGAAGACAAATAGGGGGAGAAGAGCTTGAGAGTGATTTTGTGGAAGTGTCCTAGTTTATTTTGGGTATTTGGGTGTACATGGGATTCTAGGGAGTCTTTTGAATTGTTATCTTGTTATTTCATCTTGGAATACAATTTTTAAGATTAATGCAAGTTTATTTCAAGTCTATTTAAGCTTTAAATTATAATACATTATTGGACTAATGAAGTTTGTTATGTATGCAAGATGTACATCATCATTTCATTTTGAATCTAAACTTAATAAGTTTTACAAAATAATTTTTTAGTACAAGAAGCATTTAATTGAGAATTCAAAATAAAAAAAAATTGTGTTCAAAATCACCAAGTTTTGTCATCATTAAAAAGGGGGAGAATGTTAGATCTCATGTTTTGATGATGACAAAAGAATGGTTTGAAAAGGAAATGATTAATAAACAAGTTTGAACAAAGGAATAACAGGGATAAGCATCACTTGAGGTAAGCATTGGAGTAATGAAGAAAGGCCAAGAGAACATGCTGAGAAACTTGATCAGAAGCAAATTTTCTAAGGCATTACCCGAGTACGTACTCGAGTAATGAGACAAAACTTGAAGTAACCAGAGGCACCTTCCAGTAACCTGCCAACGTTACTCGAGGAGGTACTCGAGTAATAGTGTAAGTATTTTCAAGTTGCTCTCGGCCTGCCAATATTACTCGAGGAGCTACTCGAGTAACCAGATAAAAACTTGGAGTTGCTCTCGGCCTGCCAACGTTACTCGAGGAACTACTCGAGTAACCATGTGAAAACCTTCCAGTTGCTCTCGGCCTGCCAATGATACTCGAGTAGGTACTCAAGTAACTCTGTGTCTGGAAATGTGTTGCTCTCGACATTTTGTACCACTGCCAATGTTACTCGAGTAACGCACTGAAGTAAGTAAAAACTTGAAGGTGGTACCCGATTAACTTGATATAATTTTACCTCATTTTCCTCGAGTCATTACTCTAGTATGCAAGTATTTAATGTTCTATTTTAAGTGGATTCCTTGAGTAGGTACCTGAGTATGCAGAGATATTTTCAAGGAAAGCCTCAAGTTATTACCCGAGTAAGTTGTGCCCAAAGAGTAAGTTTACTCGATTAAGTACTCGAGTAACAAGGTAAGTGCTCTCGGCCTTGAAATCCTGCCAACATTACTGGAGTAAAGCATCGAGTAACCAAAAGTTTATTTGAAGGTTTACTCGAGTTGGTACCCGAATAACTCATAAAGTTGTGAGTGCATTACTCGAGTAGGTACCCGAGTAAATATATATTTCCAAAGGTTTGAAAATTGGTTATTCCATACACTACCCGAGTGATCTTAAATTTGTCTGTTGACTTACAGTTGATCAAAGATTTCTCGATGATACTCTAGTAAGTACTTGAGTAAACTTCAAGTAATACTCGAGTAGCTACTTGAGTAGGCAAACCCAGAAATCCAGAAATCATTCAAACATTCATTGATTTATTTCCTATATGATTAATCTTTCATTGTATTAGTATTCTTAGCCTATTTACAGATGAACAATGAAGAAATCATATCAAGTAATGAAAGTCAAATGAAACGTTCAAATGCCAACCACCGCCAACGGATATTTTTCAAAAAATTGGAAAAGTCAATAGTGGCTGCGCACTCTCCAACGGACGAGAAGAAAATGTTCCAACGGTCATCACCAACATATCTATATATATGGGAACATCCAAACAGAGAAAATAACAACAAGAACACACACAAACGTATCATCAAGTTCATTGCTCTATTTTCACATTGTAATTATATTTCTATGCTTCAGTGATTCTTATTCAATCTGTAAGAGAGATATTTCATTCAAACTCAATATTTGTTATTGAGATAACTTAAGGTTGTGGAACCTTGAGTTGGGATTGGATTACAACTTATAAGGGGGAGCGAGTGTCCAGGCGAAGGAACTTGCTTGTACTGAGGTGCCAAGAACCCACTGAATCTTGGAAGTTATAGTGAAACTCTCAGAGAAGCTCTGAGGACTGGACGTAGGTCAAAGTGGTTGTGACCGAACTAGTATAACTCCTGGTGTACACTTCGGTGATATTTCTCCTTACTCCTTACTGTTTTAATTTCACTGTTAAAGTTTTACATTTCTGATGAAATTTTAGTATCACCCAATTCACCCCCCTCTTGGGTGAAACGCTTGTTCTAACAAATGGCTCCAAGGGAAAGGAGATGACCAAGGGCAGATAGGGCTCCTTAGAGAGATTTATATTTTGGTGTTGGTTATCATGTTTTGTTGGGAGATCACCGTGTATCTTATAAATGTTGTTTTGGAAATAGTGGTGTAATCCCCTAATGGGAATTTATAAACCTTTAGTTTATGTATGAAACCCGGGGGTTATCGGGATTTTGTTGTACACTCAGATATGTAAATGTGATGTAACTCCATAGGGTAATTATATTCGAGGGTATGGAATTTGAGACCAGGGTAAGGTAGAAACTTTGAAAATATTTGTTAAAACCCTTCCGTAAGGAAGGGATTGTAAATGAGTTTGATTATTATTGGTCTCTATTTCATTTTAAAATACGTATTTCGAATCATAATTACGAATGGGGTTACACTGACTACTATCTGAAGATTGCCCACCTATTTGCTTGACGAGTAGATCAGGTTTAGGTTCATAAGTTTGCAGTTGATTGAGCAGCTGATCAGCAGTTGGTGTACCAATTATGGAGTGGCGAGTTGCTTGGGGTATGAATCTAGTTTCCACAAGATGATCAAAAAACATAACAAATCATCATAAAAACTATTAACATTTAACAATCCTAATGCCTTTTTGTGATAGTTCAACTTAGCCCAATATGCAATGCTAGAGATCCCATCCAACGTCTCCAAACCACCGGGTAGAGCAATAAAAGCTTGAGCATGGTAGAACATTTGTCCTATACGTTCAGGCAAGCTTGAAACCTACAACTCTTGTCCAAAGGAGAAGACATGGTCTTCTAACTCCTTCACCCTTACACTCAAACCCTTGCTTTTATTTATAGATACAAAAATGGCCACAATTTCCCTTAGGCCCTAGATACCTCCCCCGTACACAAAATTGATCTTTCTAGCTGCTAATGCACTTCCAAGTTCAATTGCTGCTATTATAAATGCTCTATCCTTACCCATATCAATTTCACCAAAAATGCAGATAGATGTAAATCTACATCTTTGTATGATATCATTTTTCTTTTCTTTTCTCTCAGACCATTTGTGCTTACAACTGGAAGATTGCATATTTACAAGTGGAAGTGTGTGTATTTACAAATGAAAGAGTACATATATATATATATATAACACTAAAGCAGTGATAACAAAATCATACAAATCACGCATTTTTCAAAAGATTTTGGAAAAAAAAATTCTGACACGAATGATCGGCGTAATTTGTGTGAAGAAAAAAAGGGAAAGAAAGTGTAAAGTTACTGAGAAGATAAGACATATTAGACAAAAGCTGCTGAAAAGATAAGATAGATTAGACAAAAGCTACGAAAAAGATAAGACGATTAGACAAAAGCATGATTATGTACAGTAGTTGTGATTTTGGCTCACATTATCCTTTGATTTTACGTCTAGTAACGACTTAAATGCTTTCTATGAATTGAGGATTTGCTTCCCATCCATTTTTCTTATAAACTGGTAAATAGGGTCTTTTAACGTCAGATTCCCAAGACAATAGCACTCTTTTTCTCTGTTGAATATGTCCGCTAAATCAAGAAGAATACGATGAACATCACCACTTGGATACGTCTCAAGAGTTTGAATGATATCATCCAGTGACTCCTTACTCAATCCATCCTTTACAAATTTAATTTTATCTTCTCGATTTATAGAAACCATACCTTTACTCCTACAGCGCTGATCATAATTCCACCTTGCACATTTATGGTAGACATTCATTTATTTAGCTCTTCTCTTTTTGAAGTAAGAACTTCTTCCTATTCCTGGAAAAGGTTTAACAAATGATTTATGAATCTCACCTGCTAAATGTACCTTAGCTTCAATGATCCAGCGTATGTCCACAGGAAAGCCCAAACTCCTGAATATCTTCATCCTTTTAAGTCGATTGTTATAGATCTTCATGAGCACATCTTTGGGAAGAGTGGGGAACATGTTCTTAAGCTTTACAAGAGATTCCTCCATGCTAACTTAAAATGAAACTGATGAAAACTAAAATTCCCAACTCAGTGCAGTGTGTTTCATTGAGTAGGAAAGAAAAATGAGAGAGGAGAAAAGAAGTTTGAGAAAGTAGGAAAGAAATGAGTGAGTAGGAAAGAAGTTTTGGGTTGCCTCCCAAATAGCTACCCTTTTTTAACGTCTTTAGCTAGATAAATACCAAACCAAATTTTTTTTTTTACTTTTAAAAAAATTACTAGATTGAGGACTTACCTGTTGGTTCCCTAAACGTGATGACAGATTTTAAAATGTTGAGTGCACCTTCATTGTATTCCTTGAGCCTTTTCCTATTCACTTTGAATTTTCAATCACCATCTTGAATCTCCACAGTTCCATATTGTTAGATCTCATGTTTTGATGATAACAAAAGAATGGTTTGAAAAGAAAATGATTAATAATCAAGCTTGAACTAAGTAATGACAGGAACAAGCTTTACTTGAAGTAAGCATGGAAGTATTAAAGATTGGACAAGAGAAAATGCTGAGGAACTTGATCAGAAGTACAGTTTCTAAGGCATTACTCGAGGCGCTACTCGAGTAATGAGACAAAACTTGAAGTAACCAAGAGACAACTTGCAGTAACCCACCACCATTACTCGAGGCGTTACTCGAGTAACCAGGTAAATACTTGGAGTTGCTCTCGGCCTGCTAATGTTACTCGAGGAGGTACTCGAGTAACCAGGTAAAAACTTCCAGTTGCCTTCAAGTTTTCCCAATGATACTCGAGGAGCTACTCGAGTACTTGTGTTTCCTAAAATGTGTAACTCTCGGCATTTTGTACCACTGCTAATGTTACTCGAGGAGCTACTCGAGTAACCCTGTGAAAACTTCCAGTTGCCTTCAAGTTTTCCCCATGATACTCGAGGAGCTACTCGAGTAACTCTGTTCTGAAAATATGTAACTCTCGGCACTTAGTACCACTGCCAATGTTACTCGAGGAGCTACCCGAGTAACATACTAAAGTAAGTGAAAACTTAAGGTTGGTACCCGATTAACCTGATCTCTCTTTGTTTCATCTTCCTCGAGTACTTACTCTAGTATACAAGTTTTTCATGCTTTATCTTAAGTGAATTCCTCGAGTAAGTACCCCAGTATGCAAAAATATTTTCAAAGTGAACTTCAAGTCATTACCAGGGTAAGTCATGCTCAAAAGTCTTAGTTACTCGAGGTGGTACCCGAGTAACCTATGCAAAAATGAATGCATTACTCGAGTCCCTACTCGAGTAACAAGGTAATTGCTCTCGGCCTTGAAATCCTGCCAACATTACTGGAGTAGAGCATCGAGTAATCAAAAGTTTTTTAAAGGATTACTCGAGGTGTTACCCCAGTAATCTATGAAGTTGCAAAAGCATTACTGGAGTAGCTACCCGAGTAAATAACTATTCCCAAAGGTCTGAAATTTAATTTACTCCATGCACTACCCGAGTAATCTTGTTTCTCTTCATTGACTTCCAACTAAACAAATGATTTCTCGATGTTACTCGAGGAGCTACTCGAGTAAACTTCAAGGGTTACTCAAGGAGCTACTCGAGTAAGCTTACCCAGAAATTTAGAAACCATTCAAACTTTCATTATATTGTTTCCTATATGATTAACCTTTCATTGTATTAGTATTCTTAGTCTATTTACAGAGAAACAATAAAGAAATCATATCAAGAGATGAAAGTCAAAAGAAACGTTCAAATGCCAACCACCGCCAACGGATATTTTTCAAAAACTTGAAAAGTCAATAGTGACTGCGCACTCACCAACGGACGAAAGGAAACATTCCAACAGTCATCATCAACATACCTATATATATGGGAACCTTCAAACAGAGAAAGGACAATCAAGCACACATACGAACATATCATTAAGTTCATTGCTCTGTTTTCACATTGAAATTGTATTTCTATGCTTCAGTGATTATCATTTACTCTGTAAGAGAGACATCTCATTCAAACTCAATATTTGTTATTGAGATAACTTAAGGTTGTGGAACCTTGAGTTGGGATTGGATTACAACCTGTAAGGGGGAGCGAGTGTCCAGGTGTAAGGAACTTGCTTGTACTGAGGTGCCAAGAACCCACTGAATCTTGGAAGCTATAGTGAAACTCTCAGAGAAGCTCTGAGGACTGGACGTAGGTCAAAGTGGTTGTGACCGAACCAGTATAACTCCCGGTGTACACTTCGGTGATATTTCTCCTTACTTATTACTCTTTTAATTCTTTTGTCAAAGTTTTATATTTTCGAAAGAAATTTCAGTATGACCCAATTCACCCCCCCCCCCCTCTTGGGTGAAACGCTTGATCTAACACATATGGCCATACTTGAATCACAATAAAAGGACCTGACCACCTTGATCTCAACTTTCCTAGAAAGAGCTTTAACCTTGAGTTGTATAAAAGCCCTTTTTGTGCTGGTATGAACTCTTTCCTCAAAATTCTTCTGTCATGCCACATGTTTGTCTTCTCCTTGTATAACTTAGCATTTTCATAAGCTTGTTGTCTGAATTCTTTAAGTTCATTGAGTTGGAGAAGCCTTTTCTCACCAGCTACCTTTAAGTCAAAATTTAAGGCTTTTACTGCCCAATATGCTTTGTGCTCCATTTCTAATGGAAGATGGCATGCTTTTTTGTGGACCAATTGATATGAGGATGTACCAATTGGTGTCTTGAAGGAAGTTCTATAAGCCCAAAGTACATCTTCTAATTTCTGTGCCTAGTCCTTCCGATTGGAATTCACCATCTTCACTAAAATCCACTTCAATTCTCTGTTTGAGATTTACACCTGCCCACTAATTTATGGATGATATGGAGTTGCAACCTTATGAGTTACTCCATATTTAGCTAATACCGACTAAAGCTGTTGATTGCAAAAATGCCTTCATCCATCACTGATAATAGCTCTAGGAACTCCAAATCTTGTTAAAATATTCTTCCTCAAGAACTTCACAACCACTCGAGAATCATTTGTAGGAAAGATAGCTGCTTCAACCTATTTGGAGACATAGTCAACAGCTACTAAAATGAACTGGTTGCTAAATAAGGATGGAAATAGCCCCATAAAATCAATCCCCCATACATCAAAGAGCTCAACTTCTAAGATGTTAGTTAAAGGGGCTTCGTGTCTCCTTGAGATATTTCCTTTTCTTTGACATCTGTCACAAGTTGCCACAATTCTATGAGTGTCCTTGAAGAATGTTGTAACCCCCTCACGGTAATTATATCTGGACTACGAAATTTAAGTGAAATAGAGACCAATAAGACAAAAATCATTTTTATTATAATCACTCATCTCCAAGAGATGGGGTTAACAAACAAAACATTTAAAACAGCATTTATCTGGTCTCACATTCACTTTCGAATACAATTACCTGTGCAGTTATATCACATAATAAATATCAGAGTGCGTAACCAAAATCCCGGTAACCCCAGGTTACTAATATATATTTATATATTGGGTTTAAAGGTTTTCCAAAATGGGGATTACATAACCAAAATTTCATATTTACATCTCATATACAAAGTCATCCCAAAATCCAAAATCCAAAATAGATAACCAACGGTCCGAACTCAAGTATGTCCCTACTAGCCCTAACCACTCCTAGTTGGCCGCTTATCCTTGGAACCACTCGCCCTGTCTGAAAATATTAGTCATTTGGAAAGAGTGAGATTCTAAAGAATCTCAGTAGTAACAAATCATTCATACCACACATAATCATATAGCATGTAAGCAAATCATCACATAACAGTAGCAACACAAATCACACTCCATCCTCATCCCCTTTTACCGACGGGAAGGCACACCGTCCTAACCCGAACCGTTGTTAGCGACTCAGGGACTGTTGGTATGGCAGTGCATACAAATAGCCTTACGGCCAACATATAGCCTTTCGGCCCACAAATAGCCTTTCGGCTCACATAATCACAAATGTTACGCCCTAACCTCATCCCCTTTTACCGCCAGGAAGGCACACAGCCCTTACCCGAACCATTATTAGCGACTCAGGGACTATCAGTATAGCGACGCATACACAATTCCATAAATATTGCAGCATACGAATCCATCACAAACCAATGATATAACACACATACAATGCATCACATACGATATAAAGGAAAAGTCACTACCTGAATCTTTCCTGACTTTCTTTGGCTCCGCAGGCTCATGAGGGCGACAGATATCAAATCCTATACCAAATTAGGGACAACCAATCAACTTCTTTTCCAAGTGTATATTATCATTTAGGACTCTTTAGATGACTATTAGAGGCCTAACATATGCCTAAAGGGTTGGGAGAACTACCTTGAAAACCCCTTTTTCAAAAGGTAAAACAGTGATTTTAGACTGGCTCACTCAAGTGAAGATGACCTCACTCGAGTGATGAGACACTCATGCCCGAGTGAGAACGGCTCTCACTTGCGAGTGTTTGACAGTGAGCAACCATCATGGCCAGAAAGTGCTCACCGCACTTGAGCACATAGCTTTACACTCGGGTGATGACTCCAAACTCACTTGAGTTACCAAAAGTGCAAGACAAGAAGTGAGAACCCGAGAGCACAAGCAACATCAGAGGGACACACTCACTCAAGAATACCCCCTAGTGCTCGGGTGAGAGGCATGCACTCATGAGTGTCAGATCACACTCTTGAGCATTGGCCAGCGAGTGACAACCTGAGAGTAACCCTAACCTTGGACTCACACCATCACTCAAGCAATCCCTTGCTCACTCGAGTGACCACCAACTTCACTCGCGGTTACAGAAGTGCACTCGAGCTCCACTCATAGAACCCAGGAAAAACTCAAAGCAGAAAAGGAAAAATACATGTAGCACTTGAGCATGATCTTCCCTCACTCGAGTGTTGCTATCAGAATGCCCAGAACGCAGCACATGATAGAAATTTCCCAGATGGTCAAAACCAATCCCAATGGTTTCCAAACTTCTCACAAAGTTCATACTCACTTACTCATGCCTAAAGAACACATTGGCAACTTCCAAAACACCTAAATACCATTCTAACCACAATCAAACACTTAGGTCTCTATAACACACCCAATGTCCAAATTTCATTCAACTCAATTCAAACTTTCCAAATCAACTCCAACAATAGGCTAATTTCAACATCATCCACTATGAATTTCATTCATTCCAAAATAACCATAAATTTGGGCAAATTTTCCAGAATTTCTCAAACTTATCCAAAAATCATAAATAATATATCAAAGTGCATCAAATGCCTACCTCTTCACTTTGCCAAAGTCATATTCTTGATTCTTAAACTTCTAATTTCGTCCAACACCCAAATCAACACTATTCAAGATTCTGAAATCACCACAATGAAGCTCTCAATGAGATGCACAACATTAGAGAAGAGGATTTTAGCAAAGAAGGACCATTACTCACCCAAAATCAAAGCTTTCACTTTCTCTTTCCTTGCTTGAGTTCAGTAAAAATGGGAAGGAAGAGAGAGAAAATGAGATATGGAAGAGATGATGAGAAAGATGATGATGAATTGGTGATCTTTTCCCTTGGCCATACTCCACCAAAAATGAGAGAGAAAAGAGAGAAAAGTAGACTTTTGTCCTTTTGTGCCATATCTCATGGTTCACACTATACCACATGTCATCATCCTACATACTCTTGCATGAGCTCACATAGCTGCAAAGCATGGGATTCCGACCCATGGTCAATTGATCTCAACCCTTGATCTCTAATCTCCAAATACACCTATATCAAATTTACATCATATTTCTCTAAAAGTGTTTAATTACATTAATTACAATAAATCTCAAAATCATTAGCCCTTAATCATAAATTGGGATATTACAAGTGTAGGCCAGTAAATCCTGATTGAAAGACTTTAGTAGCTGTTCTATTTGCTCCAAAATGACCACCATATGAGGATGAATGGCAATGATTTAAGATGCTGTCCATTTCTTCTTTAAGAACACATCGCCTAATAATTCGATCTCGACATTATTTGTATAAGAATGGATCCTCCCAAAAGTAATGCCTTACATCAGCTAGAAACTTCTTTTGCACTTTAGAAAATTCATAAGGCATTACTCCGCTTGCCAAATAATTCACAAAATCAGCATACCATGGGGTAGGTTGTGACTGCATGATGAAAAGTTGCTCATCTAGGAAATTCTTCTGAATTGGTGATTCTCTCTTTCGTTTAGGTGGTTCTAACTGAGAAAGATGATTTGTAATGAGATTCTCTGACCCCTTTTTGTCTTTGATCTCCAAGTCAAATTCTTATAGCAGAAGCACTCATCTAATCAGTCCAGGCTTAGCGTCTTTCTTCTCAATCGAGTATTTGAAAGCTGAGTGGTCCATCCAGATAATGACCTTTCACCCAATCAAGTAGGCTCTAAATTTTTTGAATGTAAAACACCGCTGCTAATAGCACCTTCTTTGTTGTTGTATAATTCAGCTGTACATCTGAGAGTGTCATGCTAGCATAGTAAATGGCATGGAAGACCTTGTCTTTTCTTTGGCCTAAAACAGCTCCAACTGCATAATTACTGGCATCGCACATCATTTTGAATGGAAGGTTCCAATATAGAGCTATGATGATTGGTGCAGAAGTCAAGGCACTTTTCAAAGTTTGAAAGTCTGATAAGCACTCCTCATTAAACACAAAGGGAGTATTTTTCTCTAACAACATGCAAAGTGGCTTTGTGATTTTTGAGAAGTCCTTAATGAATCTTCTATAAAAGCCAGCATGTCCCAAAAAACTCCGAATACCCTTGATTAAGGAAGGAGGTGGAGCTTTTCAATTGTTTCAATCTTAGCTTGGTCCACTTCAATGCCTCGATCAGATACCTTGTGACCCAACACAATTCCTTCTTTCACCATGAGATGGCATTTCTCCCAATTTAGAATCAAATTTGTCTCCATACAACGTTGCAAGACTTGTGCCAGATTTGAAAGACAATGATCAAATGATTCTCCAAAAACTGAAAAATAATCCATGAACACCTCAATAAACCTTTCCACCATTTTTGAGAAGATTGCCATCATACTCCTTTGAAATATTATTGGTGCATTACATAGACCAAATGGAATCTTTCTGATGGCAAAGGTACCATATGGACATGTAAAAGTTGTTTTCTCTTGATCCTCTAGTACAATTGTAATTTGATTATATCCTGTGTACCCGTCCAGTAAATAATAATAGACTTTTCCAGCAAGTCTGTCACGCTTCTGGTCTATAAATGGAAGAGGGAAGTGATCTTTTTTGGTGGCTTTATTGAGCTTCCTGTAGTCGATGCATACTCTCCATCCAGTCACTGTTTGTTGTGGAATCAGTTCATTTTTCTTGTTGGGCACTACTGTCATTCCACCTTTCTTTGGTACAATTGAACTGGACTTACCCATTGACTGTCTGAGATTGGGTAGATTATGCCAGCATCTAGCCACTTTATTACCTCCTTTCTCACCACTTCCTTCATGTTCGGATTGAGTCTTCTCCGGTGCTCAACTGATGGCTTGTAGTTGTCCTCTATCAAGATCTTATGCATACAAATTAAAGGACTAATCCCACTTATCTCAGCTATTAACCATCCAAATGTTGTTTTATACTCCCTTAGAACTCTTAATAATTTTTCTTCTTTATCAAGAATAAGAGCTGCTGAGATGATTACTGGTAGTGTTGAATTTTCTCCCAAATGAGCATACTTCAAGTGGGATGGCGTACTTTCAACTCCAGTACTGGTGCTTTTTCTGTTGATGGCACTGGCTTACTCTACCTTTCCCCCAAATCTTCAAATGGTTTCTTGATAAAAATTGGGGAATTTGCTTCCAGGTACCTAATCTGATCCAAGACTTCATGATTAGTAGATTTTGATACATCTACCATTCCCAGTGCTAATTGTTGATCCATGCAGATTTGGTTCACCAAGTCTTTTGTGCAGCTGATCAATGTATTAACTCTGTAACAAGTGTCACCTTCATCTAGAAAGGACAAAGCCTTAAAAATGTTGAAAGATACTTGATTATCTTGAAATCGTAAAGTTAACTTCCCCTGTTGCACATCTATCAACGTTCTCCTAGTTACAAGAAATGGCCTCCCAAGAATGATAGGAATTTCTTGGTCTTCTTCCATATCAAGTATTATGAAATTAGCTAGGAATGAGTTTGTCCACCTGTACCAGAACATCTTCTAAGATACCCCTTAGAGGTTTGTGATGGGTACTCAATTGAGATTCAGTACAACCTATCATCCTCAAACGGACGAACAGTCAGAGAGGACTATTCAGACCTTAGAGGATATGTTGCGGGCATGTGTTCTTGACTTCAAAGGGAGTTGGGATCATTTTCTTCCACTTGCTGAATTTGCTTACAATAATAGCTATCATGCGAGCATTCAGATGGCGCCGTATGAAGCGTTGTATGGAAGAAAATGCCAATCGCCATTGTGTTGGAATGAATTATCTGAGAGGAAGCTATATGGGCCGGAGCTTATTGATCAAACCTCAGCCCAGATTCGTGTTATTCGTAAGAGGCTTCTTGCAGCTAAGAGCCGGCAGAAAAGCTATGCTAACAAGAGGAGAAGACCTCTAGAGTTTGATGTTGGTGACCATGTATTTCTTAGAGTATCTCCAGTCACCGGTATTGGGCGAGCAATCAAACGAAAGAAGCTGAGCCCGAGGTATATAGGTTCCTTTGAGATCCTTGATAGGATTGGGCCTGTTGCTTATTGTGTAGCCCTACCTCCAAGCTTGAGCAGACTCCATGATGTATTTCATGTTTCCCAATTGAAGAAGTACCAACCGGATCCATCTCATGTCGTTGAGTATGAGAATGTGGAGTTAAGAGATAACTTCACGTATGCGGTGGAGCCAGAGCGGATAATTGAATGAGAGGAACGTCGGCTCAGACACCGGAGCATTCCTTATGTGAAAGTGATCTGGAAGGGTATGACCCAACGGGAAGCAACTTGGGAAGCAGAAGAAGATTTACGAAGGCGATATCCGGAGTTTTTGGCTCAAGGGGTATAGAAATTTCGAGGACGAAATTTATTTGACGGGGGGAGAATTGTAATATCCCGATTTGTGATTAAGGCTAATGGCTCTGATAATTGTTGTAATTAGTGTAATTAAATACTTTTGGAAATTTATGTAATATGAATTTAGTGTACATACATGTGGTATGTAAGATCAAGGGTTGAGATTCATTGTGGAAGGGTCGGAATCCTATGTGTTGTGATTTTGTGAGCTCATGGAAGGAATGTGAGTGGATGATGACATGTGGCATTGTGTGAGCCATGGGATGTGGCACTAGAAGACAAAGTAGCACTTTTCCTCTTTTCTCTCTCTCTTTCGGTTGTGTGTATGGGAGGGAAAGGGGAACATCTTCATCATCATCATTTCTCCATCTCACTCTTTCTTCTCTCTCTTTCTTCCTCCATTTTCGCTGAGCAAGCTTGGAAAGGGAAGGATAAAGCTTTGATTTTTGGTAAGTGATGAGCCTCTAATGCCTTAATCCTCTTCTCTAATATTGTGTGTCTCATTGAGAGCTACATTGTGGTGGTTGTAGAGTCTTGAATGGTGTTAATTTGGGCATTGATTCGAAATTGAAAGTTGAAGAATCAAGATTCTAGATTGGGCAAAGAGAAGAGGTAGACATTTAGAGCATTTTGATGTATTGTTTGTGATTTTTGGCTAAGTTTGGTAAAATCTGGAATTTTGCCCTAATTATGCCTATTTCTGGAAATATGAAGTTCATTATGATTGATTATTGGAAATGATTTAGTTTGGAGATATATGAACATTTGATGCATTTTGGATAGATAGAAATTGATTGGGTTTGAAATTGTTAAGTTTGGAGATTTTGAGAGTTTGGTGTTTAATGTAACCCACAACCAAAGCATGATAATGGAATAGGATTTTGGTGATTTTGACATTTCCATTGGAGTCCTTGAGTGATTTTTTGTGGGAATAAGCTTGGTTGTTGATTTTGGATTCATTTGGATCACTTGGGAAAAGTTGGAAAATCTGTTTTGTTTAAGCTCTGTTTTTCGCTGTCAGTTTGGACGAGCGTTTTGAGTGACCAAATGGTATTGGGAAATTATGAAACTTTCCAGTCTTAAATTTCACATCCCAAGCTTCAAAATGGACATATATTTTGTGTCATTTCGTTGAGTATTCTGTGAGATATGGTTGCCCAAAGTTTGGGATTGAAACAGAACTTTGTTTTGGAGTAGTGTGTAGTTTTTGGTAATTCTGTATTTGTGTAGTAATTTCCAGTGAGGGGCTATATTTTTCCTTGAAACCGGACTTATATACCTTTCATTTGACTTTGGAATCACTCCGTTTTGATTTTTCTAGGATTAGTTATGAATTTTGGAAGTTCAGCCCAGAGTCAGGAAATTTCTGGGCCGCGGCCCAAGAGTGGCTGGCCGCGGCCCAAACCTTTCTGGCCTGTTTCGGGCCGCGGCCCATGAGTAGCGGGCCGCAGCCCAAGGCCTTCTGACCATATTTGGGCCGCAGCCCAAAGAAGGGTGGGCCGCGGCCCACCCCTGTGTTCCAGCACTTTGTGTTTTCGAAAAGTGACCTTCAACCTTTTGTTTCCCAACCTTTTAGGGCTTTCATTAGAGACATATGTGGTCTCTTAAGAGTCCTAAATGATAACCAACTTAGTGTATTATGGGATTAAGTAATTGGAAAAGAGATTGATCAATTGTCCCTAATTTGATATAGGATTTGATATCTGTCGTCCGCTTGAGACCACGGTAACGGAGCCAGTCAGGAAAGATACAGGTAGTGACTCTTTCTTTATACCTTATGTGATACATTGTATGTGTGCTATGTCATTGTTTTGAAATGGATATCGTATGCTGCAAGTTTATGAAAATTGTGGAAGCACCACTATACCAATAGTCCCTGAATCGCTAACAACGGTTCGGGTAAGGGCCGTATGCCTTCCCGGCGGTAAAAGGGGATGAGGTTAGGGTGTGATATATGTGTATATGTGGGTCGAAAGGCTAATTATGAGCCGAAAGGCTATTTGTGAAGGCCGACGGGCCATTTGTGAAAGCCGAAAGGCTATATGTGAGCCGTGTGGCTATTCGTATGCACTGCCACGCCAATAGTCCCTGAGTCGCTATCAACGGTTCGGGTTAGGACAGTGTGTCTTCCCGGCGGTAAAAGGGGATGAGGGTGGAGTGTGATTGTGTTGCTGTGATGTGAGATGATTTGTTTACATATTATGTGATTGAATGTGGTATGAAATAGTTGTTACTACTGGGATTCTTTAGAATCTCACTCTTTCCAAATGACTAACCTTTTCAGACAGGGCGAGTGGCTCGAAAGGGAAGCGGACAACCAGGAGTAGTTAGGTTACTCCGAGATCTTAGTGGTAGTTGGTTATCCTTATTTTGGTTTTGAGATTACCAAGCGTAGACAGAAAAAGATGTAAACGTATATTTTGGTCATGTAATCCCCATTATTGGGAACTTGTAAACCCAAGTTATATATGTAAGTAACCCGGGGTTTGCCGGGATTTTGGTTTCCGCACTTTGATATTTATTATGTACTCTGATTTCTCAAGTAATTATATCCGCCCGTGAATGTGAGACCAGCAATAAGTATGTTTCAAAATTGATTTGCAAAATACCCTATCTCTTGGATGTGGGACTATAAATTGTTATTTCATCTTATTGGTCTCTATTTCACTTAAATTTCATAATCTGGATGTAATTACGGTGAGGGGGTTACAGTTTACTCTTGCTCCATGGTCATAAAGTGCTCTTTCAAAGTGATATTGACCTATGGTACAAGGTATACAAAAGCTTCTTGTATCTTTCAACTTTGGTGGTAATTTCATTTGGAGAATAACACTGCACTCCTCAGTAAGTGTAACTATTTCAAATTCCCCAAGCTTACGCTTATTTGAAAGAATATCCTTCATGAATTTTGCATAACTGGACATTTAGGCAAGAGCGTCTGCAAAAGGAATGTTGATATGTAGCTTTTTGAAAACCTCCAAAAACTTGCAAAACTACTTGTCTAATTTTGCTTTTATGAGTCTATGAGGATATGGAACTGGTGGTATATATAGATGAGGATTATCTGGAAAGCTGATTCTTCCTGGTATTACATCATCCTCCTTCTTCTCTTCTCTGCTTTCTTTCTTTTCTCCGTCATCCTTCTTCTTAATTACAGGATCTTTCAATTCTTTACCACATCTTAGTGCAACTGCCTTCATTTGTTCTTTTGGGTTTCTTTCGGTATCACTTGGTAGAGTTCCTGGTTGCCTAGAATTCAGCATATTTGCAATTTTGCCCATCTGGATCTTCAAGTTCTTTGTTGAGGCTTCTTGATTTTTAATTGTTGCATCAGTCCTAGCCATAAATTGAAATGTATTCATGGTTAGTTAAGACAGTTCATCCTCCAAATTCACTTTCTGTTGTGATGGATTTGGTTGTTGAAAAGCTTGTTACTGGTAGTTCCCTTGTAGTTTGAATGCATTTTGATTATTCCTCCAACTAAAGTTTGGATGATTTCGCCAACCTGGATTGTAGGTGTTTGAGAATAGGTTATTCCTTTTATTTCCAATGAAATGAGCTTGCCTGGCAAGAATGAGTATCCTTCTTGACATTGCGTGCTTACATAAGGTCCTCCACATTGATCACAAGCTTCAGTAGGATTGTTGATTACATTTACTTGGGTTGTCAATGATCCTACTTGTTTGGATATAGATGTAACTTGAGAAGACAAAGTTGTAAGGACATCCAGCTCATATACTCCAAGTGCTTTCTTTGAATTGCTACGTTTAGAAGGCCATTGATATGTATTGGCTACCATCTCCTCAAGTAGATTGTAAGCATCATCTATATTTTTTCCTATTAAAGATCCTCCAGCTGCAGCTCCTACAAGAATTCTGGAGATGTGCATTATCCCAATATAGAAATTTTGCAGTTGCTACTAATTTGGTAACTCATGATGAGGACATCTCCTGGGCAACTCTTTATATCTTTCCTATACTTCATAAAGGCTTTCTTGTTCATGCTGGGTAAATTAGGCAATTTGATTCCTCAATTTAGTGATTTTTGCTAAAGGAAAGTATTTCTCCAAAAATTTCTACGCCATGATCTCCCATGTAGTTATGCTTCCTACTAGTAGCGATTGCAACCAACTCTTAGCCTTATCCCTGAGTGAGAAAGGGAAAAGTCTAAGTCTAATGGCATCATCAGTAACACTATTATGCTTGAATGTGTCACAAATTTCTAGGAAGTTGGCTATATGTGAATTAGGATCTTCTGTTGGTAAACCACCGAACTGATTTGCTTGCATCATTTGAATAATTGCAGGCTTGATTTCAAAGTTGTTAGCTGCTACTGGTAGTCTCCTGATTCCAGAGTTTGTCTCCATGACTATTGGTTTGCATAGTCACAGAGTGTTTTGGTATCTATTGTTTCTCCTCCTGGATTTGCCATCGAATTGCTTAGGATTGAAGTAGGCTACTTCCGAACTCTTCGATTTCTTCGACAAGTTCTTTCGATCATATAATCAAGAGGTTGTAGTTTAGTTTCCTTCGATCTTGTCATACACTAAGCAAAAGCTTGAAAGGAAACAAAAACACCAAAAAGAAAAATAAATATAATATAAAGACCAAATTAGGATTAAAATTACTTGGTATTGATATTAATGATAACAATCCCTGGCAACGGCACCAAAAACTTGTTACAAGTGTAAATGGTCTATTAGAAAGTGCAAGTGTACACTGTCATCAACAAGTAATATAGAAGTGAGTAGAGTATCGTTCCCTCGAGGATTGATCACTAAGTACCAAAATGAGTAATTTTAACTCTATTTAGTCGATTGAGAGTACAAAATAAAAGATGAGTAAATATGGATGCAAATGATATGAAACAGCTATGACAAAAAGTCCTAGGGATTAGATTTCACTTAACAAATTCGGGATTGAATCACTTATCTATTCTAGCCCAATTTATTCCACATGATTGATAGTCGAGTTCCCTAATTTAATTATTAGCCTCTTCCAAGGTCAAGCAATTCTATAATTAAGTGCTAATACAATATATTCCTATATGAATTTAAGCAATTAATTATGTATTAAAATTTATGCAACTCTATAAGACTACACAACTCATGAATATATTCCTATTTCATATGCAAGCTATGGTTTTAATTATAGAGTCTATACACATGTATCTCCTTCCAGTCTCAACATATATATTGAAATCATTCAAAAGATGGTCAATCAAATGAAAATATTAATAATAATAATTAAAACTCAATCATGAAGGAAAAATTAAAACTAGATTTAATAAGTTAAGATTCAATCTGTTATTAGTAAGCTACGTCATCACCCTAAGTAAATGAAAATTTAGCTCATGATAAAACTAAAAACAAAACCAAAATAAATTGACATTATATAAAACTAGAATGAAATCCTCATAAATACTACATAAGACTTAAATATTAAATTCTCAAACATAAATATACAACCAAAAGATGCATGAAAAATGGAAAAATCTAACCGTCCCTTTAGGAGGTAAAACCTTCCATGTAGGTGGCATGCAAAAAGTAATACAATCCTAAGCCTTCCAAGATGGATGCATGCAAAAAGTAATATAATGCATAAAATTAACTCTAAGATGGTGTATGTGGAGAGGAGAGGAAAGTAATGGATACGAAATGGTTGTAAGTGAAGAAGAGAAGAGAGTAATGGATATGACTTGGTATGTGAAATGTGAAAGAGAGGGTGGCTATATATAAGGAAGAATGGAGTAGGGTAGATGAAATAGTAGATGAAATGTGGTAGGCGAAGTAGTAGATAGAATGTGGTAGATGAAGTAGTTGGTGAAAAAGAAGATGAAGTGGTAGATGAAATATGGTAGATGAAGTAGTAGGTGAAAAGGAAGATGAAGTGGTTAATGAAATGTGGTAGATGAAGTAGTCGGTAAAAAGAAAGATGAAGTAGTAGATGAAATAGTTGGTGGAATGGTAGATAATTCTCGTTTTCAACTTCCAAGCAAAATTTGAAATCTTTGGAGATAGAACTGGATTTCGGTCTCAACCTCAAAGTTGTAGAACTCTTTCTTAGCTTTTTATCCATATAAAGTGTAGGATCGGTAAGCACAGCGGAAGAATTTTGAAAAATTTTCACCGATCCTAATTGAGGATCTATCAACGGCGTTTAAACCAAGTTGGAAGGATTCATACCTTTTTGATGATTCAGAGTTTTCACGATCTCTAGGAGCCAACACGTCAGGTCTGCTCCCTCTACCGGTATCCACACGAATGCTCTCCAACCGAGACTGCGTGCTAGCGCCTCTAATGTCTCCAAGGGTTTAACTTGCGGCTCTCAATTCTGATGTACCCTAAGTCTATCAGCTCTATCAAGTTTATAACCCATGAGGGTTATTTTCAAATTTCAAAATTAATCATCATTAATTTCAAAATTAATTAACAATTAATTATCTTGATGAGCTAATTAAATAAATTCAGTTTAAATTAAATCTGTCCAACAGTTTTAATTTAACCTATTTATTTAATCTAAATAAAGAGCCATTAGATTTAATTTATCTTCATAAATTAAATCTAAGATACTATATCTCTATCATGTTAGTTATTAAATTTAATATATCTTAATAAATTAAATTTAAAACCAACACAATATAATAATATCATATAATATATATATACATATATATATATATATAATATATTTCGAAAATATATATATCTATATAATATTATTAAATATAATAATATAATATAATATATATATATATATAATATATTTCGAAAATATATATATATATATATCTATATAATATTATTAATGAATTTTATATTATATATGTATATAAATATAAAATTCATCCACCCTAAATCAAACATTATCTCGTGTTGGGCCATTCTTGTGTGCTACCCTGTAGGCCTATATGAAGTTGGCAGTGGGCCAATAACTACACTAACCCAAAAGTCGCAAGCGGCCTCTAGCAAGACATTACGACTACCCAATTCATATGAGGATTGTTATCACGATGCAACCTGTTATACAACCATGTCACGTCCCTTTTGTCACATGATATATCGATCAAGGATAAGGCATGGAAAATGTCATCCTCTTGTTCCTGACCATTACTTTCTCGATTCCTGAGTAGCCTTATAATAGAGACAGAAACTCCTTTCGTCATAGTATGGCCATACATTTCTCAGACTCACTCATCGAGGGGCCCAGTAATATCTCTCTACTAATGTGAGGGACAAATTCCATCTTGATCATTCATATTCCTCTACATGAAAAACCACAAAGCCCGATCGTAGCCTTTATCATCACCCGGTCAAAAGTGACTTTTGACTAGTTCAAAGCTTAGCAACTCTCATGTAGGAATCCATGATGACCTCAGGTCTAAGGGCATTGTGACGTGGTTATACATGAGAAAAGCTTATGACTTGATCCATATAGCTTTCTCATAGTGGGTCGGTCCAGCACCATGTACTCTTACAAGTGCCTAAGACTTTGATTCGTATCTCCATATCTTATCAAAGTCATACTGGTCTTGTTTCATCTCTGCTCCCGCATAGATGACTGACCAGGGACATTTTAGGACAATCTTTATGAATTATCCAAGGATACAATTATTACAGTTAACATACAAATAATATGATAACAGAATGGAGAAATTTCATTAAAATAATAATGTTTAAAGTACAATGATTGGCCCTTGGGGCACAATTTCCAACATCCTCCCACTTGCCCTAGGTGCAATCATTAATTTGCCTAATTCCCATTGCCCTAACATGACGCTCATGCTTTGCTTGTGCAAGTGGCTTAGTAAGAGGATCAGCAACATTATCTTCTCCTGCTACTTTGCATATCTTTATATCACCTCTATCATTGATTTCTCTAATAAGATGAAATCGCCTGAGTATGTGTTTGGTCCTTTGATATGACCTAGGCTCCTTGGCCTGTGCAATAGCACCGCTATTGTCACAGAACAAATCTATTGGATTTGAGATGGTAGGCACCACCCCTAGTTCAGTAATGAACTTTCTGATCCAAACGGCTTCTTTAGCTGCATCTGATGCTGCTATATACTCAGCTTCTGTTGCAGAATCTGCTATAGTGCTTTGCTTGGAGCTCTTCCAGCTTACTGCTCCACCATTCAGGAGGAATACATATCCAGATTGCGATTTAAGGTCGTCTTGTCAGTTTGGAAACTTGCATCTGTGTAACCAGTTACACAGAGCTCATCATCCAATCCACCATAGACCAAAAATAAGTCCTTAGTCCTTCTTAAGTACTTTAGGATATTCTTAACGGCAGTCCAATGACCCTCACCAGGATCTTATTGGTATCTGCTGGTTATACTTAAGGCAAACGAGACATCCGGTCGAGTACATAACATGGCATACATGATGGATCCAATGGCCGAGGCATATGGAACCTTACTCATGCGATCTCGCTGATCAGGTGTACTAGGACACAGATCCTTGCTAAGATGGATGCCATGAGACATAGGCATGTAACCCCTTTTTAAATATGCATATTGAACCTATGCAGTATCTTATCTATGTATGTGCTTTGACTTAGGCCTATTAGTCTTTTGGATCTATCCCTATAGATCCTAATCCCTAGGATATAGGTGGCTTCACCTAAGTCTTTCATTGAAAAGGACTTTCCTAACCAAGACTTGATACTATGCAAGGTAGGAATATCATTCCTAATGAGTAGGATGTCATCTACATAAAGTACTAGAAATACAACTATGCTCCCACTAACCTTCTTGTAAACACAAGGTTCATCGATTTTTTGAATGAATCCAAACTCTTTGACTACTTCATCAAAACGATGATTCCAGCTTCGAGATGCTTGCTTCAATCCATAAATGGATCTTTGAAGCTTGCAAATTTTACCAGAGTCCTCTGGACGCATAAAACCTTCAGGTTGTGTCATATACACATCCTCAAGCAGCTTTCCATTAAGGAAGGCTGTTTTGACATCCATCTGCCATATTTCATAGTCATAATATGCTGCAATGGCAAGAAGGATTCTGATTGATTTGGCCATTGCAACTGGGGAAAAGGTTTCATCAAAGTCTACACCATGAGTTTGAGTGAATCCTTTTGCAACCAGTCGTGCCTTGAAGACATTTACATTGCCATCCATGTCAGTTTTCTCCTTGAAAACCCATTTGCACGCAATGGTTTTTACACCTTTAGGTGGATCGACTAAGGTCCATACCTGATTGTCGTACAAGGATTGCATTTCAGACTTCATGGCATTTAGCCATTTCTCAGAGTTTGGTCCCACTGTGGCTTCTCGATAGGTGGTGGGCTCATTTTACTCAATGAGCAACATATCACGGCCTTCAGTAATCAGAAATCCATATATCTGAGGCTGATGCCCTGTCCTATCAGATTTTCGTGGACCTTGTGTTACTTAAGGAGGCTCAGCAACTTGTTGTGAGTCTTCTCTAATTTCCATCTGTGGTTCTGTACCATCTTGTGGATCTCGAATTTCTTCGAGATGTACGTCGCTCCCACTGGTTGTTTTAGAGACAAACTCTCTTTCTAGAAACTTGCCATTTCGAATAACAAACACTTTGTTATCGGTGGCATTGTAGACATAGTATCCTTTCGTTTCTTTAGGATACCCTACGAAAAGGCACTTTATGGATCTGGGCACTAATTTATCAGAGGCTTGTTGCTTAACATATACCTCACATCCCCAGATCTTAAGAAAAGATAAACTTGGTTTCTTTCCAGTCCATATCTCATATGGTGTCTTTTCAATTGCCTTAGATGGAACACGATTTAGTGTGAATGCAGCTGTCTCTAGGGCATGTCCCCAAAAGGACAGTGGAAGATCTGTTTGACTCATCATAGATCGAACCATATCTAATAGTGTTCGATTCCTCCGTTCAGAAATGCCATTCCATTGTGGTGTTCCTGGAGGAGTCAATTGTGAGATTATCCCACAACTCCTAAGATGGTCAGTGAATTCTTGGCTCAAATATTCACCACCTCGATCAGATCTAAGTGCTTTAATTGTTTTACCAAGTTGGTTTTGTACTTCATTTTGGAATATTTTGAACATTTCAAAAGATTCAGATTTATGTTTCATTAGCATAGAAAATGTCATTACGATAAATAGAACATTTACCATTCCTAGTAATGGAAGTATAACCTTCCTTATCCAAATAAGAAAGAGAAACAATGTTACTACTCAAAGCAGGAACATAATAGTAATTGTTCAAAACTAACAAAAGCCCACTAGGCAGAACTAATTCATAAGTGCCTACAGCTAAAGCAGCAACTCTTGCTCTGTTTCCAACTCCTAGGTCCACCTCGCCCTTCTTCAGCTTTCTACTGTCCTTTAGACCCTGCACATTTGTACAAATGTGAGAACCACATGCAGTATCTAATACCCATGTAGAGGAAGTAGAAAAATGAATGTCTATAACATAAATACCTGAAGCAATAGCCCCGCTATCCTTCTTGTCCTTTTTCAGATCTTCCAGGTAGAGTTTGCAATTCCTCTTCCAATGACCGGGTTCATTGCAGAAGTAGCAAACTCCTTCCTTTGGAGGCTTTGCCTTCCTGGGTGCAGGCTTGGTTTTGGGCTTGTTTGACTCTTTGGTCTTACCACCTGAGCCATTACCCTTCCATTTGCCCTTCCCATTCTTTTTCATACCCTTTCCTTTCTGAACCATTAAAACTGTGCTAGGCTTTTTCTTAATGCTTTGCTCAGCAGTTTTGAGCATCCCATGCAGCTCAGAAATTGATTTCTCCATGTTGTTTATGTTGTAGTTCATAACAAACTGGTCATAACTCTCCAGGAGTGAGTTGAGGATCAAGTCCGTAGCTAACTCCTGGCTCATGGGAAATCCAAGCCTCTCAAGGTGATCAATATAGCCTTTCATCTTTAACACATGAGTACTAACTGATGCACCTTCAGCCATTTTGCAGGAATGTAAGGCCTTTGTGGTCTCATACCTTTCTTGCCTTTCCTGTTGCTGGAACATTTCCTTGAGATGTACTATCATGTCATGAGCCTCCATGAGTTCCAGATCTTTTTGGAGTTCTGGAACCATAGTGGAAAGCATCAAGCAACCTACATCCACAGAGTCATCCTTATGCTTTGTGTAAGCATCTCTTTGAGCTCTTGGAGCATTAGCTGCAGGCTCCTCAGGAATCGGTTGATCTAAGACATAAGCCTTTCTTTCCTACTTGAGAACAATTCTCAAGTTCCTGAACCAGTCAAGAAAGTTTGTCCCATTGAGTTTGTCCTTCTCAAGGACCGATCGCAATGATAGTGTAGCAGTATTACTAGTCGACATGATTCTACAATTAAAATATGCAAAGTTAGTTAGTAATCTCCCACTAAATTAACAACCCTCAATATAATAATTAGTGGGCTAAGATCCATATTTGGCTTAAACTTAAGTCCGCTTTGGCAATACGCTTAAATTCAAGTTATTTAGGTAGGTAACCTATTTACCAATTACATCACATGTAACTCTTAGATCTTTATGGGATTTAATCATCATATGATCGGGCATGTTTAACCCCATCTAATGCCTTGAGATTCAAAACCGTTTTGTTAATCTCAATTAAGTCAAAACAATAATGAATATTATGAGCAGCACAATTACTCAAGCTTGTCTCATCAAGATAACTCAAGTGCATCCACTTTGGTGGTTTCCACAATTGAGCGATCTAGGTTTTGACAAGTATTCATTAATTGACGGAATTATGACTTAAGATTTAATTTAGAGGGCTTAATTAATTAGTTTTTTTATATGGATGCAATCGTGGTCGTATCTCATACAGATAAATACATATAAATGTAAAAGTAATCATGCAATGATCTTATCAAAAGCATAATTTAAACGTGACACAATATGGCTTACCTAACCTAAAATCCTCCCAAGCCAATGAGAGGACTTCTCTAAAAAAAAGAGAAATACATTGAGAGAAACCTCATTTAAACATTCGAGGGGAGTGAGATGAGAAGAGAATGTACATCGAGAGTATTTAGAGAAAGGCACGGCACGCAGGCCGTATTTAAATATTACAACCTTTGTAAAATTCTAAAGCCATGTTGTTCACCATACCCAAACAAGGATAAATAATAAACCACAACAAGAATTCATACAATATGAAAAGCAATAAATGTCATGATCAGATTATATTGTGCTACGCAGAGGTGGTCACGGGGTCAAGGGGGGCCGCCCTTGCAGGGTTGCAAGGGGCAGCACCCCTGAAGCTTTTGAAAAAGGCACATTCCTTTTAAAAGAAATATTTGAAAATTTTAAATTTTTAAATTTCGGACCCAATTTTTCAAAACAAAAAAAAAACAACAATGGCCAAGAACGCTTCTGATCCAATTTGTCTTCCCCATAGTTCGGATCCCTATTACCCGAATAGATATCCGAACCTAGACCCAATTTGATTGCCGCCAACTACGATCTCAGGTACCCTACCCAATTTCATGCTTGTTCAAAACGAAAATCACATACATGTTTCAAGATATACATGTTCGGAATCGATTTCACGCTTGTTCCAAAACGAGAATCACATACATATTCGAGTGTTTCTTATAAACATACGTACACATCCCATATATATCACATGTATAAGAATCATAAACTCAATTTAAACGCACAATTGATCTGGCTCTGATACCACTGTAGGATCGGTAAGCACAGCGGAAGAATTTTGAAAAATTTTCACCGATCCTAATTGAGGATCTATCAACGGCGTTTAAACCAAGTTGGAAGGATTCATACCTTTTTGATGATTCAGAGTTTTCACGATCTCTAGGAGCCAACACGTCAGGTCTGCTCCCTCTACCGGTATCCACACGAATGCTCTCCAACCGAGACTGCGTGCTAGCACCTCTAATGTCTCCAAGGGTTTAACTTGTGGCTCTCAATTCTGATGTACCCTGAGTCTATCAGCTCTATCAAGTTTATAACCCATGAGGGTTATTTTCAAATTTCAAAATTAATCATCATTAATTTCAAAATTAATTAACAATTAATTATCTTGATGAGCTAATTAAATAAATTCAGTTTAAATTAAATCTGTCCAACAGTTTTAATTTAACCTATTTATTTAATCTAAATAAAGAGCCATTAGATTTAATTTATCTTCATAAATTAAATCTAAGATACTATATCTCTATCATGTTAGTTATTAAATTTAATATATCTTAATAAATTAAATTTAAAACCAACACAATATAATAATATAATATAATATATATATACATATATATATATATAATATATTTCGAAAATATATATATCTATATAATATTATTAAATATAATAATATAATATAATATATATAATATATTTCGAAAATATATATATCTATATAATATTATTAAATATAATAATATAATATAATATATATAATATATATTTCGAAAATATATATATATCTATATAATATTATTAATGAATTTTATATTATATATGTATATAAATATAAAATTCATCCACCCTAAATCAAACATTATCTCGTGTTGGGCCATTCTTGTGTGCTACCCTGTAGGCCCATATGAAGTTGGCAGTGGGCCAATAACTACACTAACCTAAAAGTCGCAAGCGGCCTCTAGCAAGATATTACGACTACCCAATTCATATGAGGATCGTTATCACGATGCAACCTGTTATACAACCATGTCACGTCCCTTTTGTCACACGATATATCGATCAAGGATAAGGCATGGAAAATGTCATCCTCTTGTTCCTTACCATTACTTTCTCGATTCCTGAGTAGCCTAATAACAGAGACAGAAACTCCCTTCATCATAGTATGGCCATACATTTCTCAGACTCACTCATCGAGGGGCCCAGTAATATCTCTCTACTAATGTGAGGGACAAATTCCATCTTGATCATTCATATTCCTCTACATGAAAAACCATCAAGCCCGATCGTAGCCTTTATCATCACCCGGTCAAAAGTGACTTTTGACTAGTTCAAAGCTTAGCAACTCTCATGTAGGAATCCATGATAACCTCAGGTCTAAGGGCATTGTGACGTGGTTATACATGAGAAAAGCTTATGACTTGATCCATGTAGCTTTCTCATAATGGGTCGGTCCAGCACCTTGTACTCTTACAAGTGCCTAAGACTTTGATTCGTATCTCCATATCTTATCAAAGTCATACTGGTCTTGTTTCATCTCTACTCCCGCATAGATGACTGACCAGGGACATTTTAGGACAATCTTTATGAATTATCCAAGGATACAATTATCACAGTTAACATGCAAATAATATGATAACAGAATGGAGAAATTTCATTAAAATAATAATGTTTAAAGTATAATGATTGGCCCTTAGGGCACAATTTCCAATATAAAGAACGTCCCAATCTGACATCTAGAGCTCCAGATATTGCCTGAAAATTAAAAGATGGTCTAATTTAGTATTTTTCAAGAAATTTTATTTTATTCCAAAATCATTTTTTATTTATTAATTACACACAAATTTATTAAATTGAGCTCAAATACCATCCATAAAATCATCATATAAGGGAAAATAAATATGCAAATATTTTACTTATCACAAGACCCTAATTTCTATTTGTTCCCATGATCTTCACTAACTCAATAAATATCAAGATATGGGGCTTAGTAAAGGGATCTACTAACATCTTGTAAGCAAAAGGTCATTGAATGGTTTCTTTCTTTCTCTGAAAGCATATCTCTTGTAGAGATATATCAAATCTATATTTCACCCTATTGTGTTACCTAGGATCCACCTCATAAGATGTTATCGTTTGGATCCTTCTATCCACAATTCATTCCTAGTTACTCATTGGAACTTCTCTAGCCATAGGGCTCCTTGAATGATGGTAGAATATACTCTATGTTATGATTCCATAGATGACAAAGATACACTATCTATTTCTTTACTATATTATCATTTGCTTAGGGTATTAGAGTATCCTTTCAAACGTGAGTTGCTGCCTTGACAGCTCAATTCATGGTTCCTCTCATAATCTTTTTCACAGCTAGACCAAACATAGCTTCCAAGTCCGGCTAAAAACATTTGGTCTTATCTACACTAATGTGTACATTCATGTTACCAACCATATCCTTACTACAAGACTCTATGCATGTTTTCTATGTTGGATTCCTCGTAAGACGTGTAACTGATGCTGCTAAAATTTGATTAACCACCATAAGTATATGGGGTCATGAAAATAGTATAATAGCAAATCAAGGTCGTTCCATAGAGACTCAATTGAATTAGTGATTAAGTATTAAATTACCTTGTTTCACTTAAGTTAAACAAACCAAATAAGGATGATTGAATTTGAAGATCAATTTAAACAAAAACAAAAGTAGTAAATCTAATGTTATTAAGATTTCAATTGATAAAAAAAATATAGAGTGACTAATCCTGATTCATGTCTTAGAGCATGTAATTACTCAAATAAAAGCACTTAATGTTAATTTGTTAATCTAGAGTACTAGTAGATATAAGTATCTTCCGATCACTTATACCCCTATCTCAAATTGAAATGTTTATCCCTAAAAAATATAATCAAGAGGCAAATAATGTTCAAGTTCACCCTAATATGACTATATGAGTCAAATTGAGATCCTTTTTCCAAGATTACTTAATCATATGGTCAAATTGAGATCCTTTTTCCAAGTGTAATCTAAATTCTCCAATTTCATACTTAGTAGTGATCAAGTACTAAATAGACAAGATGTAACATGATTAAGTAAACAAAATAACATTAAGCATAACTTAATGGTCCAAACATGCTCAGATCCTCAAATTAGTTTATAGCTACTCTAAGTTCAAAGAAAAATCAGCCACACATATTCAAAATCAATCCCATTACATGAATGGTAAATTAAACTCAAAAGCCATAATGGAAAAGAAAAAATTAACACTCAGAACTGCAAAATTCCATTGCTTCCCCTTGTCCAACTACTTTGGTTCAGATCACTTACAGAGGGCGATGATGATAGCCAACCATAATAGCGCCTCTCCTCAGGTTCGAAGATGAAGGTGAATGAATAGTAAATATCCACTAAAACCAATACAGAATCAGTTAATGTCTCTCTTGCTCACTCAATAAGAATCAAACCTACACTCCAATTGGCTTTCTTCTTTCTCTTTTAAGGTGGTCGTGGCTTTAGAAGGAAAATACTAAAATAACGGCAAGGGAATCCCTGTGTCTCTCAAGACGAAGAAGTTGATGAAACCAATTCCAACCAGCTGCAACTGCCTTCACCACCCCATTCTCTCCCTCTATACCAGTCGTTAGAATGAGACCTAGGAAAGAAGAAGATGAACAATAGCTAAGGTCACCTCCCTAAGTCCAGCCTTCAACAATGTTCCCTCCTCTCTTTTTGTAAGACTATTGCTCCTCTCTAATTTACTCCTTTGCTGGTTCAAGAATACTGATGAAGAGGTGTTGGTCCAGTTTGAACATCCAGTGCCTCCTCCTTTCTCATTCTTTTTGGTTCTTTTCTTTAGGTTAGAGAAATCAGAGATCAAAATGACGTCACCTCCCCAATAGTTCAAAAAATGATGTCATGGTGATTTTTTTTGTCTTTTAATCACATGGAGATTAAACCCGAACCGAACCGGCCAGTTAAGGACCGGGAATCGCCAAACCAACCAAAAAAACTAGTCTAGGCCACATGCTGAGCCGGGTCACATTGACCCAGTCAAACTAGACCTAACTGGTTTGACCCGATATTAACCCGGGTGATTCGCCTGAGTTAATTTTTTTACCCTTATGGAAGTCATTTCATCCTTTTTAATTTTTTTTTATAATTTAAAAATTTTAACTTCTTAAACACCTTTTCTACTTTTACTTTTAGATTTTCAGTTCTCAATCCTGAGTCCCAGCTTCCCACGGTCCCGCCACGCCACGCCTTTTTCTTCTTCTTCTTCTTCTTAGTCTCACTCTCAAGTATCAACTCCTTGTCGATTTTCGAATGGCTAATAAGACTACCTGAGCAACCATACTCTGCTGGTGTTGGGTCGCCGTTTGCATCATGGAGTTCAACTTTGCAGTTCATCTTCCCAGTCACTTGATCCACCGTCATTCGTTAGTGGTCTTCTCATTGTCATTGTTGCCGTTGGATGCTATGGCCGGTTGCAAGATCTGAGATTTGGGATCAGAAAGGCATTGACTTTGCTCCTCCATTGTTTCTCCTTCATTTGTTTCTTCAACCAATTGAAACGCCCTTGAAGAAGGGTTTGGCCTATTGGGTTTGGTCATTCCAGTGACACAGTGAGCCATGGCTGATGGTTGGTCAGAGCTTTGTGGTTTGCTTTCTATGTTCTTTGACCTCTATTTCTAATTCTAGTTCCTACATTCATTAATTTTTCATTGTTTTGGTTTGCTTCAAAAATTGTTATCTATGGTTGATGTAGTGATGCTTTATTTTTTTTTTGTGAGGCAAACATAAACGTGAGGTAGGCAATAGAAACTCTTCCCTTTTCCAGTTTTTTGCATTCATTAATTTCTTCTATATGTGTGTAGCTATATATATGGCTATGGATTTTAAATCAGACAACTTGTTTTCTACCCTTAACCTCTACCAACCTCTCTACTTTTGTTTTTCTTTATGGTAACTTAATTGGTCTCATAAGTCATACCATTGTCCGTAATCAATTTTCAATATGCTCAAGTGCTCATCACATTTGTAGCAACAATTCATTGAATTTGATTCCTTATTGTTGAGGCCTGGCAGACTTCAACTACATTTGAATTAGTATGTTAGAGTTTACGTTTAGGTGTCACATCTTTATCAATGATACTTCATGATATGCCTAAAATACCAAACATCTGTCCTATCACATGAAAACATAGCACAATAAAAATGCACATCACTCGAGTGGTCACTCAAGTGATCATGTCCATCACTTGAGTAACCACTTGAGTGATGCCTTCCAAAACATGACAGAGAGCCAAAACTCAAAGGAACACCTTGGGGAAGTTCCATAACTTCCATATAAGTTATCTTGGCTTCGAATTGACTCATTCCAACCTCTATATGATCAAAAAAACCTCCGGTATCACTTCTAATAGCTTAGATCTTAATATTCTCATTTGATATTACAAGTTCTACCTTCTTCAATCTCTTTCTTCTTGTTTTTCCTCTTGATGATCATTCTTCATAACCCAACTAGATATCTTCTTGAATATTTTCAATCTTCTTCTTTCTTTACTTGACTAATCTTGAATCTTGGTATTCCCATTAGATATTACAATTTCATCTTTCTTCAATCCCTTGCCACTTGATTTTCTTCTTGATGATCATTCTCCATTTATGAGGCATTATAAGGAAAATAACATCAACCCACCATCGGGTATATGATTAATCTATAGGATATACAATATTAAATATAGTAGTTAGTCAATGAAGAAGATAAGTATATTATGCAAACTTTTTGCTCCTAATATTTGACATCATTAAAACTATTCATATCTAACACTAAGTGCTTGACATGTTAGCCTTAACTAGATGCATGCCCCATAATGACATTTCTGCGTGCTCAATACTTCACATACTATACTCATGGTCATAGCATAAATAGAAACAGAGCTTTATCATCAAATATGCTCTACGCAATCAAGTAAATCAATCATGTATATTACTACACAAGCATAAATGTTAAATACATGCAAATAGGGTAAGTTCACTACCTCTTGTCTTTGAGTCCTCCTCTTGTACCTTTTCTCCAATCATTGAGGATGCTTCTTCTTTTTCACCTTATGACCCTACAGATATAACCATATGACTTGTTAGAGTCATGAAAGTAAGCTATGTCTTCAACTCCTACATCCCTTTAAATGTCACAGTTTTGTAGGTCAAACGAAATCTACCAGTTTTGACCCTCAACTTTGAAAAATTATAACTTATTCTCTATGACTCCAAATAAGGTGGTTTAAAGTCCTAGGTAAAGCTATTTATGTATAATTTAAGGGAAAAAATATTAACCGCTATCAATCATAGGGGTTAGATTCCTAGAATCCTTGACAAACCTCACTGGTCCAGAATTTGTCCCAGTTTCTATGCTTTAACTTCCACAATTCATAACTTACTTTATAGATATCCAAATCATGCATTCTACCCATCATTTTAAAGCTTAGGATGTCTACTATTTTTCTAGAAATTTTCATGATTCTTGAACAAGGTTTGGTCATCCAAAACCTTGTCACAAAAACCTAACCAGAATCTGGCAGGTTGACCTTAGTAACATTGAATTCCAATTTTAGGGTTTTTTAATCCAACCCTTCTAAAATCACTACCATACGGTATTCCCACATAATTTTGCCCAAGGAATTCATTGGAAACCTCAAATTTGGGAAAATCATATTCCTTCTTATAGCCCTGCACCTGACCAAAAGTTAGGGAAAATTAGGGAATAATGTGATCTTCACATTCCATGCAATTACACTGCTTCGTTACACTTCTAATTGCATGATTAACCATTTAAACACCTTTTAAACATAATTAATCAAAATTTGGGCAGCACCTCCCCTTAGGATTTGCCATTCCCAAATTATAAAATCAACCAAACAAACCACCAAACAACCACAAATCAACCATAACCACAACAAACAACCTTGAATCAATATGATATCAAGGTTTAGTGTGATTACCTTTGGTCTCTCTCTCGGGCTCCAAAACCATGGCCTCTCTCTCCTCTTTCTCTTGATTGTGTTCTTATTACACATGTATTTCAAGATGGCATAGAGATTAGAGAGGGTCTTGCATGAATTTGGAAGGCTTAAACACTTGAATTTCACACTTGCTTAACTTGATTTTTGCTTCTTGTTTCTCTTTAGCTCTTTCTTTGCTCTTGCCTCTTGAAGCACTCCCTGTCTCTCTATTTGTTCTTGCTGGCCGAAAATATGAGGCCTTTAAGAGGTTTAATGAGTTCCAAAAATATCATCTCCACCTCCTTAAACAAGTATTGTTTTATTGCAATTTTACCACATGTTTGTCCTTGACTTTCTTGCTTTATATTTTATCTTTTGACCATAGATATTTTCTTGTCCTCTCCCCCATTTAACTTCGACGAAAAAGATGGTCCTTGGAAGAGTGAAATGGTACTTGAATTATCCAAATTTTACCTCCTCAGTATTACTTTTAATTGTTACTTTTAATTGGCCTACAATTATTGACTTTTTCCACATCTTTTTACTTGGTTACAATTTCACCATATTAGGCTAAATTTGAACCAAGTAAATATTATTCCCTCTCTTGCTTATCCTTTGGACGTCCAACACCCAAGAAAAATGGAAAAATATTGGCTTTTAATTTTTATTTAGCCAAATGACCATTTTACCCGTACATTGTAATTAAACTTAGGCTTTCTCCTTTTCCTCTTGTGTTTGGCTAAAATTCACAATATATTGGGCCCAAATATTGTGCTCGTACATTTTCCATTGTTTGGCTCCAATAATGGGCTTTAATTTTATGAAGACACAAATTAAATTTTATGTCTTATTGTGGCCCAAAATTTGTGTAGTCACTAATTGCACTGTTTGGCCATTTCAAGTGTGCCAATATTCACCATATTATTCCCTTTAAATGCCATAGAATGCAAGGAATTTTGGTGAATAAGATTTAGGATGTTACAAGATTGAAACTTGATTGTTGCATCCTTTTATTTCTCAATCTAATGGGGGTTTTACTTTGTCCTTTTGTCTCAATAGTTGTGGTAGAGGTTTCTAAGTATCATCTTGTGTGCTCTCTAGTGCCTTGTTATGTTGTGTGGACCTAGATTTATATGTTGACTATAGTAATTGATTACTTTACCCTAATGGTTTTGGAGCCAGACCGAACGATCTAATTGCTGATCGGAGACAAAGACGATTCGAGTCACACCTGGAAACTGCTTTCTTTGTTGGCCCATTTTGAGTAGCTATGAGCCATCCTTTTAGCTGAAAACCACTTTTAATCTGGGAACGGGAACGGATTTGGAAAAACTGGCCAGCCTAAGCTTTCCTTGAACTCATAAATTTTTTTCTTGATTCGTAGACCCCTTGATCCTCAAACATCAATTTGAATAAGCTACTCCCCCTTTTTAATATTAACATATGCCTAGGGTTGCCCTTCTTAATCTTTATAAGAGAAAGAAGTAGATGAAAGAAGACGAACTCACAGTCACTAGAGAAGAAGAAGAAGAAACAGGGAGGAGAAGAAAAACGTTGAAAAGAGGAAAGAGGAAAAAAACCTACATGTATTGTAATATTGAAAGACTTCTATATAAAATGTACTTTTTTATTATAACCCATGGGTTTAGATGGATTGTTTACTTGTTAATGTGTTACTTTCAATTATTTCATTTTTTGGGACATATTTTGTGACCTTCTTAACTTGAAATCTGGTATGATTAATTCTTGTTAAAAAAAATATTGTGTGATTAATTTTTTTATATTATTATATATGTATATAAAAATATTTTTAATTTTGATTTAATTATTGAGTCACCAGCCCGACCAAACGATTTAACCGATCCGTCCATTTAAACCATGACCCGCTAGCTTTTCTGACTTAATGTCCGATTCGACTTTTAAAATATTGCTTTACCCCGGGGAAAATAACCGTCCAGTCCTACGTAAGAAACTTAACCACTACTAAGTCCTTGAAAATGTAAGAATACTTCTCAAGTCTCTAGGGACTTGATGGTAATTAAATCTATTTATGCAATTACAAAATAGCGCTTCGTACTTGATATAAATATTGTATCAGACGTTGAGGTGCAGTGGCCCCCAACTGCAGGCACGTGGATTCTGACCTAGAAACACGAATGTTATATTATCTGACCCTACATATGTATATTAATTTACTATCAATTCAAATATTTTTAAAATAAAAAACTCAAGATAGTTAGTATAATTATGTTTACAAAATAAAAGTATTTAATCATGTGTCTTTATAAAACATTTCAAGTTAAAATTTAAAAAACCAGTTAAGAATTACTCACTCCAATCCTTAATATAAGACATATTTACCTTATTTGATTAAATTAAAAAAGCTGATTGAGTTATTTAATATGACATGTATTTTATAAAACACCATTACAATTTTCCTTAATTTCCTCATTCTCTCTCCTCCTTGATTATTATTAAGGAAACATCAATAGGGTTAAGTTAGAAAAAGATTGACAAATATAAAAACTACATCTTATATTTAAGATTAATTCAATTTTCTAAATATGTCTTATATTAAGTAGCAGAGGAGTATTAAATTGTCAACTATATGTTATAGCAAAATATAATTTTTTTTAAAAAAATTCTCAGGTAAAAAATTTAGAAATTGAATTACAATTTTTTTAATATAACAATGCTAATAAAAGTTAACAAAAATGTTAGAAGTTGAATGGGAAACTAGTAGGTCTTTACTAGAATTTAACATTAATCAACTGTAATTTATTATTGGCTATTTGATAATTCCTTGAGTCTTTTCTAGAAGATCCTTTTAACCAAATCATATAGTTTAAGAAATTAGTTAAAATTAGTTACAGTAACAAATTTATGAGAAATTAACCTTTTTTTTTTCAGTACGCCATTATTTATAAGAGGGCAAGAGAGTTAGTCATGAGAAAAAGGATGAAAGAGAATGTATTAACAAAAAAAAATATGAAAAGAGAATATAATAATTAGGGATAAAATGAGTAAAAATGTATTTAATGTTGATACAACCCAAATATATAAAATAACCAAATCTGTTCAAAAATTGGAATATTATAAAATGGATGTGGGATTCATTTTTAATTGACTTTTTAGATTTTAACTTGATTAAATACTTTTTAAATAAGATTTTATAAAAATAACCAAATCCATTCAATACATATTAATTATATTGAGTTAGTTTTTTGGGAAAATTACACTCAAGTTCCAAGGAAGAAGATAAATGAAAAAAATGTTCCTTTGAAATTACAAAATGAAAAAATGGTTTTATTAATAACTCCACCAGCAGGTCATTGACAACTCCAGAAGTAGACATTGACAACTTCATGTAGTAAAAATAAAAATGCAGTATAATATTCGAAAATAAAAATATTATTTATCTCAATACTAAAAGAGGATTATTTATACAAAAATGTACTATAATATATTTACGTAAATATATCAATTTTTAAGCAAAGGGTCTCATCATATCTAATATAATATTACCATAGGATAGTATTATATGTCTGTATTTGATACTAGCTCTCCCAGCTTGATTTTTTTATCTATATAAAAAGCACAAGTCATTTTCGTTTAACCCAAGCACCCAACCACCGTCGATAAAAGCAGTATTAATTTGTTTGACATGTCACATTATGCAATGTTCAATGTTCCAGCAACCACCACTCTATATATTAATTTTTTTTTGTTACAGTATAATAATAAAATTTTATCAAGCCTCATGTCATCAAACTTACTATTAACCCCTAGAAGATGTGACAGTCGGGGCCCATACACAAAAACGTAAATCTTTTCCCTTTTTTCTGTTAAGATCGGTAGGCACAGCGGAAGAATTTTAAAAATTTTACCAATTCTAATCGAGGATCTATCAACGGCGTTTAAATCGGGTTAGAAAGAACTCGTACCTTTTTTGACTTAGGGTTTTCACGATCTCTAGGAGCCAACACCTCAGGTCCGCTCCCTCTACCGGTATTCATACGAATGCTCTCCAACAGAGACTACGTGCTAGCGCCTCCAATGTCTCCTAGGATTTTCCTTGCGGCTCTGGATTCTCATGCGCGTATGAGTATATCTGTTCTATCAAGTTTATAACCTATGATGGCTATATTCAAATTTCAAAATTAATCATCATTAATTTCAAAATTAATCAACAATTAATTATCTTGATGAGCTAATTAAATAAATTCAGTTTAACTTAAATTTGTCCAACAGTTTTAATTTAACCTATTTATTTAATCCAAATAAAGAGCCATTAGATTTAATTTATCTTCAAAAATTAAATCTGAGATACTATATCTCTATCATTTTAGTTATTAAATTTAATATATCTTATTAAATTAAATTTAAAACTAACACAATATAATAATATAATATAATATATATATATATACACACACACACATATACATATATATATAATATATAAGATATATATTTCGAAAATATATATATATATATATATAATATTATTAATGAATTTTATATTATATATATATATAAAATTCGTCCACCCTAAATTAAACATTATCTCGTGTTGGGCCATTCTTGTGTGTAACCCTGTAGGCCCATATGAAGTTGGCAGTGGGCCAATAACTATACTAACCCAAAAGTCACAAGTGGGCTCTAGCAAGACATGACGACTACCCAAATCATATGAGGATCGTTATCACGATGCAATCTGTCATACAACCATGCCACGTCCCTTTTGTCACACGATATATCGATCAAGGATAAGGCATGGATAATGTCATCCTCTTGTTCCTGACCATTACTTTCTCGATTCCTGAGTAGCTTGACAATAGAAATGGAAACTCCTTTCCATTGTAGTATAGCCATACATTTGTCAGACTCACTCATCGAGAGGCCCAGTAATATCTCTCTACTAATGTGAGGGATAAATTCCATCTTGATCGTTCATATTCCTCTGCATGAAAAACCACCAAGCCCGATCATAGCCCTTATCATCACTCTTTCAAAAGTGACTTTTAACTAATTCAAAGCTTAGCAACTCTCATGTAGGAATCCATGATGACCTCAGGTCTAAGGGCATTGTGACGTGGTTATACATGAGAAAAACTAATGATTTAATCCATGTAGTTTTTTCATAGTGGGTCAGTCCAGCACCTTGTACTTTTACAAGTGCCTAAGATTTTGATTCTTATCTCCATATCTTATCAAAGTCATACTGGTCTTGTTTCATCTCTGCTCCCGTATAGATGACCGACCAGGGACATTTTAGGACAATCTTCATGAATTATCCAAGGATACAATTATCACAGTTAACATGCAAATAATATGATAACAGAATGGAGAAATTTCATTAAAATAATAATGTTCAAAGTACAATGATTGGACCTTAAGGCACAATTTCCAATATCCTCCCACTTGCCCTAGGTACAATCATTAATTTGCCTAATTCTCATTGCTCTAACATGACACTCATACTTTGCTTGTGCAAGTGGCTTAGTAAGAGGATCAGCAACATTATCTTCTCTTACTACTTTGCATATCTTTATATCACCTCTATCATTGATTTCTCTAATAAGATGAAATCACTTGAATATATGCTTAGTCCTTTGATGTGACCTAGGCTCCTTGGCCTGTGCAAGAGCACTGCTATTGTCACAAAACAAATCTATTGGATTTGAGATGGAAGACACCACTCCTAGTTCAGTAATGAACTTTTTTATCCAAACGGCTTCTTTAGCTGCATCCAATACTGCTATATACTCAGCTTCTATTGTAGAATCTACTACAGTGCTCTGCTTGGAACTCTTCCATCTTATTACTCCATCATTCAGGAGCAATACATATCCAGATTGCAATTTAAGGTTGTCTTGGTCAGTTTAGAAACTTGCATTTGTGTAACTAGTTACACATAGCTCATCATCCAATCCACCATAGACAAAAAATAGGTCCTTAGTTCTTCTTAAGTATTTTAGGATATTCTTGACCGCAGTCCAATGACCCTCACCAGGATCTTGTTGATATCTGCTAGTCATACTTAAGGCAAACGAGACATCTGGTCGAGTACACAATATGGCATACATGATGGATCTAATGGCCAAGGCATATAAAACCTTACTCATGTGATCTCGCTGATCTGGTGTGCTAGGACACAGATCCTTGCTAAGATGGATGCCATGAGACATGGGCATGTAACTCCTTTTTGAATCTTGCATACTAAACCTATGCAGTATCTTGTCTATGTATGTGCTTTGACTTAGGCCTATTAGTTTTTTGGATCTATCCCTATAGATCATAATCCCTAGGATGTAGGTAGCTTCACCTAAGTCTTTCATTGAAAAGGACTTTCTTAATTAAGACTTGACACTCCGCAAGGTAGGAATGTCATTTCCAACGAGTAAGATATCATCTACATAAAGCACTAGAAATACAACTACGCTCCTACTAACCTTCTTGTAAACACAAGGTTCATCGATGTTTTGAATGAATCCAAACTTTTTTACTACTTCATCAAAACGATGATTCCAGCTTCGAGATGCTTGTTTAATCCATAAATGGATCTTCGAAGCTTACAAATTTTACCAGAGTCCTCTAGACGCACAAAACCTTCAGGTTGTGTCATGTACACATCCTCAAGCAGCTTTCCATTAAGGAAGGCTGTTTTGACGTCCATCTGCCATATTTCATAGTCATAATATGCTCCAATGGCAAGAAGAATTCTGATTGATTTGGCCATTACAACTGGGGAAAATGTTTCATCATAGTCTACACCATGAGTTTGAGTGAATCCTTTTGCAACCAGTCGTGTCTTGAAGACATTTACTTTGTCATACATGTCAGTTTTCTCCTTGAAAACCCATTTGCACCCGATGATTTTTACACCTTCAAATGGATCGACTAAGGTCCATACCTGATTGTCGTACATGGATTGCATTTCAGCCTTCATGGCATTTAGCCATTTCTCAGAGTTTGGTCCCACTATGGCTTCTCGATAGGTGGTTGGCTCATTTTGCTCAATGAACAACACATCACAGCCTTTAGTAATCAGAAATCCATATCTCTGAGGCTGATACCGTGTCCTATCAGATCTTCGTGGACCTTGTGTTACTTGAGGAGGCTCAGCAACTTATTGTAAGTATTCTCTAATATTCATATGTGATTCTATACTATCTTGTGACTCTCAAACTTCTTCAGATGTATGTTGCTCCCACTGGTTGTTTTAGAGACAAACTCTCTTTCTAGAAACTTACCATTTCGAATAACAAACACTTTGTTATCGGTGGGATTGTAGATATAGTATCCTTTCGTTTCTTTAGGATATCCCACGAAAAGGCACTTTGATGATCTGGGCATTAATTTATCAGAGGCTTGTGGCTTAACATAGACCTCACATCCCCAGATCTTAAGAAAAGATAAACTTGGTTTCTTTCCAGTCCATATCTCATATGGTGTCTTTTTAATTGCCTTAGATGGAACACGATTTAGTGTGAACATAACTGTCTCTAGGGCATGTCCCCAAAAGGACGGTAGAAGATCTATTTGACTCATTATAGATCGAACCATATCTAATAGTGTTTGATTCCTCCGTTCAGAAACGTCATTCCATTATGGTGTTCCTGGAGGAGTTAATTGTGAGATTATCCCACAAATCCTAAAATGGTCAATGAACTCTTGGCTCAAATATTCACCACCTCAATCAGATCGAAGTGCTTTAATTGTTTTGCCAAGTTGATTTTGTACTTCATTTTGGAGTATTTTAAACATTTCAAAAGATTCAGATTTATGTTTCATTAGATAGATATAGCCATATCTACTAAAGTTATCTATAAATGTAACGAAGTAGACATAACCTCCTTTGGCAGCTGTATTTAATGGTCCACATACATCTATATGTATGAGGCCCAATAATTCAATGGCCCTCTCACTGTGCCCAGTGAAAGGTGCCTTAGTCATCTTTCCTAATAAGCAAGATTTGCATGTATCATATGATTCAAAATCAAATGAGTTTAGAAATCTATCTTGATGGAGTTTAGAAATGCGTTTCTCATTTATGTGGCCTAGACGACAATGCCATAGGTAGGTCGGATTCAAATCGTTTGATTTTATCCTCTTAGTAGTTACGTTATAGATATTCTCATTATTAGGATGTTCCAAATTTAATATATAATGACCAACATGCAAATCACCATCAGCATAGAAAATGTCATTACGATAAATAGAACATTTACCATTCCTAGTAATGGAAGTATAACCTTCCTTATCCAAATAAGAAAGAGAAACAATGTTACTACTCAAAGCAGGAACATAATAGCAATTGTTCAAAACTAACAAAAGCCCACTGGGCAGAACTAATTCATAAGTGCCTACAGCTAAAGCAGCAACTCTTGCTCTATTTCCAACTCGTAGGTCCACCTCGCCCTTCTTCAGCTTTCTACTGTCCTTTAGACCTTACACATTTGTACAAATGTGAGAACCACATGCAGTATCTAATACCCATGTAGAGGAAGTAGAAAAATGAATGACTATAACATAAATACCTGAAGCGATAGCCCCGCTATCCTTCTTGTCCTTTTTCAGATCTTCCAGGTAGAGTTTGCAATTCCTCTTCCAATGACCGGGTTCATTGCAGAAGTAGCAGACTCCTTCCTTTGGAGGCTTTGCCTTCCTGGGTGCAGGCTTGGTTTCAGGCTTGTTTGACTCTTTGGTCTTACCACCTGAGCCATTACCCTTCTATTTGCCCTTCCCTTTCTTTTTCATACCCTTTCCTTTCTGAACCATTAAAACTGTGCTAGGCTTTTTCTTAATGCTTTGCTCGGCAGTTTTGAGCATCCCATGCAGCTCAGAAATTGATTTCTCCATGTTGTTTATGTTGTAGTTCATAACAAACTGGTCATAACTCTCCGGGAGTGAGTTGAGGATCAAGTCCGTAGCTAACTCCTGGCTCATGGGAAATCCAAGCCTCTCAAGGTGATCAATATAGCCTTTCATCTTTAACACATGAGTACTAACTGATGCACCTTCAGCCATATTGCAGGAATGTAAGGCTTTTGTGGTTTTATACCTTTCTTGCCTTGCCTGTTGCTGGAACATTTTATTTAGATGGACAATCATCTCATGAGCCTCCATAAGTTCCAGATCTCTTTGGAGCACTAGAACCATAATGGCAAGCATCAGGCAACCTACATCCACAGAGTCATCCTTATGCTTAGTGTAAGCATCTCTTTGAGCTCTTGGAGCATTGGCTGTAGGCTCCTCAAGAATGGGTTGATCTAGGACATAAGCCTTTCTTTCCTGCTTGAGAATAATTCTCAAGTTCCTAAACCAATCAAGAAAGTTTGTCCCATTGAGTTTGTCCTTCTCAAGGATCGATCGCAACGATAGCGTAGCAGTATTACTGGTCGACATGATTCTACAATTAAAATATGCAAAGTTAGTTAGTAATCTCCCACTAAATTAATAACCCTCAGAATAATAATTAGTGGGCTAAGATCCATATTTGGCTTAAACTTAAGTCTGCTTTGGCAAGATGCTTAAATTCAAGTTATTTAGATAGGTAACCTATTTACCAATTTCATCACATATAACTCTTAGATGTTTATGGAATTTGATCATCATATGATCCAGTATATTTAATCCCATCTAACACCTTGAGATTCAAAACTATTTTGTTAATTTCAATTAAGTGAAAACAATAATGAATATTATGAGCAACACCATTACTCATGCTTGTCTCATCAAGATAACTCAAATGCATCCTCTTTGGTGGTTTCCTCAATTGAGCGGTCTAGATTTTGATAGGTATTCACTAATTGACGGCATTAAGATTAAGATTTGATTAGAGGGCTCAATTAATTAGTCTTATTTATATGAATGCAATCCTGATCGTATCTCATACAGATAAATACATATAAATGTAAAAGTATTCATGCAATAATCTTATCAAAAGCATAAGTTAAACGTGACACAACATGGCTTATCTAATCTAATCCTCTCAAGCCAATGAGAGGACTTCTCTAAATAAGAAAAAAAATACATTGAGAGAAACCTCGTTTAAACATTCAAGGGGAGTGAGATGAGAAGAGAATGTACATAAGAGTATTTAGAAAAAGGCACGACACGCAGGCCATATTTAAATATTACAACCCTTTGTAAAATTTTAAAGCCATATTGTTCACCATATCCAAACAAGTATAAATAATAAACCACAACAAGAATTTATACAATATGAAAAGCAATAAATGTCATGATCAGGTTATATTGTGCTATGCAGAGATAGCCACAGCGGTTTCGCTAGCCGGTTAGCGAGCGGGGTTTCAAGGGGTAGCGCCCGTGCGGGGTTTCATAAATTAAATCTAAGATACTATATCTCTATCATTTTAGTTATTAAATTTAATATATCTTAATAAATTAAATTTAAAACTAACACAATATAATATATCATATAATATATATATATATATATACATATACATATATATATATATATATATAAGATAAGATATATATTTCGAAAATATATATCTATATAATATTATTAACAAATTTTATATTATATATATATATATATATAATTCGTCCACCCTAAATTAAACATTATTTTGTGTTGAGTCATTCTTGTGTGCGACCCTGTAGGCCCATATGAAGTTGGCAGTGGGTTGATAACTATACTAACCCAAAAGTCGCAAGCGGCCTCTAACAAGACATTACAACTACACAAATCATATGAGGATCGTTATCACGATGCAACCTGTCAACAACCATGTCACGTCCCTTTTGTCACATGATATATCGATCAAGGATAAGGCATGGATAATGTCATCCTCTTGTTCCTGACCATTACTTTCTCGATTCCTGAGTAGCCTGACAATAGAAATGGAAATTTATTTTCATTGTAGTATGGCCATACATTTGTCAGACTCACTCATCGAGGGGCCCAGTAATATCTCTCTACTAATGTGAGGGACAAATTCCATCTTGATCATTCATATTCCTCTGCATGAAAAACCACCAAGCCCGATCATAGCCCTTATCATCACTCGGTCAAAAGTGACTTTTGACTAGTTCAAAGCTTAGCAATTATCATGTAGGAATCCATGATGACCTCAGGTCTAAGGGCATTGTGACGTGGTTATACATGAGAAAAACTTATGATTTGATCCATGCAGCTTTCTCATAGTGGGTCAGTCCAGCACCTTGTACTCTTACAAGTGCTTAAAACTTTGATTCGTATCTCCATATCTAATCAAAGTTATACTGGTCTTGTTTCATCTCTGCTCCCACATAGATGACTGACCAGGGACATTTTAGGACAATCTTAATGAATTATCCAAGGATACAATTATCACAGTTAACATGCAAATAATATGATAACAGAATTGAGAAATTTCATTAAAATAATAATGTTCAAAGTACAATGATTGGCCTTTAGGGCACAATTTCCAACATTTTCCTCTCTCTTTCTTTTCTTATCAAAAAAATAAAAGGGTTAAGGAGCAAATCTACCAATGATGTTTTAAAAAAAGAGCATCTGGCACAATTATCTTTTAGAAGGGGCAAAAATACCAATGAACAATTAAAAATGGGCATCCACCACAAAAACCGTTAAATCTATACTAACGGCGTTATCAGTATTTATCAAATCTGTTCCTATCTAACGGAACGCTATTGGATCAAATGACAAAGACATTGTTGAGAAAAAGATCTCAGGTCTAAGGGCATTGTGACGTGGTTATACATGAGAAAAACTTATGATTTGATCCATGCAGCTTTCTCATAGTGGGTCAGTCCAGCACCTTGTACTCTTACAAGTGCTTAAAACTTTGATTCGTATCTCCATATCTAATCAAAGTTATACTGGTCTTGTTTCATCTCTGCTCCCACATAGATGACTGACCAGGGACATTTTAGGACAATCTTAATGAATTATCCAAGGATACAATTATCACAGTTAACATGCAAATAATATGATAACAGAATTGAGAAATTTCATTAAAATAATAATGTTCAAAGTACAATGATTGGCCTTTAGGGCACAATTTCCAACATTTTCCTCTCTCTTTCTTTTCTTATCAAAAAAATAAAAGGGTTAAGGAGCAAATCTACCAATGATGTTTTAAAAAAAGAGCATCTGGCACAATTATCTTTTAGAAGGGGCAAAAATACCAATGAACAATTAAAAATGGGCATCCACCACAAAAACCGTTAAATCTATACTAACGGCGTTACGGCGTTAGTATAGATTTAACGGTTTTTGTGGTGGATGCCCCTTTTTAATTGTTCATTGATATTTTTACCCCTTTTAAAAAATAATTGTGCCAGATGCTCTTTGCTTAAAACATCATTGGTAGATTTAGCCCTTAACCCAAAATAAAAAGGACTTCATATATAATTGGCTTAAGGAAACGGACTTCATATGTAAGGGTATTAAAAGGAATTTATAACAGGCCGATCTAATGGGATTTATGCCGATCTAATGGGAATTATGCTTTAGCTGAAACGCATGCGCATGCGTTCGAGCAGAGCTGGTAGGTCCTTTGAAAATTTCACTCTCCTAAATGGCATTTTTAATGCTCTATGTAGGACCTATTTAACTAATTTGATTAGATTAAAGAAGTTATTTAAGTTAGTTAATATAAAATATATTTTTTTCTATAACACCCTAATTATCTTCATCAATTCTCTTTATCTCTCTCTTACTAGATTATTAAAGGAGTGTCAATAAGTGTAATTTTGGAAAATATTGATAAATATGGAAAACAGATCCTACATTTAGTACCAAAATCAACTCTCAAATTATATCCTACATTAAGGACCAGAAGAGTATCTAAAGATATTACAAGTTGCAAGAATACCAACTATACAGTGATGGGGAAATGAACACAACCAAAGTACAGAGAATTATAGATTTAACTCAAAAAGTTAATTTCCAAATAATCATCTTTGATGCTTCATGATCAAAATTCAAAATTACATGTGCAAAAGGACCCTCACATTCAATATTATCCCTTCTCTGAAGAGGTAGCTATACCTTTGTATTTCTCCCAGAACTGAAATTCTGCATATCATTCTATCAAACACCCCTATTGCTTTGATTAAACAACACTTTTTCTACAAATATACTCATTTGCTTGTCAAGCTAATATATATCATACAACATAACATATTACATGAAATTTAGATTTTAGACAATCAAACCCATAAACCTCTTTTTCAACTGCTTAAAGAGATGCCTATATGTATGTCATTCAGGAAGTAATGGGATGCTCCCACAACAAAATTTACCTTTTATTCAAACTCTTCCTATACAACTTCCAAAAATTTGCACTTGTGTCTCCAGGCCCTTTCTGTTTTACACGTACAGGTTGAGCAGTGGCATGAACTGAATAAAATGACCTTATGGTTTTTTTTTTTTTTTTTGCAAGATCTACAAGATTCAACAGTTCCAAATTACTTTTTGCAGCGCTTTTTTGATCTGTTTCACTGAGGTGATGGTTGGTCCTCTCAACTGCACATAAAATGGCACTTGAATCAACATAGAAGTTCAATAGAATATGCAGACATTAATGGAACCACACTTCATATTCAATCATGTTAAGAATCAAGATATACATGTACCTTCATGGTACTCTCGTCCGTCCCTATTATAAGTCTAGTTGGTCAAAAAGTTTTAGCCCTAAATATAATTCCACCCTGAGAGTCATTAATCATTGTTTACCAATTTTACCCCTATTGAATAGGTGGGAGAATATGTACCCATAACATCATTTTTTTCAATACTCATTAAATAAGGGAAAATTTGGAAAAGTTGATCAGTTTTAGATATTTATTCATATGTGAGATCTGGTGAAACCAGACTTATATTAAGAACCAGAGTAGTATACACTCATAAACTCAACTAATCATGGATGGACAGACTACTAAAATCATCTTTAGTTAGTCATGTTCTTCTGGGAACAAGATGTTTTCACAGTGAATTGTTTGCTTACCTGAGATCTAATGGTTAGATGAAGAACCCCATCAGCTTCTGATGACTGAATTGATCGTAAATCCACGTGGAAACTCTTGAGTGCTTCCATAATTTTCATCACTATGCCTTCCCTCCATGGACATTTCACTTCAATCAGAACATCAGTGCTGCTCAAACTGATAGTCACGCTACTTGTAGAACTGTCATTTAGAGCAAATGAATCATTCTCTAGCCATGTCTCTTCTTCAATCTCACATGCCTTTCTCTTGTTATTCATTGACTTCATGCCACTATCAGTTTTGTTAAAATAATTATCAGAAGTCCTCTCTACCATATCTTGAGGTGTTCTTTCAGCTTTGGTTTCTAAATCTATAAGCTCCCTACATGCTTCCAGTTCTCTAACCTTCTTCTCGAGCTTCCTAAGGTATTCGATTGCATCATCTAGTATTGAAACTTTGTCATCCTGTAAGAATGGTATGACCAATTAATATGAGGAGCTATATATGCAAGTGGGAAAAAAAAAAATTGGTGTGATATTTAAATTACCTTGCTAACTGAAGGGACCATTGATCTAAGGGTTAAGATCCTTTCATTTAGTTTCGCCCTTCTCCTTCTTTCTGACAACACATGGTTCATGCCAATTTCATCAACCTCTGGTCTCATTCTCTCTTTGTAATCATTTTCTTCTTGGATTTCAAGAAGCACGTCCATATGCATCTGAGGAACTTCGAACAATACCTTCTTCAACAACTTCTGTGGGGTTCCTCCTCCTGTTAGCGTTTGAAAACTCATCGATCCTCTTTTCTTACAACTAACAAAGCTGGATTCCTTATCACTATTTTGAAAATGCTCTCTAATAGCTAATGGGTCTGAATCTTTTAGAACTGCAGAAAGAACTTTTCGATAATGCCACTCTTGGAGGTCTTGCACAGAATGGTCAGTTGGGTTTTGATCCTTGGGAACAGAGGCAGTCTTTTCAGGATCAGCAAGAGTTTGAGAACTACAGTCACTTGTTGTCATTGAGTTATGGGCATCATTACTCAATTCATTATCCATAACTTGCCAGCTTTGGACATGAGGAGCATCACCATTTATTCTTTCAACCATACGTGTCTCATCTGCTGGCCAGTTTGCTTCAATTGCAATTGAACTATGGGCAAAAGTTTTGTTGTTAACAGCATATCCCACTTCTGGTAATTTGGCATCATGAGCACAGTGGCCAAATGCTATAGACACATTGGAATTCAGAATATCCAGGAAAGAAGTTTTTATACGTTGAATGAGACTCAGGTCTTCTGAGATCTTCACACAAAAAATCCGAAAACAACATGGGCAACAAAATTATTGACATTGAGAAAGAATCCAAGGAAGAATATGACTCGATGAATGATATTAAACATCAAGGAGGAAACTTACCAGATCACTCGTCCCCAGCTCAACAACACCTTCCAGAAAAGGGAAGCATACCACAGTCTGAAAGTTGAGATGAAACGAGCATGAATGGTAGTGTATTAATTTGTTTTCTACCGAAGAAACTTAGATTTATAGGTCTTATGTATGGAAATTGGTTCACTGTTTGGCAAATACTCCTAACAAAGAAGAGATTTGAGGGCAAAAGGTGGTGTTGTGTGGTGGGAAAACGTGGTACAGCTGCTAGAAACTGTTATTTTCCTGTATTCTCGCTCGTGTAATTGGTATTCATTTTCTTATCCCAATGCTTAATTATAGCGCTAAGCTAACTGTCAAGAACTAGGTAAACATATATCTAGCTGGTTGGGAACAAAAGGAAAAACAAAAAAGAAAAAAAATCAGCGTCGAACCTGAATGGATGCACTCTGATCACGTGAGAGGAGACAATTGTCATCAGTGTCAACATGGAGAAAAGATCAAAAACCAGGAAAAGAAGACATTCTTAGCATACAAACATGTTTCAGACATGTGTACACAAAAACTGACATTTTTGTCAAAAGGAAAGAAACCAAGAAATGATATCCTACCTTTGCGAGCAGACAGCGACTAAAAACTCTAGGATCAGCATGAGGGGCATTGTAAATCCATATAGGTTGGCCATTCGCCAGAGTTCGTCCAGGTAATCTAGAAACATAAAAAACAAGAAAAAAACTAAAGATACTTAGAGTATACTACATCCCCACATCAGTTCACACTACACAGAACTATACAGCACACCACATAACAATAAGAAAGTTTGGGGATGAAAAACTCAAAAGAAGAAAAAAGCAATGGAAAGTGAAAGAAATTTTACCCTTGGCCAATATTGAATACAAAGGACATGCAAACCAAGTAATACCACTCAGCACCGGTGAGGTCTTCAGGGCTTAGCGCATTTGGAGAAGGCCTTTTAATTTGTGTGGCAGCGGATTCTGCAGTTGCGAGGGACTCAAATAGCTCTCTCAACATCTCACTCCTCTGCAAATCTATTTGGTTAGAACTACGTTGTGCTGCCTGACTTGTTTTCCTAGTCTTTATGTCGCCATTGTAATATCCCTCACTCCATTTCAAAACCCTATAAGATCCACAGGAAATAAATTTTTCCATATATATTGACATCTCAGCAATCACCAAACAAATTACTACCTCCAGTCCTTAATTAATATAAGAACTACATAACTAGCTTACGGATATTAAGAAAATTAGTTAAGTTAGTATCTTGTAACAAATGTGTCTTAGTTTCCCTAAACTACTCTCTTTAATGTCCACATGCACAGGAACTATGATAGGATGCCACGTCCTCTATTGGTTTACTCTAGAAAAAGGACACTTGGCAATAGGGAAACAGAATAGAAGTTACTGAATAGAAGTTATTAGAGGTTAAGTATTTTGGGTTGGTTGGTTATTTGTCTTTATCTTGTTAGCAGCAGTTTTTATGCATTCGGTTATGTCTATCAGTTATGATTAGATTCCATAAATATGCAACTCTTTCAATGGCAATCAATTATGAGAAGTTATCTAATTGTTATTGTCTCTTGACTAGAGTTTTCAGATTCTGCCCTAGGTTTTTCCCTATTTTTCTTTCACTGTTTTATCTTACAATTCTGCAAGATCTATCATTTTGGTATCAGAGCCAAAAATCCTTGGACCTGACAAAATACCATGGTAAACACCAGAAACTCCTCTTATGAGAATGATCCATCCTTGGGTCAGAACCAAAACCCTGTCAATCCTAAATAAACACATCCTTGCAATGATCCTGTAGTGATACTGGTTCAACATCTTACACAACCCCCTACAGAAACTTCTTCACAACAACTTGCGGCAATACTCACACAATTAAACCAAATGAGTTCAGAGATCAATAATTTAAAAAAGCAGAAAATTCAAGTATTTACTCAAGGGCAATCCAGCCACACTCACCCACACAATTATACCGACAATGATGAAGAAGATTTAAGAGAATACTGGTGGAGTAGACACTCGTCCAAAAAGCCTCAAAAATTGAATTCCCGTAGTATGATGGTGGGGATCCTTGGGGGTGAATGATGAAGGCTGAGAAGTACTTTAGGTACTATCAAACTCCAGAGGAACTCAAAGTAGATGTTGCTGTGATTAACTTAGAAGGGGATGCATTAGATACCTTTACTTGGGTCTCTTTAGGAAGGACTATCTGATATCGGGAAGAGTTGGTGCAAATCTTTCAGGAGCAATTCGGACTAGCAGAATTTGCAAACCCTGATGTTCATCTTTGCAATATAAAGCAGACGGGATCTATTAGTGACTATAAACAGGAATTTGTGAGGAGACAATCACGGGTTACTGGGTGGCCAGAGCACTCCCTTTTGGGCGTGTTTATTAATGGATTAAAAGAGGAATTGCAAGCAGATGTCAAAATACAGAAGCCTCAGACTGTATATAAAGCAGTTAGCTTGGCATTGGATTATGAAGCAAAGTTACAAGCCCAAGCCTTTCAATGACCAAGTCAGTGTTACACTTCTTCTCACGGCCATGATAACTGTAAGCAAAATGGACTTGAAAAGTGTATTTACATTGATTCACCTTAATGAGCATATTTACAAATATATATAGAACAGAAGCTAGTGTGAGACAGAGAAGCAAAACGTAGAATGTCAACAATAGCAAGCTCCACAAAAAATACCTCCGACTATTTCCTAATACTCCCCCTAAAGTTGAAGCGTAGATGTTAATCAAGCCCAACTTGTTACAAAGATAATTAACACGAATCCCGTTTAAGGCCTTAGTTAAAAGATCTCCCAATTGGTCACTAGATGACACATGCCCTGTAGAAATAAAGTTCTCCTTAATCTTATCGCGTACAAAGTGATAGTCGATCTCTATGTTTCGTACGTTCATGAAACACAAAATTAGAAGCTATATGTAGAGCAGCTTTATTATCACATCACAGTTTCGCAGGCAATGACGTGGCAAGACCGACCTCCTTCATTAACTGGTGAATCCACACAATCTCCTATATTGACTGGGCCATGGCTCTATATTCAGCCTCTACACTTGACTTAGATACCACATCTTGCTTCTTGCTCCTCTAGGAGACCAAGTTTCCACCCACAAACACAGTATCCTGTGATGGACGTCCTGGTAGACTTTGACCCAGCAAAATCCGCATCACACAGACATTCAATTTCGGTGTGACCATGATTTGTATAGAGTATACCACGACCAGGTGAGCTCTTAAAGTAATGTAAGACATGCTTTAAGACTTCCCACTGAGCAACGGTTGGTGCTGTCATGAATTGACTAAGTACACTCACTAAAAAAGTCACACCAGGGCGAGTCACCGTGAGATAGTTCAGCTTTCCAATCAATCTTTGATATCTCTCAGGGTAGGCAAATGGCTTGATCTTCTCAAGATCAACCTTTTTCCTTATATTCTCAGGTAGTTCATCAAACGGTATGCTGTCATCAATGTCCAAAAAAGCATTTTTAACATCCAACTGATGAAGATTCCAATTATAAGTGACTGCCATAGAAATGCAGAGGCGAACAGATGACAACTTTGCCACAGGGGAGAAGGTTTCCGAATAGTCAACACCGTAGGTCTAAGCATATCCCTTGGCAACTAGGCAAGCTTTCAAACGTTCTAGAGTGCCATCAGCTTTTGTTTTAATCGTGAATACCCACTTGCACCCAATAGCCTTCTTTCCAGGAGATAAATCAACGATAGTCCAGGTACCAGCCTTATCAAGAGCCATCATTTCATCTTCCATTGCATCACGCCAACCGGGATAGGCTAAGGCTTGGTGGAGAGTAGTGGGAACAGTGATAGAATCTAAGGAAGCTATAAAGGAACAGGAAGGAGGAGACAGGTGGTTATAGGAAACAAAAGAAGACATAGGATAGGTATAAGTACGTTTACCTTTACGTAAGGCAATGGATAGGTCATCAGAAGTATCAAGACTGTTAGGAGTACTATTAGGAGTATCAGGCAATATTTCTGATTGAAGGGCAGGAGCGGGGTGAACTAATTCGGGATCAGCCGTCGAAATAGGCACTGGTGGGTCAGGCACTATATCTGGTTAAAGGGCAGGAGCGGGGTAAACTAATTCCGGATCATGTGTCGAAACGAGTACTGGTGGGCCATGAATATGATTGACTACATTACTGTCCTTGGGATGTTTTTGATAAACATGATCGATAGGAGGTTTATTAGGTGTCAGAACTGACACTTGTACTAGTGGTAACTGAACCTCATAGACCAATACATCAAGACCTTCGACTGTGTCAGGAGATGTAGATCGAGTAAAGACAGGGAAGAATGGAGTCGACTCATGGAAGGTGACATCTGTAGACACAAGATAAGACGAAGAGTAGGAGAATAACATCGATAACCTTTCTGAACTCTAGAATACCCAAGAAAGACACACTTGAGAGACTTGGGATCAAGTTTTGTAATAGTGGGACGTATATCTCGAACGAAACATATACAACCAAAGATTTTTGGATCAATAGACCTTCGACTGTGTCAGGAGATGTAGATCGAGTAAAGACAGGGAAGAATGGAGTCGACTCATGGAAGGTGACATCTGTAGACACAAGATAAGACGAAGAGTAGGAGAATAACACCGATAACCTTTCTGAACTCTAGAATACCCAAGAAAGACACACTTGAGAGACTTGGGATCAAGTTTTGTAATAGTGGGACGTATATCTCGAACGAAACATATACAACTAAAGATTTTTGGATCAATAGGGAACAAAAGATTGGAAGGAAACAAAGTTGTGTATGGAGTGTCACCATTAAGGACAGGAGAAGGCATACGATTAGTAAGAAAACACGCAGTAGACACAGCATCAGCCCAAAAGGGCTTTGAAATATTCATTTGAAACATTAGAGCTTGAACAACTTCTAATAAGTGCTGATTCTTATGTTCTGCAACACCATTTTGAGCCGGTGTATCTACACAAGAGGACTGATGAAACATGCCATGTTGTAGCATATACGTTTGAAATTGAGAAGAGAAATATTCTTTTGCATTGTCACTTCTTAAGGATTTCACAGATACACCAAACTGAGTTTGAATTTCAGCACAAGTTGCAAAAATGAGAAAACAATTCAGATCAATTTTTCATTAAATAGAGCCAGGTGGTACGAGAAAAATCATCAATAAAAGTAACAAAGTATTTAAATCCAGGTTTTGACTCGATAGGACATGGACCCCAAACATCAGAGTGGACTAAATCAAAGGGAGACGCAGCCCGTTTATTGACCAGAGGTGCCAAGTGAACACAATGATGTTTAGCAAACTAACATGACTCACAGTCTAATGACGACAAATGATGGAACTAAGGATACATCCTCTTCAAAGAAGACAAAGACACATGACCCAAACGACAATAAATGTCAAAAAGAGATAAACCACCAGAGCAAGCAACTGAACTCGGTACTTGATCATCAAGGAGGTAATGGTTACCAGATTCATAGCCCTTACCAATTACTTGTTTCGTCGTGAGATCCTGAATCAGGCAATGGTCAGGAAAGAGTGTGATAAAACAGTTTAATTGTTAGGTAAGCTTGCTAGTAGACAAAAGATTAAAGGCAATGTCAGGAACATGAAGAACAGAGGATAAAGTAATAGACGGGGTAGGTCTGATAGTACCAGATCCAAGAACACAAGTAAGAACCATTTGCAATGGTTATACTAGAGGGATTGACATAAGGTTCATACGAGGAGAACAAATGATAGTTACCTGACATATGGTTAGTGGCACCGGAATTGATAATCTACTCTGAGGAAGAAGTAGCAAGACTAGAAGTAGTATTACCTATAGTAAGGGCACTTCAACGTCTAACCTTAGATTCAACCATTGATGCTCGCCAGAAGCTAGTTGAGCTCCACAACAAACAGTAGAAGTTGTTTAAGAAATCAAACAAGATGTACCAAATAGCAAATAAACAAGGATGCAATCACAACAAACCCTCAAAAAGGCAGCAAAGCCAATTTGGTTCTTAGAATTTCAAAAAATGACAGAATGGTCCTCCAAATTTGCAAAATGACAGTTTGGTCTTCCTAATTTGAAAATGACAGAATGGTCCTTCAAATTTGAAAAATGACAGATTGGTTCTTCAAACTCAGAAATACCAGTTTAGACCTCAATCTGCAAACTTGATCGGATGAGCCCTAAAACACAGGGGTAGGTCGGATTCCACCTACCGACACTAGGAAGAAGACGCTGTCGGGAAACCACCACCGTAAGCGCCGACACGCTTTCCCAAATCTATGATTTCAAATCGGGATATTCTCTTCCTCAGTGTTTTTTGGCAGGAACTCTTTAAATTGAGTGGTACTAAATTGAGAATAAGCACTGCCTACCATCCTCAAATGGATGGCCAAACTGAAGTGGTTAATAGATGTTTGGAAGCTTATCTACGTTGCTTTTCTAAGGATCATCCTAAGACATGGGGTAGCTTTCTTCATTGGGGCAGAATTATCCTACAATACTAGCTTTCACACATCTACCGGCTCTACCCTATTCAAGATTGTTTATGATAGGGATTCTCCCTCTCTCATTCCATACAATCAAGGTACTACTAATCTAGTTGAACTTCAAGATTATTTTGAAGAATGAGATGCAGTTTTGCATACTATCCGGGACAATTGGACTTTAGCACATACTCAAATGAAGAAGTAAACTGACAACCACCAAAGAGATGTTGAGTTTCAACCTGGTGATATGGTCTTCCTTTGGATTCAGCCTTACAAACAGCGCTCTCTTGCAAGACACAAATTTGAAAAACTTGCACCACGATTTTATGGGCCTTATCCTGTCATCAAATGTATTGGTGCAGCAGCTTATGAACTTCAACTTCCTCCTGAAGCCCGCATTCATCCTGTTTTCCATGTTTCCTTACTTAAACCTGCTTATGGCTCTACTTCTTCCTCCTTGGCTCCACTACCTGTTACTAGTGATTGGGAGGCTTTATTGGAGCCTGAACAGATCCTGTCCTCTCGCCTTTCTACTTCAGAGACAGATTCAATGGGCAATAAAGATGTTGAATTGCTGGTTCAATGGAAGGGCAGACCATGTGAATAATGCAGTTGGGAGCAATATGATGCTATTGCTACACAGTTTCCTAATTTCAGCCTTGAGGACAAGGCTGTTTTCCAAGGGAGGGGTAATCATAGGATGCCACATCCTTTATTGGTTTACTCTAGGAAAAGGACACTTGGCAATGGGGAAACAGAATAGAAGTTATGGGAATCAGAATAGAAGTTACAGAATAGAAGTTATTAGAGGTTAAGTATTTTGGGTTGGTTAGTTGGTTATTTGTCTTTATCTTGTTAGCAGCAGTTATTATGCATTCGGTTATGTCTCAGTTATGATTAGATTCCTAAATATGTAGCTCTTTCAATGGCAATGAATTATGAGAGGTTATCAGAATGTTATTGTCCCTTGACTAGAGTTTTCAGATTCTGCCTCTAGGTTTTTCCCTATTTTTCTTTCACTGTTTTATCTTACATTCTGCAAGATCTATCAAACTACCCCTTAATAATCAATAGGGATATTTTGGGCAACACATTATAAACTTGGGAGGTAAAGTGGATTGAGGTCTTATATTTAGGACCAAAGTGAACCCCTTATCTAATTCTTATATTTAGAACTGGAGGTAATATTACAATATATGTGTGTCAGCATATGTAATCAGATAATCTTGAATAATACAGGTTTGGGAAAAATTAATTCGTTATCATATCAAACCCAAGATGTCTCCCCTAAAATCTTTATAAAGCTAATTATATATGAATGAAAATGGAGGGAAGTACCTGGGTTGGCTAACAGAAGCAGCCCAGAATAAGGCATAGCTCCACTGGATGCTCCTCACAGCCAAAGCAAGTTGGTTCTTCATGTTTTCTGGCACCATCTTCTGGTTTTGCAGTTACAGATCAGCCGGCAAGTTATCCAAGTCGATTGAAAATCTCAAGATCAGCATATAAACCCATATTTTCTGGTGATCATTTTCAGTATCTTCTCTAGTTCAAGAACCATTGATATTATTACAGCTCGTAAGAACAGTCCAGAAAGAAAAGCATATGTTGACGTATTAAGCACAGTCCAGAAAGAAAAGCATATGTTGACTTATTAAGCACAGTCCAGAAAGAAAAGCATATGTTGACTTATAAAGCACAGTCCAGGAAAACAGAGATGATGATACCCTTATTATAAATTATAAATGAACGGTTATAATGGATTGCTTATTCTAATACTTTTTCACAACAATCAATGGTTAGTAACAAGTGTCTTTCAAGATTTTGAGTCTTAGAGATGAGGTCATCAGAATTTGACTTATAACCAAAACATCTGAAAAGGAACTCAAATAAAGTAAAGAGCTCATATGGGAAGATGTGAACATTGAATTGGTATATCACTCTGGCTAAATCGTCGGTAAAATACTCAAGTGTCCCCATTCAGCTCTCAAACTTGAGAAGAAAACGATGTGAAAATGAAAATACAAGGAATCTGGGTTTTCCTGACACAGACACATACACCTAGGACCTAGAACACAACCACCAAAAACAACTTTTTTCTATAAATTTGGGCTAATTTAGTAAAATTATATCCCTAGCTGTTAAAACCAGGGCGGCCGTTTAACTGGCTTAGACGAGTAGTCAAAATGGTAGTATTTATAAAATTTGAATTATATATTGTATAATATTACATAAGAATAAAAAATTATTACTAATAAATATTATAACTTCATATTTAAATCTAAATGAGTTAATTATAATCATGAATATTTTACGTCGAAGAATAAACTATGCAAAAAAAAAATAAAAAAATTATTTACAAAATAATATCATTTTGTATTAAGAACCAAAAAAATTCTTTTTTGAAAAAAAAAAAAAACCCTAATAAAAGCTTGAATTTATCAAAGAAGCAACCCAATCGGTTCTTGCTTTTTTGTGGATTTTTTGCTGGCTTAAAATTTATTATTATTATCATTAATACTTGGAGTGATTTGAACAATGAACCTTTACTACATCCAACCCCCCTTGTTGCCTAACATAAAATAGACACGTTCACTTTTCCCATGGAACTAATTAGATTATGCTGAAATAATATTAATTATAATTTTTGCATAATCAAATCAAATTTAAAAAAAGAAAAAAGAAAGTCTGAGAGGAAAAGAATTGCGTTGGAAATTGCAGAACAAAAAATTTATACACAGACACTTTTCCATCTTCTTAAAAACGAATCATCTGCAGAGGAATCTCTTGGCCCTTGTATGTAACTGTCACCTGACTGGTTGCTTTGTTCGTCTATGGAGCAACTCTTGTAAAGTTTAGTTTTGTTAATACATATTCCTTTAACTCAAAAAAAAAAAAAAAAACGAATCATCTGCTTCTGTTTTTTTTTTTGGCGAAACAATCATCTGCTTCATTTGCTCGTCTCCCATACAAGTTTTTTGGCCATTTTAATCCTAAAAAATTTCACTAGCTCGCTTTTTCTTTTTGTTTTCCTGTAATAAAATCAATCGTCCGCTTTAACTATAATCATGATCATGATTCAGCAAAAGTAGAAAAACAATACTGCAAAAACCCTTACAAATTGGGATACAAATAGAAAACCTACCTGGAAATATTGGCCTTTAATTTCAAAAAGATGCCTTCTAATTTCTCTGAAGGATCGATCCTCTACGCACCAAAGATTGTTCTGCTCCTCCTGTTCACTTTCATGTCCTTCGCATGTTTCTCTCTCACTCATAGCCATTGATGATCATAGTGCTCTTCTTCAGAGACTTTAATCCTCAATCATTAATCGAAGAAGATCAATTTATTTATTTACGGAATGGACTTTTGGGTGTTTAGTTCTAATGGAATAAGGCCAAAGGGGATTGGCCAAGGGCTTGTTGGTGCGAGGGCAGGGAGGAAAAGTGGCATAAAAAAAATTAGTTTGAGTTGAATTTAAAAAAAGTTAGAGGTATGGGATTAAAAATTTTTAATTAATTTTTTTAATTTTTTTATTTTATATATTTTTTTTATTAAAATTTTATTACCTCCCTTCTTTAATCTTTTAAAATTCAACTCATAAAAAATTTTTCTTCCCTCCCCTCCCTTCAAATTCCTCACACCAAACATACCCAAAATGTATTCTACTTCTTCAGTTCTCTTTCCATCTACTACTCATCTTAATTTTTATATTGAAATATGAACAATTCAAATTTAATATTTAATTATTTATAAAAAAGATTTAACAATATCAAATCATTAAAAAATAATTAAATAACTTTAAAAATACTATATTTTAGTTATGGTAATATAAATATGTAATAAAAAAAATTTAAAAATAATATTTTAATTACACATTAAATCTGAATCGCTTATATTTCAATTTAAAAACTGAGAGGAGTAAAAGAGAGAAAGAGGATGGGAAGAAAACGATAAGAAAAGAGGACTATAACCAATCCCAAAATAATTAATCTAAACCATTGTTTTTTTTGGGTTGTTGTAGTAATGGTGACAGTAAAAAGACCCCACGACTGTGACCGTTTCACAGGAGGCTGGAGGTTTTAAATTGAAAAAGTTCGTGGGGAAGAAAATTAATGAAGAAAATACTAACTCTAAACTTCGAACTCTCTGCTATAATGGGGTGAGGTAAAACTTATGTAATAAAACCATCAAAAAAAAAAAACTTATGTAATAAAACCATCAAAAAAAATTATGTAATAAAAATATATCAAATTATCAATGACGAAAAGGGGGAAATGATATGTAAGGTTGGCGAAAATGGTCCCCACAAAGTTCACCAAACAAGTAAATGCCACTGAGTCAATTTTGATGAAATTAAAATTTTGAATGTATTTTATAAAAATGGAAAATCACATTAAAATTTCAATGGAGAGAAATAAATCAAATAATCACTAGACCACCCATGAAATCTTCAAATAATTCAGAATTTCTAAAGGGACTCAGGATCAGAGATTTCAAGCCTATGATTATAATTTTGCCCTTGTTTTTTTTTTTAAACAAAAACTAGAATGTAGGACTTGCACTCATAAATCTCTCGACTTCACGACTCCAATCGAACCACTGTTTCTCTTTATCATCTCAACAAACTTTTAGGATTGCAACATTTATCTCTTCTCACAGAGACTGAATGCTAGTTGGGTTTGGGTGTGTGGGTTTGAGTGTTAACCGAAGCTTAAGGCTTCTACTTGTTGTGAACCATCAAAATTAACCCAAGCAAACGTAGAACTTATGTTAAATGTGTATCGTCTTGATCACTTAAGTTGGGTTTCATTATGCGTCTGTAGGATAATGAATTGTTGCTCTATTTCTAGTTATATTGTGGGTGGGTTGTTCTGTTTTGGTGGAAATGAATGAATATGATGAAAGTTTTTGTGGCTATAACCCTTTATTATGCGATGAAAAAACATGTCGCCCATACATATATTGATAGTTGTTAATATGGTTATTTTAGTTGATAATTACAAGTGTGTGGTGTAAATAGATATTACCTTCAATCCTAATTATAAGATAAAGTTAACTATTTTTTGGAGAAATTGATGAAGCTAAATAAGTTATTTAATCATATCATATGTTATGTATTCTTAGATTATATATTAATTTATTAGTCAAACTAATTAATTTGAATAAAAAATAAAAATATAAAAACTCTAAAATAATTTAATTACCTTCTTTAGTTTATCTGAAAAAATCAACTTTATTTTATAATTAGGATTGGATGGAGTATTAAAGATGGCGAATATGTCTTGGAAGTATCTATTATGCTTCTTTTTTGTAGGGGGCAATTTGTAAATGGTAGAGAAGCTTATACGCAATATGTTGGGGATAGTGTAAGAATAAGAAATTTGGGAGAAGTTGACTGAAAATGCGCGTTATGCAATGCCCAAGCACTCACTCGAAGAACTCTACCAATTGAAGGTTTGATCATGGATGAATGTCGTGGCTTGTAACTCGTTGAAATAATTTACAGAAAGAAAAAGCGGTGTCCCTAGTAGTAAGCAACAACGAAATGAAGAGGAAGAAATAGATTTAGATAGGCGTATTATTCTTTGTATCAATATTAAATTAACCATCACTGTAATGACAACTAAGCTTAGTTTATAAGCGTGGACAAAATTTCCGTTGCTAAATGAAGGCTGTGTTGTCTGATTCATGTTTGTGTCCTTTAGGTAAATTAAAGCTTGGTTATGAAATTGTTGTTAGGAGGGTAGATGACAAGTCAAAGAGTAAGGTAATTAGCAATTTAAATTGCTAATGCATGCACTATAATTTGTCAATTACGCGCAGCTGATTATGATCAGCCGGATTGGATAAAAAGGGAAAAAAACTCTAGAGACCAAATTCAAAATTTGGCAAAACCATAAAGACTACCAAATTATTTTTTTTAAACAAAAATTGAAGGATAAGGTTGTCCCTAATCAGGATTGTTGGGATCGAATTAGGCTGAATTGGTAGAATAATTTATCAAAAAGTAAAAAAATGGACGGCAACATAAACAATAAATACGAATAATTGTCGATTTTTCAACACTATTATTTTACGTTATTGACTTTGTGTAGTGGTGGGAAAACAGGCTAGTTTGTGATGGGCTTGGGCCTAAACTTGTCAGCCCGTTTAGACTCAAATCCAAAAAAGATACCAAAATCGGCGGTCCTGCCGCTTAAGTAAAGCCCGCAGGCCGGGCCTGTTTATCTTTTTTTTTTGTCATAATTGTTTGTGTTCCTTATTCTCCTAAATACTAAAATATCAAATTTAAAACATAAATATAATCAAAACAAATTTAAAACATAAATATTATCCAAGTTTAATAAAACACAAATAAATCCACAACTACAATCAAACAAGTCTACAAGCTTCAAATATCAGTAATAATAGAACACTTGATTTGGATTTTGGTATACACATAGAAAAAAAGAAACAAGAAAATCAAAGAAGAGAAGCTTTAAATGAAGTCTAAGCCAGTGTGAGAATGGCTCTGATCTGAGGGTTAAGTTATGTTAACTCTGCCTCCTGACCAAAGCTTGTTGCCTATTACCTCATGCCCAATTAAAAAAAAGAAAGAAAAGAAAAAGTGAAACGGGCCTAATGTTTAGGCCGGCCTCCTTCTGAAGACTCTAAATTATAATCTCGGTTCGTGACAAGCTCAGCCCAATTTCCTGACTCTAACTGTGACAATCGAACATGGGATCGCCAGTATATCCGCACTTGGTAATCAAATGTCCAATAGAACAAGCGAGAATCAGACTCTGCCCAAGATCATGAATTAGGTGCAAGTAAATTATTGTACAATATGTATTGGTGACCCCAAAAAAAAAGTATTGTACAATATGATCGTTTCAGACTTTTTCTCACTCTATTAAATTATGAATCCCTAAAATTTAATCCATTTATACAAAAATAAAAAGAATCAAATGAATAATTTTTCCAGCTCGTTATTCTAAAAGCACAGAGGAAAAATAGTTATATTAATTATAAAATAAAGGGAATTTAAATTAACTAAATTAGATTAGATTTTGTTGTTGATTTAAATTAATTTAAGTAATAAGAATTAGTTTCAAAATAATTTAATTAATATGCAAAATTGCTTCTTTTTTTGGGGGGCACAATTTATAATGTACTGACTACATTTGATAAAGGGATTCACAACTCATTTTATTGGAATATCACTAATTTGGGATTTTAAAGTTTTAGACTTCTTTTGAGATTTTCCCAAGAATAAATTACTTAACCATCGACAACGTTGATATCTGTAGATTGAACAAAACCAAGAACAAAGCAGTTAATCCAATGAAGATTGCTCTATTGCATAGGAAATGCGAATAGTATTCACCGCAAGATTCATCTGATGGCTGGGAGAGAAAAGTAGACAGAATTTGTGGCGCCATTTTGACAAGTTTCTCCTGTGAAACTGTTCATCTTTCACTTTCCCTCAATCAGCAGATTCCACATTGAAAAATTCAATTCAATGCTCGTTAGCATTTGAAGCTTTATAAGGACATCTATTTCCAATGGTAGTTGCATAACTTAGTAACCAAACACAATTTGATCACAGCTGAACAAGTGAGTCCAGAAGTTTCACTTAGACAGCAACCAACACAATTTCACATGTATCAAAAACAATCACACAATTTATCATGAAAGAGAATTATAAATTTTGGGGACAAAGTGGACAAGAGTATACTTATTGATTGCACAAAGGAAGTGGTTTCCATCAAGAGCATGCGTGTAATTAAAAATGGTATTACAGGCAAACCAACATGTATTTGCTACAAATAACTGAATTAACTAACTTCCTAAATATCGATAAATTAGTTATCTAGCTTTTATATTAAGAACTAGAGGGAGAGGGAGTATAAAATTCTTAATGTGCCTGCCTCACTATTAACAAAGCATGATAAGTACACCTTGCGTCAGACTCCACTCAATGCAAGTGAAAACGTGTATAATTTTACACGATTTCACCAGCTTTCTCAACAGATACTCATCTTCAATCTCTCTAAAATTTATAAATTCCAAAGTAGATTTCAATATGAGAGAAAGTCTCCACCTGCTTCACATACGCCAAAAAGCCCATGCTGAAGTGATGCTCCCATGAGTTGACAATAAAGAAGAGAAGAGTGTGGGGCAGGCTACGATTTGAACCTGGAAGGATATGGCATGAAGAAGGAAACGAAATGGGTGGTGACAGGCTTCCATTGCCCCAAGGAATAAAGCAGCCTTCGTTTCAAAGCTTGACGAAAAAATTATCCGAGCTTTCATTGACGTTCCATTGCCATTTCTGCATGTCTTTATATCCAAATCCCTTATTTCTGGTTATTTTTCCAGCCTCTCTCTTCACGCCATCAGATCAATCAGATGGTGGAAAATGTTTGCATTTAGGATAACAATCTCCTTGTGTCGGATGAATCTTGCGGTGGTGGATATTATTACACTTCCTAAGCAATTCAGCAAACAGATTGGGAGGGGATCTGAATCCGAACAACAAACACAGAAGACTGAAATTTCACATTTTTTTCTGGGTAAGTTACCAAAACAAGCAAAGGTTATTCTGCAAGTTCAAAACAAAGAAGCAAGTGTTTTGGGAAACACAGGTTGATAGCATATTGCACAAAGCACTTACATGTTACCTCAGTGGAAGTTTTCCCTCCCCTTCCCATCCCCTCCCCACCCAAAAAAAAAAAAAAGTAAGAAGAAAAAACAACGGATAGCAAACCTGGGGTAGATTGAATTCTAAATTTATGGAGAATGAAGAAGCTTGTTAACAGCTGAGTCCAGAACATCCACATTCCTCCGTAGAATTTTTCTATCAAAGTGTCAAGTATTCAAAATGAAAAAACTTGAAAAAAAAAAAAAAAAAGGCGTCAAAAGAGATATTTGACACTTTAAAAAAATTCCTTCCAAGTCTATAGCAGCTTGTATTCTACCAAAAATAACAAAATTGACCATATCAGTAAATATTGAGGGAAGAGTCTTTATTTTACCAAGATGTGTATAGAGAAGGGGGAAATAAATTAGTCAACAAAAAAGTAAACTATTGGATACAGTTGAGAGGCAAGACCATCAATGCTCTTCATCTCCTCGTTCAATCTGCAACCAAGAAATTAAGGTTAGGGGCTAGCTTCCTCATTCAATAGGAGGCTTTGTTTTTTGGGTCATTCCTAATGCAATTTTCTTTATCTATCTCGAAAAAGAAAAATACAGACATAATCCTATTTGTTGTTTCATGTCTACCAATATAGCCAATAGCAAACCAGAATCAGGTCTCAGATTATTTGGCGTCTACCAACAACCAATAAATTATGCATATAGGAAATAATGTTCCACTTGGGATTAGCATTATAAAATAATGTATTAAATAACTTCAATTAATCTATGTTTTTAGTTCAAGTTAGTAAGAGTTATTGAGCCCTTAGCCCTTGCCAATTCTATTGAAGGAAACCTTAGGTTTGAAGAATATTGATCAGTTGTATTTTTCCTATAAACTCTCTTTCCCTCAGTTCTCTGCCCCCTCACCATCTCTCTTCCATTCCCCCTACCTCCTAAAGGTCTTTATACTTCTTCCCCTTCCCCCTCAGATTCCTTTGGGCTTCTCACTCATTCTCTCTATTTTCTCGCTCTTTTCATATCGGTTCTTCATCACATAGTAGACAAGACATTTATCAAATTCAACAAGTCTGCTTGCTCTTGGACACTTAAAGTTAAATATCCATTAAATCGGGAGACAATTAAGATGTCAAGAGGATACCTGAGACATGAATTTATATACCGGTTCCCCTTGGTTGTAGCTTCAAGCACTACAAACAATGAAGATAAATGTGGGCTTAGAAAGTTTTGTGGGAAAAGCTAAAAACTCTAGTTAACTAACAATCAGAGAAGAAATATAGGCATTCTCATTTCCAAAATTTTTCAAAAAATAAGTTTATGCAGTCTGCCAACACTGGATACAAGAAATTATCTGAGTATTTTCTATTTTTCACATAACAAGGGACCTCTATCCCAAACTATGCGGTGAGTGCTTTATATTTCACATAGCCTCTAGGGAACCAGAAATCTGGAACGCAGATACAATACTCGAACAAAATAATCCCCAAATTATCACATAACACTCGTATGAAATTGTACAATATATTTCAGCAAGTTCTACTTCATATGGATCTTTACCAGATTCTTGAAGACGACCTGTAGCATCACAAAAGCATTGCATATGATCAACTGAGCTGCCCGTGACCTGCACTTTCACAATTTGACAGACAACATGCTTGGAAAATTAAATTTTTGAACAAAAGCACATACAAATATAAGCAAGAATTACTAATTATTAAATTAAATCAATAGCATGTGCTACATAGACATGGGAATCTAGGGAAGAAAAAATACGCAACGTCATGAAAAATAATAGATACCACTAGAAGAAGCTAGGTCAATTATCCCAACAGAAAAAAGCAACGCATAAATGTAGCTTGTAACTAAACTTGTTACTTAATGGAAACATTTCAATGTCTCACTTCTTCGCAGTCTGGCAGAAACCATTTCATGAGAAATCAAACAGAATTGGACGAACCTCAGAGAGAGCCAAGCGAAGGGAAGCGAAGAGGGAAACGAAACTCTCGGCAATGGCCAAGGAATCTCTCTCGACAACTTGAACAGCTCTGAAAATTTCATTCTTGTTAAAAGAGACTGCTGATTCAGCATGATCTTCAGCAGAAGGATTGGATGAGAGCTCAGGACAAGTTGAAGGTGGATCGATGGGTGATTCTAAAATTGGGTTTTCGGAATTATTCGAAGACCCTCCATGATCTTGCCCTCCCTTGTCTTCCATTTCCGTCCCAAGTTTGATTGGGGCAGCTCACGTTTCTTTCTGGAAGAACGAGATATAAGCCCACGGAAATGCGCAATCCAATACGTTTGCTCGAATGGGGATTTCAAGGGGCTCAATCCGCGTTTATTAAAAGCAAAACCCAGATTAATCAACACTTCTTTTTTTCTTTTTACAGAAAAGTTTAGGAGGCTAAGGCATGGCCGAGCGGCTCAAAAAGTGCTTATAATTTAGGGAAAATTCCAGAAAATTATATAGGAAATTAGAAAAAGATAGAAAGGTTGAGTGAAATTCACATATCCCAAATCAGTGAGGTATGAGGAATCTGGAATATGAAATCTTAAGACAATTACCTAAATACCCTCCTAAGTGACAACTAAAAGGGAAATGAAGAGACACGCATAGGCAGAGTTTGAAAGGGTGTCAAAACAGAGAGTGATGGGAAAGCTTAGGGAGACGGAGAGACGATGCGAAGGACGGTGGGTCGACGGTTGTCGGTGGCGATTTGCGGTGTTGTCGACGAACGAGGCATTGTGCGGTTGTGTGTTCAGCACTCCCTCTGTCGGAGCTTTAGCGGTCAACCGTTTCAGTTGATGGTGTTGGGTGGGGCGGGGCGGCGAGTCGACTGTCTCACCGCAAATCAAATAGCAACTTGTCATGAAATATGTGATCTGACAGCAATTGATAAATATATGAAGGTGTTAATCAACAGAATCATGTTGTTAATATAGAGCGGTTTGGTGTTATTATCCATGAGACATCTATTTTTGCAAACTTTTTCCTACACACGTCTTCTGTTGTTTGTGTGAATGAAAGATCTGAAGGTGTTGCGTTTGGGCGGTGACGCTAAAACTTTCCCATTTCATGTAGGTCAGATGTTAATCAACGAAATAATGTCGTTAATAATGAATATGATCTTGTTAACTATAGGTGAGGTGTTGTCTTGGGCATCCATCGAACTTGTGATTTGGCAACCACATGATTCATTAACGACTCTGCCTGCTAGATTAACATCTTCAACTGAAAGCTTTCGCAACGTCCCAAGTTGTATGCCCGAAAACAACATATGAGCCATGATTAACAACTTTATCTTCTTTGTTTACGACTACGCTTCGTTCATTAACATCTTAAGAGTAACAAGTTAGAAACATCATAATGTAGATGGGAAAACACAACATCTCTCCTCAAATTAACAACATCATTTTCGTTGTTAACGACTCTGTTTTCTCTATTACCATCTTGTGAGGAATAAGTGGGGATTGTCCTAATGTACATGAGAAAACACAACATCTCTCCCTTGATTAACAACATTACCTCAATCGTTAACCACTACATTTCATCCATTACCATCTTATGAGGAATAAGTTGGGAATATCCTAACATAAATGGAAAAATACAACAAGTCACCCTTGATTAGCAACATGAGTTTTTTCATTAATAACTCCTATTCTTCCATTAACATTTTCAAAGGAACAAGTTATGAACGTCGTCATGTAGATGAGAAAACACAACATCTATTCACATAATATCATCAATATCTTCGCTATTAACGACTCGACTTCTTCCATTAACATCTTCGAAGGAACAAGTTAGGAACGTCGTAATGTAGATGGGAAAACACCTCTCTCCCCGTAATAACATCGTTATCTTCAATATTAACGATTAGACTTCCTATATTAACATCTTCGAAGGAATAATTTAGGAACGTCGTAATGTAGATGGGAAAACACAACATCTCTCCCTATAATAACAGCATTATCTTCACTATTAATAACTCGGCTTCCACCATTACCATCTTATGAGGAATAACCTGGGAAGGTCGAAATGTAGATAGGAAAACACAACATCTCTCCACGTATTACCAACATCAGATTCATTATTAACAACTCGACTTCCTCTATTAAGATCATAGGAGGAACATGTTGGAATGGTCCAAATGTAGATGGAGAAAAACAACACGTTAGCCACAAGTAACAACTTTATTTTCATTATTACCAACTTGACATCCTTCATTAACATCTTAAAAGGAATAAAGTTGCCAAATCACAAGTTCGATGCTCAAAACAACACCTCACCCACAGTTAATAAGATCATATTCATTATTAACGACATTATTTCGTTGATTAACATCTGACCTACATGAAATGGGAAAGTTTTAGCGTCACTGCCCAAACGCAACACCTTTCATATCTTCCATTCACACAGACAACAAAAGACGTGTGTAGGAAAAAGTTTGCAAAAATAGATGTTCAATGGGTAATAACACCAAACCGCTCTATATTAACAACATATTTCTGTTGATTAACACCTTTATATGTTTATCAGTTGCTGTTAGATCACATATTTCATGATAAGTTGATGTTTGATTTGCGGTGAGACAGTCGACTTGCTGCCTTATGTCACCCAACACCGTCAACTGAAACGGTTGACCGCTGAAGCTCCGACAGAGGGAGTGCTAAACACACAACCGCACAATGCCTCATTCACCTCCATTGACGACACCGTAAATCTCCACCGACAACCGTCAACCCACCGTCCTTCGCGTCATCCCTCCATCTCCCTGAGCTTTCCCATCACTCTCTGTTCTGACACCCTTTCAAACTTTACCTGCTCGTGTCTCTTCGTTTCCCTTTTAGCGGTCACTTAGGAGGGTGTTTACTATTTAGGTAATTGTCTTAATATTTCATATTCCAGATTCCTCATACCTCACTGATTTGGGATATGTGAATTTCACTCAACCTTTCTGTCCTTTTCTAATTTTCTTTGTAGTTTTATGGAATTTTCCCTATAATTTATAAATCACTTATCAATAAGGATAGAAGCAGGTTAGTTCGGATTAGACTTTTGTCTGTTTTTGTCTTAACAGGTCAAACCTATTTTATAATATGATGGTCTGAGTCTAACCTGTGGCTTGTTAGAGACCTTTTTTTGAGTTTAAGTATAGCCCATATACAAGTCTGACTTAACTTATGGCTTATTAAGAAAGCCTGAAATTTTAAAAATGTTAAGCAGGCTAATAAGCCATAGGCCTCACAACAGGCCTACTTCAAATAGGATAAAAACAGGCCTACTTCAAACAGGCCCAATACATAAATTAACATTAATGATCCAACATACATTATAAGATATGAAATTAAATATAACAACATAACAATTTTCATTACCAGTTCACCAATTTAGATCGAATCAATGTAAAGCCACTAGACCTTCTGAACTTCACAAAAAATCTTCAATATAATTTCTTCTTCTCCTTGGAAGACCTTGAAAAAAATTAATCAAACGTATAGTATTAGAGCATAATGTAATGCCCCAACTTTTGATTAAGGGCTAATGATGATTATTGAGAATGATTTGTGAAATTAAATGTGGATAATTATGTGTTTTATAGAAATTTTAATTAATGTGCCATAATTAGTGAGAAATTGGAAAAATGGAATTATTGGCCATGAGTTAGTAATTAGGGGAGAAATTAATTATCAGCTAAGAGAAAAATGAGATGTGTAACTAAATGGCTAATAGAATAGTTAGAGTAACTAATTGGTGGTTTATTGTATGAAAACCAATAAGGTTTGGACATGTGTCAAGTATAGAAGAAGAGAAAGGCATGGAAAAAGTCAACATGGGGTATTTTAATATTTTCTCTCTCCTCTCTTCCCTCCTGTAATATAAATATATATATTATAAAAAAAATAGGGGAGGGGGCAAACTGTTGGTAAAGAAAGAAAAAGAAAAGAAAAGAAATATGTGGGGCCTGCTGAAAAAAAAGTCAGGGAGGGTATTATTACTACCCTTTCCCTTCGTCACTTTCGTTATGCTTCACGAGTAGGTGAGCGGAGTGAACGTAATTTTAATAGGTAAGGTTCTGAATTTATCAGATAATTTTGATACTTAAAATCATTTTTTCTTAACAAACTTCCTTCATAAAAGTTGTTCTACGTATTTTGATCTTCCTATTGGTGGTAATATTATATTGATTAGCGAGAATTTTGAGTTTTTACAAAAGATGGTTATAGACATTTAGAGAATAAATAATAGTTGATTTTAATTGGTTTAGATTTACCATTTGGTTGTTTTATGATTTTATAATTAATTTCTTCTTAAATAAATAATAAATTATGCTTTAGGAACGTTTTTGACCAATTAAATTTGGATTAAACAATTTATTTGAGTTATTGGAAGTATTATTGAAATTTTAATCAGTTTAGTTTTGTAGATTTTGAGTTATGTGAAATTATAAATTATGATTTGATATTATAGTTAGAGAATTATGGTTATTAAATATTTTATTGTGAATTAGAGTTAAGAAATTTTAGAAATTTTGATTTAAAAGGAATTTGAGGAATAGATAAGTTGTTTTTATTTTTAAGAAAATTGAGCCAATTATGGGGATTATTATTTGCTATTTTGTAATAGTTAACAATTATTATAAATTATATTAATATGTAAATATATATATATATATTTATATTTATTGTAGAGTGAATTTGAATTTGGCTTGTTGGAGTTAAATTCTCAAGTTTAGGTGTCAAGAACTTGAGGTAACCACTTTCCAATTTATCTTGTATGCTTGTTGAAATGATTATATGCATATGTTGGTATTTTTAATTGCTATAAATATGTTATAGTAATTTATATATAAAAAGTGTACAATGACAGTATTAATCATGTTTTTAGTAATTTTTTTAGTTAAGTGGGCCTGAATGATTTATTTGACTGATTAATGATTCATAGCATTAAATATGAAATATATGAATAAATTAATGATATTGAAGATTGTGATGTTGAGATGGTTGATGTGGTGAGTTGTGATTGAGGAGAGGTTTGATTCTTTTATGCCATGTGGTATAGCCACCACCGTGTGCACAGTGGATGCCTTTGGCATTCTCAGGGCTCTTGGTATCACCCTTTCCTTTGGCCGGGTTAAGGGTCAGCTCAAGGCAGGTGACACCTTTCCATTTTCGACGGAAAGGGAACCCATGATCCGATATGAGTTCTGTGACCTTTGGCCGGGTTACACCTCATTATTGGAGAGCTTGGTGTAGTCTTGTCAAAGAGACTAATCCTATTATATGTTATATAGCTCATGGTTCTGTCAGTGGTAAAGGAGGTTATAAGGATGGTTGAGGAAGTTTTATGCATATTGAATTGTTTTCTTGAAATAATAATGTTTTGGGAAGATTAAACTTTGATATATGAATATATATATATATATATATGCTCGCTTAATTATCTTATAATCATTCACTGCATACTTGTTAAATGGAATTGTGGTTACTGAGTCCATGTGACTCACCCTATCGATATTTAAAATTTTTCAGGTGAGAATTCAGGTGGTGTTACCAAGGGGAAGGCAAATGAGACTTGATTTGATCCATCGTATGTTTCGTTTGGTTACATGAGTATAATGTATATTGCCAAACTTAAGGGCCTTTTTGGTTTTACATTGCATATGTTGAATACTACGCTGCATACTGGGGTTTGTACTGTGGACGGAGCCCCATAATATGTTGTATTGTGTAATATTTAATGTTTTACTTGGTTTGGAAATTAATTATATGGTAATTAAGAGGGGTCGTTACATTTTTGGTATCAGAGCTTTGAGTTTCAAGGTTCTCTGGTTTTTCATTTGCATATAGTTATATCGGCAATATACATTAGTTACTCATGTGCTTTTCCTTTTTGTCTGACCAATTAGTTTTTCTCCTTGTAGGAGGAGAGAAATTGGAGATACGAGTAAAATGCAATCAGTTGGAGACCTAGTTAATCATGGTCAACCTATAGGACCATAAGATACTAATGACATTTTACGAGAGCTGTTGACCACAGTACGTGGGCTTGGTCAAATGGTGCAAAGGCATGAGGAGGAATTGAATAAAGGGAAAGATCATGAGGACGAGCACTCTATTCATGAAAGTGGGTTTGAGGATACTGGAGCTCATAATGGTCATCATTCTAGTAGTGGCCATAATACTATCGTGGAAACAAGGGATAACAAATCAAAAGAGGAGTATGATAGAGTTTCTATAACTAAAGTGTGGAAAGAAGTGCATAAATTCTCACCCCAAACATTTGACGGCAAGTTTAATCCAAAATTTAGCGAAGGCTGGATTGATCGATTAGAGACTATCTTCTTTGTAGTTGAATGTGATGAACGACAAAAGGTAATAATAGCAGTGGTGTTATTGGTAGATAATGCAAAGATGTGGTGGAAAAGTGTCAAGCCTACATATGGGACCATTCCAAGCTAGAACGAGTTCAAGGTGATGTTCAGTCAGCATTACTTTCCTGCAGCTTTACAGTCACTCAAGGAGAATGAGTTCTATAATTTTCAACAAGGTGACCTGGATATGGACTCATTCATTGCACAATTTCTGGAGCTCGTGAAGTATATTGTTGATGGTAAATCATAAAAGAATGAAGCATGGATGGCAGATAGGCTGCTACAGAAGGCACACCCAGAGTTTAAAAGACAGCTGATACCTCTACAGATTACTTCTTTTGTGGGTATGTGTACACGGCTTCATCTTTTGGATGTAGAGATACGAGGTTATAATTATGAGCTCGAGCCGAGGAGGGATCTACAGGGTAGAATTTCATCTTATACTGGTCCTATTAGGGGTTTTAATAAGATGAGTAATTATAGTTTTAGAAACTCTGGATACCCAGAAAAGAAGAAGAACAAGCGACCGATGGGATTTCAGAGTGGATTAGGTTCGAGGACTCAAGCTCAGAGGAGCCAAGGTGGGAGAAGTTAGTCATCTTATATAGAGGCTCTACTGCCCTTGTGCCTAGTACTGCTAGGACTCCAGTTTGCTCGAAATGTGGAAGCTATCATCAGGGAAATTGTTTGACTTGCTATGCTTGTGGTAAGGTAGGGCACACCTCTTGTTTTTGTCCAGAAGGCAATTTGACTTGTTTCACTTACGGTAAGGTGAGACACATCTCTCGCTTCTGTCCAGAAGGCAAGCAGACCTCTTAAGTCTCCAGACCTATCATGCCAGGACGAGTCTTTGCTTTGACATAAGAGGAGGCGAGTACTTCACCTAATCTCATTAGAGGTAAAATTAAATTGCAAAATGATGATATTCTTGCATTGTTTGACTCCGGCGTTACACACTCCTTTATAGCTTTTGATTGTGTCAAGAGACTAAACTTAGATGTTTTTGAGTTACCTTTCGATGTAAATGTATCAACACCTGCTGGATCTTCTGTAAAAACTTCTAATGCATGTATGAATTTTGCATTGGAGTTTGAGAGTCGTAAGACAAAAATTGATCTTATTTGTTTACCCCTTAAGGGACTTGATGTAATTGTGGGCATGGATTGGCTTACAACCAATGGTGCCATACTCGAGTGTAGAGTAAAAACTATTTCTTTACCTATGTATTCTGCATCCAGAGAGGTGCCTAGTGGCCCTCTATTGTTATCAGCTGTTCAAGTTGAAAGTTGTATCAAACAGGGATGTCAAGCCTATATGGTTTTCTTCTCTGTTCAAGCTGAGATAGAGGAAGGGATTGATAGAATTGAAATAGTGAATGAGTTTCCTGAGGTTTTTCCAAAGGAAATGTCAGGATTACCCCCTGAGCGAGAAGTAGAATTTTTTATTGACGTGGTGCTTGGTACAGAGCCTATCTCAAAGGCCCCTTATTGAATGGCTCCAGCAGAATTAGCAGAATTGAAGAAGCAATTGGAAGAACTACTTGAGAAGGGATTTATCAGACCAAGTGTATCACCATGGGGATCACCTGTTCTATTTATGAAAAAGAAGGATGGGACCTTGCGGTTGTGCATTGATTACCGTCAACTAAACAAAGTCACCATCAAGAACAAATATCCTCTTCCAAGGATTGATGACTTGCTAGATCAACTTGTAGGGTCAACTATATTCTCCAAAATTGATTTAAGGTCAGGATATCATCAGTTAAGAGTTAAAGTAGAGGATGTCTCTAAGACGGCCTTTCATATACAATACGGTCATTATGAGTTTCTAGTAATGCCGTTTGGGTTAACTAATGCTCCAGCGGTATTCATGGACTACATGAACCGGATATTCAGGCCATATTTAGATAAGTTTGTGGTGGTTTTCATAGATGATATTTTCATCTACTCTCGAAACGAAGAGGAACACCAAGAGCATTTTAAAATAGTGTTGCAAGTGTTGAAAGAGCACAAGCTTTATGCAAAATTAAGCAAATGCGAATTTTGGCTTAGAGAGGTAAAGTTCCTTGGCCATGTAATTTCAGCTGAAGGGGTTGCAGTAGACCCTACCAAAGTTGATGTAGTTCTTCAGTGGGAACAACCAAAGTCTGTGACTGAAATTAGAAGCTTATTGGGATTAGCTAGATACTACAGAAGGTTTATACAAGGTTTTTCTCAGTTAGCAATACCACTTACTAAGCTAACCAGGAAGGATCAACCTTTTATTTGGACAAGTAAGTGCGAAACCGCCTTTCAAGAGTTGAAGAGGAAGTTGACCTCTCACTAGTGTTAGTTATTCCTAATCCTGCTTTATCCTATACTTTGTATACTGATGCTTCGTTGAAGGGTCTGGGATGCGTATTGATGCAAGAAGGAAAAGTTGTTGCTTATGCTTCCAGACAATTGAGGCCACATGAAGAGAATTATCTGACCCATGACTTAGAATTGGCAGTAGTTGTATTTGCACTGAAGATCTGGAGGCACTATCTCTATGGTTCACGATTTGAAATTTTTACTGATCAAAAGAGTTCAAAGTATCTTGTGGATCAGAAGGAGCTTAACAATAGGCAGAGGAGGTGGATGGAATTTCAAAAAGATTATGATTTCAAACTAAAGTATCATCCTAATAAAGCCAACGTTGTTGCAGACTCTTTAAGCAGAAAAGCTATTCATGTATTTCACTTGAGTCTTTATGAGAACCACTGGTTAGAAAGGTTGAAGGACATAAACATGCTAATCAGTAAAGTTATGATGCAATTTGTACAAATTGAGAATGAATTTTGGAAGGAGATAAAGATGGCTCAGTTGGAGGATAAATATCTATGGAAAATTAAGGAAGAATTAGAGGAAGGAGGAGTCAATGATTTTGACGTAGGTAGTGATGGTATTCTAAGATTTAAAGGGAAGATTTGCGTCCCGAATGATGAAAAAGCTAAGACTTGTATTTTAGAAGAAGCGTATCGAAGCAAATGCACTATTCATCTGGGGATCACTAAAATGTACAATGATTTAAAGCAAAATTATTGGTGGCCTAATATGAAACAAGATGTGACAAACTTCGTAATGAGGTGTTTGACTTGTCAGAAAGTAAAGATTGAGCATCAAAAACATTCAGAGCAACTTTAACCTTTACAGATTCCTCAGTGGAAGTGGGACAACATTTCCATAGATTTTTTTGTGGGATTGCCTGATACTACGCACTATAATGCCATATGGGTCATTGTAGACAGATTGACGAAGTCAGCTCATTTCTTGTCGATCTATATTGGATATAGTTTGCAGAAGCTAGCCTAGTTGTATGTGGATTGGATTGTTAGGTTGTATGGTGTGCCTGTAGAAATTGTGTCAGACCGCGATCCAAGGTTCACGTCAAATTTCTGGAAAGCGTTATAGGAGGCCATGGGGACTAGGCTGAAGTTCAGTACGGCTTATCATCTGCAGACTGATGGTCAAACTGAGAGAACGATTCAAACTCTTGAGGATATGTTGAGAGCTTGTGCAATTGAGCTACCTAGTAGTTGGGATTCTCACCTGCCTTTAGCAGAATTTGCTTACAATAATAGTTTTCATTCAAGCATTTAGATGGCTCCTTTCAAGGCATTATATGGAAGTAAATGTAGATCGCCTCTCTATTGGACTGAATTGAGCAAGAGAACTGTGATTAGACCGGACTTTATGGATGAAACTACTAAGAAAATTGAGATGATTTGCCAAAAGTTGTTGACCGCTCAGAGCAGACAAAAGAGCTATGTGGATAAGTGGCGTAGACCTTTAGAGTTTGAAGTGGGTGACCACGTGTTCCTTAAGGTTACACCAGTAACTGGTATTGGCAGATCCATTAAAGCCAAAAAGTTAACTCCTCGTTTCATTGGACCCTACGAGATATTGGAGTGAATTGGATTAGTTGCCTATCGAATCGCCTAGCCACATTTGTCAAATGTGCATAACGTGTTCCACATGTCACAGCTTAAGAAATATCATTCGGATCCTTCCCATGTGATTGAGCCTGAAGAAGTTGAGTTAAGGGAAAATTTGACTTATGTGCCCGGACCAGAAAAAATTTTAGATGTAAAAGATAAGCAATTACGAAACAGAAAAATCCGTCTCCTAAAATTTTTCTAGAAGGGTATGTCTCCTGGTGATGCTACTTGGGAAACTGAAGAGTAAATGCGATGTGATTTCCCTAATTTGTTTGTTTAGGTATGCTTAAATATTATGTAAGAATCTTGTGTTGTGAATTGTTTCTATTGATTGTTGTGAATTTTGGGGACAAAATTCTATTTAAGTGGGTAGAGTTGTAATATATATATATATATTATAAAAAAAAGTAGGGGAGGGGCAAACTATCGGTAAAGAAAGAAAAAGAAAAGAAAAAAACATGTGGGGCCCGCTGGAAAAAAAAGTTAGGGAGGGTATTATTAATACCCTTTCCCTTCGTCACTTTTGTTATGCTTCACGAGCAGGCTAGCGGAGCGAACGTAATTTTAACAGGTAAGGTTCTGAATTTATCAGATAATTTTGGTACTTAAAATCATTTTTTCTTTACAAACTTCCTTCATAAAAGTTGTTCTACGTATTTTGATCTTCCTATTGGTGGTAATATTATATTGATTAGCGAGAATTTTGAGTTTTTACAAAAGATGGTTATAGACATTTAGAGAATAAATAATAGTTGATTTTAATCGGTATAGATTTACCATTTGGTTGTTTTATGATTTTATAATTAATTTCTTAAATAAATAATAAATTATGCTTTAGGAGCGTTTTTGACCGATTAAATTTGGATTAAAAAATTTATTTGAGTTATTGGAAGTATTATTGAAATTTTAATCGGTTTAGTTTTGTAGATTTTGAGTTATGTGAAATTATAAATTATGATTTGATATTATAGTTAGAGAATTATGGTTATGAAATATTTTATTGTGAAATAGAGTTACGAAATTTTAGAAATTTTGATTTAAAAGGAATTTGAGGAATAGATAAGTTGTTTTTATTTTTAAGAAAATTGAGCTAATTATGGGGATTATTATTTGCTATTTTGTAATAGTTAACAATTATTATAAATTATATTAACATGTAAATATATATATATTTATTGTAGAGTGAATTTGAATTTGGCTTGTTGGAGTTAAATTCTCAAGTTTAGGTGTCAAGAACTTGAGGTAACCACTTTCCAATTTATCTTGTATGCTTGTTGAAATGATTATATGCGTATGTTGGTATTTTTAATTGCTATAAATATGTTATAGTAATTTATATATAAAAAATGTACAATGACAGTATTAATCATGTTTTTAGTAATTTTTTTAGTTAAGTGGGCCTGAATGATTTATTTGAATGATTGATGATTCATAGCATTAAATATGAAATATATGAATAAATTAATTATATTGAAGATTGTGATGTTGAGATGTTGGATGTGGTGAGTTGTGATTGAGGAGAGGATTGATTCTTTTATGCCATGTGGTATAGCCACCATCGTGTGCACAATGGATGGCTTTGGCATTCTCAGGGCTCTTGGTATCACCCATTCCATTTTCGACGGAAAGGGAATCCATGATCCGATATGAGTTCTGTGGCCTTTGGCCAGGTTACACCTCATTATTGGAGAGCTTGGTGTAGTCTTGTCAAAGAGACTAATCCTATTATATGTTATAACTCATGGGTTCTGTCAGCGGTAAAGGAGGTTATAAGGATGGTTGATGGAGTTTTATGCATATTGAATTGTTTTCATGAAATAATAATGTTTTGGGAAGATTAAACTTTGATATATGAATATATATATATATATACACTTAATTATCTTATAATCATTCCCTGCATACTTGTTAAATGGAATTGTGGTTACTGAGTCTATGTGACTCACCCTATCGATATTTAAAATTTTTCAGGTGAGAATTCAGGTGGTGTTACCAAGGGGAAGGCAAACGAGACTTGATTTGATCCATCGTATGTTTCGTTTGGTTATATGAGCATAATGTAAATTGCCAAACGTAAGGGCCTTTTTGGTTTTACATTACATATTTTGAATACTACGCTGCATATTGGGGTTTGTACTGTGGACGGAGCCCCATAATATGTTGTATTATGTAATATTTAATGTTTTACTTGGTTTGGAAATTAATTTTATGGTAATTAAGAGGGGTCGTTACACTTCCTCTTTCGCTGGACAAGCATGGGTTGGGGGGATGTCATCATTCCTTCCTCTTCCACACTCATCTCTTCATCTCTTTCTTCTCTCCATTTCTACGCCATTGTTTCAGAAAAAAAGGGGAAGAAAAGCTTGTGAAAAGGTAAGGAAAATGGCTTTCATTGCTCAAACTCACTTCATTAATATTGTTCCTTGAGTTAAGAGCTTTATTTCCATGTTTATAGTTTGGCCATTGGTGTTGGTTTGTGCTTACAAGGAAAGTTGAGAGTTAGAGAATCAAGAAATCTCTTTGGCTAAGTTATAGAGGTAAGTGAGACCAACTTTTCAATATAAGTTTTGTGGCCTTTGAATTTGTTTGGGAATTCTGGAAATTCTGGCCTTGAATTCAAAAATGAAAGTCATTGGGTATTTGGTATAATATTGGCATGGAAATGGTACCTTGTGGTAAGTTTGGGATAGATAGATTGATTTAGGATTGAAATGTCTTGTTTGGATGATTTTAGGAATTTGGATGTTTATATTGCCCAAAACCAAAGCATGATAATGGAATAGGATTTTGGTAATTCTGATGGTTCTATTGAATTCTATGGGTGTTTTTGTGTGGGAGTAGCCTTGAGTAAGAGTTTGAGATCTTTAGAATCAATTGGGCAACTGTTGGGAAGTGTGGTATGTTTTCTGCATTTTCTAATTTATGATAGAATCACTCAAGTGATCTGGGGTTCACTCGAGTGAGGGATGAACATCACTCGAGTACGTTAGTACATTTTTTCCTTTTTGCTTCTAGTTTCTGTTGCACTTCCATGGATAAAGGCAAGAGTGTACCTTAACACTTGCGAGTGTTAAGCCATCACTCGAATGCTTTGTGTTCCACTCGAGTGCTCCTGATCCTTGAAAACTTTTGTGCTCTCGGGTCTTCACTTTCTGTGCCTCACTTCCTAGTACTCGAATGAGCATTTGGCTATCACTTGAGTGTTGCTTTCTGTGCTCGATTGTTCTTGTCTCTGAAAGTTTCTTGTACTCTCAGGTATTCACTTGCTGTTGTTCACTCTCTAGTATCTGAGTGTACACCGTACCATCACTCGAGTGAGGTCTCCTTCACTTGAGTATCCGTACAATATCACTTGAGTGTCTCAGTGAAAAATATCAAGTTCGAGCTTTCAAAATGGGGATCTTTGGGGATAGTGTTTCAACCCTTTAGAGCTATTAATAGGGTTATTTTTGGGTACTAAAAGAGAAATAATGATAACCAAACTAAGTATTAAGAAGTCATTGAGAATTGGAATAGAGAATTGACACTTTGTCCCTAATTATGAATATAGGATTTGACATTTGCCCTACTCGGGAGAGACTGGTGCCAGAATACACCCGGAAGGACCAAGGTAGTGACTCTTCTCTCATATTGTGTATGATACTTGGTATGCATGTTTATCATTGTGAATGTGTTATCGGCTATAGGGCATTACAACGCCAGCAATTCAGCATGAGCTGTCGTAGGGGGCAATTCTTATGATACTTACCTCGGCCGTTGTATCTGCCATTGTAAGTGTCGAGACTATGTTATGGAATCATGGATTCCTATTTGAATATCCAGCCTGTGGGGTTGCGTGTTGTGAAATGTTTTATATAGATCCTAGCTGTGGTGATATATGTGATATGTTCATGTGGATGTGCAATACAACAAGAAGTTCAGTGTGAGCCGTCGTAGGGGGCGATGCCTATGATACCTACCTTGGGTGTTGCAATTGTTGTTGTGATTGCTGTGTATTGTATAGATGATTTAATTTCATGCTTTGATGTTTTGCATATTATGAGTGATTTATTACTACGGGGATTCCTTATAATCTCACTCTCCCAAAAACAAATTTTAGATAGGGTTGAAGGATCCAAAGGAAAGTGGGCGACGAAAAGTGGATAGAGCTCCTGGCTAGGATTTTATTTTGGAAAATTGGTTATTATTTTGTAAATCAATTAGATAGTATTTGTGTAATCCCCTTATTATGGGAAACTCTATAGGCAATTGTGCCTTGTAGACCATTTATTAATTAATGGAACCCGAGTGTATCGAGAATTTATGCTGTACTCTGATATGTATGAATGAAATTAACCTGTACAAGCCATTTATGTATTGAATTGTGAATATAAGACCGTTGTGAACAAATTTTGTAAAATTTTTTGTAAACCCTGATTTTGGGAAGTTTAATTTCGAATAAGTCCTAAATTATCTTACGGTCTCTAATTCCGTAAAATTATGTATTTATGAACTAATCTTGGCCTATGTCATGAAGGGGGTTACATATAACACAATTTAACAAGTAATATGTATAAGAAATGATATTATTTTAACAATGCAAAGTTTATACTTTTTGTTCCTTCTTTAACCTATACTTGTTGTGAAGCCAATCCTTATAACAAATAAGTTCTTCAATTGATTCTTCATTCAATTTAGAACGATATTCATCAATAACTCTACCTCCAGCGCTGAATGTGGACTCTGATGACATGGTTGAGATTGGAATAACTAGTATGTCAGCAACTATCTTAGATAAAATCTTATACTTCAAACTATTATTTTTCCACCATTTCAGGGCACTAAAGGAGTTAGAACTACCCTTAGGAATATAAACACCCTCCTTAAGATAAACTTCTAATTATGATTTCATAGGGGGAATTACTTGCTTTTCACGAATAAGGTTCATGATTTTATCAAATCCAATAATTATAGAAGAACTATGCATATTAGTAGAAGAGGTGTTGCTAACATTATCATTGTCATTACTTGTCTTTCCCTTATACACGACAACATAATCATCATATATTAAGTATAAAGCTTTTAGCACTTTATCTATATTATCAGAAGCAGCATAATAAGGCTTGTAAATCCAACGAAAGCTATACTTAATAATATATAATTTGCACATGGGATCCAGAATACTTGCAAGAGCCATTTCCATATTGCATTTCCCCTAATATTTGTCAAACTTCTCTTTCAATAAGGCTGCCATTTCTGCTATAAAGAAATCACCATCTTCTAAGGCATTGTCAATTACTTGTTTCACTCTCCAAACTTTAGGAAGGTACAAATTTGCAGTAGGATACTCACTACCTGATATGACATGAGTGGCTAGATTGACCACTTCTAGAAGTTTGTAAATCTTCTTAACCCTCTTCCAATCCTCTTTTAATAGTGCATAGTTGTAATGTGGTTCTCTTTCATTATAATTGGGAAACACAACCTTGAACTTCAAAGTAGTAGATAACATCCTATATATAGAATTCCACCTTGTTGGACAATCAAGAATGAGCTTCGTTTCCTTAAAGCGTTTCTGTTCAACAATATCACATAATTTTTTTGGCCTTTAATCATTGTAGTTGATATATTTCACATTCTCACAGACATTATTTATAATGTCCTTAATTCCACTAAGGCCATCTTGGACCAACAAGTATAATATTTGCGCACAACATCTAACATGAAACAAGTTACCACCCAGAGGCAATAAACTACTAAGTGATAAGGTGTCTCAAAACGCCCTTAAACAAGAATAATTATAAGAAGCATTGTCAACTGACACAGAAAACACTTTGTTCCAATTCCCCAAGCCTTCAAACACTTGAAAATAGCATCATCCATATCAATTCCTTATCTAGGGGAAGGAACTTTGACAAAAGTCAAAACCCTTTTTTGAATATTCCACCTCGCATAAATGAAATGCCCATTGATAACTATGTATTCAATCACTTGATGACTTGATTTCCACGTATTTGTAGTCAAACTAATTTTTCTCACACCTTGTAATAAGGCCTTCAATTGTTTCTTTCCTACTTCATATATGGACAAACAATCATTTCTTGCTGTCTTGCGAGAAAATTTCTGAAATTTAGAATTAGCATATTGGAAGCCCTACATCTAAACTTCATCCTCAACAATGCTCAATGGATGCTCATGCACCATGATTGTAGTAGAAATTATTTCCCTTATCTTCTCACTAGAATATCTAGCACCCTATTCTAGAAATAGATTAATGCTTAAATTGGAAGTTGGAATGGAATGGTGGATTGCTTATTTTTTGCAGCAACATGCAACTTTCTTGAATCACAAGATTTAATATGTCTCTATAGATGGGAAGTGCTAGCTCCCTTCCTTGAGTATGAAAATAAACTTTTGCAATACTTGGATTTAGCTTTGAGCCCATCATTACTTTCAACTTGATCAAAATCATCCCAAATAGCTAAGGTATTTCATCTCTTCTTCTTATGATTCATCTCGCCATAATTTTTCTCATTAGTTTGTTGACTTGAATCTGTCAGTGCTTGTTGATAGACCTCAATAGCATTAGGAGGAACTGATCTAGATGACATTGTTTCACTCTTAAACAGAGATGACAATAACTAGAACTGAAACATAAAAAGTAATGTAGTGTTAGTTTAAGTGAAAAGAGCAACATGATTTCTGCTATTACAATTTAACTTCCCCTAAACCAAGAAATTGCATATTTAAACAATAGCTACCAACTTATAGATAATTTTTGCTATTACAAATTCATTACACAACTTTTCAAAATATCAAGTGATAAGCTCTAAATCAGTTTTTAAATCCCGAACCTTACAACCTCTTGAACCAAACAACAATTTTTTTTTACATTTTGGCCTTAAAGTTTAGATTCCATAGCTACCAACACCAATCATTAAAATAACACTTATAAAATGCAACTTATCATTAAATCTAGCTTTATTTAATGCTTTTAACTACTCTAAATAACTTCCCTGTTAAATTTGGAATTTTCAGAAAACTTAGAATTAATTTCAAGCTTTAACAATTCAAATCCTAAAATTGTAAACAACAATACATATCAGCCTTCCTTTATAACCATTAAAGTATCCTCTTTAAGTCTCTAAAATTATGGCTCTAAAAACATCCTTTAAATTATCATTATAAAGTCTCTATGCATAATTGAGTTATCTAAAATAATTGCTCCTCATTTGCAAGTATAAAACAATAAGCTTTCCATAGAGTAATCATACTCAGGAATGGGTATATTTGACTGTTTGTATAAAGTCCACTAAATTAAAATCAAATATATATATATAAGAATGAGGTTTTGTTTCCCTCACAAAATCAAGAGAGATATGTCAAGAGAAGAACCAAGAATTAGAGAAATAACAAATCAAACCAAGTGAAATAACCACTTAACCAGGTGAACTACATGAGAAATAATGGCTAGTGAAGAATTAAAATCAATGGCCTATATTGAACTCTTTATGGTAAGAATAAATGGGTAATAACAAGGCCAAAAACCAATAGTTCATATATGTTGTATTAATCAAGAAACATAAAGATAAGAGGAGCATCATAAGTATTCCATAGATGCCTGATACATAGCAAAAAAATGAAATCCTGAAAAAATTCGTTGATATCCGGACCAAATAAAGCTGCATCAAGAACAACAGCTAAAAGTCTATAAAAATAGATCAAAACTTCACAATCAATAATAAACATATTATTCATAGAATCTTAACTTAACCCAAATCATCTTATCTTATCTAATACGTGCCCATATAAAAAAAGGCAATTGACTTATAGATTTCTATTCTTTTACCCATATTGATCTAAAAACCAGAGTTTAAAAGCAGCTAAATCCCAAAGGGGATCGATGGGATACCTCATTGTATTCTTTCTGATCAAACTTGGGCTTTTTTAAAGGCTTGCCTTTTCCAACTACACACCTAAATATTAATCATAGATGAAAGAAAAATCAAGGCTCTAGTAAACAAATCAAATCATAAGGGTTTCATAGATGGAAAATACGCAAGGAAAGCTCAAGTTCATAACATAAGAAAGATCAACTAAATCGGAGAATCGGGAGTCTGTAATGAAGGAGAAAGGAGAAATTGAACCAGAAGAGAAGCAAGCCAATCAAAAGAGTGGACTTACCAGAGCTAGATATCTGCCTACCACTGCTTTCTTACCAAGAAAGAGATAGTTCAAGTCTTAGTGAGTCAGAGAAAAGATGACCGACGGTCTAACAAAGAGTGGAGAAGATGATAACTCTCAGAGATTCAAGTTAGGAAGGAAAGGATGGATAGCATCAGAGAAGGCTTAGCCACTTAGGGCTTTGAAGAATGAAGATGAGCAGTGTGTGTGTGTGACTTGATCTGGACTTGGGAGATAGGGGAGTTTAGAGAATGGAGAGTGACTAACTTGTGTGAGTTTTGAGGCATTGACTATTGAGGGCATGGGCAGAAGGGTAATTATAATTTTACCCTAATTTTTTTTAATCTTAACAGGCCAGCTTGATAGACCTAAAAGACTTACTAGTAGGTGTAGGTTTGGCCTTTTAAGAAAAAATAGCCTTTAAAATAGGCCTTGGCCTGGCCTTTTATATTGACAAGCCAGGCCTGATTAGGCCTGAATAGGCTAGGCTGCAGGCCCTTGATTGGTCGCCTAGCTTGTTTCCACTCATACCCATCAATAAAGTCCTTACGTCGGTGAGATTTGAACTCATAATGTTTTAATTATGAATTGACCCCTTTACCAATTAGAGCAACCTTTGTTGGTAATAAACACTATTGATAAAAAAAATGGATTTTAATCATTTTGAAGCCCACAATATAACAATTCATAAACTAGCCCACATCTCAACATTTCTGAATAATACTCATTTATAAGCCTCTCATTAATATTAAGGGGTTTTAAAAGTGGACGATCTTGACTAATTGGAGATGGAAAAACTGCTCGTATTTGGAAAGACAATATGATTCCTCATATTCCCTCTTGCAAGCTTGAAGTTGATAGGGAAGATTTGAGGTCATCTGATGACATGATCTCTCTTCTCATCTCAGAATATCACAGACAATGGGATTTGACAAAACTCATTGGACTTGTAGCAAATGATAATATTATTGTAATTGCTCTCCTCTTACATCTAAAGCAGACAAATTGGTTTGGACTCCTATTACCAATGGTATATATATAGTGAAATGTGGCTATAACATGTTTAAGGTAATAGAGATCCCATGTAACGCCAGAGCTTTAACCTCCTCTTGCATAAAGTGGTATATGGAAGGATACTTGGAAAGTTAAACTACTCCAGGAATTATCAATTTTATTTGGCAAATTCTATCTAATGTGATTGCAATAAGGGACCTATTTGTTAAAAGGAAGAGAGGACATGGTAACTCCTGTCCCATATGTGATAATAATGCAGAAACTACAGAGTATTTATTTTTCCATTGTTAATGAGTTTGACGTGTTTGGTTTGGAAGTAGTTTAACTTTCAAATCCAATGTTAATAATGTTGTTAATTTTGCTGTATGGTGGGAAAGTCCTCTAGAATCTCATAGTCCTTTCTTAGACTTTGATATTACACACACCAGTTGGTTGTTATGGCTTATTTGGACAGCTAGCAATGACATAGTTTTCAATGGAGCAGACCGAAAACCAGGTGACATTATTGAGCAAAGAAGGAACTATGCTACTGAATTTTGGGAAGCCTGTGTTTTGTCTAAACTAACAAATGTATCTTCCACTATTGGCCCTCGTTCAATAAAATGAGAAGCACCACCTGAGTCTGTATTAAAAGCCAATATAATTGGTTCCTTTAATAAGTCTAGTCGTGTTGCAGCAACTGAGATTCTTTGTCATGACTTTCATGGATAATTGGTATAGGCTTTTGTGGATTAAGTCAAGTTAATCTCAGCTTTCATGACTAAAGAGTAAAGGCCTAGCTTTAAAGAGAGCAATTATGCTAGCTCAAGATATGGGAAATGCTAATGTGATTTTTGAGACGGATTTCCATGCTCTGGTAACATGCTTAACTAAAGGTCAACCAAACCTTGGTGAATGGTTTTGTTAAAGCATTTTAGAAGATATTGTGGTTGTTTTATCATCACAAGTTGGGTTCCCTCTATCCTTTACTCCTTGAAAGGGGAACTGTGCAACATATCAACTTGCTGCAGATGCTTGTAAGGGGGTGTGCACTATTGCATGGGTTGATTTATCCTTACTTCCTTTGTCGCTTATCCTAGCTAATGATGCTAACAAGTCAAGATCATCTTCTGATGCTGACTATGGGAAGACTTCAGAAAGGGAAGGTGGCTGATTTTGTCCTACTTTTCTAGATATTAGTTGTTTTTTCTTGTTTACTACACTTTGTTGCTTTGCTTATGTTGCTTTGAAGATGCTTGTTGCCTTGTAACTTTCTCGCCCATTGGTTAATGAAATACCTCTCTGGTTGGCCAAAAAAAGTTGATCTTAACTATTGAGAAGAATTCATTTTGCAAGATAGATAAAGAGGACAATGGAAAACAAGTTAGCACACATGCATGAATATAAAATATGGGAGTTAGGGATTTCAAATTCTATAAGTTCTTAAGGTTCTATTTGATTTGAAGGGAGGAGAAGGAGGAGAGATTTTAATGCAACCTTGTTTGTCTATGATGGAATGGGGAAGTGTTATTCTCTAGAAATTTTTGTATTTTATTACAATTTTCTTATATTTTTGTTGGTTTTGAATTGAAGTTGTGCATAAACCTTATACATATGAAGGAAAATGTGATGTGATGGAAATACTTTGAAAAGTTGCAAATTTTGAGCTAATATATAAAGGTTCAGATTAAATTAAAGAAAATTCAAAAGCTCATAAAATCCTTCTCTTTGTAGGATGATGAAGACAAGAAATCGAAGCCTATATAGATCCTTGGAGGTGGACAAAAGAAGAAAAAAAGTAAAATAGGAAGATTAAAGAAGTAGCTTGAAGGTGCTCCTAGTCCTTTTTGCTTTACCACAACAGAGAAAAAGCGAAAATACCAAAAAATAGGCCTTTTTGACCATGTTCGCTGTCGCTACACCACAATGAAGCAAAAGCAAAAACACCTAAAAATAGGCCTTTTCGACTGCGTTTGCTATGGGTTTGCTATAGAGAAGTAAAAGCAAACTTGTGATACTGATACTGTGCGTTTTGAAAAAGTAATGGTGCTGGGGGCTTTTTAACCTAAGAAAGGCACCGAATATGCATCATTCTGCACAGGGGAGAGCTCAAGAACACAAGGAGGCTATTTGGAAGAGAGCTCTTAGGGATTTTGGAGCTTTTGGAGGAGATTTGTGAAGAATTTCAAGGGTTCTTCTTGCTTTTTCTGGTTTTTCCCTCTTTTCTTCCCAATTTGCTAATATGATTATGAGTTAAGTTGAGTTGTTGGTTTGTATTGATCATGTGTAGTTAAAACTCCATATTAGGATTACTTTTACCCATTGTATTGATTGAAACTACTAGATTATCTTGCTTATATTGGTTAATAAGTATATAAGTTGATTTTTCTTTAAGCTTAATGCTATCTTATGCTTGATCACCACATGATTAGAGTTGTTCAATTAGAAGATGCTTGAGAGAGATATTTTGATTATAGAACCTAAGAAAAATCATGTCAGACTTGAAGTTTAGGGATTAAATGGATGGTTTGTTGTTAGAATAGAGATATATCTAATAACCTAGTATAGTCAATTGAAGGATTAGTTTGGAAAGATGGTTTTCATTAATTATAAACAAGAGACTGAATATTTTTAATGAAGATTAAAAATCAATCTTGACTTGAGAGAGCTCGGTTGATGATTTTAGAACCTCTGATTAGCATATGCACTCATTTCATTAACATATGTGGATATTTGTGTAGATTCATGAAATATAATGGAGAAGAAGTAATCCTAAGTTTATACCTCTTGAAGTTAAACCCAATTTCTCAATTTGCACTATTTTGCTTTGTTATTTGGGTTAAAGGGAAAAACTACCCTTAAACTTTTCTCAAAAGTGCATCCACCACCATAAACTTTTTTTTGGTGCAAAAGTAACCATAAACTTCTAAAAATGGTGCAAAAGTAACCATGAACTCTTAAAAAGGGGCAAAAGTGACACTACCATTAACGGCCATTTATTCAAAAGTTTTTAAGGGGAAAAAATACCCATAAACTTTTCTCAAGAGTGCACTCACCACCATAAACTTTTTTTTGGGGTGCAAAAATAGCCACAAAATTTCAAAAATGGGGCAAAAGTGACAGTTATCTTACTGGGTTCCAATGTAATCTTTTGATTGTTCTAAGTATAGGAAAAAAAACACATTGACTTGTCCACTATAATTTTACCAAACCAAAAATTGAAAAACCCATTTTCAATGAAGATGACATCACTATCCTGCTCTCACCGACGTGCAATAAATGGAATTTTTGAGATCCTTCCCCATCAACAATTTTGACAACTGTGTTTATGACACCATTGATATCAATAATTCCATTTACGGCATGTCGGTGAGAGCAGGATGATGATGTCATCTTCATTGAAGATCAGTTTTTCAATTTTTGGTTTGGAAAAATCATGGTGGACAACTTGAGGTGTTGTTTTCCTAGACTTAGAACAATCAAAAAATGACATTTGAACACAGTAAGAAAACCGTCACTTTTGCCCTATATTTGAAAGTTTATAGTTACTTTTGCACAACAAAAAAGTTTATGGTGGTGAGTGCACTTTTGAGAAAATTTTATTGGTATTTTTGCCCCTTAAAAACTTTTGAGTAAATGGCCGTTAACGGTAGTGTCACTTTTGCCCTTGTTTTGAAAGTTTATGGTTACTTTTGCACTATTTTTAAAAGTTTATGGTTACTTTTGCACCAAAAAAAGTTTATGGTGGTGGGTGCGCTTTTGAGAAAAGTTTAAGGATAATTTTGCCCCTTAACCCTTGTTATTTTTATCAAAAGTCTTTATTTGAATTGATAAAATCCAAATGATTCCATTCAACCTAATTAAGAACATAATTACATTGGTTAACTCACTTTCTTCATTGTCCTTGTGGATCGACACTTGTTTTCTCACTAAATTATTACTTGTGACCTGTACGCTTATAGAAGCTAAACGACGAACAAGTTTTTGACACCATTGTCGGGGACTATTGACTAAAGCTTTTTGAGTTAATTAGTGTAATTGTATGCTTAATTACGCTTGAATCCTTCTCCTCTTCTTTTTTTCACTTTCTGAATTTGCTTTGTTTTTAAGTATAGTTATAGTTATAGCTCTTTTTCTTCTTTTTCTAAGTTTAGTCCTTTTTGTTGATAAGGTTAATACTCGTTATGGGATTTTTAAATTGTATATACTCGTGCTCCGTATGCAAACTGATTTGGCAGGTCGTTCTTGACGGAGTTGTTGAAGAGTACTTTTTGAAAGATTTTGAAACTGAATTGGAGATTCCACCTCCTATTCAACCTATCCAAGGACCTGAACCTTAACCGGCACTAGAGTAATCGAGACCACCACCTCGCCTCATCCATATTATAATATGGCCAATCCTAATGATAATGACTTGGAGTGCACTTTAGATAAGTAAATGGAGCAAGAAAGCTCTACCTATCAATTTAGCATCTAATTTCCTGTTATTTAAGCTCAAAATTGTGAATTGAAGCCAATCATGCTTCAAATGCTCTAGATGATTGGCTTGTTTTTGGGGACTCAGAATGAAGATCCTATTGACCATTTGACATGCTTTGTACAAGTGTATGAGAACTTCAAGTTTGAGGAGTAAGTTCGGATATGCTCAAATTGCGACTCTTCCCCCTATCACTTGACAAGAAGGCAAGAGCTTGGCTTGCTGCTCTACCTCCTAACTCAATCACTACTTGGGATGAAATGACATCTAAATTCAAGGCAAGGTTCATTCCAAAGGGTAGACGAGCAGTTCAAAGAGTTAAACTCTTGGGTTTCCAACAACAGCCAGGAGAACTTTTTCATGAAGCATGGGAGATATTCAAGGAGCTGTGCATAGTTGTCCCAACCATGAGCAGAAGACCTATGTTTTACTTGAAGCCTTTATGGCTGGATTGGATGTGCCCACTTCAAATATGCTTTACAATGCCTCTAATGGGAGAGTTGGTAAGATGAGAGTTTGTGATATATCACAATTGTATGAGGACATCGCTTCTAGTTCCTTGCAACAATATGAGAAATCACATTCTAACTATAGAACATATAAGGAACTAAGTCCTTTGAGTAGTTCAAATATGTCTAAAGAAATTGTTGCTCAACTTGAAGCAATTGCTAAGAGATTTGATCAACTCGAGTTGATAATGGAGAGAAATTCCTCTCAGAATGTGAATGCTATCTAAGCTCCAAGTCCTTCTTATGAAATATATGGAGAAGCCCACTTCTAATAAGACTGTCATCATATTATGGAGGCGGTGAGTTATTTGAACAATAATCAAAGGTATCTATATGGTAACCTGTACTCTAATACCTATAACAAGGGTATGAGGGACCATCCCAACTTCTCTTGGAAGACTAGACCTAGTAAGAACCTAATTAATCACTATACTTCTACCAGTAAGCCAATGCATATACTAGGCTTTGACTAACCACAAAAGCCACAAGCGGGTGATTCCAAGATAAATAAACTCTTGAGGCAACTTCTCAAAGGTCAAGAAGGCTTAATTGGCATTGTTTCTTTTCATGACACTGCAATCAAGAATCTTGAGATACAAATGGGATAAATTACTTCATACTTGAGTACTCAACCAAGAAATGGTCTTCTAAGTGATACTATTCCTAATCCTAAGCGAGAAGGTAAAGAAGAATGCAAGGCTCTTACTCTCTGAAAAGGAAAAACTTTACCTGATGTTCCAAGTATAGGTAAGGCTACTACAAAGCTATAGGACCATGTTATGGAAGATCTTAACCTTGATGAAGAGGTTGATGAAGAAATTATGGTCAAAGAAGAGGACAACAAGAAGAGGAAGCAAACTAAAGTGAATCTAGATGATGTGGTGCAAACCAAGCCTGTTGCTCTTGAAAATATGAAAGAGAAGAAGAGAAAGACCAATACTTCTCCTCCATAATAAGTTCCACCACACCCTTTTCCATAAAGGCTTAAGAAACATCAAGAAGATGGGCAATTCAAGAAGTTTATTAAGATGTTCAAGTAGTTGTATATCAACATTCGCTTTGAGGAAGCTTTAGAGCAAATGCCTAAATATGCCAAATTCATGAAGGATATCCTCATAAAGAAATGAAGGGCCAATGAGTTTGAAACAGTAGCCATCACCACATGCTTTACTGATGTTATTAGGCAACTACTACCTAAGTTAAAGGTTCCTGGGAGCTTCTCTATACCTTGTCATGTTAGAGGTAAATTCTTAAGGAATGGCTTATATGATCTTGGTTCTAGTGTCAACCTTATGCCTTTGTTTGTGTTCAACAAGTTAGGATTAGGTGATACTAGACCTACCACAGTTGCTTTACAATTGGCTGATAGAAGCTTGTCTTATCCTAAAGGGATTATTGAAGATGTGTTAGTCAAGGTTGATAAGTTCATATTTCTGGCTGATTTTATTGTTTTGAACTTAGATCCTGATAGAGAAATGCTTTGCTGTTAGGAAGGCCATTTTTAGCTACTATTAGAACTTTGATAGATGTGGAAAAAGGTGAGTTGACTTTGAGGGTGGTCGATAAGCAAGTTACCTTTAATATGAATCAATTGATGAATACTCCTCATATGCCTGAAGATTGTTTCTTTGTTGATATGATAGGTTTTGTCACACAAGAATTTGAGCCCTCTATGATTGAAGATCCACTTGAAGCTTCTCTTCTTGATATTGATTCTAAGGGTTTAGATATAGTGGAGTACAAGGCTATTATAGATGCATTAACCCTTTGTCTTAAAGGGAAGATACCATTTAAGTTACTTGATTAGGGTTTGACTGATAGACCAAAGTTGAAATCTTCTTTAAAGGAACCACCTTCACTTGAGTTGAAGGCATTGCCATCTTATCTACAATATGCTTATTTGGGTTCCAACAACACTCTTTCGGTGATTATTGATTCGGATCTCACTATTCAACAAGAGGAGAAGTTATTTGAAGTCTTGAAAGCTCATAAGAAAGCTATTGGGTGGACAATAATTGATATCAAGGGCATTAGTCCCTTTATGTGCATGCATAAGATCATAAGCCTTCCATTAAACATCAAAGAAGACTCAATCTCATTATGAAGGAAGTAGTAAAGAAGGAGCTTCTTAAATGGCTTGATGCTAGCATTGTATATCGTATTTCTGATAGTTCTTAGGTGAGCCCAGTCCAATGCGTCCCCAAAAAGGGTGGTATGACTGTAGTGGTTAACACTCATAATGAACTCATTCTCACTCGTACTGTTACTGGGTGGAGGGTTTGTATGGACTACCGTCAACTCAATACGGCTACTCACAAGGACCATTTTCCATTCCTTTCATTAATAAGATGTTGGACAAACTAGCTGGAAGGGAGTTCTTTTGTTTTCTTGATGGTTTTCAGGGTACAACCAAATAACAATTGCTCCAGAAGACCAAGAGAAGACTACATTTACTTGCCCATTTGGCACCTTTGCTTTCTAGCACATGTCTTTTGGCCTTTACAATGCATCAACTACATTTCAATGGTGTATGATAGCTATTTTTATGAATATGATAGAGCACACCATGAAAGTGTTCATGGACGACTTCACTGTGTTTGGTGATTCATATGAAGAGTGCTTAGCCAACTTAGCTTGAGTCTTGAAGAGGTGTGAAGACACTAATCTTGTGCTCAATTAGGAGAAATGCCATTTTATGGTGAAAGAAGGCATTGTGTTAGGCCATCGTGTCTCTAAGAATAGTTTAGAAGTTGACCGAGCAAAGATAGAGGCGATTGAACAACTTCCCCTACCTACCAATGTTAAATATGTGAGAAGATTTTTAGGCCATGTTGGATTCTATTTAAGGTTTATAAAGGATTTTTCCAAAATCACTAAGCCGCTCTGTGCTTTACTTAGAAGGATGCTAAGTTCAAGTTTGATGATGCCTGCTTGAAAGCATTTGAAGAGTTGAAAAGAATACTTGTAACCGCTCCTATCATCACGGCTCCAGATTAGAGTTTGCCTTTTATAGTGATGTGTGATGCTAGCAATTATGCCGTGGGAGCTGCACTAAGGCAAAAAAAGGATAAAGTCTTCCATCCTATTTACTATATGAGCAAGACACTTGATGATGCTCATGAAAATTACACTACCACTGAGAACAAGCTTTTGGCGATAGTGTATGCAAATGCCAAGTTTCGGCCTTACTTGATTGGTGCCAAGGTGGTTGTTCATATTGATCATTCCACATTAAGGTACCTCTTTAATATGACGAACTCTAAAACAAGGTTGATTTGATGATTTTGCTCTTACAAGAATTTGATCTTACGATTGTTGATAGAAAGGGCTATGAAAATCAAGTTGCCAATCACTTATCTAGGTTGAATACTACAACCCATCATAATGGAACTCTACCCATTCATGAAACCTTTCCAGATAAGCAACTTTTTTTAGTGAGTCATTCTGACACTCCTTGGTATGCCAACATAGTAAATTACCTTGTGAGTAGAATCATTTCTGAGGACTTAAGCCATCACCAACGGAAGAAGTTCTTACTTGATGTCAACTTCTATCATTAGGAAGTGTAACCCCCTCACCGTAATTACATCCGGATTACGAAATTTAAGTGAAATAGAGACCAATAAGTTGATTTAACACTTATAATCCCTCATCCAAAAGATGGGGCATTTCGAAATCATTTCAAAATATAATTAATTCTTGGTCTCACATTCACATACGGATATAACTACTTGAGAAATCAGAGTACATAATAAATATCAAAGTGCGGAAACCAAAATCCCGGCAAACCCCGGGTTACTTACATAAATAACTTGGGTTTATAAGTTTTTCCCATAAAGGGGATTACACGATCAAAAGATCATTTACAACACATATACATTTGGAAATCCCAAAAGCAAAATGAGGATAACCAACTATCCCAAAATCCCTAAATGTCCCTACGAGATCCTAACCACTACGGGTTGGTCGCTTCTCCTTTGAGCCACTTGCTCTGCCTGAAAAGGTTAGTCATTTGGAAGAATGAGATTCTAAAGAATCCCAGAGCAACAACTCACTCATACGATATATAAACACAAAGCATGTAATGTATCATGTTCACCAACATCAACAGCAACTCAATGATCCACAGCTCGCGCCACGGACGACAGCACTCATGGCTGTATCACAATGCACTATGCCCGCTTACGCGGTAATCACAATGACAGCTTTCGCTGCAAACACTATGCCCGCTCACGCGGTAATCACTATGCACAACGCCCGCTTTCGCGGTGAACACTATGTAGCAGCAACTCAAAGCACAAAGCACCACAAAGCATCTCAAAGCACAATGTATCACTAAGCATCTCCAAACACAATGTATCACAAAACACAATGCTCCACAGTACACAAAGCTCCACAACGTATCTCAATGCATCTCGAAGCAGCAGCAGCACACAAAGCATGATAGGCAAACATACAATACATTTACACAAAGTATAAGAGAGAGGTCGCTACCTGAATCTTTCCTGACAATCTTTGGCACAGTGGGCTCACGCGTTCGGCAGATATCAAATCCTATTCAAATTAGGGACACTTAATCAATTTCTTTTCCATAATCATATTTCAATAATACTCTAAGTTGGTTATCGTTTAGGACTCTTTAGGTGACTAAAAGAAGCCTAAACATATGCCTAAAGGGTTGGAAAACACTCCCCAAAAGACCCCTTACTCGAAGGCAAAACACTGATTTTTGGCAGTTTCACTCGAGCACAGATGCTCTCACTCGAGCACAAGTACGGACATCACTCGAGCACAAGTGCGAGTGAGACTGCGAGTGAGCACCCGAGAGCACAAAGACGCTTGCAGGAACTGGCTCACCCGCGAGCACAAATCCTCACTCGAGCACTGGCTCACCCGCGAGCACAAATCCTCACTCGAGCACTGGCTCACCCGCGAGCACAGCGTCACGAGTGACAACCCGAGAGCACCAAAAGCTCTCCAAGCACAGGATCACTCGAGCACAAAAACACACCCGCGAGCACACCTCGCACCCGCGAGCACACTCCCACACCCGCGAGCACACCTCACACCCGCGAGCACACTCCCACCGGAAGCACAAAATCACTCGAGAATAACCCCCACGTGCTCGAGCACACCTCCCCTACCCGCGAGTGAGAAAGCACACTCGTGCATCTTCCCCGCGAGCATCCACCCGAGAGTAACCCTCTACTCTGGGCCTACACCTTCTCTCGAGCAGAACCATGCTCACTCGAGCAGGTTCCTCGCTCACTCGAGCACAAGCGTTGTGCTCGAGCAGTACTCATAGAAAACCCAGGTGCACCCGAAGCACAAAGGGAAAACTTGCGCATCACTCGAGCACGTTCTTCCTCTGCTCGAGCAATACTCATTCCTCACTCGAGCACACCCCTGTCTGCTCGAGTGATGTGTATCAGAGACCCCAAAACGCAGAAAAAACCAGATAACACCAGATGGTCAAATCCTCCCCCAAAGGTTCCCAAACTCTTCCAAATGTTCATACACTCTAAGCACTCACTAGGGAACACAATGGCAACACCAAAAACACCCCAAAAACCATTTTGACCACAATCAAACACTAAGGTCTCTAAGATACACATTATCCAAATTTCATCCAAATTCATTCCAACATTCCAGATCATATTCAATACTCAAATAACTCCATAATACATCATTTCCAATCCTAAATCACAATGAACTTCATATTTTCAAAAATAGGCATATTTAGGGCAAAATTCCAGATTTTACCAAACCTAGCCAAAACTCATAAACAATATATCAAAATGCTCTAAATGCCTACCTCTTTACTTTGCCCAATCCGAAATCTTGATTCCTCAACTTTCAATTTCGGCCAATGTCCCAATCTACACCATTCAAGGCTCTACAACCATCACAATGGAGCTCTTAATGAGACACACCACATTAACAAAGAGGATTAGGGCATTAGAGAATCATAGCTTACCAAAATCAAAGCTTTTCTCCCTCCTCTTCTTGCTTAATCCAGCGGAAATAGAGAGAGAAATGAGAGATGAGAGATGAGAGAGAAAATGATGATGAAGAAACACATACTCCCTCCCTTGCCCATGCTTCCAACCGAATAGGAGAGAGAAAATGAGGGAAAAGTGCTATTTTGTCACTTAGTGCATCATCCTATGGCTCTCCACTTGCCACATGTCATCATCCATTTACTTCCACAATGAACTCACCTCCTCACAACACACAGGATTCCGACCCACGGTCAAGGAATCACAACCATTGATCTTAAATACTTCATGTATTTACTCTCAAAATTCACATTACATTAACTCCAAAAGTATTTAATCAAGATAATTACAATAATTATCAGAGTCATTAGCCCTAATTACAAATCGGGATATTACAATTCTCCCCCCGTTAAATAAATTTCGTCCTCGAAATTTCTACACCCCTTGAGCCATAAACTCCGGATATCGCCTTCGCATATCCTCCTCCGTTTCCCAGGTTGCTTCCCGCTGGGTCATACCCTTCCAGATCACTTTCACATAAGGGATACTCCGGTGTCTGAGCCGACGTTCTTCTCGTTCGATTATTCGCTCTGGCTCCACCGCATACGTGAAGTTATCTCGCAACTCCACATTCTCATACTCAACGACATGAGATGGATCCGGTTGGTACTTCTTTAATTGGGAAACATGAAATACATCATGGAGTCTGCTCAAGCTCGGAGGTAGGGCTATACGATAAGCAACAGGCCCAATCCTATCAAGGATCTCAAAAGGACCTATATATCTTGGGCTCAGCTTCTTTCGTTTAATTGCTCGCCCAATACCGGTGACAGGTGATATTCTCATAAATACACGGTCACCAACTTCAAATTCTAGAGGTCTTCTCCTCTTGTCAGCATAGCTTTTCTGCCGACTTTGTGCTGCAAGAAGCCTCTTACGAACGATTCGAATCTGGGCAGACGTTTGATCAACAAGATCCGGCCCATAGAGCTTCCTCTCAGACAACTCATTCCAACACAATGGCGATTGGCATTTTCTACCATACAACGCTTCATACGGCGCCATCTGAATGCTCGCATGATAGCTATTGTTGTAGGCAAACTCCGCAAGTGGAAGAAAACGATCCCAACTCCCTTTGAAGTCAAGAGCACATGCCCGCAACATATCTTCTAAGGTCTGGATAGTCCTCTCTGACTGACCATCTGTCTGAGGATGATAGGCTGTACTGAATCTCAATTGAGTACCCAGTGCCTCATGCAATGCCTTCCAGAATCTCGAAGTGAAACGAGGATCTCGATCAGAGATGATATTCCTCGGTATGCCATGGAGCTTCACAATCTCACGAACATAAATCTCTGCTAGCTTGTCCGGAGAGTAACTAGCCTTGATCGGTAGGAAGTGCGCTGACTTCGTTAACCGGTCCACAATGACCCAGATCGCATCATAATTCCTGATCTTGGGCAATCCCACAACAAGATCCATGGTCACACTTTCCCATTTCCATTCCGGAATCTCGGGACTCTGCAACAAACCAGGCGGTCTTTGGTGTTCAATCTTCACTTTTTGACACGTGAGACACCTCGCCACATATTTCGTCACATCACTCTTCATACCCTGCCACCAATACTCGGATTTCAAGTTATGGTACATCTTGGTCATACCAGGATGAAGAGTGTATTGGCTCTTATGCGCCTCATCTAAGATCTTCTGTCTCAAATCCGCCTTAAGTGGAACACAAATTCTATTCTGATAACGAACCAATCCACTAGGCGACACATCATAGCCCTGAGCTTCTCCACGCTCTATTCTGGCTAGATTACGCTGAATCCAGTCATCTTGCCTCTGAGCTTCTTCAATCTCAGCTCTCAAGTCACTTTCCCCTTGGGAAACATTATAGTTGGCACAGATGATCTGATTCGACAAATTCATATCACGAAAATCAGCAATCAACTTCCCCTCGTGTATCATCATAGCTGCCACAACCACAGTCTTCCGACTAAGAGCATCAGCGACTACATTCGCCTTACCTGGATGATATTTTATTTCCAGGTTGTAGTCCTTAAGCAATTCCATCCAACGACGTTGTCTCATATTCAATTCTTTCTGATCAAATAGATATTTGAGACTCTTGTGGTCGCAGTACAGTTCCACAGTCACACCATACAGGTAATGACGCCAAATCTTCAAAGCAAACACTATGGCCGCAAGCTCTAGATCATGGGTGGGATAGTTCAATTCATGAGGTTTGAGCTGTCGAGAGGCATAGGCCACCACACGTCCCTGCTGCATAAGGACACACCCTAATCCCTGCCCACTGGCATCAGAATACACAACGTAAGTCAAACTGGGATCGGGCAAAATCAACACAGGTGCCGTCGTCAACCTCTGCTTCAGCTCCACAAAGCAATTTTCACAATGTTCATCCCACACAAATGGCTGATCTTTTCTCGTGAGCTTGGTCATCGGCAACGCAATGCGGGAGAAATTCTGAATGAATCTCCGATAATAACCAGCAAGGCCCAGAAAACTGCGTATCTCAGCAACAGTTTCTGGCCTCTTCCAGTCCAGTACTGCTTCCACTTTACTAGGATCTACAGAGACCCCTTCTTGCGAAATAACATGGCCTAGGAATCTCACTTCCGATAGCCAAAACTCGCACTTACTCAATTTAGCATAGAGTTGCTTCTCACACAATGTGTTCAACACAATTCTCAAATGATGCTCATGCTCTTCTCTACTCTTAGAGTATATCAAAATATCATCGATAAATACCACAACGAATTGATCTAGGTATTGTCGAAAAATACGGTTCATGTAATCCATGAATACCGCAGGCGCATTTGTCAACCCAAATGGCATCACTAAGAACTCATAATGACCATACCTGGTCCGGAAAGCAGTCTTCGAAACATCGTCCGCTTTCACTCGCAGCTGATGATACCCCGACCTTAGATCAATCTTTGAAAATACACATGCGCCAGATAATTGATCTAATAGGTCATCGATTCTCGGGAGAGGGTACTTATTCTTGACGGTAACCTTATTCAACTCTCTATAGTCGATGCACAAACGAAGACTCCCGTCTTTCTTTTTCACAAACAAAACTGGAGCACCCCAAGGCGACACACTGGGTCTAATAAACCCTTTCTCAAGCAAATCTTCAATCTGCTTCTTCAATTCCGCCATTTCATTCGGAGCCATACGATATGGGGCCTTAGATACAGAACCCGCTCCAGGCACAATGTCAATCGGAAACTGAACTTCCCTTTCCGGAGGTAATCCACTTAGATCATCCGGAAAAACCTCAGGGAATTCATTCACTATGGGTATACTACTCAAAGACTCACTGGTTTCTCCTTGTACAGAAAAGAAAACCATATACCCCTGACAACCCTTTTGCAAATATTTCTCAGCCTTAGCTGTCGAAAGGAAATTCAAACCGGCATTTTCGCCCTCAATGCTCTGAGAAACAGGATACACTATCCTTTTGTTCCCACAATCTAACAACACATTATTCGCTTTCAACCAATCAAAACCCAAGATGACTTCCAATTGGCAGAGCGGTAAACAAATCAAATCTATCACAGACTCATGACCCTCTACGGTTATAACACAATTCAAACAGGCTTCAGTAGTCACAGCCTTAACACCCATCGGTGTAGACACAATCAAATCGAATGGCAACCTATGCACATTCATTCCCAGACGCTTTACACAAGCATAAGCAATAAAAGAGTGACTTGCACCCGAATCAAATAACGCTTGTAACTCAATGTCATGGATAAGGACTTTACCTTGTATCAGCTCTGGGGATTTCCGGGCCTCTTCATGAGTCATAGCAAATACGCGGCCCTGAGTCCTCTGTCTCTGCTCTGGTCGTGACTGTCTGCACTCAGCAGATGTATGCCCCACTTGCTTACAATTGAAGCAAATCACCCGACCATCACATGTCTTGCCATGATGTGGCTGGTTGCAACGAGGACATGTCCATACACTAGGAGTTCTCTGCTGATCACGACTCCATGACTGATATGGCTTCTTGCTACCCCCTTTATATGAAGAGGAAGATCCGGAGCCCTTCCGCTTCTGAGAAGCACCGCCCTTACTAGGCTCACTATGACCACCACCAGCCTTAGCCGGATATAACTCTCGAAGATTGCTCTCAGTGATCCGACATTCTTCAACGGCCTTGTTGAATTTGGAAAACTGATGGGTGGCTAGTCTCTTTCTCATATCACGCCTTAAACCCCGAATTAACATGTCTGAGCTCAACTCCTCATCATCCATTTTCTGAAGGTAAGAGGAATATCGGGATAGGCGGGTAAATCGGGACAAGTATTCGTCGAAAGACTCTGAGTCCCCTTGCTTGATATTGAGAAACTCGGTTTCCTTCTCAAGCCTCACTGACTTAGGAAAGTATTTCTCGTTGAAGTGTTGTTGGAACACCTCCCAGGTCAATGGTTCATTCTTCAATCGCAACGACAAAGCAACGTTACGCCACCAACGATCAGCATCGCCTTCAAGCTTGTACACCGCCAGCTTGGCTTTCACTTCGGAGGGACACACTAAGACTTCGAAAATCTTCTCAAGGCGATTCAACCAGTCTTCAGCCGCCTGAGGATCAAATTTCCCTCTAAATGCCGGAGGCAAGTGCTTACAGAATCTGGAGACCCAAAACTCAAGGTCCCGTTCCTCCTTGACCGACTTTCCATGCGGCCTTGGATCTACTTCCGTATGAGGAGGCGATTCAAGCGATCGTGCTGACCCTTCGGCAGTATCTTCCCGTCTAGTCTCCTCTCGGGTTTCCCCTCGAGTTCCTTCTTGAGTAGACTGGCCTCTACCCTCATTATTCTTGGCTTTCTCAGCTCTGAGCTCTTCTCTAAGCTCCGTAATCATATCCCTCTGATCCTTTATCAAGCCCATTAGCTCTTGCATAGGATCCGGTGGATTGTCATTGACCAACTCCACATCGGGATTTTCTTGTTGTCCTCTGGGGCGACCTTTCGTTGTTCTTTTCATTCTACAAAGAACTCACCCCATTATTCCAATAATCATAGTATCCAGATAATCAAACAGATATATGCATACGTTACGTATTCGCAGATGGTTTTCGATTATCACTAAGATCGCACTATGGGAGCTATCCTAGCAAATTCTACCCTTGCCAGGAACCACTGCTCTGATACCAAAAATGTAACCCCCTCACCGTAATTACATCCGGATTACGAAATTTAAGTGAAATAGAGACCAATAAGTTGATTTAACACTTATAATCCCTCATCCAAAAGATGGGGCATTTCGAAATCATTTCAAAATATAATTAATTCTTGGTCTCACATTCACATACGGATATAACTACTTGAGAAATCAGAGTACATAATAAATATCAAAGTACGGAAACCAAAATCCCGGCAAACCCCGGGTTACTTACATAAATAACTTGGGTTTATAAGTTTTTCCCATAAAGGGGATTACACGATCAAAAGATCATTTACAACACATATACATTTGGAAATCCCAAAAGCAAAATGAGGATAACCAACTATCCCAAAATCCCTAAATGTCCCTACGAGATCCTAACCACTACGGGTTGGTCGCTTCTCCTTTGAGCCACTTGCTCTGCCTGAAAAGGTTAGTCATTTGGAAGAATGAGATTCTAAAGAATCCCAGAGCAACAACTCACTCATACGATATATAAACACAAAGCATGTAATGTATCATGTTCACCAACATCAACAGCAACTCAATGATCCACAGCTCGCGCCACGGACGACAGCACTCATGGCTGTATCACAATGCACTATGCCCGCTTACGCGGTAATCACAATGACAGCTTTCGCTGCAAACACTATGCCCGCTCACGCGGTAATCACTATGCACAACGCCCGCTTTCGCGGTGAACACTATGTAGCAGCAACTCAAAGCACAAAGCACCACAAAGCATCTCAAAGCACAATGTATCACTAAGCATCTCCAAACACAATGTATCACAAAACACAATGCTCCACAGTACACAAAGCTCCACAACGTATCTCAATGCATCTCGAAGCAGCAGCAGCACACAAAGCATGATAGGCAAACATACAATACATTTACACAAAGTATAAGAGAGAGGTCGCTACCTGAATCTTTCCTGACAATCTTTGGCACAGTGGGCTCACGCGTTCGGCAGATATCAAATCCTATTCAAATTAGGGACACTTAATCAATTTCTTTTCCATAATCATATTTCAATAATACTCTAAGTTGGTTATCGTTTAGGACTCTTTAGGTGACTAAAAGAAGCCTAAACATATGCCTAAAGGGTTGGAAAACACTCCCCAAAAGACCCCTTACTCGAAGGCAAAACACTGATTTTTGGCAGTTTCACTCGAGCACAGATGCTCTCACTCGAGCACAAGTACGGACATCACTCGAGCACAAGTGCGAGTGAGACTGCGAGTGAGCACCCGAGAGCACAAAGACGCTTGCAGGAACTGGCTCACCCGCGAGCACAAATCCTCACTCGAGCACTGGCTCACCCGCGAGCACAAATCCTCACTCGAGCACTGGCTCACCCGCGAGCACAGCGTCACGAGTGACAACCCGAGAGCACCAAAAGCTCTCCAAGCACAGGATCACTCGAGCACAAAAACACACCCGCGAGCACACCTCGCACCCGCGAGCACACTCCCACACCCGCGAGCACACCTCACACCCGCGAGCACACTCCCACCGGAAGCACAAAATCACTCGAGAATAACCCCCACGTGCTCGAGCACACCTCCCCTACCCGCGAGTGAGAAAGCACACTCGTGCATCTTCCCCGCGAGCATCCACCCGAGAGTAACCCTCTACTCTGGGCCTACACCTTCTCTCGAGCAGAACCATGCTCACTCGAGCAGGTTCCTCGCTCACTCGAGCACAAGCGTTGTGCTCGAGCAGTACTCATAGAAAACCCAGGTGCACCCGAAGCACAAAGGGAAAACTTGCGCATCACTCGAGCACGTTCTTCCTCTGCTCGAGCAATACTCATTCCTCACTCGAGCACACCCCTGTCTGCTCGAGTGATGTGTATCAGAGACCCCAAAACGCAGAAAAAACCAGATAACACCAGATGGTCAAATCCTCCCCCAAAGGTTCCCAAACTCTTCCAAATGTTCATACACTCTAAGCACTCACTAGGGAACACAATGGCAACACCAAAAACACCCCAAAAACCATTTTGACCACAATCAAACACTAAGGTCTCTAAGATACACATTATCCAAATTTCATCCAAATTCATTCCAACATTCCAGATCATATTCAATACTCAAATAACTCCATAATACATCATTTCCAATCCTAAATCACAATGAACTTCATATTTTCAAAAATAGGCATATTTAGGGCAAAATTCCAGATTTTACCAAACCTAGCCAAAACTCATAAACAATATATCAAAATGCTCTAAATGCCTACCTCTTTACTTTGCCCAATCCGAAATCTTGATTCCTCAACTTTCAATTTCGGCCAATGTCCCAATCTACACCATTCAAGGCTCTACAACCATCACAATGGAGCTCTTAATGAGACACACCACATTAACAAAGAGGATTAGGGCATTAGAGAATCATAGCTTACCAAAATCAAAGCTTTTCTCCCTCCTCTTCTTGCTTAATCCAGCGGAAATAGAGAGAGAAATGAGAGATGAGAGATGAGAGAGAAAATGATGATGAAGAAACACATACTCCCTCCCTTGCCCATGCTTCCAACCGAATAGGAGAGAGAAAATGAGGGAAAAGTGCTATTTTGTCACTTAGTGCATCATCCTATGGCTCTCCACTTGCCACATGTCATCATCCATTTACTTCCACAATGAACTCACCTCCTCACAACACACAGGATTCCGACCCACGGTCAAGGAATCACAACCATTGATCTTAAATACTTCATGTATTTACTCTCAAAATTCACATTACATTAACTCCAAAAGTATTTAATCAAGATAATTACAATAATTATCAGAGTCATTAGCCCTAATTACAAATCGGGATATTACAGGAAGAACCATTCTTATTTCACTATTATGTTGATCAGTTGATTAGAAGATGTGTTCCAGAAAGTGAGCAAAAAGATTTATTGAAGTGTTGTCATTCGTTTCAGTATGGAGGCCATTTTTATGGTAACAAGACTACTGCAAAAGTCTTGCAATCTGGATTTTTCTGGCGATCCTTGTTCAAAGACTCTTATGAATTTGCTCTATCTTTGATCGGTGTCAAAGGGTTGGCAATATCTCTAGGAGAAATGAAATGCCACTTAATACTATGTTGGAAGTTGAATTATTTGATGTATGGAGGATTAACTTTATGGGACCTTTTCCCAAGTCCTTCAAGAATCAATACATCCTTGTAGAGGCGGATTATGTGTCTAAATAGGTTAAGGCCATTACTTCTCCAACAAATGATGCTAAAGTAGTGGTCAAATTCATGAAAAAACATATCTTCACTCTCTTCAGTGCTCCAAGGGCTGTTATTAGTTATGGCGGTACCCACTTTTGCAACCATAAATTTAAATCTCTTTTGAAGAAGTATGGAGTGAAACACAAGGTGTCTTTAGCCTACCATTCTCAAACAAATGGTCAATCTGAAATTTCCAATAGATAAATCAAGAAAATCCTTGAGAACACTATAGGTAATACTCGAAAGGATTGGTCCATGAAGTTAGATGATGCACTATGGGCCTATCACATTGCTTATAAGACACCTATCGGCATGTCTCCCTACCGATTGATTTTTGGGAAAGCTTGTCATCTTCCTGTGGAGTTGGAACACAATGCCTATTGGGCTATTAAAAAGTTGAATTTTGATGAAAAAGAAGTGGGTAACAAGAGGCTCTTGCAACTTATGAGCTTGAAGAATTTTGTTTCCATGCTTATAAGAGTGCAAGGCTTTACAAGGGGAAAATAAAGCAGTAGCATGACAAGAAGATTATCTCCAAGTCTTTTGATCCGGGTCAACGAGTGCTCCTCTATAACTCTGGTTGAAGATATTTTCAGGAAAGTTAAAGTCTAAATGGTCTGGACCTTTCATTGTGGTCCAAGTCTTTGACAAAGGCGTTGTGGAGCTAGAAGGACAAGATGGTGAGATATTCAAGGTCAATGGACAACGGTTAAAGCACTATTGGGGTGGTACGGTAGAGAGGAAAAACATCATTCTACCCCTCACTGATTCTACTTGACTGATTGAAGAGTCAGGCTAAAGACTATAAATCAAGCGCTTCTTGGGAGGCAACCCAAGTTCTCAACATTTTATGTTTTTCATTTTCCTTTGATTTTTGTGTTTAAGTGGATTTATGTTTGGTTTTATCTTTTTGTAGGTAAGAAAGTTTTTCCCATAGCTAAACAAATTGCATTGCATTGAATTGGTGCTACAATGTATATTTGATACAAGGAGTTGTAACAACAAAGGGAGGTACATATCAAATTTTGCATTTGAAACTACTTGCTTGAATATCATTGTTGTTACTTAACTGATTCTATAAAAGGTGAATGTGAATTGAGATGGAATTTGTATGTGGCGGATTGAGCTTTAGAATTGACAACTCTGCTTTGACAATGTTTGAGTAGTACATCATGCTGTCTTTTATGTCTTTTGATGTGGTTCAATGGTTTGTGAAGTGAGTTGGGTGTTGTTTGTGGAATTTGGGTGATTTAGGTTGATTTGGGAATCATTTTGTGCATTTTTGTTTTTGTGCGGGGTATTCGTAATGTTTTGATGTGATTGAATGGTATGTGATGAGATTTGGGTGCCACTTATGGAAATTGGGTAAGTTAGGATGATTTGAAACTCTTATTTTTTTGTCAGATTTTTTTCTGTTTTGATGTCATCCTTTGCTATTGCTCTGCTGTGCCGAAGCTGCAGCAAATGTTTGGTTTTTCTGTGAGTTGCTATGTGTCTGTGGTTGCTGCTACTTCGCTATGGCGTACTAAATGCAAAAGCAGCCCATTTTTCCCTGTTTCTGTGTAGTTTTTCAGTTTTTGCCTTTACTTCGCTGTAGCGTAGCAAAGGAGAATACATCCATTTTTTCACCCTTTCAATCCAGTTTCTCTTGTGTTTGCCTTTCCTTTGCTATAGCGAGGCTAAGGCAAACTCCTCCCATTTTACAGCCTCTCTATACATCTTAGCAGTTTTCAAAAATAAATAAATAAATAAATATATAAATATATATACACAAGGAAAAAAAAAGAAAGAATATAACAATATATATAATTTTTTATAATTTTTTAAAAATTAAAATTAAATTATTAATAAATAAATTTACCATCTCACCCTTATTTCCCATTTCTTTTCCCTCTTTACCTTTATGAATCTACCCCACATGTGGGCCACATTCATTTTTCAAAGTCAAAATCCCTTCTCTTTTTGTAAATTCCCTCCTAACCCAAACCCTAATTACATCCCAATCAACTCACCTCAGCTCTATCTTCACCATTTTCCTATTAGCTCCCTCATCTTTCCCTTAGCTCCATCATCACTCCACCTTCAGTTCACACTCTCAACTCTACCGTCACTCGTCCTTCAATTCACGTTCTCAACTCTTTCTCTCTCCCCCTTCATCATCAACCTAGCCTTCCCATTCCCCTTTCCTCCCATCGTCACTCCTTCCCACCCTTCCTTTCTGCAGCTCCCTCTCCTCACTCATCTGTTGGGCACAATCCATTGTTCCCCCCTCTCTCACTGTCTTCCTCCATCCCAAATTCTCGACCTATCCTCCACTATCACCTATTAGTCCGCCTCCCTTCACCGTCAACCCAGCCTTCCCATTCCCCTTCCCTCACCGTTGTCTCCCTCCTTAATCGACCCATAAATCCCTAAAGCTCACTGTAACCCATACGATCTCTCTCTCTCTCAATCCATCCCAGGTTTGTCAGCCCTCAACCCCATACCCTCCATCTTCATTTTCATCTCTCTTAGCCTTCACCCCCAAATCGCCCCCATTTCTACCATTAGCCTAGCTCCATCCGTCGTAGCTCCTTCTCCCTCTATCGCTCTTTCTTAGTCACTCCCATATCCCTCATACCTTCTGTGTCTCTCTCTCTAATTTCCCTTGCCCCCAGTCGCTACCTCTAATCTATAGAAGAGGTAATCTTTTGGATGAGGATCCTATTTCCTGTAGAGCTGGAGCTCCTGACACCTTTGAGTCCAAGTATGACCCTGAAGATGATTTTGATGATTGACGAGGCTCCTCTAACTGTTGACTTTCTTTTGATGCTTGTTTATTTTGCTGGGGTGCGTTTCTTTGACATCTTTTAGGTGTAGGGATTAGAGTTAACATTTTTGCACAGTTCAACTTGGGTCATGTAAATATGTTGCTATCTTGTAATGATTCACTATTGATGGATAATAGTTGTTTTATGTGCTAACTTTGTCATTGTTACTAGCTGTCAACATGATAGGTTTGAATACGGGCATTGATGCCCTTTATCTGACTTGATAATTTGTTGACATTACGCATGTTATTGTTTGATGCACCTTTGATAATGCTGTCAATATTACTTGTGTAACCCCCTCCGTAATTATGATTCGAAATACGTAATTAAAATGGATTAGAGACCAACAGATAATCAAAACTCATTCTACAATCCCATCCTTGAGATAGGGTTTTCTCAAATGACTTTTAAAATCGAATTCATCTGGTCTCATATTCACATTTTGAATACCATTAACGCAGCTAAATCTCTTTCATATATATCAGAGTGTAAAGCAAAATTTCTGACAACCCCCATGTTTCACATTGTAAACTAAAGGGTTTACAAGCATATTTACCCCTTACAGTTTCCCATTTAGGGGATTACATATCTATATCCAAATAACATTTACAAATGTGCAGTAATCTCAACCCAGATATGACAACCAACTAATAACTAAAATAAAGAACTATCCGCCCTTGGTTGCCTGCTTCTCCTTTGAGCCGCTTGCCCTGTCTATTGGTTAGTTAATGGAAAGAATGAGATTCAAAAGAATCTCACTAGTAACAAATCACTCATACAACATGTAATCACATAGCATGCAAGTAAATAATCAAACAACACATACACACATTGCCTTCCTGGCATTCACATTTACAAACACACATTGCCTTCCTAGCATTTACATATACACATTGCCTCCCTGGCATTCACATATACATAGCTTCGCAACATCCAAAATCATCACAAAAGAATGATAAATCAAACATACAATGCATCACATAAAGTATAAGGGAAAGCGTCACTACTTTGTGCTTTCTAAGTATGCTCCGGCATAGGTTGCTCACATTCAGGGCAAATATCAAATTCTACAATTCCAAATGCACCATTTAGACACTTTCATAATGTTTTAGTGGTTATATGAATCTATCTTGATAAATGACCAAAATGCCCCCAGGACCAGCCGGCCCCACCGTACCCGGTCTGATTGCACTTTTCCTGAAATTTTGACTAGGGCTATTTTAACTTATTTTTGCTCAAGGAATCCATTTCTGGACTCATAATTATCAAATTCATTGTCAAATTACAAAAATAGCCTTGACAGCCCCGCTTTAAGGGTTTCAAGGGTGTTTTCGTAATTATGCTTTTTCGGGCTTTACTGAAAAAGTGACTAACTGTAACTCCACCTAATTATCCCTCCTAAACTGAATGGAATCATCAAATCATTGAAAATCTAACTCTAAGCCCCATTTCTAGAGCTGGCTAAAATTATCACATTCCTTAAAAAATTTGGGGTTTTAGAAATCCAACTCCGCAGACGTGTTCCTTTATACTCCTAACCACTTTATTAACTGTTACATTAGATTATAACTACCATTTGGACCCAATTTCAGCAGCATAATCCCTAGGCCAATTCAATTTCCAAATTTCAAATCAAAGACAATCCGACGAAATTTCACCGATTAAATTGTCCACAGCAGCCAGAACAGTCAAAGATTGAAGTTTTGGAAGTTACCTTAAGCTCCCTCTGGCTTTTCCCCTTTAGGCTGAAACCCTAGCTCTTCATAACAATGAAATGTTAGCCTCAAACACGTTAATTCATATAAAAAACAACTTAGGAGAAGGATTATGCAAGATAGGAGCTAATTCACCAAAAAAAAAAAAATCAAGCTTACCTGGCGAATTTTCTCCTCCTTCTCTCTAAAAATGCTCTAAACTCTTCCTATCTCTTTTTTCTAAACTTCACATCGGTTTGGATGGAGGAAGAAGATAGGAAATGTTTTAAAAGTTCATGCTTATGTCATTGTCTCTTTTGCTTATGTCATAATTTCCTAAAATACCAAATTCCAACTTTTATGTACATAACTTAATGTTATAAGCCCAAACAACATGTAAATAATATTTCCTCTTCTTGGCCCACACTAAAGACATGCTAGGAGGTCTTTACATTAGCCCCAATGAATTTTCCATTAATCTCATAATTTTAAAAATTTCCATCATATTTTAATTTAATTTCGGGATTTAATGGCAATTCTAGAAAATTTTCTGCCCTAACTTTGAAAACTCATAACTAATTCTAGACAAATTAAAATGGGGTGATCCAAAAGCCAATGGAAATATATTTAAGTCATATTTTCTGGAAAAATATGGATCACTGCAGTTAATAACCTCAAAAATACAGAATTGCACAAAAGTTCATACTGCTCCAAAACAGATTCCAGTTTCAATCCCAAACTTTGGAAAATCATAACTCTTAGCTCACAAATTAAAATGACACAAATTATATATCCATTTTGAAGCTTGGAATGTGAAATTTAAGATTGGAAAGTTTCAAAATTTTTACGCACCATTTTCCCATTCAAAACGTCCATACAAATCGACTGCTCTGTACAGAGTTTCAATAGACAGAATTTCAACTTTTGCACAATTGTTCCCAATGGTTCCAATTTCACAAAAAACACTCTCCCCACACAAATTTTCACAAGGAAGCCATTGAAGTCACTAAAACAATCAAATTCTCATCACATCCACACATAGTCGATTTTAAACCACAATGCAACACATCCACCAAATTGCCCAACTTTCCATTTCACCATAATATGCGCCCTCCCTCTATTCCAATTCAATTTAGATGTTAATCCATAATTGAACTTAAATACAAGGTTGAGGCACTGCTCATAATACATTCAAATCACAATTCACATTGTATTCTCCAAAAGTGTTTATTTTTCAATAATCACATCCACTTTTGAAGTCATTAACCCTTAATCACTTTTTTGGGATATTACAACTTGTAAATGTGTACAGGTTTGTGAATGTTGACCTTTCCTTCAACTTAAGTTGACAGTGAGGACATTGTTGATTTTAAGTTTGGGGGAGTAAAATTGTGAAATTTTTGAATGTAAACAATGAATGTACAGGGATGTATAAGCAGTTTTGATGCATAGTTTGATTGAAAAATGGGGTGAAATATATGAAATTTCACAAATTTAAGCCTTTGCTTGGAAAATAGTGAAGAAAATATTTTTGAATTGGTTAATTGCTTGTTTAGGATTGCATGAATGATCCTATGATTAGATAGCTATTTAGCATTATGCTTGACAGGAAATTGTGATTAATATGCCTTGTTGAGTAAGTTATAATGTTAGGATGAGTTTCTAAGGAATTCTTTTATGCATAATGTTGCACTATTGGAGTCAGGGATGTTTTGAAGGTTTTTATTAAAGAGATTCTTGGTAAACTAGCTTATATATCTATTTTCAAAGATATGATTTCCAAATCTACTTTAGAATTTTTCAAAGCTTATGGTGCATCTCATATGGTTTTGAAAAATGATTTAGGCATTTCGTTAAAAAGCGTTTGAGCCTTTCAAGCTAACCTGCATTATTATTCTTCCATTTTGAACCCAATTTTGAGCCTTTATAGAAAAATCAATATAAATGTTCTTTTGAAAACCAATTCACTTCCCTAGCTAACCCCTAGCCTGAAAAACCATGAATCTGTTAGACCCCATATGTTTTGATGATAACAAAGATTGGATCAATAATATGAAAGGATTTGATAACAAACAAATGGATTTGAACAAAGTAGCATAGTATCACTTGGAGTCAGCACTGGAAGTAATCAACAATTTTTAAGAAGGCTTACTCGAGTAGCCATTCGGGTAACAGAAGCCATTACTCGAGTAGCCACTCGAGTAAGCAAACGAAATTTCATCCAGTGAGGCATTTCCAAATTTTGAACGAAGTTACTCGAGGGACCACTCGGGTAATCTACAAAGTTATATAGACCATTACTCGAGCAACCACTCGAGTAACAAGATTTTCACAAGCATCACTCAAGTAGCCACTCGAGTAACTAGTGAGAAAATAGCATTACTCGAGGGACAACCCGAGTAATCTGCAGAGTTATTTGAAGTGCCACTCGAGTAACCAGATAGTAAACTCTCGGCCAAGAATTTGATGCCATTACTCGAGGGAGTAATCGAGTAATCTGCCAGGTTATTTGAAAGCCACTCGAGGGACCACTCGAGTAAGGTGTGAAGAAAAATGATGTCCACTAGAGTAGCCACTCGAGTAAGCAGTTTACCACAGTGATCATCCGAGTAATATGTGAAGGTAAAGACATGGCCACTCGAGTAGCCACTCGAGTAATCATGTATTTTCAAGGTTTGTAATATATCACTCCATGTCTTACCCGAGTAATTTCTGATACAAAATGTTGATTTGCTCACTGCCATATTTTTGACATGTTTACTTGAGGGACCACTCGAGTAACAAACTAGATCACTCGAGTAGCCACTCGAGTAAGGCAGTTCAGAAATTATATTTTCATCGAATATCTCTTGATTTGTTATCTATATGATTAACTCCTTATTGTATTAGTATTCTAAGTACATTTGCAGAGAAACAATGAAAGAGTAGGACAGATTTGAGAAGTCAAATAAAAGTCCGAACGTTCACCTAACGCTACTTACTGCTAATAGATAGTTTTCAAATACGAAGAATAGTCAATCATTGCTGTGCGACTCTAACTGACAAGTTTGAAATTGCTTCCAACGGATACTACAAATCATCTATATATATGGAGCATTCAAAGAGAAGAAAACAAGGAGATACAAACTGAGATCACACATCGATCAATACACTTAGTGCTTTGTTTTCATATACTTATTCATTTGTACTTCAGTGAATATATATTTGCTCTGTGAGAGAGGTTTTCATTACAAACTCAATATTTGTTATTGAGACAACTTAAGGTAGTGGAACCTTGAGTTGGGGATTTGATTACAACGTGTAAGGGGGAGCGAGTGTCCAAGTGTAGGAACTTGCTGTGTACTAAGGTTCCAAGAACCCACTGAATCTTGGAGAATATAGTGAAACTCTCAGAGACGCTCTGAGGATTGGACGTAGGTCAAAGTGGTTGTGGTCGAACTATTATAACTCCCGGTGTACACTACGGTGATATTTCTCTTTGCTCTTAACTATTTTTAATATTTCGTAAATTTCCTTATACGTAAGGAAATTTTTAGAATCACCCAATTCACCCTTTCTTGGGTGAAACACTTGCACTAATATTTGGTATCAGAGAGTAGGTCTTCTTGTTAAGGTTTAACAGCCTAAGAAGGATCCAATGGCAAGCATAGGTGAAGGCATTCTTCCTGATGGAGCTTCTATCACGAGACCTCCGGGTTTCAATGGCGAACATTTCTCATTCTGGAAAGCGAAGTTCAGAGTCTTTGTAATGGCTACTGAATATGGGCTATGTGATGTGTTTGAAAGTGGAAACTACAAACCTAAAAAGATTGTAGATTCACAAAGAGTTCCCAAGACACCAGCAGAATATGATGAGAATGACAAGAAACTCATCACACTCAATAGCAAAGCAATTTTAATGATTCAAAGTGCCTTGAGTCAAAATGAGTATTTTAGAATCTGCACACTCCCAACAGCTAAAGAAATGTGGGAAGCTCTGGAAATAGCTCATGAAGGAACTTCTAGAATAAAAGAAAACCGGATCAATATTCTTGTTACTGAGTTTGATTTACTTTGAATGAAGTCAGGTGATTCGATAGCTGAATTTGAACTTAGATATACTCACCTTGTTAATCAACTTGCAACACTTAGAAAAGTCTATGATCAACATACCAAAATACGAAAGATTTTAAATATTCTTTCTAAAGACTGGGAGGCAAAGGTCACTACAATTGAGGAAGCAAAAGGTGAATCAATGTGATCAGTTGCTTCTCTATTCAGAAGTCTTTCTGAATATGAAAGCAAATTAAAGTTCAAACGAGAACTAGATGATATTGGTGACAAGAAGAAAAGAGGTCTAGCATTGAAAGTTAAAGAAGAAGAACAAGATGAAGATGAAGAGCTTGATGATGATGAAATGGGCCTAATCATGAAACGATTCAGAAAGTTCTACAAGAAAGGCCAAGGATTCAAAAAATTTCAGAAAGGAGGAACAAGCAATAAAGAACACATCATTTGCTATGAATGTGGAAAGCCAGGACATTTCAAATCAGAATGTCAAGAGCTGATTCAGAAGAATAAAGAAAAGAGAAAAGGCAAATTCTATAACAAGAAGAAAGCTTTTGTATATGCCATATAGGGAGATAGTTCTTCTGACGAAGAAAGCGATGAAGAGGAAGTAGCCAATATATGTCTAGTTGCTCAAGAGGAAACAAATGAAGAGGTAACTGATTCTGATCCTACCTATGATGAATTACTTTCTGAATATAATGCTTTACATTTTGAATTCATCAAAGTAGTTAAGGAACTAGTTGTTTTCAAAAAGAAAAACAATATTCTTGAAATAAAGCTTAAAGAGAATTTTGAAAAAGATTGTGAAAATTGCACTTCTTTGAAAAAGAAAAACACTGATCTTACTAAATCTCTTGAAAAATTCACTAAAGGAAGTGAAATGCTAAATGTGATTCTAAAAGCTCAACGATTTGTAAATGATCGATCTGGAATTGGATATGATCCAAAATCACACAGAAGAAAAGGAAGAAAGAAAGCAGGAGGTAAATCATACTTGAATTATTTTCAGCATTCCGTGCATACATCAAATCCTTTTGCTTATTGTAATTATTGTAATAGAAAATGCCATTATACTTCATCATGCATTCATAAGAAGAAAGAAACAATAGGAACCTACAAATGGGTACCTAAAGATTCACATATTTCAAAAATTTCTTGTACTAACCCAAAAGGACCCAAAAAGAAGTGGGTACTTAAGACTTAATCATATTTAATTGTAGATATGTCTTAAAGCATCCAAAAACAACAAGTGGTACATAGATAGTGGATGCTCTAGACATATGACTGGAGATTTCAAAATTTTTACCACAATGCAACCTAAGGAAGGTGGAAAAGTGAAATTTGGAGGAAATCAATTTAGAAGGATAGCAGGAATTGGTGAAATAAAAAATGACAAAGGAATACAAGTCAAAGATGTATATTACATTGAAGGCTTGTGTCATAATTTGCTGAGTGTAAGTCAAAGTGGAGATACAGACAACTGGATAATATTTGATTCAAAAGAATGTCTGATTGTCAACAAGAAAGACTTACAACTTGATAAGAAAAATATCAAGGCAAAGCTCAGAGCAAAAAGGGAAGGTAATTGTTATACAATTGATATAAATAGAAATGATTTTGAAAATTGTTTTCTGAGCAATGCCGATGAAAGTTGGTTATGGCATAAGAGACTAGCTCATGTCAACATGCGCCAACTAGGCAAACTACTCAAAACGGATTTAGTCCTTGGTTTACCTAAAGTAAGTTTTAAAAATGATTTGATTTGTAACGCATGTCAAAAGGGTAAACAAACTAAATCATCTTTCAAATCAAAAAATGAGATTACAACAAATCGACCACTTCAACTGATACATATGGATTTAGTTGGTCCAACAAGAGTTAAAAGTCTTGGTGGCAACTTATATTCATTGGTCATTGTTGATGATTTCTCTAGATTTACATGGACTATTTTTCTGTCATCAAATGATGAAACCTTTGCAGAATTTATTATTTTTGCCAAGAAAGTGCAAAATGAGAAAGGTATGTCCATTGCAGGTATCAGGATAGATCACGGTAGAGAATTTGAGAATCAAGCCTTTAAAGAATATTGTGATACTAATGGCATTGATCACAATTTCTCTGTTCTAAGGACACCACAACAAAATGGAGTCATGGAATGAAAGAATAGAGTGCTCACTGAAATGACTAGAGTAATGCTAAATGAAAAGAACGTGTCTCAAGTTTTCTAGGCCGATGCAATGAGCACAGTGTGCTATGTTTCAAACAGAGTCTATATTAGAACAAAACTTGGAAAGACACCATACGAGCTATACAAAGGAAGGAAGCCAAATCTTGCTCATTTACACATCTTCAGTTGTAAGTGTTTCATTCATAATAATGGTAAAGATAACTTACGAAAATTTGATTCAAGAATAGATGAAGGAATTTTCCTAGGATATTCTAACCGAAGTAAAGCATATAGAATTTTCAATAAACGGACATGTGTTGTTGAAGAATCAATTCACGTTGTATTTGATGAATTTGAATCCTCTGACAAAACCATTAATGATGAGCAGGAAGTTGTTTTAAATCAAGAAAATGGTCAATCTATTTCTAAATCTCTTATTCCAGAAGTTGATCAAACCAAGGATGAAGAACAGTCACTAGGTCAACCTAAAGCCTGGAAATACAATAGGAGTCATCCCTTAGATCAAATCATAGGAGATGTGAATGAAGAAGTCAAAACTAGAAATAGAATTTTCAATGAAGTAAGTTTTTCTGCTTTCATTTCTGAGATTGAACCTTCTAACATTGACAAAGCCCTATCAGATAATGATTGAGTTATAGCAATTCAAGAAGAACTAAATCAATTTGAAAGAAATCAAGTTTGGGATTTGGTACCCCCACCTATGGATCATCCGATCATTGGCACTAAATTGGTATTCAAGAACAAACTTGATGAATCCGCAATTATTGTCAGAAACAAGGCAAGATTGGTGGCCAAAGGCTATAATCAGGAAGAAGGAATTGATTATGAGGAAACGTATGCTCCAGTGGCTAGATTGGAAGATATACGTGTACTCTTAGCCTTTACATGCATCAAAGGATTCAAACTCTATCAAATGGATGTAAAGAGTGTATTTCTAAATGGCTACATTATGGAAGAAGTATATGTAGAGCAACCTCTAGGTTTTGAAGATGTAACCCAACCTGATTATGTTTTCAAACTCAAAAAGGCTTTATATGGTTTAAAACAAGCTCCTAGAGCATGGTACAAGAGGCTCAGTAAATTTCTTATTGATCAAGGTTTTGTACGAGGAAAAGTTGATACAATACTTTTTACAAAATGAAAACGTGATGATATATTAATTGTGCAAATATATATTGATGACATAGTTTTCGCTGCTACTAACGAAACTATGTGCAAAGAATTTTCTGAGATAATGCAGGGGGAGTTTGAGATGTCAATGATGGGAGAATTAAATTTTTTTCTCAGTTTGCAAATCAAACAAAGAAAGAATGGAATCTTCATATCTCAAACAAAATATTTGAAAGAGTTATTGAAGAAGTATGGATTGGATGAAGCAAATGGAATGGACACACCCATGAGCTCAACCACATTGCTTGATGCGGATGTCAAGGGAAAAGATTACAATATCACAAAATATAGGGGAATGATTGGATCATTACTCTATCTCACTGCAAGCAGACCTGACATTCAATTCAGTGTAGGTATGTGTGCAAGATATCAATCAGCACCAAAAGAGTCACATGCTGAAACCATCAAATGTATTGTTCGATATCTTGCTGACACACAAGAATTGGGTCTATGGTATCCCAAAGGAAAAAGTGAATATCTAGTTGCTTACTCAGACTCTGATCATGGAGGATACAAGATAGACAGAAAGAGCACAAGTGGACAAGGCCAATTTCTTGGAGGCTCACTTGTATCTTGGTTTAGCAAGAAACAAACTACAGTGTCTCTTTCGTCAACAGAAGCTAAGTATGTTGTAGTATCAAGTTGTTGTGCACAAGTAATTTGGCTAAAGCAATAACTTTAGGATCTTAGTATTTATTTGAAAGAAACACCAATATACTGTGACAACACTAGCACGATAAGTTTGGCAAAGAATCCTGTTCAACATTCCAAAACCAAACATATTGATGTTAGACATCACTTCATCAGATATCATGTCCAAAAGAAAGATATCAAAGTCATATTCATTCCAACTCATCTTCAACTAGCTGATATCTTTACAAAACCTCTTGTAAAAGATCAATTTTTATATATTAGAAGAGAATTGGGAATGGTAAATCCTAATGAGTTATAAGTTATCAAGCGTTACAAAATGTTAGATGATATTATTTATTGATGTTTTGATGATTACTAACTTAAGCATCGGAGTTTCTAGCAATTTTTTTTGCAGGATCATAATATTCTGTTTTGGTGTATAAATAACAGAGGTTAACAAAGGACAATATTACTGGAGTGTCAACGTCAAGTGATGAGCATCACTGGAGTGACAACTTCAAGTAATAGATGTATCATTGGAGTTACAACTTGAAGTAATGGATGCATTACTCGAGTAGCCACTCAAGTAATGAACTTGGAAATGTGCCAGTGTAGTATTAATTTCAAATAAAATGGCACAACGGTTGAAAATAATTAGTCAGAAGGTGAAGAGACAGCTTACCTGAGGGAGGCCTTGAGTGATGTTCAACATGACTCGAGTAAGGCCTCAAGTGAACCTGGGTGCAAATATTAAATCATCTAATTTTCAATTCAAATCTGTTCTAAATAGTCATCCAGTTATAGAGGAAATATACATGGATAATTACAATATTATTCATGTCAGGTACGCGCTCAAAATTTCTTTATTTTAAAATTTTTTCATATGATTACTCGAGTAGCTACCTGAGTGATGATGATGATCACTCGAGTAAGCACTCGAGTGATGTTGGGCTCTAGGTTATTTCAACTCAATACTCGGTTATTTCTCACAAAATCGCCTCGAGTGATTCACCAAATGCTCTCACAAAAATTTTTCACAATCATTTCCTTGCTTTATTTTCGTTAAAACCCATCAACTTTTAGCTCAAAAAACTTCCTATTTTGCTCAGAATCTCTCTGCCCTAGCCGAGCAACTTTCATATTTTTCAGAAATTTTCCTCAAGATGGCTAGAACCAAAAATCTCACCCCTTCAGAGTCCTCTGAACCTAAACAATCATCTGACCCATTTTCTTCTCCACCCACCAAGAAACACAAGCTTACATTGAAATGCAAAGGCAAATCTCAGTCTTAGCCTCAGTCTAAGCCGAAAGAGAAAGGGGTTGTGATCAAAGACCCCATTGTCATAAGAGCTCAATCTAAGAAGAGTACCTCAACTGGAAGAGGTAAAGGCACAAAAGTATCATCCCCTTTTCCTTCTGATTCTTCCACACCCTCTTTCACTCCAAAACCTTCTAAGAAACCTAAATACGATGAAAATATTGCCAAAGCAATGGCTGGATTTCTTGAAGAAGCTATCATGGAAGGCATGGATTCAAAGAAAACAGGAGCAAAGAAGGGTCAATCCTCTAAGAAGCCAGAAGTGCCAGAAGAGGAAATTACTCTCCCCCCTAAAGGCTTCAATGTTAGTAAGTTGGAGGAGTCTCAGAAGTTCCAGACTAATTTCTCTAGGAGGAAGGTGTGCAAGACTCACTGCATTGATCTCCAAGTTCTTCGGGAGGTATTGAAGTACGACCTTAGTCCCTACCTTGAACCCTTTATGCCTTGGTTATCTATTAAATTACCCTTTTGCACCAAGGTAGTTAGTCATTTGTACTGTAATCTTGAAATACTAAATGACCTTGTTAGAAGATCAGTAGAGGAAGAAATGACCATAAAAGTTAGAGGACAAAAAATCCTCATCTCACCCTCTAGGATTAATATTTGATTAGGAATAGAAAATCCACCTGATGATATCTATTCTAAACTTGAGCCTAACCAGATCTTCTCTGTTCTTAGACCTGGTGAGTTAGTGGGACCTCTAAACTTCAATCCGAGTGATATGTGTGACCACCACAGGGTTCTATGGTACATCTACTCTAAAGCCTTAGTAAACAAATCCAATAATTATACACATTTCACTGAAAGGGACTATAGGTTGTTTGCTTCTTTCCTTCTCAAAGAGAAAAAAGACTTGGGAGAATATATTTTGCGGAGATACAAAAGTATAAGACTGAAGGGAAGCCATCCACTCCTATGCCATATCCTCAGCTCATATCTTTGTTTCTAAAGAAGAACAAGATTTGGTATATGGAGAGTAAGGAACTGATTGAGAGGATAACTCCTGTTGGGAGGAATCAAATTGGGAAACTAAACATTGAAATACCTCTCAAGAGTCCTCTGGAGTCAGGCCCCAGAAAGAAGAAGACTGAGACTGAGACAAGTAGAATGGATGACACACAGTCTTCTGCTCCAGCCGGCACTACATCCTCACTTTCATTCCTCAATGCCACACTACAATATTTTATGGAAAATATGCTAAAGGGATTTTATATCGACATTGCAAATACCAATGCCAAGTTGATCATTCATATGAATGTTAAGATGGGACAACTTGTGGAAAGGATGGATAAGAGGCACGAAGAATTGTTAGTAGAACAACGTGTCCAGGGTGAGCTTCTGAGATCAATTGTAGCCAGACTTGATGCTATAGCATCTGGCCCCTCTACCTCTGCTACCTCTAAACCTTCTTTCATGCCTGAGCCAGAGTCACCTCCTAAACCCAGACCATTTGAGGCACCATATTCTGAGTTGAGACCTCCTGAGCTTGTCTCAACTACTCAGCCTAAACCTTCTCAGCCAATATCTTTTAAGCCTAAAATTTTTGAGCCCGGTCCTTCTTCTATTCCTCCTCCTCCTACATTACCTATCAGTATCTCCAAGAACCTTTTGTTTTCCTTGCCTGACCCAAAAACACTTCAGTTGGTTCATGTCACCCTTGATGACCCAGTTTAGCCAGCTCAGCCTGTCCAACCTGAGTCAGTACCTACTCCAGTTGCCTTACCTACTCACACTGAGGAGGTTTTAGTTTTTTCACCTGTTGGAACAGAGGAAGTAGAAATTACTTTTCTGTATCTAATGAATACTCCAGAGGATCTTCAGACACCTTCGGTGCACTTTCTTGACCCTGAACCATTATCCCTATACTCTTCTAGTTCAGATGGTTCATATGAGTCATTGGCTTTTCATGTCACTCCCATCTCAGCCGCCAAGCCACCTACTCCTCCTCATGATTGATTCCACCTTTATGATGAAGACAAAAAGGGGGAGAAGAACTTGAGTGATTTTGTAAAGAATGACTGAGTCTATAGATTGGGATTTGGGTGTATGGGGCTTTAGGGCGTTTTTATCTTTGATTTATAAGTTTTGATTATGTAATGAACTTCTCATTATGCAAGTTATTTCTTATGTCATTTATGTTAATATTTCATTGAAATTATATTACATTGAGGAAATAATAAGTTTTTGATTGTGTTGCAAGGTGAACAAGTAATCATAAGAACAAAAACTATGAAAAGATCTTCAATAAGTTATTTCAAAGAGTTTTCAAGTTTAATTTCAACAAATGATTTCATATGAAAAAGAATTTTGAGAAGCGCATGTTTAGAAATTTAACTTCAAAAACTTTGTTCAAAATCACCAAGTATTGTCATCATCAAAAAGGGGGAGAATGTTAGACCCCATATGGTTTGATGATAACAAAGATTGGATTAATAATATGAAAGGATTTGATAACAAACAAATGGATTTGAACAAAGTAGCATAGCATCACTTGGAGTCAGTACTGGAAGTAATCAATAATTTTTAAGAAGGCTTACTCGAGTAGCCACTTGGGTAACAGAAGCCATTACTCGAGTAAGCAAACAGAATTTTATCCAGTAAGTCATTGCCAAATTTTGAACGAAGTTACTCGAGAGACCACTCGGGTAATCTGCAAAGTTATATAGACCATTACTCAAGGAGCCACTTGAGTAACAAGATTTTCACAAGCATCACTCGAGTAGCTACTCTAGTAACCAAGTCCAAAATCTTCCAGTGACTCTTGGCCAAGAAATGCAGCTCATCACTCGAGTAGCCACTCGAGTAACCAGTGAGAAAATAGCATTACTCAGGAACAACCTGAGTAATCTGCAAAGTTATTTGAAGTGTCACTCGAGTAGCCACTCGAGTAACTAGATAGTAAACTCTCGGCCAAGAATTTAATGCCATTACTAGAGGGAGTAATCGAGTAATATGCTAGGTTATTTGAAAGCCACTCGAGGGACCACTTGAGTAAGGTGTGAAGAAAAATGATGTCCACTGAGTAAACAGTTTACCACAGTGATCACCTAAGTAATATGTGAAGGTAAAGACATGGCCACTCGAGTAATCATGTATTTTCAAGGTTTGTAATATATCACTCCATGTATTACCCGAGTAATTTCTGATGCAAAATGTTGATTTGCTCATTGCCATATTTTTGACATGTTTACTCGAGGGACCACTTGAGTAACAAACTAGATCACTCGAGTAGCCACTCGAGTAAGGCAGTTCAGAAATTATATTTCTATCGAATATCTCTTGATTTGTTATCTATATGATTAACTCCTCATTGTATTAGTATTCTAAGTACATTTGCAAAGAAACAATGAAAGAGTATGACAGATTTGAGAAGTCAAATAAAAGTCCGAACGTTTACTTAACGCTACCTACCGCCAACAGATAGTTTTCAAATACGAAGAATAGTCAATCGTTGCTATGCGACTCTAACGGACAAGTTTGAAATTGCTTCCAACGGACACTACAAATCATCTATATATATGGAGCATTCAAAGAGAAGAAAACAAGGAGATACAAACTGAGATCACACATCGATCAATACACTTAGTGATTTGTTTTCATATACTTATTCATTTGTACTTCAGTGAATATATATTTGCTCTGTGAGAGAGTTTTTCATTACAAACTCAATATTTGTTATTGAGACAACTTAAGGTAGTGGAACCTTAAGTTGGGGATTTGATTACAACGTGTAAGGGGGAGCGAGTGTCCAAGTGAAGGAACTTGCTGTGTACTGAGGTGCCAAAAACCCACTAAATCTTAGAGAATATAGTGAAACTCTCAGAGACGCTTTGAGGACTGGACGTAGGTCAAAGTGGTTATGGCCAAACCAGTATAACTCCCGGTGTACACTACAGTGATATTTCTCCTTGCACTTAACTGTTTTTAATATTTCATAAATTTCCTTATACACAACGAAATTTTTGGAATCACCCAATTCACCCCCCTCTTGGGTGAAATGCTTGCACTAACAGAAACACCCTACTTTGAGATAGAAAAAAAAATGTTTGATGAGTGAAAGGGAATGTTATGAATGTGAAATGTGTAAATTGTTGTGGGTTTGAACAAAATATGCATAAACCAAGCCAATATTCTCTCTTTAAAAAAATTCAGAAAGGCTTGGTAGAAAGAAAACATGTTAGTTCAAGTTGGGTGAGTACTAAAAAAAATAAAAAAAAAGAAGTTAGTTCATTTATTTCATAGTTTTTGTATTCATCCCTTTTTCCCTTCCATTCAAACACCCTAAACCCATGGCCATGTTACAAGCCTAAAAGTCTTTTTAATTTTGATATCATATGAGGAAAATTGTAAGTAAAGAATGATGAAAAAGAGGATAGCAAAGTTGTAGGGTTGAAAATTTGTATATAAGTCGGAGTATTATGTGTGACTGAGATAAAATCTGGAGAAGTGTCTTTTGATTCCATACACACACTCACACTCAAAGAACTCTTGAAAAACTTGCTCAAAGATTATAAGGCATTTATCTTGGCATATTCTCTCAAGTTCCTGTTTGGTATGATCCTTAGAGCAATGAATGAGGGCATGAACATATATGCAATTTAGATAAGCAAGTTATGAATTCATGTTACATGTGTGAATATGCTTGAGGACAAGCAAAAGCTTAAGTTTAGGGGATTGTTATTCTCTAGAAATTCTTGTATTTAATCACATTTTTCTTATATATTTATTGGTTTTGAACTGAAATTGTGCATAAATCTTGTACATATGAAGGAAAATGTGATATGATGGAAATACTTTAAAAACTTGCAAATTTTGAGCTAAATGTATAGAGGTTTAGATTAAATTGAAGAAAATTCGAAAGCTCATAAATCCTGCTCTTTATAGGAGGATGAGGACAAGAAGTAGAGTCCTATATAGGTCCTTAAAGGTGGAGAAAAGAAGAATAAAAAAAAAAGGAAGATCAAATAAGTAGCTTGAATGTGCACTGAGTCACTTTCCCTTCGCCATAGCAGAGCAAAAGCAAAAACACCCCAAAAAAAGGCCCTTCTGACCACGTTCGTTGTTGCTATGCCATAACGAAGCAAAAGCGAAAACACCTAAAAAATAGGCCTTTTTGACAGCGTTCGCTGTGGGTTCACTATAGTGAAGCAAAAGTGAACTTGCGATACTGATATTGTACGTTTTGAAAAAGTGACGATGCTGGTGGCTTTTTAACCTAAGAGAGATGCCAAAAATGCATCATTTTGCATAGGCACAAGGAGGCTATTTAGGAGAGAGCTCTTGGAGATTTTGGAGCCTTTGAAGATTTATGAAGAATTTCAATGGTTCATCTTGGTTTTTCTAGTTTTCCCTTCTTTTCTTCCCAATTTGCTAATATGGTTGAGTTTTGAGTTGAGTTGTTGGTTTGTGTTGATCATATATAGCTAAAACTCCACATTATTATTACTTTTACCCATTGTATGGATTGAAACTACTAGATTATCTTGCTTTTATTGGTTAATGAGTATATATGTTGATTTTTCTTTGAGCTTAATGCTATCTTGTATTTGATCACCACATGATTAGAGTTGTTCAATTAGAAGATACTTGAGACAGCTATTTTGATTGTAGAACTTAAGAAAAATCATGCCAAACTTGAAGTTTAGGGATTAAATGGATGGTTTGTTGTTAGAATAGAGATATATCTTACAACCTAGCATAGCCAATTCAAGTATTACTTTGGAAAGATGGTTTTCATTAATTATAAACAAGAGATTGAATACTTTTAATGAAGATTAAAAATTAATCTGGACTTGAGAGAGCTTGGTTGATTATTTTAGAACCTTTGACTAGCATATACACTCATTTAATTAACATAAGTGGATATTTGCATAGTTTCATAAAATACAATGGGGAAGAAGTAATCATAAGTTTATAGCTCTTGAAGTTAAACCCAATTTCTCAATTTCCACTGTTTTGCTTTGTTATTTTTATTAAAATTATTTGTTTAAATTGATCAAATCTAGATGATTCCATTCAACCTAATTAAGAATATGATTACATTGGTTAACTCACTTTCGTCATAGTTCTTATGGATCAACACTTGTTTTTTCACTAAATTATTACTTGCGACATGTACGCTTGTGGAAGCTAAATCTTGAACAAGAAGGGAATGAGTTTGTAAGGATACTTTGTTTAGTTTAGAAGGGGTGGGGAGGGGAGCGGAGGGGAGGTTTCAACTATTTATTGTTATGCCCTTATATGTTAGTTCATAGCTTTTATATATCTATGCTATACAAATTAATTTATATCTTTATTTACATTACATAATTTATTAAGTTGATTAATACTTGATTAATAATCAAATAATTATTATTTATTTGATTAAAATTTTATCTATTGACTATTAAAGCAAATAATAATCTTGTGCCTTGTTTGACTAAAACAAAAAGCTTCATTAATAATAGTGGAAACACATGTACAAGGCCTAAGGCTTGTTCTTTATTTTTATCCTGTGTTGTCCAATGTCCATCACGTTAGGTTGTTCCTCTTTAAATTTAGTGAAACTTAAAGTGTATGGCAAGTCAATACTTCGTGGAAAGAAAAGCACATGAATTTCAGCCATATGACAATAGAAAAGGTTTTCCATATATTTAGTGTGGAGCATAATAGAGTGAGTAAATGATGCCAACACATACCCAACAGGAGCTATCTCTAGAAAGAGGAATCTCAATCTATCATGTGTTGTTAAAAGCTCAAGTAGGCCAACATACACCCATGTGATTGCACTTGTTGGAAAGAAAAACACATCATTCAAATTGTCTAGATCGATCATGTGCTATTATAAGTCTTCACAATCTCAATATAAGTTCTGCTATGGCCTATCACAAATCATATCAATAATAAACCATATAGCCAGAAGCTTGACTAAATTTAATATTTTTATGTAATTTCTTAAGTGTTAGGTATGATTAGTTTTGATGATATCAAATATAGATGCCAAATATTAAGAGCACAAAGTTTGCATCATGTATTTATCTTATACTTTGACTAACTTCTATATTTAATGTGAAATTCTTGCAGATTAGTTAAGAAAAGAAAGATAATATCAAGTTGGGTTGTAAAGAATGATCATAAGGAAGAATAAGAAGATATTGAAGAAAGAAGTTATCAAATAGTGGGAGAGAAAGTCAAGAAAAGAAGGAAGTAATTGAGTTGGATTATTGAGAATGATAAAGAACGATTGAAGAAAGAAGAACTTTCATCAAATTAGACAAAGAAAAAGAAGCAGCTATCAAGTTAGACTATGAAACATAATAAAAAAGAAGAAGAAAGATTGAAGAAAGAATAACTTGCATCTTATTAGTCAAGAAAAGAAGCAAGATATTGAGTTGTATTATTGGAATTGATCAAATGGAATAGCAAACAAAATTGAAGAAAGAAGAACTTGCAAGATCTAATGGTAATATCAAAATCCAAGTTCTTATATTTGATATTGGAGGTCTCTATGATCAAATAAAAGTTGGAATAGCTCGATTTGAAGTTAAAATGACTCAAATGGAAGTTATATTAACTTCACTTAAGTGGTCACTTGAGTGGCACCTTCGAAGATAAATTTTTTATGGTTCAACCGAGTACTCACTTAAGTGATGTTCAACCTCAACATACTCTGTTCTACTTTGTTTTCCTCCAGCCTGATATAGGTTTGGTATTTTCGGATATATCTCCCAAATTACAAATTTGGTTGAGGTTAAACTTGTTGCATATGGAACTCAAAATGCGATTGAATGACATCAAGATGGAGCTTAAAGAGTTACGGATGAAATAGATATGAATTTTGAAAGTGGATGCTCGAATTTCACATGTTGTTCTAAACTAGCAGTCATTCTTTGGATCATAATTTTCAGAAGCCAACAAATTTTGGACTACTTTTTGCTGCATTGAAATTTAGACCTAAAGTGTCAACACCCTTATCTTATTTCTACATTTCTCATAGTGCCTGCGTGTAGTTCGATGGGCACATAGAAATAGCATAAATATATTGATAATGAGTACTTGATTACAGAAATTCCTTATAGGGATTGTACATAATAAGTACAAATAGTGTAGCCGCATAGGGCTACTAAGGTGTCTTAACCCGTTTAATGAAACTTAGACCTCTTTCTGTCTTCATTCCACCACAACATTCTGTTGGAAATTGTGCCCAAAGGGCCAATCATTATACTTTGAACATTATTAATTTAATGAAATTTTTCCATTCTGTTATCATATTATTTGCATGTTAACTGTGATAATTGTATCCTTGGATAATTCATAAAGATTGTCCTAAAGTGTCCCTGGTCAGTCATCTATGCGGGAGCAGAGATGAAACAAGATCAGTATGACTTTGATAAGATATGGAGATACGAATCAAAGTCTTAGGCACTTGTAAGAGTACAAGGTGCTGGACCGAACCACTATGAGAAAGCTACATGGATCAAGTCATAAGCTTTTCTCATGTATAACCATGTCATAATGCCCTTTGACCTGAGGTCATCATGGATTCCCATATGAGAGTTGCTAAGTTTTGAACTAGTCAAAAGTCACCTTTGATCGAGTAATGATAAAGGCTACAATCAGGCTTGGTGGTTTTTCATGCAGAGGAATATGAATGATCAAGATAGAATTTGTCCCTCACATTAGTAGAGAGATATTACTGGGCCCCTCAATGAGTAAGTCTGAGAAATGTATGGCCATACTACAATGGAAAGGAGTTTCCATTTCTATTGTCAGACTTCTCAGGAATCGAGAAAGTAATGGTCAGGAATAAGAGGATCACATTATCCATGCCTCATCCTTGACCGATATATCGTGTGACAAAAGGGATGTGACATGGTTGTATGACAGGTTGCATCGTGTTAACAATCCTCATATGAATTGGGTAGTCGTGATGTCTTGCTAGATGTCGCTTGTGACATGTGGGTTAATACAGTTGTTAGCCCACTGCCAACTTCATATGGGCCTACAGGGTCGCACACAAGAATGGCCCAACACGAGATAATGTTTAATTAGGGTGGACGAATTATATATATGTATATATGTAATATAAAAAAAAATCGTTAATAATATTATATAGATATGTATTTTTGAAATACATATTATATATATGTGTGTATATATATATTATATTATATTATTATATTGTGTTAGTTTTAAATTTAATTTATTAAGATAAATTAAATCTAATAACTAACATGATAGAGATATGGTATCTCAGATTTAATTAATGAAGATAACTTAAATCTAATGGCTCTTTATTTGGATTAAATAAATAGGTTAAATTAAAACTGTTGGACAGATTTAATTTAAACTGAATTTATTTAATTAGCACATCAAGATAATTAATAGTTAATTAATTTCAAAATTAATGATGATTAATTTTGAAATTTGAAAATAGCCCTCATAGGTTATAAACTTGATAGAGCAGATATACTGAGATACACATGAGAATTGAGAGCCGCAAGTGAAACCCTAGGAGACATTAGAGGCGCTAGCACACAGTCTCGATTGGAGAGCATTCGTGTGGATATCGGTAGAGGGAGAGGACCTGATGTGTTGGCTCCTAGAGATCGTGAAAACCATGAATCATAAAAGGTATGAATCCTTCCAACTTGGTTTAAATGCCGTTGATAGATCCTCGATTAGGATCAGTGAAAATTTTTAAAATTCTTCCGTTGTGCCTGCTGATTCTAACAGATTCCTCTTGCGCAGTACTTTTCTTTGTCTTCAACACACCTCTTGTTTTCACCTGTCTAAATGGTTGGTTGGGGAGGGTCAGATTTAGGGGATTCTCAGTAGTAAACAGTTACCGTAATGTATGCAAGATATATGCTATGTGCATGACATGTTAGCTTTAACTAGATGCATGACCCATAATGACATTACTGCATGCTCAATATTTCATGCAACATATCTATAGCCACAATATAAACAGAAACAGAGCTTCATTATTCAAATATGCTCTACAGAATCAAGTAAAGCAATCACATACATCACTACACAAGCAAAAATATCAAATACATGCAAATAAGGTAAGTTCACTACCTCTTGTCTTGAGTCCTTCTCTTGTACCTTTACTTTAATCGTTGAAGATGCTTCTTCTTTGTCACCTCATGACCCTAAATATTTAATAATATCATTAGAGCCATGATAATTGAGTGTCCAATGGGACTACATGGGCTTTAGAACATGTCTTTTATATTTGGCCCAATACTTATGATAATTTTAACACAATTCCCATAAATTCATAGGTTAACCTAATCTGTCAGTTTTGTTAACCAAACTTTGAAAATTCATAATTAATTCTATAAATATCCAAATTGTGTGGTTCCAATTTCTGTGTAAATCTCTTTAAGTCCTCTTTCAATTAAAAATATCACAGAGCCACAATTACAGCAACCCATTTCTCAGAAATTCGTCAAACTCAAACTGTCACAGATTTCATTCTAGATTCACGGTCAAACTTTGAAAAAATCATAACTTTCAATCCACTGGTCCAAATGGCTTATATTTACTATCAAATTAAAGTCCAGGATGTCTACTTTAATTTTGGAAAATTTCATTGCATTTGGACTAAGTTTGATGGATCAAAAACATGTTACAAGTTCTTTACCTCCAGAAAATGAATTCAAGCAGATTTAAACACCAACTTCCAAAATCATCATAGATCATCATAAAACCTCTTTTAACATCATAATCACCATCTTAATCATGATTAATCAAAATTTGGGTAGCACCTCCCCTTAAGATTTGGCATTTCCAAAATCACGAAAACAAAGCCAACAACCATCCAAAACACCAACAACAAGCATAGATAATCAAGATAAGACAAGCTTCCAAGCTTATCTTGATTTCTTCTTCTTTCTCTCTCTAAATTGTCCTATCTCTCTCTCTCTCTCTCTTTCCCTTATTTTGTCTTGCTACATGTATATTTCAAGTAGGATATGAAGATTAGGAGAGATTTCTATCAATTTGAAGGCAAGAACAAGTGGAAATTACCACCAACTTACCTTGATTTGGCTTCTTAAACACTTAAGCTTCTCCTTTGTTCTTGTGTTCTTCAAGCCTCTCTCTCTCTCTCTCTCTCTCTCTCTTTATCTCACCTCTTCTTTTTGGATGAAAATGAGCTCTAAGAAAGGGATAAGAGCTCTTAAAAATATCCCATTCCACCTCCTTAAAACATAGTATTTTAATGCCAATTAACCACATGTTAAACTTTATGCTTTTTGACTTCTCAAACTTCAATTTACTTGGTTCAAAATGCTCCTACTTGTGGCATAATTATCTCAAGCATTTATTTCCTTCTTGCTCCCTCATGTTGGGCATCCACCACCATAAAGGGAAGATAAAATATTGGCTTTTAATTTTTATTAGCCAATGACTATTATGCCCATACATGAGTGTCGGGCCACAGCCCATGACCTTCTGACCATATTTGGGCCGTAGACCAAGGAAGGGCGGGCTGCGGCCCACCCCTGTGTTCCAGCACTTTGAGTTATCGAAAGGAGATCTTTAGCCTATTGTTTCCCAACCTTTTAGGGCTTTTATTAGAGGCATTTGTGGCCTCTTAAGGGTCAATTATGATAACCAAAATTAAGTATTTCAAGTTAAATAAGTCTTGGAATAGAATGTAACTCTTTATCCCTAATCATGATTCTAGGATACGACATTTGCCTTCCTCGGGAGAGACTGGCACTAGGACACGCCCGAAAGGATCAAGGTAGTGACTCTTCTCTCATATTATGTATGATGTCTTGGCATGCATAACTTATCGTTGAATTTGTGAAATGTGTTCCATGGTCCATTACGGCGTGAGTAGGTCAACGTGAGCCGTGTAAGGATTGACGGTGGTCATCTCTAGGTTGGCCATTGAACTGCCGTCGTAATCGATATGGATATTTGTGAATCCGACCCGTGGGGCAGCATTTGTGAATCCAACCGTGGGCTGTGTGTATCTTGCCTGTATGGCTTGTGTATGAAATGCATTATATGAATCCCAGCTGTGGTGAAATGTATTGTGTGGATTGCTGTGATGCAATTCAGCGTGAGCAATCGTAAGGGATGACATGTGTCTTACTAACCATTGCCGTTGTAACTGCCATTGTAGTTGCTTTTTGTGGTTAATGATTTGCTTACATGCATTATTATTGTACATTATATGATTGATTTGTTACTACGGGGATTCCTTAGAATCTCACTCTCCCAAAAACCATGTTTTAGACAGGGCAGAAGGATCAAAGGGAAAGCGGGCGACGAATAGCGGATAGTGCTCTGGTTTAGATGTATATTTTGGTTTTATTGGTTATCATGTATATCTTTTGGATATTTTTGGGAAACAATTGTATATAATGGGATTGTAGTCTAGTTTTGTGTAATCCCCAAGTTAAGGGTAATGAATTGTGGGCTTTGTGCCTTTGTAAATCCCTTACTTAATGAATGGAACCCGAGTGTGTCAGGAAATTGTTTATACTCTGATATTTGTGAATGAAATCAACTTGTACAGGCCATTAGTATTGAAATGTGAATATGAGACCGTCATGAACAAATGTTGTAAAAGTTTTTGTAAGCCATGATTTTGGGAAGATTGACTTTGTTTAAGTCCCAAAATCTATTACGGTCTCTAATTCCACATTAATTACATTTTTAAGAACTAATCTCGGCCTTAATCGTGAAGGGGGTTACAATCACCATCACATCACTTGCATTGATGCACTATTCATTTTCGCAACAAGTGAGCACTCATGTGATGAAATTTGTTGCTCATCACTAGACATCACTTTCATATCACTTGTAGTGATACACTATTCATTTTCACCACTAAATCTAGGTCAATCAAGTGATACCAAGTCACTAGACTCCACTGGATAGTGATACACTTTGAATTTTTGAAACTTAATGAAGATCACTTGAGTGACTACTCAAGTGATTCCATCACTTGCATATCCCTTCTAGTGATAAAGACAATCACTTCTAGTGCCATTTACAGTGATAAACTTCACAGTTTTAATCACCTTCTTGAATTTTTTGATACTATTTCAAACTCATATAAACCTTCATTATATTATTCCTAATCATTATTAATCACGTTTATATGCAAGATTACAGGTGATTAAACACAAATTAATCTTCAAGGGAAAAGTTACTTTTTTGTCAAAAACTTCCAACAGTCATATTTTTTGCAGGAAGAAGAAAAGCTCAACAATAAGAAACTCATGATCAAATATAAATACAATATCATTCAAAACCAAAGGAAGAAAAGGGCAAGTGTGTACAAGATCAAACTGCTGAAACTTTGAATCAACTCCATCTCATATACTCTCTGTACTTTAGTTCTTATATCATCTACTATAGATTATTTGATTATGCTTAAGTGATTATCATAATTCACTTATAAGAGAGAAGATCATTGATTGTAATCTTTTATCATTAAGAGACATTGTAGCCTTATAGTGTGTAAGGGGGAGTTGTTATCTTGGTAAGAAAATTGTTAAGTGGCTTCACAAGTGCCCGGATCAAACTTATGGGATTATAGTGGTTCTCAAATACCCAGTTTAAACTTGAGAGGGTTAGTGGATTGAAACCTTAGGAGAAGCCTTGGGACTAGACGTAGGTTATCAAGGATTGGTCCAAACCAGAATAAATCATAGTTTATTAAAGACTTTGATTATGATATATGGGTTGTCTTTACAAATGTTTTTTATTTCAAACTGAGAAAGGATTGGATTGAAAAAGAAAAGAAAATATTTTCTTTAAATATTAAATAAATAAAAATTCTATATAATGGTTTAATTGAAAATGATTTTGAGAAAATCATATGTTTTCTTTGAGTTGGATTATTGAGAATGATCAAATGGAAGAACAAATGAGATTGAAGAAAGAAGAACTTTCAAAATCTAAAGAAAATATTAAGATTCAAATTCTTTGATTTGATATTAGAATTTTTTATGATCAAATGGAAGTTGAAATGGTTCAATTCAAAGATAAATTGCCTCATATGGAAGTTATAGCAACTTCCCTCCAGTGATCACTCGAGTAGCACCTTTGGGGATGAATTTTTTATGATTCACTCAAGTGATCACTCGAGTGATATTCAATCTTAGCATACCCTATTCTGCTATATTTTTGTTAAGCTTGATAGATGTTTAGTAGTTTGGACATATCTCCTAACTACAAAGCCGATTGACGTAAAACTTGTTGCACATGGAACGAGACTCAAAATACAATTCAACGACACCAAGATGAAGCTTAAAGATTTACAGATGAAATAGATATGAATTTTAAAATTTGATGTTCGAATTTCACACGTTGTTCCGGACCAGCAGTCACTCTTCATATTATAACTTTTAGAAGACAATGAATTTTGGACTACTATTTGTTGCATTGAAAAGTAGAACTAAAGTGCTTCTAGGGATAGGTTATTTCCAAATTTGGAGTTAAATTGTGCAGATCACTTGAGGGAGCAATCTTCCTTCTCACAACCTTCATTGTCATCTACATTTATCTCTCCACGTTACATAAGCAGCGAATGAAAAGCAACAAAAGGTTGCTTCAAGACAAAAGTGGGATTGGGGTGTGAAGCAAGGACATAAAAGATTTGATCTAAACATATGGTTTAGATCACAAGCTGATTTTCGCGATGGAAATGTGGCTTTTATCTCTTCCACCGTGATACCAAACACAGCCAAAATTTGTCCTGTAGATGTTATGCCTCCGTCAGAAAGAAAGAGAAAGTGCACAAAGAAAACGGAGAGTTCTAAAAAGAGATAGAGAAGCAACTGAGAAAGTGGCGATAAAAGAGGAAAGAGAAGTGAAACCGATAAGAGTGAATACTAAAATTTGTAAACTAAAATAAATTAAAAACACATATGCTAACACATCATATTAAAATAATTCATATGGCCTATTTTTAGTTGAGAAAGCATAATGAAGTGGTGCTTTGGGTGTACCCAAGAATTTCTCCTCAAATATATGGCAAGCTGCCTTAGCTTCAAGGATAATATGACACATGAAACATTACCAATATGGATCAGAAATCGTTTTTACATATCACCAATATGGATTCATTTAGGCAAAAATGCACATTTGATTTTCTAACTTATATAATACTTCAATTTAGTCTCTTAATTTTAAAAAGTATATTTTTAATCATCTAACCTTAACAAGTCTCAAATGATAATTCTTTTTAACAATAAATGAAACTTTATATATTAGTATTTGATAATATTTTGTAATATTTAACATTTGAACATTTTAATATAATCATTTTGTTTGTTAATGATGTTAAGATTAAATGACTTTGACGATAATTCCAAAAATTAAGGGACTAAAATTAGACCTTTTGTAAAGTTAGCTAGAGAACTAAGTATACTTTTGTCATTTATTTAAGGAATACTTAATCTGCAGGTCTTTATAGTTTTAACCAATTTTTAATTTGATTCTTGTAGCTTTCTTTCCTTTTTATCATATCATTATACTTTTATTTGTTTTTAATCAAGTCCCTATAATTTTTTTAATTAGGTCCTTATAATTTCATCTAATTTTTAATTAGGTCCCTATAGTTTTTTATTTCTTTATTCAATAAATATAAAATATATTATTATTAAATATAATTTTTTAAAATTATTGTATAAATAATAATATTCTATAAAAAGTATATTATTTAATATTATGTCACATTTTTAACTAAACATATTTTCATATTATTTATTTTATAATTCTGATGTTTATTTTTAATAATTATAAATTTTGAATAATAAAATTTTCTAAGAATACAATATAATTATAATTAATTTTTCAAATTATATTAATTATTTATATAAATATCTATTATATTAATTATTTTTTTCTAGTTATGTCATTATTAATTTAAATTTATAATATTTATTTATATTTTAATGTTATTTATTTAATTATAAATTAAGTTTATAAATAAAAAAATTATAGGAGCTTGATTAAAAATCATGTAAAACTATAAGTTCCTAATAAAACTTAAAAATTACAAAGGCTTGATTAAAAACAAGTAAAAGTATAAAAACATAATAAAAAGAAAAAGAAAACTATAAGATCCAATTAAAAATTGGTTGAAACTATAAGGAGTTATAGATTAATTATCCCTTTATTTAATATAAAACATAAATGATATAGGGTCATGTTTTTCACGAGCCTCTCACAATACATTCATCTGAAAATGTGTGTAGATATATAGAAGGGATGGAAACTTTCTTTGAAAGCCATTTGAAATACTCAAATTTCCATTGAGGTTGATAAATTTAAGAAATCATTAATCAAGCTATATGATCCAGACTGGAATTTATATATTTTGTCAATTTAGTTCAATGCCCGGAAGTTATTATAAAATGAAAATTAAAGACAATTTGCTATATATATATATGACAAACCATAACATTTTTTTTTTTGTATTTTTATTACAAAATAAGCCATACCATCACTGTCCGGACGTTAAGAGTAGAAGGTAGTGAAGATGTAAGTCTTCTTAAAATAAGAGATTGTTCGATATGCATATTATATTAGAAAAAGACAGACAAAATGAGGAGATCATCTGGCAGAATCTTGGTCACCAAAAACAGCTTATCTAATCCTACACACAAAAAACCCGTTCAAAGCATCCATAAAAGCACCTCAAGAAAGCTCTCCAAGACAGCTATCAATTTGGAACCATAAGAAAATGCCCATGTCAAAATATTCGCGTGTACTTGAAGAAATTTGTGAGATCCCCACTCAGAAGAAATAGTTCGCCATAAACAACCCAATGAGGGGCTAAGCGCACCTTCATGTCAGCAAGTATCAAAACCCACCCATTAAGAAAGAGGGATTTGAGAGTAAGGGGAGACGAGAGGGTAGTAAGGTAAATTCACAATATCCTGTAACCCTATATTGGGACATTTGCTTTAATTAATGATTTGTAGAATTTAGCGACCTGATTCTTGCTTTAAATATTTCATGTCTTTAAAAAATATTTTTCCTGAATCTTTTATAGCAAGTTATTGGAAAAAATCTTTTATAACAAGTTTTTCAATAATTTAATATCATTCTGGTCAAGTTTAAAGAATATTTGCAACTATTAGATCAAGCCAAACAAACTTTCCCTTTTATTTTACATAAAAAATCACAATCCCTTGATAGGTTTGGCTCAAGTGCTTGGTGTATAGTATGTAAACCTTTATATTGTACTCATAATTATTAACATGCAAAGCGAGGAAAACTATGCAATGAAGGATCTTGATTCTCTATTACCATCAACAAACTGCTATGCCCTTCAACTATTGATTGATCTCATCCCCATTTATACATAATGGTAAAGTTTGTACTAATGCATTATTCTCTGAAGGCCCAAAAATATACACATTCATCTGACTATGAAAAACTCCTTTAATATCAAGAAAAAATGTCATAAAAAAAGGCTTAATTTAAGAAATATCAAGGAAGAAAAATAAAATTAAAAAAAAATATTATATAGCTACCTCCCCCAATATAAGTAGAATTTTCCCGTTTAAAAGATGAATGGAATAGTTAATTTAGCAATATGGCTATTATGCTCGCTGCTCTGAGCAATTTCGTTCAAACTAGTCCAAGCTTTTCTTCTTTTGCTTGATGTGCTAGTTGCTTTGTCTGCTTCTTTTTTCGTAGACATGCTTGTAGATTCAGATGCTTTATTAGACCCCAACCTGTATCTCTTTCTTTTACTTCCTTCCAAAGCTGTATTAAGACTTGTAATTGATGGCATTGCTAGACAATGCAGTGTGGGAATGTTTGTGGCTGCAGCCTGTGAAGCAAAAGTATTTGTTTCATTGGCTTCATCTTTGTTCATAATTCTCTTTTCTGATTTTCCAGATTCAGGTGATGGGTTTTGTCTATGTTTAGATTCCTTCGATGATTTCTCTTTTGGTAGGCATTTCCCCTTCATATGTCCCTTAAAGATCCCATTCTTCAGATTCTGATGCAAACAATAATGGCACTTCTACACCACGTTATTTTGAGTGACATTGGAAAACTTCTTACACCTATGCTTGCCCTTTGTTCTTCTCTTCTCAATTCGTACGGTACAGTTAAATCCTAGATGTAGAACAATTTCACATCTGTAAAGCAATCAAATGATGATCATGGTTGCTGATATATACTACCTCCGGTCCTAAATATAGGACATAGTTTGTAGTGCAAATTGCACTACAAACTATGTCCTATATTTAGGACCGGAGGGAGTATGTTATTATCTAGTGAGGACTTTATGGTAAATAACTATAGGGAAAAGATGTATTGGGCCAAAGATTTAGCTGGAAGAGAGGGAATGGTAATGATGATGTGGCCATGCAGAAAGAAGATACATCGTGTACTTGCCCATTTCCATTTTTTGTGAATGAATTATCCTTGTTTTCCTCTCTGTGATATCATAAAGGTATCAGAACATCTGTCTAGCACATGGCACCGCCATATTCTGGCTTTCGGATCCTTCGAGGAGCCGTACTAGAACACACCTCCCTACTTCATCCCCACGAAACAAAGTCATGTGTAATTTTTGAGATTTGACGGTTCTGACTTTTATGGGTGGGCATATCATTGCCTTTAATTCTTTGACATCGATGGGACTCCGTCGGAGCATCGTCTCCGCCTTCTAAGTATTCACCTGGAAGGTCACGCCTTACAATGGCACCAGACTTTTCATGTGCCATTGTTCTTTCTCTAAGGTTTGTTGGGATGAGTTATTCAAGCAAATGGAGGTGAAATTTGCCGATGTCAAGGAAGAGAATCCATTGATTTCTATTAAGAAGCTTCAACAAGGTGATGGTCTCGTTGCTGATTATGAGAAACAATTCGATGAATTGCTCTCGAAGGTCAATATTCCTGAAGCTGTTACCGTGAACCTGTTTATTGGGGGTCTCCGAGCTGATATTCAGCAATTCATCCTCAAATTTTCCCCTATGACGTTGGCTAGTACAACCTATTTTGCTGGCTACAAGAAGCAACCATTCAAACACTTCATGAGCAAGCCCCTGTTCGCGATTAGAAATTGCTCTCTCCACCAACTGGGTACTCCGGGTCTTCTATTGGGTTTGGGTCCAAACCAGCTACAGTGATGGGCTCTAATCTATCACTCACACTAACCCAGTCATCTAAACCGAGTGTTTCCTTCTCTGGGTCCAATTCTTCCTACTCCTCCACAACATCTTTTGCATCTGTTTCCAAGCAAATGCGTCAATTATCGAAGAAGGAAATGGATGATCGTTACTAGAAGGGATTGTCACTAGTGCCCAAAAAAATATTCCTCTAACCATCGATACGAGGATTCCCATATTTATACCTTGATTATTGACGAGGATGAGGATCATTTCGAGGATGCTGTTGGCGAAACACAAGGAGCTATTGATGGCACCATTAATGTTATCGAAGGCAGAGCTCATACTTTGACTTTAAAACTAGTGGGGTGAATTAAGAATCAACAAGTCATTATTCTTGTTGACAGTGGAAGCACTCATAACATTATTGATACTTCAATTACTAAATAGCTTACATTGAAGATTTATGAGTGCAATCCTATTTAGTTGGTAGTGGTTGATTCTCACCAGTTATGTATTTTGAAGTACTGCCCTAAACTATAATGGGAAATGGGTGGCTCCATTTTTTCTTCTGATTTTCTGGTCATGCAAATTGGAGGCTATGATGCTATTCTTGGCATTGAGTGGCTTAAAACATTGGGTGTTTTACTATGGATATGGGTCAACAAATTTTTTAATTTGCTATTAATGGTCAGGCCGTTGAATTGAAAGGTTTGACTGCTAGTAAACTACTACATTCTGAAGAACTTCTAACCTTGCGTGAATTCGTGGTTGCTAATGAGTTATATCTCATTCATGCGCCTTCTATGTTACAAGTTGCATTCAATTCTGATTCTATTCTTTCTCATGATCAACAACTTGAATTATAGCATCTCTTGGATAACTTTGTAGACATTTTTGTAGAACCTATTGAGTTGCCCCCTTACATAACTTTTGACTATTCTATTCCTCTTAAGGATGATAAACCCATAAGTTCTAGACCCTATTGTTATGGCCCAACCTAGAAAACTAAAATTGAAAATCAAATTCACCAGATGCTTCATAATGCCATCATTCATGAGAGTTCTAATGATTTTGTAGCCCCTATGGTGTTAGTTCAAAAGAAAGAGGGCACCTGGAGGTTTTATGTTGATTAACGCAAGTTGAATAAAGACACTATCAAGAACAAGTTCCCTATTCCTATGATTGAGGAACTTTTAGATGAACTTCAAGGGGATACCTTCTTCTCCAAGCTTAATTTAAGGGCTGGTTATCATCAGATTCGAATGAAAGAGGCTGATATACCAAAAACAGCTTTTAGAACTCATGAAGGGCTCCATAAATTCTTAGTTATGCCTTTAAGCTTGACAAATGCACTAGCTACTTTCCAAGGGCTCATGAATTCTATCTTTAAACCTTTCTTGCATAAGTTTATCTTGGTGTTTTTTTGATGATATATTGGTTTATAGCAACGATTGGTCTTCTCATTTACAACATTTGGAAACAACTTTCTCTATTCTACGACAACATCTCCTCTTTGCCAAATTTTATAAGTATTTTTTTGCTGCCACCAAACTTGGTTACTTGGGTCATCTTATATTAGCACAGGGAGTCCAAGCAAATCCAAGAAAACTTGTAGCCATTGCTTCTTGGCCAGTTCCTTCCTCTCTTAAGGAATTACGGGGGTTCCTTGGTCTCTCTAGTTATTAACCGCCGCTTCGTCATAAATTCTGGCTCTATTAGTTATCCCTTGACTGATTTATTGAACAAGAATCAGCAATTTGCTTGGACCACTGACGTTGCTACGAATTTTCATACTCTCAATGAGGTCATGATATCTCCTCCAGTACTTGCTTTACCCAATTTCAACGACCATTTTATCATAGAAACTGATGCTTCTGGATCTAGTTTAGGTGTGGTTTTATCACAAAATGGTCATCTATTAGCCTATGGTAGTAAGTCACTTGCTCCTACTAAGAAATTTTTGTCCACTTGTGAGAGAAAGGTTCTTGCTATTCTTTTTGTTGTTAAACAGTGGCGATCTTGCTTATGGGGTCTAAAATTCCTTATTGAAACTGATCATTTACCTTTAAAATATTTTTTGGAGTAGCGGGATCTCACTCAAGAGCAATTTAAATGGTTGTATAAGTTATGAGGTCTCCATTATGAGATTGTCTATAGCAAAGGTAGTGACAACGTTGTGGCTGATCCAGTTTCCCATCGTCCTGAAGGCACTTGTTTGGCTTTGTCTATTCTAGTTTCTCCTCTTTATGAATGGGTCTGTAACTCTTAGCTCACTGATGATGTGCTTCAAACCCTTATTATGGACTTAGAACTTGATCCCACTTCTCATTCTAAGTTTTCTTGGCAGCACCAATTGCTCAAACGTAAATGTAAGCTAGTGGTAGCAGCTGATCGTGTTCTTTGTTATGACTTACTTTTTTTCATGCGAACAGTATTAGGAGCCATTCTAGTATCCACTCTACCTTCGAGCGTCAAGCCTCTTTTTTCTATTGGAAGGAAATGGAAAAAAATGTTTGCAATTTTGTCAGGGAATGCACTACGTGTTAGTAATTTGGTTGCTTCTCCAGAACTTCTTCAGCCTTTACCTATCCTAAAACATGTATTGACTGAGTTATCCATGGATTTCATTAGTGGGCTTCCCAAGTTCTATTCTAAAACTACAATTTTGGTTGTTATTGATCATTTATCGAAAGCTGCACATTTTATGGCTCTTAAACATCCTTTCACAACGGTGGATGTGGCTCAAGTGTTTATGGATAATGTGGTTAATCTGCACGGTTTTCCTAAATCCATTGTTATAGATCAGGACCCTATTTTTTGTGGCAAATTTTGGAAGGAGTTGTGTCACTTATATGGAGTTAAGCTACATCATTTTTCAGCCTATCATCCTTAAACGGATGGGCAAATTGAAGTTTTGAATCGTTGCTTGGAGTGTTATCTACGCGGCATGACCGAGGACTTTCCCAAAAAATGGGTTAAATGGTTATCTTTAGCTAAATTGGTTGGAAATTGTGCCCTAGGGGCCAATCATTGTACTTTGAACATTATTAATTTAATGAATTTTCTCCATTATGTTATCATATTATTTGCAAGTTTACTGTGATGACTGTATCCTTGGATGAAATCATAAATATTGTCTTAAATGTCCCTAGTCGGTCATATATGCGGGAGCAAAAATGAAACAAGACAAGTATGACTATGATAAGATATGGAGATATGAAACAAAATCTTAGGGCTCGTTTAGTTCGATCTCATTAGACCTTGTAGTGCACTGCAATGTGATGCAATGGTAATGCAATACAATATAATTACAGGGATAATGTTTGGTTTGATTTTAAGCAAGGTGCAATGAGTTAATATTTTAACAATTATTTAAAATTAATATATTGCACAAAGTCTATTTTACCCTTAATATAATCTTTATAGAAAAAATAGTTAAGATTTGGCAGCGGGGGGGATGGAGGAGGAGCATGTAATGGTGGCGGTAATGATAGGGGTGGAGAAATGGTGGCAAAGGAGGAGGTAGGGGTGGGTGGCGGTGGTGATTGAGGAGGTCGTGGTAGTGGCAGTCAGAGGGCAGCGGCAGCGATAGCTACGGTCGAGGAGGTAGTGTTGATGGCAGTGGGCGGACGGTAGCGAAGGTAGTGTTGGTGGCAGTGGGCAAGTAGTGGGGGCTGAGGAGGAGGAGGAAATAGTGGTGGCAACAGTGGCGACAGAGGAGGAGGTAGTGGTGGTAGAGGATGAGATAGTGGCGGCAATGGCAACAGTAGGGGTGGCGGCTGCAACAGTGTAGGAGGAGGAGATAGTGGTGGTGGTAGGGGGTAGAGGTGACTGTGATAGAGGAGAAGGAGGAGGAGGTAGTAGCGGTGGCAGTTGTGGCGTGATATGGCAAGTGAAATAAGATAAGTGAAATAAAGATACATGAAACTAAAGGGTAAATTGGACCTTTTTAACCATGCAATGGGATGATAATAAGGATTCATAGGGGAAAGGTATGAATGAGGATTACTAATATTTGGTAATCATCATTACCATGGTAAACCCTATTACCATGCTAAAGAGCAACCAAACAATCTTCTCTTAGAAATGCAATCATGATTAACATTGCAGGCGTGCAATGGGGTTAAACTAAACGGACTCTTGAGCACTTGTAAGAGTACAAGGTGCTGGACCGACCCGCTATAAGAAAGCTGCATGGATCAAGTCATAAGCTTATCTCATGTATAACCACGTCACAATGCCCTTCGACCTGAGGCCATCATGGATTCCTACATGAGAATTGCTAAGCTTTGAACTAGTTAAAAGTCACTTTTAACCTGGTGATGATAAAGGCTACGATCGGGCTTGATGGTTTTTTATGCATAGGAATATGAATGATCAAGATGGAATTTGTTCCTCACATTAGTAGAGAGATATTACTCGGCCCTTCGATGAGTGAGTTTGAGAAATGGATGGCCATACTATGATGGAAAGGAGTTTTCATTTCTATTGTCAGACTAATCAGGAATCAGGAAAGTAATGGTCAGGAACATGATGATGACATCATTCATGCCTCATCCTTGATAGAAATATCGTGTGACAAAAGGGACGTGACATGGCTGTATGATAGGTTGCATCGTGTTAACGATCCTCATATGAATTGGGTAGTTGTAATGTCTTGCAAGAGGCCTCTTGTGACTTGTAGGTTAGTACAGTTATTGGCCCACTGCCAACTTCATATAGGCCTACAGGGTCGCATACAAGAATAGCCCAATACGAGATTATGTTTAATCTAGGGTGGATGAATTTTATATTTATATATATAATATAACATTCATGCAAAGAAAATTAATAATATTATATATATGTATTTTTGAAATACATATATATATAATTATATTATGTTAGTTTTAAATTTTATTAGATAAATTAAATTTAACAACTAACATGATAGAGATATAATATCTCATATTTAATTTATAAGGATAAGTTAAATCTATTGATCTTTGTTCGGATTAAATAAATAGGCTAAATTAAAAATGTATGATAGATTTGATGGGGCAGAAAAACTCATTAACGAATGAGAATTCAAAGCCACGAGAAAACCCTAGCAGATGTTAGAGGTACTAGCACATAGTTTGTGTTGTAGTAACATTCGTGTGGATACCATTAGAGGGAGCCGATCAAAGGTGTTGGTTCCTAGAAATCAAAAACCCTAAATTCAAACAGTAGTATCAGAGCCAGATCAATTGTGCATTTAAATTGAGTTTAAGTTCTATACATATGATATATATGTGTTTATGAGAGAACTTCTGAATATGATTGGCAAAATCTATTTTCAATCTTAATTAAATCGAATTGTATGTAATCTGTCATGTATTGTATGCGATCCTGAAATCTATTTTTGGTTTAATTAAAGTCGGATTGTATGTGATCTATTGCTGGTGTCGCGATTTCTGTTCTGCATTGGATCCGAAACTGGAATTCGTCATTTTTGGTTTCGAATTGGTTGAAGCTCACGTTTGGATGCAAGAACAATCGAGTCTAGTTCAGATCTCTATTTGGGTTTTAGGGATCCGAAAGTATGAGGAAGACAATTCGGATTAGAAATGTTCTTGGGCATTTTTGAAACTGGGCTGAAATCATTTTGAACTGGACCGGAACAAATATTTTAAAAACTGGGCCAGAAATTTTAAATATTTTAAATTTTCATATATTTCTTCTAAAAGGAGTGTACATTTTTCAAAAGGACTGAAGCAGGACCGCCGTGACTAACTGTTCGTGGCACGATATAACCTAATCACGACATTCATTGTTTTTCATATTGTATGAACTCTTACTTGTGGTGGTTTATTCTTCATACTTGTTTGGGTATGGTGAACAACATGACTTTAATTTTTACAAGGGTTGTAAAATTTAAATATGGCCTGCGTGCCGTGCCTTCCTCTAAATAGTCTCAATGTACATTATCTTCTCATCTCACTCCTCTCGTATGTTTAAACTAGGTTTCTCTCAATGTATTTCGCTTCTTATTTAGAGAAGTCCTCCCATTACCTTGGAAGGATTTTAGGTTAGGTGAGCCATCTTGTGTCACGTTTAAATTATGCTTTTGATTAAATCATTGCATGCCTACTTTTACATTTATATGTAGTTATCCCTATGAGATACAACAACGACTGCATTCATATAAACAAAACTAATTGATTAAGCCCTCCAAAAATACCTTTCAAAACCTAGATCACTCAATTGTGAAAACCACTAAAGTGGATGCATTTAAGTTATCTTGATAAGATAAACATGAGTAATGGTGATACTCACAACATTCATTATTGTTTTGACTTAATTGAGATTAACAAAATGGTTTTGGATCTCAAGGCATTAGATGGGATTAAACATGTCGGATCATATAATGATTGAATCCCATAAAGATCTCAGAGTTACATGTTATATAATTAGTAAATAGGTTACCTACCGAAATAACTTGAATTTAAGCGTCCTGCCAAAGTGAAGCTTGAAGAAGGGCGAGATGGACCTATGAGTTGGAAATAGAACAAGGGTTGCTGCTTTAGCTGTAGACACTTATAAATTAGTTCTGCCTAGTGGGGCTTTTATTAGTTTTGAACAATTGTTGTTATGTTCCTGCTTTGAGTAGTAACATTGTTTCTCTTTCTTATTTGGATAAGGAATGTTATACTTACATTATGAGAATGGTAAATGTTCTATTTATCATAATGACATTTTTATACTGATGGTGATTTGCATATTGGTTATTAAATATTAAATTTGGAACATCGTAATAATGGGAATATCTATAATGTAACTACTAAAAGGATAAAATTGATTTGAATCCGACCTACCTATGGCATTGTTGTCTAGGCCATATAAATAAGAAATGTGTTTCTAAACTCCATCAAGATGGATTTCTTGACTCATTTGATTTTGAATCATAAGATACATGCGAATTTTGCTTATTAGGAAAGATGACAAAGGCACCTTTTACAGGGGCATAGTGAGAGGGCCACTGATTTATTGAGTCTCATACATACAAATGTATGTGGACCATTAAATATAGGTGCCAGAGGAGGTTATATGTACTTCATTACATTCATAAATGACTTTAGTAGTTATGGCTATATCTATCTAATGAAACATAAATCTGAATCTTTTGAAATGTTCAAAATATTCCAAAATGAAGTACAAAACCAACTTGGCAAAACAATTAAAGCACTTCGATCTGATCGAGGTGGTGAATATTTGAGCTAAGAGTTCATTGACCATCTTAGGAGTTATAGGATATTCTCACAATTGACTCCTCCAAGAACACCACAATGGAATGATGTTTCTAAACAAAGGAATTGAACACTATTAGATATGGTTTGATCTATGATGAGTCAAACAGATCCTCCACCATCTTTTCGGGGATATGCCCTAGAAACAACTACGTTCACATTAAATCGTGTTCCATTTAAGGCAATTGAAAAGACACCGTATGAGATATGGATTGGAAAGAAACCAAGTTTATCTTTTCTCAAGATCTGGGGATGTGAGGTATATGTTAAGCAACAAGCCTCAGATAAATTATTCCCTAGATCCTCAAAGTGCCTTTTCGTAGGGTATTCTAAGGAAATGAAAGGATACTATGTCTATAATCCCACCGATAACAAAGTGTTTGTTATTCAAAATGGTAAGTTTTTAGAAAGAGAGTTTATCTCTAAAAGAACCAGTAGGAGCAAGGTACATCTCAAAGAAGTTCGAAAGTCACAAGATAGTACAGAACCACAGATGGAAATCAGAGAAAACTCACAAGTTGCTAAGCCTCTTCAAGTAACACAAGGTCCACAAAGATCTGATAGGACACATCATCAGTCTCAAGGATATGGATTTATGATTACTGAAGCCTTGATGTGTTGCTCATTGAGCAAAATGAGCCAACTATCTATCGAGAAGCCATAGTGGAACCAAACTCCAAGAAATGGCTAAATGACATGAAGTCTGAAATGCAATCTATGTACTACAATTAGGTATTGAAATTAGTCAATCCACCTGAAGTTGTAAAAACCATCAGGTGCAAATGGGTTTTTAAGGAGAAAACTGATATGGATGGCAATGTAAATGTCTTCAAGGTACGACTGGTTGTAAAAGGATTCACTCAAACTCATGGTGTAGAATATGATGAAACCTTTTCCCCAGTTGAAATGGCCAAATCAATCAGAATCCTTCTTGCCATCATAATATATTATGACTATGAAATATGGCCGATAGACGTCAAAACAACCTTCCTTAATAGAAAGTTGTTTGAGGATGTGTACATGGCACAACCTGAAGGCTTTATGCATTCAGAGGACTCTAGTAAAGTTTGCAAGCTTTAAAAATCCATTTATGAATTAAAGAAGCAAGCATCCTAGAGCTGGAATCATCATTTTGATGAAGTAGTCAAAGAGTTTGGATTCATTCAAAACATTGATAAACCTTGTGTTTACAAAAAGGTTAGTGGGTACACATAATTCTTAATGAAAGGCTTACGTGAAGCCATATACATTCTAGGGATTAGGATCTATAGAGATAGATCCAAAAAACTAATAGGCTTAAGTCAGAGCACATACATAAATAAGATACTGCATATGTTTAGTATGTATGATTCAAAAAGGGGTTATATGCCCATGTCTCATGGCAGCCATCTTAGCAAGGATCTGTGCCCTCATACACTTGATCAGCGAATCGCATGAGCAAGGTTCCATATGCCTTAGCCATTGTATCCATCATGTATGCTATGTTATGTACTCTACCGAATGTCTCATTTACCTTAAGTATAACCAGCAGATATCAACAAGATCCTGGCGAGGGTCATTAGATTGCTGTTATAAATATTCTAAAATACTTAAGAAGGTCTAAGGACTTACTTTTGGTATATAGTGGATTAGATGATGAGCTTTGTGTAATTGGTTACACAAATGCAAGTTTCCAAATTGACCAAGATAACCTTAAATTACAATTTGGATACGTATTCCTCCTAAATGGTAGAGCAGTAAGCTAAAAGAGCTCCAAGCAGAGCACTCTATCAGATTCTACAACAAAAGTTGAGTATATAGCATCATCAGATGCAACTAAGGAAGCCATTTGGATCAAAAAGTTCATTATTGAACTAAGGGTGGTGCTTACCATCTCAAATCCAATAGATTTGTTCTGTGACAATAGCGGTGCTATCGCACAGGCTAAGGAGCCTAGGTCACGTCAAAGGACCAAGCATATACTCAGACGATTTCATCTTATTAGAGAAATCAATGATAGAGGTGATATAAAGATATGCAAAGTAGTAGAAGAAGACAATGTGGTTTATCCTCTTACCAAGCTGTTTGCACAGGCAAAGCATGAGCGTCATGTTAAGACAACGGGAATTAGACAAATTGATGATTATACCTAGTGCAAGTGGGAGGATGTTGGAAATTGTGCCCTATGGACCAATCATTGTACTTTGCACATTATTAATTTAATGAATTTTCTCCATTATGTTGTCATATTATTCGTATGTTCACTGTGATGACTGTATCCTTGGATAAATCATAAAGATTGTCCTAAATGTCCTTGGTTGGTCATCTATGCAGGAGTAAAGATGAAACAAAACCAATATGACTTTGATAAGATATGGAGATACGAATCAAAGTCTTAGGCACTTGTAAGAGTACAAGTTGCTGGACTGTCCCGCTCTGAGAAAGCTGCATAGATCAAGTCATAAGCTTATCTCATGTATAACCACGTTACAATGCCTTTCGATCTAAGGCCATCATGGATTCCTACATGCGAATTGCTAAGCTTTAAACTAGTCAAAAGTCACCTTTGACCGGGTGGGCTTGGTGGTTTTTTATGCAGAGGAATATGAATAGTCAAGATGGAATTTGTCTCTCACATTAGTAGAGAGATATTACTAGGTTGCATCATGTTAACAATCCTCATATGAAGTGGGTAGTCGTAATGTCTTACTAGAAGCCGCTTGTGACTTGTGGGTTAGTACAGTTATTGGCTCACTGCCAACTTCATATGGGCCTACAGGGTCGCACACAAGAATGGCCCAACGCAAGACAATGTTTAATATAGGGTGGATGAATTTTATATTTATATATATAATATAAAATTCGAGAAAAGAAAATTAATAATATTATATATATGTATTTTTGAAGTACATATTTATTTATATATATATGATAATATGATAATATTATGTTAGTTTTAAATTTAATTTTATTACATAAATTAAATTTAATAACTAACATAATAGAGATATAATATCTCAGATTTAATTTATAAGGATAAGTTAAATCTATTGATTCTTTATTCTGATTAAATAAATAGGTTAAATTAAAATTATATTATAGATTTAATTAAACCAAATTTATTTAATTAACTCACCAAGATAATTAAGAGTTAATTAATTTCAAAATTAATCTTGATTAATTTTGAAATTTGAATATAGCCCTCATGGGTTATAAAATTAATGGGGAAGAAAAAACTCATTAATGGATGAGAATTCAGAGCCACAAGAAAACCCTAGTAGATATTGGAGGCGCTAGCACGTAGTCCGTCTTGGAGTAACATTTGTATGGATACCAGTAGAGGGAGCCGATTAGAGGTTTTGGTTCCTAGAGATTGAAAACCCTAAATTCGAAAAGATATGATTCTTCTTAACTCTGTTTAAACGCTATTGATAGATCTTCAATTGGGATTGCAAAAATTTTAAAACTATTTTGCTGTGCCTGCCAATCCTAACAGAATTATGGTACAACACTTCCTATCATTCCTCTATTGGCATAACTCACTTTGAGGCTGTTTATGGTGTCGCTCCTCTTTTTCATCTTCCATATATTGTAGGAAACTCTTCAAATGACTTAGTGGACCGTACTTGTTTCTCACGTGAGTTAGTTCTACAATATTTGAAAGAGCATCTACTAAAGGCTCAGCACCGCAAGGTTTAGCAAGCAAACAAGCATCGTTCTGAATGTCACTTTATTTTTGGTGCCACGGTTTACCTTAAATTGCACCCTTTTCACCACAATTTACTTACTAATTCTTCCCTTCATAAGCTTGCTGCCATATATTTTGGACCCTTTCGAGCATTGAAGAAGGTAGGTTATGTTGCCTACGAATTTGATTTACCCTCGGAAACTAGCGTGCATCCGGTCTTCCATGTACCTCTTCTCAAATAGCAAGTGGGACCCTCAGCTACCTTAAATCCATCTTTACCACTTGTTGATGATTAGGGATACTTTTCCCTTGAACCTGAAGCAATTCTGAGCTGTAAGATTATTAAACACTATAACCTTCCAGTTACACAAGTGTCAATTCAGTGGAAGTTTACTCAACCTAAAGATGCTATATGGGAAGACCTCTCGGTCATTCACAACAATTCCCTCATTTCTCCAATACTGCACTACCTACTAATGAAATCCTTGTGGACAAGGATTCTTCTTAGGGGAGGGGAGTAATTGATATATATATATATATATATATGTTATTATCTAGTGAGGACTTTATAGTAAATAACTATAGGGAAAAGATGTATTAGGCTTAAGAGTTAGTTAGAAGAGAGATAATGGTAATGATGAAGTGGCTAGGCAGAAAGAATATACATGGTGTACTTGCCCATTTCCATTTGTTGTGAATGAATTATCCCTATTTTCCTCTCTGTGATATTAGTTGCCATACATACTTTAAAGTAGCTATTATTTTATAAAACTCAATTCCATTACAATTAGGAAGTGAACTTAAGATAAGCTAAGCAGTAGGTCCAATTGGATATTCCAAATTATCTAAAATCATCCAAAAAGTGTACAGACTTCAAGATTCTCTCATGTTCCGTGGTTTGATAGGTATTGAAATATATCATTAAGGAAAAAAAACAAAAGCTTCCAAAATACATCACATAGATGCTAAGCATCAATGTTGATAAAAACAAAATACAAAAACAACAAAAGCCTTATCTTAGTGAATTGGGCCAGTTACAAGGATTGCATGATGCCATTGAGAACAAATATTGGCTAAAGTTGAAATTGTTTATATTTATCAATTTATATACTCGCATACACAAGGACGTGAACAGGAGAAATCCTAGCATATTGACAACACATGGCTTTACAAAATTATGCAATTAACTTGAAACTTAAGATATACAACATAGAATATATGCATCATATGATGTCATGTACTCATGTTACAATTTCCATTGGTGTATTCTTAAGTAAACAAAAGCATATAAACAAAATGATTAAAGGGACTAGAGAGAAACAATGTACAAGTAAGAAGAACATAGGAAAAGAAAATGGAAGAGCATACATTTCACAAGTTATTAAAGAAGGATCAGGGGTTATGCCCATGGCCTCCTCAACACTAGCAAAACATTGCCCATAGAAAGCATCCAAAGATGGTATTACCACGTCACTACTAGCCAATACTACCAGGTTTTTCAAGTGCTCAAGCTTCAGTATTGATTTGACATTTGAGCCTGTCTTCTTATGCAACTTCCCTGTGGCTTCTTCGCTTAATGATATTGGATTTTGAGGCCCAATTGTTGAATTTGACAATCTTTTTGTTCCTCCTTTCTTTCCCATTTTTAGCTCAAGATCTCACTTCGTTCTTATTAGGAATTTCACCAAGCACCTATCATGCGATCAACAAATTTTATAAACCAATTTTTGAGAGAAATGTTTGGGTTACTTGTTGACAGCTACAGAACAAAGTTTTCAGAGTTGATAATAGAATCATATCCAACAACAATGACAACAAACAACTCATTTGGGGTTTGCTTACAATTTGAGTTGACACAAGAAGAAATGAAGAGTAAAGAGGACCACAGAAAGGGAAGATGTAACCTACAAGATAAGGTAAGGCCAAAAGATGCTTGTGGCAATGTGAGAAGAGATAGAGAGTGAAGAGGACCAAAATAATAGTGGCTGAGACAAATCAAGAAACTTACAAAATGAGATTCTTGTCTTAATCAACTTCTTGCTGCAATTCCCACACGGTCAATTATATAAACAAGAAATGAAGAAAACATAATCACTAACTAATAATAATGAAAATAGTAGCTAAAAGATAAATATAAAGATATCTAATGCAAAAGACACCCAATTTACTCAAACTTTTAGCCAGCCACCTAGCTCCACCTTCGACCCCTATTCAACAGCCCCAAAATGCCTATTGTAAGCTCTGTCATAAAGCTATCCAATTAAATATTAGAAAAGAGAAGAATGAAGAAGAAACTGTAATTTTACACAGCCCCAAGAAGCTCTGACTGAAGAATCCACTTATACAACAAAAGAATAAGAACTTTTAGTTGATAGAAGCAATAAATGAACCTAGAAAGGGAGATAACAACCAACACAGAGTTGGTCTATTGGTGTAAGGCCCTATTAGATCCCTCTAGGTCTCGAATTCAAATCTCAAAGGAGATACTTGTGTTGGGAAAGGCAGCCACGAATCCCTAACTGGATACCAAATAATATGATAAACCTTTGTAATCTAAATGCTTTTAGAATTGGGAATTAGGGTAGAAGAGAAGATTACAGGGTTGAGGAAGAAAATTAGAGAGATTAGAAAGAGAGAAGATAGAGGTAGAAGATACTAAATGATACTCTGGATCTTATTAACATTGCAAAACTGAGAAATAATAGGGAATGCTCTGCCACATATATAGGCAGTAGCTACAACAAAGGGGTCCACTAGTCAGTTCACTAATCGGGGTTTAATAGTCATTAGACACGGTTAAGGCCATGTTTGGCCAATGCTACTCTTAAATGGCTAGTGCCACTAATGGTTAATCTTACTCGTCTAATTAACTAAACTACCTAACTTTTAAAATATTCTTATTACAATATCATATCATAACAATATCCAAAAAAAGAAAGGGAGATAACAACAAGAGAACAGTGAGGGTGGGTGAGAATCCTACAAGGCACTATGCTGGAAGTGATTCTGAAAACTCAATAAGGAGTTACAGAAACATCTTCCTGGTTTCTACCGTTGAGCTTATGGACTTTGAAGAAAGCTACAAAGGCTTAGCTTCTTGCTACTTTGGAGGAAGTTGGAACTGGCAATCAAACCAGTGATATGATAATTAAATAAAAAATAGAAAAAAAAATACAATGATATAAATATAAGAAATAAATATAAAATAGTTACATATTCATATTACTTCAAACCAGAGTTTATGTCTATATACCTCCCTCCTCCTCACTTTCAATTTCACTCAAATCTGGAACCAACCAAGTTTATCATGCCTTGTGGTCCCTTTGGTAACTTTATTGACAAGCAAAGTCATCAAATAATTCCCTAACTCATGCATTAGTTGTGACTTATGGGTGACAGAGCTCAGCATAAGCTTCTTATAGCATAATGTGCTTTACTATAGAACAACTCCAGCAGACTAATGTTAACAAACTCTTCAGCACATCCAACCAGAATATACTGTTGCACTGGCCAGCTGACTAATGCTTTACTATAGAAAGCTTGAGACCTTTCAATCTAGGAAATTAGAACAAGGACTACATACTTTCCTCAGAACTCAGAATAGATGTCATCAACTAGAAAATCGACTATCGTCTAAATGAACAAGGATATCCCATTCTCATTGTTGCTCAGCTACATCATTTCAATTGTTCACATCTCATCTCAATATTTGCCTAAAATTCAACATGATTTGAACAAAACAGAAATAGAACAGAAATGGAAACAAATAGAACACGATAGTCACTCCCAATGAACAAATTTAATCCATAGAATTGAAGGGAATAAGTAAACTTGCTCAAAACCAAGTGCCAGAAAAATTTCCCGACAATCATCCCCCAACAAACAAATTTAATCCATAAAATTGAAGGGAATAAATATACTTACTCAAAACCAAGTGCCAGAAAAATTTCCAGAGGCGACTATAGACTGTGCTTCTTCTGCCACTTACTGGAGTCGAAGGCAAGAGAGGAAGACTTGAGTGATAGAGATCGAGAGTGCCTGACCAGAGATCAAGTAATAGCGACCGAAAGACTGAGTATAGTGTAGAGATCGAGCAGGAGGAAGGTGAGTAAGTAGTGAGCACGAGCAACGGACGACGGTGCTGCCGGAGGAGAGCTACAGCTTGACTCACGATTGGACCAGGACGACAATGGAGAGACATCCCCACCACCACCGCATCTTCAGCCGACAAAAAAGTCTAGGTTAATACCATGATCCCCTCCCTGCTCAGTCACTATATATGAATCCATATTCCTTGCTCATCAAAAGATGAGCGGCGAATGCTCATCCCTAGTTGGGTTTAAAAAAATAAAAAAGAAAAATTCCTATTTAAATATCATCTGAATTGCCAAAACCAACAAAAGTTCATTATAACTTGTAAAATTCAAACAAAGGTTGAGGGGAGAATCTGGATTATTGATGTTTTATACAAAAGACTAAAATGCCCCTCAACTCATTTACTCACACTCACGCGGGATGACTCTAGACCACAGTATGCTGCTTGAGGTTCTCTCCTAGAAGGGTTTCATTCGTTAGTAAGGCTCGTCGTCATCCCCAAATCTGGAAGGGTGGGTGGAAGCCATCACGGCGTGGTACATTGACTCATGAGGATGAAGATTTCACAAGAAGATCTCATAGCTAGAGAGTACACAACGAGGCTGAGAATACGAAGCACAACTACACAGATGAAGATTTCTGGTTCTCTGATTACAAGTGCATGATTTGTGAACATATTGCCTCTATTTCTCTCCTTATTAGACATCTTGTTTCCTTATGAGAGTAAAAAACCTAGGGATTGAGCTCTAATTATCTTTTAGCTTATTAAAAAGATTTTACAAAGGACAAAAATGCAAAGCAAGTTGGACTGAGTTGGACCCAACTAGTTCACGTATTCTCCTTTTCAAATTAGTAACGAGGATAAATTAGTGACCTATATTCGATTCATTTCTTTCCATCCTAGTTCGCGCATTCTCCTGTTCGAAGCCTTCGATTCCATGGTTTCTTCTAGATTATGGTTAATCAAAGTTTATGAGCAAAATTATAAGGGTAGCTAAAACCTTCCCCTATCATTGCAGATTGATATCTAGATAAAGAGAGTAGATAATGGAATAATGTTTATTCCAGACTTTAGAGCAGATATACAAGCCATGTGTGTTCAAATGTTTTGTCTTTGAGGTACTAGTTTGCCTACCCCTTTTTTCCCTTTTTTGTTTTCAGGTTGGGTTATTGAAATTAACGAGTCTTAGATTAAGGCAAATTTTGTTGATGCTTCTTTTTTGGTATGTTATATATGATTCATGGGATCTTTGAATTTTTATTCATTTTGGGGTATTATTATTCATTATTCTACTATGTGCTAGAATCAATTTTGTTCCCCACAAGCATCATATACTAAAGTTGCTTATTACTCTCACTGTTTTATTTCTTACTTTTGAAATCATAGCATGTTAGTAAATCACTCATCATCCACAGTTTGAATCTTGGGAGCCAGATAGGGATCAATGATGCGTTTGTTTTTATTTTATAAGGTTCTCAGATGGAAACTCTAACAGAGTCTAAATAAGTTTGTTTGTTTAGAATTCCTAGGTTGATTTGCTTCATTTTATAAAGTAATAAACAATATTCTAAAAGTTGAAATTTTTTGTTAGGTACTGTGTAAAAGCTTAGATATTTGCAATAATGGAACAAGATAGGCATAATGAAGGAGCTGAGAAAGAAACTTACCCTAATGATAATTCTACCAATCCTCCGTATCCTATCAGTAGTATGCCCACACCATAGTCATCATCAGGGAGTGTGAAAAAATAGACCCAGCTTGGCAATATGTTTCAGTTAAGAAAGAGGAAGTGTGGTTCAAGTTATAGGGGAGGTAGGATTAATAGGCTGAAACAACATTTAGCCGGTGTGAGTAGTTAAGTGAGTTCTTGCAAGAAGATTTCCCATGATGTTAGAGCTAGAATGAAAGAATCTTTATTAGAAGGTTCAAAGAAAAAGAATGTTCACAATGATAAAGTAGAAGATGACATTAAAGCTAGTTGAGGTACCAATTGTTTCAAAGAGGAAAGCTCCTATGCCTAGGAAGGTTGACACTTATTTTGCACCTAGGACAACTCCTTGTGCCCAACCAAGCATAAAGAGTGCATAGGCAAGTCAAAAAGCACAATATAATGCAAAAATGGCTTTTGCTCATTAGGCTTATGTGAATTGTGTTTCATTTATTGCAATGACTTGTCCCTTATTTCAGAAAGTTGTTGATGCTACTACTGCAATTGGGCCTGGTTTTAAGGTCCCTAGTTTTTATGAATATTGAGTTAGCCTGTTGAGAAATTGTAAAAAAGAACTTCAACTACTGATTGATAACCATCAAGCTAAATGGAAAGAAAATGGTTGCACCCTCATAGCTTATGGTTGGACAGATGTTGGACAGAGAACTTTGATTTATTTCTTAGTTTATTCGTTACATGGCATGGTATTTGTGAAATCAGTTGATGCTTTCGATTTAGTTAAAGATGCCAACACTTTATTCTCACTGGTCACAGAAGTTATTGAGCACATTAGTCCTAAAACTGTAATCCATATGGTGACTAACAATGCTACTAATTATGTAGCATGTGGTAGATTGATAAAGAAAAGATATAAAACAATTTGTTGGTCACCTTGTGCAGCTCACTGTTTAAATCTTATTTTGAAAGACATTGCATCCATACCTCATGTGTCAGATCTTGCAAAGAAATAATCTAAAATCACCGTATTTGCATACAATCATTTGGTCTTTTTGTAACCCCTTCCACCACAGGCCGAGATTAAGTTCATAAATATGTAATTAAGTGTGAAATTAGAGACCATAAATGATTTGGAGCTTATTGAAATAATCTTTTGCTCAAAACTGGATTTGCAAAAAAATTTCTAAACTTGTTCGTCAATGGTCTCATATTCATAATACAAATACATAAATGGCCTGCACAGGTTGATTTCATTTACAAATATCAGAGTATAATGCAAATTCCCAACACACTCGGGTTCCATTCATTAATAAGGGTTTTACAAAGGCACAAAGGGCACAACTCATTACCCTTAACTTGGGGATTATACAAAACTATACCACCAATCCCAATATATAAAATTATTTCCCAAAACATCCAAATAATTTACATGATAACCAGTAACGGCAATGGTTAGTATGACACACGTCATCTCTTATGATTGCTCACGCTGCATTGCACTACACAATCCACATAATATATTTCACCACAGCTAGGATTCATATAAAGCATTTCATAACACGTGCCACATTGGCAAGATACACACAGCCCACAGCTAGATTCACATACGCCACCTGACGGGTCAAATTCACAAAGATCTATGTCGATTACGACGGCAATTTAATGGCCGAACTAGAGATGACCACGATCACTCCCTAAATGGCTCACGCTGAAGTGCTCACGCCGTAATGGACCATGGAACATGCAGTTCATAGTTCAATGATAAGTTATGCATATCAAAACATCATACACAACATGAGAGAAAAGTCACTACCTTGATCCTTCCGGGCATTCTCTAGTACCGGTCTCTCCCACATCGGGTAAATATCGTATCCTAGAATCATAATTAGGGATGAAGAGTTATTTCTCTATTCCAATTCTCAATAGCTTCTTAAAACTTAATTGGTTACCATTATTGCTCTTTTAGTACTCAAGAACTCCTCTAACAGAAGCCCTAAGGGGTTGGAAGACTATCCCCAAAGATCCCTTTTTGGAAGTACAAGACTGATATTTCTCACAGAGACACTTGAGTGAAGATGGCCTCACTCGAGTGATATTGTACAGATACTCGAGTGAAGGAGACCTCACTCGAGTGATGGTACGGTCTACACTCAGGTACCAGAGAGTGAAAGACAGCAAGTGCACACCCGAGAGCACAAAGGAAATGGTAGTAGCCAGAATGGCTCATTGCACTAGAGCACAACACAACTCACTCGAGTGGAAGCTAGATGCTCACCTGAGTCCCCAAGAATGAATTACAGGAAGTGCTCACTCAAGAAGACAAGAGTCTTCAAGGATCAGGGGACTCGAGCACAGCCCATTGCACTTAAGTGAATACCACATACTCGCGAGTGGGAAGGCATACTCTTGCACCAGAATCCCGAGTGACAACTTGAGAGGCAAGTCCTTGGTGTCAAATACACCTGCACTTGAGTGAGAGGAAGCTCACTCGAGTAATGTCACACTTCACTCGCAAGTAGGGCAACACTTGCCTTTACACACAAAAGTGCAACAAGACCACAAAGCGCAGAAAAGCAAATTGCACCTCTCCACTCAAGTGGTACGCATCACCACTCAAGTGTTATTCATCATGCACTCAAGTGATGCCCCTACACTCGAATGATGCAGAAAAACCAGAAAACGCAGAAAACAGAGGCATTTTCCCAACACTTGCCAAATTGATCCCAATAGACACAAAACTTTACCCAAAGCCACTCCCATAAAAAAACACCCAATAAACTCAATGGGATCATCAGGATCATCAGAATCATCAGAATCCTACTCCATTATCATGCTTTAGGTTTTGGGCAACAAAATCAACAAAAAACCAATCTCATCCAAACATCACATTTCAATCACCAATCAATCTATCTATCCTAAACTCATTCCAAGATACCATTCTCATGCCAAAAACATACCAAATGAATAGTGGCACTCATTTTTAGATTCAAGCCAAAATTTCCAGAAATTACAAACTACTTCAAATGGCATAAAACATAGATAGAAAGATTGGTTTCACTCACCTTATCAACCTTCTCAAAGAGAGTTCCTGATTCACCACTTTCCAAAATTTTGTGTAGCATAAAACAATACCAAATGGCCAAACTAAAAACACCAAAATAAAGCTCTCAACTTAAGGAATAACATTCAAGAAGAGAACTTGAACAATGGAGGCCATTTACTTACCCAAATCACAAGCTTTTTCTTTCTCTTTCTTGCCCAACAATGGCGCTAGAAATGGAAGAAGAGAAGAGAGAGATGAAGTGTGTTGGAGGATGGAAAGAAGAAAAAACAATGATGATGCTACTCCCTCCATGCTGCCAGCTGACCAAGAGAGGAGAGGGAGGAGAGAGAAATATTTTAAAACTCAATTTGATTTTTCTCACTCTTCCTTCACACCAACCCTTGCCACATGTCACACTACCATTGGCTCTCATAAAGGTAAACACCCAATTAGCCACTTAATCCCTCCATTAGCCATTTTAATTACACATCTCATTTTCTCTTAGTTAGTAACTAATTTCCCCATTAATTACCAACTAATTAACCGATAATTCCATTCTTCCAATTCTTCACTAATTATGACATATAAATTAATATTGCTATAAATCACAAGATTATTCCAATTAAATGCATAATTATCCATAATAATCATGATTAACCCATAATATATTTGAAAGAACATATCATGATTATTATTTATTAATACATACTAAATGTCTTTTCTTTTATTTTGAAGATGTGTGGTGGTTGTATATGGGGGTTCAGTACCGGGATTGCAATACATTGCTATACATGTTCTTAGTCAAACTTCTTCTTCTGGCTGTGAAAGAAACTGGAGCTTATTTTAGTTTATCCATACTAAGACAAGAAATAGATTGGAGCATCAAAGGCTTAATGATTTGATTTTCACAAACTACAATATGAAATTAAAGTTTAGGCAATCTAAAAGGTCATGACTTTTGAATGGTTGTTATATAGTTTTATTAAATATTGATTTTCTATCATGTTGGCATTATAGGAATCAACTAAAGAATAAGAAAGATAATTATGATCCCAATGGTTATGAATCAATTGATAGACAAGACTTTTAGGTGCTTGAAGAAGATCCACCTCCTAAATTTGATAATGTAGAAGAAACAAATCTTCAATTTGAACAAATAGTGAAGGATTATGGAGGTTTCTAACTATCTCTTCTATTATCTAAGATTGTATTATTATTTCTTACATAAAAGAATATAACCATGTTTTTAGCATAACTATTACTAATTTTATTCAGTTAATATATAGGTGATGATGATATTCTTGGGGCTCCATCTTTAAATATTGACTCTATTACTCCTAATGCCTTTACTCTTCCTCTTACAGCTCCTCCTCCTAATGTCTCAGTACCTAAAGAGTTGACTGATATAGTTGATGCTTACTTTAATGATGATAATTATTAGTTTACTAGTTTAGTCATTGAAGGTGGGAATATTTTGTTATCATAAACATGTTGTGATATTTTGTTATGATGAATATTTTGGGATTACATGTTACAGCAGGTGTCATTAGGTGGTATATATATGATATGATGTCAATTTGTCAAGGAAATTGTAAAAAACATGTGATAACCATATGATTATTTTGATATTTTCAGTATTTTGTTAGCATTTTGAATTTGGATATATAGTATTCATAATTTGGATGGTATAATGAGAAATTACATTATCTTTTAATTTTTTTACTCCCCACTAGTCTGCGCCCCGGGTTGACTCTGGGTTGACTCAAATCTCACCTATTGACCCTTGACCCAGTACGCCAGCCAGTTCAATGACCGGTTCGGTTTTAATACCTTGTTTAATTAGCATCATTATTCCCTCCTCAAAGGGTATCAAATTTGGTTGAGGGAAAAACACAAACTAATATAAAATAAATGAAAAGAAACATAATAAATTTTTCCTATTAATTTCAAAACTATAAATTATTATTTTATTCTAAATTAAACTATTTGTATTTTAGTTCAAAATTGTGATATTTATCATGAAATCCCAAAAATGATGCACCTAATAGATATCTAATTAAATCTCAAGAAAATCCCTTAAATTTTGTATTAAATGACTCCCCAAATATATTAAAATATATCTTAAGTCTATTAAAATTGGGGAGTCATTATAGCCCCACAATTGCATCAAATCTTGTCCTCAAGATTTTAATTTGCAAAACAACCAAAAAAGATAATGGAAGTAAGATTTTATAGCACACATTTACAAAATTAGAATTAATTCAAACTTTCAAGAATTAAACTTTCTTAGAAATCTTTTCCATCTTCCAAAAATGAAAGTAACAAGGTAATTAATTTGGCAAAGATAAATTACAATAAAATGTCCCTCACAAGTTCAGTGTTTGCACTCATCTCTCAAGATATTCAAGGGCTTGTGTTTCACTCAATTCTACCTATTGCAACTCATGTACCATAGGCTTGTTTCTCATATCAATCTCCATTATTTTATCTCTTTGCATTTACAAATGAAAAGGACTTTCAAAGGTTGTAATAAATAAGGTATGATAATAAAATGAAAGTGGTAATGGATGAATACTTTAATTAGTGATAAGCATTTCAATGACAACATAAAGAATAAAGCGATGTCAAACTTGAAAGAAAACAAACTCACTTTATATGCAAATTTCATTCTCTTGACAAACTCTTTTTCTTTTCTTCTTCTTTCATATCTATATCTCCTTTTTTTTTCTATTTCTTTTGCTCTTATATATTTTATTCATTCACTTTCTTTTTTTTCATATCCATACTTCTATTCTGTTTTTTCTTCATTTTTTTCATATATATCTTTCTTTCTTTCTATCTTTTCTTTTCTTTTTCTATTCTCCCTTTTTTTCCTTCACTAATCCCTTCACTCTATTTTTTTAAATGATAATACTTAGTCCTTACTAAACTAATGATTGAATAGCGAGAAAAAGAGATAAAAATTGTATATCTCAAACAAAGGGCTATTTACTCTATGCAATTTTCTTTTTTAAAAAAATTAGGCTCAAATGGGGTAAAGTGAACGATTTTCATGTGATAAGGTTGGATATTTGGCCAAACTAGTTATGAAATGAATGTCTAAATCATCTTTGTGCATGCAAAAGGATTTTAAGCTTCAAAAGATATTCAAAAAAAAGTTCTAGAGATGAAATCACAATAAGTGTACTCTCTCTTGAAAGAATTGAATATTTAGGCTCAAGTTTCTCATTGGTTTTTGACATCCTAAAGTCAATTACTTACACCAAATTATTTGCTAATTTACTAATATTCCAAGAAAATAGAATCGACTTCTATTTAAACTCAATCGTTTTGAAATTCAAATCAAGCCTACTTTGTCAATGTTCACAAGTAAAATCCACTTCCAAAAAGAAAACAAAATTTTGTTAAAAATTTTTCAATTTTTTTTCCAAAAGCAAGAAAGTTTCAAATGTTCAAAACTATTTCCAAATTAAAAACTTGAGAACAAGTCATGCAAAATCAATGGTACCCTCACCCCCACACTTAAATGTCACATTGTCTATAATGTGAACACATAACATTAAGTAGTAGAAAGTGTGAGAGAAACCATATCCAAGTGTAGAGATGACACAAATTTCAATTATTATCAAATATCAATAAATCACTGCAATTCAACTTTAATTAGCTATCATTTTGCAACAACATCATCAACAATTAAATGAAGCAAATCAAACAGAAATAGAATTAAACTCCCCCTTTTTGTCCTTGACTTGCACTTCTAATTGCCCTTGATCACGTTCTTTCCAAAGCAAATCACATCATTAATGGCTTCAAAAATCCTACAAAATAAAAAAAAAACCCCCAAAACCTTAGGTTGCCTCCCAAGAAGCACCAAGTTTAAAGTCTTCAGTCATACTTCTCAAAACAAGACACTAATCATAAGTATCAAACACCATAATGACCTTGTCTTCATTTCTTTCTAAGTAACAAGGTTTCAAACACAAGAAATTACTATTCAAGTTAATTGCATGTACTTCTTCAATCATAGAAAATCTCATATTACAAGCATTCACTGAATTCAAATAAAGCACAACATGCTCATCCTTGAAAATAGATATAGGAGCTTCCAAAAAATTTAGAGAATCCAAAAAAATCCACTTGACTCTAATCAGTAAGAGTTAAAGAGTCAATAGGAGAGTCATGAGAAAAAATTCTTGGGATTTCTTCATTAACCTCAACATTAAAGTCACAAAGATTAGGCTGTATAGCCGGAACCTTAATTAAACACCCACTATTCTCTACCAAATTAATTTCAGGCTCACCTTCACCTTCTGTAACCTCTATAGTCTTATGCAAGTCAAAATACTCCTCAACTTCCTTGCAATAATCATCATCAACACAAGAAGTGGTCATCATACTTAAGAAATTATCTTACCTCATAGTCTCAAGGAATGAAACAATTTGGCTCACGTATGCTGCACTATTTTAGACCCTTGACTTAACTCTATTAAATATGATTAGTTTTGACAATACAAATATAGATGCCAAATATTAAGAGAAAAAAGTTTGCATAACATATTTTTCATATACATTGACTAACTACTATATTTAATGTGACATATCTTGTAGATTAGTCAAGTAAGGAAAGAAGATATTGAAGAAAGAGGTTATCAAATAAAGGAGCTGAAGTCAAGAAACGAAAGGAGTTATTGAGTTTGATTATTCTGAATGATCAAGAAGGATAAAAAAGAAGAACAAAAGAGATTGAACAAAGAAGAACTTACAAGATATAATGGGAACATCAAGATTCAAGTTCTCAGATTTGATATTGGAGGTCTCTATGATTAAATGGAAATTAGAATGATTTAATCAAAAACTAAAGTGCATTATATGAAATTCATATCAACTTCACTCAAATTGGATCTTCAAAAATGACTTCTACATGTTTCACTTAAGTTAAGGAAGATCCACTCGAGTAATGATCATATTTTAACATACTCTATTCAGCTCTGCTTTCATTCAGCATGATAAAGGTTTGGTAATTTGGTCATATCTCTCAAACCATAAATCTGATTGAGGTGAAAATTGTTTCATATGAAACTAGACTATAAATGAAATTTATGGACATCTATTTTGTGCTCAAAGAGTTTTAGATGAAAGAGATATGAACTTTGCAAGTTGGTGGCCAAAATCATTGTTGTGCTCCAAACTAGTAACTACTGATTTGATCATAACGTTTGAAAGAAAACAAATTTGGAACTAGCACTTATTGCATTGGAAATAAGACTTAGTGTGTGTTATGGGAATAGGTTATTTGCTAAATTTGGAATTATAGACAAAGAGTTATGCCCACTGGAAGTTGAACTCTATGCCAATTTATCAACCTGAAAGTATTCAACAAAAAGTCTTCATCACTCGAGTGATAAAGGATCACTCTAGTGATGTGCCTTATCACTAGCAAGTTACCAGCTAGTGATTTCTTTGAAAACTTAAAGGATCACTCGAGTGATGTTTGATCACTCTAGTGATGTCCTATTTTTTACATAATCACTAGGAAGGTACCAAAAAGTGATTGAGTGATTGTGTAAAATTCTGACAGATCACTTGAGTAAGAGAAATATCACTTAAGTGATGCCTGAAAATTTTGAATCACCATCCAGTAATAGGACAGTGATGAATGAATTATTTTGTTGAAGATTTAAGGAATCACCCGAGTGCAATAAGGTTACTCGAGTGATGTTTGCAAAGCTAAGCCACCACTTTCTAGTTACCAGACATTGCATAAATTTTTCATCAATCACTCCAGTGAATCCTTGTCACTCCAATGATCTTATGCTATTTTTAGAATCACTAGCTAGTAACCCTTTGGTGAAAGAGTATTAAGAACAAAATATCACTTAATTCATGACACATTACTTCAGTTATGAGACATCACTAGCAAGATAAATATCACTTAAGTTGAGCACCACTTTCCAGTTACCATACATTGCATAACTTTTTAATCAAATCACTCCAGTGAATCCTCGTCACTCCAATGATCTTATGCTATTTTTAGAATCACTAGCTAGTAACCTTTGGTGAAAGAGTATGAAGAACAAAATATCACTTAAGTCATGATGCATTACTCTAGTTATGAGACATCACTAGCAAGATAACTCGAGTGATATTGTTTACAATTTTTAATCACTATCTTAGATTTTTTGATATCCTTCCAAACTCTTATTATCCTTGATTATATTGCGTCTAATCATTCCTAGTCATTACTAATCATGTTTATATAAAGATTATGGGTGATTAAACTTATATTAGAGCTCAATAACCAAAAAGCAACTTTGTTTCAGAAGCTTAAAGAACTACTTCTAATGGACATTCAAGGGTTATATTCTAAGATGCTCAATGGGAAGAATGTGCTCAACGGTCAAATTCTTTTCATACTATAAAAGGATAAGCATTCAAGATGAGAAATAGAGAGAGAGCTTTCACCTTCACTGACGAAATGCTAACACTCTAACTCCAACATTAATCTCACATAGTCTCTATTTTCTCAGTGCTTATACTATATACTTTGATAGAGACATTATTCTTATTATGCTTCAATGGTTATCATTATTCACTTCTGAGAGAAAAGATTGATTGTAACCATTTATCATCAAGAGAGATTGTAACCTTAAGGTGTGTAAGGGAGAGTTGTTATCTCGGTGAGAAGATTGTAAGTGATGGCTTCATAAGTGCCTAGATCAAACTTGTGAATTGTAAAGGTTCTCAAGTACCTGGTTAAACTTGTGGGAGATAGTGGATTGAAGTCTCAAGAGAAGCCTAGGGACTGAACATAGGTCATTGTAAATTGGATTGAACTAAGATAAATCATAATTTGCATCTTCTCTTCCTTAAGCTCTTATAGTTCCATCATATATGATTTGAATAACTGATTGTGAATTTATGATTCATTACTTTCATACTTATTGCTTTCACTATGATGTGAAAAGATTTTTAAATTTTTGTTATCTTACTCCCAATTCACCCCCTCTTAAGTGTTAGTCAGTTCTAACAAACTCTAGTAGCAAATTCCTTTTGCTCTCTACTAAATTTCTCTAATGATTCCACATACTCCTTAAACAATCTTTCTAAATTAGATTTTTCTTTATATTCAAAGGTGTTTTCTTCAAAATGAGGATGAGAGAGAGAGAGAGAAGATGGGGTAATTACTTTTGAATAATGGCTTAAATGTGGATCTCAAGACTCTTGTTGCTCTAAACTTCCACTAGGACAAGAAGGATGATCAAAATAAGCTTGCTTCCTAACAAAATCATCCCTCATACAATGAATGGTTGTGTTATAAGGACAAAGCTCATATGAGTTAATCTCTCCACAATAAACACAAGAAAAGCAATTCTAAGGAGAAGAATTTTCAATCCAACCATCATTCACATTTGTTTGTGTCATTCCATCCACATGCGTCCCTAATAAAGAACCAAGATATGACAATTTATCACTAATTAAATCCAGTGAATACTATGAATAATCCTTTTTTTTTGTTAATTTTATTTAAAGGAAAATAAGAAACAATAAAAGGAAAGTAAATCACACACAAGAAAACAAAACAAAAGTATTCACAAAGCTTAAGCTTAAACTACTAAAGGATTTCAAATTCTAATCACTAATTGCCTTGAGCCCCCGGCAACGGCACCAAAAAATTGATACAGCTAAAATTTGATTAAGCATCGCAAGTACACAGGTCATGAAAATAGTATAATAGATAATCAAGATCATCCCACAAAGACTCAATTGAATTAGTGATTAGGCATTAAATTTCCTTATTTCATTTAAGTTGAACAAACCAAATAACGATGATTGAATTTGAAGATCAATTTAAACAAAAGCAAAAGTAGTAAATCTAATGCTTTTTTAAGATTTCAATTGATAAAAATAATCTAGAGTGACTAATCTCTGATTCAAGTCTTATAGCATATAATTACCCAAATAAAAGTACTTAATGTTAATTTGTTAATCTAGAGTATTAGTAGATATAAATATCGCCCAATCACTTATACCCCTCTCTCAAATTGAAATGTTTATCCCTAACAAATCTAATCAAGAGGCGAATAATGTTCAAGTTCACTCTAATATGACTATGTAGGTCTAATAGGTATATTACTATCCTATTGGCAAATTAGAATAAATTGTAATGCTACATTACTTACTCATATGGTCAAATTGAGATCCCTTTACTAAGTGTATTCTAAATTCTCCAATTTCATTCTTAGTTGTGATCAAGCACTAAATATACAAGATGTAACATGATTAAGTAAAGAAAATAACATTTAAGCACAACTTAATGGTTCAAACATGCTTAAATCCTCAAATTAGTTCATAGCTGCTCTAGGTTCGAAGAAAAATAAGCCACACATGTTCAAAATCAATTCCATTACAAAAATAGTAAACTTAAACTTCAAATCCATAATGGAAAGGAAGAAATTAACACCTATAACCGCAAAATTCCATTTCTTCCTCTTGTCCAGCTCCTTTAGTTCAGATCACTCAAAGAGGGTGATGATAATAGCCATCCATAATAATGCCTCTCTTAAGGTTTAAAGATGAAGGTGACTGAACAGTAACTATCAGCCAAAACTAACTCAAAATTAGTCGGTCTCTTTCATGCTCACTCAATAAGAATCAAAATTGGAACACTAATTGGCTTTCTTCTTGCTCTTTTAAGATAAAGAAGGAAAATCCCAAAATAGTGGCATCAGAACCTTGGTGTCCTCTTTTCCTCTAGTTGGTTTTTCTTCCTCTTGCCATCGGCCAACACTCTGCTTCAATTGCCTCCTCCAATCTATGTCCCCACCATGTCAGATAAGAAAAACGATTTTTGTCTGTGGTATCTCTCAAGACAAAACTGGTAAACCTGGTTCAAACTAGCCCATAGCTACCTTCACCATCATGTTCTCTCCCTCTATACCAGTCGTCGGACTTAGACCTGGGGAAGAATAAAATGAATAGAAGCTAAGGTTGCCTTCCTAGGTCCAGCCTTCAATAATGTTCCCTCCTCTCTCTAGAAGACGAATGCCGCTCTTTGTTTTGCTCCTTCGCTAGTTTAAGAACATCGATAAAGAAGGTGATTATCAATCCGAATAGCCGCTGCCTCCTCCTCTCTGTTCTTTTTGGTTCTTTTCTTTAAGTTAGAGAAATTAGAGGTCAAAATGACATCACCTTCCTAACAGTTAAAAAACGATGTCATGGTGTGTTTTTTGGTCCTTTAATCAACATTATTATTCCCTCTAAAAAGGGTACTGAATCTAGTTGAGGGAAGAAAACAAAAAATACTATAAAATAAATGAAAAGAAAGATGATGATGATGATAAAAAAATTGTTTTCCTATTAAATTCAAAACTGTAAATTTTTTTAAAATTCTAAATTAAACAATTCATATTGTAGTTCTAAACTATGATATTTATCATGAAATCCCACAAATGATGCACCTAATTGATATCTTATAAAATCTCAAGAAAATCCCTTAAATTTTGTATAAATGACTCCTTAAATATATTAAAATATATCTCAAGTATGTTAAAATTGGGGAGTCATCAATAACCTTTCTAGGGTTATGCCCTTGACTTCAGTAGTGTCTATGGGTTTTCAATTTAGCATACTAGGATGCCTAAGGATCATACTTATACATGTCTTAGGTGGTAAAGATTGTACTTTCCTTATGCCATCTTCGTTTATCTTGTCATTTAAGATATGTTTTTCTACCCATGATCTTTCAACTATGAATTTAAGGATAACTTTGATCCTTTATTTCTTTAACTCCCTTAAATCTTGTTTTTCAGCTAAGCATATGTCATTGATTCAAAGGATGACTTAACAAAGAATTATCTCAAGACTGTTTAGTACTCATGCAGTATTCTTCGATTATCTTGAAGTTAGCAAGGCTTTCACTTTGTGAAACCTCAAGTACTACTACCTAGACGATCATTTCTACGAAGCCCTCAAGTTACTTCATGTAGAGTTCATCAACCAATTTCCAATTTGGAAAGCAATCTCTATACCTTCTTAATGAAATTTCAAGCCTAAGCTTGTTGTTATAGTCAAAATTGGCCTTAAGAGTTAAAGTGCACAATTGGCAATTCCCTTTAGCATTAAATGTTTGAGGTTTGAAATGCCCCTTATAGATTTAAGAACCTACTTATTCTCAATTGCCTTTTGGCTAGAAGATAAATCACCCAAACATACACTTGGCTAGTTTTAAAAAGAATCCACATCCTCTTGCATGACACTTTGCAATTCTTCTTATCAAGGGCTTTTAGTATCTTTTAGAAACTTCTAGGCAATCACCATAATGTTTTTGGGACTGGACCCGTTGGACGGTCCATCTTGTCCTGCCGTCAGCCAGAGAAGAAGGCGACCCGAGTCATCCTTGAAAACTATTTTTGTTGTTGGGCCATTTTGAGCATGTGTGAACTGCTCCTTAAGCCAAGAACCGATATTTAGTCAAAAACCAAAGCAGCTTTAGACTAGCCAAATGGTCTAAGACGAAGAAGAAACAAGATGAGAAAAATGAAGAGAAGAAGAAGAAGGAAGGAAGGAAGACGATGGAGAAAAACACACGTTGAAGACAAATAGAAGAAAGAGAAACAAATATATATTACCTATTAGCTTCTTTTAAAAGTCTAAACCTTGCGTGTTGTCAGTCTCTTTGTTAAACTCCTTGGAAAAAAGTAGTCATGAGACACGTGAAGGTTGCATAAAGACTAGAGAAGATATTTTTTCTATGTTTTTAAACTCATTTTTTAATTTTTTAATTTTATTATAAATAAATTATTCTCCCTCAAGTATGTAACATCCCATATTTCACGCAATACAGCTGCCATATGTTATGAAATACTAAAATATTTTAATATTACTTATTTTTATATTATAATTCAAAATGTATTTTTAGTATTTTAAATTAATTACTTTATAGTATTTATACTTATTTGTTTATACTAAACCAATTTATCTAACTTATAAATTGATATATAATCAAATAAAACACAACATATATAATGATTAACTAACTTATTTAGTTTCCTTAAACTCTCCCAAAAAAGTCAACTAGGTCTTATATTAAGGACTGTAGGTAGTATGTAACTAAATCTTTTTTATTAAACCAGAGTAATTATATTTATATCCTTATAAATGTATATACTATTATTTTTAATTTAATTATTACATCATCGGCTCAATCGAACGGCTTAACCGATCAGACCGTTTGAACCATTACTCGTTAATCGTTTTGGTTCAATGTCCGGTCCAGCTTTTAAAACATTGAGTCATCATCACCTTCTAAATGTTGAAGTGAGCATTCAATCTATTAGGGGATCTATCCCCTTAATATCATTTGCAAAATGACGATTTACTCTATTGTGAGTTTAATAGGATTCTCTTTCTATGTATGAGTGAGGTGTTCTTCTTGTAAATTACCTTTTACCTCTTTCATTGTGAAAATGATCTCAACCCCCCCCCCCCACTCTGATAGTAAACTGAGGAATACTTGCTTATTCATTGTCACTATAAACCTCTTAAGAAGATTTTGACATGGTTAAATGCTCATTTCTTGTTAGGAAACATGGTTTCTATGAATGTTATGTTTCTTATTTCTCTATTAGTCATTATTCCATCATCATTTTCACTCATGAAGACATATCATTTCAAATTCTCAGGTCGTCTCATGAAGACATACCTTTTGTACCTTGGCTCCAGTATTCTATACTCATAGGAAGAATTATGGATATAAGCTATTGACCTTTATGGTCTTAAGATGCTTGGGCTTGATTTAAAGGCCTATCCATAACTTGCAGTGCATGGTTGTGAATGACTTAGAAGGCATTTGGTCAAATATAAGGACAATAGCTATGACTTTACTTGCTGACATATGACTGATAGTTTTACTTACACTATCATTTATTTAACCATGCAAAGGAGGGGTCTATCTCTTTGTTTCAATAACTCTATTGTATTGAAGGTTATATGAATTGGTAGTTTCCTAACAATCCCTTTCTTGTACACAGAGTATCTTAAACTAACCCTTGTTAGTTCAAAAGGTCTTATCATTTTAGTTTAATTGATTCCTAACTAGAGTTAGCCATTATCTAATAGCCTTACACTTGCCTAAAATCAAGTAAACATAACTGTATTTCGAGTAAACTTCCATGATGTTAATGAAGCACTAGGCTCCGTGTCTTGACCTCAAGTTTATTGGTTCACAAATGTCATTTTTTGCTGATTTCATAGGATATTTGCACCAGGCTAAAAAAGGTTTCCTTGTCTTTCTTGCCAACTAGACTAAGTATTTAACTACTCACAAGGATATTCACCCTTTAGCACACATTACTTGGCAAAAACCTGTTTTACTAGTTTGATCATTCCTTTTGATCAATATGTGCATGTGGCAAGAAAGAGAATTGTTATCTCCAAAAGGAAACATCGAATTCAATAAAGGATTTAAGAGTCACAGTCCCATCGATCTTTAACTCAAAAGATAACAAAGATTTGATTTTGTACATTTCATATTGCATCGAGTGAATCAAGATGGTTTATCTATGCAGAGTTAACATGCAAGTTTGAATCCTTTGATTCTTTCTCTTACTCTTCGTCTGACACGAATCCATATGCTTTTGTGCAACATCCATTGCTAACGTGGCTTGTTTATTCATAACTTTAAAGGATTATCAATGTAGCCTTTCATCTTTATAGAAACCATCCTTGACCTCCTCTAGATCAATTTTACCTTATAGGTTTCTTGATCCTTTGGACTTAAGCTTGGAGGATAAATCCTCCTATTCTTTAGCTAAGTTCATCTAGCTGATAGATCTTCGATCCTTCAATCTTTCATACTCAAACTTCATGTGGTAAACCATATTACCAAACATTACAATATGCCTATTGTGAGTAACATTTACTCTCGTATACTCTCACTTATCAGGAGATGTCTTGTCAAAACATATACTTGTTATTTGTTAGAAAGAACTTGGCATGTTTGTCTCAACTTTTTAATTTGACATTTGCCTCAAGTGTTGCCTAAATGACATGTTAGAACTTAGTACACTATGTTACAACCTAACTTAGTTTCAACTTCATGGAAGAAAACTATCAATTCCATCATCCAAAGCTCTCCACACAGCCTGAATAGGGTTATATTGCTCAAATTGGCATGCCATTATAAATAGCAATCTTGTTCTTTCTATGCTTGATAGCATAAGTTTTCTATTTCCTTTGGGGTGCTTCAGCCTTTGGATGAGGAAGACTAGTTGGTATGATGTCGCTGACATCTCATTTTTCTTGAATGTAAGAGATTTGGGAGTTTCTAACTCCATAGATATCTATACTGAGCTTGTCTTCATAAGCTCAATCAAATGGACTTAGTCATAATTTGATCACTTAGACAATTATGGTATACAAATCACATGTACTCAAATAAAATATATGATAATTAGATAATAAGTTTACTAGTTTTGTGTTTAAGAGATAACTATGTTGACTCTCATCCCACTTATTCTTGTTACCTTACCACACTTTTAACCGTAGTCTTTACTGAACACATTCTCCTTAGGGTTTCAGAATACATTCCAGAAGCTCCCACTCAATCAAAGTAGTTATAATCAAATATTAATATCATCTAAATAACAGCATGAATGTTCATGAAAAGTAGAGAATATACTCAATTCAGTTCTAAAATCGAAAAGAATTTAACCATAAATTCAATGAAAAAGAACATTTAAAATTTGTGAAAATTTGCCTCACTTTGCTGTCTCTTAACTGGGTTCATCCTCTCAAAGGGCCCTTCTGGCCATATAAACTCATGTAGCATCATGCTACATTGCTCAGCTCCTCATAGCCATGTCTACATCCACTTACTTGGATATGGTTGAAGCATACCTCCCACTGGATGAGATGATTCCTACATCTCTCCTAATCTCATCCTTTGTCACAACATTTGTGAAAAGGCTAACTTACAAGTCACTACCTCATCCCCAATAGATTCATTGTGGTTGAAAGTTTGGGAGGACTTATCATTAGTGAATAAGTTCAAGTTGCTACAAGTTTTAGGTTTTATCTCCAAGAGTTTGAGTCAAGATTACACAAGATCTCGTATTCAAAAACTCATTTGAATAACTTCCCATTGAAAGAGTATTTAAACATTAATTGTATGTTGGAGCTGAAATTTTCTTAGTGTTTATACCCACTTATTCCAAAAACAAAAAGAATCAAAATAGACTCAATTTAAACATTTTTAGGAATCTCCAACAATTTCTTGTCCCAAAATGGATCCAATTTTGCTTTAAGCATATGCAAATTGCATATTAAAGTGAAGCTCTCAAATTTAGGGATTTTTAAAAATAAACCACATCTCAATTAGAGGTCCACTCTCTTACACGCACCTATAGAAGTTGTCTAGATTGAAAGATATTGAAAAATGGAAAATTCTTACGACTCCCACTCTCAGTGGTGGTGCGTTTCATCCACGAGCAGCCTTGCAACCACCAGCCAATAACACGCATTGGCCACCCATACACCATGTGCCATCTTATGCCAGATGGTGTTCGCCGTGTGGTAGAAGGTGGCTCCCCTAGTCCCACTCACATATGGCATATCCGAATTTTTTCTCTTCCGAATTTTTTTTGTTAAATATATAAAGTAATTATTTTTTAAAAAAATATGGTCAAGTCTTTGACCGTTGACATCTGACATGTCACCTTTAACCTAATGACATGGCTCTAAGATATGGCAAGTCAACTAATGACGTGGCACACTAACATTTCCTAGTCAACTGATGACATGGCCTAGTTTGACATGGCACTGAACACATGTGTGGCCACCTATTACGAGACTACATGTTTTGGTTATGGATGATATGGAGAGTTGACTGCCATGTCATCGCCTTCAACCTCCAGCAGGGTTGTCTTTGACTTGACCGGAGCTCCTACGGGTCATCGTGACACACAAAATTTGTAAGCTCATATCTTTCTTGTTTTGGCTCTGTTTTTCACATTCTTGGTCTCTTTGTAATTGTTGCAACATGAACTACAGACCCATGGCTTTTGTTAGATCCAAAAACATCTTTTATGAAGATCAAATCATGAGTAAATTGGCAGCGACAACAATGCAACCTGCCAAATTCTTTCCTTCGTATCTCCCCTATTTGAACTCCAATTGACATGTTATAAGCATCATTGGAATTGTCTTTTCATTCTCTACACATCCAAGTCCTCAGCTTAGGCAAAAATGCTCATTTTTAAAACCCAATTTTTCTAGCTTCTTCGGCCAACGTCCATGGCACTCCGTAACGTGATTTGGATGTGTTTCCTCTATGTTTTATGGGCTCTTTTGCCTTTTAAGGGTTAAAGTATCTTGTTTTTTATTCCACAGGTTCAAAAAACTGAACTTTGATAAGATTGAAGAAGTGAGGAAAAGAGGAGAGAAGAAAATAATATACATATATGAAGAGCTTTTAAACTCAAGAACCTAGTATCTCACATTCACATGCAAAAACCAGAGAGCATGCATATAGCAATTTCAAGTGACAAAATCTTAGAAGAATATAGCTTGAGGAGAAAAACATATGCGAATGGTTAAGAGGCAATCGGCATGTATATAAAAAAGTAATAGCACAACCATGAGAAATCCATAAGCTTGCTCATAAGAATACCCAAATTAGGAGAGAGAGAGAGAGACACACACACACACACATATATATATTTGGTTAATATGCATGCGAATAAGAAGAGGGAAGAATAAGAAGGAAGCATATTTTAATATCATATATTCACATATATATTGATAGCACAGTGAAAAGAAAATATGATGGAGATATAAATAGTTTATATCACACGCTTATTTGTAAAGAATAATCACAGCCTCAAGATCATCCAGCTCTAATGCCAATCAAGGAAAATTATGAGGGAGAAGAGACTTGCGTACTGGGGTGGATCCACATTCGAATATGGATCAAAGCTTCAATGCTCCATAACTCAATCATAGTAATAATGTCCCCGTGATAATTAGACTACTAGAGCCCAAATAGGATTGGCACAACAAATCACCAGTGTAATGTCCCTAAAGAAAATATTAATTCATAAAGTAATATTTTAATTATTTATTGTAGATATTTAACAAAAGTATATTAGTAGCTTACTGGTACTTGAAGCCATTGTATTCTTTGTGCTCTTAAGTTCAAATGCCTATTTTGCCAAAAGTTGCGCTTTGTAACCCCCTCCATAATTATATCCAAAATACATGATTAAAATGAAATAGAGACCAATAATAATCCAATAACATTTACTAACCCATCACATGACGGGGTTTTCACGAATACTTTTTGAAATCATTTATAAACTTGGTCTCATATTCACATTTCGAATACAATTACTACGCGAAGATAAATCACATTCATATAAATATCAGAGTGCACAACTTAATCATCCCGGCAATCCCGGGTACATACCTTTGCTAAAGATACACAGGGCCCAATTGCCCATTACAATTCTTCAAATGGGGATTACACAATCTCATCTCGAAGGAGTCATAGCCGCTCCCTCCACGAGCCACTTGCCCTGTCTAAATTGTTGGTAGGGGAGAGTGAGATTCGAGAGAATCTCAGTAGGAAACAGATACCATAATGCATGCATGATAGATGCTATGTGTATGACATGTTAGCTTTATCTAGATGCATGCCCCATAATGACATTTTTGCATACTCAATGTTTCATGTAACAAAACTATGGCCACAGCAAAACAGAAACAGAGCTTCATTTATTCAAATATGCTCTACACAATCAAGTAAAGCAATCACATACATCACTACACAAGCAAAGATATCAAATACATGCAAGTAAGGTAAGTCCCCTACCTCCAGTCTTTTCTCCTCGATTTGCGTGCCAGCAACTCAAGGCTTCACATTCGGTCCTACAATGTCAAATGTACTATTTAGACACTTCCATAGTGTTTCTGGGGGTTATATGAAGCTATATTGAAAAATTACTAAAATACCCCCGGGACCCGGCCCGGCCCGGCCGTACCCGGTCCGGCTGTACTTTTCTTGAAATTTTGACATGGGCTATTCTAACATATTTTCGTCCAAGGAATCCATTTCTGTACTCGGAATTATCAAATTCAATGTTAAATTACGAAATTGCCCTTGGCAGCCCTACTTTTAGGGTTTTAGGGGCGTTTCTGTAATTATGCTTTCTCGGCCTTTTCCGAAAAAGTGCCCAACTGTAACCCCACCTATTTTCGCCCACTGAATCCAATGGAATCATCAAATCATTGAAAATCCAGCTCTAAGACCCATTTACAATGCTGGCCGAAATATATGGGTTTTAAGGGGAAAATTGGGGTTTTTCGGTTTCGGCTTCGTAAACGTGTTTCTTTCCACTCCTAACCACTTTATTGACTATTCCATTAGGTTACAACTACCATTTAGTATCAATTTGGGCAGCATAACAGCCCCTACAACCCATTTCCATAAATTAAAACCAACGGCAATCCGGCGGAATTTCACCGATTAAATTGCCCACAGCAGCTAGAATAGTCAATATACAAGAGTTTGGAAGTTACCTCAAGCTCCTTCTGGCTTTTCCCCAATATAGCTGAAAAACCCTAACTTTCCTAACCAAGATCTGAGCTTCAACAACCTTCAAGAACATAGAAGAGAAGCTTAAGAGTAGAGTTATACACGTTAGGAGCTAAATCGCCGGAGAAATCGGCTTACCTTGCGAGATTTTTCCTTCCTTCTCTCTATTTTTCTCTCAACTCCTCTCTCCATATTCAGCTGTGCAGCACGTCGGAAATGAGAGCTGAAGATGATGTGAAGATGTTTTAATTCCATGCTTATGTCATCTTGCCTTTTGATGATGTCATAATTCCCAAAATTGGCATTTTCGGATTTTCTGGCAGATTTTCTGCCCAATCTTTGAAAAATCATAACTAATTCTAGAAAAATCGAAATGAGGTGATCCCAAATCCAAATGAAAGATATTTAAGTCCTCTTGATAGGAAAAATATTGGCAATTACTAAAAATCACCACACAATTCCAGAATTACATAAAACTCATCACTGCCCCAAAATAGAGTTCAGTTTCCATCCCAAACGTTGGACAGTCATATCTCCTAGTTCACAAAACGAAATGGCACAAATTATATGTCCATTTTGAAGCTTGGTATGTGAAATTTAAGACTGGAAAGGTTCATAATTTTCTGACATCATTTGCCTAGTAAAAACGTCCACACGAGAAGACTGCCCAGACAGAATTCACACTGGACAGCATTTCCAATTTTTTGCAACCAATGTGTCCAATCCAATTTAAATCAATTCCAATGATTAAATACCACAACATGACACCATTTCCATCACAATATCCCATTCAATTCCTCCCTCTATTCTAAGTCAATTTGGATGTTAATCCACAATTGAACTCAAATACAGGATTTTGGCGTTGCTCATAACACAAGCGACTACAATCCACTTTATATTCTCTAAAAGGGTTCATTAATCACTAACCACGTTCACTTTTGGACTCATTATCTCTTAATCACAATTTGGGATCTTGCTAAACCGGGGCTTAGCAATCCACTAATCTCAGGCTTATTCTTTATCCTCGAGTCTCAAAATTCGGGGTATTACACGCTTTATTTTGTTATGACATGCTAAATTACTTTGATGCCCTTGTGCCTTAAAAAAATTTAAAAAAATGAAATGAAAGAAAAAAAATATTCCTCTTCATTTCTCCCGTATTCTGGTCAATTCCAGGAGGAAGGGGAATAGAAGCTTTTACGGCAGGGGATATTGCACCCAAAAAACAAAATCTCACTGCCATTCTTCCTGTCTCTCCTTTAAGCAGGCAAAAATAGCAAGAAAAAAAATAGAAGAGTAGAAGAATTTCGAGGAGCTTCTGGGGCGTGGTTGGATGTTCTTCCCAGTTTAGCGCCATAATCATCTTCTCTCTATTGGTTGCTGTGCATTCAATCGATTCTGTAGTGGATTAGCTTGGGCTCCATTCAAAGTTCTTCCTCTTCCTCCATTGCAATCTCTCTCTATGGTGTGTGTGCCTACTTGATGCGTCATCTCTTCTCTTCTCCTTTGTGCTCTTGTTACTGTACGTGGGCAACTGTGCGTGAATGTCATCCTCCTCCTCTTCTCATGTGCGTCATTGGTGGTGGTATGTCGGAATATCTTCTTCCTTCCTTTCCTTGAATTGCTGTTTTTAGTATTGTGTGCGTAATGCTGTAATTTTGTCCTTGCTCTGTTTCATCCGTGTGGTTTGTTAAATGGAGGTTTCTATTGTTTGGTTCTTGGGTTGAGTTGAATCAAGGTTCAGTGATTATGTTGGACTTTGGGTCCAAGTCCGCCCTTGATGGGCCAGACTATTTGATTAAGGGCATAAGTTGCCCCATCAAATAATTAATCAATCAACATAAGATTGTTGCTTGGAAAATAAGTTGGGAATTAATTGTGAGATCATGATTATGAAACAAATCCCCATGATTGAAGAATCGATTTAGAATCAATTGAATTAATTCACTGACTTGGAGAGCAAGAAAGGAGTGCACACACTGCCTAATTAGTGGTCACTCTGATCACTATAAATAGGGTGTGCCTCTAGCATTGCAAACCACCCCTGCCATTGAGCTTTCTGGCAATCTCCTCTTATCTACCATCTTGCTTGTTCTGGTGCACTGCTGTGCAAACCCTGATTAGGCTCTTGTAGTCTAATCCTTGCGTGGGCTCCAAACCTGGATCCGACTTTACCGGTACGTGCTTCTACTCTACTGCTTAATTTGGTTTATATTTCCTTCATTGGCATCAGAGCCTGCTTGTTCTTGTGGTTGTGTTCAATATGCGTTCTACCATATTTTATTATATATATATATGCATACATATCCAAATGAGTTCACGCCTGCGTATATGTGTATATATAAAATTTTCACATGCTCATATATTTTTCTTTATTCCGCTGCTACTCTGTGTATCTGCATGTCCGTGATGCATGCATTTGTGTATATATGAACATGTGCTTTATCTCTCTTCATCTCTGTCTCTTTTCGTCTCTCTCTCCTCTGCACTTTTTTTGTTGTTGTTCCTCACATGTACTCACATGTTCATGCACTGCGTTGTTCATTCATAAGCATGATACTATTTCTTGAAGCATGCTCTTAGTTCTAAAAGATTGAAACTATGCTTTCTCTCTCTTCTCTTTGTCTCTGTGAATATCGTTAATGGATCTGGAATCTGTATGAGTTCAAAAACAGAAACTTGAACATATAAATAAATGCATGAGATCATAAAACGTAAGAAGAAAGAAAAGCACCGCGTTTTCTGTGTGAATCCACGGTCACCGACAAGCTTCGAGAAATTGGGTCTTCGAAAACGTGAGCCTTTATGTGAAAAGAGGTTATGAACGTGAAGTACTCGAGGAGACGGTTCCAACGGCACCAGAATCGCGTCAAACGAAGGTCGGAAGAGGGAGAAAAAGGGAAACGAAACAGGCGGGTCACGATAGACCCGCCTGAGCTCCGGCCGGGTCACGTCGACCCGGCTGGAGGTTGAAGAAGGGGGAGGGGGCCAAAACGGCGTCGTTTTGGCCAGAACCCCAAAACACGCCATTTCACTAAGTGAAACGGTGCCATTTAACGCTGGCCAAAATGGCGTCGTTTCGGCCAGTGGGGGCTGCGTTTCAAATCACTGAAACGCAGCGTTTCGGGTCGGTCGACCTGAACCCGATTCAAAGGACATTGGGCCGGTTCATCTGACCTGGACCGGTCCAACCCGATTTCCAAAAAAAACAAACAAAAAAAACTTTTTTTTATTCATTTAAAAAAAAAATTTTTACTCTCTCCCTTGACAGCGCGCCTTTGTGGCGCATGAGACCCACCCCAAGGCCCAATGGGCCAATAGAGGACATTATCGGACTCAGTGAACTGAGACAAGTCCAGTGGTTTTGACGCAGTGTCAAAATACGGTCTCTAGGGTGGCGCGTGAGTGACACGCACCACTACCCGAGAGTGGAACTCCCCAGTTTCCTATTTTTAAATGAATTTTTTAGACCAGAAACCTTCTGGTGGCGCGTGGGGGCGCGTGCATGGGCATTTTTGGAATGCTTTTAGCCCTAAAAAATTTGTAAATTCATGTTCTTCACATTGATATATTATTTGTCTATTTTTGGAAATTATTCAGAACATTTTATTTACGTTTTTGAGTGTTTTTTAACCTTAAACTATTTAAAATAAGTTCTGAAAATTGTTTTTCTTTGTGATAAACGATTATTGGTCAGATATGGCTAGTATACACACTAACCAATCCTTTGATGGGGCTCCCCCTGAATATTCTCTGGCTTCTGATGATGAACAAGAGGTAAAGACCTCAAGTGGAGTTGGTAGCACCAACAAAAAGGGTCCCCCTTTGTCACTACAAGACTCCAACGCACCTGACGAGGTGAAGCAAGAAGAGAAAGCAAAGCTCAAATTTGATAAATTCAAAGAGGAGGAGGTCGATAGACCAAGAACTAGTGCTCTAATCAAATCTCTTGTTGAAAAAGACGTTGATAGATATGTTCAAATCAAAAGCGTCTATGGGGTCATTTGTGGATATGGTAGACAAGTCACTAATGCTAGTGACGCTGAGTTCTACATAAAAGCTATGGTGGAATACCGTGAGCAAGTGACAAAGAGGGGTCATCTCCATGGCCAAGGATTTTGGAAAGACGTTTTCAAGAGAGGCATAGACAACATGGATAAAGGAAGAGCTAAGGCTAGGAAAACCATTCTAGATTTTGGTATTGATGTACCTCGTTATTGAAACTTGATTATCCATGTTTTAGTTTGCTTGTTTTTGAATTTGTTTTCATTAAAACTTATATGAACCTTTCATGGAATTATTGCTTAATGAATAAATTGTTTTTTTTTTGGAATTATTTATTCTACTTCCTTATGATGCTTTATTTGAGTGGGAGCATATTTTTTTCTTCCTTTTCTGGAATTTTTTTTTTAAAAAAAAATCATGGGGATATGTTTAAATATGAATAGAAATTAAAAAAAATGAGTGGTAAACTAGAATGAGTGGGATGGGGGTCAACCTAGTTGATTCCTGAACACGAAGCTAGAAAACTCTCATTCTATTAATTTCTACTCTTACTTAAACAAAGAGATAGTGTCTCAAAGAAAAAATTGCATACCTAATGAAAATGCATGTCTATATGACAGAAAAATGGCTCAAATGACAAGCAAGACTTTTGTTGTTGATCTCATTAGAGGAGACAAGCTGCATGGTGAGAACTTCAGCATATGGCACCGTAAGATCTCGTATGTCTTGGAGGAACAAGATGTTATGGACGTCTTGACCAATGTTCTTCCGCAACCCGATGCTAATGCACCACGAAGGGAACAGGATGCTTTTGCAACCTGGAAAAGAAAGGATACCATCGCTCGGATCACAATATTTGCGGCAATGACCAACGATGTGATATGTCAATTTGAAGGACATGTCACTACCTTTGCCATATGGACAGCACTGAAAGAAGAGTTTGATAGTACTTTTGATGCTAGACTCAGGAGAATCACTGTCAAGCTTGACAATTATAAGCTGGGTCCAAACACTACCATAAGGCAGCATTTGAGGAAAATGCAGAATATGATAAGGGAACTTATCGAGGTAGGTGGAACCCTTTCTGAAGCACATCAAGTGCAAGCTATTGTGAGTTCGCTCCCTGCGAGCTGGGATCACATGAAGTACACCATAACTCACAACAACACCATCAAGACTTTTGCTGACGTTGCTCGTCACATCCAATTGGAGGATGACCGTATGTACGGTGCAAAGACCAATGGTCAAGCACTCTTAACTGAAGAAAAAGGAGCTTCATCCCAGAAGCGAAAGCCCAATAAAGGCAAGGGACCCCAAAAGAGGAAGGGGAACCCAAGGGCAAAGAAGGATAGGAATGCCTTCAAGAAGAACAAGAAACCTGTAAAGAAGCGAGACCTTTCCAAGGTCAAGTGCTACTCTTGCGAAAAGAAAGGCCATTTTGCAAAAGATTGCCCTGAGAAGAATAAGGTACTATGTGATAACCCTTCTCATTTTTCTTTTGTTTCTAGTACTGCCTTTATAGCTAAGGCTAATCCTGTGTGGGTTGTAGACTCAAGGGCCACAGACCATGTGAGCAGAGATCGTAGGAACTTCACGGAGTTTCGCAGGCTACTAGCTAAAAGCATATGGCTTTACGTTGGGAACAATGCGATGGTAGAAGTAAAAGGGATCGACACCTGTAAATTGACTTTACAAGGCGGGCGAACCCTAATTTTGCAAGATGTCCTCTACGCTCCGGAGATCTGATGAAACCTAGTGTCTGTTATTTCATTAGTTAAATTCAGTTTTAATGTTAACTTTCATGATCAAGTTGTTGACATTTCAATTGGGACCAATTATTTCGGATTTGGTTGTATTTCGGATAGTTTCTTTGTTTTAATGAATTATGATTTTAATTCTAGTCAATGCTATGCGATTTCATCTACTGATAATTACGATACATGGCACGCCAGATTAGGACACATTGGTCAAGAACGCATGACCAAACTAGCAAATGAAGGATTACTAGGAGAAGTGTCAAAAAGAGAAATGTCTCTATGTGAGCATTGCCTTACTGGAAAAAGCACAAGGAAACCCTTCAGAAAGGCAACCAGAGCAGAACATCCTCTTAAACTGATCCACTCGGATATCTGTGGACCTATGAGTGTGAGGGCATGATATGGAGCGTGGTACTTCATTACATTTATCGATGATTTTTTGTGATATGGACATGTATACTTGATCTCTCATAAGTCTGAAGCTTTAGAATGCTTCAAGAAGTACCTTAATCTAGTTGAAAATCAACTAAATTGTAAGGTTAAAGCCTTGAGAACTGATAGAGGTCGAGAATATCTCTCAGAATAGTTCAAAATGCTCTGTGATGAAAAATGGATTGTCAGACAATTGACCATCCCTGGCACTCCTCAACAAAATTGGGTCTCCGAGAGAAGAAATAGAACACTTCTCGATATGGTTAGGTCAATGATGTCACAAGCTGAACTACCAATTTCGTATTGGGGCGATGCACTATTGACTATGACATTTATACTTAACCGAGTTCCTTCCAAATCAGTCACTTCTACGCCTTATGAGCTGTGGACAGGCCGTAAGCCAGATCTAAGTGTCTTACGACCATGGGGATCGGCGGCCTATATACACAACTCATCTCACAAACATGGAAAGTTGGGACCTCGAGGCAAGAAATGTATCTTTATAAGATACTCTGAGCAATCAAAAGGATATGTCTTCATTGGTGAAAATGAGGACGGCTCAATGACTGAGGTCGTGTCAAGGGACGCAGTATTCCTAGAATCAGATTTTCCTAGCAGAGGAAGCCTTAACCAAACAGAAACTCTATATGAGAGTGAGGAAGTTGAAGGCATCCCTCAGATCACTGACCCGAGTAGGAGAAATGAGTCATTTTCACAACATGGAAATGATAATCAAGCACAGGAAGAGAATCCTATACAACTCCCACCCCGGAGAAGCCAAAGGGATAGAATCCCTAAAAGACGCTTCTCCGTTGAAGGGGAAGTACTCATTGTCAATCCGGAAGACAATGAAGAAGATCCGAAAAGTGTTATAGAAGCGCTAATCAGACCTGCTAAGGAAATATGGCAAAATGCCTTAGAAGAGGAGATGAATTCCATGAAAGCTAACCAAGTTTGGGAATTGGTTGACCTGCCACTAGGCCGAAAGGCAATTGGGAACAAATGGGTTCTCAAATATAAACGAAAGGCAAATGGATCAATTGACAAAGCCAAAGCACGATTAGTGGCTAAGGGGTACACCCAACGAGAAGGGATAGATTATGAAGATACCTTCTCGCCAGTGGTGCATTTTAACTCAATAAGACTCATACTTGCCATAGTGGCAAGTATGGACTTGGAGTTACATCAAATGGATGTAAAAACCGCGTTCCTTAATAGAAAACTAGATGAAGAGATATATATGGAGCAGCCTGAGGGCTTCATAGAAAAGGGAAGTGAACAAAAGGTTTGCAAACTCCTAAGGTCCATTTACGGACTGAAATAATCATCTAGACAGTGGTATTTAAGATTTCAAGAGGCAGTAACCTCATTCAACTTCGAGATGATCGAAGAAGACCACTGTGTCCACATAAAGCGGTTTGGAGATGATTTTGTGATTTTGTCTCTTTATGTAGATGATATACTCCTGGCCGGAACGAGTCTTAAGGTAGTCAAAACAATCAAGGATTGGTTATCCTTGAATTTTGAAATGAAAGACATGGGCGAAGCAGAATATATCTTGGGAGTCAAGATAAAGAGGAATCGTTCAAAAAGATTGTTATCCTTGTCACAAAAGGCATACATAGCAAAGATCTTAGAACGATTCAATATGAGAGACTGCAAGCCTATGGATACCCCTGTGGTTAAAGGACACCACCTCAGCACGGACATGTGTCCCATGGAAGAATCCGAAATAAAACGCATGAAATGAGTCCCGTACTCGAGTGCAGTTGGAAGCTTGATGTACGCTATGCTTTGTACTAGACCAGACATATGCTTCGCAGTCGGACTTGTAAGCCGATTTCAATCTAACCCTAGAATAAAACATTGGGAAGCTGTGAAAAGAATCATGAGGTACCTGAAGGGAACCATGGATTACAAGCTATGTTACCAAGGTAGAGATATGCATCTAATAGGATAATCTGACGCCGACTGGGCAAGAGATATAGATGAACGACACTCCACCTCAGGGTACGCGTACCTCCTAAATAATGGAGCAATTTCCTGGAGCAGCAAGAAACAGACCTGTGTGGCTCTGTCATCCATGGAATCTGAATACATAGCTTGTTCTGCCGCTGTTTAAGAAGCTGTATGGCTTAAGAGATTTCTAGAACGTCTAGGAATGAAAGGCAGAAAGGAGGGTCCTATTCTAATACATTGCGATAGTCAAGCTACAATAGCCTATGCTAAGGACCCTAAGGATCACAGTAGGACAAAGCACATAGACATTAAATATCATTTTGTATGAGACATTATCACTAAGAAACAAGTGACCGTTCAATACCTTTCTACTCATAAGATGTTAGATGATCCCCTTACAAAGCCCATTGCCAGAAACCCTTTTGTTAAACATGTAACTGCTTTGGGCTTGCGTAGAATGTAATGTATTGAATATTGCAATAAAATGATGCATTTTCAGTTTTTCAAATATATTGTGTATATATTAATGCATAGGCACGAGGTATACAATTCTGTATGTCGTACAGGTCAAGAAGGTTGGTTCGCTCACACGAACAACCGTCTTCCCACGATTTACAGGGGCGTGGGATGATAAGATGAGCAAATGATCACCATGAGATGGGTAAGGAAGATCTTTGCGCTTGAGTCGCCTCAGTTGAACTGAGATGAGATCTGCATGTATAAATACATCATGGATCGAGGCATGATTACAAAGGATGAATCATCAGACATGTAGCCAGGCAAAGGACTCTCTTTTACAAATGAGGTTCCAAAACAGGGGAATAATTGTAAAAGGGAAGTTCTGGTTCCAATGTTGAGTACATTTGAACCAAAGACTGTACAGTGAAAGATAAAGGTAAAATCGACATACACCATTGCAAAATCACCGTAGCATGCAATTCATACTGCATGTGCTTGAGAGAATGACTGCAATATGGGACGTAGGTGACAGATCCCTGGTTCACTACGGTGTGAGTCCCAGGAAGGAGAAATCCTTCAAACGATGCCCTCAGGACTTAGCCAGGCATCCTGAAAGTTTGACTTGGGGCCAGCTACTTTAGCTAAAACTTTATGATCACGTATAATTCGATCAGACAACTAAAAGCTAGGAAAGCGACCAAGTCGGGAAAGATCGATGTTTCTAGTCAAAAAGGAAGGTCTATCTTGAAGTACACCTTTTACGATGGCATCTGTGACATGTCCCTTACGGGTTATGAGAAAAACCAATAAGTGTGGATACCACGCGCATAATAGGCAATCTGGGTCAAGTTCAGAAACAAGAGAAACTATGACTCAAGAGGGATCAGATATGCTATGAGTTGAGTGTATGGACAGACCTAGGGCATATGAGGCAACAATTTACAGGTTCACAAAGGGTGTCCTTGGATGCTGATCCGATATCAAGGATTTCTAGTATCACAAGCACCAAAGGTTCTGAAGATGTTGTGCCCACGCAGTCACGGCAGACACCAAGTATGAAACAAGAAGAAGATGTAGTCGCATGATGGGTGGCCCATCAAGTGTGAGTGGGAGATGTTGGACTTTGGGTCCAAGTCCGCCCTTGATGGGCCGGACTATTTGATTAAGGGCATAAGTTGCCCCATCAAATAATTAATCAATCAATATAAGATTGTTGCTTGGAAAATAAGTTGGGAATTAATTATGAGATCATGATTAAGAAACAAATCCCCATGATTGAAGAATCGATTTAAAATCAATTGAATTAATTCACCAACTTGGAGAGCAAGAAAGGAGTGCACACACTGCCTAATTAGTGGTCACTCTGATAACTATAAATAGGGTGTGCCTCTAGCATTGCAAACCACCCCTGCCATTGAGCTTTCTGGCAATCTCCTCTTATCTACCATCTTGCTTGTTCTGGTACACTGCTGTGCAAACCCTGATTAGGCTCTTATAGTCTAATCCTTGCGTGGGCTCCAAACCCGGATTCGACTTTACCGATACGCGCTTCTACTCTACTGCTTAATCTGGTTTATATTTCCTTTAGATCAAATATAACTATATTCATAGTTAGAATGTTTGAATTTGGGAGACTGTGATTTCAAGAAGAAGACTGGTAGAGAATTTTAATGATTAACTTTGTTGATTCTTATGTAGTTAAATGGAATTTCCAAGCTAAAAACTTGACGAGGGTGTTGGGAAGAAGATTGATAGAGAGTTTTAATGATTAAATTTATTGGTACTTGTGTACTTGTTGAAGTGTATATAAAGTCTTGATGGGGCTTTTAAAAAAAGGAACTTATGGAATTGAATTGATGATAATTTTTTTTAGATTAAATTGTTTGGTATTGCATATTCATATGGGATTTTAATTTTAATGGAATATATAGTCTTGAGGGAAACTAAATTAGAAGAAAATCAGGATGAAAATTTAGTTAATTAAAGAAAGATTCTGTTATACCAAAAAAGGAAATTCAATCTTTGCCTTAAATGTAAATTAAGAAAATAAATGTCATGCAATAGTTTATATTTCATATTATTATTATTATTATTATTATTATTATTATTATTATTATTATTATTATTTTATATCTCCATTAAGGCATTGTTAATAAATTTTGCTAAAAAGGGTTTATTTAAACTGATACATCTTTGGGTGCCACCATAAGTAGTTTTATAAATAATATGCAACGTTCATATGTATTTCTATTTGTGGACAAAAGTTCTTAAAAGACAAATTGAGCTTTGATCCTTTCAATTGAAATTCAAATTTGATTTATTTCATTAATGTAATAATATATACACACATATACACACAACGTATTTGAGTAAGCTGGAAATTTGGCGTTTTGAATGTTTAAGAAATTTATTACTATATTTTACTGGAGAAAATTTTTCGAATTGAAAAAGAAGAGAGATTTCTTATTAGATTGTGAACATTTTTTTTATCAGAGAAACTAGACACAAAGAGCTTGTTATTCATGGCCTTTGTGCTATGCTTGTCATTTATAGCCACCAGGTTACACTTGTTTTCGTGGCTTTGAGCCACACTTGGTTATTTGCCCTCGTGAATTATGTGTCTACGCTAGTTTTCATAGCTTCAAGCCATGCTTGGTTACTTACCCTCATGGATTATGTGTCCACACTTGTTATTCGCAGCCCTTGAGATGCACTTGTTATTCATTTTGTGATGGTTCCTCTGATGAAACAAGTCTTCAGGAAAACAAATGTTTTCTTCATTACTTAGTACTATTGGAAAGAAACTACATTATTGAATTTCTATTTAAACTGAAATTATGCTTATTTTCTTAAATTTCTATTTTGTTAAATATAAGAATTGAAAACAAGATTAATACATATATCAATAATAAGGCTAATTATGGTTTAGTATTTACATATGCACTCTTCAAGCATTTTACTAATAAATTGTGTTGTGAGACTTCTTTTACTTACCAAGTTATTTGTTTTTCCGATAGAAGAAATGAACATATTCCTTCATCAAATTGTAGAGTGGATCAATTTCATGTTGGATGCCTAAATTGTTATGGTAAAATATGTTCTATGGTACATTTGACTTACTCCTCAAAATTTGTAGACATGAGGTCGCTTCATTATTTACATATTGATGTATATCTTGAAATTAAAGGTCTCATTTTATAAAAAGAAATTGGTCAATTGATTATCCAAATATGTTAAAAAAGAGCAACATCAAAAAAAATCTTTGTTGAACTTTGCAAGAATTTCTAAATAAATAATATGATTTTATTTGATATTATATTAAAAATGTAAGAGAAAGATATTAAAACAAATAGGCTTATGAAGTGAAGACTCCTCACACTTTGTGCCAGTCACGTTGATATTTGTTAGGGCGTGACAACCAGAATAAAAAAGATGGTAAGAGAGAAGAGAGATTGATAGATAGCTTAATGGTAGAGATAAGGTTCAACTAAGGTAGACACATCGTATTTATAGAGGTTTAGAGAGACCACTAGTTAAAAAGTTATGTGCACTTATACTTGCCCTCTAAGTAATAATCAAGAACTCAATTCTTGATTAAATTCCTAATATACAATTACTTGTTTCTTAATTAACAAATCCATAATTAATATTGATTTATTTCTTATTTGATAAAGCTATTTGTTTCCTAATCAAATAGTCCAATCCATTAAGGGTGGACCTGGACCCTAAGTCCAACATGGTCTAACTGCAGGTTTCACCTCCATGCTAACTCAACTCCAGTTTGTAACACCCCAAAATTTTATCCACCAATATGTCTTCTACTTATTTGCGAAATGGTGAATATTCATGATCATAGGAATTAAACACTAAAAATCTGAAATGTGAACAATGCTGCTAGTGAAATTTCCTGCGAGACAGTAAGATTTTCATATGGTTTTGGATGAGCGAATGATGACCAAAAATTGTAAAATTTTATAGGATAAAAGTAGACATCCTAAGCTTTAATTTGATAGGTAATGGGTAATTTTTGGACTTGTATACTAGAAGATATGGATTTTTGAATTTAGATTAGTGAAACTGTCCAATAAGCTTTAGATTAGTGAAAGTAGACATCCTAAGCTTTATATTTTTTTTCTTGAAATTAGACTCAATAAGGGTTTCATATCCTTTAGAATCACTCTAATTCAATTTCTACAAATAAAGTTATGAATTTTCAAAGTTTGGTTAGAAAATCTACCAGAATTGCCAACTATTACGAATTTAGGGAAAAATGTAATGGCAATTGTGTAAATTGTGGAATATAATAAAAGCCCATATTTTCCCTTTATTGGTGGATATTTGCTACCAAAATATTAAAGGAGAAGGAAAATATTTACTTGCATACAAATTGTGCCAAGTGTCATCATCTTAAGTAATTGATTAAATAAGAATTGATTAAGATATGAGCACATGTGGAATTTCAATAAAATATAATATCTTGTGCAATTGGTTGAAGTAATTGAAGGGGAAACCTATTTGATTGGGAAGGACCCAAAAGTGAAGTATTTTTGGGCTTGGACAAGAGGAAGGAAATTGGTTCAAAGTCAATGGGAAGGTTTATGACCCAATTATCTAAGGATAAGGCTAAATCAAAAATCACATGTCATAAACATTAAACAAATATATCCTAAAAGAGATGTACAGATATTTTGAAACACTTCACCTCTTTCTTTCCTTCTTTATTTTCATCATTCACCAAGAAAGAGAGAGAGAGAGAGAGAGAGGAGAGCTTAGGTCATAGAGAAACAAGAGGGCATAAGAGGCAAAATCCAAGGTAAGTCTTATGATTTCAAGTGATTATGCCTTCTATTTTTGTGCAAGTCTTCTTCTAAGCTCTTGTTCTTCATGAAAATCATGTGTGGCAAGCAAGACTTCAAGGGGGGAGCGGGAGGACGTTCTAGAGAGAGAAAGTTCAGAAATCAAAGGTAACCTCATGTTGAAAATTGTTCCTTAAGGACTAATCATTGTACTTTGAACATTATTAATTTGATGAATTTTCCCTATTATGTTATCATATTATTCGTATGTTCAATATGATGACTGTATCCTTGGATAAATCATAAAGATTGTCCTAAATGTCTTCGGTAGGTCATCTATACGGAAGCAAAGATGAAACAAGACCAATATTACTTTGATAAGATATGAAGATATGAATAAAAGTATTAGGCACTTGTAAGAGTATAAGGTGCTGGACTGACCCGCTATGAGAAAGCTGCATGGATCAAGTCATAAGCTTATCTCATATATAACCACGTCACAATGTAACCCCCTACGTAATTCTATCCAAAATACGCGATTAAAATGAAATAGAGACCAATAATAATCAAAACTCATTTAAAATCCCATCCTTGAGATAGGGTTTTCAAAAATACCTTTTAAAATCTAATTAACTTGGTCTCATATTCACATTTCAAATACAATTACTATGCGAAGATAAATCACATTCATATAAATATCAGAGTGCACAACATAATCATCCCGGCAATCCCAGGTACATACCTTCACTAAAGATACACAGGGCACAATTGCCCATTACAATTCTTCAAATGGGGATTACAAAATCTCATCTCAAATTCATAACCATATATTCATCCGAATCATATATAGTCTTCACAACTCATTGGTAACCAACTACAAACTCTCATCTCGAAGGAGTCCTAGCCACTCCCTCCACGAGCCACTTGCCCTGTCTAAACTGTTGGTAAGGGAGGGTGAGATTTGAGAGAATCTCAGTACAAAACAGATACCATAATGCATGCATGATAGATGCTATGTGTATGACATGTTAGCTTTATCTAGATGCATGCCCCATAATGACATTTCTGCATGCTCAATATTTCATGTAGCAAAACTATGGCCACAGGAAAATAGAAACAGAGCTTCATTTATTCAAATATACTCTACACAATCAAGTAAAGCAATCACATGCATTACTACAAAAGCAAAGATATCAAATACATGCAAGTAAGGTAAGTCCCCTACCTCCAGTTTTTCCTCCTCGATTTGCGTGCCAGTAACTCGGGGCTTCACATTCGATCCTACAATGTCAAATGTACTATTTAGACACTTCCATAGTATTTCTAGGGGTTATATGAGGCTATATTGAAAATTTACTAAAATACCCCCGGGGACCCGGCACAACCCCGCCGAACCCGGTCCGGCTATACTTTTCTTGAAATTTTGACATAGGGTATTCTGACATATTTTTGCCCAAGGAATCCATTTCCGGACTTGGAATTATCAAATTCAATGTTAATTTACAAATTTACCCTTGGCAGCCCCACTTTAAGGGTTTCAGGAGCGTTTTCATAATTATGCTTTTTTTGCCTTTTCCGAAAAAGTGACCAACTGTAACCCCACCTAATTTCGCTCCTGAACTCAATGGAATCATCAAATCATTGAAAATCCATCTCTAACCCCTCCAAACTAGCCTTGGCCAAAATTCTCAATTCCCCGGGAAAAATTGGGGTTTTTCAATTTCGGCTCCATAAATGCATTCCTTTCTACTCCTAACCACTTTATTGACTATTCCATTAGGTTACAACTACCATTTAATACAAATTTTGGTAGCATAACAGCTCCCACAACCCATTTTCCATTTTTACACACAAAGACAATCCGGCGAAATTTCACCGATTAAATTGTCTATAACAGCAGAATAGTCAATATGCAAGAGTTTGAAAGTTACCTCAAGCTCCCACTAGCTTTTCCTTCTTGTGGCTGAAAACTCTAACTTCAAAACACCAAGATTTGTGCTTCAAACACCTTACATAACATAGAAGAGAAGCTTAGGAACAAGGTTATACGTATTAGGTACGAATTCACCGAAGAAATCAACTTACCTTGTAAGTTCTCTTCTCTTTCTCTCTCTAAAAGCTCTCAAAATTTCTCTCTCTCTTGGCTGCTGGTTCAGCACAAAAATGAGAGCTGAAGATGATGAGAAAATTTTTTAATTTCCATGCTGATGTCATCTTTTATTTTGATGATGTCATAATTCCCATTTTCGGATTTTCTGGCAGATTTTCTTCCCAAACTTTGAAAAATCATAACTAATTCTAGAAAACTCAAAATGAGGTGATCCCAAAGCCAAATGAAATCTATTTAAGTCCTATTTATAGGAAAAATATGGACCATTACTAGAAATCAGCACAAAAATACAGAATTACACAAAACTCAACGCTGTTTCAAAACAGAGTCCAGTTTTGATCCCAAATTTTGGACAGACATATCTCCTAGTTCGTAAAACGAAATGGCACAAATTATATGTCCATTTTGAAGCTTGGGATGTGAAATTTAAGACTGCAAAGTTTCATAAATTTTAGACACCATTTGGTCATTCAAAACATTCACACAAACTGACTGCCCAGAATAGAGTTTCACTGGACAGAATTTCAGATTTTGCATCTTTTGCTTCCAATGGTTCCATTTTCATACCAAACATCATTCCCACATAAATTTTCACAAGGAATCCATTGAAAACACTAAATCAATCAAATTCACATCTCATTGACATGTTTTCACAACAATCTTAATATGTCAACACAATTCACATTTCAAAACCTAACATTGCAACTTTTCCGTTCCAAAGTTGCAAACCAATTTCAATGACATCAAAACACACTATGACACCATTTCCAACACAATACCCCATTCAATTCTTCCCTCTATTCTAAGTCAATTTGGATGTTAATCCATAATTGAACTCAAATACAGGGTTTTGGTGTTGCTCATAACACACACGAATCACATTCGAGTGCCAAATCATATCATATTCTCCAAAAGGGTTATTTATCACTAACCACATCCACTTTTGAATTCATTAACCCTTAATCACAATTTGGAATCTTGCTAAACTGGGGCTTAGCAATCCACTAATCTCAAGCTTATTCTCTAGTCTCGAGTCTCAAAATTCGGGGTATTACACACAATGCTCTTCGACCTGAGGCCATCATGGATTCCTATATGAGAGTTGCTAAGCTTTGAACTAGTCAAAAGTCACCTTTCACTAAGTGATGATAAAGGCTACGATCAGGCTTGGTGGTTTTTCATGCAGAGGAATATGAATGGTCAAGATGGAATTTGTCCCTCACATTAGTAGAGAGATATTACTGGCCCCTCGTTTAGTGAGTCTAAGAATGTATGGCCATACTATGAAGAAAAGAAGTTTCCATTTCTGTTGTCAGACCACTAAGGAATCAGGAAAGTAATGGTCAGGAACAAGAGGATGACATCATCCATGCCTCATCCTTGACTGAAATATAGTGTGACAAAAGGGATGTGACATGGTTGTATGACAAGTTGTATTGTGTTAATGATCCTCATATGAATTGGGTAGTTGTAATGTTTTGCTAGAGGTCACTTTCGACTTGTGGGTTAATACTATTATTGGCCCACTGCCAACTTCATTTAGGCCTACAAGGTCGCACATAAGAATAACCCAACATGAGACAATGTTTAATCTAGGGTGGATGAATTTTATATTTATATATATAATATAAAATTCATGAAAATAAAATTAATAATATTATATATATATATATATATATTTACATATGTGTGTGTGTATTATATATTATTATATTGTGATAGTTTTAAATTTATTTTTATTAAGATAAATTAAATTTAATAACTAACATGGTAGAGATATAGTAGCTCAGATTTAATTTATGAAGATAAATTAAATCTATTGGCTCTTTATTTAGATTAAATAAATAGGTTAAATTAAAACTGTTGGACAGATTTAATTTAAACTGAATTTATTTAATTAGCTTATCAAGATAATTAAGGGTTAATTAATTTCAAAATTAATAAAGATTAATTTTGAAATTAGAATATAGCTCTCATGGGTTATAAAATTGATAGAGCAGAAAAACTTATACACGGATGAGAATTCAGAGCCACAAGGGAAACTTTAGGAGATATTGGAGGCGCTAGCACGTAGTCTGTGTCGGAGAACATTTGTGTGGATACTGGTAAAGGGAGCGGACCTGAGGTGTTGGCTCCTAGAGATCGAAAACCCTAAATTTAAAAAAGGTACGATTCTTTCTAACTCAGTTTAAACACCATTGATAGATCCGCAATTGGGATTAGCGAAATTTTTAAATTCTTCCTTTGTGACTGCTGATCCTAACAGTGGCATCAGAGCTTGGTCAATTATGCATTTAAATTGAGTTTATGTTCTTATACAAGTGACATATATGAGATATATATGTATGCTTATAAGAAGACGATCGAATATGTATCTAATTTAGTTTTTGGTTTTAAGAAAGTCTAATTGTATGCAATCTGCTGCATATTGTATGCGATATTGAAATCTGTTTTCGGCTTTAAGAAAGTTAAACTTATGTGATTTGTTGCTGGTGTTGCGATTTCTGTTCTAGATTGGATCCAAAACTAGAAGTCATCATTTTTTTGTTTCAAATTGGTTAAAGATCACAGTTGGTTGAACCGGGTCAAGTTCATATCTCTATTTGGGTCTTAGGGATCCAAAACTATAGGGAAGAATATTTGGATCAAAAGCGTTCTGGACCGTTTTTGAAAATGGGCTGAAATCCTTTTTGAACTGGACTAAAACAGATATTTTAAAAATTGGGCTAGAAAATTTTAAATATTTTTACTTATGCAACAGCAGGACCGCTGTGACTACCTATTCGTAGCACGATATAACCTGATCATGACATTTATTGCTTTTCATATTGTATGAATTCTTACTTGTTGTGGTTTATTCTTCATACTTGTTTGGGTATGGTAAACAACATGGCTTTAGCTTTTCACAAAATGTTGTAATATTTAAATACGACCTGCATGATGTGCCTTCCTCTAAATACTCTCAATGTACATTCTCTTCTCATCTCACTCCCCTCGAATATTCAAACGAGGTTTCTCTCTATGTACTTCTTTTCTTATTTAGAGAAGTCCTCTTGTTGGCTTGGGAGGATTTTAGGTTAGGTAAGCCATATTGCATCACGTTTAAATTATACTTTTGATTAGATCATTGCATGCCTACTTTTCCGTTTATATGTAGTTATATGTATGACATACAACCACGATTGCATTCATATAAACAAAACTAATTAATTAAGCCCTCCAAATCAAACTTAAGTCATAATGTCGTCAATTAATGAATACTTGTCAAAACCTAGATCACTCAATTGTGGAAACCACCAAAATGGATGCTTTTGAGTTATCTTAATGACCAAGTATGAATAATGCTGCTACTCACAATATTCATTATTGTTTTGACTTAATTGAGATTAACAACATGGTTTTGGATCTCAAGGCATTAGATGAGATTAAACATGACGGATCATATGATGATCGAATCCCATAAACATCTAAGAGTTACATGTGATGTAATTGGTAAATAGGTTATCTACCTAAATAACTTGAATTTAAGCGTCCTGCCAAAGTGGACTTAAGTTTAAGCCAAATATGGATCTTAGGTTACTTTGACATTCCTACCTTGCAGAGTGTCAAGTCTTGGTTAGGAAAGTCCTTTTCAATGAAAGACTTAGGTGAAGCCACCTACATCCTAGGGATTAGGATCAATAGAGATAGATCCAAAAGACTAAGAGGCCTAAGTCAAAGCACATACATAGACAAGATACTGCATGGTTCAGTATACAAGATTCAAAAAGGGGTTACATGCCCATGTCTCGTGGCATCCATCTTAGCAAGGATATGTGTCCTAATACACCTGATCAGTGAGATCACATAAGTAAGGTTCCATATACCTCAGCCATTGGATCCATCATGTATGCCAAGTTATGTACTCAATCAGATGTCTCATTTGCCTTAAGTACGATCAGCATATATCAACAAGATCATAGTGAGAGTTATTAGACTGCCGTCAAGAATATCCTAAAGTACTTAAGAATTAAGGACTTATTTTTTTGTCTATAATGGATTGAATGATGAGCTCTTTATAACCAGTTATATAGATGAAAGTTTCCAAACTAACCAATATAACCTTAAATCACAATCTAGATCCTCCTGAATTGTAGAGCAGTAAGCTGGAAGAGCTCTAAACAAAGCACTGTAGTAGATTCTGCAACATAAGCTAAATATATAGTAGCATCGGATACAGCTAAAGAAGCCGTTTAGATCAGAAAGTTCATTATTAAACTAGGGGTAGTGCCAACCATCTCAAATCCAATAGATTTGTTCTGTGATAATAGCGGTGCTATTGCACAGGCGAAGGAGCCTAGGTCACATCAAAGGACCAAGCATATACTTAGGCGATTTCATCTCATTATAGAAATCAATGATAGAAGTGACATAAAAATATGCAAAGTTGCAAGAGAAAATAATGTTGTTGATCCTCTTACTAAGCCTCTTGCACAGGCAAAGCATGATCGTCATGTTAGGACAATAGGAATTAGGCAAATTAATGATTATACCTAGGGCAAGTGGGATGATGTTGAAAATTGTACCCTAAGGGCCAATCATTGTACTTTGAACATTATTAATTTAATGAATTTTCTCTATTATGTTATCATATTATTCACATGTTCAATATGATGACTGTATCCTTGGATAAATCATAAAGATTGTCCTAAATGTCCCTAGTCGATCATCTATGCTGAAGCAAAGATGAAATAAGACCAGTATGACTTTGATAAGATATGGAGATATGAATCAAAGTCTTAGACACTTGTAAGAGTACAAGGTGCTGGACCAACCCACTATGAGAAAGCTGCATGGATCAAGTCATAAGCTTATTTTTTGTATAACCACATCACAATGCCCTTCAACCGGAGACCATCATGGATTCCTACATGAGAGTTTATAAGCTCTAAACTAGTCAAAAGTCACGTTTGAACGAGTGATGATAAAGGCTACGATTAAGCTTAGTGGTTTTTCATGTAGAGGAATATGAATGGTCAAGATGGAATTTATCCCTCACTTTAGTAGAGAGATATTACTGGTGAAAGAGGCAAGCTTCACCCAAGAGGGGGTTGAATTGGGTGATGTAATAAATTTTTCGGTTGATTTGGTGATATAGTAGTAGCTGTAGATAGAGTAGAGTTGAGAGGATAAGCACACAAAGAGTTATACTGGTTTGGCCCAAAACCCAGGCCTACGTTCAGTCCTCAGAGATCAAGACCTACTGAGATTTTCACTATTCTTCCAAGATTCAATGAGCTCTCAGAATGCCACAAAAAACAATCATCCTTAAATGGACTATAAGCAGAAATATTCTAACACTAGAAATTTCTCTCCCCCTTACGACAAGTCTTACATGCAGAAAAACAAACCTATGACCTTTCTCTCTTGCTTACGTATACAAGTCTTATGAACAGCAACGTTCTCTCCTACTTACACTACTGTAAGTCTTACGAGCAGCAACGTTCTCTACTGCTTGCACCTTGTAAGTCTTATGAGTAGAAAGTCCTACTAGGAATTCTTTCAACTGCTTCTCTCGTAAGGAAGTCTACCCTCTCAAGGTTCCAGTACCTTGCAATCTAATAGAAAATAGAATATGAAGTGTATACAGACTCTCTTATAGAGTAAATATGATAAACAATGAAGAACGATATGAATACAGAGAAAATATGAATAATAGATACTCGTGAATTTGCTTGTGTGAATTCTTGTTCTTTTTTTTCATCTATAGTCTCTGAAGCTCTACATTTATAGCCAGTTGATTTTGCCCGTTGAATAATAATCATTGCGGAGTGAAGCATTTTACTGTGGAACTGCATGCGTTCGTTTGAAATCTTTGAACATGGTAGGCACGTGCTTGGTTGGTGATGAACCCATGTCGTATGAGTTCACAAAATAAAACTAGGTTTGAAAATGTAGCGTAGTAGCTCAACCTAGGTCGTTCTTATGAGGAGATTAATTTCCAAGTTTCTAAATAGTAAAGTGATAAAAACCTTAAAGTTGTGAAAAATCATTTGGAGGAAATGCATTCTTAAGCTAATGAAGTAATATAAGTTAAAGGAATTGAAATTAACACTAACAACAAGATAAATTCAATTAACTAATATAATGATAAAATGGGATTCCCTTGAGTTGAGGTTTTAGTCTTCCTTGCTTGCTAATGATATAAATTCCATAATATGAGTCAAAAGGATGGAACTAAGCTACCACTAGCTCTATACTTGCAATAATCATTTAATTCATTCAACCGAAGCAATTAAATGAATACTACCAATTAATATTGACTCAAGGAGATGAATAATTAACTTCCAATTCTAAATTGTAATTACCATTACAACAATTCAAAATATTCAGTTTAATCATTTAAATCCACTTAACCAAGTTGAAATAAACAATTCAACCTACTCCTATTATGAATCATACAAAGCTTAATTAATCAACTCATAGCTCAACCACCCAGTTTATTCACTTGGTATAGAACAATCTAAATCACAATTACATACTTAACCAAGCTACATAATTATGAACTAGAAAGAGAGCTTAAGGAATTCCATTGAAATTTAGAAGCTCAAACCATTGCCCAACTCAAGGAAATCACCAACACTTTAGCTACTCATGGAAGAGTTGAAGGAAAAATGATGAAGAGATCGGCCATGGAAATTTGCAGCAACAATCAAATAAATCTTTAATTCTGCACTAACGCTCCCTCTTTCATGCTATTCGGTTCAGCCTTTCCCCTTCTTACAGCCGCCTCCTCAAGTCTGTATATCGGTTAGCAATTCCAGCTCCTCCTTTCCCACTTGCGACTTGCCCTTCATTTTCAAGTGGCAGCTCCCCTCCTTTTAATCTTCATTTTGGGTTTCCCTTTTCACACACACACAGCCGCCTCCCACGGTCTAGCTCATCTCCATTCCTTCAATCGGTCCAACCCCTCTTCATTCGGTCTACAATGACGGCTGCTTCACTTAAATCATTCACAGCTTCAATTCCCTTCTTTGTTCAATTAACTCCATGCTTATGTCAGCATCCATTCTCATACTTTTATTCAGTCAACTCCTCTCTAATTCTTAATTCAATCTGGTCTACTCCCTCCCTGATTCATTCTTCAATTTCGGTCTAGCTTGGTTCATCTCCTTCCCTTTAATTTCAGCGGCTACCTCCTTTCCTCTTCAATTAAGCTCCAAAATTACATCTTTGTTGATCTTGACCACTCAAGTTGTGCCACATCATCACCTATAAAATTATATTCACAAAGGTTTCTTTTGTTCACAATTAAAGAATAATGGGAATAACAAATATTAATTAAAAATATAACAATTTAACCACTATAATTCACAAATTATTCTTTCACTAAAATCTCACTTTAACACTTGATTATGCCCAAAATATTCAATTAAGTCCCACAAAAGCCTAAGATTAATTAATAAAAATATATAAATATTGACTCTATCAGTTAGTCGTAATGATTCTAGCTGCCGTTATTTGACTTCCTCTGTGCTTTTCTAATTCAAACGATCAACCACCTGTATCACACTTGTAATATATGTTAAATGATGTTAAATAATAATAACAAGTGGAAATAGGATGTTTAAATAATATTAAACTATATTTGGATTGATCGTTGTAAGACTGGTGCGTTTTAGCTTCTGGCAGAGCATCACTCGAGTGCTAAGAGGGCTCACTCGAGTGCAATACCATAATTTCTCTTCTTGCTTTAGTTTTATACTTGCACTTCCATGTGATTTTGAGAGAGTGCATTTTCACACTTGCGAGTGATGTGGGTACTCACTCGAGTGTAATTCCTCTCACTCAAGTGCCCTTGTATTTTACATTATGAGCCATGTCTTTAGACAACACTCGCATCCCATTTTATCAAGAGTATGATTTTGCACTTGCAAGTGATGTCGACCCTCACTCAAGCATACTTACTCTCACTCGAGTAAACAGAATATTCTTCTATAAGATACTCTTTGTCTTCAGCACTTGCATCAGAATGGAGAAAGTTAGAGTTCTCACTCGCGGGTGCTGAGGTATCACTCGGGTGCATGTGCTCTTACTCGGGCATACTTATTCTTCTCTTCTTTACATGACTCTCATGCAAACACTTACAGTCCCTCACTCGCTTATACTCGAGTGCAATTGACACTCTTTGGTTATCTTGCTCTCAGGTAGGCACTCCTTGTGCCACACTTGCAATAACTCGGGTGCACTTGAGGCTATCACTCGAGTACGGAGTCTGTGCTTGAGTAAGGTGATGATATCCTATCTCTGACTTTGCTTTCTATCAGACACTTGCATGAGTGTGTCTTCAAGCTGGAGTATAGATTACACCATCACTCGAGTATTGTGCCCATCACTCGAGTTGTCCTGGTATTTTCAGCTAGAATCTGCTTCTGTCAAACACTTGCTGTGCAACACTCTCTTATGCTCGAGTCCAAAAGTGCTTAATGCTCGAGTGCTTGCTAAATTACTCGAGTGCATCAGTTAAACTGACAGTAAACACCTCTAAACTTTGTGAAATGCATTTGGTAACATTTTTAACCATTGCAAAGTATGAATTTCCTACTACAACAATGATTTTTTTTTTGTTATCATTAAAACTTGGAATCTAACATTCTCCCCCTTTTTTATCATGACAAAACCTTTGTGATGGATTAAAAAACTTGATTTTGAAAAACATTTTCAACATTTTCAAATGCATGTTTCACCAAAGTTTAGATTTTTGCACTTAATCTCATTTGTTTCCTGCAATACTTCCAATGGACACTTAAAACCAAGATAAGTCATAGTGTCACAGAAACCATTAAGTCTGAAGAGAAAACTTAACAAACTTGAAAATAACCATTAATGAACTTATAAAGTACAAATGTCAAGTTTGAATCAACATCTACTCATAAGACCCTATATACAACCATGTCAGCAAAAATAAACCAGAAAAGCTTAAATAACAATAGTCCTACCCCAATACAGAAAAGCTACCCAAAAATAAACTCCAACTCCCTATATCAGACTATAACAGCTCAGAAACCATCACAGATCTATCTCCCCCATTTTTTCAGCATCAGAAGAGGGTTGAGGAAAAGTGAGATCAGATGGTAGGGTAAAAAGCACCATGGCAGTGGAAGGAACAATTGGCTCAGGCTCAAAAAATAGAGATGAAGGCTGAGGAATAGAAGCTATAAGTAGTGGTGAAGGCGGTCGGTCATAAGTGACATCAATATTGGAATCTAGGTCTATAAAGAGAACATGAGTATGAGTGAGAGAAGGTGAGGCCATGGCAAGAGTAGACTCAGGAGTCACCTCTATAGAAACAGTCGGAAGATGAGTACACAAGTAAATCTCCATATCATATATTCTTCGAATCTAATCTTCCTGTGCCTTGAACATCATATCAAAATTGGCATTAGCCTTGTCCACCAATTTTTAGACTTGATATTCCCTTTTGTTCACCATCTTTTCATACTCATTCATCAACTCCTTTTTTATGCCAGACACAGCTTGATTGATCACTCGTCCAAGTGAGTTGATAGTGATTCATTTAGGAAAGATGGAGGTGGAGTCGGACCTTGAGCAGAAGACTGAGCCTCATCACCTCTCGATTGAGTAGCTTCTCACTAAGATACGGCTTTGGTTTGACTGATTGGAAGTGAGATCCCCATACGTGTTAGTTGTGTTTTGCCAAACTGTTAGATATTTGTCCTCTCAATTCCTTCCAAATACCAAATCTTGTTGTACTTTAGGATGAGAGACACAAGTTGAGGATATAGTAGTGTGGCAGGTCTTGATAAAGAAAATCAAAATCTTCTCATCTCACCAAAAATAAGCTCCCCCACATATCTTCGTTGACCGGCTAGGAAAAAGGCTAGCAAATAGTAATCTCTCTAAGCAAAATAGGTATAATTCTTGGATTTTTTAACAATGCTATAAGAGCATATGTAGTGAAGGGCACGAATAGAATCAGGCATGTCAATAGGCTTAAAGTTAAGAAGGTCTATTGGGTCATTTGGTCTTAATAGCCAAAAGGCTTCATTCGCTGAAAGTATGGGTAGATCAGAAGGTGGTGCAACATAGCCAAGAATGTCATTAATGATAGTAACAGATATCATAATAAATTGATATGCAATAGTGGTAGATACTGCTTCCTCTATCAACTCTCTGGCCCTAGAGTGTATGTTATAGACTTTCATGTTACAGTAAAAGGTTCTCACAACAGAGGGTGAATAAGGGATATAAACACTCAGCCAAGGATCATAAAATCCAAGAAAAGGATGAAAATCCAAACCACAGCTTTTCTTCAGATAATCTAAGTCCACATAAACAATAGGGCAGAAATGTCTATGAGCAAACTTAGTGTCATATACCTTCTGAATAAGTGCCTTCAATTCCTTAACATTGAATCCTTCTGGAGGACTTGTCACTTGTTCTTCCTCTAGAGTCTGTGAAGTAGAAGGAACCCCTGAAGTAGCTATACTGGATTGCTCAACATGATGTGAACTTGAGGCACCGGCTTGGGAGGCAATCTTGCCAACCAATACTTCAAGCTTTGACTTCTCTATTGCTTCCCAGAGTTGCATATTGAAAGAGTCATCAGAGGAAGAAGATTGTTGTGGTTTCTATGTGTTCTTCTTCTTTCCTCTTCCTTTGACTTCTTTGGATTGAGACCGAGTAACAACCAATTCTTTAAAAACCTCTCCTTTCAATTTCTTTTGTGGAGGTTGATCCTTCTTAGCCACCTTAGGCTTGGGATGAGGTTTCTTGGATGGAGTTCTTTTCTTAGTGGTTTTGGGTTTAGGAGGAGGCGTTGGAGTAGAAGATAGACAACGTATTAGAGATGAAGGTTTTCTACTGGAGTATCTGAAGCACTAGTGATAGATTGAGTTGGTGAAGGTGAATGGGATCTTTGGGGAATAGCAGGCATCTTAGTTCTAGCCCTTTAGAAACAAAATGGGAATCAAAGAGTGAAGAGAAAAACTCAGAAGGTTTTTAGAACAAATCTTCTGCTAGGGCAAGAAATGAGAATTTATGGAGATAAATCTGACCTTTTTTAGAATGATTGAAGAGTTTTGGCTGAGATTTAAAGAGATCTGAGTCATTTAATTGATGGGTAACAGTCGGGGGTGAAGAGATACGTCCTTCGAGTGATGAAATGCTTCGAGTGAGAAGAGGAAGTACGATGGTCTGAGCTATCGCGTAATTGATATAAGTGCCAACACTCGAGTGACAACCTTAGTGCTCGAGTGTTGTTCATACAGTGCTCGAGTGACACAATTTTGTGCTCGAGTGATACTTAAAGAAATCTCATAAAGCATGTAAAAGCGTACCTAATTTAAATGTATCTTGTTATATTTTTCATCTTTGTACTCAAATCCTCCAAGATCATTTGAGTAACCATGCTTTGAATGAGTATTAGCATAACTCTTTCTCTTCTGCTCGAGTATTCTTGCTTCACTTCAGGTGTGTTCATATTATGCTCGAGTGAAATTCTTTATTCACGTGAGTGAGATCTGACACTTTTGGTATGCTCAAGTGAGTTACAAGAGTTCTTACATACTCTGTTAATCCCTGTTTTACATAGCCTAAAGTAGAGTATATGACATAGTCCCACACTCGAGAATCCATTCCTCACTCAAGTGATAAGATGCTTTGCACTCTAGTAAGCCAACTAGAACTCGAGTGACAGTCCTGCAAAAACATTTTCCATATACTCTGATGCCTAAGTCAGTATGATTATCATCAAAACTCATTTTAAACATAGTAATTAACAAGAAAAACTTACAACTCATTGGGATTAACCATTCCCAATTCTCTTCAAATATATAAAATTGATCTTTAGTTATCGGCTTTGTGAATATATCAACAAGTTGAAGATGTGTTGGTATGAATTTTACTTTGACATCCTTCTTTTACACGTGATCTCAAATGAAATGATGTTGGATATCTATGTTCTTGGTCCTTGAATGTTGCACATGATTCTTGGCCAAGCTAATGGTGCTAGTGTTGTCACAATAAATTGGTATCTCCTTTAAGTATATCCCCAAATCCTAAAGTTGTTGCTTCAACCACAGTACTTGAGAACAACAGCTTGCTGCAACTATATATTCAACTTCAGTGGAAGATAATGACATTGTGTTCTACTTTTTGTTGAACCATGATACCAGAGAGCCTCCAAGGTACTGACATTGACCACTGATACTTTTTCTGCCAGTTTTATATCCTCCATAATCTGAATCTGAATAGGCCATCAAATATTCGTTTCCTCTTTTTAGATACCATAGGCCAAGTTTTGCAGTGTCTCCTAGATATTTAAATATTCTTTTCAGAGTCTCTGCATGTGATACTTTAAGAGCATATTGATACCTTGTACACATTCCAACACTAAATTGTATATCCAGCCTGCTTACTGTTAGATAGAGTAATGAACCAATCATTCCTCTATATTTAGTGATGTTGAAATTAGGGCCTTTTACATCAGCATCTAATAATATTGTAGAGCTTATTGGAGTATCAGCTCCATTAGCATTGTCTAATCCATACTTCTTTAAAAACTCTTTCAAATATTTTGTTTGAGATACAAACATCCCATTCTTCCTTTGCTTGATTTGAAGTCCAAGAAAGAAGTTTAATTCTCCCATCATGGACATCTCAAACTCTCCCTGCATAATCTTGGAAAATTCTTAACGTAGAGATTCGTTAGTAGCGCCAAAAATAATATCATCAACATAAATTTGAACAATTAGAATATCATTTTTATCATGTTTGATGAAAAGAGTTGTATCCACTTTTCCTTTGACAAAGTTTTAATCAAGAAGAAATTTGCTTAGCCTTTCATACCAAGCTCTGGGTGCTTGATTCAAACCATATAAAGATTTTTTAAGTTTGAACACATGATCAAGCTTTGTTTCATCTTCAAAACCAGGAGGTTGTTCTACATATACTTCCTCCATAATATAACCATTTAGAAAAGCACTTTTCACATCTATTTGATAAAGTTTAAAACCTTTAATGCAAGAAAAGGCTAAGAGTACTCGTATTGCTTCCAATCTTGCCACTGAAGCATATGTTTCCTCATAATCAATACCTTCTTCTTGATTATAGCCTTTGGCTACTAATCTTGCTTTATTTCTCATAATGATTGTTGATTCATCAAGTTTGTTTTTGAAAACCCATTTGGTTCCTATAATCGAGTGATCTTTAGGTTGAGGTACCAAATCCCAAACTTGATTTCTTCATAATTGATTTACTTTTTTTTTGCATAGCAATCACCCAATCATTATCAGATAAAGCTTCTTCCATATTAGAAGGTTCAATATCAGAAATAAAAGTAGAAAAAGTTACCTCATTAAGAATTCTATTTCTGGTTTTGACACCTTCGTGAATATCTCCAATTACTTGATCAATTAGATGATCTTTAATATATCTCCATGCTTTTGGTTGAACATGATCATCAACATATTCTTTGTTTTGAAAATCATTTGTTTCAAAATCATTTTGATTTGAAATAGTTTTATTTTTCTTTATCAAATCCATTTCTTCTTCATCAAAATGCTTTGTCTGAGAGTCAAGTTTATGAAACACAACATGAATGGATTCTTCAACAGTACATGTTCTTTTATTAAATATTCTATATGCTTTACTTCTATTAGAATATCCTAAAAGTAAACCTTCATTAGATTTTGAATCAAATTTACCCAAGTTTTCTTTACCGTTGTTGTGAATGAAGAACTTGCATCCGACTGTGTGTAGATGAGCAAGATTTGGCTTTCTTCCTTTATAGAGTTCATATGGTGTCTTTCCAAGTGACTTGCGAATATATGCTCGATTTGAAATATAGCATGCAGTACTCATTGTATTTGCCCAGAATACTTGTGACATTTCCTTTTCATTGAGTATTGCCCTTGCCATTTCTGTGAGGACTCTATTCTTCCTTCCTACTACTCCATTCTGCTGAGGCGTTCTAGGTGAAGAGAAGTTGTGATCTATTCCTTCGTTGTTGCAGAAATCTTTAAAGAATTGGTTATCAAATTCTCTTCCATGGTCTGTCCTGATAGAGACAATAGAAATACCTTTCTCATTTTGGACCTTCTTAACAAACATAATAAATTCAACAAACATTTCATATTTTGAAGAAATAAATATAGTCCATGTAAATATTGTAAAATCATTGACAATTACTAAGGTATATAGATTACCCCTAAAACTCTTTACTCTTGTTGGACCTACCAAATCCATATGAAGTAATTGTAAAGGCTTGGAAGTAGAAATCTTATACTTTGTTTTGAATGAAGATTTAGTTTTTTTGCCTTTTTGACATGCCTCACAAATCATGTTATCTTTAAATTTAAGTTTAGGAAGACCAACAACTAAATCTTTTCTAATCAATTTGTTGAGTTGATTCATATTAACATGAGCCAAATGCTTATGCCATAACCAACTCTCCTCTGATTTGCTAAGAAAATAGTTTTCAGAAGAATTTGAATTTAAATCAATAGTATAACAGTTACCATCCCTTTGAGCTTGGATCTTTGCCTTGATGGATTCTTTGTTAAGTGGTAAATCCTTCTTGTTTACTATCAAGCATCTGAATCAAAGATCACCCAGTTATCTCTATCAGTGCTTTGACTCATACTCAAGAGGTTGTGGCATAATCCTTCAATGTAATATACATCATTGATTTAAACACCATCAGATTTTCCTACTTCATCAATTCTAGCAATACGTTCAGATTGGTTACCTCCAAAAGTTACCTTTCCTCCTTCTCTGGTTTCTAGCATGGTGAACTTATTTTTGTCACCAGTCACGTGTCTCGAGCATCCACTATCAATGTACTACTTGTTTGCTCATGATGCTTTGAGACATACCTAGAGTAAGGTAATCAAGTTTTAGGTACCCACACTTTCTTGGGTCCTTTATGGTTAGTATGCATCACTTTTGGTATGTGTGTCCCTTTCGGAACCCATTTATACGTGCCAATAACTTGTTCTTTTCTAAAATAACATGATGAAGTATAATGTCCTTTCCTATTACAATAACTACATGATGCAAATGGATTTGATGTATGCACAGAATTCTTAAAATATTTAAGATAAGTTCTACTACCATTTTTCTTATTTCCTCTATTTTTATCCTTATCAGATTTATATCCAATTCCAGATTTATCAAGGGAAACTCTCTGAGATTTTAGAATAACTTTAAGGGTTTTACTTCCTTTAGTAAATCTTTCCACAATTTGTGTTAAATCACTTATTTTCTTATATTTTTCTTCACATAATGCACATGATGATATGATAGTATTTTCTAATTCTTTTACTTTCTTCTTATAACTAACCATTTCTTTAGATACCTTGATGAATTCAGTATGCAATGCATTATAATCAGATAATAACTCATCATAAGTAGGTTTAGAGTCACTTACCTCAAAATTTGATTCTTCTTCTTTGGCTACTAAGCATAGATTTGCAACTTCGTCGTTGTCACTTTCTTCATCCGACGAGCTATCACCCCATATAGATTATATGTATGCTTTCTTCTTCTACTTTTTCTTGTCTATGTTTCTGAAGCATTCAGATTTGATGTGTCCAGGCTTCCCACATTCATAGTATACTATCTGTTGTTCCTTGTTTTCTTTCTTGCTTGGTCTACCTTGATAATTTTTGAAGTTCTTTTGGCCTCTTCTATAGAACTTCTTGAATTTTCTCACGATCATTCCCATGTCATCATCATCAAAAACATCTTCATTTTCAGAAGACTTATCTTCCTTGATAGCTTTAAATGCAACTCCTCTTTTCTTTTTATCATCGAACTCTTCTAGTTCCTTCTTGAATCTTAATTTCCCTTCATACTCAGAAAGGCTACCAAAGAGAGCCGCTACATATCTTATTGACTCTCCTTTAGCTTCTTCGATAGCTGTCACCTTTGTGTCCCATTCTTTCATAAGAATATTAAGAATCTTTCTTACCTGGTAATTTTGGTCAAATGATTTCCCAAGTACAGATAGTTGATTAACAAGATGAGTATATCAGAGTTCATATTCTGAGATTATTTCTCCAGGTTTCATACGAAATAGATCACACTCTGTAATTAGAGTATTGACTCTATTTTCTTTGATTCTGGATGTACCTTCATGAGCGATTTCAAGAGCATCCCACATATCTTTGGATGATGGAAATAGGATGATTAAATAATATTAAACCATATTCGGATTGATCATTATAAGACTGGTGTATTTTAGCTTCTAGCAGAGCATCACTCGAGTGCTAAGAGGGCTCACTCGAGTGCAATACCATATTTTATCTTCTTGCTTCAGTTTTATACTTGCACTTCCATGTGATTTTGAGAGAATGCATTTTCACACTTGCGAGTGACGTGGATCCTCACTCGAGTATCATTCCTCTCACTCAAGTGCCCTTGTATTTTACACTATGAGTCATGTCTTTAGACAACACTCGCATCCCATTTTATCAAGAGTGTGATTTTGCACTTGCAGGTGATGTCAGCCCTCAGTCAAGTATACTTACTCTCACTCGAGTGAATAGAATATTCTTTTATAAGATACTCTTTGTCTTCAGCACTTGCATCAGAATGGAGAGTCGCACAATGGAGAGTATCTTATATTCTTCTATAAGATACTCTTTATAGTATCCGTTGGAAGCACTTCAAACAAGTCCGTTAGAGTCACACAGCAATGGTTCACTATTCTTTGAATTTGAAAACTATCCGTTTGCAGTAGGTAGCGGTAGGTGAACGTTCAGACTTTTATTTGACTTTTCACTTCTGGCATGATCTCTTCATTGTTTCTCTGTAAATGGACTTAGAATACTAGTGCAATGAAGAGTTAATCATATAGATAATAAATCAATAATCATTCAATTAAAAACATGATTTCTGGACTTCATTACTCGAGTGATCATGCTTGTTACTTGAGTAATCCCTCGAGTAAACCTATCAAAAATATGGCTGTGAGAAATTCAACATTTTTCACAAGATATTACTCGGGTAAGACATGGAGTAAGATACATCACAAACCTTAGAAATACCTGATTACTCGAGTAGTTACTCGAGTGACCATGCCTTCTCTTCACACATTACTTAGGTCCCTCCTCCAGTAAGCCTATTACTCGAGTGGTTACTCGAGTGGCCATGTCTTTTCTTCAAATCTTACTCGAGTGACCCCTCGAGTAAATTCCAAATAAATTTGTAGATTACTCGATTACTCACTTGAGTAATTGCATCAAATTCTTGGCCGAGAGTACTTGTTCTTTGTTTACCTGATTACTCGAGTGATCCCTAGAGTAATGGATCAAATAAGTCTGTAGATTAATAGAGTGCTCCCTCGAGTAATGCCTTTTTCTCACATGGTTACTCAAGTGGCTACTCAAGTAAACTGTTGCATTTCTTGGCCGAGAGCTACTGGAAGATTTTTTACCTGGTTACTCAAGTGGCTACTCGAGTAATATCTTTTCTCATGTGTTACTCGAGTGGTTACTCGAGTAATGGTCTATATAACTTTGCATATTACTCGAGTGGCTACTCAAGTAGCTTCTTCCAAATTTTGGCAATGCCTCCGAAAACATTTTCTTTCAACATTACTCGAGTACCCACTTGAGTAATAGTATTCCTTACTCGAGTGGTCACTCTAGTAAACATAGACTACTGCCAGTGATGGTCTTCCTTTGCTCTTCCTCTCAGATCTTCTTCATTACTCTAGTGCTTACTTCAAGTAATGCTTTGTCTGCCATTTGTTTACTTTATTCAAATTCATTTGTTATTATATCCTCTTATATCATTGGTCCAATCTTTGTTATCATCAAAACATATGGGATCTAACATTTTTCCCCTTTTTTGATGATGATAAAACTTGGTGATTTTGAATAAAGTTTTTGAAATTGAGTTTTCAAACATATGCTTCTTAAATACTTTTCATATGAAATCTTTTATTCTATTTACACTTGAAAACTCTTTTGAAATAGCTTATTAAAGATCTTTTCAAAGTTTTTGTTCTTATTTACTTGTTCACCTTGCATACACAATCAAAAGCTCATTAGTCCCACAAAGCAATATAACTTCAATGAAATTTAACTTTAATAGAATAAAGAAACAAACATAAAGAAGAATTCATTACATAGTCAAACTTAGAGTTCAAAATTAAAAGCTTAAAAGCGCCTTAAAGCACCGTACACCCATATCCCAATACATTAACTTAGCCATTCATCATAAAATCACTCAGGCTCTTCTCCCCCTTTTTGTCTTCATCACAAAAGTGGAATCAATCATGAAGAGGAGTAGGTGGCTTGGCTGCTGAGATAGGAGTGACTGGAAATTCCAATGATTCATATGAACCATCTGAACTTGAAGGATCTGAAGATGATGGTTCAGGGTCAGGAAGGTTCACTGGGGGTGTCTAAAGATCCTCTGGAGTATTCACTAGAGATGAAAGGTAAGGAACCAGAGAAGTAATTTCTACTTCCTCTGTAGCAACCGTTGAAGACACGAGCACCTCCTCAGTGCATGTAGGTAAGGCAATGGGAGTAGATATGGGCTCTGGTTGAACAGGCTGAGGTGGATCATCAGTGGTGATATGGATTGGCTCGAATGTGTGAGGGTCAGGCATAGAGAACAAGACATTACTGGGTCTAATCTTAGAGGGTCTTTGCTCAGTAGGTATAGAAGCTCTAGGTTCAAAGACAGGTATAGGCTCAGGAATAACAGAAGGACCAGGAATAGAAGAGCTAGATGCCATAGCATCAAGTTTAGCAACAATGGATCTCAGAAGCTCACCCTGGGCATGTTTTTCAGCTAACAAATCTTCGTGCCTCTTATCTATTCTCTTCACAAGTTGTCCCATCTTCTCATTCATATGAGTTACCAACTCCATATTGGTATTCACAATGTCGATATGAAATCTCTTCAGAATGTTCTCCATGAATGTTTACATTGCGGCACCAAAGAAAGACAGAGAAGATGTGTTGGCTGAAGCAGAAGACCGTGTGTCATCCATTTGAATAGTTGCAATGTCAGTCTTCTTCTTCTTCCTGGGACTTGCTTCTAGAGGAGTCTTCAGAGGAATCTCAATGTTTAACTTTCTAATTTGATTCCTCCCAACCAGTGTTATCCTCTCAATCGGCTCCTTACTCTCCAAGTACCAAATCTTATTCTTCTTGAGGAATAAGGAAATAAGTTGCAGATAAGGCATTGGAGTAGTAGGTTTTCCTTCATACCTATATCTCTTGATCTCAGCAAAGATATATTCTCCCAAGTCCTTTTGTTCTTTGAGGATCAATAAGGTGAATTTTCTAAAGTCCTCTCAATGAAATGAGTGAAGTTATTGGATTTGTTCACCATGGCTCTAGAATAGATATACCATAGGACTCGATGAAAATCACTCATATCACTTGGATTGAAATTGAGGGGTCCCACTACCTCACCAGGTCTTAGGATAGAAAACAACTGGTTTGAATCATAATTAGGATAATCATCATTAGGAGGGTTCTCTATTCCTAACCAGGTATTGATTCTGGAAGGTGAGATTAGAATTCTCTGTCCTCTAACCTTAGAAGTCATTTCTTCTTCCACAGACTTCCTAATAGGATCATTTATAGGTTTAAGGTTACAGTAAAAATGTCTCACAACTTTAGTGCAAAATGGGAGTTTAACATATAGCCAAGGCATATAGGAATCAAGATAAGGACTCAGGTCAAATTTCAATACCTCTTGAAGAACCTTGTAGTCAATATAGTGCATCTTGCACACATTTCTTCTTGCAAAGTGACTCAGATACTTCTGAGATTCCTCAATCTTACTCACATTGAATCCTTTTAGAGGAAATGTGATTTCTTCTTCTTTCTCTTCTGGTTGCCTTGAAAATTGCCCTTTATTTGCTTCCTTAGATTGAAAAGCTTCTTCAAGCATGCCTACCATGACTTTGGTAAGCTTATCATCAATCTTGGGCGTTTTTAGAGGTTTTGGAGAAAAAGTGGGTGTGTCGGATGAATCAGAAAGAGGAGGAGTTGGCTCTTTTATTGCTTTGCCTCTTCCAAGAGGTGAACTCTTCTTGGATTGAGCTCTTATGGCAATGGGCTCCTTAATCACAACCCCTTTCACCTTAGGCTTAGGTTGCGGTTTAGCTTTGGCTTTAGGTTTAGGAGAGATTTTTCTTTTCTTGGTAGGAGGATAGGAAAGTGAATTAGAGGATCAATATGGTTCAGAGGACTCATAAGGAGTGCTAAGATTAGGATATTTAGTCCTCACCATTGTGATTTGAGAAAGGTAAGAATTTCTGAAAAATAGAGTCTGAGAGTCGTGAGATTTAAGGCAGAAGATTCAGGCAATCTGAGAGGTTTTTGTAAGCATAAATCACTGGGTTTTGACAGTTATGGTAGGAGAAAATGATTTTGAAAAGTTTTTGTGAGAGCACTAATTTATAATTTGTGAGAAATGTCCGAGTATCAACTGAAATAACCCTAAATCCCAACATCACTCGAGGGCTTACTCGAGTGATCATCAGCTTCACTCGAGTAGCTACTCGAGTGATCATACCAGAAATTTTAAAATGTAGTGAATTCAAGTGTGTACCTGGTATGAATAATATTGTAATTATCCATGTATATTCCCTCAATCATCTGATAGCTTTTTAGGACAAATCCAAGCTGAAACTCAGCAAATTTGAGATCTGCACCCAGGTTCACTCGAGGCCTTACTAAGTAATGTTGAAGTTCACTTGAAGCCTCCCTCGGGTAATCTATCTTTTCACCTTATAACTGTTTATTTCCAACCATTATGCCATTTCATTTGAAATTAAGGCTTCACTAGCACATTTCCAAGTTTATTACTCGAGTAATTCATCCATTACTTCAAGGTGACACTCCAATAATGCTCTTTACTTGAAGTTGTCCCTCCAGTAATGTTATCCTCTATTAACCTCTATTGTTCATACTCCAAAACAAAATATCATGATCCTGCAAAACAAATTGCTAGAAACTCTTATGCTTAAGTTAGTAACCATCAAAACATTAATGAATAACATCATCTAATATTTTGTAAACACTAAATAACTTACAATTCATTGGGATTTACGATTCCCAATTCTCATCTAATATACAAAAATTGATCTTTTGCAAGAGGTTTTGTGAAGATATCAGCTAGTTGAAGATGAGTTGGAATGAATATCACTTTGACATCTTTCTTTTAGACATGATCTCTGATAAAGTAATGTCTAACATCAATATACTTGGTTCTGGAATGTTGAATAGGATTCTTTACCAAGCTTATCGTGCTAGTATTGTCACAGTATATTGGTATCTCTTTCAAATAAATACAAGATCCTGGAGTTGTTGCTTTAGCCATATTACTTGTGCATAACAACTTGATGCTGCAACATACTCAGCTTCCGTTGATGAAAGAGACACTGTAGTTTGTTTCTTGCTAAACCATGACACAAGTGAGCCTCCAAGAAACTGGCCTTATCCACTAGTACTCTTTCTGTCCATCTTGTATCCTCCATGATTAGAGTCTAAGTATGCAACTAGATATTCACTTTTTCCTTTGGGATACCAAAGACCCAATTCTGTCGTGTCAGCAAGATATCAAAACATACATTTGACAGTTTCAATATGACTCTTTTGGTGCTGATTGATATCTTGCACACATACCAACACTGAATTGAATATTTGGCCTGCTTGCAATGAGATAGAGTAATGATCCAATCATTCCTCTATATTTTATGATATTGTAATCATTTCCCTTGACATCCGCATCAAGCCATGTGGTTGAGCTCATGGGTGTGTCCATTCCATTTGCTTTATCCAATCTATACTTATTTAATAGCTCTTTCAGATACTTCATTTGAGATATGAAAATTTCATTCTTTGTTTGATTTGCAAACCGAGAAAGAAATTCAATTCACCCATCATTAACATCTCAAACTTCCCCTGCATTATCTCAAAAAGTTCTTTGCACATGCTTTCGTTAGTAGCACCAAAAAATATATCATCAACATATATTTGCATAATTAAGATATCATCATGTTTTCGTTTTGTAAAAAGTGTTGTATCAACTTTTCCTCATACAAAATATTGATCAATAAGAAATTTACTGAGCCTTTTGTACCATGCTCTAGGAGCTTGTTTTAAACCATATAAAGCTTTTCTCAGTTTGAAAACATGGTCAGGTTTGGTTACATCTTCAAAACCTAGGGTTGATCTACATACACTTCTTCCATGATGTAGACATTTAGAAATACACTTTTAACATCCATTTAATAGAATTTGAATCCTTTGATGCATGTAAAGGCTAAGAGTACTCGTATAACTTCCAATCTGGCCACTGGAGCATACGTTTCCTCATAATCAATTCCTTCTTCCTAATTATAGCCTTTGGCCACCAATCTTACGTTGTTTCTGACAATGATTGTGGATTCATCAAGTTTGTTCTTAAATACCCATTTAGTGCCAATGATCGAATAATCCTTAGGTCAGGGTACCAAATCTCAAACTTGATTTCTTTCAAATGAGTTTAGTTCTTCTTGCATTGCTATTACCCAATCATTGTCTGATAGGGCTTTATCAATATTAAAAGGTTCAATCTTAGAAATAAATGCAGAAAAACTAACTTCATTGAAAATTCTATTTCTAGTTTTGATTCCTTCATTCACATTTCCTATGGCTTGCTCTAGGGGATGATTTTTATTGTATTTTCAAGCTCTAGGTTATCCTAGTAATTGATCTTCTTGCTTGGTTTGGTCAACTTCTAGGATAGAAGATTTAGAATTAGATTGACCATTTTCTTGATTTAAAACAACTTTCTGCTCATCGTCAATAGTTTTGTCAGAGGATTCAAATTCATCGAATACAACATGAATTGATTCTTCAACAACACATGTTCGTTTATTGAAAACTCTATATACTATACTCCAATTAGAATAGCCTAGGAAAATTCCCTCATCTGTTTTAGAATCAAATTTTCCTAAGTTATCTTTACATTATTATGAATGAAACACTTACAACCGAAGATGTGCGGATAAGCAAGATGTGGCTTTCTTCCTTTGTATAGTTTGTATGGTGTTTCCAAGTTTTGTTCTGATGTAGGTTCTGTTTGAAATGTAGCATGTTGTGCTCATTGCATCGGCCCATAAACTTGAGACACGTTCTTTTTATTCAGCATTGCTCTGCCATTTTAGTGAGTACTCTGTTCTTTTGTTCCACGACTCCATTTTGTTGAGGTATCCTTGGAGTGGAGAATTTGTGATCAATGTCATTTGTATCACAATATTCCTCAAAGACTTGATTCTAAAATTCTCCACCATGATCTGTCATGTACCTATAATGGACATACCTTTCTCATTATGCTCTTTTTTGGCAAAAACAACAAATTCTGCAAAGGTTTCATCCTTTGATAGATAAACCCTTTTGGAGAGTATGATGTGATTTGGCACTCGAATGTGAGTCGTATGTGTTGTGAGCAGCACCAAAACCTTGTATTTAAGTTCAATTATAGATTAACCTCTACATTGACTTAAAATAGAGGGAGGGTGCATGTTGTGGTGAAAAGGAAAGATATGAAGTGTTTGGTGGTGATTCATTGTGAATTGTCGTAATCAGGGGTAAAATAGTAAAATTACTGACCAATTGATCAGTTACCGAAATGAAAGCTCATTGGTAACTCAAAGATCAATGGTTGAGATTGATTGTTATGATATTATGAGGGGTGGAATCCCATATGTGTGTGCCTAAGTGAGCTCGTGAAGATTGAATAAGATCTTGACACTTGGCAAAATATGAGCTGTGGATTGGGTCAAATGGTCAAAATTCTTCCCTCTCTCATCTCCCTCTCTTTAGGTTGGTTTTGGGCACCAAAAATGCTGACCTATTTTCTTCTTCATCATCTCTTCATCCTCTCTCTTTAACTCCATGGACGTCCAAAGCTCAAGAGGAAAGAGAAAGCTTGAGGTGAGGTTTTAGCCTTGTTATTGTCATCTTTAGCTCAAACACTCTTATATAATATTATTCACAGTGATGAGAGCTTCATTGCTATGGTTTTATATTTGTGAAAGAAGATGATTGAGAGCTTGAGGAAAAGTGGAAAGATGAAGAATCAAAGAATTGGTTTGGGAAAGAGGAAGAGGTGAGTATTTAATGCCTTTTAATCTAAGTTTTGTGACTTGTGGTTGAGTTTTGAGAATTTTGGAATTTTGCCCTGATTTTTGTGGTATTTTTGTGTGGCATGTAATTGGGAGAATTGCATGTTGATTTGTGTTGAAAATGGTTCTTTGTTGTGCAATTTGGTCATTGGAATTGGTTTGGCATTGGAAATGGAAAAGTTTGCAATGTTAGGTTTTGAAATGTAAATTGTGTTGACATGTTGAGATTGTTGTGAAAACATGTCAATGTGATGTGAATTTGAGATATTTGGTGTTTCCAATCGATTCCTTGTGAAAATTTGTGTGGGAATGATGTTTGGTATGAAAATTGGACCATTGGAAGAAAGTGTGCAAAATCTAGAATTCTGTCTTTTGAAACTCTCTTTTGGACAGTCTACTTGTGTGGATGTTTTGACTATGAAAATGGTGTCTAAAAATTATGAAACTTTTCAGTCTTAAATTTCATATTCCAAGATTTAAAATGGACATATAATTTGTTTCATTTCATTTTGTGAACTGGGAGTTATGGTTTTCTAAAGTTTGACGTCAATACTGGGTTCAAATCTAGAATAGCAAGAGAATTTTGTGTAATTTTGGAATTGTGTGGTGATTTCTGGTAATGGATCATATTTTTCTTATGAAGAGGACTTAAAGAGATTTCAATAGGCTTTAGGATCACCTCATTTCAATTTTTTTGGAATTAATTATGAATTTTCAAAGTTGCCTTTGCTACAGTAGAAAATCTTGGTTGCAGCGCAATAGTTTCTATGCACTTCTTGGCCACAGCCAGAAATTCTCGGCTGTAGCCAAAAACCTTCTGTGCATGTTTTGGCTACAGCCAGAGGATTCTTGGCTATAGCCAACCCCCATTTTCAAAATTTTGTGATTTTGAAAGGTGATTTCAAACTAGTACTTCCCAATCCTTTAGGCTTTCGTTGAGCTTATTATAGCCACCTAAAGGGTGTGAATGATAACCAACTTTAAGTTATATGAAAGTAAGGATTTGGATTAGAGATTAACCCTATGTCCTCAATTTGGTTTATAGGGTTCAATATTCACCCTAATCATGAGAAGCCGGTGCTGGAGCATACGTGGAAAGAACAAGTGTAGGGAACTTACTTCTTCTGCATGTATTTGATAATTGTGTTGGTGTATTGATGCATGTTTTGCTTTGCTTGATTATGTGAAATATATATAAATGATTGTATCTCTGTTTCTATTTATGCTATGGCCATGAGTATGTTGTTGAAACATTGAGCACTCAGATATGTCATTATGTGAGCATCATTATGTATTACAAGTATGTCATGCATTAAACACTTATCTTGCATGCATACTGGGATTTGTTTCCTACTGAGATTCTCTAGAATCTCACCCTCCCTACCAATATTTTAGACAAGGTAGGTGGAATCGAGGATGGAGCAAGCAACCATAGGCGGCGATGACTCCTTCGGGTTGTAATCTTGTCATAGTTGGTTATCAATGCATGTTTGGGATTAAGTATATTTGGATATATGATTGTATAGGTTGGAATATATATTCAAGTATGTATTTGGTATGAGAATTTGTGTAATCCCCTATTTGGAAAATTGTAAAGGGCGAATGTGCCCTATAAAGCTTGGATTAATGTCAGGAATCTGGGATTGCCAAAAATTTATATTGTGCACTCTGATGTTATACGAATGTGATTTATCTTTACATAGTAGTTATATTCGATATGTGAATTTGAGACCAGGTCAATTAGCTTTTGAAAGGTATTTGTGAAAACCCTATCTCAAGGATGGGATTGTGAATGAGTTTTAATAATTATTGGTCTCTATTTCACTTTAATCGCGTATTTCATATATAATTACAGAAAAGGGTTACACCTATCTTCCATAAGATTCCCAGAGATCGAGATTTCAAAGCTGTACAAATCCAAGCTATGACATCAACGCTAAAAAATTCTCTGCAAACATCTGAAGGCAAAATTTTCTTCCAGAATGACGAGACAACGGGAAATCCCTAAAAACATGGTTCATGTTCTCTATGCCACCTTAACAAAGTGTGCACCGTTGATCAGTTGTCAAGCCTCATCAATGGCAGTCTGCATTAGTAAGTAGTCTTCCCTTTAATAACAACTAGGTGAAAGCTTTTACTTTCTATGCCATAAGGAGTTTTCCAAGTTAGCTCCATTTTGGTTCTATATGATTCCAATTCATTGATTCCAAAGCTTGATATGCCAACTTCACTATGAATTTCCCAGTCAAAGTTAATGTCCAGAAGCATGATAATTCATTCAAAACTTCATTTTTGGTACCACTGAAGAGATGGCTTTGAGGACATCAAGTGGCAAGAGTTCTTTGAATAAATGCCACTTCTAATTTCCTTCATCATCAAGAAAATCATATAGAGTCTTTGATAACTTTGGTTCCTGTACTTCACCATAGGATATTTGCTTTAATGGGCCATGGTCTGATGTCCAATAATCAAACCAAAATCTAACAGTGGTGCTAGGGTGCTTTTTAATGTGCAAACAAGCTTCCTCCCAAACCTTTGTAATATTCTTCCAAAGCTATAACGAGTGGGATCTTTGGATATTTTCCATTTTGCTATCCAGAGCGTATTTTCCTTTCAACACCTTGATCCACAGTGTGTCTGGTTGAGAGTGTATTTGGAAGACTAATTTCATAAGGAATGCTCTATTTTGCGGTTCCATTCTTAGTAGGTTGCAACCTATACGTCTTAATGGCTAGCATAATTCACTCCACTTAACTAAGTTGGTTCTTCTCTTGTGGTTTGAGTATCCCTATATAAACTTCCTAATTAGCCTCTCAATCTTATTACAGCATGTAGTCGGGAAGAGTGAGCTCTACATAGTGTAAAATGGCACCAATAATAAGGCTTATTTCACTAAAGTTATCCTTCCAACTAGATAAAGAGACTGACTTTTCCAGCTTGCTAGTTTGGAGTCTAATCTGTCAAGGATGTACTAATAGGTTGACTTGGAGACTTGACCATTAATTAATGGCACACCAAAATATTTCTCTAAGGAATCTGATTGCCCATAACTTAGCTAATTGCATATGTCTCTTCGTTCAGTTGGTTCCACATTGCCAAAGAAATAAACTTTTGTTTTTTATAGGCTAATTTTGTGACCTAAGGGATTACAGAAATCTTCAAGGATCCTTTTTATTATAGCTATTTGAGAACTGGAAGTTTGCATAAAAATAATAAGATCATATGTCAAAAAAGAGATGGCAAAGGGGGACACCTTTTCTTCCCATTTTAATAGGCAACTAAGCACCTTTCTTTACCAAATTTGAGATCGTTTAGGATAATCGTTCCATACATAGAACAAAAATATAAGGTGAAAGGGGATCACCTTGCCTAATACCCCTCATTGGTAAGAAATTTTTAGAAGGAGTGTCGTTCCACAAGACTTGCATTGTTAAGGTTGTCACGTACTACATTATTAATCAAACCATAGCTCGTGGTAAGTTAGCATCCTTCAAAGTATCCTCGATGAACTCCCTCTCTTTTGGCCATCCAACCACTTTTGCCTTTCTTTTTTCTTATGTTGTGAACCACTTCTTGTGCTATGATTATATTTTCCACAATGCTTTGCCCCTGAATAAAACTTGTTTGAATGGTCTAATGAGGCCAGGTGTAAGCCCCTTACGTAATTATATCTGAAATACACAATGAAAGTGAGATATAGACCAATAATAATCAAATAACATTTACTAACCCATCTACCATACGGGGTTTCTATATATACATTTCAAAATCTTTATAACCTGGTCTCATATGCACATTTTGAATACAATTATTATGCGGAATATCACATTCATAACAAATCAGAGTGCATACCAATAATCCCGGCAATCCTGGGTTCCATACATTAACTCAAAACCTTATAAGGCACATTCGCCCATATACAATTACCCAAATAGGGGATTACTCGATCTATCTCATATACATAATAAAATCCTCATCAACATATACACAACCAAATCCAAGTACAAATATCCCAACTACAATGATAACCAACTACCAGAATAACAACCCAAAGGAGTCCTCTTCGCCCCTAGTGCCTGCTCCATCCTTGATCCACTACCCTATCTGAAAGGTTAGTAGGGGAGGGTGAGATACAAGAGAATCTCAGTAGGAAAATAGTATCAATATATGTGTACGATAAATTTTTAATGCATGACATGCTTGCATCACATAACTCATGTTCATACAATGACAAATTTGTAAGCTCAATGCTTCAAACAACATACTAATGGCCATAACATAAATTGAAACATAGCTTCCAATTACACATAATCATGCAAAGCTAAGACATTCACCAACACACTAACACAAATATCAAATACATGCAGAAGAGATATGTTCCCTACACTTGTTCTTCCACGTAAGCTCCAGCTCTGGCTGCTCACAATCACGGTAAACACCAAACTCTATAACCAAAACAAGGGCATAGGGTTAACCCCTTTTCCAATTCCTTAACTTTTAAACACTTAAGTTGGTTATCATTTATAACCTTTAGGTGGCTATTCAAAGCCTAAACTCAAGCCTAAAAGGTTGGGAAATACTTGACAAAAGAACATCTTTTGAATCCTTAAAATCCCCTTTTTGACGGTAGCACTTGAGTGGAGATGACCTCACTCAAGTGATGGATGCCTTTCACTCGAGTGATACCTCCTCAAGCACCCGAGTCCAACCGAGTGAAGCTCCAAAAGTGCTTACCAGAGAGCACAAAAATCCCAGAGCTAGAAGTGCACTCGAGCATTAGCTCTGGCACTCGAATGATGCCATAACACTTTCAAGTGCTAGCTTACACTCTTGACAAACCAACTACGAGTGTTTGGCTGAGAGCAACCTCTTAGCACACAACACATATTCACTCGAGTGAGCCATGGTGCACTCGAATGAAGACCCACTTCACTCGCAGGTAAGGAAACACACTCTCACTTCTTCCACAAGCAAGTGCAACCAAAACTGAAATGGAAAAGGAAAATACGCTGCATCACTTGAGTGATACCCCTGTCACTCGAGTGAGGCAGTATCAGAACCCAGAACACAGTAGATATTAGAATTTTCCCCACTCAACCAATATGTCTCCCATGGTCCTAAAATTCTTACACAAGGCTATTCCTACATAATTTCACACAAAGAACCCATTGGAAACCTTAAAGCAACCAAAATTACACCACAAAGACATTTTCCCTTTTTGGTCACACTCTTCACACATATTATTCAATTCCACCACTTTTACTTCCAATTGTCCAAACCAATCATAATGGCATTAAATCACACTATGACACCATTTTAACCACAAAACTCATTCAAATCATTCATTTCACAATTATAACAAAATCAGGGCAAATTCCACAATTCACATAAATTAACCAAATATCACAAAACTTAGATCAAAAGGGTACAAATACTCACCTCTTCCTCTTTCCCAAGCTAGATCCTTGATTCTACAACCTTCAAGGTTCCTCAAGCTCTCAAAACACCTTCTTTCACAAATCTAAAACCATAGCAATGAAGCTCTCATCACTATGAACAACTTTATAAAAGATGATTTAAGCAAAAGAGGACATTAACCAAGCTAAATCTCACCTTTTCCATTTCTCTTTCCTCCCAAGCTTCAACGAAAATGGAGGAAGAAGAGAGAGAGAGAGGGATGAAGGAGGACCAAATTTTTGGCTCTCCCACACACACATAAACCGACTTGAGGGAGAGAGAAGAGAGAGAAAAGTTTTTGAAACATTGACCAATTCTATGGTCCATATCGTGACACTTGTCACAATCTCAACACACCTCCGATGAGCTCACATACACACATGCATATGGGATTCCACCCTTTGATCTCTTCACAAATCAACCACAACCATTGATTTTTAAGTTACCAATGAGTTTCCTCTTCGGTAACTGATCAATAGGCCAGCAACTTTATCGTTTTGCCCCTGATTATGGTAATTCACACTGAATCACCACCAAACATATTTTCTCATTCTTCTAGCCATAATATGTGCCCTCCCCATATTTACAGTCAATTTAGATGTTAATCCATAATTGAACTTAAATACAGGGTTTCGGCACTACTCATAACACATTCAAATCTCAAAGCATATAACATCCTCTAAAAGTAGTCATTTATAAATAATCACACCCACTTTTGAAGTCATAATCCCTTAATCAAATTTGGGATCCTACTAAACCACGGCTTAGCAGTCCACTTAATCCAGGCTTAATCTCCAGCCTCAAGTCTCAAAATTCAGTGTATTACACCAGGCATGATCATGCGAAGATAGTTTACTATAACCTTATTGATTGTTTTATAGACCACTAAGCAGAGACAAATTGGTTTGACATGGCTCATTGATATCGGTTGTGCAACTTTAGGGATAAGTGTAATAAGGGTTCGATTTAGAGAAAGGTCCAGAGAATCTCCATTCCAAAGATCCTAAAATAAATAAAGTATACTAGGACAAACCACATTCCACTGGGATTGAAAAACTAATGCATGCAACCCATCAATTCTAGGGGATTTAAGAGGATTCATTTCAAATAAAGCTTATTTTAGTTCATCTAAAGTAGCTACATGTTCCAAACTTAGAAGGTTTGTTTTAAAATTTGGGGGAAGCTTTATTTGGTCTTGTATGGGTATAATTAGCACCCTTTACAGAATACAAGTTTGTGAAGAAGTTACAAGCCATACCAAATAAATGCTCCTTGTCGGAAATCCACTCACCATCATTGAATTTGAGTTGAGTAACACGATTGCAATTTCTCCGAAGCAATGTTTTTGTGTGGTAGAAAGAGGTAATGCAGTTATCCAGGCATATCCAGTCAGAGGTGGATTTTTGTAGCCATTGCAATTCCTCTTAAAGACAGACATCTTCATACTATGCTTGAAGATTTTTCTCGAGCATACATAGAGAGTTAAGAAAAGGATTTTCTTCCAAGCACCTTTGGATTCCCTTGAGAAGAGAGAGAAGATGCCTTTTGCATGAGCCAATATTGCCAAAAATGTAGCTATTCTAGTGCTGGGTCAATGTTTTAAAAGTATTGATATAGCACACTACATTGCCTTCCTCAATCCAGGCTCATTGCAACATTTTATTAAACTCTAGATTGGTTAACCATGAAGCTAAAAACTTAAAAGGCCTTTCTATTAGGTTAGGAGGATTTTAAGGGCCCGTTTTGATTATAATGGGACAATGATCAGAGAGTATCTTGGGGAGATAATCTACCCAACTATTATTGAATAGCCCAATCCAAGATAGATTGTAAATTGCTCGGTCCAATCTAGCTAAGAGTGTCCCCCTTCTTTATGTGTACTTTAGGCCATTTAAGCTAAGGTCAAGAAGCCTATGATCACTAATGAATCCTTTAAACATATTACAAGCATATTAGATATCATGGGATCCTCTGCTTCTTTCATATTATGCTAGAATAGCATCGAAATCACCTGCTAATAGCCATGGAATGGAAGGATCCAGAGCTTGATCTGAAAGGTCTTGCCATAAATGTCTTTGATAAAAGGGTTAGAGACTTCCATAAACTGTTGTGATGAGAAATTGTATATCATCTTCAGTATAATTTATTGCCATGTACACAAATTGGAAGTGGTTTATTCGAATATCAATTTTCACTTTTTTTTACTAGAGCAACCATATTCCCTTGAAAAAAGCAGAAGCTTCAACTCAATGAGAATGGTCAAATTGGAGTTTGTTAATAACCTTATCAAATTTTGCTCTGGAGATGTGAGGCTCCACTAGAACAAAAATATCAAGTCTATAATTAGAAACAAAAGATTTGAAAATAAAAGGGAACCTTTTCTCTAAGGCTCCTTGACAATTCCATGTAATAATAGACATAAAGATAATCAATTTATAGGATTTGAGTTAAAATCCACTCCCTCAATAAGTATTGTTGCATCTTTGAAATCCTATTACATGCCCCTGGCAATCTCCTTCATAGCTTTGACTGATGGGCTAGGTGGGTTTATATTTGGTTTTACTCTAGGCTGTTATAGTTAGCCCAGAAGCAATTTTGACACCACTGTGTCTCGTACATGGATCTATAGGTGATGACGAATATTAGGCATAGTCTATTTTCGTTTAGGCCACTTTTGAAGTATGGCCTTGCCTGTGTTGCGTGGCTTTCTTGTGTCTTCGATAGTAATAACAAAGTTGTGGTTTGGGTCTAAAGCTATGGGAGTGTGCTTTACCACATAGGTGTGTGTATTGAAAAGTAAGTTCCTATTAAGAGTGGCTAGGATCTATTGTTTTTGTTTGTTTCCTAGCTCGGCCTCTTAGTGCTCTTCTGCTCCCTCACTTTTCATTTTTGCACTAAGGTATCATCCAATTGGTTTTCTCTGACATTGTCATACACTTCATTACCAGCCTCCTCACTGCGCACCATGTCATTGAGGACGCTGAATCTCGACCCTTTCCCTAGTGATTTTGCTCCAAGTCTACTATATCTTTTACATTCATATGTGTCTTACGTTAGAAGTAATCCCCATCACGATCAAGGCCGAGATTAGTTCATAAAAACATAATTAATTTTTAATTAGAGACCATATATGATTTGGGGACTTAGACAAAATAAAATTTCCCAAGATCAGGGTTTTCAAAAACTTTTACAACACCTATTCACAATGGTCTCATATTCACAGTACAATTACACAATTGGTCTGTACAAGTTGATTCTATTCATACATATCAAAGTATAATGCAAATTCCCGACACACTCAGGTTCCATTCAATAAATAAGGGTCTACAGAGGCAAAAAGCCCATAAACTTTTCCCTTTAACTTGGGGATTACACAAAACTATACTACAAATTCCAATATATACAATTGTTTCCCAAAAACATCTAAATAATTTTCATGATAACCAATAACCAAAATATATTCCTAAACCGGAGCTCTATCGGCTCTTCGTCGCCCGCTTTCCCTTATATCCTTCAGCCCTCTCTAAAAGGTTGTTTTGGGAGAGTAAGATTCTAAAGAATCCCCGTAGTAACAAATTACTCATAGTATGCACAACAATAAGGCATGAAAGCAAATCATCACACACATATGGCAACTACAACTGCAGTTACAATGGCAAGGGTAGGTATGACTCATGTCACCCTTACGTTTGCTCACGCTGAAGTGCTCACGCTGTATTACACCACAACAATTCACATAATATATTTCACCACAGCTAGGATTCATATAAAGCATTTAATACACAAGCCATACAGGCAAGATATATAACACACAGCCCATAGCTGGATTCACAACACACCGCCCCACAGGTCAGATTCACAAAGATCCATGTCGATTACAATGGCACTACAACGGCCAAGCTAGAGATGATCAACGTCAATCCTTAAACGGCTCACGCTGCATTGCTCATGCTGTAATGGACCATGGCACATACAGTTCACAAAACTCAATGACAAGTCATGCATACCGAAACATTATACACAACATTAGAGAAAAGTCACTACCTTGGTCCTTCCGGGCGTATTCTGGCACTGGTCTCTCCCGAGTAGGGCAAATATCAAATCCTAGAATCATAATTAAGGACGAAGAGTTATACTCTATTCCAAGACTTAATTTACTTCATAACACTTAAATTTGGTTATCATAATTGACCCTTAAGAGGCCACAAATGCCTATAATAAAAGCCCAAAAAGGTTGGAAAACAATAGGTTGAAGATCACTTTTCAAAAACTCAAAGTACTGGAACACAGGTGTAACCCCCTACCTTAATTTGCGTAATCATAACTCGAAAATGCGTAATTTAAACGAGCTAGAGACCAGTGGATCATTAAATTTTCTTTTTAATCCCCTCCTTTTGGTAGGGTTTTTCACAAATTCTTTCAAAAACTTCATTCCTTCCTTGTCTCAGTTTTTAGATTCTGAATATAATTACCTGTACAATGAATCACATTTTAATGTATTAGAGTGTATAGAAAAGGTCCCGGCAACCCCCAAGTTTCATATATATTTACTAAGGGTTTTCACGTTCCCATACAGGGGATTACATAACTGCTTCCAAAATATTATTTACATCCCAAAAAGAATATACAGTAATCCCATTCCAAAATAGATAACAATCCAAATTATCATCCCTACAGGATCCTAGCCACTCCTAGTCACTCGCTTCTCCTTGGAGCCACTTGCTCTGTCTAAAGGTTAGTCGAAGGAAAGAATAAGATTCAAAAGAATCCCAGTAGTAACAAATCACTCATACAATATATAATCACATAGCATGTAAGTAAATCATCACATAGCAGCACAAATACAAATTATACCCTACCCTCATCCCCTTTTACAACCAGGAAGGCTCGCAGTCCTTACCCGAACTGTTGTTAGCGACTCAGGGACTATTGCATAGTGGTGCATACACATAGCCTTGTGGCTCACAATTAGCCTTTCTGCTTCCATATTGCCTTACTGCTTACATATAGCCTTTCGGCTTCCACACTGCCTTACGGCTTACATATAGCCTTTCGGCTTCCACACTGCCTTACCGCTTACATATAGCCTTTCGGCTTCCACACTGCCTTATGGCATACATATAGCCTTTCGGCTTCCACATTGCTCCATCCGCCATTGTAACCCCCTTCCCACCTTAGGCCGAGATTAAGTTCATAAACTTGTAATTACTTTGTAATTAGAGACCATATTTCAATTTGGGACTTATTAAGACAATCTTTTGCCCAAAAATCGGATTTGCAAAAACACTTTTCAAACCGGTCTCACATTCAAAATACAAAATAATAAAGGCCTGAACAGGTGGATTCCATTTACAAATATCAGAGTGCAAATAAATTCCCGACACGCTCGGGTTCCATTCATTAGATAAGGGATTTACAAAGGCACGAAGCCACTATTCAATACCCTTAACTTGGGGATTACACAAAGTTTACTACATACAATTCCAAAATATACAATGATAACCATAATCTCCAAAATATACTCCTAAACAGGAGATCTAACTACTCTTCGTCGCCCGCTTGCCTTTCGATCCTTCAGCCCTGTCTGAAATAGTTAATTTTGGGAGAGTGAGATTCTAAAGAATCCCCGTAGTAACAAATCAATCATATAATGTACAACAATAATGCATGTAAGCAAATCATTATTCACATCAAGCAACTACAACGGCAGTTACAGCGGCAATGGTTAGTATGACACATGTCATCCCTGACGATTGCTCACGCTGAATTGCTCACGCTGTATTGCATCACAACAAGCAACTACGACGGCAGTTACAACGGCAATGGTTAGTATGACACATGTCATCCCTTACGATTGCTCACGCTGAATTGCTCACGCCGTATTGCCTCACCACATTCAACACAGTATAGTTCACCACAGCTGGGATCCATATAAAGCATGTCATATACGCAAGCCACATAGGCAAGATACACATACACAGCCCACGGCTGGTTGCACAAACGCCGCCCTCACACGGGTCGGATTCACGTCATCCATGTCGGTTACGACGGCAGTTACAACGGCCGAACTAGAGATGACCACTGTCACTCCCTATACGGCTCCCGCTGAATTGCTCGCGCCGTAATGGACCATGGCACACATTCACAAGTTTAATGACAAGTTATGCATGCCAAGACATCATACAAGATATGAGAGAAAAGTCACTACCTGAGTTCTTCCGGGCGTTCCTTGGCTCCGGTCTCTCCCGCGTCGGGCAAATATCAAATCCTATATTTATCATTAGGGACGAAGAGTTAATCTCTATTCCAAGACTTAATCCACTTTATCATACTTAATTGGTTATCATTATTGCACTTTTGGAGTCACTAAACACTCCCAACAATAGCCCTAAAGGGTAGGAAGAACTATCCCAAAGATCCCCCTTTTGGAAGCACAAAACTCACATTTTTCACTGCCTCACTCGAGCACAGATGACCGTGCTCGAGCACAAGTACGGACATCACTCGAGCACAAGTGCGAGTGAGACTGCGAGTGAGCACCCGAGAGCACAAAGACGCTTGCAGGAACTGGCTCACTCGAGCACAAATCCTCACTCGAGCACAAGGCCAAATGCCTCACTCGAGCACCCGCGAGAGAAAATCAGAAAGTGAGGGTCCGAGAGCACCCAAAGCTCTCCAAGACCAAAATCCCTCAAGCACAACACTCTCACCCGCGAGCACACCCGCGAGCACACCCGCGAGCATACCCCTCTCACCCGCGAGCACACACGGCTCACTCGAGCAGATGCCCTCCACCCGCGAGTGAGAAGGCACACTTCTTGCACCTTGCCCGCGAGCATCCACCCGAGAGCAACCCTCTACTCTGGGCGTACACCCTCACTCGAGAAGAGCCACTCTCACTCGAGAAGGTCCCTCGCTCACTCGAGCACAAAGTGGTGTGCTCGAGCAGGACTCATAGAAAACCCAGGTGACTCGAAGCACACAGGGGAAAATTCACACATCACTCGAGCAGACACCCCATTCCCGCGAGTGATAACCCACGAGCACCTCCTCACTCGAGCAGAGTTCATCCCTGCTCGGGTGATATTCATACTTCACTCGAGCAGACCCCAGCGTGCTCGAGAGAATCCCTCAGATAGCAGAAAACGCAGAACAGAGGCACTCTCCATAACCTTTGCCCAATTGATTCCTATGGACTCAGAACTTAACCCAAAGCCATTCCCACACAAAAACACCCAACAAACTCAATGGAATCCTCAGAATCATCAAAATCCTACTCCATTATCATGCTTTGGGTTTTGGGCAACAATTTCATCAAAACACCAATCTTAACCAAACTTCACATTTCAACTTCTAATCAATCTATCTATCATATACTCATTCCAAACACCATTCTCATGCCAAAAACATACCAAATGTACAGTGGCATCAAATTTTCATGATTAAGCCATAATTTCCAGAAATCATAAACTATTCCAAATAGTATGAAACATAGATAGATAGATTGGTTTTTCTCACCTTATCAACTTCTCCAAAGGGAGTTCTTGATTCTCCAACAATCAATTTTCGTGTGGCACCAATCACAACCAAATGACCAAACTACACACACCAAAATGAAGCCCATTATACAAGGATCAACATTAAGGAAGTGAGTTTGAGCAATGGATATCATCTACTTACCAAAAGATCAAGCTTTTCCTTCCCTTTCTTCCTTGCTTCAGCGAAAGAGAGAGAGCACGAGAGAGAGAAAGATGGAGAGATGAAGTGAGAGAGAGAAAAGAGGAAAAGTGCTCATTTGTCCACATGTGGCCTTCATCCACAACTCTCACAATGCCACTTGTCAGCATCTCAACCGTTCCCACAATGAGCTCACACAAGCTCAATACACTGGATTCCGACCCACGGTCAAGGAATCACAACCCTTGATCTTAAATACCACACACATGCACAAAAATTCCAATCTCCATTAATTATGACATTAATTAATATTGTCATAAAATACATAATAATCCCAATTAAATTCATAATTATCCATAATAATCATGATTATCCCTTAATCAAAAATTGGGATATTACAATTCTCCCCCCGTTCAATAAATTTCGCCCTCGAAATTTGTTAAACATCTTGGGGCATAAAATCAGGAAATCGTTTCCTCATGTCCGCTTCCGCCTCCCAAGTGGCTTCCCTTGGAGACATTCCCTTCCAGACCACCTTCACGAACGGTAAGCTTCGATGCCTGAGCTTTCGCTCTTCTCGATCAATGATCCTCTCTGGCTCTACCGCATAGGTGAAGTTATCTTGCAACTCAACCTTTTCATACTCAATGACATGCTCAGGGTCTGGTTGGTACTTCTTGAGCTGCGAGACATGAAACACATCATGCAATCGACTCAAACTCGGGGGTAGGGCTATCCGATATGCCACCGGCCCAATCCTTGCCAGAATCTCAAATGGACCAATGTATCTCGGACTTAGCTTCTTCCGCTTGATCGCTCTCCCGATGCCTGTGACCGGAGACACTCTCAAGAAAACATGATCCCCCGCTTCAAACTCAAGAGGTCTTCTCCTCTTATCAGCATAGCTCTTCTGACGACTCTGTGCTGTAAGGAGCCTCTTCCTGATAACTCGGATCTGCTCAGCGGTTTGATCAACAAGATCCGGCCCATACAACTTCCTCTCAGACAACTCTGACCAGCACAACGGTGACTGGCACTTCCTCCCATACAGTGCTTCATACGGAGCCATTTGAATGCTCGCATGATAACTGTTGTTGTACGCAAACTCAGCCAATGGAAGATAATAGTCCCACATTCCCTTGAAGTCAAGGACACATGCTCTCAGCATATCTTCTAAAGTCTGGATAGTCCTCTCTGACTGTCCGTCTGTCTGAGGATGGTAGGCCGTGCTAAACCTCAACTGAGTACCCATAGATTCGTGCAGAGCCTTCCAGAATCTCGAAGTAAACCGAGGGTCTCTATCGGAGATAATACTCTTCGGTGTACCATGGAGTCTCACAATCTCTTTGATATATATCTCAGCCAGCCTATCAGGAGAATAGCTAGCGTTGATAGGTATGAAGTGCGCAGACTTCGTGAGTCGATCAACTATCACCCAGATCGCATCGTGGTTCCTGATCTTGGGCAGACCCACTACCAGATCCATGGTCACACTCTCCCATTTCCATTCTGGAATTTCTGGACTCTGAAGCAATCCTGGCGGTCTCTGGTGCTCAATCTTCACCTTTTGACAGGTAAGACACCGCGCCACAAACTTCGTCACATCACTCTTCAACCCTGGCCACCAATACATAGACTTCAAGTTGTGATACATCTTGGTCATACCGGGGTGAAGAGTATACTGACTCTTATGAGCCTCATCAAGAATTCTCAATCTCAACTCCGCCTTCAGTGGGACATAGATTCTCTTCTGGTAACGCACTAGCCCACTAGGCGATAGGTCATAATCCCGAGTCTCCCCTCGCTCGATCTTAGCTCGGATCGACTGGGCTAGCTCATCATGCATCTGAGCCTCTTCAATTTCAGTCCTCAGGTCATTCTCCCCTTGGACCACACCATAACTGGCACATAGGATATCCTTCGAGAGATTCAAATCCCGAAAATCCTCTATCAGTTTCCATTCCTGGATCATCATTGTTGCCACTAGCACCGCCTTCCGACTCAAAGCATCCGCGACGACATTAGCCTTACCCGGATGATATTTGATCTCCAGGTTATAATCTTTCAGCAACTCCATCCACCGACGCTGTCTCATGTTCAACTCTTTCTGGTCATACAGATACTTGAGACTTTTGTGGTCGCAGTACAGTTCCACAGTCACACCATACAGGTAATGACGCCAAATTTTCAATGCAAACACGATTGCCGCAAGCTCCAGATCATGAGTGGGGTAGTTCATCTCATGCGGTTTCAGCTGTCGAGAGGCATAGGCCACCACACGTCCCTGCTGCATCAGCACACACCCTAACCCCTGCTTACTCGCATCACTGTACACGACGTAAGCCTCACTGGGATCAGGTATAATCAACACTGGTGCCGTAGTCAATCTCTCCTTCAGCTCAGTGAAACACCGCTCACCACGTTCATCCCACAAAAACGGTTGATCCTTCCTCGTGAGCTTGGTCATCGGCAATGCAATACGCGAAAAGTTCTGAATGAACCTCCGGTAATAACCAGCAAGACCCAGAAAACTGCGAATCTCAGAAACAGTTTCTGGTCTTTTCCATTCAAGTACTGCTTCCACCTTACTGGGATCCACTGATACCCCGTCTCGAGAGATCACATGGCCAAGGAACTTCACTTCCGTAAGCCAAAACTCACATTTGCTCAGCTTGGCATAGAGTTGCTTTTCCCACAGAATTCTCAACACAATTCGCAAGTGTTGCTCATGATCCTCCCTACTCTTGGAATAGATCAGGATGTCGTCAATAAACACAACCACAAACTGGTCAAGATACTGTCGGAAGATGCGGTTCATATAGTCCATGAACACCGCCGGTGCATTCGTCAAACCGAAGGGCATCACAAGGAACTCATAGTGCCCATATCTTGTTCTAAAAGCAGTCTTCGGAACATCCGCCGCCTTCACACGCAGTTGATGATATCCCGACCTTAGATCAATTTTGGAGAATACACATGATCCAGCCAATTGATCTAACAGGTCATCAATCCTTGGGAGAGGATACTTGTTCTTAACAGTCACTTTGTTAAGTTCTCGATAATCGATGCAAAGCCTCAAGCTTCCATCTTTCTTTTTCACAAACAATACTGGAGCTCCCCACGGCGATACACTGGGTCGGATGAACCCTTTCTCAAGCAATTCTTCAATTTGCTTCTTCAACTCCGCCATCTCGTTAGGGGCCATACGATATGGGGCTTTCGATATCGAACCAGCTCCAGGCACAATCTCGATTGGAAATTCTACTTCCCTTTCCGGAGGCAATCCACCAAGATCCTCTGGAAATACCTCAGGGAATTCATTTACCACTGGTATACTCTCTAAAGCTTCACCCGACTCTCCCTGAACGGAGAAAAACGCCATATACCCTTGACATCCCTTCTCAAGATATCTCTCAGCTTTAGCTGTTGAAAGTAAGTTCAAACTGGCATTTACATTGCTATCCCGCTGTGCATTACGGAAAGCTATCCTCTTATTACCACAATCAAGCAATACATCATTTGCTCTTAACCAATCAAAACCCAGAATAACTTCTAGTTGTTGAAGTGGCAAACAGATCAAATCTACTGTAGACTCACGATCCTCAACAACTATTACATAATTTAAGCAGGCTTCGGCTGCCACAGCCTTAACACCCATCGGCGTCGACACAACCAAATCAAATGGAAGTCTATGCACATGCAATCCTAGGCGCTTAACACAGTCATAAGCTATGAACGAATGACTTGCACCCGAATCAAATAAAGCATTCAATTCATTATCACCGAGAAGAATTTTACCTTGGATCAACTCTGGCGACTTCCGAGCCTCCTCATGTGTCATCGCGAACACTCGACCCTGATTCCTGGGCCTTTGCTCTACCGGCTGTCGTGGACACTTAAAAGAAACGTGACCCACTTGCTTGCAGTTGTAGCAAATCACCTCCCCAGTACAAGTTCTTCCCGGATGGTACTTTCTACACTGATTGCACATCGGTCCCGCTGGAGGCCTCTGATCACTACGACCCGCAGATTGATAGGGCTTCTTGTTACCACCCCCATATGAGGATCCTTGCCCCTTCCGCTTCTGGGAAGTATTAACCTTAATAGGCTCACTGCGACTGTCCTTACCCTTAGCTGGGTACCAATCCCTCAGATTGTTCTCAACAATCCTACACTGCTCCACCGCCTTGTTGAAGTCAGTAAACATATGAGTGGCCAATCTCTTTTTCAACTCATGCCTCAAACCTCTGATAAGCATATCGGAGCTCCACTCCTCATCATCCTTTTCCCGGAGATGTGTAGAGTACCGAGATAGTCGGACGAAACGGGAAAGATACTCATCAAAATTCTCCGTATCTCCCTGCCGGATAGCCAAGAACTCCGACTCTTTTTCCAACCTCACCGACTTGGGGAAGTACTTCTCATTGAACTTCTCTTGGAACAATTCCCAAGTCAATGGTATATTCCGGCTCCGAAGTGTCATGGCGATGTTCCGCCACCACCGGTCTGCGTCCCCCTCTAGCTTATACACAGCTAGTTTCGCCTTTACCTCCGTAGTGCACTCGAGGACCTCAAAGATCTTCTCTAGACGAGTCAACCAGTCCTCAGCAACTTGGGGCTCAAACCTTCCCTTGAACACAGGAGGTAGATGCTTGCAGAACTCAGAAACCCAATATTGCAAGCCTCTTCCTTCACGAACCGGCACCCCTTGAGATTCTTGATTAGGCACCGAGTGAGGTGGGGATTCATGGGACCGATTAGACCCCTCAGCCGTCTCCTCATGATGAGTCTCTGCCTGAGTCTCCTCACGAGTCGACTGGGCCCTTTCCTCATTACGCTTGGCCCTTTCCTCCCGGAGCTCTTCTCTTAGCTCACGGATCATATCTCTTTGTTCCCGTACGAGATCCATCACCTCTCGCATTGGGTTAGGAGGATTGTCATCCAACTCCTCTATCTCTGGGCCATGCTGCCTGACTCTAAGGCGAACCATGTTGTTCTTTTCTCTACAATGATTCACCAAGTCAGTTTCAAACCAAAAGTATACACATAATCCATAAGACTTAGATATATCTACTACTAGCAGAAATATCCATGTGTATACAATAATCAACCCTAAGCCATCATCTATGACTAAGGCAATCACTAAGGGAGCTATCCTAGCAAATTCTCACCTTGCCAGGAACTACAGCTCTGATACCACAAATGTAACCCCCTTCCCACCTTAGGCCGAGATTAAGTTCATAAACTTGTAATTACTTTGTAATTAGAGACCATATTTCAATTTGGGACTTATTAAGACAATCTTTTGCCCAAAAATCGGATTTGCAAAAACACTTTTCAAACCGGTCTCACATTCAAAATACAAAATAATAAAGGCCTGAACAGGTGGATTCCATTTACAAATATCAGAGTGCAAATAAATTCCCGACACGCTCGGGTTCCATTCATTAGATAAGGGATTTACAAAGGCACGAAGCCACTATTCAATACCCTTAACTTGGGGATTACACAAAGTTTACTACATACAATTCCAAAATATACAATGATAACCATAATCTCCAAAATATACTCCTAAACAGGAGATCTAACTACTCTTCGTCGCCCGCTTGCCTTTCGATCCTTCAGCCCTGTCTGAAATAGTTAATTTTGGGAGAGTGAGATTCTAAAGAATCCCCGTAGTAACAAATCAATCATATAATGTACAACAATAATGCATGTAAGCAAATCATTATTCACATCAAGCAACTACAACGGCAGTTACAGCGGCAATGGTTAGTATGACACATGTCATCCCTGACGATTGCTCACGCTGAATTGCTCACGCTGTATTGCATCACAACAAGCAACTACGACGGCAGTTACAACGGCAATGGTTAGTATGACACATGTCATCCCTTACGATTGCTCACGCTGAATTGCTCACGCCGTATTGCCTCACCACATTCAACACAGTATAGTTCACCACAGCTGGGATCCATATAAAGCATGTCATATACGCAAGCCACATAGGCAAGATACACATACACAGCCCACGGCTGGTTGCACAAACGCCGCCCTCACACGGGTCGGATTCACGTCATCCATGTCGGTTACGACGGCAGTTACAACGGCCGAACTAGAGATGACCACTGTCACTCCCTATACGGCTCCCGCTGAATTGCTCGCGCCGTAATGGACCATGGCACACATTCACAAGTTTAATGACAAGTTATGCATGCCAAGACATCATACAAGATATGAGAGAAAAGTCACTACCTGAGTTCTTCCGGGCGTTCCTTGGCTCCGGTCTCTCCCGCGTCGGGCAAATATCAAATCCTATATTTATCATTAGGGACGAAGAGTTAATCTCTATTCCAAGACTTAATCCACTTTATCATACTTAATTGGTTATCATTATTGCACTTTTGGAGTCACTAAACACTCCCAACAATAGCCCTAAAGGGTAGGAAGAACTATCCCAAAGATCCCCCTTTTGGAAGCACAAAACTCACATTTTTCACTGCCTCACTCGAGCACAGATGACCGTGCTCGAGCACAAGTACGGACATCACTCGAGCACAAGTGCGAGTGAGACTGCGAGTGAGCACCCGAGAGCACAAAGACGCTTGCAGGAACTGGCTCACTCGAGCACAAATCCTCACTCGAGCACAAGGCCAAATGCCTCACTCGAGCACCCGCGAGAGAAAATCAGAAAGTGAGGGTCCGAGAGCACCCAAAGCTCTCCAAGACCAAAATCCCTCAAGCACAACACTCTCACCCGCGAGCACACCCGCGAGCACACCCGCGAGCATACCCCTCTCACCCGCGAGCACACACGGCTCACTCGAGCAGATGCCCTCCACCCGCGAGTGAGAAGGCACACTTCTTGCACCTTGCCCGCGAGCATCCACCCGAGAGCAACCCTCTACTCTGGGCGTACACCCTCACTCGAGAAGAGCCACTCTCACTCGAGAAGGTCCCTCGCTCACTCGAGCACAAAGTGGTGTGCTCGAGCAGGACTCATAGAAAACCCAGGTGACTCGAAGCACACAGGGGAAAATTCACACATCACTCGAGCAGACACCCCATTCCCGCGAGTGATAACCCACGAGCACCTCCTCACTCGAGCAGAGTTCATCCCTGCTCGGGTGATATTCATACTTCACTCGAGCAGACCCCAGCGTGCTCGAGAGAATCCCTCAGATAGCAGAAAACGCAGAACAGAGGCACTCTCCATAACCTTTGCCCAATTGATTCCTATGGACTCAGAACTTAACCCAAAGCCATTCCCACACAAAAACACCCAACAAACTCAATGGAATCCTCAGAATCATCAAAATCCTACTCCATTATCATGCTTTGGGTTTTGGGCAACAATTTCATCAAAACACCAATCTTAACCAAACTTCACATTTCAACTTCTAATCAATCTATCTATCATATACTCATTCCAAACACCATTCTCATGCCAAAAACATACCAAATGTACAGTGGCATCAAATTTTCATGATTAAGCCATAATTTCCAGAAATCATAAACTATTCCAAATAGTATGAAACATAGATAGATAGATTGGTTTTTCTCACCTTATCAACTTCTCCAAAGGGAGTTCTTGATTCTCCAACAATCAATTTTCGTGTGGCACCAATCACAACCAAATGACCAAACTACACACACCAAAATGAAGCCCATTATACAAGGATCAACATTAAGGAAGTGAGTTTGAGCAATGGATATCATCTACTTACCAAAAGATCAAGCTTTTCCTTCCCTTTCTTCCTTGCTTCAGCGAAAGAGAGAGAGCACGAGAGAGAGAAAGATGGAGAGATGAAGTGAGAGAGAGAAAAGAGGAAAAGTGCTCATTTGTCCACATGTGGCCTTCATCCACAACTCTCACAATGCCACTTGTCAGCATCTCAACCGTTCCCACAATGAGCTCACACAAGCTCAATACACTGGATTCCGACCCACGGTCAAGGAATCACAACCCTTGATCTTAAATACCACACACATGCACAAAAATTCCAATCTCCATTAATTATGACATTAATTAATATTGTCATAAAATACATAATAATCCCAATTAAATTCATAATTATCCATAATAATCATGATTATCCCTTAATCAAAAATTGGGATATTACAGCCATCACAAAACAATGAAAAACACACATACAACGCATTTACACATAATATAAGGGAAGGGTCACTACCTTGTCCTTTCCTGACGTTCTCCTGTACAATGGGCTCGCGAGTATAGCAAATGTCAAATCCTGTAAACCGATGTCAAGAGCGGCGGATTAAGACTCTACTCCCAATTATCACTTTCAAACACTTAAAATAGGTTATCACCTAAGTCCCTTAAGTGATTATAATAGGCTCAACAAAAACCTAGAGGAATTGGAAAGTATTAGGTTGGAAACCACTTTCCAAAATCACAAAATGCTGAAAATGGGGGTTGGCTGCAGCCAAAATGTGCACAGAAAGTTTTGCGCTACAGCCAAGAATTCTTGCTGCAGCCAAGGAAACTTCAAAAAATCATAATTAATTCTAGAAAAATAAAAATGAGGTGATCCTAAAGCCAAATGAAAGCTATTTAAGTACTCTTTATAGGAAAAATATGAACTATTACCAAAAATCACCACACAATTCCAAAATTACACAAAATTCCATACTGCTCCAGAATTTAGTCTAGTTTCGACATCAAACTTTGGGCAACCAGAACTCCCAGCTCAAAAAAAACAAAATGAAGTTTGGAATATTAAATTTAAGACAGAAAGTTTCAGAATTTTTAGACACCATTTGCCCATTCAAAACGCCAATACAAATAGATTGCCTAGCAAAGAGTTTCACTTGACAGTTTTTCCCAATTTTCAACCAATGTGTCCAATGGCTCCAAAATCAACAACCAAACCTATTCCCACACAATTTTTCACAAGGAACCCATTGGAATCCCTAACACAACCCAATTCCCATCACACATACACATGTTCTATTTTAGGCAGCCATGAACACATAATGCAGAATTTTTCCAAACTTTTCAATCAATGATCAAAACCAATTCAAACCAATTTCATTGTTCAAAACATACAACAAGACACCTATTTCAATACCAATTTACCATGCAATACACAAGACCCTAATAGCACAAAAATTAGGGCTAAAATCCAAAAATTTCAAGGTCCAACCAATGAGCTCAACATATAACCAAAAGATAGCAATTTCTCACCTCTTTCACTTTCCAAGTCTTGTTCTTTGCTTCCACCACTTCTGATTTTTCCACAAGCTCTCAAACATTTTCTTTTAAAAATATAAAACCATAGAGAGGAAGCTCTCATCAAGGTGAACAACATTATAAAAGATCATTTGAGCTAAAGAGGACACTAAACCACCCTAAACCTCACCTTTTCTTTTCTCTTTCTTACTTGGTTTGGACGACAATGGAAGATTTGAAGAGAGAGATGTGATAAAGATGATGATCTAGTTTTTTGGCCCTTCATTTGCTTATTGGACGTCCTAAATGAGAGAGGGAAGAAAAAAGCAAATTTTGAAACTTTGACCTTGATCTATGGTTCACATGTAGCCAAGTGTCATGATATTGTTCCTCCTCTCAATTCCTTCCATGTTCATGCAAGCATAGAATCACTCTCTCATAATCTCTTGACATGTAATCCCAACCATCGATCTATAATTTACCAATGAGTTTCCTCTTCGTTAAATGATCAATTGGTCGGTAACCTACCTTTTTACCCGTTTTGCCCCTGATTATGGTAATTTCACCCAAACTACTTCTAAACTCATTTATATCATTCCAAAAGCATCACTATGCGCCCTCCCCTATATTCTAAACCATTCAAACATTAATCTACATATTAAACATTAATCTACACATAAGCATAAATATAGGGCTCAGGCATTGATTAAAACACATTCACATTGAATTCAGCGATAATTACATCATTGTTAACATAGTTAGCCCTTAATCCCAAATTGGGTCATTACAACAAGGGCTGGCCATGGCCAGCCCACCCTTAGGTCGTGGCCAAAATATAGTCAGAAGGTCACTGGCCACAGCCAGCCACCCATGGGCCGCAGCCAAAATTAGGATAGAAAGGTTTAGGCCGTGGCCAAGAAATTCCCTGATTCTTGGCTGAACTTCCAAAAATCATAACTAATTCTAGAAAAATTGAAACAAGGTGATTCCATAGCCAAATGAGAGGTATTTAAGTCCTCTTTACTAGAAAAATATGGACCAAAACTAGAAATCACTACAAAATTGTAGAATTACACAAAACTCAACACTGCACCAAAATAGAGTCCAGTTTTTGTCCCAAACTTTGGAAAAGCATAACTCTCAATTCACAAAATGAAATTATAATGACCTAATTTGGGATTAAGGGCTAATGACTCTTATGTTGATTGTAATTAGTGTAATTAAACACTTTTGGAGAAATGTGATATAAATTTGATATAAGTGTATTTGGAGATTAAAGATCAATGGTTGAGATTTATTGACCATGGGTCGGAATCCTATGCTTTGCATTTGTGTGAGCTCATGGTAGAAGTGAGAAGATGTTGACATGTGGCATTGTGTGGACCATGGGATGAAGCTAAAAGTCAAAAACTTACTTTTTTTTCTCTTCTCTTCTCTCTCATATTCGATGGAAGTATAGGCCAAGAGGGAAAGATCACACATCATCATCTTCTTCTTCATATCTCATCACCTCTCTCCTCCTTCTCCCATTTCCGGTGACCTTAAAGCAAGGGAACAGAAAGAGAAAGATTTGATTTTAGGTAGGTAATGGTCCTCTTATGCTCAAATCCTCTTCTTTAAACTTGTTCATAGTGTTAAGATCTCTATTGTGGTGATTTCAGAATTTTGAATAGTGGTGGTTTGAGTGTTGGAGAAATTTTAAAGTTGGAGAATCAAGATTCTGGATTTGGCAAGTCGAAAAGGTAAGGATTTGATATATTTTGGTATATTATTTGTGATTTTTTGATGAGTTGGGAAATTTTGGAAATTTGCCCTGGTTTTATGCCCATTTTGGAATATATGAATTTCATAGTGGATGATGTTAGAATTAGTTCATTATGAATTTCTTTGAGTATTTCATATGGTTTTAAAGTTGAAAGTGTATTGATTGGAATTGGGTATTATGTGTCATAGAGATCCAAGGTCATAGATTGTGTTTGAAATGGTATTTGAGTGTTTTGGAGGTTTCCAATGGGTTCCCTATGTCATTTTGAGTGAGTATGAGCTTTGTGTGGAATTTGGGAACTATTGGGTGTGATTTTGGTCAATCTGGGAATTTTTGTCAGTTGCTGTGACCTGGAAATATAATAGGCATCACTCGAGTGAGGGAGGAACCCACTCGAGTGTTGCGTGCATTTTCTCTTTCTGCTTTATGTTTTGCCTGGGTTTTATGAGTATAGCTCGAGTGCACTTCCTTCACCGCGAGTGATGTTGGTGATCACTCGAGTGATGGTGTGAGTTCTTGGTTAAGGTTGCTCTCGGGTTGTCACTCCCTGGTTGATGTTCAAGAGTGTGCTCTGACACTCATAAGTATGGGCTCCTCACCCGAGTGCTAGGGGGTATGCTTGAGTGAGCTTATCCCTCTAATGTTGCATGTGCTCTCGGGTTGTCACTTTATGTGTTGCACTTTCGGGGACTCAAGTGGATTTGGAGTTATCACCCAAGTGCAAAACCCCCATGCTCGAGTGTTGTGAGCACTTTCTGGTCGTGATGGTTGCTCACTGTCAAACACTCACGAGTGAGAGCTAGTCTCACTCAAGTATGAGTCTTTCATCACTCGAGTGAGGTCATCTTCACTCAAGTGAGCTAGCCAAAAATCAATGTGTCGCCTTTCGAAAAAGAGGTCTTCAGGGTAGTTTCTCCTAACCCTTTAGGCATATGTTTAGGCCTCTAATAGTCACATAAAGAGTCCTAAATGATAACCAACTTAAAGTATTATAGAAATAAGTATTTGGGAAACAGATTAATCAATTGTCCCTAAATTGGTATAGGATTTGATATCTGTCAGACGCGTGAGCCCACTGTGCCGAAGAACGTCAGGAAAGATACAGGTAGTGACTTCTCTCTTATACTTTGTGTAAATGTATTGTATGTTTGCCTATCATACATTGTGTGTTGCTGCTACTGCTTTGAGATGCATTAAGGTGCCTTGTGGAGCTTTGTGCCTTGTGATACGTTATGCCTTATGATGCTTTATGCCTTGTGATGCTGCTACATAGTGATTACCACGTAAGCGGGCATTGAGATTACAGCGAGAGCTGGCATAGTGATTACCGCGAAAGCAGGCATAGTGTTTATAGCGAAAGCTGCCATTGTCATTACCGCAAAAGCAGGCATAGTGTATTGTGATACAACCGTGAGTGCTGTTGTCTGTGGCTCGAGCCATAGATCATTGTGTTGCTGATGATGCTGGTGAACATGATAACATTACCTGCTTTGTGGTTATATATTGTATGAGTGATTTGTTACTACTGGGATTCTTTAGAATCTTACTCTTTCCAATGACTAACATTTTCAGACAGGGCAAGTGGCTCGAAAGGGAAGCGGCCAACCAGGACTGGTTAGGGCTAGTAGGGACATTTTGTGATTTTGGGACTGTTGGTTATCTGGCTGGATTTTGGGATTACTGTATATATGGATTGTAAATATAGATTTTTGGATATGTAATCCCCATTTTGGGAAACTTTAAACCCATTGTGTGTATATATATACAAGTAATCCGGGGTTGCCAGGAGTTTGGTTACGCACTCTGATATTTATTATGTGATATAACTGCACAGGTAATTGTATTCGAAAGTGAATTTGAGACCAAATGAATTTTGTTTTTTTTAAACGTTTTGTTTGGACACCTCATCTCTTGTAGATGAGTGAATATAAAAGTGATTTTTGTCTTATTGGTCTCTATTTCACTTAAATTTCATAATCCAGATATAATTACCATGAGGGGGTTACAAAAATGACATGAATTATATATCCATTTTGAAGCTTGGGATGTGAACTTTAAGAGTAGAAAGTTTCATAATTTTTTGACACCATTTGGTCAGTCAAAAATTTCGTGCAAACTAACTACTCAGAACAGAGTTCACACAAGATAGATCTCCAATTTTCTACCAAAGTGTCCAATGACTCCAAAATCAATAACCAAACTTATTCCCATAAAATTTTTTACAAGGAACACAATGGCAACCTCAAAATGACCAAAATCACAACCCATAGACATGCACTGTTTTGTCCAATGCACAAAAACCAAGACAAAGTGGCCAAACTTCACATTTAAGTTTCAATGCAATTCTATCAATTCAAAACACTAAACAAAGCACCATTTCCATAACAATAACATACCATACTCCCCCATGACCCTAAATCACGAAAATTAAGGCAAATTTTCTAGAAATTCAAGGCCTAACCAACGGCTACAAAACTTATATGAAAATGAAGCTTTCTCTCACTCAACAACTTTCTCAAAGGGATTTGTTGGTTCTCCAAACTCTAAAATTTCTTGAGAGCTCAAACACCACTAAATGGACAAACTAAAACCATAAAATTGAAGCTCTTAACACAAGGAACAAGTTTTATAGAAGAGTGTTTTTTCATTAGAGGTCACTAAGAGGGTCAAAACTCACCTTTTATCAACGCTTTTCTTCTTCCTTTAAGCAGCCATGGAGTCAAACAAGAGAGAGAGAAAATGAGAGAGTGAAGCTTGAAGAAGAAGATGCAATGATAGCCTCTCCCCAATGCCTCTCTTGTCAGCCAAATGGGAGGGGGGGAGAGAGAGAGAATACTTATTTTATTGAAATTTGACTTTTACAACAACTCTCCCTTCATCTCATTGTGACACTTGTTTGAATTTGGTTTGTTCTCATAAAGTAAACAATCAATTAATCACCTTAATCCCTCTATTAGCCATTTTAATTTCACATCTCATTTTCCTCTTAGTTAGAAATTAATTTCTTCTATTAATCACTAATTTATGGCTATTCCTCCAATTTTCCACTAATTATGGCATATTAATTGAAATTGCCACAAAACACATAATAATTCCAAATTTAAATTCACAAAATATTCTCATTAATCATCATTAGCCCTTAATCAAAAATTGGGGCATTACAATTCTCCCCCCGATCAATAAATTTCGTCCCTGAAATTTGTTACACATTCTCAGGCATAAACTCAGGAAATCGCCTCTTCATGTCTGCTTCCGCCTCCCAAATGGCTTCCCTTGGAGACATTCCCTTCCAGACCACCTTTACAAATGGTAAGCCTCGATGTCTAAGCCTCCACTCTCCATGATCAATTATTTGCTCTGGCTCTACTGCATAAGTGAAGTTATCATGCAACTCAACCTCTTTATATTCAATAATATGCTCAAGGTCTAGTTGGTACTTCTTAAGCTGCGAGACATGGAACACGTCATGCAATCTGCTCAAATTCTAGGGTAGGGCTATCCGATATGCTACAGGTCCTATTCGTGCCAAAATCTCAAATGGACCAATGTACCTCAGACTCAGTTTCCTTCGCTTGATCGCTCTTCAAATGCCTGTGACTGGAGATACTCTCAAAAAAACATGATCTCCCACTTCAAACTCTAGAGGCCTTCTCCTCTTATCAGCATAGCTCTTCTATCGACTCTATGCTGCAAAGAGCCTCTTCCTGATGATTCAGATTTGCTCAGAGGTTTGATCAACAAGATCCGGCTCATACAACTTCCTCTCAGACAATTCATTCTAGCACAACAGCGACTAGCATTTCCTTCCATACAATGCTTCATATGGAGCCATTCAAATGCTCGCATGATAGCTGTTGTTGTAAGCAAACTCAGTCAATGGAAGATAATAGTCTCACTTTCCTTTGAAGTCAAGGACACACGCTCTCAGCATATCTTCTAGAGTATTGATAGTCCTCTCTGACTATCCATCTGTCTGAGGATGGTAGGCCTTATTAAACCTCAATTGAGTACCCATAGCTTCGTGCAAAGCCCTCCAGAATCTCGAAGTAAACCAAGGATCTCTATCAGAGATAATATTCTTCGGTGTACCATAGAGTCTCACAATTTCTTTGATATATATCTCAGCCAGCTTATTAGGAGAATAGCTAGCATTGATAGGTATGAAGTGTGCAAACTTCATAAGTTAATCGACAACCACCCAGATAGCATCATAATTTTTTATCCTGGGTAGACCCACCACTAGATCCATAGTCACACTCTCCCACTTCCATTCTGGAATCTCTGGACTTTGAAGCAACCTGGCGGTCTCTGGTTCTCAATCTTCACCCTTTGACAGGTAAGACACCACGCCACATACTTAGTCACATCACTCTTCAATCCTGGCCACCAGTACATAGATCTCAAGTTATGATACATCTTGGTCATACCGGGGTGAAAAGTATACTGACTCTTATGAGCCTCATCAAGAATTCTTCATCTCAAGTCAGCCTCTAGTGGAACATAGATTCTCTTCTAGTAACGCACTAGTCTACTAGGTGACATATCATAATCCCAAGTCTCTCCTCGCTCAATCATAGCTCGAATTGATTGGGCTCACTCATCACACATCTGAGCCTCTTCAATTTCAGTCCTCAGGTAATTATCCCCTTGGACCACACCATAATTGGCACACATGATATCATTCGAGAGATTCAAATCCCGAAAATCCTCTATCAGTTTCTTCTCTTAGATCATCATCATTGCCACTAGCACTACCTTCTGACTTAAAGCATCTGTGATGACATTAGCCTTACCCGGATGATATTTGATCTCCAGGTTATAATCTTTCAGCAACTCCATCCACTGACGCTATCTCATGTTCAACTCTTTCTGATCATAGAGATACTTGAGACTCTTGTGGTCACAGTACAGTTCCACTGTCACACTATATAGGTAATGATGCCAAATTTTCAATACGAACACTATTGCCGTAAGGTCCAGATCATGAGTAGGATAATTCATCTCATGCGGTTTCAGCTGTCAAGAGGCATAGGCCACCACTCTTCCCTATTACATCAGGACACACCCTAACTCCTGCTTACTCGCATCACTGTACACGACGTAAGCCTCACTAGGATTAGGTATAATCAATATTGGTGTCGTAGTCAACCTCTCATTCAACTCCATGAAACTCCGCTCACAACGTTTATCCCAAACAAACTGTTGATCCTTCCTCGTGAGCTTGGTCATCAACAATGCAATACGCGAGAAGTTCTAAATGAACCTCCAGTAATAACCAGCAAGACCAAAAAGCTGCGAATCTCAGAAACAGTTTCTGGCCTTTTCCAATCAAGTACTACTTCCACCTTACTGGGATCCACCGATACCCCGTCTCTTGAGATGACATTGCCAAGGAACTTCACTTCCTTAAGCCAAATCTCACACTTGCTCAGCTTGGCATAGAGTTGCTTCTCTCATAGGATTCTCAACACAATCCATAAATGTTACTCATGATCCTCCCTACTCTTGGAATAGATCAAGATGTCGTCAATAAACACCACCACAAACTGGTCAAGATACTACCAGAAGATGCGATTCATATAATCCATGAATATTGCCAGTGCATTCATCAACCCAAAGGGCATCACAAGGAACTCGTAGTGCCCATATCTCATTTTGAAAGCAATTTTTGGAATATCCACTACCATCACATGGAACTGATGATATCCCGACCTTAGATCAATTTTAGAGAATACACACGAGCCAGACAATTGATCTAATAGGTCATCAATCCTGGGGAGTAGATACTTGTTCTTAACAGTCATTTTGTTGAGTTCTCGATAATCGATACATAACCGCAAACTTCCATCTTTCTTTTTCACAAACAACACTAGAGCTCCCCACGACGATACACTGGGTCGGATAAACCTTTTCTCAAGCAATTCTTTAATTTGCTTCTTCTGCTCCGCCATTTCATTCGAGGCCATATGGTATGGGGCCTTTGATATCGAACAAGCTCCAAGCACAATCTCAATTGGGAATTCTACTTCCCTTTCTGGAGGCAATCCACTAAGATAATCTGGGAATACTTAAGGGAATTCTCTCACCATGGGTATGCTTTCTAGAGTTTCCTCTGACTCTCTCAACACAGAGAAGAACACCATATACCCATGGCATCCCTTCTCAAGATATTTCTCAACTTTAGCCATTGAAAGCAAATTCAAATTAGCATTCACATTGTTCTCCAGCCGTTCATTACGGAAGGTTATCTTCTTATTACCATAGTCAAGCAATACACCATTCGCTGTCAACCAATCAAAACCCAAGATAACTTCTAGTTATTAGAGTGGCAAACAAATCAAATCAACTTAAACTCCTGACCCTCAACAACTATCACACAATTTAAGCAGGCTTAGACTGTCACAGCCTTGACACCCATTGGCGTCAACACAACTAAGTCAAACGGCAATTTATACACATGCAATCCCAGGTGCTTTACAGAGTCATAAGCTATAAACGAATGACTTGCACTTGAATCAAACAAAGCATTTAACTCATTATCACCAAGAAAAATTTTACCTTAGATCAATTCAGGCGACTTTCGGGCCTCCTCGTGTGTCATGGCGAGTACTCGGCCCTGATTCCTAGGCCTTTGCTCTGCCTGTAGTCACAGGCACTTAGTAGAAATGTGACCCCCTTGCTTGCAATTGAAGCAAATCACCTCTCCAGCGCATGTTCTGGCCAGATGGTATTTTCTATATTGGTTACATACTAGTCCCGCTAGAGGTCTTTGATCACTATGACCCCCAGGTTGATAGGGTTTTTTGTTACCACCCTCATATAAGGATCCTTGCCCCTTCCGCTTCTGGGAAGTATTAGCCTTGCTAGGCTCACTGCGGCTGTCTTTGCCCTTAATTGGGTACAAATCTCTTAGATTGTTCTCAACAATTCTACATTCTTCCACCACCTTGTTAAAGTTGGTGAACAAATGTATAGCCAAATCTCTTTCTCATCTCCCGTCTCAAACCACGGATAAGCATGTCCGCACTTAACTCTTCGTTATTCATCTTCTGAAGATAAGAAGAATACCGGGACAACCGGATGAAACGGGATAAATACTCATCAAAGGTCTCCGTGTCCTCTTGTTTGATATGCAAGAATTCAGTTTCATTCTCGAGCCTCACTGATTGAGGGAAGTACTTCTCATTGAATTGCTTTTGGAATACCTCCCAAGTCACTGGCACATTCTGGCTTTGTAGTGTCATGGCGATATTCCGCCACCACCGGTCTGCATCCCCCTCTAACTTGTATACAGCCAACTTAGCCTTCACCTCAGTTGGGCACTCTAAGACTTCAAAGATCTTCTCCAATCATTCAACTAGTCCTCAGCAACTTGGGGATCAAACCTCCCCTTAAACACTAGAGGCAGATGCTTGCAAAACCTAGAAACCCAGAATTGTAAGTCTCTTCCCTCACGAACCAGCACCCCTTGCAACTCTTGATTGGGTACCATGTGAGGTGGGGATTCATGAGACCGATTGGACCCCTCAGCTGTCTCTTTAGGATGAGTCTCGGCTTGGGTCTCTTCATGAGTTGACTAGGCCCTTTCCTCATTATGTTTGACCCTTTCCTCTCTGAGTTCTTCCCTCAGCTCAGCTATCATGTCTCATTGTTCCCGTATGAGATCCATCATTTCTCGCATTGGATCAGGAGGATTGTCATTAAGTTCCTCCACCTCTGGGTCAAGTGGTCTACCTCTAATAGGGTGAACCATTTTGTCTTTATCACTACAAATGATTCACTATGTCAGTTCCATAGTAAATGTATACACATAATCCCTAAAACATAGATATATCCATAAACAGTAGAAATACTCATATGTATACAATCAATAATCCTATGTCATCATTTACCACTTAGGCAGCAACCTAAGGCAACTATCTTAGCAAATCCTTACTTTGCCAGGAACTATAGCTCTGATACCACAAATGTAACCCCTATCACGATCAAGGCTGAGATTAGTTTGTAAAAATGTAATTAATTTTCAATTAGAGACCATGTATGATTTGGGGACTTTGACAAAATAAAATTTCCTAAAATCAGGGTTTTCAAAAACTTTTACAACACTTATTCACAATGGTCTCATATTCACAGTACAATTACACAATTGGCCTGTACAGGTTGATTCCATTCATACATATCAGAGTATAATGCAAATTCCTGACATACTCAGGTTCCATTCAATAAATAAGGATTCTACAAAGGCACAAAGTCTATAAACTTTTCCCTTGGGATTACACAAAACTATACTACAAATCCCAATATATACAATTGTTTCCCAAAAACATCCAAATAATTTACATGATAACCAATAACCAAAATATATTCCTAAACCGAAGCTCTATCCGCTCTTCGTCACCCGCTTTCCCTTAGATCTTTCAGCCCTGTCTAAAAGATTGTTTTGGGAGAGTGAGATTCTAAAGAATCCCCGTATTAACAAATTACTCATAGTATGCACAACAATAAGGCATGAAAGCAAATCATCACACACACATGGCAACTACAACGGCAGTTACAGTGGCAAGGGCAGGTATGACTCATGTCACCCTTACATTTGCTCACGCTAAAGTGCTCACACTGTATTGCACCACAACAATTCACACAATATATTTCACCATAGCTGGGATTCATATAAAGCATTTCATAAGCAAGCCATACAGGAAAGATATATAACACATAGCCCACGGCTAGATTCACAACACGCCGCCCCACGGGTCAGATTCACAAAGATCCATGTTGATTACAACAACACTACAACACCAAGCTAGATATGACCAGCATCAATCCCTAAACGGCTCACGCTGCATTACTCATGCTATAATGGACCATAGCACATACAGTTCACAAAACTCAATGACAAGCCATGCATACCAAAGCATCATACACAACATGAGAGAAGAGTCACTACCTTAGTCCTTTCGGGCGTATTCAAGGGTGGGTTGGCCACGGCCAACCCCTGTGTTCCAGTACTTTGAGTTTTTGAAAAGTGATCTTCAACCTATTGTTTCCCAACCTTTTAGGGCTTTTATTAGACAAAATAGGGTATGTCTATGGGTTGTGATTTTTCTCTGTTCTGGGCAATTAGTTTGCATGAAAGTTTTGAATGACCAAATGGTGTTGAAAAATTATGAAACTTTTTAGTCTTAAAGTTCACATCCCAAGCTTTAAAATGGATATATAATTCATGTCATTTCGTTTTATGAACTGAGAGTTATGCTTTGCCAAAGTTTGGAATAAAAAAAACACAAAGTGGTCAAACTTCACATTTAAGCTTCAATGTGATTCTATCAATTCAAAACACTAAACAAGGCACCATTTCCATAACAATAACATACCATACTTCCCCATGACCCTAAATCACGAAAATTAGGGCAAATTTTCCAGAAAATCAAGGCCCAACCAATGGCCACAAAACTTATATGAAAATGAAGCTTTCACTCACCTCAACAACTTTCTCAAAGGGATTTCTTGGTTCTCCAAACTCTAAAATTTCTTGAGAGCTCAAACACCACCAAATGGACAAACTAAAACCATGAAATTAAAGCTCTCAACATAAGGAACAAGTTTATAGAAGAGTGTTTTTTCATTAGAGGTCATTAAGAGGGTCAAAACTCATCTTTTATCAACGCTTTTCTTCTTCCTTTAGGCAGCCATGGAGTCGAACAAGAGAGAGAGAAAATGAGAGAGTGAAGCTTGAAGAAGAAGATGCAATGATAGCATCTCCCCAATGCCTCTCTTGTCAGCCAAATGGGAGGGGGGGAGAGAATACTTGTTTTATTGAAATTTGACTTTTACAACAACTCTCCCTTCATCTCATTGTGACACTTGTTTGAATTTGGTTTGTTCTCATAAAGTAAACAATCAATTAATCACATTAATCCCTCCATTAGCCATTTTAATTTCACATCTCATTTTCCTCTTAGTTAGAAATTAATTTCTTCCATTAATCACTAATTTATGGCTATTCCTCCAATTTCCCACTAATTATGGCATATTAATTAAAATTGCCACTAAACATATAATAATTCCAAATTTAAATTCATAAATTATTCTGATTAATCATCATTAGCCCTTAATCAAAAATTGGGGCATTACATTAAACCTACATCTAGGCTCCAAAATTGGGTTTTTCACTTCGTGCACCTCCTGAGGTTGCAACCTTGCCATTGATGTTTCCCCTACTTTTGCCATTATTTCTAGGCATGAGTATTGGAGATGACCATAGTAGCCACAATGAAAGCATATCATTAGTAGGCCTTCATACTCCACTTATATTATTTCACCATCAACTTGTATCTTAAAAGTTAGGGGTTCAACAAGGTCAAGAAGAACCACTAGTTGAGCAAATTTTCCTTGCTCCCTTAAATTTGTATTGTAATCAACTCTGATAACATCTCCAAACGCACTCTCAATGGATCAAATGATAGTCTTATAGTAGTAACTTGCTAGTAGACGAGGTAGCCAAACCCAAGAAACAATCCGATTTACTGTGTGAGTCTTTGGTTTGAAAGCAGGAGACCACGATTGGACTGTAAGGTAGTGACCAAAAATCTGCCAAGGGCCACCGATTAATGCATTCTGGAAGTCCATTTCCCCTTTAAATCTGACGAGGAAGCAATCATCATTCAAGTCTATAAGTCTAAAGACTCTGGATGGCTTCCAGGCATTTTATAGTTGTAGATGGAGTTGTTGATAACCGATGGTATGTCTTAATAGCTTCATAATAACCACTAGCTCCATTCTTTTGTTGAGGACATCCAGAACATGGTTTGTAAAGTTCACCATAGGGATATTACCATTCATCCCAATAGTTACATCATCACAGCCAAGCATGAGGTCTTCCTCTTCTTCTTCATTTTCTCTCTAGTTGTTTGGGTCCAGATTCAATAGTTTATATTTGAAAGAAGGCATTGGTATCTCAAGGACCGAGCTATCAACATTCATACTAGAATCTTGAGCAAGCACAGTTAGTTGAGTTTTAGGAACAACTTCAGTGGCTAAAGTAGCAGATAGATGAGAATCTGTAGTTGATTGAATAAGGGAACCATCATCTTCCATGTTATCCAATATCTCCGGGTCATTATCAAATTTCACTTTTTTTGTGTTTTGGTCATCTCCAGGGTGTAGAGGAGGTTCAAGTTTAGGGACACTCTAAAGGAACAATGTGTTGCGTTGTGATGGAAAGGATTCTAAAGAGAAGGAGGAGCTTCTCTCTCTAAAGCATGAGCGTCTTCCCATAAGTCCAGTATAATGTTTTAATCATGGGTAAGATCAACCATATATATTCAAACTTTAGAAAGCAACATGACCATCTTCCAAAAAAACAAAGCATGTGATTGCCAAAATTTCACCCTTCTTTTTCCATATCTCCTACCACGTCCTTATCCGAGTTGTTACACTACTACAAAAAATACAATAAGTAACGCTTATTTATAAGAATACTATGGCGCTTGGGAAGCGCCATAGCTTCTAGAGACATAAAAGAAAGCTATCACACTTCTTGAATCTAAGAAAGCGCCATAGCTTGTTTCTTTTTTTAAAAACAAAATAGCTTCCTATGATGCTTCCCTAGGGAAGCACCATAGGAAGTAATATGACTTCCTATGGCACTTCCCAAAAAGAAGCGCAATAGGAAGTCTTTTTTTTCAAATAATTTTGCGTAATTGTTTCCTTTTCCTAGTGAAACCCTCTATATTTATAGTCAAAATCCACTGTAAAATAAACAAAACCAAACCAGAATGAAATAACTTAAAACAAATAAAAAATTCATAAAATCACTACTAAATGTATTTAATTACAACAATTATAATGTACAACTAATTTTAAGTGAATAAACACACATATAAAATTCATAACAGATTTTAACTTAAAATAGAAAAAAGAAGAAAACGTACAAACTTAAACTTTTGCATAAAAAAAGACTTACAAGCTAGGGAGCTTCTGTAAGAGGTCAAGACAACAAGGGGAAAAACACCTGGGAGACCAAGCTTTATACTGCAACGAAAGTAGAGACCAAGAGAGCAGGAAGTAGTGAGGACAATGGTGCCACAACTTCAAAACAGAGAGGAGTGTGGTTCGTGTTATATAGGAAAAGGGGAGTAAGAAGAATGATAAGGAAAAGTGGTAAGCAGGGACGAAGGGGCAAGGAGTGGGAACCAATGAAGTAGAAGTTTGGGATAAGATTCTACAAAATGGGCCCTGAGGGTGTGTGAAGAAAAACATATATCACGAGCTGAACAAATTTTTTTAAAAAAGTAAGCCTTATATGGCACTTGCTCAACCAAGTGCCATACAAGGCTTTAGGGAAGCTTTGGCCCTTACCTAGGCAAGCACCATAGCTTCCCTTCATAAAAAAACCTTTTTTAAAAAAATATAACCTTAGAAAGCACTTGTTTGCCAAGTGCCTTTAAAGACCATAGCCTTAGAAGGCAGTTGGAAGCTAAACACCTTCTAAGGCCACGGCTGTGGCCTTGAATAAAATTCAATAGCTTCCCTTCATTTAAAAAAATAGGGCCTTAGAAGGCGCTTGGCTTCCAAGCGCCTTCTAAGGTGGTCTTGAATACAATATTCAAGCTACAGTGGCACCTTGTGTAATATCCCAATTTGTGATTAGGGCTAATGACTCTTATAATTATTATAATTAGTGTAATTAAGCACTTTTGGGAATTTATATGATGTGATTTTGGTATACATGTGTGGGTTATTAAAGATCAAGGGTTGAGATTCATTGATCATGGGTCGGAATTCTATGCTTTATGTCTATGTGAGCTCATGGTAGAAGTGTAGAGATGGTGACATGTGGCATTGTGGTGGCTGTTGGATGAGGCCACAAGAGGACAAAGGACCACTTTTTCCCTCATTTTCTCTCTCCTATTCGGCTAAGAGGCAAGGGAAAGGGAGAGGAGTTGCTTCTTCATCATCATCTCTTCCATCTCACATTTTCTCTCTCTTCCTTCCCCATTTTCGCTAAACAAGCTTAGAGAGAGAAAGAAAAGCTTTGATCTTTGGTAAGTAATGATCCTCCTTTGCTAAAATCCTCTTCTCTAATGTTGTGTGTCTCATTGAGAGCTCCATTATGGTGATTGTAGAATCTTAAGAGGTGTTGATTTATGAGTTGGTCGAATTTGAAAGTGGGAGAATCAAAATTCTGAATTTGGCAAAGTGAAGAGGTAGGCATTTAGTGCATTTGGATATATTGTTTGTGATTTTTGGATAAGTTTAGTAAAATCTGGAAAATTTGCCCTAGTTATGCCAAATGTTGAACATATGATGTCATTGTATTTGATGATTGGAAATGATCTATTGTGAAGATATTTGAGTATTGGATTTAGTTTAGAATGTGGAAATGTGTTAAGGGAAATTGGACATTTGTTGTGTTATAGAGACCTAAGAGTATGATTGTTGTCAAATTGGTTTTGGGAGTGTTTTTGAAGTGGCCAATGTGTTCCCTAGTTAGTGTAAAGTGTATGTGTGAGCTTTTGGGAGAGTTTGGGAACCATTGGGTAAGAATTTGACCATCGGGTATTTTCTGACGTTTTCTGCGCTTTTGGTCTCTGATGCACAACACTCGAGCAGAGGAAGAACATGCTCAAGTGCTGTGTGCATTTTTCCCTTTTCTGCTTTGAGTTTTGCTTGAGATCTATGGATAAGGCTCGAGTGCACTCTTTTGTTCTCTAGTGAGGGAAGATCATGCTCGAGTAAGCTTGGGTTTGCTCGATTGATGGTGTGAATCCAGAGTTGAGGTTGCTCTCGGGTCCTCACTCGCTGGTTGATGCTAAGAGTGTGCTCTAACACTCGCAAGCATAGTCATCACACCCGAACACTGGGGGCCATGCTCGAGTGAGCTAGTGCCTCTGGTGTGGGTTATGCTCTCGGGTTGTCGCTCGTGGTGTTGCACTTTCTAGGACTCAAGCATAATTTGGGTCATCACCCGAGTACAGAGCTTGGTGCTCGAGTGATGTGAGCACTTCCTGGCCGTGAAGGTTGCTCTTTGGCAAGCACTTGGGAGTGAGAGTTGTCCTCACCCGAGCACAAGTCTCTCATCACTCGAGTGAGGTCGTCTTCACTCGAGTGAGGCTGTCAGAAATCAGTGTTGTGCCTTCAAAAAAGGGGTCTTTGGGGTAGTGTCTTCCAACCCTTTAGGCATATGCTTAGGCCTTTAGTGGTCACCTAAAGAGTCCTAAATGATAACCAACTAAGTGTATTATGAAATTAAGAACTTGGAAAAGAGATTGATCGGTTGTCCCTAATTTGGTATAGGATTTGACATCTGTCGCCCTCATGAGACCACGGTACAGGAGCCAATCAAGAAAGATACAGGTAGTGACTCTTTCTTTATACCTTATGTAATACATTATATGTATGCTATATCATTGTGATGAGGTGGATTTCGTATGCTGTAAGTTTTGTGAAAATTGTGTGAAGCGCCACTATACCAATAGTCCCTGAGTCGCTAACAATGGTTTGAGTAAGGGATATGTGCCTTCCCGGCGGTAAAAGGGGATGAGGTTAGGGTGTGTTATATGTGATTATGTGGGCTGAAAGGCTATTTGTGAAGGCCAACGGGCCAATTGTGAAAACTGAAAGGCTATATATAAGCCGTAAGGCTATTCGTATGCACTGCCACGCCAATAGTCTCTGAGTCGCTAACAACGGTTCGGGTTAGGACGGTGTGCCTTCCCGGCGGTAAAAGGGGATGAGGGTAGAGTGTGATTGTGTTGCTGTGATGTGAGATGATTTGTTTACATATTATGTGATTGCATGTGGTATGAATAATTTGTTACTACTGGGATTCTTTAGAATCTCACTCTTTCCAAATGACTAACCTTTTCAGACAGAGCGAGTGGCTCAAAAGGAAAGCGGACAACCAGGAGTAGTTAGGATTACTCTGAGACTTTAGTGATAGTTGGTTATCTTTATTTTGGTTTTGGGATTACTAAGTGTACATGAGATGTAAATGAATATTTTAGATATGTAATCCCCATTGTTGGGAAACTTTAAACCCATTGTATTTATGAAGTAGCCCGGGGTTTGCCGGGATTCTAGTTTCCGCACTCTGATATTTATTATGTGATTTGATTTCTCAAGTAGTTATATCTGCATGTGAATGTGAGACCAGAATTAATTACATTTTGAATTGATTTTTGAAATACCCCATCTCTTAATGAGGGATTAATAATTGTTGATTTCATTTTATTGGTCTCTATTTCACTTAAATTTCGTAATCCGGATGTAATTACAGTGAGGGGGTTACACCTTGCATTGTGCTGGACCAAGTAAGTGTCATATAAGTCCTTGATTTTTTTAAAAAAAAAATAAGGTCAGCTATAGCGCTTATTTAGGTAAGTGCCACACAAGCCTAATGTAACCCCCTTCACGATCAAGGCCGAGATTAGTTCACAGAATGTAATTAAGTTTGAATTAGAGACCATGTATGATTTGGGACTAAGACAAAATAAAATTTTTCCAAAAATTAGGGTTTTCAAAAACTTTTACAACACATGTTCCACAATGGTCTCATATTCACATTTCAAACATAAATGGCCTGTGCGCGTTGATTCCATTCATACATATCAGAGTACAAGGTAAATTCCCGACACACTCGGGTTACATTAATCAATAAAGGGTTCTATAAGGCATAATGCCCATAATATCTTCCCTTTACAAGGGGCTTACACAAAACTATCCAATATCATCATTATATACATGTAATTCCCAACAAAATATCCAACAGTTTATACATGATAACCAATAACCAAAATAATTTCCTACACTGGAGCTCTATCCGCTCTTGGTCTCCCGCTTTCCCTTATATCCTTCGGCCCTATCTAAAAATTTGTTTGGGGGAGAGTGAGATTCTAAGGAATCCCCGTAGTGTCAAATCACTCATAATATGCTCAACAACAAAGCATAAAAGCAAATCATCACACAACACACAGCAACTACAATGGCAGTTACAGCGGCAAAGGCAGATATGACTCATGTCACCCTTATTTTTGCTTATGTTGAAGTGCTCATGCTATATTGCACCATCACATGATCATATCACATATATTACCACAGCTGGGATCCATATAAAATATTTCACATACACACACCGCCACACTGGCTAGATACTCAAATAGGAATCCACGATTCCACAACACATCCCTGGCAATTACAACAGCAAATACAACGGCAGGGGTAGGTGTGATAACCATCACCTCCTACGACTGCTCACGCTGTAATGCACTACAGGAGATAACACAATGGCCTCATGCCAAAGATTTTCACACAAAACAATGATAAGTCATGCATACCAAGCATCATACACAACATGAGAGAAAAGTCACTACCTGGTTCGTTCTGTACGTGCTCTGTCGCAGGTCTCTCCTATAATTCACAATTAGGGACAAAGAGTCATTCTCTATTTCGATACTTAATTTACTTCACAATACTTAGATTGGTTATCATTATTGCATTTTAAGAAGCCACAATTGCTTCTAACAAAAGCCCTAAAGAGTTAGAAGAACTATCCCAAAGATCCCCTTTTGGAAACACAAACACTAATTTTTCACTAAGACACTCGAGTGAAGATGACCTCACTCGAGTGATAATGTACGAACACTCGAGTCATGAAAGCAACACTCGAGTGATAGCCTCACTCTCACTCGAGTCCTAGAAAGTGGGGTGCAGAAAGTGCTCACCCGAGAGCAAAAAGGAATGACACATCCAGAATTGCTCGATGCACTCGAGCATGACCTTTATCACTCGAGTGGAAGCCTAATGCTCACCCAAGTACCCCAAAATAAGGTTCAGGAAGTGCTCACCCGAGAGCACAAGAAACTTTCAGAAGGGATCATCACTCGAGCATAAACCATGGAACTCGAGTGATGGCTTGACACCCGCGAGTACCAAGACACACTTTTAAAAAACGGACGCGAGTGACAACTCGAGACGCGAGTTCACGGTGTCTCATACACCTTCACTCGAGTGGGACAAGGCGCACTCAAGTGGAAACCCACAACACCCACAAGTAAGACAACACTCTTGCCTCAACACACGGAAGTGCAACATGAAACTGGAAGCAGAAAGGAAAAATACACTACAGCACTCAAGTAGAACCCATCCTCACTCGAGTGATGCTATCAAAAACCAGAAAATGCATAAGGTATGACAGCACTTCTTCACTTTTGCCCAATTGATTCCAATGGTCCCAAACTCTCAACCAAGGCTACTCCTACATAAAAACACCTAAGGAATCAACTAGAACCATCAGAATTACCAAATTCCTATTCCATTATCATGCTTTGGTCATAGGCCACAATCAACACCAAAATTCCAAAATCTCCAAACATACCATTTCATTCTCAAATCAATCTATCTATTCAAAGCACATGCCAAAACACCCATTTCCATACCAACAACATGCCAAATACCCAATGACTCTCATTTTCAAATTTAAGGCCAAATATTCCAAAAATTCAAAGCTAACTCAAATGCCACTTAACTTAGATAGAAATGTTTCTCTTACTCACCTCTATAACTTTGCCAAAGAGGTTTCTTGATTCTCTAACCTCTAAATTTCCTTGAGAGCTCTAATCAACACTAATGAACAATCTATAACCATCAAAATGAAGCTCTCAATCCAAGGAACAACATTAAAGAAGAGCATTTTGGTATTTGAGGTCATCTACTTAACTTAAATGCAAGCTTTTTTTCCTTCCTTTTCCTTCAACAATGGCGCAGAAATGGAGAGAGAGAGAGAGATGAGAGTGCGAGAGGAAGAAGAAATCATCATCCCCCTATGCCTATGCATCAGCCGAAAAGGAAGGAAGAGAGGAGAGAGAAATATTAAAATAACCCATTTGACTTGCACACACACTCTCTCTCTTCTTCTCCTCTTGACACATGTCCACATCTTATTGGCCCACACAAAAAAAAAAGTCACCAATTAGCTTCTCTAATCCCTCAATTAGCCAATTAATCACACATCTCATTTTTCTCTTAGTTAGTAATTAATTTCCTCATTAATCACTGACTAATTAACCAATAATTTCCATTCTCCCAATTTTCTTGATTATGGCACATTTACAGAAATTGCCACAAAACACATAATAACTCATATTTAATTCACAAATCATTCTCAATAATTTTCATTAGCCCTTAATCAATATTTGGGGTATTACATCTAACACTAGCTATGGCACTTATAATAAGAAGCGACATAGCTTCTAAATATTATTTTAAAAAAAACAATTATCTATGGCACTTCTTTATGCCATAAGAAGGGTACCACTAAATCCCTCTTTTGTAATAGTGTTACTAATACATGACAAAGTGTCATCCCTTAAAGATTGTACTATGGATAACAAATCTCCTCCATTCCCTTTAGTGGATATAGTTTATCTTAATTAATATTCTAATTGGTATTATACTGTATTTTTATATAAATAATCCTCTTTAATATTCAGATAATTAATCTTTTTTATTTTCAAATATTAATTTAAAATTCCAATGTTATCTAGCAAGAAAAGAAGGGGTACAAGATTTTCCTAATAAATTTAGAAAGTGAGAAAGGGATTACAAATAAAGCCTTTATTAAAGTATAACAATTATGTCAACTTCTAGAAATCACTTTCTTTTTAAAAAATGCTTTGGAGATTTATCTGCAAGATGGCTACATTTGACCCCCTCGAGCAACTCAATCATCAAACATTTTGTCTGGCAAATTATCTTTCCATACGCTTCATTGGCTCACTTGTTTCATTAATTTTAAAGTTATAACCCCCCCCCCCCCCCCCAAAAATTTCCATTCTACACATTGTTTCACTCGGACCTCGGTGTTTGTTTGGTTTCAACTTCTAAATTTTCAAGTCCTGTTGCAAATGGGAAATTACTACAAGATTTTAGGGAAATGACTTAAATATCAAAGAGTTCTAATAAGAACTGAGCAACACATAATGATAAGTTTCAGTATAATAAATAATAACATCTCACTTATTATTGGGACTTCTTGATAATTAAATCTTCTCCTTGAAACCTTATAGTAATCCCCCTTTGCAAATCCAAAATGAAGCCCAAGCGTATTGGATTTTTATCAGACTTTATAAAGGGTCCTTTTGCCAAATGTCAACACTAGATCTTAAAATCCTTTCAATGGAACTACTATTTCCTTCTTTTCTTCCCTTATAATTTTAATTTAGAGAAGAAGTAGGCACTATTGGCCAAAGATTGTAAAGAAGACAAAACCCACAATCTCTCACTTCAAGGGGGGATTAATATGAGAGATAGGGTTAAAAAAAAAAAGTTAGAGCATTGTGCAGCATTGAGTCTATTTAATTTTCTTTTTGAGTAAAGTAGTCAATTATATTTTATGAAAACGGTCAACATATAAATATAGCTACACACCAGACAACAGGGAACAAGAGAGGATACAAGACAATACATAGAAAAATTATAAACGTCTTTTTTTGGGTCAAAGAAAAATTAGAAGCATCTACTACAACCATCGAGACAAAAGGACAAAGTAAAATGTTTATCATATTGAGAAATAAAAGGATACAATAATCAATTTTCAGTTACATGAATCTAATTGTGGCAAAACACCAAGATGAAAGAGAATCCCATGGGAGTGAACTCCAGCGAGGAAAAAAATGAACATCAGTTAAATAAATTTGGTTAGATGGAAATGGAGCATTTTAACCATAGTTAAATGATGGATATATAGATATTGGACTCATAAAAGGACAAAGTTACACGTCCATCAGATTGAGAAATAAAAGGATACAATAATCAATTTTCAGTCACATGAATATAATTGTGGCAAAACACCAAGATAAAAGAGAATCTTGTGGGAGTCAACTCCAAAAGAGGGGGGGGGAAATTTAACATCGGCTGAATAACTTCGGTTAGATAGAAATGGAGCATTGTAACCATAGTTAAATGTTTTTTTAATTTTTTGCCCGAACCATAGTTAAATGTTGTATATATGGAAATTGGACTTATGATAGCTAATGCGCTCTTAGTTTTTTTTTTTTTTTTTTTTTTTGCCAACTAGTAGGCTCTTAGTCAATGGGCTGAGAGTAAGTCAAAAAAAGTGTATAAGGTGTATGACTAAGAGAGATGAGAGCTATATATCTTAGTTGTATATTGAGGGGGAACGTTAAGTGAAGCCAAGCAGCACGTGCGTAGCATGTGGGAGAGTCTCTAATAACATGTTCCTTTGTGGCTTGGGTTATTTCTTTCTATTTCCATCCTTGCTTGTAGTTTAATCTATTAGACCTACAATCTGTGGAGTATTATCCGTGATTTGATATCAATTCTGTAAGTTGTTTTCATCATTAAAGTAGTTCAGAGATAACACATGCAGAATTATTAGGACATTCCTTTTAATCCTCTGTAAATGTGCTTAAAGAGGTCTCTTTTATCAATGACATAATAATTAAATAAAAATTTAATAAAAAGTAATCATATATATAAGAAATAAATTTTTGTTATCATAATAGTACCATAATATATGAAGTTTTTAGGGAAATAACTTTTCAAATGATTTGAAAACATATTGACCATTTCAACAAGTTTATTCTTAGGAGAATGATAAAAAAAAATTGAAATTGTAAAATCTCAAATTAGATATTTCTCATAAAATGAGTTATGAATTACTTATTAAATTTTATCATTAGTTTATTAATTCTTAATAACAAATCTGATCATTTGGGATTTTGCAATTTGAACTTTCTGTCATTTCCCCCTTTTTTAAGGATTACGGTATGATTTTAGCAACAAACTTTTTTATCATGAGTATCTAACACAATCAAGTTTTAAAATGTGTAAAAGTAGACCTTTTTTTTTTAAAATAGTGCAATTTTAGCAATTATGTCAAATTAACTCAGACGTCCATTATAAAGTTAAAGCGTTAACAAGTGGGTTCCACATAAGAAAAAGATGAGCATTTTGGTCAATTTGACGGAATTATTAAAATTGTTCCATTTTAAAAAACTGTATCTATTTTGACATCTTTCAAAACTTAATTGTACTAGATGCCTATGATAAAAACTTAATTGCCAAAATTGCACTTTAACCATTTTTTAATAGGTTTTTAATATTATTTTTTATTCTTTTTAGACCCCAAACCCATATGGTTATTTAAAAACCGTCTCAATTTCTGGTCTAACTGTGAGTTTAGACTCCAAGACAACTCAACTCCGGTTCAACTTGACTAAATATAAAGACAGTTTTTAATCTAAATAAAGCTGCTAACAAGTTCGGTCAACTATAGGGTGAATTGGACGGTTAAGTCCGCTCCAATGTTTTAATCTTTGGAAAGGTCCACATACATTCAAACTTTAAAGCACATGACTGTCCTCAAAAAACCAAAGCAAGTGATAGCCAAAATTTCACCCTTCTTTTCCCCTATCTTCTACCATGTCCTTACCCGAGTTGTCATTGAGACATGACAAATTGTCGTCCCTATAAGATTGTACTTTGGACTGCAAAACTCCTCCATTCCCTTTTGTGGATTTAGCTTATCTTAATTAATATTCTAATAAAATATAAAATTTCTCATAAGGGTATTTACTTCTTTTTTTTGACTAACAAATTGGATTACATTAATCTCACACAGATTAATACAGAACACCTGTCCACCATAGGCCTAGGACCAACCCCTATACCATCAACCTCCGTCAATCAGAAGAGTGGATGGTGGGTGATCTAAGACGACAAAATTGTCAAGGCAACTATGGGATAGCTTAGCTAAGTAATCAGCATGCCGATTTTGATCCCTAGGGATATGTCTAATGCGAACATGCTAATCTCTCGACAACCAAAACCTAGCCTCGTCTATGACCTCTCTAAATGGGTGCATATGCTCACAGCCCCTAGTAAGTAAATTAACAGCTTCAATACAATCCGTATAGAGAATAAGCTTCTTGAGATTCCTATTCCAGCATAATTGGAGTCCCTGGGTGATTGCGATGATTTTAGCAATTACTGGCGGCACCTGGGTAAGTCTGCACATGTATCCGCACACCCAACCTCCATCCTCGTCTCTGATGACTCTTGCACTTCCACTCTGACCCGAGTCGAGGACAGAGCCATCCGCTTCAAGTGTATGGACTCCCTGTTCCCTCAGTAGTTGGTCCCCATTCCCATTCACCGCTTGATTATAAAAATTGCAGTGAGTGCTTAAATCCATATCCCAGCTTGCTCAAAAGAAACTCGAATGGGCATTGTGATAGTCGAAGTTGACCTCCTCTCTAAACAGTTTCCGGCATCTGTCGATCCATATGTCCCAGCAAACATACCCAAACAGGGTTGGCCAATTGACTTTCTTGGTGAAATCTCGACCCGCAGCATGCTTCAGGTTCCATTCAATCCAATCACCTTCCTGCAAATTGGTAAAATTTTCCCACATACCTGGTTTGACAATTGAGATCCACCTTTCACGAGCGTTAACGCAATCTCTACGGAGGTGCATCAAGTCCTCCTCCTGCGTACATTGAAACGGGCAAGAGGCAAGGTTAGATATACCCCTCCTAGTCCGGAGTTGTGCTGTATGAACTCTTCCGTGCGCCGCCAGCCACATGAAGGCTTTGATCTTCTCGGGAATTTGCCATTTCCATAGCATTCTCCATAAGCATGAATTTGACCTGTCAACACCTTCAAAAATAAACTTGTACGCAAAACTAACAGAAAAAAAAACCATCCGAGGACGGCTTCTAAAAATACTTATCTTCCCCTCTGACCTCACATGGAGGACTGGCGGAAATGATTTTTCGAACAATGTGATCCTCGAACCAGCTACTCATTCTAACAATGTCCCAATCGCCCCAAGGATTAAAGAAATTGCACACCTTTTCCTCCTGGTCCACCAATCCCTCCCGTCCTGGAACTAATTCAATCAAAGGACGGTTAGTCTCTGACCAGTTATCAAACCAAAATGAAGCAGATGAGCCATTGCCTATTTTGACTCCTAAACCTCTCCGGAATTTGTCCCAAACAGAGCAAATACCCTTCCAGGTTAAGGAACTACTTTTTCTAGGCCTGGGCCCATCCATATTATCCCATTTATATTTCCCTCTCAGAACTTGAACCCATAACTTTTCCTTATCATTCAGCATCTGCCAGCAGAGTTTCATCATGAAAGCCTCGTTCTGTTTACGCATGTCTCGAATCCCCAGACCACCTTCTTTTTTATCCTTAGTAATCTGGTCCCAAGAAATGAGGTGGAGTTTTTTCTGATCATCTCTCTCATCCCAAAGAAATTGCCTGCTTTTCTTTTCCAGATCATTTAGAACGCCCTTCGGAATCAACATAGTCTGCATCTGATAAGAAGGCAAGGCTGAAAGGACAGCTTTTATAAGAGTTGTTCTTCCTGCAAAGCTCAAGCAACCCCGTTTCCATCCGGAAATCTTTTTCATAGCCTTTTCCATAATGGGCCTAAAAGTACATTTCGTAACTCTTTTATGTATTAGCGGAATCCCCAGGTATTTTCCCAAATCTGCCGTTAAACCCACGCCCATCTTTCGACTGAGATCGTAAGCTCTGGAAAAGTGAACCCCCTTCGAGAAACAAACTTTAGTCTCATCATTATTCATTTTTTGACCCGACATATTACAGAAAGACTGCATACAATTAAGAATAACCTCCACCTGATTCTCATTGGCCTCTCCAAATAAAATAAGGTCATCCGTAAAGAACAAGTGAGAGACCTTTGGACCATTCCTGTTCAACTTAATCGGCTTCCATTCCTCCTTTTCAATAGCGTCCCGAATAATATGATTTAGACGTTCCATGCACAAGGTGAAAAAAAAGGGAGATAAGGGGTCCCCTTGACGAATTCCGCGAGTGGCACTGAAACTCTCACTGGCTTCCCCATTCCAAAGAACTTGAAAAGTTGGGCTTGTAATACACGCCATGATAACATCACAAATTCTCCCCTCAATACCCACAGATCTAAGAGTGTCATATATGAAAGGCCATTCCAGACGATCATAGGCTTTCTCAAGATCCACTTTAACTGCCATCCAACCATGCCTCCCAGATTTAGTCTTCATAAAATGTATCACTTCTTGAGCGATAATAATGTTATCACTACTTTGCCGCCCCGCAATGAAGCTACATTGATGAGAACCAACCACCTTACCCATAATCTCACGAAGACGACGGCTCAGGATTTTGGTAATAATCTTGTAACTAACGTTACAAAGAGATATAGGCCTAAAATCCCTGATTGTCTCTGGGTTTTCAACCTTAGGAATAAGGACAATGTTAGTATTATTAATATCTTTAACACACTGAGGCTCCTGGAATACCTTCATAACCAAGTCAGTGATGTGACTCTCAAGACTAGTCCAGTACTCCTGGTAAAACACAGCCTGTATTCCATCAGGGCCAGGGGCTTTAAAAGCCCCAATATCAAAAGTTGCATTCTTAATTTCCTCCTTAGATATCTCAGCATGAATCTTATCATATTGAATCGATGTTATGGTAGGAAAGCAATTCTGTGTCACCACAGACCGATAAACACTCACCCCACTCCTGAACAGATCTTTATAATATTGATTAGCCATGTTTCTTAACACGATTTGGTCAAAAGTCCAAACACCATTTAAACTTTTCAGGCCATCAATTCTATTCTGCCTTCTCCGAATCAGGGCGGTAGTGTGAAAAAATCTGCTAGTTTTATCCCCCCATTTCAGCCAATTACACCTCGACTTCTGGTACCACAGAAGCTCCTCTTGGGCAAGGACTTTATTGTATTCTTTCCACAATTCATTCTCAACCTGGGATAAATGTTGGCTATCCCGTCTTGCCCTTGATCTTTCCACTCCCTCAATCCGATGCAAAATATTTTTCTTCTTACCATTCAGGTTCCCCACCTTTCTACTATTCCATTTACGAGCCTGTTCAGTAAAATTACTCACCTTCTGATTCCAACCTCCTGTCCTCCAAGCTTGAGAAACAAGATCCCCAAACCCCTCTTCAAGAAACCAGGCCGCTTGACAACGAAAAATAGGTTTGGGTTTATACTGAGCTTGAGATTGAGCAGTTATGACCAGGATTGGCAGTGATCAGAGCCAAATTTACTTAAATGGTAAGTCTTTGTGAATGGGTACTCAATGTTCCAATCTTGATTAATAAAAGCCCAATCTAATTTTTCTTTAAGCATACCACGCTCCCAAGTGAACCGATCACCCACAATATCAGTTTCAATGAGCTGAGTCCTAGAGATACAGTCCTGAAATTGTCTCATTGAATTGAAATTTGGTTCAGAAACACCTCTTTTGTCATCCGTATAAAGGTAAGCATTAAAATCACCTATCACTAACCAAGGACTAGCAACAGTAAGGCTCAACTCATTTATCTCATCCCAAAGATTCTGTCTAAGCACACGAGTAGTTTCAGCATAAATACATGAAAGAACAAACTCTCTAATTTGATTGACCACCTTAACCTTAACATGGATAGCTTGGGTAGAAGAGGAGATGTATTCCAACTCAAGGTTTTCCGCATTCCACAATACCCAAATCCCACCTACATAACCCGTAGCTTCCAGACGCAGCCAAGTATTAAAACCCAAATTTCTAATTATTTTATCAGCTCTACTCCCACTAACCCGAGTTTCAGTGAGAATCAAAATACCAACTTCCTTCCCATTAATCACATCTTTGACCCTACCAGGAAAATTTTTTGCCCCGGCTCCCCTGCAATTCCAAGCTAATATATTTGTATTAATCATAAATAGATAAGGATAGAGAAAGAACCTGATTTGAGCTACTGTATCAAGTCCTCCGAGTGTGATAGCTCCATGACCTCATCTACTGCCAGTCCAGTTGCTCCTTTTGTCCGTGCTTGCTTGTCCTTGTCCTTTTCATAGTCTTCTCCATGTTGGACTTGACTCACGACCATGGCACCAACATTAGCGTCACTTTGGTTTAGTGCTTCGGCTCCCATGCAATTATCTCCCTGATGAAATTGTTGTGGGCCTTTATTCAAAATCCCTTCATTACATTGATTCTGTTCTAGCGAAATTGTGCTTACTGGACACTTATAACTTGCATCAAGTTGATCCATTAAAGCCACCCTTTCCTTGTGTTGGGCTTCCTCCACTTGTTTAACTATTCCAGCTGGCCCATTTTGCGATATGGATCCACAAACTAGCCTATGGCTTCTCCCATTTCCACTTAGCTTTTTCCCAATCAAGCCCAGCGGTTTTTTATGCCCTTGAGGGCTTGAATTTTTCTTGTTTTTTGTAATACTTAGAATTGGGCTTAGTTTTGTTCTCTTTGTAGGCCCATACCCTCTTGACTCAAGCCCCATCGGTCCCTTCCTTTCTAATACCATATCTAATTCGTTTCTCCATCCTTCTGCACGCTCCACCGAGTCAGCATCATCCTGAACCTGAGCCTTCTTCATATCCGTCCCAGCCGTCTCAGTTGTCTTAGTCTTCCCCAGATCACACTCACCTAACTCTGATTTCGTGCCACTGGACTCCCCCAACCCGAAAACCAAGGGTGGGAGTTCTAGCCATTGTGAGAGTTTCCCCTCACCGATTTTCGCAGTTATCAGGTCTGGTTCCTTCTTCCTCCATATTGCTTCCTGCCCTTTCCTCTGGATTTTGGGTAGCTTCTCCTGTGATAAGACGTCTGGCTCTAGGTTCTTCAGAGCTTGGAACCTCGAGCCACTACCTCTTTCGGCTCCCTTTCCATTTTGGTGGACCGTTTGATTCGACTTCAATTGTGTCTTCCTGTCACTATCAGCAAGGTATGGGCGTGATCTATTCCTAGGCTTTACCTGCATCCACTCACCGTACGCCTCTTCCGCCTTGACTCCCGGCACAGAAACCAAAGGTAGCTTCTGTTCTTCTTCCCTGTCATCGACGATCATCGGAGATGCCGCTGAGCTGCCCTGTTCTCCGGTGGTGTTCTTAATTACTGCTTTCAATTTGCACTTATCAGCAATATGTCCATAAATCCCACATGAAAAACATATTTCATTAAGACCCTCATACTCCACAGGGTACACATGATTTCTAAGCATAAATCTTGACTGTAATTTCTTGTTCAAATCTACCTCCACGCTCACTCTAGCGTAATTCCCCCTTTCTACTGCGTGCTTGTTGACACCGTGATGCGCCAGTGTATTCATATCCACTTTTAATGTACGCCCAATCAAATTCCCAATCTCAAACATGCAATCCTCTGAGTACATATGTAGAGGTAGTGTAGGGATCCTAATCCAAACTGCAACTTTCCTCACCTTGTTGCAATATGGATTGAAATTAAGACTCCATCTTTGTACTGCCATATAGTGACCCTGAATCAACCACGGTCCATCAAAAAGAAGCTTCAAGCAACGTGCTTTTTCTGCTGTCCTGAATACAAAGTAGTTATTAGGAAGATCAACTAACTCGAAATTTTCCGATGTTAGAAGCCATTTAATTCTGTCCTTCATCATATGAAGATTTGAGTTCTTTCCCAAAATAGTCAATATCAGGGCATCCCTCCATGGCCTACATAGTTCCATCAATCTGTCATTTGGTAGTTGTAACCCCCTCACCGTAATTACATCCGGATTACAAAATTTAAGTGAAATAGAGACCAATAAGATGAAATAACAATTTATAGTCCCACATCCAAGAGATGGGGTATTTTGCAAATCAATTCTGAAACATACTTATTGCTGGTCTCACATTCACGGGCGGATATAATTACTTGAGAAATCAGAGTACATAATAAATATCAAAGTGCGGAAACCAAAATCCCGGCAAACCCCGGGTTACTTACATATATAACTTGGGTTTACAAGTTCCCAATAATGGGGATTACATGACCAAAATATACGTTTACATCTTTTTCTGTCTACGCTTGGTAATCTCAAAACCAAAATAAGGATAACTAACTACCACTAAGATCTCGGAGTAACCTAACTACTCCTGGTTGTCCGCTTCCCTTTCGAGCCACTCGCCCTGTCTGAAAAGGTTAGTCATTTAGAAAGAGTGAGATTCTAAAGAATCCTAGTAGTAACAACTATTTCATACCACATGCAATCACATAATATGTAAACAAATCATCTCACATCAGCAGCAACACAATCACACTCCACCCTCATCCCCTTTTACCGCTGGGAAGACACATCGTCCTAACCCAAACCGTTGATAGCGACTCAGGGACTATTGGCATGGCAGTGCATACGAATAGCCACACGGCTCACATATAGCCTTTCGGCTTTCACAAATGGCCCGTCGGCCTTCACAAATAGCCTTTCAGCTCACAATTAGCCATTCGGCCCACATATACACATATATCACACCCTAACCTCATCCCCTTTTACCGCCGGGAAGGCATACGGCCCTTACCCAAACCGTTGTTAGCGACTCAAGGACTATTGGTATAGTGGTGCTTCCACAATTTTCATAAACTTTCAGCATATGATATCCATTTCAAAACAATGACATAGCACACATACAATGTATCACATAAGGTATAAAGAAAGAGTCACTACCTGTATCTTTCCTAACTGGCTCCATTACCGTGGTCTCACGCGGACGACAGATATCAAATCCTATATCAAATTAGGGACAATTGATCAATCTCTTTTCCAATTACTTAATCCCATAATACACTAAGTTGGTTATCATTTAGGACTCTTAAGAGACCACATATGTCTCTAATGAAAGCCCTAAAAGGTTGGGAAACAAAAGGTTGAAGGTCACTTTTCGAAAACACAAAGTGCTGGAACACAAGGGTGGGCCGCGGCCCACCCTTCCTTGGGCTGCGGCCCAAATATGGTCAGAAGGCCTTGGGCTGCGGCCTGCCACTCATGGGCCGCGGCCCAAAAATTTCCTGACTCTGGGCTGAACTTCCAAAATTCATAACTAATCCTAGAAAAATCGAAACGGAGTGATTCCAAAGCCAAATTAAAGGTATATAAGTCCTCTTTCAAGGAAAAAGATAGCCCCTTACTGGAAATCACTACACAAATACAGAATTACCAAAAACTACACACTACTCCAAAACAGAGTTCTGTTTCAATCCCAAACTTTGGACAACCATATCTCACAGAATACTCAACAAAATGACACAAAATATATGTCCATTTTGAAGCTTGGGATGTGAACTTTAAGACTGGAAAGTTTTATAATTTTCCAATACCATTTGGTCACTCAAAACGCTCGTTCAAACTGACAGCGAAAAACAGAGCTTAAACAAAACAGATTTTCCAACTTTTCCCAAGTGATCCAAATGAATCCAAAATCAACAACCAAGCTTATTCCCACACAAAATCACTCAAGGACTCCAATGAAAATGTCAAAATCACCAAAATCCTATTCCATTATCATGCTTTGGTTGTGGGTGACATTAAACACCAAACTCTCAAAATCTCCAAACTTAACAATTTCAAACCCAATCAATTTCTATCTATCCAAAATGCATCAAATGTTCATATATCTCCAAACTAAATCATTTCCAATCATCAATCATAATGAACTTCATATTTCCAGAAATAGACATAAATAGGGCAAAATTCCAGATTTTACCAAACTTAGCCAAAAACCACAAACAATACATCAAAATGCTCTAAATGTCTACCTCTTCTCTTTGCCCAATCTAGAATCTTGATTCTTCAACTTTCAATTTCGAATCAATGCCTAAATTAACACCATTCAAGACTCTACAACCACCACAACGTAGCTCTCAATGAGACACACAATATTAGAGAAGAGGATTAAGGCATTAGAGGCTCATCACTTACCAAAAATCAAAGCTTTATCCTTCCCTTTCCAAGCTTGCTCAGCAAAAATAGAGGAAGAAAGAGAGAGAAGAAAGAGTGAGATGGAGAAATGATGATGATGAAGATGTTCCCCTTTCCCTCCCATACACACAACCGAAAGAGAGAGAGAAAAGAGGAAAAGTGCTACTTTATCTTCTAGTGCCACATCCCATGGCTCACACAATGCCACATGTCATCATCCACTCACATTCCTTCCATGAGCTCACAAAATCACAACACATAGGATTCCGACCCTTCCACAATGAATCTCAACCCTTGATCTTACATACCACATGTATGTACACTAAATTCATATTACATAAATTTCCAAAAGTATTTAATTACACTAATTACAACAATTATCAGAGCCATTAGCCCTAATCACAAATCGGGATATTACAGTAGTTGCAGAGAGGGTATTGATCCCAGGGACTTTTTCTGTTCATCTGTTAATACAGGGGCCAATTCCTCTTCTTCTTTGAGCCACTTTTGCATTTGCTCATCCAAGCTTTTTTCTGCTATCTTTGCCTCCTCTCCCAACAATTTAGTTTTATAAGATATCTGGCTTCTTGCTTGTTTCATTCCCATCTGAGATACCTGTCCTGGAACCAACTGCTTACCTTGGTCATTTCCAACTACCATTTCTTCTCCCACATTTGTCCACCCACTATATCCAGTCATATTCTTGTCATTCATTGGTTCTTCAGATGGCATTTTTTTGATGCTCCTGCCAAGTAAATCATCCTCCTCCTTAGTAGTTCCTTCACCACCATCTGATTTGGATTCAGCGTTCAACAGAGGAATAGTGCTTGCAAAAACCTTGTTCTTCCCGTTCGTCATCTGCTTCGTTTTTTTTTCTCAGATATGTTCTTTCTGACAAAAGAGGAATGAAAACTTTAAATTACACGTCAAATGCCAAATACTTTTTTTTTTTTTCATAAGGGTATTTACTCGTAAGCAAGCGTAGAATTATCTTTAAAATATTTTAATATATTATAATTATTATTAATTAGGTAATTAATTTAAATATCCTAAATGTGGCCTATAAATTAGATTTAGGCCCAATTTAAGATTAAAATTATTGTTATTCAAGATTAAAGTTATTGTTATTAATATGATACTTCTGACGGCAGGACATACACAATTGAGTTTATGGCCAATTAATACGAACGTCAAAAAAAACCTAGTATGCTCATCTGAGGTTTTATGACTCGCGACGGCTTTTAATCCAGTTGTCATTATTGTGACTCACAGCCAATCAGAAAGAAATCTAACAATTATCTTCTGTCTTCAATTCCTTTTGCAGTTTTCTTTCATCAGGATTTGTGACTTCTCTGTCTGATCAAAACTTAACAATGGCAAGAGGTAATTTTTAAAAGTCTACTACTATTGATATAAGAAATTTGTATACTATAATTTATTATTTATTTGTATATTCATAAATTCTATCTTAACATGTGGTATTAGAAATTGGTTCTGATACTCTACCTTCTGCTTTTTTATCAGATGTAAATATGGAATTAAATTAAGTTTAAGGTAGTAATTTTACATAGCTTGGATTGGAGATCTAACTCTTTAAGCAGGGGAATTATATTATTGGCTTTATCACCTTTAATCATTCTTGATCAATACATCTTTTGATTCTGTTTATCGATCGTTTCTAGAAAATCTGGTGCTTGTGTTTGATCGTTTTTCAAGAGCAAGTGAAATCTATGTTCAAATCGTCCCTAAACTGTACTCGATGGCTTTTTTCGAAATAAGATAAATCCTAATCTGTGCATGTTCGCCCCTTTAATATGGGTTTCAAAATTTCGTTTTTGATTTGAGTTTGAAATGCATCGGGTAAAATCGACTGGACAAGAACCCATTCGGCCCGTTTTTTGTCAGGGATAATCTGTGCATGGCTCTTCAATGCACCCGTCGCGCCTTTGCCAGAATTTCGAAGGGCCTGAGAAACAAATATTTTGATTTCAATTCGTTAATGCTTTGCTATGATTATCGCCGGTCTTCGAACCCTCGATTGTCGTCGAAAACGAGATTTTCATTCGATTCAATTCGTCTGGTTCCAGTTTATTTTTGAATTTGATTTGTGATTATATGCAAGATTAATAACCAGATGATATCTGTGCTCGCTTTTCCGAGATTACCGTGACTGGAATCGTCGTCTTCGAGCTCCCCGTCGCCTCCTTTCTCAGAAAATCGAAGGAGCTGAAAATCAATTTTGCTTTGGCCGAAACTCGCGTTTTTTATTTGATTTATGTGATTAAATGATGAAGTGTTGCCCATACTTTGTTTGGAGAGATTGTTTCTAAATCATTGCCATCCGAATCGCTTCTTTTTTGATCTCTGCGTCACCGTAAAACTGTGCCTGGAATCGCTGGCAGCAGGGGCGTCTAACGGGTCTCCTTCCGGTGCGGGTTAGGTATTAGGGCTCCACCGCGTGAGGAAGATGATTGAAAAGCCAAGGTATTAAAACTCGGACCGGTCATTGAACCGGTCGGGGTACTGGGTTAAGGGTCAGTGGGTCAAACCGGAGCTAAACCGGGACCAAACCGGTGAAAAATTGAAAATTTTAGACTTATAGTATGAAATTCTAAAGGAAAATTTTTTTTTTTTTTTTTTTTTTTAAAACTCCAACCCGGACCGGACCGGGAACCGGACCGGTTTTCCGGCCGGTTCGCCGGTTACCGGGCCGGTCCGGTCCGGTTTTCATAACCTGGTGAAAAGCGCATTTTGGGTCCACGTTTTTTCTAATATAAGCCCGATTTCAACCCAAAAAAGCCCAAAACAAAACGTAATCCGATTGTGTGTGTTTGGTTCATCAGTTTGAAATTGTGATCCGATTTAAATAAGATGCTTATTTTAAAAGTGGGCCGGTGGAGCTTATTATAAGGCAAATATCACGTTTTGACCGTTAGTAAATGCTGGCTCAGTTTTTTTTATTTCTTTCTCTTTCTTCTCTTCTCTCTTCCTTCTTCGCTCATGTTCGCTGTTCTCATTCTTCTCTGCCAGCGGCTTGTTCATTGATTAGCTTGTTCAAAAACTCCACTCTCGTCCAGATCTTCCATCCGTCGGCGCCCAGCTAAACCCGTGGAAGCTGGATTGTTGCTCTGCTTGTGTTTCGATGGTGTTGTTGTGCGGTGCGGTCTGCGGTGTTTGGTGATCGGCGGGAAGGTGGTCCTGATGCGATCCAGAATCAACAAGTTATCCCTTCAAATTCAAGTGACATCTCTTCCGTTTCAAATTATCATTATCAAATTCCAACTCAACAAATCATGAGAGCACAAGCTAAAATATTCAAGGAAGCATTGATTGGGCTGATTGAAGAAGTTGTTGTAAATCAAATGGAAATTGGATCAATAAATCTGATTTACAAAACAAATATGCTGAAAACGTCACTAAATTCATTTGTGCTAAAAATGGAGTTGTTAATCAAGTTTTGGGCTTGGAAACTTCAAAACAAAGAGCTTGGACCTAGTACTACACATGGGAGGCTCATTTGGGCCTAAATAAGCACATTTTGAGCCTTAATTTGCTGAATACATCTTCTTGAAGTTAGGTGTGCGAAAATCAACAAGGGGTTGGTGGAAGATTTGACTTTTGGTTTCTTTAAGCATTTGTATTTGATTTTTCAAGTTTCTTCTAGATTGTATTAGACTTTTGTGTTTATTTTATTAGACTTTTAGGTTTCCTAGCACATGGTTTTACAATTTGTATTTTCTATGTTCAGATTTGCACCTACTACAATTAGGACATATTTCCCTATAAATACTTGGTGCTTCTTCATTTGTAGGACACAATTCAGATTTGAATCATAAATGAAAGTTGCACTTCTGCACTTTGTTTCTTGAGAGTGGATTCTCTCTAAGGGTTCTTTTTAGAACTAACAAACTTATCAAGGCTTGATCAACCTTGTGGCGTTTTTCAACACTTCGGGTCCTTGTTCTTTCGTGTTCAAGGGTTCAAGGGTTCAAGTGGATCGTCGATCTGTGTTTAGCTTTCTTGGGGTGTGTATATTTCAGAATTGGTTGTGGGTTCGTGGGATCTTCCCTTGTGGGTTCGCACCATCTAACTTCAAGAAGATGTATTCAGCAAATTAAGGCTCAAAATGTGCTTATTTAGGCCCCAAATGAGCCTCCCATGTGTAGTACTAGGTCCAAGCTCTTTGTTTTGAAGTTTCCAAGCCCAAAACTTGATTAACAACTCCATTTTTAGCACAAATGAACTTAGTGACGTTTTCAGCATATTTGTTTTGTAAATCAGATTTATTGATCCAATTTCCATTTGATTTACAACAACTTCTTCAATCAGCCCAATCAATGCTTCCTTGAATATTTTAGCTTGTGCTCTCATGATTTGTTGAGTTGGAATTTGATAATGATAATTTGAAACGGAAGAGATGTCACTTGAATTTGAAGGGACAACTTGTTGATTCTGGATCGCATCATTCCCTCTCTCCTCAAAAGGATTCGTCCTCGAATCTTGACTTGAATTTGGAGAGTTAATTTGTTGATTCTGGGTCGCATCAGGTCCTCATCTTCGACTCGGACTGATTCTGTGAAGGCCGGCGGGAATCTTGTGCGTCGACAGTTTCGGTGAGCAGATTTGTCCTTGGTGAGCAGTTTCGGTGATCTTGTGCGTCGACACTGTGACTTCTCTTCCGGGTTCGAAGGTTGTAGATCTACTGTCACTTGTCGCCGGCCGGACATTGTGCATCAACACTCTGATCTCCTGTGTTTGTTGGTGCGTGTGAGGTCCGGTGGAGTCTTCTTGTGTGTGGTAAGGTTTGTTTCTCATTGTTTCTTCATATACTCTGTACTCCTGTCTCTGTTCGTGCCTCTGTCCGGTTGTTCATGAATTTTTGGCTGTAGATTCCGAAATGATGTATGTCTCTGCTTGTGTCTGTGTTGCTGCTTCTTAACTTAGAACTTGGGTTAGCTTTGAAGTTGGGTCTCAATGGAAATGTCTCTGCATTGTCTTTGTTGTTGCGTAAATGCAGTTTCGATTCTCGGCAGGATTTACAGTGTAGAGCTTCGATTCTATATGTATGTCTCTGCTAGTGTCTTTCGCATTATTTCTTCAGTTTAATCTGCTGGTGTCTCGGCAGGATTTACAATTTAGGGTCTTTCGTAGTAAATTATTAGAATCAGGACAATATAAAAATTTTTAAGATGTTATCAAGGCTGACCCAAGAGCATATAAACTTTCCCTCCTTGGCTAGTTTTAAGTAGCAAATAGTGGTTACTTGTTTAATATTATCATCATTTGCTAGTCAATTGGGTCAATTGTTATTACTCTTATATGGTCATAGTTGTTCATGATTAAACTTGTGATTGAGCCAATGAGTATAGTCATTTGTTGATCAATTGCTGTTATTTACTATGTTGTAGTCATTTATAAATAATCTTGTGGTCGAACCTACAAGTATTTGCGAAAATAGTGGTCACTCGTTTGCTATGTATGAATTTTCTGTTTTTTTTCTAAGCAATAATGATGTTGTAATTGTTGCTTAGTGTTTAATGAATCATTCAATTCTATTAAAAAAGACAATATTCGCATTTGTTTATATGTCGTGTTTACCTTTGCATCTACTTGAATTTCATCAACATGTTTTAATGCTAGTGTCGCCGGATTAGTGGTGCATGTAGTGGAATATAGGGTTTGTGTTGTTAATTTGGGGAATTTGTTGATAAATGCTATGTCAAACTTTTCCATAGAAAGATGAATGACAGAGCACTTTGGGATGATGCGTCCACTGAAATTTTTGTGCACGCAATGGTTGAGCAAATACTAAAAAAAGAACGGCGAGGTCTGTCTTTTTCGAAAGATGGTTGGGACGCTATTGTCCTTACGTTCAATGAGAGGACTGGGAAAACGTATGACAAAAAACAGTTAAAGAATAAGTTTGACATGTTGCGAAAGGACTTACGGACATGGGATGCGTTAACAAAAGAGACAGGTGTGGGTCGATACCCTGTAACTGGAAATGTCACTGCTGACGCCGAGTGGTGGCGGCGAAAATGTCAGGTTAGTAATGCCTACAAATAGTTATAACGTTGCATAATAGTAATTCACTTGCCTTAAGAAATTGTTACACCTCTGTATGCAGGAGAGGTCGGCGTATAGAAAGTTTCGCCGTTCAAGTCTCCGGAATGAAAGAGAATTGAGGCTTATATTCAAGGATGTCGTGGCAACAGGCAAGTATGAACAGAATCCAGCTTACACAGGGACACAGGTAGAGGATGCAGAGGAAGAAGATGTGTACCGACCTACTATGGACGAGGAGGAAGGTTCAGGGGACAGCGAGGACAAGAATTTTGGAGTTAACCCAGTAGTTAGCACAGGAGTGACAGATGAGCTAGCGAGCGTTGGGTTATCAACTCAAACCCCTCCCTCTGATCCAGGTGCATCCTCTATTCGTACTAATTTCGGAAGTCAGGGAAAGCGGAAGCGCTTTGATCCCTCCGGGAAGAAAAAGAAGCAGAAGATGCCAGCCTCAAAACAAATTGCGGATGCGGTCAGTGTCATAGCAGAAGCATCAAAGAATGTTACAATTTCTGAAATTCCTTTCTTAGTTTGGGCTTCATCTCGGGAGTTACAAGTTTGCATTTTCAGATATCTTCCTGGGCCAAATGATATGTTACTGTTCGATATCGCATATATGATCTATCTAAAATTTTAAGAATATACAAATACCATTCAAGTTTTTACTTTTAAAAACGCACTTATATAATCGCTAATCCAAACACATTTTCACTTATGAAAAATCACTTATTCAACCGCTTATCCAAACATAAATCACATTACAAATATTGACTTATTTATTAAGTCATTTTTAATAAGCCCGAATTATATAAGTCATTTTTCTTACCGCTATCCCAAACACACCCGAAATGTCTCTTCCCCCTCAGGCGAAAAACGGCGTTGGTACTTTTCTGGCAAAGTGAAACGCTCGTTTCACTTATTCTGGAGATGGGCCAGACGTGTTTTTGGGCTTATGCTTATGGGCTTGAGTATTTATTTCTCGTTTTATTTTATTTATCACGGGCCTGACATTTTATTTGGTTTTTGCTTTGTTCTAAAACCAACTGGGCCGAAGCAAATTGCACCTGCATTTGTGAAATAAATTTTGTAATTTGATTCGTCATATACCAATTAAAGCATCTGGGCCGAGGTCTTCATGAACTATTTGAGTTTACTATGAACTATTATGGGTTTTCTATATGATTTATTTTCTGGGCCGAGACTTTTTATGATATATTTTAATAGTGTCATTTTGATTTTTTTTTTTTTTGATAATAAAAGATATTCTACAAATACATCAGAAGCTATCCTCCTGAGTCAACATGAAAATTCATCCTGTTTACATCATTAATTAAAAGGGCGGTAATAGCATCAGGGGGCGAAAATGTGATATGAAGATCAATCGCCATCTTCCAAGCTTCTTTTGCCATAGTGTCTGCAACCGTGTTAAACTCCCGAATACAATGTGACATTTCGACGTCCCAATCTCTATCCAGCAGCGTTTGAACCTCCACAATAAGCTGAAAATCAGGGTGTTCCCGTGAAACGTTACCCTGAATTATATCCATTACTTCACTACAATCAGACTCAATCATGATTTTTTTGTATCCTCTATCCCATGCAACTTTTAATCCCCACAAAACACCCCAAGCTTCCGCAGATACAACCGTTCCTTGCCCAATCTGATACATAAACCCCATCAGAAATTCACCATTGTGATCTCTCAACACACCTCCACACGTGCACGTCCCTAAGTTGTCATTCCTAGATCCATCGGTATTAATCTTCACCCATCCAAGCGGTGGTGGCATCCACTGTTGTTGAATCCTATCTGCACTCTTATTTTGAACCAAACTTGTATTTCCCCATGTTAAGCAGGCACGGGCACGGGCTAGTATAGCATGACTACTCCAAGTGTTGTTATTAAAACATCTGTCATTTCGAGCTAACCAGATGTGTCGGCATAGTACTGTAAACCAAAGACGAAACTCGAATCCCTGTATAGCTTCTTTTCTCCCCGCACACCATGTAAGCCAGTCATTTCTCTCAAAAGAGCCAAAAAATTGATCACGCCAATCCAGAGGTAAGAATCCTTTCCATAATTCAGAAGTGAAAGGACAATCCCGCAAAACGTGGAGTACAGACTCGCTTGAGTTATGGCATATATCACAAAAACCCGTCGGATGACTACCTCGCTGATAACGCATTAAGTTTGTCATTAGACGACCATGAAAGCACAACCACAAGGAAAAACGGTACCTTTGAGGGACTTTCAATTTCCAAACACATGTCCTCCAATTCTTACTGTGATGTTGTGGGGTACCTACTAGATATTTGTAGGCGGATCTAATGTTGAACATTCCATCTGAAGACCATCTCCATACCGGAAAATCCTCCCCATTACGCTGATTAATATTAACACGTGCAATAGCTGTACATACCTGACTTGGAAGTAGGTGCTGAAACTTTCTCATATCCCACTGTCCAGATGAAGTGATACAATCAGATACTCTCCATTCAGTAGCATTTCTAGGCAATTCTCTGATTACCAAACTCTGAAGCTTATCAAAATGTGGGACCCAAATGTCATTCCAGAAAGAAGTGTTCTGTCCATTGGTGACTCTCCATGTTAAGCTATCTTTGATCTTTTCCCAACAGTTACGAATACCCCTCCACGTACTAGACTCAGACCGGCGCTTCTCAACTTTAGGAATAATATCATTCCCGGCTTTATATTTTTCACGCAAAATCCTAACCCAGAGCGAATCTCTTCTGTTAATCATATTCCATCCAAGCTTCATCATGAACGCCTGGTTCTGGTACCGAGCCAACCTAAGACCAAGGCCTCCATTCTCCTTATGTGCACACACCCTATCCCAGGAAACTAGATGAGGTTTTCTGCTTGCTGAGCTACTACCCCAGAGGAAGTTACGACAACGTTTGTCAATTTCATCACAAAGTCCCAAAGGAAGAGGCACTGTTTGCATAGCATAAGTTGGCATAGCCGACATAACAGACGACACAAGAGTATGCCTGGCAGCCATCGATAACATGTTAGACTTCCAATTGGCCAGGCGAGCATCCATCTTATCCAGAAGAAAACTGTATGTAGCCTTTGATCCTCGTTCATGTAAAATTGGCATTCCCAGATATTTCCCCAGATTTGACGTTGGAGTAAAATTTAGAAATTCACTGATTTCTCTGCTCTTTATATGATTTACATTCTTTGAGAAGTAAACTCTTGATTTTCCAGCATTTACTTTCTGTCCCGAAATGTCACAGAAGTCATCCAAGATAGCCTTAATAACCCCTGCGTTATCTAGATCTGCTTCTGCAAACAAAATGAGATCATCAGCAAAAAAAATATGAGAGACAGGAGTACCTCGTTTGGAGAGCCTAAACGGTTGCCAAACACCCTCTTCGACTGTTGTTTGAATAAGATGTCCCAATCTCTCCATCATGATAACAAAAAGATACGGCGATATTGGGTCACCTTGTCTAACCCCTCTGGAAGGGCAAAACATATTAGTAGCATCTCCATTCCAAAGCAATTGCAAATGAGACGTCGACATACAAGCTTGAATAACTTTGCTCAGATATTCAGGAATCTTGAGTTCTTTAAGACAGTCGTAGACAAAATTCCATCTCACCCGATCATAAGCCTTCTCTAAATCAATCTTGATGGCCATGAAACCCTTTTTTCTTTTTAAAGACTTCATAGAGTGAATGATCTCCTGCACAAGTATAACATTATCTGAACTCTGACGCCCTTTAACAAAACTACACTGGTTCGGGGCTATCACCAAAGGCATAATTGTCTTGAGTCTGTTTGATATAATCTTCGTAACAATCTTGTAAACAACATTGCAAAGACTTATAGGACGAAAATCACGAAACGTCTCTGGATGATCCACCTTCGGAATGAGAACAATATGAGTCCCATTGATTTTCCGTATCCACATCGGATCATTGAAAACTCTTTTCACTAATTCAATCACTGACGGTCTTACAGTTTTCCATTGGCTTTGGTAAAATAGCGGATTGAAACCGTCTGGCCCTGGTGCTTTCAACGGCCCCATATCAAACAAAGCTCTTTTAATCTCTTGCTCTTCAACCGATCTCCCTAGAATATGCAAATTTGCATCGTCAATCTCAGGATAAGTGCATCCGAATACCAAAGATCCATTATAATTATGGGTTTCAGTATACAAACTTTCGAAGAATTGGCTTCCCAATCTCATAATTTCCGCTGCATTATATGTCCATTCCCCAGATTCAAGCTTTAATGCTTCAATTTTATTCCTTCTTCGTCTGCCATTAGCCACAGAATGGAAGTATCTAGTATTACGATCTCCATCCGCATACCAATTAGCCCGAGAGTATTGAAGCCACATGACTTCTTCCCGTGCCAAAAGTTTTTCAAGCTCTCCCCATAGCTCCCCTCGTAACTTCTCAAGGTGCTCCGAGATACCTACCGAAGCCATCTTTGCATTAATCCCATCTAATCTTCGATATAATCTGTCTTTCATATAGGATATATTGCCGAAAACCTCTTTATTCCATAACCTCAGATCCTCAGTAAATTGTTTAACCGATCCGCACCAGTCATCCTCCACCCCCCAGTGTGAATGAACAAAATTATTGAAATCATCATGCATAACCCAGGGAGCGAAAAATCTAAAAGGCCTTCGATTCTTAGCCGTAAGAACATGAGATTCAGTATCAACTAACACCGGACAATGATCAGACTTATATTTAGGCAAATGTGTCACTGTGGCATTAGGATTATTTCTAAACCAGCAGTTATTAACCAAGGCTCTGTCTATTCTGCTCTGGCTATACAGATTCCCCCAAGTAAATTGAGGTCCATTAAAACCAATATCAAGTAACTCGCTACTCAAAAGCCAATTCCGAAAAGACCTATCAATACCATTAGTCTTCCTATGATTCTTACTCCAGCGTTCCTCGGGATGAGAAACAGCATTAAAATCACCAATCACAACCCAGCCTCCCATAGTCAATTGCCGAATACCCTCAAGAGTCTGCCACAGTTGACGTCTAATAACCATATTTGGGTGCCCATACACCACAGTTAGAGACCACTCATCCCTGGTACCTTTATTAACCACCCCATGAACAAATTGATCCCCTGAAGAAGTAACAGAGAAGTTTAAAGTAGAATCCCAAAACAGCCACATACCTCCACTAAAACCACGAGCTTCAACCACGTGCATATTCGTCCATCCCAACTTCCTAGCAATAAGCTTAGCTTTAACCCCTAGCTGTCTAGGCTCCAACAGGGCAAATAAATTAACTCCATGTCTGGCAACAACATCACTAAGTAACCTTCGAAAGGAGGCACCACCGGCACCTCGAGTATTCCAAGTCATAATAATCATTAAAAAATTAATAATATAAGAGAAGAACACAAACAACCCAGGCATTATTGAGACAAATGTCCCTCCTGAACATCCTCAATCCCATGCATCACCACATCATCAACACCTCCAAGTGGACTAAATTGAGGTACAACGGTCTCTTCTCCTTTTGCACCTGGGTCAATAGGATTGGAGGCTTCTAGACGAATAGCGGAGGAATGGGAATCTAATTTTATAACATTCTTCTTTCTTCCTGACCCCACTTCCCCACTTAAATTACACGACGTTCCAGCTTCTTGTGTTTTCTCCATGCTCAATATTTCTTGGGAAGCTCCCTCCTCAATCCCTTTCTTTTTAGCTATTTGGATCCCACGTGTTTTATTCAACTTATTAAAATGCCCAACATTATTCACAGCATCACCACTAATCTCCTTTTTTCTTACATTTGAAATATCCGATCTATTATTACCCTTGCTTCCTTTATTTAGAACAGGTAGATGACCAGTTTTTTCTTTCGTATCCCGCGACCTATCTTCTGGCTTTGAACTACCATAAATCTTCCCCTGATATGCGTTATCACCAGATCCGTCATCAATAATTGTCATGTCTTCAACATTCAGAGCCTCAAACCGAGATCCTCCTCCCATATTTCTAGAAGGTAAATCACGCCTAGGCTCACGACTATAATTTCCATTCCTTGCATTCGAGTTCCATTGCCCCCTTCTCCGACTTGGCGCCACCATCCACTCCCCATACATTCCAGCAGTTATTTCGGAGGATGTGGACGATGGTGTTATAACTGTAGAATTCGACGTGTTATCCGTGCATGCTGACTTTGACGTATTTTTTACTTGATTATTTGGGCAATGTTCAGTATCATGACCATACCGCCCACATGAGAAGCAAATCAAATGCAGACCCTCATAAACAATCTTCTTTTCTTTCCCATTAATCATTATGGATGGAAGCAAAGGTGCATTCAAATCAATTTCAACACATATACGGGCGAAACGCCCTTTGGTTTGCCTAAGGGTATTATTATCCACTTTTAGAACCCTTCCAATTTGGTTGCCCACCACATATAAAATACCCTTATCATAAAAATCAACAGGGAATTTAGGAATTCTTACCCATGCAGCAATTTTGGAAACCTCACTAGAATCAGGATCAAACTCTGACTTCCATGGCTGCACTGCTAGGTAATGATCCATGTATAACCAAGGGCCTCCTGTTAGCGCAAAATCATAGTCCTCCTTATTGCTCATACGAACCAGAAAATACCCAGAGCCTATCTCAATAGTTTCAACCTGCCCTCTACGTCCCCATAACTGTTGCAGTTTTCGACCCAATTGATCCTCCCGCACCATTCTGCCAAGTAATCTAACGAACAACGACGTAGACCATTTCCGTGCTAGCTTCATTCTAAACTCTGGAGACACAATGATATTTGGACCCTTCTTTGTTATCTCCACCTCAATTCTGGATTTCCATCCGTCTCCTTTCCACCATTCTTCTTCTTCATCTGAACATTCCTCCCTTGTCTGATCTTCGACACATGCCTCCTTATATGATCTTTTTGGTGCTTCTGGTATAATTGTTTCCTCTTCAATATCCTCATCCCTCATCCAGTCCTCAACTCGTGGAGCTAATGATTGCTTACCTGTGAACTCTTCATCATCATCTCGAATTTTCTTTGAATTACTCTCCAAGGCATCACTCTTCTTCATCATTGGCACCGAAACCATTCTTCCAGGACTACGATCCCTCTCACGCTCAATCATGTCTAGCAGCTCCAAAGCCGTCCAGACAATGAAAAAGATACAATCTTGCACAAGTATTTAAAAAAAAAACAAAAACAAAAACAAAAACAAAAAAAAACAAAACAAAACAAACAAAAAACAAAAAAAAAACAAAACAAAAAAAAACAACAAAAACAAAAAAATCAACTCTATTCAATGGATAATATTAATTTAATCAAAGCGGGAGGATCGTATTTAGTCACTTATATTGATTAAATTAATTGGTTAAGTTCTTCATGTGTACATACAGAATTTAAGTGCACATGATTGATGTTTATGATTAATTTGTATGCTAGAATAATAGCTACAATGCCCTCTTATAACATGCATAAATAGTCACGTGTGGATATTAGAATATCAATCTTTTGAAGGTGAATAAATATTATTTTATTCACATTAATGATTTAATTTATTAAATTAATTAAATTAAGATTCCCATTGACATTGTGTGTGTGTGTATATGGTATTTAAATTGTACATATTTGATATTTGTGATTAGCATACATATTTTATTTAAGGAATAGTTACAGCATCCTTATACACATGTTGTATGAATATTTAATCATATAAGATTTTACGATATCAATTGTGATTATATGTACAATTAATATACACAATGGTGTGATGTTTTTGTGGTGAGTATTTAAAATTGAGAAGTAGCCACAACATCCTAACTAGGTACATATACTCCATTTTGTTCTAACGAACAAAATACATCACGCAAAGATTTAAAGACATCAATTGTAATTAAATGTGTGGTTATAATTAATCTTTACCCACAGACAAATAATTGCAATCATAGTTTTAATTAGGGAGGAATAGAATTATATTATATTTTCTAAGTAGCCCATAGGTTTTAGGGAATATAATTGCATTCTAGTTTAATCAATTCGAGATAAATTCATGCTATGCTAACGTCTTTATCCACAGGTAAACTTTAGTGATACAAATTTATAATTGTATGATTTACATTGATAAACATACACCTATATGTGATGGTTGCTTGTGTAACCGCTGCCGTAATTATATTCGAAATACGCAATTAAAGTGAAATAGAGACCAATAACAATCAAATAACATTTTCAAAATCATTTATAACCTGGTCTTACATTCACATTCCGAATACAATTACTACACGAAGATAAATCACATTTTAATATATCAGAGTACACAGAATAATTCCCGGCCAACCCCGAGTTCCGTACATTGATCAAAGCCTTACATGGCATAATCGCCCATACAAGCCCTCATGCGGGGATTACACAGTACTCATTCCAAATACACATTCCAATCTATCCTCTGAATATATACGACCAACCATATACAATTATACCAACATATAACGATAATCAACTACCAATGCATTTGCTCATAAGGAGACCTAGCCGCCTTTGGTTGCTTGCTCCATCTTGATCCACTTGCCTAGTATACACTGTTGGTAAGGGAGGGTGAGATTCTGGGAATCTCAGTAGGAAAACAATACCAATATGCATGCAAGATAAGTGTTTAATGCATGGCATGCTTGCAATACATAATTCATGTTTACACAATGACATATCAGCATGCTCAATGTTCAAACAATATACTCATGGCCATAGCATAGGTTGAAACAAAGTTTCAATCACTCATGTATGTTTCACATAATCAGGCAAAGCAATAACATGCATCAATACACCAACACAATTATCAAATACATGTAGGAGAGGTCACTTCCCTACTCTTATTCTTTCCATGTGTGCTCCAGCACCGACTACTCACGATTAGGGAGAATATCGAACCCTATAAACCAAATCAAGGACATCGGGTTATTCTCCACTCCAAGTTCTCACTTTCATAACACTTTATCATTACTATTGCTTAAGCCCTCACACATGGCTCTAACACAAGTCTTAAAAGGGTTGGAAGAACTATCCTAAAGATCCCCTTTTAGAAGTACAAAACATGATTTTTCACTGTTGCACTCGAGTGAAGATGGAAGCACTTATTAGTTACTTCTTGTCCGAGGACGTCCAAGAGTTAAGTGTGGGGGAATTTGATAAGTAAAATATTTGCATATATATTTTCCCTTATATAATGATTTTATGGACGATATTTGAGTTTAATATAATAAATTTGGATGTGATTAATAAATAAATAATGTTTTTAGAATAAATAATATTTAAATAAATAAATAAATAAATAAATGAAAGTACTGTAGCAATAGGATCACTGTAGCAGACGGAAGTACTATAGAGCCGCTAGATACTGTAGCTGTTGCCGACAGTCATTATAGCAACCGTCAGATCACTATAGTAGCCTCCAGATCACTGTAGCAGTACTATAGCGCATGTTTTTTTTCCTATAAATAGAGGTCAAGGTCAAACTCAAAGGAGGAGGAGAGGAAGAGAAGTAGAGGTTTCCTTCTCCGACAGAGAGAGGTCCTTCTCTGACTGGGAAAGATCTTTCTCTAACATCTATAAGTTCATTGTATAAATTTTTAGATTTAATTTCATGCATTGTATTACATTTTGCATGCCTCCGTCTTGGAAAGCTTAGGACTGTATTACATTTTTCATGCCTCCATCTTGGAAGACTTAGGATTATATTACATTTTGCATGCTACCTACATGGAAGGTTTTACCTCCTAAATGGATGGCTAGATTTATTCATTTTTCATGCATCTTTTAGTTGTATATTTATGTTTGAGAATTTAATATTCAAGTTTTATGCAGTATTTATGAGGATTTCATTCTAGTTTTATGCAATGTTAATTTATTTTGTTTTTAATTTTATCATGTGCTAAATTTTCATTTTCCTAGGGTGATGACGTAGCTTACTAATGATGGATTGAATCTTAACTTATTAAATATAGTTTTAATTTCTCCTTCATGATTGAGTTTTAATTATTATTCTTAATACTTTTATTTGACTGGCCATCTTTTGAATGATTCCAATATGTATGTTGAGACTGGAAGGAGATACATGTGTGTAGACCCTATAATTAAAACCATGACTTGCATATAAAATAAGAATATATTCGTATGAGTTGTGTAGTCTTACTGAGTTCCATAAACCTTAATGCATAATTAATTGCTTAAATTCATATAGGAATATATTGGACTAACAATTAATTATAGAATTTCTTGACCTTGGAAGAGGCTAGTAATTAAATTAAGGAAACTCGACTATCAATCATGTGGAATAAATCAGGCTAAAATAGATAAGTGATTCAATCCGAAATTTGTTAAGTGAAATCTGACCCTTAGGTAGAGCCGGGAATACGGGCCGGGTCGGGCCGGCCCTTTACGGGCTCGGGCCTAAACGGGCCGACCCATTTAGGCCCATTTGCTAAAAAGTACAATATTTTTTAGGCCCTCGGCCCTACAGGGCTAGCCCTTCACGAGCCCAGGCTTAAACTCATTTTAATTCAAAAAAATTTCTTTTTCAAGTTTTACAATTTATTTATTATTTTGCTTTAAATTGAGATACATTATTTTTAAAACTCATAAATTTTTAGTTAAAATAATCATCTAATGTCCAAATTAGCCTATTTTTTAAAGTTTAAATTAATAAGTCATTGTAGAAAATAAAATAAATCAAACCAATTAATAAGTGTTTGCCTGTTATTAATACTCTATTAGGTACTTAGGTGTCTCTTATATTGATAATTTGATATTATATTTATTAATTTATTTTTAAAAATATTAAATGGGTCTAAAAGGGCCGACCCTCAGGGCTGCAGGGCCCGCCCTACAAGGCCGGCCCTTTTACACTCGCTTCTCTTTTTAGCCTCTAAATCATAAGCCCGGCCCTTGAAGGGCTTGGGCCGGCCCTTGAAGGGCTCGGGCCGGCCCGATGGGCTTGGCCCGAATTCCCTGCTCTACCCCTAAGGCTTTTTTTTTCCCACATATTTGCTTTCTTACCATCTGCACTCATATTGAATTATTTTTCTTTTATTTTGTACTGTCAATCAACAACTGATCGATCGACTAAATAGAATTAAAATTACCTATTTTGGTACTTAGTGCTCAATCCTCATGGGAACGATACTCTACTTACTTCTATATTACTTGATTACGACAGTGTACACTTACACTATTTAATACATCATCTACACCCGTATCAAACAATTTTATAGAAGAGAGTTTGAGTAAAGGAGAACATTAGTATACCTCAAATGCAAGCTTTTCTTTCTCTCTCCTAAGATCCCATGGCTACTAAAAAATGGAGAAGGGAATGAGAGAGAAGAGAGGGATGGAGTGTGAGCGAAGATGAGAAATGATGATAATCATACTGAAATGATAAAATACTCCCCCATTTGACTTTTCTCTTATCTCTCCCTTCACACACAATCTTGCCAAGTGTCAACATCTCATTGGCTCTCCTCAAATAAGTAACTAATTAGTCATTCTAATCCTTCCATTAGCTATTTAATCACCCTTCTCATTTTTTTCTTAGTTAGTAATTAATTTCTCTATTAATCACTAACTAATTGCCCAACAATTTCATTCTTTCAATTTTCACTAATCATGGCATAATAATTAATATTACCACCAAAACCCATAATTATTCCACTTTAATTCAATAATTATCCTCAATAATTATCATTAGCCCTTAATTGAAATTTAGGGCATTACAGCTTGCCTCTTATAGTTATTTTGTAAGCATAATTGAATTTTATTTTGCCTTTGCAACATGATGTTATTTGTTCAATTGTTTAGTTTGATATAATTTATTAGAGACAATTAAGCCTATAAGAAGAACTCCCACCATTAGGATAAAATTAATATTAAAAAAAGTTCTACTATTTATAATACTAGAATGAGAAATGAGAAAACATTATTGTCTCAATGAAGTAATTTCAATTAAAAGCTTGTTATTATATGTATATAAAGAATGAAATAAAGTCAATGGTTCTTTATAGGTTGAAGGACAAATTTAGATATTTTCATTAATGTTATTATATTGTTTTGTTGACTATTAAGCGATTCTTCATAATAGAATAAGTTTTCTCCATTAATCTTGGTGAAACAGATCCTCAGTTTATTATCTCATTAGTCATTACTGCTTTTCATAAATAAATGCATGGACATTAAGTATTTATTAGGAATGTGTATATATAAATTTTGCTTCTTTTTAGAAAAGCACGAGATTTTAAATGAGGGCTATCAAGCAACCAATCCAAAGGTCATAAAGTAATAGACATATAAAGTTTAATCTGTCTATTATTAAAGGCTTGATTGGAGATAGTAATGGTTATACACTTTCCATTGGTTTTGTTTTAACAAATAAAATAGTTCATCTTGATTACAGTTGACTCTTTACAATACTTGAATACTATTTACTTTATAATTAAGTAGTGTCATTTGACACTTTTAAAGTTTATAAAGCAAATATGGGTAATTTAATATACTAAACAAACTAATATAGTGAAGTCAATTAGAAAAGATGGATAACATGATGGGTACATAACTAAGGACAGTAACTTAGTTTGTATGTTTTCCTCTTAAGGAATGCACTCAAGACAATTATATATCTCATATAAATTTTCAATAAAATTATGTTTAAACCCTTTTAAAATATAAAAGTTGGAAGCTTAGTTTATATAGAATTGTCTTATAAATGGAAGAGTGTGAAAGGAAAATATCCCATGGACTAAGACTGCACATTTTGGTGAAGATGCAGAGAGATCTTGGGAATTCTATTGAGCTATCCATTTCATTTTAGAAATTGTGTAGTAATTTTGAAATACCAAATTATTAAGAAATGGTATGATTAGTGGGAGTGATCAAACTCATTCAGGATGATCACACATAACATATTGTAACTGTTGGAAATTGTGCCCTAAGGGCCAATCATTATACTTTGAACATTATTATTTTAATGAAATTTCTCCATTCTGTTATCATATTATTTGCATGTTAACTGTGATAATTGTATCCTTGGATAATTTATAAAGATTATCCTAAAATGTCCCTGGTCGGTCATCTATGCGGGAGCAGAGATGAAACAAGATCAGTATGACTTTGATAAGATGTGGAGATACGAATCAAAGTCTTAGGCACTTGTAAGAGTACAAGGTGCTAGGCCGACCCACTATGAGAAAGCTACATGGATCAAGTCATAAGCTTTTCTCATATATAACCACGTCACAATGCCCTTAGACCTGAGGTCATCATGGATTCCTACATGAGAGTTGCTAAGCTTTGAACTAGTCAAAAGTCACTTTTGACCGGGTGATGATAAAGGCTACGATCGGGCTTGGTGATTTTTCATGCAGAGGAATATGAATTATCAAGATGGAATTTGTCCCTCACATTAGTAGAGAGATATTACTAGGCCCCTCGATGAGTGAGTCTGAGAAATGTATGGTCATATTATGATGAAAGGAGTTTCTGTCTCTGTTATCAGGCTACTCAGGAATCGAGAAAGTAATGGTCAGGAACAAGAGGATGACATTATCCATGCCTTATCCTTGATCGATATATCGTGTGACAAAATGGACGTGACATGGTTGTATGATAGGTTGCATCGTGATAACGATCCTCATATGAATTGGGTAGTCGTAATGTCTTGCTAGAGGCCACTTGCAACTTTTGGGTTAGTATAGTTATTGGCCCACTCCCAACTTCATATAGGCCTACAGGGTCGCACATAAGAATGGCCCAACACGAGATAATGTTTAATTTAGGGTGGACGAATTTTATATATATATATATAATATATAAAATTCATTAATAATATTATATAGATATATATATTTTCGAAATATATATCTTATATATATATATATATATATATATGTATATATATTATATGATATTATTATATTGTGTTAGTTTTAAATTTAATTTATTAAGATATATTAAATTTAATAACTAACATGATAGAGATATGGTATCTCAGATTTAATTTATGAAGATAAATTAAATCTAATGGCTCTTTATTTGGATTAAATAAATAGGTTAAATTAAAACTGTTGGACAGATTTAATTTAAACTGAATTTATTTAATTAGCTCATCAAGATAATTAATTGTTACTTAATTTTGAAATTAATGATGATTAATTTTGAAATTTGAAAATAGCCCTCATAGGTTATAAACTTGATAGAGCAGATATATTGATACGCACATGAGAATTGAGAGCCGCAAGTGAAACCCTTGGAGACATTAGAAGCGCTAGCACGCAGTCTCGGTTGGAGAGCATTCGTGTGGATACCGGTAGAGGGAGCGGACCTGACATGTTGGCTCCTAGAGATCGTGAAAACTCTGAATCATCAAAAGGTATGAATCCTTCCAACTTGGTTTAAACGCCGTTGATAGATCCTCGATTAGGATCGGTGAAAATTTTTAAAATTCTTCTGCTGTACCTACCGATCCTAACAGTAACCTCTAATCATGATGAAACACTGGTTGTACATGATACCTTCTTGATGAGGTAAATGTGAAACATAATGAAGTTCTGAAATTTTCAAGAAGTATCAACATCAAGGACTCTATCAATTATTAGGAAAAAGTATCCCAAAACACACAAGGGATATTTCAATTTGATAGATGGTGCTCTTATTATACAACTTCAATCTATCAGCAAACTTAGTTAAGACTAATGACAATTTAAATTTGGCAATTGCTACCAACTATACATCATATACTTCTAGTAATTTGACTAAAACATAAATATTGAGATTGACCCTAAATTCCAAATAAAGGCATTAATTCATGATAAATATGTGCGATCTTAAGACAAACAATAATATATGGATATTCGTCAAGTTGTTGATGTATAGATCCTTCCATATTTTCATGATGTTTAATGCCTATTTTGAAATGGAATATTGGCATCTTTTTATTATAGACATTGGAAGAGATATATGTGAATTAAAAGAAAAGGTCACATAAACTATAAAGAGAATTTAGTTAGCAAACGTGAGAAATCGTCCTTATAAGCATGTCTCACATTAGTGATAAATAACGTGTTATGATGCAATCACATACTTGATAAGGTTGACAATATCATAGTCTTATTTGTATCGCTAGATTAGTGCGAGTTGAATCATCTATATTGAACAAAATGATGATTCACTCATTGCTTTTGAATTTTGACAAAAAGTGTTGCACATAACTAAATCACCATTGTTCAATAGTTCTCTGTCTGATTAAAGCTTACCTCTTGTTCAATAGGCAAGAGGTAATTCTTACAAACTTTCACTATTGATATAGGAAAATTTATATACTATAATTTGCGATTTATTTATGTAGTCATGAATTTTGTCCAACATTATCATTTTTTATCTATGTAATACGAAAGTAACATTCCAAGGCTAAGGTGAGAAGTAAGATTAAAGGTATTGTTCTAATTAAAAATTAATAATTTGGAATAAAAATTTTAAAATAAATTAAATTACAAATTTACTACCATCAATCAAAATACTCACTTCGTCTCTATTTATAAGGTCCTATTTTTTGAATTGGTCTATCCCTTTTATAAAGCCTTCTTTGGAGTTATATGAGCATTAAATGTATTTTTACCAATGTTATCCCTAATTAATTTTTCCCATATTTTTTCTTTTATCATTTGTTCTTACAATTACTTTCTCTTGTCTACCTGTTTATAAGTAAGAGCATATTTAAAAAATAAGTATATTTTCTATATACTTATTACTTTTAATTAATTTTAGCTGTCTTTTTAAATTACACAATTCAGTTAATATGACTTTCTAAATAGCCAGGGTGAATAAGATTTTGCTCATTCACTTGTATGAACTGTTTTATTTTGGCACAATTTTTGTTCATTTTCCCCCCTAAAAACTCTGAAATAAATACAGTACCGAAATGAATGTCAAAGTCTCACAATAATTGTTGAAGTTTCTTTTATTTAGATTTAGATTCTTCCTGAAAAATTGGGATTCTGGTCATCTTCCTCAAAATTATTAGCTATTAATTCTTAACTAGTTATGGTAAATAAATAGTATGCATTTATTGAATCTTTCATTTCCATTCTAACAATGTGAGATGGGGGGCGCTCTATGTATTGGTGTCAAACTTATGAGTTGACTCTCTAAGTTTACCATTTTTACGTTCATATCTTACTAAATCGAGTCGAGTCACAGGTAAAGTCGTTTCAACTGTAAATTCGATTAAACTTATGAGTTTACTATTTTTAAGTTTCTAACTTACAAAATCATATTAATTTACTCTTAAATTCATGTTAACTTTTTTCGATTGATCATGCTTAGCGCTTCATATATAAATTTTATAGAAATTTTTTTATTAAATATAAAAAATTATGAATGTTGATCAATTTAATTTCAATTATTTGAATTTAAAATATATTTAGACAAAATTGTTGTCATTTTTTATATTTTAATTATTTAATTATATACCATTAATACTTATTTAATGATAAAAGTAAACTTTTACGAGTTTACGATATGAAATTATATCAATGTCACGAGTTTCTTTAGATTAAGAAGTTTAACAACCTTGGTGTAGGTCTAAAACCATTGTTTAAAGAACCAGACCGGAAGGTCAGCCGATCACTAAGGCAGGCCAGATGTATGCATTGGACTGTTTTTTTGAGGAAGCCATTTTGGGCCGGGAACCAGACAAGCTTTTCAAAAACCGTCCAGCCCAATAAAAATGCGAATTTTTTTTTGCTACAATTTTTTTTAAAGAACATGATTTTGCATAAAATATTTAAAAAATGGCATATAAATTTTATACATGTTACTTTATTTTATTTATATTATATGCTACTAATTTTAATAATTTGGTTTATTGCAAACTATTTTATAAAGATGCTTTTGAAGAAAAAGGCAATCAAGCTTATCCTTAAGCTAATGATGAAATTGGAAGCATTATGATTGGAGTTAAAGGTCTTAATTTTGGGTCATTTCCTCAAGAAGATGATGACATTTAGCACTCTGTGTGACACCCATGTTTTGAAAGCATATAGATGGCATAAGTGTAGTAATATTTTTAAAAAGGATACCAGTAATTTTTTGTAAACAGCGGAAGTCCCAACTTCAAGTAGAGTATGGAACTGTACTTGAATGGGCTTTCAAAAATCTTTTCAAAAATCATTTTTAGATTGGGTCTCATATTATTTTATGATTTATTTTAAGCCATCCGTTTTAGGTTCATTTCTTCATATCAGAGTGTTTACTAATAAGTTCTCTGCTGAAACCCAATCAACTATGTTTAATTAATGGCCCTAGGTGGACGGCTGTCCACTACTGGTACGAATGTCGATGCACGTTTGCTTATATACAGGCGCTTACATACATGTCAGTACGAGACTGACCACACTTAAATACAAATTACATACAATCTCCAAAATATATAACTAAAAGAAAATTAAATTCTAAGTCCTTTGCTTCATTCGCCCATGTTTACCTTCTTGCCTAAGGAACTACTTGCCCAAGCTGAAAATTTGTTTTGGAAAAATAGGGTGAGATTCAATGAATCTCAATAGTAACATATATCACTCATATAAAATGCACATATATCATGCCATGTCAACCAAAGTTACAGTACAATCAACATATTCAACATTCAGAAATAAATTCACAATATGCAGAAAGCATAAAGTTACCAATTCAAGGACAACCATCCCTTACCACAGCGCTGGGAAATTCTACTGGGCCTTAGCCCTTCTCATCTGAATGTTTTAAATTCACAATGGTACAAACATGCATATAATATATCACATAGTATGTGAGGGATAAGTTACTACCTGACAATTTTTTCAAATCTTGATCTTGATTGACGTGCTTTGAACGTCTTGGGCAAGTGTCAAGTCCTATAAATTATAATTTACGGGCAATGAGTTATTTCTTAATCCAACTCTTCATAAATTATTCTCTTATGTTGGTTACCAATAGGGTCACAACATTAGGCCCAATATGAAGCTAATGAGTTCAAGCTACTCCAAATGCTTAACTTAACTCTTAAATGTCCAATTTTATTACAAAAACACTTTGCTTTGAATTTTCGTACATTTACCAAAAGCTGTCAGATTTTTCACTGAACTTTGAAAAATTATAACTAATTCTAGAAAAATCGAATTGGGGTGATCCAAAATTCTATATAACCCTTATTAAGTCTATTTTAAGGGAAAAATACTTTCAGTAGTCGAATGACTGCACACACTTCCCAGTTTTTCTTTTTCTCCCTGCTGCCAGAAAATCTGACCAGTTTTAATGGTCTACTTCAAACATTCATAACTCCTAGTATACTTATCGAAATCCTTCAAAATACCTATCAAATTAAAGGTCTATAAGTGTACTTTAATTCTGGAAAGTCTCATCATCAACAGATGAAGTTTGGACATTGAGAGTTTCACCACAACAAAACTGCCAGACAAAAACGCACACTGGCAACTTTGTTGCACAAGCAGACTTAATTTCCAATTTATGAATCTTTAAACCAGTCTGTCAAAAATTATAACCAGAGCCTATTTCCACACAATGTTTCGTGTATAATCCAATGGAAATCTCAAAAATACCAAAATCAAATTATTTCTACCATATATAGCCCCCAACCAAAAACTGCCTCCCAAAACAACAAAAAATTCCACTTTGTGATTTTAACAACCAACAAGTCTAATACTTCTCCAAACATCATATATCACCTTATATATGATTAAAACATCTTCCTTCTTCAAAAGCACCCCTTGAATGAAATACATAGGTGGTTCAAAAGCTAAGAAAAACTCATTGAAATCATAAAATATTCGGTTCAAAAGAAAGCCTACGCTTACCTCTTTGCGTTTCTACAAGTGGTTCGGTATTCCGGTGGTACTCCAGTAGACTAATTGGCACAAAACACCTCAGATGAGAAATCTAAGACCATAGAATTGAAGCTTATAGTGAGTAGAGGAAGTTTTCTGAAGGACTTACAGGATAATAACGGTGATTCAGGGTTGAAATCGGCTCCGGTAGTCAAGAAAATTCACTATTCACTCCTCCTTCTCTCTTCTTGTGTTCTTAAGCTTAAGAAATCTGATTCCTCTTTCTCTTTCCATGTTTGCATGAAATTTTGCCATTTAATTAAGCATGGATGGTTGTGATTTAATCAAATAAAATGATCTCATCTCATCTTGCCACGTGTAACAAGTTTAAGGCTTAAGAGTGTCACATGTCATGCAACCATTGGTTTTCCACTTTTCTCTTTCTTCGGTGGGTCATAAATGGTTAGGGGAAGGGGAGGCCTGACAATTTCCCTGGACTCCTGGGTTCGGTGCTTGACTCGAAAAGTAAGCGACCCGGGCGGAGACTGGTGGATTCCCCGGACTCAGATGCTATATGGCGTACACCGGAGATGACAACAAGAAAGGCTTAAAGTGGGTGTAATGATGTGTAATAATGAGGGACACATGTCACCCCCTCATTTAGCCAACACAAAAACATGTTTTTACTTTGTAATAATTTTGGGACACTTGTCATTTCCTTATTTGGCCAACACGAAAGATGTGTCATCATGAGTCATAATGAGCTGTCATTACATACTTTACTGAAGTTCTTTTTAATAAAGTTGCTCCATCGGTGCATTACCCGGAATTCCACGTGGGACCGTGGCACGCATATCGAGGCACGTCAAGAAATGCCCGAATTCCTCCGATCTCGCAACTGACGCCCCTGAACCCTGCAGCCACCGATGAATTTTGCTCCGACTTCTTATACTTGTATTTTTACAATATTGACTTTTCGATTTTCGTGAATGACATAATGGACATCTGGGAATTTCGAAAGTAACTCTACCTTTAATTTGTAAATACTGATATTTATTCAATTCTACTATTTCCATATTTACACGTTTTTAGTATTGCAAAATTTGGTATATTATACTCTGGTCCTATTTATAAATCCCTTTTTTAACTAAATCTCACATACCAAGGAGAGGTGATTAACTCAACTATACCTTCATTTATGAATTTGTACTTTTCAATTATTTCTTCTCTATCTATCTTTAAATTATTTTTTCATTTGTACAATAAATAAGGGTAAAATTGTCACAATCTCATTTATTACACTGAAACTAGACTTATAAATAGGACCAAATTTTTTGGTAAAAAAGGATTTATAAATAGGATCAGAGTGGTACAGTCCAAATATCTTTCAAGAAACTCATGCTTGAATCAATCAAGAGTCCACAATGTTTGATAAATTATGAAATCATTATTGTTAATGCATTTTGTTATGTTGATAATTGATTTAATGTTCTTCGTTAAATAGTATTTTGTGATTTTATTAACTTCCTATGAAATTAGATTATAGACTAATTGTAATATATATAAATAATATTTTAAATTGAATTATTATATCCCGATCCAACCATTCCAATAATTTGAACCATCATCCATTGATCTTTCCGTTAAACGTCTGATTCAGTTTTTAAAGCATGGTCTACAACGAAAGCAATCAGCCGCTCTTCATTAATTTTGTCTCTTTATTATATTATTTATTATTTATTGTCTTGCCTTTGATCTATTATTGGTTTGGGAGCGTTATATAACACTATTATAATATTTACAAAAGTCAGATTTTTTTTCTTTTAATTTTAATTTTTTAATTTGTGAATGCGATTTGGAACTGATAAAATGATGAATATTCTCTCCGCTCAAGCTCAAGCTCAAGCTCAAACTTCTGGTTTTCTTTAGCCCAGATACACCGAAGGTTCTCTTTTTCTCCTCTTGTTTTGATTATGGATTTGTAAATCTAGGTAGATTTGGCAAGAACACATGGCTCTGGGGAAGATTTACTGGGTTGTTGTAGTTTTTTCTGCTTTAATCCTTCTTGTTCTTCATGCTGCCCCTGTGATAGCTGGGGACATAGTTCATGACGATGATTCAACTCCGAAGAAGCCTGGATGCGAGAATCAGTTCGTTCTGGTATATCCAAATCAACCTATTCTTTTATGTAATTGTTTCTGATTTTAATAAAAGACTGCTGATGCTCTGCTTAGTTAGCTGGTTTTATTAATGGTTTTAGTCGGTTAATGTTTCTGATGAATTGAAAACTGTGCAAATCATTAGGCTTAATAAACTGAATCGCAAGCTGTACAGTATCGAGAAAGAAAAAGAAAATGCAATATTCATTTATGGAAACAAAATTTTGGAATCCTGGATTGTACTGTGGGAAATGAACTTCCTTTTTTCCCCCAATTTTGGTCAGTGAGATTATTATTAGCATGGATTCACCTTCGCTGGTTGTGCTTTTTTGCTTTTTGTGTTGAACAATAGTCTTTTAATCGTTTTTTGAAATGCTTGTCTATTTTGTTCAATTCGATACTTGAGACCAAATAGTTACTGATTATGTTTATAGCTCAAGTAGTTATTATGATCAAATGCATCATCTGCTTGCAATAGGTGAAAGTGCAAACTTGGGTCAATGGTATAGAGGATGCTGAATTTGTTGGTGTGGGTGCCAGATTTGGCAGAACCATTGTTTCAAAAGAGAAAAATGCTCGGCACACTCGTCTTATTCTTTCAGACCCTAGAGACTGTTGCAGTCCACCAAAGAATAAGGTTTTTCCCCATATAAAATATGGCCCTTTGTACCTTGGTCACAAATGTTGCTTAGTACTAAGTGTTATAATTTCACTGTTTGCATAATCTGTTAGCTTGCGGGAGATGTCATTATGGTGGATAGAGGCAACTGCAGATTCACAAGGAAAGCAAATAATGCGGAAAATGCTAATGCTTCAGCTATCCTCATTATAAACAACCAAAAAGGTGCAGCCATTTGTAATTTCCCCTTTTTCAAACATCCAAGGGCTTTTTTTGATCAGTTGTGCAGAAAATTAGAGAACGTGCTTCATGTGTACATTGAGTGAATCATATCTGTTATGGATTTCTTACAAGTCCAATGTCTTGTTAGGCCCAAAATAATTTAGTCCACATTGTCATGGTTCAATGCTGTTCACCCAAAAAAACGAACAATTCCACGTAACCCTGATAGGCTGACAAAAGCTCCTATGGATTGCTAGTTATAGAAGGAAAAATGAGACTGAATTTAGGCAAGGACTCTGTCAGCATTAGACACCCTATAAGAATTCATTTTCTTACCAAAAATGCCATTGTACATTGGCAGCTACACACTTCCTTCTGAACTCAGAGATAAGAACTTGCACCCCGACCGCTCTAAAAACAATCCATTATCTTAAATGGAGTTAAGACAATTTTTTAAAAACATTCTACTAAAAATGCTGAGGGTCAAAGTTTGTTTTCGTTAATCATTTAATCAAATTTTTTCTGTTGTTTGCAGAACTTTACAAGATGGTTTGTGAACCAGATGAAACTGATGTAGATATACACATACCTGCTGTAATGCTCCCACAAGATGCAGGTACAAGGTTGGAGAACATGCTGATGAGTACTTCATCTGGTGAGGTTCCTCTTAGTTTTCATTTTTTATGGTGATAGTATGTTTTTGTCATCTTCACGTGCAAAATCTTTGGATCCATTGGTTACTTCTGTTTCCTCTTTTAACCTCCTGTGGAAGTGTGAAGATGGATTCCCTATATCATGTATAGAATAGATTTCTAAAATTTTTCCTTTCTATAGTGTCTGTGCAGCTATACTCTCCACGTCGACCAGCTGTTGACATAGCTGAAGTATTTCTATGGTTGATGGCTGTTGGTACCATATTATGTGCATCTTATTGGTCAGCATGGAGGGCCAGACAAGCATTTATCGAACAGGACAAGCTACTAAAGGTGAGTTTTGCCAACTCCTTTGCATATAACATCAGTCTTTCTCTTTTTCATAAACTGTTATTGATCTAACTACTTGATGACAAATTTATATTTCTAGGATGCTACAGATGAAATCCCAAGCACTGAAGGTCGAGGTGTCAGTGGAGTTGTATATATAAATACCAAAACTGCAGTTCTTTTTGCAGTGGTTGCTTCATGTTTCCTGTTTATGCTTTACAAACTCATGTCATCATGGTTCATTGAAGTCTTGGTTGTTCTCTTCTGTATTGGTGGGATTGAGGTATATAACATTCCGGCTTTCAAAGTCAATTTAATGTTCTAAAAGTATGCTTCTATCTGAAATGAAATTCCTTAATTGCATGTTATATCCATGCAATTCATGAGTGCACTTTAGTTGCCTGCCATTTCCTTTATAACCTCCTCCTAGTCATCTATAACATTGCAGTTTCTTGCATCTGCAGGGCTTGCAAACTTGCTTGTCTGCTTTATTGTCAAGGTGTGAAACTTTTCTCATCTAACCTATATCTTCCTGAAATCGACAATTTTTTTCCCTTTTATCTTAAGATCCAGAAAGTAATTTACCATGCATGAATTCTTGGAAACAATTCCTGTGTCTTTATCTGGAAAGCTGAGCTTTAGTCATAGGGATTTGATGTCCTTTTTCCAGATAAAATTCTTTTTGTTAATTTCAGCTGGAAGAACATGTAGATGGCACGGCCTTTTTTTTTTTGCCATCCTCATGTTGGCCTTGTTTTCCCCGTATCTTAAGGACTTTGCATATTTCTTCATTTACTAAGATGATTTGACCTAGGAAAACCAAATTTGACCCATACATAAGGAAGCACGAGCTGTCACTGAGCTGAAGATTTCATTTGAAAAACAATGACACAAGCATATTTCTCATTTTGTACTATCAGGTCAAATGGACTTTTATATTTTCAGCTAAAGGCGATTCCCATGAACAGGATCAAATTTCTGAATTGCCGGGAAAGGGTTTTCACTATGACTTGCATTCTTGTTGTTCAATGCTTCGCTTAATTTAGTCCAATCATGTAAAAAATCATGGAGTAAGATTGTTGTTCTTAGTACCATATGCTGAATGACATCAAAAGTGGATCTTACTGCATTTTGACCCTAAGAGGTATCATATCAGTGCTTGAACATCAAAATGATTAATTAAAAGAGCAATATATTGATAAGATCTTTTGCCTTTTCCATTCTTGATGGTATCTAAGGTAGCGCAGTCCCTAGTTTATTTACAATTGTTAGAAGTCAGAAGGGATTTCGGTGCAAGCCTGACATTTTTTACTTGCACCAAAATCTCTCTTCCATTTCCTTCAATCTCTCCGCTGTCTCTGTTTCTTTCCCGCGTTGTTTCACCTTCTGTACTTCTATAAATACCATTTTGTATATCTAGTTTTACGTATGAATGAATAAAACATGAGCTCTTAAGCTCATATGGTATCAGAGCCTACCTTAAATGATTTGGCGGATGAAGAGACAGCAATGGCAGAGAGAGACGAGAGAGGGTGCAGAAACAGGGGACGGACGGTGTGCTCCGATCTCCCAAATGGCGGCGCGTTAGAGCACACCGCTAGTCCAGAAGGAAGCAGTAGGTGCCGATCAGCACATCCCTGGAGGATCGCGGCATTCTGAGCAGCGCGTGGAGACCACGCGCCGACAGACTCACCGGCGCGTGAACCCCACGCGCCGTCGTTTGCAACAGCTCCGGCGACCATTTTTCAGCCAAAATGGATCTTTCTAAATTTCCTCCTCATTTTGGCTCTTGTCCTACAAATCTCGAAGCCACTTCAATAGCACTAATGACCGGTACAAATCCCGAAACTTAGGATGCATCTCCATCTCATTCCTCTACTACTAGCAAAACGGTGACGGCCCCAGAACTCTCCGATAGTTAGATTATGGCTATTAACCATAGGTTCAATGGACGGAATTACCTCCAATAGTCTCAAACCGTGTTAAGGTATCTTCGTGGCAAGCGAAAGGAGAAGTATATCAATGGAGCAGCACCTCAGCCTGCCCCTGATGACACTCATTTTGATACATGGTTTGCTGAGAACAATCAAGTTATGAGCTGGTTATGCAATTCCATGACTGATGATATCAGCGAAGGATATCTCCTCGCAACAACTGCAAAAGAAATCTGGGATGAGGTAAAACAAACTTACTCTTCCCTTGATAACACTGCTGATTTAATCTACTTGAAACAACAACTTTGAGATCTGAGACAAGGTAACTCAACAGTTACTGATTATTATAAAGCGTTGCATAAACTATGGCAACAACAAGATCTCTTTGAATCACTTCCATGGGAGACTACCAAAGATGCTCAATTGTATAAGAAGACAGTCGAAGAAGGACGAATATATGACTTCCTCCTGGGACTCAATGACTCATTTGATGAAATAAGAGGCCGTTTCATGGGCCTGAAACCCTTGCCACATCTGTTTGAAGTAGTCAACCATGTGCAATTTGAAGAAAGCAGAAAACTCTTGAATCAAGGTAGCTTAAGTTCGATTGAAAGGTCAGCCCTGGCAGCAAACCAAGGTAGCTCAAGCTCAATTGAAAGGTCAGCTCTGGTAGCAAAACGACTACAAGACGAACGAAGAAATAAATAGTGTAATTATTGCAAGAAGAAGGGTTACACCAAAGAAGAATGCTGGAAACTTCATGGAAAACCAGGAGTTAACAAACAAAGCCATATCTCTGCTACTGAGCCAGAAACTAAAGATAACGATTCCTTGACTAAAGAAGAACTGTGGATGTTTCGTAGAATGCTAGACAGACAGAATAAGTCTAATTCTACGCCCGGCACCAACCTTGTACAATCAGGTAACTCTATTTTAGCTCTAAATACTGCACGAGCTAATGAAAATGCTTGGATTATTGATTCAGGAGTAACTGATCACATGACTGGTAATTGTACATTGTTTACAACTCTTAATCTGATTCCTGAGAATCTTAGAGTAAAAGTTGCTAACGGCATATACACTAAAGTTGAAGGAATAGGCACAGTCATACTCTCTAATATCCTGAAAATTCATAATGTTCTATTTGTGCCTGCACTCACTGTCAATCTTATATCTGTGAGTCAATTAACCAAAGGTCAACAGTGTCAAGTCATTTTTGACAACGATGTCTGTACTATGCAGGATTTAAAATCGAGGAAGAAAATTGGAACTTCTAAAGAATGGGATGGATTGTTCTACCTTGAAGATTCAAACCTGAAATCAGGAGATGCAAGGAAAGCAAGAACACTGGTCAGCTCCAACTCACAAAATCATAATATACACTTGTGGCACTGTCGATCAGGCCACCTCAGTTTTGATTATATAAAGCATTTATTTCCAAATTTATTCAATAACAATTATGTTCCTTTTCATTGTGAAACTTGCCAAATTGCAAAACAAACGAGAACCTCTTATCCCAAATAACCATACAAACCTTCCTCACCATTCACACCAATCCATAGTGATATTTAGGGTCCTGCACGAATAAAAACACTCACCAATGTTAGATGGTTCGTTACTTTCATAGATGATCACACCAGAACCACATGGGTTTATTTAATGAAAGATAAATCTGAAGTAGCCAAATCTTTCAAAACTTCTGCACCTTTGTGCACACCCAATTCAATGTTTCCATTAAGGTACTACAAAGTGACAATGCCAAGGAATACATGAGCAACATATTTCAAGAATTTCTTGACCAACAAGGAATTAATCACCAAACCTCTTGTCCATACACTCTTCAACAAAATGGAGTAGCCGAGCGAAAGAACCGTCACCTATTGGAAGTAACTCGAACCTTACTCATGGAACGAAATGTTCCCACCATCTTCTGGGGCGATGCCGTACTCACAGCAGCTTATCTCATCAACCGCTTGCCTTCCAAAGTACTCAAATACAATACCCCTATCCAAAAACTCCTATAATACTTTCCCAATTGCTCAATCATCACCTCATTGCCTCCTAAGGTATTTAGTTGTGTTGTCTTTGTCCACAAAAATGATGGCAACAAACTTGGTACTTGAGCTGACAAATGTCTCTTTCTTGGCTACTCCCCTACTCAAAAAGGGTACAAATGCTATTGTCCTACTTCCAAGAAGCTTATTATCTCCAAAGATACAGTCTTCTCGGAAGAAGCATATTATCCGAAATTATCCATTCAGGGGGAGAATACTGACAGTGAATGGCTAATCCTGAATACAGAACACTTACCACCATCATCATCACAACTCATACCTGCCATTGACTTTTTACCTCTCACAAGCCAACCTAGTCCTACCCAACATAATCCTGAAACTGAACAAAGTTCATCTCAACCTCCCTTGTTGAATGAACTGGAAACAAATGTTGAAATCAATTCAGGAGTGGATGCAGAATCACTACAAGAGGAAGAATCCAGACTACAAGATGAATCAAACACGGGTAGAACTATCTCTCCCATTCGAAGGAATGACCATGACTCTAATTCGTTATTAAATCCTGAAGAACTAGGTTGGCCTATTGCATTAAGAAAAGGGGAAAGATCGTGTATTCAACATCCAATTTAACGTTTTGTTTCATACGGTAATCTGTCTGCAAAAATGCAAAGCTTTGTTGGGAACAGTGCACAGATAAAAATTCCTGACACGTTTCAACAAGCTATGACTGATCAAAATTGGAAACGAGCTGCAAAAGAAGAATTGAGGGCACTTCAGGAAAATAAAACGTGGGAGATTACAACTCTTCTTGAAGGAAAGAAACCAGTAGGATGCAAGTGGATATTTACCCCTAAATTCAATCCTGACGGCACAATCAACAAATACAAGGCTAGACTTGTTGCAAAAGGATATACCCAGACATATGGAATTGATTATTAGGAGACGTTTGCTCCAGTAGCGAAACTTAATATCATCCAAGTGCTACTATCAATCGCAGCTAACTTGGATTGGTCATTGCATCAACTGGACGTGAAAAATGCATTTCTGAATGGCAACTTAGAGGAAGAAATATATATGGAGATTCCAGATGGAATTTCAGCTCCTAACAACTCTGTGTGTAAACTCAACAAATCATTGTACGGGCTCAAACAATCACCTAGGGCGTGGTTTGGCAGGTTTACCAAAACTATGAAAAGACTTGGGTACACTCAGGGACAAGCAGATGACACATTGTTCATTAAACGTGATAATGACAAAGTCACTATCTTGATTGTCTATGTGGATGACATAGTCATTACAGGAAACGACGAAGGATCCATTGCTCAACTAAAACAAGATTTGTCAACTGAGTTCCAGGTGAAAGATCTTGGACAAATGATGTATTTTTTGGGCATGGAAGTGGCAAGAACTCAAAAGGGCATCAATGTATCTCAGCGGAAGTATACCCTAGATTTGTTGCATGAAACAGGAATGTTAGGGGCAGAATCTGAAGGAACACCAATGGTAGAAGGTTGTCACCTAAGAATCAAACCAAATGGTGTCCCAGTCAATCCAGAACGATGTAGAAGACTTGTTGGGAAACTCATATACTTGACTCACACACATCCAGATATTAGTCATGCAGTTGGAATAGCAAGTCAATTCATGCATCAACCACAGGAAGAACACATGGCGGCTTTGTACAGAATCCTAAGCTATTTAAAGTTTAATCCTAGAAGAGGGATCTTCTTCAAGAAAGGCTCTATCAGAGATATTGAAATCTACACTGATGCAGATCATGCAAGAGACAGGGAAATTAGAAGGTCAATCTTAGGATATTGCACATATGTGTGGGGAAATCTGGTTACATGGAGAAGCAAGAAACAGACTGTGGTGTCAACAAGCAGTGCAGAAGCAGAACTGAGAGCTGTTAACAATGGAGGACGTGAAGGACTTTGGATTATCAGATTACTGAAGGAATTAGGAATTCCACATGAGGGACCAATGCAAGTGTGGTGTGACAACAAAGCTAGCATTGAAATGGTAAAAAACCCAGTCTATCATGATAGGACAAAACATGTTGAGATAGGCAGACATTTCATTAAAGAAAAGATTGAAGCAGGTATCATGAGATTGTCCCACATACGATCTGATGACCAAATTGCGGATATTATGACAAAACCACTAAGCAGAGCCAAGTTTGAAGGATTTAGGTGCAAGCTGGGAATGATCGATATATATTCTCTAGCTTGAGGGGGAGTGTTAGAAATCAGAAGGGATTTTGGTGCAAGCCTGACATTTTTGACTTGCACCGAAATCTCTCTTCCATTTCCTTCAATCTCTCCGCTGTCTCTGTTTCTTTCCCGCGCTGTTTCACTTTCTGTACTTCTATAAATACCATTTTGTACATCTAGTTTTACATATGAATGAATAAAACATGAGCTCTGAAGCTCATAACAATTGAGAGAGAGATTGTGAATATGAAAGTTGAGAATGCTTTGCTCTAAAATGGTAGAAACATTAGTTCATGAATGCTTCTTTTATCTTCTAAATTACAAGTTCTTTTCATTTAAATCTCCACTATAGTAGTGCTTCCCCCCCCCCCCCCCCCCTAATTTTTTACTTCTTTTTGTTTCTCCATGCAGGTGGTTCCAGCATGCTAGCGAATCATATATCAAAGTACCTTTCTTTGGAGCTATCTCATGCCTGACATTGGCTATTTCTCCATTCTGCATAGCATTTGCTGTTCTGTGGGCAGTTTATCGCAGTGTCTCTTTTGCCTGGATTGGTCAAGATATACTTGTAAGGAATATTTTTCTCTAGCTCTTATTCTCCATCTTATTCCCCTTATCGGTCATCTTGCATTTATGAACAAAAAGATGGTAAACTTTTCTCAGGTTTTCTTTTCTTTCCTTGTTTGTTCAAACAGGGAATTGCACTAATCATAGCTGTTCTCCAGATTGTTCATATACCTAATCTCAAGGTAGTGATTGAACTCAAACATACCATAGGACATAGACCATTCCTGAACTTCATACTTTTGAATAATAGCCCTTGGGTATGCTTTTTGATATGAACTAGATGTTTTAGCTATTTAGAGGTAAATTTCTTTTAAGGAACAGTTATGCTAGCCATGCATATAATTTGTTCTATGTATCTGGTGCTCTGTTGCTTCCATTTCTCAAGACTTGTTTGAATGATCAAGCAAGAAAGTTAATTATGCCAAAAAGAGTCGGTATAAAATTTACAAAGATGTAATATTGTTACTTCATATCTCCCTCTCTATCTATCCATTGATTCTAGAAATGTGCTAAGACGTAAACATAGGTTTTACACATTTATTTTTCGTTTGATTTCTTGTTAAACATTGCGCTCACTGACATACGTGGGGGTAGTTCGTCCTAAGCTGAAGGTGTGAGTTTATGAGATGTCCAATTCTTGGCCATCCATATTAATATTACTATTAGCTAGGCTAGGTCTAGCATGAAGAAGATATACAGGACCAATATGCTAAGATGTATGTTTTCTTTCTAATTTTCAGTCAATACTAATATATCTTGCTTGTCCTATTGTGTTGATTTACTTAGGGTATATAAAATGTTCCATGGTAGAAATCAAAATTATTATTTTTACACTCGAGTGTTTTTTATGAACTAGGTTGGCGCAGTTCTTCTTGGTTGTGCCTTTCTGTATGACCTCTTTTGGGTGTTTGTCTCAACGAAGTTGTTCAGTGAAAGTGTGATGATTGTGGTTAGTCTTCTGACTCTTCTGATACCTAATTCTAAATTGTGACAATCACCAATACCATATTTGCATAGTGATTTGAATTGTTTCCATTACTTTCAATAGGTAGCTCGAGGAGATAAAAGTGGAGAAGATGGTATTCCAATGCTCCTGAAGTTCCCACGCATATTTGATCCATGGGGTGGTTACAGCATAATAGGCTTTGGAGACATCCTTTTACCAGGAATGCTCGTAGCATTCTCGCTCAGGTTATAGCTCCTCCTCATTCTCCCTCTTCCCCTTTTCTGGTGCAAATTTCAAGCGCATATCAATATCAATATCTATACCAGATGGTTAATGACGTGTATTAATAATAAGAAATATATGTTTAAAACTCGTTTTTTACCACACAACAATGCCATGGCCAAAACATAAAAACACAGGTGTGCACAACAATGCCCAAATATTATGAATTCAAAACTGACTTGTCTTCAGTGCATTTTCAGAAATTTTGCTTTGAGAATAGACTAACCTCAAAAAGAAGGAAATGGATTGTTGTTGTTTTCTTTGGGTTTTTGAGAGAACATTTTCCACTAATGGAAGAGCAAGTCCATGTAATTGATCCCACCTAGTGAGTAAGGAGATATGGTTTGTTGTTGTCATTGTTGGAAGGGCAAATCCTTACCCGCATTATGATCACTGAAAAAATGATAAGATTCATTTTCTTTCATATACTTCAGTCATTTTTATATTTTCTGCAATTGCATGGATTATACCTGTTTGCACAAATACCACCATGGTTCCTGCCCATCACTATCATGTAAAGCCTAATAAGCATATCTCTGAGTTGGTACAGAAATGGGATAACCAATGGTGGGAGACGAGATTCATATGGGAAAAATAAGTAAATGAGCTTCTACTTGAGCCTTCAAAAATTGAAGCATATGAACTGCCAGTTAATCTCCATCAAAGCCTGAATTGAATCCTTTAAGAACTAACGGATGTAAACAAATAGCACGCTCTTCCACTAAATGGGTTGGGATGCCTGTATGCCTATATGCCAGCTTTCAGTTTAGGAGGGCAAAAAAGCTAGTGATCACTGAGTTATATGGACCGTTCTCACAGGCATGATTGGCTGGCAAACAAGAGCCTTCAAGGTGGATACTTCTTGTGGGCAATGTTTGCATATGGCTTTGGTGAGAGTCACTGGATCCCTCAACTGTTATTGACTTCAATAATTGATTTTCAAATATTGTAACAAAACTATTGTTTGCTTATATGATGATTAAATTCGCTGGGCAAATTGGCAGGTCTTCTGATTACATATGTGGCTCTGAACTTGATGGACGGGCATGGCCAACCAGCTCTTCTCTATATAGTTCCATTCACTCTTGGTAATTAATAATTAGTTTGAATTTAAATTCATTTTTGAAATTGCAGAACAGCTTTGTTAGTTATAATTATCAATAATATGCTCATAGTAGTTTCACACATCAATGCAGGGACCTTTTTGACCCTGGGGAGGAAGAGGGGAGATCTGAAGAATTTGTGGACCAGAGGGGAACCAGAAATAACTTGTCCACATGTCAGACTCCAACAAAGTGATGAAGTGAACAATGAATGATGTAGTAACATTGAATTGTATGTAATGCATTCTGTCTAAGTAATGCACATTACTAACCATCATAACATTGGGACCAAGACTAGCCCGTCAAAGGTTTAGCATCAGAGTTGTATGAAATCATCCCTTTAAATGAAGTCAGGTCTCTCACAATATCAACAATCTGCTTGTGTTTAGAAACTGACCAACTCCGGCGTGTTTAGAGATTAGTGTGTTTGTCCCTGCCACCTCTGTTGTGGGTTTGTTTTTTCGAATTAGAGTGGCCATTGGATGCGCCAATGAGGAGGGTTTATCAAGCAGTATAGAGCCTTCTTAAAAAAATACAATGAAGTTATTGAGTGAAATCTTCTGGTTAACAATTTATTTAAAATTTTGATTGTTGATAGAGCACAATAGAACTATACAATTTATAAGTTGATCCCATCTAGTGGGATAAAGTTTTGTTGCTATTGTTGTTTGAATCAGAATAGCATGTGGGGACTTTCTAAGGTTACAGATGTGATTGATACCATAACCTCCAACTTATAAGATAGTTTACATGCCAGAAGGCTATTAGGTCATTTGCCACATTTCTTGTGATTGATGATCAAAATTGTAGCATGGTCGTTACCATAGTTGTTTCGTATAAACATTAGACTTGTGCATGTATTTATAGACATTGAACTTTCTATTATATCCACTCATTTTATTTTTATTTTATTTTTGCTACAAAAAAGTTTAGTGAGTTTTGTCTTATGGCTCACTAGAGTCAAGACGTTCCTCTAAGCTCAAAGAACACTTATAGAGCTATTTATATATTGCCTATCAACAAGATTCTTGCATCAACAGTGCGACTTGAACTAACAACTTGTAGGTCAACATTTGTTTGCGGCTTATTTTATATTTTTGAAGCCATTGAAATTGATCCAAATTAATGGTCCAAATAGAAATCACAGGCCATATGGCAATGGAGCATAACCACTATCCAACTACGCACTTCAATCAAAATAACCAACAACCCACAAATTGAAATTAAGAGGAATTAATGAAGAGAGCCAACAACTTATGATAAATTTATTTCAATTATTATTAGTATTTAAAAAAAATACAAGCAAGAGTAGTATAGAATGTAAAGTGGCAAAAACTTAGCTTTGAGGCGGTTGAAACTCGAGACCCAGAGGCAAGAACAGTGACACAGAAGTGAAAATGCTTAGCTTTGAATAAGATGAACTAGGGTAAGCAAGTGCATATTGACACTCATTTTAATTCCCTACTTAACATACTTGGTTATTTTTAATCACAGTCAAATAGAAGCTAGAGGCTAATTGTTAGGGAGAATTACAGTTAGGTCCCGTCTAAAGGAAAAAATAAAAAATTGGTTCCACTAACAATCTTAGGAGCCTGAATTAACAACTCGAGGAGCGAGCCTAACAACCCCAAGGGACCAATGTTTCATTTTTTTTCTTGGACGGGACCTAACTATAATTCTCCCTAATTGTTATTGGTAAGTATTACCTCCTATTTAAAATATAAGCTTCAAAAAAATTAAATTATGCAACTTACGTTGATTAAATACAATAAATATGTAAAACATGCAACTTACACTACTAGAAAAAAAAGGCCTTTTAAATTAGTTGAAATTGGTTTTTTAAACTGGGTTTAAATCCGGTCTTGTATCGACCAGTTTAAAAAGTATGTCTTTATTAAGACTGGGTCTTAAAAGTTGTTTTTTAAGACTGGGTGGTTAAACGATCAGTCTTAAAAAGTTTCAATTTATAATAAAAAATGCCTACTCTTTAAACCAGGTAACGTCACACCCGGTCAAAAAAGTGGGCAAATTTTTTTAAATGTACGTTCTATTTTATTTGATAGAAACCCTGTTGGATATTATTATATCTAAAAGCTATATTATGTTGTATAAATTCTACATATGGCCCTAAAAATACAAATGCCATCGATATAAAATAATTATAACTAATAACCATGAATATAAGCCCTATATTATTAGATAATTATTGAATCTTAATTTCGGCATTTGTTCTTTCAAATTTTACTTTTTTTTGCTTGCATTTTCCTTACCTCCAAAGGAGTTAGATGATTTTTGAGTATTTGATTTAGTGGATGCAATTTTAGGCCCAGCATGTGCATACTGTTGATGTATGATTCATATTGTGAACATCCCCAAAGTTGAATGATGCAACCCATGGATTGGGTGCTAGATTACCATACTTATGCAGTTTGATTCTTCTGAACCTCAAATATGAAACATGGCGCTGCCCTACCCCAGTTTCAGGTGATAAAGGAGAATATTCTTTAAGTAATGAAGCTGAGTATAACAAAGTTAACATACAAGTATGAGAAATGGATTTTATATGTGTGAATATGATCTCGTGGGGAGGTCTTGATTGAGAAGGAAACCAAATTGAAGGCCAATAATAAGAAACTAACAAACTAGGTGGAAATACTAGTGACGAGGTGAGCATTAATAAGTCTAAATTGGAGAATGACAAATATTGGTTGGATGACCATCACTTGAAAGGATAAATTTGTTGGACCGAGTGGTAATCTAGTTCAACGAATTTTTCCTTGCAAGCATTGATCACCCGGCCTACATTTTTCATTGTCAAATTTATATGTCTTAATGATCAACCCATCACTACTAACTCCACCTAGTGGGGTAGCTCCTTATTATTGGCCTTCAGTTTGATTTCCATCTCAACCAAGACCTTATCACACTACTATATTCAACCATACAAAATAGAATTATGAAGTTTGTATATCAACCATATTAGACTCGGCTTCATTAAATAAGATACTCCACCTTTATAACCTAAAACTGAGGTAGGCCAAAGCCATATTATATCTAAAGTCTCAAAAGAGCCAAAATGCCCAAGGCTAGTAAATTTAGCACCCAATACAAGGGTTGTAGCAATCGACTATAAGGATGGCTCGCGATACTAACCAGGCATCAACAGTACCTACCCGTTGGGGTTAAAATTACAATCGACACTCACACCCAACACTCAATAATGATCTAAGCCCTTTCAAGGAGGGGGCATTCAAACAAAAAAAAAACTTGAAAAGAACAAAGTTATGGCAAACAAGTTTCAATTAACATACGTGTATGCAAACTTTTGTCCATGGAATTCGTGATGATTGAATTTGTGAAACTTTCCATTATGAGAATGATCCAATAAAATTGCATCATTATTATAATCACAAGTTTCACAATCCCAACCATGACAAATTTCATGGACAAAAACTTGCATACACGTATGTTAATTGAATATCAAGCAAGCAGAAAATGAATATCATATTAATACTTGTGGAAGGAAGGCTTGTTTTGTTTTCAAGTCCTACAGGAATGGCTTGCCTGTATCTACAACCTCCAACTATATTCATCCCCTGTTTTCAATTACACGAAGTTACATATTAAATAATATTATTTATCACATGTATACAAAAATATAAGTGATAGCTACAAAAAACCACTCAACTTGGCACTCTTCACATGTATTTTCGACGTTCTTCATACTCCTTTTTGTAATGAAAGGAATAAATTTGTAATAAGTAAACTAAATACAAATCCATTGTAATGAAAATAAAGTTTGAATTACTCATGAATATATGGTCTATATGGCACTCATCTAGCCTTTGTGCTTTGTATGCATCTCTTGTATTCATTTCTATTGTAGGTTGAACCTTGTGATATATGTGATGATGTTGATTGGCCAGAATTAGCATTACTTGTTTCAAATTCAATAAGGGTTTTGACAAAGAAGGAAAATGAGTAAGCATCAGTGTATCGATAAATAAATAAAAGGAGTGAGCATCAGAATCAACCAATTAAAATATGCAAGGAAAGACAATAAAAGAGAACACTAACAAAAGAGGGCAACACTTTTTCCCAAAACGGCGATGACATAGAAGGAGAGCCCAACAGAAAGGAATACCAAGGCATCCCGATGGTGAATAAAAAGATATCACAGAAACAAAGAGAGGAAGAGCGCATGTGCAGGACTAAGAAAGGCTAGAGATGAAGACTGAGGGCAAAGGTGAGTATATATATTAGAGCAAATGTTTATAGGCCGATCTTCAATAAAGACGATCTAAATATTCATAACGAGATCGGATTTAAGGACACCCAGTTTCAATATGTAAAAAAATATTTTTAATTCATAACGAGGCTTTCTTTTAAATCAGCCTATCTAATATGTAATTCTTAGAAACAGAGAAATAAAGTTTTAGAAACAAAATTCATAAATACGAATTTAAATGATATGAATGTTCATATAACATCGAGAAGATAGAAGATCATTAACAGGGAATAATCGTAACATAATAAATCAAAAGACATAAAAAGATTGAAACTTTTTCATTAATAATCTTCGACAAAAGGCAACAGTACATGCATGAAATCAAAATTACATCAAAATATTATATATGATGATGATCGGGCACAAAATCAAAATTGTATATCAAAATATGTATACAATAGGGGGTTCTTGAAACCCAAGCCTTCAAATGATATTCATCATTCCAAAAGACAATCGCCCCTAGTCCAAACAGTTGATGATCTCGTTCAACACTGCCACCAACTACTCAAGTCATTCGGAAAAGTGATCTTACTTCGCCATGACCTCTAGAACGATGCCCTGGAGGCAAAAGATGGCCTCAACGATCAAAGGTGGAAAGGTCTACAAAAAGGAACCACCAATGGCTGCCATCGAAGGAGGAGATGGGGAACGCTGCCTCTTTGTTCTTGCCATTGAAAGTGTTGCCGCTTAAAGGAGAAAGAGAACTAAAAAGGGACTTTTGAATTTGAACTTTAGAACTAAAGGCACCTTAGTATTTATGATCAAGACTGATGGCTGGAAACTTCAGATGATAACTGACGAGACATGATTATACGTTGGAAGTTGAAATGTTATGTATTTAGACCGGTCGTTTTTGAAAATGCAGTCTAAATAATAATTATGAGACCGGATAACAACAAAAAGTGAATGTTAGAAGATTAAACGATATTTAGACCGGTCAATAGTTAAAAAATGGTTTAGATTAACATATTTAAACTTTGTGCCACTACAGCCAGTCTGAATATAATCAAATTATATATTTAACAATGTCCAAGATAATATAATTTGCTAATATTTTGTGTGTGTGTGTGTGTGTCATAAAATTAACTTATCAAACTAGAGACAAAAACAACAACGGAACAAATATATAAGAGACGTTCAAGATCAAGATTAGAAATAAAAAAAATCATTAACATCATAATTTTTCTTGCTACCGCAATGCAGCAATAGTACATTGATAAAAAAACATTTTACATAATAAAAAAAGACCCTCAATCTTCCTCCTTATCACCGGAGGTAGATGAGGAAGAAGAGGAAGGAGACAAGGGGTCATTCGAAAGATTATTCCTGACGTCATTGGCATTGAGTACAAGGTTGAACTTGTTGACAATGTGCAATAAAGTGAAGAGTCTTCTAAGGCAACTCTCCATACGAACCACCCTCATATTGAGGTGGTCAAGAGCCTGCCTCTTTGATAGTTTTGTGGAGGCGGTGGAGGCTATAGAGGCAAAGGAGGAAAAGGAAGACGAACTAAAGGAGTCCTAATGCATCCACCATATTGATATACGAGAGAGGAGAAAAGAGCGAGCTAGATTTGAATGAAGAAATGAAAGGAATGAGGAGTTTAAATAAACAAAACAGACGAAGATTACATTTACTGAAGTGGCATTAGAATTCAAAGAGACGTATAGTTGAGAAGTTAACCTTGGAAGCTAAAGAAACTTTGAAGCATTTAAGACCGGATGTAAAGAAATGACGGTATCTAAAAGGATATTTAAACCAAATGTATAAGCATCCGATTTAAAAGATTTTAAATTTTTAAATTTTCATAATGTTTAATACTTATCGAGACCGCATTAAACTACAACTAGTTTAGAAAGTATTATTTAAACCGAGAGGAAGCACTAACGGTCTGAAATTGTACCAATATTTACAAAAATGTCATCCATCATAGTTTTTGAACCGTCTCTCCCTAGAGAGCTCTAGATGTGGAAGTCTTATATGCCTTTTTTCTAGTCGTGGAGAAAGCTGACCTACTAGACATTGTATACTTACACATACATTTAAAGCCACAATGAAGTATCTATTCTTCATACCCTATACATGCCAATGGACTTAATATGTTTCTCATGCATGCCCTTTGTCATTAGGCTTAAGACTGTACACGTTTCTCAAACATCTCCTTGGTCATTAGGCTTTGCATAGGAATGCATTGTTCAACAACAACTTTATGTGCTATAACATCTTTCATAAAGTTATATCTTTGCATTCAGTCTCACTATGATGTTTAGGGTTTTGTTTAGGCGATGGCTACGTGTACTCACAATTCATTAACACCATTTTTGAATTCTCATTTTCAAAACAAATATGTACCATGAATATTACCAGCCAATTGCCACTTGTACTGTCATAGTACATACTTTGAATGTGCATAAGTAATGTACCTTAAAAGTATCTTAAGACCCTTTTGTGAAATCCATCTAATGTCTTTCATATTGGTTGGACTACTATTGACTTACAAGTCCTACCATTTACATATATTTGATGTTGTATACATCATTGCTTATATCATACTGTTAACAGTATTTGTATGAAAATTCTTTTCCATTTTCTTCTTGGTTGGTCCAGTTTGGGACACCCAGGACTAGAACTCACTTCTAAGTCACTCGAGTATCCATGAGATTGCATTGACTCATTGAACTTCTTAAGAATATACTTAATGTAATTCTCTTATAAAAGAAAGGATTCATCTTAAACTATCTCTTTGAATCTCAAATCCAGCTACTTCACCCATATACTTTTTTTTTTCAATATTTATTAATACCATTATTAAATAGGTATTAAATTCAAAATATTTCTGACCAATATTATATCTTCCACTTAAAAGGGTAATACCACAAACCACTTGTCAATGGTTCTCTTTAACCATTTGAAAAACATATTAGGTTATAGTTCTTATAAAACCTTAAACATCATTGTTTGGATGAATGCTTCAGCTCATAAAAGGACATGCAAAAACATATAAAGTCACTGCTATTTGAAACCTCAAACACTTTTGGTGAAATCTAATCGCCATTACATATAGATTTTTTTATACAGATTATTGCTCGAAACACAGGTTTTACATCCATTTGATGTGTTTAAATTCAAAAACAATTAACTATTGACTAAATAAGTCTAATTTAAACACACAACAAGTGATAATGATGCCTTCCTATTATGCATACCCCTTTACAACTAAATGAGTATTGTGCTTGCCAATTGATCTACCTACTTTCCTCTTAAACTTGATAACTCACTAGTCCCCACTAACCTTTTTACCTCGTGATAAATCATCTAATTCTCAAACTTGATTCAATCTCAAAGAATCTATTTCCCTTTCCATTGCTTCCTTCCATTCTTCTTTAACATGACCTCTTGTACAAAATGTGACTTATCATCCTCCTCTAGAATAATCAAGAAAATTTTTCTCATTTACTCCATTTCATTGGAGCTTCTTGAGTTTCTTCTTTATATTGTATAGGACTCTTCTTTGACCATCCTAAGCTCCTACTCACAAATATAATTGTGGATGGTTAGCTTGTTATGTACTATCTTGTTCTTATGTTTTATGAAGCGATGAAGCATGACTAGTTTCACCCTTGTTTGAAAAAATTTCCATAACAAATGTGGTACCTTTTTAATTCTTTTTCAATCAATTCCATCTTTGTTTTTACTCATGAAAACATAACCATAATGAACTCCCACTTACCATCACTATGAGATTTCACAACTAATCCTTATGGTCTTGCAAAAAAAAAAAAAAAATTCCATAATGGGATGCACAGATGACCCCTTTGATCTATGAAAACTCAAATTTGACTTTTATTTATTCCAATATTCATAGGGTGTGGAAGTATCCATATTGGAAGGCACTTGGTTAAACTTAAGTCCAAATACACTTGATGAAACCAAGGATGTGTGCTAATCCACCAAAGGTAGACTTGATAATACTCTCCTACTCACATTTGGTGGGTTAGCTTGATCCATAATATATTTAACCATGTCTAGTAGCATTTTATTATGCCTTTTATAAACTCCTTTTGGTAGTAGAGTGCCTGGGATAGTTAGTTATGTAATTATCCCTTTCTTTCTATAGATCTCACTGAAACTGGTTAAATCTACGCGTGATCTTGATCAATTTGTAGGACCTTTAAAATTCCTATCCATTTCTTTCTCAAACTTCATTTATGTATTGTCTAAAGCACTGGAGCTTCAAACATGTGTGAAATCTAATAATGACCATAACAAGAGAAACTATCAATAAAGGTAATAATATATCAAGCTCTATATTTCACCCTCATACTTATAGGACCACATGTAACATAACAGAATAATTGCAATGTATACTCAATTGCAGTTTCCTTACTAAAAACCTTTCTTTATGTTATTTCTAGAACCAATTTATATGTTTTGACATATATTCAAGTCAATACTTACATCAGTAGAAATGGTAAAGCAATCAAGCACAAAAAAGTTTACTTACCTATCTAATTAACACAGAAATTTATTGAAGGAAAGAAAGAATCACAACCATACAATTTTATTAGACAATTCATACTATGATATTTCCCTTTTTAGGCAATATAGGTCTAATAATATTTTCTATGCTAAACTGACTTCTTAACTTCAGTACTGTCATGACCCTTAGTCAATGGCTTGATAAAACATTTTTTTATATGAGACCTTTCCATATCATATATCATAATTGTCCCATTAAGTTTATCAAATTTGTTCTTGGTAGCCTTTCTTGGTTTAGTCATTAAAATCATCCAACACAAGGTTATTCATAATTGATTTAATCCAAGAATTTATCAATAATATAGACATCAAAGTATACAATGTCATGTAGTTGTATCATTCCTAACTAGAAAAATTAATATCATTATGTCCATAATCAGGAGAATACGTTTGTACCTCCCATCACATAGATTTCAACTATGTCACAATCATCTAGCAAGAATTTCATACAAGTACTTTAAATAAGATGCTCAATTATGACTATTAGAAGGCCCATTTTTTAAGAGCTCCCATTTAAATATTATTTGACATTTACTTTATGTCTTTCATTGCGTTATGTTCATGATATCTTATTTGACCTCTTATCTAGGAGATGAGATGGCTTAAGTTTTCCTAAGTTCTCTTTTCATTTCATTTATGCCAATTTAAATTTATAACATCTTAGTGTCGCACTTTCGATATTGTTCGCTTTGAGACCCTGATATGGGTCGATGTGCAAACAAGGACAATATGTCTGTAAGGGTGGAGTGTGAAGCCCACATCACTTAAGGAGGGTAATAAAAGGCACCTTATAAGAGTCTAAATACATCCTTTTCTTGACGCGTTTTAAACCTGTGGGGGGTGATGGGGGCCTCAAAGCAAATAATATCGAAAACGAGGTGCAAAAATGTTACATATAATATTAGAGTTAGGCTCGGGTTGTTGTTGGTTGATGTGCCATTGATGAGTTGGTCTAGGGGTGGAGTGTGATGTATCATATCAACTGGATAAGGTAACGAAAAATGTCTTATAAGGGTCTAGATATCACGCCTTCTTGACTCGTTGTAAAACCTTGAGAGGTAATGAGGGAGGAGAATGAAAGATGCCTTATAAGAGTCTAAATACCGACCTTTCTTGATGCATTCTAAAATCGTGCGGGTGATGGGGACCTCAAACGAACAATATCGAAAATGAGGTGCTAAGATGTTAAATACAGTATTAGAGCTAGGCTCAGGTTGATGTGCCAGCAATGACATTGGGCCGAGGGGGAGTGTGATGTCTCATATCGAGTAGAGAAGGTAACAAAAAATGCCTTATAAGGGTCTGAATACTGCCTCATCTCAACGCGTTTTAAAACTTTGAGAGGCAATGAGGATCATAAAACGGACAATATCAAAAGCGAGACGTTGTGATATTCCAAAACGTAATTTGATCAACAACTATTGTTTTTTAAGGTTTTAAGAACTTTATGTCCCTTACCATTTCAACAATCTCCTAGAGTGTTTCCTTATTTTCAAGAAGGAAAAATCCTAATGTCTTGTGCAACTTGTATTATGCTTCTTCATATAAACATATAGCCTTTGCTCTCATGTATCTTATGATTTTAATTAACAGAATTTTGACTAGGCTTAAGGTTTTGTTCTTCTCTTAAGAAATCTCTCCATTTGAGATTTTCTTTCATTTTAATCCAACACTGCTTCTTCAGTATCTGGTCTTTTACTTTACCTCATTGAGGTTTCGCTAGATTCAAATCTTGAACTTGACTCTCTTAAGATTCAAGAATTAAAGTTGACCTTAAAAATCTTCTTGAGTTCTCTTCTAATTGCTCATCTTTTTCTATTTCATGATCAATTATGACCTTGCTTTGAATTCTTTTTCTCTGGGTCATTTTTAGGATATTTTCCTTTTAGGTCATCACTTAAAGTTTCATACTCAAATGTTAAAATCCCTATATCATGTATTACTTAGATACTCATAGTCATCCAAGTAATTTATGTTTGGATAAACATTAAGAGACTTTAATTTAACTAAAAAACTTATTTCTTTTGTAAACCACTACCAAAAAGTTCATTCTTTGGGATAAGTTTTACAACAAAAAATTGTTCAAAAGATAAGAAAATATTTTGTTTCAATGCTGTAAAAACTCTCTTGTTGCATATTTATCTCAAAAAACATCAAATAAATTATTACAAATATTTTAAAAAAAATTTGAACACAAAAATTACTATAATAGCACTAAAAATGTTTGAAACAGATCCAAACATGTACTAAAATAGATAAGTTAAAAAGTCTTAACGTAGATAATGAATTTAAGGATTTTAAGAAAGAAATCATCTAGTATTTATATTTTGATCCTAACTGATTCTCGTGGACTTAATGTCATCATTTAAATGAATAAAAAATCATTTTTTCCCAAAAACTGGCATTTAAGATAGTCAGTTCAGTCTTCAACGGTCATTACAATGGTGGAGATGGATCTGAGAACTGGTGGTGCTTCACTCCCATCATCGACGGTCTTCGTTCGACGGTGAGCTCTGTTTTACTCTGGTTTTGACGGTGTTTCGGTGAAGTTGGGACCGTTGCCTCTGTAACTGATATTGACGAATCAGGGTGTGGCTTCGTCCGGCGAGTGTACTCCCATCGTTAGAGTTGCTTCGACGGATCTGGGTGGTGCTTCGTCCATCCCATCCGACGCGGTGATCTGGTCCAGTTTCGACGTGGTGCCCTGTCTTGTTTTTTATCACTGCTTTTCATTGCAACTTCGAAGGTGTTGGAAGGTAGTGCTTTGGATTTCTGTTTTAAACGGTTTTCTGTCCTGGTTTAATCTGTCTGCTGGTCTCTTTTGCTGATAAACTGGTGGATAAGATGATGGTGAGGGAACGGGATAGAAGCCGTGAGAGAGTGCCCCCAGCGCCGACCTCGGAGAAGCAGGATGCTATGCTACGGAGTCGTAAGAAAGTTAGAGAAGAGGGGGATGAGTTCTCTGGACACCAATCTCTGGTACCGAGGGTGGAAGATTGGATGACCAATGAAGAGGATGGGAAAGAGGCTTCTACACAACAGAAGAAATCATACAAGGAAGCATGTGTAGATATGCCAATGCAGGAAGATTTGTCTGATGAGGAGGACGAATGGTGGCGTGGAGATGGATGGAAATCTAGAATTGAAGTTGAGTTTACTTCGAGGGGTCCAAATATCATTGTTTCGCTGGAGTTCCGTCAAAAGTTAGCAAAGAAATGGAGTACTTCCCTGATTGTAAGGCTCCTAGGGCGCATGGTTCGTGAGGAACAACTTGGTAGAAAGTTGCAGCAACTATGGGGTCAGAGAGGCGAGGTAACTACGATAGAAATCGGCTCTGGATATTTCTTGGTTCGGCTAACTAATGAAGAAGATTATGCGTTTGCTTTGACTGGTGAACCATGGTTATTCATGGAACATTACTTAGCTGTGCAGCCATGGAAACCGGAGTTTGATCCTGATGCTGGAGAAGTGCCGAAGATCGCTGCATGGGTACGTATTCCTAAATTCCTTGTTGATTTTTATGATAAGGGTATCTTATATGTGGTTGGTAGTCAGGTCGGAAAGGTTCTTAAGGTGGATAATAATACATTGAAACAAACCAAGGGTCGTTTCGCTCGAATATGTGTTGAGGTAATCTGAACTCTCCTTTGCTTCCATCACTAATGATTAATGGCAAGGAAAAACAAATAGTCTAGAGGGTATACATTTGATATGTTTCTCATGTGGGAGATATAGGCAGGGGTCAGAACACTATCCACACAAGAAAGAGTCTGGGGCTTCAGGCGTTCAAATGTCAGATAATGAGTGTGAAGAACAAACGGTGGATCTGACACAAACTAATCACAACCCAGTAAAAACAACATATGGTGAATGGATGGTAGCACCCAGGAGGTGTCGGGTGCAACGTGGTGCTGGAGGAGAATTGAATAATAGTTGGGAAGGGGGGCGACATTTGCGTAGTCAATATAATGTTGGAGGATCAAGATTTACGGTATTGTCAGACGAGAATAGGGAAAAAAAGAGGAATGAAATTCCTTTGATGGTGCCTAATAATTTGACTCTTGATACTACAAAGCAGGAATCTTCAATGACCAATACAATTAAATCACGTGGGCATTTGATTAGTAAGAAGAAGCAAGTGGAGATTAAATCTGGGAATGCAGCAATTGTGGTGGGTCGTAAGATTGATTTGGTGAGCCCAATGGATCATTATCAACAAGTTAAAAATAAAATGGTTGACCAGGGCAATTCTAGTTCGAACAAAGAATGTGGTCAAGTGCAGAATGCAGGGGATTTGTCACAGGGGATCCATGAAGGAGGAAACGTTGTGGCGGGATCCTCGAAATTTCAGCCAATAAAGGGGAGTTTGTGTACATCTTCAAAATCTACAGGCGAGAAAATACAACTCCCAAAATCTATTCAAAATAGTGCTTCTGACCCTATCGATCCAGGTGCGCGTCGGGAGATTAAATTTTCAACACGTATAAGTCCTCTGGGAGAGGAAGGTAATGTCGTTATGAAGGAATCAGGTGAAGATGAATATGGGACTATGTCCCAGTAGTTTGCCCATGTTTGGGAATCTTTAATCCTTATTATCTATCTTTATGATAGTTATGACATGGAATACTAGGGGTGCCAATGGTGCCTCATCTCGACGTTTAATCTGTGACATTGTAGAGAAACAAGGAGTAAATTTCTTTGCACTTTTGGAGCCTAGACAGATTGGCACAAAGGCTACATTATTGGCTCAGAAGCTTGGATGGCCTAATATGTACGTTGTTGAAGCAAGAGGATTCAGTGGTGGTATTTGGCTTTTTTGGGACTCTGGCTGTAATTTTTCAGTAATCTTTGCTGGTGAACAATTTGTGCACGGAATTTTTAATGCAGGAAATGATAATAAATGGTCCATCACTGTGGTTTATGGACATCCTAATATAAACTCGAGACGCCTGCTGTGGTCTTCTTTAAGAGACATTCGTCAGTTTGTTCGTGGGGGTTGGTTGATGGTTGGTGATTTCAATGCTGTATCATGTCCTGAGGATAGATGGAGTTTGAAAGTTCGGGAAAGAAATGGAGTAGACAAATTTTTTAGGGAATGGATTGCTGATACTGATTTGATTGATATCGGTTTCAGTGGCCCTAAGTTTACTTGGGGGAATTCGTCTAGTCAGAGAGGATTGATAGAGCTTTGGTGGATGCCAGTTGGCATGCACAGTTTCCTAGTGCATCGGTGACTCATTTACCCAAATAAAAATCAGATTATTGTCCTATTTTGGTCAATACTGATAAGTTGTCGCATGTTGAGAACAAACAGAGGCCTTTTCGATTCTTCGCTCCCTGGGTTATGCATGATAACTTCTCAGGTTTTGTTAAGGATCAATGGAATGTGAAGGAAGATTGGTGTGGATCTTTAGAGGTTTTTACTGAGCAACTGAGAAATTGGAACAAAAGGGTGTTCGGGAATTTGAAGTATATGAAAAATAAGATCTACAGACGTCTTGATGGAATTAACAACAAAATTGCTATAGCTGGACCATCGGTGGCTTTGGAGAATTTGCAACGTGATTTGTGGAAGGATCTTGAAAAAATATTGTCACAGGAGGAAATTATGTGGCTACAATACTCTCATGCTACTTTGTATGTCCAGGGTGACCGTAATACCAGGTATTTTCACTCAAAGGCAAATGCTCGAAGAAGATGGAATCGGATTTTAGCTATTAAACGAGATTCGGGGGAATGGTTGTATGATGAAAAGAAATTAGAGATATTGGCAGTAAATATTTTGAAGATTTATATACGGATACTAGCATGCACCAGGGGAATTTGGTATTTGGGTGCACCTACCCTGAGATTGATGCAATGAACAGATGCGATTTGGGAAGACAGGTTGATGACATAGAGATTAAACGAGCTTTATTCGATATGGGATCACTCAAAGCTCCGGGACCGGACGGATTCAATCCTCTTTTTTATCAAAGCCAATGGGATACGGTTGGTCTTTCGGTGATATCTTTGGTTAAACTGGTATTCTCTTATCCTCAATCGGTCCAGCATATTAATGGTACTTTAATTGTGCTTATTCCAAAAATTGATCATCCTCAATTTTTCTGAGATTTTCGCCCAATAAGTCTCTGTAATGTAGTGTATAAGATTGTTACAAAGATTATTTCTTTCAGACTTAAATCTATTAGGCCATTGGTTGTGGCCCCGAACCAATGTAGTTTTGTGAAGGGGCGCCAAAGTACTGATAATGTTATTCTAGTGCAGGAAATAATCCACTCTATGCGGAACATGAAGAAGAAGAAGAAGGGATTTATGGCAATAAAGATTGACTTGGAGAAAGCATATGATCGAGTCAGATGGAGTTTTCTCTTTGAATGCTTGAATGAGCTTAAAATTCCTAAGTATCTTTGTGATGTGATCAAGGCTTGTGTATCTACACCGCAAATGAAACTACTTTGGAATGGGTGTACTGCAAATGCTTTCCACCCTTCTAGAGGAGTTCGTCAAGGCGATCCTATCTCACCGTATCTCTTTGTCATTATGATGGAGAGATTAGGACACTTAATTCAGACTGCTGTAGAAGACGGAGATTGGAAACCATTTAGGTTGTCGAGACAAGGTACGGCTATCTCACATGTCTTTTTCGTTGATGATCTTATTTTGTTTACAGAAGCAGATATGGATCAAGCTGGAGTGGTGAAAGCTGTACTGGATGATTTTTGTGAGATATCCGGCCAGAAAATAAACGCGGAAAAATCACGGATTTATTTCTCAAAGAATGTGGGACGCACGAGAAGCCAAGAGATTAGTGAGTTCTTAAATTTTTCCCAGTCTTCCAATTTGGGAAAATATTTAGGAATGCCAGTCCTGTAACCCCCTGCCGTAATTAATATCCGGATTATGCAATTAACGTGAAATAGAGACCAATAAGACAAAACATCATTTATAAACCCATCAACCAGACGGGGTTTTCACAAATACATTTCGAAATTATTCAAAACACGGTCTCATATTTACACTCCGAATATAATTACTATGCGAAGATAAATTACATTTATACAAATATCAGAGTACGCAATATAAATTTCCGGCAATCCCGGAATCATATCTTCGCTCAATAATCATAGGGCACATTAGCCCATACAATTCAACCAATAGGGATTACACAACCTACTCGAATACATACTCCAGTATTGATCCATATAAACAAATACATAATCCCAATTACGCATTGATAACCAACTACTAAGCTCTCACCCAGAAACGAGTCCTCTTCGTCCTTGGATGCTTGCTTCATCCTCAATCTTCCTTCCCTGTCTAAAATGTTGATAGGGGAGGGTGAGATTCTGGGGAATCTCAGTAGGAAACACATACCAATATGCATGTAAGATAAGTATTTAATGCATGACATGCTTGCATCACAATAACTCATGTTCACATCATGATATATCCGCATGCTCAATGTTTCAACAACATACTCATAGCCATAGCATAACTAGAAACAGAGCTACAATCATTCATACATGTCTCACATAATCACGCAAAGCAATAACATGCATCAATACACAAATACAATTATCAATACATGCAGGAGAGGTAAGTTTCCTACGCTTATTCTTTCCACGTATGCTCCAGCGTCGGCTACTCCCGATCCAAGCGGATATCAAATCATGATCAGGGTAATTACCCAATCCTATAACCAAATCAAGAACATATGGTCATTCTCTTTTCCAAATTCTCACTTTCATAATACTTAGATTTGGTTACCATAATTGACCCTTAAGAGGCCCCAAATGCCTCTAATCAAAGCCCCAAAAGATTGGGAAACAATAGGTTGAAGGTAACTTTTCGAAATCATAAAGGGCTGGAACACAGGGGTGGGCCCCGGCCCACCATTCCTTGGGCCGCGGCCCAAAGATGGTCAGAAGGCCTTGGGCTGCGGCCCACCACTCATGGGCCGCGGCCCAGATAAGGCCAGAAAGTCTTGGGCCGCGTTCCAGCCACTCTTGGGCCGCGGCCCAGAAATTTCCTGACTCTGGGCGAACTTCCAAAATTCATAACTAAATCTAGAAAAATCGAAACGAAGTGATTCCAAAGCCAAATGAAAGGTATATAAGTCCTATTTCAAGGAAAAATATAGCCATTCACTGGAAATCACTACACAAATCCAGAATCACCAAAAACTCAAGACTGTCCCAAAACAGAATCCATTTTCGACCTCAAACTTTGGACAGCTATAACTCACAGTAGACAAAACAAAATGGCACAAATTATATATCCATTTTGAAGCTTGGGATGTGAACTTTAAGACTGGAAAGTTTCAGAATTTTCCAATACCATTTGGTCATTCAAAACGCTCATACAAAATTACTGCGCAAAACAGAGCTTAAACCAAACAGATTTCCAATTTTCTACCAAGGTGTTCAATAACTCCAAAATTAATAACCAAGCTTATTCCCACACAAAATCACTCAAGGAACACAATGGTAACCTCAAAATGACCAAAATCACAACCCATTTATATGCCCTGTTTTGACCAAAGCACAAAACCAACACAAAAGTGCCAAACTTCACATTTAAGCTTCAATTCAATACCATTCATTCAAAACACTTAACAAGGCACTAATTCCATGACAACAACAATTCAAACACCACAAGACCCTAAATCACGAAATTAGGGCTAAAATTCCAGAAATTTAAGGCCTAATCAATGGCCACAAATCTTATATGAGAAGGAAGCTTTCACTTACCTCAACAACTTTCCCAAAGGCACTTCATGATTCTCCCAAGTTCATAATTTCGTGATTCCTCAATCACCACCAATGGAGAATCTACAACCATAGGATGAAAGCTCTTAGCTCAAGGAACAATATTAATGAAGAGCATTTTGGCTTTTGAGGCCATTTGCTTACCTCAAAATCCAGCTTTCACTTCCTCTTTCTTGAGCAACAATGGCGAAAATGGAGAGAAGGGGAGAGAGAACGTGAGAGAGAGAGAAGGAAAAGAGATGAATGATGAGGAAGATGAAAAAACATAAACATACTCCCTCCCATCAGTTTTCCAGCGTCAAGTGAGGGAAGAGAGGAGAGAGAAAACAATTAAAAATCCCCTTTTTGACTTTTCTCCCAATCCCTTCACATGTACACTTGCCAAGTGTCCACTCCTCATTGGCTCTCACACAATAAGCACCCATTAGCTTCTCTAATATCTCCATTAGCCATTTTAATTTCACATCTCATACCCTCTTAATTAGTAATTAATCTCTTCCATTAATCACTAATTTAGAGCCATTCTTTCAATTTCCCAACAATTATGGCATATTAATTAATATAGCCACCAAACCCATAATCATTCCTCTTTAATTCGATAATTATCATCAATAATTACCATTAGCCTTTAATTGAAAATCGGGGTGTTACAAGTCCTATGTGAACGAAGCACCAAGTCTTCATACAGGTTTATTCTTGACAAGATCGATGCTAGACTAGCAAGCTGGAAGCCAAACATGTTATCTATGGCGGCAAGACACACCCTTGTATCGTCTGTGGTGTCAGCAATGCCATCCTATGCCATGCAGTCTGTGCCTCTCCCTCTAGGTACCTGTGATGAGATAGACAGGAAGTGGAGGAATTTTCTTTGGGGAAGTACCTCCGCAAATCGTAAACCTCATATGGTGGCTTGGGGTTTGGTTTGTTCCTCAAAAAAGGGCGGCGGACTGGGATTAAGGCAGGCAAGGATTCAAAACCAGGCTTACATGAATAAACTGGGATGGAACTTGATTCACAAACGAGATGCATTGTGGGTTCGTTACCTTCGAGAAAAGTACAAGACAAGTAGTGATGTGGTGCCGAAAGTGGAAAAAAGACAGAATGAATCGAGCACATGGAAGGGAATTAGACAAAATTGGGAAAGTGTTAGTGAGAGTATTTTCTGGAGGATTACAGATGGAGCTTTGGTGTCCTTTTGGCATGATATATGGGTTCCCCATCTGGATAGATTGGAGAGTTTGATAACTCAACCATTATCAAATGATATCCGAGATTGGAAGGTAGCAGATTGTACTACTCCATCAGGTCAATGGGATCTTAATAAGTTTGGCCATTTATTACCAAAACAGGTTGTGTTAGCGATCTAAAAAGTGAATATTAACCGCAATGCTGGTAGTGATATTCCGGGTTGGCGTTGGGCAGCTGATGGTAAATTTGCTTTAAAAGAGGCGTACAACAGATTAGCGGGTCACGGAGATAATCAAAATTGGTTCCGATGGAGGCTCATATGGAAGCTAAAAGTTCCTCAACGATACAGAATGTTCATGTGGTTATGCGCCCACGGTCGTTTAATGACAAATTTGGTAAGGACTCAACGGAGAATCCACACAAATGAGATGTGCCCCTTTTGTGAAGACGAGACCGAATCAATTCTACATGCTCTTAGAGATTGTGCTGTGGTAAAAGAACTCTGGAGTGAGTCGCTGCCTAGTCAATGGTATCATCAATTTTTTGACTCAACCGATAGAAACATTTGGTTAACATGGTGCTTAAGTCGTCGGGATAAAGTGTATGGCTACTAGTTTTGCATTTGGTTTACTGTTTTATGTCGACATATTTGGTTGGCGAGGAATGACCGTATTTTTAACAATAAACAATGGTGTAAACAGCATTTACTAGTTCGTACTAGTTCAGTGTTGTCTTTGGGTATCTCCAGTTCCATACAACCGAAGGCCTGTATCACACCAACTATGGTTTGGCGCCCTCCACCCGCTGGGATGGTTAAGGTTAACACAAATGGGTCTAGGAATAAGCATCAGGAAGCTGTACATGTGATGGGATGATACGGGATAAACAGGGCCGATTGGTTCAGGGATTTATGTTTCGAATTGGAAGTGGGTCTGTGATCACAGCAGAAGCCTGGGGAATCCTGTGGGGTATAAAGTTGGCTTGGGAAGGAGGATTTAGGAATGTTATTGTTGAAAGTGATTGCACCGAAGTATTGGAGCTTATATAAGGAGCGGTCTCTGATGAACATCCTGATGCTACGATAATTTTGGAAATTCAATCGATGCTGGAATGTGAGTGGGAAGTGGAGATGCTACATTGTTGTCGGGAGGCGAATAGGGTGGCAGATTACTTCGCTAGAAGAGCATAGAATATGGCCGTTGATTTTCTTATAATTCACACAGAGCCTACTGAAGCTAAACATTTGCTTATAGAAGATGTTGTTAATCATAATTTTTGTAATGATTAGGGTAGAGCCTTGTGGCTGTTGTTTTGATTCATTCTTTATCAAAAAAAAAAAAGCTTGAAAAAAAAAGAACATGAGCATCCATTACATTAAGAGAAAAAGGGATAAAATATAAAATGAAAGTATTGTCAAAAAAAAAAACAAAAAACAAAACAAAACAAAATGAAACCTAGCAAATTACAATCAAAGCCCACGTCCTTCCGATATTATAGAGCATATTCATATATCTAAATCATCATCTGGGTCTTCATCAGAATCTGGCATCTCATCATCTGAATCACGATAATATATAATCTCACCCGTGCCAGAACCACCCTTTTTGCCACCAGAAGTTTGCTTTGCCTCAGCGTTGTAATCTTCTAGCGATCTTCTACCATCGTATATTTGTATTGGCCTACCATTTCCTAAGAATACAATGATCAAGCTTTAACGCATATCCATCATTAGAAAACTGAAAGGATAGAGAAAAACACTCTTTTTGGGAAGCAAAATTTTCGCACAGATCTAAATTACGTACCTTGGTGTTCAAAAGGGAGCACAACCTTGGCCCTATCAGTTCGCTCCTTCTCAGACAGCTGCAGATTGAATTGTAGCTGCTCAAGAAAAAACTTCAAATCATTCGTTACCAGTCAACAGCAAGAAGTTCATATTAACAATTTAATTTTGGGTTAAGCCTATGTTTACCCTGGAAGTTTCCGTGTAGGGAGCTGTGGGTATCTGAAATTTTTTTAAGATTAATTTTCTAAACCCTAACCGTTAAAAAACTAAAGTAGACTATAAAACAATTAACATAGACAGTAAACATTTTTTAATGTCAGGGGCAACATTGCTCATGTTTTAACACTTCCAAAGTAAAATTGATCCAAAAAACTTTATTGGAGACCCATAACTCCTATGCGAAAATTTCCAAGGCAAAATGGGAGACCATAACGCAACCCCCCCCCCCCCCCAAATGAAACTGTCTTCTCTTTATTCCTCTTTTGCAGAGAAGAGATGAGACTTTTTCTTCCATTATAAGAAGGTTATCCTCAGCTTTTCTTTTTTACAGAGATAAAACCCACACCATATAGGAAACTACACAACTGACCTTCGGCAGTAGGCCTGAAACGGATGATACTCCATCCACTGATGAAACAGATGTAAAGCTGATTCCATCAGGGTCAACTTTATATTCTTCACTCTGAATACAAGGTCAGAGATATTATATCAGTCCACCAATGTCGATTGATAATTCCCAACAAATCTTACAGAGGAAGAAAGGGCTCACCATCACTCTAACTCGCCCATTTCTGCGTTTGAACCTGACATTGAACTTCCCCCTGGTAAAACTTTGTTCAGACAAGGAATTCTCTGAATTACCTCTCTGACCATTGAAAGAATGATGAAATGGTTCAACATTGGCCACCATGGAGGACATGTAATCAAGAGCAGCTGCAACCCTATCGTCATGAAGATCAGAATGCAATAACCCAAATATACAAGAAATTTGATCTGCAGACATCATAAAACAACGAACATAAGATACGAAGTGGTTCAGACATCCAGTTGACTTTTAACCATAATTCATAAATGTGAATGAACAAAAACAATCACACATTTCTTGGTTTGGTACTACCAAAAAGGAATTTACCAAACTAAATCAGAACAAAACAGACATTATATGAGAAAATTAAAGAATCTAAATTCAGTGCAAGAATGAATACCATGGCTCCGCAGATTACTCAAAAAACCTGAGACGGACTGTGAAGTTGTATGTCTCAACAGTTCGCTTAGCTAGAAACATGCAAAAGAAATCCATCAGAATTCAAGAGACAAATACAGAATTTACAGAGAAGAAACTAGAGGCATCAATTGATTTATAAACAAGGTGTAATTATTTATAATTTTCACGCAAAATGAAATTTGGAAAAACTTCTCCTGCTAGACTCTTCACTTATTTCCTAACTAAACTCTAGAAGCTGAACTCCAGAAGCAAAACGAAAATTAAATACTATGCAGGTCTATTTAGTTTAGATTGATAATCGCAGTACAAAATTATATCAATTTTAATTGTAACATGATATATACAAAGCTTTAACCTGACCAGCTTTTGACCAAATTCCAACAAAACTTAACAAGGGACCATTTTATGTATTACATGCAAACTTTACTCCCTAAAGTCCCATTTTCAAGTTAGTTACTGTACCTACATCTAAAAGCAAGACAAAGCCTAGTTAACATGGGCTCTACCTACACATATATGAAATGCAAGGAGAGACATCTCCAGAAACAGAAGAGAGCTTTGGTACAAGCCTTGATGAATACAAATCTTAAAAAACCAAGAGCTAGTGCTCCTATATGTAATGCAAACAGAGGCATTATGGCAGTTTTAAAGCTCTCTGATAGGGACCAAGGTAGTATGGGCTGTCAAAGTCCCACATCAAGTAGTATGGGCTGTTTGATGGGGTACTTAAGTGTCTTGACTCTTCCACCTCAACAGCTAGCTTTTGAAGTGTGGTTCTCCAAGGTGCTTGAATGCCTATCACTCTCACAACCACATTTTTATGTACATGTTAGCTAAACAAAAGCTGTAAAATAACCATTTAGCCTACAGATTCCATGCAATACCAGAATTCTAGCAATTGCAATGCTTTCTTGGGGTGAGAATGAAATTGATAATTTAGTTTACATGAACTATCTCATCTCAGATTGGGGGGAACACCTAAATAGGTAATTGTTTCAAGTTCAGATCAGAAACAAATACGTGTCTTCAAAAGTTTAACCGTACCAAAGAAAATGATAATATTGACTATAATAAATACCAAGCCACAAAGAATACTCAACCTAACACACCAACCCACTAGACTATATTCAACTTCATTTGAGGGAATATGCTTTCTCAATTTTGTCATGGCTTAACAATCATAGCAAGCGAGAGTACCGAGTCTACGGCAACGCAAAAGTGGGCTTTCTTCTCTTCAACTAGTCCTGCAGTTAAGCAAAATTATACATTCACAAGTTAGAAAACTTACTCTAAAAAAAAAAAAACAGAATTACACTTCTGGTGCTACTAAAGTGATCAAATCTGGTGAAAATATCAGTTTTAGGACAATTTAGTAGAAGAGAAACACCAAAATTTTACCTCCACCCAGTTCAGTGATTAAGGAAAACAATTTCTCCAAATCCTTCATAGCTTTATATGAACTAGTAATAAGTGAACTTTGGCGAGGAATATCCTTAACATTTCTAGATTTCCGTATTTTATCCTTCCAACCAAGAGGATCTGTATAGCAATCCAAAATGTGAATCCTGAAAATATCACATGGTTTTAGATGTTAGAGTATTGAGTGTAAAAATATAAATTTTCTTTAATATATAAGAAATAGCAACAAAATAAGCTCGGTAAGGCCTAAAACATGCTTTGACATATTAAAATTAGAATGTTTTATAAACTTTAACTTTCACCTTTAGAGCATTTCTTCTTTGACTTGGAGACGAACAAAATTGATAAATACCACATTTAAGGACGTCATTTCTTTTAAAAGACATTACATGTTATTGAACCTGAACAATTTGGTGCTCATAAAGTCATGTTTATTCAAGTAATGATAGGCGGTATATATAGGTTAGTTAGTATCTAGGTTAGTTGGCAACCCTAGAGTCACACATCTGCTAAGATCAAGGAAATAATTCAAAACTTTGAAATTCAAATATGCCGAGATATTAGGATCTTTCGGCATCTACAAAAAAAACCCTAATTAATAATTTAATTATGGCTAGGTTAAGCCCAAGGCCCATACAGATAGGACATATGTCAATTCGATGATTCCCTCGTCTTCTTTTTCCTTGACGAAATGTTTATCTATATCGACATGTTATGTCCTTTCATGATGAATAGGATTCCAGACCATTGCAACTGCAGACATACTATCACATTGCATTCTGATAGGTGTTTCTGGTGTAAAGTTCAGTTCTTGTAGCACCCTGATTATCCACATACCTTCACACACTACATTAACTAAGGCTCGTAGTTCAGCCTCTGCACTACTTATGGACAATAATGTCTATTTCTTACTTTTCTATGTAATCAAATTTCCCCATAACATATTACAGTATCATAAGGTAGATCTCCTGTCAGGTAAGGAAACTACATGATCTACATCTGTGTAAATTACTATTTCTTGGGATTGACCTTTAGCAAAGAAAAGTTCTCGGCCTGGTGTCAATTTCAAGCAGTGTAGGATTCCATAAACTGCTTCCATGAACTCCTCCATGGGTTCATTTGCAAACTAGTTGACAACTCCAACTGCATAGTTTATATCAAGGCACGTGTGAGACAGCTACATGAGCTTACCTACTAGTCTTTTGTACCTTTCAGCATCAATTGGTACTGGTTCTTTTCTTGGTTTCTTCTCTTTCTCATTTTCTATCCCTTCTATTGCTTCTCCCTCCTTCTCTTATTGTTAAGTTTGTGTCCTGGGTCCATTGGGATATCTGTTGGTTTTGCTCCCAACATACATGTTTCCTTTAGCAAATCTAGTGTGTATTTTCGTTGCGAAATAGCAATCCCATCTTGCAATCCACCTCCATGCCTAGGAAGTATCTCAAACTTCCCAAGTCTTTCACTTTAAATTCTCTTTCTAGTGATTTCTTGAGCTTGGCTAACTCATCTGTGTCATCGCCAGTTAGAATAATGTGATCAACATAAACAATAAGAATTGCCCTTTTACCTCTCGAGTGATTTACAAATAATATATGGTCGGCTTGGCATTGGATGAACCCCACTTTCTTTGCAACCTTAGTAAATCTTTCAAACCAAGCTCTAGGAGATTGTTTTAACCCGTAGAGAGATTTGTGTAATCTACATGCCATTCTGGGGACCTTATTGTCAATCAGGCCTTGCGAAACTTCCATGTATACTTCTTCCAAGTCACCATTGAGGAATGCATTTTTCATGTCAAACTGGTGAAAAGGCCAGTCTATGTTTGCTGGCAATGATAATAGTATTTTGATGGTATTTAACTTCACTACTAGGGTGAATGTTTCTTGGTAGTCAATACCATAGGTTTGATCCTTTTGCTACTAGTCTTGACTTATATTTATTGATTGTCTCATCCGGATTGTATTGCTTTGTAAACACCCACTTGCACCCCATGGCCCTATTTCCAGGTGGTAGTTTTGAGAGTTTCACATTTGATTTTTATGCAAGGTATCTAGCTCTTTTGCAATTGCCCTTTTCTAATACGGGTCCTGAGTTGCTTCATCAAAGCTGTTTGGTAACCTTTCATTATCAAGTTTAGTGACAAAACGCCGTATAGAGGGAAACAACTTGTCATTTGATACAAAATGACTTGTAGGATGCTAAGTGCACGACCTTACCCCTTTTCTCAAGGCAATGGGCCATCTAAGATCCTCAAGAACCGAAGCCAAAGTTGAATCTTGACACTGCTCAGTACTAGAGGGAGTTTCAGATGAATTGCTAGTGCTTGTCTCATGTTCTGCTTAGGTGTCATCCATGCTAAGGTTAGGACTGTTGCTAGTTGTTTTTGCATTATGGTTTACTGTTTGTGATTGGTATCTTGTTGGTGGTCTAGTTCAAGAGCTAGGATGACTAAATCTAAGCTGAGGTCAGATGCAAGTAAGGGATTTGGCAATGGATTTGGCTGATTGTTAGTACTGGTGCTGGCAAGCGTAGGGCCTAAAAACTCCCATTCGCTCTCGTTCACCCCCTAAATGGGTGTTTTCTCATTGTAGCTTTGTGTGATAGAGGCTGTATGGAATATGGGTGATAGAGTGAGAATTGGGATATGTTTCAAATAGAACCTGTATGAGTGTTTGAAAGTTTAATATTTTAGATGGTAGCCGATTGATCAAATAGGCAATTGTGAGGATTGCTTCTCCCCAATAGAGTTTAGGGACGTTTTGTGTTATCATCAAGCCTCTTGTAACTTCTAACAAGTGATGATTTTTCCGTTTTGCAGTCCCATTTCATTGAGGAGAGTTTGTACAGCTTGTTTGGTGGATGATACCATGTTGGTTAAGGTAAGTTTGGAGGGCAGAATTGGTGTACTCGGTTCCATTATCATTGGCAACACTTTGATGGAAGGGTTGAACTGGTTTTGTATCATTTTGTGGAAATTGATGAATGTTTGGTGCAGTTTGGATTTTTCTTTTAGGAGATATACCCTGGTTACCTGTGTGTGATCATCAATAAACGTGGCTAACCATTTGGTATGTGTTAAGTTTGGAACTCGTGAGGGCCCCCAAAGGTCGCTATGGATAAGTGCAACGGGTTGTGAGGATTGATGCGGATGTGATGGATGGATATTTTTTGTATGTTTGAACAATTTGCAAATTTCGCATGGAATGGAAATATAACTTTTATTCATTAAATCAGCAAACAACCTTAACAAGTACTTTGGATTTGGATGGCCTAACCTATAATGCCATGATAATAAATCCTTATTCAAAATTTAAGACAAAGAACCAACTTGGGCTATCCTTCCAGATGCCTTGTTCTTCCAGGATTGATCTTCGACACAATATAATCCCTCTAGTAAATCAGCAGCGCCAACCATCTTCCCCGACTCCGAGTCCTGAAATAAACATTGAATGTTAAAATGACATTGCTGAGTTAAGGTAATTTTGCTGACAAATACGAGGTTACACTGCAATAGCACGTTTTCTAGAACCAAATTGTCAAATCGGTAGGATATACCAATCCCAAAAACTTAACGTATTTTCCATCTGCAACCTTAATAAACATAGGAGATGATGGAGTTTTTACTTTGTGAAGCAATGATTTAGTATCAATCATATGGTTGGTAGCTCTTGAATCTACTATCCACATATTTCTATTCAGTACATTTGTTCTAAGGGCTAGGATGCCATTACCTGGGTACGCCACATTACCAGAAGCCAAAACAGTATCATTAGCATCATGCTTATCAAGTATTTTCCTAAGAAACTCTGCTTCTTCTTTGCTCAATCTGCCATCATGTTCTGGTTTAGAATCTATGGACATTGCAAGAGCTTTGTTGCTTGGTGTGCCTCTGCCTCTGCTAGTTTCCAACAGATGTCCTTTGTATGACCTGGTTTTTGACGATGATCACACTATCTATTGGACCTCTTACCTTTGAAATCACTTGATTGACTTCCCTTTGAATAAAATCTAGTTGTCTCCATAGGTATTTGGTTCTGTTGTCTGTGAGAAGAGATGTTCTTTTGGCTTTCTTCCTGTTTCACGATGAAAAGTACTTCCCTCAGGCTTGGCAAGGCTTCTTGGCTCAGTACTTGTGCACAGATAGCTTCATAAGAGGGCTGGAGCCCTAACAGGAATTTTTAGACTCTTTTCTCCTCTTTGATTCTCGAGTTCAGATGCGCATCATTTGGACCGCTCCACTTGTATGATGCTTCATATGTGTCTAAACGTTGCCATAGAACAAGAAGATTAGTCCAGTATTCGATGACCAAGAGATTACCTTGTTTGAGGTTGTCTAGCTTTGTTTCAATCTCTAGTACAGCTGCTGGATTTTTAACTGAGCCAAACATATCACAGGCTGCCTCCCAAACTTCTTTTATGGACTAGAACAAAGAGAAACTCGCGCTAATATCCGTTATTATAGAATTCACGATGTGGAGGAAATTGATCTGAATACTACGATGATATTATTCATTTGGTGGTGAGTTTATATACACAAAGTATAGGATCAAACTAAATCAAATAAATCCCAAGAAATCAAGGATATAAATCAATCATACTAACTCCTAATAACTACCCAATTCTGATCATATCAAATCCCATGTAATCTGCCTAATATTTACATATTTACTACACTCCCCCTCAAGTTGGATTATAGATGATAATCGTATCCAACTTGCTAATGAACCCTGTGAAGATTTCTTTTGGAAGTTCCTTAGTAAGGACGTCTGCCAGTTGTTGTTTCGTGGGTACATAGGATAAGCACACACTACCATCTTCCACTTTTTCTCGAATGAAGTGTCTATCCACTTCAACATGTTTGGTTCTGCTGTGTTGAACAAGATTTAAGGCCATGCTTAGAGCAGCCTTCTTGTCACAAAATAGCTTTATAGGATCTTCTACTTGAATCTGGGCTTCTCTTGCTACTCGCTTTAACCATAGCCCTTCCATAACACCCTATGATAGAGCTCGCAATTCTGATTCTGCACTACTCTTTGAGACCACCCTTTGCTTCTGACGTTGCCAAGTAACCAAGTTTCCCCACACAAATGTACAATAGCCTGATGTTGACCTGCTATCTTCTTTAGACTCGGCCCAATCAGCATCTGTGTATATTTCTATTGTTCTACTGCTGGTTTTCTTGAACAAAAGGCCTCTACCAAGTGTGCCCTTCAAATATTTTAGAATCTTATATGCTGCATCCATATGCTTCTTTCTAGGTGACTGCATATGTTGGCTTGCTACACTTATAGCAAAAGCAATATCAGGCCTTGTATGTGAGAGATAAATTAGTCTTCCAACTAGCCTTTGATATTGACCCTTGTCCGCAGGTTCTTCTTCCTTTTTCTTCTTCTCTTCCTTGGCCTTATCTTTCTCGGTCATCACCTTTTGCTCTCCCTTTTTTGTTGTATTCTTCTTAGTTTTAATTGGTGTCTTGCTAGGTTTACATCCCAGCATACCAGTTTCCTTGAGCAAATCGAGAACGTATTTCCTTTGTGGGACATATATGCCCTCTTTAGACCTTGCAACGTCCATACCAAGAAAGTATCTTAACTGGCCTAAGTCTTTCACTTCAAATCCCACATTAAGGGCTGCCTTGATCCTCTCCTTTTCTTGATCATCATTACCTGTGATGATGATGTCATCTACATAAACAATGAGGATGGTGGTCCTCTCTTCATTATGTCGAACAAACATGGTGTGATCAGATAGCCCCTGCCTGTAACCTTCTTCTTTGAGTAATTTGGAGAATCTGTCAAACCAGGCCCTTGGGGATTGTTTTTATCCATATAGGGACTTCTTTAGTCTACACACTTGGTTTTCATTGTTGCCATGGAATCCTGGAGGGAGTGACATGTACACTTCTTCCTTTAGTTCTCCATTCAGAAAGACATTCTTGATGTCCAATTGGTGTAGGGACCAATCCATATTAGCAGCTATTGATAGTAAAACCCTGATGGTGTTGAGTTTAGTTACAAGTGCAAATGTTTCATTATAGTCAATTCCATAGGTTTGGGTAAACCCTTTAGCTACCAACCGTACTTTGTATTTGTCAAGTGAGCCATCGGGATTGTATTTTGGGGTAAACACCCACTTACATCCTACAAGCTTCTTCCCTTTAGGTCGTTCGGCAATATCCCAAGTACCATTTTTCTCTAGAGCTCTCATCTCATCAAGGACTGCATCTCTCCATTCTGGAATCTCAAGTGCTTCATGTACATTATTAGGGACTTGTACCTTATCGAGGTTAGAGACAAAGGCACTATAATTCTGAGAGAGATTAGCATAAGATACATACAGTTGGATGCGATGCATTGTACAAGACCGAGCCTTCTTTCTCAGGGCAATAGGCAATTTTATCTCTCCATCTGGTTTATTAGGACCAGGGTTACCCTCTCTTCTAGGATCTGTTACTGGTGCAGACTCTGGCGCAGCTGGGAATATGGATGACTCTATTATCTTCTTTTTCCATCGTGAGTACGTCTTGTATTGACTAGGGTGAGCTTCGTCCCCCCTGGTTTGGATGTTTGGTTACTAATTTGCACTTGGGGATCCATGGTTTTGGTTTGCCCTGCAGGGTCAGTGTGAGAGACATGTTCAACTATGAGGTGAGGAGGTATAAGTTGAGGTGGTGTAGGTTGAGGTACCGAGGATTGAAATTCATTTAGGCTCTCCCCCTGGATGAAAGAATCAGGATAGGATGGTATACTCCCAGAGAAAGTGACGTCCCTACTCACATAGAGGCGCTTGGTGATGGGATGAAAACAATTATACCCCTTTTGAGTTGGAGAATAACCAAGAAAGATGCATTTAATAGCACGAGTCAAATTTAGATGGTGGATGGTGTTCATGAACAAAGGCTGCGCAACCAAATACTCGTAGAGGAAGAGAATGATCAGATGGATGGAGTAAGTCTCACGGAGTTTATCAAGTGGTGACAGATTCGAGAGGACACGACTAGGCATCTGATTAATGAGGTAGGTAGCGGTCAAAACCGCATCCCCGGAATAAAACTTGGGATCATTACAAGTCATGAGGAGAGCTCAGGCAACATCAAGTAAGTGTCTATTTTTTTGTTCAGCAATCCCATTTTGTTGGGGACTATGGGGGCACATGTTGTGATGCACTATATGGGTTTTAAGAAAGGTGTGTGAGGTATGATTGAAATACTCAGTGCCATTATCTATATATAACACTTGAATGGTGGTGTCAAACTGATTAGTGATGAGTTGGAAAAATTCAATAAATGTAGCGAAAACATCATATTTATCTTTGAGTAAGTAAACCCAACACATTCAGGTATGATCATCAATAAAAGTGACAAACCATTTAGCATGGTTATGATTTGGAATGCGAGATGGTCCCCACACATCACTGTGGACAATAGAAAATGGACGAGTGGATTTATAAGACGATGGAGGAAAAATAGTGCGACGATGCTTAGCAAACTCACAAATATCACAATGAAGGTTTTTATTAAGAGAAAGGTTGGGAAACAACTGTTGCAAATATGAGAAACCCGAATGACCCATCCATTTATGCGATAAGAAAACATCATTATTAAAAGGGGTTGAACTAAGCCCACTCAGAAATTGTGAACACAGAGTACTCACAATCGAATCAAGATAATAGATGCCATCATATTCCTTAGCACCACCAATAGTCTTCTCGGACAAAAGATCCTGAAAAACACAATAAGGGAAAAAATGAGCAGAGCAATTGGCTTGCTTGGTTAGCTTGCTAATAGGCATAAGATTGCATGCTAAGTGGGGAACATGCAAGACAGATTCAAGCTGTAGTGAATTGGACAACTTTACTCTGCCTGTTCCTGCTATAGTAGAGGAGGTGCCATTAGCAGTGCGTATTTTCTTATCGCCAGCACGATGGAGATAAGAGACAAACATCTGAGCATCGGAGGTCATATGGTCGAATGCACCAGTATCCACAATCCACTTGGATGGTAAAAAAGAAGTGTGGAGAGCCATTGAGGTACTACCTTTGTGTGCAATGGAAGCAGTGGCATCTGGTTTCTGGAAGGTCTGAAGGGTTTTGACCATGTCTAAAAGTTGGTCAAATTTGTCTTTAGGCACCGAAGAGCTGGCATCATTAGACGTCTCTTGTGTCATGTGGTAACTACGAGGAGCTTTCCCTTTCCGTGGTTTCTAGTCGATTGGCTTCCCATGAAGATCCCAGCACTGTTCTTTCGTGTGGCCAGTCTTCTTGCAGTGGTCACACATGACTTTCCCTTTAGAAGTTGAGGGAAGAGGCTCCGAAACGGCACCCTTACTCACGAGAGCCAACGAGTTAGCAATGGGAGGAGCAGCGTCCACGTTCACAGGCATTACCCGTCGGCGTGACTCCTCCCGGTGAACCTCAGAGAAGGTTTCGAGTGTAGATGGGACAAAGGTGCGACTGAGGATACGACTTCGAACCTCGTCATAAATGGGGTTGAGTCCGGCAAAAAATTGGAAGAGCCGTTCCTTCTTAAGACTCTGTTTCTTCCAAGCAGCTTCCGCCGACGAACCCACCTCTTCTTCAGTGTGCATGTCGACTTCTTGCCAAAGTGCCATAAGCTGAGCCAAAAGTCAGTGACGTTTCAGGTGCCTTGTTTAAGATGCCATATCTTCGTTTTCAATCCATACAACTGAGATAAGTTTTCACCATCAGAGTAGGAGACACACAGGGCTTCCCAAATTTCACTCGCACAGGGAAGGTACATAAAGCTTCGCCGAAGATGTGGAGCCATGGCATTAATCAGCCATGAAGAGACCATAAAGTTATCAACCTCCCATTGCTGCATCTCTAGAGAAGAAGGATTGGCCGGTGCTTTAGAGTTGCTGGTCAAGAATCCCTTTTTTGCCTCGGCCTCCAATGGAGAGCTTGAGTGCTTGGGCCCAATCACGATAATTCTCTCCAGTGAGCTTCTCTGTGACAATCGGTCCAGTCAAAGCATCGAGGCCCGAACCTGCCATGTTTGAGGATCTGCTACTGTGACGCGGTAATTGGGTGGTAGACCCATCATTAGACGCTGCCATCTAAGTCAGAAGAATCGGTGTGGCTGGACAGTATGTCTGTGATGCGTTGGACTGAGCGTTGCTAGGAGAAGGCGCATGGTGATTGCTATAGTGTTAGAATGGTGATCGGTTTCAGCGTCAGAATCCTCCATTTGCTCTGATACCATGTAGAGGAAATTGATCTGAATATTGCGATGATATTATTCATCTGGTGGTGAGTTTATATACACAAAGTATAGGATCAAACTGAATCAAATAAATCCCAAGAAATCAGGGATATAAATCAATCATACTAACTCCTAATAACCACCCGTTTCTGATCATATCAAATCCAATGTAATCTGCAAATTATTTACATATTTACTACACACAAGCCAGTATTGAACCATTGAGTTTTCTGATTCCCATTCTCTACACTTAGGATTTGTTAGTGGAGGCTTCGGTATGGTTCCGGTCAAGTAGTCGAGTTTGCCTCTTCCGGTGACGTACAAGAGCACTCCATTAGCCCATTGAATGTAATTTTGACCATTCAATCTGTGAATAGTAATCACAGCGGCATTTGTGTCTTGTGGTGTTTCGGAACTCCCCTTGGAATTCACTGCTACTGCAGTGGCGTTGTGCAATGTCAAGAGAAAGCCGCCATCCTTGCTATACGGGTCTAGACCAACACCGAATCTGAACATGGCTCTGGTACCATGAACAATTTGATGCTCATAAAGTCATATTTATTCAAGTAATGATAGGCAGTATATATAGGTTAGTGTTTAGGTTAGTTGGTAACCCTAGAATCACCAAGATTACATCCGCTAGAATTAAGGAAATAATTCAAAACTTTGAAATTCAAATATGCTGAGATATTAGGATCTTTTGACATCTACAAAATCCTAATTAATAATTTAATTATGGCTAGATTAAGCCCAAGGCCCATGCAGCACCAACAGAAACTCTCACGTTATCAATAAGGGGGGAAAAGGATTGATTCATATGTGACTTGAAACTGCTTACCATTTCTGAGAAGATTCAATGTCCACTCCTTTAGTCTTTAAAAAAGAAATATAAGAGGATGGACTTCGAGAAACTGCAACAATAACTATACCTCTATATCAAAAAAAGAATTACTTAAGAGTTAGCTTCAAGATAAAAATAAGAACTAAAAAAAGGACTCATGACCATACACAAATAATAAAACTAATGAAAAAGAAAACTGACCGGGACTGAGAATTTCCTCTTAAAATCTGGGATGAGAGTTGAACTAGGATGGAAGAAAATACATCAAAGGCAAAAGGCGAATCTAGAGAATCCTTAATTGTTAGAGCAGGTGCATGTTCTCCCTCTAATGCACCATCACGTAGCGCTCTGCAAATGGATTCTGCCATCCCTGATGCAAGGTAGGGGATAACAATTGAGCCAATGCCAAAAGGGGAGCTACAACCTCTATTCTATGCAGTCAAGTGAAAGAAGACAGGAACCACAAATTAATGTCCATTTAGCAACTACCACATATTTGAAGTGCAAATGTGGTGTTGGGTGTAATATAACCATAACAGTGTGTTTGTGATGGAATCACTCCTCAAACATATTGTTCGAAGGGAAAAAATTTAAGCCAGAGTGTAAGTCTAAGCTGAATCAGCTGCAGTTTTCTGGACATTAAGGAAAATAAGCAATAACGCAGTGACTCCTACACAATTCAAGAAGCACAGACTCTCCCATCAAACTCACTAACTCCTACACAATTCAAGAAGCACAGACTCTCCCATCAAACTCACATACGTCCTTTTTTCTCTCTATTTATTCCTACAATAGCTCTGCTTAAACAGGCTAGTTTCTCAGCTAAGATAACAAGATATTATAGTAAATCAATATAATAATTCAAATGTTACATTGAGTGTTTGATGAGGGAAGAGTTCCTCATCTGCAAATGATGTGTGATGAATTGAGTGAGTCTTGAAAATTTCATCGCTAATTGAAATTTCTGATCCCCCAATTGGCATCGATGAGTCATATAATTTTCTCTTTTACCCGCAATACAAACCTTCTTCTATAATTTTCCACACACAAAGACACATTAGAAACTTGAGACCAATCTGAATTGAAGTAGGTAGCAGCTGAAGGAAGGTTGATAAGAGATTTCGAAGGAAATATGCTAGAAAAAAATAATTTTGCTTTTTGTTGTTTATTATATCTTTAAGTAGTGCTTTTCACTTTTGCAAGCTGTTTTCTTTGGAAGTTGTTTCTGTATTCTTTTGCAAGCTGTTTCTGTACCCACTTTTGCAAGTTGTTTCTGTATTTTTATAATTGATGTCACTACTGCCAGTAGCTTTGTCGTTGCAAGTTGTATTGAGTTTCCTTTATGGTAAGGGAATCTCTTCTATAAATAGGGAACAAAGCAGCATATGTAGGCAGACTTGGATTAATGAATATTATGAGTTATTTACTTTCTCTATTCCCCCTTTCGGTTCTGTCTCCTTTCCCCTCTATTCTGATATTCATTTTCCCTCCTTTCTGTTCTGATCAGTCCCTCTCTCCCTTCCACCATCTCTGTTTCTCCCTCTCCCCTTCACTGTTTCTGTTTTTTACCTTACCTTAATCAGATCTGTGTGTGTGAGACTAAGAGTGTGTGTGAGTGTTTTACATCAAAGGTTTAGCATATAAATTCTTCCCCTTTTTCTAGTATTGTTTTTAATGTTATTGTTTGGAGCTCCATATGTGTAATCAATTTGGTTGGACCAAACTTCTGTTACCATGACTTACGTTGGTAGAAGATAGGGAGCAAGAAAATCGAAAACTAGCCAACCCGTTTTTATTTTCTTTTTCTTTGCATATTGCTTTTTCATATGTTTTTTTAAACAATATGATATGATGATATTAATATAATTACCTATTAGATAACATAAAATGAAATATCTTTTTTCACAAAATAAATTATAAAAATACATTACAAACATGAAATTCAAAGTTTCAAACAATACAAATTAAACATGCATCACAATTCACAAGATCAAATTCAAAACATTACAAACTGAACATAAATCCCAAATTCATGATAAACATTCAACACAATCAACAATCAGACAATATTAATGGGCAAGGATAATAGCTTTGAAGTTTGAACAGTTTAGAAAAAAATAATTTAAAAAAGAAAAACAGAACAATATATACCAAAAAAAAATTACAATATCAGCGGATATAAACGAACAACATGAACAATAACTGGTGAAAGCCTTTTTCTCAGTCTACTTATAAAGTATTATGAAGTATATGAAAGGAGTTTTATCTTGACTTCCGTAATAAGCACTTATTACCAAAAATAAGCTATTCTAAACATAGCTTTACTTTGAGACGACAAGTAGTTAATGGGCAAACCTTCTTTCAGGTTTCAACAGTGTGACTCTGTGAAAAAGCATAGAAGAAGCTTTGAGGTTTCTACGGTATCAAAGAAAAACTTTGTTTCTAAATAGATTCGGTTGCAATGAATTTTCTTCAGACACAAAAGTTATGTCTAATGGTAGATAATATTTAGGTCCTCACTCATAAAGGAAATGGAAAAAGCTGAAAATCAAACTTAAAAGACCTGCACAGATCCTAAATAGGTGGAAAAAGCAAAGGAGTGGAAAAAATGGAACTCTTCAGATGGAGAATCTCACCGAAGACCGCAGGAGTGGAGAAGAAAATGATGGAAAAAGAGCAAGAAAATCATAACTACATGCAGCAATTGCGATGGAAAAGCAAGCAAAGCAAAGGAAGAGTAGAGTACCTCAGTTATGAAGCAATCGACTTTGGCTGAGATTGGAGGAGGAGCGACGAGACGTACTGATCGACTGAGACTGAGGAGGAGGTGAGCAGTAGGAGCCCAGAGGAGGAGCGGACCGCCAGGACCGAAGCCGAAGGCCGAAGGGTTGGAGTGACGGTTTGTTTTAGCTTTTTCATAATAATTTGTAGGATTTAAATTTAGAATAAGTAAAATAAGCATAAAAGTATTTAAAAAAGTGCTTTTCTGGTTCCCAAGCCCTTAGCCTCTTCTCTCCATCCTTGGAGCGGCTACCCTCTCCAGCGACATGAACCTTGAAATCTCCCCAAAGGAGGCGAGAGCGAAGCCTGCAATTTTGATGGCGTCGGAAAACTTGTGAGCAAAGCCTACAATTGAAGAGAGCAAGTGAGGCGAGATGCACGAGGTTGCAAGCAAAAGGCCTTGGAAATGGAGTGGGAAGATTTGAGCTGTAAGGGTATGCCCTTGAGCGAGGCGGCCATTGTCGCTGCCAAAACTGCTCTCAGTGTTTCTGCAAGAAAAACCGGTGGCAATGGAGGGTAACATTAAATTAGTGCACAACATTAAATCTTTTAGTGGCTGCAAACAAATGGGGTAAAGCTTGCATATAATTAAACATCTACCATCGTTACATAGTAAAGCTTGCATATAACATCTAATATTTAACTGTCGCCTTGAGCACTGAAATAATACATTAAATTCACTAACAGAAACCTGACCCTACAGAATTAGAACGTTAGTCATTGTGTTATTGCGTTGTATTAAGCTCTGAGTAGGTTGGATTTTCTCTCTCTCGAATAGTGTGCATTCTTCTTTGCTTATCTTATGGGGGATCAGAACCATCGAAAGCTACCACCGGACCGGCCGTCAGACGTCCTAGCTGTTGGAAGTAAAAAAAAAACGAAGAGTGAATCTTCTTTACAAGTTTCTACGGACACTATAATGACAGAAGAAGCACCTCCCGAGAGTGATGTTCCTATGGAGCATGAGGAGTATGGTCAGGGGAGGAGTGATAAAGTCCAGGGGGTTAATGTATCTTACAAGGACTCCTTGCTTGGATTTAATGGGGTTGCAAATGGTGGGGATTTCTCAAGAGATGAGGATTTACTGACTGATGTGATAAATATGGAGTGGGATATGCCAGAACCTTCTGAGGAAGTTCTGGCTCTAATGAAGGAGTATCCAGTAGTCCCAGTGACACCAGAAGAATATAATGAATGGTGTAGGCCATGGAATGCAGCGCTCATTCTCACTGTGTTGGGGAAAAAGTATAATGTTTATACGTTGAAAGCCCATCTCAGTAGGATTTGGAATACTCCACACTTTGATATTGTGGACATGCCAAATAACTATTTCCTGGTGCGTTTCTTACAGAGAGAGGGATGGGGCCAGCTGTATCAAAAAGTGCTATATGAAGGTCCCTGGGTTGTGCAACAGCACTCTATTTTAGTTCAAAAATGGTCTCCTCATTTTGACCCATTTAACAATCCCCTTGGTAGGATAGTGACTTGGGTGAGGATCCCGAATATACCAATGCAGTGTTACAACAGGGAATTTATTACTAGACTAGGAAATTACATAGGGAAAACAATGAGGGTTGATTTACTTACCCCGACGTCCACGCCTACTGATGCAGCGAGAATTGAGAGAGGGAAATATGCTAGGATTTGCGTTGAACTTGATTTACAAAAAAAACTCGTCTCCAGAGTGATTGCGGCGCACGCGGTGTATCAGGTGGAGTATGAAGGGCTTAGGTTGATCTGTTTTTCTTGCGGTCGGTATGGGCATAGAAAGGATCGATGTCAATGGACCTATAGTGAGGCGGCTCAACCAGTTCCGGAGCAAGAGGCCTCCACGGTGAGGAAGGAGACGGTGGGGTCGAGGCAGGAGACGGTGGGGTCTAGGCCAGGTTCGACGATGGTGAAGCCGAGTGTAGAGGAGAAATTTGGGGAGTGGATGATTGTGGGTAGCGCAAGGAAAACCAGAACCGTTCGACGGCAGAATCACGGAGGGAGGTTGTCGGAGCCAGGTGGCAGAGATCAGGCTCCGATCGGCCACGGTGGAGGTCGGACGTTCTCGAGATTCGCAGCTCTAGCAGATTTGGGTGAAGCTAGCGGCATGGCGGAGGAGGAGCAGGCACAGGGCATCATGACGCATCGGGCTCAGTGGAGGGGCGAGACGGAGACGATCGCGAGTCCAGAGGTAGGGGTGAGGGTTGGTTCAGTGAGAGGACGGTTCAGAGAAGTTGTTGGGAGTGGAGATGCTGATCCAGCGCAGCAAAGGAGAGAAGTGTTTAATATTAAAGGGAAGGGAAAGGCTCATTTGAAGAGTAATGGGCCGAAAGAAGGAGTAAAAGCCCAAGGTCCGAAATTGGGCAATGAAGCAAAGGGAATGGAGAAGAAATTGGCTGGGCCTTCTAGGAGTGGTATGGGCCGAAGGGAACACTTGGTTGTAGGTGGATCTATTAGTCAAGTGGACTCTAATGTGGTGATTGCTAAACCAAATGTTGAGGGCCAAAATCAGCAAGCTAATTTATTGATAGAAGGACCCAAAGACAATGCCAACAATTCTCATAATGGCTTTATAAGAGGAAAATGTGAGCATAGTAGTGATGATGGCCAAGGAACATCTCTTATGTTACCCCCATTGCTGGAGGATGATATTGGAGATGACTTTATGGAGGCGAATATGAGTACAACGGATTTAATTAATCCAGGAGGACATAGCACAAGAAGTTCAGCGACTCTTGGTGATAGGTAATTTTTGCCTTAGTCACTTTTGATTTTTTGTTAATTATGATAATTGCTTCATGGAATTGTAGAGGTGCTGGGAATAGAGCTTTCCCTAACACCGTGAAAACTTTAGTGAAAAGTCATAATATTGATATTCTGTGCCTTATTGAAACTCGCATTAGTGGTAAGAGGGCGGAAGCGGTTAGTAGGAAATTGGGGTTTACAAATTGGATTAGACTAGAGGCCACTGGTTTTGCTGGGGGCATTTGGATTCTTTGGGATGATAATTATATTCATGTGGATTACCTTTCCTCTTCCACGCAATTTGTTCATTGCAAGTTGTTTGACAAGAGAACAAGAGATTCCTTTTTTGGGACCTTTGTTTATGGGGAGACTGGAAGTAATGGGAGAGAGAGGTTGTGGTGCTCTTTGCAGGACATAGCAAATGAGATGACTGATGCTTGGCTGGTTATTGGGGATTTTAATGCTTTCTTGGCTCCAGCAGATAAGGTGGGGGGTGCTGACCCTTCTATTAGAGCTATGAAACAATTTTCGGATTGTGTCAATAACTCAAATCTGTTGGAAATTCCTATGGTGGGCGAGCGGTTCACCTGGGAAAAACAAGGAGTTAAGGAAAGACTTGACTGGGTGTTTGGTAACCTTATGTGGGAATTAAAACATCCTCAAAGTAAGGTTTACCATAAATTAAGATATAAGTCTGATCATAGGGTTGTGCTCGTCTCTGACGGAGCGGCTCCAGTGTCTCAATTTGCCAAGCGTCGTTTCAGTTACCATCCTGCGTGGGCCCTAGAAGACAGTTTCTCTGAAGTAGTGGCTAATTCCTGGGAAAATAGAAATTGGGAACAAGGAAGACTAACATTTGAATCTGAGGCTGCTGATTGGAATTCGAATGTTCTGGGCAGCATTCCTAAGAAGAAGTTAAATCTTCTTAAAAGATTGGAGGGTATTGATAGGGCTAGACAGAATAAGCTCTCTAATGGTCTTTTTAAACTTGAGAAAAAGCTTTGGCAGGAATATAGCAAGTTGTGTGCACAAGAGGAGCTCATTTGGTACCAGAAATCTAGGTGCAAATGGCTTGCTTGGGGTGATCGTAATACTAGCTTCTTCCACTCCTCTGCCATGATTAAGAGAAAGAAACAGCGCATTGAGGCTCTTCAAGATAGTGAGGGAAACTGGGTCACTGAACAGGATAGATTGAGACATATGGCTGTGGACTTTTTTCGAGATCTTTACACCAAAGATAACCAAGTTCCTGACTCCAGGGATTGGGTTGCGCACTTTCCACCACTTCAGGACAGAGATGATGAGTTGATTCACAAGGACGTGGATGACATTGAGATTAAAAATGTCGCTTTCATGATGGGCGCTTTAAAGGCTCCTGGTCCGGATGGTATGCAGGCGCACTTTTTTCAGACTCAGTGGGAGTATATTGGGGATAAGGTCTGTACTCTTATTCGCGACATATGGCACAATCCAGGGAAAGTTAGAGATATCAATCAATCTCATATTGTGCTCATTCCTAAGATTGATAACCCTCTGACCATTCGGGACTTTCGGCCTATCTCTCTCTGCAATGTCATTTTCAAAATTATCACAAAAATGATTGCAGAAAGGATGAAAAGGGCGATGCAATATCTGGTTCAACCTCAGCAGTGTGGGTTTATTGCTGGCCGCCAAAGTAGTGATAATGTTATTATCGCGCAGGAAGCTATTCATACGATGAGGAGCCGGCATAGGAAAAAAGGAATGGTGGCCATTAAAGTGGATATGGAAAAAGCCTATGATCGGCTGGACTGGAATTTTATTCAATCCACTCTTGTAAGTATCGGGTTGAAAGAAGAAATGGTGAATCTCATTATGGCTTGCACTTCTTTGGTGTCAATGAAAGTTTTGTGGAATGGAGTTGAATCAGATGCGTTCCGACCGACACGAGGGGTTCGCCAGGGTGACCCTCTTAGCCCTTATTTATTTGTTCTATGCATGGAACGTCTAGGACATTTAATAAATAGGGAAGTGCAGGAGGGTAATTGGAAGGGTCTCCGTTTTAACAAGAACACCCCGGTCATTTCTCACTTGTTCTTTGCAGATGATCTTCTCCTGTTTGGTGAAGCTACCATGGATCAGATTGATATGATGAGAGACACAATGAAGGCCTTCTGTGAGGTTTCTGGGCATCAAATTAATTTGGTAAAGTCGAAGGTTTTCTTTTCTAGAAATGTGCACTTTAATCGAGCTGTTGAAATGAGCCAATATCTTGGGGTTGGGCTCACGAGCGATCTTGGCAAATACCTTGGGATTCCTCTGATTCACCATCGCATTACTAAGGCTATGTTCTTCCCTATAATACAGAGGGCTAAGAAAAGGTTATCCAACTGGAAAGGAAGATTACTTACTAAGGCAGGAAGGGTTGTTCTAATCAAGTCTGTCTTGTCAGCTTTGCCCAGTTATCATATGCAAACCATGCTCTTGCCCAAAGGGATTTTGAAAGAATTGGAAAAAGCGAGCCGTAATTTCCTTTGGAATCAAGGGCAGGAAGGTAGGAAAATGCATCTCATTTCGTGGGATCAGATCAAGCAGAGTAAAGAGGATGGGGGGCTAGGTATTAAAGACCTTCAACGTCAAAATAAGGCTTTTGTTATGAAGCTTTGCTGGGGTCTACTTACCAAGACTGATCACCTTTGGGTTCGGTGTGTGAGAGGAAAGTATGGATGTGGAAATGGTGACTATCCACTGGTATGTAAGAAACAAAACTCCTCGAGTGTGTGGCGTAGTATTTCCGCTGTCTGGGACACATTCTACCAAGGAATTGGTAGGATCCCGAAGAGTGGATCTACGACTAATGTTTGGTGGGACTTGTGGACTCCGCTCCAGGAGCCATTAATCCATTTTGTTGAGAGTAATTTCCACATACTGAATCCAAGTGCCAAGTTAAGGGACTTTGTGTTGGACAATGGTACGTGGAACTGTAGCAAGTGGAAAGAATTTCTCCCTCAATGGGTCATTAATATCATCACTCAGATTGTACCTCCACGTGGACATGGGGATGATCCTTTCTGTTGGAGATCTGCTTCAGACGGTAATTTTAGTGTCCGTGCTGCTTACACCTTTTTGTCTGGCCAAAGGAATAGCCATCGGCCGAGCCTGTGGAAGAAAGTGTGGAAGTTATCCGTACCTGAGAAAGTAAAGATGTTCCTATGGCAGGTTATTCATGAGAGATTACCTACTAACTCACTCAGAGCTAGGAGAGTGTTGTCAGCTAGTGAGGAGTGTCCATTTGAGTGTCACCAATCAGAAACTATTTTGCATATTCTCCGTGATTGTAAGATAGCGAGAGAAGTTTGGTTACATTTTCTTTCTCCTAACTCTCGATTTAGATTTTTTCGCTCTGATTTGCAGGTATGGCTTAAGGAGAATATGTCAATCCCATTGGGAAAGACGTATTTTCGGCGTTGGCCCTGGATTCGGAACTTCAGTATTATTTGTTGGATGTTATGGAAGAGCAGGTGTCAGGGTGTCATGGAAGGAATTCGGCTCCAGGCAAATGAAATCATTCATGGCATTATGTATCAGCTTATGGAGGTGAAGCATGTGAGGTTCTCTCTTCAGGATGAAGATAATAGCAGATGGAAGTTGCCACCGGAAGGATGTGTACGGTTGGATACAGATGGGTCAGTCAACAGCCAGCAGGAGGCAGCGTGTGGAGGAGTGATTCGAGACTCCAAGGGTAATTGGATTCTTGGATTCCAGCGGAAGCTGGGGTTTGTTCCGTCGACAACCGCGGAACTCCTTGCTTTACAGACAGGGTTGCAGTTGTGCAAGCAATATGGATTTCAGAAGATCGTTGCTTACATAGATTCTCTGGAGGTGTATCAACTGATCCTATGAGATAGTGGTCTTAGTCATCCTTATAGGTCTGCGATTAATGCAGTGAGAGACTTGGTTTATTCAGAATGGGACACTGAGTTGAAGTATGCTCCGAGAGAAGCAATTAAATGTGCGGATTTCCTGGCTCGAGATGCGCAGCATCTACTTCAGAGTATGGTAGTTTTACCGGTTCCTCTTTCTGGTTGTATTTCCATTATTAGGGAAGATCTTAGTCCCACCTTTTGAGGTTCTTGTTGACTTGTAGTATGTAAGTTCCAAGCTTGCTTGGCCACTCTTTATAGAAAAAAAAGAAACCTGACCCTACATCTTAATTAAAAAATCTTAACTTTCTAAATTAATCCTCATCTACCACAATATATAGCATCTACTACCGTCAGGGATATAAATATAATCAAGAAATAATCAAAATTTTGCATTGGAAGAGATGTGGAGAGGGGCAAGTACATAGGGGGAGAAGTCGTCGAAGGTCTGAGTGAACCATAGCTCCTCGGTAGTCAGGTACTTGCCGGTAGCAGAGAAGCGATCAAGCAGCGAACCGTACAAAAAAAAGTTAAGGACACTTTGGGCTTGTTTGGTCTGAGGGGAGGGGAGGGGAAAAATAGGCGGAGAGAAAATATTTTTAAGTTGAATTTAAAAAAATTAGAGAAGTGGGGTTAAAAATTTTTAATTAATTTTTGTTATTCTTTTATCTTATATATTATCTTTATTAAAATTTTATTACCACACTTCTTCAATCTTTTAAAATTCAACTTATAAAAATTTTCTTTCCCCTCCCTTCCCCTCCAAATCCCTCACACCAAACAGACCCTTTAGAATAATTAACCGAGGGTGTGATTCGGGCAAATTCCCGAAAAATATAATTAAAAATTAGAAAAGATAAATTGGTGTTACGGATTTATCAAATCATAAGTCAGAATTGAAGTAGGAATATGATATTTCCAATTTTAACCAAATGATCAAAATGTCCTTCATTCAATTCACAAGTTTCAGGGGTCAATAACAATATATGTACTTATATTAACAACATTATATTTTATATTAACGATTTTACTTTCATACTTAACAACTTCATATCCCAAAAATCAAACATAATTTTGAAGGTATAAGTTTCAGAGGTCAATAATAACATCTGTATTTATATTAAAAACATCATATTTTACATTAACGACTTCACTTTCATATTTCACAATTAAACTAAGGGCAATTTAATCAGAATTGGAAATCTCAAATTCCTATTTTAGTTATGATCTGGGATTTTATAAATTCATAGCACCAATTTATCTTTTCTTATTTTTAAATGTATTTCTCTGGAATTTCCCCTTATTATTTTTGCACCTTTTAGATGAGTTCATATATATTTTTGCATTTAAATAAGGGTTAAGGTGCAAATTTACCAATGAAGTTTTGTCCGAGGAGCGTCTAGCACAAATATCTTTTAGAAGAGGCAAAAATATTAATAAACAATTTAAAAGGGGTATCCACCACAAAAACTGTTAATCCGTACTAACGGCGTTAAATTATAAGAGAAAAAAACCCCTAACGACGTTAGTACAGATTTAACGGTTTTTGTGGTGGATGCTCCTTTTTAATTGTTCATTGGTATTTTTGCCCCTTATTAATTGTTCATTGGTATTTTTGTCTCTTCTAAAAGATATTTGTGCCAGATACTCCTCGGACAAAACTTCATTAGCAAATTTGCACCTTAATCCTTTAAATAAACATTATGTTAGATGTATCTCCACCAAAAGTTTGTTGTTAAATTTGTAATTTCTCCCCAGATATTTTTCATGGAATGAAACTTGAGAACTACTCCCTCTAGTTCTATTTATAAGTAACTTTTTTTCTTATAGGGTTGGTCCTTTTTATAAACAACTTTTACTTTTTATTTGAAAATGTAAGCTTCTTTTTCCTATTTTACCCTTATTAAATACTCATTTTCTCTCATATCTTATATTCATTCTCTCTCACACTTTTATGTATTCTCTCTCTTATACTCTTTTCATAAATAGAGGCATATATGAAAAAAAATGACATTTTTAACACATTTATTGCTTTTAACTACCAATTCGTTTTGCACAGTCAATGGAACAATTGCTTATAAATAGGACCATAGGAAGTAAAACTTATTTGAAATTTGAGGCACCAAAATTAAAAGGGTTCAAGAGCAAAAATATTCATAAACTTTTCTCAAAAGTGTATTCACTACTATAGATTTTTTTTGGTGCAAAAGTAACCATGAATTTTTAAAAATGGGGTAAAAGTGACACTTCCGTTAAAACTAACTAACAGCCATTAACTCCAATACAAACATACCAAAATAACCTTATATGAAAAAAAATGTTAAGGGACAAAAATGCCAATAAACTTTTTCCAAAAGGGCCGTTAAAATTAACTAACTGCTGTTAACTCCAATAAAAACATACCAAAACAACCCTATCTAAAAAAGAGGTTAAGTGGTAAAAATACTCATAAACTTTTTCTAAAAGGGTAAAAATACCCATAAACTTTTTTTAAAAGTGTGTCCACCACCATAACTTTTTTTTTTATATAGGGGTATTTTGGTACCTTTATACTGGAATTAACAATCATTAGTTAGTTTTAACAAAAATGTCACTTTTACTTCTCTTTTAAAAATTTATGGTTACTTTTATATCAAAAAAATTTATGATAATTGATACACTTTTAAAAAAATTTATAGATATTTTTATCCTATAACCCAAATCAAGACGAGGATTCGTAACCCATACGTTTTCAAGCCGGGCCCCCTCCATCTCCAAGACTATGTGTGTGTTTGTATTAGCTTTTTTTAATAGCTTCTGGAGAATAGATTATAAGAAGAATAGATTATGAGAAAAAAGTGATTTTGATAAAATGAGAGTGTTTGGATGTTTTGATCAGAATAGCTTTTTTCATGATCAAATTACTAAAAAGGACATTAACTTTTGCTATAATTACATATAAATGATAATATTATATTTTAAGTATTATTTAACATTAAATTGCATAATAAATACAAAAAATGAAATAAATTTGTCAAAAAATTGTAAAATCATAACATTTGTCAATTATGTAATATAAAAAAAATAGATGAAAAAATTTTAACAGATCAGTAGGTATTTACATATTTTTTCAGAAAATGTTATCTAATCAGAATTAAAATGACGCCAACAACCAAAATTAAATCAGTGCAATTGAATTTAGAATAGAAGCCCAGCAGGTAATTTGGCTATTTTCTCAATCTCATCTAACTATAATAAAAATTTTCATTTTTTCATAGTGAATGAATAAAGAAAAAAAATTTGCGTGTTCTGTTCACGCAAATCAGGAAAAAAAAACGAAAAAATGCAGATGGGACTGAAGGAATAATGGAATATCGAAGAAGAAGAAAAAGAAAGTTACGTAAGAAAGAGAAAATGAAAAGAGAAAAGGAAGAGAGAGAAAAGTAATAATGAACCCATCAGTCAAAAATTGCTGCAGAATTGAGGAAAAAATAGATTCTTGGTAAACTAAGGTTTGAGGCTTCAAAACCAAGGTTTGAGGCAAAAAGGGATTATGACAAAAAGAGTGGTGTTTGGATGTTTTTTAGGAAAACCATGGTTTGGGCTGAGAATCATTTAAAAAAATTGAATCCAAACACTCCCTAAGACTAGGAGTGTTCAAATCCGGGACTGGGACTGGGATCCACCACTCCTAGTCCCGGTATGGGTTTTTGGCCAGGATACAAATTACATCTCGGTCCTGGTTTGGTCCCAGTCCTGGTAATCCCAGACGGGACCGGGATCAAATCGGGAATTCCCGGTTTATTTTAAAAAAAATTAAATTTAAAAAATATTATTATTTTAGTTAAATTTTCTATAATCTAGTGTTTAAAGTAATTATTTAACATCTAATAAGACCATAATAATCACACAAATTGATCTATAATTGAAGAATAACATTTTATTATTATTATTATTATTACCTTCATCATTTTTTTATTATTTTTATACATTATATAGTAGGATTAGTATCACGATATATATAGTTTAACTCCAACTAAGCATGTGATACACATTTTATCAAATAGTAACTTAAATTATGGGATAAAAAATACAAAAATAAAACAATAATCCTACTATTCGAGGGCCCAATAGCGACCTTCTCCTCTTCTGTTTTCTGCATAAGGGAGGAAAAAGAGAGCTTGCAAATTTTTTGTCTACTTCCTCTTTCAACACCAACATTCTTCCTTAGATCCCAGTTTCCCGGTTCACCTAATGCTTGTCCTTGACTGTGAGTTCATTCTATGTGGGGTTCCTCATATCCAAGTTTTTGAGTTCACCTACTTTGTTAGCTTCATGATTTAGTCTTGTTCATTGCATTTGGCTGATGATTGATTCTACAAGTTCTTGCTTCATGATTTCGTCTGGTTCCTCATATATAAGTTTCTACAAGTTCACTGCATGTTGTTGATGTTGGCGTTCAATTTTTGTGTTTGATTCTGCGAGCTCATTATGAGTTATACAAGTTCGTCGGGTATTGCGATTGATTCTGTGTAGATGTTGGTGTTTGATTCTAGTGATGAATAAAAGAAAAAAATTGGACGTACACATTTTAAATATATATATATATATATATATATATATTAAACCTCATATTCCTATCTATTATCTATTTTCACGTCCATCTCTATCTTCATATCTTTTTCTTTTATATTTCCATCAAAATCAACTGTAATATGGGAGAATCCTTAAAAGAGAACATGAAAATTGGGAAATGACATATCAATTTTTTTATCAAAAGTTGATTAGAAAATGTCGAAATGTAATAAGCAATTCTCAACTTTTTTTTTGGGAAATACTTAATCTGTCATTTTTCAATTTCTAAGTTCTTTTTCAAGGATTCTCCCTTATAATATTTTTGTTGTAGAATATTTTTAGAGATATTATTGTAGAATATTTTTTAGGTAAAAATAAAATATTGTAGAAGATATTTAGCTATATGAACAAAAGGTATTATATTTGTCCAAATATATTATATTAATTATTTTTTTGAAAACTAAAAGTCATGTTAAAAAAAGAATAAATTTAGAAATAGAATTTTATATAATCATAATTTTTGGAGAATATAATCATAATTATAATTTATACCAAAAAGTTTTGGATTAAGTTATATTGAACACCCGAAATATTTCTTGAGATATTCAATGGGGCAACCTTTGCCCCTAAAATAATAAAAGTGGGGTAATTCCACCCTCACATTAACCTTGTGTTTTGGGAGGGGCGTCATTCAATTGATGAGTAAAAGTAAATTGGTAATTTGAAAAAAAAAAAAGTGAGTGTTTGGTGATATAAGTGATCAATTGAGTTTTTTTTTTCAATTTTAATAGTTTTTGCCATAAGCTCTATTTCTCAGTTTTTCCTAATTTAGCATTTGGGGAGAGTGTGAATGATTAAAATATTTTTTCAGTTGTGTCCAGTGTGCTATCAAAAAATATTGTAATTTTACCCTTAATGTATTTTTTCGGCTACAAAAATTAATTTAAACTATTTTTTAGTGTTTTTAACTCTTAAAATATTTTTTCAACTGTACCCAGTGTGTTATAAGACTGCTTGCAATTTTATCCTTAATGTACTTTTTCAGTTCCAAAAATTATTTTAAAATATTTTTTTTTGATGTTTTTAACCTTTTAAAATATTTTTCCACCCACTCTCTCTTACTATTATCGCAAAAGTCATTTGTGCTTAAATCAATCCAAATAAGTTTTACTTTTGCAAAAGTCATTTATACAATCGTTATTCCAAACATAAATCACATTACACAATCGGGCTTTTACTAAAAATAAAATTACTAAAAGCTAAATTGAGAAACTCTATTATTCCAATCGCTGTTCCGAACACATTCTAAAAGACCCTTAATAGCCTATAACTTTTATTGACTCATGGACACTTTGTCTCTCTTTTTTAATTAAAAAAAAAACCTTTTATCACTCTCATCACTCTTAACGCCAACTCTCATCTCTATCACCTCTGTTATTAACCTTTCCAAACCCTGCCCACCTTCTTCCTTTAGGATCTGTTTGATTTGAAAAGAGGGGATGGATGGGAGGGGATGGAAGGTTTTAATATTACTTTATTTGGTATGGTTAAAGAGGAGGATGGGATGGAGTTTTTAATGATCCCTTTTTAGTTTAAGAGGAGAAGGGAGGGAGGATAATAATTAATTTACTCTTATTTGTCAATAGGTGTATAAAAATTGATATGGGTTTTTTTTAATGAATATATAAATATATTTTAAAAAGTTAAATTTGTTAGAGCAAGCGTTTCATCCAAGAGGGGGGTGAATTGGGTGATACTAATAATTCGTTGATAATATAAAACTTGACGGTGAAATTAAAACAGTAAAGAGTAAGGAGAAATATCACCGAAGTGTACACCGGGAGTTATACTGGTTCGGCCACAACCACTTTGACCTATGTCCAGTCCTCAGAGCTTCTCTGAGAGTTTCACTATAACTTTCAAGATTCAGTGAGTTCTTGGCACCTCAGTACAAGCAAGTTCCTTCACCTGAACACTCGCTCCCCCTTACAAGTTGTAATCCAATCCCAACTCAAGGTTCCACAACCTTAAGTTATCTCAATAACAAATATTGAGTTTGAATGAAATATCTCTCTCTCAGAGTGAATAAGAATCACTGAAGTATAGAATCACTAAAATGAGTAAAACAGAGTAATGAACTTGATGATACGTTCGTGTGTGTTCTTGTTGTTGTTCCTCTGTTTGGATATTCTCATATATATAGATATGTTGGTGATGACCGTTGAAACATTTTCTACTCGTCCGTTGGAGAGTGCGCAGCCACTGTTGACTTTTCCAGTATTTGAAAAATATCCGTTGGCGATAGGTAATATTTGAACGTTGCATTTGACTTTCTTTGTTTGATAAAATCTCTTCATTGTTTATCTGTAAATATGCTAAGAATACTAATACAATGAAAGGTTAATCATATAGGAAACAAATCAATGAACGTTGGAATGATTTCTAAATTTCTGGACTTGCATACTCGAGTAGCTACTCGAGTATTCATTAAAGTTTACTCGAGTACTTACTCGAGTATCATCGGGAAAACTTTGATGAACTGCAAGTCAATAAACAAATATAAGATTACTCGGGTAGTGCATGGAATAAACAAAATATCAAACATTTGGAAATGCATATTTACTCGGGTACCTACTCGGGTATTGCACTCTTTACTTGATAGGTTACTCGGATACCAACTCGAGTAAACCTTCAAATAAACTTTAGGTTACTCGATGCTTTACTCCAGTAATGTCGGCAAGATTTCAAGGCCGAGAGCATTTCAAGTTTGATTACCTTGTTACTCGAGTACATACTCGAGTAAACATAAATTTTCTGCATAGTTTACTCGGGTAATGACTTGAGGTTTTTCTTCAAAAATAACTCTGGATACTCGAGTACTTACTCGAGTAATCCACTTTTAAATAAGTCATCCAATACTTGCATACTTGAGTAACGCCTCGAGTGAAGTAAGATAAAACCAGATCAAGTTATTCAAGTATTACCTTCAGGTTTTTGCTTACCACAGTGAGTTACTCGAGTAACTCCTCGAGTAACGTTGGAAGGGTTGAAAATGCCGAGAGCAACATATTTCTTGAAACAGGGGACTCGAGTACATACTCGAGTATCATTGGAAGGCCGAGAGCAGCTGGAAGTTTTTTTTTTACATGGTTACTCAGTATCTACTCGAGTAATGTTGGCAAGCCGAGAGCAACTCAAACTGAATTACCTGGTTAATTGGCAGGCCGAGAGCAACTTGAAAACATTTACATTATTACTCGAGTACATACTCGAGTAACATTGGCAAGTTACTCGAAGGTGTCTCTGATTACTTCAAGTTTCTGTCCCTTTACTCGAGTACATACTTGAGTAATACCTTAGAAAACTTGCTTCTGATCAAGTTTCTCAGATTTTTCTCTTGGCCTTTCTTCATTACTTCAATGCTTACTTCAAGTGATGCTTTTCCTTGTTATTACTTTGTTCAAACTTATTTATTAATCAAATCTTTTTTCATAATATTCTTTGTTATCATCAAAACATGATATCTAACAAAATTTACAAATTTTATTTTTTAAAATGAAATGTTTGTTTTATAAAAACTTCGAGATATTTGTTTAGCACATATTTTAATTTTATTTAATTAATAAAATAATATATATAAAAAACCAAATGGCAAAGTTCACCACACAAGTAGGCATATGGAGCTTCTGGCCAAAAAACGAAGGTATACGAAGCTCAAGAAAATAAGCGATGGTTTGGTGCAATGGCGGAAGGGTAAAAAGCAAAGATCCAATGATCGGCAACAAGGAGCATGACCACTATTCATCTTCCATTTTCTCCGCCCCAAAACCATCACCTTTGATTCCTCCATCACTCTTCTTCTTGCACCAGTTTTAGCACATATTTTAATTTAATTTAATTAATAAAATAATATATATGAAAAATCAAATGGAAAAGTTCACCACACAAGTAGGTATATGGAGCTTTTGGCAAAAAAAGGAAGATATACGGAGCTCAAGAAAATAAACGATGGTTTGGTGCAATGGTGGAAGGGTAAAAAGCAAAGATCCAGTGGGCGGCAACAAGGAGGACAACTACTATTCATCTTTCATTTTCTCCGCCCTAAAAACGCCACCTTTGATTCTTTCACCACTCTTCTTCTTCAACCACCATCGCTAGTCTCTTCTCGCCCCCTCCCCCCAATCTCCTCCTCCTCCAACTCCATCGCCACCTTGTCACCAGTGACTCGCCACCTCCTTATCATTTTCACCGCTGATGCTGTCAAAAGGACACGAGAGAAGAGAAAAGCCAAGAGTGCATAAGTAATATCTTGATTTTTCAAAAAGACAATGGAACCATTTTGACCAGAGAAAGCTGATGTTTTTATTTTTTTTCATCACGGACATTGATGGGAATATCACGAAATTGATTTCGGTAAATTAGCCAGGATATTTGGCTCCCCTCCAAAAAAAACCCCTAATTTGGAGGGGAGCAAAATGAGGGGATTAGAGGGCGAGGGAAGGCAGATTTTGGCTCCCCTCCCTTCTGAAATTTCAAAACCAAATGAGGGGAAGGGCTCATTTTTCCTCCCCTTTCATGCCTTCCCCTCTATCCAAATAGGCTCTTGATAACCCTGCTCTCACATCCCAACCTCTTTCACTCTTATATTTTGCCCTAATTACGAACATATTCATTTATTTTAAAAATATACATTATAGTCCAAACTACTAACACTATTAAGAGAATGTTTTATGAAGATTCTTGAAGTATATTTTTTAATTAAAAATTATATTAGAATAAAGGGATGATTAATCTGCTGGCCCTTATAATTTCAACCAATTTTTAATTGGGTCCATATAGTTTTTTTATCAGGTCCTTATACTTTCACTTGTTTTTTATCAGGTCCTTATATTTTCACATGATTTTCAATTAGGTCCCTACACTTTTTTTTAATTATTTATTCCATAAATTCTAATAATATTTTTCTATTAATGTAAAATATAATATTATTATATAAATACTAATATTCTATAAATAATAAATTATCATGATATTTTTATTTTAACATTATTTTTTATGAATTATTTAAATATTGTTTATAATTTTTAATTAAACATATATTTAAATACAGAACCATGGGTCATTCTCGACGGCAAAAACCATCTTGCCGGTTTCCAGAAGCTTCTTGGTGAGTTACCGTACTGAGACCAACCTCAAGGATGAAATCAGTGCTTTTGATCTTGATACCAGATTTCTGAACTATAGCATCAAGTCACCTTGGTAAGGCTTGTGTTGCTGTTGCTTTCCCTTCTCCTTCTTGATCTTCCCTCCAACCATTTGTGAAGCTCTCTTTCTACTAGCGATAGACAATAATACTTAGGGAAAATCCTGTTAAAAGAGTACTTGGTTCTGAGCTCCGCTCGTCTAAACACTATCCCTCTCTCTATACAGCCTGAAAATTGTTTGTTTGTGAACTAAAATAAAAATGCATCCATGCGCAATATTAGGGCTATGCACGATCAGATATGGTTCTATCTAGCTTGTTTGTTCTTGACACATATGCAACTCAAGCTCCGTGTGTCCCTATGGTGCAAACTTGGTAATCCATCATGGGTAAGGTGCACGGGGCAAAGTTTGAGGTCAAACATCTAAAGTAGCCAAACAAAACAAAAAGAAGAAGCCCAGGGGGTACGTATAACAGACGTTTTGTCACAGATGTTGTTGGCATCAAGAAAAGGTGAAGACAAAATTCTTCAGAGCAGGAATCAAAGGCTTGAAGGACGGGTTCTACTTTTCTTTTGGTGAGATATTTCTGTTAAAGGTTGCTATTAACTTAGGTTATGTATTAAATGATGAATTTTAATATCTTGTCAGGCTCTGTGAGTGATTTTTTTGTTAGTTAATTTCTACTTGTATATGAGATAGAGCAATGACTTTGCTGATTTTGCCTTGTTTTCGTAATAATTAAAAAAAATATGGTTCTGTTTTCAATTTTGCTTTAATAATGACTAAAGGTTAATGAGGTAATTTCACCTAAATTCTAAATCCCTAATTATAACATATAACCTCATCTATAATTTGCTAAGTTTAGTGACCATAATTAGAATTTGGATAATTTAACTCTCTTTTATATTAATTATTTTTTAAATTATATAATTATTATTTAAATTTATTATTAGTAAATTAGATTTTAATATTATCCATTCATTTAAATTTCAAGTAAGTTAATAAATTAAAATCCAAAAATACCTACAAGTACATGATTAAAAACAGGCAAAAGTATAAGGAGCTAATAAAAAGAAAAAACCTATAGGGACGTAATTTAAAATTAGTTAAAACTATAAGGACCTGTAGATTAGGTATCCCGAGAATAAATCTTATCTACTAATTTATCCCACATTATATGGAATCTCTAATTTATCTATTAACACTAATATTTATTAATGATTTATTTAATATTTTTACTCTATTTAGAAAAAAAATTAAGTAAACTTTATGTGAAAAATATTGACACCTTGATCAAAAATTTGAGTAATTTTTTTAACAAACATAAGTTTAATGAAAGATATTTAAAAATTTTGAATTATGATATATTAATATAAGGATTTGAAAATTATCTCATTTTTATAATATTGTAATTTAATTGAAAATACATATATCAAATTGCAAAACATTGTAGCCAACAAATGTATTTAAAAGATTGCATCATAAGAAAGATTTAATAAATTAATCAAGCATTTAAATTTATTAAAAATAAAATTTATAATTATAAACTTAATTACTTTGTAATATGGTAATCAATTTAACAGTATGACAAAACATTTGAAACTAAATGTGATTAAATGATTGTTTCTACGGCCTAACCTAGCCTATTTAGTAAATATGTTAAACCAAGGCTCAAGCCCATTGCTAAACCTATTTAGGTAAACAGGTCAGGCCTATTTTCATAAAGACTAGCCTACAAGCCTAACCTATTTATCTTTTTTTTAATGCTATTATATATAATTATATATAATATAATCTAAATCAACTTTATAAATTATTTATACAATTACTAACTTAGTCTTTATATTAAGTTTTACATCTCATCATTCGCCAACAAACTTATCATGCCCTTATTTTAATTTCATCTTTACTAAAGTATTCGCGAAAAATGATATGCGGTTCGGTAGGCAACACAAGAATAGCATAAATATACTGATATTATGTGCATGATTACTAAAATTTCCCATAGGGGTTCGTACATGATACTTACAATTAAGGTAGCCGCATAGGGCTACTAGGGTGTCTAAACCCATCCCAGTGAAATGGAAACTTCTTCTCGTCTTCGCTCCACCACTGCAACCCTCTCTCGTACAGTTCTATTCTCTGATTTCCATGTACCTTCTGTATTCGCCTGTCTAAATTGTTAGTAGAGGAGGGTGAGATTTGAGAGAATCTAGTAGGAAAATAGTACCAATATGCATGCAAGATAAGTGGTTAATGCATGACATGATTGCAATACATAACTCATGCTAACACAATGATATATCTGCGTACTCAATATTTTAAACACATACTTATGGCCATAAAGTAATAAGAAACAGAGCTTCAATCATTCATATATGTTTCACATAATCAAGCAAAGCAATAACATGCATCAATACACGAGCACAAATATCCAATACACACAGGAGAGGTAAGTTCCCTACCTTAGCCCTTTTTGATCCTTAAGTAAGCTCATCGAACTTTGTGCCTCGTAATGCATGTCACAACTCTACTCTCCACTCAGTCCTACAATTCCAAATATACTATTTAGACACTTCCATAGTGTTTATGGGGGTTATGAGTCTATATTGAAAAATTACTAAAATGCCCCCAGGGACCTGGTTTGGCCGCCGTACATGGTCCGACTGTACTTTTTTCAAAATTTTGACATGGGTTATTCTGACATATTTTTTCCCAGGGAATCCATTTCCGGACTTGGAATTATCAAATTCATTGTAAAATTACAAAAATAGCCTTGATAGCCCCTATGTTAGGGTTTTAAGGGCATTTTCATAATTATACTTTTTCAACCTTTTCCGAAAAAGTGACCAACTGTAACCCCACCTAGTTTTCCCTCCTGAACACAATGGAATCATAAAATAATTGAAAATCCAAATCTAAGGCTCATTTCTAGATCTGGACGAATTGCACAAATTCCCTGAAAAAATTAGGGTTTTTGAAATCCAACTCCGCAGACAGGTTCCTTTCTACTCCTTACCACTTTATTAACTATTTAATTAGGTTATAACTACCATTTGGACTAAATTTCGACAGCATAACCTTTAGGCCTATATGTTTCCAAATTTTCAAATCAAAGACAATCCGATGAAATCTCAATGATTAAATTGTCCACAGCAGCTAAAATAGTCAATATACAAAGGTTTGGAAGTTACCTCAAACTCCTTTTGGCTTTTCTCTAATATGGCTGAACCATAGCCCTTCTTAACCATGAAAATTGAGCTTCCAACACCTTAAAGAATATGAAAGAGAAGCTTAGGAGCAATGTTATACACATTAGATAGGAATTCACCGAAGAAATCAACTTACCTCGCGAGATTTCCCCTCCTTCTCTCACTAAATGCTCTCAAGCTTTCTCCCTCCTCTCTATGCTATTGAATGTCGGAAATGGGAAGGAAGAGATGACGATTAGCTTTTAATATCATGCTTATGTCATCTCTTCATATGCTGATGTCATAATTCCCTATTTTCCCATTTTTGGATTTTCTGCCCACACTTTGAAAAATCATAACTAATTCTAGAAAAATCAAATTGGAGTGATTCCAACGGCTATGAAACTCTCCTTGAGTCTAGTTTCAAGAAAAAATATATTCTTTAGCCAATTGGAAGCACATCATTCCTAAAAATTCCATCTTTAGACGCTGTCATAGAAACTTTCTAGTTTCGTTGGCTTTTTGCATATAGCTTCAAATGATTCATATGACCTATCAAATTAAAGCTCAGGATGTCTACTTTCACCCTTTAAAATTTCATAATTCTTTTGCTCATCATGTGATCATACAAAATCACATGACAAGTTCACTGCCTCATAGGCAATTTCACTATAAACGTAATTATATTCTCCAAAATTCACCATTTCATTTCATTGACTATTTCCAATAATTACAATATATTTGTTGAATAAAATTTGGGGTGTTACAAAACTCAACCTTTTTATTCATTAGTCGAACACATTTGCCTCTCTTCTTTTCAATCACTCAAGACTGCAATGTTAGCTCACTCCATTTTCCTTTATTTGCGTCATTAGTTGAAACATAATAATTGCTACAAGTTTATTTTAGTGATGCCCCAATGAAATATTATAATCTTAGTAGGAGGAGTTTGTCTTGGTCTCTATAGAAAAAAATAAAAAAATGTAAGATCCGGTCTAACATGCACAACTTGTTGTATTGGTTTATTTTAGAAAATATATTTTCTTAAATTGATTTTTTTTATTCTGACTTGCTTGAATAATTGTTATTACTAGGTGTTCTTTTTCTTACTAAACTATTATATTGCAAGTAAGAATAAATCCTAAACTTTTAAGACATAATGTAGGTTTTTAAATCGGTTTGGGAGGTTGTAAAGGAACATGGAGGTATAGGCTTTAAGCCTATTTAAATGCTTATATTTTAAGTAGGCCTTTAAATAGGCTTCAAGCTTTGTCAAACCTTTTAGATGCTCAGGCCCTAGTCTAAAATTAAGCCTATATACAAGCTGTGGCTTTGGCTCTAGATCTCTATTGCAGGCCCAGGCCTATTTAACTAAAGCCTAGCTCGACCTAACCTATTTTCATCCCTGTTGTATAGTAGAGCTTTCACATGAGAAATAGATACTGGTTCATTTATGTGGCTCTTAAATATATTAGGGTGTTGTTAAAAATAGCATCCAAAGATCTTTATCCCACATTTGAATAATATTTCCTATAGAATGGAGTTGACTAATTTTGGGAGAGTAATACAATAAAATAAATTACTTTAAAATATTTATATTTATTATATTTTTTTCAAACTAATTTACCTGTATTATAAGCTGATATATAATATGATGACAAATAAGTATTTCAGAGAGATAATTTAACATATGATATGATTAAGTAATTTATTTAGTTTGCTTAATCTATCTAAAATAGCCATCTGGGTTATATGTTAAAGATTAAAGGTAGTATGTTATTTATATTGGGCTTATCTTCCTATTTGTTATAAAAAGGGTCAAGGTCCAATTTTACTCTGTAAGTTTTTGCCTAGGAGTGGTGAGTATTCAGAAGTTTTTTTATAATCAATTTCACCCCAGAAGTCTTAAAATAGGAGCAATATCATCCCACCCATCAGAAAAATTAATTTAGACTGTTAGGTTGACTAATGTGGTACACTCAACACATATACGTCATCATCCTCAGCCAGCTCATCACCCATTAGAAAAGTAATATGGCATCCGGTACATAAATGTGTAGGCAACAAGCTTGGCGAAGAAAAGGCAAAGTGCAAAGGTTATTACTCTTATACATGCTTGGTTATTACTCCTATATACATGCTTCAATAATCCCAATACTCTTTCTAGCTACTCACCAAGCAGGAAGAAAGCAAACAATAATTGAGGAGAATGTAGAAACTATGATAATAGAGCTATACTTGCTTTTCTCCAATTTTGCTACTGAATGTGTAAAAAAAATTTTGGGCTACCTACTTATTTCTCCTCCAATGTCAACCTCTTCTTCACCAAGTCATTTCAAAACATGAATAAGGCCATCTGAGTTGGATGCTTCTCGCTGGTGAATGTTTTCTCCGATAATTCTTCCTTTCATCCAAAAATAAAGTCATCCAATTTGGATCTCCAAGCCACCTTCTGAACCAGAACCACGACGTCTTGTGATGAAAGAAAATGATTCAAATCCAATTGAGGAGAATGTAGTGTTAGTTTCAAATTTGAAGATTCAAATCACCCTGACGAGAAAATGATGAAAGAATCATTCCCAAAAATTCGTCTCATTTTTCTGCGCTATGAAAAGATAAAATGTCAAAGAGGAAGAAGGAAGGTTACAAAGGCTGAGTTTGCAGGGGGAAAGGAGAAGATGGTGGAGAGTGAATACACTGGTTTGGATGATTAGACGGATGAGATGGCATATTGAGTACAAGTGGAGTGCCAAGTATATCATATGGTGAAACAAAACAAATTTAACCATCAAAGTTAATACCTTTTAATGGTGGAGGTAGCATTGCTCATATTTTAACTCTTTCGGGGTAAAATTGCTCTTCAAAAACCTTTAGGATACCTACCACTTCTAAACAAAAAATTTAGGAGCAAAATTGGACCTTAACCCTTACAAAAAGAAGTGATAAATTCATATACGTGTATACATAATTTATATAAGGGTTAAGGTGTTATAAAAAAAAGAAGTGATAAATTCACATGTGTGTATGCACGATTTATAAAAAAGAAGTAATAAATTCTTATCTTTCACATGTTCGTCCCTTTTTCTCCCTACCCATGTGCTATAACTCTCCTAAATGTTTAATCTCTGATGGGTATAATTTAAAATCCAAACTTGGTGTTATTTCTAATGGGTATCATCTCAAATTAGTATGCTTCAAAGTCCAAGCTTGAGGCTTTTTCCTTTGAGAGTGGAAGAGAAGAAGAATATGAAACAGGGGACTCAGTTTTGGAGGCAACTAGATATATTGGGATATAGACCATGTTTGGGTTTTAGCAAAGAGTTTAGGAGATAAAGTTATAGGATTGCAAAGGAAAAGAGAAGGTGTTTGATGATTGTGGTTTCTGCCTTGCTGAAGGATTGAATCAATAAAGGGTGAATCGAGAGGCTACAAGGGAGAGGTTGTTTTTATGAGTTGAGGGGCATTTTGGTATTTTCATAGTGTATATAATGTCAGTTAAGGTATTTTAACGATATTGGTATTTTTGCTCTGATTTTGCAAGCTTATGGGTACTTTTGCACCCACCTCCAAAAAGCATTTAGTGTTGGGCTCATTTTTAACAAAAGCTCATAAGTATTTTTGCACTTTAACCCTTTATATAAGAAGTCTACGATATACAAACTGATTATGTGTATGTAGATCTCTCCATTTCCTTTTCCCTCCACTCCATACTTTAACCTTTTGATCAAATTTTGAATGAGTTTGATTTATCGTTCTATAAATTTTTTTTGTAAAATGTGAAATTATGAAATAAATAATGGATAATTAATTTGTAGGTCCTTATAGTGTTAACATATTTTTAATTAAATCACTATAGTTTTTTCTATTAGATCCTCATACTTTTACCTGTTTTTAATCAGGTCCTTGTAAAGTTTTTTCTTTTTATCTAGTTCTTATTGTTTCATTGAATTTTTAATGAGGTCCTTGTTAGATTTCATATGTTTTGATGATAAGAAATATTGGATTAATCATACAAAAGGTTTTGATAATTAAACAAAAAGATTTGAACAAAGTAATTAAGTTCTTGATTGCAGGCAAAAGCATTATTTGAAGTAGCTACTGCAGTAATGAAGATATAGAAATAGACAGAGTAGAGAAAAAAAGGGCTGTTCAAAGTATCCTGGTCCCGGTTGTCCTGGCTCGGTCCCGGATATTTTATCCCGGGAATTTCCCGTCTCGGCCGGGACTGAGATATAAAAAACCCAGGACCGGGATCACACCTTGTGATCTCGGGAATTCTCGGTCCCGGTTTTTTTTTATATTTGTTCCTTAAAAAATAAGTTATTATTTTATTTTTGTATTTTTTACCTCATAAATTAAGTTATCATTTGATAAAATGTATATCACATATTTAGTTAGAGTTAAATCATATATATCGTGATACAAATCCTAACTATATAATGTATAAAGATAATAACAAAAATGATGAATGTGATAATAATATTAATAATAATATGTTATTCTTCAATTCTAGCTCAATTTGTATGATTTTTATGACCTTATTAGGTGTTAAATAATCACTTTAAACACTAGATTATAAAAAATTTAACTAATATAATTATATTATTAAAACTGGGAATTCCCGATCCCGGTCCCGGGAATTCCTGGTCCGGGTTGTCCTGGGAATTTCCCGGGACCGACATCCCAGTCTCGGCTACCCCCCAGGACGAGAACTGGGAATGGGTGATCCCGGTCCCGTCCCGAGATTTGAACACCCCTAAAGAAAAAGGAACACTATGATATTTTGAAGACATTACTCGAGTGAGACCTCGAGTAATGACTTCATTACTCGAGGGACTACTCGAGTAATGTATAAGAAATTGTTCCAGGAAACTCTGTCAAGAATTAAGTGAGATAACTCGAAGGGATCACTCGAGTAATCTGTAGAGTTATTTGAGACATTACTCGAGTGATCAATCGAGTAATTAGAGAAGAAACCATCCAGTAGCTCTCGGCCAAGAATTGAAGGACATTACTCGAAGGGATCACTCGAGTAATCTGCAAAGTTATTTGAAGCATTACTCGAGTGACCACTGGGTAATCAGGTAAGTTTAATAGAATTTTCTCTCGGCCAAGATTTTAATGCATTAAGAGAGAAGTCAAATATATCGTCCGCAACATTCGAAACACCTGCATACCACAAACGGCTAGTTTTCAAATTCAAAAAATGGTTAAACGAAGCTGCGCAACTCCAACGGACATATTTGAAATGCTTCCAATAGACATCACAATTCATCTATATATACGGAGCATTCAAAGAATAGAACACAATAATTGAGAACACGTAAACTTACATTGATCATTATATTCTTAGTGCTCTATTTTCTTATATTCACTCTTTGTACTTCAGTGATTATATATTTGCTCTGTGAGAGAGTTTTTCATTACAAACTCAATATTTGTTATTGAGACAACTTAAGATTGTGGAACCTTGAGTTGGGGATTTGATTACAACGTGTAAGGGGGAGTGAGTGTCTAGTGAAAGAACTTGCTATGTACTGAGGTGCCAAAAACCCACTGAATCTTGGAAGATATAGTGAAACTCTCAGAGACGCCCTGAAGACTGGATGTAGGTCAAAGTGGTTGTGGCCGAACTAGTATAACTCCCAGTGTACACTTCGGTGATATTTCTCCTAGCTCTTAACTGCTTTAAATTTATAGTCAATTTATATATTCATAACAAAATTTTTGGTATCACCCAATTTACCCCCTCTTGGGTGAAACGCTTGCACTGACATTTGGTATCAGAGCATAGGTCTTCTTGTTAAGGTATAACAACCTAAGAAGGATCTAATGGCAAGCATGGGTGAAGGATCTCTTCTCGATGGAGCTTCTATCACTAGACCTCTAGGTTTCAATGGCGAATACTTCTTATTCTGGAAAGTGAAGTATAGAGTATTCGTAATGGCTACAAAATATGGATTATGGGATGTGATTGAAAGTGGAAACTATCAACTAGTAAAAGTTGTAGATTCTCAGAAAATTCCCAAAATGCCAGTAGAATTTGATGAGAATGATAAGAAACTCATAACTCTCAACAGTAAAGCAATTCTGATGATTCAAAGTACTTTAAGTCAAAATGAGTCCTTTAGGATCTGCACGCTGTCAACGGCTAAGGAAATATGGAAAGCCCTGGGAATAGCACACGAAGGAACTTCAAGAATAAAGGAAAATTGGATCAATACTATGTTTACTGAATTTGATTTAGTTTAAATGAAATTAGGTTAGTCAATAGCTGAATTTGAACTTAGATATATTCATCTTGTTAATCAACTTGCAGTACTTGGGAAAGTCTATTATCAACATACCCAAGTATAAAAGATTCTGAATATTCTTTCTAAAGACTGGGAGGCCAAAGTCACCGCTATTGAGGAAGCAAAAGGTGAATCAATGTGATCGGTTGCTTCTATATTTAGAAGTTTTTCTGAATATGAAAGTAAACTAATGTTCAAACGAGAACTAAAAGACATTGGTGACAAGAAGAAGAGAGGCCTAGCACTAAAAGCAAAAGAAGAAAATCAAGATAAGGATGAAGAGTTTGACCATAACAAAATGGGCCTAATAATAAAACGATTCAAAAAATTTTATAAGAAAGGCTAAGGATTCAAAAACTTTCAGAAAGGAGGTACAAGTAGTAAAGAACACATCATCTATTATGAATATGGAAAGCTAGGACGTATCAAATTGAAATTTCAAGAACTGGCTCAGAAGAATAAAGAAAAGAGAAAAGGCAAATTCTACAACAAAAAGAAAGCCTTTGTATATGCCATATGGGGAGATAGTTCTTCTGACGAAGATAGTGATGATGAAGAAGTAGCCAATATCTGTCTAGTTGCTCAAGAAGAAATAGAAGAAGAGGTAACTGATTCTGATCCTACCTATGATGAATTACTTTCCAAATATAATGCTTTACATTTTGAATTCATCAAAGTAGTTAGAGAACTAGCTAGTGTCAAAAAGAAAAACAAAGTTCTTGAAGTAAAACTTAAAGAGAATTTAGAAAAGGATTGTGAAAACTGTTCTTCTTTGAAAAAGAAAAACATTGAGCTCACGAAAATTCTTAAAAAATTCACTAAAGGAAATGAGATGCTAAATATAATTTTAAAAGTTCAACGATTTGTAAATGACCGATCTAATATTGGATATGATCCAAAATCAAATAGAAGGAAAGGAAGAAAGAAAGTAGGAGGTTAGTCACACTTGAATTATTTTCAACATTCTGTTCATACATCAATTCCTTTTACATATTGTAATTATTGTAATAAAAAGGTCATTATTCTTCATCATGCATTCATAAGAAGAAGGAAAGATAGGAACCTACAAATGGGTACCTAAAGGTTCATATGTTTAAAAAATCATTTGTACTAACCCAAAAGGACCCAAAAAAATGTGGGTACCTAAGACTTAATCATATTTGATTGCAGATATGTCTTAAAGCATCCAAAAATAACAAATGGTACATAGACAGTAGATGCTTCAAACATATGACCAGTGATTTCGAAAGTTTTACCTCATTTCAACCAAAGGAAGGTGGAAAGGTAAAATTTGGAGGAAATCAATCCAGAAAGATAGCAGGAATTGGTGAAATAAAAAATGACAAAGGAATACAAGTCAAAGACGTATATTACGTTGAAGGTTTATGTCATAATTTGCTGAGCGTAAGTCAAAGTACAAATAAAGACAACTGGGTAATATTTTGTTAGATCTCATGTTTTGATGATAACAAAAGAATGGTTTGAAAAGGAAATGTTTAATAATCAAGCTTGAACTAAGTAATGACAGGAATAAGCTTTACTTGAGGTAAGCATGGAAGTAGTGAAGATTGGGAAAGAGAAAATGCTGAGGAACTTGATCAGAAGCAAATCTTCTAAAGGCATTACTCGAGGCGCTACTCGAGTAATGAGACAAAACTTGAAGTAACCAAGGAGAACTTCCAGTAACCTGCTACCATTACTCGAGGCGCTACTCGAGTAACCAGGTAAAATTTTAAGGTTGCTCTCGGCCTGCTAATGTTACTCGAGGAGCTACTCGAGTAACAATGTGAAAACTTCCAGTTGCCTTCAAGTTTTCCCAATGATACTCGAGGAGCTACTCGAGTACCTTTGTTTCAGAAAATATGGACTTCTCGGCAGTTTGTACCACTGCTAATGTTACTCGAGGCGCTACTCGAGTAACCCTGTGAAAACTTCCAGTTGACTTCAAGTTTTCCCCATGATACTCGAGGCGCTACTCGAGTAACCATGTATTTGAAAATGTGAAGCTCTAGGCACTTTGTACCACTGCCAATGTTACTCGAGGAGCTACTCGAGTAATGCACCAAGGTGAGTGAAAACTTGAGGTTAGTACCCGATTAACTTGAACTCTCTTTATTTCATCTTCCTCAAGTCCTTATGGTTTAAGTGGATTCCTCGAGTATGTACCCCAGTATATGCAAATGTTTTCAAAGTAAACTTCAAGTCATTACCAGAGTAAATCATGTTTAAAAGTCTCAGTTACTCGAGGTATTACCCGAGTAACCTATGCAAAAATGAATGCATTACTCGAGTTCCTACTCGAGTAATGAGGTATTTGCTCTCGGCCTTGAAATCCTGTCAACATTACTGGAGTAGAGCATCGAGTAATCAAAAGTTTTTCAAAGGATTACTCGAGGTGTTACCCCAGTAATCTATGAAGTTGCAGAAGCATTACTGGAGTAGCTACCTGAGTAAATAACTATTCTAAAAGGTTTTAAATTTAGTTTATTCCATGCACTACCCGAGTAATCTTGTTTCTCTTCATTGAATTTCAAATAAACAATGATTTCACGATGTTACTCGAGGAGCTACTCGAGTAAACTTCAAGGGTTACTCGAGGAGCTACTCGAGTAAGCATACCCAGAAATTTAGAAATCATTCAAACTTTCATTATATTGTTTCCTATATGATTAACCTTTCATTGTATTAGCATTCTTAGTATATTTACAGAGAAACAATGTAGAAATCATATCAAGAGATGAAAGTCAAAAGAAACGTTCAAATGCCAACCACCGCCAACGGATATTTTTCAAAAACTTGAAAAGTCAATAGTGGCTGCGCACTCACCAACGGACGAAAGGAAGTGTTCCAACGGTTATCACCAACATACCTATATATATGGGAACCTTCAAATAGAGAAGAACAACCAAGCACACATACGAACGTATCATTAAGTTCATTGCTCTGTTTTCACGTTGAAATTATATTTCTATGCTTCAGTGATTATCATTTACTCCGTAAGAGAGATATTTCATTCAAACTCAATATTTGTTATTGAGATAACTTAAGGTTGTGGAACCTTGAGTTGGGATTGGATTACAACCTGTAAGGGGGAGCGAGTGTCCAGGTGAAAGGAACTTGCTTATACTGAGGTGCCAAGAACCCACTGAATCTTGGAAGCTATAGTGAAACTCTCAGAGAAGCTCTGAGGACTGGACGTAGGTCAAAGTGGTTGTGACCGAACTAGTATAACTCACGGTGTACACTTCGGTGATATTTCTCCTTCCTTATTACTGTTTTAATTCTTTTGTCAAAGTTTTATATTTTCAAAAGAAATTTCAGTATCACCCAATTCACCCCCCTCTTCGGTGAAACGCTTGATCTAACATATTTGACTCTGAGGAATGTCTAATTATAAACAATAAAGACTTACAACTTGACAAGAAGAATATCAAAACAAAGCTCATAGTAAAAAGGGAAGGTAACTGATATACTCTTGATATCAGTAGAAATGATTCAGAAAATTGTTTTCTGAGTAATGCCGATGAAAGTTGGTTATGGCATAAGAGACTAGCTCATGTCAACATGCACCAACTAGGCAAACTCCTCAAAAAGGATTTAGTACTTGGATTACCCAAAGTAAATTTCAAAAATGATTTGATTTGTGACACATGTCAGAAGGGTAAACAAACTAAATCATCTTTCAAATCAAAAAAATGAAATTACAACAAACCGACCACTTCAATTGCTACATATGGATTTAGTTGGACCAGCAAGAGTTAAAAGTCTTAGTGCCAACTTATATTCATTGGCCATTGTTAATGATTTTTCTATATTTACATGGACTATTTTTCTATCATAAAAGGATGAAACCTTTACAGAATTTGTTGTTTTTGCCAAGAAAGTGTAAAATGAGAAAGGTATGTCCATTGCAGGTATCAGGATAAATCACGGTGGAGAATTTTAAAATCAAGTCTTTAAGGAATATTGTGATACAAATGGCATTGATCACAATTTCTCCGCTCCAAGGACACCTTAACAAAATGAAGTCGTGGAACAAAAGAACATAGTACTCACTGAAATGGCTAGAGCAATGCTGAATAAAAAGAATATGTCTCAAGTTTTCTAGGCTGATGCAATGAGCACGGCATGCTACATTTCAAACAGAACCTACATCAGAACAAAACTTGGAAAGACACCATACGAACTATATAAAGGAAGGAAGCCACATCTTGCTCATCCGCATATCTTCGGTTGTAAGTGTTTCATTCATAATAATGGTAAAGATAACTTTGGAAAATTTGATTCTAAAATAGATGAAGGAATTTTCCTAGGCTATTCTAACTGCAGCAAAGCATACAGAGTTTTCAATAAACGAACATGTGTTGTTGAAGAATCAATTCATGTTGTATTCGATGAATTTGAATCCTCTGACAAAACTATTGACGATGAGCAGGAAGTTGTTTTAAATCAAGAAAATGATCAATCTAATTCTAAATCTTCTATCCCAGAAGTTGACCAAACCAAGGAAGAAGATCAATCACTAGGACAGCCTAGAGCTTGGAAATACAATAAAAATCATCCCCTAGAGCAAGTCATAGGAGATGTGAATGAAGGAATCGAAACCAGAAATAGAATTTTCAATGAAGTTAGTTTTTCTGTATTTATTTCTGAGATTGAACCTTTTAATATTGATGAAGCCCTATCAGACAATGATTGGGTAATAGCAATGCAAGAAGAACTAAACTCATTTGAAAGAAATCAAGTTTGGGATTTGGTACCCGGACCTAAGGATCATCCGATCAATGGCATTAAATGGGTATTTAAGAACAAACTTGATGAATCCGCAATCATTGTCAGAAACAACACAAGATTGGTGGCCAAAGGCTATAATCAGGAAAAAGGAATTGATTATGAGGAAACGTATGCTCCAGTGCCCAGATTGGAAGCTATACGAGTACTCTTAGGCTTTGCATGCATCAAAGGATTCAAATATATCAAATGGATGTAAAAAGTGCATTTCTAAATATCTACATCATGGAAAAAGTGTATGTAGATCAACCCCAGGTTTTGAAGATGTAACCAAACTTGACCATGTTTTCAAATTGAGAAAATCTTTATACAGTTTAAAACAAGCTCCTAGAGCGTGGTACGAAAGGAACAGTAAATTTCTCATTGATCAAGGTTTTGTATGAGGAAAAGTTGATACAACACTTTTTACAAAATGAAAATGAGATGATATCTTAATTGTGTAAATATATGTTGATGATATAGTTTTCGGTGCTACTAACGAAACCTTGTGTAAGAAATGTTTTGAGATAATGTAGGGAGAGTTTGAGATGTCAATGATAGGAGAATTGAATTTCTTTCCCAGTTTGCAAATCAAACAAAGAAAGAATGGAATTTTCATATCTCAAACGAAGTATTTGAAAGAGCTATTGAAGAAGTATGGAATGGATAAAGCAAATGGAATGGATACGCCTATGAGCTCAACTACGTTGCAAGATGATGATGTCAAGTGAAAAGATTACAACATCACAAAATATAGAGGAATGATTGGATCATTACTTTATCGCACTACAAGCAGACCTGACATCCAATTCAGTATTAGTATGTGTGTAAGATATCGGTCAGCACCAAAGGAGTCACATGCTAAAACCGTCAAACATATCTTTCGATATCTTGTTGACACGACAAAATTAGGTCTCTGGTTTCCTCAAGGAAGAAGTGAATATCTAGTTGCATACTCAGACTTTGATCATGGAGGATACAAGACAGACAGAAGAGTACCAGTGGACAAAGCCAGTTCTTTGGAGGTTCACTTGTGTCATGGTTTAGCAAGAAACAAAATACAGTGTCTCTTTCAACAACAGAAGCTAAGTATGTTGCAGCATCAAGTTTTTGTGCAGAAGTGTTATGGCTTAAGCAACAACTCCAAGATCTTGGTATTTATCTAAAGGAGATACTAATATACTGTGACAACACTAGCATAATAAGCTTGGCAAAGAATCCAGTTCAATATTCCAGAACCAATCATATTGATGTTAGACATCACTTCATCAGAGATCATGTCCAAAAGAAAGATGTCAAAGTGATATTCATTCCAACTCATCTTCAACTAGCTGATATTTTCACAAAACCCCTAGCAAAAGATCAATTTCTATTTATTAGAAGAGAATTGGGAATGGTAAATCTCAATAAATTATAAGTTATTTAGTGTTTACAAAATGTTAGATGATGTTATTTATTGATGTTTTGATTATTGCTAACTTAAGCATCTGAGTTTCTAGTAATTTGTGTTGCAGGATCTTGATATTCTGTTTTGAGGTATGAAAAGTAGAGGTTAACAGAGTACTATCACTCAAGGGACAACTTCAAGTAATTTATATTACCCGAGTGATAATTGGAAGTAATGGTAAACATCACTTGAGTAACCACTCAAGTGATGACCTTGAAAATGAGGCAGAGAAGCATTAAGTCGAAGGGAAACGGCAAAACGGTTGAAAGTGAACAAGTGAGCAGCTCAAGAGACTGATCACTCGAGTAGCTACTTGAGTGATGCCACAGAGTCACTCCACTAAGCCATCGAGTGATCATGACAGCATATTTCAAATCAACTCATTGTCAACTTAATTCTGCCTTAAAGTGCCATTAAATGATCAAAGGAATATACATAAGTAATTACAATATTACTTATGTTTGGTACGCGTTTAAATTTGCTTTATTTTTAAATTTTTGATATGATAACTTGAGTAGCTACTCGAGTGATGCTCAAGATCACTCGAGTAAGGCCTCGAGTAATGTCGGGCGCTAGGGCTTTAACTGTCGCAACTCGGTCATTTTTCACAAAATCTCCTCGAGTGGATCTCCTAGTGCTCTCCTAAAAACTTTTCATAAATACTTTTTCAGCTAATTTCCGTCAAAACCCAGTGATTTTCACTTTCAAAAACCTCTCAAATATCTCAAAATCGCTTGCCCTAAATCTTCAACATTCGCGAGCCAAACTTCCAGAAAATCTTGTTTTGTCAATCAACATAGTTAGAACCAAAACCACCACTCCTAATAGTCCTTATGAGTCTTCTAATCCTTAGAAATCACTTGATTCTGATCCATCTCCTCTAGCCAAAAGACAAAAGCTCACTCCATGATCGAAAGCTAAAGTAATACCGCAAGCCAAACCTAAAGTCAAGGGAGTTGTGATTAAGGAACCCACTGCCTCAAAAGCTCAATCTAAGAAGGAGGTTCCTCTTGGTAGAGGCAGGAAGACTAAGGCACTATCTCCACCTTCTTCTGATTCCTTTGACACTCCCTCTTTCTCTGAAAAGCCATCCAAAGGGACAAAGTTTGATAAAAACATGGCCAAAGCAATAGCAAATATGCTTGAGGAGGCTCTTCAATCAAAAGGCGTAAAAGGGGAACAATCTTCAAGGGAACTAGAAGACAGGGAAGAAGAAATTATATTTCCTTCAACCGAATTCAATGTGAAGAAGATTGAGGAGTCTTAGAAATTCAAAGATCACTTTTCAAGAAGAAGAGTGTGCAAGATGCACCATATTGACTCCAAGCTTCTTCAAGAGGTATTGAAGTTTGATCTCATGCCCTACCTTGAATCTTACATGCATTGGCTCTCAATTAAACTTCCTTATTATACCAAGATAGTGAGGCATTTTTATTGCAATCTTGAGCTTGTGAATGATCCTCTTCGAGATCCTTAGAAGAAGAAATGATTTCTAAGGTTAAAGGTTTAGAAGGCCTTATCTCACCTTCCAAAATAAACACTTAGCTAGGAATAGAGGATCCCCTTAAAGATATTTATCCTACTCTAGACTCGAGTTAGTTGTTTTCAGTGCTAAGACCCGAAGAGATTGTGGGACCTCTCAATTTTAACCTAAGTGACATGTGTGATTTTCATCGAGTTCTATGGTATATCTATTCAAGAGCCATAGTCAACAAATCCAACAACTTCACTCATTTCATATCATAGAGAGGGACTTCAGAAAATTTGCCTCCGTTCTCCTCAAAGAGAAAAAGGACTTGGGAGAATATATTTTTACTGAAATCAAAAGATATAAATTTGAGGGAAAATCCACCACTCCTATGCCTTATCCTCAGCTTATATCCCTATTTCTAAAAAGAACAAGATTTGGTATTTGGAGAAGGGTGAACTAATTGAGAGGCTAACTCCAGTGGGAAGAAACCAAATTGGAAAGTTACACATTGTTATTCCACTGAAAACTCCTCTTGAGTCTGGTCCTAAGAAGAAAAAGACTGAGGCTGAATCAAGTAGGTTGGATGATACTCAGTCGTCTGCTCCTGCCTCTACTTCTACTCCATCTTTTATTGGTTTAGCATTGCAAATATTTATGGAGAATATTCTCAAGGGTTTCCAAATCGACATTGCCAATACAAATGCTGCGTTGGTAACCCATATGAATGTGAAGATGGGAGAACTTGTAGAGAGAATGAATAAGTGGCATGAAGAGATGTTAGCAGAACAACGGGCACAAGAGAGCTTCTGAGATCACTTCATGCTAGACTTGATGGTTTGGCACCTGGTTCATCCACTATTGATCCATATATGCTTACATCATTTCCTGAGCCAGTATCACCTTTTGAGCCTAGACCTTATGAGCCTGGACCTTCTTCTTTTCCTCCTCCTATATTGCCTATCACCATTTCCTAAAACCTTCTATTCTCTATGCCTGACCCAGAAACATCCGAACTCGTGCATATCACCATTGATGACTCAGTTCCTCCAGCCAGCCAGCTCAGCCTGAGCCAGTGCCCACACCTACTACATCACCAACAGGCACTGAGGAAGTAGTTATCTCTTCTAGTGATCATCAATCACATGAAAGAACAATGGAAGTGTAGATCTCTTCTCAGGTACCAGTCTCACAAAGTCCTTCAAAGGATCTCATTATGGTTCCTCCTTTGGTACTTGACCCTGAACTTTCTAGCTCCACTTCATATTCTTCAAGTTCAGATGAATCACATAGCTCTGGCTTCACACCTCTTCCTATTAAACCCATCTCTGCAGCCAAGCCATCTTCTCCATCTTGATTGACCCTATCCCTTGTGATGAAGACAAAAAGGGCTAGAAGAACTTGGGGTGATTTTGTGATTAATCATGTGATGTATTTTGTGATGATACGAATATGGGTATAGGGCGTATAAGATTTAAGGGAGCTTTATTAATTTTTAAGTTTGATTATGTAATGAACTCTTTTTGCAATTTCAATTAAAGTTATATTACATTATGGACTAATAAGTTTTTTGTTTGTATGCAAGGTGAACAACTTAGTACATACACAAAAATTATGAGCTTTTGATTTTAACATCATCAAAAGTGGATTCAAAAGGATTTCAAATAATAAATTTCTCAAAGTCATTAAATTTGGATTCAAAATGATCTTCCCAAAGTTATTTCAAAAGAATTTTCAAATTTGAATTGAACAAAAGATTCCATATCAAAAGCTTATGATTGAAAACTCAATTTCAAAAGCTTTGTTCAAAATCACCAAGTGTTGTCATCATCAAAAAAGGGGAGAATGTTAGATTTCATATGTTTTGATGATAACAAAGATTGAATTAATCATACAAAAGATTTGAAAATTAACAAAATGATTTGAACAAAGTATCTAAGTCTTGATTGCAAGCAAAAGCATTACTTGAAGTAGCTACTGCAGTAATGAAGATATAGAAAAAGACAGAGCACAAAAAAAGGAACACTGTGATATTTTGAAGACATTACTCGAGTGAGCCCTCGGGTAATGACTTCATTACTCGAGGGACCACTCGAGTAATGTATAAGAAATTGTTCCAAGAAACTCTCTATCAAGAATTAAGTGGGATTACTCGAAGAGATCACTCAAGTAATCAGAGAAGAACCCATCCAGTAGCTCTCGGCCAAGAATTGAAGGACATTACTTGAAGTAACCACTCGAGTAATATGCAAAGTTATTTGAAGCATTACTCGAGGGACCACTTGAGTAATCAGGTTAGTCTAATAGAAAATTGCTCTCGGCCAAGATTTTAATACCATTACTTGAGGGATCACTCAATTAATCTCTAAAGTTATTTGAACCATTACTCGAGGGACCGCTCGAGTAATCAAAAGAAAAGGAATACTTACTTGAGGGATTATTGAAGTAAGCAATGTGTAATCTGGTCAGACAATGTTAACTTACTCTCTAGCTTATTTTTAATGAAGTTACTCGAGGGACTACTTGAGTAATGAGCATGATCACTCGAGTAATAAAGTACAGAAAGCATGATTTTAATCCAATGATTATTGATTTGTTATCTATATGCTTAACCTTTCATTGTATTAGTTTCCTGAGTATATTTGCAGAGATACAATGAAGAGATCATGCATTAAGAGAGAAGTTAAATATATGGTCCTCAACGTTCGAAACACCTACCTACCGCAAACGGCTAGTTTTCAAATTCAAAGAACGGTCAAATGAAGCTACGCGACTCTAACGGATATATTTGAAATGCTTCCAATGGACATCACAATTTATCTATATATATGGAGCATTCAAAGAACATAACACAGTAACTGAGAACACGCAAATTTACATTGATCATTATATTCTTAGCGCTCTATTTTCTTATATTCACTCTTTGTACTTCAGTGATTATATATTTACTCTGTGAGAGAGTTTTTCATTACAAACTCAATATTTGTTATTGAGACAACTTAAGATTGTGGAACCTTGAGTTGGGGGTTTGATTACAACGTGTAAGGGGGAGCGAGTATCCAATGAAGGAACTTGTTGTGTACTGAGGTGCTAAGAACCCATTGAATTTCGGAAGATGACGTGAAACTCTCAGAGACGTTCTGAGGATTGGACGTAGGTTAAAGTGGTTATGGCCGAACCAATATAACTCCCGGTGTACACTTTGGTGATATTTCTCCTAGCTCTTAATTGCTTTAAATTTATAATCAATTTATATGTTCGCAACGAAATTTCTGGTATCATCCAATTGACCCCTCCCTCTCGGATGAAACGCTTGCACTAACGTCCTTGTAGATAATTTTTTATTTTAATTTATTAATTTAATTGAAATTTAAATAAATTGATAATATTAAAATGTAATTTACTAATAATAAATTTCAATTAATAATTATATAATTTTAAAAATAATTAATTAGGAATTATTAATCAATTAATTATAATTCTATTCTATTTTAAGAAAACTTTATTATTATAATTCAATTTTTCTAACTATAAAAATAAATAAAAATTATAATTAAAAAATAAATAATTTAAAGGGTTCATATATAGGTTATGATAGTTTCAATTAATTTTTAATTATGTCCTATAGTTTTTTCTTTTTATTAGGTCTTTATCCTTTCACCTATTTTTAATCATGTCCATGTACATATTTTTAGATCTAATTTATTAATTTAATTGAAATTTAAATAAATGAATAATATTAAAATATAATTTACTAATAATAAATTTAAATTAATAATTACATGATTTGAAAAATGTAATACCTCGAATTTCAGGATTGGAGGCTAGTAAATAAGCCTGAAATAAGTAAATTGTCAAGTCCCAGTTTAGCAGGAGCCCCAAATTTATTTTATAATATTTCATATATCTTTGGGGTATTAAAGAAAGTGAAATGGTGAAATTTGGAGAATGTGATTATGCTTCTATTGAAATCGCCTACGAGGCAGTGAGTTTGTCATGTGGTTTTAGAAAACCAAATAAAGAGAAAAAATTATGAAATTTTACAGGGTGAAAATAGACATCCTAAGCTTTAATTTGATAGGTTATATGAGTCAACTGAAGCATGTACGAAGAGTTATAAATTTTTGAATTTAGCCCAGAAAATCTGGAAAGTCTCTGGAGCAACGGTCAAATAAATGAAATATGGGAATGATATGCTTCTAAATGGCTAAAGTCCATATTTTTCCTTGAAACTAGACTCAATAAGGGTTCCATAGCCTTTATAATCACTCTAAAATGATGTCTACAAATTTAGTTATAATTTTTCAAAGTTAGGGCAGAAAATCTGCCAGAATTGGCATTATTCCAAAAATTGAAAATAAAATGTGTTAGCAATTGTGTAAATTGTGGAATTAAAGATTACAAGTGTCATTATCATATGAAGAGGGGAGTAGGTTATGATTTATGAAGATGAGCACATGTCCAATTGCATTAAAATAATGGTACATGAACATAGCAATCATGATTGATGATGGTAAGGATTTATCTTAAGTGTAAGGGTGGAATTAGCTTTTGTGCAAGGTTGGATGAACTTGAGTGCATGGTTGAGTACAAAGTTGGTTTAGTTGGAGGCCAACCAAGAGGGAGGAAGTTAGTTCAAAGCCAACTAGAAGCCTAATGACATAGTTGGAAGGAGATGAGACCATTTGCCAAGTGTCACAACAAGATGTAATCTTGGAAATCAAGGGCTTATAAGAAAGAAGAGGCATTGTATTAAAACACTTTCTGTTCCTCTTCCCTTCACATTTTCAACCAAACACAAGAAAGAAGAGAGAGAGAGAGAGAGAGAGAGAGAGAGAGAGAGAGAGAGCTTTGAAGAGGTCTTGAGAGCTAGAGAAAAGGAGGAGGAAGATTAAGATAAGTGTTGTTTTTTAAGCATTTTCTTATAGCATTCCATAGATCCTTCTCTAAACCTTTCTTTTTCATGAAATCTATGATTTTGAAGACACATTCCTGAGCTCAAGGAGAGAGAGAGAGGATTCAAGATCTTAAGAGGTAACCTCACAAACCTTAGATCTCAACTAGTATGGTGTTGTTGTTGAGGTTTGTGTTTGGTTTTAGTGATTTTTGGTTGAGCTGTAAATTTGGAAAGTCATAATCCTAAGGGGTTATGCTGCCCAAATTTCTTTAAATCATGGTTAGAATGTGTTTAAATGAGTTAATAAGGGATTATAAGTGAAAAGGTACCAGCTTTGGAAGCTAAAACACAAAAGAGCAATATTACCTTTTTCTTTACCAATGTTTCGGCCAACACCAGATCTAGGGGAAGGATCTGGATTTTCATAAAATATATGGTTCCAATTGATTCAGTAGGCAAAAATAGTTGGGGTTACAGCTGATCACTTTTTCTGAAAAGGCCGGAAAAACATAATTACTAAAACGCCCTTAAAACCCTAAATCAGGGCTGTCAAGGGTATTTTTGTAATTTGACACTGAATTTGATAATTTTGAGCCCAGAAATGGATTCCTTGGGCGAAAATAAGTTAGGATAGCCCTAGTCAAAATTTTGGAAAAAGTATGGTCGATACGGGTATAGCGGGGCCAGGTCGGTTCTCGGGGGTATTTTGGTCATTTTTTAATATAGACTCATATAACCCCCAAAAAAACTATGAAAATGTCTAAACTGTACATTTGACACTTTAGGACCAAGTAAAAAGCCTGAGGGATTGGCACGCAAATCAAGGCACGTTATTCAAGGATTAGGGAAGGGCGGTTAAGGTAAGGAACTTACCTCTCCTGCATGTATTTGATATTTGTGCTAGTGTATTGATACATGTTATTGTTTTGCTTGATTATGTGAAACGTATATGAATAATTGAAGCTCTGTTTCTGTTTATGCTATGGTCATACGTATATTGTTTGAAACATTAAGCACATAGATATGTCATTGTATGACTATGAGTTATGTAATGCAAGCATGTCATGGATTAAGCACTTATCTTGCATGCATATTGGTATTATTTTTCTACTATGATTCTCTCGAATCTTTCCTTCCCCTACCAACAATTTAGACAAATGAAGACAGAAACTATGCTAAGAGCAGCGAAGAAAAAAGTATTAGGGGAATGTCGTGATGGAACAAAGACTGGAAGGTGTCTCCGTTTTCCTTGGGATGGGTTTAGACACCCACGTAGCATTGTGAGGCTATATTAATTGTAATTATCAAGTACTAACCCCTATGATGAATTTCCGTAATCGTGCACATAATATCAGTATATTTATGTTATTTCTGTGTTGCCCATCAAACTGAGTATCATTTTCCGTAAATACTCTGAAATAAGTGAAAATAAGATAAGGGTGTGACAAAAAATAATTAATATAATTAATTAGTAATTCTTAATTAATTTATTATAATTCTATTCTATATTTTAAGAAGACTTTATGATTATAATTCAATTTTTATAATTATAAAAATTAATAAAAAAATATAATTAAAAATTAAATAAATTAAATATATATTTGATTAAAAAATTATGAATAATATTTAAATAATTCATAAAAAATGTTAAAATAAAAATATCATGGTAATTTATTGTTTATAGAATATTAATATTTATGGACTACTCTCTCTGGTTCTAATTATAAGACAAAGTTATTTTTTTTTTTAGAAATTAAGGAAACTAATTAAATTACTTTAGAGTATTTATATTTATATTTTTTTTCTTCAAAATAAGTAGTTTGACTAATAAACTAATATATAGTCTAAGGATGCATAACATATGATATGATTAAGTAACTTATTTAGCTTCCTTAATTTCTTTAAAAAAAGTCAACTTATCTTATAATTAGGACCGGAGGTAGTAATATTTAATAATCTATCAAAAAAATAATATTTAGTAATATTATAGTTTATATTTATAGAAAAATATTATTAGTATTTATTGCATAAATAATAAAAAAAGTACAGTGACCTAATTAAAAATTGATTGAAACTATAAGGACCTGCAGATTAACTATCCAATAAATAAATAAATTTAAATTGTGAAAGTTTAGTCTAAATAATCTGAGCTATACTTAATCAAAATAAAAAATATTTTTTAAGATTTTAAATCCTAGCTAACAATTCAAAATTTGATCTAATTGTTGAGAATTTGATATGGGAAGTGACGAAGTGAAGGGTAAAATAAACAAAGAGAAGCCAAGTTAGTATACTGTTGCAGTTTTTAATCGAGAGATCTACATACACATAATTAAGGCCCGGCCCTCATGGTTGAGAGGTCTATTTCATAATATTTAACTATTTTTTTTGTATTTTTTTTCTAGAGAGATATAATTAGTAAATAACAACAATTAAAGTTCTAATTTAACATATAAATGTTGTCAACATTAAGGTTTAAACAACATGTCTCATAAAACAAACAAACATAGTTACGAATGTATAATCAAAGGTAAAATCATATCCATAAATAACTCACACAAAAACCAAAGCATAAGAAAGCAAGAAGCTAAACACTGTAACTTCTAAACAATATGAGTATGACGACTATCATTTTCATCTTCTTTGCCACTATCATCAATTTCAAGGACATTTGATTGTGCTTCACTTTGAGTAGTAGGCTCAAGTAGTCAAATAATCACAACCTCTATAAAAAAAATCATACTCCATTAGCCAGAACAGTATACAATATGATTTTATTCTAAATAGGCAGATCAATATACTCAAAAATCACAATATGATTCAATTAGGCAAAAAAGTATACTAAAAAATCATACTCTTTACAATGTGAGGACATAGTTACATATAGATTCAATAAGGTAATTCAAAAAGACAACATGGCTTCCCTTTCCAAGCAAAGAAAAAATATAAACAGGCTTAACAGGCTGGCCTTTTAGGCTTGACTTCCTTTAAAAGCTATAATTTATAAACTCGACCCTTGATAATCGTTTTCCCAGCTCTACTTTTGCACAACATCCCATTAATTCCATGGTGCCTTTCAACCTTTCATAACAAACTATTCACGTCTTAGTTTAATAAAAATATATTTTTGGTCACCTAGCTTTATTCAAGTTTTAATTTGGTTCTTTAACTGAAAAAAGTGTCTTTTTAGTTCTTTAATTCTAATACTGTTAGTTCCTGATAATGATTTTTTATAATCATTATTATTTTAAAAATTAAACTTTACATGCTAGCATTTGATAATGTTTTGTCAATATTAAAACTTCAATGTCAACATTTTTTATAATGACGGTTAGCCTATTAGGGATAAAGGATTGGAAAAACCATTTTAAAAGTTTATGGACAAAGCTAAAACTTAATATAAATTAAAGTTAAAAGACTAAAGATATATTTATGCCTTCAATAAATTTGCATTTTAGAAAAAAAAACAATTCACATCTAGTTTTACCCATACACTCTCTTTTGTTATGAACTAGTGTTAACCCCGTGCGTTGCACGAGAACGTGAATTCTAATTAATAGTACATTGCAGGATTAATTTTTTTATGACTATAATGTATTTATTTGTATATCTATAAAACTAAATTTTCAGCTCAAAAATGCATAAAGGGTGATTGATTGTAATCATGCTTATATATCACGTTTTGAGGGAACATTTTTTTGGAGAATTTATTACACTTTGGTGTGCCAACAGAGTATTAATAAATTAATAAATGGAAGGTTATGTTGGGGATAAAATTTGATAAAGCAGAGGTAAAATGACTACAATTTTGATTTTTTACTAAATATATCACTAAAAGAAACTTTCAACAACAAAATGAATCTTACATGATATTTTGAAAAATTTCTCTATAAATCACATTGGTTGTCTTCTTGGTGGGTTTATTGTCTAAATCAAGTATTAACATCTTGATGGCATCCATATGATTATGTGTGATACATGTAATACTTTTATTTTTTATTTTTGTAATTCTAGCAAATTGTAAGACAACTAAGGTGGGCATATCCAGATATTCCGTTTTGTCCTCAAGGCTTTGACTGCAACCTCCCCTAATAGTGATAGTTGACACGTACTTCACTGCACATGTTATCATATGATTATGATGATGATGAACTAATATGAAAGTAGATATTAATAGCGTGAATTGATTAATGTTAAATCTAGAGAGTATGTTACTTATGAATTGCAATTGTGAAATCCAATTTCTTCATCGTGCCGAAGTCTCTCCTTAGATCAACTAAGTTCCCAAATGCTTGGAGGTAGCTCTTCACATCTGGATGAATTTGTCGTCTAGGTTAGAATAAAACATTTTGAATAAAAAACATGATAGAAATATACACTAACCAATTAGCTCTTCATGTGTGGCTTCACCGCTGATGATATTATTGACTGGGACAAAGTTAAATGCATGAAGAGGGATTTGGAACTCATGTTTTTCGAAAAAATGTGTTAGCGTGAAACGTAATCTTCCAACGGTGTGAGTATGTTTTGTAGTCAGCATTGTTGGCCAACACTTCAAAGTTCTCAAATCGGTACACCTCACCCTCTTTTAAATCCTCAATGTACCTACGGATTTGTCCCCTTTAGACAATTAAACTCTCAATTCAATCACCCTGTTTGCAAATAGTTAGATGAAATATAAGCAACACATAATTTTCACTTAGTAAATTGGTGAATGTGAAGACTACATTAGATACTTACTTGTTTGTCGACTAATATCATACTAACTTTCTAGACATTAAATGGCGAGGCCTTCTTTGCCATTGTCCACTTCCTAAATACCCTAACAATAATGCTCCAGGTTTCCTTGCTATCATCAACGTCTTGAGTAAAGCATGAGCAATGATTGCCATTGCTTGAGTTGATGTATATGAGAATGGAAGGTTTTTTATGAGATATATAATCATATGTGTGCTGAATATGATGAATTTTTGAACGTTTTTATAATGAATTGTCCAACATCATAATTTTAATTCTCAATTAAAGTGATTCGTCCCATTTTTTTAAGCGATTTAATACCCTTTGCTTATTATATTTTTTTAAGTAATGTGGATAACTTTGATTTATATTTTTTTTCCCGAGCCTTTAGGCTCCTTTAGGTAATTTGGGTGATTTTAGCCGTAATATCCTTTCCTCAATTTATGTTTATGACCTCTTCCTTCCAAATTATTCATATTAGAGCAATTATTATTTGTCATATACTGAGAAATTATTATTTATTTGAAATTTGAATGCTGTGATTGTCTACCCCATACTCTATATCTATTAATGGGAAAAGGGTATTAGATGCAAGCAGTAGCAGAAAATAGTGCCATTTAAAAAAAATCACTCATTGCCATTAAAATAGTTAATTGGTCGTATCCCTCATATTTAATACTTTTTTTCTTTTCTTATTTCATCAGCGTATTGTTATTTAGGTAATTTGGGTAGGATATTAGATGCAAGCAGAAAACATCGCCATTAAAAAAGAAAATCACCCATTGCCATTAAAATAGTTAATTGGATGTATCCCTCATATTTAATACTTTTTTTCTTTTCTTATTTCATCAGCGTATTGTTATTTAGGTAATTTGGGTGATTTTAGCCGTAACATCCTTTCCTCAATTTATGTTATGACCTCTTCCTTCTAAATTATTCCTTTTAGAACAATTATTATTTCCGGTACTAAGAAATTATTATTTGTTTAAAATTTGAAAGGATATGCACAATTATTATTTACCAATCATCATAAATGGGTTTCAATGTAATTAGGTTATTTGAAATTTGAAATGCTACTCCCAATTATTATTTTCCAATCATCATAAATTTTTTTCAATGTAATTAGGTTATTTGAAATTTGAAATGCTACTCCCAATTATTATTTGTCAATCATCATAAATGCGTTTCAATGTAATTAAATTATTTGAAATTTGAAATGTTACGCCCAATTATGATTTGCCTATCATCATAAATGTATTTTAATGTAATTAGGATTGTGATTATTCAACCCGGGTCAAACGTAATTGGGTTATGGAGCGGGTCACATGAGATTTAGAGTGTAAAGTTGATGATTCTTTTCTTATTTCATCAGCGTATTGTTATTTAGGTAATTTGGGTAGGATATTAGATGCAAGCAGAAAATATTGCCATTAAAAAAAAATCACCCATTACCATTAAAATAGTTAATTGGATGTATCCCTCATATTTAATACTTTTTTTCTTTTCTTATTTCATCAGCGTATTATTATTTAGGTAATTTGGGTGATTTTAGCCGTAATATCCTTTCCTCAATTTATGTTATGACATCTTCCTTCCAAATTATTCCTTTCAGAGCAATTATTATTTGCAGTACTAAGAAATTATTATTTGTTTAAAATTTGAAAAGATATGCCTAATTATTATTTGCCAATCATCATAAATGTGTTTCAATGCAATTAGGTTATTTGAAATTTGAAATGCTATACTTTTTTTCTTTTCTTATTTCATCAGCGTATTATTATTTAGGTAATTTGGGTGATTTTAGCCGTAATATCCTTTCCTCAATTTATGTTATGACTTATGACCTCTTCCTTCCAAATTATTCCTTTCAGAGCAATTATTATTTGCAGTACTAAGAAATTATTATTTGTTTAAAATTTGAAAAGATATGCCTAATTATTATTTACCAATCATCATAAATGTGTTTCAATGTAATTAGGTTATTTGAAATTTGAAATGCTACTCCCAATTATTATTTGCCAATCATCATAAATGTTTTTCAATGTAATTAGGTTATTTGAAATTTGAAATGCTACTCCCAATTATTATTTGTCAATCATCATAAATGCGTTTCAATGTAATTAAATTATTTGAAATTTGAAATGTTACGCCCAATTATGATTTGCCTATCATCATAAATGTATTTTAATGTAATTAGGATTGTGATTATTCAACCCGGGTCAAACGTAATTGAGTTATGGAGCGGGTCACACGAGATTTAGAGTGTAAAGTTGATATAGGAGCGAGATAGCTGACTTTTAAAAGTTAAGGAAAAATTAGTTGAGTTACCTATTTGTAAGAAATATATATATGTGCTTTCCTACTATATCACTTTTTTATTTGATCAAGGGTTTTCCTTAGAATGTAAAGAATTTTTACCTCTCTCAATAAGTATATTTGTCAGAATTAGAATTTGTGTCTATCTCCTTACGGGGTGAAGTCACTTAACACTTGAACCAACAACTTGTTAGCTTATGTTGCAATCAAAACTACCCATAAGAAGACTCTTTTTTAATATGTAATTAACTGGGATAATTTGGAAAACAATTATAAATTTAATAGAGCAAATGAATTAGGATCTTAAGTTTAAAGTTTATAGTTTAGAACCAAAATAAACCTCTCAGTTAATTTATAAATTTATGATTGGAGGAAGTACTTGAATTCGTGCCAAGTTAGACTTTAGTTGAAAGGAATTCTTATAGGATGCCCCTTTTCATTCCATAGAACTTGAATTTAATTAAGCGTTTACTTTTAAAAATATTGAGCCCCTTACAAAATCAAATTGTAGTTTTAATTAGGATCCTCTTTTTCGTATTTAAACACTAGTTTTATATAGGGCTATGCTTAATATTTTTTTTCCAATGCCATACTCGGAAGATAAAATAACTTCAAATTTTCTTAAATATTATAATTATTTTCCTAACATATAAACACTATTTAAATATATAACAGATTTTTTTGATGAAGTAAATATATGATAATTAATATAACACCCATTATGTATGGAAGCTTGGTGAGGTCATGACATGCCCATTGATGTGATAATAATTAATATGCACTTGTGAACAATAGTCATAAGATATGGTAATACTTACATCATATATAACGGTCCCGCTTTAACAGTCGTTATATATAGTTGACATAAATAATGGTTATTAGATAACAGTCATAATTTATCAAAGCTAATTTTTTTAAAAAAAAAAATTGGAGGAGGGGGGAGTTTTCTGCTTTTGATATTCCCCCTGCATATATATTTGTTCAGAATGAATCACAATATATATTTATATTCCTTCATATACAAAACAATGCAACAAATTAGAATATTTACAGTCATTTTTGTACGTGTATATGCTATTAAAACAAAAACTTTAAAACAAACAAATTATCAGTATCTAGAAATTTACAATCATTCTATATGTATTTACTCTCCCATTGATGTTTCACAGATGTTTCCAACTCTTTACCCCCTTCTTCCATTTTTGAGTTGCTAAACATTGAGTAGGAGGCATCAAAATACTGTGCACAAAAGGAAATAAGATAGAAGTTAGATATTGTAATATATAGTTAACCGAATGTATATATGAACGACTTGATCACATAATATGCCTTATTTATATCAATATTTTCAGGACCGTGGGAAATGATGTCCTTTATGTACTGCATCACCCAATATCCACAATCGTTGCTATTGTCCTATTTTTTTAGGCACTACAAAGAAATGAAAAGAAAAATTTGTCAATCAGTTATATATATATATATATAAACTATATTGTGTGCTTCATCAATTTATTAATATTATAGCTATTGGTGAATAATATATATACCTTCGAACGCAACCATTGGAAGAAGCATCTATAGCTACCATCAGTGAGCTTGTATCTATTGCACTCGAGACCATTTTGACTGTGGTAAGTGTAGACCACTCTGAGAAGATATAATAAAAAATTATATATACAAAAACATGCAAGATGAAATGAATTATAAGAGATGATGAATAAATAACTTACTAGTTGAATGTCTCCTGCATGTATGGTCTCGTATCTGGAACTCCGCTCATAGAGTCATAGTACCAAATCCTTTTATGCATTAGATTTACGACTATTAGCATCCAGTGGTTCCTAAGTACAATAATAGATCACACTATTAAGACAAATACAAAATAAATAAAAGCTAATTCAAGCAAAGTTAATGATGTTCCCACCCTTAAACGTAAGGCATAAAGAAGCAAGTGTTACTTTTGTCTGTCACCCTCCTAATGAATTAATCCCCCAGAAACCTCACATGCCGTTGCTTGATATCTTCCTTCATGCCGTCACCCCTGGTTATTGATTTGGTTAGGGCAAATGAACTTGATCTTGTCTTGGAGGGCACGAGGGACGAGGTAATTATGGTATAGAGGCCTGAAACATGCATGCATAGTATCATTTGAATCTTAAAGTTCATATAATTCATATATTATGAATACTTTTTTAATAACATAAATGTGGTTTCTATAAGTTTTTTGATGGAATATTAGAGTTAAATTTATATTTAAATATTTTAAATTTACATAAGAGTAACTTTTCCAATGTAGTTCTTTTTTATCCATAAAATTAAAAATTGAATTACTACCGGTACCATTCTACAACCATTATTATATTTTCTTTTGGTATATCATTTAATATGATTAAACATTATAAGATTCATTTTCATTTTAATTCATTTTTATTTCTTAATCACCCCAGTTTCTTTTCAGTATGGGTGGTGTAGTTGGTTATCACGCAAGTCTTACCCACTAGAGGTCCTCGGTTCAAAGCCGGGCTCAAACTTATACAAACTTTTATTTGATTCCTTTTGTTTTTTGACATGCTTCAATTATTTTTAAAATTAAAATAAAATTTTCCTCTTAAATAATATTTTAGCTCAAGAATATCAAGTGTTTCATATTTACATAATTACATGTGTGTGTGTGTATATATATGCACACATACACACTTAGATTTGCACAAGCCTACTATTTGTTTGTTATATATTTTGATATATTGATAAAAATTAAAATTTAAAAAAAATAATTGTAAGCAGTATCATAATATAAAATTAAATTGAATGTTTATTACTTATTCTTTTAAATTTATTTATATTTATATCTAACGTTAAAATCAAAATTTCAAGAATGAAAGGAATTTTCTTATTTAAAGGGAAAATCCAAAAAATAAAAAAAAAAACAGTTATGTATGTGTGTTGCAACACCCCTCCATTATATCTTGCTCGACACTTCCTGGCTCCATCTGCGTTTTTGGCGATTCTTGATGGCTCTCTTTTGATGGCTATGAACCTTCTTGTCTGCAGACACCATTTTCTTCTTTGTGTTTTTTGGTGCTCTTCATGTGTGTTATTTTAATTTCTGTTTGTTTATTTCTTTGCTTTGTTACTTTGTGGTCTTGGGTTGCTTGATTTTGCATTCGTTGCTGATGTAATGTAGCCTAAGTTTATTGTAATCATTTTTCTATGTGTTTCATGAAGTTTGTCTTTCTATTAATATAGATATATATATATATATGTATATATATGTATATTATAATTCAAATGAACTATATGAACTTTTAAGATTCAAATGATATAATATATATATATATATATATATATATTGGCGAGTTACTGTACAAATTAATGGTAAAACTACGCAGTCATTAATCAAATATGATAATGAGTGAAATTAATCCCGGTTCCCATTTCAAACACGACAATGCTATAGATAAATGGCGAGATTGATAATGAATGAATGAAAATAAAAGGAAAACTAAAAAGGAAAATGGTACTTTTTTCATGGTATAAAAAATCGGACTGGACCGGCTAGTTCAACAGGAAAACTAGTGAACCGGCAACATGTCCAGTTTGGTTTGGTGGTAGAACCGAGGGATGAGTGACTCGGCATGAACTGGACTAAACCGAGAAAACCATTAGGTTAGGTGATTTGAACAACTTTTTCCCCTATTCAGCAACAAGCCCACAGATCGAAACATTTTAACCGAATGAGAAGTGAAGTCTAAATCTGATGATGATGGAGAAGGGAAGAAGAAAAAAATGAAGGGAGAAAGTATAATCAAGCATAAATTAAAGGCTGCAAACCTACAAACTACCATCACTTGAAAGAGATTTGGCAAACCCTTCCATGAAAGCTATAACAAGAAACCTATAATGAGAATAATCATGAGAGAGGGTGAGATTGAGAAGTTGAAGTAGTGAAAGCATCAGCATAGCCGTTTGCTTGTGATGGAAATGAGAGATTTGGTGCTTCATAGTGGATCTTCTTCTTCGATTCTTCCTTTTCTTTTTTTCCCCTTTCAACCGCCAACTCCTTGTGTTCCTTCTTTTCTCTCAAATCCATAACAAAGTGTTGACCACACCATATGCAACAAACCTGTAGTAGTAGTGGTGGTAATAGTAGTGGTGGTGGTGGTGGTGGGGGTAATAGTAGTTGTGGTCGTAGTGGTGGTGGTGGTAGTGGTGGTGGTCGTAGTAGCAGTTGCAATAGCAGCAACAGGAGCAGTAGCGGCGGCAGCGGCGTAGCAACAGCAGCAGCAGTAGCAGCAACAGCAGCAGTAGCAATAGCAGGAGCAGTAGAGTAACAGCAACAATAGTAGTAGTTGTAGTAGTAGTCATCGTCATAGTAGTAGTAGTAATAGCAGTAGTAGAGTAGTAGCAATAGCAATAGTAGCAGTAGCAGTAGCAGGAGTAGTGGTAGCAGTAGTAGCAATAGTAGAAGTAGTAGTAGCAGGAGTAGGAGTAGCAGTAGCAGTAGGAGAAGTAGCAGTAGCAGTAGTAGCAATTGTAGTAGTAATAGCAGTAGTAGTAGCAGTAGCAGTAGTAGTCATAGTGGTGGTAGTAGTAGTCGTGGTGGTCATGGTTGTGGTCGTGGTGGTCGTTATAGTGGTGGTGGTGGTGGTGGTAGTTGTAGTGGTGGTGGTGGTGGTATATTATTGTTATTATTATTATTTGCCTTCACAACAAACCCTATATTAAATATAAAGATGACCCTTATGAAAAAAATATAAAGAAAACATTTATTAAAAAAATAAGAATGACAAATCTCCTTATTTTTTTTATTTATATAAATTTACCTATAAAAGAACACAAGTTAGATAATGAAAATTAATCAATTTAAATCTAATTTACATAGTTAAGTGTTAAAATCTATACAAAAATAAATTAGCATTGAATACTCATATGTAAAATATTAAATGAAAAGTTTGATTTTTTAAATTTATAAATAATATTATTGTATTTAGTTAGTGTTACAATTAAACTATTGCTATATTTTGTTAATAATGATAATTAATATTATTATATTTAGTTATTGTCAATTAAATTGTATTAATTTAATATGGCCTGTTTGACCTTGAGTTGACCCCGATCTGACATATTGACCCTTGAACCACTGCCTCGACCGATTCAATGCCTGATTTGATTTTGTGTACCTTAACTTTTTTAATAAATTTATTGATCCCACTTAGGATGGTAACCATCTACTTTTAGAGGGGCCTTTCTGAAATATCTTGTTTAGAGATGCTTTGGAAGGAATAGGCTCCCTCTTATAATTGTGTTATCCTCTTCATAAATTTTGAATGCCCAAAATACATCACAACCTCCAATCCACAAATACTTCTCACTGTACGCAACAACAAACCTTATTTATTTTATTAAGTGGTGTTATACCCTTATTTCAATTTCACCTTTACCAGAGTATTCACGAAGAATGATATGCGGTTCGGTGGGCAACACAGAAATAACATAACTATATTGATATTATGGGCATGATTACAAAAATTTTCCCATAGGGGTTCGTACATAACAATTACAAACCTTGTAGCCGCACAAGGCTCTAGGGTATCTAAACCTATCCCAGTGAAACGGAGACTTCTTCCCATCTTCGCTCCACCACTGCAACCCTCTCTCGTACAATTCTCTTCTCTGATTTCCGCATACCTTTTGTATTTGCCTGTCTAAATGTTGGTAGGGGAGGATGAGATTCTAGAGAATCTTAGTAGAAAAACAGTACCAATGCACATACAAGATAAGTGCTTAATGCATGACATGCTTGCATTACATAAACTCATGCTAACACAATGATATATTTGTGTGCTCAACGTTTCAAACAACATACTTATGGCCATAGCATAAATAGAAATAGAGCTTTAATCATTCATATATGTTCCACATAATCACGTAAAGCAATAACATGCATTAATACACCAACACCAATATCAAATACATGCATGAGAGGTAAGTTTCCTACCTTAATCACCCTTCCCTGATCCTTAAAGAGGCTCCTCAGATTACGTGCCTCATAAAGCATGTTGCAGCTCAGCTCTCCGCTCGATCCTACAATTCCAAATGTACAGTTTAGACACTTCCATAGTGTTTCTGGGGATTATATGAGTCTATATTGAAAAATTACTAAAATACCCCGGGGACCTGGCTCGACCCCGCCATACCCGGCCCGACTGCACTTTTACTGAAATTTTGACTAGGTCTATTCTGAAATATTTTTGCCCAAGGAATCCATTTCCGAACTCAGAATTACCAAATTCAATGTTAAATTACAAAATTACCCTTGGCAGCCCCACTTTAAGGGTTTCAGGGATGTTTTCGTAATTATGCTTTTTCGGCCTTTTCCAAAAAAATTGACTAAATGTAACCCCACCTAATTTTCCCTTATGAACTCAATAGAACCATAAAATCATTGAAAATCCAACTCTAAGGCCCTCTAACAGCCCTAGCCAAAAAATAAATATTTCCCAAAAAAAATTGGGCTTTTTCGATTTCGGCTCTGTAGACGTGTTCTTGTCTACTCCTAACCACTTTATTAACTATTACATTAGGTTATAACTACCATTTGAACCAAAATTGGGCAGCATAACCCTTAAGCAACTCAATTTCCAAAATTTAAAACCAACGGCAATCCTTTTACAAGAGTTTGAAAGTTACCTCAAGCTCCCTTTAACTTTTCTCCTATGTGGCTGAAACCCTAACCTTTACAACAACCAATTTGAGCTTCACAAACCTGATTTTATATAGAGGAAGAGTTTAGGAGAAGTATTACACTGGTTAGGAGCTAAATCATCGAAGGAATCGGTTTACCTTGCAATTTCTTGCTCTTTCTCTCTCTAAAATCTCTCAACACACACTCTCTCTCTTTCAGCTGCTGTTTCACGTTAGTAATGAGCTTGGGAGGAAGATGATGATGTTATATCTTATATTATATATTATTACTTTATTCATTTGTCAATTTTCCAAAATTCGGATTAATTAGAAATTCTGGCAGATTTTTTACCCAAACTTTGAAAAATCATAACTAATTGTACAAAAATCGAATTGGAGTAATTCTAAAGGCTATAAAAACCTTATTGAGTCTATTTTCAAGGAAAAATATAAAATTTAGCTAAATGGAATCACAAAAATCCTAGAATTTAAATCTTTGAATGCTGTTCTAGATACTTTCTAGTTTTTCTGGGCTAAATTCAAAATTTCATATCTTTTTGTATAAAGCTTCATATGATTCATATGACCTGTTAAATTAAAACTCAGGATATTTACTTTCATCCTAAAATATTTCATAATTTTTACTCATCATTTGGCCATACCAAATCAGATGACAAGCTTATTACCTCACAGGAAATTTCATTGGAAGCATAATCGTATGCTATAAAATTCATCATTTTATTTTCTTAATACCCCAAAGATATAAGAAACATTAGGGAATAGATTTGGGGCACATGCTAAATTGGGGCTTAGTAGTCCACTTAATTCAGGCTTATTCCCAAGCATCCAATCCCAAAATTCAGGATATTACATTCCCCCCCCCCCCCGTTCAATAAATTTCGTCCTCGAAATTTGAACATATACTATTTAGGGATCCCTTTTTATCACTCAATCCATCCCTTTATCATGAGTAGGCTCACAAGCGTGCAATATAATGATTATATTCAATCTATCTCTTTCGTATTCCAACTCATCGATCATGCAACACAATCATCATTTTCTCATCAAAGTCCTCAGATATTATTCAGCATTCATCATTTATTTAGTACATAGTATGTAGCATGTAATCAAACAAAGGACCCACTGGTCTATTCCCACAGCGCTTGATTCCTTATGCATCACCACCTCAGCTCACATGTTTTATGGCCACCTCTCGACTGCAAGCAACCAATGCGGCGCAACCCACTTGGCCATATTGGGGTATGAGCCTCTCGATCATAGATTGATTAGTCGCATATTTTTTTGTTTCCCATGTATATGTGTGAAATGCCTATAAGCCTTTACACGTTCAACTTGTTATTGTTCCCATATGTTGCTTGTTTAGTATATATAGGCCATACAGTTCATTACCGCATAAAATGTTTGTCTGGTCTTACTGCCTAGGGACATTGCCCCATGCAAACATACATATCAGGTTTTACTGCCTTTGTTCTTTGTTTTGTACTCATGGGCCACCCAACCCATTATTGTACTGATCGTTCATCAGGCACTCAGTTCATTATTCTAGGCCTCGTTGCCTTATTGGGGCACTACCTGGTGTATTTAGCCTTACGGTTTATGTCATTCTACTTGCAAAACACTGAGTATCCCAGTGTCACCTCTTTGTACAAACATGTACACTGGGACGTACCGTCAATATATCTGTCTGTATTTATGCCCGCCTGTTCGGTGTTCAGGACCAAATGACCAAATGACTATTTGACCCTTACTAGCCATATTATGTGCACTATTTTGGATCAAATCACTATTTGACCCTGTTGCATCAGAACACATCCCAATCCATGTCACTTGCATCTATGTAGATTATAAAGGTCAACCGTGGATTTGAGATTGTTAACGCTAGTGCTGTTGAGAGGTATTCGCCACCATTCTGCCCTACTACACTAGGGCTCATCTCAATTCCAGTTCACATGTGTCACCATAAACTACAAAGGTTATGTGACTGTTGACCATATAGGCCATCACACTGTACACCACTCTGGATGTAGTATTGTACAGCACACTGGATGTAATACTATACATCACGCTGGATGTAATATTGTACACTGCGCAGGGTGTAATACAGTACATCACACATACTGTAGCATTGTTGACTATCAAGGCCATATTATGTTTTGGGATGATCAACACAGGTGCGAACATCAACCTCTCCTATAAATTTCAAAATTGCACCTAGATTGACCACACTTCTGCTGCCCACTTTGGTGCTTCACATTGTTAACTACAATATAGGTGAGGCTACTCTGATGTCTACAAAGTTGTCTGTCTGACTCCACTCTGCAATCTCATTCTTCTTCCTGGCCAAAACACTATATCCGAAAAGAAGTACAGTGTTGTATGGATCCTTATGTCATCCAAAATCCCCGAATTAACTTATCCCTGACCACCCACCACTGGGGTTAGTTTATCTGTGTATACTATATATTGGGCCACTGGGGTGTCGTACTCATAGATATCCCGTAGGTATATGCTCCAGACATCCTCCCATAATCCTCGATCCAGTTGTAAACCACGCATCACGTATACTGCTCCAACTCCAGGATCGGTAACGAAACCCTGATCTGTATATGTCTTGTCTGTTTGTGGCTTATCTTCCTGTCACTTAACTACCCGCAACTATGGCTGGTCGCTAATAAGCTATATGGTGATTCTTTTTTAGAATGAGGCTCCATGCTTTGGCCTAACTTAAACCCGCTCCCTTGGTGTCCGTGTCATCCTTGTACAATCCTCTCTTCGACATGGTAACATGTAATACCTTCTAGGTATTCCACTGTTTCCCTGAGGCATGTCTGTTCCTTTCAGGGCTTGAGAACTAGCTAAAGCAATTCACTTCGCTGTTCCTATCACTGTATAATCAAGCATATCAGTATGTTATCCTATTGTCAGAACCACTGTATTTACCCTGAGCAGACAATTCTGTGGCCATAATCCTTGCTTTAATACCAAAATGTCACGCCTTAATTTTAATTTCACCTTTACCAGAGTATTCGTGGAAAACGATATGCGGTTCGGTGGGCAACACAGGAATAGCATAAATATACTGATATTATGGGCATGATTATAGAAATTCCCCTATAGGGGTTTATACATAACAATTACAAACCTTGTAGCCGCACAGGGCTCTAGGGTATCTAAACTCATCCTAGTGAAATGGAGACTTCTTCCCATCTTCGCTAGACCACTGCAACCCTATCTCATGTAGTTCTCTTATTTGATTTCCGCGTACCTTTTGTATTTGCCTATCCAAATGTTGGTAGGGGAGGATGAGATTCTAGAGAATCTCAATAGGAAAACAGTACCAATACATATACAAGATAAGTGCTTAATGCATGACATGCTTGCATTACATGAACTCATGCTAACACAATGATATATCTGCGTGCTCAACGTTTCAAACAACATACTTATGGCCATAGCATAAATAGAAACAGAGCTTCAATCATTTATATATGTTCCACATAATCACGTAAAGCAATAACATGCATCAATACACTAGCACCAATATCGAATACATGCATGAGAGGTAAGTTCCCTACCTTAATCACCCTTCCCTGATCCTTAAAGAGGCTCCTCGGATTAAGTGCCTCATAAAGCGTGTTGCAGCTCGGCTTTCCGCTCGGTCCTATAATTCCAAATGTACAGTTTAGACACTTCCATAGTGTTTCTGGGGGTTATATGAGTCTATATTGAAAAATTACTAAAATACCCCCAGGCACCCGGCCCGACCCCGCCATACCCGATTCGACTGTACTTTTCCTAAAATTTTGACTAGGGCTATTCTGAAATATTTTCGCCCAAGGAATCCATTTTCGGACTCGGAATTATCAAATTCAATGTTAAATTACAAAATTATCCTTGGCAGCCTCACTTTAAGGGTTTCAGGGTGTTTTCATAATTATTCTTTTTTGGACTTTTTCAAAAAAAGTGACCAACTGTAACCCCACATAATTTTTCCTTCTGAACTCAATGGAACCAACAAATCATTGAAAATCCAACTCTAAGGCCCTCTAACATCTCTAGCCAAAATATACACATTTCCCCAAAAAAATTGGGGTTTTTCGATTTCGACTCCGAAGATGTGTTCTTTTCTACTCCTAACCACTTTATTAACTATTACATTAGGTTATAACTATTATTTGAACCAAAATTGGGCAGCATAACCCTTAAACAACTCAATTTACAAAATTTAAAACTGAAGGCACTCCAGCAAAATTTCATCGATTAAATTGTCGACAACAACCAGAATAGTCAATATACAAGAGTTTGGAAGTTACCTCAAGCTCCCTTTAGCTTTTCTCCTATGTGGCTAAAACCCTAACCTTTACAACAACCAATTTGAGCTTCACAAACCTGATTTTACATAGAGGAAGAGTTTAGGAGAAGTATTACACCGGTTGGGAGCTAAATCATCGGAGGAATCGGCTTACCTTGCAATTTCTTGCTCTTTTTCTCTCTAAAATCTCTCAACACACACTCTCTCTCTTTTAGCTGCTGTTTCACATCAGTAATGAGCTTGGGAGGAAGATGATGATGTTATATCTTATATTATATATTATTACTTTATTCATTTGTCAATTTTCCAAATTTCATATCAATTGGAAATTCTGGCAGATTTTTTACCCAAACTTTGAAAAATCATAACTAATTGTACAAAAATCAAATTGGAGTGATTCTAAAGGTATAAAAACCTTATTGAGTCTATTTTCAAGGAAAAATATAAAATTTAGCCAAATGGAATCACAAAAATCCCAAAATTTAAATCTTTGAATGCTGTTCTAGAAACTTTCCAGTTTTTCTGGGCTAAATTCAAAAATTCATATCTTTTTTGCATATAGTTTCAAATGATTCATATGACCTATCAAATTAAAGCTCAAGATGTTTACTTTCACCCTAAAATATTTCATAATTTTTACTCATCATTTGGTCATACAAAATCAGATGACAAGCTCATTGCCTCTTAGGAAATTTAACTGGAAGCATAATCATATGCTCCAAAATTCATCATTTTACTTTCTTGGTACCCCAAAGATATAAGAAACATTAGGAAATAGATTTGGGGCACCTGCTATACCGGGGCTTAGGAGTCCACTTAATTCATACTTATTCCTATGCCTTCGATCCCAAAATTCAGGATATTACAAGTGGGGTTGATTATATGAATCCTACTTCGTACCACATTATTCCCAAGCAGAAGGGCTAATCATAAAAGAGTCAGGATATTCCTAAGCAGAAGGTTCTGGAATGCGATTACAATAATCATAAAAGATTCAAAATCCAAATTAAAATAAATGACCATGATGATAATTGTTGGAAATTGTGCCCTTAGGGCTAATCATTGTACTTTGAACATTATTATTTAATGAATTTATTCATTTTGTTATCATATTATTCGCATGTTCACTGTGATAACTGTATCCTAGGATAAATCATAAAGATTGTCCTAAATGTCCCTGGTCAGTTATCTATGCGGGAACAAAGATGCGGTGAGACCATTATGACTTTGATAAGGTATGAAGATATGAATCAACATCTTAGGCACTTGTAAGAGTACAGGGTGTTGGACCAACCTGCTATGAGAAAGCTGCATGGATCAAGTCATAAGCTTATCTCATGTATAACTATGTCACTAAGCCCTTCAACTTGAGATCATGATGGATTCCTACATGAGAGTCGCTAAGTTTTGATCTAGTCAAAAGTCACCTTTGACCAAGTGATGATAAAGGCTACAATTGAGTTGGGTGCTTTTCATGTAGAGAAACGTGAATGGTTAAGATGGAATTTGTCCCTCACATTGTAGAGAGATATTACTGGGCCCTTCGATGAGTGAGTCTGAGAAATGTATGGTCATACTACGATTGAAAGAAGTTTCCATTTCTATTGTCAGACTACTTAGGAATCAAGAAAGTAATGGTCAGGAACAGGAGAATGGCATTATTTGTGCCTCATCTTTGGCTGAAATATAGTGTGACAAAAGGGACATGACATGGTTGTATGACAGGTTGCATCTTATTAATGATCCTTATATGAATTGGGTAGTCGTAATATCTTGCTAGAGGCTGCTTGTGACTTATGGGTTAGTACAGTTATTGGCCCACTGTCAATTTCGTATGGGTCTATAGAGTCGCACACAAAAATAGCCCAACACGAGCTATAATATCCAAGTTCATTGAATCTAAGATATGTCTAAGATTCAATGAATACAATATTTAATATAGGGTGGATGAATTTTATACATATATGTATATATGTATTTGTACATATACATATATGTATATATACATATACATATATATATATATACACACATATATGTACACACACACACACATATGATATAAAATTCGTGATAATAATAATAATAATAATAATAATATGTGTAACCCCCTTCTGTAATTATATCCGAAATACTCAATTAAAGTGAAATAGAGACCAATAAGAATCTAAAACATTTATAAACCCATCTACTAGACGGGATTTTCACAAATACCTTTCAAAATCATTTATAACATGGTCTCACATTCACATTCCGAATACAATTACTACACAAATATAAATCACATTTAATATATCAGAGTACGCAATGTAATAATTCCGGCTATTCCGAATTCCATTTATTAACTCAAGCTTTATAGGGCACATTCACCCATTACATGCCCTCATATGGGGATTACACAAATCCATCTTTATGAGTTCACATGAACCCACACACATGGGATTCCACCTACTTAATCTCTACACAAATCAATCTCAACCATTGATTTTGAAGTTACCAATGAGTTCCCTCTTCGATAACTGACCAATTGGTGGTAACTTTACCGTTTTGCCCCTGATTATGGCAATTCCTCTTGAATCACCACCAAATACACCATATCATTCCTTTTCTTCCACAATGCGCCCTCCCCTTTATTTTAAGTCAATTTAGATGTTAATCCATAATTGAGCTTAAATACAGGGTTTCGGCGCTGCTCACAACACATACGAATCACATCGGGTGCCAAATCACACCATAATCTCCAAAAGGGTTTATTCATCACTAACCACATCCACTTTTGGAGTCATTATCTCTTAATCACAATTTGGAATCTTGCTAAACTGGGGCTTAGCAGTCCACTTATCTTAGGCTTATTCTCTAGCCTCAAGTCTCAAAATTCGGAGTATTACATTTCTCCCCCCATTCAATAAATTTCGTCCTCGAAATTTGTCGCACCACATAAATCATAAACTCGGATGCCTCTTCATGACGGCTTCCGTTTCACAAATTAGTTTATCTTGGGAAAGTCTTTGCTAGACCACCCCCACAATTAGTGCATCACAATTCAGATTCTCGAAAGAATCTTACACAATAAATGCAACCCAGTTGCCACAAACTACAATCGGCCCATTTCACGATTGCCGCACAAACACATTCACCATACATTTGCTAAGTGAATGCAATCACCACCACGTACGATTGCCATAACACACTATCATCACATAACATATTCAGTGGAGGCTCTAGATCATGAACCTTATCATCTCGGCAGTTGGGCAGCATAAGCCACCACCCTGCTCATCTCAATCTAGTTACCCCTTTCAGAAGTAACTCAAAAACACCACAACCTCAATACATCAAATGACAGCCTTAACTGTACACACAAACTCTTCCGTTGTATTGACATCCACAACCTTACCCTCACCCGTACACCCACCAGTAACTCCACTAGTGGTAACCGGGACTTTTGGGTATTCACAACAATATCACATTGCCATATCATGTTTCACGGCGTTACCCTCACCCATCCGGGACTTTTGGGTCTCAATCACAATATCCATAATAGATTTCACATTGATGTGTGACTCGTAAGTCACAAGACGATAGCTCTCCTAGTTGTACACACAATGATGCGTAGCTTTTGCCACTTGCACACATATCACATTGTAAGAATACCTCAACTTTCGCCGTTTGCAAAAATACGACAGCTTCCCGCTGTTTCACAAATACACATTGCCCTTTCGGCAATCACACAACTTCCACGTCGAACACATATCACAGATTCTAATTTTACGTACTGCCTTTCAGCCTAGGGTCAACACCAGTGCAACCAGCGTGGTGGCTAGCCATGCTGGCTATGTCGAGATAGTGCCCTCCTAACAGAGAACCCTAGATCATGTAGTCGAATTAGCCATCAGCTGAACTAGCTTTGCTCTGCTACACAACCACTACACAACCACACCCCAATCCCAGCTTGTTCACAATTGTCACAAGATACACAAATCACACTCCACCCTCATCCCCTTTTACCGTCGGGAAGGCACGCAGCCCCCACCCGAACCGTTGTTAGCGACTCAGGGACTATCGGCATGGCAGTGCACTCACATAGCCATTCTGGCTCACAAATAGTAGATTCGTAATCACACCTTACCCTCATCCCCTTTTACCGCCGGGAAGACACACAGTCTTTACCCGAACTGTTGTTAGCGACTCAGGGACTATTGAGGTAGCGGTGCTTACACATAAGATCCACAATCACACCCCACCCTCATCCCCTTTTACCGTCAGGAAGACACACAGTCTTTACCCGAACTGTTGTTAGCGACTCAGGGACTATTGGCGTGGCGGTGTTTACACATAGCCTTTCGGCTTCCATAAATAGTCAATCCCCCGTAAACTACCGCCCCAGCGGGACGGTCCTCCGACATGGGAACCACCCCATGCAGCCGCAGGTGAGAGATATCACAAATGTTCATCGCATCCTGAGCCTATGCCAACCAGGCGCAGCCCACCGGACCAACCTGATCCGACCCAAACGAGAAGATGGACTCACAGTACACAATCGCAACAAGCTGCAACCAAGCATCTTAATAATTTCACCTTCAACACCGCAAATTCTTTTCACCAAACTGGGATTCTTCAAGACCCCCTCTCACAAGATAATTTGGACTTCGGAGTTGTACTTCTCGAAGCCATCACTAACACATCGCACTTTCTGTAAACTTGAGCTCCTGCTTAGTGCTGTACTCAAACACATCATATACACCACGCTTCCGCTACACACTCTGAGGTCTTTCTCCTCATCTGTGCTTTCACAATGTTAAGGTGACTCAATAGGAATCCCATAGGAATCTCCCACTACACCTATCCACACACACAATCTGTGCCAGACCTTGGCCCCATTCAACTCAAATCAATCAGAGCCATAACCAGCACTTCATTGAGATCCCATACTCCAACGTTCCCAAAACACTATTTTACGATTCAACGTCACGGCGACTGCACACTAAGGTTCGTTGTCATGGCAGCTGTACACTAGGGTTTGTCGTCACGGCGGCTATCAATTTTTTTTTATTTATTGTCACACCCCGGTTTTACCCCCCTCAGGGGATGCCCCACGCCGGTGCCCACCCCGCTCACGTACATGGGGCTACCAGGTGGCTGGGCTGGCTGGTCTCACCCCTCATGGGCTAACCCACCACCCAGGACTCACACATATCCCCCATATCTCCACCGCCCCGAAGGCACGGTCCTCCCACTGTGTGCCATACACACCCCCAGTGGGCCGCAGGTGATAAACACACAAATAGCAGCTCCAATCAAACGTCACCGTAGGTAGCCCTCTCCGATCAAAACTCCCAATAGGTTTCCTTCTGAGCTCCGAATCCTCGTAGGTAACTCTTTCAAATTCAAATTCTCCACAGAATCACATTTCCCTGTGCTAGATTAACACTAGCAACCTTAGGATACGTGATACATATTTCAATTCCAATCTAATACCACACCCTGGTACTACAGACCATATAGGTCATATCAACCTCCTAAGGACTAGCTTGACTATTGAGTCTGATCCTTGGATCACAATTCATCTTTCAAACCTTCAACCTCAGTTGAACCGGGAAATCACTTCCCTCAAATCCATGGAGCATCATCCACTCCATCATAAACTCAAACATCTCTGCCAGCCTAAGGCACCTCAGCCCCTAGGTCTTAAGGCCTTTAAACATACAAGCTCAGTATGACATCACTACATGTAACATTATACCACCTTGGGTTTCTTACCCAATATCTAGGTTAGACATAACACCTAGAAACTCAATATCGCATTCCTGGGAAATTATTTTTTCCACCTCTGGGTCTACACATCAATTCTTAGGCAAACCATTATATCTTTTGATTCCACAATGATTTGCTACTCCATAATAATCAAATAATGTATGCACAGTCCACAGATCACATATATCCACAACCAGCAGGGACCTTAATGTGTATACCACAAACAAACAAAGTCATCCTCTATGACTTAAGGCAGCAACTACTGCCACTATCCTAGCAAATTCCCATGTTTGCCAGGAACTGCAGCTCTGATACAAAAAATGTAACCCCCTTCTGTAATTATATCCGAAATACTCAATTAAAGTGAAATAGAGACCAATAAGAATCTAAAACATTTATAAACCCATCTACCAGACGGGATTTTCACAAATACCTTTCAAAATCATTTATAATATGGTCTCACATTCACATTCCGAATACAATTACTACACAAATATAAATCATATTTAATATATCAGAGTACGGAATGTAATAATTCCGGCTATTCCGAATTCCATTTATTAACTCAAGCTTTATAGGGCACATTTGCCCATTACATGCCCTCATATGGGGATTACACAAATCCATCTTTATGAGTTCACATGAACCCACACACATGGGATTCCACCTACTTAATCTCTACACAAATCAATCTCAACCATTGATTTTGAAGTTACCAATGAGTTCCCTCTTCGATAACTGACCAATTGGTGGTAACTTTACCGTTTTGCCCCTGATTATGGCAATTCCTCTTGAATCACCACCAAATACACCATATCATTCCTTTTCTTCCACAATGCGCCATCCCCTCTATTTTAAGTCAATTTAGATGTTAATCCATAATTGAGCTTAAATACAGGGTTTCGGCGCTGCTCACAACACATACGAATCACATCAAGTGCCAAATCACACCATAATCTCCAATAGGGTTTATTCATCACTAACCACATTCACTTTTGGAGTCATTATCTCTTAATCACAATTTGGGATCTTGCTAAACTGGGGCTTAGCAGTCCACTTATCTTAGGCTTATTCTCTAGCCTCAAGTCTCAAAATTCGGGGTATTACAATATGTAGTGTTATTTTCAGATTTAAGTTTATTTGATAAATTAAATGACTAACATTGATAGGATAAAATATCTCATATTTAATTTATAAAAGATATATTAAATCTATTTTCATTGGCTCTTTATTCGGATTAAATAAATAAGTTAAATTAAAACTGTTGGATAGATTTAATTAAACCGAATTTATTTAATTAGTTCATCAAAACAATTAAGTGTTAATTGATTTCAAATGATTTAAGATTAATTTTGAAGATCCAATATAGCCCTTATTAGTTATAAAAACAAAGGGGTAGGATAATCCTAGTACGGATGAGAAATAATGAGACGCAAGAAAACCCTAGGGAGACATTGGAGGTGCTAGCACGTAGTCTGTGTTGGAGTCGTATTCGTGTGGATATCGGTAGAGAGAGCTGATATGAGGTGTTGGCTCCTAGAGATCGAAAAGCCTAAAAAGCATAAAAGGTACGATTCTTACTACCCAATTTAAATGTCGTTGATAGATCAGGATTAGTAAACTTTTACAATTTTAAATTCTTCCTTTGTAATTGCCAATCTCAACAATAATGACAATAAATTAGCATTAAGTTTGATGGCCTTCAAATCTTTTAGCATTAAGTTTGATGGTCTTCAAATCTTCAGTATTAAGTGTGATGGTCTTCAAATCTTCAGTATTAAGTGTGATGGTCTTCAAATCTTCAGGGGATCCTTCTAGTCCTTTTATGATTCCCATCATTTCCCCCAGCTGAAAAGAACTATCCTCAATAGAGGTAGAGAGTTGGTACTAGTTGAGTAAGGTGGGGTTAACCTGGCAAAATTCTTCTTCAGTAATCTAAGTGGCATCTGTATTAGAGGAACCTTTCCATCGAACAAGATAGCAACAAACAGGGCCATCAAAGGTAAGGATAGTCTGCACATCCATGATAGCATCGACCATCTCTTAAAGCTAGCAAAATAGTTGGTAACGGCGGTAATGAAGCACTATGCTTGATACCTGTAGAATCATCACTAAATAAGGGGAGAGGCTCAAAAGTACCTCAATAAGAAACAAGATCATCAACATTTACAACTGGGCTAATGGACATTGTAGTAGGTAATTCAAGCTAATAAGCATTAGGACCAAGTTTTTGGATAATAGGAAATGGGTCAGAGGCATAAGCATGCAACTTTTTGAAGGAATTTTTGGGAAAAAGCTTAGGGCAAATACGAGCCATTGCATAATCACCTTCACTAAAAGTTTGAGCTCAAGCAAGGTGAGGTTAACCTGGACAAAATCTTCTTCAGTGATCCAAGTGGCATCTATATCAGAGGAACCTTTCCATCGAACAAGATAGCGATGAATAGGACTGTCAGAGGTGAGCATAGTCTGCTCATCCATGATAGCATCAACCATCTCCTTATGTGGCAAAATAGTTGATAACTGGTACAGGAGCACTGTGCTTGATACCTGCAGAATCATTACTAAATAGGGGGAGAGACTCAAAAGTACCTCGGTAAGAAACCAGATCCTCAACAATTAAAACTGGGCTAATAGACATGTTAGGAGGTAATTCAAGCCGATATGCATTAGGACTAAGTTTTTGGATAATACGAAATAGGCCGAAGGCAAAGGCATGCAACTTTTTGAAGGAATTTTTGGAAAAATGCTCGGGACAAATATGAGCCATTACATAATCACCTTCATTAAAAGTTTGAGCTCAAGCAAGGTGAGGTTAACCTAGCAAAAGCCTTCTTCCATGATCCAAGTGGCATCTGTATCAAAGAAACCTTTCCATTAAACAAGATACTGACGAATAGGACCGTCAGAGGCGAGGATAGTCTCCTCATTCATGGTAGCATCAACCATCTCCTTGTCTAGCAACATAGTTGGTAATGGTGGTACTGGAGCACTGTGCTTGATACCTGCAGAATCATCACTAAACAGGGGAGAGGCTCAAAAGTACCTCCACAATAAACAAGATCCTCAACATTAAAACTAGACAAATGGACATATCAGGATGGCATAAAACGAAAGAGCAGCTAAGATTAGTTAAAAACAATAAATGTGTCAAAAATGTCATGTTTTTACTAAATATGCCTCTATTTATGAAAAGAACATAGGAGAGAGAAAGAGTAAAAATATGAGAGAGAATGAGTAGAAAATAAGAGTAGAGGATAATTAATATAAGATATGTATTTAATAGGAGTAGAAAAGGAAAAAATAGTTTAAATTTTGAGACATAAAAAAAGTTGATTATATTAAATGCAAGCTCCAAGAAAAAAAAAGTTGCTTATAAAAGAGAATGGAGGGGGTAATATTTTGGTTTGGCGCTTACTAATATTTCAAGCATGCCATTGACATCAATAGGATAAGGTGACTGTACTCAGGTCTAATTTTGTCAAATAAAAAGTAATGAAATATTTTTAGTGAAGTACTGCCATATAAAAAATTTATAGTGTATGCAATTTAGAAAAGTAAATCTTTAATAAATAATAGTAGATGAATGGTGATATTGATTTGGTTAATAAACCAATAGTAATTGGATTAAATGCAAGGCAGTTGATTCCTGTAAATAAGTTCAATTTTATGAATAAAAAATAGTGATTCTCTTTAAATAAGTTTAAAATTTAATCCGTAGAGTTACTTTAAATTGAGCTTATTCATGTTTAAATCTCAGTCAATAACACTGGATATAAGATAATTGTTAAGGTAACACTCCTCTCTAGTTTCTACTTTAGGATCTAATTCGGAAATTGATTTTGGTCCTAAATGTAAGATATATCTTCTATATTTATATTATTTTCTTAAATTACCCCATTGATACTTCTAAAAACTAATTAACTACAACTCATATTTAGTTTTAAGTAAGGGTATTTTAAAAAACTATATGTCATATCAATAATAATTAACTAACTCAATATTTCTTAATTAAATGATTCTTTAAGTTAAGAGCCGTATAAGTATTTGTTAGTAGAAGTTAGACTATCATAAAAAATATTTTTTTGGGAAAAAAATAAGCTTCTAATAAATCATAAGGCTTGTTTGGTTCAGTGTGTTCTTAAAATATAAGTTCTTATTACGCAAGTCGAGATAAAACTTCTCTCACATACTTACTTCGTATACTGTGAATCACGATTTATAAGTACTTATTGCCTAAAAATAAGCTATTCCAAACAAACATATATACTTCTGTCATTTCAGCTTTTTACCTTCGTAGAAGAGTCCCACACGGCAACCATATTGGGAGGCATGTTCTGTTCTTTTACTCTAACCACTGATGTTTTGGTAGTTGAGACAAAAATTAAAATCGATGCTTTTTTTTTTTGTCCAAAAAATCGATGCTTTTTAAAACCATGAAAACTGACTATAGAAAACTTTTAATTTTTTTATGGGAAATTTTTTTTATATACTACTATAATAAGAAAATCAGGCTAATGAACAATTTTTCCCAAAAAGTTGAAGTGAGTTTTATTATTATAATACAAAAATATAACTAAATTATATGATGAGAAAAGAAAAAAAAAACTCTCGCCCACGCTAAATATATTCATTTGAGAATTTTGATTTAGTTTTTAACACAAATTCTAGGGTGAACAAGTGCTTATTCTCCGCGCGAGATCAATAGAATTCAAGGAGGATAAAATTGAAAGAATATTTTGTAACATGCCCCCCTATCTCAAGAAAAATCACATAAAGAAAATAATGTAGTCAAAGATATAAATAAATTATAATTAGGGTATAGTGCTGAAAGGAAATATGATTACTTAATTAATAATAAATTGTATTTAGTGATTAATGGATGCAAATCGACATGTTTTCTTATGAGCCGGGTATTATAAGTTTTTAAAAATAAAGTTGATAATTGCTTGATTGATGATTACCATGAGGTCCTAAGGAAGATATTTAATAACCCAAAAGTATAATAACAACTAAAGAGTATATAATGATAAGTTTTGTGTAAGAAATGACAATAAATTCATGCTCCTCACTTGTCATTGAAACTTCTTGATAATTAAGTTTTTTCTTTGGGATCACATAGTAATTCCCCCTAAAATTTAATTATCTCTTGTCTTGGATGTTAATTGAGCATTTTTTGTCTTGCACATTAAATTTTAATCATTAAATAACAGGAATATTTTTTTGATATAACTATCTGTTTAAGTCATATTTGACTAATATTGAACCTAATTGGGGTTACTCTACCAGCAGCGTTTTACACATCAACACATGTTCAAATTTGAGACCCCGTGTTTAAATAACAGTTAAAACATTTTTTATGAGGACCAACACCTATTAGTATGATAGAGATATTTTGAAAAAATGTCACAAAATTTCTACACAATAATTATAAATAAATATTTTAACTATTTTTTATATTTTATGAATTAGGTAAAAATGCTTTTTATCTAGAATAGGATGAGTATATATATCAAGAAATTGTAGTGCTGTGAAAACAGATTGAGTATTTTTTTTTTTTATTTGCAATAGATATTCTCCTATAGAAGCTAAGTATTTTTAAAGCATCATCATATATTAATTGTCGATACTTCTCTTAATAAAAATTTAAATTTTAATTCGTCACTTTACAATAGAATAACCCTCCTATTAAAAATTTTAAAGGCACATGTAATTTTATGTGGGACAATGATGTTTGAAGTACTACAGGACACCTCTCCCAAAAGGAGACAAAAACCTTGGTTCCAACTTCCAAGCGACTACTTCCTTCGGCTAGTTCCAACCACTGTCGGTCTTACCTTTCTGTGAAACCGCGTTGGTGAAAAGAATAATTAGTTGAAGATTTCAACCTTGATTTATGGGTTTTGGGCCCCCATTAAATGATAAAAGAAGTGGCCTAAAAGAAAGGTTACAAATCCCTTTGTTGTTACGGATTGGACTCGAGTCCAATTAAAACTTCTTTTTGTCTCTTTAAGAGTGACGTGCCTCAATCACAACCGTCCATCCAATCAAGTTTCCCAGATTTTCTGGTACCATCCTCACATGGGGGCACGTGATCCCAATATAATGATCAACAGTGCTAGTTTAGAATAACTTATTTTTAGGTAATAAGTGCTTATAAACCGTGATTCATGGTATACGAGGTAAGTATGTGAGAGGAGTTGTATCTCGACTTGCGTAATAAGCACTTATATTCAAAAAATAAGTGTTCCCAAACATGCACATACCTCTATAAAGTTAGAATAGGTAGGTCAAGGTATACATGCGCAGAAAAAAAAAATCCATAATATATTTTTTTACGCACATGTATCCTTCTATTAGAGCCAGTTCTATTTGAGATAGTGTTGGGTACCTCTCTCAATGAAAATTTGAATATTAGTTTACTATGTTAGGAGGGACTAGTCCCTTTTATTAGACCCAACTGTCATTGATAGGTCATGGTATGATAAAAATGTTTTTAAGTTGGAAAAAATCAATGTTTTTAAGAAATAGGAAAGAGAATATTAGGGACTATCTGTATCTAGTTTTAAAAACAGTTTTTATTAAGAAAACAAAAAGAATAATAAAACTTATTTTGGTCTTAAACAAATAAAAATTCTTTGGAAATATTTTTTAAATAAAAAAGTAAGTTGTTTTAAAAACTAAAAAATAAAAACAACTTTTAGTTTTTTTTTGTAAATTTTTCCGCTCAATGCCTCAAAAGCTTGAGGCCACCATCTACCTACCATCGAGACTGTACCACTAGCGTGGACCACCGCTAGAGCTGGTAAAACCAGCTCAACCCGCTAGCTTGTGGGTTGGGACAAAGTTAGGGTTGGAAATTTTGCAGCCTATCATACAACCCTAGGACTGGCTTGCAAATTTTTTTAAAAAATAAGTTGGTGTGTCAAGTAAAAGGGATTAATGGAGTGTAATGGAACTGACCCATTTATATTAGTGTTAAAAAAAGAGATTAAGGGAGTGGAATGGGCCCAACCCCTATATATCACAAAAATAGGGAAGAAAATGAGTGTAATGGGCTAGGTTCCTCTTTTTTTTATAACAAAAAAGGGCTTGGTCCCTTTTTACCAAGGTTATCTGACCCGAACCGAACCGGTCGAACCGATTCAAAAACCGGTGACCCGAGTACTAAACCGGTCAGGGTCAAATTTTTTTAATTTTTTTTTAAATTTTTTTTTAAATTTTTTCTTTAGAATTTCATACTATAAGCCTAAAATATTCAATTTCTCACCCGTTTGATCTCGGTTTAGCTCCGATTTGACTCCGGTCTAACCCACTGACTCTTGACCCAGTACCCCAACCGGTTTACTGACCGGTCTGGATTTAATTACCTTGCTTTTTACAACCAAAGAAATAAAAATGATATGTGGCCAATCCACGCCTATGGGCTAGGGTTGACATTTTGCTAACTTGTGAAAATGCGGGCTTGTGTTTGCATTCCTGACTCTAACCACCGCCACATCACCATTGGCGGCGGTTGAAGCCACATCCTCACCAACGTCGTCCAACTCCATGTCATTGATGCTGACAGCCAGTGGCCGTCATTATGTCATTGTGGCGATAGCTGCCATTATTGCCATGTCACTTCAAAAACATTTTTTTTTTTGGAATTAATCTATCGATATCCAGCGTTACTAGCAATTGACTAATCCAATCCCGAGGAATGTAGGCCTACAATAGGGGGAACTTTGCTACCTCTAAGTAATTATCGTGACTGCATACCTAGGGTTTGAACATAAGACTACTGGTTAAGTTGAAACAGCCCACAATTTGTTGATCCAAACGCTTGGTGATGAGAACATATTTTTTTAAACAATGATCCAAATAGATTTTTTTTTTTTTTTTTGGTTTCAAAACATTATTTTGAAAACAATGTTATAAAACTGTTTTGGGAAAAAATGGAAAATAGAAACAGGCAAGTGCTTATTATTTTTTTTTACAAGAGAAGTAGGTTCATACATGAAAATGCCATATACCAGTGACTGTGGTCCTCATGGCCTGTGTTTGCAAGTTCTAGAAGACTCTAGTTCGATTATTGATATCACCCCCACATGAAAATGCCATATTAGAATATATTAGTTGGGTAAAAAATCTTAATTAGTTTTATGACATCTATACCATGTTGCAAGAAAATGTTTTCCTATTTTACTGAATATATAATTGATTTTCTTGAACTTTTCTTATTGATTGCATATATTAAGTGGGTGCTTTTTCAACGGATCAATATTTAGTAGAAAATATTAAAATGGGTATTTTTGAGAAACTAATACACATTTTAATAAATAACCAATTTAATTAATTTTCCTCGTATATTCATTAGCCATAACCTTTTATGTTAAGTTGAATTTCATATTAATTTTTGTTTTTAATAAATAGATTTGGGTGGAGCTAAAAATCCTGCTCTCAACAGAATAATTTAAAATGGCGGGATCGTCTGGACTTTTGTTTTATTTGATGGGTCACTCTTTGGGACATCCTACCCGAATGCATTTGCTTGAATATCTCAAACTCCCCTTCGCGTGAAACCTCTTATTTTATTATTTCAAAATTATAATGATAACAATGAAGCCAAAAATTGTCGGATGTTTAGAAACATTTTTCTTGGCCACCTCAATCTGAAACATTCGTAATATTATTTGGATACTTTTGTGTGTAAAAATACAAACTCATTAACAAGATGTAGGATTAATTTAGAACACAAATTAAATTTGGGGGATGAAAAATGTGGCATCATTCATATTCATGACAAAACCCCACTTAAATTATTTACTAATTTCAAAAGATGAATACATGATAATATTCATATTAAATTTGAATTTTTGATATAAAAATTGAATGGTTTAAATTTTGGCAATTTTTATTTCCATAAGAGTAGATAAAAAAAACATAAAAACAACATTTTCATGGTTAATATTTTTATAAATATTTATAACAAAAAATATATTTATCACTTTGTAAAACTTAAAATTTAATTTATTCACATCAATCAATAGCAAGTCTATAATGTGGGTGCTCAAATCAAAATGTGGAATGATTTCAATTTTATTTTATTTTATTTAATTCAATTTTCTTATATTTTTTATTTTCAACACGCTAGATCAAAACTAAAGAGTGTATTTAAATTACTAATATTTTTGAAATAATTTAATATAAAATAAAGGTATGTGGGTGCCCAAAGCCCCAAAGCTTTTTCATATGAGATATTTGGAGGGGAGAGAAAATTTTTATGAGTTGGTTTTAAAAAATATGGAGAGGTGGAGTTGTAAAATTTTAATAAAGAGAATACATAAAATAAAATAGTTAAAAAAATTAATTAAAATATTTTAACCTAACTTTTTTAATTTTCTTAAATCCAACTTAAAAAATTTTTTCCTTTTGTTCCCCCTCCCTCCAGATCCCTCATACCAACAAACCCTAAACTACATACTAGATCTTATACTAAATAACAGATGAAGTATAAAATTAAATACTAGAGGTATATTTTTGATAAAAATAAAATAGGATTAATACTATATTTGGTCCAAATAGTCTCCTATCATTTGGATTCTTATTTTTGAAGAACATGATATTTATGTTTTTCACTTTTATTATATAACATTTCAAAAGAAGATAATTTTATAATTCCTTTTAACACATTAAATCCCTCAACAAGTCGTATCAGTAAAATAAACGTTATTAATGACCGATCAACAAACGTATCAGTTTTCCAAGCTTTAAGAATTACCATTTTGAACTGAAATAAATGAGGGATCAAAAATCATATATTTCAAACTTCAATAACTAAAACTAAAACAAAAGAAACTAAAATGACAAAATAGTATATTATCGCAAGAAAATATAATACTCGATAGGAATAATTTATTTTTAGGTAATAAGTTCTTATAAATCGTGATTTACAATATACAGGTAAGTATGTGAGAAAAATTTTATCTCAACTTACATAATAAAAACTTATTATAAAAAAATAAATGATACCAAACACATACATAATTTAATTCAGAATCTAGATTAGTATTTGGAGCTTGAAAAGTTACGTACTATACAGTCGATAAAGTTATAAATAAAGTAATTTACTAGATTAAACCAACGGAGCAAGGCGACAAAAAGAGAGTGAAAAAACAAAGCAAGTAATAATTAAGCGGGGCTGCTCTGCTCAGGATTAGTGAAGCTAACAAAATGTCAGTCACATGTATTATTGATTGTTTTTTGGACTGTGATGATACACACATTTAAAAAGAGCCGCATAGAATAGGAGAAACAGAAACAACAAAGCTAGCAATTTCATTCAATTTTTCAATTTCATTTCCATCTATCTTTCTTCCAACCCTATCGGAAAAATCCCAAATCAATGAATGTCCAAATCAAAATCATACTTCTACTGCTCTCTGAATTGATTCCTGCATATATATTTATCGCAGTGTTATAAATGGGCGTGCTCTGTAGTGGAGCCTACTTCTCCCACCTCACCGTACGCCTATTCACCACCTTCACCACCAATCTCTCTCACCGTTTTCTACTCTTACAGCTAACAAGTCTCTCATTCCACATTTTCCCAGCAGGATACTTGCAGAAAATCTCGCGGCACCATTGACGAAGAAGGTTTGAACACAGAGAGAGAGGAGCGTGCTTTCCCAAGAACAGAACACTTGCCGATTTGAGAAGACTCTGATAGGTGGGAGATTTTGTAGTCATTTTCAATCAATTTCTTTGTTGGTATTTTCTTTCTTTGTTTTTTGTTGTTGTTGAAATGTTCCTCTCCCTAATCGATGGAGATAATAATGTCTTAAATATCTCGCTAAATGCCCAGATTTTCTGCCATTTTGGTATTTCCCTGATTAGTTAGATTATGATTGATTCCTCCTCTGGATGATGATGTGTTTGAAAGTGTGTTTAATAATGATATATTTTATAGGTTGCTTATTTTCCTTTTTTTCCTTCTTCTCACTGGAACGGTACTTGTAAATTTGAGTAGCTCCTGCTTTTTTTTTTTTTTTTTTTTTATACAAAGTAGCTCCTGCTTTTGATGCTTGAACGTTTTGCCATTTGTCATTTTGTTGAGAGAAATTTGAGATTTAATTAGCTGAAGGCAAATTTGTGAATTTACGAAGTCGTTTTTCAGCTTCCCAGCATAGTCAGTGTTTAGATCTGAGCGACGGTCCTGTTTTAGCAACTACCATTTTTGAATCAGATAATATTGTTCTTTTGTACTTTTCTGCTTTGGTTCTAGATGGAAAGTATTTCAAGTTTGGTTGGTAAAATCACAAGCCGCAAATTCTATATCTTGAGCTTGATTACACGTTCTGAATCCTAATAGCGGAAAATATCCCAAATAGAATCTCCGCACTGTTCCTAACTGTTGTCTTCTATTTCTCTGTCATATATTAGGAAAGATTTTGCCTCTGACGAAGACGTTATTTTGTTCACTTATCCAGACCTCTAAATTGTGCGTGCATGGGCTTTGATATGTTCCATAGTTGGGAAACATACAAATACAGGTATGGATATTCAAGAAGGAAATTCCACATTTGGGTCCCTCAGAGCCATTACTTCTAGGAACACGTCATCATCATCTTCTGTGTTTTATTCAGCAAATCAGTCTCCCTTCTTCTCTCCTAGGACATCATCTTGCCATTTATCAGAATCTATAAGACTTGAAGCTTCAAGTGATAGCATTCGTTTGGATGCTGCTTCCCCAAGCACCAGTCTAGTTGTTCCTGAACCATTGCTCCGAGGAAAAGTTAAATGCACCTTATCAGATATTCCTGCATCTCCAGTTGGCTGTAACTCTGGTGATCCAGAGAAGCTTGATTGTATATCTTCCTCAGTCGGCGTATCTGGAACCAGTGCATCTAGTTACTGCCAAACCAACGATGATGGTTGTTCTGGGAAGAAAGAAAAGAGAAGAAAGAAAGGAAGGAGCCAAAGAACCTCATCAACTCCAGGTTCCATTTCTTTATCTTCTTATGGACTGAGGAGTTATGATGTCTTTATAGGGTTACATGGCAGGAAAGCAAGTTTGCTTCGATTTGCTAATTGGCTCCGTGCTGAGCTAGAAATTCAAGGCATCAGTTGCTTCATGTCTGACAGGGCTCGATGTAGGAATTCTCGCAAGCATGGAATTGTTGAGAGGGCTATGGATATTGCTTCATTTGGGATTGTAATTATTACAAAGAAATCTTTCAAAAACCCGTATACCATTGAGGAGCTGCAATACTTTTCTTGCAAGAAGAATTTGGTACCTGTTTACTTTGATTTGAGTCCAGCTGATTGTCTTGTGAAGGATATGATAGAAAAGAGGGGTGAGCTATGGGAAAAGCATGGAGGAGAACTCTGGCTTTTGTACGGAGGATTGGAACAAGAGTGGAAAGATGCTGTTCATGGCCTTTCTCGGGTGGATGAATGGAAATTGGAAGCTCATGATGGCAAATGGAGAGATTGCATATTGAGGGCTGTCTCATTATTAGCTACTAGGCTAGGCAAGAGAAGTGTAGCAGAGTGTTTGACAAAATGGAGGGGTAGAGTAGAAAAGGAGGAGTTTCCTTTTAATCAAAATGAAAATTTTATTGGAAGAAAGAAAGAGCTTTCCCACCTGGAATTTATGCTTTTTGGTGACATTCATGGAGATTCAGAGCAAGATTATATCGAGCTTAAGGCTAGAACTAAGCGAAAGAACTTAATTATTGGTTGGGGCAAGAGCAATGTGTTAGATGAGAGATGGAGGGAAAGGCATATGGGGAATGGCAGGAGGAAAGAAAAAGAACCAGTTATATGGAAAGAGTCAGAAAAAGAGATTGAAATGCATGGAACTGAATTTGCTCAGAGGTACTACCAGTCAAGGCTCAAATGCCGTAGAAAGTATACCAGGCGGAAAATAACAATGAATACTTTGCATGGGAAAGGAATTGTCTGTGTGTCGGGGGATTCAGGAATTGGCAAAACAGAGCTTATTCTTGAATTTGCTTACAGACATCATCAAAAATACAAGATGGTTCTTTGGATAGGCGGGGACAGCAGGTACATCAGGCAAAACTTTCTCAACCTTTGGTCGTTTCTAGAAATTAATGTGGGAGTTGAGAATAGCTCAGAAAAAACTAAGATGAGAGGCTTTGCAGAGCAGGAAGAGGCAGCAATTTCTAGAGTTCGCAAAGAACTCATGAAAAAAATTCCATATCTGGTGGTCATTGATAACTTGGAAAGTGAAAAGGATTGGTGGGATCACAGACTCATAATGGATCTTCTCCCTCGTTTTGGTGGTGAGACCCATGTAATTATATCAACTCGCCTTCCTTTCATTATGAACTTGGAGCCTTTGAAACTTTCATACTTATCTGGTGTTGAAGCAATGTCTTTAATGCTAGGAAGTAGCAAGGACTACCCAGTTGCAGAGGTTGATGCACTAAGAACAATAGAGGAGAAACTTGGAAGGTTAACTTTGGGCCTTGCCATTGTCAGTGCAATCTTGTCAGAGTTACCTATAACTCCAACCAGGCTTTTGGATACCATAAATAGAATGCCTCTGAAAGACATGACATATAATGGTAAAGAAGGACAGTCATTGAGGCAAAACACTTTCTTCCTACAACTCTTAGAAGTTTGCTTCTCGATATTTGATCATGCTGATGGGCCAAGGAGCTTGGCATCTAGAATGGTCCTGGTAGGTGGATGGTTTGCTCCTTGTGCAATTCCAGTTTCCTTGTTGTCACTTTCTGCTGACAATATTCTAGAAAAGCATCAGAGGGCTTCCTTCTGTACAAACTTACTGCAAATTCTAACATGTGGATTCACATCCTCATACACCAAAAAATCAGAATTGGAAGCATCTTCACTGTTGCTAAGATTTAATATTGCAAGAAGTAATACCAAGCAAGGCCATATCCAATTCCATGAACTCATAAAACTTTATGCTAGGAGAAGAGAAGTGAGTGGTGCTGCACAGGCAATGGTTCAAGCTGTTATCAATAATGGGTCAATATCCCAAAATCAAGAGCATTTATGGGCAGCATGTTTTTTGCTATTTGGATTTGGTAATGATCCTGTGGTAGTAGAGCTTAAGGTGTCTGAACTTTTATATCTTGTGAAAAGTGTGGTTCTTCCTCTTGCAATTCACACATACATTACATTCTCTCGATGCACGGTCGCGCTCGAGCTTCTACGCCTGTGCACGAATGCATTGGAAATCGCGGATGAGGCATTCATTACTCCGGTCGATAATTGGTTCGACCAATCATTTTGTTGGAGGTTTATCCAGGGTAGGACTCAGGCTCAGTTAAATCCTTGCCTTTGGGAAGATCTTGCATTATGTAGAGCCACTGTGCTTGAAGCTAGGGCCAAGTTAATGCTAAGAGGTGCACAATTTGATGGAGGGGTTGATCTAATTAGGAAGGCTGTTTATATCAGGACTTCAATTTGTGGGGAGCATCATCCAGATACCATATCAGCTCGTGAAACATTAACCAAACTCACCAGGGTTATTGCCAATGTCCAGATACATCCTGCTTCTTCTTAGGTTCTCTCTTATCTTGTAAGAAATTTCATAATTTACTTATATACAAAATGGGTATTTAATAATTAACGAAACTTCTGTATACTATTCAAAAGATCTTTCTCTGCAGCATTTTGATGAGATGCCTTCCATGTCAGAATGGTGTACATAACCTAGATTCGTTATTGGCCCTTTTTAATGCCTTCATTATACGCTTCAATCCTTCTGATGTAAGATCCTTTTGGTAGCTAGGTACTGGTCATTCGTGGTTCAGGTCGAAGTTTTTTTTTTTTTTTTTTAAATTTTATTATATGTTAACTTGCTCATGGTGAGCTCTAAACTGCAAAATGGTTTCATTTATTCACAAAATTACATGTATGACAGGTTTCATTTATTTCTCTTGTATCTCTAGCCTGAGATGATTATCGGCAGGGCGCGGCTGGGCCCGCCTTTCCTGCTGCCCCCACTGCCCCTTCATTTTAGGAACATTCCCAAATGTATTTTTCATGGTCCATCATATCCTAAACGAAAAAAATGTGATATTTTGATATCTTATGGATAAAAAATGGAGTTTTTTTTTTTCTTCCAATTTTTTTTACTATTTTTTAAAGATTTAAGAGTTCAAAAATTTGTAGTTTCTTTTTGATTAAGACTCTTAAATTTTTGAAAAATCGTAAAAAATTAAAAATAATTTTATTTTTTACCCATAAGATATCAAAATGTTACTTATTTGATATATAATCTAATGATTTAAGAATCATGACAAATATATTTTGGAAGGTCTCCAAAATGAAGGGGCAGCACAGGCAGCATGAAAGGCACATCAGCCACCCCCTACCAGATTATGGTTGAAGCCTTTAAGGCAACAAACAAGATTTGCAGCACCGCAGCGTGATAAGTTCTTTTTAAATCCAACCTTCTAAAATGTAATCCCTCATTATCCATACTCATTTAAATCCAACCAAGAAAAAAAAAAAAAAATACAACGAGCTTTGAATAAAAAGGACAAGGAAAATAGTTCTGCAAAGATATAGAGAAAATTGGGGAAAAAGTCCTCCATTAGAAAATTAATTCTTGAGGAGGACTTAAATTAGAGTATTAGAGGTGGTTTGATTTTGTTTTTAAAAACAATAAAACCTATTTGATAAATTGTTTTCAAAAAATTGTTTTTAAAAAAAATAAAATTTTTTTAAAAATTTAAAAATAAGAACAGTTTTTAGTTGTTTTTTTTATTTTTGTTTTCCGATTTTTTATGTTTTGAGGTCTTAATTTATTCACTATTGACACTACACTATTAATGATGAGTACCACCACATCACTGTCGGCGATCGCACTGCCATGTCACTTCAAAAACAGATTTTTCAAAATAAACTATCTAAACAGATATTTTTAAAATTTTTAAAATTTATTTCTAAAATCTGTTTTATAAAACTGTTTCTAAAAACAAAAAATAGAGGATATAATCAAACAAGTCCTTAATATTCTGTGGTTACAAAATTTTGTGGAGTACAAATATTTTGTGTGAAAATTTATTAGGCCCTTTTCCCGATTAAATTTCTAGTACGAGACTCTTCTCGAATTTTTCCAAAGATATATTCCAGCTTCTACAAGTGGCACCTCCCAGCATTTGTTTGGCCAAGACATTTATTTTTTCAGTCAGTGGTGAGTGTTAGAATCAAGATACGTGCGTGAAACTAACACAAGCTCAAATGCAGAATTAAAAAATAAAAATAAAGGGAGAATTATACTTAAGTCTTAAAAAAGAAAATAAATAAAAAATGATTCCTGGAAATTGTAAAATGAAGAAATGGTCCCATTAACAACTCCAGGAGCCTGTATTGAAAACTCCATGAGGCCCTTTTTTTTATTTTTCAATTTTCAGAGATCATTTCTTTATTTCTTTTATTTCTTAAGACCTGAGTATAATTCTCCCTAAACAACTTCATGAAGTAGAGCAAACCAGAAGTAGGGAGATTGACGAAACGACAAAACAAACCAGCAGCGTTGTACCTCATGAGGTGAGATGTTAATTTGGAACATGGTGCTAGTTATGTGCACCGTACTGACCGTAGAGAGAAAATATTACCCCACCCTAAATAATGAGGCTACCCGTTAGGCTGATTATTTTTCTTTGAAAAATGAACATGAGTTCGGTTTAATCTAAGATACTAAAAATCAAATTAGGTGAGTGACTCAAGAATCAATTATTTAAATTGGGTCAAACTAATCATAATCAAAATAATATAATTTAATTAAAAGGTACCAAAATATTCATATCTGACTATGAAAAAAAAAATAAAAAGGGCAACTCAGTGCATAATACTCTTACTAAGTGAGGTTTGAGAAGAGATAGATATAAGCAAAGTTGCTCCTCAAGTGGAGAGGTTTCCAAGATTTAAACCCATGATCTCCAAGTTATATGCAAAAAAAATAAACGAGGCAACTCAATGCACAATGCTCTTATTAAGTAAGGTTTGAGAAGAGATAGATAAACCCAAAGTTACCCCCCGCAAGTGGAGGGGTTTTCAAGATTTAAATCCATGATCTCTAGATCACATGGTAAAAACCTTACCTTTATTCCAAAATTCACTATCTACTGTAAAAAAAAAAAATTTAAATAAAAGAGGTCTTAATTGAATCCTCTTCTCAAGTAAATGGAACACTGCTCATCCATACAATCTGATGACTACGAGATTTGTTAGTCCTATACATGCATGTCTGGGGCAAATATTTATACTAACAATAATAAAACACAATAGAATTGAAAATATTCATCCTTACAATCCTTCAATAACTATAATTAATAATTCTCCACCAAAATATCATCAACTTCATTCACATTTGTAGGCAGCAAGACATTAATAGCTGAATGAGGACAACCAGAACCAAAAACAACACCATCATTCAAAGATGGGGCTAGGGAATATTCATATCTCCATCACCAGTATATGACAAGAATTAATATTAATGATTATGTATAAAACATTTATATACTTGTATAAGAATAAAGGGAAAATCACTCCCAAGTCCCAAGCAATAGAGATATTCATAGAAAAGTCCCTGGAGATTCTGAAATATCAGAAAAGTCCCTAAGGACTTTTATGTGATTATTTCCTAATGTAAAATGACAAAGATGCCCACATTCTAATCTCCTTCACTCAAAATCAGACTCGTGCTTCAGCAGTAGTTGAAGACCTTGCCCTTGCTTCTCGCCTTCCGTCGCTGCCGCTTTGCTCCCAATCGTTGTCTGTCGATGCTCCTCTCCCAGTCGGCGTGCGTCACTTGAGCTCCGCTCCCATTCACTATGCGTCGCTGCTGCTCCTCTCCCAGTCGTTGTGTATCACTGCTCCGCTCTGAGTCGCCGTCCGTCATACAACTTAATATTTTAATGTTATATGATTTGCTATTCAGTTGTGACAGTACAGTGATGAAATTGCAAAATTAGGTACCAGCAGTTGTTTGAAATCATGATCTGTTGTAGTTACAGGGGAGACATTAATTTTGCAAACTATTGTTGGTTGGACAGTCACCTTGTGAAAATAACTTATGATGTTGTGAAAACATACATTAGAACTTGTGAAACTGATGTCAACTGTTGTAAAAATTGTCAGTAAGAGTTGTAATCAAATAAGCACAGTAATGAGTTAAAATCATGGTTAGCTTCTGTGAAAGTGGGAAGGTGTGCAATTTATAAACTCATGGAATAATTACAATTCACTTGTAAATGTAACTAATGCACTTGATAAAATAGGCCTAACAAGTTGTTAATAACTTGATACATTATGACCAAGTCAGCTGTTCTGACACCCCCAATGGGAAATACTGATGTAGTTGTGAGATCTTGCGTAGGAAATAAATATAGTTTCATCCAGCCATGAGACGAAGTTGTAAAAACAACTCAACATGTTGTTAATATATGCTTAAGAAGTTGTAAATGGACGCTTGACGGGTTGTAAACAAAGCACTCCGCTTACTTAACGTGAGAAAACCTTGTTCTTGTCCAATGTGAGGTAGAAGTTGTTAAAAAGACTTAATGTGTTGTAAATAGACGCTTGACAAGTTGTAAACAAAGCACTTTGCTTACTTAACATGAGAAAACCTTATTTCTATCAAATGAGAGGTAGAAGTTGTTAAAAAGACTCAACGAGTTGTAAATAGACGCTTGACAGGTTGTAAACAAAGCCCTTCACTTACTTAACGTGAGAAAACCTTGTTTCTGTCCAATGTGAGGTAGAAGTTGTTAAAAAAATTCAACGTGTTGTAAATGGACGCTTGAAGGATTGTAAACAAAGCACTTTGCTTATTTAACGTGAGAAAACCTTGTTTCTGTTCAATGTGAGGTAGAAGTTGTTAAAAAGACTCAACGAGTTGTAAATAGACGCTTGACGGGTTGTAAACAAAGGCCTTCACTTACTTAACATGAGAAAACCTTGTTTCTGTCCAATGTGAGGTAGAAGTTGTTAAAAAGACTCAACGAGTTGTAAATAGATGCTTGACGGGTTGTAAACAAAGCCCTTCACTTACTTAACATGAGAAAACCTTGTTTCTGTCCAATGTGAGGTAGAAGTTGTTAAAAAGACTCAACGAGTTATAAATAGACGCTTGACGAGTTGTAAACAAAGCCCTTCGCTTACTTAACGTGAGAAAACTTTGTTTCTGTCTAATCTGAGGTAGAAGTTGTTAAAAAGACTCAAAGTGTTGTAAATTGACGCTTGGCACTATGTTTTCACAACCTCCAACACCTCTCGCTCTGGCACTATGTTTTCTTACGTTAAGCATGACCAATTGAACTATTTACAATTCATAAAGCGTGTATTAACAACCCGTTCAGTTCGTTTAACAACCGGATGCCGTGACTGCATCAGTAGTTCCCATTAGGCAGCTCACAACAATTGAATTATATCATAATTGATCAAGTTGTTAATAACTTGTTGGCCTATTGTATCAACTGCGTTACAAACATGCACAAGTGACTTGTAAGTCTCCTATGACTTTATAAACTTCACAACTTACCACTGTCACCTAAGCAACCCATCATTTTAACTAATTCTAATTCCTATTTTATTACAAATCCTGCTGTAAAATTTGACAGCAACTGATGCAAATTTTCATAACTCTTAATGCATGTTTTCACAACATAATGAGTTATTTTCACAAGAGATTTGTCAGACCCGATAATGTACTAAATGAAAGTCCCCCTGTAAGTATAGCATAGCATGAAGTTAAGCAACTGATGCATCCTGATGCAACCTTTTCAGTTTGTTTCACAACCTCCAACACCTCTCACTTTGGCACTATGTTTTCTTACGTTAAGCATGACCAATTGAGCTATTTACAACTCGTAAAGCATTTATTAACAACTCGTTCAGTTCGTTTCACAACCGGATGCCGTGACTGCATCAGTAGTTCCCATTAGGCAGCTCACAACAACTGAATTGTATCATAATTGATCAAGTTGTTGATAACTTGTTGGCCTATTGTATCAACTGTGTTACACACATGCACAAGTGACTTGTAAGTCTCCCATGACTTTATAAACTTCACAACTTACCACTGTCACCTAAGTAACCCATCATTTTAACTAATTCTAATTCCTATTTTATTACAAATCCTGCTGCAAAATTTGACAGCAACTGATGTAAATTTTCACAACTCTTAATGCATGTTTTCACAACATAATGAGTTATTTTCACAAGGGATCTGTCAGACCCGATAATGTACTAAATGAAAGTCCCCCTGTAAGTACAACATAGCATGAAGTTAAGCAAATGATGCAACCTAATGAAAGTCCACCCTGTAAGTATAGCATAGCATGAAGTTAAGCAACTGATGCAACCTGATGAAAGTCCCCCCTGTACCAAATGAGTTATTTTCACAACGGACACGCACGTCGAAACGACCAGACCACCGCAACGGACAGGCTCAGGGAATGACCAGACCAATGACCGACACGCACCGCGCAGCACCAAACCATGATGGAGAGGCAGCAGGATATTTTCAAAAATCCTCTTCTTGCACGATTTGGGGCTGCTCTGTTTCAAATGGAGAAGAGAAGAGTTTAACTTTCAATTAGGGGCATGTGTGTCATTTTACTTTGAAAAATAATATCAGAAAAGTCCCTAGGGACTTTTCTGATATTTCAGAATCTCCAGGGATTTTTCTATGGATATCTCTGTTGCTTGGGACCTGGGAGTGATTTTCCCAAGAATAAAAGCTTAATAAGTGATATGGACCTTCATTATCCTTCCCAAAAGTTGATGGACCTTCATTATTAATGGCCCTTTCAAAATTTGCCACATATGCATAATCAAACTTGGGAGTTGGGTCTTCTTTAGCGACCCAAAAGTCTACTTTGTCAAATAATTCATAATCAATAAGATCATAATTTGTCTTCTTCATTTTTCTCCTTTCATGATAAATAAAATCAAAGTGGTCAAATATAAATTGCAAGAAGTCTAACATCATTGACATTCATATTCAATAAAAACATTCGCAACTTCTAAGATTACTTGCTTTAACATGAGATTCTAGTTTGTTAAAACCAAATCATTTAGTCTTTGATATTCCAATCTGTTTCTTCTTTTGGTATAGATGCGCTCAAATAAACTCCAATTTCTCTCACAACCAGAAGAAGTAGTTTGGCTAAGAACACGTATGGCAACATGTTGCAATTCTGAAACTGAATATCCATAGTACATCCGTCATTCATCTGCACAAGAAAAGATATTTAGTTATACATTTTAATTTAATTATATGATAAATTTTAAATAGAATTAGTGAATGACCATAAATATGTTGTTAAACATAAATACTTACAAGGGTCTAATTCCTGGCCTGCTCTTTGATTGAAACTCTACCAAAAGATTCTTTATGATCGTTATACAAACCCACTTACTTCATCATCAAAAAATAATCAACATTTTTATTTGAGTTTGACTCATACACATCAAATAGTGCTTGCACTAACCTTCTTTTTTGAATAAAGTTTGAACCATACAAGAATGTAGGGTTTAACAAATATGTTGCTGCATGAAGATTAGTCTTCAAATGCCTATTCCATCGAGCTTGAATAACATTTTTGTAAGGCTTATATTGGTCCTTATTTATGTTAAATATCTCCTTAATTCCATTTTTTCCCCTTTGTATGCCTTCATAAACATAAAGCAATGAAGGCTTCTCATTCGAATAAACAATTCCCAACAATTTCATAAGAGGAGCCACAATGTAATACCCCGAATTTTGAGACTCGAGGCTAGAGAATAAGCCTGAAATAAGTGGATTGCTAAGCCCCAGTTTAGCAAGATCCCAAATTGTGATTAAGGGTTAATGACTCCAAAAGTGGATGTGGTTAGTGATAAATAACCCTTTTGGAGACTATGATGTGATTGGCACTCGAATGTGATTCGTAAGTGTTGTGAGCAGTGTCGAAACCCTGTATTTGAGTTCAATGATGGATTAACATCTAAATTGACTTAAAATAGAGGGGGGGTGCATAATGTGGTGATATGGAATGATAAGAGGAGTTTGGTGGTGACTCAAGAGGACTTGCCACAATTAGGGGCAAAAAGGTAAAGTTACCAACCAATTGGTCTGTTACCGAAGAGGAAACTCATTGCTAACTTCAAGATCAATGGTTGAGATTGATTTGTGCAATAGATCAAGGGGTGGAATCATGTGTGTGTGTGCCTATGTGAACTCATGAGAGATGTGATAAGGGTGTGACACATGACACTTTTTGGACCCTTGGATCTTGGTCAATTTGTCAAAGCTTTCCCTCTTTCCTCTCCTCTCTATTTGGTCGTCCAAGTGGTCTTTATGCCTCCAAAAATCTGATCTCTTCTTCATGTCATCCCTCTCTCTCTCCAAAACCTCTATTTTTGCCAAGCTTGGGAAGGAAAGAGAAAGAGAAAGGTGATGTTTTAGCCTTGTTCTTGTCCTCTAATACTTAAATACCCTTCTTTAATATTGTTCATAGTGATGAGAGCTTCATCTTTATTGTTTTAGATTTGTGAAAGAAGGTGTTTGAGAGCTTGGGGAAAAGTGGAAAGATGAAGAATCAAGGAATTGGTTTGGGAAAGAGGAAGGGGTGAGTATTTGAAGCCTTTTCATCTAAGTTTTGTGACTTGTGGTTGAGTTTTGAGAATTTTGGAATTTTGCCCTGATTTTATGTGATTTTGAAATGGAGGAATTGCATTATGTAGTGTGTTGCAAATGGTCTTTTGTTGTGTTTTATGACCATTGGTATTTGTTTGGAACTTTGGTTTGAAAGGATTGCAATATGGTGCATTGTATTTTGATATTGTGTGACATGTTATGGCTATGGTATAACATGTCAATGTGATGTGAATTTAGATGTTTTGGTGTTTCCAATAGATTCCTTGTGAAAATTTGTGTGGAAATGGTGTTTGATGTGAAAATGGGAACCATTGGAAGCAATTGTGAAAATCTGGAAATCTGCCATTGAATTTCTGTTCTGGGCAGTCTGTTTGTGTTTCCTTTGTGAATGCCCAAATGATTTTAGAAAATTCTGAAAATTTCCATTCTTGAAGTTCACATCCCAAGCTTTAAAATGGGCATATAATTTGTGTCATTTTGTTTTGTGAACTGGGATTTAGGTTTGCCCAAAGTTTGAGGTCAAAACTGGGTTTGATTCTGGAGTAGTATGGATATTTGTGTAATTCTATATTTCTGTGGTTTTGTACAGCCTTGATCCATATTTTTTCTATGAAGAGTACTTAAATAGCTTTCATTTGGCTTTAGGATCACATCATTTCTATTTTTTTAGAATAAGTTATGAATTTACGAATTTGCCTTGGATGCAGTAGAAAATCTTGGCTGCAGCGCAAAAGTTTCTGTGCACGTTTTGGCCGCAGCCATAAATTCTTGGCTGCAGCCAAAAACCTTCTGTGTGCGTTTTGGCTGTAGCCAACCCCCATTTTTCAGCATTTTGTGATTTTGAAAGGTGATTCCCAACCTAGTACTTCCCAATCCTTTAGGCTTTCATTGAGCTTATTATAGCCACCTAAAGGGTGTGAATGATAACCAACCTTAAGTGATATGAAAGTAAAGAGTTGGAATAGAGAATAACCCTATGTCCTTGATTTGGTTATAGGGTTGGATATTCCCTCGGATCGCCAGTAGCCAATGTTGGAGCATACGTGGAAAGAAAAAGGGTAGGGAACTTACCTCTCTTGCATGCTTTGCTATTTGTGTTTGTGTAATGATGCATGTATTGCTTTGCTTGATTATGTAAAACATGTATGAATGATTGTAGCTCTATTTCAAGTTATGCTATGGCCATAAGTATGTTGTTGAAACATTGAGCACGCAGATATGTCATTGTGTAAGCATGAGTTATGCATTGCAAGCATGTCATGCATTAAACACTTATCTTGCATGCATACTGGTATTTGTTTCATACTGAGATTCTCTCGAATCTTACCCTCCCCTACCAACATTTTAGAAGGGGTAGGTGGATCGAGGATGGAGCAAGTAGCCAAGAGCGATGAGGACTCCTTCGGGTTGTCATTATGATAGTTGGTTATCATAGTTGGGAGTATTGTGTATTGGATATTGTATATGTGGATGAGGATTTAATTATGTGTATTTGAGGTAAGATTTGTGTAATCCCTGTATGAGAACTTGTATACGGGCGTATTGCCCTCTGTAAACCCTTTTATAAAGATGTGAACCCGAGATTGCCAGGATTATTATATTGTGCACTCTGATTTATCTATTGAATGTAATTATCCGTGTGAAGTGATTGTATTCGAAATGTGAACATGAGACCAGGTAAATCAGATTTATAAAGATATTTGTGAAGTCTCTATTGTGAAGATGGGATTTTAAAATGGTTTTGTTTATTATTGGTCTCTATTTCACTTTAATCGTGTATTTCGGATATAATTACGGCAAGGGGTTACATTTTGGTATCAGAGCTGTAGTTCCTGGCAAGTATAGGAATTTGCTAGGATAGTGGCAGTAGTGTCTACCTTAGGTCATAGAGGATGACTTGGTTTGTTTGTGGTATACACATTAGTGTCCTTGCTATTTGTGGATCTGTGAGTGTTAAGGGTTGTGTGTATATATTATCTGATATGTGGATGTGGTGAATTAGCAACACGTAAGCATTCGCGGTCAAGGGTTGACTAGCCAACGGTGACTGGTCAATGGTCAACCGTTGATGTTAAAAAAACCCAGAAATTGACAAGTGGCATGTGGGTCCTATAGGGGCCACTGTTTGACATGTGGCAAGCACCATTAGAGAGAGGACGGTGTGTGGAGTCGGGAAGCCTGCGCGTGTTACTGGCAGAAGGCTGGAAGGCGGTGCGTGACACATACGTGCCTCCTTTGAGAGTGGCCTTTATTGGATTTTTCAATTTTTTTAGGATTTTTTGATCTAGAGACCTTCTAGGGGCATATGAGAGCACATAGGACCTTCGATTGAGACCGGTTTGTTCTTAAAAATCCCTAAATTCAAGAACTTCAATTTGATATATAATTTGCATATATTTAAAGCATGTTTGGATCTTATTTGAGTCAAAAGGTGCTTATATGCACTTAGAGATTCCAAAAAAACATTGAAATTGAGTCTATGTTGATTATATTATTTTTGGGATAAATTGGTTTACCTTTTTAAGAGTATTTTAGCTGCAATATAAGGTTAATGTTGAAAGATTCTTGAAAATGAGTAATTGTTCAAATACATTTTGAACAAAAGACCCTATCCAACCTTGACTCAAATTCTTAGAGATAAAACTTGAAAATTTCAGAAATTTGAAATTATTGAATAATAATAAGTCTTGCCATGCTTCTAACCACATTGATTCAATTGGGATTGAAGCAGTGACTTCTAAGTCAACCCTTTATCACAAATGTTGTGATAAAGAACAAGACATATAGAGATGTAGGAATCATCTCATCAAGTGGTAGGCATGTTGCAAATACATCTAAGTAAATGGATGTAAACATGGTTAAGAGGAGCTTAACATTGTAGCTAGACGCTACATGAGTTCATATGGTCAGAAGGGCCTATGAGAGGGAGAACCTAGTTAAGAGACATCAATATTAGGCAAAGTTTTTTACAAATCTTGAATGTTCTTTTTTCATTGAATTTATGATTAAATTCTTTGTTTTTGAAATTGAATTAAGCATATTCTCTTGTTTTCATGAACATTAATGTTGATTAGATGATATTATGTTATTATATTGTTAATATAACTATCTTTGATTGAGTGGGAGTTTCTAGAATGTGTCTAGAAATCCAAAGGGGAATGTGTTTAATAAAGACCATGGTTAAAAGGATGATGAGCTAATTAGCATGATTGGGATGGGAGTCAACATAGTTGTCTCCTAAATATGAAACTAGTAAACTTATTATCTAATTATCCTTTGTCTTATTTGAACAAATATGATTTGTACACCATAATCATCTAAGTGACCAATTATGACCAAGTCTATTTGACTGAGCTTATGAAGACAAGCTCAATGGAGATATCTATGGAGTTAGAAACTCTCAAATCTCTTGTATTCAGGAAGAATGAGATGTCAAGGACATCCTACCAACTAGTTTTAGGCATTTAGAGGCTAAAGCAACCGAAGGATATAGAAAGTTTATGCTATCAAGCATAGAAAGAGTAAGATTGCTCATATTTATGATGGTACGAGCAATGAAACTTTATCCAAGCAATTTAGATAGTTTTAGATGATAGTGGAATTGATTATCTTCTTCCATAATGTTAAAACTAAGAAGTTGAGACAAATAAAATGCCAAGTTCTTTCTTACAAACAACAAGTGTATGTTGTGACAAGACGTCTTCCAGTGAGTGGAAATAAGCTATGTCTCCTACTGAGTCGGAGTAAGCCACATCTTTTAGTGAGTGGGCGTATACAAAAGCAAATACTATTCCTGATATGCATATTGTGACCTTCAACATTGTGATTTGCCACATTGAACTTGAGTGTGAAATATTGAAGAATCCAAGATCCATCAGTCAGATGAACTTAGCTAAAGAGTGGGAGGATTCATCCTCTAAGCCTAAGGGCAAGAAACCTATGAGGTAAACTTATTCTAGAAGAGGTCAATGGTTTCTACAAAGATAAAAGGCTACATTGATAATCCTTTAAGGGTTGTAGAAGTATCAATCCACATGAGTAGTGGATGTTTCACAGAAGCATATAGCTTCATGTTAGATGCAAAGCAAGAAAGAGAAAGAATCAAGGGATTGGGACTTGCACATTAACTCTGCATAGATAAACTACCCTGATTCACTCCATACAATTGTAACCGACAAAATTACATCTTTGCTATCTCTTTAGTTAAGGATTGATGGGTCTATGACTCTTAAATCCTTTATTGGATTTTGATGTTTCTTTTTAGGGATAATAATTCCATTTCTTACCACATGTACACATTGATTAAAAGAAATGATCAAACTAGCAAAAGAGAATTTGCTAAATAATGTATGCTAAAGGGTTAATACGCTTGTGAGTAAGTTGAGAACTTAATCTACTTGGCAAGAAAGACAAAGAAACATTTTAAGAAAATCCACTACAATTAGCAAATTATGATGTGTGTGAACTAATGAACATGAGGGCTAAACACAAAGCTTGGTGTTTCATTAACGTCGTGGACGTTTACTCAAAATACAGTAATGTTTACTTGATTTTAGGTAAGTGTGTAACTATTAGATAATTGTTGAATCTAGTTAGGAATCAGTTAGACTAAAAAGATAAGACCTTTTTTTTGAACAAACAAGGGTTAAGAACACCCATGTGATTAGTTCAGGCTGCTTTGTGTACAAGAAAGGGATTGTTAGGAAACTTTCAATATCTAGAATCCTTCAACATAATAGAGTTGTTGAAATAGAGAGATAGACCTCTCCTTAAGATGGTTGAGTAAATAATAGCATAAGTGAAACTATCAGCCATATCTTGGTATGTAAACTCACATCTATTATCTTCACACTTAACCAAATGCCCTTTATGTCAGTCATGACCCTACCCTGTGAATTGTGGATAGGTCTTAGATCAGGCCCAAGCTTGTTACGACCTGGTATTATAAAACTCATATCCATAATTCTTCCTATGAGTAAGAAAGATTGGGACCAAGGTATACAAGGTATCTCTTTGTGAGATGATATGAGAATTTGACAAGACATGTCTTCATTAGTGAAAATGATAGCGGCTTAGTGACTGAGAGAAAACTGAGGGACATAACGTTCATAAGACCCAAATGTCATAGTAGGACATAAGCATTAATCATGCTGAATCTATCTAAGAGGTTCACAAAAACAAGGAATAATCAAGTGTTCCTAAGTTCATTGATATGAGTGGGAGGTTTGAGACCATTTTAATAATAAAAGAGGTAAGAGGTAAGTTATGAGAGGATTACCTCACTCATACATAGGAAAAGAATACTATGAAATCCACTTTGGAGTAAATTGTCATCGAGCAAATGACTATAAAGGGATAAATTCCCTAATGGATTGAATACTCTCTTTATCATTTAGAAGGTGATGATGACTACCTATAAGTGTCTTAAAGACACTAGAAGGACCTGCTAAGAAGAATTGCAAAGTGTCATGCAGGAGGATATTGATTCCTTTTTTAAACTAGCTAAATGCATGTTTGGGCAATTTGTCACCTAGCCAAGAGGCGATTAGGAACAAGTAGGTTATCAAATCTGTTGGGGGCATATAAAATCTAAAACACTTAGTAGTTAAGGGGTACTATAATGGAAGGTTATCCGTTGTGCATTTTAACTCTAAACTTTGGCTATGACAACAAGCTTAGTCTTGAAATTACACCAAGATGATGTGAAGACCACTTTCCAATTTGGCAATTTGGAAATTGGATGATGAACTCTACATGAAGCAGCTTGAGGGCTTTATAGAAACAATCACCCAAGTAGTAGTGCATGAGGTTTCATAAGGTGAAAAGCCTCACCAACTTTGAGATAGTCGAAGAACACTACATAAGTGCCAAACAGTCTTGAGATGATTCTTTGTAAAGTCATCCTTTGTCAAATGACATATGTTTAGCTGAAACAAGTGTCGAGGGAGTCATCCTTTATCAAATGACATATGTTTACCTGAAACAAGTGTCAAGGGAGTTAAAGGATTAAAGAATAAGAGAATCCTTAAATTCTGAGTTGAAAAATCATGGGTTGTACAGATAATATCATGAATAATAAGGTAAACGGAGATTGCACAAGGAAGATACAATCTTTGCCATCTAAGACATGTACAAGTGTGATTCTTAGGCATCTTAGGATACCAAACTGCAAACCCATGGACACCCCTGAAGTCAAGGGCACAAACCTAGAGAGGTTACATGTCCTACAAGGAATTTAATATAGAAAAGTGGATAGAGTCCCATAGTAAGACTATGGTTGGTAATATGAATGTACACATTGGTGTATATAAGACCAAATATTTTTGGTTAGATTTGGAAGCTATTTTTGGTCCTGTTGTGAAATAGATTATGAGAATAACCATGGATTAAGTTGTCAAGGCAACAACTTTCTTTTGAAAGTATACTCCAACACAAGGCCTAGGCAAATGATAATGGAGCAAAGAAATATACAATGTTTTTTTTGCTATCCATGGAATTAGAACATAAAGCGTGTTGTACCATCATTCAGGGTGCCATATGGCTAAAGTAGTTCCTATGAGTGATTGGAAATGAATGGTGGATAGAAGGATCTAAATGATAGCATCTTATGATGAGCATCCTAAGTATCACAGCAAAGTGAAACATACATTTGATATATCTTTATGAGAGATATGCTTTCAAAGAGGGAAAAAGACAGTTCAATGACCTTCTGCTGATAAAATGTTGGTAGATCCCCTTACTGAGCCTGTAGCTTGATATTCATTAAGTTAGTGAAAATCTTAGGGCGCAAATAAAATATAAGGTCGTGAACTTCTTTTATATGAAGATAAAAGAATATGTTATGAGTAAATATATATAAGGTATACAATTTTGCATGTTGTATAGGTCCGAAGAGGTTGGTTCACTCACATAAACAACCGTCTTCCCATGTTTTACAGGGGCATGGGAGGGTAAGACGAACAAATGATCACCATGAGATGGTTAAGAAGAATCTTTGCATTTGAGTCGCCTCAATTAAACTGAGATGAGATCCATATGTGTATATATACAAATAAAATGGATCGAAGCATGAAAACAGACTTGTGGCCAGGAAAAGAATCTTTTTTCACAAATGAGATTGTAAAAGAGATATTGAGAAAAAAGAAAGTTCTGGTTTGGATGATAAGTACATTTTGGAACTAATGTCTGTACGGTAAAAGAGAAAGAAATCGACGTACACCACAAATCGTTCACCGTAGCATGCAATTCATACTGCATGTGCTTGAGAGTTAGATTGCAACATGAGATATAGGTGAAAGATCACTAGTTTACTATAGTGTGAGTCCCAAGAAGGAAGAATTCTTCCACGATGCCCTTAAGACCTAAGCGGTATCATGAAAGCTTGTTTTGGTGACAGTTACTTTAGTTGAAGCTTTATGATCACACACGATTTGGTCAGATGAGTGAAAACTAGGAAAGCGACCAAGTCAAGATGGACTGATGTTTAGTCAAAAAGGAAGATTTACTCCCAGATACATAAGATGTGCTAGTATCTATGGTCGAACCCTTACTAACTTTTTATGTAGCTTGTAAGTGCAGATACTATGTGCATGGAAGGCAATCTGAGTTAATCAACATATTAACTCGAGAGGATTAGATATGACATGAGTAATATGTATGGGAGAATCTGGGGCATATGAGGTAATGAATATATGGCTTACAGATATATAAAGGGTGTCCTTAGATGCTGATCCGATATGAGGGATTTCTAGTATCACAAGCACCAAATCTTGAAGACACTTTTACCCACGCGGTCACGGCAGACGCCAAGTATGAAACAGGAAAGAGTAATGGATGCACGATAGGAGGCCCATCAAGTGTAGGTGGGAGAAGTTGGACTTTAGGTCCAAGTCCGCCCTTAATGGGCCAGACTATTTAATTAGGATACAAGTAGCCTAATCAAATAAGTATCAAATTAGTATTAATTGTAGATTGGGGAATAAGTTAGTATTAATTATGATATTGTTAATTGAGAAATAAGTCATCATAATTTAGCAAATTAATTGAGAATTAATTCTCCTAATTACTAACTTGGAAGGCAAGAAGGGTGGACATCATTTTCTAATTAATGGCCACCCTAAACCACTATAAATAGGAGGTGCCTCCTTCAGTTATTCCTCACTCCTGCTATTGAGTTTTCTAGCAATCTCTTTTATTTTACCATCTTTCTTGTTCTGGTGATCTACTGTGCTAATCCTAATTAGGCTCTAGTAGTCTAATAATTGTGTGGGCACCATTATGAAACATTGGAGCTTTGACCTGGATCTGAACATGGATTCGCCCCGGTACACTAGTCTAACACTCCCTCTCATTTTTTTACTACAATAACAATAAACAATTTTATCACAAACAAGATTTCTTATAATGGCGCCAGTGGAAAGAACATAAAATTGTTGTAATAATAAACAAAAGTCTAACAAAACTCTTCAAACGCAAATCTATTGATAAGTAACTCAAGCAATACAGACTCTTTGAACAAAGGAAACACAACAGATTGTAGATCAAATATTCCATATTTCATAATACCAGAACAGACTATATGACGAGAAAGTCAGAATACCAGGATGGAAAGCCTACCAGAACTAAAGAGAGACATAGTAGAACAACGGTGACGGACTGAGGAGCACAAAGTAACAGTGAATGAAGGTGACTGAAATGATGAGGGCAAGGAGGCCAAGTCATGAGCAGCAGTGAAGTTTGATGAGAAGGTTGAAGGGCTTAGAGTCACACAAGTATTCAGAAGTCTCATAATTTGGGGTTATGGAATTAGGGCAGAAGAAAAGGGCGACTTTTAGGAGTCGAGGAGGAGGATTGGAGGAGAGAAGAATAGAGTCTTATATATGTTTTGAAAAAATAACAAAACTCTGGAAAGTTAAACAAAATTACAAGGAAACCCGTCCAACCCGGCCGGTTACCGAGTTTACCCCGGTTTTCCCGGGTCATACTGGGTTGTTTAATTGAAAAAATGTTACTCCATGAATCTGTGAGAGCATTTCAAGCAAAAAAAGCTTGATGAAAATGACATTTAATAAAGATTAAAGAACATATAATCAACCATTCAAGTGAACCAAAGGTTGCATTGAGATTTCAACAGAAGCATAAGTTTGTACAAATATAACCATAGTAGCAGACCAACGGCAAGCTGCATTGGGGGATAGCGAGAGAAAGAGAGGTGACTTACTTTGATGTCGGCATCAAAGCGAGAACGAGCAGATGAAGAGAAGAACAACTAAAGCGACAAAAGAGATAGAGGGAGAAATTGAGCTTCAATTCAAGAACAAAGATGCAATGCACTGCCGTGAGATGAGAGACTAGTCACGACGGCATATTGTGAAGTCTGGAGAGTAGAAATGGGGATCGTCCATAGTCTATTATGGAACAAAAAAGATGGACGCAGCTTCCTTCCTTTTCTTTCTACGTCCACTGCCTGTCCTTTTCTTTTAAATTGCATCGTATTTTAGCAAAATGCCCATGTCCGTGTTTTTTTGAAAAATAGCATCAAGTGTATTAAAATATTTTTTCAGTACAATTCATGATTCTGAAATATTTTTTTTAACATAATTCAATATTCTAAAATGATTTTTGGGGCACTTAACATCCTAATATACTTTTTTAACATCACTCAGTATCTAACACCCAGAACACTAAAGTATTTTTTTAGTATTATCTATTATCCTAAGCTAATTTTTTGTGCATCCACCACCCTAAAACATTGCACCAAAAATTACTTTGAGATAATTGAGTATTACTGGGAAAATATTTTGGGTGCTATATGCATTAAAAATTAGTTTAGGATATTGAGTACACCTGAAAAAAAAACTTAAGTATGCTGGGTGTTAGATATTGAGTGATACTGAAAAAATATGTTAGGGTGCTAAGTGGACCAAAAATCATTTTAGGATATTGAGTGATGTTGAAAAAATATTTCAGGATCCTGGATGTTACTGAAAAAATATTTTAAAACATGGGGTGCTATTTTTTTAAAAAAAAAGTACATAGAAATTTTGCACAAAAATGGTGTATTTTAAAAGAAAATGGGTGTAGCGGGTGCAAGAAAATGAGAGAAGCTGCATCTAAAAAAGATTCAAGAAAATAGCCAATAGGCACATGTTATTATATCAAATACATAAACAAAAAATTAAGAAAAAGGAGAAATTATGAATTAAAAAAATAAAATAGAAAAAATTTTTAAAAATTATCTGAAATACGTAAACCAAAATAAAAAAAATAGCTAATGTAATAAGCTCTTTAATAATGACATTAGAGTGGATAAGAGTATTGTTGTCAAACTTACTTGTTGACTCTTCGAGTTTAATATTTGTATGTTTTTACCTCATAAAATTGTGTCGAGTCACTTTTAAACTTGCAATAATTGTAAACTCGATCTAATTCATGAGTTCACACATCGTGTTTACCGATTTTGCGTTTCTAACTTAAAAAATAGTGTTAACATGCTTTTAAAATCATGCAAACTTTTTTCGATTTCATTATGCTAAGTGGTTTTATATATAAATTTTATAAAAAAATCTTTATCAAGTATGATAAATTATGATTGTTGATGGGTTTAATTTTAATTATTTGGATTTGAAATATATTTAAACCAAATTATTATCATTTTTTATATTTCAATAATTTAATTATACACTATTAATACCTATTAATTGATAAAAGTAAACTCTTACAAGTTTACAATTTGAGGGTGTCTCCATTAACTTTTTTCTTCATTTACTATCTCCATTATTTGATCAACTTTTAATAGTTAAGATTTAACAATTACTAAAAATATTATAATTTTAAATAACAAAAATATAGATAAATAAATTTAAGAGTTAACACTATTATTGGTCCCTAGAGTTTTACTTTATTTTGGTTTTAGTCTCTGAACTTTGAAACCATTATTTTAGTCCCTCAAGTTTACTCTATCTATGGTCGTTAGTATCTAATGCATTAACCACATTAATTTTTCCTGTGTTTCGTTATTAACGCCACTAAGTTTGTGCTGATTGGGTGAGGAGAGGGGCCAATCCATGCTGACTTGGACACATGAAAAAGGAAAAAGAAACAAGGGAAAATGACACATAGGTCCTAAGGACCAAACAAAACAACAAAAAAGTCCCTTTGAAAAGTCAAAGATCAGAAAAATCTCTAGGGAGTTTTCTGTGATTATTTCCTAAAGTTAAATGACAAAGTTGCCCTTAGTTCATTAGTCATCTACAGTTGACAACTTCATCAGTCATTTTCACAACATGGTTTTATGCAATGAGCTAATTTCAAGTTTGCCAAGTCCCTACGTTAACAACTGTTATTGCATGCTATAACAACTTCTTGAATGATTTTTTACACATTCTTTTTGTGGCTAAATGAAATGACCTTTTCCAAAAATCCAAATATAATAACTGCATATGCATTATTTAACAATGGGTTATGCTTATGTTTACAACATGTTTAATACTTTTACAACATATTTTTCAGGTCACAATGAAACTACCTTTTTGATAACTGCTCACCATTGCAAATTACTTAGTTTACAACTCGTTAAGTGTGTTTTCACAAGATATTGAGTCATTTTAACAAATTTTTTCTCATGTCTGAATGAAACTACCTTTTTACATATCAAGTTCAACACTGAAAATTTCTCAGTTTACAACTGGTTAGGTGTGTTTTTACATCATATTTAGTCATTTTCACAACTATTTCTCGTGTGTGAATGAAATTATCTTTGTTCACCTCTCCAAGTTTAGCACTGCAAGTTGCTCAATTTACAACTTTTAACGCATGTTTTTACAACATCTTGAGTCATTTTTGCAACTTATTTCTCGTGTGTGAATGAAATTACCTTTGTTCACTTCTCTAAGTTTAACATAGCGAGTTGCTAGTTTACAACTTCTAACACATTTTTTTTACAATATCTTGAGTCATTTTAACAATTGTGTTTTTATACTTGACTGAAATGTCAAGTTTTAAAACTCTAACTTTCACAACTACAAATTATTTTTTTAGCAACTAGTGATGTTTGCTTTTACAACATCATGAGTCATTTTTACAACTATTTTATGCTTGACTGAAATGACAAGTTACACAACTTCAACTTTCGCAATTGCATGAGTTATTCCCGTAGGGTCTGTCACAACAGCTGAATTGGTTTTTAACAACTTCTTCTGTCTTGTTTTACGAGTGTATGAGTTATATTTATAACAATATGAGTCATATTGCATTTTATTTTCTTTACCATTTAAAAAATTTTGCCAATATGAAAGAAACATAATAGATTCTTCCCTGAACTAGTTTTCATCTTTCATGATACTCTACAACATGAATTTCATATTAACAACTGTCACAGCAATATTAACAACTACAAATGTATATTAACAACAATTTAACAACACTTTTTTTAATATCATATTAGCATTTTGTAATCAAAGAAACCACAATCACATTCAATCATTCCCCCTTAAAACAAAGTTATCCTTCTGTTACCTTGCCAAAAAATAGAGCATTCCCTCATTATATTTCTTAAAAAAAGAAAACATTTTTTGTATTAACAACTACAAGAGCCATATTAACAAGTACAACTGACCGAATTAACAACACTTGTTTTTTCTTCATATCAGCATTTTCACAGCAAACAACCACCATCACATTCAACCATTCCCACTTAAAATTAAAACACAACACTCCCTTTATAACCTTCCTAAAAAACAAAGCACTATAACATTCACACAACCCAACCACAGTAAAACCCCAACTTTAACGATCAAGATCATATTTTTAGCACAATTTTAGCATTACTTATCTACCTCCTACCACTTAGTCCACTATTGAGTCCAAGCATTACTTATGCATGATTTCAATTATTTAGGCATATAGCGGTGATAAAGTTTAATTAAAACCCTTCTAGAACATATCAAAGAATGATATGAAGACAAACAACTGTTATCTAACCCTGTGAGAAAGGGAAAGTACATGAAACTCAAACCAGAAAATACAAGGACGAAATAAAAGCTTAAAGCTCCTTCATCCTATAAGATAAATCTTCAATAATCAGCATAGAGCCATATAATGGCAATATTCATCCTTTAAAATGTATAAGCTATCACCAAATAGCAAATTCCTATCAAATCAACAAGAATAGCAATTAAACCCAACAATATATATATATATATATATATAACCATCAGAACAAAAGGAAATTTCAACATTACTTACAAGTATCCTACACTCAATCATGTACCAATATTGGGTAGAGCTGTCTTAAAGGAATTGTAAGAAGACTCAAGATCAAAGTGAAGCTGTCGAGCTTGTTGCTCCCTCCCATCTTGGTTAGCTTTACAATCCATTACTTCAATTTGGTCTTCCTTTCAAAGTCAGGGGCAAAATGCTCAACTTATTCAGTGAACCATTAAGGCCTGAGAGGAAAGGATGGACCTGATCCATAGCTACCATGTTAAGCTTCAAGGAATCCATGATTGTTATAAAATTTTGCACAGACTCTAAAACAATGGCAACTGAGCTAGATGCAAAGGAAGCCATAGCAACTCGATGCTCGATGGTTGCCAGAACCCCAGATGAAACCTAATGAAATTGTAATCATACAAATAAAAAATTAGAAGAAACCTGATAAAATCAAAGAATTTGAAATTTCAAATCTCAGATCACTAATTAAAACAAAATTTTACACGGATTGGGGGTGACTACAATCAAGTAATCATAATCATACAAATAATAAAAAAGAGGGATAGAAATCGAGATAGGGAGAGAAGAGGTGCACATACATATAGGATCTGAAGTGCATTTAAGAGAACTATGAGCTTTGTAGTTGAAAAAGGAGGAGAGAATTGCGAACGTGACAAGCTACGACATAGTCTGAGAGAGAAGGGTTGCATGTGGATTCACACACATTATTATTGCTGCTTACGGCATCGACGTATAGCAGTTGGAAAGGAACGCTGGGACTCAGAGGAGCAACGGACAACGCACTAATGCTGGGACTTGGAGGAAGGAAGACGCAGAAGCAGAGCAGAATGAAGGAAAGAGAGAAATAATAGTGTTTTAAATTCTTGGAGCATTTTTGTCATTTGACTTTGGGAAATATTCATAAAAAAGTCCCTAGGGACTTTTCTGATCTTTAACTTTTCTAAAGGACTTTTGTTGTTGTTTTGTTTGGTCCTTGGGACCTATGTGTCATTTTCCCAAGAAACAATGGATTTCAAAAATGTTTCTTAGCTCCTTCAAGCCCATCTAAGGTGCCGCTGCTCCTTCTATCAAGAAGATGACCCAATGAAGATGATTTCATTCATAAATGTCAATGTCTGTGGGGAGAGAAGAGGGGGGATAATATTTATCATCATCTTTACTGGTAGTATTGTATAATTCTTGGGAAGCTTTATTCTTTGATCCTATTATTTTATATGCATCATCTGCTTCACCTACTCACATCCACAGTTCAATTGTCGTTACAAACAATAAATATTAGTACAATTTTTCTGGTAATTAAAACCCCAATAATAAACCATATAATTTGATTCACTTGTATAATTTCATTATTATCTTGCTCTTTACGTTTTGTTTCACTTGCCCTTGTAGATATTTGCCATTAGAGAATGAAAATAGCTTTATAAAACCATACTATGTTTTTCTCTGCTTCGATAATCTTAGACTAGAGCTCTGTGTCTGGTTATGCTAGTGAGTCACAAAAAGGTTCATTCACATGGAAGCATACCCTTTTCCTAGGAAGATGATGAACCTGGGATTTATAAGACCCCTCAAGGCATAGACCAGTTTAAGCCTTTATCTTCATCGTCGATGTTTCAAGCACCATCTACAACTTAAAGTTTGAAGATTCCTCTGCCTTCTTGTCTATGAGGGAAGTGAGACGTGCTTTTGGGATTGGTTAATCATTTTGAGGGAGAGGAGGGGCGACTGGTTCTTCTTGGATGAAGGAGGGAAGAGCTCTACTGTATGTGTTTGGGTAAGCCCCAAACCATGGTTTTAAAAGCACTTTTCCGCAAATCGAGATAAAACTCCTCTCACATGCTTACCTCATAAATCGTAAAAGCTATTTTCCAAAAACTAATCCAAACACACACTAGTTCTTCTTGATGGTTTGTACTTGTTTCAATGTTGAGTTTATTATGCTCTAGAGAAGCATGTTAGAGAATGTTCCCTGCTTGCAACCGCCATTTTTTGTATTGGTTTACTGGAACCTGTGACCCGCAGTGAGGGGAGGAGAGAGCCATTGTTTTGAGCTTGAAGGAGATGAGAAGCCTTTTTGAAAATAATTGTTTTTGTTTTCATTTTTCATATGTCCAAGTCAGTATGGGTTGCCACCTCATCTCACCTAATCAGCACAAACTTAATGTGTTAGTGACACGTAGGCAAATTTAACACCGTTAATACATCAAGGACTAACGGTCATAAATGGAGTAAACTTGAGGGATAAATAACAAATGGCTTTAAAGTTCAAGGACTAAAACCAAAATGAAGTAAAACTCTAGGGGCCGATAATAGTGTTAATCCTAAATTGAAATTGTTAAAATTATATCTGAATACTTTAACAATCTATTCTTTTATTAAAATATTTTATAATTTTTTCATGTTTTATCCCCTGCGCTTCTAAAATAATTATGTTAAAGTTTAATTAATTTGAATTAATTTAAATATTTTTAGTTATTTAAAATTATAATATATTGTCATTAAATATTAAATCTCAACAATTGGAAGTTGATCCAACGGTGAGAGAGTAAATGGAGAGGAATATCAATGGAAACACCCCTTTCGTAGATTGAGATATGGCGGTAGAGCAAAAAATATTTCTATGATTTTATTTGGTCATAATTTAACCCAACATAAATAAATAATTAACATAAAGCAAAGGTAGAGAACTATGGAACTAAAAATTAATTTATTAAATATAATTAAATTTTCTTTACTTAAACTTACATTGCTTCCTTCCTTAGGGTGTGTTTGGTTTGAGAGGAGGGAAGGGGGTAAATTACTTTTTTGGGTTGAAGGTATTTAAATTTTGGGCCGGAACCCAAAATTTAAAGGACATGAGAGGGTAAATTTTGGGCAGGAATCCAAAATTTAAAAGAATGAGAGGGTAAATTTTGGGTTTCTCCCGTCCAAAATTGTAATTTATCCCCCTTCCCCTCCCTCCCCTCCCCCCCTCCCCTCAAACCAAACACGCGTGTGTGTGTGTGTATATATATATATATAAAGGGAGGGAGGGAGAGCAAGTTATAACTATTTTCGCAACTTTTTTTCTTCTTTTTTTTACCAAGAACATCTTTCACTCCGAGATAGCTCCCCATCCATTGTGGTAGCATCTTGAAAGGAGGATCTTGGAGGAAGATCCAAGTACACTAGTACAAAATTTCCTTTTTAGACCACCACATTTAAACTGGTTCTAGCAGATAAGGTCTTAAAAATTTGATCGGTGGCAATTTTGTAAATATATAGAACTTCTAAGATAGGTTCTAAAAATAATCGGTCTTAAAAAATTTATCTAGACCGGTTCTAAACAAAACCGGTCTGAAAATATCAAAATATTTTAAACTGTAAAATTTTTTTATCTTTTAAGACCGGTTATAAAGAAAACCGGTCTTGAATAAAAATTTATCTAGACCAGTTATAAATAAACGGGTCTTAAAATATGAAAATATTTTAAAATATAAAAATTTTTAACTTTTAAAACCGGTTTCTATGAAAATCGGTCTTAAATATAAAATATTTAAGACCGGTTTTAAGAAGAACCGGTCATAAAAATATAATATTCAAGACCGGTTTTCATGAAAACCGGTCTTAAAGATAAAAATTTTTTAACATTATTTCCCCCCACCATTTTAAGACCGGTTTTAATGGAAACCGATCTAAAAGGTGAGATATTTCAGCTTATTTTCACTCTTGCGCGCCCAGATCCTGTGCTCTGAACCATTTCTTCTCTTGTCACCATTTCTCTGTGAGTTTTGTCGCTGCTTGTTCTGAACTCCTCCATCGCTCCCCGTTCCTCTTTTGCTCCACTCTCCTCCGTCATTACCGCTGCCGTTACTGTGTTCCTCGTCGCTGTTCTTTGATCATCGCCACTATCTTCCGCTGCCACCTCTATGCTCCGCAGTGATCATTCTCCTCTACTGTGACTTCCCTTTGCCACTATGACTTTTGGTAGAAGCTCACTCCTTGGTCTTTAATCAGGTTAGTGTTCTATTAATTAAAGCCCTCAACTTTTAGCTTGTATTTGCTATTCTCAACAATATTAACTCTAACATTATATATTGGTTAAACATGAAATAATTGCAGAAAAATGTAATTAAGGTTAAAGGGAAAATTGTGTGATTGATGACTTTATTACTATATACGTTTTTCTTGTTTTGGACCAAAAGTAAATAAGGTGCTCTCTGACTTGTGATAATTGGCTTGGAGTAATACCATTCTAAGTTTAATTTTTTTTAATTTAGTGTGATTGTTTGATTGTCAGTGTTTAGTGTGATTGTTTGATTCTAAGTTCTATTTTTTACTACTTACAAATAGAGCTGGGCAAACGGGCCGGCCCGTGACGGGCTCGGGCCTAAACGGGCCGGCCCGTTTAGGCCCGAGTCCTAAAAACAGCCCTTATTTGACAGCCCGGCCCGTTTAACTGACCCGCGGGCTTCAGGCCCGTTTAGCGTTTTCCCTCTCCTTTATGCCCCTAATGACTAAAATACATAATCTAACATATAAATATTATTAAAACTACTTAAAACATATATATAGCATCCATATTCAATAAAACATAAACACTAAAACCTAACAAACAAACCATAATTAATATCCATAACCAGTCAAACACTCAAACAAGTTCATAAACCACAGACAAAAGCCATAATCAAATAAGTCTACAAGAACAAGACCACAATCAAACAAGTTCACAAACTACAACCAAAGAAGTTCATAGCTACAATCAAACAATACGAATAATATTATCATTTTCTTCTCCATCACTATCAACGAAATTTGATTGAATCAATGTGAGAGCATTTTTGATATGAGGGTTAGATTAGGTTAACTCTACCTCTGACCAATGCTTACTGCCCATTGTCTTGTGCCCATTTAAAAAAAAAAGTTAAACGGGCCTAAAAGGGCTGGCCCTCAGGGCTTAAGGGCCGGCCCTACAGGGCTTGCGGCCCTACAGGGCCGGCCCTTTTAGGCCCGCTTCCATTTTCAGCCTCCAAATCATAAGCCCGGCCCTTGATGGGCTCGGGCCTAAACGGGCCGGCCCGACGGGCTCGGCCCGAATTCCTGGCTCTACTTACAAATGGTGAGTTTTAAAATTTGTTGAAATCTCCAAAACTCTATGTTGGTTATTCTTTTGTCTATCCTTTTGCTGTTGGATATAGGGTGCTACAAGTGTTGAGATATATATGGATCATAGTTGGATAAAAGCTAAACAAACGAGTGTTGAATATGATAATGGAGTGAGGGGTTTTTTAGACTTCGCTAGAAGAAATATCGATGATGGTAGTGGGAAGTTTTATTGCCCTTGTGTAGTATGTTTGAATGAGAAGTGACTAAGTGCTGTAGATATATATACACATTTAATTTGTGAAGGATTTTGTAAGAGTTATACAGTATGGGTATGGCATGGTGAAGAATTAGAAATGCCAAGTTTATCTGAATAGGAGGGAGTGGGCTTTGATGATAATGACACGGATACGGATGATCAGATAGAGGATATTATTTGTAATATAGGAGAAGAGGCTTTTGAGCAATCACTTGCATATGGTAATATATGCAGTGATGCTGAGACACCACTGTACCCGGGGTGTCAAAAATACCAATTGTTGAAAGCAGTATTGAAATTGGTAAGCTTGAAAGCACGACATGGATGGAGCGATAAGAGTTTTTCAGATACGCTTGAGGCTTTTAAGGACATGCTTCTAGATGATAATGTGTTGCTTTCTTGATACTATGATGCTAGGAAAATATTGTGTCCACTAGGAATGAAGTATAAAAAGATCCATGCATGCCTTAATGATTGTATATTGTATAGAAAAGAGTATGAAGAGGAACAACAGTGTTTGATATGTAAAATCTTGAGGTACAAATCAAATAACATCCTTGCAAAAGTGTTGTGGTATCTTCTAATCATACCAAGGTTCAAGCGCTTGTTTGCTAATGAAAACGATGCAAAGAATTTGAGATGGCATGTGGATGAGAGGATATTCGATGGAAAGCTTCGACATTTGGTTGATTCGTCTCAATGGAAGAAAATTGATCAATTATTTCCTGCCTTCGGTGAAGAACCTAGGAACCTTAAGCTTAGGCTTAGCATAGATGGCATGAATCCTTTCGGTAGCCTAAGCAGCATACATAGTTCATGGCCTATTCTGTTGGTATTTACAACTTATTCCTCTGTTATGCATGAAATGAAAGTACATCATGTTGTCTATGTTGATTTCAGGACCAAAACAACCCGAAAATGACATATATGTTTACCTAGAACCCTTGATCGAAGACTTGAAAGAGTTGTGGGATGAAGGCATTGATGTTTTTGACGTGAGCATGAAGGAGGTTTTTAAAATGCGAGTCATGATCTTTCGTACTATAAATGTCTTTCCTGCATATGGAAACTTGTCAGGCTATAGTGTTATAGGCCATAAAGCATGTCCGATTTATAAAGAAGGAACATGCTACCATCAACTTCAACATGGAAGAAAGACAGTTTATCTTGGCTATAGGAGATTTCTTAGATGAGGCCACCCATATTGTAGATTAAAGAAAGCTTTTTTTTGGTGGACAAGAGTTTGAAGATGCTCTGAAGGTATTGACTGGGGAGCAAGTTTATGAAAAGGTGAAAAATATCAATGTTATCTTTTGAAAGACTACAAAGAATAGTAATGAAAAAAATAAATGGAAAAAGAGGTATGTCTTCTTCAATCTTCCATATTGGCCCAATCTTGACGTTATACACTGTATTGATTTCATGCATGTGGAGAAAAATGTATGTGATAGTATTGTTGGGACACTGCTTAACATACATGGTAGTTCTAAGGATGGAGTGAAGGCAAGGCTAGATTTACAAGAAATTGGGATACGAGAAGACTTACATCCAAAGCCATATGGTAAGAGAATTTTTTTTCCTCCAACTGCTCATACTTTGTCTAAGGATGAGAAAAGAAGCTTTTGTGAGTATTTACATGGCATGAAAGTTCCTTCAGGATATTCTTCAAATTTAAGGAAGCTTGTGTAGATGAAAGATTTGAAGTTAGTTGGGCTAAAGTCTCATGATTGTCATGTCTTAATGCAACAACTACTCCCAGTAGCTATTTGTGGCATTACTGAATATGATCTTCAACATATTTTGACTAGACTTTGTTTCTTCTTCAATGCTATTTGTAGTAAAGTCATTGAGAGAGAAAGATTGGATGAATTGGAAAATGAAGGATATCTGATCTTGTGCCAGCTTGAGAAGCTTTTTCTTCCTTCTTTTTTTTGACATCATGGTACATCTAATTGTTCATCTAGTAAGGAAGACAAAGGTTTTTGGCCCTATCTATTTATGGTAGATGTACCCAATTGAAAGAACTATGAAAATCCTAAAAGGGTATGTGAAGAATGCAAATCGGCCTGAAGCATTTATTGTTCAGAAATATGTTTCTAAAGAAGCCATGGAGTTTTGTCAAGATTACCTGTCAAATGTAAGACATATTAGGCTTCCTGAACGTCATGATGAAGAAGGGGGTAGACGCGGGGCTACAGTAAAATGTGTTGATTCTGATGAATTGCAACAAGTGCACCTATACATCTTGAATAGTATTGATGAAGTTCAAGATTACATTAATGCTCATAAAGAAATTGTCCAGAAAGAAAATAGTCGAATGACCAAACAAAGGTTAATTAGGGAGCATAACAAAACTTTTACACATTGGTTCAAACAAAAGGTTGACGGAGAAGAATGTGTTTATGATACAATTAAATGGTTAGCACGTGGTCCTGAGGTTTATATCATCACTTGGACTTCATTTGTGATCAATGGTTATTCATTTTATAAGAAGTCTTTTGATGATAGGAGCACCATCCAGAACAGTGGAGTTATGTTAGTGGCTGAATCTATGCACTTCTCTCGTTCAAAAGATAAGAACCCTAGATTGGTAACAATACCTTATTATGGGGTTATTGAAGAGATTTGGGTGGTTGATTATGTTAAAATTAAATTTCCTATTTTCAAATGCAAGTAGGTTGATGTTAACAATGGTGTGATGATTGATAATTTGGGATTTACATTGGTTGATTTGATTAGTAGAAGTTTTGGAGATGAACCTTTTATTATGGCATATCAAGCGAAACAAGTGTTCTATGTTACCGATCAAGCAAACAAAATGTGGTCTGTAGCTCTCTAAAGAAAAAAGGTCATTGACTTTAAACAGGAAAGTTGTTCAATTAATGATCTTCTTGAGACTCCTTATTGTTCTAGGGGTCTACCAGAATTGAACGAATAAGTTGAAGCAGACAATGAACAAGGCACAAGAAATGATAATCATAAAGAGATATGGGAGGATATCCCTTTATAAAACTACTTTGAAGGTTAGTTAGCTAAAATAATTATCATCATGTATATTATTGTTGCATTGGTATATATAAAACTACTTTTTTTGTTGTCGTCACAGGAAAATGAAGCAAATGAGGTGTCTTAGTTGGGACCGAGGCAACCTGAACTGGTATGTTGTGAATAAATGTTGTTACAAACTTGTACTGTTTTATTATTTAGAAACTAGAAGAATAACTATTTTTTGCATGCATATTTAAATTCATATAAGATGAAGGCACGTGAGGGCCTACTCAAATGTAAAGAGCGAGCTTAATTTGTTTGAGTCTGAGTTAAAGGGTCTCCTGCCTATTATTGATGCTTTATTTTCCAAGGCTTATTGTTGATGCTAATTCATCTGATTCAGGTGGTTCTAATTTTTAATTTCCATCTATGTTATACATGTATATCAACAGATATGGGTGAATCTATGTCTACTTGCGTTTTGGATTGTCATCTATGTGATTTGTATAAGATGTTTGTTAAAATGTGTAAAAGAAGATTTTATTTGGATGTCATTGAAATGGATGATTGCTGAGTGAAATGTAAAACAGGGGAAATGACTTGCTAGGTAAATCTTTTAAATGAAATAATTTTGATTAAAAAAAAAATGTTAAGACCGATTTTATTCAAAACCGGTCTTAAAAGTAAATTTTAAGACCGGTTCTTCATAAAACTGGTCTAAAAAGTTCAACTTTTTAGACTGGTTTCTTCATTAACCGGTATAAAAATGATTATTTTAAGACGGGTTTCATAAATAACCGGTCTTAAATTGTTTTTTTAAGATCGGTTCTATAACCGGTCTAAAAAGTAACAGACTTTTAAGATCGGTTGTATCAAGACCAGATTTGAAACCGGTCTAAAATGTCATTTTTAACCAGTCTTAAAACTGATTTTTCCACTAGTGGTAGAAAAGTATAAAGAATCCAAGAACTAAACTATAACAAGGAGTCAAGTTAAGGTAAAAGTGGGTTTGAGCAAAGCTTCACTATATTAGCGTTTCCAAGATCAAACATAGCTAATCTGTCCTTGATGGACAATTTCAAAACTTAAATATTGGGCATTATAGTAGCTTTTCCCATTCATGCTTGCTATTCAATTTTGATGCCATTGTACATATAGGATAAAAATATGGTTGTTTCACTGTTGGAACAATGGTTAGAAACAAAGGAACAAATCATGGAAGCAAGTGGTTTTGATGATAGGATTTAAAAACACCAAGTTAGAACTTTTACATGTATAGCTTCTGTCAAACTTGAAATTGGCAATAGGAGCTGGATTTTGGTTCTTTTTGGGTCAAAAATGGATTCCACATGGATTTTGATTTATATACATAAAAGCCCACTTGAATTAAGTGACAAAGAAATGTTTTAAAGATTAGGAAATCTAAGGTAACAATTCTTTCTATTCATGTTACTTAATTTAATGTCGAAACTAGACTTGAATATATACTGAATTTATTGGCATCGTTTTTTGGATTATTGATTGAAATTGTGATATGGCCATATATACATTTTCCTAATTGGGAAGCTTGATTAAAGAATGACTTTTCATGGCAATATTTGTGAATTCTTATGATGGGAACTCCTATGATTTAAGTGCTTGAATGGGAACATGTACGAAATCTTAGCTCTTTAAATAAGAATTATTCTTACACTACATGTATGAGAAAAGGCCTTTTAATTAGACCAGTTGAAATTGGCTTTTTAGATGAAGTTGAGGTCTGGTCTTATATTGGCCGGTTTAAAAAGTTTGTCCTTATTAAGACCGGACCTACAATTGGTCTTAAATTTTTTTAAGACCAGTTGGTTAAAGACGGGTCTTACAAAGTTTTAATTTATAATAAAAAAATGCCCACTATTTAAACCAGGTAATTTCATACCTAGTCTAAAAATTGGGCAGTGTTTTCTTAAAATGTATGTTTTATTTTGTTTAACAGAAACCTAGTTGGATATTATTGTATCTAAAAGCTATATTATGCGATATAAATTCTACAAACAACCCTAAAAATACAAATGCAATCAATATTAAAAGTAATTATAATTAATAACCATGAATTTAAGCCCTATATTATTAGATAATTATTGAATCTTAATTTCAACATTTGTTTTTTCATGATTTACCTTTTTTGCTTGCATTTTCCCCACCTCCAAAGGAATTAGATGATTTTTGAATTTGGATTTAGTGGATGCAATTTTAGGCCTGACATTTCATATTGTTGATGCATGATTCATATTGTGAACATCCCTATAGTTGAATGTAGCTACCCATGGATTGGGTGCTAGGTTACCATACTTATGTATTTTGATTCTTCTGGACCTCAAATATGAAACATGGCTCTGCCCTATCCTCGTCTCGGGTGATAAAGGAGAAGATTCTTGTTTAATGAAGTTAAGTATAATAGAGTTAATATACAAGTATGAGAAATTGATTTTATATGTGTGGATATGATCTTGTGGGATTGTAAAAAAAAAGAAAGAGAATATGATCTTATGGGGAGGTCTTGGTTGAGAAGGAAACCAAACTGAAGGCCAATAATAAGAAAGCACCTAACTAGGTGAAAATACTAGTAACGAGGTGAGGATTAATAACTCTAAATAGGAGTATTAAAAAAATTGGCTGGATGATCATCACTTGAAAGGATAAATTTGCTGGATTGGATGGTAATCCATTTCAACAAATTTTTGCTTGCAAGCATTGATCACTCGGCCTACATTTTTCATCGTCAAATTTAGATGTCTTAATGATCAACCCATCACTAGTAACTCCACCTAGTCGATAGCTTCTTATTATTGGCCTTTACTTTGATTTCCATCTCAACCAAGACCTTATCACACTACTATATTCAACCATACAAAGTAGAATTCTCAAGTTTGAATATTAATAATGTTAGACTTAGTTTCATTAAATAGGATACCACATTTATCGCCTAAAATTGAGGTAGGTCAGAGCCATATTCTACATGAAGTCTCTAAAGAGCCAAAATGCCTAAGGTTAGTAAACCTAGCACCCAATCCAAGGGTTGCAGCATTCGACTATAAGGATGGCTTATGATACGAATGAGGCAATTACAGCTCCCACACGTCAGGGTTAAAATTACAATCGACACTCCCACCCAACACTCAATAATGATCTAAGTCATTTTCAGGAGGGGACATCCAAAAAAAAACTTGAAAAGAATAAAGGCATGGCAAACAAGATTCAATTAACTTACTTGTATACAAACTTATTTTCATGGAATTTGTGATGATTAGATTTGTGAAACTTGTAATAAACAAATTAAATACAAATCCATTGTAATGAAAATAAAGTTTTCGATATACTTATGAATATATGGTCTGTTTGGCACTCATCTAGCCTCTGTGCTATGTATGCTTCTCTTGGTTGGCCAAAGTTAATTGTTGTTATAAAAAATTCTTACTTGAACTCTTGAATATATGGTATGTTTGGCACTTAGATAGCCTTTGTGCTATGCGTGGTGGTGTAGATCGGCTAAAATTATCATTACTTGCTTCAAATTCAATGCATTACATACATATATTCACAAGCTGCATTGAACTTGAAGCAAGCAAATTATCTTGGCCTACCAACACCACCACATTTAACACATATATCAGATAGTTCTTAAGATATGAATATATGGTATACTTGGTGCTTATCCAGCCTCTGTGCTATGTATGCATGTCTTGTGTAGATTTCCATTGCAAGTTGAACCCTATAATATATTATGTGGTGTTGGTAGGCTTGAATTAATTAAAACCAAGTGACAGCACCACATATTTTACAAGGTTAACCTGTAATGCAAAATTACAAATACTTTTTACAACCAAATAAACATAAATTCACATAAATAAATGCAACAACTAGAGAGAATATCAATCAAGTAGAAAACTTTCATTTATGTGGGTACAAGACAAAACAAAAACTAAACTTTCAATTAGGGTTTGACAAAGAAGGAAAAGGATTAAGCATCAGTGTTTCGACAAATAAATAAAAGGAGTGAGCATCAAAATTAGCAGATTAAAACGTCCATGCAAGTAAAGAAAATGAAAGAGAACACTGATAGAAGGAGGCTATTGAGGGTTTGTGAAAAGCAATGATTTTTATTGAACGTGAGAGCAAAATGGTGACAATAGAGAGGGAGAGCCTAATAGAAAGGAATACCAAGCCATCTTGATGGTAGAAAGACAGATATAACAGCGATCAGAGTTGATGGAGAGAGGAAGAGCGTACCCACGTGACTAAGAGATGCTGGATATGAAGACTGAGCTTGAAAGTGAGTATATATAGTAGGGCAATTTTTCCTGGACCGGTCCTTGATAAAGACGGTCTAAATATTCATAATGAGACTGACTTTAAAAACACTCAATCTCAATATGGAAAAAAAATTGAATCATAATGTGACAGTCTTCTAAATCAATCGGTCTAATATGTAATTTTTAGAAATAGAGAAATAAAATTTAGAAACAAAATTCATAAATAAGAACTTAAATGATCTAAATGCTCATATAACACAAGAAGATGAGGATCATCAACGAATAGGAAATAACAGTAATGTAATAAATCAAAAGACATAAAAAGATTGAAACTTTTTCATTAATAATCTTCACCTAAAGGCAATAGTACATGCATGAAATCAAGCTCAAAATATTATATCAAAATAGTATATATGATTATGATCAGGCTCAAAATCAAAATTACATATCTAAATGTGTATACAATAGGGGGTTCTTGAAACCTAGGACTTCAGATGATCATCATCATTGTAGGAGAGAATCGCCCCTAGTCTAAATGGTTAGTAATGTCGTTCAACATTGCTGCCAACTCCTCCATTCATTCAGAGAAGCGGTCTTACTTTGCCATGACCTCTAGAATGGTGCTCTGAAGGTGAAGGATAGCCTTAGTGATTTTCTCCAAGGTTAGAGGTGGAGGGGGCTGCGAAAAGGAACACTGGTGGCTGTAGCCGAAGGAGGAGAGAGGGAATGCTGCCTCTTTTTTCTTGCCATTGGAAGTGTTGCCACTCAAAGTAGAAAGAGAGAAGCAGAAACAAACTTTTGAATTTGACCTTCAGAACTAAAGGCGCCTTAGTATTTATAATCTTGACTGATGGCTAGAAACTTCAGATGATATTGACGAGACATGATGATATGAGTTAGAAGTTGAAATGTTACGTATTTAGGCTAGCCGCCGTTGAAAATGTAGTCTAAATAATTATGAGACCAAATATTCTTCTTATCCAGTCTAAATAAAATGTGAACGTTATAAGATTAAACTACATTTAAACCGGTGAAGTGTTAAACGATAGTTCATATTAACATATTTAGTGTATGTTTGGATTGGCTTTTGGAAAATAGTTTTTACGATTTATAAGGTAAGTATGTGAGAAGAGTTTTGTCTCAATTTATGGAAAGGGTTTTTGAAACCGCAGTTTAGGGCTTACCCAAACACACACTTAGACCATGTGCCACTACAAGTAGCTTAAATATAATCAAATTATATATATTTAACAATATCCCAGATAAAATAATGTACTAATATATTATATATATCTACACACACAAATATACATATCATAAAATCAACTTATCATGCTAGAGACAAAACAACAACGGAACAAAGATATAAGAGACGTTTAAGATCAAGATTAGAAAGATTTTTTTTTCAATAATATTATATTTTTTTGCTGCTCGAAGGCAGTAGTACATTGATTAAGAATATTTTACATAATAAAAAAACCCCTCAATCTTCATCCTCATCATCAGAGGCAGGAGAGGAAGAAGAGGAAGGGGAAGATGGGTTATCCAAAAGACTGTACTCGACGTGATTGGCATCGAGTACAAGGTTCATCTTGTTGTTGCCAGTGTGCAGTAAAGTGAAGAGTCTTCCAAGGCACCTCTCCATGTGAGTCACCCTAATGCTGTATTTATAAATATTTATAAAAATGCCATCAATCATACTTTTTAAATCGTTTCCACTTATAGAGGTCTAGATGTGGTAGTCTTATTGACCTTTTTTGTAATACCCCGAAATTTGGGATTGGAGGCTTGGGAATAAGCCTAAATTAAGTAGACTGCTAAGCCCCAATTTAATAGGTGTCCCAAATTTATCCCCTAATGATTCTAATATCTTTGGGGTATTAAGAAAGTAAAATGATGAATTTTGGAGAAAGTAATTATGTTTTTGGTGAAATCGCCTATGAGGTAGTAAGCTTGTCATGTTCATTTAAATGAACAAATGATGATAACAAATTATGAAATTTTACAGGATGAAAGTAGACATCCTAAGCTTTAATTTCATAGGTCATATGACTCAATTAGAGCTATACACAAAAAGATATGAATTTTTGAAGTCAGCACATATAAACTGTGAAATTTCTTGAACAATATGCAAAGATTGAAATTCTGGGAATTGTTTTATTCTATAAAGCAAAATTCTATATTTTTCCTTGAAACTAGACTCAATACGGGTTCTATAGGCTTTGGAATCAGTCCAATTCTATTTTTCTAGAATTAGTTATGATTTTTCAAAGTTTGGGCAGAAATCTGCCAAAATTTCTGAAAAATCCGAAAATGGAAAATTGTTGATGACATAAGCATAAGATTATTAAAGAAACATCATCTTTCTCCTACAGCATTCCGACGCCATTCTGCAACCAAAATAAAGAAAAGAGTTGAGAGGGTTTTGGGAGAAAAGGAGAAGAGAACTCGTAAGGTAAGCCGATTTCTCCGATGATCTAGCTCCTAACGCGTATAACTCCGATCCTAAGCTACTCCTTTATATTCTTTAAGGTTTGGAAGCTCTTCCTTTGGTGTTAAAACAGCTAGGGTTTCAGCCAAGACAAGGAAAAGCTAGTGGGAGCTTGAGGTAACTTCCAAACTCTTGTGTATTGACTATTCTGGCTGTTGTGGACAATTTAATCGGTGAAATTTCGCCGGATTGTCATTGGTTTCAAAAATGGAAAATGGGTGTGTGGGGCTGTTATGCTGCCCAAATTGGTACTAAATGGTAGTTGTAACCTAATGGAATAGTCAATAAAGTGGTTAGGAGTAGAAAGGAACGCGTTTACGGAGCCGAAACCGAAAAACCCCAATTTTTCCCGGAGTACATGTATATTTCGGCCAAGGCTATAAATGGGTCTTAGAGTTAGATTTTCAATGATTTGATGATTCCATTGAGTTCAGGAGCGAAAATTAGGTGGGGTTACAGTTGGTCACTTTTTCGGAAAAGGCCGAAAAAGCATAATTACGAAAACGCCCCTGAAACCCTTAAAGTGGGGCTGTCAAGGGTAATTTTGTAATTGACATTGAATTTGATAATTCCGAGTCCGGAAATGGATTCCTTGGGCGAAAATATGTCAGAATAGCCCATGTCAAAATTTCAAGAAAAGTACAGCCGGACCGGGTACAGCGGGGCCGGGCTGGGTCCCCGGGGGTATTTTAGTAAATTTTCAATATAGCCTCATATAACCCCCAGAAACACTATGGAAGTGTCTAAATGGTATATTTGACATTGTAGGATCGAATGTGAAGCCCCGAGTTGCTGGCACGCAAATCGAGGAGAAAAGACTGGAGGTAGGGGACTTACCTTACTTGCATGTATTCGATATCTTTGCTTGTGTAGTGATGTATGTGATTGCTTTACTTGATTGTGTAGAGCATATTTGAATAAATGAAGCTCTGTTTCTGTTTTCGCTGTGGCCATAGTCTTGTTGTATGAAACATTGAGCATGCAGAAATATCATTATGGGGTATGCATCTAGATAAAGCTAACATGTCATACACCTAGCATCTATCATGCATGCATTATGGTATCTGTTTCCTACTGAGATTCTCTCGAATCTCACTCTCCCCTACAAACAATTTAGACAGGGCAAGTGGCTCGTGGAGGGAGCGGCTAGGACTCCTTCGAGATGAGATTGTGTAATCCCCATTTGAAGAATTGTAATGGGCAATTGGGCCCTGTGTACCTTTAGCGAAGGTATGTACCCGGGATTGCCGGGATGATTATGTTGTGCACTCTGATATTTATATGAATCTGATTTATTTTCGCGTAGTAATTGTATTCGAAATATGAATATGAGACCAAGTTTATAAATGATTTCGAAAAGTATTTGTGAAAACCCCGTCATGTGATGGGTTAGTAAATGTTATTTGATTATTATTGGTCTCTATTTCATTTTAATCGCGTATTTCGGATGTAATTACGGAGGGGGTTACATTTTTTACATTTCTCCCCCCGTTCAATAAATTTCGTCCTCGAAATTTGTCATACCACTTAATCCAAAAACTACGGATGCTTCTTCACGACAGCTTCCGTTTCACAATTCATTTCATATTGGACGATCCCTTTTAGACCACACAGACAATTGGTGCACCACAAATCTGATTCTCGAAAGAATCTTAAACAAACTAATGTGTCATGCACAGTTGCCCATACAAATACTCGGGATTCTCATAATCACCATACAATCTTGCTATCACCCCTTACTAGTATTAGCGCCATATCTTCGGCACGAACACAAATGCAACATCGTTGCCATAAAACTGCAATCGGCCCATTTCACGATTGCCACACAAACCCAATCACCATACCTTTTGCCAAACAGATGCAATCGCTTCCACATACAATTGCCACAAAACCATCATAACATAACCACAATCGTCGCAAGCTCCCCAATTCATGAGTGGCTAATGCATCTCAATATCCGGAGGCTCTAACTTATGAGACATATCATAAGATCTTGGTAGTTGGGCGGCATAGGCCACCACTCTGCTTAACTCAAACTAGTTACTCCTTCCGGAAGTAACCCCAAAACACCACAACCTCAATACATCAAACGGCATCCTTAGCTGTATACACAAACTCTTTCACTGTATTCACATCCACAACCTTACCATCACCCATACCCCACCAGTAACTCCACTATTGGTAACCGGGACTTTTGGGAATTCACAACAATATCACATATGTATCAACTTTCATGGTGTCGCCCTCACCCGTACACCCACCAGTGACTCCGCTAGTGGTAACCGGGACTTTTGGGTATCAACACAATGTTACTTCTGTATCAACTTTCATGGTGTCGCCCTCATCCGTACACCCACCAGTGACTCCGCTAGTGGTAACCTGGACTTTTGGGTATCAACACAATATCACATCGTCTGGTCACTCTAGAATCTTAATTTCTTCTATCCAAAGTACCCGACCGTAATGGCCCACCTAGAGTCTCAGTCTCTTCTATCCAGGTGCCTTTTATTGTCACACCCCCCTTAATGGGTGCCCACGCTTCCGCTGCGTGGCTGGCTCCCACATCACACCCGTCCGATGGATGCCTGTGGTTTACCGGACTCACAATTTTATTGTCACACCCCTTCAGAGTGCCCACCCCCTGGTCAACTACGTACCAGGGCTACGATGGCCGTCCCCTGACCGGGACTGGCAAGCAGCTGGGTTACTCACCTTTCACCCAGGACTCACAAGAAAATCCACTTCCTTATCAAACGTACATTGCAGACTCTAATTTTACACACCGCCTTTCGGCCTTGGGTCAACATTGGTGCAATCAACGTGGTGGCTAACCAGGCTGGCCATGCCGGGGTAATTGCCCTCACAAACAAGAATCCCCGATCATGTAGTCGAATTCGCCATCAGCTAAACTAGCTCTGCTCTGCTACGACACACCTCAATCCCAGCTTGTTCACAACTATCACAGATTCACAATCACACTCCACCCTCATCCCCTTTTACCGCCGGGAAGACACACAATCTTTACCCGAACCATTGCTAGCGACTCAGGGACTATTGGCGTGGTAGTGCATATACATAGCCTCTCGGCTCACAAATAGTCAATCCCCCGTAATCTACCACCCCAGCGGAATGGTCCTCCACCATAGGAATCACCCCATGCGGCCGCAGGTGAGAGACTCACAATGCACAATTGCAACAAGCTGGAACCAGGCATTTTAATAATTACACCCTGACAAATTCTTTTCACCAAACTAGGATCCATCAAGACCCCTTTTTCACAAAATAATCTGGACTTCGAAGTTTTACCTCCCGAAGCCATGATTAACACATCATTCTCACGGTAACCTCGAGCTTCTGCTCAACACAATTCCCAAACATATCACATTCTCACGCTTCCGCTGCACACTTTGAGGTCAATCTCCTCATTTGTGCTTTAACAATGTCAAGCTGATTTAACAGAAGTCCCATAGGAATCTCCCACCACAACTGATAACATTCACAACATATATTCATCTGCGTCAGACCTTGGCCTAATTCAACTTGAATCATTCAAAGCCATAACCAGCACTTCGTTGAGATCCCATACTCCCAACGTTCCCAGAGCTCTATTCTACGATTCAACGTCATGGCGAGTGCACACTAAGGTTCATCGTCACGGTAGCTACACACTAGGGTTTGTCGTCACGGCGGCTGTCACAAAATTTTTTTTTTATATTGTCACACCCCTTTAGAGTGCCTACCCCCCTGATCAACTACGTACCAGGGCTCCGCTGGCCGGCCCTTACACTGAGCCTGGCAGGCAGCTGGGTTACTCACATTTCACCCAGGACTCACATATTCCCCGTATCACCACCGCCCCGAAGGCACGGTCCTCCCACTGTGTGCCATACACACCCCCAGTGGGCCGCAGGTAATAAAAACACAAATAGCCGCTCCGATCAGACATCGCCGTAGGTAGCCCTCTCCGATCAGAACTCCCCGTAGGTTGCCTTCTCCACTTCGAATCCTCATAGATAACTCTTTCAAATTCAATTTCTCCACAGAATCACTTTTCCCTGTGCCAGATTAATACTAGCAACCTCAGGATACCTGATACACATTTCAATGCCAATCTAGTACCACATCCTAGTACCACAGACCATATAGGTCATATCAACCTCCTTAGGACCAGCTTGACTATTGAGTCTGATCCTTGGATCACAATTCATCTTTCAAACCTTCAACCTCTGTTAAACCGGGAAATCACTTCCCTCATTTCCACGGAGCATCACAACTCCAACACAAATCCAAATATCATGCCAGCCTAGGGCACACCGGTCCCCTAGGTCTTAAGGCCTTTAAACATACAAGCTCAGTATGACATCACTACATGTAACATCATACCACCTTAGGTTTCTCACCCAATATCTAGGTTAGTCACAACACCTAGAAACTCAATATCGCATTCCTGGGAAATCATTTTCTTCCACCTCTAGGTCTACAAATCAAATCTCAGGCGAACCACTGTATCTTTCGATTCTACAATGATTCTCCACTAAAGAATAACCAAATAATGTACATACATAGTCCATGAATCTCATATATCCAAAAAAAAAAAAAAACAGGGACATTAATGTGTATACCACAACAAACAAAGTCATCTCTTATGACTTAAGGCAGCAACTACTGCTACTATCCTAGCAAATTCCCATCTTTGCCAGGAACTACAGCTCTGATACCAAAAATGTAACCCCCTCCGTAATTACATCCGAAATACGCGATTAAAATGAAATAGAGACCAATAATAATCAAATAACATTTACTAACCCATCACATGACGGGGTTTTCACAAATACTTTTCGAAATCATTTATAAACTTGGTCTCATATTCATATTTCGAATACAATTACTACGCGAAGATAAATCAGATTCATATAAATATCAGAGTGCACAACATAATCATCCCGGCAATCCCGGGTACATACCTTCGCTAAAGGTACACAGGGCCCAATTTCCCATTACAATTCTTCAAATGGGGATTACACAATCTCATCTCGAAGGAGTCCTAGCCGCTCCCTCCACGAGCCACTTGCCCTGTCTAAATTGTTGGTAGGGGAGAGTGAGATTCGAGAGAATCTCAGTAGGAAACAGATACCATAATGCATGCATGATAGATGCTAGGTGTATGACATGTTAGCTTTATCTAGATGCATACCCCATAATGATATTTCTGCATGCTCAATGTTTCATACAACAAGACTATGGCCACAGCGAAAACAGAAACAGAGCTTCATTTATTCAAATATGCTCTACACAATCAAGTAAAGCAATCACATACATCACTACACAAGCAAAGATATCGAATACATGCAAGTAAGGTAAGTCCCCTACCTCCAGTCTTTTCTCCTCGATTTGCGTGCCAGCAACTCGGGGCTTCACATTCGATACTACAATGTCAAATATACCATTTAGACACTTCCATAGTGTTTCTGGGGGTTATATGAGGCTATATTGAAAATTTACTAAAATACCCCCAGGGACCCAGCCCGGCCCCGCTGTACCCGGTCCGGCTGTACTTTTCTTGAAATTTTGACATGGGCTATTCTGACATATTTTCGCCCAAGGAATCCATTTCCAGACTCGGAATTATCAAATTCAATGTCAATTACAAAATTACCCTTGACAGCCCCACTTTAAGGGTTTCAGGGGCGTTTTCGTAATTATGCTTTTTCGGCCTTTTCCGAAAAAGTGACCAACTGTAACCCCACCTAATTTTCGCTCCTGAACTCAATGGAATCATCAAATCATTGAAAATCTAACTCTAAGACCCATTTATAGCCTTGGCCGAAATATACATGTACTCCGGGAAAAATTGGGGTTTTTCGGTTTCGGCTCCGTAAACGCGTTCCTTTCTACTCCTAACCACTTTATTGACTATTCCATTAGGTTACAACTACCATTTAGTACCAATTTGGGCAGCATAACAGCCCCACACACCCATTTTCCATTTTTGAAACCAATGACAATCCGGCGAAATTTCACCGATTAAATTGTCCACAACAGCCAGAATAGTCAATACACAAGAGTTTGGAAGTTACCTCAAGCTCCCACTAGCTTTTCCTTGTCTTGGCTGAAACCCTAGCTGTTTTAACACCAAAGGAAGAGCTTCCAAACCTTAAAGAATATAAAGGAGTAGCTTAGGATCGGAGTTATACGCGTTAGGAGCTAGATCATCGGAGAAATCGGCTTACCTTACGAGTTCTCTTCTCCTTTTCTCCCAAAACCCTCTCAACTCTTTTCTTTATTTTGGTTGCAGAATGGCGTCGGAATGCTGTAGGAGAAAGATGATGTTTCTTTAATAATCTTATGCTTATGTCATCAACAATTTTCCATTTTCGGATTTTTCAGAAATTTTGGCAGATTTCTGCCCAAACTTTGAAAAATCATAACTAATTCTAGAAAAATCGAATTGGAGTGATTCCAAAGCCTATAGAACCCGTATTGAGTCTAGTTTCAAGGAAAAATATAGAATTTTGCTTTATGGAATAAAAAAATTCCCAGAATTTCAATCTTTGCATATTGTTCAAGAAATTTCACAGTTTATCTGTGCTGATTTCAAAAATTCATATCTTTTTGTGTATAGCTCTAATTGAGTCATATGACCTATGAAATTAAAGCTTAGGATGTCTACTTTCATCCTGTAAAATTTCATAATTTTTGATCATCATTTGTTCATTTAAATGAACATGACAAGCTTACTACCTCATAGGCGATTTCACCAAAAACATAATTACTTTCTCCAAAATTCATCATTTTACTTTCTTAATACTCCAAAGATATTAGAATCATTAGGGGATAAATTTGGGACACCTGTTAAATTGGGGCTTAGCAGTCTACTTAATTTAGGCTTATTCCCAAGCCTCCAATCCCAAATTTCGGGGTATTACATTTTTAATTAGTAGTGATAAGTGCTAGCACTTCTGGTGTTAAGGGCAAGGAGAAGACTGAAGAAGATAATAAGACTATTGGAAAATAAGCTAGTCCACCATTGGTGGATTAGACCTAAGGCTATTCAGGTTAAAGCTAAAATACTAAAAATAGGGCAGTTTAGGTGCATGGCTATAATATTCCCCATATTAATTCAAATTGTTTGGGGGGGGGGGGGATAGGTAACGGACATGAGTTGAGTGGAAAATTTTGAGGGACATCTAATTGTGATAAGTATGCTTCCAGTTTCACTCACTTTTGTGTATTCTCTTAGGGAAAACTCTGTGTATTTATAACTACATATGCCTTTGTGAGTTGGTGTATATGAGCATATGGGTTGGTTATTCACATTCCAGGTATGCTTATCATTATTCTGATTAAGCTTTATCAAGACAATATTGGCACTATTTATAGTAACCCATTACATATAAATTATGATCAATCTTATGCATTACTTGTAGAACCTTAAACATAGATGAAGAACAAGTGCATAATTATGAATAATTACGAACATCGCGGTAAATAGTCCCATGTTTATTTAGATTGCCTTGTAAGTTTAGTTGGAACAAGGGATCTAGATTAAACTTAATCTTGTTTTTTGGAAAGCTTAAACTAAACATACTATTATTTAAATGAGTCCTAATTCATAATTTTTGGATGTGCATGTTAGGATATGATGGTAAGTCCCTATTTAATTATATTTTTCATATTTAATTTGGGATTTATTACGTTATTTGGGCAAAAAATGTATAAAAACTTATTTGAAACAATTATTCTTAAAATCAATAATCTATCTAAAGATTTGGTTTTTGATAAAGCATAATGGCATCGTGCGATCTATGTAGCCTACCCCACCTAGTGGGATAAGGCATTGATGCTGCTGTTGTAGTCTTAAAATGAACTTGAAACTATTGTGAGATGATATAAACCCATGCAAGAGACAAAGTACATAGCGTGGTTGCAAGGGAAAAGAAGAAATAGAGAAAAAGGGAAAATTAATCTAGAGGTCTTTATAGTTTCCCTCAATTTTGAATTAGGTCCCTAGGCTTTTTTAATTTTTTCTTTTTATTGGGTCCTTTAAGTTTACACTATTAGATCCATTAGTCCCTAAAGTTTAAAATCGTTAAATAAGGATTAATAGATTCAAAAATCATCGTTAAAACACATATCTCTCCTTCCACAATAGCCCTTAAAGTTCCAGAACATGCTCTCCTTTCTTCTTCCCTTGTTCCTTAATATCTTCACCATCCCCAAATTCTCCTGATAAGCTATAAAAAGACAATACTTATTTTTGTGCAAAATTGTTTGAATCTCTTTTATTCTTCTAGATTCACGTGATCCCTCTCCTTTCACACACACACACACACACACACACACACACACACACACACACACAACTCTTTATTATATATATCTATTGAAAATAGGCGAATACCAGAGAATCAAAATCATGTACAGAGATTAGTGTATATGAAAAATAATTAGCTTTCAGGGAAGGATCAGAGAGCTAGTCCAGATCTAAATTGAAGCGTATGTTGTTGGAAGTTTTGTTTATTGGAAGCCAAAAAATTGAAGAAATCAAGTGTGAAAAGTAGTGATAACTCTATGTCTTGGTTTTCTATGTCATCAAAAAATCTATCTTTAATTTTAAGATTTAGCTAGATTTTTGAAGGAAAAGAAGTCACCATCGTGCATTGATATGCAACTACAATCACTAGCATTGGCAATGAAGGCAGAAGCAATACATGTAAAGGGCTATTGCTGCAAGTGATGGGTTTTGGTGTTTGAGGTCAAGGAGGTAGCAAGAGTAAAAAATATAAGTCATCATATTTATGTTATCTATATGTTTGTAATAAAGAAGGAGTGAGTAACAAGATAAATGAGATGTGCAAACTAGGAAGCCTAGAGATGAGACTAGAATTGGTTGCACAGCTAGAATGAACCTTAAGCAAGGAATTAGAAATACAAAATACATGAAGTCTTTTTAGGGCATAACCATCGTCCTCACCTTCCTGAAGATGTTCACTTGTTTACATCACATCAATCAACTTTATGAATTAGAAAATGTTGAAAAAGTTAGGATTAATAAAAAATCAAAATTCAATTTCAAGAGCCAATATGCAAGAGGCCAAGACAATTTGGGATATACAAGAGGTGATGTAAGAAATATCTTAATTCAAGAAGACGACGGGTCATGAAATGCTTTGAAGCTAGTTGTATATTTTGTTATTTTGAGCAAAAATTGGGAGAAAATCCATCTTTTTTTTTTCATGCTCACCAAATGGACTTGGAGGAGCAAGTGACAAATGTGTTCTGGGATAATGCATGCATGTTGGTCGACTATGCTTGCTTTAGAGAAATTTTTTTGCTAGACATAACTTATTGCACAAATAATAACCATAGACCACTTGCAATTTTCTTTGGCTTTGAACATTATAAAGGAAGGGTGATTTTTAGAGTGGCATTGTTCTATGATCAGACCTTTGAGACTTTCAAATGGCTATTTGAGACTTTTTTGTGTTCATACAAGAATGTAGGGCCACTAACTATTTTCACTGACCAAAATGTTGCTATGGCAGGGTATTACAAGAAGTGATGCCAAATGGAAAGCATGCCTTATGCACATGACATATTTCAAGGAATGTAATGAAGCACCTTCCAAACTTAACAGTTAGTGATTTTAACCACTACATGTATCATTGTTAAGATGAGATAGAGTTTGAAGAAGCTTGGTCACCATTATTATTAAAACAAGATATGGTAGAAAAGTCATGATTGAAATCCATGTATCAAATAAAAGATATATGAGCATCATGTTATTTGAAGAACTCAAGGACACTTGGTATGAGATGCAGTCAAGTTAGTGAGTGTCAATGCATTTGTCAAAAGTTGCACCAATGTTAAATTATATATCAATTGATTCTTTAACCAATTTGAATAAGTTTTAGAGGACAAACACTATAACGAATTGAAGAGTGATTTTGAGGCATATGACAAGTTGCCAAGGTTGATATTGCATAGTTTATGCATGCTTTTGATGTCTATACTCAACCTATGTTTAACTTGTTCCATCCAATGTGATCTATATGATGCCACATATAAAAAAAGAGAGGAAATGGAGAAAGAAAAATGAAGATTAGGAGAACAGTGCCACTATATTTAATTATGTTATCACCATGTTTGACAAGGAAAAGGAGTATAGGTTGACATTTGATCCTTTAATGGACACAATTACTTGTAGTTGCAAAATGTTTGAACAAGGTGGCATATTATATTGTCATGACTTGAGGGTATTCAATCAACATGATGTTAAATTATAGAAATATATTGTGAAGAGGTGGACAAGAGAAGCACGATATGGCATAGTGTATGATATCAAGGCAAGGCATATTGATGTTGATCCTAAACTACAAAGATCAAATTAGTATAAGTGATTGTACCCCATGCTTGTTAAATTAGCAAGTGATGCATTAGAAAGTCTAGAGGTATTTTGTCTTGTTCATGAAGTTGTGTTGGAACTTAGTAAGAAAGCAATTGAACTTCACACACTTACCAAATGATAGTGATGGTGATGAGGATGGTGTAAGGAATCATGATGGTGGCCGATGGTGGTGGTAAAGTTGTTAGATTTAAAAACAAAAATGGGAGAAATATAAGTAAATAGATAAAGAGTAGTGTTGAAATTGGTCCAAGAAGATTGAGAACTAAAACCTCTAAAAACCTCTCAAACCTCATAGCCAATTAAATCTTCACAGATATACTTTCAATTTACTTTTTTTGAAGATGCTTATTAGATGTTTATTATATCTTTTAAATATGTTCTAGGGACAACATAATAAAGTTCAAATATCTAGCTTATCAACTCAAATACATCATGATAATGTTGTGTTGGATAATTCTCAGGCTCTACCAAGTCAAATGACGTTCACAAATTTGTTGATGGTATGTCATGTGATGGATAGCATAACCAATTAGTTTATTTATCTAGGACATATATCTTGAGACATTCTTTTTATTTCTTAATTTTAGGCACCACTTGACTGTAACATCACATCGTTGGAAGCAATGAATCTTAGCCACACATATAATGCTAGTAACTATAAATAATAATGATAACAAAAGAAAACAATTTAGTCACTTTTGTTCGCATCCGAATTTTTTTAGATAGCATTGTCTCATGATAGTTGACAATTGCAATATTCTCACTATATATTGATTAACATTATTCTACAAATACAGGTTCATGATTGACTTAGATCCTCCAATGTGAAGTCTCTGTTTTAGCTTATTTTGTCTAGCTCTTTTGTACAATTTATGACTTCTATTGGGTTGCTCTCTTTTTGGTCAAGCAAGCTCATCATTTTGTTCCTCATCCATGTTACATGTCTTTTCAGCATATGTAATATGAGTTGGCTTTGTTTTTTGGTCAACCTTTCTCATTGTTCATGTAGTACATTTGAAACAAAATCAAAAAAATTCATGTAATAAGTTATGATATTTGCTTGTAAATATATAGAAATAAATGGATAGAGAAGTTAAAATAGCCACTTTATCCCCCTTAATGGAAGAATGATGATACTTTCTTTCCATCCATTGTTTGGTACATAGTATTCAATATTCAGAGCATCTAAAATTCAGCCAAGAATACACAGCCATTTGGTTCATGCTTTGAAGCTAACCAACATACACAAGAGTATGATTCATAAGGGGCAAAAGAAAACACATACTATGAACCTAATGAAATTCATGCCATTTCAACACATTTTCCTATAGCTCTTAGACTTTTTGGTGAATTAGTATATTTGGCAATACAAATGATAGGAAAAGGTGTTTAGGCTAAAACTATGTATTTTTGGGGTGATAGTGAATAATTTGCTTTATTTTGTCAATTTTGGCTTTTATAGATCCTCTTGTTTTGTTAGGTTTCCAAAGCATGTTATTTGGGCTACTATGAAGACATTCAAACCTAAAATCAATGCATAAGAAGTTGAAAGTGTGATTAAGAAGTCAAGACACCATGGGAAGATAAGAACAGATGAATTAATAAATGTAGTGTTTTTAGCCTCATCCAAAGATAAGATAGAAAGTTGTTGGCCTCAACGATAGATATGACAAAGAGTTGTAGGCCGTAGCCAAGAAAAGGATTAAATGAAATAATATATTTATTTATTATTTTTATAAATTTTCTTTTGTTTTTTATTATAATATCATCTTTATTAATTTATTTTATTCTTAATAGTAGGGCCGAAAGCAAGCACCACAATATGCCACGACATCCCTGAATTTTCTCTCCAATGAGATTCGCGCGCCTTTTGAGATTGTTTGCTGGTAACTACTGTTTCACCAATTGCCCATGTTCTAGGATTGCCTATTAAAAATCCAATATCCATCATAAAATAGAAAGCCCTGACTAGTTATTTAAAAATGGTGAGCTAGGGTTTTTTACAGGTAATGAAAAAAGCAAGATAGAGAGCCGTGAGAAAAGAAAACTCTTGAGAGAGATGTTGGTGGCGCTAGCATGCTGTTCGTGTTGGATTCCTATTTGTGTGGATACTGGTAGAGGGAGCTAATCCGAGTTGTTAGCTCCTGAGATGAAAAAGGAAAAACTAAACATATAAGAAAAGTACGTTTCTCTACTACTCTATTTAAACACCGTTGACAGATACGCAGTAGGGATTGGAAAACTTTTGAATTTTAATTTTCCACTTTGCCTACCAATCCCAACAAAAACTACTTACATTTCTTACTAAAGGAATACAAAACATCACAAAAGTGTTGATTTGAAGTTCATTTTCATACATATCAAAATAACAAGATTATGCTATGATAAGTAAAATAATTGTATATTTATTTTTCCTCATATGATGATTTTGTGGATGACATTTGGGCTTAATTTAATGAATTTGGGTGTAATTGATAAATAAATAATGAGTTCAGCAATAAAATAGAATTTCTTGAAAAATGCTAAATTTGACCCTGTTTCGGTTTTTAGGCAATATTTGGAGCTGTAGATGTCATATTGGGATGTTCTTTATATGGATAAAAAGCTAAGAAAAAACTCTACGACTTTTATGTTGAGCCCAAAACCCAGTTCTGCCTTCAAGGGTTTTGAATTTTGTTTGGAATTTGAGAATGTGAATTTGACCCTAATTGACCTTTACCTACTAATTTGACCATAACTTAAGCTATAAATGTCGAAATGAGGTGCTTCTAGTTGTGTCTTCAAGATAAGATCTATAACTACAACTTTCATGAGATCACATGTTGGAATTCCACAGTCTTGAATGTCAAAATTAGGCAGCAATCAATAAGTTTGGCAACCACAAGGTCAATGTTGAAGGATTAAGGTCAAGATGTATGCCTAACTTTCTTGGAAATTTTTGCTCCCCCTCTATCTAGAAATAGAGGAGCTCAAGAGACAAGGAAACACACCATCTTAGAGTTAATCTTATGCATTGTATTTGCTTCTTCCATGCCTCCTTCATGAAAGGTTTACGTAGACCTCCTTTATGGATTATATAGGTTGCCGCCTACATGGAAGGTTTTATCTCCTATATGGAAGGCTAGATTTTCAATGTTCATGCATATTGTAGTTGGATCTTTGTGTTTTAGAATTTAATAATTGAGTTTCATGCAATGTTTATGAAGTTTTCAATTTATTTTGTTTTTTTTTAAATTTCATCATGAGCTAAATTTTCATTTTCCTAGGGTGATGATGTAGCTTACTAATGACGGATTGAATCTTAACTTATTAAATCTAGTTTAATTTTTCCTTTATGATTGAGTTTTGATTATTGTTCTTAATGCTTTCAATTGATTAGCCATGTTTTGAATGATTTTAATATGTATGTTGAGACCGAAAGGAGATGTATGTGTATAGATCCTATAATTGAAACCATAATTGACATATGAAATAAGAATATATTTATATAGGTTGTGTAGTCTTAATAAGTTCCATAAATCTTAATGGATGATTGATTGCTTTAATTGATATAGGGATATATTGGATTAGCAATTAATTATAGAGTTGCTTGACCTTGGAAGAGGCTAGTAATTAAATTAGGGAAACTCAGCTATCAATCATGTAGAATAAATTGTAATAGAATAGATAAGTGATTTAATCCAAAATTTGCTAAGTGTAATCTAATCCCTAGGAATTTTTCTCATAGTTGTTTTCATATCAATTGCATTCATATTTAATCATTTTTTTGTGTGCTCTCAATCACCAACTAATCGATCAACTAAATAGAATTAAAATTACCCATTTTGGTACTCAGTGATCAATCCTTATGGGAACTATATTTTACTCATTTCTATATTACTTGGTTATGATAGTGTACACTTGCACTTTTTAATAAACCATTTACACTCGTAACACGCTATAAACTTCCAACATGATATCACAGACATCTTAAGTCATCACTTCCTTATCCTTGCCTCTGGTTGTATTAGCACCTGCGTAGGTTAGAGTTGGAAGGGGTGAGATTTTGGGGAGAAATCCTAATAGCAATGGGAAGCCATCCTTAAATATGAAGATTACTTAAGTAGTAGTCACAGACAAAGTAACACATAATTATCATTCCAACAAATAAACTTATAAATCACATGCATTACAACATTATAGTCATTGGCCAATAACTTGTGTGAGGAGGATCGCCATGACCTTTCCCACTTAAGGGTGGATCGCCATATCCATATCCCTTATAAGGGAAGGATCACCATGTCTAAGCCCTTTGTTTGGTAAAGATCACCATGTCTTAACCCTGTGTTAAGGAAGGACTGCCATGTCCTTCCCTTTACTATCATGTCCAAGAACAACAATCAATCAAATATAAATGCAACAATTCACAGAACATGGTCATGTAGCATTGCAAGCAACAATATACTCAAGCAATAAACAAGTAAAAGGAGGGGAAGCATTGCTACATGATATTTTGAACTTATGCCGATATTAATAGACCTTCTATAGGCAAGACAACCTATACTGGAAGCTTTAGGAATTCTTAACCAGCCTTACCGCCTAACTTCAGATAGCAAGACTTGCTCTTGCTAAAGAGAGAAATCTTAAGGAATAGGAGAGAGTTAGAGGAGAAGAGTGAGGAAGGTGGAAGCTAGAGGGGGTATTTATAGGTAGAGGAAATCAATAAAATATTTGCATACAGCTGGACATGTGTCATGCAGTGATCAACTCATCGTTCCTTACTTAACACCTCATCTACTATGTGTCACGTAGAGAGAATATCATCTGACACCTCATCCTACTACGTGTCACGTAGAAATTACACGATGCCTCATTGCTTGACACCTTACAAGGTGAAATGCCACCAGTCAACCTCATCATGACACCTTAGCTGTTCAATTGCCATACCTTTTATGGCGTTGACATCTAAGCCCTATGCATTTTCAAAAATTATATTTTATTTAGCTAAGTAAGTAGGGTACACCAAGTAATTACTACATAGGCAAAGTAGGGCACACTGAGTAAGACTTTGATCTTTCTGGTAACTTACTCGGTTTTGACATGTCACTCTGTTTGATGACTAAGTACAACCAGTAATTGCTGGGTTAACCCCTACCCTCTTAATCTAGGGCAGAATAATCACAAGTTAACTTTTACTATCACCTTAGGGTGGTAAAAGCTCACACAGACAAGCATATAAATTCTTTTCCAATTTTATATCAATTTTTTTTGGGAATCTAAACTCAAGGTCTCCGAACACCATCTTGTAGATCTTGGGTGTCTCTATCAGGGGAAGTTTGTTTGATTGTTCAATTCTTGCATTCTACTGATAAAATTCACAATACAATAAAAAAGTAAAATCTATGGAAAAATATTTTCAATTTAGTCCTTATATTGGTTTGAAATCATTACATAACATGTTAGATATACCAAGCTATCATATTCAACTAGTATATAGGTAGAATTTTTAGGATGTGACACATAACATAGATATAAAATTATATAATAAAATAGATCACATGCACGCTTATTAAAAATGTCCTGCTAGAAAATATTCCTTTGGGTTGTGATAGAAAACTATTGTTGCTGAAAGAATTTCTTGTTGATGTAGATAAATTTCTGAGTCTATTTTTTTATGTCAAAATGTCTTTACCATGTCGGATGATCAATCCCAAAGCATTTCTAAGATAGTTAATTAGAAAAAATTGAGGCACAGTATATCCACTAATACAAAATTGTTGATATATGATGGTTATTATCGACCATAAATCACATTCCAACTATGTCATATATGTAGGCTCTAAATATGCTTGGCGCAGATACATAATGGTTATGAACTGTGATTTATTAATTATCTATTAAAATAGTTCTAATATAACATGTATTGAGGCTTGGTGAGGCCATGATATGATAATAAATAACGATCACACGTAAACAACCGTTATAATATTTGGTATGCTTCTATAATACATAACGGTCATGTATTAACAATTGTTATATATGTAGTACCATAAATAATAGTACTTTCAAAAAAACCGTTATATATTTATAGTAATACTAGCATATTTGTTTGAACAACTGTTATTTCTATTTGACATGAATAACGGTTGTTAGGTAACAACCGTGATGTATCAAAGCTAATTTTTGTTTAAAGAATGGGTCGGGGGTGTTTCTGTTTTTGATATCCTCTCTGCATATGCATTTGTATAGAATGAATTAGAATATATATTTACAGTCTTTTATGTACACAACAATACAACAAATCAAAATATATTTATAGTCATTTATACACCATTAAAACTAAAAGTTTAAAACAAGAAAATAAGTATATATAAATTTAGAGTTATTCATCGCAAGTTTCTTTATCCCACTAAAGTTGCAGAGATGCCACCAACATTTTAGCCACTTCTTCCATTTGTGATGGGCTAAACGTCGTGCAGGAGGCATCAAAATATTATTCGCAAAAGGGAACAATAGATGAAGTTAGACATGATAATATATATAACTGACTGAATGTACATATGAATGAATTGAGCATATAATTAACCTTATTAGGATTAATATTATCAAGATCGTGTGTGATTATGTCCTTCATGAACCACATCGTGCAGTACCCACAATTAATGTTGTTTTATGGTTGTTGTAGGCACTATAAAGAAATGAGAAGAAAAATATGTCAGTTAGTCATATATAAACTATGTGTGTGCTTCAATTTAATATTATAGTCATTGGTGAATAATATATATACCTTTGGTTTAATCCATTGGAAGGTATTTCTGAAGTGGCCATCGGTGATGTTGCAAGTGGTGCATTTGAGATTATTTTGTGCCCTATACTTGTACACCGCCATGAGAAGATTGTAACAATGAATTTTATAAACAGTTGGATGAGTTTTGGACATATAATGATTACAAACCTGACAAATTATTCTATTGTAAGTTGTTAAAGTCCCAACTTCAATATAGGGTTTGGACTTGCACTAGAGTGGGCTTTTTGAAAACTTTTCGAAATACTTTAAAAGTAGTCTCAAACTGGTTTGCAATTTCATTACCATTCATTGGTTTCAAGTCCTTTTATTAAAAATACAGAGTGTTCTCTAGCAATAGCCCGTGTAATAGTGGTTAACCTATAGGCCTTTAGTGTTTGGTCGCCTGATTCTTATTCACTTATCGTATTAACATATTAATGTGCACATTGATATGCTTGTGCACGGTTTACAGCTAATATGGTTAGCACTACTGTCATTGCTATTCTTACTCGGTTGCATTTGCAAGTTATACATTTACCCAAAAATGAGAGATAACCAAAGGGATTCTAACTATTCAACATGCACTTTACCTGTCCGTGGTTACCTTCTTGCCCTTGGAGCTGCTCACCTTTGCTGTAAATTATTGATTATTGGAAAGGGGTGAGATTTAAAAGAATCTCAGTAGCAACAGATATCACTCAAATAAAATGTAAATTCATAAAACATGTTTGGCTGAATTGTGAGAGTAAGAGAGAGTGTGATATTTTGATTTTTCTTTTTTCTTCCTTTGCCTTTAATCACTTGGCCAAAAATTAACCAAGGGAAAGAGAAAAATATGTGGTCTAAAAATGACTCTTCTTGCATAAGCCAAGTTAATTAACCATGTGTTGGTTAATTTGAGTTAGTAGACTTTTCTTTCCTATTTCCTCTTCTTCTTGGTTGAAAATTTGCTGCCCAAATGGAGAGGAATAATTGACCCAATTATCTCGCTTTATCTTGCAATTGGTCAATTAATTTCCAAGTTGGAAACTTTATTGAAATATTATCCTTAGAAGGGGAAGATAGATGATAAATATTCTTTTGCTGTTAATTATCAATTTCATTCATGACTATGAGAGAAAAGTGAAGGGATCCGAGCATCTCTTGAATAACAACATGAGGCTGCCAAATCTTTCCTTCATGCATATAAATGTTCCTCTTATGCCAAATTGTATTTATCAAAATAACTACACCATATATCATTTGTATATGTCAATCGGCATATAGTTGTTGAAGAGTGGTTTTAAGCCATCTATCAAAGTTCGGAGAAAAACATTCCGATGACTTGATCAAGAAATACCCAAACCATATGGCTCTCACATACATAGGGGCAAGTGACAAACAAGTGTTCTAATGTCTCTTCTTGAGGTATACAAGGATATCAATGGTAGCTATCATACCTTGCATTAATTTCCAAATGATGAGAACTTGTTTAAAGGTGGGGGAATTTACCATAAAAAGCTTCCAAAAATGATCACACCTGTCAGAATTAGGGAGAAAGATTTATAGTCAAAATTTGAAACTTCTTTAGTAGTGTAAGAGTCAGAATTCCCCTTAATCCAACAAACTATCATGGATTCCAAAAACAGAGAAAACCTTTTTTTCTTAAAGTTAACTATGTTAAATATGATTTTAAAGGATCGAAAAAAAATATAAAGAGAAACATTCAATAATTAATTACATGAGTAAAATGGAAAAATAAACATTAGCAAAGTGACTTATATTGTGGACTAATGAGTTCTTCTAAAAGTAATTACTTGTATTGTGGACCGTACCAGAGAGCATATTTTAGATTCAATATTGAATTTTGATAATAAACTCTGCCTATGTTTATAGCCGGTCCCAAGCCCGGGTAAAGGAGGAGGGTTGTGTTAGGCTTTGATAGCCAACATAAAACCCTGTCAAATCTCTTATGAACATGGATCAACGAAGAAATTGTGTTAATGCTAGGTCGTTGCCTGTAAGCAACGCACTGTATGGCTCAAGTACAGTGATAAGTGAGCAAGGACTGCTGTATCATCGCCCGAATGTAGTGTTAAATAAGCAAGGGCTATCGCTCTCTTCTGAATGGAGGCCGCTAAAGAAGCTAGTTCATGAGAGCAAGATCAAATTTGTCACTTGGAATGTTGGGACTCTGAATGCCAAATCTCTGGAGGTGGTGGGCGTAATGAATGATCGTAAGATTAACATCTTGTGCCTTCAAGAAACTACATGGTGTTGGTATACAGGAAAGGTCAATGGAAGGAATGGTGTTGGTATTATCACTGGTAATGAATGGAGAAAAAACGTGGTAGAAGTTAAGAGGGTTGAGGACAGAATCATTTCCTTAAAAATGATTGTTGGGAAGGATATTATAAACATTATCAGTGTGTATGCACCTCAAGTAGGGGCAGAAACACATCTTAAGGAAAAGTTCTAGGAAGATTTGGAGGGGCTAATTCAAAGTATCCCACTAACCAAAAAGATTTTTATTGGTGGAGATCTTAATGGACATATCGGTAAGGAGGCAGGACCTCATGCAAGGGCTCATGGGGGTTTTGGATTTGGGGTGCTCAATAATGAAGGTCAATCTATTATTGATTTCTCCCTCGCATATAACCTCAAGATTGTCAACACTTGCTTTAAGAAGAGAGAGGAGCATTTAATAACATATAAGAGTGGAGCTGCCAAGACACAGATTGACTTCTTTTTGGTAAGGAACTCTGATAGAAGACTTTGTACTAACTGCAAAGTGATCCCTAGGGATGGCGTGACACATAAGATAGGGTTTTGGTCCTTGATGTGAATATTAAGTGTGTAAAACAAAATCACCGGCAAGTTTCAAATCCAAGGGTCGGGTGGTGGCAGTTAAAGGGGAAGAAGTAGGAGATTTTTAAGAGAACTCTTTAGAGGAGGGGGAGTAGGAATTACAAGGAAGTGGTAATATCATGTGGGAGAATATGTCTAAAAAGGTCTAGAAGGTTGCTAAAGTAATTTTGGAAGAATCAAAAGGTTTGGTTAGCAAGATAAGGAGACTTGGTGATGGGATGAGAATGTTCAAGAGAAAGTCAAGTATAAGAAAGATTGTTTTAGAGCAATACACTTGTGTAATAATATTGACAATTAGGAAAGGTATCGTTTGGCTAAAAAGGAGACTATGAAGGCTGTGAGTGAAGCTCGTAATAAAGCATATGAGAAGTTTTATAAGGAGTTAGGAACAAAGGTCGGAGAGCGTAAGATTTACAAGATTGCAAAGAACAAGGAGAGAAAATTGAGAGTCTTAGACCAAGTGAGGTGTTTAAAGGATGAAGAAGGAAAAGTTTTGGTTACTGATGGAGATATTAAGAATAGGTGGAAAGTCTACTTTTATAAGTTGTTCAATGATGGAGGGGGAGGGCCTTATGATTGCGAAGATTTAACAACTTGAGAAGGTGATCTCAATTTGTCATTTTACCGCAGGATTAAAGTTGGCGAGGTTAGGGAAGTTCTTAAGAAAATGGAAAATGGTAAAGTTGTTGGGCTTGATGAGATTCCTAATGAAGTTTGGAAATATTTGGGTGAAGAGGGTGTTTTGTGGCTCATAAAATTATTTAATAAGATTTTACGATTCAAGAAAATGCTGGATGAGTGGAGGAAAAGTACTTTGATTCCTATTTATAAGAATAAAGGGGATATTCAAAATTGTGCAAACTATAGAGGAATTAAGCTTATGAGTCATATAATAAAATTATGGGAAAAGGTGATTGAACGCAGGTTGAGGTTGGAGATTGAAATTGCTGAAAACCAATTTGAATTCCTGCCAGGAAGGTCTACAACAGAAGTGATTTATTTATTAAGGGGGTTTATGGAAAAGTATAGGAGCAAAGGAAGAGATTTGCATATGGTTTTCATTGATTTGGAAAAGGCATATGACTGTGTGCTAAGAGATATACTCTGGAAAGCCTCGGAAAAGAAAGGGGTGCGGTTTGCATATATCAAAGGCATTCAGGACATATATGAGGGGGTTACAACCAATGTTAGAACACCTGTAGGTGTAACAAATGACTTTCCTATAAGGATTGGCCTACATCAGGGATCAGCTTTGAGCCCTTATTTGTTTAACCTAGTGGTAGATGTTCTAACTAAGCCTATAAGAGAGGAGATTCCTAAATGCATGCTTTTTGCAGATGAAATAGTTCTGTTGACTGAATCCAGGGAGGAAATTAATTCTAAACTTGATATATGGAGACGGACTTTGGAAGTAAAGAGTTTTTGTTTGAGTAGGAGCAAAGCTGAATATATGCATTGTAAGTATGATAAGAGACAAGGTCGAAATGAAGTGGAAGTTAAATTGGATGGGCAAGTCATTCCGCAAGTGACAAAATTTTGGTATTTGGGATCAATTATAGAACAAGATAGTGAAATTGATGGAGATGTCAATCACAAAATTCAAGCTGGATGGTATAATTGGAGAAAAGTTGCTGGAGGTATTTGTGATTGGAAAGTACCTAATAAAGTAAAAGGGAAGTTCTACTACACTGCTATTAGACCAGTAATGCTATATGGTAGTGAGTGTTTGGCTTTAAAGGGATTATATGAGCATAAAATGGGCATGGCTGAGATGAGGATGTTGAGATGGATGTATGGTCATACAAAAAAAGATAAGATTCGTAATAATCATATACGTGAATGAGTTGGAGTGGTCTGTATTGAAGGAAAAATGATAGAGAGTCGTTTGAGGTGGTTTGGACATATTCAACGAAGACCGTTGAATGCATTGGTAAGGAGGGTTGATCAAATAGTATGAAGTTTTGTAAAACGAAGACATGGAAGGCCAAAGCGAATACTTAATGAGGTCATAGAGAGAGACCTTTTGATTAATAATATTCCTAAAGATATTATTTTCGACAGAGCACAATGGCGTCATGCGTTCTATATAGCCGACCTCACCTAATGGGATAAAAACTTTGTTGTTGTTGTTGTATTGAATTTTGATAATAGTGTAAGATATTCACATGAAAATAGTAAGAGACATATGTGCCCCACAAGAAGACCAATCCATTTAATTTTGATCTAATAATTGTGGTGTTCTCCCAACAAGAAAGAAGAAAAGTTCTTTCGGTTTGGTGGCATTTTATCGTGGAGTTGAATAAGTAATGGGTTGCAGACACGTGGAAAAGTCACTAAAGTGGTCACATTCAAAAATTTGGTGAGGGAGATGCTTGATGTGGAAGTGTAGCTTTTGTAGATACTTGTACGATTTTTAATTTTTGGTGGGGAATCTTTGTGCTAGCGAGGACCTAGGGGAATACCAAGCATTTGACTATTTTTAATGACATTCTCTTTGCTTTTGGTGATGCCAAAAGCACTTGATTATGAATTTATCCATCAATTAACTAAAGTAAACCTTTCCACTAACTGGTTTGGGACGTTATGTGATCGAAAAGCATATTATATTCACTGAATTTAATTAACCATCAAAATTTTCTGGCTTGCTATCATTTTGAGTCCACAGACTCATGAACATGCATTCTCACCAACATTGAGGATTGAGGTAGACAAACCAAATTAAAATACTTCCAGTAATACATATAATTTATCGTTATTTAGCCAGTAAATCTATTGTGTATATATTTAGATAAATAAAATTACCGAATGAACGATTAAAGGGATACACATATATGTGTATTATTAATTATTTTTTGTTTGACTTTTTCTTTCAAATGCATAGTGCATACTTGATATAGGCCACAAACCAGTACTAGCAACTTTTAATTATGCAATATATATAGCCAGATTACTATAGGTATTCAGTAAATTAAATATAACGAACTGCAAAACTTTTGGCATCGATCCCATGCATTATATTGAGCTGATGCATTTGTTGTTTTTTATGCGTAATTAAATAGATGTTACTGCTGGTACTATATTAATTGCTATTGGGAAATGTTATATAACGAACGCTAAAATATGAGAATCCTAAAATGGTCTCTCAAAATACCTTAGTTTCACTACTGGAAAAAATCCTTTTTAGACAGCCACATTTAGACCAGTTTTTGGTGGATAAGGTCTTAAAAATTTGCGTGGTGACAGTTTTGTAATTATATTGAATTTCTAAGACCGGTTCTTAAAAAATTTATTTAGACCAGTTATAAATAAAACCGGTATTAAAATGTTAAAATTTTTATGAATTTAAAATGTTTTAACATTTAAGACCGGTTTACATATAAACCGGTCTAAAATATTTTAGACCAGTTTTATATTAAAACCGGTTTTAAATCTTTAACATTTAAGACCGGTTTATATGTAAACCGGTGTTAAATGTTAAAACATTTTAAATTCAAAAAATTTTAACATTTTAAGACCGGTTTGTACAAAAACCAGTCTTAAATGTGAAATTTCACTCTTTTAAGACCGATTTTAAATAAAAACCGGTCTTAAAGGTACGATTTTTCGCTTTTTACTCCGGCGCCCAGATCCCGCGCTCTATGAACCCTTTCTTCTCTTTTTGCCATTTATCTGTGAGCTCTGTCCGTGCTTGTTCTGAACTCGTCCATGGTGTCCCGTCCCTCATTTGCTCAACTCTCCTCTGTCATTACAGCTGTTGTTGCTGTGGTCATCGCTGTTCTTTGATTATCGTCAGTCTTGTCCGCCGCCATCTCTAATCTCCACAGTGACCATTCTCCTCTGACTTGACTTCCCTTTGTCAGTGCCGTGAATTTGAGGACTTCATTTTAACCTCAGTCGACGCCACTGTGACTTTTGGTTGAAGCTCACTCCTTGTCTTCAATCAGGTTAGTGTTTGATATGTTATTTAGTTGTACATTGTTCAATAATTAATAATGTTCTATGAAAAATGGTTCTTGTTGTTGCTTTAAGCACTCAAATGTAATCTGGAAAAAATTAAATCTGCACATTCTTGTTAGATATATGCTCTAACTTTTAATTACATCCCTGTGATATTTGGTTTGGATTAATACCACTCTATGTTCTATTTTAATTTAGTGCGATTGTTTGATTATTGTCAGTGTTATTGGTTTGTTAAAACAATACTAGTTTCAAATGGTACCTGTTAATTTCGTTGAAATATCTAAAACTCTATTGTTGTTGTGTTTTTGTCTATCCTTTTGTTGTTGGATATAGGGTGCTAGAAGTGTTGAGATATAAATGGATCATAGTTGGATAAACGCTAAACAAACGAGTGTCAAATATGATAATGGGCTGAGGGGTTTTTTAGACTTTGCTAGTAGAAATGCCGATGATGGTAGTGGGAAGTTTTATTGCCATTGTGTAGTATATTTGAATGAGAAGCGACTAAGTACTGCAAATATATATACACATTTAATTTGTGAAGGATTTTGTAAGAGTTATATAGTGTGGGTATGGCATGGTGAAGAATTAGAAATGCCAAGTTTATCTCAACAGGGGGGAGTGAACTTTGATGATAATGACATGGATACGGATGATCGGATAGAGGATATTATTCATGATGTAGGAGAAGAGACTTTTGAGCAATCACATGCATATGGTAATATGTGTAGTGATGCTGAGACGCCGTTGTGCTCGGGGTGTAAAAAGTACTTGTTGAAAGCAGTATTGAAATTAGTAAGCTTGAAAGCATGGCATGGATAGAGCGACAATAGTTTTCAGAAATGCTTGAAGCTTTTAAGGACATGCTTCCAGATGATAATGTGTTGCCTTCTCGATACTATGATGCTAAGAAAATATTGTGTTCAATAGGGATGAAGTATAAAAAGATTCATGCATGCCCTGATGAATGTATATTGTATAGAAATGAGCATGAAGAGGAACAACAGTGTCCAATATGTGAAACCCCGAGGTACAAATCAAATAACGCTCCTGTAAAAGTATTGTGGTACCTTCCAATCATACCAAGGTTCAAGCGCTTGTTTGCTAATGAAAATGATGCAAGAAATTTGAGATGGCATGTGGATGAGAGGATATCCGATGGAAAGCTTCAACATCAGGCTGATTTTTCTCAATGGAAGAAAATCGATCAATTATTTCCTGCCTTTGGTGAAGAAACTAGGAACCTTAGGCTTGGGCTTAGCACGGATGGCATGAATCCTTTTGGTAGCCTGATCAGTATACATAGTTCATGGCCTATTCTGTTGGTAATTTAGAACTTATCTCCTTTGTTATGCATGAAACAAAAGTATATCATGTTATCTGTGTTGATTTCGAGACCAAAACAATCCTAAAATGATATAGATGTTTACCTAGAGCCCTTGATCAAAAACTTGAAATAGTTGTGGGACGAAGGTGTTGATGTTTTTGACGCGAACAAGAAGGAGGTTTTTAAAATGCGAGCCATGATCTTTCGTACTATAAATGACTGCCCTGCATATGAAAACTTGTCAGGCTATAGTGTTAAAGGCCATAAAGCATGTCCGATTTGTGAAGAAGGAATATGCTACAATCAACTTCAATATGGAAGAAAGACAATTTATCTTAGCCATAAGAGATTTCTTAGATGAGGCCACCCGTATCGCATATTAAATAAAGCTTTTTTTTAGTGGATAAGAGTTTGAAGATGCTCCGAAGGCATTGACTGGGGAGCAAGTTTATGAAAAGGTGAAAAATATGATTGTTATCTTTGGTAAACTTCAAAGAATAGTAATGAGAAAAGTAAATGGAAAAAGAGGTCTGTCTTCTTCAATCTTCCATATTGGCCGAAGCTTGATGTGAGACACTGTATTGATTTCATGCATGTGGAGAAAAACATTTGTGATAGTATTGTTGGGACACAGCTTAACATATAAGGTAGTTCTAAGGATGGCGTGAAGGCAAGATTAGATTTGCAAGAAATGGGGATACGAGAAGACTTGCATCTATGGTAAGAGAACTTTTTATCCTCCAGCTGCTCATACTTTGTCTAAGGATGAGAAAAGAATCTTTTGTCAGTGTTTACATGGCATCAAAGTTCCTTTAGGGTATTGTTCAAATGTTAGGAAGCTTATGTCGATGAAAGACTTGAAGTTAGTGGGGTTAAAGTCTCATGATTGTCATGTCTTAATGAAACAACTGCTCCCAGTAGCTATTCGAGGCATTGCCGAATATGATCTTCAACATATTTTGACTAGACTTAGTTTCTTCTTCAATGCTATTTGTAGTAACGTCATTGAGACAGAAAGATTGGATGAACTGGAAAATGAAGGATATCTGATCTTGTGCCAGCTTGAGAAGCTTTTTCTTCCTTCTTTTTTTGACATCATGGTACATCTAATTGTTCATCTAATCAGGGATATCAAGTTGTGTGGCCCTATCATTTACGATAGATGTGCCCAATTGAAAGAACTATAAAAATCCTAAAAGGGTATGTGAAGAACCCTAACTGGCTTGAAGCATCTATTGTTCAGAAATATGTTTCTGAAGAAGCCATGGAGTTTTGTCAAGATTACTTGTCAAATGTAGGACACATTGGACTTCCTGAACGTCATGACAAAGAAGGCGGTAGACGCTGGGCTTCAGTAAAGAGTATGGATCCTGATGAATTGCAACAAGTCCACTTGTACATCTTGAATAATGTTGATGAAGTTCAGGATTACATTAATGCTCATAAAGAAATTGTACGGAAAGGAAATAGTCGAATGATTGAACAAAGGTTAATTAGGGAGCATAACAAAACTTTTGCACATTGGTTCAAACAAAAGGTTGACGGCGAAGAATGTGTTTTTGATACAATTAAATGGTTAGCACGTGGTCCTAAGGCTGATGTCAGAAGTTGGACTTTGTGATAATTGGTTATACGTTTTACACAAAGTCCCTTGATGATAAGAGCACTGTCCATAATAGTGGGGTTATGTTAGTGGCTGAATCTATGTACTTCTCTTGTTCAAAAGATAAGAATCTTAGATTGGCAGCAATACTTTATTATGGGGTGATTGAAGAGATTTGGGTGGTTGATTATGTTAAAGTTAAACTTCTCATTTTCAAATGCAAGCGAGTTGATGTCAACAATGGTGTGATGATTGATCAATTGGGATTTACATTGGTTGATTTGAATAGTAGAAGTTTTAGAGATGAACCTTTTATTATGGCATATCAAGTAAAACAAGTGTTCTATGTTACTGATCAGACAAATAAAATGTGGTCTGTAGCTCTCCAAGGAAAAAGGGTCGTTGATATTAATCAGGAAAGTCATTCAATGAATTATCTACTTGAGACTCCTTCTTTTTCTAGGGGTTTACCAGAATTGAACGAAGAAGATGAAGCAGACAATGAACACGGCACAAGAAACGATCATCATGAAAGGATATGGGAGCATATCCCTTTATAAAACTACATTGAAGATTAGTTAGCTAAAATGATTATCATGAACTATATTTGAATTATGTATATTGTTATTGGTGTATATATATAACTACTTTTTTTGTTGTCGTCATAGGAAAATGAAGGATATGAGATGTACGTCTTAGTGTAGATTCTCTGAAGCCAGGCCAGCTAGTGATCATCAGCCTGAGAAGAGTGTGTATAAAGTATTTTGGCCCTAATAAATAACAGTATTGTCATTAATATAATTTAATCTTTGATGTATGTATGTAAGTGAAAAGATAAAGAACTTGGTCAAAACAGCATTGTCATAGTTGTATGATTTCCTTGCATTATGATTCTGTCTATGATTGTGAGTTTATTATTCATGGTTGTTTTCCTTGCTTCTGTTTCGGCCAGCACTGTTTAAGCACAAGGAAGTTGAGTTTTAATATGTTCCAATGAATTTTGAGTCTCTCACATGTCATTAAGATGTTAGTTATATAATCTGTAAGAAAAGATTAATTTGAATGTCGTTGAACTAGCTGCTGCTTGCTAAGTGAAATGTTTTAACAGGGGAAATGGCTTGCTGGGTATATCTTTTAAATGAAAATTTTTTTAAAAAATTCAACTTTTAAGACCGATTCTCTCCAAAACCGGTCTGAAAAGTACATTTAAGACTGGTTTTGGAGAAAATCAGTCTAAAAAGTTGAATTTTTAGAAAACCGGTCTTAAAAGTATTACTTTTTAGACCGGTTTTGCAGAAAACTGGTCTTAATATTTCAACTTTTTAGATCGGTTTTTCAGAAAACCCGTCTAAAATTTTAACCTTTTAGACCGGTTCCTCTGATAACCAGTCTAAAAATATCTATTTTTAGACTGGTTTTATAATAACCGGTCTTAAATTTTTTTTTAAGACCAGTTTCATAACTGGTCTAAAAAGTAGCAGACTTTTTAGACCGGTTGTATCAAGACCGAATCCAGAACCGGTCTTAAATGTCTTTTTTAACCGGTCTTAAAAGTGATTTTTCCAGTAGTGTTTCTATAAAAATATTTAGTGACTATTTTTTAATTAAGTTTTATTTTTTGTGAAATGACCAAATTACAGAACTTGTCATTACCATTACTAAACTTGTTATTCCCATTATAAATCTTGTCAAAACCATTGAAAACTTTGTCATTCCCATTAGTCAACTTGTCAGCGTCTAGCCTTATTGGGGCAACACACACAAGGCCACAACTATGCATCAATATACAAGATAGGTGATCAAAATGATCCTCACTATGTCACCCCAAAATTCAAAGCTTGGTTACTAAGTTAAACGACATGTGTCAATCTCCTTACAACAATGATGAATTCCAAAAAAAAAATTCTAACTTGAAGACCAAAAATTTACATTAAGAGCGTAATTTTGTCAGTCATTTCCTCTTGATCAGGGTCATTCATGAAGTCAACAGTCTCAATGCTTCCTCTCTCTTGCTATTCATTTCATGGTTAACCATGGGAAACAAAGTGTAACCATTCCTCACATCGTTTTTTTTACATATCCACTTTATCCCCCACTCTTTCATGTGACTCCACATCAATGTTCTCCGCATAAACTGCTTTTCTCTTCACACCAACCTCTTCATGCTGACCCTCCATGTCTACATCATGGCCTGCAATCTCTTTACTTGTCATTGGATAAGAGTAGCTAACTTTCACCTACAGAACAATGTCACAATTTAATTTAAGCTATCTTTGATTGAAACAACGTAACAGTTGGATGAAAATGGTAATTAATTTAAATATACTAATTAAGCTATCTTTGAAATATATTTGAAGTTCTGACTACGACCTTAAGACCTTTTGAGTTTTGAATAATTCGGTTCAGGTGGAATTAAAGTGCACATGAATATTGGAACCCTTCTGTGATGTAATTAAAGTGCACATGAATGAACACCTTCTTTTGGGTTAATGACTTCTATGCATTGGGTGTAGGTGGAATGAGTAATGTTAAATTTTTTGCTGACAATGTTTTTGGTAGGTGCTGTCAATAAGAATCTGGTGTTTTGTAAATTCCATTACTGTACTTGTCATTTCCATTGAAACAGTTGTTAATGGTGACAGCTTCCAACCATTTAATTATAGTTGAAGGAACGCCTTCTTCTGGGTTCATGGCTTGTATGGATTAGGTGTAGATGGAATGAGTAATGTTAAATTGTCATTTGAACCCTTTACTTGGTAGTTGTTGTGATAAACATTGGTGGTTTTTGTCAATGTCATCAGAACTTGTCTTTACCATTATGAAACTTGTCTCTGCATTTTCATTCACAAGTTTTGGCTAAGAAAGTATTCGAATAGTATACTTACTATTCGAATACTGTTACTCAGTTTTTCATTAGCTGATATTCTGATAACTCTTAGACTATTCGGATAGACAGATAGTTATCATGATAATGCATACGCTATTCGAATAACGATACACTGATAAATAGTTGTATTATTCGAATAGTCCTTGACTATTCGAATAGTATGAACTAATATAACTGTTGAAAGTTTTTCTGAACTAAAAGTATTCGAATAGCTTGCACGTTATTCGATTAGCGCTTATATTTCCCAAAGTGAGTTTCAAATGCATTATCTGGATAATAGTATAACTATTCGAATAGTATAATCATTATCAGAATATTACTTTGTACGTTCAAAGGTTTTCACATCTTGTTATTCGAATAACTTGAAGACTGTTCGAATAGTAATGACACTATTCGAATAGTATTATTAATATTCGAATAGCATTTCAAAACTAAGACAATGAGATTAAGATGAGAAAATATTCGAATAACAAGAAAACTATACGAATAATATAGAAAGCTGAAAGGAAATTATTTCTTGATCAAATTAAGAAACAAGTATTCGAATAATCGCTAAAGTATCAGGATAATCCTTCTTATATTCAAGAGATCACTATTCGAATAAGTATATCAACTATTTGAATAGTCTTAGTGAAAAATTTCAAATATTATCCAAATAGAGAAAAAGGTATTCGAATAGTATGTTATCTGAAAAGACTTAAACTATCCTGATAATTATAATAGTATCCAAATACTTGTTCTTCAATGGTTTAGTTTTCATTGGTTTTGACAAGATTTATAATGAGAATAACAAGTTTAGTAATGGTAATGACAAGTTCTGTTGTGACATTGACAAAAGCCACAAAAATTCATGACAACAAGTATCAAGTAAATACTCCAATGGCTTCTCAACATTATTCATTTCACCTACACCTAATGTACATAAGGCATGGACTAAAAGAACATATTCCTTCATATTTACTATAATAACAACAAATTGACACGATTAACAAGAGTAGTAATGGAAATGACAAGTACATTAATGGAATTAACAAAACACCAGATTCTTCATGACAGCAACTACCGTATACATTGTCAAATGACAATTTAACATTACTCATTCCATCTACACTTAATGTACATAAGTCATGAACCCAAAAGAACGTGTTCCTTCATGTTTACTTTAATTACAACAAACTGACATGATTAACAAGAGTTGTAATGGAAATGACAAATACAGTAATGGAATTAACAAAACACCAGATTCTTCATGACAGCAACTACCATAACAAGTCTTGTCATCACTTTCCTTTAACCGATCACATATCCATGATATTAACATATATGTCTGTTCAGGTCTGCCATGAATTTCCTCAATTGCCTTTTCCGCCATAAAAGGAGAATTAAAAACCTTGATCACAGAAATGGATCAGCAGCAGAGTCCAATCACGCGGAGAAGGAAGCTCGGTTTCGAAGATTCCCTTTTTTGCTCACACCAACATCTGCAGAAGAGAATCGAACACAAGCATTTTGGAATTGAACATAAGCACGAGGAGGAGGAGAAATCGAACACAAAGCTTAAACGGACAAACCAACAACTGAACATTCCCTCACCCACATCGACGTCGTCGGCAGCAGAAGAGAATGGTACCCATAACCGTTTCCGATTTGGGGACGGCGACACGCTAGGGCTCCACCAGTGTGTTTCTATGAGAACTGAAAAGACTTAGTGCATTGTGTTGCCTTGACTGAGCATGTCGAATGAGTAAAGGGGGCATTTTAATATTTTACACAACACTTCAATATCCCTGAAAGGTCCCTCAGCACTTTTCTGTCTTTATCATATTATAACAGACTTTTGGGGGTTTTGTTATTTCAAAAGGTATTTATATGGGATTTTCCCTTTATTTTTTGATTGTTGGCCCTAAAAAAGAATCGTTGTTAGATTATCCTTAATATTCATGTCGCTTCACAAATTAAAATAGAATAACCCATCCAATGTTGAATGTAAGAGATAATATTGGTTTTAAATGTAAGACTTCAATATAGCTTGTCTCTTACATCTATAGTTATTTTATCGAACTATCTCTATTGAATATTACACATATTTGAAAGGTTTCCATCAAAGGGGTAGTTTTTAATAATGCAAATTACTAAAGGAGATATTTTAGATAAATCAGTATACATCTTTTACAAATAACTAATTTAACTAATTTTTTTAATTTATATAAATTAGTTATTTAGCTCATATTTACGGCCCAATGGAGTATTACATTTGCAGGGATGACTAAACACTAATGTTCTTGTCTTGGATTATATTATTCTTGAATTCATTTTTTAAGTACACTTGAAGAATCTCCATTATACTATAATTGAGAAAATAATAATCAACACTCGGCCTTGTGGATGGACTATGGCAAGGCCTAGGTAACAAGAAAAGGACATATCAGCTTGAAATTTATCATAGAAGCGCCATGATAGGATGTTGAAACAAATTTTAAAGAAAATAATTGTTGCTTTATATGTATATATGGTCAAAAGTGGGCTTTGGGAATAATTTTGGGTGTGTTTAAGATAAATTTTTATAATAATTTATGTTCTTTACTGCTCTTGTCATTGATTGCTCTGTCTCCCTCTATCATGTATTATATATTCTACGTTTTTCTTATCATAACAGGGCGACCAGTTTGATTAGTTCATGATTACCAGTGGCAATGACAGATTTTTGGACCAGATCCCATAGAGGAATAAAGATTCGGTCCTAATTTGCTTCTTTTTAAATAATTAATTTTAACTCATTTGATGCCATTGGATATATAATCAATTAATTACTTTGAGCATGGAAATGATCCGGTTCTCATTATTGACAAACTAGTGAGTTGGCTCATTAACATTACCGTTTTAACATTTTTAATTTGTAAAATTGTGTCAAATTATTCTTAAACTCATGTTAGTTTTTTAAACTAAGTTGAACTCGTGAGTTCACACAGACATTGAGTTCATAACCTATAAATGCAAATTGTAGGCCTTAGATAGACTCAAAGCCTATGTTATATTAAAATTAAAATTATTTAATTAATGATTTTAATAAAGAATTATTAAATAGGATCTAAAATTCAACATTACAAAAAATAATATATATATATATATATATATATTAAAAATGTTAGAACTACAGGCTAGGCTTTTAAAAAAAAAAAGCCTAGTTTACTTAAATAAGAAGTCCTTCAAATAGGCATAAAATCTGGCCTACCAGACCAGTCTACAGTTCTTTATTAAAGGCCTGATCTATTTCTATGCCTATTTATAAGTCATTTCTAAGGATTAGGGTTACACACAACTGTGTGTTAGAGATAAATGCACAAAAGTTCCTATCAAATTAATCTATAAATTCTAGTTTAGGATCAATTACTATCGATCTAACTTGTCAATTTGAGAGGGTAAAAGATCAGGTCCTTTCTAGGGTTACACATGCGCGTGTCTGTGAAAGAGAAACACACAAAAACCCCTACCAAATATGTAAATTCTAATTTAGTTCTAGAAATGACCTAATCATTGTGAAGTCTCTAGGAACTAGTTTCGGATTACATTTTATAAAAAAATTTACTAAATGCTCATAATTTGAAAATTGAAATGATAATGACAATTTAACTAGTAACAAGTTTAACTTATAAAATGATAACAATAATTAAGGTAAGGACAACTAATTTCATAAAAATTTCATACGGAATATCAATGACAATAACAGTTTAACAAGTACCAATTTTAACTTATTATATAGCAACAATAATTAAGATAGTAATGATTAATTAATTTCACTGAGCACAATTAGCTAGGACTGTCATTTTGCAACCAAAAAAAAAAAACTTAATTCCAAAATGGTTTCTAAGTTTTTTTTTTTAATCCAAGCTTACAACGACACTGAACACTTTAAAGCAAACGTGTAAACTTTATAATGAGGAGGCATCTCTTTGCACTGGCAGCAATTACATAAGTGAATAAATGAAATGAAGGAATGGGTACTTTTCGTTTTATCTAAAATCATAATATTTGAAAACCCTATCTCTTTTGCACTGCCACATTATCATCAAGCTGTTATTTTTAGTTTCAATATAAAGTTAGATATATTTTTCTACGCATAATGGGTGTCTTTAATTTGAGCATTGCTTGAACAACACATGGTTCCCTGCTTTATTGCACACTTAAATTGCAATGAAAAAACAATACTATTTTTTTAAAAAAAAAATTTGATGAAGGGTATTTTTTTTTTTTGATAATAAAAGATATTCTACAAATACATCAGAAGCTATCCTCCTGAGTCAACATGAAAATTCATCCTGTTTGCATCATTAATTAAAAAGGCGGTAATAGCATCAGGGGGCGAAAATGTGATATGAAGATCAATCGCCATCTTCCAAGCTTCTTTTGCCATAGCGTCTGCAACCGTATTAAACTCCCGAATGCAATGTGAAATTTCCACGTCCCAATCTCTATCCAGCAGCGTTTGAACCTCCACAATAAGCTGAAAATCAGGGTGTTCCCGAGAAACGTTACCCTAAATTATATCCATTACTTCACTACAATCAGACTCAATCATGATTTTTCTGTATCCTCTATCCCATGCAACTTTTAGTCCCCACAAAACACCCCAAGCTTCCGCAGATACTACCATTCCTTGCCCAATCTGATACATAAACCCCATCAGAAATTCACCATTGTGATCTCTCAACACACCTCCACACGTGCAAGTCCCTAAGTTGTCATTCCTAGATCCATCGGTATTAATCTTCACCCACCCAAGCGGTGGTGGCATCCACTGTTGTTGATTCCTTTCTGCACTCTTATTTTGAACCAAACTTGTATTTCCCCATGTTAAGCAGGCACAAGCACAGGCTAATATGGCATGACTACTCCAAGTGTTGTTATTAAAACATCTGTCATTTCGAGCTAACCAGATATATCGGCATAGCACCGAAAACCAAAGACGAAACTCGAATCCCTATATAACTTATTTTCTCCCCGCACACCATGTAAGCCAGTCATTTCTCTCAAAAGAGCCAAAGAAATGATCACGCCAATCCAGAGGTAAGAATCCTTTCCATAATTCAGAAGTGAAAGGACAATCCCGCAAAACGTGGAGTACAGACTCACTTGAGTTATGACATATATCACAAAAACCCGTTGGATGACTACCTCGCTGATAACGCATTAAGTTTGTCATTAGACGACCATGAAAGCACAACCACAAGAAAAAATGGTACCTTTGAGGAACTTTCAATTTCCAAACACATCTCCTCCAGTTATTACTGTGAGGTTGTGGGGTGCCTACTAGATATTTGTAGGCGGATCTGATGTTGAACATTCCATCTGAAGACCATCTCCATACCGGAAAATCCTCACCATTACGCTGATTAATATTAACACGTGCAATAGCTGTACATACATGACTTGGAAGTAGGTGCTGAAACTTTCTCATATCCCACTGTCCGGATGAAGTGATACAATCAGCTATTCTCCATTCAATAGCATCTCTAGGCAATTCTCTGATTACCAAACTCTGAAGCTTATCAAAATGCGGGACCCAAATGTCATTCCAAAAAGAAGTGTTCTGTCCATTGGTAACTCTCCATGTTAAGCTATCATTGATCTTGTCCCAACAGTTATGAATACCCCTCCACGTACTAGACTCAGACCGGCGCTTCTCAACTTTAGGAATAATATCATTCCTGGCTTTATATTTTTCACGCAAAATCCTAACCCAGAGCGAATCTCTTCTGTTAATCATATTCCATCCAAGCTTCATCATGAACGCCTGGTTCTGGTACCGAGCCAACCAAAGACCAAGGCCTCCATTCTCCTTATGTGCACATACACTATCCCAGGAGACTAGATGAGGTTTTCTGCTTGCTGAGCTACTACCCCAGAGGAAGTTACGACAATGTTTGTCAATTTCATCACAAAGTCCTAAAGGAAGAGGCACTGTCTGCATAGCATAAATTGGCATAGCCAACATAACAGACGACACAAGAGTATGCCTGGCAGCCATCGATAACATGTTAGACTTCCAATTGTCCAGGCGAGCATCCATCTTATCCAAAAGAAAACTGTACGTAGCCTTTGATCTTCGTTTATGTAAAATTGGCATTCCCAGATATTTCCCCAGATTTGACGTCGGAGTAAAATTTAGAAATTCACTGATTTCTCTGCTTTTTATATGATTTACATTCTTTGAGAAGTAAACTCTTGATTTTCCAGCATTTACTTTCTGTCCCGAAATGTCACAGAAGTCATCCAAGATAGCCTTAATAAACCCTGCGTTATCTAGATCTGCTTCTGCAAATAAAATGAGATCATCAGCAAAAAAAATATGAGAGACAGGAGTACCTCGTTTGGAGAGCCTAAACGGTTGCCAAACACCCTCTTCAACTGTCGTTTGTATAAGATGCCCCAATCTTTCCATCATGATAACAAAAAGATACGGCGATATTGGGTCACCTTGTCTAACCCCTCTAGAAGGGCAAAACATATTAGTAGCTTCTCCATTCCAAAGCAATTGCAAATGAGACGTCGACATACAAGCTTGAATAACTTTGCTCAGATATTCAGGAATCTTGAGTTCTTTTAGACAGTCATAGACAAAATTCTATCTCACCCGATCATAAGCCTTCTCTAAATCAATCTTGATGGCCATGAAACCCTTTTTTCTTTTTAAAGACTTCATAGAGTGAATGATCTCCTGCACAAGTATAACATTATCTGAACTCTGACACCCTTTAACAAAACTACACTGATTCGGGGCTATCACCAAAGGCATAATTGCCTTGAGTCTGTTTGATATAACCTTCGTAACAATCTTGTAAACAACATTGCAAAGACTTATAGGACGAAAATCACGAAACGTCTCTGGATGTTCCACCTTCGGAATGAGAACAATCTGAGTCCCATTGATTTGTCGTATCCACATCGGATCATTGAAAACTCTTTTCACTAATTCAATCACTGACGGTCTTACAGTTTCCCATTGGCTTTAGTAAAATAGCGGATTGAAACCGTCTGGCCCTGGTGCTTTCAACGGCCCCATATCAAACAAAGCTCTTTTAATCTCTTGCTCTTCAACCGATCTCCCCAGAATATGCAAATTTGCATCATCAATCTCAGGATAAGTGCATCCGAATACCAAAGATCCATTATAATTATGGGTTTCTGTATACAAAGTTTTGAAGAATTGGCTTCCCAATCTCATAATTTCCGCTGCATTATATGTCCATTCCCCAAATTCAAGCTTTAAAGCTTCAATTTTATTCCTTCTTCGTCTGCCATTAGCCACAGAGTGGAAGTATCTAGTATTACGATCTCCATCCACATACCAATTAGCCCGAGAGTATTGAAGCCACATGACTTCTTCCCCTGCCAAAAGTTTTTCAAGCTCTCCCCATAGCTCCCCTAGTAACTTCTCAAGGTGCTCCGAGATACCTACCGAAGCCATCTTTGCATTAATCCCATCTAATCTTCGATATAATCTGTCTTTCATATAGGATATATTGCTGAAAACCTCTTTATTCCATAACCTCAGATCCTCAGTAAATTGTTTAACAGATCTGCACCAGTCATCCTCCACCCCCCAGTGTGAATGAACAAAATTATTGAAATCATCATGCATAACCCAGGGAGCGAAAAATCTAAAAGGCCTTCGATTCTTTACCATAAGAACATGAGATTCAGTATCAACCAACACCGGACAATGATCGGATTTATATTTTGGCAAATGTGTCACTGTGGCATTAGGATTATTTCTAAACCAGCAGTTATTAACTAAGGCTCTGTCTATTCTACTCTGGCTATTTAGATTCCCCAAAGTAAATTGAGGTCCATTAAAACCAATATCAAGTAACTCGCTACTCAGAAGCCAATTCCGAAAAGACCTATCAATACCATTAGTCTTCCTGTGATTCTTACTCCAGCGTTCCTCGGGATGAGAAACAACATTAAAATCACCAATCACAACCCAGCCTCCCATAGTCAATTGCCGAATACCCTCAAGAGTCTGCCACAGTTGACGTCTAATAACCATATTTGGGTGCCTATATACCACGGTTAGAGACCACTCATCCCTGGTACCTTTATTAACCACCCCATGAACAAATTGATCCCCTGAAGAACTAACAGAGAAATTTAAAGTAGAATCCCAAAACAACCATATACCTCCACTAAAACCACAAGCTTCAACCACGTGCATATTCATCCATCCCAACTTCCTAGCAATGAGCTTAGCTTTAACCCCTAGCTGTCTAGGCTCCAACAGGGCAAATAAATTAACTCCATGTCTGGCAACAACATCACTAAGTAACCTTCGAAAGGAGGCACCACCGGCACCTCGAGTATTCCAAGTCATAATAATCATTAAAAAAATTAATAAAATAAGAGAAGTACACAAACAACCCAGGCATTATTGAGACAAATGTCCCTCCTGAACATCCTCAATCCCATGCATCACCACATCATCAACACCTCCAAGTGGACTAATTCGAGGTACAACGGTCTCTTCTCCTATTGCACCTGGGTCAATAGGATTGGAGGCTTCTAGACGAATAGCAGAGGAATTGGAATCTAATTTTATAACATTCTTCTTTCTTCCTGACCCCACTTCCCCACTTAAATTACACGACGTTCCAGCTTCTTGTGTTTTCTCCATACTCAATATTTCTTGGAAAGTTCCTTCCTCAATCCCTTTCTTTTTAGCTACTTGGATCCCACGTGTTTTATTCGACTTATTAAAATGCCCAACATTATTCACATCATCACCACTAATCTCCTTTTTTCTTACATTTGAAATATCAGATCTATTATTACCCTTGCTCCCTTTATTTAGAACAGGTAGATGACCAGTTTTTTCTTTCGTATCCTACGACCTATCTTCTGGCTTTGAACTAACACGAATCTTCCCCTGATATGCGTTATCACCAGAACCGCCATCAATAATTGTCATGTCTTCAACATTCAGAGCCTCAAACCGAGATCCTCCTCCCATATTTCTAGAAGGTAAATCACGCCTAGGCTCACGACTATAATTGCCATTCCTTGCATTCGAGTTCCATTGCCCCCTTCCCATACATTCCAGCAGTTATTTCGGAGGATGTAAATGATGGTGTTATAACTGTAGACTTCGACGTGTTATCCGTGCATGCTGACTTTGACGTATTTTTTACTTGATTATTTGGGTAATGTTCAGTATCATGACCATACCGCCCACATGAGAAGCAAATCAAATGCAGACCCTCATAAACAATCTTCTTTTCTTTCCCATTAATCATTATGGATGGAAGCAAAGGTGCATTCAAATCAATTTCAACACATATACGGGCAAAACGCCCTTTGGTTTGCCTAAGGGTATTATTATCCACTTTTAAAACGAAGGGTATATTCTTTTGAGGCTTAAGGTATGCAAATGGGTTCAACAATTACGTTTTCCAGAATTTGAAGCTAAGTTATGTTCTTCTCCCCTCCTTATGTGGGTGAGAAATATTATTTTAATGTAGTAACATATAATTAGTTATTTAAATTCTAATATTTCTTTCTTTGTATTTTTTTTTCATCAGAATATGTATCTATATATATAATGTCACTGGTGGTCTTCTAACCAAAACGCTTTCATTTTCAATAGATCAGATTTGATTATTTAAGTGCTACTATAGACCAACAACATGGGAAAGTTGTGCGAGAGTGGTCTTGTTTTTTTCCCCCAATTGAAAATAATCATAACTTGTCCACCTCTTGGTGCATAGGGTATATTGAAATATTTAAAAGTTGTCAAGGCTAAAATGATGATACCATATGATATCCGATATATATATATATATATATGGTTATACACAGATTGAAAGAATCTAAAGTTAAATTTATGTTGCGGTAATCATTAGAGGAACGACTAAAGTATTTGTCAAGTGGGAAAACAAAGTGGCATTTGGAGGCGATTATTCCGGCGGCAAAACAAATTATTTACATTTTTTTACACAAAAAAAAAAAATCATTTACATATTACTACTATCTCTGGTTCTAAATATAAGAGCTAGATAGGTTTACTTTGGCTCTAAATACAAGACCTCAATCCACTTTATCCTCCAAATTTATAATTTTCTCCAAAAAATATCCCTATTGATGATTACATGTATGAAGGGGTTTTTGTCAAAAGTAGTTACAATGCACATAATTAGAGAGGGTATTCTAGGCAAACCAACAACATATTTGTTACAAATAACTAACTTAATATTCACAAATTAATTATCAACTATTATATTAAGGATTAGAAGTTAATAAGTAACTAATTTGTAGAAATTAAGAAAATTAATTAAGTTAGTTATTTTATAGCAAATGCATATTGGTTTCCCTTACCCTCTCTAATCAATCATTTGCATTAGAATAACCCAATGATGAAAGTTCCTTAATATATATGTGTACAAACAATAATGATAGTTTGAAGAAAAATAAACTTGAGAGAAAAAGTAAATTGATGTTTTAAATACAGTAAAAAAGAAACTTCTAACAAAACCCTACATGAAAAACCAGAGGAGTAGTATTTACTATTTAATTAGTTTGATTTCAATATGATATATGCAGATTGTGGTTTGTAAATAAGCCAATTTATTTTTGTAATTGATTTATTTGACCGAACTGTGATTGGATAAGCGTAGTTCCACTTTGTCTTTTTAAAAAAAAGTAATAAACTTTCCGGCAAAAAAAAAAAAGTAATAAACTATTTAGGTTTTTCAATTGAAACCAAAAGTTATACTACTTTCACGCTAATATAAAATATTTTGGAAAGTATTATAAAAAATATATATTTTGGAAAGTCAAAGAGTCTTAAATATAAGTTATTTTAAAATGATTAAATGTTTATTTCTTTAAAATATTTCTACTTAATATTAAAAGTTTATTTTGGAAAATAACGAACAAATATGAAAATCTTTAATTATATATCTAGGAAAAAAATTAAAAAACTTTTAATAAAAAATAATTTTCATTTTTTTATAACACTACTACAAATTTGTCTATGCTTCAATATTATTTTTACTTATATTTAATAGTTTGCAATTGTCAAATATCTAAGTACTAAATATTAATATTGTATAGTTGTCAGCCGTTAAATATATGGCTATATATTTTATGGTTGTTTAAATACTACCGTTACTTATAAGGTCTTATATTTCACGTTTCTTAATCAATGACTGCTAAATATAGTAAGTATATTCAACAGTTATTCATCAAGAACAGTGAAATATATTACAGAATATTTTACGGTTAAAATAATGAATGATAAAGTATCTGACACCAATTTTGGTCATCTGAAATGAGTTTATTTGACAGTTGTTGGTCGATAACCGTAAAATATAATACTATACTTAGCAGTTATTTCGAAGAACCATTATATATTTTGTATTACTTGATGGTTATTGGCGAATAACTATGAAGTATGTGAGACTTTAAAGAAATTGGGGGCTCACTTATGATCAAACCATTGCAAAATTACTTACAAAAAAAACATATATATACTAAACACCCAAATAGATCCAATTTTAGTAGGAGGTATCACAATAAACAAAATAATCAATTCCAACAAGTGACAACAAATTAAAACTGGTCATCCAGGACCATGTATACAATTATTAGTACATAAATAACAATATGGATGAAGTGCGTGTATGTAGGGAGCTATATAGATCTATACACCACGCAGCGTATGGCCATTACTATAGGAACCACATATCAAAAGGAAGATTTATCTTTAACGAATTGACAAAAAAAAAAAAAAAAGAGATCATCACTATGACCATTTAATCAGACAATGATTAACACAAATCATAATTAAATAAAGCAACAAAGGTAAGCGAATTTACATGATCAAGGGTCCCTTTTTCTTTTTTTAGTCTTAATAAATTTAATGCTCTTTTTAGTAAAATTTGTTTTCTTTAATTTGTGAAGCAACTTCTCCCTCTTTGAAATCCAAATTCCTTCATTGTGGTCATGTATAACGTACAAAGCATCATCCTCATTGAAATGTGTTTCAAGTGCTGTCCCTTGGAAAGGATCATCCTCGGCCGAATTGTCTTTACCTCTTGCATCCTTTTTTTTTGTTTGATAACAAATTAAAGCAATAGACCATTCTTTATTAGCAAGGTCAGGAACATAAAACACCTGTTTCACTTGAGAATCCAAAATGAAATGCTATTTATACCCTTACTTGTTCAAATTCAATTGTATCAACCCTAACTCATCCATTTTCAAAGCATTACTATTGTCAATCCACTTGTACCTGAACACTATAACCTGAAATCCTATGTAATCCAATTCTAAAATGTGCTCAACCACTCAAAGTATGACAAATTCAGATAAATAGGATTCTTTTCTTTGCACTTGATACATGCATGGTGTTAGCAACAACAGTAACCCCACTATTTTACATTTTTCTCTGATCTTCATGCTCTTTAGTGTACAAGGTGTATCCATTAATGACATAGCTTAAGAAAGAAAGAACATGTTCGTTTGGACAATTTGCCAAGACCATTACTGTTGAGAAAGCCGAGGTCAAGTGCGCCTCTTTTTTATTATTGCATAATCGAAAAGGGCATACAACATAGGTCTCTATATATAGAGAGAGAACAACTAACCCTAACCCTAACCCTAATATCTTATCATAATCATGACTAATCACAGTGTATGATAAGATATTATCATATTACAATATAATTCAAAAATTCATATACTAAATAATAATATTCAAATAATAATAATAATAATAATAATAATAATAATAATAATTGTTAGTCAATTGTTTCACCCAAGAGGGGAGTGAATTGGGTGATAAAAAAAATTTAAAACTTAATGACGACAATTAACAGAAATTTAGATAGAGTTGTGAGTTAGAAAGATTTCACCGAAGTGTACACTAGAGATTTATATTGGTTCAGTCCCTATCTCTTTGACCTACGTCCAGTCCTCAGAATATCTTTGAGTTTTTCACTATGGTTTCCAAGATTTAGTGGGTTCTTGGCACCTCAGTATAGTAAGTTTCTTCTGTGGACACTAGCTCCCCCTTACACAATGTAAACCAACACCTGACTTAAGGTCCCACTACCTTAAGTAATCTCAAGAAAGTGTATAGAGTTTTTGATGAAATTCTCTCTCAAAGAGTAAATGTATAAACATTGACATGTAGAGTAAAAAATGAATAATAATGAATGTAAAATAGAGCACTAAAGGCAGACTTGAATGATTTCATAGTTCGGTGGTAGATCTACTTTGAATGCTTCGTATTTATAGTTGGAATGAAATAAATGACCGTTGTAAGCATTTCATTTTTTCGTTAGATTACTGTTGCTTCCTTTGAACATTCTTCGGCTATGGTAAAGTAGCCGTTGTAGTAGAGAGAATGTCATCGTTTAAATTCCGCTCGCATTAAATGCTTCAGACACACGATCACTTTTTCACATTTTTACTTGATCTCTTCATCCTTTCCTGATTATCCTTTATACACTAAAGGAATAAGATGTTAGACTGAAAAAAAAATCAAATATAATCATTTATATCATCATTTAGTGATTTTTGAAAATTAACAGAAAGTGCTCTGTTTTTCTGGAAACCATCACTGGAGTGATCTTGACTTAGCATTTATGAAGCATAACAGATCACTAGATGGATCACTTGAGTGCTGTGCTAGTGATCGTAGAAATTGGATCACTCGAGTGATCTGTAATGGATCACTTGATGGATCACTTGAGTGCTCTGCTAGTGATCCTAGAAATTGCATCACTTGGGTGATTTGCAATGGATCTCTTGATGGATTACTTAAGTGCTCTGCTAATAATCCTCAACTTGATATATTACTCGAGTGTTCTACTAGTGATCTCAGAAATGGGATTACTTAAGTGATCACTCGAGTGATCTAACTTTAGAAAATTTTCAATAGTATATCACTTTCAGAATCACTCCAGTGTTGTGCTAGTGATGCCTTTTATCTTATCAATCGAGTGGTCACTCGAGTGATCCAAGGACATTACTCAAGTGCTCACTAGAGTAATCCCTTCCAAATCTTAACAGAGAGCATCTTTGAGAATAAAGCATGTTTCATCACTTCATCACTCGAGTAATGGCATTGTATGCCTAAGAAAACTTAGCTTGATTATTCAAAAATCTTTTGTTCATTATTGTAATCCTTTGTATTATCTTTCTAATCCTTTTGTTATTATCAAAACATGGGATCTAACAATAATATCAATCATTCCTAATATTTCTCAACTCTCCCCCTCAAGCTAGGGAATAGATGTTTATCATCTCAAGCTTGGATATGAGTTCTTTAAACTGAGGACTCTCAAAAGCCTTAGTAAATAGATATGCCATTAGTGAATTGGAGCGGATGTGAGATGTTTCAAATTCCTTTGAGTCAATCTTTTCTTTTATAAAATGCTGGTCAATCTCTGTGTTTATTGCTGTTATGTTGAATAGGATTCTTGACCATTTTAATTGCTAAAGTGTTATAGCAAAACATTTCCACTGGTAGGATCACATCCTCTTCCTCTTTCAATTCTTTGAGTAACATCAATAACCAGATACCCTCACACATTCCTTGAGCCAGTGCTCGAAGTTTAGCTAGTACACTGCTTCTTGATGCAATTCTTGCTTCTTACTCTGTAGGTCACCCAGTTTCCCCATACATAGGTGGCATCACTATTGGTGCATATACATAACTATTGTTCAAAATAACCATTATCTATTTTATTCTCATAACCTTGCCTCTTTATATTTTACAGTTTCATTATAACTACTAAGTATGGACCATAAACTATGCGCATATCTGTAGTAGAGTAAAATGATTAATTATATACAAAATGAAAAAAAACAACTAGAGTTGATGTCTTAGATTTAGATTATTGAACTTGAACATTTTTAATTATTTTAATTTGTAGGTGAGAACCCCTTTTTTGCCAACAGAGAAGTCCATTTATTTTGATGATTGATAATTGTTTTATTTGACTACAATATGATTGGATAGCCTAAGTTCCACTTTGCCAAAAGGACACACACACACACACACACACACACACAAACACATATAGAGCAACAATATTCATCCTATGTTAGTGCTCCTTCTTCATGAATCTACCCAAGCTCATCTAGATAAGCTTGCTTGCATTGAAGGGTCTTTGTGGCTCAACCAATGGGAGAGGAGGGGAATGATTTTAATGGACGGGAGAAAAGGGGAAGGAAATGGAAAAAAATTAATATTACCTTGTTTGGGTTGATTATAGAGGAGGGGAGCGAAAGGGTTTTAATGTCACATTGTTTTGTTTAGGAGGGGAGGGGAGGGAAAATATTTTTATTTGGACAAATTTACCCTTATTTTATTAAGTTGTTTTTTTTCAAAACTTTGTAAAATATTTAACAAAATATAATTATAAATAAACATTTCATATAAAAAATTATAATTTAAATATTAAAATTAAATAATATAAATATAATAGATAATTAACAACTACTATACAATAATTTATGGCAATCGGGCAAAAAATATATCAAATAAAAGAAAAATGATAATAACAACTGCTTTATAGGCCAAAACATCAAAGTAAACCAAAAGTATATGGAACAAAACCAATATTGTATAAAATACAATAGCATAATCTTGAATCACACAAAAATCAGTTTTTCCATAGCTTGAATAAAATTGGAAGCAAGAATAATGACAAAACCAAAGTGGAACCGATGATGTGTGCATAATGGTAAAGAGATATTCAACCAAGGAGTAGGAAAAGGCAATAGATCTTGTAATAGCAAAGCGATTCATGGCTCAATCATTCTCAGTAGGTGCCGTAGCCTCAGAAGGAGGCACAAAGATTGAAGGAGTACTGGCGACAAGAGATGTAAAAAGAGAAGATACAATAGGCTAAGGAGCAGAGCTACCACTCATCGAAGATAAAGGGCGGAATCGCGATGGAAGATAAAGGAGGGGCAGGTGATAGAGTCGCTACCTTCAAAACAAAGCCAGAGACTATGGAGCAAGAGGGTGATAAAAAGGGTGCTTTGGGAATATTGGAATGAACAAGTGGTATACTAGTCAAGACAACCCAAAAATTTACCCTTCTCCTCTAAATTTCCACAACTTTAGGGGGGTTAGGAGGGGAGGGAAGGCAAAGTTTTAAAAACTTTTCTCCCTTCGTAAAAATGTTAAGAAGCCAAACAAGGGAAGGAAAGCAAAATCCCCCTTTCCCTTCCTTCCCCTCCAAATCCCCCATACTATAAGCACCATACACTACTACAGAAAAGGCATTTCATAACATTTATTTTTGACCATACATCTTGGTTCCAAACCATTTTATATAGAGGCGGTATATATGCTTGGCACAAAAACATAAGGGTTCGAAACTGTGATGTATTCAGTATCTATTATAACGGCTTTAATAGAACACTTGTTATGTATGGAGGCTTGATGTAGCTATAATGTGTGTAATGCTAGCATAATAAACAACAGACACAAAAAAAAAATCATTATATATTTAGTAATGCTGCCATAATACATAATAGTCTTACTAAACAACTATTATAAATTAGTAACATATATAACGGTTCTTTCACAAAAACTGTTATGTATTTTTATTTAATGCTAATGGCTTTACTTAAATAACTGTTATATATAGTTGACATACATAACAATTTTTAATTAATAATTGTTCAAATTTTTTATTTGCATTATGGTTGTTATATTGTAACAATTATGTATTTTACATCAATGCTAATGAGTTTACTTAAACAACTCTCATATATAGTATAGACATATATAGTTGTTAAGTAAAAACCGTTAAGTTTCGAGGCTAATTTTTTTTTTTTCAAATAGGGGCTTCTGCTTTCAATATCCCCTGCATGCAATTGTATATAAGAAATTATATACAAACTTGTATATATATTTATAATCTTTCATGCATATATACATTAAAACCAAAAGTTTAAAACCTCTATATATATATATATATATTAAATGCTTGAGATAGAGTTTATGAGCTAGTTGGACTTGACTACATAATAGAATAGAACCTCCCACATCAAGTATAGCCATGCAATTTGGGATGGATCAAGTTAACAACGACACTCCTAGCCTATATTAATAATAATGTAACTTTTGACCTATAGCTTGTTCCTCTTTACAAGAAGAAAGTAAGGCAAAAAAATGAGAGAGTGAAAAAGAACAAATATTCCTATCGTAAAGGGTGTAAGGGGTATGCAAGCCTCGAGCAAGACTTGATAGAGAAGGAGGGATCATATGTTACACTTCCTCGGTGATTATTACACTCTCTCTTTGTATTGTCCAACCCATCACACCTATAGCACTTTATTTCTGTCATCAATCTCTCACACAAGATGTGCTACATAAGGCCAATCAAGTTGATCAAGAAGATGTACTTATTAGGGTATTAAAAATCCCTAAGAACCCTGTTCGTGTTAGAGGTATTGGTTTTGAGGTGAACCAAACATCTTACTTTGGATGTCATAGGTGCTTCAACAAAAGTGAGATGTCATATATGAAATAGTATGTGGAAGGCTTAAAGCAAAAAATGTCAGAGGAACAAAAGCAATTTCGTGAACAAACAATTGCATGAGAAATAATGAGCTTAATAGACCCAGAAATTGTGCAAACAAATTCAAAGTCTAGATGGCATGGGGTAGTTTTAGAATCTAATAGCCAAAGTGTGAAATATAGTTACTCTTCTATGCCTAAACTCCTTATCCCTACAGTAAATTATTTTCAAAATTTATTATAGCGTAATTCATTTTTTAATCATTTTGTTGTAGCTTAATTCAAGTTGTATGTTATACTTGGATCCATATTTTAAACAATACAGTAGGCATTGTCTATAATAATGCGCATGAAGTTTTACAGAATTCCCTATTGCCTTATGGTACACTAAGGGTGAATACCAAAATTTGGACTAATGATGATGCCCTTTTACCAATACCTACTCTCAATAATGAAACTTCACTTAGAGATACTATGGGTCTTTATGTTGCATGGCCTATAAATCTCATTAAGCCTATACAATCAAGAGGCAAATAGATTGTAATAGTGGAAAAAAAATTCTAAAGGGTTGACTATCATATCAAAAAGGAAAAGAATAACCATCGATATATGTCAAAACCAATTTGCCTCAAGTTGACAATCTTTGTGAAAGATTATCCCAAGATTATATACTAAAGGATATAGCATAACTACAACTTGAAGAAGATGCCTACTACATGCCTGATGTTTTTGAACATCTGGAACAATATGAACTTAATAACATTTTTAATCATAAATAGATTGGTGTGTCAACTATCAACATATGGATCAAGTACTCTATCATCTTTAATTATTTTTCTTATTTAATGTCAATGGTTTTAATCTAATTGTGTTTTTTTATATAAAGGTTCTTGTAAAATAACATGATGAAAGGTCATATTGGGAAGATGTTAAAGTACCCATTCATCAATCCCCACATTACAAGGAGACATGAGGGGACAAATGCCTTGATTGATCAATACAATAAGATTAAAGAGCTCTTTTTTCTTTGCTAAAGCAAAACCTAATATGTTGTTCCTAGCAACTTTTAATGCAAGGTAAGTCAATAGTTGTGTCCTATGGTATGGTTTTATTGGTTCGTTACTTATAACTTTTTTATGCAAAAATTTTGCAAACTATTTTTAGGAAACATTGGATTTTAATTGTCATCAATCTTATGGAATCTTTGGCTCCCTTAATTTATTAAATGTATCTTGTAAAGCATAGTCAACTAGAGAATCAACAAGGCATGTTGAGATTATTTAATATCTAAGTGTATACTACTACATATTCGAGCATATATAACGCTTAATAAATAACGGTTACATCGAATAAACGTCATGTATGTTGAGGAAGAGGTTGTGCAAGGATATATAACACTTAAATGTAATAGTTATTCATGCGTACTATCATGTATTATGAGGCGAAATTTGTGAAAACACAAAAATAATAGTTGCAGTTAATAACCGTCATTTATTTGGTTAGAAAAATGATGGTTATTTAAATACAACCATAATTTAACACTTACAAATGATTTATCTTCCAACCTTATATCAGCGAAAGCACAAACATAATTATTATATCTATTGACCGTAAAGTATTAACGACAAAAATGACATTTCATAATAAACAACCATCATGTAAAGAACAAATCTAAAAAGCACCTTTTAAAAACCTTGTTTGGTACGATGCCAAGTACTAGTTCTCTTAAGTTAAATACTTTAAAGTGAAGTATTCAACTCTATTTCTATTGACCTATTCCTTTTGTTCTTAGCACTTTTCTATAAAGAACCTTTTCATAACATTATCCTTCTTAACCTTATTATGGTCAGACGCCAGAGAGCTCTTTTCATTCACCCTCCTCCTCCTCTTCCACATGCTCACCCTCCTCTCCTCGTCCTCCTCATCCTTATCATCCTTACCTTTTTCCTCTACCACCGCCTCCTCCAGAAGCCCCTCTCCTTCCTCTACCACCACCACCACCACCACCACCTCCACAAGCTCCTCCCCCTCCTTAACCGCCACCACCTACTCCTCCTCCTTTTTTGCCTCCTCAAATAGAGGCTCTACTACAGATGTTAGCTAGCCTTGAGCACTCTATAAGGTGTCTCAGTAGACATGCCCATAATCTAAACAAGAAGTTGGACCTCATCCTTTATCACAATCAGGTTGTATATGATCACTTTTAGTCAAACCCATCATCTCCATCCTCAAAAGTTGATGATGTGTTGAGCGAGGGGGAGGAGCAGGAGAAAGAGGACAATAGTAGTGGTGATGATTGAAAAACCACTACTACTTTTTTTATTATTTGAATATTAAGAAAATTAATCGTTAGGGCAATGTAGGCAAAAAATATTAAAAAAAATTGGCACTTCACGGTTATTAGCAAATAACCATTACTTATGTTAACCACACATTTATCTTTATGACATAACCCTTTCCATTCCAAAAGGCACATTCTACTTGATAACCCGCGAAACCCTTTCCATTCCAGATCTATTTAATTAGCAAGAAATGATCTTTGAAGGACTCATTCAACAAGGGCGCATGGACAAGTTTGAAGGAATTGACTTGTTCCTCTTTAGATCGAGAAGGTGAACAATTTACTAGAGAATATTGAATTTGGTGATGCAGTAGATCCTTCATCCTCATAAAGTTTTATTTTTTGTTTGTTTATTCACACTCTTATTTTTATTTTTTTTAATTGTTTTGTACTATAGGGTTGAATAATCAAATAAGTAACGATTATTAAACAAAACCAGTCACTTTTTAGAATACCATATCTAATAGATAATGTTGTTAAGAAAAAATCATCACTACTTATAAAATCTAACGATTGTTAGATGTAAAATTGTGAACTTTTGTTCAGAGGCTCATTACAGTTGCAAATTAAGAACCATAAGAAAAATGAAATAAGTAATGGTCATAAAGTAAAACCTATCACATTTTATAATACCATGTCTAATAGCTAATGGTTGTTAAGAAAACACCATCACCGTTTACAAAACCTAATGAATGTGAGATGTAAAATCATGAGCTTTCATTTAGAGGTTCATTATAGTTGTAAATTAAGAACCATAAGAAAAGGCCAACTTTTATAATGGTTCTACACTTATAATCATAAGTAAGTTTCATCAATTCTTTTAAAACACCCACTATCTCCACCTCTTCACATTCCCAAGTTATTACAGTTAACTTGCTTGTCTTTAGTCAAATGTTACCCACCATCCTCAAAACCCCACAACTCTAGTTGACTTTTTTTACCATTGACAGTCACTTTCAGGTAAACCACATCATCCACTACTTCCTTTGAACATTAGTTCGACAACCACATGAGTTGCTTTGATTACCCTAACTCGCCTTTTCATTTTAAAGACCTAGCTAAGTCGTATTCCTTTATGTGCTCTTTTCTTCTTGCTTTAAAGTATGATTTCTATTATGTATTTCACATTCCACATTTTGCATTCTATATCTAAAAAAGTTAATGCTCTGTTCCCTATGGCTGACTGGATGAGTTTTATTTTCATATTAAAATGGCCAGTCCTACTTCCTCCGCCACTGATAATGCCCCTAGTTTTGAGAATACCCCTTGTACGTTGCAAACCATAAATGAGATCCCAGAAGAGGCATTAGAAAGAGTGCAAGATATTGTAAAGAGGGGTTGCTGTGCCTTGAATTTTGTGAATGAAGCAAAGTCTTTAGGGAGAAAATTTCATATGACATGAAACAATGATGATCAACATCTTAGGCTGTCACACTTTATCAGCTGCATCAACATAATGGTAAGAACCAATGTTCCTATCACAGTAGGTAACTAGCATTAGGTAGGAAGAAATTAAGCATATGTTATTTGAGACAATATGACAGTAAGGAATGTATGCCTGCTAATTTGTTTCTATGTACCTATAAAAAGTATTAACTTGAATCGCATTCTTTGTAGTCTGCATATCATCTAAACAAAACTTCCAGGAAATTTGTTCTCAATAGGGCTAGACAATCATTACGCATATTCTATCATGCATTGATGAAGGTGTATTTACAGAATCTTGAAGAGACTGATGAGATAGAAGTTCTTGAGGATCTTCACTCTACCATAAACTAGATGATTGGAGAGAATTTTTCATCTAACATTGTGACATGACATTCTAGGTAATTGTTACTCACAATTCATATAACATGTATGTATTTGTTTAATATTAACCTGAGTGTTATATGTTTTTGTAGGAATTAAGCTGGGTGAATAGGGAGAGGGCGATGAACAATAAGTATCCTATAAAGGAGGGCGAATAGGGTATGCTCATATTGCTCAAAAGTTGGCTGCTAAGAGTAGCGATGGTAGTAGACCTCCCCGTCATTAACTTTGGTTGGTAGTGAGGCGTAATATCCTGAATTATTAGCTGAGAAGCTTGAGAATTAGCCTAAGTCAAGCAGGCTATCAAGCCTAGGTTTGGCAAGAATCTTAAGAATGTCCAAGAGCCATAATGACTTTTAGAGACTAATTTGGAATAAAGTATGGGATTTAGTTCCAATAAGTTGAAGGAAAGTACCCAATTCCTTTATCTAAAGTCAAATATGATCTAAGACCTAACTTGGATCTAAAAAGAGAGGGAATGTCATCTTGGAAGAAGGGAGAACAAAGAGAAATAAAAGAATTAATGGCAATATAATTAATATTATAAAAAACAAGGGCAATAGAGACATTTGCCACTTGATCTTGAGGATAGAATTGGAAATTTAGATGAAGGGCTAGGATTTGCTCTTAAAAAGCAAGAGTAATGATGAAGATGAAAAAGCAATTAACATCCTCCTCTTAGACAATTAATTTGGTCAAGAGGGCAAAGAAGGAAGCAAGAAAGAGGTGGTCAAAATGTTAACTTTTCCAAGAAGACTTAGTCAACAACATATCTTCCTTCTTTCTGTCCATTATGGAACGACCAAAGCACAAGGGGAGAGAGAGAGAAAGAACTGAATTAATGTAATTCTTCATTGTTTTTCAATAAAAAATGTCCAAAAGCAATACTAAGAGAAAAAGAGATAAGTCAACACATATCCTCACCATTTGGTCAATTATTGTGGCTAAGGCATAAAAGGAAGAAGGAGAGAGATAATTCAATTAATACAATCCCTCATCTTTTATCCAAAAAGGACGGTCAAGCTAAGAGGAGAGAAGGAAGAGTGAAGTTTGAATTAACCAAACCAACTTTGGTTAATTAAGTAACCACTTTTTGCATGAGACTATAGAAATTGGAGACATCACCTTTTCTTATTTCATTAGGCTTATTTTCGGTCAAGTGTTGTGGGGGGCTGAAGCGAAATGATTTTAAACACAACATAGCTCCCCACACATCACAAAAATTCAGCCAAATAGAGAAAAAAATGAAAAAGGAAAGAGTAAGAAGAGTTGGAAGAATAAAGTGTCAAGGTATGTGTTCTAGCTCAATTTTCACCGCCTAAATCACCTTTCTAGCTTAAAGCGTCTTCATAAACATTGTTCCCCTTGCTAAGAGCTACAATTCTATGATTTTTGTTTCTCAAACGGTGGTGTTTTGTGATGTCTACAAAGTGCAAAAGTTAGAAAAATAAGGAACAAGCTATAGAAAGGGTAAGAGGTGAGTATAAGCTTTGATTTGAACCAAGTATCTTATTGATTGGTTCATTGTGGTTGATTCTAGTAACTGTGTAATGCCTCAAAATACGTAATGAATGTGGATGAACTCTTCTGGGGAATAAAGTGTGTATTATGATCCGAAAGAGTTTCAGTGCCCAAACCCAATATTTAAGCTCAATTTTGGTGTCAAAGCTTAAATTAAATTAAAATAAGGCGGAGGGCGCATGACATGAGAGATGGAATCAAAAGATGTGTTAAGTGGTAATCTAGTAGAAATTGCCATAGATATCGGTAAAATAGGAAGAAAGAAATTTATCGGTCAAGTATTCAGCAACCGAAGAGGAGACTAACTAATAGCTAAAGAGTAAGAGGTGTGATTAAATGGCTAGTGGAATTAGTGAGAGTAATCCTATGGTTGCATGCTTTATGAGAGGGCACAAGATCATGATACTTAGCACTATTAGGACCATTATATGAAGTCAAAGATTTAAAGTCTTTTCTCTTTTCTCTCTCTTCTCAATTCAGTTAAAAGGGCAAAGAGGGAGTGGAATTAGCCATCATCATCTTCTCTCTCTCTCTTTGAGCTCTCTTAAATCTCGACCATGGGAGAGAGGAAAGAGAAAGAAGAAGTTCAAGGTGAAGGTGAGATTTTGACCTAGTAGATATCTTCTATGGCTCAAAACCTCTTCTCTAAACTTGTTTCTCTTGATGTAAGCTTCATTTCTATAGTTTTAGATTTTCAAGAGAAGGTGGTTTGTGAATCTAAGAAATGCTAGTGGTTGGAGAATCAAAGAATCAATTAGAAAAAGAGGAAGAAGTGAGTAAAAACTATCTTTTGACATATGTATTGTGGTCATTGGTTGAGTATTATGATTTCTGAAATTTACCCTAATTTTTGTGTAATTAAGGTATTAGAGAGGTCATAGTGTTTTGATGATTGTGTTGATGTATTGTAGTGTTCATTAGATAAATTCACTTGATTGGAGTCTTAAATGTGAAGTTGGGTGATTGAGGTTTTGTGTTGAATTGGTGTTCAAAATAGAATATGTTAAAGGAGTGAGAATGTGGTTGTTTTGATGTTTCCATTGTATTCTATGCTGAAAATTGTGTGGGGAGTGGTCCCTATTGTAAATTCTGGACCTTTAGAAACATTGGAAGAAAAAAGAAATTCTGGAAATCCTGTTTTGTGGAAATATTGTGCTAGGGTGCTTGTTTGTATATAGTTTTGAAATAGTAAATTGTGTCAAAAAGTTGTAAAACTTTCTAGTTTTGTAATAGATGTTGCAATCTTTAAAATAGTATAAAGTTTGTGTCATTTGTGGTTTTGTGCTAAGAGTTATGGTCAGTTGAAATCAACCAAGAATTAGGCCAATTTTTGGCTGTGGCTAGGCGTTGTTGGCCATAGCCAAAAAGTTTCCGACCAATTATTGGCCACGCCAAAGGGGAGTTGGCTGCGGCCCAACTGTTACTTACTTTTTCTTGGCCGCGGCCCAAAAGTTTCTGACTGATCTTGGCTATGGCCAATGGTTCTTGGCTACAGCCAAAGTCTTTTTAACCATCTCTTGGTCGCGACCAACCCCTCAAAAACTACATTTTGAACTTTCAAAAGATGGTCTTTGGTCCAGTTTTTTCCAACCCTTTAGGCTTCTGTTTGGACTTCTAGGAGCCACTTAAAGGTCTCAAATGATAACTAACCCTAAGTATTTTGGAATTAAGAATTGGAATAGGGAATAACTCATCATCCTTGATTATGATTTATAGGACTTGACGTCTGCCCCAAGCGTGTGAAATCGGTGCCCGAGCGGGAATAGAAAGAACAAGGTAGTGACTCTTTCTCTTATATCATGTATAATACTAGTATGTTTGTGTTTATCATTTAATTGTGAAGAATATGGGAGCTGAATTGTGAAGAAAGCAGTAGTTGAATACAACGAAAGCTGTTGTGACAATCGTCACGCATAATTGTGATTATGGTGAAGGATGTCATTTTGTGACAGAAGTCACATATCATTGTAGATATAGCAAAAGTTGTCGTTATTGTGTATACAACAAAAGCTGTCTTAATGAAAGTGAATATGGTGAATGCTATTGTCGTTTATGCCAAAAGACCCGTTTGATGTACGGCTAAGGGTAGGCCAGCCAAAAGTCCCGACTGATATAAGGGTGAGGTTGTTAAATAAAAAGGCGCTTTTGTTGTAAATTGCCGTTGTGAATATTATTGTGTTATCTTTTTGTGATAATTGCTTATATGCCTTGTTTTTTATATATCATATGATTAAAATTGTTACTATTGAGATTCCTATGAATCTCACTCTTTCCATTACTAACCTACAACTAGGATAGTCAGATAAAAGGAAAAGTTGGTATCAAGGAGGGTTAGAGTTCATGGCTGGGAGATTAGTTTTGTGTTGGTTATTAAATATTGGGATAATTGTATATGTAAATGTAGACTGATAAAGTAGATTTGTGTAATTGTTTGTAATCCCCGTTTGAAAATGGACAAATATGCCCTATAGGCTCTTATAGTTAAGATTGAAAATCGAGAGTCATTAGGAAATTCGTTGAGTACTCTGATATGAATGAATGGAATGGTACCAAGCAGGCCAAATAATTTTGAAAGGTAAAAATGATACTTGATTAAACACATTGTGAAAATTTTTGAAAAACCCACTTTATCACAGGACCAAACCCTATCTTAAAGCTTGGATTTTTATAAGTTTTGAAATCTCTGTTGGTCTCCAATTTAACTTAATGACACATTTTTGAACCATAATAACAATGGTGGAGGTAGGGGGTTATAGGCTACCCTAATTTTGATTACTCTAGGGTTTTAGGGTTTCATGTTGATTTGGTCTTAGAAATGGTAAAACATGATGCTTAATGATGATTCTAGCATAGATTGGAAGTGGAATTAGCAAACTTGTGAATTTTAGTTTGGGACCCAACTTTTAGTTAGAATAGGGCATGTATAAGGAGTGGGATTTTGGTGAATTTGATGTTACCAATGGCTTCTACATGAAAAATTGAGTGGGGGTAGCTTGTGGTTGTGAATAGAATAGAATATATGAAAATTGGAAGTCAATGTCACCTAGGTTTTGGCACTGCCAGATACGTGGCAGGTGGATTGTAGCATGTTTTGAATGAAAAAATGTGATCCAATGGCCATGAAACTTCCCATATTAAAAGTAGACATTACAAGCTTTAAAATGATATATAATATGTGACAATTGGATTAGTATACAGTGAGTTATAGTTGGTTAAAGTTGGGCAATGGATTTGGAGTAATGTGAGTGGCAGTGAGGACTAATTAGGAATTCTTTAAATGTGGGCATACAATTAGAAGTGGGAGGCATTTTTCCATTAAAATAGACTTAGAGTGGGTCACATAGGACTTTGAACCAACATAATTGAAGATTCCTAGTCAAAGTTGTGAATTTCCAAAGTTGGTCAAAGAAAGTTGGTAAATTATAGTTGACTAGCAAATTTGTAGCTTTTGAAAGGAATTATGAGATTAAAGACATGACTCACTTTCATGGCTCTAACAAGTCATATGGTTATGTGTTTGCGGCCATGAGGTGACAAAGAAGAGGCAATGGAAGCAACCCTGATGGTTGGAAGAAAAGGGAACGAAAGAAGGACTTTAAGACAAAAAGGGAGTTAAACTTTCCTAACCTGCATGCATTTGATATGTGTATGCTTGTGTATTGGTGTGTGTTATTCCTTTGATGAATTGTGTGGAATATACATAAATAATTGAAGCTCTGTTTTTACTTATGCTATGGTAATTGGTATAATGTGTAAACCATTGAGTGTGCATATGTCATTATGTTAGCATGAATTTATGTAAGCAAGCATGACATACACTAAGCATTATCTTGCATGCATAGTTAGCATTTTTTACTACTGAGATTTGCTTAAATCTTACCCGTGCCTTACCAACCATATGTATATTAAGCATAGAAGCAAAATGTATTGGATTCGTGTAGCGGAAGATGTAATGGAAAATTGAAGAATGTTATTTGATAGCTTGTTATGTATTAATTACCGTAGTTTGAGAATGATTGTATAATCATGCATATGCATCTAAATGGATAATTGACCTAGCATGAAAATGAACTAAGAATAAGCAGAGGAACAATTTGGCTAAATAAATGATCATTGAATCACTCTGATTGAATTAAATAAAGATAAGAATCGATGAGTAATAATAAAGTTTCAAACCACTAGAATACGCTTCCGCAAGATTTTGAAAATTTCAAAAAACTCACTCAACTACAGGTTCAAATCCTGTCTTGAGATTGGGAATAGAGAGAGTTTTGCAAAAGAGAGCTTAGTGGTTCAAATTCACTACGTAAAATTCATCAGATTGATCATAGAAATAAGGTGTTACATGATGTAAAATAAAAATGGCACTTATGATGATCCTCAAGTTAAGGAGATCGTCGATAAAATGGTAAGTATTAATATTAATCCCTGATTCATAGAAGTAATGTCTTAATTAACTATCAATATTAACATTATTGTTAAATACATAGTAGGCCATGTCCCATAAAGTTATAACACAGGGCTGCCCTACTACGGATGAGGGCATATTGGCTAAGACATTGGGGCTTAGCCATCCCGATCTTCTCAGGGGTGCCAGCTTTTGATTGACATGACAAAATATTATGGTCAGCTGCAACCTTGAAGAAATAACATGTATGAAAAATATGAACAACTCCAAAAATAGTGTGATGAAATGCAAAAACAAATACTGTTTCTCATAAAAAAGTTGATGAATGAGTGTTGTATATAGTAGTAAGGGGAAATGGTAGCCCAAGTACGAGAGACAGGTGCACGTTTCCAAAACCTAATTTGCTTGAGGGCTTGGTGGATGTTGAGTGTTTTGCCGATAGCCCTTGACACCATACAGCTGCAATAGACCACATGTTCAACTGCCTATAGGATAACATGCTTCATTGTGAGCCTATCTTGTTTGAGTATGTAAAGGTACAAATCAACACTGAAATTTGTCCTAGTTATTTGCTCCCCTTACTTACCAAAGATGCAGATATAGTGGGAGGGGCTATGGGCGGCTTCATTGCATGGCATTGCTGTCTACCTATAGTATGCAAGCTGACCAAGAAGTCTACCACTCAAAAGAAGCTGCCCACCAAATCCTAGTCCCCCAATCAGTCTGAGCCCCCCACTCAGTCCAAGAAGAGGAAGCTTCCTACCACCAATGACCAATCTAGGATGAATTCTTTCTCACGCAATAAGCTTTTCGGCCAATGTACCTAGAAGTCACTCTAGGAGTTCGCTGACAAGCTCTTTGCTAAAGACGCGTATCCAATGATCAAATTTAAGAGAGAGGTCTTTGACTAAGTAGACAAAGAGGATGCTATAAACCAAGAGCTTGTTTTAGAGGTCCTAAACAAGGAGATGGCAAGTACAAGCTCTATCAACTTCTTTATGAGTTATTTCTTCAACTGTGATTAAATAGTTGGCTACTTAAAACTTTGATTTTATTTTGATGTGTTAGTTTTGGCATTTTTGACACATGTACCATACTTACCTCCATGACAAGATCAAGTTCATCTACCTTGAAAGTCTTAATAACCAGGGTAATGGAATGAAGGAAGATGCCAAGCAATAGTACACGAGGTTTCTAAGGGATGAATTTATTAGGAGGGCACCAGATAAAAGGGACACTTACTTTTTTATGCCATACATTTAAGGGTGGGAAAATCATTAACTCTGCTTAAATTCGGTTTTAGTTTTTTGTAATTGTTTTGATTGTGTGATCTATTATTGTACTTAAGAACCACTGGATGCTCATAGTGGTAAATCCAATTCACAAAAAGATATGGTACTATGACTCTATGGGTGGGGTTTCAGACAGGAAACCATCATGGATGTAGGAGACATTCAATATGTAAGTTATCCATTTATCATCTCTTATAATTTAGTTCATCTTATGTGTTTCTATATATATATCTATAATTTTTCTATTGTATCTTCTCAGAGTGGTGTACAATTACTGCACTCAAAATGGTCTTAAGCGTCCCAAAAATATCCTTACTGATAGCAGCTACTGATATGCCTTCTAATGGCTAAGTCCGAAGGTATATATATTATTCACCAATGACTATAATATTAAATTGAAGCACACATATAGTTTATATATATGATTGACTGAAAATTTTTCTTCTCATTTCTTTGGAGTGCCTAAAGTAATAGGACATGAGCAATGATTATGGGTACTACGTGATGCATTACATGAAGCACATAATCATGCACGATTCGAAAAATATTGATACAAGTAAAGTATATTATATGCTCAATTTGTTCATATATACATTCGGTCAGCTTTATATTACAATATCTAAGTTCCATCCATTGTTTCCTTTTACGCACAGTATTTTAATTCCTCCTACACGATGTTTAACAACTCACAACTAGAAGAAGTGGATGAAGAGTTGGTAGCATCTATGCAACATTAATGGGAGACTAAATACATCAAATGACTATACATTTTTACATACTAATGATTTGTTTGTTTTAAAGTTTTGGTTAGTGTATACATGTACATGAAAGACTGTAAATATATTCTAATTTGTTGTATTGTTCTATATATAAATGAATGTAAATATATATTATGATTTGTTCTTTATAAATGTACATGCAAGGGGGATATCAAAAGCAGAAACCCCCCCCCCCTTTTTTTTAAAAAAATAGCTTCGATATATCACAATTGTTACCTAACAACCATTATTTATGTCAACTATATATAATAGTTGTTTAAACAAATGTGTTAGCATTATTATCAATGTATAATAGTTGTTTTTAAAGAACCTTTATATATGCATAACATATATAACATTATTAAAGTAGAACCATTATGTATTATGTAAGTATTACCATATATTATTACGGTTGTTTACGAGTGACCGTTAGTTATTATCATAACAATACGCATATCATGGTCTTACCAAGCCTTAATACATAAGAAGTGTTATATTACATCCGTTATAATATGTCTAGAATAAATAATGGTTTGTAACCATAATTTATCTGCTCGGAGCATATATAGTGCCTGCATATATGACGATTAGGAACTGTGATGTATGACAGATAATAACTATCATGTATTGCAATTTCTGTAGTAATGGTATGTGCGCACACATGTGGATGATTTTTTCCTATTATATTAGTGCATTAAATGGATATCAAGGTGCAAAGGTGTTGAAACATTGTAAAGTTGCTGGCACTATTAGAAGCTACAAGTGCAAGAAAACAAGGTTATTTATATAAATTTTTTCAAATATTGAAAATAGGTATTTTACATGCATAAATTGATATCATTGTTTGATGTTATTTTGTAGTGCCCTTGCCAACCCAATACTAGCAATTGTGCTTATTAAGTCATGAAATTCATGAAGCATGCACATTGATTTTGTTCCATACCATGTATGCAATTTTATTTTCATGACTTTATATTGTTTTAAAATTTAATTCAATTCTATATAATTATGTTTTATTAATTTTAATATGTTCTCTTAATTATTTTGTAGTACTATAATGATGCATGTTGCCCACAGTACATGGGCAAACAAATAGATGAAGTCATTAAAGAGTGGTGTGCTTATGTGTTTGATCAATGAAATAATAGTTAAGTATGCTAATTATTTTGCTTCACTGCATTCTGTTTTATTTTGGTTATAATTCATTGTTTCAATAGTAGTTAGTTGTAGAATTGAAATAGATTTGGACATCTATAGGTGATTTAGGTGTTGTAAATCAACATGTGTTATACAAGTTAATTATGTTGGTATTGGTATTGATTTCCTATAAATTTAGTTTCTATACTATGCTCGTGATAGGAGAAATCCATGGGTAAAAATACTATAAAATTGGTTTTGTGAAAAATTAAAAGTAAAATATTTTTTAAAAATATATACCTCATGTAGCATATGTGAGTAACAAATCTACATTAGGCATTACATTTTTAAAAAAAATGATATTATTTGGTTACATTTTTTTAATCTAAAATGTAACATGAGATTTTTTTTTGAAAAAAATGCAAGTGATCACAATATAACTTATTTATTCTTGTTCAATTCTCTTGTATATCCTCCTTATCACCGTTAACTGAATCTATGGGATAAGTTTCCTCCACATATCCCAGTGAGGTGTCACAGTCCTATATAACCTTGTAGGACAAGAAAAGAGCCAAACATAGGGTGCTGTATGTTGGCATACCATGTGGCACAACAAAAACCAACTCCACTATCATCCTCCCCATCAAGTCAAATGTTTAAAACATTAGTCTCACCATTCATAACAAAGATCATGTACAACTTAGATAAATCACTATTTTCAAACAATTTTAGTTAACATGTTATAAATAATCTAATTTAATAAATCAAAGCTCTCCTGCTTTAGTTTCTACAACAAGTCATGTTTTCCAAACCTAATTATTTTATAAAATTCAAAGAACCAAGTATAGTTTTAAAATTAAATCAAGGGTGAAGGTGTAAAAATGACTATGTACTTTTACCAAATGTGCACTTGGAACCATTTGGTTTTCTTGGGTGCAAAAATGTACATGAACTCTATATATAAAGCAAAAATGCGGTCCTCGTTGGCCACCTTAAATGTATGTTACTTTTTGGTTTAGTGGGCCCTACACCTATCTATGTGTCATCTTCTTCTCCTTGTCCTTCCTTTATTTTTCTCTTCCATATCTCTGACATGCTCATTCTTCTTCTTCTCCTTCTTCCATGGTAGCTTCTTCACCTTCCTCACATATATCTCTCAAACTCAATTAGTTTTCATCCAAATCTGATCTCTATCATAGCTTGAAGCCTTCATGGTAAAAATATACAAAATTTGTAACTCAAGGAGCTGCTATGGCCTTGCTGTCATCTTGGCCTTTGGCATCGTCATCTTGTCACAATTCTTGGATTACCCTTTCTTCTCCTTCTGTATCAGCAACAATGATCACTCGACCTATTTCAAACAAAACTTCAAGCACATTTGTACCTACCTTTCTCTATCTTATTCATTTTTTTTCTTTCATTATATTTTTGTTTTATTCATTTTTAACCTCATTTGATTTGGCTTGATGCATGCATGCATGCATACATACATATAGTATCCAGTATAGCATAATGGCAAATGAAGTACCCAAGCTTGGAAAAGCACCATTTGGGTAATCCAAGAATGGGGACAACCCAAGCCCAACATCACCTACCCCATATTTTGTTCCTCCTTGATATTGATATGCCAGGTGCCGATTGCTAGAACAAATTTATAAATTACAAATCCTTAGTTAGCTATTTTAATTATTATTAAAAAAAGGTTTAGTCTTGACACATAGAACCCTTTACCTCCTTTGAATTTGACACCATCATCTTTCCCAAACAAATATCATAAAGTGCTTCAATCCAAGAACTCTGACAAACTCATTGATCATACTGCCCATTCATATTTCTGCTAATCACAGCCTCTCATTCACTTCCTTCCTCTTCAAAACCAATTCTTCTTTTGCTAACAATCTTGCCCTAATTGATTCCAATTTTGGCAAGTCTTTCACCTTCTACCAACTAAAAATCCACATCAATAGGATCACTCGGTCACTCCTTGTTACATCTCGACATCAATAAAGGCTGTGTCAAAGGGAGAGGGAATAAGGTATATGTTTGTACCCAGAAAAGGTATATGGTTCTAGAAGCACATTTAGTAAATGGATTTAGCATTTTTGCTTCATTTGGGGAAGCTTAAGTATATGTTTGTACCCAAAAAAGGTATATGGTTCTAGGAGAACATTTAGTAAAGTACATTGGCATTTTTGCACCTTAACCTTGAAAATCAAAATAAAAACTATTTCATAAAACTCACAAACTCCTGGTAATAAAGCTACCTCGTTTGCCACGTTTTACCAAAAATTACCAAAAGTGGAATTTCACACGTGAGTGTTGTTGCTTCTGGGGTCAACCTGAGTTACCAACAACTCATAGGTTAATCCAAATATTATACAATAATTTTTTCTACTCTGTGTTATGTTGACTTACTAGAGCTCCATAAGGTCTCCTATAAGCTTCCCAAACTAACTTAGAGCAACAAGTTATTGCATAAAGTATTGAAATATGCCAAATCAACAAAGTATGACTTCTGAAAATCATAGACCAAGCCTATCTTTCAAACGATATTCAAAATTTCAAGGACAAAATTTATTGAACAGGGAAAGAATTGTAATATCCATAATTTGGGGACTAGAGGCTAGAGAATAAGTCTGAATAAAGTAGACTGCTAAGTCTAGTTTAGTAAGAGTCCTAGGAATGAATGAGAAACATAATGACTATTAGAAACTGCACACGGAATAGAATATAAATTTTGGTGCAAATTAGTCAAAAGAAAATACCTGATTCTTTTATGATGTGTCAGAATGACATAGAACCTAACCCGGATCTAAAGGAAAAGGGAAGTACTATCTAGAAAGAAGTAAGAAAGAGAATTAAAAAAATTAATGGCACAAGAAATAATATTGCCATAATCAAGGGCAAATGAGACAATTGCCACTTGATCTTAAGGTCAAAATTAGAAGACAAAATAAAGAGCTAGGATTTTCTCTTCAAAAGTAAGTAATTATTATAATGAAAAGAAAATTTTCTCTCCCTTTATGACCACAAAAAATGTCAAAAACAAGCAAAGAAAGAAGGAAGAAGAATTTGGTCAATTGGTCAAAGTGTCAACTTTTCCAACTTCAAAAATTAAATGACCAATAGCAAGACAGTGAAGTAAAAAGATCAACAATTCTTCTTCCATTTTGAGCAGCAAAGTTCATTCAAAAAGAATAGGAAAGAGGGATGAAAAAGTTGTGACAAAATGGAAATTTACCACACATGGTAAATTGACTCCAACTTGTACAAGAAGAATCATTTTTGACCATATATTTATCTCTTTTCCTTTAGGCCATTTTTGGCAAGTAATTAAGGGCTAGGGAAGAGGAAAATTTTAGAACATATTCCTCCCTCTTCCTCATGCATAAAGTCGGCCAACAAGAAAGGAAAGAGAAAACAAGAAGACACAAGTTGAAGGTAAGGCTTCTAGCTTAATTTTCATCTTCCAAATCACATCTATGACTCAAGTACTCTTCATAAAATTTATTCCCCTTCTTGAGAGCTTCATTTTTATGGTTTTAGAATTTCAAGAAGAGGTATTTTGAGTCTTCTAACAAGAGCCAAAGTTGGAGAATCAAGAAAAGAGCAAGAGGGAGCAAGAGCTTCCTTTTGACATATATGTTGTCTTGTTTGGTGAAATGTTTGGGAATTTTTCTTTCTGCCCTAATTTTGACCATTTAGGGTTCATGAAGCTTTGATCATATACATGTAATTATATAATGTTTTAAAAGCATATGGTTAAGTTTGGTAGTTGAAATGTGAATTAGTGGATTGTTATGTTGAACCCTAATTTTTGGTCTGAATAGGACATCAAAAAGGAGTAAGAATTTGATCAATTTAATGTTACCATTATGTTTTACATGAAAAAGTATGTGGGAATAGTCCCTAATTACAAATTCTAGAACATTAGAACACAATTTGTAAAATTGCACATTTGCTGCCAATTACGGTTACCTGCAAGTCAGTTTGTTTGCATTGTGTTTTTTAGTAACTTAATAATGTCCAATGATCATGACCTTTTCTAGAATAAAAGTATACTAATCAAGCTTTAATGTCATATAGGTTAATAGGATATGTATGCTATGAGTTTTGCATTTTTGAAGATAGCTAAGTAAAACCGGCATGTTTCTATGACAATGTCTAATGAATGATAATTCTGGAATGCTAGAAATCCTGTTGGCTAAGGGAAATATTTTTTTCTTGAAAACAGACTTAATAAGGGTCATATAGCCTTTATAATCACTGCAATTGGACATCTGTATAAAAAGATATGAATTTTCAAAGCTAGTTGAAAATAGTAGCAACTTTTAGTTAATGTGCGAAATTAAGAAGGTAATGGCAAAATATAATTACCTTGAACTCTAAGGGTAGAAATAAGCACTTTGGGCTAGTTTGACCATATTGATCGTTCATTTGACTTAGTGTACTAATCCTAATGATAACCAAACTAAGTGTTTGAATTATGAAGAATTAGAATAAGTAATAACTCGTCATCCATAAATTCTTATTTATAGGATTTGATATCTACCCTGGACGTTGAAAACTAGAATGAGAACAAGACAAAAAGGCTAAGTTAGTAACTCTTTATCTTGTAACATATGTATTTCTTTGCATGTATAATTTAATCATTGGCATTGCGGGGGAGGGTAGGTCTTATGTATGTAGACCGGGTAGGTCCTATATATAATGTAATGCAGATATTGATGAATATGTTGATGTGATAATTGAGAATGCTTACACGATGATTTTTTAACATGCTCTATATATTTACATATCCTATGAGTGATTGATGTTCTTACTGAGATTCTTTTGAATCTCACCCTTTTCAATAACTAACCTACAACTAAGGCAAGTTGGTTAATGGGCAAGAAGGTAGTCACATACGAGTAAATGGTGTGACCAGAAGATTAAGAATTTCTGTTAGTTATCTGTTTTGATTACTGTATATATTGTAAATAACTTGAGGATAGCATTTTAGTGCTAGTTGTTGCAGTAATAACAATAGTTGTATGAGTATACAACAAGTCAGTAATCAATCTTTAATGTGTTAATGAAATTAGAATACGACGACTATAAGATAACAACCCAACAAGTAGCGAATAGATTTTGAAGATATCAGAAACGTGCTCTGATATTAATAAAAGGAGTTAAGAATGGGTAAGTTATGACACAGGTGCAAACCTTTGTGAATTTATTTCTAAGTATCAAAATTTTCAAGTAAAAAAAACCCATTCAATGACAGGTTCGAACCTTGTGTTGTAATAGAGAATTAAGCAGTTTTGAAAGGTTTGTAAGTCCTAGGGTATAAACTTGACTGAATGGTTTGAATCCATTATGCATATAAACTCATCTAATGACTATAGTAAGAAAGATGTTACATTTGGCGGTATCAAAGTGGAGATTCTGGCATTTGTTTAGTATGCTCTGCTAATGTGAATAGTATCCTTGTTGATACTTGGGTAATCCTGAGTGATACTAGGATTAAAAATTATGGGTGATAGATGAACTCAAAGAAATAGAATTTTGCTCAACCACTAATTGGCAGGCTGGTATAAGGAAGGGTAGAGCCGTATATCGGTGAGCTAGCTGACTATAGATTCCCTTGCTAAAGAAAGGGGTAGAGTTATATGTTGAGAATAAAATGGAGCTGTAGTGATATATACCCAGTAGAGAAGGGCATGAGCTCTGGAGACTCCCTGCTGACTTGGCTTGTGACCCAAATTCCAATAGAATTCTATGGTTAAGTGTGCTGCTAGGCAAGAGTAATCCCAGGATGGGTGACCCCCTAGGAAGTTAATTCAGTGAGCTTGAGACCATAAGAGATAAATGACGTAGCACATGATACAGATTCTGTTGCTGACTCTTGAGTCTCTAGTACTAACTAAGAATTAGATCACCACTTTGTGTTATGGGAATACATAGGAAAGCTATACCTAGAGGTTGGTACTGCTTATGTTTCCTTATGAGGATAGTATCTAGTATCTCTGGAGGACTAGTATCATAAGGAGTCTCCAGTCTAAATAGTCATTTTAGTAAGATGAATGGTGATCAAAGACATATAGGTATGACATACCGTGAGTATGGTATGATGAACTGTACTGAATTGGAAGAGGCCAGTAACTGGTACAAAGATATGCAGTTGTCTAGGTTAATAGAGCTCATATGAATCAAAGAATTATGTTTGAGTAGACTGGTAACTATGAAAGTAAGCTTTTGAAAGCTGAGCGAGAGGCTTGCATTTGCACTAGTATGATTATCCTCGATCCAATGTGGCTAGCGTGGTCTGCAGTGAGGCAACTTGTGCGGTTTGCCGTAATGCAACTTGAGTGCTCTATGAATGAAGCGACCTGTGTGGGTTATAGTGAAATGAGTATACAGGATTGGGATGTAATGCTTTTATCTTATTTTCACATTTCTCAGAGTGCTTATGTGCAATTCGGTGGACACACAGAAATAGCGTAAAAATACTGACATTAAGTACTTGTCAATATACAGGAGTCTCCCTACAGGGTTTGAAGAATGTGTACAATTGTCCAAAATATCCAAAAATAAACTCAATATAGCCAACAACTCCATTTCTCTTGGCCCGTACGCTTCAGTTGCCCGTATTTACCGTTTTGCCCTTGGAGCCTTTAGCTTCTGCTGGAAGATTTTTTTATTTGAAAAATGGTGAGATTCAAATGAATCTAAGTAGAAATAAACAATTGATAATAGAAAATGCAATAATAAATATGCAAGTACCACATACAACAATATTATAATAATAGATAATTCAGTTCAGTCGGTATATGTCAGTTCAGTTTGAAATGTTTAGACCCAACCACTATTGCAACCCTAGCTTGTTCCATACCGTAGCTAGGCTCAAGACCACAGACTGGGCGATTCGGTGTACCCGTAGGCACTGTGTATCATACGTATTATGAAAGATGACATATACAAAGCATATACATTTATATAGTATATGAAAGATAGAGTTACTACACAAGATAGAGGGCCAAGTTCTTGAAATCACAAGACTTACCTTTGGTTTTGCCTCCTTTAGATCTCTTTCTCTAAGTCTCCCAAAGCTCTCTTCTCTCTCTCTTTTCTTAGTATGAATGGCAAAAATGAAGAAGGAAAGATGGAGAAGAAGCTTTTAAAATATCTCTTCATCTTTTCTTGAGATACTTTTAAAATATCTCTTTATCTTTTCTTGAAATACATTAATTAAATGGTTTATGACATAAGCTTTATACTTGGCCTTATCTCTTCTTAGCCAAAAGTGATTCCATTTAGGGTCCAAGTTACACCAATTGGGCTTCATCTAATTAATCTAAACAATTGTGTAAGATGTTATATTTTATGCTAATTGCACATGTGCTCATAACTTTAATTCTTATTTAATCCCTTGGCTTGGATGATGACACTTGGCATATTTATCATCCAAGTACTTATTTTTCTTTCTCCTTTAATATTTTGGCAGTACATATCCACCAATAAAGGGAAAATATGGGTTTTTACTCTAATCCAAAATTTACACGATTGCCATTACATTTTCTTCCCAAATTCGTAATAGTTGGCCATTCTGGTAGATTTTCTGACCAAACTTTAAAAATCATGACTTTATTTATAGAAATTGAATTGGAGTGATTCCAATGGCTATAAAACCCTTATTGAGTCTTGTTTCAAGCTAAAACATAGCTTTTAACCAATTAAAAGCTCAAAATTCCCAAAAATTCATTAAACCTTACCTATTCCAGAATTGGTTCTAAAAATAGGGTCTAAATTTGAAAAATCATATCTCTAAATCCTCAAGTCTAAAAATCACATATTACCTATCAAATTAAAGATTAGGATGTCTACTTTTATCCTGTAAAAGTTCACAATTCTTGGACATCATTTGCCTATCTAAAACTACGCTATAAGAAGACTGCCACACTAGAAAAATACATTGGCAGCAAATCCTCATTCTTAGGACTCTTGCTAAACTGGGGCTTAGCAATCCACTTAATTCAGGTTTATTCTAAAGCCACTAATTCCAAAATTCAGGATTTTACATGGGACGTGCCCCAATATAGTAGGGCAGAATGGGGGTGGATGACTCTCAACAGCTGAAGCCTCACAAGATGAGTTACCCACTCATGATGTAGAGCTGGTAGCGATTGCATTTAAAGTGAAATATGGTGATTTTAAATATTCCTTTTGATATTGAGGATTGAGGTAGAGTTAGAATCTCGCGAACAATGCTATGCCATGAGAATATTACCTGAATGTTTAAGGATTAGAATAGGAATGATGAATCTTGATTCTAGTATGCGTGTATATTTGGTATAACTGAAGGAATATGATTTTCTCAGCTCAGCTGATGTTGAGGTTCTAGGAGTTGAATAGTAACTTAAGAATTAAATAGTTCAAATGATTCTGAGGAATTTCAAATACCCTAAGAAACCTGAGGTACTAGAATGTGGTACAGAAATGTGTATGAGATTTCTGGAGATTGCTAGCTGTTAATCTAGCATAGGAAAATATCTTGATCATAGAATATTCCCTTGGAAAGAATGATTAAGGGTTTATTTCTTGATGGAACGAAGTGGTAGATAGAACCAGGGTAGCCATAAGTTATGGTCTAATGACTGAGATAGATAACAACATATATGCTAACGGCTAATGAATTCCCTGTATGATATGGGTAGATTAGCCATGTACAGGAAGTTGAATTTGTGACTATGCCTGGAGCTGGACCGATATCGAAGTTTAAATAGAAAACCCTAGATGGGATGGCAGAATTAAAGAAAGTAGAATACATAATTTCTAGAGAAAAGGGACCTTATAAGATTTGGGATCTCGTTATAATAGTACTTACATTCAGAGACAACCAACTAGAGAGGGCTACCTACAGTGGGTTTTGATTGGAAAGGCCTACCTATAGAGGGTTTTGATCGGAAAAGGCTATCTACGGTAGTCCTGATCAGAGAGGGCTACTTATGGAGAGTTCTGACTGGAGGACCTGACCAGTTAGAGTAGACTGAGTGAAGCACCTAGTGCAATACCATAGTGTGGAGCCATGGTAATGACAAATTGTAGCGTGGAGCTACCATGACATCGAACCTTAAAGTGGAGCCACCCTGACGGTGAACTATAAGGTGAGCTACCAGAATGTTGACTCTCAAAGGTGGTGCATTGTAACGAGTCCCACATCATATGAGTGTCCTAGAAAGAAGGGTTTAGGTAACCTAGTAAATTGCCATGGGCTACTCAGTGCTGCTTGTTGAAAGAAAGATGAGAAAGGAAATTAAGGAAGAATAGGCTCAACAAGAAAGGCAAGCAACTCTTGCTCTTATATCTTATGTAATGGTTTTGCATGTGTGTGTTACCATTGAGTATATTCGTGTTATGAATATACAGTAGGTAGTAAGACTTATTGGACCAGTGTATCCTTAGCCTGTAAGACTTGATGTGCATTCAAAGCAGGGCCGTAAGACCTAATATACAATTTGAATTTGAGATTCTGGGCAGTGACTTAATGTGTGAGATTCCAGGTGGTGATTTGATGCATGAGATTTTGAGCATTGTTCTGAAGAGGTTGTAAAGCCTAAGAATAACGGGGTAGTTAAACCCAAGGCAATAAGACCCGTAAGTATAAGTTGTATAGGGAGTTACCCTAACTGCATAACTTGAGCCAGGCAGGCTTGAGGCAGAAAGCCTTTGAGTGCACCTTGTATGGGGAGTTACCCTGGGCTATAAGTCCTAATGAATATCTAGTGGCAGATGGACAGAGGCCCGAGGCCATATGTCCTAAGGTGCTTATGGCATAGGGGTGATTCCTTAGGCTATAAGACCTCACAGGTTGCCTGGATAGTAGAGGATGGACAATGTGTGATAGAGCTCAATATTTATATTATTTTTATTGATTAATCTTAGGCTTTTGTGGGACTTAATTGAATATTTTGGGTATAATCAAGTGTTAAAGTGAGATTTCAGTGAAAGCATAATTTGGGAATTATATTAGTTAAATTGTTATATTTTTTATTAATATTTGTTATTCCCAATGTTCTTTAATTTTAAGCAAAAGGTATTACCTTTGTGAATATAATTTTGTAGGTGATGATGTGGTACAACTTGAGTGGTTAATGTCAAAAATGTTATTTTGGAGCTTAATGACGGATAAAAGTGGAACATCACAAGTACAGAATTTATTTTCACATTTTTTCTAAGAGGAGGTTAAATGAGTAAGGGCCTTGTTTGGTGGTTGCAATTTTATGCCTAATGTTAAAACACATTTTCATCTCCTTATCCAAACATGGCATAACTTATTTAACCTAATGAATTGAAGAAGAGAAGGAAGTGGGGACCATTGAGAAGGGTGGCAGCTATGTAGTAAAAGGAGAGACAAACAAAAATGAAAAACTTAAAGAGAGCTGACCGAAATGAATTGAAAGAAGGGAAATTGGAGAAATTGAAGAAAAAGAGGGTTGACCGTATGTGAGTATTGGCTGGACCGAATTGGAGCTAGCTTGAGCCGAATTAAATGGAAAGAAAGGGGCTGGACCGAATGAATAATTGAAGATTAAAGATAGCCAATTTTGTTGACCCAATTGGAGCTAGCTGGACTGAAAGGGATAGAGAGGATTAAAGGAAAAGGGACACAATGAAATAGGAGAGTAGTGGTTGTGTGTATGAAAGGGGAGGCTGCAGAAATAAAAAGGGTAGGAGGAGCAGCCGAAACATTTGGCCAAGATGAAGATTTGAAGAAAAATGGAGAGGAGCACGATGAAATAAAGAAGGAGGCTGCACAAAGAAAAGGAGAATGGAGAGCTATCGGTGGCTGTGTGTGTGCATGAAAGAGGATGCTTGACCGAATGTAAGGAGAATTGAAAAAGGGGCTGTTCAGTGCTGCAAGTTCAATGGCCAATTCCACCTTCTTTCTTCAAGTTTCATCCTCTTCCTTAATGAGTAGCTAAGCTTTGGTGATTTCCTTAAGTTGGGTAATGGTTTGAGCTTCTAAACTTTAATGAAATTTCTTTAAGTTCTCTTTCTGATTTATAATTGTATGGCTTGGTAAAGTATATGGTTGTGATCTATATTGTTTTATGCCAAGTAATTAAACTTGGTGGTTGAGTTAGGAGTTGATTAATTAATCTTTGTATGATTCAAGTTAGGAGTAGGTTGAGTGTTTATTCCAACTTGGTTAAGTAGATTGTAAATGACTAAACTGAATGCTTTGAACTTTTGTAATGGTAATTACAAGCTAGAATTGGAATTTGATTATTTATCTCTTTGAGTCTGAATTATTTGGTGATATTTATTTAATTGCTTCGGTAGAATGAATTAAATGATTATTGCAAGTATAAATCTAGCGGTAGCTTAGTTCCATCCTCTTGACTCATTATGGAATTCAAATCATTAACAAGTAAGGAAGATTAAAACCTCAACTCAAGGGAATCCCATTTCATCATTATATTAGTTAATTGAATTTATCTTGTTGTTAGTGTTAATTTTAATTCCTTTTGCTTCTTTGTTTTAAAAACCAAAAAATTCAAAAATATTTTTTTAGATAACATTACTTCATAGTTTTAAAATCAAATTCTTAAAATGATTTCTCTCAATTTTAAGGTATTTATCACTTTACTACTTAGAAACTTGGAAATTAATCTCCTTACAAGAACGACCTAGGTTGAGCTACTACACTACATTTTCAAACCTAGTTTTATTTTGTGAACTCACACGACATAGGTTCATCAGCGTGTCCTGCAATTTCTCATTGGACTGTGTGTCCTATGGTTGCTGACTGCCTATTGATTGATTGTTATTGGATAGTTTGTTTTGCATGCTTCGTGAACATTACATAAGTGTATGAATAGCTTGAGTAGCAAGAGTTGGAGCCTGGAATGTGTTCGGAATAACATGGGATTGTGTTCTGAGGTTTTAAATCCCGATATGCATTCAGCGTGGATGTCGGATTGAGTGTCTTGAGGCCAAGAAACTTGTTAGACTAGTATGTCCTTAGGCTGACAAATTGTTACGCATATGTATTGTGACGAGTAGAGGCTCGAGGTAGTAAGGCTCAGTGTGCAAGTTTGCATGGGGTGAAGGCCCTGGGTTGCCAGATGGCAATAAGACCCGATGTGCTTCTTGTATGGACCAGAGGCCCTGGGTTGTAAGGCCTGTGTACCTAATGCTATGGTATTAGACTAGTGAGTCCAGAGAATGTGTTATGATAATTCCTGAATGCTATATATGATCTTTGTTGATGATATGATGAATTGTGTTGTACGCTTTATGAGCCTATACAAGAAAGGGATAGATTGAGTAACAAGAACTGATCCCCAGAGTGTTGGCTCCTAGAGATCGTGAAAACTCTGAATCATCAAAAGGTATGAATCCTTCCAACTTGGTTTAAACGCCGTTGATAGATCCTCGATTAGGATCAGTGAAAATTTTTAAAATTCTTTCGCTGTGCCTACCGATTCTAACAGTGGCATCAGAGCCAGATCAATTGTGCGTTTAAATTGAGTTTATGATTCTTATACATGTGATATATATGGGATGTGTACGTATGTTTATAAGAAACACTCGAATATGCTTGTGATTTGGTTAATACGAAATGAAATTATTTAGAAAGATGTGATCTTGTAATTCCGTTGATTTTCGTTTTCGTTTAAATTGAATCTTGAAATTGTTTCGTTTTTGGTTTTGAAACATGTATGTGATTCTCGTTTTGGAACAAGCATGAAATCGATTCCGAACATGTATATCTTGAAACATGTATGTGATTTTCGTTTTGAACAAGCATGAAATTGGGTAGGGTCCCTGAGATCGTAGTTGGCGGCAATCAAATCGGGTCTAGGTTCGGTTATCTATTCGGGTAATAGGGATCCGAACTATGGGGAAGACAATTTGGATCAGAAGTGTTCTGGGCCATTGTTGTTTTTGTTTTGAAAAATTGGGTCTAAAATTTAAAAATTTAAAATTTTCAAATATTTCTTTTATAGCGGGACCGCTGTGACCACCTCTGCGTAGCGCAATATAATCTGATCACGACATTTATTGCTTTTCATATTGTCTGAATTCTTGTTGTGGTTTATTATTTATACTTGTTTGGGTATGGTGAACAACATGGCTTTAGAATTTTACAAAGGGTTGTAATGTTTAAATACGGCCTGCGTGCCGTGCCTTTCTCTAAATACTCTCGATGTACATTATCTTCTTATCTCACTCCCCTCGAATGTTTAAACGAGGTTTCTCTCAATGTATTTCTTTTCTTATTTAGAGAAGTCCTCTCATTGGCTTGGGAGGATTTTAGGTTAGGTAAGCCATGTTGTGTCACATTTAAATTATGCTTTTGATTAGATCATTGCATGAATACTTTTGCATTTATATGCATTTATCTGTATGAGATACGACCACGATTGAATCCATATAAACAAAACTAATTAATTAAGCCCTCTAAATCAAATCTTAAGTCATAATGCCGTCAATTAATGAATACTTTGTCAAAACCTAGATCGCTTAATTGTGGAAACTACCAAAGTGGATGCACTTGAGTTATCTTGATGAGACAAGCTTGAGTAATGGTGCTGCTCATAATATTCATTATTGTTTTGACTTAATTGAGATTAACAAAACAGTTTTGAATCTCAAGGCATTATTAGATAGGGTTAAACATGCCGGATCATATGATGATTAAATCCTATAAAGATCTGAGAGTTACATGTGGTGTAATTGGTAAAAAGGTTACCTACCTAAATAACTTGAATTTAAGCATCTTGCCAAAGCGGACTTAAGTTTAAGCCAAATATGGATCTTAGCCCACCAATTATTATATTGAGGGTTGTTAATTTAGTGGGAGATTACTAACTAACTTTGCATATTTTAATTGTAGAATCATGTCGACTAGTAATACTGCTACACTATCGTTGCGATCGGTCCTTGAGAACGACAAACTCAATGGGACAAACTTTCTTGACTGGTTTAGGAACTTGAGAATTGTTCTCAAGCAGGAAAGAAAGGCTTATGTCCTAGATCAACCATTTCCTGAGGAGCCTGCAGCTAATGCTCCAAGATCTCAGAGAGATGCTTACACAAAGCATAAGGATGACTCTGTGGATGTAGGTTGCCTGATGCTTGCCACTATGGTTCGAGAGCTCCAAAGAGATCTGGAACTCATGGAGGCTCATGAGATGATTGTACATCTCAAGGAAATGTTCCAGCAACAGGCAAGGCAAGAAAGGTATGAGACCACAAAGGCCTTACATTCCTGCAAAATAGCTGAAGGTGCATCAGTTAGTACTCATGTGTTAAAGATGAAAGGCTATATTGATCACCTTGAGAGGCTTGGATTTCCCATGAGCCAGGAGTTAGCTACGGATTTGATCCTCAACTCACTCCCGGAGAGTTATGACCAGTTTTTTATGAACTACAACATGAACAACATGGAGAAATCAATTTCTGAGCTGCATGGGATGCTCAAAACTGCTGAGCAAAGCATTAAGAAAAATCCTAGCACAGTATTGACAGTTCAGAAAGGAAAGGGTATGAAAAAGAAAGGGAAGGGCAAATGGAAGGGTAATGCCTCAGGTGGTAAGACCAAAGAGTCAAACAAGCCCGAAACCAAGCCTACACCCAAGAAGGCAAAGCCTCCAAAGGAAGGAGTCTGCTACTTCTGCAATGAACCCAGTCATTGGAAGAGGAATTGCAAACTCTACCTGGAAGATCTGAAAAAGAACAAGAAGGATAGTGACGCTATCGCTTCAGGTATTTATGTTATAGACATTCATTTTTCTACTTCCTCTACATGGGTATTAGATACTGCATGTGGTTCTCACATTTGTACAAATGTGCAGGGTCTAAAGGACAGTTGAAAGCTGAAGAAGGGCGAGGTGGACCTACGAGTTGGAAATAGGGCAAGAGTTGCTGCTTTAGCCGTAGGCACTTATGAATTAATTCTGCCCAGTGGGCTTTTGTTAGTTTTGAATAATTGCTATTATGTTCCTGCTTTGAGTAGTAACATTATTTCTCTTTCTTATTTGGATAAGGAAGGTTATACTTCTATTACTAGGAATGGTAAATGTTCTATTTATCGTAATGACATTTTCTACGCTGATAGTGATTTGCAAGTTGGTCATTATATATTAAATTTGGAATATCCTAATAATGGGAATATCTATAACGTAACTACTAAGAGGATAAAATCAAATGATTTGAATCCGACTTACCTATGGCATTGTCGTCTAGGCTACATAAATGAGAAACGCATTTCTAAACTCCATCAAGATAGATTTCTAAACTCATTTGATTTTGAATCATATGATACATGGAAATCTTGCTTATTAGGAAAGATGACTAAGGCACCTTTTACTAGGCACAGTGAGAGGGCCACTGAATTATTGGGCCTCATACATACAGATGTATGTGGACCATTAAATAGAGCTGCCAGAGGAGGTTATGTCTACTTCATTACATTTATATATGACTTTAGTAGATATGGCTATATCTATCTAATGAAACATAAATCTGAATCTTTTGAAATGTTCAAAATATTCCAAAATGAAGTACAAAACCAACTTGGTAAAACAATTAAAGCACTTCGATCTGATCGAGGTGGTGAATATTTGAGCCAAAAATTTATTGACCATCTTAGGAGTTGTGGGATAATCTCACAATTGTTTCCTCTAGGAACACCACAATGGAATGGCATTTCTGAATGGAGGAATCAAACACTATTAGATATGGTTCGATCTATGATGAGTCAAACAGATCTTCCACCATCCTTTTGGGGACATACCTTAGAAACAGCTGCGTTCACACTAAATCGTGTTCCATCTAAGGCAATTGAAAAGACACCATATGAGATATGGACTGGAAGGAAACCAAGTTTATCTTTTCTCAAGATTTGGGGATATGAGGTATATGTTAAGTAACAAGCCTCTGATAAATTAGCACCCAGATCCACAAAGTGCCTTTTCGTGGGGTATCCTAAAGAAACGAAAGGATACTATGTCTACAATCCCTCCGATAACAAAGTGTTTGTTATCCGAAATGGTAAGTTTCTAGAAAGAGAGTTTGTCTCTAAAACAACTAGTGGGAGCGACGTACATCTTGAAGAAATTTGAGAGCCATAAGATGGTACAGAACCACAGATGGAAATTAGAGAAGACTCACAACAAGTTGCTGAGCCTCCTCAAGTAACACAAGGTCCATGAAGATCTGATAGGACACGCCATCAGCCTCAGAGATATAGATTTCTGATTACTGAAGGCCATGATGTGTTGCTCATTGAGCAAAACGAGCCTACCACTTATCAAGAAGCCACAGTGGGACCAAACTCTGAGAAATGGCTAAATGCCATGAAGTCTGAAATGTAATCCATGTACGAAAATCAGGTATGGACCTTAGTCGATCCACCTGAAGGTGTAAAAAACCATTGGGTACAAATTGGTTTTCAAGGAGAAAACTGACATGGATGGCAATGTAAATGTCTTCAAGGCATGACTGGTTGCAAAAGGATTTACTTAAACTCATGGTATAGACTATGATGAAACCTTTTCCCCAGTTGCAATGGCCAAATCAATCAGAATCCTTCTTGCCATTGCAGCATATTATAACTATGAAATATGGCAGATGGATGTCAAAACAGCCTTCCTTAATGGAAAGTTGCTTGAGGATGTGTACATGACACAACCTAAAGATTTTGTGCGTCCAGAGGACTCTGGTAAAATTTGCAAGCTTCAAAGATCCATTTATGGATTGAAGCAAGTATCTCGAAGCTGAAATCATCATTTTGATGAAGTTGTCAAAGAGTTTGGATTCATTCAAAACATCAATGAACCTTGTGTTTACAAGAAGGTTAGTGGGAGCATAGTTGTAGTTCTAGTGCTTTATGTAGATGACATCCTACTCATTAGGAATGATATTCCTACCTTGCAGAGTGTCAAGTCTTGGTTAGGAAAGTCCTTTTCAATGAAAGACTTAGGTGAACCCACCTACATCCTAGGGATTAGGATCTATAGGGATAGATCCAAAAGACTAATAGGCCTAATTCAGAGTACATACATAGACAAGATACTGCATAGGTTCAGTATGCATGATTCAAAAAGGGGTTACATGCTCATGTCTCATGGCATCTATCTTAGCAAGGATATGTGTCCTAGTACACCTGATCGGCGAGATCGTATGAGTAAGATTCCATATGCCTCGGCCATTGGATCCATCATGCATGCCGTGTATGTACTCGACCGGATGTCTCGTTTGCCTTAAGTATGACCAGCAGATACCAACAAGATCCTAGTGAGGGTCATTGGACAACCGTCAAGAATATCCTAAAGCACTTAAGAAGGACTAAGGAGTTATTTTTGGTCTATAGTGGATTGGATAATGAGCTCTGCGTAACTGGTTACACAGATGCAAGTTTCCAAACTGACCAAGACGACCTTAAATTGTAATCTGGATATGTATTCCTCCTGAATGGTAGAGCAGTAAGCTGTAAGAGCTCCAAGCAAAGCACTATAGCAGATTCTACAATAAAAGCTGAGTATATAGCAGCATCAGATGCAGCTAAAGAAGCCATTTGGATTAGAAAGTTCATTACTGAACTAGGGGTGGTGCCTACTATCTCAAATCCAATAGATATATTCTATGACAATAGCGGTGCTATTGCACAGGCTATAGAGCCTAGGTCACATCAAAGGACTAAGCATATACTCAGGCGATTTCATCTTATTAGAGAAATCAATGATAGAGGTGATATAAAGATATGCAAAGTAGTAGGAGAAGATAATGTTGCTGATCCTCTTACTAAGCCACTTGCACAGGCAAAGCATGAGCGTCATGTTAGGGTAATGGGAATTAGGCAAATTAATGATTGCACCTAGGGCAAGTGGGAGGATGTTGGAAATTGTGCCATAAGGGCCAATCATTGTACTTTGAACATTATTATTTTAATGAAATTTCTCCATTCTGTTATCATATTATTTGCGTCTTAACTGTGATAATTGTATCCTTGGATGATTCATAAAGATTGTCCTAAAATGTCCCTGGTCGGTCATCTATGCGGGAGCAGAGATAAAACAAGATCAGTATGACTTTGATAAGATATGGAGATACGAATCAAAGTCTTAGGCACTTGTAAGAGTACAAGGTGCTGGACCGACCCACTATGAGAAAGCTACATGGATCAAGTCATAAGTTTTTCTCATGTATAACCACGTCACAATGCCCTTAGACCTGAGGTCATCATGGATTCCTACAAGAGAGTTGCTAAGCTTTGAACTAGTCAAAAGTCACTTTTGACCGGGTGATGATAAAGGCCACGATTGGGCTTAGTGGTTTTTCATGCAGAGGAATATGAATGATCAATATGGAATTTGTCCCTCACATTAGTAGAGAGATATTACTGGGCCCCTCGATGAGTGAGTCTGAGAAATGTATGGCCATACTATGATGAAAGGAGTTTCTGTCTCTGTTATCAGGCTACTTAGGAATCGAGAAAGTAATGGTCAGGAACAAGAGGATGACATTATCCATGCCTTATCTTTGATCGATATATCGTGTGACAAAAGGGACGTGACATGGTTGTATGACAGGTTGCATCGTGATAACGATCCTCATATGAATTGGGTAGTCGTAATGTCTTGCTAGAGGCCGCTTGTGACTTTTGGGTTAGTATAGTTACTGGCCCACTGCCAACTTCATATGGGCCTACAAGGTGGCACACAAGAATGGCCCAACACAAGATAATGTTTAATTTAGGGTGGACGAATTATATATATATATATATATATAATATAAAATTGATTAATAATATTATATAGATATATATTTTCGAAATATATATATCTAATATATATATATACATATATATATATATTATATGATATTATTATATTGTGTTAGTTTTAAATTTAATTTATTATGATATATTAAATTTAATAACTAACATGATAGAGATATAGTATCTCAGATTTAATTTATGAAGTTAAATTAAATCTAATGGCTCTTTATTTGGATTAAATAAATAGGTTAAATTAAAACTATTGGACAGATTTAATTTAAACTGAATTTATTTAATTAGCTCATCAAGATAATTAATTGTTAATTAATTTCAAAATTAATGATGATTAATTTTGAAATTTGAAAATAGCCCTCATAGGTTATAAACTTGATAGAGCAGATATATTAATATGTACATGAGAATTGAGAGCCGCAAGTGAAACCCTAGGAGACATTAGAGGCGCTAGCATGCAGTCTTGGTTGGAGAGCATTCGTGTGGATACCGGTAGAGGGAGCAGACCTGACGTGTTGGCTCCTAGAGATCGTGAAAACTCTGAATCATCAAAAGGTATGAATCCTTCCAACTTGGTTTAAACGCCGTTGATAGATCCTCGATTAGGATCGGTGAAAATTTTTAAAATTCTTCCACTGTGCCTACCGATTCTAACACAGAGTATAGTTGCGACTATACAAAATTCAAAATTTTGAGGTTGAAATTTATTGAATGGGGGAGAATTGCAATATCCTGAATTTTGGGACTAGAGGCTAGAGAATAAGGCTAATTAAAGTAGACTATTAAGTTTAGTTTAGTAAGAGTCCTAGGAATGAATGGGAAATAGAATGACTATTAGAAATTGCATTTGGAAAAGAATATCAATTTTGGTGCAAATTAGTCAAAAGAAAATACCCTATGCCTTTAAAATTTGTCAGAATGACATACAACCTAACCTGATCTATAGGAAAAGGGAAGTAGTGTCTAGAAAAAAGTAAGAAAGAGAATTAAAAGAATTAATGGCACAAGAAATAATATTGCCATAATCAACGGTAAAACAGACAATTGACACTTTATCTTAAGGTCAAAATTGGAAGACAAAATGAAGGGCTATGATTTGCTTTCAAAAGTAAGAAGTAATTATTAGAATGAAAAGAAAATTTTCTCTCCCTTTTATGACCACATAAAACGTTCAAAACAAGCAAAGAAAGAAGGAAGAAGAATTTGGTCAATTGGTCAAAGTGTCAACTTTTCCAACTTGGAAAATTAAATGACCAATGGCAAGATAGAGTGAATTTAAAAGGTCAATAGTTCTTCTTCCATTTTGGGCAGCATAATTCATTCAAGAAGAAGAGGAAAGAGGAAAGGAAAAGTCAATACAAAATAGAAATTTACCACACACGGTAAATTGACTCCAACTTGTACAAGAAGGATCTTTTTTAACCACATATTTCTTTCTTTTCCTTTAGGCCATTTTCAGCCAAGTAATTAAGGGCTAGGGAAGAGGAAAATTTCAAAACATATTCCTCTCTCTTCCTCATGCATAAAGTCTTCTAAATCACTTCTATGGCTCAATACTTTTCATAAACATTATTCTCCTTGATGAGAGCTTCATTTCTATGGTTTTTGAATTTCAAAGGGAGGTGTTTTGAGTCTTTTAGCATGAGCCAAAGATGGAGAATCAAGAAAAGAGCTCAAGAAAGAGCAAGAGGTAAGCAAGAGCTTCCTTTTGACATATATGTTGTCTTGTTTGGTGAACTTTTTGGGACTTGTTCTTGCTACCCTAATTTTTTCCATTTAGGGTTTCTAGGGTTCTTGAAGCTTTGATCATATACATGTAATTATATGATGTTTTAAAAGCATATAAGCTAAGTTTAGTGGTTACATGTGAATTGATGGATTGTTATGTTGAACCCTAATTTCCAGTATGAATTAGACATGAAGAAGGAATGAGAATTATACCATTTAATGTTACTATTGTGTTTTACACTAAAAATTGGGTCAGAATAGCTCTTGGTAACAAATTCTGGTATATTAGAACACAATTTGTAAAATTGCACATTTGCTGCCGATTACGGTTACCTGGGTAGCAGTTTGTTTGCATTGTGTTTTTGAGTAACTGAACAATGTCCAATAATCATGAGATTTTTCAGAATAAAAGTAGACTAATTGAGCTTTAATTTGATAGGTCATACGGGTCAATTGGATCTATAAACTACGAGTTAGGCATTTTTGACGTTAGCCAAGTAAAACCGGAATGTTTCCGTGATAGTGTCCAATGAATGGTAATTCTGAAATGCTGTGCATCCATTTGGCTACGGGAAACATTTTACTTTGAAAATAAACTTAATAAAGGCCACATAGCCTTTGTAATAACTGTAATTGGACATTTGTACAAAAGGATATGAATTTTCAAAGTTAGTTGAAAATACCTGCAGCTTTTAGTTAATATGCAAAATTAAGAAGTTAATGGTAAAATGTATTTACCTTGAACTCTGAGGGTAGAAATAAGCACTTTGGGCTAGTTTGACCACATTGATCCTTCATTTGACTTAGTGTACTAATCGTAATGATAACTAACCCAAGTGTTTGAATTATGAAGAATTAGGATAAGTAATAACTCATCATCCGTAAATTCTGATTTATATGATTTGATATCTGCCCTGGATACTGAAAACCAGAATGAGAACAAGACTGGAAAGGCTAATTTATTAACTCTTTCTCTTATAACATATGTATTGCATTTCATGTATACTTTAATCATTGGCATATGGGGACAGGTAGGTCCTAAGCATATGGACCGGGTAGGTCCTATGTATGATTTAATGGCTGCATATTGATGAATACGTTGATGTGATGATTGAGTGTGCTTATGCGATGATTATTTAACATGCTCTGTGTATTTACATATCCTATAAGTGATTGATGTTACTACTGAGATTCTTTTGAATCTCACCCCTTTCCAATAACTAACCTATAGCTAAGGCAAGCTACTCAAAGGGCAAGAAGGTAGTCAAGGATGAGTAAAGGGTGTGACCAAAAGATTAAGAATTTCTGTTGGTTATCTGTTTTAATTATTGTATATGTTGTAAATAACTTAAGGGCACCACTACAGTACTAGTTGTTTTAGTAATAACAATAGTCGTATGGGCATGTAGCAAGTCAGTAATTGATCTTTAATGTGTTAAAGAAATTAGAATAGGGTGGCCATAAGATAATAGCCCAACAGCTAGCATATAGATTATGAATATCAGTAGAAATGTGCTCTGATATTAATAAAAGGAATTAAGAACTGGTAACTTATGACACAGTTGGGAAACTTTGTGAATCTATTTTGAAGTAACAAAATTTTCATGAAAAAAACCCATTCAATGACAGGTTTGAACCCTATATTGTAATCAGGAATTAAGTAGTTTTCAAAGGTTTGTAAGTCCTAGGATATTGTCCTGGCTGAATGGTTTGAATCCATTATGCACCTAAACTTATCTAATGACTACCGTAAGAAGGGTGTTATAGCTGTCTTCAAGCAAAAAAAAAAATATAATATTAATGAAAATAAATTTATTTCTAATGGTGGTCTTGATCTTAATCTTGCACGTCTCTTGTTTCTAAATGTGTCAATATGAACCATTGTTTATTTCTTTCTATATATATAGTTATATAAGATACACACACACACACATATATATATGTATAATATTAATAAATTATATTATCATGATTATATTTTGACTAGTTACAGTAACACAAGGTGTAGATATGTTAATTCAAACCATCATTTAACTCTTGATCAGTTTAAATTGGTTTTAATATTCTAACATTCACTTTTTATTAAGAACGATTAAGATTAACATCCAGTCTAATTATTATCATTTAGACCACTTGTTAGAAGACGACCGGTCTTTATATGTAATATTTCAACTTCAAACACATATTATCACGTTACATCAGAAATCTAAAGTTTGCGGTAATCAATCCCCATTACAAATACCAATGCGCCTTTACTTCTGAAGTTTAAATTCAAAAGTCGCCCTTTAAGTTCTCTCTTTCTTCTTTGAGTGGCAATACTTTTAATGGCAAGAACAAAGAGACAGTGTTCCACCTCTCCCACTGGTGAAAGCCACCAGATCCTTTTCACAGCCCCCTGTGCCTCAGACGTTAAAGGAAATCGCTAAGGCTATCTTTCACCTCTAGGGTGTAACATCCTCCTTACCATAGTCATTAGATTAGTTTAGACACATAATGGATTTGAACCATTCAGCCATGTTTATATTCTGGGACTTATAAATCTTTGAAAACTGCTTAATTCCCGATTACAACACAGGGTTCGAAGTGTCATTGAAAGGGTTTTTCTTGAAATTTTTGTTACTTCGAAGTAAATTCATAAAGGTTCGTAATTGCATCATAACTTACCCATTCTTAATTCCTTTTACTAATATTAGAGCACATTTCTACTGATATTTAGAATCTGTTCGCTAGCTGTTGGACTGTTATCTTCTGGTAACCCTATTCTAATTTTTTTAACACATTAAAGATCGATTACTGACCTGCAGCACACTCATACGCCTATTGTTATTACTACAACAACTAGTACAGTAGTCGCGCCCTCAAGTTATTTACAACATATACAGTAATTAAAGTATATAACCAATAGAAATTCTTAATCTTCTGGTTGAACCCTTTACTCATCCGTGACTACCTTCTTGCCCTTCGAGCAACTTGCCTTTGCTGTAGGTTAGTTTTTGGAAAGGGGTCAAATTCAAGAGAATCTCAGTAGTAACTCTTTCTCTTATAACATATGCATTGCTTTGCATGCATGTATAATTTAATCATTGGCATTGTGGGGATGAGTAGGTCCTAAGCATGTGGGCCGGGTAGGTCCTATGTATGATGTAATGGCTGCATATTGATGAATATGTTGATGTGATGATTGAGTATGCTTATGCGATGATTGTTTAACATGCTCAGTGTACTTGCATATCCTATGAGTGATTAATTTAAGGTTAAGGAGCAAATTTATTAACAAAGTTTTAAGGAAAGAGCGCCTAGTACAATATGTTTTAAAGGGGCAAAAATACAAATAAGGAGTTAAAAGTGGAGCATCTAGCACAAAAACGTTAAATTTGACCTAACACCGTTAGGATTTTCTTCTCTTATAATTTAATGTCGTTAGGTTAAATTTAACGGTTTTGTATTGGATGCTTTACTTTTAATTCCTTAAGTGTATTTTTGCCCCCTTTAAAACAGAATTGTACCAGGCGCTCCTTCTTTAAAACTTTGTTGGTAAATTTGCTCCTTAACCCATTAATCTATGATACCATAAATGTAACACCTATCTTATATACCCATTTAATTACGAATAAGAAGCATTAATCCTTAATTCTTTAGAGATTTATTACTAATTTTTGACTCCTTAGCCGTTTTTCTTTCCAAATATTAGAGTTAATTCTTATTCTCAGTGATCCCAATTACCGTCCAACTAAAGCTTGCCTATTCATACAAATATTTTTGTGCAAATAATTTACACATAGTGCATTATTACACTTCTTCAATTCTTCATCTTCTTTCCTTCTCGTTCATCCTCAAGCATTCTTCTCTTTCCTATTCATAGACCTATATGGTTGGTGAGTGGCAGTGAGATTTGAGGGCATCTCAGTAGCAAACAATACTAACAATGCATGCAAGATGAATGCTAGTGCATGCTATGCTTGCCATACATAGGCACATGTTCACATAATGATATTTCTGTATACTCAATGTTTCGTGTAACATATCTATGGCCATAGTATAATCATAAACATAGCTGCATTCATTCATATATGCTTCACATAATCTATCAAAGTAATATCATAAATCAATACATATCAAACACATGAAATATAAGCAAGTTAACTAAGTTCACTACCTTTTAGACTTGTGTCCTCTTCTTGTCCCCTTTTCTTCCAATCATTGGAGCTTCTTGGAAATTCTTCCATGCTTATTCTTTCTTGGCTTCTCATAGCCCTAGATATATAATCATATAATTAGTGCCATGAAATATGAATTCTTAATATGCTACATTAGTCCCATATACTTTCACCCTTGGAGTTCATACTAATTACATTTGGCACTTTCTTTCTTAAACTAGCTTGGTAGCTAAAAGCTACTAGCATTTTGACCAAACTTTGAAAATTCATAACTAATTCTATAAAACTCTAATTAGAGTGGTTCAAATTCCTACTCAAAGCTCTTTGAGTCTATTTTATAAGAAAAATATTACTCAGAGCTAATTCTAGCCATAAAATTCCAAAGCTATGACTAAAGCCTCATTGCCACAGAATCCATTCCATATTGAATACCTCGAGATCAAGTGACAATTTTCTCTTTTTTCCTTGATTATAGAAATATTATTTCTTGTACCATTATTTCTTTTAGTTCTCTTAATTACTTCTTTCTAGACACTACTTTCCTTTTTATTGGGATCCTAGTTAGGTTTTATGTCATTTTGACACATCCTAAAGGAATCGGGTACTTTCCCTCAACTAATACGCACTGAAATTCATTCTTTATTCTTTGTGTGGTTTGGGATTCTTACTAAACTAAACTTAGTAGTCTACTTTATTCAGGCTTATTCTCTAGCTTTTAGTCCCAAAATTTGGGGTATTACATAAGGTACCGTTCTAGAGATAATGGCAAAGCAAGATCTCTTCTCCCATCAACTGGAAGAGTTAGCAGAGAAGGTATATAACATCCTAAAATATTTGGACTAAGGATGTCAATCTATAAGAATGATGATGATCATCTGATGGACTGGGTTTCAAAAACCCCTATTGTATACATATTTTGATGTAATTTTGATTTTGTGCCAATCATATTATATATATATATGCATGTACTGGTGCCTTTAGACGGAGATTATTAATTAATGAAAAAGTTTCACTTTTTTATGTCTTTTTGTTTGTACTATTATTTCCTGTTGATGATCTTCATCTTTTTGTGTTATATATGATCATTTAGATCGTTTAAGTTCTTATTTATGAATTTTGTTTCTTAAATTTTATTTCTCTATTTTTGAAAATTAAATATTAGATCGGTTGTTTTAAAAAAGGGTCTCGTGATGAATTAAAAATACTTTTTTACATATTGAGACTGGCTGTTTCTAAACCTAGTCTTGTTATGAATATTGAGACCAGAATTTTGGAGGACCGATCTAGAAAAAATTACCCTCCTATTTATACTTACTTTCATGCTTAGACTTAATCTCTTGCCTCTCAAAGTCACGTGCGCATGCTCTTCCACTCCCCGTCATCTTCGGCTACTATAATCTCTCTTTTTATCATTGAGATGGCTCGATATTCCTTTCCGTGGGCCTTTCCTTGTCTGTCATGACCATTTTGCTCTAACATTGGACAAAAATGGTTGACTTTTACAAACCCTTGCTATGTAATATCCTGAATTTTGGGCCTATAGACTTGAGGATAAGGTTGTATAAGGCAGATGACTAAGCCCAGTTCAGGAGGAGTCCTAAGAATGACGAGAGATAGAAACATTCTTAGGTACTATGTGATCCAACCCTACCAGGCAGAGGGCCTAGTATGGGTAAGCAGTAGGATCAAAGTGTCGGTGTAGATGTACATAGGATTAATATCCCATTTTTAGTCACTAATATTCCTTGTATGTAATGGATACATTTAATGGAATAAAATGGTGAATTGTGATGTACATGAATTTCTACAAAAAATGTAGTAGCAAAATAGTAATTTGCCAACAAAGCAAGAAGTAATTCATTTTTCCCTTTTCTCTCTATAATTTTGGTTAAATAGGGAAATAAAGGGGAATGTATATATTTACTTGGTTAATATTAATTTAATATGAGGAAAAACAAGAGCGAAGTAAATTGTAGTTAAAAAGTCAAAAAGCATTTCACATAAAGTATTAATTTCAAAAGATGAATGAAACAATTATTTATTCCCCTTTTCTTTTTGGTATTTCGGTCAAAGAGGCAAGCAAGGGAAATAATTTGTGAGGCTATAAATAATTCAAGAAGAAGGAAAAAAATGTGAGCCAAGTAAAGAAACATATTAAATTACCATGAAGTTATATTATGACATAGAGCACATGGATATTTTAAGAGCTCTCAATTCTCTATTGCTCTTCATCCCATTTTTAATCAGCTGCAACAAAATAGAGAGCGAGAGAGAGAGCTCAAAAACATTTGAAGAACACCAAGAGGAAGCTAGGGTTCTAAGAGCAAAAATCAAAGGTAAAACCTTGTAATAATAGTGATTTTGCCTTCTAATTGTCTTGGAACTTCCTATAACCTCTTCTTCTCCTTGACATCCATGGATAGCAAGCCAAATCAATAGTGTAGAGAGAGCGAGGGCAAAAGGCATTGAGGAGAGAGAAAGTTGTGAATCCAAGAGGTAATCACACAAACTTAATCCTCTTGTGCTATATGATGGTGTTGTTGTTGGTTTTGGGCTTGGTTCTTGATTGTTTTGTGATCTTGGGATGATGAACCCTAAAATGTTATGCTGCAAAAATTTCCTTCATGTTCATTTAGTTTTTAAGTAGCTAATCATGTGATTAGAAGTGCAAAGGAAGTGGTTAAACAAGAGAAATCAAGAAAACACATGTTCCCTTCTAAGAACCCTAACTTTCGACCAAGTATAGAATAGTGGGCAGGAGATGGAATTTTGTAATTTTGATGATTCCATTGGATTGAGAAGGGAAACTTGTGTAGGTATACATGAGTTCATGATTTTTGGATGTTGGTAAACAAATCTGGAAATTTATGAAGTTGTAAGTGCATGCTGCTTGATTGTCTCGCTAGAGCCAGTAGTATTGTGCAATGAAATTTGTTTTGTCAAACCTAGTCCAAAAGTTATGAAACTTGGCAATATTAAAGTAGATATCTAGAGCTTTAATTTGATAGGTAGTTTGTAATTTTTGGACAAGTATATTAAAAGATATGAATTTTTAAATTTGTGCCTTGTTTTTGGAAGGAAATCTAGAACAGTTCATGCTTGGAAAATATCTGGGAACAATGTGAGTACAATGGGTAGACTTAGGTATTTTTCCACAAAAATACATTTATAGATCTTCATTTAGGCTTTGAAATCAGTCAAATTGAATTTTCCAAGAATTAATTATGAATTTCCAAAGTTGATTGAAAATCTGCAAGTTTTTGGAAACAGTGAAACTGCATTGTATAGAATTCTACTATGTGTAATGGTACAAATAATAATCAATTACTTATAATGTTAATTTTGATAGGAATTGGAAATTTCCCGAGCTGGAACAAAAGTTTAGGACAGATCGGGCAACTGAAAAAGGAGTTAGGTAGTAACTTTTTGTGCATATACTATATGATTATTATATGTTTGAGTATGTTATTCTCTGTAACATGAGTATAGTGTCTTTTACATGCATATTAGCGTAGTTGCGGTTGGGAACCCACCGAGGTGTAAGGTTAAGCCAGTGTGCAAACATGTCTTTGGCCTTGGACAAGGTACATGCAGTATTCTATCATCTTACATAACATGGTGTATTGCATATTTATTTTCGCATTTTATGTGTCTGAAAAGCATGTTGCTACTGATATTCACTCGAATGTCATCCTTTTTCAAACTGTAAAACATTCTAGCTGAGGCTAGTGGTTCAAAAAGCAAGGCGGTTGCTATTGGTGAATAGAGTCCCAGGGAACTCCGAAGCTGCTGTTGTTATGTATGCTTGTAATTTAGTTTCTTTCGAAACACTTGTACATCTATAAATATTTTTCAAACTTTGTAGGGATTCTCCTGTATTGTAAACAAGTACTTAATGTCAGTATGTTTCCGCTATTTCTGTATGGCTTACAGAACTTGCACTATTACTCTGTGAAATCGAAATGTTAAGGGATTTGACACAAGACACATATATAGTGCCATTGAGATGGTAGAAAGGCGCCATCCAAATATGTCATGAGGTATGGAACTAATTGGTCGAGTGAAAATGACAGTATAGGTGTGCACATGGCATTTTCAGTGTAGACGTGTGTACCCTAAGTTTTTGGAAAAGACATTAGTATGTGGCACCATGTGGAGCCCACATACATACTCCGACCTGGCATCATCTTATGGGCTCTGATACATGTGACGCAATCCTGAGTAAGTGCTAAGTGAAATCCAACTAGACACCGATAAAGTAACTTTATTAAAGTAAATTTAATAGAGTAGGTCATGATGTCTTTATTAAAGTAAATTTAATAGAGTAGGTCATGATGTGTAATGATTATTCTACTTTTGTGGTGGATGAATAAGAAGATGACACTAGTTATCATAGTACACATCATCATGATAAACACTATTTACACTTTTTGGTTAGCACAATTGGAAGGTGACACTTGTTCCTTCATCATGAGGTGTCCTTCTTGCCTTTTGTTGGCATTCCAAGACAGGGACATATGGCATTGAAGTTAGGGGAATCTACAGGTCTTTGACCTGGTCGCGTACTTTTTAGGCCTCTCCTTTCCCTGAATAAAGTGATGCCACCTAAGAGAGAGAAAGAGAAGACAAGATGCTTTATTCACACATGGCAATCATGAGCTCTAACATTGCGACACTTGGCATACTATAAGACCATTTCATCTCAAGATTAAATCACAACTATACCTTCTTCTTTATTAGCCAATTTTTGGCCAGCCATAGGAAAGAGAAAGAAAAATGAGAAAAATGGAAGGAAAATGGAAGAGGAAAGAGAAAGGATGAATAGTGAAATCCCGGGAGTTCCAGAGCTGATTATAACCATGAATCGCCGTTTTTGGCCGATGAAGCCTCCAATAAACTTCTTCTACTCACTAAGAGCTTTATTTCTATGGTCTCAGTTTTCTAATATGAGGTGTTTTGTGTCATCTAGTTAGCTAGAGTGCCGTCAGAATACCAACCGACTATAGAAATGTAAAGAAGTAAGCTTAAGCATCGTTTTGAACTGTATACCTTGTGATTTTGTTGAGTTTTCCTTGACTCCTTGACTACCCTAATGTTTCAGCTAGAGGGTGTTTTCAGCCAGAAGAAAATGTGATAGAGAATTGAAGATTGATATTTGATAAACCGTTATGTATGAATTTATGTGATAATTGTATAAGGTAGAATCAACACACTTAATAACGTATTAGGACACCTAAGAATTTGGTGATATTAGTGCACATGGTAGTGATATAGGTACATATAGTATTGGAATCACTGCATATGATAATGGTATCGGTACCCGAATGGTGGTATCAGTCGTGGTATTAGTGGTATTAGAGAGCGGTGGTATCAGAATGTACATCCACGGTATTAGTATCAATAAGGGTACACTAGCTAAGAAACAACATTTGGATTTACAAAAAGAGATACGACTCTGATAATTGAGAAATGAAATGCTACCAAATTGCACAGGGCCCCAAGAATAATTGTGTAAGTTTCTGGATGGGAGTTTTAATTAACATTTTTCCTAAGCCATAATAAGAACATTAATGCTTCTGAATGCATATAAAGGGGTATGAAGGATGGGTGTTACACTTTATGTGGCTTACTTTGGTTTCTTTGTGAGCAAATTTGTATTCTTTATCCTTGTGAAGCTCTTAGCAACACTACCGAATAGAAGATCTTCTTTCACAAAGCTTTGAAGTCATACAACATCAATTAAAGCTTCTTCAAGCCCGGTTGGAGAGTTAAGAGAGGCGTTCTAATAGTCAAGAATATGATTCATCCTTCCAAAACTTATATCATAAACCCTATCACCAATAATAGTTTCCAACACACCAACCCTTCCATGTCCCTTCATTCCTCCCACAACCCCCATATAGACCTCAATAGGACTTTTGTTCCCTACCATACAACCTAAATCTTAACCCCATCCCTTCACCACAAAGGCTACCCTATGAACCATCTCCTCTACACCATCTATCCTTTTACTTACCATACAAACTCTCATTCCAATCATTTCACCCACCGCATTATGACCGTTCCCCACCACCCCATCTTGAACCTCCACCTCAACTACAAAACCCACATCCTTATGGATTGGATACCTTTTTGTCACCCCACAACATGGATTCCCTAACTAGTGCCTTAACAAGAAAGTATAAGACACTCGAAGTGTAATATCTTTAGTTACTCATGTATCAAGGAACAATTGATAGCTCTAAAGAAATAGAAGAGAAATTGAAAGATATTGATGAACTCTTTAAGGCATATTGTGATAAGATATTACGGGTAAAGACAAGAGGTGAAGTTGGAACCCATTTGCCTCAAGACCAAGAAATGGAAGAACAAGGAGCCCAAAATCAAGAGCTTTATACAATTTCACATGTGGAGAGTTCTTAACCTTCAATGATTTAATAAAATGCATTCATTCAAGTATAAGAAGTGAAGCAAGTACAAAAGAGCAATAAAGAGTGTTTATTACCCTTGGTAACAATCCTATCCTTATAGCGGTTGACTCTCCTACTACTTTGATTGATAAAGTAATTAATGATTTGAGTGATTATGAGGTGGATGAGGAAATAATTGTTGAATCCCCTCTAATGGTTGAATATGTAATTGCTTAATCCATTGATTCTACTAGTGGTAGCTTTGATGAACCTATGCCTTGTAATGATTCTACTCCTATGCATGATACTTTGATTGATGATTCGAATCATAATGATGGTGCTAATGCTGAAATTACATGTTCTTGTGATGAAAATACAATGTGTATGGATTGCATTGATGAGAAATATCCTAAATTTGTTGAAATGTGTAACATCGTTATCTTATTTCCACATTTGCAGAGTACTTGTGCGTAGTTCAGTGAGCACACAGAAATAACATAAAAATACTAATAATAAGTACTTGATACAGAAAATTCCCCACAGGGATAGTACATAATAATTACATTTAATGTAGCCGCACAGGGCTACTAGGATGTCTAAATCCTTTATAATGAAACCCAAAATCTTCCCATCTTCGTTCCACCATTACATTCCTCTCGTGTAGTTCTCTTCTCTGTTCTTAGCATACCTTATGTTTTCACCTGTCTAAATGGTTGGTTGGGGAGGGTGAGATTCGAGAGAGTCTCAGTAGAAAACAGTTACCATAATGCATGCAAGATATATGCTATGTGCATGACATGTTACCTTTAACTAGATGCAAGCCCTATAATGACATTTATGCATGCTCAATGTTTCATACAACATATCTATGGCCACAATATAAATAGAAACAGAGATTCATTATTCAAATATGCTAAACACAATCAAGTAAAGCAATCACATACACCACTACACAAGCAAAGTTATCAAATACATGTAAATAAGGTAAGTTCACTACCTCTTGTCTTTGAGTCCTCCTCTTGTACCTTTTCTCCAACCACTGTAATTGCTTGAATACCTTCCATTTCCTCTTCCTTGACCTCTCAAGACCCTAGATACCCAATCACATAATTAGAGACATGATAGAGAGTCATTTCAGGTGTATATTAATGCCCAATAAGCTAGGAAGGACTAAACAAGTCGACGTTTTTAGAAAAAAATAATCAACTATATTTATGCTAATTAATCAACTATGGTTGGTTTACTTGGGTTAAACTTTCTTGCTCCCTACTTTAGCCATCATTTATCCCAATTAAAGGGAAAAATAAATGGCTAGTTGATTTATTGGTCAAATGACAATTTTGCCCTTACATTTATTTCCATTTTCACACTTACTGGAAAACTAGGTAGAATTTTCATTGAACTTTGAAAATTCATAACTATTTGTACAAATGTCCAATTGGTGTCGTTATAAAAGATATGTGACTCATATTAAGTCTATTTTCAAGGAAAAATATAGCCTTTAACTAAATGGAAGTTCACAATTCCCAGAATTATTGTGTTTGGACGCTGCTATTGAAAATCGCCAATTTTACCCGACTAAATTAAAAAATACATAACTCTTTGTGCACAGCTTCAAATGACCTACATGACCTATCAAATTAAAGCTTGATAAGTCTACTTTCGTATGGTAAAATATCATAGGCATTGGTCATCATTTTCCTATTTAAAAATATCGCACAACTAGATTGCTACACTAGAAAAATACACTGGTAGCAAATCCTCATTCCTGGAACTCTTGCTAAATAGAGGCCTAGCAGTCTACTTGATTCAGACTTATTCTAAAGCCTCTAATTCTAAAATTTGGGATATTATATTTCTCCCCCAGTTTAATAAATTTCATCCTCGAAATTTGAACGCCTACGCCTCAAAATTTCGGATATCATATCAAATGATTGCTCTCAGGAGAATCCCATCTTAGTATGCAACTTGTTCTTGCTGACCACACTATGTACACTATTCAATAAAGCACAGAGTGATTGTCTGGTCTTACTACCCAAGGACACTCCCCCATGCAAAATGCACATCGGGTCTTATTGCCTTTGCCTCTATTAGTTATTATTGTGATTGCATAGCAATCTGCTAGCTTGAGGACATACTGGTCTAACAGGTCTTATAATCTTAGGACACATTGTTTGTAAGTTACTCTAGGCCTGATTAAGTTATCAGGATACTGCCCGGTATATTTAGACTTATGGCTTATCTCATTCGATTCTCACAACTCAGAATTTTTCGGTCTTACTTCCCTGTACAAACTTTTACACTAAGACTTATTGCTAGTATGCCTGTCTGTACATATGTTTTTCTTATAAGGTGTTTTGGATCAAGTAACTATTTGATCCTTACTGGCCATACCATATTCTCTGTTTAGGATCCAATGACTATTTAACCCTTTACTGATCATGCTATGTGCACTGTTTAGTGAGTGCGTAATTAATTCTGAGGTTACACTATTGAGAGTGATTTGTTGCCACCATCACGACCTATTACACTAGGGCTCATCCCCAATCTATTTACTTGTGTCACCATTAACCACATTGGTTGTGTGATTGTCAACTACAACGATCATATCATTGTTCACCACACCACCATAGCACACATGTTTTACACCTATACGCCGTGGCAATAGGGGTAAACTCAGCCACTTGTTTGATGCCCTACCTCTCAACAATGACAACCAAGAGTAGCGCGCAGCCTAGTCTCCTAGTCTTGTCGGGGTAACTGCCAATGCTTTACCACATATTACACTGTGAGAACCCCCAATCATGAGGTTGCCTAACAAGCTCTGATGGGCTGCCTTGCTACTTAAGGCAAATAATTGTATACCATACAGGCTGTGTCATGGTAGACCACACAAGTCTAATCATGACTTGGGATGATCAACACTGGTACGAAATCAACTTCCCCTGTTGACCTCAAAATTTACACATCAATTTACTATGCTTTCGTTACCCACTCTAATGTTTATCTCCTCATATGAGCTTTAATAATATTAGGATGATTTAATAGGAGTCCCATAAGAACCACCCATAACACCTGGCTACACCCATAATTTATGTTCCTTTGTGCCAGTTCCTAGCCTGGTTTTAGATCCTATTTGACCTCTATTGCATATGGTTATTCATAGAAAATGTGAAAATACATATGCAATTTACCATGTTATGTGAAATGATAGAATGATATGTGCACACTGTCCAAGGCCAAATGACATGTGTACAACCCTAGCTTAACTCATGTCCAAGGTCAAACAACTGTTTGAACCCCACCTTAACTGGTGTCTATGATCAACCGACATGTTTAGACCCTAGCTTAACTCATGTCCACAGTCAAACGGTATATTTAGACCCTGGCTTAACTCATGTCCATGGTCAAATGACATGTTTAGACCCTGGCTTATTCGCGTGTACCATTGTTGGATCCCCAATAACAGCTAGCTCTTGTGCCCTAGGCAATGTTATCTTACAGAAGATGGCATACAAATTGCATACAAATTAGTACATAGTATATGAAAGAAAGTGTTACTATATTGGCCTTCCCTGGATGACAATGGATTTCGAATTTCCCTTGATATGGGTTCTACTTTTGCTATACCCCTCCTAGCTGATTACTATGATCCTCAATCATTGATTATTGTTTGATGTTCTTGTTAGTGCAAGCGTTTCACCCAAAAGGGGGGGTGAATTGGGTGATACCAGAAATTTTATTGCGTATTAGCAAATTAACTGAATATTTAAAGCAGTTGAGAGTAAAGAGAAATATTACCGAAGTGTACATCGGGAGTTATACTAGTTCGGCCACAACTACTTTGACCTACGTCCAGTCCTCAGAGCATCTCTGAGAGTTTCACTATATTCTCCAAGATTCAGTGGGTTCTTGGCACCTTAATACACATCAAGTTCCTTCACCTGGACACTCGCTCTCCCTTACACGTTGTAATCAAATCCCCAACTTAAGGTTCCACAACCTTAAGTTGTCTTAATAACAAATATTGAGTTTGTAATGAAAAACTCTCTCACAGAGAAAATATATAACCACTGAAGTACAATGAATGAGTATAAGAAAATAAAGCACTAAGAGTGTGTTGATCAGTGTATTCTCAGTTCTTGTGTGTTGTGTTCTTCTCTTTGAATGCTCCATATATATAGATGATTTGTAATGTCTGTTGGAAGTAATTCAAACATGTCTGTTAGAGTCACGCAGTAACAGTTGACCATTCTACAAATTTGATAACTATCCATTTGCGGTAGGTAGCGGTAGGTGAGATCTTGGACACTTTATTTGACTTTGCTCTTTTTGCATGATCTCTTCATTGTTTCTCTGTAAATATACTTAGGATACTAATGCAATGAAGAGTTAATCATATTGAAAATAATTTAATAAACATTAAATCAAAAACATAATATCTGGACTACCTTACTCGAGTGGCTACTCGAGTGATCATGTTTGTTACTCGAGTGGTCCGTCGAATAAACCTATCAAAATTTGGCAGTGCCTAATTCAATATTTTTCATAAGATATTATCAGGTAAGGCATGGAGTAAGATATATCACAAAACATGGAAATACCTGATTACTCGAGTGGTCATGTCTTTCTTTCACAAGTTACTCAGGTGTTGAATCTTGTAATATGATTACTTGAGTGGTTACTCTAGTGGCCATGTGTTTTCTTCAAAGGTTACTTGAGTGCTCCCTCAAGTGGATTTCAAATAAGTTTGCAGATTACTCGATTATTCCCTTGAGTAATGTCATTCAAAACTTGGCCGAGAGTTTGCTTACCTGGTTACTTGAGTGATCCCTCGAGTAATTGATCAAATAACTCTGCAGATTACTGGAGTGCTCCCTTGAGTGATGCATTTTCTTCTCTCATGGTTACTCGAGTGGCTACTCAAGTAAAGTATTGCATTTCTTGACTGAGAGCTATTGAAAGATTTTTGCCTTGGTTACTCGAGTGGCTAATTCTCATGTGTTACTCGAGTGGCTACTCGAGTAATGGGTTATATAAATTTGTAGATTACTCGAGTGGTCCCTCGAGTAACTTCTTCCAAATTTTGGCAGTACCTCTCTAGATGAAATTCTCTGTGACTACTTGAGTGCTTAATCGAGTAACAACTTCCCTTACTTGAGTAGTCACTCGAGTAAGCCTTCACAGAATTTGCTGATTAATTCAAGTAATGTTTTGCGACTTTGTTAAAATTCATTTGTTTGTCATCAAATCCTTTTATATCATTGATCCAATCTTTGTTATCATCAAAACATATGGGATCTAACAGTTCTGTTAGCTTGCCCATGATTTTCTATATTGGGTCAAGTCTAGCTTCTTGACCCTGCTCAACATCTATAACTCTTAATCTCATCATCTTTATGATTTACTATATGGAAACAAATAAGAGATAAATTCCTCATAAACACAAGGGCATATCTGTCATTTCATAAAGTTTTGGGTACATAGGTACTCCTGAAATAACATATCACAGATGTTTATAGTTGTTAGAGAAAGCCTACAAAAACCTGTAGACTCTGAACTACTGTACAATATGTGCTAGCCCCTTTTCATAACATGTCGCCACATATATATGTGACTTCCTAGGGTGTCACCCATCCTGAGATTTCTCCAGGTTGAGCATGCTTAACCTTTGTGTACCCATGCCAAAACACAGATACTGGCTTTAACTGCTTCTGACCACTAGTATCCCGTGACTGCCCTCATCTTAAAAGTTATGCCTACTATCTCCGAGCATAAAAATATTGTGTATGGATTGTGTATCAGTGGCGGTACATGCATTCAGTCACATACTTTGTGATATGCTCCCTGAAGTCCACCAAGCTGTCATTCAAATCCTGCTTTATATCTCATTCTTTCCTCAGAGCCCAAAATACAGTGTCCGGGAAAGTGTACATCATTGTGCGGATCCATATGTAATCCGGGTCTCTAAATCCAAAACACCCTACTCATACTATGTTGAGATTAGACTATCTGAGTATTCTATATTTCATAGTATTTGGACCATGTTTAGCCAATAAAAAATGCATTGCAAGTTCTCTGCCTCCAAAAAATGAATTCAGGTATATTTAAACACAACTTCCAAAATCATCATAAACCTCTTTTAATCTCATAATCATAATCATATGAGCATAAAACCTTAAAAGGCTCCTTCTACTTGAAATTGAGGGTTTGAACATCTAAAGAAATACTCAAGAAAATCATAGAATATTCAGTTCAAGTCAAAGTATACGCTTACAGGAATTCGAATCTGTGATATGTTCTTGATTCTGGTATCAACTCCTCTGAGTAGATGGAATCAAACCCTTTGATTGAAAATCTAAAACTATAGAAATATTACTCTCCATGAGAGGAACAAGAATAGAGAAGACTCCGGAAGCTAGAAACACTGAATCTAGGGTGAAATCACCTCTAGAACTCAGAAATTTTCACTATTCACTCTCCTTTTGTCTTCTTTCTATTTTCTTATGTTTTTTCTCATTTTCCCTCTATTTTAGTGTAGTAGGACAAAATTTAGAAGAGGGAGGGAGTGTTGGATAATTATTGTCATTTAAACAAAATACCTAGCTCACAATGTGCCAAGTGTCAAGAGCTTATAGTTCCTTGAAAAGCAAGTGGTTAATTAATCAACTATGGTTGGTTTGCTTGGGTTAAACTTTTTTACTCCCTAATTCAGCCCACATTTATCCCAATTAAAGGGAAAAATAAATTTCTGGTTGCTTTATTGGTCAAATGACTATTTTGCCCTTACATTTATTTCCATTTTCGCACTTGCTAAAAAATTGGGTAGAATTTTCATCAAACTTTGAAAATTCATAAGTATTTGTACAAATGTCAAATTGGTGTGGTTCTAAAGGCTATGTGACTCTTATTAAGTTTAGTTTCAAGGAAAAATATAGCCTTTAGCCAAGTGAAAGCTCACAATTTCCAGAATTATTGTTTTTGGATGCTACCATTGAAAATCGCTGGTTTTACTGGGCTAACTCAAAAGTACATAACTTTGTGTACAACTCCAAATGACCTATATGACCAGTTAAATTAAAGCTTGATAAGTCTACTTTCATACTAAAAAGCATCTTAGGAATTGGACATCATTTTCCTATTTAAAAATGTTATACTAAATTGCCACACCAGAAAAATTCACTAGCAGCAAATCCTCATTCCTGGGACTCTTGCTAAACCAGGGCTTAGCAGTCCACTTGATTCTAGCTTATTCTCAAACCTCTAATCCCAAAATTTGGGATATTATGAAATACATAGGAGTAGACATAACCATTTTCTAGGACCATGTGATTTGCATGTAATGCATGATGTTGAGAAACACACTCCTTTATCTTTCTCTTCTTCCTTTCGTACTTGTGAAGGTGACTTGATGTACTCCAGTTTTATATTGGATTTTGCACTTTCTACTTCACATAAGAGTGAAGATAAAGATGTAAATCAAGATCGATCACTACTTCTAAGGTCAATCTTTGTCTACAAGAGTTCAATGTGCTCATTATTGATGATGACAAGTGTCAATCCCTTAATATTTTGACATTTATCATAGTAACGATGCATAGTTCAGTGGGCAAACAGAAATAGCATATACATACTGATATAAAGTACTTGATTACATTACAGGAATTCCCTACAGGGTTGCTCATAATATTTACAAATCCCAAAAGATAAGAAATAAATACTATAGATAACCAACATTAATGCTTGGACAGGACCAGAACCCTCAATTGTCGGTGTCTCCCTCTTTGCTCGTTGAGCTGCTTTCTCCTGCTGAATAAATTTTTATATTTGTGGAAAGGGGTGAGATTCATACGAATCTCAGTAGTAACACACAATCAATCATATAAAATATAATAAATAAAATACAATGCACCATATAGTGTAATAGAACAATCATACTGCATACTGTTCAGGATCAAATGATTGTTTGACCCCTACTTGTCTCACTTCCTTAGTTGGGTCCAACATGGCTAGATGGTACTTGTGCTTTCCCCCCACCACAGTGATGTTTTGTAACAAGCTTGTATCACTACCTAAGCTAGGTCCCATAAGGCCTGAGGATACTTATGCTTTTCCCACAGAGTGGTACTTGTACTTTTCCTACACCACAGCTAGGTATTTTAGCATGTAAACTCATATGACAAAATATGGCAATACAATGCATATAAACAATCACATAGTATATGAAAGATAGAGTCATTACCTGAAATCCCTTTTAGCCTAGTTATCGGTCTAACACCTTTAGCTCGGCTCGGGCAAATAACAAGTCCTAAAATTCTAAATTTACAATAAATGAGTTATTACTCATTTATGTCTTATTCTAAGCTCATAGAGTTGGTTATCTTGACTCAAAAAAGTGAAAAGACCAAAATGCCCTTGGGGACCCAGTCTAAGTCCCTTTATACCTGGTGTAATTGTACTTTAATAAAAATTATGAGTAGGTACTGCTGTTGATTTAGTTAATTCTTTGCAGGCTATTTTTTTTGGAAGTTACCCTCATTCTTATTATCTTTGCATTTGGGAACCTCCATTCCTACTTGGGCCTATACTTTTGAGGAGGAGAATACGGAGCTTTGTTCTAATTTTCCTATCTAGTTACAACCCATCATGATTATAAGGTTTTCTCTTTCCTTACCTTGTTCCTTATCTTACTTGATGATATATTATTCTGAACAAGTGTGGGGGAGGGACTTACCAGTAGCAAAAGGTAGCTTGTGTGTCTTGTTTTATGTTTTTAGGTAGTTTTGTGCATCTTTCCCTTCTACATTTCTTTGTTACGGTTGATTCTGATTTACAATATTTGGATTGAGTGTGGGGGGATTGAGACAATTCTAGTAGCTATAGAATACATTTTTCAATTGAATAAACTCCATTTTGAATCTTACTCTTGTGCTTGGCCTTATCCTTTACTACCCTATCTCAATATTCTTGTGCCTAATTTCTAAGAACTATCTCCACTTATGTATTGTTCTTCTCTCTCTTTGTGATGATAATGTGTTGTGCTTCAATCCTAAATTGGACTTTACAACATTCACTGCACTTAAGAGATAAGTACACATAGGTTCTTTGTTTTCGTGCATTACATTGAGGGCAATGTAAGGATTGAGTGTGGGCTAGTGTGCTTCTTCTCATAATGGATTTCGCTATGACATTATATGCTTCTATCTACTACTTTTGTCCTCTGCTATTTTTGGTCCAATTTACTAAGATTTTTGAGGTCTTTAATTATGATCAAGTATCTCAATTGTTCTTAGTTAGATTTATAGTCAAAACTTGTTTTAAATGAGTGAATTGCCATAAAATTCAAGTGCTGTAAATGATGCATGACTTTATTTTAATGAGTTGATAGGGAACAAAAAGCCTAGTTGGAAAGTATTTTAGGCCTAATTGTTCATTTCATTATGTGATTTATCTACTTAGATTATTGCTCTCTAGAACTTGTTCTGTTTCTTGCTTGAGGCTACATTTTGCAATAGTATGGATAGAGATGACATTGGCATTCATTTTTAAACCTTCTCACCCAAACAAAAACTAATCATTGTTCAACCTTTATTCATCTTTTTGGGCCCTTCATTTTCCTTTCCATTTTCATTATACAAATGTTGTACTTGCATTTTTCATCAAGTTCCTTTAGCACTATAATAAGAAAATAGAAATGTTGCTCTTGTAAATAAGATGATAAGTGCCATGTGAATTGTCAAAAGAAAAATAGAAAAGAAGAAAATGAGGAAAAAACATATATAAGGCACCTCATAAAAAATGTATAGATGAGTTGAAATTGAAAAATTTTGGCAAAGAAAGTTACACAATTGTGATTAGTGCTATTGGTTCTTTTAATTGCATTCAATGCATGCATGGTAGCTTGTTTTATTTTTCCATCATTTGGCCTATTCAACATTACAACTCTATAAAGTCCTTTGGATTTATTTATACTATTGTTGCAAGTAGTATAGAGCCTAAAAATATTACAAGCTTATGGTAGAGTGTGGTCAAAGTGGATGCGAGTGAAAAATTATCTTATACAAGAGAAGAGTGCAAACACTTATCATAGTTAAGGTTTTAATTGAGCTCATTGTAATTAAACTTGCATCAATTTAGCTACTTCAATTTCTGTCATTTTCATTGACTTTGGTAGGTGGATGCCTTATTATTTAACTAAGTGTGATTCTTGTAGCTTGATCTTGCCTATTCCTTCAACTTTCATCCCTCTTTGCCTAGTGTTGAGTTTGATGTCTTGCCTATTCCTTCAACTAAGTTTGATGTTTTTTATCCCTCTTTGCCTAGTGTTGAGTTTGATCTTGCCTATTCCTTCAACTTCCATCCCTCTTTACCTTATTATATATTTTTGGTAACTAATCTTAGGCTTTTGGGGACTTAGTTGAATTCTTTTAGCATAATTAAGCACTAATGTGAGATTTAAGTAAAAGGGTAATTTAGGAATTATATTGGTTAAATTTTTATATTTTTAATTAATATTTGTTATTCCCATTATTCCTTAGTTATGAGCAAAAGATGTTTACCTTAGTGAGAGGTGATGATCTGGTACAACTTTTATCAATTGGTCAAGGTCAAAGATGTTATTTTGGAGCTTAATAAAGGGCAAAAGAGGAACTTCACAAGTGCAAAATTTATTTTCATATTTTTTCTATGAGGAGATTAAATGAGTAAGGGCCTTGTTTGGTGGTTATAGTTTTGTATGTAATCCCAAAACAAATTTTCACCGCTCATCCAAGCATGGCTTAACTCACCTTTTAACCTAAAGAGAATTAAAGAAAGAAGAGGAAGGGGGACCATTTGATAGGTGGCGGCTACAATGGTTGAAGAAAGAGAGAGGGGATCACATGGAAAAGCATTTGGTGGAGATTAATTGAGAGAGGGAGAAGGGCACGCAAATAAAGAAAAGGAAGAATTGGTGGAGAATGGAGGAAGACCACATGGATAAAAAAGGTAGAGCACCAGTTGAATAAAAAAGATAGAGAAGAGGAGGTGGTGGCTAGAAGAAAGATCTTTGTTGAAACTCTGATTAAAAGTTTATTTTTATTTATCTTACACCTATATAAATGAAATTTTTATGCTTGATCAATTTTCTCTCTAGTTGTTGTAGTTACTGTTTGTGAATTTTTGTTCACTTGATTGTGAAAAATATTTACAAATTTGCATTGTAAGTTCAACCTTTTGATATATGTGGTGGTGTTGATTGGAGCATATGTCCTAATCACTTGGTTGTGATTAATTCAGGCCTACCAACACCTCCTTATATATTACAAGATTCAACTTGCAATGGAAGTCTACACAAGACATACATACATATCATAGAGATTAGATAAGCACCAAATAGACATATATTCATAAGAAAGTCAAAAACTTTCTTTGCATGCAAATTTATATATACTAATATTGTATGTGATTTTTTGTTCACTTGGTTGTGAAAAATATTTGCATATGCCCTAATGATTGCATACTATACATGAAAGAATATGAAGAGCTTGAGAAGTGTTTGATATGTGTTATATGTGCTTGTTTTGGTAGCTATCAGTTATGTTTTTCTGCTTCTTTTACAATCCATATTATTATGTTCATTACATATTCCTCTAAGTTGTAAAAGACATGTGAATATCATTATATAATTTGATATAATAATTGTGTAATTGAAAACTCTATAGTTGTTGCCTTCCTTCCATAGGTATAAATATATAATGTGCTTTAGACAAAAATTTGAACTTGTCATAATGAGAATCATACAATTTCATTTAACAAGAACTTACCTTGGTGCTTCTCATGATATAACACAACATCGATATCAGATAGAATGTTATTGCATGTTCTGTTATATCATAGAAGCATCAAGTTGATATGTCTAACATTAAGGGAAATTCAATGTGGCAAATTGAAGAAAATAGACTTTTTCTTCCACCCGCTTGTCCTGACATATTTCCCAAATGGTTTCCCAAATTAACAATCCATCTTTTTTGTTTTTTCAAAACCCTCCTCACCAATTAAAGGTTCAGGTGCCATCCTTTCATCTTATTCCTTATTGAAGTATTTTCTCATGGTGATACAAAAGACCCTTTTACAACCATTTACTATGTCCCATATAGGAATTCTTTATACCATGCTTTAACTTGATTGACTATATACCGTTTTCACAAATCGGGCATCCAAGTTGGCCTTTAATGTTGTACCCTCATAAATTATCATACGTTGGAAAATCATTGATTGTGCCAACTAGTGTGGCCTTCATATTAAATGTTTTTCTGTGAACATCATATACAACCTCCCCTTTGTCCCACAACTTCTGTAAGTCTTCAATTAGAGGCGTAAGGTATACATATATATCATTCCCTTGTTGCCTTGGCCATGAGATTAGAATTGACAACATCATGTACTCCCATTTCATTGAGAGCCATTGAGGGAGGTTATATATAAACAACATAACCGTCCATATACTATGGGTACTAACCTGCATCCTAAATGGGTTCATCCCATCAGTAGCCAATGCTAGGTAGAGGTTTCTTGTTTCTTCAGCAAATTCAAGATACTTAAACTCAAACTTACTCCATTCGACAAAGTTTGCAACATGCCGTCTTAAATCTTTTGATCCGAATGCCACCTTAAATTTTTTGCATCAATTGCATTGCTATACAAATGTATAAATTTAGGTATGATTGGAAAAATACCATAATTCCTTCTTTGGACTCTTCCCATTCACTTGGTAGTGTGAAGAAGAATATAAAGGACACTTAGTTAAAGATTCATATTCTTTTCTGAATAGAATACATTTGTTGGGGCAAGCATGTATCATTTCATAACTCAAGCTAATAGTGGGTATCACTTGTTTTGCATCATAAGTCTTGGTTGGTATATCATTTCTTGGTGGTAGCATTCTTTTTAAAAGTGCAAGTAATTTTGTGAAGCCTGAGTCACTCAACCTATAATTTTATTTCCAGTTGTACAAGTTCAACACTACAGATAATAATGTGAACTCAGTACAATTCTGTAACACCTCGTCCCAGGGAGCATGCATTTCCAGACACTCCTCAGGGCCGTAAGCGTCTCCAAGGGCACGAGCGTGCCACTCACAGGATTTTCCCACGCCCCCTGCGTGGTTTCTTTCACCTCCGCACGGTTCGAACACTCGACCTGGGGGTAAGTACGAGCGCTTGGCGAACCATGCTACCATTGATTTGTTGATTATGAGATTTTCCAGAACCGCACTGTCCAAAATTCATTTGTTGATTATGAGATTTTCCAGAATTAAAGTACACTTATAGACCTTTATTTTGATAGGTATTATGAAGGATTTCGATAAGTATACTAGGAGTTATGAATTTTTGAAGTAGACCATTAAAACTGGTCAGATTTTCTGGCAGCAGGGAGAAAAAGAAAAATTGGGAAGTGTGCGCGGTCTTTAAGCTACTGAAAGTATTTTTCCCTTAAAATAGACTTAATAATGGTTATATAGAATTTTGGATCACCTCAATTCGATTTTTCTAGAATTAGTTATAATTTTTCAAAGTTCAGTGAAAAATCTGCCAGCTTTTGGTAATTGTGCGAAAATTCAAAGCAAAGAGTTTTTGTAATAAAATTGGACATTTAAGAGTTAAGTTAAGCATTTGGAGTATCTTGAGCTCATTACCTTCATATTGGGCCTAATGTAGTGACCCTAATGGTAACCAACATAAGAGAATAATTTATGAAGTGTTGGACTAAGAAATAACTCATTGCCCGTAAATTATAATTTATAGGATTTGACACTTGCCCAGGATGTTCAAAGCACGTCAATCAAGATCAAGATTTGGAAAAATTGTCAGGTAGTAACTTATCCCTCACATACTATGTGATATGTTATATGCATGTTTGTACCATTGTGAATTTAAAACATTCAGATGAGAAGGGCTAAGGCCCACTAGAATTTCCCAGCGCTGTGGCAAGGGACGGTTGTCCTTGAATTGGTAACTTTATGCTTTCTGCATATTGTGAATTTATCTCTGAATGTTGAATATGTTGATTGTATTGTAACTTTGGTTGACATGTGGCATGATATATGTGCATTTTATATGAGTGATATCTGTTACTACTGAGATTCATTGAATCTCACCCTATTTTTCCAAAACAAATTTTCAGCTCGGGCAAGTAGTTCCTCAGGCAAGAAGGTAAACACGGGCGAATGAAGCAAATGACTTAGAATTTAGTTTATGTTAGTTTTCTATTTTGGGATTGTATGTAATTTGTATTTAAGTGTGGTCAGTCTCGTACTAACATGTATGTAAGCGCCTGTATATAAGTGAACACGCGACGACATTCGTACCAGTAGTGGACAGCCGTCCACCTAGGGCCGTTAATTAATCATAGTAGCTTGGGTTTGAGCAGAGAACTTATTAGTAAACACTCTGATATGAAGAAATGAACATAAAACGCATGGTTTAAAATAAATCATAAAATAATATGAGACCCAATCTAAAAATGGTTTTTGAAAAGATTTTTGAAAACCCATTCAAGTACAGCTTCACACTCTGCTTGAAATTGGGACTTCCGCTGTTTACAAAAGATTACTGGTCTCCTTTTTAAAGATATTACTACACTTATGCCATCTATATGCTTTCAAAACACGGGTGTTACAAATTCTCATACAAAGGCTTCTCTGTATTGCTCTTCATCCTCTCAAACTTTTCCAGGCTTTAACTGAATTCCGCTTCAATTGTATTGCCTATATCTTGAAAACAATTGGCCTCAAAAGTATTTGTGTTGAAGTTAGGTAATTCACACCTTTCTAAATTCAGCTGACTAGTACTACTGCCCATATCCTTCTCCCTATGTTCTATCCAACAAGTATAAGTTCAATCCATTCCATACATAACTAAGTGAGACTCACAATTGTCTGGATCAACATGCTTCACAAAGTACACTTACACAGGGACAAATAATGAAACTACAATTGTTAGCATTACTATGAATCACAAACCTTATGAAATGCCCTACTCCATCCCAATACTCCTTCGATAGACGATTGGCAGACATGCATTATTTATTTACAATCTCTATCTAGTACATATACAAAACACAAACTTTACAGGTTATTTAACCAAATCAATATTAACAAATAACAACTTTAGTAACAACAAATAGTTAAAATTAGTGACAAAACCCTATGCACATACAAAATCACTCAAAAAACAATATTTACATACTCTTTACCTAAATCAACATTAACAAATAACAACTTTAGTAAAGACAAACACTTGAAATCAGTGGCAAAACCCTATGCACACAAAAAATCACTCAAGAAAACAATTTTTACATACTCTTTACACAAATCAATACCAACAAATAACAACTTTAGTTATAACAAACACTTAAAATCAGTGGAAAAATGTTATATACATATAAAATCACTCAAAAAAATCTTTACAGACTCTTTATCCAAATCAATATAAAAAAACAAGCTGAAAATCACTAGAAGGAGAAACTCAATTGTACTGACTTTTAGCAAGAAAAGAAGAGCTCAAACAATGAACCCCCGAACCCTAAATGAAGAAACCAACCCAGAAGCAACTTGTAGGAGCACCCACGAACCCAAAAAAACTCTGGAACCCACGAAACCCATGAACCCACGAATGGTAACGATGAAGGAGAGCTACGACAAAGGAGAGTGAAAATGGTGGTAGAGGAGCCAGAATGGAGTTATCAGAGGTGTAGAAGTGAGCTCTTTGTAATTTTGTAAGTTTCAAATATTGAACAACAATAGGTCTGGGAGGTGTTTTTAAAGTAGTATACTTAACGACTGTTATTAAACAACTGCTAAGTATATTATATTTGAAAGTTTTTCATAAACAACTATAAAATAAAAATACCATTTTTCCTAAAAAACCAAACTAATATATGACAGTTGGACTATAAAACGTTAAATACTTTCTTATATACTTAACGATTTTTTTAAAAATCCATTACATATGTCATTCCTGAATATTTGACAATTTTATTAAAACCGTTAAGGATGGAGTATCAAATATAGACAAATCTATAGTCATGGAGAGTTAGATAGGGTAGAAAGCAAAAGGGGAGGAATGACAAGGTCATTAGTGGGGTTAAGAACAAAAGGATGAGTGGAGCAGGCTCAGGGATAGGCTCAAGGACCTTAATTTACTAATCAATAAGAGAATCAATATCAGCTAAATGACAAGGTTAATGCTCAGGAGAATGAGATGTAGAAGGTGACTGAAGTACATGCTTCACATGAGGGGGCTCAAAAGATGGAATGTGATCAGTGTTGAGGGGCTTTGAAGTATAGTGAGGAAGATCTTGATCAAATGTGATATGAATCAAAGTAAAGGAGGTAGGATCATCCATGGAAAATAAGACATTGCCTTGATAAGTGGCCTCACGAGTAGGATCAAAGGTAGCTAGAGGGTTTGAGGACACTGAATGTGAGGGAGGATTCTCTAAAGGCTGAGTCTTTGAATGTATAGATTCTTAATAGGCACCTCAAAAGTAGGGATGTTAAGATAAGCTCAGAGTAATGCTTCATATTCATCCAATATCTTAGTATATGCCTCTTGCTAAGAAAATAACAACTTAAAATTCTTGTTTACCACTGCACCTAGCTTCATCACTCTTTTATCTACTATTTCAATAAGCTTTTCATTGGTACTACTGATCTTAATTGAAAACTTCTGAAGCTTAGTTTGGATGTAAGTTTGAATGGTGGAACCAATAAATGGTGGCCCATGTGATCCAACAGTAGCTAAGGATTGTGCCTTATCTGCCCTTGAAACCTCATATTGTACTCTGCGCCTCTTCCTTATGGGACTTGATATGTACGACCTAATAGCAAATTGATCTTTATTCTATTCACATGCAGCTTGTCTAACATAGGAATCCTCACTAACTACTCATTCAGCTCTAAGTAAAAAATCTTGTTCAATTTGAGAAAGAGAAAGATCAAGTGAGGATCAGGAATTTGAGTGCTCTTAGTAGAAGAGTATTTGTATCACTTCATCTTTGAGACGATAATCTCTTTAATGTCCCTCTTTTCCTTACTAATAATAAATGACATCATGAGGTCAACCTTCTAAATAAAATGAGTGAAGTTGTTGTCCTTTTTCACTATAGCTCAAGTGTAAATATGCCAAATAATCCTATGTAATCTAATCATTGAGCTTGGGTTAAAGTTGAGGATTCCAATAGGCTTTCCTAGCTTGATTATCTAATAAATCTCAAGCTCTAAAAACTCTCTGAATGGACCACTTGGGGGATTGCACATCGCCAACAACTCATTGATCTTCTTTGCTAAGATGACTACCTTTTAATCTTTGATATTAGTCTCTAAAGCATCCTTATCCACTGTACCTTCCTTATAGCGTATCTCAACTAGCTCTAAGTCATAATAGAAATGTTTGACTAGTTTTGGATAGTAAGAAAAATAGAGAGATAGATATGGCTCATAGTGTCTAAAGTATGCATATAAATCCAACTTATGAATATCATTCAATATCTTCAAGTCTAAGTATTAAACAAGGCATAAAGTTCTTTTGGCATAATCATCCTCATATCTAAACTTGTTCATGGGCATGTATGTTAGGATCGGCAGGCACAGTGGAAGAATTTTAAAAATTTTACCGATTCTAATCGAGGATCTATCAACGCTGTTTAAATCGGGTTAGAAAGAACTCGTACCTTTTTCAACTTAGGGTTTTCACGATCTCTAGGAGCCAACACATTAGGTCCGCTCCCTCTATTGGTGTCCACATGAATGCTCTCCAACCAAGACTACGTGCTAGCACCTTCAAAGTTTTTAGGGTTTCCCTTGCGGCTCTGAATTCTCATGTGCATATAAGTATATTTGCTCTATCAAGTTTATAACCTATGATGGCTATATTCAAATTTCAAAAGTAATCATCATTAATTTCGAAATTAATCAAGAATTAATTATCTTGATAAGCTAATTAAATAAATTCAGTTTAAATTAAATCTATCCAATAGTTTTAATTTAACCTATTTATTTAATCCATATAAAGAGCCATTAGATTTAATTTATCTTCATAAATTAAATCTAAGATACTATATCTCTATCATGTTAGTTATTAAATTTAAAACTAACACAATATAATAATATCATATAATATATATACATATACATATATATATATAATATATAAGATACGTATTTCAAAAATATATATCTATATAATATTATTAACGAATTTTATATTATATATATATATAATTCGTCCACTCTAAATTAAACATTATCTTGTGTTGGGCTATTCTTGTGTGCGACCTTGTGGGCCCATATAAAGTTGGCAGTGAGCCAATAACTATACTAACCCAAAAGTCACAAGCGGTCTAGCAAGACACTACGACTACCCAAATCATATGCGGATCGTTATCACGATGCAATCTGTGATACAAACATGTCACGTACCTTTTGTCACATGATATATCGATCAAGGATAAGGCATGGATAATGTTATCCTCTTGTTCCTGACTATTACTTTCTCGATTCTTGAGTAGCCTGACAATAGAAATGGAAACTCCTTTCCATTGTAGTATGGCCATACATTTCTCAGACTTACTCATCGAGGGGCCCAGTAATATCTCTCTACTAATGTGAGGGACAAATTTCATCTTGATCATTCATATTCCTCTGCATGAAAAACCACCAAGCCTGATCATAGTCTTTATCATCACTCGGTCAAAAGTGACTTTTGACTAGTTCAAAGCTTAGCAACTCTCATGTAGGAATCCATGATGACCTCAGGTCTAAGGGCATTGTGACGTGGTTATACATGAGAAAAACTTATAACTTGATCTATGTAGCTTTCTCATATTGGGTCGGTCTAGCACCTTGTACTCTTACAAGTGCCTAAGACTTTGATTCGTATCTCCATATCTTATAAAAATCATACTGATCTTGTTTCATCTCTGCTCCCGTATAGATGACCGACCAGGGACATTTTAGGACAATGTTCATGAATTATCCAAGGATACAATTATCACAGTTAACATGCAAATAATATGATAACAAAATGGATAAATTTCATTAAAAATGATAATATTTAAAGTACAATGATTGGCCCTTAGGACACAATTTCCAATAATGTACTCCTTGTAATTGAACTCAGTAGGAGCCGCTAGAAGGCCTTCCTCTTCTACCTCAGGTGGAACAAATGACTATTACTGTGATAATTATCCTTCACCTTCATGATATTTCCTCTTGCCATATCTCAACTGCTTAGGAGCTTGGGAGCTAATGGCCTTATCTAGCATACTTGTCATAAACTTTGTGATCTTGGCATGAAGTTGTACCTCCTAAAGGTCTACCTCTATCCACTTAATGGACTTTGAATCATGAAAAGGTGAAGCTAGCTCTTTACCTTTACCCAAAGGACTTGTAGAAGCTACCTTGGATACACACACACACACACAGAGTATCTCAAGACTCTTAAATCACAACTCCTTTAACCTTTGGTCTCAGCTCATGTGGTCCAGTTTCTCTAACTTTTAGCCGTAGGTGCTTTCGTATTTTAAGACCATAGACTTCTTGAAACCTTTGGAAACTTTCTTCTTAGGAGGAAGAGTCCTCTTTTAGATCAATTTTAAGCTCCTTACTATGTGCCATTGATTAGAGAACTCAAGAAATTTCTTCGACTATTTAGGGTTTGTCGTGAGGAATTTGAAGAAATTGGGGAAATTATGGGGTTTAAAACAAGCTATAAGTGATGGTTTAATATTGGAAAGATGATTGGAAATGACATTAGGAATATCTAGTTTAGTCATTAGAAGTGAGTTAAAGGATTACTTGAGTGGGGATTTAAAAATGATGATGTTGTTCAAAGGTTTTTGTAGCTAAAAGCCGATATCACTTCAGTGGTCCCTCGAGTGATCATAATCAACCATCACTCAATTTGTCACTTGTGTAATGCACTTTAGAAAAAGTGACTAAGTTAGAATACAATACCTCACTCAAGTGAACCTTGAAATCACTTGCGGAATAATTCCCTATAGACTATTTGTACATCTTTGTCTAATCACTTGAGTGGAGCTCTCTCTCCTAGTCTTCATTCTTTTCTGGTCACTAGACAAGCACTGTGCAGAGATGAAAATCACTCAAGTGATACTCTTTCTTGATCACTAGCCAAGCACTAAAAATTGATGTGGGGTCACTTGAGTGATGCCACTTATTTTCCTTTCTGTTAGTTGATCTCCTTCTAGTCTCTACAAGATGCCTCTACAACACCGCTCACTTGAGTTATCACTCAAGTAGGTTTGGTTATCTCTGCCAATCATCACTCAAGTGATGTGCCAGTGAAAATCCTCTATTAGCCTCTGTTTTTGTATATAAGAATAGAGTAATTTGGCGAACTCCTGCAAAACAAAATCCAGACACCCTAATGCTTAAGTTCACAAATAACTGAAACGTATATAATAATCAATTAAAATGAAAAGGTTGAAAGAATTTCCTTACAATCCATTAGGATTTATGATTCCCAATTCTTTTCTTGAGTATAAAAATTTGTCCTTTGCAAGTTGTTTTGTAAAGATGTCAAGTAATTGGAGATGACTAGGAATGAAGACCACTTTGACATTCTTTTTTGTTTTTTTATTTTTGCGCATGATCTTTGATAAAATGATATCTAATGTCAATGTGGTTGGTTTTTGAGTGTTGGACAGGATTCTTGGCTAGATCTATTGTGCTTTGTCACAATAGATTGGTACCTCTTTGAGATTGATACCCAAATCTTGTAGTTGTTGCTTCAACAATAAGACTTGTGCACAATAACTAGCAATAGCTTTGTATTTAGGTTAAGTAGATGATAGAGACATTGCATTTTGCTTCTTGTTGAACCATGACACTATTGATCCACCAAGAAATTGGCATTACCTACTTGTGCTCTTTCTATCAGTCTTGTATCCTCTCTGGTCTGAATCAAAATATGCCGTTAGATACACATTTCCTCCAACAACCTTGCTAAATATTGATGTCAAAGAAGTTGACTACAATATCACCAAGTATAAAGGAATAATTAGATTATTGCTATACTTGATAACAAGTAGATATGCATCCAATTTATTGTTGGCATGTGTACAAGATACCAATTAGCCTTAAAGGAGTCCCAAGCTAAAAATGTGAAGAAAATCTTTAGATACTTGGCTAAAATGGTTGAACTAGCATCAACTCATTTGGTTTGATCCATTCTAAAGTACTTCAGTAACTCCTTGAGGTACCTAGACTAAGATATGAATTATTTATTCTTTCTTTGTTTAATTTTTAGAACAAGAAAGAAATTCAACTCTCCTATCATTGACAATTCAAACTCTCCTTGTATAGTCTTAGAAAAATCTTGACAGAGATTTATAAGTAGCACCAAATATAATATCATCAACATATATTTGAACAATTAACATTTCACGCTTAACATGTTTAATAAATAGAGTTATATCAACTTTGCCTCTTATAAATCCTTGATCAAGGAGGAATTTGCTAATTCATTCATACCAAGCTCTAAGGGCTTGTTTGACACCATAGAGTGCTTTCTTAAGTCTAAACATATGATTAGGTTTGGTTACATATGCAAATCAGGAGGATGTTGATTGAATCATATTTTTATATGAATTTTCCATGATTAATTTGGTATTTTAATGTATTTTCTGGGACATCATTGCATTATTAAGCATTAATTTTGGTTAGGGACAATTGTTTTGAATTAATGGTAATTAGGGGCAAAAATGGTCAAAATTCATTAATTATTATTTTTTATATTGTCCCTTGAACTTTTAATACTACTTTGTGCTTAATTTTGCATTGTTGGTTTTATGGAAGGAAAGTGGAGATTTTAAAGGGTCAAAATTAATATTTTGAGGGTTAGAAAAAATTACAGAAAATGTCCCAAGATTTTGTGAAAATTACAAAAATGTGTAAAAAAGGGCCCTAGAAAAATCACAGTAAAGAACCCAGATGTTTCAGAAATTATATTTAATGATGCCAACATTTCAAAACTTTACATTTAATTCCCTCAACCAAACTTTTAATCCTTTCAGATTGGTCCCTGGTCAAAACTTGCGTTTTGACCAGGGAGTAATTAGGTTCAGCAGACGGACCCGTTATTGCAGACCCGAGTTGGAGCTGTGGAGAAAAAAAAAGAACAGAATGGAAATACAGAGGGCGGCGCTGATTGAGACCGAGAGAGAGCTGGAGAGGGAAAGAGACGGCGAGAGTCACCACCAACGTCAAGGACCTCCCTCCTCTCTATATTTCTGTTTCCGGCAACCTCAGTACTGGAGAAGCAGTGTGAGTGGAGTTGGAATTCTGAGACGCAAGCTGAAAATCAGAGTCAGCTCCGTCATTGTTGCATCTCGCCGTCACTGTTTGGTTTTGGCTTCAGAGCTTCAGAGATCGAGTCACCACCATCAGATCACCACTTTCGGTCTTCCTCTGTGAAACCCGACAGATTCTGTGCTTTACAGCAAGCGTATGAGTTTGCCGGCGAGGCTTTGCATTTGCCGGTGAAACTTTTCCAGATTCCGGCGAGCTCCCCCTGATTTGAACTCGTCCAGTAGTGGTTTCCTTTCCTCTGATAGTCTGGGTTTTAATTTCAATAGTGACTCTATATTCTGTTCTGAATTTAATTGCAACCCCAAGTCAAGTTGAATTAGTGTTAATTGGTGATTTAATCAGTGACTCAATGGCTGGGTGTTGGTGGTCTTCAATGTCTGAAATTTTGAACTTATTTCTTGAAGCTTTTCTCATGAGTGGCTAGACAATTTTGTGCTCTTGGGGATGAATTGGAAATGATTTGAGCTCATATGTGCTTCAAAGGGGAGTTTATTTTATCTATAGCTCATTGTATTTTTGATTTCTTAGGTTTAAGAATTCATTTATATATTGAGACTATATTTTTAGTTATGTTTTATTTTATGGATTGAGTTGTTGTGATTTGGAATTTGTAATGAGGATTTGTACTCATCAATATATATGGTTATATATATGTTTCTTATGATTCTATTGCTTTTTATCTATTTAACATGGTATTGTTGGATAGTTTGATTGAATTGGAATTGTAGTTGAACCTAAATGCATTGCTTATTCCATAATCACTCTCTAAGGGGTTTTAATAATGCTTAAATAAATGGGTTCATGAGTTTAAGCATTAGACTCAATGGTAATTGGGGTTTGGTATATTAGAAAACTTAGAGAAACTCATTACACTAAGAGGGCTTAATAGCATTTCAAGGGTAGGGGTTCCTCTCTTGTGATGCTAGACTCAATGGTAATTGAGGTTTGATATATTAGAAGCTTAGTGAATTAACTCTCCAAATATCTTAATTGAGCAAGGATAGCCATTGAAAATCATTTCCAAGAGCATCTTCATCACTTGCATTTCTAACCAATTTTCATTCCATATCAATTTTATTCCAAAAAAAAATCCAAAAATATTAGTTTTAAAAGCATTTTAGTTTAATTGCAATTTAGTTGTTAGATAAAAAGCTCAAAGATCATTTTTAACTCATTTCATGTCAATCATTGCACTTAGTTTCTAGGTAATTAATAAAAGGCTCTTCGAGAGACGATCCTGGATTGTACCCTATATTGCAATCCTTGGTTATTTTTGAAGAGGTTACCAAGGCAAAAAGCTGACAAAGCCTTATTTCTTCAGATGTTCAACAAAGACTTCTTCCATAATGTAACCATTTAGAAAAAAACTTTTGACATCCATTTGATAGAGTTTTAATCTTTTTATGAAAGTAGAGACTAAGAATACTCATATACCTTCTAAACTAGCAACTTGATCTTGTAGTTCCTCATGATCAATCCTTTCTTCCTGATTATAGCCTTTTGCCATTAATCTTGCCTTGTTTTTTATAATGATTACAGATTTATCAAGCTTGTTCTTGAATACCTATTTGGTAGCAATGACTGAAAGGTCTTGAGGTTGGGGTATCAAATGTCAAACTTGATTTCTCTCAAATTGGTTTAATTCTTCTTGCATCGCTAAGACCCAATCACTGTCTAATAGGGCTTCTTCAAAGTTAGATGGTTCTACCTCATAAATGAGGGCTGAGAAGTACACCTCATTCATAACTCTATTTCTGGTTCTCATCCCTTCCTTGACATCTCCTATAACCTAGTCTATAGAATGATTTCTAATGTATTTTTAGGCTCTAGGTTGTGATTGGTCACACTTAGGTTCATTTGAATCAATCTCTTTCTCAATAAGTTGAGTAGAAGGTTTGAAATGGTTAGGTCACCTAATTTATAAACAATCTCAATCTCTTCTTCTAAAGGTTTAGGTTGAGTCTCAGTTTCAGCAAGAACAACATGTATTGATCTTCAACCACATAAGTAAGTTTGTTGAAGACTCTCCAACTTTTGAATTACCGAAACAAGAACTTTATGTGAGAGTTGAAGCGCAAAAGGGAGAATTAGGAATTTTTGTAATAGGGAATTATAATGGTTTTCCTTGGAGATGGAAAATTCGTCCCCAAGGTTTTATCAATTTGCAAATTCTTCCTCAGTTAGTTAAAAGATAACCTTACTTCTTTTATAATAACCCTAAAATAAATCTTCATCAGATTTAGGATCAAATTTACCAATGTTATCTTTATCATTGTTGTGGACAAAGTATTTGCATCCAAAAACATGTAGGTGAGCAAGGTTTGGCTTTCTTCCCTTGAATAGCTCATATGGTGTCTTCCTAAGGATTGGTGTGATATATGCTCTATTTGAGATGTAACAAGCAATGCTCATTGCATCAGCCCAAAAGACTTTATAAACGTCTTTTCATTCAATATTGCTCTTGTCATGTCTGTGAGGATTATATTCTTTTTTACACTATACCATTTTACTGAGAAGTTATTGGAGCTAAGAAGAGTTGATCAATCCCATTAGCATCGCAAAAGTCTCCAAATGCATGATTCGTGAATTCTCCACCATGATCAGTCCTGACATATACAATAGAAATACTTTTCTCATTTTTTATCTTTTTGGCAAAACAATAAATGCATCAAAAGTTTCATCTTTTGAAGAAAGAACTATAGTTCAAGTAAATCTAGAATAGTTATCAACTATAACTAGAGTGTAAAGGTTCCCACCGAGACTCTTTTCTCCAGTTGGACCAGCCAAATCAATATGCAATACTTAGAGTGATTTATTAGTTGAAACTATCTTCTTAGATTTTGAAGAAGACTTTATTTATTTCCCTTTTTTCTAAGAATCACAAACTAAGCCATCTTTGAGCTTTAGTTTTGGATTATGATGCTACCAAAATTTAATTAAGCACTGCAAGTATACGAGCTAAGAAAATATTAAGAGACCAATCAAGGTCGTCCTACAGATACTCAGACAAACTAGTGACTAGGTATTAAACTTCCTTGGTTCATTTAAATTAAACAAATCATAATTGTTTTCAATATAAGCGAAGAGAAATTAAATAAAAGAACCATTAATAAAAACAACTTTTCACAAGAAACAAAGTTCAATATTAGAGAGCACAACCTAGAGTCACTAATCCATTGTTTGTTTTTTAGATTTTATCCCCACAAAAATAGTTTAAACTTAACTTAATCAGCTAATCTAGAGTATTAATGTCTATAAATGTCTGTTGGTCCATTTATACACATACCTTTAATTAATTATGCAATACCTCACACAATTAAATAAGATGTAATTTAGATAGGATTCACTCTAATTATTATGTGGATCTTCTAGGTATATGTCTATCATAAACACAAATTAAATTCAAATCAAATTCCACATTATTTAATACCATAATCAATTAACTAGTGGAAAAAAGAGTTTTTAGACCGGTTAAAAAAGACTTTTTTGACCAATTGTGTATTAGGTTTTGTAACAACAGGTCTAAAAAGTGTGTTATTTTTTAGACCGGTTGTCAAGTCACACCTTTAAGACCGGTTGTTCCTACAATCAGTCTTAAAAGTCACACTTTTAAGACCAGTTGTAGGCATAACCGGTCTTAAAGGTGTGACTTTTAAGACCTGTTGTTTCTACAATTGGTCTTAAATTAACTTTTAAGACCGGTTGTAGCTACAACCAGTCTCAAATGTTTGACTTTTAAGACTTGTTGTAGCTACAACTGGTCTTAAAAGTTCTTTTTTGGTTTTTTAAAAATATCCCTTTTATATACCCTACCCAGCAAGCCATTTCTATCCCAGATTCCACAGAAGCAACGTAACACATATTTCACAGAAGCAATGACAGTAGCAAGATCAACAACAAGCATAAATGAAGGTGTAAGCTAGGTGACTTTAAATCAACTTCCAACAAATGGTAATTGTAGAACACTTAATTTTGAGCCACAAATCAAATGATTTAGCTAACAATTGGTGAAATGTTGTAAGATATCAAGGTTCAAGATCAAATGTGGACAATTCAAGCAACAAGCTTAAATCATATTCCAGGAACTCCAAATGCACTCCACAACTGTCTAAAACTAAAACACAGCTTATGAATCAATTTCAATATGTAATATGAAGGAATGTACAAATAGATGAATTTGCTCAGAAAATGGATACAAAACTTTGAATGATAATGGCAGCAATAAAATTCAAGGATTGATACAAGCAACAGCAAAAATTCCTCAGTTTTATAGAATACAAAAGGAAGAAAAAGTACAGAGGTTAGTCCCTCAAATCCCATGCTTGTATGACCCATATCCCTGAAATTGTCCTATACATATACATAAACCTAGTTAGAAATTCATATAGCAGGAGCAATACATATGAGAACAATGTACAATGTAACGTTGGATTCAAAAACTTACTATTTTTGTAATAGCTCATAGATGAATTCAGCACAACATATGAGAATGAAATCAATATCTTCTTCAAAAAAGGGATCAGCAAGATCAAACATCTGTAACACCAGAACCAAACAAAACATTAACTTAGTAACTTAAAAATAATAAAGTAATGCAAAAGTTTTGAAATATAAGTTTACCTCTTTAGAAAAATTAGTCTTGCCTAGAGTGATAATATTATAAATATGTCTCAACACATAAAAACCATATAAGGTGGACCCCCGTGGTTGCCTCCAGCCCTAAAAAAACATGATATCATTAAAGCGAGTACAAAGGCATGGCTTATTACATTCTTTAAACAAATCAATATGTACTAATCTTTGGCATGATACATGCAGGGTCCTTTAAGTCATGAACATGCTTACCACAAGCAGTGTGTAAGGATGTCCATATAGCCCTGTCATCATCAAAATCACAAAGATTACTTATTTTACACAAATTCCATAAACTTTGCACACAAAAGGTAATAATGCAAGAAAACTTACGAGTTCATGGTCTTTTTCAAATCATTCCCTAGTTTGAAGTGGATGGAGCGTAAGAGGATGACAGTGTAACTACTCTTGCATAGAAGAACCAACTGCCAATGATCACTGAAAAATAGAGAAGAAAATTAAGCAAAAATAAAATATTATATATCTTTTTAATAAATAAGTCTGTTTCTTACTCATGCACATATGGAGCCAAGAAACACTTAGTTCCGGTTTCACTAAGCCTTTCTGATAAGTATGTATGTTTAATAGCAGCAGTAGTCTCTTTCTCTTGTATTTGAGCAGGGCATAAGAATCCAAATTTATCACTTTTGCCAGAAGAGACCAACCTATGATACATATACCTATAATAATGCAAGCACACAAATCAAAGGTAAACAGTGAAATTTTTAAAATTTTTACTTTGAATTGAAGAAGATACTTACATTAAGAACAGTTGGACAATCCTAATCATAAGATTTTGTATAGGAGCTACCAGGGACATCAAATCATCCCTCTCAAGATAGCATGTCACCCTTGACTTGTCAACAACTGAATCCGTAGGCCAATCTCTTGTTTTAAAGGATGTATCATATGCCATCAAAATAACTTGTTACATGATATTCAATGGAGGCTGTGAAACCTGTTGAGTGAAGGGAGCTGGACTTGGTGGGGCTTTGATAGGAGTTTCCTCAGCTCAAACAGAAAAAGGTTCTTTAGCCATAAGATAAACGTACCTAGGACGTCACTTGCAATCTTGAAATCATCAGAAGGGATAGGGACAGGTGCATCTACAATAATCACCTCTTCTACTGACACTCTGACTTAATCAGCTTTCAATTGTTGGTGGTGGACAATTGATCCCAGGTTATGCACATTACCCTGTGCAACTAACCATCTCAGAAGATCCTGGATAAAAATGTCACAAGGCTCAAATTTCTCTTGCGGACCCTCTGATAATTGCCTGATATTGCAAACACTCCCTTTAGTTTTCTGCTTTTTAGGCTCAAACGATTGTGCCTAGGGAGCATAGGTATCTTGTCTTAAGCTCATAAATACTATCATTTCCTCTTTCATCTTGCTTATCCGAGTTTCTAGTAGTGCATCAAATGATGCTTCAGCCTCAACCCTTGCTTCTGCTCTTGTAGTGGCCAACATAGTCTCCAATTCCTCCCTAGTCACGATGCTTGAGGAATGGCGTACGAGGGCTCGAAAGTAATCCTATATCCCTACCCCTTCTCCAATTCTCCTGACACAGCCTGGATGCTCATGTTTACCAGTAGCAACAGTTAGAATATCATTCCTGCCCTCTGATTTAAAAGATCCCTCAGCTTGTTTTCTTTTAAGTTCCTCCTGTAAGATAATACAAAATAAAAAACATAAGTAATGAAATATATTTCTTATGTAATTAATAACAGAAAGGATATATAGTTATAATTTTTTCACCTACTATATGAAATTGTTCACTCATATATGACCAACTCCTCTTTTGGTAAGCAAATAACCATTTTTCTTCATGACGAATCGGAGATGGTGGAGAAAGAAGAACAGAATGATCAGATTGAGATGCTTCTTCCAATCTCTTCCATTTAGCTGCCAACAAGTCTTTTTCAGCCTTTGCATAACCCCACGAGACATTGTATAAGAGCAATCATTCTTTCTACCACTCTCTTGTGTTTTTTGCCTGTGAATAAGAAATTAAACAAAGAGAAAGGTTACAATCAATTAAGATAATTAATAAGTAAATAAAATGAAAAATAAGTCAACTAACTAAAGATTCTGGAGTAGTACGAAGCCTAACAAGTGTATGCCAAGTCGCTTGATCAATAAATGTATACTTGTGGCACGGATTAGGATGAGGCTGACCATTTTTCACCTCAATATGAATGTAATTGTTGGCCAAATTTGTCTTAAACTTGGTCCAATGCTCATAATATGTCATTGCCTTGTTGTACAAGATCTCACTCTGAGGAACGTCGTAGGTGAGCTGGAATGCATGCATTGAAGGAGTAAGTGACAAATTTGTGGCATATTTGATTATCATTACATGCAGAAGAGAATTGTATACTTTGATAGTGTCCCAAATATGTTGCCACACCTTTTCATCGACATTTCTCCGCTCCTCTATCAAGATGCTAGGCTTGTTACATGCAAGAAGGCCGACAAAACTCCTATATCAGGTTGCATTAGGCCCGATTGGTTTCTAATATCTATCAAACTCAATTGGTATCTTTTACCCTGCACTCCGACTGAGAGAAATGTCTGTCAACCGTGTGCCACGTCTAACCCTCCATAAAGACTTGCTACTAGGCTCACTATGATCCTGGCTCCAAACATTGCTAGGCTCGCTCTGATTAACACTAGATGGCTGACTCTAAGGTGCACTAGCTGGCTGACTCTACTGAGCAATAGTGGCTTGCTCTGAGGTGTAGTAGGTGGCTAATCCTTTACACTAGGATGTCAGGGATCCATTATTTGCCTGTAATGACAACAAAGAAAGATAAATCATTAAGCTATAACATGAGAAGACTATATCAATAAAAAAATATATACATTATTCGGATATAAATCATAATCATAATTACTTTAGCTAGTTAACTTCAAAGTAGTATCATAAAGAGATATCCTTCTATATTCCCTCATGATGATCATTTCTTGTGCCATGCTCATTATCTGCTTCATCTTCTTCGTTTAATTATGGTAGACCCCTGGAAAAAGAAGGAGTCTCCAAAAGATCATCATTTGAGCAACTTTTCTCATCAATATCAATAACCCTTTTACCTTGGAGAGCTACAGATCACATTTTATTTGCCTGATCAGTAATGTAGAACACTTGTTGCTCCTGATATGCCATAATGAAAGGTTCATCCCTAAAACTTCTACTATTCAGATCTACTAATGTCAATCCTAACCTATCAATCTTCACACCATTATTGACATCAACCTACTTGCATTTGAAAATGGGAAATCTAATTTTAACATAGTCAACCACCCAAATCTCTTCAATAACCCCATAATAACATATGGCAGCCAATTTAGGGTTCTTATCTTTCAAACTAGAGAAGTGCATAGATTCAACTACTAATAAAACACCATTGTTCTGGACGGTGCTCTTATCGTCTGGGGACTTTGTGTAAAAGGTATAACCATTGATCACAAATGAAGTCCAACTTATGACATCAACTTCAAGACCACATGCTAACCAATTTATTGTATCAGAAACACATTCTTCTCTATCAACCTTTTGTTTGAACCAATGTGAGAAAGTTTTGTTATGCTCCCTAATTAACCTTTGTTCAGTCATTCGACTATTTTGTTTTCGTATAATTTCTTTATGGGCATTCATGTAATATTAAACTTCATCAACATTATTCAAGATGTACAAGAAGACTTGTTGCAATTCATCAGGATCTACACTCTTTACTATTGCCCCATGTCTACCCCTTCTTGATCATGATGTTTAGGAAGCCCAATATGTCATACATTTGACAAATAATGTTGACAAAATTCCATAGCTTCTTCAGAAACATATTTTTGAACAATAGATGCATTAGGCCGGTTAAGGTTCTTCACATACCCTTTTAGGATTTTCATAGTTCTTTCAGTTGGTACATCCACCGAAAATAGATAGGGCCACACAACTTATCTCCCTCACTAGATAAACAATCAGGTGTACCATGATATCAAAAAAAGAAGGAAGAAAAAGCTTCTCAAGCTAGCACAAGATCATATATCCTTCATTTTCCAATTCCTTCAATCTTCCTATGTCAATGACTTTACTACAAATAACATTGAAGAAGAAAAAAAGTCTAGTCAATATGTATTGAAGATCATATTCGACAATGCCTTGAATAGCTACTGGGAGTAGTTATTGCATTAAGACATGACAATCATGACACTTTAGCCCTATTAACTTCAAGTCCTTCATCGATACAAGCTTTTTAAAATTTTAAAAATACCCTGAGGGAACTTTGGTGCCATGTAAGCACTCATAAAAACTTCTTTTCTCATCCTTAGACAAAGTATAAGCAACTGGAGGACAAAATGTTCTATTACCATATAGCCTTGGATGTAAGTCTTCTCGTATTCCCACTTCTTGCAAATCTAATCTTGCCTTCACGCCATCCTTAGAACTTTCTTGTATGTTGAGCAGTGCCTCAACAATACTATCACATACATTTTTTTCCACATGCATGAAATCAATACAGTGTCTTGCATCAGGATTGCGCCAAAATGGAAGATCGAAGAAGACAAACCTTTTTTTCCATATGTTTTTCTTATTTCTACTCTTTGATGACTTACCAAAGATAGTATTGATATTTTTCACCTTTCCATAAATTTTCTCCCCAGTCATTGCCTCTAAAGCATTTTCAAACTCTTGGCCACCAAAAAAAGCTTTTTTTAATCTATGATATGGGTAGCTTCATCTAAAAAATCTCCTATGGCCAAGGTAAACCGTCTTTCTTCCATGTTGAAGTTGATGGTAGCATGTGCCTTCTTCACATATACAGGGAAGTCATTTATAGTACAAAAGATCATTGCTCGCATATTAAAAATCTCCTTCTTGTTTGTATTAAAAACATCGACACGTTCATCCCACAACTCTTTCAAGTCTTTGATCAAGGGTTTTAGGAAAACATCTATTTCATTTCTGGGTTGCTTTGGTTCTGAAATCAACATAGACAATATAAGGTACTTTCATTTCATACATAACAAAGGAGATAAGTTGTAAATTACCAACGGAATAGGCCATGAACTATGCATACTGCTTAGGCTACCATAAGGAATCATGCCATCTATGCTAAGCCCAAGCTTGAAATTCCTAGGTTCTTCACCGAAGCTAGGAAATAATTGATCGATTTTCTACCATTGAGAAGAATCAGCTGAATGTCAAAGCTTTCCATCAAAAATCCTCTCATCTACATGCTATCTCAAATTTTTGGCATCAATTTCATTAGCAAACAAGCGTTTGAACCTTGGTATGATTAGAAGATACCACAACACTTTTGTAGGGGCCTTGTTTGATTTATACCTCAGAGTTTCACATATCAGAAATTGCACCTTCTCTTCATGATCTTTTCTAGACAATATGCAATCATTAGGACATACATGGATATTTTTATACTTCATCCCTAGTGGACACAGTATTTTCTTAGCTTCATAGTATCAACAAGGCAACACATTATCATTAGGAAGTATGTCTTTAAAGGCCCCAAGCGTTTCTGAAAAACTCTTGTCGATCCATCCATGCCGTGCTTTCAAGCTTACCAATTTCAAGCAATTTGTACTTTTTACACCCTGGGTACAGTGGCTTCTCAGCATCACTGCACATATTACCATATGCATGTGATTGTTTAAAAGCCTCTTCTCCTACATCACGAATAATATCCTCTATTCGATCATCCAAATCCATGTCATTATCATCACAAGTCACTCCCCCCTGTTGAGATGCACTTAGCATTTGTAATTGTTCACCATGCCATACCTATACCATATACGTCTTACAAAACCCTTCACAAACTAAATATGTGTATATATCTACATCACTCAGTCGCTTCTCATTCAAACATTTTACACAAAGGCAATAAAATATCCCACTATCATCATCGACAATTCTTTTTGAAAATTTTAAAAAACCCCTCACCCCAACATCATATTCAACACTCGTCCGTTTAGCTTGTATCCAACTACGATCCATAAATTCCAACAACATTTTTTTTTGTTTTCTACTTTTTCCCCTAGAAAAGGCAGGAGTGTGATGAGAGCATGCAATCATTATACCCAAAAGCATGCAAAGCAAGGAAGATGCCAATAAAACGGCAAGACAATGACCTAAACAATAATATTAGTAAAATTAATACAATTATATTTTTAACTTCACCATAATCATTGGTCTCACAAACCTAACACACCTAAGTATAAACAATGATATCTACAAAATCAAAAGGAATGGAATTGAAAAATGAAATGAAATAAATTAAAGTAGTTTTAGTGATAAAAATGGCCTTCCCAAGTAATGATTACAGGGGGAAAAATTAAACATCAGTAAAGGAGGCAGATGAGAGAATCCCTCTCTGGCTCTTCCTCAGTAAACTAAATAGGGCATTAAAATTATATGTCAATGAAAATTTAAAAGTGGACATCTAAAAATGACAGTGAAGTAGTTGAATAGTCTTAAAATGGTAATTTTCCATAGAGGCATGAACATTATATACACTACCTTCAGTATGCCTATTCTGAAACCAATTAACATATAACATTTATAGAAAAAGCAGCCTAAAAAATTCCATTTCAATTCTTGTTCATTTTTCGTTCCAGTTTTATATATTGGATCGTAAACTAAGTTCTTTGTCAAAATCATATAGTTTAAATTCTATAAATCATAGATATATTATTTAGCCAAAGGCTAATTTATTCGTCAAACTATAAATAGAAGTAGAACACAATTTTTCAGCACTATAAGGGTATGAATATTTTCCACTTCCAGAGGAAGAAGATTGATATGTTAGATCTCTCATGTTTTGATGATAACAAAGGATGGTATGAAAAAGATTTGGAAAACAAATAAGTTTGAACAAAGTAATAACAGGGCAAATCATTACTTGAAGTAAGCATTGGAGTAATGAAGAAATGCCAAGAGAAAAAGCTGAGAAACTTTATCACTGGCAAGTTTTCTAAAGGGTTACTCGAGTAGGTACTCGAGTAATGGACAGAAACTTGAAGTAACCAGAGTCGACCTTCAAGTAACCTGCCAACGTTACTCGAGTAAGCACTCGAGTAATAAGGTAAATGACTTCCAGTTGCTCTCGGCCTGCCAACGTTACTCGAGTAACCATGTAAAAACTTCCAGTTACTCTCGGCCTGCCAACGTTACTCGAGTCTGTACTCGAGTTACTCTGTTTCAAGAAATATATTGCTCTCGGCATTTTCTATGCTGCCAATGTTACTCGAGGAGCTACTCGAGTAACTCACTGTGGTAAGCAAAACTTGAAGGTAATACTCAAATAACATGAAATGCTTTTCTCACACTTCACTCGAGGCACTAATCCAGTATGCAGAGTTATTTAGAAGAAAACTTCAAGTCACTACCCGAGTAAGCTATGCAGAAAATTTATGTTTACTCGAGTAAGTACTCGAGTAACAAGGTAATCAAACTTGAAGTGCTCTCACCCTTCAAATCCTGCCAACATTACTGGAGTAAAGCATCGAGTAACATAAAGTTTATTTGAGAGTTTACTCGAGTTGCTACTCGAGTAACCTATGAAGAAAAGTATGCCATACCCGAGTAAGTACCCGAGTAAACAGGTATTTCCAAAGGTTTGAAATTGTGTTTACTTCATGCACTACCCGAGTAATGTAATGTTCATTTGTTAACTTGCAGTTTGTCAATACTTTCACGATGATATTTGAGTAAGTACTCGAGTAAACTTAATGAATACTCGAGTAACTACTCGAGTATGCAAGTTCAGATTTTGAGAATTCATTCCAACGGTCTTTGATTTGTTTCGTATGTGATTAACCTTTCATTGTATTAGTATTCTTAGCATATCCACAGACAACAATGAAGAGATCTTACCAATTAAGGAAAGTCAAATACAATGTTCAAACGCCACCTACCGCCACCTACCGCAAACGGATATTTTTTAAATATTGGAAAAGTCAACAGTGGCTGCGTACACTCTAACGGGCATGAAGAAAAACGTTCCAACAATCATTACCAACACATCTATATATACGGGAACATCCAAACAGAGAGTACAGAACAAGAACACACACGAACGCATCATCAAGCTCATTACTCTGTTTTACATTATACTTGTAATTCTATGCTTCAGTGATTCTTATTCACTCTGTGAGAGAGATATTTCATTCAAACTCAATATTTGTTATTGAGGTAACTTAAGGTTGTGGAACCTTTAGTTGGGATTGGATTACAACTTGGAAGGGGGAGTGAGTGTCCAGGTGAAGGAACTTGCTTGTACTAAGGTGCCAATAACCCATTGAATCTTGGAAGTTATAGTGAAACTCTCAGAGAAGCTCTGAGGACTGGACGTAGGTAAAAGTGGTTGTGGCCGAACCAGTATAACTCTCGGTGTACACTTCGGTGATATTTCTCCTTAATCCTTACTAATTTATATTCACTGTGAAGGTTTATATTTGAAACGAAATTTTTAGTATCACCCAATTCACCCCCCTCTTGGGTGAAACGCTTGCTCTAACATGATAAAGTAAAGAATTTTCTCTCTGATCATTAACAAATTGAAATACTACAAATTACACGGAAGGAAGATAAAGGAACTACTCCCATAATTACAAAAGAACCTACATGTTTATCAGCCACTAATAGAAACAAACAATCCATCAAAATCAGAAATGACAAAAACAAATCATAACATGTAAACTAAAAAATTCAACAGGTATTTCACGGTATAATGCTTCTTATAAACAACCAAAAAGCACAGTTCGCTAGCACCAAGTTCATCAAAAATTTCACTCATAGTTAGGGTTCAACATTTCACATGCATCTATATCTTAAATTCAGATAACAAAATAAAGAAAAAGAAGGGTAAAAAGGCGAACAATACCTTTGACCAATTTATCAAAGAAAAAACCCAATGTATCTTTTAATTACCTGCAAGAGAAATGGCGAGGAGCTTCAGGAAGACACCGAAGGAGAAACGGCCGGTGTGGAGCTTCAGGAAGACATGAAGGAGAAACGGCGATGAGCACTATAATGCAATCTAACGTTGATTTGCGTCTACCGGTAGTCTTCATTAAGGACGGAGGAGGGATATGGGCAGAGGATGAATTTAGAAGAAGAAAGAGAGAGTTTCATATTCAAGTATGAAAAAAAGCGTGACCGATAGAGATTTTAGGGGTTTATGATAGCACTTTTAAGGCCGGTTATTGGGAACAACCGGTGTAAAAGTTGATACTTTTAGACCGGTTGTTTCGAATAACCGGTCTTAAAAGTAGCCAATAAATTTTTTAGACTGGTTCAGGGGAACAACCGGTCTAAAATATCAAACCCTTTAAACCGGTTGTTCCCAATAACCGGTCTTAAAAGTAGGCGACATTTTTATTTTTTAATGCTAAACTTTTTCGGTCAATTCAAGGGAACAACCAGTCTAAAATATCAAACTTTTTAGACTGGTTGTTTCCAATAACCTGTCTTAAAAGTTCTTTTTTAATCCTAAACATTTTAGACCTGTTCTTAATAACAACATGTCTAAAAATTTTAACATTTTAAACCGGTTTTGAATGACAACAGATCTAAACAATAATGAATATTTTATTTTTTTTAATTCAGAACACATATTTCAACCGTCTAGAAAATGTATTGCATATTTTTTTTGTTATTTTATTTCTTTTTAGACCGGTTCTTATTATAACTGGTCTAAATAATATTTTTTATACCTTATTATAGGGGAACCGATCTCACAAGTTTTGCTTAATTGTGAAACTACCACCGCCTATACCTTTTAGATCTTATCCGCTATAATACTTCTAAATGTGCAGATCTAAAGGGCCTTTTTGTACTAGTGATTTAAGATTGCCTTTGTTAAGTTCAATCCTAAATCCTCAAAACATGCTTAATGGTGGCCAATCACTAAGTAGTAAACAATAAAGACAAAACTAAATAAACTAAAATAATATTAAGTAAAAATAATTAGTGGGAATAATCTCTAAGTCTCAAACATGTTCATAGCACATCTAGGTTGAAAAGAAAACTTTAGCCATATATGGCTTTAATCAAATCCATCTCAACTAGAAAATTTTAGTGTTCAATTTCATATGAAATGGAAAGAGAAATAAACCAAGAATAGCAAATCATGCCTCTGGTTCAGCTCACTATTAAAGAATAAAGGAGACAGAATCTTGGCTTTGATAATGTGCTCATCGCTCTGTCGATCTTGTGCTTGCTCAGGTCCTTCTCTTCAGCTTTGAACACGTCTTTCTTCTTAGCCAGCTCAGTCAAACTTGCCTCACAAAGACAAAATAGTGCATCTTGTAAAATCACGCACGCTTTCTCTCTAACCTTTGTCAGCCTCTCTGTCTCTTTGAGCTGTCAGGATAGCTTGTTCTTTGTGCCTATAAACATTGTTGTGCTCTCGTGCTAGAAGGACTTCGTTGGCTTTAACAAACCCTCACTCGCCCTCTTCTGTAAGTGTTCTTCTTTGTTGTCTTTTCTTGCATAAAGGTTTTAATCAGTTGTTAATGATAATTAGTATTTTTTTCTTTTTTGTTAAAACCTTAAGTATCTACTTACTTAGGGAAGATAACAGTAGAGACGACATTGAGGATACGGGTTTTCTTGTCGACACTTCCGGTGGTTTGGCTATGGCTTTAGCTTCAGCATTTACTTTATCTGAGGTACCCTTTCTTTCCTCTACATTTTTCTTTATGCTACACAGCTCTTGAAACATGAAAGTTTATATATTTGTTTGTATTTCAAGCACAAAAATGACAAGAACCTTGCCTGCTTGTACATATGTTCACTTTAGTATGAAAATATTATCTTCTTGCTCAATATAATCGATTAATTAGTTCATGAAAGTGTATTATTTATAAGTTAATTTAATTCTACACATATATGTTGGTTTTGGTGGCTTTTAGTGTTTGTGTGTTCATTTTTATATATATATATATATATATATTTAAATATGTGATGAAGGTAATGGATATACCTTTTTGATGATTCAAATATGATAACCTTATTTGAATCATTCATGAGATTTCCATTGTCTACATCTGCATATCTTATATATATAAACACACATGTATATATGGACACACAAACACATTTATGTGGTTGATTAATTAAATCTTGTTTACCCTACCTTTGTTCTATTCAAAGCTTTTTTTTTTTGTTTGGATGCCCTACCTTGAAAGGGTTTAGATGATTATTGAATGTTTGATGGTAGTCTCGATGGTAATTTTAACCCAAACATCTAGGAGCTATCGATGCATGGTTCATTTCATGAGCATCCCTAAAGTTGATTGTAGGAACCCTAGGATTGGGACCTAAATTTACTAATCTTAGGTATTTTGATCTTTTTAGACTTAGATTATATAGGGTTAAGGTGCTTAAATTGTAACCCCCTCCGTAATTATATCAGAAATACGTTATTAAAATGAAATAGAGACCAATAATAATCAAATAACATTTACTAACCCATCACATGACGGGGTTTTCACAAATACCTTTCGAAATCATTTATAAACTTGGTCTCTTATTCATATTTCGAATACAATTACTACGCGAAGATAAATCACATTCATATAAATATCAGAGTGCACAACATAATCATCTCGGCAATCCCGGGTACATACCTTTGCTAAAGATACACAGGGCACAATTGCCCATTACAATTCTTCAAATGGGGATTACACAATCTCATCTCAAATTCATAACCCTATATGCAAACAGCTCGGGGCTTCATATTCGATTCTACAATGTCAAATGTACTATTTAGAAACTTCCATAGTGTTTCTAGGAGTTATATGAGGCTATATCGAAAATTTACCAAAATGCCCCCGGGAACCCGACCCGGCCCCACCGTACCCGGTCAGGCTGTACTTTTCCTGAAATTTTAACATTGGCTATTCTAATATATTTCTGCCCAAGGAATCCATTTCCGAACTTGAAATTATCAAATTCAATGTCAATTACAAAATTACCCTTGGCAAGCCCACTTTAAGGGTTTAAGGGGTGTTTTCGTAATTATGCTTTTTCGGCCTTTTCCGAAAAAGTGCCCAACTGTAACCCCACCTAATTTTTGCTCCTAAACTCAATGGAATCATCAAACCAATGAAAATCCAACTCTAAGACCCATTTCTAGAGCTGGCCGAAATTCTCAAGTATTCCGAGGAAAATTGGGGTTTTTTGGTTTCAGCTCCGTAAACGCGTTCCTTTCTACTGCTAATCACTTTATTGACTATTCCATTTGGTTACAACTACCATTTAGTACCAATTTGGGCAGCATAACAGCCCCCACACCCATTTTCCATTTTTGAAACCAATGACAATCCGGCGAAATTTCACCGATTAAATTATCTACAACAGCCAGAATAGTCAATACACAAGAGTTTGAAAGTTACCTCAGGCTCGCACTAGCTTTTCTCAAGAGTATCTGAAACCCTAGCCCTTGTTAACCATGAAAATTGAGCTTCCAACACCTTAAAGAACTTGAAAGAGAAGCTTAGGAGCAAGGTTATATGCATTAGGAGCTAGATCGTCGGAGAAATCGGCTTACCTTGTGAGATTTCTCCTCTTTCTCTCTCTAAGAGCTCTCAAATTTCTCTCACTACTTTCAGATGGTTTCGCACGTCAGAAATGAGAGCTGAAGATGATGAGAAAATATTTAATTCCATGCTGATGTCATCTTTTATTTTGATGATGTCATAATTCCCATTTTTGGATTTTCTGGCAGATTTTCTGCCCAACTTTTGAAAAATCATAACTAATTCTAGAAAAATAAAAATGAGGTGATTCCAAAGCCAAATGAAAGGTATTTAAGTCCTATTTAAAGGAAAAATATGGGCCATTACCCACAATTACCAAACAATTCCAGAATTACATAAAACTCATCGCTGCCCCAAAACAGAGTTCAGTTTCCATCCCAAACTTTGGACAGTCATATCTCCTAGCTCACAAAACGAAATGGCACAAATTATATGTCCATTTTGAAGCTTGGGATGTGAAATTTAAGACTGGAAAGTTTCAGAATTTGTAGACACCATTTAGTTATTCAAAACGTTCACACAAAATGACTGCCCAGAATAGAGTTTCATTAGACAGAATTTTAGATTTTGCATCTTTGCTTCCAATGGTCCCATTTTCATACCAAACATCATTCCCACATAAATTTTCACAAGGAATCCATTGGAAACACCAAATCAATCAAATTCACATCACATTGACATGTTTTCACAACAATCTCAACATGTCAACACACTTCACATTTCAAAACCTAACATTTCAACTTTTCCATTCCAAACCAATTTCAATGACATCAAAACACACTATGACACCATTTCCAACACAATACCCCATTCAATTCTTCCCTTTATTCTAAGTCAATTTGGGTGTTAATCCACAATTGAACTCAAATACAGGGTTTCAGCGCTGCTCACAACACACATGAATCACATTCGAGTGCCAAATCACATCATATTCTCCAAAAGGGTTATTTATCACTAACCATATCCACTTTTGGAGTCATTAACCCTTAATCACAATTTGGGATTTTGTTAAACTGGGGCTTAGCAATCCACTAATCTCAGGCTTACTCTCTAAGCTCAAGTCTCAAAATTTGAGGTATTACATAAATAACCATGAACTATTTTCAAAAGTGCTAAAATAACCGTGAACTATTTTTTGGAGCAAAGGTAACCATGAACTATGTAAAATTGAGCAAAACCGTTAACACCATTAATATTCAACACACACTTCAACATTATACTTAACAGTCAATGTTTCTTATTTTATAGGTTTTAACGATTTTGCTTCATTGTACATAGTTTATGGTTACTTTTGCTCCAAAAAATAGTTCATGGTTATTTTAACACTTTTGAAAATAGTTCATGGTTATTTAAGCACCTTAACCTGATTATATATTTGTCCTATCTCAGTTTTAGGTGATAAGGGTAAAGATTCTTATTTAATGAAGTTGAGTCTAACATAATTGATATACAAATTTGAGAATTCTATTTTATATGGTTGTATATAGTCGTGTAACAAGGTATTGGTTGACAAGGAATTCAAAGTAAAGGAAAATATTATGGTGCTAACTAACTAAGTAGAGATACTAGTGACAAATTGATGATTAAGACGTCTAAATTAGATGATGAAAAAGGTATGGCTAGTGATCTAGTCTTGGAAGGAAAAATCCATTGGTTGGATGACTAAGTGATGATTGGGCAAATCAACTTTTCAATGACTTAACAAAGATTGAGATTTATAAACATATATCATGCATCAGACATTCACTCATTCAAACGGATGATTTGTTACAATCAATGCCCGGTCATCTAGCTCAACAAATTTGTCATTCCAAATCTAAATCATCAGCCATATGTTTTCTATCATCCAATTTAGTTTTATTAATCCTCAACTCACTACTAGTATTTTAACCTAATTAGTTACTTCCTTAATATTAGCCTACAGTTTGGTTTCATTCTCAATCAAGGCCTCCTCACAAGATCATATATTCACATATATAAAATCCAATTCTCATATACTTAGCTTCATTAAATAAGAATCTTCTTCTTTATCACCTCAGATTAGGGTAGGACAAAGTCATATTTCATGTTTGAGGTCTAGAAGAATCAAAATATATAAGTATGGCAACCTAGCACCTAATCCAAGGGTGGTTGCATTTAACTTTGTGAGAACATGCAGATGTTGGGCCTAAACTTGTGTCCACTAGATCAAAACACTCAAAAATACACAATAACCCGTATAAAATTTATAAGAGACACATGTTAATTATAATTATTGCAATTTATATCGATTGCACTTGGTTTTTTTTGGGTTGTCTATTGAATTTATATTGCATTAAGCTTTTAGGCATAATTCAAAAAGGCTTTCTGTAAAACAAATTAAATTGTATATATTTGTAAAAAGTTGTCCATTTTTTAAAATGAATATGAAATTATCTGGTCTAAAAAGAGGGTACCATTTTACATTAAATTGATACTTTTTATGACCGGACAATCTAACAACTGGTCTTGGAAAAGAAATTTTTTAGAATGATAGTAAGACCAAACTAGAAAACATTGACTTTCTAAATCGGTTGATTCAAGACTCTACTAAAACCCAGTCTAAAAAACACATTGTAACTGGTCTAAAAGTCTTTTTTTCTATTAGTGAAGACTCAAACTATAGACTTGAGTTATATGCTAAGACCTTAGGGCTAATGTTTTATGTTTGGGTTAACAATTAAAATACTCCTCTAATCCTTAATATAAGATATATTTACATAATTTGATTAGATTAGGGAAGTTAGTTAAGTTAGTAATATGACATATATTTTCTAAAACACCCAGTTGTCTTCCTTAATTCACTCATTCTCTCCCCTCTTTGTTTATTATTGAGGGGGTATCAATAGGGGTAAATTAGGAAAAATTTGACAAATATGAAAAATTATGTCTTATATTTAGGACCAAGATTAACTCCCCATGTAATATCCCAAAATTCATATACCAAAAATCTAGTGTATATTTATTTCAATAAATGGAATAAAATGGTGAATTTTGGTGAACTGGAATGTGCTGCTCGTGTGATTTCTTATGAGACAGTGAGATTGTCATGTGTTTTTGGATAATCAAAGGATGTCCATTGAATGTGAAATTTTACAGAATAAAAGTAGACATTTCAAACTTTAATTTGATAGGTCATATAAGTCATTTGGACTTGTACATTAAGAGTTATGTACTTTTTAAGTCAGCCAAGTGAAACTGGCAAGTTTTGGTGGTAGTGTCTAATAAATAATAATTCTTGAATGTTTTGCGACCAGTTGGCTAAAGGAAATATTTTTTGTTACAAATAGACTTTATAAGGGTCACATAGCCTTTAGAACCAACGCAATTGGACATCTATAAATAAAGATATGAAATTTCAAAGCTTGATGAAAATTCTGTCCGCTTATGCGAAAATCACAAAATGAAAGGGTAAAATGGTAATTTGCCATTAAAGTAAGAAGCTAATTATTTTTCCCTTCTCTTCAGATATATTTCGGCCAAAAAGAGATATGAAGAGGGAAAAACAATAAATTGAAAATAAATATCCCATTTGGAGCAATTTTTGGTATATAGTCAAAATAAAACAAAGTAATGATGAGAAAGCCAAATATTGCAACTCCAATTAAATTTAGGGAAAATCCTAGAAAAAGAACTTTTAAATTAGTAAAAGACTCATAGGTGCTCTGAAATTTAATATCCCATATCAATGTGAGTGCCTGAACTGGAATATTAGAATTTGAGACAAAATGATGTGCGTGACCCTGGAAGTTTTTAAATTGAAACGCGTTGAGGGATGCGTGATAATGGCGCTAAAACGCATTCAGGACTATTCATCTCCTCTGTCGTCATCGATGCCATTGGTCTTCCCTGGAGCCGTGGCCTTGGATTGCTATAGTCCACAACATTTAATATTTTGTGTTTCGCTGAATTAAATCCTGTTGTCAAAAAATGAGAAGTACCAAAAGTTAAACAATATCAATAACTCTGATGCCATGAGTTAAGATAAACTAGAAAGAAAATAGTGAAATCTTGAGCACTCGTCATCTTCTTCTCGGTTGCCAACAACTCCGATGTCATCTCCCCCAACAACTCGCCATCTTCTTCTTTTATAGGATCCTGTGTATATGAGCTAAAAAACAAGGATAAACAGAGAAGAGATTGTTAAGAACACTCAAGTGATCATAAGAAGTAATGAATAAGTTTGGAAAATCACTCGAATTGTCTGAGTCTTGACCCAATCACTTCCTAGGAAAATTTAGTAATGATCGCAGCTACCGACCATCACCGCCAACGACTCGTCATCTTCTTCACAGTTATCATCGACATCTACTTCATCATTGACATGATTCCCAACTCGACATTAGGCTTTACCAACACATCGTTACATTTTCACAACATCCTATTAGACTTTCACAACTCGAGTTTTCCATTCACAACTCGAGTTCATATCGTCACTGGAGGGTAACCGGGGAGTGATTAGCTTATAGGATGCAGAACTCGAGTTATGAATTGATAACTCGAGTTTACCAACACAGTCTTACATTTTCACGACATCCGGTTAGACTTTCATAACTCGAGTTTGCCATTCACAACTCGAGTTCATATCGTCACTGGAGGGTAACCGGCGAGTGATTAGGCTTATAGGATGCAGAACTCGAGTTGTCCATTGATAACTCGAGTTTACCAACTCATTCTTACATTTTCGCAACATCTTATTAGACTTTCACAACTCGAGTTTGCCATTTTCACAACATTGCTGGGTGATCATTCCACTTTTGGAGATAAGACCATATTCAATAATTCAATTTTCTTCGTAAAACAATTACTGAACAGAAAATTTACCAACCTTCCCATGTGAATATGTATGCATAATTTTAACTACCACAATCAGCAAAATCTAAATTATAGCGTTTACCATTTTGGCAACCAAAGATTATCTAGGGTGAAGGAGCAACAACATCAGATGTCATAGGATCCAAATTTGTAGAAGAAAAAAGAGTCCAGTCTAAAGAATTTGAGTGGCTTTTCCTGCTAGAACCACTGAATCTGTAAGCATAAAAACACCAATAGTGTTAAGGGTTATGCAATAAAAATATCAAGATAACATCACAAGTGAATAATAATTCAAAGTTTGTCGATTCAGACATCTTGAAAATTCATTGAAGTACAAGTGTTTTTCATATTGCATGAAAAATTCAGTTACTTTACCTAAATGACTGACATCTCCTCTTAAAGCAAGCTACAGGAATATCACCAAGATCAGGAGCATGCTGCACACATTCATAGCAAAAGTTTCTAAAGAGTAAATATAAAGAATACCTGATTTAGCGTTAATATAGTTAGGGCGGCTTGCTCCTAACTATAACATTCACATTACCTGATTTAGCATTAAAATTTCAACAACAAAAATTAGCCTAATAGTGATCTCACCTTTAATTGATCACAGTGATTTGAAGTATTGTAAAGAGTAAATATAAAGAATACCTGCAATTTGTGCAAGGAATTCCTATTAAACATATGTCATTGGTCTATATTAATTGGAACAGAAAGTTGAGACAAATATTAACATTAAACCACAAAGAAATTGTGCTTATACTTTTATGTTAATGCTTTCCGTCCCATTGTCTATGACTTGAATGCAAGAATATACAACAGTACTTCTAAGAGGATCCTGACAAACAGTTAAAGAAAGGTTTCACTTCCTCAACCTTGATCAAATAGAACAAAAACTTAATTATAACACCTCATATAAAAGGTCGATATCCAAATTAGTAATTTACTCCTTCATTTTCAAACATGGATAATCAAGTATTTTTACTAAAGTCAAAATTTTCAGTTTATACATGAAAAGTAGCTGACTGGTTTCATGAGGAGAATATCATGTAACTATTCTCTAGAAAAAAAACTCTTATACAAACACAATAAGCAAAAATCAACTTCTACAAGATGTTTGCTTTTACTCTGCCATTGTTATACATCATCTTAGAGGATATATTGATATGCAGGCTCCCAAAGTAGGTTCAAAACTTTAGGAGTTTGACATGGGATTATCTTAATCTAATCATCTAGAGTTATTGCAGATAGATGCATGTACAAGCATGAGCGTACATCATTGGCGCCCAAGGTTTTATGAATCGATTGCATCATTTTCCTCTGAATCAATTAACAAACTAACAAAAAGTGAAAATCTTAAAAACCAGTTCAATATATCTTGCATGCACTTCTAAAGAAACTAAAACAAAATGATCCAGTCACTCAGCCATGTGAGTGTGCTCGCACATTCTCTTCTAGCCAACAATTAATGTTCAACAAGAAACAGCAGCTACCAGTCAAACAATCTAATCCTGATGGAAAAAAATGATAACCTTTGCTAACAGAGAATAGCAAAGAAAGTTGGTCCAGCTTCATTATGATAACCTTTACTTGTTTTGTAGGATCCTCTATATATACGCTAAAAAACAGGGATAAACAGAGGATGACGGTGATAACTTATGAGACAGAATAGACAACAACGGACTAATAGTAAGTTTCTCTTCAATTAACTCGAGGGCTATAGAAGTCGGAGGTCGAGTGGAGTCAACAGAAATGTTTGGGGATTGAGGGATTAAAGCATGGAGGGCTGCTTAACTTGAGTTATAATCAATCCACTCGAGTCCTTCTTCCCCTTTTTGTTCCTGACTTTCCAATTACCCTCTAGTGATGATCTTCACTCAAGTTTTAATTGGTAAACTTGAGTCTAACCGTGGATTGACAGCACCACCTAACTGGAGTGTTTTATTTACAACTCGAGTTCTGTGTAGCTTGAAACACGCACTATCTGGTTACCCTCCAGTGATGTTTATAACTCGAGTGATATATGGGCCAACTCGAGTCATCATGCGGAAGTAATACAAGTACCACTGGAGTTAGCTTTTAAACACTTTGAGTTTGATACGGCTTCACACCATCACTCTTCGGTTACCCTCCAGTGCTGAGCAAAACTCAAGTATAAATTTCATCTAACTCAAGTTTAATGTGTGCTTTAACAGGATCTTGTTTCTACCTCATTAGATTAGATTATTATCATATTCATAACAAGATCATACCTTTTCCTCAGCAGAGAAAGTTTGAATAAATACTCAGTAGCATCAACAACTATAGCTCTGCTTTTCCTATCACGATCCAAACAGAAGATTGTATTTCCAGAAATCTTTGAAATATAAACTGGGACATCAAGTGTTTTTATCAGCCATTATCTCCGTTTGGCAGATAATATTTGATGTGATTTAAAGTTGTGTAAATAAAAACACCATTGTCATTTCAGATACCCTTTTTACACGGATTGTCTCATGCAGGGTACATTGTTGCACAAGATTGTTGCTAGTAATGACAATGCCATGTTTTCTAAGTAAGGCAACATGTTCCATATCATTATACCAAACAACATACATCATAAAGGGTATCTGAATATCACCAAGAACTATCCTATGCTGAAGATCAAATATAACCACCTAATTAATCTCGAGTTTAATGTGTACTTATATTGGGTTACATGAACATAGATCTTTTTGGTAGCATAGCTGCTATGGTCAAGTATGTTTTAGAAGGTCATGATAGCAAAGTTAAGTGGGTTGCATTCTCATACTATTTTACAACCTTCCCATCACAACCACAACAATTGGAAAAATCTATCTCCCCACAGTTAAATAAGGTCTAACAACTTATGGAGAATCATTCACAAGTTCTTCTGTATAAGGATAATGTTTTCACTACATAACATCGATTTTCGTTATGCAAATAACATTCGATTGTTATGCAGATAACATTCGATTGTTATGCAGATAACATTCGATTTTCATAACTCGAGTTCTGCATCCTATAAGACTAATCACTCGCTGGTTACCCTCCAGTGACGATATGAACTTGAGTTGTGAATGGAAAACTCGAGTTGTGAAAGTCTAACGGGATGTAGTGAAAATGTAAGACTGTGTTGGTAAACTCGAGTTATCAATGGACAACTCGAGTTCTACATCCTATAAGCCTAATCACTCGCCGGTTACCCTCCAGTGAAGATATGAACTCGAGTTGTGAAAGTCTAACGGGATGTCGTGAAAATGTAAGATTGTGTTGGTAAACTCGAGTTATCAATTCATAACTCGAGTTTTACATCCTATAAGCTAATCAATCCCCGGTTACCCTGTAGTGACGATATGAACTTGAGTTGTGAATGGCAAACTGGAGTTGTGAAAGTCTAACGGGATGTCGTGAAAATGTAAGATTGTGTTGGTAAACTCGAGTTATCAATTCATAACTCGAGTTTTACATCCTATAAGCTAATCACTCCCCGGTTACCCTCCAGTGACGATATGAACTAGGGCTGTGAATGGCAAACTGGAGTTGTGAAAGTTTAACAGGATGTCGTGAAAATGTAAGATTGTGTTGGTAAACTCGAGTTATCAATTCATAACTCAAGTTTTACATCCTATAAGCTAATCAATTCCCGGTTACCCTCCAGTGACGATATGAACTCAAGTTGTGAATGGCAAACTGGAGTTGTGAAAGTCTAACGGGATGTCGTGAAATTGTAAGACTATATTGGTAAACTCGAGTTATCAATTCATAACTCGAGTTCTACATCCTATAAGCTAATCACTCACCGGTTACCCTCGAGTGATGATATGAACTTGAGTTGTGAATGTCTAACGGGATGTTGTGAAAATGTAAGATTGTGTTGCTAAACTCGAGTTATCAATTCATAACTCGAGTTCTGCATCCTATAAGCTAATCACTCCCCGGTCACCCTCTAGTGACGATATGAACTCGAGTTGTGAATGGCAAACTCGAGTTGTGAAAGTCTAACGGGATGTCGTGAAAATGTAAGACTATATTGGTAAACTCGAGTTATCAATTCATAACTCGAGTTCTGCATCCTATAAGCTAATCACTCACCAGTTACCCTCGACTGATGATATGAACTTGAGTTGTGAATGGCAAACTCGAGTTGTGAAAGTCTAATCGGATGTTGTGAAAATGTAATGATGTGTTGGTAAAGCCTAATGTCGAGTTGGGAATCATGTCAATGATGAAGGTGATGTCAATGATAACTGTGAAGAAGATGACGAGTCGTTGGCGATGATGGTCGATAGCTGCGATCATTACTAAATTTTCCTAGAAAGTGATTGGGTCAAGACTCAGACAATTCGTGTGATTTTCCAAAATTATTCATTACTTCTTATGATCACTTGAGTGTTCTTAACAATCTCTTCTCTGTTTATCCTTATTTTTTAGCTCATTTACATAGGATCCTATAAAAGGTGAAGATGGCGAGTTGTTGGGGGTGATGACATCGGAGTTGTTGGCAACCGAGAAGAAGATGACGAGTGCTCAATATTTCACTGTTTTCTTTCTAGTTTATCTCAACTCATGGCATCGGAGTTATTGATATTGTTTAACTTTTGGTACTTCTCATTTTTTGACAACAGGATTTAATTCAAAGAAACACAAAATATTAAATGTTGTGGACTATAGCAATCTAAGGCCCGGATCCAGGGTCGACCAACGGCACCAATGACGACAGAGAAGATAAATAGTCCTGAATGCGTTTTAGCGCCATTATCACACCTCCCTCAACGCTTTTTAATTTAAAAACTTCCAGGGTCACGCACGTCATTTTGTCTCAAATTCTAATATTCCAGTTTAGGCACTCGCACTGATCTGGGATATTAAATTTCGGAGCACCTATGCGTCTTTTACTAATTTAAAAGTTCTTTTTCTAGGATTTTCCCTTAAATTTATGTGGAACAGGATAAAAGTGATAATTGAAGACATTTTATTACTCCCTCCTAAAGCTCAATTTCGGCCAAGTAAAAAGGCCATGGGAAAAGATAATGATAATTAAAACAATTGGCATGTGTTAAATTGCCACAAAATATAATAAAGAAAAAAGGTGTAGGATATTTGTTATATAAGGCTTTTCTCTTTCCATAAGCCTTCATTTTCGGCCAAACCAGGATAAATAGAGAGAGAGAGAGAGAGTTGGACAAAGAGGAGGCAAGAACATAGAGGGGGAGAGAGCTCGGAAAGAAATTCAAGGTAAGTAGGTTTAAATCTTGGTGTTTAAGGCTTCTAGTTCATGCAAGATCACTTCTAACCTCTATATCGTAATGAAATGGCTTGTAGCATGCAAAAAACAAGAAGAAGGAGAGAGGGCGGTGCACAGTTAGAGAGAGAGAAAGAAAAAAAATCAAAAGATAACCATAAATAACCTTGTTCTCTTGTGAATTCAAGGTTATATGGTTGTTGTTGTTGTTATTGTGGATTGATTGTTTGGTTTGTTTTGCCTTATTTTGCTATTTTGGATGATGAAACCATAAAGGGTTATGCTGGCCAATTTTCCATTGATCATGTCTAATAGGTGTTTAAGTGGTTAAATAAGTGATTAGAAGTGAAAAGAAGAGGATTAGATGGTTGGAATCAAGAAAACACATTTTTCCCAATTTCTTTATGACTTTCGGCGAATCCTAGTTCAAGGGGTTAGGGCTGGAATTTTTTGTTTTTTATGATTCTATTGTGTCTAGAATGGAAAATTGTGTAGGGTATATGTTAAGTGCGAAGTGTGAAAATCATTAGATTGTAAAATATTAAAAATACCCTTAAGCCTTAAGTTAAAGGGTGTAGGGGTATTTTCATCATTTAGGACTGAATTTGCCCAATCTAAGGTCAAAAATGGATTCTACATGAGAAATTATGTAGGATTAGCTTGGGTCATAATTTTTGAAAATGTATAGTTTGACCAGGTATAAAGGGACTTGGACCAGGTCCACAACGGTATTTTAGTCATTTTACAGTTTTAAGATAAGATGACCAAAAAATGTATTTAGAATAATACATGAATGAGTAGTAACTCATTTCTCTTAAATTTGGAATTTTAGGACCAGACAGTCATGCCATAGCTAGATCAAAATTAAGGACCAGTTGAGTGTCAAAAAGGGGTTTAAGGTAATAACTCTATCTTTCATAAACTATAAGAATGTTTCTATGCTTTGTGTATGTCAAATTTTGTAATATAAACACTGCATTGCCGAGTAGGGCATTGTGTGAGGAGGTACATTTACCTAGTTGTGGGTAGGAACCCAACCGAGGTTTATCGATTAGTAGAGGAGTAGCCATAACTCATGTACACATGCCGTATTGTCTGCGTTATTATTATGTTGCATTATATGGTGTGTAGCATATTTATCTGTCACATTTTATATGACTGGTTGCATGTTATTACTAAAATTCGTTTGAATCTCACCCATCTTCAAATTTAAAAATATTCCAGCGAAAGGCAGTGGCTTGAAGGGCCAAAAGGTCAACAATGGCGATTGAGTGTCCCAAAGAAGATCAGGAGCTTACGTTGGTTATCCTTGTGTTCGTTAATTTTTTAGGATATTGTAAATATTTTTCAAACCCTACAGGGAACTCCTGTATTGTAAACAAGTACTTCCTATCAGTATATTTTTATTATTTTTGTATGCCTGTGGAACTGTGCCTTTATCACTCTAGCAAATATTGAAATGTTCAAGGGTTTGACATTTTTAGTATCAAAGTATCGAGACAATCGGATGTAACGAGCTAGGCACCTATCAAGGCTCTCTCTGTCGTGTTGCTGCATATTGAGGAATTCTTTTTCCTTTTCTAGTCTAACTAATCGGGGAAAATATTTCTCATTAATTCCTATGTCACAGAATATTCCTCCCCGAAGTATCAGTCAGTCTTCTTCCACCATCTATCTACATCGCCCTCAAGCTTATATATTTCCAAGAGGACTTTAACTTCATCAAGGCACAACAAGATGTTAAATATCTTCTCTAATTGTGACAATAAGTCTTCAGCTTGCTATGGATCAAATTTTCCTCTAAAGACAGGAGGTTGTTGTTTACTAAATCTCCTAACCCAAGTTTGAAGAATATTAGCTTCAAGATCTGGTAAAGGATCTTCTGGTTGAGGCCCCTCAGGCAGATTAGGTTCACTGTCTCCCCTCACATGTCAACTAATCTCTAATATTATTCATTATTGCCTGTTGCTATGTTAGCGTACCCAAAATCTGTTGCATCGGGTCAGGCCTAGGCTCCTGATTTGGGTTATTATGTTCTACTCGTGGTCTACCGCGTGCTCGTACCATCTTTATATCTCACTATATGGAAATAGAGAAGAAATCAATTTCATATGAACATAAGGGCATTTTTTTCACTTCTCAAAATGTTGGGTACAAAAATATGTCATATATATCATACAACAGATATTTACAATAGTTAGGGAAAGCTCTTAACACCATATAGCTTTTAAACTACTGTACAATAGGACTTTGTCCTCTTTTACACACTATGTCATAACTATGCATATGTCTTCCCAGGGTGTTACCCATCCTGAGATTTCCATAGGTTAAGCATGCTTAACTTTTGTAGACCCGCGCCAAAACACAGATATCAGCTTTATCTTTTTCTATCCACTAGTACCCTGTGACTACCCTCATCTCAAAAGTCATGCTGATTGCCTCCAGCCATAAAAATACCGAGGATTACTTCCAAGCCTTGCAATGGTAGACAAATCAAGTCCACTGTTGATTCATACTCTTCATCATTTACTATGCAGTTCAGATAGACATCGGCTATGACAACTCTAACACCCATAGGTGTAGACACAACCAAGTCATATAGACATTTGTGTACCCTTAGGCCTAGTTGTCTCACACAATCATATGCAATAAATGAATGACTAGCACCTGAATCATACATTACTTATACTGAATTCCATTAAGGTAAATCGTACCTTGAATCAGTTCAGGAGATTTCCTGGCTTCTTCCTAAGTAGTCATCTACACTCGGCCTTGTACTCTTGGTCTGGGCTTAATAGGATGTTGTTGTTGATGTGGTCAATTAATAGTATAATGCTCTGAACTACTACAGATATAACAAGTTATTAGCCAGGTTAGAGCCTGAGTTGCTGGTGGAGCCTACAGTAATCGAGAACTATTACATGTTTTGCCAGGATGGTGTAGCTTCTGGTAAAACCAACATGTTCTGCCTTGTGGAATTCTTTGATTCCTATGGCCTCCAACTAGATTTGGCCTTTTATTGTCAATTTGGAGGCATTATCTGCCAATAAAACAAGAAGCTAATTATTTTTCCCTTCTATTGGGATATATTTCAGCCAAAAAGAGATATGAAGAGGGAAAAACAATAAGTTGAAAATAAATATCTCATTTGGAGTAATTTTTGGTATATGGTCAAAATAAAAAAAAAAGTGATGATGAGAAAGTCAAATATTGCAAGTCGAATTAAATTTATGTGGAAGAGGATAAAAGTGATAATTGAAGACATATTATTACTCCCTCTTAAAGCTCATTTTTAGCCAAGTAGAAAATGCAAGGGAAAAGATGATGATAATTAAAAGAATTGGCATAAACATAGAAGAAGAGAGAGCTCAAGAAGAAAATCTAAGGTAAGTAGGTTGAAATCTTGGTGTTTAAGCCTTGTAGTTCATGCAAGATCACTTCTAACATCTATATCGTCCTGATTATGGCTTGTAGCAAGGAAAAATCAAGAGGAAGGAGAGAGGGAGGTGCATGGTTAGAGAGAGAGAGAGAGAGAGGGAAATCAAAAGGTAGCCACAAATAACCTTGTTCTCTTGTCAATTCAAGGTTATATGGTTGTTGTTGTTGTTGTTGTTGTTGTTGTTGTTATGGATTGGTTGTTTCACTAGTACAAAAAAGGTGTTTTAAACCTGCATATTTAGACTAGTTATAGGCGAATAAAGTCTAAAAGAAATGACCTGTGGCATTTTAATAATTATGAACAAATTGAGAGACCGGTTCAAGTAATAGAAGGTCTAAAAAAGATTATTTAGACTAGTTTTATAACTAACCGGTCTAAAAGGATTAAATAATTAAAAAATGAATATATGAAATATAATTTTTAGACTGTTTCTACCTATAACAGATCTAATATATTTTCTGGATCAAAGGTAATTAAAAAAATTGTTTGCTACTTTTTAGACCGATTATTCTTGACAATTAGTCTAAAATAGTAAACCTTTTAGACCTGTTTTGATTATAAACTGGTCTAAAAGGTTCAACGGGGAAAAATAAGTAGGGAATTGTTTTTTAGACTAATTACTCATATAACCGGTCCAAAAGAAATATATTTTAGACCGGTTATTCCAATAACTGGTCTAAAAGAAAGATTTTTAAGACTGGTTATTAGAATAACCAGTCTTAAAAATGTTTTAAGACAAGTTATTTTTATAACCAATCTTAAAGATCTACGCCAAATTGCATTCGCGGCCTAAGCTCGGCGCCATCTTTTTCATTCTGAAATATTTTCAGACTGAGCAGCAAACAGTCAAAAACCGACGGCACCTCCAAATTAGTCATTACAAGAGTGGAATTAGGGTGTCACCTTATTGATTTTACACTTCCGTCATGACAATGGGATCTCAAAGCTATCATCCCCATTGATCTTTATTAGGGCATACTGGTTCTTTGTCTTTTCGTTGAGTGCCGAGGTTGGACAATGCTTAACACACTCTCTTCTCATTTTCATGCATTTTTGGTCTACGAAATTTGGATCCTAAACTTGTTAAAGCTTAATTCTCTTCCAGGTATTTCTTCTCTTCGTCTATTTATTTTGTGATTTGTTTGTTATGGCCTACGAAGAAGGTTGTGGGTATGATTTGGGAGATTGGAAATGTAGGGGCATTGTGGTTTTGATATCTCAACTCTCCCAACATGTGAACTTCCCTAAATTCGAACTTAACTTAGGAAGTTGAGTTTAATTAAGTTTCTGTTCTTCTTTAGCTTATAATTGTATTCATGATTTTTGCTGTATTGAAGCACTATATGGGATTGTTACAATTTAATTGGTTGAGAATTAATTGGTGGGTTGAATTGAAGGTCTACTTGTTGGGTGGAAACATATGAGAATATGATTGTTTCAATATTGAATTCCTTTTACTGTAAAAAATGATGAGCCTGACAACTAAGTTGCTCTGAATCTGATTCTGAATTTTGTTTCTATGTTGCAAATACTGAGTTTTCCTCTATTTTGTGCATTGAATGAAATGCAAATAGTGTGATTTTGCACTATGGATTCACTTCTCTGGATAACACTCGTAGTATATTTTTCAAGAGTGTAATTTTGCACCTACAAGTGCTGTAGGCCCTCACTCAAGTGTAAGGATCCCTACTCGAGAGCATTAGTATATCCTTGCATCTGGACAACCTTTTACTTAGCACTTGTAGTAATATTTGAGAAACTGAGTTTTCTCACTCACGAGTGTTGGGTTCCTCACTCGAGTGACAATATCATTAGTTGAGTCACTTCCTGCCATCAAGCTCTTCCTTGCTCTCGGACAAACACTTCCTGTACCACACTTATAGGACTCGAGTGATCTTAAGAGCCTCATTGAGTGGTAAGCTAGTGCTCGAGTGCAACTGTCATTCTGTCTCTGACCTACTCATTGTCAAAAACTTCCACGAGTGTGCCTTTATACCTAAGTACAAATATAGTTATCACTCGAGTGTAATGTCTCTCACTCGAGTATTATTGCCAATTCTCTAAATCAATTGCTCTCTATAAAACACTTTCAAGCTAACACTTCCTGAACTCGAGTGCAAAATGAATTCTCACTCAAGTGCTTACGGCATTACTTGGGTGCAACAGTTAAAATCACAGCAACCATCTATGAACTTTGTGAAATGCATTTGATAATAAATTGAATCAATGTTTATACCTTCAAAACATAAGTTTCTTACCAAAATACATAATCATATTTTGTTAATGAGACTTGTACTATTTAGATTACTCTTCTTCAATCTCTAGCTCTCTACTCTCTTCTACTTGTTCATTATGTATTAGTTAAACTAGGTACTTGGGTGTAATGATTGCATGCTCTCATCATACTCCTGCCTTTTCCAAGGGAAAAAGTAGAAAACAAAAAAAAAGGTATTGGAATATATGGATCCTAGTTGGATAAAAGCTAAATGGACGAGTGTTGAATATGCTAATAGGGTGAGGGATTTTTTAGACTTTACAAGAAGAAATACAGATAATGATAGTGGGATATTTTATTGCCCTTGTGTAGAATGTTTGAATGAGAAGCGACTAAGTGATGCATATATATATACACATTTAATTTGTGAAGGATTTTGTAATATGTATATAGTATGGGTATGGCATAGTAAACAATTTGAAATGCCAAGTACATCTCAACAAGGGGAGTGACCTGTGATGATAATGAAATGGATATGGATTATCAGATAGAGGATATTATTCGTGATTTCGGAGAAATGGCTTTTGAACAATCACATGCATATGGTAATATGTGCAGTGATGCTGAGACGCCACTATACCCGAGGTGTGAAAAATACCAATTGTTGAAAGCAGTATTGAAATTGGTAAGCTTGAAAGCACATCATGGATGGAGCGACAAGAGTTTTTCAAAAATGCTTGAGGCCTTTAAGGATATGCTTCCAGATGATAATGTATTGCCTTGTCAATACTATAATGCTAAGAAAATATTGTGTCCATTAGGGATGAAATATAAAGAGATCCATACATGTCATAATAATTGCATGTTATATAGAAAAGAGCATGAAGAGAAGCAGCATTGTCTGATGTGTGAAATCCTAAGGTACAAATCAAATAAGGCCCCTGTAAAAGTGTTATGGTATCTTCCAATCATACCAAGGTTCAAACGCTTGTTTGCTAATGACAATGATGCAAAACATTTGAGATGGCATGCAGATGAGAGGATTTCTTATGGAAAGCTTTGACATCTAGCTGATTCTTCTCAATGGAAAAAAAATTGATGAATTATTTCCTAGTTTCGGTGAAGAACCTAGGAACCTTAGGCTTAGGCTTAGCACGGATGGTAAGAATCCTTATGGTAGTCTAAGCAGTATACATAGTTCATGGCCTGTTCTTTTGGTTATTTACAACTTATCTCCTTTGTTATGCATGAAATAAAAATACATCATGTTGTCTATATTTATTTTGGGATCCAAACAACCTAGAAATGACATAGATGTTTACATAGAACCCTTAATCGAAGACTTAAAAGAGTTGTGGGATGAAGGTGTCGATGTTTTTTATGTGAACAAGGAGATTTTTAAAATGCGAGCTATAAACTTTTGTACTATAAATGACTTACCTGCATATGGAAACTTGTCGGGATATAGCGTTAAAGGCCACAAAGCATGTCCGATTTGTGAACAAGGCACATGCTACCATCAACTTTAACATGGAAGAAAGACCGTTTATCTTGGCGATAAGAGATTTCTTATACAAGGCCACCCATATCATAGATTAAAGAAAGTGTTTTTTGGTGGCCAAGAGTTGGAAGATGCTCCAATGGTATTATTGACTAGGGAAAAGGTTTATGAAAAGGTGAAAAATATCAATGTAATCTTTGGTAAGACTACAAAAAGTAGAAATGAGAAAAACATATGGAAAAAGAGGACTGTCTTCTTTGATCTTCCATATTGGTGCGGTCTTGATGTGAGGCATTGTATTGATTTCATACATATGGAGAAAAACATATGTGATAGTATTATTGGGACACTACTTAACATATAAGGTAGTTCTAAGGATGGCGTGAAGGCAAGATTAGATTTGTAAGAAATGGGAATACGAGAAGACTTACATCTAAGGCCATATGGTAAGAGAACTTTTTGTCCTCAAACTTCTTATACTTTATCTAAGGATAAGAAAAGAAGTTTTTGTGAGTGTTTACATGGCATTAAAGTTCCCTCAGGTTATTCTTTAAATTTAAAAAAGCTTGTGTCGATAAAAGACTTGAAGTTAATAGGGCTAAAATATCATGATTGTCATGTCTTAATGCAACAACTACTACCAATAGCTATTCGACGCATTGTCGAATATGATCTTCAACACATATTGACTAGACTTTGTTTCTTCTTCAATGCAATTTGTGGTAAACTTATTGACACAGAAAGATTAGATAAATTGGAAAATGAAGGATATATGATTTGTGTCAGCTTGAGAAGCTTTTTCTTACTTCTTTTTTTTTTGACATCATGGTACACCTGATTGTTCATCTAGTGAGGGAGATAAATTTGTGTGGCCCTATCTATTTCCTATAAATGTACCTAATTGAAAGAACTATGAAAATCCTAAAAGGGTGTGTGAAGAACCCTAATTGGCTTGAAGCATCTATTATTCAGAAATATGTTTCTAAAGAAGCTATGGAATTTTGTCTACATTATTTGTCAAATGTAGGACATATCGGGCTTTCTAAATTTCATGATTAAGAAGGGGGTAGACGCGGGGTAACAGTAAAGAGTGTGGATCCTGATGAATTACAACAAGTCTACTTGTACATCTTGAATAATGTTGATGATGTTCAATATTACATGAATGCTTATAAACAAATTGTATGGAAACAAAATAGTCGAATGACTGAACAAAGGTTAATTAAGGAACATAACATAACTTTTGCACATTGGTTCAAACAAAAGTTTGAAAGAGAAGAATCTATTTTTGATACAATAAATTGTTTAGCACATGGTCCTAAGGTTGATGTTATAAGTTGGACTTCATTTGTGATCAATGGTTATACCTTTTACACGAAGTCCCTTGATGATAAGAGCACCATCCAGAACAGTGGTGTTGTGTTAGTGGCTGAATCTATGCACTTCTCTAGTTCGAAAGATAAGAACCCTAAATTGGTTGTCATACCTTATTATGGGGTTATTAAAGAGATTTGGGTGGTTTACTTTGTTAAAATTAGGTTTCCCATTTTTAAATGCAAGTGGGTTGATGTTAATAATGGTGTGAAGATCCAAAGGTTAGGATTTACATTAGTATATCTGAATAGTAGAAGTTTTAGGGATGAACCTTTTATTATGGCAGATCAGGCAAAACAAGTGTTATATATTACTGATCAGGCAAATAAAATGTGGTCTATAGCTTTCCAAGGAAAAAGGGTATCTGATATTGATGAGAAAAGTCCCTCAAATTATGATCTTCTTAAGACTCCTTCCTTTTTCCAAAGGTCTACCAGAATTGAATGAAGAAGATGAGGTAGATAATGATTGATGTGTTGCTTCTGTCGCTAAAGCAATCAACTAATAACTAGGACAACCAACTAATGCAATATAGTGACAACCTAGGTCATTCTCCCAAGGAGCAATCTATGGGCTTTCTCTAGAATTGAATTTAGGTGATTAAAAAATGCAATGGAATGGACCTAAACTAAAATGCAAAACACTACTATCTAAATGCAATTAAACTAACAAATGCAAGATGCAAATGACTCTAAAACCTATATGAGAATGAAATTATTCTATATGAATTTGGATGCAATTTTTGGGGGGGTTTTGGTTTTGTGAAAGAGGAATTAAATTCCTAAGCAAAGAGACTAATTAGAAACAAGACAAAAGATTTAATTCAATTATGATGATGAAGGGGACAACTTATGATTCACATGGAGTTAACTTTCTTAGCCTAAATTAATTAATTAGACTAAAGGGAGGTTGATGAGAGATTGGAATTAATAAATTTAATCACCTAATTGAAACATGGAAAACCCTCAAGCTCAATAACACTCATTCCACTAGAAAACTCATAATGAAATAAGTTGTGGTTAATTAAACCCAGTAAAACCAATAACAAATAATTTCAAATTAATTTTGGAAATTAAGTTTACAGTTATCTAATTAAACAACTAGATAATTAGCCACCCTAATTAAACAATTGAGAGGATAAACCAAATTGACAATTAAATTAATAATGAAAACTCAATTAATAATTCAATTAACAATCCAAAGGTTTGCAAAGAAAAATTCCAGCAATTATCTCAAGCACAAAACATTCCAAAATATCAATCTAATCCAAAAGAAATATGTCTACAATCTAAAACTAGATTGTTCTCAATTATTACAACTCAAAATTATTTAAAACTAAATAATTTCAAGACTTGAAATAAATTGATAAATGGAAAGACACTCCATTGTGGTCTTCAAGTACAAATCATAGGCTCTAGCTCCCTCCATGCTCCTCCCAAGTTGCCTCCCAAATAACTCACGCTGCCATGAAATTTTCCTACCCAAGTCGCTCCTTCATAAAACTCACAGCCATCTCTTTCTTTTATGAATGATGAATAGTGAGATGATGATTGAATAAACTTCAATCAATTGTCTTCGTAAATGGACAAAAAGGGGTGGAATAAAGAGGTGATGGAAATTAAAGAGGGGGGCCCGTAGTGATTGAAGAAAATAGGAATTGAGGTGGAGATTTTTGTGTCTGTGCGTGTGTCTCCATGAATGAAATGATGAGGATGATATATATAGGAGGAAATATGGTGGGGTTGGTGAACGAGAAGTGGGAGTAGGTGACCGTGGGGTTGGTGAGAATGGATGGTTGGTGAAGTGGGGTTGGTGGACAAAAAGAAGAGGGAGCTTTGAGACCGAAATTTGAGCCCATTAAAATTGAAATAGCCCAATAAAATTCATCCATTAAATTTTCTTTTAGCTTCTAAGAATAATTTTGGACCACATGATTTCCTAATATGCTTATCTTTGTCCTGCAAAAATTAAATGAGATTGTGATCCATCATATATTTTGAAATATTATTCGATCACAAAATAGGCAATTAAATTATAAACAATTTAAGCCCAATAATCTCATAATTAATTCAAATTTATATTATTTCATAAAATTGGCTAACAATTAAAATATTATCTAATAAATCCAAATTAGCCTAAATTAGTTCCCAAAATAAATGAATAAGGTGGGATAAAATATATAAAATTTGGGATTTATCAATGAGCACTGCACAAGATATGATCATCATGAGGGAATATGGGAGGATTTCTCTTTATGATACTACTTTGAAAGTTAGCTAGCTAAAGTAATTATGATAATAATTTATATCCGAATAATGTATATATTTATTTTATAGATATAGTCTTCTCATGTTATATCTTAAGGATTTATCTTTCTTTGTTGTCGTTACAGGAAATTGACAGATCCCCAACATCCTAGTGTAGAGGATCAACCACCTAGTGCTCATTAGAGTCAGCCAGCTAGTGTTAATCAGAGCGAGCCTAGTAATACTCTGAGCTAGGATCAAAGTGAGCCCAGTAACCTATTTGTATGAGGGGTAGACGTGGCACACGGTTGACAGACATTTTCCTCAGTCAGAGTACGGGGCAAAAGATACTTATTGAGTTTGATAGATATTAGAAACCAATCGGGCCTAATGCAAGCTGATATAGGAGTTTTGTCAGCTTCCTTGCACGCAACAAGCCTAGCATCTTGATAAAGGAGTTGATAAATGTCAATAAAAAGGTGAAGCAACATATTTAAGACACTATTCAGGTATACAATTCTCTTCAGCATGTAATGACTATCAAATATGTCACAAATTTGTCACTTACTCCTTCAATACATGTATTACAGCCCACCTACGACGTTCTTCAGAGTGAGATCTCGTACAACAAGACAATGACATATTGTTATGAGTGCTGGAGCAAGTTTAAGACAAATTTGGCACACAATTACATTCATATTGAGGTGAAAGATGGTCAGCCTCATCCTACTTCGTGCAGCAAGTATACATATATTGATTAAGTGACTTGGCAAGCATTTATTGGGCTTCAGACTACTCCAGTGTCTTTGGTTAGTTGACTTATTTTGCATTTTATTTATTTATCAATTTTCTTAATTAATTGTAACCTTTTTCTTTTATTTAATTTCTTATTCGTAGACAAAGAGGCAAAAAGCACAAGAAAGTGGTAGAAGAATGATTGCCCTCATATAATGTCTCGTGGGGGTTATGTAAAGGCTGAAAAAGACTTGTTGGTGGCCAAACGGAAGAGATTGCAAGAAACATCTCAATTTGATCCTTCTGTTCTTCTTTCACCACCATCTCTGATTCATCGTAAAGAAAAATGGTTGTTTGCTCACCAAAAGAGGAGTAGGTCTTATGCGAGTGAAAAATCTTGTATAGTAGGTGGAAAAATTGTAAGTAAATATCGTTGCTGTTATAAATTACATAAGAAACATATTTCATTACTTATATTTGTTATTTTGTATTATCTTATAGGATGAACTTAGAAAAAAACAAGCTGAGTGAGCTTTTAGGTCAGAGGGCAGGAATGATATTCTGACTGTTGCTACTAACAAACATGAGCATCCAGGCTATGTCAGGGGAGTTGGAGGAGGGGTAGAGATAAGGGATTACTTTAGAGCCCATGTACGCCATTCCTCAAGCATCGTGACTAAGGAGGAATTGAAGACTATATTGGCCACTACAAGAACATAAGTAAGGGCTAAGGCTAAAGCATCATTTGATGCACTAGTAGAAACCTGGTTGAGCAAGATGAAAGAGGAAATGATAGTGTTTATGTACTCAAGACAAGATACCAGTGTTCCCCAGCTACAATACCTGATCCTAATAAGCAGAGTACTAAAGGGAGTTGTTGCAATATCAAGCCGTCATCAAAGGGTCCTACAGGAAAAATTGCTAAGCCTTGTGACATTTTTGTCGAGGATCCTTTAAGACATTTAGTTGCATGGGGAGTATGAATAACTTAGGATCTATTGTCTACTACCAACAAATGAAATATGATCAAGTCAGAGTGTCAGTTGAAGAGGTGATCATTACAGATACACCTGTTTCTATCCCGTCTAATGATTTCAAGATCGTAAACAATGTCCTGGGTACATTCATCTTGTAGCCAAAGAACCATGTTTCTGTTCGAGCTAGAAAACCCCGATCAAAGCCCTACCAAGTCCAGCTCCCTTCACTCAAGAAGTTTCACAGCCTCCATTGAATATCATGCAACAAGTGATTCTGATAGCATATGATACATCCTTTAGAGTAAGAGATTGGCCTACAGATTCAATTGTTGGCAAGTCAAGGGTGACTTGCTTTCTTGAGAAGGATGATTTAATGTCCCTAGTAGCTCCTAGACAAAATCTTATGATTTGGATTGTCCAATTGTTCTTAATGTAAGTATCTTCTTCAATTCAAAGTAAATATTTTAAAAATTTCGCCGTTTACCTTTGTTTAATTTGTGTGCTTGCATTATTATATGTACATGAATTGTAGGTTGGTCTCCTCTAGCAAAAGTGATAAATTTGGATTCTTATGCCCAGTTTAAATTAAAGAAAAAGGGACCACTGCTGCTATTAGACATACATACTTATCAGAGAGGCTTAGTCAAACTGCAACTAAGTGTTTCTTAGCTCCATATGTGCATGGGTAAGAAACAAACTTATATTTTAAAACATATATAATGTTTTATGTTTACTTAATATTCTTCTCTTTTTTCAGTAATCATTAGCAGTTAGTTCTTCTATGCAAGAGTAGTTACACTGTCATCATCTTATGCTCCCTCCACTTCAAACCAAGGAATGATTTGAAAAAGACCATGAACTCATAAGTTTTCTTTCATTATTACCTTTATGTGCAAAGTTTATGGAATTTACGTAAAATAAGTAACCCTTATGATTTTGATGATGATAGGGCTATGTGAACATTCCTATACACTGCTTGTGGTAAGCATGTTCGTGACTTAAAAGACCCTACATGGATCATGTCAAAGGTTAGTACATATTGGTTTGTTTAAAGAATGTAATAAGCCATGCCTTTATACTTGTTTTAATGATATCATGTTCTTTTTCAGAGCTGTAAGCAACCACAAGGGTACAACTTATGTGGTTTTTATGTTTTAAGACACATTAACAAAATTATCACTCTAGGCACGACTGATTTTACTAAAGAGGTAAATTTATATTTCAGAACTTTTGTAGTACTTTATTGTTTTTAAGTTACCAAGTTAATGTTTTGTCTGGTTTTGATGTTACAAATGTTTGATCTTGCTGATCCCTTTTCTAAAGAAGATTATGATTTCATCCGCAGATGTTGTGCTAAATTCATCTATGAGCTTTTACAAAAATAGTGAGTTTTTGAATCCAACATTATATTGTAAATTGTTCTCATATGTATTGCTCCTGCTATATGAATTTCTAACTAGGTTTATGTATTTGTGTAGGAAAATTTTTGGGATATGGGTGATACAGGTATGGGATTTGAGGAATTGATCTCTATACTTTTTCTTCCCTTTGTATTCTATAAAACTGAGGAATTTCTGCTGTTGCTTGTATCAATCCTTAAATCTTATTGCTACCATTGTCATTCAAAGTTTTGCATCCATTTCTGAGCAAATTCGTCTGTTTGGAAATTCCTTCATATTGTATATTAAAATTGATTCATAAGCTGTGTTTTAGTTTTAGAAAGTTGGTGAGTGCATTTTGGAGTTCCTAGAATCTTATTTAAGCTTATTGCTTGAATTGTCCACATTGAAATGATAGTCAACTCATGTATATGAATTAATATTGCTGCAATTTGCAAAATCTGATTCTACACAGTGGAAATTCATTATTTCTTATTTTGATATTGAACCTTGATATCTTGCAACATTTCACCAATTGTTAGAAGTTGATATGTGGCTTAAAACTAAGTGTTCTATACATACCATTTGTTGGAAGTTGATTTAAAGTCACCAACACCTTCATTTGTGCTTGTTGTTGATCTTGCTGTTGTCATTGCTTTTCTGTGAAATCTGTGTTACATTGCGTCTGTGGAATTTGGGACAGACGTTGAAATGGCTGTTGGGTAGGGTTAATTAGAAAGAAGGGCATTTTTTAAAAAAGAAGAACTTTTAAGACGGGTTGTTGCTACAAACAGGTCTTAAAAGTTACTTTAAGACTAGTTGTAGCAACAACAGGTCTTAAAAGTCATACTTTTAGACCAGTTGTAGGTACAACCAGTCTTAAAAGTATGACCTTTTAGACCGGTTGTATCTACAATAGGTCTAAAAGGTATGTTGTAGCTACAACATGTCTTAAAAGGTCTAAAAGGTATGTTATAGCTACAACATGTCTTAAAAGTATAACTTTTAAGACAACTAGTCTAAAAAAGTAAGACTTTTTAGACCGGCTGTAACATGCCTAATCCACAACCAGTCTAAAAAGTCTTTTTTAACTAGTCTAAAAAGTCATTTTTCCACTAGTGTTTTGTTTGTTTTGCCTTGTTTGGCGATTTTGGATAATGAAACCCTAAGGGCTTATGCTGCCCAATTTTCCATTGATCATGTCTAATAGGTGTTTAAGTAGTTAAATAAGTTATTAGAAGTGAAAAGAACAGGATTAGATGGTTGGAATCAAGAAAACACATTTTTCCTAATTTCTTTATCACTGTCGGCCAGACCTGGTTTAAGGGGTTAGGACTGGAAAATTGTGCAAAATTGTAAAAATTGTTTGAAGGTTTTAGCTGTTTATAGGGTATATATACCAAGCACTTTGGCAAATTTGAAGTTTCCAATGAATTCCTTAGACAAAATTGTGTGGAAATATGATATGGTTGTGATTTTAGAACGGTTGGATTAAAAACCTTAAAATTAGAATAGCAAAATGCTACTAAGGTCAACACTACCAGATTCTAGTCAGGTTTGGATTTACACAATGATGTACTTCTTCCCCGACACAGCATTTTGGGCCAGGAAGAAGAATGATATAGTAGAGCAGGATGTATTTGTTGTGTATTGATTTGCAGTATTGCTTTGCTTGATTATGTGAAGCATGTATGAATGAATGAAGCTCTGTTTCTGTTTATACTATGGTCATTGATATGTTGCATGAAACATTGATCATGCAAAAATTTCATTATGTGAACATAAGCCTATATAAGGCAAGCATAACATGCACTAGCATATATCTTGCATGCATTTTTAGTAGTGCTTGCTACTAAGATTCCTCCGAACCTCACCCTCCCCAACCAACCATTTAGACAAATGAAAGAAGAGAATGGAACTGCAGGAGAGGAATGCAATGGTGGAACAAAGATGGAAAGATGTTTATGTTGAAAGAGGCAAGCTTCACCCAAAAGGGGGGTGAATTAGGTGATGTGATAAATTTTTTGGTTGATGTGGTGATATAGCAGTAGCTGTAGATAGAGTAGAGTTGAGAGGATAAGCACACAGAGAGTTATACTGGTTCGGCCTAAAACCCAGGCCTACATCTAGTCCTCAAAGATCAAGACCTACTGAGATTTTCACTATTCTTCCAGGATTCAGTGGGCTCTCAGAACAACGCAAAACAACAATCGTCCTTGAATGGACTACAAGCCAAAATATTCTAACACTCAGAAATTTCTCTCCCCCTTATGACAAGTCTTACATGTAGAAAAACAAATCTATGACTTTTCTCTCTTGCTTACATATACAAGTCTTATGAGCAGCAACGTTCTCTCCTGCTTACACCACTGTAAGTCTTACAAGCAGCAACGTTCTCTACTGCTTGTATCTTATAATTCTTATGAGCAGAAAGTCCTACTAGGAATTCTCTCAACTGCTTCTCTCATAAGGATATCTACCCTCTCAAGGTCCCAGTACCTTGAGATCAAATGAAAATAGAATATGAAGTGTATACAGACTCTCTTACAGAGAAAATATGATAAACACTGAAGAACGATGTGAATACAGAGAAAATGTGAATAACAAAGACTCGTGAATTTGCTTGTGTGAATTCTTGTTCTTAGTTATATCGATGTCTCTGAAGATCTACATTTATAGCCAGTTGATTTTGCCCATTGAATAATAATCATTATGGAGCGGAGCATTTTACTGCAGAGCATTTGAAATCTTTGAACGTGGTAGGTATGTGCTTGGTTGGTTGTAATAATGTTGTCTGTCATTATTTGACTTCCTCTGTTCTTTTCTAATTCAAACAATCAAACTCCTATATCACACTTGTAATATATGTTAAATGATAATAATAAGTAGAAATAGAATGAATAAATAACATTAAACCATATTCGGATTGATCACTGTAAGACTGGTACGTTTTAGCTTCTGGCAGAGCATCACTCGAGTGCCAAGAAGGATCACTCGAGTGCAATACCATATTTTCTCTTCTTGCTTCAGTTTTATACTTACACTTCCATGTGATTTTGAGAGAGTGTATTTTCACACTTGCGAGTGATGTGGGTCCTCACTCGAGTGTAATTCCTCTCACTCGAGTGTCCTTGTATTTTACACTATGAGCCACGTCTCTAGACAACACACGCATCCCATTTTATCAAGAGTGTAATTTTGCACTTGCAGGTGATGTGGGTCCTCACTCAAGCATACTTACACTCACTTGAGTGGACAGCATATTCTTATAAAAGATACTCTTTTGCTGCAACACTGTATCAGAATGGAGAGAGTTGGTTTCCTCACTCGCAGGTGCTGAGGTATCACTCGGATGCAGTATCCTTCACTTGAGCATACTTTCTTTTCCATGTACTTAGCAACTCTCAGGCAAACACTTCCTGTCTCTCACTCGTTTGTACTCGAGTGAGTTTATATTTTGAGTTTACCTTGCTCTCGGGTAAACACTCTATATGCCACACTTGCAAGGACTCAGGTGCACATGAGGCCATCACTTGAGTACAAAGTCTATGCTTTAGTGGAGTGTTGATATCTTGTCTCTAACTTTGCTCTATGTCAAACACTTTCTGTCCAACACTTGCATATGCTCGAGCGCAAAATAGCTTAATGCTTGAGTGATCGCTCCATTACTCAAGTGTATCAATAAAACTGATAGCAAACACTTCTAAACTTTGTGAAATACATTTGGTAATATTTTTAACCATTACAAAGTATGAATTTCTTACCACAACACACAATGATCTTTTGTTATCATCAAAACTTGGAATCTAACATGTGTTTTATTGTAATGGGTTGAGACACCTTAATAGCCTTGTGCAGGTACATTATTTGTAATTATGAGGTACAATCCCTATGGGAATTTCTGTAATCAAGCATTTATTATCAGTATTTTATGCTATTTCTGTGTGCCCACCTAACTACGCATTGCTACTATGAGAAATTTGGAAATATGATACTGAGATTCGTTTGAATCTTTCCCCTTTTCAAATTTAAAAATATTTCAGTAGAAGGTAGTGGCTTGAAGGGCAAATACGTTAACACTGATGATTGAGGGTTCGAGTGAAGATCAGGAGCTTACGTTGGTTATCCTAGTGTTGGTTAATTTTTAAGGATATTATAAATATTTTTCAAACCCTTCCCAGAACAATAGTAGACATCCTAAGCTTTAAAATGATGGGTAGAATGCATGATTTGGATGTCTATAAAGTAAGTTATGAATTTGTGGAAGATGAGGCAAAAGAATTGGAACAAATTCTTGACCAGTGAAGTTGGTCAAGGATTTTGGGGTTTTAACCCTTGTAATTGCCACTAATTAATATTTTTCCCTTAAAGTAGACTTAAAGAGCTTTACCTAGAACTTTAAACTACCTTATTTGGAGTCTTAGAGAATAAGTTATGAATTTTCACTATTTGGTGGCAGCTTTTGGCTATAATGCGAAATTAAGAAGGAAAAGGGCCATGTGTAATTTCTTTGAACTCCAAGGGTTAAGTGAAGCACTTGGGGCTAGGTAGCGACACTAGAGGTTCATTGGTCATGGCTCTAATAGGCCAAGAGAGAGAGAGAGAATGAATGTTTGAAGAACAAAAGCTTAAGGAAAGAGAAAAGAAGAGCAAAGGCAAAATGTTAGTTTCTTGGCTAATTTTCACTTGGTAAATCACCTTTCTAGCTCAAACACTCTTCATAAACATTGATCCCCTTGATGAGAGCTTTATTTCTATGGTTTTATAATTTCAAGGAGAGGTGTTTTGAGCCATCTTGCAAGAGCAAAAGTTAGAGAATCAAGGAAATAACTCAAGAAGGAGCTAGAGATGAGTAAGAGCATCATGTTGATATGTATGTTGCTTTGATTCTTGAGTTTTGTGGGTTATGTTGGAAACCATATATTTCAGTCTTTTAGGGCTTATTAAGGTTCATGATGCTTTCATCTCAGATATGTGATTATATGTTGTTTTGGAAGCAAATGAACTAGGTTGGATGATTAAGTTGTGAATTGGTTGCTTGTTATAGAAAACCCTAAAATTCTGACATGAACTAGGCATTAGAAGAAATGGGAATTTGATCAATTTGATGATTCCATTGTGTTTAAAACACAAAATTACATGGAAAAAGCATGTGGTTATAATTTTTGGATAATTATACATAATTCTGAAATTTTTGAAAATTGGATGACCTTGATACTATATTCATTTTCAAGAAACATATGTGTTTTGGTATGTTTTTGAATAGCCAAACCTAGTCCAAACCTTATGAAATTTTGCAGGATGAAATTAGACATCCTGGGCTTTAATTTGATAGGTAATATAAGCCATTTGGATTAGTGGATTGAAAGATATGGCCAATAAGGTGGAATTCTAAATTTGTCTTTTTTATGATTCCACTGTATTTAGAATGGAAAATTGTATAAGGTATATGTTAAGTGGAAGCGTCAAAAGCATTAGAATGTGAAATGTCAAAAATACCCTTCAAACCTTAAGTTAGGGGCTGTAAGGGAATTTTCGTCATTTGGGATTGAATTTGCCCAATCTGAGGTGAAAAATGGATTCTACATGTGAAATTATGTACGATTAGCCCGGGTCATAATTTTTGGAATAGTACAGTTGGACCGGGTATAAAAGGACTTGGATTGGGTCCCCGAGGTATTTTAGTCATTTTGCAGTTTTAAGCTAAGATAATCAATAAAATGTGTTTAGAATAATGCATGAATGAGTAATAACTCATTTCTTGTAAATTTAGAATTTTAGGACCGGATTGTCATGCTCAAGCCAGATCAAAATTAAGGACCAGTTGAGTGTCAAAAAGGGGTTTAAGGTAGTAATAGCCCTAACCTATTAAACTAAGTCTGGCCAAAAGTCATAAAGAAATAGGGGAAAATGTTTTTTCTTGATTCCAACCATTTAATCCTCTTGTTTTCACTTGTAATCACTCATTTAACTACTTAAACACCTATTAGACATGATCAATAGAAAATTGGGCCGTATAACCCCTTAGGGTTTCATCATCCAAAACCGCAAAACAAACCAAACAACTAATCTACGATAACAACAACAACCATATAACCTTGAATTCACTAGAAAACAAGGTTATTTGTAGTTACGTTTTTATTTCTCTCTCTCTCTCTCTCTCTCTCTCTCTCTCTCTCTCTAATCGCATACCTCCCTTTCTCCCTCTAACCGCGCACCTCCCTCTCTCCTTCCTCTTGATTTTGCCTTGCTACAAGCCATATTCATGAAAATATTTACAATATCCTCAAAAATTAACCAACACTAGGATAAATAATATATTCCCTCTTGACCCTTTGCCTTGGATGAAATATGGGCCTTTGGAGTTAAGATGAAGAGCTAAAGAAACATTAGAATGTGAAAAGCATTTTTGACATTTCAAAGTGTTTGCGCGCAGTTTGGTTATATCTATTTGGGAATAACATATATGTACCTATAAAATGTACATGATTATATTACAGGAATCCCAACAGGGTTTGTACATAGTACTTACAATTCCCAAAATAATGATTAAATTACAAATAACCAACGTTAGCACTTGGACTGGTTTGGAACCTCTAGTTGCCTATAATTACACTTTTACCCCTTGAGCCGCTGCCTACTGTTGAAAAATTTATACAGTTATGGAAAGAGTGAGATTCAAAAGAATCTCAATAGTAACAGACTATCAATTACATAAAATGTGATAAATAGATATGCAATGCACTACATATGCATGTGACTTCCTAAGGGGTCACCTATCCTGAGATTTCCCTGGGTTAAATGCGCTTAACTTTTGTGTACCCGTGCCAAAATACAGATACTGGCTCTAATTGCTTCTGACCACCGGTACCCCATGACTGCCCTTGTCTCAAAAATCGTGCCTACTATCTCCGAGCATCAAAATACTGTGTATGGACTGCATATTGTGCCGGTACATGTACTCAGACACGTACTTTGTGATATGCTTCTTGAAGTCCACCAAGCTGTCATTTGAATCCTGCGCTATAACCTCATTCTTTCCCTAGACTCTAAAATATAGTATCTGGGAAGATATACATCACTGTATGGATCCAAGGTCATCTATGTTAGAGCAAGCGTTTCACCCAAGAGGGGGGTGAATTGGGTGATACTAAAATTTCATTGCAAATAAAAACTTGACGGTGAATATAAAGCAATAAAGAGTAAGGAGAAATTTCACCGAAGTGTACACCGAGAGTTATACTGGTTCGGCCATAACCACTTTGACCTACGTCCAGTCCTCAGAGCTTCTCTGAGAGTTTCACTATAACTTCCAAGATTCAGTGTGTTCTTTGCACCTCAGTACAAGCAAGTTCCTTCGCCTGGACACTCGCTCCCCCTTACAAGTTGTAATCCAATCCCAACTCAAGGTTCCACAACCTTAAGTTATCTCAATAACAATTATTGAGTTTGAATGAAATATCTCTCTCACAGAGTGAATAAGAATCACTGAAGCATAGAATTACAAATATGAGTAAAACAGAGTAGTGAGCTTGATAATGCATTCGTGTGTATGATCTTGTTCTCCTTCTCTGTTTGGATGTTCCCATATATATAGGTGTGTTGGTAATGATCGTTGGAACATTTTCTTCTCGTCCGTTAGAGAGTACGCAGCCACTGTTGACTTTTCCAGTATTTGAAAAATATCCGTTTGAGGTAGGTGGCGGTAGGTGACATTTGAACGTTGCTTTTGACTTTCCTTATTTGGTAAGATCTCTTTATTGTTTATTTGTGGATATGCTAAGAATACTAATACAATGAAAGGTTAATCATATAGGAAACAAATCAATGAATGTTGGAATGAATTCTCAAAATCTGGACTTACATACTCGAGTAGTTACTCGAGTATTCATTTAAGTTTACTCAAGTACATACTGGAGTATCATCGGGAAAACTTTGATAAACTGCAAGTCAATAAGCAAACATAACATTACTCGGGTAGTGCATGAAGTAAACAAAATTTCAAACCTTTGGAAATACCTGTTTACTTGGGTACTTACTCAAGTATGGCTCCCTTTTCTTCATAGGTTACTCGAGTAGCAACTCGAGTAAACCTTCAAATAAACTTTAGGTTACTTGATGCTTCACTCCAGTAATATTGGCAGGATTTCAAGGCTGAGAGCACTGCAAGTTTGATTACCTTGTTACTCGAGTCCTTACTCGAGTAAACATAAATTTTCTGCATAGCTTATTCGGGTAGTGACTTGAAGTTCTCTTCCAACTAACTCTGCATACTCGAGTAGTAACTTGAAGTTTTTCTTCTAAGTAATTCTGCATACTCGAGTAGTAACTTGAAGTGAAGGGTGAGAAAAAAATTTCATGTTATTCGAGTAATACCTTCAAGTTTTGCTTACCACAGTGAGTTACTCGAGTAGCTCCTCGAGTAACATTGGCAGGGTTGAAAATGCCGAGAGCAACACATTTCTTGAAACAGAGTAACTCGAGTATCATTGGCAGAGTTGAAAATGCCGAGAGTAACTGGAAGTATTTGACATGGTTACTCGAGTAGCGTTGGTAGGCCGAGAGCAACTCCAAGTGAAGTACCTGGTTACTCGAGTAGCTACTCGAGTAACGTTGGCAGGCCGAGAGCAACTAGAAAACATTTACCTTATTACTTGAGTGCTTACTCGAGTAACGTTGGCAGGTTACTTGAAAGTTGACCTGTCAAGTTTCTGTCTCATTACTCGAGTAGCTACTTGAGTAACCCTTTAGAAAATTTGCCAACAATGAAGTTTCTCAGCTTTTTCTCTTGTCCTTTCTTCATTACTCCAATGCTTACTTTAAGTGATGATTTTCCCTATTTTTACTTTGTTCAAACTTATTTGTTTATCAAATATTTTTCATGCCATTCTTTGTTATCATCAAAACATGAGATCTAACAATCTAGGTCTCTAAATCTAGAAGAACCTGCTCACATTATACTGGGATTAGACCATCCGAGTACCCTGTATACTGATCTATAAAGGTGCATACTTTGAGACAGCCCGCAAATATATAGCTCCTTTGGAAGAGGCCCTAAGACCTAGTGGACCAATGTGTCCTTAGGCTAACAGATGAATTCAGAAATGTGATGGGTAGCGACCCGAGGATTAGGGGTAGAGGCCCACGGCTATATACTGGTCCACTACAACATCACTGGCATATAGGATCTTATAGCCTAGGGCCACTGCCCCACACAATCTTCTAGTAACTAAAGTTCCTGCTCACAACCAGATAAATATGCCTCCTCACATAGCACCCTACTCGGCAATACAGTGTTCATATTACAGAAAATGGATACACACAACATATAAACATTCAGATAGTTTATGAAATATAGAGTTACTACCTTAAACCCCTTTTTGACACTCAACTGGTCATTAATTTTGATCCAGCTTAGGCACGATTGTCCGGTCCTAAAATTCAAAATTTACAAAAAAAAATGAGTTATTACTCATTCATGTGTTATTCTAAATACATTTTGTTGGTTATCTTAGCCTAAAACTATAAAATGACTAAAATACCCTTAGAGACCCAGTTCGACTGTACTTTTTCAAAAATTATGACCCGGGCTAATTCTACAAAATTTCATGTGTAGAATCCATTTTTGACCTCAGATTGGGTAAATTCAGTCTCAAATGACTAAAATGTCCTAACAGCCCCTAACTTAGGGTTTTAAGTGCATTTTTGACATTTCACATTCTAATGCATTTCACACTTCACACTTAACATATACCCTACACGATTTTCCATTCTACACACAATGGAATCATCAAAAATACAAAATTCTAGCCCTAAAACCTTGAACAAGGTATAGCCGAAAGTCATCAAGAAATTAGGAAAATTTGTTTTGTTGATTCCAACCATCTAATCCTCTTCTTTTCACTTCTAATCACTTATTTAACCACTTAAACACGTATTAGGCATGATCAATGGAAAATTGGGCAACATAATCCCTTAGGATTTCAGCATCCAAAATCGCAAAACAAGGTAAAATAAACCAAACAACCAATCCACAACAACAACAACAATAATAGCCATATCGCCTTGAATTCACAAGAGAACAAGGTTATTTATGGTTACCTTTTGATTTCTCTTTCTTTCTCTCTCTAACCTTGCACCTCCCTCTCACCTTCCTCTTGTTTTTGCCTTGCTACAAGCCATATTTGTCAGACCCTTATCTTATTTTCACCTTGTTCAAAGTATTAACGAAAAATAATACACAATTCGATGGGTAACACAGGAATAGCATAAATATACCGATAATATGAGCATGATTACATAAATTCCCCATAGGGGTTCGTACATAATAATTACAATCAATGCAGTCGCATATGGCTACTAGGGTGTCTAACCCGTCCTAGTAAAATGGAGACACCTTCCCGTCTTCATTCCACCACTATATTCCCCTCATATGGTTCTCTTCTTTATTCTCAGCATAGCTTCTGTCTTCACCTGTCTAAATTGTTAGTAAGGGAGAGTGAGATTTGAGAGAATCTCAATAAAAAACAGATACCATAATGCATGCATGATAAATGCTATGTGTATGACATGTTAGCTTTAACTAGATGCATGAACCATAATGACATCTCTGCATGCTCAACGTTTCATGTAACATAACTATGTCCACAGTACAAATAGAAACAGAGCATCATTATTCAAATATGCTCTACACAATCAAGTAAAGCAATCACATGCATCACTACACAAGTAAAGATATCAAATACATGCATATAAGGTAAGTTCCCTACCTCTAGTCTCTGAGTCCTTCTTTTGTACCTTTCTATCAGTCCAATATTCTGTGTTTAGCTTGGCTACTGTCCAATCCTAAAATCCCAAATTTACAATAAATGAGTTACTACTCATTCATTTATTATTTTAAACTCATTGCATTGGTTCTATTTTGGCCTTTTTAGACGGCCATGGGAAGCTCAAACAAGTGCCCATGGATTAGAGAATTTAAACCAATAAAAAGGGTGAAAATTCTAAAATAGGGGTCTTGGCCTAGGCCAAAAATTCTTTAGCCTAGGCTAAGAGAGGTCATAAAGTTTTGGGCCATGGCCAAGCAACTCTTCTGGCTGCGGCCAAGAAATCATGTTTTCTTGGCTCAACTTCCAAAAATCATAACTATTTCTACAAAAATCGAAATGGAGTGTTCCAAAATTCTATGGAAAGATATTTAAGTTTAGTTTCATGGAAAAATATGAAGCACTACCATATACAACTACAAAATTCCTGAATGCCATAAATTCCCATGCTACTCTAGAATTAAGTCCAGAAAAAGGGAAAAACTTTGAAAATTCATAACTTTCAATTCACAACTGCAAATCGCTTATAATACCTATCAAATTAAAGCCCAATATGTCTACTTTAATCATGGAAAGTTTCATTACATTTGAACTTGGTTTGACTAATGAAATTTATGGTAGAACAACACTTCCTGACAAGAAATAACCAAACAACATGCATTTGCACTTCCCTAATTTCCATATTTGTGTACAAATTTCCAAAAATCATGAATACCTATATTCCCACACAATTTTTCCTTCTAAATATAATGGAACCATAAGAATTACCAAATTCCAACTCCTAGTCCCTTGTTCAGCAACTGGACGAATTTAGGGTTTAGAAGAGAAAAAATGTGTTTCCTTGATTTCTCTTGTTTAATTACTTCCTTCCCACTTCTAATCACATGATTAGCTATTTAACACTAAATGAACATGATTTGTAGAATTTTGGACAACATAACCTTTCTAAAGTTTATGATCCTAAAATCACAAAACAAGCCAAATCAAACCAAACTCAACAACAACATATAACTCGAGAATCCAAGTTTTAGAGGTTACCTTTGATTCTTGAACTTTCTCTCTCTAAAATGTCACGTTCCTCCCTCCTTAACCTTGATATTACTTTGCTAAACAATGAGTTCCATGAAGAAGGAGAATTTATAGAAAGATCTACACAAGTTAAGAAGCCAAATCATAAGGAATAACAAACTTACCTTAAGATTTTCCCTTCTTGTCTCTTCCTTCTCTATAGTTTCTTCATAAGCTCTCTCTCTCTCTCTCTCTCTCTCTCTCTCTCCCTCTCTCTCTCTCTCTCTCTTAGCCGTGAAATGAGCAAGAAAGATGAAGCATGGGCTTCATAAAATATCTTCCATTTTCCTCTTAATTATTATTTTCCCAAATTTCTATTTATGACACTACTTGTCCTTTAAGCTTATCCTTTCACAACTTGTGTCATAACCTTTAATCCGATTTGAACTAATTCTCCTCCATTTGGTTAGCCTATAAAAATGCCTAGGGCCCCCTTTTTAACTAAGATTAGGCTTCAATTTTCATTAATCCAATTACATGAACAAGATAATTATATTTTAATCTAATTCCACATGTGCTCATACTCCAACAATTATAATTTAATCTCTTGTCTTGGATTGATAACACTTGGCATGTTTATGAGCCAAATAATTATTTTCCTTTTATTTTCCTTAATTAACTGAATTTAGCTTCAATTAATTAGAAAATAATTAATCTTGTGCTTTGTTGGTAAAATTACAAATTTGCCACTACATTTTTTAATTTAATTCCTTTTCTTCCTTTCTTTAGCCAAAATTCACCATTCTATTTCATTGAATATTTCCAATAATTACAATGCATTTTGGTGAATAAAATATGGAGTGTTACAATATTCATGAAGATATAGAGGTTAGAAGTGATCTTGCATGAACTAGAAGCCTTAAACACCAAGATTTCAACCTACTTACCTTGGATTTTCTTCTTGAGTTCTCTCTCCTTCTATGTTCTTTCCTCCTCTTCGTCCAACTCTCTCTCTCTCTCTCTCTCTCTATTTCTCTTGGTTTGGTCAAAAATGAAGGCTTATGGAAAGAGAAAAGCCCTATAAACCAAATATCCTGCACCTCCTTTCTTTATTATATTTTATGGCAATTTAACCTATGCCAATTGTTTTAATAATCATTATCTTTTCCCTTGGCCTTTTTACTTGGCCGAAATTGAGCTTTAGGAGGGAGTAATAATATATACTCAATTATCACTTTTATCCTCTTCCACATAAATTTAATTAGAGTTGCACTATTTTACTTTCTCATCATCACTTTTTTTTATTTTGACCATATACTAAAAATTGCTCTAAATGGGATATTTATTTTCAATTTATTGTTTTTCCCTCTTTAAATCTCTTTTTGGCTGAAATATATCCCAGTAGAAGGGAAAAATTATTAGCTTCTTTTATAATTGGAAAATTACCATTTTGCCCTTACATTTTGTGATTTTCACAAAAACTGACAGAATATTCATCAAACTTTGAAGATTCATATCTTTATTTATATATGTCCAATTGCTATGGTTCTAAAGGCTATATGACCCTTATAAAGTCTATTTTTAAGAAAAAAAAATATTTCCTTTAGCCAACAGGTTGCACAACATTCTAGAATTATCATTTATTGGACACTGCCACCGAAACCTACCAGTTTTACTTGACTAACTTCAAAAATACATAACTCTTAATATGCAAGTCCAAATGACTTATATGACCTATCAAATTAAAGCTTGAAATTTATAATTTTATTCTAGAAAATTTAACATTCATTAGACATCCTTTGGTTATTTAAAAACACATGACAATCTCACTACCTCACAAGAAATCACATTGGCTGCATATTTCAATTCACCAAAATACACCATTTTATTCCATTTATTGAAATAAATATATGCTAGATATTTTGTGTATGAATTTTGGGATATTACAACTCTCCCCCCTAAATAAAATTTCATCCCCAAAATTTGCTACGCATATCTACTCATAAATTTTGAATAACGCTTCCGCATGCCTTCCTCTGCTTTCCACATTGCTTCTCTAAGAGATAATCCCTTCTAGACAACTTTTATGGACGGATACTCCTATGTCTAAGCTATTTCTCCTGCCAATCAATGATCTGGTCAGGTCCGACCTCATATGTCAGATCATCCTGCACAAACAAATCTTCATATTCAATGACATATTCGGGATTAGGTTGATATTTCTTCAATTGTGACATGTGAAAAATATCATGCAATCAACTCAGATTTGGGGGTAAACCAATTTGGTACGTGACTGGCCCAATCTTTGATAATATCTCAAACAAACCAACCGAGGGCTTAGCTTCTTCACTTTTAATGACATACTTATGCCTGTAATAGGTGAAACCTTCATAAACACATGATCACCGACCTCAAACTCAAGAGGTTTTTGTCTCTTATCAGCATAGCTTTTCTGACTACTTTAAGCAGCTAGCAATCTCAGCTTAATTAGCAGAAGGTATTGGCTTGAAGGGCAAAATCATCAACACTGGCGATTGAGAGTCCCAATGAAGATCAGGAGCTTACATTGGTTATTCTAGTGTCAGTTAATTTTTGAGGATATTGTAAATATGTTTCAAACCCTGCAGGGAACTCCTGTATTGTAAAAAAGTACTTCTTATCAGTATATTTGTACTATTTCTTATGCTTGTGGAACTATACCTTTATCACTCTAGCAAATATCGAAATGTTAAGGGGTTTGACACCCCTAATATATTTTATATTAAGAACTGGAGGAATATAACAAAATCCTATAAAATAGCAATTGATATTTTTAGTTTTATTATCATCAAAAAATGAAATATAACAGTCAATTTTGCCTTTGGTGTAGTAAATCCCTTGAAACATTCCCTTCAACTTTAATCTTTCTAAGTGTGGTATTCATAAAAAGGTGTTGTAAATCGTTTGACGAAAAATGGTGAAACACATATTTAAGTGGTAGTAAATTCCTTTAGTTTACTAATTTCTCTAAAACGGAGGCTTTTTTTTTGTATACGAGTATTATTTTGCAGTATTTTAATAAATTTGGTTGGTGGCTCATTGGTTATAAATTTCCTGGGATATGAGGCTGTCACAAGCAAGGGTGGTGGGCTTCTTCTTTTTTCCAAAAAAAAAGTGAGAGGCAATATTTTAAAACCACAAATATTTCATAATTCCATTTAAGTATAGTAGATTTCTTTTGGGATGATTGAAATATGAGTCACCCTTTTGGGTTTTGTTTATTCCAAGGTAGTTTAGTTGAATTTTGTGAAAATCACACCAAGGTCCCAAACAAGAAAAATAATATCAAAAAAGTATCATGAGTTGTCAATAACAAATGCATGAGCGATCATTGACAAGTGAAAGAGCTACCATTAACAAGTTATAAGACTTTTTTGATATTATCTTCTTTAATTGAGACCTTGGTGTAATTGTCCCTTGAATTTCCCCATCAATTAAACTTTCTTTTAATTTCATTTAGATTTTTTGGATCTTAAATGAAATTTCTCCATTTTATGAAAAAATAAAATAAAGGGAAAAAGACATTTAAATACCATTTCAACTTCCAAAACCAGAAAAAAGCCCATAAAAACTTACAAAAGACAAAGAAGGAATGGGGTGGGAATCTGGGTTTAAATCAATGTTTTAAAAGCCAGACCAAATATCGAGCCGGAAAGGTCAGCGGGTCAAGGTTTAACCGGTTGGAACGGTTGAGCCGTTTAGCCGAACCGGTGACGTAATAATTAAATTTAAAAATATTATATATATACACATATATTATAATAATTAGTCTTTAGTTTAAGAGGTCATAAAAGCACAAAATTGTTTAATATTTGGTTCTGCACTCAGTTTTTTTTTAACTTGCATAATAATTTCCCTCATCGAGGTCACTTAGATGATTAAATATTTTTAAGAGAGGCCCTTACCTGCTTCACAACTTTCAAAAAATGTATATAAAACACTCATCTTTGAATTCTCTTTATCAAGTAATCCACTTTTTGTCTTTTTTAAGTTTTTTTCAGGTTTTTTTTAAAAAAATTTTTCCCCAAATATGTACACAAAACACTCATTTTTGGACTTTTTTTCAGGGTTTTTTTTTTCAATTATCCCACCAAAAAAACCTGATTTTTTTTTTGTAAATTAAGTTATTGGGTTGGGCCGGCCGGTTTTTAAAAACGCGTTCCGGGTTCTGGGCCAAAAACGGCTTCTAGCCCAACAACGGCTAAAATTCGGTCCAAAGCGGTTCATCCATGAAAATGGTCCAAAGTGCTAATCCGGCCTACTCTCTTGACCGGTCGACGGTCCAACCGGTCGGACCGTCCGGTCCAGTCTGATTCTTAAAAGCTTGGTTTAAATGTTTGGGACTCTTGATTTGGGACAATATGAGGTGGGGACTCCAACAGTCGTGCTGACCCTTCAGCGGTGTCCTCATAGCGGGTTTCTTCTTCAGTTTTTACTGGAATAGACTGAACCGAGTTCTCCTTATTCTTCGCTTTCTCTACTCTGAGCTCTTTTCTCAGCTCAGTGATCATGTCCCGCTGATCTTTTATCAGACCTATTAATTCTTGCATTGGATCCGGTGGATTATCATTGACGACCTCCACCTCTGGGTCTACACGCGGAACATTGAGGTGTCCTCTAGTTTTCTTCATTCTACAAACAACTTATCCCATTAATATAACAAAGATAGTATGCACACATATACACAAGTTTCATACATATCCATATCAATAAAACTTATATGTGCATACACAACACTCATTCACAGATGATCTTCTATCCCTAAAGCCAACTAAGGGATCTATCCTACCAAACTCTACCCTTGCCAGGAACTACAGCTCTGATATCAAAATGTAACCCCTACCTTATTTAGCATAGTTAAGATTCGATAACGCATAGTAAAAAGGGGTTAGAGACCGTCGGATAGTTCAAAACTCATTAAAACACCCACTCAGGAGTAAGGACTTTACAAAATTTTCAAAACTTCTTTCCTATTCTGGTCTCCAGTTCAATTATCGAATATAATCACTTGTGCAGTTAATTTACATTCATTCATATCAGAGTATCTAATAGCAATCCCAGCAACCACCGGGTTCCATTCATTCATCCCAAGGTTTACAATTCCCATATAGGGGACTACACAACTATAGTCAACTACTAATTACAGCCCAAAAATAATTTACAAGATTTCTGTCCAACATGATTAACCAACATATCCAAAAGAAAATGTCCCTACAGGGTTCTAACCACTCTGGGTAGTGCGCTTCTCCTTGGAGCCACTCGCCCTGTCTGAAAGGTTAGTTAAAGGAAAGAATGAGATTCAAGAGAATACCAATAGTAACAAAACATTTATACCACACATAAGCACACAGCAAGTAAGCAAATCATCATACAGCAGCAGCAGCACAAATCATACTCCACCCTCATCCCCTTTCTCCGCCGGGAAGGCACATCGTCCTAACCCTAACCGTTGTTAGCTACTCAGGGACTGTTGGCGTGGCAATGTATACACATAGCCTTATAGCTCATATAGCTATCCAGCTTTTACAAATGGCCCGTCGGCCTTCACAAATAGCCTTTTGGGCTTTTCACCTAATCACAAAGTCATACCTCATCCTCATCCCCTTTCTCCGCCGGGAAGGCACACAACCCTTACCCGATCTGTTATTAGCTACTCAGGGACTATCGGAATGACAGTGCTTACACATATTCACAATGTCGCAGCATACGAATTTATCACAGATCAATGATAATACACACATACAATACATCACATATGATACGAAAGAAAAGTCATTACCCCGTTCCTTCCTGACGTTTGCTGGCTCAGTGGGCTTACGAGGATGGCAGATGTCAAATCCTATAAACCAAATAGGGACAATAGGTCAATCTCTTTTCCAAGTTTCCAAATTTCATAATACTTTATGTTGGTTATCATTTAGACTCTCTAGGTGACTATTATAGGCCTAAACATATCTCCAAAGGGTTGGAAGAAACTACCCAGAAGATACCTTTTTTGGATGCAAAACACCAATTTTGGGCTACCTCACTCGAGTTACAACCACCTCACTCGAGTGATGCCCTCAGTTGTGCTCAAGTCCCAGCGAGTGAAACACAAAAAGTATTTGCCCGAGAGCAAATCCTCAAAATATCTCTTACACTCACTCGAGCACAAGAGGCTGCACCCGAGCAATGACCTTAAGTGCACTCGAGCACCAAGAAGTGCAACACCAAGAGTGTTTGCCGAGAGTATAGACTACTTCCAGGCAAGACCTCACTCGAGCATGCCCATGCGCACTCGAGCAGGATCATATCTCACTCGCAAATCAGGAAGTGTGCTCGCAGTTTCTGCCTAAAGACTTAACCAAAATTCCCAGAATTCCACATCATACTCGAGTGAGATCCTCCCTCACTCGAGTGATGCCTATCAGATGCCAAATCGCAGCAACTGATATGGTTTTCCAAAATTGACCAATTTGCTACCAATGGTCCTAAGTCTTATACCACAACTTATTCTCACTTATTTTAACACAAAGAACCCATTGGTAAACCCAAAACAACCAAATCCCAACTCAAGCAACACATTCTTATCTCTAGACCATAAGATCACCAAAACCATAATTTGCCAAACTTCCTCTTTTCAAATCCAAACCAAAATCATTGACTCCCATACACTATTTAGCATCTATTCCACCACATTACATCACTTAGTTCATATCTTCTAAAATCATAAGAAATCAGGGCAAATTCCAGAATTTACCAAAACCAAACAATGGCCAAAACATTCATACCAAAATGCATTAAATGATTACCTCTTCCTTTCCCAAATGTGATTTCCTTGATTCCACCAACTTCCAAATTTGATCAATTATCAAACACCACTTTTAGAAATTCTGAAAGTATGGCAAGGAAGCCCTCAACACCATAAACAACTTTAATAAACATAATATAAGCATTTGAAGGCATTAACTTACCTAAAACCAAGCTTTTCACTTTCTCTTTCTTGGTTGTTTTCAGCGAAAATGAAGGTGAGAAGAGAGATGAGAGAGTGAGTGGATGATGATGATATTTTCCCCCTCGCACATACACACACAACTGATTTGACAAGGGAAGAGAGAGGGAAAATCATTTGACTTTTTAACTTCTCATCCAATGGCTCTCATTTGACCACATGGCACCATCTCCTTCTTCCTACCATGATTTCATATGGACTTGTATACATAGGATTCCACCACATACTCTTTCAATCCTAGCCATTGGTCTTGATTACTAAGGAGTTTTCTCTTCGGTAACTGATCAATCAATTGGTAAATTTACCATTTCACCCCTGATTTCATAACCTTTGCCAAATCATCATTATACTCCCATATAAACTTAAACTTTGCTTACAACATGTTTACAACAAGATTAACAATAATTACATCATTAAGATCATAATTAGCCCTAAATCACAAGTCAGGATATTACAAAAATAGAGTATGAATAAGTCATTTTCTTAGTCTTTGGTGTAATTTAGTTTCTACATATTAATCCTGTAAAGAGAACCCTCTTTCTTCTATTTGCATATCATTATGAGAGTTAATTGAATGAAAAACCCATTCATGAAGAAAACAATCAGAAGTGGAACAAAGAAAGCCTCAGTTTCAAATAAAAGATGAAATGTCAACAAAAAATCCTAATATATAGTCTATTCTTTCTAGCATTAAGGTTAGCCTTCTCACAATTCTAAATAACTACATGTTTTCAAAAGTTCCAAATGTTCACTTTATGTGTATTGTAGTTGTTGTCATACAGAGTCTGACTTTTTGTAAATGCCAATATTGTATTTGTCATTACCATTACTAATTTTGTTAATTGTGACAATTTATTACAAGTAATGTATATAGGAAGGACATGTTCTTTGGGGTGGATGACTTGTATGCATTAGGTGTATGTGGAATGAATAATGTTCACAAGCCGTTTGTCCATTTGCATGATAGTTGTTGTCATGAATATTTCTGGTTTTTTGTCAATGCCATCACTGTACTTGTCATTACCATTACTAAGCTTGTCAATACCATCAATAAAATTAGTCAACGAATTTACTCATATTGTTAGTACATAACGATTTTGTCAAAACCATTACAATTTTTGTCAAAATCATTAATGTTTTAGTCAATCCCATTACTTAATTAGTCATAGCCCAAAACTCTTGGTCAATCCTTGCACATATTTTGTCAATACTTGTTGATTTTATCAAAACCGTTACGAATTTTGTCAAAATCATTATTGTTTTAGTCAATCCCATTACTCAATTGATCATAGCTCAACTGGCTAATCCTTTCACACATTTTATTAGTACTAATTGATTTTGTCAAAACCATTACTGTTTTAGTCAATCTAACTACTCAATTGGTCACAACTGATAACTATTGGCCAATTATTTTACACATTTTGTCAGTACTTATTGAATTTTTCAAAACCCTTATGATTTTTGTTAAGAACATTACTGTTTAAGTCAATCTCATTATTTAATTGGTCTTTAAGTGAGTCTTAAAGGCATTTGGTCTTTAAGTCAAAACGTGAAAAACCCAGGTCCCAGCCCATCCCTTCTTTGTCTTTTGCAAGTTTTAATGGGCTTTTATGGGTTTTGGAAGTTGAACTGGAATTTAAATGTCTTTTTCCCTAAAATAAACCTCCTTCTTTTTTACTGAAAAGGTCATTTTCCCTAGATTTGGATTTAAAAGAATCACTTCTAGCCTATTTTTTCCTTGTATTTTAATCCTCAAAATTTGTTGACAAAAAAGCGATAAGTTTAATGCCTTAGTTAAGAAATGTTGAGTTTCTTACAATTTAACCCAAGGCTGTTTGAGTATAGCAGCCAAATCCTCTACAAAAACAAGTTTGAGATGTTATCTAACATCCCATTTTTGTTTCACCAATATTCCTTATATGTAATCAATACATTTAATGGAATAAAATGATGAATGGTGATATACATAAAATGATAGGAATACTCCAAATGGTGGATACGCACAACTTGGTTAAGCTGGGACACAAAGGAGAACCTCTTGCCTACTGAAAGGCCTAACATTGTAGCCTAAATTGGATCTTGAAGAACATAGCACAAAAAAGAGAGCTCAAGAAGGCAAAATCAAAGGTAAGTGCTTGTGATTTCAAGTGTTCTTGCCTTCTAGCTTGTGTAAAACCTCTTTTAACCTCTTCTCCTCCATAAATATCATGGTTAGAAAGCAAAATATCAAGAGAATAGAGAGAGAAAGAGACACCTAGAAAGAGAAAGAGAGTAAATCAAGAGGTAATCTCCAAAACTTTGATCCTCCTGCCTTATGTGTTGTTGTTATGGTTATTGATGTTGCGATTGGCTTGCTTTGGTTGTTTTTGTAAAATTTGGGAGAAAAAACCCTATGGGTTATGATGCCAAAAGTTTCTCAAATCATGTTTATTAAGTGTTTAAGCAGTTAATCTAGTGATTATAAGTGAAAAGGAAGTGATTAATCAAGAGAAATTAAGAAAACACAATTTCTCCTCTTAGGGTGCAAAGTTTCGGCCAGAGGCAGAATGGGGAGAAGGAGTTGAAATTTTGAAATTTTGATTATTTTATTGGATTTAGAAGGGAAAATTGTGTAGAAATATATGAGTTCATGATTTTTGGATATTGGTATACAAATCTAGAAATCTTTGAAATTGAAAGGAAATGCTATTTGATTTGCTTCACTGGAGGCAGTCTGATTATTCAACGAATTTTGTTAGCCAAATCTAGTCCAAATATTATGAAATTTGGTAGGATTAAAGAAGACATTAGAGCTTTAATTTGATAGGTGTATCATAATTTTTGGACTAGTATAATAAAATATATGAATTTTTAAAGTTGTGCCCTATTTCTAGAATGCAATCTGGAACAGGGGAAGTTTGGTGAATTTTTGGGAAAACTTTGATGTATATGGCCAGTCTTAAGTATTTTTGTACAAATTAAATTTACAAATCTTCACATAGGCTTTGGAATCAGTCAAATAGGATTTTCCTAGAATTAATTATGAATTTCCAAAATAGACTAAAAATCTACAAGTTTCTGGAAACAATGAAACTGCACTGTGCAGAATTGTACTGTGCAAAATCTATTATAGCTACATTAGATAACTAGCAGAATTTGATTTAAAGGTACTGATAGTACAAGTAATTTGTAACTCTAATTTTTATAGGAACTGGAAATAGCCCGAGCTAGAACCAAAATTTAGGACCGACCAAGGAATTGAAAAAGGAATCAGGTATTAACTCTTTCTTTCATACATTATATGAATTTGTATATGCTTTGCATATGCCATCTTCTATAATATGTATGATACAAAGTGCCTACAAGTACACTGATATGCCCGGTCGAGGGACTGAGGTACGGAATATGTAGGGGTTGCAATAGTGGTTGGCCCTGAATACATTTCCAATGGAATTGAATTATGTGTTATTATAATATTGCATTATTTGGTACTTGGCATATTTATTTATCACATATATTATATATATGACTGATTACATGTTACTACTGAGATTCTTTGAATCTCACCCTTTTTCAAATTTAAAAATATTCCAGCAGAAGGTAGTGGCTTTAAGGGCAAAAACGTCAACACTTGCAATAAGGGTCCCAGTGAAGATCAAGAGCTTACGTTGGTTATTCTAGTATTGGTTAATTTTTTAGGACAATATGTTTATATTTTTCAAACCCTACGAGGAGCTTCTGTATTATAAACAAGTACACTTTATCAACATATTTGTGGTATTTCTGTATGCCTATGGAATTGTGCCTTTATCTTTCTGGCAAATATTAAAATGTTAAAGGGTTTTGACATTTTTGATATTAGAGCTAAAAGCAATTCTGGCATTATCAGAATAGTATACTGATATGGTCTTATTTACAAGTTGACGGGAATGATGCATGGAAGATGGCGACAACGAGATAGGTCACTATCGTTAGTGAACCAGGATGCCTCAGGTAAGAGGATTCTTGAGGAGAAGCATTTTATGGAGATGAGGACACCTAGGGAGCAGGTCCAAGTTAGACCGGTATACAGGCCATAGCCAAGACCCGAGCCAATACCTAGAGAGTAGGTGGGAGATTCCGAGTAGCCACTCTCTGATTGGTCAGAGTCTAAGTTGTGAATTGCTACTCTCTCTAGAGCCAGGCCAGTGCATGTGACATATGACTTGCAGCCAAACCAAAGGTTCTGGGACTATGCTCAGTGCAGATACTTATGATCTTTTGAGAAGAATAACATGCCTGTAGCCCAGTACCTCGCATATTTAGATTATATGGATTCATTCTACTGGAAGCAAGTTCCATTGAGATTAAATTACCTAGACTAGATCTGGATTTATATGACCATATACTTCTTCTCAAACATAGCATTTTGGGCCAGGAAGAAGAATGACATAGTTGAGCGGGGTCCAATTGATCATTTTATCAAGTTTATGGATCACATCACACTGTATGTGGTGAAGTACATGTATGACAGTGTGTAAAGGGTCTATACCTAGTATTTTGGTGACCAGAGGTAGCTGGCATGACTTTTGAGACTAGGACAGTCACAGGGTACCGGTAGACAGAATAAGATAGAGCTACTATATGTGTTTTAGTACAGGTATACAAAAGTTAAGCATGCTCATCTCAGGAAAATCCTAGGATGGGTGACCCCCCTTGGAAGTCATATGTATAGTTATGTCATAATGTGTAAAAGAGGATAAAATCATATTGCACAGTAGTTATAGGTTGATGGTATTAAGAGCTTTCCTTAACTACTGTAAATATCTTATGTATGATATATATGACATATATGTGTACTCGAAATATTATGAAATGACAAAAATGCCCTTATATTCATATGAATTTATTTCTTCTCTATTTTCATATAGTGAAGTACAAAGATGGTACGACCACGTGGTAGACCACGAGGGGGACATAATAATGTAGAACCTGAACCCAGGCCTGATACAATACAGCAACAGATTCTGGGTATGTTAATACAGCAACAGGCGACACTAAATGATGTTAGGGAAGAGCTGCATGCGGTACAACAGAGACAGGGGAGGTTAGAACACCTTAACAGGTCAGAAGGCAAGCGTAATCCACTTGAGCAACCTCATCAGGAGACACCACCCATGTTTGTTTATGAGGCAAATATTTTTCAAACGTGGATGAAATATTTTAGTAAACAATAACCTCCTACTTTCTGAGGGAGATTTGATCCTCTAAAAGTGGAAGACTGGCTATCCAGATTGAATAAAATTTTCATAATGCTGATGTGCCCTGATGACATCAAGGTTCAACTAGCCATCTACAAACTAGAAGGAGATACAAATAGATGGTGGAAGAACACATTATTGTATTATGAGGGGAGGAAATATTCCAGTAACATGGGAAGTATTTCAAGGAAAATTTAATGAGAGATATTTCCCTCAATCAGACAGACTGGAGAAAGAAAAAGAATTCCTCAACATATGTCAAGATGATAAAGAGAGCTTTGATGAATAACTGGCATGGTCTATCTGATTGTCTCGATAGTCCTCATACCTAAGACATTGGAATGATGAGAAGTAGAGTTTTGACATGTTGGCATAGGGGTTGAAGCTAGAGCTAAAAGAGAAACTGGTTTCTAAACACTTTATAGTGTTCAACCAAATAGTTAAAGAGTGTCGAATTACCAAGAACAACTGGTTGAGCCTATACTCTGATAAAAACAACAATAACAAGGGTGTGTTGGTAGTGGGAGTTCTCCCCAAAAACACAAAGATCAGAGTGGACCACCCAGAAGAGGAACTAAAAAGCCGTTTCAGGCTGGCATTGCTACAAGTTGTTCCATCCTGGTAAAACATGTAAAGATGCACCAACCAGACATGCTCTAGCTAAACAAAAAATCTATTATCAATGTTGGGAACCAGGGCATTTTGCTAAAGATTACTCACAACAACAATAGCTAGCGAAGCCTATACTAAGAGCTCAGGGTAGGGCCTACGCAATAACTTGAGAGGAGGCCAAACAATCCCCTGAACTGATTCAAGGTATGGTTTATCTTAATGGAAATTCAGTACTAGCAATGCATGATTCAGGTTTTAGTCATTCATTTATTGCATTATGTGAGATAGTTAGGCCTAAGAGTACATAAATTTTAATATGACCTGGTTGTGTCTACGCCTACGGGTGTTAGAATTGTTATAGCCAAAATTTGTTTGAATTGCATAATAAATGCCAAGGGGCATGAATTAGCGGTGGATTTGATTTGTTTACCAGTGCAAGGTTGGAAATTATTCTGGGTATTGAATGGTTGACAGCAAATAATATGTTGCTAGATTGTGGAAACAAAAAGGGTCATTTACCCTAATCCACAGCCACAAGTCAATATAGAAACCAACCTTAAATTTCTTTCAGCAGTCGAGGCTGAGAGATGGTTACATAAAGGTTGTCAGGGGTACATGATATTCTTTTCCATGTAATCAAAAGTTGGACTAGCATTTGAAAGTATCCCTGTTGTAAATGAATTTCCCAAAAGTGTTTTCGGAAGATATCAGTGGATTACCTGCGGATAGCGAAGTGGGATTTGTGATTGACCTCTAGCCTGGAACAAAACCAATATTGAAAGCCCTATAAAAAATGGTGTTGAATGAAATGGTAGAATTGAAAAAGTATATTGAAGAGCTGCTAAAAAAAGGGTTCATTAGATCTAGTGTTTCATCGTGGGGAGCTCCAGTGCTCTTTGTAAGCAAAAAAAGACAGAAGCCTATGACTTTGTATTGATTACAGAGGGTTGCATAAGGTGACTATTAAGAACAAATACTCACTTCCTAGAATAGATGATTTGCTGGATCAGTTGTCTAGTTCCTATGTGTTTTTAAAAATTGACTTGAGATTAAGTTATCACTAGCTCAAGCTAAAACCAGAAGATGTACCAAAAACTACTTTCAGGACCAGATATGGTCATTACAAATTCCTTGTAATTCTATTTGGGCTAACCAATGCATCTGCCATGTTCATAGACTACATGAATCAAATTTTTCGTCCATATTTAGACCAATTCGCAATAGTTTTTATTGATGATATACTGGTATACTCATGGAGTAAATCAGAACATGAACATGACTGAGAACTGTATTGAACATACTGAAATCTAAGCAACTCTATGCCAAGTTTAGCAAATGTGAGTTTTGGCTTTCAGAAGTTAGATTTCTGGGCCATATAGTCTCGCAGCAATGAGTCTTGGTGGATCCTTGAAAGGTAGAAGAAATACTAAACTAAAAGAGGAATTTCTTCAGAATAGCTTTGCTTTTGACAAAGTTAACCCGAAAAACTAAACATTATATGTGGGAACATAATTGTGAGAGGATCTTCACTAAACTGAAATGTAAATTAACATCAGCACTGATATTGGTAATCCCAAATCCATTATAGACCTTTATTGTCTTTACTAATGCTAGTAGGCATAGATTGGGAAGTGTTTTAATGCAATATGGCCGTGTATGGGCAGATACATCTTGACAATTGAAGCCTCATGAAAAGAATCATCCCACGTATGATCTTCAGTTAGCTACAATTGTATTGCACTAAAAATCTGGAGATGCTACCTTTATGGTGCGACCGTAGAGCTATACTACGGCCACGAGAGTTTGAAATATTTATATGATAAAAAAGAACTAAATATGAGATAGTGCAGATGGATGGAGATAAAGTATCATCTAGGAAAGGCTAATGTAATTGTAAATGCATTGAGCCGTAAAACAGTATAAGTGGCAGCCATGATAATTCATGAGCAGAAATTGATAGGGGATTTTTAGAGATCTTAGTTTGTCTAAGCAGATTTTGATCAGTGGTGACAATGTCAGTGAGACATATAATGATCTAAGAGCAGCAATTGAAGAAGCACAAATCAAGGATAGACAAGCGCAGTCTATCAAAAATATGACTGAAAGTGAAAAAGCTACATCTAAGGTACATGGGTCCATTTGAAATCTTGTCGAAGATTGGACCAATAGTGTACTGATTAACTTTACCCCAAATCTAAGCAAGTTGCATGATGTATTCCATGTTTCCTAGTTGAAGAAATATCAACCTGATCTGGGACATGTGATTGAATAAGAAAATGTTGATATGTGGGATGATTTGACTTATAAAGTCACACATGATCGAGTCATTGATCGGTAAGAGAAACAGTTTAGACACAGGAGTATCCCATTCATAAAAGTTGTTTGGAAGGGATTATCTCCTAGAGAAGCAACATGGAAATTAGTGGAAAATATGCAGAAGTGTTATCCAAAGTTATGGCTATGCACATGTAGCAAATTTCAGGGAAAAAATTTATTTAAGGGGGAGAGCTATAACATCCCATTTTCATTTCACCAATATTCCTTGTATGTAATTGATACATTTAATAGAATAAAATGATGAATGGTGATGTACATAAAATGATAGGAACACTCCAAACGGTGGTTACACACAACTTGGTTAAGCTATGACACAAAGGATCAACTCTTGTCACTGAAAGGCCTAACATTGTAGCCTAAATTGGAGCTTGAAGAACATAGCACAAAGAGAGCTCAAGAATGCAAAATCCAAGGTAAGTGCTTGTGATATCAAGTGTTCTTGCCTTCTAGCTTATGTAAAACCTCTTCTCCTCCATAAATACCATGGTTAGCAAGCAAAATATCAAGTGAAGAGAGATAGAAGGAGACACCTAGAGAGAGAAAGAGAGTAAATCAAGAGATAATCTCCAAAACTTTGATCCTCCTACCTTATGTGTTGTTGTTGTGGTTGTTGATGTTGCAATTGGCTTGGTTTGGTTGTTTTTGTAAAATTTGGGAGATGAATCCCTAATGGGTTATGCTGTCAAAATTTCCTCAAATCATGTTTATTAAGTGTTTAAGCAGTTAATCTAGTGATTATAAGTGAAAATGAAGTGATTAATCAAGAGAAATCAAGAAAACACAATTTCTCTTCTTAAGGTGCAAAGTTTTGACAAGAGGCAAAATAGGGGGAAGGAGTTGGAATTTTGTAATTTTGATGCTCCCATGGGATTTAGAAGGGAAAATTGTGTAGGTATATATGAGGTCATGATGTTTGGATATTGGTGTGCAAATCTGGAAATTTTTGAAATTGAAAGGAAATGTTGTTTGATTTGCTTCATTGGAAACAGTCTGATTGTGCAATGGATTTCATTACCCAACTTAGTCCAAATATTATGAAATTTGGTAAGATTAACTTAGAGATGTGAAGCTTTAATTTAATAGGTGGATCATAATTTTTGGACTAGTATACTAAAAGATATGAATTTTCAAAGTTGTGCCCAGTTTCTGGAATATAATCTAGAACAAGGAAGTTTGGTGAATTTGGGGAAAAAGTTTGATGTCTATGGTCAGACTTAAGTATTTTTATACAAAATTACATTTAAAAATCTTCACATAGACTTTGGAATCAGTCAAATTAGATTTTCCTATAATTAATTATGAATTTCCAAAGTTGACTGAAAATCTGTCAGTTTCTGGAAACAGTGAAACTGTACTGTGCAAAATTGTATTGTATAACCAGTAGAATTTGATTTAAAAACGCAGTAATAGTACAAGTAATAATCAGTTACTTATAACTCTACTTTTTATAGGAACTAGAAATAGCCCGAGTTGAAACCAAAATTTAGGATCGACCAAGGAATTGAAAAAAAAGTCAGGTAGTAACTCTTTCTTTCATACATTACGTGAATTTGTTTGTATATGCTTTGTGTGTGTCATCTTCTATAATATTATGATACACAGTGCCTACAGGTACATTGATATGCCCAGTCAGGGGACTGAGGTACGGAATACATAGAGGTTGCAACAGTAGTTGGCCCTGAATACATTTCCAACGGAACTGAATTATGTGCTATTATAATATTACATTATATGGTACTTGGCATATTTTTTTATCACATTTTATATGACTGATTGCATGTCACTATTGAGATTCTTTAAATCTCACTCTTTTTCAAATTTAAAAATATTCCAGTAGAAGGTAGTGGCTTGAAGGGCAAAAACATCAACACTGGCGATTGAGGGTCCCAGTGAAGATCAGGAGTTTATGTTGGTTATCCTAGTGTTGGTTAATTTTTTAGGACAATTTGTATATATTTTTCAAACCCAACGGGGAGCTTCTGTATTGTAAACAAATACACTTTTATCAATATATTTGTGCTATTTTTGTATGCCTGTGAAACTGTGCCTTTATCACTCTGGCAAATATCGAAATGTTAAAGGGTTTTAACATTTTATACCTACTAGCCTACCATGTTTGTACAATAATCAAAAGGATATGTTCTAGTTAGTGGATTTATTGTATTTTATTAAAAAAAACGTAAACAAGCATGAGATGCTCTCGCCCTCCCTTTCTTGGATAATTAAAATAAAAGAAAAATCTTAATAATTTATGTATGAATTCAATAAAGATAGATGCTTTATTTCCGCATAAAACATGCTGTCATCTTATTTAATTGCCCGTAAGTTTTTTTATTTTTTATTTTTTTGCATGTCCATGAAAACCAGCTTATATTTTGACTAATTTGAAGACTCTATTCTAACATTTACACACATTTTTTTTTATAAAAGATAAAAGTGCATTCAAAAAGAAAAAACAGTGTACAAAATATCTCAAGAGGATATATGCATACTTCCCTTAATAGATAGGACAGACTCCAATGGATATGCTTATTTTTAGTAATGATTTTAATATAAGAACGCTTAACTAGTTTACAATGTCAATGTTGTGGATGTATAACTTGTTCTTGTCTAAGGATGAATACCAGAACCTCCCAGAGCGTAAGTAGCTGCAGGTGTAATATTCCAACTTTGGTTTGAGAGACCACATTCCATTCATTAGAGTTGAGCAATGGGTTCTATGGGCCGCTCGATAATCCGCCCGTCATCCACCCATTTATTTTTAAGTCCATGCCACTCAAAAGCTTGCTCATATACCCATGACAAATGGGCTTATCTAAACCCATGTGAGCTGAAATGGGTATGAGCTAGCCATTAGTGCATCTTTTTCAAAAGCTACATTTCTATTATTATTTTGTTGTTACTAATTTCTCAATATAAGTTACTAAGAACACAATAATTATTAAAGCACCAAAACCCTCATCATTCCTCATGAGATAATTTATTTAATAATTTAAATAATCCTTAATTAATAATTGATAAAATCTTTAGAGTGAGAGCAATTTATAATATTATATATAAAAGCTCTATATCATGATTATGATTATGATTTATGAAATATGATTATAATATATTATTATTGATTGATGAAATATATATATATATATAATTATATCATTTAACTCCCTTAGAAATTTGTCTTTTAGAATTACATTATCTCTTATACTTAAATAAATATTATATATAATATTATATTATATATATTATAAAAAGTATATTATATTTTTATATTTAAATAAATATTATACACACACATAAATGGGCGGACATGGGCAACCTAAGGGTGTGCCCGTGGCCCATCACATTTAGTACATACGCTCGCTCGTTTAAGCCCGCTCGTTATGGCTTTTATTGGAGGTCAAAATAGGCAATTTTTCATAGGATATGAGCAGACTCATTAGGTTGTGGAGATATGCTCAGCCCTACCATTTAAAAAAAAATAAAAAAAGTATTGATGGAAGTTAAGCGGAACATGAATGGAAGGTTGTCCTCGTCTTTATCTTTAGATAAACATGAGTTTCAATATTGATTAAGGACACCCATATTATTGTTGATGCGACTAACAATCAAAAGTGAAAGTGAATTTCATCTTTTAATTTCATACAAAATTTTATTTTTGTCACTTTTAATTCTATAAAATGTCATTTTAATTATGTAATCCTAACAGCATTAGTTTTTTATTAACAAAGGACAACATTAAAATTTTAAATTCTAACAACAGATTCTCAAATACTGACAAAATAATAATTTGCACACAAAAAAAAGAATTTAGTACAGATGATATCAAGATTAGAAGACTAAAAAGATACTTCTCTAGTCCTACAACCTAGTTTGGGGTGAATTTAATTCCTAAATGTAAGATTTTTGTCTTTTATTTTATCATTTATATTTATTATTTTTCTTTAAATTAATTTATCTAACTTATAAACTCATATATAGAGTTGGAAATAAGGGTCAATCCTTCATGGACTCAGGTATAAATGTTCCTTATGAAACTTGACAGAATGCTCCAATTATGAAGCCAAGCTCTTATGCTCACGGGCCAAATCAGGTATGTGGGCTTTAGGCCCGTTTAATTAAAAAACACTATTTTTTTTTTATATTTTTAAATAAATAAAGTTAAAAAACTAGTTTCCTAATTTAATACATAAATATTATCAAAACTAAATTACAAAGAAGTAAAGTTAAAATAACCAAAGTACAAAAAACCAGACCGGGCATTAAACCGGTAAAGGAAGTGGTTTAAGGGTCAGTGGGTCAGATCGGGGTCAACCTGGGATCAAACCGGTCATATTAAAATAATATAATTTAATTAAGAGGTCCAAAAATATTCATATTTAAGTGTAAAAAATATTTAAATATAATTTAGAAACATATTTCAAATTAACAAAAGCTTATAAAAGTGTATAAAAAAACAAAAGCTTCCAAAAGTATGATAATATCATAAGCAAATTAAAATATTCGTTATCAAAATTTTAACGTTTTAAAAAAAAATAAAGAAAACTTTTTTTTTTCTTTTTTTTTTTCGAAAAAGGGCAAGCCCATGCTTCTATATAGGGGTGTTCAAAACCGGGACCGGGACCGGGATCTACCACTCCCGGTCCCGGTCCCGGTTTTTGGCCGGGATGCAAATTGCATCCCGGTCCCGATCCCGGTCCCGGTTTGGTCCCGGTCCCGGTAATCCCGGGCGGGACCGGGATCAAACCGGGAAATCCCGGTTTTTTTATAAAAAAAATTAAATTTAAAAAATATTATTATTTTAGTTAAATTTTCTATAATCTAGTGTTTAAAGTAATTATTTAACATCTAATAAGGTCATAATAATCACACAAATTGATCTAGAATTGAAGAATAACATTTTATTATTATTATTATGATCACCATCATCATTTTTATTATTTTTTTTATACATTATATAGTAGGATTAGTATCACAATATATATAGTTTAACTCCAACTAAATATGTGATACACATTTTATCAAATGATAACTTAAATTATAGGATAAAAAATACAAAAATAAAACAATAACTTAATTTTTAAGAAAAAAATTTTAAAAAAAATATAAAAACCGGGACCGGGACCGGGACCGGGATCACAAGGTACGTGACCGGTCCCGGTCCCGGTCCCGGGTCCCTTAGATCCCGGTCCCGGTTTTCCCGGTCCCGGTCCCGGCCGGGACGGGAAATTCCCGAGATCAAAATTCCGGGACCGGGACCGGACAACCGGGACCGGGATTTTTTGGACACCCCTTCTATAAACCATCCTAGTGTCTGATAATCTCCCCAAACCTACTTTTTTTTGTGGTTTTTTTTTTTTTGCCATCCTACTCAAAGCTACTTCATAGCATAGATCTACGCCATTTAATTAAAGCCAACCACCACTTTTGAATTTTCACTCTTACTTTTTCCCTTCCTTTCCCTAAACAATTGTTTTCAGTTTCACTTTCGTTTATATTCTCACCGCATTCCTCAACTCATGTTTTTCCTTGCCTCAAGTAATATGGGTTTGTCCGACAGGAAGGTGAGATTGCTAGCTCAAGGGGTGGCATTTGCTGTGATCTACGAAGGCGATTGTGCTTCTCTTTGGCAACCCAACAGCTTACCATGGTCAATATCTCTATTTTGCTTTATTTTGTTGAAGTCTCATGTGGGTTTTGCTGTTATTCGAAGAGATAAACACGATTAAACGGGAAGTTATTTTTTTACTCCTTCTTTCTGCTTCATCTACTGCATTCTCTCAGCATCAGGAGGGGGAAGACTGACTCGGTGAACCGCCCAACTCAGCGGGTTATCCGGTTTTCTCTCGGGTTGCACCGGTCTAAGCCAAGTTACCTGGGTTGGAGATCTACCCGAGTCTAGACGTCAACCGGACCGGACAAGTGACCGGATCGCCGGTTTCTCGATCCCATTCAGTTTTTTGTACCACGAAAATAATAAGGTACTATGGATGAGAATTTTAACATTTTACACATATATGCTCACACTGTCACACATGAAAATTGTTTTCTTCCGTTGTAGCTTCTGGTTTCTTGAACCTAAATTTTTTTTTTGTTTTTTCTGGATTTAAGGATTTTTTGTTTTGCTATTGAATTTGAGTTTTCCAGTGTTTGGTTTATAGATTTCTCTACTCACATATATATTATTGTTGATTTTTCAATCTGTTTGATCATTTGTACTTGATAATGGCATCACAAATATAAAAAAATTAACAAAAAACCTATAACTTTCAAGGCTTTATTGCCCACACCGAAAGACTTCTCAGTACCCACAGGTCTTTTATTAAAACTTTCGGGGCAAAAGTGCCCTTTAACTAAAAAAGAAATAACATGGATGCCACGTGACATGCCACTTTAGCATCAACTTTTGCATCAACTTTTGTGGCCAAGTTTTCCCTTAGAAAATTATTGGCGTTCAATGCCCATTTGTAGAAACTTCTAAGACATTTTAGCACTTTAACTAAAAAAACAATCCTAATACGTATATATATCTAAAAATTTATCCTAGGTGATTAGTGAAGTTGCAATGTAATAATCTAGTTAATGACCCATAGCTAATCGATCCAAGTGCTCAGCGGTAAAAACTTAAATTTTTACTCAACAAAAATTTATATATCTATAAAATATATGGTAAAATGTAATTGTACCTTACTGCTTCGAGCATATACATATTACAATACTTGAAATATAGTTACATTTTTTTATATGATAAAATATACTCTTCTCTGTTTTTAATATAAGATCTTGAGAAATTTCAATAAACCACCATTGTAGCAACTTATTTAAAAATTAGGACCATGTGATTTTAAAATATCATTGTAGGCCTTACAGACTAAAATGAGAATTGCAAAAGGATAGAAATGACCTTAACTTCAAATAAAACAGTTAGAAAAGGGGATGTGAGAATCACACCTAGACCCCAAAAAAGGAAAATATTATCAGAAAGATCCCTTGAAGTTGTAAAACACATACAACGGGTTGTGAATACATATTTTGAGAGTTGTAACGAGAGACCTTTCTGATAATATCTTCCTTTCTTAAGACTTAGAAGTGATTCTCCCAAAAACCTCCTCAGTATTCTATTGACATGACGCGGGAACAGTGATGCTGGACAAGAGGCAGCGTGTCATGGACAAAATAAAAGGCTACATTAAATATATATTTCATTTTTTAACATTTCATTTAATGTTTTTTACATAATTTCAATTATTCTTATAAATTTTTCCAATACTTTTCTAAAACTCAAAGGGCTGAGTTAAGTTTATGCGGTTAACAAAATTTTTAAATAATTATAATATATTAATTTAGGAGAACAATTTAATACTTTTATTTAATCCTACTTTACCTGATTAATTTTATCCTTCTTCTAAAAATTATGAATTTTTGTACTCATCAATAAATTTATAAATGTTGAGAAAACTACAATAAGGTCACATTGTAAAGGGTTAAAGGGCAATTTTATCTTGAAAGTATATACCAAGGGGTAATTTTGCCCAAAACATTTTTTGGGGGCCCAATTTATTTTGTAAGTGTTAAAAATGGAGTAATTTTTCTCTGACCGTTATCTTCGTTAATTTTGACTATTAGTTGATTATATATGCTGATTTGGCAGACATGTCATCCACATTATATTTCTTAAGGTTTAAATTTACCTAAAAGTTTTAAATCTAACTTTGAAAAAATGAAATAGATGGCACATGGATTTCTGGGACAAAATTGCCCCTTAACCCAATAACAAATATTAATATGAAAATTTACAAGTCTTTATTATTGTTGTTGTTATTGTTATTGTTATTGTTATTGTTATTATATTTATAAGATATGTTGATATATGCAAAATAATAAGTATGGATGAGTGAACAAATATATGTAATAAGTTATAATAACCTTATATGCCTACCTTACTGGCAAAAAAAAAAAAAAAAAACCTTATATGCCTACTTATTACATCACAATTAGCATGTGTCTTACAAGTCATGAACAAGTGGAATAGTCTAATCAACAAATGGAATTGCTATGTGAACAAAATAAATTAATTTCTTAACAATTATTCATTTGCAAGTGTCTACATATCATGAACAAGTAGAATAGTCCTATGAACAAATGAAATAATCTTATATTAAGATAAATTAATTTCTTAAAAATTACTCATTTACAAGTTTCTTACACTTTATGAACAAGTGGAATAATCCTATAAATAAATGAAATATTTGTATTAATAAGATGAATTAATTTCTTAATAAAATCAAATTTGCAAATATCTTATATGTAATGAACAAGTTAAATATTCCTACGAATGAGGGGAATAGTCATACTCTCGGTGAGTAATTGTTTAAATAATTTTTAATCAAAATTTTAAAATTATTAAATAATTATTACATATTAATTTGGAAAAATACTTTAATTCTTTTATTTAATCCTACTTAATCTTATTGATTTTCTCGTTTCTCCTGTGTGAACTTACATGCTGATAAACATTTAACAAGCACCCATACACAAAATAACAAGTCCTGATAAACACTGGTAAATTCAAATATCCACTTATCATTTTATGCAAAAGAATTAAATAAAATGTTAAACAAGGAAAAATATATTTAATGTAGCCTTTTATTTTACCCATCAGATGCTGCCGTTTGTCCAGCAGTACTATTCCCGGGTCATGCCAATAGAATTAGAGGGGGGTTTTTTTTTTTTTGACTCCTTCATTTGAAGTTAAGGCCATTTCTGTCTTTTTTGCATTTGAATTTATTCTCATTTCAATCTGAAAGCCATGTAGTGATATTTCAGAATCTCATAATCCTATTTTTTAAATGAGTTGCTACAATGCTCTTTTATTAAAATTTTTTATAAGATATTATTTGTTGTACAATTTACTGTACGAAGGAAATCTTTGATTAAGGATTGAGGTAGGAGTTAAAATTTAATTCAATAGCCCGAACGACCATTTCTCCATGGAGAATAAACTAAACTAGTCACTATTTAAGCCGTACAACTATTTAATATATATATATATATTTATTTATTTATTTATTTATTACAGTGGCATCCATTTCTAAATATCATTATTGAATATAAACAAGTCTAATCATAGTGGGAGACATTGGCAGGAAAGAGAAGAAGGAGAATACGAATCCATATTGCCATTAACTAATATGAACAAAAAAGCATACAGCCCCTAACCAACAACTCATTTTTATTTGGCCGGAAAGAAAAAACAACAACAACCCATTTTCACATTCTAGGAAATTAGCAAGCCAACTTTTCGTTAAAAAATAAGTATTAAGGCAGCCATTCACACTCGAGATTCTTAACTATTTAATAGTAGTCCCTTATAGAGAACCGGAGCGGACCGGACGGTCGGACCGGTTGGACCGTCACCCGGTCATTGAAGCGGGCCGGATTTATGCATTGAGCCGTTTTTCTTAAGGAGCCGTTTTGGACCGTCGTTTAGCCGGTTTTGAGCCGTCAACCGTTATTGAGCCGGAAACCGGACTGGTTTTTCAAAAACCATCCGGTCCAATAAAAAAGCAGGAAATTTTTTTTTTCTGCAATTTTTTTAATATTTGATGCTAAAAAAAATTTAAAAAATGGCATATAAATTTTAGACATGTTATTTTATTTTATTAATATTATATGTTACTATTTTTTTTGCCAAGTATATTATATGTTACTAATTTTAATAATTTGGTTTGTTATAAACTATTTTATAAAAATGCTTTTGAAGAAAAAGGCAATGATGTTTATCCTCAAGCTAAGTGATATGGTCTAATATCTTTCAAGAAACTCATGCTTTGATCAATCAAGAACCACTAATATTTGGCAAGTCATGAAATTATTATTGTTAATACATTTTGTTAGGTTGATGATTGATTTAATGGTCTTCCTTAAATGATATTTTGTTACTTTATTACCTTCATATGAAATTGGATTGAAGATTAATTGTAATATATAATATATATTATTTTTAAATTTAATTATTACGTCACCGGTCCGACCGAACGGCTCAACCGATCCAACCGGTTGAACCATGACCCGTTGACTTTTCTGGCTCGACTTCCGGTCCGGTTTTTAAAACATTGGTCCCTTATATTTAATAGATCAAAACATTTAACCATTAGTTGATCATATGCTTTGTATAACGTGGTATCTACCCAAATTTTTTTCCTAGTTACAAATCCAAGTTGGAAAAGAAAGTGAGGTGGATGCTACAAAATATTAATCAAGTGTCAAATGTATGTTGGACAAAATTGCGCCATTTTAAAAAGGGTTAAGGTGCAAAAATACATATGTGATTGTCCTCGATGTGTACCCAACACCAAATGCTTTTTTTAGGTGCAACAGTGACTGTGGTTACAAAATAGGTGCAAAAATACCCTTTGACCGTTAGTTTGACTTTTTGACCTTGAAAGTGATGACGTGTACGATGACATGGATGCTAGAGTGACATTTTGGAAAAAAAAACTTGCTAACTGGTAAAGCTTTGCAATTAATATTATCTACATCTCATTATTTTAGTACCACCTTCGCTAAAGTGGATTCAAATCTGAGTGCAGAGTGCTTAACTCAGTCAGCAGAACTGTTGCCCTAAAAAACATACTGATTGCTCAATATTTTCCCAACCCTAGATTTCCAATATTATTAAATTAAAATCATTATAATACATATATTATATTACTGATTTTTATTAAATTATATGATTTATTAGGAAAATTTGATTTTCAGCAAGTTTTTTTTTTCAGAATGTCACTCCAGCGACCATGTCATCATACACGTCATCACTTTCAGGATAAAAAAGTCAAACTAACGGTCAAACAGTCAAACTAACGGTCAAAGGGTATTTTTGCACCTATTTTATAAACACATAGTCACTGTTGCACCTAAAAAAAGCATTTGGTGTTAGATGCACTTCGAGGACAATCACATGTGTATTTTTGCACCTTAACCCTTTTAAAAATACTAGCGAAATATTGAGCTATTAAATACTTAAGGACATCAATTATACCTAGCTGAATCTTCAATTGTAGAATTGCCCTTTAACACAAAATATAGAGAAACAAGAAAAGCCCAAACTAATATAGAGTTAGTCTAGTGGTGTAAGACCCCGTTAAATCCTTATGAGTTATTGAGTTTGAGTCCTAAAAAAGACATATATGTTGAGAAGGATAATCATGAATTCCGAACTGAATACCAGATTAAAAGCCCAATATGTAGAAAATTACTTCCAAAGACCTAAGTATTAAATTTTTTAAATTGTAACACTAAAAATATAATTATTTTTAAAAGTTAAATTTATTACTAAATTTTATAAGTTTTTTTTTGGACAAACTAAATTTTATAAGTTTCACTACTAGTTTCTTTTAAAAAAATAATCATACGCATTGTGTGTATTTTATATCAATTTCACTCTTTAAAAATTGTAAGAGAAAACAAAAACATTTTAATATTGGGTCATAAATGTAATTTCCCTTCTTCCTCTCCCTCATAAAAGAGCAGCTTCTCCTCTCAAAGCCCGAAGTACTGAAACTCTAAGAAAGCTCCAAAGCTATTCATAGCTCTTATTGTTTCATCTTCTGCCTCTTCATTCAATCCTTCAATCTGCAGCAAAATCTCTCCCAAATATCACCATTTTGCTATTTAAACTGATGAAAAATATCCCTAACTAGGTCTAAGGCAAATAATATTACACACATAAACTTACCCAGAAAACATCTTCGTCTTCATATCTGGCTGAAAATGGGGCTTTGGGATTCGAAAACTCAATGGTCTCATCGTTTCTTGCGAATCTTCCACGTATGCGAGGTCTATTATCTGCCAGTGTCTTTCTGCATGTGTACTGAAACCATGGAAGTAACAGAACAATATAAGTAGTAGTCATTCACTTTTGTTTTAATCTTCTTAATCATAGATATGATACAACAAACTAAAACAGAACCAATTCGTTATAATTCGAATATGAAGAAGCTCTTTAAGATAGAGTGTTGAATTTTTATGTGCCTTGATGGTTTTGTTGAAGTTCCTCTGGCTTCTCTTGGCTCTATATTTAGAGATTCTCTCCTTCCTTTCTTGCGCACTGTAACGACCAACTTTGGATCTTGTTTCTTCAGTATTTGTGGTCCGATTTCCTTGGATGTTCTGTGGGAAAAATGAAAGAAAAAAAAGAAACTTGAAGCAAAGTAAAACAGGGCAGAACAGAGGATGAGAGCGATAGATGAACAGAGTATAGAAATAAGGTTACCTCCAAATCTCCAGTACTGCACACTCTTCTCATTTGAGGAATGAAGAAAGTGTGATCTGGTGAGGTCAAGGCTTGATTTTGAATAAATGAAGTTTCATAGGGATGAGGTTGGAACAAAAAACTGGGTTTACCATCAAACGATTTACTGCTAAAGCTTCTTTTCATAATCAATTGGGCCACATTTTCAGACTCTCTGTTGCTGAAACTCTGTGAAACCAAGTTCTGATTATGGCTATAATCTGAACTGGGAAAAATGTTGGATTCTTCTTTGTTATTGTCAAGAACAGAGGAATTTTTTAACTCTGTTTCTGGGTTTTGAAGATCAGGGAGGATGGTTTTGAAATGGTGGTGAAGGCTCAGATTTTTAAGTAAGGTTCTTGGAGGAGAGAAGGAGAAGAAAGAACGAGAAAATGGATCTAGAGAAGGAGATTCTTCTGGTTCTTCTTCTTGGTGGAGTGGGAAATAGCAAGGAGCAGAGGAAAGGAAGAGAACGTCATGGCCTCCATCGGAGAGGAATTCTAGGGTTGAAGAAGTGTGGAAAGGAGCTTCAAATGAATAAAGATCAGACGACATGGAAGATGAACTTTGAATACAAAATCGCTATATCAATTGGAAAGAAGATTCTCTGATTGATGTATTCGTAAGGCTTGGACTATGATCTATACTGCTTATGCAATCAATTCTCTCGCTCGACCACTTAGGAGAAAAGAAGTCTAGAGAAGCTCCGTTATATATAGAGCTGGAGAAGTCTTCTCTTCTAAATTGGCCCCTCTACTTTTTCTATTCTCAAAATTGACCCTGCCCTGTTGTCGCTGTGGAGAATCAATTTTGCTCTTCACCAAGCAACACCACATAGACCACGTTTTGGTGCCCATCAACATATTTAAGCTCAACATATCAGATGCGGTGGTCCATATTTAATTTCTTTTCCAACTAGCGATTTTTAAATTTTTAAATGGAAAAAAAAAAAATCATTTTTTGAAAAATAGATACCTAACATATTATTTTGGGAAAATTCCAAAAAACTACGTTAAAAAATGGAAAATGATATTTTAGTACATTGAAAATGGGAAAGAATAATTTAGGCGGGTGTCAGACGGGTAGAGGAATTTGTTCTTTTGAAATATCAGCTAAATGATGAAAATGCTCTTCAGCCCTTAGTCAAAATAACAATATAGGAGTTGTTAATGGTGAATCTGAAGTTGTTAATGGTAAGATATGTATGAAAGAAGAAATTGGAGTTGTTAATTTCGAATCTCGAGTTGTTAATTAAGAGATGAGTGTTGTTATTAGCCCTGAAACTTGTTAAGTGTGAGAAGAAATTAGAGTTAATATCGAATCCGGAGTTGTTAATTAAGAGGTTAATATCGAATCCGGAGTTGTTAATTAAGAAATAGGTGTTGTTATTGGCCCTAAAGCTTATAAAGTGTAACCCCCTTCACAATCAAAGCCGAGATTTAGTTCATAATTACGTGATTATATGAAATTAGAGACCATAAAATGATTTGGGACTTAATAAAAGTAAATTTTCCAAAATCAGGATTTTTAAAAACTTTTCTAAACCTGTGTAACAATTGTCTCATAATCACATTTCAATAATACAAATGGCCTATACAGTACGATTTCATTCATAAATATCAAAGTGCAATGTAAATTCTCAACACACTCGGGTTTTATTAATCAAATAAGGGTTTTACAAGGCACAAATGCCATAGTCCAATTCCCTTAATTAGGGGATTGCACAAAACTATCCAATACCCATATACAATTGTTTCCCCAATAAAATATCCAAAATATAAGAGTATGATAACCAATTAATCCAAAATAAACTCTTAGCCCAGAGCTTTATTCACTCTTCGTCACCCGCTTTCCTTTAGATCCTTCAGCCCTGTCTAAAAAATTGTTTTTGAGAGAGTGAGATTCTAAGGAATCCCCGTAGTGTCAAATCACTCATAGTATGCACAACCACAAAAACACATAAGCAAATCATAATACAACACATAGCAACTAGAACGGCAGTTACAGTGGTAAGGGCAGGTATGACGTGCGTCACCCTTACGTTTGGTTACGCTAAAGTGCTCATGCTGTATTGCACATTCACATGTTCATATTACATATAACACCATAGCTGGGATCCATATAAAATATTTCACATTACATTCAAGCCACACAGGCATATTCTCAAACAGGAATCCACGATTCTCCAACGCAGCCTCGACAATTACAACGGCAGATACAACGGTAAGGGTAGGTGTTATAACCATCACCCCTTACAACTGCTCATGCTTAACTACTCATGCTGTAATGCCCTACGGTCGATAACACATTCACAAGATCACAATGACCTCATGCCAAAGATTTTCACATCAAAATAATGATAAGTCATGCATACCAAGCATCATACACAGTATGTGAGAAAATTCACTACCTTAGTCCTTCCGTGCGTACTTTGGCACTGGTCTCTCCCGGATGGGGTAAATGTCGAATTCTATAAATTATAATTAGGGACGAAGTGTTATACTCTTATGCCTATACTCAAATGACTTCATATCACTTAAATTGGTTACCATTAATGTTCTTTAGGAAGCTACAAATACCTCTAACAAAAGCCCTAAAGGGTTGGAAGAACTATGCCAAAGATTCCCTTTTAGAAGCACAAGAAAAGAATTTTCACTATTGCACTCGAGTGAAGAAGGCCTCACTCGAGTGATGAGGAACTTTGCACTTGGGCATAAAGGTTAATACTCGAGTGATAGCTAAATGCTCACTCGAGTTCTAGGAAGTGAAGCACAGAAAGTGTTAACCCGAGAGCAATAGAAACTTTCAAAGAAGATGAGCACTCGAGTAGAAACCCCTGACACTCGAGTGACAGCTTAACACTCGCGAGTGTTAAGACACACTCTTGAAAATTGACCACGAGTGATAGCCCGAGACAAGAGTTCATGGTGTCAGATACACTTGCACTCGAGTGAGAGGATGCTCACTTGAGTGACTGTAACACCCCAAATTTTATTCACCAAAAATATATTATAATTATTTGAATAATTCAACAAAATGGTGAATATTCATGAATTTAGATCTTATGAATTTTGAAATATTCATATTCATAAGGAAATGGGCAAATAAATTCAAGAATTGAACTAAATTGCAAAGGTGATAGTAAAATCATAATTTCGCCAATTTAGCCCAAGATTAATTATTTTCCAATTAGTTGGAGTTAATTTCAATTAATTAAGGAAAATAAAGGAAAATGTATAAATTGAATATTCTTGGTGAAATAAATTAAGATTTGTGGAATAAAGTAAAAGCCCATATTTTTCTTTTATTGGTGGATATTTAGGAGAAGGGAAATATTTACTTGGAAGATAAATATGCCAAATGGCATCATCTAAAGCCAAGAGATTAAATTATAATTGCTAAAGTTGGAGCACATGTTTAAATTGCAATAAAATATATTATGTTGACCAAAGGAATGAGATAATTATAGAAAACCCAATTGTTAATTGAAGGGATTGATTCAATTTCAATGGGACTTATGACACAAGTTTGAAGTAGATAAGCACAAGTTGGAAGTGGATAAGATCAAGTGCACATGTGATGTCATAATTCATTATGCCACCATTTATTAAATAGAGTTTATGAAGGATATTTTGTTAAAAGCTCTTCCTTCATATTTTCCCTCATTCTCACATCCAAACAATAAAGATAGAGAGAGAAGGAGAGCTTGGGAAATCTAGAACGAAGGAGGAGAAATCTTAAGGTAAGACTTTGTGGATCCAAGTTTTAAGGCTTCCAATTTGTATAATCTCCTCTCTAATCTCTTCTTCTCCATGAAACACTATGTTTAGCAAGCAATCTCAAGGGAGAGGGAAGATTGTGGTAGGTTTTAAAGAGAGAAAGTGAAGAAAACCAAGGTAACTTCAAGAACATCAACTCTTGTGGTTTATTGTTGTTGCTATCGTTGTTCTTGGCTTGGTTTGGTATTGGTTGGTTGATTTTGTAAATTTGGAAAGTCCAAACCCTAAGGGGTTATTTTTCCCAAATTTCTTTGAATCATGATTAAGAAGTGTTTAAATGAGTTAATAAAGGATTAGAAGTGGAAAAGTACAAGTTTTGGAAGCTAGAACACAAAACTATATCTTTCCATTTTTCTTGAATATTTTTGCCAGCACTGTTTCAGGGGGTTGGAGCTAGATTTTCATGAAATAAATGGTTCCATTGGATTCAGTGGGCAAAAATAGGTGGGGTTACAGTGGGGTTTTTTTCGGTACAGGTCGAAAAAGCATAATTACGAAAATGCTACTGAAATCCTTAAATAGGGGGTTGTCAAGGGAATTTTCATAATTTAACACTGAATTTCGTGATTTTGAGCCGGAAATGGATTCCTTGGGTAAAAATAAGTCAAAATAGCTTTGGTCAAAATTTTGGGAAAACGTGATACCGGGCCAGGTACGGCAGGGCCGGGCTAGGTTCCCCGGGCCATTTTTGTAAATTTTCACCATAGACTAATATAACCACAATAAACACTATGGAAGAGTCTAAAATGATACTTGGATAGGTTTTGACCTATTTCTGGTACATTTAATATTTTAGGACCGAGTCGGGTGCCAGGACAGCACGCTTTATGAGACACTATTAAATAGAGGATTATAAAGCTTTGAGGTCAGGACATTATCCATCATACATTATGCCATAGTTATATGATTGTGTGGATGCCATTTTTTTGTAAATGCACTTTATTAATTAACATGAATTGCCTAGAGAGAGGCTGTTAGTGCCAGTGTGCATTTACACTGGGAGTTGGCAGAAGTCCAACGGGTGTAGATTATGGGGTTGGGCCCTACTCATGTATACATGACGATGATATGTTTATACTGTTCATTAATTTGTGCATACCTTGGCGCATGACATATTTACTTTTCGCATTTTATATGAACAATATTATGTCTCTACTGGGATTCTTCGGAATCTCACCCTATTTTTAAACAAATACTTCAGTGGGTACCAGTAGGACAAAAGGGTAAAGACGTTGATGCTGAAAAGTAACCGGCACATGTCTCGAGGTGAGGTCAAGAATGTGGTTATAATTTAGTTTATGTTTTGATATTTTGAAGAAATTTGTAAATATTATGTTTCTGTTGTATTTTTCATTATTTTGTCGACGAATGATATCGTTATTGTAAACGAATATTTTTATCAGTATAATAGTACTTTTCTATATGCCCATGGAATTCCGTCTTTATTACTCTTCAAATATCGAAATGGAAACGGGTGTTGACAGTGAGAACCCACAACACTTGCAAGTAAGGCAACACTTTTGCCTCTCACACGGAAGTACAACAAAAATACCAAAGGCCATAAAAAGAAATGCACTGCCCCACTCGAGTGATGCTTATCAGAACCTAGAAATGCAGCAAAGTTTGACAGTACTTTTCAAATATTGCCCAAGTTATTCCAATGATCCCAAATACCAAACCAAAGCTACTCCCACTTAAAATTGCACAAGGAATCCAATGGAACCATCCAAACTACCAAATTCTTATTCCATTATCATGCTTTGGTTTTAGGCAACAATCAACCCAAAATCCCAAAATATGCCTCAAACCAATTCTATCTATCCAAAACACATCACCAATTACCATTTCCATGACCACAACATGCCAAACTACCAATGACCCAAATGTTTGAAATTAAAGCCAATATTTCCAGAAATTCAAAGCTTCATCATTTGGCACAAAACATAGATAGAAAGGTTTGTCTTACTCACCTCTACAACTTTCCCAAAGGAGTTCCTTGATTCTCCAACTCTTAGATTTCCTTAAGTGCACAAACCAACACCAATGGACAATCTATAACCATTAAAATGAAGCCCTCAATCTGAGGAACAAGATTAAAGAAGTGAGTTTTTTCATTTAAGGTCATTTACTCACCTTAATCTCAAGCTTTTCTTTTCTCTTGCTTCTTCAATAATGGCGCTGAATGGAGAGAGAGAGAGAATGAGAGAGATGAAAGCTTGAAGGAGATGAGGAAATGATGATTTCTCACCCTCCCATTCTTGCTCAGTGAAAACCAAGGGAGAAAAGAGAGATAAATGATAAAAAATGAGTTTGACTTTCCCATAGTCTCTCTCTTTCTACCAACTTGCCAAGTGTCACTATTTCATTGGCTCTCATAAAGTAAGTAACCAATTAGTTACTCTAATCCCTCCATTAGCCATTTAGTCACACATCTCATTTCTTCTTAGTTAGTAATTAATTTTTCCATTAATCATTGACTAATTAATCGACAATTTTCCATTCTCTCAAATTTTCCCTGATTTTGGCACATTTACCGAATTGCCACAAAATACGGAATAATTCAATCTTTAAATCACAATTAATTTTCAATAATTATCATTAGCCCTTAATCAAAATTTAGGGCATTACATAAAGTATGAAAGAAGAAATCGGAGTTGTTAATGTTGAATCAAGAGTTGCTAATTAAGAGATAGGTGTTGTTATTCCAAAGTGGAGGAAGAAAGTGGAGTTGTTAATGTAGAATACAGTTTTGTTAATAAAGAGAAAGGAGTTGTTATTGGCCCTGAAACTTATTAAGTGTGAAAGAAGAAATTGGAGTTGTTAATGTCGAATCCGAAGTTGTTAATTGTGAGATAGGTGTTGTTATTGGCCTTGAAACTTGTTTAGTGTGAAAGAAGAAATTGGAGTTGCTAATGTCGAATATGAAGTTGTTAATGGCGAGATAGGTGTTGTTATTGGCCCTAAAACTTGTTTAGTGTGAAAGAATAAATTGGAGTTCTTAATTAAGAGATAAGTGTTGTTATTGGTCCTGAAACTTGTTAATTGTCAAAGAAGAATTGAAGTTGTTAATGTCGAATCCGGAGTTGTTAATTATGAGGATCATGTTGTTATTCTGAAGTGGGGGATGAAGGGTTGAAGGGCATTTTCATAATTTGGCTGAGATTTCAAAAGGATAGATTCTTCTACCTGTCTGACACCCACTTGAATTGTTCTTTCCCATTTTCAATATACTAAAATGTCCTTTTCCATTTTCTAATATAGTTTTTTGGAATTTTCCCTATTATCTTTAAGGAGAATCCTTGAAAAAGAATTTGGAATTTGAGAAATGACAAATGAGATTTTTTACCAAGAGTTCATTAGAAAATGTCAAAACGTGATAAGGAATTCCCAACTTTTTTCTTGGGAAATGACTGACTTGTCATTTCCCAATTTTTAGGTTCTTTTTCAGGGATTCTCCCTTATCTTTATTCTATATTATATACCCATTAAAAATGCTTGTTCAAAAAAAAATATGGGTCATCTAGATTAGATCTACATCATCCAGATTTGATAAGCTTATGGTGCCCATCAAAGTAATGACACATGAAGAGGGAATAAAAAAAAGCTAATAATTAAAAAGGATGGGTTTAGAGAGAGAAGCTCTACCTTCTCTCTATAAATCCCTATCAGATTTCCACACTATGGCGCACCAACCGTTGAGCAATCTGAAGAGTGAACCACCATGACAACATTAGGGGTGGAAACAGGCCAGTCAACCTATCAGGGGACTTCGGCTTGGCATGTTTCTGTCCTGGACAGGCCTGGCCTGTCAGAATAAAAGGCTAGGCCAAGGCCTTTTTCAAGGCCTATTTTATTTAACAGGCTAGGCCTATGCCTATTAGTAGGCCTTTTAGGTCTATTAGGCCGGATTGCTAAGCCTTAAAAAAAAATTTTTTGAGGATGAAATTGTACTTACCCCATTCTGCCACACCTACATCCACACCACAAGTCACAAGCACAAGTCACAAGAACTCAACTCACACCGACTCCCCCAGAGACCCACACCGCTCATCTGCTCATTCGTCCCTCCTCCCATCTCTATCATTGCCTGTCCTCCCTTCTCCGACACCGTCCTTCACGTCCGTCCTCTCCTCAGATGCCTAAGCCTTCTCTTATGCCATCTGATTCGGTTGATTCTCTGATTCTGTTTGGACTAGAGCCTTCTCCGTTCGATACGTTTATGATAGGAGCCTTCTTCGTCTAATTCAGTTATGTCAAGACTCAAGAGCCTTCTCTATCTGATTTGGTTGATTCTCCAACTCCTAAGCCTTCCTAAGGGTTGTCCGATTCTCATGTTTGGGTGAGGACTAGAGCACTGATTTTGCTTTCATATGTGATTTAAACTCTGTTTAGGTTTAAACTCTGATTTATTTTGATTTTGATTTTGATTTCAACGGATTTTTGTAGGATCTATTTTGTACAGATTCTACATCATTTAAACTCTGTTCAGGATCTATTGTTCTTGATGTTGCTGCTTTTAAACTCTTATTTGTTTTGTATCCTTTTTTCCAGGATCAATTTTTACAGATTTTTATTTTGTGGATTTTATACCAACAGTCAAATATTTTGATTTTTCCATGATATATTTTATATAGATTATGTATCGTTTAAACTCTGTTCATGATCTATTGTTCTTGATGTAGCTGCTTTTAAACTCTATTCTTGATTTTGTATGGTTTAAAGGATGTTTTTGGATAATTTGCAGAGGTTTTAGGGTTCGGATTAAATCTGCATTACTTTTTAAATATGATATCATAATATATTTTTGCTGTTTAAATATGCAATTATCTAATTTGAAAGTGTATATTTAGTATTGGATTTGCATAGGCATTTAAATCAGATTTATTTATTTCTCTTGATGTTTAAAATCTCTTAAAATTTCAGGCCCTTTAAAAGGCCACTGGCCAGGCCAGGCTTGTGTACATGCCAGACTTAGGCCACAAAAAAATGCCTTTAACAAGCCACAGACCAGGCTCAGGCCATCTTAATACAAGATAGATCTCGCCTGTTAAGGCATAAGCCTGGCCTGGCCTATTTCCACCCTTAGGCATCATGAACACCATTTTTTTTTTAAAAAAAGCAAGGGACATTATCATGTTGTTACCTACAAACTTATTCTCATTTTGGTCCTTGGTCCTGCAGTGAAATTTCATAATGTTTTGGTCCTTGACTGAAATTAATTCTATCCTGTCGTCCTTTAATTAAATTCACCCTTCTAATTTTAGCTCTGTTTATTGTTGTGTGTGTTGGCATGTGTCAAGGACATATGCAATGCTATTTTTAAAGATATTGAAGTTGATAGATCCACTAAAAACCTTACAAAATGCACTATGCTTTATGGCTCACTACTATAGAATTTTACATATTAACGCTAAATAATTAATGGTTATAGCAAAGAAGCATCAAGTTTGTCGAGATGGAGTTTGCACAATAATATATAACATTAATACTTAACAGTTAAATAGATGAACCTTCATGTTTTGAGAGGTAAAATTTGCAAAAGCAAAAACATAGTGGTTGTAATTATTAACCATAAATTCACTACTAGAAAAAAATTAAAGGTCTTTTAGATCGGTTGAAATTATTTTTTAGACTGGATTTTGGTCCGGCCATATATCGATCTGTTTAAAAAGTCTGCCCTTATTAAGACTGGTCTGTTTAAATGACAAGGTTTAGAAAGTTCAATTTATAACAAAAACATGCACACTCTTTAAACTAGGTAATTTCATATCAGATCTAAAAAGTGGGCAATTTGCGTTTTTAAAAATGTACGTTGTATTTGGTTTCATAAAATCCCCGTTTGATTAAAAGCTTTCTTTTGCAATATAAATTCTAGGGTTAAGGTATAAAAATACACGTGATTTTTCTCAAAGTTCACCCAACACTAAATGCTTTTTTTAGGTGCAACAGTGACTATGTGGTTGCAAAATAGGTGCAAAACTACCCTTTGACCGTAAGTTTGACTTTTTGACTGTTTTTGACTTTTTTATCCTGAAAGTGATGACGTGTACGAAGACATGGATGCTAGAGTGATATTCTGGAAAAAAACTTGCTAAAAATCAAATTTTCCTAATAAATTATATAATGTAATAAAAATTAGTAATATAATATATGTATTATAATGATTTTCATTTAATAATATTAGGAATTTAGGGTTGGAAAAATATTGAGCAATCAGTATGTTTTTTAGGGCAACATCTCTACTGAGTGAGTTAAGCACTCTGCACTTAGATATGAATCTATTTCAGCGAAGGTGGTACTGAAATAGTGAAATATAGGTAATATTAATTGTAAAGTTTCATCAGGCAGCAAGTTTTTTTTCCAGAATGTCACTCCAGCGTCCATGTCATCATATACGTAATTGCTTTTAGGGTCAAAAAGTTAAACTAACGGTCAAAGGGTAGTTTTGCACCTATTTTGTAACCACATAGTCACTATTGCACCTAAAAAAAGCATTTGGTGTTTGGTGCACTTTGAGGAAAATCACATGTGTATTTTTGCACTTCAACCCTAATTCTATAGACAACGTCACACCTTAATTTACGTCCCATTTTTACGCATTTGGAAGCACTATCGTTATTGTAATAGCTCAGGTGAAACAATAATTATGCCACCAAATAAAAACTTACATATTTCCCTTTCCATTCTCAACTTTCCAACGCGTAAACTCGCACTCATTCATCCTTGTATACATACGTACATCATTCATGGCATGTTTATACACTTAATCAAAACATGCAATAATTTATACATAGCACATTGCCACATTTCAATCTTCAGTTCGCCATCACATTTTCTTCTAGCACTTCTTCAAGCATTCCATCTGTCCTCAACATACCTACATGGTTGGGTGAGGGAGGGTGAGACTTGAGAGAATCTTAGTAACAAACAATACTAACAATGCATGTAAGATAATGCTAGTATATGACATGCTTGCCTTACATATGCTCATGCTAACATAATGACATATCTGCATGCTCAATATTTCATCCAACACACCTATGGCCACAGTAGAAACAAAAACAGAGCTTCAATCATTCATAAATGCTTCACATAATCAAGCAAATTAATCATACATATCAATACACAAGCATACATATCAAATACATGCAAGTTAAGTAAGTCCACTACCTTTTGGACTTATGTCCTCTTCTTGTTCCTTGTTCTTTCAACCCTTGAATTTTCTTGAAGAATCTTCGATTTCCTTTTCCTTGTCATTTCATAGCCCTAGATACATAATCATATCATTAAAGCCATGAAAAATGAATATCTAATGTGGCTACATTAGCCTCTAGGACATGTCTCTATTCCTTATGATCTCACTTATCTCAATGACCCCCAAAATCTATAAATTCGCAAGTCTCCCTAATCTGCCAAATTTCATGAGTCAACTTTGAAAATTCATAAATTAATCTACAAAACTCCAAATAAGGTGGTTCAAAGTTCTATATAAATCTCTCCAAGTCCTCTTTAATGAAAAAATACCATTTAGTGCTAATTATGGGGGTAAAAGCTCAAGAATCCTTGATCAACATTATTGCCTCAAAACATGAATTATCTGATTGGTTCTTGATTTTGGCAATGCTTCCACCGATAGGGTGACACCAAACACCTTTGATCAGAAATCTGAAATGGTAGAAATGTTTCTATTGATGTGTAGAAGAAGATTTGTGAAGGGTTCGGAGATTGAAACGCGATTTCGGGCTTCGAATCGACTGTAGAACTCAAGAACTTGATAAATTCTCTCTTCTTTCTTTTTCTTTGGATTTTTTTTTGATTTTTCCTTGACATTTTGAGGGCTACACGAAATTAATAATATTTGGGAGAGTCTAGGATGGTCTTATGATGACACGTGTCCAAGTGTAAAAATCTAGGGTGCCAGGCGCTCCACTTACTTAGGGTGCCCGATGCACCTTTTTGAAACCTGTATCCTCTCCCTCTCACATATCTTAATTGAATTTAGGGTTTGGTGAAGAAGAAGTTTGATGATTTCATCTGGCTTCCGTGTTCGGGAAAATTGAGTGTGTGGTCGGACTAGTGACCGGCGAGTTGTCCCGGCTTCTGGGACATGTGGCACACAAGATCCAAGTAGGGCTAGGTGGTGCTTTGTGATCGGTCAATAAGGAGGAAAAGTCAAAAAGTGGCTTTAATAAAGCTACATTATTAAAGTTACTTTTTGCGGAGTCTGCACGGTTTAGCACCACATGTCTATGGAGTCTACTACATTTGGCACCACTTGTCCCCTATGCCTCATGATTTTGCCACATGCATGCCTGGGTGTCCCAAACAACTGACACGAAGCTGGTGTCTCTTAAAAAACTTAGGGTACATGCATCTGCCCTAAAAGTGCCATGTACGCACCTACACCGGCATATTGTATCCAACTAATTAGTCATATATGTCTGTGTCTTCAAGAATATGCCACATATATGCCTATATGGCATAAGATGGCACCATATACCTCAAAAACTGCTACTTATGAGCCTGTGTGTCTTATGGCACACCAAGTAAACATAGACAACGATAACTTTTGTCCGACTACCGATACACAAGGCAACTTCTCATTACGCTAACTTAAAAGTTTCTTTATACATGTGGGACCCAAAGGGTGCCACATATGCCTCTGGGTTCCACTAAAATGGCACCAAGTGTGTCAAAGTGCCTATACACTGGCATCCTTTATTAGATTACTTATATGCACTGAGCCTCATCTAATATGGAGACTCATTTTTAACCCAAAGAGCTAAATCATATAGTTCCATAAAACTCATTCTATCTTTGAGACTCTTACGAAATTGGGCTTAGTAGTCTTCTTGACTTAGGCATTTCTCAAGCCTCTAGGCCCAAAATTCAAGATATTACAAACAGCCCTAAAACTACAAATGCAATCAAAATAAAAAATAAATATAACTAATAACTATGAGTCTAAGGTCTATATTATTATATAAGTATTGAATCATAATTCCGGCATTTTTTTTAAGGTTTACTTTTTTTTGCTTGCATTTTCCCTACCTCTAAAGGAGTTAGATGATTTTTAGGTGTTAGATTTAGTGGATGCAATCTTAGGCCCATCATCTACATGCTGGTGATGCATAATTCATATTGTGAGCATCCCTAAAGTTGAATACAGCTACCCATGGATTGGGTTCTAGGTTACTATGCTTATGCATTTTGATCTTCTGGATTTCAAATATGAAACATATATGGCTCTACCTTACCGCAGTCTAAGAAGATATATAAATGAGAAGATTCTTATTTAATAAACCTGAGCATAATAGAGTTAATATACAAATATGATAATTGAATTTTATATGAGTGAATATGATATTGTGATCAGGTTTTGGATAAGATGGCAAATAAAGTGAAGGTCGATAATAAGGAAGTAACAACAAGGGGGAAATTATTTCAAGATAATGTCGCTGTTAAAGCCTCCTTGAAGCTTCAGTCAGTAAAGAGACAAACCTAGATTAGTATGTGTGCCTGCTGATATCGATGTAGGCATTCAAATTAGTGGTCAAACATTAATCTTGTCATCGTTGTTGAAGTTGCTTGATCCCTAACCTTTGTTTAAAAAACCACCAAAAGAACTTGGAGATTTACAGGTTTAAGAATCAGAAAGCCCATCATTATTGGGTACATCTTCGATGCTTAGGCCTAATCTTCATATTTTCCACTGTCCCTCAATAATGTTTTGTGTAACCGTCATTTGATAGGACTCGAGAAAGAGTCTACATCTCTTGGGATGTTCTCGCTATCATCAATAATTGCTCCTCTCTGCTATAAGATTGCTATGCATTTTCACCATAGTTTAATTAGATTTTGATTAGGGTTTATAGTGTGATTTCAATCAAACTGATTTTCTTGTAATCTTGAGGTGAGTTTTTAGAGAAATGTTTTCAGTAACAATGATAATGCAAACCTTAAATTTTAATTCAGTACAATCCGATGCTTCTACCCCTAGATTTTTTATTGGCTTCTGAAGTCTCATGGGTTCTAGCACAATGCAGCTTTGATCATTACCTCATTTCTTTTTGTCTTTTACTTGGCAACCCAATCCAAGAAGAGCTTCTTGAAATTTTCACATGGTTGCTCTAACATTATAATATCATATTATGGATGCCTTTGCTTCTTAACATCCTCAATCTTGTTTGGTGTCTTCTCCAGATGTAGGAGTACACTGCTAAGAAAGAGTTGGCATGGAACCTACTATCATTATTTACTACATTTGGGATGTTGTTTTTGGAAGTTAGCTTGTTGGCTTTTTACTTCAAAGAAATATAGTGAGTGACCTGACTTTTGGTATCTTAGGGCTTATCATTGATTTGGATATATCATTAAAGGCTGTATATCTGTTTGTATTTGAGGTTCCATTATTCATCACAATAGTGAAAATAACCATCATGTAAAGTAGAACTTATAGGTTGTCTACAAGCTGTTGCTCATTGCCTTTTGTGGCTTCATAGTATTTATATACCATTCAAGGTGGAGAGAAAGGTTTCCTGTAAGGCTTACATTTTATAAGTATATCGTGATTATGTTTGTCTTGAATGCCATTGCACTCTTTTCGTGAGGCCTCACAGGAAATGCTGCTGCTTTTGATTTCTGGCTCTATATTGCCACTGTTATATGTTACCTTGCTTTTTTAATCTTCCTCTTCTGTATATAACATTTCTGGAAGACTTTTTCTAGGAGAAAGATATGCATTTCGAGAACATATATTACTTTGAGATGAAAGATGCTGGTTTGGAGTAATATGATATAGAGTAGGATATGACCTCAATATCTAATTGCAGGACATCTAGTTCATAGAAATATGTAGATAACTGTATGTATCTGGTGTTTTGTATCACATTATAACTTATAAAAGGAAAAAATGTGGACCTTAAGATCACGAGCAATCTAAACCAGAAGAGGGAACTTATCTAGACTTGTTTGAAGATAGCTTAATTGAGCTGCAAAATAACTCCATAGTTTAATTGTAGTTATTTATGTCTTTGAAATTGTTATTGACTTCTCATGGTAAAACTAGATTCTACACCATGTGAAGATAGAAATCAATTATATTGAAGAGGAAAAGGAGCTGTTGTAGTCAAAGATTCAAAGGTTATCTAGGTTGTGACTGGTGCAAGAGTGTAAACATGCAAAAGAAAGGTTAAAGCAGTGTTAAACGCATTATTGGAAGTTGTGCCACATGAGTATGGTGATTGTTGTCACATTTGATATATGTTTAGGGGGCTGAAAGTCTACCCTGTACCATGATTTTGAAGCAAGCAATGGTTACTTGCAACAAGGCTCTTTAAACAAATGATGATCAGGCTAAATGTGCTTGGCATTAAGAAATTTGAATATAAGATTTCATTGTTGTTTGTAAAGTGGAGACTATTGATTAGTCTGCTACAAAATTTAGAGAAGTCAATTAAAGAAGAATGAATTAATTTGCAGTCTTTATTGTGGAAGAGTGTGTTGAAGATATGCAGATTGGAAAACGGCTTGATCAAGAACAAGCTATCTCTATGAAGGTGAAAGAGGAAGATGTCTATATGAAGGCAAAGAGAAAGACGTCTCCTAAAAGTGTTGTTGTGTTGTTCACAAGAACAAAATGATTGGTTTAATCTTACTTCACTAAACCCTATTTGTTGTATTGGCAAATTGACACTTCTTACACTCATGAAAGTGTATCCTGCGCAAGGATCTAAAAACAAAGAGGCAAAAGGAGAAGCGAAGTAAGGACCGACACGGAGTCGTTAGTTCATTTGTAGATGCAGAAATATGCAAGAAGTTTAAAGAGAAGAATATTTATAAAACTAGGATATTATTGAATTCAAAATGATACAAACATAGGGAAATTACAAAGAAAGCAATAAAACATACAAGGGTTATTACCCTAGCGGAGGAGGGGAGAGAGAATTGAGACTGAAAGCTCTAAGTCTCGATGTCTAGCAACTGAAATGAAGTGCCATTTTATAGGCATCCGAATTAGTTCCTATTCACAAATTTACTTAGGTAAAATTACTTTAACCTGAGTAGAAAACATGTTACCCGTCTAAAAGTACTCTTACTTTTGCTTTCACATAAAGTAAAAGAAATTACATTATTTTGTCTGCTAAAGTAAAGACAAAGGTACCACTTTACAAAAAGCAGAAATTTTGTGTCAACCGGGTCTTGGACTCTTGTGCCGACGGTTTTTCTTTGGAATCAATCTTTGCCGAGGCTAATGATCTCATCATTCGAATCATGGCCAAAGTATTGAGCCAGATCTTCAGCTTTTGACCCATCTGAGGATTGGACCAATCTGTTACTTTGAGTTTCTTGGGTTTGGAGGAGCCCAATAATATCTTGAAGCTGCTTGGTTAGGGCTTCTTTGTTTGTAGCCGATACCAAATATGCTTGAATTTTTTCCTTTTGGTTGAGGAATACACTAGACTCGTGATCTCCTGCCATATGGAATTTTGGATTTTGTCTGAACCATTTCTTGAGATTTGTCTAAGACACATTTTTTATATTTGGAAACTTTGCCCACCATTTGACTGAAGAAGTCCTTTAAAGCATGGGGAACAAGTTTTGGTATTTTGAGGGGCCAAATTTAAAGCTCCACTTGAATACCTAGGCTAAACCAAATTTTGAAAAATAATGAAGATCTGCTGGGAAAGGATCTTCAATGAGATTAATCCGACTCTTGAAATAGTCGAACCCAATTTTCGCTGTGGTTGGTAAAATTTCTTTGATAGGACCAAAATAATCCCACCATTGATTAAACCACAATAGAAATTAGTATTTTGTGTCATACGTAAACATGAAAAGCCAAGTATGACTAAAATTTGGGTTTTGGTACCAAAAGGTACGCCACAATGCATCCAAGTAGTCCCAGTAATTGAAACCAATTGGATTTACATCATCAATAGAAAATTTTCTCTTTTTGCTTAAATCCTGACCCCAGTCTTATAATGATAAAAATTCCTTTATTCGAAATGTCGAATAACCATGGATACTTTTATTGTTGGGGTAATCACGATCTAAGAAATGTCTTCTTTCTATAGATTTGGTATCTACAAGAATAAGCTCATAAAATTTTTGAGTTTTCTCCAAAGTTTTTGGAGTGAAAAAGAATCCTTTTGGAAAAATTTTTGTTTCTAACGCAACTGGATTTTTGTCACAAAAACTGGTTTTATATGGAAAAGGTTCAAGACCTTTTTTGCTTTTAACACAAATGTGGTTTATGTTGGTTGGGAGTATAAGGCTACTTCTTTGGATGAACCAGCCCTAGTGACTTCCTGGGAAGATTTTTTGATGGCTAAGGCTAAGCCTCAGGGTCTAAATTAAATGGGATGAGAGCCTTAGAATCTTCTTCTTCGGCAATATCAGCCCAACTTTTGGTTGACAATTTGGCCAAGTTTTAGTTAGCTTGTAAGGCTAAGAGTGTTTCAATTGGGAATTTATAATGGGAAGGATCCATTATAATTCCAGAAGTTTTTTGAACGGGTTATTCAGAGATTTTGGACCTCGAAGAGGATCCTTTTTGGTGGATTGATGATCCTTGAGTCAATGACTCTTTTGATAATTTGATAGCAACTTTGAGCTGCTCTGCTTCAATCCTTTGTGGATCAATTTTGATTTGGGCTTTGCCCTTTGTTTTCTTTTTCTTCTCTTTGTCACTCATTTTGGTCGCCTTATTTCCCCTACAAGAACTCTCTAGTTAGAAAGTCTGGGAGAGAATTTGAAGTACCTTTGATAAAATCAATTTCAAAATAAAAACCACTTAAAATTGCTTGCCAACGGGCAAAAATTTGTTTAGATGCTAAGTTTTTAACATCTTTTTGCAAAACATCTTTGCAGCTTTGCAATTAACTCTAATTAAAAATTTTTGATTTAGCAAATTGCTTTGAAATTTTTTTATGCATAAAACAATTGCTAAAATTTCTTTTTTGATTGTGGAATAGTTCTGTTGAGCCTTATTCCAATGTTTTACAGTAAATGCAACACAATGCTCTTTACCATCAATTTTTTGTTTAAGAATGCCACTATAACCTATGTCAGAGGCATCAATTTCAACAATTTTGAATGCTTGTGGATTTGGGAGATACAAGCATGGGAGACTTTTGACCAAGGACTTGATTTTGATAACCATATTAGTTTGATCATCAGTCCATGGTGGAGGAGTTTTGCTAAGACGCTCATGAAGAGGCTTAATGATATTGTTTAGATCTGGAATGAAATCACCTACATAATTCAAACAACCTAAAAATATTTGGAGTTGAGTTTTGTCTAGAATTTGATCTGGAAATTTATCGGCAAACTGAATTGCATGATCAATTGGAACAATAGTTCCTTGGTATATATGATGACCAAGAAACCGAATTTTTGTCTGAAAGAGACTAATTTTGGTTTTAGAAACTACTAAGCCATTGAACCTAGCAACATCTACAAAGATTTTAAAATGTTTAAAGTATTGTTCAACTGATTCTGAAAACACTAAAACATCATCAATGTAGACAATGATGAATTTTGTAAAATGATTGAAAATTTCATTCATAACCTTTTGAAATTCTGAGGGTGCATTTCTCAAACTGAAAGGCATAACATTCCATTCATATTGCCCAAATGGGACTGTGAATGCAGTCTTATACCTATCTTTTTCTGAAATTTGAATTTGCCAAAAACTAGATTTCATGTCAAATTTTGAGAATATTTTGGCCTGATGAAGGCGATTTGAAAGATCTTTTTTGTTAGGTATTGGATACCTAATCCATTAAAGAGCTTGATTGAGAGGCTTGTAATCAGAATTCCTCGTTCAAGTTCAGCATTCTTATTGACATAGAAAGCTGCACAAGACCAAGGACTTTGGCTTTTGCGGATTAATCCTTTAGCAAGTAAATCCGTTATTTCTTTGTGGCAATATTCTAAGAGTTCTTGGTTCATTTGAATTGGTCGAGCTTTCGTAGGGATAACTCTTTCATTGAAATCCATTTCATAAGGTAAATCAATCACGTGTCTTTTTCTTTCCTAAAAAGCATTTGGAAAATTAGAATAAATTATGTCTTGAATATTTTTCAAAACATTTTGAATTTTTTGTTTTAGAAAAGGTTTCTCTAATTGATTTTCAATTGCTTTGGAAGAAACTTCTTTTAGAAAATTAATTTAATTTTCCTTATATTCAATTTGATTAACAAATTTTGTATAAGGTGGATCAACAAATTTGAAGAAAATCCTTTTACCCAAAGCATCAGTTTCAATGCCTTCATTAGTTGTTAAAAAAGGTTTTAGTTTACTGATGAAAGGAGCACCAAGAATTACATCTTGAGATAAGACTTTTGCTAGGATGAAAAGATTTTGAATTTTGACACCATTATTTTCAACTACTGCATTTGAAATTTCGTAGCTGACATCTAATGGAGATTTGTTTGGTCTACAAAGATTTTCAGTGGCTTTTTCATAAAATTTGGTTGGGATTAAACCTTCTCTAATGCAGCTTAGAGCTGCACCAGTATCAAATAAGGCTATTGTTTCTAACACAAAAGTATTAGCAACAATAACTTTAACTAGAACATGCTATTTTTGGATTGAAATTCTTGATATAAGATTTAAGAAATTATCAGAAGTTTCTGGTTCTTTTGAATCTTCTTTAACTTCCTTTTTCTCTTTATCAAGATTTTCTTCTTGAATTTGATTTGAAATAAGAGAATGGAATTCCTGAGTATTTTTCAGGTTTCTTTTCTCTTCTTTTAAATTGTTTATTTCATTCTGAAGGTCAGAAATTGAAGCAGGTTTTGATTAGTCTGAAACCTTTTTATTATTTCAGAGAAATCATATTTTGATTGCAAATTCTTTTGCAGATATTTTTGATTTGGTTTTGAAGAAGAAGAAGCTGTGCTTTCCCTTAGTTTGTTGAAATATTTAACATTTTCTTCATTAGTTGGAAGAGAGTTAATTATTTCAAAAACCAAATCTTATTCAATGACATTTATTTGTAAATTGTCTATCTCAGAAAAAGTTAAGACCGATTCCTTGATTGGGTCATCAAGTACAGGATTTTCTGAACTCTCAGCAAACTTATCAAGACAATTTATTTGAAAATCATCTTCTTCAAATGAAGATGAAATGTCATCATGTTGAAGTTTATTAACTTCCTCAGAGGACGATACTTCATATTCTTCTTCAGAAGAGGTTTCTTCAATCAAAAGATTGTTTAATTGTTGAAGAGTTGTTTCTTCAAGTTGTAGGGCATTAATTCTTTTATTAAGCCTACAATGTTTTGCCATGTGACCTTCTTTGACACATCGAAAACAAACAATTTTTCCTTTGGGAAGATCCATCGGAGGTTTTGATTTGAATTCATTTTTCAAATTTCTGGGTTTGTTTGTTTTTTGTTTCTTCCAAAATTTCTGCTATTTTTTGTAATATCTTTTAGCCTTGTAATCTTTTTCTTCATGCCTGTGTTTAAGTTTTTAGACTTTTTACAGGCAGGAAAACCAAATTATTCACAGAAAGTTCCCAAGTCTTTCCGATTTGATGCTTTTTCTTTGGCAAGTTGATGTTGAAGTTTATCTTCTTGACAAATTTTTAAAGCAGTTTTTTTGAACAATTGCAATTAACTGTTCATATGTTAAATTTTCATAATGGATTTGACCATCACCAGTTTGGTTTCTTAATTTTTCTCTGATCTTATCTCCTAGAGATCTAGGAAGACCAGGAAGGAATTTTTCTTTCCAGATTGGATGATTTCCATCTTCTCTGGTCATTACTCTTAAGAGAAAATTGTCTCTATACCATCTAAAGTTGGATAGAGTTTTGCATTTTAGATTTGATAGAAGATCTGCCGATTTATCTCTCCATAGAGATGGATCACCAATGAAATGCGCTATGATATTAACTATGAGACAATTAATAGCATCAGACATTGGTTCACCATTATTATCAGTGATAATTATACCATCTTGAGTGGTCTTTTTGGTTTGAAGAATTAAATTCTTTTGTTCTTGTGTGAGATGAAAATCCCACCAACCTCTGAGTTGCCCAGTAAAGCTAGATAGCAGTATATGAACAACGTCTTCCTCTTGACAATTGTTATATATTGCATAAGCATTACTGACTATTGTCATTTGTTGGCAGATTTCCAAAATATTAGTTTCAGATTGGCCATCTATGTTCCAAACATAGATGTTGTTTGCATTAAATTGTTGAAGAGTGGAATCCCTTTCTTTGAGCGTTATATTCAGAGGAGTGGCTCTTGGATAATACAATTTTGTTGGTCTTTTCCAATCTTGTTTTATTTCTTGAATTTTTGGATAATCTTTACTTGAGCTTGTTTGATTGTCTTTTACAGTGTTAATTACTAATTTTGAAACTGAAGAAATAGATTGTTTAGTTTTTAGGGGGTTTCTGGAATGTCTTTGATTAACTTTTTCAATTCTTCATTAATCCTTGTTTCCATATTTCCTTTCCTTATATTTTTTAGGAATAAAATAAGGTTTAAAAATTGGCTGTGTACTTGTGGAGCTAAATAAGATTTCCTTACTAGCTTTACTAGTAACAGGTTTTTTCAAAATATGTTCTCCCAAAGTTTGCAAATACGAGTTTATATAATTATTTTGTTCAATGATATTTCTTATATCATATGTACTTGCATATGTTCTAGGATCTTTTATTTTGAAAGGAGAGGCAATGATAGTTGCTTCACCAATTTTTGTACCAGGGGCCTGATAAGATTGTTTTGGAGGAAGATTAGATTCAAGTTTATCTCTATTTTTTAAAAGCCAAGAGGAGTTAACCCCTTCAAATGGTTTGAAAGGATAATCCTTTATATTCTCATCTTTCACATAGGTTTCAAACCAAAGAAAGAAAGGAATATGAAGTTTATACCTTTCGAGCATTTTATAAAACTTTTCTTGAATTAGTTTTTGCAATTCTTCAGTTTTATATTTTTTGAAAAACCATTTATTGTCTTTCAGTGTTTTCATTAGAATAGAAATCTTTTTGCAAGAGTTTTTATCTAATTCAAATTGTTGCTTAATAACATTCATATCAGAATATGTTAGAGATTGGCAAGTTTGGGTTTCAATTTGTTCATCTTCAGTGTTTTGGTAGACAGGTCTTACAACACTGGCTGACTCATTTAAGCCTTGCATTACTGAAGGTGAAATTATTGTTTCTTTGACAAAAGAACTACAAGAATGCCTAGAAGGTTGTTCTAAAGTAGTCTTGAAGCTTTCTTGAATTGATGGAGTCCTAGAAACACTAAATGATCGTCTCCAATCAAAGTAATTCTAACATCTCCACTCTCATTTTGCCTAATTCTGTATGAATCAGGTGAAGGTTTTAGGATGGGAGGAGCAATTTTTACCATATCCCAATCATCTAGGAGAGAAATTTCATCCCATTTTACTGGTTTTGGAATTGTAACATTTTCTCTAGTGGCATCTGTTAGGAATAGACAGGTTTCTTTCCATGATCAAACATTTTGACATTTGAAGTGCATGAATTCATAACTTTATACTAGACCCTATAGATTAAAGCTATAGGTGAAACTCCAGGTTTCAAGTTGAATCCATTCAGTTTCAAACTTAATTTCAAAGTTTCAATGATAGGATCATCATGCAATGAAGCTGTCAAATTTGGGAAACAATTGAAAAAAGATTGGCCTATCATGTAGATCGGCTTCAACTATTCCAAAAATTGATTTAAAAAATATTTGCTATCTACCATCCCTAACACATACTAACATAGAGATATCAAGACCAGCTTTTACCAAGGGTTTTATGGCCACTTGAACACATCTAATGTGTATAAATTTATATTTCTTTTAGTGTTTTAAAATTGAATTTTCTGACAAGAGACACATGTCAGTTGGTCAGATTTTAGAGGAATTGTTTCTTCAACTGTCTTGATTATATAATCATGATTTTTAAAGAATTTTATGTCCTTAGGTTTGTATAAATAATTTGGGTTAATGATTGGAATAGTCCAATCACTAAATTTTTGATCAATATCTTCAAAATGGATTTCATTATTGAAAATATTATTTTGGAGGAAAGATTTCCCTAAATTTTTGTTGGTTGTTACACCAGAGTTTTGAGAAGATAAAGCAGTAGAAGAAGAGCGAGAAGAGTTGGAGCGGAAAGAGAAAGATTTAAACATAATAAACTTTTCTTCTGATATCTTCACCTTCATGTTCATAGAGTTGTGCTAGATATGATGAAGTTTCTGGGCTACTTATGGAGTTATTATAAATATTTCTTTGTATGTTCTTATAAAGATAAAAATCTGCAAATATTATTATCACTTAGCCAATGCCTCAAACGTTGAACCCTAATATCATATGAACATTCGAACAATAGGCGTCTAGACTTATCTGCCCTATCCGTCGGGACTTACTGCCATAGCCCTAGAAAAGACGGACAAAGTTCATATGCTATTATTGATCAACTAACTTGCATGCTATCAGATAATAATAATATTAAGCAGAGACTTAGCTTTATCTAAACATGTTCCTGATGTGGAAGATCAACCAAGGTTGCGACCACATAGCATACTTATTAAGAAATATTCATAAGAACTTCATAAATTTTCCAGAACTTTAAGACATCTAATACATCCCTACTTCCCCTTCTGGCTCTGATACCAAATTGTCCCGTGGTATCAAAGAGGCAGATACAACAAATAGTTAGTATCAAAGATACTCATTAGTTAGTTAAGATCTTAATGAAGCAGTTAATTATTGTAAGTCCCTATAAATAGAGGTATAATTGTATGAATCAAAGAGTGTAGGATAGTGAGATCCATACCATGTTAAGAGAGAGGTTAATGTGGGTCTCTCTCTAGAGAAAGAAATCCCTCTTAGATTCTCAGAGTTAGGGTTAGTTGTTAATCACCCTAAGAGAGGGATGATCATTGTTAAAACCAAGTGGGTATATAGTTTTTATGAGCATATTGATCTTATGTGATTAATACATCATTTTCATCTTCTCAATTATGTTTCTCTAATTACATTTGTTAACAAAGGAGATCTTCAAGGTTGGGTTATGGTGGAAGGAAAGAGAAGGAGGAAATTTTACGGAGAGGAAGATATTATGAATGTTTTAGCCGCACTAACTGATAAGTAAAATATTTGTGCATTTATTTTCTCTTAAATGATGATTTTTTGGATGACATTTGAACTTAATTTAATGCATTTGGGTGTAATTGATAAATAAATAATGATTTTGGCGTAAAATAAACTTTCTTGAAAAAAACTAAATTTGACCCTGTTTCAATTTTTAGGCAATATCTAGAGCTCTAGATATCAGATTAGGATGTTCGTTATATGGATAAAAAGCTAAGAAAAAGCTCTACAGTTGAGAATGTGAATTTGTCCCTGATTGACCTTTGCCCACTAATTTGACCATAACTTGAGTTGCAAATGACTAAATGGGGAACTTCTAGTTGTGTCTTCAAGTTAAGATCAAGAGCTACAACTTTCATGAAGATCACTTATTGAAATTCCACATTCTTGAATGTCGAAATTAGGCAGCAATCAATATGTTTGGCAGCCACAAGGTCAATGTTGAAGGATTAAGGTCAAGATGTATGTCTAACTTTCTTGGAAATTTTTGCACCCCCTCCATCTATAAATAGAGGAGCTCAAGGCACAAGGAAACACACTATCTTAGAGTTAATTTCATGTATTGTATTTTCTTCTTGCATGCCTCCTTCATGGAAGGCTTAGGTAGTCCTCCTTTATAGATGGTATAGGTTGCCACCTACATGGAAGGTTTTACCTCATATATGGAAGGGTAGATTTTTCCATTTTCATGCATCTTATAGTTGTATCTTTGTGTTTTAAAATTTAATAATTGAGTTTTATGCAATGTTTATGAAGTTTTCAATTTATTTTGGTTTTGTTTTTAATTTCATCATAAGCTAAATTTCCACTTTCCTAGGGTGATGATGTAGCTTACTAATGACAGATTGAATCTTAACTTATTAAATGTAGTTTTAATTTTTCCTTCAAGATTGAGTTTTGATTATTATTCTTAATGCTTTTGATTGATTTGCCATCTTTTGAATGATTTAACTCTTTATAATGATTCACCACGTCAGTACCATAGCAATTTATACACATAGTCCATAAAAATCTATATATATCTACAAATAGTAGAAATACTCAAATGTATACACAAACAATCCTAAGTCATCATCTATGTCTAAGGTAATCGCTATGGCAACAATCCTAGCAATTCTACCTTGCTAGGAACTATAGCTCTGATACCACAAATGTAACCCCCTTCACGATCAAGGCCGAGATTAAGTTTATAATCAAGTAATTAAGTAAAATTAGAGACCTTAAATGATTTGGGACTTATTAAAGTAAACTTTTGCCCAAAATCAGGGTTTACAAAAACTTTCTAAAACATGTTTACAAAGGTCTCATAATCATATTACAAAACACAATTAGCCTATACAGGTTGATTCCATTTACAAATATCAGAGTACAGCATAAATTCCTGACACACTCGGGTTCTATTAATTAAATAAGGGTCTACAAGGCATAATCGCCTATAAAGTTTCCCATAATAAAGGGATTACACAATTACTATCCAACATGTACATGTAATTCCCAACAAAAATATCCAAGGAATTCAATGAAATCATCAAAATGACCTAAATCCTACTCCAATATCATGCTTTGGTTTTAGGCAATATAATCATCCAAATTCCAAAATCATCCAAACATACCATTCCCATTACAAATCAATTTATCTATCCAAAACTCATACCAAAATACCCATTTCTATACCAATAACATGCCAAACTACCAATAACCCTATTCCAACAAAAATGGGCCAAAAATCCCAGAAATTCAAATCGTAATCACTTGGCATAAAACATAGATAGAAGGATTGGTTTCACTTACCTTATCAACTTTCTCAAAGACACTTCTTGATTTACCAACCTCCAAAATTTTGTGTGGTCACAAATCACCACCAATGGAGAACTACAACTGTTAAATTGAAGCTCTCACTCAAAGGAACAACATTTAAGAAAAGAATTTGAGCAATAAAGGTCATTTACATACCCAAATCACAAGCTTTTCTTCTTCCTTCTTTGGTCTCCAATGGCGCAAGAGAGAGAGAGAAGGAGAGATGGAGTGAAGAGCTGAAAGAAATGATGACATTTCCTCCCCTATACCATGCACAGCTGAAAATGGGGAGGGAAGAGAGAGAAAAATATTAAAAATCATATTTGACTTTTCTCTTATCTCTCCCTTCACACACAAACTTGCCAAGTATCACTACCCTATTGGCTCTCATAAAGTGAACACCCAATTAGTCATTTAATCCCTCCATTAGCCATTTAATCACACATCTCATTTTTCTCTTAGCTAGTAACTAATTTCTCCCTTAATTACCAACTCGTGGCCAATATTCCCATTCTTCCAATTTTTCACTAATTATGACATATTAATTAATATTACCATAAAATACATACTAATTCCAATTAAATTCATAATTATTCATAATAATCATGATTAGCTCATAATCAAAATTGGGATATTATAGTGAAGGCCATTGTACTAAGGAGTGGAAAAGAATTGAAGGATCCTGTAATTAAAAAGAAAGAAAGTGGAGAAGAACATAAGGAGGAAGTATAGAAACTGAAGGAGGATGATGTGCAACCAGGAAGAATCATCTTTCTAGATAATCCTCCTCTATATGTACCAATAATTCATACCCTTAGAGACTTGTGAAGGAAAAGCGAGACAAGCAGTTTGGCAAGTTTCTAGAAGTTTTCAAAAGGTTGCATATTAATATTTCTTTTGCAGATGCTCTTGCCTAAGGGCCCAATTATGCAAAATACATAAAGGATATACTTTCAAATAAGTGTAAGTGTCACACCCTACCAGCCCACACACACAACTCTACCGTGGCCCTTACCGACGGCGGTAGACTCACAAGGAGTATCTCCACACTCCTTGTGGATTTCTCTCGCCTCCCCAAGACTCAAACACTTACCCTGGGGGTAAGTATAAGGGCTTGGCAATACTTGGTACCTTTTTATTGTCACACCTCATCGACCTACACACATGGCACCACCGTGGCCCTCACTGACAGCTGTGGACTCACAAGGATATAAGTACACCCCTTGCGCTTTCCTCTCACCCCACGACTCGAACTCTCAACCTAAGGGTAAGTATGAGAGTTTAGTGAGAGGTGGTACTATTGAGCTAGCAGGGTTAGGATTTGCTAGGATAGTGGCTGTAGTTTGTTGGCCTAGTGATAGATGATGACCCATACGTGCCTGTTGTGTATACCCATAAGTATTCTTATTGGTTATTGATATGAGTTTAAGGACTATGTGTATATATTAACTGTGATGCTGACATGGTGAATAATTTATAATAGAGTTAAAGGATACAATGGTTCTCCCTAGAGTCAAAAGGTATGGCCAGCATGACTAGCCACCAGGTTGGTTGCACCAGTATTGACCCTAGGCTAAATGGCAGTATGTAAAACTTAAGTTTACTGTGAGTCTGTAGTAACCATGCCAAGAGTCTTCCTGTAGCTAACAACAATCGTGGTGATAGTGGGTGAAAAAGGATGAGGGTGGAGTATGGAGATTGAGACTTTTGGCTGACCGCCTGTACAGAAGAGATTGAGACTCCAGGTGGGCCGTTACAGTAGGGTGCTTCAAATAGAAGAGATTGAGATTCAGGAGTGGCTTGATGTTATTATTAATGCTTAAAAGTCTTGGTTACCACTAGTAAAGTTGCTGGTGGGTGTACGGGTAAGGATAACATCATGGAAGTTGATACGGTGAAGTGATATTGTTGTTGATACCCAATAGTCCTCAGTTACTACTTGCAGAGTCACTAGTGGGTGTATAGGTGAGGGTAATATTGTGAAAGTAAAAACAGCGAATGATGAGGTATTATTGCAAAAGGCGAAAGCTGAGGTATTGTTGCAAACAGCAAAAGCTGAAGTATTTTTGTAAAGAGTGAAAGCTAACATACTTGTTAAAATAGCGAAAGCTGAGGTATTGTTGCAAACGGTGAAAGCTAAGGTATTGTTGCAAACGGTGAAAGTTGAGGTATTTTTGTGAATGGTTAAAGCTGACGTATTTGTGAAAACAGCGAAAGCTTAGGTATTTGTGAAAACAGCAAAAGCTTAGGTATATGTGAATACAGTGAAAGCTGTCGGTTATGTGTAGTGAATCTATGGTGCTTTGAGTTATTCCTGGAAGGGGTGACTAGATTGAGTAGAGTTGTGGCATATGCCTCCCAAATGCTAAGGTCTTATCAAATGAGCTATCCCACTCATGATCTAGGGCTTTCGACGATTGTGTTTGTGCAGTGATTGGGTTTTGTATCGGTTATGTATAGTTGTTATTATGGCTTTGGGGCAATTGTGTTGTGTTGATATGTGTGTCAAAGTTATGGTGCCATTGCATGTATAGGGTAACGGTAGAATAGTACGACAACCATTAGTATCCCAAGTATCCTAGAGATCAAGTATTATCCGGGTAAAGTTAATGTAGGCGTGGATGTGTTTAGTCCGAAGGCGATATGGATTGTTGCAATATTGATAGAGCATTGTCGAGATCTAAACCTTTCGAATCAAGTTGTATGTGCAAATATAGTATTCCCAAGGAGAAGTGACTTAATGACTGAGATTGAAGAGGCTTAAAGCCGGGATGAATGAGTGCAATCTGTTCGAATTATAATCAAATGAGGTGAAAACCTCTAGAGTTTGAAAATAGAGATTACATGCTCGTGAGAGTGTATCTGGGTATGGGAATTAGTAAAGTGATTAAGAGAAAGGAATTGAGAAATGAAGTATTGGTTTGTTTAAGTTTCTTGCGAGAATTGGAACTATAGCGTACCATTTGTGCAAGTGGTCAAAAAGGGACTGTCCCAATGAGAAACAATTTGACAAATGAAAACCGTCATGTAGAGACGTCCGAGGTTTATGTCTCAAATGGTGTAACAAATTTTGAAGATGAAATTTATTGTACGGGGGGAGAATTGTAATGCCCCAAATTTCGATTAAGGGCTAATTGATTTATTGAGAATGATTTTGTGAATTAAAGTGGAATTGAGACCCAGACTAATTATTGGGAATGCCTAAGACCTTGTATTTTAGCATATTTATGTGGCAAAGTAATTATTGGGCTAAAACAAGAGGGAAATGGAGCATGGAGAAAGAAAAAAGAATTAGAATATGTGTTATATGCCAATTCTTGTGAAGAAAAAAGAATTAGAATATGTGCCATATGCCAATTCTTGTGAATATGCCATAATCAGGGAAAAATTTGGAAGAATAGAAAATTTACCGATCAATTGTCTGTGATTAATGAAGAAATTAATTACTAACTAAAAGAAATGAGGAGTGTGACTAAATAATTAATGGAGCTAGTTAGAGTAACCAAGTGGTTACTTACTTTATGAGAAATAAGGAGATTATGACATATTACACCATTGGATGAAGAGTGGTTGGTGGGAAAAGTCAAATAATCATTTGTTTATCAATTTCTCTTCCCTCTCTCTTGGTGTTTTTGAATAGGCATGGGAGAGGGCACAAAAATCTGTGTCCCATCTTCATCTTTATCATCTCATTTTCTCTCTCTTGCTCTCTCTATTTTCGTTCAACAAGAAGGAAGAAAGAGAAAAGAAAAGCTTGAGATTAAGGTAAGATCTTGACCTCAAATGCCAAAACCTCCTTCTATAATCTTATTCTCCTTGCTGAGAGCTTTCATCCTATGGTTTTAGATTCTCAAGAGGAGGTGTTTTTGTGCTTGAGAAAATTTGGAAGTTGGTGAATTAAGAAACAAGTTTGGGAAAGTGAAAGAAGTGAGTGAAAGCTTCATTTGGGTATATAAGTTGTGACTATTGGTTGAGTCTTGAATTTTTAGGTTTTCCCCCCTTAATTTTGTGGGATTTAGAGTTGTATGAATGGCGTGTTGTATTGTGTTGGAAATGGTGTATTGTTGTGTCTTTGGACAAACAAATTTGTTTGAAACATTGATTGTGAAATTTAGAGATTTTGGGATTTTATATGAATTGTTGCTTAAAACAGAGCATGATAATGGAATGGGAATTTGGTTGTTTTGATGTTTCCATTGGTTTCCTTGTGAAAAATTGTGTGGAAATAGTATTGGCTATAGATTTTGGAACCACTGGAAATATTGTGCTGGGCAGTTGGCTTGCCTGGACGTTTTGAATGGGTAAATGGTGATAAAAAATTCTTAAACTTTACAATCTAATAGAGCACATGCTAAGCTTCAAAATGGATAAATTATGGATGTCATTTTGATGTGTGTGCTGGGAGTTATGTATTTCCAAAGTTTGCTGTCAAAACTGGGATCAATTCTGGAACAGCAAGGAGAATTATTAAATTCTGTACTTTTGTGGTTATATACAGCAATGATTTATATTTTTTCTGTAAATAGGACTTAAAAATCTTTAAGTAGGACTTAGGATCACCTCATTTTGATTTTTCTAGAATTAGTTATGATTTTTGGAAGTTCAGCTAAGAAATTGAAAATTTTCCTAGCGCAGCCAAAGGTTCTTGGTCACAACCAACACCCAAAAATCAGAACTTTTCACTATCATAAGGTAGTTTTTGAGATAGTACTTCCTAACCCTTTAGGTATATGTTTGGGCTTTTAGTAGCCACCTAAAGGGTCTTAAACGATAACCAACTTTAAATGTTTTGGAATTTAGTTTTGGATTAGAGAATAACTCTTTATTGTTAATTATGATTATAGGATTTGATATTTGCCCTGCCTGTGAGAGACTGGTGCTAGAGCACGTGAGGAAAGAATAAGGTGACCTTTCTCTTATGTTGTGTATGATACATTGTATGCATGACTTATCATTGTGTTGTCGTTGTGAAATATGTTGTACAAAACCTTGTTGTGGTGAAATATGTGGATGTGAAATATGTCATTGTGTGTTGCAGCATCAGTAATTCAGTGTGAGCAGTCGTAGGGGGTGATGCACGTCACACCTACCCCTGCCATTGTAATTACCGTTCTTGTGTTGTGGTATTGTGAATTTCCTACTTTTGAGAAACATGCCATGTGACTATGTTGTTGTGAAATGTGTCATATAGAACCCTGCTGTTGTGAAATATGTCATTGTGCATTGCAGCATGAGCATTACAGCGTGAGTAGTCGTAGGGGTGATGCATATCACACCTATTCCTACTATTGTAAATGCCATTGTAAATGACATTATTTTCGTAGTTGTGTTGTGATTTGCTTACATGCTTTCTGGTTGTGCATACTATGAGTGAATTGTTACTACTAGGATTCTTTAGAATCACATTCTTTCCATAAAATAATTTTCAGACAGGGCCAATGGTTCTGAAGAGAAGCAAGTAACGAAGGGTGGATAGAGCTTCAAGTTAGGATTTTACATTTTAGATAGTTGGTTATCATGCTATTAATTATTTGAATATTTTGTTGGGAATTAATTGTATATGTTGCAGATATTGAGTAGTTTTGTGTAATCCCTTAGAATGAGAAACTAATTATGGGCGATTGTGCCCTATAACCGTTAGTTGATTAATAGAACCCGAGTGTGTCGGGAACTTATGTTGTACTCTCATATTTATGAATGGAATCGAACTGTACAGGCCAAATGTGTATTTGAAATGTGAATATGAGACCGTGTTAAATAGGTTCTAGAAAAGTTTTTACAAACCCTGTTTTGGGAAATGAAATTTTTATCAAGTCTCAATTTATCTTGTGGTCTCTAATTTCAAATAATTATGTATTTTTAAATGTAAATCTCAGCCTTGATATAAAGGGGGTTACAGTAATCTTAAGGAATTTGAGATAGTAACACTTACTAAGGAATGCAGTGCTATTCTTCAAAAGAAATTATCATCAAAGCTGAAAGATCCAGGAAGCTTCTACATACCTTGCACCATAGGTCAATGTCACTTTGAAAGAGCACTTTGTGACCTTAGAGCAAGTGTAAACCTCATGCCTTTTTCCATTTACAAGAAACTCAATCTTGGAGAGGTGAAGCCAACCACAATTTCACTACTTCTAGCTGACCAATCAATAAAACATCTAAGGGGTGTCATAGAAAATGTTCTGGTGAAGGTAGACAAACTCATCTTTCCAATTGATTTTATAATACTTGACATGGAACAAAACCAAGAAATTCCTATCATTCTTAGGAGGCCATTCCAAGCAACTAGGAGAACATTAATAAATGTGCAACAAGGGAATTTAGCCTTGCGAGTTCAAGATAATCAAGTATTTTTCAACATCTTTAAGGCTTTGTCCTTTCCAGATGAAGGTGACACCTGTTACATAGTAGATACATTGACCAGCTGCATAAAAGATATGGTGAACAAATCTGCATGGATCAACCATTAGCAATGGGAATGGTAGATGTATAAAATCTACTAATCCTGAAGTCTTGGAGCAAATTAGGTACCTGGAAGCAAATTCCCCAATTTTTATCAAGAAACCATTTGAGGATTTAGGGGAAAGGGTAAGTAAGCTGATATAATTAAGAGAGAAACCACCAGTACTGGAGTTGAAAGCACTGTCATCCCACTTGAAGTATGCTTATCTCGAAGGAAATTCAATATTACCAATAATTTCTCTGTACCTCTTACTCCTGAAGAAGAAGAAAAGTTATTAAGAGTTTTAAGGGAGTATAAAACATCATTTGGAAGGTCAATAGTTGCTATAAAAGGGATTAGTCCTTTAATTTGTACGCATAAGATCTTGATGGAAGACAACTACAAGCCATCAATCGAGCACTAGAGAAGACTCAATTTGAATATGAAGGAGGTAGTGAGAAAGGAGGTAATAAAGTGGCTGGATGCTGGTATAATTTACCCAATAATCTCTGATAGTCAATGGGTAAGTCTAGTTCAAGTTGTGCCAAAGAACGTGGAATGATAGTGGTGCCTAATGAGAAAAATGAACTGATTCCAAAACGAACGGTGACTGGATTGAGAGTATACATTGACTATAGAAAGCTCAATAAAGCCACTAGAAAAGATCATTTTCATATGCCATTTATAGATCAGATGCTGGACAAACTAGCTAGGAAAGCTTATTATTGTTTTCTGGACGGGTACACAGGATATAATCAAATTACAATTGCACCAAAGGATCAAGAAAAAACAACTTTAACATGTCCTTATAGTACCTTTGCCTTAGAAAAGATGCCAGTTGGTTTATGTAATACACTAGCAATATTTCAAAGGAGTATGATAGTGATCTTTTCAGATATGGTGGAAAGGTTTATTGAGGTATTCATAGATGATTTCTCAATTTTTTGAGAATCATTTGATCATTGTCTTTCAAATCTAGCAAAAGTCTTGCAACATTGAGTAGAGACAAATTTAGTTCTAAATTAGGAGAAATGTCATTTCATGGTAAAAGAAACAATCATACTGGGTCACAAGGTATCTGATCGAGGCATTAAAGTGGACCAAGACAAAATTGAAACAATTGAAAAGCTACAATCTCCCTCATTAATCAAGGGCATTCAAAGTTTTTTAGGACTCACAGGCTTCTATAAAAGATTCATCATGTACTTCTCAAAAATCTCAAAGCCACTTTGAATACTGTTAGAGAAAGACACTCCTTTTGTGTTTAATGAGGAGTGCTTATCATCCTTACAAACTCTAAAAAGTGCCTTGACTTCTACACCAGTTATCATAGCTCCATATTGGAACCTTCCATTCGAAATGATGTTCGATGCAAGTGATTATACAGTTGGAGCTGTTTTAGGCCAAAGGAGAGACAAGGTCTTTCATGCAATCTATTATGCTAGCAAGACACTCTCAGACGCATTGCTAAATTATGCAACAATAGAAAAGGAGATACTAGCAGTCGTGTTTGCATTCGATAAATTCAGAGCCTACTTGATTGGGTCAAAGGTCATTGTTTGGATGGACCACTCAGCAATCAAATATTTGATTGAGAAGAAAGATGCTAAGCCCAGATTGATCATATGGTTGCTTCTACTACAAGAATTTGACTTAGAGATCAAAGACAAAAAAAGGATTGAGAATCTCATTGTAAATCATCTTTCTCAGTTAGAGCCATCTAAACAAAAGAGAGAATCACCAATCAAGGAGAATTTCCAGATGAGCAACTCTTGGTCATGCAATCACAACCCACCCCTTCATATACTGATTTTGTAAATTACTTGACAAGCGGAGTAATGCCTTATGAACTTTCTAAAGTGCGAAAGAAGTTTTTGGCTAATGTAAGGCATAACTTTTGGGAGCATCCATTCTTATACAAACAATGCCCAAATCGAATTATCAGACGATGTGTTCCTGAAGAAGAAATGGCTAGCATCTTAAATCACTGCCATTCATCCCCATATAGTGGTCATTTTGGAGCAAATAGAACAGCTACTAAAGTCCTTCAATTAGAGTTTTACTAGCCCAAACTCTTCAAGGACACCCACAGAATTGTAGCAACCTATGATAGATGTCAAAGAACGAGAAATATCTCAAGGAGACATAAAGCCCCTTTAACTAACATCTTAGAAGTTGAGCTTTTTTATGTATGGGGGATAGATTTTATGGAGCTTTTTCCATCCTTATTTAGCAATCAATTTATTTTAGTAGCTGTTGACTATGTCTCCAAGTGGGTTTAAGCAGCTGCTTTTTCTACAAATGATTCTCGAGTGGTTGTGAAGTTTCTGAGGAAAAATATTCTTACAAGATTTGAAGTGCCTAGACCTATTATCAACGATAGAAGAAGGCCGTTTTTTAACCAATAGCTTCAATCAGTGTCAGTTATATATGGAGTAACTCATAAGGTTGAAACTCCATATCATCCACAAACTAGCAAGCAAGTGGAAATCTCAAATAGAGAACTGAAATGGATCTTAGAGAAGATAGTGAATTTCAATTGGAAGGACTGTGCACAGAAATTAGATGATGCACTTTAGGCTTATAGAAATGCCTTCAAGGCACTAATTGGTACATCCCCATATCAATTGGTCTATGGAAAATCATGCATCTTCCAGTAGAAATGGAGCAAAAAGCATATTGGGCAATAAAAGCCTTAAATTTTGACTTAAAAGTAGCTGGTGAGAAGAGACTTCTCCAACTCAATGAGCTTAAACAATTCAGACAACAAGCTTATGTAAATGCCAAGTTATACAAGAAGACAAAAATGTGTCATGACATAAGAATTTTGAGGAGAGAGTTCACTTCGGAACAAAACGTTCTTTTATATAACTGAAGGTTAAAGCTCTATCCAAGAAAGCTGAGATCAAGGTGGTCAGGACCTTTTACTGTGATTTAAGTATGGCCATATAGAGTCTTGGAAATTCAAGATGGTGATAAAAAATTCAAACTGAATAGGCAAAAGCTAAAGGAGTACAATGACGGTGCACTCAACACTTTGAAAAATGTCATCATGTTTGAGGAACCAACAGGTAAGCCCTCCTTCTAATAGAAAAAAAAAGAACAAAATATTTTAAAAAACAAAAAAAGAGTTATTTGGTTTGGTTTTTGTCTAGCTAAAGATGTTAAAGAAAGGCGGCTATTTGGGAGGCAACCTAAAACTTCTTTTCCGTGCTCATTTCTCTTTCTTACTCACTGAAACACACTATACTGCGTTAGAAATTTTAATCCTCATCATTTTCATTTCAAGTTAATATGGAGGAATCTCTTGCAAAGCTTAAAAACAAGTTCCCTATTCTCCCAAAAGATATGCTCAAGAAGATCTATTGCTGTTGACTTGAAAGAATAAAGATATTCAAGCATTTGGGCCTTCCTGAGGACGTACATTAGATCATTGAAGCTAAGGTACATTTAGCAGGTGAGATTCATACATCATTTTTAAACCTATGCCAGGAATGGGAAGAAGTTCTTACTCCAAAAAGAGAAGAGCTAAAAGAATGAATGCCTGCCATGAATGTGCAAGATGGATATGTGATCAGTGTTGTAAGAGCAAAGGTATGGTTTCTATAAATCGAGAAGATAAAATTTAATTCATAAAGGATGGATTGAGTAAGGAGTCATTGGATGATATCATTTAAACTCTTGAGACGCATCTAAGTGGTGATATTCATCGTATTCTTCTCAATTTATTGAACATATTTAATAAAGAAAAAGAGTGTTGCTATCTTGGGAATCTGGCATTAAAATTCCCTATTTGCTAGTATATAAGAAAACTAGATATGAAGCAAATCCTCGATTCATAGAAAGTGTTTAAGCCGTTGTTGGACGTAAAACCAGAGGAAGATGTGAGTCAAAATCACAACTACTGTACATAATCATGCTTTTTTCTAATATATCTTATCTTTTTAGCAACTTTTTGACTCTTTGTACTCATTTTGTTTAATTTCTTCATGCAACAGCCTATCGGTCATTCGTGTCAAAAAATTTTTAATTTTTTTTTAAAAATGTGTGATTTGCATGATCAGGTTGTCATTGTTTTAGTATTATATATATGCACTATTCCACTTGTATATATGTACTCTTCACTTGTAAATATGAACTCTTCCATTAGTAAATGCAAATGGTCTGAGAGAAAAGAAGAGAAAAAGGGTATCACACAAAAATGTAGATTTACATCTATCTACATTTTTTGTGAAACTGATTCACAGGCAAGGATGAAGAGTTCTAATTGCAGCAAAAGAACTTGGAATTGTATTAGCTGCCAGAAAGATCAACTTTGAATACAAGGGAGGCATCCAGGGCCTAAGGAGAAGTGTGGCCATTTCTAGCGTTGGATATTGGGCTAAGTTAAACTTTCACAAAAGCCATTAGGATTGTTAAATGTTAATAGTTTTTATGATGATATGTGTCTTTTTTTGATCATGCTATGGAAACAGGATTCATAACCTAAGCAACTCGCCACTCCATAATTTTTGCATCAACTGCTGATCAGCTGCTCGATCAACTACAAACCTATGAACCTAAACTAGATCTACTAGTCAAGCAAATAGGTGGGCAATCTTCAAATAGCAATCAGAAGCAGAATCTGGACACCACTCTTCAGTTGTAACTCTCCTTAATCTTTTAGTTTTACTCTTAGCATTTTGGTTTATTTTATTGTGTGTTTATGTTTAAAAAAACATTCTCTCAGCTGTAGAAGACATTGAGGACAATGTCTGATTTAGGTTGGGGGAGGAGTAGTAAAAAAATAGTTAGTTAGTTAAAATGATCAGCTGCATAGGATCTGGAAAAAAAATGGCAGAGTAAGGAGTTATTCTTAACTCCTGAGACACATTTTATTAGTTGTATGTTTTTTTGTTCCTTCTGAAATATTAATTAAAAAAAAGAAAAAAAAAATTAAAAAAAATCATCTTGTTTAAGTGCTTTTTAATGATCTTAAGAAGTATATAAGTTTTAAGTATAGATTAATTGAATTTAGAGATTTTATAGCATGAATGAACAACTAATTGTTGCAATTAGTGATGAATTTTGATATTGAATGAGATGAGATTGAAAGCCTCTAACCATGAACTTTTGAGCCTATAATGATTATTTCTCTTGTGTGTGATATTCACCTATTAAGTTGTTACTCTAAAACTTGCTTTAAATCTTGTTGAAATTACATCTCACAAGCACATTCAAAAATGATAAAGTCATTCATTTTTGTTAGCCAGAGCCAAATAGCTAACCTTGCAATTATACTATAAGCCCCTTTGAGCTTAATTGATTTTTTCTTTGTTCTCAACCTATTAACATATGTTTTAATGATATATCAAGTGTGTTTACCTCATTCGAAAGATTAGCATAGTATTTGAAATTTTTGTGAAATGGGCTTTGGACAAGTGTGGGGGTGTATATATCATCAACTTTAGAATTGCCGAATTATGCCAAAAAAAAAGAGAAAAAAAATATATTAAGTATTCAAATTGTGGATTGTTGTGATGAGATAAATTTACTCATAAGTAGCTTATTTTCAATTGCTTTATTAAATTTCTTAAATGTAGCTCTTCATATCATGTTTTACATTCCTTTTACCTTTACCCCATTGTTGGAAATTGTACCCTAAGGACCAATCATTGTACTTTGAACATTATTATTTTAATGAAATTTCTCCATTCTATTATCATATTATTTGCATGTTAACTATGATAATTGTATCCTTGGATAATTCATAAAGATTGTCCTAAAATGTCCCTGGTCGGTCATCTATGGGGGAGCAAAGATGAAACAAGATCAGTATGACTTTGATAAAATATGGAGATATGAATCAAAGTCTTAGGCACTTGTAAGAGTACAAGGTGCTGGACCGACCCACTATGAGAAAGCTACATGGATCAAGTCATAAGCTTTAATCATATATAACCACGTCACAATGCCCTTAGACCTGAGGTCATCATGGATTCCTACATGAGAGTTGCTAAGCTTTGAACTAGTCAAAAGTCACTTTTGACAGGGTGATGATAAAGTCTATGATCGGGCTTAGTGGTTTTTCATGCAGAGAAATATGAATGATCAAGATGGAATTTGTCCCTCACATTAGAATAGAGATATTACTGGGCCCCTCGATGAGTGAGTCTGAGAAATGTATGGCCATACTATGATGAAAGGAGTTTCTGTCTCTGTTATTAGGCTACTTAGGAATTGAGAAAGTAATGGTCAGGAACAAGAGGATGACATTATCCATGCCTTATCCTTGATCGATATATCGTGTGATAAAAGGGACGTGACATGGTTGTATGACAGGTTGCATCGTGATAACGATCCTTATATGAATTGGGTAGTCGTAATGTCTTGCTAGAGGTCTCTTGCGACTTTTGGGTTAGTATAGTTATTGGCCCACTGCCAACTTCATATGGGCCTACAGGTTAGCACACAAGAATGGCCCAACATGAGATAATGTTTAATTTAGGGTGGACGAATTATATATATATATAATATAAAATTCATTAATAATATTATATAAATATATATTTTTTCGAAATATATATCTTATATATATGTATATATATATATATATATTATATGATATTATTATATTGTTAGTTTTAAATTTAATTTATTAAGATATATTAAATTTAATAACTAACATGATAGAGATATAGTATTTCAGATTTAATTTATGCAGATAAATTAAATCTAATGGCTCTTTATTTGGATTAAATAAACAGGTTAAATTAAAACTGTTGGACAGATTTAATTTAAACTGAATTTATTTAATTAGCTCATCAAGATAATTAATTGTTAATTAATTTTGAAATTAATGATGATTAATTTTGAAATTTGAAAATAGCCCTCATAGGTTATAAACTTGATAGAGCAGATATATTAATATGCACATGAGAATTGAGAGCTGCAAGTAAAACCCTAGGAGACATTAGAGGCGCTAGCACGTAGTCTCGGTTGGAGAGCATTAGTGTGGATACCGGTAGAGAAGCGGACCTGACGTGTTGGCTCCTAGAGATCGTGAAAACTCTGAATTATCAAAAGGTATGAATCCTTCCAACTTGGTTTAAACGCCGTTGATAGATCCTCGATTAGGATCGGTGAAATTTTTTAAAATTATTCTGCTGTGCCTACCGATTCTAACACCCATTACAACCCTTAACAAGTCCTTTTGATTTGAATTATGCATGTGAATTAAGTAGTAGAGATTGAGATTTTTAGCAAGCCTATGGTAGTGCAAATTTTTTTTTATGTAGAATTTGAGCGAAACACTTACCCTTAAACACTTGAGAGATTGAGAGAATGAGTCACAATTACGAACTCGGTTCATTCATTTTCAAATAATATTTACCAGTTTATATTTTTATTGATTTATGAATACTATGATCTCTTTATTTTTCAGTTGTGTTCTTGCTTATGACTTGACACTTCTGATTTTGTTGGAAGTACTTCTTAGTCACTCCTTGTTGTTAGAGGACATCCAAGAGCTAAGTGTGGAGGAATTTGATAAGAAAAATATTTTCATATTTATTTTCCCTTATATGATGATTTTGTGAATGAAATTTGAGCTTAATTTAATGAATTCGGGTGTAATTGATAAATAAATAATGATTTTGGCATAAAATAGAATTCAACCCTATTTGGGTTTTTAAGTAATATATGGAGCTCTAAATTTCAAATTGGAATGTTTTTTATAAGGATAAAAAGAAAAGAAAAAGCTCTACAATTTTTATGTTGAGCCCAAAACCCAATTTTACCTTTAAGGGTTTCAAATTTTGTTTGGAAGTTGAGAATGTGAATTTGTCCTTGATTGACCTTTTCCCACTAATTTGACAATAACTTGAGCTGCAAATGTCTAAATGAGGAGCTTCTAATTGCGTCATCAAGCTAAGATCCAGAGCTACAACTTTTATACAGATCACATGTTGAGGTTCCACGGTCTTGAATGTCAAAATTAGGCAGCAATCAATAAGTTTGGTAGCCACAAGGTCAATGTTGAAGGATTAAGGTCAAGATGTATGCCTAACTTTCTTGGAAATTTTTGCACTCCCTCCAACTATAAATAGAGGAGCTCAAGACACAAGGAATCACACCATCTTAGAGTTAATTTCATGCATTATATTTGCTTCTTGTATGCCTCATTCATGAAAGGCTTAGGTAATTCTCCTTTATGGATGGTATAGGTTGCCACCTACATGAAAGGTTTTACCTCCTGTATGGAAGGCTACATTTTTCCATTTTCATGCATCTTGTAGTTGTATCTTTGTATTTTAAAATTTAATAATTGAGCTTTCTGCAATGTTTATAAATTTTTCAATTTATTTTGGTTTTGTTTTTAATTTCATCATGAGTTAAGTTTCCACTTCCTGGGGTGATGATGTAGCTTACTAATGATGGATTAAATCTTAACTTATTAAATCTAGTTTTAATTTTTCCTTCATGATTGAGTTTTGATTATTGTTCTTAATGCTTTCAATTGATTGGCCATCTTTTGAATGATTTCAATATATATGTTGAGACCAGAAGAAGATGCATGTGTGTAGATCATATAGTTAGAACTATAACTTGCATATGAAATAGAAATATATTCATATGGGTTGTGTAGTCTTAATGAGTTCTATAAATCTTAATGCATAGTTGATTGTTTTAATTCATATAGAGATATAGTGGATTAGCAATTAATTATAGAATTGCTTGACCTTGGAAGTGGCTAGTAATTAAATTAAGGAAACTCAACTATCAATCATGTGGAATAAATTGGACTAGAATAGATAGGTGATTTAATCCAAAATTTGTTAAGTGAAATCTGATCCCTAGGGCTTTTTCTCATAGTTGTTTTCATATCAATTGCAGTCATATTTAATCATTTGTAATTTTGCAATCTCAATTACCAATTAATTGATCGACCTAATAGAATTAAGATTACTAATTTTGGTACTTAGTGATCAATTTTTATGGGAATGATACTCTACTCACTTTTGTATTATTTGTTTATGACAGTGTACACTTGCACCTTTTAGTAAATCATTTACACTCGTAGCACTAATAGTTTTTATTCTTCTTTAACAAAGGGTCTGGCATATCTAACAAGAGAAAGTTAAAGTATCCACTAAAATGGGAAAAAAAAGTCCGAGGGCTTACTACAAAATTGATTAAAACTATAAGGACCACCATAATAATTTTCCCTAATTTCTATTTAACCGTGATAAGTATGAACAATCTAATATGACCTTTTTTTTTGTAGTAGGTGAACACATTATGATCTTATAATAATAATGATATATAATGATACTGTTTTCATCAACTGAGTTTCATTTCTAGTACTGAATTCAATCACTTTTAAGTCAATGTCCTTAAATCTTTGTTTGGATTTTTCTTAACATATATATTATTCTCCTTATGCAACCTCAAAGTATAGCTACGTGTCAAAATGATTTACTAAAAAGTGTAAGTGTATATGGCGTTAACAAGTAATATAGAGGTGAGTAGAGTATCATTCTCACAAGGATTGATCACTAAGTACCAAAATTGGTAATCTTAATTCTATTTAGTCGATCGATTAGTTGGTGATTGAGATTACAAAATTAAATATGATTAAATATGAATGGAATTGATATGAAAACAATTATGAGAAAAAGCTCTAGGGATCATATTTCACTTAGAAAATTTCGGATTGAATCACCTATCTATTTTAATCCAATTTATTCTACATGATTGATAGCCGAGTTTTCCTAATTTAATTACTAGCCTCTTCCAAGATCAAGCAATTCTATAATTAATTGCTAATCCAATATATCACTCTATGAATTGAAACAATTAATCATACATTAAGATTTATAGAACTCATTAAGACTACACAACCCATATGAATATATTCCTATTTCATATGCAAGTTATGGTTCTAACTATAGGATCTATACACATGCATCTTCTTCTGGTCTCAACATATATATTGAAATCATTCAAAAAATGGCCAATCAATTGAAAGCATTAAGAACAATAATCAAAACTCAATCATGAAGGAAAAATTAAAAATAGATTTAATAAGTTAAGATTCAATCTGTCATTACTAAGCTACATCACAGCCTAGGAAAATGAAAATTTAGCTCTTGATGAAATTAAGAACAAAACCAAAATAAATTGAAAACTTCATAAACATTGCATATAACTTAATTACTAAATTCTAAAATATAAAGATACAACTATAAGATGCATGAAAATGGAAAAATCTAGCCTTCCATACAGGAGGTAAAACCTTCCATGTTGGTGGTAACCTGAAGGAGGTCTACCTAAGCCTTCCAAGAAAAAGGTATGTAAGAAACAATACAATGCATGAAATTAAACTCCAAGAATGTGTGTCTCCTTGTGTCTTCCACTCCTCTACTTATACATGAATGGGGTGCAAAGATTTCCACTTCTTAGATTTGAATCTTGACTTTAAGCCACCAATGTTGACTTTGTGGCAACCGTGCTTCTCAATTGCAACCAAATTTTGGTGGTTAAAATGGTGGATTCTCACATTTTTATCTGCAAGAAAGTTGTAAATCTGATCTTAGCTTGAAAACGCATGTGAGAGCTCCTCATTTCAATATTTGTAGCTCAAGTTATGGTCAAATTAGTAAGCAAAGGTCAGCCTTGGACAAATTCATATTCTCAACTTCTAAGAAAAGTTCGAAACTCTTGAAGACAGAACTGGGTTTTGGCCTCAACAGAAAAGTTGTAGGGATTTTTCTTACCCTTTTATCCATATAAAGAACATCCCAATCCGACATCTAAAGTTCTAGATATTGCCTAACAAGGTTAAAATTTAGTATTTTTCGATAAATTTTATTTTATGCCAAAATCATTATTTATTTATTAATTCACCTAAATTCATTACATTAAGCTCAAATATCATCCAAAAAATCATCATATAAGGGAAAATAAATATGAAAACATTTTACTTATCAAGTATTATTTTTCCTATCATCATTTTTTCGTTTAACATAATTATGTATCAAGAAAGTGTAAATTTTTCAAATGGAACTCAAATTTGTTAGGCTTGCTTACTACTACTTTATTCAGCTTATTTACATCCCTCTGTCGCGTTTAATTCTTACATTGATACGCTACCCGTCTTGTAATAATCCATTTAATGATAAAATATTCAAAGTATGAATGTAATTAACTAAAAAATATTTCTTTTTTATACAAATTAAAAAAATATTTCTCATAAGAACATATTGCTTCAACATTGATCCATCTAGGGACACAATCCCCAATTTTTTAAACATAGAAATAAGATGTATCCACGACTATCCATGTATTAATTTACCCATGGAAGCTATTCATAAGTAAAATAAAATAATATTTTAAGTGCTTAAGAATGACATTTTAACAAAATGAATAATTATAGCATCATGCTGTGTTTAGCTGTACTTCTTGGCTTAAGCACCCTATATCTTCTTCCGCCAAATTGGGCCGTTCATAGATTTTCTGATAAACACATCGCCAATCAATACATTTAAGGTTAATATTAGAAGTCCCCTCCTAATTTTTAGATAACACAATTTTTGTTTGCCTATTTTCCTTTGTTCTTCAACAACGTGAAGATTTGGCCATCGAACTACAGAATTTAGCCATAGTTATAACCAGTTCGGGTAAGAGATCGATTCAGATATAGATATAGATCAGATCGAGTTGTTTGGGGTACGTTCTTTCTAGGAGTTTGATCGAGGAATTGAAACAGTAAACATGGCGTACCAGAAGATGCAATCTCGAACAGAGTTTAGGAATGTCTGGCAAACCGAAATGATGAGCACCATTACCGAAGACTGCCCTTGTATGAAATTTCTCTCTATTGTTTGTCTCTTTCTGTCTGTGTAGCTAGAATCTCTTCAAATCATGCATTTTGTGTAATTGGATATATATATATATATGTATATATATATATAGGCATAGATTAAAAGATACACATAGTAATCTCCTATGAATTTTTTGCAATTGAATTAAGGGATAAAGATAAATAGAGAACATCAAAATATGAGAATTCTAAAATGGTTCCTCATAATGGCTTATGTCCTATGAAATTCTAAGGAACTATTTTAAAGTTAAGTTTTTTTTGGTGAAATAAGCTAATTGCTCTATAAGTGAAACTAGCTGTCACTGTCTTAATTGTAGTCATTTGATAAGTTAAAATTGTTAATTGATGAACAATTGTTTGTCATTGATATTCAACAAGGAATTTTTTTTGAAACATTTTAGTTTTTGTTGTCATTTAATAAGTTAAAGTTGTTACTTAGCTTGTTTGTGTCATTTTATTCTTTTCATTTCATACTTCAAATTAAGGTTATATAGGTGACTTCGCTGCAAAAATTAATCTCAGACTAGTCTTTAGGAATTTCACATCATGCCTGAATTGGGATTTGCATAAGGGTATGTTTATATCATTTTTCCTTAAATCAAATTCATGAGGAAAAAAAGTCAATTCGAAAATAACGGAAGAAGGTGCGTTTAGTGTTAAATGGGCCTTAATATATGTATAGCCACACAAATGAGGGACCAACCACAGCTTATCTCAATAACATATACTGTACTATTTAAGATTTCAGCTAGCTTTCTTTTGGTGAAAAGAAGATTTTAGTTAATGTTCTGCTTGTTATGCATATCTCATTAGTACTGATGATGGTGTGGGAAATAATGTGCAGTTTGCTGCTTCGCATGTTTCTGGTAAGTGTTCTAAACATTCTCTAGAAAATAAGGTGGTTACCTATGCAGATATAATTTTGTTAATCGAACCAGATTACATGTACTTGCATTTTATTTGCAGGGCCCATAAAAGATAATAAAATATCACAATATAATGTGCCAACATATAAATCTGCAGCACATTATTAATTATTCTTAAATCAAGAATATTAAATATAACTAATAATTTCTTAAACTCCATAATATGGATGAGCATCTGTGATGTTTGGCCTTTCTCATTCCAAAAACAATTTACAAGGAAGTTCTTATCTAGTTGGTGAAACATCACATGCCTATTCTTTAAATATTTTTATCAACCTTGATGCCACTTCATGTGCCCAACATATAAAGAAGGAAAAATAGCAAGGTTCTTCTTCATTTTGAACCTTAGCCTAAGGGCTTGTTTTGTTGGATCTTGCTTTGATATTTCTCTCTTTTTTATAACATAGCTAATTATATTTTATGAAAAAAAAGAGATTACATAAAGATTAGCACACATAAGACAGCAACATACGCTACACAAATTTACAGAAGTGTTGACGCCTAAACATTCCTCTTATCTTAATATACAACACAGTTTTGGTATAATCACAGTTTGATTTATTTATCCTTTTCTCTTGTGATAATCATGGCATATGATAAATCTAAATTTAAATGTTGTCAAATCCTAAACAGGACCACTCTCTCATATTTGGACTCGAGAACTTGCTTAAAAGGCATAAACTCATTTCCACTTCTAACGGCCATTAGTATATTCACTAATTGACCATTGATTTAATTTTATTTGTACCTCTTACATTACCATTTTAGTAGGGTGATAGAATTAAGGGTTAAACTACAAAAATATTCATGAGCTTTTACTAAAAATGTGCCCAACGCGATATGCTTTTCGAAGGTACAAAAATATCTATAAACATTCAAGATGGAAACAAAAATGCCTTAACTGTTAAATATAACATAACATCGTTAGACATGGATATGCAAAAATAGTGTGGGCCTCACCACAAAAAATAATAGTATTAGGCTATAGTTAATGGTCTTAGTAATTTTGCTTCCATTTTTAATACTCCTGTGTATTTTGCACCTCCAAAAAAACCATACAGTAAAATATCTGGTATTTTTGCATCTTAATCCTAGATTTAATGGGCATACATTGTAAAATTTTCTTCATGTATTCTCTTTTGTAGCGCATCATGTACCTCATATATCCTTCGAAAACGAGCACTTTACAACGACATGACAAGGTATAATTGATCTTGTGTTTCTTTTTTCCCCCTCAAGCTTTCAACATTATTGAATTGCCATGTTCCCTTGTTAATTTGTTGCAGATATGAATGTTGTGCTGGATACATGCCCTGCAGTGGTAGGTGTATGGAAAGTGAATGTCCTGAGTTTTGCCTTTGTAGTGAGGTGCATCATGCCTTCTTAATATTATTTTTCCTTCATACATTAGTAAGAGACAAACAAACATGAAAAATTACACAAGAAAAATTAAACAAAGAATTATTTAAGCTTTAATATGTATTTGCTATCAAACCTCACTAGTGGAAAAATCACTTTTAAGACGGGTTAAAAACGATATTTTAGACCGATTCTGGATCCGGTCTTGATACAACCGGTCTTAAAAGACTTTTAAGACCAATTAATTATAAAACCGGTCTAAAAATTATTATTTTTAGACTGGTTATCAAAGAAGCCAGTCTAAAAAGTTCAAATTTTTAGACCGGTTCTAAAAAGAACGGGTCTAAAAAGTTCTAAAAGTTCAACTTTTTAGATTGGTTTTACAAAAGCTGGTATTAAAGTAACAATTTTAAGATCGGTTCTTTTCAAAACTGGTCTAAAATGTATGTTTTAGACCGGTTTTGAAAAGAATCGGTCTAAAAAGTTTTTTTTTTTTGAAAAAAAACAAATGCTCCATTTAAAACATTTACCCAGCCAGCAAGCCAGCCATTTCCCCTATTAAAACATTTCAATTAGCAAGCATCCATTTCAACGACATAGATAGAATCACGACAGAATAAACTCACAATCACAAGCAGAAGCATAAAATTATGGCCAAAATTAAATACTTCATACACTGTCTTCTCAGGCAACCCAAACTAATTGAAATGGAAACAAAGTCCATCATCATCATCAACACTTATTCATTATGGCCAAAATACTTTATACACATTCTTCTCATCAGGCTGATGATCACTAGCTGGCTTTGGAGCATCTACACTAGACACCTCATATGCTTCATTTTCCTGTGCCAACATCAAAAAAAGTAGTTTTAATTTATACATACCAATAACAATAAACATAATTCAAATATAGTTCATGATAATTATTTTAGCTAAATAATCTTCAAAGTAGTTTTATAAAGGGATATCCTCCCATATCCCTTCATGATGATCGTTTCTTGTGCCGTGTTCATTGTTTGCTTCATCTTCTTCGTTCAATTCTGGTAGACCCCTAGAAAAAGAAGGAGTCTCAAGAAGATCATTCATTGAACAACTTTCCTGATTAATGTCAACGACTTTTTTTCCTTGGAGAGCTACAGACCATATTTTATTTGCCTCATCGATAATATAGAACACTTGTTTCGCTTGATATGCCATAATAAAATGTTCATCTCCAAAACTTCTACGAATCAGATCAACCAATGTATATCCCAACTAATCAATCATCACACCGTTGTTGACATCAACCCACTTGAATTTGAAAATGGAAAATTTAATTTTAACATAATCAACCACCCAAATCTCTTCAATAACCCCATAATAAGGTATTGCTGCCAATCTAGGGTTCTTATCTTTCAAACTAGAGAAGTGCATAGATTCAGCCACTAACATAACCCCACTGTTCTGGACGGTGCTCCTATCATCAAGAGACTTCATGTAAAACGTATAACCATTGATCACATATGAAGTCCAAGTTATGACATCAACCTCAGGACCACGTGCTAACCATTTAATTGTATCAGAAACACATTCTTCTCCGTCAACCGTTTGTTTGAACCAATGTGCAAAACCCCACTGTTTTGCCACTAACATAACCCACTGTTCTGGACGGTGCTCCTATCATCAAGAGACTTCATGTAAAACGTATAACAATTGATCACATATGAAGTCCAAGTTATGACATCAACCTCAGGACCACGTGCTAACCATTTAATTGTATCAGAAACACATTCTTCTCCATCAACCGTTTGTTTGAACCAATGTGCAAAAGTTTTGTTATGCTCCTTAATTAACCTTTGTTCGGTCATTCGACTATTTTCTTTCCAGACAATTTCTTTATGAGCATTAATGTAATCATGAACTTCATCAATATTATTCAAGATGTACAAGTAGACTTGTTGCAATTCATCAAGATCAACACTCTTTACTGTAGCCCCGGGTCTACCCCTTCTTCATCATGACGTTCAGGAAGCCTTATATTTCTTACATTTGACAAGTAATCTTGACAAAACTCCATGGCTTCTTCAGAAACATATTTCGAACAATAGATGCTTCAGGCCGATTTGCATTCTTCACATACCCTTTTAAGATTTTTATAGTTCTTTCAATTGGGTACATCTACTATAAATTGATAGGGCCATACAACTTTATCTCCCTCACTAGATGAACAATTAGATGTACCATGATGTCAAAAAAAGAAGGAAGAAAAAGCTTCTCAAGCTGACACAAGATCAAATATCCTTCATTTTCCAGTTCATCCAATCTTTCTGTCTCATTGACTTTAATGTTAGGATCGATAGGCACAGTGGAAGAATTTTAAAATTTTCGACAATTCAAATCGAGGATCTATCAACAGCGTTTAATTTGAGTTAGAAGGATTCATACCTTGTTCAATTTAGGTTTTCGATCTCTAGGAGCCAATACCTCAGGTCCGCTCCCTCTACCGGTATTCACACGAATGCTCTCCAACACAGACTACGTGCTAGCGCCTCCAATGTCTCCTAAGGTTTCCCTTGCGGCTCAGAATTCTCATATGTGTATGAGTATATCTGCTCTATCAAGTTTATAACTTATGAGGGCTATATTCAAATTTCAAAATTAATCTTTATTAATTTTGAAATTAATTAATAATTAATTAGCTCGATGAGCTAATTAAATAAATTCTGTTTAAATTAAATCTGTCCAACAATTTTAATTTAACCACTTTATTTAATCCAAATAAAGCTATTATATTTAATTTATCTTCATAAATTAAATCTGAGATACTATATCTCTATCATGTTAGCTATTAAATTTAATTTATCTTAATAAAATTAAATTTAAAAATAACACAATATAATAATATCATAATATATATATATACATACACATATATATAAAATATGTATTTCGAAAATACATATATATATATATAAATATAAAATTCTTCCACCCTAGATTAAACATTATCACGTGTTGGGCCATTCTTGTGTGCGACCCTGTAGGCCCATACGAAGTTGGCAATGGGCCAATAACTGTACTCACCCACAAGTCACAAGCGGTCTCTAGCAACACATTATGACTACCCAATTCATATGAGGATCGTTAACATGATGCAACCTATCATACAACCATGTCACGTCCCTTTTGTCACACGATATATCGGTCAAGGATAAGGCATGGATAATGTCATCCTCTTGTTTTTTACCATTACTTTCTCCGATCCTGAGTAGTCTAATAATAGAAATGGAAACTCCTTTCCATCGTAGTATGGCCATACATTTCTCAGACTCACTCATCAAGGGGCCCAATAATATATCTCTACTAATGTGAGGGACAAATTTCATCTTGATCATTCATATTCCTCTGCATGAAAAACCACCAAGCCCGAACGTAGCCTCTATTATCACCTGGTCAAAAGTGACTTTTGACTAGTTCAAAGCTTAGCAATTCTCATGTAGGAATCCATAATGACCTCAGGTCAAAGGGAATTGTGACGTGGTTATACATATGAAAAACTTATGACTTGATCCATGTAGCTTTCTCATAGTGGGTCAGTCCAGCACCTTGTACTCTTATAAGTGCCCAAGAATTTGATTCATATCTCCATATCTTATCAAAGTCATACTGGTCTTGTTTCATCTCTGCTCCCGCATAGATGACTGACCAAGGACATTTTAGGAAAATCTTTATGATTTATCCAAAGATACAATTATCACAGTTAACATGCAAATAATATGATAACAAAATGGAGAAATTTCATTGAATTAATAATGTTCAAAGTATAATGATTGGCCCTTAGGGCACAATTTCCAACATCTACTACAAATAGCATTGAATAAGAAACAAAGTTTAGTCAAAATATGTTGAAGATCATATTCAACAATGACTCTAATAGCTACAAGGAGTAGTTGTTGCATTAAGACATGACAATAATCATGAGACATTAGCCCTACTAACTTCAAGTCTTTTATCGACACAAGCTTCCTAAAATTTAAAGAATACCCTGAAAGAAATTTGATGCCATGTAAACACTCATAGAAAGCTTCTTTTCTCATCCTTAGACAAAGTATGAGCAGCTGGAGGATAAAAAGTTCTCTTACCATATGCCTTTGGATGCAAGTCTTCTCGTATCCCCATTTCTTGCAAATCTAATCTTGCCTTCACTCTATCCTTAGAACTACCTTTTATGTTAAGCAATGTCCCAACAATATTGTCACATATGTTTTTCTCCACATACATGAAATCAATACAGTGTTTCACATCAAGATTGGGCCAATATGGAAGATTGAAGAAGACATACCTCTTTTTCCATTTATTTTTTTCATTACTATTATTTATAGTCTTACCAAAGATAATATTCATATTTTTCACCTTTTCATAAACTTGCTCCCCAGTCAATGCCTTCGGAGCATCTTCAAACTCTTGTCCACCAAAAAAAGCTTTCTCTAATCTACGATACGGGTGGCCTCATCTAAGAAATCTTCTATGGCCAAGCTAGATAAACTGTCTTTCTTCCATGTTGAAGTTGATGGTAGCATGTTCCTTCTTTATAAATCAGACATGCTTTATGGCCTTTAACACTATCCTGACAAGTTTCCATATACAGGGAAGTCATTTATAGTACAAAAGATCATGGATCGCATTTTGAAAACCTCTTTCTTGTTCGCGTCAAAAACATCAACATCTTCATCCCACAACTCTTTCAAGTCTTCGATCAAGGGTACTAGGTAAACATCTATGTCATTTCTGGGTTGTTTTGCTCCCGAAATCAACATAGACAACATGATGTACTTTCGTTTCATGCATAACAGAGGAGATAAGTTGTAAATTACCAATAGAACAGGCCATGAACTATGTATACTACTCAGGCTACCAAAAGGATTCATGTCATTTGTGCTAAGCCTAAGCCTAAGGTTTCTAGGCTCTTCACTAAAGGAAGGAAATAATTGATTGATTTTCTTCCATTGAGAAGAATCAGTCGGATGTCACAGCTTTCCATCATATATCCTCTCATCCACATGCCATCTCAAATTTTTTGCATCATTTTCATTAGCAAACAAGCGCTTGAACCTTGGTATGATTGGAAGATATCACAACACTTTTGCAGGGGCGTTATTTGGTTTATACCTCAAGGTTTCACATATCGGACACTGTTGTTCATCTCTTCATGCTCTTTTCTATACAATATACAATCATTAGGGCATGCATGGATCTTTTTATACTTCATCCATAGTGGAAACAATATTTTCTTAGCATCATAGTATCGAGAAGGCAACACATTATTATCTGGAAGCATGTCCTTAAAAGCCTCAAGCATTTCTGAAAAACTCTTGTCACTCTATCCATGTCATGCTTTCAAGCTTACCAATTTCAATACTGCTTTCAACAATTAGTATTTTTTACACCCCGAGTACAGCAGCATCTCAGCATCACTGCACATATTACCATATGCATGTGATTGCTCAAAAGCTTATTCTCCTACATCAATAATATCCTCTATCCGATCATCCATATCCATGTCATTATCATCAAAGGTCACTCTCCCTGTTGAGATGAACTTGACATTTCCAATTCTTCACCATGCCATACCAACACTGTAAAACTCTTACAAAATCCTTCACAAATTAAATGTGTATATATATATCTGTAGCACTTAGTCGCTTCTCAATCAAACATACTACATAAGGGCAATAAAACTTTCCACTGCCATCATCGGTATTTCTTCTAGCGAAGTCTAAAAAACCCCTCACCCCATTACCATATTCAACACTCATTCGTTTAGTGTTTATCCAACTATGATCCATATATATCTCAACACTTGTAACACCCTATATCCAACAAAAAAAGGATAGACAAAAAAACAACAACCATAGAGTTTTAGAGATTTCAATGAATTTTAACATGCACCATTTGAAACTAGTATTGTTTCAACAAACCAATAACATTGACAATCAAACAATCACACTTAATTAAAACAGAACTTAGAATGATATTACTCCAAGACAAATATCACAAGTCAGAGCATCTTATTTACTTTTGGTCCAAAACAAGAAAAACGTATATGTAGTAATAATAAAGTCATCACACAGTTTTTCCTTTCACCTTAATTACTTTTTTTTTTTGCAATTATTTCGTGTCTAACTATATTATAAGAGTTAATATTGTTGAGAATAAGCAAATATGAGTTGAAAGTTGGGGGCTTTAATTAATAGAATACTAACCCGATTGAAGACCAAGGAGTGAGCTTCTACCCAAAGTCATTGTGGCGTCGACTGAGGTTAAAATGAAGTAGTTAAATTCACGGCACTAATAAAGAGAAGTCACGGCAGAGGAGAATGGTCACTATGGAGAATAGAGGTGGCGGCGGAGGAGAGTGACGGTGACCGAAGAACAACGACGACGAACATAGCAATGGCAGCAGTAATGACAGAGGAGAGTTGAACAAATGAGGAACGGGGCGCAATGGACGAATTCAGAACAAGCAGGGATAGAACTCACACAGAAATGGCGAAAAGAGAAGAAAGGGTTCATAGAGCGCGGGATCTGGGCGAGGGAGTAAAAATAAAGGAGAAAAAGTTCACCTTTAAGAAAAAACCAGTCTTAAAAGGGTGAAAAAAAATATTTTTTAAATTTTTAACATTTAAGACCCGTTTTTATTAAAACCGGTCTTAAATATTTTATATTTAAGACCCGTTTTAATAAAAACCGGTCTTAAATGTGTCACATTTTTAACTTTTAATTTATTTTGTTATTTTTAGACCGGTTTTATTTATAACCGGTCCAAATAATTTTTTTAAGACTGGTTTTTTGGAGAACCAGTCTTAGATGTTCTATATAATTACGAAACTACCACCGGTCAAATTTTTTAGACCTTATCCTCCATAACTGGTCTAAATGCGACGGTCTAAAAAGGGAATTTTGTACTGGTGACTAGTCCCCCTAGTCATAAATTTAAGAGCTAATTAGTGAGTTCACTTTGGTTTTAAAAATGAGACCTCAATCCATTTTATCTCCCAAATTTATGATTTTTTTCTCCCAACTCTCCCTAATAATTGAGCATATTGAGGGGGTTTCAATCATTAAGTTGATCTAAAGCTAATTATTAAAGAGGGCATTTTGGGAAACCAACATACATTGTTTTACCAATAACCAACTTAACAAATTTAGTGAATCACTAAAAATTAATTATATATTTCTTACATTTAGGGCAGAAAGGAGTACTGACCTATTTTAGCTTTATTATAAGGACTTTTTTTTAACCATTATTAATATATGACCCTTTATCTAAATCATTAACTTTTTGCCTAAATGTCCTCTATTTGATATTTCTTAATAAAGTAAAGAACATAATCTAATTAATGAATTTCACTGCATTTATATAAAGTACTACCTTTAGTCCTAAATATAAGATACAGTTGACTTTAATTTTTTTGGAGAAATTAAGGAAGATAAATAAATTATTTTAAAGTATATATATATATCGTTTTTTCTCCAAACTCATCAGTATGACTTATAAATTAATATATAATCTAGTAATATACAACATATATTATGATTAAGTAAGATAGTTAGCTTCCTTAACTTCTACAAAAAAAGTCAATTGTGTCTATATTTAGGACCAAGGGAGTAATTAATAAGTGATTATAACATGCTCCTTATAATAATGTTTCTTCCATGTTGTAGGCTTTCTTCTGCTTAGCAACTTCAGTCGCCTCAACTCGCTTTCTCTTACAAGATGAATTTAACATTCAAAATACACAATGCGACAATTGCTTGATTGTACACCCTCCCTCCCTCCCTCCCTCCCTCTCTCTCTCTCTCTCTCTCTCTCTCTTACATTCAGCGCTAAACATACATACATATATATACATAGACACAAATATTATACTGATTGAATATTCTTTGACAATGGTTATATGTAGGCATTTATGATTATTGTGGATCAACTTTCATGTATGTTTTCACTTATCGCGTGGATAACGGGAAGTGATGAATTGAACGAGCTTGCCCATGTGTTGCGTTGTATTTCTGAATTAACATACTGCACGTAAGAATTGAGGATATCTTTCTCTCTTTCATTTTTTACTTTGATCATGGAACATATTATCGTACTAACTAATGTTGTATGTTTTCATTTGCAGGGTTTGTGCATGCATGCAGGTAAGTTAAGTTTGTTGAGTCATATATCAATGATAATATTATTAATGTTGAGAGGAAGCCATGTTCATATATGTATGTATGTATGTGTGTATGTGTGTGTGTGTGTGTAATAGTTAACGTACCAACTCATCACGTAATAAATATAAATATGGATATATAGACATAGTGGAAAGTCACATCAATTTGACAAGTGGAACTTAATTAACACTGCGTATGTTCCTCTCTATATTGCATAGATTACACAATTGAAGAACATTCAAACTTTAGTTATTTTCAATTTTTTATATCATTATTCAGTATCGGGTTTGGTGTTCATAGTTGTCCCTCTCAATATTAGTTATTTCCAATTAATTGTAAAGAAATTCTAGATCATCTCGTGTGGTTATTATTTTCATGTCACTTGTGAATTTTGTGGTTAGAATAATCTTTCAACACAATTTGTGATGGCATTTATGCAGTTAAACTGACAAATTTGGTTATCCCATTTAACACGAAACCAGAGATTAGAGAGAAATGGACATAGTATATAAGTGAAATCTACCACTATGTCTATCTACACCTCCTCCCTGTCCTCCACCACCTCCTTATCCTTCACCGCCTCCTAAGTGTCCTCCACCTCCTAATTATCCTTACCCTCTTCCTCCTTCTCTCTTGAACCCTATGCCCCTCAATCACCTTATTCCAAGCTATCAATATTCATATATATATATATATATATATGTGTGTGTGTGTGGGCGCGCATATGTACATAGCCTGCTCAATTTCTACTTCTCTCTTTCTTTCTCTTGTGGAACAAAACTGTGGATCTTGTGAACTCATAAGAGACAAATTAATTAATAGAAACAAAAAGTAGATTTCATGCACATTTTTGTGTGTGTGTTTTTTTTTTTGAGAACTCACCCTGTAAGTTCTACATGAAGTTTGTAATCAACAATTTTAGATTTTATTAGGTGGGATTTTGCATTTAGGTAAAAAAAAACACAAAGTTGTCTCATGCAATTAAACCAAGGATTAAAGAATCGGATCGGGCTTGACTGTTTAATCCGTTGAATTGTCACTTAAATTAACTAATAGCTCAAATTATACCAGAAAGCTATTTTTATGGTTGAGTCAGGTTGAACTGACGAGTGGAGTCACCATTGAGCTAGGAGCCAAAATAAGACAAAAAAATTGAATGATTATTAGAAAATCAGATTATTTTTTGGCTAAACGGAAATAAAAAAAACTGAGAAAAATTAAAATACCAACCAAAAACTTGTCCCTCACAAAAACTCCAATATATTTTCAAACCATTTATATCCATATTGTGTTATGCCATTGAAAGCATCATATATTTATTGTGTTATATTATATTTGACACTTAGATTTATTATAGATTTATTACTCATACATATTATTATATATGCATATAATTATTTTTATTAAATGTTATTTGATTGTTATGTCACCTGTATGACCATCATTCTAACCGATTCGACCATAAGTGTAACCCCCTCCATAATTACATCCGAAATACGCGATGAAAATAAAATAGAAACCAATAATAATCAAATAACATTTACTAACCCATCACATGACGGGGTTTTCACAAATACCCTCCGAAATCATTTATAAACTTGGTCTCATATTCACATTTCGAATACAATTACTACGCGAAGATAAATCACATTCATATAAATATCAGAGTGTACAACATAATCATCCCAGCAATCCCGTGTACATACCTTTGCTAAAGATACACAAAGCACAGTTGTCCATTACAATTTTTCAAATGGGAATTACACAATCTCATCTCAAATTCATAACCCTATATTCAACCGAATCATAACAGTCTTCACAACTTATTGATAACCAACTACCAACTCTCATCTCGAAGGAGTCCTAGCCGCTCCCTCCACGAGCCACTTGCCCTGTCTAAATTGTTGGTAGGGGAGGGTGAGATTCGAGAGAATTTCAGTAGGAAAACATTATCAATATGCAGGCAAGATAAGTGTTTAATGCATGACATACTTGCATCACATAACTTATACACACATACAATGACAAATCTATAAGCTCAATGCTTCGAACGATACACATATGGCCATAGCATATATTGAAACATAGCTTCAAATCATTCATCCATGTTCCACATAATCAAGCAAAGCAATAACATGCATCAACACATTAATACAATTATCAGAGCATGCAGGAGAGATAAGTTCCCTACCTTAACCCTTTTATGCCCCGAAACGTGTGCCTCAATCTACGTGCAAACAGCTCGGGGCTTCATATTCGATCCTACAATGTCAAATATACTATTTAGACACTTCCATAGTGTTTTTGGGGGTTATATGAGGCTATATTGAAAATTTACTAAAATGCCCTCAGGGACCCGGCCCGGCTGTATTTTTTCTGAAATTTTGACATGGGCTATTCTAACATATTTCCACCCAAGGAATCCATTTCCGAACTTGAAATTATCAAATTCAATGTCAATTACAAAATTACCCTTGGCAGGCCCACTTTAAGGGTTTCAGGGGCGTTTTCGTAATTATACTTTTTCGGCCTTTTCCGAAAAAGTGCCCAACTGTAACCCCACCTAATTTTCGCTCCTGAACTCAATGGAATCATCAAATCATTGAAATTCCATCTCTAAGACCCATTTCTAGAGCTGGCTGAAATTCTCAAGTATTCCGGGGAAAATTGGGGTTTTTCGGTTTTGGCTCCGTAAACGCGTTCCTTTCTACTCCTAACCACTTTATTGACTATTCTATTAGGTTAAAACTACTATTTAGTACCAAGTTGGGCAGCATAACAGCCCCACACACCCATTTTCCATTTTTGAAACCAATGACAATCCGGCAAAATTTCTCCGATTAAATTGTCTACAGCAGCCATAATAGTCAATACACAAGAGTTTGGAAGTTACCTCAAGCTCCCACTAAGTTTTCTCAAGAGTGGCGGAAACCCTAACCTTCTTAACTATGAAAATTGAGCTTCCAACACCTTAAAGAACATGAAAGAGAAGCTTAGGAGCAAGGTTATACGCGTTAGGAGCTAGATCGTCAGAGAAATCGGTTTACCTTGTGAGATTTCTCCTCTTTCTCTCTCTAAGAGCTCTCAACTTTCACTCACTAGTTTCAGCTGGTTTAGCATGTCAGAAATGAGAGCTGAAGATGATGAGAAAATATTTAATTCCATTTTGATGTCATCTTTTATTTTGATGATGTCATAATTCCCATTTTTGGATTTTCTGGCACCCTAAACTTTGAAAAATCATAACTAATTCTAAAAAAATTGAAATGAGGTGATTCCAAAGCCAAATGAAAGGTATTTAAGTCCTATTTATAGGAAAAATATGGACCATTACCCAAAATTACCACAAAATTTCAGAATTACATAAAACGCATCGCTGCCCCAAAACAGAGTTCAGTTTCCATTCCAAATTTTGGATAGTCATATCTCCTAGCTCACAAAACGAAATGGCACAAATTATATGTCAATTTTGAAGCTTGGGATGTGGAATTTAAGACTGAAAAGTTTTGGAATTTTTAGACCTCATTTGGTCATTCAAAACGTTCACACAAACTGACTGCCCAGAATAAAGTTTCATTGGACAGAATTTCAGATTTTGCATTTTTGTTTCCAATGGTCCCATTTTCATACCAAACATCATTCCCAAATAAATTTTCAAAAGGAATCCATTGAAGACACCAAATCAATCAAATTCACATCACATTGACATGTTTTCACAACAATCTCAACATGTCAACACAATTCACATTTCAAAACCTAACATTGCAACTTTTCCATTCCAAAGTTCCAAACCAATTTCAATGATATCAAAACACACTATGACACCATTTCCAACACAATACCCTATTCAATTCTTCTCTTTATTCTAAGTTAATTTGGATGTTAATCCACAATTGAACTCAAATATAGGGTTTCGACGCTGCTCACAATACACACAAATCACATTCGAGTGCCAAATCACATCATATTCTCCAAAAGGGTATTTATCACTAACTACATCCACTTTTGGAGTCATTAACCCTTAATCACAATTTGAGATCTTCCTAAACCGGGGCTTAGCAATCCACTAATCTCAGGCTTATTCTCTAAGCTCAAGCCTCAAAAGTCAGGGTATTACAATGAGAACTGTGAATCTCACAAGAAATTTCAACTTGATATGATATCCAGTCCAATTTTTAAAATATTAAATTAAATAGATTTGATTTTCCCATTTAACATGATATCCTCTGATTTTAGATACGCTCTTCTTCATCATGACATTGATCTAACGGTTAAAAACTCACAAGAGACAAGTGGAGATGACAACCTATTACAGAGAATCGATTTTCACCGTGCATGCAATCACAAACACAATTGAAAAGAAATAGACATAGTATCTGATAAGTGAAACTTGCCACTACATCTAACTTTATTATCTCTGATTCATAGATTACATAGTCAAAGCTTTATTATCTCTGATTCATAGATTACATAGTCAAACAAGATTTTAACTATTCTAGATAGACATAAAATAAATGAGATGCATGTATAATAATGCAGACACAACACAAGATAGAGATGGACAAGAGAGATGGGATGTTTGGGGGTCAAGCAGTAATGGGAGTGCCACCAATGCAGATAATGTCAAGGATGGATCAATCATTGCCTCCAACTATAGGCTACCCTCCTCCTCCTTCTCCGCCTCCACCAACAATGTCATATGGACAACCTCCGCCTCCTTACTATCCTCCTCCTCCTCACTACGCCTACCCTCCTTCGCCTCTTCCTTATGATCCCTATGCTCCTCCACCACCTTATTCCAAGTGATTCATTACTTCATCTACTCACCACACCATATATGCATATATGTTATAGCATAGCTTGCTCCGTTTCTCCTTCATTCTTTCTTTAATTTATTTATTGAGGGTATCTTGTAAAATTTTGTAAAATAATAGGTACAAAACCGTAGATTCCATTCACATTTTTATCTCTCTTTTTTTCTTTGTGGAACTCAAGGCCTGTAAATTCTACATGAATGTAGTAATAAAAAAAAAAGAAATTTAAATTCCATTTAGGTGTGAGTGTATATTCGCATGTAAGTGGAAAAAAATAGTATCATAGATGTATTATGTGATTTTGACAACACATTAAATAGAAATTAAAATAGAAACTCAGGATCTTTTTTGGGATTTTTGTTAGGTCTCAATGTAAAGAAGCATTATTTGTAACGTTGATTCTCATGCTACCGAACACTCGGGCCATTTTTTAAACCAATTTAAGGACTATCTTTTAAAATTAACAATGATGGAAAAGAGCGCAACCAGCAACATACAAGATGCATGCTACCATGGTTATAAAATGGCTGTACTCAGATAGAAAAGAAATAAACCCAACACAAATGCTATGATAAATAAAATAACTTTACTCAAATAATGTTCACATGTAACTCAAAAACCAAGGCACACCTCTAGTTAACAACAAAATTGTAGGCAAAATATGCAAAGAAATAACAAAATATTTGATTCGAGTCGCGTTCGAGGACACTATCCTTAAGAGATATTTCGTAGCCCCCTCAGTAAATAGGAAGTGGCATCTCCCCAGGATTAAACGAACCCTTCCTATTAGGATACAAGGCGGCAGAACTGGTGGAAGATAAGGTAACCCAGTGAGAGATTACTGAGGCTTTTATTTCTTTGCTACCAAATGGCGTCACGGTTGGGGTATCTATAGACAATGAATCAATGCCTTGAAGTTGTGCCTCTTGAAGACTACACCTCTTCAATTGGAAAGTCATAACTATCTGTTAGATTCATGAACCATGTTGATTCATGAACCAACACAAATCCCTTAATTCATAAGAACATGACTTCTTAAAACACATCTCTTCATTTAAACACATTCCATAATATTGGAGAGATTCTTTCTTTGACATACCCATATGCAATATTTACAACAAAAATGACTAATTTATCATACGGATTAATCCCCAGACAGCTCAAGCCCATTAAGTAACCATACTCAACTCCTGTCATGTATAATTGTAATTCATGGTACTTAGTTATTCATTATAAATCCAATTATTCAACTCGGTAACTCATAATGCTCAAATCATTTATTATAAACATAATTCATGGCACGAGACATCACAAGCATACCTTGTAGCCTCTTTCTAACTACCAGCATACGCCTAGCAATTAATAAAAAATATAGAATTTTAAATAAAAAATTCTACGTGTTCATTACAGCAAACACAACCCTTCACCAATGCAAACACTACTACAGAATCACATATATGACAGTTATTATCAACTACACATAAAGATTCTGAACCATCATATATAAAGGCACTATATATATGCTCGGTGAAGATACAGTTCCAAACTGTAATATATTGAGGGCATAAATAACGGTTCTTTCTTAACAATTGCAATGTATTGGCTTTATTTTTTTATTATATATGGTTACTTTTTATTATTTGTTTTTATTTAGTTATACTATTAATATTTATTATATAAGACATAATATAATCATTGATAATAACAAGATAATAATATTAAATAAATAACTTATATTTATAGTATTCAAAATTCAGTATATTATATATAAACATCATAAAATTTAAAAGAAATTGATCACTTATACACTCTCACAATAGAAAGTTTCTTATAATTTTTTGTGTTATAAAAGAAAACCAATTAATAAAATATTCCACAATACACTACTACAAAAAGGGGCTTTAGTGGCGTAGGTCCTGTGGCATTTGTTTAAAGAAGCGCCAAAGCTTGTTATTTATTTATTTAAAATCAAAAATATTTGAAAGCTTTGGCGCTTACAAGCATAAACATCATAATTGAAGTTAACCTTGTATGACGTTTCTCTGAACAAGCGCCAAACAAGGCCTCCAGTTTTTTTTTTGAAAAAACAATAGGAAGCTTTGGCGTTTTATGTGGAAACGCCAAAGCTTCCTATATCTGTAAATGTAAGCCTCCACATATATATTAAAAAAAAATGAAGATCTGGGAAGCTTTGGCGTTTCATAATTAAATGCCAAAGCTTCCACATATATAATAAATAAAAAACGAAGGATATGAATCATATGATCATTGCAGATTTTTTTTGGATCAAGATATATGGATGGGAAGCTTTGTTTTGAAAAAAAAATATGGTGAAGCTTTGGCATTTTTTAATAAAACGTCAAAGCTTCTATTAAGAAAAAAGTAGGGGAAGCCATTACAATAACTTAATACACGATGGAGAAGCTTTGTAAAAAAAAAAAAAAATTGGGGAAGCTTTGGCGTTTTTAATAAAAACGCCAAAGCTTGTATTTCAAAAAAAAAAAAATTAGGGAAGCTTTGGCCTTTTTAATCAAAACGCCAAAGCTTGTATTACAAAAAAAAAAAAAAATAGGGGAAGCCATTACTACACGAAGGAGAAGCTTTGTAAAAAAAAAAAAATGGGGAAGCTTTGGCGTTTTTATACAAAACGCCAAAGCATGTATTATAAAAAAAAAATGTAGGGGAAGCTTTGGCGTTTTTTAACAAAACGCCAAAGCTTCCACAATTATTAAAAAAAACAAAGGGATCATCTTTACCGAAGGGACAAGAATCACGTGAAAGCTTTGGCATTCATTGAAAAGTCAAGTAAAAAAAGAATCAACACATAAAATATAGTTAAACTAACCAATTACATAAACACAGTGCCAAAACTGCATATTGAAAAAATAAAAATTAAAAAACACAATAGAAGCTTTGGCGCTTCCTAAAGAAGCGCCAAAGCTTCCATTTTTTTTTTTAAATTTTATTATGAAAATGGGAAGCAATGACATTCTTTTATGAAGCGCCAAAGCTTCCCCTGTTTACAAAATTTAAAAACCCCGCCATTGACATCCCGCCATTATGACTCTCCCGCTTGTCACTTCCCATAACTTCGATCCATTACTCTCTCACTTTATTGATCTATTAGCTTTTCTTATTCGTTATCCTCGCTCCTTCCTCTCTTTGATGGCAGCAAGAGTAGAAGTAGGAGATCCCTAACTTGTAAGCATTGTTTTTTAAACATTTGATCCATGTTTTCTTTTTTTTCTTTTTGGTATAAATTTGCAATGACTCTTATATGTTTGTTCATATTTTTTATTTTTTAAGTATTGATTTGAAGTTTCAACTTTGTCAACTTAAACTTCCTATATATTGTTATTTTTTTAATTTTTAAACTTACAAATTAATAATATTGTAGTAATACAAATCATTGTAGTTAATGTTTTGTATTTTTTACCATTGTATTGTGATTTGTTTTTTTTATCAAGAAAATAAAATAATTAAAAAAATGCTCATCATCGTTTTATAATGTAATTTACCTATTAGATGAAATGTATAGTCATTTACTTACTAAAAAATTATATATGATTATCAGGTATTTATTTTTACATAACATCGTAAAAAAAAAGAAATATTTAAAAAAATTATTTAAAAAAAAATAAAAGTCCAAAGGAGGCATTGCCTCCTTTGGCGCTTTTGGTTAAAAACGCCAAAGGAGGCAATTTGCCTCCTTTGGCGTTTTTGGTTAAAAACGCCAAAGGAGGTGGACCTCCTCCTTTGGTGTTTTTACAGATTGAAAAGCGCTATAGGTATTTTTAATGGCGTCAAAAGCTTTGGCGTTTCTTAAACTCCAAAATATGTTTTAAAATAAGCGCCATTATACCACTTTTTTGTAGTAGTGATATTTCCCAATGTCTTTGTTGTAAATTGTCCATAGATCACATATCAATGCTTCTGAAAGCTCCTGTCACATATCCTTAACTGCAAAAGGATAACATAAATACATAGAAATGAATTACTAAATGTAAATATAGTAAAAGATGCATATCTGACCTATATGCGGCAACATGCAGAGTTCAAACATAAATCTCTAATGATGGAGGTGCTACTAGTCACAGATGTAGCTTTACTCCTCTTGAGTCTTCCCTAATGTCCCTCCTCTAAAGCTCTCACAATGGGCTAAGACAAATATCTTACTGATCAGCTATGTTGCCAACCACACACACTACAAAAAAGGCATTGATTAGTAGCGGTTAATTTGTAGCGATTATAAAAAACCGCTAGAAAGTTAAGGATTTGTAGCAGTTTTAAGGCAAACTGCTACAAATTTTCCACGATATGACTCACGTCAAGTTGCATGTTGGTTAGCCACGAATATTTGAGGTGGTTAGTGAGATTTAACCGTTACAAATGTAGTGCTAGCTTAGCTCCTTGTTGAACCACAATGGCATCATATTGTAGTGGTTTGTGTGAAAAACCACTACAAAAGACAAAGCGTCTCAACCTCATTTGGGGTTTGTAGTAGTTATGAGGAACCGCTACAAAGTGTCATGAAAACCAAGGTAGAATTTCAGCATTTGTGGCAATTGATGTAGCGGTTATCTGCAACCACTATAAATAGGGCAGTGATTCTGTGATTTGTAGCATGCTCTGTAATGGTTTTTTTTTTGCAGAACCGCTAAAAACGTGGTATCTAGAAAATCAGCACCACCCCTCATTTTGCCACTTTTGGCAATTTTGGCTTCCGCCTCACTTTGAGAAGATTTCTAGCACATCAGAGGTTCTGCTCGAAGTTTGAAGGATCTCGGTAGTCAAGTTAGTAAAGTTACTTGTTTTATCTAAGTTTTTGAGTTAAGTAGATTGGTTTTTAGGAATTTTATTGCTATTTATTCATCTATTAGTAATATTGACAAGTATTTGAGCCTATTTGGTATGTGTAGTCTATTTTTATTGCAACCTTTTTCGCTCCTACATGTTCAATGAGTGGGAAAATATTAGCATGGTTTTTTTTTTCATTTGTTAGGTGTAATTATAACATTTCAATGAGTGGGAAAATATTAACTTGTCCCTTTTTGAAATAACATGATGAAGTATAATGTCCTTTCCTGTTACAATAACTACATGATGCAAAGGGATTTGATGTATGCACAGAATTCCTAAAATATTTAAGATACGTTCTACTACTATTCTTCTTATATCCTTTATTCTTATCATGAGCAGATTTATATCCAATTCCAGATTTATCAAATGAAACTTTCTGAGAATTTAAAATAACCTTAAGAGTTTTCTTCCCTTAGTAAATTTTTCAACAATATTTGTTAAATCACTTATTTTCTTATCTTTCTCCTTACACATTTCACATGATGATATGACAGTACTTTATAATTCTTTTACTTTCTTGTTATAGCTAACCATTTCTTTAGCTACTTTGATGAATTCTGTATGCAATGCATTATATTCAGATAACAATTCATCATAAGTAGGTTCAGAATCACTTACCTCAGAATCTGATTCTTCTTCCTTGGCTACCAAGCACAGATTTCCTACTTCGTCATTATCACTTTCTTCGTCTGACGAACTATCACCCCATATAGATGATATATATGCTTTCTTTTTCTGTTTCTTTTTGTCTTTATTTCTAAAGCATTCGGATTTGATGTGTCCAGGTTTCCCACATTCATAGCATACTATCTGTTGTTCTTTATTTTCTTTCTTGCTTGGTCCACCTTGATAATTTTTGAAGTTCTTTTGACCTCTTCTGTAGAATCTCTTGAATTTTCTCACGATCATTCCCATTTCATCATCATTAGGGACATCTTCATTCTTGGAAGATTCTTCTTCTTCCTTGATAGCTTTAAGAGCAACTCCCTTTTTTTTTATCATCGAACACTTCAAGTTCCTTTTCGAATCTCAACTTTCCTTCATACTCGGAAAGACTCCCAAAGAGAGCAGCTACGGATATCATAGATTCTCCTTTAGCTTCTTCGATAGCTGTCATATTCGCTTCCCATTCTTTCGTAAGAATATTAAGAATCTTTCTTACCTGGGAATTTTGATCAAACGATTTTCCAAGAGCAGATAATTGATTAACAAGATGAGTATACCTGAGTTCGAATTCTGATATACCTTCTCTAGGTTTCATACGAAATAGATCATATTCTGTAATTAGAGTATTGACTCTATTTTCTTTGATTCCGGATGTACCTTCATGAGCAATTTCAAGAGCATCCCACATATCTTTGGCAGTTGGTAGAGTACATATTCGAAAATATTCTTTTTGACTAAGAGCAATCTGTATCATTAAAATAGCTTTACTATTTAATGTTACTAACCTTTTATCATTCTCGTCAAACTCCTCTGGGCTCTTCTTAATAGCTCTATCTTCGATTTTCTTCATTGGAACATAGTCACCATCTTGTATTACATTCCACAAGCCGTACTCGTTAGCCATCACGAACACTCTGAATTTAGCTTTCCAGAATGAAAAATGTTCTCCAACAAAACCAGGAGGTCTAGTGATTGAAGCTCCGTCTGGAAGAATGTTTTCACCCATTGTTGCCATTTATCGGATCCTTCTCAAGCTGTTAGGCTCTTCAGAGAAGACCTAGCTCTGATACCAAATGAAAGAGGCAAGCTTCACCCAAGAGGGGGGTGAATTAAGTGATGTTATAAATTTTTCACTTGATGTGGTGATATGAAAAATAGAGTAGATAGAGTAGAGTTGAGAAGATTAGAACACAAGAGTTATACTGGTTCGGCCTAACAACCAGGCCTACGTCCAGTCCTCAGAGATCAAGACCTACTGAGATTTTCAATATTCTTCCAAGATTCAATGGGCTCTCAGAACGCCACAAAACAACAATTGTCCTTGAAAGTACTACGAGCAAAAATATTCTCTCACTAAGAAATTTCTCTCCCCCTTATGACAAGTCTTATGTGCAGAAAAACAACCTATGACCTTTCCCACTTGCTTATGTATACAAGACTTATGAGTAGCAACGTTCTCTCCTACTTACACCATGTAAGTTTTACGAGCAGTAACATTCTCTTCTGCTTGTATCTTATAAGTCTTATGAGTGGAAGGTTTGACAAGGAATTCTCTCAACTGCTTCTCTCGTAAGGAAATCTACCCTCTCAAGGTCCCAATACCTTGAGATCAAATGAAAATAGAATTTGAATTGTATGAAGACTCTCTTACAGAGCTAATAAATGAAATCTGAAGATCAATGTGTATACAGAGAAAATTATGAATGGCAGAGACTCGTGTGTATGCTTGAGAATTCTTGTGCTTCGTTCATCTTGACGATCTTTGAATCTCTGTATTTATAGATATTCAGTTTTTGCCCGTTTGAGTAATGATCATTGAGGAGCAGGGCTTGCAACTGTGGAATGACATGCGCAGATTTGAATATTCTGAATGCGGTAGGTACATGCGTACTTGTAATGATGTTGTCTGTCATTGTTTGACTTTCTTCGTGTTAGTTTATTTCAAACGTTCATCCTCCTGTATCACACTTATAATACATTCAAAATGATATTAAATAATGATAATAAGTAATGATAATATAAATAAATAACATTAAACCATATTCGGATTGAACGTTGTGAGACTTGGTGTATTTGGTGATCTGGCAGGGCATCACTCGAGCATGGATGGGCTCACTCGAGTGATATTGCAATTTTACTCCTTGATCTTCAGTTTTAAGTGTGTGCTCGTATAGGATTTCAGAGAGACAAAATTCTCACTCGCGAGTGATGTGGGGCCTAACTCGAGCACAACTCCTTCTGCTCGAGTGGCCTTGCATTTTGCACTGGGAGTTTCTTCTCTGGATAGCACTCGCATATCATTTTAACAAGAGTGAGATTTTGTACTCGCAGGTGATGTCGGCCCTCACTGAGCACACATACTCCTGCTCGAGTGAGAAGAATATTCTCAAGTAATATACCCTTAATACCAACACTCGCATTAGAATTTGAGAGGGATAGATTTTTCAATCGCGAGTGCTGATGTGTCACTCGAGCATATGAAGCTATGCTCGAGCATACTTGTGCTTCTTTGATCTTCATGACTCTCGGCCAAGCACTCGCATACCTTCACTCGCTAGTGCTCGAGTACAGGACACTCATGCTCGAGCATTGATTTCTCTGCTCGACTGCATCAAGGAAGAATGACAAAACTTGCTCTCGGCCAAGCACTCGCAGACTCTCACTCGCATGTGCTCGAGTGAGAAAGGTTCCTCTGCTTGAGTGCTATCTCCAGTGCTCGAGTAAATCAGTAAAAATGACAGTAGCATGCTTCTCGGGCAAACACTTTCTGGCTATCACTCGCACCTGCTTGAGTACAAAAGGGTTCCATGCTCAAGTGCCAGACTCATGCTCGAGCACACGAGTTCATTTTGACAGCAAACACCATAGAACATTGTTATATGCATTTGGTAACTTTGTAAACATTTCTTAAAGTTATAAAAACATGATTTGTACACAATTGACTTTTGTTATCATCAAAACTTGGGATCTAACAAGTGAGATTTGAGAGAATTTTAGTAGGAAAATAGTACCAATATGCATACAAGTTAAGTGTTTAATGAATGACATGCTTGCATTACAAAACCTTATGCTCACACAATGACATTTCTACGTGCTCAACGTTTCAAACAACATACTTATGGCCATAGCATAAATAGAAACAGAACTTCAATCAATCATATATGTTTCACATAATCAAGCAAAGCAATAACATGCATCAATATACCAAAACAAATATCAAATACATGCAGGAGAGGTAAGTTTCCTATCTTAACCTTTTTACCCCTTAAAACGTGTGCCTCGTAAAGTGTGCCAATGATTGGGCTCACAACTTGGTCCTACAATTCCAAATGTATAATTTAGACACTTCCATAGTGTTTCTAGGGGTTATATGAGCCTATTATGAAAATTTACTAAAATGCCCCGGGGCCCAGCCCGGCCCCGCCATACCCGGTCTAACTGTACTTTTTATGAAATTTTGACATGGGCCATTCTGACATATTTTAGCCCAAAGAATCCATTTCCAGACTCAGAATTATCAAATTCAATTTCAAATTACAAAATTTCCCTTGACAGCCCCATTTTAAGGGTTTTGGGGCGTTTTCGTAATTATGCTTTTTCAGCCTTTTTCGAAAAAGTGACCAACTGTAACTGTAATATCCTGATTTGTGATTAGGGCTAATGACTTTGAGATTCATTGTAATTAGTGTAATTAAACGCTTTTGGTGAAATATGATATGAATTTGTTATGGATATTCATTGATACTTAGAGATCAAGGGTTGGGATTCATTGATCATGGGTAAGAATCCTACGTTTTGGATTGTGTGAGCTCATGGTGGAAGTGATTAAGATGCTGATATGTGGCATGGAGGTGGCCATGGGATGTGGCACTAAGTGACAAAAAGCTACTTTTCTCTCTCCCTCCTCTCTCTTTTTCGATTGTGTGTGGGGAAAGGGAAAGGAAACATTACATCACCATCATCTTCCTCATCATCTCACCATCTCTCATATATTCTCTCTCTTCTTCCTCCATTTTCGGCGCTCAAGCGAGGGAAGGGAAAAGAGAAAGCTTTGATTTTGGGTAAGCAATGATCTTCTAATGCCCTAATCCCCTTCTCTAATGTGGTGCATCTCATTGAGAGATTCATTGTGATGATTTCAGAATCTTGAAGAGTATTGATTTGTGAGTTGGTTGAAATTGAAAGTGGGAGAATCAAGATTCTGGATTTGGCAAAGTGAAGAGGTAGGCATTTAGTCCATTTTGATATATTGTTTGTGATTTTTGGATAAGTTTGGGAAAAAATCTGGAAATTTGCCTTGAGTTTGTGTAAATGTTGAAAGTATGGATTTCATTGTGATTAATGTTGGAATTGGTTCATTGTGAAGATATTTGAGTGTTGGATTTAGTTGGAATGTGGGAAATGAATTGAATGAAATTTGGACATTGGTTGTATTATAGAGACCTAAGTGCATGATTGTGGTCAAAAAGGTTTTGGGGGTGTTGTAGAGGTTACCAATGTGTTCCCTAGTTAGTGCTAAGTGTGTATGAGCTTTTGGTAGAGTTTGGGAATCATTGGGTATGAATTTGACCATCTAGTATTTTCTATCATTTCTGCGTTTCTGGTCTCTGATGCACAATACTCGAGCAGAGGAAGATCATGCTCGAATGCTATGTGTATTTTTCCCTTTTTTGCTTCGAGTTTAGCTTGGGTTCTATGAATGAGGCTCGAGTGTATTTCTTTGTTCTCGAGTGAAGGATGATTATGCTCAAGTGAGCTTGGGCTTGCTCGAGTGATTATGCTCAACACGAGGACATAATATGTTGCTCTCGGGTTGTCACTCGCTGGCCATTGTTCAAGAGTGTGCTCTGACACTCGCAAGCACGGCCGTCTCACCCGAGCACTGAAGGGTATGCTCAAGTGAGCTTGTCCCTCTGATGGTTGCATGCGCTCTTGGGTTGTCACATATTGTGTTGCACTTTCAGGGACTTGAGCATATTTGGCGGCATTACCTGAGTGCAAAGTTTCATGCTCGAGTGATGTGAGCACTTTCTGGTCGTTGTAGTTGCTCATTGTCAAACACTTGCAAGTGAGAATCATTCTCACTCGAGCACAAGTCGTTCATTACTCGAGTGAGGTCATCTTCACTCTAGTGATATAGTCTAAAATATGTGTTTTGGCTTCCAAAAAGGGGTCTTCAGGGTAGCATCTTCCAACCCTTTAGGTATATGTTTAGGCCTCTAATAGTCGCCTGAAGAGTCCTAAATGATAACCAACTTAGAGTATTATGAAATTAAGAACTTGGAAAAGAGATTGATCGGTTGTCCCTACTTTGGTTATAGGATTTGACATCTGTCAGACACGTGAGCCCACTGTGCCAAAGATTGTCAGGAAAGATACAGGTAGTAACTCCTCTCTTATACTTTGTGTAAATGTATTGTATGTTTGCCTATCATGCATTGTGTGCTGCTGCTGCTGCTTTGAGATGCATTAAGATACATTATAGAGCTTTGTGCATTGTGCCTTATGGAGTATTGTGCCATGTGGAGCTTTGTGCATTGTGGAGCATTGTGCCTTGTGATACGTTGTGCTTTGAGGTACTTTGTGCTTTGTGATACTGCTGCATTGTGATTACAGCGAAAGCTGGCATAGTGATTACCGCGAAAGCGGGCATAGTGTTTGCAGTGAAAGCTGTCATTGTGATTACCGTGAAAGCGGGCATAGTGCATTGTGATACAACTGTGAGTGCTGTCGTCTGTGGCGCGAGCCATAGATCATAGTGTTGCTGATGATGCTGGTGAACATGATACATTACATGCCTTGTGTTTATATATTGTATGAGTGATTTGTTACTACTGGGATTCTTTATAATCTTACTCTTTCCAAATGACTAGCTTTTCAGACAGGGTAAGTGGCTCGAAAGGTAAGCGTCCAACCAGGAGTGGTTAGGGCTTTAGGGACATTTTGTATTTTGGATGTTGGTTATCTAGTTAGGATTTGGGATTACCATTTGTATATGACATGTAAATGATGATTTTGGATATATAATCCCCATTTTGGGAACCTTAAACCCATTATATGTAAGTAACCCGGGGTTTGTCAGGATTTTAGTTTCCGCACTCTGATATTTTTTATGTGATTTGATTTCTCAAGTAATTATATCCGCAAGTGAATGTGAGATCACGAGCAACTATGTTTTGAACTGATTTTTTTAAATACCCCATCTCGTGATGAGGGGGTTATAGTAACCCCACCTAATTTTCTCCCCTGAACTCAGTGGAACCATCAAATCATTGAAAATCTAACTCTAAGGCCCATTTATAGCCCTGACCAAAATATATGGATTTTTTAGGAAAAATCAGGGTTTTGCGATTTCGGCTTCGTAAACATGTTTCTTTCTACTTTATTGACTATTCCATTAGGTTAAAACTATCATTTAGTACCAATTTGGGCAGCATAACTCCTAGGCCAACCCATTTCCAAAAATTAAAACCAATGACAATCCGGCGAAATTTTATCGATTAACTTGTCTACAACGACCAGAATAGTCAATATACAAGAGTTTGGAAGTTACCTCAAGCTCCCACTACTGTTTCCTCAATATGGTTGAAAACCCTAAGTGGTCAACAACATATTTTGAGCTTCCAAACCTTAAAGAACAAAGACGAGTAGCTTAGGGTTGAAGTTATATGCGTTAGGAGCTAAATCATCAGAGGAATCGGCTTACCGTAGAAGATCTTTCTCCTTTCTCTTTCTAAAAAGTTGAGCTCTTCCTCCCTCTCTAAAACTGATATGGCGTCAGTTTATGGTAGCCAAGGGAAGAGGATGAAGCTTTTATTATTTTACTTTAGGCTTATGTCTTTTTTAGCTAATTTCCAAAAATGTTGACTTTGTGCACACACTTCCTATCTACATGAAAGCCCATACAATGCAACTAATATTTCCCTCTTCAAGTTAGCCATATTCACGTCAACGGCCCAAGTTTGTGCCAAAATGGGCTGATCACAATTTATCTCATAATTACAAAGTTACCATCACAAATTTTCCATTTTCGGATTTTTCAAAAATTCTGGCAAAGTTTTTGCCCAATCTTTGAAACATTATAACTAATTATGGAAATATCAAATTGGAGTGATTTCAAAGGATATAGAACCCTTATTGAGTCTATTTTCAAGAAAAAAATATAGCCTTTTACTATTTGGAAGAACATCATTCCCAGATTTTTAATCTTTACATGTTATTCCAGAAATTTCACAGTTTTTCTGTGCTGACTTCAAAAATTCATAACTTTTTGTATGTAGCTCTAATTGAGTCATATGACCTATCTAATTAAAGCTTAGGATGTATACTTTCATTCTATAAAATTTCATAATTTGTTCTCATCATTTCATTATATAAAATCACATGACAAGCTCACTACCTCATAGGCGATTTCACCAAAAACATAATTACTTTCTCCAAAATTCACCATTTTACTTTCTTTAATACCCCAAAGATATAAGAATCATTAGGGAATAAATTTGGACTCCTGATATACTGGGGCTTAGCAGTCTACTTATTTCAGGCCTATTCTCTAGCCTCAAATCTCAAAATTTAGGGTATTACACCAACACTCCCCCTCAAGTTGGAGAGTAGATGTCAATTATTCCAAGCTTGTCTCAAAATCCTTTAAACTAAGCTCTACCCAATAGTTTTGTCATAATGTCTGCAATCTGGTCTGTAGATCGTTTGCGGGACAGATTCATGGTGCCTTCTATATCAACATGTTTCGTTCTATTTTGATATACTGGGTTCTTGACCATTTTAATGCTTCCTTATTGTCACAAAAAAATTGCATTAGTCCCTCTTGTGGAATTCCCAACTACTTCAGTAACTTGATAACCTAGATTCCTTTACATACTCCATTGACAATAGCTCTCAGCTCCGCTTCCGCACTACTTCTTGACCCCATAGTTTGTTTTTTACTTCTTGACCTCTTATTCTCTTTATCCCTTCATGGTCTGCATCGGTGTAGATTTTGATGTTTCTGGTAGTGCCTTTCTTAAAAAAGATTCTTCTTCCAAGATTAAGTTTCAGATAGCTTAGAATTTTGTATATAGCCTCCATGTGCTCTTCCTGTGGCTGATGCATGAACTGACTTACTATTCTAACTGCATAGCTGATATACGTGTAATATCTTGAATTTTTGGACTAAAGGCTAGAGAATAAGCCTGAACAAAGTAGACTATTAAGCCCAATTCAGGAAGAGCGCCACGAATATCCAAGAGCCATAATGACTTTTAGAGACTAGTTTGGAAACTAAACTATGGGATTTAGTACCAAATAGTCAGGAGAAAATACCCAACCCCTTTATCTAAAGTCAAATAAGATCTCAATCTTAACTTATATCCAAAAGTGAGGGAATGGCATCTTGGAAGAAGAAAGGAATAGACACAAGAAGAAAGAAAAGAACTAATAGCAACTTAGTAAATATTGCCATGGTCAAGGGCAAAAGAGATATATGCCACTTGATCTTGAGGTTAAAGTTGGAAACCATAATAAAGGGCCAAGATTTTGTTAGGATCGGCAGGTACAGTGGAAAATTTTAAAATTTTACCTATCCTAATCGAGGATCTATCAACGGCATTTAAATCGGGTTAGAAAGAACTCGTACCTTTTTAACTTAGGGTTTTCACAATTTCTAGGAGCCAACACGTTAGGTCTACTCCCTCTACTGGTATCCACACGAATGCTCTCCAACAAGGACTGCGTGCTAGTGCCTCCAATGTCTCCTAAGGTTTCCCTTGCGGCTCTAAATTCTCATGCGTGTATGAGTCTATATGCTCTATCAAGTTTATAGCCTATGAGGGCTATATTTGAATTTCAAAATTAATCCTTATTAATTTCAAAATTAATTAACAATTAATTATCTTGACAAGCTAATTAAATAAATTCAGTTTAAATTAAATCTGCCGAATAGTTTTAATTTAACCAATTTATTTAATCTAAATAAAGAGCCATTAGATTTAATTTATCTTCATAATTAAATCTGAGATATTATATCTCTGTCATGTTAGTTATTAAATTTATTATATCTTAATAAATTAAATTTAAAAAAACACAATATAATAATATCATATAATATATATACATATATATATAATATGTATTTCGAAAATACATATCTATATAATATTATTAATGAATTTTTATATTACATATATATATATATATTTCATCCACCCGAAATTAAACATTATCTCGAGTTGGGCCATTTTTGTGTGTGACCTTGTAGGCTCATATGAAATTGGCAGTGGGCCAATAACTGTATTAACCCATAAGTCGCAAGTGGCCTTTAGCAAGACATTACAACTACCCAATTCATATGAGGATTGTTAACACGATGCAACCTGTCATACAACCATGTCACGTCCCTTTTGTTACAGGATATATCGGTCAAGGATGAGGCATGGATAATGTCATCCTCTTGTTCCTGATCATTACTTTCTCAATTCCTGAGTAGCCTGACAATAGAAATGAAAACTCCTTTCCATCATAGTATGACCATACATTTCTCAGACTCACTCATCGAGGGGCCTAATAATATCTCTCTACTAATGTGAGGGACAAATTCCATCTTGATCATTCCTATTCCTCTACATGAAAAACCACCAAGCTCAATCATAGCCTTTATCATCACCCGGTCAAAAGTGACTTTTGACTAGTTCAAAGCTTAACAACTCTCATGTAGGAATCCATATGACCTCAAGTCTAAGGGCATTGTGACAAATTTGAGCTCGGATCTTTGCCTTGATAGTTTCTTTGTTTAGAAGTAAATCTTTCTTAGTTACTATCAAGCATTCTTTCAAGTCGAAAATCACCCAGTTATCTTTGTCAGTGCTTTGGCTTACGCTTAAGAGATTGTGGCATAATCCTTCAACATAATATACTCCGTTGATTTGAAAGCCATCTGTTCTTCCCACTTCACCAATTCCAGCAATACGTCCGGATTGATTTCCTCCAAAAGTCACCTTTCCTCCTTCTCTAGGTTCAAACATGGTGAACTTATTTTTGTCACCAGTCATGTGTCTCGAACATCCACTATCAATATACCATTTGTTCGCTCGAGATGCTTTGAGACATACCTAGAATAAGATGATCAAGTTTTAGGTACCCACACTTTCTTGGGTCCTTTGTGGTTAGTATTTGGAATATGTGTCCCTTTCGGAACCCATTTATATGTTCCAATAACCTTTCCCTTTTTGAAACAACACGATGAAGTATAATGTCCTTTCCTATTACAAAAATTGCATGACACAAAAGGATTTGATGTATGCACAGAATTCCTGAAATATTTAAGATAGTCTCTAGTACTCTTCTTATTCTTATCATGCACAGCATTATATCCAATTCCAGATTTATCAAAGGAAACTTTCTGAGAACTTAAGATAACCTTGAGAGTTTCACTTCCTTTAGTAAATTTTTCAACAATCTTTGTTAAGTCTTCTATTTTCTTATCTTTCTCTTTACACATTTCATATGATGATATGACATTACTTTCTAACTCTTTTACTTTCTTCTTGTAACTAACCATTTCTTTAGCAACTTTAATGAACTCTGTATGCAATGCATTATATTCAGATAACAATTCAGTATAAGAGGGTTCAGAGTCACTTACCTCAGAGTCTGATTCTTCTTCATTAGCTACCAAGCATAGATTGGTTACTTCGTCGTTGTCATTTTCTTCGTCTGACGAACTATCACCCCAAATAGATGATATATATGCTTTCTTTTTCTGCTTCTTTTTGTCTTTCTTTCTGAAGCATTCAGATTTGATGTGTCCTGGTTTTCCACATTCATAGCATACTATTTGGTGTTCTTTGTTTTCTTTCTTGCTTGGTCCACCTTGATAATTCTTGAAATTCCTTTGTCCTCTTCTGTAGAATTTCTTGAACTTTCTCACGATCATTCCCATTTCATCATCACTAGGAACATCTTCATTCTCGGAAGTTTCTTCTTCTTCTTTAATAGCTTTAAATGCAACTCCCTTTTTCTTTCTATCATCGACTTCTTCAAGTTCCTTTTTGAATCTCAACTTACCTTCATATTCGGAAAGACTACCAAAGAGAGCAGCTACGGATCTCATAGACTCTCCTTTGGCTTCTTCGATGGCTGTCACCTTTGCTTCCTACTCTTTCATAAGAATATTAAGAATCTTTCTTACCTGGGAATTTTGATCAAACGTCTTTCCAAGAGCAGATAATTGATTAACAAGATGAGTATACCTTAGTTCAAATTCTGATATACTCTCTCCAGATTTCATACGAAATAAATCATATTCTGTAATCAAAGTATTGATTCTATTTTCTTTGATTCCAGATGTACCTTCGTGAGCAATTTCAAGAGCATCCCACATATCTTTGGCAGTAGGTAGAGTACATATACGAAAATATTCTTTTTGACTAAGAGCACTCTGTATCATTAAAATGGCTTTACTATTTAATGTTACTAACTTCTTGTCATTCTCGTCAAACTCATCTGGGCTCTTTTTAATTGCTCTATCTTCGATTTTCTTTATTGGAACATAGTCACCATATTGTATAATATTCCACAATCCGTACTCGTTGGCCATCACGAACACTCTGAATTTGGCTTTCCAGAACGAAAAATGTTCTCCAGTAAAACCAGGAGGTCTAGTGATTGAAGCACCGTCTGGAAGGATATTTTCACCCATTGTTTCCATTTGTCGGATCCTTCTCAAGCTGTTAGGCTCTTCGGAGAAGACGAGGCTCTGATACCAAATGTAAGAGGCAAGCTTCACCCAAGAGGGGGGTGAATTGGGTGATGTTATAAATTTTTCGCTTGAAGTGGTGATATGTAAATATAGTGGATAGAGTAGAGTAGAGAAGATTTGAACACAGAGAGTTATACTAGTTCGGCCTAACAACAATGCCTACGTCCAGTCCTCAGAGATCAAGACCTACTGAGCTTTTCACTTTATCTCCAAGATTCAATGGGCTCTCACAACGCCACAAAACAGCAATCATCCTTAAACGGACTACGAGCAGAAATATTCTCCCTAACAAGAAATTTCTCTCCCCCTTACGACAAGTCTTACGTGCAGAAAAACAACCTATGACTCTTCTCACTTGCTTATGTATACAAGACTTATGAGCAGCAATATTCTCTCCTGCTTACACCACTGTAAGTCTTACGAGCAGCAACGTTCTCTTCTGCTTGTATCTTATAAGGCTTAAGAGTAGAAGACACAATCAAGGAATTCTCTCAACTGCTTCTCTCGTAAGGAAAAATAGCCCACTCAAGGTTCCAATACCTTAAGATCAAATACACATAGAATTTTGAATTGAATGAAGACTCTCTTACAGAGCAAATCAATGAACACTGAAGATCAATGTGTATACAGAGAAAAATGATGAATAGCAGAAACTTGATATGAGTTTATGAATGCATGTGCTACGTTGTTGTTATTTCTCCGTGAGTCTCTGTATATATATATATATATAGTTGCTCCATCTTTTGCCCGTTTGGAAATTCTTCATTTGTGGAGCGGGACATTTGAAAGTATTGGCAGACACGTGCATGTTTGAATAATCTGAGTGCGGTAGGTGCCAGCGTGTTTATAATCATCTTGTCTGCCGTTGTATTACTTTCCTCATGTGGTTCAATTCAAACGTTCATATTCCTGTATCATACTTTTAAAACATTCAAAACAATGTTAAACAATGATAAAAATTAATGATGATATGAATTAATAACAATAAACCATATTCGTAATGAACGTTGTGATACTTAGCATTTTCGGTGGACAAACAGGGCATCACTTGAGCATGAAAGGCTCACTTCGAGTGATCTCCTATTTTCCTTCATATGCCTCTGTTATCGGGTTGTGCTTGCATAAATTTCAGAGAGACAAAATCTTCACTCGCGGGTGAAGAGAGGTCTCACTCGAGCACAAAACCTCTGCTCGAGTGATCTTTGCACTTTACACAGGGAATGTCTTCTCGGGTCATCACTCGCATACCATTTTGTCAAGAGTGAGAATTTGCACTCGCGGGTGATATGGACCCTCACTCGAGCACACTTACCTCTGCTCGAGTGAGAAGCATATTCTCAAGGAATATGCTCTCAAAACCATCACTCGCATCAGAATTTCAGAGGGATAAAATTTTCACTCGCGAGTGATGTGGACCCTCACTCGAGCACAAAGACTCCTGCTCGAGTGAGAAGAATATTCTCAAGAATTATACCTTTTGAACAAGCACACACAACTGATTTGGAGAGGGATAGAATTTTCACTCGCAAGCATTGATGTGTGTCACTCGAGCATGGATGGGTGTGCTCGAGCACACTTGTACTTCTCTGAACTTCAAGACTCTCGGCCAAGTACTCGCAGTCCCTTGCTCGAGCACAGAATGCTCATGCTCGAGCATTGATGTCTTTGCTCGAGTGAATGATGGAAGCATGCTATTTACTTGCTCTCGGCCAAGCACTCGCAGACCCTCACTCGCATGTGTGCTCGAGTGAGAATGACTTCTCTGCTCGAGTGCATACCTTCCGCTCGAGTGATCTAGTGAACATAAAGGGAGAATGCCTCTCGGGTACTCACTTCCTGGCTTTCTCTCGCACCTGTTCGAGCACAGAAGAGATCTATGCTCGAGTGCAAAATCCTTGCTCGAGCACTCCAGTGCAATTTCACAGCAGATATCAGCAAATCATCAAATATGCATTTGGTAACTTGGAAACTTTTCTTAATCTTCTAAAAACATGTTTTGCACATAATTGAATTATTGTTATCATCAAAACTTGGGATTTAACAGAATTATCTTAGCATACTTTGAGACCACTCAAGATAAATTCTTCCATTAAACTTATAGTTAATAACCATAATTTGATTTTCTGAGAATTCTAGTGCATCTCTGTAGTCTTGGGTGGTACAGTAGTACTAATGGAAGAAGAAGATGAAGAACTATGAATCTGAGGATTTGTACCCGTCATAAGAGCCGTTAGATGAACTCCTAAGGTGCCTGGCTTGGAAGAAACATATCCAAATAAGGGAGGCAATTCACTTAGATTCATGTTTCAAAGAGAAGAGACAGCTTTTCACGATGAAACAGAGGAGAAACAGTATTGTTATGCTAGATTAACACTGGGCACTTAAAACCTCGTTGGACTTCAGGGAATAGCCAATTAGTTTCTGTCTAGAGTGGCGGTGTATCTACACGCTCCCTCCTATAGAAGCCCTAGCTAAATGCCAAACCTCTCTCCCTCTCTCTTCCTTATTGTGTTTCGCTTAAATCTGTTTCTCACTCCTCAAGTGTCCCTCTCTCTCATGATCTTGGTTTGAATTGAACCCAAATGCTCTGATACCATGAAGAAATCAAAGAATAATCATGCTCTCTTGTTGATGTATTTGATATTAGAAAGTGTCTACAATATATAGGCTCAAAGCAGAGTAATGATCAGTAAGAAACTAAAGAGATGATTACAATCAATCAAAATAAAATCAAAATCTTTCTTAAACTAGAGAGGTTTAATCAAGGGAAATGATGAGATGCTACAATAAAGGGATATAGCAATTAATGGCTAATTTCCAACAGGTGTAATTGTAAATCAGTTTTAATATTGATTAGTTGTAATTATAAGATTGTACTATTGTGAAAAATATTAGTAGATCTATATTATTTTATAATGTTTGTAGTGTTAAATGGAATTGAAATTTAGAAAATTTATTTTGTTGTAGCTAACTTAGAAATTAGAACTAATTTTAATTTGTAGTTATCATGTCTTATAGGAAAGATAAGGGGAAGGGGAAAGCCTATCCTGAGCGTCCTCCTAGATGACCACTTTAGCAGGAAGATAGCAGTACACGATGGCACCCCACAAGGAGACAAGACCAAGCCTCACGGTAGGTCCTAACTGTTAGCTCTCATAATGTTTCATAATGTTTTGATTATACAAATCTTGATATCTAAGTTTATATTAATAGACAAGAAGGATAACATAGAGTTGACATGATTCAAGTCACTCAAGTAAACATTTAAGCACATACTCGAGGGATGTTTTAAGCACTCGAGTCATAAAAGTATTTTTGGAAAAACTTGAAGCAACAAGTCACTTAAGTGACGATTTTTCACTTCAAGAGATCAAAGTGACACTCTATGTAACACCCCAAATTTTATTCACCAAAATGTACTATAATTATTTGAAATATTCAATAAAATGGTGAATTTTGAAGAATGTGATTATGCTGCTAGCGAAGATTTCATGTGAGGCAGTGAGTTTGTTAAGTGGTTTTGGATGACCAACTGATGATCAAAAATTATGAAATTTTATAAGATGAAAGTAGACATCCTAAGATTTGATTTGATAGGAAATGGGTAATTTTTGGAGATGTACACAAAGAGTTATGGACTTTTGAAGTTAGTACAGAAAAACTGTTGATTTTCTGGAACAACGTTCAAAAACTTAAATTCTAGGAATTTTGTGCTTCCAATTGGCAAAAAGCTCTATTTTTTCTTGAAACTAGACTCAATAAAGGTTCTATAGCCTTTAGATCACTCAAAGTCTATGTCTAAAAATTTAGTTATTATTTTTCAAATTTTGGACAGAAAATCTGCTAGAAATGTCACAAGTCTAAAAATAAAGAAAAAATGTGATGGTAACATTGTAATTATGAAGAAAATGGAGACATGATGAGAGGAGGAGCTTGGACATCTTTTGCATGGGCCAAGAAGAGGAAAATATTATGTACATGTAATTTGGCTTAGGACATCAATTGTATGTACATAAAGTATGTGACCTAAAAAGTCAAAAATTTAGAGAATTTATTTAATTTAGCAATTAAAGGGAAAATAAGATATATTATAAAACAATTTCCCTTCATTTTCTTCCTCCATTTCTGTTAGCCCTTGCTCAAAATAGAAAGAGTGACTTCTTGAGAAAACTAGAGAGAGAAAGGAGAAAACTTGCAAGTTAAGTTGATTCCATCATTGAATTAGCTCCTAACTTGTGTAATCCTTCTTCCAAGCTTGTTCTCTACATGGTTTAAGGTGTTTGTGAAGCAAAAATTTTAGTATTGTGGGGCTCGGTTTCGGTCAAGAAGAGAAGAGCAAGAAGGAAGCAAAGATGACTTCCTAAACTTCAATCCTTGATTGTTATTGCTGTTGTGGTTAGTTTAATTGGTGAATTTCTGGCTGTATTGTCTGGATTGTGAAATTTGGGAAATGTTGAACCCTAGAAGTTAAGCTACCCAAATTTAGTCTATAGTGTTTAGAATGTAATTAATAGTTAATAAGGTGATTAGGAGTATAAAGGAGCAAGTCTACGAGGTCAGAATTTAAAAACCCAATTTTTCCCGGAGAATCTTAAGTTTCAGCTAGTGCTGTTTGGAGTAGTTAGATTTGGATTTTTTTAATCTAATGATTCCATGTCCAGGAGGGAAAATTAGGTAGGGTTATAGTTGAACACTTTTCCAGAAAAGTCCTAGAAAACATAATGACCAAAACGCCCGTGAAACCGTAAATTGGGGCTGCCAAGGGCACTTTTGTCTGTTGGCAGTGAATTTGATAATTCTGAGGCTGAAAATTGATTTCTTGGGCAAAAATATATCAGAATAGTCAGGGTCAAAAGTTTGGCAAAAATACAGCCTGACCGAGTACAACGAGGTCGGGCCGAGTCCCTAGGGCATTTTAGTAATTTTTCACTATAGGCTCATATAACCACTAGAAACACTATGGAAGTGCCTAAAATGGTACATGAATAGGTTTTAACCTAATTATTTTATATTTGACATTTTAAGACCAGGTTAAGGGCCGGAGTTATTGGCACGCATTACAAGACACGTTATTCGAGGTGAAAGGTTTAAAGTTTAAGGTAGTAACTCTATCTTTCATATATTATGCCAATTTTTATATGCTTTGTGTATGTCATCTTCCATAATATGTATCAAACACTAAGCATGATCAAACATAGTGCCTACGGGTACACTGAACATGACCAAGCATAGTGCCTACGAAAATACTGATGTGCCCAGTTGATGATCACAATCCTAGCTAAGGTATGGAACAAGTAAGGGTTACAACAATGGTTAGCTCTGAATGTTTCCGACCGAACCGAATTATGTGTTATTATAATATTGTTGTATGTGGTATTTGGCATATTTATTATTGCATTTTCTATTATTGATTGTATGTTACTAATGAGATTCGTTTGACTCTCACCCTTTTCCAATAAATACAATAGTTCCAAAGGCAATGTGGTATACACGAGGAATTGATGGTGCAGATATCCGAGATAGGGATAGTGGTTATATGTAGTGTTTATTTTTTAATATTTTGGACAAATCTATTAATATTATCAAACCCTACGGGGATGATTCTTGTTTGTAAACAATTACTTTTATCAGTATATTTGTACTTTTTTTGTATGTAAGTATAACTATGCCTTATTACTCTGTATGTATCAAAATGAAAATGGGTGTTGACACTCTATGGTAATCTTTTCTATTTTGGAAAAATCACTTAAGTGTTAGTTGTAGTACTTGAGTGATAATTAAAAAGAACAAAGTTATAAAAGATGAACCCTTGAGTGATAGTGGATGCACTCGAGTGATGAATCTTCACTTCTAAAAGTTTCTATAAGTCACTCAGTGGTAATCAAAAGTAGTGCAAGTTTTATTGTCTAGATTACTTGAGTGACGAGGTAAGCACTCGAGTGATTGACATTACTTGTAAGTATTTGCAAGTGACTTTCCAGCAATCTAGAAGTTGGAGATCTGGTGAACCAGATCACTCAAGTGACCTATTGGTGCACTCCAGTGATAAGCTTAAAATCACTCAACTGATGTGATGATCACTTGAGTGATGAACTCACAAGTGAAACTAAAGTGATGTGATCTTCTGATAAGATCACTCAAGTGATTAAGAGAACTACTTCTGTGATCACTTATAAACACTTGCAAGTGATCCAAAAAATGCACCCAAGTCACTTGATAGCGTCTAAAGCTTTAAAATAATGGAAGATCACTCAAGTGACTGAATAGGCACTCTAGTGATATTCATTCTCACAAATCCTCACTACCAATAGTTATCAACACAAGATCACTTATACACTCAAGTGACTGGGTAACCACTCAAGTGATAAGAAATCACTTGAGAGATCTTAAATCACACAAGAGTAAGTGTTCATCAATCCTTGAAAATTAGTGTCGCAAAAATCTTAATACCTTTTCTATTTACCATTATGAACATCCTAAACTCTTATACTACTTCTAAATGCTACTAATCACATTTATGTATAAGTTTCAAGTGATTAAACTCCATATTAATTTCAAAATCAAGGAAAGAAAAAATTTTGTTTGAAGTATTAATGCATAGCAAAGATAACTAACAGAAACACTCTCTTTCTTCAACGGCTACAATTACTCTCTAATTGATATATTTGAATGCTCATAACGGTCCTTAAAGACATTCTACCTATAAATACGAAAGCATTCAATATGAAGCAACTAACCAATGACAAAATTGATTCTGTTTATTAAGTGCTCGTTATTCTATTTAATATTCTTGATATTCTTGTTGCTCTTCAATATTCATTTATCAACTCTTGGAGAGAGATTTTACAACCTTATTCATTACTTGTGTAAAGAGAATCTCAAGGTAGTGGGACCTTGAGTATGGGTGTTAGCTTACAAAGTGTAAGGGGGATGAATGTCCTGTTGAGGAACTTACTTGTACTGTGGTGCCAAGAACCCACCGAATCATGAAAGTATAGCGAAAATATTAGAGGTGCTTTGAGGAATGGACATAGGTAAAAAGGTCAAGAATGAACCAATATAAACTCTGGTGTACACTTTAATGATATTTCTCCAACCCTTATCTTTTAAACAAGTGTTTTTAATAGTAATATTTTAAATTTTTAATATCACCCAATTCACCCCCTCATCTTGGGTGAAATCGTTGACACTAATATTGACACCACCACAACTAGCTACTCCATCTGAGGTCCCTGGTATTAGCAGGGAGGACTATGAGGAAGACAACATAGAGATACACGTTAACTTGTCGTTATGTGAGGCAGAGCAATTCCTAGACACCAAGATAGAGAGGGACCAGAATCACCCCCGCAAGTCATCTTATCATGCCACCGGATTTAATGTCTAAGTTCAGGGTAAGTAATTGTTTTAAACAATTAAAATTTCAATTAAAGCTATTTTTGAATTAAATTTAATTGAATTTTTTTCATTAATTGTGCATATGACAGGTGGAACCTAACTCAAAACAGGCTAGACATGATGGCCATAAATCAACTCAGTAGGGGCTACATGTCGTATTTCCATAGACTGAGCTTACAGACCAGCCAATTGAGAAAGTTAGTCATTTATTCAACCGCTTTCTCACAAACCTAGGTGAGAATTTCATCCAGTTCCCTATCCACTACCATGACTGGAAGAAGATGTTGAAGAGGCCAAAGAACGACGTGTGGAATGAGTAGTAAGGATATATTTTATAATGAAATAGGGTAGATTCTTTGATAAAAGTAATTATAGGATACAAGTATATTTTATTTTTCTATTCTTTAATTAATTATAAGGTAAAAGTATATTTCGATATAAAATCTATTCATATCCTATTTTATTTTTCATGAAATATTATGATATTTAGGAAATGAAAAATTAGAAGAATATATATAGAATGTTAGACCCATATGTTTTGATGATAATAAAGATTGGATTAATATTACAAAAGGTTCTTATAATAGACAAAAAAGTTTTCAACAAAATAATTAAGTTCTTGGTGGCAGGAAAAGCCATCACTCGAGCAGGCACTCGAGTGATGAAGAAGAATTGGAAGTCAGAGAATAGTAGAAAGCATCACTGTATATTTCTGAAGAGATCACTTGAGTGATGATCCTTCATTACTCGAGTGACCACTAGAGTAATGTGTGTGAAATAGTTCCAGAAGTTCTTTGCCAAGTTTTTCAAGGTGTCACTCGAGGGATCACTCGAGTCATGACAAAGGATCACTCAAGTGACCACTCAAATGATGCCTCCAAATCACTCGAGTAACCACTCGATTGATCAGGTCAAGAGTTGTTAACTTAACTCTCCGCCAAGTTTTTCAATAGAACACTGAGTGATCACTCGAGTAATATATCTAGATTACTCAAGTTACCACTAGAGTAATAAAACTCAGAAAGCATGATTTTAATCTATTGCTTATTTATTTATTATTTATATGATAAATCTATTGTGTTAGTATTCTGAGTATAATTGCAAAGAAATAATGAAGAGATCATGCATTGAGAGAAAAGTCAAACATATCGTCCGCAACATCCAAAACTCTTACCTACCACAAATGGATAGTTTTCAAATTTGAAGAACGGCCAAACGACGCTGCACGACTCTAACGAATATGTTGAAATGGTTCCAACGGCTATCACAACACATCTATAAATATGGAAACATTCAATGGAGAACAAACACAACAACTGAGAACACACGAACATACATTGATCAACATATTCTTAGTTCTTTGTTTTTCTTATATTCACTCCTATACTTCAGTGATTATATATATGCTCTGTGAGAGAGATTTTCATTACAAACTCCATATTTGTTATTGAGAAAACTTAAGGTTATGGAACCTTGAGTTGGGGATTTGATTACAACGTGTAAGGGGGAGCGAATGTCCGGTGAAGGAACTTGCTATGTACTGAGGTGCCAAGAACCCACTAAATCTTGGAAGATATAATGAAACTCTCAGAGAAGCTCTAAGGACTTGACGTAGGTCAAAATGGTTGTGGCCGAACCAATATAACTTCCGGTGTACACTTTGGTGATATTTCTCCTAGCTTTTAACTCTTTAAATTCCCAGTCAATTTTTATATACAAAATGAATTTTTTGTAATCACCCAATTCAACCCCCCTCTTAGGTGAAACGTTGTACTAACATTTGGTATCAGAGCGTAGGTCTTCATGTTCAGGTATAATAACCTAAGAAGGATCCAATGGTAAGTATGGGTGTAGGAATACTTCCTAATGGAGCCTCTATCACTAGACCACTGGGTTTAAGTAGTGAATACTTCTCTTTCTGGAAAGTGGAGTTGAGAGTATTCGTAATGGCTACATAATACAAACTATGGGAGGTGATTGAGAATGAAAACTATGAACCTAAAAAGGTTGTAGATTCACAGAAAGTTTGAAAGACACCAGCCGAGTACGATGAGAACAACAAGAAACTCATCACTCTTAACAGTAAGGAAATTCTAATGATTTAAAGTGCCTTAACTCAAAATGAGTACTTCTGAATTTACACACTTCCAACGGCTAAGGAAATGTGGCAAGCCTTAGAAATAACTCACGAAGGAACTTCGGAAACAAAGGAAAATAGGATCAACACTCTAGTCACTGAATTTGATTTACTTTCAATGAGATCACGTGAGTCAACAACTGAATTTGAACTTAGATATAATCATCTTGTCGATCAACTTGCAGCACTTGGGAAAGTCTATGATCAGCATACCCAAGTAAGAAATATTTTGAACATACTCTTTAAAGAGTGAGGGGCCAAAGTCACTACGATTTAGGAAGCAAAAAGCAAATCAATATGATCGGTTGCTTCTCTATTCAGAAGTCTCTCTCAATATGAAAGTAAATTGAAAATCAAATGAGAACTAAAAGTTATGAGTGACAAGAAAAAAAAAGGTATTGCACTAAAAGCAAAAGAGGAAATCCAAGAAGATGATGAAGATCTTAACGATAATGAAATGGGCCTGATAATAAAATGATTTAGAAAATTTTATAAGAAAGGCCAAGGATTTAGAAATTTTTAGAAAGGAGGAACAAGCAGTAAAGAACACATCATCTTCTATGAATGTGAAAAGCCAGGACATATCAAATTAGAATGTCCAAAACCGATTCAGAAGAGCAAAGAAAAGAGAAAAGGCAAGTTCTTCAACAAGAAGAATGCTTTTATATATGCTATATGGGGAGACAGCTCTTCTGAAACAGATAGCGATGAAGAAGTAGCTAATATTTGTTTGGTTGCTCAAGAAGAAACAGGAAAAGAGATATGTCTCAAAGCATCTAAAGGTAACAAATGGTGTATATATATATAGTAGATGTTCCAGACATATGACCAGTGATTTCAAAAGTTTTATCATGTTGCAACCTAAGGAAGGTGGAAAGGTAAAATTTGGAGGAAATTAATCCGAAAAGAGAGCAGGAATTGATGAAATCAAAAAAGACAAAAGCATACAATTTAAAGATGTATATTATGTTGAAGGCTTGTGTCATAACTTGCTAAGCGTGAGTCAAAGTGCAAATAAAGATAACTGGGTAGTATTTGACTTAGAGGAATGTCTAATTGTAAATAAGAAAGACTTACAATTAGATAAGAAGAATCTCAAAGCAAAGCTCAGAGTGAAAAGGGAAAGTAACTGCTATACTCTTGATATCAGTAGAAATGCTTTTGAAAACTATTTTCAAAGTAATGCTGATGAAAGTTGGTTATGGAATAAGAGACTAGCTCAGGTATATATACACCAACTAGGAAAGTTACTCCAAAAGGATTTAGTAATTGGTCTATCCAAAGTAAATTTCAAAAACGATTTGATTTGTAACGTATGTCAGAAAGGTAAACAAACTAAATCAACTTTCAAATCGAAAAATGAGATCGCAACAAACAGATCACTTCAATTGTTGCATATGGATTTAGTTAGACCAGCAAGAGTTAAAAGTCTTATTGGCAATATATATTCATTGGTCATTGTTGATGATTTCTCTAGATTTACATGCTCTATTTTCTTATCATGTAATGATGAAACCTTCCGTGAATTTATTTTTTTTGCCAATAAAATGCAAAATAAGAAAGGTATGTCAATTACAAGTATCAGGATAGATCACAGTAGAGAGTTTGAGAATCAAGCCTTTAAAGATTACTGTGACATTAATGGCATTGATTACAACTTATCTGCTCTAAGGACACCTCAACAAAATGGAGTTGTGGAAAGAAAGAACAGAGTATTCACTGAAATGGCTAGAGCAATGCTGAATGAAAAGAACGTGTCTCAAGTATTCTGGGTTGATGCAATGAGCACAGCATGCTACATTTCAAACATAGCCAACATCATAACAAAACTTGGAAAGACACCAACGAAATCAAGTTTGGGATTTGGTACCTCGACCTAAGGATCATCTGATTATTGGCACAAAATGAGTATTCAAGAACAAACTTGATGAATCTATAATCATTTTTAGAAACAAGGTAAATGCTATAATCAGGAAGAAGGAATTGATTATAATGAAACATATGCTACAGTGGCTAGATTGGAAGCTATACAAGTATTCTTAGCCTTTGCATGCATCAAGGGATTCAAACTGTATCAAATGGATGTAAAGAGTGCATTTCTAAATAGCTACATTATAGAAGAAGTATATGTAGATCAACCTCCAGGTTTTGAAGATGTGACTAAGCCTGACCATGTTTTCAAACTAAGAAAAGATTTATATGGTTTAAAACAAGCCCCGAGAGCATAGTATGAAATACTTAGTAAATTTCTCATTAATCAAGGTTTTGTAAGTGAAAAAGTTGATACAACACTTTTTACAAAACAAAATGATATTTTAATTAGTTTAAATATATGTTGATGATATTATTTTCAGTGCTACTAATAAAACTCTGTGCAAGGAATTTTCTAAGATAATAATACATGGGGATTTTAAGATGTCAATGATGGGGGAATTGAATTTCTTTCTTGGTTTGCAAATCAAACAAAGAAAGAATCGAATTTTCATATCTCAAACAAAATATTTAAAAGAGCTATTAAAGAAATATGGAATGGATGAAGCAAATGGAATGGACACCCCTATGTGTTCAACTACGTTGCTTAATGCCAATGTCAACAGAAAAGATTATAACATCACAAAATATAGAGGAATGATTGGATCAATACTCTATCTCACGACAAGCAGACTTGACATCCAATTCAGTGTTGGTATGTGTGCAAGATATCAATCAGCACCAAAGGAATCACATGCTGAAACTATCAAATGTATCTTTAGATATCTTGCCGACACAGCAAAATTAGGCCTCTGGTATCCTAAAGGAAGAAATGAATACTTAGTGCATACTCAAACTCTGATCATGGAGGATACAAAACTAACAGAAAGAGTACTAGTACACAATGCCAGTTTCTTAGAGGTTCACTTGCATCATGGTTTAGCAAGAAATAAAACAAAGTATCTCTTTCATCAATGGAAGCTAAGTATGTTGTAGCGTCAAGTTGTTGTGCACAAGTATTATGGCTGAAGCAACAACTACAAGACCTTAGTATATATTTAAAAGAGATACTTATTTACTGTGACAATACTAGTATGATAAGCTTGCAAAGAATCTGGTTCAACATTCAAGAACCAAGCATATTCATGTTAGACATCACTTTATCAGAGATCATGTTTAAAAGAAAGATGTTAAAGTGATATTCATTCTAACTCATCTTCAACTAGTCGACATCTTTACGAAACCCCTCACAAAAGATCAATTTCTATTTATTAGAAGAGAATTGGGAATGGTAAATCCCAATTAATTGTAAGTTATTTTATGTTAGAAATTATAATTTGATCATGTTTTGATAATTACTGACTTAAGCATCAGAGTATCTAGCAATCTATTTTGTAGGACTTTAATACTCTGTTGTGGGACATGAAAAATAGGGATAAATAGAGGGACAAATCACTTAAGTGATAAATTCAAGTGATCTCCACATTACCCTAGTAATACTGGAAGTAATGGTCAAAATCACTCAAGTGACCACTCGTGTGATGCATTAAAATTCAAGGCAGTAAGCATCCAGGTTAAATAAATTCAAAAGAAATGGCATAACGGTTGAATTGAAAGTTGAGGAGACTGCTTACATGAGTGATGTCAAAGAAGCACTCTAGTGAGCCCTCGAGTGATCATTAATACATATCACAAATCAATTGAGTTTGAACATAAATCTGCCTTGAAGTGCCATCAAATCATAATGGGGATATACATGGGTAATTACAATATTATTTATGCCAGGTACCCATTTAAATTTGCATTATTTTTGAATTTTTTGGTATGATCACTTGAGTGACCACTCGGGTGATGTCGGGCACTAGAGCTTTATTTGTCGCAACTCAATCATTTTTCACAAAATCTCTTTAATGATTCTCCTAGTGATCTCACAAAAATCTTTCACAAAATTTTTCTTACTTCATTTCCATCAAAACCCACTATATTTTAGTATGAAAAACCTCTCAAATCCTTCAAATCTCTAAGCCCTCAATTGCGATAGTCGATACTTATTTTTCTAGAAATACACTTCATCTCTCAATCACAATGTTTTGAAACAAAACTCCTCTTTCTAATACTCCTTCTGATTCTTCTGATCCTCAACAACCATCTGAATCTCCTCTATCTCCTCTGACCAAGAAATTGAAAACCATCTCAAAGCCAAAACCGAAATAGAAGGCTCAAGCCAAACCAAAAGCCAAAGGGGTTGTAATTAAGGAGCCTATTACCACAAGGGCCCAAACAATGAAGGCCATTCCTCCTAGAAAAGGCAAGGAAACCACAATGCCATCCTCACCTTCCTTAGATTCTTCTGACACTCCCTCTTGGTCTGGAAAACCTTCTAAGAGAACCAAGTACGACAGAAAACTTGCCCAAGCAATGACAAGTACGCTAGATGAGGCTTCCAAGTCTAAAGGAAGGAAGCAAGGATAATCCCTTAAGTCACCAGCTCAAGAAGGAAAGGGAGAAAAAGAAGAAGAAATTACATTTCCACCCAAGGGCTTCCATATGAAGAAGCTAGAGAGGACTCAGAAGTTCAATGATCACTTTTCAAGGAGAAAAGTGTGCAAGATACACTACATTGACCTCGATCTTCTTCAATAGGTATTGAAATTTAACCTGAGTCCTTATCTTGAGTCTTATATGCCCTGGCTATCAATTAGACTTACTTTTTGCACAAAGATAGTCAGACACTTCTATTGTAATCTAGAGCCAGTCAATGATGCCCTTAGAGATTCTCTAGAAGAAGAATTGGTATCTAAGGTTAAGGGAAGTGAACTCTTGATATAACCCTCTAAAATCAACACCTGGTTAGGATAGAGGACCCTTCGAAGACATACATCCCAACCTTGATTCAAATCAGTTGTTTACCATTCAGAGGCCCGGGGAGAGAGTAGGACTACTCAACTTTAATCCTAGTGATATGTGTGACTTACACATAGTCCTATGGTATATCTACTCTAGAGCCATAGTCAATAAGTCAAACAATTTCACACATTTCATAGGGAGAGATTACATAAACATAGCCTCCATTATCATAAAAGAGCAAAAAGACTTGGGTGAGCTTATTCTTGCAGAAATCAAAAGATATAGATTTAATGGAACAATGACCACCCCAATGCCTTTTCCCTAGCATATATCTTTATTCTTGAAAAAGAATAAGATTTGGTATTTGGAGAAGAATGAGCCTATTGAGAGGCCATCCCCAGTAGGAAGCAATCAAATTGGGAAATTAAATATTGAAATTCACCACTTGAGTCTAGCCCCAAGAAGAAGAAAAAGATTGAGACTGAGACAAGTTGGATGGATGATACACAGTCTTCTGCCCCTGCATCTACTACTCCTCCATCATTTCATGTAGATATTGCCAATACCAATGTGGAGCTTATCACTCACTTAAACCATAAGATAGGAGAGTTGGTGTTTAGTATGAGCCAACACAATGAGGCAATTCTAGCAGAACAATGAGCACAGGGATTGCCATTCATGAGCTTGGTAATCTCATACGATCATTACACGCCAAGCTTGATGCTATGGCACTTGGTTCATCTATCCCCAGTCCATTTGTGCCTACTAATGCACCTGAGTCAGTACCAGTTTCTGAGCTTAAACCTTCTTCTATTCCTCTTCCTTCATACCTATCACCGTTCCCAATAACTTTCTCTTTTCTATGTATGATCCATCCACATCCAAGCCAGTTCACATCACTATCGATGACCCTGTCCAGCCCCAGCCAATCTAGCCCCAGCCAGTGACAACCCTATCGCTTCACCTGCAAGCACTGAAGAGGTGGTTGTTTCATCCAGTAATCATCAATCACTTGCTGGTACAGAGGAAGTAGAAGTTAGTTCTGAGATCCTAGCACCATAGAATCCTCTAGAGAATCCTCTTCAGATACCTCCAGTAAATCTCCCTATGCCTAAACCATCATCTTCAGATACTTCTAATCAGGGTGACTCACATGACGCTGGGCCTACACCTCTCCCTGCCACTCCTATCTCTTCTATCCAGCCATCTAGCTCTAACTCTTCTTTGGACTGATTACCACCTTTGTGATGAAGACAAAAAGAGGGAGAAGAACTAAAAGTGTTTTGAAAATTGACAATGATGTTGCACTAATATAGAGTTTTTGGGATATGGGTGTATTGCGATTTAGGGAGTAGCCTTTTAATTTTATACTATATTTTGACATATTTATATTTTTCTTGAATTTACTTTAAGTTATTAATTCTGTAAACTAATTATGTTGTGGATAATGAGCTTTTCATTGTGTATGTTAGAAGATTATAGGTTTCAATTCAAACTAAGATATTAGTTTAAATGAGTTCAAATGCTAAAGATTTCAAAGTCACAGAATTTAAATTCAAAATGATTTTAATCTATCAGAGTTTCACTATCATTGGATTTAGATTCAAAGGAGTTTCAAATGTTAAAAGTTTTAGAGTTATAATACTGAACTCAAAATGATTTCAAAATATAAGTTTCAAATTCATTGATTTAAAAGAAGTTTTGAAATATCCAAGTTTAGTCTGGACTAATGGAAAGATGTCAAGTATTTTAAAGGCATATGATCCTAGTTGAAGGTTAATCTTTCAAAATGCTTTCAAATACATCGTTCAAAAATCACCAAGTTTTGTCATCACCAAAAAGGTTGAGAATGTTAGATCCATATTTTTTTATGATAACAAAGATTGGATTAATATTACAAAAGGTTTTGATAATAGACAACAGAGTTTTGAACAAAGTAATTTAGTTCTTAGTGGCAGGTAAAGCCATCACTTGAGTAGGCACTCAAGTGATAAAGAAGAACTGGAAGTCAAAGAACAAGAGAAAGCATCACTGTAGATTTCTGAAGAGATCACTGGAGTGATGATCCTTCATTACTTTGTGACCACTCGAGTAATTGTGTGAAATAGTTCTAGAAGTTCTCTACTAAGTTTTTCATGGTGTCAATCGAGGGATCACTTAAGTAATGACAAATGATCACTCGAGTGACCAGGTAAGAATTAAGGCAGTAAAGTCTCTACCAATATTTTGAAGTGACCACTCAAGTGATGCCTCTAAATCACTTGAGTGACCACACGAGTAATCAGGTCAAGAGTCATTGACTTAACTCTCTGCCAAGTTTTTCAGTAGATTACTCGAGTGATAGATTTAGATTACTCGAGTGACCACTCGAGTAATAAAGTTCAGAAAGCATGATTTTAATCTATTGCTTATTGATTTGTAATCTATATGATTAATCTATTGTGTTAGTATTATAAGTATACTTGTAAAGAAACAATGAAGAGATCATGCATTAAAAGAAAAGTCAAACATATCGTCCGCAACATCCGAAATGCTTACCTACCACAAACGGCTAGTTTTCAAATTTAAAGAACGATCAAATGATGCTACGCGACTCTAATGAACATGTTGAAATGGTTCCAACGGCTATCAAGACATATCTATAATATGGGAACATTTAACATAGAACAAACACAACAACTGAGAACACACGAACATACATCGATCAACATATTCTTAGTGCTCTATTTTTCTTATATTCATTCCTATACTTCAGTGATTATATATTTACTCTGTGAGAGAGATTTTCATTACAAACGCAATATTTGTTATTGAGACAACTTATGGTTGTGGAACCTTGAGTTGAGGATTTGATTACAATGTGTAAGGGGGATCGAGTGTCTGGTGAAGGAACTTGCTGTATACTGAGGTGCCAAGAACCCACTGAATCTTGGAAGATATAGTGAAACTCTCAGAGAAGCTATAAGGACTGGATGTAGGTTAAAGTAGTTGTGGCCGAACCAGTATAACTCCCGGTGTACACTTCGGTAATATTTCTCCTAGCTCTTAACTACTTTAAAATCCCAAACAATTTTTACATAGGAAAGGAATTTTCTTTCATCACCCAATTCACCCCCCTTTTAGGTGAAATGCTTGCACTAACATAGAAGCCTTGTGACAATGGGAGAAGAATAACACACACATACACATATGAAGAAAATCAGAAGGGATATATATATATGAGATACGAGAAATACATGGAGTGCATATTTGAAAGTTATTATATATGTTGTTATAATACATAAGATATATCATATTTGAGAGAAAGAGAATTAGATGAAAGATTTGAAGGAAATTTGGATAGAGATCCAAGCCCATGCACCCAGCCCAATCACTATATATCTATTAAGGGAGGGGAAGCATAATGGGAGGCAGATCCGGGCAACAAGTAAAAAAAAGACTATCGAAGAAGAGTTGCAGAATGTGTAGTAGTAAATAGTAACACCATGAGCGAGCATCTACTATGACGACAACAAGGGGTTCTCTTCTTTTGTGATAGCAACAAGAAGAATCATCCACATAATTGCAATCTCCATGTTCTTTCTTTTACTCCTTTCTTTTCCTCTCTTTCTTGAATCTGGATTTTATTTTATTTCTTTGTTATAGGTTTTAATCTAGCCATAAGTTGCTAATTTTCTTTTTAGACCTAGAGAAACAATGAACTCACTAGTGAACTAGATTTTATTTCCATTATTTATTAGTTAATTAATTTTGGTTAGCTAATCTTGCTTTGTTATGTCTGTTTGATGATTGGCCACCATTAAATGTGGATTTGAGCATTATGATTTACCTTGATGAACGAAATGTTAATTAGGCTCTGAGATTAAGTAATATGGCATTAGATTGTGATTTAATTTGCGATTAGGATAGCCATATACCTAATAACCCCATATAATTGTTGAAGAATGTGTTTGAGTTATCTTGCCTCGTGAGTAATTAGGTTAGACATAACAATTTATACTTAAGAGAGGATTGTGAGTGGACTGACAGGCACTTATAGCTATTAATACTTGAAATGAACAAAATTAATATTTTGGACTAACTAATTAAGTGGAAATAAGATTTGGGGAGCTAGTGAGGGATTAGTAACTCTAGGTTGTGTTTGACATTAGTTGTTTTCATTATTTAATTTCCTTTGAATTTACTTATAACTAGATTTGTTTAACTTAAAAGAAATTGATATGTTAATACTTAAAAATTAATTGATTGATTCCTCATGGGACGATATTCTACTTATCACTTTATTACTTGGCATGACCTGTATACTTATGGAGCGCATCAATGAGGTTGTAAAGGTAATTAATTATAGTTAATTAAATAAAAATAATATAATTATGGTTAATTAATTTTTTTATATTTTAAATTTTATTTGAATTTATTAATAATGATATCTAATTTCTTTTGCATAATAAGTTTGCTGTGCGGGACAATAAGAAGTGATACGGAGTGGTCAAGATAGGGAAAGGGTGGAAGAACCAAAGAAATCACCTTTTCTATGAGAAGAATGGGAATGAGACGAAGCCCTTAGAAGGGGTGATTGAGAATGTGCCTGATGGCGTCCCCGTGAATAACTGGGCAAGATTTATCCAATACAAGAAGAGCGAACCGGCAAAGGTAATTTTTTAAAATAATTTTAATTTTGAAAAAAAATAAATGTTATTATAAAATGAAATTCTAATGACTTTTTTGGTTTTCATAGGTTGTTTCTCATAGAAATACTAGGCACCATTCCAAGCAAAAGATCCATCACACGATCATATCGAAGACATTTGCTATCACTTACAATGAATTGGTAAGCTTAATAATGAATTAATTTTTGTTTAATATATTATAAAATGTATGACAATCATTGTTTATGTTTTTTTTAATATCTTATTTTATTTTTTTAGGAGAAGAAAGCAGAGCAAGAGGGACAGGAGACGGACTATGGGGAGTTATATGTAGTCATGTATAGACACCAGGTTAGTACTCCAACCTCTCAATAGGCAAAAGAAGCCATGGTAAGAGATAGAAAATAATTTTGTATAAATGTTTTATTTATTTTAATGATATAAAATTTTTAATAATTGTTTAATAAAATATTTTCAATAGGAGCAAATTCAGCACACACAGGCTAAGCTAAGAGAGTCCTAAAGGAAGCCCCAAGGGTCAGCTATGGATCCCACTGTCACTTTGATAGCGGGCGTGAGCCCAATTGAACACCCTGGATGCTGTAAGGGTTTAGGGATAGGCACCAGGCCCAATGATATGTAAAATATTTGCATATTTAATTTCCCTTATATGATGATTTTGTGGATAGTACTTGAGTTTAATATAATAAATTTTGGTGTAATTGATAAATAAATAATATTTTAGAAAGGAAAAAAAAAAGAAAAGAAAAATACTGTAGATGACAGTACTGTAGCTGACGGAAATACTATTCATGATGAAAGTGACTGTAACAATGAAAGCCTGTAGCAGCATGCGCTTTTCACTATTCCAGCCGCATTTTGCTATTTGAAATCACTACTCCAAATGCGCTTTCACTGTAGCACACACTTTTCACTGCAGCAACAAACTTTTGGGCACTGTAGCAATGTGGTTTTGGCACTGTAGCAACTCGTTTTTTCCCTATAAATAGAGGGACGAGATGTAGAGGTTTCATTTTCTAACAATTAGAGGCCTTTCTCTAACAGGAAAAGATCTTTTCTCTAACAATTCTAAATAAATTGTGCTATTTTCTTGATTTAATTTCATGCATTGTATTACTTTTTGCATACCACCTACATGGAAGGTTTTACCTCCTAAATAGACAGCTTAGGATTGTATTACTTTTTGCGTGCCTCTATCTTAGAAGGCTTAGGATTGTATTACTTTTTGCATGCCACCTACATGGAAAGTTTTACCTCTTAAATGGACGGCTAGATTTCTAAATTTTTCATGCATCTTTTGGTTGTATATTTATATTTTAGAATTTAATATTCAAGTTATATGCAGTATTTATGAGGTTTTCATTCTAGTTTTATGTAATGTTAATTTATTTTAATTTTGTTTTTAATTTCATCATGAGCTAAATTTGTATTTTCCTAGGGTGATTACGTAGCTTAATAATGACGGATTGAATCTTAACTTATTAAATCTAATTTTAATTTTCTCCTTCATGATTGAGCTTAAATTATTATTCTTAATGCTTTTGATTGATTGGCGATCTTTTGAATGATTTCAATATGCATGTTGAGACTGGAAGGAGATGCATGTCTATGGATCCTATAATTAAAACCATAACTTGCATATAAAATAGGAATATATTCATATGGGTTGTGTAGTCTTAATGAGTTTCCTAAATCTTAATGCATGATTAATTGCTTAAATTCATATAGGAATATATTGGATTAGCAATTAATTATAGAATTGCTTGAACTTGGAAGAGGCAGGTAATTAAATGAGGGAAACTCGACTAGCAATTATGTGGAATAAATTGGGCTAGAATAGATAAATGATTCAATTCGAAATTTGTAAAGTTAAATCTGACCCTTAGAGCTTTTTCTTGTAGTTATCTTCAGATTATTTGTACTCATATTGAATCATTTTCTATTTTGTACTTTCCTTCACCAATTTATCGATCGACTAAATAGAATTAAAATTACCTATTTTGGTACTTAGTGATCAATCCTTGTAAGAAAGATACCCTACTCACTTCTGCATTACTTGATTATGACAATGTACACTTGCACTCTTTAATATATCATTTACACTCGTAACAAGTTTTTGATGCCGTTGCTGGGGATTGTTGTCATTAATATCTATACCAAGTAATTTTAATACTAATTTAGTCTTCATACAAAAATTTCAAAAAAAATTAAAAAAATGGATTATTCACAGCATTTATTTGGTTTAATCAGTGATAAATTGTCATATCTTCGTTCTTTTTCTGGAATGCATGTTGATGGAATGAGAAAAGAAAATATAAATGCTGGTTAGATTGAAAATTCTTCTCTTTATAATTGTTTTTCTTGTGCTCATTGTGGAGAGTGTCATTCTTATGAGCATTGTCTATATAGCAATACCAGTCATTATGTGAGAGATGATTTCAATATGAACCAAATTTGTTTTGATCATTCCTTTTATCCTGGTGGAATTTTAGAGCAACAAAAGTCTTTGGATCCATATGTCTGGTATTATCCTAATCCTCCTTTCTACGCTTATCCATATATTGAAGAACACAATCTTTAGTATAAGGAATAGTCTGATTTAGAAAGATTATGTGAGGAGTTTGCAGAATTAATAGAGAGATTGAGTAAAGAGCAAAAGGAACTTACCACTAGTGTTGAGTCAAGTGACAAAATATTGGAATATATATGAGTCAAATTGTTTCATCACTTGAGACTATGAGGCAAGATAATTCTTTAAGCATGATGACCACTTCTTGTGTTGATGATGAATTTTGTGAGGAAGTTGAGGATGTGGAATTGAATGAAATTTTAGCTCTTATGGAATGTGATAAGAAACTTGAAATCACTTTTGGAGAGAATAGTAGGTGTAGTCTAGAAGAGGTTTTGATTGTGAAACCTGATTCCTGTCATTTTGATGTTAAAACTAATATGGAATTTCCAAAAGCTGTTGTTGATATGTCTTCTATTGAAGTGTTGACTCTTATTGATAAGAGTCAAGTGGATTTTATGGGATGCTCTAAATTTTTGGAGACTCCTAAATCTGTTTGGAAATTTATGCATGTTGTGCTTTATTTGAATTAGTAAATAATTGTACTCTAAAATTGTTTATGATTGAAGAAGTACAATTAATTACTTTAAATGATCATTTCTTATGTTTGCAATATTGTTGCTTGAAAAGAAATGAAGACAAGGTAATCATGGTGTTTGATACTTTTGATTAGTAGTTTGTTTGGGAAGTTTGGCTGAAGACAATAAATTTAGCGCTCCTTTGAAGGCAACTTAAGGTTTAGTTTGATGTTTTGTTGTGATTTTGTAGGACTTCTAATAGCCCCTAATCATGTATTCCACTTTGGTAGCTACAATTACAAAAATAAAAATAAAATTTAAAAAATATAAAAAAAATTTGGTTTGGTCTTTGTTTAGCTCAAGACGTTAAAGAAGGACAACTATTTGGGAGGCAGCCCAAAACTTATTTCTTACTCTCTCATTTTTCTTTCCTACTAACCGAAACACACTGCATTGCATTGAGAATTTTAGTTTCCATAAGTTTCATTCTAAGTTACCATGAAGGAATCTCTTGCAAAGTAAGAACAGGTTCCCCACTCTTCCCAAAGATGTGCTCAGGAAGATCTATAACAGTCGACTTGAAAGGATAAAGATATTCAATAATTTGGGCCTTCCTATAGACGTACGCTGGATCATTGAAGCTAAGGTACATTTAGCCGGTGACATTCATAAAGCATTTGTTAAACCTTTGCCAGGAATAAGAAGAAGTTCTTACTCCAAAAAAAGAAGAGCTAAAAGGATGAATGTCTGCCATAAATGTACAAGGTGGACATGTGATCACCGCTGTAGGAATAAAGGTATGGTTTCTATAAATTAAGAAGATAAAATTAAATTTATAAAGGATGGACTGAGTAAGGAATCACTGGATGATATCATTCAAACTCTTGAGATGCATCATAGTGGTGATGTTCATTGAATTCTTCTCGATTTAGTGGACATATTCAATACAGAAAAACAACGCTACTATCTTGGGAATCTAACATCAAAAGACCTTGTTTTCCAGTTTATAAGAAAATTGGATAGGAAGCAAATTATCGATTCATAGAAAGCATTCAAGCCGTTACTGGACATAAAACCAGAGGAAGATGTGAGCCAAAATCACAACTACTATACATAATCATGCTTTGTCTAATCTGTCTTATCTTTTTAGCAGTTTTTGTCTAATCTGTTTTATCTTTTCAGTAAATTTTGACTTTCTTTCCTCTTTTTGTTTAATTTCTTCACGTAAATTATGACGGTCATTCATGTCAGAAATTTTTTCAAACTTCTTTGAAAAATGTGTGATTTGTATAATTTTGTTGTTGTTGTTTTAGTAATATAAATATGTACTCTTCCACTTGTAAATATACACTCTTCACTTATAAATATGCATTCTTCTACTTGTGAACACAAATTGTCTGAGAGAAAGAAAGAGAAAAAGGGTATCACACAAAAATATAGATTTACATCTATCTATCTATCAGTATTTTTGGTGAAACTAATTCAGGCAAGGATGGAGAGTTTGTCACTACAGCAAAAGAACTTGGAATTGCATTAGCTGCCAGAAAGATCAACTTTGTATATGAAGGAGGAATCCAAGGCCTAAGGGGAAGTATGGCCATTTCTGCATCTATGAATGGAAGCAAGGGTTTAAGTGTAAGGGTAAAGGAATTGGAAGATCACACCTTTTCCTTAGAACAAGAGTTACAGGTTTTGAACAGGCCTGAACGAATGGGATGAATGTTCTACCATGCTCAATCTTTCATTGCTCTACCCGGTGGTTTGGAGACTTTGGATGGCATTTCTAGCGTTGCATATTGGGCTAAGTTAAACTTCACAACAAGCCATTAGGATTGTTAAATGTTAATGGTTTTTATGATAATCTGTTGTCTTTTTTTGATCATGCTGAGGAAACCGGATTCATACCCCAAACGACTCGTCATTCCATAATTTTTGCATCAACGCTGATCAGCTGCTCGATCAACTATAAACCTATGAACCTCACCCAAATCTATTAGTCAAGCAAGTAGGTGGGCAATCTTCAGATAGCAGTTAGAAGCAGAATCTAGATACCACGCTTCGGTCGTAACTCTCCTTAATCTTTTGGTTTTACTTTTAGCATTTTGGTTTGTTGTGTGTTTGTGTTTTAAAAAAAAAACTTTCTCTAAGCTCTAGAAGACATTGAGGACAATGTCTCATTTAGTTTGGGAGAGGAATTGTAAAACAAAAATTAGTTAGTTAGTAAAAACCATTAGATGCATGGGGTGTGAAAAAATGGCAGAGTAAGAAGTTATTCTTAACTCCTAAGACGCATTTTATTAGTTACATGTTTTTGTCCTTTTCTAAAAAAAAGGAGTAAAAGTTAAAAAAAATCATCATGTTCAAGTGCTTTGTAATGACTTTAAGAAGTATATAAGTTTTAATGATGGATCAATTGAATTTAGAGATTTTATAGCATGAATGAACAACTTATTCTTGCAATTGGTGATGAATTTTGAGATTGAATGAACTGAGTTTAAAAGCCCCTAACCGTCATCTTTTGAGCCTATAATGATTTTTTCTCTTGTGTGTGATATTCACCTATTAAGTTGTCACTCTAGAACTTGCTTTAAATCTTGTTGAAATTACATTTCACATGCACATTCAAAAATGATAAAGGCATTCATTTTCTTTAGACAGAGCCAAATAGCCAACCTTGCAATTATATCATTGTTAAGCCCTTTTTAGCCTAATCGATTGTTTCTTTGTTCTAAACCAATTAATATGCGCTTTAATGATATATCAAGTGCTTTTACCAAAATTTAAAAGATTAGTAAAACATTTGAAATTCTTGTGAAATAGGCTTTTGACAAGTGTGGGGGTGTACATAACATCAACTTTAGAGTTGCAGAGTTTTATGCAAAAAGGAAAAAAATTATGAAAAGAAAGAAAGAAAAAATGAAAAAGAAAAAGAAAATATATATTAAGTATTTGAATTGTGTTGTTGTAGCCCATTTTTCAATTGCTCTATTAAACTTCTTAAATATAGCCATTTATATCATGTTTTACATTCCTTTTACCTTAACCCCATTACAACCCTTAATAAGTCCTTTTGATTTGAAGTATGCATGTAAATTAGGTAGTGGAGATTGAGATTTTTAGCAAGCCTATGGTAATGCAAGTTTTTGCTTGAATTTGAGTGAAATACTTACCCTTAAACACTTGAGAGATTAAGAGAATGAGCTACACTTATGAACTCGGTTTATTCATTTTCAAATAAAGTTACCAGTTTATATTTTTGTTGATTCATGAATACTATGATTTCTTTATTTTTCAATTGTGTTCTTACTTATGACTTGACACTTCTGCTTTTGTTGGAAGTATTTATTAGTTACTCCTTATTCGAGGACGTCCAAGAGCTAAGTGTTAAGGAATTTGATAAGTAAAATATTTGTAAATTTAATTTCCCTTATATGATGGTTTTGTGGACAATATTTGAGTTTAATATAATAAATTTTAGTGTAATTGATCAATAAATAATATTTTAGAAAGAAAAAAAAAGAAAAATATTGTAGCTGATGGTACTGTAGCCAACGGAAATCACTATTCATGACGAAAGTGACTGTAGCAATGGAAGCACTGTAGCAGCACGCATTTTTCACTATTCCATATGCGAATTACTGTTTGAAATCACTGCTCCAAACGTGGTGCCACTGTAGCACGCGCTTTTCACTATAGCAACACACTTTTGGGCTTTGTAGCAACACGGTTTTGGCACTGTAGCAACGCGTTTTTTCCTATAAATAGAGATCAAGGCCAACCATAAATGGAGAGGAGAGGGAAGTGATGTAGAAGTTTCCTTTCCTACCAATTAAATGTCCTCCTCTAACTAGAAGAGATCTTTTCTCTAACAATTCTGAATAAATTGTGCTATTTTCTAGATTTAATTTCATGCATTGTATTACTTTTTGCATGCCACCTACATAGAAGGTTTTACCTCCTAAATGGATGGCTTATGATTGTATTACTTTTTGCATGCCTCCATCTTATAAAGCTTAGGATTGTATTACTTTTTGCATGCCACCTACATGAAAGGCTTTACCTCCTAAATGGATGGCTAGATTTCTCCATTTGTCATGCATCTTTTTGTTGTATATTTATATTTCAGAATTTAATTTTCAAGTTTTATGCATTATTTATTGTTAGAGCAAGCGTTTCACCCAAGAGGGGGTGTGAATTGGGTGATACTAAATTTTTCTTCGGAAATATAAAACTTGACAATGAAATTAAAACAGTAAAGAGTAAGGAGAAATATCACCGAAGTGTACACCGAGAGTTATACTGGTTCGGTCACAACCACTTTGACCTACGTCCAGTCCTCAGAGCTTCTCTGAGAGTTTCACTATAACTTCCAAGATTCAGTGGGTTCTTGGCACCTCAGTACAAGCAAGTTCTTCCTACACCTAGACACTCGTTCCCCCTTACAGGTTGTAATTCAATCCCAACTCAAGGTTCCACAACCTCAAGTTATCTCAATAACAAATATTGAGTTTGAATGAAATATCTCTCTTACAGAGTGATTAATGATCACTGAAGCATAGAAAATCAATTTCAACGTAAAAACAGAGGAATGAACTTGATGATACGTTTGTGTGTGATCTTGTTGTTTTTTTTCTGTTTGGATGTTCCCATATATATAGATATGTTGGTGATGACCGTTGGAACAATTTCTTTCGTCCGTTGGAGAGTGCGCAGCCACTATTGACTTTTCAAGTTTTTGAAAAATATCCGTTGGCGATGGTTGGCATTTGAACCTTTGATTTGTCTTCCCTTTCTTGATATGATTCCTTCATTGTTTATCTGTAAATTTACTAGAAATACTAATACAATGAAAGATTAATCATATAGGAAACAAATTAATGAACGTTTGAATGATTTCTAAATTTCTAGGTATGCTTACTCGAGTAGCTACTCGAGTATCCCTTGAAGTTTACTCGAGTACCTACTCGAGTATCATCGGGAAAGCTTTGATTAACTGCAAGTCAATGAACAAGTATAGGATTACTCGGGTAGTGCATGGAGTAAACTAAATTTCAAACCTTTGGAAATAGTTATTTACTCGGGTACCTACTCCAGTAATGCATTTACAACTTTATAGGTTACTGGGGTAACTCCTCGAGTAATCCTTCAGATTGTTTTTGATTACTCAATGCTCTACTCCAGTAATGTTGGCAGGATTTCAAGGCCGAGAGCACTTACCATGTTACTCGGGTACTGACTCGAGTAATGCACTCATTTATGCATAGGTTGCTCGGGTACCACCTCGAGTAACTGTACTTCTTGTGTATGACTTACCCGGTTAATGACTTGAAGTTTACCTTGGAAATATTTCTGCATACTCAGGTACTTACTCGAGGAATTCACTTAAAATAGAACATTAAATACTTGCATACTAGAGTAAGGACTCGAGGAAAATGAGATAAAAAGAAATCAAGTTAATCGGGTACCACCTTCAAGTTTTCACTTACTTCAGTGTGTTACTCGAGTAGCTCCTCGAGTAACGTTGGCAGTAGTACAAAGTGCCGAGAGCTCCATATTTTTAGAAACAGAGTTACTCGAGTAGCTCCTCGAGTATCATTGGCAACTTGAAAGCAACTGGAAGTTTTCCACATGGTTACTCGAGTAGCGCCTCGAGTAACATTGGCAGGCCGAGAGCAACTCCAAGTTTTTACCTGGTTACTCGAGTAGCTCCTCGAGTAACATTGGCAAGCCGAGAGCACCTTGAAAATACTTACACTATTACTCGAGTACTTACTCGAGTAACGCTGGCAGTTTACCGGAAGTTGTCTCTGGTTACTTCAAGTTTTGTCTCATTACTCGAGTAGCTCCTCGAGTAATGCCTTAGAAAATTTGCTTCTGATCAAATTCCTCAGCATTTTCTCTTGGTCTTTCTTCATTACTCCAATGCTTACTTCAAGTGATGCTTGTTCCTGTTATTACTTTGTTCAAACTTGTTTATTAATTATTTCCTTTTCAAACCATTCTTTTGTTATCATCAAAACATGAGATCTAACATTTATGAGGTTTTCATTCTAGTTTTATGTAATGTTAATTTATTTTATTTTTTTTTTAATTTCATCATGAGCTAAATTTCCATTTTCCTAGGATGATGACAAAGCTTACTAATGACGGATTGAATCTTAACTTATTAAATCTAGTTTTAATTTTCTCCTTCATGATTGAGTTTTAATTATTATTCTTAATGCTTTTGACTAATTTTCCATCTTTTGAATTATTTCAATATACATGTTGAAACTGGAAGGAGATGTATGTGTATAAATCTTATAATTAAAACCATCACTTGCATATGAAATAGGAATATATTCATATAAGTTGCGTAATCTTAATGAGTTATATAAATCTTAACGCATGATTAATTGCTTAAATTCATATAGGAATATATGGGATTAGCAATTAATTATAGAATTCTTTGACCTTGAAAGAGGCTAGTAATTGAATAAGGGAAACTCGACTACCAATTATGTGGAATAAATTGAGCTAGAATAGATAAGTGATTCAATCCAGAATTTGTTAAGTGAAATATGACTCCTAGAGCTTTTCTTGTAATTGTCTTCATATTATTTGCACTCATATTTAATCATTTTCTATTTTGTACTTTCCATCACCAATTTATCGATCAACTAAATAGAATTAAAATTATCTATTTTGATACTTAGTGATCAATCATCGTGGGAATGATACTCTACTCACTTCTGGATTACTTAATTACAATAGTGTACACTTGCACTCTTTAATATATCATTTACACTCGTAACACCCAACTTGTATGTAGATGGAGAGACATATCTGAGGTAGGGACCTCTCGAGCGAGGACCTCTAGCACCATGAGGTAGAGCAAGACATCTATTGAGGAGCTCCACGAGGTAGTTGCCAATATGGAGGCTTCAGTCGAGGCCAGAGTGAATGAGAGGATGAAAAGTCAGATCAATACCTATTATCAGTAAATGGTCCAGTGGTGGGAAATCGCCAACTCGTTACTATCCATATCCTAGGAGAGGATGTTCCTAGGCATTCTACCTCCATAAGTTCAGCTAGTCCCTAGGTTCGTGGTCTAGCCGCATACTGACCCTACTGAGCTGACACATCAACCAACAAATGACACTGAGGTTGATGGTGCTATCAATTTGGCTATCATACATGATGGAGAACTTAATCAAGACACCTAATACATTTTTTTCAATTTTTGTTATGTTTATGTTTGGATTTTTTACTTTATGGTAGATATACATACATATATATATATATATATGTATGTATGTATATGATGTTGGATAAGATTTTAAAATAATGCTTGTTTTCTATGAAATTTTATTATTTTAAAATATTTTTAGATTTTAGAGTTTTAAAATATGTTAATATTAACAGTTTAGAAATAGATGGCAACCTTGTTAAAATGTTAATTTTTTTCAAAATAAAAAATATGAAAAAATAAGTTAAAATATTTTAAAAAATGAATTGCACCTTGTAGTGGTTAAGAAACCATTACAAATTATATTAAAAAATTGTTACCATTGGACTTTGTAGCAGTTAAGCAACCACTACAAATTTGAAATTCAAATAGCGCACTAAGGGTTCATTTGGTTCGATCCCATTACATCCTGTAGTGCAGTGTGATGCAATGGTAATGCAATGTAGTATTAATTATATGAGTAATGTTTGGTTTGATTTTTAAGCAAGATGCAATGAGTTAATATTTTAACAATTATTTAAAATTAATATATTGCATAAAGTCTATTTTACCCTTAATATAATCTTTGTAGAAAAAATAGTTAAGAGTTGGCAGTGGCGGGTGATAAGTAAAATATTTGCATATTTATTTTCCCTTATATGATGATTTTATGGATGATATTTGAGTTTAATATAATAAATTTGGGTGTGATTGATAAATAAATAATGTTTTTGGAATAAATAGTATTTAAAAAATAAAAATGAAAAATGAAAGTACTGTAGCAACGGGATCACTGTAGCAGATGGTTACACTGTAGCGGACGGAAGTTACTGTAGCGACGGAAGCACTATAAAGCCGCCGGATACTATAGCTGCTGCGGACAGTCACTGTAGCAACTGCCAGATGACTGTAGCAGTACTATAGCACATGTTTTTCCCTTATAAATAGAGATCAAGGCCAAGCTTAAAGAGTGGAGGAGAGGAAGAGAAGCAGAGGTTTCCTTCTTCGACAGGGAGAGGTCCTTCTCTGACCGGGAGAAATGTTTCTCTGACATTTCTGAGTTCATTGTATTATTTCTTTAGAGTTAATTTCATGCATTGCATTACACTTTTGTATCCCTCCATCTTGGAAGACTTAAGATTGTATTACAATTTGCATGTCGCCTATATAGAAGGTTTTACCTCCTAAATGGACGGCTAGATCTCTCTATTTTTCATGCTTCTTTTGGTTGTATATTTATGTTTCATAATTTAATATTCAAGTTTTATGCAGTATTTTTGAGGATTTCATTTTAGGCAATGTTAATTTATTTTGTTTTTAATTTTATCATGTGCTAAACTTTCATTTTCCTAGGGTGATGATGTAGCTTACTAATGACGGATTGAATCTTAACTTATTAAATCTAGTTTTAATTTCTCCTTCATGATTGAGTTTTAATTATTATTCTTAACGCTTTCATTTGACTAGCCATCTTTTGAATGATTCCAATATGTATGTTGAGACCAGAAGGAGATACATGTATGTAGATCCGATAATTAAAACCATGACTTGCATATGAAATAGAAATATATTCATATGAGTTATGTAGCCTTACTGAGTTCCATAAATCTTAATTCATAATTAATTGCTTAAATTCATATAAGAATAAATTGGATTAGCAATTAATTATAGAATTTCTTGACCTTTGAAGAGGCTAGTAATTAAATTAGGAAAATTCAACTATCAATCATGTGGAATAAATCGGGCTACACTAGATAAGTGACTCAATCCGGAATTTGTGAAGTGAAATATAATCCCTAGGGCTTTTTCTCATATTTGCTTTCTTATCATCTGCACTCATATTTAATTGTTTTTTTTATTTTGTACTCTTAATCCACAACTAATTGATCGACTAAACAAAATTAAAATTACCTATTTTGGTACTTAGAGCTCAATCCTCGTGGGAACGATACTCTACTTACTTCTATATTACTTGATTACGATAGTGTACACTTGCAATATTTAATTGATCATCTACACAAGTATCAGCGAGGATAGAGGAGGAAGATGTAGTGGCAGTGACAATGATGGGGGTAGAGGGGGTGGCGGCAAAGGAGGAGGTGATGGTGGTAGCAGAGGAGGTAGTGGGGTGCTGATGGTCAGTGACGGAGGTGGTGGTAGTGGACGGGTGGTGGCGGTGGCAGAGGAAGAGGTAGTAGGGTGGCGGTGGGCTGGTGGCGGTAGAGGAAGTAGTAGTGGTGGCAATGGGCAGGTAGCGGCAGAGGCAGTAGCAGAGGAAGTAGTGGTGGTGGTGGGGGTAGAGGAGGAGGTACTGGAGGCGGTCGCAAGGGTGGAGGAGGCGAGGCAGCCGCAGCAGTGGAGGAGGAGGAGATAGTGGCGGTGGTAGGGATGGAGGTGACGGTGGTGGTAGCGGCAGCAAGTAGAGGTGATGACGATGAAGGAGGAGGAGGAGGAGGAGGAAGTGGTAGTTGTGGCGAGATTTGGCAAGTGAAATGAGATAAGTGAAACAAAGACACAAGAACCTAAAAGGTAAATTGGACTTTTTAAACCATGCAATAGGATGGTAATGAGGATTCATAGGGGGAGGTATAAATGAGGATTACCAATTTTTTGGTAATCATCATTACTATTAAACTCTATTACCATGCTAAAGAGCAACCAAATACTCTTCTCTTAGTAATACAATCATGATTACCATTGCAGGCATACAAAGGGGTTGAACCGAATGGGATGTAAAATCAATGGTCCGTAGTTATTCCAAAACTGCTACAAATTATTGGTGCAATATTTTCAAATTTCATTAACTAATTAGTAGCGGTTACTAAACCTCTACAATTTGGCGCCAAACATTCAAATTTCATTTCCCCACACCTAAATTTTGGCAAAGCAAAATTGGCACCATATTTGTAGTAGTTTTGTAACCTTTGCAAACAACAATTTTAAAAAAAATCCAAGAAATTCATCTAATATTTGTAATGGTTCACTAACCGCTAAAAATGCTCCAAGAAAGGCTAATCAACAACAGCATATTATAGCGGTTCGCTACACACTTTACAAATGTAGTAGCCATTGGGTTGCCCCAAGTAAAGTTTTCATAGAACTGCTAAAAAATAATTCGCCATGATGCGTTTTATAGTGGTTTGGCCAACCGCTACTACTTGCATTTGTAGCGATTAAAACAGCTAGAAATCCCCCAAATTAATCGTTACAAAACAGCGCATTTTTTGTAGTGACACTATCATGTGCTTGTAAGGTGTCAGGTGAAACAGTTATAGAACATACTTGTATAATTTAGGGAATTATAATATAAAGATATATATATATATAGTCATTCTGCTAAATTTTGACTTTACACATACATATCAAACCGTTCCATGATAATATGCAACACAACCCAAAATCATGGAACATGAATCTAACTGTAAGAATTTTGGGTGTACCTAGAATCCGATAGACTAACTGAAGTACCCACACAAAACTGGAACACCGATGTGGACCCCGATTATGTTACACAACAAATACACCAAAGAGAGGAAGAGAAGAGAACTTTCTTATGAGAAAATCTTTTAAAGGGAGAATTGTGTATTATATCATCATTAGCCTTCTCTCTTAATCTCATACCTTATATATATAGTGTACGTACAGTTACAAAGGAATAGATGCAACCCTTAAACGTACGGTTATATAGGAATAGATGTAACCTTTAAAACACAAAGGGTATCACTCTTTATAACCCGTGTCTCTCTATGAAGCCCCTCTTGAATTGGGCTTGGACTCTAATCCACCAAGGGTGGACTAGTATATTCCAACATCTCCCACTTATACTTGGTGGATTAGATGTTATGGGTCAAGTCTCTTTCTCTTACTTCTTTCATACTAGAGTGTTTGTCGTGACTGCATGGGCATGACGTCTCCATTTGGGCACTTTCTACTAGAAATCCTATTTTATAGAGATCAGTATAAGACAACCCTACAATGCAGGTCGATATTGATATAATGCCCGAATGTCCTAGATTTATCAATATACACTTTACCCATAGCCAATCTATTCCCTCTTGAGTTAGTATAAAACTCACACTACTACATAATTATGATATAACCATCCCAAGGGACGTCCCAATTTTAAAATTAGGTGGTTAAAAAGGAACGTGGTGGCATTTTCATAATTATTTGTACGTAGGGAAACCTTTAGATGCCCCAAATTTGAATTTGGGATGCATAAAGTTCTTCCTGTCGCGTAATCTAAATTTTTCAAAATTTTTTTAAGCGCCAGAAACTAGGTTTAGATGATTTGGACTCCTAAAGTTACTTTAGGTGTCCAAAAAATCATTTGAGATGCCTAAAGGTGAGTTTAGGCGTCCCAAAATCCATTTGGGACGCCTAAACTCTGACTTTAGGTGTCCCAAATGGATTTGGGACACCTAAACCTGGGACTTTATGCGTCACAAAATGATTTGAGACGTCTAAAGTTGGAGTTTAGGCGTCCCAAATAGATTTTGGGACGCCTAAACTCACCTTTAGGCGTCCCTGGATGCAGTGTCTGACATGCGTCCTCTCACACACACCCCCTTTACTTTTTGACCATTTTCCTCCTTCTTCATTCATTTGCCATCATCGCACGTTCTGGGTATTCCTCTTCCCTTGTCTTCTTGAACTCTTCCTCCTCCCTTCTTTGTCTTCCTTCACAACTTTTCCTCCTCCCTTCTTTGTGTTCTTCAACTTTACTCTTCCTCCTCCTCCCTTCTTTGTCGCACGTCCTCTGTGTTATGCTCTCTGATTCACTTCCTCACTCGGAACCCCTTCTTCTTGATGTGGATTCAATAGCTATGGATTCTGAAGAAATCAAAACAAGGTTAAACAAGAAGAAGATTCAAACAAAGCAAACACCATTGTGACGCCCTCCACGTCCTTCCTTCCATTGTGACGCACATAGGCTCCTCCCCTTTCATCAGGTTAGTTTTTTTTAAATATGAATTTACTTGAAGAATTAAATTTAAACTTGCAATGTGAAATTATTTTATATGATTTTAGTTATTAGAGTGATTTTACCTTGTGATTGATTTTTTTTGTGTTTTTTGGCCAGAACCATAGACTCGTTGTTAGCTAGTAGTTATGCAACAATATATTGTTTGATATGTTTGGAGCTTGAACATGTTTGTTTTATATGCTTGGAGCTTGGAAATTGAAAGGGAAAAAATGTATGTATATTATTATAAATAAATGGAGCTATTGATTGATTTTGATGAAATGAACAACAATTAAACATAGTAATTTTTGTTTGTTTAATATGGTTGGCTTTATTTTTTTTTAGATTAGATTAGTATGATTATTATTAGTGTAGTGGAGAAAATCTTATTTTAAGATAAAGAGATTAATAAGATAAAGACATTGATCATTCATAAACATATAATTGATTATTAAGAAATACAATATACTTAATAAATAGATTGAAATATATTCTATTAATCCTTCTCTTCAAATTGTTATAAGTTTTTTATGTCCTAAATTAGAAAAAAATTGAATATTTATTTGAAATTCAATATTCTTTTCTATATTCTTAGGAGAATTATATTATCAATAGTTAAGAATACAAAGTTAATAACTAAGATAGGGTTGCTTGAAATTTTAGGATGTCTTACTTTTAAGGGGAAATGTTGTCGAAATTTTTGTTGAAAAAAGTGAAAAAAGGAAATCCTATCCTATATCATTGACAATTGTACAAAACGTGTGAGTGTTATTGGGAATGGCTTAGGTGGTAACAAAATGGATCACAATTGGATGAATGCTTTGAGAACTAATAAAGAATATGAGAAAGGGGTGGAAGAATTTATTGAATCTGCTAGAAAGAATGCTCCAACAAAAAATGGAAAGTATTTTGGTCCTTGTGTGAATTGTTTAAATGAGAGTCGATGGGATGTTGATATCATAAAGGATTACCTACTTTGTGATGGAATAAATCTGCGATACACAAGGTGGATATGGCATGGTGAGGAAGTAACGGATTGTCCGTTGCACAAGAAGGAAGATGTGGATGTCATAGATGAAGATAAAATGGAGAAAATTATTCACGATGTTGAGGTAGAATTCTTTGCACAGTCACAGGAGTATGACAGCTTGCGGAGTTATGCAGAGACACCATTGTATCCTGGGAGTAAGTACACACGACTGACGAGAACATTGCATTTGGTTAACTTAAAGGCAACTTGTGGGTAAACCAATAGTAGTTTCACATTGCTGCTTGAACTATTGTGTGATGTGTTTTCAGAGGATAATGTACTTCCAAATCGTATGTATGAGGCCAAGAAAATCCTGTCTACGATAGGTATGGAGTATAAAAAGATACATGCTTGCCCTAATGACTGCGTACTGTACAAAAATGAGTATAGAGGTCTTAGAGAGTGTCCTAAGTGTAAAACTGCACGATACAAAGTGAAAAAAGATGGTGGTTGTGGCGATATGACAACTAAAAGGCAACCTTTAAAGTTTATGTGGTGTCTTCCAATAATACCACGTTTTAAACGTTTATTTGCGACTGCAACAAAAGCAAAGAAGTTGAGATGGTACTCAAATGAGAGAATATCTAATGGGAAATATCTTCGGCACCCAGCTGACTCTCCATAATAGCAAAAAATAGGTGAAATGTTCCCTCGATTTGGAAGTGAGCTAAGAAACCTTCGGCTTGGGCCTTGTACAGATGGCATCAATCTGTATGGAACTCTTACTAGTACACATAGTGCATGGCCGGTTCTCATTGTAATATACAACTTGCCTCCCTAGCTATGTATGAAACGCAAGTATATGATGCTTTCTATGATGATTTCTGGACCAAAATAGCCAGTGAACGATATTGATGTCTACTTGGCGTCTTTGATTGTGGACTTGAAGAAGTTGTAGGAGGAAGACGTAGATGTGTTTGATGCTTATAAGAAGGAGTCCTTCAAGCTACATGCAATGATTTTCATAATGATAAACGACTTCCCTGCATACAAAAATTGTTTAAGGTATAGCGTGAAGGGTCATAAAGCATGCCCGATATGTGAAGCAGACACATACTTCCATCAACTAAAGCATGGAAGAAAAACTATCTACTTTGGCCACAGGAGGTTTCTTCTCAGTTTCACCCGTATCGTAGGCTAAGAAAGCGTTTTAATGGCTTACCGAAGCATGGAATGGCTCCAAAGGCATTAACAGATGAGGAAGTTTACAGTCGAGTGGAACGTATCAATGTCACTTTTAGTAAGAATTAGAGGACTGCGGGTGAGAAGAACATATGGAAGAAGAGATCCATTTTCTTTGATCTTCCATATTGTTGTTGGCTTGACATGAGACACAGTATTGATGTGATGCATGTGGATAAGAATGTTTGTGATAGCCTTATCAATATGCTTTTGCACATACCAGGGAAGACTAAGGATGAGATTAGTGCGAGATTAGACCTTGTTGATATGGGAATAAGAGAATAGTTAGATCCACAACTAAGAGATGATGGTAGGAGGTCATACATGGAGCCAGCAGCTCATACACTATCAAAAGTAAAGAAACGAAGTTTGTGTGGGTGTTTGTATGAAATTAAGGTGCCACAAGTATAACCCCCTTCCGTAATTATATCCAAAATACGCGATTAAAATGAAATAGAGACCAATAAGAAACAAAACTTATTTAAAATCCCATCTTCATGATAGGGTTTTCACAAATAACTTTCGAAATCTAATTTACCTGGTCTCATATTCAATTTCAAATACAATTACATCACGTGGAATATCACATTTATTCAAATATCAGAGTGTATAACAATATCATCTCGGCAACTCTCGGGTTCTTATCTTTACTAAATATACACAGGGCACAATTGCCCATTACAATTTTCTCATGGGGATTACACAAGTCCTCTCAAATGGGGATTACACAAGTCCTCTCAAATACATCTATAAATATCGTATCCAAACACATTCCAACCTATACATATCCAAATTTGAATCCAAATATACATAATACCCCCAACTATGATAACCAACCCCTATATCAAATATTGAAGAAGCCCTTGTCGTCCTTGGATGCTTACTCCCTCCACGAGCTTCTATCCCAGTCTACATGGTTAGTAGGGAAGGGTGAGATTCTAGAGAATCTCAGTAAGAAACAAATACCAATATGCATGCAAGATAAGTGTTTAATGCATGACATGCTTGCAATACATAACTCATGCTCACACAATGACATATTTATGTGCTCAATGTTTCAACAACATACTTATGGCCATAGCATAACTAGAAAAAGAGCTACAATCATTCATACATGTTTTACATAATCAAGCAAAGCAATACATCCATCAATATACAAACACAAATATCAAAGCATGCAAGAGAGGTAAGTTCCCTACACTCTTTCCACGTATGCTCCAGCTTCGCTTATTCGCGATCAGAATGAATACCGAACCATGATCAGGGCGAATATCAACCCTATAACCAAAGCAAGGACATAGGGCATATCACTTAAAGTTGGTTACCATTCATCACCTTTAGGTGGCTAAACAAAGCCTAAACATATGCCTAAAGGCTTGGGAAACATTTGACCAAAAATCACCTTTTAAAAGTCAAAAATGCTTATTTTTTGGGGTTGGCCGCGGCCCAAAAACCCACTGGCCGCTGCCAAGAAAATTCTGTTTCTTGGCTGAACTTCCAAAAATCATAACTAATTCTAAAAAAATCGAAATGAGGTGATTCCAAAGCCAAATGAAATATATTCAAGTAATATTCATAGGAAAAAATATGGGCCATTACTGGAAATCACCATAAAAATACAGAATTCCCCAAAATTCAAGACTGTCCCAAAACAGAGTTCATTTTTTACCTCAAACTTTGGACAGTCATATCTCCCATTTTCCAAAACAAAATGGCAAACATTATATGTCTATTTTGAAGCTTGGAATGTGAAACTTATGACTGGAAAGTTTCATAATTTTCAGAGACCAATTCCCAGTCAGAATTCACACTGGACAGAATTCACACTGGACAGAATTTCCAGTTTTGCAACCAATGTGTCCAATTCAATTCAAATCAACTCCAATGATTCAATACCACAACATGACACCAATTGCCACTAAAACACAAGGCAATTCATACATTTCAAAAATCACACAAAATCAGGGAAAAATTCACAATTCACAATACTTAACCATAACTCACAAAACTTATATCAAAAGGCTTCAAATACTTACCCCTTCCTCTTTCCCAAACAAATTCCTTGATTCTCCATCTTTCCACTTTTCCTCAAGCTATCAAACACCTCCAATCAAGAATCTAAAACCATAGAGATGGAGCTCTCATTACTGTGAACAACTTTATAGAAGGTGATTAGAGCATTAGAGCATATATACAAGGCTAAAACCTCACCTTTCCATTTCTCTTTCTTCCTCTACACTTGGACGTCTATGGGAGCTTGAGGAGAGAGATGAGAAATGTTGAAGATGAAGAGAGGTCAAATTTTGGGAGCCCAAAAATAACCTTAATGAAGAGGGGAGAGAGGAATGAGTGTTTTGACCATTTGAACCAAGATCCAAGGGTCCACATCTTGCCATGTGTCACCCTCTTGCTCCATCAACCATGAGTTCACATAGGCACATGCACATGGGATTCCACCCTTTGATCTTAACACAAATCAATCCTAACCATTGATCTTGAAGTTACCAATGAGTTTCGTCTTCGGTAACCGATCAATCGGTCGGTAACTTTACCGTTTTGCCCTTGACTATGGCAATTCACACTAAATTACCACCAAATTCTTTTTCTCATTCATTTACACCATACATATGCCCTTACCCTTATTTTTATTCAATTTAGATGTTAATCCATAATTGAACTCAAATACAAGGTTTTGGTGCTGCTCATAACACAAGCAACTATAATCCACTTCATATTCTCCAAAAGGGTTATTTATCACTAACCACATCCACTTTTAGATTCATTATCTCTTAATCGTAATTTAGGATCTTGCTAAACTAGGGCTTAGCAATCCACTTATTTCAGGCTTATTCTCTAGCCTCGAGTCTCAAAATTCGGGGTATTACAACAAGGGTATTCCTCGAATGTTAGAAGATGTGTCTCAATGGACGATTTAAAGTTAGTTGGAATGAAGTCCCATGATTATCATGTGTTAATGCAATAACTATTACCGGTAGCTATTAGAGGCATGATGAAAGATGAAGTACGAACCACTACAACAAGATTGTGCGTTTTCTTCAATGCTATCTGTAACAAAGTCATTGAGACTGAAAAGTTGGATGAAATGGAAAATGAGGGTTACATTATTTTGTCACAACTAGAGATGCATTTTCCTCCTTCATTTTTCAATATAATAGTGCATTTCATAGTTTATTTGGTAAGGGAGGTAAGGCTCTGTAATCCCCTACCTTGATAACCATAATTAAGATTTGAAAATGCGTAATTTAAAGGAATTAGAGACCGACGGATACGTTTTTCTCAAATCTCTTTTCTAAAATTCATTCAACATGGTCTCAGATTCATCTTCTAAATCTAATTACTCTGCGCAGTTCAATCACATTCATACATAGCAGAATGCATAGCCAAATTTCCGGCAACTCCCGGGTTTCATATATGTATAAACTAAGGGTTGTAAGTTCCAACTAGAGGATTACATGACCAACATCAACGTAATATCTACATTTCAAAAATAAACAATAATCCCAAGTCCAAAATAGATAACCAACAACCTAACAACACATCTCTACAAGATCCTAGCCGCTCCTGGTGGTTCGTTTCTCCTTGGAGCCACTTGCCCTGTCTGAAATGTTATTTAATGGAAAGAATGAGATTCAAAAGAATCTTTGTAGTAACAAATCACTCATACAATGTATAAATGCATAGCATATATGATCATGTTAAGTAGCATCACAATGATATAAGGCTCAATCCACATACAACAGCACTCATGGCTGTAAATACTACGCGTCAGCTTTTGCTGTGATCTCAATGCAACAGCTTACACTGTAATCACTATGCGTCAACTTTCACTGTGATTTCAAAGCATCACAATGTATCACAATGCATGACAAACATACATACAATACTTTACACATAGCATAAGAGAAGAGTCACTACCTTGTTCTTTCCGATTGTGCTCTAGCGCAGGTCGATCACGAACAGGGCAAATATCGAATCCTACAATTCCAAATGCACCATTTAGACACTTCCATAGTGTTTCTTGGGGTTATATGAGTCTATAATGAAAATTTACAAAAAATGCCCCTGGGGACCCAGCCTGGGCCCGTCGGACCTGGTCTGGTTGCACTTTTCCTGAAATTCTAATCTGGGCTATCCTAACATATTTCCGCCCAAGGAATCCATTTCCAGACTTGGATTTATCAAATTCAATGTCCAATTACAAATTTACCCTTGGCAGCCCTACTTCAAGGGTTTCAAGGGCGTTTTCGTAATTATGCTTTTTCGGCCTTTTTTGAAAAAGTGATCAAATGTAATCCCACCTAATTTTCGCTCCTGAACTCAATGGAACCATCAAATCATTGAAAATCCAACTCTAACACCCATTTCTAGAGCTGGCCGAAATTTATGAGCTATCCGGAGAAAATCGGGGTTTTATGATTTCGGCTCCGTAAATGTGTTTCTTTCTACTCCTAACCACTTTATTAACCATTACATTAGGTTACAACTAACATTAAGACCCAATTTGGGCAGCATAACCCCTAAGCCATATCATTTCCAAACTTTAAAACCAATGGCAATCCGGCGAAATTTCACCGATTAAATTGCCCACAGCAACCAGAATAAGCAATATACTAAAGTTTGGAAGTTACCTCAAGCTCCCACTAGCTTTTCCTCAAGGTGGCCGAAAGCCCTAGCCTTAGAACACCCAAATTTGTGCTCCACAAACCTTGAAGAACATAGAAGAATAGCTTAGGAGCGGAGTTATACGCGTTAGGTAAGGATTTACCAAAGAAATCGACTTACCGTACAAGTTCTCTTCTCCTTCTCTCTCTAGAATTTCTCACACCTTCTCTCTCTTGTTGTAGCTGAATGTCACGGTTTTTGGCTAATGGAAGAGGTGGATGATGATTTAAAATGATATAATTTTATTTCTAATTATTTTCTAAATTTCCATCAATTTCGCATTTTTACAAAATCCTGGCAGATTTCTGCCCAAATTTTGAAAAATCATAACTAATTCTAGAAAAATCAAAATGGAGTGATTCCAAAGCCTATAGAACCCTTATTGAGTCTAGTTTTAAGGAAAAATATAGACTTTTTCTGGATGGAATCACAAAATTCCCAGAATTTCAATCTTTACATACTGTTCCAGAAAATAATTAATTTCGCTGGACAAACTTCAAAAATCCATAACTCTTAGCTCACAAATAAAAATGATACAAATTATGTCATTTTGAAGCTTGACATGTGAAATTTAAGACTGGAAAATGTCAGAATTTTTAGACTCCATTTGCCTATTTAAAACGTCCATACAAATCGGCTGCCCTATACATAGTTTCAATGGACAGAGTTTTCAACTTTTGCACAATTGTTCCCAATGGTTCCAATTTCACAATAAACACTCTCCCCACATGAATTTTCACAAGGAAGCCATTGGAATCATTAAAATATCCAAATTCCCATCACATATTCTCCAAAAGTGTTTATTCAACAATAATTACATCCACTTTAGAAGTCATTAGCCCTTAATCACTTTTTGGGATATTACAGGCTCTGCGGTCCAGTTTACCTGAGGTGGATGTACCCTTTCAAGCGATACATGAAGATCTTAAAAGGGTATTCTAAAAATCCTTAACGACCAAAAGCCTCAATAGTAGAAAGATAGGTAGTTGAGAAGACTATGGAGTTTTGCAAAGATTATATGTCAGGGAAGAAGGAACAATCTAAGCATGAAGATGGGAGAAGCAAGGGAACACAAGGATTGAAAGTGAAGAATGTTCCTCATGAAGAGGTGTTGCAAGCACACTTGTATATCCTGAATAATATGGAAGAAGTTCAACCTTACATAGATGAACACAGAAAGACTTTGAAAACAAGAATCCAAGGAAGAATGACATGCATATTGCTATTGAGCAAAACAAGACATTCATAGAGTGGTTCAAGGAAAAGGTTTCGCACAAGACCAGTGTGTTTGAGACAATCAAGTGGCTAGCTTGGGGGCCTTCGTTTTAGGTCATTACTTGGACCGGTTATGATATAAATGGCTATTTTTTCTATACAAAAATGCAAGATGACAGAAGTACCATGTAAAATAGTGGGGTAATGGTAGAGGCTGAAGCCATATACTTTTCCAGTTTGAGAGACAAAAGCCCCATATTAGCGTCCATAGCCTATTATGGATTTATAGAAGAAATATGGGAGATTACATACAACAAGTTCAAAGTTGATTTATTCAAATGTAAGTGGGTTAGCAATAATGCTGTGGTAATAGATAAATAATTTGGATTTGTCTCAGTCGATCTTCAAAGAGTTGGCTATAGATATGAGCCCTTCATTCTAGCAAGCCATACGAAACAAGTGTTTTATGTCACAGATCCTGCGAGCAAAAAAATATCCATTGTGCTTAAAAGTAAAAAACAGAAGTATGGTGATCTGACCTTCAACCTTGACGACACACCATCTTTCAGAACAACTCTACCTAGAACAAATGAAGTAGAATTGGTAGATGATGAAAAATATGCTATAAGAAATGACCATAGTGAAGGAATATGGGAAATAATATAGAGTAAGACCTTAACTTATAAAAGAAAATTGTGTGTGTTTTTTGTATTACTCCTGCTTATTTTATTTTATTTTTATTGCAATTTATTTACGTATCTGACGATCTTCTTGTGTTAACAGGAATATGGACAACTCTAGTGACTCATCATAAAGTGTTGGGGATGACAAAAGGCTTAGAGAAGATGAAAACCCTAGAGATGATGAAAGGCCTAGAGATGAATCCATTGCAAGAAGGGTTAGAGGTTGTACAAAGATGGGAGCATTGGTTGCATGTCATAAACATCAATAAGAGAGGTTGCATATAGACTTTGATGCCAATCTGAATCCATTTGGTCCTGAGGAAGACCATTTCATTAGCTACTTAGGGTATTTGAGTCAAAGCAAAATGCGCATTACCTATAATAATTGGAGATTGGTTCCCTGAAAAATGAAAGACATGATTTGGAAAACACTTATGATATATAAGTTTTGATACATCTATGATAATTGTAGCTTTATTCCTATTGCTTCAAATGTAATTATCCTATGTTTTACCTTGCAGTGAACATACGATGTCCCAAACACTAAGGAGATGTACAAGCACTGGATGGGGGAGGTTCGTCTATACTGGAAAGGTCTCAAGAACAAGCTAACAGCAAGATACATTCGAGGCAAACTTAGGGGTCAGGATCCATGTAGTACTATTTGTATTTGTCTCCAGAGGACTGGAGGTTGTTTATGGCATCACGGGAAGATCCTTAATTTTTGGTAAGATTTTTGTCATAATGATATAGAGCTTTTGATTTTGATATACTTGATATCATTTATTTGTTTTTTTTTTCATTCATAGGAATTAAGTGCAGCAAATGCATAAAGGCAAGCAAAAAATAAATATTAGTATTACATGTCTCGTGGTGGTTATCAAAAGCTTGAGTGGCAAATGATGCATGAAGAGTCAAAGAAAATGAAGAAAGCAGTGGAATCAAATCCTAGTGTTGTTATTCAGGCCTCGAAACCTCCTCCACGTCACAAAAGATGGAAAGCAGGGAGGATTAAGGATGGGAAGTACATAAATCCGGCTGTTGATGATGTTGCTATGAGGATTGTAAGTAGTTATACCATAAGTACCTAAGTTTTTTCATATCGAAAGTAGTTTCGATACATTTACGATAAACTGTATGCTAAAAGATGAACTAGAAGATCATAGTAGCCAAGATTTGTTCAATCCAGGTAAATGGATGGACATCTTGTCAACGGCTATTAGGAAGGCAGATGACCCTAGTCGTGTTAGAGGAGAGACACGGGGAGTTAGTTCCGTGAGGTATTTTGGACGAGACTCACGTTATTCGTCACAAGCTAGACCTAGTATAGACCTTATGGCCAAGCTTCGAGAGGAAGTCGAACGAGAGCTCAAGGCCCAACTTCGCAACAAGCTTCGACAAGAGCTGTTGCCAGAGCTTCAACTTGAAATGCTAAAGATATTCGAATCGTATAGGGCAAGTGACAAGTGTAGAACTCAGGAGGAACCACTTGGTGACCCTTCTCTTACTCCAGCATCGGGAGACCCTTCCACCCACTATTTGGATGATCCACTATTGCGTGTTGTTGCTGATGCTCTCGTTCACACACGTTCTGCCACCCACCATCATTAGCAAATTCCGTAGGATTTTTGTAGGGTGAATGTGATGAGTGTTAGAGAGGGAGAAGAAGGTACAGCCATCCCTGTTCGTAATCCAGAGGTTCGAACATTAGTTTAGGCGATAGGATCTTTCATTTTTTGGCCTCACAATCTTATTGGTTCAGGGGCAACACCTCCAATGGTAGGCATTACCTTACTATTACTGAAGATCTGTTGGCATCCTAATAACAATTTGTTTTTTGATGTTGTAAAAGGATGACGAAGATGCGAGGAAATGGCCCTACTTAGCACGGCTGCAACAAAGCTACAAAGGCATTAAATAGGTTGACTTGAAGATGCCTCAAGGGATTGTGGGCCTTACATTAGAGTATCCCTACACGATTAACAATACAAATCTCAAGCAATTTATCAGGTTGGAGGAGATAGATGTAGGATGGATGAAATTTGCAATCTGGTAAGCTTTTTTTCAATTTTTCTATACAATTCATGTAGTGGTTTTTTGATTTCATACATTCAATAATTCATTCCCTATTTTAATTCTATTATACCATCTTCCACCGCCTCCTCTACACAACCATAGAAAGACCTGATTTATATGGATTCTTGTGTCCTGCAAACACGACAGGGGATACCAATACTGTGGCGGCAAGGACTCACTATATGGGCTACGCAATGGGAGAGACCAAACTTCGTTGTTATTTAGCACCTATTGTTCAACGGTTCGTATTTTCATTTTTTCTATTTAAGATGTTTAATAAATAATTGCCTTGTCATCTAACTTCATTTTAATCTGTACATGTTGTTATAGTTACCACTAGAGTTTGTGTGTTATATGTCCTCACCGCAACGTAGTCTATTGGTTTGATCGTAAAAGGCCAAACAAAGATACAAAATTCGTCTTCGATACGTAAGTTATTTTGTTTGTCTTTTATTGACTCTTAAAAAAATGAATAGTTCTAATTTCTGTTGATTTTCATTTTCATGATAGTGCGACTCAAACATAGAGTCCAAGGTGGGTCACGCGAGGGTAAAGTTGTTAGATACCCAAAGTGGTTTTATCTGTAAGTAAGTAGTTTCGATTCTAATTCTTTCATTGACGGTCATTTTAGATATACCTTTATTGATTTTAACAACCAATTGGCTTTGATTTAAAGTGCCCTCAACAACCTGGCAACACTGAATGCGAATATTATGTTATACTTTATATGTATAACATCATTCAAAGTGGAATTATTAGTGATTTTGAAAAAGTAATCGCTTCTTCATTCTCAAATGATAATATTTTTGGTGTTGTAATTGAAATGCTAATTAATTCATGTGCTTGATTCATTTCATCAAAGCTTATTTTCTAATTTTCAGATTTTTGATAATGAAGATGCCTATCTACATGAAGACATTAATTTGATCAGAGACCTTTTGGCTGGACATCTTCTTCAACATATAGATCAGTAAAATTTTTATTTATATTAGTTAGTAGTTGTGTGATGACAGTGTTTTGATACTTTCTGGTTGTTATTGTACATATATGTAGTAGGTTGTAGGAGTTGTTCTTGTATGTATATATAGTAGTAGTGCTAGATGTCCTTACCATTTTGTAACAGACATTGTGGTTTATGAATCCATCTTCTATTCTATTTCTGCAGTTTGAATTTGCTAGGTAATGCAAAATATAAATAATCATTTTTAAAAAAAAAATCAACCTTTTAACGTCCCAAATTGAGAATTGGGATGTCTAAAGTCCTCACTTTAGTCGTCTCTATTTTAAATTGGGACGTCTAAAGTCCTAGTTTAGACGTCCCATTTTTTTGGAACATCTTTTCTTAAAACATACTACGCCACCCCCATAGACGTCCCCTAGTTTTTGGACGTTAAAACCACTATTTGTAGTAGTGTCAGATTGCCTTTCTCATTGCATAATGTCTACACTAATGAAATGACAAAATAATATTATAAGGGATCGGTCTTAGACACCAACATAGGTGTGTATATTTCAAGTAATAATCTTTCTTTCACCAATATATCACTTTGATATGTATCAACCGCTTTCCTAACATAATGACTTTAGATCGCATCACTCATGATAATAGGACAAAATGCTAAAGTAGCAGACATTGAAACATATTTCCATGATAATGTCAATGTCAAAGGACATCAATAAAGGGTTAACCTTTCTGGGACTCACACAGTAATGAAGCAGGGATCTATTCACTTGCTTCTTATTTGTTGTTCTTTAGCACATGTAGTATGAATTACATGCTAGATGTTACTCTTATACTTTAAGAGCATATGCCATTTGATTTTATCATTAACACCGTATAGACTTAAGTTTGGACACTCCCAGTATCTAAACCCAAATTCCTCAAATCCACTCATGTAGCATGACATCAATTTTAAAGAATTTCTTGTCAAGCAACAGGTACCATGGACGTGGATTTCCATGATTCGATCCATATTTTTACAATCAAGGATCTCATCTCACCTTACTGCACTTTAAGTTGAAGCGACATAGTTTGTATTTATTCTCTACCATATTAGCACTCTTACTACTTTATTGGTGTACACAATTGTCTCATCTTTGCACACTCCTCCTGAATGTCAAAAGCGGTCGCTTGTGTGAGAAAGACAACATCACCAACCTATATGACATACTAGATATTGTATACTTACACGCACATTAAAAGCCAAAATAAAGTATCATTACTCCATACTATATGTATGCCAAAGAACTTGACATGTTTCTCATACATGCCCTTGGTCATTAGGCTTAGTTAGGAGACTTTGCATATGAATACGTTGTTCAACAATAACTTTATGCGTTATAGCATATCTCATATAGCAATACCTTTGCATTTAGTCTATCTATTATGCTTAGGGTCTTTTATTTAGGCAATTACTATGTGTACTTACAAACTTTGACACTAGATTTGAATTCTCTTTTTCAAAATCTCTCATATTTTATGAACATTACCAGCCATATAGCCTCTTGTACTACCACAACACATACTTTGAATGTGCACAATCAATGTACTCTATAAGTATCTCATGACCCTTTTGTGAAACCATCTAATGTCTTTCACAATGGTTAGACTAATACCGAATTACAAGTCCTACCATGATCAAATATCTGGTCTTGTATATATCATTACATACATCACACTACTAACAGTATCTATATGTACATTCTTTTCCATTATCTTCTTGGTTGGTTTAGTCAGGGAAATTTATCAAGACTCAAACTCACTTCTAAAGACATTGGGGTATCCATAGGACTGCATTCACTTTTTTTGAACAACTTAAGAATCTTCCAAATGTAATTCTCTTGTAAAAGAGAGGAATCTTCTTAAGCTATTTCTTTAGATCTTAAATCCAACTGCTTTACCCATGAACTTCTTTTTCAAAATTTAGTAGCACCATTCTTTAATAGGCATTATCAAATTCAAACTATATATGGTCAATAATATATCATCTACTTAAAGAATAACATCACAAATCATTTACCAATGGTTCTCTTCAACCATTTGAAAAACACATTAGGTTACCTCTCTTTTGAAGCATTAAACATCACTATCTGGACGACTGCATCAATCCATAAAAGGACTTCTATAAAAACATATGAAGTCACCACTATGTGAATCTCCAAATACTACTTTTAGTGAAATCTAATAGTCACTGCATATAGATTTCTTCATCCAGATCATCACTCAATGTGTATGTTTTACATTTACATGATGTAAATTTAAAATCAAATAGTTAACTATTGCTATATTAAAACTAATTTAAATGCACAACAAGTGAGAAAAATGCCTTCCTATTACACATGCCCCTCTATAACAACAAGTCTTGTGCATATCAATTGATTTACCTACTTTTCTCCTAAGCCTATAGAAGTCACTAGTTCTCAATAGCCCTTTTGACTTGGTAGTAGATCAACTGATTCTCAACTTGATTCTTTCTCAAAGAATTCACTTCCCTTTCCATTGTTTTCTTCCAGTCTCCCTTGACATGGCCTCTTGTACAGAATGTAACTCATCATCCTTCTTTAGAATAACCATAAACATTTTTCTAAGTTATCCCTTTTCTCATGAGCTTTTTTTTTTTGCATTTCATATTTTTTTTGTTTGGTCTCTTTATAGACCATTCTAAGCTCCCACTTTCAAAAACAATTGAGAATTATTAGCATGTTCTGTACTGCCTTGTCCTTGAATTTTGCAATGTGATTAGTTTCACCCTTAATTGGAAACTAATTCACAATAAATGTGGTACCTTTCAATTCTTCTTTTTAGTCATAATTCTATCATCGTTTCACTCTTGAAAATGTAACCCTTATAAGCTCCCACTTACAACCACTATGGGAATTTGCAACTGACCCTTATAGTCCATGAAAACTCAAATTTGACTTTTATTTAGTCCAACATTTATAAGGTATGGTAGTGACTACTTTAGAGGGTATTTGATTAAACTTAGGTGCACATAACTTGATGAAACCAAGGATCTATGCATGTGTACTAATCCACCAAAAATGGACTAGATAATACTCTCCCACTCACATTTAGTGGGTTAGCATGAGTCATAATATGTTTAACCATATCTAATAGCATTCTAGTATACCTTTATAAACTCCTTTTTGGCGATAGAGTTCCTTGGATAGTTATCTATTTATTTATCTCTTTATTTCCACAGAGCTAACTGAAACTAAAGGAGTGGGACCTTTAAAAACCCTATCCAATTGATTCTCAAACTTCATCCACATATTGTTTAAAGCAACAATCTTCAGACTTGTGTGAAATTAAGTAATAACATGAGAAATTATCAACAAAAGGAATAAAAGTAATAACATGAGAAGTTATCAACAAAAGTAATAATTTACCTAGCTCTGTGTCTTACCCTCAAACTTATAGGACCACATGCAATGAAATAGAATAATTGCAATGTAAACTCAGTTCTAGTATCCTACTGAAAACTTTTCATTATGCTATGTCTAGAACCAAATTCTATGTCTTTGACTAGTAAGACATATATTTAAGTCAGTACTTAAATTCGAAGAAATGACAATGCAATTATGTACAAAGAATTTACGAACCAAAGAAATTTATTGAAAGAAATATTGAATCACAACTATATAATTTTATAGGGCAATTCATACTATTTTGTTCCTCTTGTCAAGCTATATAGGTCTCGTAATCTTTTCTATATTAAGCTAACATCTCAACTTCAATATTACCATTACCGTTTGTCAATAGCTTGACAACGAATTATTTTTATAAATACTAGATATTTTGATTGTCCCCATTTAGTTTACAAATTATGTTCTTGGTAGCCTCTCTTAGCTTAGCTACTCAAATTATCCCACTCACAGGGTTATTCATAATTTATTTAATCCAAGAACTTATCAATAATATAACACATTGAAGTATATAACGTCATATACTTGTATTATTCTTGACTAGAAAAATAACAATGTCATTGGGTCTATGATCAGGAGAATATGTTTGTACCTCCCATCACACAGATTCCAACTATGCCATTATTATCTATCAAGAATTTCAAACAAGTACCTTAAATAACATGCTCAATTATTACTCTCAAAAGACTCATTCTCTAAGAGCTCCCACTTAGATAGAGCATATGACACTCTTTAAAGACTCATTTTCCAAGAGCTCCCACTCATAGAGTATTTTGACTTTTACTTTTTCATGCTTTCATCACATTATATTCATAATATCTTATTAACCTCTTATCTAGGAGTTGGGAAAACTTAATAGTTTTTCTAAGTTCTCCATGCATTTCATTTATGCACATTTTAATTTCCAACCAAAAATACTTCCTCTAAAAATTTAAGTCTCCATGTTTCTCAAATATAGTTTGACAGGTTTTCCACAACTATTATTTTTCTAAAGTTTCAAGTATTTTGTGTCTCCTATTATTTCAACAATCTTTCAAATTTTCTAAAAAAAAATATCCTATACTTCTTATTCAAATTATATTTGTTTCCTAATAGAAACATTTTGTATTTCTTCTAAAAGGATTTAGACTGGGCTTTGGACTTTGTTCTTCTCTTAAGATAGGCCTTTACTCCTTACTCAAAAAATGGCATTTCCATGAACTCCACCATGATCTAGAGTTTGGACTTATTAGGAAATCTCTATATTTTGAGATTTTTTAGAAAATTCAATTTCATTTTAGGAATCATATACTCAATTCTCTTACAATTGTTCCTCTCATTCCATTTCAGGATCAATTATAAACTTACTTTGGATTCTTTCCATCTTGATCTTAAATCAGGATATTCTCCTTCTAGGTCGGCACTTATAATTTTATATTCAAATGGGCAAATCCCTATCTTATTCATTACTCAAAAATTTATATTCCTCTAAATTTATTTTAGTCTTTTGAATAACGGGGAAAATTCGAAAAAATATGTTGTCTGGCCCAAAATGTAAGGTTGGGCCAGAAAGAAAACTTTTGTAAAACAGCCCAATAAATGTTAGCAGCCCAGTCTTCCACGACCTTTCTTTTAACATCATCCAATACGTTTAGGCCAGAAAATATGTTGGGCTCAAAGTTTAGTTTAGGCCTATACTCGTCTAAGCCCAACATCAGAAATTTGTTTTTTTTTAAAAAGTACAGCCCAAAACACTACTTAGCCCAACAGTTGTTTTTTTAATATATATATATATATATATAATGAAACAGACAGTTTCATTCTCCAAAAACGACACAACATTTCAAGGTATAACAGAATCGTATTGCCATTTCTTTCACCCCTAACCTTCAATCGGGTCACACCAGACCTGACCGAAGCGTGGGTCATCTTTCATCATTTTCTAACTTCTTTGACCTTTATTTTTGATGAAACTGGTCTCATTGGAGTCTTCTTTCTCTCCTCTACATGTTCTGGACACTTTTTCTTCCAATAAAACATAAAATTTTCACTACCCCAATTTCAATGTTTCGAGCTATGAAAATTCCGTTTTTAGGGCTCATTTTATTTGTTTTTCATTCCTCTTCAAATCCATGCTAATTTCATGGCCTAAGAAAAGGTTGTTTATGCATGATCCAATTTCAAAAAAAAAAGACAAATTACTCAGTTCCCCTTACCGTGTTCGATGAATTCACAGTCCCTTGTCTATGCTCTAGGCTCTACGCAAAAAAATACCATTTCCTCTATACTTATATAACATTTTTGTTAGTTATATAACCATTTCCTTGCCTAATAAACACACTGAACCTAAAACTCCAAATAACCATAGACAGTCTAACATAATAATTTTCACTGTATTTTCTTCCTTTTGTTAAAGTTTAGGAACTTTATATGTCATTTGTTTAGCCACACTTAAACAACGTATTGCATAATAAACATAACATAAGGAACAAAGAAAAGACATGTAGAGACAGAGGCATCTTAATCTATATATATATATATATATTCAAACAGTGACAGACCTGTCGCAGAAACAAGCATATGCAATGGCAAAACCTTTAACAACTACATTCCTTTGTAATTATGGACGCCACTTCATTAGAGCAAGTACAAACAATGATTTAAATCATATGGTATAATCCCTCACTACCGTTTACATACACACACACTCTTTTAAGAATTTATCCATGTAAAAACATAAATGTTTTTTTGTAAACTGTAGAGATAGCCAGTGCACAGGGGAAAAATAATGAAAGCTATACATACTGAATTCACAAGCTATAGAAATGTATATGGTGGAAAAACAATATCACACAATCACAAGAAAGAAGAAATGAAAATAAAAAACATATTCATAGGTATACATCTCTAGGAAAAACCATGATGGAGTAGAAGGAAAAATCATAATTTTGCCTACAAGAACAACCTGGCTCTGAGACCATGTAAGAATTTTGGGTGTACCTGGAATCCGATACACTCGCTGAAGTAACCACACGAAACCGGAACACCGATGCGGACCCCAATTACGTTACACAGCAAATACACCAAAGAGAGGAAGAGAAGAAAACATTCTTATGAGAAAATCTTTTAGAGGGAGAATTGTGTATTATATCATCATTAGCATTCTCTCTTAATCTCACACCTTATATATATAGTATAATATGGTTATATAGGAATAGATGTATGTTAGAATAAGCGTTTCACCCAAGAGGGGGGTGAATTGGGTGATACTAAAATTTTGTCAGAATTATAAAACTTTAACAGTGGAATTAAAACAGTAATGAGTAAGGAGAAATATCACCAAAGTGTACACCAGGAGTTATACTAGTTCGGTCACAACCACTTTGACCTACGTCCAGTCCTCAGAGCTTCTCTGAGAGTTTCACTATAACTTCCAAGATTCAGTGGGTTCTTGGCACCTCAGTACAAGCAAGTTCCTTCACCTGAACACTCGCTCCCCCTTACAAGTTGTAATCCAATCCCAACCCAAGGTTCCACAACCTTAAGTTATCTCAATAACAAATATTGAGTTTGAATGAAATATCTCTCTTACAGAGTGAATAAGAATCACTGAAGCATAGAAATATAATTTCAACGGTAAAACAGAGTAATGAACTTGATAATTCGTTTGTGTATGTTCTTGATGATCTTTCTCTGTTTGGATGTTCCCATATATATAGATATGTTGGTGATGACCATTGGAACATTTTCTTTCGTCCGTTGGAGAGTGCGCAGCCACTATTGACTTTTCAAGTTTTTGAAAAATATCCGTTGGCGGTGGTTGGCATTTGAACGTTTGATTTGACTTCCCTTTCTTGACATGATTCATTCATTGTTTATCTGTAAATATGCTAGAAATACTAATACAATGAAAGATTAATCATATAGGAAACAATTTAATGAACGTTTGAATGATTTCTAAATTTCTGGGTAAGCTTACTCGAGTATTACTTGAAGGTTACTCGAGTACTTACTCGAGTATCATCGGGAAATCTTTGATCAACTGCAAGTCAATGAATAAATACAAGATTACTCGGGTAGTGCATGGAATAACCAATTTTCAAACCTTTGGAAATATCTATTTACTCGGGTACCTACTCGAGTAATGAACTTATAACTTTATGAGTTACTCGGGTACCAACTCCAGTAAATCTTCAAATATACTTGTGGTTACTCGATGCTCTACTCCAGTAATGTTGGCAGGATTTCAAGGCCGAGAGCACTTACCTCATTACTCAGGAATGGACTCGAGTAATGCACTCATTTTTGCATAGGTTACTCGGGTACCAACTCGATTAAATGAGATTTTTGTGCATGACTTACCCGGGTAATGACTTGAAGTTTTCCTTGAAAGTATTTCTGCATACTCGGGTACTTACTCGAGGAATCCACTTAAAATAGAACATTAAAAAACTTGCATACTAGAGTAAGGACTCGAGGAAAATGAGATAAGATTATATCAAGTTAATCGGGTACCACCTTCAAGTTTTAACTTACCTTAGTGCGTTACTCAAGTAGCTCCTCGAGTAACATTAGCAATAGTACTAAGGGCCGAGAACTCCACATTTTCAGAAACAGAGTTACTCGAGTAGCTACTCGAGTATCTTTGGCAACCTGAAATCAACTGAAAGTTTTTCACATGGTTACTCGAGTAGCGCCTCGAGTAACATTGGCAGGCCGAGAGCAACTCCAAGTTTTTTACCTGGTTACTCGAGTAGCTCCTCGAGTAACATTGGCAGGCCGAGAGCACCTTGAAAATACTTACACTATTACTCGAGTACTTACTCGAGTAACGTTGGCAGTTTACTAAAAGTTGTCTCTGGTTACTTCAAGTTTTGTCTCATTACTCGAGTAGCTCCTCGAGTAATGCCTTGGAAAACTTGCTTCTGATCAAGTTCCTCAACATTTTCTCTTGGTCTTTCTTCATTACTCCAATGCTTACTTCAAGTGATGCTTGTTCCTGTCATTACTTTGTTCAAACTTGTTTATTAATCATTTCCTTTTTAAACCATTCTTTTGTTATCATCAAAACATGAGATCTAACATTCTCCCCCTTTTTTATGATGACAAAACTTGGTGATTTTGAACATGGTTTTTCAAATTGGATTCTCAATTAAATATGTCTTATTAAGTTTGAATTCATAGCATACATCTTGCATACACAATAACTTCATTAGTCCAAAAATTTAAAGCTTAAATGAACTTAAAATGAAATCATAACTTAAACACACTTGCATTAAACTTAAAATTTTCAAATTACAAGATAAAGTTCAAAGAAATTCAAAATGCTCCCTAAAAACCCATGTACAACCAAATACCCCAAAGTAAACTAGGACACATCCACAAAATCACTCTCAAGCTCTTCTCCCCCTTTTTGTCTTCATCAATCAAGTGGAGGGCTAGGAGGCTTGACTATAGAAATGGGTGTCACTGGAAGGACCATAGAATCATCTGACTCTAAAGAATCAAATGAGCTAGAGGGAACTGGGTCAAGCAGATAAACTGGAGGGATATGGATGTCATCGCCGGGAGGAGAAGGTTGGAAGATAACCATAGTAGAGGTTTCTCCTTCTAGAGTAGTCTGAATCTCAGGAGTAGTCTCAACCTCAGGAGTATGATGTTCAGGGGAGGAGGAGGGAGATATTTCCTCTGTTGGGTAGGAGAGGGAATAGGTTTAGGAGTGGTTTCTGGCTGAGGTTTGGGAGGTGAATCATCAATGATGATATGTGTGGTCTCATGAGTTTTAGGATCGTCCACTGTGAATAGAATATCTTTGCCTTGGGGCTCAAGTGGATCAGAGACCGGAGGAATAGATGGTTCAGCCTCAGGAATAGGAGTATAAGTAGGAGGGTTCTCTGGTGGAGGTGGTGTAGAAGAGGAAGGACCGGCAGAAGGTCCAGGACCCAAAGAGTCCAAGCGTACCAGAATCAATCTCAGTGTCTCGCCCTGGGCACGTTGCTCTGCTAGCAACTCCTCATGCCTCTTGTCCATTCTGTCAACAAACTCTCCCATCTTGGTATTCATGTGGGTTATCAGTTCAGCATTTGTGTTGGCGATGTCCACATGGAAACCTCTGAGCATGTTCTCTATGAAGTGCTGGAGAGTGGCATTGAGAAAGGATGGCGATGATGTGGTAGCAGCTGGAGCTGATGACTGAGTGTCATCCAACTTGCTGGTCTCTGCCTCAGTGGTCTTCCTCTTCTTCTTGGACCCAGACTCCAAAGGGCCTTTGAGAGGGATGTCAATGTTTAATTTCCCAATCTGGTTTCTCCCCACCGGGGTCATCCTCTCAACTGGCTCCTTGCTATCCAAATACCATATCTTGTTTTCTTTCAAGATCAGTGACACAATCTGAGGATATGGCATTGGTGTTGTAGCCTTTCCATCCACCTTATATCTCTTCATCTCCGAGAAAATATACTCTCCCAGATCTTTCTACTCCTTCAGGAGAAGTGAAGCAAACCACCTAAAGTCCCTATCGGAGAAGTGGGTATAGTTGTTGGCTTTGTTCACTAGGGACCTAGAGTAAATGTACCAAAGGACCCTATGATGATCACACATATCATTGGGCTTGAAATTTAGAGGGCCAACTAGCTCACTGGGTTTAAGGATAGTGAAGATTTGATTTGGCTCACGTTGGGAATAGATATCATTTGGGGGGTTTTCAATTCCCAACCACAAATTAATCCTAGAGGGAGATATAAGTATCTTTTGGCCTCTCACAGTGGTGGTCATCTCTTCCTCAACTGAGGTTCGGTTAGGCTCATCTATGATCTCTAAGTTACAATAAAAGTGAGTGACTACCTTTGTGCAAAAAGGCAATCTAATGGATAACCAAGGCATAAAAGGATCTAGATATGGACTAAGGTCATGCTTCAATACCTCCTGAAGTAGCCTGAAATCCACATAGTGTGTCTTGCACACTTTCTTCCTGGAGAATTGGGATAGATACTTGGGAGACTCCACTAATTTATTGACGTTAAACCCTTTTGGAGGGTTGGTGATCTCTTCTTCCGGCACTTTGGACTTCTTGGAAGATTGTCCTTTCTCCATTTGATCAATGATCCCAGCCATAGCCTTAGCCACATTCCTATCATATTTAGGCTTTTTGGTAGGCTTTGGAGTGAAAGAAGGGGTAAAGTAATCAGAGGGATGAGGTGAGAGAGAATTGGCACTCTTCCCTCTTTCGGTTGAGGTACTCTTTTTGGATTGAGCCCTTGTAGCAATAGGCTCTTTAATCACCACACCTTTGGGTTTCGGTTGAAGAGGAACTTTAGCTTTTGGTCTTAGGGTGAGTTTTCTTCTCTTCTTGGGAGGAGAAGAAAGAGGATCAGAGTGTTGTTGGGTTTCAGAGGAGTCTATAAGAGTAAGATTTTTAGTTCTCATCTTTCTGAAAGATTGAAAACTGAAATTTTCTGAAAAACAAAGATACAGACGCGGAATAGGGCACAAAGATTCTAAGAAAAATAGGAGGTTTTTGGAGCTAAAATTTCTTGGGTTTTGACTGAAATGAAGGAAGGAATCACTTGTGAAAAGTTTCTGTGAGAGAGAATAGTGATTTACTCGAGGAGATTTTGTGGAAATGACCGAGTTTGCGATAGATAAAGACCTAGAACCCGACTTTACTCGAGGCCTTACTCGAGTAAACTTCAAGTTTACTCGAGGCCTTCCTCGAGTGTTTATACAGAAAAATTCTAAAATAATTCATTTAAATTGCGTACCTGGTATGAATAATATTGTAATTATCCATGGATGTTCCCTCGATCATTTATAACCCATTTTGATCAGATTTGAGTCATTTTTCATCAATTTGAGAATCTGAACTCCGACATTACTCGAGGCCTTACTCGAGTAAGCTTCAAGTTTACTCGAGGCTCACCTCGGGTAACCTGCTTTTCAACTTCTGACTCTTCATTTCTTTGAAAACTGAACCGTTATGTTTGAAAATCAAGTAACTTGATCCGTTACTTCCAGTTTTGAAGTCCATTACTCGAGTACATACTCGAGTAAAGTGCTTCTTTACTTCAAGTTGTTCCTCGGGTAATGCTTCTCTGTTAGTGATAACTTCAAGTTGGTACTCCAGTAACTGTATCCTCTGATCACCTCTGTTTTTGTTTCTCAAAACAGAGTTTCTTTCTTCCTGCAAAACAAGTTTCTATATACTCCGATGCTTAAGTTAGTGATCATCAAAACATTATCAAGTGACTTCATCTAATATTATGAAATGCTGAAATTATTTATAACTCATTGGGATTTACCATTCCCAATTCTCTCCTAATGTAAAGTAATTGATCTTTTGCAAGGGGTTTTGTAAAGATATCAGCTAATTGAAGATGAGTAAGAATGAATATCACTTTCACATCTTTCTTTTGAACATGATCTCTGATGAAGTGATGTCTAACATCAATATGCTTGGTTCTAGAGTGTTGAACTGGATTCTTTGCCAAGCTTATTGTACTAGTATTGTCACAATAGATTGGTATTTCTTTGAGATAAATACCAAGATCTTGTAGTTGTTGTTTTAACCATATTACTTGTGCACAATTACTTGAGACTGCAACATACTCGGCTTCCGTTAACGAAAGAGACACTGTATTTTGTTTCTTGCTGAACCATGATACAAGAGATCCTCCAAGAAATTGTCCTTGTCCACTGGTGCTCTTTCTATCTATTTTGTATCCTCCATGATCTGAATCTGAGTATGCAACAAGGTATTCACTTCTTCCTTTCGGATACCACAAACCCAATTCGAGAGTGTCAGCAAGGTATCTAAAGATTCGTTTGACGGTTTCAGCATGTGATTCCTTTGGTGCCGATTGATATCTTGCACATATGCCAACACTAAATTGGATGTCTGGTCTGCTTGCCGTGAGATAGAGTAATGATCCAATCATTCCTCTATATTTCGTGATGTTGTAGTCTTTTCCTTTGACATCAACATCAAGTAATGTAGTTGAGCTCATAGGTGTGTCCGTGCCATTTGTTTCATCCATTCCATACTTCTTCAATAGCTCTTTCAAATACTTTGTTTGAGATATGAAGATTCCATTCTTTCTTTGTTTGATTTGCAAACCAAGAAAGAAATTCAATTCTCCTATCATTGACATCTCAAACTCTCCCTACATTATCTCAAAAAATTCCTTACACAGAGATTCATTAGTAGCACCGAAAATAATGTCATCAACATATATTTGAACAATTAAAATATCATTGTGTTTTCATTTTATAAAGAGTATTGTATCAACTTTTCCCCGTACAAAACCTTGATCAATAAGAAACTTACTGAGCCTTTCATACCAGGCTCTAGGAGCTTGTTTTAACCATATAAAGCCTTTTTGAGTTTGAAAACATGGTCAGGTTTAGTAACATCCTCAAAACCTGAAGGTTGTTCTATATACACTTCTTCCATGATGTAACCATTTAGAAAAGCACTCTTAACATCCATTTGATAGAGTTTGAATCCTTTGATGCATGCAAAGGCTAAAAGTACACGTATAGCTTCCAATCTAGCCACTGGAGCATACGTTTCCTCATAATCAATCCCTTCTTCCTGATTATAGCCTTTGGCCACCAATCTTGCCTTGTTTCTGACAATAATTACAGATTCATCGAGTTTGTTTTTGAATACCCATTTAGTACCAATGATCAGATGATCCTTGGGTCGAGGTACCAAATCCCAAACTTGATTTCTCTCAAATTGATTTAGTTCTTCTTGCATTGCTATAACCCAATCATTGTCTGATAGGGCTTCATCATTGTTAGAAGGTTCAATCTCGGAAATGAATGCAGAGAAACTTACTTCATTAAAAGTTCTATTTCTGGTTTTGATCCCTTCATTCACATCTCCTATGACTTGATCTAAGGGATGACTTCTATTGTATTTCCAAGCTCTAGGTTGACCTAGGGATTGCTCTTCTTCCTTAGTTTCATCAACTTTTGGAATAAGAGACTTAGAAATAGATTGACCATTCTCTTGATTTAAAACAACTTCCTGTTCTTCATCAATGGTTTTGTCAGAGGATTCAAATTCATCAAATACAACATGAATTGATTCTTCAACAACACAAGTTCTTTTATTGAAAATTCTATATGCTTTACTTCGGTTAGAATATCCTAGGAAAATTCCTTCATCAGTTTTAGAATCAAATTTTCCTAAGTTATCTTTACCATTATTATGAATGAAACACTTACAACCAAAGATGTGAAGATGAGCGATGTTTGGCTTTCTTCCTTTGTATAGTTCGTATAGTGTCTTTCCAAGTTTTGTTCTGATATATACTCTATTTGAAATGTAACATGCTATACTCATAGCATCAGCCCAGAACACTTGAGACACATTCTTTTCATTCAACATTGCTCTAGCCATTTCAGTGAGCACTCTATTTTTGCGTTCCACAACTCCATTTTGTTGAGGTGTCCTTGGAGCAGAGAAATTGTGATCAATGCCATTAGTATCACAATACTCTTCAAAGGCTTGATTTTCAAATTCTCCACCATGATCAGTCCTAATACCTGCAATGGACATACCTTTCTCATTTTGCACTTTCTTGGCAAACACAATAAATTCTTCAAAGGTCTCATCCTTTGATGATAGAAAGATAACCCATGTAAATCTAGAGAAATCATCAACAATGACCAATGAATATAAGTTGCCACCAAGACTTTTTACTCTTGCTAGACCAACCAAATCCATATGTAATAATTGAAGTGGTCTATTTGTTGAAATTTCATTTTTCAATTTGAAAGATGATTTAGTTTGTTTACCCTTTTGACACGCATCACAAATCAAATCATTTTTGAAATTAACTTTGGGTAATCCAAGGACTAGATCCTTTTTGAGTAGTTTGCCTAGTTGATGCATATTGACATGAGCCAATCTCTTATGCCATAGCCAACTTTCATCGGCATTACTCAGAAAACAATTTTCAGATTCATTTCTGCTAATATCTAGAGTGTAACAGTTACCTTCCCTTTTTGCTCTGAGCTTAGCCTTGATATTCTTCTTATCAAGCTGTAAGTCATTCTTGTTGATGATTAAACATTCTTCTGAGTCAAATATTACCCAGTTGTTTTTATCTGCACTTTGACTTACGCTCAGCAAATTGTGACACAAGCCTTCAATATAATATACATCTTTGACTTGTATTCCTTTGTCATTTTTTATTTCACCAATTCCTGCTATCCTTCCGGATTGATTTCCTCCAAATTTTACCTTTCCACCTTCCTTAGGTTGTAATGTGGTAAAACTTTTGAAATCTCCGATCATATGTCTGGAGCATCCACTATCTATGTACCACTTGCTATTTTTGGATGCTTTGAGACATACCTGCAATCAAATGACTAAGTCTTAGGTACCCACATCTTTTTGGGTCCTTTTGGGTTAGTACAAATAATTTTCTGAATATATGAACCTTTAGGTACCCATTTGTAGGTTCCTATTGTTCCTTTCTTCTTATGAATGCATGAAGAGGTATAATGTCCTTTTCTATTACAGTAGTTACAAAATGCAAAAGGATTTGATATATGCACAGAATGTTGGAAATAATTCAAATATGACTTACCTCCTACTTTCTTTCTTCCTTTTCTTTTATGTGATTTTGGATCATATCCAATTCCAAATTGATCGTTTACAAATCGTTGAGCTTTTAAAATAACATTTAGCATCTCACTTCCTTGTGTAAATTTTTCAAGAGTTTTTGTGAGATCAATGTTTTTCTTTTTCAAAGATAAACAATTTTCACAATCCTTTCCCTTAAGTTCAGTTTCAAGAACTTTGTTTTTCTTTTTAACAACAATCAATTCTTTAACTACTTTGATGAATTCATAATGTAAAGTATTATATTCGGAAAGTAATTCATCATAGGTAGGTTCAGAATCATTTACCTCTTCTTCTGTTTCTTCTTGAACAACAAGACATATATTAGCTACTTCTTCCTCATCACTTTCTTCGTCTGAGGAGCTGTCGCCCCATATAGCAGATACGAAGGCCTTCTTTTTGTTGAAGAATTTGCCTTTTCTCTTTTCTTTGCTCTTTTGGTTCAAGTCTGGACATTCTGACTTGACATGTCCTGGTTTCCCACATTCATAGCAAATGATATGATCTTTGCTGCTATTTCCTCCTTTCTAAAAATGTTTGAATCCTTGACCTTTCTTGTAGAACTTTCTGAATCGTTTTATGATTAGTCCCATTTCATCATCGTCAAGCTCCTCATCCTCATCTTGATTCTCTTCTTTTGTTTTTAGTGCTAGACCTTTCTTTTTCTTGTCACCGATGTCATCTAGTTCTCGTTTGAACTTAAGTTTGCTTTCATATTCAGAAAGACTTCCAAATAGAGAAGCAACTGATCTCATTGATTCTCCTTTTGCTTCTTCTATTGCAGTAACTTTTGGTTCCCACTCTTTAGAAAGAATATTCAAAATCTTTCGTACTTGGGTGTGCTGATCATAGACTTTCCCAAGAGCTGCAAGTTGGTTAACAAGATGAGTATATCTAAGTTCGAATTCAGAAATCTACTCACCTGATTTCATTCGAAGTAGATCGAATTCGGTGACCAAAGTATTGATTCGATTCTCCTTTATTCCCGAAGTTCCTTCATGAGCTATTTCCAGAGCTTCCCACATTTGTTTTGCTGTTGGAAGTGTGCAAATTCTGAAATATTCACTTTGACTCAAAGCGATTTGTAACATCAGAATTGCTTTGATGTTGAGAGTGATAAGTTTCTTGTCATTCTCATCATATTCCGCTGGCGTCTTTGGAATTTTCTGAGAATCTATAATCTTTGTAGGTTGATAGTTTCCACTCTCAATTACATCCCATAGCCCATATTCAGTAGCCATCACGAACACTCTGAACTTAGCTTTCCAGAAAGAGAAGTGTTCTCCAATGAAACCAGGAGGTCTAGTGATGGACGCTCCGTCGGGAAGAATTCCTTCACCCATGCTTGCCATTGGATCCTTCTTAGGCTGTTAAACCTTAACAAGAAGACCTACGCTCTGATACCAAATGTTAGAACAAGCATTTCACCCAAGAGGGGGGTGAATTGGGTGATACTAAAATTTCGTCGGAATTATAAAACTTTAACAGTGGAATTAAAACAGTAATGAGTAAGGAGAAATATCACCGAAGTGTACACCAGGAGTTATACTGGTTCGGTCACAACCACTTTGACCTACGTCCAATCCTCAGAGCTTCTCTGAGAGTTTCATTATAACTTCCAAGATTCAGTGGGTTCTTGGCACCTCAGTACAAGCAAGTTCCTTCACCTGGACACTCGCTCCCCCTTACAAGTTGTAATCCAATCCCAACCCAAGGTTCCACAACCTTAAGTTATCTCAATAACAAATATTGAGTTTGAATGAAATATCTCTCTTACAGAGTGAATAAGAATCACTGAAGCATAGAAATATAATTTCAACGGTAAAACAGAGTAATGAACTTGATAATTCGTTTGTGTATGTTCTTAATGATCTTTCTCTGTTTGGATGTTCCCATATATATAGATATGTTGGTGATGACCGTTGGAACATTTTCTTTCGTCCGTTGGAGAGTGCGCAGCCACTATTGACTTTTCAAGTTTTTGAAAAATATCCGTTGGCGGTGGTTGGCATTTGAACGTTTGATTTGACTTCCCTTTCTTGAGATGATTCCTTCATTGTTTATCTGTAAATATGCTAGAAATACTAATACAATGAAAGATTAATCATATAGGAAACAATTTAATGAACGTTTGAATGATTTCTAAATTTCTGGGTAAGCTTACTCGAGTATTACTTGAAGGTTACTCGAGTACTTACTCGAGTATCATCGGGAAATCTTTGATCAACTGCAAGTCAATGAATAAATACAAGATTACTCGGGTAGTGCATGGAATAACCAATTTTCAAACCTTTGGAAATATCTGTTTACTCTGGTACCTACTCAAGTAATGAACTTATAACTTTGAGTTACTCGGGTACCAACTCCAGTAAATCTTCAAATATACTTGTGGTTACTCGATGCTCTACTCCAGTAATGTTGGCAGGATTTCAAGGCCGAGAGCACTTACCTCATTACTCGGGTATGGACTCGAGTAATGCACTCATTTTTGCATAGGTTACTCGGGTACCAACTCGAGTAAATGAGATTTTTGTGCATGACTTACCCGGGTAATGACTTGAAGTTTTTCTTGAAAGTATTTCTGCATACTCGAGTACTTACTCGAGGAATCCACTTAAAATAGAACATTAAAAAACTTGCATACTAGAGTAAGGACTCGAGGAAAATGAGATAAGATTATATCAAGTTAATCGAGTACCACCTTCAAGTTTTAACTTACCTTAGTGCGTTACTCGAGTAGCTCCTCGAGTAACATTAGCAGTAGTACTAAGGGCCGAGAACTCCACATTTTCAGAAACAGAGTTACTCGAGTAGCTACTCGAGTATCTTTAGCAACCTGAAATCAACTGAAAGTTTTTCACATGGTTACTCGAGTAGCACCTCGAGTAACATTGGCAGGCCGAGAGCAACTCCAAGTTTTTTACCTGGTTACTCGAGTAGCTCCTCGAGTAACATTGGCAGGCCGAGAGCACCTTGAAAATACTTACACTATTACTCGAGTACTTACTCGAGTAACGTTGGCAGTTTACTAAAAGTTGTCTCTGGTTACTTCAAGTTTTGTCTCATTACTCGAGTAGCTCCTCGAGTAATGCCTTAGAAAACTTGCTTCTGATCAAGTTCCTCAGCATTTTCTCTTGGTCTTTCTTTATTACTCTAATGCTTACTTCAAGTGATGCTTGTTCCTGTCATTACTTTGTTCAAACTTGTTTATTAATCATTTCCTTTTTAAACCATTCTTTTGTTATCATCAAAACATGAGATCTAACAATGTAACCCTTAAACGTACGGTTACATAGAAATAGATGTAACCTTTAAAACATAAAGGGTATCATTCTTTATAACCCGTGTCTCTCCATGAAGCCCCTCTTGAATTGGGATTGGGCTCTAATCCACCAAGGGTGGACTAGTATATTCCAACACTAACCATATCATAGTACCCATCCATAACCTCTCATCTAACATGCATGTCTTATATCCTCGTTATTTATGACGACTAAACATACAGGCTAAGTCTCTACCCATGTCATTGGTTTCTCAAACAAGCTAACAGGTTATGTGATATGGACTAGCCAAAGACAACAAAGAATAAAATCGGACCTAGGTTTTCCCTCATAGAACTCATGGGACATTACAGCTCCTTATAAAAGAAGTGAAGCATGGCTCCTCAAAGAACTAGTGAGGCAATCTAACCCCTCATAGACAAGTAGGGCATCATACCCTCAAAGATTAAGCCCCTCATAGACAAGTAGGGCATCATACCCTCAAAGATTAAGTGGGATACAACTAGGCCAACCAAAAAGATCATAATGACGGCCTCACCATGTGATAAAAGTAATATAACTAAATCATCTCCCAACCCTTCCATAGTTCACAAATTATATAACACAGTTTCATGATATAATCATTCATAATATTTATTCATACAATCCAAGCCTACATTGTCATACTATCATCATAGTACAGTTGAAATTAACACATATCTTCAAAATAATTCTTATAATATTCAATCCATTCAAAATCACATTTTTATAAACCAAGTCCAAAAGACAATATTTTCAACCAAAATATCTCATACCATATCTCATATTTATAAAATAGTTTCTAATAACAATATGCGGTTCAAAAGACTCGCAAGCTCGTATCAGCAGCATGCACAATAAATAGGAAGCTAGTTACCTATTACAGGAGTAACCAAAATGAATTACAAACATAATCTCACTCTCAAGATTGCCTAAAACAAGGTTCAATCTATAATTTAACGCTAAATGTCATCTTTTGTATTACCAGGTAAGCTATAACTAAAATTTGAGCCCCTAAATCCCTCTATAAGGTTCTTAACTACAGCTCAGAATTCTATCTTATGGTGCTCATATGTGAATCTGAAGCCAAACGATGAAATGAGCCAAATGGAGTTCTTATTTAAGTCATCTTACTCTCATGATATCATCAATTAACTATTGATAGGGTTAGCAGGTTCAGTTCTCAAAACTCCCCCAATCTAGATCTTAGAACGTAACTTGATCTATTATAAGGATTTATATGAGAAGAATGAAGATTATAGACTAGAATGACTTATCAGAGCATTAGAGGACTTAAATCTACCTCTAAGAAACCCAAAAATCATGCCCTAACAGAGCAAAATCAAGTCATCCACAAACTGCCCCTTTTCTAATATGATTTGGGGCCAAAATTGCATCTTTTATAACTAGATTCTGTGTTGTTCGCTATGACTAATGCATTGTAGCCAATGACACAAGGGTGATAGTCCTCTTTAGGTTTTAGCGGAAGATAACCATCTTCTACCTATTGGGCATCCTAGTGTCTTTTTTGTGAGTGATGAAATCATATTTTATCATTTAATTTTATCTCTATTTTAGAAATTTTATAATTATTATTGGATATGATTGCAGCAATTGCGATTAAATTATATAAAAAGGAATTATATAGAATTGATGATAAAAGGGTCTTAATTATCTTATTATTTCTCTTAAATCATTTATGCGCATGAAAGGTTACTTTGTTATTTTGATCATAGAAAATCTCAGTGAAATTAGAAGGTCGAAACTGATATTAAAATGACAACGAAAGGCCCAAATATGCCGCCAGATGATGATGGACCAGAAGATAAACCCAGATGGCCCCATAGCCCATAAGGAAAAACAAAAGGGCAATTCAATTGGAGCTAGGACCAACGGAGAAGTCAGGGATTCATCTATTGAAGACCCCATGAGAAACAAGGTTATCACTGCTGTTGGGTCAGCTTATGTCATGGTTTGGGCCTACTTAAGTTAGTTTATCAAGTGTGCATTTGAATTGGGCCCATTCACCACTGACTTTCGCTACAAAAAGAAAACAGTTAATTAGTGATAGATTTTATCAACAGAATTCCACCGCAAATTAATTTGTGACAATCTATTTGATGATGAAATCATACAATTTTGTCATTAGATTTTGTCGCTAATCCACTATTTTTTGTACTATAATCCCAATTAAATGTCAAAATCAACCCTAAAAGCTGAAGGAGGCACCACATAAGATTAATGAAATGCGATGTTGAGATTTCCAAGAATTCAAATCAAAATCAATTTAAATCAATCTTGCCTCTCATCAGTCCTCATATGCTTCAAGGATAAAATTAATTATAATTCAAAAAATAATGAGATTCAAATTATTATATCTTTTTAGCTAAAAAAATATTATATCTTTTTATTCCATATTGAATTCAATTCTTCTCCTCAAATTATGAGAAAATCATAGGTGTCATCATCTCTAAAAAATGCACTGGCCAAAATCATCATCTTTTGCATCATCTTCATCAAAATCACGTCGCCTCATCATCCTTTATCTAGGATTCAAATCAAAATCTTTATCTCTCAAAGATCAAGGAACTCATGCTAAAAGAAAGCACAAAGATATTGAAGAAAACAATAAAGCAAGAAAGATGAAGAAGATAAAGATTCATCAAGATTGAAAAGTAAGATTCCAAATTATATTATCTTGATATATTATATTTCTCTTCCTTATTTTCCTCACCCAACCACGCCTCTTATTTTAAATTTATTTCATCAGAGCTAAAAAACCGTATACTAAACTATTTTAGTCCTCGATTTAATTTTGGATTCTAGTTCAATGGCGGTGGAACAACAGTCACAACCAAGTAGTTAATAAATCCAATCCAATTCATTATTAAATGGTTTTATGTAGTACTGGGAATTCGGGCCAGCCCGAGCCCGACGGGCTGGCCCGACACGGGTTGGCAACCCGACGGGTTGTGCTACTTCAGCCCGACTCCCTAACGGGCTGCCAAATTGGCAGCCCGAGCCCGTTTAATCGGGCTGACGGGTTAGCCCGCCAGCCCGATTAAACACTTAAAAAAACATGCGCATCTTAAAGACATACGCATGACAAATTTTAGATGCAGAGTTTCAGATTCAGAATCTCACACTCACTGCCTCCCACGCCGGAAAAGCATTACAGATGATTACAGAAACCATGACAAATTGATAGAAATTTGGAACCATTACATACGATGAGAGTATTAGATGAGGGGAAATGGAAAATTGGAAACAATGGTTGCCAATCCACTCAGAAGAAATGGGGAACATATTACAGATCTAAACAATTCGAACAAAATTAAAAAAAATTACCTCACTGCCTCACACAAACACACGGTGGACGGTGAAGACAAAGGTAGTCGCCGGACACGAGTCACGAGAGGAAGAGGCGAAGAGGGAGACGAAGACGGAGAGACCGAGAGGTGAGGATCCGCCGCCGACGAGACAAGATGGGCCACCCACCACCGCACCAGTGCACCACCGTCCGCCAGCAAGGCCGTCGCCTGCGAAGACCGAAGAGGGAGACGATCTGAGACGAAGGCGGAGAGGGTGAGCCGGCGAGAGGCGAGAGAGCTAGGGTTCGGACGTTCGGTGCGGTCACTGGTCAGACTCGAGATGAGAGACAGAGAGAGTGTGAGGCCGTGAGCGAGGAGCGAGGATCCGAGGGGCGAGGCGAGGCGAGGAGCCGAGGACTGAGATTGAGAATCTTGACAGGGTGAGAAAGAGATAGAGACAGAGTGACTTTGAGTGCGATTTTTTTTTTTAATATTTTAATGGGTTAAACGGGCTAACCCGTTTAACCCGCGGGTTAAACGGGTTTAGCCCTTTTATTAAACGGGCTGAATTCCCCTAACCCGAGCCCGTGAATTTTGGCGGGCTAACGGGCTCAACCCGCCAGCCCGCCCCGTTTTACCACTTCTAGTTTTATGTATACTCTTTAAATATTCATATCAAATTATTTATACTCTTATTTATCATTAAATTATATAATAACAAACATGGTAAATGTATATGCAATATATATAATCATATTTCTAGCCTAACATCATAAAATTGATCTTTCTAGAAGAATTTATATTTTTGGTAGATATCCAAAAATAAATCTAATTAAGTCTATGGTTTAATCTTTTTCTTTTTTTTCGATTTAGGGGTCCAAGCCTAAGTACAACGCGACTTATTGGGCTCCCAAGCCCCGACAATAATATGGACATTTTTAATCCGGCTGGAAAAGAAAAATCGCCAAAAGTTGGGGTCTTTCTGGAAATATAAACAGCCGACCACGAAAATGTTACATTTTTCCATCCCCCGTTAAAATGACCGATGTGTACCCAACTTCATACCGACATAGAGGATAAAGCCTAAAGGTGCAACTTAGACCCATAAATTTTTATCAAACATGCATCTAACCTTTTAAGTTTTTTTAAGTGTAAAAATATCTATAAATATTTAAAATACAAATAAAAATGACACTATTGTTAAAATACCTAAACGTCCGTCAAGTACAGGCTGAAAATGCCAGAATACCCCAACTACAAAAATAACCCGCCCAATCTCTCGATTCATCCCTCACCTGCAACCTCTTCCCCTTCCTCTCTAACCTCATTCCCAGCACTGTCACGATAATGTCGCATCCTCCATCTGCACTTTTGTCTCCATCCTCTCCATCATCGTTCTCCCACTCCGCAAACAGACTCTTGACACCCTTATTGCGACCATCTTCGCCTTGCCCACTTCGAATACTCTATAGGTTTCGAAGCTTTATCCCCCCAAAATCTTCTTCAGATCTTAGTTTGATTGAACAACCATTCTACGTTTCGAAGTTTTAACTCAATATTCTGAAAGAAAAGCGACTATGCCTTCGACTCATTTCCTGACTCGAATTCACGCCTTTTCGGCTACTGATGAATTTTGCATATCACTATGTCAGGGTTCAAGCTTCAAGTTCCGCGCCCAAAATGATTGTTCCATGCATGTCTTCTATTAGAGGTTTGTTTATTAGTATCTCTCGCCTGTTTGATTTCCAATGATGTCCGGGAAATGAAAACAAACTAAAACTTGAAATCTTGTTAATACCTTTTATTATTTTGTTTGGATGCTTAAAAGCATCTTCCTTTTTTATTTTCTTATTTGCTTTCATCTGATTTTTTTTATCTAAGCTTTAATCTGATTGATTTTTAAAAAGTAATATGATTTTTATATCTTTTGGAGCTTCCTATGTATTGTGCAGAATTGGAAAGTTATGCATAGATTAGATTATGCAGAGATGTCTCTGCTACCATACTTGTAATGGTGGAGGATAGTCGCCGCCGTAGTTGGTTGTGGAGAATGACACCGTCACCGGCACTAGGCAGAAAATGAAAAGACGCTGGATGAAGGAAGAGAGGCGGGTCAAAGAGATGAGGAAGGACAGTAAAGGAAATTGAAATAGTTAGGTATTTTTATATTTTTAGTAGTGTGGGGGCCACAATTAAAAAGTAACAGACGATATGTTACTTTAACGGTTGTGTATTTTCACTCACATGTTAAATATTGATAGGAATTTGTACACTAAAAAAAATTTATAGTCTTAGGTGCCGCGCCGCTTTAGTAAAAGTTCATGATATTTTTATACATTAACGCTGTACATGTGTGTGTATAGTCGTTCATTCCCTGTCTTGGACATGTACATACTCCCATTAAATTTAATACAAAAAACCCAAGGGTATGCCAAGAAGTCCAGAAACAAACAAAACCAACAAAACAAAAACAGCCGTGAAATTAAACAAGCGAGAAGTATGCAAAATTAGCCGGTATCTAAAAAAACATCAGTACAATCTTATGATAAAAGCTTCTGCAATTATTCTGTGGGGTTAAGGTGTAAAAATACCTATATACTTCTTTGAAAGGGTATTCAGCATTGATGTACCCATGTCGTGTGAGTTCTCAAAATAAAACTAGATTTGAAAATGTAGCGTAGTAGCTCAACCAAAATTGTTCTTGTGAGGAGATTAATTTTCAAGTTTCTAAATAGTAAAGTGACAAATACCTTAAAGTTGTGAAAAATTATTTGACAAATTGCATTGTTAAACTAATAAAGTAATCTAAGCTAAAGCAATATTTTTATATTTTTCGGTTTTTCAAACAAAGAAGCAAACGGAATTGAAACTAACAATAACAATAAAGTAAGTTTAATAAACTAGAATAATAATGAAATGAGATTCTCTTGAGTTGGTGTTTTAGTCTTCCTTTTTTGTTAATGATTTGAATGAATGGAAGTAAGCTACCACCAGCTCTATACTTATAATAATCATTTAATTCATTCTACCGAAGCAATTAAATGAATACAACCAAATAATTCAAATTCAATGAGATGAATAATCAACTTTCAATCCTAGTTTGTAATTACAATTACAAAAGTTCAAAGCATTCAGTTTAGTCATTTACAGTTCATTCAACCGAGTTGGAATAAACAACTCAATCTACTCCTAATTTAAATCATACAAAGCTTAATTAATCGACTCCTAGCTCAACCACCAAGTTTATTCACTTGGCATAGAACAATTTAGATCAGAACCATATACTTAACCAAGCCATACAATTATGAATTAAAAAGAATTTAAAGGAATTCTTGAAATTTAAAAATTCAAACAATTTAACTCAAGAAAATCATCAACACTTTAACTACTCATGATAGTGGAGAAAGATAATACTTGATGAAGGAATAAGGAATTAGCCATAGATGCTTGCACACGCCTAGCAGCTTACGCCTCCTCTTTTCTCCCTTTCTTTCGGCTGCTCCCAACTCTCTATTCGATGCTTCCTCCTTTTCTTTCCAGCCGCAATGCTCCTCTTTTCACCTTCGGTACAGCTGTCCTCTCCTTTCTCTATTATCCTTCTTCTTTTTCGGCCAGCCTCTCTTCTCTTCAATTAATCCATATCGGTTCAGCCTTTTAATTGGACAGCTCCTTTTCTCTTCTTTTATTTCGGTCCAACTTGTCTCCTTTTCCTCAGTCAACCATTTCGGCTCAACTCTTTCTCTATTCCTTGAATTCCCATTTTCGGTTCACTCTTCTCCAATTAATTCAACTTGCTTCTTCTTTTTCACATCGGTCCAAGTCATCTCAATTCTTCAACTCATCAACACCACCTTCTTCATGCTTTATTCAATTCGGTCAAGCCTTCTTCTTTTCCCTTATTCTATTTCGGTCCAACCTCTTTTCTCTAATATTCTCATCGGTTCAGCATCAGCAGCTCTCCCCAAATTCAGTCGCCCCCTCCTCTTCTCTTCCCTTATTCTTTAGGTTAAAAGTGAGTTAAGGTATATTTAGATAAGAGCTAAAAATATGTTTTGACATTAGACACAAAATTACAACTACCAAATAAGGCTCTTACTCATTTAGTCTCCTTTTTGAGAAAAAATGTCAAATTAAATTATGTACATATGATATTCGACTCTTGCCCTTTATTAAGCTCCAAAATAACATATTTGACCTTGATCACTCAATATGTGCCACATCATCGCCTATAAAATTAGATTCACAAAGGTAATATCTTTTATTCACAATTAAAAAATAATTGGAATAATAAATATTAATTAAAAATATAACAATTTAACCACTACAATTCTCAAATTATTCTTTCACTAAAATCTCACATTAACACTTGATTATGCCCAAAATATTCAATTAAGTCCCATAAAAGTCTAATATTAATTAATAAAAATATATAAATATTGAGCTCTATCAAGCACCATAAACTTTTTTTTGTGCAAAAATACCCATAAATTCTTCCAAAAGGGTGTAAAAATGTCACATCCGTTAATTGATAAGTAAAATATTTACATATTTATTTTTCCTTATATGATGATTTTGAGGATGATATTTGAGCTCAATTTAATAAATTTGGGTGTAATTAATAAATAAATAATGATTTTGGTATGAAATAGAATTTCTTGAAAAATACTAAATTGGACCCTCTCAAAGTTTTCAAGCAATATTGGAGCTCTAGTAGCAAATTGGGACATTCTATATATGGATAAAAAGCTAAGAAAGAGCTTTACAACTTTTATGTTAAGACCAAAACCCATTTCTATCTCCAAGGGTTTCGAATTTTGCTTGGAAGTTGAGAGTGGGAATCATCCACCAACCATTCCATCTACTACATTTCATCTACCACTTCATCTTCCTTTTCATCTATCACATTTCATCTACCCTACTCCATTCTTCCCTATATATAGCCATCCTCTCCTTCACATTTAACACACAACCATTTCATATCCATTTCTTTCCTCTCTTATCCACATACACCATCTTAGAGTAGTTTCATGCATTGTATTTAATTCCTGCATGCCTCCAAAATGGAAGGCTTAGGTAGTCCTCCTTTATGGATGGTATGGATTGCCACCTACATGGAAGGTTTTACCTCCTATATGGAAGGCTAGATTTTTCTATTTTCATGTATCTTGTGGTTGTATTTTTATGTTCTAGAATTTAATAATTACGTTTATTGCAATGATTATGAAGTTTTCAATTTATTTTATTTTTGTTTTTAATTTCATCATGTGCTAAACTTTCATTTTCCTAAGGTGATGACATAGCTTACTAATGATGGATTGAATCTTAACTTATTAAATCTAGTTTGAATTTCTCCTTCATGATTGAGTTTTCATTATTATTCTTAATGCTTTTGATTGATTGGCCATCTTTTGAATGATTTCAATATGCATGTTGAGACTGGAAGGAGATGTATGTGTATAGATCTTATAATTAAAACCATGACTTACATATGAAATAGGAATATATTCATATCAGTTGTGTAGTCTTATTGAGTTCCATAAATCTTAATGCATAATTAATTGCTTAAATTCATATAGGAATGCATTGGATTAGCAATTAACTATAGAATTTCTTGACCTTAGAAGAAGTTAGTGATTAAATTAGGGAAACTCGACTATCAATCATGTGGAATAAATTGGGCTAGAATAAATAAGTAATTCAATCCAGAATTTGTTAAATGAAATCTAACCCCTAGGGTTTTTTCTCATAGTTGCTTACATATCATTTGCATTCATATTTAATTATTTTTAATTTTATAATCTCAATCACCAACTAATCGATCGACTAAATAGAATTAAAATTACTCATTTTGGTAATTAGTGATCAATCCTCGTGGGAACGATACTCTACTCACTTTTGTATTATTTGATTACGATAGTATATACTTGCACTATTTAATAGACTATTCACACTCATAACAAGTTTTTTGTGCCATTGCCGGGGATTGTTATCATTAATATCAATACCAAGTAATTTTAATACTAATTTAGTCTTCATGTTAAAATTTCAAAAAAAAAATTAAAAATTAAAAATTAAAAAAATGGATTATTCATAGCATTCATTTGGTTTAATTAGTGATAAATTGTCATGTCTTAGTTCTTTTTCAGGAATGCATGTGGATGGAATGAGACAAGAAAATATAAATGCTGGTTGAATTGAAAATTCTTCTCCTTATAACTGTTTTTCTTATGCTTATTGTGGAGAGCAACAAGAGTCTTTGGAGCCATATATTAGGTATTGTCCTAATCCTTCTTTCTACTCTTATCCATATATTAAAGAACACAATCTTCAGTATAAGGAAAAGTCTGATTTAGAAAGATTATGTGAGGAGTTTAGTAGAGAGAAAAAGGAACTTGTCACTAGTGTTGAGTCAAGTGTCCAAAATATTGGAAAATATGTGAGTTAAATTATTTCATCACTTGAGACTATAAGGCAAGATAATTCTTTAAGCATGATGACCACTTCTTGTGTTGATGATGATTATTGTGCAGAAGTTGAGGATGTGGAATTGAATGAAACTTTAGTTCTTGTGGAATGTGATAAGGAACTTGAAATCACTTTTGGAGAGGATAGAGGCTATAGTCTAGAAGAAGTTCCGGTTGTGGAACCTAACTCCTGTCATTTTGATGTTGAAACCAACATGGATGTTCCAACAGCTATTGTTCATGTCTCTCATGTTGAAGTGTTGACTCTTACTGATGAGAGTCAAGTGGATTTTGTGGGATGCTCTAAAATTTTGGAAACTCCTAAATCTGTTTACAAAAACATACATGTTGTATTTTATTTGAATTTAGTAAATATTTGTACTTTAAAATTATCTATGATTGAAGAAGTACAAGTAATTACCTTGAATGATCATTGTTGGTGTCTAAACCATTATTGCTTGAAAGGAAATGAGGACAACGTAATCATGGTGTTTGATACTTTAGATTAGTAGTTTGTGTTTAGGAAGTCTGGCTGAAGACTATAAATTTAGCGTTGCTTGGGAGGCAACCCAAAGTTTGATTGGATGTTTTTTTTTTGTGATTTTGCAGGACTCTTGATAGTCCCTGATGATGTATTTCATTTTGGTGGTTACAATCAAGAACGCTAAAAAAGTACAATGACGGTGCAACCAATACTTTGAAAACTGTCATCACGTTTGAAGAGCCAATAGGCAAGTCCTCTTTCTCATTAAAAAAATGAAATATATATATAAACTATAAAAAAATAAAAAAAATTGGTATGGTCTTTGTCTAGCTGAAGACGTTAAAGAAGGTCGGCTATTTGGGAGGTAACTTAAAACTTCTTTCCTACCTCTCATTTTTCCTTCCTACTCTCTCATTTTCTTTTCTTATAACCAAAACACACTACACTGCTTTGAGAATTCTAGTTTTCATCATTTTCATTACAAGTTCACAAGGAGGAATCTGTTGCAAAGCTTAAGAACAGGTTCCCTACTCTTCCCAAAGATGTGCTCAGGAAGATCTATAGCAGTCTACTTGAAAGGATGAAGATATTCAAGCGTTTGGGCCTTCTTGAGGACGTACGCTGGATCATTGAAGCTAAGGTACATTTAGCAAGTGAGATTTATAAACCATTTGTTAAACCTTTTCCAGGAATGGGAAGAAGTTCTTACTCAAAAAAGAGAAGAGCTAAAAGAATGTATGTATGCTATAAATGTACAAGGTGGACATGTGATCAGCGTTGTAGGAGCAAAGGTATGGTTTCTATAAATTGAGAAGATAAAATTAAATTTATAAAAGATGGACTGAGTAAGGAGTCACTGGATGATATCATTCAAACTTTTGAGATGCATCCGAGTGATAATGTTCATCGTATTCTTCTTGATTTAGTAGACGTATTCAACAATGAAAAATGGCACTACTGTTATCTTGGGAATCTAACATTAAAAGACTCTGTTTGCCAGTTTATAAGAAAACTGGATGGGAAGCAAATCATTGAATCATAGAAAGCGTTTAAGCCGTTACTGGATGTAAAGCCAGAGGAAGATGTGATCCAAAATCACAACTACTGTATATAATCATGCTTTTGTCTAATCTATCTTATCTTTCCAGCAGTTTTGGTCTAATATGTTTTATCTTTTCAATAACTTTGGACTTTCTTTCCTCTTTTTGTTAATTTCTTCACGTAAATTATGCCAGTCATTCATGTCGAATTCAAACTTCTTTGAAAAATGCCTTATTTACATGATCTTGTTGTCGCTATTTTTGTATTATATGTTAGAACTGGCTGACACCCAAGAGGGGGTGAATTGGGTGTAAGATAAAAACTTAAGAACTTTGAAAATCTTTTCGCATCTTAGAGGAAGCAATAAATATGAAAGTGATGAATCATAAATTACAGTTAGATATTTAAATGATATATGCTAGAAGTATAAGAGCTTAGGGAAGAGAATATGCAAACTGTGATTTATCCTGGTTCGGCCCAATCCACGATGACCTACGTCCAGTCCCCAGGCTCCTCCTGAGATTTTCAATCCACTATCTTCCTCAAGTTTTACCGGGTACTTGAGAACCACTACAATCTCACAAGTTTGATCCGGGCACTTGTGAAGCCTTTACAATTCTCGCACTGAGATTACTCCCCCTTACACACCGTAAGGTTACAACCAAGTTGCTCCCCCTTACACACCGTAAGGATACAACTTTGATGATGAAAGATTACAATCAATCTTCTCTCTTAGAAGTGAATAAGATGAACACTGAAGTACAATACAAATAATATCTCTCTCAAAGGTAAATCATATAGAAGCTAGAGAAACAGAGAGTATGTGCGATGAGTATTAATGTCAGGATGTTGGCATTTGGACGATGTATCCTCTAAGTCTTACTTATGTTTTGGATGATCTTCTATTTATAGCTGATGAGGATTGATGACCGTTTGAGCATTTCAACATGTCCGTTAGAGTGACGTAGCTTTGTTTGACTATTCTTCGATTTTGAAAACTAGCCGTTGGAACGTTGGCCGCTCCGCTCCGTAAACTCAACTTTTATCTCTTCTCATCATCTCTTCATTGTTTTACTGGAAAAGTGCATTAAACACTAATACAATGAAATGTTAGAGTGATTAGAAGCAATAAGAATGAGTTATATGATCATTCCATTGATTTCCAGAATCTTCGGGACGTTGCTCTGCTTTCCTGGGAAGCATTACTCGAGTACTTACTCGAGTAAACATCAAGTTTCTTCACAGGTTACTCGAGTGGCCTTCCATTTTCTGCATAGCTTACTCGGGTAGTAACTTGAAGTTCTCTTCTAAATAATTCTGAGTACCAGGGTAGTAACTTGAAGTTCGACTTGAGGTTCTGGTAATAACTTGAAGTTCGACTTGAAGTTCTGGTAATAACTTGAAGTTCGACTTGAAGTTCTCTTTAAGTTTCTGTCTCTTTTTGCTAGCACAGTGCTTTACTCCAGTAGTGACTTGAAGTTTTCGTCTAAATAACTCTTCAAGTTTTGCTAGCACAGTGCTTTACTCGAGTAGCTACTCGAGTATTCATTAAAGTTTACTCGAGTACATACTCGAGTATCATCGGGAAAAACTTTAATGAACTTCAGGTTTTTGCTTACCACAGTGAGTTACTCGAGTAGCTCCTCGAGTAACATTGGCAGGATTGAAAATGCCGAGAGCAACCGCAAGTGATCTACATGGTTACTCGAGTACTTACTCGAGTAACATTGGCTGGCCGAGAGCAATTGGAAGTTTTCTATCTGATTACTCGAGTACCTACTCGAGTAAAGTCTTTTGTTATCAACCAGTTACTCGAGTGGTGCCTTCAAGTGAATTCTTGATTTTGACTTGAAACATGGCAAATTATATATCATCGGAAAGCCCTCATTATCTACATTCCAATGCAACAAGAATCAACTCCAAACTCGTTGTGTACAGAAAGTTATGATCCAAAGAGTATATACTGTTCTTAGACAATCCTGAAATCACGAGCAGCAACTTCCAGAAGTCATAGCTCTTAGGATATAGCTTCAAATGTGGCACATTATATATCCATGGAAAGCTCTTTGAGTCTTCTTTCATATGGCACCGGTTTTGTCTTAATCCGATATGTGTTTTGCGAGTTATGTCCAAAATACCAAAACTGTCCTGGAATATGACGCTGATTCATGTGTCAACTTTCTAGGCTTATATCTCTCTCATCTGACCTCCTTTGAATGTTATCTTAGTGTCAAAAGTTCGTGTTGGAAGTCTAGTTTCCAATGCCACCAGTGTCTGTCCGATCCGACATGTGGTTGGAGAGATATCATCAAAATACCGAACCTCTGTTCTACCGCGCGAAAACAGAGTCCCATTTACTTCAAGTGCCGCCTCGAGTTATTCATCAAATAACCCGGCAGATTACTCGAGTAAGGCCTCGAGTAAACACCTCCAAAATCAAACAATGTCATATTACTCGAGTGATTACTCAGGTAATCATCCCCAAAGGTACCATAGCTTCCGTATACATCATTTTAGCTTCGTATTGACCCATTCCAACTTCCGTATGATCATAGAAACCTCCGGTATCACTTCTAGAAGCTTGAATCTTGATATTCTCATGTGATCTTGCAAGTTCTTCTTTCTTTAATCTCTTTCTTCTTGTTTTTCCTCTTGATGATCATTCTTCATAACCCAACTTCAATCTTCTTGATGAATATCTTCAATCTTCATCTTTCTTTCTTCTTTCTTCAATTCCTTGCCTCTTGATTTTCTTCTTGATGATTATTCTCCATTTATGAGGCATTATAATATCAACCCACAATGATGTCTATGACTAATCTACAAGATATACAACATTAAATATGGTAGTTAGTCAATGTGGAAGATAAGTATATTATACAAACTTTTTGCTCATATTTGACATCATCAAAACTATTCATATCTAACATTATATATATGCACTCTTCCACTTATAAAATATGCATACTTCCACTTGTAAATATGCAGTCTTCCACTTGTAAGCACAAATGGTCCGAGAGAAAAGAAGAGAAAAAGCGTATCACACTAAAATGTAGGTTTAAATCTATCTGCACTTTTGGTGAAACTGATGAGGGAAAGAATGGAGAGCTTTTAACTGCATCACAAGAAATAGGAAATGCATTAGCTTATCGAAAGATCAATTTTGTATATGGAGGAGGCATCTAGGCCCTAAGGGGAAGTATGGCCATTGCTGCAACCATTAATGTAAACAAGGGTTTAAGTGTAAAGGTAAAGGAGTTAGATGGTCATATTTTTTCCTTAGGACAAGAGTTACAGGTTTCCAACTTGAAGGAACGTATGGGATGTATGTTCTACAGGGCTAAAGCTTTTATCGCTCTACCCAGTAGTTTAGAAACGTTGGATGGGATTTCCAGCATCGCATATTGGGCTAAGTTAAACTTTCACAAAAAGCTATTAGGATTGTTAAATGTTAATGGTTTTTATGATGATCTATTGTTTTTTCTTATCATGCTGTGGAAACAAGATTCATACCCTAAGTGACTCACCATTCCAAAATTTCTGTCCCAACTACTGATCAGCTACTCAATCAATTGCTAACCTGTGAACCTAAACTATATATACTAGTCAAGTAAATAGGTGGGTAATCTTCATATAGCAGTCAGAAGCAGGATCCAGATACCACTCTTCGGTTGTAACTTTCCTTAATCTCTTGGTTTTACTCTTAGCATTTTGGTTTTACTTTATTGTGTGTTTATGTTTAAAAAAACTTTCTTTAAGCTCTAGAAGACATTGGGGACAATGTCTGATTTAGGTTAGGATAGGAGAAAAAAATTTAGTTAGTTAGTAAAACCATTAGATGCATGGGAAGTGGAAAAAATTGCAGAGTAAGGAGTTATTCTTAACTCCTGAGACGCATTTTTTTTAGTGAAAAAGGAAAATTTCATTAATAAATCAATAGTACAAAAACAAAGCTTTCTCTTTTCTTTTTCCTTGCTTGGTCCGCCGGAAATGGAAGAATGAGAGAGAAATGGTGAGATATGGAGGTGTTGATGATGAGTGTACAACTTTCCCTTTTGCCCATACACCTAGCCGAATAGGAGAAAGAAGAGAGAGGAAAGTGGGTTTTTGTCTTTTAGCTTGATCCCATGGTCCACACAATGCCACATGTCAACATCTTCGCACTTCCACCATGAGCTCACATAGACGCAAAGCATAAGATTCCGACCTATAGTGCATAAATCTCAACCATTGATCTTTAATCTCCAAATACACTTATATCAAATTTACATCTCATTTCTCCAAAAGTGGTTAATTACAGTAATTACAATCAACATCAGAGTCATTAGCCCTTAATCCCAAATTGGGTCATTACAATTCTCCTCCCGTCAATTAAATTTCGCCCTAGAAATTTGTCAAACTACTTTAGCCATGAACTCCGGATTTTGCCTTCGCTTATCCTCTTCCGTTTCCCAGGTTGCTTATAACCCCCTCCATAATTATTTCCGAAATACGCGATTAAAATGAAATAGAGACCAATAATAATCAAATAACATTTACTAACTCATTACATGACGGGGTCGTCACAAATACCTTTCGAAATCATTTATAAACTTGGTCTCATATTCATATTTCAAATACAATTACTACGCAAAGATAAATCACATTTATATAAATATCATAGTGCACAACATAATCATCCCAATAATCCCGAGTACATACCTTCACTAAAGATACACAACGCACAGTTGCCCATTACAATTCTTCAAATGGGGATTACACAATCTCATCTCAAATTTATAACCATATATTCAACCGAATCATATACAGTCTTCACAACTCATTGATAACCAACTACTAACTCTCATCTCGAAGGAGTCCTAGCCGCTCCCTCCACGAGCCACTTGCCCTGTCTAAATTGTTGGTAGGGGAGGGTGAGATTCGAGAGAATCTCAGTAGGGAAACATTATCAATATGCAGGCAAGATAAGTGTTTAATGCATGACATGCTTGCATCACATAACTCATGCACACATATAATGACAAATCTATAAGCTCAATGCTTCGAACGATACACATATAGCCATAGCATATATTGAAACATAGCTTCAAATCATTCATACATGTCCCATATAATCAAACAAAGACATAACATGCATCAACACATTAATATAGTTATCAGAGCATTTATCAGAGCATGCAGGAGAGATAAGTTCCCTACCTTAACCCTTTTATGCCTTAAAATGTGTGCCTCAATCTACGTGCAAATAGCTCGGGGCTTCATATTCGATCCTACAATGTCAAATGTACTATTTAGACACTTCCATAGTGTTTCTGGGGGTTATATGAAGCTATATTGAAAATTTACTAAAATGCCCCTAAGGACCCGGCCCGACCCCACCGTACCCGGTTCGGCTGTACTTTTCCTGAAATTTTGACATGGGCTATTCTAATATATTTCTGCCCAAGGAATCCATTTCTGAACTTGAAATTATCAAATTCAATGTCAATTACAAAATTACCCTTGATAGCCCCACTTTAAGGGTTTCAGGGACGTCTTCGTAATTATGCTTTTTCGGCCTTTTCCGAAAAAGTGCCCAACTGTAACCCCACCTAATTTTTGCTCCTGAACTCAATGGAATCATCAAATCATTGAAAATCCAACTATAATACCCATTTCTAGAGCTGGCCGAAATTCTCAAGTATTTCGAGGAAAATTGGGGTTTTTCGGTTTCGGCTCCGTAAATGCGTTCCTTTCTACTCCTAACCACTTTATTGACTATTCCATTAGGTTACAACTACCATTTAGTACCAATTTGGGCAGCATAACAACCCCACACAACCATTTTCCATTTTTGAAACCAATGACAATCCGGCAAAATTTCACCGATTAAATTATCCACAGCAGCCATAATAGTCAATACACAAGAGTTTGGAAGTTACCTCAAGCTTCCACTAGTTTTTCTCAAGAGTGGCTGAAACCCTAGCCCTTCTTAACAATAAAAATTGAGCTTCCAACACCTTAAAGAACATAGAAGAGAAGCTTAGGAGCAAGGTTATACGCGTTAGGAGCTAGATCGTCGGAGAAATCGGCTTACCTTGTGAGATTTCTCCTCTTTCTCTCTCTAAGAGCTCTCAAATTTCTCTCACTAGTTTCAGCTAGTTCAGCACGTCAGAAATGAGAGCTGAAGATGATGAGAAAATATTTAATTCCATGCTGATGTCATCTTTTATTTCGATGATGTCATAATTCCCATTTTCAGATTTTCTGCCCAAACTTTGAAAAATCATAACTAATTCTAGAAAAATATAAATGAGGTGATTTCAAAGCCAAATGAAAGATATTTAAGTTCTTTGCATAGGAAAAATATTGGACATTACTGAAAATCACCACAAAATTCCATAATTACATAAAACTCATCACTGCCCCAAAATAGAGTTCAGTTTCCATCACAAACTTTGGACAATCATATCTCCTAGCTCACAAAACGAAATGGCACAAATTATATGTCCATTTTGAAGCTTGGGATGTGAAATATAAGACTGGAAAGTTTCCGAATTTTTAGACACCATTTGGTCATTCAAAACATTCACACAAACTGACTACCCAGAATAGAGTTTCGCTGGATAGAATTTCAGATTTTGCATCTTTGCTTCCAATGGTCCCATTTTCATACCAAACATCATTCCCACATAAATTTTCACAAGGAATCCATTGAAAACACCAAATCAATCAAATTCATATCACATTGACATGTTTTCACAACTATATCAATATGTCAACACAATCCACATTTCAAAACCTAACATTGCAACTTTTCCATTCCAAAGTTCCAAACCAATTTCAATGACATCAAAACACACTATGACACCATTTCCAACACAATACCCCATTCAATTCTTCCCTTTATTCTAAGTCAATTTGGATGTTAATCCATAATTGAACTCAAATACAGGGTTTCGGTGCTGCTCACAACACACATGAATCACATTTGAGTGCCAAATCACATCATATTCTCCAAAAGGGTTATTTATCACTAACCACGTCCACTTTTGGATTCATTAACCCTTAATCACAATTTGGGATCTTGCTAAACTAGAGCTTAGCAATCCACTAATCTCAAGCTTATTCTCTAAGCTCAAGTCTCAAAAGTCGGGGTTTTACATTACTTCTCTCTGGGTCATACCCCTCCAGATCACTTTCATGTAAGGAATACTTCGGTGTCTGAGCCGTCGTTCTTCTCGATCAATAATCTATTCTAGCTCCACCGCATATGTGAAGTTATCTTGCAATACCACTTCCTTATACTCAACAATGTGAGACGAATCTATTTGGTACTTCTTCAATTAGGAAACATGGAACACATCATGAAGTCTGATCAAGTTCGGGGGTAAGGCTACTCGATAAGCAACAGGCCCAATCCTTCCAAGGATCTCAAAAGGACCTATATACATTAGGCTCAGCTTCTTTCGCTTGATAGCTCGCCCAATACCAGTAATAGGAGATACTCTCAGAAACACATGGTCACTAACCTCAAACTCTAGAGGCCTTCTCCTCTTGTTAACGTAACTTTTATGCCGACTCTAAGCTATAAGAAGCCTCTCACGAATGATTCGAATCTGGACTGCGGTTTGATCAACAAGATCCGGCCCATACAATTCCTCTTAGACAATTCATTCCAACACAATGGCATTTTCTTCCATATAACGCTTCATACTGCGCCATCTGAATGCTCACATGATAGCTATTGTTGTAGGCAAACTCTACAAGAGGAAGAAAATGATCCCAGCTCCCTTTGAATTCAAGGACACATGCCCGCAACATATCCTTTAGGGTCTGGATAGTCCTCTCTGACTATCCATCTGTCTGAGGATGATAGGTTGTACTGAATCTCAACTGAGTGCCTAGTGCCTCATACAATGCCCTTCAAAATCTTGAAGTAAAACGGGGATAACGATTGGAGATGATATTCTTTGGTATTCCATGGAGCTTCACAATTTCACGAATATAAATCTCTGCTAGCTTGTCTGAAGAGTAACTAGCATTGATCAGTAAGAAGTGTGCCGACTTCATTAACCGATCCATAATGACCCAGATCACATCATAATTCTTGATCCTGGGCAATCCCACAACAAGGTCCATGGTCACACTTTCCCATTTCTATTTCGGAATCTCAAGACTTTGCGACAAACCAGGCGGTCTCTGATACTCGATCTTTACTTTCTGACAAATGAGACACTGCGCCACATATTTCGACACATCACTCTTCAATCCTAGCCACTAATACACAAATTTCAAATTATGGTACATTTTGGTCATACCCAGATGAAGAGTGTATCGGCTCTTGTGCACCTTATCTAAGATCTTCTGCCTCAAATCCGCCTTATGTGGAACACAAATTCTTTTCTGATAGTGAACAAGTCCACTAGGCGACAAATCATAGCCCTGAGCTTCTCCCCACTCAATTCTAGCCAGATTACGTTGTATCCAGCCATCTTGCCTCTGAGCCTCTTCAATTTCAGCTCTTAAGTCGCTTTCCCTTTAGGAAATAGTATAGTTGGCACAGATGATCTGGTTCAAAAAATTCAAATCACGAAAATCTTCTATCAATTTTCCCTCTTGTATCATCATAGCTGCCACAAGCACAATCTTTCGACTAAGAGCATCAGCAACTACATTTGCCTTACCCGGATGATATTTGATTTCTAGGTTGTAGCCCTTAAGCAACTCCATCCAGCGCCGTTGTCTCATATTCAATTCTTTTTTATCATACAGATACTTGAGACTCTTGTGGTCGCAGTATAGTTCTACAATCATACCGTACAGGTAATGACGCCAAATCTTTAAAGCAAACTTAATGGCCACAAGCTCCAGATCATGAGTAGGATAGTTCAATTCATAAGGTTTGAGCTATCGAGAGGAGTAGGCCACCACACGTCCCTACTGCATAAAGACACACCTTAATCCCTGCCTACTGGCATCATTATACACAACGTATGTCAAACTGGGATCAAGTAAAATCAACACAGGTGCCGTAGTCAACCTCTGTTTTAGCTCCATAAAGGAATTTTCACAATGTTTATCCCACACAAAAGGCTGATCTTTTCTCATGAGCTTGGTCATCGGCAAGGCAATACGGGAGAAATTCTGGATGAATCTCTGATAGTAGCTAGCAAGACCCAGAAAACTGCGTACCTCTGCAACAGTTTCTGGCCTTTTCCAGTCCAGTACTGCTTCCACTTTACTGGGATCTACAGAGACCCCTTCTTGCAAGATAACATGGCCTAGAAATCTCACTTCTGATAGCCAAAACTCACACTTACTCAATTGGACATAGAGCTGCTTCTCACGCAATGTATTCAACACAATTCTCAAATGATGCTTATGTTCTTCTCTACTCTTAGAGTATATCAGAATATCATCAATGAACACCACAATGAATTGATCTAGGTATTATCGGAAAACACGGTTCATGTAATCCATGAAAACCGCAGGCACATTAGATTGTGGTGGAAGTGTTTTGAGCAATATTTATTGTCATACCCAGAACTTGTAAAGTCTGTGTCATTTAAACTCTTGATTTCCTTGAATTTCCTTTTCCAATACTCACTTTGATACTCCATATATCTAAATGTTGTGTTGATTCTGTAAATTGTGATTGCTTTGATTATAAATTGCTTATTTCTTTAAAGTGCCTCAAGAGGAATCTAAGAGTGGAAAAAGGCAAGAGTGAAATACATCAATTTAAAAGTCAAATTTGAGTGAAACATGAGTATAGAGTGACATCCTAGAGGGAAACACGTGAGGAATTTATAAGGAAAATTATTTCTCTAACATCTTTCTTGTAGATACAATGTCAAATGTAGAAGAAACATCTGGTGGTAACCCAATGAATCTAGATAACCACCTCAAGGCAATACAGCAACATTTTGCACATATAGATGTTGTTTTTGGAGAAATAAGGGATAGGATGGATAGGCAAGATGAAAGAACTGCACACTTGTAAAGAGTTAGACCAAATCCTAGAAGGCACAATATGCGATGGGATACTTCTATGGATGAATTTGAATCTAAGAATAATGAGGTTAGTAGTGCTAGTAAGGAAGATTTTGAATCTGAATATGAAGTGGGAAGAAATAGGCATAGAGGAGATAGGAGGTATGGGAGAGGACATGGTAGAAATATTCCTAGGGAAAGAAAGAAACCTAAGGAGCATCAAAATGAAAATACCACCTTTCCAAAGTAGGAGTAATCCTGAAGCATATTTAGAATGGGAGAAGAAGATAGAAATGATTTTTGAGTGCCACAATTATTCTGAGGCTAAAAATGTGAAGTTAGCAGCAATAGAATTCACTGATTATGCTATTTTTTGGTGGGATAACTTGGGCATTAATAGGAGGAATAATAGTGAGAAGCCCGTAGCAACATGGAGGGAAATGAAAACTCTAATGAGAAGGAGATTTATTCCTAACCATTACTATAGGGAGCTTTGTCAAAAGTTGTAAACCCTTACATAAGGTTCTAGGAGTGTGGAGGAATATTATAAAGAGATGGAGTTAGTTTTGATAAGAGCTAATGTGCAAGAAGACAGAGAGGCTACAATAGCTCATTTTCTAAATGGGCTTCATAAAGAAATTGTTGACACAGTGGAATTGCAACATTATGTGGAGCTGGAGGATATGGTACATATGGCTATTAAGGTAGAGAAGTAACTCAAGCGTAAAGGTGCTTCAAAATTCCATTCTAGATCAAGTTCTTCACAAAAAAATTTAGAAGAAAGGAGAAAGAGCTTTCAAAAGGAGACAACTAAAAGCAAAAAAGAAGCTATATCAAAGAGCAAAGGTAAATCTGATTCCCAAACTTCTAGAAATAGAGAATAAAGTGTTTCAAGTGTTTGGGTACAGGTCATATAGCTTCTCAATGCGCCAACAAGAGAGTCATGATTCTTAAAAATAGTAAAGTTGTGACTGAAAGTGAAAGTGATCATGATTCCATTAAAGATGCTAGTGATGATAGGGTTGAATATGCCATAGAAGGAGAATGTCTTGTGGTTAGAAGAGCTTTGAATTGCCAAGTGAAGGAAGATGAGAGAAATGAGCAAAGGGAAAACATTTTCCATACACGTTGCCTCATTAATAAGAAGGTTTATAGTTTGATCATTGATGGTGGGAGTATAACAAATGTTGCAAGCACTACATTAGTTGAGAAATTGAATTTGCTTACCATTAGATACCCTAGACCATACAAGCTACAAAGGTTGAATGATGTGGGGAAATTAAAGTTGATAAGAAAGTTCTTGTTTCTTTTCAATTGGCAAATATTGTGATGAAATATTATGTGGTGTTGTTCCTATACATGCTGCACATATACTTTTAGGAAGACCATGAGAGTTTGATAGAAAAGTCAAGAGGGATGGGTTTACAAATAGATATTCATTTGTAATAAATAGCATACCTGTGGCTCTTGTTCCATTGACTCAAAAACAAGTGTATGAGGATCAACTCAAGATGAAAAGAGAGAAAAGAAAAGAGAGTGAAAAAGAGAGAAAATATGAAAGTTCAAAAAAAGAAATCTAGAGAAAGGAAATGAGTGAAGAGAGAAAAGAAAAGAAGAAAATGAGTTTTTATGCAAAAGAAAGTGAAGTGAGAAGTGCTTTTCTAGCTGAAACACACTTGCTACTCCTTGTTTAGAAGGAATCCTTTTTGAACACTAATAACATTAACTCTTCCTTTCCCAGTGTTATTGGTTCTTTATTGCAGGAATTTGATGATATGTTCCCTGAAGAAACTCTATTAGGTTTACCACCTATTAGAGGAATTGAACACCAAATTGATTTCATTCCTGGAGCAACAATTCCTAATAGTCCAGCATATAGAAGCAATCCTGAAGAAACAAAAGTGCTTCAAAAGCAAGTGGGAGAACTCATGGCAAAAGGGTATGTTAGAGAAAGTTTAAGCTCTTGTGCAGTTCCAGTGCTTTTAGTTCCAAAGAGAGATGGAACTTGGAGGATGTGCATTGATTGTAGAGCCGTCAACAATATCACTGTAAGATATCACCATCCCATTCCTAGATTAGATGATATGCTTGATGAATTGCATGGTTCTATTATCTTTTCTAGGAATGATTTGAAATCTGGGTACCATCAAATTAGAATGAGAGAAGGGGATGAGTGGAAAACTGCTTTCAAGACCAAACATGGATTGTATGAATGGTTAGTTATGCCATTTGGGTTAACTAATGCACTTAGCACTTTCATGAGATTAATGAACCATGTTTTGTGTGCTTTCATTGGAAAATTTGTTTTGGTTTATTTTGATGATATTCTAATTTTTAGCAAGAATTTGGATGAGCATTTGAATCATTTGCATTGTGTGCTTGATGTTTTGAGGAAAGAAAAACTGTTTGCAAATCTGAAAAAGTGTGATTTTTGCATGGATAAACTTGTTTTTCTTGGTTTTGTGGTGAGTGCTAAAGGAATAGAAGTTGATGAGGAAAAGATACGAGCTATAAAACAATGGCCAACCCCTAAAAACATAACTGAGGTGAGAAGTTTTCATGGCTTGGCTAGTTTGTATAGGTGATTTGTGAAGGATTTTAGCACACTTGCTACACTACTCACTAGGTCATTAAAAAATCTATTAGTTTTAAATGGGATAAAGCACAAGAAGATGCATTCATGCCTTAAGGAAAAATTGTGTTCTGCACCTGTGTTAGTATTGCCTAACTTCATTAAAACTTTTAAGATTGAATGTGATGCATCTGGAGTTGGGATAGGAGCTATTTTAATGCAGGAAGAAAAGCCAATTGCCTATTTTAGTGAAAAGCTAAATGGAGCAGCCTTAAAGTATCCAACTTATGACAAAGAGCTCTATGCACTTAAAAGAGCATTGGAGAATTGGCAGCACTACCTTTGGCTCAAACAATTTATGATTCACACTGATCATCAATCCTTAAAGCATGTTAAAGGTCAAGGTAAGCTGAACAAGAGACATGCAAGGTGGCTAGAATTTATTGAGACATTTCCATATGTCATTAAATACAAGAAAGGTAATGAGAATGTGGTTGCTAATGCATTGTCTAGAAGGTATACTCTTCTTTCAACTCTTAATACTAAGTTACTTGGCTTAGAATATATCAAGGAATTGTATGCAAATGATGCTGATTTTTCTGAATTATTCCTTGCTTGTGAAAAGAGAGAATTTGATAAATTTTACAAAGTTGATGGGTACTTGTTTAAAGAAAATAGACTGTGTGTGCCTCAATGTTCATTTCATGAATTGCTTGTTAGAGAAGCACATAGGGGAGGTTTAATGGGTCAATTTGGTGTGAAAAAGACTTTGGATGTTTTGCATGAACATTTCTTTTGGCCTAAAATGAAACGTGATGTGGAAAGAATTTGTGCTAAATGCATAACATGTAAAAAGGCTAAGTCTAGAGTCTTGCCACAAAGTTTGTATACTCCTTTACCCGTACCTAGTAAACCTTGGATTGACATATCGATGGATTTTGTTTTGGGTTTGCCTAGGTTAAAGAGAGGAATGGATTCCATATTTGTGGTTGTTGATAGATTTTCTAAAATGGCACATTTCATTGCATACCATAAAACCGATAATGCCACATACATTGTTGATTTGTTCTTTAAAGAAATTGTAAGGCTTCATGGCGTCCCTTAAAGTATTGTTTCTGATAGGGATACCAAATTCTTGAGTCATCTTTGGAGGGTTTTGTGGGGAAAGCTTGGTACTAAATGTTTGAAATTGTGTCCTAAGGGCCAATCATTGTACTTTGAACATTATTTTAATGAACTTTCTCCATTCTGTTATCATATTATTTGCATGTTAACTGTGATAATTGTATCCTTGGATAATGCATAAAGATTGTCTTAAAATATCCCTGGTCGGTCATCTATGCGGGAGTAGAGATGAAACAAGATCAGTATGACTTTGATAAGATCTGGAGATACGAATCAAAGTCTTAGGCACTTGTAAGAGTACAAAGGCTGGACCGACCTACTATGAGAAAGCTACATGGATCAAGTCATAAGCTTTTCTCATGTATAACCACGTCACAATGCCCTTAGACCTGAGATCATCATGGATTCCTACATGAGAGTTGCTAAGCTTTGAACTAGTCAAAAGTCACTTTTTGACCGGGTGATGATAAAGGCTATGATCGGGCTTGGTGGTTTTTCATGCAGAGGAATATGAATGATCAAGATGGAATTTTTTCCTCACTTTAGTAGAGAGATATTACTGGGCCCCTCGATGAGTGAGTCTGAGAAATGTATGGCCATACTGTGATTAAAGGAGTTTCCGTCTCTCTTATTAGGCTACTCAGGAATCGAGAAAGTAATGGTCAGGAATAAGAGGATGACATTATCCATGCCTTATCCTTGATCGATATATCGTGTGATAAAAGAGACGTGACATGGTTGTATGACAGGTTGCATCGTGATAACGATCCTCATATGAATTGGGTAGTCGTAATGTCTTGCTAGAGGCCGCTTGCGACTTTTGGGTTAGTATAGTTTTAGGCCCATTGCCAACTTCATATGGGCCTACAGGGTCGCAACAAGAATGGCCCAACACGAGATAATTTTTAATTTAGGGTAGATGAATTTTATATTTATATATATATAATATAAAATTCATTAATAATATTATATAGATATATATTTTCGAAATATATATATCTTATATATATATGTATATATATTATATGATATTATTATATTGTATTAGTTTTAAATTTAATTTATTAAGATATATTAAATTTCATAACTAACATGATAGAGATATAGTATCTCAGATTTAATTTATGAAGATAAATTAAATCTAATGGCTCTTTATTTGGATTAAATAAATAGGTTAAATTAAAACTGTTGGACAGATTTAATTTAAACTGAATTTATTTAATTAGCTCATCAAGATAATTAATAGTTAATTAATTTTGAAATTTGAAAATAGCCCTCATAGGTTATAAACTTGATAGAGCAGATATATTGATATACACATGAGAATTGAGAGCTGCAAGAAAACCCTAGGAGACATTAGAGGCGCTAGCACGCACTCTCGGTTAGAGAGCATTCATGTGGATACCAGTAGAGGGAGCGGACCTGACGTGTTGGCTCCTAGAGATCGTGAAAACCCTGATTCATAAAAGGTATGAATCCTTCCAACTTGGTTTAAACACCATTGATAGATCCTCGATTAAGATTGGTAAAATATAAAATTCTTCCGCTATGCCTGCCGATCCTAACAGTGGTATCAGAGCCATATCAGTTGTGCGTTTAAACTGAGTTTATGTTCTTATACATGTGATATATATGGGATATATATGTGTGTTCATAAGAAAACGTCTGAATATGTTAAATCGAAAAGGAATATGTTCAACGTTAATGTGCGTTTTTCAGATAGTGCTGTATGTTTATGCGATTTGGTGAAATTGTTTTGATTATTTGTGATATGTTTAAGTTTCAATTTTGCCACTGGCATCGTGATTTCTATTCTGGATTTGATCCGAAGTAGAATTCATCGTTTAGGTTTCGAATAGGTGAAGAACATGGCGTACAGACACATTAGGGTCTCTAATCGGATTTAGGTATTCGAAACTTTGGGGTAAACAATCCGGATCAGAAGCGTTCTGGGCCGTTGTTTTTGAAATTGGGCCGAATCCCTTAAGAATTGGACTATACAAATTTTTTGAATTTTTGGGTCCGAAATTTTAAAATTTTAAAAATTTCAAATATTTCTTTTAAAAGGAATGTGCCTTTTTCAACCCCGCAAGGGCGGCTCCCCTTGACCCCGTCTGTTAACCGGCTAGCGGGACCGCCTTGACCACCTCTGCATAGCGCAATATAATCTGATCATGACATTTATTGCTTTTCATATTGTATGAATTCTTGTTGTGGTTTATTATTTATACTTGTTTGGGTATGGTGAACAACATGGCTTTAGAATTTTACAAAGGGTTGTAATATTTAAATACGGCCTGCATGCCATGCCTTTCTCTAAATACTCTCGATGTACATTCTCTTCTCATCTCACTCCCCTCGAATGTTTAAACGAGGTTTCTCTCAATATATTTCTTTTTTTATTTAGAGAAGTCCTCTCATTGGATTGGGAGGATTTTAGGTTAGGTAAGCCATGTTATGTCACGTTTAAATTATGCTTTTGATAAGATCATTGCATGATTACTTTTACGTTTATATGTATTTATCTATATGATATATGACCATGATAGCATCCATATAAACAAAACTAATTAATTAAGCCCTTTGAATCAAATCTTAAGTCATAATGCCGTCAATTAATGAATACTTGTCAAAACCTAGATCCCTCAATTGTGGAAACCACCAAAGTGGATGCACTTGAGTTATCTTGAGGAGACAAGCTTGAGTAATAGTGCTGCTCATAATATTCATTATTGTTTTGACTTAATTGAGATTAACAAAATGGTTTTGAATCTCAAGGCATTAGAAAGGGTTAAACATGCCGGATTATATGATGATTAAATCCCATAAAGATCTAAGAGTTACATGTGATGTAATTGGTAAATAGTTTACTTACCTAAATAACTTGAATTTAAGCGTCTTGCCAAAGCGGACTTAAGTTTAAGCCAAATATGGATCTTAGCCCACTAATTATTATATTGAGGGTTGTTAATTTAGTGGGAGATTACTAACTAACTTTGCATATTTTAATTGTAGAATCATGTCGACTAGTAATACTGCTACACTATCTTGCGATCGGTCCTTGAGAAGGACAAACTCAATGGGACAAACTTTCTTGACTGGTTCAGGAACTTGAGAATTGTTCTCAAGCAGGAAAGAAAGGCTTATGTCCTAGATCAACCCATTCCTGAGGAGCCTGCAGTCAATGCTCCAAGAGCTCAGAGAGATGTTAACACAAAGCATAAGGATGACTCTGTGGATGTAGGTTGCCTGATGCTTGCCACTATGGTTCCAGAGCTCTAAAGAGATCTGGAACTCATGGAGGCTCATGAGATGATTGTACATCTCAAGGAAATGTTCCAACAACAGGCAAGGCAAGAAAGGTATGAGACCACAAAGGCCTTACATTCCTGCAAAATGGCTGAAGGTGCATCAGTTAGTACTCATTTGTTAAAGATGAAAGGCTATATTGATCACCTTCAGAGGCTTGGATTTCCCATGAGCCAAGAGTTAGCTACGAATTTGATCCTCAACTCACTCCCGAAGAGTTATGACCAATTTGTTATGAACTACAACATGAACAACATGGAGAAATCAATTTCTGAGCTGCATGGGATGCTCAAAACTGCTGAGCAAAGCATTAAGAAAAAGCCTAGCACAGTTTTGATGGTTCAGAAAGGTAAGGTATGAAAAAGAAAGGGAAGGGCAAATGGAAGGGTAAGACCAAAGAGTCAAACAAGCCCAAAACCAAGCCTGCACCCAAAAAGGCAAAGCCTCCAAAGGAAGGAGTCTGCTACTTCTGCAATGAACCCGATCATTGGAAGAGGAATTGCAAACTCTACCTGGAAGATCTGAAAAAGAACAAGAAGGATAGCGAGGCTATCGCTTCAGGTATTTATGTTATAGACATTCATTTTTCTACTTCCTCTACTGGGTATTAGATACTGCATGTGGTTCTCACATTTGTAAAAATGTGCAGGGTCTAAAGGACAGTAGAAAGCTGAAGAAGGGCGAGGTGGACCTACGAGTTGGAAACAGAGCAAGAGTTGCTGCTTTAGCCGTAGGCACTTATGAATTAGTTCTGCCCAGTGGGCTTTTGTTAGTTTTGAACAATTGCTATTATGTTCTTGCTTTGAGTAGTAACATTGTTTCTCTTTCTTATTTGGATAAGGAAGGTTATACTTCCATTACTAGAAATGGTAAATGTTCTATTTATCGTAATGACATTTTTTATGCTCATGGTGATTTGCATGTTGGTCATTATATATTAAATTTGGAACATCCTAATAATGGGAATATCTAAAACGTAACTACTAAGAGGATAAAATCAAACGATTTGAATCTGACCTACCTATGGCATTGTCGTCTAGGCCACATAAATGAGAAACGCATTTCTAAACTCCATCAAGATATATTTCTAAACTCATTTGATTTTAAATCATATGATACATGCAAATCTTGCTTATTAGGAAAGATGACTAAGGCACCTTTTACTGGGCATAGTGAGAGGGCCACTGAATTATTGGGCCTCATACATATAGATGTATGTGGACCATTAAATATAGCTGCCAGAGGAGGTTATGTCTACTTCATTACATTTATAGATGACTTTAGTAGATATGGCTATATCTATCTAATGAGACATAAATCTGAATCTTTTGAAATGTTCAAAATATTCCAAAATGAAGTACAAAACCAACTTGGTAAAACAATTAAAGCACTTTGATCTGATCGAGGTGGTGAATATTTGAGCCAAGAATTCATTGACCATCTTAGGAATTATGGGATAATCTCACAATTGACTCCTCCAGGAATACCACAATAGAATAGCGTTTCTAAATGAAGGAATCGAACACTATTAGATATGGTTCGATATTTAATGAGTCAAACAGATCTTCTACCGTCCTTTTGGGGACATGCCCTAGAGACAGCTGCGTTCACACTAAATCGTGTTCCATCTAAGGCAATTGAAAAGACACCATATGAGATATAGACTGGAAAGAAACCAAGTTTATCTTTTCTCAAGATCTGGGGATGTGAGGTATATGTTAAGCAAAAAGCCTCTAATAATTTAGCGCCCAGATCCACAAAGTGCCTTTTCGTGAGGTAGCCTAAAGAAACGAAAGGATATTATGTCTACAATCCCACCGATAACAAAGTGTTTGTTATTCGAAATGGTAAGTTTCTAGAAAGAGAGTTTGTCTCTAAAACAACCAGTGGGAGCGATGTACATCTCGAAGAAATTCGAGAGCCACAAGATCGTACAGAACCACATATGGAAATTAGAGAAGACTCACAACAAGTTACTGAGCCTCCTCAAGTAACACAAGGTCCAGGAAGATCTGATAGGACACGGCATCAACCTTAGAGATATGGATTTCTAATTACTGAAGGCTGTGATGCGTTGCTCATTAAGCAAAATGAGCCCACTACCTATTGAAAAGCCACAGTGGGACCAAACTCTGAGAAATGGCTAAATACCATAAAGTCTAAAATGTAATCCATGTACGACAATCAGGTATGGACCTTAGTCAATCCACCTGAAGGTGTAAAAACAATTGGGTGCAAATGGGTTTTCAAGGAGAAAAGTGACATGGATGGCAATGTAAATGTCTTTAAGGCATGACTGGTTGCAAAAAGGATTCACTCAAACTCGTGGTGTAGACTATGATGAAACCTTTTCCCCAGTTGCAATGGCCAAATCAATCAGAATCCTTCTTGCCATTGCAGCATATAATGACTATGAAATATGGCAGATGGATGTCAAAACAGCCTTCCTTAATAGAAAGCTGCTTGAGGATGTGTACATGACACAACCTGAAGGTTTTGTGCGTCCAGAGGACTCTGGTAAAATTTGCAAGCTTCAAAGATCCATTTATGGATTGAAGCAAGCATCTCGGAGCTGGAATCATCATTTTGATGAAGTAGTCAAAGAGTTTGGATTCATTCAAAACATTAATGAACCTTGTGTTTACAAGAAGGTTAGTAGGAGCATAGTTGTATTTCTACTGCTTTATGTAGATGACATCCTACTTATTGGGAATGATATTCCTACCTTACAAAGTGTCAAGTCTTGGTTAGGAAAGTCCTTTTCAATGAAAGACTTAGGTGAAGTCACCTATATCCTAGGGATTAGGATCTATAGGGATAGATCCAAAAGACTAATAGGCCTAAGTCAGAGCACATACATAAACAAGATACTGCATAGGTTCAGTATGCAGGATTCAAAAAGGGGTTACATGCCCATGTCTCATGGCATCCATCTTAGCAAGGATCTGTATCCTAGTACACCTGATCAGTGAGATCGCATGAGTAAGGTTCCATATGCCTCGACCATTGGATCCATCATGTATGCCATGTTATGTACTCGACCAGATGTCTCGTTTTCCTTAAGTATGACCAGCAGATACCAACAAGATCTTGGTGAGGGTCATTGGACTGCCGTCAAGAATATCCTGAAGTACTCAAGAAGACTAAGGACTTATTTTTGGTCTATGGTGGATTGGATGATGAGCTCTGCGTAATCAGTTACACAGATGCAAGTTTCCAAACTGACTAAGACAACCTTAAATCACAATCTGAATATGTATTCCTCCTGAATGGTGGAGCAGTAAGCTGGAAAAGCTCTAAGCAGAGCACTATAGAAGATTCTGCAATAGAAGCTGAGTATATAGCAACATCAGATGCAGCTAAAGAAGCCGTTTGGATCATAAAGTTCATTATTGAACTAGGGGTGGTGCCTACCATCGCAAATTCAATAGATTTGTTCTGTGACAATAGCGGTGCTATTCAGAGGCCAAGGAGCCTAAGTCATATCAAAGGACCAAGCATATACTCAGACGATTTCATCTTGTTAGAGAAATCAATGATAGAGGTAATATAAAGATATGCAAAGTAACAGGAGAAGATAATGTTGCTGATCCTCTTACTAAGCCACTTGCACAGGCAAAGCATGAGCATCATGTTAGGGCAATGGGAATTAGGCAAATTAATGATTGCACCTAGGGCAAGTGGGAGGATGTTGGAAATTGTGTCCTAAGGGCCAATCATTGTACTTTGAACATTATTTTAATGAAATTTATCCATTTTGTTATCATATTATTTGCATGTTAACTGTGATAATTGTATCCTTGGATAATTCATAAAGATTGTCCTAAAATGTCCCTGGTCGGTCATCTATGCGGGAGCAGAGATGAAACAAGATCAGTATGACTTTGATAAGATATGGAGATACGAATCAAAGTCTTAGGTACTTGTAAGAGTATAAGGTGCTGGACCGACCCACTATGAGAAAGCTACATGGATCAAGTCATAAGCTTTTCTCATGTATAACCACGTCACAATGCCCTTAGACCTGAGGTCATCATGGATTCCTACATGAGAGTTGCTAAGCTTTGAACTAGTCAAAAGTCACTTTTGACTGGGTGATGATAAAGGCTACGATCAGGCTTGGTGGTTTTTCATGCAGAGGAATATGAATGATCAAGATGGAATTTATCCCTCACATTAGTAGAGAGATATTACTGGGCCCCTCGATGAGTGAGTCTGAGAAATGTTTGGCCATACTGTGATGAAAGGAGTTTACGTCTCTATTATCAGGCTACTCATTAATCGAGAAAGTAATGGTCAGGAACAAGAGGATGACATTATCCATGCCTTATCCTTGATCGATATATCGTGTGACAAAAGGGACGTGACATGGTTGTATGGCAGGTTGCATCGTGATAACGATCCTTATATGAATTGGGTAGTCGTAATGTCTTGCTAGAGGCCACTTGCGACTTTTGGGTTAGTATAGTTATTGGCCCACTGCTAACTTCATATGGGCCTACAGGTCGCACACAAAAATGGCCCAACACGAGATAATGTTTAATTTAGGTTGGACGAATTTTATATTTATATATATATAATATAAAATTCATTAATAATATTATATAGATATATATTTTCGTATATCTTATATATATTTATATATATATGTATGTATATATATATATATTATATGATATTATTATATTGTGTTAGTTTTAAATTTAATTTATTAAGATATATTAAATTTAATAACTAACATGATAGATATATAGTATCTCAGATTTAATTTATGAAGATAAATTAAATCTAATGGCTCTTTATTTTGATTAAATAAATAAGTTAAATTAAAACTGTTGGACATATTTAATTTAAACTGAATTTATTTAATTAGCTCATCAAGATAATTAATAGTTAATTAATTTCAAAATTAATGATAATTAATTTTGAAATTTGAAAATAACCCTCATAGGTTATAAACTTGATAGAGCAGATATATTGATATACACATGAGAATTGAGAGCCGCATGAAAACCCTAGGAGACACTAGAGGCGCTAGCACACACTCTCGGTTGGAGAGTATTCATGTGGATACCGGTAGAGGGAGCGGACCTGACGTGTTGGCTCCTAGAGATCGTGAAAACCCTGATTCATAAAAGGTATGAATCCTTCCAACTTGGTTTAAACGTCGTTAATAGATCCTCGATTAGAATTGGTAAAATATAAAATTCTTCCACTGTGCCTGCCGATCCTAACACTAAATTGTTATTTTCTACTGCTTGTTATCCACAAGCTTATGGACAAACTGAAGTTGTTAACAAAACCTTGTCTCAATTACTCAGAATTGTAATTCAAAAGAACTTGAAAAATTGGGAAGATTGTTTGTCATTCATTGAATTTGCATATAACAGAAGTTTGTATTCGTCTACTGATTATTCTCCTTTTGAAATAGTATATGGTTTTAATCCACTAACTCCTTTGGATTTATTACTATTGCCTATTGATGAGAAAGCAAGACTTGATGGGAAAAAGAAACCTAAAATAGTGTAGCAACTTCATCAGCGTGTGAAACAGCAAATTGAAAAGAAAAATGAATATTATGCATCCAAGGCCAACAAAGGAAGAAGGCGTGTTCTTTTTGAACCTGGAGATTGGATGTGGGTGCATATGAGAAAAGAAAAATTTCCAACTCAAAGAAAATTAAAATTAGCTCCAAGAAGAGATAGTCCATTTCAAGTACTTGAAAGAATAAATGATAATGCTTACAAGATTGATTTGCCTAGTGAGTATTCTGTTATTGCTACTTTTAATGTAGCTGATTTATCTCCTTTTGATGTAGGTGAAGATTCGAGGACGAATCCGTTTGAGGAGAGAGGGAATGATGCGATCCAGCAAGTTGTGCCTTCAAATTCAAGTGGTCCTTTGCAAATACCAAGTGTACCAATCACAAAAGCAAGAGCCAAACAAATTAAGGAAGCATTAAATGGGCTAGTGCAAGATACTTGGACAAAGTAAGTAGCAATTGCATCAAAGCTGGAGAAAAATGCTGAAAACGTCACTAACTTCATATGGGCTGCAAATGGAGATATTGATCAAGTTTTGGGCTTGCAAACTTGAAACTAAAGAGCTTGGACCTAGTACTACACATGGGAGGACTCATTTGGGCCTAAATAAACATATTTTGAGCCTTAATTTGCTGACTACATTTTCTTGAATTTAGGTGTGCGAAAATCAACAAGTAGTTGGCATATTTGAATTTTAGGATCTCTAGCATGTTGTATTAAACTTTTGCATTTTCTAGAAGATTGTATTAAACTTTTGGGCTATTGTATTAGATTTTTGGGTGATTGTATTAGACTTTAAGGTTTCCTAGCACATGGTATTATACTTTGTATTTGCTATGTTCAAAGTTGCAATTATTGCAACTAGGTCATATTTCCCTATAAATACTTTGTGCTTCTTCATTTGTAAGACACAATTCAGATTTGAATGATAAATGAAAGTTGCACTTTTGCATTTTGTGTTCTTAAGAGTGGATTCTCTCTAGGGTTCTTTTTAGAACTAACAGACTTATCAAGGCTAAATCAACCTTGTGGCATCTTCCAATACTTCGGGTCCTTGTTCTTTCTTGTAGTAGATTGTCGATCTGTGTTTAGCTTTCTTGGAGTGTGTATATTTTAGAATTGGTTGTGGGTTCGTGGGATCTTCCCTGGTAGGTTCGTACCTACCCCGTTGCTTTTAACGTTTTTTAGGCATGGTTCATAATATGATATGTTCAGGGAAGGGTCTGGAGGATTAGGTTTGCAGTGTGCCATTGTAAAGCCTCCTCTTTTAGTAATTATATATTGACTTTGTATATTGCCACCTAAGGCCCATTCATACTCTGATGAAATCTATGAAACAGTTTTCAGACTTGCATGATTGGTTTATTTTTTTATACTATGGTAGAGTTCTGATAGAGGAGGTCTGAGGCAATAGGTTTTAAATTGTCACTTTTACCATATAGATCCATTTTTGTGAACCTTTGAGAAAATTATGGTTTTATGCGAAATGAAATTCTTCAAGAATGTTTTGAATTGTGATTAATGAGATTATATTTATGAGAAATGATATTGGACCTATCGAAGAAGTGTTACCGGGCTTCGAAAGTGCCCAAAGCTCGTTTATCATACTGCTATTCGAACTATGAATCAAATGTTGGATACTTTTAATCATTATAGATTAACATCTTTTTTTCCTACCATCGTTTCTAATTGCTTTCTTCTTTTTTTGACATAATAGTACTTGATGTTTTAATAAGTTATTTTAAATAGCTAATTATACCGTACATATGGAGAATGTTACAATTTTATTGTTTTTTAAGTGTATTTTCTCATATCCGTTGACCCTGTGTATCTAAGGGCCCTAAGAATGATTATTGATCATTTTGTGAAATGTACTTCATTTTATCTTTTTAAGGCTCTAACTTTTGATTATAATGATGTAACTCTTAATATTTGATAAGTACCTATTTTATTATATATTTTTTTATCTATTTATGAGATTTGATAATTGTTATTGTGTTTAAATATAAGTATTATGATTATCTTGGATTAGAAGATATTGCACAAAATAAATGCTAAAAAGGGTATAATTGTCATATTTTATTTTCCTATATTAAACTAATTTGCACAAATGTATTTTTGGTTGTGTTTATTGTAGGAAAATTGAGGAATTAAAGTAAAAAAGATAATCAACCCTAGAAAGAGGACGATACACCATGGAAAAGGTAGAAACTCGCATAGGTTAAAGGATCCATGGAAAACAAGACTTTAAGATTGGTTTTGGGCCAAATTACATCATGGTTAGGGCCCAAATGTGTTAACTTATGACTTATGCCCCTTAAATGGGCCCTATAACTACCATTTAAGCCCAAATGCATATCTTTCATGACCCATGAAGAGCAAAAACATGACAACACACCATGACCACACACAACACTTCCTTTCTTCTTCCATCATCATATGTGGTTAACTAATCCTCTTCTTGAGGATGGACTCGTTGGCTTGAGTTCTTGTTCTTTAATTAGGGAGTTGTATTAGGTTTAGATCTTTTCTATTTAAGCATTTTAATGATTTCCTAGGTTTAGGTTTTGAGATTTGTTTTCATAGACTTATAATTTTCGGTTGAAGATTAATTGAGATCTTTATGTGAATTTCATGAATAATTGCAATTTGAAGTCTCAAGTTTATATATTTTATTTTTCCTCATATATGATTATTCTTGTGATTTTATGATGTTGTTAATTTAATTACATGGATAATTATATATATGAATATGATGGCTGTCTATTCTGGGTTTGACATTTGAATAACTCTATTATTAGAGGAACAAATTGTAATTGGAATTGATTTTAACGTGCTAAGTGATGCTTAAACAATTAATTGAAAGTTTATTATATGTTGAGTTCAGGGGTAATAACTGATTAATTAATTGAAACCTATGACGGTTGTCTAGGGTATTTATGTTAGACTTAATACTATTTATACACTCAATAGCCTTTGTTCAACTATGATGGCCACTTATCTATTTTCAAGAAGATTCATCATATCTTGTGTCTGTCTATCTTTTATATCTTTTTATTTTTATTTTCATTTCTATTATTAAAAATCCCAAAAATTTCTCTTTCCTTTATCTCTTTTGAGTCTTGCAAGTCTAATGAATTAAAGAATTAAATATACTATTGATCAACTCCGTGCAAGAAAATACAACCTAGATTGTGCCGCTACGTTGTATAATTTAGTAATTAATTTGAGCGCTAACAAGAAACGTGATCAATATTGCAAATATATCCTATTATTTACCAAAATTTAATCAAGCCAACTAACACAAGTTAAATTTATGCCACATTATGTATGTAATTTGGAGATCACTATTGGAAGTTCTTTATTAATAAATTCTTGGATCTATAATTGCTATCCATGAATCTTCTTGAAGGTAATAGTAGTAATTGGCAAACATTTTAACCAGCCAATATGAGTTAATTTTATCTCAAGTTTTGTATATTGCACAGAACTTTAGTAAGGAATTAATCAAGCCACACTGTTGATGGCTAAGTTTAGATTTTATAATATATATATATATATTAGTTGTTCAGTTTGATAAATATTTTTCTCCTCCCATCATGTAGGACGCATAATACTCCACCGGTCTAGAATGTGAGGGCTAAATAATTAATTTACATATCTTAAAGAAATTAATTACTCCCTCCGGTCCTAAATATAGGACATAATTTGTAGTGTAAATTGCACTACAAACTATGTCCTATATTTAGGACCGGAGGTAGTAGTTTTTTTAAAAATATGTGTTAATTTCTTTAAAATAGCTCTTTAATCATTTCTAGTGAAACCAACCTCACTACTGAAAAATCCCTTTCTAGTATAGATAGTTTTACAAGAAATTATAAATTTATGAGGCAATACCACAGATTGAGATTGAGAGGGGTTGTATATTTAGGACTAAAACAACTCCCTCAGCTAAGTCTAAGTCTAACATATACAGGAGGGAGTATTATTCATTGGAGCATAATTAATTGCATTGTTCCTTATATAGTGGCTCTTACATTTACTCAACAAAATATGCTTCCGTAGCATACTTGCTGTCTTGAGTTGAGAGTAAACAATTGAAAATACCGTCATTTTTGGGATCAATGATACTCATTAAATATTTTATTGTACACGCTTTTTGGATGAAATGAACCCTTCCCTTTACACGAATTCAATGCCGTGCCACTATATAATTAAAATATAATATATATATATATATATAGATATTAATTATCCACATGAAGACAAAATTGATCCCCTTATCCCGCACGGAAAATCCATAAAATTTTTTCCATTTATGATTTTTTTACCTAAACTCTCTCCACGAATTCATTCCCGGGCCACTATGTAATTAGAATAATATATATATTAATTATCCACATGAAGACAAAATTGATCCCCTTATCCCGCACGGAAAATCCATAAAATTTTTTCCATTTATGATTTTTTTACCTAAACTCTCTCCACGAATTCATTCCCGGGCCACTATGTAATTAAAATAATATATATATTAATTATCCACATGAAGACAAAATTGATCCCCTTATCCCGCACGGAAAATCCATAAAATTTTTTCCATTTATGATTTTTTTTACCTAAACTCTCTCCAATAATTATGTATTTCAAGGCTTAACCGTAAAATCATTTCCAAACGCTACATATATTTTTTGTATTAATTAATTTAACTAATTTTCTTAACATAATCAAATTAAGTAAAAGGATCTTATATTAAAGATTGGAGGATTATTATTTTAGTTGTTTAACCTTAACATAGTCTCAAATAATGATTTTTTGTATTAGTTGTTGTTACTTTTTAAAATTAAACTTAATAAATGGGCAATTAAGAATATTTTCTTAACATTAGAATTTCAATTTTAGGATTTGAAAATTGAAAAGACACTTTAATTTTTAAAATTAAGAAACCAAAATAAAATCTTATATAAAGTTAAAAAATACTGTAGAACAACAAATTTTGCAATCAACTACATATGCGTACTGATAATGTTTCAATTTCAAAATTTCTACTAACTTACCTCCACAAATCTTAAATATGAGAATCATTTAATTAATTGGTAGAATAAAAAATAAAAATTATTATGAGATCTCAAAGAATGGATGTAATCATGGAAAAAGCCTCATAACAAGTGATCAAGATGTAATGACACATTATAATCCAGAAAATGACATGTTTATGCTGTTCACTTATTTTTTGTAATTAATATGTAGAGAATCTGTAACTATTTTTTTTCCCAAAAACACCACTACTATTTAATGATTAAAATTTAATGCACAATGATGAAAATAGGGAAAATGTCAAACAAATACCCTACAAATATTAAAAGGATAAATTAGGATGTTGAATTTCAATAATTCCAAATTAGTTCCAATTGACAAATTTGAAATGTTATAAAAAGACATTTTAATGCCTTCTTCGGAGCTGCCATTTTGTAGAGCTCTAGCGACCTTACCAACTATCGGTCCCTAGAGATCCGACAACATTGTCAATCGGCAGAGTTCTAGTAGCATAATACATTTTTTGAACTTCTGAAACAAAAATATAGTAAATAATAAAATTAGAGTAGTTAATAGAAAAATTAAAGTAGTAAATAGTGTCCATGTTGTTGACTCTTTCCCCATAACTACTATTATTTTGTTACTTATTATTATAGTTTATCTATTAGCCACTCTTGTTTTTTTTTTTTTGGTCGAAATTAGCCACTCTTGTTTCAAACATTTGAAAAATGCATAAAAAACTTTGCTGGTGGCCAACCAAAGTAGTAAATAGTGAAACCAAAATAGTAGCGAAATAATAATAGTTATCAAGAAATAGTCAGCAATAAGGACTTTGTTTACCATTTTGATTTTGCTATTAATTACACTTGTTTCACTATTTACTATTTTTATTCTAGAAATTCAAAAAATGAATTAGGCCATTGAAACTCTAGTGACTGGCTGACCATCGACAATGATGTCTTTTCCTCTTCATTTTAAAATTTCAAAGATTGATTTGGGATTATTGCAATTTAAATCCTTGATTTGGCATTTTGATATTTTAGTGGTAATTTTCTGAGATTTTCCAAAAAAAATACAATTAAATATGGACATTATGGGAAAGAAACAATTAACATACGAGACAAGAGGAAATTTGATTTTATATTAAAAAAATTGCTAAAAAAAGTCCCCCACTACAAAATTTATGACCAGCATTATATGAAATTGGTTAAAAAAACTTAAATGCTACCTATCTCCAATTGGTACTAGTGGTAATTCAGGCTAGCCCGCGGGTTGCAGGCCAGCCTGCACGAGTTGTGGACTGTGACAGGGCGGGCTGGCAAGTGAGCCTGCCAATTTTTTTTTTTAATTTCACTCTTTTTTTTATATATTTTACTTTCTTTCTCTTTCACATACTCATATTACACTTCTTTTCTTTTATATATTTGTGTTATAAAGTTAATTTCATTCTTACTTTCCTTTTTTTTCATATATTCACATCACAAAACTATATAAACACATCTTTTAAATTTAATAATAGTGGAATAAATAAATATAATATGAAAATATGTGTTAAATAAAAAGTATAGGGAATTAATTAAACACATCATCAAAGAAAAAGAGATAAGGGACTAAGGGTATTTGAGAAAAAATTAAAAAATAAATAAATAAAGCGGGCCAGCCCGCAGGCTAAACAGAGCCTGTTTAGCCCAATTTTTAAACCTGTTTAGCCCAGTTTTTAAACTGGCTAGATTTCTCCAGTCTGAACCAGTTAATTTGGGCAAGCCAACGGTCCCAACACGCCAGCCCAACCTGATTTTCCGGTTCTACCAATTGGCACTACTCCTCTTTAGTTGGGTGTCACTTATCGTCAATTTTATATAAAACAAAAGACATGTTCATGTAATTGAAAATGTTACATCCTACTAAAGAAACGTTGCACTCACTTGAGGATTTAGATCTTTAACCTATAGTTTTTTTTTTTTTTTGCCAACCTTTAACCTATAGATAATCAATTTTATAATAAAAAAATTTTCAGCAACTTTTCTTAGCATACTTGAACTCAAATCAATATTCTCAAATAAACCTTATAAGTAAAATCCAGAAATAAGCTACGGCTTAGAGCTGAAGCCAAGGGAGACAGCCCAGCCAAAATCATAGTGTGTGTTTGGGTGAAGCTTTTAGACAGCCTTAAGCCCAATTGGGTGAGCAAAAGCCCAATTATCAGTTGTAATTTTTTTTTGCATGTTTGGTTGATCAGATGTCCAATTGGGCTTTTGATAAAATAGCCACCGTAGATGGACGTTTGGAACAAGCTCATAACTGCAGCTTTAATCAAAAGCTCGATCATATATCCGTTAGTCGACTACAAGCCAGAACGACAAAAAGAAACGCTTGTGGATCATTGAAAATCGAACGCCAAAAATTTAGAAGCCGGCAAGATAAAATTTGCCGAAGATATTCCCACGAAGTTCGGATGGTAGAACGAAGCCTAATGAATGCTATAAATTCAATTTCAAAATGTAATAGTCCTAACTAGTGCGATTGGAGTTATATGCTTGTGTTAATAACCGCCTTTTGGTTCAAAAGAAAATGAAAGTGAAGAGAAAATGGCTTCAGAAATAGCAGAGAAAGAGAGACCTTACCTGAGAGAGAGAAGAGACGAGAACCAGAAATGACTACAGCCTTCTGCCCAAAATGGTGAGGGAGGGATTTATATATATATTCACACCCCCAAGGTGGGTGATCAGTGATCGGGAAGAGACGGGACAGAAGGTTGACACGTGGACTTTTGGCCAACGATACGTGGATTTTGAATTTCATTTGGAAAAGCTACAAAATTCGTGATTTTGTCAGATTTATTTTAGGGGCCCACGTTAACCTCTGGAATTTTTTTAGCTCTTTATTAATACAACGTACTCTCTTGTCCTTTTTTATTTAGATACAATAAATATATAAATTGAGCCTGCTAAGTTTTATAGTTTTCTTATTAAACTATTTTATACACATATTAAAAATAACATAAAACGACTTTACTGTTAAGGAAAAAAAGGATTACATCCATCCCTTGCAAAATAACAAAATATGCATGGGAAGCAGTGGTGGAAATAAATAAGTGTTTATTAGATTAATAGTAAAAGCTGCCTTTTCTAATATGATTTACAGTGTATGAGGTAAATATGTGAGTCTCGACTTACGTAAACGTATTTTTTAAATGCCAACTCAAACAGGCTCTAACTCTATTGATCTCTCCGTTTTACTCTTTTGCCAACTCAAACAGGCTCTAAACCACAAGATTATATTATTTTTGTGCTAGTTGTTTTATAAGTTTGTAGCAGCTATTTTAATTCCAGAAAATCTCATCAGCACTTGCCCAGATTCATGTAATTTATTTTTATGAGAAGTGATAATTATAAAATTATCTTTATTTTAAAACTTACATATATTAAAATAAAAAATTTATTTAAAATATAAAAATATAAAACTTACATGTAATTTACTCTTTTGCAGATGTAGTGTTCCGCCAAGGTGAAGATGGGAATCTTGTTGATGTGGAAAATAATAGTGTAGCTGAACAATCTTCCACGACAAATTATGGCAGGCGATCTTTCTCTGAAATGATTCAAATTCGTGACTCAATTAGAAATCAAATTGTACGGAACATGTGATACAATTGGTTATGTAATATTTTTTTAATTAGATTGTGCATTTTTTAATTATCTAATTTCCCAACTTAAACTATTATAAATTTTTTACAATTTTTAATTACATTTCTCTTTTATCATTATCACAAAAGCCCAATTGACAATCGCTGTTCCAAACACACCATTTTTTTCATTTCTGCAAAAGCCCAATTGACAATCGCCAATCCAAACACAAATCACATTACATAATTTAGCTTTTATCAAAAGTAATATCACAACAAGTCCAATTGAAACAAGCCCAATTGACAATCGCTGTTCCAAACACACCCATAGTATTAGAGAACATCAACTCTTCTGTGGTGGGGCCCGATTGAATTTGAGTTAGTCAAAGTCTAATATAAGTAGACCCAAGATTGTTTTATTTGTTTTTATCAGGGGTGTTCAACAATTTTCCGTCCCGACCTTCCCGTTCTGATCCCGAGTAAATCGGGACGGGAAAATCCCGTCCCGAAAATTTCGGGATCGGGAATGTGATTTCGGGATCGGGAAAAAGTTGGGATCGGGAATGGAACTTCCCGATCCCGACTTTTTCCCGATCCTGAAAATATATATATACACATGTATATTTTTTTAAAATATTTAAGAAAATAAGATCAAATGTAAAATAAAATGTGAAAATCCCTAACACCCTTAAGGTAATATCTATTCTTTTAGTTTAGTTTAGTTAGTTAATTTCATTTATAATTTATAAATAATTCTAATTTTTTGTTCTTGTCTTTGTTCTTTTTACAGCTAAATCGACAACTTTAAGCATGTATTGGACTAATTATATATTTATATTAGACTTATTTGATACAATATGATATTAGACAAATTATATATTTATATTAGACTAAAGGAAACACAACAAAAAATTTAATATAAATATTTTTTAAAAAAAAAAGCAAATTTGGGATCGGGAAATTCCCGATCCCAATCCCTAAATTTCCTGATTTTCGGGATCGGAAAATTTTCAGGATCGGGATCGGGAATGAAAATCATCCCCGAACCCTTCTCGGGATCGAGATCGGGAATGGCATTTCCCGATCCCGTCCCGATCCCGAACACCCCTAGTTTTTACGGAAGTAAAAACAATCCAAGCTGATAAAAGGGAAAATTCTTAAAAAATATATTGGAATATAGAAAAGGATAAATTACAAATTTGAAATTTCAAAATTCTAAGTCAACATGGTGTCAATATGGTGGAGAAATATTGAATTATGAAATTTCAGCGAAAATAAATACTTGCCCTTTAGCTCTCCTTCTCTTTCAGTTTGGAATAACAACATCAGTTTCTTTATTAACAACACCGTATTTTATATTAATAAATTCACTTTCTTCTTTCACAACTTCACATCTCAAATATAGTTGGGAATCAAGGTTTGCATTTGACGGGCCAAGTCCCTTTTAGGCCTGGGTAAGAAAAATTGTTGTTTTTTAAAGTTCAACTCGAAAGCATGTGGGTCTGGGCTAGCCCGCAAGGTCTGAAGCCTTTTTCACAAGATTTTAACTTTTTTCAGTTTTTTTTAAAAAAAAATTATAGCAATGAAAATTCCTAATTTAATACAAATGTTATCAAAATTAGAGTATAAACAATATGCATCATGCTACAAACAAACATAGTCATTAAGTTATAATCAAAACTAAACTATTATCTACATACCACAATTACAAATAATTAATGAGAAGACTTAACAAAATTAAAAATACTTCTTATAAATATGTCTTGAAAAGTATAAGTAGTCAACAAAATAAACAACACAAAATATAAATAAAACAATCACCAGAAAATAAGTCAAAAAATACAAAATTGATAAGAATACTTATGAAATAAGAAATATCTTTTATAAGTTTTTAATTTTTAGGATTATTAATACAAGATATTCTTATAAAACTTAATTCTAAAAAATATAATAACAACTAAATATTTACAATATCATTAACAAAATATAAAAAATTAATAATATTATTATCATATAAATAATTTTAAAATATAAAAAAAATATACAGGCGTAAAACGGCCGACCCGTGGCCCTAAAGGCCGGCCCTTTAAGGCCCGCTTTCATTTTTGAGATAAAAATTTTAGGTCCGGCTCTTGTAAATTATGGGCCTAAATGGGCTGACTCGATGGGTTCGGCCCGTTTTCCCGACTCTAATATCAAATATGGTGTTGTTAATGTAAAATATGATATTGTTAATAAAGATATAGGTGTTGTTATTGGCCCTAAAACTTGTTAATTTCAAACTTATCCTTGACATGTATTGGTTTTTGAGATACGAAGGTGTAAAATAAGAAAGTGAAGTTGTTAATGTAAAATATAGTGTTGTTAATAAAGAGACGGATGTTGTTGTTGGCCCTTGAAACTTGTGAATTTCAAACTTATCCCTGGGATGTGTTGACTTTTGAGATATGAGGTTCTGAAACAAGAAAGTCAAGTTATTAATGTAAAATATGGTGTTGTTAATATAGAGACCGGTGTTGTTATTGTGAAACAAGAAAGTCGAGTTGTTAATGTAAAATACGGTGTTGTTAATAAAGAGACCGGTGTTGTTATTTTGAAAGAAGAAAGTGGAGTTGTTAATATAAAATACGGTGTTGTTCATAAAGAGACCTGTGTTGTTATTCTGAACTGAAAGAGAGGGAAAGCTGAAGGGTAGGGGTGTTTTTTCGCCGAGATTTCATAATCTCATATTTCTCCACCATACTGAGTCCATACTGACCTAAGATTTTACTAATTCGAAGCTTTGATTTATCTTTTTTTTTTTGTTAATGGATTTATCTTTTTTATTTTCCAACTGTAAGAAAAATATAACTAAAAAGAAGATTTGGCGTATCGGGGCGAATCCATGTTTGGATCCCGGTCAAAGCTCCAATGCTCTATACTTGTGCCCACACAATTATTAGACTACTAGAGCCTAATTGTGATTTGCACAGCAGATCACCAAAACCAGAAAGATGGTAGGAGAGAAGAGAATTGCCAGAAAACTTAATGGCGGGGTGAATTGCAATTGAAGAGGCACACCCTATTTATAGTGGTTTATGGAGGCCACTAATTAGGAAACATGTGCACTCCTTCTTGCCCTCCAAAACAGCAATTAATTGATTCTCAATTAATTCCCTAATTATGATGATTTGTTCCTCATTTAACAAATCCATAATTAATACTAAATTATTCTCCAATCTGTAATTAATGCTGATTTTATTCTTATTTGATTAAGCTACTTATATCCTAATCAAATAGTCCGGCCCATTAAGGACGGACTTTGATCCAAAGTCCAACACCAACGTATTCTACTCGAATTTTCCCCTGATAAAAAGCAACGAGACCCGAACCCGAATTCTGAAATTAAAGCCCCAACTTCACCCTAATCCGCCACATTACTCTGCTTCTCTGTATATATGCAATGCATATACACACGCATACATCATCTATGAATCAACGACCAACACCCCATACGCCACCTTCCAGGGAATCATAAAAAATACAATGATCAAAGAAGAAAAGAATATATTATCATAATAATAATTCTGAATCAGAATCTGGGTAAAATTCAGGTATACCAGTAGCAGCCCACAGAGACTCGTTAAAAGCTTCTTGCAAATGGTGAGGTATGAACTGTGATCTACACAAAGGACAAGTTTGCTGATCGTATCCCAACCAACGGTCAAGACACTCCTTGTGGAAGACGTGGCGGCAGTTTGTGAGCCGTCGGATCTCAACGTCGCCATCAAATTCGTTCATGCACACGGCGCAAGAGCTCTCCGGCGCCATCACCTCTTCCGCTGCCAGCTCAGAGAACTGCATCACCGGCAGCATCTCTCGGATCAGCACCGCGCTCGTCGACTCGAACTCGGGCATCCGCGTCGGATAATAATGATAGTACGGGTCGTCGGAATCCCAAAAATACAGAATGTCCTGTTCGAGAAAATTGGGGACGCCAAAGGAGCGAAGGAGGAACGATGTGATTCCCCTTAGGATTCCAAGTACGGCGAGGATCTGGAGGATGAACTTTGGGAAGACGAGCTCGGTGCATCCCACCAATCCCATATCGGAGAACCAGAGAAAATGTATAGATGAAGCTTAATTCAGTTAGTTGCGGAGGAAGAAGGCGGGTGCGATATATATATATACACACATCTAGAAGAAGCTTGTTTCAGTGGAAATGGCGATAATGGGACAAATTAATTTTCAAGTTTTCATTTGTTTTAAAATCCGTGTTATCCGGTCTGAATCTGTGATCAAAGTGTGTTCCAGTCTTCCAGATGACGATATGACTCTAGGTGGTAAAAAAAATGTACTCATTATTTATTTAAAGTTTTATATTTTATGTATAAATATATATGGGTATTATTGAGGATTGGTGGGGGAAATGGTCAAATCACTGGTCCATCGATTTACAATTTTTTATTAGTTTTTCCTGCTATTTTAGGATGATCATTTGATTTTTTGATGATGATATTTAATAATATTTTTATTATGGGAAAATTCCTATAAAAGACCTTCGAAATAGCAAAATTCCATTTCAGTGCAGTGAAATCCAAAAACCCGAACCAGTCATGTGTCAGTACGAATGAACAGTGCAGAAGGTGTTAAAAGACGATTTTGCCCTTTAACCCTCATTCTTGCCACTTTCAAAATAACAACACGAGCCTCTTAATTAACAACTCTGGATTCTTGATTAACAACTTCAGTTTCATCTTTTTTACTTTCACAATAACAACACCGGTCTTGTTATTAACAACATCATATTCTACATTAACAACTCTCATTTCTTATTTCACAACTTCGTAATTTAAGTTTCAGGGCCAATAACAACACCTCTTTTTTCATTAACAACACCGTATTTTATATTAACAACACTATATTTTGGAGATGCGAATATGTAAAAGAATAAAGTAGAGTTGTTAATCAAGAATCCGGAGTTGTTAATTAAGAGGCTCGTGTTGTTATTCTGAAAGTAGCGAGAATGAGGGCTGAAAGGCAAAATCGTCTTTTGGCACCCCCTGCACTGTTCATCCGTACTAACACATGACTGATTCGAGTTTTTGGATTTCGCTTCACTGAAATGGAATTTTATTATTTTGAAGGTTGTTTATAGGGATTTTCCCTTTTCTTATATCATATATTAGTTTTTCTTTTGGATCCATGCGTTTCAAACCCAAAACAATAAACCACTTGAGCACGTAGGAGCTAGCTTAGAACATCATAACAGTTTTATATAATAATGAAATTAGTTATAATATAATTAATTTTTTATATGACTATCTTTTAGAAAAATTCTAAGAAAATATCATTTGAACTTTAAAATTTTAAATAAGTCATTTGACAAGAATTTGATTTATCAATCTCATTATACTAGTTGTCAATCCCATTACTCTTATTGTTAACAAAATCAATTTAAGATTTTGAAGTTTAAGTGGTATTTTTTTTTTTTGAAATTTTCCCTATCTTTTTTTAAGATATAAAGGAAATTCCAAAACTTGAGGTACTTACAAATTAGGATTAACTCCTATTAAAACATATAAACATTTAACAGAAACTGTTTGTATTTAAGGAAAATTCCTAAGCATATATTTGGCACTTCTTTTTATATGACTATTTATTTGATTGGGGCAAATTCTAACATTTTTGGGCTTAATTGAGATATTTCTTTCAAAAGTGTTTTTTTGTATTCACATGAATTTAAAATTAAAACCACGTGCTTAATTGGCTAAAGTTTCACTACTACGTCCAAATCCTCATTGTTGAATTAGTTAAATTTTATAAAATGTCAAAATTATCCTCAATAAAGTTATTAGTTAGAGAAAATTGACTAGCTAACTAATTAAATTAATTAATTAAGATGTTTTATAGTAAGCTAAAGATATTAGGTGCAAAAATAAGTACTTTGGAAAAAACATGTTAGATGTTCTTACATAATAATGATAGGAGAGAATACTAGTTTGACACATGATGTGGAATATTTTCTGTAATATCCTAAATTTTCGGACTAGAGGCTCCAGAATAAGTTTAAATTAAGTGGACTAATAAACCCTGGTTTAGCAAGTATCCCAGGAATGCATAAGAAACATAATGGCTTGTAGAAACTGCATCCGGAATAAAGTTTGAATTTTGGTGCTGTTTAGTTGAAAGAAAATACCCAATTCCTTTTGGATGTGTTAGAATGACATAAAACCTAACCCGAATTCAAAAGAAAAGGGAAATATCATCTAGAAAGAAGTAAGAAAGAGAATTAAAAAAATTAATAGCACAAGAAATAATATTGTCATAATCAAAGACGAAAGGGACAATTGTCACTTGATCTTGAGGTCAAAATTGGAAGACAAATCGAATGGCTAAATTTTGCTCTTCAAAAGTAAGAAGTGATTATGAGAATGAAAAAAACAACCAATTCCCTCCCCTTATATTATTAAAAACGTCCAAAAAGGGTAAAGTAGGAAGAAAGAAAGGGTTGGTCAAAGTGTTAACCCAATTTCAAGAAGACTTTGGTCAACTAGTCAACACATGTTTCTCCCTTTTTCCCTTAGGCATTTCGGTTAAGAGAAAAAAAGAGGGAAGAGGAAAGATCATTTTTATTTACCAAACACACCTTAGTATAATTAATCATCTTGCTTTTTTAAGGAGCTGCAAGAAATTGACACTTGGCACATTGTGGACTAAGCATTTGGTTTAAGTAAAGATAAATTCCAAAAACTCCCTCTCTCCTCTCCAAATTCGTCCAACAGTCCTAAAATAGAGGGAAAAATGAAGAAAATTATAAGAAAAAAAAAAGAGGAAAGAGTAAGGAAGAATAGTGAAAGTTCCTGAGCTCCGGAGCCGATTTCACCTTCGATTCGGTGTTTTCAACTTTTGAAGTCTTCTTTAATGTTGTTCCTCTCAGTGAGAGCAACATTTCTACGGCTTTGGATTCTTGATTAGAGGTGTTTGGAGCTATCTACCTAGTGAAAGTGCAGCAAAATCAAGAACCAGTTGTAGAATTGAGTAAAGGCATATGTGAGCTCCTATTTGAACCGACTGTTTTGCTGTTTTGTTGAGCTTTAAGCATTTCTTGGGCTACCCTATGATTTTGTCCAAATTGGGATTTTAAGGCTATATGTTGTTTTAATCATGACAATGATGATATATGAGGGTTATTAATGATATTAGACTAGTTTGATAGTGAAATTGCAAAACTGTTGATTGTTGGGTTGAAGTTTATGGGAGACAATTGGTTTGTGATGAAATTTTGAATGGACAAATCATATCTAATGACTATGATATTTTTCATATTGGTAGTAGATATCCTAAGCTTTAAAATGATATATAGAATACGTTGATTGGATATCTAGGGAGTAAGTTATGAATTTTTAAAATTTAGACACTGAATCTAGAATAATTTTTGTGGTAGTGAGGATTGTTTGAGGTTTTTGGAATTTTATGGTTATAAGTAGAACTAGATGATATCTTTCTTTTAAAGAGGACTTAAAGAGCTTTGAATAAGATTTTGAACCACTCCATTTGGAATTTTATTGATTAAGTTATGGTTTTTGGAAGTTGAGCCAAGAAACAGGGAAAATCTGGAAATCCAAATTTTAGCTGCGACTACGCACCTAAGTTGTTTCTTGGCCGTGGCCAGAAGATTTCTTGGCCGCGGCCCAAAAGGTTCTGACCTCTCTTGGTTGCGGCCAAAAAATCCTTTGGCTGCGGTCAAGACCCCCTATTTCAGTACTTTATATTTTCTGAAAGATGTTGACTGTTCTCGTATTTCCCAACCCCATCGGTATTTGTTTGAGCTTCCAATGGCTACCCAAGTGACTCAAATGGTAACCAACAAGTTTAAAACAAAGAATAAATATTGGGATAGGTCAAGAATAATTTAGTTTATATTATGCCAAAAGTATTGGACTAAGTAATGACAGCCAATTGTAAATTCTGATTATAGGACCTGCTAATTGTTCGGGATCTGAGATCTGCCCAAGCGTGGATAAATAGTTGGATACCCTTCAAGGAAAGCGACCAGGCAATAACTCTTTCTTTCATATGTTATGAGACACATTGCATGTGAGTGGTTTCATCATGAGTTTGGAAGCATTCACAATTTGCGAGGTGGTCGCCTGGGGCCTATTGCGCGGGTGGACGTCTGGGCCATGAAAATTACTATCATGCACGAGTTTAATCCTGGGGCCTCGTTGCACGGGTGAACACTTGAGGCCAAGTGATTTATATACCTAGCACTATGGTAATGTGATATGCTGCATGATGTGTTTTGAATGCTGATTGCTATTTTCGTGATATATGATGATTGTGTGGCATACTCTGTGTTCTTGTATATATGTGATCGAATATCTGTTACTACTGAAATTATTTTGAATCTCACTCTTTTCTTATAACAACTATAGCTTAGGCTAGCTGCTCAAAGGGCAAGAAGGTAAACCTGGACAACTAGAGGACAAAGCTGAGAAATTTTATTTCTTGTTGGTTGTCTGTTTTGGTACTGTATATGATGTATATAACTTGGTAGACAAAGAGACGCTTGAATACTCTGATAAGAGGAATTAAGAATTGATGAGTTATGATAGAATTGTGAACCTTTATGAAACCATTTTGAAAAGTTTTAAATTCATTAGAAAAACCCATTTAATTACAGGTTCAAACCCTGATTTGAAACTGAGATTTATAACTATTTTCTAAATTATATTTGTTCCAGGACTGAATTCCGGGCTTAGCGGTTCAACTCGCTATGCATTTAAACTCATCAGATGATCATGAAGGTAAGGGTGTTCCAATTTCTATATTGGTAATTTGCTACATTGATATATAACTTATGATGCAGATACTGGTATGCTTTCATTAACTTAAGATGCATGTGTTTGAGACTACAGATATCCATGTTTATATGTATTTAATAAATTAATAAATAAAAATGAACAATATAATTTCGAATTTAAAAAGGGTATTTTAAAAATGATACTACTATATATTCACATAAAGAAACAAAATAATTTTTTTTTTACCTGAAGAAACAAAAATAATTGAGCTCCTTCCATGTGTATTGGCCGCTGTGGCCTCAAGAGTCTAATCTCTTGTCATTATAATTCAAAAAAGATATTACAGATACGTACTGTGACTTGTGCAGTACAATATGGTTATAACAAATCTGGCCCCAAAAATATGACTTATCTTTAGAGATAACTAGGACCCAAACATAATTAATTTTCAATTTCAATGACATCATTGTTTTTGGGCATATCTTTTTAATTAGACATTGATTTTTGACACGAGACAAACATTGAAAATACCTTTTACGGAAAGTGTTCCGCCATGGCCCAACACTGTAGAATTAAACTGGGCCTTTGGTCACATTAATATTAGGGAAAAAAACAGAAAAAGAATTTTGAAATTGTAAAATTCTAAATCAAGTATTTTTAAAAAAATAAGTTATGAATTATTTATTAAATTTTGTCATTACTTTATCAACTCTTAATAATAAATTTGATTTGGGATTTTACAATTTTAAATTTTTTTTCTATCTTTTTTTAATATTATTAACATGTTTGTTAATATATTATAATAAACGATAAAGAAAGTGGTATTTGTCTCACAGACATTTTAGTTACTTTTTGGTTCAGATAGCCGCCTGACTCTTACTTTAACTTTCACCACTTAAGCAAATGGGTTTGGCTTAATTTGACTCCTTAATCAGTTATTTCTATTTCTTTGAATTTTTTTTTTTTTTTTATAAACAAGATCAATATTATCTAATGGATAGGAGACAAGCAGAGCCTTTTAGTAATACACATAGCTTCCACAACGGTACAACAACGAAATGGATAATAAATAAATATCGCTAAACACCACCTGATTACCCTGAAATCCTAGAATCAAAAAACCGAAAATGATTAAACTACACTACTACATATTCACGCCTAATTTACACTCCATACTTAACAGTTTTTATGGAACCGTTAAATATACAGAGACGGAGTTAAGAGAATGAAATAGATAATGGTTATTTAAAACAACCGTTATCAACACCCATTTCTATTTCACAGACATACAGAAAAATACATATATACTAATAAAAGTATTCGTTTACAATCCAGAGTCAAAATATAGAATGCGACAGTATTTCCAATATTTACAGGATGTCCAAAAGTATTTCAAACATAAACTAACTATAACCACGAACTTTAGCTTTGCCTCGAGACATGTGCCAATCACTTCCTTGTATCTACGTCTTTGCCTTTTGATCCACTGGCACTCGATGAGATGTTTGTTTAGAAAAAAGGGTGAGATTCCAAGGGACCAAGTAGAAACATGCTATCGTTCATATAAAAAGCGAAATGTAAATATGATATGCACCAATTAATGAACAATATAAACACATCATCGTCATGTATATATGAGTAGAGCCCAACTCCACTAATCTTACACCAGTTGGATTCTTAACCAACTCCTAGTGTAAGTGCACCTCTGGCACTAACGGCCATTTCTAGGTAAACCATGTTGATTAATATAGCAGATTTACAAACAATGGCAACCATACAATCATATGAACTATGAAATGATGTATGAAAGATAATGTTCCTACCTCAAAGCTCTATCGACCCCTTTTTGTATGCCTCGTAAAACGTGTCAACTTTCAGCTCCCGACTTTATCCTAAAATATTAAATGTACAATAAATAGATCATAACCTATCTAAGTATCATTTTAGACACTTTCATAGTCTTTCTTGTGATTATATTAGCCTATAGTGAAAATTACCTAAAATGCCCCTAGGACCCCGGCCCAACTGCACTTTTCCCAAAATTTTGACTAGGGTTATTTTGGCGTATTTTCACCCAAGGAATCCATTTTCTGGCTTAGAATTACCAAATTCAATGTCAAATTATGAAACTATCCTTGACAGCCCTGCTTTAGGGTTTTAGAGGCGTTTTTGTAATTATGCTTTTTCGAGTTTTTCAGAAAAAGTGACCAACTAGAACCCCACCTAATTTTCCCTCCTAAATCCAATGGAACCATCAAATCATTGAAAATCCAAATCTTTCCCCCTAGAACAATGCTGGTCAAAACTTAACCAAGAAAAAGGGAAAATTGCACTTTTGTATTTTAACATCTAAAACTTATGTCTTTCCGCTTCTAATCCATTATCAAGCCATTTAAATGCATGGTAATCATGATTTAAAGAAATTTGGGCAGCATAACCCCTTAGGGTTAGGACTTTTCAAATTTACAAACTCAATCAAAACCACCAAATCCAACCATAAACATCTTCAACAACAACATACTAGTATGGATTTGAGATTTGTGAAGTTACCTCTTGAGTTCTTGAACTTTCTTTCTCTAGACGTCCTCCTCTATCTCTCCTTGAGCTCAAGATTTTCTTCCTAAACCATAGATTTTATGGAAATGAAGAGATTAGACAAGAGCTTATGGGAGATTAGACAAGAAAAACCTTAAGAAATCTCCACTTACCTTAATCTTTCTCTTCTACCTTCTCTCTAAAGCTTGAGGTTTCTTAAGCTTCTCTCTCTCTCCCCCCTCTCTTGAGCTTTGGATGAAATGAGCATGAAAAAAATGAAGCCTTGCTTCATAAATTATCCTACCTAATTTCTCTTAATTAAAAATGGTAGGAAATTAGTTTATGACATCACACTTGTATTCACCCTTATCTACTTTAAACTTGTTTCATAGGTCCACTTGGATTTGAACCAATTCTCTTCCCTTATTTGGTTAGCCCACAACGCATAAGAGGGCTCTTCCATGCACACAATTGGGCTTTAATTCCATTCATCCAATTACATGCACAAGAAACATTATTTTAATCTTAATTGTACATATGCTCATATTTAACAATTATAATTTATTCTTCTTGGCTTGGATTAAGGACACTTGGCATATTTTGTTAACCAATACTTACTTTCTGATTTTATTTTCATGAATGGCGAAAATATGAAGAGAAAAGGGAAATAATAATTATTCAAATTAATTCCATAGTTATTTTGCCCATTTTCTTATGAATATGAACATTTATAAAATTCCTAAATTCCAAATTCATGAATATTCACCATTTTATTGAATTTTCTAAATAATTATAGTATATTTGGTGATTATAAAATTTGGTGTGTTACAACTGTTAAGTATATGAGACAATATTTGATGGTTTTGTATGATCACTATTGATGATACTAAAATTTAAGTAAGAATAGCAAGTATACGAGCTGTGAAAATTGTATAATAGCATATCAATGTCGTCCCACAGAGATTCAATTGAATTAATGATTAACCATTAAATTTCTCATTTTCATTTAAGTTGAGCAAATCAAATAATGAATTTGAAAATTAATTTAAACAAGTGTAAAAGTAGTAACTCTAATGTTTATAAGATTTCAATTGATAAAAACAACAAAAAGAGACTAATTCATTTTTTAAGTCTTAGAGCATGTAATTACTCAAAATAAAGGCACTTAATATTAATTTGTTAATCTAGAATATTAATGGATAAAAATATCTTCCGATCACTTATACTCATTTTTCAAGTTAAAATTATTATTTCTAATTAATTTTCTTAAAAGGCAATAAATAACCAATTTCACCCTATTAGCATTATATAGGTCAAATAAGTACTCTAAGCTCAGTAAAATCTAGCCAGCCATACATAGCTTTAGGGAGTGTTTGGATTCAATTTTTTTAATTGATTCTCAGTCCAAATCATGGTTTCCCTTAAAAACATCAAAACACCCAATTTTTATGAATAATCCCGTTTCAGCCTAAACCAAGGTTTGAATTGCAAAACCTTGGTTTGGGCACAATCCAATTTTTTCGCAATTCCGCACTGATTATTTTACCGTTGGGAGCAATTATTATATATATCTCTCTCTCTTATCTTTCCCTTTTCTCTTCTCTCCGTCGCTCATTCCTTCCATTTCTCTTCTCTGTACTTCGATTTCTCCTCTCTCCCATCGCTCCTTCCCTCATTCCCGTCGCTCGTTCCCTGATTCCGTGGCTCCTTCCCTTTTTCTTTCTCCGTCTTCCTTCTCTTCCCAGATCCCGTCGAGCTTTGTCCGTCTTCCTCTCTTCCAGATCCCGTCGAAGTTCCCCATATTCGGCGTTCTCGGTCACTGATTTGGCCTATTTCAAGTCCGTCGGTGGCTGGTGGTGGACGGTGGCAGTGTTTCGGGTGGGTACGACCCCCCCTTTTGTCCCCATTTTTCTGCTAATTCTTTGGTTCGATATGAGGCGCTGGTGCCTGGCGGAGCTTTTTCGGCGGTTGGAGAAGGTCGAACGGTTTGCGGTCGGTGCCGGTGACGCTCATAAGTGTTCAAAAACTCTAAACTCGCTCTGTTCGATGAGTGTTTCGATTCAGCTTGTTCTATTTTTTTTTCCCGAATTGCTTGTTCTGTCGAGGGAGATATTCTTTGCAAACAAATATTGGTTAATGACATTGATATTGGTTTGAAAATCTGGTGAAAAGAACCTCTGTCTTGAAAAGAACCTCTGTTGATATTGATATTGATTAATGACGTTGATATTGGTTAATGACATGTTTATTGGTTAATGACGTTGCAAAGAACCTCTGATGCAAAAAAAATTTCGTTAATGACATTGATATTGGTTAATGACATTGATATTGGTTAATGACATTGCAAAGAACCTCTATCCGGTTAGTGTTTTGAAAATGCTAGTTGGTATATAAAACTTACTGAGCTGTTAAGATTTGTGATTGTGGAGACATGATTTCATTTTTGTTATTCTGTATTGGAAAAATAAACGAATAATGGTTTGAAAATCTGTCATTAGGCTTTGATGAGTCAATGACAGTAATAGATTTCAGTTTGGTTAGAATCTAATGCCTGTCTTTGTTTGCTTTAGAATTCTGTTTGGTTAGAATGCAATGACTGGACTGAGAATCATCGTCAAGCATAGATTTGTGTTTGGTTAGAATGCAATGACTGGAAATCCTTGTAATATATTTCTGTTTGGTTATAATGCAATGTCTGTCATCATTTGCTTTAGAATTTTGTTTGGTTAGAACGCAATGACTGGATTGTGAATGATCGTCAAATCTAGATTTCTGCTTGTTTAAGGTGAAACCATAATGAGTAAGGGTAAGGAAAAAGCATCTTGGGATGTGAAGAGCACAAAAGTCTTTATTGACCTCTGCATAGACCAAGTTGCGAAGGGAACATGCAAAAGCACTAGCTTTAACAAAATTGGGTGGAAAGAGATATCAGAATCCTTCACTGCAAAGACCAATAGAATATATGATAAGGGTCAATTTAAAAACAAATATGATGCTCTTAGAAAGGATTGGCAGCTATGGGATAGGTTGTTACACGAGACGGGTGTTGGATGGGATAGTGAGAAGAACACTGTTGTTGCCGACGACGATTGGTGGGAGAAGAAAATTTCGGTTAGTAATTAATTTCAGCGAGCGAACATATTTATTTCCTTGACATCGTGCTTGTACAAACTTGTGTAACAAACTTTGATGATGAATGTACAGGAAGTTTCAGGATATGATAAATTCAGGACAAAAGGACTTCAGTTTCAAGAAGAATTGACCCAATTGTTTGCAAGTGTTGCAGCCACGGGATCACAAACTTGGGCTCCTACATCCATGTCTCTTCCTGTCCCTCCCTCTACTGAGGCAATCCCAAAATATGATATGCAAGAGGGATCAAGAGACAGTGATGAGGTGTTAGGGACACCTATTGGGTTGAGCGGGGGGATGCATTCATTCAATGTCAATACTAACAGTGGAGGTAGTGGTGCCAACAATGACAAAGGGAAGGGAATCAATGGTGGGGAAAGAACAAGCAGCGGTGGCAGAGGAGGTAGCTCGTTGGGGGTCAGGAAGAGGGGTGCGGGGATGAAAAAGAAAGGGCCGGCCTCAGCTAAAATAGCCGATGCCCTATACAAGATTGCTGATGCAAATGACGTTGATGCTGAAGCTGCACGAGCAGAAAGGATTGCAGCAGAGGCACGGGCTGAGAAGATGGCTGCAGAGGCATGTACAGAAAGGATGGCAGCAGAGGCACGTGCTTACGAGATTTCAATTCTGGGAGTAATTAACCACCTTAGACAGGTTCCTGAAGTTGTCAATAATGATGAATTTTATGCACGCTGTGTACACCTCCTTATGAGGGATCCACCTGCAAGGGAGATGTATGCATCAATGAAGGATATGCCACACCAACTTCTCATTTTTCTTAAGCATGAATGTTATGGAAGTTTATGAAATGTATTGTTATATTTACCTTTTCAGTAGGAATTATGTTTAATTACGACATTGCTCAATTGTCTCTTAACTTTGTTAATTTACAATTGGATGTCATCTCACTTGTCTGTTAACATTGTTGTTTTATAGTTGAATGTTATCTGTATGCATATTATGACTATATAATTGTTGTCATTACCGTTTATAACATTTAATATATATGTCAACAGTGGGATTAGATATGGACAACACATTGAAAATTATGGCAAACTATAGGGAACGGCGCAAACAAAGAGTCCGAAAAGTGGCCGCATATGTTGGTGCATATGCTCAGCTATATTTATGTAAAGAACCGCGGCACACAAGTGACTTTACAGGTGCTAAATGGGTGCGTGAAGTCTTAAGTGGTAATTCGAACTTTTGTTATGATATGTTTAGAATGCAACTTTATGTCTTTCACGAGCTTTGCTTTGAACTGTAACGACATGGTTTGACGAAGACTCAAAATATGGGTGTACATGAAATGGTTGCAATTTTTTTGAACACAGTTGGATTTGCAAACTCGAGTAGGCTTCAACAGGAAAGGTTTCAGCGCTCAGGAGAGACAATTCATAGGGCTCTGCATCTTGTCTTAGATGCATGTTGTCGTCTTGCAATGACTAACATAAAACCACAGGATCCTAAGTTTGAGAACATTCACTCAAAGATACGACTCAGCAATAGATACTGGCATTTCTTTAAAAATGCTATTGGAGCAATTGATGGCACCCACATTCCATGCAAGGTCAAAGCAAAGGAAAGAACAAAATATATTGGTAGAAAAGGATTTACATCGCAAAATGTAATGGCGGTTTGTGATTGGGACATGTGTTTTACCTTCGTATTGGCTGGATGGGAAGGAACAGCCCATGATGCGCTCATATTTGATCATGCTTTGACAACGCCGTCGATGAATTTTCCACATCCCCCAAAAGGTATGCTTATAACTCCTACACTTTAATTATTATTAATTATATATATATTTATTGACTTTAACCTAATTATTTTATAAAGATAAATATTATTTGGAGGATGCTGGCTATCCCACCTCGACTGGATACCTTGGTCCATACAGATCCGAGCGTTACCATCTCCCAGACTTTCAGAGATCATCTACATTTGAAAACCACAATGAGACCTTCAATTACTTACATTCCAGTCTTAGGTGCACAATAGAAAGAACATTTGGCGTTTGGAAGAACAAGTTTGAAATATTACAGAACATGCGTAGCTATAGCTTCCCCACACAGGTTAAAATAGTGTGTGCTACAATGGCTATACACAACTTCATTAGAAAAACATCTATTTCTGATCCTGACTTCCGGCGCCATGATCGAGAGGGTATTTTGTTTGATGCCGATACAGATGACGACATAGAACCTTCAACAATACATTCATCAATTGCATTTTCATCTGACATGGCTTCTCTTCGTGATTCTATAAGAGATCAAATCGTTTATTATATGCACGAAGCTTAGTCATGTATAGTTTCCTTCTTTTTACGTACGTTTTTATTGACAATCTGTTAAATGTTATTGTATTTACATTTTGACGTATTCTATTTTTGACAATCAGTGAAATGTATGCGTATTTCTACTCTAAACTTATACTTTGATATTTTATAATAGATTATTTTATATCATAACTACTTATAAATGATTTTTTGTTACACAAGTTATTACTATACATGTACACACACATATGTATGTATGTTTGATCCAAATTTTTAAACCATATAATAGACTAATAATATAATTTATAAAATAATTTTATATATTTTTTGATATTGTATATTTGACTAATTTTATAATTATAATTTTTTTAAAAATTTATTTTGAATATTTTTATATTTATTAAACATTTAATGTTTTATAATGCATATAATATAAATTTATCCCTTACATGTAATTATCACAAAAATTAATGTTCTTTTTAGTAATTTGACCATAGAAAAAATTATTTTGACTATAACATCCAAACAATCTTTTAATCAACATCAAACCGTCAATTCAGCAACAGCAAATTCAGTGTTCAAAACCATAATAAAAATCAAATTGAAGCAGTGAAATGAAAAAAAAAAGACCCAGCTTCCTCTGATTCTTCGCTGCTGCCACTTGCTCAATGTTGAAGGTGATGAGCAATTTCCCAAAACAGCAGTAGCTTCCTTCTCCTCTGGTTCAGTCGCCGGCCAACCAAGGAAGAAGGAAGCACAAATCTCGCCGGCGGTCTCTCTGCTCTCTGGTTCGGACGACGTCAGGAATGAAGAGACAGAGCAGCGGTGTGAGCAGAGATGAAGAAGAATGAACAGTAAGCCACGCCCCTCTAATCTCTTTGTCAACTCTCCGAACTGGTTCAGATCGAAGAAGGCGATGGTGATGAAGATGATCGAAGATCTCTCCTTGCTTCACGATCTCCCTCGCCTCTCCCATCAGTCCAGCGCTGACGGCTGCTTCCTTTTACTCGTGCTCCGATTTCGCTCCCTCTCTGAATCAGCTCCAAGAAGACGATGGTCCAGACCACAGTGCCAGCCGCCATCCTTCTCCGATCTGGATTTCTTCCGTTTAAAGCTAACTGTCCTTCTCGAGGTTGAAGACGATCCTGAGGAAGATGATCCACACTGTGCAATGTCGGCTGCCCTCTTTCTTAAGCTCACTCCCTCCTCTCCAATCTGGTTTTTCTCGCTCCCACTGATTCTCTTGGACAAGGATGAGGAATGAATCTGGATTCTCTCCCGTATTCTTCCCCTCCCTTGCACCTCGCTTATTTAAAACAGCGCCGTTTTGGGTCCAAACAATAATAGGGGTTGTGTCCTTTAAAACAAAAATGGTAGCATTTTGAAGTATTTTTTAGTACCGCTTGGTATCATGAAATAATTTTTAAATAGTATTTAATATCTTAAAATATTTTTTATTACACTGATCACTCTTAAATATTTTTTTAGTAGTAACCACTGTCTATCAAATTGCATTCTAAAATATTATTTTAGTAACATCTAATATCATAAATTAATTTTTAGCTCACTCAGCACCTTAAATAATTTTTTTAGTAGTAACTACTGTTTAGCAAACTACATTCTAAAGTATTTTTTTAGTAACATCTAGTATGATAAATTTTTTTAAACTCATTCAGTACCTTAAATAATTTTTTCAATAATACCCAATATCTTAAAATAATTATTTTTTGCATCTAATCCCCTGAAATATTTTTTTATCACTACTCTGTATCTTAAGTTTAAACTGTTTGTTGCAATTAGAAAAATATTTTACCATACTGAGCATAGAAAACATTATTTCATGATACTGATGATACTGAAAATATATTTCAGGATGCTGCATTTTTTTTAAAAGGACCCAACCCCCTATTTTTTGGGACCTGGCTTGTCTCCTTTACCTTTCCCATTCGCTGCCCTCCTATACTTTAAAACGACGCTGTTTTGTAACTCAAAAAGAGATCTCAGCCATCTATGCTTGTTTAATCTTACCCGTTGGTTGTGAGGGCAGTTTGCTCTTCATTTCATCGTTTGCAGAGAACAAGCCACAGATCTGGTCGAATAGCTTAATTACTTGAAGGAGCTCTGATCTGTTATGAAATCTTGCTCTCTCTCGTCGTTTAAAGCATACACTGGATATGTTAACCACAAAAAACATTCCACACTTATGGTGTTGCCTCATCGAGGGCATTGCCTCCGCTGAATCGTCGCCCCCGTCGTCCAGCACACCTCCAACTGCCACCACCGACTCCACCGTATTCATCCCAGGTTCCGTTGTCTTACCATTCTTTGTATTTCTATTAATCTTCCAAATCTGTTTAATCGTAGAGCTCGGAGAACAGTGATGAAAAGTGAACGTGTTCCTTTTCCATTTGTACGAACTCATCTTGTACTGAACTTCTTCCTATTTTTTTTGGGTAATATAAACTTTTTGCTATTTACTATATGTAATCGGAGTGATGTTTTGAAACTTGGATGAAGCATGCTCATTGTTTATGCTGTATCAGTTACTGAATCAGTTATGTTCATGGATTAAATATAAGGAAAACCAGAAGGAGAACTTTACTTTTGCATAATACATTTGTCATGTGTAATATGTTTGGAATTATGTGCTATATGATAACACGGCCTCAATCCACTTATAAATACTGCAGGCATGTAAATACTTTTCCTATTTCATATTTTGAATTTAGCCTTAAGTTTCCTTGTCAACCTCTTTGTCACCAGGTTTTGTCCAACATTGTTCAAGTTGTGTTAGGAATTTCACAAATAAAATGGGTCTCAACATCCTCTGTTTAACCTTTTTTTCAAAATAATAGAAAAATAAGAAATTTAGTATTTTAATTTTAATAATCTCTTAAAAGCAAATACTCTATATAATTCCGTCTTTTCAAGTTATCTTTTAGACAGATGACAAAAAATAAAATGCAATATATCCAACAAAAAGAAGTGTTTTATTCATGATATTTTCTTGTTATTGCAGAAACCATGGCTGAGGAGGATCCCAAACCCTTGAATTATATTCTAGAGATTATCTTGAAGAAACGAAAAAGCAGCAAAGCATTGGCCTTGGGGAAAAAGGATCAACTTCAGCAGAAGAAGTTCCAAACAAAGAATTCCAAGGATTATATCAAAAAGCCTGAGGATTTCATCATTGAGTATCGAAACAAGGTCCCTCTCTTTCCATATGCATACATGTATGTTTGTGTGTGTGTCCATTTTTTGGATTATTACCAATATGAAATGACTTTGTGCTTCTTTTGTGACTGAATATTTACTGCTATGACTTGGCTGTTCTGAGTTATTTTTGCTGTTATTAATTGCTCAATATAACCATTTCTCAATCAAGCCAAACATTTGCATCAATCTTAAAAACTGTTCTGATTTATTTTTGCTGTTCTGATTTTTTTTCAGTTCATATTTGCTGCTATGACTTGGCTATTCTGAGTTATTTTTGCTATTACTAATTGCTGAATATAACCATTGCTCAACCAAGCCAAACATTTGCATCAATCTTAAAAACTGTTCTGATTTACTTTTGCTGTTCTGAGTTTTTTTTTCAGTTAATATTTGCTGCTATGACTTGGCTATTCTGAGTTATTTTTGCTGTTACTAATTGTTTAATATAACCATTGCTCAATCAAGCCAAACATTTGCATCTATCTTAAAAACTGTTCTGATATACTTTTGCTGTTCTGAGTTTTTTTTTTCAGTTAATATTTGCTACTATGACTTGGCTGTTGTAAGTTATTTTTGCTGTTACTAATTGCTTAATATAACCATTGCTCAACCAAGCCAAATATTTGCATCAATCTTAAAAACTATTCTGAGTTATTTTTTCAGTTAACATTTGCTGCTATGACTTGGCTATTTTGCTGTTTCAAATCATTCTTGAGTGCACTAGCCTAACTGATCTTGCTGGTTCTGAACAAGTGCATCGTTGCATTACTCTCGATTTCATTCTGAATCTGAAATGGCTTTAGCCAAGTTGATTATTTGCTAGGATTAGATCTGTCATTCTTCCTACCATAACTCTTGAATTTTATGATATAAGAATGAAACTAGTTATGTGACTAATTGTGGGCTTTGTTTCATAACAGATTACACAAATAATAGGCAATCTTGACCCAAAAATACTCAGATTACATCAATTGAGAAGACATGAACATCCTTGACAAAAAACAACATGAAAGGCTTGCTTGACCTAAGAAAGAGAGCAGCCAGAAGAACCAAATGGTGAGCTTGCTTGACCAAAAAAGGAGCAGCCACAAGGAAGTCATAAGCCGTACAAAATAGCTGGACACAATAAGGAGGAATAGAGGCTTCATGTAGGATGATCTAAGTCAACCGTTGAACCTGTAATTGTAATAGAGTGTAACTTTGTAGTGTTAATGAATATAATAGCAAGAGTCTTGAAAGTTTCCACTTTCTTAAGTTGAAACAATACTATGTAAGAAATTTTAGATTTTAATAAAAGTGAGTAAATTATTTTTTGCTATTATCATTTTTCTTCTTGCTTACCAGTATTATATGTTTGGCTGAATTCCAATGGTCCAAGTGATGTAATGTCGCTGTCAACTGTTGCCTACGAACAAGAAATAAAAGAATGTCTTAATATATACATGTATTCTATAAACAAAGTAGTTGAGGATTCTATATGACATACCATCAATAAATTTGTAAAAGTCATTTGACTTGATTGAGAGTCACCCAACATCATATTATTATGCGGTACTTGAGTTGTTGTCTCATATTGTTGAAGTTCATTATGGTGTTCCTAAAACACATTTGGAAAGACATAAAATAAGTATATAATAATTATATGTAACAAAATTAAACCAATCAAAAGAATACCTGTGAAGCTTGAGGAAGCTTTTTAGAAGTTTTCATTCTCCTTCTTCTTGGACCGAGTTCAACACAACTCTTTATCCGCTTGCTTATCTTTCTACCATCTCTTTTTAAATCCAACGACTTTGCCTCCATCATTATTGCCATCATGATTCCCCACACCATTCTCATCACCCTTACCATCATGTGATGGGTATTTTATATGAAGCTTCGTCACTTTTTTACTTAGTTCCAAAACAGCTTCATGAATAAGTGAGAATGCCTCTGAACTTTCTGATGCATCATTTGCTAATTTAACAAGCAAGGGGCATAATTGTCTATATCGATTTGACCTTTGTAGTTTAGGATCAACTTCAATTTGTTTCCCCTTGATATCATACACCACACCACATCGTGCTTCTCTTGTCCACCTCTTTAATATATATCTATTGGGGAGTAATTTGACATCACGTTCATTCAATACCCTCAATGCATGACAACATAATATACCCACTCTTTCAAACTTCTTGCAACTGCAAGTAATTGTCTCTGTTGAAGGATCAAATGTCAAACTATGCTCCCGTTCACTACCATCCATTGTAATCACATAATCAAACACAATGGCACTACCATCCTCATCTATGGTGATCTTTCTTTCTTTCCTATCTTTTATACATGTAGCGTCACGAAGATCACATTGGTGCTGGAATAAGTCAAAAATAGGTCGAGTATATATATCAGAAAGCTGACGAAGCATACTTGAACTCTGCAATATCAACCTTGGCAACTTATCTAGTGCATCAAAATCACCTTTCAATTCTTTATAGCGCTTATCCTCCAGAACTTGTTCAAATTGTTGGAGGAATCGATTGATATCCAGTTTAACATGGGTACAACTTTTGACAGATGCATTGACACTTTCGCTAATTTGTGTGCTTCTTATGCCAAGTGTCTTTGAGTCTTTCATATAGCACGCTGCCCATTTCTCTTTTATTTGATACATGGACATCAACCACAAATTTTCTGTCATATCTTGCTTTGACAATAATGCCTGCCAAGCTTCTTCAAACTCAGCTTTATCCCAACAATGATACATGCAGTGATTAAAATCCCTAACCATTGAGTTTGGAAGGTGCTTCATTGCATTTTTAGAAATATGCCAAGTGCAGAGGGTATGCTTTACACCTGACATCACTTCTTGTAATGCTCGTGACATAGCAGCATCTTGATCAGTAAAAATGGTTAGCGGCCTTACATTTTTGTGTGCGCACAAAAAAGTCTCAAAAAGCCATTTGAAGCTCTCAACAGTCTCATCATATAACAATGCCACTCCAAATATCACCCCTCCTTTGTAATGGTTGGAGCCAGAAAAAATTGCAAGAGGTCTATGATCACGATTTGTGCAATAAGTTGTATCAAGTGAGATGACTTCTCCAAAACAACCATAGTCAACTAACATGCGTGCATCAGCCCAGAATATATTTGTCACCTGCTCCTCTGAGTCTATTTGGTGAGCATGAAAAAAAGATGGATTTTCTGCTAATTGTTGTTCAAAATATTGAAATATACATCCAGCTTCACCATATTTCATGGCTCGTTGCCTTCTTGAATTAAGATAATTTTTTACATCACTTCTTGTATATCCTAAATTGGTTCGACCTCCAGCATATTGACTCTGCAAATTGAATGCTGATTTTTGACTAATCCCCACTTTTTCAGCATTTTCTAATTCATAACATTGAGTTGATGATAATCCTCGATATGATGCAAACAAGTGAACAGCTTCAGGAGGCTGAAGAGGATGATTATGATCTAGGAAAACTTCACTTATTTTGTATTTCTCCTTTACTAATTTAACTCTCATTCTAGCTTTGCATCCTGTTCTTGTCTCATCTCTAGGCTTCTTTGTTTTCACATCTCGAATGTCTGGTTTTCTCACCCCTTCTTTAGAACAAACATATAGATAAGAGGAATACTTTGACTTATCTTTTTTACTTTTGTTGAAGCTTTGTTTACGAACACCAAAACCAGTGCTTCTACCATATGACTTCCAGAATTCATATGCTTCCTCTATATCGTTAAATTCAACATCAAGCCTAGGAGTTAAATTTATATCCATCATATAAGCCTCCTACAAAATCAAAAAATATATACCCAATATAAACACAAATTCAGAGCTGCTAAGACATAAAAAATGTGATCTCATGGCAAATTGCCCACCTTTACAAATTATACTACTCTCTCATATTAACTAGCATTTATTTATTTACTCCCTCATATCTATATTTTAACCAAAGCGTACAAACACACATATAAAAAAAAAACTTTTGCACATACATGACACAACAACTTTCACGCAAATTAACATCTTGCACAAAGACATTAAAAAACACTTACTAACCAAACAAAAAAAATATTTATAAATAGGAATAGCCATATATACATACATAACAAAAACATAATATTCAGTTTCCTAATTTACTTTGAAGATTATGAACACAGATTATAAAAATCATAAATGCAAAAAGTAAATATGAAACATCAAAAAAAAATTTGGGTATTTAATTGAAGACAGTTATTTACTCATCAAGCTTTGATTAAAGACAGCTCTTTAGCTCCCTTGTGATGTCTCCTCTCAAAGAAGTCCTCCTACCAGGTCTTTGATTTTCCCAGGCAAATGGATATTGATGAAAGAAAAAGACGAAGCGCGCCAGAATTGCTGATACAAGTGAAAAAAGCGACATTTTAACATGATATTACATGGATGGTTGAGATTGATTGGGAAAATCGACGGGTCAGATGGCATAATCAAAACGACATCGTTTAAATTATTTGCTTATCATCACCGTTGAATCACTTATTACAAATAAACGGACCATATTTCAGTTTTTAGTAAAACGGCGTCGTTTTAAAGGAAAGAATGGCAGCGAATAGGAAAAGTAGAGGAGACAAGCTGGATCCTATTTTTTGGACCCAAAACGGCACTGATTTTGAGAAAGAGAGGGCAAGTATATAAGAGAAAATCCGAATTCGATGAAGAATAGTCCTTTTAGCGGCTGCCTCAGTGCCACTCTCCTCTTCCCCATAGCTTTAGGTTTCTTCTTCTCACAATTTTTTAATTTTTGTTTTCAAAACTCTGTGGTCCTTGTCCACTTAGAGAAGGAAAACTTGATCCTTCATTTTGCAAAATGATGCCACCTCTTGCTTGTTAAAAGAAGCAAAAAGATATTAAAGAAAATAAAAGAGAGACAATCAAAAAAATATTAGAAATAAACTGAAACTCTTTTTAAGAAATTTTAATTGATTATTTTTAATAATGTTTATCCTAATTAAACTATTTCTATTTTGTTTAAATCTAAGATATTTACAATCTAAATCCCACAAATAATGCACTGCTTTGATTTAATGTTATAATAATATAATCTTATAGAAACCTCTCAAAATTACATAGATAACTCTTTAAATATCTTCAAAATATACTTTAAATATACTAAAATTGGAGTGTTATTAAGTGTAATATACAAGTTTGACTTTTATGGAAAAACAAATGGTATCATTTACTTGACGGTTGTATGTAAAACACCGTTCAATATGTGCTATTAATATTTGACAGTTTTATATGACCACTGTGATATATAAGTTTTTTTATTTAGAAAAAAATGATATCGTTTATTTGACGGTTGTATGTAAAATACCATTAAATATATGCTATCAATGTATGTTGGTTGTTTTTAAAACACCGTGAAACTTATATATTTGATGATTTTTCAAAATAAATCGTGAAATATAGGGCTTTAAAATCTATTTCTAGCCCTATTTTGTTGCGATTTCAAAATTCTCACCGTTTCTTCACACGCTTAGTGAATAGCTTTGACCATTCTTTTCAGGCATCCCCACCATTATTTCCCTCTCTATTGTTGCTAAAATCATGATTCTCCTTGTTCCCATGTCTGTGGCTGTATGTGAAGGCGTTCGTGGCTTGTCCTGGTTCTGGGTTTTGTGTTCTTCGAAGCTCTGAAAGTGTCGAGTCCATTTGCATAAAGGGGAGAAATTTCCGCCCTTAATTGGAGTTAATGATTCGAACTTGAGACTTCATTCATTTATGCGTCATTGTTTATCTGGATTCTGGGTTTAGGATTCTTCAAAACTGAAGAACCTATATCTTGTTGCTCTGTTTATGTGTATTCTTTGGTACATATTCTGAATTTATGACCCTAAATTAAGCTTCATTATTGTTCAATAAAGTTGCATTGCTTGTAGTTTTGTCATGAGTTGAAAGGAGAGGGCATGGTCAAAGATTTAGTGCAAAAATTTATGTTCAGATTCTGTAAAAAAAATTATAATAGTGCCAAAATTGTTGGCTGGAATTAGGTTGGTCCTTCTCTGGTATTAATTTCATTAAGGTCTCGGTCTAGTAGTTTCATTAAGCTTCCTTTATTTTCTAGAATTATGTTTTGTCCTCTACATGCCTGAAAACACACAATGCTCAGGGAAGAAGAAGAAAGTTTTTGAGAATAGAAGAAGAAATGAGAGGTAGGAGAGAAAAAAAGAGAGAGGAGGTGACTATTGTAACCCCCTCCATAATTATATCCGAAATACGTGATTAAAATGAAATAGAGACCAATAATAATCAAATAACATTTACTAACCCATCACATGACGGGGTTTTCACGAATACTTTTTGAAATCATTTATAAACTTGTCTCATATTCACATTTTGAATACAATTACTACGCGAAGATAAATCACATTCATATAAATATATCAAAGTGCACAACTTAATCATCCCGGCAATCTCGGGTACATACCTTCACTAAAGATACATAGGGTACAATTGCCCATTACAATTCTTCAAATGGGGATTACACAATCTCATCTCGGAGGAGTCCTAGCCGCTCCCTCCACGAGCCACTTGCCCTGTCTAAATTGTTGGTAGGGGAGAGTGAGATTTGAGAGAATCTCAGTAGGAAACAGATACCATAATGCATGCATGATAGATGCTATGTGTATGACATGTTAGCTTTATCTAGATGCATGCCCCATAATGACATTTCTGCATGCTCAATATTTCATGTAACAAAACTATGGCCACAGTAAAACAGAAACAGAGCTTCATTTATTCAAATATGCTCTACACAATCAAGTAAAGCAATCACATACATCACTACACAAGCAAAGATATCAAATACATGCAAGTAAGGCAAGTCCCCTACCTCCAGTCTTTCCTTCTCGATTTGTGTGCCAGCAACTCGGGACTTCACATTCGATCCTACAATGTCAAATGTACCATTTAGACACTTCCATAGTGTTTCTAGGGGTTATATGAGGCTATATTGAAAATTTACTAAAATACCCCCGGGGACCCGGCCCGGCCGTACCCGGTCCGACTGTACTTTTCTTGAAATTTTAACATGGGCTATTCTGACATATTTTCGCCCAATTCAATTTCAATTTATAAATTTACCCTTGGCAGCCCCACTTTAAGGGTTTCAAGGGCGTTTTCGTTATTATGCTTTTTCGGCCTTTTCCAAAAAAGTGACCAACTGTAACCCCACTTAATTTTCGCTCCTGAACTCAATGCAATCATCAAATCATTGAAAATCCATCTCTAACCCCTCCAAACTAGGCTTGGCCGAAATTCTCAATTCCCCGGGAAAAATTGGGGTTTTTCGGTTTCGGCTCCGTAAACGCGTTCCTTTCTACTCCTAACCACTTTATTGACTATTCCATTAGGTTACAACTACCATTTAGTACCAATTTGGGCAGTATAACAGCCCCACACACCCATTTTCCATTTTTGAAACCAATGACAATCCGGCGAAATTTCACCGATTAAATTGTCCACAACAGCCAGAATAGTCAATACACAAGAGTTTGGAAGTTACCTCAAGCTCCCACTAGCTTTTCCTTGTCTTGGCTGAAACCCTAGCTGTTTTAACACCAAAGGAAGAGCTTCCAAACCTTAAAGAATATAAAGGAGTAGCTTAGGATCGGAGTTATACGCGTTAGGAGCTAGATCGTCGGAGAAATCGGCTTACCTTGCGAGATTTCTCCTCTTTCTCTCTCTAAGAGCTCTCAACTTTCTCTCACTAGTTTCAGCTGGTTCATCACGACAGAAAATGATAGCTGAAGAAGATGAGAAGATATTTAATTCCATGCTGATGTCATCTTTTAATGAGATGATGTCATAATTCCCATTTTCGGATTTTCTGGCAGATTTTCTGCCCAAACTTTGAAAAATCATAACTAATTCTAGAAAAATTGAAATGAGGTGATTCCAAAGCCAAATGAAAGGTATTTAAGTCCTCATTATAGGAAAAATATGGACCATTATTAGAAATCACCACAAAATTCCAGAATTACACAAATTTCATCACTGCCCCAGAACAGAGTCCATTTTCGAATTTCAGATTGGAAAGTTTCGGAATTTGTAAACACCATTTGGTCATTCAAAACGTTCACACAAACTGACTGCCCAGAAAAGAGTTTCACTAGACAGAATTTCAGATTTTGCATCTTTGCTTCCAATGGTTCCATTTTCATACCAAACATCATTCCCACATAAATTTTCACTAGGAATCCATTGGAAACACCAAATCAATCAAATTCACATCTCATTGACATGTTCTCACAACAATCTCAACATGTCAACACAATTCACATTCGAGTACCAAATCACATCATATTCTCCAAAAGGGTTATTTATCACTAACCACATCCACTTTTGGAGTCATTAACCCTTAATCACAATTTGGGATCTTGCTAAATCGGGGCTTAGCAATCCACTAATCTCAGGCTTATTCTCTAGCCTCGAGTCTCAAAATTTGGGGTATTACAACTATTAGAAGAATGAATTAAAAGGTGGCTAGTTAGTTGGGTTAACCACCTAATTAAAATCTAAAAATAAGAATATTGTGATATGGATTAAGTGTGCGGGATGTGGAGTCCTCACCAATTTAAGAGATACTAGCTATTTTATATTTGCCACAATGACAAATTTGTGAAGTAATTGTGATTTTGCTTAATAGGTAAATATTTGTTGCATGTTAATATATCGGTATCCGAGAGTGGCTCAAGTACTGAGAGTGCTAACCCGTGTTTTACAGTCTGGATTTCACATAGGTGATGACAAGAAGGATTACGTGCTCAGGAAGGCTAGGAGGGTACTGTGCTCATTCCAATCATTTTTTACAATGAAATATTTGTTAGAACTTGAATCTATAGATGAGTAAGTGGTTCCAACGCTGCTAAGGGAAATTGTCAAATAGCTCAAATGGGCTACTTTTATATGGTCACGAAGCGATAAAGAATTCAAGTTAAATTAAATTCAAAGGAATTAAAAGCCAATAGTAATTGTATATTAATATAATGTAACTTTGACAACTTAGTTGTTTCCTTTTCTAGCTATTAAGAAAGTCAAACAGTGAGAGGGTGAAGAACAACACATACCCGTATTATGGAGGATGCGTGGGGTATGCAAACATCAAGCAAAAGTTACTAGAGAAGCAAGGATTAGGATCAGATGTCACTATTCAGCATGAAGTGTTATGGGTTGCTGTGAGGCAAAACAAAGAGGGTAAGATTGATAATCCTCATGTGTAGGAGGTTACCTCAAGAATGGTAAGTAGTGATTATTTTAATTCAATTATAATTGATTTTTTTATATAGAAAGGTATTTAACCTTTTATTTTGCTATAGGAGAGCTTGAGCCAAGAAGTAGAGCAAGGCGAGCTTCTTAGGGGTGGGATGTCTTGGAAAAGGTATTGGGTTTTGACCACCGTGGTCTTTTGAGGGGTGTTGGCTATGGAGTCGATAAGAAAGAATACTTTGGTAAGCAAAAAAAAGCCAACAAGGGTTTCTGATTAGAAGCTTTAACAATATATGGAGATGATCGAGATGCAGAAGCAGCGGGTTAAAGCACAACAAGCAATTATTGATTAGTTCATGAGTTGGGACTCAGTAGGAAATCTGGGAATGGCTCACACCCAAGTGCCAATGATAGCTGCATATTCCCCTCTCAGACTCTACCTGAGGTAGTATGACTCATGCCAAAAGCCTATACTTTATTTATTTTTGCCTTACACTAATTGTATTTTCTATTTGTTTAGGGCGAGGTAAAGATTGAGTGTGTGGCAGATAGTCTTAAGTGACATATAGTTGCTATAGGCCGCATGTATGACTTATAGAGGAGAACATGATTCACAACTCACCTATCTTTCAGAATCATGTTAGGGTAGAGTTGAACATGCCTATCGATGCTAAGTATGCCCTACTAGTGCCCACCCCAGATGCACATATAATGGAAGGAGCTGTATCTAGCTTGATTGTATGGCTAAACCAGCTTATTGTCATACCATCTAAGACAAAAATGGTATACCATTGTCTTTTCAGATTTTTAATGAAGTTTATAGTAACCAATTTGATAACTTCTCAACTTGTTTAAGGGAAGAGGAAGAAGAGCAATTTAGGAGCTCATTCTAGCCATAGGAATAAGAGAACGGTTACATCCATAACTAAGAGATAATGGTAGGAGGGCATACATGGAGCCAGTAGCGCATACACTATCAAAAGCCAAGAAAAGAAGTTTGTATGGGTGTTTGCATGAAATTAAGGTCCTATAAGGGTATTCTTTGAAAGTGAGAAGGTATGTGTCAATGGACGATTTGAAGTTAGTATTCCTATGATTATCATGTGTTAATGTAACAACTATTACCAGTAGCTATTAGAGGCATTATGAAAGATGAAGTTTGAACCACTTTAACAAGATTGTATGTTTTCTTTAATGCTATCTGTAACAAAGTCATTGACACTAAAAAGTTGGATGAACTGGAAGTTGAGGGTAATATTATATTGTCCCAATTAGAGATGCATTTTCCTCCTTCATTTTTGATATAATGGTGCATTTAATAGTTCATTTGGTAAGGGAGGTAAGGCTCTGCGGTCCTGTTTACCTAAGGTGGATGTACCCTTTTGATCGATACATGAAGATCTTAAAAAGGTATTCTAAAAATCCATATCAATCAGAAGCCTCAGTAGTTGAAAGATATGCAGTTGAAGAAGCTATAGACTTTTACAATGATTATCTATCAGGGAAGAAGGAATAATCTCTGCATGAAGAGGGGAGAAGCAAGGGAACACGAGGACGAGGAATGTTCATAGGGCGGTTTGATTAAAAGGTTTCGTGTGAGAGCGGTGTGTCTGAGACAATCAAGTGGCTAGCTTGGGGGCCTTTGTTTAAGATCATTACTTAGATCGGTTATGATATAAACGAGTATTCTTTCTACACAAAAGACCAAGATGATAGAAGTATCATGCAAGATAATGGGGTATGGTAAAACCCCATATTAGCATCCATGGCCTATTATGGAGTTATAGAAGAAATATGAGAGATTACTTACAACAAGTTCAAAGTTTCTTTATTCAAATGTAGGTGAGTTAGCAATAATGTTGTGGTAATGATCAACAATTTGGATTTGTCTCAGTTGATCTTCAAAGAGTAGGTTATAGGGATTAGCCCTTCATTTTAGCAAGCCAGGCGAAACAAGTGTTTTATGTCACAGATCCTGCAAATAAAAAAATTTTCCATTGTACTTCAAAGTAAAAAATCAAGGTATTAAAACTCAGACCAGGTATTGAACCGGTCAGGGTATTGGGTTAAGGGTCAATGGGTCAGACTGGGGCTAAACTGGACCTCAACCTGGGCCAAACCAGTGAGAAATTAAAGATTTTAGACTTATTAGTATGAAATTCTAAAGGAAAAATTAAAAAAATTGATTTTTTAAAAAATAAAAATAAAAAACCCAGACCGGGCTGGGTCACCGGACCGAACCGGTCTGATGCCTGGTTTAGCTGTTCCTTGGCCGGACCGGCCGGTCCGGTCTAAGTCTGTGAACCCTGTAAAAAACAGAAGTATAGTGATTCGACCTTCAACCTTGATGATACACCACCTCTGGTAGGGGAGAGTGAGATTTGAGAGAATCTTAGTAGGTAAACAATTACCATAATGCATGCAAGATATATGCTATGTGCAGGACATGTTAGCTTTAACTAGATGCATGCCCCATAATGACATTTTTGCATGCTTAATGTTTCATGCAACATATCTATGGCCACAGTATAAACAGAAACAAAGCTTCATTATTCAAATATGCTCTATACAATCAAGTAAAGCAATCACATACATCACTACACAAGCAGAAATATCAAATACATGCAAATAAGGTAAATTTCCTACCTCTGGTCTTTGAGTCCTCCTCTTGTACTTTTTCTCTAACCATTGTAGTTGCTTGAATACCTTCCATTTCCTCTTCCTTGACCTCTCATGGCCCTAGATACCCAATCACATCATTAGAGGCATGATAGAGAGTCATTGGAAGTATATATGAATGCCCAATAAGTTAGGAAGGGCTAAATAATTTGACATTTTGTGGAAAAACATAAAATCATGGAATTTGGGGTCTTGGTTGCGGCCAGGATCCTTTAGCCATGGCCAAGAGAGGTCAAAACCATTTAGGCCACGTCCAAGAAATTATCTATTTTTGGCTCAACTTTTAAAAATCATAACTTAATAAAAAAATCCAAACAGAGTGGTTCAAAGTTATATGTGAAAAATAACTTTAAGTATACTTTCAGTGAAAAATATCACAGAGCATCAATTATAACCACAAAATTCTAGAAAATTTATCAAACTCAGACTGTTATAGATTTTGTTCCAGAATTAAGGTCAAACTTTGAAAAATCATAACTTTCAATCCACTAGTCCAAATAGTTTACAATACCTATCAAATTAAAGCCCAAGATGTCTACTTTAATCCTGGAAAATTTCATAGCATTTGGACCAAGTTTGGCCTATCAAAAACACATTGCAAGTTCTCTACCTCTAGAAAATGAATTCAAGCAGATTTGAATACAGCTTCCAAAATCATCATAAATCATCATAAAACCTCTTTTAACCTCATAATCATGATCATATAAACATAAAACCTTAAAAGGCTCCCTCTGGTCAAAATTGAGGGTTTAAACATCTCAAGAAATACTCAAAAAATCAAAGAATATTCGATTCAAATCAAAGCATACACTTACCGGAACTCGAATATGTGCTCTGTTCTTGATTTCGATAGCACCTCCTCAAGTAGATAGATCCAATGTAACGCCCCAAATTTTGATTAAGGGCTAATGTTGATTATTGAGAATGTAATCATGGATTAAAGTTGAATTAATGTGTATTTGTGACAATATTATCTAATATGTCATAATTGATGGAAAATTGAAAGAATGGAATTATGGGCCATAAGTTGGTGATTAATGAGGGAATCTATTACTAACTAAGAGAAAAATGAGAAGAGTGATTAAATGGCTAATGGAAAGATTAAAGAAGTTAATTGATGGTTTATTTTATGAGAACCAATGACCATGAGACATGTGTCAAGCTTACAAGTGAAGAGGTATAAATAAAAGTCAAATGGAATTTTTAATTGATTTCTCTCTCTTCTCTTCCCTTGGTTCATGCTGAAATGGTAGGGAGGGAGGAGAGTGATCATTCTTTCTTCATCTTCACTTATCTCATCTCTCTCTTCTCTCTTCACTCCATCCGGCGCCATTGTTGAAGGAAAGGGAAGGAAAAAAAGCTTGAAAAGCTAAGGGAAAATGATCTTAATGCTCAAACTTATTTCTCTAAAATTGTTTCTTGAGTAATGAGCTTCATTTTGATGGTTATAGCTTGTCCTTTGGTGTTGGTTTGTGATTTCAAGAGATTGTGAAAGTTGAACGATCAAGAAGTCCTTTTAGAAAAGTTGAAGAGGTAAGTGAAACCAACCTATATATCTAAGTATTGTGCCAAATGGAGTAGTTTTGAATTTTTGGGATTTATTGGCCATTTTTGAAAATGAGAGTCATTGGATATTTGGTATGTTATTGGTATGGAATGGTATATTTGGAATGTATATGGATAGATAGGATTGACTGGAGATTGAATGATTGGGTTTAGTGATTTTAGAAATTTAGTGTTTATTATTGCCCAAGACCAAAGTATGATAATGGAGTAAGATTTTGATAGTTTTGGGTCTATCGGTAGCTTTTGGTAAAAATTCTGGAAAACTGTCATTTTTCTGCATTTTCTGAGTTCTAATATAGTCACTCGAGTGATCTGGGTTTCACTTGAGTGAGGGATGAATATCACTCGGGTGAGGTAGGGTTCCACTCAAGTGAGTTAGTGTAATTCTTTCTTTTCCCTTCAGTTTCTATATTGTACTTCTGTGAAAAGAGTAAGAATGTTGTCTCACTTGCTAGTATAGTGGGTTATCACTCTAGTTAGCCTCCTCTCACTCGAGTGCTGGTGTATTTGACACCCAGAACTTGCCTCTCAGGTTAACACTTGCGGTTGATGGGCAAGAGTGCATTCTGGCACTCGCGGGTATTCAGTTTCCACCCGAGTGAGAAGTCTCATGCTCGAGTGCTTCTCTTCCTTTGAAATTCCAATTGCACTCTTGGGTTCTCACTTCTTGGACTTCACTCTCTAGTGGTCGAGTGAAGCATTTGGCTACCACTCGAGTGAGGTCTTGTATGCTCGAGTGTCCCTGTCTCTAAAAAAGTTCTTATGCTCTCGGGTGCTCACTCGCTATCCTTCACTCTTTGGTACCGAGTGCAGACCGTACCATCACTTGAGTGAGGTCGTCTTCACTTGAGTGAAACAGTGAAAAATGTCAATGTTGTGCTTCCATAAAGGGATCTTTGGAGTAGTTCCTCCAACCCTTTAGGGCTTTCATTAGAGGCATATATGAGTGTTAAAGAGACAGTAATGATAACCAATTTAAGTATTGTGAAGGTATTAAGTATTAGACTAAGTGGTAATACATCGTCCTTAATTATGACTTTAGGATTTGATATTTGCCCGGAGCAAAGAAGGCCTGTGCCTGCTAAAGAGCGGAAAGACTAAGGTAGTGACACTTTATCCTATATTATGTATATTGCATTGCTTGTATGCATTAGTCATTGAATACAGATACAGTGAAGGGAACGTGGCGTAAGGCCGATCTCGAATATAGATACAGTTGATAGGACGTGGCGAAAGCCCGACTTTGAATACATATACAGTGAGGGGACGTGGAGAAAGCCTGACCTTGTATACAGTGAAGGGGATGTGGCAGTTTGCTCGGCCTCGAATATTGATTGTTGCATTGTGATATATATTTACTTGCTTTGTTTATATGCATCATATTCGTAAACTGTTGCTAATGGGATTCTTTTGAATCTCACTCTTTCCAAATAACATTTTTAGACAGGGCAAGTGGATCGCGGAACAAGCAAGTGGATAAGGGCGATTAGGACTGTCGGCTGTAATCTTAGTTAGATATTTTGGTTTTATGCTGAACTGGTTATCATTTTGGATAAATGTATGTATATTGAATAGATCATAGCATTATAGTTTTGTGTAATCCCCGGTATGGATACTGAGACAGGTAGTGATGCTTTGAACAACATTTTAGATTAATGTTATTATCCCGGGTGAACGTCGGGAATTTGTTGATACTCTGATATTGTATATGTGACAAACCGAACATGCCTATTGATTCTACAAATGAATGAATGAAGATATATTTGTACAAGTATTGTAAAACATTTTTAATTATACCGGACTTCTCATTCCATTTTAAAGTGTATTTAAACACTAATCACGGCCTTGATGAGGATGGGGGTTACATCAAACACCTCTTATCGGAAATCCAAAACCATAGAAATGTGGCTCTCCATGAGGGGAACAATGTTAGAGAAGACTCCGGAAGCTGGAAACACCAAATCGGAGGTGAAATCGGCTCTGGAACTTAGAAATTTCTACTATTCATCCTTTCTCTTTCCTCTTTCTTTTTCTTATGATTTTCTTTATTTCCCCCTCTATTTTAGGGCAGCTACACAACTTTATGGGGAGGGAGGAGAGATAATTAGCCAATTTCCCAATTTGCCCTTAGTTTGTACAAAAACTACCAAGTTGCCATTCGGTTGGATTTTAACCGTCTAGTTTCTTTTCTCTTTGCTCTTGCTTTCTTAAAATTCCTCCCTCTCTTTCTCAACTTGGCCAAAATATGAGGCCTTTGGGAAGGATTAATGGCCTCTAAAATATTTCTTCCCACCTCCTTAATAAATATTTTTTAATTGCCAAATTAACACATGCTAATTTGACTTTTATGTCATCTTTTCATACTTGGACAAAAATGCCTCCATATGTCACAACTAATGTCCAAATAAATTTGTCCCCTCTTGTGTCCCTATTTGGATGAAAATTGCATAAAGAAAAGGGGAAAATAAAAGCTATCTTGCTTTATTTGTCAAATGACCATTTTACCTACCCTTACATTTTTTCTATTTTCGTACTTGCTGGAAATCTGGCAGAATTTTCATTAAACTTTGAAAATTCATATCTAATTGTACAAATGTCCAATTGGTATAGGTCCAAACGTTATGTGACCCTTATTAAGTTTATTTTTAGGAAAAAATATAGCATTTAGCCAACTAAAAGTCAAAATTTCCAGAATTATCGTTTTTGGACGCTGCCATAGAAATTTGTCAGTTTCACTAGGCTAACTTCAAAAATACACAACTCTTTGTGTAAAGCTCCAAATGACCTATATGAACTATCAAATTAAATTTTGACAAGTCTACTTTCATTTTGTAAAACATCATAGGCATATGGCATCATTTGCCTATTCAAAAATGTCACACAACAAGACTGCTACATAGGGAAACTCACTGAGAGCAAATTCAAAATTTACAATTTGTGTTCTAAACATACTCATGTTGTGTGTGACCACTAATTGCCTTGTTTTATCATTTACTGTGCTCCTTAATTCACTATTTTATTACTTTTAACATAAGAAATGTTGGTGACTGAAATTCAGGATGTTAAATAATACTTAACAATTTTTTGTGAAGAACCGTAAAGTATTGTCAAATAACTTTTTTATAGAATCCCTCCTCCTTATATTTGACATTTTTCAGAATCCCACCTTCTTATATATGATGCTTATCATTTTTAACCATTAAATAATCTTAAAGAATATATAACAGTTCTTTGAGAAGAATTGTCAAGTATTGTGAAATAATTTTTTTTTTTGGAATTCTACCTTCTTATATATGACAGTTTTTATTGATAACTATTAAGCATTCTTAACGAATACATAACGGTTCTTTATGAAGAATTGTCAATTATTATCAAATAAAATTTTGGGTGAAGGTGCACAATACCTGTGAACTTGTACCAAAAGTGCGTCTAGCACCATATACATATTAGTGGTACAAAAATATCCATGAACATTTAAAGTGGGAGCAAAAATGCTAGCATCATTAAATTTGACCTAATACCGTTACTTTTTGTAGTGAGTCCCACACTCTTTTTACATATGCATATGTAACAGTGTTAGGTTATATTTAATAGTATTGGTATTTTTGCTCCAATTTTGAATATTCATGGGTATTTTTGCACCTCCAAAATGTATATGGTGCTGGATGCACTTTTAGTAAAAGTTCATAGATATTTTACTCCTTAACCCTAAATTTTTTTTTTCAAAATCCCACCTTTCTCGCCTTCTTAAGATATTAATAGATATTATATATTAGACTAATATCTTAACATATTTTATTTATCTTAAAGGTATAATATGAGATATTATAAGATATAATTATATCTTAAAATATTGTATTTATCTTAGGAGTATAAATATGAACCGTTATATTTGTCACTAAATAAATGATGGTTATTGTAATACCCCGAATCTTGAGATTTGAGAATAAGACTATATTAGGTAGGCTACTAAGCCCAGTTTCGCAAGAGTCCTAAAGATAAAATGAGTTTCATGGGACTATATGATTTAGCTCTTTGAGTTGAGACCGAGTTTCCTGATTCAATGAGGTTCAGTGCATATAAGCAGTCAGACATAAGATGCTGGACGTATGAGCCAGTGCAAGATATATAGGTACTTGTGTTTAAGAAAACTTGATAACTCTTTAAGAGCCTTAAAATGGTGCCATATGGGGATCTTGAGGCATATATGGCGCCATGCCCAAATGTGGGCCTCGTATAGATACCCGATCTTGCTATGGCACACCGGTTCACAGACTCAGTAGATTCATTAGCTGTAGGCATAGGTGACATCATTTTAGGGCTACTTGGGACGTGTGGTAGGCCCCGGTTAGCTATTAGGACACTTGGTGGCATTTAGACAGGGAAGGGGACACGTGTCATAAAATCGAGGGCTCTGTATCAAAAAGTAGCTTTCTTAAAGTAGCTATATTAAAGTAGCTTTTGAATTTCTCCTCTGATTAGCCAATCATATGCCAACATCTGTTGTTGGACATATGATATAGGTGAAAAAGCCAATGCAACTCACCGATCTCTGGTCCAGCTACATACTCGAATTTCCCAAACACTATACTGGAAGCCGGATGAATTCATCAGACTTCATTTCCCTTGACTAATGAATTCGCCTAACCATGTTAGATAGGAAAGGAAGAAAGATTTTAAGAGGTGCATCAGGTACCCTGCAGTGTAAGGAAAGAACATCAAGTACACAATGTAATAACCCAAATTTTACTAGAGGGCTAAATGTACCAAATAAACATTGTAAATGATGTTAGATTCATTTTGTGAATTTTACAATGCACTTAGTTCCAATTAGCTCAAGGGAACTACCTAATTTCTTTGTCTAAAGTTAGAGATGACCAAAAGCCTAACCTGGATATAAATAACGAGGTAGTCTTGAATGAGGAAACAAAGAGAAATAAAAGAGTGAATGGCAAAACAATTAATAATGTTGTGATCAAGGGCAAAAGAGACAATTGGCAATTGATCTTGAGGTTAAAATTGGAAGACAAAATGAAGGGTAAGGATTTTCTCATAAAAAGCAAGAGTAATTATGAGATTCAAAAAGCAAAATTCTAATATCCCAAATTTGGGACCAGAAGCTTGAGATTAAGCCCAACTCAAGCAGACTGCTAAGCCTCACTTAGTAAGAGTCCCAAGAATATCATAGAGACAGAATGACTTTTAGGAACTAATTTGGAAACATAAAGTATGGAATTTGGTTCCAAATAGTTAAAGGAAAATACCCAATTTCTTAATCTAAAGGTAAAAATGATATAAAGATTAATTTGCACCCAAAAAGAGAGGGATTGGTGTATGAAATAACGGTAAAAGAGAATTAAAATGAAAGAAAATACTTAATGGCAGCTTAGTTAATGTTGCCATAATCAAGGGCAAAAGAGACAATTGCTTTGTGATCTTGAGGTTAAAATTGGAACCTAAGATTATGGGCTAGGATTTTCTCTTGAAAAGAGGAGTAATTATGAGGCTCAAAAATAAAATTAATTCCCTCAAAATAGCCAAGAATTTTGGCCAAAAGAGAAGAAATATTGAAGATAAGAAATTCAAGCAAGTAACCAATGGATAATAAGCTTCTTTGTGTGCAAAGAGCTAAGAACCCTTGGGTAAAGCATTTCCTCCTCTCTCTTTTTTTAATTTTTGGTCAAGAAGGCCCATGAGCCGGGAATACCAGCCGGCCCTACAGGGTCGGCCCTTCACGGGCTCGGGCCTAAACGGGCCGGCCCGTTTAGGCCCATTAGCTAAAAAGTACAATATTTTTCAGGCCCTCGGCCCTTCACGGGCTTGGGCCTAAACGGGCTTAAACTCATTTTAATTCAAAAAAATTTCTTTTTCAAGTTTTACAATTTATTTATTATTTTGCTTTAAATTGAGATACATTATTTTTAAAAATCATAATTTTTTAGTTAAAATAATCATTTAATGTCCAAATTAGCCTATTTTTTAAAGTTTAAATTAATAAATCATTGTAAAAAATAAAATAAATCAAACCAATTAATAAGTGTTTGCCTGCTATTAATACTCTATTAGGTACTTAGGTGTTTCTCATATTGATAATTTGATATAATGATATTTTATTTATTAATTTATTTTTAAAAAATATTAAACGGGCCTAAAAGGGCCGGCCTTCAGGGCTGCAGGGCCGCCCTACAGGGCCGGCCCTTTTAGGCCCACTTCTCTTTTTAACCTCTAAATCATAAGCCCGGCCTTTGAAGGGCTCGGGCCTAAACGGGCTGGCCCGACGGGCTCGGCTCGAATTCCCGACTCTACCCATGGAAGAGGAAATAATTGTCTTTAGTCCAACCAAAACTCATTTGGTTAGGCTAACTAAACTAAACTTCAAGAAGGAATTAACTAAGGACACATCATCATTTCTTTTCACTCTCTCTTGGAATTTCGGTTAGCACCTTAAGAGGGACTTAAGTGACTTTAAAACACATCATTACCTTCATTATTCATCACTTTGTTCATCCAAGACAAGAAGGAAGAGAGAGAAAGGCAAGATGGAATTTTCAAGAACTCAAGAAAGGTAAGAAACTTCTCTATAAGATTTCACCCTCCTACTCACCTTTGTAGCCAAAGGTGTCTTTATAAAAATTGTTCCTCTTAGTCTAACCTTCATTCTTATGCTGTTATTTTTTCAAGAGGAGGTGTTTTAAGGCATTTATCAAGGTCCAAAGTTGTGGAATCAAGAAACAAATCTTAGAAGAAGCAAGAGGTGAGTAAGAGCTTTCTTTTGAACCATATATTGTGTGGTTTGGTTGAATTTTGTGGAATAGCTGTTTCTGCCCTAAATTTTACTTCTTTAAGTATTTTGTAAATGGTGTTAAATAAGGTTTAGAAATGAGAAATCACAAATTTGGAACTTAAGAGTAGTGCCGCCAGATTTCATTTTCTGGAAGGCAGCGATATTGTGGCGTGTTTTTGATCCGTCAAACCTAGTGTAAATGCTTTAAAATTTTGCAGTATTAAAGTAGACATCATGAGCTTTAATTTGATGGATATAATATAATTTTTGGATTAGTGAATTTAAAATCATGATTTTTTTAAAGGTAAGCCCTATTTCTAGAATGAATTCTGGAACATATAGGGTTTGACGAGTTTTTGGGAATTTTGTGGCTGTAATTGCCATATGGTGATATTTTTCCCTGAAAATATACTTAAATCAATTTATTTTTATATATGAAAGGTATCATTTGGACAAGTAGATTGAGAGATATGAATTTTTAAAGTTTGATAATGATTCTAGAAAGATAATGGTGGCAGAGAGATGGTGACATGTTTTTGTTTGGCCAATTGAATTCCAATGTCTATTAAATTTTCAAAAAATAAAGTTGACCCAACAAGTTTAATTTGATGGGTAATGTGTAATAATTGGATACGTACATAAAAAAGTTATGATTGTTGGAAGTTGGGCATTAATTCTGGACAGAATTTTGTGACAGAAGTGAATAATTGAGAATTCTAGAAATGTGTGCGTATAAATAGCAGTGCTAACTATTTTTCCCTTAAAGTGGACTTAATAAGGATCACATTGAGACTTGAACCAAGCCAATTGGAGTTTTGTTGAATTAGTAATGATGTTTCAAAGTACAGTGAACAATCTGTCAGCTTTATGTCTTATGTGAATTTAAGACTTAATGGCACAATTGTAATAATGAGGAATTCCAAGGGTTAGGATTAGGCCCTTAAAGTAGTTGAAAGCCCATGTAACCATATTGGACTTTCATTTATCATGGCTTTAATGTATGGTTATGTACCTAGGGCTATGAGATGACAAGGAAGAAGAATGGAAGAATTTCTAAATAACTGCAATGATTGGAAGAAAAGGTACAGAAGAGGGCATAAGTCCAAAAGGTAGTACAAATTTCCTGACTTGCATTCACTTGATAAGTATGCTTATGCATTGATGTGTTTAATTGTTTTGTTGAATGGTATGAAGCATGCATGAATGATTGAAGTTCTATTTTTTACTTATGCTATGACTATAGGTGTAATGTGTGAAGCATTGAGCATGCAAGTATGTCATTATGCTAGGATGAATTTATGTAAGCAAGCATATCATGTATTAAGCTTGAATCTTGTATGCCTAATTAGTAAAGTTTGCTACTGAGATTCTCTCGAATCTCACTCTCCCTCACCAACCCTATAGATATGATGAGTACAGGAGAAGAATGCATGAAGATATGTGATAAGTAAAAATTTGCATAGTTATTTTCCCTTATATGATATTTTTTGGATGATATTTTAGCTTAATTTAATGAATTTGGGTGTAATTGATAAATAAATAAAGATGTTGGCATAAAATAGATGTTATCAAAAAATATGAAATTTTAACCTTGTTTCTATTTTTAGGCAGTATTTGAAGCTCTAGATGTCTGATTGTGATGTTTTTTATATGGATAAAAAGCTAAGAAAAATCCTTACAACTTTTACGTTGAGGCCAAAACCCAATTTTATCTTCAAGAGTTTCGAATTTTGCTTGGAAGTTGAGAACGTGGATTTGTTCATGTTTGAACTTCGCTTACTAATTTAACCATAACTTGAGCTGCACATGTTGAAATGAGGAGCTCACACAAGTGTTTTCAAGCTAAGATCAAGATCCACAATTTTCATGAAGATAAAAAAATGAGAATATACCATTTTGACTATCAAAATTCGGCTACAATCAAGAAGCATGGTTGCCATAAGGTCAACATTGGTGGCTTAAAGTCAAGATTCATACCTAACAAGTGGAAATCTTTGTACCCCATTCATCTATAAATAGAGGAGTGGAAGACACAAGGAGACAACCATCTTAGAGTTTAATTTCATGCATTATCTTATTTCTTGCATGCCTCCTTCATGGAAGGCTTAGGTAGACCTCTTTCATAGATGGTATAGGTTACCACCTACATGGAAGGTTTTACTTCCCATAAGGAAGGCTAGATTTTTCCATTTTTATGCACCTTGTAGTTGTATCTTTATGCTTTAGAATTTAATAATTGATTTTTATGCAATGTTTATGAAGTTTTCAATTTAGTTTGGTGTTGTTTTTAATTTCATCATGAGCTAAATTTTCATTTTCCTAAGGTGATGATGTAGCTTTTAATGATGGATTGAATCTTAACTTGTTAAAGCTAGTTTTAATTCTTCCTTCATGATTGGATTTTGATTATTGTTCTTAATGTTTTCAATTGATTGGCCATCTTTTGAATGATTTCAATATGTGTGTTGAGACCGGAAGGAGATGCATGTGTGTAGATCATATAATTAAAACCATAACTTACATATGAAATAGAAGTATATTCATATGAGTTATTTAGTCTTAATGAGTTCTATAAATCTTAATGCATGATTAATTGTTTCAATTCATATAGGGATATATTAGATTAGCAATTAATTATAGAATTGCTTGACCTTGGAAGAGTTTAGTAATTAAATTAGAAAAACTCGGCTATTAATCATGTACTCCCTCCGGTCCTAAATATAGGACATAGTTTGTAGTGCAATTTGCACTACAAACTATGTCCTATATTTAGGACCGGAGGTAGTAGAATAAATTCGACTAGAATAGATAGGTGATTCAATCCGAAATTTGCTAAGTGAAATATGATCCCTAGGGATTTCTCATAGTTATTTTCATATCAATTGTATTCATATTTAATCATTTTTAATTTTGTAATCTCAATCACCAACTAATCGATCAACTAAATAGAATTAAGATTACCCATTTTAGTACTTAGTGATCAATCCTCATGGGAATGATACTCTACTCATAGGAATATGAATGCAATTGATATGAAAACAACTATGACTATGTAACACCAACATCATAGGAACAATTTTTGGAATAAAAAAACCACCAGTAGTAGCCAATAATTTTGAAATCAAGCTTGCAATTATCTAGACGGTGCAAGCAAATCAGTTTGGTGGTTTAGCAACAGAAGATCCAAACACATATATAGCCAACTTTCTAGAAATCTATGACACATTTAAGCATCATGGTATTAGGATGATGCCATTAGACTTAGAATTTTCCCTTTTTTACTTAGGGATAAGGCTAAGAGCTGGCTACACTCACTACCAGTGGGAAGCATAACTATATGGGATGTCTTGGCTTAGAAATTTTTGGCAAAATACTTTCCTTCAGGAAAAACTGCTAAATTGAGGAATGAAATTGCCTCATTTACCCAGCATGCACTAGAAATCCTCTATGAAGCCTGGGAAAGATACAAGGAGTTGCTAAGGAGATGTCCTCATCATGGGTTACCAGATTGGTGGCAACTGCAAACTTTCTATAATAGGATGACACAGACATTCAGAATTCTTGTAGATGTTGTAGCTAAAGGATTTTTAATGGGAAAAAGTCTAGATGATGCCTACAATCTACTTGAGGATATGGCAGCCAATGCATACCAGTGGCCTTCTGAATGTAACATTTCAAAGAAAGTACTTAGAGTGCATGAGCTAGATATCCTTGCAACTTTATCTTCTCAAGTTGCATTTATATCCAAACAAGTGAGCTCATTGAAAAACCAAGAAAATGTAATCAGGACTCCTACTGAAACCTGTGATCGATGTAGAGGACCTTATGTGAGCACGCAATGTCAAGAAGGACACCCATTCATGTTAGAGCAAGCTCATTACATCAGAAATCAAAGAAATGACTCATTCTCAAACACTTACAATCCAGGTTGGCGAAATCATGAAAACTTTGGTGATAAAGCTTGTCGTTAACTCTACCAAACAATTACTAAGCTAACTATAGTAAAGTTATAACTAGCCTAGGCCATTCTTCTCTAAGGAACCTAACTATTGTCACAATTCCTAGCAAACTTATGGACCACAATAAGTAATGTTCAGTTAGGGAAATTACTTGAATTATGTCTACTATGAAATTAATCGTACTTTTCTTTTCTTTGTATAATTTTCTGATTTAAATCGTGATAGTATGATGAGAGTGAAGTGATGTTGGTTTGACACAATAATGAGATAATGCTTCCTAGAAGTTCTACTTGGCCTTCCTTATCCAATTATCATTTATGAAGCTCACTATAGCAGCTATCTAATATTCTGCTCATATAGTTAATCAACTAGAATAACATATGAAGAATATTGATGAGGGAGGCTATGCTATTCATTCATGAAGAATTATAGTGCAAGAAATCCAACTTCTCTGTAATAACAGCTACCGATCATTACCTATGAGATCTTTCAAAGTAATCACACAAACTGATGTAACTAGAATCAGCACATAGAATTAAATCTACTTGAATATAGATAACACAATTCATCAATTGATTTCATGTGACAGATTATTGTTTCTATAAAACTCAATCAAGTTCAAGGACTCCTCTACACAATACAAAATTCATAGCTCAGAATCGACTCTATCGTATAGCTACATAACTGTACAATTATAAGAGATTAGAATTGGACAAGAACAACAAATCTTAATGAGCTTCTCCTTTCAGTGCATGGATTCTGGTTCAGCTTTGCTTCTATGAATCACAGTGATCAACTACTCATGATGAAAGAATTAGTGCAGTCATGTTCCAGATCAGCTTCAATCATGGTGGAGAACAACTTGAATCGAAGAATCGATGTGCTGTTGGAAATTTTTTCAAGAGGAAGAATAGTAAAATCCCCCAGAATCAAAGTCAGAAAAAAATCATGGAAGTTGAATGAGTGAATCTTTTCTTTTGCCCCTCACTGATCCTTCTTTACTCATTCCCCACGACATTCCCAATGGTGCTGATCAGAGTTTGGTACTGAGGGAATTGCAGTTGAGCTAGACAACTTCCGGTGTTTTGCACTTTGGTCCCTTTCCTGTCTAATTGTAAATGTTATGGACTTTAGTCCTTTCTCCCATTTTCAGCTCCTTTTAGCTACAATTTCTACTGAGCTCCCTACAAGAAAATTCAACTAATGCAATATCATTCTTCCAAAATCAACACTTAAAAGAAACCATAAAATATATCAATTAGGCTGCTCTTCATCATTCATTTCATTAAATCAATATTAGTTACAATTCTTCATTCTAAATGCATTTCAATCACACTATTATCAATAAAACCTCCCAAGAAATCATGAAATCTATGGTAAAATTAGGACTTATCAATTCCCCCACACTTAGCCTTTTGCACTCTTGGCAAAGTCAAGTATTCCATCCTTCCTATTTACTCTATCAAATCTATCCATATGAATTTATTCATGCTCTTGGTTATGTATTTCCTTCCACTATCTCAAGTTCAATTCTCCATGCAACCAATCCCACCATCCAGCATAAATCTAGCTCTATAAATGATTCAGCCCTTGCAAAGAGAATTCATGAGACTCTCAGGGTTAAGTGTTTAGCTCTCTCTCTTACTATGGGGTAATTGATTTCACTTCTCTCTTCTAGTCTATGCTCTACCATAAACTTGTCAAAGCCCTACCATCTCCACCATACAAACATAAGTTTCCATACATCAAGAGGACTTTTATTAAGGTTGTAATGTTGGTGAGGCTAAGATGGGGTATATGGAACACTAGTGGAAAAATGGCGTTTTAGACCAGTTAAAATTGACTTTTTAGACAGGTTTTGGATCCGGTCTTGATACAGTCGTTCTTTAAGAGTATGTCACTTTAAGACAGGTTTGGTAACTGGTTGCATTGATAACTGGTCTTAAAGTAAACAATTTTAAGACCGGTTGTCATGGCACCTGTAACCCCCTGACTTTAAACACGTAATTATAATTCGATAACACACATTTAAATCAGATTAGAGACCATTGGATGCTTTAACCTCGTTTTAAACTTTCTGTCTCACAGTAAAATTTTTACAAAACTTTCAAAACTCTTTTTCCCATCCAGGTCTCAATTTCTGGAAAAGTGATTTATAATATCATGCTGATGTCACCTTACCACATGATGATGTCATAATTTCTAATTTCACATTTTTCGGATTTTCTAGCAGATTTTCTGCTCAACTTTGAAAAATCATAACTAATTCTAGAAAAATCAAAATGAGGTGATTCCAAAGCTAAATGAAATATATTTAAGTCCTCTTCATAGGAAAAATATTGGCCATTACTGAAAATCACCACAAAATTCCAGAATCATATAAAACTCATCACTGCCCCAAAACAAAGTTCAGTTTCCATCCCAAACTTTGGACAGTCATATCTCCTAGCTCACAAAACGAAATGGCACAAATTATATATCGATTTTGAAGCTTGGGATGTGAGCTTTAAGACTGGAAAGTTTCATAATTTTCTGACATCATTTGCCTAGTAAAAACGTCTATACAAATAGGCTGCCCTATATAGAGTTTCAATGGACAGAGTTTTCAACTTTTGCACAATTGCTCCCAATGGTTCTAATTTCACAATAAACACTCTCCCCACACGAATTTTCACAAGGAAACCATTGGAATCATTAAAATATCCAAATTCTCATCACACATTCTCCAAAAGTGTTTATTCAACAATAATTTCATCTACTTTTGAAGTCATTAGCCCTTAATCACTTTTTGGGATATTACAACACCGATCTATTACAGCACCGATCTTAAAAGACCTCTTATGTAAGGCAATTACAGAATATTTTTAAGACAGTTATAATTATAACTGGTCTTAAAGATTTTAATTTTAAGACTGGTTGTACATAAAACCGGTCTTACAAATTGAATTTTAAGACCGATTATATGCGAAACCGGTCTTAAAATAACTTTTAAGACCATTTTTTATAACCAGTCTTAAAAGTATTATAATTTTTTTAATTGTGTGTGGTTAGGTTAGTTACCAGAACACATCCTAGAATTGCTACTTCAAATGCCATACTTATTAAGTGCCATAAAGTTATTAATTGTAATGTGTTGTTTAAAACCATCATATATATATATGCATAATTGTTTAAAACACATGTAGGCCAATGACATGGCTCAAATAGATTCACATGTATAAATGCATGGTTGCACATAATAAAAAAACAAAAAACATGTCAAATCATGCAACCAACAATATTTGCAACCAACCAACATGTCAATTCATCAATATATAAAAAAATTCCTCAGTTTTACAAGAACTCATTGTTGTAAAAGTTCATAAATGAATTCAGCACAACAAGTGTGAATGTGATCAATATCTTCTTTTTGAAAGGGGTAGCAAGTTCAAACATCTGAAAAACCAAAGCCAAGCAAAACATTAACTTCACTTAAAAAAAATAAAAGTAATACAAAATTTTTGAAATATATATACATTTACCTCTTTAGTAAATTTTGTTATGCCTAGGGTAATAATATTATAAATGTGCCTCAAAACATACAACCTACACAAGTTGGACCCCGTGGTTGCCTACGGGTCTAAAAAATAATATGATATCATTAAAACATGTATAAAATTAAAGCATGGCTTATTATTGAATACATTCTTAAAACAAACCAATATGTAATTAACCTTTGGCAAGATCCATGTAGGCTCTTTTATTTCACGAATAGGCCTACTACAGCAGTGTGTTGAAATGTCCACATAGCCCTATATCATCAAAATCACAAAGGTTACTTATTTTACACAAATTCCATAAATTTTGCACACGAAAGGTAATTAATAATGCAAGAAAACTTACGAGTTCAAGCTCTTCTTTAATTCACTAGTTGGCTTGTTGAAGTGGAGGGATCATAAGAGGATGACAGAATAACTCTTCTTGCACAAAATAGCCAATTGCTAATGATCACTGAAAAAAGGGAAGACTTTTAAGCAAATATAAAACATTATGTATATTATGAAATATAAATTTGTTTCTTACCCATACAAATATGGAGCCAAGAAACACTAAATTGGGGTTTCACAAAGCCTGTTCGATAAGTATGTGTGTTTGATAGTAGCAGTGGTCCCTTTGTCGTAGAGTTAAAGTGGACATAGGAGTCCAAATTTATTGGTTCTGTCAGAGTCAACCAACCTATGATTCATGTACCTACAATAATGCAAGCATACAAATCAAAATTTAACAGTGTAATTTGTAAAATATTAACTTCTAATTTGAGAAGATACTTATAGTAAAAAGAGTTGGACAATCAAAATCGTAAGCTGTTGTAGAGGATCTACCAGGGACATTAAATCATCCCCCTCAAGATAGCATTGCGCCCATGACTTGCCAATAGCTGACTTAGTAGGCCAATCTCTTGTTCGAAAGGACGTATCATATGCCATCAGAATCACTTGCTGCATGACATTCAATGGATATTGTGAAACATCTTGAGTAGAGGGAGGTGGAGGTGGAGGTGGAGGTGGAGATGGCAGGGATTCCTCAGCTCGATCGGAAACAAGGTTCTTTGGCCACAAGATGAAAGAGTTGAGGACATCGCCCACAACCTTGAAGTCATCAACAGGGATAGGGAGAGGTGCATTTGCAATGATCACCTCTTCAACTGTCACTCTGACTTGATCATCCTTTATTTCTTGGTGGTGGACAGTTGATCCCAAGTTGTGCATATTCCCCCATGCAACTAATCGTCTCAGATGATCCTCTACAAACAAGTCACAAGAATCACCAATTTTTTTTCCAGGACCCTATGATGACTGATCAATACAACTTCCTTTAGTACTCTATTTAGGGTTTATGGAATGAGCCTGGGAGCATTGGTATCTACTTGTCTTGTGCTCATCATGATCATCCATTCCTCCTTCATCTTGCTGAACCTTTCTTCAAATCATGCATCAAATAATGCTTCTGCCTCAGTCCTAGCTTCCTCCCTCACAGTGGCCAATAGATGCTCCATTTCCTCTTTAGTCATCATACTACTTGAGGAACGACGTGGGGGTGCTCCAAAGTAATCCCTTATGCCTACCCCTCCTCCAACCCCCTGATACGGCTAGGATGCTCACGTTTTCTTATAGTTACAGTCAGGATGTCATTCCTCCTATTTGACCTAAACGATCCCTCAACTTGTTTTTTTAAGCTCCTTCTATAAGACACAAATGACAAACGTTAGTAATGAAATTTGTTTACTAAATAATTAATAACTACAAATCAACAACAATACTTACAAATTTCTTACCAACTATACGAGATTGTTCACTTGTATAAGACCTACTCCTTTTTTAGTGAGCCAACAACCACTTCTCTTCACGACGTATAGAAGATGGTGGAGAAAGAAGAACAGAAGGATCAAATTGAGCTGCTTCTTCCAATCTCTTTCATTTGGCTGCCAACAAGTCTTTTTCGACTTTCGTATAACCCCCACGAGACATTGTATTGGGGCAATCATTCTTTCTACCACTCTATTGGGCCTTTTTCCTTTTTTCCTGTGAATAAGAAATCAAAATTAAGTCATTGTAAATCAATAAAGACAATTCATAATTCATAAGTAAATCAAATGCAAAATAAGTCAACTCACCAATGCTTCTGGAGTAGTCTGAGGCCGTCTAAATTCTTTCCAAGCCTGTTCATCAATAAAAGAATATTGGTTGCACAGATTAGGACGAGGCTGACCTTCTTCCACCTCGATATGCACTTAATTTTTGGCTAGACTTGTAAAAATTCCTCCAGTGTTTATTGCAATACATCATTGTCTTGTCATACAAGACTTCACTCTCAAGAATGTTGTAAGTAAGCTGGATAGTTTCCCAAATATGTCACTTCACACTTTTATCCACATTTCTCCACTGCTTTATCAAGATGTTAGGCTTGTTGCGTGCTAGGAGGTCGACAAACCTCTTATATCAATTTGCATTAGGCTCAATTGGTTTCTAATATCTATTAAACTCAATTAGAATCTTTCCCCCGGTATTTCGATTGAGAGGAATGTCTCTCAATTGGGTGACTCTCCTACCCCTTTGTCTAGAGCATTGCTAGGCTCGCTTTGATTAACATTAGTTGGATCCAGACTACCATCACTACAACGACTCATTATCCTTACTTTAAGGATAGCTAGTGATGGTTTAAGGAAATTTTGCTACACGGTGCTTATTGCTATAACATGACACTATCTATAAAGGCATCATTCAAAAGCAATTCCCAAGTTATACAAACATGAACAAATAATTAATTGCAATGCACAAGTTGATAACCAATATCAAGCAATATCAGCACTATGAATCCAGAGTTTTACTATATTGAACATATATGTAAAAATACAGAATTAGAATTGAAGCCAAGCCATCCATCAAAAGCAATTTTTCAAACATGAACAAATAATTAGAATTGAACATAATATGAACACAAGCAAGTTTTCATTCATCAAAATGTTCCTATAAGAGTTTATATAGTATGAAGCACCATGAACACGTAGACAATCCTAATTGCATTAGGAGACAGACTTAGAAGCAACACCAAAGTCCAAGAACTATAACTTACAACAATGAACCCTTCTCATACATAACCAAAATAAACCCAGGTCTATAGAAGCATAAGGACATTAACCTCAGACACATGCATATAGTAAAACTCTTCAGAATAATTAACGGTACCTTCAACCTTTGCTTAAGGATCCTCTTATTCTGCTGGATTTGAATAGTCTTTGGCCACTTTATGAATCAAGTAAGGTCTCTCTTAGGAGGTAATGGAGGCTTCTGAAAGGTGGGTTGACGACTTGCTGCAAGAATCAAACAAAGAAAATGGAGGCTAAGTCATCTCACAATTTCAATAAAATACCCAAAAATGAAACTGTTACTTTAATTGAATGCCTGACAATTGAAACACAAACTTGATAATAAAAAAGAGGTTGAGAATGAAACCAATTGAAGTGAACAAACGATGATAGCCTTATGGCAATGTATTCAACCGTAGATCTGCATTGACGACGGTGAAGGTTAAGGACGGAGGAGAGAAGGGGAAAGGATGGGTTGCCACGAACTGATAGAGGGGTTTTCCTGATGTGCTTAAGTATCAGATTTCAGAGTTAAAATTAGGTGCGATTTGAAATTTAGGTCAGTTTTAAGACCGGTTGTAATTAAAAATTGGTCTTAAAAGTAATATTTAAGACCGGTTATTAATAAATAACCGGTCTTAAAAATAGAAAATTTTTAAGACGGTTATTAATAATAACCCGTCTTAAAGTTTTAATATTTAAGACAGGTTTTTATTTACAACCGATCTTAAAAATAAGAAACATTTTATTTTTTTTAATTTTCTTTAATTCAAATAATATTTGCTAGACTGGTTATATTTAGAACCGGTATAGAAAATATATTACATATATTTATTTTTTTAATTGTACATATTTTAAGACTGGTTTTTCTTATAATCGGTCTTAAAAGTAGTTTTAAGACCGGTTCTAAAGGTAATTGTCTTAAAATTTGATCATAATTATAAAAATGCCACTGGTCATATTTTTAAGATCTTATCCGATATAACCAGTCTAAATGTTCCGATTTAAGAACCCTTTTCTGTACTAGTGGAATGTTAATCTACACAGCGTAAACAAGCATACATGATGAGATTGCTGTAGTACATTTGCTTACTCGTACCTGCTAGTTTTTTTACTGTTTTCTTTCTTTATTTTTTTTGTTACTTGCTCTCTTCATTTGGCTCTTCAATTTTCTTTTGAGAACATATATATTTTTCTATTTTTTTACAGCAGAAAGCACTTGTTCTTTCCATAATATGCAATTATAAACACATCATCATAGTACTTTTGGCACACTCATTCAAAACTGCATAGAAGTGATGTGAAACGAAAATGATAGGCTTAAATGGGCTAGCAAGGGATAAGATGTGTAAGTGGCTTGTGTTTAGGTCATATGGATGTGAAATGGATGCCTCAATTATATACATGTACTCTCATGTGCACATTGGCCTCAACTAAGAGTTAGGAAAAGTTCTAGAGAGTTATAGAACTAGAGACCATGCACACAAAATTTGATGAATCAAACATGCTCAAATATCCTTTCATGTAGGCTAATTCTCTTGCCTTCACTTATAATGACTAGGCCATATATATTTCTAAATTCAGTACTGTCAGTTTTCCAAGCTCACATGGTTTGTATCCCTTAAGACAAATCTATTCAATACATCCCCTCAAACACTCATATACTCATATGTCTATCATTCCTAGAATTTTTAGAAGGATGCAGCATACTTAAAACTACCCAAGCTTGCAAAAAACTTCTTGCAAGGTAATTACAAGCCATAAAACATAACACACAGAATAACATATATATCATAGCTCCACCCCCACACCAAATGTTGCATTATCCCTAATGCAAGCAAAAAAAAGACAGAGGCAGAAACCTGAGTAAGCAAATCACAATAAAGAGTGACAGTACAACACATTCATAGTGGATTTGAAAATCTCAGGAGGAGCTTGGGGACTAGACGTAGGTCATCACGGATTGAACCGAACTAGGATAAATCATAGTTTGCATATTCTCTTCCCTAAGCTCTTAAAATTCCAGCATATATTATATAATCTAACTATTGATTTATGATTCATTACTTTCAAACTTATTACTTTCACTAAGATGCAAAAATATTTTTAAAGTTCTTAAGTTTTCCCCCTTTTGAGTGTCATCCGGTTTTAATATTTGGTATCAGAGCTAGGCTCTTGTTTAAAGGACTTAATCGTCTTAAGAGTTATTAATGGCCGATTTTGGGTGTTATTCACTTTCAGAAGGTTTTGACTATACAATTCCACCCTTTGTAAAAGATTTTGATTTCTGGTTTAGGAAAGCCAGAATGACTAGTTTTATTAAAGCATCTGATTTTGATATGTGGAATATTTTTTCAAATATCTTTGATTTCAAGTCAAGAAAGGATTGGACAGAAAGAGAAAAGAAAATATTTTCGTTGAATATTAGAGCAAAGAAAATTCTGTATAGTGCTTTAACCGAAAATGATTTTGAGAAAAATTAAATTTTGCTCTAATGCTAATATATCTGGGACACTCTTGATTCTATGTATACTTTCAGGGGCTTGTGAACTAGCTAAAGTAATTTACTTCGCTGTTCTTGTCACTGTATAATCAAGCATATCATTATACTATTCTATTGCCAGAACCACTGCATTCACTTTGAGCAGACAATTCTGTGGCCAGAATCCTTGCTCTTCCAGAACCACTTTCAGCTATGATACCAAAATGTTACACCCTATCTCATTTTCACCTTTTTTTAGAGTCTTTGCGGAAATGATATACTGTTCAGTGGGAAACACAAGAATAGTGTAATACCCCAAATTTTGAGACTTGAGGCTAGAGAATAAGCCTGACATTAGTGGATTGCTAAGTCCCGGTTTAGCAAGATCCCAATTGTGATTAAGGGTTAATGACTCTAAAAGTGAATGTCATTAGTGATAAATGGACCCTTTTGGAGAGTATGATGTGAATTGTGATTCGTATGCGTTGTGAGCAGTGCCAAAACCTTGTATTTAAGTTCAATTATTGATTAACATCTAAATTGACTTAAAATAGAGGGGAGGGCGCATTGTGGAAGAAAAGGAATGATATGATGTGTTTTAGTGGTGATTCAAGAGGAATTGCCATAATCAGGGGCAAAACGGTAAAGTTACCGACCAATTGATCGGTTACCGAAGAGGAAGCTCTTTGGTAACTCAAAGATCAATGGTTAGGATTGATTTGTGTAAGAGATCAAAGGGTGGAATCCCATATGGGTGTGTGTATGTGAGCTCATAATAGATGGAGCAAGTATGTGACAAGTGGCAATTTTTGCACCCTTGGATCTTGGTCAATTATTCAAACTCTTCCCTCTCTCCTCTCTTCCCATTTAGGTCAGCTAAATGTGTAATTAGAGGCTAAAAACTGATCTCTTCTTCATCTTTATCTCTCTCTCTTCTCATACTCCATTTTTGACAAGCAAGAAAGGAAAGAGAAAGGAGAAAGCTTATGGTAAGTGCTCTATGTGGTTCTCTATTGCTAAAACACCCTTCTATAAAGTTGTTCATAGTGATGAGAGCTTTATCTCTATTGTTTTAGATTCTTGATTGGAGGTGTTTGATGGCTTGAAGAAATTTGGAAAGAAGAGGAATCAAAGAATTGGCCTTAGGAAGAGGAAGAGGTGAGTATTTGAAGCATTTTGACCTAAGTTTTGTGATTATTGGTCAAGCTTTGTGAATTTTGAATTTTGCCTTGATTTTCATATAATTTTGGATTGGAAGAATTGGTTTGTATTGTGGTAAAAATGGTGCCATATTGTGTTTTGGTATCATTGGAATTGGTTTGGCATTTGAAATGGAAAAGTTGCAATGTTAGAGTTTGAAATGTGAAATTGTGAACCGTGTTGAAATTGCTGTAAAACATGTCAATATGATGTGAATTTGGTTATTTTGGTATTTTCAATGGATTCCTTGTGAAAATTTGTGTGGGAATGAAGTTTGGTATGAAATTGGGATCATTGGAAGTAAATATGCCAAAACTGGAAATGCTGCCATTGAAAGTCTATTCTGGGCAGTCTGTTTGTGTGAACGTTTTGACTGACCAAATGGTCTCTAAATATTCTGAAACTTTCCAGTCTTGAATTTCATATCTTAAGATTCAGTATGGACACATAATTTGTGTCATTTCATTTTGTGAACTGGGATTTATGTTTGCCCAAAATTTGAAGTTGAAACTGGATGTAATTCTGGAGCAGTGTGAATATGTGTGTAATTCTGTATTTGTGTGGTGATTTCCAGTAATGATCCATATTTTTCCTATGAATAAGACTTAAATATATTTCATTTGACTTTGGGATCACCTTATTTTGATTTTTCTAGAATTAATTATGAATTTTCGAAGTTTCCTTGGCTGCAGCAGAAAATCTTGGCCGCAGCGCAAAAGTTTTTGTGCATGTTTTGGCCACAGCCAGAAATTCTTGGCTGCAGCCAAAAACCTTTTGTGCATATTTTGGCTGCAGCCATAGGTTTCTTGGCTACATCCAACCCCCATCTTCAGTACTTGGTGATTTTGAAAAGTGATTTCCAACCTAGTACGTCCCAATCCTTTCAAGCTTTTGTTGAGCTTATTATTAGACACTTAAGGGACTCAAATGACAACGAACTTTAAGTGATATAAAAGTAAGGATTTGGATTAGAGATTGACCCTATGTCCTTGATTTGGTTATAGGGTTGGATATTCGCTTGAATCGCGAGTAGCCGATGCTGGAGCATACGTGGAAAGAACAAGGGTAGGGAACTTACCTCTCCTGCATGCTCTGATATTTGTGTTAGTGTGTTGATGCATGTTATTGCTTTGCTTGATTATGTGAAACATGTATGAATGATTTGAAGCTATGTTTCAATTTATGCTATGGCCATATGTATGTTGTTCGAAGCATTGAGCTTACATATTTGTTATTATGTGTGAGCATAAGTTATGCAAGCATGTCATGCATTAAACATCTATCTTGCATGTATATTGGTAATGTTTACCTACTGAGATTCTCTCGAATCTCACCCTCCCCTACCAACTATTTTAGACTGGGAAGGTAGATTGAGGATGGAGCAAGCATCCAAGGGCGACAAGGATTCCTTCGGGTTGTAATCTTGTGATAGTTGGTTATCAATGCATGTTAGGGATTAAGTATATTTGGATATATGATTGTATAGGTTGGAATGTATATTCGAGTATGTATTTGGTATGAGAATTTATGTAATCCCCTATTTGAAAAATTGTCAAGGGTGAATGTGCCTTGTAAGCTTGGATTAATGTAAGAAATCCGGGATTGCTGGAAATTTATATTGTGCACTCTGATAGTTATACGAATGTGATTTATCTTCATAGAATAGTTATATTCGATATGTGAATATAAGACCAGGTCAATTAGATTTCAAAAAGTATTTGTGAAAACCCTATCGGGAAGATGAGATCTTAAATGGGTTTTGTTTATTATTGGTCTCTATTTTACTTTAATCGTGTATTTTGGATATAATTACAGAAGGGGATTACAAATAGCAAAAATATACTGATATTATGTGCGTGATTATAGATATTCCTCATAGGGGTTCATACATAATAATTACAAACCTTGTAGTTGCACATGTCTATAGGTTATCTAAACCTATCCTAGTGAAACAAAGATATCTTTCTGTCTTTGTTCTACCACTGCAATCCCCTCATATAGTTCCCTTCTGTGATCTTTGCGTGCCTCTCGTATTTACCTGTCTAAATTGTTGTAGGGGAGGGTTAGATTCGAGAGAATCTCAGTAGGTAATAGTACCAATATGCATGCAAGATAAGTGCTTAATGCATGACATGCTTGCATTAGATAACAAATGCTGACACAATGACATCTCTGCGTGCTCAATGTTTCAACCAATATACTTATGGCCATAGCATAAACAAAAATAGAGCTTCAATCATTCATATATGTTTCACATAATCAAGAAAATCAACAACATGCATCAATACACTAGCACAAATATTAAATACATGCAGGAGGGTAAGTTCCCTACCTTAATCACCCTTCCCTGATCCTTAAAAAGGCTCCTCGAACTTCGTGTCATAGCTTAGGCTATAAATCGGGTCCTAAAATGTCAAATATACAAGAATTAGGTTAAAACCCATTCATGTAGCATTTTAGCCACTTACATAGTGTTTATAGTGGTTATATTAGTCTATGATGAAAATTTATCGAAATGCCCTCGAGACCTAGGCCTAGCCCCACCTTACCCGATTCGGCTATAGTTTTCCTGAAATTTTGACTTGGCCTATTCTAATATATTTTTATATAAGGAATCCATTTCCAGACTCAGAATTACCAAATTCACTACCAAAAGACCCGAATGCCCTTGTCAGCCCTTATTTTAAGGTTTTAGGGACGTTTTCGTAATTATACTTTTTTGGGCTTTTTTGAAAAGGCGATCAACTATAACCCCATCTAATTTTTCCTCTTGAACCCAATAGAGTCATTAGAACCTCAAAAATCCAGCCTTAGGCCCCTGAACCATCACTGGTTGAAATTCCCAATTCTCCGGGAAAAGTTTGGGTTTTTAAATTCTGACTTCATAGACTTGCTCCTTTCTACTTGTAATCACTTTGTTAACTATTTAATTACCTTATAACTACCATTTAGACCCAATTTTGGCATCATAACTCTTATTCCACCACTTTTACCAAATTTGAAATCAAAGCAAATCAATCAAAATTTCACCGATTAAATTACTCACAACAGCTAGAACAACCAATATTTGAAGTTTAGGAAGTTAGCTCTTCTTTCTTTTGGCTTTTCCTTCTTCCTAGCTCCAACAACACTGAACTTTTACCTCAAAACAACCTAGAATCCTGTAAAGGAGAAGCTTAGGAGAAGTATTATACAAGTTTGGAATGAATTCACCAAGGAAATCAACCTACCTCGCAAGTTTTCTCCTCTTTCTCTCTCTAGAATTTCTCAACTCCCTCTCTCTCTATGGCTATTTTTTCACGCCAGTTTAAGGGCTGAATGAGGAAGATGATGAATATTTTATAATATTCACTTTATTCCTTTAATTACTTATTTAAGTAAATTCCTAAAATTTTGGACTTTATGTACACAAGCTTTATGCCATAAGCCTAATTATATTGCAACTAATATTTTCCCTCTCTTGCCCCATGTAAAAGATGTCTAGGAGGTCCTTCCATCAGCCCAAATGAATTTTCCATGTACGTTATAATTTCAAAACTTTCCATCACATTATTTCTTTATTTTCGGATTTATCAGAAATTCTGGTAGATTTTCTACCCTAATTGTGAAAAATCACAACTAAATTTGTAGACCTTGTATTGGAGTGATTCTAAAGGCTATAGAACCTTTATTAAGTCTAGTTTCAAGAAAAAATATAGAATTTTTCCAATTGGAAGTACATCATTCCTAGATTTAATTTCTTTGAATGCTGCTCCAGAAACTTTTCAGTTTTCTGGGCTAAATTAAAAAATTCATAACTTTTTGTATATAATTTCAAATGATTCGTATGACCTATCTAATTAAAGTTTAGGATGTCTACTTTCATCCTGTAAAATCTCATAATTTTTTCTCATCATTTGGTCATACAAAATCTCATGACAAGCTCACTTGTAGGAAATTTCACTAGAAGCATAATCACTTTCTCCAAAATTCACTATTTTATTTTCTTTAATACTTCAAAGATATAAGAAATGTTAAGAATAGATTTGGGACACCTTCTAAACCGGGGCTTAGCAATCTACTTAATTCATGCTTCTTCCTAAGCCTCTAATCCCAAAATTTGGGATATTACAGTTCATGTGAAACTACAAGTGCCCATCTACGGTGCATGAACAATTGGAAGTTGATGATAAAGAAGGAGAAATCATAGAATACTTCCATACAGTCAACATGGGTAGACAAGAAGAAGACGATTCCCAAGAAGAGCTCAGCATGAACAAACTTGATAAATCCTTATTAGAAGCTCAAAGTGAACTTAAGGTAAAGAGTTCCAATTCTTCTTATGCATTTAAGAAACATGTTTTTGAAAGTATGAATAAAATTGTTTCTCAACCAAGTATTGATTCTATTCTGAAATGAAAAAATGTTTTCAATCATGCTGGAAAGTTTATTGGGAAGAAAGAATATTCAAATGAAATTTATTTAGGTTTTTACTCTCTTGACTGACACAAACTTGCATAAAATCTCATAATGCATATCATCATACAATTTGCAATTATTGTGGTAAATTTGGTCACATTTCTCACACATGTTATATTAGAATAAATTCTAATGTGAGAAATAAATATGTTTGGGTTTTGAAAAGTCAAGTAAAGTCTAATGCTAACAATCAAGGACCTAAGTATATGTGCATACCGAAAATGTCCATTTGGTGTTTCATATGTGCAAATTGATTCTAGAAAGAATGGACATAAGGGTATAGAGAAAATGAAGCATATTCCAAGAGTTCTTATTGTACGTGAAATGTGATTCACATCAATTAGAAGAACTCTCGAATCACCCATTGCTGGAACAATAAAGTCTAACCACAAAGAAAGGCAATGGAGAAAAGGAGCATGTTACTCCTCAAGAATGAACTGCCATAAAGTACCTTTCAACTATCTTGAGGAAAATATGAAAAGGAGGATCTCTCAAGCATCAAGTAAAAGACTCTTGGAGTCTATATATTTAAGAGAAGGTTGCCAACACCCAAAGTAAGATATTCAAAGTATCAACATCATAGAAAGATGCAGTGGGTAAGTAAAAGCAATCCTCCAAGTATTTAAGGCAAAGGTACACAATGATAAAACCTCATATGCTATTGTCTGTAATATTTATTGAGTTTTTATATTTTGGAACCTTAAGAATGAGCGTTGCAAACTATTTTCGAAAATATGTTTTCACATCCTTTAGAAAATCCATTTAATAAATTCATGTCTAAAGTGATTACAATGTTCTATAGTTTAACTCTTTATGCATATGCACATAAAGTCATCTTTAATTTATTATACTCAATTATCTCGAATTAACTATATTCTTAGAGAATGTGAATAATGATTTCTAAAAGCTAACCATGAGTGGATCCAAGTAAAATTGGATACCAAAGGAAGAAGAAAGGAAGAGCTTCATCTCAAGATTATGACTACATAGGATTTAACTCAAATCTTGGTGAAGTTAGACTTTAAAGCTACATTTTAAATGTGTAAACAAAAGGAGGCATTACTTGATACATCACTGCAAGTGCTTAGCTAGTAATGAAGGAAGAAAAGATGTACAGTAAAGCTTCACTCACGTAACCAATCGAGTGATTTTCATCATTGTGTGACAACTGGGAGTGAATGTTCAAGTGATAAGACCAACTGGAAGAATGAAAGGCAAAATTCATGGAATTATGCACAAATGAAATTCAACGGATAATTCTCAAGTAATTATGAGATTACTCGAGTACGGTATTGTCTTCTTTGTCCTTACTATATACTGTGCTTATATGAATTATTTAAATTGGGTAATGAATACTTGCTCATCATTGCATTCTATAGCAATAAATTATTTATTGTTTTCAAAATGCTTTCAGATTGCTAAATAGACCGCAAGTGAAATTATGCATAATCTTTCTATCCTGAGTTTTGAAATGCACGTTTTAAAAATTTGTCTGCATTCTAATCCATCTTGTTTATAAAAAGTGCATACACATTATTTGAAAATCATTCATATCTTGTTTGCATTCAAATTAGTTTCAAAATTGGAAGTTAATATTTTTGTACTAAATGTCATAAATGCTTGATCAGGTTAATCATCAGATACAAAGATCAGAGGCTAACAGAGGACGTATGGCTGACAATTAATATTGTAGTGTGAACGGAAGTAGTATATGTGGTATCACTTGAGTGACACCACATCATTAGCTAGTGAATAGCTAGTGATGCAATCAAAAAAGGAGAAAGAGTAAGAAGATCTCTTAGTGGCCACAGTAGAATTCAACTTAAAGAAACTCAAGCTGAGAGTAAGGATACTCTTGAGTTGGATTAATAATTCCAACACAATAAGCCCTCGCTATCTAGCCATCTCCCTACACCGAAGGAAGTTAGATATCTTTTCTATGACATAGAGCCTACTAAGTTATGCTTTGAGAAAGGCATAATAATTGAGGAAATATTGGAGAAACAATCAGAGATTAGAGAGTCACCATCTTAGCCTGAAAGATCAATAGGTGGTTGGGCTTCAACAACCTTCCCACTAGACATTTCATGGAGTACAATGAGTCTGAAAAGTACATAATCATCATACTATTAGAGCTAATAAGGACTCTCAACTTCAATTCTACTTCTATGTGTGATCTTTACAAAATAAGGCCAATAACTACACTCACTTCATTAAGAAGAATTATCACACAATGATATATATTATTCACAAGAAGGAGAGGAACATTGAAGAGATCATATCTTCTAGAAAACAAGAGAGGCACACATCTAAACTGTGAATATACACTTGTCACTAGTAAGTTTTACTGGCCAAAGATAGAGAGCATAACTTAAGGCATCTAGAGATGATGAAGTATAATCCTCAGCTAGAGCTAGATCAGCTATAGCCCCTTTCATTGGATCTACCATTCAAACAAACTAAGCTTTACTTGATGTTACAAATGAAAAAGTCATTATGGTTGTGAAGATAGAAAGTTATGTACTGTTTCAAAACTTCCAAATGTTGTTTACTTAACACTGGACCTCTAAGTGATTATGATAATCAGTCCAAGTGATATGTAATTACTCCAAGTGATCTGAGGATCACCCCAAGTGATCTGAGAATTACTCCAAGTGATTTGTAACCACTTTGTTTAAATTACTAAACCTCACTCCAAGTTAACACAAGAGGTACAAAGGATAGGAGCTAAGACTTTAAGGATAGATAAGATACAATAGTTTGCTAGAGCTGGTCTCTTTGGTTCTTCATTCTTTGGTCCATCTGTCTAAGGCTATCTGAGAGAGGAGCTTCAATAATTACATAGGGCTTACTACGAACAATGCTGAGTTCATCACTTCTGTGAATGACAAGATTGGATAATTTGTGATTTGATCAATCAAAACTTCAAGGGCTTATTCCGAGCTCATCTTGGTATACTTAAATGCTCATAGAGACTATACTTCAGAATCCCTTAGTATTGGTCACATTATTAGACAATGAGTAGCCAACAATGCATCAATGGACTACAGAGGATTATGACTCGAGTAATTATGATATTATTCGAGTGAGGAATTATATTCTTAATTAAAATTCTCTGAGTTATATCACTGCGTGAGTACTCGAGTGATACAGGGTTACAGCCTTAAAACCCTGAATAGCATCATCATTTTCAAAACTTGATCTTTAGATTTTCATACTCATTCTCTCTACAAAATCTCCAATGGTTTTGCAAATTCAGGAGAGTTATTAACTATATTATTCACAATGATTTTCTTTTAAGCCATGCATTCATTAAGGAGGAACTTTACATTCACTTATGCTTTATATCTTGAAAGCTCAAAAGAAAATCCTTTTAACATACTCATCTGTATTCGCTATGTCTTGCTTAGTTTTGATGATGAGTTAATCTTATATTATTCCTCTCATGATCTTAATTTTAATATATCATATAGAAAGGATAAATTTAATACTTTATGGAACTAATCATTCTTTGTGCAAGAAAGTTGTACAATTGTGATAGGAGAATTTGCTCTATGCAAAATCAATACTCAACACACTAAAAAAAGAATTTATGAACTATGAGGACATATGCTTTAATGATCAATCAAGGGAAATATATTTGTTGCAACATTCAAAGCAACAAATACCTATACCAATACAAAGGAGTGTTAAGCATATTGTGCTAAAAATATGGAACAGAAGCTCAACATAGTAAGAGCATCCTAGAGACATCATGAATATAAATCAGAGTTACACAGTGAAAAGCAGGGTGAACTGGACTTCATGGATCTATCATCATCTTGCCAAATCCAAATGAGCATTTCTACACCCTCTTTTTTATTTGGAGAATACTTTTCATATCTTTGATTTCAATTTGCCTTGATTATACAAGTTTTCTTGAAAACCTCTCCAAATTGTTTCAAACTTGTTTTCATGAAAATTAATTTTTCATTTGCATAGCATTAAAAATGAAAATACTTTCAATTTTCAAATAGGGGAGAGAAAATTGTTTTCTTCACACAATTATTTTTATTAATTGGGAAAAAGACATATCTATTTTGTTTTTCAATTTACTTCTCCATAAGCATATCTTCTTTAACTTAAACTTTTTGCTGATGTCAAATAGGGGGAGTGAAAGGCAAGAAAAATATGTTGCATTTAATTTTTTTTAACTCATACATCTTTTTCTTTAAAATGATTTGCCAACATCAAAAAGGGGGAGAATATTAGATATGATTAGTTTTAATGATGTCAAATATAGATGTCAAATAAGTGTAAAAATTTTGCATAATATTCTTATCTTCTACATTGACTAACTGTTGTATTTAATATTGCATATCTCATAGATTAGTCAAGTAAAGAAAGAAGAAGATTGAAGATATTCAAGAAGATATATAGTTGGGTTATGAAGAATGATCAACAATTCAAGAAGATATCTAGTTGGGTTATAAAGAATGACCATCAAGAGGAAAATCAAGAAGAAAGAGATTGAAGAAACAAGAAGAAAGAAGAACTTACAAGATCAAATGAGAATATCAAGATTCAAGCTCTTAGAAGTGACACCGGAGGTTAGAATGGGTCAATACGAAGCTAAAATGACTTATATAGAAGTTATGAAACTTCTCAAAGGTGTTCCCTTGAGTATTAGCTCTTTGCCAAGTTTTGGAGGGTATCACTCGAGCGATCACTTAAGTGATGGCCATGATCACTCTAGTGATGAGCAATCTATTGTGCTCTATTTTCATGTAGTATAATAGAGCTTTAGTATTTTGGTCATATCTCTTTAACCACATATCGGATTGATTTGAAACCTGTTTCATATGAAACTAGACTCCTAACTGTTAGATCTCATGTTTTGATCATAACAAAGAATGGTATGAAAAAGATTTGATTAATAAATAAGTTTGAACAAAGTAATAATAGGGAAAAGCATCACTTGAAGTAAGCATCAGAAGCAAGTTTTCTAAGGCATTACTCGAGTATGTACTCGAGTAATGAGACAAAACTTGAAGTAACCAGAGACACTTTCGAGTAACCTACCAACGTTACTCGAGTAAGTACTCGAGTAATAGTATAAATGATTTCAAGTTGCTCTCGGCTTGCCAATGTTACTCGAGTAACTAGGTAAATCACTTGGAGTTGCTCTCGGCCTGCCAACGTTACTTGAGTAGCTACTTGTGTAACCATGTAAAAGTCTTCCAGTTGCTCTCGGCCTGCCAATAATACTCGAGTCCCCTGTTTCAAGAAATATGTTGCTCTCGGCATTTTCAACCCTGCCAACATTACTCGAGGAGCTACTCGAGTAACTCACTGTGGTAAGCAAAAACCTGAAGGTAGTACTCGAATAACTTGTTCTACTTTTATTACACTTCATTCGAGGCATTACTCAAGTATGCAGGTATTCAATGACTCATTTAAAGTGGATTACTCGAGTAAGTACTCGAGTATGTATAATTATTTTTAAAGAAAAACTTCAAGTTATTACCCGAGTAAGCTATGCACATAAATTGAGTTTACTCGAGTATGTACTCGAGTAACAAGGTAATCAAACTTGAAGTGATCTCGGCCTTGAAATCTTGCCAACATTACTGGAGTAAAGCATCGAGTAACCAAGTTTATTTAAAGGTTTACTCGAGTTGGTACCCGAGTAACCTATGAATAAAAGAGTGCATTACTCGAGTAGGTACCTGAGTAAACATGCATTTCCAAAGGTTTGATATTTTGCTTATTCCATGCACTACCCGAGTAATCTTATATTTGTTTGTTGACTTCCAGTTCATCATAGTTTTCCCGATGATACTCGAGTATGTACTCGAGTAAACTTTAATGGATACTCAAATAACTACTCGAGTATGGAAACCCAGAAATTTAGAAATCATTCAAACATTCATGGATTTGTTTTCTATATGATTAACCTTTCATTGTATTAGTATTCCTAGCATATTTACAGATAAACAATGAAGAAATCTTATCAAATAAGGAAAGTCAAATATGAAGTTCAAATGCCACCTACTGCCAACGGATATTTTTCAAATACTGAAAAAGTCAACAGTGGCTGCGCACTCTCCAACGGACGATAAGAAAATGTTCCAACGGTCATCACCAACATATCTATATAAATGGGAACATACAAACAGAGAAATAACAACAAGAACACACACGAGTGTATCATCAAGTTCATTACTCTATTTTACTCATTTTAGTAATTCTGCACTTCAGTGATTCTTATTCACTCTTAGAGAGAGATATTTCATTCAAACTCAATATTTGTTATTGAGATAACTTAAGGTTGTGGAACCTTGAGTTGGGATTGGATTACAACTTGTAAGGGGGAGCGAGTGTCCAGGTGAAGGAACTTGATTGTACTGAGGTGCCAAGAACCCACTGAATCTTGGAAGTTATAGTGAAACTCTCAGAGAAGCTCTGAGGACTGGACGTAGGTCAAAGTGGTTGTGGCCGAACCAGTATAACTCCCGGTGTACACTTCGGTGATAATTCTCCTTACACTTTACTATTTTAATTTCACCGTCAAGTTTTATATTTGTAACGAAATTTTTAGTATCACCCAATTCACCCCCTATTGGGTGAAACGCTTGCTCTAACACTAACATATATGATCTTTGGAAGATTCTATTCAACTCCGTATCATATTCTAGAATAGCTTTAGTAATTTGGACATAAGTCTCAGATTACATATTAGATTGAGCTAAAACTAGTGCCATATGAAACTAGTCTTAAAGAGCTTTCCATGGATATGTCATGGGGTCATATTTAGAGTTTTATGCTAATAGTTATGCCTTCTGGAAGTTGACACTTGTGAATTCAGAGACTATCTAGTGTAGTTGTCACTACTTGGATCAAAACTTTCTGAATACAATAAGTTTGGAACTAATTCTTATTGAATTGGAATGTAAACGGTAAGAGCTTTCTGATGATATATCATTTGCCATATTTTGAATCAAAATGAAAAGATCACTCGAGTGACCACTCAAGTATGTCCCAGGATTACTCAAGTGACCACTTGAGTGATGAAGTTGGAAAATGACTCTGATGCTCTCTGCCATATTTTAAAGGGGATCACTTGAGTGTCACTCGAGTGATAACCCAAGATCACTTAAGTGACCACTCGAGTGATGCGATAGACAACGTATCGTAACTTCAAAAAATCATTGGAATGACTGTATAACTCACTCTTCTTGCTTGCAATCACTCTAACACTTTATTCTATTAGTGTTTAATGTATTTCTCCAGGAATAAAATAAAGGGATGATGTGAAGAAACAAATTGTGACTTTTTGGAAGTGGAACGTCAACGTTTGTAATGACTAGTTTTCAAATTCAAGAAAATGGTCTAATGAAGCAATGAGACCTAACGGATAGGTTGAAATACTTACAACAGTCATATTTTACTCAACAATAATGTAGAAGATTCAAGCAGACAACAATAATGGAAAACATGCTAAGATCATGAAGAATCGACTCCTACCCGAATACTCTATGTTTATCTACCTTTGATATCATTTACATGAGAGAGATAGATTATTTTTATTGTACTTCAGTGTTCAAATTATTCACTTCTAAGAGAGAAGATTGATTGTAATCTTTTATCATCAAGGATGTATCCTTATGGTGTGTAAGGGGGAGTAACTCGGTTGTAATCTTACAGTGTGTAAGGGGGAGTAACTCCATGAGAGATTTGTAAACAACTTTGCAAGTGCCCAGCTAAACTTGTGGGTTGTAAAGGCTTTTCTTGTGCCTAGATTAAATAAAAAGATAGTGGATTTGAAAATTTCAGGAGGAGCATGGGGATTGGACGCAAGTCATCACTGATTGGACTGAACCAGGATGAATCACAGTTTGCATATTTGCTTCCCTAAGTTCTTATAATTACAACATATATTATTTAAGCTAACTGTTGATTTATTACTTTCATACTTATTACTTTCACTAAGATGTGAAAAGATTTTCACAGTTCTTACGTTTTTATGTTACACCCAATTCACCCCCTCTTGGGTATCAGCTGGTTCTAATAGGAAGCATATAAACCTAAAGAGGATAATGTGCTACCAGGAAGAATCAACTTTCTAGATAACCCTCCTCCATATATACCGCAAGTTCCTTACCCTCAGAGACTTGTGAAGGAAAATCTGGACAAGCAGTTTGGAAAGTTTCTAGAGGTTTTCAAAAAGTTACATATCAACATCCCTTTGGTAGATGCTCTTGCCCAAATGCCCAGTTATGCAAAATTCATGAAGGATATTCTCTCAAATAAGCGTAAACTTGAGGAATTTGAGACAATTGCACTTACTGAGGAGTGCAGTGCTATTCTATAAAAGCAATTACCACCAAAGTTGAAGGATCCATGTAGCTTTTGCATACCTTGCACTATAGGTCAATATAACTTAGAAAGAGCACTTTGTTACCTAGGAGAAAGTGTAAATCTCATGCCTCTATATGTCTACAGAAAACTTGGTCTTGGAGAGGTAAAGCCTACCACAATTTCATTACTTCTAGCTTACTGATCAATAAAACATTCGAAGGGTATCTTAGAAGATGTTTTGGTGAAGGTGAACAAACTCATATTTCCAGGTAATTTCATAATACTTGACATAGAAGAAGACCAAGAAATTCCTATCATTCTAGGGAAGCCATTCCTAGCAACTGGGAGAACTTTAATAGATGTGTAACATGGAAAGTTAACATTATGAGTTCAAGATAATCAAGTATTTTTAAACATTTTTAAGGTGTTGTCTTTTCAAAATAAAGGTGACACATGTTATAGAGTAGATACATTAACCAGCTGCATAAAAGACGTGGTGAATAAAATCTGCATGGATCAACCATTAGCAATGGGTATAGTAGATGTATCAAAATTTACTAATCCTAAAGTCTTGGAGTAGATTAGGTACCTTGAAGAAAATTCTCCAATCTTTATCAAGAAACCATTTGAAGATTTAGGAGAAAGGTGAGTAACCCAGTGTAATATCCTGAATTGTAATCAAGGATTAATAACTTCAAAGTGATGTAATTAATGATAATTAAGCACTTTTGAAGTATGTGTTGTGCAATATGATGTAAAGGTGCTTAGTAATGGTTTAATGAGTATTGAGATAATTAGGGGAAAAACGGTAAATTTACTGACCGAGTGGTCAATTACCGAAGAGAAAACTCCTTAGTAATTAAGATCAATGGCTAGGATTGAAAGAACAAGAGGTGGAATCCTATGCATGCAAATTCATATGAAATCATGGTAGGAAGAATGAGATGGTGCCAAGTGGCAAAATAAGGACTCTTGGATCGAAGTCAAACTTTCAAACCCATTCTCTCTTCCCTCTCTCCTCCAAGTTGATTGTGTGTGTATGTATGGGGAAATTTGTGATCCTCATGCATTCACCAATATCTCTCACTTTCTCTCTCATCACTCTCCATTTTTTACTGAGATCGAGCAAGAAGGAGGAAGAGAAAAGTTTGCTTTTGGGTAGGTAATTGCCTTCTTGTGTTTAAAGCCTCTTCATTAAGTTTGTTTAAGAGGTTGAGAGCTTGATTTCTATGGTTTCAGAATTTTCATTGGTGGTATTTGAAGGATTTTGAAGTTTGAGAAGTTGAGGAATCAAGGGTTTGATCTTGGCAAGTTGAGATGGTAAGCATTGGTGACCTTTTGGTATAAATGTCATGACTTTTGGTTTAGTTTAGCAAATTTTGGACTTTTGCCCTGATTTCTTGTGATTTTAGAAGACATGAATTAAGTGATGTAATGTGGTGAAATAGATGCTAAATAGTGTTTGGGAGTTAATGGTTTTGGTGTGGATTTGAAAAGAGGAAGTTTGGCAAATTATGGTTTTGGTGATTTTGTGGTCTATAGATAAGAGTGTGTTGCTTGAGTAGGGATATGGTTGTTTTATGATTGCCAATAGGTTCCTTATGGTAAAATAAGTGAGAATGAGTTGTGGTATAAGTCTTAGGACCATTGGTAGCAAATTGGTCAATTCTGGAAAACCATATCAGTTGCTGCGATTTGGCATCTGATAGGAATCGCTTGAGTGATGGAGGATCTCACTCGAGCACGATATGAATTTCTGGGAATTTTGATTAAGTATTTAGGCAGAAACCGCGAGCACACTTCCTGCCTTGCGAGTGAGATATGATCCTGTTCGAGTGCGCATGGACATGCTCGAGTAAGGTCTTGCCTGGAAGTAGTCTATGCTCTCGGGCAAACACTCTTGGTGTTGCACTTCTTGGTGCTCGAGTGCACTAGAGTATTAGATCTCATGTTTTGATGATAACAAAAGAATGGTTTGAAAAGGAAATGTTTAATAATCAAGCTTGAACTAAGTAATGACAGGAATAAGCTTTACTTGAGGTAAGCTTGGAAGTAGTGAAGATTGGCCAAAAGAAAATGCTGAAGAACTTGATCAGAAGGGCATTTTCTAAGGCATTACTCGAGGTGCTACTCGAGTAATGATCCAAAACTTGAAGTAACCAAGCAAAACTTCCAGTTACCTGCCACCATTACTCGAGGCGCTACTCGAGTAACCAGGTAAAACTTTAAGGTTGCTCTCGGTCTGCTAATGTTACTCGAGTAACCATGTGAAAACTTCCAGTTGACTTCAAGTTTTCCCCATGATACTCGAGGAGCTACTCGAGTACCTGTGTTTCCTAAAATATGGACCTCTCGGTATTTTATACCACTGCTAATGTTACTCGAGGAGCTACTCTAGTAACCAGGTCAGAAACTTCCAGTTGCCTTCAAGTTTTCCATGATACTCAAGGAGCTACTCGAGTAACAGTGTATTTGAAAATGTGAAGCTCTCGGCACTTTGTACCACTGCCAATGTTACTCGAGGAGCTACTCGAGTAATGCACTAAGGTGAGTGAAAACTTGAGGTTAGTACCCGATTAACTTGATTTTTTATCTTCCTCGAGTACTTACTCCATTAGACAAGTTTATTTTAAGTGGATTCCTCGAGTATGTACCCCAGTATATGCAAATGTTTCCAATATAAACTTCAAGTCATTACCAGAGTAAATCACATTCAAAAGTCTCAGTTACTCGAGGAGCTACCCGAGTAACCTATGCAAAAATGAATGCATTACCCGAGTCCCTACTCGAGTAATGAGGTAATTGCTCTCGGCCTTGAAATCCTGCCAACATTACTGGAGTAGAGCATCGAGTAATCAAAAGTTTTTCAAAAGATTACTCGAGGTGTTACCCCAGTAATCTATGAAGGTGCAGAAGCATTACTGGAGTAGCTACCCGAGTAAATAACTATTCCCAAAGGTTTGAAGATTAGTTTATTCCATGCACTACCCGAGTAACCTTGTTTATCTTCATGGAATTTCAAATAAACAATGATTTCACGATGTTACTAGAGGAGCTACTCGAGTAAACTTCAAGGGTTACTCGAGGAGCTACTCGAGTAAGCATACCCAGAAATTTAGAAATCATTCAAACTTTCATTATATTGTTTCCTATATGATTAACCTTTCATTGTATTAGCATTCTTAGTATATTTTCAGAGAAACAATGAAGAAATCATATCAAGAGATGAAAGTCAAATAACACGTTCAAATGCCAACCACCGCCAACGGATATTTTTCAAAAACTTAAAAAGTCAACAGTGGCTGCGCACTCACCAACGGACGAAAGGAAGTGTTCCTACGGTCATCAACAACATATCTATATATATGGGAACCTTCAAATAGAGAAGAACAACTAAGCATCCATACAAACGAATCATTAAGTTCATTGCTCTGTTTTCACGTTGAAATTGTATTCATTTGCTTCAGTGATTATTACTTACTCTTTGAGAGAGATATTTCATTCAAACTCAATATTTGTTATTGAGATAACTTAAGGTTGTGGAACCTTGAGTTGGGATTGGATTACAACCTGTAAGGGGGAGCGAGTGTCCAGGTGAAAGGAACTTGCTTGTACTGAGGTGCCAAGAACCCACTGAATCTTGGAAGTTATAGTGAAACTCTCAGAGAAGCTCTGAGGACTGGACGTAGGTCAAAGTGGTTGTGACCGAACCAGTATAACTCCCGGTGTACACTTCGGTGATATTTCTCCTTCCTTATTACTGTTTTAATTCTTGTGTCAAAGTTTTATATTTTCGAAAGAAATTTCAGTATCACCCAATTCACCCCCCTTCTTGGGTGAAACACTTGATCTAACATAGAGGTCATTGCTCGAGTGCAGCTTCTTGTACTCAAGTGAGTTTGAGGGATATTCTGAGGATTTGCTCTCGGGAAAACACTTTTTGTGTTTCACTCGCTGGGACTCGAGCACAACTGAGGGCATCACTCGAGTGAGGTGGTTGTCACTCGAGTGAGGCAGCCCAAAGTTGGTGTTTCGCATCCGAAAAAGGTATCTTCTGGGTAGTTTCTTCTAACGTTTTGGGGATACGTTTAGGCCTGTTATAGCCACCTAAAGAGTCTAAATGATAACCAACACAAAGTATTACGAGATTTGGAAACTTGGGAAAGAGATTAACCTATTGTCCCTATTTTTATAGGATTTGATATCTGCCGTCCTTGTGAGCCCACTGTGCCAGTAGACGTCAGGAAGGAACGAGGTAGTGACTTTTCTTTCGTACCATATGTGATGCCTTGTATGTATGTATTATCATTGGTTTGTGATAAATTCGTATGCTGCGACATTGTGAATGTGTAAGCACCGTCATTCTGATAGTCCCTGAGTAGCTAACAACAGATCGGGTAAGGGTTGTGTGCCTTCCCGGCGGAGAAAGGGGATGAGGATGAGGTGTGAGTTGTGATTATGTGAAAAACCGAAAGGCTATTTATGAAGGCCGAAGGGCCATTTGTGAAAGTCGGATAGCTATATGAGCGATAAGGCTATGTGTATGCACTGCTACGCCAACAGTCCCTAAGTAGCTAACAACGGTTCGGGTTAGGACAGTGTGCCTTCCCGGTGGAGAAAGGGGATGAGGGTGGAGTGTGATTTGTGTTGCTGTATGATGATTTGCTTACATGTTGTGTGGTTATGTGTGGTATAAATGTTTTGTTACTACTGGGATTCTCTTGAATCTCACTCTTTCCTTAAACTAACCTTTCAAACAGGGTGAGTGGCTCCAAGGAGAAGTGCGCGACTCGGAGTGGTTAGAGCCCTATAGGGACATTTTCTTTTGGATGTGTTGGTTAACCATATTGGATAGAGAACTTGTAGATGATTTTTGGATTGTAATTTGTAGTTGAACATGGTGGTGTAATCTCCTATATGGGAATTGTAAACCTTGGAGTGAATGAATAGAACCGGGGGTTACCAGGATTGCTATTAGATGTTCTGATATGAATGAATATAAGTTAATTGCATAAGTGATTATATTCGATAATTGAACTTGAGACCGGAATAGGAAAGAAGTTTTGAAAATTTTATAAAGTCCCTACTACTTAGTGGGTGTTTTAATAAGCTTTGAACTATCCGACAGTCTATAACCCCTTTTTACTATGCGTTATCGAATCTTAATTACGCTCAATAAGGCAGGGGGTTACTTTTTGGTATCAGAGCCATAGTTCCTGTTAGGGTAGAGCCTGCTAGGATAGATCCCTTCGTTGGCTGTAGGGATAGAAGATCATCTGTGAATAATTGTTGTGTATGCACATCTAAGTTCTATTGATATGGATATGTATGAAATTCATACATATGTGTGCATACTATCTTTGTTATCTTAATAGGGTAAGTTGTTTGTAGAATGAAGAAAACCAGAGGATGCCCCAATGTTTCGCGTGTAGACCCAGAGGTGGAAGTCGTCAATGATAATCCACCAGATCCAATGCAAGAATTGATGGGTCTGATAAAAGATCAGCAGGACATGATCACTGAGCTGAGAGAAGAGCTCAGGGTAGAGAAAGCAAAGAACAAGGAGAACCCGGTTCAGTCTATTCCAGTAGAAACTTAAGAAGAAACCTGCTATGAGGACACTGCTGAAGGGTCAGCACGACCGTTGGAGTCCCCACCTCATATTGTCCCAAATCAAGAGTCTCATGGGGTGCCAGCTAAAGAGGATAGGGATCTTCAGTATTGGGTCACAAGATTCTGTAAACATCTGCCTCCAGTGTTCAAAGGGAGTTTTGATCCTCAAGTGGCGGAAGATTGGTTGAACCGTCTCGAGAAGATATTTGAGGTCCTTGGGTGCCCGGATGAGGTGAAGCCACGCCTTGCAGTCTACAAGCTCGAGGGTGATGCGGATCATTGGTGGAAAAATATTTCTCTCACTCTGCGTAGCAGAAATGTACCGCTGACTTGGGAATTGTTTCAGCAAGAGTTCAATGAGAAGTACTTTCCTAAATCAGTGTGGCTCGAGAAGGAGACAGAATTTCTTAACATTAAACAAGGGGACACGGAGATCTTTGATGATTATTTGTCCCGTTTCATCTGCTTGACCCGGTATTCCTCTTATCTCTGGTACAAAGATGATGAAGAATGGAGTTCAGACATGCTCATCCTGGTCTGAGACGAGAGTTAAGGAAACGGTTGGTCACTTATCAATTTACCAAGTTTAACAAGGCTGTGGAACAATGTCGAATTACAAAAAACAACTTAAGAGAGCTGTATCCTGTCAGAGCTACTGGCCACCGCAGTGAACCCAGTAAGGGTAATGTTTCCCAGAAGTAGAAAGGCCAAGGATCCTCGTCAGTCAGGGGCAGTGATAAGAAGCCCTATCAGCCCAGAGACCGTGAACCTCAGAGATTTGTGACTGAGCGGAAATGTCCTCGCTGCAACAAATCTGATTATGGTAAAAATTGTCTGGGAGAAATGATCTGTTTTAACTGTAAGCGACCAGGACATCTTTCTAAAGATTGTCAACGACCGCGAGTCGAGCAGAGGCCAAAGACACAGGGCTGAGTATTCGCTATGACTCATGAGGAGGCACGCAAATCTCCTGAGTTGATACAAGGTAAAATTTCTATTGATGGCTATCTGTTGCACGTATTGTTCGACTCGGGTGCAAGTCACTCTTTCATTGCTTATGATTGTGTGAAGCGCCTGGGATTGCATGTACATAGGTTACCATTTGATTTGGTAGTGTCAACTCCGATGGGTGTTAAGGCCTTAACCACAGAAGTTTGCTTGAATTGTGTTGTAACTGTGGAAGGGCATCAATCTACTGTAGACTTGATCTGTCTGCCGCTTTACCAATTAGAAGTCATTCTGGGTTTTGATTGGTTAACGGCAAATAATATATTATTTGATTGTGGGAACAAAATAATAGTATATCCTGCTTCTCAGAAGGCTGAAGTTTTGAACTCTAGTATGAATTTTCTTACTACGGCTAAAGCTGAAAAGTTTCTTGAAAAGGGTTGCCAGGGGTATATGGTGTTTTTCTCTGTGCAAGGGGAAACCGATGGGATGTTGAGTAAGATACCCGTGGTAAATGAATTCCCTGAGGTATTTCCGGATGATCTTTGTGGATTGCCTCCTGAAAGGGAAGTTCAGTTCCCAATTGACATTGTGCCTGGAGCTGGTTCTATATCTAAGGCCCCATATCGTATGGCCCCAAACGAAATGGCAGAGTTAAAGAAACAAATAGAAGGTTTGCTTGAGAAAGGGTTTATTAGACCCAGTGTGTCGCCTTGGGGAGCTCTAGTGTTATTTGTTAAGAAGAAAGATGGGAGTCTTCGATTGTGTATTGACTACAGAGAACTGAATAAAGTTACTATCAAGAACAAGTACCCTCTTCCCAGAATCGATGACCTATTAGATCAACTATCTGGTTCATGTGTGTTTTCGAAAATTGATCTAAGGTCGGGGTATCATCAGCTACGAGTGAAAGTAGAGGATATTCCAAAGACTGCTTTTAGGACCAGGTATGGTCATTATGAGTTCTTGGTGATGCCATTCGGGCTAACCAATGCGCCTACGGTTTTCATGGACTACATGAATCGTATCTTTCGACAATATCTGGATCAGTTTGTAGTGGTGTTTATTGATGATATTTTGATATACTCCAAGAGTATGGAGGAACATGAGCATCATTTGAGAATTGTATTGAACATATTATGTGAAAAGCAACTCTATGCCAAATTGAGTAAATGCGAGTTTTGGCTATTAGAAGTGAGATTCCTAGGCCATGTTATCTCACAAGAAGGGGTCTCTGTAGATCCTAGTAAAGTGGAAATAGTACTAGACTGGAAGAGGCCAGAATCTGTGGTGGAAGTACGCAGTTTTCTGGGTCTTGCTGGTTACTACTGAAGATTCATTCAAAATTTCTCTTGTATTGCGTTGCCGATGATTAAGCTCACGAGAAAGGATCAGCCGTTTGTGTGGGATGAGAAATGTGAAAACTGTTTTGTAGAGCTGAAGGAGAGGTTGACTACAGCACCTGTGTTGATTTTGCCCAATCCCAGTTTAACATATGTTGTGTATTCTGATGCTAGTGGGCAGGGATTAGGGTGTGTCCTTATGCAGCAGGGACGTGTGGTGGCCTATGCCTCTCGACAGCTCAGACCGCATGAATTGAACTATCCCACTCATGATCTGGAGCTGGCGGCTATTGTGTTTGCCTTAAAAATTTAGAGGCATTATTTGTATGGTGTGACGGTAGAACTGTACTGCGACCACAAGAGTCTCAAGTATTTGTATGATCAGAAAGAATTGAATATAAGACAGCATCATTGGATGGAATTGCTTAAAGACTACAACCTGGAAATTAAATATCATCTGGGTAAAGCAAACGTAGTCGCTGATGCTCTTAGTTGAAAGACTGTGCTCGTTGCAGCTATGATGATACAAGAGAAGAAATTGATTGAAGATTTTTGTGATTTGAATTTGACAAACCAGATCATCTGTGCCAATTACACTGTTTCTCAAGAGGAAAGTGATTTAAGAGCTGAGATTGAAGAAGCTCAGAGACAAGATGACTGGATACAGCGTAATCTGACTCGGATTGAACGGGGAGAAGTTCCGGGCTATGACCTATCGCCTCGTGGATTGGTTTGCTATCAGAAGAGAGTCTGCGTTCCACTTAAGGTGGAGTTGAGGCAGAAGATTCTGGATGAGGCGCACAAGAGTCGATATACTCTTCATCCTGGTATGACCAAAATGTACCATAATCTGAAATCAGTGTACTGGTGGCTGGGTTTGAAGAGTGATGTGACTAAATATGTAGCAAGGTGTCTCACTTGCCAGAAGGTAAACATCGAGCACCAGAGACCACCTGGTTTACTTCAGAGTCCTGAGATTCTGGAGTGGAAATGGGAATGTGTGACCATAGACCTTGTGGTGGGATTGCCCAGGATCAGGAATTATAATGCGATCTGGGTTATTGTGGATCAGCTAATGAAGTCAGCCCACTTTATACCGATCAATGCTGGTTATTCTCCTGATAAACTAGCAGAGATTTATACCAGGGAGATTATGAAGCTTCATGGCACACTGAAGAATATCATTTCCGACCGACATCCATGATTCACTTCGAGATTCTGGAGAGCATTACATGAGGCATTAGGTACTTAGTTGAGGTTTAGCACAGCTTATCATCCTCAAATGGATAGACAGTCAGAGAGGACAATTCAGATGTTGGAAGATATGTTACGAGCTTGTGTCCTTGACTTCAAAGGGAGCTGGGATCGCTTCCTTCCACTTGCTGAGTTCGCCTACAACAATAGCTATCATGCGAGCATCCAGATGGCTCCGTATGAAGCGTATTACGGAAGGAGGTGCCAATCGCCTTTGTGTTGGAATGAACTATCAGAAAGAAAGTTGTATGGACCGGATCTTATTGATCAAACTTCAGCTCAGATTCAGATTATTCATAAGAGGTTGCTTGTAGTGCATAGTCGACAGAAAAGCTACGCTGACAAGAGAAGAAGACCTCTAGAATTCGAAGTTGGCGACCATGTGTTTTTAAGGGTATCTCCTGTTACCGGTGTTGGGCGATCTATCAAGCGAAAGAAGCTAAGTCTGAGATATATGGGTCCTTTTGAAATCCTTGAAAGGATTGGGCCTGTTGCTTACCGAGTAGCTCTACCCCCAAGCTTGAGCAGACTCCATGACGTGTTTCACGTTTCCCAACTAAAGAAATACCAACAAAATCCATCTCATATAGTTGAGTATGAGGAAGTTGAGCTACAAGACAACTTCACATATGCGGTGGAGCCAGAGTAGATCATTGACCGAGAAGAGTGAAGGCTCAGACATCAGAGCATTCCGTATGTGAAGGAGATCTGGAAGGGAATGGCTCAGAGAGAGGCGACTTAAGAAGCAGAAGAAGATATGCATAGAAGGTATCTGGAGTTTATAGCTCAAGCAGTGTAACAATTTTGAGGACGAAATTAAATTTTTGGGGGGAGAATTGTAATATCCTGAATTGTAATCAAGGATTAATAACTTCAAAGTGATGTAATTAATGATAATTAAGCACTTTTAAAGCATGTGTTATGCAATATGATGTAAATGTGCTTAGTAATGGTTTAATGAGTATTGAGATAATTAGGGGCAAAACGGTAAATTTACCGACCGAGTGGTCAGTCACCGAAGAGAAAACTCCTTAGTAATTAAGATCAATGGCTAAGATTGAAAGAACAAGAGGTGGAATCCTATACATGCAAGTTCATATGAAATCATGGTAGGAAGAATGAGATGGTGCTAAGTGGCAAAATAAGGACTCTTGGATCAAAGTCAAACTTTCAAACCCATTCTCTCTTCCCTCTCTCCTCCAAGTCGGTTGTGTGTGTATGTATGGGGAAATTTGTGATCCTCATGCATTCACCAGTATCTCTCACTTTCTCTCTCATCACTCTCCATTTTTGCTGAGATCGAGCAAGAAGGAGGAAGAGAAAAGTTTGATTTTGGGTAGGTAATTGCCTTCTTGTGTTTAAAACCTCTTCATTAAGTTTGTTCAAGAGGTTGAGAGCTTGATTTCTATGGTTTCAGAATTTTCATTGCTGGTATTTGAAGGATTTTGAAGTTTGAGAAGTTGAGGAATCAAGGGTTTGATCTTGGCAAGTTGAGAAGGTAAGCATTGGTGACCTTTTGGTATAAATGTCATGACTTTTGGTTTAGTTTAGCAAATTTTGGAATTTTTCCTTGATTTCTTGTGATTTTAAAAGACATGAATTAAGTGATGTAATGTGATGAAATAGATGCTAAATAGTATTTGGGTGTTAATGGTTTTGGTGTGGATTTGAAAAGAGGAAGTTTGGCAAATTATGGTTTTGATGATTTTGTGGTCGATAGATAAGAGTGTGTTGCTTGAGTAGGGATATGGTTGTTTTGTGATTGCCAATAGGTTCCTTATGGTAAAATAAGTGAGAATGAGTTGTGGTATAAGTCTTAGGACCATTGGTAGCAAATTGGTCAATTCTGGAAACCCATATCAGTTGCTCCGATTTGGCAACTGATAGGCATCACTTGAGTGAGGCAGGATCTCACTCGAGCACGATATGAATTTCTGTGAATTTTGGTTAAGTCTTTAGGCAAAAACCGCGAGCACACTTCCTGCCTTGCGAGTGAGATATGATCCTGCTCGAGTGCGCATGGACGTGCTCGAGTAAGGTCTTGCCTGGAAGTAGTCTGTGCTCTCGGGCAAACACTCTTGGTGTTGCACTTCTTGGTGCTCGAGTGCACTAGAGGTCATTGCTCGAGTGCAGCTTCTTGTGCTCGAGTGAGTTTGAGGGATATTCTGAGGATTTGCTCTCGGGCAAACACTTTCTGTGTTTCACTCGCTGGGACTCGGCACAACTGAGGGCATCACTCGAGTGAGGTGGTTGTCACTCGAGTGAGGTAGCCCAAAGTTGGTGTTTCGCATCCGAAAAAGGTATCTTCTGGGTAGTTTCTTCCAACCTTTTGGGGATACGTTTAGGCCTGTTATAGCCACCTAAAGAGTCTAAATGATAACCAACACAAAGTATTACGAGATTTGGAAACTTGGGAAAGAGATTAACCTATTGTCCCTATTTTTATAGGATTTGATATCTGCCGTCCTTGTGAGCCCACTGTGCCAGTAGACGTCAGGAAGGAACGAGGTAGTGACTTTTCTTTCGTACAATATGTGATGCCTTGTATGTATGTATTATCATTGGTTTGTGATAAATTCGTATGCTGCGACATTGTGAATATGTAAGCACCGTCATTCTGATAGTCCCTGAGTAGCTAACAACAGATCGGGTAAGGGTTGTGTGCCTTCCCGGCGGAGAAAGGGGATGAGGATGAGGTGTGAGTTGTGATTATGTGAAAAGCCAAAAGGCTATTTATGAAGGCCGACGGGCCATTTGTGAAAGTCGGATAGCTATATGAGCCATAAGGCTATGTGTATGCACTGCTACGCCAACAGTCCTTGAGTAGCTAACAACGGTTTGTGTTAGGACAGTGTGCCTTCCCGGCGGAGAAAGGAGATGAGGGTGGAGTGTGATTTGTGCTGCTGTATGATTATTTGCTTACAAGCTGTGTGGTTATGTGTGGTATAAATGTTTTGTTACTACTGGGATTCTCTTGAATCTCACTCTTTCCTTAAACTAACCTTTCAAACAGGGTGAGTGGCTCCAAGGAGAAGTGCGCGACTCGGAGTGGTTAGAGCCCTGTAGGGACATTTTCTTTTGGATGTGTTGGTTAACCATGTTGGATAGAGAACTTGTAGATGATTTTTGGATTGTAATTTGTAGTTGAACATGGTGGTGTAATCTCCTATATGGGAATTGTAAATCTTGGAGTGAATGAATAGAACCAGGGGTTACCGGGATTGCTATTAGATGTTCTGATATGAATGAATGTAAGTTAACTGCATAGGTGATTATATTCGATAATTGAACTTGAGACCGGAATAGGAAAGAAATTTTGAAAATTTTATAAAATCCCTACTACTTAGTGGGTGTTTTAATAAGCTTTGAACTATCCGACGGTCTCTAACCCCTTTTTACTATGCATTATTGAATCTTAATTATGCTCAATAAGGCAGTGGGTTACACCCAGTACCATCAAGAGAAAAACCACCAGTATTGGAGTTGAAAACACTACCATCCCACTTAAAGTATGCTTATATGGAAGAAATTCAATATTACCAGTGATCGTCTCTACAGATCTCACTCTCGATAAAGAAGAAAGGTTATTAAGAGTTCTAAGGGAGTATAAAATAACATATGGATAGTCAATAACTGATATAAGAGGAATTAGTCCTTTAATTTGTGTGCATAAGATCCTAATGGAAGATAACTTCAAGCCATCAGTTGAGCACTAGAAAAGACTCAGTCCGAATATAAAGGAGGTGGTGAGAAAGGAGGTAATAAAGTGGTTGGATGCTAGTATAATCTACCCAATCTCTGACAGTCAATGTGTAAGTCTTGTTCAAGTTGTGCCAAAGAAAGGTGGAATGACAGTGGTACCTCTTGAGAAAAATGAACTGATTCCACAACGAACGGTGACTGGTTAGAGAGTGTGCATTGACTACAGAAACCTCAATAAAGGTACTAAAAAATATTACTTCCCTCTGCCATTTATATCCCTGATGCTTGACAAACTAGCTGGAAAAGCCTATTATTTTTTTCTCGACTGGTACACACGATATAATCAAATTACAATTTTTATGGCACATTTGCCTTCAGAAAGATACCCTTTGGTTTATGTAATACACCAGTAACATTTTAAAGGAGAATGATGGCAATCTTTTCAGATATGAAAGAAAAGTTCATTGAGGTGTTCATGGATTATTTCTCAATTTTTAGAGAATCATATGATCATTATCTTTCAAATCTGGCAAAAGTCTTACAACGTTGTGTGGAAACAAATTTAGTTCTAAATTGGGAGAAATGCCATTTCATGGTGAAAGAAGGAATCATGCTGAGTCACAAGTTATCTAATCTAGGCATTGAAGTGGACCGAGCCAAGATTGAAACAATTGAAAAGCTACCACCTCCCTCCTTAATTAAGGGCATTCAGAGTTTTTTTAAGACATGCAGGCTTCTATAGAAGATTCATTAAGGACTTCTCAAAAATCACAAAGTCACTTTACATGCTGTTGGAGAAAGACACTCCCTTTGTGTTTAATAAGGAATGTTTATCATCCTTTGAAATTCTAAAAAGTTCCTTGACTTCTGCACCAATTATCATAGCACTAGATTGGAACTTTCCATTCAAAATGATTTATGATGCAAGTAATTATGCAGTTGGAGCTATTTTTGACCAAAGAAGAGACAAGGTTTTTCATGCCATCTATTATGCTAGCAGGACACTCTCAGACACAGCTGAATTATGCAACCATAGAAAAGGAGCTTTTAGCATTAGTGTTTGCATTCGAAAAATTTAGAACCTACTTGATCGGGTCGAATGTCATTGTTTGGACAGACCACTCAGTAATCATATACTTGATTGAGAAGAAAGATGCTAAGGATAGATTGATCAAATGGGTGCTTCTGCTACAAGAATTTGACTTAGAAATCAAAGCCAAAAAAGGGACCGAGAATCTGATTGAGATTATCTTTCTCAGTTAAAGCCAAATGAATAAAAGAGAGAATCACTAATCAAGGATAATTTCCCAGATAAGCAACTTTTTGTCATGCAATCACAACCCACCCCTTTGTACGTTGATTTTGTAAATTATTTGGCAAGCGGAGTAATGCCCATAAACTTTCTAAAGTGCAAAAGAAGTTTCTAGTTGATGTAAGACATTATCTTTGGTAAGATCCTTTCTTATATAAACAATGCCTAGATCGAATTATCAGGCGATGTGTTCCTGAAGAAGAAATGGCCAGCGTCTTAAATCACTACCATTCATCGCCATATGGTGGCAGTTTTTGAGCAAATAAAACAGCTACAAAATTCCTTCAATCTAGGTTTTACTGGCCTACACTCTTCAAGGACGCCTACAGAATTATGACAACTTGTGACATATGTCAAAAAACGGGAAATATCTCAAAGAAACATGAAGCCCCTTTAACTAATATCTTAGAAGTTGACTTTTTGATGTATAGGAGATATATTTTTGGGGCCTTTTTCGTCTTTATTTAGCAATTAATTTATTTTAGTAGTTGTTGATTATGTCTCTAAGTGAGTTGAAGTAGCTGCTTTTCATATAAATAATTCTCGAGTGGTTGTGAAGTTTTTGATGAAAAATAGTTTTACAAGATTTGGAGTGCCTATAGCTATTATCATTAATGGAGGAAGGCATTTTTGCAATCAACAGCTTCAATCAGTGTTAGTTAAATATGGAGTTACTCATAAGGTTGCAACTCCATATAATCCACAAACTAGTGAGCAAGTGGAAATCTCAAATAGAGAACTGAAATGGATCTTAGAGAAGATGGTGAATTCCAATTGGAAGGACTGGGTAAGGAAATTAGATGATGTACTTTGGGCTTCTAGACCTGCCTTGAAGACACTAATTGGTATATCCCTATATTAATTGGTCTACAAAAAAGCATGCCATCTTTCAGTAGAAATAGAGCACAAAGCATATTAGTCAATAAAAGCCATATATTTTGACTTAAAGGCAGCTGGTGAGAAGAGACTTCTCTAACTCAATGAGCTTGAGGAATTCAGACAACATGCTTATGAAAATGCCAAGTTATATAAGGATCAGACAAAAATATGGCATGACAAAAGATATTTGAGGAGAGAGTTCACACCGGGACAAAAAAGTGCTTTTACTATGATTCAAGTATGGCCATATGGAATCCTGGAGATTCAGGATGGTGATTGAAAATTTAAAGTGAATGGGCAAAGGCTAAAAGAATATAATTACGGTACACTCAACACTTTGAAAATTGTTATCACATTTGAGGAACCAACAGGTAAGCCCTCCTTCTAGCACCAAGAATAAAAAAATAATTAAAAAAATTCAATTGGTTTGGTTTTCTTCTAGCTAAAGACGTTAAAGAAGGGCACTATTTGGGAGACAACCCAAAACTTCTTTTCCTTACTCATTAATTTTTCTTCCCTTCTCTCTAAAGCACACTACATTGCATTAAAAATTTTAGTTTTCATCATTTTCATTTTAAGTTAACATGGAGGAATCTCTTGCAAAGCTTTAAAATAGATTCTCCACTTTTCCCAAAGATGTGCTCAGGAAGATCTATAGCTGTTGACTTGAAGTAATGAAGATATTCAAGTGTTTGGGTCTTCTTGAGGATGTATGCTAGATCATTGAAGCTAAGGTACATTTAGTAGGTAAGATTTATGAGTCATTTATTAAACCTATGCCAAGAATGGGAAGAAGTTCTTACTCCAAAAAGAGAAGAGCTAAAAGAATGAAGGTTTGCCATAAATGTGCAAGGTGGACATGTGATAGGCGCTATAAGAACAAAGGAAATGTTTATATAAATCGAGAAGATAAAATTTAATTCATAAAGGATGGATTGAGTAAAGATTCATTGGATAATATTATTTAAACTTTTGAGACACATCCTAGTGGTGATATTCATGGTATTCTTCTTGATTTAATGAACTTATTTAACAAAGAAAAGAGCGCTACTATCTTTGAAATCTGACATTAAAAGACCCTGTTTGCCAGTTTATAAGAAAATTGGATGGGAAGCAAATCCTCAATTCTTAGAAAGCATTTAACTCGTTACTAGACGTAAAACTAGAGGAAGATGTGAGCCATAATCACAATTGCTTTTCATAATCATGCTTTTGTCTAATCTGTCTTATTTTTTCAGTAACCTTTTGAAAGAGGTAAGGTTCACCCAAGAGGGGGAAATTAGGTGTTGTATAAAATTTTGCACGTTACAGTGTTATGAAGATAAATGAAGAGAGAGTAGAGAAAGGAGAAGTTGCATTGAGAGATTTATACTGGTTTGGCCTAAAACCCCAGGCCTACTTCTAGTCCTCAGAGACTAACACCTCCAAGATTTTCACTAATCCTCCAAGATTCAGTGGGCTCTCAGAACGCCGTAAGATAACAACTATCCTTGCAAGGACTACGAGCAGAAATATTCTATACCTAGAATTTTCTCTTTCCCTTACGGCAAGTCTTAAGAGCAGGACAGTCCCTATGATCTTTCTCTCCTACTTACTATGCAAGTCTTATGAGTAACAACATTCTCTCCTGCTTATAGCCCTATAAGTCTTACGAGCAGCAACATTCTCTCCTGCTTGTACCTTGTAAGGCTTACGAGCAGAAAGTCCTTACAGGAATTTTCTCTACAGCTACACCTGTAAGGACATCTACCTTCTCAAGGTCCCTTTGCCTTGAGATCAAATAAAAATACAAGTTGAAAGTGTTCACAGACTCTCTCACAGAGTTGATATGACAATCACTAAAGTACAATATTAATACAAAGATGCATATAAAAATAGAGACTCTTGTAAGTTTTTCTTTATATGCTCTCATGGTGTATTCTACTTCTACTTGACTCTGATGCTCTGTATTTATATTAAGTCTAAAATAGCTGTTGCGTAACGTGCTGTTGAGGAGCGGGATGTTCTATTATCAAACTGAACGTCACGTTGTGGAGTGGAATGTAAGCGTTTGTGCTTTCAGATATTTGTTCATGATGGGTTAACTGCATGTGATGACAGTTGTTTAGTAGTCATTGTGTAATGATGATGTTTATCGCAATTGACCTTCTCATTTGAAACTATAATTCGAACGTTCAATCTCCTATTTCACACTTGAAATATATGTTAGATAACGTTTATTTATAATAACAAGTGAAAACATAACAAATAAATAGGATTTAACCATATTCGAATTGTTTGCTATGACTTTGTATTGCATTTTTCTTTTGAGATAGGTGAAATCAATTTCTTGTCTCATACTCAAGTTCTACACTTGAGTGTCAATCTTCACACTCGAGTTCTCTTTGATATTTGCATGGTAGTACTGAGTATACTTTCTAGTGCATAGGAAAACTTTCAAGTGTTAGTGACCACACTCGAGTGCTTGATCAACACTCGAGTGTTCTTGGTTGTTGTCACTTTTTTAGGTTGACTCTGCCAAGTACTTGCAAGAGTGAATCTTGTACTTGTAAGAGTGTTCAAGTAGAACTCGAGTTCTCTACCATGGACTCAAGTTCTCAGGCTGGTCAATACTTCTTTACTTTGTTCCTATTAGAAAGTGTTAAAAGTGCACTAGAAGTGGGTACCATACTCGAGTGCCTTAATCTCACTTGAGATCAACATTGCATGTTAAATTAATGATGATTTCTTGGTTTTATTTCAGATTGTAGGTTACAAATGATGACTGCTGTTGCTGGCAAGACTCGAGTCTTAGTCTAACACTCAAGTACATATATAGGAACTCGAGTACACTTCACATTTTCAGATTCTTGTTTCCTCTTGGGATAATACTTGCAAGGCTTCACTTTTAGGACTTGAGTGCATTTTCCATCAGAACTCAAGTGTTGAGCTAGAACTTGAGTGCACTAGGCATTTTTTGTTTCTGCTGGATTCTCTATGAAATACTTCGATGACCACACTTGTTGGACTTGAGTTCTTAGGCATATAAAGCTCGAGTGCACCTCTAAAACTCGAGTGCATCAGCAAATTTTCATGTTTCTTAATCAACTTCTACATTAAACTTATGAGAGTGAAGAATCAAACTTGAGTGTTGTAACCTACAGGACTCAAGTACTTCCACCAAACTTTAGTGCATCAGTATAATTCCTGTTTCTGTCATTATTTCTATATCAAACTTGCAAAAGTGAAAAACCAAACTTGACTATTGAGGCTTACAGAACTCAAGCGCTTTATAAAAACTCGAGTGTATCAGATATTTTCAATAACAACTTTCTATGAACTTATGAAATGCATTTGATACTCAATTTGGCTTTTGTTTACATCTTCAAGACATGAATTCCTTTACAAAACATTATGCTAAAACTTTGTTATAATCAAAACATAGATTCTAACACTTTTAACTTTCTTTACTCCTTTTGTTTAATTTCTTTATGCAACATTATCTCGATCATTCGTGCTAGAAATTTTTTCAAACTTCTTTGAAAAATGCTTGATTTGCATGATCTTGTTGTCGCTATTTTAGTGGTAGAAATATGAATCTTCCACTTGTAAAATATAAAATGTCTGAGAGTAAAGATGAGAAAAAGGGTATCATAATAAAATGTAGATTTAAATCTATTTTCATTTTTAGTGAAATTGATTTGGGAAAGGATAGGCAGTTTCTAACTGTAGCAAAAGAACTTGAAAATACATTAGCTGCTAGAATGATGAACTTTGTATGTGGGGAGGCATATAGGGCTTAAGGGGAAGTGTGGCCATTTGTGCAAGCATTAAATAAAGCAGGAGTTTGAGTGTAAGAGTGAAGGAGTTGGATGGTCACATCTTTTCTGTATGACAAGAGTTATAGGTCTCAAGCTTGCCTAAACATATGGGACATATGTTCTCATATGCTGATGCTTTTATTGCTGTACCCGGTGGTTTAGAAACGTTGGTTGGGATTTCTAGCATTGTATACTGGGCTAAACTAAACTTTCACAAAAAGCCATTAGGATTGTTAAATGTTAATTGTTTTTATGATGATCCATTGTCTCTTTTTGATCATGTTATGGAAATGGGATTCATACCCCAAGCGACTCGCCATACCATAATTTTTGCACCAATTATTGATCAGCTGATTGATCAACTACAAATTTATGAAGGGCTAAATTTGGTTAACAGGGGTAAAGAAGGGAGAGAAAATTTGGCCAAAGTGTCAAACTACTTGGAAGACCAAAGTCAAAACTTGAACCAATATCTATAAGATCAATTGGTCAACAAATTTCTTCTTCTATTATACTCTTAAATTTGGGTCAGGATGAAGAAAAAGGGAAAGAGTATGTGCAATTGAAGCAATCTCAAATTCATTGACCAAGTCAAAAGAAAAGAAAAGAGAGAAGAATGAAAAGTCAAAGTGTCTTCATATTTTAACAACTTGGAAAGTTTGACCAAAAGGCAGTATTTCAAGAACACTTTAGTCAACAATTCCTCTCTCTTTTGATGGTGATTTTCATCCAAGTTGAAGAGGGAGGAGGAAAGAGAAAGCTCAACCCAATGATCCAACTTAAGTTAGTTACTTAACCTTACATTCTTTTCAAGAAGCCACCAAATTTTGACACATGGAAGTTCTTGCTCTCTTAGGAAAATATTGACCAAGAAAATTGCAAGAAGCCAAGGAATGAATATTAAATAGTATACTCTCTCTTCCATTCATTAAAAAGTTGTCCAAGCATACAAATAAGAGAGAAAAAGCCTAGAAAAAGAAAAAAGAAAGAGAAAAGGCATCTTGAGGAACCAAGAAGCCAAGGTGAGCTTTATGCTTGATTTTCACCTTGATAATCACCTTTCTAGCTCAAATTCTCATCTTTAACATTTTTTTCCTCTTCTAAGAGCTTCAATTCTATGGTGTTTTTTTTCAAGAGGAGGTGTTTTGAGCTACCAAAGAAGAGCCAAAGTTGAGGAATCAAAGAACTAGCTTAGAAAAGTGATAGAGGTGAGTTAGAGCTTCAATTTGAGCTATATATTGTGTTGATTAGTTGAGAATTTTAGAACTTTTTTTGATTCCCTTATTTTGGTTACCATAGGGTTTTGAGGTTTTATTTTCTTTTGATTACATACATGATGTCTTGTGATGTTTAAAGCGCATATGAAACTTGTTTGATGATTAAATTAGAGGCTTGGTGATTGTTGGACAGTGTTGCCATTTCTTGTTAGAAAAGGACATGTAGAAGGAGTAGGAATTTGGTAAATTTGACATCGCCAATGGATTCTACATGAAAAACTATGTAGGAGTAGCCTCTGGTTATAAATTATAGATCACTGGAATAAAAGACTGAAAACTAGTATTAAACAACGTGCTGCTAGTATAGGTTTCTTGTGAGGTAGTGAGAATATGGCATGGTTTTGGATAACCAAATGATGTCCAATGAATGTGAAATTTTTCAGAATGAAATTAGACATGTCAAGCTTTAATTATGATGTATCATTTGCATAATTTGGATCTATACACAAAGAGTTTAGAATTTTTGAATCTAGAAATTTAAAATTGGAATGTTTCTATGATAGTGTGGATTGAATTGTGATTCTTTAATCCTATAAATGTAATTGGCTGAGGAAGATATTTTTTTTCTACAAATAGACTTGATAAGGATCATATAGAATTTTGAACCAACTGAATTGGATATTCCTAAAAAAAGATATGAATTTTCAAATTTTGTTGAAAATTCTACCAGCTTTGGGAATGACTTGCGAAAATAAGAGAGTTAGGATAAAATGTAATAAATGTGAACTTTAAGGGTAAAGATAGGCAATATGGGCTAGTGTAAACACATAGACTTATCATTTGGCCTAATGCACTAACCCTAAGGATAACTAACTCAAGTAACTTCAGTTATCAAAGAATTGGAATATGTTATAACTCGTCTGTTTATGAATTCCAATTTATAGGATTTGGCATTTGTCTGGGGCACTCACGGGATTAGGAACAAGAATAAAGTTTGGAAAGGTTGCCAGGTAGTATCTTATTCCTTATATCATATGTGCTACTATGTATGTATTCGCTATCATCTGCTTATGTGCGGGGAAGTTAGTCCCTAGGCGATAAGACCTGTTAAGTACAAGTTGTAAAGGGAGTTACCTAGGCTGCATCATAGGGGGTTACCCTAGACTACATATCTTGTATGGGGTGGAGGCCCTAGGCTACCAGTTTATGGTCACTTAGCGCTGTGTATAATATCCCGAATTTTGGGACTAGGGCTAAAGAATAAGTTTGAATTCAGTAAACGGCTAAGCCTAGGTTAAGTAAGTGTCCCAAGAAGGCATAATGATATTTCCTAATATTCCATATATTTTTATGGCATTTAAGGGAATAAAATGTTAAAACAAGACAATTAGTGGTCACACATAACATGAGTATGTTTAGAACATAAATTATAAACATTTGAATTTGTTGCTAGTGAGTTTCCCTATGTAGCAATCTTGTTTTATGACATTTTAAAATAGGTAAATGATGTATAATGCATATGATATTTTCTAGTATGAAAGTAGACTTATCAAGCTTTAATTTGATAAGTCATATAGGTCATTTGAAGCTGCAAAAATAGAGTTATGTATTTTTGAAGTCTTAGTGGGCAGTATGTCCATAGGCAGTTAGTGTCATGTTATGAAATGCCTTAAGACCTAATGGGCAGTATTTCCTTAGGTAGGCAATATTATGTTAGGAAATGCCCTAAGACCTAGCGGGCAGTATGCCCTTAGGCTGGAACATGTATTTGAATTGTAAAGTTATGTTGTCAGGGAAAGTGTGTCCTGTGATGTCTAAATGCTTGTTATGTGATGGTTTATTTAGCATGCTTTATGAACATTACATAAGTATATTAAGGGTTTGAGTAGCAAGAGGTAGAGCCTGGAATGAATATAGAATACCTTGTGGACTGTGCGCCCTAAGGTCATTAGCCTCAATATTTATTAAGAAAAGATGATAAACCAAATGTTTTGGAGGTCATAAGACCTGAGGGACATGTATGTCCTTAGGCCAGCAAAATATTATGTATTTAAGAATGGTGACGAGCAGAGGCTCGAGGAATTAAGTCCCAAAGTGCTTGTAAGCATTGGGGGATTCCCTAGGCAGTATGACTTGGTGTGCAGGATTGTATAGGGTAGTGTCCTAAGGCCATAAGATCCTACATGTCCATTATGTTGTAGTGGATCTGTGTGCCCAGGGGCCCAAAGACCTAGTGGACCTGTATGTCCTTAGGCTGGGAGATGTATTCAGAATTGTGTTAAGCAGTGAGTGACCTTATGAACGGGGGTGGAGACCCTCAGCTGTACGATCGTATATGCCAGTTGTTTATGTTGCAGACTAATCGTTGAATGTCATTATGATGAATGCGAATGTTGAATACTATATGCGATTTGTGTTAAGAATATAATGATGGTTTATTGAATGGTTTGTGATCCTGCATATGAAAGAGATGGGTTGAGTAATAAAAGTTTTTCCCCATGGTATAAATGATTCTATACGATGTTCAAATTTTGAGGATGAAATTTATTGAATAGGGGGTGAACTGTAATATCCCAAATTTTAGGACTAAAGGATAGAGAATAAGCCTAAATTTAGTAGACGGCTAAGCCTTGATTAAGCAAGTGTCCTTAGAGGGCATAATGATATTCCCTAATATTCTATATATCTTTATGGCATTTAAGGGAACAAAATGATAAAACAAGAGAATTAGAATTAGTGGTCACACACAACATGAGTATGCTTAGAACATAAATTGTAAACATTTGAATTTGCTGCCAGTGAGTTTCCGTATGTAGTAGTCTTATTGTGTGACATTTTTATATAGGAAAACGATGTCTAATGCCTATGATATTTTCCTACATGAAAGTAGACTTATCAAGCTTTAATTTGAAGTTATGTATTTTTTAAGTTAGCCCAGTGAAACTGGCCAGCTTCTGTGACAGCATCCAAAAATGGAAATTCTAAGAATTATGAGCTTCTAGTTAGCTAAAGGCTATATGTTTCTTTGAAAATAGACTTAATAAGGGTCACAGACTATTGTTTCTTTGAAAATATACTTAATAAGGGTCATATAGCCTTTGGAATCACACCAATTAGATTTATATAAATAAAGATATGGATTTTCAAATTTTGACGAAAATTCTGCCTAGTTTTCCAGCAAGTGCGAAAATGGAAATAAATGTAAGGGCAAAATGGTCACTTGACCAATAAAGCAAGCAGCCATCTATTTTCCTTTAATTGGGATAAATGTGGGTAAAGTAGAGAGACTAAATGGGTATTTGAATTAGTTAAAGTAAGTACATAGTTACATGCTTTTGGAGAAGTCATAAGATTGTGACATTTGGCATTACATGAACTAAGCCATGAAGTTGGAAAAGTTAAACAATTAATGTTTCAAACTCCCCCCTCTCCTCTCAATTCGGTGAAGTGGCTAAGAATGGACTAAAGTTGATCTATTTTCATCACTTCATTCTCTTTCTTCAAGCTTTCTCAAAGTTGGCTAAGGTGGAGGAAGAAAGAGAAAGAAGATTCTAGTGAATGTGAGCTCTATTTCTTGGATTTTGACCTTGCTAACCACCTATAATGCTATAACCCTCTTCCCTAATCTTGTTCTTCTTGTTGAAACCTTCATTTATATGGTTTTCATTTTTTAAGAGGAGGTGTTTTGAGTGCTGAAGGAAAAGCTAAAGTCTGAAAATCAAAGAACAAGCTAGAGGAAGAGCTAAAGGTAAGCAAGAGCAATCCTTTGATGTATATATTGTGATGTTTGGTTGTTTGGCTTGTGTAATTTACCCTTTTTTTGAGTATATTAGGATTTTGAGAGTTCATGGTGTTTTGTTGGTATTAATGGTGTCTTGTGGTGTATGTTGAACATATGAAACTAGTTTGAGACTTGAATGAAAATTTGGAAGTTTTGGGATTTTGTGTTTAATTTCTACCCAAAATAGGACATAGAAAAGAAATGGGAATTTGGTTGTTTTGAGGTTTCCATTGTGTTCTACACAAAAAAAATTGTGGAAATGGCTTTGGTCATGAATTCTGGATCATTGGAAACATGTTGAAAAATTGGAAGTTTTGCCAATGCAAGTTCTGTGCAGGGCAGTTAATTTGAATGAGTAAATGATTTCTAAAAATTTTGAAACTTTCCTGTTGGATAGAGGGTATGTCGAGCTTTGAAATGATATAAAGTGGGTGTTATTTGGATGTGTGTTCTGGAAGTTATGCATTTCCAAAATTTCAAGTTGAAACTGGAATTTATTTTGGAAAAGGGTGGGAATTTGTTGCATTTTGTATTTTTGTGGTTGTAGATGGTAGTGGTTCATATTTTTCATGTGTAAAGAACTTAAAAACTTTCAAGTAGGACTTAAAATCACTCCACTTTGAGTTTTGTAGATTTAGTTATGATTTTTGGAAGTTCGCCAAGAAACAGGAATTTTCTTGGCCGCAGCCAAAAGCTTCTGACATGATTTTTGCCGCAGCTAGAAGATTCTTGGCCGTAGCTAAAAACCTTCTAACCTGTTTGTGGCAATACCTAGTTTCAACACTTTGAATTTTTGAAAGGTGGTTTCTGGTCTAGTTCTCTCTAACCCTTTTAGGCTTTTGTTTGAGCTTCCCATAGCCACTTAAAGGACTCAAATGATAACCAACCCTAAGTATTTTGGAGTTGTTAAAGGATTGAAATACATAATAACTCGTCGTCTTTAATTCTATTTATAGGATTTGATATCAACCCTGAGCGTAAGAAATCTGTACCAGAATGAGATTGGAAAGAATAAGGCAGTGACTCTTTCTCTTATATCATGCATAATGCTTTGTATGTATATGCATATCATCAATTGTCAAGAATTGATATGAATGGTATGATTATTAAGAATGTCAAGAATGTGTTGCTGCTATGAATGCTGTTATGTGATGATTGCTTACATGCTTTATGAAATTGTATGTCTTATAAATGGAATGTTACTACTGAGATTCATATGAATCTCACTCTTTCCAACTGACTAACCTATAGCCCAGGCTAGCGGCTCAAAGAGTAAGCAGGTAAACAGGGGCGGCTAGTGCATATTGGTAGAAGATTAGAGTTATGTTAGTTGGTTATCAAACTTTTGAAGAATTTGTGTATATATTGTACTGGATGTAAATGTAAGTACATGGCAGTAAAGGTGGATGTACTGAGTATAGATTGGAATGTTTGTATGGTGAAAGAGGCAAGCTTCACCTAAGAAGGAGGTGAATTGTGTGATGTGATTAAATTTTTCGGTTGATACGGTAATATGAAAATAACTATAGATAGAGTAGAGTTGAGAAGATTAGCATACAGAGAGTTATACTGGTTCGGCCTAAAACACAAGCGTACATCTATTCCTCAGAGATCAAGACGTACTGAGATTTTCACTATTCTTCTAAGATTCAGTGGGCTCTTGGAACGCCATTAGACAATAATCATCCTTGTATGGAATATGAGCAAAAATATTCCAACACCTAGAATTTTCTCTCCTCCTTACGACAAGTCTTATGTGCAGAAACAATCCTATGACCTTTCTCTCTTGCTTACATATCCAAGTCTTACGAGCAGCAATGTTCTCTCCTATTTACACCCCTGTAAGTCTTACGAGCAGTAATGTTCTCTCCTACTTGCACCTTGTAAGTCTTATGAGCAGAAAGTCCTACTAGGAATTCTCTCAACTGCTTCCCTTGTAAGGATATCTACTCTCAAGATCCCTCTACCTTGGGATGAAAATGAAAATATAGTTTTGAAGTGTATACAGACTCTTTCATAGAGGAGTATGATAAACACTGAAGTATAATATGAATACAGAGAAAAATATGAAAAACAAAGACTCGTGTAATTACTTGTGTATATTTCTTGTTGGATGTTCCATTATTTTGATAGTCTTTGATGCTCTATATTTATAGCCAGTTGATTTTTTCCGTTATGTGATAGCCGTTGTACAGTGGAGCGTAGTGTTTTAGAGCGACATATGTGTGTCTGAAATCTTTGCACAAGATATTGTGGTACGTCTAACATGCGTGCTTAGTTGGTCAATTTACTTACCATATGCATCTCTAATCCAGACTTTCAATCTCCTGCTTCACACTTGAAGTATATGTTAAATGATTTTTAATAACAATTGAAAACATTGTGAACAAATAGCATTTAACCATGTTTGGATTGATCGCTATAAGTCTGTTGCATTTTGGTTACTAACAGAGTCTCACTCGAGTGTATAGTGATCTTACTCGAGTGCAACATTAATTCTTCGCTTCTCCCTTGCTTGTGTGTATTAGTTTCTTATGAATTTTGTACGAGTATATTTTCTCACTTGTGAGTGTTCTGACATCTCACTTGAGTGCACCATATCTCACTCAAGTACTTATGTATTTTCTATTATGAATTTGAGCCTCTGGATAATACTTGAATCATTTTTATCAAGAGTGCAATTTTGCACTTGCAAGTGTGAGGAATATTCACTCGAGTGCAAATGTCTCACTTGAGTGCAAAAGTGTATCTCAGCTGTAAGCTTCATTTTTGGTCAGCATTAGCACCATTTTTTTCATGAGTGAGAGTTTTCACTTAAAAGTACCATGTGCCCTCACTTGAGTACATGGGTCCTCAATCGAGTGCATCAGCTTATCCTCACATCTGGACAACCTTTTGCTCAGTACTTGCAATAATATTTGAGGAAGTGAGTTTTCTCACTCGCGAGTATTGCCCCATCACTCGAGTGCCAAAGACATTACTCAAGTGCACTTCTCATTTTTAGGTTCTTCCTTAGTCTCGGATAGATACTTCCTGTGTCACACTCGCAAGACTCAAGTGAGCTTAAGGCCCTTACTCAAGTGTTGAGGTAGTACTCGGGTGCAACGCCCCTTCTCTGTCTCTGACCTTGGACACTGTCAAATACTTGTAAGAGTATGCCTTCTTGCTCGAGTGCAAATTATGCCTTTACTCGAGTGTTGTACTTAGTGCTTGAGTGTTGCTGAAAAATCTCTAAAGTCAATAGCTCTTTATAAGAAACTTTTAGACCAATACTTCTTGGACTCGAGTATAGAACTGTTTCTCACTCGAGTGGGTCTTTCATCACTCGAGTGCATCAGATAAAATCATAGTAACTTTCTCTTCACTTTGTAAAATGCATTTGATAACCATTTGAATCAATGTTTATCTTTCCAAAGCCTGGGTTTCTTACCAAAACACATAATCACCTTTTATTATCATCAAAACTTGGATTCTAACATATGTAACCACAGTAAGTGACTTAAGTATGGGTGATCATACCCTATAGACCCTATCAGTTAGTGAATGTAACCTGAGAGTTCATCGAGAAATTTTGTTAAGTACTCTGATATTATTGAATGGAACAAAATAGAATAAGCTGAACAGTTTTGAAAAGCATAAATGAGACCTTATCAAATGGGTTATGAAATTTTTTTGAACCTACTTTAGTACAGGTCCGAACCCTATCTTGAAGTCAAGACCTTAACTATTAGTCATTTTCAAACTGTTTTCAATGTTTTTAAGTAAGGGGGTTATATTTTGGTATCGGAATAGTGATTATGGCAATGTAATTGTTTTCTTAGAGATACAGGTATAGTCAGAGCAAAGGGTTCTAACTATAGTTTACATTCTCTGCTTTTGTGAATAGTATAGTGATTCCTTCTTAGTGTTACTGTAACTAGGAGTTACAGATAACTACAGAACTTAAGGAATCAGACCACCTCTATCTATTAATCAGCTTGTTGAAGGAAGGGGCAACAGTCTATATAGAGGAAGTGGCTTACCTTGATAGGGATGCTAGCAGTGCTTAGTCCCAGTGAGGATTCTTTTACTGGAGACAATGACAATGAGACCCTAAGGATAAAAGTGGAAGCATAGGATTCAGATTTTGTTTCTAACTCTAGGGCTCTTGATATTGAGTTAAAGTATGACCTAGATTTTTCCCTGTTTTATAAGAAGACATAGAGGGTCTATACCAAGAAGCTCGTGTTAGATATGATTAGTTTTGATGATGTTCAATATAGATGTCAAATAAGAATAAAAAGTACATAATATACTTATCTTCGATATTGACTAACTACTATATTCAATATTGCATATCTTGTAAATTAGTCAAGCAAAGAAAGAAGTAGATTGAAGATATTCAAGATGATATCTTGTTGGGTTATAAAGAATGATCATAACTTCAAGAAGATATCTAGTTGGGTTATAAATATTGATCATCAAGAGGAAAATCATGAAGAAAGAGATTGAATAAAAAGGAAGAAAGGAGAACTTGCAAGATTAAATGAGAATATCAAGCTTCATACTCTTAGAAGTGATACCGGAGGTTGGAATAGGTCAATACAAAGCTAAAATGACTTATATGGAAGTTATGGAACTTCTCCAAGGTGTTCCCTTGAGTATTGGCTCTCTGCCAAGTTTTAGAAGGCATCACTCAAGTGATCACTCGAGTGATCACTCGAAGGATGAGTACTCTGTTTTTGCGTAACATAACAGAGGTATGATATTTTGTCCATATTTCTCTAACCACACGTCATATTGATCTAAAACTAGTTACAACATGAAAAATAAATACTAAGATCACATTTAAAGGAGTCAGATGAAAAGATATAATCTTTTGACTTTGACACTGAAATCACCATCATTTTGTATAACAGGTTTGGTATTTTGGACATAACTCACAAATGACACATTGGATTGAGGTAAAACCAGTGCCATATGAAATTAGACTCAAAGAGCTTTTCATGTATAGGTAATTTAACTTATTTCAAGTTATATACTAAGATTTATGCCTTCTAAAATTTAATGCTTGTGATTTTAGACATTGTCTTCATGCTGTAGATACTTTTCAGATCACAACTTTATGTATACAATGAGTTTGGAGTTAATTCTTATTGCATTGGAATATAAACTATGAGAGCTTTCTGTTGATATATAATTTGCCATGTTTCGAATCAAAATCAAGAGATCACTAGAGTAATGTCTAAGGATCACTTGATTGACCATTTGAGTAATGAAGTTAGAAAATGTCTCTGATGCTCTCTGCCATATTTTGAAGAGGATCACTCGAGTAATCACTGGAGTGATGACCTAAGATCTCTCGAGTGACCACTTGAGTAATGGGACAAACAACGTTCTGAAGTTTTTAAAAATTATGGGAGTAATTATGGAATATTGGGATAAAGGTATATGTGGGATACTGAAGCCCAGAGATATATGGGTCGGTACAAGCACTAATAACCCAGATACCATTAGAACTCTATAGTTAAGCATCCTTATGTAAGAGAAATGCTGTGGTGGCTGAACCCTTGGGAAGTTAAGTTAGTAAGGTTATGGAGACTCGAGGAATAGTGATTGTCTTAAGATTTCTCTATGAATATGATCACCTTAGTTAGATGAATTGTATTTAAAGGCATATAGGTATGATCAAACGTATTGAACTAGAAGAGGCTAGAAACTGGTCCTGAGATATGCAATTTTCTAGGTCTTAACCAGATGTTGGGGAGATATCCTGACTCCCAGATCGCCTGGCTATTGATAGAGCTCATATGAATGAAAGAGTTTGATGTTATGAAAATGTGAGAGGGGCTTCATGGAGCTAAGGGAGAGATTAACATTCGCTCCAATCTCTATTATCCCAGATCCTAGTGCGGCCAGTGTGGTTTGCAGAGATACAACCTCTATGGTTTGCAATTGAAATGACTTGTAAGGGTTGCAGTGTAATGAGTATACAGGATTGGGATGTGTTTAGTATAAAAGAACAGAATGGTGGCGGATGCCTCTCGACAGCTAAAGTCTCATGAAAGAGTACTCCAATCAGAAATTAGAGCTGGCGGTGATTATATTATTTGGAGGAATAATGATGGCAAAAGAATATTTTATGAATGTTTTAAGAATTAAAATAGGAATTGTGAATCATGATTTGAGCATGCCTATTGGGTATAATTAAGGGAAATAAATTTTTTACTCAGGTGTTGTTGAGGTTATAGATTCAGTGATGAATTTAGGAGATTGGATGAATATTATTACCTAATAAATTGTAACTTAAGAATCTAACAATATTGAATTGATTCTTTAGGCATTTGAATTAATCCAAATATTTTAAGGTACTAGAAACTGTGAAAAATGTGTATAAGGTTTTGTTACCCCTGTAAGTGAAGTAGACTATGTCTGGAGCTGGACCAATATTTAAAGGTCCATACAAAATGACTCTAGATGAGATGGCACAATTAAAGAAAACAGAGTACATAATTGCCAAAGAAAAGGGACCTCATAAGATTTGGGTTTCCCGTTACAATGGTACTTTCCTTCAGAGACAGGCAATTAGAGAGAGAACCTATGGGGGGTTCTGATCAGAAAGGGTGACCTATGGAGTGTTAAGAATGGAGGGGTTGACCCGTTAGAGTGGACTGAGTAAAGCGTCGAGTAAAGTACCATAGAGTAGAGCTGCTGTGATGTCAAATGGTAAAGTAGGGCTACCGGGACGTCGACTCTTAAAGGCGGTGCATTGTAATGAGTCCCACATCGGATAGGTTTCTTAGAAGAAGTGTTTATTTGACTCATTGTATCGATGGTAGCATGGTTCACCATGAGGCGCTACTTACCCCCAGGTAGTGGCTTCGATCCCTGCGGAGGCGGAAAATCTCGCTTGGGGAGCGAGGAACTCTTGTGAGTCCATCCTTCCCCAAGAGGGGTTACGCCAGCACCCATGTGTGGGCTGGGGCCGGAAAGGGGATGTGACAATAAAAAGGCTAGCTCAATGGTAGCATGGTTCGCCAGGCGCTCGTACTTACCCCCAGGTCGAGTGTTCGAACCGTGCGGAGGCGAAAGAAACCATGCAGGGGGTATGGGAGAATCCTATGAGTGGCACGCTCGTGCCCTTGGAGACGCTTACGGCCCTGAGGGGTGTCTGGAATTGTGTGCTCCCTGGGACGGGGTGTTACACAGTATATCCTTAGGCAGGCAGTATTATGTTATGAAATGCCCGACCTAGTATGCAGTATGTCCTTAAGCAGGTAATTTCACATTCAAAGGAACTTAGATGAAAGAGATATGATCTTTTGAAGTTGACATTGAAATCACTGTCATATTGCATAGTAGGTTCGGTATTTTTGACATAACTCATAAGCAACACATTGGATTGAGCTTAAATCAGTGCCATATGAAACTAGACTCAAAGAGCTTTTCATGTATATCTAATTTGTCATATTTCAAGTTATATACTAAGATTTATGCTTTCTGGAAGTTGATGCTCGTGATTTTTGACATTGTCTAAGTGCAGTAGATACTCTTTCGATCACAACTTTCTGTATACAATGAGTTTGGAGCTGATTCTTATTGCATTGTAATGTAAATAATGAGAGCTTTCCATTGATATATAATTTTCCATTTTTTGAATCAAAATCAAGAGATCATTCGAGTGATAAAGTTGGAAAATGTCTCTGATGTTCTTTGCCACATTTTGAAGGGGATCACTTGAGTGATGAGCTGACAACATTCTAAAGTTTCTAAAAATCATGGGAATGATTATGAAATTGACTTCTATTTCTTCTAATCCCCCTAACACTTCCTTTTATTAGTGTTTAATGTATTTCTTCAAGAATACAATGAAGAGATGATGTGAAGAGACAAAAGTTGACTTTATGGAGTAGAGCGTCTACTGAACGTAACGACTAATTATTCAAACGAAGCAACGAGAGTCTAATGGACAAGTTAAAATACTCAAATGGTCATTAATCCTCATTAACTATAATTAGAAGATCATCCAAAATAGAAAAGGGAGGCCTAGTCATACATTATTTAAATGACAACATCTTGACATCAATTCTCATCGCATATACTCTCTGTTTCTCAGTACTTAATTTATTTTAGAGAGAGATTATTTGTATTGTACTTCATTGTTCATCTTATTCACTTTTGAGAGATAAGATTGATTGTAATATTTCAGCATTAAAGTTGTATCCTTACGGTGTGTAAGGGGGAGTAACTCGATTGTATCCTTACGGTGTAAGGGAGAGTAACTCAGTACGAGGATTGTAAAGGCTTCACAAGTGCCTGGATTAAACTTGTGAGATTGTAGTGGTTCTAAAGTACCCAGTTAAACTAATGGAAGATAGTAGATTGAAAATCTCAGGAGAAGTCTAGGGACTGACGTAGGTCATCGTGGATTGGGCCGAATAGGATTACTCACAGTTTGCATCTTTTCTTCCTTAAGCTTTTATATTTCTAGCATATATGTTTTAGGTACTTACTTATAGTTTCATGCTTCCATACTTATTGATTTTATAAGATGCGAAAAGAATCTTAAAGTTCTTAGTTTCTTATCATATACTCAATTCACCCCCTTCTTGGGTGTCGGCCAGTTCTAACAGCTGTACTGCTTATGTTTCCCTGAAGAAATAGTATCAAGAATTTTTGGGTAGGATAACATGGAATACTGGGATTGAGGTATATGTGGGATATTGATACCCAGATATACAGGTTGGTACAAGCACTAATACCTCGGATACCATTAGAACTCTATTGTTAAGTGTGCTTAGGCGAGAGAAATCCTAGGATGGGTGAACCCCTGGGAAGTTAAGTTGGCAAGGTTATGGAGACTTGAGTACAAGTAATTGTCTTAATATTTCTCCATGACTAATAATCATCTTTGTTAGATGAATTGTATTTAAAGGCATACAGGCATGATCAAGAGTATTGAATTGGAAGAGGCCAGAAACTGGTATAGAGATATGTAGTTTTCTAGGTCTTACCAGATATTGTTGGGGAGATATCTTGACTCCCAAATCTCCTAGCCATTGATAGAGCTCATATGAATGAAAGAGTTTGATGTTATGAAAATGTGAGAAGGGCTTTATTGAGCTAAGGGAGGGATTGACATTTGTACCAAACTCTATTATCCCAGATCCTAGTACGGCTAGTGTGGTTTGAAGAGATGTAACCTGTATGGTTTACAAGTGAAGTGACCTGTAAGGGTTGCAATGTAATGAGTATACGGGATTGAGATGTGCCTTAGTGTAGAAGAGCAAAATAGTAGCGGGTGCCTTTTGACAACTGAATTCACATATTAGAATACTCTACTCATAAATTAGAGCTAGCAGCGATTATATTAATTTTGAGGAATGATGATGGTAAAAGAATATTTTACAAATGTTTCAAGAATTTGAATAGGAATTGTGAGTCATGATTTGAGTATGCCCATTAGGTATAATTGGGCAAATGAATTATTGACTTAGGTGTTGTTAAGGTACTAGATATAGTGATGAATTTATAAGATTAGGTGAATATTCAAAGTGTTATTACCCAATGAATTGTAACTTAAGAATCAAACAATAGTTGAATTGATTCTTTAGGAATTTGAAGTGACCTAAATATTTTGAGGTAGTAGAAACTGTGAAAAATGTGTATAAAGTTTTCTTACCCCGGTAAGGGAAGTAGAACTATTTCTGGAGCTAGACCAATATTTAAAGGTCCATACAAAATGACTCTAGATGAAATGGCATAATTAAAGAAAATAGAGTACAAAATTGTTGGAGAAAAGGGACCTCATAAGATCTACATTTTCCGTTACAATGGTACTTCCCTTTTGAGATAGCCAACTGGAGAGACATACCTATGGGGGGTTCTAATCAGAAAATGGCACCTACAGAGTGTTAAGAATGGAGGGGCTAACCAGTCAGAGTGGACTGAGTAAAGTGCCGAGTAAAGTACCATAGAGTAGAGCTGTTGTGACATTGAACCATAAAGTAGAGCTGCTGGGACGTTGACTCTTAAAGGTGGTTCATTTTAATGAGTCCCACATTGGATGGGTTTCTTAGAAGAATGGTTTATTTGAACTAGTGCGTCGACATGGGTTGCCCCAGCACTATGTGTTGCAAGAAGGATAGAAGAAGGGAATTAAGAAAAAACAGGCTCTGCAGTGTAAAGGAAAGCAAGTCTTGCTCTAGTATCTTATGTAATGGTTCTGCATGTATGTATTTACGATTACGTGTATTCATTTTATGAATATACATAATTGTTACAAATGTAAAGTATGTTATGAATGTCAAGTATGTTACGAATGTTATGAAATGCCTTAAGACCTAGTGGGAAGAATGTCCTTAGGCAGGTAGTGTCATGTTATGAAATGCTTTAAGTCCTAGTTGGTAGTATCTCCTTAGGCAGGCAGTGTCATATTATGAAACGCCTTAAGTCCTAGTGGGTAGTATGTCCTTACGCAGGCAATGCCATGTTATGAAATGCCTTAAGACCTAGTGGGCAGTATGTCCTTAGGCAGGTAGTATTATGTTATGAAATGCTGTCATACCTAGTGGACAGTATGTCCTTAGGCTAGCAGATGCATTCAAATTGTAAAGTTATGTTGTCTAGGATAGTGTGTCCTGTGATGTCTGAATGCTTGTTAATGTGATCATTTTTTAACATGCTTCATGAACATTACATAATTATATGAAGGGTTTGAGTAGCAAGAGGAAGAGCCTGGAATGAATACAGAATACCTTGTAGGCTATACGGCCAGAGGTCTTTAGCCTTGATATGTATTCAGAAAAGATGATAAATTGAATGTTTCGAAGGCTATATGACTTAGGGGAAATGTATGTCCTTAGGCCAGCAAAATGTTATGTATTTATGAATAGTGACGGGCGGAGGCTCAAGGCATTAAGTCCTAAAGTGCTTGTAAGCATAGGGGGATTCCCTGGGCAGTATGACCTAGTGTGCAAGATTGCATAGGGTAGTGTCCCTAGGCTGTAAGATTTTACATGACCATTATGTTGTAGTGGGCCTGTGTATCCAGGGGCCTTAAGACCTAGTGGACCAATGTGTCCTTAGGCTGGTAGATGTATTCAGAATTGTGTTAGGCAGTGACCCTAGGAATAGGGGCGGAGATCATCGGCTGTACAATCTTATATGCCAGTTGTTTATATTGCATACTAATTGTTGAATTCATTATGATCTAATACTGAATACTATATGAGATTTGTGTTAAGAATATAATGATAATTTATTGCATGGTTTGTGAGCCTACACAAGAAAGAGATAAATTTTGTAATAAAAGTGTTTCCTCAAGGTATACATGATTCTATACGATAGTCAAATTTTGAGGATAAAATTTTTTGAATAGTGGGAGAACTATAATATTTCGAATTTCAGGACTAGAGGCAAAAGAATAAGCCTAAATTCAGTAGACAACTAAGCCACGGTTAAAAAAGTGTCCCAAGAGGACATAATGATATTCCTTAATATTCCATATATCTTTATGGAATTTAAGGGAATAAAATGAAAAAAAAGGCAATTGGTGGTCACACACAACATGAGTATGGTTAGAACATAAATTATAAACATTTGAATTTGCAGCCAGTGAGTTTCCCTTTATAGCAGTCTTGTTGTGTGACATATTTAAATAGGCAAATATTGTTTAATGCCTATGATATTTTCCAGCGTGAAAGTAAACTTATCAAGCTTTAATTTGATAAGAGATATAGGTCATTTGGAACTGTAAACAAAGAGTTATGTATTTTTGAAGTTAGCCCAGTGAAATTGGCCAACTTCTATGACAATATCCTAAAATGGAAATTGTGGGAATTGTGAGCTTCTAGTTGGCTAAAGACTATATGTTTTCTTGAAATATACTTAATAAGGGTCACATAGTCTTTGGAATCACAACAATTGGATCTCTATAAATAAAGATATGAATTTTCAAAATTTGAAGAAAATTCTGCCCAGTTATCCAGCAAGTGTGAAAATGGAAATAAATGTAAGGGGAAAATGATCATTTGACCAATAAAGCAAGCAACCATATATTTTCCTTTAATTGGGATAAATGTGGGTAAAGTAGAGAGACTAAATGGGTAATTGAATTAGTTAAAGTAAGTACATAGTTACATGCTTTTAGAGAAGTCAAAAGATTGTGACACTTGGCTTTACATGAACTAAGCCATGAAGTTGGAAAAGTTAAACAATTAATGTTTCAAACTCCCCTCTCCCCTCTCAATTTGGTGAAGTGGCTAAGAATGGGCTGAAGTTGATCTATTTTCATCACTTTATTCTCTCTCTTCAAGCTTTCTCAAAGTTGGCTAAGGTGGAGGAGGAAAGAGAAAGAAGATTCAAGTGAATATGAGCTCTATTTCTTGGATTTTGACCTTGCTAACCACCTCTAATGCTAAACACCTCTTCCCTAATCTTGTTCCTCTTGATAAGAACTTCATTTCTATGGTGTTAGGTTTTCAAGAGGAGGTGTTTTGAGTGCTCAAAGAACAACCTAGAGGAAGAGTTAGAGGTGAGCAAGAGCAATCCTTTGATGTATATATTGTAATGTTTGGTTGAGAACTTTGGCTTGTGTAATTTGCCCTAATTTTGAGTATATTAGGATTTTGATTGTTCTTGGTGTTTTATTGGTATTAATGGTGTCTTATGGTGTATTTGAACATATGAAACTAGTTTGATACTTGAATTGAAAGTTTAGAAATTTTGGGATTTTGTGTTTAATTTCTACCCAAAAATAGGACATAGAAAAGATGTGGAAATTTGGTTGTTTTGTGGTTTCATTGTTTTCTACATGAAAAACTATGTAAAAATGGCTTTGGTCATGATCTCTGGACCAGTGGAAACATATGTTGAAAAATTAGAAGTTTTACCAATGAAAGTTCCATGCAGGGCAGTCAATTTGCATGACAAGTTTAAATAAGTAAATGATTTCTAAAAAGTCTAAAATTTTCATTTGAATATAGGGTGTGTCAAGCTTTAAAATGATATAAAGTAGGTTTCATTTGGATGTGTGTGCTGGAAGTTATTCATTTCCAAAGTTTGAGGTTGAAACTGAAATTTATTTTAGAAATTGGTGGCAATTCGTTGCATTCTATATTCTTGTCGTTGTCGATGGTAGTGGATCATATTTTTCATGTGTAAAGGACTTAAAACCCTTCAAGTAGGACTTATGATCATTCCATTTCGATTTTTGTAGGTTTAGTTATGATTTTTAGATGTTCAGCCAAGAAACAGGAATTTTCATGGCCGCGGCCTAAAGTTCTTGGCCTAAGTCAGAAGATTCTTGGCCATCCAAAAAGCTTCTGACATGTTTTTGGTTGTAGTTCAAGAATTTCTTGGTCGTGGCCAAAACCCAATTTCAACAGTTTGAACTTTTAAAAGGTTGTTTCTGGTCTAACTCTCCCTAACCCTTTTAGGGTTTTGTTTGAGCTTCCCATAGCCACTTAAAGGACTCAAATGTTAACCAACGCCAAGTATTTTGGAGGTATTAAAGGATTAAAATACATAATAACCCGTTGTCCTTAATTCTATTTATAGGATATGATATCTACCATGAGTGTAAGAAATCCATACCAGAATGAGATCAGAAAGAACAAAGTAGTTACTGTTTCTCTTATATTATGTATAATGCTTTGTATGTATGTGCATATCATTAATTGTCAATAATTGTTACGAATGTTAAGATTGTCAAGAATGTGTTTCTATTGTAAATGATGTTATGTGATGATTGCTTACATGCTCTATGAAATTGTATGTCTTATAAGTGAAATGTTGCTACTGAGATTCATATGAATCTCAATCTTTCCAAATGATTAACCTACAGCCAAGGCAAGTAGCTTGAAGGACAAGCAGGTAAACAAGGGCAGCTAGTGCATGCTAGTAGAAGATTAGAGTTATGTTAGTTAGTTATCAAACTTTTGAAGAATTTGTATATATATTGTACTGGATGTAAATGTAAGTACAAGGTAGCAAAGGTGGATGTACCGAGTATAGACCAGAATGTTTGTATGTAACCCCGGTAAGGGACTTAAGTATGGGTTATCATACCCAACATACCTTATTAGTTAGTGAATGTAACCTAAGAGTTCATCTTGAAATTTTGTTAAGTACTCTGATATTATTGAATGGAGCAAAACCAAACAAGCTGAATAGTTTTAAAAAGTCGAAATGGGACCTCATCAAATGGATTATGAAAAGTTTTTGAAAATCCAGTTTAGTACAGGTCCGAACCCTATCTTAAAGTTGGGACCTCAACTAAGTTATAAATTATTTTTGGTCTCCAGATTAGCTTTATGACACATTTTGAACTGTTTTTAGCTTTAACTAAGGGGGTTACATTGTGGTTCTGTGATAAGGGACCAGTTAGGCCTTTTGTTTGCTACATACTTTAAGTGTTTTGCTTCATGATTAATTTTACATGCTTATTATTTTGCATATCAAATGAATGATCTGTGTACTACTGGGATTCATTGAATCTCACCCTTTCCAACCAATAATCTACAGCAAAGACGTGCAACTCCAAGAGCAAGAAGGTAACCACGAACGGTTGAAGCGAATGCTGATTAATTAGAGACCCTTGGGTTATCTTTTATTTTGGATAACTGTATAAATTGTAAATGTAACTAAGTATGAATAGTTGTAATGTAGCATTAGCAGTAATGCTAACCGCGATAGCTGTAACTTATACGATTAGCTTATCAACGTGCATGCTATAATTCAAATGCGCTAAGTGAATTAGATCAAGTAGACCAAACATTAAAGGCCCATAGGATAACTACCAATATGCAGGCATATGCTAGAAGAACACTCTGTATTTTAAATAAAAGGTTTTGAAACTGATGAGTGGTAATGAATATACAAACTGATTTGTGACAACACCTAATGTATTTTGAAAAGTTTTGAAAAAACCCACTCAAGTTTTGGTTTGAACCCTGTATTAAAGTCAAAACTTTAATAACTTATAATAGAACAACATCTCAGATTTGTATTCAATATATATCTAAAACTCATCTAATTATTTATAAAATATGGTGTTATATTTTTATGGTATCATAGCTGTTGACCTTGGAAACAAGCTAACGTACTCTGTTTGTAGGTATACTGATATATTGACTAGAAACATGAGTAGTAGGAGAAGATAAAGAAGTAGAGCACCCCCTTCGGTCAACCAGCCTCTAGAGCATATGTGTATATTGGAAGGACAATGGGTACTTAGGTTTAGAATACTAGCTGGGATGAGGATAATGATCATATCAAGGAAAAGAGTTAGAACTCTGGTAAGGGTGATGTTAGGACCTGCCCCTAGTGGTGATTCTTCCATCGGCGACATTGATAACTTAGAGGTGGAGGATGTAGGGTAGTACTCTGACTCTAATGCTAGCTCTAGGGCTCTATCTATTGAGCTAGCCTATGATCTGTGTCCTGACTATAAGATGTGGGAGTATATTATTAGGATATATTTGAAAACCTTTGATGACCAAACCTCCCCACCAGCTCAGTACCTAGCATTCTTGGATGAGGTGAAGTCATTATATTGGGACCGATACTTGTATGGGCTATGGATGCCTAACGGTATATGGATTAGGACTACCTTGTACTTCTTTCCTAACACTGCTTTCTTGATTAGGAAGGTGAATAATCTATTAGATTATGGTCCTTTTGAGTTCTTTCCTTTTTATAGGTGTAGGATTGAGTATGTATGGCAATATATGTAATGAGTGTATCACTAGTATGCACTTGGCTTGTAATGATAAAGTATTGAAGACTGCTTTTGATGTAAATATGATTGTTTGTTATAATATATGTATATTCTTGTTATGCTAATGTAGTAATATTTAAGTTTAAGGAATATATATATATATATATAAATAGGCCAAATACGATATTAATGATATGATTTCTTTTTAATAGTGAAAAAGAACGATGGTTAGATTGAGAAGAAGGAACGTAGAACCCAAACTAGAACTAAACCACGATGAGAGACCCGATCTCATACAATAAATCCTTGGCATGCTGACTGAGCAGATAACCATGATATATGAACTTAGAGAAGAACTCCAAGAAGTGAAAGCCAAGAAAAATGAGTATAGGGAGCAATCGGTAAATAACGAAACAAATCGGGAGGAACCAAAGAGATAGGAAGAGCTGACCCAACCTAATGAGTCATAGTAACAAACCAAACCTAATCAGGGATCTCATGGGGATCAGTCTGTGACAAAAGAGACTTACAGTTCTGGGTTTCAAAGTTCTACAAGCACCAACCCTCGATATTCATACGGAGATTTGCCCCCAGGTGGCTAAGGATTGGGTGATTAGATTAGAGAATATCTTTGAGGTGTTGGAATGTCCTACGAGGTAAAAGCCCGACTGGCCATCTATAAGTTAGAAGGGGATATTGATAGGTAGTAGAGAAATGCAACAATGATCTTTCAAGCCAAAAACATTCCCGTGACTTGGGAATTGTTTCAAGAGAAATTCAATGAGAAGTTTTAACCAGATTTGTCAAAATTGAAAGAGAAGTATAGTTCTTATCCCTCCAACAAGGCTATGAGGAAACTTTTGATGAGTAACTGGCACAATTCATTCATTTGTCTTGCTACTCTTCTTACTTGAGATAGTAGAATGATGAGGGTTAGAGTTTTGATATGTTGATAAGGAGGCTGAAGTATGAGATCAAAGAGAAGTTGGTCTCCATATAGTTCCAAGAGTTCAACCAAGCTGTGGAAGAATGCCAGATCACAGAAAGCAATTTAAAGAACTTGCACCTGGCAAAGAATACCAACAGCCACACTGAATCCAATTGAGGAACCTTTTCCCATAAACGGGAGGGCTAGGGGTCCTTATATAAGGGAAATAACAAGAAACCCTACCGGCTTGAGAACTGTGAAAACAAGAGACCCCCTACACCTCTACCACGCTCTCAATGTGGTAGAATGCATCCCGACTGAGCGTGCAATAGACAAGTGATTTGTTATTCCTGCCAACAACCAAGGCATTATGCTAGTGAGTGCAAACATGGGTTGGTGAGTACAGGCCTAGAGCTCAAGGGTGAGTCTTTGCGATGACCCACGAGGAGGTGTGGAAGTCTCCTGAAATGATTTAAGGTACTATCTACCTATATGGTAGTACACTATAAGCATTGTTTGATTCAGGTGCTAATTATTCTTTCATTGCATATGATTGTGCTAGATGCCTAGGATTGAGTTCCTATAAACTACCTTATAACTTAGTCGTGTCAACCCCAGTAGGTGTCAAGACTATTACTGTCAATACTTGCTTGAATTGTGTTATGAATGTTATGGGGCATGACTTTATGGTATATTTAATATGTTTGCCACTTTGTAAACTTGAGGTTATCCTAGGCATTAACTGGCTAATGGCAAATAGTGTATTGTTGGACTGCGGGAACAAGAGTATTGCATATCTTGATCCATAAAAGATTGTCAAAAAGAGTGTAGACTTGAGTTTTATGTCAGTAGTTGAAGCCAAAAAATGTTTAAGAAAGGGGTGCCAGGGGTATATTATATTCTTTTCTGTACAGGCAGAAGTAGAGGCCACACTTGAGAATATACTAGTGGTAAACGAATTCACTGAGGTATTTGCAGAAGACATTAGTGGACTACCTCCAGAAATAGAAGTCAAATTTGCAATTGAAATTGTGCTTGGAGCCAGATCTATTTCCAAAGCCCTTTATCAAATGGCATCAAATGAAATAGCAGAACTAATGAAACAAATCAAAGAACTACTAGAAAAAGGGTTTATATGGCCTAGTGTTTCACTATAGGGAACTCCAATATTATTTGTCAAGAAGAAGGATGGGATCCTATGGTTATGTTTTGATTACTGAGAGTTGAACAAGGTGACTGTCAAGAATAAATATCTACTCTCAGGATCAATGATCTTCTTGATCAATTATCTAGTTCTAGTGTTTTCTCAAAGATTGATCTAAGATCGGGCCACCATCAGCTATGAGTAAGAGTTGTGGATATTCCAAAGAAAGCTTTTAAGACCAGATATGGGCACTACTAGTTCTTAATGATGCCATTTGGACTGACTAATGCACCTACCTTATTTATGGACTACAAGACCTAGATCTTTTGATAGTATCTTGATTAGTTCATGGTAGTCTTTATCAATAACATTCTGATATACTCTAAGAGTAGAGAAGTGCATGGAAGACATTTATGAGTAGTCCAGAACATTTTGAGAGAAAAGAAACTCTATGCCAAATTGAGCAAGTATGAGTTTTGACTTATAGAAGTTAGATTTCTAGGCATCTCACAAGAAGAGGTATCTGTGGATCCTAGTAATGTAGAAGCAGTACTGAATTGGAAGAGGCCAAAAACCATAGTTGAGATACGCAGTTTTCTAGGTCTTGATGGTTATTATCGGAGATTTATTCAAAATTTCTCCAGGATCACCTTGCCATTAACAAAGCTTACAAGAAAGAACCAATCATTTGTGTGGGCTGAGAAATGTGAGGAGAGCTTCACAGAGTTGAAGGAGATGTTAACTACCATACCAGTATTGATTATCCTAGATCCTAGTGAGACCTATGTGGTCTACAATGACGCTAGAAAGCAAGAATTGAGATGTGTCCTTATGCAGTAGGGCAGAGTGGTGGTGTATGCGTCTCCAACGCTGAAGCCTCATGAAATGAATTACCCTACTCATAATCTAGAACTTGCAGTAATTGTGTTTGCTTTGAAGATATGGCAGCACTACCTATATGGTACTACTGTGGAATTGTACTATGACCACAAGAGTCTTAAATACTTGCATGACCAAAAAGAGTTGAACATGAGACAACATTGATGGATGGAGTTGCTAAAGGATTACATTCTAGAGATTTAATATCATCTAGAGAAAGCAAATTTTGTCACCGATGCTTTGAGTAGAAAGTTGGTGCAAGTGGTTGTCATGATGTTACACAAACAAAGTTACTGGAAGAATTCAGAGATTTGAACTTATCAAATCAAGTATTCATGAACATAAATATACCAAATGAAGTACTCTTCACTAGTTACAGTGTCATCCAGGAAGAAAATCATTAGAGAGCAGAAATGGAAGAAGCTCGATACAGGATGGATGAGTAAGATATATCTAAGAGATTATCACACGAGGTGAAACTCAGAACTATGATCTTTCACCAAGCGGATTAGTCAGGTGTAAAAAATTGATATATGTACCCCCAAAGGCTTATCTGAGACAAAGAATCTTGGATGAGGCCACAAGATTTGATACACCTGTTAGATCTCACATGTTTTGATGATAACAAAGAATGGATGTGAAAAAGATTTGATAAACAATCAAGTTTTAACAAAGTAATGACAGAGCAAATTATCACTTGAAGTAAGCACTAGAGTAATGAAGAAAGGACAAGAGAAAAAGCTGAGAAACTTCATCACTGGTAGAATTTCTAAAGGGTTACTCGAGTAAGAACTCGAGTAATGAGACAGAAACTTGAAGTAACCAGAGCACAGAACCTCAAGTAACTTACAGCCAGATACATCACTCGAGGGACGACTCAGGTGATATGAAATGAAAAGAAGTGTTACTCGAGTCAATACTCGAGCAACCTACCATAAGGAAATGAGTTGCTCTCGACCATGTAATCCTGCTTACATTACTTGAGTAAGCACTCAAGTAATCAGGGAAATCACTTCCAGTTGCTCTCAGCTTGCCAACGCTACTCGAGTAAGCACTCGAGTAATCAGGGAAATCACTTCCAGTTGCTCTCGGCCTGCCAACGTTACTCGAGTCAGTACTCGAGTCCCTTGCTTCAAGAAATATGTTGCTCTTGGCATTTCAATCCTGCCAATATTACTCGAGGATCCACTCGAGTAAATCACTGTGGTAAACAAAACTTGAAGGTAACACTCGATTAATCTGAAATGTTATTATCACACTTCACTCTAGGCACCACTCCAGTATGCAGGTATAAAAATGTTCTATGTCAAAGACTTGAATGAGATTATTCGAGTCAGTAATTGAGTGATCTGCAGAGTTATTTACAATACACTTGAAGTATCCACCTGAGTAAGCTATGTAGAAAATAGATGTTCACTCGAAGCGGTACTCGAGTAAACAGGTATTTCCAAGGTTTGTAATTTGCTTTACTATGTGCACTGCCTGAGTATTGTGATATTCATTTATAGACTTGCTCTCTATCAATATTTTCATGAAGATACTCGAGTAACCACTCAAGTAAACTTAGTGAACACTCAAGGGACCACTGGAGTATCCAAGTCCAGAAATTTAGAAATCATTCTAACGTTCATTGATTTGTTTCCTATATGATTAACCCTTCATTGTATTAGTATTCTTAGCATATTCGCAGATAAATAATGAAGAGATCTTACCAAATAAGGAAAGTCAAATGCAACATTCAAATGCTACCTACCGCCACCTACAGCAAACAAATATTTTTCAAAATCTGGAAAAGTCAACAGTGGCTGCGCACACTCTAACGGGCGAGAAGAAAATATTCCAACGGTCATTTTCAACACATCTATATATATGGGAACATCCAAACAGAGATGACAAAGAGAACACACATGAACGCATTATCAAGTTCACGCTCAATACTCTGTTTTTACACATACTTGTAATTCTGTACTTTAGTGATTCTTATTCACTCTGTAAGAGAGATATTTTATTCAAACACAATATTTTTTATTGAGGTAGCTTAAGGTTGTTGAACCTTGAGTTAGGATTGGATTATAACTTGTAAGGGGGAGCGAGTGTCCAGGCGAAGGAACTTACTTGTACCGAGGTGCCAAGAACCCACTAAATCTTGAAAATTATAGTGAAACTCTCAGAGAAGCTCTGAGGACTAGACGTAGGTCAAAGTGGTTGTGGCCGAACCAGTATAACTCCCGGTGTATACTTCGGTGATATTTCTCCTTACTCTTTACTGCTTTATATTCACCGTCAAGTTTTATATTTGCAATGAAATTTTTAGTATCACCCAATTCACCCCCCTCTTGGGTAAAACGCTTACTCTAACAACACCATCCACCCAGGAATGATTAAGATGTATCAAAATTCGAAGTCCTTGTATTGGTGGCCAGGGGCTAAAAAGTACGTGACCAAGGATGTGGCTCAGTGTCTCACTTTTCAGAAGGTGAAGACTGAACATCAATAACCACCAGGACTTCTAAAAAGCCTAGAAATACCTTAGTGGAAGTAGGAAAGTGTCACCATAGATCTAGTGGTGGGACTGCCTAGAATCAAAAACTATGGTGTGATTTGGGTAATTGTTGACCATTTTACAAAGTCGGCACACTTTATTCCCACCAACGCTAGTTACTCTCTCGAGAAATTAGTAGAGATATACATACGGGAGATAATAAAACTCCATGGCATATTAAAATGTATTATTCAAATTGAGATCCTCGCTTTAAATAAAGATTTTGGAAAGCCTTACATGAAGCTTTGGGTACGAAGCTAAGATTTAGTACGGCCTACCATCCATGGGTAGATGGACAGACAAAGAGGACCATACAGATGCTGGAAAACATGTTGAGAGTGTGTATATTAGACTTTAAGTGTAGTTCAGATTATTTCCTTTTATTAGTTGAGTTCACCTATAACAACAGCTATCATGCGAGCAATCGGACAAGAAAGGCGGCTAAGACATCATAACATACCATTCATGAAGGTGTGGAAGGGATTATCTTTGAGAGAGGGAACTTGGGAAGCTGAAGATGATATGAAGAGATGTTACCTGGAGTTTATGCCTTGAGACATGTAGCAAATTTTGAGGATGAAATTTATTATACGGGGGGAGAACTATAATAACCCAAATTTTACTAGAGGGCCAAATGTACCAAATAGACATTGTAAATGATGTTAGAATCATTTTGTGAATTTTACATTGCACTTAGTCCAATTAGCTCAAGGGAACTACCTAATTTCTTTGTCTAAAGTTAGAGATGACTAAAAGCCTAACTTGGACATAAAAAAAAGAGGTAATGGCATCTTGAAAGAGGAAACAAAGAGAAATAAAAGAGCCAATGGAAAACAATTAATAATGTTGTGACTAAGGGCAAAAGAGATAATTGCCACTTGATCTTGAGGTTAAAATTGGAAAACAAAATGAAGGGCTAGGATTTTCTCATAAAAAACAAGAGCAATTATGATATTAAAAAATCAAACTAACCCTCCTCATATAAGGGTTAAATTTGATCAACAAGGGGTAAAGAAAGGAGAGAAAATTTGGTCAAAGTGTCAAGCCACTTGGAAGACCAAAGTCAAAACTTGAACCAATACCTATAAGATCAATTTGGTAAAAAAATTACTTCTTCCATTGGACTCTTAAATTTGGGTCAAGACCAAGAAAAAGAGAAAGAGAATGTGCAATTGAAGCATCCCAAATTCATTGACCAAGTCAAAAGAAAAGAAAGAAGAGAAGAAAGAAAATTCAAAGTGTCTTCACATTTTAACAACTTGGAAAGTTTGACCAAAAGGCAATATTTCAAGAACACTTTTGTTAACAATTCCTCTCCTGATGGTATTTTCGTCAATGTTGAAGAGGTAGAAGGAAAGAGAAAGCTTAACCCAATGAATCCAACTTAGGTTAGTTAATTAACCTTACAACTTTTTCAAGAAGCCATCAAGTTGGGACACATGGATTTTCTTGCTCTCTTAGGCAATATTGGCTAAGCAAATTGCAAGAAGCCAAGGACTACATATTAAACCATACACTCTTTCTTCCATTCATTAAAAAGTCGGCCAAGTGCAAACATAGAGAGAAAAAACTTAGAAAAGAAAAAAGAAAGAGAAAAAACATCTTGAAGAACCAAGAAGCCAAGGTGAGTCTTTATGCTTGATTTTCACCTTGATAATCACCTTTCTAGCTTAATTTCTCTTCTTTAACATTGTTTTCCTTTCTAAGAGCTTCAATTCTATGTTTTTTTTCAAGAGAAGGTGTTTTGAGCTACCAAAGAAGCGCCAAAGTTGAGAATCAAAGAATTAACTTAGGAAAGTGATAGAGGTGAGTTAGAGCTTCAATTTGAGCTATATATTGTGTTGATTAGTTGAGAATTTTGGAACTTATATTGTTGCCCTAATTTCAGTTACCTTAGGGTTTTGAGGTTTTATGTTCTTTTGATCACATACATTGCAACTCCTTATTTTCAAAGCCTTCAGATGAGTTTGAAACATGTAATGACTTCAACCAGAGACCAATATTCTTTTGTAAATAATTGCAGTCCCAACTTCAATATAGGATTTAAACCTGTATTTGAGTGGGTTTTCCAAAACTTTTTAAAATATTTGTAAGTGATCTCATAATGGTTTGTGATCTCATTATAATACCTATATGTTCTTGGTTCCAGTTATTAATATCAGAGTAAGCCTCAAGTGTTCTCTGCTGAAAACCCACAGTTTATTCGATACCTAATGGGCCCACATAATATGGTCGCCTGGTGCTAGTTCATTTACAGCTTTTAAGTACACTGTTCTGGGGTACAATTACTACTTCTACTACTATGACTAGTATCAGTCTTTCCACGATTTCATATATAAATTATATAGTTTTTCAAAATCAGATAACCAATAGAAGGTAAATTCTGTCTATCTTGATCCTTACTCATCTATAGGTACCTTGTTGCTCTTAGAGCTGCTAAGCCATTGTAACATCGTACTTTGTGACATTAAAAGGAATAAAATGGTGAATTTTGGTGTACTTATATTGGCAAAATATTGAAAATATGGGTTACATGAAGTTGGGCTAAGTTGAGACATAAAAGTTTAATTTTTGTCTCATTAAAGGGCTACAAAATTAACCGAAATTGAAGCATGGAAGAGCACAATTTTTAGGCCAATATATTGCAAAAATTCGGCCAAATGGAAAGGAAAAGGAAGAAGCCATAATTTAATACAAAAATTGGTAAAAATGTATTGGCAAAATTGTCATTTGCCAATAAAGCAAGTTAATTATTTTTCCCATTTCTTGGGATATATTTTGGCCAAAAATATTAAAAGGAGGGGAAAATGAATATGGGCTATTAAACATGCCATGTGTAAGCTTCTTGAGCCAAGGAAAAAAGAAGCCATAAAGTCAAATTTCACATGTTTAATGAGCTTTAAAATAATATTAATTAAGGAGGTGGAATTGGGATATTTTAAAGAGCTCATCATCTCCTTTAAAGAAGCATAATTTGGCCAAGTTACAAACCAAGAGAGAGAGAGAGAGAGAGAGAGCTATTTAAAGAAGTAAGAACAAAGAGAGAGCTCAAGAGAAACAAGAAGTCATCAAGGTACGTTCGTTGTGAAATTTATGTGTTTTAGCTTTCAAATTGATGCAAGACTCTCTCTAATCTCTATGCTTTCCTGAAACACACTTGTAGCAAGCAAAATATTCAAGAGAAAAGAGGGTAGGAGGTGATGGTTTTGGAGCCTAGAGAGAGACCAAAGGTAATCGCGTTAAACTTTGTTATCTTGTTGATTCAAGGTTGTTTGTTGTAGTTATGGTTGATTTGTGGATTGTTTGCTTGTATTTTGTAATTTGGGATGTTCAAATCCTAAGGGGTTATGCTGCCCAAATTGCCGCTAATCATGATTAATACGTGTTTAAGTGGTTAATCATGTGATTACAAGTAAAAAGGAAGAGTTTAATTAAGTGTAATCATGAAAACCCATTTTTCCAATTAATTTTGGAATTTTCGGCCAAGCACAATACATAGGGGTAGAGCTGGAATTTGGCCAATTTGATGTTGCCATTGTGTTCTACATGAAAAAAATTTGTGGGAATAGCCCCTGATTACAAATTCTGGATCAGTGGAACATAATTTATAACTTCACAAATTTCTACCAATGTAATTTCCTGCGTTATAGTCTGGTGTGTGATGTTGTTCAATATGCAAATGATGTCCAATGAATGTGAAATTTTCCAAAATAAAGTTAGACATATCAAGCTTTAATTTGTAGGCATATAAGTCATTTGGACATGTACCCTAAGAGTTATATATTTTTGAAGTTAGCTAAGTAAAACTGGCAACTTTTTTTGATAGTGTCTAATAAATGGAAATTATGAAATTTTGTGTGTCTAGTTGTCTAAGGGCAATATTTTTCCTTAAAAATAGGCTTAACAACGGTCACATAGCCTTTAGAATCACTACAATTAGACATCTATACAAAAAGATATGAATTTTTAAATTTTAATGAAAATTCTAGCAGTTTTTAGTAAATGTACGAAATTAAAAAAGTAATGGAAAAATGGAGTTACCTTGAACTCTAAAGGTAAAGATAACCAACAATATGAGTTTAGAATGGGAATATGAATGAGTAATAACTCATTTATTATAAATTTGAAATTTTAGGACTTGACGATTGCCTGAGCCAGATCAAGAATTAGTGGATTGACTAACTAGGCACTGGAAAGGATTTCAGGTAGTAATTCTATCTTTCATACACTGTGTGATTGTTTAGATGCTTTATATTGCCATGTTCTGTGATATGAGTTGCAAACACACTTACCTAATTGTGGTATGGGAAAAACACAAGTACTATCAGGCCTAGTGGGACCCAACCAAGGCAGTGAGACATATCCGGATAAACAGTCATCTACGCTGAAATTAGGGTTCATATAGTCATATGATCCTAAATAGTGCATATAGTAAGGCCAGTAGGGGCACAAACAATCATTTGTACCCGAATGCCGAGCAATCATCAGATTTATGGTGTTATAGTTCTTTTACTTATATGGTGCCTTGCATATTTATTTATCGCATTTTATATGATTGATTGCATGTGACTACTGAGATTCGTATCAACCTCACCCCTTTCTATAAATTTAAATCACTCAGCTAGTGGAAGCGGCTCCAGGGCCAAAGCTATGGATACTAGCAACTGAGGGTTCTATATAGATGAAGCTGCTGTTGGTTATCTGTGGTTTTACTTTTGTCTTTTGGCCTCTGTATATATATTTTGTGCAAACCCGATGGGAATTCCTGTAAATGTAATCAAGTACTATGTATTAGTATACTTATGCTATTTCTGCATGCCCATTAAACTACGCTTGGTTACTTTGTTAATTATCAAAATGTTGAGGGGTTTGATACCCTTACTGCAAAATGGGTTATTGGAAGGGGATGAAATTCAAAAAATCTCAGTAGTAACATATATCGCACAGATAAAATGCATACATAGAACATGTTAAGCAAATCACCAGTTCAATGAAGCAATACACATTCAACATTCAGTTTATTCTATGCAGCATGCACATTCTTAGGACATATAGTTCATTCTCACAGCGCTAGATATTCTGTGGGCTTCTTCCCTTCTATTACTGATTTCTTAATAGACCATTCTACCTATCTTGTATTTCTCATACAGAATTCTAGATGGTAAAACAAACTTGTAAAAGAATACATGGTATATGAGGGATAAGTTACTACTTGATTGCTTCTATCTTTCCAATATTCAAATTGTGTTTTCAATCCTTTGGTTGTGTCGGGCAACTACTAATCCTGTACATTGGAATTCACAACGGATGAGTTATTACTTATTCCAATTCCTTAATAACTCAAGATACTTGAGTTGTGTCATACCCTTATCTTATTTTGGCATTGTGCAGAATAACAATGTGCAGTTTAGTGGGCACACAGAAATAGCATAAGTATACTGATATATTGATACAAAGTGCTTGATTATATTATAGGTATTCTCCACAGGGTGTGTTCATAATAGTTACATACCTTAAAATAATAATAAACCTGCAGATAACCATCAGTCTTGTTTGATCAACACCGGAACCTCCAATTGCTGGTAATTACGCTTGTGCCCCTTTGAGCCGCTGCCTGCTGCTAGAAACTTTATACATTTATGGAAAGGGTGAGATTTAAAAGAATCTCAGTAGTAATAAGCTATGAATCATATAAAATGAGATAAATAGATACGCAATGCACCACATAGTGTAAATATAACAATAACACTGTAAACCGAAGTGTGAACACTATTCAGGCCCAAATCCCCTACTTATTCGTGTACCTCAGCTGAGTCCCAGACCATAGCTAGGTAATGTGCCCCAGCACTATGTATTATAGCTGGGTCCTTACTAGGCCGAATGGTACTTGTGCTTTTCCCACATCACATCTAGATAATATGTGTTCATTATTCATATCATATAATATAGCAATATTCAACATATATACCACCACATAGTGTATGAAAGATCGAGTTACTACCTGGAATTGCCCTTTCTTTGCCTGTTTGTCTGTCCAATATCTTGTGTCTGACTTGGGCTACTGGTATATCCTAAAATTTCAAATTTATGATAAATGAGTCATTACTTATTCATAACTCATACTAAACTCATATTGTTGGTTATCTTGAGTCAAAATTGGTAAATGACCAAAATGCCCTTCGGAACTCAGTCCAAGCCCCTTTATATCCTGTCCAACTGTACTTTTACAAAAAATTATGACCCGAGCTATTCCTACACAATTTCGTGTGTAGAATCCATTTTTAACCTCAGATTATTTAAATTCATGCCCAAATTGCAAATTTACCCTTAGCAGCCCTATACTTATGACAATTTAACACAATTGCCATAAATTCGTAGGTTAACCCAATCTAGAAGTTTTGTTAACCAAACTTTGAAAATTCATTATTAATTTTACAAAATTCCAAATGGGTTGTTTCTAGGTTCTATAAAAGGATTTTTAAGTCCTCTTTCAATAAAAATTATCACATAGCGCTAATTATAACGACACAATTCAAGAAAATTTGTCAAACCCAGTCTGCCACAGATTTCATTCCAGAATCAATATCAAAATTTGAAAAATCAAATCTCTCAATCCACTGGTCCAATTGAGTCATATTACCTATCACATTAAATCCCACAATGTTTGCTTTTATCCTGTAAAATTTTAGAAATTTAGGACTAGGTTTGACTACTGAAAAACACATCACACAACTCTACTCTAGAAAAATGAATTTGGCAACAGGGTCATCCAACTTTCAAAAATTCCAGAATTATGTATAATTATCAAAAAATTATAACCACATGCTTTTCCATATAATTTTTCATTCTAAACATAATGGGAACATCAAATTGAAGAAATTCCAGCTCTACCCCTGTGTTCTGTGCATGGACGAAAATTCCAAAATTAATTGGAAAAGTGGGTTTTCATGATTACACTTAATTACACTCTTCCTTTTGACTTGTAATCACATGTTTAACCACTTAACACCTATTGAACATTATTAATCAAAAATTGGGCTGCACCTCTCCTTAGGGCTTGTGCTTCCCAAATTACAAATTCAAGCCAAACAGGCCAATAACTAACCACAACAACATCAAACAACCTTGAATCAAAAAGAAAAACAAGGTTCTTGAGATTACCTCTTGTTTGTCTCTCTAGCCCTCCAAAACTATGGGCTCCCTCTTGTTCTTTCCCTTGATTTTGTCTTGCTATAAGTTTGTTTCATGAAGGGATAAAGATTAGAGAGAGTTTCCATGAATGAGAAGACAAGAACAATGGAAATCACAACCAAACTCATGTTGATCTTGCTTCTTAAATCTTACTTTTCTCTTTGTGTTCTTGTGTTTCAAACTCTCTCTCTCTCTCTCTCATTCTTTCTTGCTTGGGCTAAAATGATGGCCAAAGGAAAGAGATAATAGTCTTAAATATCACTTGGCACCTCCTTGAAAATATAATTTTTAATTGAAATTTGCATGTGTAAATTGACTGAAGCCATCATCTTTTTATACTTGGCTCATAATGCTTCCAAAGGGCTCCTTTTTATGTTCAAATGAATATTTTCTCTTTCCCTTCATCATGTTGGACGAAATTACGGGCCTTTGGGAAGGGATAATGATCTCAAAAATATCCTAATTCCACCTACTTTAAATATTATATTTAATGGCTACTTAATTACATGTCTTCTTTTTGACTTTCTTGCTTCATCTTTTACTTGACTAAAAAATTCCCAATTGGCATATTTATCTCCAAGTATTAATTTCCCTCTCTCCTTATGCCTTTTTGACTGAAATATTTACCAAGAGAAGGGAAACATAATTGTTTTTTGCTTTGCTGGTCAAATGATCAATTTTGCCCTTGTATTTTTGTAATGAAATTGGACCTTCTTCCTTTCCTTTATGTTTGGCCAAAATTCACATATATATTGGGCCCAAAATTGTGCTATTATATTCTCCAATTTGGGCTCTAATAATAAGCTTTTATGAATATACAATCTAAATTTTATGTCTTATTGTGGCCCAAAATTCATATGGCCACTAATTGTACTGTTTGACTAATTCAAGTGTGCCAATATTCACCATTTTATTCCCTTTAATACCACAAAGGTGTAAAGGAATTTTGGTAACTGAAATTTGGAATGTTAAAAGTTGGTTATCTTTAAGGTTAGTGCACTAAGTCAAATGATAAGTCTATGTGTTTGCACTAGCCCACAATGGTTATCTTACCTTTATTCTCATAATTTCTCATAATAGCCAAAAGCTGGCAGAATTTTCAACCAATTTTGAAAATTCATATCTTGGTTTAGGAATATCCAATTCAGGTGGTTCAAAATTCTCTGTGATCCTTATCAAGTCTAGTATTGGAGAAAAATATCTTCCCAACCAGTTACACATATAGAATTGAATAACCAAAATTCAATTCACACTATCACAGAAATATTCCAGTTTTAAATGCCTTTCTTAAAAAATTCATAACTTTTAGTGTACAGATTGAAATGACACAAATGACATATCAAACTAAAGCTTGACATGTCTACTTTCATTATGGAAAATTTCACATTCATTAGATATAATTTGTTTATCTAAAAACACGTCACATTCTCACTGTCTTACAGGAAGTCTACACTAGCAGCACAATGTTCAATTCTCGTTTTCAGTGTTTTATTCCAGTAATCCAGAATTTATAGGCAGAGGCTAATCCTACATAGTTTTTTGTGTAGAATCCATTGGTGACATCAAATTTACCATATTCTTACTCCTTCTATATGTCCTATTCTGGAAGAAAGTTCCTACACAATCTAACAGTCTCCAAGCTTCCAGTTTAATCATAAAACAAGTTTCATGTGCTCTTTAAACATCATAAGACATCATGTATATAATTGAAACAACATGAAACCTCAAAACCCTAAGACTAGTAAAATTAGGGCAGCCATTCAAGTTCCAAAATTCCCAACCAATCAACACAATATATAGCTCAAAAGGCTCTAACTCATCTCTATCATTTTCCTTAAGTAGTTCTTTGATTCTCCAACTTTGGCTCTTCTTTGACAACTTAAAACACCTACTCTTGAAAATTAAAATCCATAGAGTTGAATCTGTTAGGGAGGAGAACAATGTTTAAGAATAGACTTTGAGCTAGAAAAGTGATTATCAAGGTGAAAATCAAGATTGAAATCTCACCTTGCTTCTTGTTCTTCAAGATGGCTCTTTCTCTTTCCTTTTTCTTTTTTTAGGCTTTTTGTCTCCTATTTTTGTGCTTGGATGACTTTTAATGAATGGGAGGGAGTGAATGATGGTTTAATATCCATTTCCTTTCTTCTTGAATTACTTGGCTGAAAATTGCCGAAGGAAATGAAGAAAAATCCCAGTGTTTGCAACTTATGGATTCTTGAAAAGTAATAGAGTTAATGAACCAAGGTCATGGTTTGGTTGAGTCAAATTTTATTCCTTCCCTCTTCCTTCTCACCTGATCAAAATTCCTCATCCAAAGAGAAAGGAATTGTTGACAAAAATGCTCTTGAATTATTGCCTTTTTGGTCAATTTTTCAACTTGATCAAAATAAAGACCATTTGAATTTTTCTTTCCTTCTTTTTCCTTCTTTTTGACTTGGTCAATGAATTTTGGGATTTCTTCAATTGCACATTCTTTCTCTCTTCTTTTTGGTCAAAATCGAATTTTAGAGACCAATGGAAGAGATAATTTGTTGACCAATTGGTCTTATATGTATTGGTCCAAGTTGGACTTTGGTCTTCCAATTTTAACCTCAATATCAAGTAGCAATTGTCACTTTAGCCCTTGTTCATGGAAATATTAATGGTTTTGCCATTAATTCTCTTATTTCTCTTTATTACTTCTTTCTAATGTCATTTCCCTCTTCTTCTGATTCCTAGTTACATTTTTGATTAGTTTGACACATCTTATAGGAATCGGGTACTTCTTTTCAACTAATGCACACCGAAATTCATACTTTATTTTGCGTTCAGTTTGTATCCCTTTTTACACTCTCTTTTGAGTCATTAAGCCTTGGAATACATTTTGGGATTCTTATTAAATTTGGCTTAACCATCTACTTCATTCAAACTCATTCTCAAGCTTATAGTCCTAAAATTCGGGATATTACATACCTGATGTCTTGGGATGTTTAAAGAGCATATGAAACTTGTTTGATGATTAAATTGGAAACTTGGTGATTGTTGAACTGTGTTGCCATTTCTGGTCAGAGCAAGACATGTAGAGGGAGTAGGATTTGGTAACTTTGATGTCGCTAATGGATTATACATGAAAAACTATGTAGGAATAGCCTCTGGCTATAAATTCTTGATCACTCAAATAAAACACTGAAACTAGAATTGAACACTGTGCTGCCAGTGCAGGTTTCCTGTGAGGCAGTGAGAATGTGTCTTTTTTTTGTATAAACAAATGATATCTAATGTGAGAAAGTAGACATGTTAAGCTTTAATTTGATATGTCATTTGTGTAATTTGGATATATACACAAAAAGTTATGAATTTTTGAATCTAGACATTTAAGACTGGAATGTATCTGTGAAAGTTTGGATTGAATTGTGATTCTGGAATCCTATATGTGTTATTGGCTGAGGAAGATATTTTTCCCTAAAAATAGACTTGATAAAGATTACATAGAATTTTGAACCACCTGAATTAGATTTTCCTAGAAAAATATATGAATTTTTAAATTTTGTTGAAAATTTTACCAGCTTTGGAATGGCTTACGAAAATGAGAGAGTTAGGGTAAAATGTAATAAATGTCAACTCTAAGGGTAACGATAGGCAATATGGGCTAGTGTAAACACATAGACTTATCATTTGGCCTAGTGTACTAACCCTAAGGATCACTAGCTCAAGTAACTTGAGTTATCAAAGAATTGAAATAAGTAATAACTTGTCCATTCGTGAATTCCAATTTATAGGATTTGGTATTTGCTCAGGACGTACACGAGATTAGGAACAAGAACAAAGTTTGGAAAGGATTCTAGGTAGTATCTTATCCCTTATATCATATGTGCTACTGTGTATGTATTCCCTATCATCTGCTTATGTGCAGGAAAGTTAGTCCCTAGGTGGTAAGACCTATTAAGTACAAGTTGCACAGGGAGTTACCCTGGGCTGCAGCATAAGGGGTTACCCTAGACTACATATCTTATATGGGGCGAAGGCCCTATGCTACTAGTTCATGGTCACGATGCGCTATGGTTCTGCGATAAGTGACCAGTTATGCCCTTTGTTTGCTGCATATTGTAAATGTTTTATTTGATGATTTGTTTTACATGCTTAGTATTATGCATATCATATGAGTGATCTATGTACTACTAGGATTCTTTGAATATCACCCTTTCCAACCAATGATCTACAGCAAAGACTTCCAGCTCTAAGGGCAAGAAGGTAACTATGGACGAGTGAAGCGAATGCTGATTAATTAGAGTCCCTTGGGTTATTTTTTATTTTGGATAAATGTATAAATTGTAAATGTAACTAAGTATGAATAGTTGTAATGTAGCATTAGCAGTAATGCTAACCGCGATAGCTGTAAATTATACGATTAGCTTATCAACGTGCATGCTATAATTCAAATGCGCTAAGTTAATTAGATCGGGTCGACTAAACATTAGAGGCCCATAGGATAACCACCAATATGCAAGTTTATGCCAGAAGAAGTCTCTATATTTTAAATGAAAGGTTTTGAAACTAATGAGTGGTAATAAATATGCAAACCGATTTTAGACCACACCTAAAGTATTTTCAAAATTTTTTGAAAAACCTACTGAAGTCCAGGTTCTAAACCTGTATTGAAGTCGGGACTTTAATAACTTATAATAGAATAATGTCTCAAGTTTGTATTCATTCTATGTCTAAAACTCATCCAACTATTTATAAAATATGGTGTTATATACAGGATTGCCGGTTACGCGATAATTTCCAAAAAAAGTGCCCAATACCCTGTATTTTTAGGTATGTGACACATGGAATAAAAATATCTTCCAACACCTCCATACTTCATTAAATTTTTGCAACACCCTAAAAACAGGGAGAAAAATAAAAAACTTCCAAGAAAAAGAAAGAAGAGAGAAGTTTTCGTGTCCTTGAGTTCTATAGCAGATTTGAAGCCCAAGATCATGTTTCCAGCTTCCTATATGGGATATCGCAGATGGTTTCGAAAGGGTCATCTGTATCACCGTATAAGAAAATACTTTAATAGGTAATCAAATGAAAGGATGGCTGTAATCCCCTACCTTGATAACCATAATTAAGATTCAAAAATGTGTAATTTAAATGAATTAGAGACCGACGGATATGTTTTTCTTAAATTTCTTTTCTAAACTTCATTCAACATTGTCTCAAATTCATCTTCTGAATCTAATTACTCTACGCAGTTCAATCGCATTCATACATATTAGAGTGTACAACAAAATCCCGGCAACCCTCGAGTTTTAGATACATTTATATAAACTAATGTTTATAGTTTCCTGTATAGGGGATTACACAAAATCATTCCATATATATATAGTAATCCCAAATCAAAATGGATAACCAAAAACCAACATCAAAGATCTCTAAGGAGTCCTAGCCGCTCTTGGTTGTCCGATTCCCTTTAGAGTCACTTGCCCTGTCTGTAGGTCAATTAATGGAAAGAATAAGATTCAAAAGAATCTCAGTAGTAATATTCTACTCATACAATATATAAGCACACAGCATATAAGTAAATCACAATAGCAATAGCAGTAGCAGCATAAAGATACATGGCTTTCACCACAAACAACAGCTCTCATGGTTATATACACGATGCGACAGCTTGCGCTGTAATCACAATCACGATAGCTTATGTTGTAATCACAATAATGATAGCTTGCGCTGTAAACGATAGCTATCACTAGCTGTAACTGTAGCAGCATCAGAAATCATCAAAAAATAGTGATACAACACATATATAGTGCATTACACATAGTATAAGAGAGAGAGTCACTACCTGGTTCTTTCCGAACGTGTTCTGGCACAAATTGTTCACGATCAGGGCAAATGTCGAATCCTACAATTCCAAATGCACCATTTAGACACTTCCATAGTATTTCTTGGGGTTATATGAGTCTATAATGAAAATTTACAAAAATGCCCCGGGGACCCGACTCGAGCCCGCCATACCTGATCCGGTTGCGCTTTTCCCGAAATTCTAACTTGGGCTATCCTAACATGTTTCCAATCAAGGATTCCATTTACGGACTTAGAATTATCAAATTCAATGTCAAATTACAAATTTACCCTTGGCAGCCCTACTTTAAGGGTTTTAGGGGCGTTTTTGTAATTATGCTTTTTTGGCCTTTTCCGAAATAGTGACAAACTGTAACCCCACCTAATTTTTGCTCCTGAACTCAATAAAATGATCAAATCATTGAAAATTCAACTATAAGACCTATTTCTAGAGATGGCCAAAATTTATGAATTCTCTAGGAAAAATCAGGGTTTTACGATTTCAGCTCTGTAAACACATTCCTTTATAATCCTAGCCACTTAATTAACTATTCCATTAGATTATAACTACCATTTGAACCAAAATTGGGCAGCATAACCCTTAGGCAACTCAATTCCCAAAATTTAAAACCAACTGCAATCCGTCAAAATTTCACCGATTAAATTGCCTACAGCAGCCAGAATACTTCCTAAAATATACGAAGGTTTGGAAGTTACCTCAAGCTCCCACAAGATTTTCCCAAATATGGCTGAAAACTCTAGGTGTTCCATAATAGATTTTGAGCTTCTAAACCTTAAAGAACAAAGAGGAGTAGCTTAGGGTCGGAATTATACGCGGTAGGAGCTAAATCGTCGGAGAAGTCGGCTTACCTTGTGAGATTTCTTCTCCTTTCTCTCTCTAAAAATCTGACTGTTCTCTCTCTCTTTTAGCTGCTATTTTGTGGATGAAATGCTGAATGAAGAAGATGAGAATGATATATTATAATATCATATATCATTTTAATGATTTATGGAATTTTCCAACAATTCTGAAACTAATTTTTATTACATAACTTCCTACATTCATGTAACCATGCCATCATGTCCAACCATTATTTCCTTATTTATGCCACATGTAGGAGACACCTAGGGGTTCCTCCCTATGGTCTCAATTGGCTTCACAACTTGTGTTGGTTACGTATACACGTAAAGTCTCAATTTTGGCGAAAATTGCATTTTTGCTCAAATTTTCCATAAATTCATATTAAATCGACCAAAATATTATAAATATATTTTTCCTTTTATTTTCCTTAATTAATTGAAATCATCTTCAATTAATCGGAAAATAATTAATTTGTGATAATTTGGCAAAATTACGATTTTGCCATTAACTTTCTAATTCAATTTCTTCTCTTATTTTTCTTTGGCCAATTTCTATATATTTTTGGACCAAATATTTTCTCAAATATTTCTTCATTTTTGGACCTTAATATTGGGATTTTTAAATCTCCCAAATTAATTCCATATTCATTTTTGCACAATTTCTAGTGAAATTGAACATTTATAAAATTCATAAATTCCAAATTCATGAATATTCACCATTTTATTGAGTTTCCCAAATAATTACAATATATTTGGTGAATATAATATTTAGGGTGTTACAATGGCACTTAAACTTATGATGGTGAATAGGTTCTTGAAAAAACGACACATATGGACTATAAATTTAGGAAATATGTTGGGGCAAGTAGATGGAAGAAAAGGTCTATTTTCTTTGATCTTCCATATTGGAGTTCCCTTAATGTTAGACATTTTCTTGATGTCATGAACATAGAGAAAAATGTTTGAGAGTCTTTTTGGAACATTACTCTATATTCATGGGAAGATGAAGGATGGCATAAATGCAAGACTAGACATGGTTGAGATGAGAATAAGTGAGGAATTGGCATCAGAGGAAAGGAGATTTGTTCATTCCTTCTCCCTATGGTTTTCACACTATCTAAACAAGAAAAAAAAGTTTTTGTGAGTTCTTGCTTTAGTGAAAGTGCCAGAGGGTTACTCGTCAACTATTAGCAACCTTGTGTTACTAATGGATTGATGCTGAAGGGTCTTAAATCACATGATTTCCATGTGTTAATGGAAAATTTTATTCCGATAGCAATATGAGGTATTTTACCTGATAAAGTATGAGCTATAATCATGAAGCTATGTTTGTTATTCAAGTTATTGTGCAGTAGGGTGATTGACCCCACAAAATTGCTAAGGTTACAAACCCAAATCATGACTACGTTGTCTGAGCTAGTGGTGTTTTCCCTTCAACTTTCTCTAGCATAATGGTGCACCTAAACGTCTACTTAGTTATAGATGTATAATTGTGTGGCCCTATCTATATGAGATGGATGTACCCATTTGAGCGTAAGATAAAGGATATGAAGATGGATGTACCCATTTGAGCGTAAGATAAAGGATATGAAAGGGTATGTTAAAAACCAGAGTAGGCCAGAGGGTTGCATTATTGAATGGTACATTTGTGAAGAAGCGGTTGAATTCTGTACCAATTACTTGAAAGATGTATGTGATATTGGCCTTCTGATGCCTTAGCATAAGGGAAGGACATCTAGACAAGGGTAGATGGGAAAGAAAGTTATCACTATTTTAAACTAGCAATGGGACCAAGCATACTTATACGTCCTTCATAACTCTAAAGGGATTGATGAGTATGTAGGAATTCATATAGACGAGCTTAGGAGGGGAAATCCAAATAGAGTAGAGAGTTGATATGGCAAAGAACATAATAAACAATTCATAGAATGGTTGAAACAGTACATGGATGACAAGTACCATATTGATCATACTTTGTTTTAGAGAGAAAGTAATGTTTTTGGCATGTGGTCTGAATAGACATGTGTTAGATTAAGAGTTTTGATGATAACATACTTAAGTTTATTCGAATATATCTATGCATTTTTGTTCATAAGATTTTATACTGGTGACTATTTGAATAGTCCTCTTACTATTCGAATAGTAATGTTTGTTTTTAGCTAGTAATTATCTTGATAGCTCTCAGACTATTCGAATAGACAGAAGAATATAATGATAGTGCATAAGCTATTCGAATAGAGATACCTAGTATTAAGTCTATAGTATTCAAATAGTCTTTTCACTATTTAAATAGTATGACTAGCAAAGTTTTCTTAAAACTCATTCAAGAAATGGTGTATTCGAATAGCCTAAGCATTATCCAAACAGCCATAGTGTTTTCAAAGTCAGTTTATGAAAATGTTGTTTGAATAATAGGATAACTATTCGAATAGTGAACCGATTATCTAAATAGCTTTTCCAAATCAATATATCAAAGTTATTCGAATAAAAGTAATATTATTAGGATAACATACTTTGAGATTATTCAAATAGTGAGTCAACTATTTGAATAGTAACCTTATTTAATACCAGCTATTTTCAAATCCAATGTTAAAAGGTTATCCGAATAGTCATATTGTGTATTAGAATAAAGTTCCAATATTTAAGTAAAAAACTATTCAAATAGTAAGGAAACTATTTGAATAGTACTAAAGTTTGAAAATGGTTTCCCTAATCAAATTCTAGAAGAGTATTTGAATAGTTAACTACTATATCAAACTTTGTCATTTTTCAAAAGGAACTATTCGAATAGTCTAAGTTCAAAAGGACAAATACTATTCGAATAAGTAGGGAAACTATTCGAATAGTATTTAACTAAGAAGAAGCATTTTTATCTTGATAGTAATTCTTGTATTCGAATACCTTATATTTCCAGAAAATGAAGCATGAAACCAAAATCTATGAAATCAAGGGTATGACCCCTTTCATAATTATGATTCGAAATTTGTGATGAAAATGAAATAGAGACTAATAATAACAAAACTCATTTTCGATCCCTTTCTTATGATAGGGTTTTCACAAATATTTTCAAAATTTCTACTTTCCTTGGTCTCAAATTCCATATCCCGAATATAATCACCCTATGCAATTGAATCACATTTAAACATATCAAAGTGTAAAATAGAAATCCCGGCAACCCCCAGGTCAATTATATACTAACTATCAGGTTTATAATTCCCAACTAGGGGATTACATGCCGTAATTCAAATATTACCTACATCCAAAAATAATATACAATAATCCTAAAATCTAAAGTAGATAGCCAGCATTCCAAAAACATAAATATCCTTACAAGGTTCTAGCTGCTCTTAGTCGTCCTTTTCCCTTTAGAGCCACTTGCCTTATCTGAAAGGTTAGCCAATAGAAAGAGTGAGATTCAAGAGAATCCCAGTAGTAACAGATTACTCATACAACATGTAATCTTAAAGCGTGCAAGTAAATCATCAAACAGCATCACAACATAAAACACAGCATGCAGGCTGCCACATATGCATATAACCATATAGTCTCATCCCCTGGATTCCACCACCCCGAAGTTACAATCCTCCCACCATCACCACCGATGGGCCACAGGTCATAGACGCACAAATAGCCTTTCGGCTTCAACATATAGCCATTCGACTTTCACATAGTCTCATCCCTCATATTCCACAGCCTTGAAGGTACGATCCTCCCACTGTCAACACCGATGGGCCGCAGGTGATAGACCCATAAACAATGATAAATCAAACATACAATGGATCATATATAGTATAAGGGAAAGAGTCACTACCTTATTCTTTCCTGACTTGCTCCGTCACAGCTTGTTCATGACCAGGGCATATGTCAAAGCCTATAAACCAAAATCAAGGACTATAGGTTATTCTCTGTTCAAAATTCTTATCGTTATTTTAATTTAAGTTGACTATCATTTAAACTCTTTAGGTGACCAATAGAAGCCTTGACATATGCCGAAAGGGTTAGGAACACTTGACTAAAGATTCCTTTTTGGGAGCAAAAGTATTGATTTCTGGCCGAGTCACTTGAGTGATGCCCCCCACATGCACTCGAGCCCTAGTGAGTAAAACATAGGAAGTGAATACCCGAGAGCACCACACATCCTGGAGTGACCAGTTCACTTGAGCACTATCCCTAGCACTCGAGTGACAACACACTTTCAACCGAGTCCTATCAAGTGAGGTATAATGAGTGACTACCCGAGAGCAACCCTAAGGTGCAACTGTCTCTTACACTCGGGTGAGACTGAGTTCACTCGAGTGATGACTCATATCACTGGCAGGCAAGGAAGTACACCCTTGATTCCTACCTGAACACTTAATCGAAATATAAAAAGAAAAGGAAGGACATAATGCTGCACTTGAGTGAGCTCTTACCTCACTCGAGTAAGGTTATCAGAAACCAGATTCGCAGCAGCTGATACACTTTTCTAGATTTACCAATTCTAACTCTAATGGTTTCCAACTTATACCAAAGTTCATTCCTGCACAAAATTCTATAATGAACCTATTGGTAACCTCAAAACAATTAAATTCCCATTCTACCAAGAAGTTTGGGTTTTGACCTACATTACACCACAACTACCAAATTCATCATATATCCCCATTCAAATCCCAACTAATCACAATGGCTTAAAGACACAATATGCCATCTAATCCTACACTAAACATCATCCAAATTCATGCATTTCAAATTATACCAAAATCAGGGCAAATCATGAATTCTCAAAACTCAACCTATGATCACAAAACTTAGATTAATAGAGAGCTCTTTCTTACCTATTTCTCCTTCCCAAAGTGAGTTCCTTGATTTCTCAACTTCCAAATTCCCTCTAACACTAAAACACCACCTTTTACCAATCTGAAATCATAGCAAGGAAGCTCTCAACACCATGTATAACTTTAATGAAGAACATTTGAGCATTAAGAGGCATCTAGCTAGCCGAAACTCACCTTAACACTTTCTCTTTCCTTCCCTTGCTCAACAAAAATAGAGGTTAGATGAGAGAGGAGATGAAAAGGATAAAGATACAGATTTTTCTCCCATTCCCATACAACCAACCGACTTTACAACTGAGAGGGAAGAGAAAAATAAGTTTTGAAATGTTGACTTCATCCAGGTCCTCAAGATGCCACTTGTCATGATCCTAGATTCTCCTTCCATACACACACATGAACTCATTCATACACAATTCTACCTTCTCAATCACATAATCCTAGCCATGATTCTTAAATTACCAAGGAGTTTCCCCTTCGGTAACGGACCTTTTGGTCGATAATTTACCATCTTGCCCTTGATTATCACAATTCACATTACATACTTCCCAAGTGCTTAATTACTATTAATTACACCACTTTGAAGTCATTAGCCCTTAATTACAATTCAGGTTATTACAATTCTCCCCCCAAAAAGTAAATTTCATCCTCAAAATTTGTTACAGAACTTGATCATAAACTCTGGATACTGTCTACGCATGTCATCTTCTGCTTCCCAAGTTGCCTCTCTTTGAGTCATTCCCTTCCAGATCACCTTCACATATGAAATACTCCGATGTCTGAGCTATCGCTCCTCTCGATCAATAATCTGTTCTGGTTATACCGCATATGTGAAGTTGTCTTGTAGTTCAACTTTCTCATACTCAACAATGTGAGATGGATCCGGTTGGTATTTCTTCAGTTGGGAAACATGAAATACATCATAGAGTCTGCTCAAGTTTGGGGGTAGGGCTACTGGATACGCAACAGGCCCAATTCTTGCAAGAATCTCAAAAGGACGTATATACCTCATATTGGAAATTGTGCCCTAAGGGCCAATCATTGTACTTTAAACATTATTATTTTAATGAAATGTCTCCATTCTGTTATCATATTATTTGCATGTTAACTGTGATAATTGTATCCTTGGATAATTCATAAAGATTGTCCTAAAATGTCCCTGGTCGGTCATCTATGCGGGAGCAGAGATGAAACAAGACTAGTATGACTTTGATAAGATATGGAGATATGAATCAAAGTCTTAGGCACATGTAAGAGTACAAGGTGCTGGACCGACCCACTATGAGAAAGCTACATGGATCAAGTCATAAGCTTTTCTCATGTATAACCAAGTCACAATGCCTTTAGACCTGAGGTCATCATGGATTCCTACATGAGAGTTGCTAAGCTTTGAACTAGTCAAAAGTCACTTTTGACCGGGTGATGATAAAGGCTACGATCGGGCTTGGTGGTTTTTCATGTAGAGGAATATGAATGATCAAGATGGAATTTGTCCCTCACATTAGTAGAGAGATATTACTGGGCCCCTCGATGAGTGAGTCTGAGAAATGTATAGCCATACTATGATGAAAGGAGTTTCTATCTCTGTTATTAGGCTACTCAGGAATCGAGAAAGTAATGGTCAGGAACAAGAGGATGACATTTTCCATGTCTTATCCTTGATCGATATATCGTGTGACAAAAGGGACGTGACATGGTTGTATGACAGGTTGCATCGTGATAACGATCCTCATATGAATTGGGTAGTCGTAATGTCTTGCTAGAGGCCGCTTGCGACTTTTGGGTTAGTGTAGTTATTGGCCTACTGCCAACTTCATATGGGCCTACAGGGTCACACACAAGAATGGCCCAACACGAGATAATGTTTGATTTAGGGTGGATGAATTATATATATATATATATATATATAATATAAAATTCATTAATAATATTATATAGATATATATTTTCGAAATATATTATATATATATATATGTGTGTGTATATATATTATATGATATTATTCTATTGTGTTAGTTTTAAATTTAATTTATTAAGATATATTAAATTTAATAACTAACATGATAAAGATATAGTATCTCGGATTTAATTTATGAAGATAAATTAAATCTAATGGCTCTTTATTTAGATTAAATAAATAAGTTAAATTAAAACTGTTGGACAGATTTAATTTAAACTAAATTTGTTTAATTAGCTCATCAAGATAATTAATTGTTAATTAATTTTGAAATTAATGATGATTAATTTTGAAATTTGAAAATAACCCTCGTGGGTTATAAACTTGATAGAGCTGATAGACTCAGGGTACATCAGAATTGAGAGCCGCAAGTTAAACCCTTGGAGACATTAGAGGCGCTAGCACGCAGTCTTGGTTGGAGAGCATTCGTGTGGATACCGGTAGAGGGAGCGGACCTGACGTGTTGGCTCCTAGAGATCGTGAAAACTCTGAATCATCAAAAAGGTATGAATCCCTCCAACTTGGTTTAAACGCCGTTGATAGATCCTCGATTAGGATCGGTGAAAATTTTTTAATTCTTCCGCTGTGCTTACCGATTCTAACAGTGGCATCAGAGCCAGATCAATTGTGCGTTTAAATTGAGTTTATGATTCTTATACATGTGATATATATGGGATGTGTATGTATGTTTATAAGAAAAACTCGACTATGTATGTGATTCTCGTTTTGGAACAAGCGTGAAATTGATTCTGAACATGTATATCATGAAACATGTATCTGATTTTCGTTTTGAACAAGCATGAAATTGGGTAGGGTACCTGAGATCGTAGTTGGCGGCAATCAAATTGGGTCAAGGTTCGGATATCTATTCGGGTAATAGGGATCCGAACTATGGGGAAGACAAATTGGATCAGAAGCGTTCTGGGCCATTGTTGTTTTTTGTTTTGAAAAATTGGGTCTGAAATTTAAAAATTTAAAATTTTCAAATATTTCTTTTAAAAGGAATGTGCCTTTTTCAAAAGCTTCAGGGGCGCTGCCCCTTGCAACCCCGCAAGGGTGGCCCCCTAGACCCCGTAAGGGCGGCCTCCCTTAGCGGGACCGCCGTGACCACCTCTGCGTAGCACAATATAATCTGATCATGACATTTATTGCTTTTCATATTGTATGAATTCTTGTTGTGGTTTATTATTTATCCTTGTTTGGGTATGGTGAACAACATGGCTTTAGAATTTTACAAAGGTTGTAATATTTAAATACGGCCTGCGTGCCATGCCTTTCTCTAAATACTCTCAATGTACATTCTCCTCTCATCTCACTCCCCTCGAATGTTTAAACGAGGTTTCTCTCAATGTATTTCTCTTTTTTTAGAGAAGTCCTCTCATTGGCTTGGGAGGATTTTAGGTTAGGTAAGCCATGTTGTGTCACGTTTAAATTATGCTTTTGATAAGATCATTGCATGATTACTTTTATGTTTATATGTATTTATCTGTATGAGATACGACCACGATTGCATCCATATAAACAAAACTAATTAATTAAGCCCTCTGAATTAAATCTTAAGTCATAATGCCGTCAATTAATATATACTTGTCAAAACCTAGATCGCTCAATTGTGGAAACCACCAAAGTGGATGCACTTGAGTTATCTTGATGAGACAAGCTTGAGTAATTGTGCTGCTCATAATATTCATTATTGTTTTGACTTAATTGAGATTAACAAAATGGTTTTGAATCTCAAGGTATTAGATGGGGTTAAACATGTCGGATCATATGATGATTAAATCCCATAAAGATCTAAGAGTTACATGTGATGTAATTGGTAAATAGGTTACCTACCTAAATAACTTGAATTTAAGCGTCTTGCCAAAGCGGACTTAAGTTTAAGCCAAATATGGATCTTAGCCCACTAATTATTATATTGAGGGTTGTTAATTTAGTGGGAGATTACTAACTAACTTTGCATATTTTAATTATAGAATCATGTTGCCTAGTAATACTGCTACACTATCATTGCGATCGGTCCTTGAGAAGGACAAACTCAATGGGACAAACTTTCTTGACTGGTTCAAGAACTTGAGAATTGTTCTCAAGCAGGAAAGAAAGGCTTATGTCCTAGATCAACCCATTCTTGAGGAGCCTGCAGCTAATGCTCCAAGAGCTCAGAGAGATGCTTACATAAAGCATAAGGATGACTCTGTGGATGTAGGTTGCCTGATGCTTGCAACTATGGTTCCAGAGCTCCAAAAAGATCTGGAACTCATGGAGGCTCATGAGATGATAGTACATCTCAAGGAAATGTTCCAGCAACAGGCAAGGCAAGAAAGGTATGAGACCACAAAGGCCTTACATTCCTGCAAAATGGCTGAAGGTGCATCAGTTAGTACTCATGTGTTAAAGATGAAAGGCTATATTGATCACCTTGAGAGGCTTGGATTTCCCATGAGCCAGGAGTTAGCTACGGACTTGATCCTCAACTCACTCCCGGAGAGTTATGACCAGTTTGTTATGAACTACAACATGAACAACATGGAGAAATCAATTTCTAAGCTGCATGGGATGCTCAAAACTGCTGAGCAAAGCATTAAGAAAAAGCATAGCACAGTTTTTATGGTTCAGAAAGGAAAGGGTATGAAAAAGAAAGGGAAAGGCAAATGGAAGGGTAATGGCTCAGGTGGTAAGACCAAAGAGTCAAACAAGCCCGAAACCAAGCCTGCACCCAGGAAGGCAAAGCCTTCAAAGGAAAGAGTCTGCTACTTCTGCAATGAACCCGGTCATTGGAAGAAGAATTGCAAACTCTACCTGGAAGATCTGAAAAAGGACAAGAAGGATAGCGGGGCTATCGCTTCAGGTATTTATGTTATAGACATTCATTTTTCTACTTCCTCTACATGGGTATTAGATACTGCATGTGGTTCTCACATTTATACAAATGTGCAGGGTTTAAAGGACAATAGAAAGCTGAAGAAGGGCGAGGTGGACCTACGAGTTGGAGACAGAGCAAGAGTTGCTGCTTTAGCTGTAGGCACTTATGAATTAGTTCTGCCCAGTGAGCTTTTGTTAGTTTTGAACAATTGCTATTATGTTCCTGCTTTGAGTAGTAACATTGTTTCTCTTTCTTATTTGGATAAGGAAGGTTATACTTCCATTACTAGGAATGGTAAATGTTTTATTTATCGTAATGACATTTTCTATGCTGATGGTGATTTGTATGTTGGTCATTATATATTAAATTTGGAACATCGTAATAATGGGAATATCTATAACATAACTACTAAGAGGATAAAATCAAACGATTTGAATCCGACCTACCTATGGCATTGTCGTCTAGGCCACATAAATGAGAAACGCATTTCTAAACTCCATCAAGATGGATTTCTAAACTCATTTGATTTTGAATCATATGATACATGTAAATCTTGCTTATTAGGAAAGATGACTAAGGCACCTTTCACTAGGCACAGTGAGAGGGCTACTGAATTATTGGGCCTTATACATACAGATGTATGTGGACCATTAAATATAGCTGCCAGAGGAGGTTATGTCTACTTCATTACATTTATAGATGACTTTAGTAGATATGGCTATATCTATCTAATGAAACATAAATCTGAATCTTTTGAAATGTTCAAAATATTCCAAAATAAAGTACAAAACCAACTTGGCAAAACAATTAAAGCACTTAGATCTGATTGAGGTGGTGAATATTTAAGCCAAGAATTCACTGACCATCTTAGGAGTTGTGGGATAATCTCACAATTGACTCCTCCAGGAACACCACAATGGAATGGCGTTTCTAAACGGAGGAATCGAACACTATTAGATATGGTTCGATCTATGATGAGTCAAACAGATCTTCCACCGTCCTTTTGGGGACATGCCCTAGAGACAGCTGCGTTCACACTAAATCGTGTTCCATCTAAGGCAATTGAAAAGACACCATATGAGATATGGACTGGAAAGAAACCAAGTTTATCTTTTCTTAAGATCTGGGGATATGAGGTATATGTTAAGCAACAAGCCTCTGATAAATTAGTGCCCAGATCCATAAAGTGCCTTTTCGTAGGGTATCCTAAAGAAACGAAAGGATACTATGTCTACAATCCCACCGATAACAAAGTGTTTGTTATTCGAAATGGCAAGTGTCTAGAAAGAGAGTTTGTCTCTAAAAGAACCAGTGGGAGCGACGTACATCTCGAAGAAATTCGAGATCCACAAGATGGTACATAACCACAGATGGAAATTAGAGAAGACTCACAACAAGTTGCTGAGCCTCCTCAAGTAACACAAGGTCCACGAAGATCTGATAGGACACAGCATCAGCCTCAGAGATATGGATTTCTGATTACTGAAGGCTATGATGTGTTGCTCATTGAGCAAAATGAGCCCACCACCTATCGAGAAGCCACAGTGGTACCAAACACTGAGAAATGGCTAAATGCCATGAAGTCTGAAATGCAATCCATGTATGACAATCAGGTATGGACCTTAGTCGATCCACCTGAAGGTGTAAAAACTATTAGGTGTAAATGGGTTTTTAAGGAGAAAACTGACATGGATGGCAATGTAAATGTCTTTAAGGCACGACTGGTTGCAAAAGGATTCACTCAAACTCATGGTGTAGACTATGATGAAACCTTTTCCCCAGTTGCAATGGCCAAATCGATCAGAATCCTTCTTGCCATTGCAGCATATTATGACTATGAAATATGGTAGATGGATGTCAAAATAGACTTCCTTAATGGAAAGCTGCTTGAGGATGTGTACATGACACAACCTGAAGGTTTTGTACGTCCAGAGGACTCTGGTAAAATTTGCAAGCTTCATAGATCCATTTATGGATTGAAGCAAGAATCTCGGAGCTGGAATCATCGTTTTGATGAAGTAGTCAAAGAGTTTGGATTCATTCAAAACATCAATGAACCTTGTGTTTACAAGAAGGTTAGTGGGAGCATAGTTGTATTTCTAGTGCTTTATGTAGATGACATCCTACTCATTGGGAATGATATTCCTACCTTGCAGAGTGTCAAGTCTTGGTTAGGAAAGTCCTTTTCAATGAAAGACTTAGGTGAAGCCACCTATATCCTAGGGATTAGGATCTATAGGGATAGATCCAAAAGACTAATAGGCCTAAGTCAGAGCACAGACATAAATAAGATATTGCATAGGTTCAATATGCATGATTCAAAAAGGGGTTACATGCCTATGTCTCATGGCATCCATCTTAGCAAGGATCTGTGTCCTAGTACACCTAATCAGCGAGATCACATGAGTAAGGTTCCATATGCCTCGGCCATTGGATCCATCATGTATGCCATGTTATGTACTCGACCGGATGTCTCGTTTGCCTTAAGTATGACCAGCAGATACCAACAAGATCCTGGTGAGGGTCATTGGACTGCCGTTAAGAATATCCTAAAGTACTTAAGAAGGACTAAGGACTTATTTTTGGTCTATAGTGGATTGGATGATGAGCTCTGTGTAACCGGTTACACAGATGCAAGTTTCCAAACTGATTAAGATGACCTTAAATCACAATCTGGATATGTATTCCTCCTGAATGGTGGAGCAGTAAGCTGGAAGAGCTCCAACTAAAGCACTATAGCAGATTCTGCAACAGAAGCTGAGTATATAGCAGCATCAGATGCAGCTAAATAAGCCGATTGGATCAGAAAGTTCATTACTGAACTAGGGGTGGTGCCTACCATCTCAAATCCAATAGATTTGTTCTGTGACAATAGCGGTGCTATTGCACAGGCCAAGGAGCCTAGGTCACATCAAAGGACCAAACACATACTCAGGCGATTTCATCTTATTAGAGAAATCAATGATAGAGGTGATATAAAGATATGCAAAGTAGCAGGACAAGATAATGTTGCTGATCCTCTTACTAAGCCACTTGCACAGGCAAAGCATGAGCGTCATGTTAGGGCAATGGGAATTAGGCAAATTAATGATTGCACCTAGGGCAAGTAGGAGGATGTTGGAAATTGTGCCCTAAGGGCCAATCATTGTACTTTAAACATTATTATTTTAATGAAATTTCTCCATTCTGTTATCATATTATTTGCATGTTAACTGTGATAATTGTATCCTTGGATAATTCATAAAGATTGTCCTAAAATGTCCCTGGTCGGTCATCTATGCGGGAGCAGAGATAAAACAAGACTAGTATGACTTTGATAAGATATGGAGATACGAATCAAAGTCTTAGGCACTTGTAAGAGTACAAGGTGCTGGACCGACCCACTATGAGAAAGTTACATGGATCAAGTCTTAAGCTTTTCTCATGTATAACCAAGTCACCATGCCCTTAGACCTGAGGTCATCATGGATTCCTACATGAGAGTTGCTAAGCTTTGAACTAGTCAAAAGTCACTTTTGACCGGGTGATGATAAAGGCTACGATTGGGCTTGGTGGTTTTTCATGTAGAGGAATATGAATGATCAAGATGGAATTTGTCCCTCACATTAGTAGAGAGATATTACTGAGCCTCTCGATGAGTGAGTCTAAGAAATGTATGGCCATACTATGATGAAAGGAGTTTCTATCTCTGTTATCAGGCTACTCAAGAATCGAGAAAGTAATGGTCAAGAACAAGAGGATGACATTTTCCATGCCTTATCCTTGATCGATATATCGTGTGACAAAAGGGACGTGACATGGTTGTATGACAGGTTGCATCATGATAATGATCCTCATATGAATTGGGTAGTCGTAATGTCTTGCTAGAGGCCGCTTGTGACTTTTGGGTTAGTGTAGTTATTGGCCCACTGCCAACTTCATATGGGCCTACAGGGTCGAACACAAGAATGACCCAACACGAGATAATGTTTGATTTAGGGTGGATGAATTTTATATTTATATATATATATAATATAAAATTCATTAATAATATTATATAGATATATATATTTTCGAAATATATTATATATATATGTGAATATATTATATGATATTATTATATTGTGTTGGTTTTAAATTTAATTTATTAAGATATATTAAATTTAATAACTAACATGATAGAGATATAGTATCTCAGATTTAATTTATGAAGATAAATTAAATCTAATGGCTCTTTATTTAGATTAAATAAATAAGTTAAATTAAAACTGTTGGACAGATTTAATTTAAACTAAATTTATTTAATTAGCTCATCAAGATAATTAATTGTTAATTAATTTCGAAATTAATGATAATTAATTTTGAAATTTGAAAATAACCCTAATGGGTTATAAACTTGATAGAGCTGATAGACTCAGGGTGCATCAGAATTGAGAGCCGCAAGTTAAACCCTTGGAGACATTAGAGGCGCTAGCACGCAGTCTTGGTTGGAGAGCATTCGTGTGGATACCGGTAGAGGGAGCAGACCTGACGTGTTGGCTCCTAGAGATCGTGAAAACTCTGAATCATCAAAAAGGTATGAATCCCTCCAACTTGGTTTAAACGCCATTGATAGATCCTCGATTAGGATCGGTGAAAATTTTTTAATTCTTCCGCTGTGCTTACCGATTCTAACACCTCAGGCTTAGCATTTTCTGCTTGATTGCTCTCCCGATACCGGTGACTGGTGACACCCTCAGAAACACATTATCACCAACCTCAAACTCTAAAGGTCTTCTCCTCTTGTCGGCGTAGCTTTTCTACCAACTTTGCGCTAGAAGAAGTCTCTTTTGAATAATTCGAATCTGTGCTGGGGTTTGATCAACAAGTTCCAGTCCATAAAGCTTCCTTTCTGATAACTCATTCTAGCACAAAGGTGATTGGTATCTCCTTCCATACAACGATTCATATGGAGCCATCTAAATGCTCATATGGTAGCCATTGTTGTAGGCGAACTCAGCAAGTGGAAGGAAGCGATCCTAACTCCCTTTAAAGTCAAGAACACATGCCCGTAACATATCCTCCAACTTTGAATAGTCCTCTCTGACTGTCCATCCGTCTGAGGATGGTAGGCTATACTGGGTCTCAACTGAGTACCCAGTGCCTCATGCAAAGCTTTCTAGAATCTTGAAGTAAATCAGGGATCTCGGTCAGAAATGATATTCTTTGGTAGACCATGGAGCTTCATAATTTCTTGAATATAAATCTCCGCTAGTTTTTCTGGTGAATAACCAGCATTGATTGGTATGAAGTGTGCCAACTTCGTTAGCCGGTCTACATTGACCCAGATCGCATCATAGTTCCTGATCCTGGGTAATCCCACTACAAGGTCCATGGTCACACTTTCCCATTTCCATTCCAGAATCTCAAGACTCTGAAGTAAACCAGGCGGTCTCTGGTACTCAATTTTTACTTTCTGGCAAGTGAGACATCTCGCCACATATTTTATCACTTCGCTCTTCAAACCCGGCCACCAATATGCAGATTTCATATTATGGTACATTTTGCTCATACCAGGATGAAGAGTATACCGGCTCTTATGCGCCTTATCCAAAATCTTCTGTCTTAACTCTGCCTTTAGTGGAACACAGATTCTCTTCTGATAGCAAACCAATCCACTAGGCAATAGATCATAGCCCTGAGCTTCTCCCCATTCAATCCGAGCTAGGTTGCGCTGTATCCAGCCATCTTGCCTCTGAGCTTCTTCAATCTTGACTCTCAAATCACTTTCCTCTTGGGAAATAGTATAATTGGCACAGAGGATTTGATTTGATAGATTCAAATAATGAAAATCTTCTATCAATTCTCCCTTTTGTATCATCATAGCTGCCACAAGCACTATCTTTCGACTAAGAGCATTCGCGACTACATTTGCTTTACCTAGATGATATTTAATTTTCAGGTTGTAGTCCTTAAATAACTCCATCTAGCGACGCTGTCTTATATTCAGTTCTTTTTTATCGTACAAATACTTAAGACTTTGGTGGTTGTAGTACAGTTCTACCATCACCCAATACAAATAATGTCGTCAAATTCTCAAAGCAAGTTTCAGGGTGTTTATTCATCAAATATTTGAATTTCAAGAAAAGTAGATATTGTGTCAGAAGCAATAAATGCTAAGCAGAACTGCAACAAACACATTCTCATTTCTACAACGGCTATAACAGCTAATCCAAATATCATAAAGAATTTCCAGAGAAGCATTTAGTGAGTAACAAGTAAACGAAATGCTTACAACAATAATTAGCTTAACTTCAACTATAAATATGAGCACATTTGAAGTAGATCAACTGCTGAACTGCTGAACTACTGAACTGATGAATATTCAATTCTTCATTAAAGTGCTCTATTCTTTCATTCTTTTTGAAATCTATACTTCAGTGATGATTTTATTCACTTTTTGAGAGAGATTTGTTATTAACCAATACACTTTATTGAGAGATAATTTAAGGTGTTGTAACCTTGAGTTGGGTATTGGCTTGCATAGTGTAAGGGGGAGCGAGTGTCTATAGTAGGAACTTGCTATGTACTAGATACCAAGAACTCACTGAATCTTGGAAGATATAGTAAAAAGCTCAGAGGCAATCTGAGGACTGGACGTAGGTCAGTTGAGTTATGAACGAACCAGTATAAATCCCCAGTGTCCACTTTGGTGATATCTCTCTATCTCTTAAACCTTTTTAATTGTTTAAATTTCCTATTATTTTGTTAATGATGAGTAAATGTTTATTATTAGCCAATGCACCCGCTCTCTTGGGTGAAACATTTACACTAACATTTAGTATCAGAGCTTGGTTTTCTTGAACAGGTATAACAGCCTAAGAAGGATCCAATGGCAAGCATGGGTGAAAGAATACTCCCCAATAAAGCCTTAATCACTAGACCTCCAGGATTTAATAGAGAGCACTTCTCCTTCTAGAAAGCTAAACTCAAAGTGTTCATTATGGCTACAGAATATGGATTCTAAGAGGTCATTCAAAATGGAAACTACATCCCTGTAAAGACTGTAGAAGGACAACCTGTTCCTAAGTCACCAGTAGAATATGACGACAATGACAAAAAGCTCATGACTCTCAACAGCAAAGCAATCATGATGATCAAAAGTGCTTTAAGTAAATAGGAGTACTTCAGGATATGCACACTTCCAATAGCCAAGGAAATGTGGCAAGCATTGGAAATAGCACATGAAGGAACCTCGGGCATCAAAGAAAATTGGATCAACACTCTTATTACTGAGTACAATCTACTCCATATGAAATCTGGAGAATCAATATCTGAGTTTGAACTCAGATATACATATATTCTTAATCAACTTGGAGCTCTCGAAAAGTTCTATGATTAGAATACTCAAGTTAGGAAAATATTGAAGATTCTTTCAAAGGAATGGGAGGCCGAAGTCATAATAATAGAAGAAGCTAAAGGCGAATCAATGTGATTAGTGGCTTTTCTATTTGGTAGCTTATCAGAATATGAAAGCAAGCTGAAGTTTAAGCGTGAATAGGAGGAAATCGATGACAAGAAAAAGAAAGGAGTAGCATTAAATTTCATCAAAGAGAAAATACAGCTAAAAACAGAGGAAGAAATTAAAGACGAAGAAATGAGAATGATCATGAGGAGGTTCAAGAAATTCTACAAGAAGGGTTAAGGATTTAAAATTTCAACAAAGGAGGAATTAGCAGCAAAACAAAGGAGCAGATCTTCTACTACGAATGTGGGAAGCCTGGACACATCAAATCCGAATGCTCTGAATATTAAAGAATAAAGAAAGAAAGAAGAAAAAATTTGAAAAAAAGAAAGCTTTTGTATCATCTATATGGGGAGATAGTCTTTTGATGAAGAAGAAAGTGATGACAAAGAAATAGCCAACATCAGCCTCGTAGCTCAAAAAGAATCAGAGGAAGATGAGGTAACTGAAAATCCTACTTACGATGAATTACATGATAAATATAATACCTTACATACATAATTTATCAAAATTGTAAAAGAACTTGTAAGTCACAAAAAAGGTGAAATTACTTGAGGAACAACTCAAAGAATCAAAACCAATTTCCTGTGACACCTGTCAGACTTTAGAAAAGAAAAATAATGATCTTACGAAAACCATTGAAAAGTTTACAAAAGGGAGTAAAATACTCAAGGTAATTTTAAAAAATAAAAAATTCATCAATGACAAATCTGGAAATGGATATGATCCAATATCAAACAAGTCAAAAAGAAAGAAAAAGGTTGGTAAGCAAACATACTTAAATTATTTTCAAACGTTTGTACATGTTTCCAATCGCTTTGCTTATTGCAATTTATGGAATAGAAAGGGGCATTATATTTCATCCTGTTATCATAAAAAGGAAGGAACTAAAGGGAACCTATAGAAAGGTACCCAATGGTTCATACTTACGCAATAAGATTCAAACTAACCACGAAGGACCCAAGAAAGTATGGGTACCTAAAACTTAATCATTTCTTTATGTAGGTTTGTTTCAAAGCATCCAAAGGAAGCAAATGGTACATATATAGTAGATGCTCATGACACATGACTAGTGACTGAGAGAGATTTACTTCCATAAATCTAAAAGGAAGGATGCAGAGTCAAGTTTGGTGGAAATCAATTAGGAAAGATTGCTGGTATAGGAGAAGTTGGAGTTGAAAATGGAATCCAAATCAAAGATGTGTACTATGTAGAAGGATTAATGCACAACCTACTCAGTATAAGTCAAAGTGTTGACAAGGACAATTGAGTCATATTCGATTCTAAGGTAGCCTTATAGTCAGCCAAAAGGACTTACCTATTAGGAATGATGAAATTATGGTAAATAACAAAGCCAGAAGAGGAGGCAATAAGGTAAATTCAATGAACTACTATAATGATGAAATAGGATTCCCTTGAGTTGAGGTTTAAGTCTTCCTTGCTTGCTAATGATAAGAAATCAATAATATAAGTCAAAAGGATGGACCTAAGCTACCACTCAATCCATACTTGCAATACTCATTTAATTCATTGTACCTAAGCAATTAAATGAATACCACCAAATAATTCTGACTTAAGGAGATGAATAACTAACTTCCAATTTTAAATTATAATTACCATTACAAAAATTCAAAATATTTATTTTAGTCATTTGAAATCCACTCAACCTAGTCAGAATAAACAACTTAACATACTCCTAATATGAATCATACAAAGCTTAATTAATCAACTCCTAGCTCAACCACCAAGTTTATTCACTTGACATAGAACAATCTAGATGACAACCACATACTTTACCAAGCCATATAATTGTGAACTAGAAATAGAGCTTAAAGGAATTTCATTGAAGTTTAGAAGCTCAAGCCATTACCCAACTCAAAGAAATCATCAAAACTTAGCTACTCATGGTAGAGGAAGATGAAGCTTGATGAATGAAGAAGAGATCAGCCATAGAGATTGTAGGAGCCATTGTCTTCCCTTCCTTTCACGTGGTCCCCTATTTTTTTCTTTCTTTTGGCTACTCCCTTTTTTCTCCGCAGCCACCACTCTATTCTATTCTTTTTCTTCCATTCCCCTTTCCACTCTGTTAGCCCTTCTTTTGCTTTACTAATTCTCTTTTGGTCCAGCAGCTTGTTTTCCTTCAATCCTAACTTATTCAATTCAGTCTACCTTATCTTCATGTCTCCCATCATAATCAATTCAGTCTAGCTTTCTCCTTTAATTCAGTGCTCTTTTATTTTTTGCACAAAGTTGTCTCCTTATTCATTTCAATTTGGTTCAGCCTCCTCCAAATAATTCAACCGCCACCTCCTTTCTCATCAATTGTCTTTATATTAAAAGTGAATTAAGGTATGTTTGGATAAGAGGAAAAAATCTGTTTTGGCATTAGGCACAAAATTGCAACTTCCAAACAAGGCCCTTACTCATTTAATCTCCTCTTAGAAAAAATATGAAAATAAATTATGCACTTGTGATATTCCACTCTTGTCTTTTATTAAGCTCTAAAATGACATCTTTGACCTTGAGCACTTTACAAAAATTGTGCCACATCATCACATTTAAAATTAGATTCACAAAGGTAATATATCTTGCTCACAATTAAGAAATAATGGGAATAGAAAATATTAATTAAAAATATAACAATTTAACCACTATAATTTCCAAATTATCCTTTCACTAAAATCTCATATTAATACTTGATTATGCCCAAAATATTCAATTAAGTCCCACAAAAGCCTGAGCTTAATTAATAAAAATATATAAATATTGAGCTCTATCAGTATTCCAATAGAAGTAAAGCTTATAAGGTTTTTAATAAACATACGTGTACTATGGAAGAATCTATTCATGTTGTGTTTGTTGAAGTTGATTCCCTTGCTAAACCTGTAGATGATGAGCTAAAATTAATTAGTTCTAAAATAAATTAAACTATTTCAAAATATCCCCATGAATCTTTTGAACCAGAAGAAAATTAGAGTTAGCCATCCTCTTCAGAACAACCCAAAGCTTGAAATGTTAATAGAAATCATCCTATAGACCAGGTTACAGGTAATGTTGAAAAAGGAGTAAAAACTAGAAACAATATCCTTAATGAAGTAAGCTTTTCAGCATTTATTTTAGAACTAGAAGCCTCCAGTATTGATAAAGCCCTAACAGATAATGATTGAGTTATAGCATTGTGGGAGGAACTTAATCAATTTAAGAGAAATTAAGTTTAGGACTTAGTACCCTGGCCTAAGGATCATCTAGTAATTGGCACTGAATGGGTATTTAAGAACAAACTTGATGAATCCACTATCGTTGTCCAAAACAAGGTACAATTGGTAGCCAAAGGCTATAATCAAGAAAAAGGAATTGATTATAAGGAAATGTATGCTTCAGTGGCTAGATTGGAAGCTATACGCTTAATCTTAGCCTTTGTATGCATCGAAGGGTTTAAACTTTTGCAAATGGACGTAAAAATTTCTTTTCTTAATGGTTACATAATGGAAGAATTTTGTGTTGAACAACCTATGGTTTTGAAGAATTTTCTAACCCATATCATGTGTATAGACTAAGAAAAGCTCGTTATGGCCTTAAGCAAGCTCCAAGAGCTTGGTATGAAAAACTAAGTAATTTTCTCATTGATTATGGGTTTGACAGAGGAAGGGTAGACACAATTCTATTTATAAAACATAAGAAAAATGATATGTTGTTGTATAAATATATGTTGATGATATTATCTTTGAAGCCACTGATGATTCTCTGTGCAAGGAATTTTCTGACATTATTAAAGGAGAAGTTGAGATGTTTATGATGGGAGAATTTACATTCTTTTTGGGTTTGCAGATCAAACAAAGAAAGAATGGAATATTCATAACTCAAACTAAATATCTCAAAGAGCTCCTTAAGAAGTATGGAATGGATCAAGCCAATGAAGCTGACACACCCATAAGTTCAACAACTCTACTGGATGTAGACGTAAAAGGACCTGAATTCAACATAACAAAATATTGAGAGATGATTAGTTCATTACTTTATCTCACAGCCAGCAGACCAAATATTCAATTTAGTGTTGGTATGTGTGCTAGATACCAATCATGTCCCAAGGAATCTCATGTTGAAATGGTGAAAAGAATTTTCAAATACCTTGCTGACACAGTAGAATTGGGGATATGGTATTCTAAGGGAGGTAATGAATATCTTACTGCATATTCAGACTTAGATCATAGTGGTTACAAGACAGATAGAAAAAGCACAAATGGGCAATGCCAATTTCTAGAAGGAGCAGTTGTTTCTTGGTTTAGTAAGAAACAGAACACAATGTCATTATCTTCAACAGAAGTTGCATATATAGCAGCTTTAAGCTGCTGTGCTCAAGTACTATGGTTAAAACAACAATTACAAGATCTTGGCATTTATCTTAAAGAGATCCCAACATACTGTGACAATACCAGCACCATCAGTTTAGCCAAATATCCAGTACAACATTCAAGAACAAAGCACATTGATGTAAGTTATCACTTTATCAGAGATCATGTTCAAAAGAAGGATGTCAAAGTGGTATTTATCCCAACACCTCTGCAATTGGTTGACATATTCACTAAACCTCCTCCCAAAGGATTAATTTCTTTACATAAGGAGGGAATTGGGGATGGTAAATCCCAATGAACTGTGAGTTAATTTATGTATTATTTATTCATTTGATTAAGTTTTGATGATAAAAGTAACTAACTTAAGCATCGGAGTTTCTAGTTATGTATTTTGTAGGGTTAATTGTGGAAAGGAAACTCTAGGAAAAGAAGAACTATTCGAATGATTACCATTGTTTTCAAATACACATAAAAATTTTTAAAGGAATTTTATTTAAATACAAAACTGACTATTTGAATACTAATAGTGTTATCTCAATCTGTGTATCAGTAACTATTCGAATACAAGGATCACTATTCAAATACAAAACCCAACTATTACAAAGATACTACTCGAATAAGGATGAACTATTCGAATACTACTCAAAACATAGAAAGCCCATTTGATTAATGGTTGGGCTATTCAAATACTAAAGCATATTTTTTGAAAAGAGATATTTAGATATTGGGAATAGTATTCGAATAACAATACAATTTCACAACGTTATATTAGAATACTGATGTAGTTATTCGAATACTAAAGCAAAGAATACGAAAAGACTTTTTGAATACTACTCAAACTATCCGAAAATATTTGTGAAAACCTTTCCGTAAGGAAGGGATTGTAAATGAGTTTGATTATTATTGGTCTCTATTTCATTTTAAAGTACGTATTTCGAATCATAATTACGAAGGGGGTTACAGTTACATTCACTTAGCCCTCATGTAATCTAGGCAATTCTCCACTACCCTAAGGGGCATAATCATATAGTCCCTGAAAATCATTTTTATGACTCTTGCCAAACTGAGCTTAATAGTCTGCTTGATTTAGACTTATTCGTAAGCTTCTAGGCCTAAAATTCGGTATATTACACAAGTGATTACACTTCATGAGTAAAATTATAACCAAGCTTAGAAAAAATAGGGTTGTAAGTAGAGCTAGTAAAATGGGTTGGAACCCACGGGCCCAACCTGTCAGCCCGCCAAGGAGTGGATTGTACAGGCCCACACCCCGTGTCTCACCTGGTGCTTCACTCAGTCTATTGACTAGTCAGCCCCCCTCCGGATACCCTCCCCACGTGTACTTGGGTGGCGGCAGGCTTGGTGCACGTACATGGGACCCAGGACTCACAAGGAATATCTTCCCCCCATGGGAATTCCTTTCGCCTCTGTGGGGTTCGAACACGGGACCTGAGGCTTAAGTACCCATGCTTGGCTTAAGTACCAATGCTTGGTGAATTCAGATTCTTTTTCAAGCCTCACCGACTTGGTGAAGTACTTCTCATTAAATTTCTCTTGGAACAATTCCCAAGTCGATGGCATGTTACGGCTCTACAATGTCATGGCGATATTCCACCACTACCAGTCTGCATCCCCCTCTAGCTTATACACAGCTAGCTTCGCCTTTACCTCTGTTGAGTACTTGAGGACTTCAAAGATCTTCTCTAGACGATTCAACCAGTTCTCAGTAACTTGGGGCTCGAACTTCCCCTTAAATGCTAGGGGTAAATGCTTGCAAAATTTAGAGACCCAAAATTGCAAGTCTCTTTCCTCACTGGCCGGCACCCCTTATGACTCTTGATTAGGTACCATGCGAGATGGGGTCTCTTGAGACCAATTGGACCCCTCAGTCGTCTCCTCATGATGAGTCTTTGCCTGAGTCTCCTCATGAGTGGACGGGGCCCTTTCTTCATTACGCTTGGCCGTTTCTTCCCTGAGCTCCACTCTCAGCTCAGCAATCATATATCTTTATTCCTGAATGAGATCCATCATCTCTCGCATTGGATTAGGAGGATTGTCACTCAATTCTTTCACCTCTGGATCCTCTTGTCTTACTTTAGGGCGAACCATATTATCCTTTAACTCTATAATGATTCACCACGTCAGTTTCAAAGTAAATGTATACATATAATCCATAAGACTTGGATATATCGACAACTAGCAGAAATATCCATGTGTATACAACCAACAATTATCAATCATCAAGCTACCTTAGGCCAAAGAACTAAGGCCGACTAGTGAGCTATCCAAGCAAATCCTCACCTTGTTAGGAACTACAGTTCTGATACCACAAATATAAACCCCTTCACGACATAGGCCGAGATTTAGAGTTTATAAACACGTAATTGTGTGGAATTAGAGACCTTAGATGATTTAGGACTTAAACAAAAGCAAACTTCCCAAAATCAGGGTCTAAAAAAAAATTTCTAAAACCTGTTCATAAAGGTCTCATATTCACATAATAAATACACGATTGACCTGTACAGGTTGATTCCATTTACAAATATTAGAGTACAGCATAAATTCCCTACACACTCAGGTTCTATTAATCAATAAATGGTCTTATAAGACAACAATGCCCATAATCTCTTTCCCTTTACTAGGGGATTGCACAAAACTACACTATACTTCCAATATAGACAACTATTTGTCACAAAATATCCAATGAATTTTACACATGATAACCATTAACCAAAATAAACTCCTAATCCGGAGCTCTATCCGCTCTTCATCACCCGCTTTCCTTTTGATCCTTTGGCCCTGTATAAAAGTTGTTTTGGGAGAGTGAGATACTAAAGAATCCCTGTAGTAACAAGTCACTCGTAGTATACACAACAATAAGGCATGAAAGCAAATCATCACACACATATTGCAACTACAATGGTAGTTACAGCGGCAAGGGTAGGTATGACTCGCGTTACCCTTACATTTGGTCACGCTGAAGTGCTCTCGCTGTATTGCACCACAACACAGTTCACAACTATATATTTCACCATAGCTAGAATTCATATAAAATATTTTACAATAAACAGTCACACTGGCCAGATTCACAAGCCGTTTTACAAAGATCCATGTCTATTACAATGACAGTTCAATAGCCAGGGTAAGTGTGATAAGCATCAACCCACTACGATGGCTCCTGCTGAAGTGCTCACGCTGCAATGGACCATGACACATTTTCATTCACATTTCACAAACACACAATAATCAATCATGCATACTAGATATCATACCCAATATGAGAGAAAAGTCACTACCTGCTCGTTCCTTCCGTGCACGCTTTGGCACTGGTCCCTCCCAAGTAGGGCAAATGTCGTATCCTATAATTTATAATGAGTGACAAAGTATTATTCTCTATCCAATACTCAATTACTTCTTAATACTTAATTGGTTATCATTATTGCTCTTTAAGCACCCATAAATACCTCTAACAAAAGCCTTAAAGGGTTGGAAGACCTATCCTAAAGATCCCCTTTTAGAAGCACAAGACATGATTTTTCACTGCTGCACTCGAGTGAAGATGGCCTCACTCGAGTGATGATGTACTTTGCACTCGAGCACAAAGCTTAACACTTGATTGATAGCCAAATGCTCACTCGAGTCCTAGGAAGTGAAGCACAGAAAGCGATAACCTAAGAGCAATAAAAACTTTTAAAGAAGAGGAGCACTCTAGTGAAGAAGACCTCACTCGAGTGATAGCTTAACACTCGCAAGTGTTAAGGCACACTCTAGAAACTTGGCAACGTGTGACAACCCGAGACGAGAGTTCATGGTGTCAAATACACCTACACTTGAGTGAGAACTTACAACACTTGCAAGTGAGGCTACATTCTTGCCTCAACACACAGAAGTGCACCATAAACACTAAAAGCAGAAAGGGAAAATGCACTACAGCACTTTAGTGAACCCATCCTCACTCGAGTGATGTTCATCCCGCACTTGAGTGAACCCCAGATCACTCAAGTGATGCTATCAGAAACTAGAAAATGCAGAAAACTGATAGCACTTCCCAAACTTTCCCCATGTGATTCCAATAGACCCAAAACCTCAACCAAAGCTATTCTCACATAAACAAACACCCAAGAAAACCAAGGGAACCATCAAAACTATGAAATTTCTATTCCATTATCATGTTTTGGTTTTGGGCAACATAAACATCAAAAATCCAAACTTATCAAACTTAATCATTCAATCCCAAATCCCTTTCTATCTATCCAAATACATTCCAAATATACCAATTCCAGGCCAATGACATGCCATACTCCCAATGGTACTCATTTTCATATTTAAAGATATAATTACCAAAAATTCCAAACTTTATCAAATGACATGAAACATAGATAGAAACATTTGATTCACCTAACTCTTCAACTCTTCCAAAGACACTTCTTAATTCTTTAACCTCTAGATTTTCTTGATGTCACAAATCAACACCATGGCCAATCTATAGCCACCAAAATGAAGCTCTCAACTCAACAAACAACTTTATAGAAGAGAGTGTGCATAAAGGAGAACATTAACATACCTCAAATGCAAGCTTTTCTTCCTCCCTTTCCTTCAACAATGGCCGAACAAGAGAGATGAGAGTGAAGTGGTGGTGAAGGTAACCGATCATAAGTGACATCATTATTAGAATCCAGGTCTGTGAAGAGAATGAGTCTGTGTTTGAGGAGGTGAAGTCGTGACAAGAGTAGACTCAGGTGGCACATCAGAAGAAGTAGTCGGAAAATGAGTGCGCAAGAAGATTTCCATATCAGTGATTCTTCTCAACATATCTTCTTGAGTCTTGAACATCAACTCAAAGTTGGTATTCGCCTTATCCACCAAGTTTAAGACTTGTAACTCTATTGTGTTCACCAATTTCTCATACTCATTCATCAATTCCTTTTTCAGACCAGTCATAGCTTGATTGATCACTTCAGCCAGATGGGTAGAAAGTGATGCATTCAGGAAAGATGGAGGTGGAATGGAACCTTGAGCAGAAGATTGAGCCTCATCACCTCTCGATGGAGTGGCTTCTCTCTAAGATGTAGCCTTGGTTTGACTCACTGTAAGATTGATACTAATATGTGTAAATTGAGTCTTGCCAAACCTCAGAATGGTTACCCTCTCAGTTCCCTCCAAATACTACACATTGTTTTTCTTGAGAATGAGAGACACAATTTATGGATATGGTATGGTGGCAGATCTTGATAAAGAAAATTGAAATCTTCTCATCTCACTAAAGATAAGGTCCCCCACATTTCTTTATTGACCGGCTAGGAAGGAAGCCAAGAAGTAGTAATCTCTCTGAGCAAAATGGGTATAATTTTTGGATTTGTTAACAATGCTATGAGAGTATATGTAGTGAAGGGCTCGAATAGAATCAGGCATGTCAATAGGCTTAAAGTTAAGAGGGCCTATTGGGTCATTTGGTCTTAAAAGCCAGAAGGCTTCATTGACTGAAAGAGTGGGTGGATCAGAAGGAGGTGCAACATATCCAAGTATATCATTAATGATATTAGTAGATATTCTAATAAATTGATCTCTAGCAGTGGTAGATACTGCTTCCTCTATCAACTCTCCATCCTAGATTTTATGTTATGGGATTTCATATTACAATAGAAGGTTTTCACAATAGAGGGTGAATAAGGAACACTCAGTCAAGGATCATAAAATCCAAGAAAAGGATAAAAATCCAAACCACCGCTTTTTATCAGATAATCTAAGTCTACATAAACTATGTGATAGAATTGTCTATGTGCAAACTCAGAATCATATACCTTCTATTTCAGTGCCTTCAGTTCCTTAACATTGAAGTCTTCAGGAGGATTTATGCCTTGTTCTTCCTCTGGAGACTGTGATGTGGAAGGAACCCCTGAAGCAGCCGTATTGGACTGGCCAACCAATGCATCAAGCCTTGACTTCTCCATTGCTTCCCGGAGTTGCATATTGAAAGAGTCATCAGAGGAAGAAGATTGTTGTACTTGCTCTGTGTCCTTCTTCTTTTCTCTTTCTTTGACTTCTTTGGATTGAGATCGAGTAATAATGAGTTCTTTAAACACCACTCCCTTTGGTTTCTTTTGCAGAGGTTGATCTTTCTTAGCCATTTAAGGCTTAGGGTGAGGTTTCTTGGCCGGAGTTCTCTTTTAGGTTTTGGGTTTAGGAGGAGGTGTAGGAGTAGAAGACAGAGAAAGTGTAGGAGATGAGGATATGTCCACCGGAGTCTCTAAAGCACTAGCGGCTGAATGAGTAGGGAAGGTGAATGGGAAACAACAGGAATCTTAGTTCTAGCAATTTAAAAATGAAATGAGAATCACAAATTTGCTAAGCACTGAGAGAGAGATTTTTAGAGTTTTTTCGGTTAGGGCACGAAATGAGAAGCTTGAAGGATAAATCTCACCTTATGAAAATGATTGAGGAGTTGTAATGGTGATTTGAAGCAATCTGAGGCATCTAATAGATGGGCACGAACTGAGCTATCGCGTAACTGATATAAGTGACAACACTCGAGTGACAACCCTAGTGCTCGAGTGTTATTCATACAGTGCTCGAGTGTGACCATATTGTACTCGAGTGATATTCAAACAAATCTGATAAAGCATGTAAAAACGTACCTGATTTAAAAATATCTTGTTATATTTTTCATCTTTGTACTCAAATCCTCCAAAATCATTTGAGTAACCATTCTTTGAATAAGTATTTGTATAAATTTCTTCCTTCTCCTCGAGTTCTGTTTCTTTACTTCAGGTAAATTCATACCATGCTCGAGTGAAGTTCTTCCCTCACTCGAGTGAGATCTGTCACTCTTGGTATGCTTGAGTGAGTTTCAAGAGTTCTTACATACTCTGTTAATCCCTGTTTTTCATAGCCTGAAGAAGAGTAAATGCTATAGTTCTGGACTGGAGCATTGTTGATTGACTCGAGTGAGAATGAACTTAGCACTCGAGTGACACTTCCAGTGGTCGAGTGATAGACTTGCAAAAACAATTTCTACATACTCCGATGCCTAAGTCAGTATGGTTATCATCAAAAACTCATAAAACATAATAGTTAACAAGAAAAACTTACAGCTCATTGGGATTAACCATTCCCGATTCTCTTCGAATATAAAAGAATTAATATTTAGCTATTGGCTTTGTGAATATGTCAGTGAGTTGAAGATGTGTTGGTATGAATTCTACTTTGACATCCTTCTTTTGCACGTGATCTCGAATGAATTGATATCGGATATCTATGTGTTTGGTCCTTGAATGTTGTAGGGGATTCTTGGTGAAGCTAATAGTGCTAGTGTTGTCACAATAAATCGGAATCTCCTTTAAGTATATCCCCAAATCCTAAAGTTTTTGTTTCAACCATAATACTTGAGAATAACAACTTGCTGCAGTTATATATTCAGCTTCAGTAAAAGATAATGATACTGTGTTGTGCTTCTTGCTAAACCATGATACCAAAGAACCTCCAAGGAATTAACATTGACCACTAGTGCTTTTCCTGTTAGTTTTATATCCTCTATGATCTGAATCTGAATAGGCCATCAAATATTCGTTTCCTCTTTTTGGATACCATAGGACAAGTTCTGCAGTGTCTCCTAGGTATTTGAAGATTCTTTTAATAGTCTCTGCATGTTATACCTTAAGAGCAGATTGATACCTTGCGCACATTCCAACACTAAACTATATATCAGGCTTGCCTACTGTAAGATAAAGTAATGAACCAATCATTCCTCTATATTTAGTGATGTTGTAATTAGGACCTTTTACATTAGCATCCAATAATGTTGTAGAACTCATTGGAGTATCAGCTCCATTAGCATTGTCCAATCCATACTTCTTCAACAACTCCTTCAAATATTTTGTTTGAGATACAAATATCCCATTCTTTTTTGCTTAATTTTAAGTCCAAGAAAGAAATTTAATTCTCCCATTATGGACATCTCAAACTCTCCCTGCATAATATTGGAAAATTCTTAACACATTGATTCGTTAGTAGCACCAAAAATAATATCATAAACATAAATTTGAACAATTAGAATATCATCTTTGTTATGTTTGTTGAAAAGAGTTGTATCCACTTTTTCTCTGACAAAGTTTCATCAAGAAGAAACTTGCTTAGTCTTTCATACCAAGCTTTAGGTGCTTGTTTCAAACCATATAAAGCTTTCTTAAGTTTGAAAATATGATTAGGCTTTGTTTCATATTCAAAACTAGGAGGTTGTTCTACATATACTTCCTCCATAATATAACCATTTAGAAAAGCACTTTTCACATCCATTTGATAAAGTTTAAAACCTTTAATGCAAGCAAAGCCTAATAGTACTCGTATTGCTTCTAATCTTGCCACTGGAGCATATGTTCCCTCATAAACAATACCTTCTTCTTGATTATAGCCTTTGACTACCAATCTTGCTTTGTTTCTCACAATGATTGCTGATTCATCAAGTTTGGCTTTGAAAACCCATTTGGTTCCTATAACTGAGTGATCTTCAGGTCGAGGAACCAAATCCCAAACATGATTTCTTTGGAATTGATTTAATTCTTCTTGCATAACCATCACCTAATCATTGTCAGATAAAGCTTCTTCCATATTAAAAGGTTCAATTTTAGAAATAAAAGCAGAAAAAGTTACCTCATTGAGCATTCTATTTCTGGTTTTGACATCTTCGTGAATATCTCCAATTACTTGATCAATTGGATGATCTTTAATATGTCTCCATGCTTTTGGTTGAGCATGATCATCGACATCTTCTATATTTTAAAAATCATTTGTTTCAAGATCATTCTGTTTTGAAATAGTTTTGTTTTTCTTTATCAAATCCATTTCTTCTTCATCAAAATGCTTTATCTGAGAGTCAAGTTCATCAAACACAATATGAATGGATTCTTCAACTGTATATGTTCTTTTATTAAAAACTCTATATGCTTTACTTCTATTAGAATATCCTAGAAATAAGCCTTCATCAGACTTTGAATCAAATTTACCCAAGTTTTCTTTACCGTTGTTGTGAATGAAGCACTTGCATCCGAAGATGTGTAGATGAGCAAGATTTGGCTTTCTTCCTTTGTAAAGTTCATATGGTGTCTTTCCAAGTGACTTACGAATATATGCTTGATTTGAAATGTAGCTTGCGGTACTTATTACATCTGCCCATAACACTTGTGACATTTCTTTTTCATTAAGTATTGCTCTTGCCATTTCTGTGAGGACTCTGTACTTCCTTTCTACTACTATATTTTGCTGGGGTGTTCTAGGTGCATAGAAGTTATGATCTATTCCCTCGTTGTTGCAATAGTCTTCATAGAGTTGATTATCAAATTCTCCTCTATGGTTTATCCTAATAGAAACAATAGAAATACCTTTCTCATTTTGGACCTTCTTAGCAAACATAATAAATTCGACAAATGTTTCATCTTTTAAAGCGATAAATATAGTCCATGTAAATCTTGTAAAATCATCAACAATTACTAAAGTATATAGATTTCCTCCAAAACATTTTACTCTTGCTAGACCTACCTGATCCATATGAAGTAATGGTAAAGGTTTGGAAGTAGAAATCTCATACTTTGTTTTGAATGAAGATTTAGTTTGTTTACCTTTTTGACAAGCTTTACAAATCATGTTATCTTTGAATTTTAGTTTAGGAAGACCAACAACTAAATCTTTTCTAATCAGTTTGTCAAGTTGGTTCATATTAACATGAGCTAGAGGCTTATGCCATAACCAACTTTTCTCTGATCTGCTAAGAAAACAATTTTCAGAAGAATTTGAATTTAAATCAATAGTATAACAATTACCGTCCCTTTGAGCTCGGATCTTTGCCTTGATGGAGTCTGTTTTAAGCGGCAGATTTTTTTGTTTACTATCAGGCATTCTTTTGAATCAAAGATCACCCAGTTATCTCTGTCAGTGCTTTGACTTACACTCAAGAGATTGTGGCATAATCCTTCAACATAATATACATCATTGATTTGAACACCATCGGATTTTCCCACTTCACCAATTCTAGCAATACGTCCAGATTGGTTACCTCCAAAAGTTACCTTTCCTTCTTCTCTGGTTTCTAGCATGGTGAACTTATTTTTGTCATCATTCATGTGTCTCGAGGATCCACTATCAAAGTACCGCTTGTTTGCTCGTGATGCTTTGAGACATACCTAGAGTAAGGTGATCAAGTTTTAGGTACCCACACTTTCTTGGGTCCTTTGTGGTTAGCATGCAATATTTTTAGTACATGTGTCCCTTTTGGAACCCATTTCTACGTGCCAATGACTTGTCCTTTTCTAAAATAACATGTTGAAGTATAATGTCCCTTCCTATTACAATAGCTACATGATACAAATGGATTTGATGTATGCACAGAATTCTTGAAATATTTGAGATAAATTCTACTGCTATTTTTCTAATTTCTTCTATTTTTATCATGATTAGACTTATATCCAATTCCAGATTTATCAAAGGAAACTCTATGAGAATTTAGAATAACTTTAAGAGTTTCACTTCCTTTACTAAATTTTTCCACGGTTTTTGTTAAATCTCTTATTTTCTTATCTTTTTCTTTACATACTTCACATGATGATAAGACAGTATTTTCTAATTCTTTTACTTTCTTCTTGTAACTAACCATTTCTTTAGCTACCTTGATGAATTCAGTATGCAATACATTATATTCAGATATTAACTCATCATAAGTAGGTTTAGAGTCACTTACCTCACAATTCGATTCTTCTTCTTTGGCTATCAAGCATAGATTTGCCACTTCGTCGTCGTTGCTTTCTTCATCCTACGAGCTATCACCCCAGATAGATGATATGTATGCTTTCTTCTTTTGCTTCTTTTTATCTTTATTTCTGAAGCATTCATATTTGATGTGTCCAGGCTTCCTACATTCATAGCATACTATCTGATGCTCCTTGTTTTCTTTCTTGCTTGTCCACCTTGATAATTTTTAAAGTTCTTTTGGCCTCTTCTATAGAACTTCTTGAATTTTCTCATGATAATTCCCATATCATCATCATCATTAGGAACATCTTCATTTTTGGAAGATTCTTCTTTCTTGATAGCTTTAAGTGCAACTCCTCTTTTCTTTTTATCATCGAACTCTTTTAGTTCCTTCTTGAATCTCAAGTTCCCTTCATACTCAGAAAGGCTACCAAAGAGAGCAGCTATGGATCTCATTGACTCTCCTTTAGCTTCTTCGATAGATGTCACCTTCGCTTCCCATTCTTTTATAAGAATATTAAGAATCTTTCTTGCCTGGGAATTTTGATCAAATGATTTCCCAAGTGTAGATAGTTTATTAACAAGATGAGTGTACCTAAGTTCGAATTCTGATATTCCTTCTCCAAGTTTCAAACGAAATAGATCATACTCTGTAATTAGAGTTTTGACTCTATTTTCTTTTATTCCGGATGTACCTTCATGAGCGATTTCAAGAGCATCCCATGTATCTTTGGCTGTTGGTAGAGTGCAAATTCAAAAATATTCCTTTTGACTGAGAGTACTCTGTATTATTAAAATAGCTTTACTATTTAACATTAGTAACCTCTTGTCATCTTCGTCAAACTCCTCTGGGCTCTTTTTAATAACTCTATCTTTGATTTTCTTTATTGGAACATAGTCACCATATTGTATCACATTCCATAAACTGTATTCGTTAGCCATCACAAACACTCTGTACTTAGCTTTCCAGAACGAAAAATGTTCTCCAGTAAAACCACAAGGTCTAGTGATTGAAGCTCCATCTGGAAGGATGTTTTTACCTATTGTTGCCATTTATCGGATCCTTCTCAAGCTTTAGGCTTTTCGAAGAAGACCTCTCTCTGATTCTAAATAAAAGAGGCAAGCTTCATCCAAGAAGGGGGTGAATTGGGTGATGTGATAAATTTTTTGGTTGATGCGGTGATATAGCAATAGCTGTAGATAGAGTAGAGTTGAGAAGATAAGCACACAGAGAGTTATACTGGTTTGGACAAAACCCAGGCCTACGTCCAATCCTCAGAGATCAAGACCTACTAAGATTTTCATTATTCTTCCAAGATTCAGTGGGCTCTCGGAACGCTGCAAGACAACAACCATCCTTGGAAGGACTACGAGTAGAAATACTAGAAATTTCTCGCCCCCTTACAACAAGTCTTACATACAGAAAAACAAACATATGACCTTTCTCTCTTGCTTACGTATACAAGTCTTATGAGCAGCAACGTACTCTCCTGCTTACACCACTGTAAGTCTTATGAGCAGCGATGTTCTCTACTGCTTGTATCTTGTAAGTCTTATGAGTAAAAAGTCCTACTAGGAATTCTCAATGCTTCTCTCGTAAGGAAATCTCCCCTCTTAAGGTCCCAGTACCTTGAGATCAAATGAAAATAGAATTTGAAGTGTATACAGACTCTCTTACAGAGCAAATATGATAATCACTAAAGAACGATATGAATACAGAGGAAATATGAATAACAAAGACTCATGAATTTGCTTGTATGAATTCTTGTACTTCATTATTTTTTATGGTCTCTGGAGCTCTGTATTCATAGACATTTGTTTTTGCCCGTTTGAATAGTAATTATTGTGGAGCGGGGCATTTTACTGTGGAACGGTATGCGTATGTTTGAAATCTTTGAACGTAGTAGGTACGTGCTTGGATGGTCATAATGATGCTGTCTGCCGTTGTTTGATTTCCTTTGTGTCTTTCTAATTCAAACGTTCAAACTCATGTATCACACTCGTAATATATGTTAAATGATGTTATATAATAATAATAAGTGGAAATAGAATGAATAAATAACATTAAACCATATTCGGATTGAATGCTGTAAGACTGGTGCGTTTTGGCTTCAGCAGAGTATCACTCGAGTACTGTGATGTCTCACTCGAGTGCAATACCATATTTTCTCCTTTTGCTTCAGTTTTACACTTACACTTCCAAGGATTTTGAGAGAGTGCATTTTCACACTTGAGAGTGATGTGGGTCCTCACCTAAGCACGGGTCTCCTCACTCGAGTGCTTCTTCATTTTATACTATAAGCTATGTCTCTGGACAACACTCGTACCCTACTTTATCAAGAGTGTGATTTTGCACTTGTAAGTGATGTGGGCCCTTATTCGAGCATACTTAGCCTCACTTGAGTGCGAAGAATATTTTTCTATAATATTCTCTTTATCTTCAGCACTTGTATTAGAATGGAGAGAGTTAGGTTTCTCACTCGCGGGTGCTAAGGCATCACTCAGGTGTATGTACTCTCACTCGAGCATGCTTATGCTTCTCTGCTCTACATGACTGATGTCCAAAATATTGAAGCTGCCTTGTACTGTGATGGTGATTTTAGTGTCCACCTTCAAAGTTGATATTTCTCTCATCTGAACTTGTTCAAATGTGATATTTAGTCAAAATGACACATTAGGAGTCTAGTTTCATATGCCACTAGTTTCAGCTTAATCTAACATGTGGTTAGAGAGATATCACTAAAATACCAAAACTCTGTCTTGCCACGTGAAAACAGAGTACATCAAAAATCTCATTACTCGAGGGAGCCCTCAAGTAATTATGGGTCATTACTCAAGTAAGCCCTCAAGTAATCACCTCTAAAATGAGGCAGTGGGATATTACTTAAGTGATTACTCGAGTAATCATCTCTGGAGGTTCCATAACTTTCGTATTTATCATTTTAACTTTGTATTGACTCATTCCAACCTCTGGTATCACTTCTACGAGCTTAAATCTTGAAACTCTCATTTGATCTTGCAAGTTCTTCTTTTTTCAATCTTTCTTCTTCTTTCTTCAATCTCTTTCTTCTTGTTTTTCCTCTTAATGATCATTCTTTATCACCCAACTAGATATCTTCTTGAATTGATGATCATTCTTCATAACCCAATTAGATGTCTTCTTGAATATCTTCAATATTCTTCTTTCTTTTCTTGACTAATATCATCTTCTTGAATATTTTCCTCTTGATGATATTTCTTCATAACTTAACTAGATATCTTCAATCTTCTTCTTGCTCTTGCTTGACTAATCTACAAGATATACAACATTAAATATAGTAGTTAGTTAATGTAGAAGATTATGTACTCTTATTGCTTGACATCTATATTTCACATCATCAAAACTAATCAAATCTAATACCAACTAGGCAAGTTACTAAAAAATGACTTAGTAATTGGTTTATCCAAACTACATTTCAAAAATTATTTAGTCTATGATGCTTGTCAAAAGGGTAAACATGTAAAATCTTCATTTAAATCTAAAAGGGAAGTCACGACCAAGAGACCACTTCAACTACTCTATATGGATTTAGTTAGACCAGAAAAAGTTAAGAGTCTTGGTGGTAACTTTTATACATTGTCATTGTTGATGACTTTTCTAGATTTACATGGACCATTTTTCTCTCTTCAAAAGATGAACCTTTTAGTGAGTTTGTTGTTTTTGCCAAGAAAGTGGAAAATGAGAAAGGTATGTCTATTACAGCTATTAGAATAGATCATAGAGGAGAATTTGAGAATCAAGCCTTTAAAGGCTATTATGACACAAATGGCATTAATCACAACTTCTCTGCTTTAAGAACTCTATAACAACATGGGGTAGTGGAAAGGAAGAACATAGTTCATACAGAGATGGCCAGAGCCATGCTTTATGAGAAGAATGTCTTACAAGTCTTTTAGGCTGATGTAATGAGCACTGCATGCTAGATCTCCAATAGAGCCTACATCATATCAAAGATTGACAAAACACCCTATAAGCTCTTTAAAGGAAGAAAACCAAATCTTGCTCACCTACACAATTTTAGCTATAAATATTTCATTCATAACAATGGAAAAGATAACTTAGGTAAATTTGATCCTAAGGCCTATGGATGTATAGTTTTTAGTTATTCGAATAGAAGTAAAACTTATAGAGTTTCAATAAATGAACGTGTTTCTTGAAGAATCTATATATGTTGTGTTTGCTGAAAATGTACCTCTAGCCAAACCTATAGAAGATGAGCCCAAGGTAGCCTTTCAAGAAGAAAATCAAACTGTTTCTAAAAAACCTATTTCTTTAGATAACAAATTTAAAGATGATAATGAGCCCACTAACCAAAGCCAACCTAGAGCTTGGAAATACAATAAAAGTCATCTATTAGACCAAGTCATAGGTGACGTAAATGAGGGTATAAAGACTAGGAATAGAATTCTTAAAGAAGTTAGCTTATCTTCCTTTTTCTTTGAATTAGAACCTTCTAACATTAATGAAGCCCTATCAGACAAGGATTAGGTAATATCAATGTAAGAAGAACTTAATTAATTTGAAAGAAATCAAGTTTGAGACTTGGTACCCTGGCCTAATGATCATCCTGTCATTGGCACTAAAAGGGTATTCAAAATCCACAATCATTGTCAGAAACAAGGCAAGATTGGTGGCCAAAGGCAATAATCAAGAAGAAGGAATTGATTATGAGGAAACACATGCTCCAGTAGCCAGATTGGAAGTCATATGAGTGCTTTTAGCCTTTACGTGCGTCAAGGGATTCAAACTCTATCAAATAGATGTCAAAAGTGCCTTTCTAAATGGATACATCATGAAAGAGGTACATGTAGAACAACCCCCTAGGTTTGAAGATATATCTAAACCCGGCCATGTCTATAGATTTAAGAAAGCTATTTATGGTTTAAAACAACAAAAGGTGCTTGGTATGAAAGACTAAGCAAATATCTCATGGATCAAGGGTTTGTTAGAGGAAAGGTAGACACAACATTATTCTTTAAACACAAGAGAAATGACATTTTATTGTACAAATATATGTTGATAATGTTATATTTGGTGCTACTAATGATCTACTATGTAAGGAATTTTCTGAGACATGAAAGGGGTGTTTGAGATGTCCATGATGGAAGAGCTAATCTTCTTCCTCAGTTTGCAAATCAAACAAAGGAAGAATGACATATTTATATCCCAAACCAAATATCTTAAAGAGCTATTGAAGAAATATAGGATGGATCAAGCCAATAGAGCAGACACTCCAATGAGTTCAACAACTCTACTTGATGCTAACATCAAAGGAGCTTATTTCAATATTATGAAGTAAAAAGGAATGATTAGATCACTACTATATCTCACTACCAATAGACTTGACATCGAATTTAGTGTTAGTACGTGTGCAAGATAAGATACCAATCGACTCCTAAAGAGTCTCATGCTAAAACCGTCAAAAGAATATTTAGATATCTTGGTAATATGGTTGAACTAGGAATTTGGTATATAAAAGGAGGAAATGAATACTTGGTTGCCTACTCAGACCTTGACCATAGAGGCTATAAAACTGACAGGAAAAGCACTAACGGACAATGTCCATTTCTTGGTAGTCTAATAGTATCATAATTCTGTAAGAAACAAAATATTGTATCTTTATATTCAATAGAAGCTAAGTATGTTGCTGCTTCAAGTTGTTGTGCACAAGTACTTTGGCTAAAACAACAATTTCAAGACATGGGTATTTATCTGAAAGAAATTCCCATCTACTGTGATAATACCATTACAATAAGCCTTGTAAAGAATCCTGTTTAACACTCAAGAACCAAGCATATTGATGCGAGACATCATTTTATAAGAGATCATGTACAAAAGAAAGATGTTAAAGTAGTCTTTATTCCGACACATCTCCAAATAGCAAATATTTTCACCAAACCTTTGTCAAAGGATCAATTTCTTTATATAAGAAGAGAATTGGAAATGGTAAATCACATTGAACTGTAAGTAAATTCCTTCATTTTAATTAATTTTTAAATATTTTTTGATGATTTATTAACTAATTTAAGCATTGGAGTCTCGAGATATTCTTTTTTGTAGGATTTTTTTTCTTGTACTGAAAAATATTGACAAACAGAGATGGGATCAATTGTAAGAATAGCTCGAGTGATTTTAAAAGTAATAGCAAATCACTCGAGTGATTTACAAGGGAACTCGAGTGATAAGGAACTGTAGAACACAACAAAGAAGGTAATCACTCAAGTAAGGGAGACAGCACTCGAGTGACATAAGTCAAAAGAACTCGAGTGCTCACATTACACACTCAAGTGAGATAATCCTTAAGTTAATCACTCAAGTGATATAAAGCATCATTCGAGTGAAGTTATTCTGCTATTAAGAGTGCTTTCAAAGGAAATCACTCGAGTGATTTAAATATCACTTAAATAAAGGTGACTTTTCACAGATCACTCGAGTGGCTTAAAAAATAACTTAAGTGCAAACCTATGACAAGCCAGATTATATCAGCTTTGAACTTTCACTCTCACTCTTACTTTCACTTATAGTTCTAACTATAAAACTCCTTCTCTATCTTAAAATCATACTTTTCAACTCTCAAACTTGTAAACAACAAGTTTAAACCATCGATTAGGATTCTAGTTTCTTCATTTGTTACCAAACCCCTTCATATCTTCCTCTATCTCTATTCCTGAAAATCACTCTTCATTTCACTTCACCAAAACCCTAGTCCTACAAACACTCTATTTAAGAAAGCTTCAACTTGATAATGGTGAAACCAAGAGACTAAATTTTGACTAAGATTCATTACCTCGACTACTATCAAAGAAGCAGAAAACCACCAAGTTCTTCAAACCTCCAAAATCCCTAAAGCACATACCCAAGGATCAAGATACCGTTCCTTCTAAATTAAGACCAAAGGCAAAGGATATTTTAATTTAGGAACCTAGAGAGACTCATTCAACAACAAAGCTAGTGTCTCAAGGAAAGGGGAAAGAGAAGGAAATTTTAGAGGCTGACCTTTAAGATCAAGTTTTCAAAGCCAAACTCAACGCTGCCATCTAGGGAATTCCTTTTGAGAGTCTGATTCTTAAAAAGTCAAGATATGCTCCTTCCTCACAAACTCAAATTTATTTCTAGTCAGACTACATCGGGTCCCTCAGCTTTAGTTACATCTTCACCTTCTCAGTTAGCTAAGGAAGAATTGTTGATACCACCTCCTAATTTAAACACATGGGAGTTAAAAGTAGTCAACCAAACAAATTATGACTCACACTTTGCTAAAAGATCATTATGCCCTATAGTTTATGTTGATATGGAAATACTAAAAAGGATTACAATTAAGACTTGTATCCATACTTAGGACAATAAGATCCCTGGTTGAGGATTATGACAATATATTACCCATTATAGTCAAGACATTTTACTGTAATATGAAAATAGTGGATGGATATGATAATAGGGGAACACTTATAGAGGAAAGGATGAAAACTACGGTGAGGGGTTAGAAGATTATCCTATATGTAAATCTAATCAACACCTATCTTGAGATCGAAGAAGCTTCTGATGGGCCATTCAAAGAATTCAACACCAACGAGATATATGAGTTATTGAAGCTAGGGGACCCAGTTGGACCACTCACACTTACTCCAAGATTACTGAGTAACATTCACAGAGTTATCTTCTATATTTATTCCTAGTGTAATGCCCCAAAAATGGGAGTAAGGGCTAATGACTTCAAAAGTGGATGCAATTATTGTTAAATAAACACTTTTGGAGAATGAGATGTGAATTGTGTTATAATCTGTGCCTAAACCCTGTATTTAAGCTTAATTGTGTGATAAAGCTTAAAACGAGCCCTAAGGGTAGAGGGAGGGCGCATGGTAAGGTGAAATGGAATGATAAAATATGTTTGGTGGTGATTCAGTAACAATTGCCATAATCAAGGGCAAAATGGAAAAATAGGAAATTTACCGACCATTTAGTCAACTACTGAAAAGGGAGTTTACTAATTTGGTTGGAGCTATTATGGAATGTTTAGTGCTTAAGAGATTATCATAGAAAGATCCTATATATGTATGCCCATGAAAGGAGTTGGGAGGAGGTATGAGATCATGACACTTGGTATTATGCGAAGTATTGGATGGAAGTCAAATTGTCAAACCTTTTTACCTCTCTTTTCCCTCTCAAAGTCTGTCAAAGGGCCTTATTGCCCCAAAATTTTGGTAATCTTTTTCATCTTCATCTTCTTTCTTTATTCTCTATTTTCATCCAACAAGGAAGAAGAAAGAGAAAGTGAAAGGGAGATTTTGGCTTGTTTGATGTTCTCTTTAGCTCAAATACTCTTCATTAATCTTGACCACCTTGATAGGAGCTTCATCTCTATGGTTTTAGATTTTTGAAAGAAGGTGTTTAAGTACTTGAAGAAATTAGAAGGTTGAATAATTCAAGAACTAGTTTTGGGAAGTTAAAGAGGTAAGAAAAAGCTAATTTGTGATATAATTGTTGTGGTCATTGGTTAAGTTTTAGGATTTGTGAATTTTACCTTGATTTTGGTGTAATTTTGGAATGGATAATTTGGATAATGTATTGTGTTGGAATAGGTGTCACAATATGTCATGAGAACAATAGAATTAGTTTGAAACCTTGAAAGCAAAGTTAGTCATTTAATGGTTTTGGATTGCAATGTGTTTGGAAGTGTGGAATGTGTCATTGTTATGGGAACTTGGTTGTTTTGGTGTTTCCAATAGGTTCCTTATAAAAATTTGTATAAGAAAAGGTTTAGTTGTTGATTTTAGGGGCCATTGGACACATTGGTTAAGATTTGGAAAATTTTGTCATCTGCTGCATTTTGGCATCTGATAGAGCCTCACTCGAGCATAATATCATATTTTCTCTTTTCCATTAGTTTTTAGTTGCATTTCTCCACTAAAAAGCAAGAGTGTATTTCCTCACTTGCAGTGAGATGGGACCTCACTTAAGTGCACCTCGTATCACTCGAGTGTTTGTGTATTTTGCACTATGAGCTGTGTCTCAGGGTAACTCTTGTAGCCAATTTGTCAAGAGTGTGTATTAGCACTCGTAAGTGTTATGCCGTCACTCGAGTGCTATAGTTGTTGCTCAAGAGCACTTCCTATTTTAAGGTTTCCTTTGCTCTCGGGTAGTCACTTTCTGTGCCTCACTCTGTAGAACTCGAGTAAGCATGAGGCTACCACTCGAGTGTTGAGTTTAGGACTCAAGTGTAGTGTTCATTTTTTATCTCTATTGTTGCTCTCTGTCAAGCACTCATACTAGTGAGTGGTCCTCACTTGAGTGCAAGTCATCTCATCACTCGATTGCTTCATCTATCACTCGAGTGCACTAGTTAAAATTAGTATTTTTACTCCCGAGAGGGGGTCTTTGGTCAAGTTTTTCCCAACCCTATAGGCATATGTTTAGGCTTTTAATGGCCACCTAAAGGTCTTAAATGATAAACAACTTTAAGTGTTATGAAAATAAGAATTTAGAATAGAGATTAATCTGTCATCCTTGATTTTGGTGAATAGGATTTGATATTTGCCCTGCTTAAGAGTAGCCTATGCCAGAGCATACCCAGAAAGAACAAGGTAGTGACTCATTCTCTTATACTATATGTAATGCATTGTATGTATGTAATGTCATTGGATTGTGTATGTTTCATAGAGTTGCATCACCATGCCAATAGTCCTCCAGTAGCTAACAACTGTTCGGGTGATCGCAATGTGCATCCTTGACGGTGAAAAAGGATAAGGGTGGGGTGTAGAAATGATTTCATTGCGTATGTGAAAGCCATAAGGCTATATGAAAGCCGAAAGGCTATTTGTGAGCTGTGAGGCTATGTGAATTACAGTGTGCGCATGTCAACGTAAGCCATTCTAGGGAGTGACGTTGGTTATCTCTACTCTGGGTGTTGATATACCATTGTAAATGTGAATGCCGGGAAGGCAATATGCTTATGTGACAACTTGTAGGCTTTGTAAGAGGCAAGCTTCACCCAAGAGGGGGTGAATTGGGTGATGTTATAAATTTTTTGCTTGATGTGGTGATATGAAAAATATAGTAGATAGAGTAGAGTTGAGAAGATTTGAACATAGAGAGTTATACTGGTTCGGCCTAACAACCAGGCCTACGTCCAGTCCTCAGAGATCAAGACCTACTGAGATTTTCACTATACCTCCAAATTCAATGGGCTCTTAGAATGCCACAAAACAACAATCGTCCTTGAAAGGACTACGAGCAGAAATATTCTCTCAATAAGAAATTTCTCTCCCCCTTATGACAAGTCTTATGTGCAGAAAAACAACCTATGATCCTTCTCACTTGCTTATGTATACAAGACTTATGAGCAGCAACGTTCTCTCCTGCTTACACCACTGTAAGTCTTACGAGCAGCAACATTCTCTTCTGCTTGTATCTTATAAGGCTTATGAGTGGAAGGTACAACAAGGAATTCTCTCAACTGCTTCTCTCTAAGGAAATCTACCCTCTCAAGGTTCCAATACCTTGAGATCAAATAAACATAGAATTTGAATTGTATGAAGACTCTCTTACAGAGCAAATGAATAAACACTGAAGATTAATGTGTATACAGAGAAAATGATGAATAACAGAGACTCGTGTATAAGCTTGTGAATTCTTGTGCTTTGTTGCTATTTGACTATCTCTGAATCTCTGTATATATAGTTGCTTTAGTTTTTGCCTGTTTGGAAAATCATCGTTTGAGGAGCGGAACTTTTGCAACTATTGAAAGACAAGCGCATGTTTGAATAATCTGAATGCGGTAGGTATATGCGTGCTTGTAATTATGTTGTCTGCCGTTATTTAACTTTCTCCGTAACAACTAATTTCAAATGTTCATCTTCCTGCATCACACTTATAATACATTCAAAATGATGCTAAGCAATGATAATAAGTAATGATGATATGAATAAATAACAATAAACCATATTCGGATTGAACGTTATGAGACTTGGCATTTTTGGTGATCTGGCAGAGCATCACTCGAGCATGGATGGCTCACTCGAGTGATCTTCCTATTTTCCTCTTCGTGCTTCAGTTATCGGGTTGTGCTTGCAAAGGATTTCAGAGAGACAGAATTCTCACTCGTGAGTGAATTGGGGACTCACTCGAGCACAGCTCCTCCTGCTCGAGTGATCTTGCATTTACTACTGGGAGTGTCTTTTCGGGTCATCACTCGCATATCATATTAGCAAGAGTGAGATTTTGTACTCGCGGGTGATGTGGTCCTTCACTCGAGCACACACACTCCTGCTCGAGTGAGATGCATATTCTCAAGGAATATGCTCTCAATATCAACACTCGCATCAGGTTTGGAGAGGGATAAATTTATCACTCGCAGGTGATGTGGGCCCTCACTCGAGCACACAGACTCCTGCTCAAGTGAGAAGAATATTCTCAAGTAATATACCTTTTTAAACAAGCACTCGCATCAGATTTGGAGAGGGATAGAATTTTCACTCGCAAGTGCTGATGTGTCATTCGAGCATATGAGGTTGTGCTCGAGCATACTTGCACTCCCTTGAACTTCATGACTCTCGGCCAAGCACTCGCAGAACCTTGCTCGAGTACAGAATGCTCATGCTTGAGCATTGATGTCTCTGCTCGAGTGAATCAAAGGAAGCATGATAATACTTGCTCTCGGCCAAGCACTCGCGAACCTTCACTCGCATGTGCTCGAGTGAGAATGGCTTCTCTGCTCGAGTGCAAACTCCAGTGCTCGAGTGAATAAGTGAGAATAACAGGGGCATGCCTCTCAGGTAAACACTTTCTGGCTTTCACTCGCACCTGCTCGAGCATAGAAGGAATCTATCGAGTGCAAAGCTCATGCTCGAGCATTCCAGTACAATTTGACAGCAGATACCAGAAAACATTCCTATATGCATTTGGTAACTTTGTAATCTTTAATTAATCTTATAAAAACATGATTTGCATACAATTGTCTTTTTGTTATCATCAAAACTTGGGATCTAACATTCTCCCCCTTTTTGATGATGACAAAACCTTTGTGATGAAGGATTAATTAAAATTGAAAATTTTTTGAAATTCTTCAATGTTTCCAAATGCATATCAAGTTTTAGTTTCAAGTTCAAATTTTCCTACAATGCTTCCTCTGAACAATTAACAACCAAGATAAGCATAGTATGAGATAAATAACTTAATAACAACCTTAATAACTTGAAACATCAGTTAAACTTGATAATCAAACTCATGAATAACTTGAAATTCGAAAAAGTTCATTAATATTATCCTTGAATTCAAATGGTCAACAACATAATCCAAACTAACATAATAACATCAAACAACATAATAACTCATAATCTAAAATAACATCAAATAACATCAAATCCTACCCCATACAGAAAATCTACCCAAACTACCAAATACGACCCACAGAAGCTCAGAAATCATCACACATCCTTCTCCCCCGTTTTGTCAGCATCAGAAGGGGGCTGTGGAAAAGTGATATCAGGAGGTGGTACAAATGAAACCATGGCAGTGAGAGGGTCAATTGGTGGAGATGATGGCTGTGGTACAGAGGATGAGGGAGGTAGTGAAGGCGACCGATCAAAAGTAACATCAACATTTGAATCTGGATCGGTGAAGAGTACATGAGTCTGTGGCACAGAGGTATGAGTAGTTTCTGGAGGCACCTCCGAAGATGAAGAGGGGAAATGTGAGTGCAAGAAGGTCTCCATATTTGTTATCCTCTGAGACATCTCATCCTGAGTCTTGAACATCAACTCAAAATTGGTATTGGCCTTGTCTACCAATTTTATGACCTGTGACTCCATCTTTTCCACAAGTTTCTCATACTCAGCCACTAACGCCTTCTTCAAACTTGATACAGCTTGATTTATTGCCGTAGTCACATGAGTGGAAAAAGAGACATTAATGAAGGAAGGAGGAGGAATAGGACTCTGAGCAAATGATTGTGCTTCATCTCCTCTGGATGAAGTGGTTTCCCTCTTAGATGTAGCTTTGGTTCGAATCACAGGAAGATTAATACCCATATGAGTTAGTTGAGTCTTACCAAATCGCAAAATAAGTACCCTTTCAGATCCTTCTAAATACCAAATCTTGTTTTTCATCAGAATAAAGGATACAAGTTGAGGATATGGAATGGTTGTGTTTCTTGATGAAGAAAATCGAAATCTTCTCATCTCGTTGAAGATAATCTCCCCCACATTCCTTTATTGCCCGGCAATGAAAGAGGCCAACAAATAATAATCCTTTTGAGCAAAATGGGTATAATTTTTGGACTTATTGACTATGCTTCGGGAATATATATAATGAAGAACTCTGTGAATATCAGGCATATCAATAGGTTTGAAATTGAGGGGGCCTATTGGGTCTTTTGGTCTCAAAATGTTGAAAGCTTCATTGGCAGAGAAAGAGGGTGGATCAGGAGGAGGTGCAACATAACCAAGTAAGTCATTTATGATCTTGGCAGATATCATAATAAATCTTCCTCTAACAGTAGTAGATACTGCTTCCTCAATCAATTCACCAGATCTAGACTTAATATTATGAGACTTCATGTTGCAATAAAAGGTTTTCACAACTGTCGGAGAATATGGTATATGGATATTTAGCCAGGGAGCATAGTATTGAAGATAAGGGTATAAATCCAAATGACAAATCTTCTTTAAGTAATCCAAATCCATATACACCACAGGATAGAAGTGTCTATGACTAAATTCATCATCAAATACCTTTTGAGGCAGTGCTTTTAGTTCTTTAATATTGAATCCCTCAGGAGGACTGGTGATGTGATCATCCACTGGTGTTTGTGAGGAAGAAGGTGCTCCTGAAGCAGAGGCACTTGATTGGCCAATATGTTGTGAACTTAAAACACCGGCTTGAGAAGCAATCTTTCCAATTATCTTTTCATGTTTGGACTTCTCCAATGCCTCCCGAAGTTTTTTATTGAATGAATCACCAGAGGAAGAAGAAGATTGTTGAGGTTGCTCTGTTTCCTTTTTCTTCCCTTTTCCTTGAACCTCCTTGGATTGAAACCGGGTAACTATTGGTTCCTTGAACACCACACCCTTTGGTTTCTTCTGACGAGATTGGTCTTTCTTTGAAATTTGAGACTTTGGGTGAGGTTTCTTAATCGGAGTCCTCTTTTTGGTCTTGGGCTTAGGAGGAGGTGACGGTGAGGAAGAGATTTTGGGAGAGGGAGGTATAGGTTCTGGGGTACCAGATGCACTCGCAGCAGACTGAGTAGGAGATGGAGAGTGGGATCTTTGAGGGATAGAAGGTAGTTTGGTTCTTGCCATTGTAGAGAAAGTGAGAGAGAGAAGCAAGAACTCAGTTTTTGAAAGTAAAAAAAAAATAAACTGAGATTAGGGCACGAATGAGAAATGCCAAAGGTAAGAATCACCTTTTATAGAGGATTGAAGAGTTGTAACGGTGATTTGAGGCAAATGGACGCGATTGATTGAAGAGAAAACGGTTGAAGGTAAAGAGTTACGCCCTTCGAGTGAGAGAACACCTTGAGTGAGAGCAGGAAGTGCGACGTTCTGAGCTCCCGCGTAACTGATATAAGTGACAGTGCTCAAGCATGAACCCTAGTGCTTGAGTGATGTTCATACTGTGCTTGAGTGTGTTCTATTAGTGCTAGAGTGATTTTCTGGAAAAATTAATAAAATATGTAAAGCATACCTGGATTGTGGATTTCTTAACATATCTTGTGTCTTTGTACTCAAATCCTCCAAAATCATTTGAGTAACCATGATTTGGATAGCTTTTGAAAAGAAATTCTTCTTTTTCACTCGAGCAGGCACTCCTCACTTCAAGCATGTTCATATCATGCTCGAGTGAGGGTTCCTCACTCGCGAGTGAGTTCGATTCTCACTGTTACTTTTGATACAGTCTCTTGGTATTCTTATTTCCTCTGTTAACCTCTATTTTACATGTTAAGAAGCAGAGCATTTTTAATAGTGCTGTGCTCGAGCAGAGCTGCTTGTGCTCGAGTGAACCAGCTTATCACTCGAGCAGCACTCCTAGTGCTCGAGTAACAGACCTGCAAAAAGGTTTTTAACACTCCGATGCCAAAGTCAGTATAATTATTATCAAAAGGAGCATTTAATTCAAATTTTTAACAAGAAAACTTACAACTTATTGGGATTAACCATTCCCAATTCTCTTTGAATATATAAGAATTGATCTTTTGCAATTGGCTTTGTGTAGATATCCGCAAGTTGAAGATGAGTTAGTATGAATTCCACTTTGACATCCTTCTTTTGAACATGACCTCGAATGAAGTGATGTCGAATGTCTATGTGCTTGGTCCTTGAGTATTGTACAGGATTCTTGGCCAAGCTTATTGTGCTAGTGTTATCACAATAAATTGGAATTTCTTTTAAATAAATTCCCAAATCTTGAAGTTGTTGTTTCAACCATAACACTTGAGAACAGTAACTTGCCACAGCTATATATTTAGCTTCAGTTGAGGATAATGAAACTGTGTTCTGCTTCTTGCTGAACCATGATACTAGAGAACCTACAAGAAATTGACATTGACCACTGGTACTCTTTCTGTCAGTTTTATAACCTTCATGATTTGAATCTGAATATGTCATTAAATACTCGTTCCCTCTTTTCGGATACCAAAGACCAAGCTCTGAAGTATCTCCTAGATATTTGAAGATTCTTTTTACTGTCTCTGCATGAGATACCTTAGGAGCGGATTGATACCTTGCACACATTCCTACACTGAACTGAATATCTGGCCTGCTTGCTGTGAGATAGAGTAATGAGCCAATCATTCCTCTATACTTTGTGATGTTGAAGCTAGGTCCCTTTACATCAGCATCCAACAGCGTTGTAGAACTTATTGGAGTATCAGCTCCGTTAGCATTATCTAATCCATATTTCTTTAACAACTCTTTCAAATACTTTGTCTGAGATATAAATATACCATTCTTCTGTTGTTTGATTTGAAGTCCAAGAAAGAAGTTCAATTCTCCCATCATGGACATTTCAAATTCTCCCTGCATAATCTTAGAAAACTCTTGACACATAGATTCGTTAGTAGCACCAAAAATAATATCATCAATAAAAATTTGAACAATTAGAATATCATTTTTGTTATGTTTGATGAATAGAGTTGTATCAACTTTACCTCTGACAAAACTTTGATCAAGAAGAAATTTGCTTAGTCTTTCAAACCAAGCTCTAGGTTCTTGTTTCAAACCATATAGTTCTTTCTTAAGTTTGAAGACATGATCAGGTTTTGATTCATCTTCAAACCCAGGAGGTTGTTCTACATATACTTCCTCTATAATATAACCATTTAGAAAAGCACTTTTCACATCCATTTGATAAAGTTTAAAACCTTTAATGCAAGCAAAGGCTAGAAGTACTCGTATTGCTTCCAATCTTGCCACTGGAGTATATGTTTCCTCATAATCAATACCTTCTTCCTGATTATAGCCTTTGGCAACCAATCTTGCTTTGTTTCTCACAATGATTGCCGATTCATAAAGTTTGTTTTTGAAAACCCATTTGGTCCCTATAATTCTATGATCTTTAGGTCGAGGAACCAAATCCCAAACTTGATTTCTTTGAAATTGATTTAGTTCTTCTTGCATAGCAATCACCCAATCATTGTCAGATAAAGCTTCTTCTATATTAGAAGGTTCAATTTCAGAAATAAAAGCAGAAAAAGTTACCTCATTGAGGATTCTATGTCTGGTTTTGACACCTTCATGAATATCTCCTATAACTTGATTAATTGGATGATCCTTCATATGTCTCCATGCTTTTGGTTGAGCATGATCATCTACATCTTCTAAATTTTGAAAATCATTTGTTTCATAATCATCTTGCTTTGAAATAGATTTGTTTTTCTTGATTGAATCCATTTCTTCTTCATCAATAAGTTTTGTCTGAGATTCAAATTCATCAAACACAACATGAATAGATTCTTCAACAGTACATGTTCTTTTATTGAAAACTCTATAAGCTTTACTTCTATTAGAGTACCCTAGAAATATACCTTCATCAGACTTTGAATCAAATTTACCTAAGTTTTCTTTACCATTGTTGTGAATGAAACACTTACACCCGAAGATATGAAGATGAGCAATATTTGGCTTTCTTCCTTTGTAAAGTTCATATGGCGTCTTTCCAAGTGATTTGTGGATATATGCTCGGTTTGAAATATAGCATGCAGTACTCATTGCATCTGCCCAGAACACTTGTGATATTTCTTTTTAATTGAGTAATGCTCTCGCTATTTCTGTAAGAACTCTGTTCTTTCTTTCCACTACTCCATTTTGTTGAGGGGTTTTAGGAGCAGAGAAGTTATGATCTATTCCTTCGTTGTTGTAGTAGTTTTCAAATAGTTGATTATCAAATTCTCCTCCATGGTCTGTCCTAATAGAAACAATATAAATACCTTTCTCATTTTGAACCTTTTTGGCAAACATGATGAATTCAGCAAATGTTTCATCTTTTGAAGTAATAAATATAGTCCAAGTAAATCTTTTAAAATCATCGACAATTACTAAAGTATATAAATTTCCTCCAAAACATTTTACTCTTGCAGGTCCTACCAAATCCATATGAAGTAATTGTAAAGGTTTTGAAGTAGAAATCTCATACTTTGTTTTAAAAGAAGACTTAGTTTGTTTGCCTTTTTGACAAGCTTCACAAATCATATTATCTTTGAATTTAAGTTTGGGAAGACCAACTACTAAATCTTTTTTAATCAGTTTGTCAAGTTGATTCATATTGACATGAGCCACACGCTTATGCCATAACCAACTTTCCTCTGATCGACTAAGAAAACAATTTTCAGAAGAATTTGAATTTAAATCAATAGTATAACAATTACCATCCCTTTGAGCTCGGATCTTTGCCTTGATAGATTCTTTGTTCAGAGGTAGATCTTTCTTGCTTACTATCAAGCATTCTTTTGAGTCAAAAATTACCCAGTTATCTTTGTCAGTGCTTTGACTTACACTTAGGAGGTTGTGGCATAATCCCTCAACATAATATACTCCATTGATTTGAACACCATCGGATTTTCCTACTTCACCAATTCCAGCAATACGTCCAGATTGATTACCTCCAAATGTTACCTTTCCTCCTTCTCTAGTTTCTAGCATGGTGAACTTATTTTTGTCACCAGTCATGTGTCTCAAACATCCACTATCAATATACCATTTGTTCGCTCGAGATGCCTTGAGACATACCTAGAATGAGATGATCAAGTTTTAGGTACCCACACTTTCTTGGGTCCTTTGTGGTTAGTATGTGATGTATGTGTCCCTTTCGGAACCCATTTATATGTTCCAACAACCTGTCCCTTTTTGAAATAACATGATGAAGTATGATGTCCTTTCCTGTTACAATAATTGCATGATGCGAATGGATTTGATGTATGCACAGAATTCCTGAAATATTTAAGATATGCTCTACTATTCTTCTTATATCCTTTATTCTTATTATGAATAGAATTATATCCAATTCCAGATTTATCAAATGAAACTTTCTGAGAATTTAAAATAACCTTGAGAGTTTCACTTCCTTTAGTAAACTTTTCAACAATTTTGGTTAAATCTTCTATTTTCTTATCTTTCTCTTTACACATTTCATATGATGATATGACAGTACTTTCTAATTCTTTTACTTTCTTCTTATAGCTAACCATTTCTTTAGCAACTTTGATGAACTCTGTATGCAATGCATTATATTCAGATAACAATTCATCATAAGTAGGTTTAGAATCACTTACCTCAGAGTCTGATTCTTCTTCCTTGGCTACTAAGCATAGATTTGCTACTTCGTCATTGTCACTTTCTTCGTCTGACGAACTTTCTCCCCATATAGATGATATATATGCTTTCTTTTTCTGCTTCTTTTTGTCTTTATTCTTGAAGCATTCAGATTTGATGTGTCCAGGTTTCCCACATTCATAGCATACTATCTATTGTTCTTTATTTTCTCTCTTGCTTGGTCCACCTTGATAATTTTTGAAGTTCTTTTGACCTCTTTTGTAGAATCTTTTGAATTTTCTTACGATCATTCCCATTTCATCATCGTTAGGGATATCTTCATTCTTGGACGATTCTTCTTCCTCCTTGATAGCTTTTAGTGCAACTCCCTTTTTCTTCTTATCATCGAACCCTTCAAGTTCCTTTTTGAACCTCAACTTTCCTTCATACTCTGAGAGACTTCCAAAGAGGGCAGCTACGGATCTCATAGATTCTCCTTTAGTTTCTTCGATAGCTGTCACCTTCGCTTCCCATTCTTTCGTAAGAATATTAAGAATCTTTCTTACCTGGGAATTTTGATCAAATGATTTTCCAAGAGCAGATAATTGATTAATAAGACGAGTATACCTGAGTTCGAATTCTGATATGCCTTCTCCAGGTTTCATACGAAATAGGTCATATTCTATAATTAGAGTATTGACTCTATTTTATTTGATTCCGGATGTACCTTCATGAGCAATTTCTAGAGCATCCCACATATCTTTGGCAGTTGGTAGAGTACATATTCGAAAATATTCTTTTTGACTAAGAGCACTCTGTATCATTAAAATGGCTTTACTATTTAATGTTACTAACCTTTTGTCATTCTCGTCAAACTCATCTGGGCTCTTTTTAACTGCTCTATCTTCGATTTTCTTCATTGGAACAGAGTCACCATCTTGTATAACATTCCACAATCCGTACTCATTGGCCATCACGAACACTCTGAATTTAGCTTTCCAGAACGAAAAATATTCTCCAGCAAAACCAGGAGGTCTAGTGATTGAAGCTCCGTCTGGAAGGATATTTTCACCCATTGTTGTCATTTGTCGGATCCTTCTCAAGCTGTTAGGCTCTTTGGAGAAGACGAGGCTCTGATACCAAATGTAAGAGGCAAGCTTCACCCAAGAGGGGGGTAAATTGGGTGATGTTATAAATTTTTCGCTTGATGTGGTGATATGAAAAATATAGTAGATAGAGTAGAGTTGAGAAGATTTGAACACAGAGAGTTATACTGGTTCGGCCTAACAACCAGGCCTACGTCCAGTCCTCAGAGATCAACACCTACTGAGATTTTCACTATACCTCCAAGATTCAATGGGCTCTTAGAATGCCACAAAACAACAATCATCCTTGAAAGGACTACGAGCAGAAATATTCTCTCAATAAGAAATTTCTCTCCCCCTTACGACAAGTCTTACGTGCAGAAAAACAACCTATGATCCTTCTCACTTGCTTATGTATACAAGACTTATGAGCAGCAATGTTCTCTCCTGCTTACACCACTGTAAGTCTTACGAGCAGCAACGTTCTCTTCTGCTTGTATCTTATAAGGCTTATGAGTGGAAGGTACAACAAGGAATTCTCTCAACTGCTTCTCTTGTAAGGAAATCTACCCTCTCAAGGTCCCAATACCTTGAGATCAAATAAACATAGAATTTGAATTGTATGAAGACTCTCTTACAGAGCAAATGAATAAACACTGAAGATCAATGTGTATACAGAGAAAATGATGAATAACAGAGACTCATGTATAAGCTTGTGAATTCTTGTGCTTTGTTGTTATTTGACTATCTCTGAATCTCTGTATATATAGTTGCTTTAGTTTTTGCCAGTTTGGAAAATCACCGTTTGAGGAGCGGAACTTTTGCAACTATTGAAAGACACGGGCATGTTTGAATAATCTGAATGCGGTAGGTACGTGCGTGCTTGTAATGATGTTGTCTGCCGTTATTTGACTTTCTCTGCAACAACTAATTTCAAATGTTCATCTTCCTACATCACACTTATAATACATTCAAAATGATGTTAAGCAATGATAATAAGTAATGATGATATGAATAAATAACAATAAACCATATTCGGATTGAACGTTATGAGACTTGGCATTTTTGGTGATCTGGCAGAGCATCACTCGAGCATGGATGGCTCACTCGAGTGATCTTCCTATTTTCCTCTTCGTGCTTCAGTTATCGGGTTGTGCTTGCAAAGGATTTCAGAGAGACAGAATTCCCACTCGCGAGTGAATTGGGGTCTCACTCGAGCATAGCTCCTCCTGCTCGAGTGATCTTGCATTTACCACTGGGAGGGTCTTCTCGGGTCATCACTCGCATATCATATTAGCAAGAGTGAGATTTTGTACTCGCGGGTGATGTGGTCCCTCACTCGAGCACACACACTCCTGCTCGAGTGAGATGCATATTCTCAAGGAATATGCTCTCAATATCAACACTCGCATCAAGTTTGGAGAGGGATAAATTTATCACTCGCAGGTGATGTGGGCCCTTACTCGAGCACACAGACTCCTGCTCGAGTGAGAAGAATATTCTCAAGTAATATACCTTTTTAAACAAGCACTCGCATCATATTTGGAGAGGGATAGAATTTTCACTCGCAAGTGCTGATGTGTCATTCGAGCATATGAGGTTGTGCTCGAGCATACTTGCACTTCCTTGAACTTCATGACTCTCGGCCAAGCACTCGCAGAACCTTGCTCGAGTACAGAATGCTCATACTCGAGCATTGATGTCTCTGCTCGAGTGAATCAAAGGAAGCATGATAATACTTCCTCTCAGCCAAGCACTCGCGGACCTTCACTCGCATGTGCTCGAGTGAGAATGGCTTCTCTGCTCGAGTGCAAACTCCAGTGCTCGAGTGAATCAATGAGAATAACAGGGGCATGCCTCTCGGGTGAACACTTTCTGGCTTTCACTCGTACCTGCTCGAGCACAGAAGGAATCTATACTCGAGTGTAAAGCTCATGCTCGAGCATTCCAGTGCAATTTGACAGCAGATACCAGAAAACATTCCTATATGCATTTGGTAACTTTGTAATCTTTTCTTAATCTTATAAAAACATGATTTACATACAATTGTCTTTTTGTTATCATCAAAACTTGGGATCTAACAGGCTTTGCTTCGTTCTGCTATGCTGCTTGATAATTTATTTGTATGCTATGTGATTATATGTGGTATAAGCGATATGTTACTATTGGGATTCTCTAAAATCTCATTCTTTCCATTAATTAACCTTTATACAGGGTAAGTAGCTCTAAGGAGAAGGAGACGATCAAGGGCGGCTAAGAGTTTTATGGGGATGTAACAATGGTTGTTGTTTATCGAATTTTGAATGGGATTACTATATATATTATGGATATAAATGTTTAAGTAATTATGTAATCCCCTAAATGGGAAACTATAAATGGGCGAATGCGCCTTGTAAACCCTTAGTTAATATATGAAACCTGGGGGTTGCCAGGATTCTTGTTGTATACTCTGATATGTATAAACGTGATTTAACTACGTAGGGTGGTTATATTCGAAATTTAGATATGAGACCAGGTTAATTGGATTGTGAAAAGAATTTGTGAAAACTCTATCGTGATATGGGATTTAAAATGAGTTTTTGATTATCCATTGGTCTCTAATTCATCCTATTGCGCATTTTTGAATAATAATTATTGTTTATGAGGCAGGAGGTTTACACCTAAAGTATGGTGAACAAAGCTAGGAACTTTTGTCACATCACAGGGAAAGATTATCTAATGATGGCATCTATCCTGTCTTAAGAGTAGAGGAATTTTGGGGACCTTAATTTTTCCTAAAATGAGGATATTCATATTTCACTCTATTAGGACTACTACCATACCATTTCCTCAGTTGGTTTCTTACTTCCTCTTTCTCCACAACATATAGTACTTGATTTATAGTTAAGAGACTATGAGGATTCCCAAGTTCGAGAAGGTATAGCTAAGGTGAATAGGTATCTTACTTGAACTTGGAGATCATAATGATTAGTTGTATTCTTAGCTTCTACCTTAGAAAAAGACCAAGATAATGGAGCCATCCACTTCTAGAATAGATAAGGCTCAATCTTCCAGAGCTGGCTTTCCAAGTCATTCTTTCTTAGGGGACACCATTCAGATATACATTCAGGACTCTCTCCAGGTTACAATTATGGAACACAAGAAGTCCAACAATTAAATGGTCAATCAGGTATACTACCAAGTTAGAGTCTTGGTGGAGGCTATGAACTATAACTTCAAACAAATCTTTGATCTATAGGCAGCTCAAGCAATCTGTATACAGAGAACAGAGGATCTGATGAGGACTTATCTCAACATTCCTTTCCCTGAGACCCTATTGCCACCACCACTGCCCCTGATACTACCACCACTACTCCTGCTACCACCATACTTGTCCCTAACACCACTACCATTGCCCCCTGATACCACCACTATTATCGTTGATACCACTATACCACCATCACTGCTCCTGATACAACCACCATTATCCTTGACACCACTAAACTGTCCCTGATACCACCTCCACTACTCCTTTTATCACTACCATCATCCTTAACACTACCACCACTATCCTTGATACTACCTCAATTGCTCCTGATACCACCACCATCATTCCTGATACCCTTACTGACCTTCCTTCTACCACACATATCGCTAATCTTATTCTAGCTAGAGACCTACCTCATGAGGATCCCATTCTTCAGTCTCCATCTCACTCCTCCCTTAAGAGATCGTGCTGCTCTGACTCTAGTTCTTATATTGAAGTGATTATGATTCTGGATCAGGCAACCACCTCTAAGGTTATTGGATCTGATACCAATACTATCATTGAGCCAGAGCCTATTTTTCCTTCTTCTCCCATATTTACCCCACATTCCCTTGTTCACTCCTCTCTTGATCTTACCTCTGTACCCTTTGATCCTATAACTGCCATTGTCCCTTACACTCCTTCTCATTCTTCCTCTGACGGAGATCCTATTCTACTATTTGCTCCACTTTACACCAATCCCCCACTTTCTGATGTTACCTTTACCTCTTCTTTCCCCTTGCTACTGATGACAAATAGGGGGAGAAGAATGCTAGGGGTTTTACAGCTGATTGATTAGGATTTTATATATTTGTATTTCTACTTTCTGTTATATTATTTATTATCATATGCTTTGATCTTTTGAATTTCAATAAGAATACTTGATATTGCAAACTTGTTCAGTAATGATTACATGCATATGTGAATTTGTGTTAATATATGAGCATTGAATGATACTTTTTCTTGATATGACTTTGTTTACATAAGATTTCAAAAATTTTATCCATCATTTTACAAAAGATTTCAAAAATTCTATAAAAAAGGGGAGAATGTTAGCTCTCATAATGTTTCAATGATAACAAACCTTGATAACTAAGTTAGTTTGACCATATTGACTCTTCCTTTGACTTAGTATATTAACCCTAATGATAACTAACTTAAGTGTTTTAATTATGGAAGAATCAGATAAAGTAATAACTTGTCATCTATAAATTCTAATTATAGGATTTTATATTTGCCCTAAGTGCTATAATGAGGACAAGTACGAGACCAGAAAGGCTAAGGTAGTAACTTTTCGCTTATATTCTATATATCCTATTTCATGCATATTATTGCCATTATGAATGTTCGAACTGTGAACGTGTATTGGTCATAAGTGCTTGTTAAGTATTCATATGAGAAGGGCTTTGGCCTAGTAGAACACCTAGCACTATGGGAAGGGATGGTACGTCCTTGGATAGAATTGTTTCCTGCACAAGCACATATCTAAATGTTGAATAAATACTGAATTGTTTGGTTTGTGATGGTTGACATGACATGTTTCTCTATATGCATTTTATATGAATGTTATCTGTTGCTACTAGGATTCTTTTGAATCTCACCTTTTCCAATAACTATCCTACAAGAAAGGCAAGCTGCTTGAAGTACAAGAGGGTAGTAAGAATTTATGCTTCTATTGGTTATCATTTTTTTGGTCAAAAGGTTATCTTATTTTGAGAATTTGTATATTTTGTATGAATAACCATAGTAAGAATAGTGCCTGTAGTAGCAGTAGAAGCAATAGTCATAACCCTATACATTAACACTTAATCATGATAAATGAATTGGAATCGGGCAACCGTACACCAAGAGCCCATTAAATAACAAACCCTACGTGGGATTTTGGCAGAAAACACTATGATATTAATAAATATGACTAAGAACGCATGGGTTATAATGAAATCACAAAATATTAAGAGTCCACTATGAAAATATTTTAAAAAGTTTTGAACAACCCACTCAGGTGTAGATTCAAATGATGTATTGAAGTTGGGACTTCAACTGTTTACAAATGAATGTTAGTCTCTGGCTTTTAGTTATTATACATTCAAACAGTTGGGACTTCAACTGTTTACAAATGAATGTTAGTCTCTTTATGGGCTTAACTTAACCCTTGAATTTCCAATTTATTACATTTGGCCCTAATGAATTCATTTTCGCCTATTAACAAAAAACTGACAGAATTTTCAACAAACTTTAAAAATCCATTTTTTCCACTAATGTCCAATTGCAGTGATACCAAAGGCTTTGTACCCTTATTAAGTCTATTTTCAAGAAAAAATATTGACCTTTACCAAATAGACCCACAACATTCCAGAATTACCATTTATTGGACACTATCATAGAAACATGCCAATTTTACTTGGCAAATTTTAAAAATACATAACTCTTAGTGTACAAATTAAAATTACATGAATGACCTATCAAATTAAAGCTTGATTTGTATAATTTTATTCTGGAAAATTTCATATTCATTAGACATCATTTGGTTATCAAAAAACACATTACAATCTCACTGCCATCAGGAAATCACATTGGTAGCACAGTTTAAATTCCAATTTTTAGTATTTAGTGATCTAGAATTTATTGCCAGAGGTGATTCCTACATAGTCTTTCATATAGAATGCATTGGTGACATCAAAATTACCAAATTCCTACTCCTTGTATGTGTCCTATTTTGAATGAAATTAGACACACAATCCAACAATCACCAAACTTCCAATTAAATATCACAAGACACCATTTATACTTGTATATCATAAGACACCATTTATACAATCAAAACACCATGAAACCTCTAAACCCTAGCATAACCAAAATTTAGGGTAGAAATTCACATTCCAAAATCCTCAACCAATCAACATAATCCATAGCTCAAAGTGAAGCTCTTACTTACCTCTTTCACTTTCCTAAGCTCTTTCTTTAGTTCTCAAACTTTGACTCTTGCTAGATGACTCTAAACACCTCCCCTTGAAATGCTAAAACCATAGAAATGAATCTCTCATCAAGGGGAACAATGTTTATGAAGAGTATTTGAGACATATAAGTGATTTACAAGGTGAAAATTCAAGTAGAAGTGCTCACCTTGTAGTTGTTCTTCTTTTCTCTTTTTTGGAGTTTGTTGGCCAAATTGTGAGAGTGAGAGCAAGTGTGATATTCTGATTTTTTTAAGAGCTTCATATCCATTTCCAAGCCTTCATTAATGCCAACATTAGAGAGAGAGAGCTTTGAGAAAACAAGAGCAAGAGAGAGCTCAAAAGATTCAAGAGGCATAATCAAGGTAGGTTGCAAGCAATTTTTACTTATTCTTGCCTTGAAATTCATGGAAACATCTCCTAAACTCTATCTCTTTATGAAATACATATGTAGCAAGCACACAATCAAGAGAAGGAGGAGAGAGAGGGAATGGTTTTGGAGCCCTAGAGAGAGAGACCAAAGGTAATCATATTAAACCTTGCTATCATGTTGATTTTAGGTTGTTTGTTATGGTTATGGTTAATTTGTGGTTTGTTTGGTAGTTTGTTTGGTTGATTTTGTGATTTTAGGATGACCAAACCCTAAGGGGAGGTGCTGCCCAGATTTGAATTAATCATGTAAGAAGTGTAATTAAGTGGTTAAACAAGTAATTAGAGGTGAAAAGAAGGTGGTTAATGGAATGGAATCAAGAAACTTCAATTTCCCCATAGTATTGTGATTTTTGTCCAGATTTATTTTAAGGGTGTTTGGGCTGAAATTTCATAGATTTGATGATTCCATTGCATTTCACATAAAAAATTGTGTAGGAATAGCCCCTGGTTGTAAATTCTGGACCACTGACAATGAATACTAAAAATTGTAAATTCTGCCAATGTAATTTCCTGCATAGTAGTTAGAATGAATTGTGTTTTTGGGTAATAGAGTGTAGTCCAATAGCCATGAAACTTTCCAGTATGAAAGTAGACTTATCAAGCTTTAATTTGATAGGTCATTTGTGTCATTTGAACTTGTACAAAGAGTTATGAATTTTTGAAGTTAGGTATTGAATCTAGACAGAATCCTGACCAGTGTGGCTCTAGTCATGATTCTAGAATTCTGTGGCTAGGATTGGCTCTAAGTAATATTTTTATATAAAATAGATTCAAAAAGCTTTAAGTAAGAATTTGAACAACCCCAATGGGAGCTTTATAAAATAAATTATGAATTTTGAAAGTTTGGTTAAAATGCTGGTAACTTTTGGCTACCTTGTGAATTTAAGAAAGAAATGGCCAAATGTAATTTCTTTGAACTTCAAGGGTTAAGTTGAGCACTTAGGACTAGTATAGCCACACTAGAGCTTCATTGGTCATAGGTCTAATAATGTCCTTATTTATCTAGGGCCATGAAGTGACAAAGAAGAAGCAACCTTAATAGTTGGGAAAAAAAGGAACAATAGGAGGACTTAAGACAATGTAGTGAACGTTCTTGATTTGATGTGTTTGTTGTGTACTAATTTACAATATTGCTTTGCTTTATTATGTGAAGCATGTATGAGTGAATGAACATTTGTTTCTATTTATACTATGGCCAAAGATATGTTGCATAAAACATTGAGCATACAGAAATGTCATTATGTGAACATGAGCCTATATAAGGCAAGCATATCATGTACTAGAATTCATCTTGCATGCATTGTTAGTATTGTTTGCTACTGAGATTCCCCTGAATCTCACCTTCCCTTACCAACCATTTAGACAGGTGAAACAGGAGGTGTGCTGAGAACAAAGAAGAGAACTGCACGAGAGGAATGCAATATGGAACGAAGATAGGAAGATGTCTATGTTTCACTGTAACGGATTTAGACACCCTAGTAGCCCTGTGTGGCTACATTATTTGTAATTATTACGTACAATCCATGTGTAGAATTTATGTAATCAAGTACGTATTATCAATATTTTTATACTATTTTTGTGTGCTCACCGAACTGCACGTAAAAACTCTAAAAAACGTGGAAATAAGATAATGGTGTGACAATTATGAGCTTGAAAAGCAAATTAACTCCCTCCCCTCATGTGGTTAAAAATGTCCAAGGACTTAATAGGAAGAAAGAAAGTTGTGGTCAAAGTTTCAAACCCACTTTTGAAGAAGACCGAAGTCAAATTTAAGCACAAATACCTTTAGGCTTTTGGTCAATATTTTCCCTCCCTCTTTCTTGAGCATTTTGTCTAGGTCATAATAAGAGAAAGGAAGATGATGCAATTAGTACACCTCCTCACCTTTTTTTGGGCAAGACCCAAAGAAAGGAAGAGAGGAAGAAAAGTCAACTTGTTCTCATCCTTATTTAACTTGAAGTTGGTCAATATAACTCCGTACTTTTTGTGGCTATAAGGATGTCCAAGTTATAGGAAGAGAGAGGGAGAGTTTAATTGATATCTATTCTTTCATTTTCTAGCCAATTATTTTGGCCAAAAAGGAAAAAGGAGAGAGGGGGTGAATATTTAATGGGATACTTCTTCACTTTTCTCTTTTAAAAGTCAACCAAAGAGGAAGAGAGAAGTGTGACCATTTAATCAATTAATCCTTCACCTTTAGCACAAGAAAAGATGTCCAACACTAATGGGAAAAGAAAGAAGGAAAGATAAAACTTAATCCAAATAATCAAAGTCAAACATGGTCACTTAATCACCAAGCTTTTGCAAGAAGCACAATTTGTGGCCAAGTATTTTTCAAGAAGGCAAGAAGAATATCTAACCAATATTACACTCCCTTACACTCATTAAAATTCAGCCAACACTGGAAAATAGAGAGAAAAGAAGAAGAAAATGGAAAAAGGAAAGAGAAAGTGAGTCTTGAAGAATCAAGAGCCAAGGTGATTCTTCTAGTTTGATTTTCACCTTGGTAATCACTTATATGGCTCAAATACTCTTCATAAACATGGTTCCCCTTGATAAAAGATTCATTTATATGGCTTTAGAATTTCATGGGGAGGTGTTTTAAGTCTTCTAGCAAGAGCCAAAGTTAGAGAATCAAGAAAAGAGCTCAAGAAAAGAGCTCAAGAAAAAGCAAAGGTGAGCAAGAGCATCTTTTTGACATATATGTTGTCTTGTTTGGTTGAGTTTTTAGGATTTGTTCTTGCTACCCTAATTCTAGCCATTTAGGGTTTTCTAGGGTTCATGAAGCTTTGATCATATGCACGTAATTATGTGATGATTTAAAAATATATGAGATAGTTTGTTGTTAAAATGTGAATTTGTGGATTATTATATTGAACCTTAATTTTTGGTCTGAACATGACATCAAGAAGGAATAAGAATTTGACCAATTTAATGTTACCATTGTGTTCTACATGAAAAACTGTGTAGGTATAGCCCCTGGTTACAAATTCTGGAACACTGGAATACAATTTATAAAATGGCATATTTGCTGCTAAATAGGGTTTCCTGCATGGTAGTTTGTTTGCATTATGTTTTTGAGCAACAAAACAATGTCTAATGACTATGAACTTTTCAAAAAAAAAAAAGTAAACCAATAAAACTTTAATTTGATAGGTTATATAGGTCAATTGGATCTATACACTATGAGATATGCATTTTTGAATTTGGTCTTGTAAATTGGCATGTTTATGTGATAGTGTCCAATAAATGCTAATTCTGGAATGTTGTGCATCTATTTGGCTAAGGAAAATATTTTTCTTGAAACTAGACTTAATATGGGTCACATAGTCTTTGGAATCACTGTAATTGGTCATTGGTACAAAAAGATATGAATTTTAAAAGTTGGTTGGAAATTTTGCCAGCTTAAGGTAAATGTGCGAAAATAAAAAGGTAATGGCACAATGTAATTACCTTGAACTCCAAGGGTAAAATTAGTCACTTTGAGATAGTTTGGCCATATTGACTCTTCCTTTGACTTAGTGTATTAACCATAGTCAACCAACTTGAGTGTTTGAATTATGGAAGAATTGGGCCAAGTAATAACTCGTCGTCCATAAATTCTAATTATAGAATTCGATATCTGCCTTGAGTGTTAGAACCAGAACAAGTACACGACCGGAAAGGATAAGGTTGTAACTTTTCCCGCATATTCTATGTATCCTATTTCATGCATTATTGTCATTATGAATACTTAAACTGTGAACATGTATTCGGCTAAATTTTTGTTAAGCATTCAGATGAGAAGGGCTTTGGCTCAATAGAATACGTAGCATTGTAGGAAGGAATGGTGAGTCCTTGAATAGAATTTTTGCTACATAAGCACATCTCTAAATGTTGAATGAATACTAAATTGTCTAGTATATGATGGTTGATATCACATGTTTCTCTGTATGTATTTTATATAAGCATTATCTGTTACTATTGGGATTCTTTTGAATCTCAGCCTTTTCTAATAACTAACCTAAGCAAAGGTAAACTGCTCGAAGGGCAAGATGGTAGTCACAAATGAGTAAAGAGCAAGACTGAAAGAATTTATGCTTCCATTGGTTGCCATATTTTGAGAATTTATATATTTTGTATGAATAACCATAGTAAGAATAGTACTTGTAGTAGCAGTAGAAGCAATAGCCATAACCCCGTACATTAGAACTTAATTGTGATAAATGAATTGGAATCGGGCAACCATACACAGAGAGCCCATTAGATAACAAACACTACGCTGGATTTTAGTAGAGAACACTCTAATATTAATAAATGGAACTAAAAAAAGATGGGTTATAATGAAATCACAAACCATTATAAGACCACTTTGATAATATTTTAAAAAGTTTTGAAAAACCCATTCAGGTGTAAATTCAAATCTTGTATTGAAGTTGGGACTTCAGTAGTTTACAAATGAATGTTAGTATCTGGTTTGTTGTCATTATATGTTCAAACTCATCTAAAGGCTTGAGAAATTATGGTGTTATACCTAACTAGCTTTATGGGCTTAACTTAATCCTTGAAGTTCCAATTTATTGCATTTGGCACAAATTAATTCATTTTCGCCTATTAACCAAAAACTGACAGAATTTTTAACAAACTTTGTAAATTCATATCTTTTTGTACCATTATCCAATTGTAGTGATTCTAAAGGCTATGTGACCCTTATTAAGTCTACTTTCAAGGAACAATATTGCCCTTAGCCAAATGGATGCACAACATTCCATAATTATCATTTATTTGACACTATCACAAAAACATGCCAGTTTTACTTGACTAAATTCAAAAATATATAACTCCTAGTGTACAAATCCAAATGACATGAATGACCTATCAAATTAAATCTTGATATGTATAGTTTTATTCTGAAAAATTTTACTTTCATTGGACATCATTTAGTTATACAAAAATAATCTCACTGCCTCATAGGAAATCACACTAGTATCACGGTTGAAATTCCAATTTTCAGTGTTTAATTCCAGTGATCCGGAATTTATTACTAGAGGTGATTCCTGCATAGTGTTTCATTTATATTGCATTAGTGAAATCAGAATTACCAAATTCCTACTCCTTCTATGTGTCCTGCTTTGGCAGAAATTAGACACACATTCCATCAATCACTAAACTTCCAATTAAATCCTCAAACTAGTTTTGTATGCTCTTTCAATATCACAAGCCACCATTTATACAATTAAAACACCATGAAACCTCCAAACCCTACTATAATAAAAAATTAGGGTAGAAATTCACATTCCAAAATCCTCAACCAGTCAACACAATCCATAGCTCAAAATGAAGCTCTTACTTACCTATTTCACTTTCCTAAGCTCTTTCTTTGGTTCTCCAACTTTGGGTCTTGCTAGATGACTCTAAACGTATACCCTTGAAATTTTGAAACCATAGAAATGAAGATCTCATCAAGGGGAACAATGTTTATGAAGAGTATTTGAGCCATAAAAGTGATTTACAAGGTGAAAATTCAAGTAAAAGTACTCACCTTGTAGTTGTTTTTCTTTTCTCCTTTTTGGAGCTTGTTGGCTGAATTGTGAAAGTGAGAGAAAGTGTGATATTCAAATTTTTTTCCTCTTCCTTTGCCTTGAATCACTTGTCCGAAAGTTATCAAAGGGAAAAAGAACAATATGTTATCCAAAATGACTATTCTTACATAAGCTTTAGTCTATTTAACCATGTGTACTTAATCTGACTTTGATGAAGCTTTTCTCTTGCCTCCTTTATCTTCTTCTTGGAAGAAATATGCTGCCAAATAAAGAGGAAATGTTGACCTTCTTGCTTCACTTTGTCTTACCATTGGTTAATTAATTTCCAAGTTTGAAAAGTTGACTTTTTGACTAAAATTTTTCTGCCTTCTTTCTTTACCCTTGTTGACCAAAATTTAACGTTTATGTAAGGAGGGTTGATTTGCTTTTTGTTCTCATAATTACTTATTACTTTTGAAGAGCCAATCTTGAACTTTCGTTTTGTCTTCCACTTTTAACCTTAAGATCAAGTGGCAATTGACTCTTTTACCCTTGATCATGAAAAAATTAATTAGTGTTCTATTAGATGTTTTATTTCCCTTTGTCTTCACCTAAATGGCACCACTTTCTTTTGTTCTTATGTTCCATTTGTATTTTCGGTTATTTCTGAGTTTAGCCGAAAAAGTAGGTAATTGTTAATAGCTAATCAGAAGTAAAGTATTGTACTATTTCTAGGGACAATTCTATAATTAATTTCACTATCTATTCAACATATTTAGCCCTTGAGTACTTTTTAGGATTTACACCTATGGTCGTAAGACCTATGAGACCTAGCACTTTGGTGTGGGACCAAAAGTCTAGTGTTTGACGTTATGCTACATGCTAACATGATAATATTTGATGTTATGCCATATGCTAATGTGCTGAATGTTGCTGTGATGATGATGGTTTGTTTTGCATGCTTTAGGAATGTTACATAAATGTATGAATGGCTTGAGTAGCAAGAGGTGGAGCCTATAATGTATTCAGAGTAACTCTTGGACTATATGTCCTAAAGGTGAAAGTCCATATATGCATTCAGATGGATGATGGATTATGTGTCCTATGGACTGTATGTCCAAAGGCCAAAAGACCTGATGGACTAGCATTTCCTTATAATAGTAGAATGTTATGTATTTAAGAATTGTGACGAGCGGAGGCTCGAGGTGGTAAGACCTGGTATGCAAGTTTGCATGAGGCAGATGCCCTAGGCGATAAAACCTGCATTATCTAGCACTATAGTTGTGGCCTAGCACCACGGTTGTTGCCTAGTACTGTGATATTGGGATTATGAGTCCTATAAATGTATTATGCCACATGCTGAGTGTTAAATGCTCTTATGCTTATTGCAAAATACTATTCGTGACTTTGTTGATGATACAATGAATTATGTTGCATGTTGGTAAGCATTACATATAGAAAAAGAATAGACTATGTGTTGGAGAAGTTAATTTAGAGGGTATAGTCGATTGTATAAGACATGTAAAATTTTGAGTACGAAATTTACTGTACGGGGGTAGAATTGTAATGTACTGAAATTTCATAGCCTGTACTGCCTTGTGTATATATGAATTTCCCAGATGAATGAAATAGTGCAAGATATATATGAATATATATGCTTGCATATAAGGATACTTTATGACTTCTTAAAAGCACAAAAATGGTGCCATTATAAATAACTTATGTGTGTATGGTGCCATACTAAAGTATGGGTCCCACACAGATACTCAATGTTCACTGAGGCATAACAGTACACAAACTCAGTAGTTCTTGGAAACATAAGGGCAGGTGGTAGTATTTCATGGCCTCTTGGACACATGGCAAAGATCAGGCTGAAGGGTGACACATGTTGCAAAACTAAGTGGCCCCATATCAAATGTGCTACCAAACTTGAGTTATGTTACTTGTGGGTTGTTTTTTGGTGGACAAACCTTGTCCAATAATTATGATATTATACAGGGTGTTAATAGACATCTTAATATTTCAAATGATGTATAGAATATGCATTTTGACTTAGTAGATTGTGAGATATGATCTGTTGAAGTTGAGGTACCAACACTGGAAAGCATTCTGTGACAGTAAGGTTAGTCGAGGATTCTTGAGGTTTTACCACTGTAATAAGTACTGAGTGGCATTTTTCCTTTAAACAGGACTTGGAGAGCTTTACATTGAACTTTGAACCACCTCATTTAGAGTTTTGTAGATTAAGTTATGAATTTTCAAAGTTGATTGATGAAATCTGGCAGATTAGAGAAGACTTGCGAATTTGTAGATTTTGGAGGGCATTTAGATAAGTAAGATCATAAGGAAAAGAGACATGTCTTAGAGGCTAATGTAGCCAAATTGGATATTCATTTTTCATGGCTCTAATGATATGATTATGAATCTAGGGCCATGAAATGACAAGGAAGAGGAAATGGAAGATTATTCAAGCAACTTCAAGGGTTGGAAGAAAAGGAAACAAGAAAATGACATAAGTCCAAAAGGTAGTGAACTTACCTAACTTGCATGTACTTGATATGTACGCTTGTGTATTGATGTGTTTGATTGCTTTGCTAGATTATGTGAAGCATATATGAATGATTGAAGCTCTGTTTCTGTTTCTACTGTGGCCATAGGTGTATTGCATGAAACTTAAGCATGCAAATATGTCATTATGTTAGCATGAGCCTATGTAAGGCAAACATGTCATACACTAGCATTATCTTGCATACACTATTGGTATTTTTTCCAACTGATGCTCCTGAATCTCAACCTCCCTCACCTAACCATATAGGTATATTAAGGACAGGTAGAATGCTTGAAGATGTGCTAGAAGAAAATATGTGGTGAACTAAATATTGAAATATGGCAATGTGCTATGTATAAATTATTGCATGTTTTGATTAAGTGTATAAACATGCCATGAATGATGTGTGTGTGTGTGTGTATACAAGGATAAATGAGTGCGAGTTTGCATGTTGAAAAGTTGAGATTGGAAAGGAAAATATGAAATTTTTAATTTGGTGGCATAATTATTGTTTCACTTAAGCTATAATGATAACACTTCCAAATGCATAAGAAGAGGACATAAATTAAGGTGTGACATTTACTGTCATCTTGTTGGTGGAAGTACTGCCAGAATCAAGAACCGATCGGAGAAACAAGTAAAGGTAATCGTAAGCTTGGATTTAAGTATAGTATCTTAATGTTTTTTTGGGGTATTTTTGAAGTTATAAACCCCTTAGAGTTTTAGCCAAGAAGGGGATTTGAAGCTTTAATAGGTGTTTGATGATGAACATGATGTTAGATAGGGTTTAATGATGATTAATGACATGTTTTAAGGTTGAAATTGGAAAAACACAACTTGTGTTACATAAGGGTCAGATTCAGCTAGCCATAGTTATTTGGATAAGAGCTAGATTTTGATGAATTTGAGGTTAGAGATGGATTCTATGGCCAAAATTATGAGGTATGATCTGTTGAAGTTGAGACACAAACACTAGAGTACATTTTGAGGCAGAAAGGTTGGTTGTGGATTCTTGAGGTTTCGACCCTGTAATTAGCTCCCAATGATATTGATCCCTGAAAGAGGACTTAAAGATCTTTTCATAGGATCTATAACCACCTCAATTGGAACTTTCTAGATTAAGTTATAAATTTTCAAAGTTAAGTCACAAATCTGGCAGATGGGGGTAACCTACGGATTTAAAGTGTCTAAGGCAAATTGAGTTAAGTTTGATTCCAAAGAGTGAGAATAAGTACTATAAGCTAGTATAGACCCTATTTATTGTCTATTTGTACTAGACTTAGAAGATACCTAGCCAAGTAATAACATATTTGCTAGTGCATTCTAACTATAGGATTCAACCTCTGCTCGAGCCAACCAAGAGACTGGTAAACAAGGACAAGTCATTGGAAAGGCGTATAGGTAGTAACTCTTTTTTCTCATATACTATGTGATTCTTTGCATGTATGTTTTATCGTTATGTATGCTCCTTTAGCATTCAGTTGGTGTTAGGTTGTAGCCTAAGGCGTCAAAACCGGGTTGTAGCCCAAGACAGTCAATTGGTTTATAGCCCGTACTGCAAGACATATGTGACCAAGTGCTGTGGTAATGTGATATGTGTATATTGTGCTCTATGTTGTTTTGCTGAATGCTATTTTGATGCTTATTGTGATATGATGGCTGACTTAACATGCTTGGTGAATTTACATTTTATATGATTGAATGATTGTTACTATTGAGATTCTCGTGAATCTCATCCTTTCTGAAATGTATTATACAGCAAAGGCAAATGGCTCGAGAAGCAAAGAGGTAACTACTAACAAGTGAGAAGACAAAGACGAAGGAACTAAGTTTTTAGATGGTTATCTATAAATGTTTGTATTTTGATTAGACATAGATATTTTGGTAGCCTTGAGTGACTACTTGGGTCATATATGTATATGAGTACATGTAGATACAAGTAGTAATGATAGTATAAAGCGGTATTAGAACACTTGGTTATTTTATCAAAACTTTTAAAAATTTGTTAGTAACGGCATACATCAAGGTAAGATTAGTACATAGTATAAGGGTATCAGTGCCTGAACATGGTATCAAAATTATCAGAGAATGGTGGTTTCAAAGGTTACAACCAAAACGCTAGTTCAGTATTAGTATATTATTTACATATCCAAATGGATTTAGTAATTATTCATAAGTTTACGATAGAGGAAAGTAGGCATTATATCTCTTAAGTAAGTCTCAAACTTGTTTGACTGATAAAGGTAACTAGTAGTCTAAAAAGTGCTATTTTTTTATTAGACTATATATGAGCAAATGTCTAAAAAATCCACTTGTTAGATCTCATGTGAGCATATGAGAAATTTTTTTTAGATAAGTTCCTTTATTGTGTCAGATTTAAATTCAATGAGTTATGTAATATCCCCAATTAAAAATTAAACCAAGCAAAACTTTTTTTTAAGGAGAGTAATTCAGGACATTTCTTGTGCGTTTAAGGCCAAGAAAATGCCTTATGGAAGGGGGCAAATAAGAAGTGGAAATATGGGAATAAGAATACATACACACACTTGAAAAATAACCTTTTGATGCTAAATATAACTAGGGGATGAGTTCTATATGGCCCTACTTAAAAGGATAAAAAAATTTATAAACTCCCTTCAATCAAATCATCAACAAGGGTCTTTACTCTCGGTTTCTCTCTTATAAGGTTTATCGTCTTGAGGATTTTAACATGATTTAGGGATATATTATAGTTTCTCATTTTTCTTTAAGATGATTATTTCCTTATCTCTATTTTTCCTTTTTGTTATGCATGGTTATTAGTTGTATTATGAATAATTATAATTACCTTGCTATGAATTAGTTTATCGATCTATGATTAAGATTATTGATATTGCTTGACAAACTAGAACAGTTGAAGACTTTGTTGAGAGTACATTGATTAGCTTACTCCTATTTTTCTACATGATAATTATCTACTTTCTTTAACTATCATAATCCTAAAGCTAGAAGATAGGATGAGAAATATGGCTAGTGGATACTCTACTAACATACCAATGGGCTAGTAGTAGGGTGAAATAAGGGCCTAATGGCACTATTTAACAACCAAGGGTTGTAAAATCAATAGGCCAAGGGTACTTTTGGATCAATAATGGCAAAAGTGACTTTTATTTTATATAACATCCTGAATTGGGGCCTCAGATCAAGCAATTTACTTTGGCTAGGACTACACTCATTGAGGCAAAATGGCTTAAACAATAAGTGCTTCTCTATATCACTCATTGAGGTAAATAGCATTATGAATAGACCTCCCTCTCTATTCCATTCGTTTCAGCAAGGGATGTACTGGGAAAAGTGAGTCATAGAAAATTCATAAAAGAAACGCGTGCTTGCCTCATTATTTAACAAATTCTAAAAGAGGGAGAGGGAGAGCTCTACTAGAGTTTCATTTTATCATTTCTAAGGGACCCCAAGGGTTCTTAATCAAAGGGTAAGCTTTCCTAACCCTAATTCATTCTCTACATTGTGGGTTAAGGGAATATTGAGACTTAATCTAAGTTTCGGAAATATGGGAATAAGAACAAATCAAAGAAAGATATTGAAAGACAATTTAAACAAATGCAAAAGAAATAAATCTAATGATTCAAAGATTTCAATTGATAAAAACAATCTAGAGTGGCTAATCCCTTCTTTAAGTTTTAGAGCATGTATTTACCTAATTAAAAGTACTTAATGCTAAATTTTTAATCTATAGTTTAAATGAATATAAGTATCTTCCAATCACTTATACTCCTCTCTCAATTGGTCTCCTAGTGTAGGTTTCCAATTTCAGTCCAAAGTCCAAACGGTCTCACTTCTATTTTCTTTTCTGAAGTCTAGCCCAAATGAATCCCTTGATCTCCCTTTGCTTAGGTTTGCTATTCTTTCAATTAAAATGATGCCATATCACCTGTAAGAGAATTCAAAGCCAATTGATAATAATCCTTCACCCTCAAACTAGGTCATTTCCTTATTCAAATAATAAAATACACAAAATCAAAATAAAATGAAGAAAATAAAAGAAAGAAAACTATAATAAAGTAATTATTTTTTTTAAATTTCAGAAAATTTAAATTGTTATTGTTTTTCTCCTAAACTTAAAAAACTTCTATTTTAATTAAAACCCATAAATGATGTATCCAATTAATATCTTATAAAATCTCAAGAAAATCACTTTAAATTAGCATTGATAACTCCCTAATTATATCAAAATGTATCTCAAACATATTAAAAATGTGGAGTTATCATGGTTCTAAAGGGAGAAACTCAAATTAATGGTTTAAGAACATTAGACAATCTTAGTCTAAGGCTCCGTTAGTGTCAATTCTCAGACTTAACATAGCTTTCTTATATCAAGGTTACTTGTAAGATGTTTGAGTAACCCTATAGCATAAGCTATGAATTGGTTAGATGGTTATGATAATTGTTAGGAAATATATTAATGTAAATAAATTAGAATCAATTAGTATTGCACATAGTTAGGTATTATGATTACGATTAAGAAATAAATCATTATAATGAGCCATTAATTCTGATGCTCCTCTCTAGTATGTAAATACCCCACTCGTATACATGAATACTCAAGCAATTGAGAATATTCTTTTAACTCTCTTTTAGTTTACATGGCATCAGAGCTTGTCCTTTGAGTTTTTTATTTTCATTGTCCTTTTTTTGTCGCTTGAGAACTGTGCAGTTAAGAGAGTGGAATTTTTAGGGTTTCTGTTTTTTCATCCTTTATTGATGTGCACCACACCAGGAAGATGACAGGTCCCGATTGGCCAACCACTAAAGATTCGTCACTATCTGAGTCACGCATGGTTGTCACTTGCCACTGTCATCCGAGCCTATTCTAGTATATACTGATGAGTGAGTTAGTGTGTTTGTGTTTAGTGATTTTGTATTCCGTTGGGTTCATTTATTGTTTAAGTGTGTTTTTTGTACTAACTTCTTTCTTCAAAGGGGTTTTTTTATTTGTTCTTGGTAGTTTAACTACTATTTAGTGGCTACATCATTTGTGGTTTTATTGACCCCTTGGATTGTAATCTGTTGATCTTTGTAAAGCCTTTTTGGTGGTTCTGTCGCTTCTTATTTTCTGTTTTTGGATTCCATATTTTCTATTGAATTTTATATGGAAAATTCTAAGACCATTACCACTAATGAAATTGGTTTGGTTGTGAACAAAATTACTGACCATAAACTGAATTGGACCAATTACCTAGATTAAAGCAAGATGGTTTGAATGTACTTACTCAATATTGAAAAGGAGGGCCATTTGACTGAAGCCCCACCTAAGGATGATCCTAAGCTAGCATGGGCTAGAGCGGATGCCTGGTTATTCTTGCAAATATATAATTCTGTCAAGAGTGGCATCCTTCCCTCTACTAGTCATTGTAAAGGTTTATATCGTGCCAAATAGTAAGGACACTGCTTGAAGAATTTCTTTATGGATTTTAAGTGAATATATGAGAAAATGAAGATGTTAATGCCACCTACAACTGATCTTCAGCCATACGTGTGTAATATGGAAAAACAACTGATTATCAGCATTATTACTGCCATTGATCCAATTTATGAGACAGTTCGATCTCAGTTTCTACTAGCTCTGAGCTTTATTCACTTTAAGATATGTACTCTCGTGTGCTGCATATAGATAGTGTCTCAATCGACTTCTAATTCTAATCCTAGTGCTTTAGCAGGCTGTGGCCTTAATGATAACAGGAACCAAGGTTTTTTGAGACAAGGAAATGGTACCTGAATCCTGTCACTACCAATAGCAAGAACCAAAGCATCCTAAGACAAGAAAACAGTCCCCAGAATCCTGGTACTGGTGGGATTGTCTACTTCTATTATAAGAAACCTGGTCATAACAAACGTTATTGTCACAAGTTACAAAATAAGCTACAGCACAGTGGTTCTACTCATCTGGCATAGTCCTTTGATAACTCTCATAATGCTCTATCAACACTAAGTGCACTTGCTACAAATAACTATGATTCATGACTTGCTACTTCTTCCTTGATGTGGATCATTGATTCTGGTGCCACTGATCATATGACAAGTAATCATCATTTGTTCTTTACGTATGCACCTTATGCCAACCCTTCTTTAATAACAATTGACAATGGGTCTTAATCTCATGTTCTTGGATCTAGCACTGTTAAACCTACCCTGTTTGTTTCCCTATCAATTTTCATTAATGTTCTTGACCTTTCCTTTAACTTTCTATCTCTGATGAACCCATGTCGTGTGAGTTCACAAAATAAAAATAGGTTTGAAAATGTAGCGTAGTAACTCAACCTAGGTCGTTCTTATGAAGAGATTAATTTCCAAGTTTCTAAGTAGTAAAGTGATAAAAAAACTTTAAATTTGTGAGAAATCATTTTGAGAATTTGATTTTTAAACTAATGAAGTAATCTAAGCCAAAGAAATATTTTTGTATTTTTTAGTTTTTAAAACAAAGTAGCAAAAGGAATTGAAATTAACACTAATAACAAGATAAATTCAATTAACTAATATGATGATGAGACGAGATTCCTTTGAGTTGGGGTTTTAGTCTTCCTTGCTTGCTAATGATTTGAATTCCATAATGACCCAAGAGGATGGAACTAAGCTACCACTAGCTCCATAGTTGCAATAATCATTTAATTCATTCAATCGAAGCAATTAAATGAGTATTACCAATTAATAGTGACTCAAAGAGATGAATAACTAACTTCCAATTCTAAATTGTAATTACCATTACAACAATTCAAAATATTTAGTTTAATCATTTAAATCCACTTAACCAAGTTGGAATAAACAATTCAACCTACTCCTAATGTGAATCATACAAAGCTTAATTAATCAACTCCTAGCTCAACCACCAAGTTTATTCACTTGGCATAGAACAATCTAGATCACAATTACATACTTAACCAAGCTATATAATCATGAACTAAAAAGAGAGCTTAAAGGAATTCCATTGAGGTTTAAAAGCTCAAACCATTACCCAACTCAAAGAAATCACCAAAGCTTAGCTACTCATAGAGGAGGAGGAAGAAAATGAAGCTTGATGAAAGAGGAAGAGTTTAGCCATGAAATCAAGCACTGAATAGCTCTTCAAGTGCAGCTGCAACAGCGGCCTCTCTTGTTCCCTTTCACACTCTCCATCGCTGCTTGCTCTCTATTCTCCCTTATTTCATTTTGGTGCTCGCCCCCTTCTCTATTCGATGCTCTCCCTTTTTCCTCCACACATAGCTGCCAAAACCTTGCTTATTCTCTCATGGTCCCCCCTCATTCACGGTCAGCCTCTCCTATTCAATGAATTTGGCCTAGCTCGCTCATTTCATTCGGTTATTCTCATTAGTTCATCCCATGCTCACATTCGGTCAACCCTCTATTTCATCATTCAACAATTTCGGCCCACCTTTAATTCCTTTAATTCGGTGCTGCCTTGATCATGTCTTTTATCTAGCACTTCTTTTGTTTATGTGGTCCCCTCCTTTTCTTCAATTCCTCTCTCACGGTCCAGCTAGCTAATTTGGCCCATTCCTCTTTTCTTTTCCTATCTTGTGCTACGTGGTCCCCTATCAATTCTTCTTTATTTCCGCTGCTCTCCACGTCTTCTTAGCTTCAATTCCCTCCTTCTTTTCTCCAATTGGTTTTTCTTCATTTAACCTTCAATTCAGTCAGCTCCTCTCTTTAATATTTCAGTCAAGTTGTGCTTTCCTCCTCTTCAACAATTTCGGTTCCCTTGTCTTTAATTCATTTCAGCTTTATCTTCCTTTCCCTTTCCCTATTATGTCCAGCTCCTTTTCTTTTATTCTTCAATTCCCCTTTTCCATACCATCCTCCTCTCTATTCATTTGGGCCCTCTTTTCATTTTTCACAGCTGCAATTCTTTAGCTCTACCATCTTCAGGCCTTTTTAATCTCAACCACCACTTCCACTCTTTTTAATTCATTTCAATTATCTCTAGGTTAAATCAGTTATCTCATCTCATCACCTATAAAATTAAATTCACAAAGATAATATCTTTTACTCATAATTAAAAAATAATGGGAATAACAAATATTAATTAAAAATATAACAATTTAACCACTATAATTCCCAAATTATTCTTTCACTAAAATCTTACATTAACACTTGATTATGCCCAAAATATTCAATTAAGTCTCACAAAAGCCTAAGATTAATTAATAAAAATATATAAATATTGAGCTCTATCAATCTCCTAACATGCTTACTTGCCAATTAAACTATTTTATCTCATTTTTTTTACCATTGTTTGATTCAGGATCTCACGATGAAGTATGTTATTGGTACATGATATGAATCTGGTAGCCATTTCTTCATTGATGATTAGGTACCACCTTTAGTTGCTTGATTTGGTACTTCATCTCCTTTTGAAGTTCATTGTCGACTGGGTCAAGTGTCTTGGTCCTCTTTCAAGAGGATGTATCCTTAGCTTCATCATTTGTCATCTTTAGAATGTGAGTCATATCAGTTTGCTAAATATCTTTAATAAACAGGTTGTGTCTCTCTTTAAGTTAGTTCATTCTGACATTTGGGGTTTATGTCATATTGAGTTCAAGTCTAGTTTTAGGTATTTCATTACTTTTGTTAATGATTTTTCTCGTATCACCTGGCTTTATTTAATGATAAGCCATTCAGAGTTGTTCTTTCACTTTTTCAATTTTTGTGTTGAAATCAAAACTCAGAAGCAAGAAAGGCATCCTCTTGACACAGAGGAAATATGTTCTTGATCTACTAAAGGAAACCAGTAAACTTGGAGTAGCACCAAGTAGCTTTCCCATGATTCCTAATCCTTTTTTAGACATTAATGATAGAATACCATTTGATGAGCTACCTGAGGATGTGAGAAAAAGGGTTGACCCTGAGAAGATCAAATCATTTGTGTATCCTGAGAAATACCACAGACTGATTGGGAAATTGAACTATCTCATGGTGACTCGTCCTGATATGACATTTCCAATTTGTGTGCTTAGCTAATTCATGGCAGCACCAATCGTGGGCTAGTAGGAAGCCTTGGAGCATGTCTTATATTACTTAAAGAGTTCACCTGATTATGGTATCCTTTATACAAATCATGGCCACACCAAGATTGAATGTTATTGTGATCAAATCATACAGGGTCAATAGCCACTGGGAGATCTACCATAGGACATTGTGTATTTATGGGTGGAAATTTGGTGTCATGGAGAAGCAAGAAGTAAGATGTGGTGTTCCCCTCTGCTCCCTCGACGCCTTTAATTCTAAAATTCATATTCAAAAGTCCCTTTCTAGTTATCTCTTTCTTCTTTGGGTGGTAACACTTCCAATGGCAAGAACAATGAGGTAGTGTTCCCCCTCTCTTCCCCCAACGGTAGCCACCGACAGTTCCCCTTCGTAACCTGCTCCACGTTGGTCCTTAGAGGAAATTACTAAGGCCATCTTTCACCTCCAAGACATTATCCTGGAGGTCATAATGGAGCAATATCACTTCTCGAAATGACTGAAGGAGTTGGCTGTGGTGTTGAACAATATCACTGACCATTTGGACTAGGGGCAATTGTCTCCTGTATGATGATGATCTTTTAAAGGCCTAGATTTCAAGAACTCCCTATTGTATACATATTTTGATATGTAATTTTGATTTTGTGCCTGGTCATCATCATATATAACCTTTTGATGTCATTGTAGACATATTTTATGGCTAATTATTATCCATATAAATGAAAGTTTTCTGGTTGATTGATATTCTCTTTAGGCGTTGCAGTTATTATATGCGAATTTCTGTTCACTTGGTTGTAAAAAATATTTAAAATTTTGCATTACAGGTTAATCTTGTATTTATGGTAGTGTTAATTAGGACATATACCCTAATTACTTGGTTGTGATTAATTCAAGCCTATTAACACCACCACATATATTACAAGGTTCAACATGCAATGAAAATCTATACCATGCATGCTTACATAGCATAGAGGCTGGATGAGTGCCAAACAAACCATATATTCATGTCTTGAGAATTGTTCAATATGTGTTATATGTGGTGGTATTGGTAGGCCAGGATTGCTTCAAGTTCAATATAGCTCATGAATATATGTACATAATACATTGAATTTGAAGCAAGTAATGATAATTCTAGCCAATCTACACTACCACACATAACACAAAGGCTAGCTAAGTGCCAAATAAATCATATAGTCATAAGTGCAAGTAAGAATTTTATATAACAACAATTAACTTTGGCCAACGTAGCTTATACATGTATATTTAGCACAGAGGCTAGATGAGGGCCTAACATACCATATATTCATGAGTAAGTCAAAAAATTTATTTTTTCATTACAATGAATTTGTGTTTACTTTGCTTATTAAAAATTATTCTTTTTAATTACATAATGGAGTATGAAGAGCGCTAAAAAGACATGTGAAGAGTGCCTAGTTGAGTAGTTTTTTTGTAGCTATCACTTATGTTTTGTAGACATGCGAAGAGCATTAAATAATCTGATTAATATGTAACTCTGTATAATTTAAAATAGGGGATGAATAGTATTAGAGGTTGCAGATATAGGCAAGCCATTCTAGAAGGACTTGGAAAACGGGAAAAAAAGCCTTCCTCCTACAGGTATAAATATGATATTCAGTTTATACTTATTGGCTTCTTGTATGCTCACTTGAGTTTGAATGTTTATGATACATGAAAGTTTAGATTTTCTTTGCTTGCTCAATATTTTCTATGGTTGTTGTAGTTATTATATCAAATTTTGACCATGGAATTCATCATGGTTGGGATTGCAAAACTTGTGATTGTGATAATGATGCTATTTCATTAGATCATTCTTAGATTGGCAAGTTTCACAAATCCAATCATCACAAATTCTATAGACAAAAGTTTGCATACATGTATGTTAATTGAATCTTGTTTTCTATGCCTTTATTCTTTTCAAGTTTTTATGTTTAAATTCCCCTCCTTGAAAGGGCTTAGATCATTGTTGAGTCATGGGTGAGAGTGTTAATTGTAATTTTAACCCCGACATATGGGAGCTAGCGATGTGTAGTTCATATCATGGGCCATCCTTATAGTCGAATGCTGCAACCCTTGAATTGGGTGCTAAGTTTACCAACCTTAGACATTTTGGCTCTTTCAAGATTTTAGATAGAATATGGTTCTAGCCTACCTCAGTTGGGCGATAAAGGTGGAGTATCTTGTTTAATGAAGATGAGTCTAACATGGTTGATATACAAATTTGAGAATTCTATTTTGTAAGGCTGAATATATATTATGAGGTCTTGGTTGACTGGGAAATCGAAGTGAAGGCTATTAATAAAGAGCTACCCGACTAGGTGGAGTTACTAGTGACAGGTTGATAATTAAGATGTCTAAATTAGACAATGAAAAATGTAGGTTAGGTGATCTATGGTTGCAAAAAAAAAAAACTCATTGAACTAGATTACCACCTAATCAAACAAATTTTTCCTTACAAGTGATAATCATCTAGCCAATATTTTTCATCCTCCAATTAAGATTTATTATTCCTCACCTCATTACTAGTATTTTCACCTAGTCAGTTACTTCCTTGTTATTAGCCTTCAATTTGTTTTCCATCTCATCCAAAACGTGATCATGTATCGAATTCACCCATACCAAATCCAACTATTATATTTGTATATTAACTTTGTTATACTTAGGTTCATTAAATAGGATAGAGCCATATTATATATCTAAGGTCCATAAGAACCAAAATGTATATGTATGGTAACCTAGCACCCAATCTATAGGTAGTTGCTTTAAACTATATGAATGCTCACAATATGAATCATGCATCAACAACATGCAGATGTCGAGCCTAAAGTTGCATCCACTAAATCTAACACTCAAAAATCATTAAACTCCTTTAAAGGTAGGAAAATGCAAGCAAACAGAATAAACCTTGAAAAAACAAATGCCGAAATTAAGATTCAATAATTACCTAATAATATAGGGCTTATATTCATGATTATTAGTTAAAATTATTTTTTTATAACATTGGCATTTATATTTTTGGGGCTATCTGTAGAATTTATATCACATAATATAGCTTTTGGATATAATAATATCCAATAGGGCTTCTATCAAACAAAATAAAACGTACATTTTTAAAAAAATTGCCCACTTCTTAGATCGGGTATGAAATTACCAAATCTAAAGAATGGGCCATTTTTAATTTTAAATTGAAACTTTTTGAGACCGGTTGTTTAACTAACTGGTCTTAAAAAGTAACTTTTAAGACCGGTTGTGTAATATCCCAAAATTTATTCAAGGGTTAAGTGACCAAAAAAGCAAGTGTAAATAGGGATAGAAACCATATTGGGAATAAAGTATGAGATTCGGTTCGAAATGGTTAAAGGAAAATGTCCAAACTGTTTATGTTGTGTCAAATAGGATATAAAGCCTAACTTGGATCTAAAAAAAGAGTAAATGACGTCTTGAAGGAGAAAATAAAATGGAATAAAAGAACTAATGGTAATTAAATTAATGATGCCATAATCAAGGGAAAAAGTGATATTTTCCATTTGATCTTCAGGTTAGAATTGGAAACAAATAATGAAGGGTCAAGATTTACCCTTAAAAAGTAAAGGTAATGATGAAGGTGATTAAATCAATAAACTCTCTCTCTTTAAGATGATAAGGGATGACCAATGGCATAATGGGAAGAAGAGAGGAGTCGGTCAAAGTATCAACTGACTTTTAAAGAAGACTTTGGTCAACTTGAACTCATGTGCATGAGATTAATTAGTCAACTTGCTTGTAACACCCCAAATTTTATTCACCAATATGCCTTGTAATTATTTGAGACAATTAGTGAAATGAAATGATGAATATTGACTCACCTTGAATAGCCTTTGACTATAAATTTTGGATCATAGGAATAAAACACTGAAAATGGAATGTGAACAATGCTACCAATGTAATTTTCGGTGTGGCAGCGAGATTGTCATATGATTTTAGATGATCAAATGATGTTCAAGAAAATGTGAAATTGTTCATAATGAAAGTAGACATTATAAGCTTTAATTTGATAGGTTTTGGAGCTGTACACAAAGAGTTATGAATTTTTGAAGTTTACCTAGTTTAACTGGCTACTTTTTAGAACAACGTCCAAAGATTGAAATTCTGGGAATTTTCATCTTCCAATTGGCTAAAGGCTATATTTTTCCTTAAAACTAGACTCAATAAGGGTTTAAGCAGCCTTTGGAATCACCTCAATCGAATATCTACAAAAAAAGATATAAATTTTTAAAGCTAGGTGAAAATGCTGCCAGTTTTGGGTGAAAATCACAATATGTATGGGAAAAATAGTAATTTGTCATATTAAGCCAAAGAAAATTATTTTCTTCAACATATACACTCATTTTCGTCCAAATGGGCTAGCAATGAAGAGAAAAATAATTATTAGATATTTATGATCATATTTTGGATAAAGGTTGAAAAGTAAAAAAGGTGGAATTTCCATAAAATATTATATATGGTGCAATTAGTTTGGATATATGGAGAAGGCCCAATTTGGTTCATGGAGGACCAAGAGAGGCATGTTTTGTGCTATGAAAGGAGGAGGGAAGTTCGTTCAAAGTCAATGGAGTTTATGACACCAATTTAAGAAAGGATAAGCTTGAAAAAATGTGTCATAAACTACTAAGATAATTATACTTTAAAAGAGAGAGATAAGAGATATTTTTAAAAGCCTTATCTCCATCTTTCCTCTTCTATTTTCATGATCAAGACTAAGAAAAAGGAGAGAGAAATTGTCATAGAGAACTTGAAGAACTTAGGGTTCAAGAGAGCTTAAGGAGCCAAAATCCAAGGTAATCTAGACTTCCTAACTTGTGTAGCAACTCCTCTAAGCTCTTGTTCTTCATGAAAATCATGTGTAGCAAGCAAAACATCAAGAGAAGAGAGAGAAGAGGGTGACATCCTAGAGAGAGAAAGTTGAGAATCAAGAGATAACTTCAAGAACTTCAATCCCTTTGGTGTTTGGTTGTTGTTATTGTGGCTATTGTCATGATATATAGTTTCAATTATTAATTCTGTAAATTTGGGATGTCATAACTCTAAGGGGGTATGCTGCACAAATTTCCTCAAATCATGTTCAATAAGTGGTTAAAATGTTTAACAAGTAATTAGGAGTGAAAAGGAAGGAGTTTCAAGGGTTAAACCACAAACATTGCATTTCCCCTTTCTCTAGAGCAAGTTTTGGCCAAGGCTAAAAACAGGGTTTGGGGTTGTAATTTCATTAATCTAATGGTTCCATTGTGTTCAGGAGGGAAAATTGAATAGGGTTGATGTTGATCACATTATGAGAAAAGCCCTAGAAAGTAAACTTTCAAAAATAGCCGTAAAACCCTAAATAGGGGCTGTCAAGGGCAAAACTGTCATTTTGGCAGTGATTTTGTAAAAACCAAGGTAAAAAATGGATTCTACATGTAAAACTATATAGGAATAGTCTGGGTCTAAATTTTTGAAAAAGTACAATCGAACCGGGTACAGAGGGACTTAACCATGTCCCTATGGGCATTTTTGTAATTTGTTATTTTAGACTAATATAACCAACTGCTCTCAAGTACTCTGATTAATATTAATGACAAGCGGTATGTAACGCGAGGTCTTACAATGCTTTCCTCCTTTTGTGTATAAGCAATTAGGTCAAGACCCAAGGGAAAGAAGGAGAATACAATTAAAGAAATTCTATATCCATTTACCAAGCCAAAAAGGAAGAAAAGAAGAGAGGAAGAAAAGTCAATAGGTCTTCATTCTTATTCAACTTAGAGAGTTGACCAAAAAGCAAGAGTACAATAGTGAAATTGGTCAACACATTTTCCTCCCCTTTTTATTTAGCAATTCATTCAAGAGCAAGGAGGAAAGTAGGAAGACATTTCCAATTAACCTAACCAGCCCTTAGTTAATTAACCAATTACTTTTTCAAGACACCATAAGAGTTTGACACAAGGCACACTAAGACTTGAACACTTAAGCAAATGCAATTAAACTATCCAACATCCCCAAGACCCTTATAATTTTGGCCAAGCAAGGAGAGAGGAGGGAAAAATAAACAAAATACAAGAGAAAAAGAAAATGGAAAGAGAAAGGAGCAAGTGAAGAACAAAGAAGAAATGTAAGGCTTCTTGCCCCATTTTCACCCTTTAAATCACCTTTCTAGCTCTAAGCACCTTCACAAACATTGTTTCTCTCACTAAGAGGTATATTAATATGGTTTTTGTTTCTCAAGGAGAGGAGATTAGAGCTGCCCAGAAAGTGCTAAAGTTGGAGAAACCAAGAACGAGCAATAGAAAGTGAAAGAGGTGTGCTTAGGCTTTAATTGGAACCCAATATCTTGTGGATTGGTTGGGTTTTATGGATTTCTTACGCTACCTAGGGTTCAGTCAACATGGGGATTTTAGGGTTTCATGTTGCAATGATCATGTATGTGATGATATTTGATGTTTAATGATGATATAAGATTAGTTTGGTAATTGAAACTGCAAAATGGTTGATTGTTGTCTTAGGAGTTTGGTTCTGCTAGGTGTAAGGCAAGAGGGAGAAGTGTGATTTTGATGAATGTAAGTTCACCAATTGATTCCACATAAAAACTTTGTTGGAATAGCCTATGGTTATAATTTTGAATGAATTGGATAGAAAATCTTAAAGTTGGAATTTGAAGTTACTAAGGTTAAATACTACCATATTCAAGGCATGTTGTTTTTGGCTTGTTTCTAATTGATCAAATGTTATCCAATAGTCATGATATTTTCCATAATGATAGTAGATGACCTAAGCTTTAATTTGATATGTAATATGTGAGATTTGGGTTAGAACATTAGGATATATGATTTGTTAAAATTATACATTGAATCTAGAATGAATTATGTGGTAGTTAGGATTGATTGACGTTTCTGAAACTATGTGTGAGTAAGTATTAGTAGGAGATATTTTTCCTTTAAAGTATATTTAAATAGTGTCACATAAGACTTTAAACCACCCCAATTGGAGATTCCTAGAAAAAGTATAGATTTTTAAAGTTAGGAGAAAATTCTGGCAGCATAGGTGTATCATGCGAATTTAAGACACTTAGGGTAAATTGTAATAAGATTAAACTCCAAGGGAAGAGTTAAGTACTTGGGGCTAGTGTAAGAACATTAACTACTCATTTGGCATAATGCACTAAAACACAATATGGCACCGTTTCTACCACAATACACAAAACAATTCTTCCAATCCAAAATCACATGAAAATCAGGGCAAAATTCAAAATTCACATAGCTTGACCAATGATCACAAAACTTAGGTCAAAATGCTTCAAATACTCACCTCTTCCTCTTTCCCAAACCAATTCTTTGATTCTTCATCTTTCCATTTTTCCTCAAGAGATCAAACACCTCCTTTCAAGAATCTAAAACTATAGAGATAAAGCTCTCATCACTATGAACAACATTAAAGAAGAGTGTTTAAGCTAAAGAAGACTATAAACCAACCAAAACTCACCTTTGTTAGACCTCATGTTTTGATGATAACAAAAGTATGGTTTGAAAAAGAAATGATTAATAATCAAGCTTGAACTAAGTAATGACAGGAACAAGCTTTACTTGAAGTTAGCATGGAAGTATTGAAGATTAGCCAAGAGAAAATGCTGAGAAACTTGATCAGAAGTACAGTTTCTAAGGCATTACTCGAGTCGCTACTCGAGTAATGAGACAAAACTTGAAGTAACCAAGGAAAACTTCCAGTAACCTGCCACCGTTACTCGAGGAGCTACTCGAGTAACCAGGTAAAAACTTGGAGTTGCTCTCGGCCTACTAATGTTACTCGAGGAGGTACTCGAGTAACCAAGTGAAAACTTCCAGTTGCCTTCAAGTTTTCCCAATGATACTCGAGGAGCTACTCGAGTACCTATGTTTCCTAAAATATGGACCTCTCGGTATTTTGTACCACTGCTAATGTTACTCGAGGAGCTACTCGAGTAACCCTGTGAAAACTTCCAGTTGCCTTTAAGTTTTCCCCATGATACTCGAGGAGCTACTCGAGTAACTCTGTTCTGAAAATATGTAACCCTCGGCACTTTGTACCACTGCCAATGTTACTCGAGGAGCTACCCGAGTAACATACTAAAGTAAGTGAAAACTTGAGGTTGGTACCCGATTAACCTGATCTCTCTTTGTGTCATCTTCCTTGAGTACTTACTCTAGTATACAAGATTTTCATGGTTTATTTTAAGTGGATTCCTCGAGTAAGTACCCCAGTATGCACAAATATTTTCAAAGTAAACTTCAAGTCATTACCAGAGTAAATCATGCTCAAAAGTCTTAGTTACTCGAGGAGCTACCCGAGTAACCTATGCAAAAATGAATGCATTACTCGAGTAACAAGGTAATTGCTCTCGGCCTTAAAATCCTGCCAACATTACTAGAGTAGAGCATCGAGTAATCAAAAGTTTTTAAAGGATTACTCGAGGTGTTACCCCAGTAATCTATGAAATTGCAAAAGCATTACTGGAGTAGCTACCCGAGTAAATAACTATTCCCAAAGGTTTGAAATTTAGTTTACTCCATGCACTACCCGAGTAATCTTGTTTTTCTTCATTGACTTTCAATTAAACAAAGATTTCCCGATGATACTCGAGGAGCTACTCGAGTAACCTTCAAGGGTTACTCGAGGAGCTACTCGAGTAAGCTTACCCAGAAATTTAGAAACCATTCAAACTTTCATTATATTGTTTACTATATGATTAACCTTTCATTGTATTAGTATTCTTAGTCTATTTATAGAGAAACAATGAAGAAATCATATCAAGAGATGAAAGTCAAAAGAAACGTTCAAATGCCAACCACCGCCAACGGATATTTTTCAAAAACTTGAAAAGTCAATAGTGGCTGCGCACTCACCAACGGACGAAAGGAAACGTTCCAACGGTCATCACCAACATACCTATATATATGGGAACCTTCAAACAGTGAACAACAATCAAGCACACATACGAACGTATCATTAAGTTCATTGCTCTGTTTTCACGTTGAAATTGTATTTCTATGCTTCAGTGATTATCATTTACTCTGTAAGAGAGATATCTCATTCAAACTCAATATTTGTTATTGAGATAACTTAAGGTTGTGGAACCTTGAGTTGGGATTGGATTACAACCTGTAAGGGGGAGCGAGTGTCCAGGTGTAAGGAACTTGCTTGTACTGAGGTGCCAAGAACCCACTGAATCTTGGAAGCTATAGTGAAACTCTCAGAGAAGCTCTGAGGACTGGACGTAGGTCAAAGTGGTTGTGACCGAACTAGTATAACTCCCGGTGTACACTTCGGTGATATTTCTCCTTACTCATTACTGTTTTAATTCTTTTGTCAAAGTTTTATATTTTCGAAAGAAATTTCAGTATCACCCAATTCACCCCCTCTTGGGTGAAACGCTTGATCTAACATTTGGTATCAGAGCGTAGGTCTCTTGTTAGGTTTAACAGCCTAAGAAGGATCCAATGGCAAGCATGGGTGAAGGAATTCTTCCAGACGGAGCATCCATCACTAGACCCCCTGGTTTCAATGGAGAACACTTTTCTTTCTGGAAAGCTAAGTTCAGAGTGTTCGTGATGGCTACTGAATATGGGCTATGGGATGTAATTGAGAGTGGAAATTATCAACCTACAAAGGTTGTAGATTCTCAGAAAATTCCAAAGACGCCAGCGGAATACGATGAGAATGACAAGAAACTTATCACTCTTAATAGCAAAGCAATTCTGATGTTACAAAGTGCTTTGAGTCAAAGTGAATATTTCATAATTTGCACACTCCCAACAGCAAAGCAAATGTGGGAAGCTCTGGAAATAGCTCATGAGGGAACTTCGGGAATAAAGGAGAATCGAATTAACACCTTGGTCACCGAATTCGATTTACTTCGAATGAAATCAGGTGAGTCAATTTCTGAATTCGAACTTCGATATACTCATCTTGTTAATCAACTTGCAGCTCTTAGGAAAGTCTATGATCAGCACACCCAAGTACGAAAGATTTTGAATATTCTTTCTAAAGAGTGGGAAGCAAAAGTTACTGCAATAGAAGAAGCAAAAGGAGAATCAATGAGATCAGTTGCTTCTCTATTTGGAAGCCTTTCTGAATATGAAAGCAAGCTAAAGTTCAAAAGAGAACTAGATGACATTGGCGATAAGAAAAAGAAAGGTCTAGCTCTAAAAGCGAAAGAAGAGAATCAGGATGAGGATGAAGAGTTCGACGATGACGAAATGGGTCTAATCATAAAATGATTCAAAAAGTTCTACAAGAAAGGTCAAGGATTCAAACATTTTCAGAAAGGAGGAAATAGTAGCAAAGATCATATCATTTGCTATGAATGTGGGAAACCAGGACATATCAAGTCAGAATGTCCAGATTTGAGTCAAAAGAGCAAAGAAAAGAGAAAAGGTAAATTCTTCAACAAAAAGAAAGCATTTGTATCTGCTATATGGGGTGATAGCTCCTCAGATGAAGAAAGTGATGAGGAAGAAGTAGCTAATATATGTCTTGTTGCTCAAGAAGAAACAGAAGAAGAGGTAAATGATCCTGAACCTACCTATGATGAATTACTTTCTGAATATAATGCTTTACATTCTGAATTCATCAAAATTGTTAAAGAACTGATTGTTATTAAAAAGAAAAACAAAGTTCTTGAAACTGAACTTAAGGGAAAGGATTGTGAAAATTGTGTATCTTTGAAAAAGAAAAACATTGATCTCACAAAAACTCTTGAAAAATTTACACAAGGAAGTGAGATGCTAAATGTTATTTTAAAAGCCCAACGATTTGTAAATGATCGATATGGAATTGGATATGATCCAAAATTAGATAAAAGAAAAGGAAGAAAGAAAGCAGGAGGTAAGACATATTTGAATTATTTTCAACATTCTGTGCATACGTCAAATCCTTTTGCATTTTGTAATTACTGTAATAGAAAAGGACATCATACATCTTCATCCATTCATAAGAAGAAGGGAACCATAGGAACCTACAAATGGGTACCTAAAGGTTCATATATTCAGAAAATCATTTGTACTAACCCTAAAGGACCTAAAAAGATGTGGGTACCTAAGACTTAGTCAATTGATTGCAGGTATGTCTCAAAGCATCCAAAAATAGCAAGTGGTACATAGATAGTGGATGCTCTAGACATATGACCGGAGATTTCGAAAGTTTTACCACATTACAACCTAAAGAAGGTGGAAAGGTAAAATTTGGAGGAAATCAATCCGAAAGGATAGCAGGAATTGGTGAAATCAAAAATGACAAAGGAATACAAGTCAAAGATGTATATTATGTTGAAGGCTTGTGTCACAATTTGCTGAGTGTAAGTCAAAGTGCAGATAAAAACAACTAGGTGATATTTGACTCAGAAGAATGTTTAATTATCAACAAGAAGGACTTACAGCTTGATAAGAAGAATATCAAGGCTAAGCTCAGAGCAAAAAGGGAAGGTAATTGCTATACTCTAGATATTAGTAGAAATGAATCTGAAAACTGTTTTCTGAGTAATATCGATGAAAGCTGGTTATGGCATAAGAGATTGGCTCATGTTAATATGCATCAACTAGGGAAATTACTCAAAAAGGATTTAGTGCTTGGTTTACCCAAAGTTAGTTTCAAAAATGACTTGATTTGTGATGCGTGTCAAAAGGGTAAACAAACTAAATCATCTTTCAAATTGAAAAATGAGATTTCAACAAATAGACCATTACAATTACTACATATGGATTTAGTTGGACCAGCAAGAGTAAAGAGTCTTGGTGGCAACTTATATTCATTAGTCATTGTTGATGATTTCTCTAGATTTACATGGGTTATTTTTCTATCATCAAAAGATGAAACCTTTGAAGAATTTATTGTTTTTGCCAAGAAAGTGCAAAATGAGAAAGGTATGTCTATTGCAGGTATTAGGACTGATCATGGTGGAGAATTTGAAAATCAAGCCTTTGAAGAGTATTGTGATACTAATGGCATTGATCACAATTTCTCTGCCCCAAGGACTCCTCAACAAAATGGAGTTGTGGAACACAAGAATAGAGTGCTCACAGAGATGGCTAGAGCATTGCTAAATGAAAAGAATGTGTCTCAAGTGTTTTGGGCTGATGCTATGAGTACAACATGCTATGTTTCAAACAGAGCATATATCAGAACAAAACTTGGAAAGACACCATACGAACTATACAAAGGAAGAAAGCCAAACATTGCTCATCTACACATCTTTGGTTGTAAGTGTTTCATTCATAATAATGGTAAAGATAACTTAGGAAAATTTGATTCTAAAACTGATGAAGGAATTTTCCTAGGATATTCTAACCGAAGTAAAGCATATAGAATTTTCAATAAAAGAACTTGTATTGTTGAAGAATCAATTCATGTTGTATTTGATGAATTTGAATCCTCTGACAAAACCATTGATGAAGAACAGGAAGTTGTTTTAAATCAAGAAAATGGTCAATCTATCTCTAAGTCTCTTATTCCAGAGGTTGATGAAACTAAGGATGAAGAGCAATCCCTAGGTCAACCTAAAGCCTGGAAATACAATAGAAGTCATCCCTTAGATCAAGTCATAGGAGATGTGAATGAAGGGATCAAAACCAGAAATAGAATTTTCAATGAAGTAAGTTTTTCTGCATTCATTTCTGAGATTGAACCTTCTAACATTGATGAAGCCCTATCAAATAATGATTGGGTCATAGCAATGCAAGAAGAACTAAATCAATTTGAAAGGAATCAAGTTTGGGATTTGGTGCCCCGACCCAAAGATCATAAGATCATTGGTACTAAATGGGTATTCAAAAACAAACTCGATGAATCTGCAATTATTGTCAGAAACAAGGCAAGATTGGTGGCCAAAGGCTATAATCAGGAAGAAGGAATTGATTATGAGGAAACGTATGCTCCAGTGGCTAGATTGGAAGCTATACGTGTACTCTTAGCCTTTGCATGCATCAAAGGATTCAAACTCTATCAAATGGATGTTAAGAGTGCTTTTCTAAATGGTTACATCATGGAAGAAGTGTATGTAGAACAACCTCCAGGTTTTGAAGATATCACTAAACCGGACCATGTTTTCAAACTTAAAAAGGCTTTGTATGGTTTAAAACAAGCTCCTAGAGCCTGGTATGAAAGGCTTAGTAAGTTTCTCATCGATCAAGGTTTTGTACGGGGAAAAGTTGATACAACATTATTTATAAATAAAAAACGTGATGATATTTTAATTGTTCAAATATATGTTGATGATATTGTTTTCGGTGCTACTAATGAATCTCTATGTAAGGAATTTTCTGAGATAATGCAGAGAGAGTTTGAGATGTCAATGATGGGAGAATTGAATTTCTTTCTTGGTTTGCAAATCAAACAAAGAAAGAATGGAATCTTCATATCTCAAACAAAGTATTTAAAAGAGCTATTGAAGAAGTATGGAATGGATGAAGCAAATGGCTCAGACACGCCTATGAGCTCAACAACGTTGCTTGATGCTGATGTTAAAGGGAAAGACTACAATATCACAAAATATAGAGGAATGATTGGATCATTACTCTATCTCACAGCAAGCAGACCAGACATCCAATTTAGTGTTGGCATATGTGCAAGATATCAATCGGCGCCAAAGGAATCACATGCTGAAACGGTCAAACGAATCTTTAGATACCTTGCTGACACACCAGAATTGGGCCTGTGGTATCCCAAAGGAAGAAGTGAATATTTAATTACTTATTCAGATTCTGATCATGGAGGATACAAGACAGACAGAAAGAGCACCAGTGGACAAGGACAATTTCTTGGAGGATTTCTTGTCTCGTGGTTCAGCAAGAAACAAAATACAGTGTCTCTTTCGTCAACAGAAGCCGAATATGTTGCAGTCTCAAGTTGTTGTGCACAAGTGATATGGTTAAAACAACAACTATAAGACCTTGGTATTTATCTCAAAGAAATACCAATCTATTGTGACAATACTAGTACGATAAGCTTGGCAAAGAATCCAGTTCAACACTCTAGAACCAAGCATATCGATGTCAGACATCACTTCATCAGAGATCATGTCCAAAAGAAAGATGTGAAAGTGATATTCATTCCTACTCATCTTCAACTAGCTGATATCTTCACAAAACCCCTTGCAAAAGATCAATTTCTATTCATTAGAAGAAAATTGGGAATGGTAAATCCCAATGAGTTATAAGAAATTCAAGCATTTCATAATATTAGATGAAGTCACTTGATAATGTTTTGATGATTACTAACTTAAGCATCAGAGTATATAGAAACGTGTTTTGCAGGAAGAAAGAAACTCTATTTTGGGAAACAAAAACAGAGATTATCAGAGGACACATTTACTGGAGTACCAACTTGAAGTTATGGCTAAGACAGAAGCAATACCCGAGGAGTAACTTGAGGTAAAGTAGAAGCTTACTCGAGTATGTACTCGAGTAATGGCCCCCAAAACTGGAAGTAACGGATCCAGTTACTTGATTTTCAAATATAACGGTTCAGTTTTCAAAGAAATGAAGAGTCAGAAGTTGAGAAGCTGTTTACCCAAGCCAGGCCTCGAGTAAACTTGAAGCTTACTCGAGGAAGGCCTCGAGTAATGTCGGAGTTCAGATTCTCAAAGTGTTGAATAATGACTCAAATCTGACCCAAATGGACTATGAATGATCGAGGGAACATCCATAGATAATTACTATATTATTCATGCCAGGTACGCAATTTAAATGAATTATTTTTGAATTTTTCTGTATGAACACTCGAGGAAGGCCTCGAGTACACTTGAACATTACTCGAGTAAGGCCTCGAGTAACGTCGGGTTTTAGGTCTTTATCTTGCGCAAACTCGGTCATTTCCACAAAATCTCCTCGAGTAAATCACTATACACCCTTTCAAAAACTTTTCCCAATCGATTCCTTACCTCATTTCCGTCAAAACCCAACTGATTTCAAGTCTAAAAACTTCCTATTTTGTTCAAAATCTTTGTGCCCTAAACTCGCGATAGTGACCCTATTTTTTCTGAGATTCTTGATTTTCTGTGTTTCAAGATGGTTAGAACCAAGAATCTCAACTTCACAGATTCCTCTAATTCACAACAAAACCCTGATCTCCTTTATCCTCCTCCAACAAAGAGAAGAAAGTTAATCCCAAGACCAAAAGCCAAAGTTCCTCTTTAACCTCAATCACAACCTAAAGCCAAAGGTGTGGTGATCAAAGAGCCTATTGTGACTAGGGCTCAGTCTAAAAAGAGCACATCTACTGGAAGAAGCAAAGGTGCCAAAACTCCCTCACCTTCTCTCTCTGACTCCTCTACACCCTCTTTCACTCCAAAGCCTATCAAGAAGCCAAAATATGACAAGAATGTGGCTAAGGCTATGGCTGGGATCATTGACCAAATGGAGAAGGGTCAATCTTCCAAGAAGTCCAAGATTCCAGAAGCAGAGATCACTACCCCTCCAAAGGGATTTAATGTGGGCAAACTGGTGGAGTCTCCCAAGTACTTAACACAATTCTCCAGAAGAAAAGTGTGTAAGACACACTATGTTGATTTGAAGTTGCTTCAAGAGGTAGTGAAGTATGACTTAAGTCCTTATTTAGATCCTTTTATGCCTTGGCTATCTATTAGGTTACCATTTTGTACTAAAGTGATTACCCATTTCTATTGCAACCTAGAAATTATAGATGAGCCTAACCGAACCTCAGTTGAGGAAGAGATGACCACCACAGTTAGAGGTCAAAAAATACTGATATCTCCCTCTAGAATTAATTTGTGGTTGGGAATTGAAAACCCCCTGATGATATATACTCTGAACTTGAGCCAAATCAAATTTTTACCATTCTCAAACCTGGTGAGTTAGTTGGCCCCCTAAACTTTAAACCGAGTGACATGTGTGATCATCATAGGGTTCTTTGGTACATATACTCTAGATCCCTAGTGAACAAAGCCAACAACTACACCCATTTCTCTGATAGGGACTTTAGGTGGTTTGCTTCACTACTTCTGAAGGAACAAAAGGATCTGGGAGAATACATTTTCTCGGAGATGAACAGGTACAAGGTGGATGGAAAGGGTACCATTCCAATGCCATATCCCCAGATTGTGTCTCTTATCCTGAAAGAGAACAAAATATGGTACTTGGATAGCAAGGAGCCAATTGAGAGGATGACCCCAGTGGGGAGGAACCAGATTGGAAAACTGAACATCGACATCCCTCTCAAAGGCCCACTGGAGTCTGGGTCCAAGAAGAAGCGAAAGGCCACTGAGGCAGAGACCAGTAGGATGGATGACACTCAGTCATCGGCTCCAGCTGCTACCACATCATCACCATCTTTCCTCAATGCCACTCTCCATCACTTTATGGAGAATATGCTCAGAGGTTTTCATGTGGACATAGCCAACACAAATGCAGAACTCATAACCCACATGAACACAAAAATGGGAGAGTTGGTTGAAAGAATGGATCGAAGGCATGAGGAGTTGCTAGCAGAGCAACGTGCCCAGGGAGAGACATTGAGACTGATCCTGGCACGATTGGATTCCTTGGGTCCTGGACCTTCTACCGGTCCCTCCTCATCTGTACCACCACCACCTCCAGTAGACCCTCCTTCAGACATTCCTATTCCCGAGGCTGAACCATCTTCCCCTCTGGTTTCTGATCCACTTGAGCCCCAAGGGAAAGATATTTTATTCACAGTGGATGATCCTGATACCCACGAGACCACACATATTATCATCGATGATTCACCTCAAAAGCCACAGCCAGAAACCACTTCTAAACCTATTCCCTCTCCTACTCACACTGAGGAAATATCTCCCTCTTCATCACCTGAAAAGCATACACCTGAGGTTGAGATTTCACCTGAGACTCAGACCACCCCGGAAGGAGAAACCTCCACTATGGTTGTCTTCCAACCTTCTCTTCCCGGCGATGACATCCATATCCCTCCACTTCATCTGCCTGATCCAGTACCCTCTAGCTCATTTGATTCTTTAGAATCAAATGATTCTATGGTCCTTCCAGCAACACCAATTTCCATGGCCAAGCCTCCTAGCCCTCCACTTGATTGATGAAGCCAAAAAGGGGGAGAAGAGCTTGAGAATGATTTTGTGGATGTGTCCTAGCTTAATTTGGGATATTTGGTTGTATATGGGCTCTAGGGTGCATTTTGTTATTAGTTTTTCTTGAACTTATCTTGTAATTTGAAATTCTTAAAGTTTAATGCAAGTATGTTTAAATTATGACTTCATTTGATATCATTTAAGTTTTGAATTATGATACATGTTTGGACTAATGAAGTTGTTATGTATGCAAGGTATATTCAACCTTAATAAGAAATAATTAATTAAGAATCCAATTTGAAAAACCATGTTCAAAATCACCAAATTTTGTCATCATCAAAAAGGGGGAGAATGTTAGACCTCATGTTTTGATGATAACAAAAGTATGGTTTGAAAAAGAAATGATTAATAATCAAGCTTGAACTAAGTAATGACAGGAACAAGCTTTACTTGAAGTTAGCATGGAAGTATTGAAGATTAGCCAAGAGAAAATGCTGAGGAACTTGATCAGAAGTACAGTTTCTAAGGCATTACTCGAGTCGCTACTCGAGTAATGAGACAAAACTTGAAGTAACCAAGGAAAACTTCCAGTAACCTGCCACCATTACTCGAGGAGCTACTCGAGTAACCAGGTAAAAACTTGGAGTTGCTCTCGGCCTACTAATGTTACTCGAGGAGGTACTCGAGTAACCAAGTGAAAACTTCCAGTTGCCTTCAAGTTTTCCGAATGATACTCGAGGAGCTACTCGAGTACCTATGTTTCCTAAAATGTGGACCTCTCGGCATTTTGTACCACTGCTAATGTTACTCGAGGAGCTACTCGAGTAACCCTGTGAAAACTTCCAGTTGCCTTCAAGTTTTCCCCATGATACTCGAGGAGCTACTCGAGTAACTCTGTTCTGAAAATATGTAACTCTCGGCACTTTGTACCACTGCCAATGTTACTCGAGGAGCTACCCGAGTAATATACTAAAGTAAGTGAAAACTTGAGGTTGGTACCCGATTAACCTGATCTCTCTTTGTTTCATCTTCTTTGAGTACTTACTCTAGTATACAAGTTTTTCATGGTTTATTTTAAGTGAATTCCTCGAGTAAGTACCTCAGTATGCACAAATATTTTCAAAGTAAACTTCAAGTCATTACCAGAGTAAATCATGCTCAAAAGTCTTAGTTACTCGAGGAGCTACCCGAGTAACCTATGCAAAAATGAATGCATTACTCGAGTAACAAGGTAATTGCTCTCGGCCTTAAAATCCTGCTAACATTACTAGAGTAGAGCATCGAGTAATCAAAAGGTTTTAAAGGATTACTCGAGGTGTTACCCCAGTAATCTATGAAATTACAAAAGCATTACTGGAGTAGCTACCCGAGTAAATAACTATTCCCAAAGGTTTAAAATTTAGTTTACTCCATGCACTACCCGAGTAATCTTGTTTTTCTTCATTGACTTTCAATTAAACAAAGATTTCCCGATGATACTCGAGGAGCTACTCGAGTAAACTTCAAGGGCTACTCGAGGAGCTACTCGAGTAAGCTTACCCAGAAATTTAGAAACCATTCAAACTTTCATTATATTGTTTCCTATATGATTAACCTTTCATTGTATTAGTATTCTTAGTCTATTTACAGAGAAACAATGAAGAAATCATATCAAGAGATGAAAGTCAAAAGAAATGTTCAAATGCCCAACCACCGCCAACGGATATTTTTCAAAAACTTGAAAAGTCAATAGTGGCTGCGCACTCACCAACGGACGAAAGGAAACGTTCCAACGGTCATCACCAACATACCTATATATATGGGAACCTTCAAACAGAGAACAACAATCAAGCACACATACGAACGTATCATTAAGTTCATTGCTCTGTTTTCACGTTGAAATTGTATTTCTATGCTTCAGTGATTATCATTTACTCTGTAAGAGAGATATCTCATTCAAACTCAACATTTGTTATTGAGATAACTTAAGGTTGTGGAACCTTGAGTTGGGATTGGATTACAACCTGTAAGGGGGAGCGAGTGTCCAGGTGTAAGGAACTTGCTTGTACTGAGGTGCCAAGAACCCACTAAATCTTGGAAGCTATAGTGAAACTCTCAGAGAAGCTCTGAGGACTGGACGTAGGTCAAAGTGGTTGTGACCGAACCAGTATAACTCCCGGTGTACACTTCGGTGATATTTCTCCTTACTTATTACTGTTTTAATTCTTTTGTCAAAGTTTTATATTTTTGAAAGAAATTTCAGTATCACCCAATTCACCCCCCTCTTGGGTGAAACGCTTGATCTAACAACCTTGTTTATTTCTCTTTCCTCCCCAAGCTAGTCAAAATAGAGAAATAAAAAGAGAGTAAAGGATGAAGAAGAGGATCAGTTTTTTTTCCTTTGCTTCATGTGTTGGACGACCTAAAATAAAGGAAAGGGAAGAGAAAAAGCACTTTGAACATTTGACAAAGATCTAAAACTCACAAGTTGCCACTTGTCCACATCTTGACACTCCTCCCATGAGCTCACATGAACTTAAACACATGGGATTCCACCCTTTGATCTATTACACAAATCAATCCTAATCATTGATCTTTAAGTTACCAATGAGTTTTATCTTCGGTAACCGATCAATTGGTCAGTAACTTTACTGTTTTGCCCTTAATTATGGCAATTCCTCTTGAATCACCACCAAATACACCATATCATTCATTTTCTTCCACAATGCACCCTCCCCTCTATTTTAAGTCAATTTAGATGTTAATCCATAATTGAACTTAAATACAGGGTTTCGGCGCTGCCACAACACATACGAATCACATTTTATATCATCTTCTCTAAAAGTGTTCATTTATCACTAATCACCTCCACTTTTGGAGTCATTAACCCTTAATTACAATTTGGGATCTTGCTAAACTAGGGATTAGCAATCCACTAATCTTAGGCTTATTCTCTAGCCTCAAGTCTCAAAATTCAGGGTATTACACTTTGCATATTTACATATCGCATTTCCTATGAATGATTACCTATTGAATCTCACCCTTTCCATACATATATAAAGTTTTTTTAGCAGCAAGCAGTGACTTAAGTGGCAAGAGTGTAACTAACAGCAACTAGAGGTTCTGGACTAGTACAGATAGGATAGTTGGTTATCTGAAGACCTTTTTATTATATTAAGGTCTGTAATTACTATAAACACACCCTATAGGGATACCTATAGTGTAATCAAGTACTTTTTTCAGTATTTTTATGCTATTTCTATGTGCCCACTGAATTACGTGCAAGCACTCTGAAAAATGTAAAAAGAAGATAAGGGTCTTACAGAGTACCTTGTTTATTTATGCAGGATTTTACTTTTTAAGAGTTTTATATTTGTTTTATAAATTAACATCAGAGTTGATTGTTGATCTGTGTATATTGTTCAAATATATATATATATATATATGAATTGTGGTTCTCTAGATTGGTTCTTTACAAATAGGTCATTGAATGCGAGGCACAATACCAGCTGGATATGTATATATATAATTAGACCAGTCGTGGTAATAATAGGTCTAAAACAACATTATTTAGACTAGTTAAAATAAAGAAATATTGAAAAATGTATGATTACATGAATCAGTTTTGCTCCTCAACTGGTCTTAAAAATTGACCATTTTAAACTTCCTAAACTAACGATAGGTCTTAAAAATGAAACTTTCTAGACTAGACATTAGCCCGATCTAAATACCACTTTGTAAGACTGGTCATACGACGAGTCTTAAAGCACTTAACTTTTTAAACCGGTCAATATAAGACCAGACCTAAACTAGGTCTAAAAAGCCAATTTCAGCCAGTCTAAAAAACCTTTTTTCTAGTAGTGATAAACCTATAATCATAAAGATCACACTATATAGCCATATATAATACAACAAATAAAATGAGTTAAAATAAAAATGATAATAATAGGTTATAAACAATATAAAACAAATAAAAACAATTAGCAAATGTAAACAAATAAAATAGTAACCAACAAGCTGTTAGTTGAGGTGGTAAAAGTGCCTAACCCCGTAAGGAGAAGCATACAAGTTCGAATTCTAGGAAGCACACTTGTTGGGAGAGGTGAAAACCTTTTGCCCTCTAAACCTCGAGGGGGAAACCCTTAATCTAATCAAAAAATTAAAATAGTAAAATGTAACATAAAAATATCAATAATAAGAGAAAAATGGCAAATAAAGTAAATAATAAACAAAAAAAATGAATAATAAAACTAAGAAACAAATAGAATAATAAACATGGTGATGAAATAAAATTAAAAAAAAGTAATAATTTAAAATACAATACAAATTAATAATAAAATATTATAAACAATAAACAAATGAAATGGCTAAATAAAATCAAATAACATAATATAACAACATAAATAAAGGAAATGTAAATAAAATGAAATAAAATAAATAACATAATATAAAGGAATATAAATGATAAAATGTAACAAAAAATGTAAATAAAATAAAAAAGTATAAATATTAAATAAGTACAAAAACAAATGAAACGTAAATAAAATGAAATAACATAATATAACAACATAAAATGTAAATAACAACAGAATAAAAAAATAAAGAAATATAAATGTTGCATAAATAAGAGATTCTCCTAAAATGATAAATAAAAGTAAAAAAAGCTTGTGAAGGAGATTCAAATAAAGAAAAGCACCAATAATCTCCAATTGTAGCTATGCAACTGGATATATTAAACAAAGGGTAAAATTGTCTCTTTAATTCCATATAATGACTTCGGTTATCCCGGATAGATCAAATAGAGATACGGGAAGAGAAGGTAGAGGAAATTGTTAAGGTAATGATAAGAAAAATATACCTTCATTAGAGATTCGTGCCGATAACGTGTTATGAAAATAAGAAAGTTAGATAGAGTAGAAAAAGAGAATAACAAGATAAGAAATCACTACTACATATTTGGGCATACATAACACTTAATAAATAGTAGCTATAGTGAATAAATATCATGCATGTTGAGGTGAAGGTCGCAGAAGAATATATGATGCTTAAAAGTAACAGTTGATTTAGAATTTGGGAAAACAAAAAGTAACGATTGTAGTTAATAAACATAATTTATTTAGTGACAAAAATGACAGTTCTTTTGGAACAACATCATGTAACACTTACAAACAATTCATCTTCCAACCTTACATCAACAAAAAAATAAATGACAAAAATGACCTTTCATAATAAATAACCATCACTCGGTTCGACACTAAGTACACTTCAACTCTATTTAACCTAACCTATTCCTTTTGTTCTTAGAACTTTTCTTCATCGATCAACCTTGTCCTTCTCCATCATCATGGTCAGATGCCAGATACCTCTTTTCATTCACCTTCCTCCTCCTTACCCACCTCCACCACACCAGTGGAAAATTGAATTTTTAGACCGGTTAAAAAAAACTTTTTAGACCAATTGTGAAATAGGTTTTGTTACAGCAGGTCTAACAAGTCTGTTATTTTTTAGACCGGTTGTTATAACCGGTCTTAAAAGTCATACTTTTAAGACCGGTTGTTCTTAAAATCGGTCTTAAAGGTGACCTTTAAGACCTGTTCTGCCCGTAACACATCTTAAAGGTCAGACCTTTTAAGACCGGTTGTGCTTACAACCGGTCTTAAAAATCCACCTTTAAGACCAGTTGTGGGAACAACCGGTCTTAAAGGTTGGACCTTTAAGACCGGTTGTTCCCACAACCGGTCTTAAAGGTGGATTTTTAAGATCGGTTGTGGCTACAGCCGGTCTTAAAACTTCTATTTTTTTTTAAAAAACGTCCCTTTTATATATACACACACTGGATGCTCCAATTTTAACAGCAGTATAGAACAATCACATATTTCAATTGTAATATTCAAAAGCAGCAGTCTATAGCAGCAACAAATTTTCATACAAGCCAGTCACACATTGATGATTCATTTGCAGCACTTTAATTACAGTATGGAAAATATGGCAGCATTTAATGTAAACTCCATTGGCTCAATTTCAACCTAAATGCACTTGTAGTTTTAGTCCCTAGGTCACAAGTAGAGTGCAAGCAAATTTGTCAAAAGGTAATGACCAACCTTAGTTTAGCACTGAATAACACCAACAGTGCAATTAGACAGTAAGGAGGACCAAATGACAGCAGTAATGAATCTTGAAGCAATAGAAAACAATGCAAAATGCAACGGATGAAATAGAGTGCATGTATTTGTCTATCTATATGCAACTCCCTAAGTATGAAGTAAGTAACAGATTGCACAGAAGCAATATAACAGATTTCATAAAAGCAATGATAGCAGCAAGATCAACAACAAGCACAAATAAAGGTGTAAGGCAGGTGACTTTAAATAAACTTCCAACAAATGGTAATTAGTGTAGAACAAGGTTCAAGATCAAATGTCACAATTTAAGCAACAAGTTAAAATCAGATTCTAGGAACTCCAAATTTACTCCATTTCTTGCAATTTCAATGTGCAACATGAAGTTGTCTAAAAACAAAAACATGAAAGAATGTCCAAACAGAAGAATTTGCTCAGAAATGGATGTGAAACTTTGAAATGACAACGGCAGCAATAAAATTCAAGTATAGATACAAGCAACAGTAGAAATTCCTCAACTTTACAGAATACAAAGGGAAGAAAACTTACAAAGGTCAGTCCCTCAAATCCTATTCCTCCTGTATCACCTATATCACAGAAATTGTCCTACACAGATACATAAACCTTGTTAGCAATATATATGAGAACAATAATATACAATGTAACGTTGGATTCAAAAACTCACTATTTTTGTAATAGCTCAAAGATGAATCAGTACAACATGTGCGAATGAAATCAATATCTTCTTTAGGAAAGGGATCAGCAAGATCAAACTTCTGTAACACCAAAACCAAACAAAACATTAACTTAGTAACTTAAAAACAATAAAGTAATACAAAAGTTCTGAAATATAAATTTACCTCTTGAGTAAAATCAGTTGTGCCTAGAGTGATAATATTGTAAATGTGTCTCAAAACATAAAAACCACATAAGTTGGACCCCTGTGGTTGCCTACGGCTCTGAGAAAAAACATGATATCATTAAAACAAATATAAAGGCATAGCTTATTACATTCTTTAAACAAATCAATATGTATTAACCTGTGGCATGATCCATGTAGGGTCCTTTAAGTCACAAACATGCTTACCACAAGCAGTGTGTAGGAATGTCCTCATAGCCCTATGATCACCACACTGACAAAGGTTATTGGTTTTACACAAATTCCATAAACTTTGCATACAAAAGGTAATAATGCAAGAAAACTAACGAGTTTATGGTCTTTTTCAAATCATTCCCTGGTTTAAAGTGGAGGGAACATAAGAGGAAGACAGTGTAACTACTCTTGCATAGAAGAAGCAACTGCTAATGATCACTGAAAAAAGAAGAAGAATATTAAGCAAAAATAAAACATTATATAAATTATAAAATATCAATTTGCTTCTTACCCATGCACATATAGAGCCAAGAAACACTTAGTAACAATTTCACTAAGCCTCTCTGATAAGTATCTATGCCTGATACCAGCAGTAATCCCTTTCTCTTGGATGTGATGGGGGCATAAGAATCCAAATTTTTCGCTTTTGCCAGAGGAGACCAACCTACGATGCATGTACCTACAATAATGCAAGCACATAAATAAAAGGTAAACGGTAAAAATTTTAAAATATTTAATTTGAACTATAGAAGATACTTATATTAAGAACAGTTGGACAATCCCAATCGTAAGATTTTGTCTAAGATCTACCAGGGACATCAAATCATACCTCTCAAGATAGCATGTCACCCCTGACTATCCAACAACTGAATCCATAGGCCAATCTCTTATTTTAAAGGATATATCATATGCCATCAGAATCACTTGTTGCATGATATTCAGTGGAGGCCGTGAAACTTCTTACTGAGTGAAGGGAGCTGGACTTAGTGGGGCTTTGATCGGACTTTCGTCAGCTCGAACAGAAAAAAGGTTCGTTGGCCACAAGATGAATGTACCCAAGACATCGCTTACAATCTTGAATTCATCAGAAGGGATAGGGACAGGTGCATCTGCAATGATCACCTTGTCAACTGACACTCAGACTTGATCAGCTTCCATTTGTTGGTGGTGGACAGTTGATCCCAGGTTATGCACACTACCCCGTGCAACTAACCGTCTCAGAGGATCCTCAACAAAACTATCACAAGGCTCAGTAATTTCTCTTACAGGACCCTCTGATGACTGCCCGATGTTGCAACAACTCCCATTAGTGCTTTGCTTATTAGGATCAATCGATTGTGGCTGGGGAGCACTGGTATCTTGTCTTGAGCTCATAAACACTATCAGAAGGATCGGATTGAGATACTTCTTCCAATCTCTTCCGTTTGGCCACCAACAAGTCTCTTTCAGCCTTTGCATAACCCCCACGAGACATTGTATGAGGGAAATCATTCTTTCTACCACTCTCTTGTGCTTTTTGCCTTTTTTCCTGCGAATAAAAAGTTATACAAAAGGAAAGTGTTATAATCAATTAAGATAATTGCTAAGTAAACAAAACGAAAAATAAGTCAACTAACCAAAGATTTTGGAGTAGTCCGAAGCCTAACAAATGCTTGCCAAGTCACTTGATCAAGAAATGTATACTGATTGCACGGATTAGGACGAAGCTGACCATCTTTCACCTCGATATGAATGTAATTATTGGTCAGATTTGTTTTAAACTTGCTCCAGCGCTCATAACAATACGTCATTGTCTTGTTGTACAAGATCTCACTCTGAGGAACATCGTACGTGAGCTAGAATGCTTGCATTGAAGGAGTAAGTGATAAATTTGTGACATATTTGATAATAATTAATTACATACATAAGAGAATTGTATACCTGGATAGTGTTCCAAATATGTTTCTTCACCTTTTCATCGACATTTCTCCACTCCTCTATCAAGATGCTCGGCTTTTTGCGTGCAAAGAGGCCGACAAAACTCCTATACTATTGGGCATTAAAACCGATTGGTTTCCAATATCTATCAAACTCAATCGGTATCTTTTGGCCTACACTCTGACTGAGGGAAACATCTGTCAACCGTGTGCCACGTTTACCCCTCTGTACAGAATGGCTACTGCGCTCACTATGACCTTGGCTCCAAGCATTGCTAGGCTCGCCCTGATTAACACTAGCTGGCTGACTCTGCAGATCACTAACTGGCTGACTCTCCTAAGCACTAGCTGGCTGACTCTCCTGAGCACTAGGTGGCTGACTCAGAGGTGCAGTAGGTGGCTGATCCTCTACACTAGAATGCATGGGATTCGTCATTTGCCTGTAACGACAATAAAGAAAGATAAATCCTAAGCTCTAACATGTGAAGACTATATCGATAAAATAACTAAACATATTCTTCAGATATAAATCATAATCATAATTACTTTAGTTAGTTAAGTTCAAAGTAGTATCATAAAGAGATATCCTCCCATATTCCCTCATGATGATCATTTCTTGTGCCGTGTGCATTATCTGCTTCATCTTCTTCGTTCAATTCTGGTAGGCCCATGGAAAAAGAAGGAGTCTCAAGAAGATCATAATTTGAGCGAATTTTCTCGTCAATATCAACGACCCTTTTTCCTTGAAGAGCTATAGACCACATTTTATTTGCCTGATCAGTGATATAGAACACTTGTTGTTCCTGATCTGCCATAATGAAAGGTTCATCTCCAAAACTTCTACTATTCAAATCTACTAATGTAAATCCTAATCTATCAATCTTCACATCATTATTGACATCAACCCACTTGCATTTGAAAATGGGAAATCTAATTTTAACATAGTCAACCACTTAAATCTCTTCAATGACCCCACAATAAGGTATGGCAGCCAATGTAGGGTTCTTATCTTTCAAACTAGAGAAGTGCATAGATTCAGCCACTAATACAACACCACTGTTCTGGATGATGCTCTTATCATCTAGGGACTTCATGTAAAAGGTATAACTGTTGATCACAAATGAAATCAAACTTATGACATCAACTTCAGGACCACGTGCTAACCAATTTATTGTATCAGAAACACATTCTTCTCCATCAACCTTTTGTTTAAACTAATGTGCGAAAGTTTTGTTATGCTCCCTAATTAACCTTTGTTTAGTCATTCGACTATTTTGTTTCCGTATAATTTCTTTATGGGTATTCATGTAATATTGAACTTCATCAACATTGTTCAAGATGTACAAGTGGACTTGTTGCAATTCATTAGCTTCTATGCTCTTTACTATTGCCCCGCGTCTACCCCCTTCTTGATCATGACGTTTAGGAAGGCCAATATGTCATACATTTGACAAATAATGTTGACAAAATTCCATAGCTTCTTCAGAAACATATTTTTGAACAATAGATGCTTCAGGCTGGTTAGGGTTCTTCACATACCCTTTTAGTATTTTCATAGTTCTTTTGATTGGGTACATCTGTAACATCCCAATTTCTGATTAAGGACTAATGATAATTATTGAGAATAATTATGTGGTTTATGGCAATAATAATTAATATGCCATAATTAGTGGAAATTGAAAGAATGAAATTGTTGGGCATTAGTTAGTGATTAATAGAGAAATTAATTACTAGCTAAGAGAAAATGAGATGTGTGATTAAAATGATCAATGGCTAGGATTGATTGTGTAGTTGAGCATGGGGCATAATCAAGTGTATGTGTGTGCATGTGAGCCCATGAGAGTTGGAGTGAGATGGTGACAAGTGGCAAAGTGTGGGCCCTTGGATGGGAGACACATCATCATCATCTCCATCTCCATCTCTTCTCTCTCTCGTGCTCTCTCTCTTCTCTTCCTCTCCATTTCCGGCGACCTTGAGGCAAGAAGAGGAAGAAGAAAAGCTTGGGAAAAGGTGAGTAAATGGCTTCCTTTGCTCAAATCCTTTTCATAAATGTTGATCATTGAGTTGAGAGCTTCAATTTGGTGATTGTAGTTTCTCCATTTGGTGGTGATTTGAGAATCACGAAAATATGAAGTGTGGAGAATCAAAGAGTGTCTTTGAGAAAGTGGATAAGGTATGTGAAACCAATCCTTCTATCTATGTTTCATGCCAAATGATTATGTTTGGAATTTCTGGAATTATTGCCCTAATTTCGAAAATATGGGTAATGGGTAGTTTGGCATGTTATGGCATTGGAAATGGTATATTGGTATGAGTTTTGAATAGATAGAATGGATTTGGGATTGAAATGTGTGAGGTTGTTGATATAGAGAATTGATGATTATGATACCCTAGACCAAAGCAAGTTAATGGAATGGGAATTGGGTAATTCTGTTGATTCCATTGAATTCAGTGAGGATTTTGTGCTCGAGTGAGCTTGTGCTTCTGGAGTGGGTTTGTGCTCTCGGGCAAGTGCTCGCGGTCTCACTTTCTCTTGTGCTCGAGTGATGTCCATACTTGTGCTCGAGTGAGACCATTCTGTGCTCGAGTGAGGCAGTGGAAAATATCAGGATTGAGTGTTCAAAAGGGGATCTTTGGGGATAGTCTTCCAACCCTTTAGAGCTATGGATTGAGGTGTTTGAGGGCACTTAAAGGGCAATAATGATAACCAACTTGAGTGTCTAAAAGTTAAGGAATTGAAAAAGGGATTAATCCTATATCCTTGGTTTTGGTGATAGGATCTGATGATCACTCTGATTGTGAGCAGCTGGAGCTGGAGCTTACGTGGAAAGAGGGTAGGGAACTTACCTCTCCTGCATGTATTGATAATTGTATTTGTGTATTGATGCATGTTATTGCCTTGCTTGAATTATGTGAAACATATGAGAATGATTGTAGCTCTGTTCTATTTGTACTATGGCCATGAGTATGTTGTGTGAACATTGAGCATGCGGATATATCATTATGTGAACATGTGTTATTGTGATGCAAGCATGTCATGCATTAAATACTTATCTTGCATGCATATTGGTATCTGTTTCCTACTGAGATTCCCCAAAATCTCACCCTCCCCTATCAACATTTTAGACAGGGAAGAAGATTGAGGATGAAGCAAGCATCCAAGGACGAAGAGGACTCGTTTTGGGTGAGAGCTTACTAGTTGGTTATCATTGCGTAAATGGGATTATGTATGTGTATGTTTGGACCAGTATTTGGAGTATGTATTCGTAAGAGAATTTGTGTAATCCCTGTTAGTTGAGTTGTATGGGCTAATGTACCCTATGATTATTGAGCGAAGATATGATCCCGGAATTGTCGGGAATTTATATTGCGTACTCTGATAATTGTATAAATGTAATTTATCTTCGCATAGTAATTATATTCGGAGTGTAAATATGAGACCGTGTTTTAAATGATTTCGAAACGTGGCTGTGAAAACCCCGTCTGGTTGATGGGTTTATAAAGGTTGTTTTGACTTATTGGTCTCTGTTTCACGTTAATTGCATAATCCGGATATTAATTACGGCAGGGGGTTACAACATCTACCAGAAATAGATAGGGCCACACAACTTTATCTCCCTCACTAGATGAACAATCAAGTGTACGATGATGTCAAAAAAGGAAGGAAGAAAAAGCTTCTTAAGCTAGCACAAGATCATATATCCTTCATTTTCTAATTCCTCCAATCTTTCCATGTCAATAACTTTACAACAAATGGCATTGAAGAAGAAACAAAGTCTAGTTAATATGTGTTGAAGATCATATTCGGCAATGCCTCGAATAGCTACTTGGAGTAGTTGTTGCATTAAGACATGACAATCATGAGACTTTAGCCTTATTAACTTCAAGTCTTTCATCAATACAAGCTTTTTAAAATTAGAAGAATACCCTGAGGGAACTTTAGTGCCATGTAAACACTCAAAAAAGCTTCTTTTCTCAACCTTAGACAAAGTATGAGAAGCTGGAGGACAAAAAGTTCTATTACTATATGGCCTTGGATGTAAATCTTCTCATATTCCCATTTCTTGCAAGTCTAATCTTGTCTTCACGCCATCCTAAGAACTTCCTTGTATGTTGAGCAGTGTCCCAACAATACAATCACATACGTTTTTCTCCACATGCATGAAATCAATACAGTGTCTGACATCAAGATTGCGCCAATATGGAAGATCGAAGAAGACAGACCTTTTTTTTCCATATATTTTTCTCATTTCTACTCTTTGATGACTTACCAAACATAGTATTAATATTTTTCACCTTTTCATAAATTTTCTCCCTAGTCAATGCCTCTAGAGCATCTTTAAACTCTTGGCCATCGAAAAAAGCTTTTTTTAATCTATGATGAGGGTGGCTTTATCTAAGAAATTGACTATGGCCAAGGTAAACCGTCTTTCTTCCATGTTGAAGTTGATGGTAGCATGTGCCTTCTTCACATATTGGACAAGCTTTGTGGCCTTTAACGCTATATCCTGACAAGTTACCATATGCAGGGAAGTCATTTATAGTACAAAAGATCATTGCTCGCATATTAAAAGTCTCCTTCTTGTTCGCATCAAAAACATCGACACCTTTATCCCACAACTCTTTCAAGTCTTCGATCAAGGGTTCTAGGTAAATATCTATGTCATTTCCGGGTTGGTTTGGTCCCAAAATCAACATAGACAACATAATGTACTTTAATTTCATACATAATAAAGGAGATAAATTGTAAATTACCAACAGAACAGGCTATGAACTATGTATACTGCTTAGGCTACCATAAGGATTCATACTATCTGTGCTAATCCTAAGCCTGAGATTCCTAGGTTCTTTACCGAAGCTAGGAAATAATTGATCGATTTTCTACCATTGAGAAGAATTAGCTAGATGTCGAATATTTCCATCAGAAATCCTCTCATCTGCATGCAATCTCAAATTTTTGGCATCAATTTCATTGGCAAACAGGCGCTTGAACCTTGGAATGATTGGAAGATACCACAACACTTTTGTAGGGCCCTTATTTGATTTATACCTCAGAGTTTCACATATCGGACATTGCTCCTTCTCTTCATGATCTTTTCTATACAATATACAATCATTAGGGCAAGCATGGATCTTTTTATACTTCATCCCTAGTGGACACAGTATTTTCTTAGCACCATAGTATCGATAAGGCAACACATTATCATCAGGAAGCATGTCTTTAAAGGCCTCAAGAGTTCCTGAAAAACTCTTGTCACTCCTGTTAGATCCCAAGTTTTGATGATAACAAAAAGACAATCGTTTGCATATCATGTTTTTAGGAGATTAAGAAAAGTTTACAAAGTTACCAAATGCATAGAGGAAGTTTTCTGATGTCTGCTGTGAAATTGCACTGGAGTGCTCGAGCATGAATTTTGCACTCGAGCATAGATCTCTTCTATGCTCGAGCAGGTGCGAGTGAAAACCAGAAAGTGTGCACTCGAGAGGCATTCCATTGTTATGTTCACTGGATCACTCGAGCACTAAGGTGTGCACTCGAGCAGAGAAGCCTCTCTCACTCGAGCACATGCGAGCCAGGGCCTGCGAGTGCTTGGCTAAGAGCAAATAATAGCATGCTTCCTTAATTCACTCGAGCAGAGACATCAATGCTCGAGCAAGAGCATTCTGTGCTCGAGCAAGGTACTGTGAGTGCTTGGCCGAGAGCAAATAATAGCATGCTTCCTTAATTCACTCGAGCAGAGAAATCAATGCTCGAGCAAGGTACTGCGAGTACTTGGCCGAGAGTTATGAACTTCAGAGAAGTGCAAGTATGCTCGAGTACACCCTTATATGCTCGAGTGACACATCAATGCTTGCAAGTAAAAATTATTTCCCTCTCCAAATATGACGTGAGTGCCTGGTTAAAAAGTATATTACTTGGGAATATTCTTCTCACTCGAGCAGGAGTCTGTGTGCTCAAGTGAAGGACCACATCACCTGCGAGTGATAATTTTATCCCTCTGAAATCCTGATGCGATTGTTAGTATTGAGAGCATATTCCTGGAGAATATGCGTCTCACTTGAGCAGGAGTGTGTGTGCTCGAGTGAGGAACCATATCACTCGCGAGTACAAATTCTCACTCTTGTCAAAATGGTGTGCGAGTGATGACCCGAGAAGACACTCCCAGTGGAAAATGCAAGATCACTCGAGCAGAGGATGTTGTGCTCGAGTGAGACCCCACTTCACTCGCGAGTGAGGATTCTGTCTCTCTGAAATTCTATGCAAGCACAACCCGATAACAGAAGCATATGAAGGAAAATAGGAGATCACTCGAAGTGAGCCTTTCATGCTCGAGTGATGCCCTGTCAGATCATCAAAAATGCCAAGTCTCACAACGTTCAATCTGAATATGGTTTATTGTTATTTATTCATATCATTATTACTTATTATTATTGTTTAACATTACTTAGAATGTATTATAAGTGTGATACAGGAAGATGAACGTTTGAAATTAATTGTTACGGAGAAAGTCAAACAGCGGCAGACAACATGATTACAAACACGTTCGCACCTACCGCATTCAGAATATTCAAACATGCGCGTGTCCTTCAATAGTTGCAAAAGTCCCGCTCCTTAAATGTTGATTTTCCAAACGGGCAAAAACTGAAGCAACTATATATACAGAGATTCAAAGATAATAAAAACAACGTAGCACAAGAATTCACAAGCTTATACACGAGTCTCTGCTATTCATCATTTTCTCTGTATACATATTGATCTTCAGTGTTTATTCATTTGCTCTGTAAGAGAGTCTTCATACAATTCAAATTCTATGTTTATTTGATCTCAAGGTATTGGGACCTTGAGAGGGTAGTTTTCCTTACGAGAGAAGCAGTTGAGAGAATTCCTTGTTATACCTTCTACTCATAAGCCTTATAAGATACAAGCAGAAGAGAACGTTGCTGCTCGTAAGACTTACAGTGGTGTAAGCAGGAGAGAACGTTGCTGCTCATAAGTCTTGTATACATAAACAAGTGAGAAGGGTCATAGGTTGTTTTTCTGCACGTAAGACTTGTCGTAAGGGGGAGAGAAATTTCTTGTTGAGAGAATATTTCTGCTCGTAGTCCATTCAAGGACGATTGTTGTTTTGTGGCATTCTGAGAGCCCATTGAATCTTGGAGGTATAGTGAAAATCTCAGTAGGTCTTGATCTCTGAGGACTGGACGTAGGCCTTGTTGTTAGGCCGAACCAGTATAACTCTCTGTGTTCAAATCTTCTCAACTCTACTCTATCCACTATATTTTTCATATCACCACATCAAGTGAAAAATTTATAACATCACCCTATTCACCCCCCCTCTTGGGTGAAGCTTGCCTCTTACATTTGGTATCAGAGAATCGTCTTCTCTGAAGAGCCTAACAGCTTGAGAAGGATCCGACAAATGGCAACAATGGGTGAAAATATCCTTCCAGACGGAGCTTCAATCACTAGACCTCCTGGTTTTGCTGGAGAACATTTTTTGTTCTGGAAAGCTAAATTCAGAGTGTTCGTGATGGCCAACGAGTACGGATTATGGAATGTTATACAAGATGGTGACTATGTTCTAATGAAGAAAATCGAAGATAGAGCAGTTAAAAAGATCCCAGATGAGTTTGACGAGAATGACAAAAGGTTAGTGACATTAAATAGTAAAGCCATTCTAATGATACGGAGTGCTCTTAGTCAAAAAGAATATTTTCGTATATGTACTCTACCAACTGCCAAAGATATATGGGATGCTCTTGAAATTGCTCATGAAGGTACATCTGGAATCAAAGAAAATAGAATCAATACTTTAATTACAGAATATGATTTATTTCTTATGAAATCTGGAGAAAGTATATCAGAATTTGAACTCAGGTATACTCATCTTGTTAATCAATTATCTGCTCTTGGAAAGTCGTTTGATCAAAATTCCCAGGTAAGAAAGATTCTTAATATTCTTACGAAAGAGTGGGAAGCAAAGGTGACAGCCATCGAAGAAGCTAAAGGAGAATCTATGAGATCCGTAGCTGCTCTCTTTGGAAGTCTTTCTGAATATGAAGGTAAGTTGAGATTCAAAAAGGAACTTGAAGAATTCGATGATAAAAAGAAAAAGGGAGTTGCACTTAAAGCTATCAAAGAAGAAGAAGAAACTTCCGAGAATGAAGATGTCCCTAATGATGATGAAATGGGAATGATCGTGAGAAAATTCAAGAAATTCTACAGAAGAGGTCAAAGGAATTTCAATAACTATCAAGGTGGACCAAGCAAGAAAGAAAATAAAGAACAACAAATAATATGCTATGAATGTGGGAAACCAGGACACATCAAATCTGAATGTTTCAGAAACAAAGACAAAAAGAAGCTGAAAAAGAAAGCATATATATCATCTATTTGGGGTGATAGTTCATAAGACGAAGAAAGTGACAACGACGAAGTAGCAAATCTATGCTTGGTAGCTAAGGAAGAAGAATCAGACTCTGAGGTAAGTGATTCTGAACCCTCTTATGATGAATTGTTATCTGAGTATAATGCATTGCATACAGAGTTCATCAAAGTTGCTAAAGAAATGGTTAGTTATAAGAAGAAAGTAAAAGAATTAGAAAGTAATGTCATATCATCATATGAAATGTGTAAAGAGAAAGATAAGAAAATAGAAGATTTAACAAAGATTGTTGAAAAGTTTACTAAAGGAAGTGAAACTCTCAAGGTTATTTTAAATTCTCAGAAAGTTTCATTTGATAAATCTGGAATTGGATATAATTATGTGCATGATAAGAATAAAAGATATAAGAAGAATAGTAGAGACTATCTTAAATATTTCAGGAATTCTATGTATACATCGAATCCATTTGTATCATGCAATTATTGTAATAGGAAAGGACATTATACTTCATCGTGTTATTTCAAAAAGGGACAGGTTGTTGGAACATATAAATGGGTTCCGAAAGGGACACATACTTCAAATACTAACCACAAAGGACCCAAGAAAGTGTGGGTACCTAAAACTTGAACATCTTATTCTAGGTATGTCTCAAAGCATCTCGAGCGAACAAATGGTATATTGATAGTGGATGTTCGAGGCACATGACTGGTGACAAAAGTAAGTTCACCATGCTTGAAACTAGAGAAGGAGGAAAGGTAACATTTGGAGGAAATCAATCTGGACGTATTGCTGGAATTGGTGAAGTAGGAAGATCCGATAGCGTTCAAATCAACGGAGTATATTATGTTGAAGGATTATGTCACAATCTCTTAAGCGTAAGTCAAAGCACTGACAAAGATAACTGGGTGATTTTTGACTCAAAAGAATGCTTGATAGTAAGCAAGAAAGATCTACCCCTGAACAAAGAATCTATCAAGACAAAGATCCGAGCTCAAAGGGACGGTAATTGTTATACTATTGATTTAAATTCAAATTCTTCTAAAAATTGTTTTCTTAGTCGTTCAGAGGAAAGTTGGTTATGGCATAAGCATTTGGCTCATGTTAATATGAATCAACTTGACAAACTGATTAGAAAAGATTTAGTTATTGGTCTTCCCAAACTCAAATTCAAAGATAATATGATTTGTGAAGCATGTCAAAAAGGCAAACAAACTAAGTCTTCTTTTAAAACAAAGTATGAGATTTCTACTTCAAAACCTTTACAATTACTTTATATGGATTTGGTAGGACCTGCAAGAGTAAACAGTTTTGGAGGAAATTTATATACTTTAGTAATTGTCGATGATTTTACAAGATTTACTTGGACTATATTTATTGCTTTAAAAGATGAAACATTTGCTGAATTCATCATGTTTGCCAAAAAGGTTCAAAATGAGAAAGGTATTTCTATTGTTTCTATTAGGACAGACCATGGAGGAGAATTTGATAATCAACTATTTGAAAACTACTGCAACAACGAAGGAATAGATCATAATTTCTCTGCTCCCAGAACCCCTCAACAAAATGGAGTAGTGGAAAGGAAGAACAGAGTTCTTACAGAAATGGCAAGAGCATTACTTAATGAAAAAGAAATGTCACAAGTATTCTGGGCAGATGCAATGAGTACTGCATGCTATATTTCAAACCGAGCATATATCCGCAAATCTCTTGGAAAGACACCATATGAACTTTACAAAGGAAGAAAGCCAAATATTGCTCATCTTCATATCTTCGGGTGTAAGTGTTTCATTCACAACAATGGTAAAGAAAATTTAGGTAAATTTAATTCAAAGTCTGATGAAGGTATATTTCTAGGATATTCTAATAGAAGTAAAGCTTACAGAGTTTTCAATAAAAGAACATGCACTGTTGAAGAATCTATTCATGTTGTGTTTGATGAAATTGAATCTCAGACAAAACTTAATGATGAAGAAGAAATGGATTCAATCAAGAAAAATAAATCTATTTCAAAGCAGGATGATTTTGAAACAAATGATTTTCAAAATTTAGAAGATGTCGATGATCATACTCAACCTAAAGCATGGAGACATATGAAGGATCATCCAATTTATCAAGTTATAGGAGATATTCATGAAGATGTCAAAACCAGAAATAGAATTCTCAATGAGGTAATTTTTTCTACTTTTATTTCTAAAATTGAGCCTTCTAATATAGAACAAGCTTTGTCTGACACTGATTGGGTGATTGCTATGCAAGAAGAACTAAATCAATTTCAAAGAAATCAAGTTTGGGATTTAGTTCCTCGACCTAAAGATCATACGGTTATAGGGACTAAATGGGTTTTCAAAAGCAAACTTGATGAATCAGCAATCATTGTGAGAAATAAAGCAAGATTGGTAGCCAAGGGCTATAATCAAGAAGAAGGTATTGATTATGAGGAAACATATGCTCCAGTGGCAAGATTGGAAGCAATACGAGTACTCCTAGCTTTTGCTTGCATCAAAAGTTTTAAACTTTATCAAATGGATGTGAAAAGCGCTTTTCTAAATGGTTATATTATGGAGGAAGTATATGTAGAACAGCCTCCTGGTTTTGAAGATGAAACAAAACCTGATCATGTCTTCAAACTTAAGAAAGCATTATATGGTTTGAAACAAGCACCCAGAGCTTGGTATGAAAGACTAAGCAAATTTCTTCTTGATCAAGGTTTTGTCAGAGGTAAAGTTGATACAACTCTATTAATCAAACATAACAAAAATGATATTCTAATTGTTCAAATTTATGCTGATGATATTAATTTTGGTGCTACTAACGAATCTATGTGTCAAGAATTTTCTACGATTATGCAGGGAGAATTTGAAATGTCCATGATGGGAGAATTGAACTTCTTTCTTGGACTTCAAATCAAACAAAAGAAGAATGGTATATTTATATCTCAGACAAAGTATTTGAAAGATTTGTTGAAGAAATATGGATTAGAAAATGCTAATGGAGCTGATACTCCAATGAGTTCTACAACGCTGTTGGATGCTGATGTAAAGGGACCTAGCTTCAACATCACAAAGTATAGAGGAATGATTGGCTCATTACTCTATCTCACAGCAAGTAGGCCAAATATTCAGTTCAGCGTAGGAATGTGTGCAAGGTATCAATCCGCTCCTAAGGTATCACATACAGAGACAGTAAAAAGAATCTTCAAATATCTAGGAGATACTTCAGAACTTGGTCTTTGGTATCCAAAAAGAGGGAACGAGTATTTAATGGCATATTCAGATTCAGATCATGGAGGATACAAAACTGACAGAAAGAGTACCAGTGGTCAATGTCAATTTCTTGGAGGTTCTCTAGTATCATGGTTTAGCAAGAAGCAGAACACAGTTTCATTATCCTCGACTGAAGCTGAATATATAGCTGTGGCAAGTTGCTGTTCTCAAGTGCTATGGTTAAAACAACAACTTCAAGATTTAGGAATTTACTTAAAAGAAATTCCAATTTATTGTGATAATACTAGCACGATAAGCTTGGCAAAGAATCCTGTACAACATTCAAGGACCAAGCATATAGACATTCGACATCACTTCATTCGAGATCATGTTCAAAAGAGAGATATCAAAGTGGAATTCATACCAACTCATCTTCAACTTGCGGATATTTTCACAAAGCCAATTGCAAAAGATCAATTCCTATATATTCGAAGAGAATTGGGAATGGTTAATTCCAATGAGTTGTAAGTTTTCTTGTTAAATATTTTAATTAAATGTTTATTTTGATGATAACCATACTGACTTTGGCATCGGAGTGTTAAAAACCTTTGTGCAGGTCTGTCACTCGAGCACTGAGGGTGCTGCTCGAGTGATGAGCTTTGTCACTCGAGCACAAGCAGCTCTGCTCAAGCACAGCACTGTTAAAAATGCTCTGCTTCTTGACATGTAAAACAGAGGTTAACAGAGGAAATAAGAATACCAAGAGACTGTATCACAAGCAACAGTGAGAATCGCACTCACTCGCGAGTGAGAAACTCTCACTCGAGCACGATATGAACATGCTTGAGGTGAGGAGTGCCTGCTCGAGTGAAGAAGAAGAATTTCTTCTCAAAAGCTATCCAAATCATGGTTACTCAGATGATCTTGGAGGATTTGAGTACAAAGACACAAGATATGTCAAGAAATTCACAATCCAGGTACGTTTTACACATTTTATTAATTTTCCAGAACATCACTCGAGCACTGATAGAACACACTCGAGCACAGTATGAACATCACTCGAGCACTAGGGTTCATGCTCGAGCACTGTCACTTATATTATTTTCGCGGGAGCTCAGAACGTCGCACTTCCTGCTCTCACTCGAGGTGTTCTCTCACTCGAAGGACGCAACTCTTCATCTTCAACCGTTTTCTCTTCAATCAATCGCGTCCATTTGCCTTAAATCACCGTTACAACTCTTCAATATTCTATAAAAGGTGATTCTTACACTCTGCATCTCTCATTCGTGCCCTAATCTTCGTTTGTCTTTCCTTCAAAACCGAGAGTTTTTGCTTCTCTTCCACTTTCTCTACAATGGCAAGAACTAAACTACCCTCTATTCCTCAAAGATCTCATTCTCCTTCTCCTACTCACTCTGCTGCCAGTGCATCTGGTACCCCAGAACCAACACCTCCCTCTCCCAAAATCTCTTCCTCACCATCACCTCCTCCTAAACCCAAGACCAAAAAGAGGAGCCCGGCTAAGAAACCTCACCCAAAGCCTCAAGTCTCAAAGAAAGACCAACCTCCTCAAAAGAAACCAAAGGGAGTGGTGTTCAAGGAACCTATAATCACCCGGTCTCAATCCAAAGAGGTTCAAGGAAGAGGGAAGGAGACAGAGCAACCCCAATCATCTTCCTCTTCTGGTGATACATTCGGTAGACAACTCCGGGAAGCAATAGAGAAATCCAAACTTGACAAAATAGTTGGGAAGATTGCGTCTCAAGCCGGTGTTTCAAGTTCTCATCAAGTTAGGCAACCAAGTGCCTCTGCTTCAGGAGCACCTTCTGCCTCTCAAGCACCAGTGGATGACCAACTCACCAGTTCTCCTGAGGGATTCAATGTTGAAGAACTTAAGGCCTTGCCTCAGAAGGTATATGATGATGAATTTAAACATAGACATTTCTGTCCTGTGGTATATGTGGATCTGGATTACTTGAAAAAGAATTGTCACTTGGATCTATACCCTTATCTTCAATACTATGCTCCTTGGCTAAATATCCATTTGCCATACTCTTCCACTGTTGTGAAAACCTTTTATTGCAACATGAAGTCTCATAATATTAAGTCTAGATCTGGTGAGTTGATTGAAGAAGTAGTATCTACTACTATTAGAGCAAAATTTATTATGATTTCTGCCAAGATCATAAATGACTTACTTGGTTATGTTGCACCTCCTCCTGATCCACCCTCTTTCTCTGCCAATGAAGTTCTTAAAATTCTGAGACCAAAAGACCCCATTGGCTCCCTCATTTTCAAACCTATGATATGCCTGATATTCACAGAGTCCTTCATTATATATATTCCCGGAGCATAGTCAATAAGTCCAAAAATTTTACCCACTTTGCTCAAAAGGACTATTATTTGTTCGCTTCTTTGGTTGCCGGGCAACAAAGGAATGTGGGGGAGATTATTTTTAACTAGATGAGAAGGTTTCGATTTTCTTCAACAAGATCCACAACCATACCATACCCTCAGCTTGTATCCTTCATTCTCATGAAAAACAAAATTTGGTATTTGGAAGGAACTAAAAGGGTACTCATCTCAAGGTTTGGTAAGACTCAGTTGACTCACATGGGTATCAGTCTGCCGATGAGTCAAACCAAAGCCACATCCAAGAGGGAAGACACTCCATCCAGAGGTGATGAGGCACAATCATCTGCACAAGGTCCTATTCCTCCACCTTCCTTTCTTAATGCCTCTCTTTCCAACCATATCTCTGAGGCCATCAATCAAGCTGTATCAAGTTTGAAGAAAGAGTTAATGACTGAGTATGAGAAGCTTGTGGAGAAAATGGAGGCACAGGTCATCAAATTGGTAGACAAGGCCAATATCAATTTTGACCTGATATTCAAGACTCAGGATGAAATGTCACAAAGGATCACAAATATGGAGACCTTCCTGCACTCACATTTCCCTTCTACCTCTTCAGGGATTCCTCCTGAGACCACTCCTCCATTTGTACCACAGACACATGTACTCTTCACCGATCCAAATACTAATGTTGATGTCACTTTTGATCGGTCGCCTACAATACCTCCCTCATCTTCTGTACCACAGCCAACATCTCCTCCTGATGAGCCCATTGATCCTCTCACTGCCATGGTGTCCTTTGTTCCACCTCCTCAGCCCCCTTCTGATGTTGACAAAACGGGGGAGAAGGATGTGTGATGATTTATGAGCTACTGTGGCTACTGTGGGATGTATTTGGGTGTTTGGGTAGATTTTCTGTATGGGTAGGATTTGATGTTATTTTGTAATGGGATTTGATGTTAACTTTTATGTTGTTGACCACTTGAATTCAAGCTTGATATTAATGAATTTTTCTTTGTTTCAAGTTATTCATGAATATGATTATCAAGTTTAAATGATGTTTCAAGTTGTTATTAAGTTATATACCTCATACTATGCTTATCTTGGTTGTTAAGTGTCTAGAGGAAACATTGCAGGAAAACTTAAACTTGAAGCCAAAACTTGATATGCATTTGGAAACGTTGAAGAATTTCAAAAATTTTCAATCTCAATCACAAAGGTTTTGTCATCATCAAAAAGGGGGAGAATGTTAGATCCCAAGTTTTGATGATAACAAAAAGACAATCGTGTGCAAATCATGTTTTTAGGAGATTAAGAAAAGCTTACAAAGTTACCAAATGCATAGAGGAAGTTTTCTGATGTCTGCTGTGAAATTGCACTGGAGTGCTCGAGCATGAATTTTGCACTCAAGCATAGATCTCTTCTATGCTCGAGCAAGTACGAGTGAAAGCCAGAAAGTGTGCACCCGAGAGGCATTCCACTTTTATGTTCACTGGATCACTCGAGCACTAAGGTGTGCACTCGAGCAGAGAAGCCTCTCTCACTCGAGCACATGCGAGCAAGGGCCTACGAGTGCTTGGCCGAGAGCAAATAATAGCATGCTTCCTTAATTCACTCGAGCAGAGACATCAATGCTCGAGCAAGAGCATTCTGTGCTCGACCAAGGTACTGCGAGTGCTTGGCCGAGAGCAAATAATAGCATGCTTCCTTAATTTACTCGAGCAGAGACATCAATGCTCGAGCAAGAGCATTCTGTGCTCGAGCAAGGTACTGCGAGTGCTTGGCCAAGAGTCATGAACTTCAGAGAGGTGCAAGTGTGCTCGAGCATACCCTTATATGCTCGAGTGACACATCAATGCTTGCAAGTGAAAATTCTTTCCCTCTCCAAATCTGACGCGAGTGCCTGGTTAAAAAGTATATTACTTGGGAATATTCTTCTCACTCGAGCAGGAGTCTGTGTGCTCGAGTGAAGGACCACATCACCTGCGAGTGATAATTTTATCCCTCTAAAATCCTGATGCGAGTGTTAGTATTGAGAGCATATTCCTAGAGAATATGTGTCTCACTCGAGCAGGAGTGTGTGTGCTCGAGTGAGGAACCATATCACTCGCGAGTACAAATTCTCACTCTTGTCAAAATGGTGTGCGAGTGATGACCCGAGAAGACACTCCCAGTGGAAAATGCAAGATCACTCGAGCAGAGGAAGTTGTGCTCGAGTGAGACCCCACTTCACTCACGAGTGAGGATTTTGTCTCTCTGAAATTCTATGCAAGCACAACCCGATAACAGAAGCATATGAAGGAAAATAGGAGATCACTCGAAGTGAGCCTTTCATGCTCGAGTGATGCCCTGTCAGATCATCAAAAATGCCAAGTCTTCAATCCGAATATGGTTTATTGTTATTTATTCATATCATCATTACTTATTATCATTGTTTAACATTACTTAGAATGTATTATAAGTGTGATACAGGAAGATGAACGTTTGAAATTAGCTGTTACGGAGAAAGTCAAACAGCGGCAGACAACATGATTATAAACACGTTCGCACCTACGCATTCAGAATATTCAAACATGCGCATGTCCTTCAATAGTTACAAAAGTCCCGCTCCTCAAATGTTGATTTTCCAAACGGGTAAAAACTGAAGCAACTATATATACAGAGATTCAAAGATAATAAAAACAACGTAGCACAAGAATTCACAAGCTTATACACGAGTCTCTGCTATTCATCATTTTCTCTGTATACACATTGATCTTCAGTGTTTATTCATTTGCTCTGTAAGAGAGTCTTCATACAATTCAAATTCTATGTTTATTTGATCTCAAGGTATTGGGACCTTGAGAGGGTAGTTTTCCTTACGAGAGAAGCAGTTGAGAGAATTCCTTGTTATACCTTCTACTCATAAGCCTTATAAGATACAAGCAGAAGAGAACGTGCTGCTCGTAAGACTTACAGTGGTGTAAGCAGGAGAGAACGTTGCTGCTCATAAGTCTTGTATACATAAACAAGTGAGAAGGGTCATAGGTTGTTTTTCTGCACGTAAGACTTGTCGTAAGGGGGAGAGAAATTTCTTGTTGAGAGAATATTTCTGCTCGTAGTCCATTCAAGGACGATTGTTATTTTGTGGCATTCTGAGAGCCCATTGAATCTTGGAGGTATAGTGAAAATCTCAGTAGGTCTTGATCTCTGAGGACTGGACGTAGGCCTTGTTGTTAGGCCGAACCAGTATAACTCTCTGTGTTCAAATCTTCTCAACTCTACTCTATCCACTATATTTTTCATATCACCACATCAAGCGAAAAATTTATAACATCACCCAATTTACCCCCTCTTGGGTGAAGCTTGCCTCTTACAACTCCATCCATGCCATGCTTTCAAGCTTACCAATTTCAATACAGTATTTAGCAATTGGTATTTTTTACAGCCTGGGTACAGCAGCATCTTAGCATCGCTGCACATATTACCATATGTATGTGATTGTTCAAAAGCCTCTTCTCCTACATCACGAATAATATCCTCTATCCGATCATCCATATCCGTGTCATTATTATCATCACAGGTCACTTCCCCCTGTTGAGATGCACTTGGCATTTCTAATTGTTCACCATGCTATACCTATACTACATACGTCTTACAAAACCCTTCACAAATTAAATGTGTATATATATCTGCAGCACTTAATCGCTTCTCATTCAAACATTTTACATAAGGGCAATAAAACATCCCACTATCATCATCAGCATTTCTTTTTGCAAAGTCTAAAAAATCCCTCACCCCAACATTATATTCAACACTCGTCCGTTTAGCTTGTATCCAACTATGATCCATATATTCCAACACCTTTTTTTTGTTTTCTACTTTTTCCCCTGGAAAAGGCAGGATTGAAAAGGTTCACTAGTTGTGATCCATTAACACAGAATTCAGCTCAAAACAAAATTCACAATCATTATTATATAGCTTTGCTTGTAAGTCAGGAGGAAAGCAAGAAATGGAATAAACAAGAGTGTTGACTTTTTTACTCCTTTGAAATATAAGAAAGATTTTGGCCACAAATTTATATGAATGGGGTTGAAGAAGTTAGATCTCAACCCCATCATGCATATTGAATGTCTAATGACAAGAGCTAGCAACATTGCTCTTGTAATCATTTTCTATCATACTTGTACTTCAAGGCCAAAAAACAGTCAAATTAACTGCAAATGTTAAATTTAAGGTAAGGCACTGACATTGGCATTCAATATATGTCAATCAAATTTATTCGATCACCATCAATACAGGATTCAAAGTTTTAATTAAATTGAATCCCTTTCACCTAATTCAGGGGTTTGTAATAATACTTTGATTAAATTTTCATGAACCTATTTGATATAATAATCAATGAAAAAGAAATAAATAAAGCTTAGGTCCATTTATTTATATCCATTAGGTCAAATTCCTCGATTCAATCAAGACATATGCACCTATTTTTAAAATAAAAACTCATATTGATAACATTTCAATATGTGAATTGCTCATAACATAATTTAACATCTTTGAACCATAGGAACTTTCTCACATCATAAGTCTACACCCCAATGTTCCCCAATTTCCTTCACATTGGTTTTTTATGTCTGCTTCCTTATTAGTAATACTATTATAGTAATTAAGGTTAATTTTTTATCAATATAGTACAACTAAAAAAATAACAATTAACTTATCAAATGTCTTAAAATGAAAATTATATACTAAATGTCTTAAAACTAACGCATTGTATTTAAAAAAACAAACAAACCTGCAATTAGAGGGAGGCCAACGGTGTAGAGGGAAAGGGATATATAATAAACCAAATCCTGCCTGAACAACCTGAAATTGCTCGTCATCTACAGAAAAAAAGCATCAAAACCTCTCAGACCAAGGCCAAAATAAATATTTCACCTTTAAAACCTCTCAGACCGAGACCAAAGGAGTAAATATTTCACACTATTCAGCCTTCCATCATCATTATCCTGAGATATCACCTAAGAAAGGCACTATGGTTTCTTAACATGCACATATATATTACTCCCTCCTTTACTTAATAAAAATCCCCACATTAATGAATTGTCACTTGTCAAGCACAGAAAACACAAGAATAAAAGAGAGCTCTACATACCTTTCTCGATACTTGCCAATAACTGCAAAAGATTGGTCTAATGTTGTATGCTGATTGCAATTTCTCTTCCTCCTTTAGTCTCCATGAAAGCCACCTAACACATCCAGTATTCAGGGCAGCTGGCATAAACAATTAAGCACATGTCATAAAGTTTTACAGCCCATTGTCAATGAAGGAAACAGAAAATCAAGGAAAAATTAGACTATCTAAGGGGCGGAAGCAACAACCAAAATTAGGGAAAATACTTTATTGGGAATACTGCATAGACTAATACCCAATCAGAGGGTTCACTTCAAAAATAGAAGATAAAATTGGTGTGCATAGACTAATTCTGTGCATAGACTAATTCATCTATTTTTAACATATAAGAATCATTCTCAACAAAATCTAGATAATGGTGCCAATTCTCAATTGACTGGCACCAAATGGCTTGACAAAAGCAGGAAAACAAAGAGGAAAACATAAAGATAGAATTCATGCTAGAAAGAGACACACACATATATACACAATAATATAGCTACAACTCAAATACTTATATTCCCTTCAAACAATGGTTTATTGATGACAAAATGAATGATAGAATACTACGAAGTAAATATTAGCAGTGAAAGGAAAAGAACACAATCTCATAATAACTTATAATTTTCTAATAAAAAACCACACATTAAGAAATGTAGTGAATAAGGGATGACATACAGCACCCACGACGACAACCACGAGCAGCTGAAGCAATGTATGATAGTGACCAAAGAGTGACAACAGACTTGATTCAGAATGGGATCAGGTAAGGGATGGGGAGTCGATGGCTGAGGAGAGAAAAAATTGGGATCAATTTGCTTGAGTGATTCAGAATGGAAGGGAATTTAGAATGGAAGGGGGCGGAGTGAGAGGCACGACGAAATTAAATTGGGGAAGATTTTTCAGACTGGTTAATAGGGAAACCGGTCTAAAAAAAGAGTTTTTAAGACTGGTTGCCTAACAAAAAGTGGACTTTTAAGACCAGTTGTTAGGCAACCGGTCTTAAAAGTCCACTTTTAAGACCGGTTGTTAGGCAACCGGTCTTAAAAACCCTTTTTTTTAGATCGGTTATCCTATTAACCGGTCTAAAAAATAAAATCCAAAACTTTTTTAGACCGGTTAGTATAGAACCAGTCTAAATAATCTTTTTTAGACCGGTTATTATAATAACCGGTTACCCAACTTGTTTATAATTACAAAAATGCTACCGCGCATTTCTTTTAGACCTAATCCACTACAACTGGTCTAAATGGGCCGGTCTAAAACGCCTTTTTTCTACTAGTGCCACCACTACCTCCCCTACAAGCTCCTTTCCCTCCCCCTCCTTCACTACCTCCTAATCCTCCTCCACTTCTGCCTCCTCCTTAAATAGAGGCTCTATTGTAGACGATGGCTTGCCTTGACCACTCCACAAAGCGTCTCGCTACATACGTCGTAGTCTAACAAGAAGTTGGACCTCATCATTCATCACAATCAAGTTGTATATAACTTCATGTCAGACCCTTCATCTCCTTCCTTTAACATCGATGATGCACTAAGCGTGGAAGAGGATAGAGTAGTGGTGATGACTAAAAACCACAACTTTTTTTATTAAAACATTAATAGTTAAGGTAAAGTAGCCTAAAAATAATTTCAAAAAACCATTGTTACTTCATGGTTATTATTAAACAATTGTACCTAATGAAGGTCAAGTTTATAGTTATTAGTCAACAATCATTACTTGACACGTTTGGCCGTGTAACCCTTCCATTCCAAAGGACATGTTCTGCAAGGTAACCCACAAAACCCCTTTCCGTTCCACTATTATTTTATTAAAAAAATGATCTTTAATGTTAAAGGAAGCATTCAGCAGTAACATAATCCATGAAACAGCTATTTAAACGTCCAAAAAATGAACTCTACTATCCACTTCAATTTCAACTTCTCATATTCAACTTCTGACTTTTGTTCTTCATCAATATCATAGATAAACATAAGAGATCTTCTAGTTCATCATCTTTTGATCTCACTGGGGTAAAACCAAAAGATGATCACCATCCACCGACAAGTATTAAAGGGCTTATCCACATGAACTATGACCTCCAACATAAAGTCAATGATTACATAGAAGAGCAAGGATGCAAGGACAAGTGCTTGAATGAACTGACCACTCTTGTTCGCTCTCTAAATGAGAACATGGACAAATTACTGGAGAAGGGTGAATTTGATTATACAGCAGATCCTTAATCTCCATAACTTTTTATTTTTTGTTTGTTTAATCACACTCTCATTTTTTTAGAATACCATGTCAAATACCTAACAGTTATTAAGAAAAAATAGTCACTATTTAAAACACCTAATGATTGTAATGTAAAATTGTGTACTTTTGTTTAGATGCTCACTACGGTTTTAAATTAAGAATTGTAAGAAAAGGACACCTTTCATAATGGTTCTAAAGTTATAACCGTGAGCAAGTTTCACCAAGTCTTTTAAAACACCCACTATATCTTGCCTCATCACATTCCCATGTTATTACACTTGTCTTTCGTCAAATGTTACCCACCATCATCAGAACCCCACAACTCTAATTGGCTTTTCCGATAGTTGACAGTTGTTTTTAGGTGAACCACATCCTCCACTGCTTTCTTGAAACTTCAGTCTGACAGCTGTGTGAGTTGTTTTGATTGTTCTAACTTGCATTTTCATTTTGGAGCCCTAACTAGGTTGTATTCCTTCACGTGCTCTATTCTCCTTTTTTTTAGGTATGATTTATCTTTTACATTTTGCATTCTCTATTCTACATTATGTATTCTCCTTATTTTTCACTTCATCATGCCTAGCTAGGTTTTAACCTTAGTTATGCATCATGTTTTTTCAAAAAATCCATTGCTTTGTTCCTTGTGGTTGACTGAATGAGTTTTGTTTTCCACTTAAAATGGCTAGTTCTAGTTCCTCCAGCACTGATAATAACCCTAGTACTTATAATGCCCATAATACTGGTATTCCCCCTAAAACTGATATTGTACATAGTTAAACCAGACACTTGACCTAGGAATAGGTGCTAAAAGAAGTATGGGATATTGTAAGGATGGGCTGTTATGCCTTGACTTTTGTGAATAAAGTAAAGTCTTTAGGGAGAAAATTTGATGTGACATGGAATGATGAGGGTCAAGCCCTTAAGCCGTCATACTTCATTATCTATATCAGCTTAATGATAAGGAACAATATTCCTATCACATTGGGTAACTGGTGTTGAGGATAAAACAAGTACACAGATGTTATTTAGGACAACATCAGGGTAAGTTGTTATATCCCATGTTTTGATAATAACAAAGCTTAATAAAGTGTTCTAGAAGAGATACATTATCTTAAAAAGGCTTTGAAAAATATTACTGAGAAAATCACTATATCACTCAAGTGACCACTCGAGTGATATGGAAAAACTTGGTTATTCTACTTTTAAACAATGATAAAGCATTTTATGGACTTTTCCAGTTGATCACAAGAGTGACCACTAGAGTGATGTGTTTTTTTGAAAAGAGCTCATCACCATAGTGCTTACTGGAACTATTAAAATATTCACAGTCATGATCACTCGAGTGCTACACTTATTTACCCTCACTCCTACCTCACCATGGTAACCAAGATAGTGATCTATTTTCTAAATAATATTTCTCCAAATGATCACTCGAGTAACCACTTGAGTGGTAAGGCTCGAATTGTATCACTATCAGTCCACCATAGTTAAAGATAGATCACTCGAGTAACCACTTGTTTTTTGGAAAGAAATTTAAAGATAGATCACTCAAGTTATGTTTTAAAATTTTCATCACACTACTACAGAATATAGATATTACTACCCCAAAGGATGTCCGTTTTTTAAAAAGGGAAGTCAAAAATAAAGGCTGTAGCATTTTTGTAATTAAAGGTAGGAATTATGTATCTTTAGGCATCCCAAATTTGAATTGGGATGCCTAAAGTCCATTTTAGGCATCTTAAACTAAAATTGGGATGTCTAAGGTCTTGAATTTTGCCTCCCGCACGCCAAAATGTGAACCTTTAATGGGGACGCCTAAACACAGCCACCCAATGCATGTGGCTGTGTCAGGCAGGGACTTTAGGCATCCCCAGTTTGACTAAGGATGCCTAAAGTCCTATCAACCTTGTCACATCAGTCAACTCATGCTCTAACTTCTTTCTTCCTCTTATTAATGTGTTTCCGTCTTTCTTTTCTTTCTTTGTGTTTCTCTCTCTCTTCTTTCTCTATGTTTCCCTTTATTCCAAAGACAAGTCTTCCTATTTGTCCGACAGAGCTATAGGCAACCAAGGAAGGGATAAGTGTGCCGTCGTTTCTCTCTCCCTCTCACTATTGACGTCCAGCTGGTGCCATTGTAGGTCGTCTCCATCTCTGTCATCCATAGGTTTGTCTCTCACATTACAACTTTATTTTCTTTAACACAAAAATGCTTGGAATCACTAAAGTTATGCTTTTCTTACAAAAATGTTTGGAGTCACCGTCTCCCTATACACTGTGACAGCAAGTTTCCTTGACACCATCAGCCACCATCCCTCTTATTTCTATTATCTTTTCCTTAAATATAAAGTTCATAATTTTTCATTAATAGGATATAATGACTTCATTTCACAATATATGGGGAATAATCATTAAAATAGGAATTAAATTAAAAGAGCTTTCATTTCACAATTTATGTCTTCATTTATTGAATGGATTGCTGATGAATAGGACAGCACCACCTAAGTGCTTAGTGAAAAGTAGAGTGATAGATATAGATAAATAATGAGAGTGTGCGCTCCATAGGACTAAATGCATTATCTCTTTCAATCAAAAACACAAATTTTGAAATTACTAAAGTTGTGCTTTATTTTTTTCTAGAGGATTTTAATTTTGAAAAGAGAAGAGAAATAAATTATCCTTCCCAAACATATACAATCCTTGGCCGGTCATGCAAGGGTAAAGTTCTTAGAAACCCATAGTGGTTTTATCCGAAAGTAAGTAGTTTCAATTCAAGTTCTTTCATTGATGGTTGTTTTAGATATGCATTTATTGATTTTAACAACCATTTGGTTTTGATTTCTAGTGCCCTCGACAACCTGGCAGTACTGAATGTGGATACTATGTTATACTTTATATGTATAACATCATTCAGAGTGGAATTACAAAAGATTTTGAACAGGTAATCGCCTCTTCATTCTCAAATGATAATATTTTTTGTGTTGTAATTGAATTGCTAATTAATTCATTCACTTGATTCATTTCACCTAAGCTTATTTTCTAATTTGTATATTTTTTATGATGAAGATGCCTACTTATATGAAGACATTAATTTGATCAGAGACCTTTTGACTAGACATCTTCTTCAACATATAGATCAATAAAGTTTTTATTTATATTAGTTAGTAGTTTGTAATAGACAACTTTTTGACACTTTGTGGTTGTTATTGTACATAGTACATTAAGTTATAGGAGTTGACAATTTAATTAGCTAGTACTGGATGTTTCCTTACCATATTTTGTAAAGGACATTATGGTTTATGATATTTCTTTGATCCTACTTCTACAATTTTAATTTGCTGGGCAGTGAAGAATATAAATAATTATTTTTATAAAAAAAAACTTTTAACATCTGTAAAGAAAAAGGGATGCCTAAAGTGTGTACATTGACACTTTAGATGTCCCTTTTTATAAAAGGGATGTCTTAAGTATTTAAAGTGTCACTAGACACTTTTGATGTCCCTTTTTAAAAAAGAGAAGTCTAAAGTCTAGACATTAGGCATCCCTTTAGTTACAGACGTTATTGCCATAATATACTACGTCGCTCACATAAGTGTCCCCCTGTTTTCTGACATTAAAAGGGCTAAAACATGGATGTTAAAAGGGTTTTCTGTAGTAGTGTCACTATCACTTCACTATAATAATTTGTCCTAGTAATCATGTCCTAAAAATTTTGAAGAGAAGATCACTCGAGTGGCCATTAAAGTAATGGGCTAAAAATACATCACTAGCACAGCACCATGGTGACCCGGTAGTACTCAGTATTTTTTAAAGAGAATATTACTAGAGTGACCACTTGAGTGATGTGTAAAAAGTGTATCACTACTACTGCACCATGGTGATATTAGTTAGTGATATGTTTTCTGTTGAAACAAGATAAAGCATGATCAATTGAGTAACCCAGTTGCAATCATTATAATCACATCACCAAGTGATCTATCTAGTGATTTGTTTTAAAATAAAATATTATCACTCGAGTGATCCTATTTACATACATCACTACCATATAACCATAATGAGGCAACCAGTGATATGTTTTGTTTTCAAATTGTCTAAGTGAAGATCACTCGAGTGATGCAGTTTCAGAAAATATAGCAGTACCTCAAAAATCTTGATACTTATTCCAATATTTTCTAAACTTGTTCTTTTTGCTTCTTAATGTTATAATGTTATACCAATGTTTGATCATATTATAGATGCTTAATCAAGGATTAATACAAGATTACTAAAAAGCACTTTATGTGTCAGAAGCATTAAATGCACAGAGTCTCAAACACTTCAAATTCCTTTTCTCTAATGGCTAATTCAAAGGACAAAAGGAAAAATCTGACATTCTTAATAGATAAAAGCAATGACCTAACACTCTAATGGCAATATTCAAGAGTAACAGTCATTAAAAATTCTCACACTGTAAATAGCATAGCATTGAAGATAAAGAAACAACCAACGCTGTGCACAATTACTGTTACATTCATTGCTAAGTCTTAAAGCTCAATCTCTGTATGATTTTGTACTTCAGTGATAATCTATTTACTCTTGAGAGAGACTATACTTAAGCATTTATTATGGTTAAGTTACTCAAAGTAATGGGACCTTGAGAGGGCTTTTAATTACAAAATGTAAGAGGAAGCGAGTATTCCTTAAGAAGAAATTTGATTATACTGAGGCGCCAAGAGCCCTGTGAATCTTAGGAAGATAGTGGAGCTCTCAAAAAGGCTTTTTTGAGGACTAGATGTAGGTCAAGTAGATTGGACTAAACTAGTATAAATCTCTTATGTCCACCTTTGGTGATATCTCTCTAACTCTCCTCTCTTAATTAAGTTTGTATTTAAGTTTAAATTTTTTAAATCACCCAATTCACCCCCACTTAGGTGGAAGGCTTGAACAAACATAAGTTATATATGCCTGCTAATTACTTGCTGCATACTTGTAAAAATTATTAACTTGAATTGTGTGCTTTGTAGTCTGCATATGATATAGACAGAATTTAAAGAAATGTTTTCCTCAAAAAGGCTGGGCAAGCATTAAGCACATTTTAGGTCCTTGAGCAAAATGGATGAGTGGAGAGAATTTGTCATCTCAAATTGCCAACTATGATTCCAGGTAATAGTTATTCACAATCATAAGACTTGCATATATATGTTTAATATTAACTAGAGTGTTGTGTGATTTTATAGAAAATAGGCTGGGAAAATAAGGAGAGAGTAAAGAATAATAAGTATCCATACAAGGCAAGGTAAATGGGGTATGCTCACATTGCTCAAAAGTTGTCCGCTAAGAGTGGGAACTGTAGTAGACCTCACTGTCATGAACTTTGGTCGGTGGTAAGGCAAAATAAAGATGGCTCTTATGACAATCCTCAAACAAAGAAGGTTGTCGATAAAATGTTAAGCATTAATATTAGCCCAACTTATGGAACTAATATCTTTAATTAACTATCAATATTAACATTATTGTTAAATGTACAACAGGCCATGTCCTAGGAAGTTACTACGTAAGGCTGACATTCTGCGGATGAGGATGTATTGGTCAAGAACTTGGGGCCTGACCAACATGGTCTTCTTAGGGGCCTAACAATAAGTATCCATACAAGGCATGGCAAATAGGGTATGCTTACATTACTCAAAAGTTGTCCGCTAAGAGTGGGAACAGTAGTATATCTCACCATCATGAACTTTAGTCGGTGGTAAGGTAAAATAAAGATCGCTCTTATGACAATCCTTAAACGAAGAAGGTTGTCGATAAAATGTTAAGCATTAATATTAGCCCAATTTATGGAAGTAATATCTTTAATTAACTATCAATATTAACATTATTGTTAAATGCACAACAAGCCTTGACCTAGGAAGTTACTATATAAGGTTGACATTCTGCGGATGTGGACTATTGGTCAAGAACTTGGGGTCTGACCAACATGGTCTTTTTAGGGGACTTGGCTTCGCTCCTTTTCTTTTCCCATCCGCTTCCATCCTACCTCCTTCATGACTATTCGATCAAGATCTAATAGTGCACATTTAATATTTTATAAAATAATTATTACAATGGAGAGAAGGATAGGAAGGAATTGAAGAGAAGGAAATATTAAATGTGGACTATCCAATGGTCATAAAGGAGGTAAGGATGGGAATAAACGGTAAAAAAAAGGAGAGAAGCTAGGTCCCTTCTTAAGGGTACTAGCTTTGGAATGACTAAGACAAAATATTATGGTCACCAAACTTTAAAGAAATAAGAAGGATGAAAATTATGAAAAACTTCAAAAAAAAGTGTGATCAAATCAAAAACAAATATTGTTTCTTATATAAGATCTTATGAAGGTGTGTTGTACGAATCAGGAAGGGGGAAATAGCTTCCTAAGTACTAGAGGTAGCTGTAAATTTTCAAGCCATGATCTTCCTAAGGGATTGGCAGAAGTTGAATATTTTGTTGATAGCCCTAGACACCATACAGTTGCAATAGACCACATATTCAACCGTTCAGAGAATAGCATGATTCATAACGAGCTTATCCCTCTTGAGCATGTGAAGGTACAAATCAATACCAACATTAACCCTATCTCTCCACTCCTTATGGCCACCAAAGACATAGATACAATAGGAGGTGCTATAGGCAACTACATTGTATGGCCTCAGCATCTACTTAGAGTATGCAAGCTGAGAAAGAAGTCTACCACTCAAAAGAAACTTCCCACCAGGTCCAAGATCACCAATCCGTTTAAGCCATTTAATCAGTCCAAGCCCCCTACTCAGTCCATGAAGTCATTCTAACAAAATAAGCCCGTTAGCCAATCTGCTCAGAAGTCCCTCTAAGAGTTCACTGACAAGTTCTTCGCTTTGAACCCGTTTCCATTGATCATATTGAGAGAGAGGTCATTGGCCTACTAGAGTAAGAGGAAGATGTAAGCTAAGAGCTTGTTTTTAAGGTTATAAACAAGGAGATAACAAGTACAAGCTCTGTCAACTTCTTTATGAGGTATTTCTTCAACTATGATTAAATAGTTGGCTACTTAGAACTTTGATTACATTTTGATATGTTGGTTTTACCATTTTAGGCACACGTATCATACTTACATCCTCTCCCAGTACCTCCAGGATAAGATTAGGTTCATCTGCCCTGACAATCTCAATAACCAAGGTGAAGGCATGAAGGAAGATGTGAATATGCTTAAGTGAGATTTCTAGGAGATGAATTCATTAGGGGGCACTAGACAGAAGGGTCACTTACTTCTTGGTTCCTTATATTCAAGGGTGATCTATTATTAACTCTACTTAAGTTAGTTTTTATTTATATTGTAATTGTCCTGATGGTGTGATCTATTATTGTACTTAGGAGACACTGGATGCTAATAGTGGTAAACCCATTACGCTAAAATATTTAGTACTATGACTTTATGGGCTGGGTTCCATACACCAGACCATACATACAGGAGACATTCAACCAATAAGTTATTTGTTCATCAACTCTTATAATTCAGTTCAGCTTGCATGTTTATATATATATTATTGTATCTTTTTAGATCAGTGTACAATTATCATATGTAATATAGTCTCAACTATACCAAATACAACCTCATTGATTGCCATTACAAATGCATATTCCAATGGGTAAATTCAAAGGTATATATATTATTCACCAATGACTATAATATTAAATTGAAGCACACATATAGTTTTTGTATGGTTGACTAACAAAGTTTTCTTCTAATTTCTTTATAGTGCCAATGGCAACTAGAGAATAGCAACGATTGTGGGTACTGCATGATGCAATTCATCAAGGACATAATCATGCATGGTCCTAAAAATATTGATCCAAATAAGGTATATTATATGCTTAATTTGTTCATATATACATTTGGTCAGCTGTATATTACAATATTTCACTTCCATCTATTGTTTCCTTTTATGTATAGTATTTTAATGCCTCATGTATAGGGTTTAGCCACTCACAAATAGAAGAAGCGGCTAAAGAATTGGTGACATATCTGCAACATCAGTGGGAGAGGGAAACCTTCGAATGACTGTAAATTTATAGATACTGATTTGTTTGTTTTAAATTTTTGGTTTTAATTGTTTATACACGTACATGAATTATTGCAAATATATTTTGATTTGTTGTATTGCTTTGTACATAAATGATTGTAAATATATATTCTGATTTGTTTTGTACAAATTTTTATGTAAGAGGATATTGAAAGCAAAACACCTCTTCAACATTTAAAAAAAAAAGCAATTAGCTTTGATATATCACAGTTGTTACCCAACAATCGTTATTTATGTCAAATACATATAACGATTGTTTAAATAACTCTATTAGCATTAATATATACATATGTTGTTAAAAAGGAATTGTTATGTATTATGCAAGCATTACCATATATTATAACTATTGTTTACATGTGCCCGTTAATTATTATCATGGCAATGTACATATCATGGCCTCACTAAGCCTCAATACATAATGAATGTTATATTATAAATGTTACAATAGGTCCAAAATAAATAATGGTTAGAAAACCATAATTTATTTTCTCAAGGTATATATAGCACCCACAAATATGACAGTTATGAACCGTTATATATGGCAGATAATAACCGTCATAAATGGAATTTTTTGTAGTAGTGAATTGTGAGAGGAAGAAAGGGAGTATCTCTCATTCACTTGTGTTTTATTGGTATGCAAATGCCTTACGCATGGCCTTTATTTATAGGCCTCCAAACATTGCAAACTAGCCTAAAGAGTTACAAGCACATAAATTGTTAGATCTCATATGTTTTGATGATAACAAAGATTAGATCAATGATATAAAAGGATTTGATAACAAACAAATGGATTTGAATAAAGTAGCATAGCATCACTTGGAGTTAGCACTGGAAGTAATCAACAATTTTTAAGAAGACTTACTCGAGTAGCCATTCGGGTAACAGAAGCCATTACTCGAGTAGCCACTCGAGCAAGCAAACAGAATTTCATCCAGTGAAGCACTGCCAAATTTTGAACGAAGTTACTCAAGGGACCACTTGGGTAATCTGTAAAGTTATATAGACCATTACTCGAGTAGCCACTCGAGTAACAACATTTTCACAGGAATCACTCAAGTAGCCACTCGAGTAACCAGGTCCAAAATCTTCCAGTGACTCTCGGCCAAGAAATACAGCACATCACTCAAGTAACCAGTGAGAAAATAGCATTACTCGAGGGACCACACGAGTAATCTGCAGAGTTATTTGAAGTGCTACTTGAGTAGCCACTCGAGTAACCAGATAGTAAACTCTTGGCCAAGAATTTGATGCCATTACTCGAGGGAGTAATCGAGTAATCTGTCGGGTTATTTGAAAGCCACTCGAGGGACCACTCGAGTAAGGGTTGAAGAAAAATGAAGCCCACTCGAGTAGCCACTCGAATAAGCAGTTTACCACAGTGATCACCCGAGTAATTTGTGAAGGTAAAGACATGGCCACTCGAGTAATCAGGTATTTTCAAGGTTTGTAATATATCACTCTATGTCTTACCAGAGTGATATATGATGCAAAATTTTGATTTGCTCACTGCCATATTTTTGACAGGTTTACTCGAGGGACCACTCGAGTAACAAACTTGATTACTCGAGTAAGGCAGTCCAGAAATTATATTTTCATCAAATATCTCTTGATTTGTTATCTATATGATTAACTCTTTATTGTATTAGTATTCTAAGTACATTTGTAGAGAAACAATGAAAGAGTATGACAGATTTGAGAAGTCAAATAAAAGTCTGAATGTTCACCTAACGCTACCTACCACCAATGAATAGTTTTCAAATACGAAGAATAGTCAACCGTTGTGCGCTACTCTAACGGACAAGTTTGAAATTACTTCCAACAGACACTACAAATCATATATATATATATATATATAAAACATTCAAAGAGAAGAAAACAAGGAGACATGAACTGAGATCACACATCGATCAATACACTTAGTGCTTTGTTTTCATATACTCATTCATTTGTACTTCAGAAATTATATATTTGTTCTGTGAGAGAGTTTTTCATTACAAACTCAATATTTGTTATTGAGATAACTTAAGGTAGTGGAACCTTGAGTTAGGGATTTGATTGCAACGTGTAAGCGGGAGCGAGTGTCCAGGTGTAGGAACTTGCTGTGTACTGAGGTGCCAAGAACCCACTGAATCTTGGAGAATATAGTGAAACTCACAGAGATGCTCTGAGGACTGGACGTAGGTCAAAGTGGTTGTGGCCGAACCAGTATAACTCCCAGTGTACACTATGGTGATATTTCTCCTTGCTCTTAACTGTTTTTAATATTCCGTAAATTTCCTTATACGCAACGAAATTTTTGGAATCACCCAATTCAGCCCCCCTCTTGGGTGAAACGCTTGCACTAACATAAATAAGAGAATTAAGCAACATAATAGTGTAATTGGAGGTTATAGAGAATGTGCACTAAAGATCCTTCAATTTGGGAGTTATAGGGTGTGCTGTCAATTACCATGAGATGGAATCCTATGTATGGAGTTATGAACATCCACACATCATATTGTTTATAAAACAATATACACATTCTAGATGTTTCTATATTGCACAAAACAAATTCTCCTGTCATAAATTTAAATCTTTCTTTGCAAAGAGAATTATTAGTTCAATCAAGAAACAAAAGGTTCCTTTCCATATGATATATTAAAATTAAGATCATGAAAAGAACAATGTAAGAATAACTCATCATTAAAACTAATCAAGACATGGTGAATATATATGAATATATTAAAAGGATTTTTTTTTAAAAAAAAAAGGAGATGGGCTTTCAACATATAAAACACATGTGAATGTGAAGCTCCCCTTAATTGATGCATGGTTTTAAAAATTTTCATTGGGAAAACAGTTCATAACATTCCTGGATTTGAGAAACCTTTAGAAACTGTATAGAGAAAATGATTTTGAAAGATTTAGAGAGAAATTAAATGGTAATTGCTAATAAGAGGTTTTAAGAGATACAACCCAATATCACCTGAGTGGTTACTTGAGTGATTCTACTAAATCATTACTCGATTGTATACTCAAGTGATACAACTCAAGGATTTTGAATTAAGCAAGAATACAATACCTTACTCGAGTAATATCATAATCACTCGAGTTATAATCCTCTGTAGTCCATTGATGCATCATGTCCTAGTCAATATTGAATGATGTGACTGAAACTGAGGGATTCTGAAGTGTAGTCTTCTGTTAGCACTTTAGGATACCAATATGAGCTCAGAATAAGGCCTTGGGATTCTATTTGATCAAGTCACAGAGTTGTCTAATCTTGCCATTCATAGAAGTGATGAACTCAGCATGTTTGTAGCAAGCTCTGTGTGATTGTTGAAGCTCCTCTCTTAGAAAGCCTTAGACAAATGGACCAAAGAATGAAAGATCAGGGAGACCAACTCTAGCAAAGTGTTGTCTCTCATTTATTCTTGAAGTCTCAGCTCTCATCCTCTAAGCCGCTTATGTTAACTTGGGTGAGTTTCAGATTTACTTGGAATAATTCTTGTAGAAGTATATATATACCTCTTGTTCTCTGACAGACATGATCTTTCCAGTATTTCTCTTCTCCTTGCTTATAATATAGGCCATTATGTTGTAATTCTTCTTGATAAAGCAAGTAAAGTTATTGGCCTTGTTCACCATAGCTCTAGTGTAGGTATAACAGATAATCCAGTGAAGATTAGACATAGAGCTAGGATAGTTGTTGAGAATCCTCATAGGCTCATTAAGCTTGATGATTTTGTGCATCTCAGCATCTTCCTCTGAACATCTCTGTTGGCTCCATATCATAGTGAAGGTGTCTAATCACCTTGAAACGATAAGGAAAGTGGGTAGGCAACAAAGATTCATATTGGATAAACTTATTCTTAGCTCTGTGCTGCTTTGAAATAATCTCCACTGGGTCCACTAAGAGATCTTCCTTCTTTTTCTCTTTCTCTGATTGTATCACTAGCTAGTTATTTGCTAGTGATGGGATGTCATTTGAGTGATATCACATATTTTGCTTCAACTCACACTGCAACACTATCAGTCATGCCTTTTCTGTTAGCCTCTGACCTTTGTATCCAAAATAAAAGCATCTTGATCAACTCCTGTAAAACTATAAACATATGCTCTCTGGTACCCTTTTTCTTTTGGGTCCGTACAATATTAGACATAGCAACTCTTATGCTCTTATGCAATTAATCATATGAAATTTCATCAAATAGTATCATAAACCAACAAAGATCAAGATATAATTTTACCCACTTAAATAAATTTAAACCATTAGATCATGAAGGGTAACGAATAAGTGATATCAATGAATGGTGATTTTCAAAGATCAATGACAATTTGTTAATACGTTTTATAGAAAATATGTCATTGATATGATTTTTATGCAATTCATGTAAGTTGGATCAAAGAGAGTAGAGAATCTATCCATAATGACCAACTTTTATGAAATGATGAATGAAAACAAGTTTTTCAAAAATGATAATGAGATATGCGAATTGTTTCAAAATCTCAGATGTAATTTCAAATCATAATAATGCATTGTGAAATTGAGATTCTAAGTACATGCAAAACACATTTTTAAAACCTATTTAGAATCAATGTTCATGTTAAAAAAATGGTGAAAGTCAACAATTTAAATATACATATATCAGAAAGCTTCCTTTTTAGAGAACAACTAAAGATAACATGTTAGACATCGGAGTTTAACATGTTTAAGAATTTTCCCAAGAACAAAAGTCAAATTGAAAATGAATTAGCCAAAAGCCTTAGCTTCAAGGATGTATATAAACACAATGACTTTGCTATTGACCAAGAGATAAACTTGACTCTTAGAAATGTGTCTTGAAGAATAGGGATATTCAACTCAAAAATTTGAATAGAAGGCTCTAGTAACTCAAAAAAAATGGATGAAGACAAATGGTAATGCATTTGAGCAACAATATGAGTATAAGAATTTATGGATGATGAAGCACATACTCATTGATCCAAATAACTAGAGTTCTATAATATTATCTCGGTAAGTTATTCCACAATAATGGTTAATGCATTAAGATTCAATGCACTAATGAACATTTATAATGCTTGGAATAACATGGCCAACTAATGATTTATGCATTAGGCACAAGACTTTCACATATAGAATTCTTTTCTAGGGAATACACTTGAAACTCATATAGATAGTTAACTTGTTAGACATAAGATCTAACTTGTTAGAAAATAAAGATTGAGGAGTTCAAGTAGTAATAGGTTTAAGATTAAGAAACAAGTATGTGAATGATGAGGAAAACTCTAGTGGATGGATTTGAAGCATTTCTGACTTTCAGTATACATAAATATTAACTTCCAATTTTGAAACCGATTTGAATACAAACAAGATATGAATAATTTTCAAATAATGTATATACATTTTTATAAACAAGATGAATTTGGAATCTAGGTACATTTTTGAAATCTGCATTTTGAAACTCAAATACATAGACAGATTATGCACAATTTCACTTTTAGTCCATTTAGCAATCTGAAAATATTTTGAAAACCATAAATCATTGACTGCTAATGATATGTAGTAATGAGCAAGAATTTACCACTCAAATTGAGTTGGAAAGAATGAGTACGATGATTGAGTTTTCGAAATTACTGATACAGCGTACCTGGCTTGAGTGTAACTTGTAGACACCTAAGTTAATTTCCATCTCCTTGTATCTTTGTACTCAAGTCCTCCAAGATCACTTGAATAAACCATATTTTGAAGCTAATTTATGCATTTATACATGTGGCATTCGCGAGTTCTTGATGCACTTTCAGGTGAGTTCTTCAAATATTCGAGTGTACTCACGTCTCACTCGAGTGTGTGACAGTACTATTGATGAATTTGAGAGTGTCCTTAGAGTTTCTGCATACTCTGTTAATCCCTGTTTTGCAATCTAAAAGCAGAGCATAGGATTCTAATCTATAATCGAGTGACCAACCAGTACTCGAGTGTTAATATGCCTTGCACTCGAGTATCATGCTTCTTTTTCAAATTATTCCTGCAAAAATCATATAACCATTTTTCTTCCTTAGGTATCCAATTCTACTTGGATCCACTAATGGTTAGCTTAAAAGAATCATAATTCACATGCTCTAAGAATATAATCACTTCAAAGAAATTGAACATAATGAATTAAGTATGACTTTATGCATAAACATTGTTTTCTCATGAAGTATGTATATGCATAACAAGTTAGACTAATGAACATTGCAACTCTTTATGTAAGATTTTTCTAAAGATTGTGAAAACATATGTGCAATGCTCATACCTAAGGTAACAAGTAACAAGGTATAAACCTCAATAAATATTAAAGATGATACTGTAGGAGGTTTTTACCGTTGATTACTTTTACGTTAGGTGCTTGAAAAATTGCTTCTGCATACCCACTGCATCTTTCTTTGAAGTTCTGTTTTTGCATATTTAGCTTTGGGATTATGCAAAGCTTTCTCATATGATGTAGGCTTCGAGAGTCTTTTTCCTTATGAATGAGAGATCCTCCTTTTCATGTTTTCCTCAAGATAGATGAATGGTACATTATGGTAGCCCTTTCTTGAAGTAAAATATCCTCCTTTTATCCATTGCTTCTTTCTGTGGTTATACTCTGTAACTCTGGCAATGGAAGTTCTGAGAGTTTTCTTTTGCGATGATATGAACCTCTTAATTGGTACATGAGAACCTCTTGCATTCTTCATCTTCTCTTTACCTTTATGTCCATTTCTTTTCGGATCATCCTGCATACATAAAGTACTAGATGGACATTTTGGTACCCACATATACTTGGGTAGTTGATTGTTAGTATTAAAACTTACATATTTCTTCGGTACCCAAATATACTTATTTCTCACATGGGAATTTCTTCTAATATAGCATGTGTAAGAAATATGACCGGATTTGCCACAATAATTGCAAATTGTATCAAGATATACATTATGGGATATCATGCAAGTATTATGTCGATCATGAGAGTAGAAATTCGAATGGATTTGATTTGAATATTCTTTCTTCCCAACAAACTTTCCAGCATATTTGAAAACATTTTTGCTTTTCTCAATAGAATCAACAATTGGTTGAGAAACAAACTTTTGTAAACTCTGAAAATCATTTTTATGAAAATCACACAAAGAATTGGAACTTTTTACCTTAAGTTCATCTTGAGCTCCGGAGAGTGATTTTTCATGTTCATCCATACTGAGCTCTTTTCGGGAATCCTCTTCTTCTTGTTTATCCATATTGACTGTATGGAAGTGTTCTATGATTTTTCCATCTTCATCATCAACTTCCAATTGTTCATGCACAAAAGATGCGTAGCATGTAGTTTCACACGAACTGTCAATACTTTCAACTTCAATACAATTGTTAGAAGCATAAATAGAATCAAGAGTGTCCTAGATATGTTTAGCATTAGAACAAAATCTAATTTTCTCAAAATCATTTTCAGTTAAAGCACTATACAGAATTTTCATTGCTCTAATGTTCAACGAAAACATTTTCTTTTCACTTTCTATCCAATCCTTTCTTGATTTGAAATCAAAAATATTTGTAAAAACATTCCACATATCAAAATCAAAAGCTTTCCAAAACCAAAAATCAATATCTTTCATAAAACTAGTCATTCTAGCTTTCCAAAACCAAAAATCAATATCTTTCAAAAGAGGTGGGATTGTATAATCAAAACCTTCTGAAAGTATAAAACACCCAAAATTAGCCATTGTAACTCTTGAGACGGTTAAGTCCTTTAAACAAGAGCCCGGGCTCTGATACCAAATGTTAGAACCGGCTATCACCCAAGAGGGGGGTGAATTGGGTATATAATAAAAACTTAAGAACTTAAGAAATCTTTTCGTATCTTAACGAAAGCGGTAAGTATGAAAGTTTATAAATCAACAGTTTGATTAAATAATATATGCTGGAAATATAAGATTTTAGGGAAGAGAATATACAAACTGTGATTTATCCTGGTTCGGTCCAATCTGTGATGGCCTACGTCCAGTCCCCAGGCTCCTCCTGAGATTTTCAAATCCACTATCTTCTTGTTTAATCCGGGCACAAGAAAAGCCTTTACAATGCCACAAGTTTAGTTGGGTACTTGTGAGACCTTTTACAAATCTCTCACCAAGATACTCCCCCTTACGGCAAGTCTTACGTGCAGAGCAATTCCGATGATCTTCCTCTCCTGTTTACTCATGCAAGTCTTACGAGCAGCAACGTTCTCTCCTGCTTATACCCCTGTAAGTCTTATGAGCAGCAACGTTCTCTACTGCTTGCACCTTGTAAGTCTTATGAGCAGAATGTCTTACTGTCAATATTCTCTATAGCTTATCCGTAAGAAAATCAACCCTCTCAAGGTCCCTCTACCTTGAGATCAACTCAGAAATATATTTGAAAGTGTTTACAGACTCTCTCACAGAGTGGGTATAATCCCACTGAAGTACAATACAAATAATCACTCTCTCAATGATAAGTATACAGAAACTGGAAAACAGAGAGTGTTTGGGTAGAAGCAGAGGATTCATGTTATTCGCATGTTGGTGTCGTTGCTCTGTTTTCTCTATCTCTTTTTGTCACCCATCGATGTTGAATGCTTTCTCATTTATAGTTGATGAAGATGATGACCGTTGTGAGTATTCGTCCGTTGGAGTCCCATTGCTTCATTTGAACATTGTGTACATTTGAATAACGAGCCACTATGAAATATCCGTTACAGAGTGGAGTGTCTCGTTGAACAGCAGGAAGATTCATTTTGAGCTGTACATCACGTTGTGGAGCGTTTTGTGTTTCAGACAATCTCTCATAGTGGGTCGGTTACTTGTCGTGGTTGGTAGCCGCCATTCGGTGTGTAATGATGAAGTTCACCGTAGTTGACTTTTATTTGAATCTGCAATCTGAACGTTTAATATCCTGTTTCACACTTGAAATATATGTTACCTATCATTTAGAAACAATAACAAGTAAGAACACAATGATTCAATAACATGTAATCATATTCGGATTGTTCGTTGAGTGATGATATTTGCCGTACGTGACCTTCATTCTTGAAGATGCAATCCAAATATTTAATCTCCTATTTTACACTTGAAATATATGTTAGTTAATGTTTAGGAACAATAACAAGTGAAAACATAATGATTGTATAACATTTAACCATATTTGCGGTGATTGTTGTGAGGCTCTGTTTCGTTTCTACATTTTACCAAGTTCTTACTCGAGTGCAGTATGGCTCACTCGAGTGCAGTTCATATTTTCACGTTCTGACTTCCTCTCGGGCAAACACTCACTGCTCTTCACTCGCTAATGCTCGAGTGAATTCTCGACATCACTCGAGCACAACACATGCTGCTCGAGTGCGCCTTTTGTTTTCACGTACATGCTTCTTCTTGGGTTATCACTTTAATGTCAAAACTTGCTGTGCTCGAGTGAAAAATAGTCCAATGCTCGAGCATGGATCCTAGTGCTCGAGTGTTGCAAATTTCTTCACGTTTCAGCTGCTTCTGGACATCACTCGCACAACTTTTTCAAAGAGTTAGTTTTTTGCTCTCGCGGGTGATGTGGGGCCACTTTAGAAAAATTTGTTTATTTGATTCTAATGATGTATCATAAGAAAACTTTTGCCATATGCATTCCAATGCAAAAAAGAATAAGCTCCAAACTCCTTGTATTCTGCAAGTTATGATCGAAAGAGTGTCTATTTTGCTAGACTGCATAAGCGTCAACTTCCAGAAGGCATAGCTCCTAGAATATAAGTTCAAATAAGGCTAATTACCTATCCATGGAAAGCTCTTTGAGTCTAGTTTAATTTGGCATTGGTCTCGTCTCAATCCAATATGTGGTTTGTAAGTTACGTGCAAAATACCGAACCTGTCTTGAAAAGTGATGGTGATTTCAGTTTCATTTTCCACGAATCATATCGCCTTTATTTGATCTTCTTTCAATGTGATCCTGGTGCACATTTTACGTGTTGTGAGTCCTCTTTCGCATGCCACCCGTTTCGGGTCAATCCGATGTGTGGTTTGAGAGATATGATTCAAATTCCGGACCTCTGTCAGACTGAATGTAAAACAGAGTAGAACAGAGCGCTCATCCCGTGCTCGAGTGAGTTCATCCGTGCTCGAGTGAGTTCATCCCGTACTCGAGTATTGAGCTCTGTGCTCGAGCATAACTCCCCTAGAAGTGCCATAACTCATATATAAGTCATCTTAGCTTCGTATTAACCTATTCTAACCATCATTTGATCATAGAAACCTTCGGTATCATCATAGAAACCTCCAATATGACTTCTAACAACTTGAATCTTAATATTCTTTATAGATCTTTCAAGTTCTTCATTCTTCAATATCTTTCTTTTTTATTTTTCTTTTGACAATCATTCTCCATAACCCAAGTAAGCATCTCCTTGACTATCTTCAATTTCTTTCTTCTTCTTCCTCTTGTTCATTTTCATTAATTCAATCTTCTTCATTCTTTGCTTGACTAATCTACAAAATATGTAACATTAAATATAGTAGTTAGTCAAAGAAATACATTATATAAACTTTTTGCTCTTATCATTTCATATCTATATTTGACATCATCAAAACTAATCATATGTAATACCCTTTTGAGCCACTTGCCCTGTCTGAAAATGTTAGTCATTGGAAAGAGTGAGATTCTAAAGAATCCCAATAGTAACAAATCACTCATACATTATATAAACACAAGGCATGTATGTTCATCATGTTCAGCAACAACACTATGAGTCATGGCTCGTGTCACAACCAACAGCACTCACGGTTGTTATCACAATGCACTATGCCCGCTTTCGCGGTAATCACTATGCCAACTTTCGCTGTAATCACTATACCAGCTCTTGCTGTAATCTCAATGCCCGCTTTTGCGATAAATACTATGCAGTAGCATCACAATGAACAAAGCTCCACAAGGCATAAAGCAACACAAAGCAGCAGCAGCATAATGCATGATAGGCAAACATACAATACATTTACACAAAGCATAAGAGAGGAGTCACTACCTGTATAGTTCCTGATGTTCTTTGGCACAGTGGGCTCGTGAGTCTGACAGATGTCAAATCCTATAATCAAATTAGGGACAACCAATCAATCTCTCTTTTTTTTCTCAAATGCTTATTTCTATAATACTCTAAGTTGCTTATCATTTAGGACTCTTTAGGTTGATCATTAGGGGCCTAAACACATACTTAAAGGGTTGGAAGAAACTACCCTGAAGACCCCTTTCCGGAAGCACAACATTGATTCTTAGCTGGCTCACTCGAGTGAAGATGACCTCACTCGAGTGATGAGAGACTTGCACTCGAGTGAGACTGGCTCTCACTCGTTAGTGTTTGACAGTAAGCAACTACCATAGCCAGAGAGTGATCACAACACTCGAGCATAAAACTTCACACTCAGGTGATGACTCCAAATCCACTCGAGTCCCTGAAAGTGCAACACAGAAAGTGAGAACCCGAGAGCATATGCAACATCAGAGGAAATAGCTTACTTGAGCACCACCCTTGGCACTCGGGTGAGAGGGCTTCACTTATGAGTGTCATAACACACTCTTGAACATTGACCAGCGAGTGACAACCCGAGAGTAACCCTAATCATAAACTCAAAGCTTCACTCGAGTGATCCTCAACATCACTCACGGTTACAGAAGTGCACTCGAGCTTTCTTCATGAAAACCCTGGCAAAACACAAAGAAATAGGCAAGAATTAGACTAACGCACTTGAGTGAGATCCTCCCTCACTTGAGTGAGGTTTATCAGATTGCTAGATTGCAACAACTGACAGAAATTCCCAAATTGGCCAAAATCACACCTAATGGTTCCCAAACTCCACACAAAGCTCATACTCCATCAAAATGACATAGGGAACCCATTGGTAACCTCCAAAACACCCAAATATCATTTTAAACATAATATAACCCTTTGGGTCTTTATAACACACACAACACCCAATTCCAATAAACACACTTCCAAAACTCAAAACCATATCCAACACATAAATGGCTACACAATAAACCAATTCTAACATCAATCACTATGAAATTCACACATTCGAAAATGACACATGAACAGGGTAATTTTCCTAGAATTTCTCAACTCATCCAAAAATTACAAATAATATACCAAAATGCACCAAATCCTTACCTCTCTGACTTGCCAAATCCAGAATCTTGATTCTCCAACTTTCAAATTTCTCTAACACCCAAACCACCACCTTTCAAGATTCTGAAACCACCAAAATGGAGCTCTTAACACTATGAACAAGTTTAGTGAAGAGGATTTGATTATAGGAGGATCATTACTCACCCAAAATCAAAGCTTTCTTTTTCTCTTTCCACCTTCAAGGTCACCAGAAATGGGAGAAGGAGGAGAGAGAAATGGAGATGATGATGATGAAGTGAATTCTTCCCTTACCTATACTCCCACCGAAAAGGAGAGAGTATAGAGAGAAAAGTGAGCTTTTATCTGTTAGCTTGATTCATTGGCCCACAACATGACACTTGTCTTAATCTTGTTCACTCTCACCATGAGCTCACACAAATGCATAGTATAGGATTCCGACCCATTGCCAACAAATCTCAACCATTGATCTTTAATCTCCAAATACACTTATATCAAATTTACATCACATTTCTCCAAAAGTGTTTAATTATACTAATTACAATCAATATCAAAATCATTAGCCATTAATCCCAAATTAGGTAATTACAATTCCCCCCATCCCGTAAAAATAAATTTCGCGCTTGAAATTTGATCACACAACTTAAGCCATAAACTCCGGATATCGTCTTCGCATATCCTCTTCCGCTTCCCAAGTTGCTTCTCTCTGGGACATTCCCTTCCATATCACTTTCACATAGGAATACTTCGGTGTCTAAGCCGCTGTTCTTCTCGATCAATAATCTGCTCTGGCTCCACTACATATGTAAAGTTGTCTTGCAACTCTACTTCCTCATACTCAACAATGTGAGACGAATCTGGCTGGTACTTCTTCAATTGGGAAATATGGAACACATCATGAAGTCTTCTCAAGTCCGGGGGTAGGGCTACTTGATAAGCAATAGGCCCAATCCTTCCAAGGACCTTAAAAGGACCTATATACCTTGGGCTCAATTTCTTTCGCTTGATAGCTCGCCCAATACCGGTGACAGGAGATACTCTCAAAAACACATGGTCACCAACCTCAAACTCTTGAGGCCTTCTCCTTTTGTCAGCGTAACTTTTCTGCCGAATCTGAGCTGTAAGAAGCCTCTTACGAATGATTCGAATCTGGGCTGCGGTTTGATCAACAAGATTCGGCCCATACAATTTTCTCTCAGATAATTCATTCCAACACAATGGCGATTGGCATTTTCTTCCATACAACGCTTTATATGGCGCCATCTGAAAGCTCGCATGATAGCTATTGTTGTAGGAAAACTCCGTAAGTGGGAGAAAACGATCCTAACTCCCTTTAAAGTCAAGGACATATGCCCGCAACATATCCTCTAGGGTCTGAATAGTCTTCTCTGACTATCTGTCTGTCTGAGGATGATAGGCCATACTGAATCTCAACTGAGTACCTAACGCCTCATGCAATGCCCTCCAGATTCTAGAGGTAAAAAGGGGATCTCGGTCAGAAATGATATTCTTCGGTATGCCATAGAGCTTCACAATCTCCCGAATGTAAATCTCTGCTAATTTATTCGGAGAGTAACCAGCATTGATCGGTAAAATGTGCGCTGACTTCGTTAACCGGTCTACAATGACCCAGATCATATTATAATTCCTGATCCTGGGCAATCCTATAACAAGGTCCATGGTCGCACTTTCCCATTTCCATTCCAGAATCTCAGGATTTTGTAACAAACCAGGCTGTCTCTGGTGCTCAATCTTTACTTTCTGACAAATGAGACACCACGCCACATATTTTGTCACATCACTCTTTAATCCCGGCCGCCCATACACAGATTTCAAATTATGATACATTTTGGTCATACCTGGATGAAGAGTGTACCAGCTCTTATGCGCCTCATCTAAGATCTTCTATCTCAACTCTGCCTTAAGTGGAACACAAATTCTCTTTTGATAACGAACCAATCAACTAGGTGATAAATCATAGCCCTGAGCTTCTCCCTATTCAATTCTAACAGAATTTTGTTGTATCCAGCCATCTTGCCTATGAGCCTCTTCAATTTCAGCTCTCAAGTCACTTTCCCCTTGGGAAACAGTATAGTTAGCACAGATGACCTGGTTTGACAAATTCAAATCATGAAAGTCTTCTATCAATTTCCCCTCTTGTATCATCAATGCTGCCACAAGCACCATTTTTCGACTAAGAGCATCAATGACTATATTTGCCTTACTCGGATGATATTTGATTTCTAGTTTGTAGTCCTTAAGCAACTCCATCCAGCGACGGTGTCTCATATTCAATTCTTTCTGATCATACAGATACTTGAAACTCTTATGGTCGTAGTACAGTTCTACAGTCACACCATACAGATAATGCCGCCAAATCTTCAATGCAAACACAATGGCTGCAAGCTCCAGATCATGAGTGGGATAGTTCATTTCATGAGGTTTGAGCTGTCGAGAGGCATAGGCTACCACACGTCCCTACTGCATAAGGACACACCCTAATCCCTGCCCACTGGCATCACTATACACAACGTATGTCAAACTGGGATCAGGTAAAATCAACATAGGTGCCGTAGTCAACCTCTGTTTTAGCTCCATAAAGCAATTTTCATAATGTTCATCCCACACAAATGTCTAATCTTTTCTCGTGAGCTTGGTCATTGGCAAGGCAATCTAGGAGAAATTCTGAATGAATCTCCGGTAGTAACCAGCAAGACCTAAAAAACTGCGTACCTCTGCAACAGTTTCTGGCCTTTTCCAGTCCAGTACTGCTTCCACTTTACTGGGATCCACAGAGATCCCTTCTTGCGAGATTACATGGCCTAAGAATTTTACTTCTGATAGCCAAAACTCACATTTACTCAATTTGGCATAGAGCTGCTTCTCACGTAATGTATTCAACACAATTCTCAAATAATGCTCATGCTCTTCTCTACTCTTAGAGTATATCAGAATATCATCAATGAATACCACAACGAACTGATCTAGGTATTGTCGGAAAACACGGTTCATGTAATCCATAAAAACCGTAGATGCATTGGTTATCCCAAACGGCATCACTAAGAATTCGTAATGACCATACCTAGTCCGGAAAGCAGTCTTCGGAATATCTTTCGCTTTCACTCACTGCTGATGATACCCCGACCTTAGATCAATCTTTAAAAGTACACATGCACCAAATAATTAATCTAAAAGGTCATCGATTCTAGGGAGAGGGTACTTGTTCTTGACGGTAATCTTATTCAACTCTCGATAGTCGATACACAAACGAAGACTCCCATCTTTCTTTTTCACAAAACAAAATTGGAGCTCCCCAAGGCAACATGCTGGGTCTAATAAACCCTTTCTCAAGCAAATCTTTAATCTGCTTCTTCAATTCCGCCATTTCATTTAGGGCCATACGATATGGGGCTTTAGATATAGAACCAGCTTCAGGCATAATTTCAATCAGAAACTGAACTTCCCTCTCAGGAGGTAATCCATCTAGATCATCCGGAAAAACCTTAGGGAATTCATTCACTATGGGTATACTACTCAATGTTTCACTGGTTTCTCCTTGTACAGAAAAGAAAACCACATTCCCTTGACAACCCTTTTCCAAATATTTCTCAGCCTTAGCTGTTGAAAGGAAATTTAAGCCGACATTCTCGTCATCAATGCTTTGAGAAATAGGATACACTATCCTTTTGTTCCCACAATCCAATAACACATTATTTACTCTCAACCAATCAAAACCCAGAATGACTTCCAATTGGTAGAGCGGTAAGCAAATCAAATCTACTAAAGACTCATGACCCTCAACGATTACAATACAATTTAAACAGGCTTCTGTAGTTAAAGCCTTCACACCCATCGGTGTTGACACAATCAGATTGAACGGTAACTTATACACATTCATACCTAGGCACTTCACATAATCATAGGTAATAAAAGAGTGGCTTGCACCCGAGTCAAACAACGCTTGTAACACATATCCATTGAGAAGAACTGTACCTTGTATCAGCTCTGGGGAATTTTGGGCCTCCTCATGAGTCATAGCTCAGCTCTGAGCCCTCAGTCTCTGCTCCTGTCATGGCTGTCCATACTCAACTGATGTATGCCCTACTTGCTTACATTTGAAACAAATCACCTGACTATCGCAAGTCTTGCCATGATGTGTCTTGTTACAGCGAGGACATGTCCATACCATAGGAGCTCTCTGCTAATCACAACTCCCAAACTGATAAGGCTTCTTACCACTGCCTCTATATGAGAATGATCCTGAGCCCTTTTACTTCTGAGAAGCATTGCCCTTCTTAGGCTCACTATGACCACCAGCAGTCTTAACCGAATACAACTCTCTCATATTGCTTTTGTAATCTGACATTCCTCAACTGCCTTGTTGAACTCAGAAAACTAATGGGTGGCTATTCTCTTCCTCATATCATGCCTCAAACCCCATATAAGTAAGTCCGAACTCAACTCCTCGTCATCCATCTTCCGTAAATAGGATGAATACCTAGATAAACGGACGAAACTGGACAGGTACTCATCAAACGACTCCATGTCCCCTTGCTTGATGTTCAAGAACTTGGTCTCCTTCTCAAGCCTCACCGACTTTGGAAAATATTTTTTGTTAAAGTATTGCTGGAACACCTCCCAGGTCAGTGGTATGCTTTTACTCCTCAAAGATAGAGCAATATTATTCCACCAGCGGTCTGCATCTCCCTCGAGTTTATACACCGCCAACCGGGCTTTCACTTCTGAGGAACACTCTAAGATTTCAAAAATCTTCTCAAGACGGTTTAGCCAATCTTCAACCACTTGAGGATCAAATTTCCCCTTAAAGGCCGGTGGTAAGTGTTTACAGAATCTGGAGACCCAAAACTGAAGATCTCTTTCCTCTCGAACTGGAACTCCATATGATTCAGGATTTGGTCTAGCATGAGGAGGTGATTCAAGTAGTTGCGCCGACCCTTCAACCGTCTCTTCTCAATGAGTCCCCTATTGAGTCTCTTCTTGCGTTTCCTCCCTAGTAGACTGACCTTGGCCCTCATTATTCTTTGCTTTCTCAACTCTGAGCTCTTCTCTAAGCTCAGCAATCATATCTCGCTGATCCCGAATCAACCCCATCATTTCTTGCAACGGGTCCAGTGGATTCTCATTGACTACCTCCACCTCGAGACTTACTTGTTGTACTCTAGGGCGACCTTTTGTTGTTCTTTTCATTCTACAAAGAACTCACCCTATTAATCCAATAATTATGGTATACACTTAATTCAACAAAGCACATATATCTACATAACCAGAATAGATATATGTATACAACAGTTATTCACAGATGATCTTCTATCACTAAGACCACACTATGGGAGCTATCCTAGCAAACTATATCATTGCTAGGAACTATAGCTCTGATACCAAAAATGTAACCCCCCACGGTAATTACATCCGGATTATGAAATTTAAGTGAAATAGAGACCAATAAGACAAAACACATTTATAATCCCTCATCTCCAAGATGGGATATACTGAAAACAATTCAAAATATAGTTCATTTGGTCTCACATTCACCTTCAGATACAACTACCTGTGTAGTTAAATCACTTAATAAATATTAGAGTGCATAACTAAAATCCCAGCAACCTCGGGTTACTTGTATATATATACAATGGGTTTAAATTTTCCCAAAATAGGGATTACATATCCAAAAATTTATATTTATAATCCATATATATAGTAATCCCAAAATCCAGCTAGATAATCAACAGTCCCAAAGTCTAAAATATCCCTATTAGTCCTAACCACTCCTGGTTGGCTGCTTCCCTTTTGAGCCACTTGCCCTATCTGAAAATGTTAGTCATTAGAAAGAGTGAGATTCTAAAGAATCCCAGTAGTAACAAATCACTTATACAATATATAAACACAAGGCATGTATGCTCATCATGTTCAGCAACAACATTATGAGTCATGGCTCGCGCCATAACCAACAGTACTCACGGTTGTTATCACAATGCACTATGCTCGCTTTCACGGTAATCACTATGCCATCTTTAGCTATAATCACTATGCCAGCTCTCGCTGTAATCTCAATGCCCACTTTCGCAGTAAACACTATGCAGCAGCATCACAATGCACAAAGCTCCACAAGGCACAAATCTTCACAAGGCACAAACCCGCGGGCCAACGCACATTACCAGTTGTACCTCTAAATCTGATATTGCTTATTATTGATCTTTGATATTTTTTCCCATGTATTTTTGCTTCTTTTTCCTCTAATCAATAAATGTATCACACCCTTATCGTATTTTGACTTACAGTAGAATATTAACATGTGGTTCGGTGGGCAACACAGGAATAACATAAATATATTGAAAATATGTGCATGATTATAGAAATTCCCTATAGGGTTTCATACATAATGATTCCAAATAATGTAGCCACACAGGGCTACTAGGGTATCTAAACCCATCCCAGTGAAATGGAGATATCTTCCCGTTTCGTTACACCACTACAATCTTTTTGTATAGTTCCATTCTCTGATCTCTGCGTACTATTCACCTATCTAAATTGTTAGTGGGGGAGGGTGAGATTTGAAAGAATCTCAGTGGGAAAATAGTATCAACATGCATGCAGCATAAGTACTTAATACATGACATGCTTGCATTACACAGCTTATGCTAACACAATAACATATCTGCATGCTCCATGTTTCAAACAACATACTTATGGTCATAGCATAAATAGAAACAGAGCTTCAATTACTCATATATGTTTCACATAATTAAGTAAAACAATAAACATGCATCAAACACAAGCACAAATATCAAATACATGCAGGAGAGGTAAGTTCCCTACTTTAACCCTTCTCCCTACTTGAAAACAGCTCCTCGATATGCGTGCTAATAACTCAACTTTTCAAATCGATCCTAAAATGTCAAATGTACAATTTTGGGCACTTCCAATATGCTTTTTAGTGTTATATGAGTCTATTGTGCAAATTTACTAAGATGCCCCCAGGACCCCGGCCTGGCCCAGCCGTACCCAGTCTGACCGCACTTTTCCTGAATTTTGACCTAGGCTACTTTGACATATTTTCGCCTAAGGAATCCATTTTTAACCTCGGTTTTCTCAAATTCCAGCCCCAATTATGAATTTACCCCTAGCATCCCCTATGTGAGAGTTTTAAGGCTATTTTTGTCATTTCACTTTCTAGGGCTTTTCTCACTTTGAACCCAACATGAACCCTACACAATTTTCCATTCTAAACACAATGGAATAATCAAAAATACCAAAATTCCAAAATAGACCTGGACGAAATTCTATAAAAATTGGAGAAAATGGAGTTTTATGATTTGAATCCATAAAACACTTTCTTATCACCTTTAGTCACTTGTTTAACCACTTAGTTATACTTCCCCCGTAATTAATCCAAATTTGGGCAGCACCTCTCCTTAGGGTTCAATATCCCAAGTTTGCAAAATCCACAATCAAACTAAAAATCATGACAATAACCACAACAACAACAACAATACATCAAGAGAAGGAGATTATGCAAGTTACCTCTTGATTCCACTCTTCATCTCATTGGGCATCACCTCTCTCTTTCTTTCCTTGAAGATTTTGCTTGGCTACTCATGAATTTCAAAAAGAATAAGAGCTTAGAGAGGGAACTACACAAGTTTGGAAGCTAAATCACTAAGAACAACAAGGCTTACCTTGGTTTTCTTCCTCTTGAGCTCTCTTCCTTCTCTCTAGGACTCCAAGTTTCTTAAGCCTTTTCTAAGACAACTTCTCTCTCTCTTCTTAGGTACTTAGGCATGAAAATGAGATGCCAAAAAGATGACTCAAGTGTTTAATAATGTCTCATCTTTTCCCCTAATTAATTTTATTACAAAAATGGGTTTTATGACACATGTACTTAGACCTTATCTCATGACTCATTCTCTTTCTTTTCTTTCCTTAAGGTCTAACGCAAATATGAGAGGGAGAACAGAAACATGTACGATGAAGTCCATTTAAAATATCTCATCATATTTTCCTTTTTGATTTATTTTTAAATTGGAGTTATGACAAAGCTTATACTTGGACTTATCTTAATCTAATTGGTAGCTTAATTTCCCTTTGAAATTGAACTAATTCCTTCTCTTTCCTTGGCCCATAAAATGACGTCCCAAAAGGTCCTTCATACTCCAATTTGGGCTTCTTCAATTATCTCAATGAATTGGTCAACATATAATACTTTATTGAATTTCCACATGTGCTCTCTTTTCACAAATTCATATTTAATTGTTTGGCTTAAGATGATGCCACTTGGCGTATTTATCTTCCAAGTAAATATTTTCCTTCTCTGAAATTTCCACCAAAAAAAGGGAAAATATGCGCTTTTACTTTATTCCACAATTTACACAATTTCCATTATATTTTTCCCAAATTCGCAATAGTTGGTAATTTTAGCAGATTTTCTTACCAAACTTTGAAAAATCATAACTAAATTTGTAGATATCGTATTAGAGCAAATCCAAAGGCTATAGAACCCTTTTTGAGTCTAGTTGCAAGGAAAAATATATAATTTAGCCATTTAGAAGTATAAAAATCCCAGAATTTAAATATTTGAATGTTGTTCTAGAAACTTTCCAATTTTTCTAGGCTAATTTCAAAAATTCATAACTTTTTGTATATAGTTCTAATTGAGTCATATAACCTATAAAATTAAAGCTTAGGATATCTACTTTCACCTTGTAAAATTTCATAATTTTTACTCATCATTTCGTCATGTAAAATCACATGACAAGCTCACCACTTCGTAGAAACTTTCAATGGGAGTATAATCACATTCTCCAAAATTCACCATTTTATTTTCTTAATACCCCAAAGATATAAGAAACATTAGGAAATAAATTTGGGACACTTGCTAAACCAGGGCTTAACAGTTCACTTAATTCAGGCTTATTCCCAAGCCTTCGATCCCAAAATTCGGGTTATTACAAAATGGATTAGTGAAGCTCAGCACAGAGGAGGGGGCTCAAATGTCTTTATGATATATCTTTATTTATGCCCTTCAAGTTCCCTAAATGTTTTCTTTCTTTCTTCTTTCCATGTATTTCATTTTCCTTTTGTGTTGTTTTTATTATTGATCTTATTTATTATCAATCTTTTTTCCCTCCATTTCAATTCATGCTCCTTTTTTGTTATTTCTATATACAATGGCACTATAAATTTCAATGTAAAGAGCAGCAAGGCTCAAATTTCTTTCTGATATGTCCTTTTGTCTCATTGTTAGGTATACAAGTATGGATTTCTTTTTTTGAAAGAAAGAAAAATCCTTGTGCCTTGACAGTGTCTGTCTCTATATGATAGATTCTTTATGGGTCCCTTTACCTTAGTACATTTTCTTCTACCTACTTAAACATGTCTCGGTATCTACCACTGCTTGTAAATTCATTGCATAATTAAGTATGCGTAGCCTTAGCAGTATCATTTGAATTTGCTTGTCCTATAATTAGGAGGTGAGGGGAACTAGGCAGAATAGTGAGAGTGAAGATGCCTTTAATTTTATCCAAGTTAAATTTTTGCAATTATGATTGAAGTTAATGTTTTCTGCTTTGCCTTTGACAGTTGGTCCCAACTTTTAGAAACCCTTCCACTCACCTTTATTTTTCAGGTATCATAAGAAGACTTATTTGGTGCCATTTGGCAAGTATACTATAATTGCATCTTATTAGTATGATTACTTAGCCTTCCTCATGTTTATTAGAATTAATGAAGTATGAAAACACATTATCATCCATAAAGCCAAGGCATAAGCTTTGGGATAAGTAAATAGACTAATCAGTTGCATGATTTCCTACAAAATGAGTAGGCTAAGATATTGCTTTCAAACTTAAATGTTGGTATGAATTGTGCAGTCTTTTTTTGTCCATTTGTATATAAAGGAGTTTGTCTTTTAGTGTCAAGTATAAAGAAGTATTTTTAATGGTTTTGCATATAACATTTCTTTATACACTTGCATGTTTCCTTTTCAGCACTTGCAAATGCAGGTCCTTTAAAATGAATCTGATACATAATCTATTGCAGATGCGCATTCCTTCAGGAAAATTAACCATATTTATTTATCCATAAGTTGAATTCCAATCCATGTAGCTTCAAGTTGAACATCTAGAGTCAATTTCAAAATAATCTTTCCATTACCTTCAGATCGTACTGTTTATTTTCTTTTTATGTTACATACATTATGTTCCCTCCAAACAAATATCTTCATGTTCCATTAGGGATTTTTGCTTATGCTGGAATGCGGGAAATACATAAAAAAATTAAGTTACATATCATTGACATATGTTTGTTTGCCCTGGAATCTATTAAACAATTTAAAGAAATTATACTACAATAACAGAGTTTGGTAATGAAATGCTAAAGTTAAAAGCTTGATACCTCAAGTACAATGAAGATAATAATAGTCCAATATAAAAAAAAACCAAATGAGCCATGATACATTACTCTAAAGCTTACATTTTTAAATTAAATTTCTTTACACAATGAACATGCTAGATGACTATGAAACTTCAGAATGACCATTTTATTGGAGTATCTAGGTACAAAGATATGGCTACAATAAATTAGGATAAATGCCTATGCTACATATAATAAGAAGTAACTAAAATGAAACCTAATATAAGGTGTACATTTCTTGTGTGGAATAATCTGTTATCAAAATCATACCACAAAATTCAGAGTAATTGATAAAGATGGTTTACTTTGTGGAAAAGTGCTAGAACAATTTATTAGAGGAAGCACAATATTGCCCTTTGTTCTTGGATACTTTACTCTTTCATGGATTTCTATGTCCTTTGTTCTTCATTTATTTATTCCTTTCCCCCTGTTACTCACATTTTTCCTTCCTTTCCATGAACAGCTCTAACACAGGAATTTATCATGAAGATAATATAGTTCCTCTAAGGCACCAAGCCAAATGCAAGCTAGCTATATATGTATGTTTAACCCCTACCCAATCTCCACACATGGAGAAAGGGACTTCTGTTTTAGAGATGCTCATAACCCCTATTTATTTCAATGGGTAGTGGGTTTTTAATTTGCCATTTCAAATTTAGTGAAAAATCAAATCTTGCTTCTAATTAAAACAACCATGAACATTACACGAAGGGGGTTTTTTATCTTCTCTAATAGAAAATTTCAACTCTTGGTTGTCGGAAAGTGTGATAACTGCGTTGTCTCAAGTATGTTCTTATCTTCCTCTATAGCTTTTTATACAACTATTACATGTTGTACTATAGCCTACTATTCATTTTCTGGTATGTTCTTGTATATTCTGCCATGTGTAGTCAGCAAGTCAATTAGGAGGTATAGGATAAGATATATCTTTCAAGGTTTAAAAATTCTATTTCTTGTGCAGGAAGATGCTTTAAATTGAAATCAATAAACATGTTATTTATGCCTTTCGTTTGTCTCTATGAAACAAGCATACCATGGAAAACTGAACCTTTATATGTTGTCCCTTTATTGTAAGACGCCGTCTTACACACCACTTACCATTGATATTAATCATAGTATTGGAGCGCAGTTCTGTGAGCAATACAAGAATAGCATAATTATATTGATATACAGTACATGATTAAATTAACGATTTTCCCCTCGGGGTTTAATAATATATACACAAATTGCCTAAAGTTCCCAAAATATTCAAACAAAATAGACTACATATAACCAACTAGTCTTGATATAGGTATTCGCACCCTTCAATTGTTCGTATATACTACCTTGCCTTAGAGCCACTAGTTCTCACTGGAATATTTGTTTTAATTGAAAAAGGGTGAGATTCAAACGAATCTCAGTAGTAACAGATAATCATTCATAGAAGATGTGATAAATAAATATGCTGAAATGCCAAATAATGCAATATTATACTAATCACTATTTCAGCCCCTTCACATTCCATACCTCAGTCATCGACTGTGCATATCAAGGTACCCGTAGGCACTATTCATCAGTGTACCTGTAGGCACTGTGTATCAAACATATTACAAAAGATGACATATACAAAGCATATAAACATTCACATAGTGTATGAATGATAGAGTTACTACCTTAACCCTTTTTAATCCTTAAATAGACTCTTTGAACTTCGTGCCGCAGCTTGGGCTATCAATCGAGTCCTAAAATTCTAAATGTACAAGAATTAGGTTAAAACCCATTCATATACTATTTTAGACACTTCCAAAGTATTTCTGGTAGTTATATTAGTCTATATTAAAAAATTACCAAAATGCCCCTGGGGACTGGCTCGGCCCCACTGTTCCTGGTCTAACCGTACTTTTACCAAAATTTTGACCCAGGCTACCCTAACATATTTTTACCCAAGGAATCCATTTCTAGCCTTGAAATTATCAAATTCACTACCAAAAGACAAAAATGCCCTTGGCAGACCTTAATTTAGGGTTTCGGGGGTGTTTTCGTAATTTCATTTTCTGAGACTTTTCTGAAAAAGTGATCAACAGTAACCCCACCTAATTTTCCCTCTTGAATACAATAGAATCATCAGATTATCAAAAACCCAACTCTAACCTCTCCATCTAGCTCTGGCCAAAATTGGAAAACTCCAGTAAAAATTGTGGCTTTTGAATTTTGACTCCATAGACTTGCTCCTTTCTACTCCTAATCACTTGATTAACTATTTAATTACATTCCCAACATGATTTAGACCAAATTTAGGCAGCATAACGGTTAGGTTTCATCATTTTCCAAATTTAAAATCCACAGCAAATCAACCACAAAATCACCGATTAAACCAGCAACAACATCCATAGCAACCAAAGATTGAAGTTTATGGAGTTACCTTTGGCTTCTCTTGCTTTCTCTCTCTTGGCCAAATACTCAAGCTCCAAAAACCCTAAAATTTATCTTCCTAAACACCTTGAATTATGTAGAAGAGAGGCTTAGAGGAAGTTTTACATAAATTGGAAGTTAAAACTTCAAGATAATCAAGCTTACATTTGAGATTTTTGCCTCCTTCTCTCTAAAAGCTCAAGCTCTCTCTTCCTCTCTCTATTTCTCTATGGCTGACAGTTTTGTGAGAAAGATGATGAGAAAAGGGCTTTTTAAAATATCTTGCATTTTCTCTAATTTCCCTAATTCATAAATTCCCAAAATGTTGACTTTTGAGGCATAAACTTATCTACATGTAACTTGTGTCTTAATTTGCCATTATATTCAAACTAATTCCTCCCCTTTTGATCAGCCCAATTCTACACCTAAGGGGTCCTTCAATTAGCCCAATTGGCTTTTCTCCATTTATCTCATAATTACAAGATTGCCATAACATTTTTTTTATTTACGGATTAGTGGCAATTTCTTATAGATTTTCTGCCCAAATTTTGAAAAATCACAACTTTATTTGTAGAACTTCAATCTGAGTGATTCTAAAGGATTTGAAACCCTTATTGATTTTAATTTAAAGGAAAAATATATCCTTTAGCCAAATAGAAGCACAAAATTCCTAGAATTTAAGTTTTTGGATGTTGTTCCAGAAAATAGACAATTTTCTTGGGATAACTTCAAAAATTCATAACGTTTTACATATAGCTCCAAAAATTACCCATTACTTATCAAATTAAAGCTTAGGATGCCTACTTTCATCTTGTAAAATTTCACACTTTTTGGACATCATTTGATCATCCAAAACCATATAACAATGTCACTGCCTCACAGGAAGTTTTCACTAGCAGTGAATTCTTATTCCTCAGACCTTGCTAAATTAGAGCCTAGTAGTTCACTTGATTCAGGCTTATTCTCAAACCTTCAATCCCAAAATTTAGGATATTATATTTCTCCCTCCATTCATTAAATTTTGTCCTCAAAATTTGAATGTCTACAACTTGGGGATCACTTCTTATCACTCAATTCATCCCTGTTGCATGTGCAGGCTCACAAGCCTTGCAACATAATGATCATATTCAATCTATCTCGTTTATATGCAAGCTCAATGAGCATGCAACACAACCATCATATTCTCATCAAAGATCTCAAATAGGATTCAGCATTCATCATTCATTATGTACACTGTATGTAGCATGCAATAAAACACAGGACCCACTGGTCTGTTCCCACAAATATGCCTTGTAAACATTTATAGCATTTAGTGAACAAGAAGGGTGAATTTTGGAGAATGGGATTATGTTGCCGGTGAGATTTCCTATAAGGTAGCGAGATTTTCATGTGAAATTGAATGATCAAATGGTGTTCAAAAATTATAAAATTTTACAAGATCAACCTAGATATCCTAAGCTTTATTTTGATAGGTCATAGGTAATTTTTTGAGCTGTATGTAAAAAGTTATGTATTTTTGAAGTTAGGCCAGAAAAACTGTTGATTTTCTAGAATAGCATCTAAAGAATTTAAATATGGGAATTTTGTACTTCCAAGTGGAAAAGTGCTATATTTTCCCTTGAAACTAGACTCAATAATAGTTCTATAGCCATTGAAATCACTCCACTACGATGTCTACAAATTTAGTTATGATTTTTCAAAGTTTGGGCAGAAAATCTGCTAGAATTTCCAATTAATCGAAAAATTAAAGGGAATAAAGGGATAATTGCAAATATTATAAAATAACATTTTTCTTATTCCTCTATGCCATTTCTGACAAGAAGCAGCTACCATAAGAGAGAGAGAGTTGAGAGAATTTTAGAGAGAGAAGGAGGAAAATCTCACAAGGTAGGTCGATTTCTTCAGTGAATTCGTACCTAATGTGTATAATCCTTCTCCTAAGCTACTCTTCTATATTATTTAACGTATTTGAAGTATAAATTTTAGTGGTTTAGAGGTTAGGGTTTCAGCCACCTAAAGGAAACACAAGAAGGAGTTTAAGGTAACTTCCAAAACTTTAAATATTGATTATTCTGGCTACTGTGAGTAGTTTAATCGGTAAATTTTTGCTGAATTTATTCTGAATGTTAAATTTGGGAATGTGGTGTCCTAAAAACACTATGGAATTGTCTAAGTTATACATTGACATTTTAGTACTAAGTAGAGACCTGAGTGGTTGGCACACAAATCGAGGCACATGTTCGAGGAGAAAAAGGCTCAAGGTAAGGAAGTTACCTCTCCTGCCTATATTTGATATTTGTGCTAGCATATTGATGTATGTTATATTGCTTTGCTTGATTATGTGAAACATATATGAATAATTGAAGCTCTGTTTCTATATATGCTATGGCCATAAGTATGTTGTTTGACACATTGAGCATGCAGATATATCATTGTGTTAGCATGAGTTTATATAATGCAAGAATATCATGTATTAAGCACTTATCCTGCATGCATATTGGTACTCTTTCCTACGAGATTCTTTCAAATTTCACCATCCCCTACTAATAACTTAGATAGTGAATACAGAAGGTACGCATAGATTAATGAAGGGAACTATACGAGAGGATTGCAGTAATGGAATGAAGACGGGAAGATGTCTTTATTTCAATGAGACAGGTTTAGAGACCCAAGTAGCCCTGTGTAGCTACATTGATGGTAATTATCATGTACGTACCCCTATGGGAAATTTATGTAATCATGCACATATTATCATTATAATTATGCTATTCTTGTGTTGCCCATCGAACTACATATTAATATTCCACTGCAAGTCAAAACAAGATAAGGGTGTGACATAAGTGCAAGTGGTTACTAAGGAGCTCTTAAGTCGCGTACTTGACCCTCAGGTCGCGTGCTCGAGTCCTCGGGGAGGTGACTTTTTGGGGGAAATTAGGAGTACCTCAAAAAGGAAAATCCCCGAGTCTATATGGTGCGGGGGAATCCTGGCCTTGTTGTGTGTGGGGGTCCGGCACCATTTAGCCTATGTAGCGTCCAATGTAGGGGGTCATACCATTACATAAAAAGGCTCCTTTTTATGTAACAGCCCCACACAGGCAATCGGTCAGGCCCACACAGGCCTCGATAGGAATTGTCCCCTCTTCCGCACCACACAGGTGCTTGGGGATTTGTATTTCCTCCATAAGGGATCAAACACACTACTTGAGGATAAGTAGTGGACTTGGTAGCCACTTGCACCGTGGTGCGGAAGAGGGGATAATTCCTGCCAGGGGCTTATGTAGGCTTGACAGGATGCCTGTGTGGGGCGGTTACATTTATCATAAATTATGAACATACAGTCAAAAACTTTTATGCTTGCTTCAACCTTCTTTATTTTTTTTACTATTGCAGATACCTTAAACATGAAAAATCTACATGCTACTGTCATTAGGTCAAACAAATTGCCACGGTCTTGCATTAATGCAGCCTGTGTGATCAAACCTTTGATGCATTTAAAAAATGTTATTCCTTGGCCTGAAATTAGTCAGCTTTAATTTGAAATCCAATATATGTCATTGGATAATTTATGACTACTGCGTTCATGATCCCATGCTTAAATTTTTGTCTCCATATGCAACATTCAATAGTATAAGCTATTTTATTTTATTTTTATTAAAGAGTCATTGTAGCAAGTTTATTTTATTCACTGATTTAGTGCCATATGCTTCATGTCACTCTATTTTTTATGTCAAAGTTACCTTTTTTTGTAGTTATTGATTGTTTTCTTCATAGTAAGCACTTTTATTTTAAAAATCAACCTTTTTAGCTAGGCATACCTTACCATGAATATATTTTGATTATGAGTAGTTAAAATCAGCCTTTTTAGTTGTGAATTATGTATTGACCTCTTAGAATAACCCTTATACCATGTTAAAATGCTGAATGTGTAGCTCTTGCCTATGTCTGTCTACCTTTAATTTTGTTTTATTCAGGGCATCATACAAGGATGATTTCATAAAAACAACTAGACCCTTATTTGGGTTTTGTTTATAGTATAGTCACTTCTTCGTTTTGGTGTGCAAGGACTATGACATGCCTCAATTTGTGTATATACACCCCAGCTGTACTAGATATGAACAAATAACTTCATTTGAGGAAACCGAATATTTGATTTGGCTTATGTTTTTTCTATTTCATATTGTTGGCTTATGGACTTTGTCTTTATTATAGCAATAGTATACGTTTTTCATAGTTAAAAAAAGTCAGAATATTTGATTTAGTTGGGGCAAAGTGTTTCAATTTTTAACTGAAATGGTATTGTATGGATAGAGTGATGGATGAGGAGAGAGAAAGATAGAGGTTTCTGGGGCTGCAACTCTGCAACTAGAGCAATAGGACTATATGGCTATAAACAGCTAGAAAACTAGCAGGAATTGCTTTCCCAGTGATTTGGCTTTTATGCTTTTTAGCTTTTGTAGCATAAAAAAAAGCTCGAAGAATGTTTTTATGCCATGGGATGAGAGTCAGATAGAAGAAGCAAGAGGAATATCAGGAGAGAAGCTTAATAATAGAGGATTAGGAAAAATGTCAAACCTCATTATAGTCATGAAGTAGTATGGGAGTGTTTGTCATTAGAGAGAAGCCAAGAATAGGAATTATGGGAGTGTTTGTCATTAGAGAGAAGCCAAGAATAGGAATTCATTTGTGTCTAACATATCAAGCACTAGTTATTGAAGCAAGAATTTCTGGCTTTGCAAGCTTTAGTCCAGCTAACGTGATGGCTTACTTGAAAACTAACCACTATGGATTCGAATAATCAATTCGGGTCATCATGGGGCATCCCATGTTGTCCCTAAGTGGTCCTTTCTCTTTTATCTGCCATTTATCAAATACACTCAATGTCGCAGCCATTTTCCACATCTTTGGTTGTCTACATATAGGCAAGAAATTAAAAACAAAGACAATAGCCAGAGAGTCGAAGATTTCCCATTTTATATGATGGTGTGTATCATATTAATGCTTCCACTGTAACAGGCTAACTTCTAAGTGTAGTTTCTTAGTTTTATTCTCATGATCATAATCTTCAAGCATGATTCATCTATATTTATGACGAGTTCCTGATGTTCATCATCATCTTGATTAAAAGCTCATGAAAATCTAACCACACCAGAAGCTGCTTCCAAAGTTGTTATATTTGAAATTAGAGCTATTTTATTTTGATGACTTCTTGATTCTTAAACTCTTATTACACCCTGCGTTTATGTAGGCAGAAGAAGCAAATTTTTTCTCAAGGGAGAGTGGTTGAATGTTGTCTTCAAAGTTTGATTTCATAGAAAAATAGAAGTTTGGTGCACCGTTTATAGAATAAGTAGTAGGATTGCATATGTATCCCATTTTTTGTTGGAAACATTGTATGAAAGATATACATTTTTCATAAGTTATTGCTCCACGCGCAAGCAAGGAAATAAAAGAAATGCTAAAAGGGCATAGTATTAAAGACGCTACAAGGATGACTTCTTCATTTGTTTTGTCCATTATGTGGTACTCTAACTTTGTTAGAGATATTGCTTTTTGTACTTCATTTATAAAGGAGGAAGCTTGTGCCACTATTACAATTATTTTTGTGGCTTTATATGATTAGTAAGCACCCCAAATAATGTTATGTTATGTAGCAGTAGGATTGGTGTTGTTTCATTTTTTGTTAGATGCTTTATTATAAAGATATCTTTTTTCCATGAAGATTTGCTCCCCGTGTAATGCGGAAGGGAGTTAATGCTAGTTAGGTCATATAAGAGGTGTGTTTCAGAAAGCTCCTAACTCATACTTATTTGTGCCTTGCAAGGGAAAGAAGAATTAAGGATGGACATTTCTGCTCTTATATTTTACCCTTTATAATGTGTACTTTATCCTGATTGCATATTCATATGGTCATAATACCAGATTATCTCCCAAAACTGAAATTTGTTGGCTTAAAGAAGGCTTACAAGCATCAAGCATGTGATGTGATGTTTTTTGTTGAAGCAAATTTAACATAATATTAAAGCAACCTTTTCAACGGATCAAGTTGAGACAGTTACATATCTTATTATTGTGTTAGAATCCTTCAGCTACAGATCAAGCCATATATAAGGTTGGATGTGTATTCATCTGTGTCTTCTAGAAGTCAAGTTTTCCAACTCAAGGCCTCAAGCCATTCATATCAACTAGCAATTTTAGATTTTACTCATATGGTCTTATTTTTGAGCCAGTTCCAATATGTATCATTAGAACCAATGAAAGCCTGAAACCTTAAATGAAGGGTAAAGTTTTACATTCATTCATAAAATTTAATTATGTGACTAATAAATAGGATAAAAAATACTTCTTTCTGCCTTATAAATAAGACTAGTATGTTGTATGCATTATAATAATTTTATATAGGAGTTGTGATTGTCCTAATTAATGAAGAAAAAGAAAAAGTGACAATCCTTGTATGTAAAGAACCCAACCCCCAGATTGTTCTTCAATAAAATAGGGGAAAGGGAAACAGGATGATATTTAGCCACTAAGCATGAGTTAGAGACATGAGCATCTAGAGCTCTAGGAAGGAACTGTCAAAAAGGAGGAAAGAAAGGGTGGTGGAAAGAAGGGAAGCTAAGGAGAAGTTGTAAAAAAAGAAAGGAGAATATTCCAGCCAGGTATCCCCGCAACTGAGGGAAGAGGAATGTATGGATGTTACGAGTAAACAATTACCTTGCCAGGATCCACAACCATTGTCTTATAGAGATGCAATAAAACCATAAAAACATAGGACATCTTCCTACATGATTATTGATGAAGATGAGGAAGAATGGGATGGGAACTTGTTACTGAGCTATAATATCCTGAATTTTTGGGAATGGAGGTTTGGTAATAAGCCTAAATTAAGCAGACTGCTAAGCCCTAGTTTAGTAGGTGTCTCAAACCTATTCCCTAATGTTTTTTATATCTTTGAGGTATTAAAGGACATAAAATGGTAAAATAAAGAGTATGGGAAATTTGTATGCAAAAATGGAATTTGTTGGAGTTGCAAGTGCATGTTGTTTCATTGCTTCAAGTGAGGCAGTGTTGTTGTGCAACACATTTTATTTACCAAATAATGTTAAAACATTATGAAATTTTAAAGGATGAAAATAAACATCCTAAGATTTAATTTGATAGTCATATGACTCAATCAGAGATATATACAAAAAGTTATGAATTGTTTACGTTGGCCCAAAAAACTGTGAATTTTCTAGAACAGCTTCCAAAACTTAAAATTCTGGGAATGATATACTTCCAATTGGTAAAATACTATATTTTTCCTTGAAACTAGACTCAACAAGGGTTCTATAGCCTTTGGAATCACACTAATATGATGACTACAAATTTAGTTATGATTTTTCAAAGTTTGGTCAGAAATTTGACAAAATTTTGTAAAAATTTGAAATTTGGAAAATTAATTAATTAAGTAGGGATATATTATTAAAATCATCATCTTCTTCCCTCAGCCCTAAAACTGATATGCTTCAGCTAAAAATAGAGTGAGAAGGGGTGATAAATTCTACAGAGAGAAAGGAGAAAAAAGCTTACAAAGGTAGGTGATTTCTTTGGTAAATTGGTTCCTAACACGTATAACTCTGATCCTAAGATTCTCTTTCATGTATTTCAAAGGTTGTAAAGCTCAACTTCGGTGTTCTAAGGCTAGGGTTTTTAGCCACTTTGAGAAAAGCCAGAAGGAAGCGAAAGGTAACATTCAAACCTTCGTATATTGCTTATTCCGGCTGCTGTGGACAATTTAATTGGTGAAATTTTACAAGATTGTCTTTGATTTGAAATTTTGGAATTGAAATTGCCTAGGGGTTATGTTGCCAAAATAAGGTTTAAATGGTAGTTGTAACATAATTAGATTGTTAATAAAGTGGTTAGGAGTAGAAAGGAACACGTTTGCGGAGTCGGAATTGAAAAACCCCAATTTTTTCTAGGGAATATGAGTTTTTTGGATAGAGCAAGAAAGGGGTGTTAGAGTTAGATTTTCAATGATTTGATTATTCCATTGAGTTCATAAGGGATAGGTGGGGTTACAGTTGGTCACTTTTTCAGAAAGCCCGAAAAAGCATGACTACAAAATTGCCCCTGAAGCCCTTAAAGTAGGGCTGCCAACGGTAATTTTGTAATGTGACATTTATTTTGATAATTAGTCTAGAAATGGATTCCTTGACTGAAAAGTATAGTCAGGCAGGGTACGGTGGGGCTGAGTCAGCAGGGCCAATACGAGGTCACTGGGGCAATTTTGTAAATCTTCACTATAGGCTAATATAACCACAATAAGCACTATGGAAGTGCCTAAAATGGTATATGAATGAGGTTTAACCTAATTCTTGTGCATTTGATATTTTATTACCAAGTTAGGACCCTAAGTTTGGAACGTTTTACGATGCAGACGCTTTGAGGCAAGAAAAGGGTTCAGGTAAGGACTACTATCTCTCATACACTATGTGACTATTTATATGATGTGTGTTACTGTATTTTGTGATATGAACATGTGCTAGAGGCACATTACCTAGCTGTGGTTTGGGACCTAGCCAAGGTACACTGGTATTTCCTAGCATAGTCAAAGACTCGGTTGAGGTACTCGTAGGCATTTCAACCAGATTGTTGGCCCTGAGTTTTGTGTACACACACAGATTGATATGAATTTCCATTTTACTTGATACAGTGTATTGCATATTTAACCTCGCATTTTACATGTCGATAGTATGCTTCTACTGAGATTCCCTACAATCTCTCCCCTTTTTCTAAATAAAATGTCTCAGTGGGTGCCAACGGCTTGAAAGCAAGGATGTAAAACTGGGGAACTAAAGGGCACATTTCCCAAGATGAAGACAGTGGTTATATATAGCCTTTACTTTTGCATATTTTAAGAAATTGTATATATTACCTAACCCGGCGAGGCATTCCTTAATATAGTCATGTACTAAATATCAGTATTTTGATGTTATTCCTATGTTGCCCATTGAACTGCTTGCAAACACTCTAATAATATAAAAATTTAGATAAGGGTTTGGTATCAGAGCCCAAAGCGGTTCTGGAAGAGCCCATGTGGTTTTGATAGAGTGGCGGTCTTGGCAACTGGATAGTATACTGATATGGTCTTGATTACATAGTGATAGAAAATATACATGGACGGGGGTACCAAAGGAGTGTATCCTCCCAATCTGTGAGCTAGCCCCAAGAGATCAGCGAATATCAAAAGGGCAGTCACGGGGTATCGGTAGTTGGAATCAGATACAGCCGGTATCTACGATTCGGCACGGGTACACGAAAGTTAAATCTGCTAAACCCAGGAAAATCCTAGGATGGGTGACCCCCTGGGAAGTTGAGTTGATAGGGTCATAGAGACTTGAGAAATAGAATTGTGTTAAGGTTTCTCCATGACTAATAATCATTTTAATTAGATAATTTAGTTGATGTTTATAAGCATGAGATGTTGATGATGTAAGTTTTTATTTTAATTTGAACTATTTCTATTGCAATAATAGCTATTTAGAAAAATTCACTTGATGAGATTATGGAAATTTGAGGCATAATAAATGTTTTGCGGTTTCTTCATGCTAAATGATTATCCTTAGTTTACTGTAAGGGTCAAAGGAATGTAGATACAATATACAGTGCTATATGTGAGTGGTGAACATACCATATGTTGATCCTAGAGGATTCGATCTGATGATACTGAAGGTTGTGAATAAGATTGAACTAGATATAAGCTGGAATAGTGCTTAGGTCAAAATGTGAATTGGTTGCACTATGGTTCTGATGCATGACAGAAGCTCAAACCATGTGAACCTGATGGATAGTGTTGAACCTTCAATAACGTTTTGAGGTTATTACCCAAATACTGTGAAGTTTACAATAGGCGTTATTGATCTTAGTTCCTAACGAACCTATTAGGTATATTTGAGGAAAATGGTTTCCAATTTGCGTGATGTTGAGGTTCTAGATTTCATGATAAACCTAAAAGTTGGGTTAGAGACCCTAGGCTATATGATATTACACGCTGGATATGTTGTAGTAGACTTGTGTGTCCAAATGCCCTAAGACTTAGGGGACCAGTGTGTCCTTAGGCTGGTAGATATGTTCAGACTAGTATTGGCCTAGTGATAATCCGTGGAATTGAGGAACAAGATTCTTACGGATATGAGTACTTGCAAAAAGGAATTTTTTGAAAATTTGCTAGCTACTAAGTCTAGCATAAGGAAAGATTACAATCATAAAATATTCCCATAAAGGATTGATTGAGGTGATAGCTCTCTGATGAAATGAGAGGCAGAATTGATCCGCCTGCTTATCCACTAACTTGAGACTATATTAGGAATTGATTGGGGGATGGCAAATAATGTGTTGAAGGGATACCGAGTAAACCCTAACCCAAGAATCAACTGTTACGTTTTGATTCCTTAAGAATATAAAATGATCCCAGATAGGATGGCGAAATTAAAGAAAGTAGGCTGTAGAACTGCTAGAGAAGAGGGACTTTATAAGATCTGGGTTCTCATTACAATGGTACTTCTATATAGAAACAACCAACTGGAAAGGGCTACATATGAAGGATTCTAATAGGAGTGGACTACCTACGAAGAGATTTGATCGGAGAGGGCTACCTATGGAGAGTTTTGACCAGAGGGGTTGACTATTCAGGTGACTAAGTGAAGCACTGAGTATAATACCGTAGCATGGAGCCACCGTGATGATGAACCTTAGAGTGGAGCCATGATGACGATGAACCATAGAGCGCAGCCGCCGTGATGTTGAATTGTAGAGTAGAGCTACAAGAAGGTTGACTCTCAATGATGATGCATTTAAATGAATCCCACATCGAATGGGTTTCTTTGAGATAGGAGTTTATATGGCCCAGAATGATTTGAGTTGAAACGAGCCAAGAGTAGACACAGAGGAATATAGATTGTAAGTACCGTCAAGTGTCATGGGAGGTTCCTGTGGGACTCCTATTAAATCATCCTGACATTATTAAAGATCATATGAGGAGATAGACCTCAGAGTGGGCAGCAGAAGCATAGTAAATGTATGTGGCCACCAATGATTGGTTCTAAGTAGTAAGACTCAATATGTATTCAACAGAGATGATGAATTACAAGTGCTTAGGCCATAAGACCTAATGCACTAGTAAGTCCTTAGCCGGTAGAATGTGATGTGTTCAAAAACTGTACTGAACGAAGGCTAGAGGAGGTAAGAAAAATGTGCATATTCCTTGGGCAATAAGACCAGTGTGACCAAGCATTTTAGTGTCCAATGATTAGTCTAATGGTACCAGACTTGGTATAGATTCGCTACTTACCCCCAGGTAGCGGGTTCAAGTCTGGGGAGGTGAAAGAAATCCATAAGGGGGGTGGAGATATCCTGACTTGGGCCTAGCGGTTAGGGCTTACCGACAAGGCTGGAACCATATCCCTTGGGCTTGGATTGGGCTTACTGACAGGAGGTAGACCATTATATAAAAAGGGTGATTGTATGATTCAGGTGAAGTCCCGAAGAGGCTGTGAGGGCCTAAGGAACCAAGCACTATGGGAAATGACCAATGGGTCTTCTATTTGATTGCACGCTACATACTGTATACAAAATAGATGATGAATGCATAATACTATATGAGATTTTTGATGAAAATATGGTGATTGCATTGCGTGCTCGATAAGCTTGCAGATGAAAGAAATAGATTGAATATGATTATGGTGTTATATGGCTTGTAAGCATGCATGTGATAATAGAATGAGTTACACTATAAGGCCAAGTATATTAGGGCAGTGTTCCAATAAGGCAACGAGGCCTAGAACGATATACAGAGCTATATACTAAGCTTTAATTTGATAGGTCATATGACTCAATTAGAGTTATATACAAAAAGTTATGAATTTTTTACTTTAGCCCAGAAAAACTGTGAATTTTTTGGAACAGCTTCCAAATCTCAAAAATCTAGGAACGATGTGCTTCTAATTGGTAAAATGCTATAATTTTCCTTGAAACTAGACTCAATAAGGGTTCTATAGCCTTTTAAGTCACTCTAATACGATGACTATAAATTTAGTTATGATTTTTCAAAGTTTGGTCAGAAATTTGCCAAACTTTTGTAAAAATCTGAAATTTGGAAAATTAATTAATTAAGTTGGGATATATTATTAAAATCATCATCTTTTTCCTCATCCCCAAAACTGATGTGCTTCAGCTGAAAATAGAGAGAGAAGGGGTGATAAATTCTAGAGAGAGAAAGGAGGAAAAAGCTTATAAAGGTAGGTGACTTCTTGGGTAAATTGGTTCCTAACGCGTATAACTTCGATCCTAAGCTTCTCTTTCATGTATTTCAAAGGTTGTGAAGCTCAACTTTGGTGTTCTAAGGCTAGGGTTTTCAGCCACTTTGAGAAAAGCCAGAAGGAAGCGAAAGGTAACATTCAAACCTTCGTATATTGCTTATTCCGGCTGATATGGACAATTTAATCAGTGAAATTTCGCCTGATTGTCTTTGATTTGAAATTTTGGAATTGACATTGCCTATGGGTTATGCTTCAGAAATTAGGTCTAAATGGTAGTTGTAACCTAATTTAATTGTTAATAAAGTGGTTAGGAGTATAAAGGAACACGTTTGCGGAGTCGGAATTGAAAAACCCCAATTTTTTCTTGGGAATGTGAGTATTTTGGACATAGCAAGAAAGGGGTGTTAGAGTTGGATTTTCAATGATTTGATGGTTCCATTGAGTTCATGAGGGAAAATTTGGTGGGGTTATAGTTGGTTACTTTTTTGAAAGAACCTGAAAAAGCATAATTATGAAAACGCCATTGAAACCCTTAAAATAGGGATTCCAGGGGCAATTTTGTAATTTGACAGTGATTTTGATAATTCTGAGTCCAAAAATGGATTCCTTGACTGAAAAAAGGTCAAAATAGCCCATGACAAAATTTCAAGAAAAGTAGAGCCGAGCCTAGGTCCCGAGAGCAATTTCATAAATTTTCACCATAGGCTAATATAAACGCAATAAACACTATGGAACTACCTAAAATGGTACATGAATGGGTTTTAACCTAATTCTTGTACATTTGATATTTTAGGACTAAGTTGGGAGCCTAAGCTTGGCACGTTTTACTAGGCGGATGATTTCAGGAAAGAAAAGGGTTTAGGTAGGGACTACTATCTCACATATACTTTTTGACTAGTTATCTGATGTGTGTTATTGTATTTTGTGATATGAACATGTGCTAGAGGCACATTACCTAGTTGTGGTCTGGGACCTAGCCAAGGTACACTGGTATTGCCTAGCTATAGTCATGAACTCGGCTGAGGTACACGTAAGGGTTTCAACTGGATTGTTGGCCTTGAGTTTTGTGTTCACACAAGGATTGATGTGAATTTTCACTTTACTTGATACGGCGCATTGCATATTTAATTCTCATATTTTATTTGTTGATTGTATGCTTCTATTGAGATTCCCTAAAATCTCACCCCTTTTAAAAATAAAATGTCTCAACGGGTGCCAGCGGCTCAAAAGGCAAGGATATAGACACGGGGAACTGAAGGACACGTTTCCCGAGATTAAGACAGTGGTTATATATAGTCTTTACTTTTGAATATTTTTAGAAATTGTATATATTACCTAAACCGGTGGGGCATTCCTCAATATAGTCATGTACTAAATATCAGTATTTTAATGTTATTCTTATGTTGCCTACCGAACTGCACGTAAATACTCTGATAATATGAAAAATCAGATAAGGGTATGACATGAGCAATGTTGAACAACTATTAAAGGGTATTACTATAATAGACACTAGAAAGGGTCCAAACATAGAATTCACAGAGAAAGAGAAACAACAACTGGAAAAACACTGGCAGAACTCTCTGATCATCAAACTTCTTAGAGGCACGATTAGTTTCATGTCCCCGAGCAGAAAAGTTTAGGCGATGTAGGGAAAGGCAGAAAAGTGGAACTCTCTGCCATAGGCAATAGCTATATGATAGCCACCTTCTAACTCTCAAATGATTACTATTTTGCATTGGAAGGAGGCTCCTGGATGATTTAGAATCACTACTTAACAATATAAATATGGAAGAGAAAGTTTAATCCATTAAATGAAACTATTATAAGGGTAGAAATTTGAGTGAGGCTTTCAGGTCTACCAGGTGATTATTATGATAAAAAAAATTTCTACACTTAGGAAACTGAATTGGAAGGGCTATCAAGGTTGATGATATGACATTGACAAAGGCAAGAACTATGTTTGCCATAATGTGTGTGGAGTTGGATCTTAATGTACGACTATTGCCAGTATATTCGGTGGACAGAAATAATCTAAAGATTGAAAATGAGGGGCTGCACCTCATTTATTTTCACTATGGGAGATTTGGACACGACTCATACCATTGCCCGATTAAAATAGGAAATCAAGATGGAAAGAAATGGGAAGAAGAAAATAAAGGAGAAGATCAAAGTGTAGAAAAGTTCCCAGGAAATTCTCTAGTGAGTAGTATGGAGGTTAGATGCTAGTACAGGACTCGAGACGGGGACAACATTCAATTACTACGGAAGGAAAAAAGGATATACCAGAAAGGACATAAAGTTGACCGGAGCATACCTACAACCTCAAGGTTTGTAGCTTTAAATGAGGAGGTAGATGATATAGATGGAACAAGGAACATAGAGGAGAAGTGTAGACCATTATAAAATATCTCAAATGTCATCACTGATAAGAGAGATAAGGTCACAGAAGACAACAAAGGAAGAAATCAAGTAGGAGGGAAAGAATAAAAAACTCAGAGTAAAGAGGTGAAAGGAATGAATGAAATTGACAAGGGAAAAAAAGAAAAAGATAGAAGACAAGTATAAGAGGTGCCTCTAAGGGTGCAGCATAGGGATCAAAAATTGGGAGAGGAGAAAGAAGGTCAGAAGAGTGAGAGTATAGGGCCATAAGGAAACAAAGTAAAGAAATGGGAGGTGGGCCAAGTAAAGGAGATTGCTTATGAGATTAAGGAGGGCACGAAAGTGGGCCAAACAAATAATTTGGGCTTGGCTATTGAAAAGCCTACACAGGAAACTATAAGTGTAGTCCAAGAAATAAGGGACATGGTCTTGGCAGACCATTTACTAAACCATCTAATAAATAATTTGAAGGATAAGGGGGAATTGGAACTAGGCTAAGCAAATGGAGACCCACCTGATCCTAATAATCTAGAAATGTATATGGGCTTATCGGAGGTAGGAAGACTCATCCAAATCAAGGTGCAATATAAAGAGGAAGTGGATGGTAGTTGGAATAGTAATCTTGAAAGCGATATGATGAGAGAGGGTATCACTAAGGTCTGTGTTGAATCTTTCCCTTTCTTCATAATTGGTTATTATGATATTAGTGTGGAATGTGAGAGGTGTAGCCGAAAAAGATTTTGAAGATGCAATAAAAGAGTTTAAAAGAAGGTACTCTCCTAAAATTTTGGTTATTGTGGAAACTAGATGTAGTGGGAAGATGGCGCAAAATGTGATCAGAAGGTTAAAATTCAAGAACCAATAAATTATTGGTGCATGTGGAATGTCAGGGGGGATTTGGATATTATGGAATGAGGAAAGTATTTAGTAGAATGGTGAAAGCGCATAAGTAATTTTTGCATTGTCAAGTTAAATGGATGGGTAAGAGTCTTTGGCATTTTACTACCATATATGCTAGTCAAAGAGAGATGGAGCGTAAGACCATATGGGCCAAATTAGAAGTAATAGCATCCTCCCTCCAAATCCCAAGGATGGTTACTAGAGACTTCAACAATATTAAATATCTAAGTGAACAACGGGGAGGTTTGGGGTGAATGAAGTAAAGTGTAAGAGATTTCGAGACAATATAGAAAGATGCAAATGACTAGACATTGGAGCAACAGGACTAAAGTTCATATGGCACATGGGCTAATTGTCAACACAGCCAATCAGCTCTAAAAAAGATTGGACAGAGTACTATGTAACCGAACCTAGAATGATAAGTTTCATAAGGCATTAGTCATGGTTGGGTCCAGATTCAAGTCAGACTATCACCCCTTATAAATAAGACTAGAAGAAAGTTGTGGCAGACCAAATTGAAGGTTGTTCAGGTTTGAAGCCAACTAGTTGACCCATAAGGAGTTCAAGAACATGTTGCATACTAATTGGTTAGGTAAGAAGAAGATTAGAATTGAGCTAGCTGATTTGGAGGAATACTTGAAAGACTAGAATAAGAGAACATTTAAACAAATTACAAAGAGAATGAACGAACTCCTATGGCGCATTACCAATATTCAAAGAAGTAATCAATAGAAGCATAAGCCTTAAATTGACAAGCTTAAAAAGGAACTGCATAACAACTCGTTTGAAGTTTTGGCATAAGAAGAGATACTGTAGTTCTAAAAGGCTAAGACAAAGTAGTTAAATGATGGTGATAGGAACACCAACTATTACTATACAAAAACAAAAATAAGAAGAAGGAAAGCTAAGATAACAATGCTGAAATATAGTGAGAACTAGTGGATAGAAGGGAAGCAAGAATTGGGCCAAGTCATATATGATTACTTCCAAAAGCTCTTCACAAAAGAAGATGGACACAGAAAATGGGTTAGTACACAACATAACTGGCCCCAAGTTACAAAAGAAGCATCGGAGAAGGTTGAGGAGGAAATTACCTTTGAAGAAATCAAACCAATAGTGTTTTCCATTGGAGGCATGAAAGCACCTGAGAAAATGGATACCCTATAATTTTTTCCTAAAGAAATTGGGAAATGGTAGGGCAAAGTGTTTGTGAGACGATCAAGGACATGTAGTAGGATGTGGAATGCATTTAAGTGGTAATCCAAACATTGATTACTTTAGTTCTAAAAGTTGATCTCCCTAAAAAAGTGAATCAATTTCGGCCCATCTCATTATGCAATATAGTGTATAAAATAATCTCAAAGGTGATTGCAAAGAAGTGGAAATATCTAATGCCTAAGATAAGTTAGATCCCAAATTTTGATGATAACAAAAAGTCAATTGTGTACAAATCATGTTTTTATAAGTCTAAGAAATGTTTACAAAGTTACCAAATGCATATAGCAAGGTTTTCTGGTGTCTGCTGTCAAAATGAATTGGAGTGCTCGAGCATGAGCTTTGCACTCGAGCATGGATCCCTTCTGTGCTAGAGCAAGTGTGAGTGATAGCCAGAAAGTGTTTACCCGAGAGGCATGTATGTTCACTGATTCACTCGAGCACTGGAGACAGTACTCGAGCAGAGAAGCCTTTCTCACTCGAGCACATGCGAGTGAAGGTCTGCGAGTGCTTGGCCGAGAGCAAGTATTATCATTCTTCCTTGATGCACTCGAGCAGAGACATCAATGCTCGAGCATGAGCATTTTGTACTCGAGCAAGGTACTGCGAGTGTTTGGCCGAGAGTCATGAAGTTCAGAGAAGCGCAAGTGTGCTCGAGCACAACCTCATATGCTCGAGTGATACATCAGCACTTGCAAGTGAAAAATCTATCCCTCTCGATTTCTGATGTGAGTGCTTGTATAAACGGTATATTACTTGAGAATATTCTTCTCACTCGAGCAGGAGTCTGTGTGCTCGAGTGAGGGCCCACATCACCTACGAGTGATAAATCTATCCCTCTCAAATCCTGATGCGAGTGTTGGTATTAAGGGTATATTCTTGAGAATATTCATTTCACTCGAGCAGGGGTATGTGTGCTCGAGTGAGGGACCACATCACCCGCGAGTACAAAATCTCACTCTTGCTAAAATGATATGCGAGTGTTGACCCGAGAAGAAACTCCCAGTGGAAAATGCAAGGTCACTCGAGCAGAAGGAGTTGTGCTCGAGTCAGACCCCACATCACTCGCGAGTGAGAATTTTGTCTCTCTGAAATCCTATGCAAGCACAACCCGATAACTGAAGCACAAAGAAGAAAATAGGAAGATCACTCGAGTGAGCCCTTTCATGCTCGAGTGATGCTCTTCCAGATCACCAAAAACACCAAGTCTCACAACGATCAATCCGAATATGGTTTAATGTTATTTATTTATGTCATCATTACTTATTATCATTACTTAACATCATTTTGAATGTATTATAAGTGTGATACAGGAAGATGAACGTTTGAAATAAGCTGACATGGAGAAAGTCAAATAACGGTAGACAACATCATTACAAGCACACTCATACCTACCGCATTCAGAATATTCAAACATGCGCGTGTCATTCTACAGTTGCAAAGCCCCGCTCCTCAAACTATGATTACTCAAACGGGCAAAAACTAAACATCTATATATACAGAGATTCAGAGATAGTCAATAGAACGAAGCACAAGAATTTACAAGCTTATACACGAGTCTCTGCTATTCATCATTTTCTCTGTATACACATTGATCTTCAGTGTTTATTTATTTGCTCTGTAAGAGAGTCTTCATACAACTCAAATTCTATGCTTATTTGATCTCAAGGTATTGGGACCTTGAGAGGGTAGATTTCCTTACGAGAGAAGCAGTTGAGAGAATTCCTTGTTAAGCCTTTCACTCATAAGTCTTATAAGATACAGCTGAAAAGAACGTTGCTGCTCGTAAGACTTACAGTGGTGTAAGCAGGAGAGAACGTTGCTGCTCATAAGTCTTGTATACATAAGCAAGTGAGAAGGGTCATAGGTTGTTTTTCTGCATGTAAGACTTGTCGTAAGGGGGAGAGAAATTTCTTATTGAGAGAATATTTCTGCTCGTAGTCCTTTCAAGGACAATTGTTGTTTTGTGGCGTTCTGAGAGCCCATTGAATCTTGGAGGAATAGTGAAAATCTCAGTAGGTCTTGATCTCTGAGGACTGGACGTAGGCCTGGTTGTTAGGCCGAACCAGTATAATTCTCTGTGTTCAAATCTTCTCAACTCTACTCTATCTACTATATTTTTCTTATCACCACATCAAGCGAAAAATTTATAACATCACCCAATTCACCCCCTCTTTGGTGAAGCTTGCCTCTTTCATTTGGTATCAGAGCCTAGTCTTCTCCGAAGAGCCTAACAGCTTGAGAAGGATCCGATAAATGGCAACAATGGGTGAAAACATTCTTCCAGACGGAGCTTCAATCACTAGACCTCTTGGTTTTGCTGGAGAACATTTTTCATTCTGGAAAGCTAAATTCAGAGTGTTCGTGATGGCTAACGAGTACGGATTGTGGAATGTTATACAAGATGGTAACTATGTTCCAATGAAGAAAATCGAAGATAGAGCTGTTAAAAAGAGCCCAGATGAGTTTGACGAGAATGACAAAAGGTTAGTAACATTAAATAGTAAAGCTATTTTAATGATACAGAGTGCTCTTACTCAAAAAGAATATTTTCGAATATGTACTCTACCAACTACCAAAGATATGTGGGATGCTCTTGAAATTGCTCACGAAGGTACATCCGGAATTAAAGAAAATAGAGTCAATACTCTAATTACAGAATATGACCTATTTCGTATGAAACCTGGAGAAGGTATATCAGAATTCGAACTCAGGCATACTCATCTTGTTAATCAATTATCTGCTCTTGGAAAATCGTTTGATCAAAATTCCCAGGTAAGAAAGATTCTTAATATTCTTACGAAAGAATGGGAAGCGAAGGTGACAGCTATCGAAGAAGCTAAAGGAGAATCTATGAGATCAGTAGCTGCCCTCTTTGGGAGTCTTTCAGAGTATGAAGGAAAGTTGAGGTTCAAAAAGGAACTTGAAGAGTTCGATGATAAGAAGAAAAAGGGAGTTGACTTAAAGCTATCAAAGAGGAAGAAGAATCTTCTGAGAATGAAGATGTCCCTAATGATGATGAAATGGGAATGATCGTGAGAAAATTCAAGAGATTCTACAGAAGAAGTCAAAAGAACTTCAAAAATTATGAAGGTGGACCAAGCAAGAGAGAAAATAAAGAACAACAGATAGTATGCTATGAATGTGGGAAACTTGGACACATCAAATCTGAATGCTTCAAGAACAAAGACAAAAAGAAGCAGAAAAAGAAAGCATATATATCATCTATATGGGGTGATAGTTCGTCAGACGAAGAAAGTGACAATGACGAAGTAGCAAATCTGTGCTTAGTAGCCAAGGAAGAAGAATCAGACTCTGAGGTAAGTGATTCTGACCTACTTATGATGAATTGTTATCTGAATATAATGCATTACATACAGAGTTCATCAAAGTTGCTAAAGAAATGGTTAGCTATAAGAAGAAAGTAAAAGAATTAGAAGGTACTATCATATCATCATGTGAAATGTGTAAAGAGAAAGATAAGAAAATAAGTGATTTAACAAAAATTGTTGAAAAATTTACTAAGGGAAGTGAAACTCTTAAAGTTATTTTAAATTCTCAAAAAGTTTCATTTGATAAATCTGGAATTGGATATAATTCTGTTCATAATAAGGATAAAGGATATAAGAAGAATAGTAGTAGAACGTATCTTAAATATTTCAGGAATTCTGTGCATACATCAAATCCCTTTGCATCATGTAGTTATTGTAACAGGAAGGGACATTATACTTCATCATGTTATTTCAAAAAGGGACAAGTTATTGGAACATATAAATGGGTTCCGAAAGGGACACATATATCATATACTAACCACAAAGGACCCAAGAAAGAGTGGGTACCTAAAACTTGATCACCTTATTCTAGGTATGTCTCAAAGCATCTCAAGCGAACAAATGGTATATTGATAGTGGATGTTCGAGACACATGACTGGTGACAAAAATAAGTTCACCATGCTGGAAACCAGAGAAGGAGGAAAGGTGACATTTGGAGGTAATCAATCTGGACGTATTGCTGGAATTGGTGAAGTGGGAAAATCCGATGGTGTTCAAATCAGCGGAGTATATTATGTTGAGGGATTATGCCACAATCTCCTAAGTGTAAGTCAAAGCACTGACAAAGATAACTGGGTGATTTTTGACTCAAAAGAATGCTTGATGTGAACAAGAAAGATCTGCCACTAAACAAAGAATCTATCAAAGCAATGATCCGAGCTCAAAAGGACGGTAATTGTTATACTATTGATTTAAATTCAAATTCTTCTGAAAATTGTTTTCTTAGTCGATAAGAGGAAAGTTGGTTATGGCATAAGCGTCTGGCTCATGTCAACATGAATCAACTTGACAAATTGATTAGAAAAGATTTAGTTGTTGGTCTTCCCAAACTCAAATTCAAAGATAATATGATTTGTGACGCTTGTCAGAAAGGTAAACAAACTAAATCCTCTTTTAAAACAAAATATGAGATTTCTACTTCAAAACCTTTACAATTACTTCATATGGATTTGGTAGGACCTGCAAGAGTAAAACGTTTTGGAGGAAATTTATATACGTTAGTAATTGTTGATGATTTTACAAAATTTGCATGGACTATATTTATTGCTTCAAAAGATGAAACTTTTCTGAATTTATTATGTTTGCCAAAAAGGTTCAAAATGAGAAAGGTATATCTATTATTTCTATTAGGACAGATCATGGAGGAGAATTTGACAATCAACTATTTGAAAACTACTGCAATAACGAAGGAATAGATCATAACTTCTCTGCTCCTAGAACACCTCAACAAAATGGAGTAGTGGAAAGAAAGAACAGAGTTTTTACAGAAATGGCAAGAGCATCACTTAATGAAAAGGAAATGTCACAAGTGTTCTGGGCAGATGCAATGAGTACTGCATGCTACATCTCAAACCGAGCATATATTCGCAAATCACTTGGAAAGACGCCATATGAACTTTACAAAGGAAGAAAGCCAAATCTTGCTCATCTACATATCTTTTGGTGTAAGTGTTTCATTCACAATAATGGTAAAGAAAACTTAGGTAAATTTGATTCAAAGTCTAATAAAGGTATATTTCTAGGATATTCTAATAGAAGTAAGGCTTATAGAGTTTTCAATAAAAGAACATGTACTGTTGAAGAATCTATTCATGTTGTGTTTGATGAAATTGAATCTCAAACAAAACTTATTGATGAAGAAGAAATGGATTCAATCAAGAAAAACAAATCTATTTCAAAACAAGATGATTTTAAAACAAATGATTTTCAAAATTTAGAAGATGTCGATGATCATGCTCAACCAAAAGCATGGAGACATATGAAGGATCATCCAATTGATCAAGTTATAGGAGATATTCATGAAGGTGTCAAAACCAGAAATAGAATCCTCAATGAGGTAACCTTCTCTACTTTTATTTCTGAAATTGAACCTTCTAATATAGAAGAAGCTTTATCTGACAATGATTGGGTGATTGCTATGCAAGAAGAACTAAATCAGTTTCAAAGAAATCAAGTTTGGGATTTGGTTCCTCGACCTAAAGACCATATGGTTATAGGGACCAAATGGGTTTTCAAAAACAAACTTGATGAATCAGCAATCATTGTGAGAAACAAAGCAAGATTGGTTGCCAAAGGCTATAATCAAGAAGAAGGTATTGATTATGAGGAAACATATGCTCCAGTGGCAAGATTGGAAGCAATACGAGTACTCCTAGCCTTTGCTTGCATTAAAGGTTTTAAACTTTACCAAATGGATGTGAAAAGTGCTTTTCTAAATGGTTATATTATGGAGGAAGTATATGTAGAACAACCTCCTGGTTTTGAAGATGAAACAAAACCTGATCATGTCTTCAAACTTAAGAAAGCACTATATGGTTTGAAACAAGCACCTAGAGCTTGGTATGAAAGACTAAGAAAATTTCTTCTTGATCAAAGTTTTGTCAGAGGTAAAGTTGATACAACTCTATTTATCAAACATAACAAAAACGATATTCTAATTGTTCAAATTTATGTTGATGATATTATTTTCGGTGCTACTAATGAATCTATGTGTCAAGAATTCTCTAAGATTATGCAGGGAGAATTTGAAATGTCCATGATGGGAGAATTGAACTTCTTTCTTGGACTTCAAATCAAACAAAAGAAGAATGGTATATTTGTATCTCAGACAAAGTATTTGAAAGAGTTGTTAAAGAAATATGGATTAGATAATGCTAATGGATCTGATACTCCAATGAGTTCTACAACATTGTTGGATGCTGATGTAAAAGGCCCTAGCTTCAACATCACAAAGTATAGAGGAATGATTGGCTCATTACTCTATCTCACAGCAAGCAGGCTAGATATTCAGTTCAGCGTGGGAATGTGTGCAAGGTATCAATCCGCTCCTAAGGTATCTCATGCAGAGACAGTAAAAAGAATCTTCAAATATCTAGGGGATACTTCAGAGCTTGGTCTTTGGTATCCGAAAAGAGGGAACGAGTATTTAATGGCATATTCAGATTCAGATCACAGAGGATATAAAACTGATAGAAAAAGTACTAGTGGTCAATGTCAGTTTCTTGGATGCTCTCTAGTATTATGGTTCAGCAAGAAACAGAACACAGTTTCATTATCCTCGACTGAAGTTGAATATATAGCTGTAGCAAGTTGCTGTTCTCAAGTATTATGGTTGAAACAACAACTTCAAGATTTGGGGATATACTTAAAGGAGATTCCATTTTATTGTGACAACACGAGTACCATAAGCTTAGCCAAGAATCCTGTACAACATTCAAGGACTAAACACATAGACATTCGACATCACTTCATTCTAGATCATGTTCAAAAGAAGGATGTCAAAGTGGAATTCATACCAACTCATCTTCAACTTGCGGATATTTTCACAAAGCCAATTGCAAAAGATCAATTCCTATATATTCGAAGAGAATGGGAATGGTTAATCCCAATGAGTTGTAAGTTTTCTTGTTAAATATCTTAATTAAATGTTCCTTTTGATGATAACCATACTGACTTTAGCATCGGAGTATTAAAAATCATTTTGCAGGTCTTTCACTCGAGCACAGAGGGTGTCACTCGAGTGATAAGCTGCTTCACTCGAGCATAAGTAGCTCTACTCGAGCACAGCACTGTTAAAAATACTCTGCTTCTTGATGAGTAAAACAGAGGTTAATAGAGGAAATTAGAATACCAAGAGTCTATCTCAAAAGCAACAGTGAGAGTTGAGCTCACTCGAGCATGAAGGACTCTCACTCGAGCATGATATGAACATGCTTCAATTGAAGAGTGTATGCTCGAGTGGAAAGAAAGAATTTTTGTTCAGAAGCTATTCAAATCATGATTACTCAAATGATTTTGGAGGATTTGAGTACAAAGATACAAAATATGGCAAGAAATTCATAATCCAGGTATGTTTTTTACATGTTTTATTAAATTTTCCAGATTTTCACTCGAGCACAGTATGAACATCACTCGAGCACTAGGGTTTATGCTCGAGCACTGTCACTTATATCAGTTACGCAAATGCTCAGAATATCGCACTTCTTGCTCTTACTCGAGGTGTCTCATCACTCAAAGGTCACAACTCTTCACCTCCAACCGTTTCTCTTCAATCAATCGTGTCCATTTGCTTCAAATCACCGTTATAACTCTTCAAGCTTCTATAAAAGGTGATTTGAGTCTTCTGCATTTCTCATTCGGTGCCCTAATCTCTGTTTTCTCTTCTCTTCACTCTCAAAGATTCTGTGAGTTTTTGCTTCTCTTTCTCTTATTCATCAATGGCAAGAACCAAAATGCCTTCTGTTTCTCAAAGATCTCACTCTCCCTCTCCTACTCATTCTACCACTGGTGCCTCTGCAACCCCAGAACCAACACCACCATCTCCTCAAATTTCTTCCTCACCTTCACCTCCTTCTAAGCCTAAGACCAAAAAGAGAACTCCGGCTAAGAAACCTCACCCAAAGCCTCAAATTGCAAAGAAAGTCCAACCACCTCAAAAGAAACCAAAGGGTGTGGTGTTCAAAGAACCTATAGTTACCCGGTCTCAATCCAAAGAAGTTCAAGGAAAAGGGAAGAAAAAGGAGAATGAACAATCATCTTCTTCCTCTGATGATTCATTCAACAAAAAACTCCGGGAAGCAATGGAGAAATCCAAACTTGATAAGATAGTTGGAAAGATTGCTTCACAAGCCGGTGTTTCAAGTTCACATCATATTGGGCAATCCAGTGCTTCTGCTTCAGGAGCACATTCTGCTTCACAAGCACCAGTGGATAATCACATTACTAGTCCTCCTAAGGGATTCATTGTTGAAGGCTAAAGGCTTTTTCTCAGAAGGTATTTGATGATGAATTTATTTATAGGCATTTCTGTCCAGTTGTGTATGTGGATTTGGATTATTTAAAGAAGAATTACCATTTGGATTTATATCCTTATCTTCAATACTATGCTCCCTGGCTGAATATCCATATGCCATATTCACCCACTGTTGTGAAAACTTTTTATTGCAACATGAAGTCCCATAACATTAAGTCTAGATCTGGTGAATTGATTGAGGAAGCAGTGTCTACTACTGTTAGAGGAAAATTTATTATGATATCTGCTAAGATCATAAATGACTTACTTGGGTATGTTGCACCACCTCCTGACCCACCTTCTTTCTCTGCCAATGAAGCCTTCCAGATTTTGAGACCAAAAGACCCAATAGGTCCTCTCAATTTTAAACCTATTGATATGCCTGACTCCCACGAATCCTTCACTATATATATTCCCGGAGCATAGTCAATAAGTCTAAAAACTTTACCCATTTTGCTCAAAAGGACTATTATATGTTGGCCTCTTTCCTAGCTGGGCAACAAAGGAATGTTGGGGAGATTATCTTTAATGAGATGAGAAGATTTCGATTTTCTTCATCAAAATCCGCAACAATACCATATCCTTAGCTTGTATCCTTCATCCTAATGAAAAACAAGATATGGTATTTAGAAGGAACTGAAAGGGTACTTATTTCAAGGTTTGGTAAGACTCAGTTAACTCATATGGGTATTAATCTTCCGGTGAGTCGAACCAAAGCCACATCTCAGAGGGAAGCCACTCCATCCAGAGGGGATGAGGCCTAATCTTCTGCTCAAGGTCCTATTCCTCCTCCTTCCTTCCTCAATGCTTCTCTATCCAATCACTTGACTAAGGCAATCAATCAAGCAGTATCTAGCTTGAAGAAGGAATTAGTAACTGAGTATGAGAAGCTTGTGGAAAAAATGGAGTCACAGGTCATCAAGTTGGTAGACAAGGCCAATATCAACTTTGACTTGATGTTCAAGACTCAGGATGAGATGTCACAGAGGATAACAAATATGGAGACTTTCTTGCGCTCTTATTTCCTATCTTTATCTTCAGAGTTGCCTCCTGAGACTACTCAAACCTCTATACCACAGACACATGTACTCTTCACCGATCCAGATTCTAATGTTGATATCACCTATTATCAGTCGCCTTCACTACCTCCCTCATCCTCTGTACCACAGCCATCATCTCCACCTATTGAGCCTATTGACCCTCTCACTGCCATGGTACCCTTTGTCCCACCTTCTGATATCACTTTTCCTCAACCCCCTTCTGATGCTGACAAAACGGGGGAGAAGAATGTGTGATGATTTCTGAGCTGAGCTTTTGTGGGATATATTGGGTGTTTGGGTAGATTTTCTGTATGGGGTAGGTTTTTATGTTATTTTGTTTATATTTGGGATAATTTGTTATCAAGTTTAAAATTAATGACTATTTCTATGTTTCAAGTTATTCTGATCAAATAAGTTATCAAGTTATTTGCCTCATACTATGCTTATCTTGGTTGTTAAGTGTCAAGAGGAAGTATTGCAGGAAAACTTGAACTTGAAACTAAAACTTGATATGCATTTGGAAACATTGAAGTATTTCAAAAATTTTCAATCTTAATTAATTTTTCTTAACTTCTATCACAAAGGTTTTGTTATCATAAAAAAGGGGGAGAATGTTAGATCCCAAATTTTGATGATAACAAAAAGTCAATTGTGTAAAAATCATGTTTTTATAAGTCTAAGAAATGTTTACAAAGTTACCAAATGCATATAGCAAGTTTTTCTAGTGTTTGCTGTCAAAATGAACTGGAGTGCTCGAGCATGAGCTTTACACTCGAGCATGGATCCCTTCTGTGCTAGAACAGGTGTGAGTGATCGCCAGAAAGTGTTTACGCGAGAGGCATGCCACTGTTATGTTCACTGATTCACTCGAGCACTGGAGACAGCACTCGAGCAGAGAAGCCTTTCTCACTCCAGCACATGCGAGTAAAGGTCTGCGAGTGCTTGGCCGAGAGCAAGTATTATCATTCTTCCTTGATGCACTCGAGTAGAGACATCAATGCTCGAGCATGAGCATTCTGTACTCGAGCAAGGTACTGCGAGTGTTTGGCCGAGTCATGAAGTTCAGAGAAGCACAAGTGTGCTCGAGCACAACCTCATATGCTCGAGTGATACATCAGCACTTGCAAGTGAAAAATCTATCCCTCTCCATTTCTGATGCGAGTGCTTGTATAAACGGTATATTACTTGAGAATATTCTTCTCACTCGAGCAGGAGTCTGTGTGCTCGAGTGAGGGCCCACATCACCTGCGAGTGATAAATCTATCCCTCTCAAATCCTGATGTGAGTGTTGGTATTAAGGGTATATTCTTGAGAATATTCGTTTCACTCGAGCAGGGGTATGTTTGCTCGAGTGAGGGACTACATCACCCGCGAGTACAAAATCTCACTCTTGCTAAAATGATATGCGAGTGTTGACCCGAGAAGAAACTCCCAGTGGAAAATGCAAGGTCACTCGAGCAGAAGGAGTTGTGCTCGAGTGAGACCCCACATCACTCGCGAGTGAGAATTTTGTCTCTCTGAAATCCTATACAAGCACAACCCGATAACTGAAGCACAAAGAAGAAAATAGGAAGATCACTCGAGTGAGCCCTTTCATGCTCGATGCTCTTCCAGATCACCAAAAACACCAAGTCTCACAACGTTCAATCCGAATATAGTTTAATGTTATTTATTTATGTCATCATTACTTATTATCATTACTTAACATCATTTTGAATGTATTATAAGTGTGATACAGGAAGATGAACGTTTGAAATAAGCTAACACAGAGAAAGTCAAATAACGGCAGACAACATCATTACAAGCACGCTCGTACCTACCGCATTCAGAATATTCAAACATGCGCGTGTCATTCCACAGTTGTAAAGCCCCGCTCCTCAAACTATGATTACTCAAACGGGCAAAAATTAAACATCTATATATACAGAGATTTAGAGATAGTCAATAGAACGAAGCACAAGAATTTACAAGCTTATACACGAGTCTCTGCTATTCATCATTTTCTCTGTATACACATTGATCTTCAGTGTTTATTTATTTGCTCTGTAAGAGAGTCTTCATACAACTCAAATTCTATGCTTATTTGATCTCAAGGTATTGGGACCTTGAGAGGGTAGATTTCCTTACGAGAGAAGCAGTTGAGAGAATTCCTTGTTAAGCCTTTCACTTATAAGTCCTATAAGATACAAGCTGAAGAGAACGTTGCTGCTCGTAAGACTTACAGTGCTGTAAGCAGGAGAGAACGTTGCTTCTCATAAGTCTTGTATACATAAGCAAGTGAGAAGGGTCATAGGTTGTTTTTCTGCACGTAAGACTTGTCGTAAGGGGGAGAGAAATTTCTTAGTGAGAGAATATTTCTGCTCGTAGTCCTTTCAAGGACAATTGTTGTTTTGTGGCGTTCTGAGAGCCCATTGAATCTTGGAGGAATAGTGAAAATCTCAGTAGGTCTTGATCTCTGAGGACTGGACGTAGGCCTGGTTGTTAGGCCGAACCAGTATAACTTTCTGTGTTCAAATCTTCTCAACTCTACTCTATCTACTATATTTTTCTTATCACCACATCAAGCGAAAAATTTATAACATCACCCAAATTCACCCCCTCTTGGGTGAAGCTTGCCTCTTTCAAGATAGTATCCCCATTTCAAGTCAATTTTGTCCCTGGAAGAAACGTACATGATAATATTATCATTGCAAATGAAATGATCCATTCAATGCATAGAAAGAGAGGTAAAAAAGGCTTTATGGCAATATAATGGGCCTAGAGATAGCCAATGATAAAATCAACTGGCAATTTATGGAGAGAGTCTTGGAGGAGATAGGGTGTCCTGGAAATATGATAAAAAGAATTGAGTTGTGTTACCACAACCTCAACAAGTATCCTCTGGCATGGAGAAAAACTTGACTCTTTTTACGTACCTCAGGGCCGTCAAGGAGATCCAATGTCTCCTTATCTGTTTGTTCTTGGCGTGGAAAAACTCACCCACTTGATTCTTGATAGAGTGAAAGAGAGAAAATGGCCAGGATGAAGCGAGCCGAGGCAATCCAACCATGTCTCATATGATATTTGTTGATGATCTTGTTATTTTGTTTAGCAGATCTTAACCAAATAAAAATTATTGTCAATTGTTTTCAAGAATTTGGAGCCATCTCAAGACACACAGTAAGCAATGAGAAAACCCAAATTTACTTCTCTCCTAATGTGGTATCCAATACATAAAGGGAGATTTGTGGATTTAGTGGTTTCAAACAAGTAGATGAACTTGTTAGAACCGCTGATACCTAAGAGGGGATGAATTGGGTGTAAAATAAAAACTTAGGAACTTTGGAAGTCTTTTCGCATCTTAGTGAAAAAAAGTATGAAGATAATGAATCATAAATTCATAGGTGATTATTCAAATCAAATATGTCAGAATTATAAGAGATAAGGGAAGAAGATAAGTAAACTATGATTTATACTGGTTTGATCTAATCCTTGATGACATACGTTTAGTTCCCAAGCTCCACTTGAGATTTTTAATCCACTATCTGCTTATTTAATCCATGTATAAGAGAAGACACAATAATCCCACAAGTTTAGTCTGGCACTTGCGTGGCCTTTTACAAATCATAGACTCTCAGTCTATTTAACATCAACTTCCTTATACCAAAACAAGAACTAACCCCTTACACACCGTACAGATACAGCTTTGATGATAAAGGATTACAATGAATCTTCTCTCTCAAAAGTGAAGAATGATAATCACTGAAGCACAAAAAAATAATATTTCTCTAAAGTGTATTATGTGAACACATAGAAACATAAAGTATGTGAGATGAATGTTAAAATCTGAGTTTTGTTGTTTTGATGATTTATGTATTGGCTCTCTCTGCTATCATATTTGAATGCTTCAGTATTTATAGTTGAAGATAGCTAGTTGACTTTAAGCTTTTCTTCCTATTGAGATTTGTTGAATATGTCTGTTGGAAGTAGTAGTTGGAATTTCTGACAAGATTTTCTTTTTGGCCGTTGAAGCTTGATCCAAGTCTAATCACCTATTACCTTATATAAGATTGATTAGTAATGATATAATCAAGGTTTATATGAGTTTGGAAGAAAATCATGAAATTCAAGATGGTGATTAAAATCTGGGTAGAACATCACTATAAAGGATCACCGTGGTGATGTAGTAGTGATCTGAACACATCACTCGAGTAGTCACTAAGTGATCTTCTCTTCAAAATACTACACATCATATGAGTGGTCATGCAGTGATCTTATGTCAATTGGTGCAATTGTCTGCCCAAAATCTTGGTTCTGGCTCAGCCTATTACAAATTCCTATAAATTAAAGTTACAAGTAACTGGTTATTACTTGAACTATTACTGCCTTTAATCATATTCTACTAGTTATCTATCACAGTTCCAACAATTTTTGTAAAGTACAATTATGCACAGTATAGTTCACAGTTTTCCAAAAAACAGGCAGATTTTCAGTTGACTTTGGAAAATCATAATTAATTCTAGGAAATTCTAAATTGACTGGTTTTAAAGCCTAAATGAATCTCTTTAAGTGTATTTTTACAAAAAAAAATACTTAAGTCTGGGCAGTTTAACCACATTGTTCCCAGAAATTCGCCAACCTTCCACTATTCTAGATTGCGTTCCAGAAACAGGGCTCAACTTCAAAAATCCATATCTTTTAATCTACTAGTCCAAAAATTATGATCCACCTATCAAATTAAAACGCTACATCTCTACTCAAATCCTACCAAATTTCATAATATTTGGATTAGGTATGGCCTACGTAATCTATTGCACAATAACACTACCTCCAGTGAAACAAATCAAACAGTATATCCCCTTTAACTTCAATAGTTTCTAGATTTAAACATAAGTATCCAAAAATCATGAACACATGTATTTCTACACAATTTTCCCTTCTAAATCCAATGGAATCATCAAAATTAAAAAATTCCAACTAAAACCTCTACTTCTGTATCTGACCGAAAGGTAAGGAATTTTAAGGAAAAATGTGTTTTTGTGATTTCATTCAACCAATCATCTCCCTTTCATTTATCCAATCATCTCCCTTTCATTTATAATCACTTATTTAACCTCTTAAACATGATTAATGTAAAATTGGGCAGTATAACATTCTAGGATTTCATCATCCAAAATTTCAAAACAAATCAAAATCAACCAACCAAATCACAAAACAACCAATATTCATCAAGATAAGCTAAGTTTCTAAACTCACCATGAATTTTCTCTTCTTCCTTTCTCTAAGCCATCCCTTCTCTCTATCTCTCTCTCTCTCTTCCTCTTGTTTTTTTGCCTTACTACAAGCAATATTCATGAAGATATATAGGTTAGAAGATGTATTACAAGAGCTTAAAGGCTGAAACTCCAAGATCCATCCTTCTTACCTTGGATTTTCTTCTTCATCTCTCTTCTTGCTTCTCTCTTCTCACTCCCACTTTCGTATAACTCTCTCTCTCTCTCTCTAGTTTCAGCTGGCCGAAAATATGAGCTCAAATGTAAAGGGAAAGCTTCTAAAATATCTCCTTCATCCGTCTATTTTATTATATATATATATATATTTTGCTAAATAAACACATGCTCATTAATTGATTTTCATCTTTTCTCTTCCCTCATTATACTTGGCCAAAATTGAGCTTTGGGAAGGAGTAAAAAGATGCCTTCACTGATCTCAATTAACCTCTTCCACATAAATTATCTTTGAGTTGCAAATTTTGACTATAGGGCTTTTCCTTCATCATTATTTTTTTCTTACTTGACCAAAAATGCCTCCAAATGGACAATTATTCACCAATTCATTATTTTTCCCCTTTCATATCTCTTTTTGGCCGAAAATGACAAAACAAATTGGTGAAAATAATTACCTCTTGCTTAATATGGAAAATTACCTTTTTGCCCTTACATTATGTGATTTTTGCACATGCTGACAGAAATTTCATCAAACTTTGAAAATTCATATCTTTATTTATAGATGTCTAATTGCAGTGGTTCTCAAGGCTATGTGACCATTATTAGGTCTATTTTTAAGAAAAAATATTTCCTTTAGCCAACTGACTCACAGCATTCCAAAATTTCTATTTATTGGACACTATCACTGAAACTTGACAGTTTCGCTTGGCTGAATTCAAAAACCCATTACTCTTGGTGTACATGTCCAAATGACTTATATGACCTATCAAATTAAAGCTTGAAATATCTACTTTTATTCTAAAAAATTTCAAATTTATTGGATACCAATGGATTATCCAACAATACTGTTAGGATCGGCAGGCACAACTGAAGAATTTTAAAAATTTTACCAACCTAATCGAGGATCTATCAACGACGTTTAAATCGGGTTAGAAAGATTCATACGTTTTTCAACTTATGGTTTTCACGATCTCTAGGAGCCAACATGTTAGGTCCGCTCCCTCTACCGGTATCCACACGAATGCTCTCCAACCGAGACCGCGTGCTAGTGCCTCCAATGATTTTAGGGTTTCCCTTGTGGCTCTGTATTTCATGCGCGTATAAGTACATATGCTCTATCAAGTTTATAACCTATGAGGGCTATATTCAAATTTCAAAATTAATCATCATTAATTTCAAAATTGATCAACAATTAATTATCTTGATAAGCTAATTAAATAAATTCGGTTTAAATTAAATCTGTCCAACAGTTTTAATTTTAACCTATTTATTTAATCCAAATAAAGAGCCATTAGATTTAATTTATCTTCATAAATTAAATCTGAGATACTATATCTCTATCATGTTAGTTATTAAATTTAATATATCTTAAGAAATTAAATTTAAAACTAACACAATAAAATAATATCATATAATATATATATACATATATATAATATATATAAGATATATATTTCAAAAATATATATCTATATAATATTATTAACGAATTTTATATTATATATATATATATATATATATAATTCGTCCACCCTAAATTAAACATTATCTCGTGTTGGGCCATTCTTGTGTGCGACCCCATAGGCCCATATGAAGTTGGCAGTAGGCCAACAACTGTACTAACTCAAAAGTCGCAAGCGGCCTCTACCAAGACATTGTGACTACCCAATTTAGTTGAGGATCATTATCACGATGCAACCTATCATACAACCATGTCACGTCCCTTTTGTCACACGATACATCGATCAAGGATAAGGCATGGATAATGTCATCTCTTGTTCTTGACTATTACTTTCTCGATTCCTATGTGGCCTGACAATAGAAATGGAAACTCCTTTCCATTATAGTATGGCCATACATTTCTCAGACTCACTCATCGAGGGGCCCAGTAATATCTCTCTACTAATGTGAGGGATAAATTCCATCTTGATCATTCATATTCCTCTGCACGAAAAACCACCAAGGCCGATCATAGCCTTTATCATCACCTGGTCAAAAGTGACTTTTGACTAGTTCAAAGCTTAGGAACTCTCATGTAGGAATCCATGATGACCTCAGGTCTAAGGGCATTGTGACGTGGTTATACATGAGAAAAACTTATGACTTGATCCATATAGCTTTCTCATAGTGGGTCGGTCTAGCACCTTGTACTCTTACAAGTGCTTAAGACTTTGATTCGTATCTCCATATCTTATCAAAGTCATACTAGTCTTGTTTCATCTCTGCTCCCGCATAGATGACCGACCAGGGACATTTAGGACAATCTTCATGAATTATCCAAGGATACAATTATCACAGTTAACATGCAAATAATATGATAACAAAATGGAGAAATTTCATTAAAATAATAATGTTCAAAGTATGATGATTGGCCCTTAGGTCACAATTTCCAACATCCTCCCACTTGACCTAGGTACAATCATTAATTTACCTAATTTCTATTGCCCTAACATGACGCTCATGCTTTGCCTGCGCAAGTGGCTTAGTAAAAGGATCAGCAACATTATCTTCTTCTGCTACTTTGCATATCTTTATATCACCTCTATCATTGATTTCTCTAATAAGATGGAATTGCCTGAGTATATGCTTAGTCCTTTGATGTGACCTAGGCTCCTTGGCCTGTGCAATAGCACCACTATTGTCACAGAACAAATCTAATGGATTTGAGATGGTAGGTACCACCCATAGTTCAGTAATGAACTTCTTGATCTAAACGGTTTCTTTAGTTGTATCTAATGCTGTTATATACTCAGCTTCTGTTGCAGAATCTACTACAGTGCTCTGCTTGGAGCTCTTCTAGCCTACTGCTCCACTATTCAGAAGGAATACATATCTAGATTGTGATTTAAGGTCATCTTGGTCAGTTTGGAAACTTGCATCTATCTAACTGGTTACACAGAGCTCATCATCTAATCCACCATAGACAAAAAATAAGTCTTTAGTCCTTCTTAAGTACTTTAGGATATTCTTGACCGCAATCCAATGACCCTCACCAGGATCTTGTTGATATCTGCTAGTCATACTTAATGCAAACAAGACATCTGGTCAAGTACATAATATGGCATACATGATTGATCCAATGGCTGAGGCATATGGAACCTTACTCATGCGATCTCGCTAATTAGGTGTGCTAGGACACAGAACCTTGCTAAGATGGATGCCATGAGACATGGGCATGTAACTCCCTTTTTGAATCCTGCATACTGAACCTATACAGTATCTTGTCTATGTATGTGCTCTGACTTAGGCCTATTAGTCTTTTGGATCTATCCCTATAGATCTAAATCCCTAGGATGTAGGTGGCTTCACCTAAGTCTTTCATTGAAAAGGACTTTCCTAACCAAGACTTGACATTCTGCAAGGTAGGAATGTCGTTCCCAATGAGTAGGATATCATCTACATAAAGCATTAGAAATACAACTATGCTCCCACTAACCTTCTTGTAAACACAAGGTTCATCGATGTTTTGAATGAATCCAAACTCTTTGATTACTTCATCAAAATGATGATTCCAGCTCCGAGATGCTTGCTTCAATCCATAAATAGATCTTTGAAGCTTGCAAATTTTACCAGAGTCCTCTAGACGAACAAAACCTTTAGGTTGTATCATGTATACATCCTCAAGCAGCTTTCCATTAAGGAATGCTATTTTGATGTCCATTTGCCATATTTCATAGTCATAATATGCTACAATGGTAAGAAGGATTTTGATTGATTTGGCCATTGCAATTGGGGAAAAGGTTTCATCATAGTCTATACCATGAGTTTGAGTGAATCCTTTTGCAACCAGTCGTGCCTTAAAGACATTTACTTTACAATCTATGTCAATTTTCTCCTTGAAAACCCATTTGCACTCGATGGTTTTTACACCTTCAAGTGGATTGACTAAGGTTCATACCTTATTGTCATACATGGATTACATTTCAGACTTCATGGCATTTAGCTATTTCTCAGAGTTTAGTCCCACTATGGCTTTTCGATAGGTGGTTGGCTTATTCTGCTCAATGAGCAACACATCACGACCTTCAGTAATCAGAAATCCATATCTCTGAGGTTGATGTCGTGTCCTATCGGATCTTCATGGACCTTGTGTTACTTGAGGAGGCTCAGCAACTTGTTGTGGGTCTTCTCTAATATCCATCTCTGGTTCTGTACTATCTTGTGACTCTCGACCTTCTTTGAGATGTACCTTGCTCCCACTGGTTATTTTAGAGATAAACTCTCTTTCTAGAAACTTACCATTTCGAATAACAAATACTTTGTTATCAGTAGGATTGTAGACATAGTATCCTTTCGTTTCCTTAGGATACCCCATGAAAAGGCAATTTGATGATTTGGGTGATAATTTATTAGAGGCTTGTTGCTTAACATAGACCTCACATCCCCAGATCTAAGAAAAGATAAACTTAGTTTCTTTCCAGTCCATATCTCATATGGTATCTTTTCAATTGCCTTATATGGAACACGATTTAGTGTCAACGCAGCTATCTCTAAGGCATGTCCCCAAAAGGATGGTGGAAGATTTGTTTGACTCATCATAGATCGAACCATATCTAATAGTGTTTGATTCCTCCATTTAGAAACACCTTTCCATTGTAATGTTCCTGGATGAGTTAATTGTGAGATTATCCCATACTCCTAAGATGGTCAATGAACTCTTGGCTCAAATATTCACCACCTCGATTAGATCAAAGTGCTTTAATTGTTTTGCCAAGTTGGTTCTGTACTTCATTTTGGAATATTTTGAACATTGCAAAAGATTCAGATTTATGTTTCATTAGATAGATATAGCCATATCTACTAAAGTCATCAATAAATGTAATAAAGTAGACATAACCTCCTCTGGCAGCTGTATTTAATGGTCTACATACATCTGTATGTATGAGGCCTAATATTTTAGTGGCCCTCTCACTATGCCTAGCAAAAGGTGCCTTTGTCATCTTTCCTAATAAGCAAGATTTGCATGTATCATATGATTCTAAATCAAATGAGTTAAGAAATCCATCTTGATGGAGTTTAGAATTGCATTTCTCATTTATATGGCCGAGACGACAATGCCATAGGTAGGTCAGATTCAAATCGTTTGATTTTATCCTTTTCGTAGTTACGTTATAGATATTCCCATTATTAGGATGTTCCAAATTTAATATATAATGACCAACACGTAAATCACCATAAGCATAAAAAATGTCATTACGATAAATAGAACATTTACCATTCCTAGTAATGGAAGTATAACCTTCCTTATCTAAATAAGAAAGAGAGACAGTGTTACTACTCAAAACAGGAACATAATAGCAATTGTTCAAATCAAATAAAAGCCCATTGGGTAGAATTAATTCATAAGTGCCTACAGCCAAAGCAGCAACTCTTGCTCTGTTTCCAACTCGTAGGTCCACCTCGCCCTTCTTCAGCTTTCTACTGTCCTTTAGACCCTGCACATTTATACAAATGTGAGAACCTCATGCAGTATCTAATACCCATGTAGAGGAAGTAGAAAAATGAGTGTCTATAACATAAATACCTGAAGCGATAGCCCCACTATCCTTCTTGTTCTTTTTTAGATCTTCCAGGTAGAGTTTGCAATTCATCTTCCAATGACTGGGTTCATTGCAGAAGTAGCAAACTCCTTCCTTTGGAGGCTTTGCCTTCTTGGGTGCAGGCTTTGTTTCGGGCTTGTCTGACTCTTTAGTCTTACCACCTAAGCCATTACCCTTCCATTTGCCCTTCCCTTTCTTTTTCATACCCTTTCCTTTTTGAACCATCAAAACTGTACTGGGCTTTTTCTTAATACTTTGCTCAGCAGTTTTGAGCAACCCATACAGCTCAGAAATTGATTTCTCCATGTTGTTCATATTGTAATCCATGACAAACTGGTCATAACTCTCCAGGAGTAAGTTCATGATCAAATCCATAGCTAACTCCTGGCTCATGGGAAATCTATGCCTCTCAAGGTGATTAATATAGCCTTTCATCTTTAATACATGAGTACTAACTGATGCACCTTCAGCCATCTTACAGGACTGTAAGGCCTTTATTATCTCATGAGCCTCCATAAGTTCCAGATCTCTTTGGAGCTCTGGAACCATAATGGCAAACATCAGGCAACCTACATCCACAGAGTCATGCTTATGCTTGGTGTAAGCATCTCTCTGAGCTCTTGGAGCATTGGTTGCAGGCTCCTCAGGAATATGTTGATCTAGGACATAAGACTTTCTTTCCTGCTTGAGAACAATTCTCAAGTTCCTGAACCAGTCAAGAAAGTTTGTCCCATTGAGTTTGTCCTTCTCAAGGACCGATCGCAATGATAGCGTAGCAGTATTACTAGTCGACATGATTCTACAATTAAAATATGCAAAGTTAGTTAGTAATCTCCTACTAAATTAACAACCCTCAAAATAATAATTAGTGGGCTAAGATCCATATTTGGCTTAAACTTAAGTCTACTTTGGCAAGATGCTTAAATTCAAGTTATTTAGGTAGGTAACCTATTTACCAATTACATCACATATAACTCTTAGATGTTTATGGGATTTGATCATCATATGATCCGGCATGTTTAATCCCATCTAACACCTTGAGATTCAAAACCGTTTTGTTAATCTCAATTAAGTCAAAACAATAATGAATATTATGAGCAGCACCATTACTCATGCTTGTCTCATCAAGATAACTCAAGTGCATCCACTTTGGTGGTTTCCGTAATTGAGCGATCTAGGTTTTGACAGGTATTCATTAATTGAAGGCATTAAGACTTAAGATTTGATTAGAGGGCTCAATTAATTAGTTTTGTTTATATGAATGCAGTCATGGTCGTATCTCATACAGATAAATACATATAAACGTAAAAGTATTCATGCAATGATCTTATCAAAAGTATAATTTAAACGTGACACAACATGGCTTACCTAACCTAAAATCCTCCTAAGCCAATGAGAGGATTTATCTAAATAAGAAAAGAAATACATTGAGAGAAACCTCGTTTAAACATTCAAGGGGAGTGAGATGAGAAGAGAATGTACATCAAGAGTATTTAGAGAAAGGCACGGCACGCAGGCTGTATTTAAATATTACAACCCTTTGTAAAATTCTAAAGCCATGTTGTTCACCATACCCAAACAAGTACAAATAATAAACCACAACAAGAATTCATACAATATGAAAAGCAATAAATTTTATGATCATATTATATTGCACAATGCAGAGGTAGCCACGGTAGTCCCGCTAGCCAATTAGCAGGCGGTTTAAAGGGGTAGCGCCCATGCGAGGTTTCAAGGGGTAGCGCCCCTGGAGCTTTTGAAAAAGGGCACATTCTTTTTAAAAGAAATATTTGAAAATTTTAAAATTTCGGACCCAATTTTTCAAAAAATTCATTTAGTCCAATTCTTAAGGGATTTCGGCCCAGTTTCAAAAAACAACAATGGCCCAAAATGCTTCTGATCCAGATTGTCTTCCCTATAGTTCGGATCCCTATTACCCGAATAGATATCCAAACTTAGACACAATTGGATTGCCACTAACTATGATCTCAGGTACCTTACCCGATTTCATGCAAGCCTATTCAGAACAGAAATCGCGATGCTAGTGGCGAAATTGAAAATAGAACATAACGCATGTAATCAAAACAATTTCACCAGATCACATAAACACACAGCTCTATCTAAAAATGCACAATAACATTGAACATATTCCATTTCTTATTAACACATTCGGATGTTTTCTTATAACCACACATATATATCCAATATATGTCACATGTATAAGAACATAAACTCAATTTAAACACACAATTGATCTGGCTCTGATACCACTGTTAGGATCGGCAGGCACAATGGAAGAATTTTAAAAATTTTACTGATCCAAATCGAGGATCTATCAAAGGCGTTTAAATCAGATTAGAAAGATTCGTACCTTTTTCAACTTACGGTTTTCACGATCTCTAGGAGCCAACACGTTAGGTCCGCTCCCTCTACCGGTATCCACACGAATGCTCTCTAACCGAGACCGCGTGCTAGCACCTCTAATGGTTTTAGGGTTTCCCTTGCGGCTCTGTATTTCATGCGCGTATGAGTACATCTGCTCTATCAAGTTTATAACCTATGAGAGCTATATTAAAATTTCAAAATTAATCATCATTAATTTCGAAATTGGTCAACAATTAATTATCTTGATGAGCTAAATAAATAAATTCAGTTTAAATTAAATCTGTCCAACAATTTTAATTTTAACATATTTATTTAATCCAAATAAAGAGCCATTAGATTTAATTTATCTTCATAAATTAAATCTGAGAGATACTATATCTCTATCATGTTAGTTATTAAATTTAATATATCTTAATAAATTAAATTTAAAACTAACACAATATAATAATATCATATAATATACATATACATATATATAATATATATAAGATATATATTTCGAAAATATATATCTATATAATATTATTAATGAATTTTATATTATATATATATAAATATAAAATTTGTCCACCCTAAATTAAACATTATCTCATGTTGGGCCATTCTTGTGTGCGACCCCATAACTGTACTAACCCAAAAGTTGCAAGTGGCCTTTACCAAGACATTTTGACTACCCAATTCATATGAGGATCGTTATCATGATGCAACCTGTCTTGCAACCATGTCACGTCCCTTTTGTCACATGATACATCGATCAAGGATAAGTCAAGGATCCTCTTGTTCCTGACCATTACTTTCTCAATTCCTGAGTGGCCTGACAATAGAAATAGGAACTCCTTTCCATTGTAGTATGGCCATACATTTCTCAGACTCACTCATCGAGGGGCCCAGTAATATCTCACTACTAATGTGAGGGACAAATTCCATCTTGATCATTCATATTCCTCTGCATGAAAAACCACCAAGCCCGTTCGTAGCCTTTATCATCACCCGGTCAAAAATAACTTTTGACTATTTCAAAGATTAAGAACTCTCATGTAGGAATCCATGATGACCTCAGGTCTAAAGGCATTGTGACGTGGTTATACATGAGAAAAACTTATGACTTGATCCATGTAGCTTTCTCATAGTGGGTCGGTCCAGCACCTTGTACTCTTACAAGTGCCTAAGACTTTGATTCGTATCACCATATCTTCTCAAAGTCATACTAGTCTTGTTTCATCTCTGCTCCCGCATAGATGATCGCCCAGGGACATTTTAGGACAATCTTCATGAATTATCCAAGGATACAATTATCACAGTTAACATGCAAATAATATGATAACAGAATGGAGAAATTTCATTAAAATAATAATGTTTAAAGTACAATGATGGGCCCTTAGGGCACAATTTCCAATAAATACATGGCAATCTCGCTGCCTCACAGGAAATCACACTGGCAGAACATTTTAGTTAACCAAAATTCACTATTTTATTCCATTTATTAAAATAAATGTACACTAGATTTTGTTGTATGAATTTTGGGATATTACAACTCTCCCCCTTGATAAAATTTTATCCCTGAAATTTGCTACACATGTCTACTCATAAATCCTGGGTAACACTTCCGCAGGACTTCATCTGCTTCCCATATTACTTGTCTAGAAGAAAATCCCTTCCAAAAAAATTTTATGAATGGGATACTCCTATGTCTAAGCTATTTCTCCTGCTGATCAATTATCCGGTCAGGTCTGACCTTATATGTCAGATCATCCCGCATATCCAAATCTTTATATTTAATGACATGTTCGGGATCAGGTTGATAGTTCTTCAATTGTGACAAGTAGAAAACATCATCTAATCTACTCATATTTCGGGGTAAAGCAATTCGGTACATGACTGGCCCAATCTTTGATAAAATCTCAAATGGACTAATGTACCTAAGGCTTAACTTCTTTACTTTTAATGCCATGCCTATGCCTATGACAGGCGAAACCTTCATAAACACATAGTCACCAACTTCAAACTCTAAAGGTTTCTTCCTTTTGTCAGTATAACTTTTCTGTCTACTCTGGGTAGCTAGTAATCTCTGCTTGATCAGCTTAATCTTCTCTATTGTCTGATCAACTATATCTGGCCTAAGTAAGCGCCTTCTAAACAATTCTGTCTAGCATTAAGGTGACTAACATTTCCTTCTATACAATGCCTCGTAGAGAGCTGTATGTATGCTTGAGTGGTAACTGTTGTTGTAGGCAAATTCTGTAAGTGGAAGGAATTGGTCCCAATTGCCTTTGAAATCTAGGACACATACCCTCAGCATATCCTCTAGTATCTGAATGGTCTCTCCTACACCTGAGCTTGGTACTCAAAGCTTGTGCAACGCTTTCTAGAAATTGGAAGTGAAGCGATGATCTCTATTTGATATGATGCTCGTTGGTGTACCATACAATCTCATAGTCTCCTTGATATAAATCTCTGCTAACTTATAAGGAGAATAGTGAATTCTGATAGGTAGGAAATAGGCTGTCTTCATGAATTGGTCAACTATTACCCATATCACATCATGATTTTTTATCTTAGGTAATCTGGTCACAAAATCCATAGTATGCTTTCCCACTTCCACTCATGAATCTCAAGGTTTTGTAGAAGTCTAGATGGTCGCTGATGATCAATTTTCATCTTGTGACAAGACAACGAGTAACGAACCTTGACGCATCTCTCTTTATTCCTGGGCACCACTACATGGACTTCAAGTCATTATACATTTTCATTGCTCCTGGATGTAGAGGGTATTTACTCTTGTGAGCCTCCTTTAGGATTTTTCGCTTAAGCTCTAGCGTGGTGGAACATATATCCACTTCCTATATCTGACTAGTCTACTCAGTGACAAGTCATATTCCTGAGTTTTTCTTTGTTCAATTAGACCCTTGATAGACCGTGCTCGTCTATCCTACATATAAGCTTCTTCAATTACTGCTTTTAGGTCATTCTCAGTCTAACTAACATTGTTGCCACAAATCATGATCTGATTAGACAGGTTGAGATCTTAAAATCCTCGATTAGTTTTTTATCATGAATCATTAAGGCTACCACCTGCACTATTTTACGGCTTAATGCATCTACAACTATATTGGCCTTGCCTAAATGGTATTTAATCTCAAGGTGTTAATCTTTCAGTAACTCTATCCATCTACGTTGCCTCATATTCATCTCTTTCTGATCATACAAATATTTCAAGCTCTTGTGGTTGTAGTACAGCTCTACAGTCACACCATAGAGATAATGCCTACAAATTTTCAATGGAAACACTATAGCTGCCAACTTAAGATCATGAGTGGAATAATTCAATTCATAAGGCTTCAGCTGATGAGATGCATATGCCACTACCTGGCCATGCTGCATCAAAACACATCCCAATCCATGCCTACTAGCATCAGTATAAACAACAAAGGTAAACTACGGTCTGGGATCATCAGCACTGGTACTGTTGTTAATTTTTGTTGCAACTCCATGAAGCTCCTCTCACAACTATCATCCCACACAAAATATTGAGTTTTCCATGTTGACTTTGTCAAAGGCAAAGCTATTCTGGAGAAATTCTATATAAAATGTCAATAATAACCAGCATGACTCAGAAAATTACATATCTCTAGTATAGTCTCTGGCCTCTTCCAATTTAGTACTACTTCTACTTTACTAGGATCTACCGAGACCCCTTGCTATGAGACTATATAGCCCAGAAATCTCACTTCTGAAAGCCAAAGCTTGTACTTACTCAACTTGGCAATGAGTTGCTTTTCCCTGAATGTGTTCAATACTATTCTCAAATGTTCCTCATGTTCTATTTTGCTCTGTGTGTACACCAGAATATCATCAATAAAGTCTACCATGAATTGGTTTAGGTACGAACGGAAAATTTAATTCATGTAGTCTATAAACACAGTAAATGCATTTTTCATCCTAAATCACATTACAAAAAATTCATAATGGCCATATCTGGTCCTAAAAGCAATTTTCGATACATCTTTTGCTTTTATCCTGAGTTAGTAATAACCCAATCTCAAGTCAATCTTCGAGAATACACAAGAACTAGATAACTGATCGAGCAAATCATCAATTCTGGGGAGTAGGTATTTATTCTTGATGGTTACCTTGTTTAGCTCCCTGTAATCAATATAGAGTCCTAGGCTTCCTTCTTTCTTCTTGACAAAGAGCACTGGAGCTCCCCTTGCAGAAACATTGGGTCGAATGAACCCTTTTTCTAGCAGTTCTTCAATCCACGTTTTCAATTCTGCCATTTCATTCGGAGCATTATGTATAAGGCTTTAGATATTAGTTTTGCTCTAGGTCTAAGATCAAGTGAAAACTCTACTTCCCTATCTGAAGGTAATCCACTAATATGTTCCGAAAATACATCTAGAAATTCATTCACTACAGGGAAACTTTCAAATATTGTTCCAACTTCTGACTGCATGGAAAAGAACATTATGTATCCCTGACAACCTTTGTCCAAACATCTCTCAGCCTCAGTTGCTAAAAGAAACTTAAGGTTGATTTTTGTGCTAGTCTATGGTTATGGATTAAGATATATAACCCTTTTGTCTCTGCAGTCAAGCAACACACTATTGGCTATCAACCAATCAATACCGAGGATTACTTCTACGCCTTGCAATGGTAGATAGATCAGAATCACTATTGACTCACACCCCTCTCATTAATCACTCAACTTAAATAGACATCAGTCGTGACAACTCTAACACCTATAGGTATAGACACAACCAGATAATATGGGAACTTATGTACCCTTAGGCCTAGTAGTCTCACACAATCATATGCAATGAATGAATGATAAGCACCCAAATCATACATGACTTGTACTGAGTTGACATTAAGGGAAACCATACCTTGTATAAGTTCAGGAGACTTTCTAGCTTCCTCTTGCATTATAGCATAGACCCTGCCTGGAACTCTGGGCCTCATCTCCTCTTGTTGGTGCTTCTACGGACAATCTCTGGCAAAGTGCCCTGGTTTATGGCATACATAACAAGTGGACTACCTAGCTGGATCTTGCCTTAATAGAGAACCATTACAAGCTCTGCCAAGGTGGTATCGCTTATGACAATGCCAGCAGGCTCTACTTCATAAGGAACACTGGCATCCATGCTTCTAGCTTGATTTGACCTTTTATTGTCCCATCTAGGCGATCCACCCTAATTCTTACATTTCTATGATGAACCCCCACTACCAGATGTACCTCTGTTGATGTTTCTGTCAGAATGCAAGCTTAACAAGTTATTTTCTGTAATCCGACATTCTTCGACCGCCTTATCGAACTCTTTGAAATGCTTGGAAACCAATTTCTCTTTTAGATCTTGCTTTAGCCCCTAAATCATATTCTACTGGTTATCTATCACAGTTTCAACAATGTCTGCAAAGTACAATTATGCACAGTGCAGTTCATAGTTTTCCAAAAAAACTGGCAGATTTTCAATTGACTTTGGAAAATCATAATTAATTCTCAGAAATTCCAAATTGATTGGTTCTAAAGACTAAATGAAGCTCTTTAAGTGTATTCTTATAGAAAAATACTTAAGTCTAGCCATTTTAACCACATTGTTCCCAGAAATTCACCAACCTTCCACTGTTCTAAATTGCATTCCAGAAACAAGGCTTAACTTCAAAAATCCATATCTTTTAATCTACTGGTCCAAAAATTATGATACACCTATCAAATTAAAGCTCACCATCTCTACTTTCTTCATGCCAAATTTCATAATATTTGGATTATGCATAGCCTACGTAATCCATTGTATAATAACACTGCCTTCAGTGAATCAAATTAAACAGCATATTCCCTTAACTTCAATAGTTTCTAGATTTAAACATAAGCATCCAAAAATCATAAACACATGTATTCCTACACAATTTTCCCTTATAAATCCAATGGAATAATCAAAATTACAAAATTTCAACTCAAACCTCTACTTTTGTATCTGACCGAAAGGTAAGGAATTTTAAGGGAAAATGTGTTTTTGTGATTTCATTCAACCAATAATCTCCCTTTCATTTCTAATAACTTATTTAACCTCTTAAACACCTCTTAAACATGATTAATGCAAAATTGGGCAGCATAACATTCTAAGGTTTCATTATCCAAAATTCTAAAACAAAGCAGAATAAACCAACCAAATCACCAAACAACCAACAACAACTAATATTCATAAGATAAGCTAAGTTTCTAAACTCACCTTGAATTTTCTCTTCTTCCTCTCTCTAAGCCGTCCCTTCTCTCTCTCTCTCTCTTCCTCTTATTTTTTTTTCCTTTCTACAAGCTATATTCATGAAGATAGATAGGTTATAAGAGGTATTATAAGAGCTTGAAGGCTTAAACTCTAAGATCTATCCTACTTACCTTGGATTTTCTTCTTCAGCTCTCTTCTTACTCCAGCTTTGTATGACTCTCTCTCTCTCTCTCTGGTTTTAGTAGGCCAAAAACATGACTCAAATGGAAATAGAAAGCTTATAAAATATCTCCTTCATCCTTCTATTTTATATTTTTTGTTTTTTTTGTTGCTCAATAAACACATGCTCATTTAATTGATCATCATCTTTTCCCTTCCCTCATTATACTTGGCTGAAATTGAGCATTGGGAAGGAGTAAAAAGATGCCTTCAATTATCACAATTAACCTCTTCCACATAAATTATCTTTGAGTTACAAATTTTGACTATTGGACTTTTCCTTCATCATTATTTTTTTGTTACTTGACCAAAAATGCCTCCAAATGGATAGTTATTCACCAATTAATTATTTTTTCCCCTTTATATCTCTTTTTGGCTAAAAATGACAGAATTTTCACCCAAGCTGACAGAATTTTCATCAAACTTTGAAAATTCATATCTTTATTTATGGATATCTAATTGCAATGGTTCCAAATGCTATGTGACTCTTATTAAGTTTATTTTTAAGGAAACATATTTTCTTTATCCAACTGGACTCACAACATTCCAGAATTTCCATTTATTTGAAAATGTCACTGGAACTTGCCAATTTCGCTTGACTGACTTAAAAAATACATAACTCTTGGTGTACAAGTCCAAATGACTTATATGACCTTATCAAATTAAAGCTTGAAATGTCTACTTTTATTCTAAAAAATTTCACATTTATTGGATATCATTGGATCATCCAAAAATACATGGCAATCTCGCTGTCTCACAGGAAATCACACTGGCAGTACATTCCAGTTCACCAAAATTCACCATTTTATTCCATTTATTAAAATAAATATACACTGGATTTTTGGTGTATGAATTTTTGGATATTATATCTTAGGCATTACTTCCATATCTCTAGAGTGTTCTTTGCTAGTGATAAACTCATTATGAATCCAAATTTGCCAAATGACCTATCATCAAAAAGCTTTTGAAGTTTATATTCTAATACAAAAAGAATCAGCTCAAAATTCATTATATTCTGAAAGTTGTGATCAAATTCATAGTAGTTGGTCTTGAGCAGCATCTTTATATGCCCTTGCAATTCCAAAATTAATATCTCTTCTAGATGAACTTTGTTGAGCATGATCTTGATGTCGTTGAAATGAATCTTAAGTCTAGTTTTATATGCAACAAGTTTCAGTCTAAAACGCATTGTCTTTTGAAAGTTATGATCCAAAGAATGACTTTTGTTCAGGAACATCATGTCAACTTTTGAGATCCATATCTCTTTCATCTAAGGTTCTTTGAGATTGATCTTGGTTTCGATGAAACTTATTTTGAGATAGTTTCATATACAACGAGTTTCATCTCAATCTGAGTTGTGGTATAGGAGATATATCCAAATTACTAAACCCATTATGGAATAACGCAAGAAATTCCAATGTCAACTTCCGAAACTCATATTTTTTTATCTAAAATCCTTTGAGCTTGATCTTGGTGTATGTGTGTTTCATTTGGAGTTTAGTTTCATAGGAAACAAGTTTCATCTCAATCGAATGTGTGGTTTGAGAGATACATACAAAACACTAAACCTCTGTCATGCTGAATGAAAACAAAGCACAACAGAGTGGTCACCACTAGAGTGGTCACTCGAGCTATCATCTCTGGGGGTGCCACTCAAGTGATCACTAGAGGGAAGTTGGTATAACTTCCATATAAGGCATCTTAACTTCAAATTGAGTCATTCTAACCTCCATTTGACCATATGACCTCCAATATCACATCTAAGGACTTGAATCTTGATATTCTCCTTCTATTTTGCAAGTTCTCCTGTCTTCAATCTCTTCTCTTTTTCTTCTTGATTATTCTCCATAAACTATCGTGATAGCTTCTTTATTTTCTTGGCTTATAAGTTATTCTTTCTTCCTTTTAATCCCTCTTCATAATCCAACTTCATAGTTTCTTCCTTTCTTTGACTAATATGATGAAGGCTCTTCTTTCTTCTTTTACCTCTTGATCAATCTACATAACATAACTAGATATCTTCTTTATTTTCTTGACTATCTTTAATCTTCCTTTTTCTTCTTCCTCTTGATCATTCTCAATACTCCAACTCAATAACTTCTTTTTATGATATGATGAAATTTCTTCTTTCTTCAATCTTTTTATTCTTCATCTTAATCATTCTTCATAGTTGACCTTGACATCTTCTTTCTTTGCTTGACCAATCTACAAGGTATTTAATCATTAATTATAGTAGTTAGTCAATGTAGAAGATAAATGCATTGTGCAAACTTTTTGCTCTTAATATTTGGCATCTATATTTGACTTCATTAAAATTAATCATATCTAACAAAACTGGGAAGATAATTAGGAGCTAATCTAGTGTACCCGAAGCAAAGGAAAGACAAATTCAAACACATTGTGGAATGAGTCAAGACAAGATTGCAAGGTTGGAAAGCAAACAGGCTTTCTCTAGCAAGGTATTTAACACTAGTTAAGTCGGTCATAGAATTTATGGCTTTGTACCTGATATAACATGACAAACTACCAATAGGTATTATAGAGGATACTGAAAGTGCCCAAAGACAATTTATCAAGGGCAAACAAGGAAGAGAAAGGATATGGCATGCAGTAGCTTGGGAGACATTGTGCAAAATAAAGGAGGAAGAAGGAGCTGGTGTTAAATCGATGTACCTAATGAATGAGGCATTTATTCTGAAGCTATTATGGAGATTACACACATGCACGAATGAGCTGTAGGTATAGGTACTGAAAGGAAAGTATGGAAGAGAAGGTGGAAGAGAACATGAAATTGAAGCAAAAAACATGATTCTCGCTTGTGCAAAGAAATTGGTAAAATGTGGGAAAAGTTTAAAGAAAGCATCAAGATGGAAGTCAAGAATGTGTAGATACAAGGGTGTGGACAAATAAATGGGTTAAAGTGAAAGGAGCTCTCCTAAGTTATGTCCATAAAGGAGTAGATGTCGACCTCAACCTACGTGTAAGGGACCTAATAGATCAACATGACCAATACCACTTATAACAAATTGAGGAGCATCTCCCCCAATGTAACACCCTGCCTTTAATCATGTAATTATAATTCGATATTAAATAATTAAAGTAGATTAGAGACCTTCGGATAACTTAAACTCGTTTCAATCTCCTACTTTGTGGTAGGGTTTTCACAAAATCATTCAAAATCTCTTTCCTGTTCCTGGTCTCCATTTCAAAATTCGAATATAATCACCTGTGCAGTTTATCTACATTCACGTATGACAGAGTGTAAAACCAATTCCCCGGCAACTCCCGGATTCTATATATATATAACCTGAGGTTTAAGTATCCACTAGGGAATTACATCCAAAATTGAATATACTATTCATATTTCAGATTATACAGTAATCCCGAATTCAAAAGATATAACCAACATTCCAAAATCAACTATACCCCTAAGGGTCCTAAGTGCTCCGGGTCGGCCTCTTCTCCTTTGAGCCACATGCCCTGTCTGAAAGGTTAGTCATAGGAAGGAATGAGATTCGAGAGAATCTCAATAGTAACAAACCACTCATACAATGTATAAATACCAAGCATGTATATAAATCACAACCAGCAACAACAGCAACATCAATCTCAAAGATACATGGTTTTCACCACAAACGACAGCACTCACGGCTGTATACACAATACGACAGCTTACGCTGTAATCACCATCACGACAGCTTACGCTGTAATCACAATAACGACAGCTTGCGCTGTAAATGACAGCTTGCGCTGTAAACGACAGCTTGCGCTGTAAACGACAGCTATCACCAGCTGTAACCGCAGCAGCATCAAAGATTCATCACAGAACAGTGATAACACACACATACAGAGCATTACACATAGTATAAGAGAGAGAGTCACTACCTGATCCTTTCCTGACGTCCTTCAGCGCAGTTGGCTCACGAGGGCGGCAAATATCAAATCCTACAATTCCAAATGCACTATTTAGACACTTCCATAGTGTTACTTAGGGTTATATGAGTCTATAATGAAAATTTACAAAAATACCCCCGGGGACCCGGCCTGGGCCCGCCGTACCCGGTCCGGTTGCACTTTTCCTGAAATTCTAATCTGGGCTATCCTAACATATTTCCGCCCAAGGAATCCATTTCCGGACTCGGAATTATCAAATTCAATGTTAAATTACGAAATTGCCCTTGGCAGCCCTACTTTTAGGGTTTTAGGGGTGTTTCCGTAATTATGCTTTCTGGGCCTTTTTTGAAAAAGTGCCCAACTGTAACCCCACCTATTTTCGCCCGCTGAATCCAATGGAATCATCAAATCATTGAAAATCCAACTCTAAGACCCATTTACAGCCTTGGCCGAAATATACATGTTCTCCGGGAAAAATTGGGGTTTTACGATTTCGGCTCCGTAAACGCGTTCCTTTCTACTCCTAACCACTTTATTAACCATTACATTAGATTACAACTAACATTAAGACCCAATTTGGGCAGCATAACCCCTAGGCCACATCATTTCCAAACTTTAAAACCAATGGCAATCCGGTGAAATCTCACCGATTAAATTGCCCACAGCAGCCAGAATAAGCAATATACGAAAGTTTGGAAGTTACCTCAAGCTCCTTCTAGCTTTTCTCAAGAGTGGCTGAAAACCCTAGCCCCTTGAACACCAAATTGTCTTCTCAAACACCTTAAATAACATAGAAGAGAAGCTTAGGAACAAGGTTATACGCGTTAGGAGCTAGATCGTCGGAGAAATCGGCTTACCTTGCGAGATTTCTCCTCTTTCTCTCTCTAAGAGCTCTCAACTTTCTCTCACTATCTTCAGCTGGAAATGGCGTGAAATGGCTGAAGAAGATGAGCAATTTGATTAATAATCCATGCTGACATCATCTTTTAATGAGATGATGTCAAAATTCCCATTTTCGGATTTTCTGGCAGATTTTCTGCCCAAACTTTGAAAAATCATAACTAATTCTAGAAAAATCGAAATGAGGTGATTCCAAAGCCAAATGAAAGATATGTAAGTCCTATTCATAGGAAAAATATTGGCCATTACTGCAAATCACCACAAAATTCCCAGAATTTCAATCTTTGCATACTGTTCCAGAAAATAATTAATTTCGCTGGGCAAACTTCAAAAATCCAAAACTCTTAGGTCACAAATCAAAATGATACAAATTATATGTTCATTTTGAAGCTTGACATGTGAACTTTAATACTGAAAAATTTCAGAATTGTTAGACACCATTTGCCTATTTAAAACGTCCATACAAATTGGCTGCCCTGTACAGAGTTTCAATGGACAGAGTTTTCAACTTTAGCACGATTGTTCCCAATGGTTCCAATTTCACAATAAACACTCTCCCCACATGAATTTTCACAAGGAAGCCATTGGAATCATTAAAATATCCAAATTCCCATCACACATTCTCCAAAAGTGTTTATTCAACAATAATTATATCCACTTTTAAAGTCATTAGCCCTTAATCACTTTTTGGGATATTACATTTCTCCCCCCGAAAATTAAATTTCGTCCTCGAAATTGCTACACAACTTGAGCCATAAACTCCGGATATCGTCTTCGCATATCTTCCTCCGCTTCCCAAGTTGCCTCTCTTTGCGTCATTCCCTTCCAGATCACCTTCACATATGGAATGCTCCTGTGTCTGAGCCGTCGCTCTTCTCGGTCAATGACTTGCTCTGGCTCCACTGCATATGTGAAATTGTCTTGAAGCTCAACATCCTCATACTCAATGATGTGAGACGGATCCGGTTGGTACTTCTTCAATTGAGAAACGTGGAATACGTCATGGAGTCTACTCAAGCTCGGAGGTAGAGCTACTCGGTAAGCTACAGGCCCAATCCTCTCAAGGATTTCAAAAGGACCTATGTATCTAGGGCTTAGCTTCTTCCTCTTGATCGCTCGCCCAACACCGGTGATAGGAGATACTCTTAAGAAAATATGATCTCCAACCTCAAACTCTAGAGGCCGTCTTCTCTTGTCAGCGTAGCTTTTCTGGCGACTCTGCGCTGTAAGCAACCTCTTGCGAATAATCTGAATCTGTGCTGAGGTTTGATCAACCAAATCTGGTCCATAAAGCTTCCTTTCGGATAGTTCATTCCAACATAATGGTGATTGACACCGTCTTCCATACAACGCTTCATACGGAGCCATTTGAATACTCGCATGATAGCTATTGTTATAGGCGAACTCAGCTAGTGGAAGGAAACGATCCCAACTTCCTTTAAAGTCGAGAACACAAGCTCGCAACATATCTTCCAGCGTCTGAATTGTTCTCTCAGATTGTCCATCCGTTTGAGGATGATAAGCCGTACTGAATCTTAGTTGAGTACCTAAGGCTTCATGCAATGCTTTCCAGAATCTCGAAGTGAATCGGGGATCTCGATCGGAAATGATATTCTTCGGTACACCATGGAGTTTCACAATTTCTCGGATATAAATCTCTGCTAGCTTATCCGGAGAGTAACCAGCATCGATTGGTATGAAGTGGGCTGACTTTGTTAATCGGTCCACAATTACCCAGATCGCATCATAGTTTCTGATCCTGGGTAATCCCACAACCAAATCCATGGTCACGCTTTCCCATTTCCATTCCGGAATCTCAGGACTCTGAAGTAAACCAGGCGGTCTCTGGTGCTCGATTTTCACTTTCTGACAAGTGAGACACCTTGCAACATATTTGGTCACGTCACTCTTCAAACCCGGCCACCAATACACCGATTTCAGATTCTGATACATCTTGGTCATACCAGGATGAAGAGTATATCGGCTCTTATGTGCCTCATCCAGAATCTTCTGCCTCAACTCTGCCTTAAGTGGAACGCAGACTCTTTTCTGGTAACGAACCAATCCACGAGGCGATATGTCGTAGCCTGAAACTTCTCCCTGTTTGATTCGAGTCAGATTGCGCTGTATCCAGTCATCTTGACTCTGAGCTTCTTCAATTTCCACCCTTAGATCACTCTCCTCTTGAGAAACAGTGTAATTGGCACAGATGATCTGATTTGTCAAATTTAAATCACGGAAATCTTCAATCAATTTCCTTTCTTGTATCATCATAGCTGCAACGAGCACAGTCTTTCGGCTAAGAGCATCAGCGACTACATTTGCCTTACCCGGGTGATATTTTATCTCCAGGTCGTAGTCCTTAAGCAATTCCATCCAGCGACGCTGTCTCATATTCAGCTCTTTTTGATCATATAGATATTTAAGACTCTTGTGGTCGCAGTACAGTTCCACAGTCACACCATACAGGTAATGACGCCAAATCTTTAAAGCAAATACAATGGCCGCAAGCTCCAGATCATGAGTGGGATAATTCAATTCATGAGGTCTGAGCTGTCGAGAGGCGTAGGCCACCACACGTCCCTGCTGCATAAGGACACACCCTAATCCCTGCCCACTGGCATCAGAATACACAACATATGTCACACTGGGATCGGGTAAAATCAATACAGGTGCCGACGTCAACCTCTCCTTCAGCTCCACAAAGCAGTTTTCACATTTCTCGTCCCACACAAACGGCTGATCTTTTCTCGTGAGCTTGGTCATTGGCAACGCAATACGGGAGAAATTTTGGATAAATCTCCGATAATAACCAGCAAGACCCAGAAAACTGCGTATTTCCGCCACAGATTCTGGCCTCTTCCAGTTCAGTACTGCTTCCACCTTACTGGGATCCACAGAGACCCCTTCTTGCGAGATAACATGGCCTAAGAATTTCACTTCTGATAGCCAGAACTCGCACTTACTCAATTTAGCGTATAATTGCTTCTCACACAAGATATTCAATACGATTCTCAAATGATGCTCATGCTCTTCCATACTCTTGGAATATATCAGAATGTCATCGATAAACACAACAACAAACTGATCCAGATATTGCCGAAAGATACGGTTCATGTAATCCATGAAAACCGCAGGCGCATTGGTTAGCCCAAATGGCATCACCAAGAACTCATAATGACCATATCGGGTCCTGAAAGCAGTCTTTGGAACATCTTCTGCTTTCACTCGCAGCTGATGATACCCTGACCTTAGATCAATCTTTGAAAACACACACGAACCAGAGAGTTGATCTAAAAGGTCATCGATTCGGGGAAGAGGGTACTTGTTTTTAATAGTAACCTTGTTCAATTCCCTATAATCGATACACAATCGAAAACTCCCATCTTTCTTCTTAACAAATAACACTGGAGCTCCCCAAGGCGACACACTGGGTCTAATAAACCCTTTCTCAAGCAAATCTTCTATTTGTTTCTTTAACTCCGCCATTTCGTTTGGGGCCATGCGGTATGGGGCCTTGGATATAGAACTAGCTCCAGGTACAATGTCAATTGGGAACTGAACTTCCCTTTCTGGAGGTAATCCGCTCAGATCGTCCGGAAACACCTCAGGGAATTCATTTACCACGGGTATATCATTCAAGGTTTCGCCATTTTCCCCTTGCACAGAGAAAAACACTACATACCCCTGGCAACCCTTTTCAAGATACTTTTCAGCTTTGGCTGCCGAAAGAAAATTCATACTAGCATCCACATCTTCAACCCTCTGAGATACAGGATATACTATCCTCTTGTTTCCACAATCAAGCAATATATTATTTGCCATTAACCAATCAAAACCCAAAATGACTTCTAATTGACTAAGAGGCAAACATATCAAATCTACAATAGATTGATGCCCTTCCACAGTTATGACACAACTCAAACAAGCTTCTGTGGTCAAGGCCTTAATACCCATTGGAGTTGACACTACTAATTCAAATGGCAGTTTGTGCACATGCAATCCCAGGCGCTTCACGCAATCATAGGCAATGAAGGAGTGACTTGCACCCGAGTCAAATAAAACTTGCAACAGATGGCCATGAAGTAGAAGTTTACCTTGTATTAGCTCAGGAGATTTACGGGCCTCCTCATGGGTCATAGTGAATACTCGGCCCTGTGTCCTCGGTCTCTGGTCTGGTCGTGGCTCTTTGCATTCAGCAGAAGTATGCCCCACACGCTTACAATTGAAGCATATTATTTTGCCATCACAAGTTTTGCCTTGATGTGGTTGGTTACACCGACGACAAATCCATGGTCCAGAATATGTTCTTTGCTGGTCACGACTCCCAGACTGGTAGGGCTTCTTACCACTTCCAGACGAAGATCCTTGCCCCTTTCGCTTTTGTGAGGTAGCACCCTTATTAGGTTCATTGCGGTGGCTAGTAGCTCTGGCAGGATACAAATCTCTCAAGTTGTTCTCTGTAATCCTGCACTGTTCAACCGCCTTGTTGAACTTGGTAAATTGATGAGTAGCTAAGCGCTTCCTCAACTCTCGCCTCAGACCGCGAATGAGCATATCAGAACTCCATTCTTCATCATCCTTGAACCGGAGATAGGAGGAGTATCGAGCCAATCGGACAAAACGGGACAAGTAATCATCGAAGCTTTCCGCGTCCCCTTGCCTGATATTCAGGAATTCTGTCTCCTTCTCGAGCCTCACTGATTTGGGAAAATACTTCTCGTTGAATTCTTGTTGAAACAATTCCCAGGTCAATGGCATCTTGTTGCTCTTCAAGGTTAGGGCGATATTCCGCCACCAACGGTCTGCATCCCCTTCGAGTTTGTAAACGGCCAGTCTTGGCTTCACCTCATCCGGACAATTAAGCACCTCAAATATTTTCTCCAGTCTATTCATCCAATCTTCGGCTGCTTGAGGGTCAAACCTCCCTCTGAACGCAGGAGGCAGATGCTTGCAGAACCTGGTGACCCAAAACTGAAGGTCTCTTTCCTCTCTAAGCGGCATCCCATGTGATTCTTGATTTGGGACAATGTGAGGTGGGGACTCCAAGGGTCGTGCTGACCCTTCAGCAGTGTCCTCATGACGGGTTTCTCCTTGAGTTTCCTCCGGAGTGGACTGAACTGGACCTTCCTTGTTCTTCGCCTTCTCTGCTCTAAGCTCTTCTCTCAACTCAGTTATCATATCTCTTTGATCCCGGATTAGACCCATCAGCTCTTGCATAGGATCTGGTGGATTATCATTGACGACCTCTACCTCTGGGTCTACACGCGGAATATTGGGGCGTCCTCTAGTTTTCTTCATTCTACAAACAACTTGCCCCATTAATTTAGCAGAGATAGTATGCACATATAGTCACAAAACTCATATATATATCCATGTCAATAAAACATACATGTGCATACACAACAATCATTCACAGATAATCTTCTATCCCTACTACTATCTAAGGGATCTATCCTAGCAACCTCTACCCTTGCCAGGAACTACAGCTCTGATACCAAAATGTAACACCCTGCCTTTAATCATGTAATTATAATTCGATATTAAATAATTAAAGTAGATTAGAGACCTTCGGATAACTTAAACTCGTTTCAATCTCCTACTTTGTGGTAGGGTTTTCACAAAATCATTCAAAATCTCTTTCCTGTTCCTGGTCTCCATTTCAAAATTCGAATATAATCACCTGTGCAGTTTATCTACATTCACGTATGACAGAGTGTAAAACCAATTCCCCGGCAACTCCCGGATTCTATATATATATAACCTGAGGTTTAAGTATCCACTAGGGAATTACATCCAAAATTGAATATACTATTCATATTTCAGATTATACAGTAATCCCGAATTCAAAAGATATAACCAACATTCCAAAATCAACTATACCCCTAAGGGTCCTAAGTGCTCCGGGTCGGCCTCTTCTCCTTTGAGCCACATGCCCTGTCTGAAAGGTTAGTCATAGAAAGGAATGAGATTCGAGAGAATCTCAATAGTAACAAACCACTCATACAATGTATAAATACCAAGCATGTATATAAATCACAACCAGCAACAACAGCAACATCAATCTCAAAGATACATGGTTTTCACCACAAACGACAGCACTCACGGCTGTATACACAATACGACAGCTTACGCTGTAATCACCATCACGACAGCTTACGCTGTAATCACAATAACGACAGCTTGCGCTGTAAATGACAGCTTGCGCTGTAAACGACAGCTTGCGCTGTAAACGACAGCTATCACCAGCTGTAACCGCAGCAGCATCAAAGATTCATCACAGAACAGTGATAACACACACATACAGAGCATTACACATAGTATAAGAGAGAGAGTCACTACCTGATCCTTTCCTGACGTCCTTCAGCGCAGTTGGCTCACGAGGGCGGCAAATATCGAATCCTACAATTCCAAATGCACTATTTAGACACTTCCATAGTGTTACTTAGGGTTATATGAGTCTATAATGAAAATTTACAAAAATACCCCCGGGGACCCGGCCTGGGCCCGCCGTACCCGGTCCGGTTGCACTTTTCCCGAAATTCTAATCTGGGCTATCCTAACATATTTCCGCCCAAGGAATCCATTTCCGGACTCGGAATTATCAAATTCAATGTTAAATTACGAAATTGCCCTTGGCAGCCCTACTTTTAGGGTTTTAGGGGTGTTTCCGTAATTATGCTTTCTGGGCCTTTTTTGAAAAAGTGCCCAACTGTAACCCCACCTATTTTCGCCCGCTGAATCCAATGGAATCATCAAATCATTGAAAATCCAACTCTAAGACCCATTTACAGCCTTGGCCGAAATATACATGTTCTCCGGGAAAAATTGGGGTTTTACGATTTCGGCTCCGTAAACGCGTTCCTTTCTACTCCTAACCACTTTATTAACCATTACATTAGATTACAACTAACATTAAGACCCAATTTGGGCAGCATAACCCCTAGGCCACATCATTTCCAAACTTTAAAACCAATGGCAATCCGGTGAAATCTCACCGATTAAATTGCCCACAGCAGCCAGAATAAGCAATATACGAAAGTTTGGAAGTTACCTCAAGCTCCTTCTAGCTTTTCTCAAGAGTGGCTGAAAACCCTAGCCCCTTGAACACCAAATTGTCTTCTCAAACACCTTAAATAACATAGAAGAGAAGCTTAGGAACAAGGTTATACGCGTTAGGAGCTAGATCGTCGGAGAAATCGGCTTACCTTGCGAGATTTCTCCTCTTTCTCTCTCTAAGAGCTCTCAACTTTCTCTCACTATCTTCAGCTGGAAATGGCGTGAAATGGCTGAAGAAGATGAGCAATTTGATTAATAATCCATGCTGACATCATCTTTTAATGAGATGATGTCAAAATTCCCATTTTCGGATTTTCTGGCAGATTTTCTGCCCAAACTTTGAAAAATCATAACTAATTCTAGAAAAATCGAAATGAGGTGATTCTAAAGCCAAATGAAAGATATGTAAGTCCTATTCATAGGAAAAATATTGGCCATTACTGCAAATCACCACAAAATTCCCAGAATTTCAATCTTTGCATACTGTTCCAGAAAATAATTAATTTCGCTGGGCAAACTTCAAAAATCCAAAACTCTTAGGTCACAAATCAAAATGATACAAATTATATGTTCATTTTGAAGCTTGACATGTGAACTTTAATACTGAAAAATTTCAGAATTGTTAGACACCATTTGCCTATTTAAAACGTCCATACAAATTGGCTGCCCTGTACAGAGTTTCAATGGACAGAGTTTTCAACTTTAGCACGATTGTTCCCAATGGTTCCAATTTCACAATAAACACTCTCCCCACATGAATTTTCACAAGGAAGCCATTGGAATCATTAAAATATCCAAATTCCCATCACACATTCTCCAAAAGTGTTTATTCAACAATAATTATATCCACTTTTAAAGTCATTAGCCCTTAATCACTTTTTGGGATATTACACCCAACACATAGTGCAAGCCATCCAATATATGATTCCACCTGACAAAGAAGGGGAGGAAGATAGGTACATCTCGAGACTCACAAATAATGGAAAATTCTCTACGACAAGTGTATATAAGTGGCTATAAGGAGAAAGAGTGAATAGAGGTCGAAACTAGTAGAAAATCATCTGGAAACTCAAAGCCCCTGAGAGTATTCGCACTTTCATGTGGTTAACCTACCATTAAAGACTAGCTATAAGACCAAGGATGTTCATGTAGGATGGTAGTTCAGGAAGTTGCTCAATATATCAAGCTGGCACTGAGAGTATTCTACATGCTTTATGTGACTACCCAAATGCAACTATGATATGAAAAAAATTGATCCCAAAGAGTAAAAGCCACAAGTTCTTCAACCTGGATGAAAAAGGGTGGCTACAATAGAACATGTCAAGCCACAAACAAGGCAAGGGTGACATCTGGTGGCCAAAAAGATTTGTTGTAGCATGTTAGCACATATGGAAATAGATGAACCTATAAATTCAAAACCCAGGCTATAGAGTACCTCAGTATGCAAACAGACTGATTTGTTAACACCTTAATAATTACCATAAACAATGGGATGGGGAGAAACTACAACAACATTATGTGGTGACAGCAATGGTGGCTTGGCAAAAACCAGAGAAGGACTGGTGCAAGGTAAATAATGATGGAATGATAACTGACTCAGGATGTGCATGTTGTGGAGGAGTTATAAGGGGAGAAAAGGGAGAATGACTTAGTGGATTCACAATACAACAGGGAGTGTGTGATGCACAAACGACAGAGGTATAGGGGATTTATGAGGGCCTCTGGCTTGGATGTGAGTCGGGTTTTAAAAAAGTGGAAGTGGAGTGTGATGTAGTATAGGTAGTGAAGGAATTTAGCAAGCATTAAGAAGTCGCCAGGTGTTACCTCCTATCAAGAAAGATCAAAAGCATGCTAAACATGGAGTGGCAAGTGAGAGTTAGATATGTCTACCGTGAGAGTAATCGCATAGCAGACTTATTGGCAAAAATGAGCATAGGATTGTAGGCCCAATGTTACATATGGGACCAACCGCATGATTGTGTTTGTAAACTATTAGATGAGAATATGGCAAGTATTGGAATTCCCCTGCCTTAGTAGGGTAGATAGTCTTTAGGTCTAGCCTATCATTCACCAAAAAAAAAATCAATCAATCAATCTGTATGGTATTTGTTGGTTTGTTTAGTGCTTGTTTGGAACTGCTGATTTGATCATAAGCACATTCACACAAGACAAAACTCATCTCATATACATACTTCGTATATTGTAAATCATGATTGAAAAAATGTTTTTGAAGGCTCCAGTCATTCAAAACAAGTCCTGATTAAACAAGCCCTTATTAGCTTCACTTGAACCTTGAGAGTGGGAGAGACTGAATTTTATTTAGGTTAAGAAACAAATTCGATTATTCAAAAATTAGAATTTGAGGGTTAATTTTCAAAAGGGTTAAAATACAAAAGTACACATGTGATTTTACTAAAAGTGCATCCAACATCAAATGTTGTTTTGAAGGGCAAAAGTAACTATAAATTTTGAAAATTGGGGTAAAAATAACTATAATCATTTAAATCTAAATTAACGCCGTGGTGGAACTCACATTATTGTTCCTAAACTACCCAAATTCCCCCAACTAAAACAAATATATTCTTCACCACCCTTATTATTTGGATATCAGTCTCTTTCTTTCCCTAGCCTTACGCAGATCACTCCACCAGCTATTCCCCTATTTCACACAAGGTGAGCTGCCAGTGATGAATGCGTGGATAGACTTTTAAATGAATTCAGGGTACCTACTTGCTCTATCTTCTCTTTGTCATCTTTAATTTAAAACCAATATGTGCCTCTCTCCATCTATGTGCGTTAAGCTGTTGTTGCTTTGTTTTGGTTCAAGTATTGTTAGGTTGAGAGGCTAAACTTGGTATCCAATTCAATCCCACCTCTGAGATTATACCATAAGTTCCTATTCCCATATTCATTTAGGCCATTTTTGGTTTTAATTCTCAATGTGTCTTTTTTTTTTTGGCTGTGATCCTACCAAACAATGCTTAGGTTTCATTTTTGCCTTTGAAAATCTCTCCTCTGTGAACATCTAGTGACAGCGGGAATTTAGTGTGTGGAGATGCCAACAAGCAGTGGTAGTTAGGAACCATCCTTGATGTTTGTTCTTTGCCCAATTTGGAACTTCTTTTAACTACCAGCTTCTAAAACTACTCATCAGAAATCATTAATAAAGCACTAAGCAGTAGTTTCGCTTCCATAGGTGGATTCTAATTTTGCTGTTGTTGCATTGTTGTCATATACTGAAACCCTGCTTTGGTTATTACTATCTCACAACGTGTTACTTCCTAATATCCTTTCTTTCCTTCCTTATCCTTCCAAGTCCTTCACCACAGTACACTTCTCTCGATTGGATTGGATTGGACTTGACTTCTAGAAGGTAGAAGCGTTGGGATTTCGATTTTTGAGACGATGTTGAGGAAGTTGACAATGAAGAATAGGATTTTTTTTTTTTTTTTGAGTTGTGGACATTTAAGTATTTTTAGAACAATGATATGGGTCCCACCATAAAAAGTAACAAAGCGTTAAGTTAGACATACCAGTTATGGTTATTTTTACCTTAATTTCTAAAGTTCATAATTATTTTTTCTCCTAAAAAAAGATTTGGTGGTGGACGCACTTTTAGTAAAATCACATATTTATTTTTTGCATTTTAACCCTTATAAAAATCTTTGCAAAAAGTTATTGCAAAAACTAATTATGGCAAATTCATCACAACTGCCCTCTTAAAATTTACTAATAATTTATGTAAAAATTTGTTTTTGTATTTGTGAATTGGACAACTCATACAATTCATAGCTTCATTATATAATTCATAATTACCCTTTTGAAATTTACTAATTTTGAATTGTTGCAGGTTTGAAAACTATGGATATATATATATATATTTGGGAGAATTTCACTTAGCCTCTAAGGTATGACATAATTTCAGTCAACCCCCAAAATTTTTTGAAACTTCACTGCACCCCCTTAGGTCAAAATAAAATTAAGTTTTTGGAGTGAAAAGATAATGATGCCCTTACTTTATTTGTCTTGTGAATTTCTATATTTGTCTTGTAAAGTACCAAAATATTTTTAATTTCCTATATTCTTTCGGATCCCTTTTTTGTCTTATAAATATCTTTATTTATTTTGTAAACGCTCTTTTGAAAAAAAAAAAAGAAGGGCATCATTGTCTTTTTACCGACAAAACTTAATTTCATTTTGACCTATAGGGGTGCAATGAACTTTCAGAAAGTTTTGGGGTTGACTGAAATTATGTCCAATCCTTATAGGCTCAATGAAATTTTCTCATATTTTTTCCCCTTATAATTGTTAAATATTGGTTGGCCTAATGGTAATGGTAAATGTCGGCTTAGGGCAAACCTATGGTTAATTGGACCAATTTGTTGGGTCTTGCTTTTCTGGTCTAAATATTTCCTTGTTCGTAATATGGGCCCATTAAGGTTGTTATAATTTAGTAATCAGCCCAGCCCATTAGCATTTCCAAACATTGCCATCAGCCTCGCTCTTCTTACTGGGTTGGGCTTAACTGATAAATAGTTAAATGTAATTTTGATGTCGATGGCATTTAAGTCCCAAAAGAGGGAATTACACTCTTAAAAATAATTTGAAAATCAAGTTGTAAATATCAATTCAAACGGCTAAGAAACAACCATATCAATTATAAATTGAGAGTTACTTCGTCTGATTCTTAATATAAAATATATTTGGTGAGTTAATTTTATTCATAAATATAAGATACAGTTCTCCTTTTTGTCAATTTTTTTATAATTTACCACAGTAATGCTTCTTCAACAATAATCAAAGAAAAAAAGAAATGAATGAACTAAGGGAGATGACTAAAGTATTTTAAAAAATATATGTCATATTACACTACAAAAAAACATCAAATTATCGACGGAATTTAGTAACGATGGAAATTAGCGACGGAACCAGAAGACCGTTACTGATTAATTAGTGTCAGAATTTTAAATTTCGTTGCTAATTTGCGACGGATTATTCCGTCGTTAATAATTCCGTTGCTAAATTTCGTCTCTAATTAGAGATAGAATTCACTAATTAGCGACGGAATTTCCATCTCTAATCTGTCTCAAAATATTGTTTTATATAATTTAAATTGTCATATGTCCTCACAACGAGCCTTCACATGTCCCTCGCCAGCGGCCCCCACGTGTATCCACCGCAACCCATGTGTCCCCATCAGCCACTGCCACCTCACCTCCGGCCTCCACGTGTCCCAGTCAATGGCCACATATCACCCTCCATCGCGCGCCACATGTTCAAGTAACAAATTGGTTGCATTTTGTAGCCAAGTCAGGATTCGAAGCCTTGACCTCTCATGCGCATACCAGTGCCTTTACTAGTTGAGTTAAGAATAACTTGTGTAATTTAAATGCAAAATCATATATATATATATATATATTTCTTTACAAACAAAAATAGAAATACAAAATTTAATATATTGTTAAATATCTGAATTTAGTTTTCTTATTTTATTTTATGTGAATATTCTACCTAAATTTTTATTATTAATATAATGTTATTCATTTTATTATATTATTTATTTTTTGTTTGTATGTATAAAATTTTTATTTTTATTGGTATATAATATATTATTAAAAATTCAAATATATTATATTATAATTTCAATTTCAAAAATAAATATTAATTAATAATTTTATTTATTTATTTATATTTATATTATAAATTTATAATAATTTAAAATTTAAATTATTTAACAAATTTATAATTATAAAAAATCTAATTATTGAAAAAGTTAACTATTAGAGATGGATTAGAGACGGAAAAATTCCGTCACTAATTTTTAATGACGGAATTAGAGATGAATTAGTGACAGAATTTAACGACGGTATGTGATCCCGTCGTTAATCCGTCCCTAATTTAGTGACGGAAAAATTCCGTCGCTAATTTTGGGGACGGAATTTGTGAGGGATTAATGACGGATTAGCGATGGAATGAAATTTCGTCACTAATTTTCTGTTTTTTCATAGTGTTAACTAATCTAACTAATTTCTTAATCTAATCAAATTAAGTAAATATGTCGTATATTAAAGATAAGATGGAGTACATTTGAAACTTAAATGCCTTATTTACTATTAAGGCTCCTGTAGTTCTTCCAATAGTTATTTACAATTCATGTTTCGAAAAAAAAAAATTGTCCAGGACCTAATTGCCATTCTTTCTTAATTTTGTGTTCCCATCCCATCGCCAAATATAAAATTTTGTGAATAATGCTCTCTGTCGTCCTAAATGTACTAATTAAAGGAAGCTGGCAACTAATTTACATAAATTAAATAAGTTATTTTTTTACAAAAACAAAAGTGTCTTAATTTTCCTAAAATATTTCTCTTTTTAATAATTGAAAACTACTCCTATTAATTGTACACTTTAATTTTTGCAGTTAATAACGATAATTTTGGGAAAAAAATAATAAACGTGAGGAACAAATGAAATTATGGTCTTACATTTAAAACCAAAATAAATTCATCTAACTATTATATTTAGGACTAAAAGGATAATACAATATTTTTATGTGTGTGTGTAAGATTCAATACGAAGAAAGAAAGTTCAAAAAGAAATTTTATGTTCAATTTTGTTTTATGAATAATTGGAACAATAATTAGGGGGATAGAATAAACGGAAAATATGAAGGGGGAATAACAGAAAAATGCTTCAAAGATTTGGAAATGACAGGTGGGTTTTTTTATTAAAAGATTATTAGGAAATGTTAAAACGTGATAAGGAATTCCGAACTTTTGGATTTGCGAAATCACCTATCTGTCATTTCCAAATCTTTAGAGCATTTTTCTGTCATTCTCCCAAATATGAATTGGTAAGAAGAAAATAAAAGAAAGGTCAGACTACATGACACACGCGTGCGCTTGAAGTTTGCTAAATAGGTTAATGTGTAAATTTGTTCGGGAAGTTTTCGCTGAAGATCACCTGAAAGTGTTTTAAGATTCAATGTTGTCCCGAAAGTGTTAAAATAGGGCAATGTTAACCTTATTGTTAAAAAGTTAACAGTCAACGTTAATTTTTTTAATAGTTAACGAATGTTTTTTAACTATATAATACAACTTTGCTACATTTTGAAACTTTTAAGGTGACATTGAATCTGAAAAAACTTCTAGAAAAATATTACTCCTCGGTGAAACTTTTAGGGTAAATTTGCGCATTTAACCCTTGATAAAATTATGAATTATTTATGAAAAAATAAGTTATGAATGACCAACATAGAGTCAGGTTATCGATGTAAGGCCCTATTGTAACCCTCTGACTTTAAACACGTAATTATAATTCGATAACACATATTTAAATCGGATTAGAGACCATTGGATGCTTTAACCTCGTTTTAAACTTTCTGTCTCACAGTAAAATTTTTACAAAACTTTCAAAACTCTTTTTCCCATCCAGGTCTCAATTTCAATATTCGAATATAATTACCTGTGCAGTTAATATACATTCAATCATATCAGAGTGTATAACCGCATCCCCGGCAACTTCCGGGTTCTATGCATAAAACCTGAAGGTTTATAAGTATACACTAGGGGATTACGCAACCAAAATCGAATGTAGTGTTCCTAATTCAGAATATACAGTAATCCCGAGTTCAAAATACATAACCACCGTTGCCAATTCAACTATATACCCCTAAGGGTCCTAATTACTCCGGGTTGGCCGCTTCTCCCTTGAGCCACACGCCCTGTCTGAAATGTTAGTCATAGGAAAGAATGAGATTCGAGAGAATCTCAGTAGTAACAAACCACTCACACAATGCATAAACACAAAGCATGTACATAAATCACAAACAGCAACAGCAGCAGCAATTCACAGATACATGGTTTTCACCACAAACGACAGCACTCACGGCTGTATTCACAATACGACAGCTCTTGCTGTAATCAACATCACGACAGCTTACGCTGTAATCAGTAATCAACATCACGACAGCTTACGCTGTAATCACAATAACGACAGCTTACGCTGTAAATGACAGCTTGCGCTGTAAACGACAGCTATCACCAGCTGTAACCGCAGCAGCATCAGAAATCATCATAAAACAGTGATACAACACACATACAGTGCATTACACAAAGTATAAGAGAGAGAGAGTCACTACCTTGTCCTTTCCTGACGTCCTTCGGCGCAGTTGGCTCCCAAGGGCGGCAAATATCGAATCCTACAATTCCAAATGCACCATTTAGACACTTCCATAGTGTTACTTGGGGTTATATGAGTCTATAATGAAAATTTACAAAAATACCCCCGGGGACCCGGCCCGGGCCCGCCGTACCCGGTCCGGCTGTACTTTTCTTGAAATTTTGACATGGGCTATCCTGACATATTTTTGCCCAAGGAATCCATTTCCGGACTCGGAATTATCAAATTCAATGTTAAATTACGAAATTGCCCTTGGCAGCCCTACTTTTAGGGTTTTAGGGGTGTTTCCGTAATTATGCTTTCTCGGCCTTTTTTGAAAAAGTGCCCAACTGTAACCCCACCTATTTTCGCCCACTGAATCCAATGGAATCATCAAATCATTGAAAATCCAACCCTAAGACCCATTTACAGCCTTGGCCGAAATATACATGTTCTCCGGGAAAAATTGGGGTTTTACGATTTCGGCTCCGTAAACGCGTTCCTTTCTACTCCTAACCACTTTATTCACTATTACATTAGGTTATAACTACCATTTGAACCAAAATTGGGCAGCATAACCCTTAGGAAACTCAATTTCCAAAATTTAAAACCAATGGCAATCCGGCGAAATTTCACCGATTAAATTGCCCACAGCAGCCAGAATAAGCAATATACGAAAGTTTGGAAGTTACCTCAAGCTCCCTCTGGCTTTTCCCAAATTTGGCTGAACCCTAGCCTCTTTGAAACACCAAATTTTGAGCTTCATAACCTTAAAGAATAAAGAGGAGTAGCTTAGAGTCGGAATTATACGCGTTAGGAGCTAGATCGTCGGAGAAATCGGCTTACCTTGCGAGATTTCTTCCTCTTTTTCTCTCTTTTCTCCAAGCTCTCTTCACGTCTTTTTTTCTCTGAAATGGGTCGGGAATGGCTGATCAAGATGATGGAATTGCTTTTAATTCCATGTTGATGTCACCTTACCACATGATGATGTCATAATTTCTAATTTCACATTTTCGGATTTTCTGGCAGATTTTCTGCCCAACTTTGAAAAATCATAACTAATTCTAGAAAATTCGAAATGAGGTGATTCTAAAGCCAAATGAAAGATATTTAAGTCCTCTTCATAGGAAAAATATTGGCCATTACTGAAAATCAACACAAAATTCCCAGAATTTCAATCTTTGCATACTGTTCCAGAAAATAATTAATTTCGCTGGGCAAACTTCAAAAATCCAAAACTCTTAGGTCACAAATCAAAATGATACAAATTATATGTTCACTTTGAAGCTTGACATGTGAAATTTAATACTGGAAAATTTCAGAATTTTTAGACACCATTTGCCTATTTAAAACGTCCATACAAATTGGCTGCCCTGTACAGAGTTTCAATGGACAGAGTTTTCAACTTTTGCACGATTGTTCCCAATGGTTCCAATTTCACAATAAACACTCTCCCCACACGAATTTTCACAAGGAAGCCATTGGAATCATTAAAATATCCAAATTCCCATCACACATTCTCCAAAAGTGTTTATTCGACAATAATTATATCCACTTTTAAAGTCATTAGCCCTTAATCATTTTTTGGGATATTACATTTCTCCCCTCGTAAAATAAATTTCGTCCTCGAAATTTGTCACACAACTTGACCCATAAACTCTGGATAACGTCTTCTCATATCCGCCTCCGCTTCCCAAGTTGCTTCCCTCTGAGTCATTCCCTTCCAGATCACCTTCACAAAGGGAATGCTTCGGTGTCTGAGCCGTCGTTCTTCTCTATCAATGATCTGTTATGGCTCTATCGCATATGTGAAGTTGTCTTGCAACTCGACTTCTTCGTATTCGACAATGTGAGATGGATCCGGTTGATACTTCTTCAGTTGGGAAACATGAAACACATCGTGGAGTCTGCTCAAGTTTGGGGGTAGGGCTACTCGATAAGCAACAGGCCCAATCCTCTCAAGGATTTCAAAAGGACCTATATATCTTGGGCTCAACTTCTTTCGTTTGATTGCTCGCCCAATGCCGGTGACAGGAGATACTCTCAGAAGCACATGGTCACCAACTTCAAACTCTAGAGGCCGTCTTCTCTTGTTAGCGTAGCTTTTCTGTCGACTCTGCGCTGCAAGCAACCTCTTACGAATAATCCGAATCTGTGCTGAGGTTTGATCAACCAAATCTGGCCCATAAAGCTTCCTTTCGGATAACTCGTTCCAGCACAAAGGTGATTGACACCGTCTTCCATACAACGCTTCATACGGAGCCATTTGGATGCTCGCATGATAGCTATTGTTGTAGGCGAACTCAGCCAGTGGAAGGAAATGATCCCAACTTCCTTTAAAGTCGCGAACACAAGCTCGCAACATATCTTCCAGCGTCTGAATTATTCTCTCAGATTGTCCATCCGTTTGAGGATGATAAGCCGTACTGAATCTCAGTTGAGTACCTAAGGCTTCATGTAATGCTTTCCAAAACTTCGAAGTAAATCGTGGATCTCGATCGGAAATGATGTTTTTCGGAACACCATGAAGTTTGACAATCTCTCGGATATAAATCTCCGCTAGCTTATCCGGAGAGTAACCAGCATCGATTGGTATGAAGTGGGCTGACTTTGTTAATCGGTCCACAATTACCCAGATCGCATCAAAATTCCTGATCCTGGGCAATCCCACAACCAGATCCATGGTCACATTTTCCCATTTCCATTCCGGAATCTCAGGACTCTGAAGTAAACCAGGCAGTCTCTGGTGCTCGATTTTCACTTTCTGACAAGTGAGACACCTTGCAACATATTTGGTCATGTCACTCTTCAAACCCGGCCACCAATACACCGATTTCAGATTCTGATACATCTTGGTCATACCAGGATGAAGAGTATATCGGCTCTTGTGTGCCTCATCTAGAATCTTCTGCCTCAACTCTTCCTTAAGTGGAACGCAGACTCTTTTCTGGTAACGAACCAATCCACGAGGCGATATGTCATAGCCTGAAACTTCTCCCTGTTCGATTTGAGTCAGATTGCGCTGTATCCAGTTATCTTGACTCTGAGCTTCTTCAATTTCCGCCCTTAGATCACTCTCCTCTTGAGAAACAGTGTAATTGGCACAGATGATCTGGTTTGTCAAATTTAAATCACAGAAATCTTCAATCAATTTCCTTTCTTGTATCATCATAGCTGCAACGAGCACAGTCTTTCGGCTAAGAGCATCAGCGACTACATTTGCCTTACCCGGATGATATTTTATTTCCAGGTCGTAGTCCTTAAGCAATTCCATCCAGCGGCGCTGTCTCATATTTAGTTCTTTTTTATCATACAGATATTTGAGACTCTTGTGGTCGCAGTACAATTCCACAGTCACACCATACAGGTAATGACGCCAAATCTTCAAAGCAAATACAATGGCCACAAGCTCCAGATCATGAGTGGGATAGTTCAATTTATGAGGTCTGAGCTGTCGAGAGGCGTAGGCCACCACACGTCCCTGCTGCATAAGGACACACCCTAATCCCTGCCCACTGGCATCAGAATACACAACGTATGTCAAACTGGGATCGGGTAAAATCAACACAGGTGCCGTCGTCAACCTCTCCTTCAGCTCCACAAAACAATTTTCACATTTCTCATCCCATACAAACAGCTGATCCTTTCTTGTGAGCTTGGTCATCGGCAACGCAATACGGGAGAAATTTTGGATAAATCTCCGATAATAACCAGCAAGACCCAGAAAACTGCGTATTTCCGCCATAGATTCTGGCCTCTTCCAGTTCAGTACTGCTTCCACTTTACTGGGATCCATAGAGACCCCTTCTTGCGAGATAACATGGCCTAAGAATTTCACTTCTGATAGCCAGAACTCGCACTTGCTCAATTTAGCATATAATTGTTTCTCATACAATGTAGTCAATACAACTCTCAAATGATGCTCATGCTCCTCCATACTCTTAGAATATATCAGAATGTCATGGATAAACACAACAACAAACTGATCCAAATATTGTCGAAAGATACGGTTTATGTAATCCATGAAAACCGCAGGCGCATTGGTTAGCCCAAATGGCATCACCAAGAACTCATAGTGACCGTATCTGGTCCGGAAAGCAGTCTTCGGAACATCTTCTGCCTTCACTCGCAGCTGATGATACCCTGACCTTAGATCAATCTTCGAAAATACACACGAACCGGATAGTTGATCTAAAAGGTCATCGATTCGGGGAAGAGGGTACTTGTTCTTAATAGTAACCTTGTTCAATTCTCTATAATCGATACACAACCGAAGGCTTCCATCTTTCTTCTTTACAAACAATACTGGAGCTCCCCAAGGTGACACACTGGGTCTAATGAACCCTTTTTCAAGCAAGTCTTCTATTTGTTTCTTTAACTCCGCCATTTCATTTGGGGCCATCCGATATGGGGCCTTAGATATAGAGCCAGCTCCAGGCACAATATCGATTGGAAATTGAACTTCCCTTTTCTGGAGGTAATCCGCTCAAATCATCCGGAAACACCTCAGGAAATTCATTTACTACGGGTATATTATTCAAGGTTTCGCCAGTTTCCCCTTGCACAGAGAAAAACACCACATAACCCTGGCAACCCTTTTCAAGATACTTTTCAGCTTTGGCTGTAGCAAGGAAATTTATACTAGAATCCATAACTTCAACCCTCTGAGAAACAGGATATACTATCCTCTTGTTCCCACAATCAAGTAATACATTATTTGCCGTTAACCAATCAAAACGCAAAATAACTTCCAATTGGTACAGCGGCAAACATATTAGATCTACAACAGATTGGTGCCCTTCCACAGTTATGACACAACTCAAACAAGCTTCTGTGGTTAAGGCCTTAACACCCATTGGAGTTGACACTACAAATTCAAATGGTAACTTATGTACATGCATTCCCAGGCGCTTCACGCAATCATAGGCGATGAAGGAGTGACTTGCACCCGAATCATACAAAACTTGCAACAGATGGCCATTAAGAAGAATATTACCTTGTATCAGCTCAGGAGATTTACAGGTCTCTTCGTGGGTCATAGCAAATACTCGGCCCTGTGTCTTCGGTCTTTGGTCTGGTCGTGGCTCTTTGCAATCAGCAGCAGTATGGCCTACACGCTTACAATTGTAACATATTATTTTTCCATCACATGTTTTACCCTGGTGTGGTTGATTACAGCGACAACAAATCCACGGTGCAAAATATGTTCTTTGCTGATTACGGCTCCCAGATTGGTAGGGCTTCTTACCACTTCCGGATAAAGATCCTTGCCCCTTCCGCTTCTGTGAGGTAGCACCCTTACTAGGTTCATTGCGGTGGCTAATAGCTCTGGTAGGATACAATTCTCTCAAGTTGTTCTCTGTAATTCTGCACTGTTCAACCGCCTTGTTGAACTTAGTAAATTGGTGAGTAGCTAGGCGTTTCCTCAACTCTCGCCTCAGACCGCGAATGAGCATATCAGAACTCCATTCTTCGTCATCCTTGTACCGGAGGTAAGAGGAGTACCGAGCCAACCGAACAAAACGGGACAAGTAATCATCGAAGCTCTCTGTATCCCCTTGTCTGATATTCAGAAACTCCGTCTCCTTCTTGAGTCTCACTGATTTGGGAAAATACTTCTCGTTGAACTCTTGTTGAAACAGTTCCCAAGTCAATGGCATTTCTTTGCTCTTCAATGTTAGGGCGATATTCCGCCACCAACGGTCTGCATCCCCTTCGAGCTTGTAAACAGCCAGCCGTGGCTTCACCTCATCCGGACAACCAAGAACCTCAAATATTTTCTCCAGCCTGTTCATCCAATCTTCGGCTGCCTGAGGGTCAAACCTTCCTCTGAACGCCGGAGGCAGATGCTTGCAGAATCTGGTGACCCAAAACTGAAGGTCTCTGTCCTCTCTAAGCGGCATACCATATGATTCTTGATTTGGAATAGCATGAGGTGGGAATTCTAGTGGTCGTGTTGATCCTTCTGTAGTGTCCTCATGTCGAGTTTCTTCTTGAGTTTCCTCCGGAGTGGACTGAACCGGACTTTCCTTGTTCTTCGCCTTCTCTGCTCTGAGCTCTTCTCTCAGCTCAGTTATCATATCCCGCTGATCTTTGATTAGACCTATTAATTCCTGCATTGTATCTGGTGGGTTATCCTTGACGACCTCCACCTCTAGGTCTACATGCAGAATGTTGGGGCGTCCTCTAGTTTTCTTCATTCTACAAACAACTTGCCCCATTAATTTAGCAGAGATAGTATGCACATATAGTCACAAAACTCATATATATATCCATGTCAATAAAACATACATGTGCATACACAACAATCATTCACAGATAATCTTCTATCCCTACTACTATCTAAGGGATCTATCCTAGCAACCTCTACCCTTGCCAGGAACTATGGCTCTGATACCAAAATGTAACCCCCTGACTTTAAACACGTAATTATAATTCGATAACACATATTTAAATCGGATTAGAGACCATTGGATGCTTTAACCTCGTTTTAAACTTTCTGTCTCACAGTAAAATTTTTACAAAACTTTCAAAACTCTTTTTCCCATCCAGGTCTCAATTTCAATATTCGAATATAATTACCTGTGCAGTTAATATACATTCAATCATATCAGAGTGTATAACCGCATCCCCGGCAACTCCCGGGTTCTATGCATAAAACCTGAAGGTTTATAAGTATACACTAGGGGATTACGCAACCAAAATCGAATGTAGTGTTCCTGATTCAGAATATACAGTAATCCCGAGTTCAAAATACATAACCAACGTTTCCAATTCAACTATATACCCCTAAGGGTCTTAATTGCTCCGGGTTGGCCGCTTCTCCCTTGAGCCACACGCCCTGTCTGAAATGTTAGTCATAGGAAAGAATGAGATTCGAGAGAATCTCAGTAGTAACAAACCACTCACACAATGCATAAACACAAAGCATGTACATAAATCACAAACAGCAACAGTAGCAGCAATTCACAGATACATGGTTTTCACCACAAACGACAGCACTCACGGCTATACTCACAATACGATAGCTCTTGCTGTAATCAACATCACGACAGCTTACGCTGTAAACGACAGCTTGCACTGTAAACGACAGCTATCACCAGCTGTAACCGCAGCAGCATCAGAAATCATCATAAAACAGTGATACAACACACATACAGTGCATTACACAAAGTATAAGAGAGAGAGAGTCACTACCTTGTCCTTTCCTGACGTCCTTCGGCGCAGTTGGCTCCCGAGGGCGGCAAATATCGAATCCTACAATTCCAAATGCACCATTTAGACACTTCCATAGTGTTACTTGGGGTTATATGAGTCTATAATGAAAATTTACGAAAATACCCCCGGGGACCCGGCCCGGGCCGCCGTACCCGGTCCGGCTGTACTTTTCTTGAAATTTTGACATGGGCTATCCTGACATATTTTTGCCCAAGGAATCCATTTCCGGACTCGGAATTATCAAATTCAATGTTAAATTATGAAATTGCCCTTGGCAGCCCTACTTTTAGGGTTTTAGGGGTGTTTCCGTAATTATGCTTTCTCGGCCTTTTTTGAAAAAGTGCCCAACTGTAACCCCACCTATTTTTGCCTACTGAATCCAATGGAATCATCAAATCATTGAAAATCCAACCCTAAGACCCATTTACAGCCTTGGCTGAAATATACATGTTCTCCGGGAAAAATTGGGGTTTTACGATTTCGGCTCCGTAAACGCGTTCCTTTCTACTCCTAACCACTTTATTCACTATTACATTAGGTTATAACTACCATTTGAACCAAAATTGGGCAGCATAACCCTTAGGAAACTCAATTTCCAAAATTTAAAACCAATGGCAATCCGGCGAAATTTCACCGATTAAATTGCCCACAGCAGCCAGAATAAACAATATACGAAAGTTTGGAAGTTACCTCAAGCTCCCTCTGACTTTTCCCAAATTTGGCTGAACCCTAGCCTCTTTGAAAGACCAAATTTTGAGCTTCACAACCTTAAAGAATAAAGAGGAGTAGCTTAGAGTCGGAATTATACGCGTTAGGAGCTAGATCGTCGGAGAAATCGGCTTACCTTGCGAGATTTCTTCCTCTTTTTCTCTCTTTTCTCCAAGCTCTCTTCACGTCTTTTTTTCTCTGAAATGGGTCGGGAATGGCTGATCAAAATGATGGAATTGCTTTTAATTCCATGTTGATGTCACCTTACCACATGATGATGTCATAATTTCTAATTTCACATTTTCGGATTTTCTGGCAGATTTTCTGCCCAACTTTGAAAAATCATAACTAATTCTAGAAAAATTGAAATAAGGTGATTCCAAAGCCAAATGAAAGATATTTAAGTCCTCTTCATAGGAAAAATATTGGCCATTACTAAAAATCACCACAAAATTCCCATAATTTCAATCTTTGCATACTGTTCCAGAAAATAATTAATTTCACTGGGCAAACTTCAAAAATCCAAAACTCTTAGGTCACAAATCAAAATGATACAAATTATATGTTCACTTTGAAGCTTGACATGTGAAATTTAATACTGGAAAATTTCAGAATTTTTAGACACCATTTGCCTATTTAAAACGTCCATACAAATTGGCTGCCCTGTACAGAGTTTCAATGGACAGAGTTTTCAACTTTTGCACGATTGTTCCCAATGGTTCCAATTTCACAATAAACACTCTCCCCACACGAATTTTCACAAGGAAGCCATTGGAATCATTAAAATATCCAAATTCCCATCACACATTCTCCAAAAGTGTTTATTCAACAATAATTATATCCACTTTTAAAGTCATTAGCCCTTAATCACTTTTTGGGATATTACACCTATTATATCCCTTTGGGTCTCGAGTTCGAGTCCCAAATGAGACATTTGTATTAGGAGAGGAAGCCACGAACCCCACAGTCGAATAACAGTTGAAAGTATAAAAAAAAATGAATGAGTTGCACTAGTTACAAGTCTTGAATTTTATATATGTGTGTGTGTAATTGAATTAATTATAATAAGTCATGAATAATATTATATATATATATATATAATCTTTTTATTATATAAAATGAGAAATATAAAAAAAAATATCTGTAATATTCCTAATACTAGTAATATTTTTGTTTAAATTATAAAATTATGTTTTTATTTTATTTTTATTTTATTTAATTTGATTCAAATCCATCATGCACATATAATAAAAATAATTTTCAAATTAAATGGTAAATTAGTGACCTATGCAACAAGGCAACTTAAATCTAAGTGTTCTGACTGTCACAAACCCTTCAAAACAATCAATATGACACAGTGGACACCACACAGAGAAAAAACCAGACGATTTTTTTGTTTTACTTCCTATTCTTATTGTCTCCTCTTTATTTCTCTCAAAAAACATAAAATTCATATAAAAATCAGATTGCCTTATCAGTCATCCATCATCGCTAGCTATCCAGAAAACATTTTAAAAGGAAAAAATTAATTTAATTGAATTTAATTAAGTTGCCATGTTGAAATTCAATCACAAATATTAATCAATTAAATATACAAAACAGACATACCCAACGAAACACGTAGATTTCATCATATTTGTCTCCTACGGAAACCATTTCCCACAATCTTCCAGTCTTGCCTCCAATTAAACAAAATTAACAATAAATTTTATTTTATTAAGTAAGGTTGGCTAAATGGATTAATTGAACACTTATATGTTCACTTATGAATACTTGTAAATTTTTGTATTATATAATTAGCTCTTATAATATAAATTAAATTTGTAAATTTTCATATGGATCCTTGTTCTTTTGCTAGAGTTATTTGTTAAAATGTGACTGTGCACTTGTAAATTCACTTATAAACTTGATCTAATACATATAAGCAATTTGATATAAGTTTTGTTGGACTCAATAATATCGAATACTCCTTCCGGTCCTAATTATAAGACAAAGTTGATTTTTTTGGAGAAATTAAGGAAGTCAATTAAATTACTTTAGAGTGTTATATTTTTAGTATCCTTAGACTATATATTAGTTTATTAGACAAATTAATTAGTTTGGAGAAAAAAATAAAAATATAAACACTCTAAAGTAATTAAATTGGTTTTCTTAATTTTTTCAAAAAAGTCAACTTTATCTTATAATTAAGACCGGAGGGAGTATTATATATTAACTAAAGAAAGGATAAAATGGAAAAGGATACGTGCAAGTTGAATCAACTTTAATATTATGTAAAGAAGTTGCACAAAGTACATACGTTTCCTCTGTGGATTCAGGACAACACATCATTGGATAACAGATTTGTGATTTATCATTTCTGTTGACTTCACTTCGGTCTGCAAGTTCCAATTCTGGGGAGAAATATATACCATATATATACCATTTATAATCGGCCTGAATTATATATACAGTTGTCTCTTTTAAATTAAAAAAAAATATATGTTTACCTTGTTGTGTATGATTTCTAGCTAATTGAATTAATTTATTAATTTCGTGGGAGATATCATTAAGATAAGGGTGAATTGCTGATAAATATATTTTTGATAAATTAATTACTGAATGCTATTATGGAAGATCTGTTGTACATAACGGAAGATATTTTACACATAAAGGAAGATTATTTGCACATTTATATGGAAGATTTTTGCACACACGAAAGATCGCTTGTACAAAATAGAAGATCGCTTACATATTTGGTAGTAATCAGCAATTAATTTACTTCAAAGATATTTTTGGACAATTCTTCCTTGAGATAATCAGAATTTAAAAGGTAGAATTGGGTCAAAAAATGAGGGCGTGTCGTTCACTGGGGAGCTAGCCAGCCTGCAGGTTAAAAGACAAGATTTGTGTACAAAAAAGAAAGTGATCGAATAATATTTTCATTTTATATTTTATTTTTCTAATAACAAAAAATATAATTATGAAAATCAAACTCAAATAAAATCTTGACTATCTAATTCGATGTGAAAGATTCAAACACACACACACACACACATAAAAAAAAGATTAAGATCCTTTTCTTATCTTTCCCTTTACTTTGGTGATCGAAATGGTCTCAACTATTACTTCTACAACAAAAAATGAATTTTCCATTGCTACTCAACAAATTGTGTTGCAATCAATGGATTTGCAAAATTCTAAAGATTTTTGTATTTTGCTAAAATCTTATGATTAATTTGAGATATAAATCATTTTCAAGGTAAATTTCTTGTTTCTTAAAGGTTGACGCCTAGCATATAGAAGTTCGAAAAGAAATTTCACGGAGATTGAAAATGTTACTGATTATTAAATTGACGGAGGCAATAGTTTAAAGGTTAGTGGTTAAATCGTACTTGAATCAAGTTCAATCTAATTATAATCAGAATAATATAATTTAATTAAAATATACAAAAATATATATTACCCTAAAAAATATTAATATTTATTGGGTTAAGGTGCTTAAATTACCTTCAAATTTTTTGAAAAGTACAACAGTAATCATAAACTATTTTTTTGAAGCAAAAATAACCATAAACATTATAAAAAAAAGGCAAAAGTGATCATGATGTTAATAAATCTAAATGTCCATTATTGTGAGCTTTTTAATGACTAAAATTGACTTTTTAAACATTATTTCATAAGTTTTTTTGTCCCTTGTGCAAGTTAGAGTCCAAGTGGCTTTTAATTATAAGACAACTAGTGTGACATGAATTTTCCCAACCCTACCATATGTATATGTGATCTTCCATTGCCTCATAGTTTCCCTCTTAGACCTCCTCCCTTATAATCTTCTCAGGGTTAGTTATGGGATTACTTCAATATTTGCGATGGCGGTACTTTTAATACTAGTGATTCATATTGAGGATTTCAGCTTTTAGAATTGGGGTGACAAGTTTATGTCACTTTGTCTTCTCGCCAGAATAAAAAAAAAAAAAGTGACTTCTTGAACATTAATTTATAAATTTTTATCTGACTTTTGTCATTTCAATTCCCAAATTAATAAAACACTCATAATACAAAAAACCAAAGAAAAACTTATGAATTAATGTTTAAGAAGTCATCTTTTAGTTACTTTTACATCTAAAAAAAACTTTTATAGTTATTTTTGCACTTTTGGTATAATAAGTTAATGACTATTTTAGCACCTTAACCTTTTATTAAAAAGATCACAGTAACGGACATTTGGGATTATTAACGTCATATCCACTCTTACCCTTTTTTATATTGTTTATGGTTACTTTTACTCCAAAAAATGATTTATAGTTATTATTACACTTTTCAAAAAATTTGAAGGTTATTTAAGCATTTTAACCCCCCTTCTTTTAAATAAAAAAGACACTAATTCATAAATGAATAAAACATTTATGTATAAACTACACATAATCCAATAAAACATAGTTACTCAAGTATAAATAAGATTGATGGGTTTTTATTTTTTAACTCAAAATGATATAATTTCAGCTCTATAATGGGACAAAAAAACATAAAAAATCTAACTCAATCGACTCGTCGAAAACTTTTGATTAGATTGGTCTCACCTGAGTTGATTTTTAATATCATGGTTTTCATCTAAGTTTTTTCACCGTTTGTGCCAACTCACATCAGTGTTTAGTTGTCTTTATGAGAAGCAGAAGATTCAAAGTCATGAATATGTCCAAACTTCTACACATAATTTTGAATAACAAATTAGTGTCTTATATTACTTGGTTATTAATCTAACTATGAAAGCAATATATGATAGCTACATGTCAAGATCAACCGAGGAAAATTCCATCCCTCATTTCTAGATTTTCTTTCGCTCATTTAGAATAAAAAAGTTAAATCATATAATTCATTAATTAATAAGATGACGGGTTATTATTCGTAGAAGAGAACTATTGGCAGTTAAGAATTGTAACTATAATTGACGAAGTCACAAGGGTGAGGGCAATTTTGTCATTAATTGGTTCACAAGTGTTTGAGTGTAATATTATTTATAAAATTCTTAATTGACATAGAAAATAATGGGTCTTTTCCTTTTGTTTCCATTTTAGATATTAAATGAAATTTTCATTTTTCATTTTTTTTGTCTGCTCCCACTTTTTATGGTGCGTCTCACTATAATCTAAAATTGATTTTACGCGTCAAAGTAAAACACACGCAACCAACGATTATAAGTCGAGTGAAATGAACTCAAATTTTCAGGGCCCAAAAAAAAAAAAGAAATGAACTCAATTTTATTTAATAAAATCTCAAATTAGATTTCTATGGATAAAAAATTATGTTGAAAGAATTATTTTTATCTAGCTAGGGTTAACAATGTTTAAATCCAAAGTAGCTCATAATATTAATTAACAATATTCAAATCCAAAGTAATCAATAATTATTGAATTGAATCTTGTACGTTTTTCTGGTATATTTTGCATCATACTATCTCCAATCCCTAATATAAGACATACTTAACTAATTTGGGGATTAAAGAAGTTGGATAAATTACTTTAAAGTATTTATGTTTACCATTTTTAAAACTAATTAGGCTTGAGATCATGTAACATATTCTATAATTAAGTAATTTATTTAACTTCATTAATCTCCTCAAATTAATCAATTGGGTGTTATATTAAATACCATAGGTAATATTAATTATAATTATCTACACAATCGTCCTCATCCCCCCCCCCCCAAAATCTGGGTCTTGTTGATAAAAATGTATATAAAATTTCAAAGAGACCTAATTAAATTTTAAATTCAAGTCTACTATGAAGTTGTTTATAATAAAGTTTTTATAGAATTTAAAGAGAAAACAGAAAATTGAGTGAAAAAATGGTCTCATGCTCACACTACTTTTTATTCAGTTTGATTATTTTCCTCTCTCTGAACTTTATGAATATTCCCTATGATTGATAGTATACGTAGGAGCAAAAAATATGATAATTTGATTATTTCCAATATATTGCAATGTACTCAAAATTAATATAATGATAAAGGTAAATGAGAAAAGATAATTTCGTCACTCAAAAAGTATTAAAGAAACCTTTTTTCTCAAAAAATTATGAGAAAACTCCCTTCTTTTTCAAGATTTACTACTCTTAGATTATATTAAGAGAATATTTCTCTCAATTTTTTTGAGGAAACCTCTTGGTTCATTAGTATAAAATTCCCTTTTTAGACCGCCACATTTAGACTGGTTTGGCGGATAAGGTCTAAAAAAATTGACCGGTGGCAGTTTTATAATTATATAGAATTTGTAAGATCGGTTCTCTAAAAAACCGATCTTAAAAAAGTTATTTAGACTGGTTATAAATAAAACCGGTTTTAAAATATCAAAATAATTTAAAAATTAAAAATTCAAACCATTTAAGACCGGTTTTAATTAAAACCGGTCTTAAATGTGAAAAATTAAAAAAAAATATTTTTCCCCCTTTTAAGATCGGTTTTTATCAAAAATGGGTCTAAAAGGTGAGCTTTTTCGACCATATTTTTACTCCTGCGCCCAGATCCCGCTTTCTATAAACCCTTTCTTCTCTTTTCGCCATTTCTCTGTGAGTTCTGCCCCTGCTTGTTCTGATTTACCGACCAGTTCGTCAGTTACCGAAGAGGAGACTAATTGGAAACTTAAGGATAAATGGCTAGAATTAGCTTTTGAATGATCAATGGGGCGGAATTAAGTGTGTATGTGAGTATGTGAGATCATGGAAGGAAGCATAAGATCAAGACAAGTGGCAAATTGTGAGCCATAGGATGAGGGTCAAAGATTCAACTCATTTTTTCTTCCCTCCCACACCTAGATTTGGCTGTGTATGGGAAAGAGAGTAAAATCTGCTTCTTCATCAATATCTCATTCTCTCTCATTATTCTCCATTTCCGTTCAGCTTGAAGAGGAAAGAGAAAGAAGGAATTTTGTGGTAAGTGTCTATTTGACCTTGAATGATGAAATTCTCTTCATTAAAGTTGATCTTGGTGTCGAGAGCTTCATCTTCATGGTTTTATATTTTTGAAAGGTGGTGTTTGAGCACTTGAAGAAATTTAAAAGTTGTGAAATCAAGAAGCTAACTTTGGGAGTAGGAAGAGGTGAGTATTTAATACATTTTGGTATAATTGTTTTGGACATTAGTTAAGTTTTGAGAACTTTGGATTTTTGCCCTGATTTTGGCCTAATTTTGAAATGAATAAATTAGCTAGTGCCTTATGGTGTAATAGGTGTCAAATGGTGTCTTGATGCCAATGGATTTAGTTTGGAGTTGAATTGGGAGGTTTGATAATTTGGAGGATTGTGTTGCATCTTGATTAAAAAATAGAGTATGTGTTGATTGAATGGGAATTGGGTTGTTTTAGTGTTTCCATAGGTTCCTTGTGAAATTTTATGTAGGAATGAGCTTTGGTTTGAGTTTTTGAACCATTGGGATCTGTTTGGGCAAGTCTAGAAAGTTATATCAGTTGCTGGAATTTGGCTTCTGATAAGCCTCATTCGAGTGAGGTCAGGTCTCACTTGAGTGTAGCATGATATTTCCCTTTCTCTTCAGTGGTTCAGTGAGGTCTTCAGGCGAAAGGGAAGAGTGCACTTCCTCATCTACGAGTGGCATGCGTTACCACTCAAGTGTATAGGGTATTACTCGAGTGCATGTGCATGTAGCACTATGGACGCGCGTGTCGGGTTGGCACTCGTAAGCAAATTGTCAAGAGTGCGTGTGGGTACTCACGGGTATTGGGTGGTTACTTGAGTGCTAAGACTAGTGCTCGAGTACACTTATCACTTTGGGATTTTAGTTGCTCTCGGGTTATCACTTCCTATACCTTACTTGATGGGACTTGGGTGACTACGTGTCATCACTCAAGTGACCAAAAGAGTACTCGAGTGAACTGGCCACTCCAGGGTGTGTCTGTGCTCTCGGGTACACACTTTCTATGTCTCACTTTGTGGGACTCGAGTGCATGTGGGGGCATCACTCGAGTGATTCAGTGAAAAATCAGTGTTTTTCCTTCCAAAAAGGGATCTTCAGGGTAGTTTTCCCCAACCCTTTAGGTGTGTGTTTAGACTTCTAATAGCAACCTAAAGAGTTCAAGTGATAGCCAACTATATTGCTGAGTTTATTCCTCATCTTAGCAATTTTATTAAACCACTTCACCAGCGTCTTAAAACAAATCCTCTTTTATGGACAAATATTCATTCAAATATTGTTAAGTAGATCAAACTTCAGGTTAAGGAGCTTCCTTGTCTTAGCCTTCTTAATCCCTCTGCTTACACAATTATTGAAACTGATGCCTCTAACATTGGTTATGGTGGCAATCTTGAACAACGTATATACGACAAAGGAAAAATTGTGTCTTTTACATCTAAACATTGGAATACTACACAGCTAAACTATTCCACAATTAAAAAAGAAATTTTGGCAATTGTTTTATGCATTTCCAAATTTCAATTTGATGTTTTAAACAAGAGGTTTTAGTTTGTATTGATTGTAAATTGGCAAAAGACATTTTGCAAAAAGATGTTAAAAACCTGGCATCTAAACAAACTTTTGCAAGATGGCAAGCAATCTTAAGTGTTTTTTATTTTGACATTGAATTTATCAAAGGAACTTCAAACTCTTTGCTAGATTTCTTCACCCATGAGTTTTTACAGGGTAGGTAGTAGATCTGAGTAAAAACCAAACCACTAAACAAAAAAGCCCAGTAAAAAGAAAGATCCTAATGATAAACAGAGTGATAAACTCAAGGGTGTCATGCAAGATGCCCAAAATCAAACATTTTCTAGCAAAAGTTTGGAGGCGATCATGCAACAACTACTACAACAATTTGGATCCCAAACACAACGATCCTAGCAGCAGAAGCAGTCTCAAACGGAGTCATCCATTCCATCTGGGTCATCGATCCATAAACCTCAAATAGAAGCAGCTTATACAAAAAAGACTCTAGAATCTTATGCACAAGCTTACGTTCAGAAGCAGCTCCCAGACCAAACATGGGAACATGTAGTAATAAAGGGGAAAAACACAGCCCTTATACCATCTTCCCAAAAAGATCTGACTAAACAAGAGTATGACAGACTAAATCAAGCACCCCCTTAGGTTTGGCCAAAACCCTCTGCTCCTTTAAAATAGAAACAATTGACAACTGCAGACTCTGCATTTTGAAGCAATTGTCAGTCAATCCCAACACAAGCAAGTACACATACGCCTTATTTTCATAAAGAGGCTTATGCAAAGCACATTCTACAGGTGGAACTGGAGTTTTTCACCAAAATTCAAATCAGGTAGCTTTAAATGTCTTTCCACAGGGATTTCATTTTAGGTCTTCTGATTTGAGAAAAACAAGAGAATGGTATGAGTTAATATTAGTTCATTTTGAGTCCATTAAAATTGAAAGAAAAACAAACAAAAGAACAGGACCTATGATTAGTTATTCTAGTCTCTAGATTTTAAAAGATCTCACCCCTTCCTAGTGGGGACAAGCTTTATATAAACCAAAATTTTGGGAAATTAAATATGAACCCAAAGGATATATTTATTAGGATGATGTTGATGCATGGTCTAATGTCGGTTGGGATCAAAATGAACTTTTTTCGCATACTTGGGGATCACTATGTTGCTAAAGACAATTTGATTTTTGGCATCTTGCATGACACCCTTGAGTTTATCACTCTGTTTATCATCAGGATCTTTCTTTTCCCTGGGCATTTTGTTTAGTGGTTTGGTTTTCACTTAAATCTACTACCTACCCTGTAAAAACTCACGGGTGAGGAAGTCTGGCAAAGAGATTGAAGTGCCTTTGATAAATTTAATGTCAAGATAAAAAAACACTTAAGAATGCTTGCCATTTGGCAAAAATTTATTTAGATGTAAGGTTTTTAACATCTTTTTGTAAAACGTCTTTTGCCAATTTACAATCAATGCAAACTAAAACTATTGGTTTAAAAGATCAGATTGAAATTTGGAAATGCATAAAATAATTGCCAAAATTTCTTTTTTAATTGTGGAATAGTTTTGTTGCGGAGTATTCCAATGTTTAGACATAAAAGAAACAGATTTTTCTTTGCCGTCTATAAGTTGTTTAAGAATGCTACTATAACCATTGTTAGAGGCATCAGCTTTAATAATTTTGTAAGCAGAGGGATCAAAAAGGCTAAGGCAAGGAAGCTCCTTAACCTGAAGTTTGATTTCTTAACAATGTTTGAATGAATATCTATCCACGGAGGAGGATTTGTTTTAAGACACCAGTGAAGTAGTTTAATGAAATTGCTAAGATGAGGAATAAACTCAGCAACATAGTTTAAATATCCAAAAAATCATTGAAGTTGAGTTTTATCAATAATTTGATCAGGAAATTTATTTGCAAATTGAATTGCCCATTTAATTGGTGTTATGGATCCCTGGTAAATCTAATGACTAAGAAACCTAACCTTAGTTTGAAAAATACTGATTTTGGGTTTAGACACTACTAAACCATTTGTTTATGCAATTTTTATGAAATGATAAGCATGTTTAAAATGTTGTTCTATCGAATGAGAATAGATCAAAACATCATGAATGTAAACAATAATGAATTGACTATAATCATTGAAGATTTCATCCATGATCCTCTGGAATTCAGAAGGAGCTTTTTTTAAACCAAAAGGCATAACGTTCCACTCATACAATCCAAATGGTACAGTAAAAATAGTTTTATACCTATCATTTTCAGAAATTTGTATTTGCCAAAATCCAAATTTCATGTCGAATTTTGAAAAGAGTTTTCCATAATACAATCATTTTAGTAGATCAGATTTATTTGGAATTGGATACTTGATCCATTATAACACTTTATTTAAAGGTTTGTAATTGATTATAAGTCAAGGAGCTCCACGCTCAATTTCTTCATTTTTATTTACATAAAAAGTAGCAAAAGACCAAGGGCTTCTAGATTTATGAATCAATTTCTTGTTTGAAAGTTCTTGAATTTCCTTTTTACAGGTTTTAAGAAGTTTTGCAGTCATTTGAATAGGTTGCGCCTTAGTTGGTATCTATTTTTTAGAAAAACTTGTTTCGTAAGGCAAGTCAACGACATGTTTTTTGCGATTCCGAAATGCCTTTGGTAAATCCGAACAAATTGTTTGATGGATTTTTGCAAGACAAGTTTGAATTTATTGTTTAATTTGTGTTTGACACAATTGAGTTTCTATATCTTTAAAAGAGATATCTTCCTTCAAAAAGTTAGTCTGTTGTTGTTTTAAAGAAAGAAGATTTAACTCTTTAACTCTGGGTTTGAGTAAAAAGTACTAAAATTATTTTACCCAGATGTTGTTTCGAAATCCCATTTTCATCAATCATATATGGGAATAATAGCCTTGCAAATGGCACCCTAAAAATAATCTGGGTTCCCATATCTTTAACTAATACAAATGGAGTTTGAATCTTTAAACCTTTGTTTTTAATAACAACATTTGAAACTTTGTATTTGATGTCTAGATGTGAGTCATTAACACCATTAAACCTTTCAGTTGTTTTTTCAAAATATTTTGTAGGAATGATTCCTTCTTTAAAATAATTAGAATCAGCTCCTGTGACAAACAAAACAGTTTGCTCTAAGACAAAATCATTATTAACAATGATGTTAGCATGGACATAAAACTTTTAAATTGATGATTTTGAAATCATGTTTAAAAATAGTTCAGAAAGATTATCATCTTCCTAATCGAATGGTGTTTTCTGTTGCCATTCAATTTGAGTTGCAAGTTGAATTTCCTAGATTTGGGATATAGCAATGGTATGGGTATTTTTTTGAAGTTTAATAAGACTAAATTCAGCTTTAAGGTTATTTACCTCATACTGAAGATCTTGGATGGTTGTTGGTTTAACAGAATATTTGAACTTGTTTAAAACATTGTTAAATCATATTTGTTGAAAAGGACAGAAGGTTGAGTTTGATGAACTCCGAGTTTGATTGAGAATTTCTCTTAGTTTGAGCAAATATTTTCCTTTATGAGAATATGGAAGTTTAGTAATGATATCAAGAAGTAAATCATGTTCCTTTGTGATAACATTAATTTCTGAAGAAGAGTTTTCTGGAAGATCTTCGTTTTGAACTTGATTGAGATCTTCAGAAGAACTGCTCTCAGAATCTGATTTAGAAGTTTCAATCAAAAGATTATTTATTTACTCAAGAAGAGGTTCTTAAATGCTCTTAATCTTCTTCAATTTTTGAGTCAAATGACAATATTTGGAAATATGACCCGGTTTACCACATTTAAAACAAATAACTTTTTTTTTGTTTAGGAAAATCAACTTTTGGTTTGGAGTGAAATTCCTTTTCAAGTCTACGAGGAGGTGTATTGTGTTTATACTTTTGGTAGGCATGTTTTCCCTTTTTATGGTAAGGTTTACGGTGTGGTTTGGATTGTTTACAAGGAGGAAAAGCAAATTGTTCGCAGAAAGTTCCCAACTCTTTCCTACTTGTATCTTTTTTTTTAAGTTGACGTTGGATTTTGTCATCTTGACAAATCTTAAAGGCAGTTTTTTGGACATGATAGATCAATTGACCATATGTCAAGTGCTCGTAAGAGATGTTGCCATCATTTTGGTTTCTAAATTTTTCTCTAACTTATGTAATCCAGCTAGAGATTTTTCTATCCAAAATGGTTGATGAGCATCATCTCTAGTGAGTACTCAGGTCAAAAAAGTATCTCTATACCATATGAAATCAAATAGGGTACTACATTTAAGATTTGAAAGAAGTTCAGCCAATCTATCTTTCAAGATAGATAGATCTCCAACAAAATGTTTAATAATTGTAAAAATAAGAGTGTTTATAGAATCAGGGATAGGTTCACCATTTGAGGTAATGGGTGTTCCATCATATTTAGTTTTAACAGATATAAAAATGGTATTTTTTTCTTCAGAAGAAAGATAATTATCCCACCAACTTTTAAGTTGTCTAATGAAACCAGAAACAAAAAGATTAGTGATCATTTAATCTAGAAAATCATTTGTAGTTTGGTAGGTTGTGCTTACCATGGTCATTTATTGAAGGGTATAGAGGATGTTTGATCCACTCTAACCATCTATGTTCCATTCATAGATATTGTCAGCATTGAAAGATTTAAAGTTTTAGTTTATTCGTTCTTCAACCAGAATGTCTGGAGGGCTGGCTCTATGGTAATAGAGTTTTGAAGGCTTTTTTCAATATTGATGGTTGATTTTGAGTTGCGACTCAGAATGGTTAGAGTCTGTTTCTCCAGTTTGGGAATCTTTTTCAAAAGTCACAACATCTTTAGATTTGGTTGATAACGTTTAAGATGTTTCAGGGACAATTGTGGTTTAAAGTAGGCTAATTTGTTGATTGATTTTTCTTAATAAATCAGATGGAGTTTTAGTTTGAAAGTTTGACTTAAGTTTTGAGCTAATTTGAAAAGGTTTGAAAAGTGGCGTTTCAATTCTAGTTTTATCCTTTTTTTGAAGAAACTGGTGTTTGAACAAAATAATCACCTAGTACCTGAAGGTACTGATTTGTATAATTGTTTTGTTCAATAATATTTTTTAATATCCCTTGTGTCAATGGGGCTTTCAACATTTTTAAATTTAAAAGGTGCAGCAATAATAGATTGACGTTTGTCATCTACCAATTGTGGTATCTACACTAGTTTTGGTGGAAGAACTTAGAAGAAATAGTTTTACCTTCAGAAGTTTTCCATTGTTTCTTTGTCATATTGATAGTTTGCAAGAAAGGATACTCTAGATTTTGATATAGTGCATAAGCTTTAAACCAATAAAAAAATGGAATATTTTCTTGTACCTTTTCAAGAAATATGTCGAATTTTTCTTGAATTCCTTTTCTAACAGATTTTTTGAAGTTTTCAAAATACCATTCTCTCTAAAGGGTATATTTCTCAGAGTAAAATTCTATTTGTAAAGTTTTTTTGTCAATTTGGAAAACATTTTCCAAAACGTTTATAACAAAGGGTACCCCTGGTTCTCCAAGAGATGAATAGGTTGGAGACTCAGTTGATCTCAAGTCCTTATCCTTTTCATAACTTGTTTGTGGGATATTTAGAGAATTGTCAACTCCTTGAATTGAAACATTTGTGGTTGGTTGTGGGGTTATAGTAGGTATTGGTGCATAAATAACAGATGGTACCTTTTGTAAAGTTTGTTAGGGAGTTGATGTGTTAGGGGCTGGCATGTAAATGACAGAGGGTGGTTTAGGTAAAGAAGAACGAGGATATCTTGAAGATTCAGACCTAACAGATCCACAATCTTCATATAATGAAGGCTTGGTTCTGATAGTTTGACTACAAGATCTTCTTGGTCTATCAAAAGATAGTTTGACAGTTCCATCTGATGTTTGAATGATTTTGATTACTTGAGACATGGGTCTAGGAATTGACTTTGTGGCCTTTTCCATTATCCAATCGTTTGGTAACTTAACATCATCCCACATAATTTTTTTTGGAACGGTCAAGTTTTCATTTTATTCATCCGATAAAAAGACTATTATTTGGCTATTATCAGGAGGTATTAGGACTAAAGAGTTAGATGAATTTAAGACCTTATACTATATCCTATATGTTAGGGTAGCAGGTATAGATCCTAGTTTCATCTTTGAACTGTTTTGTTTAAGAATGTCAAGGACATGTTCATCCTTTAAATCTACCATCCTATCTAGATAACAGTTAAGGTAAACAGGTCCATTATGAAGTCTAAATTATGCTGCTGCAAGTAGAGAATTCAAAAATTCATAGTGTCTAGTATCCATAAGGCATACTAAACTAGACACGTTTAATCTTTTACAAATTAATGGTTGAATGGCAACTTGAACACTTTTGATGTGCAAAAAGTTGTAATCTTTGTGATGTTTATCAATTGATTTAAGTGGAAGAAGGAAAAATTCTTCTTTGTTCTGTTTGATAGGAATTGGTTCTTCAACTGTTCTAATTATATAATCAGATTTGGAGAACCACTTCTTATCCTGAGTTTGCATTTGATAAAGCATATTTAGAGCAATTGGAGGTAAAACCCAATCGTCTACTTTCTAGTTTATGTTTTCAAAAGAAATTTCTTCTTTGAAAATTGTTTAGAAGTTGAAGACTTTGATTCCTCATCTTTAGCGTAGAGTTTAATGGAGTAGTAGAAGAGCTACTACTACCATGTTTGGATGAAAAGGAACGGAGAAGAAAAGACATAATTTAAATTAAAAAATTTAAATTGATAGAATTTAAATGACAAGAAGGAAAAGGTAGAAATAGAAAAAGCTGAAAAAAATACGGAATGTAAATTGGTTGAAAAGAAAGGCATAATGAAAAAGAGCTTAAAGGAAAGCAAAATACAAGGCAAATCAAAAGGAAAAGCAGAATAATCTTATCTCCCTTGCCTCAATATCTTTACCTTCTAGATCCATAGTGGTACAATAATTAAAAATGTATCGGTTTTTATAGATTAAAATATGTTGTTAAGAAATTAGTAAGATTTCTCAGATCTAACTCTAGCCATTCATATAGTATATAAAATCTTTATTTATCATACACTATTGCATGGGCACAAATTCCTACCCCAACACACAGGACTTATGGCAACCACAACCCATGAATGGTCTCATGTATGATAAACAAGAACTATATATAAAGTGCTATTAAGAGTAGATCTTTAAATCAAACTAATTCATTAACAAAAATTTTAATGCCATAAAACCAGACCCAGATCTAAGTATTACATCCCTACTTCACCTTTTGGCTCTAATTCCAAGATGGGGGAGAGGCCCCAGAAGAGGATCTAACTAAAGAAAGGGAGGAACATGTGAAGAAGGGAAGAAGATGAACTTCTTAAGGCATAATTAAAAATTTAAATGATGTATGAGAGGGGGATGCGATGGAATGGATGAGAAAGCGAATGAATTAAAGGCGGTAAAACCTGCCGAGATTAGTTCATTAAATATGCTAATCTCAGACCATCAAGTAGGAGAAGGACATGATGCAAAGACATATATGAAAACTGAAGAATTTTATTGAAAATAAAACATAAGAACTTACAAGTGAAAGGAGAAAGCATCATACAAGAGGTTATTTTAAAAAAAAAATTACTCCACTTGTATGGCCCTTCCCCAGGCAAGCACCATACAAGGGGATATTAAAACATATCCCCATTGAAGCCTTGTATGGCGCTTGGTTGCCAAGCGTCATTCAAGACCCCTTAAGGTGGTGTAATTTTTTTCAAAACATAAATCTCTTGTGTGAAAGGCTTTTATTTTTTTAAAAATAAATCCCTTATGCATACAAGCGTCAAAGAAGACTTCTATTTAAAAAAAATACATGTGGCAACACAGTGCAATTGTTTTTAAAAAAATAAATCCCTTGAGTAAAAGGCTTTTATTTTGCTTTTAAATAAATCTCTTGTATATACAAATGCCGGAGGATATTTCTATTTTAAAAAATATATATATATATATGTGGCACCTATAACTGTCTAATATCTTGTATGGCCCTTGCCTAAGAAAACGCCAGACAAGAGGTCAAAAAGATAAATCACCCCTATTAACAAAAATTTTACTTTTTTTAATAAAAGGTCTTGGACGACGCTTTTTTAAAATAGTGCCATCCAAGACCTACCTTAGATGGCGCTTGGTAGGCCAAGTGCCATCCAAGGCTAGCCAAGTGCCGGCCTAAGCGCTTGGTTCATGGTCCCTTGAATATATACAAGGCACAGTTGTGCCTTGACTATATTCAAGGCACATTTTTATACCTGGTGTTTTGGATATCACTTTTTTTTAGAAAAAAAAATTGGGAAGCTACGGTGCTTTGACAAAAAGTGTCATAGTTGCTCCCTCCTTGTATGACGCTTATATGTAAAATACCATACAAGGTGTTATTTAATTTCCACAACCTGTCGTTCTTATTTTTATTTTCATCTTCTCGCGTTTCCTCTAGCTCCCTTATTTCCCAGAACTCCATTGCAGTACAAAGCTTTCTCTCCCATATGTTTTTTTTCTTATCTCAGCCTCCTTCAAAAGCTCTAAAGCGTGTAAGTGTTTTTTTTCCAACATTTGGTTTACGTTTTCTTTTTTAGTTAAAATCTGTCATGAATCTTATATGTGTGCTTATAATTTTTTTTTCAGGTATTTATTTGAAGTGTCAACTCTGTCTTCTTGAACTTTCTATATATTATAAGTTTTTTAATTTTTGAGCTTACAAATATAATAATACTTAGTTTAATCCCTCGTAGAAGTAACGTGTATAGCTCAAGTTTAAGCAACGTAAATGCTGGAGTTCTTTTCTGCTTGATATATGAAGATGCAATATTGCAAAATATACGAGCTATGTTATTTCATTTTGCTATGATTATATTATAAATTACTGTGGATTTTGAATTGTAAATGGATGTTTCCAATGGCACTTCCATGGAGAAGCACCGTAGGAAGTGCCACCTTCCTATGGTGCTTCCCTAAAAAAGCGCCATAGCTTTATATTTTAAAAAATTAAATAATTAAGCTATGGTGCTTCCATATATTCAAGAAGTCCTGTAGCTTATTTTAATGGCGTTAGAAGCTATGGCGCTTTCCAAGCGCCATAGTGGTCGTTAAATTAAACTTCACAGCTTGTGTTTTTTGTAGTAGTGCTTTCTCACAATCATTTATGTAAGAATATGCATGAAGAATTTGGTCACCATTCTCTTGGATTTTTACTTGAAAAAGTATTTCTCTTGAAAAGAAAAAACAATTTCCCTTGATAAGGTATTTCTTCACAGAAAAAAAAATCAGATCAATGAGAATTAGAAACTTAAACTAGGTAAAAGTGACATATCAAATTGGAAAAACTAGCTAGTATTTGTTTTATTATTTTCAACAGTCTACACGAGTCCCAAATGCCTCTTTTTTATACAATATATGTAACACCTTAAATTGTATTCACCAATATGCCTTGTAATTATTGGTGGCATTTACTGAAATGGAATGGTGAATATTCATGAGCTTGGAATTTGTGAAGCTAGAAAATTTCCATTTTTATGAGAATTGGGCTAGAACAAGTCGTGAAATTAATTTTGGGAGAATTACATTCAGGTCCCATTCAAGAGGAAAAAATGAAAAATTGGTCCCATGGATTTGTCAATCGATCCACTGGATTTGTCAATTCACGCCCTTGGAGTTGTTGATGAGACCGTTTTTTCATTTTTTTCTCTTCGATGGGACTTCAATGTAATTCTCCCATTAAATTTTGGGTGTTTCAAAAAGCCCATTACCAAAGCCCAAAATGGAGGAATAAAAGCGCATAACATTTGGCCCAATAATTAAGGGAATTTCGGCCAAATAAAGGAAGAAAATGAATAAGCTCCAAATTAAATCCATGTAGTGGCAAAATCATAATTTGCCAATAAAGCACAAGATTAATTATTTTCCGAATTAATTGAAATAATTTCAATCAATTAAGGAAAATAAAGAATGTATGTACAATCGAAATATTCTTGCTCATATAAATCAAGGTCTGAAAATTCAAGGTTGGACTTGTACATAAATGAATTAAAGAGATTGTAGAAAATGTTGGAGCAATTATTATTTCCCTTATTCCTTATGAATTTTGCCTATTAAAGGAAAATAGGAGGGGAAATAATTGTTTGAATCATAAACAAGCCGAGCATCATCAATTTAAAGTGAAGGGATTAAATAATAATTGATTAAGGTTTGGGCACATGTTCAATTAAGATTAAAATATAATATATGTACAAGTTGGTTAGGCTAATGAAATGAAGCCCATTTGGTTTGTGGAGGCCTTAAGGTGGCCTCTTTTTGGGCTAGCAAAAGGGGAAGAAGATTAGTTCAAATGTAATGGAAGGCTTATGACATGATTATGAAGAGATAAGCCCAAGTACAACTTATGTCATAAACCCATAATTAGTTATTTATTAAAAAGAAAGATGAAGAGATATTTTATTAATTCTTGTCTTCATCTTTCTCTTCCCATATTTACTGTAACCCCCTTCCAACCATAGGTCAAGATTACGTTTATAATCAAGTAATTAAGTGAAATTAGAGACCTTAGCTGATTTGGGACTTCTCCCAAAATCAGAGTCTATAAAAACTTTTCAAAAACCTGCTCACAAGGTCTCATATTCACATTACAAATATAAAATGGCCTGTACAGGTTGATTTCATTCATACATATCAGAGTACAGCATTAATTCCCGACACACTCAGGTTATATTAATCAGTAAAGGTGTTTACATAAGGCCTAAATGCCATAATCTCTTTTCCTTTACTAGGGGATTACACAAACTATGCTATCCATCAAGTATACACAGCTATTTAGGCCAAAATATCCAAATGATTTTATACATGATAACCATTAATCAAAATAAAACTCCCGATCTGGAGCTCAACCGCTCTTCGTCACCCGCTTTTCTTTTGATCCTTCAGCCCTATCTAAAAATTTAGTTTTTAGGAGAGTGAGATGTAGGATCGGTAAGCATAGCGGAAGAATTAAAAAAAAAAAAATCACCGATCCTAATCGAGGATCTATCAACAGCGTTTAAACCAAGTTGGAATGATTCATACCTTTTTGATGATTCAGAGTTTTCACGATCTCTAGGAGCCAACACGTCAGGTCCGCTCCCTCTATCGGTATCCACACGAATGCTCTCCAACTGAGACTGTGTGCTAGCGCCTCTAATGTCTCCAAGGGTTTAACTTGCGGCTCTCAATTCTGATGTACCCTGAGTCTATCAGCTCTATCAAGTTTATAACCCACGAGGGTTATTTTCAAATTTCAAAATTAATCATCATTAATTTCGAAATTAATTAACAATTAATTATCTTGATGAGCTAATTAAATAAATTCAGTTTAAATTAAATCTGTCCAACAGTTTTAATTTAACCTATTTATTTAATCTAAATAACGAGCCATTAGATTTAATTTATCTTCATAAATTAAATCTGAGATACTAAATCTCTATCATGTTAGTTATTAAATTTAATATATCTTAATAAATTAAATTTAAAACCAACACAATATAATAATATAATATAATATATATATATAATATTTTGAAAAAATATATATATATAATATTATTAAATATAATAATATAATATATATATATATATATATTTCGAAAAAATATATATATATATATCTATATAATATTATTAATGAATTTTATATTATATATATATATAAATATAAAATTCATCCACCCTAAATCAAACATTATCTCGTGTTGGGCCATTCTTGTGTGCGACCCTGTAGGCCCATATGAAGTTGGCAGTGGGCCAATAACTACATTAACCCAAAAGTCGCAAGCGGCCTCTAGCAAGACATTATGACTACCCAATTCATATGAGGATCGTTATCATGATGCAACTTGTCATACAACCATGTCACGTCCCTTTTGTCACATGATATATCGATCAAGGATAAGGCATGGAAAATGTCATCCTCTTGTTCCTGACCATTACTTTCTCGATTCCTGAGTAGCCTGATAATAGAGACAGAAACTCCTTTCATCATAGTATGGCCATACATTTCTCAGACTCACTCATCGAGGGGCCCAGTAATATCTTTCTACTAATGTGAGGGACAAATTCCATCTTGATCATTCATATTCCTCTACATGAAAAACCACCAAGCCCGATTGTAGCCTTTATCATCACCCGGTCAAAAGTGACTTTTGACTAGTTCAAAGCTTTGCAACTCTCATGTAGGAATCCATGATGACCTCAGGTCTAAGGGCATTGTGATGTGGTTATACATGAGAAAAGCTTATGACTTGATCCATGTAGCTTTCTCATAGTGGGTCGGTCCAGCACCTTATACTCTTACAAGTGCCTAAGACTTTGATTCGTATCTCCATATCTTATCAAAGTCATACTGGTCTTGTTTCATCTCTGTTCCCGCATAGATGACCGACCAGGGACATTTTAGGACAATCTTTATGAATTATCTAAGGATACAATTATCACAGTTAACATGCAAATAATATGATAACAGAATGGAGAAATTTCATTAAAATAATAATGTTTAAAGTACAATAATTGGCCTTTAGGGCACAATTTCCAACATCTTCCCACTTGCCCAAGGTGCAATCATTAATTTGCCTAATTCCCATTGCCCTGACATGACGCTCATGCTTTGCCTGTGCAAGTGGCTTAGTAAGAGGATCAGCAACATTATCTTCTCCTGCTACTTTGCATATCTTTATATCACCTCTATCATTGATTTCTCTAATAAGATGAAATCGCCTGAGTATGTGTTTGGTCCTTTGATGTGACCTAGGCTCCTTGGCCTATGCAATAGTACCGCTATTGTCACAGAACAAATATATTGGATTTGAGATGGTAGGCACCACCCCTAGTTCAGTAATGAACTTTCTGATCTAAACGGCTTCTTTAGCTGCATCTGATGCTGCTATATACTCAGCTTCTGTTGCAGAATCTGCTATAGTGCTTTGCTTGGAGCTCTTCCAGCTTACTGCTCCACCATTCAGGAGGAATACATATCCAGATTGTGATTTAAGGTCGTCTTGGTCAGTTTGGAAACTTGCATCTGTGTAACCGGTTACACAGAGCTCATCATCCAATCCACCATAGACCAAAAACAAGTTCTTAGTCCTTCTTAAGTACTTTAGGATATTCTTAACGGCAGTCCAATGACCCTCACCAGGATCTTGTTGTTATCTGCTGGTCATACTTAAGGCAAACGAGACATCCGGTCGAGTACATAACATGGCATACATGATGGATCCAATGGCCGAGGCATATGGAACCTTACTCATGCGATCTCACTGATCAGGTGTACTAGGACACAGATCCTTACTAAGATGGATGCCATGAGACATAGGCATGTAACCCGTTTTTGAATCATGCATATTGAACCTATGCAGTATCTTATCTATGTATGTGCTCTGACTTAGGCCTATTAGTCTTTTGGATCTATCCCTATAGATCCTAATCCCTAGGATATAGGTGGCTTCACCTAAGTCTTTCATTGAAAAGGACTTTCCTAACCAAGACTTGACACTCTGCAAGGTAGGAATATCATTCCCAATGAGTAGGATGTCATCTACATAAAGCACTAGAAATACAACTATGCTCCCACTAACCTTCTTGTAAACACAAGGTTCATCGATATTTTGAATGAATCCAAACTCTTTGACTACTTCATCAAAATGATGATTCCAGCTCCGAGATGTTTGCTTCAATCCATAAATGGATCTTTGAAGCTTGCAAATTTTACCAGAGTCCTCTGGAAGAACAAAACCTTCAGGTTGTGTCATGTACACATCCTCAAGCAGCTTTCCATTAAGGAAGGCTGTTTTGACATCTATCTGCCATATTTTATAGTCATAATATGCTGCAATGGCAAGAAGGATTCTGATTGATTTGGCCATTGCAACTGGGGAAAATATTTCATCATAGTCTACACCATGAGTTTGAGTGAATCCTTTTGCAACCAGTCGTGCCTTGAAGACATTTACATTGCCATCCATGTCAGCTTTCTCCTTGAAAACCCATTTGCACCCAATGATTTTTACACCTTCAGGTGGATCGACTAAGGTCCATACTTGATTGTCGTACATGGATTGCATTTCAGACTTCATGGCATTTAGCCATTTCTCAGAGTTTGGTCCCACTGTGGCTTCTCGATAGGTGGTGGGCTCATTTTGCTCAATGAGCAACACATCACGGTCTTCAGTAATCAGAAATCCATATCTCTGAGGCTGATATCGTGTCCTATCAGACCTTCGTGGGCCTTGTGTTACTTGAGGAGGCTCAGCAACTTGTTGTGAGTCTTCTCTAATTTCTATCTGTGGTTTTGTACCATCTTGTGGATCTCGAATTTCTTCGAGATATACGTCGCTCCCACTGGTTGTTTTAGAGACAAACTCTCTTTCTAGAAACTTGCCATTTCGAATAACAAACACTTTGTTATCGGTGGGATTGTAGACATAGTATCCTTTCGTTTCTTTAGGATACCCTACGAAAAGGCACTTTATGGATCTGGGCACTAATTTATCAGAGGCTTGTTGCTTAACATATACCTCACATCCCCAGATCTTAAGAAAAGATAAACTTGGTTTCTTTCTAGTCCATATCTCATATGGTGTCTTTTCAATTGCCTTACATGGAACACGATTTAGTGTGAACGCAGCTGTCTCTAGGGCATGTCCCCAAAAGGACGGTGGAAGATCTGCTTGACTCATCATAGATCGAACCATATCTAATAGTATTCGATTCCTCCGTTCAGAAATGCCATTCCATTGTAGTGTTCCTGGAGGAGTCAATTGTGAGATTATCCCACAACTCCTAAGATGGTCAGTGAATTCTTGGCTCAAATATTCACCACCTCGATCAGATCTAAGTGCTTTAATTGTTTTACTAAGTTGGTTTTGTTCATCATTTTGGAATATTTTGAACATTTCAAAAGATTCATATTTATGTTTCATTAGATAGATATAGCCATATCTACTAAAGTCATCTATAAATGTAATGAAGTAGACATAACCTCTTCTGGAAGCTATATTTAATGGTCCACATACATCTGTATGTATGAGGCCCAATAATTCAGTAGCCCTCTCACTGTGCCCAGTGAAAGGTGCCTTAGTCATCTTTCCTAATAAGCAAGATTTGCATGTATCATATGATTCAAAATCAAATGAGTTTAGAAATCCATCTTGATGGAGTTTAGAAATGCGTTTCTCATTTATGTGGCCTAGACGACAATGCCATAGTAGGTCGGATTCAAATCATTTGATTTTATCCTCTTAGTAGTTACGTTATAGATATTCCCATTATTAGGATGTTCCAAATTTAATATATAATGACCAACATGCAAATCACCATCAGCATAGAAAATGTCATTACTATAAATAGAACATTTACCATTCCTAGTAATGGAAGTATAACCTTCCTTATCCAAATAAGAAAGAGAAACAATGTTACTACTCAAAGCAGGAACATAATAGTAATTGTTCAAAACTAACAAAAGCCCATTGGGCAGAACTAATTTATAAGTGCCTACAGCTAAAGCAGCAACTCTTGCTCTGTCTCCAACTCGTAGGTCCACCTCGCCCTTCTTCAGCTTTCTACTGTCCTTTAGACCCTGCACATTTGTACAAATGTGAGAACCACATGCAGTATCTAATACCCATGTAGAGGAAGTAGAAAAATGAATGTCTATAACATCAATAGCTGAAGCGATAGCCCCGCTATCCTTCTTGTACTTTTTCAGATCTTCCAGGTAGAGTTTGCAATTCCTCTTCCAATGACCGGGTTCATTACAGAAGTAGCAGACTCCTTCCTTTGGAGGCTTTGCCTTCCTGGGTGCAGGCTTGGTTTCGGGCTTGTTTGACTCTTTGGTCTTACCACCTGAGCCATTACCCTTCCATTTTCCCTTCCCTTTCTTTTTCATACCCTTTCCTTTCTGAACCATTAAAACTGTGCTAGGCTTTTTCTTAATGCTTTGCTCAGCAGTTTTGAGCATCCCATGCAGCTCAGAAATTGATTTCTCCATGTTGTTCATGTTGTAGTTCATAACTAACTGGTCATAACTCTCCGGGAGTGAGTTGAGGATCAAGTCCATAGCTAACTCCTGGCTCATGGGAAATCCAAGCCTCTCAAGGTGATCAATATAGCCTTTCATATTTAACACATGAGTACTAACTGATGCACCTTTAGCCATTTTGCAGGAATGTAAGGCCTTTATGGTCTCATACCTTTCTTGCCTTGCCTGTTGCTGGAACATTTCCTTGAGATGTATTATCATCTCATGAGCCTCCATGAGTTCCAAATCTTTTTTTGGAGCTCTGGAACCATAGTGGCAAGCATCAGGCAACCTACATCCACAGAGTCATCCTTATGCTTTGTGTAAGCATCTCTCTAAGCTCTTGGAGCATTAGCTGCAGGCTCCTCAGGAATGGGTTGATCTAGGACATAAGCCTTTCTTTCCTGCTTGAGAACAATTCTCAAATTCCTGAACCAGTCAAGAAAGTTTGTCCCATTAAGTTTGTCCTTCTCAAGGACCGATCGCAATGATAGTGTAGCAGTATTACTAGTCGACATAATTCTACAATTAAAATATGCAAAGTTAGTTAGTAATCTCCCACTAAATTAACAACCCTCAATATAATAATTAGTGGGCTAAGATCCATATTTGGCTTAAACTTAAGTCCGCTTTGGCAAGACGCTTAAATTCAAGTTATTTAGGTAGGTAACCTATTTACCAATTACATCACATGTAACTCTTAGATCTTTATGGGATTTAATCATCATATGATCCGGTATGTTTAACCCCATCTAATGCCTTGAGATTCAAAACCGTTTTGTTAACCTCAATTAAGTCAAAACAATAATGAATATTATGAGCATCACAATTACTCAAGCTTGTCTCATCAAGATAACTCAAGTGCATCCACTTTGATGGTTTCCACAATTGAGCGATCTAGGTTTTGACAAGTATTCATTAATTGACGGCATTATGACTTAATATTTAATTTAGAGGGCTTAATTAATTAGTTTTGTTTATATGGATGCAATCGTGGTCGTATCTCATACAGATAAAAGAAATATTTGAAAATTTTAAATTTTTAAATTTCGGACCCAATTTTTCAAAACAAAAAACAACAATGGCCCAGAACGCTTCTGATCCAATTTGTCTTCCCCATAGTTTGGATCCCTATTACCTAAATAGATATCCGAACCTAGACCCAATTCGATTGCCGCCAACTACGATCTCAGGTACCCTACCCAATTTAATGCTTGTTCAAAACGAAAATCACATACATGTTTCAAGATATACATGTTTGGAATCGATTTCACGCTTCTTTCAAAACGAGAATCACATACATATTCGAGTGTTTCTTATAAACATACGTACACATCCCATATATATCACATGTATAAGAATCATAAACTCAATTTAAACGCACAATTGATCTGGCTCTGATGCCACTATAGGATCGGCAAGCACAGCGGAAGAATTTAAAAAAAAAATTTCACCGATCCTAATCGAGGATCTATCAACAGCGTTTAAATCAAGTTGGAAGGATTCATTCCTTTTTGATGATTCAGAGTTTTCACGATCTCTAGGAGCCCACACGTTAGGTCCGCTCCCTCTACCGGTATCCACACGAATGCTCTCCAACTGAGACTGCGTGCTAGCGCCTCTAATGTCTCCAAGGGTTTAACTTGCGGCTCTCAATTCTGATGTACCCTGAGTCTATCAGCTCTATCAAGTTTATAACCCACGAGGGTTATTTTCAAATTTCAAAATTAATCATCATTAATTTCGAAATTAATTAACAATTAATTATCTTGATGAGCTAATTAAATAAATTCAGTTTAAATTAAATCTGTCCAACAGTTTTAATTTAACCTATTTATTTAATCTAAATAACGAGCCATTAGATTTAATTTATCTTCATAAATTAAATCTGAGATACTATATCTCTATCATGTTAGTTATTAAATTTAATATATCTTAATAAATTAAATTTAAAACCAACACAATATAATAATATCATATAATATATATATACATATATATATATATATAATATATTTTGAAAAAATATATATCTATATAATATTATTAAATATAATAATATAATATAATATATATATATATATATTTCGAATATATATATATATATCTATATAATATTATTAATTAATTTTATATTATATATATATATATAAATATAAAATTCATCCACCCTAAATCAAACATTATCTCGTGTTGGGCCATTCTTGTGTGCGACCCTGTAGGCCCATATGAAGTTGGCAGTGGGCCAATAACTACATTAACCCAAAAGTCGCAAGCGGCCTCTAGCAAGACATTATGACTACCCAATTCATATGAGGATCGTTATCATGATGCAACCTGTCATACAACCATATCACGTCCCTTTTGTCACACGATATATCGATCAAGGATAAGGCATGGAAAATGTCATCCTCTTGTTCCTGACCATTACTTTCTCGATTCCTGAGTAGCCTGATAACAGAGATAGAAACTCCTTTCATCATAGTATGGCCATACATTTCTCATACTCACTCATCGAGGGGCCCAGTAATATCTCTCTACTAATGTGAGGGACAAATTCCATCTTGATCATTCATATTCCTCTACATGAAAAATCACCAAGCCCGATTGTAGCCTTTATCATTACCCGGTCAAAAGTGACTTTTGACTAGTTCAAAGCTTAGCAACTCTCATGTAGGAATCCATGATGACCTCAGGTCTAAGGGCATTGTGATGTGGTTATACATGAGAAAAGCTTATGACTTGATCCATGTAGCTTTCTCATAGTGGGTCGGTCCAGCACCTTGTACTCTTACAAGTGCCTAAGACTTTGATTCGTATCTCCATATCTTATCAAAGTCATACTAGTCTTGTTTCATCTCTGCTCCCACATAGATGACCGACCAGGGACATTTTAGGACAATCTTTATGAATTATCCAAGGATACAATTATCACAATTAACATGCAAATAATATGATAACAGAATGGAGAAATTTCATTAAAATAATAATTTTTAAAGTACAATGATTGGCCTTTAGGGCACAATTTCCAACATGAGATTCTAAAGAATCCCCGTAGTGTCAAATCACTCATAATGTGCACAACAATAAGGCATGAAAGCAATCATAATACACCCATCGCATTACAATGGCAGTTACAGCAGCAAAGGCAGGTGTGACGAATGCCACCATTACGTTTGCTCATGCTGTATCGTGCACAACACAATTCACAACAATATATATATTTCACTACAGCTGGGTTTCATATAACAGTTCACAATACACAATCGTACTAGCTGGATTACAGTTCACAATAGATCCATGTCGATTACAACGGTAGTTCAACGACCGGAGGTGTGATAAGCATTAACCCCTACGACGGCTCCCGCTAAAGTGCTCACACTGTAATGCACTATGGCACATTTTCCTTCACAATTCACTAAGCATAAATTCACATTTCACAAACACTATGATAAATCATGCATACCAGATATCATACACAATATGAGAGAGAAATCACTACCTGATTGTTACTCCATGCATGCCCTGGCACTGCTTACTCCCAAGTATGGCAAATGTCGTGTCCTATATTCATATGGAGTGACCAAGTATCAATTCTCTATTCCAATTCTCAATTACTTCTTAATACTTAATTGGTTATCATTATTGCTCTTTGAGTACCCATGAATAACTCTATCCATAGCTCTAAAGGGTTGGAAGACAATCCCCAAAGATCTCCTTTTGAAAACTCAAACTGATATTTGCTACTACGATACTCGAGTGAAGATGACCTCACTCGAGTGAGATTGTACAGATACTCGAGTGAAGAAGGCCTCACTCAGGTGAAGGTACAGCCTGCACTCGGGTACTAGAGAGTGAAGCCAAATGCTCACCTGAGTCCCTAAAAGTGTATTACAGGAAGTACTCACTCGAGAGCACTAGAGTTTTCAAGGATCAGGAGGACTCGAGCAAATCCCATTGCACTCGTGTGAATACCCTATACCCGTGAGTGAGAAGGCACACTCGATTTATAGAAAGCTATACCCCATGGCACCAGAATCGCCAGTGACAACCCGAGAGGCAAGTCCTTGGTGTCAAATACACCTACACTCGATTGATAGGAAGCTTACTCGAGTGATGTCTCACCACATTGCAAGTGAGACAACACTTGCCTTTTACCATGAAAGTGCAACAAGAACACCAAGACCAGAAAATGAAGTTTGCACTATCGCACTCGAGTGGGACTCATCACCACTTGAGTGATATTCATCCTGCACTCGAGTGAACCCCATATCACTCAAGTAATTCTATCAGAAACCAGAGAATGCAGTAAAACTAACCACATTTCCTAACACTTGCCCATTTGATCCCAATGGACAAAAAACTTCTACCAAAGGTACTCCCACACGAAAACACCTAAGGAATTCAATGGAAACATCAGAATTATCAAAATCCTATTCCATTATCAAGCTTTGGTTTTGGGCAACACAAATCACCAATTTTCCAAAATCACTAAGCTCAATCACTCAATTCCCAAATCAATCTATCTATCCCAAACTTATACCAAAATACCATTTCCATAACTATATCATGCCAAACTACCCAATGATCATCATTTTCGAATTCAAGGCTATAAATACCAAAAATTCCAAACTTCATTTATTGGCATGAAACATAGATAGAAAGATTGGTCTCACTTACCTCTTTAACTTTTCCAAAGACACTTTTTTATTCTCCAGACTTCAGATTTTCATGGTTCCTCAAATCACCACCAATGGAGAAATTACAGCTATCAAATTGAAGCTCTCACTCCAAGGAAAAACATTAATGAAGTAAACTTTGGTATTAGAGGTCTTTAACTTACCTCAAAATCAAGTTTTTCCTCTTCCTTCCCAAGCCCCAATGGCTACACGCATAGAGAGAAGAGAGAGAGAGATAATAGCTTGAAGGGATGAAGAAATAATTACTCTACTCCCCCTATGCCTCTCTTGTCAGAGAAAATAGGAGGGAAGAGAGAGGGAAAATATTAAAATATGAGATGTTGACTTTTCCCCATGCTCTTTCACTTTACCAACTTGCCACAGTCACTTTGCTATTGGCTCACCCAAAATAAGTTACCAATTAGCTACTTTAATCCCTCCATTAGCCATTTTATCACACTTCTCATTTTCTCTTAGCTAGTAATTAATTTCTCTATTAATCACTAACTAATTTCCCAACAATTTCATTCTTTAAATTTCTACTAATCATGGCATATTAATTAATATTGCCACCAAAACCCATAATTATTCCACTTTAATCCGATAATTATCCTTAACAATTATCATTAGCCTTTAATCAAAATTTGGGGCGTTACATTTACCCCCAAGAATAAGAATAGAGAGAGAAAGAGAAGCTTTGGAAACTAGAGAGAAGGAGGAGCTCAAGAGGCAAAAACCAAAGGTAATTAAGCTTTGTGATTTCAAGTGATTAAGCCTCCTAACTTGTGTAATAGCTCCTCTAAACTCTTGATCTACATGAAAAACCATGTGTAGCAAATCTTCAAGGTTGAAGAGAGAGAGTGAGATGTCTAGAGAGAGACAGTATGAGAAACCAAAGGCAACTTCAAGAACTTCAAAGGTTTAATAGCTCCTCTATGTATTGTTGTTGTTGTTGTGGTTCTTGTCATGACTTGTAGCTTGGATTGTTGATTTTGTAAAGTTAGGATGTTGAAACCCTAAGGGGCTATGCTAATTTCCTAAAATCATGTCTAATAAGTGTTTAAAAGGTTTAACAAATGGTTAGGAGTGAAAAGGAGAAATCTTTAATTGCTAAAACACAATCTTATTTTTTTATTTTTAAGACTAAGTTTCGGCTAGCTCTAGAAATAGGGGTTAGGGCTAGAATTTCATTAATATAATGGTCCCATTGTGTTCAGGAGAAAAAATTGTGTAGGGTTGATGTTGATCACATTGTGAGAAAAGCCTTAGAAGTGAAATTACGAAATACACCTAAAACACCAAGTAGGGGATGTCAAGGGCAAACCTATTATTTGTAGTGATTTTGATAAAACCGAGGTAAAAAATGAATTCTACACCCAAAACTGTGTAGGAATAGCCTGGATCAAAATTTGTGGAAAAGTTTAGTCGGACCGGGTACAAAGAGACTTAGATAGGGTCCCTAGGGGTATTTTGGAAATTTTGAGGTTTTAGACTAATATAACCAACAAAAGTAATTTGGAAGAGTCTAAAGTGATACATGAATGGGTATTAACCTAATTCTGGTAAACTTGAATTTTTAAGACCAAACTGTTGAGCCTGAGCCGAATCAAATTAAGGACTTATTCGTGAACAAAAAGGGACTTAAGGTAGCAACTCTATCTTTCATACACTATGGCTTTGTTTGGTTAGAGGTTTTATTAAGTTAGGTTAGGTTAGGGTGGGGTTGGAAGTTAAAAATAGGTGTTTGGTTGGAAGGAGGTTAGTTAGGTGTCGAATGTTTTTTTGTCTTCTAGAGGTAACCTAACCTAAGTTGTGAACCCTCTAAAATTGGGATTTTTTCTAGGTGAGAGAATTTTTGTGTCCAATTATGACTAAATTGCCCATGGTAATTTTTTAAAATTCCAACACTGCCCTCCCCTGTAAAAAGTCATCACTTTAAGCCCGTCCAAATTGGTTTCCCTGTCAACTCTGATTCCTGGTTTGTTTTCAACAAAGTTTCCAAGCTCTTTCTCCGTTGTAACCCCACATTTTCTCTTTTTATGTCCAATTTAATTCTAAATGCCTCAAGCCCTACTTCAAACGCCGTGGTTGAGACTGAGGGTTATGGAATGGAGATGCCTGTGTTAAATTGACGTAAGGAAAATAAGTTAATTGGGGAGAAAAATGGATGTTCGAAGTTGATTTGCAAGATGATGTATGTGTGGGAAGAACCAGTATGCCGCATTTGGTTGCAATGAGGGAAAGTTGAACAGTGAAGGATTTAGTGGTGCTTGAAACATTGTAGAGATGTTTCAGGGATGTGTTGGAAGGTGGGCTTGATAAGGGGGAATCAGAAGTCCTATGTGCTTGTTGTATTACACACTCTGCTGTAACAATGGTCATATTAAGTGGAAAAAGAGGTTGGTGTAGGCACTGCTAGCATACTTATCTTTATGTGTAATTTTCTATTAAATCAGATCATTCCATCACTTTCTGTCAGACCATTGCGTATTCCTACTATTCTTATTAGAATAATCATTTTATACATAATAATTTTACAAATAATTATTATTAATAAATATATTGTAAAAGAAAAAGGAAAATATATAGAAGGGCATCTTTGTCCACTTATAATTAACTCACCTAACTTAACCTCCTGAACTAAACAAGATAACAAACTTACTTAATCTCTATTTGAACCAAACAACATTATAACCTCCTCTAATCGAACTTAAACAAACTTCACTTAACCTAACCTCTGTTGAACCAAACACACCCTATGTGAATGTTTATATGTTATGTGTATGCCATCTTCCGTAATATGTATGATACATAGTGTTAGATTTCTCATATTTTGATGATAACAAAGGATGGCATGAAAAAGATTTGATAAACAAATAAGTTTAAACAAAGTAATAACAGGGCAAATCATTACTTGAAGTAAGCATTGGAGTAATGAAGAAAGGCCAAGAGAAAAAGCTGAGAAACTTCATCACTGGCAAGTTTTCTAAAGGGTTACTCAAGTAAGTACTCGAGTAAAGAGACAAAAACTTGAAGTAACCAGGTCAACCTTCAAGTAAACTACCAACTTAACTCGAGTAAGACCTCAAGTAATAAGGTAAATGATTCCTAGTTGCCCTCGGCCTGCCAATGTTACTCGAGTAGCTACTCGAGTAACCAAGTAAATCACTTACAGTTGCTCTCGGCCTGCCAACGTTACTCGAGTAAGTACTCGAGTAACCATGTAAAAGTCTTCCAGTTACTCTCGTCCTGCCAATGATACTCGAGTATGTACTCGAGTCCCCTATTTCAAGAAATATGTTGCTCTTGGCATTTTCTATCCTGCCAATGTTACTCGAGGAGCTACTCGAGTAACTCACTGTGGTAAGTCAAAACCTGAAGGTAATACTCGAATAACATGATATGCTTTTATCACACTTCACTCGAGGGACTACTCAAGTATGCAGGTGTTCAATCACTTATTTATACTGGATTACTCGAGTAAGTAATCAAGTAATATGCAGAGTTATTTACACAGAACTTCAAGTCACTACCTGAGTAAGCTATGCAGAAAATTTATGTTTACTCGAGTAAGAAGGTAATCAAACTTGAAGTGCTCTCGGCCTTGAAATCCTGCCAACGTTACTGGAGTAAAGCATCGAGTAACCTAAAGTTTATTTGAGAGTTTACTCGAGTCGCTACTCGAGTAACTTATGAAGAAAAATGTGCCATACCCGAGTAGACAGGTATTTCTAAAGGTTTGAAATTATGTTTACTCCATACACTACCCGAGTAATGTAATGATCATTTGTTAACTTGCAGTTTATTAATATTTTCACGATGATACTCGAGTAAGTACTCGAGTAAACTTAAATAAATACTCGAGTAACTACTCGAGTATGCAAGTTCAGATTTTGAGAATTCATTCCAACGTTCATTGATTTGTTTCCTATGTGATTAACTTTTCATTGTATTAGTATTCTTAGCATATCCACAGATAAACAATAAAGAGATCTTACCAAATAAGGAAAGTCAAATGCAACGTTCAAATACTACCTACCGCCACCTACCGCAAACAGATATTTTTCAAATATTGGAAAAGTCAACAGTGGCTGCGCACACTCTAACGGGCATGAAGAAAAACGTTCCAACAATCATTACCAACACATCTATATATACGAGAACATCCAAACAGAGAAAACACAACAAGAACACACACGAACGCATTATCAAGCTCATTACTCTGTTTTACATTATACTTGTAATTCTATGCTTCAGTGATTCTTATTCACTCTGTGAGAGAGATATTTCATTCAAACTCAATATTTGTTATTGAAGTAACTTAAGGTTGTGGAACCTTGAGTTGGGATTGGATTACAATTTATTATGGGGAGCGAGTGTCCAGGCGAAGGAACTTGCTTGTACTGAGGTGCCAAGAACTGACTGAATCTTAGAAGTTATAGTGAAACTCTCAGAGAAGCTCTGAGGACTGGACGTAGGTCAAAGTGGTTGTGGTCGAACCAGTATAACTCTCGGTATACACTTCGATGATATTTCTCCTTACTCTTTATTACTTTATATTCACCTTCAAGTTTTTATATCTGCAACGAAATTTTAGTATCACCCAATTCACCTCCCTCTTGGGTGAAACACTTGCTCTAACATTTGGTATCAGAGTGTAGGTCTTCTTGTTATGGTTTAACAACCTAAGAAGGATCCAATGGCAAGCATGGGTGAAGGAATTCTTCCCGATGGAGCATCCATCACTAGAACTCCAAGTTTCATGGTGAACACTTTTCTTTCTGGAAAGTAAAGTTCAGAGTATTCGTGATGGCTACTGAATATGGGCTATGAGATGTGATTGAGAGTGGAAACTATCAACCTACAAAGATTGTAGTTTCTCAGCAAATTCCCAAGACACCAGCGGAATATGATGAGAATGATAAGAAACTTATCACTCTTAACAGCAAGGCAATTCTGATGTTACAAAATGCCATGAGTCAAAGTGAATACTTCAGAATTTGCACACTTCCAATAGCAAAGGAAATGTGGGAAGCTCTGGAAATAGCTCATGAAGGAACTTCAGGAATAAAGGAGAATCGGATCAACACCTTGGTCACTGAATTTGATCTACTTCGAATTAAATCAGGTGAGTCAATATATGAATTCGAACTTAGATATACTCATCTTATTAATCAACTTTCAGCACTTGGGAAAATCTATGATCAACATACCCAAGTACGAAAGATTTTGAATATTCTTTCTAAAGAATGGGAGGCCAAAGTCACTGCGATAGAAGAAGCAAAAGAAGAATCAATGAGATCAGTTGCTTCTCTATTTGGAAGCCTTTCTGAATATGAAAGCAAACTAAAGTTCAAACGGGAACTAGATGACATCGGTGACAAGAAAAAGAAAGGCCTAGCATTAAAAGCAAAAGAAGAAAATCAAGATGAGGATGAGGAGTTTGACGATGATGAAATGGGCTTAATCATAAAATGATTCAAAAAGTTCTACAAGAAAGGACAAGGATTCAAACACTTTCAGAAAGGAGGGACTAGCAGCAAAGACCATATCATTTGCTATGAATGTGGAAAACCAGAACATATCAAATCAGAATGTCCAGAACTGAATCAAAAGATCAAAGAAAAGAGAAAAGGCAAATTCTTTAACAAAAAGAAGGCCTTTGTATATGCTATATGGGGTGATAGTTCCTCTGATGAAGAAAGTGATGAAGAAGAAGTAGCCAACATATGTCTCGTTGCTCAAGAAGAAACCAAAGAAGAGGTAAATGATTCTGATCCTACCTATGATGAATTACTTTCTAAATATAATGCTTTACATTCTGAATTCATCAAAGTAGTTAAAGAATTAGTTGTTTTCAAAAAGAAAAACAAAGCTCTTGAAATCGAACTTAAAGAAAGTTTAGAAAAGGATTGTGAAAATTGTTCTTCTTTGAAAAAGAAAAACACTGATCTCACAAAAACTCTTGAAAACTTTACACAAGGAAGTGAGATGCTAAATGTTATTTTAAAAGCTCAATGATTTGTAAATAACCGATCTGGTATTGGATATGATCCAAAATCAGATAGAAGGAAAGGTAGAAAGAAAGCAAGAGGTAAGTCATATTTGAATTATTTCCAGCATTCTGTGCATACATCAAACCCTTTTGCATTTTGTAATTACTGTAATAGAAAAGGCCATTATACTTCTTCACGCATTCATAAGAAGAAAGGAACGATAGGAACCTACAAATGGATATCTAAAGGATCATATATATCCAAAGTTTCGTGTACTAACCCAAATGGACCCAAAAAGAAGTGGGTACCTAAGAATTAAAATATTTAATTGCATATGTGTCTCAAAGCATCCAAAAACAACAAATGGTATATAGACATTGGATGCTCTAGACATATGACCGGTGATTTCGAAAGTTTTACCAAATTGCAACCTAAAGAAGGTGGAAAGGTAAAATTTGGAGTAAATCAAACCGGAAGGATAGCAGGAATTGGTGAAATAAAAAATGACAAAGGCATACAAGTCAAAGACGTATACTATGTCGAAGGATTATGCCATAACTTGCTGAGTGTAAGTCAAAGTGCAAACAAAAACAACTGGGTAATATTTGACTCAGAGGAATTTCTAATTATCAACAAAAATGACTTACTACTTGATAAGAAGAATATCAAGGCTAAGCTCAGAGCAAAAAGGGAAGGTAATTGTTATACTCTAGATATTAGTAGAAATGAATCTGAAAATTGTTTTCTAAGTAATGTCGATGAAAGTTGGCTATGGCATAAGTGATTGGCTCATGTCAATATGTATCAATTAGGCAAATTACTAAAAAAGGATTTAGTTCTTGGATTACCCAAAGTAACTTTCAAAAATGACTTGATTGTGACGCATGTCAAAAGGGTAAACAAACTAAATCATCTTTCAAATTGAAAAATGAGATTTCAACAAATAGACCACTACAATTATTGCATATGGATTTAGTTGGCCCAGCAGGAGTAAAGAGTCTTGGTGGCAACTTATATTCATTGGTCATTGTTGATGATTTCTCCAGATTTACATGGGTTATTTTTCTATCATCAAAAGATGAAACCTTTGAAGAATTTATTGTTTTTGCCAAGAAAGTGCAAAATGAGAAAGGTATGTCCATTGCAGGTATTAGGACTGATCATGGTGGAGAATTTGAAAATCAAGCCTTTGAAGAATATTGTGATACTAATGGCATTGATCACAATTTCTCTGCTCCAAGGATGCCTCAACAAAATGGAGTCGTGGAACGCAAGAATAGAGTGCTCACTAAAATGGCTAGAACAATGTTAAATGAAAAGAACGTATCTCAAGTTTTCTGAGCCGATGCTATGAGTACAGCATGTTATATTTCAAATAGAGCATATATTAGAACAAAACTTGGAAAGACACCATATAAGCTGTACAAAAGAAGGAAACCAAACATTGCTCATCTACACATCTTTAGTTGTAAGTGTTTCATTCATAATAATGGTAAAGATAACTTAGGAAAATTTGATTCTAAAACTGATGAAGGAATTTTCCTAGGATATTCTAACCGAAGTAAAGCATATAGAGTTTTTAACAAAAGAACATGTGTTGTTGAAGAATCAATTCATATTATATTTGATGAATTTGAATCCTCTGACAAAACCATTGATGAAGAACAGGAAGTTGTTTTAAATCAAGAAAATGGTCAATCTATTTCTAAATCTCTTATTCCAGAAGTTGATGAAACCAAGGAAGAAGAGCAATCACTAGGACAACCTAGAACATGGAAATACAATAAAAGTCATCCCTTAGATCAAGTCATATGAGATGTGAATAAAGGGATCAAAACTAGAAATAGAATTTTCAATGAAGTAAGTTTTTCTGCATTCATTTCTGAGATTGAACCTTCTAACATTGATGAAGCCCTATCAGACAATGATTGGGTTATAGCAATGCATGAAGAACTAAATCAATTTGAAAGAAATCAAGTTTGGGATTTGGTACCTCGACCCAAAGATCATCCGATCATTGGAACTAAATGGGTATTCAAGAACAAACTCGATGAATCCGCAATTATTGTCAGAAACAAGGCAAGATTGGTGGTCAAAGGCTATAATCAGGAAGAAGGGATTGATTATGAGGAAACGTATGCTCCAGTGGCTAGATTGGAAGCTATACGCGTACTCTTAGCCTTTGCATGCATCAAAGGATTCAAACTCTATCAAATGGATGTAAAGAGTGCATTTCTAAATAGTTACATCATGGAAGAAGTATATGTAGAACAACCTCCAGGTTTTGAAGATGTAACTAAACCTGACCATGTTTTCAAACTCAAAAAGGCTTTATATGGTTTAAAACAAACTCCTAGAGCATGGTATGAAAGGCTCCGTAAATTTCTTATTGATCAAGTTTTTGTACGAGGAAAAGTTGATACAATACTTTTTATAAAATGAAAACGTGATGATATTTTAATTATTCAAATATATGTTGATGACATTGTTTTCGGTGCTACTAATGAATCTCTGTGTAAGGAATTTTCTGAGATAATGCAGGGAGAATTTGAGATGTCAATGATGGGAGAATTGAATTTCTTTCTCGGTTTGCAAATCAAACAAAGAAAGAATGGAATCTTCATATCTCAAACAAAGTATTTGAAAGAGTTGTTGAAGAAGTATGGAATGAATGAAGCAAATGGAACGGACACACCTATGAGCTCAACTGCGTTGCTTGATGTTGATATCAAAGGGAAAGACTACAATATCACAAAATATAGAGGAATGATTGGATCATTACTCTATCTCACGGCAAGCAGATCGGACATTCAATTTAGTGTTGGCATATGTGCAAGATATCAATCAGCACCAAAGGATTTACATGCCAAAACTATCAAACGAATCTTTAGATACCTTGCTGACACACCAGAATTGGGTCTATGGTATCCCAAAGGAAGAAGTGAATATCTAGTTACATATTCAGATTCTAATCATGGAGGATACAAGACAGACAGAAAGAGCACCAGTGGACAAGGACAATTTCTTGGAGGATCTCTTGTATCATGGTTCAGTAAGAAACAAAATACAGTGTCTCTTTCGTCAACGGAAGCCGAATATGTTGCAGTCTCAAGTTGTTGTGCACAAGTGATATGGTTAAAACGACAACTATAAGATCTTGGTATTTATCTCAAAGAAATACCAATCTATTGTGACAACACCAGTACGATAAGCTTGGCAAAGAATCCAGTTCAACATTCTAGAACCAAGCATATCGATGTCAGACATCACTTCATCAGAGATCATGTCCAGAAGAAAGATGTGAAAGTGATATTCATCCCTACTCATCTTCAACTAGCTGATATCTTCACCAAACCTCTTGTAAAAGATCAATTTCTATACATTAGAAGAGAATTGGGAATGGTAAATCCCAATGAATTGTGAGTTATTTCAGTTTCTCATAATGATATATTAAGATATTTGATAATGTTTTGATGATTACTAATTTAAGCATCGGAGTATGTAGAAACTTGTTTTACAGGAAGATTGAAACTCTGTTATGAGAAATAAAAACAGAGGTTATCAGAGGACATCATTACTGGAGTACCAACTTCAAGTAATGACTGACAGTGAAGCATTACCCGAGGAACAACTTGAAGTAAAAGAGCACTTTACTCGAGAATGTACTCGAGTAATGTCTTCCAAAACTGGAAGTAACGTATCAAGTTACCTGAATTTTAAATCAAACGGTTCATTTGGTGAGAAATGAACAGTCCAAACTAGAAATGACAGGTTACCCGAGGAGAGCCTCGAGTAAACTTGAAGGTTACTCGAGTAAGGCCTTGAGTAACTGCAGGTCCAGATCACAAATTTGATGAGAATCAACTCAAATCTGATCTAAAATGGTTATAAAATGTTTGAGGGAACATACATAGATAATTACAATATTATTCATGCTAGGTACGCAATTTAAATTAATTATTTTGGAAATTTTCTTTATGATCACTCGAGTAGGGACTCGAGTAAACATGATATTTACTCAAGTAAGGCCTCGAGTAACGTCGGGTTCTAGGTCTTTATCTGTCACAAACACGGTCATTTCCACAAAATCTCCTCGAGTAAATCACCCAGTCCTCTCTAAAAAAATTTTCACAATCTCTTCCCTACTTGATTTCCGTCAAAACCCATTGATTTTTAATTCCAAAAACCTCCTATTATACTCAGATTCACTGTCCCCTATATCGCATTTTTCACTTTGTTTTTCTGAGTTTTCAAAACTTTTACTGATTCAAAATGGTTAGAACCAAAAACCTCACTCCCACAGATTCTTCTGGATCCCCACAACTCTCTGACCCTCTTTCTTCTCCTCCCAGAAAGAGAAGAAAACTCACACCTAGGTTAAAAGCAAAAATCCAACCCAAACCTCAACCAAAACCAAAAGGTGTTGTGATTAAAGAGCCAGTGGTTACAAGGGCTCAATCTAAGAAGAGCACCTCTACTGGGAGAGGCAAAAGTACCAAGTCTGCTTCTCCTCCACCTTCGGATTCTTCCACTCACTCTTTCACACCTAAACCATCCAAAAAGCCCAAATATGATATGAATATGGCTAAGGCAATGGCTGGCATTCTAGATCATCTTGAGAAGGGGCAGTCTTCAAAGAAAACTGTATTGCCAGAAGAGGAGATCACTAAACCTCCAAAGGGGTTTAATATCAACAAGCTAGAGGAGTCCCAGAAGTATCTCACTCAGTTCTCAAGGAGAAAAGTATGCAAGACTCACTATGTGGACCTTAAATTACTCAGGAGGTATTGAAGTATGATCTTAGTCCCTTTTTGGAACCTTTTATGCCTTGGCTGTCTATTAAGCTTCCTTTTTGCACCAAAGTAGTCACACACTTTTACTGCAATCTTGAGATTCTAGATGAACCAAATAGAACTTCAGCTGAGGAAGAAATGACTACTATTATTAGAGGCCAAAAGATACTTATCTCACCTTCTAGGATCAATCTGTGGTTAAGAATAGAGAACCCACCAGATGACATTTACTCCAAACTTGATTCAAACCAAATTTTCTCTGTCCTTAAACCTGGTGAGCTTGTAGGCCCTTTGAACTTCAAACCTAGTGACATATGTGATCATCACAGGGTTCTATGGTATATCTATTCTAGATCCCTTGTGAACAAGGCCAATAACTATACCCACTTTTCTGATCGGGACTACAGATGGTTTGCTTCCTTACTCCTGAAGGAACAAAAAGATTTGGGGGAGTACATATTTTCTGAGATGAAGAGATACAGAGTAGATGGGAAAGCTACTACACCTATGCCATATCCTCATATTGTTTTACTCATTCTGAAGGAAAATAAGATATGGTACTTGGAGAGTAAAGAGCACATTGAGAGAGTTACTCTGGTTGGGAGAAATCAAATTGGCAAGCTCAATATTGACATTCCTCTCAAGAGTCCTCTGGAGTCTGGATCTAAGAAGAAGAAGAAGACCGAGGCTGAGATGAGTAAATTAGATAACACTCAGTCTTCGGCTCCAGCTGCCACTACCTCTTCACCCTCTTTCCTCAATACCACACTCCAACACTTTATGGAGAATATGCTCAAGGGATTCCATGTAGACATTGCCAACACCAATGCTGAGTTGATAACTCACATGAATCATAAGTTGGGTGAGCTGGTTGAAAGGATGGATAAGAGGCACGAAGAGTTGCTAGCTGAGCAACGTGCCCAGGGTGAGACCTTGAAGTTGATTCTGGCAAGATTGGACTCTTTGGGTCCTGGACCTTCTGCCGGTCCATCATCTTCTGCACATGAGACTTTTTCATCTCCAAAGCATATACCATCCCCAGAGCATGTACCACCACCTCCAGAGAACATCCCATCTGACCTTCATCACATTGAGGTTGAGCCACTTATCCCTCCAGTCTCTAGTTCACCTGAGCCAAGAACCAAAGATATCCTATGCTCAGTGGATAACCCTGAAACCAATGAGACTATCCATATCATCATTGAGGATTCACCACCCAAACCTCAGCCTGAACCCTCTCCTAAACCTATTCCATCTCCTACCCATACAGAGGAAATCTCTCCCTTATCCTCTGATCATCATACTCTAGGTGCTACTCAAGAGGTTGAGACCACCACTATGATTGTCTATCAGCCCTCTCCTATTCCTCCAAGAGAAGACATTCATATCCCTCCACTAAATCTTCCTGAACCAGAATCTTCCAGCTCCTCATCCTTTGATTCTTCTGGTTCAGATAGATCTTTGGTTCTTCCTGTCAAACCTATTTCTATGGTCAAGCCTTCTGATCCTCCTCTTGAATGATGAAGACAAAAAGGGGGAGAAGAGCTTGAGTGATTTTATGAATTTTCTGAGTTTGTCTTGGGTATATGGGTGTACATGGGATTTAGGGAGTTTTTTTATTTAACTTTTTATCTTGTAATGCAATTTTTAAATTCAATGCAAGCTTCCTTAAGTTATTATTTCATTTCAAGTTCATTTAAGCTTTTAAATTATAATACATTGTGGGACTAATAAGTTTGTTATATATGCAAGGTGAATATGTTATGATTTTCCAAAACACTTTGAATTTACACTTAACAAGGTTTTCAAAATTATAATTGAATTCAAAAAGTGTTTATTTGAGAACTTAATTTCAAAAGCTTTGTTCAAAATCACCAAGTTTTGTCATCATCAAAAAGGGGGAGAATGTTAGATTTCTCATGTTTTGATGATAACAAAGGATGGCATGAAAAAGATTTGATAAACAAATAAGTTTGAACAAAGTAATAATAGGGCAAATCATTACTTGAAGTATACATTAGAGTAATGAAGAAAGGCCAAGAGAAAAAGCTGAGAAACTTCATCACTGGCAAGTTTTCTAAAGGGTTACTCGAGTAAGTACTTGAGTAATGAGATAGAAACTTGAAGTAACCAGGTCAACCCTTAAGTAAACTGCCAACTTTACTCAAGTAAGCCCTCGAGTAATAAGTTAAATGATTCCTAGTTGCTCTCGGCCTGCCAACGTTACTCGAGTAGCTACTCGAGTAACCAGGTAAATCACTTACAGTTGCTCTCGGCCTACCAACGTTACTCGAGTAAGTACTCGAGTAACCATGTAAAAGTCTTCCAGTTACTCTCAGCCTGCCAATGATACTCGAGTTTATACTCGAGTCCCCTGTTTCAAGAAATATGTTGCTCTCGGCATTTTCTATCCTGCCAATGTTACTCGAGGAGCTACTCGAGTAACTCACTGTGGTAAGTCAAAACATAAAGTTAATACTCGAATAACATGATATGCTTTTATCACACTTCACTTGAGGCACTACTCAAGTATGCAGGTGTTCAATCACTTATTTATACTGGATTACTCGAGTAAGTAATCGAGTAATATGCAGAGTTATTTACACAGAACTTCAAGTCACTACCTGAGTAAGCTATGCAGAAAATTTATGTTTACTCGAGTAAGAAGGTAATCAAACTTGAAGTGCTCTTGGCCTTGAAATCTTGCCAACGTTACTGGAGTAAAGCATTGAGTAACCTAAAGTTTATTTGAGAGTTTACTCGAGTCGCTACTCGAGTAACCTATGAAGAAAAATGTGCCATACCCGAGTAAGTACCCGAGTAATGTAATTTTTTCCAAAGGTTTGAAATTGTGTTTACTCCATACACTACCCGAGTAATGTAATGATCATTTGTTAACTTGTAGTTTGTTAATATTTTCACGATGATACTCGAGTAAGTACTCGAGTAAACTTAAATGAATACTCGAGTAATTACTCGAGTATGCAAGTTTAGATTTTGAGAATTCATTCCAACGTTCATTGATTTGTTTCCTATGTGATTAACTTTTCATTGTATTAGTATTCTTAGCATATCCACAGATAAATAATGAAGAGATCTTACCAAATAAGGAAAGTTAAATGCAACGTTCAAATGCTACCTACCGCCAGCTACCGCAAACGAATATTTTTCAAATATTGGAAAAGTCAACAGTGGCTGCGCACAATCTAACGGGCATGAAGAAAAACGTTCCAACAATCATTACCAACACATCTATATATACGGGAATATCCAAACAGAGAAAACACAACAAGAACACACACGAACGCATTATCAAGCTCATTACTCTGTTTTACATTATACTTGTAATTCTATGCTTCAGTGATTCTTATTCACTCTGTGAGAGAGATATTTTATTCAAACTCAATATTTGTTATTGAAGAAACTTAAGGTTGTGGAACCTTGAGTTAGGATTGGATTACAAATTGTAAGGGGGAGTGAGTGTCCAGGCAAAGGAACCTGCTTGTACTGAGGTGCCAAGAACCGACTAAATCTTGGAAGTTATAGTGAAACTCTCAGAGAAGCTCTGAGGACTGGACGTAGGTCAAAGTGGTTGTGGCCGAACCAATATAACTCTCGGTGTACACTTCGGTGATATTTCTCCTTACTCTTTATTGCTTTATATTCACCATCAAGTTTTTATATTTTGCAACGAAATTTTAGTATCACCCAATTCACCCCCTCTTGGGTGAAACTCTTGCTCTAACACATAGTGCCTTTGGGTACACCGATAAGCCCAGTTAATGGTCTCGAACCCAACTGAGGTACGGAACAAGTAGGGGTTGCAACAGTGGTTGGCTCTGAACCTTTCCGACTGAACTGAATTATTTGTTCTTATAATATTGTTGTATGTGGTAATTGGCATATTTATTATTGCATTTTCTATTATTGATTATCTATTACTACTTATATTCGTTTGAATCTCACCCTTTTTTAAAATTAAAATATTTCGCAGAAGCAAGCAACTCAAGGGGAAAACTATAAATACCTGTAATTGAGGTGTCTGGGTCAAGAAAACTGAGCTGTTGGTTATTATTAGTTTGTTTTGAATAGTTTTGGACCAAATTTTTGTATATTATCAAACCATATAGGGAGACTCTTGTTTGTAAACAAATACCTTATATCAATATATTAGCATATGTATGCTATTCCTGTGTACCTGTTAAACTGTGTATTGCTACTCTGACTAATATCAATGATAAGTGGTATGTAAGTTGGGGTCTTACATTTTGGTATTAGAGCAAGTGGTTTTGGCAACATGATAGTATGCTGAAAAAGTTTTGATTATATGGTAAAAGGAAATACGCACAGAATGGGGCACTAGAGAAGTGAACTACCCCTCTTTTATGAATCATCCCTTGAAAGATTTAGGAATACCGAAGGGCAGCAAGTAGTGCAATATCAGAATGAGGTTGGTCTAAAGATATTGTGAAACCCGAGGAAGCAGGTACGACTAAGGCCAGTGTTCAGATTACACATAGTATTTAGTCAGCCAAAGGCAGCTGACATGATGTTTGAGACAAGAGTAGTCTTAGGGTACCGATGGTTAGGAGCAGATAGAGCTGGTATCTGCGCTTTGGCAGGGCACACAAACGTTAAATGTGCTCAACCTAGGGAAATCTTAGGATGGGTGACCCCCTGGGAAGTTAAGTTGGCAAGGTTATGGAGACTTAAGGAATAGTGATTGTCTTAAGGTTTCTCTATGACTAATGATCTTTTAAATTAGATGCTTTAAATGATATTTAGAAGCATGAAGATGATGACAATGTAAGTATTAATCTTAATTCGAACCGTTTCTGTTGCAGTAATTACTGCGCAGAAAAGTTCATTTGATAAGGTGATGGGAAACTTGAGGTATAGTAAATGTTTGATGTTTCTCCATGTTAAGTAATGATCCTTAATAACACCGTAATGTTAAAGTAATGTAGACATTATATACAGTGCTATATGATGAATGGTGATTATACCGTATATTGATCCTAGAGGATCCGATATGATGATACTAAAAGTTAAGGATATGCTTGAATTTGATATAAGTGTTAATAATGCTTAAGTCAGAATGTGAATTTGTTGCACTATTTTTTTGTTCCATGATGGAAGTTTGAACTGTGTGAATAGTGTTGAACCTTTAATAATGTTTTGATGATAATACCCAAATACTATAGAGTTTAGAATAGGTGCTATTGATTCTGATTCTTAGCAAACCTATTGGGTATAATTGAGGGAAATAATTTCCAATTTGTGAGATATTAAGGTTATAGATTTCATAATCAACCTAAAAGTTGGGTTAGAGACCCTAGGCTGTAAAATCCTACATGTCGGTATGTTGTAATGGACCTATATGTCCAGAAGCCCTAAGACCTAGCGGACCTGTATGTCCTTATGTTGGCAAATTTATTCAGAATTGTGTTAGGTTATTAATGATCCATGGAATTGAGGAACAAGATTCTTACGGATACGAATCCTTGCAAAAATTGATTTTCAAAATTTGCTAGCTGCTAGGTCTAGTATAGGTAAAGATTACGATCATAAAATATTCCCTTAAAGGATTGATTGAGGTGATAGCTCTCTGATGAAATAAGGGAAAGAATTGATCTACCTGCCATTCCGTTAACTTGAGGCTATACTAGGAGTCGATTGGTGGATGACAAATGATGTGATGAAAGGTATGAGTAGAAGGGTTACCAAGTAAATCGTAACCCAGGAATCAACTATTAAGCTTTAATCCCACAATAATTTGAAATGGCCTAGAATGATTTGAGTTGAAACAGGCCAGGAACGGGCACAAAGGAACACAGATTTCGAGTATAGTCAGGTGTTATAGGATGTTTCTATGGGACTCCTACTAAATCATTTTGACATTATTAAAGCTCATATGGGAAGATAAACATCAGAGTGTGCAACGAAAGTCTAGACTATGTATTTATCATAGGAAATTGAATAAGGTGACCATTGAGATCAAGCAACAACTTCTTGGAATAGATGATTTGCTTGATTAGTTTTCTAGTTCCTATGTGTTTTCCAAAGAACAAAAAATGAGTTTAGATTTGGGTATCACCAGCTTGAGATAAAAGTAGAGGATGTACTGAAAACTATTTTTAGGACCAGATATGGCCATTACGAGTTTCTTGTAATGCCATTTAGGCTAACCAATGCACCTGCCATATTCATGGACTACATGAATCAAATTTTTCATCCTTACTTAGACTAATTCATAGTGGTCTTCATTAATGATATTATGGTATACTCATGGAGTAGAGTAGAACACGAGCAACATTTGAAAATCATATTGAACAAACTAAAATCTAAGCAACTCCATGCCCAGCTGAGCAAATATGAGTTTTAGCTTTTAGAAGTTAGATTTTTGAGCCATATAGTCTTACGGCAAGAAGTCTCTGTGGGGATCCTTACAAGGTGGAAGCAGTATTAAACTGAAAAAAGCCAGAGACTATTTCTAAAATACGTAGTTTTTTGGGTCTTACCAAATATTACTGAAGATTTATATCGAATTCCTCCAGAATAGCTTCTCCTTTGACAAAGATAAACCAAAAACTCAACATTATCTATGGGACCATAATTGTGAAAGGAAATTTACTGAGCTGAAACGTAAACCAACGTCAGCATCGATACTAATAATCCCAGATCCACTGTGGACCTTCGTTGTCCTTACTAATGTTAGTAGGCATGGATTAGGAAGTGTTTTAATGCAGCATGGCCATATATTGGATTATGTAACTATAGAATGAAAGTCTTACTAAAATTTAATTATTATCCCACACATGATCTTGAGTTAGCTGTAATTTTACTGGCACCAAAAATCTGGAGACGCTATCTCTATGGTGTGACCGTAGAATTGTACTGTGGCCACAAGAGCTTAAAATATTTATATGATTAAAAAAAGAGATGAATGTGAAAAATCACAGATGGATGGAGCTTCTTAAATATTATAATCTACAGATAAATATCACCCAGGAAAGGCTAATGTCATTACTAACACATTAATCTGTGAACCGTACAAGTGACCGCCATGATGATTCGTGAGCAGAAACTGATAAAGGATTTCAGAGATCTGAGTCTGTCTAAACATATTTTAGTCAGCGTGGAAATGTCAATGGAACATATGCGGAAGCATTACCTGGAATTTATGGCTATGTATGTGTAGCAAATTTTAAGGATAAAATTTATTTAAGAGGGGGAGAATTGTAACACCCCAAATTTTATTCACCAATATGCCTTATAATTATTGGTGGCATTCAATGAAATGGAAAGGTGAATATTCATGAGCTTGGCATTTACAAAGCAAGAAAATTTCAATTTTCATGAGAATTGGGCTAGAACAAGTCATGAATTAATTTTTTTGGTTTTTCAAATAGCCCATTACAAAAGCCCAAAATGAAGGAATAAAATAGCATAATATTTGGCCTAATAATTAAGGGAATTTCGGCCAAATAAAAGAAGAAAAGGAATAAGCTCCAAATTAAATCCACGAAATATAGTGGCAAAATCGTAATTTGCCAATAAAGCACAAGATTAATTATTTTCCCAATTAATGGAAGTAATTTTAGTTAATTAAGGAAAATAAAGAATGTATGTACAATTAGAATATTCTTGGTCAAATAAATCAAGGTTTGAAAAGTCAAGGTTGGACTTGTACATAAATGAATTAAAGAGATTGTAGAAAATGTTGGAGCAATTATTATTTCCCTTATTCCTTATGAATTTCGCCTATTAAAAGAAAATAGGAGGGGAAATAATTGTTTGAATCATAAACAAGCCAAGCGTCATCAATGTAAAGCGAAGGGATTAAATAATAATTGATCAAGGTTTGGGCACATGTTTAATTAAGATTAAAATATAATATATGTACAAGTTGGTTAGGCTAATGAAATGAAGCCCATTTGATTTGTGCAGGCCTTAAGGTGGCATCTTTTTGGGCTAGCAAAAGGGGAAGAAGATTAGTTCAAATGTAATGGAAGGCTTATGAAATGATTATGAAGAGAAAAGCCCAAGTACAACTTATGTCATAAACCCATAATTAGTTATTTATTAAGAAGAAAGATAAAGAGATATTTTATTAAGCCTTGTCTTCATCTTCCTCTTCCCATCTTCAGGACAATAACAAGAATAGAGAGGGAGGGAGAGAAGCTTTGGAAACTAAAGAGAAGGAGGAGCTCAAGAGGCAAAAATCAAAGGTAAGCTTTGTGATTTCAAGTGATTAAGCCTCCTAACTTGTGTAATAGCTCCTCTAAACTCTTGATCTCCATGAAAAACCACGTGCAGTAAATCTTCAAGGTTGAAGAGAGAGAGGGAGACGCCTAGAGACAAAAAGTATGAGAAACCAAAGTTAACTTCAAGAACTTCAATTCCTTTGGTGTATTGTTGTTGTTGTTGTTGTGGTTCTTGTTATGATTTATGGATTGGATTGTTGATTTTGTAAAGTTGGGATGTTGACACCCTAAGGGGCTATGCTTACCAAATTTCCTCAAATCATGTCTAATAAGTGTTTAAAAGGTTTAACAAGTGGTTAGGAGTGAAAAGGAGCAAGCTTTAAGGGCTAAAACACCAAATCAAATTTTCCCCTTTTTAAGACTAAGTATTAGTCAGCTCTAGAAATAGGGGTTAGAGCTGGAATTGTATTAATTTGATGGTCCCATTGTGTTCAGGAGGGAAAATTGTGTAGGGTTGATGTTGATCACATGGTGAGAAAAGCCCTAGAATGTGAAATTATGAAAATACCTCTAAAACCCTAAGTAGGGGCTGTCAAAGGCAAAACTATCATTTGGCAGTGATTTTGAGAAAACCGAGGGAAACAATGGATTATACATGTAAAACTATGTAGGAATAGTCCTGGTCAAAATTTTTGGAAAGTACAGTCGGACCAAGTAAAATAGTGCCTATGGGTATACTGATATGTCTAGTCGGTGGTTTCGAGCCCAACTAAGGTATAGAACAAGTAGGGCAGTGGTTGCTCTGAATGTTTCTGATTGAACTGAATTATGTGTTATTATAATGTTGCTGTATGTGATACTTGGCATATTTATTATTGCATTTTCTTTGATCAATTATTTGTTACTACTGATATTCATTTGAATATCACCCTTTTTCAAAATTAAATTGTTCTAATAGAAGCAAGCAACTCCAGGGGAAAAATGATTAATACTTGCAACTGAGGTGACCAGGTCAAGAAGACTAAGCTGTTGATTATTATTAGTTTATTTTGAATAGTTTTGGACCAAAATTGTATATATTATCAAACCCTATAGGGAGACTCTTGTATGTGAACAAGTACCTTGAATCAATATATCAATATATTTATACATTCTTGTGTACCCGCTAAACTGCACAGTGCTACTCTAATTAATATCAATTATAAGTGGTATGTAAGATAGGGTCTTACAACATAATTTTTTTAATTATTAAAAAATACGGCTATACATAGTAACGTTATGAAACCTACATGCACATATTCATCAGTAAACTAGGTAGTTTCTAGCACATATGCATATATCTCCATCAACAAAGAATCGGGCCAACACATACAAATAATACTCCCTCTAGTCCTTAGTATAAGACATTTATCTAATTTTATTAAATTAAGGAATTTAGTTAATATGATATTTTTTTAAAACACCATAATTATTTTTCTTAATTTCCTTCATCTGTCTCTTAGTTAATTATCAATGAGGGAATAACAATAGGAGTAAACTAAAAAATTATTGATAAGTATGAGAAATATGTCTTATATTTAGTATCAATATCAACTCCTCAGTTAAGTCCTATATATTAAGGACCGGAGGAAGTATATCAAATGGATATGTTAAAACTAAAAAACTAATATCTTCAACTCATGAAACAAAGAATCATATATGGTGAAAACAGACATACGATACCATAAAGAATCATATATGGGAGGTTTTTGTAATTTAGGTTAAATATATATGGGTGATTAATATATTTCACTCATAATTTTAAATAACCAAAGAATGATTGAGATTTTCTTTTTGTGTTGGGGGGACCGAAATCAACTTTAATCTTTAAATCTAGTACGACCCGCCCCATAACCCAATTATGTTACCCACTCCATAATCCGATTACGCTTGACTGGTTGAATAATCACAATCACAATTATGCTAAAACACATCTATGATGATAGGCAAACAACAATTGGACATAGCCTTTAAAATTTCAAATAATGACTATAATCTTCTATGATTGTAGGAAATAATAACTTTAATATTCCAATCCAAATAAAATCAAAACACATTTATGATGATTGGCAAATAATAATTGGACATATCCTTTCAAATTTCAAATAACCTAATTATATTGAAACACATTTATGCTGATTAGCAGATAATAATTAGACGTATCCTTTCAAACTTCAAACAAATAATAAATTTCTTAGTACGGAAAATAATAATTGTTCTAAAAGGAATAATTTAGAAGGAAGAGGTCATAACATTAATTGAGGAAAAGATATTACGGCTAATATCACCTAATTTTTTATTAAGGAATAATAATCATTTGGAAGGAAGAAGGTTGAATAGGGGTATTAAATCACTTAAAATAATGGGACGGATCACATTAATTGAGAATTAAAATTATGATGTTGGACAAATCATTATAAAAGCATTTGGAAATTCCTCATATACAGCACACATACAATTATGTGATGGGAATTTGGATATTTTAATGATTCCAATGGATTCCTTGTGAAAATTTATGCGGGAATGATGTTTGATATGAAAATGGAACCAATTGAAGCATAAGATGATATCTTGTATACAAAAGGGGAAAACATTTCGGTCAAAAAGGGAGGAGGAAGGAAAGAGAAAACTTGAAGTAATTTTCACCACATCTTTTATCTACTTTTGCACCATATTTTCGTTTGGACTTTGAGAGATAAGAGGGGCCAAAAATCTGATCATTAAGTCACATATTTCATCTCTCCTCAAGTCGGTTGCAGCAACAAAAAACGTGGAGGAAGAAAAGCAAGGTTTTAAAGTGAGCTTAATCTTGATTTTTCAGCTTCTTAACCTCATCTATGGCTCAAGTGACCTTCATGAAACTTGTTCCTCTCTTCCTTAGCTTCATTTCTATGGTTTTTGTTTTTGAAGAGGAGGAGTTTTCAGCCACCTTGCAAGAACAAAAGTTGAGGAATCAAGAAAAGAACACAAGAAGAAGCAAGAGGTGAGTAAGAGCATTATGTTGATGTATATGATGCTTTAATTGGCTGAGTTGTGGTGGGCTATTGTGACAGCCCTAATTTCCTTTTTTAAGGTATATTAGGGATCATAAAGCTTTCATCCTATATATGTGCTTATATGTTGGTTTGGAGGCAAATGAGCTAAGCTTAGTGATTAGATAGTGAAGTGATTGTTTGTTGTGAAATACCCTAAAATTCTGCCAAAACAGGACATGGGGAATGAGTGGGAATTTGTTCATTTTGATGTTACCATTGTGTTCTACACGAAAAATTATGTGGGAATAGGTTTGGTTGTTGATTTTGAAGTCATTGGACACATTGGTTGAAAATTGGAAACACTGTCAAGTGTAACTTTGTGCAGGGCAGTCAGTTTGTAGGAACATTTTGAATGGGCAACTGGTGTCTAAAAATTCTGAAACGTTCCAGTCTTAAAGCTCACATTTCAAGCTTCAAAATGGACATATGATTTGTGTCATTTCGATTTTTGAGCTGGGAGTTCTAGTTGACCAAAGTTTGATGTCGAAACTGGACCTAATTCTGGAGCAGTGTGGAATGTTGTTAATTCCGGAATTGTGTGGTGATTTCTGGTAGTGATTCATATTTTTCCTATGAAGAGGACTTCAAGAGCTTTCAATAGGCTTTGGGATCACCTCATTTTGATTTTTCTAGAATTAGTTATGATTTGTCAAAGATGTTGGAAAATTCTGGCAGATTGGTCACCTATGCGAAAATTGAAGATTTTATGGCATAATGTAATATTGTGGAACTTTGAGGTTAGAAATTAGCCTTTTAGGTTAATTGACCACTTTAGCTCCTTAGTTGACTTGATTAATTGACCATAGTGATAATCAACTTAAGTATTATAGAGATAAAATTTGGGAAAGAGATTGACGGGTTGTCCCTAACTTGGTTTACAGGATTTGATATTTGCCGTCCTTGTGAGCCCGCTGTACCAAGAAACGTCAGGAAAGGATCAGGTAGTGACTCTCTCTCTTATACTGTGTGTAATGCTTTGTATGTGTGTGTTATCATGGTTCTGTGATGATTTCTTTGATGTTGCTGAGGTTACAGCTGGTGATAGCTGTCGTTTACAGCGTAAGCTGTCGTTTACAGCGCAAGCTGTCGTGATGAAGATTACAGCAAGAGCTGTCGTATTGTGTATACAGCCGTGAGTGCTGTCGTTTGTGGTGAAAACCATGTATCTTTGAGATTAATGCTGCTGTTGTTGCTGGTTGTGATTTATGTGCATGCTTGGTATTTATACATTGTATGAGTGGTTTGTTACTACTGGGATTCTCTCGAATCTCATTCTTTCCTATGACTAACATTTCAGACAGGGCATGTGGCTCAAAGGAAAAGCGGCCAACCCGGAGCAATTAGGACCCTTAGGGGTATATTCGATTTTGGAGACGTTGGTTATCCTTTTAGGAATTGGTTATCCATTTAGAACTTGGGATTACTGTATATTTTGAGATATGGGTATTATATTCGATTTTGGTTGTGTAATCCCCTAGTGTATATTTATAAACTTCAGATTATATATGTATAGAACCCGGGAGTTGCCGGGGGTTTGGTTATACACTCTGTCATACGTGAATGTAGATAAACTGCACAGGTAATTATATTCGAACTTTGAAATAGAGACCAGGAACAGGAAGAGATTTTGAATGATCTTGTGAAAACCCTACTACAAAGTAGGAGATTGAAATGAGTTTAAGTTATCCGAAGGTCTCTAATCTAATTTAATTATCTAATATCGAATTATAATTACGTGATTAAAGGCAGGGTGTTACATTTTGGTATCAGATCTGTAGTTCCTGGCAAGGGTAGAGTTTGTTAGGATAGATCCCTTAGTTGGTTCTAGGGATAGAAGATTATCTGTGGATGATTGTTGTGTATGCACATGTATGTTTTATTGACATGGATATATATATGAGTTTTGTGACTATATGTGCATACTATCTCTGCTAAATTAATGGGGCAAGTTGTTTGTAGAATGAAGAAAACTAGAGGACGCCCCAATATTCCGCGTGTAGACCCAGAGGTGGAAGTCGTCAAGGATAACCCACCGGATGCAATGCAGGAATTAATGGGTCTAATCAAAGATCAGCGGGATATGATAACTGAGCTGAGAGAAGAGCTCAGAGCAGAGAAGGCGAAGAACAAGGAAGGTCCGGTTCAGTCCACTCCGAAGGAAACTCAAGAAGAAACTCGACATGAGGACACTGCTGAAGGGTCAGCACGACCCCTGGAGTCCCCACCTCACATTGTCCCAAATCAAGAATCACATGGGATGCCGCTTAGAGAGGAAAGAGACCTTCAGTTTTGGGTCACCAGGTTCTGCAAGCATCTGCCTCCTGCGTTCAGAGGGAGGTTTGATCCTCAAGCAGCCGAAGATTGGATGAACAGGCTGGAGAAAATATTTGAGGTGCTTAATTTCCCGGATGAGGTGAAGCCACGATTGGCTGTTTATAAGCTTGAAGGGGATGCAGATCGTTGGTGGCGGAATATCACCCTAACCTTGAAGAGCAACAAGATGCCATTGACTTGGGAATTGTTTCAACAAGAGTTCAACGAGAAGTATTTTCCCAAATCAGTGAGGCCTGAGAAGGAGACCGAATTCCTGAATATCAGGCAAGGGGACGCAGAGAGCTTCGATGATTACTTGTCCCGTTTCGTTCGGTTGGCTCGGTACTCCTCCTACCTCCGGTTTAAGGATGACGAAGAATGGAGTTCTGATATGCTCATTCGCGGTTTGAGGCGAGAGTTGAGGAAGCGCCTAGCTACTCACCAATTTACCAAGTTCAACAAGGCGGTTGAACAGTGCAGGATTACAGAGAACAACTTGAGGACTTGTATCCTGCCAGAACTGTAAGCCACCGCAATGAACCTAGTAAGGGTGCTACCTCACAGAAGCGAAAGGGGCAAGGATCTTCATCTGGAAGTGGTAAGAAGCCCTATCAGTTTGGGAGCCATGACCAGCAAAGACCATATTTTGCACCGTGGATTTGTCGTCGCTGTAACCAACCACACCAGGGCAAAACTTGTGATGGCAAAATAATATGCTTCAATTGTAAGCGTGTGGGGCACACTGCTGCTAAATACAAAGAGCCACGACCAGACCAGAGACCGAAGACACAGGGCCGTGTATTCGCTATGACACATGAGGAGGCCCGCAAATCTCCTGAGCTGATACAAGGTAAACTTCTACTTCATGGCCATCTGTTGCAAGTTTTATTTGACTCGGGTGCAAGTCACTCCTTCATTGCATATGATTGCGTGAAGCGCCTGGGATTGCATGTGCACAAACTGCCATTTGAATTAGTAGTGTCAACTCCAATGGGTATTAAGGCCTTGACCACAGAAGCTTGTTTGAGTTGTGTCATAACTGTGGAAGGGCACCAATCTGTTGTAGATCTGATATGTTTGCCGCTTTACCAATTGGAAGTTATTTTGGGTTTTGATTGGTTAATGGCAAATAATATATTGCTTGATTGTGGAAACAAGAGGATAGTATATCCTGTATCTCAGAGGGTTGAAGATGTGGATGCTAGTATGAATTTTCTTTCGGCAGCCAAAGCTGAAAAGTATCTTGAAAAGGGTTGCCAGGGGTATGTAGTGTTTTTCTCTGTGCAAGGGGAAAATGGCGAAACCTTGAATAATATACCCGTGGTAAATGAATTCCCTGAGGTGTTTCCGGACGATCTGAGCGGATTACCTCCAGAAAGGGAAGTTCAGTTCCCAATTGACATTGTACCTGGAGCTGGTTCTATATCCAAGGCCCCATACCGCATGGCCCCAAACGAAATGGCGGAGTTAAAGAAACAAATAGAAGATTTGCTTGAGAAAGGGTTTATTAGACCCAGTGTGTCGCCTTGGGGAGCTCCAGTGTTGTTTGTAAAGAAGAAAGATGGGAGTCTTCGCTTGTGTATCGACTACAGAGAGCTGAATAAAGTTACTATAAAAAACAAGTACCCTCTTCCCCGAATTGATGACCTATTAGATCAACTCTCTGGTTCGTGTGTGTTTTCAAAGATTGATCTAAGGTCAGGGTATCATCAGCTGCGAGTGAAAGCAGAAGATATTCCAAAGACTGCTTTCAGGACCCGATATGGTCATTATGAGTTCTTAGTGATGCCATTTGGGCTAACCAATGCGCCTGCGGTTTTCATGGATTACATGAACCGTATCTTTCGGCAATATCTGGATCAGTTTGTTGTTGTGTTTATCGATGACATTTTGATATATTCCAAGAATAAGGATGAGCATGAGCATCATTTGAGAATCGTATTGAATATCTTGTGCGAGAAGCAATTATATGCTAAATTGAGCAAGTGCGAGTTTTGGCTATCAGAAGTGAAATTCTTAGGCCATGTTATCTCGCAAGAAGGGGTCTCTGTGGATCCCAGCAAAGTGGAAGCAGTACTGAACTGGAAGAGGCCAGAATCTGTGGCGGAAATACGCAATTTTCTGGGTCTTGCTGGTTATTATAGGAGATTTATCCAAAATTTCTCCCGTATTGCGTTACCGATGACCAAGCTCACGAGAAAGGATCAGCCGTTTGTGTGGGATGAGAAATGTGAAAACTGTTTTGTGGAGCTGAAGGAGAGGTTGACGACGGCACCTGTGTTGATTTTACCCGATCCCAGTTTGACATACGTTGTGTATTCTGATGCCAGTGGGCAGGGATTAGGGTGTGTCCTTATGTAGCAGGGAAGTGTGGTGGCCTACGCCTCTCGACAGCTCAGACCTCATGAATTGAACTATCCCACTCATGATCTGGAGCTTGCGGCCATTGTATTTGCTTTGAAGATTTGGCGTCATTACCTGTATGGTGTGACTGTGGAATTGTACTGCGACCACAAGAGTCTCAAATATCTGTATGATCAAAAAGAACTGAATATGAGACAGCGCCGCTGGATGGAATTGCTTAAGGACTACGACCTGGAAATAAAATATCATCCGGGTAAGGCAAATGTAGTCGCTGATGCTCTTAGCCGAAAGACTGTACTCGTTGCAGTTATGATGATACAAGAAAGGAAATTGATTGAAGATTTCCATGATTTAAATTTGACAAACCAGATCATCTGTGCGAATTACACTGTTTCTCAAGAGGAGAGTGATCTAAGGGCGGAAATTGAAGAAGCTCAGAGTCAAGATGACAGGATACAGCGCAATCTGACTCGAATTGAACAGGGAGAAGTTTCAGGCTACGACATATCGCCTCGTGGATTGGTTCGTTACCAGAAAAGAGTCTGCGTTCCACTTAAGCCAGAGTTGAGGCAGAAGATTCTGGATAAGGCACATAAGAGCCGATATACTCTTCATCCTGGTATGACCAAGATGTATCAGAATCTGAAATCGGTGTATTGGTGGCCGGGTTTGAAGAGTGACGTGACCAAATATGTTGCAAGGTGTCTCACTTGTCAGAAAGTGAAAATCAAGCACCAGAGACCGCCTGGTTTACTTCAGAGTCCTGAGATTCCGGAATGGAAATGGGAAAGTGTGACCATGGATCTGGTTGTGGGATTGCCCAGGATCAGGAATTTTGATGTGATCTGGGTAATTGTGGACCGATTAACAAAGTCAGCCCACTTCATACCAATCGATGCTGGTTACTCTCCGGATAAGCTAGCAGAGATTTATATTCGAGAAATTGTGAAACTCCATGGTGTACCGAAGAATATCATTTCCGATCGAGATCCCCGATTCACTTCGAGATTCTAGAAAGCATTGCATGAAGCCTTAGGTACTCAACTGAGGTTCAGTACGGCTTATCATCCTCAAACGGATGGACAATCTGAGAGAACAATTCAGACGCTGGAAGATATGTTGCGAGCTTGTGTTCTCGACTTTAAAGGAAGTTGGGATCGTTTCCTTCCACTAGCTGAGTTCGCCTATAACAATAGCTATCATGCGAGTATTCAAATGGCTCCGTATGAAGCGTTGTATGGAAGACGGTGTCAATCACCATTATGTTGGAATGAACTATCTGAAAGGAAGCTTTATGGACCAGATTTGGTTGATCAAACCTCAGCACAGATTCAGATTATTCGCAAGAGGTTGCTTACAGCATAGAGTCGCCAGAAAAGCTACGCTGACAAGAGAAGACGGCCTCTAGAGTTTGAGGTTGGAGATCATATTTTCTTAAGAGTATCTCCTGTCACCGGTGTTGGGCGAGCGATCAAGAGGAAGAAGCTAAGCCCTAGATACATAGGTCCTTTTGAAATCCTTGAGAGGATTGGGCCTATAGCTTACCGAGTAGCTCTACCTCCGAGCTTGAGTAGACTCCATGACGTATTCCACGTTTCTCAATTGAAGAAGTACCAACCGGATCCGTCTCACATCATTGAGTATGAGGATGTTGAGCTTCAAGACAATTTCACATATGCAGTGGAACCAGAGCAAGTCATTGACCGAGAAGAGCGACGGCTCAGACACAGGAGCATTCCATATGTGAAGGTGATCTGGAAGGGAATGACGCAAAGAGAGGCAACTTGGGAAGTGGAGGAAGATATGCGAAGACGATATCCAGAGTTTATGGCTCAAGTTGTGTAGCAATTTCGAGGACGAAATTTAATTTTCGGGGGGAGAAATGTAATATCCCAAAAAGTGATTAAGGGCTAATGACTTTAAAAGTGGATATAATTATTGTTGAATAAACACTTTTGGAGAATGTGTGATGGGAATTTGGATATTTTAATGATTCCAATGGATTCCTTGTGAAAATTTATGTGGGAATGATGTTTGGTATGAAAATGGAACCAATTGAAGCATAAGATAATATCTTGTATACAAAAGGGGAAAACATTTCGGTCAAAAAGGGAGGAGGAAGGAAAGAGAAAACTTGAAGTAATTTTCACCACATCTTTTATCTACTTTTGCACCATATTTTCGTTTGGACTTTGAGAGATAAGAGGGGCCAAAAATCTGATCATTAAGTCACATATTTCATCTCTCCTCAAGTCGGTTGCAGCAGCAAAAAACGTGGAGGAAGAAAAGCAAGGTTTTAAGGTGAGCTTAATCTTGCTTTTTCACCTTCTTAACCTCATCTATGGCTCAAGTGACCTTCATGAAACTTGTTCCTCTCTTCCTTAGCTTCATTTATATGGTTTTTGTTTTTGAAGAGGAGGAGTTTTCAGCCACCTTGCAAGAACAAAAGTTGAGGAATCAAGAAAAGAACACAAGAAGAAGCAAGAGGTGAGTAAGAGCATTATGTTGATGTATATGATGCTTTAATTGGCTGAGTTGTGGTGGGCGATTGTGACAGCCCTAATTTCGTTTTTTAGGGTATATTAGGGATCATAAAGCTTTCATCCTATATACGTGCTTATATGTTGGTTTGGAGGCAAATGAGCTAAGCTTAGTGATTAGATAGTGAAGTGGTTGTTTGTTGTGAAATACCCTAAAATTCTGCCAAAACAGGACATGGGGAATGAGTGCGAATTTGTTCATTTTGATGTTACCATTGTGTTCTACACGAAAAATTATGTGGGAATAGGTTTGGTTGTTGATTTTGAAGTCATTGGACACATTGGTTGAAAATTGGAAAAACTGTCAAGTGTAACTTTGTGCAGGGCAGTCAGTTTGTAGGGACATTTTGAATGGGCAACTGGTGTCTAAAAATTCTGAAACGTTCCAGTCTTAAAGCTCACATTTCAAGCTTCAAAATGGACATATGATTTGTGTCATTTCGGTTTTTGAGCTGGGAGTTCTAGTTGACCAAAGTTTGATGTCGAAACTGGACCTAATTCTGGAGCAGTGTGGAATGTTGTTAATTCCGGAATTGTGTGGTGATTTCTGGTAGTGATTCATATTTTTCCTATGAAGAGGACTTCAAGAGCTTTCAATAGGCTTTGGGATCACCTCATTTTGATTTTTCTAGAATTAGTTATGATTTGTCAAAGATGTTGGAAAATTCTGGCAGATTGGTCACCTATGCGAAAATTGAAGATTTTATGGCATAATGTAATATTGTGGAACTTTGAGGTTAGAAATTAGCCTTTTAGGTTAATTGACCACTTTAGCTCCTTAGTTGACTTGATTAATTGACCATAGTGATAATCAACTTAAGTATTATAGAGATAAAATTTGGGAAAGAGATTGACGGGTTGTCCCTAACTTGGTTTACAGGATTTGATATTTGCCGTCCTTGTGAGCCCGCTGTACCAAGAAACGTCAGGAAAGGATCAGGTAGTGACTCTCTCTCTTATACTGTGTGTAATGCTTTGTATGTGTGTGTTATCATGGTTCTGTGATGATTTCTTTGATGTTGCTGAGGTTACAGCTGGTGATAGCTGTCGTTTACAGCGTAAGCTGTCGTTTACAGCGCAAGCTGTCGTGATGAAGATTACAGCAAGAGCTGTCGTATTGTGTATACAGCCGTGAGTGCTGTCGTTTGTGGTGAAAACCATGTATCTTTGAGATTAATGCTGCTGTTGTTGCTGGTTGTGATTTATGTGCATGCTTGGTATTTATACATTGTATGAGTGGTTTGTTACTACTGGGATTCTCTCGAATCTCATTCTTTCCTATGACTAACATTTCAGACAGGGCATGTGGCTCAAAGGAAAAGCGGCCAACCCGGAGCAATTAGGACCCTTAGGGGTATATTCGATTTTGGAGACGTTGGTTATCCTTTTAGGAATTGGTTATCCATTTAGAACTTGGGATTACTGTATATTTTGAGATATGGGTATTATATTCGATTTTGGTTGTGTAATCCCCTAGTGTATATTTATAAACTTCAGATTATATATGTATAGAACCCGGGAGTTGCCGGGGGTTTGGTTATACACTCTGTCATACGTGAATGTAGATAAACTGCACAGGTAATTATATTCGAACTTTGAAATAGAGACTAGGAACAGGAAGAGATTTTGAATGATCTTGTGAAAACCCTACTACAAAGTAGGAGATTGAAATGAGTTTAAGTTATCCGAAGGTCTCTAATCTAATTTAATTATCTAATATCGAATTATAATTACGTGATTAAAGGCAGGGTGTTACATGAAGGGCTACCTGCAAGCATTTAGGAACTTAGTTGATCTGAGGAGAGACTTCGGCATGACGAAGAAATTGGATTTTACAATTGCAAATCATAAGAAACATACTCTCTAGATTTAACATTAATCAATCACTACTACAAAAAGGGGTTTTAACATCCCAAATTTGGCACTTTTAACGTCCAAAAACGGGGGGACGTATATGTTGGGGGCGTAGTATGTTGTAAGAAAAGACGTCCCAAAAAAATGGGACGTCTAAAGTCCCTGACATGAGACGTCCCAAATGACATTTGGGATATCTAAAGTTCTCCAGAGGGGGACTTCAGACGTCCCAAATCTCAATTTAGGACGTCTGAAGTCCCCCATGGTTGACTTTAGATGTCCCAATTCTTAATTTGGGACATTAAAAGGTTAGGTTTTATTATACCATCATTTACATTCTGTATTACCCAGTGAATTTAAACTGCAGAAATAGAATAGAAGATGGATTCATAAACCACAATGTCTATTTGAAAATGGCAAGGACATCCAGCACTACAATCTTTACTATATATACATACAATAACAACTCATACAACCTACTACTATATATATCAACAATAACAACCAGAAAGTGTCAAAACGCTGTCATCACACAACTACAAATTGATATAAATAAAAGTTTACTGCTCTATATGTTAAAGAAGATGTCCAGCCAAAAGATCTCTGATCAAATTAAGGTCTTCACGTAGGCAGGCATCTTCATTATCAAAAATCTGAAAATTAGAAAATAAGCTTTGATAAAATGAATCAAGCAAATGAATTAATTAGCATTTCGATTAGAACACCAAAAATATTATCATTTGAGAATGAAGAAGCGATTACCTTTTCAAAATTGCTAGTAATTCCACTTTGAGTGATGTTATACATATAAAGTATAACATAATATCCGCATTTAGTGTTGCCAGGTTGCCGAGGGCACTTTAAATCAAAGGCATGCAATTGGTTGTTAAAATCAATAAAGATATGTCTAAAAGGACTGTCAATGAAACAATTAGGATCGAAACTACTTACTATAAGATAAAACCACTTTGGCTTTTTAACAACTGTACCCTCACGTAACCCGCCTAGGACTCTATATGTTTGACAAGCACTATCATGAAAATCAAAATGAACAGAAATTAGAACTATTCATTTTTTTAAGGCTGGGTTGCAATTTCCTTTGGTGTTATTGAAGGCCAGGGATTCCTGAGTTCTATGCTCGTCCCTTGCCCTTTGCGCTTCGAACATCTTTGCCATTTCAAGTTGAAGCTCTGGTAACAACTCTTGTCAGAGCTTGTCGCGAAGGTTGGCCTCTAGCTCTCATTCGAGGTCCTCTCGAATCTTGGCCACAAGGTCCTTACTAGGTCCAGCTTGTGACAAATAATGTGAGTCTCATCCAAAATACCTCGCGGCATTAACTCCTCGTGTCTCTCCTCGAACACGACCACGGTCATCTGCCTTCCCAATAGCCATTGGCAAGATGTCCATCCGTCTACTTGGATTTAATGAACCTTGGCTACTCTGATCTTCCAGTTCATCCTGTAGCATACAGTTTATCATAAATGTATCGAAACCACTCACAATATGCAAAAAATTAGGTACTTGTGGTATAACTACTTACAATCCTCACAGTAACCTCAGCAACAGCCGGATTTATGTACTTCCCAGCCTTAATCCTCCTTGCTTTCCATTTTTTGTGACATGGAGGAGGTGTCGGTGGTTGGATAACAACGCTAGGATCAGATTCCGCTGCTTCCTTTATTTTCTCTAACTCTTCTTGTATCATTTGCCTCTCAAGCTTTCGATATCCACCACGAGACATGTAATGTTGATATTTATTTTCTGATTGCCTCTGTGTATTTGCTGCACTTAATTCCTATGGATGAAAAACAACAAAAAATAAATCAACGATATCAAGTGTATGAAAATTAAAAGCTCTATATCATGATGACAGAAATCTTTCCAAAAACTCAGGATTTGCCCGTGATGCCGCAAACAACCTCCAGTCCTCTGGAGACAAATACGAATAATGTGTACATGTATCCTAACCCCTAAGGGCCCCTCGAATGTACTGTGCTGTTAGCTTGTTCTTGAAACCTTTCCATCGTACACGAACCTCATCTATCCAATGCCTATACATCTCCCTGGTGTCTAGGACATCGTATGTTTGCTGCAAGGTAAAATATAAGATTATTATATTTGAAACAATAAGAATAAAGCTACAATTACCATAGATGCATCAAAACTTATATACCAAAAGTTGCTGCCAAATCATGCCTTTCATTTATGGGGGAACCAATCTCCAATTATCGTAGGTAATGCGCACTTTGCTTCGACCAAAAAACCCTATGTAGCTAATGAAGTGGTCTTCCTCAGGACTAACTGGATTCAGATTGTCATCGAAGTCTATATGTAGCCTCTCTTATTGATGTTCATGACATGCAACCAATGCTCCCATCTTCGTACAGCCTCTAACCCTCCTTCTTGCAACGGGTTCATCTCTAGGCCTTTCGTCATTGCTAGGGCTTTCGTCATCTCTACGCCTTTCATTATCACTAGAGTTTTCCATATTCCTGTTAACAAACAAAGCATCATAAAAAAAATAAATTGCAATAAAAATGAAATAAACTAAGCAAGAAGTAAAACAGAAAAAACACACAGTTCTCGTTTATAAATTAAGGTCTTACTCTATATTGTTTCCCATAGTCCTTCACCATGGTCATTTCTTACAGCGTATTCGTCATCATCTACCAATTCTACTTCATTTGTTCGAGGTGGAGTTGTTGTGAAAGGTGGTGTGTCATCAAGGTTGAAGGTCGGATCACCATACTTCTTTTTTTTAATTTTAAGGATAATAGACATGTTTTTGCTCACAGGATCGGTAACATAAAACACTTGTTTCGCCTGGCTTGCTAAAATGAAGGGCTCATCTCTATAGCCAACTCTTCAAAGATTGACTGAGACAAATCCAAATTGTTTATCTATTACCACAGCATTATTGCTAACCCACTTACATTTGAATAAAGCAACTTTGAACTTATTGTATGTCATCTCCCATATTTCTTCTATGACTCCATAATTGGCCATAGACGCTAATATGGGGTTTTTGTCCCTCGAATTGGAAAAGTCCATAGCTTCAGCTTCTACCATGACCCCACTATTTTGCATGGTACTTCTGTTATCTTGGTCTTTTGTATAGAAAGAATTGCCACTTATGTCATAACCGGTCCAAGTAATGACCTAAAACGAAGGCCTTCAAGCTAGCCACTCGATTGTCTCAGACACACCGGTCTCATGCAAAACCTTTTTCTCGAACCACTGCATGAATGTCTTATTTTGCTCAATAGCAATCTGCATGTCATTCTTCCTTGGATTCTTGTTCTTCAAAGTCTTTCTGTGTTCATATATGTAAGGTTAAACTTCTTCCATATTATTCAGGATATACAAGTAGGCTTGCAACACCTCTTCACGAGGACCATTCTTCACTTTCAGTCCTCGTGTTCCCTTGCTTCTCCCCTCTTCATGCTGAGATTGTTCCTTCTTCCCTGACATATAATCTTTGCAAAACTCCATAGCCTCCTCAACTACATATCTTTCTACTATTGAGGCTTCTGGTCGATAAGGATTCTTAGAATACCCTTTTAAGATCTTCATGTATCGCTCGAAAGGGTACATCCACCTCAGGTAAACCGGACCGCAGAGCCTTACCTCCCTTACCAAATGAACTACCAAATGCACCATTATATTGAAAAATGAAGGAGGAAAATGCATCTCTAGTTGTGACAAAATAATGTAACCCTCATTTTCCAGTTCATCCAACTTTTCAGTGTCAATGACTTTGTTACAGATAGCATTGAAGAAAACGCACAATCTCGTTACACTGGTTTGAACTTCATCTTTCATTATGCCTCTAATAGCTACCGATAATAGTTGTTGCATCAACACATGATAATCATGGGACTTCATTCCCACTAACTTCAAATCGTCCATTGAGACACATCTTCTCACATTCGAGGAATACCCTTGCGGCACCTTAATTTCATGCAAACACCCACACAAACTTCTTTTATATGCTTTTGATAGTGTATGCGCTGCTAGCTCTATGTATATCTGAAATACGCGATTAAAGTGAAATAGAGACCAATAATAATCAAAACTCATTTAAAATCCCATCCTTGAGATAGGGTTTTCACAAATGCCTTTTAAAATCTAATTAACTTGGTCTCATATTCACATTTCGAATACAATTACTACGCGAAGATAAATCACATTCATATAAATATCAGAGTGTACAACATAATCATCCCGGCAATCCCGGGTACATACCTTCACTAAAGATACATAGGGCACAATTGCCCATTACAATTCTTCAAATAGGGATTACACAATCTCATCTCAAATTTATAACCCTATATTCAATCGAATCATATACAGTCTTCACAACTCATTGATAACCAACTACCAACTCTCATCTCGAAGGAGTCCTAGCCGCTCCCTCCACGAGCCACTTGCCCTGTCTAAATTGTTGGTAGGGGAAGGTGAGATTCGAGAGAATCTCAGTAGGGAAACATTATCAATATACAGGCAAGATAAGTGTTTAATGCATGACATGCTTGTATCATATAACTCATGCACACATACAATGACAAATCTATAAGCTCAATGATTCGAACGATACACATATGGCCATAGCATATATTGAAATGTTACAAGTTTGGATGATCAATTAAATAGTGCAAGTGTACACTGTCGTAATCAAGTGATATAGAAGTAAGTAGAGTATTGTTCCCACGATGATTGATCACTAAGTACCAAAATGGGTAATTTTAATTCTATTTAGTCGATCGATAAATTGGTGATTGAGAGTACAAATAAAAGAAAAATAATTAAATATGAGTGCAGATGATATGAAAACAAATATGAGAAAAAGTCATAGGGATTAGATTTCACTTAACAAATTCCGGATTGAATCACTTATCTATTCTAGCCCAATTTATTCCACATGATTGATAGTCGAGTTTCCTTAATTTAATTACTAGCCTCTTCCAAGGTCAAGCAATTCTATAATTAATTGCTAATCCAATATATTCCTATATGAATTTAAGCAATTAATTATGCATTAAGATTTATGAAACTCAATAAGACTACACAACTCATATGAATATATTCCTATTTCATATGCAAGTCATGATTTTAATTATAGGATCTATACACATGCATCTCCTTCCAGTCTCAACATGCATATTGTAATCATTCAAAAGGTGGCCAATCAAATGAAAGCATTAAGAACAATAATTTAAACTCAATCATGAAGGAGAAATTAAAACTAGATTTAATAAGTTAAGATTCAATCCGGCATTAGTAAGCTATGTCATCACCCTAGGAAAATGAAAATTTAGCACATGATGAAATTAAAAACAAAACCAAAATAAATTGACATTATATAAAGCTAGAATGAAAGCCTCAGAAATACTGCATAAACTTGAATATTAAATTCTCAAACATAAATATACAACTAAAAGATGAATGAAAGATGAAGAAATCTAGCCGTCCCTTTAGGAGGTAAAACCTTCCATGTAGGCGGCATGAAAAATGTAATACAATACTAAGCCTTCCATGTAGGAGGCATGCAAAAAGTAATATAATACTAAGCCTTCCATATAGGAGGCATGAAAAAATTAATACAATACATAAAATTAAAAATAAAAAATAACACAATTTATTTAGAACTGTCAGAAAAAATATCTCTCCCTGTCAGAGAAGGATCTCTGACTGTCAGAAAATTCTCCACCTCCACACCTTCGAATCTGCACCTGACGCATTCAATTTATAGGCAGCGTCGCGTCACTTTTTCCACGTTGCTACAGTGATTTCGACTTCTTTTCACGCATTGCTACAGTAGTGAACAGTAACCTGTCAGTTGGTTTACGCGTTTTTTCCGTGTTGCTATAGTGCTACAATGATTCCATCCGCTACAGTCACCTTCGTCCGCTACAGTAACGTCCTGCTACAGTGATTCCATCATGAATAGTGATCGACGCTACAGTACTGACATTTTTTTATATTTTTCTTTATTTTTTAAATACTATTTATTTTACACCCAAAATATATTATATTAAACTCAAATATCGTCCATAAAATCATCATATAAGGGAAAATAAATATGCAAATATTTCACTTATCATGAAACATAGCTTTAAATCATTCATACATGTTCCACATAATCAAGCAAAGTAATAACATGCATCAACACATTAATACAGTTATCAGAGCATGCAGGAGAGATAAGTTCCCTACCTCCAGTCTTTTCTCCTTAATTTGCGTGCCAGCAACTCGGGGCTTCACATTCGATCCTACAATGTCAAATGTACTATTTAGAAATTTCCATAGTGTTTCTGGGGATTATATGAGGCTATATTGAAAATTTACTAAAATACCCCCGGGGACCCGGCCCGGCCCCGCCGTACCCGGTCCGGCTGTACTTTTCTTGAAATTTTGACATGGGCTATTCTAACATATTTTAGCCCAGTGAATCCATTTCCGGACTCAGAATTATAAAATTCAATGTCAATTTACAAATTTACCCTTGGCAGCCCCACTTTAAGTGTTTCAGGGGCGTTTTCGTAATTATGCTTTTTCGGCCTTTTCCGAAAAAGTGCCCAACTGTAACCCCACCTAATTTTCGCTCCTGAACTCAATGGAATCATCAAATCATTAAAAATCCAACTCTAAGACCCATTTCTAGAGCTGGCCGAAATTCTCAAGTATTCCAGGGAAAATTGGGGTTTTTCGGTTTCGGCTCCGTAAACGCGTTCGTTTCTACTCTTAACCACTTTATTGACCATTCCATTAGGTCACAACTACTATTTAGTACCAATTTGGGCAGCATAACAGCCCCACACACCTATTTTCCATTTTTGAAAACAATGACAATCCGGCGAAATTTCACCCATTAAATTATCCACAGCAGCCAGAATAGTCAATACACAAGAGTTTGGAAGTTACCTCAAGCTCCCACTAGCTTTTCACAAGAGTGGCTGAAACCCTAGCCCTTCTTAACCATGAAAATTGAGCTTCCAACACCTTAAAGAACATGAAAGACAAGCTTAGGAGCAAGGTTATACGTGTTAGGAGCTAGATCGTCGGAGAAATCGGCTTACCTTGTGAGATTTCTCCTCTTTCTCTCTCTAAGAGCTCTCAAACGTCTCTCTCTCTTTTAAGCTGAAACTCAAGATAGAAATGAGAGAAATAAGAAGATGGGAAATATTTTAATTCCATGATGATGTCATCTTTTATTTTGGTGATGTCATAATTCCCATTTTCGGATTTTCTGCCCAAACTTTGAAAAATCATAACTAATTCTAGAAACATCGAAATGAGGTGATTCCAAAGTCAAATAAAATCTATTCAAGTCCTCTACATAGGAAAAATATTGGTCATTACTAGAAATCAGCACACAAATACATAATTACACACATTTCATCACTGCCCAAAACAGAGTCCATTTTCGACCTCAAACTTTGGACAGCTATGACTCCCAATTCCCAAAACGAAATGGCACAAACTATATGTCCATTTTGAAGCTTGGGATGTGAACTTTAAGACTGGAAAGTTTCAATATTTTCTGACATCATTTTCCCAGTCACAACGTCCACACGAACAGACTGCTCAGACAGAATTCACACTGGACAGAATTTCCAAACTTTGCACACAATGTATCCAATCCAATCCAAACCAATTCCAATGACTAAATACCACAACATGACACCATTTTAAACAAAAATCCCCATCCAATTCCACCATTCACATTCCACACGAAAATACCATAAAATCAGGGCAAAATTCACAATTCACCATACTAAACCAAAAGTCACAAAACTTAGATCAAAAGGAAGCAAATGCTCACCTCACCAGTACAAAAAAGGTGTTTTAGACCGGCCTATTTAGACCGGTTGTAGTGGATGCAGGTCTAAAAGAAATGTGCGGTGGCATTTTCATTATTATAAACAAGTTGGGAGACCGGTTATTATAATAACCGGTCTAAAAAAAATTATTTAGACCAGTTCTATTCTAACCGGTCTAAAAAAAATTAGGGATTTTATTTTTTAGATCGGTTACTGAGAGAACCGGTCTAAAATATATATTTTTTAGACTGGTTAAGAGGATAACCGGTCTAAAAAAAAGGTTTTTAAGACCAGTTGCCTAACCACCGGTCTTAAAAGTGGACTTTTAAGACCGGTTGTTAGGCAACTGGTCGTTAGGCAACCGGTCTTAAAAACCTTTTTTTTAGACCGGTTATCCTCTTAACCGGTCTAGAAAATGTTCCCAATTTACTTTCACGCCGTGCCTCAGCTCATACTCCCACCTCTTCCATTCTGAAATCGATCCCTTCCATTCTGAATCACCCAAGCAACTTTGTTCCCAATCTTTTCTCTCCTCAGCGCGAGTCCCCGTCCCTTACCATATCCCATTCTAAATCGAGTTCATCGTCGCTCTTCAGCCGCTGTACTGTCATATATTGCTTCAGCTACTCGTGGTTGTCATCGTGGGTGCTGTCATCCCTGCTTATTCACTGCATTTCTGGGACATCTTCGTCTTCAATCTCTTTTTTGAGGTATGCTTCATCCTCCTCTACATTTCCCCCTCTACAATTACTATATAGAAGCTGTACTACTTCTAGATTTGGTCATCGGCCTAGGCTAGCAATGTTCTGGTGTGTTTGGTGTTTAAATCCCTCTCAAAAAAGGAGAAAACATTATTATGTTCCTCCTCTGTTCTATTGTTGAATGTGAATGCACATTAGGTGTTTGATAAAATGTTTGAAAGGAGAAATTAAAGACATTTATATTCGGTATAAGCTGTCATGTCCGTGAGGTTTGCGATTGTCTATAAGCTAAGCTTCAAGTTCATATCTAGTTTGCTTCTGTTGGACTTTCTTTTTTCCCCTCGTCCCATTTTGTGTATTGCTTGTCTAACTGGTTTGCTTTTGAAAGGGGTTTTCTTATTTTTATGTTAAAAGTATCATACCAATCTGGTGTGCGAGCTTTTATGTTGTGAATTGGCTTGTTGATAGCAGTAGATGTGTTGCTGAGCGTGCCTTTGCTTGAAATTATTACACCTTTGGATCTTAGACAAGTTAAATTTTTACCAGCCGAGGCTTCGGGATGTCAATGTATGTATGAAACAATTGCAGATTTTTGTTAACGTATAACTATTTAATATCTTTTCTTGAGCTTCTTGTCAGTTCATGGGAGTATGTTACTGTGTTTGAGCGCCATACCTTAACTTTCAATTTGAAATTGCTAGTGGAATGGTTTTCTCTAATTTCATGAAGGTTGAAACTGAAAGGAATGAACTCAAGCGCATTTTTAAAGTGTTTTCTGTCAGGTTTTTCAATATAACAGTGACACGGGTAGGAACTTTTCTTAACTAGTCAATAATGTGGTGTTGAGTTATAAAAGTTGCTGTGGGTTATATTTTTATTTTTATTTAAAGAGCTTAAAAGTAAACAACAACGGGGCTTTACCCATGAGTAGTTACTTTGCATGAATGGAATGAAAAGAAAAGAGAAGAAATAATCTTTATGCAAGACTCTATTGTCTCGTGAGATTATTGTGTGAATGGTAAGGAATCACCAAAATAAGGTAGCTGCAGACGGGAAATGGATTCTATTTACACTTGAACTACAAATATCCTATTTACTGTTATTCTTCATGTTACGTTTCCTCTCTGCTTTCCCTAGCCCAATGATTCTGAGATGAAGTTAAAAAAACTGGATCCTTTTGATCTGTACTGGCAATTGAATGGCATGTATGCAGATCAAAATACATCGGACTTGTCCGGGAGAGCTAGATGATGTGGTGAAGCAGCTGAACAAAACAACAGGTTCAGTGACCGTTGGTCAAATCGGTCAGACAGTGATTATATACAGGCCTAGTCTCACCAAATTAAAGGCAGAAGAGAAGAAGAAACAAGCTCGAAAAGAGTTTCTAAGAAAACAGCTAAAGCCAAAACTGGTAAGCAAGTTAAGGGCTTAGCTTTCATTTTTCTATTTACACTTGTCCCTTACGACATTTCCCTAATAGTATAATGATTTTTCGCAATGATATATATATATATATATATTTTTGATGGATGGAAGTATACATATGCAAATATATGTGTGTGTGTGTGTGTATATTAATTGATGAAAGGCTTTTTGTAGATCACGAGCAGGGCTTAGGGTTTTCATTATTTCTATTTGAGTAATGAATTCTTCATTCTTTTATGAAAAAAATGGTATTTCAAATTGTAACAATATCATATGGAGATTTATATATAGTTTTGAAATCAGCGATGAGATGTACATCAGAGCATGTGTATTGAATTATTATTTGTGAAGATAGAAAGTAATATTTTTTATCATCATAAACGAAAGAGCGTACGTGGATTTTTTCTTTTAGGCATTCGATCCTAGGGGAAGTTTAATTAAGGATAAAATAGGACAGATAAAATTAGTTAATATAACTAGAGGCAAGAAGGTGATCACCCTCAAAATCCACATGAGAAGACCAACATTGAAATGGCTGAAATTAATCATACTTGAGTTTATGAGGAAAATTACAATTCACTCACAATGTACAAGATATGAGACTCATCCTTTGATTTCGATAGGGTTATTCTTAGCTCTCTCTCAACTCTCAATGTCTTTTAAACTAGTGAACATACTGCACGATTCTTTAATATGATTAGTTACATTAATCTAATTATTTGCTTGCAAGTGCTGGATCTAGTGGGACGATTTACACTTGTTTTATGAATAAAATATAGGAACATAAATAATTGGGAAGGATAGGAATATATCATATATATATATAGGTAATGATCCGGGTGCTATATTAATCATTATTGGTTTTTTGGCCATTCACATTCAATATGCATGAATGGGGTTGTGATCTAACTTCTTCAACCCCATTCATATAAATTTGTGGCCAAAATGTTTCTTATATTTCAAATAAGTAAAAAAGTCAACACTCTTGTTTATGCTTGAAGAAAAAGATGACCCATTCTCATCATACTCCTACCTTTTCCAGGGGAAAAAGTAGAAAACAAAAAAAAGGTGTTGGAATATATGGATCATAGTTGGATACAAGCTAAACGGACGAGTGTTGAATATGATGTTGGGGTGAGGGTTTTTTAGACTTTGCAAAAAGAAATGCCGATGATGATAGTGGGATGTTTTATTGCCCTTGTGTAAAATGTTTGAATGAGAAGCGATTAAGTGCTGCAGATATATATACACATTTAATTTGTGAAGGGTTTTGTAAGACATATGTAGTATGGGTATAGCATGGTGAACAATTAGAAATGCCAAGTGCGTCTCAACAGGGGGAAGTAACTTGTGATGATAATGACACAGATATGGATGATCTGATAGAGGATATTATTCGTGATGTAGGAGAAAAGGCTTTTGAACAATCACATGCATATGGTAATATGTGCAGTGATGCTGAGAAGCCGCTGTACCCGGGTGGTAAAAATACCAATTGCTGAATGTTGTATTGAAATTGTTAAGCTTGAAAGCACGGCATGGATGGAGCAACAAGAGTTTTTTAGAAATGCTTGAGGCCTTTAAAGATATGCTTCCTAATGATAATGTGTTGCCTTGTCGATACTATGATGCTAAGAAAATACTGTGTCCACTAGGGATGAAGTATAAAAAGATCCATGCTTGCCCTAATGATTGCATATTGTATAGAAAAGATCATAAAGAGAAAGAGCAATGTCCGATATGTGAAACTCCGAGGTATAAATCAAATAAGGGCCCTGCAAAAGTGTTGTGGTATCTTCCAATCATTCCAAGGTTCAAGCGCCTGTTTGCCAATGAAATTGATGCCAAAAATTTGAGATGGCATGCAGATGAGAGGATTTCTGATAGAAAGCTTCGACATCCAGTGGATTCTTCTCAATGGCAGAAAATCGATCAATTATTTCCTAGCTTCGGTGATGAACCTAGGAATCTCAGGCTTGGGCTTAGCACAGATGGCATGAATCCTTATGGTAGCCTCAGCAGTATACATAGTTCATGGCCTGTTCTGTTAGTAATTTACAACTTATCTCCTTTGTTATGTATGAAATGAAAGTACATTATGTTGTCTATGATGATTTTGGGACCAAAGCAACCCGGAAATGACATAGATGTTTACCTAGAACCCTTGATCAAAGACTTGAAAGAGTTATGGGATAAAGGTGTCGATGTTTTTGATGCAAACAAGAAGGAGACTTTTAATATGCGAGCAATGATCTTTTATACTATAAATGACTTCCCTGCATATGAGAACTTGTCAGGATATAGCGTTAAAGGCCACAAAGCTTGTCCGATATATGAAGAAGGCACATGCTACCATCAACTTCAACATGGAAGAAAGACGGTTTACCTTGGCCATAGGCGATTTCTTAGATGAAGCCACCCTTATCGTAGATTAAAAAAAAGCTTTTTTCAGGTGGCTAAGAGTTTGAAGATGCCCCAGAGGCATTGACTGGGGAGAAAATTTATGAAAAGGTGAAAAATATCAATACTATGTTTGGTAAGTCATCAAAGAGTAGAAATGAGAAAAATATATGGAAAAAAAGGTCCGTCTTCTTCGATCTTCCATATTGGCGCAATCTTGATGTTAGACACTGTATTGATTTCATGCATGTGGAGAAGAACGTATGTGATAGTATTGTTGGGACACTGCTCAATATACAAGGAAGTTCTAAGGATGGCATGAAGGCAAGATTAGACTTCCAAGAAATAAGAATACGAGAAGATTTACATCCAAGGCCATATAGTAATAGAACGTTTTGTCCTCCAGCTACTCATACTTTGTCTAAGGATGAGAAAAAAAGCTTTTGTGAGTGTTTACATGGTGCTAAAGTTCCCTCAAGGTATTCTTCAAATTTTAAAAAGCTTGTATCGATGAAAGACTTGAAGTTAATAGGGCTAAAGTCTCATGATTGTCATATCTTAATGCAACAACTAATCCCAGTAGCTATTCAAGGCATTGCCCAATATGATGTTCAACACATATTGACTAGACTTTATCTCTTCTTCAATGCCATTTGTTGTAAAGTCATTGACACGGAAAGATTGGAGGAATTGGAAAATGAAGGATATATGATCTTGCGCCAGCTTGAGAAGCTTTTTCTTCCTTCCTTTTTTGACATCATGGTACACTTGATTGTTTATCTAGTGAGGGAGATAAAGTTGTGTGGCCCTATCTATTTCCGGTGGATGTACCCAATCAAAAAAACTATGAAAATACTAAAAGGGTATGTGAAGAACCCCAACCAGCCTGAAGCATTTATTGTTCAAAAATATGTTTCTGAAGAAGCAATGGAATTTTGTCAACATTATTTGTGAAATGTACGACATATTGGCCTTCCTAAACGTCATGATCAAGAAGCGGGTAGACGCGGGGCAACAGTAAAGAGCATAGATGCTGATGAATTGCAACAAGTCCACTTGTACATCTTGAACAATGTTGATGAAGTTCAATATTACATGAATACCCATAAAGAAATTGTACGGAAACAAAATAGTCGAATGACTGAACAAAGGTTAATTAAGGAGCATAACAGAACTTTTGGCACATTGGTTCAAACAAAAGGTTGACGGAGAAGAATGTGTTTCTGATACAATAAATTGGTTAGCACATGGTCCTGAAGTTGATGTCATAAGTTGGACTTCATTTGTGATCAATGGTTATATGTTTTACACAAAGTCCCTAGATGATAAGAGCACCGTCCAGAATAATGGAGTTGTATTAGTGGCTGAATCTATGCACTTCTCTAGTTCGAAAGATAAGAACCCTACATTGGCTGCCATACCTTATTGTGGGGTGATTGAAGAGATTTGGGTGGTTGACTATGTTAAAATTAGATTTCCCATTTTCAAATGCAAGTGGGTTAATGTCAATAATGGTGTGAAGATCGATAGGTTAGGATTTACATTAGTAGATCTACATAGTAGAAGTTTTGGAGATGAACCTTTCATTATGGCAGATCAGGCGCAACAAGTGTTCTATATCACTGATCAGGAAAATAAAATGTGGTCTGTAGCTCTCCAAGGAAAAAGGGTCATTGATATTGACGAGAAAAGTCACTCAAATTATGATCTTCTTGAGACTCCTTCTTTTTCTAGGGGTCTACCAGAACTGAACGAAGAAGATGAAGCAGATAATGCGCACGGCACAAGAAATGATCATCACGAGGGAATATGGGATGATATCTCTTTATGATACTACTTTGAACTTAACTAACTAAAGTAATTATGATTATGATTTATATCCGAAGAATATGTTTAGTTATTTTATCAATATAGTCTTCACATGTCATAGCTTAGGATTTATCTTTCTTTGTTGTCGTTACAGGAAAATGACGAATCCCCAGCATCCTAGTGTAGAGGATCAGCCACCTACTACACCTCTGAGTCAGCCACCTAGTGCTTAGGAGAGTCAGCCAACTAGTGTTAATCAGGGTGAACTAGCAATGCTCAGAGCCAGGGTCATAGTGAGCGTAGTAGCTAGTCTGTACGGAGGGGTAGATGTGGTACATGGTTGACAGACGTCTCCCTCAGTCGGAGTGCAGGCCAAAAGATACTGATTGAGTTTGATAGATATTGGAAACCAATCGGGCCTAATGCACAACGATATAGGAGTTTTGTTGGCCTCCTTGCACGCAACAAGCCGAGCATCTTGATAGAGGAGTAGAGAAATGTCGATGTAAAGGTGAAGCAACATATTTGGGACACTATCCAGGTATACAATTATCTTCTATATGTAATTAATTATTATCAAATGTCACAAATTTGTTACTTACTTCTTCAATGCATGCATTCCAGCTCACCTACGACGTTCCTCAGAGTGAGATCTTGTACAACAAGATAATGACGTATTGTTATGAGCGCTGGAGCAAGTTTAAGACAAGTTTGACCAACAATTACATTCATATCGAGGTGAAAGATGGTTAGCCTCGTCCTAATCCGTGCGACCAGTATACATTTCTTGATCAAGCGACTTGGCAAGCATTTGTTAGGCTTCGGACTACTCCAGAATCTTCGGTTAGTTGACTTATTTTTTGTTTTATTTACTTAGCAATTTTATTAATTGATTATAACACTTTCCTTTTCTATCATTTCTTATTCATAGGAAAAAAGGCAAAAAGCACAAGAGAATGGTAGAAAGAATGATTGCCCTTATACAATGTCTCGTGGGGGTTATGTAAAGGCTGAAAGAGACTTGTTGGTGGCCAAACGGAAGAGATTAGAAGAAGCATCTTAATCCGATCCTTCTATTCTTCTTTCTCTACCATCTCCGATTCGTCGTAAAGAAAAATGGATGTTTGCCCACCAAAAGAGGAGTGGCTCTTATACGAGTGAACAATCTCGTATAGTAGGTGAAAGAATTGTAAGTATATATCGTTGCTGTTATTAATTACATAAGAAACATACATCATTACTTATGTTTGTTATTTTGTATTATCTTACAGGAGGAACTTAGAAAAAAACAAAAGGAGGGATCTTTTAAGTCGAAGGGCAGGAATGATGTTCTAACTGTTGCTACTGGCAAACATGAGCATCCAGGCCGTGTCAGGGGAGTTGGAGGAGGGGTAGGGATACGGGATTACTTTGGAGCCCTCGTACACCATTCCTCAAACATCGTGACTAAGGAGGAATTGGAGACTATGTTGGCCACTACAAGAGCAGAAGCAAAGGCCAAGGCTGAAGCATCATTTGATGCACTATTAGAGACCCAGTTGAGCAAGATGAAAGAGGAAATGATAGTGTTTATGAGCTCAAGACAAGATACCAGTGCTCCCCAGCCACAATCTCTTAATCCTAATAAGCAGAGCACTAAAGGGAGTTGTTGCAACATCGGGCAGTCATCAAAGGTTCTGGCAGGAGAAATTACTGAGCCTTGAGACATTTTTGTCGAGGATCCTCTGAGACGGTTAGTTGCACGGGGTAGTGTGCATAACCTCGGATCAACTGTCCACCACCAACAAATGCAAGCTGATCAAGTCCGAGTGTCAGTTGATGAGGTGATCATTGCAGATGCACTTGTCCCTATCCCTTATGATAAATTCAAGATTGTAAGCGATCTCCTCGGTATGTTTATCTTGTGGCCAAAGAACCTTGTTTCTATTCGAGCTGAGGAAAGTCCGATCAAAGCCCCACCAAGTCCAGCTCCCTTCACTCAAGAAGTTTCATAGCCTCCATTGAATATCATGCAACAAGTGATTCTGATGGCATTTGATACATCCTTTCAAACAAGAGATTAGCCTATGGATTCAGTTGTTGGCAAGTCAGGGGCAACATGCTATCTTGAGAGGGATGATTTGATGTCCTTGGTAGCTCCTAGACAAAATCTTATGATTGAGATTGTCCAACTATTCTTAATGTAAGTATCTTCTGCAATTCAAAGTAAATATTTTAAAAATTTCACCGTTTACCTTTGGTTTATGTCCTTGCATTATTGTAGGTACATGCATCGTAGGTTGGTCTCCTATGGTAAAAGCACAAAATTTGGATTCTTATGCCCCATCAAATCCAAGAGAAAGGGACCACTGTTGCTATCAGACATACATACTTATCAGAGAGGCTTAGTGAAACTGAGATTGAGTGTTTCTTGGCTCCATATGTTCATAGGTAAGAAAAAAACTTATATTTTAAAATATATATAATGTTTTATATTTGTTTGATAGGTTTTTCTGTTTTTCAGTGATCATTGGCAGTTGGTTCTTCTATGCAAGAGCAGTTATACTTGTTAGATCTCATGTTTTGATGATAACAAAAGAATGGTTTGAAAAGGAAATGTTTAATAATCAAGCTTGAACTAAGTAATGACAGGAATAAGCTTTACTTGAGGTAAGCATGGAAGTAGTGAAGATTGGGCAAGAGAAAATGCTGAGGAACTTGATCAGAAGCAAATCTTCTAAGGCATTACTCGAGGCGCTACTCGAGTAATGAGACAAAACTTGAAGTAACAGAGGAGAACTTCCAGTAACCTGCCACCATTACTCGAGGAACTACTCGAGTAACCAAGTAAAATTTTAAGGTTGCTCTCAGCCTGCTAATGTTACTCGAGGAGCTACTCGAGTAACCATGTGAAAACTTCCAGTTGCCTTCAAGTTTTCCCAATGATACTCGAGGAGCTACTCGAGTACCTTTGTTTCAGAAAATATGGACTTCTCGGCAGTTTGTACTACTGTTAATGTTACTCGAGGCACTACTCGAGTAACCCTGTGAAAACTTCCAGTTGACTTCAAGTTTTCCCCATGATACTCAAGGCGCTACTCGAGTAACCGTGTATTTGAAAATGTGAAGTTCTCGGCACTTTGTACCACTGCCAATGTTACTCGAGGAGCTACTCGAGTAATGCACTAAGGTAAGTGAAAACTTGAGGTTAGTACCCGATTAACTTGAACTCTCTTTATTTCATATTCCTCAAGTCCTTATGGTTTAAGTGGATTCCTCGAGTATGTACCCCAGTATATGCAAATGTTTTCAAAATAAACTTCAAGTCATTACCAGAGTAAATCATGTTCAAAAGTCTCTGTTACTCAAGGAGCTACCCGAGTAACCTATGCTAAAATGAATGCATTACTCGAGTCCCTACTCGAGTAACAAGGTAATTGCTCTCGGCCTTGAAATCCTGCCAACATTACTGGAGTAGAGCATCGAGTAATCAAAAGTTTTTTACAGGATTACTCGAGGTGTTACCCCAGTAATCTATGAAGTTGCAAAAGCATTACTGGAGTAGCTACCCGAGTAAATAACTATTCTAAAAGGTTTGAAATTTAGTTTACTCCATGCATTACCCGAGTAATCTCGTTTCTCTTCATTGAATTTCAAATAAACAATGATTTCACGATGTTACTCGAGGATCTACTCGAGTAAACTTTAAGGGATACTCGAGGAGCTACTCGAGTAAGCATACCCAGAAATTTAGAAATCATTCAAACTTTCATTATATTGTTTCCTATATAATTAACCTTTCATTGTATTAGCATTCTTAGTATATTTACAGAGAAACAATGTAGAAATCATATCAAGAGATGAAAGTCAAAAGAAACGTTCAAATACCAACCACCGCCAACGGATATTTTTCAAAAACTTGAAAAGTCAATAGTGCCTGCGCACTCACCAACGGACGAAAGGAAACGTTCCAACGGTCATCACCAACATACCTATATATATGGGAACCTTCAAACAGAGAAAAAACAACCAAGCACACATACGAACGTATCATTAAGTTCATTGCTCTATTTTCACGTTGAAATTGTATTTCTATGCTTCAGTGATTATCATTTACTCTGTAAGAGAGATATTTCATTCAAACTCAATATTTGTTATTGAGATAACTTAAGGTTGTGGAACCTTGAGTTGGGATTGGATTACAACCTGTAAGGGGGAGCGAGTGTCCAGGTGTAAGGAACTTGCTTGTACTGAGGTGCCAAGAACCCACTGAATCTTGGAAGCTATAATGAAAACTCTCAGAGAAGCTCTGAGGACTGGACGTAGGTCAAAGTGGTTGTGACCGAACCAGTATAACTCCCGGTGTACACTTCGGTGATATTTCTCCTTCCTCATTACTGTTTTAATTCTTTTGTCAAAGTTTTATATTTTTGAAAGAAATTTCAGTATCACCCAATTCACCCCCCCTCTTGGGAGAAACGCTTGATCTAACAATACTGTCATCCTCTTATGCTCCCTCCACTTCAAACCAGGGAATGATTTGAAAAAGACCATGAACTCGTAAGTTTTCTTACCTTATTACCTTTTGTTTGTCGGAATTTATGGAATTTGTGTAAAATAATTAATCTTTGTGATTTTGATGATGATAGGGCTATGTGGACATTCCTACACACTGCTTGTGGTAAGCATATTCATGACTTAAAAGACCCTACATGGATCATGCCAAAGGTTAGTATATATTGATTTGTTTAAAGAATGTAATAAGCCATACCTTTATACTCATTTTAATGATATCATGTTTTTTTTAAGAGCCGGAGGCAACCACAGGGGTCCAACATATGTGGTTTTTATGTTTTGAGACACATCTACAATATTATCACTATAGGCATGACTGATTTTTCTAAAGAGGTAAATTTATATTTCAGAACTTTTGTATTACGTACTTTATTGTTTTTAAGTTACTAAGTTAATATTTTGTCTGGTATTGGTGTTACAGATGTTTGACTTTGCTGATTCCTTTTCTGAAGAAGATATTGATTTTATTCTCACATGTTGTGCTGAATTCATCTATGAGCTATTACAAAAATAGTTAGTTTTTGAATCCAACGTTATATTGTACATTGTTCTCATACGTATTGCTCCTGCTGTATGAATTTCTAACTGGGTTTATGTATCTGTGTAGGACAATTTCTGGAATATGGGTGATACAGGAGGCATGGGATTTGAGGGATTGTCCTCTATACTTTTTCTTCACTTTTTATTTTGTAAAACTGAGAAATTTCTGTTGTTGCTTGTATACTTGAATTTCTGCTGTTGTCTATACTTTTTCCTTGAATTTTATTGCTGCCATTGTCATTCAAAGTTTTGCATCCATTTCTGAGCAAACTTGTTTATTTGGGCATTCCTTCATATTGCACATTAAAATTGATTCATATGCTGTGTTTTCGTTTTAGATAGTTTTTTAGTGCATTTGGAGTTCCTGGAATTTGATTTAGGCTTGTTGCTTGAATTGTCCACATTTGATCTTCAACCTTGATATCTTGCAAGTTGCAACATTTCACCAAGTGTTAGCTATCTCAATTTGATTTGTGTGGCTTAAAATTAAGTGTTCTACACTAATTCACATTTGTTGGAAGTTGATTTAAAGTCACCCTGTCTTACACCTTCATTTATGCTTGCTGTTGTCATTGCTTCTATGAAATCTGTGTTGCGTTGCTTCTGTGGAATCAGGGATAGAAATGGTTTTCTGGGTAGTTTATATATAAAAGGGATTTTTTTAAAAAAAATAGAACTTTTAAGACCGGTTGGAGCTAGAACCGGTCTTAAAGGTCTAACCTTTAAGACTGGTTCTAGCTGAAACTAGTCTTAAAATTTAATTTAAGACCGGTTGTAGGTGCAACCGGTCTTAAATGTGTGAAATTTAAGACTGGTTGTGCCCTACAACCGGTCTTAAAGGTGAGAAATTTAAGACCGGTTGTGCCTACAACCGGTCTTAAAGGTGAGAAATTTAAGACCGATTATGCCTACAACCGGTCTTAAATTAAATTTTAAGACCGGTTGTTCTTCCAACCGGTCTTAAAAGTTATACGTTTTAAACCGGTTGTCTAAAAAGTAAAAGACGTTTTAGACCTACTGTAACAAGACCTAATACACAACCGGTCTAAAAAGTCTTTTTTAACCGGTCTAAAAAGTCATTTTTCCACTAGTGCCTCTTCTTCTTTCCCAAACCAATTTCTTGATTCTCCATCTTTCTACTTTTGCTCAAGCTCTCAAACACCTTCAATCAAGAATCTAAAACCATAGCAATAAAACTCTCATCACTATGAACAAGATTATAGAAGGACATTAGAGCATTAGATGACATATACAAGGCTAAAACCTCACCTCTTGCTTTCTCTTTCTTCCTTGAGCTCACAAAAATGGAGGCTTTGGAGAGAAATGAAGATGATGAAGAGAGTGATAAGTTTTTGGATGCCAAAACCGACCAAATAGACAGGAGAGGAGAGAGGGGAAAAGGGTTGAACATTTGACCTAAGATCCATGGCTCAAACTTGCCATGTGTCAACATCTTGACAAACCTCACATGAGATCACATAAGCTCACACACATGTGATTCCACCCCTTGATCTCTTGCACAAATCAATCTTAACCATTGATCTTGAAGTTACCAATGAGTTTCCTCTTCGGTAACCGATCAATTGGTAGGTAACTTTACCGTTTTGCCCCTGATTATGGCAATTCCTCTTGAATCACCACCAAATACATTTTCTCATTCATTTACACCATACATACGCCCTTCCCCTTATTTTTATTCAATTTAGATGTTAATACATAATTGAACTCAAATACAGGGTTTTGGCGCTGCTCATAACACATACGAATCACGTCCGAAACTCAAATCACATCGAATTCTCCAAAAGGGTTATTTATCTCTAACCACATCCACTTTTGGAGTCATTATCTCTTAATCACAATTTAGGATCTTTCTAAACTGGGGCTTAGCAGTCCACTTATCTCAGGCTTATTCTCTAGCCTCAAGTCTCAGAATTCTGGGTATTACATTAGTTGTGGATGTAATCGGTCTCTTATTCCTATATCAACAAGGTCTAATCTCGCACTAATCCCATCTTTAGTCTTCCCTGGTATGTGTAAAAGCGTACTGATAAGGCTATCACAAACATTCTTCTCCACATGCATCACATCAATACTGTGTCTCACGTCAAGCGAACACCAATATGGAAGATCAAAGAAAATGGATCTCTTCTTCCATATGTTCTTCTCACCTGCAATCCTCTGGTTCTTACCAAAAGTGATATTGATACGTTCCACTCGACTATAAACTTCCTCCCCGGCTAATGACTTTGGAGCTATTCCATGCTCCGGTAAGCCGTTAAAACGCTTTCTTAGCCTACGATATGGGTAGAACTGATGAAGAAACCTCCTGTGGCCAAGGTAGACAGTTTTTCTTCTATGCTTTAGTTGATGGAAGTATGTGTCTGCTTCACATATTAGGCATGCTTTATAACCCTTTATGCTGTACTCTGACAAGTTTCCGTACACAGGGAAGTCGTTTATCGTTGTGAAAATCATTACACATAGCTTGAAAGTCTCCTTCTTATAAGCATCAAACACATCTATGCCTTGAAGTCCTCAATCAAAGGCACCAAATAGACATCAATATCATTCCTTGGCTGTTTTGGTCCAGAAATCATCATAGATAGCATCATATACTTACGTTTCATACATAGCCAAGGAGGCAAGTTGTATATTACAAGGAGAACCGGCCACGCACTATGTGTGCTAGTAAGAGTTCCATACGGATTGATGACGTCTGTACAAAGCCCAAGCCGAAGGTTTCTCAGCTCGCTGCCAAATTGAGGGAACATTTCATCTATTTTTTGCCATTGTGGAGAGTCAGCTGGGTGCCGAAGATATTTCCCATAAGATATTCTCTCATCAGAGTGCCATCTCAACTGCTTCACTTTTATTGTAGTCGCAAACAAACGTTTAAAACGTGGTATTATTGGAAGATACCACATAACCTTTAAAGGTTGCCTTTTACTTGTCACATCACTACAACCACCATCTTTTTTCACTTTATATCGTGTAGTTTTACACTTAGGATACTCACTAAGACCTCCATACTCATTTCTGTACAGTACGCAGTCATTAGGGCAAGCATCTATCTTTTTATACTCCATACCCATCATAGATAGGATTTTCTTAGCCTCATACATACGATTTGGAAGTACATTATCCTCTAGAAACATATCACACAATAGTTCAAGGAGCAATGTGAAACTACTATCGGTCCACCCATAAGTTGCCTTTAAGTTAACCAAATGTAATGTTCCCGTCAGCCATGTGTACTTACTCCCACGGTATAATGGTGTCTCTGCATCACTTCGTAGGCTGTCATACTCCTACGACTGCGCAAAGGATTCTACCTCAACATTGTGAATCCTTTTCTCTATTCTATCTTCATCTATGACATCCACATCTTCCTTCTTGTGCGATGGACAATCCGTTACTTCCTCACCATGCCATATCCACCTTGTGTATCGTAGATTTATTCCTTCACAAAGTAGATAATCCTTTATGACATCAACATCTCGTCGACTCTCATTCAAACAATTAACACAAGGACAAAAATACTTCCCATTTTTTGCAGGAGCATTGTTTTTACCGAATTCAACAAATTATTCCACCCCTTTCTCATATTCTTCACTAGTTCTCAAAGCATTCATCCAACTATGATCCATTTTGTTACCACCTAAGCCATTCCCAATAACATTCACACATTTAGTATAATTGTCAATGATATATGATGGGATTGCCTTTTTCACTTTTTTCAACAAAAATTTTGACAGCATTTCCCCTTAAAAGTAAGACATCCCAAAATTTCAAGCAACCCTATCTCTCCACTACACGAATAATAATCATACTACTTACTATATTATTATATTAAGGAAACTACATTAATAATCTTACCAATCTGTTTAATTGTTGTTAATTTCATCAAAATCATTCAAAAGCTCCATTTATTTATTATAATATATATACATTGCCTTTAAATTACATGGAAAGGCTGTGTATGAAAAAAATAATTAAAACCATGAATAGTAGGTTATTTTAAGTTCTATGCAAAACATGAGTCCATATAATATTTTTCTATATAAAACAGAATAATTTTTTTCCCAAAGATGACAAACGAAGACATAAAGATAGAACATATACATATATGTAGTTGCAGTTTTGTTATAAAATCCTTAAAAAAATCCTCAAAAAAAGGGTGATTTGATTAAAATTAAAATAACCCCTACTCATTCTATTTAGGTTATGTTAAGTCATGAGACAATAATCATTAATATATCACACTATTATAAAGTTTATAAAAAGCCACACTATTGATTCATCTAAAAATGTTCCATTTGCAGTACACTAAGAAAAATACCATGTTAACTTTTGTGAATGAGAAAGACTTGAAAATTTAAATTAGTAGAAGCATCATTAAAAAAAAGTAAAAAGTATTGCAGTGATAGAGTTCCCCAGTACAATTTAAGCAATATATAAGGACACCAATCTCAACCACTCAATATAAGCAATATATAAGCACAATTAACGTGATATTTCCTATTGCCTAGGCTTTTCACATTGCAAGTTTTACTTTAATTTATTCAAGTAAATTTATATTTCAAAAAGAAAATAAACCATTCTGTTACAAAAAACAAGAAGAAGAAAATAAACTAACCTGATGAAGGGGGCGCCTACGACTATGTATGCTGGAGAGGTAGTGAGAATACGTTGGAGATCAGAAGTGTATAGACGGTGGGGAGGTAAACTGGAGGGTGGAGAAAGCAATGAACCACGGTGTGTGGAGGTGTGGACGATAATGGAAGGAAGGAGGTGGAGGAGAGCAAAAACCTACAATGGAGGAAGGGGTGGCCTGGTGCGTGCGTCCTTCAATGGATTTTAGGTGGAAGAAGTTGCAGAAAGGAGGAGTTGAAGAAGTAGAGTTGAAGAAGGAGTGTAGTCGTCGGACAAGCAAGGAGGGAGGAAGAGTAAAGTAGTTTGGTCAAAAAAGGAGGGAAGGGGAGTGAAGAATAGAAAAGACGCACGTCAGGCACTTGTCTGACATGCGCAGGGATGCCTTTAGGCATCCCAAATGGCATTTGGGACGCCTAAAGTCTGGGTTTAGACATCCCAAAATAATTTTGGGACATCTAAACCCAGCTCCTGGCGCTAAAAAAATTTGCAAAATTTATATTTCACGCCTGGAAAAACTTTAGGCGTCCTAAATTCAAATTTGGGACGTCTAAAGGTTTCCTTATATACATATAATTATGAAATTGCCACCGCCTGCCTTTTTAACCACCCAATTTAAAATTTAAGACGTCCTTTGGGGTGGTTATATCCTAATTCTGTAATAGTGAATTCACGATATTAACATTTACTTTCAAGTTAGTTCATCATCATCATAATCATATGATAACATGTGTAGTGAAGTATATGTCAATGTATCTCTATTTGGAAATGTTGCAGTCAGAGCCTTTAAGGACAGAACGAAAGATCTGGATGTGCCCACCTTATCTGTCTTATGGTTTGCTAGGATTACAAAAAACAAAAGTACTACATGTATCTTTATTTTCCCTATAAATTCATTTTTTTGGATTTTAGTTACATGCCTTTTTGTTTAAGGTTATAGAAACATATGTAGCGCCTTTAATGCCACACAAGTTTACTTCAACCCTGATTTTCCAGACATAAAGGACCTTTATGATAGGTTGAAATTTAGTTGTATCCATGTTCTTTGTGCATCTGTGTCCCTAAATTATATAACGTATAGGGTTTCCTAACATAAATGTCACATTTACTACACGGACTCACTAATGCCCCTGAGGCAAGTCAAGCTTTCACACATATCTCCTTTACTTTGTCGCATGAGATTTCAAGTAACTCACTCTTATCATTCCCTGTCAGAATTCCTTTCCATGAAATTACAATATATTTGGTGAATATAAAATTTGGGGTGTTATAGGTTCTACAAGGAAAAAGTCTAATTTCTCATTATGAGAATGATGAATCAAGTTTTGATATTGGTGAGCCTCCTCATTTTACGTCATCTTGCCTCAATTAGATGCAAAAGATAAAGAAGATGACATATATGGGGTAACTAGTGATCATGATGAAGAAGATGATTTGTATGCGTAAGAACTAATCACGATGAAGGTTTATGGGAGAACTAATATTCTTTTGTATGTTCTTTCAAGATGCTTCATTTTCATTTTATTTGCATTATAATTTAAAATGATTGTATTTTTGTTACTAATCTTATTTTTGTTGTTATTTTAAAAGGAATACATGGAGAATCTATTTAGCACTAATAGCCAAAGAAAAAAGTCAAAAAGGGGTAGAAAAGATGTCACATGACTTACCAGGTTAGCTCAAATAGATGTAGGCAAGAAGATTCATATTAAATTAGATAAGAGAGGGGAGTCAACTGATGGAAAGAAGGAAACACATTTAGAAGTTATGTTGAACTTGTTGCATGCCAAAAAATTAGCATTTTGGAAGAAGAATGGGATAAAGTGAATGAAAAGGATAGAGATGAAGTTTGGGATACTATAAAGGTACATCTCACTACATATCATATTTACTTTTTATTTACCTACATTATTGAGATATGTTATTACTAACTTAATTGTTTATATGTGTTACTTTACAGATTACTTATAACATACCTAATATACCATTTTTAAGGGACAAGTGGCTCTCATATGCAAGAGGGCGATGGAGGGACTTTAAGTCAAAACTTACAAAAAATATATATATATAATGAGATGTATGTTTGAGGTGACTGTGATGTCAATAGAGACACTAACTTTGAAAATCCTCAGGAGAAGTACCCATATATTAATGAGGGGACATGGCTAAAATTTGTTGAAAGTAGATATCATCCTAATTTTTTGGTATGTAATATGTAAAAGAAGAATGTGATTTGATTTGGTATTTTTTGAAGTTTTAGTTTTGACAAATACTTTCCATTCTTTTTAATAGGAAAAAAGAAAAAAGGGCCAAGTGACACAGAAAAAAAAAATCTTTACCCCTATACCTTGTCTCATGGAGGGTATGCATTACTTTAAAAGAAAATGATGGAAGAGAAATGGACAAATAAAAGACAAGCTGTAAGGGTAATAGATGATGGAGATGTTTCTCATCCATCCCCTATTAAGCGCAATCAAACGTGGAAAAGAGAGCACAAATGAATAAAAAAGGAGAGTTCCTTACTAAGGAGGCTAGAGAAGTATCAAAAAATACTGTAAGTATTTTATAACCAACCTATTTGTTATGTGCTCAGGGAAAATTTTCTTAATTACATTTGTTTCTTGCTTATTGTAGGATTCTCTAGAAGAAGCAACTACTCAAGGAACCTTTATTCCTTCTAGTAAGAATGATATATTGGCCACAGTATTAGGGAAGGAAGAACACCCTGGCTATGTTAGGAGGATGGCAAGAGGAGTAGGTATTAGGGAATACTTTAGACCACCTTCTTCTACCCATGGCTCAGATGGTGTACCACTAAAGCAAGTGCAAATCTTGATAGAGGAAGCATAACAGAAAGCTCATGTGCCAGTGTTAGCTTTAGAGCAAGAATTTCAAAAGAAGATTATGGAAATACAATCAATAATGAAATCTTTTGCTTCGATGCATATGCATTCTTAAAATGCACAGCAATCTCCTATGCCACTAAGCACAAAAGTTAGTTGTGTGGAGAAAGGAGTGTCATGTATACTTTATTTGGAGGATCCTGAAAGACATTTAGTTGCATATGGAAAGGTATATAACAATGCAACAATGATCCACCACTAGAAGATACTAGATTACCAGGTGAAGATAGTTATTGAAAAGGCTGTGGATGCTAAAGCCTTAGTGCCGTTCCCTATTGAGGAAGTAAAAATGGTAGGAGAAGCTAAATAAAATTTCATGCTTTAGCTAAGAAGGCTAGTTCATCAAGTTACAGCTGAGGTATGAATAACCTTGTGATTTTTTATCATTCCCTAATTAGACCCAGTACCAAACCAAAGCAAAATGGCTTGAGACGGTTGGCTTCATTTATTGTTGATATAGACGACTTCATTGGATTGAATGTGAGTAAGGAGATTATAAGGCACCCTTTTGAATTAAAGATCTTCAAGCGAGATGTTCTTGACCAAATTTCTTTTGATTTGTTGAACATATCAATTATTCAAATTTTTCTTAAGTATTCACTTTTATTTTTGAATTTAACATTTATGTTTTTTTATCTCTTCACTAACTTATTTCCCATTTTCATAAAATCTCTACAAAAAATTGGGTAAGATTAATAATTATGGATTCTTGTGCCCACATTCTATTCAATCATCTGGAAACAATAATGTAAGTAAGAGAACGTCATATATTAGAAGAACAATTAAAGAAGGGAATAAAAAGTGTTAGTTTGCACTATTTATAGAAAGATATTTATTTCTAATTCATCTATCACTTAAGTAAAAACTTTCTTAACAACATCATATTAGTATGAATTCGTATTGTAGTAATCATTGGAAGCTCATTGTTATTTGCCCACGTGAAAATACTATATATTGGTTATGTTCTTTACAATAGGCAGTGAGTGAAGATACGAAGTAGGTGTTTTAAACGTAAGTTTTCTATCAAACTCTATTCTATAATATCTGAATATATCATTTTCTTACAATTTTTTAATAATAGATCTTTGAGGATGAATTCTATGTTGGCGAGAAAGAATGGTCAAAGTGATGTCAATTTGGTCCTTTTGAAGGTAAATATTTTAAATTTAAACAATGGATTGATGAATTATATTACTAGTTTACTAAATTTTATTGTTCTTGTTTGTGTACATTCAAGTGCAAACAACTCATTTAACAAGGTAATATATATATATATATATTATAATTTTAGTTTAGACTTTGGTTTTTCTCATAATATTGCTTACCTGCAACTTGTTTGAATTTACAGCATTTTTGAAGTTTGGAGTCATATTCTGAAGTGCAAATAAGAGAGATATGTGACATTTGGTCTGAATACTTTCTACATTTAACAAAATTAGAGTAGAATGATAAGTTGTACATGGTTCTCTTTTGAAATTTGATAATATTAGATACATACTTTTGTTTTAACTGTAATGGCCCAAAATGTAAATATGGGCTTATGACTTCAAAAGTGGATGTAATGAATGTTAGTCAAATACTTTTAAAGAATACAGTGTGAGTATTGACCCGAATTAGCAGCAGAAAGTGCCCAAACACTGTATTTAAGCTTAATCATGGTGAAAAAGCTTAAATTGAATTTAAAATAAAGGGAATGGCGCATAGTATGAGAAATAGGGTGAAATAATGTGTTAAGTGGTAATCCCGTTGAAATTGCCATATTCAGGGGCAAAACAGGAAAGAGGAAATTTACCGGCCAATTAGTCAGTATCCGAAGAGGAAATTGACTATTAGCTAAAAGAAATGAGAAATGTGACTAAATGGCTAATAGAATTGGTTAAAGTAACTATATGGTCACATGCCTTAAGAAGAGCCATGGGATTTTTGACAAGTGGCATGATTTCAATGAGGTGTGGAGAATGGAAAAGTCAAATAATGCATTTTTAACTCATTTTCTCGCTCTCTCTCTCTCCCCTCTCATTTCATTCAAGAAGCATAGGAAGGATGAAGATTAGACCATTTCACATTTCTTTTCTCTTTCTCAAGCTCTCAAGTTGGTTGCCATGGAAGGAGGAGGAAAGAGAAAGAATCAAGATAAAGGTGAGACATTTTGACCTTGTAGATGACTTTTTGTGCTCAAAACCTCTTCTCTAAACTTTCTCCTCTTGATGTAAGCTTTATTTGTATGGTTTTAGATATTCAAGAGGAGGTGTTTTGTGAATCCAAGAAAAGCTAGTGGTTGGAGAACCATAGAGCAAGCTAGTGGAAGATGATGAGGTGAGCAAAAGCCATCTTTTGATATATATGTTGTGATGTTTGGTTGAGTATTGAGATTTCTGGATTTTTTCCCTAATTTCCATGTAATTAGGGTGTTAGAGAGGTCATAGTGTTGTGATGATTGTGCTGATGTCTTGTGGTGTTCATTGGATAAATGAACTTGATTGGAGTCTTAAATGTGAAATTTGGTGATTTTGGGATTTTATGTTAAATTCTTCCCAAAACAGAACTTTTGAAAGGAATGTGAATTTGATTATTTTGATATTTCCATTGGATTCCATGTGAAAAATTGTGTGGAAGTAGCGTTGGTTATAAATCTTGGACCATTGGAAACATATATGTGAATACTGGAAAATTTTGTCAAGTTAAACTCTATGCAGTCAGTCAATTTGTATGGCAGTTTAGAATGAGTAAATGATCTCTAACAATTTTAAAACTTTCTAGTCTGATAGTGACATGCCAAGCTTTAAATTGATATAATATGGTTGTAATTTTCATGTGTGTTGGGAGTTAGGTATTTCCAAATTTTGAGGTTGAAACTTGAAGTTATTATGGAGCAGTATGGAATTTTGTGTAATTCTATATTTCTATGGTTGTAGATGGTAGTGATTCATATTTTCCTCTATTAAGGACTTAAATAAATTTCCATAGGACTTTGGATCACCTCAATTTGATTTTTCTAAAATATAGTTATGATTTTTCAAAGTTCAGACAAGAAACAACATTTTTCTTGGCCGCGGCCAGAAGATTCTTGGCCGATACCTAAATGTTTCTGACCTGTTTTTTGCCGCGACCAGGGGATTTTTGGTCGCTGCCAACCCCCAAAAATCAGCATTTTACCTTTTTGAAGGGTGATTTTTGGTCTAATTCTTCCCAACCTTGTCGGGCTTTTGTTTAAGCTTCTTATAACCACCTAAATGATAATCAACCCTAAGTGTTTGGACTTAAGAATTGAGTAGGGAATAACTCATCGTCCTTGATAATGATTTATAGGACTTGATATCCACCCTAAGTGTGCGAAAATGGTGCCCGAGCAGGAATGAAAAGAATAAGGTAGTGACTCTTTCTCTTATATCATGTATAATATTTGCAAGTTTGTGCTTATCATTGAGTTGTGATGAATGTGAAAGCTGAGGTAATGTGCATACAGTGAAAGCTGAGGTAATGTGCATACAATGAAAGCTGAGGTAATGTGCATACAGTAAAAGCTGAGGTATTTGTGAAAACAACGAAAGCTGAGGTATATGTGAATACAGCGGAAGCTATCATTTATGTGACGAAAGTCATGCATTATGTGATTGCTACTGTGAATGCCGTTTTGTTTGCTATTTTGTGATAATTGATTACATGCTTTTTTATTATATATCATATGAGTGAAAACATTGTTACTGAGATTCGTATGGATCTCACTTTTTCTAATGACTAACCTACGGCCAAGGCAAGCGGATCGAAGGAGAAGCAAGTAACCATGGGCGGCTAGTGCTCCCGACTAGAAGATTTAGTTTTTTGTGGTGGGTTATCAACTTTTTGGGAAAAAAATGTATATATCGGATATGATGTAAACATATGGAATTGTATGTAATCCCCGATACGGGAACTAAGCTGGGCAAATGAGACTTGTAATCCTTTTGGTGAATGAATATGACCTGAGAGTAGTCAGGAAATTTTGGTTTAGTACTCTGATATTTATTAATGGAACTGAAATGAACAAGCCAAATATATTTGAAAAGTGGAAACAAGATCGTATTTAACAGTTTATGAAAAGTTTTAAAAACCCACTATACCATAGGATCAAATCTTGTCTTAAAGTTGGGACCTTTTATAAGTTTCGAATTTTCCACTGGTCTCCGGTTTTAATTAAATACACGTTTTCAAATCATATTATCGGCTTCCAAGGTAGGTGTTTACATTGACTATTTATTTATGTCATACATTAGTTGCAAGACTTACATTGTTGTACATTTTTTTGGTCAACATTGCATTGTTGTACATTGGCTCTAAATGATAACAGGTTCTCAAAAGAGGAGTTAATATATATAAGTTTAGCTCTTTTTTTAAAAAAAATTATATTACAATTATGGCATTAGTTATGACCATAACTGATAACTAACATCGTAATTAGTAATTATGGCATCAATTTATATAAGAATAGACACTGTAAACAACCAAATTACGCCTATATTACGGAGTTGGTTGAGCATATGCAAGATGCCATAATAGTCTATTACGGCGTTAGTTTAGTTATAATGCGAAGTCGTAATATATTTATTTACGGCATCATATCTTGAGCAACTGACTCTGTAATATATTTATTCTAGTCATCATATCTGAAGCAAGTGACGCCATAATATATATTTTTCGCTACGGCTAATTCTACTACACCCTATATGCTGTGGCAAAAATGCAATTTTACCTGATGTCAAATTAACTTTTTGCATTAGTGTACTACCACTAATATTAAAATTTGGAGGTCAAAAGGAAAAATAAATTATTGATCCTATATCAAATTAATGGTAATTTGAAATCTTGAAAATAATTATAAATTATGCAATAAAATACATAATTCAATTATCGCCTTGGTTGATTTCAATTATTATTACTATAATTAATATACGCTTTTATTATAATACCATAATTGCCTAACGTTTTTATGATGGTTTGTCGAACAGATGATACAAAAAATAAAAAATATGCAAGCAAAAAAATATTCTCATATTTACAAATAATGTGTAACCAAAATAACATCATAATTTTAATTCTCATGAAATTTGAGGTCTAAGGATTCACAAATAATAAAGTTATGATTAGAGTAATGTAAGAAGTTCAATACTGTAAATTACTATTTAAATTTATGTTAGCTTTAATTAACTATGATTTACCAAAATAAAATCAATTCTGAGTTCCTTGGTTGTTATTTCTTTGTTTTTTTTTATAAAATAGCATGTTTTTATTATTGATAGATCTCAGCATACTACCATTAACATTAAAATTAAGAGTTCACATAAAAGGAAAAATAATTTATTGTCTTGACAATAAATTTGAAAACTTGACAATAATTATAATTTATGTGAACAAATATATAATTCAATTATTATCTTGGTTGATTTAAATTGTTATTACTATAATTAACGTACAATTTTATTAACATTGCTATAATTACCGTGCGTTTTTACTTTGGCCCAATCCCATCACATATTCGTCACTGATTTCTCTTGATAATTATGGTTAAAGGTTCCACAAATTAACAACATACGTTTAATTATCAGTTTACCCAATTATTGGGGTCTTTGCATGACAAATAATATTAATTACCTAAATAATTACCTGATTGATTTTGTTAGGATATTATTGTATTAATTATTCATTTTGTAGTCATTTTACGTCTGCTTCATCAAATTTTGTCCCCCACATAGCCTTCCATTTATTAATTTTTTGACACTCTATTGACACACGAAGGCGTAATAAATTATCCAAAAAAATGCTTCCTCAAAATGTTATATATAAGTATGATTATAATCACCCTTTATGCATTTCTGAGATGAAAAATTAGTTTCATAGATATACAAATAAATGCATTATAGTCATTAAAAATTAATTCTACATTGTACCTTTAATCAGAATTCACGTTCTCATGTAACTCACGGGGATTAACACTAGTTAAACAAAAACCTCAAAACTGCTGAATGTGAATATTCATATATGGAATCAAAACTAAAGATGTGAATGTTTAAACGAAGAGTTTGATGGAAAAAGTTTATTAGTCAAATTGATGACTTGTTATAATAAACCCAAATTGTTTAATAATTAAAATAATGAAAAGAGAAAAAATATGATTCTCGTTCTTGAGTTTTCAATGTATAAATGAAAATTTTATTTGTCCCTAAACGCATCATGCACCTGTCGTACTAATACCTTGATTGGATTAAACTCCAACTAAAAATTCTTTCCCAACCAAAAGACTATATGGAGTAAAAAATGCAAAGATAAATTGTAGTTTATTTTTTACAAAAAAATTAATAAACATATAGTTGAGTATTGTTGTAGAACTCATTAGTCATACAATACTTACAAGTCTCACCTCAAAGAGGATTCATAGAGGTATTTATACGTGATCTATTAATGAGATATTTAATTGATTCGTATTTTCTCTAGCCCAAATTAAATGAGGGTAATTTATTTGTAAAAAAATATGAGTGTTATAGATATTAGGGTGAAGGTGCAAATTTAGCAATGAATTATTTTTCCATGGGCACCTAACACAATTAACTATTTTGAGGTACAAAAATAAACATAATCAATTTTTTTGTAACATATATAGTAATATCGTTAGCCCATGTTAACTTCCATTACTTTTTGTACTGTGAGTCCTACCAGATTTCTCACTCTCTATTATTTTAATATATTTTTAGAAGGGCAAAAGTGCAAATTTAGCAGTAAACTATTCAACATGAGCACCTAACAGGATTATCTTATGTTGGGTCTAGAAGTAAACATAAACATTTTTTGTCTTACAAATCATATTTGTCTTTTAAATTCCTTCATTTTGTCTTATGAATGACCATATTTGTCTTATAAAGAGATTTAAAAAATCTAGGGAGTTAAAAATTTTGCTCATTCACATATTTACCTTGTAAATGCCCATATTTGTCTTGTAAAAAATTTTGTTACTCCCTAGATTCTTTAAATCTATTTATTTGTCTCATGAATACCCTTATTTGTCTTTTAAATGCTTTTATGAAAGAAATAAAATAAGGGTATTATTATCTTTTCACTAGAAAGCATAATTTCATTTTGACCCAAGAGGGTGTAGTGAAATTTCAAAATCTTTTGAGGATTCACTGAAATAAAATTGCTTCCATAGGATCTAAGTGATATTTGTTCATTTAAAAAAGGCACATATTTCTAAAAATATATTAAAATAATAGAGAGTGAGAAGACTAGTGGGACCCCATAGTGTAAAAAGTAACCAAAGTTAACCACAGTTAATAGCATTGCTATATCTGCTACCAAAAAAATTGATTATGCCTACTTTTGCATCGCAAAATAGTTAATTGTGTTAGGTGCCTATAGGAAAATAGTTCGTTGCCAAATTTGCACCTTAACCCTAAATATTACAATATAAGTGTGGATGTCCATAACCTTCCAAGAGATGCCTTTTGGAATTCTACACTTAAAGCCATATAACCTATGGCAAGAATGGCTTATTGGGAGTTTTCTATGATTAATATAATGTACATATCCTACAAAGACTTTTTATACAATTATGTAGGTATACTATTTTGTTGTAACTCTTGACATGGAAGTTAAGGGCTTGTGGCCTATAAATTTTAGGCATCTATCAAAGGTTGTAAGCTTGAAATGAAAAAAGAATAACTCCCTCTTTAATCTCTAATTCTCTCTTGTGTGTTTTTTTTATTTTTACAACATATTATCAGCACGAGTTCGCTCTGGAATTTGAGCTATAAACTCCTTATAGATTAATGTGTTCTTAAGTTATATGTATGATGTTCTAAAATACACAAATATTTTTAGTTTTCCCTTATCTAATATTGTCACACGTAACTTTAATTCTTTATACATTTGTCACGAGCAAAAGTTAGATTATTCCAAACACTCCCTTGCATGTTTTATTTCATTTGTTTACATACACCTCTCAGACCAATTTTTATATTCTACTACTACATAAATCGACATATGTAATATCCTGAAATGTAACCAAGGATTTATAACTTCAATGTGATGTAATTAATCTTAATTGAGCACTTTTGAATTAAATGATGTGTATGGTGATACAATTGGGATGATGATGTGATTTAGTAAGTATTGTGCTAATCAGGGGTAAAATGGTAAATTTACCGATCAACTGGTAAGTTACTGGAGAGGAAACCCCTTGGTAATCATGATCAATGGCTGGGATTGAAAGAACAAGGGGTGGAATCTTGTGTGGATGAGTTCATATGCACTCATAGGAGGAAGGATGAGATGTTGCCATGTGTCCAAATGAGAGCCATTGGATGAGTCAAAATTTTCAAACTCTACCTCTCTCCCTTTCAAGTCGGCTGTGTGTGTGTGAGCATTGAACTATGAGTCATTGATCAATATCTCTCATCTCTCTCCATTCTCTCCATTTTCGCTGAAGTTAAGCAAGAAAGAGAAAGAAGAAGGCTTAAAGAAAGGTGAGAATTTGTCCATGAATGCTCAATTTACTTTCATTAATGTTGTTCATGAGGTTGAGGGCTATATTCCTATGGTTTCAGAATTTTGGTTGGTGAAGTTTGAGAACTTGTGGAAATTTGGAAGTTGGAGAATTGAAGAATTGGCTTTAGGAAGACATAAGAGGTGAGTAGTTGATGTACTTTGGTATGGTTGTTTTGATCATTGATTGAGTTTTGAGGACTTTGGAATTTGCCCTGATTTTTGGTAAATTTCGAAAAGCATGACTTGGTTAGTGTTTAATGTGGAAATTAGTGTCATAGAGTGTCTTTGTGCATTTGGAATTGGCTTGGAATTTTGGGTTGGAATGGATTGCAATGTGTGTGTTGATTAGAGATGTTAAGGTGATATGTGGTGATTGTGGTAGAACATGCCCATGTGTAACCCCCTGCCTTAAATAGCGTAATTATAATTCGATATTACGTAATTAAATTGGTTTAGAGACCGTCGAATAGTTCAAAACTCATTTAGAACTCCCTGTGAAGTAGGGACTTTATAAGATTTTCAAAACTTCTTTCCTATTCTGGTCTCAAGTTCAATTATCGAATATAATCACCTGTGCAGTTAATTCACATTCATTCATATCAGAATATCTAATAGCAATCCCGGCAACCCCCGGGTTCCATTCATACACAAAAAGGGTTTACAACCTCCATATAGGGGACTACACAACTACGTTCAACTATTCTTTACAACCAACATAATATACAGACACCCTGTCCAACAGGTTTAACCAACATAACCAAAATAAATGTCCCTACAGGATTCTAACCGCTCCGGGTCGTACGCTTCTCCTTAGAGCCACTCGCCCTGTCTGAAAGGTTAGTTAAAGGAAAGAATGAGATTCAAGAGAATCCCAGTAGTAACAAAACATTTATACCACACATAAGCACACAGCATGTAAGCAAATCATCATACAGCAGCAGCACCACAAATCACACTCCACCCTCATCCCCTTTCTCCGCCGGGAAAGCACACCGCCTAACCCGAACCGTTGTTAGCTACTCAGGGACTATTGGCGTGGCAGTGCATACATATAGCCTTATAGCCCATACAGCTATTCGGCTTTCACAAATGGCCCGTCGGCCTCCACAAAAAGCCTTTCGGCTCACATAATCACATATATCACACCTCATCCTCATCCCCTTTCTCCGCCGGGAAGGCACACCGCCCTAACCCGAACCGTTGTTAGCTATTCAGGGACTATTGGAATGACAGTGCTAACACAAATCTACAGATGTCGCAGCATACGAATTCATTACAAATCAATGATATAACACACATACAATGCATCATATATGGTACAAAAGAAAAGTCACTACCTCGTTCCTTTCTGACGTTCGCTGGCGTAGTTGGCTCACGAGGGCGGCAAATATCAAATCCTACAATTCCAAATGCACTATTTAGACACTTCCATAGTGTTACTTAGGGTTATATGAGTCTATAATAAAAATTTACAAAAATACCCCCGGGGACCCGGCCTGGGCCCACCATACCCGGACCGACTGTACTTTTCTTGAAATTTTGACATGGGCTATCCTGACATATTTTCGCCCAAGGAATCCATTTCCGGACTCGGAATTATCAAATTCAATGTTAAATTACGAAATTGCCCTTGGCAGCCCTACTTTTAGGGTTTTAGGGGTGTTTCCGTAATTATGCTTTCTCGGCCTTTTTTGAAAAAGTGCCCAACTGTAACCCCACCTAATTTTCGCCCCTGAACTCAATGGAACCATCAAATCATTGAAAATCCAACTCTAAGACCCATTTCTAGGGCTGGCCGAAATTTATGAGTTCTCCAGGGAAAATCGGGGTTTTACGATTTCGGCTCCGTAAACGCGTTCCTTTCTACTCCTAACCACTTTATTAACCATTACATTAGGTTACAACTAACATTAAGACCCAATTTGGGCAGCATAACCCCTAGGCCACATCATTTCCAAACTTTAAAACCAATGGCAATCCGGCGAAATTTCACCGATTAAATTGCCCACAGCAGCCAGAATAAGCAATATATGAAAGTTTGGAAGTTACCTCAAGCTCCCACTAGCTTTTCCCAAATTTGGCTGAACCCTAGCCTCTTTAAAACACCAAGTTTTGAGCTTCACAACCTTAAAGAATAAAGAGGAGTGGCTTAGAGTCGGAGTTATACGCGTTAGGAGCTAGATCGTCGGAGAAATCGGCTTACCTTGCGAGATTTCTTCCTCTTTTTCTCTCCTTTCTCCAAGCTCTCTCTCACGTTTGTGCTGCTGGAAAAGACGACGGGAAATGGCTGATCAAGATGATGGAATTGCTTTTAATTCCATGTTGATGTCACCTTACCACATGATGATGTCATAATTTCTAATTTCACATTTTCGGATTTTCTGGCAGATTTTCTGCCCAACTTTGAAAAATCATAACTAATTCTAGAAAAATCGAAATGAGGTGATTCCAAAGCCAAATGAAAGATATTTAAGTCCTCTTCATAGGAAAAATATTGGCCATTACTGAAAATCACCACAAAATTCCCAGAATTTCAATCTTTGCATACTGTTCCAGAAAATAATTAATTCCGCTGGGCAAATTTCAAAAATCCAAAACTCTTAGGTCACAAATCAAAATGATACAAATTATATGTTCATTTTGAAGCTTGACATGTGAAATTTAATACTGGAAAATTTCAGAATTTTTAGACACCATTTGCCTATTTAAAACGTCCATACAAATTGGCTGCCCTGTACAGAGTTTCAATGGACAGAGTTTTCAACTTTTGCACGATTGTTCCCAATGGTTCCAATTTCACAATAAACACTCTCCCCACATGAATTTTCACAAGGAAGCCATTGGAATCATTAAAATGTCCAAATTCCCATCACACATTCTCCAAAAGTGTTTATTCAACAATAATTATATCCACTTTTAAAGTCATTAGCCCTTAATCACTTTTTTGGGATATTACACCATGGATAATGAATATGGTCATTTTGATGGTTCCAATGTGTTCCTTGAGCCAAATTGTGTGAAAATAGTATGTGATTTGAAATTTGGGAACCATTGGAAGCATTGGTGCAAAAATGGAAATGTTGACCAATGTAAGTCTGTTCTGGACAGTCAGATGGTGTGGACGTTTTGACTGGGCAAATGATGTTGAAAAATTATGAAACTTTCCAGTCTTAAAGATCACATCTCAAGCTTCAAAATGAACATAAATTTTGTGTCATTTCGCTTTTTGAGCTGGGAGTTTGAACTGTCAAAGGTTTGGCATCAAAGCTGGACCCTGTTTTGGTACAATGTTAGGTTTTTGGTAAATCTGGACTTTTGTGGTGATTCTTGATAATCTTACATATTTTTCCCATAAAGGGGACTTGAATATCTTTCAATGGGCTTTGGAATCACCTTGTTTCAAGTTTTCTAGAGTGAGTTATGAATTTTTGAAGTTCCTTGGCCGCAGCAGAAAATTCTGGCTCCAACACAAAACTTTCTGTGCGTGTCCTGGCCGCAGCCAGAAAATTCTTGGCTGCAGCCAAAATGTTTCTGTGATGTTTTTAGCCATTTTTGGCTGCATCCAGAACCCAATTTTCAGCACTTTGTGAGTTTGCAAAGCAATTTCCAACCTAAAATTGTCCAATCCTTTTAGGTTCTCTTTGAGTTTGTTATAACCATTTAAGGGACTCATATGGAACCTATTCTAAGTGTTTGAAAGTAGGAATTGGGGGTAGGGAATTAATCCACCATTCTTGATTTTGTTTATAGGCTTTGATATTTGCCACCCTCGTGAGCCAACTACGCCGAAGAACGTCAGGAAGGAACGAGGTAGTAACTTTTCTTTCGTACCATATGTGATGCATTGTATGTATATATTATCATTGATTTGTGATAAACTCGTATGCTACGACATTGTGAATATGTGTAAACACCGTCATACCAATAGTCCCTGAGTAGCTAACAACAGATCGGGCAAGGGTTGTATGCCTTCCCGGCGGAGAAAGGGGATGAGGATGAGGTGTGATATATGTGAATATGTGAGCCGAAAGGCTATTTGTGAAGGCCGACGGGCCATTTGTGAAAGCCAGATAGCAATATGAGCTATAAGGCTATATGTATGCACTGCCACGCCAATAGTCCCTGAGTAGCTAACAACAGTTCGGGTTAGGACAGTGTGCCTTCCCGGCGGAGAAAGGGGATGAGGGTGGAGTGTGATTTGTGCTACTGCTGCTGTATGATGATTTTCTTACATGCTATGTATTTATGTGTGGTATAATTGTTTTGTTACTACTGGGATTCTCTTGAATCTCATTCTTTCCTTCGACTAACATTTCAGACAGGGCAAGTGGCTCCAAGGAAAAGCGGATTACTAGGAGTGGATAGAACCCTGTAGGGACGTTTGTTTTGGATATGTTGATTATTCATTTTGGATAGGGTTCTGTAAATTATTTTTCGATTGTAAATATTAGTGGAATACAGTGGTGTAATCCCTTATATGGGAATTAAAACCCTATAGTGAATGAATGGAACCCGGGGGTTGCCGGGATTTTTGTTACCTACTCTGATATGTTTAAATGTAAATTAACTGCACAGGTGATTATATTCGATAATTGAATTTGAGACCGGAATAAGAAAGAAGTTTTGAAAATTTTGTAAAGTCCCTACTATAAAAGGGAGTTTTAAATGAGTTTTGAACTATTCGACGGTCTCTAAACCAATTTAATTAAGAGATATCGAATTATAATTACACTAATTAAGGCAGGGGGTTACATTTTGGTATCAGAGCTGTAGTTCCTAGCAAGGGTAGAGGTTGCTAGGATAGATCCCTTAGATAGTTGTAGGGATAGAAGATTATCTGTGAATGATTGTTGTGTATGCACATGTATGTTTTAGTGACATGGATATATATATGAGTTTGTGACTGTATGTGCATACTATTTCTGCTAAATTAATGGGGCAAGTTGTTTATAGAATGAAGAAAACTAGAGGACGCCCCAATGTTCCGCGTGTAGACCCAGAGGTGGAAGTCGTCAAGGATAACCCTCTGGATGCAATGTAGGAATTAATGGGTCTAATAAGAGATCAGCGGGATATGATAACTGAGCTAAGAGAAGAGCTTAGAGCAGAGAAAGCAAAGAACAAAGAGGACCCGGTTCAATCCACTCCGGTGGAAACTCAAGAAGAAACTCGACATGAGGACACTGCTGAAGGGTCAGCACGACCCCTGGAGTCCCCACCTCACATTATCCCAAATCAAGAATCACATGGGATGCCGCTTAGAGAGGAAAGAGACCTGTAGTTTTGGGTCACCAGATTCTGCAAGCATCTGCCTCTGACGTTCAGAGGGAGGTTTGACCCTCAAGCAGCCGAAGATTGGATGAATAGGCTGGAAAAAATATTTGAGGTTCTTGGTTGCCCAGATGAGGTGAAGCCACGACTGGCTGTTTATAAGCTCGAAGGGGATGCAGATCGTTGGTGGCGGAATATCGCCCTAACATTGAAGAGCAAAGAAATGCCATTGACTTGGGAACTGTTTCAACAAGAATTCAACGTGAAGTATTTCCCTAAATCAGTGAGACTCGAGAAGGAGACGGAGTTTCTGAATATCCGATAAGGGGACACAGAGAGCTTCGATGATTACTTGTCCCGTTTTGTTCGATTGGCTCGGTACTCCTCCTACCTCCGGTTCAAGGATGACGAAGAATGGAGTTCTGATATGCTCATTCGTGGTCTAAGGCGAGAGTTGAGGAAACGCCTAGCTACTCACCAATTTACCAAGTTCAACAAGTCGGTTGAACAGTGTAGGATTACAAAGAATAACTTGAGAGAATTGTATCCTGCCAGAGCTACTAGCCACCGCAATGAACCTAATAAGGGTAATGTTTCCCAGAAGCAGAAAGGCCAAGGATCATCTTCATTCAAGGGCAGTGATAAGAAGCCTTATCAGTCTAGAGACCGTGAACCTCAGAGATTTGCGACCGAGTGGAAATGTCCTCGCTGCAACAAATCACATTATGGCCAGAATTGTCGGGGAGAAATGATCTCACATAGCTATTGCTAACAAAATCATGGCCTATACAAATAGTTGTGAATCGTGTTCTCCTCCTGTAAGTTATACATGTGGTCTGTAGCTATAAAACACGAAGTGAATGATAATGGAGAATGCAAAATAGAGAAGGGAAGTTATACCTTTATATGACTAAAGTAAACCATGTAAAGAAATACGACCTGGCTAAGGTAGAAGAACGAAAGCACAAGTAAAGGAAACCGAAGCAACTCACATAGCTATTGCTAACAAAATCATGGCGAATGCTTTGGAGTTTGGATTGTGTATGTCCACTAAATACAACTGAAGAATGCCAAAAAAATCCAACTTGAGAAGTGGGGTTTTGAGGTTGGTTGGTTATAATAAACCCTAAGACAAGTGTTGTAATAAACAAAAATGGGTGTTAGGGCTTGCACAACATCTCGTGCTGCTATTACTAAGAAGCACAGATAAGGCTTTTATGGATGGTATGGTGTTCAATTGAAAATGACGGTTGATAACCAAAAACAATTACCAAAGTAGTGTGGTTCCAAGGTTGGTGGGTTTGGGGTTTACATTTGATCTAAGGTGAGTGTGTTAATGAATGAAATAGAAAAGTGGAGAGACGTTTAAATAGAGGGCAGAGTTTAACTTTATAATGGTTCAAATATAACACCCATTATGTATTACACCATTGTTTCATATATAATGGTTATTGCAAGAAACCGTTAGTTATTTTGGAAACATATATTACAATTTCTAGCTAATAACTGTTAAATATATGCAACATGTTTTTTGAAAAAATTAGATGGCACTGCTAACGATTTCCACATGCTTTCATAAACAACACATAAACAAGCAACAATACAATAGACAATCCATAAAAAAATAAGCCAACCTAGCAGCATAAAAACAACAATACATAGTCAAAACACAGAAATTAAGTGCCTCTTTTTCTTTTCCTAGTCTGAGCCTTTTGTAAGTTACTTTTTTTAGCTTGAATTCTTTTCTTCTTATAAAGTAATAATTTGCCCATCTTTGGAACCCAAATGCCTTCATTATGATTATGCCTAACATATAAAGCCTCTTCTTCATCCAAATTTAATGGTTCAAGTGACCTCCTATTGAATGGATCATCTCAACTCTATCATCTATCTCCTTGTCAATCAATTTATTTGTCAACAAAACAATAGACCATATATGTTTAGAAGCATCACAAATGTAGAACACTTGTTTAGCCTGAGAAGCCAAAACTAAAAGACTCTTCTTTATACCCTTCATTATTCAAATGCAATTGTATCAAGCCTAAGTCATCAATTCTTAAGCCATTATTATTGTCAACCCACTTGCAACCAAATATAGGAACCCGAAAGCTGATATAATCTAACTCCCAAATTGTTAGAATCGGCTGACACCCAAGAGAGGGTGAATTGGGTGTAAGATAAAAACTTAAGAACATTGAAAATCTTTTCGCATCTTAAAGGAAGCAATAAATATGAAAGTAATGAATCATAAATCACAGATATTTAAATGATATATGCTGGAAGTATAAGAGCTTAGAGAAGAGAATATGCAAACTGTAATATCCCAAAAAGTGATTAAGGGCTAATGGCTTCAAAAGTGAATGTAATTATTGTTGAATAAATACTTTTGGAGAATGTGTGATGGGAATTTGGATATTTTAATCATTCCAATGGCTTCGTTGTGAAAATTCGTGTGGGGAGAGTGTTTATTGTGAAATTGGAACCATTGGGAACAATTGTGCAAAAGTTGAAAACTCTGTCCATTGAAACTCTGTATAGGGCAGCCGATTTGTATGGACGTTTTAAATAGGCAAATGGTGTCTAACAATTCTGAAATTTTCCAGTCTTAAATTTCACATGTCAAGCTTCAAAATGGACATATAATTTGTATCCTTTTGATTTGTGAGCTAAGAGTTATGGATTTTGAAGTTTGCCCAGCGAAATTAATTATTTTCTGGAACAGTATGTAAAGATTGAAATTCTGGGAATTTTGTGATTCCATCTAGCAAAATTCTATATTTTTCCTTAAAATTAGACTCAATAAGGGTTATATAGGCTTTGGAATCACTCCAATTCGATGTTTCTAGAATTAGTTATGATTTATCAAAGTTCAGTAATCTGCCAACAAATCCGAAAATGGAAAATTTGTGATGGTAACTTTGTAATTATGGGATAATTTGTGATCAGCCCATTTTGGCACAAAATTAGGCCCCTAGACGTGAATATGACTGACCAAGAAGAGGGAAGAGTGGTTGGAATTTAATTGGGCTTGTGAACCATTTATATGTACAAAAAGGATTGGTGTACATAAAGTGGATTTTTAGAAATTTCTAAATATGACATAAGCAAGCAATACCATGACATGAGCCTAATGTTATAAAACATTTACAGCACCTTTTCCCTTCCATTTCCCGTCATATTTTTGAGCAAAATAAAACATGAGAGAGAACTTGGAGAAAATAGAGAGAAGGAAGGAGAAATCTCACAAGGTAGGTCGATTTCTTCAGTGAATTCGTACCTAACATGTATAATCCTTCTCCTAAGCTATTCCTCTATGTGAATTAAGGTTTTGAAGTGAAGAATTTCATGGTTCAAAGAGGCTAGGGTTCAGCCATATTTGGGAAAAGCTTGTGGGAGCTTGAGGTAACTTCCAAACCTTCGTATATTAACCATTCTAGCTGCTGTGGGCAATTTAATCGGTGAAATTTCGCCGAATTGCCATTGGCTTTAAACTTTGGAAATGATATGGCCTAGGGGTTATGCTGCCCAAATTGGGTCTTAATGTTAATTGTAACCTAATGTAATGGTTAATAAAGTGGTTAGGAGTATAAAGGAATGCGTTTACGGAGCTGAAATCGTAAAACCCCGATTTTTCCCGGACAACTCATAAATTTTGGCCAGCTCTAGAAATGGGTATTAGAATTGGATTTTCAATGATTTGATGGTTCTATTGCGTTCAGGAGCAAAAATTAGGTGGTATTACAGTTGGGCACTTTTTCAGAAAAGGTCGGAAAAGCATAATTACGAAAACACCCCTAAAACCCTTGAAGTAGGGATGCCAAGGGTAAATTTGTAATTTTACATTGAATTTGATAATTCTGAGTCTGGAAATGGATTCCTTGGGCAGAAATATATTAGGATAGCCCAGATTAGAATTTCGGGAAATGTGCAACCGGACCGGGTATGGCGGGCCCGGGCCGGGTCCCCAGGGGCATTTTTGTAAATTTTCATTATAGACTCATATAACCCCAAGAAACACTATGAAAGTGTCTAAATAGTGCATTTGGAATTGTAGGATTCAATATTTGCCCTGTTTGTGATCCACCTGCGTTAGAGCATAATTGGAAAGAACAAGGTAGTGACTCTTTCTCTTATACTGTGTGTGAAACATTGTATGTATGTTTGTCATACATTGAGAATACTTTGTGAATACATCGTGATGCTTTTAGTTCACAGCACAAGCTGACGCATAGTAATACTTTGTGATACATAGAGATCCCAGCGAAAGCTGGCGCATAGAGATTACAGCCATGAGTGCTGTCGTTTGTGGCGAAAGCCATGATACATTGTGATGCTACTTAACATGATCATATATGCTATGTGTTTATACACTGTATGAGTGATTTGTTACTACAGAGATTCTTTTGAATCTCATTCTTTCTATTGACTAACATTTCAGACAGGGCAAGTGGCTCCAAGGAGAAACAAACCACCAGGAGCGGCTAGGATCTTGTAGAGATGTGTTGTTAGGTTGTTGGCTATCTATTTTGGACTTGGGATTACTGTTTATTTTTGAAATGTAGATATTACGTTGATGTTGGTCATGTAATCCCCTAGTTGGAACTTACAACCCTTAGTTTATACATGTATGAAACCTGGGAGTTGCCGGGAATTTGGCTATGCACTCTGATATGTATGAATGTGATTGAACTGCGCAGAGTAATTAGATTCGAAAGATGAATATGAGACCATATTAAACAAATTTTAGAAAAGATATTTGAGAAAAATGTATCCGTCGGTCTCTAATTCCTTTAAATTACGCATTTTTGAATCTTAATTACGGTTATCAAGGTAGGGGATTACACAAACTATGATTTATCCTAGTTCGGTCCAATCCACGATAACCTACGTCCATACCCCAGGCTCTTCCTGAAATTTTCAATCCACTATCTTCCTCAAGTTTAACCAGGTACTTGAGAACCACTACAATCTCACAAGTTTAATTCGGGCACTTGTGAAGACTTTACAATTCTCGTACTAAGTTACTCCCCCTTACACACCGTAAGGTTACAACCGAGTTGCTCCCCCTTACACACTGTAAGGATACAACTTTAATGATGAAAGATTACAATCAATCTTCTCTCTCAGAATTGAATAAGATGAACACTGAAGTATAATACAAATAATATCTCTCTCAAAGGTAAATCATATAGAAGCTAGAGAAACAGAGAGTATGTGCGATGAGTATTGATGTTAGGATGTTGGCATTTAGACGATGTATGCACTGGGTCTCACTTCTGTTTTGGATTATCTTCTATTTATAGTTGACAAGGATTGATGATCATGAGTATTTTAACTTATCCGTTAAGTTTGTTGCTACGTTCGTCCATTGCTTGAATTTGAAAACTAGCCGTTACGAACATTGACGCTCCACTTCTGTAAAGTATCTTTTGTTCCCTTAGCATGATCTCTTCATTATATTCCTGGAATAATGCTTAGAATACTAATACAATGAAGTTTTAATCATGAAGATAATAAATCAATAAGCAACAGATGACTTTTATGCTTTCTGGTCTACATCACTCAAGTGATCACTCGAGTGATCACTTACGAAAAACTGACAGAGACTTCACACTTCTTTTCATGTCATATCATATCTTCATTGTATTCTTGGAGACATACGCTAAACACTAATACAATGAAATGTTATAATGATTAGAAGCCAGAGGAATGAGTTATACGATCTTTGCTGTGATTTCCAGAATCTTTGAGATGTTGTCTGTTGCATTACTCGAGTGGCCACTCAGTAACCCTTAGTTATTACTCTAGTGTCCCCCGAGTAATGTACTTCAAAATTTGGCCGAGAGCATTTCCAACCGCATTACTCGAGTGGTCCCTCGAGTGAGGTTTCAAATAATTCTGCATATTACTCAAGTAAGCCCTTCAAGTGAATTCTTGATTTTGATTTGAAATATGGAAAATTATATATTATCGGAAATCTCTCATTGTCTACATTCCAACGTAACAAGAATCAGCTCCAAACTCATTGTATACAGAAAGTTATGATCCATAGAGTATCTACTATTCTTAGACAATTTCTGAAATCACGAGCAGCAACTTCCAGAAGGCATAGCTCTTAGGATATAACTTCAAATATTCCAAATAACCAATCCATGAAAAGCTCTTAGAGTCTACTTTCATATGGCACCAATTTCGTCTCAATACGATGTGTAGTTTGAGAGTTATATCCAAAATACTGAAGCTGTCCTGGAATATGATGGTGATTCATGTGTCAACTTCAACAGACCATATCTCCCTCATCTGAACTTCTTTTAATGTGATCTTAGTGTCCATAGTTTGGGTTGGGAGTCTAGTTTCATATGCCACTAGTTTTGGTTCAATCCAATCTGTGGTTAGAGAGATATGACCCAAACACTGAACCTTTATCCTACCATACAAAAACAGAGTACAATAAAAATGCATATTACTCGAGTGGTCACTCAAGTGATCATGTCCATTACTCGAGTAACCACTCAAGTAATGCCTTCCAAAACATGGTAAAGAGCCAAAACTCAAAGGAACACCTTGGGGAAGTTCCATAACTTCCATATAAGTTATCTTGGCTTCGAATTGACCCATTCCAACCTCCATATGATCAAAGAAACCTCCGGTATCACTTCTAATAACTTGGATCTTGATATTCTCATGTGATCTTGCAAGTTCTTCCTTCTTCAATCTCTTTATTCTTGTTTTTCCTCTTGATGATCATTTTTCATAACCGAACTAGATATCTTCTTGAATTGGTGATCATTCTTCATAACCCAACTAGATATCTTCTTGAATATCTTCAATCTTCTTCTTTCTTTGCTTGGCTAATTTTGAATCTTGGCATTCCCATTAGATCTTAAAATTTCTTCTTTCTTTAATCCCTTGCCTCTTTATTTTCTTCTTGATGATCATTCTCCTTTTATGAGGCATTATAAGCAAAAGAACATCAACCCACCATCGGGGATATGATTAATCTATAAGATATACAATATTAAATATAGTACTTAATCAATGAAGAAGATAAGTATAATATACAAACTTTTTGCTCTTATTTGACATTTATATTTGACATCATCAAAACTATTCATATATAACATTCTCCCCCTTTTTGATGATGACAAATCCTTCAAGAAAAATATGTATGAGTTATAAAAACTAAGTAAGAGCAATATATTTTTCTTGCCTTTCTCTCCCCCTATTTGACATCAGCAAAACGTTTGAAGCATAGATAGGAAAGGCTCTTAGAGAAGTAAATATGAAATTGAATTTAGAAATGCCTTTATTTCAATCAAAATAAATGTCAAGAAAACAGTTTTCTCTCCCTCGTTTTGTAGGTAATTTGATGCAAATGAAAATGGTGAAAAGTTTGAAACAATTTGGAGAAGTTTTCAAGAAAAATTTTCATAATCAAAGAAAACTGAAATCAAAGATATGAAAAGTATTCCCGAAATATAAAGAAAGAGTTTAGAAATACTCATTTAGATTTGGCAAGCTGATGATAGATCCATAAGTCCAGTTTCTCCCTGCTTTCGCTGTGCAACCCTGATGTATATTCATGGTATCTCCAGCATGCTCTTACTGAGTTGAGCTTATGTTCCGCATGTTTAATGCTCATATGTATTCGTTGATTTGATTGTTGTAGCCAATATATTTCCCTTGTTTAAGCATTAAAGCATCGTTCCTCTTCTTGTAGAATATTGAAGAATGTAATTGTACAACACAAATTCTCCTGCCACAAGTATAAATCTTTCTTCCATAAAGAATGATTAATGCTATCAAGTTATCAAATTTACTGCACAAATTAAAGTTATCCTTTCTATATGATATGTTAAAATTAAGATCATGAAAGGAAATATATAAGTAACTCATCATCAAAACTAATTAATTGAGAGTGAATGCAAATAAGTATGTTATAATGATTTTCTTTAAATAAAGGAGATAAGCTTTTAAGATATAAAATACATGTGAATATGAAGCTCCCTCTTAATGAATGCATGCTTTAAAAGAAAATCATTATGAGTAATACATTTAATAACTCTCTTAGATTTGTAAAATCATTGGAAATTTTGTAGAGAGAATGAGTATGAAAATTTGAAGATTTGGAGAGAAATCAAGTTTTGAAAATGACAATGCTATTCAGGGTTTTAAGCTTGTAACCCTGTATCCGTCGAGTAGTTATTCAAGTAATTCCACTCAACTATCACTTGAGTGATGCAACTAAAAAAATTTTAATTAAGTAAGAATACAATACCTCACTCAAGTAATATCATAATCACTCGAGCCATAATCCTTTGAAGTCCATTGGTGCATCGTTGGATACTCACTATATTATGATGTGATCAGTACTGGGAGATTCTGAAGTGTAGTCTCTGTGAGCATTTAGTATATCAAGATGAGCTTGGAATAAGGCCTTGAAGTTCTGGTTGATCAAACCACAGAGTTGTCTAATCGAAGTGATGAACTCAGCTTGTTTGTTATAAGTTATGTGATTGTTAAAGTTCCTCTATCAGATAGCCTTAGACAGATGGACTAATGAATGAAGGACCAGGAAGACCAACTCTAGCAAAGTGTTGTTTCTCATTTATTCTTAAAGTTTCAGCTCTCATCCTCTACGCCTCTTGCGTTAACTTAAAGTAAGATTCAGACTTACTTGAAGTAATTGTGAATTACTTAAAGGTTAACTTGAACTAATTGTCGATTACATGAAGGTCTACTTGAAGTAATTGTAGATTACTTGAAGGTCTACTTGAAGTAATTACAGATTACTTGAAGTAATTTCATATTACTTAGAGTAAGTCCTATAGAAGTATATATATACCTCTTGTTCTCTAATAGACATGATCTTTCCAGTACTCCTCTTCTCCTTGCTTATAATATAGGCCATTATGTGATAATCCTTTGATGAAGCAATTGAATTAGCCTTGCTTACCATAGCTCTAGTGTAAGTATATCAGATAATCCTGTGAATATCACACATAGAGCTAGGATTGAAATCAAGAATCCCTAGCGACTCTTTTGGCCTGATTGTTGTTTTCAACATCTCCTCAATCACAACTCCTTCCTCAGAGAATAACTCAATGGGCTCCAGGTTGTAGTAGAGATGTCTAACTGCCTTTGATAGTAGTACATATGGTTGGATAGTGAAGGCTTATATTGTTGGAAGTATGAATCCAACTCATGAGTATCCTTGGTCTCTTGACTTAAGCTTTATTGAGATGAATTCTGCTAGGCCCACTAAGAGGTCTTCTTTCTCTTTCTCTTCCTCTGACTGCACCACTAGCTAGTTACTTGCTAATGATGGGGTGTCACTCGATTGATTACTTGAGTGATACCATAGATTTAGCTTCTGCTCACACTACAACACTGCTAGTCACGCCTCCTCTGTTAGCCTCTAATCTTTGTATATGAAAGTAGAGCATTTTGATCAACTCCTGCAAAAGTATAAATATATGCTCCTTGGTACCCAACTTTCTCTTGGGTCCATATAGTATTAGACATTATAACTCTTATGCTCTTATACAATTGAATCATATGATATTTGAGCAAAGAGTATAATAATCAACAAAGACCAGAATATAATTTTACCAAATTAAATAAATTCAAGCAATTGAATCATAAAAGGGTAATGAACAAATAATACGAAGAATGATGATTTTCAATGATCAATGACAATTTGTTAATACACTTTATAAAAAAATATGTCATTGATAAGATTTTCATGCAATTTAGTATCAAAAGAGTAGAGAATCTATCCATGATAACCAACTTTTATGAAAGGATAAATCATTAATGAAATCAAGTTTTTCAAGAATGATAATGAAATATGCAAATTGTTTCAAAATCTCAAATGTTATTTCAAATCATGACAATACATTGTAAAATTGAGATTTTGAATATATGCAAAATTCATCTTTGAAATATACTTGTAATCAATGTTCATGTTGAAAATTGTGGAAGTCAATAGTTTAAATGTACATATACCAGAAAGCTTCTTCTTTTAGAGAATAACTAAGATAACATGTTTGAGAATTTTCCAAGGGCAAAAGTCATATTGAAAATGAATTAGCCAAAAAGGCTTAATTTAACAGATATATATAAGCACAATAGCTTTGCTAATGACCAATAGATAATCTTGACTTTTAGAGTTGTGTCTTAAAGAATAGGAATATTCATCTCAAAGATTCAAATACAATACACTAGTTACTCAAAAATATATGATATCAATGGTTCATGTATTTGAGCAACCAAATGAGTGCAAATGTATTATGATGATCATTAGTTCAAATGACTAGAGTACTAGAATATTATCGTAGTAAGTTATTCTACTATAATGGTTAATGCATTAAGATTTAATGCACTAATGAACATTCATAATGCTTGGAATAATATGGTCAACCAAAGATTTATGCATTAGGCATAAAGCTTTCACATATTGAATTCTTTTCTAGGAAATGCACTTAAAACTCATATAGATAGTTAACTTGTTAGACTTAAGGTCTAACTTGTTAGAAAATAATGGTTGAGGAGTTCAAGCATTGGATAACACATTTAAGATCAATGATCAATATGTCAATGATGGGAAAATACTCTGGTGGATGAATTTGAAGCATTTCTGATTTCAGTATACATAAATATTAACTTTCAATTTTGAAACCGATTTAAATGCAAACAAGATATTAATAATTTTCAAATAATGTGTATGCATTTTTATAAACAAGAAGAATTGAAATCTAAGTACATTTTTTAATGTGCATTTTGAAACTCAAATACATAGAAAGATTATTCACAATTTAACTTTCAGTCCATTTAGCAATCTAAAAACAATTTGAAACCCATAAATGATTGATTGCTAATCGTATGCAATAATGAGCAAGTTATTCATTACCCAAATAAATAATTTATATAAGCACAATATTGGGTAAAAATAAAGAAGACAATATCATACTCAAGTAATCTCGTAATTACTTGAGAAATTATCCTTTGAAGTTCATTTGTGTATAATTCCTTAACTTTTGCCTTCCAATCTTCCAGTTGGTTTTATCACTTGAACATTCACTCCCAGTTGTCACGTAGTGATGATGATCACTTGATTGATTATTTGAGTGTTGCTTCATTGTGTATCGTTTCTTCGTTCATTGCTAGCTAGGCATTCGCAATAATGCCTTGAGTAATGTCTCCTTTTGTTTACACATTTAAAATGTAGCTTCAAACTCCAACTTCACCAAGATTTGAGTTAGATTCTATGTAGTCATAAGCTTGAAATGAAGCTCTTCCTTTCTTCTTCCTACAAAACCATATAGACCTTTTTCTTCTTTTGGTATCTAGTTTTACTTGGATCCACACATAGTTAGCTTGTATGAATTATAATTCACATGCTCTAAGAATATAGTTAATTCAAGACAATTGAGCATAATGAATTAAATATGACTTTATGAAAATAAATAGTTTCTTTTGAAATATGCATATATGCATAAGGGGTTAAACTATTGAACATTGCAATCTTTTTATAAATGAATTTATTGAATGGATTTTTTAATAGATGTGAAAACTTATTTTCAAAAATAGTTTGCAATGCTCATTCCTAAAGTGAAAATAAATAATTCGATTTTGCAACCTTGGAAATTTTTTAGCATCTATCACTTTACTACAAAGTGACTTAAAGAAGAAACATAACTTGGTGATTGCAGCTCACACATCATAAGGCAAGATACCCTATATAGCTACCAAAATCAAGTTCTCCATCAAGACATGGTAGTCATGAGATTTTAATCCCATCAATTTTAAGTCCTTCATTGACATGAGTTTTCTGATGTTTGAAGAGTAACCCATTGGCACGTTGACTGAAGTAAGGAATTGACAAAACCTAGTTTTTTCTTCCCTTAATAGTGTGTGAGCCACGAGATGAAGAATTGTATGGGTTCCCCTCTCCTATAATGCTAATTCCTCCATTATTCTCACTCAATCATGTCTATCATAGCATTTATGTCATCTTTGGTCTGCCCTAGCATATGGAGTAATATGCCAACAATACTTTCACACACAAAAGATTTCTCACATCTAACCTCCTCAAATAAGCCAAGTCAAAGAAAATAGACCTCTTCTTTCACCTACTTGTCCCAATATCCCTTGCAAAAGGTTTTCCAAATAGACATTTTATATCTTTCACCTTTTGATATACATGTTCACCAGTCAAAAGCTGAGGTGCCATACCCTCTTATGATTTCCCATTGAAATATTTTTTTAAACGCCAATAAGGATGCCCCCAAAGCAACCATCTTGGATGTCCCATGTAGGAATTCTTCATGCCATGCTTTAATATAATTGAATACATACCCTTTATGCAAATTGAACATTCAAATTGGTCGTTCATGCTGTATCCTGACAAATTACCATATGCAGGAAAGTCACTGATAGTGCCAAATGGCATGGCTCTCAAGTTGAACATTTCTTCCTCATGAGCATCATACACCATGACCCCATCATCCCACAACCACTTCAAGTTTTCAATTAGTGGAGCCAAATAGACATCTATGTCATTCGTGGGTTGCTTTGGCCGTGAGATTATCATGGACAACATGGAGTACTTATGTTGCATACAGAGCCATGGAGGAATGTTATATCCTAAATGGGTTCATCCTATCAGTAGACAATGCAAGGCATAGGTTCCTATAATCTTTATCGAATTCGGGGTGGTTCATATCAAACTTATTCTATTCTGGAGAATTAGCAGGATGTCGAAGCATGTTGTCATTTATCCTTTCATCTGCATGCCACCTTAAATTTTTTGCATGATTAGGATTGCCATTCAGGCATTTAAATCTAGGTATAATGGGGAAACTTTTGGGATTTGTAGGCACAAACAAAAATTAAAATTCAAAAGCTTTCAATCCCTTTTGTAGATCTGTCAATGGAGTTTAATTCGAGTAATAGAGAAACATACATTTCTTATGTGTTCAGTCTTTCTTTTCGATCTCAAGGAGTTAACAACTCGGATCAGCTCCCTCTACTGGTATCCACACGAATAGGAATCCAACATGAATAGTGTGCTAGCACCACCAACATCTCTCTCTAGAGGTTTCTTTTCTCACGGCTCTCTATCTATCTTTCATCACCCATAGAAAACCCTAGCTCAACCTTTAAATAGCTAGTCAGAGCTTTCTAATTTATGATAGATATTAGATTTTTAAAATTAATCTTAATTAGTTTCAAAATCAATATCATATCAATTAACACTTAATTGTCTTTTGATAAGCAAATTAAATAATAGGGTTTAATTAAATCAGTCCAACAATTTTAATTTAACCTATTTATTTAATCTGAATAAATAACCAATGGAAATAAATTTAATTTATCTTTATAAATTAAATTCGAGATATTACATCTTTATCATGTTAGTTATTACATTTAATTAGATAAAACTAAATGGGTTAAGGAGCAAATTTACTAACGAAGTTTTGTCCGAGGAGCGTCTGGCACAAATATGTTTTAGAAGAGGCAAAAATATCAATGAACAATTAAAAAAGGGCATTCAATACAAAAACAGTTAAATCTGTACTAATGCTGTTAGGATTTTCTTCTCTTATAATTTAATGTCGTTAGTACAAATTTAACGATTTTTGTGCTGGATGCCCCTTTATAATTGTTCATTGGTATTTTTTCCCCTTCTAAAACATATTTGTGCCAGACGCTCCTTGGACAAAACTTCATTGGTAAATTTGCTCCTTAACCCAAACTAAATTTAAAACTAACACAATATAATAATATTATCATATAAGATATATATATATATATATATTTATCTTCATCCACCCTATATTAATGATTACATTCATTAAATCTAGACATATTTTATATTCAAAAAATATGGACATTATAGCTCATGTTGAGCTATTTTTGTGTGCGACCCTTTAGGCTCATATGAAGTTGGTAGTAGGCCAATGACCCACAAGTCATAAGTAGCCTCTAACAAGACATTACGACTACCCAATTTATATGTGGATTGTAATATCCTGAATTTTGGGCTTAAGACTTTGAGGATAAGCATATATCAGGCAAACTACTAAGCCCAATTTGGGAAGATTCCCAGAATAATGAGAGATAAAAAGACTCTTAAGGACTAAGTGATCCGGCCTTACTGGGTAGAGATCCTAATATACATAGGTAGGAAGATCAAAGTGTCGATGTATATGTGCACAGGACACATATACGGTGCCATTAGGTTGGTAGAAAGATGCCACCCAAATATGTCATGAGGTATGAGACTGATTGGTCAAACGAAATATGCCAGTAAAGGTGTGCAAATGGCATTTTCATGGTAGATATGTGTATCCTACATTTTTGGAAAAGATGTCGGTATGTGGAACCATAAGGGGCCCACATACATACTCCGACCTGGCGTTATCTTGTGAGCTTGGATACGCGTGACACAATCCTGAGTAAGTCCTGAGTAAAACTTGGGTAGACACCGATAAAGTAATTGTATTAAAGTAGCTTTAATAGAAAGTCGGTCATGATGTGTAAATATTACTCTACTCTTGCATTGAATGAATAAGAAAATGACACTTGTCATCAAAGTACACATTATCATGAAAAACACTATTCACACTTTTTGGTTGGCACAATTGGAAGGTAACACTTGTCCCTTCATCATGAGATGTCCTTCTTCTTGACTTTTTGTATGCATTCCAAGACGGTGACATATGGCGCTAAAGTTAGGGGAATTCACTGGTCCTTAGTCTGGTACCCTGATCAAATTGTTTGAACACCATACCCAGGTGTTAGGGGAATTCATCAAGATTTCCTTCCCCTGACAAGATAGGGATGGCAAGGGAGAGAGGGAAAAGGGAAAAAGAAGATAACTTGTAACATGTGGCATCACAAGGTTTAATCTTGAAAAGTAAGATTGCACAAGATTTGTACACTTAATCAATGGTCAAGATTATACCATAACTCTCCCTCTCTCATTATAACTTTTGTCCAGCCACCTAAAATGAAAGGAAAAATAGAGAAAACATGAATAAAATGAAAGAGAAGAGAAGGTGGAGCAAACTTGAAAGTCCAAGAAACAGGCAAGCACTTCTCTCTTGATTTTCACCCTCCTGCTCACCTTTCTAGCTCTTATAGTATTCAAAAACATTGTTCCTCTTGGTTTAAGCTTCATTTCTATGGTTTTTTTTTCAAAAGGAGGTGTTTTGAGCCATTTCTCAAGACCCAAAGTTGTTGAATCAAAGAACAAAGCCTAGAAAGAGCAAGAGGTGAGTAAGAGCTTCATTTTGAGCTAAGTATTGTGTGATTTGGTGGAACTTTGTTGAATGGGTATTTTTGCCCTAATTTTCAGTTATAGGGTTATTCTTTGGTTTCATGGTGGTTTTGTCTTGTAAATGGTGTTAAATAAGTTATAGAAATGAGAAATCACAAATTTGGAACTTAAGAGTAGTGCAGCCAGATTTCATTTTCTAGAAGGCAACGATGTTGTGGTGTGTTTTTAATCAGACAAACCTAGTCCAAATAACATGAAATTTTATAGGATGAAAGTAAACATCCTAAGCTTTAATTGGATGGGTAGAATGTCATTTTGGACAAGTGAATTTAAAGTTATGATTTTTCAAAGTTAAGCCATGTTTCTGGAATGAATTCTCAAACAGATAGGGTTTGATGAGTTTTTGTGAATTTTGTAGTTGTAATTGCCAAATGGTGATATTTGTAATAACCCGAATTTTGAGACTTGAGCTTAGAGAATAAGCCTGAGATTAGTGGATTGCTAAGCCCCGGTTTAGCAAGATCCCAAATTGTGATTAGGGGTTAATGACTACAAAAGTGGACGTGGTTAGTGATTAATGAACCCTTTTCGAGAATATAAAGTGGATTGTAGTCGCTTGTGTTATGAGCAACGCCAAAACCCTATATTTGAGTTCAATTGTGGATTAATATCCAAATTGACTTAGAATAGAGGGAAGAATTGAATGGGGTATTGTGATGGAAATGGTGTCATGTTGTGGTATTTAATCATTGGAATTGATTTAAATTGGATTGGACACATTGGTTGCAAAACTGGAAATGCTGTCTAGTGTGAATTCTGTCTGGGCAGTCTTCTCGTGTGGACGTTTTTAATAGACAAATGATGCCCGAAAATTATGAACCTTTCCAATCTTAAAGTTCACATCTAAAGCTTTAAAATGGACATATAATTTGTGCCATTTTATGTTGGGAACTGGGAGATATGACTTTCCAAAGTTTGAGGTCGAAAATGGACTCTGTTTTGGAGCAGTGATGAAATTTGTGTAATTCTGGAATTGTGTGGTGATTTCTAGTATTGGTAGATATTTTTCCTATAAAGAGGACTTAAATACCTTTCATTTGGCTTTGGAATCACAACATTTCAATTTTTCTAGAATTAGTTATGATTTTTCAAAGTTTGGACATAAAATCTGCTAGAAAATTCGAAAATGGGAATTATAACATCATCTCAATAAAAGATGACATCAGCATAGGATATGTTATTAAACGGTTTTTTCCTTCTTCCTCCTCATTTCTGACACTGAGAACTGCTGAAATAGAGAGAGAGCATATGGGATCTTTAGAGAGAGAAAGAGGAAGAAATCTCGTAAGGTAAGCCGATTTCTTCGACGATCTAGCTCCTAACGCGTATAACTCCACTCCTAAGCTATTCTTCTATGTGATTCAAGGGTTGGAAGCTCAAATTTTCTTGTTGAAGTGATCTAGGGTTCAGCCACTCTTGAGAAAAGCTAGTGGGAGCTTGAGGTAACTTCCAAACTCTTGTGTATTGACTATTCTAGCTGCTGTGGACAATTTAATCGGTGAAATTTCGCCGGATTGTCATTGGTTTTAAAAATGGAAAATGGGTGTGTGGGGCTTTTATGCTGCCCAAATTTGTACTAAATGATAGTTGTAACCTAATGGAATAGTCAATAAAGTGGTTAGGAGTAGAAAGGAACGCGTTTACGGAGCCGAAACCGAAAAACCCCAATTTTTCCCGGGGAATTTAGAATTTCGGCCAAGCCTAGTTTGGAGGGGTTAGAGATGGATTTTCAATGATTTGATGATTCCATTGAGTTCAGGAGCGAAAATTAGGTGGGGTTATAGTTGGTCACTTTTTCGGAAAAGGCCGAAAAAGCATAATTACGAAAACGCCCTTGAAACCCTTAATGAGGGGCTGCCAAGGGTAAATTTGTAAATTGAAATTGAAATTGATAATTCCGAGTCCGGAAATTGATTCCTTGGGCAAAAATATGTCAGAATAGCCCATGTTAAACTTTCAAGAAAAGTACAGTCAGACCGGGTACGGCGGGGCCGGGCCGGGTCCCCGGGGGTATTTTAGTAAATTTTCAATATAGCCTCATATAACCCCCAAAAACACTATGGAAGTGTCTAAATAGTACATTTGACATTGTAGGATCGAATGTGAAGCCCCGAGTTGCTGGCACGTAAATCGAGGAGAAAAGACTAGAGGTAGGGGACTTGCCTTACTTGCATGTATTTGATATCTTTGCTTGTGTAGTGATGTATGTGATTGCTTTACTTGATTGTGTAGAGTATATTTGAATAAATAAAGCTCTGTTTCTGTTTTACTGTGGCCATAGTTTTGTTACATGAAATATTGAGCATGCAGAAATGTCATTATGGGGCATGCATCTAGATAAAGCTAACATGTCATCACATAGCATCTATCATGCATGCATTATGATATCTGTTTCCTACTGAGATTCTCTCGAATCTCACTCTCCCCTACCAACAATTTAGACAGGGCAAGTGGCTCGTGGAGGGAGCGGCTGGGACTCCTTCGAGATGAGATTGTGTAATCCCCATTTGAAGAATTGTAATGGGCAATTGTACCTTATGTATCTTTAGCGAAGGTATGTACCCGGGATTGCCGGGATGATTAAGTTGTGCACTCTAATAATTATATGAATGTGATTTATCTTCGCTTAGTAATTGTATTCGAAATGTGAATATGAGACCAAGTTTATAAAGGATTTCAAAAAGTATTCGTGAAAACCCCGTCATGTGATAGGTTAGTAAATGGTATTTGATTATTATTAGTCTCTATTTCATTTTAATCGCGTATTTCGGATATAATTACGGAGGGGGTTACAATATTTTTCCCTGAAAATATACTTAAAGAGATTTATTTTATATATGAAATGTTTCATTTGGACAAGTAGATTGAGATATATGAATTTTTAAATTCTATTAATGATTTTGGAACTTGTCCTATGACAGTCTAGGCAATTGCAAAATTTTGGGTTTTTGTGTTCTAGTTTTCAATGAACTATATTTTTCCTTGATAAAGGACTTAAAAATATAAAATTAGCCACTCAAACCATCTCATTTGGATAAGTACACTAAAAGTTATAATTTATTGAAGTTGGGCATTAGTTCTGTGAAGACTTTTATGGTAGAAGGGAATAATTGTGAATTCAGGAATTGTGTGCATGTAATTGGCTGTAGTGGAACTTTTCTCCTTATAGTAGATTTAAAGAGGGTCACATAGAACTTTAAACCACCCGAATTGAAGTTTTTTAGAATTAGTTCTGATTTTTCAAAGTACAGTGAAAAATCTGCCAGCTTTATGACTTGAGCGAATTTAAGACTTAATGGAACAAATATAATAATTAGGAACTTCAAGGGTTAGGATTAAGCCCTTAAAGTTGTTGAAGGCCAATGTAGCCATATTGTACATTTATTTCTCATGGCTCTAATGTATAGTTATGTACCTAGGGCCTTGAGATGACAAGGAAGAAGAATGGAAGGTTCTTCAAGCAACTACAATAGTTGGTAGAAATGGTACAAGAGGAGGACTTAGAGATAGAAGGTAGTGAACTTACCCTACTTGCGTGTATTGATATGTATGCTTGTGTGTTGATGTGCATGATTGCTTTACTTGTCTATGTGTAATATAGTTGAATGATTGAAGCTCTGATTTCTATTGATGTTATGGCCATATGTAAGAAATGTGAAGCATTGAGCATGCAGATATGTCATTATGTTAAAATGAGTCTATGTAAGGCAAGTATATCATGCACTAGCATTTATATTACATGTATTGTTTGGTATTGTTTGCTAGTAAGATTACCCCGAATCTCAACCTCCCCCAACCAACTATATAGGGACGTTAGCCTAGAAGAGGAGTGCAAGACAATGTACTAGATAAAGAAGTTGCAATAAGGAGATGACGACTAAGACAGGCTAATCCGTTATGTATAATTAATGTTTGTAATTGTTAATGGTATAACCCGCATGACAGATGGATGTTTTTTAAAAGCGCAATACTTGAACTAACAGATGGGTAATCACACAGTATAAGCCCATTAGTTAAATGAACAAAGGAATTAATAAGTAGAGAAAACTTTGATAGTAATAAATGGAAGAACTGATAAGTTAAAGTAAAAAGTAGCCCTGTAAATACGTTAATATGGTAAATATGGTTTTACCAAATGAATAGTGCCCCAAGAAGAATTGTGAAAGTTTTTAGCTGGGATATTATATACAAATTCTCCTAAGCCATAATAATAATGATATCGCTTCCTATGCATAATAAAGGAGCATAAGGAACGGTTGTTACCTTTGGTGGTTCAGAGCAAAGTTCCTGGCATTTGGCTAATATGCTCTATTGTGTGAATAGTATCTGAGGGATACTGTGGTAATCCTAAGTGATACTAGGATTAAGAGAAATGGGTGATTGATAAATCTAGAGAAATAAAATTTTCCCTGACCATTAATTGGCAGGCTAATATAGAGGAAAGGTAGAGCCGTATATCAGTAAATCTACTGACTGTAGATTACCCTACTAAAAGGAAGGGGTAGAGCTATATATAGAGGATGAAACGGACCACAGTAATGTATACCCAGTATGGAAGCATATAGGCTCTAGTGTGTCTGATGCCAAATTAGCGTGTGACCTGGATTCCAATGGAAGTCCATGGTTAAGAGTGCTTAGGCGAGAGAAATCCTTGAATAGGTAACCCCCTGGGAAGTTAGGTTGGTAAGGTAATAGAGACTTGAAGAATAGTTATTGTTTTAAGGTATCTCAATTACTAATAATCATCTTAGTTAGATGAATTATTTATAAAGGCATACAAGTATGATAGGCAGGATTGAACTAGAGGAGGCTAGAAACAATTATAGAGATATAGTTTTCTGGGCCTTGCCAGATATTCTCAAGGGGATATCCTGAGACCCCAATCGCCTTGCCATAGATAGAGCTCATGTGAATGAACTGATTGGTTGTATGTGGGATGATAAATGTGAGAGAAGCTTCATAAAGCTAAGGGAGGGGCCAACATTCATACCAGTATTGGTTATCCCAGATCCTAGTATGGCCGGTGTGGTATGAATGATGCGACCTGAGTGGTCTGCAAATAAAACAACCAATATGGGTTACAGTGAAATGACTATATGGGATTGGGATATGGCCAGTGTAGTAGGGACGAATGGTGACAGATGCCTCTCAACAGTTGAAGACTCACAAGATGAGTTACCCACACATGATGTAGAGCAGGCAGTGATTGTCTTTGAGGTGAAAGAATAATTATTAGAATATGCCTTTATAATATTAAGGATTAAGGTATAATTAGAACCTTGTGATTAATGTTGATTCTATGAGGATTTGATCTTATGATACTGAAGGTTGAGGATAGGCTTGAATTAAATCTAACCTGAAATAGTACTTAGGTTGAAATGTGAATCAGGTCGTACTATAGTTTTATTCCATGATGGAAGTTTGAACCTTATGGATAGTGTTGAACCTCCAGTAATGTTTTGAGGATAATACCCGAGTACCGTGAAGGTTAGAATAGGTATTATTGATCATGATGTTAGCATGCCTGTTGGATATATTTGAGGAAAATGATTTCCGATATGTGTGATGTTGAGGTTCTAGAGTTAGTTATGAACCTAAAAGTTGGATATCTATCCCACACTAGAGAAGGGTTACCAAGTGAACTGTAACTCAGGAATCAACTGTTAAGTTTTGATTCCTTAAGAATTTGAAATAGCCCAAATTATTTGAGGTCTTAGAATGTGTTGGAATATGTATGAGGTTTATTAAGGTTGCTAGTTGCTGATCTGGCATAAGGAAATATCTTGATAATAGAATATTCCTTAATAAAGAATGAATGAAAATTTGTTCCCTAATGGAACAAAGTTATGGATAAAATGAGGAAGGCTATAGATTATGATCTCATGGTTAAGACAGAGAATAGAATGTACCAGCGGCTTTCGGATTCCCTGTATGACATGGGTAGGTTACCTGGTATGGGAGGTAGAATTATGCCTGAAACGGGACCGATATTGAAAGTCCATACAAAATGACTGCAGATGAGATGGCGAAATTAAAGAAAGTAGGCCTTAGATTTTTCTAAGGACTTGTTCCCGTTACAATGGTGCATTATAACAAAGCCAAACATAGAAGAGTTTCCCTGAGAAAAATGGGGTTGTGTGACTCAGTAAAATGCCATGGGGTGATCTAGTACAGTTTGTTGAAAGAAAGACAAGAAAAGAGACTAATGTAAAATAGGCTCAATGAGATAGAGAAAGTCAAGCAACTCTTGCTCACGTATCTTATGTAATGGCTCCGCATGTCTGTGTTACCATCAAGTATATTCGTGTTATGAATATACGGTGCTCAGTAAGACCTATTGGGCCAATATTTTCTTAGGCCGTAAGACCTAGTAAGCATTCAGAGCAAGGCTGTAAAACCCAAAAATGCACTTGTGTATGGGTGGTATTCCTAGGCCGTAAGACCAGCTGTGCAATTAGAATTTGAGATTCCAGGCAAAGATTTAGGGCATGAGATTCCACGAGTGACTGATGCATAAGATTCCAAGCATTGTCCCAAAGAGGTTGTAAAGCCTAAGAATGACAAGACAGTTAGTCCCAAGGTAATAAGACCCGTAAATACAAGTTGCACAGGGAGCTACTATGAGCCATCTTGAGCCAGATAGGCTTGAGGTAAAGAGCCCGTGAGTGCATCTTATATAAGGAGTTACCCTAGGCATCTTGAGCTAAGTAGCCTCGAGACAAAGAGCCTATGAATGTACATTGTTGTTGGAGATTGTGCTATAGGGGCCAATCATTGTACTTTGAACATTGTTATTCAATGAATTTCTCTATTTTGTTTTCATATTATTTGTATGTTCACTGTGATGACTATCATTGGATAAATCATAATAATTGTCCTAGATGTCCATGGTCGGCTATCTATGCGGGAGGAAAGATGAAATATGACTAGTATGACTTTGAAGATATATGGAGATATGAATAAAAGTCCTAGGCACTTGTAAGAGTACAAGGTGTTAGAACGACCCTCTATGAGAAAGCTGCATGGATCAAGTCATAAGCTTGTCTCATGTATAATCACATCATTATGCCCTTTTGACCTGAGATCATCATGGATTACTATATGAGAGTCACTCAGCTTTGACCTAGTCAAAAGTCATCTTTGATCGGATGATGATAAAGGCTATGCTCTAGCTTGGTGGTTTTCATGCAAAGGAATGTGAATGGTCAAGATGGAATTTATCCCTCACATTAGTAGAGGGATGAGAAATGTATGGCCATACTACTATGGAAAAGATTCTTTATTTCTGTAGTCAAACTACTCAGGGATCAAGAAAGTAATAGTTAGGAATAGGAGGATGACATTCTCCATGCCACATCCTGGACCGAAATATCGTGTGACAAAAGGGACCTAATAAAGGAAATATCTATAACGTAACTACTAAAAGGATCAAATCAAACGATTTGAATCCAACATACCTATGGCATTTTTATCAAGGCCATATAAATGAGAAACAAATTTCTAAACTCTATCAAGATGGATTTCTTAACTCATTCGATTTTAAATCATATGATACATGTGAATCTTGCTTATTAGGAAAGATGACAAAGGCACCTTTTACTGAGCAGTAAGAAGGCCACTGATTTATTAGGCCTCATTTACACAGATGTATGTGGACTACTAAATATAGCTGCTAGAGGAGGTTATATATACTTTATTACATTTATAGATGACTTTAGTAGATATGGATACATGTATCTAAAGAAACATAAATCTGAATCTTTTGAAATTTCAAAATATTCCAAAATAAACTACAAAACAAACTTGGAAAAATGATTAAAACACTTCGATTTGATCAAGGTGGTGAATATTTGAGCCAAGAGTTCATTGACTATCATAGGAGTTGTGGGATAATCTCACAATTGACTCCTCCAGGAACACCACAATGGAATGTCCTTTTTGAATGGAGGAATCGAACACTATTAGATATTGTGTGATCTATGATGAGTCAAACAGATCTTCCATCGTTCTTTTGGGCCTATGCCCTAGAAATAATTGCGTTGACACTAAATCGTGTTCCATCTAAGGGAATTGAGAAGGCACCATATGAGATATGGATTGGAAAGAAACCTAGTTTATCTTTTCTCAAAATTTGGGGATGTGGAGTATTTGTTAGGTAATAAGCCTTAGATAAATTAGAGCCCACATCCTTAAAGTTCCTTTTCGTGGGGTATCCAAAGGAAACAAAGGGATATTATGTTTACAATCCTACCAATAATAAAGTATTTATTATTTGAAACGATATGTTTCTAGAAAGAGAGTTTATATCTAAAAGAACTATTGGGAGCAAGATAGATCTCAAAGAAGTTTGAGAGTCACAAGATAGCACAGAACTACAGATGGAAAACAAAAAAGACTCATAACAAGTTGCTGAGCCTCCTCAAGTAACACAAGGCCCACACAGATCTGATAGGACATGGCATCAGCCTCAGATATTGGATTTCTAATTGTTGAAAGCCGTGATGTGTTACTCATTGAACAAAATGAGCCAACCACCTATTGAGAAGCCATAATGGGACTAAACTTTGAGAAATGGCTAAATGCCATAAGTCTGAAATACAATTCATACATGACAATCAGGTATAGACCTTAGTCGATCCACCTAAAGTTATAAAACCATCCAGTGCAAATAGGTTATCAAGGAGAAAACTAACATGGATGGTAATGTAAATGTCTTTAAGGCACGACTGGTTGCACAAGGATTCACTCAAACTCGTAGTATAAACTATGGTGAAACCTTTTCCCCAATTACAATAGCCAAATCAATCAGAATCCTTCTTACCATTACAACATATTATGACTAAAATATGGCAGATAAACGTCAAAACAGCCTTCCTTAATGGAAAGCAGCTTGAGGATGTGTACATGACACAACCTGAAGGCTTTATGCGTTCAGAGGACTCTGGTAAAGTGTACAAGCTTTAAAGATCCCTTTAAGGATTGAAGCAAGCATCCCAGAGTTGGAATCATCATTTTGATGAAGTAGTCAAAGAGTTTGGTTTATTCAAAACATTGATAAACCTTGTGTTTATAAGAAGGTTAGTGGGAGCACAATTGTATTGCAGTACTTTACGTAGATGACATCCTACTCATTAGTAATGATATTCCTTCCTTATAGAGTGTCAAGTCTTGGTTAGAAAAGTCTTTCTCGATGAAAGACTTAGGTGAAGCCACCTACATCCGAGGGATTAAGATCTATAGAGACACATCCAAGAGACTAATAGGCCTAAATCAAAGCACATACATAGACAACATATTGCATAGGTTCAGTATATAGGATTCAAATAGGGGTTACATGCCCATGTCTCATGGCATCCATCTTAGCAAGGATCTGTGTTCTAGTACACCTAATTAGAAAGATCGTATGAGCAAGGTTCCATATGCCTCAGCCATTAGATTCATCATATATGTCATGTTATGTACTCGACCAAAGTCTCATTTTCCTTAAGTATGACCAGCAAATATCAACAAGATCCTGGTGAGGGTCATTGAACTACTGTCAAGAATATCCTATAATACTTATGAAGGAATAATGACTTATTCTTGGTATATAGTGGATTGGATGATGAGCTCTCTGTAACTGGTTACACAGATATAAGTTTCTAAATAGACCAAGATGATCTTAAATCATAATCTGAATACTTATTCCTCCTGAATAGTGGAAGGGAAAGCTAGAAGAGCTCCAAGCAGAGCACTGTAGTAGATTCTGTAATAGAAGCTGAGTATATAGCAGCATTAGATAGAGCTAAGGCAGCTGTTTGGATCAGAAAGTTCATTACTCAACTAGGGGTAGGGCCTACTATCTCAAATCTAACAAATTTGCTTTGTGACAACAGCAGTGGTATTGTACAGGCCAAGGAGCGTAGGTGACATCAAAGGACCAAGCATATACGTAGGCGATTTCATCTTATTTGAGAAATCAATGATAGAGATGATATAAAAATATACAAAGTAGTAGGAGAAGACAATATTGTTGATCCTCTTACTAAGCCGATTGCACAGGTAAAGTATGAGCATCATTTTAAGATAATGGGAATTAGGAAAATTAATGATAGTACCAAGTGCAAGTGGGGGGATGTTGGAAATTGTGCCCTAAGGGCTAACCATTGTACTTTGAACATTGTTATTCAATGAATTTCTCTGTTTTGTTATCATATTATTTGTAGGTTCACTATTATGACTATCCTTGGATAAATCATAATGATTGTCCTAAATATCGGTGGTCGGTCATCAATACGGGATCAAAGAAGAAATAAAACTAGTATGACTTTAAACACATATGGAGATACAAATCAAAGTCTTAAGCACTTGTAAGAATACAAGTTACTGTACTAACCCACTATGAGAAAGTTGCATGGATCAAGTCATAAGCTTGTCTCCTGTACAACCATGTTACTATGCCCTTTTTGTATCACCCCTCTTACCGTAATCATTCTAACGAGTTTTACATAGCGAATTCGAACCACTAAGCTAGATTCTTTTCAAGACTCTTTCAATTCTTAATCTCAAGATAGGAATCAAACCTATTGTTGAGTGGATTTTTCTAAATAATTTAGAGCATTTTAAAAACTATCATAAAGTGGTTTATATCTATGAAAAACTTGTCAATTGATTATGGTAGAGGGGTATTACATTTGGTGGTATCAGAGCATGTTAAGTCGGATGATAGCATGATCAGGGGTTCTCACAGTATGATCAGTGGAAAAGTATTGGCTCTTACCCTGACATGACTGGATAGCCGGTTGTACTGGCCGAGGTACCCTAGGCCAAGAGGCGATGCCTAAAACAAATTACTAAGGGATCTTGTGTTGCCACGGCCTCTGGGGGCCAGTTTGCACCAGCGCTAGCAAGACATTTTAGTCTAAATGTAACATCCCTCTTACCGTAATCAATCTGATGAGTTTTACACTGCGAATTCAAACTAATATGCGAGATTCTTTTCCATACTCTTTCAATTCCCAATCTCAAGACAAGACTCAAACCTGTAGTTGAGTGCCTTTTTCTGAATAATTTAAAACTTTTAAAAAACTATCATAAAGTGGTTCGTAACTTCTTCGTAACTCATTGTTTCTTAATTACCTTTATCAAAGTATTCAATCGTCTATCTGCTTATTACCCTTATATAATCATTTGGTTATAGACCTTTTAGTGTATAGATGCCCTATTCTATTTTATTTACCAAGTTAGTACGCAACTATGCACGTCTATGAGGCCATTGTCACCATTACTACCACTAGTACTGTAGTAATGATCTTAAGTTATACACAACATATACAAGATACAAAACAGATAACAACAGTAATTCTTAATCTTACGGTTGCATTCTTTACTTGCCTGTATCTACCTTCTTGCCCTTTAAACATCTTGCCTTTGCTATAGGTTAGTTATTAGAAATGGATGAGATTCAAAAGAATCTCAATAGTAACATCAATCACTCATATGATATGTAAATACACAGAGCATGTTAAACAATCATCACATAGGCATACTCAATCATCACATCAAACAAATTCATCAATATGCAGCCATCACATCTTACATAAGACTTACCTGTCCACATGCATAGGACCTACCCTTCCTCGTAATGCCAATGATTATATTATACATGCAAAGAAATACATAAGTTATAGAAGAAAGAGTTACTACCTTGGCCTTTCCAGTCTTGTTCTTATACTGATTTATTCGATCCCAGGGCAGATATCAAATCCTATAAATTAGAATTTACGAATGATGAGTTATTACCTATTCTATTTCTTTCATACTTCAAAATCTTATGTTGGTTATCATTAGGATCAATTCACTAAGTCAAACAGTGTATTAAAGTGGTCAAACTATCCTAAGGGGCTAATTTCTACCCTTAGACTTCAAAGAAATTTCATTGTGCCATTACTTTTTGGTTTACGCACATTAACTACAATATGCCAAAATTTTCAACCCATTTTGAAAATTCATATATTTATGTGTAAAAGTCCAATTTCAATGATTCCAAAGGCTCTATGACCCTTATTAAATCTAGTTTCAGTAAAAAAATATTACCCTTAGCCTATTGGATGCACAACATTCCAGAATTACCATTTATTGGACACTATCCAGAAACATGCCATTTTTCATATGATCAACTTCAAAACCACATAACTCCTAGTGTAAAGCTCCAAATAACCTATGTAACCAATCAAATTAAAGCTTATTAAGTATATTTTCATTTGGTAAATATCATAGGCACTGGACACCATTTAGTTACTCAAAAATCATTGGAAACCACTACCACACAGGGAAACCCTAATTGGACAGCAATATTGCAACTTTTCAATTTGTGTTACAATGACCTAGAATTTATAACCAGGGCCTATTCCCATATATTTTTTATTGCTGAACACAATGGTGACGTCAAAATGATAAATTTCCATTCCTTCTATGTGTCCTATTTGTTAGATCTCATGTTTTGATGATAACAAAAGTATGAAAATAATTAATAAACAAGTTTGAACTAAGTAATGACAGGAACAAGCATCACTTGAAGTAAGCATTGGAGTAATGAGGAAAGGCCAAGAGAAAATGCTGAGGAACTTGATCAGAAGCAAATTTTCTAAGGCATTACTCTAGGAGCTTCTCGAGTAATGAGACAAAACTTGAAGTAACCAGAGACAACTTCCAGTAACCTGCCAACGTTACTCGAGGAGCTACTCGAGTAATAGTGTTAAAATTTTCAATGTGCTCTCGGCCTGCTAATGTTACTCGAGGACCTACTCGAGTAACCAGGTAAAAACTTGGAGTTGCTCTCGGCCTGCCAATGTTACTCGAGGCGCTACTCGAGTAACCATGTGGAAAACTTCCAGTTGCTTTCAAGTTGCCAATGATACTCGAGGAGCTACTCGAGTAACTCTGTTTCTGAAATATGGAGCTCTCGGCACTTTGTACTACTGCCAATGTTACTCGAGGAGCTACTCGAGTAACGACCTGAGGTAAGTGAAAACTTGAAGGTAATACCCGAGTATGCAGAAATATTCTCAAAGTAAACCTCAAGTCATTACCAGGGTAAGTCATGTACAAAAATCTCAGTTACTTGAGGTGGTACCCGAGTAACCTATGCAAAAATGAGTGCATTACTCGAGTCAGTACCCGAGTAATGAGGTAAGAGCTCTCGGCATTTAAATCCTGCCAACATTACTGGAGTAGAGCATCGAGTAACCAAAAGTTTATTTGAAGGTTTACTCGAGTTGGTACCCGAGTAACTCATAAAGTTGTGAGTGCATTACTTGAAAAGTCATCGAGTAACATTGGCAGTAGTACAAAAACTTGAAAAGTCAATAGTGGCTGCGCACTCTTCAACGGACGAAAGAAAATGTTCCAACGGTCATCACCAACATATCTATATATATGGGAACATCCAAACAGAGAAATAACAACAAGCACACACACAAACGAATTATCAAGTTCATTGCTCTGTTTTACGTTGAAATTATATTTCTGTACTTCAGTGATTCTTATTCACTCTGTAAGAGAGATATTTCATTCAAACTCAATAGTTGTTATTGATATAACTTAAGGTTGTGGAACCTTGAGTTGGGATTGGATTACAACTTGTAAGGGGGAGCGAGTGTCCAGGTGAAGGAACTTGCTTGTACTGAGGTGCCAGGAACCCACTGAATCTTGGAAGTTATAGTGAAACTCTCAAAGAAGCTCTGAGGACTGGACGTAGGTCAAAGTGGTTGTGACCGAACCAGTATAACTCCCGGTGTACACTTCGGTGATATTTCTCTTTACTCAATACTGTTTTAATTCCACTGTTAAAGTTTTATATTTCCGAAGAAATTTTTAGTTTCACCCAATTCACCCCCCTCTTGGGTGAAACGCTTGGTCTAACATTTGGTATCAGAGCGTAGGTCTTCTTGTTAAGGTTTAACAGCCTAAGAAGGATCCAATGGCAAGCATGGGTGAAGGAATTCTTCCCGACGGAGCATCCATCACTAGACCCCCTGGTTTCAATAAAGAACACTTTTCTTTCTGGAAAGCTAAATTCAGAGTGTTTGTGATGGCTACTGAATATGGGCTATGGGATGTAATTGAGAGTGGAAATTATCAACCTACAAAGGTTGTAGATTCTCAGAAAATTCCAAAGACGCCAGCGGAATACGATGAGAATGACAAGAAACTTATCACTCTCAATAGCAAAGCAATTATGATGCTACAAAGCGCTTTGAGTCAAAGTGAATATTTCAGAATTTGCACACTTCCAACAGCAAAACAAATATGGGAAGCTCTGGAAATAGCTCATGAAGGAACTTCGGGAATAAAGGAGAATCGAATCAACACTTTGGTCATCGAATTCGATCTACTTCAAATGAAATCAGGTGAGTCGATTTCTGAATTCAAACTTAGATATACTTATCTTGTTAATCAACTTGCAGCTCTTGGGAAAGTCTATGATCAGCACACCCAAGTACGAAAGATTTTGAATATTCTTTCTAAAGAGTGGGAAGCAAAAGTTACTGCAATAGAAGAAGCAAAAGGAGAATCAATGAGATCAGTTGCTTCTCTATTTGGAAGTCTTTCTGAATATGAAAGCAAACTAAAATTCAAAAGAGAACTAGATGACATTGGTGACAAGAAAAAGAAAGGTCTAGCACTAAAAGCTAAAGAAGAAAATCAGGATGAGGATGAAGAGTTTGACGATGACGAAATGGGTCTAATCATAAAACGATTCAGAAAGTTCTACAAGAAAGGCCAGGGATTCAAACAATTTCAGAAAGGAGGAAATAGTAGCAAAGATCATATCATTTGCTATGAATGTGGGAAACCAGGACATATCAAGTCAGAATGTCCAGATTTGAGCCAAAAGAGCAAAGAAAAGAGAAAAGGTAAATTCTTCAACAAAAAGAAAGCCTTTGTATCTGCTATATGGGGTGATAGCTCCTCAGACGAAGAAAGTGATGAGGAAGAAGTAGCTAATATATGTCTTGTTGCTCAAGAAGAAACAGAAGAAGAGGTAAATGATTCTGAACCTACCTATGATGAATTACTTTCCGAATATAATGCTTTACATTCTGAATTCATCAAAGTAGTTAAAGAATTGATTGTTGTTAAAAAGAAAAACAAAGTTCTTGAAACTGAACCTAAGGGAAATGATTGTGAAAATTGTTTATCTTTGAAAAAGTAAAACATTGATCTCACAAAAACTCTTGAAAAATTCACACAAGGAAGTGAGATGCTAAATGTTATTTTAAAAGCTCAAAAATTTGTAAATGATCGATCTGGAATTGGATATGATCCAAAATCAGATAAAAGAAAAGGAAGAAAGAAAGCAGGAGGTAAGTCATATTTGAATTATTTCCAACATTCTGTGCATACATCAAATCCTTTTGCATTCTGTAATTACTGTAATAGAAAAGGACATTCTATATCTTCATGCATTCATAAGAAAAAAGGAACCATAGGAACCTACAAATGGGTACCTAAAGGTTCATATATTCAGAAAATCATTTGTACTAACCCTAAAGGACCTAAAAAGATGTGGGTACCTAAGACTTAGTCATTTGATTGTAGGTATGTCTCAAAGCATCCAAAAATAGCAAGTGGTACATAGATAGTGGATGCTCTAGACATATGACCAGAGATTTCGAAAGTTTTACCACATTGCAACCTAAGGAAGGTGGAAAGGTAAAATTTGGAGGAAATCAATCCGGAAGGATAGCAGGAATTGGTGAAATCAAGAATGACAAAGGAATACAAGTCAAAGATGTATATTATGTTGAAGGCTTGTGTCATAATTTGCTGAGCGTAAGTCAAAGTGCAGATAAAAACAACTGGGTGATATTTGACTTAGAAGAATGTTTAATCATCAACAAGAGTGACTTACAGCTTGATAAGAAGAATATCAAGGCTAAGCTCAGAGCAAAAAGGGAAGGTAACTGCTATACTCTAGATATTAGTAGAAATGAGTCTGAAAACTGTTTTCTGAGTAATACTGATGAAAGCTGGTTATGGCATAAGAGATTGGCTCATGTCAACATGCATCAATTAGGCAAACTACTCAAAAAGGATTTAGTTCTTGGATTACCCAAAGTAACTTTCAAAAATGACTTGATTTGTGATGCATGTCAAAAGGGTAAACAAACTAAATCATCGTTCAAATGGAAAAATGAAATTTCAACAAATAGACCATTACAATTACTACATATGGATTTAGTTGGTCCAGCAAGAGTAAAGAGTCTTGGTGGCAACTTATATTCATTGGTCATTGTTGATGATTTCTCTAGATTTACATGGGTTATTTTTCTATCATCAAAAGATGAAACTTTTGAAGAATTTATTGTTTTTGCCAAGAAAGTGCAAAATGAGAAAGGTATGTCCATTGCAGGTATTAGGACTGATCATGGTGGAGAATTTGAAAATCAAGCCTTTGAAGAATATTGTGATACTAATGGCATTGATCACAATTTCTCTGCTCTAAGGACGCCTCAACAAAATGGAGTTGTGGAACGCAAGAATAAAGTGCTCACAGAGATGGCTAGAGCATTGTTAAATGAAAAGAACGTGTCTCAAGTGTTTTGGGCTGATGCTATGAGTATAGCATGCTATGTTTCAAATAGAGCATATATCAGAACAAAACTTGGAAAGACACCTTACGAACTATACAAAGGAAGAAAGCCAAACATTGCTCATCTACACATCTTTGGTTGTAAGTGTTTCATTCATAATAATGGTAAAGATAACTTAGGAAAATTTGATTTTAAAACTGATGAAGGAATTTTCCTAGGATATTCTAACCGAAGTAAAGCATATAGAATTTTCAATAAAAGAACTTGTGTTGTTGAAGAATCAATTCATGTTGTATTTGATGAATTTGAATCCTCTGACAAAACCATTGATGAAGAACAGGAAGTTGTTTTAAATCAAGAAAATGGTCAATCTATTTCTAAGTCTCTTATTCCAGAGGTTGATGAAACTAAGGAAGAAGGGCAATCCCTAGGTCAACCTAGAGCTTGGAAATACAATAAAAGTCATCCATTAGATCAAGTCATAGGAGATGTAAATGAAGGGATCAAAACTAGAAATAGAATTTTCAATGAAGTAAGTTTTTCTGCATTCATTTCTGAGATTGAACCTTCTAACATTGATGAAGCCCTATCAGACAATGATTGGGTCATAGCAATGCAAGAAGAACTAAATCAATTTGAGAGAAATCAAGTTTGGGATTTGGTGCCCCGACCTAAAGATCATACGATCATTGGAACTAAATGGGTATTCAAAAACAAACTCGATGAATCTGCAATTATTGTCAGAAACAAGGCAAGATTGGTGGCCAAAGGGTATAATCAGGAAGAAGGAATTGATTATGAGGAAACGTATGCTCCAGTGGCTAGATTGGAAGCTATACGTGTACTCTTAGCCTTTGCATGCATCAAAGGATTCAAACTCTATCAAATGGATGTAAAGAGTGCTTTTCTAAATTGGTACATCATAGAAGAAGTGTATGTAGAACAACCTCCAGGTTTTGAGGATATTACTAAACCTGACCATGTTTTCAAACTCAAAAAGGCTTTATATGGTTTAAAACAAGCTCCTAGAGCCTGGTATGAAAGGCTCAGCAAGTTTCTTATCAATCAAGGTTTTGTACAAGGAAAAGTTGATACAACACTCTTCATAAAACGAAAACACAATGATATTTTAATTGTTCAAATATATGTTGATGATATTGTTTTCGGCGCTACTAATGAATCTTTGTGTAAGGAATTTTCTGATATTATGCAGGGAGAATTTGAGATGTCAATAATGGGAGAATTGAATTTCTTTCTTGGTTTGCAAATCAAACAAAGAAAGAATGGAATTTTTATATCTCAAACAAAGTATTTGAAAGAGCTATTGAAGAAGTATGGAATGGATGAAGCAAATGGCACGGACACACCTATGAGCTCAACTACGTTACTTGATGCTGATGTCAAAGGAAAAGACTACAACATCACAAGGTATAGAGGAATGATTGGATCATTACTCTATCTCACGGCAAGTAGACCAGACATCCAATTTAGTGTTGGCATATGTGCAAGATATCAATCAGCACCAAAGGAATAACATGATGAAACCGTTAAACGAATCTTTAGATACCTTGCTGACACATCCGAATTGGGTTTATGGTATCCCAAAGGAAGAAGTGAATATCTTGTTGCATATTCAGATTCAGATCATGGAGGATACAAAACAGACAGAAAGAGCACCAGTGGACAAGGACAATTTCTTGGAGGATCTCTTGTATCATGGTTCAGCAAGAAACAAAATACAGTGTCTCTTTCGTCAACCGAAGCCGAATATGTTGCAGTCTCAAGTTGTTGTGCACAAGTAATATGGTTAAAACAACAATTACAAGATCTTGGTATTTATCTCAAAGAAATACCAATCTATTGTGACAATACTAGTACGATTAGCTTGGCAAAGAATCCAGTTCAACACTCTAGAACCAAGCATATCGATGTCAGACATCACTTCATTAGAGATCATGTCCAAAAGAAGGATGTAAAAGTAATATTTATCCCTACTCATCTTCAATTAGCTTATATCTTTACAAAACCCCTTGCAAAAGATCAATTTCTTTACATTAGGAGAGAATTGGGAATGGTAAATCCCAATAAGTTATAAGTAATTTCAGCATTTCATAATATTAGATGAAGTCACTTGATAATGTTTTGATGATCACTAACTTAAGCATCGGAGTATATAGAAACTTGTTTTGCAGGAAGAAAGAAACTCTGTTTTGAGAAACAAAAACAAAGGTGATCAGAAGACATAGTTACTAGAGTAACAACTTGAAGTTATGGATAACAGAGAAGCATTACCCGAGGAGCAACTTGAGGTTAAGTAGCAGGTTACTCGAGTATGTACTCGAGTAATGGACCCCAAAACTGGAGGTAACGGATCAAGTTACTTAGATTTTTAAATGTAACGGTTTAGTTTCAAAGAAATGAAGAGTCAGAAGTTGAAAAGCAGCTTACTCGAGGCGGGACTCGAGTAAACTTGAAGCTTACTCGAGGAATGCCTCGAGTAATGTCAGAGTCAAGAATATCAAATTGATGAAAAATGACTCAAATCTGATCAAAATGGGTTATAAATGATTGAGGGAACAACCATGGATAATTACTATATTATTCATGCCAGGTACGCAATTTAAATGAATTATTTTAGAATTTTCCTGTATGAACACTCGAGGAAGGCCTCGAGTAAACTTGAAGTTTACTCGAGTAAGGCCTCGAGTAACGTCGGGTTCTAGGTCTTTATCTGTGGCAAACTCGGTCATTTTCACAAAATCTCCTCGAGTAAATTACTATTCTCTCTCACAGAAACTTTTCACAAGTGATTCCTTGTCCTATTTCCGTCAAAACCCAAGTAATTTCAGTCCTAGAAACTTGTTATTTTGCTCAGAATCTCGTTGCCCTAATTCACGCAAGTGCCTCTGTTTTTCTGTAAAATATCAGTTTTCAATCTTTCTGAAAGATGAGAACCAAAAACCTTACTCCCATAGAATCCTCTGAATCCCAACAACACTCTGATCCTCTTTCTTCTCCTCCCAAAAAGAGAAGAAAGTTAACCCCAAGACCAAAAGCTAAAATTCCTCTTTCACAACCAAAACCCAAGGGTGTTGTGATTAAAGAGCCCATTGTGACAAGGGCTCAATCCAGAAAAAGTACCTCAACCGGAAGAGGGAAAAGTGCCAAGTCTCCCTCACCTCCTCCCTCTGATTCCTCTACCCCATCTTTCACACCAAAGCCTATCAAAAAGCCAAAGTATGACAAGAATGTGGCTAAGGCTATGGCTGGAATCATTGATCAAATGGAGAAGGGTCAATCTTCCAAGAAGTCAAAAATACCAGAAGAAGAGATCACCAACCCACCAAAGGGGTTCAATGTGAGTAAATTGGTGGAGTCTCCCAAGTATCTATCCCAATTCTCCAGAAGGAAAGTGTGCAAGACACACTATGTGGATCTCAGGCTACTTCAGGAGGTATTGAAGCACGACCTTAGTCCTTATCTAGATCCTTTTATGCCTTGGTTATCTATTCGATTGCCTTTTTGCACAAAGGTAATCACTCATTTTTACTGTAACTTAGAAATCATAGATGAGCCTAACCGAACCTCAGTCGAGGAAGAGATGACCACCACTGTGAGAGGCCAAAAGATTCATATATCTCCCTCTAGGATTAATTTGTGGTTGGGAATTGAGAATCCCCCGGATGATATCTATTCTGAACTTGAGCCAAACCAAATCTTCACTATTCTCAAACCCGGTGAGCTAGTTGGTCCTCTAAATTTCAAGCCCAGTGACATGTGTGATCATCATAGGGTCCTTTGGTACATTTACTCTAGGTCCCTAGTGAACAAAGCCAACAATTATACCCACTTCTCTGATAGGGACTTTAGATGGTTCGCTTCACTTCTCCTGAAGGAGCAGAAGGATCTGGGAGAGTATATTTTCTCAGAGATGAAGAGATATAAGGTGGATGGGAAGGCTACTACACCAATGCCATATCCACAGATTATGTCACTGATATTGAAAGAAAACAAGATATGGTACTTGGATAGTAAGGAGCCTGTTGAGAAGATGACCCCAGTGGGGAGAAACCAAATTGGAAAGTTGAATATAGACATCCCTCTCAAAGGGCCTTTGGAGTCTGGGTCCAAGAAGAAGAGGAAGACCACTGAGGCAGAGACCAGCAAGTTGGATGACACTCAGTCATCGGCTCCAGCTGCAACCACATCCTCACCATCTTTTCTCAATGCCACTCTCCAGCACTTTATGGAGAATATTCTGAGAGGATTCCATGTGGATATCGCCAACACAAACGCCGAGTTGATTACCAACACAAACTTCAAGATGGCAGAGTTGGTTGAGAAAATAGACAAGAGGCATGAGGAGTTGGTTGAGAGAATGGACAGGAAACATGAGGAGTTGCTAGTTGAGCAACGTGCCCAGGGCGAGACTCTGAGAATGATTTTGACACGACTGGACTCCTTAGGTCCCGGACCTTCTGCCGGTCCATCTTCTTTTGCACCACCACCACCACCTCTAGAGAATCCTTCTACTGACACTCCTATTCCTGAGGCTGAACCATCTACCCCTCTGGTCTCTGATCCACTTGAGCCCCAAGGCAAAGATATTCTATTCACAGTGGATGATCCTAAGACCCATGAGACCACACATATCATCATTAATGATTCACCCCCCAAACCTCAGCCAGAATCAGCTCCTAAACCTATTCCCTCTCCTACCCAAACAGAGGAAATATCTCCCTCTTCCTCTCCTGAACATCATACTCCTGAGGTTGAGACTACTCCTGAGACTAAGACCACTCCAGAAGGAGAAACTTCTACTATGGTTGTCTTCCAACCTTCTCCTCCTGGCGATGACATACATATCCCTCCAGTTCATCTGCCTGATCCTGTGCCCTCTAGTTCATTTGATTCTTTAGACTCAGATGATTCCATGGTCTTTCCAGTGACACCCATTTCCATGGTCAAACCTCCTAGCCCTCCACTTGATTGATGAAGCCAAAAAGGGGGAGAAGAGCTTGAGAGTGATTTTGTGGATGTGACCTAGTTTATTTTGGGGTATTTGGGTGTACATGGGATTTTAGGGAGCATTTTGATTTCATTTTGAACTTTATCTTGTAATTTGAAAGTTTTAAGATTAATGCAAGTGTGTTATGATTTCATTTTAAGTTCATTAAAGTTTTGAATTATGATACATGTTTGGACTAATGAAGTTGTTATGTATGCAAGGTATATTCAAACTTAATAAGACATATTTAATTAAGAATTTAATTTGAAAAACCATGTTCAAAATCACCAAGTTTTGTCATCATCAAAAAGGGGGAGAATGTTAGATCTCATGTTTTGATGATAACAAAAGTATGGAAATAATTAATAAACAAGTTTGAACTAAGTAATGACAGGAACAAGCATCACTTGAAGTAAGCATTGGAGTAATGAGGAAAGGCCAAGAGAAAATGCTGAGGAACTTGATCAGAAGCAAATTTTCTAAGGCATTACTCAAGGAGCTACTCGAGTAATGAGACAAAACTTGAAGTAACCAGAGACAACTTCCAGTAACCTGCCAACGTTACTCGAGGAGCTACTCGAGTAATAGTGTTAAAATTTTCAATGTGCTCTCGGCCTGCTAATGTTACTCGAGGACCTACTCGAGTAACCAGGTAAAAACTTGGAGTTGCTCTCGGCCTGCCAATGTTACTCGAGGCGCTACTCGAGTAACCATGTGGAAAACTTCCAGTTGCTTTCAAGTTGCCAATGATACTCGAGGAGCTACTCGAGTAACTCTGTTTCTGAAATATGGAGCTCTCAGCACTTTGTACTACTGCCAATGTTACTCGAGGAGCTACTCGAGTAACGACCTGAGGTAAGTGAAAACTTGAAGGTAATACCCGAGTATGCAGAAATATTCTCAAAGTAAACCTCAAGTCATTACCAGGGTAAGTCATGTACAAAAATCTCAGTTACTTGAGGTGGTACCCGAGTAACCTATGCAAAAATGAGTGCATTACTCGAGTCAGTACCCGAGTAATGAGGTAAGAGCTCTCGGCATTTAAATCCTGCCAACATTACTGGAGTAGAGCATCGAGTAACCAAAAGTTTATTTGAAGGTTTACTCGAGTTGGTACCCGAGTAACTCATAAAGTTGTGAGTGCATTACTCGAGTAGGTACCCGAGTAAATAACTAATCTAAAAGGTTTGAAAATTAGTTTACTCCATGCACTACCCAAGTAATCTTATACTTGTTCATTAACTTGCAGTTAATCAAAGATTTCCCGATGATACTTGAGTAGGTACTCGAGTAAACTTCAAGGGATACTTGAGTAGCTACTCGAGTAAGCATACCCAGAAATTTAGAAATCATTCAAACGTTTATTGATTTGTTTCCTATATGATTAATCTTTCATTGTATTAGTATTCTTAGTCTATTTACAGATAATTAATGAAGAAATCACTTCAAGAGATGGAAGTCAAATGAAACGTTCATATGCCAACCACCGCCAACGGATATTTTTCAAAAACTTGAAAAGTCAATAGTGGCTGCGCACTCTTCAACGGACGAAAGAAAATGTTCCAACGGTCATCACCAACATATCTATATATATGGGAACATCCAAACAGAGAAATAACAACAAGCACACACACAAACGAATTATCAAGTTCATTGCTCTGTTTTACGTTGAAATTATATTTCTGTACTTCAGTGATTCTTATTCACTCTGTAAGAGAGATATTTCATTCAAACTCAATAGTTGTTATTGATATAACTTAAGGTTGTGGAACCTTGAGTTGGGATTGGATTACAACTTGTAAGGGGGAGCGAGTGTCCAGGTGAAGGAACTTGCTTGTACTGAGGTGCCAGGAACCCACTGAATCTTGGAAGTTATAGTGAAACTCTCAGAGAAGCTCTGAGGACTGGACGTAGGTCAAAGTGGTTGTGACCGAACCAGTATAACTCCCGGTGTACACTTCGGTGATATTTCTCTTTACTCAATACTGTTTTAATTCCACTGTTAAAGTTTTATATTTCCGAAGAAATTTTTAGTTTCACCCAATTCACCCCCCTCTTGGGTGAAACGCTTGGGCTAACACTATTTTGGCAAAAATTAGACACACAATCCAATAATCACCAAACTTCCAATTAAATCCTCAAACTAGTTTTTTATGTTCTTTAAACATCACAAGACACCATTTATACAATCAAAACACTAGGAAACCTCCAAACCATAACATAACCAAAAATTAGGGTAGAAATTCAAATGCCAAAATCCTCAACCAATCAACACAATCCATAGCTCAAAATGAAGCTCTTACTCACTTCTAGCTCCTTCTTGAGCTCTTTTATTGATTCTCCATCTTTTGCTCTTGCAAGATAGCTCAAAACTCCTCCTCTTCAAAACCAAAAACCATAGAAATAAAGCTCTTGAAGAGGGGAACTATGTTCATGAAGAGTATTTGAGCTAGAAAGGTGGTTTACCTAGTGAAAATTAGCCAAGACGCTCAACTTTAGCATTTACTCTTCTTTTCTCTTTCCTTGGCTTTGCTTGGCCAAATTTGTGCTTGAGAAAGAGAGTGAAATATTGATTTGAATCATTTAACTCTATCCCTTAAGTGCTTGGCCAAAATTCATCCAAGAAAAACCATATGTCAAGATGTTATGGTTTCTTGAAAAAGTAAGATAGTTAATTGGCTAAAGGAGGAGGATTGTATTGATCAACAACTCTCTCTCTCGCCTCTTTGTCTTGGACATCCAACATACACACAAGTGAGGGAATATATTGTTTAAATTCTCACTCTCCCTTGCTTTTATGTCCAAGCCACTTTTGTTGACTTTACTCCTTCTTTTCTTTTCTCCCTTTTTGGCTTAGTCAACTAGAATTTATTCTTCCCTTCTTGCTTTATGCTCTTGACCGAAATGTTCCATGAAAAAGGACAAGAATGTTGATTCAAAAGCTTATTAGTATGTGGACATGTTGACCAAAATCTTCTTTCAAAGTGGCTTTGACACTTTGACTTACTCTTTTTCTTTTCCTTCCTTACTCTTGGACATTTTTTATCAATATAAGGGATGGAGTTAATTTGCTTTTGATCCTCATTATTATGTTCTTGGCCCTCTATTTTGGTTTCCAACTTTAACCTCAAGATCAAAGGGTAAATGTCTCTTTTGCCCTTAATCACAACAACATTAATTATATTGCCACTAGTTCTTTCTTTTACTTTGCTTTTCCTCTTCCAAGATGCCATTCCCTCTCTTTTTGGATACAAGCTAGGTTTTAGATCCTATTTTACTTTAGATAAAGGGGATTGGATATTTTTCCCTAACTATTTGGAACAAATACTTTAGTTCCCAAACTAGTCTCTAAAAGTCAATATGACTATTTGGAACAAAATCCCATACTTTAGTTCCCAAACTAGTCTCTAAAAGTCAATATGGCTCTTGGACATTCTTAGCACTCTTCCCAAACTGGGCTTAGTAGTCTACTTTATTCAGGCTTATTCTCCAGCCTTTAGTCCCAAAATTTAGGATATTACACTTTTGACCTAAGATCATCATGGATTTCTACATAAGAGTTCCTCAGCTTTGACCTAGTCAAAAGTCACCTTTGACCGAGTGATGATAAAGGCTATGTTCAGGCTTAGTGATTTTCATGCAGAGGAATGTGAATGGTCAAGATGGAATTTGTCCCTCATATTAGTAGAGTTATATTACTGGGCCCATCAATGAGTGAGTCTGAGAAATGTATGGTCGTACTATGATGGAAAGGAGTATCTATTTCTATAGTCAGACTACTTAGGATTGATAAAGTAATGGTTAGAAATAGGAGGATGACATTCTCTATACCTCATCCTTGACCGAAATATCATGTGACAAAAAGGACATGATATGGTTATGTGACAGGTAGCATCGGTTTATCGATCCTCATATAAATTGGGTAGTCGTAATGTCTTGCTAGAGGCTGCTTACGACTTGTAGGTTAGTTTAGTCATTGCCCTTCCAACATCATATGGGCCTATAGGGTCATGCACAATATAGCCCAACATGAGCTATAATGTCTAGATTCATTGAATTTAAGATATGTCTAGATTTAATGAATGTAATGGTTAATCTAATGTGGATGAATATATATATATATATATTCGAAAAGAAAATTAATAATATTATATATATACATATTTGAATTTTTGAAATACAGATACACACACACACACACACACATATATATATATTATATGATAATATTATTATATTGTGTTAGTTTTAAATTTAGTTTTATCTGATAAATTAAATTTAATAAATAACAAGACAAATGTATAATTACTCGGATTTAATTTCTAAAGATAAATTAAATCTATTTCTATTGGCTCTTTAGTCCGATTAAAAAATATATTAAATTAAAATTGTTGGATAGATGTAATTAAACCATATTTTTTTAATTTGCTTATCAAAAGACAATTAAGTGTTAATTAATATGATATGGATTTTGAAATTAATTAAGATTAATTTTAAAAATCTAAAATCCATCATAAAATAAAAAGCCATAACTAGTTATTTAAAAGGGTGAGTTAGGGTTTTCTATGTGTGATGGAAAAAATAGATAGAGAGCCATGAGAAAAGAAAACTCTATAGAGGGACGTTGGTGGCGCTAGCATGCTGTTCATGTTGGATTCCTATTTCTGTAGATACCAGTAGAGGGAGCTGATCCAAGGAGTTGATAGATACCAGTAGAGGGAGCTGATCCAACAATTTAAACACCATTGATAGATTCGTAGTCGGGATTGGAAAAATTTTTTAATTTTAATTTTCCACTATGCCTACCAATACCAACAATTATGTGGGGAGTTACCCTAGGCATCTTGAGCCAGGTAGGCTCAAGGCAGAAAGCTTATGAGTGACATTGTATGGGGACTAACCTTGAGCGTCTTGAGCCAGGTAGGCTCAAGGCAGAATGCCCATGAGTGCATATTGTATGGGGAGTTACCTGGGCTGTTATAGTGGATATCATTTCCTTGTAGATGCGTTTTCTGAATAGATGAGATTGAGACTTTAGAGAAAAACAACCGTGAGGGTGGGGCCTATGGCTAGCCACAAAAGCAAATAATATCTACATGGTGAGTAGCTGAGCTGCCAGATTGAGAACACTAAGTGTGGTGGCACTGTGATAAGGGACCGGTTAAGCCCTTTATTTGCTACATATCGTCCTTGTGTAACGGATAGTGTATCCTATGATTTCCCATTCGACTGTGTGTCCTGTGATTACTGAATGCCGAATGATTGATTGTTGTTAGATGGTTTGTTTTGAATGCTTCAAGAACGTTACAAAAGTATATGAAGGGTTTGAGAAGCAAGAGGTTGAGCCTGTAATGAATTTAAAATACATAGTGGACTATGTGCCCTAGGTAGGTAGACTCAATATGTATTCAGCAAAGATGATGGACAGCATGTCCTAAATAAGACCTGATGGACTAGTATGTCCTTAGGCCAACAGCATGTTTTGTATTTGAGAATTGTGATTAGCAGAGGGTTGAGGTGGTAAGATGTGTTTTCTAGATAAAAGATATTGAGACTCCAGAGAAACAAAACCGTGAGGGTGAGGGCTATGGCTAACCACCAAAGCAGTGTGCAAGTTGTATAGGGGAGAAGCCCTAGATCGTTGAATAGCAATAAGACCTATAAACCTAGCTCTGTGGTTATTCCCTAGTATAGTGACATTAGACCAGTATGTTTAAAGTAATTTTTTAGGCTGGCAAAACATTCAGACTGAACAAGGTCATAGCCGTGATAGTAGAGTACCCAAGCATTGTGGGAATAAAATGAGTCTAAATGCATGAATGAAATAAGCTATGAGGCTAAATATTTTAGGTAGTGACCCGAAGAGGCAGTAAGGCCTGTGTAACCAAGCACTGTGATGGGCCAGTAGGTCCTATATTTAAATCTATGCTACATCCTCTGTACTGAATGATGGTTATTGAATACTATCTAAGATCTGTGTTGAGAATATGATGAATTGTATTGCATTCTTTGTGAGCCTACATAAGAAGAGATATACTAAATAAGAAGTAATTCCTTGAGGTATGGATTTTTGAAATTTCGAGGACAAAATTTATTGAACGAGGGGAAAATTGCAATATCCTAAATTTTAGGCCTAGGACTTTGAGGATAAGCCTATATCAAGCAGACTACTAAGCTCAATTTAGGAAGAGTCCAAAGAATAACGAGAGATAGAAAGAGTCTTGGGAACTATGTATTTCGGCACTACCAGGCATAGGGCCCAGTATGCGTAGGCAATAGGATAAAAATGTCAGTGCAGATGTGCATAAGACACATCTATTGGATTGGTAGAAAGATACTACCCAAATATGTCATGAGGTATGGGACTTATTAGTCAAGTGAAATATGCCAGTATTGGTATGCATATGGCATTTTTAGGGCAGACATGTAACCCTACGTTTTTGGAAAAAACACCGGTATATAGGGCCCGCACACATACTACAATCTGGCATAATCTTTTGGGCTTCGATACGTGTGACGTAATCCCGAATAAGTCTCGAGTAGACACTGATAAAGTAATTTTATTAATGTATCTTTAATAAAGAAGGTCATTATGTGTAATGAATACTCTACTTTTGTGTTGGATGAATAAGAAGATGACACTTGTCATCAAAGTACACATCATCATGACAAACACAATTCACACTTTTTGGTTGGCACAATTGGAAGGTGACACTTGTCCCGTCATCATAAGGTGTCCGGCTTGCCTTTTTGTTGTTATTCCAAGATGATGACAAGTGGTGCTAAAGATAAGGACATTCATTGGTCCCTAGTCCGGTCCCCCGATTAACTTTTTCGAACACCATACCTGAGAGTCAAGGGAATTCATCAAGCATCCCTTACCCTAACAAGATAAAGATTGCTAGGGGGAGAGAGACAAAGGAAAAAAAAGACAACTTGTGACATGTGGTATCACAAGGTTTAATCTTAAAAAATAAGATTGCACAAGATTTGTACAGTTAATCAATGGTTAAGATTAAACCACAACACTCCCTCTCTCTTTATAACTTTTATCCAACCACCTAAAATAAGAGGAAAAATAGAGCAAACATGAAGAAAATGAAAGAGGAGAGAAGGTGGGGCAATCTTGAAAGTCCAAGAACAAGGTAAGCAATTCTCTCCTGATTTTCGCCCTCCTACTCATATTTCTAGCTCTTGGAGTGTTCTTAAACATTTTTCCTCTTGGTTTAATCTTCATTTCTATGATTTTTGTTTTTCAAAAGGAGGCATTTTGAGCCATTTCTCAAGACCAAAAGTTGTTAATCAAAGAACAAAGCCTTGAAAGAGCAAGAGGTGAGTAAGAGCCTCATTTTGAGCTAAGTATTGTGTGATTTGGTGGAGCTTTGTGGAAAGGGTATTTTTTCCCTAATTTTCAATTATATGGTTATATTTGGGTTCATGGTGGTTTGGTCTTGTAAATGGTGTTAAATAAGGTATAGAAATGAGAAATCACAAATTTGGAACTTAAGAGTAGTGCAGCCAAATTTCATTTTCTAGAAGGCAGCGATGTTGTGGTGTGTTTTTAATCAGACAAACCTAGTCCAAATAACATGAAATTTTATAGGATGAAAGTAGACATCCTAAGCTTTAATTGGATGGGTAGAATGTCATTTTGGACAAATGAATTTAAAGTTATGACTTTTCAAAATTAAGCCCTGTTTTTTGAATGAATTTGGAACAGACAGGGTTTGACGAGTTTCTAGGAATTTTGTAGCTGTCATTACCAGATGGTGATATTTTGATATATGAAATATTTCATTTGGACAGTTAGATTGAGAGATATGGATTTTTAAAGTTTGGTAATGATTCTGGAACTTGTCCTATGACAACCTTGGCAATTGCAAAATTTTGGGTTTATGTGGTTCCAATTTTAAATAGACCATATTTTTCCTTGATAAAGGACTTAAAAATATTTAATTTGCCACTTGAACCATCTAATTTGGTTGTGTACACTAGAAGTTATGATTTATTGAAGTTGGGCATTAATTCTGTGAAGACTTTTGTGTCAAAAGGGAATAATTATGAATTCAGGAATTGTGTGCATGTAATTGGCTGTAGTGGATATTTTTTCCTTAAAGTAGACTTAAATAGGGTCACATAGAACTTTGAACCACCCCAATTGAAGTTTTTTAGAATTAGTTATGATTTTTCAAAGTACAGTGAAAAATCTGCCAGCTTGGTGTCTTATGCGAATTTAAGACTTAATAGCACAAATGTAATAATTAGGAACTCCAAGGGTTAAGATTAGGCTTTTGAAGTTGTTGAAGGCCTATCTAGCCATATTGTACATTCATTTATCATGGCTTTAATGTATGGTTACGTACGGTTATGTACCTAGGGCCACGAGATGATAAGGAAGAAGAATGGAAGATTCTTTAAGCAACTTCAATGGTTGGTAAAAATGGTACAAGAAGAGGACTTAAAGACAGAAGGTCGTGAACTTACCCAACTTGCTTGTATTGATATGTATACATGTGTATTGATGTGCATAATTGCTTTACTTGTCTATGTGTAACATAGTTGAATGATTGAAGCTCTATTTTCTATTGATGCTATGGCCATTTGTAAGAAATGTGAAGCATTGAGCATGTAGATATGTCATTATGTTAACATGAGCCTATGTAAGGCAAGTATATCATGCACTAGAATTTATCTTACATGCATTGTTTGGTATTGTTTGTGATGCACTCTGCAAGTATACGTGTCAAGCCAAGTAATAAAGTGATAAGTAGAGTATCGTCCCACGAGGAATCAATCAATTAATTTTTAGGTATTAGAATCTCAATTTCTTTTAAGTTAAACGAATCTTATTATGAGTAAATTCAAAGAAATTAATTAACGGAAACTATCAATGTCAAACACAACCTAGAGTCACTAATCCCTCACTAGCTCTTCAAATCTCACATCCATTTACTTTATTAATCTCAAATGTTAATTTTGTCAATCTCGAAAATAAATAGTTACAAGTGCCTGTCGGTCCACTCACAGCCCTCTCTTAAGTATAATTTGTTATGTCTAACACAATTACTCAAGAGGCAAGATAACTCAAACACACTCTTCAACAATTATATGAGGCTATTAGGTATATGTCTATCCTAATCGCAAATTAAATTATGATTTAATCCCATATTACTTAATCTTAGAGCCTAATTAAAATTCACTTCGTCAAGGTAAACCCTAATGCTCAAATTCATATCTAATGGTGGCCAATCATCAAACAGACGTATCAAAACAAGATTAAGTAACCAAAATTAACATAAATCATAACTAACAAATCATGGAAATAAAATCTAGTTTACTAGTGAGTTCATAGTTTCCCTAGGTCTAAAAGGAAAATTAGCCACTCATGGCTAAAATAAAATCCATAATAAAATAAAGAAATTCAGATTCAAGAATAAAAAAAATAGGAGATGAGTAGAAGAAAGAGTAAATCTTCTTGGTTGTCGCCCAAAGAAAGATCTCCAAACGTTCTCAACTCCCTGGCGGCTGTCCAGATCTCTCCTTCGGATCGCTCCTTGATCCTCCTTCTCTGCCTTCAATGTCTGCCTCTATTTGTTCACTCCCTCATATATATAACATGGTGGGGCTAGTGCTATGCGTCCCTTTATCCAATTCGTTATCTCAATCTCCATATAAAATAATATATTATCTTATCTTATCTTTTCAATGTAATCTGCTTTGGGGATATATTTTTATCCATTGATTTCTTTCTTTTCTTCAAGTAGGGTCCATGTCTATCTTTTCTCATCCAAGCTAATATCTCTTTGGCGATCTATCTTGCAATATCATAAATATATATAAATATATATATTCTTTTCATGTTGGCCCACATTTTTAAATCTAGAGATGAATTATGTAATGTTATTTTTCTTCTTTTCCCTTTGTATATATCTTCACACGGCTCCACAATATATATATATATATATATATATCTTTTCTTCATATTTTTGCCCTCCTCAGTATCATCATATTTCCTGCAAAATAAAAATAGGATATAGGTAGATTTTATATCAAGTTTTATTTTTATCCTTAACTTAATTAAAAGATAGAAAATATATAAAAGATAATTAAATAGGTGTAAAATATTAATAAATTTAATCAATTATGTCCTACAGTCTATACCTATTTAATTATAAAATATATATTTATCAGTTTGCTAGTGAGATTCCCCCAAATCTCACCCTCCCCCAACCAACCATACAGGCACGTAAGCATAGAAGAGGAGTGTAGTACAATATGCCAGATGAAGAATTTATGTGAGGAGATGAAGACTAAGACGCATTAATCCATTATATATAATTAATATTTGAAATGTTAATGGTATAACCCTCATGAAAGATGGATGTTTTTCAAAGTACAATAATTGAACTAGGAGATGGGTAATCACATAGTACGAGCCCATTAGTTAAGTAAATAGAGGAATTAATAAGCAGAGAAAACTCTAATAGTAATGAATAGAAAAACTAATGAGTTAAAGTGAAAATTAACCCTGTAAATATGTTAATCCGTTAAATACAGTTTTACCAAACAAAAAGTGCCCCAAGAATAATTGTAAAAGTTTTTGGCTGGGACCTTATTTACTGATTCTCCTGATCCATAATAATAATGTTATCGCTTCAAATGCATGATAAAGGGGTATAGGTAACGGGCATTACAAGGATCGATAAACCAATGCAACCTATCATACAACCATATCATGTCCCTTTTGTCGCACGATATTTCAGTCAAGGATGAGGCATGGAGAATGTCATCCTCCTATTCCTAACTATTACATTCTAGATCCCTGAGTAGTTTGACTGTAGATATAAAAACTCATTTCCATCACAGTATGGCCATACATTCTCAGACTTACTCATCGAGGGGCCCAGTGATATCTCTCTACTAATGTGAGCGACAAATTCCATCTTGACCATTCACATTCATCTGCATCAAGACCACCAAGCCCGAACATGGCCTTTATCATTACCCGATAAAAGGTAACTTTTGACTAGGTCAAAGCTGAATGACTCTCATGTAGGAATCGATGATGATCTCAAGTCAAAAGGGCATAGTGATATGGATATACATGAGACACGCTTATGAATTGATCCATGATGCTTTCTCATAGTGGGTCGATCTATCACCTTGTACTTTTACAAGTGCTTAAGACATTGATTCGTATCTCCATACCTCTACAAAGTCAAACTGGTCTTATTTTATCTTTGCTCCTGTATAGATGACCGACCACAGACATTTAGAAGAATCATTATGATTTATCCAAGGATAGTTATCACAGTAAAATGTAAGTAATATGATAACAAAATGGAGAAGTTCATTGAATAACAATGTTCAAAGTATAATGCTTCGCCCCTAGGGCACAATTTTCAACATAAATACCATATCATGATCTTCCCATTCGATTGGTAGTGTGGCTCCTCATGAATGAGACAATGTGTTAGCAATTTATATTCATTCCCAAAGAAGACAAATCATTGGGCAAGCATGTATCTTCTCGTAGCTAAGGCCGATAAAGCACAACATCTTCTTTGTAGTATATGTTTTAGGTGGAAGCACATTTTTTGTCAGTAGCATTTTATTTAAAACCTTAAGCAATTTTGTAAAGCTCATCTCAGACCACACATTTCTTACCTTCAAGTTGTACAACATTAACACAGTACTCAAAAAGGTAAACTCAATGCACCCCTCATATAATGGATTCACTGAATTGCCCTTCAAAGTTTCTATCTTTTTAGGATATTCTTGGAGGTCCTCTTTGAATGCCTTGGATATCATCAAGACGGTCGGCATCAAATGCACTTGTGTTAAAATCAAGTGATGTAGCACTTTCTGTATGTTCAACCACCCCACGGATTGTCTCCCTATTCCCCATCCAATATGTATAAGTAGGATCGATTCCATGAATCACTAAGTGTGACATACAAGTTTCTCTATCACACCACCATATATTGCCACAATTTACACAAGAGCAAATAATCAAACCGTCATTTGGGGTATTATGAGTAAATGCAAAGTAAGAAAATATGTTGCCCCATTCCAATAATCTCTCATTAGCCGATCGGCACACATCAATTACTTATTCAAATACCCTGTCTAGCATAAATTAGTTAGAAACAAAAACCCCCAATCAAAAATTGATAATCATCCTCAACTAGAATAATTTCATGAAAATATATAATGAAAGAAAAACCATGAACCTTATATCAACCTAGCCGGAAGTGGAAGGAAGAAAACTCTAAGGTTGAATGGATACCTTTCCTAGAGCTGAAAGATCTAGATATTTTGATTGAGTGTGAAAGGTTTTTAACGTTAAATTGATTAGATGTTTTACTAACAAACCCCCATTATATATTTTAAGGTCTTACATAACGATTAGTTGGTAAGAACAGCTAATTATTTTATTTTTATAATAGTTATATTCAAGCAACCGTGAGGTATGTTATTAGCAAATCAATAATGCTTAAAGTCTTACATAACAATTAGTTGGTAAGAACCGCTAATTATAATTTTACCTTTATAATGGTTATTTTGATTTATCACATTTCTTTCATAACAACCCTTAGGTATGTTATTATTTTTTTTACATATGTTTGAGACATTACATAATATATTTTTAAATAGAAAACTAAAAAATAGAAATAAATAAAACCTACCCATCATCCTCAGAGGAGTAATCTGAATTTTTGTGTAAGATATATATAAAAGGGTATGCTATGTCATCTTTGTGTAAGATCCTCATGACATCTTATTGATGCTAGTGGATTTTTGTTCATGGCTTGAAAATAATTCAATACAAATAATGTGGTGAGATTATTTTTGGATTTTCAATTCGTTTATAATATTTCTAGGGAGCATTATATGTGATCATCATTTCCATTTTACATCAAATTCTTTGCTCCTCAATATCATCATGTCAGCTACTTCAATATAATGATGATACTAGGGCAATTAATCTCTTGAGATATATCTTATTACACTACTACAAAATATAGATTTGATGGCGCTAATCTTATGGCACTTCTTCAAACAAGCGTCGGGGAGACTTCTATTGTTTGAAAAAAACACATGTGACAGCTACTGCGCTTAACCAGGAAAGCATCGTAGCTGTATAATACATTGTATGGCAATTGTCTGAGAAAACACCATAAAATGGGTTATGTTTTTTTAAAAAAATTACTCCCCTCGTATGGCGCTTGCTGGGAAAGCATCATGCAAAAGGATATTAAAATATTTCTCGATGGAAGCCTTGAATGGTGCTTGGCCAACCTAGCGCCATTGAAGGCAATTGGATATTAGATATCCAATGCCTTGAATGGTGCTTGGCTGGCCAAGCGCCATTCAAAATGCAACGGCAATTAGATATCTAAAATCCAATTGCCTAAAATGGTGCTTGGATTCAAGGCTATCTCTCTTTTACATATAAGGTTGTCTAATTTTTTTAAAAAAATAAATTCCTTGCATAAAAGGTCTTTATTTAAAAAAAAAAGGGCCAGCTATGGCGCTTTCTTAGGTAAGCGTCGTAGCTGGCCTTATTTTTTAAAAAAACAAATAAGCGTGAAAGTGAAGGACAGCTGTGGTAAATCACCATATAAGGTCATTTCAATTTTTTTAATGCCTTAGAAATTCTATCACAAATTAATTTCAATATTTAACTTTAATATTTTCTTATTTTTATTGAAATTATAATTTACTCTAAATTTATAAATCTGAATTTTTATTAATGAAATAATAATTTGTTTTTTTATAAATAATAAGCATAAAACTTTTTGATAAAAACAATGTGATTTGGATTTTATAGAGAAAAAATTTTGACAGAGAAAATAAGAAAAAACTAATTAATTTAATTTTCAAAAAGTAACTCTTGTATAAAATACTGAAACTAAATTTTCCTTTGGTAGAATTAAACTGCCAAAAACTGAATTTGAGAATTGGTTTAGAAGTTAAAGACTAGAGATTAATTGAAGTCCCCAACGACCAACCAACCTCCATGAACAACCTGGCTAATGTCTCTCAATGAAGACCATAGCAGGTGCCTCGGGTACATATTAGGATGTCCATAAACAATTGTAAGAGACCATTCATTATCATTACCTGTATTAACCATTCTATGGACAAATAGCTCACCTGTCGAAATAATCGAAAAGTTGCAGCTTGAATCCCCAAATAACCAAATACCCCCACTGAATCCTCGTGGTTCAACAACATGCATATTAGACCATCCAAGCTTCTGAGCTAATAACTTTGCCTTTATACCCGCCTGTCTAGGTTCTAATAGTGCAAAGAGATTAACTCCTTGTTTGTCAATAATGTCACTGATTAAACGATGAGATAAGGCACCACCGATACCCCGAGTATTCCATATGATAACTATCATTAAAACAAATAATAAAAGATAAAGGTTTCCAACAATCTGGAACACGCTACTGGGACGTAGGCCCGTATGCTCCTTTACCTGACTCCTTTATAACAACATCACCCTCCTCACTTAGGAGATTTATACCAGTTGAATAGTTAATCTTTCTACCTTCACCTGGATCAATAGGGTCAGAGGTACTATTTCTAGTAGATTTTTGGGGTTGAATTTTCACACCTACATATTTTAAAGACGTATCCGAACAAGCCTTCATTGGTTGCAATTTGGAGGATCCCGCGACACCCTTCCTTCCTTCATTAATACCTTTCGCCAAGCCCCTAGCCCTATGTACTTTACCACTTTATGAGTTCAAACTAGAATTACCTTGGTTTACCATTTTATTCTTCACTTGTTGATCCATATATGGCTTACCACATACAAACTATACCCCTCCCTTTGGGTAACTGTAATGAGATAGACAAAAAGTGCAGGCAATTTCTTTGGGGGAGAACATCCACAAGTTGTAAGCCACATATGGTAGCTTGGGGTCGTGTGTGTTCTCGAAAGAATGATGGTGGACTAGGCTTAAGATAGGCAAGGCTTCAGAATCAAACTTACATGACGAAATTAGGGTGGAACTTGATACACAAACGAGATGCACTATGGGCTCGTTTTCTTCAGGAGAAGTACAAGACGGGCAGTGATTTAGTGCCAAAACTAGAAAAACGATAGACAGAATCCAGCATATGGAAGGGGATTAGACAAAGTTAGGAAAATGTAACTGAGAGTATTGTCTGGAAGATTATAGATGGAACTTCGTGTTAGGATCGGTAGGCACAGCGGAAGAATTTTAAAAATTTTCACCGATCCTAATCAAGGATCTATCAACGGCGTTTAAACCAAGTTGGAAGGATTCATACCTTTTTTATGATTCAGAGTTTTCACGATCTCTAGGAGCCAACATGTCAGGTCCGCTCCATCTACCGGTATCCACACGAATGCTCTCTAACCGAGACTGCGTGCTAGCGCCTCTAATGTCTCCTAGGGTTTCACGTACGGCTCTCAATTCTCATGTGCCTATGAATATATCTGCTCTATCAAGTTTATAACCTATGAGGGCTATTTTCAAATTTCAAAATTAATCATCATTAATTTTGAAATTAATTAACAATTAATTATCTTGATGAGCTAATTAAATAAATTTAGTTTAAATTAAATCTGTCCAACAGTTTTAATTTAATCTATTTATTTAATCCAAATAAAGAGCCATTAGATTTAATTTATCTTCATAAATTAAATCTGAGATACTATATCTCTATCATGTTAGTTATTAAATTTAATATATCTTAATAAATTAAATTCAAAAACTAACACAATATAATAATATCATATAATATAGATATACATATATATATATATGTATATATATATTTCAAAAATATATATATCTATATAATATTATTAAATATAATAATATCATATAATATATATACATATATATATAAGATATATATTTCAAAAATATATATATCTATATAATATTATTAATGAATTTTATATTATATATATATAAATATAAAATTCATCCACCCTAAATTAAACATTATCTCGTGTTGGGCCATTCTTGTGTGCGACCTTGTAGGCCCATATGAAGTTGGCAGTGGACCAATAACTATACTAACCCAAAAGTCGCAAGCGGCCTCTAGCAAGATATTACGACTACCCAATTCATATGAGGATCGTTATCACGATGCAACCTGTCATACAACCATGTCACATCCCTTTTGTCACACGATATATCGATCAAGGATAAGGCCTGGATAATGTCATCCTCTTGTTCCTGACCATTACTTTCTCGATTCCTGAGTAGCCTGATAATAGAGACAGAAACTCGTTTCATCATAGTATGGCCATACATTTCTCAGACTCACTCATCGAGGGGCCCAGTAATATCTCTCTACTATTGTGAGGGACAAATTCCATCTTGATCATTCATATTCCTCTGCATGAAAAACTACGAAGACCGATCGTAGCCTTTATCATCACCCGGTCAAAAGTAACTTTTGACTAGTTCAAAGCTTAGCAACTCTCATGTAGGAATCCATAATGACCTCAGGTCTAAGGGCATTGTGACGTGGTTATACATAAGAAAAGTTTATGACTTGATCCATGTAGCTTTCTCATAGTGGGTCGGTCCAACACCTTGTACTCTTACAAGTGCCTAAGACTTTGATTCGTATCTCCATATCTTATCAAAGTCATACTGGTCTTGTTTCATCTCTGCTCCTGCATAGATGACCGACCAGGGACATTTTAGGACAATCTTTATGAATTATCCAATGATACAATTATCACAGTTAACATGCAAATAATATGATAATAGAATGGAGAAATTTTATTAAAATAATAATGTTCAAAATACAATGATTGGCCCTTAGGGCATAATTTCCAACACTTCGGTGTCTTTTTGGCATGATCTATAGGTCCCCCATTTTGACAGATTGGAGAGTTTGACACTTCAACTACAAACAAATGAAATAAGGGAGTGGAAGGTGGCCGACTGTGTTACTCCGCCGGCTCAATGGGATATGGATAAGTTTGAGCATTTATTACCAAAACATATCATGTTAGCAATCCAAAGAATGAATATTAACCGCAATACTAGTGGTGATGTTCCTATTTAGAGATGGACATCTGATAGTAAATTTGCACTAAAAGTTGTGTACAAAAGGTTAGCTGGGCACGGTAAAAGCCATTCTTTGTTTGGATGGAGGCTCATATGGAAGCTAAAGGTTCCTCAATGTTACAGACTATTTTTGTGCTTATGTGCTCATGGTTGTTTACTGACTAATTTGGCACGAGCTCAACGGGTAATCCACACGAATGAGATGTGCCCTTTTTGTCAAGACAAGACCGAGTCAATTATGCATGTACTTTGAGATTGTGCGGTGGTTAAAGAGATATGGAGTGAGACACTGCCTAGTCTATGGCATCGGCATTTCTTTGTCTCAACCAATAAAAATACTTGGTTAACATGGTGTTTAGGCCATCATGATCATGTGTATGGCTATGAGTTGGTTTATGGTTCTATGTAGGCACATTGGGTTGGCAAGGAATGACCATATTTTCAACAATAAATAATAGAGTAAATAGGAGTTATTGGCACGTACTGGTTCAGTGTTGTCTTAGGGTATGTCTACTCACATGCAACTGAAGTCTTACATTGCACCAAGTACGAGTTGGCGTCCTCCACCTGCTGGGATGGTTAAATTTAATATAGATGGATCCAGGAATGAAGCGTCGGGGTGCTATACTTGTGGTGGGTGATAAGGGATGAACAAAATGGATTTATCAGGGGTTTATGTTTAGGATTAGATGCTGGTCGGTTATCACAGTAGAAGCCTGGGGAATTTTGTGGGGTATAAAATTAGCTTGGGAAGGAGGATTTAGGCATATTATTGTTGAAAGTGACTACAGTGAAGTATTGGATCTTACTCAAGGATTGGTACCTGATGAACATCATGATGCTACTTTAATCTTGGAAATTCAATTGATGCTGAAAAGTGAGTGGGATGTGGAGATACTACATTGTTGTCAGGAGGCGAATAGGGTGGCGGGTTACTTGGCAAGAATAGCATGGGATATAACGGTGGATTTTCTTGTAGTTGACAAAGAACCTACTGAAGTTAAACATTTGCACATGGAAGATACTATGAACTAACACATTTATACTGAGTTAGTATAGTAGAGCCCGTAGGGCTATGCCTTCTCTTTTCTAGAGATTAATCACCCCTATTAAAAAGAATTTTAATTTTTTTAATAGAAAACTGCCTTGGACTGTTCTTGGTGGACCAAGCGCCATTCAAGGCTAAGCCTAGCATGGCGCTTGATCTACCAAGCACTGTGGAAGGCACTTGGAATAAGCCTTAGACAGGGCTTGGTTATACCAAGCGCCGTCCAAGGCTCTTGCTAATTCATTCAAGGCACTTGGTGCCTTGAATATAGGCACCACATAGTGCCTTGTGTTGCCTTGAATATATTCATGGCACATTTTTGTGCTTGGTGTTTTGAATATAGGCACTTTTTTAAAAAAAATTAGGAAGCTATGACACTTTGACAAAAAGTGTTGCAGCTGTCCCACCTTGTATGACTCTTATATGTAAAGCGCCAAACAAGGAGCTATTTAATTTCCACAACCCATTATTCCTATTTTCATTTTCATCTTCTCGCGTTCCCTTTAGCTCCCTCATTTTCTAGAACTCTATTGCAGTCCAAACCTTCCTCTCCCATGTGTTTTTTTTTCTTGTCTCGGGCCTCCTTCAAAAGCTCCCTAGCATATAAGTGTTTTTTTTTCAACATTTGGTTCACGTTTTATTTTTTAGCTAAAATCTGTCATGAATCTTATATGTGTGCTCATAATTTTTTTCCAGGTATCTATTTGAAGTGTCAACTTTGCCTTCTTGAACTTCCTATACATTGTAAGTTTTTTATTTTTGAGCTTACAAATATAATAATACTTAGTTTACTCCTCCGTAGAAGTAACGTATATGGCTCAAGTTTAACCAACTTAAATACTGGAGTTCTTTTATGTTTGATACATAAAGACGCAATATTGGAAAAGATGCGTGCTATGTTATTTCATTTTGTTGTGGTTTGTATTACAAATTGCTGTGGATTTTGGATTGTAAATGGAGGTTTCCATCAGGAAAATAAAATAATTATGAAATTTTTTTTAAAAAAAAAGACTTCCTATGGCGCTTCTCCAGGGAAGTGCCATTGAAATTTAAAAAAAAAAAGAATTCCTACGATGCTTCTCCAGGGAAGTGCCATTAAAAGTCAATAACTTCCAATGGTACTTCCCTGGAGAAGAGCGGGGAGTGCCACCTTCCTATGGCGCTTCCCCATGAAAGCGCCATAGCTTTATATTTAAAATAAATAAATAATCAAGCTATGATGCTTACATATATTCAAGAAGCGTCATAGCTTGTTTTAATGGGGATGGAAGCTATGGCGCTTTCCAAACGCCATAGTGTTCTTTAAATTAATTGCCACAGCTTGCGTTTTTTGTAGTAGTGTTGTCTTGCATCTTGCAATTGTTTTTGTTAAATATTCTTCTTTCTTATTTAATGAGTTATGTGATTAATATTCATCATATTGATTTTTAAGGTGTATCATTTGTGCTTACTTTATATTATGTTTATATTTCTAAGTTTTTCATTTTAAAGTTCAAGTTTTGCTCTTATTGATAATTAATTGATGATATCTATTGATATTATAATATTATTAAATGACCAGTAGCGATAATATTCTCAAATTTTTTATTAGATGGCCAGAAATCTCATCAATTTTGATAATGATTTTTTGGGTTAAAGTGTTAGAATCGGTAGGCATAGCGGAAGAATTTTAAAAATTTTCACCGATCCTAATCGAGGATCTATCAATGGTGTTTAAACCAAGTTGGAAGGATTCATACCTTTTATGATTCAGGGTTTTCACGATCTCTAAGAGCCAACATGTCAGGTCCGCTCCCTCTACCGGTAACCACACGAATGCTCTCCAACCGAGACTGCGTGCTAGCGCCTCTAATGTCTCCTAGGGTCTCCCTTGCGGCTCTCAATTTAATATATATATATATATATATCAGTATATCTGCTCTATCAAGTTTATAACCTATTAGGGCTATTTTCAAATTTCAAAATTAATCATCATTAATTTTGAAATTAATTAACTATTAATTATCTTGATGAGTTAATTAAATAAATTCAGTTTAAATTAAATCCGTCCGACATTTTTAATTTAACTTATTTATTTAATCCAAATAAAGAGCCATTAGATTTAAATTATCTTCATAAATTAAATCTGAGATACCATATCTCTATCATGTTAGTTATTAGATTTAATTTATCTTAATAAGTTAAATTTAAAACTAACACAATATAATAATATCATATAATATATATATACATATATATAATATGTATTTTGAAAATACACATCTATATAATATTATTAACGAATTTTTATATTACTTATATACATATATATATAAATATAAAATTCATCCACCCTAATTAAACATTATCTCGTGTTGGGCCATTTTTGTGTGCGATCCTGTAGGCCCATATGAAGTTGGCAGTGGGCCAATAACTGTACTAACCCACAAGTTGCAAGCGGCCTCTAGCAAGACATCACGACTACCCAATTCATATGAGGATCATTAACACGATACAACCTATCATACAACCATGTCACGTCCTTTTGTCACATGATATATCGGTCAAGGATGAGGTATGGATAATGTCATCCTCTTATTCCTGACTATTACTTTCTCGATTCCTGAGTAGTCTAACAATAGAAATAGAAACTCTTTTACATTGTAGTATGGCCATACATTTCTCAGACTTGCTCATTGAGGGGCCCAGTAATATCTCTCTACTAATGTGAGGGACTAATTCCATCATGACATTCATATTCCTCTACATGAAAAACCACCAAGCCCGATTACAGCCTTTCTCATCGCCTGGTCAAAGGTGACTTTTGACTAGTTCAAAGCTTAGCAACTCTCATGTAGGAATCCATGATGACCTCAGGTCAAAGGACATTGTGACGTGGTTATACATGGGAAAGGTTTATGACTTGATCCATGTAGCTTTCTCATAGTGGGTCGGTCCAGTACCTTGTACTCTTACAAGTGCCTAAGACTTTGATTCGTATCTCCATATCTTATCAAAGTCATACTGATTTTGTTTCATCTCTTCTCCCGCATAGATGACCGACCAGGGACATTTTAGGACAATCTTTATGAATTATCCAAGGATACAATTATCACAGTTAAAATGCAAATAATATGATAACACAATAGAGAAATTTCATTAAATTAATAATGTTCAAAGTACAATGATTGGCCCTTTGGGCGCAATTTCCAACATAAAGACCATCTATGGTTCTAACAAATGAAAACGTAAAAAAGGGGGTTTGACAATTTGATGATCTAATGTTAAAAATATCAAGCCTTGAAGGCTAATGATTCAAGTGACAAGTAACCATATTTCTTAAAATTTTGGTTACTTCGTTAAAGGTCACTTAGTGATCTTAAGAAATGGTGTTTACTTGCAAAAGAACTTTTGACAATTTGATGGTTATGAATGGGATTTTTACCATACATTGAAAGCCAATAACTCAAGATTTTTTCTACTCCTAAAGATTATATATGTGATGAAACTCACGCTATTAAAAGACTGAACAAATCCATGGCTTTTGAAGAACATAACGCCTTGCCATGTTGAAGTACACATATTTCCATGGTCATTGAAATATGTAACATCCTAAATTTTAGTCACCAAAATTCCTTATATCAAAGACAATAAAATGGTGAATTTTGGCACACTTTGAATGGCCAAATATTGACCACACAAATTTGAGCCACAATAAGACATAAGAATTCAATTGTTGTCTTCATAAAAGCCCATTATGACTTCATATTGTGAATTTCGGCCCAAACAAAAGAAGGCCCAAATTAATATAAAAATATAAGGGCAAAAGGATAATTTTCCAATAAAACAAGAATTAAATTATTTTCCCATTTTCTGGAAGCCATTTTTGGCCAAATAAGGAAAATAAGGGAAAATAAAAACTGGAGATAAATATCCAATGTGGAACAATGGTGGCCAAGTAAAATAAGTTTGAAAAGTCAAAAAGTAAATATGATGGAGTAATTAATTACTTGAAGAAAGAGAATTATGATAAATGCAACAAGGCATTTTATTATTTCTCTTCATTATGTCATTTTCATCCAAATGGGAAATAAGAAGGGAAAAATATTTACTTGGAAGTTAATGATGCCTATGGAATATTTCTAGCCAACTAAAAAGATGAAGTCATAAAAGCAAAATTCACATGGTGAAATAGCATTAAAAATAATAATTTTAAGGAGGTGTATGAAGATATTTTTAACAGCTTCTTATCTCTTTCCTAAGCCTCATTTTCATCCAACTTAAGAGAAAACTGGAAAAGAGAGACTTGAAGACAGCAAGAACAAAGAGAAAAGAAATTGGATGGTTAAAATCCAATTTCCAACTTCCGGAATCTTCTCTAACATTGTTCCTCTCATAAAGATCAACATTTCTATGATTTCATATTTTCAATTAGAGGTGTTTCATTTCTTCTACTCAGAGGAGGTGCTGTCAGAATCAAGAACAGATCACAGAGTTGAGTTATGGTAAGTATAAGCTCTAATTTGAGCCGAATATTCTTTGATTTCATTAAGTATTTCTTGAGATACTCAAACATTAAATTTTGGCTAAATGGAGTCTTTTAGGACTTCATGCTCATATGAATATGATTATGATGTTAAAAGATGTTTTATGATAATCTATGATAATTTTGGAAGTTTATGTTTAAATTTGCCTGAATTCATTTTTTGGAGGTAAAGAACTTGCAATGTGTTTTTGATCAATCAAACTTGTTCAAATTCTTTGAAACTTTATAGGATTAAAGTAGACATTCTAGGCTTTAATTTGATAGGAAATACAACTCATTTGGACCAGTGGATTGAAAGTTATGATTTTTCAAAATTTGACTTTGATTCTGGAACGAAATCTATAACAGTCTGAGTTTAATTTCTGGCAAATGTGTGACTGTAATTGGGGCTCTATGATATTTTTCATTAAAAGATGATTTTTATTGAACCTAGAACCAACCCATTTGACTTTTATAGAATTAATTATGAATTTCCAAAGTTTGGTTAACAAAACTGGCATATTAGGTTAACCTACGAATTTATGGCAATTGTGTTAAATTGTCATAAGTATTGGGCCAAAAATAAGATACATGTACTATAGGCCCATATAGCCCCATTGGACACTTATTTATCATGGCTCTAATGATATGATTATATATCTAGGGTCATAAGCTGACAAAGAAGAATCATCCTCAATGGTTGGAGAAAAGGTACAAGAGGAGGACTCAAGACAAGAGGTAGTAAACTTACTTAACTTGTATGTATTTGACGTGTATGTTGTGTATGGAGTAGTAGTATTGCTTTGCTTGATTATGTGAAGCATGTAACGCCTTATTCTCGTAATCAGTCAGATGAGCTTATACAAATAAGTCTAAACCACTTTTGTAAAATCTTTTAAATTCCCAATCTCAAGAAAGGATTCGAACCTGTAGTTGAGTAGGCTTTTTTCTGAATTTTTCAAAATTCTTGTGGAAGCATCATTCAGTGGTTCGCAACTTCATTACTACTCATCGACTCTCATCTTTATTTAATTCAATCAGAGCAATCTACTACTCATTCTTAGTTCCTTTACTGAGGTTACGTACTAATATTTGGGTATATGATCGGCATATCTACCATTGATAGGAGTACTGGTCTTATAGTGTACTTATTCATACATCATCATGTACATCATATACAATTCCTAATAATTCAATAAGCAACAAAAGACATATTCCTCTATCTGCATGATCTAGCAATCCTTATTTACCTACTTGCCCTTTGAGCCACTTGCCCTTGTTGTAGGTTAGTCATTGGAAAGAGTGAGAATCATATGAATCTCAGTAGTAACAATTCATTCATATGACATATAATTTCACACAGCATGTAGACAATCATCACATAATATCATTCATTACAGTTGTAACATTCTTGACAATTGTAACATTCTTAACATTCATAACATTCGTAACAATTGATGATATGAACATACATATAAAGCATTATACAAAATATAAGATAAAGAGTAACTTCTTTGGTCTTTCTGGTCTTGTTCTTACACTGATCTTTTGCGCTCAGGGTAGATATAAAATCCTCTACTCGATTCCATAATCGTTTCTTGATTTTAGCAGTACTTCCCCTGGGTAAAAGGCTCCATACACCTGTGATCAAGAATCCAAAATCAGAAAAAGAAAGCTCTCGTCGAGTAGAGTAGAGTAATGTTAGAGAAGGCTCCAGAAGCTCGAAACACCTAATCGGGGGTGAAACCGCTCCAAAATTCAGAAATTTCCACTACTCCTTCTTTCTCTTTCCTCTTCCATTTTCTAACTATTTTTCCCCTCTATTTCAGGTGCTAGAAAAAAATGAGGAGAGAGGGAGCTTTAGTCTTTATCTCATTTAACAAAACACTTTACCCATAATTTGCCAAGTGTCACAATCTTGTGGCTCCTTGAAAAGCAAGTAGTTTACTCAACTATGGTTGGTTTACTTGGGTTAAACATTCTAGCTCCCTATTTCAACAAATATTTATCCCAATTAAAAGGAAAAATAAATGGTTGTATGCTTTATTGGTCAAATAACCATTTTGCCCTTACATTTATTTCGATTTTCGCACAAACTATAAAACTGGACAGAATTTTCATCAAACTTTGAAAATTCATATCTTTATTTATAGAGATTCAATTGGTGTGATTCCAAAGGCTATATGACCCTTATTAAGTCTATTTTCAAGTAAAAATATAACCTTTAGCTCACTGAAAGCTTATAATTCCCAGAATTTCCATTTTTAGACGCTGTCACAAAAGTTGTCCAGTTTCACTGGGCTAATTTGAAAAACTCATAACTCTTTATGTACAAATCCAAATGACCTATATCACCTATTAAATTAAAGCTTGATAAGTTTACTTTCATATTGAAAAATATCATAGGCATTAAACATCATTTACCTATTCAAAAATGTCACACAACTAGACTGCCATGCAGGAAAAATGCACTAGTAGCAAATCCTCATTCTTAGGTCTCTTGCTAAATTGAAGCTTAGTAGTCCACATGATTTAGGCTTATTCTCAAGCCTCTAATCCAAAATTTTAGGATATTACAAAGCATGTATGTATGAATAAAGCTATGATTCTGTTTATACTGTGGCCATAAATAAGTTCTATGAAATATTGAGCATGCAGAAATGTCATTATGTGAACATGAGCCTATGTAAGGAAAGCATATCATTTACTAGCATTCATCTTGCATGCATTGTTAGTATTGTTTACTACTAAGATTCCCCTGAATCTCATCCCCCTCAACCAACTATTTAAATAGGTTGATAAGTAAAATATTTACATATTTATTCTCCTTTATATGATGATTTTGTAGATGATATTTGAGGTTACTGTAATGAATTGGGATGTAATTGATAAATAAATAATAATTTTGGAATAAATATTTTTATTACTATTATTATTATAATATAATTTTTTTCTTGCTTTTCTTTTGATAGCCACGTACAACACCATGTTAAGGAGAAAAGAGAAGAAAGGAGACTTAAAAGTAGACCCACGGGATTGAAACAAGACAAGGAGGTGCAGCTAAAAAAATGAACTGACACTGCAGCGTCACTATTCACTCATGGAAAAAATGGCATGGTTCATATGCTACATATACGTATCATCGCAAACAAAGCAAGAGGGTGGAGGCGTCCTTCTCTAATAGAAGGAAGACATTGTATTATATATTAGATTTAATTTCACGCATTCCATTACTTTTTTCATGCCACCATCTTGGAAGGCTTAGGTAAACCTCCTTTATGGATGGTATAGGTTGCCACTTACATGGAAGGTTTTACCTCCTATAACGACGGCTAGATTTCTCCATTTTCATGCATCTTGTGGTTGCATTTTTATATTTTAGAATTTAATAATCAAGTTTTATAATCTTTATGAAGGTTTCAATTTATCTTGGTTTTGTTTTTAACTTCATTATGAGCTAAATTTTTATTTTCCTAGGGTGATGATGTAGCTTACTAATGACAGATTGAATCTTAACTTATTAAATCTAGTTTTAATTTTTCCTTCATGATTGAGTTTTAATTATTGTTCTTGATTGAATTTTTCTTTGTTCTCAACCCATTAAAATGTGTTATAATGCTATATCAAGTGCTTTTACCTAATTGAAAGATTAGCAGAGCATTTGAAATTTTTGTGAAATGGGCTTTTAATAAGTGTAGGGGTGTATATATCATCAGCTTTAGAGTTACAAAATTATGAAAAACAGATATAGAGTATTTGAATTAAAATTGTGGGTTGTTGTGATGAAATAGATTTATTCATAAGTTAGCCCATTTTTTAATTGCTTTATTTCTTAAATGTAGCCCTTTATATCAAGTTTCACATTCCTTTTACCTTAACCCCATTACAATACTCAATAAGTTTTTTGATTTGAACTATGCATGTGATTAGGTAGTGGAGATTGAGATTTTTAACAAGCCTATGGTAATGCAATTTTTTTGTTGAATTTGAGCGAAACAATTACCCTTAAACACTTGAAAGATTGAGAGAATGAGTAACAATTACAAACTTGGTTCATTCATTTTCAAATAAAGTTATCAGTTTACATTGTTGTTGATTCATAAATACTATGATATCTTTATTTTTCAATTGTGTTCTTGGTTATAATTTGACATTTCTGATTTTGTTGGAAGCACTTATTAGTCACTCCTTGTCTGAGGACGCCCAAGAGCTAAGTGTGGGGGAATTTGATAAGTAAAATATTTGCATATTTATTCTCCCTTATATGATGATTTAGTGGATGATATTTGAGCTTATTGTAATGAATTGGGATGCAATTGATAAATAAATAATGATTTTGAAATAAATATTTTTATTACTATTATTATTATATAATTTTTTTTCTTGCTTTTCTTTTGATAGCCACGTACAGCACTATGTTAAGGAGAAAAGAGAAGAAATGAGATCTAAAAGTAGACCCACGGGATTGAAATAAAACAAGGAGGCGCAGCTAAAAAGAACGAACCAACACTGTAGCATCACTATTCACTCATGGGAAAAATGGCATGGTTCATATGTTATATATATGCATCATCGTAGACAAAGCAAGAGGGTGGAGGCATCCTTCTCTGACAGAAGGAAGATATTGTATTTTATCTTAGATTTAATTTCATGCATTGCATTACTTTTTGCATGCCTCCATCTTGAAAGGCTTAGGTAAACCACCTTTATGGATGGTATAGGTTGCCACTTACATGGAAGGTTTTATCTCCTATAAGGATGGCTAGATTTCTCCATTTTCATGCATCTTGTGATTGTATTTTTTATATTTTAGAATTTAATAATCAAGTTTTATGCAATCTTTATAAAGTTTTCAATTTATCTTGGTTTTGTTCTTAACTTCATTATGAGCTAAATTTTTATTTTCTTAGGATGACGATGTAGCTTACTAATGACGGATTGAATCTTAACTTATTAAATCTAGTTTTAACTTTTCCTTCTTGATTGAGTTTTAATTATTGTTCTTAATACTTTCAATTGATTGGCCATCTTTTGAATGTTTTTAATATGTATGTTGAGACCGGAAGGAGATACATGTATGTAGATCCTATAATTAAAACCATAGCTTGCATATGAAATAGGAATATATTCATATGAGTTGTGTAGTCTTAATGAGTTTCATAAATCTTAATGCATGATTAATTCTTTAATTCATATAGGAATCTATTGGATTAGCAATTAATTATAGAATTGCTTGACCTTGGAAGATGCTAGTAATTAAATTAGGGAAACTCAGCTATGAATCATGTGGAATAAATTGGACTAAAATAGATAGGTGATTTAATCCGAAATTTGTTAAAAGAAATCTGACCCCTAGGGATTTTTCTCATAGTTGTTTTCATATTATTTGCATTCATATTTAATCATTTTCTATTTTGTATTTCAATCACCAACTAATCGATCCACTAAATAGAATTAAAATTACTCATTTTTGTTCTTAGTGATCAATCCTCGTGGGAATGATACTCTACTCACTTCTATATTACTTGTTTATGACATTGTACGCTTGCACTTTTTAATAAATCATTTACACACGTAACACAGGTCAAATCAGGAAGAGTACTGAGAACAAAGAAGAGAATGGATTTAATGGTGGAACGAAGATGGGAAGATGTCTACATTTCATTGTAATGGATTTAGACACCCTAATAGCCCTGTGCGGCTACATTATTGTAATTATTATGTACAATCCCTATAGGAAATTGTTCTAATTATGTATATATTATTAGTATAGTTATGATATTCTTGTGTGCCACTGAACTACGCATTGCTACTCTGGCTAACACTCTAAAAAATGTGGAAATAAGATAAGGGTCTTACAATTTTGGAATCAGAGACCAAGTGGTTTTGGCAAAGCAAGCGGTTCTGGCAACAAAATAGTATACTAATATGGTCTTAATTATTCAATGGCATGAAATATGCATAAAAAGGGAGTATTTTTGTGAATCAACCCCTTTAGAACAATGAATTCCTGAGGGCAGCTAGTATCATAATACCAGTGTGCGGGTGGTATAAGGATGTCACTGACACTGAGGGAGTGGGTCCGAGTAAGACAGACAAAGAGTCAAATCGAGTTGTAGATTAAGAGCTATGGGAGGACATCCGAAATATATATCTATGGGCCGTCTGAAAGCATGACACTCCTGTAGATCAACATATGGGGTACTCGAACGATCTAATCCCAGTATGGTGTAAGCAGCGTCTTCTGGATTTAGAGACCTGGATGCATTGGGATTCACACAGTGATGTACGCTTTCCAGAATACTGTATTTTAGGTTCTGGAGGAAGAACGAGGTTATATAGTAGGATCCGAATGACAGCTTGGTGGACTTCAAAAAGCATATCATAAAGTACTTGATCGAGTGCATGTATCGACACTGATATGTAGTCCATACACAGTATTTTGATGCTTGGAGACAGTGGGCATGATTTTTGACAAAGGACTGTCATGGGGTACCGGTAGTCAGAAGCAGTTAGAACCAGTGTTTGCATTTTAGCATGGGTATACAATAGTTAAGCATGCTCAACCAAGGAAAATCTTGGGATAGGTGATCCTTTGGGAAGTCACAAGTATATGTGGTGACATGTTATGAAAAAAGGGCAAGCACATGTTGTGCAGTAGTTCAGAGGCTGTATATTGTGCACAACTTTCCCTAAATTGTGATAACAGTCTATGATTTGTTGTTTTTGGAGTACTTGTGTACCCAAAGTTGTATGAAATGATAGAAATGCCCTTGTGAATATGTGACATTTACCTCTTTCTTGTTTTCATATAGTGAAACACAAAGATGGTAAGGCTAAGAGGTATAAATGCTGGATAGTGTCAAGAAGTTAGACCTGACCTAATGCAGCACTCATGGGTATGTTAACAAAACATCAAACAATGATCAATGATCAAAGATCATAGTAATGAGCTGCGAGAAGTGCAGTAGAAACATAACACAAAAAGGGACAAGCAAAATAATCCTAGTAGACAGGAAGATAAATAGATATGCTTAAAGATTTCAACTTAGAAATCTTATACCATTCAGAAAAAGCCAATGTAGTGACACTCTCTATCCTACACTATGTGATTATCTATATGCTTTGTATGCCATCTTCTGAGATATGTATAATGCACTCTCTAATTGGCGCAGAAAAAGCACAAGTACCGTCTGTAGGAAAAGCACCAATACCCCAACAGCCCAAAGAGGATCCAATTATGAGAATTCAGTACCAAGAGGGAACATTGCCCAGTCTGTGGTCTTGAGCCCAGCTGAGGTACGGATAGGCAGGGTTCTAATAGTAGTTGGCCCTGACCACATGTGCACATTCCGATTGTGATATAGTTATAATACACAGTAGCAAGAGGGTACACTATTAGAAATTGTGCGCTAGGGGCCAATCATCGTACTTTAAATATTATTATTTAATGAATTTCTCCATTATGTTATCATATTATTCGCAAGTTCTCTATAATGACTATATCCTTGGATAAATCATAAAGATTGTCCAAAATGTCCCAGGTTGGTCCTTTATGTAAGAGCAAAGATGAAGTAAGACCAGTATGACTTTGATAAGATATAGGATATGAATCAAAGTCTTAAGCACTTGTAAGAGTACAAGATGTTGGACCGACCCACTATGCGAAAGCTACATGAATCAAGTCATAAGCTTATCTCATGTATAACCACGTCACAATGTCCTTTGACCTGAGGTTATCATGGATTCCTACATGAGAGTTGTTAAGCTTTAAACTAGTCAAAGTCACTTTTGACCGGGTGATGATAAAGACTATGATCGGGCTTGGTGGTTTTTCATGCAGAGGAATATGAATAGTCAAGATGGAATTTGTCCCTCATATTTATAGAGAGATATTACTGGGCCCCTCAATGAGTGAGTCTGAGAAATGTATGGTCTATTAGATTCTAAGTTTTGATGATAACAAAAGTTAATTGTGTGCAAAGTATGTTTTTACAAGTCTAGACAATGATTGCAAAGTTACCAAATGCATATGGCAAAATTTAAAGATGTCTGCTGTCAATTTTTACTTATGTACTCGAGCAACAGAGTTAACACTCGAGCATAAACCTCTCTTGCACTCAAGCACATGCAAGTGTTGAACAGAAAGTATTTGACAAAGAGTAATTGTTGTCTATTTTACTGATGTACTCGAGCACTATAACCAACACTCAAGCATGAAGCTGTCTAGCACTCGAGCATATGAAAGTGTTGAACTGAAAGTATTTGACAGAGAGTAAAGTCAGAAACAAGATATCAATACTTCACTTGAATACAGGTTCTGTACTCAAATATGGCCTTATCTGGACTCGAGTTCTAGCGAGTGAGAGACTGTGAGTGTTTGGCCGAAAGTCATACAGAACAGAGAAGCATAAGCATGCCCAAGTGAGAGTTTATGTGCCCGAGTGATACTTCAGCACTCGTGAGTGAGAAATCTAACTCTCTCAATTCTAATGCAAGTGCTGAAGATAAAGAGTATATTATAGAAGAATATTCTTCTCACTCGAGTAAGAGTATGTATGCTCAAGTGAGGGCCCACATCACCTGCGAGTGCAAAATCACACTCTTGATAAAACAGGGTGTGAGTGTTGTCCAGAGACGTGGCTCATAGTGTAAAATGAAGCAGCACTCGAGTGAGGACCCACAACACTTGAAGTGTGAAAATGCACTCTCTTAAAATCCGTGAAAGTGCAAGTGTAAAACTGAAGCAAAAGGAGAAAATATAGTATTACACTCGAGTAAGACATCACAGCGCTCGAGTGATACTCTGCCAGAAGCCAAAACGCACCAATCTTACAGTGTTCAATCCGAATATGGTTTAATGTTATTTATTCATTTCATTTTCACTTATTATTATTATATAACATCATTTAACATGTATTACGAGTGTGATACAGGAGTTTGAACGTTTGAATCAGAAAGACACAGAGGAAGTCAAACAACGATAGACAGCATCATTACAACATCTAAGCACGTACCTATCACGTTCAAAGATTTCAAATGTACACATGCCATTCCACAATAACATGCCCCGCTCCATAATGATCATTATTCAAACGGGCAAAAACAAATGTCTATAAATATAGAGTTCCAGAGACCATCAAATACAACGAAGTGGAAGAATCCACACAAGCAAATTCATGAGTCTCTGTTATTCATATTTTCTCTGTATTCATATCGTTCTTCAGTGTTTATTATATTTTCTCTATAAGAGAGTCTGTATACACTTCAAATTCTATTTTCATTTGATCTTAAGGTACTGGGACCTTGAGAGGGGAGATTTCCTTACGAGAGAAGCAGTGAGAGAATTCCTAATAGGACTTTCTGCTCATAAGACTTACAAGATACAAGCAGTAGAGAACGTTGTTGCTCGTAAGACTTACAATGGTGTAAGCAGGAGAGAACGTTGCTGCTTATAAGACTTGTATACGTAAGTAAGAGAGAAAGGTCATAGGTTTGTTTTTCTACACATAAGACTTGTCGTAAGGGGGAGAGAAATTTCTAGTATTTCTACTCGTAGTCTTTTCAAGGACAGTTGTTGTCTTGCGGCGTTCCAAGAGCCCACTGAATCTTGGAAGAATAGTGAAAATCTCAGTAGGTCTTGATCTCTGAGGACTGGACGTAGGCCTAGTTTTTAGCCGAACCAGTATAATTCTCTGTGTGCTTATCTTCTCAACTCTACTCTAGCTGCAACTATTACCATATCACCACATCAACCGAAAAATTTATCACATCACCCAATTCACGCCCCTCTTGGGTGAAGCTTGCCTCTTTCATTTGGTATCAGGGCAAGGTCTTCTCTAAAGAGCCTAACAGCTCGAGAGGGATCCGATGAATGGCAACAATGGGTAAAAACATTCTTCTAGAAGGAGCTTCAATAACTAGACCTCCTGGTTTTGCTGGCGAACATTTTTCATTCTAGAAAGCTAAGTTCAGAGTGTTCATAATGGCTAACGAATACGGCTTATGGAATGTGATACAAGATGGTGACTATGTTGCAATGAAAAAAATCGAAGATAGAGTCATTAAGAAGAGCCTAGAGGAGGTTGATGAAATTGACAAGAGGTTAGTTACATTGAATAGTAAAGCTATTTTAATGATACAGGGTGCTCTTAGTCGGAAGGAATATTTCCGAATCAGCACTCTACCAACAGCTAAAGATATGTGGTATGCTCTTGAAATCGCTCAAGAAGGTACATCCAAAATCAAAGAAAATAGAGTTAATACTCTAATTACAGAGTATGATCTATTTCGTATGAAACCTGGAGAAGGAATATCAGAATTCGAACTCAGGTACACTCATCTTGTTAATCAACTATCTGCACTTAGGAAATCCTTTGACCAAAATTCTCAGGTAAGAAAGATTCTTAATATTCTTACGAAAGAATGGGAAGCGAAGGTGATAGCTATCGAAGAAGCTAAAGGAGAGTCAATGAGATCCGTAGCTGCTCTTTTTGGTAGTCTTTCTGAGTATAAAGGGAAGTTGAGATTCAAGAAGGAACTAGAAGAGTTTGAAGATAAAAAGAAAAGAGGAGTTGCACTTAAAGCTATCAAGGAAGAAGAATCTTCTGAAAATGAAGATGTTCCTAATGATGATGATATGGGAATGATCATGAGAAAATTCAAGAAGTTCTATAGAAAAGGTCAAAAGAACTTCAAAAATTATCAAGGTGGACCAAGCAAGAAAGAAAACAAGGAGTAACAGATAGTATGCTATGAATGTGGGAAGCCTGGACACATCAAATCTGAATGCTTCAGAAACAAAGACAAAAAGAAGTAGAAAAAGAAAGATACATATCATCTATCTAGGGTGATAGTTCATCGGATGAAGAAAGCGACGATGACGAAGTGGCAAATCTATGCTTGGTAGCCAAAGAAGAAGAATCGGATTCTGACGTAAGTGATTCTGAACCTACTTATGATAAGTTATTATCTGAATATAATGCATTGCATACAGAATTCATCAAGGTAGCTAAAGAAATGGTTAGTTACAAGAAGAAAGTAAAGGAATTAGAAAATACTGTCATATCATCATGTGAAGTGTGTGAAGAAAAAGATAAGAAAATAAGAGATTTAACAAAAACTATGGAAAAATTTACTAAAAGAAGTGAAACTCTTAAAGTTATTCTAAATTCTCAGAAAGTTTCCTTTGATAAATCTGGAATTGGATATAAGTCCGATCATGATGAAAATAGAAAAAATAAGAAAAATAGTAGTAGAACTTATCTCAAATATTTCAAGAATTCTGTGCATACATCAAATCCATTCACATCATGTAGCTATTGTAATAGGAAATGACATTATACTTCATCATGTTATTTTAGAAAAGGACAAATCATTGGCACATATAAATGGGTTCCAAAAGGGACACATGTATTACATACTAACCACAAAGGACCCAAGAAAGTATAGGTACCTAAAACTTGATCACCTTACTCTAGGTATGTTTTAAAGCATCACGAGCAAACAAGTGGTATATTGATAGTGGATGCTCGAAACACATGACTGGTGACAAAAATAAGTTCACCATGCTAGAAACCAGAGAAGGAGGAAAGGTAACGTTTGGAGGTAATCAATCTGGACGTATTGCTGGAATTGGTGAAATGGGAAAATCCGATGGTGTTCAAATCAACGATATATATTAGTTGAAGGATTATGCCACAACCTCTTGAGTGTAAGTCAAAGCACTGACAAAGATAACTGGGTGATCTTTGATTCAAAAGAATGCTTGATAGTAAACAAGAAAGATCTGCCGCTTAATAAAGATTCCATCAAGGCGAAGATCAGAGCTCAAAGGGACGGTAACTGTTATACTATTGATTTAAATTCAAATTCTTCGGAAATTTATTTTCTTAGCAGATCAGAGGAAGTTGGTTATGGCATAAGCGTCTGGCTTATGTTAATATGAATCAACTTGATAAACTGATTAGAAAAGATTTAGTTATTGGTCTTCCTAAACTAAAATTCAAAGATAACATGATTTGTGAAGCTTGTCAAAAAGGTAAACAAACTAAATCGTCATTTAAAACAAAGTATGAGATTTCTACTTCCAAACCTTTACAATTACTTCATATGGATTTGGTAGGTCCAGTAAGAGTAAAAAGTTTTGGAGGAAATCTATATACTTTAGTAATCGTCGATGATTTTACAAGATTTACATGGACTATATTTATTGCTTCAAAAGATGAAACATTTGTCAAATTTATTATGTTTGCTAAGAAGGTCCAAAATGAGAAAGATATTTCTATTATTTCTATTAGGACAGACCATGGAGGAGAATTTGATAATCAACTCTTTGAAGACTACTACAAAAATGAAGGAATAGATCACAACTTCTCTGCACCTAAAACACCCCAGCAAAATAAAGTAGTAGAAAGGAAGAACAGAGTCCTCACAGAAATGGCAAGAGCAATACTTAATAAAAAGAAATGTCACAAGTGTTCTGAGCAGATGCAATGAGTACTACATGCTACATTTCAAATCGAGCATATATTCGCAAGTCACTTGGTAAGATGCCATATGAACTCTACAAAGGAAGAAAGCCAAATCTTGCTCATCTACACATCTTCGGATGTAAGTGCTTCATTCACAACAATGGTAAAGAAAATTTGGGTAAATTTGATGAAGGTTTATTCAAAATCTGATGAAGGTTTATTTCTAGGATATTCTAATAAAAGTAAAGCATATAGAGTTTTTAAAAAGAGAACTTGTACAGTTGAAGAATCCATTCATGTTGTGTTTGATGAACTTGACTCTCAGACAAAGCATTTTGATAAAGAAGAAATGGATTTGATAAAGAAAAACAAAACTATTTCAAAACAGAATGATTTTGAAACAAATGATTTTCAAAATATAGAAGATGTCAATGATCATGCTCAACCAAAAGCATAGAGACATATTAAGGATCATCCAATTGATCAAGTAATTGGAGATATTCACGAAGGTGTCAAAACCAGAAATAGAATTCTCAATGAGGTAACTTTTTATGATTTTATTTCTGAAATTGAACCATCTAATATGGAAGAAGCTTTATCTGATAATGATTAGGTGATTGCTATGCAAGAAGAATTAAATCAATTTCGAAGAAATCAAGTTTGGGATTTGGTTCCTCAACCTAAAGATCACTCGGTTATAGGGACCAAATGGGTTTTCAAAAACAAACTCGATGAATCAGCAATCGTTGTGAGAAATAAAGCAAGATTGGTAGCCAAAGGCTATAATCAAGAAGAAGGTATTGATTATAAGGAAACATATGCTCCAGTGGCAAGATTGGAAGCAATACGAGTACTCTTAGATTTTGCTTGCATTAAAGGTTTTAAACTTTATTAAATGGATGTGAAAAGTTCTTTTCTAAATGGTTATATTATGGAGGAAGTATATGTAGAACAACCTCTTGGTTTTGAAGATGAAACAAAGCCTAATCATGTTTTCAAACTTAAGAAAGCTTTATATGATTTGAAACAAGCACCTAGAGCTTGGTATGAAAAACTCAACAAGTTTCTTCTTGATCAAAACTTTGTTAAAGGAAAAGTGGATACAACTCTTTTTATCAAACATAACAAAGATGATATCCTAATTGTTCAAATTTATGTTGATGATATTATTTTCGGTGCTACTAACGAATCTGTGTCAAGAATTTTCCAAAATTATGCAGGGAGAGTTTGAGATGTCCATGATGGGAAAATTAAATTTCTTTCTTGGACTTCAAATTAAGCAAAAGAAGAATGGGATATTTGTATCTCAAACAAAATATTAGAAGGAGTTATTGAAGAAGTATGGATTGGATAATACTATTGGAGCTGATACTCTAATGAGTTCTACAACATTATTGGATGCTGATGTAAAGGGTCCCAGTTACAACATCACTAAATATAGAGGAATGATTGGTTCATTACTCTATCTTACAGTAAGTAGGCCGGATATTCAGTTCAGTGTTGGAATGTGTGCAAGGTATCAATCTGCTCCTAAGGTATCATATGCAGAGACTGTGAAAAGAATCTTCAAATATCTAGGAGACACTGCAGAACTTGGTTTATGGTATCCAAAAAGAGAAAATGAATATTTGATGGCCTATTCAGATTCAGATGATGGAGGATATAAAACTGACAGGAAAAGTACTAGTAGTCAATGTCAATTCCTTGGAGGCTCTCTGGTATCATGGTTTAGCAAGAAGCAGAACACAGTGTCATTATCTTCCACTGAAGCTGAATATATAGTTGTAGCAAGTTGTTGTTCTCAAGTACTATGGTTGAAGAAACAACTTTAGGATTTAGGGATATACTTAAAAGAGATTCCAATTTATTGTGACAACACTAGCACCATTAGCTTGGCCAAGAATCCTGTACAACATTCAAGGACCAAACATATAGATATCCGACATCATTTCGTTCGAGATCACGTGCAAAAGAAGGATGTCAAAGTAGAATTCATACCGACACATCTTCAACTCGCTGACATATTCACAAAGCCAATAGCCAAACAACAATTCTTATACATTCGAAGAGAATTAGGAATGGTTAATCCTAATGAGTTGTAGGTTTTTCTTGTTAATTATTATGAGTTTTTGATGATAACCATGCTGACTTTGGCATCGGAGTATGTAGAAATTGTTTTTGCATGTTTGTCACTCGAGCACTAGGAGTGTCACTCGAGTGATAAGCTCATTCTCACTCGGGTCAGTCAACAATGCTCGAGTTCATAACTATAGCATATACTTTTTCTCAGGCTATGAAAAACAGGGATTAACAGAGTATGTAAGAACTCTTGAAACTCACTCAAGCATACCAAGAGTGACAGGTCTCACTCGAGTGAGGGAAGATCTTCACTCGAGCATGGTATGAATTGACTTAAAGTGAAGCAAGAAAACTCAAGCAGAAGGAAGAAATTTATGCAAATACTCATTCAAAGCATGGTTACTCAAATGATTTTAGAGGATTTGAGTACAAAGATGAAAAATATAACAAGCTATATTTAAATCAGGTACGCTTTTATATATTTTTTTTTCAAATTTGTCTGAATATCACTCGAGCACAATATGATCACACTCGAGCACTAGGGTTGTCACTCGAGTGTTGGAACTTATATCAGTTACGCGATAGCTCAGACCGTTGCACTTCCTCCTCTCACTCGAAGCGTTACGTCACTCGAAGGTTGTCTCTCCTCACCTCCGACCGTTACCCATCGATTAAACGTCTTATTTTGCTTCAAATCACCGTTACAACTCTTTAATCTTCTTTATAAGGTGAGATTTATCCTCAAAGTTTCTCATTTTGTGCCCTAACTCTCTCACTTGATCATCAGCAAATCTGTGATTCCTGTTGTTTTCATTTCATTTTTCAATGGCTAGAACTGAGATTCTTATTGTTTCCCATTCACCTTCACCCACTCATTCAGCTGCTAGTGTCTCAGAGACTCCAGTGGTCTCATCTTCATCCCTACTCTTTCTCTGTCTTCTACTCCTACACCTCCTCCTAAACCCAAAACCAAAAAGAGAACTCCAGCCAAGAAATCTCACCCTAAGCCTCAAATGGCTAAGAAGGATCAACCTCCGCGAAAGAAACCAAAGGGAGTTGTTTTTAAAGAACCGATTGTGACTCGACTCAATCCAAAGAAGTTAAAGGAAGAGGAAAGAAGAAGGAAATACAACAACCACAACAATCTTCTTCCTCCAATGACTCCTTCAATATGCAACTCCGGGAAGCAATGGAGAAATCAAAGCTTGACGCATTGGTTAGAAAAATTGCCTCATAAGCCGGTACCTCATGTTCACATCAAGTTGGCCAGTCCAATACGGCTACTTCAAGGGTTCCTTCCACATCACAGGCTCCAGAGGAAGAACAAGTCACAAATCCTCCTAAAGACTTCAATGTTAAGGAACTGAAGGCATTTAAACAGAAGGTATATGATTCTGAGTTTGCACATAGACAATTTTATCCCATAGCTTATGTCAACTTAGAATATCTACTGAAGAGCTGTGGTTTGGATTTTCATCCTTTTCTTGAATTTTATGCTCCCTGGCTGAGTGTTCATATTCCTTATTCACCCTCTGTTGTGAAAACTTTTTATTGCAACATGAAATCCCACAACATAAAATCTAGGACTGGAGAATTGATAGAGGAAGCAGTATCTACCACTGTTAGAGATCAATTCATTATGATATCTGCTAGTATCATTAATGATTTACTTGGATATGTTGCACCTCCTTCTAATCCACCCACTCTGTCAGCTAATGAAGCCTTCCAGCTTTTGAGACCAAATGACCCAATAGGCCCTCTCAACTTTAAGCCTATTGACATGCATGATTCAAATCGTGCCCTTTACTACATATACTCTCATAGCATTGTTAATAAATCCAAAAATTATACCCATTTTGCTCAGAGAGATTACTACTTGTTGGCCTCCTTCCTAGCCGGTCAACGAAGAAATGTAGGGGAGATTATCTTTAGTAAGATGAGGAGATTTCGATTTTCTTCATTAAAATCCACCACCATACCATACCCACAAATTGTGTCTCTCATTCTCAAGAAAAACAAAGTGTGGTATTTAGAGGGAACTGAGAGGGTAACTATTCCAAGGTTTAGCAAGACTCAATTGACACATATGAGTATCAATCTTCCAGTGAGTCAAACCAAGGTTACATCTGACAGAGAAGCCACTCCTTTGAGAGGTGATGAGGCTCAATCTTTTACTCAAGGTTCAATTCCACCTCCATCTTCCCTGAATGCATCACTTTCCACTCATCTGATTGAAGTGATCAATCAAGCTGTGTCTGGTCTGAAAAAGGAATTGATGACTAAGTATAAGAAGTTGGTAAACATGATGGAGTTACAAGTCTTAAAGTTGGTGGACAAGGCTAATACCAACTTTACCTTGATGTTTAAGAGTCAAGAACATATGTTGAGAAGAATCACCGATATGGAGATCTTCTTACGCACTCATTTTTCGACTACATCTTCTGAGGTGCCACCTGAGACTACTCCTGCCTTGACTTCACCTCCTCAAACATGATACGAGTTCATATGATCAATTAAATAGTGCAAGTGTACACTGTCGTAATCAAGTAATATAGAAGTAAGTAGAGTATCGTTCCCACGAGGATTGAGCACTAAGTACCAAAATAGGTAATTTTAATTCTATTTAGTCGATCGATCAGTTGGTGATTGAGAGTACAAAATAAAAGAAAAACAATTAAATATGAGTGCAGATGATAAGAAAGCAAATATGAGAAAAAGTCCTAGGGATTAGATTTCACTTAACAAATTCCGGATTGAATCACTTATCTATTCTAGCCCAATTTATTCCACATGATTGATAGTCGAGTTTCCCTAATTTAATTACTAGCCTCTTCCAAGGTCAAGCAATTCTATAATCAATTGCTAATCCAATATATTCCTATATGGATTTAAGCAATTAATTATGCATTAAGATTTATGGAACTCAGTAAGACTACACAACTCATATGAATATATTCCTATTTCATATGCAAATCATGGTTTTAATTATAGGGTCTACACACATGTATCTCCTTCCGGTCTCAACATGTATATTGAAATCATTTAAAAGATGGCCAATCAATCAAAAGCATTAAGAATAATAATTAAAACTCAATCATGAAGGAGAAATTGAAACTAGATTTAATAAGTTAAGATTCAATCCGTCATTAGTAAGCTACGTCATCACCCTAGGAAAATGAAAGTTTAGCACATGATGAAATTAAAAACAAAACCAAAATAAATTGACATTATATAAAGCTAGAATGAAATCCTCAGAAATACTGCATAAACTTGAATATTAAATTCTCAAACATAAATATACAACCAAAAGATGAATGAAAGATGAAGAAATCTAGCCGTCCATTTAGGAGGTAAAACCTTCCATGTAGGCGGTATGCAAAATGTAATAAAATCCTAAGCCTTCCAAGATGGATGCATGCAAAAGTAAGACAATCCTAAGCCTTCCAAGATGGAGGCATGCAATGCATGAAATTAAATCTAAGAAAACAACACAAAGAACTCAGAAATGTTAGAGAAAGATCTTTCCCGGTAGAGAAGGACCTCTCCCGGTCGGAGAAGGGCCTCTGCTTCTCTTCCTCTCCTCCTTCCTTTGAGCTTGGCATTGATCTCTATTTATAGGGGAAAAAACGTGTGCTACAGTACTGCTACAGTGATCTGGCAGGTGCTACAGTTCCGTTGACTTACTACTGTACCTCTGGCGGCTGCTACAGTGTCGTCAACATGCTACAGTGCTGGCGGCTGCTACAGTGTCCGCTGACTGCTACAGTGCTCGGTGTTGCTACAATGCTTTTATTTATTTTTTATTTTTTATTATTATTTTTTAAAAATGTTATTTATTCCAAAAATAATATTTATTTATCAATCACACCCAAATTTATTATACTAAACACAAATATCGTCCATAAAATCATCATATAAGGGAAAATAAATATGCAAATATTTTACTTATCAATACACAGACACATGTTCTCTTCACCGATCTGGATTCCAATGTTGATGTCACTTATGATCGGTTGCCTTCACCATCACTTACAGGCTCTGTTCCTCAGCCATCATCTCCACACTTTGAGCCAGAGCCAGTAGACCCTTCCACTGCCATGGTGCTCTTTGCCCCACCATCCGATCTCACTTTTCCTCAGCCCCCTTTTGATGTTGACAAAACGGGAGAGAAGGATCTGTGATGGTTTCTGAGCTAATATGGTCTGATTTGGGGTGTATTGGGTAGTTTTTCTGTATTGGAGTAGGATTACTGTTGTTTTCTATTCTACTTTTGCTGACATGGTTGTATATGGGGTTTTTATGGGTAGATGTTGATTCAAGCTTAATATTGTACTTTTCAAGTTCACTAATGGTTATTCTCAAGTTTGTTAAGTTTTAATGATTTCTGTTCAGTTTTAATGATTTCTGTGATACTATGACTTATCTTGGTTTTTAAGTGTCTATTGGAAGTATTGTAGGAAACATATGAGGATAAGCTCAAAAATCTGAAAATGAGTCTAAATCTTTGTGAAATATGCATTTGGAAATATTGATCATGTTTTTCATAATTTTAACTCTAATCAAGATTTTTCTTAAAACTCATCACAAAGGTTTTGTCATCATCAAAAAGGGGGAGAATATTAGATTCCAAGTTTTGATGATAACAAAAGGTAATTGTGTACAAAGTATGTTTTTACAAGTCTAGACAATGATTGCAAAGTTACCAAATGTATATGGCAAAATTTAAAGATGTCTGCTGTCAATTTTTACTGATGCACTTGAGCAACAGAGTTAACACTCGAGCATCAACCTCTCTTGCACTCAAGCACATGCAAGTGTTGAACAGAAAGTATTTGACAAAGAGTAATTGTTGTCTATTTTACTGATGTACTCGAGCACTATAACCAACACTCAAGCATGAAGCTGTTTAGCACTCGAGCATATAAAAGTGTTGAACTGAAAGTGTTTGACAGAGAGCAAAGTCAGAAACAAGATATCAACACTTCACTCGAGCACAAGTTCTGTACTCGAGTGATGGCCTTATCTGCACCCGAGTTCTAGCGAGTGAGAGACTGCGAGTGTTTGGCGGAGAGTCATGCAGAACAGAGAAGCATAAGCATGCCCAAGTGAGAGTTCATGTGCCCGAGTGATACTTCAGCACTCGGAGTGAGAAATCTAACTCTCTCAATTCTGATGCAAGTGCTGAAGACAAAGAGTATGTATGCTCGAGTGAGGGCCCACATCACCTGCGAGTGCAAAATCACACTCTTGATAAAACGGGGTGCGAGTGTTGTCCAGAGACATGGCTCATAGTGTAAAATTAAGCAGCACTCGAGTGAGGGGACCAGTGCTCGAGTGAGGACCCACATCACTCGCAAGTTTGAAAATGCACTCTCTCAAAATCCGTGGAAGTGCAAGTGTAAAACTGAAGCAAAAGGAGAAAATATAGTATTGCACTCGAGTAAGACATCACAGCGCTCGAGTGATACTCTGCCAGAAGCCAAAACACACCAATCTTACAACGTTCAATCTGAATATAGTTTAATGTTATTTATTCATTTCATTTTCACTTCTTATTATATAACATCATTTAACATGTATTACGAGTGTGATACAGGAGTTTGAACGTTTAAATCAGAAAGACACAGAGGAAGTCAAACAACAGCAAACAGTATCATTACAACGAAGTGCAAGAATCCACACAAGCAAATTCACGAGTCTCTGTTATTCACATTTTCTCTGTATTCATATCATTCTTCAGTGTTTATTATATTTGCTCTATAAGAGAGTCTGTATACACTTCAAATTCTATTTTCATTTAATCTCAAGGTACTGGGACCTTGAGAGGGGAGATTTCCATACAGAAAAGTAGTGAGAGAATTCCTAATAGGACTTTCTGCTCATAAGACTTATAAGATAAAGCAGTAGAAAACGTTGCTGCTCGTAAGACTTAGAGTGGTGTAAGCAGGAGAGAACGTTGCTGCTCATAAGACTTGTATACGTAAGCAAAAGAGAAAGGTCATAGGTTTGTTTTTCTGCACAATACTTGTCGTAAGGGGGAGAGAAATTTCTAGTATTTTTACTAGTAGTCCTTCTAAGGACAGTTGTTGTCTTACGGTGTTCCGAGAGCCCACTGAACCTTGGAAGAATAGTGAAAATCTCAGTAGGTCTTGATCTTTGAGGACTGGACGTAGGCCTAGTTTTTGGCAGAACCAGTATAATTCTTTATGTGCTTATCTTCTTAACTCTACTCTAGCTACAACTATTACCATATCACCACATCAACCGAAACATTTATCACATCACCCAATTCACCTCCTTCTTGGGTAAAGCTTGCCTCTTTCATGGTCATACTACAATAGAAAGGAGTTTCCATTTCTATTGTCGGACTACTTAGGAATCGAGAATGTAATGGTCAAGAACAAGAGGATGACATTATACATGCTTCATCTTTGACCGATATATCATGTGACAAAAGGGACTTGACATGGTTGTATGACATGTTGCATCGTGTTAACGATCCTCTAATGAATTGGCTAGTTGTAATGTCTTGCTAGAGGCTGCTTATGACTTTTGGGTTAATATAGTTATTGGCCTACTGCCAACTTCGTATGGGCCTACAAGGTCGCACATAAGAATGTTCCAACACGAGATAATGTTTAATATAGGGTGGACGAATTTTATATTTATATATATAATATAAAATTCATGAAAATAAAACTAATAATATGATATATATGTGTGTGTGTATTTTTGAAATACATATTATATATATATATATATATATATTATATGATATTATTATATTGTGTTAGTTTTAAATTTAATTTTATTAAGATAAATTAGATTTAATACCTAAGATGATAGAGATATAGTGTCCCAGATTTAATTTATGAAGATAAATTAAATCAATGGCCCTTTATTTGGATTAAATAAATAGGTTAAATTAAAACTGTTGCACAGATTTAATTTAAACTGAATTTATTTAATTAGCTTATCGAGATAATTAATTGTTAATTAATTTTGAAATTAATAAAGATTTATTTTGAAATTCAAATATAGCCCCATAGGTTATAAAATTGATAGAGCAGACAAACTCAGATACTAATGAGAATACAGAGCCTCGAGAGAAACCCTAGGAGACATTGGAGGCATTAGCACGTAGTCTGTGTTGGAAAGTATTCGTGTGGACACCGGTAGAGGAACTGGAGTTAAGGTGTTGGCTCCTAGAGATCGAAAAACCCTAAATTGAAAATGTATGAATCTTTCTAACTCGGTTTAAACGTCATTGATAGATCCTCGATTGGGATTGGCAAAAAATTTTAAATTCTTCCCCTGTGCCTGCCGATCCTAATAGTGGTATCAAAGCCAGGTCAATTGTGCATTTAAATTGAGTTTATGTTCTTATACATGTGATATATATGGGATATGTATGTATATTTATAAAAAATGTCCGAATATGTATCTAATTTAGTTAATACGAAATGAAACTATTTTGAAAGATGTGATCTTGAAATCATTTTCTAATTTTTGTTTTTGGATATTACTGCATATATACGATGTGCCAAAATTATTTTGATTATCTGCATTGCTGGTTACAAAATTTTAGTTCTGGATTAGATCTGAAATTGGAATTTGTGGTTTCATTTTTGAACTGATTAGATATTGCTTGTATGAAACCCTAATCTTGCATGAAATCGGGTAGGATACCAGAGATCATAGCTGCAGGCAATCCAATCGGGTCTAAGTTTGGATATCTATTTGGGTTTTAGAGATCCAAAACTAGCAGGACCATTGTGACTACCTGTTCATAGCGCAATATAACCTAATCACGACATTTATTGGTTTTCAAATTGTATGAACTCTTACTTGTTGTGGTTTATTCTTCATACTTGTTTTAGGTATAGTGAACAACATGGCTTTAGATTTTTATAAAGGGTTGTAACATTTAAATACAGCATGCATGCCATGCCTTCCTCTAAATACTCTCAATGTACATTCTCTTCTCATCTCACTCCCCTCTAATATTTAAATGAGGTTTCTCTCAATGTATTTCTTTTCTTATTTAGAGAAGTCCTCTCATTGGCTTGGGAGGATTTTAGGTTAGGTAAGCCATGTTGTGTCACATTTAAATTATGCTTTTGATTAGATCATTGTATGCCTACTTTTGTGTTTATACATAATTATCTGTATGAGATACAACCACAATTGCATTCATATAAACAAAACTAATTAATTAAGTCCTCAAAAACAAATCTTAAGTCATAATGCCGTCAATAAATGAATACTTCTCAAAACCTAGATCACTCAATTGTGGGAACTACAAAAGTGGATGCTTTTGAGTTATCTTGGTGAGATAAGAGTGAGTAATGGTGCTACTTACAAAATTCATTATTATTTTGAGTTAATTGAGGTTAACAAAATGATTTTGGATCTCAAGACACTAGATAGGTTTAAACATGCCAGATCATATGATGATCGAATCCCATAAACATCTAAGAGTTACATGTGATGTAATTGGTAAATAGGTTACCTACCTAAATAACTTGAATTTAAGCGTCCTACCAAAGCGGACTTAAGTTTAAGCCAAATATGGATCTTAGCCCACTAATTATTATATTGAGGGTTGTTAATTTAGTAGGAGATTACTAACTAACTTTGTATATTTTAATTGTAGAATCATGTCAACTGTAATACCACTACACTATCATTACGATCGGTCCTTGAGAAGGACAAACTCAATGGGATAGACTTTTTTGACTGGTTCATAAACTTGAGAATTGTTCTCAAGCAGGAAAGAAAGGATTATGTCTTAGATCAATTCATTCTTGAAGAGCCTGTAGCCAATGCTCCAAGAGCTTAAAGAGATGCTTACACAAGCATAAGGATGACTCTGTGGATGTAGGTTGCCTGATGCTTGCCACTATGGTTCCAAAGGTCTAAAGAAATATGGAACTTATAGAGGCTCATGAGATGATTGTGTATCTCAAGGAAATGTTCCAGCAACAGGCAAGGTAAGAAAGGTATAAGACCACAAAGGCCTTACATTCCTGTAAGATAGTTGAAGGTACATCAGTTAGTGCTCATGTGTTAAAGATGAAAGGCTATATTGATTACCTTGAGAGGCTTGGATTTCCCATGAGCCAGGAGTTAGCTACGGATTTGATCCTGAACTCACTCTTAGAAAGTTATGACCAGTTTGTTATGAACTACAACATGGAGAAATCAATTTTTGAGCTGCATAGGATGCTCAAAACTACTGAGCAGAGCATTAAGAAAAAGCCCAGTATTGTTTTGATGGTTCAAAAAGCAAAGGGTATGAAAAAGAAAGGGAAGGGCAAATGGAAGGGTAATTGCTCAGATGGTAAGACCAAAGAGTCAAACAAGCTCGAAACTAAGCCTGCACCCAAGAAGGCAAAGCCTCCAAAGGAAGGAGTTTGCTACTTCTGCAAAAACCCATTCATTGGAAGAGGAATTACAGACTCCACCTCGAAGATCTGAAAAAGAAAAAGAAGGATAGCGGGGCTATCGCTTCAAGTATTTATGTTATAAACATTCATTTTTTTACTTCCTCTACATGAGTATTAGATACTGCATGTGGTTCTCACATTTGTACAAATGTACAGGGTCTAAAGGACAATAGAAAGCTGAAGAAGGGCGAGGTGGACCTATGAGTTAGAAATAGAGCAAGAGTTACTGCTTCAGCCACAGGCACTTATGAATTAGTTCTGCCTAGTGGGCTTTTCTTAGTTCTAAACAATTGCTATTATATTCCTGCTTTAAGTAGTAACATTATTTCTCTTTCTTATTTGGATAAGGATGGTTATACTTCCATTACTGGGAATGGAAAATGTTCTATTTATCGTAATGACATTGTCTATGCTGATGGTGATTTGCATGTTAGTCATTATATATTAAATTTAAAACATCCTTATAGTGGAAATATCTATAACATAACTACCAAAAGGATCAAGTCAAATGATTTGAATCCTTCCTACCTATGGCATTGGTGTCTAGGCCATATAAATGAGAAACGTATTTCTAAACTCCATCAAGATGGATTTCTAAACACATTTGATTTTGAATCATATGATACATGTGAATTTTGCTTATTTGAAAAGATGACAAAGGCATCTTTTACTAGGTATAGTGAAAGGGCTATTGATTATTGGGCCTCATACATACAGATGTATGTGGACCATTAAAACAGTTGCCAGAAGAGGTTATCTGTACTTCATTACATTTATATATGACTTTAGTAGATATGGATATATCTACATAATAAAGCATAAATCTAAATCTTTTGAAATGTTCAAAATATTCCAAAATAAAGTACAAAACCAACTTGGCAAAACAATTAAAGCACTTCGATCTGATCAAGGTGGTGAATATTTGAGCCACGAGTTCATTAATCATCTTAGGAGTTATAGGATAATCTTATGATTAACTCCTCTAGAAACACCATAATGGAATGGTGTTTTTGAATGGAGGAATCGAACACTATTAGATATGGTTCGATTTATGATGAGTCGAACAGATCTTCCACCATCCTTTTGGGGACATGCCCTAGAGACAGCTGTGTTCACACTAAATCAAGTTCCATCTAAGGCAATTGAAAAGACACCATATGAGATATGGACTGGAAAGAAACCAAGTTTATCTTTGCTTAAGATCTGGGGAGTGAGGTATATGTTAAGCAACAAACCTCTGATAAATTAGTGCCTAGATCCTCAAAGTGCCTTTTCTTAGGGTATCATAAAGAAACGAAAGGATACTATGTCTATAATCCCACCATAACAAAGTGTTTGTTATTTGAAACGGTAAATTTTTAGAAAGAGAGTTTATTTCTAAAACAACCATTGGGAGCAAGGTTCATCTTGAAGAAGTTCGAGATTCACAAGATAGTACACAACCATAAATGGAAATCAGAGAAGACTCACAACAAGTTGTTGATCCTCCTCAAGTAACACAAGGTCCATGAAGATCTAATAGGACATGGCATCAGCCTCAGAGATATGGATTTCTAATTACTAAAAGCTGTGATGTATTGCTCATTAAGCAAAATGCGCCAACAACCTATCGAGAAGCCATAGTGGGCTCTGGAAAATGGATAAATGCCATGAAGTTCAAAATGCAATCCATGTCGACAATTAGGTATGGACCTTAGTCAATCCACCTGAAGGTGTAAAAACCATCAGGTATAAATGGGTTTTCAAGGAGAAAACTGACATGGATGGCAATATAAATGTCTTCAAGGCACGATTGGTTCCAAAAGGATTCACTCAAACTCATGGTGTATAGACTATGATGAGACCTTTTCCCTAGTTGTAATGGCCAAATCAATCAGAATCCTTCTTGCCATTGGAGCATATTATAACTATGAAATATGGCATATGGACATCAAAACAGCCTTCCTTAATGGAAAGCCCCTTGAGGATGTGTACATGACACAACCTAAAGGTTTTGTGCGTCCAGAGGACTCTGGTAAAGTTTGCAAGCTTCAAAGATCCATTTATGGATTAAAGCAAGCATACCAGAGCTGAAATCATCATTTTGATGAAGTGGTCAAAGAGTTTAGATTCATTCAAAACATTAAAGAACCTTTTGCTTACAAGAAGGTTAGTATGAGCACAGTTGTATTTCTAGTGCTTTATATAGATAACATCCTACTCATTGGGAATGACATTCCTACTTTGTAAAGTGTCAAGACTTGGTTAGGAAAGTTTTTCTTGATGAAAGACTTAGGTGAAGCCACATACATCCTAGGGATTCAGATCTATAGAGATAGATCCAAAAGAGTAATAGGCCTAAGTTAGAGCATATACATAGACAAGATACTGTATAAGTTCAGTATGCAGGATTCAGAAAGGGGTTACATTCCCATGTCTCATGGCATCCATCTTAGTAAGGATCTATGTCCTAGTACACCTGATCAGCAAGATCCCATAAGTAAGGTTCCATATGCCTCGACCATTGGATCTATCATGTATGCCATGTTATGTACTCGACCGGATGTCTAATTTTCCTTAAGTATGACCAGCAGATATCAACAAGATCCTGGTAAAAGCCATTGAACTGCCATCAAGAATATCCTAAAGTACTTAAGAAGGACTAAAGACTTATTTTTTGTCTATGGTGGATTGGATGATGACTCTGTATATCCAGTTACATATATGCAAGTTTCCAAACTGACCAAGATAACCTTAAATCACAAGGTGTATACATATTTCTCCTGAATGGTGGAGCAGTAAGCTAGAAGAGCTCCAAGCAGAGCACTGTAGCAAATTGTGCAACAGAAGCTGAGTATATAGTAGCATCGGATGAGCTAAGAAAGCCAGTTGGATCAAAAAGTTCATTATTGAACTAGGGGTGGCGCCTACCATCTCAAATCCAATAGATTTGTTATGTGACAATAGCGGTGCTATTGCACAGGTGAAGGAGCCAAGGTCACATCAAAGGACCAAGCATAACTCAAGCGATTTCATCTCATTAGAGAAATTAATGATAGAGGTAAAAATAAAAATATGCAAAGTAGCAGGAGGAGATAATGTTATTGATCTCTTACCAAGCTGCTTGTACAGGCAAAGCATGAGCATCATATTAGGACATGGGAATTAGGCTAGTTAATGATTGTACCTAGTGCAAGTGGGAGGATGGTTGAAATTGTGCCCTAAGGGCCAATCATTGTACTTTAAAAATTATTATTTAATCAATTTCTCCCTTATGTCATCATATTATTTGCATGTTCACTATGATGACTATATCCTTGGGTAAATCATAAAGATTGTCCTAAATGTCCCTAGTCGGTCATCTATACGGGAGTAAAGATGAAGTAAGCCCAGTATGACTTTGATAAGATATAGGGATACGAATCAAAGTCTTAGGCACTTGTAAGAGTACAAGGTGTTGGATCGACCAACTATAAGAAAGCTACATGGATCAAGTCATAAGCTTATCTCATGTATAACCACGTTACAATGCGCTTTGACCTGAGGTCATCATGGATTCCTACATAAGAGTTGTTAAGCTTTGAACTAGTCAAAAGTTACTTTTAACCAGGTGATGATAAAGGCTATGATCGGGCATGGTGGTTTTTCATGTAGAGGAATATGAATGGTCAAGATGGAATTTATCCCTCACATTAATAGAGAAATATTACTGGGCCCCTTGATGAGTGAGTCTGAGAAATGTATGGTCATAATACGATGGAAAGCAATTTCCATTTCTATTGTTAGACTACTCAAGAATCGAGAAAGTAATGGTCAGGAATAAGAGGATGACATTATCCATGTCTCATCCTTGACCGATATATCATGTGACAAAAGGGACGTGACATGGTTGTAAGACAGGTTGCATCGTGTTAACAATCCTCATATGAATTAAGTAGTCGTAATATCTTACTAGAGGATGCTTGCGACTTATGGGTTAGTACAGTTATTGGCCCACTACCAACTTCTTATGGGCTTACAGGGTCGCACATAAGAATGGCCCAACACGAGATAATATTTAATCTAGGGTGGATGAATTATATATATATATATATATATAATATAAAATTCATGAAAATAAAAGTAATAATATTATATATAATATAAAATTCATGAAATTAAAAGTAATAATATTATATATATATATATATATGTATGTATGTATATATATGTGTGTGTATTTTTGAAATACATATTGTGTGTGTGTGTGTTATGATATTATTATATTGTGTTAGTTTTAAATTTAATTTTATTAAGATAAATTAGATTTAATAACTAACATGATAAAGATATAGTATCTCATATTTAATTTATGAAGATAAATTAAATCTATTAGCTCTTTATTTGGATTAAATAAATAAGTTAAATTAAAACTGTTGGACAAATTTAATTTAAACTAAATTTATTTAATTAGCTCATCAAGATAATTAATTTTTAATTAATTTCAAAATTAATAAAGATTACTTTTGAAATTTGAATATAGCCCCATAGGTTATAATATTGATAAGGCAAAAAACTCATACACTTATGAGAATTCAGAGCCACAAGGGAAACCCTAGGAGACATTGGAGGTGCTAGCACGTAGTCTGTGTTGGAGAGCATTCGTGTGGATGCCTGTAGAGGGAGTGAACCTGAGGTGTTAGCTCCTAGAGATCAAAAAACCCTAAATTGAAAATATACGAATCTTTCTAACTCGGTTTAAACACCGTTGATAAATCCTCGATTGGGATTGAAAAAAAAATTAAATTCTTTCGCTGTACCTGCCAATCCTAACATATACTACCCAGTCTGTGGTCTTGAGCTCAACTGAGGTAGAGAAAGCCAAGGTCTAACAGTAGTTGGCCCTGACTTGGGGTCAAATAATGGTTGGCGCTGAATATATGCATATTTCGATGAATATAATTATAGTATTATAAGTCTATTGCATTACATGGTGCATCACATATGTATTATCACATTCTTTATGAATGATTGTGTGTTACTATGAAGGTCAAGTGGGATCCAACTGAGGAAGCAAGACAAGTACGGGCAGACAGTGCAACCTCACTTGTATTGTATTTGACAGTGTGAAATATCAGAGTGGGCAACGGAAGCATAGCTAATTTATGTGTAACATTTGAGGACAACTGCAGAGGTTAACATTCACATTAGTGTTGATCAACCCAAATCATGATTAGACCTGTGTGGTCTACAGTAAAATAGCCTGTATGGCATACAATGATTTGCCCTGAGTATTGAGGCAACCCATCAGAATATGTTAAAGATGCGACTAATCAGTCTATGATTGGGTGGCTCTTACCCCGATATAGCAAGGTGGGTTGCATCACATTTTTTGCTTACAGTCGAGAGGCTGGGCATAAAACATGTGTGCTAAGGCGGTGTGGCCAACAGTATTACACCCTATATGGTGTACAGTGTCATAAACCAATATGGTTTACAGGATACAACCTGTATGGTCGACAGTCACACAACCAAGTGGTTTGTGATGACATATATAAATAGAGATTGGGATGAGCCCTAATGTAGTAGGGCAAAATAGTGATGAATACTTTCAATACTGTACCCTCCCAGAATCAAATACCCACTCATGTTGGAAGTAGACCCCAATGTACATGTTTATATAGGGCAATAATACCTAATGGGTCATATGTCCTAAGATTGTTAGTCTTAATATGTATTCAGCAAAGATGATGAACTGTATACGCTTAGGCCATAAGACCTTATGGACATGTATGTCCTTAGGCTAGCAGAATGTTATATTTTTAAGAATGGTGATGAGCAGAAGCTCGAGGCAGTAAGTCCCGAGGTGCTTGTAAGCATATGGGTGATTCCTTGGACTATAAGACTCAACATGCAAGATTACATGGGGCAGCGTCCCTATAAGATCCTATATACCAGTTATGTTGTAATGGACAAGTGTCTCTAAAGGCCCTAAGACCTAGTGGATCAATGTATCCTTAGGCTGGCATATGTATTCAAAATTATAACAGGCTGAGACCCACGGCTGTATAATCTTATATGTCAGTTGTTTATATTGCACATTGATTGTTGAATGCGAATGTTGAATGAGATAAATGTTGAATACTATCAGAGATCTAATTATTGAGTTTGCACACGAGAGGGATGGACGAATGTCTAGAAGAATCCCTAAAGTGTAGACGCTCAAATTTCGAGGATGAAATTTATTGAATTGGGGGAGAAATGTAACATCCTAAATTTCAGTCACCAAAATTTCTTATATCAAAGGGAATAAAATGGTGACTTTTGACACACTTTGAATGGCCAAATAGTGACCACACAAAATTGGGCCATAGCAAGACATAATAAGAATTCAATTTTTGTCTTCATAAAAGCCCATCATTGGAGCCCAAATTGATCAATAGAAGAACGCAATTATTGGGCCCAATATATTATGAATTTCGGCCCAAACAAAAGAAAAGGGAAGAAGGCCCAAATTAATACAAAAAAATAAGGGTAAAATGGTAATTTGCCAATACAACAAGAGTTAAATTATTTTCCCATTTTCGTCTAAATAAGGAAAATAAAGGGAAAACAAATAATTTGAGGTAAATATTCAATCTGGAACAATGGTGGCCAAGTAAAATAAGTTTGAAAAGTCAAAAAGTAAATATGATGGAGTAATTAATTACTTAAAGAAAGAGAATTATGATAAATGCAAGAAGGCATTTTATTATCTCCCTTCCTCTTTTCATTTTATTCCAAATGGGAAACAAGAGGGGAAAAATATTTACTTGGAAGCTCATGATGCCATGTGGAATATTTCTATCCAGGTAAAAAGATGAAGTCATAAAAGCAAAATTCATATGGTAAAATAGCATTAAAATATATTAATTTTAAGGAGGTGTATAAAGATATTTTTAAGAGCTTCTTATCTCTTTCCTAAGCCTCATTTTCATCCAACTTAAGAGAGGAGAGAGAGAGAGACTTGAAGAAAGTAAGAACAAAAGAAAAGAAACTGGACAGTTGAAATCCAATTGAATGGCATCTTGGTAATTTTTGCACAAACCAAGGGTAAATTGGGGAATTGACTAATTATCTCTCCTCCCTCTCTATTAATTTCGTTCAGCCACTCAAAAAGAAGAGAAAAATCAGGAAAAAAAATGTAAGAAAATGGAAGAAGAAAGAGAAAGGGTGAATAGTGAAAGCTCTTGAGCTCCTGAGCTGATTTCACCTCCGATTCGACATTTCCAAATTTTTGAAGTCTTCTCTAACGTTGTTCCTCTCATAGAGAGCAACATTTCTATGGTTTTGGATTTTCAATCAGAGGTGTTTGATTCTGCCTACTCAAAGGAGGTGCTACCAAAATCAAAAATAGATCACAGATTCGAGTTCTGGTAAGTATAAGCTCTTATTTGAACCAAATATTATGTGATTTTGTTGAGTAATTCTTGAGATACTCAAACCTTAAATTTAAGCTAGAAGGAGTCTTTCAGTGTTTCATGCTCATATGATGACGATTATGATGTTAAAAGAGGTTTTATAATGATCTATAATGATTTTGGAAGTTCGATTTTAAATCTGTTTGAATTCGTTTTTTAGAGGTAGAGAAATTGCAACGTGTTTTTGATCTGTCAAACTTGGTTCAAATGTATGAAATTTTATAGGATTAACGTAGACATCTTGGGCTTTAGTTTGATAGGTAATACAAGCCATTTAGACCAGTGGATTGAAAGTTAAGAGTGTTCAATTTTTGACCTTGATTCTGGAATGAAATCTGTAACAGTTTGAGTTTGAAAAATTTCTGGCAAATGTGTGGCTGTAATTGGGCTCTGTGATATTTTTCGTTGAAAAAGGACTTAAATGACTTTTTACATAACCTAGAACCAACCTATTTGGATCTTTGTAGAATTAATTGTGAATTTCCAAAATTTGGTCAACAAAACTGACAGATTATGTTAACTTACAAATTTATGGCAATTGTGTTAAATTGTCATAAGTATTGGGTCAAAAATAAGAGAACTGTACTAAAGGCCCATGTAGCCCCATTGGACACTCATTTATCATGGCTTTAATGATATGATTATATACATAGGGTTATGAGGTGACAAAGAAGAAGCATCCTCAATGGTTGGAGAAAATGTACAAAAAGATGACTCAAGAAAAGAGGCAGTGAACTTACTTAATTTACATATATTTGATGTGTATGTTGTGTACTGATTTGCAGTATTGCTTTGCTTAATTATGTGAAGCAGGTATGAATGAATGAAGCTCTGTTTTTGTTTATACTATAGCCATAGCATGAAACATTGAGCATGCAGAAATGTCATTATGTGAACATAAGCCTATGTAAGGTAAGCATATCATGCACTAGCATTCATCTTGCATGCATTGTTAGTATTGTTTGCTATTGAGATTCCCCCGAATATCATCCTCCCCAACCAAACATTTAGACAAGTGAAAACAGGAGGTGTGCTAAGAACAAAGAAGAGAACTGTACGAGAGGAATGTAGTGGTGGAATGAAGACGAGAAGATGTCTATGTTTCATTGTAACGGGTTTAGACACCCTAGTAGCCCTATGCAGCTACATTATTTATAATTATTATGTACAATCCCTTTGGGAAATTGATGTAATCATGTATATATTATCAGTAAACTTATGTTATCCCTGTGTGCCCACCGAATTGCGCATTGCTACTCTGGCTAAGACTCTGGAAAATGTGGAAATAAGAAAAGGGTCTTACAAAATATAATTATGAGTAAAGGTTGTGATAATAAGGCACAAAGCCATATAGACAAATGACCATAAATTTATGAGTAAAATATACTGACTACCCCTCTGTTTTACCTAAATTACATAAACCTCCTCTCTATTTTGAAAACATATATAGACCTCCCTTGAAATTAAAATGCAAGTTACAGAAACCTTCCTTACATATTTGATATTCCATTTCCATCCACCCAACCGTTAATTAACTATTAAGTTTGACTATTAAACATTTATTTAACTAAAATACCTTTTTTTCAACAAATGAATAAACATTTATATTTGTCTAAAAATAAATTTTTATACAAAAAAATAATTCTAATACATGTATGTTCAAAATTTTCAATATATTATAAAATTTTAAAATTTTTATTATATGATAAAATTTTAAAATTTTATCATATTTATTGAAACTTATTTATTCAGTATTCTTTTAAATGACTAAAAAATATGCCTTTCAAATGAAAGGCAAAAAGAAAAGAAAAAAAATATGTTTTATTCACAATATGTTATTAATAATGTAAATTTCATACAACATGACTTATATTAATTTCAAATTTTAATTTTTTAAATACATTTTTTGCACAAATATTTATAAACATGTTTATTTTAGTATGCATCTATTAATAGGATTAATCATATTTTTAATTAATTTTTCTATGTCTAAGTTAATTAAGTATTTATCTTAATATGAAAAAAATTTAACATATAACTATTTACAAAAGTAAAAAATAAGTTAAGAAAAAGAAACTTTTAAATTATTAAACAATTTTAGTTAAAATTAGGAAATTAGTAACGATGAAGGATAAATTAGTAAATAAAATTTATTTTAATATAAATTTTAATTAAAAAATAAAAATCCTTAACGGAATTAACAGTTTGGACTTAAGTGTATATTTTTAAAATAGAGGGGAGATCTGTGTAATTAAGGCAAAACGTAAGGGAGGTTAGAGTATTTTACTCTAAATTTATTGAAAGAAAAACAAATGGTCATGAAACAAATAGTTATCAACCTATAAATGACTGTAAGAAAATGACAAGAGAGGTTATAATATCAAAGAGCCTAAAATGAGGTCGTATTATATTAATGCATTTTATTGTGCTATTTTGTTAGTAAATTAAAATGAATTATATTATTCATATTTTCCATTCATATCTTATTATTTTATTCAATATTAGTATGGTTTTATTGAGATTTATTGATGATAAATTTTATTATAAGCATTTAATGTTGTTTTTAGTTTAACTAACTAAGAAATTAGCTATATTTTTCAAATGAAATGTCCAGTTGCAGAAACAAAATTTAGACAATAGATACCATCGGTGAGTTTTTTCTTCATTATAAAAAAACACTGAATTTCAGATGAAATTTGCCATGGAATTAAGAGTTTTCCGACGAAAATGGATTTCCGACGGAATTTCTGATGAAATGAATTCCGTCACTAATAACAGCATGACAAACCAATTGCCGACGGAATTCAGATTCCGTCGCAACTTTCTGATGGAATTAATTCCGTTGCAAATTTCCTGCAGAAATTCCGCTGTGTCGTAGCCGCATGTCGCAACCTCCCCCTGCCATGTGTCACAACCTCTTTTTTCCTGGAAATGCAACTCAACTTGGCCTCCTTTGGTTCGAACCCACGACCTCATCCGTATGCGCACGATGCATTACCGGATAGGCTCAACTGCTTTGGCTCTCTAGTATTACACAATTATATATATAATCTTGTTATACATAATCAATTATTTATAAATATATATTTGTAATAATAATATAAAATAATTTTATATATTCTTATAATTTTTAATATAAATTAATTTTATATATTCTTATAATTTTTAATATAAATTAACTTCAAATTAAAAATTTTTACATCTTAAATAAGTTTCATATGACTATATTTTTGTCTAATTTCTAAAATTAATTTTTTATTAACATTAATTAATAACTAATAGATAATTATTAGGGAAAATCTCTGAAAAATACCTCCGAAATAGCAAAATCCCTATTCAGTACTCTGAAATCCAAAATTATGGATCAGTTCCCTGTCAGTACGGATGAACAGTGTGAGGGTCGCTAAAAGACGATTTTGCCCTTTAGCCCTCATTCTCGCCCACTTCAGAATAACATGAGATTCTTAACTAACAACTCTAGTTTCATCTTTTTACTTTCAAAATAACAGCACTGATATTGTTATTAACAACACCATATTCTACATTAACAACTCCCATTTCTTTTTTCACAACTTCGTAATTTAAGTTTTAGAGCCAATAACAACACCTCTTTCTTTATTAACAACACTATATTTGTGAGACGCGAATATGTGAAAGAATAAAGAAGAGTTGTTAATCAAGAATGGTAAGTTGTTAATTAAGAGTCTCGTGTTGTTATTCTGAAGTGGGCGAGAATGAGGGTTGAAAGGCAAAATTGTCTTTTGGCGCCCCCGCACTGTTCATCTGTACTGACAGGATACTGATCCAGAATTTTGGCTTTTAGAGTATTGAATAGGGATTTTGCTATTTCAGATGTATTTTTCAGGGATTTTCCCTAATTATTACCTAATATTTTTTACTAATATTAATAACTAATAAATTTTATTTTTTATAAATAAATTTTTATAAGACCATTTTGCCCCACAAGGACCAAAACCTATGATTGGAAATTAAAAATATTTTAGAAATTAGAAAATAATAATTAAAAATTAAATTAAAATATTAATTAATAACTAATAAATTTTATAAAAATAATTTTTTAAAATTAAATTTAATTAAAAAATAATTAGTTAAAAAATAATATTTTTTAAATTTTGCCACGAAATTGACTAACACTCAAATTTCTGACGAAAAGTCCATCATAAATTTGCGACGGAATTAGTTCATCAGAAATTCCATGGCAAAAAACAGAATTTACCATGGAATATTTTCCGTGACTAATTCTTGCCATGGAAAAAAATTCGTCAGAAATTTCATATTATTTTGTAATGTTTCTATTTTTTTTAATAATGTCTCTTATTTTGTTCTTCAAGATGATGAACTATTGGTCACACACACCATATTGGAATTAAATTAATTTTATATGATATTTGTGGGAAAAAAAGTCATATATTTGAATTGAGTACAGGAGAATATACTTAATCTAATAAGAAAGTTCATTATGAATAGTTGATTTTGATTTGTTGGGAAAATCATTTTTCATATGTGTGTCCACTAATATATATTGCAAGTCAAATTTATGGATGCTTAAATATTTGGAAAAAAAATTGAAAGAAGACTATAAATATTATAATTATTCATGATTTTGTATTATAATGTACTTGTCTTTACATTTCTCACAATGGGATCTTTTGGTTAATAATCTATCTAAATATTTGGTTTTTGATAGAGCATAATGGCATCGTATAATCCATGTAGCTGACCTCACATAATAGGATAAGGCTTTCTTGTTGTTGTCTTTACATTTCTCTTAAATTAATTTTAGCCCCTAAATGTCACAAATCATTACAATGTGATCTTTATATATTTTGATCTTGGATCTTTTCTTATTTTTGTGGTGGAAAGTTCCAAACATTTCAAACTTTGAGTATGTATCAAAAGAAACAAATTAAACTATATTCTTATTAATAAGTAACCGCGGTGGAAGTGGTTATCAAGTGACTCTTAGGCTTTGGAATTATCCTCATGTCCAGAGTTCGAATCCTTGGGGAGGCGTAAAAATCCCCAAGCACCTGTGTGGTGCGGAGGAGGGGACAATTCCTACCTACTCTGAGCCCGATTGAGGGGGTGTCATTACATTGATGTTGTCATTAAGGAGAGTAAATATGATATTATCATCAAGAAGAGTAAAGACCATACAGTACTCTTTTCCTTAACCAAGATTTTGTCCCACATGGTTTTCCTAGTAAGATTTTTAATAAAGCGGCTTCAATATATATTGCATACTTTTTTTTCCTTCACTAGGTTTTTGACTTATTAGGCTTTTCCTAGTAAGGTTTTAATGAGACATAATATTTGTTTATGGACACCCAAGAGGAAGTGTTATAAATATTACAATATAAGTGTGGATATCCATAACCTTTCAAGAGATGCTTTTTGAAATTCTACATTAAAAGCCATATAACCTATGACATGAATGACTTATTGGGAGTTTTCTATGATTAATATACATAACCTACAAAAACTTTATATTATACAATTATGTAGATGTACTCTTTAGTGTACTCTTTTTCCTTCACTAGGTTTTTGACTTATTAGGCTTTTCCTAATAAGGTTTTAACAAGACATAATATTTGTTTATGGATATTCAAGAGGAAGTGTTATAAATATTACAATATAAGTGTGGATATCCATAACCTTTCAAAAGATGCCTTTTGAAATTCTACGCTAAAAACCATATAACCTATGACATAAATGACTTATTGGGAGTTTTCTATGATTAATGTACATAACCTATAAAAACTTTATATTATACAATTATGCAGATGTACTCTTTTATTGTAACTCTTGTAATGGAAGTTGAGGACTTGTGGCATATAAATAATAGACATGTATCAAAAGTTGTAAATTTGAAATGAAACAAGAATCACTCCCTTTTTACTCTCTAATTGTCTCTTGTATTTCTTCATCTTAATCTCTCTTATATTTTCTTTATTTTTACAACAGTGATAATTTTCTTAAAATACTCCACTTAATTATTTGCTTTGAAAATTACCCTCATTATTGACAGGAGTGAGTATCTTATTAACTAAGTTATTTGATTTTCTCCAATTATGAAAATTAACAGTTTGATTAAACAACATACTAAGTGAAAGGACTTAAATTTCAAAGATTGATTTTTGTCCACACATCGGGGGCTATTTGATTCCTTTCCTTTCTTCTTTCAATAAAGTGACGTCAATACAGACTTTGGCCTAGTATGCAAAAATGGCTTTTTAAAAAATTTAGGACCCTAGTCTCTAGCCGCACACAACATGTTTATAAACATATATACAAAGCAAGTTCCCAATAATTATTTTTCTTGTAGGGCTATACGTTACAAATCCACTTTTTTCCGTTTCACTTTCTTCGCATTCAGTTTGAAGAAAGGAAAGGTTAAATTATTAGAGTATATAATATTATAGCCCCATTGGTAAACTATGGCACTTCAAAAATCATTAGACTTAGTTGGTATTATTTTTTCTAGGGAAAATTATAATCAAGTCCCACCCAAAAGAAAAAATGAAAATTGGTCCTATGGAGTTGTTAATCACACCTCTAAAGTTGTTAATTCACATCTATTGAGTTATTAACGGGACCATTTTTTTTATTTTTTATTTTTAGATGAGACTTGAATGTAATTCTCCCTTTTTTCTATAATATATTATATTCGTTTTTTTTAGACAACATGAAACATACACTATCATTCAACAGAAATATCGTGTTCAATTTTAATATTGTTAGCCTTTAATTAAGAATATCTCTTTTTAAACTGAAATGGTTTATACATAAGATTTGCGCGCACTCTCAAACTTCTTAAGTAATTAAAAAAAATTAAGCTGCTTAGTCAAGTATTCATCACTTTCTGGTAAAAAAAATGTATTCATCACTTTTTTTAAAAAAAATTTTTTTGGCTTATTGGCGAGCTTTTATGAAATATTTATGGAAACGATCTGTATTTTTTTTTTGATAAAAAATAAATTGACCATATAATTCCAATAAAATTTTGAAAAACGTAATGTGTGTTTATTATAATATAAAAACAAAACCACAATAATTATATAATGATATATAGAATATAATATAACAATTCGTATTGTTTACGAGTCTTAAAGTCATAACCAATATTATATTATACTTCCTCCAGCTGTTAATATAGAACCTATGAAGGCAAAAAATAAAGTTAATATATAACCTAATTGTGGAGTTTAAGCTTAATGCTAAATATAAAGCATATTTTCCATATTTATCAACATTTGTAATAGTTTACCCTAGTTGATACTCCCTCAACCATAATTAAGTAAAAGAGAGATGAAGGGAATTAAGAAAAATGATTAAGGTGTTTTATAAAAATATGTTATATCAACTATCTTAACTAACTTTCTTAATATAATCAAAATAGATAAATAATATGTCTTATGTTAAGAATCGGAATGAGTAATATTTATTGTTTACCGTATTTTTTTTTTCCTGAGTGTAAAATACACTTTTAACTTTAGAATTATAGAAAATATATTAAAATCAAGTTTATTAATTGAAAGTAAATTACATTAGATATTTTTATGGCAACAAGTGGCCAGAAATGTTTAACGATGCAGAGGAGAGCTTTTACCACAAATGTATGTTTGGATAGCAATTCCCCACTACAATACTCCAAACGTCTCGTTTTGTATTTCTTAAACTATGGGGAAAATTCCTTAGAAAGCCTACAAATTTAAGAAATTTTAGAAAAGGGACAAATTTTTGAAAAATAATAAATTATCGTAAATGACATTATGTAGTAAGCACACATCTCAGTCATATATAAATCTTGAAAACGTAGTTGTAAATCCAAAAAAGCTCAATTGTAAAAATAAATAACATGATTAGTTACAAATCAAGTCTATAGTCAAATATGAAAATCTTTTGTAAATTCCACTTTCTCGGTTATATATTTTTAAAATTCATTTTCAAAAAATTGAAAAATCAGTTGTTTAACTTTTTAAGTACTTAAACTGGGTTATTAATCATCCCCAACAAAGTTTTCTCAATTTAAAACATTAGTGGAAAAATCACTTTTAAGACCGGTTAAAAACAACATTCTGGACCGGTTATGGATCCGGTCTTAATACAGCCAGTCTTAAAAATTTGCTACTTTTAATCGGTCTTAAAAAAACGTTTTAAGATCGGTTAATTATAAAACCGATCTAAAAATTATTATTTTAGACCTGTTATCGAAGAAACCAGTTTTAAATGTTCAACTTGTTAAACCGGTTCTAAAAACAACCGGTCTGAAAAGTTCAACTTTTGAGACCGATTTTCTTACAGTAATACTTTTAAGACCGATTTTATAAAAAAACTGGTCTTAAAGTATTACTTTTAAGACTGGTTCTTTTCAAAACCAGTCTAAAATGTACTTTTGAGATCGGTTTTGAAAAGAACCAGTCTAAAAAGTTTTTTTTTTTAAAACAAAATTGCTCCGTTTAAAACATTTATCCAGCTAGCAAACCAGTCATTTCCCTTGTTAAAACATTTCACGCAACCCAAAATAATTGAAATGGAAACAAAGTTCATCATCATCAACACTTATTCATTATGGCCAAAATACTTTATACACACTCTTCTCAGGCTGATGATCACTAGCTGGCTTTAGAGCATCTACAATAGACACCTCATATGCTTCATTTTCCTGTGCCAACATCAAAAAAAGTAATTTTAATTTATATATGCCAATAACAATAAACATAATTCAAATATAGTTCATGATAATTATTTTAACTAACTAACCTTCAAAGTAGTTTTATAAAGGGATATCCTCTCATATCCCTTCATGATGATTGTTTCTTGTGTTGTGTTCATTGTTTGCTTCATCTTCTTCATTCAATTCTGGTAGACTTCTAGAAAAAGAAGGAGTCTCAAGAAGATCATTCATTGAATAACTTTCCTAATTAATGTCAACAACCTTTTTTCCTTGGAGAGCTACAGACCACATTTTATTTGCCTCATCGGTAATATAGAACACTTGTTTCACTTGATATACCATAATAAAAGGTTCATCTCCAAAACTTCTACTAATCAGATCAACCAATGTAAATCCCAACTGATCAATCATCACACCATTGTTAACATCAACCCACTTGCATTTGAAAATGGGAAATTTAATTTTAACATAATCAACCACCTAAATCTCTTCAATAACCCCATAATAAGGTATTGCTGCCAATCTAGGGTTCTTATCTTTCGAACTAGAGAAGTGCATAAATTCAGCCACTAACATAACCCCACTGTTCTGGACGATGCTCCTATCATCAAGGGACTTGGTGTAAAACGTATAACCATTGATCACATATGAAGTCCAAATTATGACATCAACCTCAGGACCACGTGCTAATCATTTAATTGTATCAGAAACACATTATTCTCCGTCAACCTTTTGTTTGAACCAATGTACAAAAGTTTTTTTATGCTCCCTAATTAACCTTTGTTCGGTCATTTGACTATTTTCTTTTTGGACAATTTCTTTGTGAGCATTAATGTAATCTTGAACTTCATCAACATTATTCAAGATGTACAAGTGGACTTCTTGCAATTCATCAGGATCAGCACTCTTTACTGTAGACCCGCGTCTACTCCTTTCTTCATCATGACGTTCAAGAAGCCAAAGATGTCTTACATTTGACAGGTAATATTGACGAAACTCCATGGCTTCTTCAGAAACATATTTCTGAACAATAGATGTTTCAGGCCGATTTGCATTCTTCACATACTCTTTTAGGATTTTCATAGTTCTTTCAATTGGGTACATCCACCGTAAATAAATAGGGCCACACAACTTTATTTCCCTCACTAAATGAACAATTAGATGTACCATGATGTCAAAAAAAGAAGGAAGAAAAAAAACTTCTCAAACTGGCACAAGATCATATATTCTTCATTTTCCAATTCATCCAATCTTTTTGTCTCAATAACTTTACTATAAATAGCATTGAAAAAGAAACAAATTCTAGTCAAAATATGTTGAAGATCATATTCGGCAATGTCTCTAATAGCTACTGGAAGTAGTTATTGCATTAAGACATGACAATCATGAGACTTTATCCCTACTAACTTCAAGTCTTTCATCGACACAAGCTTCCTAAAATTTGAAGAATACCTTGAAGGAACTTTGATGCAATGTAAACACTCACATAGGCTTCTTTTCTCATCCTTAGACAAAGTATGAGTAGCTGGAGGACAAAAAGTTCTCTTACCAATTTGCCTTTAGATGCAAATCTTCTCGTATCCCCATTTCTTACAAATATAATCTTGCCTTCATGCCGTCCTCAGAACTACCTTGTATGTTAAGCAATGTCCCAACAATACTATCACATACATTTTTCTCTACATGCATGAAATCAATACAGTGTCTCACATCAAGATTGTGCCAATATGGAAGATTGAAGAAGACAAACCTTTTTTTGCATTTATTTTTTTCATTACTATTCTTTGTAGTCTTACCAAAGATAACATTCATATTTTTCACCTTTTCATAAACTTGCTCCCCAGTCAATGCCTTCAGAGCATCTTCAAACTCTTGTCCACCAAAAAAAAGCTTTATTTAATCTACGATACAGGTGGCCTCGTCTAAGAAATCTCCTATGGCCAAGATAAACTGTCTTTCTTACATGTTGAAGTTGATGGTAGCATGTTCCTTCTTCACAAATCGGATATGCTTTATGGCCTTTAACACTATATCCTGACAAATTTCCATATGCAGGGAAGTCATTTATAGTATAAAAGATCATGGCTCACATTTTAAAAACCTCCTTCTTGCTCGATTCAAAAACATCAACACCTTCATCTCACAACTCTTTCAAGTCTTCGATCAAGGGTTCTAGATAAAAATCTATGTCATTTCTGGGTTGTTTTGGTCCCGAAATCAACATAGACAACATGATGTACTTTCGTTTCATGCATAACAAAGGAGATAAGTTGAAAATTACCAACAGGACAGGCTATGAACTATGTACACTACTCAGGCTACCAAAAGGATTTATGCCATCCATGCTAAGCCCAAGCCTAAGGTTTCTAGGCTCTTCACCGAAGGTAGGCAATAATTTATCGATTTTCTTCCATTGAGAAGAATCAACCAGATGTCGAAGCTTTCCTTCGGATATCCTCTCATCCACATACCATCTCAAATTTTTTGCATCGTTTTCATTAGCAAACAAGCGCTTAAACCTTAGTATGATTGGAAGATACCACAACACTTTTGCAGGGGCGTTATTTGATTTGTACCTCGAGGTTTTACATATCGGACACTGTTGTTCCTCTTCATGCTCTTTTCTATACAATATACAATTATTAGGGCATGCATGAATCTTTTTATACTTTATCCCTAGTGGACACAATATTTTCTTAGCATTATAGTATCAAAAAGGCAGCATATAATCATCTGGAAGTATGTCCTTAAAAGCCTCAAGCATTTCTAAAAAACTCTTGTCGCTCCATCTTTGTCGTGCTTTCAAACTTACCAATTTCAATACTGCTTTCAACAATTGGTATTTTTACACCCCGGGTACAACGGTGTCTTAGCATCACTACACATATTACCATATGCATGTGATTGCTCAAAAGCCTCTTCTCCTACATCACGAATAATATCCTCTATCGATCATCCGTATCCGTGTCATTATCATCAAAGGTCAATCACTCATGTTGAGATGAACTTGACATTTCCAATTATTCACCATGCCATACCCATACTATATAACTCTTATAAAATCCTTCACAAATTAAATGTGTATATATATATCTACAGCACTTAATCGCTTCTAATTCAAATATACTACACAAGGGCAATAAAACTTCCCACTACCATCATCAGCATTTCTTTTAATGAATTCTAAAAAACCCCTCGCCCCATTATCATATTCAACACTCGTTCGTTTAGCATTTATCCAACTAGGATCCATATATATCTCAACACTTGTAGCACCCTATATCCAACAACAAAAGGATAGACAAAAAAAACAACAACCATAGAGTTTTAGAGATTTCAACCAATTTTAACATCCATTTGAAATTAACTAGTATTGTTTCAACAAACCAATAACACTGACAATCAAACAATCTCACTAAATTAAAACAGAATTTAGAATGATATTACTTCAAGCCAAATATCATAAGTCAGAGCATCTTATTTACTTTTGGTCCAAAACAAGAAAAACATATATGTAGTAATAATAAAGTCATCACATAGTTTTCCCTTTCACTTTAATTACTTTTTTTTTGCAATTATTTCGTGTCTAATTATATTATAAGAGTTAATATTGTTGAGAATAAGCAAATACAAGCAGAAAGTTGAGGGCTCTAATTAACATAACACTAACCCGATTGAAGACCAAGGAGTGAGCTTCTACCTAAAGTCACGGTGGCGTCGACTGAGGTTAATGATGTCCTGAAATTCATGGCACTGACAAAGAGATGCCACGGCAGAGGAGAATGATCACTACGGAGAATAGAGGTGGTGGCAGAGGAGAATGACGATGATCAAAGAACAGAGATGAAGAATACAACAACGGTAGTGGTAATGACGGAGGAGAGTTGAACAAATGAGGAATAAGGCACAATGGACGAGTTTAAAACAAGCAGGGATAGAGTTGACAGAGAAATGACGAAAAGAAAAGAAATGGTTCATAGAGTGCGGGATCTAGGCGCAGGAGTAAAAATATGGGCGAAAAAGTTCACCTTTTAGACCGGTTTTTTTTTCTAAAAACCGGTCTTAAAAGGATGAATTTTTTTTTAATTTTTAACATTTAAGACCGGTTTTTATTAAAACGGGCTTTAAATGTGTCACATTTTTAAATTTTAATTTATTTTGTTATTTTTAAACCGATTTTATTTATAACTGGTCTAAATAATTTTTTTAAGACCGGTTTTTTGGAGAACCGGTCTCAGAAGTTCTATATAATTATAAAATTGCTACCGGTCAAATTTTTTAGACTTTATCTGTCATAACCGGTCTAAATGCGGCAGTCTAAAAAGAAAATTTTGTACTAGTAAAACTATAGTTTCCAATATTTTCAACTAATTTTTTAAAATTTACAACATCGTCATTTGTTAGTGGATCGGAATTGAATAATACTTTCAGATTATCAAGCAAACATAATTTAATCATATTTTTAAGAAGATAGTTTTCAAGGATACTTTATTAAATTTGCTAATACCATATTGTTATTGAAAAGGGATCTAATTAAGTGTGTGATTCTAATAGACGACTGAAAAAGGATTAGTTTAATTACTGAATATATATTAAAATGCAAGTCATCTCTTGGGGCACTGACACCCTCTTGAATGGTCTTTTCAACTCCCACAATTTGGGTGAGAACCCTTGTCATGTTCTCTCTCTCTCCCTCCCTCTCTCTCTAATGTGTGTGTGTGTTACATTTCTGATCTATTTCATAAAATTTCAAAAGAGCCAAAGTGTTCATAATACATCGATTTTATGGCTACTTTTATACATTACATATCTCATGTATTTAATACCAGGCATGCATCATAAAAGTAATTATTAGGATACGTGTGTGTGTGTGTGTTTAATTAATGGAGGTGAATAATTTATATAAAAAATCATAGAAAATTAAAGTGACTGAAGATATCCAAGTGAGTAATTAGGGAATATTATTAGGATGAAGAGGAAAGCAATGGAGTTGAAAACAAACGTACGTGGGTTAAATAAATAAAGGGTCGTAAAGATAAACACTTTTTATTTAAAGTAACTAAAACTAACAATGATTAACAGAATCATTATAATTAACTATATAAAGGCTAACGTTGTCAGAATAGATGCATAAATAATTAATAAAGGATGGAGATATATATAGCCACAAACAAAAATGTGTCTCGGAAATCGTATATAAATACATGACTATGAAAAGGACATGGATGCGGACAACTTCGTTTCCACACCCACCATCCTAAAACAATGACACTATTCAATGCCGTTAAGCTTCCCATATAAATGCATTGATCCTCAATTTAATCCATCCAATGCCCAACTAAAAATATAGTGCTTGAGTTATTAATATAAGACATATTTATATAATTTGATTAGATTAAGAAAATTAGTTAAATCACTTAATATAATGTATATTTATATAATTTGATTAGATTAAGAAAGTTAGTTAAGTTAGTTAATATGACATATATTTTCTAAAACACCCTAATTACCTTCCTTATTCCCCTTAGTTCTTCTCTTTCTTGATTATTGTTGAGGGAGTATCATAGAAATAAATTAGGAAAAGATTGATAAATACAAAAACTTCATTTTATATTTAGGACCAAGATTAACTCCTCAAATATGTTTTATATTAAGGACATGAAAAGTATTACTTTTAATTATGATATTAAAATCTAACTTGGGCGCGACAGTTAGATAAGTGAATCAGCGAACTAGCCAGTTCTCTAGAGAGTCTAATAATTAAGAGTTTTGAATGAGTTGTTTTTTATATTTTTCTCCCTATTACATTTGAAATGACATTGTTTTGAATTTGAAACATAAACGTTCGCTGGATTTATACTCTAATAACTTTGTTTTGTTGGATTATGTGTGATTAACACCTGAATATCTCATTTATTACGGATTAATGCTTTTTTAATTAAAATATTACTCTTTTTAGGATTATATATGAATATTTTTTTATATTTTAAATATATTATTTTTTAATCATAATTGGGTTAACCTTCATACAAACACGGTTTGGCCTATGAACCTTGAACCACTGCTCATTTGGTTCAATAAATAGTTGGTTTTTAGTAAATTGCTTTTAATACATACACATATATTTTGAATAATCGGCTTTGAACCCCTCATCTTCCTTTCCCATCCTCTTCACTCTTCTTTCTTTTTCTAACTATTAGATCAACATTTTTAAATGATTCAGATTTAATCTTTTACAAAATTATTGTCAAAATATTGAATTAAAAAAGGAGAAAAAGTAATTAAATACAAGTTGCTAAATTTTGATATGAATACTTCAATACTATAATAAAGAAAAAATAATAATATTTTGTATAAATTAAATTTGAACCATTCAAGTATTGATCTAATAGTTAGAGAAGGAAGAGGGGGGAAGACGATAAGAAGGGAAGATGAGGGGTTCCGAACCAATGAACAATATACCCCTCCTATTCTAATTATAAGATATATATAGATATATATATATTATAATTCTTAATAATATAAACCAGTTTACAAAATATATGAAGCATTTGTGAATTTTTTTCGGATATATGCACTTCATCAACAAACCAAGCTCATCAATTACTTTCAATAACTTTTTCTACTATATTTACATGCGATTCGGTTAAAAGTGCCTTACATATGCAAACTTAAATTGACGTAGTTGTATACAAAATTACTTTTAAGCTAAAATATATCTAGCTAGAAAAGTAGTTATATAATACACACACACATATTATTTTTTAATATATATTTGTTGCTACCTTTCTTTCACAGCCATAACATATTTCAATCTAAGCTTCCCTTATTTTCTTTGCCACATATAATCATAATACTTGGTCCCATAATAAATATTTAATACAAAAGACAAAATTTTAATTGTGGCTGATATTGTATTTATTAAAAGCAAAGCAACTTGACTTATAATGCACAAGTTGATGATTTGTGGACCTTAATTAAAGAAAATTCCACACAGTATAACCAAAAAAAATTGAGGAGGGAATTTATCGAGACAATCAAAGCAGTTGAAGTAATCAACTTGCTGATGTAATTAATAAACTTGTAATGGAGTGAAATTAATAAATTATGTTGATCTCTTAACTTTACATTTATAATTAATTAATGTAAATCTATGTCTCTAAAGTAAATATTTATGTGATTTTTATATGCTTTTATGAAAAATGGTGCGAATTTTATGTATAGCAATATTTTTGTCATTTTTAAAAATATAGAAATCAATTAATAGATGCATGTAGAAGATTCAAATTTGAAAATTAAGTAGAGAGAAGAAAGTATAGGTTGGTTATGGCCAGGGCATGATAGTAGGTAGTAATAACTAAAAGAAAACTTAGCTTGGTGCTGATTTTGACTGAGAAAAAGATATAATTGTCTTTTGTGTGAATGATGAAAAGGTAGGGAAGGTTTCCATATACATATATACACACACATTGAATTTTATACATACTTCCCTGGATCCTAAATATGTAGGAGTTAAATAAGTAATTTATATATATTAAAAAAAATTTTAAATTAATTATTAGTAAAGACAATATGTTGGTTTATCTAAAGTACCCATTTTAATCATTTTTATTGGAAACTATTCCCTTGATAAGAAACCCAATTAATTAATATGTGCAATCAATAGGAAAAGTTTGGGGAAAAAATTATAAATTTGGGGAAAAAAATCAGATTAAGGTCATTAACAATCAAAGCAAACTAATTTATATTAAAAGTAAAAAGAGTTTATAATACTATTTTCAGTCCTTAATATAAGAGTTAGTTGACTTATTTTTTTTAAGAGATTAAGGAAGCTAAATAAGTTATATTAAAATTTTTATATATATCTTTTTTCTCCAAACTAATTTGTATAACTTATAAACTGATATATAATATAATAATACATAACATATACTATGATTAAATAACTTATTAATTTATTAATTTTTTTAAAAAAAGTCAATTAGTTCTTATATTATGGATCGGAGGTAGTACATATGTAAAAGAGTGAGGAAAATGGATTTGTGAAAGGTGTAATGAACCAATGGCAAAAGAAATAATTGGGAAAAAAATTCTAGTAGCTTATCAATGTCCTGTCCAATGATGTCATGTTGGCAATGATATGGGGGCTTGTTTGGGAATGAATTGCTTTTTGGCACAAATGATCCGCAATGGCAATGAGTCATTAATAATAGAATTAGAGCTAATAATCTATGAGAGTGCTGAACGCAAACATGCAATATAGAAAGAAGCTGGGAAAGTTCAGAACCCTTGCCATCTGAACTACTGTAGAGGAGAGCCATTTATACATACATATGATACCATACCAAAACGCTTGAGGTCTCCATTTGAATTTGGTCCGAAAGATGATTCATCCATTAGATGAAACTTGATAGATTGATAAAAGGGGAGAACGTAACATATCAAGAATATTGTTCTATGAGCCACAGAATGAGTGAAAGCCATTCGTGAGAATACTTATTAGTTAATTTAGGTTAGGGTTTTCACTGTTATGTATCCTTTTTCTCCGTGCATTTAGGCGAAGAGCATTAATAAAAACTAACTAAATATATACTTCTTTTTATTCTTATTATAATAATCTATTAAAAAAATTACACTTTGATATGATTTACTCCCTTTGGTCTTTTTTCATAAGCAACTTTTATTTTTATTATGTAAAATGAACTGGCGGTTAAGATTAGTTAAAAATAATAAATATGTCAAAAATGTCATGTTTCTTCCAAATATATGGCCATCTTTATGAAAAGAGTATAGGAGAGAGAATGAGTAACAAATATAAGAAAGTATAAATATCAAAAATGAGAGTGAATGTGTAATACATGAGTAAATGAAAGAGAATTAGTAGTGAGTGGGGGATAATTAATATAAAGATATGTATTTAATAGGGATAGAAAAAGAAAAAGTAGTTTAAATTTTGAGACACAAGGAGAAAATTGCTTATACAAAGGACCAGCCCCAAAAGAGAGAAAATTGCTTAAAAAAAACTAAAGGCCTGACCAGCCTCAAGAGAGAGACAGTTATTTATAAAATGGATCGGAGGCCTCTCTCTTAGGGCTGATTTTTTTTTATAAGCAACTTTCTCCCTGTGTTTCAAAATTTAAACTACTTTTTTATTTTCTACCCCTATTAAATACACATCTGTATATTAATTATTTCACATTCATTACTAATTCTCTTTCATTTATTCATTTATTACATATTCTCTTTCCTATGCTCTTTTCATAAATGGGGTCATATTTAGAAGAAATATGACATTTTTTTATACATTTATTATTTTTTAATTAATCTTAACTGTCAGTTCCTTTTGGGCAATAAAAATAAAAATTGTCTATAAAAAGGATTAGGAGAAGTATTAGATAGTGCGACTCTAAATATACATGATATATTATATATTAACTAATATATTTAATAGGGTTAAAATATAATGAAGATAAACTTAATAGCTAGTCTCTTAAGTTTTAACATAATTACAACTCAATTCTTAAATTTTAACTCATTCCACTCAATCTCTCAAATTTTAGCCATTTAACATAGCTGTCCCTACAATCTATAAGGGGAAAAAAAGATGATCCCTTTAGGATTGGACATACAAAATACTTATTTGGGATCACATTTGAGACTAAAAAAATATTTATTTACTTAAATCGAGACAAAACTCCTTTCACATAGTTATCTCATATACCATAAATTATAATTGAAAAATTTATTTTTAAATGCTCCGATCACTATTTTAAATATTTATATCTAGACTACCAACGAATCAAACTTTCAGGATCACTTGTTTTTATAAATTGTACTGATTGCATATACTCACAAAAATGTAAAAATTTATTTATAAAAGACTAGTGGGAGGGGGTGATCGAGTGGAAGTGAGGGGTGTATGCGTGTGTGTGTGTTTGTGTAATAGTGCGTACCAGTGTAATAGTGTGGCTAGGAACTGTAGAAACAGAAGAGATTGCCGAGAAGGTATATATATGTAACTAATCAGATCCTAAGCTATAAGGATGGTCCAACCTCAGAGTCCAAATCAAAGTAAAGCAAAACAGAAGCATTCGAATAAGTGTTTGCGAATATTATTTATTTAAGTATTTTGAAACAGAAAGAAGGAAGGACCACACTAGCTAGCTATAGGGTTAGGGAGGTATAGAGTGGTAGAGAGAGATAATGAGATATTTAGTGTGTGTTTTTTTTACCCAAAACCGTGGTTTCAGAAGCATTTTTCCGCAAATCGAGACAAAACTCCTCTCACTTACTTACCTCGTAAACTGTAAAAGCTATTCTCCAAAAGCTAATCAGAACACACACTTAATTACAACTGTCAAACTTGGCTCTCTGTCGTCTCTCTCTCTCTCTGTTGCTTTTCTTGGTTCTTAATGATGCCTCTCTCTCTCTCGCACACCCCGCGCCATTTGTGCTGTACCCCGCACCATTTTATAAGGCTGGGTGTTTTTATTGATTTTTTATATCATTTATTTTTTATTGAGTATATCTATATTATTAATTTTAATGGTTGATATTAAATAATATATAAAAAATATCATTATAATAAAAATTCATCATTATAACTTTCAATAATTGAAAGTTAATCTAATAATAGATATACTCAATGGAAAGTAAATAGAGAGGGAAATCAATGGTGATATCCCTCTTCTCCCTTTTCCACTCTCACATACTTTTATATATAAGATCATACTTTTATTAAGTTTCTTTTATTCATTACATTAAGTTCTTTAATCACACATAATCATATATGAGTTTTTTTTTCATTTATTCGGTGATCTTCCCATTTATAAGAATTTTGTATATTAGATCAATCAATCAATTTTCTAATTGAAACACACAAGATATTAAATAATTGTGTGAATAAATTTTGATTAATATATGTACCAATATTCATTATCAAAATAAATTCAAATATTGCTATGCTTAATTAGGTATAGTTCTTCCAAATGCATCAGCAATATTAACTCGGTCTATTTTGCCAAACCTATAGTTTTAAATACAAGACCTAGTGTGGGCTAAATTCTGATTCTGGATATAAGACATTTTTCTATTTTTTTTCATATATTTATTCTTTTTCTTCAACTAATTTGAAAGAAATGTAAATCAACATATATTTCAATATTATACAGATATATTTTAGAAAGATTATATCATATATATTATAATTAAGAAATTTATCTATTTTTTTTAATCTCACCAAATTTAATAAATATGTTTTATATTATAACCAACATCTTTTAGTGGCCACAAACGTGAGCCATGTATATATATATATATATATATATCCTCTTACTCTTGACTATCTTTTTTTTTTTCTGCCAGTATCTTACTCTTGACTATCAGTACAACTGATAAAGTAAAATGTGGCTCAATTAAACTTAGCACTTATAGTTTTGTCGCAGTGAACATTTATTCTCTAAATTTTAACTCACTTCAATGCAATCTCTATAGTTTTAAGCTTAATGAAATATATAACTTGTTTTATAAATATAAATACTAATATATTTTTTAAATAATCAAAATTATAGGGATCAAGTTACATGAAATTATAATCTAAATATTGAATTGTAACTGAGTTAAAACTATAAATATTAAATTACAATTAAGTCTAAATTATAGGGATAAAAAATTAATTTTCTCATTTTTAATAAAAAAATTAAAGGTTTTGGGGTTTTACTTGTGTATTGGGCTTTTTGTTTATAATTAACTGCACTCGGCACCAACAACACTTTTTGTTTTTGGATCAAACCAACAACACATATTTATTTCATATTTCATATTCCCTCTATAAATTTGTACATATTTTTTATTATAATAATGATAATATTTAGATGACTTTTCTTGTTGAGCAATAAATAAATTGATAATTTAATTGAACAAATAATAATAAAAATAATTTGTCGTCATAATCTCTTCTTGTATATGGGTAGGTGGTGGAGGAACGTGATTGCCCCTACGAGCTGGCTGAAACCCAAGAATGCGCACAGTGCGCAATTCGCCCCCAACACTTTCTCTGGCACATCCCTCCAAGCCTGTCTAAAAGTATCCTGACGTCACCCTGGGCCTATGGCCCAATGAAATTTGGCAAGCGGCGGAGAAACAGGACCACCTTTTTTCGCAGAAAAATAAAAATATTATTATTCCCTTCCTTCTCCCCCTCCACGCTCCTATATTGCGCGTGATTTCACTCTCCATACTCCGTGCATTAAACTCAAACCAGTAATAGTAGTAATAATATTCATTTACAATATTTACAGCATAGTAAATGATCCACTAAACGAGCGGAATCGCTTTGAAATGTGTGCGACGTTCGTGGATGTTCTGATGAAAACTCGATTATGACTCGTACATTGACTGCTTACACATAGGATTTAACTGTTTATGTCCAATGAAATAGGAAATTAAAGAGAAAAGGAAATTGCCTATTTAATTTATTTCAACGTGACAGAAAAATAATAAAATCACACTAAGGGTCTGTTTGGTGTGAGGGATTTGGAGGGGAAGGGAGGGGAGGGAAAATTTTTATGAGTTGAATTTTAAAATATTAAAGAAATGTGGTAATAAAATTTTAATAAAGAGAATATATAAGATAAAAGAGTAAAAAAAATTAATTAAAAAATTTTAACCCCACTTCTCCAATTTTTTTAAATTCAACTCAAAATTTTTTTCCCTCCGCCCACTTTCCCTTCCCTCCCCTCAGACCAAACAACCCCTAAGGGGGAGTTTGTGATAGCTTATTTTTGGATAATAAGTGCTTATTACCTAAGTCGATATTAAACTCCTTTCACATAGTTACCTCGTATACCATAAATCATGATTTATAAACACTTATAAATTAAAAATAAGTTATCCCAGACGAGCATTAAAATCACCAAATCTGTTTTCGTTTTCATGAAAGTAATGTATGTCGTGTCTCAGGAGCAATATAATGAACCTACGTACGTACGAAGCATCAAAAGTATTAAATGGGCAAAATAGGACTATGTATAGTTTAAGGAGAAAAATGTGGCAAAAAAGAAGAAGAAAGGTTTAATTAGAAGAATGTGGCAAATATTATTAGCCGCCTCGAAATTAAACTAAATGCAGAAGTTTTTGTTTGTTTGTTTTTCGTTTCCCTTCTTCTTTTGCCGTTTTCCAAGTCATACATAAATTAATGTATATGGAAGTTGCAAATGGTTTGCAAAGCTGCAAATAGTAAGGCTTGTAACCTCAGACTTCATCATGCAATTAATGTTCAAGACAAATCCTTCAATTACAGAAATATATTTGTGATATATACATATAATTGTTAATAATAAAATTACAGACAAATCCTTCAATATATTCTTTACATTATATGGACCCATATATGCAGATATTAGATTAAAAAATATATATTTAGGTTTAGGATTTAGGGTTTATATATTTATCTCTCTCTCTCTCTCTCTCTCTGCCTTTTTTTTTTTTTTTTTTTTGCAATACTATGTAGGTGTAACAAGAGAAATACTGCAAAACTCATGCTCATAAGTTTGGTTAGAGAGCAATCTCCCGTAAAATTTTCTAGAGGCAAAATTTTAATCCTTCAATTTTTTTGGGCCAATTTTGCCCAACATATAGAAGTTCATCAAAAGAGAGTCAGTTTGTGTCCAAATTTCATTAAGATGAAATACGCTGGAAGAAAATTGCACTTAGCTAAAAAAAATTATAGGTGAGAATTACGCATCTACAAAAACTAATGCAAGGAGATTGAACTTTAATAAACCTATTTTTTTTCAGTTAAATTTATTCATTATATTGGGTATTTAGACTAATAGTTTGAATTGAAGTCAAGCATTCTTAATTAATCAACATAGTTTTTTTCATTTCATAACTCATGAAGCTTATATAATCTTAGCTAAGAAGCGTTAGGATTTGAAGGATTAGAATAGAGAGGAAACATGTTATCAAAAAAAGAATAGAGAGGAAACAAAAGCCTCCGAATATTATTATGAATCCTTAATACTTAATCCTTAAATCAATGAGAGTACAAAAGTCTTTTTATAGGTAAAGCATAACCTAAACTAATCCTAGAATATAATCTAATTTAATCTAAATAAATCTTAATCAAATAAAAACTCTAATAATAATATTTCAGAGATATATCAAATATCAACAAATGATATATAATATTTCAACATGAGAATATATCAAATATTAACATAAGATATAATAACATCTTAACACCCCATCAAACTCAAGATCATCTTGAGTTTGTCAACTAAAAACTAGAAGCGACAACCATAAGAAGCAACTACGGCAGTAGGTTGACTAAAAGTGTGAATCTTAGAGTAAGCATCAATCTAAACGGAATAGAAACGATGTCAAGCGGATTTGGACGGAACCAGGCAGCAAAAACAACTTGGAGCAAGTGTCAATCGAGACGGAACAGAAACAACGTTGAGTAGATGATTTGGATGGAAATAGCGGATCTGAGCAGAACCAGATGGTCATTGGATCTAGGTAAAACCAAATGGTCTTCAGATCCAAACAAGACGATCAAAAGATCTAGACGGAATTAGATGGTCAAAAGGTCTGGGTGGAACTAGATGATCAAAAGATCTGGGTGGTACTAGATGATCTAAAGATTTGGATAGAGCTCTGGGATGAAACCATACACTCTCTAGGAACGGGTTTGCGGATTTAGATAGAGTTCTGGGACAGAACCAGACACTCTAGGAATGGATCTGGGATGCAAGCAAAATGGAAGGGCGTTCTTCCTTCTTTTTCTTCTTCATTGGCTCTGATATCATGTTAGGATTTAAATGATTATAATAGAAAGGAAATAAGAGCCTCTAAATATTATTAAATAAGATATAATAATATCTTGACAAGAAGCATTGGACGAAGGTAGAATGTTTCAAGAGACAAGAATGTCATTGATTGGACGAGGATTAGGGTTAAAATAGACGTGTGTGAGAGATGGAAGCAAGCTATTACCAAGGTAAAAGCGCGTGGGGATGTGAAAAGGAATTGAAGAGAAAAGAGAGAGAGATGGGTGGAGTACTTTAATACACCAATAAATATTGAATTAGATGGGCAAACATTGGACCACTTCATCATCATCATCTTCTCTCTCTCATATCCTTCTCTACCTATAGCTCCCCTTATTTTAGCAACATTTTCTCATCCCCTCAATTTCCTTAATTACTCGCCACACTCAGTGAGTCCCCTAGCTTTTCAGGCTTCAGAGGAGACGAAGAAGAAGAAGCTATAAGCCTTGTTGGCTAGTAGCTAGCAAACCTAGGCAACATTAACAGGTCCCACCAATACCAGACGATCCCAGGCGCTGAAACCCATCTGAAAAAGCCTGGAAATGACCCCTTCTTAGGAATTCTCCCTCGGGATTTGTTTCCCTTCCTCATATTCCCTCCCCACCCCCTTTTCTCTCTCTCTCCACTCTTAAAAATCAATACCAAATATTTATATATATGGACACATACACATACACATACACATACATGGGATGAAGCTAGCTTTAGTTTGATGAAGATGGGGTTTCTGAATTAGATTCCCAGGTTGTGGCTGTGAGAGACTCTTCTATATATAGATGATGTGGCGGCTCTTGGTGTTTGTTTTATGATGAGGAGTACTTGCAGGCAAAGGACGATGATTTTCTTTTCTGTTTTGTTCCCGGGTCGTTCCTAAATCCTAAAGTACTCATTTTCATAGAGAGAAGGTTGGTTTTTTTTTTTTTTTGATGATATGTGTATCTGACAATTATTATTGTATTCCATTAAAAATTGTCCTTATTATTATTTTTTTATTTTTTAAATAGTTGGGGTGAGAAATAATTGAGGAAATTATTATTATTATTATTATTATTTTAATTGGCCGTTGTACGAAGTCTAGTTTGGTTTTATTTATATGCTGTTGCATTGACCCACACTAGTTCCTTCTCCACACAGAGAGAGAGAGAGAGAGGGAGGGAGGGGGAGAGAGAGAGCGAGGGGGAGAGAGAGAGAGAGATGATGATGATGATGATGATAGCTTGAGGGTCATCATCAACCATCTGATCGTCTTCTACTTGTGAACAGATATAACTCATCTTTTTCTTGCTAGCTAGCTAGATTGATTTTTCATGGGACTCTCCTTTGTTTGCTTATTAACAGAACAAGTCTGAGGGGAAAAAAAAGCTCTTCCTCCTCCTCCTAGTTCCTCCACCAACCACCACCACCACAACCACGCTCTTCCTTTTCCGGTAAGATCTTATTCTGAGTCTCTGTTAGCTCATATTTTCACAAGAATAATTCTCTCCATCTTTCTAATTAATCTGGGGCATATATGTATATAAATCGATCTCGGTTGATGGTTTTTGAAGGTACTATCTTGTGAAAGAGTCGACGATAGTTATGAAATAAAGGAATTATTATTGATTATTTGATTGATGGCTGGTGAGTTGTGTGAAGACAAATCGAGGGAGATGGTATCATCGTCAGCTGGATTCTGCTACTCCGAGGTATCAACGGGCAACCCGCCGGCGATCCAAGCCCATATGGGGAATCACCATCATCATCATAATCAGATCCAAGGGTTTGAATCCGAGCCGATTGACATGTTCAACCTCACAACCAGCATGGACATGATTGGCTTCCCCAACAAGAATATTCACCACCACCAAAGCACTGAAAGTAGCAGCGTTGTTTGGAAAAGCTTCCTGGGTAAACCCACCACCCACCAACTCCACCAACACAATCCGGCGGGTCCTTCTTCTTCCTCCAAGACGGCCACCACCATGAATAATAATGAGTCTGGTTCCACCAATTTCTATAATCACTACACTAAACCAGATTTCACTTCCAGCGAAAATCTGATTGTGAGAGAAGCTCATCATCATCATCATCATCATGATTCTTCGTCTGCCTCTTGGCAAGATAACAGGTTACTTGTGGATGATTCTTCTTTAAGGTGTGTGTTCCCTTGTGAAGGAAACGAAAGGCCAAGTCAAGGCCTTTCTCTCTCTCTGAGTTCCAATAATCCCTTAAGCATTGGATTACAATCTTTTGAACTAAGACAGACCAACAACCACCAACCAGACTTTGTTTCTTCTGGAGACAAAATATTGCTGAGAAAATCGATGAATCCCCAACAAGAAGAAGAAGCTGGGAATAATATGTATCAAGGCCACTTTCTGCTTAAGAACTCTAAGTATTTGGTCCCTGCACAGGAACTTCTCAACGAATTTTGCAGCCTGGGAACGAAGCAAAGTGATTTAGTGAAGCAAAAGTCGTCATCAAGTCAGAAAAACAAACACTGGGAAGATGATAATAACGGAATCGGTCCCTCCAAGAAGCATCCCGTTGGTTCTCTAGAATTCATCGAATTACAGAAGAGAAAGACCAAACTACTCTCCATGCTTGAAGAGGTATATTATTCCATTACAATATTCACTCCATTTTCTTATAATTATATTCCTCTTTTAAATTTCTTATATATTTGTGTGTTGGTGGGAAGGTTGAGAGGAGATACAGGCACTACTTGAACCAAATGAAGGCAGTGGTGTCTTCGTTCGAGGCGGTGGCCGGTGCCGGATCAGCGTGGGTTTACTCGGCGTTGGCATTGAAGGCGATGTCGAGGCATTTCAGGTGTTTGAAAGATGGGATATTGGGTCAGATAGAAGTAGCAAGGAGAGGGATGGGAGAGAAAGATCCAGTTGCACCAGGAACCACAAGAGGCGAAACACCAAGACTCAGAATCATTGACCAAACTCTCAGACAACAGAGAGCTTTCCAACAAATGAGCATGATGGAGAGCCATCCATGGCGGCCCCAACGAGGCCTCCCCGAACGATCCGTCTCAGTTCTTCGAGCTTGGCTCTTCGAGCATTTCCTACATCCGTATATCACATATCTCTCTCCTTCTTTTTCTTTCTTGTTTGATCTTATTCTCTTGTGTGTTGTGTGAATGATGATGAGGTGATGAAGTAGTAATAGTGCCAATATAAGTAAGCTACAAGTTACACTTTGTGAAAGAACCAATGTTTTCTCCAAAGCTAAAAAGAACACAAACAAGTGGCTGTTTGTTGTGCGGGATGACCTCCTCTATACATGTTTTCCTCAAGTAGAATCTTATTCATTTTTGCTTTGCAAAAAACATTCTTCGTTTTGTACTTTCTGGGCATCACCATTCAGATTCCATCTTTTGGTTTTTTTGTCTCTTTAATCATTTCTTGTCCTTTTTTATTTTTTTTCCTTCCAATCCGTAGGACCCATTAATTTCTATCTTTATTTTTATGATTTTTATCTCTTACGCCCATTAAAAGTTCAGACCTTTTGCAGGTATCCAAGTGATATGGATAAACATATCTTAGCTCGCCAAACTGGTCTCTCAAGAAGCCAGGCATGTTCATAATTATATTGTCTTCCTTAATTGATTTATTTTAATTTCCCATTCAAAACATATATACTACGTATAATTCAAACTAAGAAGAATTTAATACTACCACAAGTCTCTCAACAAAATGAAAAAGATAACATTAAAAGACCAGGTCTTATTATTAATTTGCTTATATATTGTAATGAGATGCGTACGTCATTGGAAACCCTTGTTTGGTGACGCGTGTATTTTAATTCCAAAGCAGGTTTCAAACTGGTTTATTAATGCAAGAGTGAGGCTGTGGAAGCCAATGGTGGAAGAGATGTACTTGGAGGAAATGAAGGAGTATGAAAACAACATGGCTTCTTCTGAGGGGATCACTGATCCCGCCACTGTCGACGATGACGGCAACATCTTGGCCGGTGCTGGCAACCCGCCGCCGCCTCTGAGCACACGTCTGGTGGATCAGAAGCCTCTCCAGAACCACCGGTTGCTTCGAATAGATTCTGAATGTGTGTCTTCTATCATAAACAACCAGCCAGATCACCAGAAAAACGAATCCACCAAGAACAATAATAATCCCCATCAAGATCATCAACAGTGTGGTGGTACATTTGGATCTGTGGAGCTTGAATTTTCATCTTACAACACTCATCACAACTCAGCTGCCGGGGCCATGGTTTCTTACAGTAATGAGAATGAAAGTAATAGTAATCATCATCAGAATTATAACAATGGAGGTGTTTCTTTGACGCTAGGGTTACAGCAACACGACGGAAGTGGGGTGAGTCTGGCATTTCCTCCGCAGTCTCAGGCGTCACTGTTCTATCCAAGAGATCAAATGGAAGATTGCCAACCTGTTCAGTACTCGCTGTTGGACGGTGAAGCACAAAATCTTCCTTACAGAAATTTAATGGGCGCACAGTTGCTCCATGACTTGGCAGGATAAATAGATGCTTCTTCAGTACTTTAATTAGATAGGTACTAATATATATTATATACACACACAGTTGTTAAGCATCATTTACACATTTAAGTCTCTCTCTCTCGATATAGTTTGTTCTCATGAACCATGTGTTCAGTACTCTCAGGTCTCGTCTGATTTGGAATTGGAACTGTCAAGTGATTATATACGTATTTCCTTAATGCTTTTGTTCAAACACGAGGGATATTTTTTCAAAGGACGATGATGTTACCTTCGTTTAGATAATTAGAACTTATTATATATGATAGTGTGTGCATCTCTCTCTCACTCTCTAGACATATATATATATATATATTTGAGGTTGAAAGCTGAGAAAATGGAGAATAATTAGAGATAGTTTTGGAGTGTGTGGTCCCTAAGATTTACAACATACGCAAGTACTGAGGGAAGACGATATGTTTTGGTGCCAATAAGAAAGGGTTGCTTTATGAGACGTCAACTTGAGAGGATTGATTTTTTATTGTGCTTGCACCTTCTTTTTCTGCCATTGATGAAAAGATACCTTTTCAATTTCAGTGTGTTAGAGGCATTTGGATTTTGAGAGGAGATAGAGAGCCTACACACACACACATATTATGCCCCTTTTAATTTCATCAAGAATCCAACTTGTAATATAATTTGAAAATATCCACCAAGACACATTCCATCTCATCCATATCCTCCCATCTCCCATCATATGCATTTACTCCCTCCCATCCTAAATGTAAATGTAGCACTAGTGGAGAAATCTCTTTTTATAGACCTGGTAAAAATCGCTTTTTAGACCGGTTCTGAATTATCCCTTAATACAGCAGATCTAAAAAAGTCTATTACTTCTTAGACCGGTTACTTAAAATGAACTTTTTAGACCAATTTTCCAAAGATCAGGCCTAAAAAGTCGGATCTTTTAGACCTGACTTAGCTAATACGATGTCTAAAATTTGTTACTTTTTATACCGGTTGTTCTGAAAACATGTCTAAAAACTGTCTTTACACTTCATATTATATAAAACTGGTCTTAAAAGTTATACTTTTTAGACCCCATATTTTATACATCACGTCTTAAAATGTGTATTTTTTAGACCTCAATTTTATACATCCGGTCTAAATTTTTCGTGTTTCTTTTACATTTCCCACCATATTTCTTCCTCTAACCCATCGTCCAAGTGCACCTAAAAGAACTTGTGTTTTTTTTTGAAGAAGGATACAAAATGATATTAAATATTAAATGATAATGTTTACAATACTTCAATCCTACAAATAATGTAAAGAAACACTACAACAATTGTTTGCAAAGGAATTAAATAAAGAAATGGAAAGAAGTGAAACACTATAGCTAGTAAAATGTTGAAGGAAGATTGCAATATCCTTTTCTATTATCCTATTTGAAATTATGAAAGAGTGCTTGATCTTGACAAACATGTTCTCAGTACAAAGTACTTGCAATCTTCTTGAAATGAATATGGAATCCTTAACTTCCTTAACAACCTCGTCTAGCTTGGAGAATTTTCCTTTATGAATGATCATGTTTGTCTTAATCCAGATGATATTAAGGAGCAGGATAATCCTTAATTAGATAGGTAAAACCATCCCGATTAAGAAGAAGGAGGGTACTCTTTAACCAATACTACAAAAGAGGGATTTAGTGGCGCCCTTCTTATGAAACTTCTTTAAAGAAGCACTATGGATAATTGTTTTTTGTAAAAAAAAAAGTTTAGAAGCTACGACACTTCCTATTATAAGTGCCATAGCTAGTATTAGGCTTGTTTGACACTTTCCTAAACAAGTGTCGCACAAAACATTTATTTGAAAAAAAGAAAAATGAAAGTCTCAGCTATGGGATTTCTTGAAAAGAATCATAGCTGGATTAATTTTTTAGGAAATTTTTTATTTGAAGGCACCTTAGCTAGCGCTTTTAAAGAAAGCGCCGGCTAAGGCCTTGGCCAGCGCTTCTAAAGAAAGCGTAGGCTAAGGTTCATGAGGCCGTTGACATGTGCTTGGTTAACTAAGTGCCGGCCAAGGTATGTAGTCCCTTGACCACGCTTGTTAAACAAGCGTCGGCCAAGGTGCTCGCATGCACCTTGGCAGGGATATGGCCATAGTGGCCTTGTCGCATGCCTGCCAAGGCCGTCCTTGGCAGGCATGCAAGGCCACTGTGGCCTTTAATGTTTTATTATATGTATATATATATAGAGCAAGAAGAGAGCGAGAGATCAGACATTGCATAGAGACTGGGAGTTAATTGAGAGCTACCGGCCACCATAGCGGAGAGATCACAAAAGGCAAGCTTCATCACCTTCCTTCCTCTTTTAATTTATATGGTTTTGGCATTGTCTTAGTATCTTTTCTTCAATTTAATTTGCCAATGCTTTCCCTTAGAATTATTTCAATATGGGGATTTTAGATTTTTTTTTTTTGTATTTTAACTTATTTTCTTTTTTTCTGTTTAATTACAAGAACTTGGTAATTTCATTGTTGTTCGGTTATCTATGTATTACTATTCATTTCTTCACTTTCATGTGAATAATGAAGACAATAATAATTTCTAGTCTTACTTTATCACTATTCATTTTTCTGACTTTATCATAATAATAATGGTAATATTACTATTCATTTGTCTTACTTTATATCAATTAAGTAACACCTTTGAAGGCTAATAATAAGGAGTCAAAGATAAATTAATTTTGAAAGGATTGGTTAGATTAATCATACTTGTTTTTATCCTATGTATAATTTTTTTTATATAAGGGATGCAATGGCGCTTGGTGTGCAAGCACCATAGCTCCCTTCACCATTTATTTTTTATATATATTGAAGGGATGCTATGGCGATGTTATGACGCTTGGTGTAGCTTTTATATGCCTTCTATGGTGCTTAAAGTGTAAGTGCCATATAAGGCATCACCTTGTATGGTGCTTAAAATTAAAGTGCCATACAAGGTGATATAAATTTTCATTCCCCACCATATTCACCCGCCATTATCATCTTTCTTGTGCGTCCTCCATCACTCTATTTTCCAGAACTAATTAGTCCACCATCTTATGTCCGTTCGGTCCCTACTCTACCTTTCCTTATCCATTGCTCCTACTCCTTCCTCTCTTTGACGACTGGTATTAGAAGCTTCGTTGGTCCCCACTTTTTGTTTTTTCTTGTCTCCTCGTGCGCATCTCTTCAAAATTTTTTTGTCACCGCACTTCCATTATAGTACAAAGCTTGGTCACCCACATGTTCTTTGCTTTGTCTCAACCTCCTGCAAGAAGTTTCCCAGCTCATAAGTTTTGTTTAGATAGAAGTTTAAGATTGTACGTTTTCATTTTCTTCTTCTTCTTCTGGTTAAAATCTATTATGAATCTTGTATGTGTGCTCATGATTTTTTGTTCAGGTATTTATTTGAAGTTTCAACTGTCTTCTTAAAGCTTGGTGTCCCACTTGCTTTTTTTCTCTGTCCCAACCTTTTACAGACGTTTCTAACTTTTAAGTCTTTATGTATTTATTGTTTTACAGAATCTTAAGTCATACATTTTCTTATTCCTTTTAAATTTAGGTGCCTGAAGATTTGTCATCAATTTAGAATAGTTAATTGCCTGAAGATTTCTTTTATGTCCTACTAATCATTAAAGGAGTATTGAACTAGTCAGAGCATTAAATATCATTGAACTATGTAATATTCCTTTGATTTATTTTTTTGTGAGTTGTGAAAAGTTATTATGGTGCTGCGGGATTAATTGGTTGATTATTTGTGACTTCATTAGTGTTTAATACTTGAAAAACTCCAAATTTGAGGACGTTATGCTGTTAATTGTTTTTAAATAAATGGTAGAAGATAAAAGTAATTAGTGACTGCAAGAGGCAAGCAACTAACCACTTTTAAAAATATGTTTAAGGTATATAGATGGATCAAAAATGGATGTCATCTGATAGATGCTCAAGGAAATATATAAATGGGATGAAAGAGTTTATTAGATTTGCAAGCGAGCATACAAATGGTCCTAACAAAATCTTGTGTACTTGCTTATCTTGTTGTTATGGAAAGCGGATTAGTCCACTTGATTTGTTAGATCATTTAGTATGTCATGGAATTGATTAATCATATACATGATGGATAAGGCATGGATAGACGGATGATGTATGTAGTGATTGTGTGCATACCATGATTGGTCCTTCGAATGAGTTTGACCCAAGCATGTGTAATGATGAGGACAATGGTCTTCAAGAATGCTAAATGCGGTCGAAGGGGTGCTTCATAACTGTCCTTAAGAATTTGAGGAGTTGAAAGGTGATGCAAAGAAACCATTATATGCCAGTAGTACTAAATACACAAAATTGCTAGTAGTGTTAAAATTGTACAACTTTAAAGCATGATATGAATTGAGTGATTCGGGTTTCATTGCACTGCTTGAACTTGTGCAAGATATACTCCTAGAAGAAAATGTACTTCCTACCAAGACATATGAGGCAAAGCGAATATTTTGCTTTACAACTAGCATGGGTTATGAGAAGATACATGAATGCCCTAATGATTGCATTTTATTCCAGAATCAGTATGCAACGTTAGATAACTGCCCTAAATGCAATGCATCTCGAAATAGGAAGAAGAAAGGGAAAAGTCCGTCTAAGGTCGTTTGGTATTTTCCCATTATTCTGAGATTCAATCGACTGTACAGTAATGTAGAGATTGCTAAGCTGTTGACGTGGCATACAGATGAAAAGGTTGAAGACAAAAACCTTGGCACCATGCAGATGCCCTTTAATGGAAAAAAGTTGATCATGATCATCCTGACCTCACGAATGAAGCAAGGAACCTACGCCTTGCACTTTCAACTGATGGAATCAATCCCCATGGGGTTCAGAGTAGTACACATAGTATGTGGCCAAATATTGATGATTTATAATGTAATATCCCAAAAAGTGATTAAGGGCTAATGACTTTAAAAGTGGATATAATTATTGTTGAATAAACACTTTTGGAGAATGTGTGATGGGAATTTGGATATTTTAATGATTCCAATGGCTTCCTTGTGAAAATTCATGTGGGGAGAGTGTTTATTGTGAAATTGGAACCATTGGGAACAATCGTGCTAAAGTTGAAAACTCTGTCCATTGAAACTCTGTACAGGGCAGCCAATTTGTATGGACGTTTTAAATAGGCAAAATGGTGTCTACAAATTCTGAAATTTTCCAGTATTAAAGTTCACATGTCAAGCTTCAAAATGAACATATAATTTGTATCATTTTGATTTGTGACCTAAGAGTTTTGGATTTTTGAAGTTTGCCCAGCGAAATTAATTATTTTCTGGAACAGTATGCAAAGATTGAAATTCTGGGAATTTTGTGGTGATTTGCAGTAATGGCCAATATTTTTTCTATGAAGAGGACTTAAATATCTTTCATTTGGCTTTGGAATTACCTCATTTCGATTTTTCTAGAATTCGTTATGATTTTTCAAAGCTTGGGCAGAAAATCTGCCAGAAAATCCGAAAATGGGAATTATGACATCATCTCATTAAAAGATGATGTCAGCATGGATTATTAATCAAATTGCTCATCTTCTTCAGCCATTTCACGCCATTTCCAGCTGAAGATAGTGAGAGAAAGTTGAGAGCTCTTAGAGAGAGAAAGAGGAGAAATCTCGCAAGGTAAGCCGATTTCTCCGACGATCTAGCTCCTAACGCGTATAACCTTGTTCCTAAGCTTCTCTTCTATGTTATTTAAGGTGTTTGAGAAGACAATTTGGTGTTCAAGGGGCTAGGGTTTTCAGCCACTCTTGAGAAAAGCTAGAAGGAGCTTGAGGTAACTTCCAAACTTTCGTATATTGCTTATTCTGGCTGCTGTGGGAAATTTAATCGGTGAAATTTTGCCGGATTGCCATTGGTTTTAAAGTTTGGAAATGATGTGGCCTAGGGGTTATGCTGCCCAAATTGGGTCTTAATGTTAGTTGTAACCTAATGTAATGGTTAATAAAGTGGTTAGGAGTAGAAAGGAACGCGTTTACGGAGCCGAAATCGTAAAACCCCAATTTTTCCCGGAGAACATGTATATTTCGGCCAAGGCTGTAAATGGGTCTTAGAGTTGGATTTTCAATGATTTGATGATTCCATTGGATTCAGTGGGCGAAAATAGGTGGGGTTACAGTTGGGCACTTTTTCAAAAAAGGCCGAGAAAGCATAATTATGGAAACACCCCTAAAACCCTAAAAGTAGGGCTGCCAAGGGCAATTTCGTAATTTGACATTGAATTTGATAATTCTGAGTACGGAAATGGATTCCTTGGGCGGAAATATGTTAGGATAGCCCAGATTAGAATTTCGAGAAAAGTGCAACCGGTCCGGGTATGGCGGGCCCAGGCCGGGTCCCCGGGGGTATTTTGTAAATTTTCATTATAGACTCATATAACCCTAAGTAACACTATGGAAGTGTCTAAATAGTGCATTTGGAATTGTAGGATTCAATATTTGCCGCCCTCGTGAGCCAACTGCGCTGAAGGACTTCAGGAAAGGATCAGGTAGTGACTCTCTCTCTTATACTATATGTAATGCTCTGTATGTGTGTGTTATCACTGTTCTGTGATGAATCTTTGATGCTGCTGCGGTTACAGCTGGTGATAGCTGTCATTTACAGCGCAAGCTGTCGTTTACAGCGCAAGCTGTCGTTATTGTGATTACAGCGTAAGCTGTCGTGATGGTGATTACAGCGTAAGCTGTCGTATTGTGTATACAGCCGTGAGTGCTGTCGCTTGTGGTGAAAACCATGTATCTTTGAGATTGATGTTGCTGTTGTTGCTGGTTGTGATTTATATACATGCTTGGTATTTATACATTGTATGAGTGGTTTGTTACTACTGAGATTCTCTCGAATCTCATTCCTTCCTATGACTAACCTTTCAGACAGGGCATGTGGCTCAAAGGAGAAGAGGCCGACCCGGAGCACTTAGGACCCTTAGGGGTATAGTTGATTTTGGAATGTTGGTTATATCTTTTGAATTCGGGATTACTGTATAATCTGAAATATGAATAGTATATTCAATTTTGGATGTAATCCCCTAGTGGATACTTAAACCTCAGGTTATATATGTATAGAATCCGGGAGTTGCCGGGGAATTGGTTTTACACTCTGTCATACGTGAATGTAGATAAACTGCACAGGTGATTATATTCGAATTTTGAAATGGAGACCAGGAACAGGAAAGAGATTTTGAATGATTTTGTGAAAACCCTACCACAAAGTAGGAGATTGAAACGAGTTTAAGTTATCCGAAAGTCTCTAATCTACTTTAATTATTTAATATCGAATTATAATTACATGATTAAAGGCAGGGTGTTACATTTTGGTATCAGAGCTGTAGTTCCTGGCAAGGGTAGAGGTTGCTAGGATAGATCCCTTAGATAGTAGTAGGGATAGAAGATTATCTGTGAATGATTGTTGTGTATGCACATGTATGTTTTATTGACATGGATATATATATGAGTTTTGTGACTATATGTGCATACTATCTCTGCTAAATTAATGGGGCAAGTTGTTTGTAGAATGAAGAAAACTAGAGGACGCCCCAATATTCCGCTTGTAGACCCAGAGGTGGAGGTCGTCAATGATAATCCACCAGATCCTATGCAAGAGCTGATGGGTCTAATCCGGGATCAAAGAGATATGATAATTGAGTTGAGAGAAGAGCTCAGAGCAGAGAAGGCGAAGAACAAGGAAGCTCCAGTTCAGTCCACTCCGGAGGAAACTCAAGGAGAAACCCGTCATGAGGACACTGCTGAAGGGTCAGCACGACCCCTGGAGTCCCCACCTCACATTGTCCCAAATCAAGAATCACATGGGATGCCGCTTAGAGAGGAAAGAGACCTTCAGTTTTGGGTCACCAGGTTCTGCAAGCATCTGCCTCCTGCGTTCAGAGGGAGGTTTGACCCTCAAGCAGCCGAAGATTGGATGAACAGACTGGAGAAAATATTTGAGGTGCTTAATTGTCCGGATGAGATGAAGCCACGACTGGCCGTTTACAAACTCGAAGGGGATGCAGACCGTTGGTGGCGGAATATCGCCCTAACCTTGAAGAGCAACAAGATGCCATTGACTTGGGAATTGTTTCAACAAGAATTCAATGAGAAGTATTTTCCCAAATCAGTGAGGCTCGAGAAGGAGACAGAATTCCTGAATATCAGGCAAGGGGACGCGGAAAGCTTCGATGATTACTTGTCCCGTTTTGTCCGATTGGCTTGATACTCCTCCTATCTCCGGTTCAAGGATGATGAAGAATGGAGTTCTGATATGCTCATTCGCGGTCTGAGGCGAGAGTTGAGGAAGCGCTTAGCTACTCATCAATTTACCAAGTTCAACAAGGCGGTTGAACAGTGCAGGATTACAGAGAACAACTTGAGAGATTTGTATCCTGCCAGAGCTACTAGCCACCGCAATGAACCTAATAAGGGTGCTACCTCACAAAAGCGAAAGGGGCAAGGATCTTCGTCTGGAAGTGGTAAGAAGCCCTACCAGTCTGGGAGCCGTGACCAGCAAAGAACATATCCTGGACCATGGATTTGTCGTCGGTGTAATCAACCACATCAAGGCAAAACTTGTGATGGCAAAATAATATGCTTCAATTGTAAGCGTGTGGGGCATACTTCTGCTGAATGCAAAGAGCCACGACCAGACCAGAGACCGAGGACACAGGGCCGAGTATTCACTATGACCCATGAGGAGGCCCGCAAATCTCCTGAGCTAATACAAGGTAAACTTCTACTTCATGGCCATCTGTTGCAAGTGTTATTTGACTCGGGTGCAAGTCACTCCTTCATTGCCTATGATTGCGTGAAGCGCCTGGGATTGCATGTGCACAAACTGCCATTTGAATTAGTAGTGTCAACTCCAATGGGTATTAAGGCCTTGACCACAGAAGCTTGTTTGAGTTGTGTCATAACTGTGGAAGGGCACCAATCTGTTGTAGATCTGATATGTTTGCCGCTTTACCAATTGGAAGTTATTTTGGGTTTTGATTGGTTAATGGCAAATAATATATTGCTTGATTGTGGAAACAAGAGGATAGTATATCCTGTATCTCAGAGGGTTGAAGATGTGGATGCTAGTATGAATTTTCTTTCGGCAGCCAAAGCTGAAAAGTATCTTGAAAAGGGTTGCCAGGGGTATGTAGTGTTTTTCTCTGTGCAAGGGGAAAATGGCGAAACCTTGAATAATATACCCGTGGTAAATGAATTCCCTGAGGTGTTTCCGGACGATCTGAGCGGATTACCTCCAGAAAGGGAAGTTCAGTTCCCAATTGACATTGTACCTGGAGCTGGTTCTATATCCAAGGCCCCATACCGCATGGCCCCAAACGAAATGGCAGAGTTAAAGAAACAAATAGAAGATTTGCTTGAGAAAGGGTTTATTAGACCCAGTGTGTCACCTTGGGGAGCTCCAGTGTTGTTTGTAAAGAAGAAAGATGGGAGTTTTCGCTTGTGTATCGACTACAGAGAGCTGAATAAAGTTACTATAAAAAACAAGTACCCTCTTCCCCGTATTGATGACCTATTAGATCAACTCTCTGGTTCGTGTGTGTTTTCAAAGATTGATCTAAGGTCAGGGTATCATCAGCTGCGAGTGAAAGCAGAAGATATTCCAAAGACTGCTTTCAGGACTCGATATGGTCATTATGAGTTCTTGGTGATGCCATTTGGGCTAACCAATGCGCCTGCGGTTTTCATGGATTACATGAACCGTATCTTTCGGCATTATCTGGATCAGTTTGTTGTTGTGTTTATCGATGACATTTTGATATATTCCAAGAATAAGGATGAGCATGAGCATCATTTGAGAATCGTATTGAATATCTTGTGCGAGAAGCAATTATATGCTAAATTGAGCAAGTGCGAGTTTTGGCTATCAGAAGTGAAATTCTTAGGCCATGTTATCTCACAAGAAGGGGTCTCTGTGGATCCCAGCAAAGTGGAAGCAGTACTGAACTGGAAGAGGCCAGAATCTGTGGCGGAAATACGCAGTTTTCTGGGTCTTGCTGGTTATTATCAGAGATTTATCCAAAATTTCTCCCGTATTGCGTTGCCGATGAACAAGCTCACGAGAAAAGATCAGCCGTTTGTGTGGGATGAGAAATGTGAAAACTGCTTTGTGGAGCTGAAGGAGAGGTTGACGTCGGCACCTGTATTGATTTTACCCGATCCCAGTGTGACATATGTTGTGTATTCTGATGCCAGTGGGCAGGGATTAGGGTGTGTCCTTATGCAGCAGGGATGTGTGGTGGCCTACGCCTCTCGACAGCTCAGACCTCATGAATTGAATTATCCCACTCATGATCTGGAGCTTGCGGCCATTGTATTTGCTTTAAAGATTTGGCGTCATTACCTGTATGGTGTGACTGTGGAACTGTACTGCGACCATAAGAGTCTTAAATATCTATATGATCAAAAAGAGCTGAATATGAGACAGCGTCGCTGGATGGAATTGCTTAAGGACTACGACCTGGAGATAAAATATCACCCGGGTAAGGCAAATGTAGTCGCTGATGCTCTTAGCCGAAAGACTGTGCTCGTTGCAGCTATGATGATACAAGAAAGGAAATTGATTGAAGATTTCCGTGATTTAAATTTGACAAATCAGATCATCTGTGCCAATTACACTGTTTTTCAAGAGGAGAGTGATCTAAGGGTGGAAATTGAAGAAGCTCAGAGTCAAGATGACTGGATACAACGCAATCTGACTCGAATCAAACAGGGAGAAGTTTCAGGCTACGACATATCGCCTCGTGGATTGGTTCGTTACCAGAAAAGAGTCTGCATTCCACTTAAGGCAGAGTTAAGGCAGAAGATTCTGGATGAGGCACACAAGAGCCGATATACTCTTCATCCTGGTATGACCAAGATGTACCAGAATATGAAATCGGTGTATTGGTGGCCGGGTTTGAAGAGTGACGTGACCAAATATGTTGCAAGGTGTCTCACTTGTCAGAAAGTGAAAATCGAGCACCAGAGACCGCCTGGTTTACTTCAGAGTCCTGAGATTCCGGAATGGAAATGGGAAAGCGTGACCATGGATTTGGTTGTGGGATTACCCAGGATCAGAAACTATGATGCGATCTGGGTAATTGTGGACCGATTAACAAAGTCAGCCCACTTCATACCAATCGATGCTGGTTACTCTCCGGATAAGCTAGCAGAGATTTATATCCGAGAAATTGTGAAACTCCATGGTGTACCGAAGAATATCATTTCCAATCGAGATCCTCGATTCACTTCGAGATTCTGGAAAGCATTGCATGAAGCCTTAGGTACTCAACTAAGATTCAGTACGGCTTATCATCCTCAAACGGATGGACAATCTGAGAGAACAATTCAGACGCTGGAAGATATGTTGCGAGCTTGTGTTCTCGACTTTAAAGGAAGTTGGGATTGTTTCCTTCCACTAGCTGAGTTCGCCTATAACAATAGCTATCATGCGAGTATTCAAATGGCTCCGTATGAAGCGTTGTATGGAAGACGGTGTCAATCACCATTATGTTGGAATGAACTATCCGAAAGGAAGCTTTATGGACCAGATTTGGTTGATCAAACCTCAGCACAGATTCAGATTATTCACAAGAGGTTGCTTACAACGCAGAGTCACCAGAAAAGCTATGCTGACAAGAGAAGACGGCCTCTAGAGTTTGAGGTTGGAGATCATATTTTCTTAAGAGTATCTCCTGTCACCGGTGTTGGGCGAGCGATCAAGAGGAAGAAGCTAAGCCCTAGATACATAGGTCCTTTTGAAATCCTTGAGAGGATTGGGCCTGTAGCTTATCGAGTAGCTCTACCTCCGAGCTTGAGTAGACTCCATGACGTATTCCACGTTTCTCAATTGAAGAAGTACCAACTGGATCCGTTTCACATCATTGAGTATGAGGATGTTGAGCTTCAAGACAATTTCACATATGCAGTGGAGCCAGAGCAAGTCATTGACCGAGAAGAGCGACGGCTCAGACACAGGAGCATTCCATATGTGAAGGTAATCTGGAAGGGAATGACGCAAAGAGAGGCAACTTGGGAAGCGGAGGAAGATATGCGAAGACGATATCCGGAGTTTATGGCTCAAGTTGTGTAGCAATTTCGAGGACGAAATTTAATTTTCGGGGGGAGAAATGTAATATCCCAAAAAGTGATTAAGGGCTAATGACTTTAAAAGTGGATATAATTATTGTTGAATAAACACTTTTGGAGAATGTGTGATGGGAATTTGGATATTTTAATGATTCCAATGGCTTCCTTGTGAAAATTCATGTGGGGAGAGTGTTTATTGTGAAATTGGAACCATTGGGAACAATCGTGCTAAAGTTGAAAACTCTGTCCATTGAAACTCTGTACAGGGCAGCCAATTTGTATGGACGTTTTAAATAGGCAAATGGTGTCTACAAATTCTGAAATTTTCCAGTATTAAAGTTCACATGTCAAGCTTCAAAATGAACATATAATTTGTATCATTTTGATTTGTGACCTAAGAGTTTTGGATTTTTGAAGTTTGCCCAGCGAAATTAATTATTTTCTGGAACAGTATGCAAAGATTGAAATTCTGGGAATTTTGTGGTGATTTGCAGTAATGGCCAATATTTTTTCTATGAAGAGGACTTAAATATCTTTCATTTGGCTTTGGAATTACCTCATTTCGATTTTTCTAGAATTCGTTATGATTTTTCAAAGCTTGGGCAGAAAATCTGCCAGAAAATCCGAAAATGGGAATTATGACATCATCTCATTAAAAGATGATGTCAGCATGGATTATTAATCAAATTGCTCATCTTCTTCAGCCATTTCACGCCATTTCCAGCTGAAGATAGTGAGAGAAAGTTGAGAGCTCTTAGAGAGAGAAAGAGGAGAAATCTCGCAAGGTAAGCCGATTTCTCCGACGATCTAGCTCCTAACGCGTATAACCTTGTTCCTAAGCTTCTCTTCTATGTTATTTAAGGTGTTTGAGAAGACAATTTGGTGTTCAAGGGGCTAGGGTTTTCAGCCACTCTTGAGAAAAGCTAGAAGGAGCTTGAGGTAACTTCCAAACTTTCGTATATTGCTTATTCTGGCTGCTGTGGGAAATTTAATCGGTGAAATTTTGCCGGATTGCCATTGGTTTTAAAGTTTGGAAATGATGTGGCCTAGGGGTTATGCTGCCCAAATTGGGTCTTAATGTTAGTTGTAACCTAATGTAATGGTTAATAAAGTGGTTAGGAGTAGAAAGGAACGCGTTTACGGAGCCGAAATCGTAAAACCCCAATTTTTCCCGGAGAACATGTATATTTCGGCCAAGGCTGTAAATGGGTCTTAGAGTTGGATTTTCAATGATTTGATGATTCCATTGGATTCAGTGGGCGAAAATAGGTGGGGTTACAGTTGGGCACTTTTTCAAAAAAGGCCGAGAAAGCATAATTATGGAAACACCCCTAAAACCCTAAAAGTAGGGCTGCCAAGGGTAATTTCATAATTTGACATTGAATTTGATAATTCTGAGTACGGAAATGGATTCCTTGGGCGGAAATATGTTAGGATAGCCCAGATTAGAATTTCGAGAAAAGTGCAACCGGTCCGGGTATGGCGGGCCCAGGACGGGTCCCCGGGGGTATTTTTGTAAATTTTCATTATAGACTCATATAACCCTAAGTAACACTATGGAAGTGTCTAAATAGTGCATTTGGAATTGTAGGATTCAATATTTGCCGCCCTCGTGAGCCAACTGCGCTGAAGGACTTCAGGAAAGGATCAGGTAGTGACTCTCTCTCTTATACTATATGTAATGCTCTGTATGTGTGTGTTATCACTGTTCTGTGATGAATCTTTGATGCTGCTGCGGTTACAGCTGGTGATAGCTATCATTTACAGCGCAAGCTGTCGTTATTGTGATTACAGCGTAAGCTGTCGTGATGGTGATTACAGCGTAAGCTGTCGTATTGTGTATACAGCCGTGAGTGCTGTCGTTTGTGGTGAAAACCATGTATCTTTGAGATTGATGTTGCTGTTGTTGCTGGTTGTGATTTATATACATGCTTGGTATTTATACATTGTATGAGTGGTTTGTTACTACTGAGATTCTCTCGAATCTCATTCCTTCCTATGACTAACCTTTCAGACAGGGCATGTGGCTCAAAGGAGAAGAGGCCGACCCGGAGCACTTAGGACCCTTAGGGGTATAGTTGATTTTGGAATGTTGGTTATATCTTTTGAATTCGGGATTACTGTATAATCTGAAATATGAATAGTATATTCAATTTTGGATGTAATCCCCTAGTGGATACTTAAACCTCAGGTTATATATGTATAGAATCCGGGAGTTGCCGGGGAATTGGTTTTACACTCTGTCATACGTGAATGTAGATAAATTGCACAGGTGATTATATTCGAATTTTGAAATGGAGACCAGGAACAGGAAAGAGATTTTGAATGATTTTGTGAAAACCCTACCACAAAGTAGGAGATTGAAACGAGTTTAAGTTATCCGAAAGTCTCTAATCTACTTTAATTATTTAATATCGAATTATAATTACATGATTAAAGGCAGGGTGTTACATATAACCTTCCTCCACACGTGATCATGAAACGTAAGTTTATGATGCTATCCATGTCAATTTCTGGGCCAAGGCAATCTATGAATGCTATAGATGTATACTTGGCTCCTTTAATTGATGACTTGAAGTTGCTTTGGGAGGAAGGCGTCAATGTGTATGATGGGTATAGGGAAGAAAGTGTTGAAAGAGGCAAGCTTCGGCCAAGAAGGGGGGTGAATTGGGTGATGTGATAAATTTTTTGGTTGATGTGGTGATATGATAATAGTTGTAGATAGAGTAGAGTTGAGAAGTTTAGTATACAGAGAGTTATACTGGTTTGGCCCAAAAACCAGGCCTACGTCCAGTCCTCAGAGATCAAGACCTACTGAGATTTTCACTTATGCTTCCAAGATTCAATGGGCTCTCAGAATGCCGTAAAACAACAATCGTCCTTAAATGGACTACGAGCATAAATATTCTAATAGTCAGAAATATCTCTCCCCCTTACGACAAGTCTTTCGTGGAGAAAAACAAACCTATGACCTTTCTCTCTTGCTTACGTATACAAGTCTTATGAGCAGCAATGTTCTCTCCTGCTTACACCACTGTAAGTCTTACGAGTAGCAACGCTATCTACTGCTTGTATTTTGTAAGTCTTATAAGCAGAAAGTTCTACTAGGAATTCTCTCAATTGCTTCTCTCGTAAGGATATCTACCCTCTCAAGGTCCCTGTACCTTGAGATCAAATGAAAATAGAATTTGAAGTGTATACAGACTCTCTTACAGAGAAAATATGATAAACACTGAAGAACGATATGAATACAGAGAAAATATGAATAACAGAGACTCGTGAATTTGCTTATGTGAATTCTTGTTCTTGGTTACATTTGTTGGTCTCTGAAACTCTACATTTATAGCCAGTTGATTTTGCACGTTGAATACTCATCGTTGTGGAGTGGTGCATTTTACTGTGGAACGGCATGCGTAAGTTTGAAATCTTTGAACGCGGTAGGTACGTGCTTGGTTGGTCGGAATGATACTGTCTATTATTGTTTGACTTCCTCTATGCTTTTCTAATTGAAATGTTCAAACTCCTGTATCACACTTGTAATATATGTTAAATGATGTTATATAATAATAATAAGTAGAAATATAATGAATAAATAACATTAAACTATATTCAGATTGAACGCTGTAAGACTGGTGCATTTTGGCTTCTGGCAGAGCATCACTCGAGTGCTGAGAGGGCTCACTTAAGTGCAATACCATATTTTCTCTTCTTGCTTCAGTTTTAAACTTGCACTTCCATGTGATCTCGAGAGAGTGCATTTTCACACTTGTGAGTGATGTGTGATCTCACTCGAGTACAACTCTCTTCACTCAAGTGCACCTTTATTTTACATTATGAACCACGTCTCTGGACAACACTCGTATCCCATTTTATTAAGAGTGTGATTTTGCACTTGCAAGTGATATGGGCCCTCACTCGAGCATACTTACACTCACTCGGGTGAACTGAATATTCTTCTATAAGATACTCTTTGTCTTCAGCACTTGCATCAAAATGGAAAGGTTAGATCTCTCACTCGCGGGTGCTGAGGTATAACTCAGGTGCAGATTCCTCCACTCGAGCATACTTACTCCTTCATGCACTTGGTGACTCTCGGGTAAACACTTGCTGTTCCTCACTTGCTTGGACTCGAGTGCACTTGAGACTATTGATACGTGTTCAGATGATCAATTAAATAGTGCAAGTATACACTGTCGTAATCAAGTAATATAGAAGTAAGTAGAGTATCGTTCCCACGAGGATTGAGCACTAAGTACCAAAATAGGTAATTTTAATTCTATTTAGCCGATCGATTAGTTGGTGATTGAGAATACAAAATAAAATAAAAACAATTAAATATGAATGCAGATGATATGAAAGCAAATATGAGAAAAAGCCCTAGGGATTAGATTTCACTTAACAATTTCCGGATTGAATCACTTATCTATTCTAGCCCAATTTATTCCACATGATTAATAGTCGAGTTTCCCTAATTTAATTACTAGCCTCTTCCAAGGTCAAGCAATTCTATAATCAATTGCTAGTCCAATATATTCCTATATGGATTTAAGCAATTAATTATGCATTAAGATTTATGGAACTCAGTAAGACTACACAACTCATATGAATATATTCCTATTTCATATGCAAATCATGGTTTTAATTATAGGGTCTACACACATGTATCTCCTTCCGGTCTCAACATGTATATTGAAATCATTTAAAAGATGGCCAATCAATCAAAAGCATTAAGAATAATAATTAAAACTCAATCATGAAGGAGAAATTCAAACTAGATTTAATAAGTTAAGATTCAATCCGTCATTAGTAAGCTACGTCATCACCCTAGGAAAATGAAAGTTTAGCACATGATGAAATTAAAAACAAAACCAAAATAAATTGACATTATATAAAACTAGAATGAAATCCTCAGAAATACTGCATAAACTTGAATATTAAATTCTCAAACATAAATATACAACCAAAAGATGAATGAAAAATGAAGAAATCTAGCCGTCCATTTAGGAGGTAAAACCTTCCATGTAGGCGGTACGCAAAATAAAATCCTAAGCCTTCCAAGATAGAGGCATGAAGAAATCTATCCGTCCATTTAGGAGGTAAAACCTTCCATGTAGGCGGTATGCAAAATAAAATAAAATCCTAAGCCTTCCAAGATGGAGGCATGCAAAAAGTAATACAATCCTAAGCCTTCCAAGATGGAGGCATGCAATATATGAAATTAAATCTCAAAAACAACACAAAGAACTCAGAAATGTTAGAGAAAGATCTTTCCCGGTCAGAGAAGGACCTCTCCCAGTCGGAGAAGGGCCTCTGCTTCTCTTCCTCTCCTCCTCTTTTGAGCTTGGCATTGATCTCTATTTATAGGGGAAAAAAACGTGTGCTACAGTACTGCTACAGTGATCTGGCGATTGCTACAGTGCCGTTGACCTTCTACAGTACCTCTCTGGCGGCTTGCTACAGTTCCGTTGACCTTCTACAGTACCTCTCTGCTTGCTACAGTGCCTGTTGACTGCTACAGTGCACGGTGGCTGCTACAGTACTTTTATTTTTTTATTTTTTTATCATTTTTTTTTGTAGATGCTGTTTATTCCAAAAACAATATTTATTTATCAATCACACCCAAATTTATTATATTAAACGCAAATATCGTCCATAAAATCATCATATAAGGGAAAATAAATATGTAAATATTTTACTTATCAACTATCACTCGAGTAGAGCTCCTATGCTCGAGTGAGTGTAACCCCCTTCAAGCTTAGGCCGAGAATAAGTTCATAAACATGTAATTAATATGGAATTAGAGACTATAAATGATTTGGGACTTAATACAACAAGTTTTGCCCAAAACATGCTTTTATAAAACCTTTTCTAAAACCTGTCAACAATAGTCTCCTATACAAGGCACAAAGCCCGAGTAGTTTCCCATACAAGGGGATTACATAATTACTATCCAATATATACATGTAATTCCCAACAAAATATATCCAAATGATTTACAAAATGATAACCAGTTTTTTTCCAAAATAGACTCCTAGCAATGAGCTCTACCCACTTTTCGTCACCCGCTTTCCCTTCGATCATTCTGCTCTGTCTAAAATGTTTAATTTTGGGAGAGTGAGATTCTAAGGAATCCCCGTAGTGTCAAATCACTCATAATATGCATAACAGTAAGGCATGAAATCAAATCATTATCCACACAAAGCAACTACAACGACAGTTACAACGGCAATGGTTAGAGTGACACATGTCATCCCTTACGATTGTTCACGCTGAATTGCTCATGCTGCATTGCACAACACAATCCACACAATATATTTCACCACAGCTGGGATTCATATAAAGCATTTCATCACACAAGCCATACAGGCAAGATTCAAAACTCATAGCCCACGACTGGATTAACAAACGCTTCCCTACGGGTCGGATTCACAAAGTTCCATGTCGATTACAATGGCAGTTCAACGGCTGACCTAGAGATGACCAACGTCAATCCCTACACGGCTCACGCTGACCTGCTCACGCTGTAATGGACAATGGTACATGCAGTTCACAGTTCAATGATAAATTATGCATACCAAAACATCACACACAACATGAGAGAAAAGTCACTACCTGGTTCGTTCAGTGCGTGCTTTGTCGCAGGTCTCTCCCGAGGAGGGAAAATATCGTATCCTATAATTTTAATTAGGGATGAAGAGTTCTTCTTTATTCCAATACTCAATTGACTTCATAATATTTAGATTTGGTTATCATTTATGTCCTTTAAGTAGTTACAATTGGCTCTAATAAAAGCCCTAAAGGATTGGGAAACATCGGGTTGGGAACCACTTTTCAAAATCACAAGGTGCTGAAAACAGGGGCTGGCTGTAGCCAAAAAACCTCTGGCTGTGGCCAGAAATAGCACAGAAAGTTTTTGGCTGCAGCCAAGAATTTTCTGGCTGCGGCTAGAAGCAGCACAGAAAGTTTCTGGCTGCAGCCACAACTTTCTGGCTGCGGCCAAGAAAATTTTGTTTCTTGGCTGAACTTCAAAAAATCATAACTAATTATAAAAAAATTGAAATGAGGTGATTCTAAAGCCAAATGAAAGGTATTGAAGTCCTCATCATAGGAAAAATATGGGACATTACTGAAAATCACCACAAAATACATATTTCAAGAAAAGTCCACCTTGCTTTAGAATTGATCCTAGATTTAACATCAAACTTTGGATAGTCATAACTCCTAGCCCAAAAATCAAAATGACATGAAATATATCTTCATTTTGAAATTTGGCAAGTGAAATTTAAAACTGGAAAGTTTCATAATTTTCCAACACCATTTACTATTTTAAAACGTCCATGCAAATCCACTGCCAGAACAGAGCTTTTCACTAACTAAAACTTGTCACTTTCAAAACCAAGTTCCTAATGGTTAAAAATTCACATTTGACACTTCTCCCACACAATTTTCCACAAGGAACACAATGGCAATCTCAAAATGACCAAAATCCTACTCCTTTAGCATGCTTTGGTTTTGGGCAACACAAACATCAAAATTCCAGTCTCATCTAAACATCAAATTTCAATCACCAATTAATCTATCTATCCTAAACTCATTCCAAAATACCATTCTGATGCCAAAACATACCAAATAAACAGTGGTACTCATTTTTGGATTCAAGGCCACATTTCCAGAAATTACAAACTAATCCATTTGACACAAAACATAGATAGATGATAGGTTTCACTCACCTTATCAACTTTCTCAAAGGGAGTTCTTGATTCTCCAACCTCGAAAATTCCTTGGGATCACAAACCAATACCAATAGACACACTACAACCATCAATATGAAGCTCTTTATTCAAGGAACAACTTTAATGAATGAAGTTTGAGCATTAGAGATCATTGCCCTTACCTTTTCAAGCTTTTCTTCCTTCCCTTTTTGGCAACAATGGCGCTGGAATTTTGAGAGAAAAGGAGAGAGGTGAGTGAAGGAGATGAAGGAGGAAAATGATGATACTTCCTTCCCCTCCCATACCATGTCCAGTGTACAAAGAGGGAAGAGAGGAGAGAGAAACACTAAAATATTCATTTGACTACTAATTCCATTCTTGAAATTTTCCATCAATTATGACATATAAATTAATATTGTCACTAATATACATTAATTCAACTTTAATCTGATAATTATCCTCAATAATTATCATTATCCCTTAATCAAAAATTGGGGCGTTACAGTGAGAATATGATATTTGACTCTGTCATTGCTCTCTGTCAAACACTTTCTATCCAACACTTGTATGTGCTCAAGTGCAAAATAGATTGATGCTCGAGTGTTAGCTCCATCACTCGAGTGCATCAGTAAAACTGACAACAAACACTTCTAAACTTTGTGAAATACATTTGGTAATATTTTTTAACCATTGCAAAGTATGAATTTCTTACCACAACCCACAATGATCTTTTGTTATCATCAAAACTTGGAATCTAACATTCTCCCCCTTTTTGATGATGACAAAAACTTTGTGATGGATTAAAACAAATTGATTTTGAATATATTTTCAAATGCATATTTCACCAAATTTTAGATTTTTGTACTTAATCTCAATTGTTTCCTGCAATACTTCCAATAGACACTTAAAAACCAAGATAAGTCATAGTATTACAGAAACCATTAAATCTGAACAGAAAACTTAACAAACTTGAAAATAACCATTAGTAAACTTGTAAAGTGCAATATTAAGCTTGAATCAACATCTACCCATAAAACCCTATATACAACCATGTCAGCAAAAATAAACCAGAAAATAACAATAATCCTACCCCAATACATAAAAGCTACCCAATCACCTCATATCAGACCATATTAGCACAGAAACCATCACAGATCCTTCTCCCCCATTTTGTTAGTATCAGAAGGTGGTTGAGGAAAAGTGAGATCAGATAGTAGGGCAAAAAACACAATGGCAGTGAAAGGGTCAATTGGCTCAGGCTTAATATTGTGGAATGATAGCTGAGGAACAGAGGCTGCAAGTGGTGGTAAAAGAGACCGATCATAAGTGAAATCAACATTGGAATCCAGGTCTGTAAATAGACATGAGTCTATGTTTGAGGAGGTGAAGTCATGGCAGGAGTAGACTCAGGTGGTACCTTAGGAGATATAGTCGGAAAATGAGTGCACAAGAAGATTTCCATATCTATGATTCTTCTCGACATATCATCTTGAGTCTTGAACATCAAGTCAAAGCTGGTATTTGCCTTGTCCACAAACTTTGAGACTTGTAACTCCATCGTGTTCACCAATTTCTCATACTCACTCATCAATTCCTTTTTTAGATCAGTCACAGCTTGATTGATCACTTCGGTCAGATGGGTCGATAGTGATGCATTCAGGAAAGATGGAGGTGGAATTTGACCTTGAGCAGATGACTGAGCCTCATCACCTCTCGATGGAGTGGCTTCTCTCTGAGATGTAGCACTAGTTTGACTCACTGGAAGATTGATACTCATATGTGTCAATTGAGTCTTACCAAACCTTGGAATGGTTACCCTCTCAGTTACCTCCAAATACCACACTTTGTTTTTCTTGAGAATGAGAGACACAAGTTGAGGATATGGTATTGTGGTAGATCTTGATGAAGAAAATCAAAATCTTCTCATCTCACTAAAAATAAGCTCCCCTCACATTTCTTCGTTGACCAGCTAGGAAGGAGGCTAGCAAATAGTAATCTCTCTGAGCAAAATGGGTATAATTCTTGGATTTGTTAACAATGCTATGAGGGTATATATAGTGAAGGGCACGAATAGAATCAGGCATGTCAATAGGCTTAAAGTTAAGAGGGCCTATTGAGTCATTTGGTCTCAAAAGCCGGAAGGCTTCATTGGCTGAAAGTGTGAGTGGATCAGAAGGTGGTGCAACATATCCAAGAATGTCATTAATGATAGTAGAAGATATCATAATAAATTGATCTCTAATAGTGGTAGATGCTGCTTCCTCTATCAACTCTCCGACCCTAGAGTGTATGTTATGGGTTTTCATGTTACAGTAAAAGGTTCTCACAACAAAAGGTGAATAAGGGATATGAATACTCAGCCAGGGATCATAAAATCCAAGAAAAGGATGAAAATCCAAACTATAGCTTTTCTTCAGATAATCTAAGTCCACATAAACTATAGGATAGAAATGTCTATGTGCAAACTCATAATCATATACCTTATATTTTAGTGCCTTCAGTTCCTTAACATTGAAGTCTTCAGGAGGATTTGTGACTTGTTCTTCCTCTGGAACCTATGAAGTAGAAGGAACCCCTGAAGCAGCTGCACTGGACTGGCCAACATGATGTGAACTTGAGGCACCGACTTGTGAGGCAATTTTGCCAACCAATGCGTCAAGCTTTGACTTCTCCATTGCTTCTCGGAGTTGCATATTGAAAGAGGTATCGGAGGAAGAAGATTGTTGTGGTTGCTCTGTGTCCTTCTTCTTTCCTCTTCCTTTGATTTCTTTGGATTGAGATCGAGGGACAATCGGTTCTTTAAAAACCACTCCCTTTGGATTCTTTTACGGAGGTTGATCCTTCTTAGCCATTTGAGGCTTAGGGTCAGGTTTCTTGGCTGGAGTTCTCTTTTTGGTTTTGGGTTTAGGAGGAGGTATTGGAGTAAAAGACATAAAAGGTGTAGGAGATGAAGGTGTTGCCACCGGAGTCTCTAAAGCACTAGCGGCAAAATGAGTGGGTGAAGGTGAATGGGATCTTTAGGAAACAATAGGAATCTTAGTTCTAGCCATTTAGAAACAAAATGGGAATCACAGATTTGATAAGGACTTGAAGAAAGATTTTCAGAAAATCTCTTTGGTTAAGGCATAAAATGAGAAGCTAAAATTATAAATCTGACCTTATAAAGATGATTGAAGAGTTGTAATAGAGATTTAAAGCAATCTGAGTCGTTTAATCGATGAGTAATGGACGGAGGTGAAGAGTTACGCCTTTCGAGTGAGAAAAGGAAGTGCGACAGTCTGGCTATCACGTAACTGATATAAGTGCCAACACCCGAGTGACAACCCTAGTGCTCAAGTGTTGTTCATTCAGTGCTCGAGTGATAAAATTTTATGCTCGGGTGACACTCAAACAAATCTAATAAAGCATGTAAAAGCGTACCTGATTTAAGTATATCTTGTTATATTTTTCATCTTTGTACTTAAATCCTCTAAGATCATTTGAGTAACCATGCTTTGAATAAGTATTTGTATAAATCTCTCTCTTTTGCTTGAGTTCTCTTGCTTCACTCAGGTTGATTCATACCATGCTCGAGTGAAGTTCTTCCCTCACTCGAGTGAGACCTGACACTCTTGGACTCGAGCATTGTTGACTGACTCAAGTGAGAATGAACTTGGCACTCGAGTGACACATCCAGTGCTCGACTGATAGATCTGCAAAAATGATTTCGACATACTCCGATGCCTAAGTCAGTATGGTTATCATCAAAACTCATTAAATATAATAATTAACAAGAAAAACTTACAACTCATTGGGATTAACTATTCCTAATTCTCTTTGAATATATAAGAATATATAACAACTCATTGGAGGAAGTGGAAAAAGGCTTTCAATGGTGAGTCAGAAGAATGTAGCCTACCAAAGATGTTGACCAGTGCTCAGGTTTTTGAAAAGGTCAAACACTTGGATAACAATTTTGGCAAGCCTTTTACAAAACAAATTGGAACAAGCGGCTGGAAGAAGAAGTCTATTTTCTTTAAACTTTCATATTGGCAGTCTTTATATGTGAGAAATTTTCTTGATGTGATGTACGTGGAAAAAAATATCTATGATAGTCTAATTGGCATGTTGCTCAATATGTAAGGGAAAAGCAAGGACAATGTGAATGCTAGGTTGGATTTGGTTAACCTGGGAATTAGAGAAGAGTTGGCACTAGTTGAGTAAGGGCATCGCACTTTTCTACCTCTAGTGGCTTACACTCTGTCAAGAAAAGAGAAATCAAAGTTCCAGAGGGCTATTCTTCAAATATAAAGAATCTTGTATCAGTGAAAGAGTTGAAGCTAAAGAACCTTAAATCTCATTATTGTCATGTGCTTATGCAAAATTTTGTACCGGTTGGTATACGGTCAATCTTACCTACAAAAGTAAGGAATTCCATAACTAAACTTTATATGTTCTTCAAGTTGATCTTTAGTAAAGTGATTGATTCAACAAAGTTACAAGATTTGTAAAGGTTAATTATTTGTACTCTGTGTGAACTTGAAATGTATTTCTATCTTCATTTTTTGATATTATGGTCTATCTAACTGTACACTTAGTAAAAGAGGTTCAATTGTGCGGTCCAGTGTACCTAATACGGATGTACCCGAATGAGTGATTTTTGAAAATTTTAAAAGGGTATATGAAAAATAGATATCGACCAGAGGGGTGTATAGCTAAGCATTACATGATTGAAGAAGCAACTGACTTCTGTGCTGATTTTCTTTCAAATGTTGACCCTGTAGGGATCCTAAAGTCTTGTCATGATGGGTGAAGATCAGGGAAAGGAACAAGTGGAAAGGTGTAATTAGGATATCAATGACTGAATTGAAGCAAGCTCACTTGTATGTGCTACATAACACTGATGAGGTTAAACCGTATGTTGAAGAACATATGGATGCTCTTCGATTGGTACATGGTGAGAGGAATGAAAATTTGATAGCAAAAGATCACAACTGACATTTTCCAACTTGGTTAAAAAGGCGCATTAATGATGATGTGGAGAGGAATCCTGATTCAATTTTTGAAAACTTAAGATGGCTTCGAATGGACCAAGCTTAAATGTATTGTCTTGCAATAGTTATGTAATCAACGGTTACACATTCTACACACAAGAACATGATATAAGGAGCACGATGCAAAATAATGGGGCAACACTTGTTGATTCTGTTAGTGCAAGCGTTTCACCCAAGAGGGGGGTGAATTGGGTGATACCAAAAAATTTCATTGCGTATAAGAAAATTGACAATATATTTAAAGCAGTTAAGAGCAAGGAGAAATATCACCGAAGTGTACATCGGGAGTTATACTGGTTTGGCCACAACCACTTTGACCTACGTCCAGTCCTCAGAGTATCTCTGAGAGTTTCATTATGTCTTCCAAGATTCAGTGGGTTCTTGGCACCTCAGTACAGTAAGTTCCTTCACCTAGATACTTGCTCCCCCTTACACGTTGTAATCAAATCCCTAACTCAAGGTTCCACAACCTTAAGTTGTCTCAATAAAAAATGTTGAGTTTGTAATGAAAAACTCTCTCATAGAGAAAATATATAATCACTGAAGTATAAAGAGTGAGTATAAGAAGAACAGAACATAAAGAATGTATTGATCGATATGAGTTTTACTTATTCTCAGTTGTTGTGTTCTGTTTTTTGAATGCTTCATATATATAGATGATTTATGGTATCTATTGGAAGCATTTCAAACAAGTCCATTAGAGTCGTATAGCTACAGTTGACCGTTATTCGAATTTAAAAACTTTTCACTTGTGGTAGGTAGCGGTAGGTTAGATCTTCAAATGTTTTATTTGACTTTTCTATTATTACATGCTTTCTTCATTGCTTCTCTGTAAATATACTCAGAATACTATACAATGAAAGTTTAATCATATAGATAACAAACCAATAAACATAAGATTAAAATCATGCTTTCTAGACTACCCTACTCGAGTGGCTACTCAAGTGATCATGTATATTACTCGAGTAGTCCCTCGAGTGATCTTATAAAAAATATGGCAGAGAGTAAGTCAACATTCATTAACAATATTACTCGGGTAACCTATTGAGTAATCCTTTTACAAAAAAACCTCTGCATACGTGGTTACTCGAGTGGTCCCTAGAGTAAACATGTATTTTCTTCACTGGTTACCTGAGTGATCCCTCAAGTAAGCTTTCTAATAAGTTTGTAGATTACTCGAGTGGTCCCTCAAGTAATGAGACTCAAATCTTGGCCGAGAGTTCTTGTTCTTTGCTTTACCTGATTACTCAAGTGAGCCCTCAAGTAATGCTTCAAATAACTCTGCAGATTACTCGAGTGCTCCCTTGAGTAATGCCTTTTTCTCACCTAGTTACTTGAGTAAGCTTCCAAATAAGTTTGCAGATTACTCGATTACTCACTCGAGTAATGACATGAAATTCTTGGCTGAGTACCTACATATTTTCTTACCAGATTACTTAAGTGGTCACTCGAGTAATGCTTTCTTGAGTAATGCTTTTCTGATGTGGTTATACGAGTGGTCACTCGAGTAAAGTCTGTCTATTTTTGGCCAAGAGCTACTGGAAGATATCTTCCCTGGTTGCTTGAGTGGTCACTCGATTAACCCTTTAAAAATTCTGATAGTACTTCCTTTCTTATGCTCTGTCTCTCAGTTCTTCTTCATTACTCCAGTGTTTCCTTCAAGTAATGCTCTTGTCTACCATTTGGTTACTTTGTTCAAATTCTTTTGTTATCAAATCCTTTTGTATCCAATCTTTGTTATTATCAAAACATATGGGATCTAACAGATGCTTGGAACAGATCCAATACCAAAGACGTACACCCTATCTAGGCAACCATGTCATACTTTGGTGTCATTGAACAAATATGGGAGTTAGATTACACTATGTTGAGGGTCCTTGTCTTCAGATGTAAATGGGTTAACAATAACAGTGGATTGCGGATAGATGAGTTAGGGTTTGTTCAAGTGGATCTTTCTAAAGTTTGGTATAAAGATGATCCTTTCATTTTAACATCACAGGTACAACAAGTGTTTTCATTTCGGATCCTACTAAGAAGAACTAGTCCATTGTACTTCCATCAAACAATAATAATCAAGAACAAGTTGATAATGAAAGTAATGAATATTTGAATATTCCTGAGGATGATCTCTCCTTTGAGATGTTGTGGTCAAAATATGTTGACATAGATGAAGATAAACCCTTATACATGAGACATAATCATGAAGAGGGTACCTGGTTTTTAAATCAAACATGAAAGAGGAAAAGATGATAATGAGTGCCTTGATTTTTTACCTTATATGTTTTATTACATGTGTTCATATATTTCAACATAATTTACTTTCATTGACATGATTGTCACTGTGTATGCTTGTATGTTTTTTTTGGTTTATTTAACTTGTAGGAAAATGGATCCCCACACTGAAGATGAAACTGTTCACAGTGAACATGAAGATCAGGAAGCATTTGAGGCTGATGTAGACCAAGGCAAAACCGTAGTGTCTAGACTGATCAAACTAAGGAGTAGGGGCATTAGGTCAGAGCTTCAGTGGAATAAAAAGGGAAATCCAGTTAGATCGAATGCTAGCTCCTTTACTAATTACATTGGGACTACAGTCAGAGAAAGAGTCCCCATTGCAGTTTCAGATTGGCGACGGGCAAAGAAAGATTATATAGATATCAACTTGGGTTCAGTCAAGGTAAACATTATTTACTTTATTATTCTGGTTGTTTTGTTTCATGACATTACAATCTAACAAATTATATATGTTTTTTCTTATAGTCTTCTTCATAATTGATGAAGATAAAGAGAAATTCATGCTGCGAAAATGCGGCATACTTTTGACAAATTTTCACTACGATCTTGTCAAATTATACTTGCAGGACGATAATTATATTATTAATTGTACACCACCGGAGTTGTACGATAGAATAATAACTCAAGAGTAGTAGGATGAGTTTGTGAGCTCACATACTACTATGCAATTTGCGGTAATATAATATTAGCCTTTACGTACTTGTATTGTAGTTGTAATTAATATTTACTGATATGAATCATTAGGATCTGAACAGGAAAGAAGTGAGCGAAATCATGAAAATGCATCCAATATGTCATACCGATACATAAAAGGACCAGTATCGTATGCAATGTTGGAGCAACAATTAGTAAGAACTAATCATTATTTCATATGAATATAATTTCTATGACTAATTTTTAACTACAACTAATTTTGATATACAGATACAAGAATCACATTCTGATGATGTCACACATATATCTCAGTATGATTTGTGGCTGGCCGGCTGTACGAACAAAAATGGTGAAATTCCCAGCGAACAAGCTAGAAAAGTTTTTGAATATTGTGTAAGTAGTGGATTATACATACAATAAAAATTTAGCTTTACTTAACTGATTCTATTTCATAATAAGTAATATTGTTGTAATTCTTTCTGTGATAGCGATCAATGATGTAGAAGTAGCCAGACTTGGTGCATTATGTTGGTCATAACGATTTGATCAGCAGAGCGCTTAGAGTTTCTGAGTATCATGGTCGTGTTTAGGGTACTAGTTTTGTAGTGACCCAAACATCGTACTTCGGACCCCCAAAAATGAGCCAACAAAAATGACTTTCTGCAACTAAAGGAGGAGATTTTTTACTACAAGCATCACGTAGAATAGACGATTTAATTAGTGGCTACCAGTATCAAGTAGAACAATTTAACGATAATATACATTTGATGCAAGAGCAAAACGCGTTATTGAAGGCTCAAATTGATGCCTTACTGTATTCTAGGCCAGCACTGAGTCCAATTTGTGATAGCACGAGTACAAGGGATAGTTGCCCCTCCATGCCTAAAGTCTCTACTCCTTTGGTAATTAATTTCTTCTATAGTTCACTTTTGTTACATTATAAATTAGTGTACCATGATATATTAACTCTATTTTTCATAAGAGGGAATCAGCATACAAGTTGCATATCGATGAATCTTTCAAGCATATAGTTGCTGTCGGTGTGGCCTATAACACCAAAAGTGATATACTGCATAATTCACCATTGCTGTCGAACATACTCCAAGTAAGAGTTGATGTATGCACAAATGAAGATGCCCCTTGCCAATCCCTTCTCTTGATGAAGCAACAATGGTGAAAGATATTGCCTATGGTTATATTGCATGGCCAATATGTCTGATTGAGCTATTTGAAAAGGTAGTTAATTTACAATTCCTTTTACTTTTTCTATACACTTCTGTCTAAAACCATATGATTTAATTTCATGATTTTTGTAGGTTGTTGCTTATCTTAAAGGAAAATGAATTGGAGGGTGTGGGAAGAACTTAAAGTGTTCATCAACCGAATAGAAGTCCCAACCCTTAACCAGCAACCGAAGCAACCAACAAATACGCTTATATCACCAACAATTGGCATCAATGGCACCAACTTTGATCAACCAAGGAGGTTAGTTAATATGTTTCAATATCAACATCTATCTTACAGATATATCTGATCATGTCGATGGTAGTGTGCTGAACAAGGTGCTTAGTCATGATTGGCTTAGTTCTACGGCCGTTAACATATAGATTAGGTACTTTATTATCATCATCTATCACTATTATTATTATTCATCATTCAATTTTTTGATTTTAATGACATTATTTTTTTTCTATAAAGGCACTTGCACCACGATCTGTTACTACGCATGGAAAGGGAGCATAGATTCATATTTGTTAGCCCATACCTCTTTGGCCAGCATACGGGAAGATTAGATATGGAAACACAATCTAACGATATTAAGGACATCTTCATGCGGAGAGCAACCCCTAATATGCTCTTTATTGTGCCATACAATCTGGGGTAAGTTATTTGCGATAGTATTTTAATGTATATTTTTTTTAATGTTTCACTTTTACTATAACATGATTGTCAAAGTAAAATTTTCAAAATATTTTAGGGGACGTTGGATTTTGATTGTTATCTATCTAGTGTCACTTTTACTATAATATGATTGTCGAAGTAAAATTTTCAAAATATTTTAAGGGACATTGGATTTTGATTGTTATCCATCCATCGTCCCTGGAGGCCCCTATATTCACTATTTGGATCCTCTAAAGGCCAGTCATCCAGACAACTGGCTTGATTTGAAGATTATAGTCAATAAGTAAGTGCATAGGTGTATGTGTAAATATTTGTGTGTCATTATTAAATTACCAAAATTAATCAATTACTACTTGTTTTGTTAGTGCATTGACCGCTTATTGAAGCAATGTTGGATTAAGCTATTCTACATGTAAAGACCTAGCCAGTAGCTATACCTGGAAGAAGATTGCAGTACTTATATATGAATTTACTCAATTTTTTTTTTTCAAAATTTTTCTTCAAATATGTACTTAACTATTTCATTGTATTGTTACAGTGCCCATTCCAACCAAACAATAATGATTGTGGTTATTACATTATGAAATTTATGAAAGAAGTAGTTACTCATAGTCAAATTTTTGTTCCTACGCAAGTAAGTTCTTTTACTTGCAGTTACTGTGTTTTAATTTAATTGACAATTGTCTAAGTTAAAGATTTTTAGTGATTTTAATTTGTTCTATGCATGCTTTTTATGTAGTATTATGAAGATCAATGTTATGCCTAATTGACTGACCAACAAGTAGATAAAATCATTGAAGAATAGTGTGAATATATAGTTAGGCAATTAGCTAATATTAGGTACATACATGGGTTGTTTCTTGCCTATTGATCTTGTATTGTTTATGAATTAGTTGTACATTAAAATTATTTCTTGCCTACATTCTACATACATAGGTACTTAAAATTAATTGTATATTATTTGTTATATTGTAATTAAATACATACATTAGTACTGATTTTGTGAATTAATTATTTGATTCGAGTAATTTCATTTTGATTTGTGTGATTTTGGTTTGGGTTTTTGCTGTGGATTAATCTAACGTTGTGGATTTGTAAATTGCTGTGGATTGAATACATATAGAGGGAAGGAAAAAATACTTACTTTCATTGGCGCTTCTATAGAGAAAAGCCATATGAAGTGCCAGCTTCCTACGGTACTTCTACAGAGAAGCGCCATAGCTTTATATTTAAAAAATAATAAATAATCAAGCTATGACGCATTCATATATTTAAGAAGTTCTGTAGCTTGTTTTAATGGCGCTGGAAACTATGACGCTTCCCAAGCACTATAGTGTTCTTTAAATTAAGCGTCACAGCTTGTATTTTTTGTAGTAGTGAACCATTCCACAAATTTCTCAAAATTAGAAATTTTGACCTTACAGATAGACAGCCAAACTAAATAGACTTGACATAAGGACAATTGATAAATAAGAGTTCTAATGATTTAATATCAGTACAGCCAAAAGGACAAAGAGCTCTTGAATGAATATAATACCAACAATCTTCCAATTCAAATGGGAGCAAAATTTAACAACTATTATTCATCATTCACAGGTTCATGAACTACATATATACATGAAATACACATACCTAAACTCACTATTATTGTGAAAGCTCATAAATGAATTTAGCACAACATTTGCAGATGAAGTCAATATCTTCTTTAGGAAAGGGATCAGTAAGAAAAAAACATCTGTAACATCAAAGCAAGACAAATCATTAACTTGCTAACTTGAAAAAAAATAAAAGTAGTATAAAATTTTTGAAATATACATTTACCTCGTGAGTAAATTTAGTCATGTTTAAGGTGATAATATTAAATATGTTTCGCAACACATAAAACCACATAAGTTGGACCCCAGTGGTTGCTTACGGCTTGAAAAAAGAATAAGACGTCATTAAAACTGCATAGAGCATAGCTTATTGAATAAGTTCATAAAGCAAACAAAAATATACTAACCTTTGGTGTGATCCATTTAGGATCCTTTACCTCATGCACATGCTTAGAACAAGCAACATGTCGGTATGTCCTCATAGCCCTATCATCAAAATTACAAAAGGTTACTTATTTTCCATAAATTCCATAAACTTCCAATAGTAGGTGATGCAATAAAACTTACGAGTTCATGGCCTTCTTCAATTCATTCCCTTGTTTGTATTGAAGGGAGCCTAAGAATATGACAGTATAACTCTTCTTGCATAAAATAACTAATTGCCAATGATCAATGAAAAAAAGGGATGACTATTAAGCAAATATAAAGCATTATATATATTATGAAATATAAATTTGTTTCTTACTTATGCACATATATTGGTGCCAAGAAACACTCAATTTTGGTTTTACTAAGCCTTTTTGATAAGTATGTATGTCTTATAGAAACAGTGGTCCCTTTATTGTGGATTTGAATTGGGAAAACAAGTCCCACATTATTGCTTTTGCATGAGGAAACCAACCTATGATTCATATACCTATAGTAATGCAAGCACATAAATTATAACAGCTTAATTGTTAAAATATTTACTTCCAATCCAAGAAGATACTTACATTAAAAAACTTGGATTATTGAAACCATATGCTGATGTTTAGGAGCTATAAGGGATGTTAAATCATCCCTCTCAAGATAAATTGGTACCCTTGACTTGCCTACTGTTATGAGTGTAAATGGTCTATTAAATAGTGTAAGTGTACACTGTCGTAATCAAGTAATACAGAAGTGAGTAGAGTATCGTTCCCATAAGGATTGATCACTAAGTACCAAAATGAGTAATTTTAATTCTATTTAGTCAGTCGATTAGTTGATTATTAGAGTACAAAATAAAATATGATTAAATATGCATGCAAATAGTATGAAACACTATGAGAAAAAGTCCTAGGGGTCAGATTTCAGTTAACAAATTTCAGATTGAATCACCTATATATTCTAGACCAATTTATTCCACATGATTGACAGTTGAGTTTCCATAATTTAATTACTAGCCTCTTTCATGGTCAAGCAATTCTATAATTAATTACTAATCCAATATATTCATATATGAATTTAAGCAATTAATTATGCATTAAGATTCATGGAACTTAGTAAGACTACACAACTCATATGAATATATTCCTATTTCATATGCAAGTCATGGTTTTAATTATAGGATCTATACACATGCATCTCCTTCTGGTCTCAACAAGTATATTGAAATCATTCATAATAATAATTAAAACTCAATCATGAAGGAGAAATTCAAACTAGATTTAATAAGTTAAGATTCAATCCATCATTATTAAGCTATGTCATCACCCTAGGAAAATGGAATTTTAGATCATGGATGAAATTAAAAACAACAATAAAATAAATTGAAAACTTCATAAACATTGTGATAAACTTAATTATTCAATAAAAATACAACCACAAGATGCATGAAAATAGGAAAATCTAGCCTTCCATGTAGGAGGTAAAATCTTCTTTGTAGGAGTCATGCAAGAAACAAATACAATGCAAGAAATTAATTCTAAGATGATGGTGTAAGTGAAGAAGAGAGGAGAGTAATGGATATGAATTGATGTGTCAAATGTGAAGGAGAGGGTGGCTATATATAGGGAAGAATGGAGTAGGGTAGATGAAGTGGTAGATGAAGTATAGTAGATGAAGTAGCAGATAGAATGTGGTAGATGAAGTAGTAGGTGAAAAGGAAGATGAAGTGGTAGATGAAGTAGTAGGTGAAAAGGAAGATGAAGTGGTAGATGAAATGGTTGGTGGAATGGTAGATGATTTTTGCTCTCAACTTCCAAACAAAATTTGAAACCCTTGGAGATAGGAATGGATTTGGTCTCAACATAAAAGTTGTAGAGCTCTTTCTTAGCTTTTTATCCATATAAAGAACGTCTCAATCCAACATCTAGAGCTCCAGATATTGCCTGAAAACTGACAGAAGGTCTAATTTAGTATTTTTCAAGAAATTCTATTTTATGCCAAAATCATTATTTATTTATTAATTACACCCAAATTTATTAAATTGAGCTCAAATATCATCCATAAAATCATCATATAAGAGAAAATAAATATACAAATATCTTACTTATCACCTACAACTAAATTCATAGGCCACGATCTTGTTGTAAAAGATGTATCATATGCCATCAAAACACTTATTGCATGGCATTCAACTTAGGCTTGTTGCATGCTAGGAGGATGACCAAACTCTTATATTGGCTTGCATTAGGACCAATTGATTACCATTGTCTATCAAACTCAATCAGTATATTTTTCCTAGTACTTCAACTTAGGGAAATCTTTCTCAAACCAAATCATATGTACAAGTCATTGTATTATCCAAGGGGAGAGTGACTTGATGTCTGAGATTAAAAAGGCTCAAAGCCAGGATGAATGAGTGTAGTTTATCTGAATAATGATTGAATGAGGAGAAGACATCTAGAGTTTGAAGTTGGAGATCACGTGTTCATGAGAGTATCTCTGATCACAGGAATCGATAAAGCGATCAAGAGATTGAAGATAAGCCCGTGGTACATTGGTCCTTTTAAGATTCTTATGTGAATCAGACCTGTAGCATACCAGATAGCCTACCCCCAAACTTAAGCAGGCTCTATGATATGTTTTATATCTCAAGCTGTGTAACAAATTTTGGGGACAAAATTTATTGTATGGCGGGAGACTTGTAATGCCTCAATATATCTGTAAGGGCACATGACTCAAAAAGTGGATGTAATGAACGTTAGACAAATACCTTTGGCAAATTAAATGTGAATTATGGCCTGGATTAGCAGTAGAAAATGCCCAAACCCAGTATTTGAGCTCAATTATGGTGACAAAGCTAAATTGAATTAAAAGAGAGGGGGAGGGTGTATGGCATGAGCTAAAGGGGTCACATAATGTGTTAAGTAGTAATCCAATAGAAATTGCCATAGTCAAGGGCAAAATAGGAAGAAAAGAAATTTATCGGTCAATTAGTCAACAATTGAAGAAGGAATTGATCACTAACTAAAATGTTAGAGATGTAACTAAATGGCTAATGAAATTAGTTAAAGTAACTAAATAGTCAATTGCTTTTGGAGAAGTCATAGGATATTTACATATGGCACCATAGGATGTGGTCAAAAGTTCAAACCACTAATTCTCTTACTCTCTCCTCTCCAAATTGGGTCAAGAGTAGGGGAAGGCTGGAGAAATTTGATCATCATCATTATCTCTCTCTCTCAATCTCTCTTAGGGTGGCTAACTCAAGAGGAGGAAAGAGAAAGGAGGTTCAAGCCAAAGGTGAGTTCTTTCTTATGGATTTTAACCTTAAAGATGACTTCTAATACTCAAAATGTCTTCTTTTACCTTGTTCCTCTTGATGAGAGCTTCATTTATATAGTTTTAGATTTTCAAGAGGAGGTGTTTTGTGCACTAAAGGAAAACTAGAGGTTGGTGAATCAAAGAACCAACAAGAGGAAGTGATAGAGGTGAGTAGAGTAACTCTTAGATATATATATATATATTGTGGCCATCGGTTGAGAGCTTTGGCTTGTGGAGTTTTGCCCTAATTTTCATGTATATTGGAGTTTAGAGAGTTTGTGATGTTTTGATGATTGTAATGGTGTCTGGTGTTGTGGTTTGGATGAATGAACTTGATTTGAGACTTGAATGTGAAGTTTGGCTATTGTGAGTTGAATGTAGAATTGTTGCCCAAAACAGAACATGTGAAAGTAGTAGGAATTTGGTTGTTTTGATGTTTCCATTGGATTCTTTGTAAAAAATTGTGTGGGAGTAGTCATAGTTGTGAATTTTGAACCATTGGAAACTTAGGTTGGAAAATTGGAAGTTTTGTCAACAAAAACTCTATGCAGGGTAGCTAGATTACATGGTAGTTTTGAATGAGTAAATGGTGTCTAAAAAATTCTAAAACTCTCCAATCTAATAGTGCACATGCCAAGCTTTAAAATGACATAAAATGGGTGTCATTCTTATTTGTGTGCTAGAAGTTATGCATTTTTAAAGTTTGAGGTTGAAACTGGTGTCTATTCTGGAAAAGTATGTAAATTCCTGAAATTTTATATTTTTGTGGTTGTAAATGGTGGTGGTTCATATTTTGCCTCTATAGAGGACTTAAAAATCTTTAAGTCGGACTTGAAATCACTCCATTTCGATTTTTGTAAATTTAGTTATGATTTTTGGAAGTTCAACTAAGAAAAATGAATTTTTATGGTTGTGGCCAAAAGGTTCTTGGCCGCAGCACAAAAGCTTCTGACTTGTTTTTGGCCATGCCCAAAGGTTCTTAGCTGCAGCCAAAAAGTTTCTATCCATTTCTTGGCCGTAGCCAGGGGATTTTTGGCCACGGCTCACCTCCAATTTCAACATTTTGAACTTTTGAACTTTCATAGCTATACACAATAGCTTTCACAGCTGTATTCACTTCGTCACAATTCAATGATAAACATAAACGTACAAAGAATTATACATGATATAAGAGAAAGAGTCACTACCTTGGTCTTTCCGTTCTTGCTCGGGCATAAGTTTCTTATGCTAAAATCCTATAAATCAAAATTAAGGACGACGAGTTATTCCTTATTCTAATTCTTAAATAACTATAAAACACTTGGGATTGGTTATCATTTGAGTCCCTTAAGTGACTATGATAAGATCAAACAAAAGCATAAAATGGACAGAATACAGCTGTGAAAGCTATTGTGTATCACTATGAAAGCTGTTGTGAATGTGACTAATGTCACTAATGTGTATACAACTGTGAAAGTTGTCGTGAATGTCGCAAATGTGGATGCTGTGTATGCTGCTATGAATGCTATAGTGATTGCTACTTTGTGATAATTACTTATATGCTTTGTTAATTATATATCATATGTGTGAAATGTTACTAATGAGATTCATATGAATCTCATTTTTTCTAATGACTAACCTACAGCCAGGGCAAGCAAATCAAAGGAGAAGCAGGTAACCAAGGGAGGCTAGTGCTCACAGCGAGGAGAATATAACTTTTTGTTAGTTATCCATTTTTGGGATGATTGTATATGTGGTATATGTGATAAGTAAAATATTTGCATATTAATTTTCCTTTATATGATGATTTTGTGGATGATATTTGAGCTCAATTTAATAAATTTAGGTGTAATTAATAAATAAATAATGATTTTGGAATAAAATAGAATTTCTTGAAAAATACTAAATTAGATCCTCTTTCAGTTTTCAAGTAATATCTGGAGCTCTAGATGTCGGATTGGGATGTTCTTTATATAGATAAAAAGTTAAGAAAGAGGTCTACAACTTTTATGTTGAGACAAAAATCTAGTTCTATCTCCAAGGGTTTCGAATTTTGCTTGGAAGTTGAGAGCGGGAATAATCTACCATTCCACCAACCATTTCATCTTCCTATTCACCTACCACATCACTTACCACATTTCATCTACCACTTCATCTTCCTTTTCACCTACTATTTCATCTACCACATTTTATCTACCACTTCATATTTCTTTAAACCTACTACTTCATCTACCACATTCTATCTATTATTTCATCTACCACTTTATCTACCCTACTCCATTCTTCCCTATATATAGCCATTCTCTCCTTCACATTTGACACACCAATTCATATCCATTACTCTCCTCTCTTCTTCACTTACAACTATTTCATATCCATTAATTTCCACTCCTCTCCACATACACGATCTTAGAGTTAATTTTATGCATTGTATTACTTTTTGCATGCCTTCATCTTGGAAGGCTTAGGATTGTATTACTTTTGCATGCCACCTACATAGAAAGTTTTACCTCCTAAAGGGACAACTAGGTTTTTCCATTTTTCACATGCATTTTTTGGTTGTATATTTATGTTTGAGAATTTAATATTCAAGTTTTATGCAGTATTTATGAGGATTTCATTCTAGTTTTATATAATGTCAATTTATTCTGGTTTTGTTTTTAATTTTATTATGAGCTAAATTTTCATTTTCCTAGGGTGATGATGTAGCTTACCAATAATGGATTGAATCTTAACTTATTAAATCTAGTTTGAATTTCTTCTTTATTATTGAGTTTTAATTATTATTTTTTAATGTTTTTGATTGACTGGCCATCTTTTAAATGATTTTAATATGCATGTTGAGACCGGAAGGAGATGTATGTATACAGATCCTATAATTAAAACCATGACCTACATATGAAATAGGAATATATTCATATGAGTTGTGTAGTCTTACTGAGTTCCATAAATCTTAATGCATAATTAATTGCTTAAATTCATATAGGAATATATTGGATTAACAATTAATTATATAATTGCTTGACCTTGGAATAGGCTAGTAATTAAATTAAGGAAACTCAACTATCAATTATGTGGAATAAATTGGGTTAGAATAGATAAATGATTCAATTCGGAATTTGTTAAGTGAAATCTGACCCCTAGGGCTTTTTCTCATATTTGCTTTTATATTATTTGCACTCATATTTAGTCATTTTATTTTGTTCTCTAAACCACCAACTACTCGATCGACTAAATAGAATCAAAATTACCCATTTTGGTACTTAGTAATCAATCCCCGTGGGAACGATACTCTACTCACTTCTATATTACTTGATTACGACAGTGTACACTTTCACTTTTTAATGAACCATTTACACTCGTAACAAGTTTTTGGCGCCGTTGCTGGGGATTGTTATCATTAATATCATTACCAAGTAATTTTATTACTAATTGGGTCTTTATATTATATTTGTTTTTCTTTTTGGTGGTTTGTGTTTCTTTTTAGGCTTTTGCTCAGTGTATGACCAAATCTTTGGAGATTGTACTACAACCTGTTGATTCTGAGATTAAAAGAACTTGTCGAAGAAATAAAAAAGTTCTAAAGCAGTCTACTTCGATCCTAAGCAATCTGTTGGCAAATCCGTAGGGAGAAATAACAGATACCAAAGCACTCTGTGACTATGCAACACCAACAGTCATGGGGAAATTCTAAAATCAAAAGACCACGAGTAGCACTAACAACTTTGAAATCAAGCCTGCAATTATCCAGATGATACAAGAAAATCAATCATGTGGTTTACTAATAGAAGATCCTAATACACATATAGCCAACTTCCTAGAAATCTGTGACACATTCAAGCATAATAGTGTTACTGAGGATGCCATTAGACTTAGACTTTTCCCTTTCTCACTCAGGGATAAGGCTAAGAGCTGGTTACAATCACTACCAGTGGGAAGCATAACTACATGGGATCTTATGGCACAGAAATTTTTGGAGATCTTTAGTAAAAACTGCTAAATTCAGGAATAAAATTGCCTTATTTATCCAGTATGAACAACAAAGCCTCCATAAAGCATGAAAAAGATACAAGGAATTGCTAAGGAGATGTCCTTATCATGGGTTACCAAATTGGTGGCAACTACAAACTTTCTATAGTGGAATGACACACATCTCCAAAATTCTTGTAAATGCTGCAGCTAGAGGATCTCTAATGGGAAAAAATATAGATGATGCTTACAATCTTTTTGAGGAGATGGCAGCCAATGCATATCAATGACCTTTTAAACGTCGTAATTCAAAGAAAGCACTTGGAGTATACGAACTAGATGTCCCTTCAACTTTGTCTTCTCAAGTTGCATCTATATCCAAGCAAGTAGGATCATTGACAACCCAAGCAAATGTAATCAGTGTAACCCCCTTCCCACCTTAGGCCGAGATTAAGTTCTTAATCTCATAATTAAGTTGTACTTAGAGACCATATTTCGAAATGGGGCTTATTAAGATACTCATTTGCCCAAAAATCGGATTTGCAAAAACTTTTCTAAACTTATTCACAATGGTCCCAAGTTCTCAATACAAAATAATACTGGCCTGAACAGGTGGATTCCATTTACAATTATCAGAGTGCAAATAAGTTCCCGACTCACTCGGGTTCCATTCATAACAAAAAGGGATTTACAAAAGGCACAAAGCCTACAATTCATACCCTTTTACTTGGGGATTACACAAAAACCACTATATACGATTCCAAAATATACAATGATAACCAAAATCTCCAAAATATACTCCTAAACAGGAGCTCTAACTACTCTTCGTCGCCCGCTTGCCTTTCGATCCTTCAGCCCTGTCTAAAATGGTTAATTTTGGGAGAGTGAGATTCTAAGAATCCCCGTAGTAACAAATCAATCATATAATGTACAACAATAATGCATGTAATCAAATCATTATCCACACAAGCAACTACAACGGCAGTTACAACGGCAATGGTTAGTATGACACATGTCATCCCTGACGATTGCTCACGCTGAATTGCTCACGTTGTATTGCATCACAACAATCAACACAGTATAATTCACCACAGCTGGGATCCATATAAAGCATATCATATTCGCAAGCCACATAGGCAAGATACACACACGCAGCCTACGGCTGGTTTTCACAAACGCCGCCCCCACGGGTCGGATTCACAAAGATCCATGTCGATTACGACGGCAGTCCAACGGCCGACTAGAGATGACCACTGTCACTCCCTATACGGCTCACGCTGACCTGCTCGCGCCGTAATGGACCATGGCACACATTTCACAAGTTCAATGATAAGATATGCATACCAAAACATCATACAAGATATGAGAGAAAAGTCACTACCTGAGTTCTTCCGGGCGTGTCCTAGCGCCGGTCTCTCCCGAGGAAGGCAGATATCAAATCCTATTTTCACAATTAGGGACGAAGAGTTATTCTCTATTCCAAGACTTAATTCACTTTATAATGCTTAATTGGTTATCATTATTGCTCTTTTAGAGTCACTAAATACTCCTAACAAAACTCCTAAAGGGTTGGAAGAACTATCCCAAAGATCCCTTTTTGGAAGCACAAAAACTCATTTTTCACTGCTTCACCTCGAGTGAAAATGGTCTCACTCGAGCACAAGTACGGACATCACCTCAAGCACAAAATCCTCCCTCGAGCACAAGTACGGAAATCACTTCAAGCGCGACAGAAAGCACATGCCCGAGAGCACAAATATGGAATCACCTCAAGCACAAAATCCTCACTCGAGCACAAGTACGGAAATCACCTCAAGCGCGACAGAAAGCACATGCCCGAGAGCACAAATATGGAATCACCTCAATCACAAAATCCTCACTCGAGCACAAGTACGGAAATCACCTCAAGCACGACAGAAAGCACATGCCCGAGAGCACAAATATGGAATCACCTCAAGCACAAAATCCTCACTCGAGCACAAGTACGGAAATCACCTCAAGCACAAATCCTCACTCGAGCACAAGCACGAAAATCACCTCAAGCACAAGGAAGTGAAGACAGGAAGCACATGCCCGAGAGCACAAGAATTCTCACAGAAAAGGATCACTCGAGCACAAAATCCTCACCTCAAGCACAAGTACGGAATTCACCTCAAGCACGACAGAAAGCACATGCCCGAGAGCACAAGAATTCTCACAGAAAAGGATCACTCGAGCACAAAATCCTCACCTCAAGCACAAGTACGGAAATCACCTCAAGCACAAAATTCTCACTCGAGTGATGTTCTTCCCTCACTCGAGCACACTCACTCTCACCTCAAGCACGATTATCAGAAACCAGAAAAACGAGAAGGCATGACAGCATTTCCAGAAACTTTTCCAAGTGATCCAAATGAACCCAAATACCAACCCAAAGCTACTCCCACACAAAAACACCCAAGGAATTCAATGGAATCATTAAAATGATCAAAATCCAACTCCATTATCAAGTTTTGGGTTGAATCAACACAAATCATCAATTTTCCCAAAATTACTAAACTTAACATTTCAACCTCCAATCAATCTATCTATCATAAACTCATTCCAAAACACCATTCTCATACCAAAAACATACCAAATGAACAGTGACACTCATTTTTCAGATTCAAGCCCAAATTTCCAGAATTTAGAGACTATTCCAAATGGTATGAAACATAGATAGATAGATTGGTTTCACTCACCTTAGCAACTTCTCCAAAGAGAGTTCTTGATCCACCACTTTCCAAATTTTCGTGTAGCACAAATCAACACCAAATGGCTACATTACACACACCAAAATGAAGCTCATTACTCAAGGATCAACATTTATGAATGGTGTTTGAGCAATAGAGATCATTTACTTACCCAAAGATCAAGCTTTTCCCTTCTTCCTTGCCTTCAACAATGGAGAGAGAGAGAAAAGAGGGAGAGTACGAGAGAGAGAAAGAAATGGAGAGGAGGAGCAAAAAGTGGTCATTTGTCCTCTAGCAACTTCATCCAATGGCCTCCACACTGCCACATGTCAACATCTCGATCATTCCCACAATAAGCTCACCCAAGCTTAACCCACTAGATTCCGACCCACGGTCAAGGAAATCTCAACCCTTGATCTTAAATACCACTCACATGCACCAATATTTCCAATTTCCACTAATTATGACATTAATTAATATTGTCATAAAATACATAATAATCCCAAATAAATCCATAATTATCCATAATAATCATGATTATCCCTTAATCAAAAATTGGGATATTACAATCAGCACTCCTACTGAAGCTTGTGATCAATGTGGAGGACCTCATGTGAGAACACAATGTCAAGAAGGACACTTATTCATGCCAGAGCAAGCTCATTTCATGGAAATCAAAGGAATGACCCATTCTTAAACACCTATAATCCAGGTTGGTGAAATCATCCAAACTTTAGTTAGAGGAATAATCAAAATGCATTCAAGCCATAAGGGAACTACCAGCAACAAGCTTTTCAACAACTAAATGCACCACAATAGAAAGTAAATGTGGAAGATGCACTAGCTCAATTTATAGCTAGGATTGATTCAATACTCAAAAGCCAAGACGCCTCAATAAAGAACTTGGAGATCAAGATGGGCCAAATTGCAAATATGGTGAATTCCAGGCAACTAGGAACTCTACCAAGTGACACTAAAAGAAACCCAAGAGAACATGTGAAAGCCGTTGCACTAAGAAGTGGTAAGGAATTGAAAGATCCTGTAATTAAGAAGAAGGATGATGGAGAAAAGAAAGAAAGCGGAGAAGAACAGAAGGAGGATGATGTAATACCAGGTAGAATCAGCTTTCCAGATAATCCTCCTCCATATGTACCACCAGTTCCATATCCTCAAAGACTCACAAAAGCAAAGTTAGACAAGAAGTTTTGCAAGTTTTTGGAGGTTTTCAAAAAGCTACATATCAACATTCCTTTTGCAAATGCTTTTGCCCAAATGCCTAATTATGCAAAATTCATGAAGGATATTCTTTCAAATAAGCATAAGCTTGAGGAATTTGAAATAGTTGTACTTACTGAGGAGTATAGTGCTATTCTCTAAAAGAAATTACCACCAAAGCTGAAAAATCCAGGAAGCTTTTGCATACCTTGCACCATAGGTCAATGTTACTTTGAAAGAGCACTTTGTGTCCTTGGAGCAAGTGTAAACCTCATGCCTCTATCTGTCTACAACAAACTTGGTCTTGGAGAGGTGAAGCCGACCACAGTTTCATTACTTTGGGCTGAACGATCAATAAAACATCCGAGGGGTATCTTAGAAGATGTTCTGGTAAAGGTAGATAAACTCATATTCCCAGCTGAGTTCATAATACTTGATATGGAAGAAGACCAAGAAATTCCTATCATTCTTGGGAGGCCATTTCTTGCAACTGGGAGAACATTGATAGGTGTTCAACAGGGGAAGTTAACTTTACAAGTTCAAGAAATCACATCTCCTTCAACCTCTTCAAGGCTTTGTCCTTTCCAAATGAAGGTGACACCTATTATAGAGTTGATACATTGACTAGCTGTATAATAGACGTGATGGACGAAATTTACATGGATCTACCATTAGCAATGTGAATAGTACATGTATCAAAATCTACTAATCCTGAAGTCTTAGAGCATATTAGGTACATGGAAGCAAATTCCCCAATTTTTATCAAGAAACCATTTGAAGATCTGGGAGAAAGGTCGAGTAAACCAGTGTTATCAACGGAGAAACCACCAATACTAGAGTTGAAAGTACTACCATCACACTTGAAGTATGCTTATCTGGGAGGAAATTCAACACTACCAGTAATCGTCTTAGCAGCTTTTACTCCTGATGAAGAAGAAAAGTTATTAAGAGTTCTAAGGGAGTATAAAACAACATTTAGATGGTCAATAGCTGATTTAAGAGGGATTAGTCATTCAATTTGTATGCATAAGATCTTAATGGAGGACAACTACAAGCCATCAGTAGAACACTAGAGAAGACTTAATTCGGACATGAAGGAAGTGGTGAGAAAGGCGGTAATAAAGTGGCTGGATGCTGGCATAATCTACCCAACTCAGACAGCCAATGGGTAAGTCCAGTTCAAGTTGTACGAAAGAAAGGTGGAATGATAGTAGTGCCCAATGTGAAAAATGAACTGATTGCACAACGAATGGTAACTGGATGGAGAGTGTGCATCGACTACAGAAAGCTCAATAAAGCCACTAGAAAAGATCACTTTCCCCTACCATTTATAGATCAGATGCTGGACAGACTTATTGGAAAAGCCTATTATTTTTCCTGGATGGGTACATAGAATATAATCAAATTATAATTGCACAAGAGGATCAAGAGAAAATAACTTTTACATGTCCATATTGTACCTTTGCCTTAAGAAAGATGCCATTTGGTCTATGTAATGCACCAACAACATTTCAAATGAGTATGATGGCGATCTTCTCAGACATTGTGGAAAGGTTCTTTGAGGTGTTCAAGGATGATTTTTCATTTTTTAGAGAATCATTTGATCATTGTCTTTTAAATCTGAAAAAAGTTTCGCAATGTTGTGTGGAAAAAAATTTGGTTCTAAATTGGGAGAAATGCTATCTCATGGTGAAAGAAGGAATCGTACTGGGTCACAAGGTATTTGATGAAGGCATTGAAGTGAACCGAGATAAGATTGAAACAATTGAAAAGCTACCACCTCCTTCCTCAATCAAGGGCATTTAGAGTTTTTAGGACATGCTTGCTTTTATAGAAGATTCATCAAGGACTTCTCAAAAATCACAAAGCTACTTTGCATGCTATTAGAGAAAAACACTCCTTTTGTGTTTAATAAGGAGTGCTTATCAGCCTTCCAAACTTTGAAAGGTACCTTGACTTTTGTACCAGTCATCATAGCTCTAGATTGGAACCTTCCATTCGAAATGATGTGCGATACAAGTGATTATGCAGTTAGAGCTATTTTAGGCCAAAGAAAAGACAGGGTCTTTCATGCCATCTACTATGCTACCAGGACACTCTCAGATGCATAGCTAAATTATGCAACAATAGAGAAGGAGCTATTAGAAGTTGTGTTTGCATTCGACAGATTCAGAGCCTACTTGATTGGGTCAAAGGTCATTGTCTGGAAGGACCACTCAGCAATCAAATACTTGATTGAGAAGAAAGACGTTAAGCCTAAACTGATCAAATGGGTGCTTCTACTCTAATAATTTGAGTTAGAGATCAAAGACAAAAAGGGGATCGAGAATCTCATTGCAGATAATCTTTCTCAGTTAGAACTACCTGAACGAAAAAGAGAATCACCAATCCAGGAAAATTTCCTAGAAGAGCAACTTTTCATCATGCAGTCACAACCTACACCATGGTATACTAATTTTGTGAATTATTTGGTAAGCGGAGTAATGCCTTATGAACTTTCTAAAGTGTAAAAGAAGAAGTTTCTGACTGAAGTAAGGCATTACTTTTGGGTGGATTCATTCTTATACAAACAATGCTCAGATCGAATTATCAGGCGATGTGTTCCTAAAGAAGAAATGGCTAGTATCTTAAATTATTGCCATTCATTCCCATATGATGGTCATTTTAGAGCAAATAGAATAGCTACTAAAGTCCTTCAATCAAGATTTTACTGGCCTACACTCTTCAAGGACGCTCACAAAATTATGATAACTTGTGACTGATGTTAAAGAACGGGAAATATCTCAAGGTGACACGATGCCCCTTTAACTAACATCTTAGAAGTTGAACTCTTTGATGTATGGGGGATTGATTTTATGGGGCCTTTTCCATCCTCATTTAGCAACCAGTTTATTTTAGTAGCTGTTGACTGTGTCTCCAAGTGGGTTGAAGCAACTGCCTTTCCTACAAATGATTCTTAAGTGGTTGTGAAGTTCTTGAGGAATAATATTTTCACAAGATTTAGAGTGCTTAGAGCTATTATCATTGATGGAGGAAGGCATTTTTGCAATCAACAGCTTCAGACGGTATTAGCTAAATATGGAGTAACTCATATGGTTGCAACTCTATATCATCCACAAACTAGTGGGCAGTTGGAAATCTCAAACAGAGAACTGAAGTGGATCTTATAGAAGACAGTGAATCCAATCAGAAGGACTAGGCATAGAAATTAGAAGATGCACTTTGGGCTTATAGAACTACCTTCAAGACACCAATTGGTACAACCTCATATCAATTGGTCTACGAAAAAGCATGCCATCTTTTAGTAGAAATAGAGCACAAAGCATATTGGGCAGTAAAAGCCTTAAATTTTGACTTAAAGGCAGCTAGCGAGAAAAGGCTTCTCTAACTCAATGAGCTTGAAGAATTCAAACAACAAGCTTATGAAAATGCCAAGTTGTATATATAAGGAGAAGATAAAAATGTGGCATGACAGAAGAATTTTGAGGAGAGAGTTCATACCAAGACAAAAATTGCTTTTATACAACTCAAGGTTAAAGCTCTTTCCAGGAAAGCTGAGATCAAGGTGGTCAGGTCCTTTTACTGTGATTCAAGTATGGCCATATGGAACTGTTGAGATTCAAGATGGTGATCAAAAGTTCAAAGTGAATGGGTAAAGGGTCTAAGAATACAATGAAGGTGCACTCAACACTACGAAATCTGTCATCACGTTTGAGAAACCAACAGGTAAGTCCTTAATCTAGTAATTTTTTTAAAAATAATAAATATAAAAAAGAAAAAAAAATAAAAAATATTTTGGTTTGGTCTTTGTCTAGCTAAAGACATTAAAGAAGGATGGCTATTTGGGAGACAACCTAAAACTTCTTTCCTACTCACTCATTTCTTTCCTACTCTCTCAAACTTCTTTCCTACTCACAGAAGCACACTACATTGGGATGAGAATTTTAGTTTTCATCAGTTTCATTTTAAGTTACCATGGAGGAATCTCTTATAAAGCTTAAGAACAGGTTCCCTACTCTTCCTAATGATGTGCTCAGGAAGATCTATAACAGTCGACTTAAAAGCATGAAGATATTCAAGCATTTGGGCTTTCTTGTGGACGTATGTAACCCCCTGCCGTAATTATATCCGAAATACGCGATTTAAAGTGAAATAGAGACCAATAAGAAACAAAACTATTTCAAAATCCCATCTTCACGATAGGGTTTTCACAAATACCTTTCAAAATATAATACACCTGGTCTCATATTCAAATTTCGAATACTATTACTATGCGAAGATAAATCACATTTATACCAATATCAGAGTGCACAATATAATCATCCCGGTAATCCCGGGTTTCATATCTTCGCTAAACAATCATAGGGCCCGTTAGCCCATACAACTCTTCAAATAGGGATTACACAAACCCATTCGAATACATACTCAATACTCATCCAAATACACAAATACATATCCCAACTATAATGATAACCAACTACCGAATTTTCAACCCGAAGGAAGTCCTCTTCACCCTTGGCTGCTTACTCCATCATCGATCTACTACCCTGTCTGAAAGGTTAGTAGGGGAGGGTGAGATTCTAGAGAATCTCAGTAGGTAAACAATATCAATATACACGTACGATACACGTTTAATGCATGACATGCTTGCATCACACAACTCATGATAACACAATGACAATTTGCAAGCTCAATGCTTCGAACAATATACCTATGGCCATAGCATAAATTGAAACATAGCTTCAAATTACACATAATTATGCAAAGCTAAGACATGCACCAACACACTAACACATATATCAAATACAAGCAGAAGAGATATGTTCCCTACCCTCTTTCCACGTATGCTCCAGTTCCACTTACTCGCGATCAGAACGAATACCGAACCACATTCAGGGTGAACATCAACCCTATAATTAAAGCAAGGACATAGGGTTATTCTCTATTCCAAAACTTTAACTCTCAAACACTTAAGTTGGTTATCATTCACGACCTTTAGGTGGCTAATCAAAGCCCAAACATATGCCTAAAGGCTTGGGAAACACTTGACCAAAGATCACCTTTTAAAAGTCCAAAATACTGATTTTTGGGGGTTGGCCACGGCCCACAAATCCACTGGCCGTGGCCAGAAACTGCCCAGAAACATTTGGGCCGCGGCCCAGAATCCGCTGGCCGCAGCCAAGAAAATCCAGTTTCTTGGCTGAACTTCCAAAAATCATAACGAATTTCATAAAAATCGAAATGGGGTGATTCCAAAGCCAAATGAAATCTATTTAAGTCCTCTTTCAAGGAAAAATATTGGACATTACTGAAAATCACCACAAAAGTCCAGATTTACCAAAAACCTAACATTGTGCCAAAACAGAGTCCAGTTTTGATGCCAAACTTTGGACAGTTCAAACTCCCAGCTCAAAAAGTGAAATGACACAAAATGTATGTCCATTTTGAAGCTTGGGAAGTGAAATTTAAGACTGGAAAGTTTCATAATTTTCCAACATCATTTTCACAGTCAAAACGTCCACACAACAAGACTGTCTAGAACAGAACTTACACTGGACAGAATTTCTAGTTTTGCACCAATGATTCCAATGGTTCCCAAATTTACACCAAATACCATTTCCACACAAATTTGCACAAGAAATCCATTGGAAACACCAAAACAACCAAATTCACATTATATGGACATGTTTTACCAACAATCACAACATGTCATCACAAATCACAACACAAACACCACATTGCCATTCTTTTCATTCCAAGTTCCCAAACCAATTCCAATGATCAAATACCACAACATGGCACCATTTTCAACATAAAACACAACCCAATTCATCCAATCCAACATCACAAGAAAATCAGGGCAAAATTTGAAATTCACTAAACTCATCCATAATTCACAAAACTTAGACCAAAAGGCTTCAAACACTCACCTCTTCCTCTTTCCCAAACCAATTTCTTGATTCTCCATCTTTTCAAATTTCCTCAAGCCATCAAACACCTCTAATCAAGAATCTAAAACCATAGAGGTGAAGCTCTCATCACTATGAATAACTTTATAAAAGATGAATTGAGCATTAGAGGACAAGAAGCCAACCAAAATCTCACCTTTTGATTTCTCTTTCTTCCCTTAAGCATGGCGCCATGGAGAACAAGAGAGAGAGAGAGAGACAAAGATGAAGATGATGAAGTGAGGATCAGTTTTTCCCCTTTTTCTCATGTGTTAACCGACTATGAAAGAGAGAGGGAAGTGTTTGAATGTTGACGAAGATCCAAGGGTTCACATCTTGCCACTTGTCATGATCTTGTAACATCCTCCATGAAGCTCACATGCACACACATACACATGATTCCGCCCCTTGATCTAATACACAAATCAATCTCAACCATTGATCTTTGAGTTACCAAGGAGCTTCATCTTCGGTAACCAATCAATTGGTCGGTAACTTTACCGTTTTGCCCCTGATTATGGTAATTCCTTTTGAATCACCACCAAATTCTTTTTCTCATTCATTTACACCATACATACGCCCTTCCCCTTATTTTTATTCAATTTAGATGTTAATCCATAATTGAACTCAAATACAGGGTCTGGGTATAAATCACAACATATTCGAATCACATTCGAATCTCAAATCACATCATATTTTCCAAAAGGGTTATTTATCACTAACCACATCCACTTTTGGAGTCATTATCTCTTAATCATAATTTGGGATCCTGCTAAACCAGGGCTTAGCAGTCCACTAATCTCAGGCTTATTCTCTAAGCTCAAGTCTCACAATTTGGGGTATTACAACGTACACTAGATCATTGAAGCTAAGGAACGTTTAGTAGGTGAGATTCATAAATCATTTGTTAAACCATTGCCAGGAATGGGAAGAAGTTGTTACTCCAAAAAGAGAAGAGCTAAGAGAATGAATGTCTGCCTTAAATGTGCAAGGTGGAATTATGATCAGCATTGTAGGAGTAAAGGTATGATTTCTATAAATTGAGAAGATAAAACTAAATTTAAAAAGGATGGACTGAGTAAGAAGTCACAGGATGATATCATTTAAACTCTTGAGACGCATCCAAGTGGTGATGTTCATCGTATTCTTCTTGATTTAGCGGACATATTCAATAGAGAAAAAGAGTGCTATTGTCTGGGGAATCTGACGTTAAAAGACGTTGTTTTCCAGTTTATAAGAAAACTAGATGGGAAGAAAATCCTGGATTCATAGAAAGCATTTAAGCCGTTATTAGACATAAAACCAGAGGAAGATGTGAGCCAAAATCATAAAAACTGTACATAATCATTCTTTTGTCTAATCGACTTATCTTTTCTATAGCTTTTGTCTAATATATCTTATCTTTTCAGCAGCTTTTGTCTAATCTAACTTATCTAATCGACTTTCTTTCCCCATTTTTTTTCTTCACGCAAATTACGCTAGTCATTCGTGTCAGAAGTTTTCAAACTTTTTTGAAAAATATGCGATTTGTATGATTTTGTTGTCACTACTTTAGTGTTATATATATGTACTCTTTCATTTATAAATATGCACAGTTCCACTTGTAAGCACAAATGGTCTGAGAGAAAAGAAAAGAAAAGAGTATCATACAAAGATGTAGATTTACATCTATCTGTATTTTTGGTGAAACTGATATGGGTAAGGATAGAGATTTTATAATAGTAGCAAATGAACTTGGATGTGCATTAGCTACTAGAAAGATCAATTTTGTATACGTTGGAGGCATCCAGGGCCTAAGGGGAAGTATGGTCATTTCTACATCCATGAATGGAAGTAAGGGTTTGAGTGTAAGGGTGAAGGAGTTGGAAGACCACATCTTCTCCTTTGGACAAGAGTTGCAGGTTTCAAGCATGCCTGAACATATGGGACAAATGTTCTACCATGCTCAAGCTTTTATTGCTCTACCTGGTGGTTTGGAGATGTTGGATGGGATCTCTAGCGTTGCATATTGGGCTAAGTTGAACTATCATAAAAAGCCATTAGGATTGTTAAATGTTAATGGTTTTTATGATGATTTGTTATTTTTTTATCATGCTTTGGAAATACGATTCATACCCCAAGTAAGTCGCTACACCATAATTGCTACACCAACTGCTGATCAGCTGCTCGATCAACTGCAAACCTATAAACCTAAACCAGATCTACTCGTCAAGCAAATAGGTGGGCAATCTTCAGATAGCAGTTAGAAGCAGAACCTAGATACCACTCTTCGGTTGTAACTTTCCTTAATCTCTTGGTTTTACTTTATTGTGTGTTTATGTTTTTTTTTAAAAAAGATTTCTCTAAGCTCTAGAAGACATTGGGGACAATGTCTGATTTTGGTTGGGGGAGGAGGAAATTTTTTTTAGTTAGTAAAACCATTAGATGCATGGGGTGTGGAAAAAATGGCAAAGTAAGGGGTTATGCTTAACTCCTAAGATGTATTTTATTAGTTGCATGTTTTTGTTCTTTTTTAAAAAAAGAGAGTAAAGGTAAAAAAATTATCCTATTTAAGTGCTTTGTAATGATCTTAAGAAGTATATAAGTTTAAAGTATGGATTAATTGAATTTAGAGATTTCATAGCATCAATAAACAATTGATTGTTACAATTGGTGATGAATTTTGAGATTGAATAAGCTAAGTTTAAAAGGCCTTAACCGTGAGCTTTTGAGCCTATAATGATTATTTCTCTTATGTGTGATATTCACCTATTAAATTGTCACTATAAAACTTGCTTTAAATTTGGTTGAAATTACATCTCACATGCACATTCAAAAATGATAAAGACATTTATTTTATTTATCCAGAGCCAAATAGCCAACCTTGCAATTATACTGTTGATAAGTCCCTTTGAGCCTCATTGACTCTTTCTTTGTTCTCAACCCATTAACATATGCTTTAATGATATACCAAGTGATTTTACCTAATTCGGAAGATTAGCAGAGCATTTGAAATTTTTGTGAAATGGGCTTTTGACAAGTGTGGGGGTGTATATATCATCAACTTTAAAGTTGTAAAAGAGAGAAAGAGAGAGAGAGAGAGAGAGAGAGAGAGAGAAAAGATGAAAAAAAAGAAAAAAATTTTGAGTATTTGAATTGTGGGTTGTTGTGATGGAATAGATTTATTTAGAAGCTGGCCCATTTTTCAATTGTTCTATTAATTTTTATATTTAGCTCTTCATATCACGTTTTACATTCCTTTTACCCTAACCCCATTACAACCCTTAATAAGTCCTTTTGATTTGAATTATTCATGTGAATTAGGCAGTAGAGATTGAGATTTTTAGCACGCCTATGGTTGTGCAATTTTTTCTGTTGAATTTGATCGAAACACTTACCCTTTAACACTTGAGAGATTGGGAGAATGAGTCATAATTACTAACTCAGTTTATTCATTTTCAAATAAAGTTACCAGTTTATATTTTCGTTGATTCATAAATACTATAATCTCTTTATTTTTCAATTGTGTTCTTGCTTATGACTTGATACTTTTGATTTTGTTGGAAATACTTAATGGTCACTCCTTGTATGCGAGGATGTCCAAGAGCTAAGTGTAGGGGAGTTTGATAAGTAAAATATTTCATATTAATTTTCCCTTATATGATGATTTTGTGGATGATATTTGAGCTCAATTTAATAAATTTGGGTGTAATTAATAAATAAATAATGATTTTGGAATAAAATAGAATTTCTTGAAAAATACTAAATTAGATCCTCTTTCAGTTTTCAGGCAATATCTGGAGCTCTAGATGTCGGATTGGGATGTTCTTTATATAGATAAAAAACTAAGAAAGAGGTCTACAACTTTTATATTGAGACCAAAATCCAGTTCTATCTCCAAGGGTTTCGAATTTTGCTTGGAAGTTGAGAGCGAGAATAATCTACCATTTCATCTACCACTTCATCTTCCTTTTCACCTAGCACATCACCTACCACATTTCATCTACCACTTCATCTTCCTTTTCACCTATTACTTTATCTACCATATTTCATCTACCAGTTCATCTTTCTTTTCACCTACTACTTCATCTACCACATTCTATCTACTATTTCATCTACCACTTCATCTACCCTACTCCATTCTTCCCTATATATAGCCACTCTCTCCTTCACATTTGACACACCAATTCATATCCATTACTCTCCTCTCTTCTTCACTTACAACCATTTCATATCCATTACTTTCCACTCCTCTCCACATACACGATCTTAGAGTTAATTTTATGCATTGTATTACTTTTTTCATGCCTCCATCTTGGAAGGCTTAGGATTGTATTACTTTTTGCATGCCACCTACATGGAAGGTTTTACCTCCTAAAGGGATGGCTAGATTTTTCTATTTTTCATGCATCTTTTGGTTGTATATTTTTGTTTGAGAATTTAATATTCAAGTTTTATGCAGTATTTATGAGGATTTCATTCTAGTTTTATATAATATCAATTTATTCTGGTTTTGTTTTTAATTTTATCATGAGCTAAATTTTCATTTTCTTAGGGTGATGACGTAGCTTACTAATAACGGATTGAATCTTAACTTATTAAATCTAGTTTGAATTTCTTCTTCATGATTAATTTTTAATTTTTATTCTTAATGCTTTTGATTGACTGGCCATCTTTTAAATGATTTCAATATGCATGTTGAGATCGGAAGGAGATGCATGTATATAGATCCTATAATTAAAACCATGACCTGCATATGAAATAGGAATATATTCATATGAGTTGTGTAGTCTTACTGAGTTCCATAAATCTTAATGCATAATTAATTGCTTAAATTCAAATAGGAATATATTAGATTAGCACTTAATTATAGAATTGTTTAACCTTGGAAGAGGCTAGTAATTAAATTAGGGAAACATGACTGTCAATCATGTGGAATAAATTGGGCTAGAATAGTTAAGTGATTCAATCTAGAATTTGTTAAGGGAAATCTGACCCCTAAGGCTTTTTCTCATATTTGCTTATTATTTGCACTCATATTTAGTGATTTTATTTTGTTCTCTCAGCCACCAACTACTCAATCGACTAAATAGAATTAAAATTACCGATTTTGGTACTTAGTGATCAATCCTTATGGGAACGATACTCTACTCACTTCTGTATTACTTGATTACGACAGTGTACACTTGCACTTTTTAATAAACCAGTTACACTCGTAACAATATGTTGTAATTATATGTTTAATTAGTAAAGGTAGATGTACCTATCATAGATGTGGCTGACTGTATGTAATCCTCGATGTGGGAAACTAAGATGGGCGATCATGCTTCGTAAACCTTTTATAGTTATTAATATCCTAAGAGTTCGTCGGGAAATTTTGTTGAATACTTTGATATTTATAAGTGGAACGGAGCCAAATAGGCCAAATAGATTCAAAAGGTGGAAATGAGACATCGTTAAATAGATTTTAAAAAGTTTTGGAAAACCCACTTTAGCATATTACCAAATCCTGTCTTAAAGTCGGGACCTCTAATGAGTTTCGAATTATCCTTTGGTCTCTTGTTTATTTTGACTCAGTTTTGAACTACATTAACGTCTTTCAAGGAAGGGGGTTACATTTTTGGCATCAGAGCCAAAGTTCCTGGCAAGGGTAGGTTGTTGTTAGGGTAGTTGCAAGAGTTCCTTGTCTTATGGATGGTTGTTATCCCATGATTATTCGTTGTATACACATATATGTTCTTGTTGTTTGTTGGTATATGAGTTTTAAGAAATAAGTGTATTTATCTAGTGTGATACTGATGTTGTGAATCACTTGTAGAGTGAAAAGAAATAATGGTTTGACCAAAGATTAGATGTGTGGAACCGGAGGTGGAAGAGATAAATGACAACTCACCTAATCCTATACAACAAATGATGGGTATGTTTATGGAGTGGCGGGATATGATCCATGAATTGAGGGATGAGCTCCAAGAGGTGAAAGCAAAATAGCGTGAAGATAGGGTTCAATCGACCCAAGAAGAGATAAATCATGAAGAAATGGCAGAAGGGTCGACTCGACCTTCGGAGTCACCACTACATACTGATCTGAATCAAGAATCACATGAGGTGCCATCCCGAAATGAGGGAGATCTATAGTTTTGGGTCTCCAAGTTCTGTATGCATCTGCTTCTAGTGTTTAGGGGCAGATTTGATCCCCAAGTAGCGAAAGATTGGCTGATCTGTGTAGAGAAGATTTTTGAAGTGTTAGATTGCACGACTGATGTGAGGGCATGACTGGCCATCTATAAGCTAGAGGGAGACACTGACAGGTGGTGGCGGAACATTACCATTAAATTACAGACCCGGAATGTGCCTTTGACCTGGGAGCTATTCCAGGCAAAATTTAACGACAAGTGCATTCCCAATTCAGTTAGGCTCATGAAAGAAACATAGTTTGTAATATCCCAAAAAGTGATTAAGGGCTAATGACTTCAAAAGTGGATGTAATTATTGTTGAATAAACACTTTTAGAGAATGTGTAATGGGAATTTGGATATTTTAATGATTCCAATGGATTCCTTGTGAAAAGTTATGTGGGAATGATGTTTGGTATGAAAATGGAACCATTGGAAGTAAAGATGCAAAATCTGAAATTCTGTCCAGTGAAACTCTATTCTGGGTAGTCTTCTCTTGTGGATGTTTTGATTAGGCAAATTATGTCAGACAATTATGAAACTTTCCAGTCTTAAATTTCACCTCCCAAGCTTCAAAATGGACATATAATTTGTGCCATTTCGTTTTGGGAAATGGGAGATATGATTGTCCAAAGTTTGAGGTCGAAAATGGACTCTGTTTTGGGGCAATGATGAAATTTGTGTAATTCTGTACTTTTTTGGTGATTTCTGGTAATGACTCATATTTTTCCTATAAAGAGGACTTAAATATCTTTCATTTGGCTTTGGGATCACCTCATTTCGATTTTTCTAGAATTAGTTATGATTTTTCAAATTTAGGGCAGAAAATCTGCCAGAATTTCTGAAAAATCCGAAAATGGGAAATTAAAAATTATGACATCATCATATTGTAAGATGACATCAACATGGAATTAAAAGCAATTCCACCATCTTCATCAGCCATTTCCGACCCCATTTCAGAAAAAAAAGATGTGAGAGAGAGCTTGGAGAAAAGAGAGAAAAAGAGGAAGAAATCTCGCAAGGTAAGCCGATTTCTCCGACGATCTAGCTCCTAACGCGTATAACTCCGACTCTAAGCTACTCCTCTTTATTCTTTAAGTTTGTGAAGCTCAACATTTGGTGTTTCAAAGAGGCTAGGGTTCAGCCAAATTTGGGAAAAGCTAGTGGGAGCTTGAGGTAACTTCCAAACTTTCGTATATTGCTTATTCTGGCTGCTGTGGGCAATTTAATCGGTGAAATTTCGCCGGATTGCCATTGGTTTTAAAGTTTGGAAATGATATGGCCTAGGGGTTATGCTGCCCAAATTGGGTCTTAATGTTAGTTTTAACCTAATATAATGGTTAATAAAGTGGTTAGGAGTAGAAAGAAACGCGTTTGCGGAGCCGAAATCGTAAAACCCCGATTTTCTCCGGAGAGCTCATAAATTTCGGCCAGCTCTAGAAATGAGTCTTAGAGTTGGGTTTTCAATGATTTGATGGTTCCATTGAGTTCAGGAGCGAAAATTAGGTGGGGTTACAGTTGGCCACTTTTTCGGAAAAGGCCAAAAAAGCATAATTACGAAAACGCCCCTGAAACCTTTAAATAGTGGCTGCAGAGGGCAATTTCGTCCTTTGGCAATGAATTTGATAATTCCGAGTCCGAAAATGGATTCCTTGGGTGGAAATATATTAGGATAGCCCAGATTAGAATTTCGGGAAAAGTGCAACCGGACCGGGTACGGCGGGCCCGGGCTGGGTCCCCGGGGGTATTTTTGTAAATTTTCATTATAGACTCATATAACCCCAAGTAACACTATGGAAGTGTCTAAATGGTGCATTTGGAATTGTAGGATTCGATATTTGCCGCCCTCGGGAGCCAACTGCGTATGTGTGTTGTATCATACGCAGTATGTGTGTTGTATCACTGTTTTATGATGATTTCTGATGCTGCTGCGGTTACAGCTGGTGATAGCTGTCGTTTACAGCGTAAGCTGTCGTTATTGTGATTACAGCGTAAGCTGTCGTGATGTTGATTTCAGCAAGAGCTCTCATATTGTGTATACAGCCGTGAGTGCTGTCGTTTGTGGTGAAAACCATGTATCTGTGAATTGCTGCTGCTGTTGCTATTTGTGATTTATGTACATGCTTTGTGTTTATGCATTGTGTGAGTGGTTTGTTACTACTGAGATTTGTTAGAGCAAGTGTTTCACCCAAGAGGGGGGGTGAATTGGGTGATACTAAAAATTCGTTTCAAATATAAAAACTTTGACAGCGAATTTAAACAGGAAGAGTAAGGAGAAATATCACCGAAGTGTACACTAGGAGTTATACTGGTTCGGTCACAACCACTTTGACCTACGTCCAGTCCTCAGAGCTTCTCTGAGAGTTTCACTATAACTTCCAAGATTCAGTGGGTTCTTGGCACCTCAGTACAAGCAAGTTCCTTTACCTGGACACTCGCTCCCCCTTACACGTTGTAATTCAATCCCAACTCAAGGTTCCACAACCTTAAGTTATCTCAACAACAAATATTGAGTTTGAATGAAATATCTCTCTTACAGAGTTATTAATGATCACTGAAGCATAGAAAATCAATTTCAACGTAAAAACAGAGCAATGAACTTGATGATTCGTTTGTGTGTGATCTTGTTGTTTTTTTTCTATTTGGATGTACTCATTTATATAGATATGTTTATGATGACCGTTGGAACATATTCTTTCGTCTGTTGGAGAGTGCGCAGCCACTATTGACTTTTCAAGTTTTTGAAAAATATCCGTTGGTGGTGGTTAGCATTTGAACGTTCCCTTTGACTTCCATCTCTTGAATTGATTTCTTCATTGTTTATCTGTAAATAGACTAAGAATACTAATATAATGAAAGATTAATCCTATAGGAAACAAATCAATGAATGTTTGAATGATTTCTAAATTTCTGGGTATGCTTACTCGAGTAGCTACTCGAGTATCCCTTGAAGTTTACTCTAGTACCTACTCGAGTATCATCGGGAAATCTTTGATTAACTGCAAGTCAATGAACAAGTATAGGATTACTCGGGTAGTGCATGGAGTAAACTAAATTTCAAACCTTTGGAAATAGTTATTTACTCGGGTACCTACTCCAGTAATGCATTTACAACTTTATAGGTTACTGGGGTAACACCTCGAGTAATCCTTCAGATTGTTTTTGATTACTCGATGCTCTACTCCAGTAATGTTAGCAGGATTTCAAGGCCGAGAGCAATTACCTTGTTACTCGAGTAGGGACTCGAGTAATGCACTCATTTTTGCATTGGTTACTCGGGTACCACCTCGAGTAACTGAGACTTTTGAACATGACTTACCCGGGTAATGACTTGAAGTTTACTTTGAGAATATTTCTGCATACTGGGGTACATACTCGAGGAATCCACTTAAGATAGAACATTAGAAACTTGTATACTAGAGTAAGGACTCGAGGAAAATGAAATAAAGAGAGATCAATTTAATTGGGTACCAACCTCAAGTTTCCACTTACTTTAGTATGTTACTTGAGTAGCTCCTCGAGTAACGTTGGCAGTAGTACAAAGTGCCGAGAGCTCCATATTTTCAGAAACAGAGTTACTTGAGTAGCTCCTCGAGTATCATTGGCACTCTGAAAACAACTTGGAAGTTTTTCACATGGTTACTCGAGTAGCTCCTCGAGTAACATTGGCAGGCCGAGAGCACCTTGAAAATACTTACACTATTACTCGAGTACTTACTCGAGTAATGTTGGCAGTTTACTGGAAGTTGTCTCTGGTTACTTCAAGTTTTGTCTCATTACTCGAGTAGCTCCACGAGTAATGCCTTAGAAAATTTGCTTCTGATCAAGTTCCTAAGCATTTTCTCTTAGTCTTTCTTCATTACTCCAATGCTTACTTCAAGTGATGCTTGTTCCTGTTATTACTTTGTTCAAACTTGTTTATTAATTATTTCCTTTTCAAACCATTCTTTTGTTATCATCAAAACATGAGATCTAACATTCTCCCCCTTTTTGATGATGACAAAACTTGGTGATTTTGACATGGTTTTTCAAATTGGATTCTCAATTAAAAATGTCTTTGAATTCATAGCATACACAACAACTTCATTAGTCCAAACAAGTATCATAATTTAAATTAAACTGCATAACATGAACACACTTGTATTAACTTTAAAAGTTAAAATTAAAATGCTCCCTAAAACCCATATACAACCAAATACCCAAAATAAACTAGGACACATCCATAAAATCACTCTCAAGCTCTTCTCCCCCTTTTTGGCTTCATCAATAAAGTGGAGGACTAGAAGGCTTCACCATAGAGATAGGCTTCACTGGAAGAACCAAGCCATCATCATCTGAACTAGATGAGTCAAAAGAACTGGAAGATTCTGGTTCAGGAAGATTGACTGGTGGGATATGGATGTCATCTCTAGGAGGGATAAGAGAAGGCTGGAAGACAACCATAGTGGTCTCAACCTCTGGAGGAGTATCCAATACATGAGTGATATGTTTAGAGGAGGAAGAGGGAGATATTTCCTCTGTTTGGGTAGGAGAGGGAATAGGTTTAGGAGCTGTTTCTGGCGGAGCTTTGGGAGGTGAATTATCAATGATGATATGTGTGGTCTCATGAGTTTTAGGATCGTCCACTGTGAATAGAATATCTTTGCCTTGGGGCTCAAGTGGATCAGAGACCAGAGGGGTAGATGGTTCATCCTCAGGAATAGGAGTATCAGTAGGAGGGTTCTCTGGAGGTGGTGGTGGTGCAGAAGAGGAGGGACCGACAGAAGGTCCAGGACCTAAAGAGTCCAGTCGTGCCAAAATCAATCTCAAGGTCTCTCCCTGGGCACGTTGCTCTGCTAGCAACTCCTCATGCCTCTTGTCCATTCTCTCAACCAATTCTCCCATCTTGGTATTCATGTGGGTTATCAGTTCTGCATTTATGTTGGCGATGTCCACATGAAAACCTCTGAGCATGTTCTCCATGAAGTGCTGGAGAGTTGTATTGAGGAAGGATGGCGATGATGTGGTAGCAGCTGGAGCCGATGACTGAGTGTCATCCAACTTGCTGGTCTCTGCCTCAGTGGTCTTCCTCTTTTTCTTAGACCCAGACTCCAGAGGACTTTTGAGAGGGATTTCAATATTTAATTTCCCAATTTGGTTTCTCCCAACCGGAGTCAACCTCTCAATGGGCTCCTTGCTATCCAAATACCATATTTTGTTCTCTTTCAGGATTAGAGACACAATCTGAGGATATGGCATTGGTGTTGTAGCCTTCCCATCCACCTTATACCTTTTCATCTCCGAGAAAATATACTCTCCCAGATCTTTCTACTCTTTCAGGAGAAGTGAAGCAAACCACCTAAAGTCTCTATCGGAGAAGTGGGTATAGTTGTTAGCTTTGTTCACTAGGGACCTAGAGTAAATATACCAAAGGACCCTATGATGATCACACATATCACTGGGCTTAAAATTTAGGGGGCCAACTAGCTCACCAGGTTTAAGGATAGTGAAGATTTCATTTGGCTCAAGTTGGGAATAGATATCATCTGGGGGGTTTTCAATTCCCAACCACAAATTAATTCTAGAGGGAGATATAAGTATCTTTTGGCCTCTCACAGTGGTGGTCATCTATTCCTTAACTGAGGTTCGGTTAGGCTCATCTATGATCTCTAAGTTACAGTAAAAGTGAGTGATTACCTTTGTGCAAAAAGGCAATCCAATGGATAACCAAGACATAAAAGGATCTAGATATGGACTAAGGTCGTGCTTCAATACCTCCTGAAGTAGTCTGAGATCCACATAGTGTGTCTTGCACACTTTCCTCCTGGAGAATTGGGATAGATACTTGGGAGACTCCACCAATTTGTTGACATTGAACCCTTTTGGAGGGTTGGTGATCTCTTCTTCAGGCACTTTGGACTTCTTGGAAGATTATCCCTTCTGCATTTGATCAATGATTCCAGCCATAGCCTTAGCCACATTCCTATCATATTTAGGCTTTTTGGTAGGCTTTGGAGTGAAAGAAGGGGTAGAGGAATCAGAGGGAGGAGGTGAGGGAGATTTGGCACTCTTCCCTCTTCCGGTTGAGGTACTCTTTTTAGATTGAGCCCTTGTCACTATAGGCTCTTTGATCACCACTCCTTTGGGTTTCGGTTGAAGAGGAATTTTAGCTTTTGGTCTAGGGGTGAGTTTTCTTCTCTTTTTGGGAGGAGAAGAAAGAGGATCAGTGTGTTGTTGGGATTCAGAGGAATCTGTGGGAGTAAGATTTTTGGTTCTCATCTTTCTGAAAGATTGAAAAACTGAGATTTTTCAGAAAAAGAAGAAACAGTCGCAGGTTAGGGTACAGAGATTCTGGAAAAATAGGAGGTTTTTGGAACAGAAATCTTTTGGGTTTTGACGGAAATGAAGCAAGGAATCACTTGTGAAAAGTTTTTGAGAGAGAATAGTGATTTACTCGAGGAGATTTTGTGGAAATGACCGAGTTTGCGACAGATAAAGACCTAGAACCCGACTTTACTCGAGGCCTTACTCGAGTAACCTTCAAGTTTACTCGAGGCCTTCCTCGAGTGTTCATACAGAAAAATTCTAAAATAATTCATTTAAATTGCGTACCTGGCATGAATAATATAGTAATTATCCATGGATGTTCCCTCGATCATTTATAACCCATTTCGGTCAGATTTTAGTCATTTTTCAACAATTTGAGAATCTGGACTCCGACATTACTCGAGGCCTTACTCGAGTAAGCTTCAAGTTTACTCGAAAAGGCCTTACTTGTGGATTCTAGTATGAATTTCCTTGCTGCAGCCAAAGCTGAAAAGTATCTTGAAAAGGGTTGCCAGGGTTGTTAGGACCGACTATCACCCAAGAGGGGGGTGAATTGGGTGTATAATAAAAACTTAAGAACTTTAGAAATCTTTCGTATCTTAACGAAAGTGGTAAGTATGAAGGTTTATAAATCAACAGTTAGATTAAATAATATATGCTGGAAATATAAGAGTTTAGGGAAGAGAATATGCAAACTGTGATTTATCCTGGTTCGGTCCAATCTGTGATGGCCTACGTCCAGCCCCAGGCTCCTCCTGAGATTTTCAAATCCACTATCTTCTCGTTTAATCCAGGCACAAGAAAAGCCTTTACAATCCCACAAGTTTAGCCGGGTACTTGTGAAACCTTTTATAAATCTCTCACTGAAATACTCACCCTAACGGTAAGTCTTACGAGCAGAGCAATCTCGAAGATCTTCCTCTCCTGCTTACTCATGCACGTTTTACGAGCAGCAACGTTCTCTCCTGCTTACACCCCTGTAAGTCTTATGAGCAGCAATGTTCTCTACTGCTTGCACCTGGTAAGTCTTACGAGCAGAATGTATTACGGCAATTCTCTCTACTGCTTCCTCGTAAGAAAATCAACCCTCTCAAGGTTCCTCTACCTTGAGATCAATTTAGAAATATAGTTGAAGGTGTTTACTGACTCTCTCACAGAGTGGATGTAATCTTACTGAAGTACAATACAAATAATCACTCTCTCAATGATAAATAATACAGAAACTGGAAAATAGAGAGTGTTTGGGTAGAAGCAGAGGATTCATATTTCTATCACTTTTCTCGTAGTTGCTCGCTGTCTCTGTTTTCTTTGTTTTTTTCTCAGTTCCTCATCAAAGTTGAATGCTCTCTCATTTATAGTTGATGAAGATGATGACCGTTGTGAGCATTCATCCGTTGGAGTCATTTTTACCGTTGAGCATATTTGAAAAATGAGCTGCTGTTCGTTGCAAAGTGGAGCGTTTTGTTGAACAGGAGGAAGATTCATTTTGAGCTGTAGTGACGTTGTGGAGCGGGACGAATACGTTTGAGTTTCCAGACAATCTCTCATGGTGGGTCAAACTTTTGTCGTGGTAGGTAGTTGATACTCGGTGTGTAATGATGCCGCCCGCCACAGTTGACTCTTTCATTTGAATCTGCAAAATACTTAATCATTAATATGATAAAGTATTAGTCATGGGTATGTTGGATCATTGGTCAAAAACTGAATTTCTGTCTTCTGGGACTCATCACGTTGAGTGAATATATTCGCCGTGACCTCCGTTCTTGAAGATACAACCCAAATATTTAATCTCCTGTTTTACACTTGAAATATATGTTAGTTAATGTTTAGGAACAATAACAAGTGAAAACATAATGATTGTATAACATTTAACCACATTTGGATTGATGGCATGAGGCTCTGTTTCGTTTCTGCATTCTTCCAGGACCTCACTTTGAGTGCAATATGGCTCACTCGAGTGCAGTTGATAATTTCACGTTTTGACTTCCTCTCGGGCAAGCACTCGCTGCACTTCACTCGCATCTGCTCGAGTGAATTCTCGAATCACTCGAGCACAACCAGTCATGCTCGAGTGCGTTTCATGCTTTCACGTACAAGCTTCTTCTCGGGTTATCACTTCCATGACAAAACTTGCATGTGCTCGAGTGAGAAATCATCCAATGCTCGAGCATGGATCCTAGTGCTCGAGTGATGCAATTTTCTTCACGTTTCAGCTGCTTCTGGACATCACTCGCACAACTTTTTCAGAGAGTCAGTTTTTACACTCGCGGGTGATGTGGGGCCACTTTAGAAAAAATTTGTTTATTTGATTCTAATGATGTATCATAAGAATGCTCTTGCCATATGCATTCCAATGCAAAAAAAATCAGCTCCAAACTCCTTGTATACTGCAAGTTATGATCGAAAGAGTGTCTATTTCGCTAGTCTGCACAAATGTTAACTTCCAGAAGGCATAGCTCCTAGAATATACGTTCCAATTACGCTCAAAATACCAAACCTGTGTCAAAAAGTGATGGTGATTTCAGTTTCATTTTCCACGATTCATATCTCCTTCATTTGATCTTTCAATGTGAACTTCGTGCCCATTTTACGTGTTGGGAGTCTTCTTTCATATGCCACCAGTTTCGGGTCAATCCGATGTGTGGTTTGAGAGATATGACCAAAATACCAGACCTCGCTCATGCTGAACATAAAACAGAGTAGAACAGAGTTTTCATCCCGTGCTCGAGTGAACTCATCTGTGCTCGAGTGAGTTCTTTCTGTGCTCGAGTGAAACACCTCGTGCTCGAGCATAACACCTCTGGAAGTGCCAAAACTCATATATAAGTCATCTTAACTTCGCATTAACCTATTCCAACCATTATTTGATCATAGAAACCTCCAGTATCACTTTTAACAACTTGAATCTTGATCTTCTTGTAAGATCTAACAAGTTCTTCTTTCTTCCATATCTTTCTTCTTGATTTTCCTCTTGATAATAATTCTTCATAATCCGAGTAGGCATCTCCTTGACTAACTTCAATTTCTCTTCTTCTTCTTCTTCTTCCTCTTGTTCATTTTTATTAATTCAATCTTCTTCATTCTTTGCTTGACTAATCTACAAAAAATGTAACATTAAATATAGTAGTTAGTCAAAGAAATACATTATATAAACTTTTTGCTCTTATCACTTCATATCTATATTTGACATCATCAAAACTAATCATATCTAACATTCTCCCCCTTTTTGATGATGACAAATCCTTTAAGAAAAATATGTCTGAATAAATTGCAACATACATATATAATGTAAAGTGCAACATACATATTATATATAATGCAACATACATATTTTTCTTACATTTTTCTAATGTAAAGTGCAACATACATATTATATATAATGCAACATACATATTTTTCTTACATTTTTCTCCCCCTATTTGACATCAGCAAAAAGTTTGAAATATATAAAGAAGTAAAGCTTGTGAAGAAGTAAATAGAGTAGAAATTACTTTAATCAAAATGAATGAACCAAGAAAACAATTTACACTCCCCCTATGTGAAAGTACTTTCATTTTTAATGAGAGGGAATTAAAAAAAAATTTGGAGAGGTTTTCAAGAAAACTTTTATAATCAAGATAAATCAAATATATGAAACGTATTCTTGAAATGTAAAGAGAAAAGGTTTAGAAATGCTCATGTAGATTTAGAAAATTGATGAAGCGCTCCATGAAGTCCGTTGCTTTATCCTTTGGCAATGCTAGTTCATGATGATGTACACCACACTTCTGTTATGCAACTCAATATATATTCATGTTGTTGCCAGGATTCTCCAATTGAGTTGAGCTTCTGTTTAGCATGTTCAATGCTTAGTTATATTGCATTGAATGTTGTAGCCAATATATATTCCTTGACTGAGCGTTAAAAACATCCTCAAGGTTGATAGAGTCTTCTTGTAGTATTTTGAGGAATGCTATTGCACACAACAAATTCTCCTGTCATAAATTTAAACTTTCTTTGCAAAGAGAATTGTTAGGTTAATCAAGTAATAAACTATTCCTTTCCATATGATATATTAAAATTAAGATCATGAAAAGAACAATTTAAGAATAACTCATCATCAAAACTAATCAAGACATGGTGAATATAGATGAGTATATTAAAAGGATTTTCTTTCAAATAGGAGATGAGCTTTAAACATATAAAACACATGTGAATGTGAAGCTCCCCCTTAATTGATGCATGGTTTTAAAAATTTTAGGAAAACAGTTAATAACTCTCCTGGATTTGAGAAACCATTACAAACTTTATAGAGAAAATGATTTTGAAAGATTTAGAGAGAAATGCAATGATAATGCTAATCAGGATTTTTAATAGATATAACCCAATATCACCTGAGTGGTTACTTGAGTGATTCTACTCAATCATTACTCGATTGTATACTCAAGTGATACAACTCAAGGATTTTGAATTAAGCAAGAATACAATACCTCACTCGAGTAATATCGTAATCACTCGAGTTATAATCCTCTGTAGTCCATTGATGCATCATGTCCTAGTCAATATAGGATGATGTGACTAGTACAGAGGGATTCTGAAGTGTAATCTTCTGTGAGCACTTTAGGATATCAAGATGAGCTCAGAGTAAGGCTTTAGAAGTCTAGTTGATCAAGTCACAGAGTTGTCTAATCTTGCCATTCACAGAAGTGATAAACTCAGCATGTTTGTAGCAAGCTTTGTGTGATTGTTGAAGCTCCTCTCTCAGAAAGCCTTAGACAAATGGACCAAAGAATGAAGGATTAGGGAGACCAACTCTAGCAAAGTGTTGTCTCTCATTTATTCTTGAAGTCTCAGCTCTCTTCCTCTATGCCGCTTGTGTTAACTTGGAGTGAGTCTTGTAGACGTATATATAGACCTCTTGTTCTTTGACAGACATGATCTTTCCAGTATTTCTCTCCTCCTTACTTATAATATAGGCTATTATGTGGTAATTCTTCTCAATGAAGTAAGTAAAGTTATTGGCCTTGTTCACCATAGCTCTAGTGTAGATATAACAGATAATGCTGTGAAGATTAGACATAGAGCTAGGATAGTAGTTAAGAATCCTCATAGGCTCATTAAGCTTGATGATTCTATGCATCTTAGCATCTTCCTTTGAACATCTCTGTTGGCTCCATATCATAGTGAAAATGTCTGATCACCTTGAAACGATAAGGAAGGTGGGTAGGCAACAAAGATTCATATTGAATAAACTTATTCTTGGCTCTGTGCTGCTTGAAATAATCTCCGCTGGGTCTACTAAGAGATCTTCCTTCTCTTTCTCTTTCTCTGATTGTATCACTAGCTAGTTATTTGGTAGTGGTGGGATTCCATTTGAGTAATATCACATATTCTGCTTCATCTCACACTGCAACACTATCAGTCATGCCTTTTCTGTTAGCCTCTGACCTTTGTATCCAAAATGAAAGCATCTTGATCAACTCCTGTAAAAGTATAAACATATGCTCTCTGGTACCCATCTTCTTTTGGGTCCGTACAATATTAGACATAACAACTCTTATGCTCCTATGCAATTAAGCATATGATATTTGGGCAAAGAGTATAATAATCAACAAAAATCAAGATATAATTTTACCTAGTAAAATCAATCCATTGAGTCATGAAGCATGATGAATAAGTGATACCAAGAATGATGATGATCAATGACAATTTGTAAATACACTTTATAGAAAATATGTCATTGATATGATTTTTATGCAATCCATGTAAGTTGGATCAAAGAAAGTAGAGAATCTATCCATAATGACCAACTTTTATGAAATGATAAATCATGAATGAAAACAAGTTTTTCAAAAATGATAATAAGATATGCGAATTGTTTCAAAATCTCAGATGTAATTTCAAATCATAATAATGCATTGTGAAATTGAGATTCTGACTACATGCAAAACACATTTTTAAAACCTATTTAGAATCAATGTTCATGTTAAAAATGGTGAAAGTCAACAGTTTAAATATACATATACCAGAAAGCTTCCTTTTTAGAAAACAACTAAAGATAACATGTTAGACATTGGAGTTTAACATGTTTGAGAATTTTTCCCAAGGAGCAAAAGTCATATTGAAAATGAATTAGCCAAAAAGCTTAGCTTCAAGGATATATATAAACACAATGACTTTGCTATTGACCAAGAGATAAACTTGACTCTTAGAGATGTGTCTTGAAGAATAGGGATATTCAACTCAAAAATTGGAATAGAAGGCTCTAGTAACTCAAAAAATGGATGAAGACAAATGGTAATGCATTTGAGCAACAATATGAGTATAAGAATTTATGGATAATGAAGCACATACTCATTGATCCAAATGACTAGAGTTCTAGAATATTATCTCGGTAAGTTATTCCACAATAATGGTTAATGCATTAAGATTCAATGCACTAATGAACATTTATAATGCTTGGAATAACATGGCCAACTAATGATTTATGCATTAGGCACAAGGCTTTCACATATAGAATTCTTTTCTAGGGAGTACACTTGAAACTCATATAGAAAGTTAACTTGTTAGACATAAGATCTAACTTGTTAGAAAATAAAGATTGAGGAGTTCAAGTAGTAACAGGTTTAAGATTAAGAAACAAGTATGTGAATGATGAGGAAAACTCTAGTGGATGGATTTGAAGCAACTCTGACTTTTAGTATACATAAATATTAACTTCCAATTTTGAAACCGATTTAAATGCAAATAAAATATGAAAAATTTTCAAATAATGTGTATGCATTTTTAATAACAAGATGAATTTGGAATCTAAGTACATTTTTGAAATGTGCATTTCGAAACTCAAATACATAGAAAGATTATGCACAATTTCACTTTCAGTCTATTTAGCAATCTAAAAACAATTTAAAACCCATAAATGATTGATTGCTAATGGTATGCAATAATGAGCAAGTTATTCATTACCCAAATAAACAATTTATATAAGCATAATATCAGGTAAGAATAAAGAAGACAGTACCGTGCTCAAGTAATCTCGTAATTACTTGAGAAATTATCCTTTGGAGTTCATTTGTGCATAATTCCTTGACTTTTACCTTCCAATCTTCCAGTTGGTGTTATCACTTTAACATTTACTCCCAGTTGTCACGCAGTGATGATGATTACTTGATTGGTTACTTGAGTGACGCTTCACTGTGCATCTTTTCTTCCTTCATTGCTAGCTAGGCACTTGCAGCGTTACCTCAAGTAATGCCTCCTTTTTGTTTACACATTTAAGATGTAACCTCAAGGTCCAACTTCACTAAGATTTGAGTGAAATCTTATGTAGTCATAATCTTGAGATGAAGCTCTTCCTTTCTTCTTCCTACAAAACCTTATAGAAATTTTTCTTCTTTTGGTATCGAATTTTACTTGGATCCACTCATGGTTACCTTGTAGGAATCATAATTCACATGCTCTAATAATATAATTAATTTGAAACAATTGAGCATAATGAATTAAATACGTCTTTATGCATAAGAGAAATATTTCTCTTTTCAAATCATTATACATGCATAAAGAATTAACCTGTTAGCATTACAATCCCTTTATAAATAAATCTATTAAATGACTTTTTAAGGGATGTGAAAACATAATTTAAAAATCATTTGCAATGCTCATTCCTAAGGTTCCAAAATATAAAACCTCAACAAATATTACAAACAACAGCATAGGAGGTTTTATCATTGTGTACCTTTGCCTTAGATATTTGGAGGATTGCTTTTGCTTACCCATTGCATCTTTCTATGATGTTGATACTTTGAATATCTTGCTTTGGGTACTGGCAACCTTCTCTTAAAATATATAGACTCCAGGAGTCTTTTATTTGATATTTGAGAGATCCTCCTTTTCTTGTTCTCCTCAAGATAGTTGAATGGTATTCTATGGTTGTTCATTCTTGAGGTGGAACGTACTCCTTTTCTCCATTGCCTTTCTTTATGGTTAAACTTTACAGTTCTAGCAATGGGTGATTCGAGAGTTCTCCTAATTGGTGTGAATCTCCATTTAGGTGCATGAGAAACTCTTGGCTTCTTTTTCATCTTCTCCTTACCCTTATGTCCATTTCTTTTCGGATCATCTTGCATACATAAAGTACTAGATGGACATTTTGGTACCCACATATACTTGGGTCCTTGATTGTTAGTATTAAACCTTACATGTTTCTTTGGTACCCAAATATACTTATTTCTCACATGGGAATTTCTTCTAATATAGCATGTGTGAGAAATATGACCGGATTTGCCACAATAATTGCAAATTGTATCAAGATATACATTATGGGATATCATGCAAGTATTATGTCGATCATGAGAGTAGAAATTCGAATGGATTTGATTTGAATATTCTTTCTTCCCAACAAACTTTCCAGCATATTTGAAAACATTTTTGCTTTTCTCAATAGAATCAACAATTGGTTGAGAAACAAACTTTTGTAAACTCTGAAAATCATTTTTATGAAAATCACACAAAGAATTGGAACTTTTTACCTTAAGTTCATCTTGAGCTCTGGAGAGTGATTTTTCATGTTTGTCCTTACTGAGCTCTTTTCGGGAATCCTCTTCTTCTTGTTTATCCATGTTGACTGTATGGAAGTGTTCTATGATTTTTCCATCTTCATCATCAACTTCCAATTGTTCATGCATAGTAGATGCGTAGCGTGTAGTTTCACATGAACTGTCAATACTTTCAACTTCAACACAATTGTTAGAAGCATACATAGAATCAAGAGTGTCCCAGATATGTTTAGCATTAGAACAAAATCTAATTTTCTCAAAATCATTTTCGGTTAAAGCACTATACAGAATTTTTATTGCTCTAATGTTCAACGAAAACATTTTCTTTTCACTTTCTGTCCAATCCTTTCTTGGTTTGAAATCAAAAGCATTTATAAAAACATTCCACATATCAAAATCATAAGCTTTTATAAAACTAGTCATTCTAGCTTTCCAAAACCAAAAATCAATATCTTTCAAAAGAGGTGGGATTATATAATCAAAACCTTCTGAAAGTATAAAACACCCAAAATTAGCCATTGTAACTCTTGAGATGGTTAAGTCCTTTAAACAAGAGCCCAGGATCTGATACCAAATGTTAGGACCGGCTATCACCCAAGAGGGGGGTGAATTGGGTGTATAATAAAAACTTAAGAACTTCAGAAATCTTTTCGTATCTTAACGAAAGTGGTAAGTATGAAGGTTTATAAATCAACAGTTAGATTAAATAATATATACTGGAAATATAAGAGTTTAGGGAAGAGAATATGCAAACTGTGATTTATCCTAGTTCGATCCAATCTGTGATGGCTTACGTACAGTCCCCAGGCTCCTCCTGAGATTTTCAAATCCATTATCTTCTCATTTAATCCAGGCACAAGAAAAGCCTTTACAATCCCACAAGTTTAGCCGGGTACTTGTGAAACCTTTTACAAATCTCTCACTGAAATACTCCCCCTTACGGCAAGTCTTACGAGCAGAGAAATCCCAAAGATCTTCCTCTCCTGCTTACTCATGTAAATCTTACGAGCAGCAACGTTCTCTCCTGCTTACACCCCTGTAAGTCTTATGAGCAGCAATGTTCTCTACTGCTTGCACCTGGTAAGTCTTACGAGTAGAATGTATTACGGCAATTCTCTCTACTGCTTCCCCGTAAGAAAATCAACCCTCTCAAGGTCCCTCTACCTTGAGATCAATTCAGAAATATAGTTGAAGGTGTTTACAGACTCTCTCACAGAGTGGATATAATCTCACTGAAGTATAATACAAATAATCACTCTCTCAATGATAAATAATACAGAAACTGGAAAATAGAGAGTGTTTGGGTAGAAGCAGAGGATTCACATTTCTATCACTTTTCTCGTAGTTGCTCGCTGTCTCTGTTTTCTTTGTTTTTTTTCTCAGTTCCTCATCAAAGTTGAATGCTCTCTCATTTATAGTTGATGAGGATGAAGACCGTTGTGAGCATTCATCTGTTGGAGTCATTTTTACCTTTAAGCATATTTGAAAAATGAGCTACTGTCCGTTGCAAAGTGGAGCGTTTTGTTGAATAGCAGGAAGATTCATTTTGAGCTGTAGTGACGTTGTGGAGCGGGACGAATACGTTTGAGTTTCCAGACAATCTCTCATGGTGGGTCAAACTTTTATCGTGGTAGGTAGTTGATACTCGGTGTGTAATGATGCCGCCCGCTATAGTTGACTCTTTCATTTGAATCTGCAACCCGAACGTTTAATATCCTGTTTCACACTGCAAAATACTTAATCATTAATATGATAAAGTATTAGTCATGGGTATGTTGGATCATTGGTCAAAAACTGAATTTCTGTCTTCTGGGACTCATCACGTTGAGTGAATATATTTGCCGTGACCTCCATTCTTGAAGATACAACCCAAATATTTAATCTCCTGTTTTACACTTGAAATATATGTTAGTTAATGTTTAGGAACAATAACAAGTGAAAACATAATGATTGTATAACATTTAACCACGTTTGGATTGATGGCTATGAGGCTCTGTTTCGTTTCTGCATTCTTCCAGGACCTCACTTTGAGTGCAATATGGCTCACTCGAGTGCAATTGATAATTTAACGTTTTGACTTCCTCTCGGGCAAGCACTCGCTGCACTTCACTCGCATCTGCTCGAGTGAATTCTCGAATCACTCGAGCACAACCAGTCATGCTCGAGTGCGTTTCATGCTTTCACGTACAAGCTTCTTCTCGGGTTATCACTTCCATGACAAAACTTGCATGTGCTCGAGTGAGAAATCATCCAATGCTCGAGCATCGATCCTAGTGCTCGAGTGATGCAATTTTCTTCACGTTTCAGCTGCTTCTGGACATCACTCGTACAACTTTTTCAGAGAGTCAGTTTTTACACTCGCAGGTGATGTGGGGCCACTTTAGAAAAAAATTTTTTATTTGGTTCTAATGATGTATCATAAGAATGCTCTTGCCATATGCATTCCAATGCAAAAAGAATCAACTCCAAACTCCTTGTATACAGCAAGTTATGATCGAAAGAGTGTCTATTTCGCTAGTCTGCACAAGTATCAACTTCCAGAAGGCATAGCTCCTAGAATATACGTTCCAATTAGATAAATTACCTGTCCATGGAAAGATCTTTGAGTCTACTTTCATTTGGCACTAGTCTCGTCTCAATCCGATGTGTAGTTTGTAAGTTACGCTCAAAATACCGAACCTGTATCAAAAAGTGACGGTGATTTCAGTTTCATTTTCCATGATTCATATCTCCTTCATTTGATCTTCTTTCAATGTGATCCTGGTGCCCATTTTACGTGTTGGGAGTCTTCTTTCATATGCCACTAGTTTTGGGTCAATCTGATGTGTGGTTTGAGAGATATGACCAAAATACCAGACCTCACTCAGGCTGAACGTAAAACAGAGTAGAACAGAGTTTTCATCCCGTGCTCGAGTGAACTCATCTGTGCTCGAGTGAGTTCTTCCTGTGCTCGAGTGAAACACCTCGTGCTCGAGCATAACACCTCTGGAAGTGCCAAAACTCATATATAAGTCATCTTAGCTTCGTATTAACCTATTCCAACCATTATTTGATCATAGAAACCTCCGGTATCATTATAGAAACCTCCAGTATCACTTCTAACAACTTGAATCTTGATCTTCTTGTAAGATCTAACAAGTTCTTCTTTCTTCCATATCTTTCTTCTTGATTTTCGTCTTGATAATAATTCTTCATAATCCGAGTAGGCATCTCCTTGACTAACTTCAATTTCTCTTCTTCTTCTTCTTCTTCTTCCTCTTGTTCATTTTCATTAATTCAATCTTCTTCATTCTTTGCTTGACTAATCTACAAAAAATGTAACATTAAATATAGTAGTTAGTCAAAGAAATACATTATATAAACTTTTTGCTCTTATCATTTCATATCTATATTTGACATCATCAAAACTAATCATATCTAATAAGGGTTATGTGGTGTTTTTCTCTGTGCAAGGGGAAACTGGCGAAACCTTGAATAATATACCCGTGGTAAATGAATTTCCTGAGGTGTTTCCGGATGATTTGAGCGGATTACCTCCAGAAAGGGAAGTTCAATTTCCAATCGATATTATGCCTGGAGCTGGCTCTATATCGAAGGCCCCATATCGGATGGCCCCAAATGAAATGGCAGAGTTAAAGAAACAAATAGAAGACTTGCTTGAAAAAGGGTTCATTAGACCCAGTGTGTCGCCTTGGGGAGCTCCAGTGTTGTTTGTAAAGAAGAAAGACGGGAGTCTTCGATTATGTATCGACTACAGAGAACTAAATAAAGTTACTATTAAGAACAAGTACCCTCTTCCCCGGATCTATGACCTTTTAGATCAACTATCCGGTTCGTGTGTATTTTCAAAGATTGATCTAAGGTCAGGGTATCATCAGCTACGAGTGAAAGTAGAAGATGTTCCGAAGACTGCTTTTCAGACCAGGTACGGTCACTATGAGTTCTTGGTGATGCCATTTGGGCTAACCAATGCGCCTGCGGTTTTCATGGATTACATGAACAGTATCTTTCGACAATATTTGGATCAGTTTGTTGTTGTGTTTATCGATGACATTCTGATATATTCGAAGAGTATGGAGGAACATGAGCATCATTTGAGAGTTGTATTGACTACATTGCGTGAGAAACAACTATATGCTAAATTGAGCAAGTGTGAGTTCTGGCTATCAGAAGTGAAATTCTTAGGCCATGTTATCTCGCAAGAAGGGGTCTCTGTGGATCCCAGTAAAGTGGAAGCAGTACTGGACTGGAAGAGGCCAGAATCTGTGGCGGAAATATGCAGTTTTCTGGGTCTTGCTGGTTATTATCGGAGATTTATCCAAACTTTCTCCCGTATTACGTTGCCGATGACCAAGCTCACAAGAAAGGATCAGCCGTTTGTGTGGGATGAGAAATGTGAAAACTGTTTTGTGGAGCTAAAGGAGAGGTTGACGACGGCACCTGTGTTGATTTTACCCGATCCCAGTTTGACATACGTTGTGTATTCTGATGCCAGTGGGCAAGGATTAGGGTGTGTCCTTATGCAGCAGGGACATGTGGTGGCCTACGCCTCTCGACAGCTCAGACCTCATGAATTGAACTATCCCACTCATGATCTGGAGCTTGCGGCCATTGTATTTGCTTTGAAGATTTGGCGTCATTACCTGTATGGTGTGACTGTGGAATTGTACTGCGACCACAAGAGTCTCAAATATCTATATGATCAAAAAGAACTGAATATGAGACAGCGCCGCTGGATGGAATTGTTTAAGGACTACGACCTGGAAATAAAATATCATCCGGGTAAGGCAAATGTAGTCGCTGATGCTCTTAGCCGAAAGACTGTACTCGTTGCAGCTATGATGATACAAGAAAGGAAATTGATTGAAGATTTCCGTGATTTAAATTTGATAAACCAGATCATCTGTGCCAATTACACTGTTTCTCAAAAAGAGAGTGATCTAAGGGTGGAAATTGAAGAAGCTCAGAGTCAAGATGACTGGATACAGCGCAATCTGACTCGAATCGATCAGGGAGAAGTTTCAGGCTACAACATATCGCCTCGTGGATTGTTTCGTTACCAGAAAAGAGTCTGCGTTCCACTTAGAGCAGAGTTGAGGCAGAAAATTTTGGATGAGGCGCACAAGAGCCGATATACTTTTCATCCTGGTATGACCAAGATGTATCATAATCTGAAATAAGTATATTGGTGGCCGGGTTTGAAGAGTGATGTGACCAAATATGTAGCAAGGTGTCTCACTTGCCAGAAGGTAAAGATCGAGCACCAGAGACCGTCTGGTCTACTTCAGAGTCCTGAAATTCCAGAGTGGAAATGGGAAAGTATGACCATGGATTTGGTTGTGGGATTGCCCAGGATCAGGAACTATGATGCGATCTGGGTAATAGTTGACCGGTTAACGAAGTCGGCACACTTCATACCGATCAATGCTGGTTATTCTCCAGACAAACTGGCAGAGATATACATACGAGAGATTGTGAAGCTCCATGGTGTACCAAAGAACATCATTTCTGATCGAGATCCCCGATTCACTTCAAGATTCTGCAAAGCGTTGCATGAAGCCCTGGGTACTCAATTAAGATTCAGTACAGCTTACCATCCTCAAACGGATGGACAGTCAGAAAGGACTATTCAGACGCTGGAGGATATGTTACGGGCCTATGTTCTAGACTTCAAGGGAATTGGGATCACTTTCTTCCACTTGCTGAGTTTGCCTATAACAATAAATATCATGCGAGCATTCAGATGGCTCCGTATGAAGCATTGTACGGAAGGAGGTGCCAATCGCCTTTGTGTTGGAATGAATTATCTGAAAGGAAGCTTTATGGGCCAGATTTGGTTGATCAAACCTTAGCACAGATTCGGATCATTCGTAAGAGGCTCCTTGCAGTGCAGAGTCGACAGAAACGTTATGCTGACAAGAGGAGAAGGCCTCTAGAATTTTAGGTTGGTGATCACATATTCCTGAGAGTATCACCAATTACGGGCATTGGGCGAGCCATCAAGAGGAAGAAGCTGAGCCCGAGATATATAGGTCCTTTTGAGATTCTTGCGAGAATTGGACCTGTTGCCTATCGAATAGCCCTACCCCCAAACTTGAGCAGGCTCCATGACGTGTTTCATGTTTCCCAATTGAAGAAGTACCAACCGGATCCATCTCACATTATTGAATATGAAGAAGTTGAGTTACAAGACAACTTCACATATGCGATAGAGCCAGAACAGATCGTTGATAGAGAAGAACGACGGCTCTGACACCGAAGCATTCCATTTGTGAAGGTGATCTGGAAGGGAATGACTCAGAGGGAAGCAACTTGGGAAGCAGAAGCGGATATGCGAAGACGTTATCCAGAGTTTATGGCTCAAGTTGTGTGACAAATTTTGAGGACGAAATTTATTTTACGGGGGGAGAAATGTAATATCCCAAAAAGTGATTAAGGGCTAATGACTTCAAAAATGGATGTAATTATTGTTAAATAAACACTTTTAGAGAATGTGTAATGGGAATTTGGATATTTTAATGATTCCAATGGATTCCTTGTGAAAATTTATGTGGGAATGATGTTTGGTATGAAAATGGAACCATTGGAAGTAAAGATGCAAAATCTGAAATTCTGTCCAGTGAAACTCTATTCTGGGCAGTCTTCTCGTGTGGATGTTTTGATTAGGCAAATAATGTCAGAACATTATGAAACTTTCCAGTCTTAAAGTTCACCTCCCAAGATTCAAAATGGCATATAATTTGTGCCATTTCGTTTTGGGAAATGGGAGATATGACTGTCCAATGTTTGAGGTCAAAAATGGACTCTGTTTTGGGGCAATGATGAAATTTGTGTAATTCTGGAATTTTGTGGTGATTTCTGGTAATGGCTCATATTTTTCCTATAAAGAGGACTTAAATATCTTTCATTTGGCTTTGGGATAATCTCATTTCGAGTTTTCTAGAATTAGTTATGATTTTTCAAATTTAGGGCAGAAAATCTGCCAGAATTTTTGAAAAATCCGAAAATGGGAAATTAAAAATTATGACATCATCATATTGTAAGATGACATCAACATGGAATTAAAAGCAATTCCACCATCTTCATCAGCCATTTCCGACCCCATTTCAGAAAAAAAAAGACGTGAGAGAGAGCTTGGAGAAAAGAGAGAAAAAGAGGAAGAAATCTCGCAAGGTAAGCCGATTTCTCTGACGATCTAGCTCCTAACGCGTATAACTCCGACTCTAAGCTACTCCTCTTTATTCTTTAAGGTTGTGAAGCTCAACATTTGGTGTTTCAAAGAGGCTAGGGTTCAGCCAAATTTGGGAAAAGCTAGTGGGAGCTTGAGGTAACTTCCAAACTTTCGTATATTGCTTATTCTGGCTGCTGTGGGCAATTTAATCGGTGAAATTTCGCCGGATTGCCATTGGTTTTAAAGTTTGGAAATGATATGGCCTAGGGGTTATGCTGCCCAAATTGGGTCTTAATGTTAGTTTTAACCTAATGTAATGGTTAATAAAGTGGTTAGGAGTAGAAAGAAACGCGTTTGCGGAGCCGAAATCATAAAACCCCGATTTTCTCTGGAGAGCTCATAAATTTCGGCCAGCTCTAGAAATGAGTCTTAGAGTTGGATTTTCAATGATTTGATGGTTCCATTGAGTTCAGGAGCGAAAATTAGGTGGGGTTACAGTTGGCCACTTTTTCGGAAAAGGCCGAAAAAGCATAATTACGAAAACGCCCCTGAAACCTTTAAATAGTGGCTGCCGAGGGCAATTTCGTCCTTTGGCAATGAATTTGATAATTCCGAGTCCGAAAATGGATTCCTTGGGCGGAAATATGTTAGGATAGCCCAGATTAGAATTTCGGGAAAAGTGCAACCGGACCGGGTACGGCGGGCCCGGGTCGGGTCCCCGGGGGTATTTTTGTAAATTTTCATTATAGACTCATATAACCCCAAGTAACACTATAGAAGTGTCTAAATTGTGCATTTGGAATTGTAGGATTCGATATTTTCCGCCCTCGGGAGCCAACTACGCCGAAGGACGTCAGGAAAGGACAAGGTAGTGACTCTCTCTCTCTTATACTTTGTGTAATGCACTATATGTGTGTTGTATCACTGTTTTATGATGATTTCTGATGCTGCTGCCGTTACAGCTGGTGATAGCTGTCGTTTACAGTGCAAGCTGTTGTTTACAGCGTAAGCTGTCGTTATTGTGATTACAGCGTAAGCTGTCGTGATGTTGATTACAGCAAGAGCTGTCGTATTGTGTATACAGCCGTGAGTGCTATCGTTTGTGGTGAAAACCATGTATCTGTGAATTGCTGCTGCTGTTGCTTTTTGTGATTTATGTACATGCTTTGTGTTTATGCATTGTGTGAGTGGTTTGTTACTACTGAGATTCTCTCGAATCTCATTCTTTCCTATGACTAACATTTCAGACAGGGCGTATGGCTCAAAGGAGAAGCGGCCAACCCAGAGCAATTAGGACCCTTGGGGGTATATAGTTGAATTGGAAACATTGGTTATGTATTTTGAACTCGGGATTACTGTATATTCTGAATCAGGAATACTACATTCGATTTTGGTTGTGTGATCCCCTAGTGTATACTTATAAACCTTTAGGTTTTTATGTATAGAACCCGTGAGTTGCCGGGGATGCGGTTATACACTCTGATATGATTGAATGTATATTAACTGTACAGGTAATTATATTCGAATATTGAAATTGAGACCTGGATGGGAAAAAGAGTTTTGAAAGTTTTGCAAAAATTTTACTGTGAGACAGAAAGTTTAAAACGAGGTTAAAGCATCCAATGGTCTCTAATCCGATTTAAATATGTGTTATCGAATTATAATTACGTGTTTAAAGTCAGGGGGTTACATAGTTCTTGTCAATAAAGTGGGGTAGTGAAGAAACTTTTGATGATTAACTGTGTCGATTTCTCTGACTAGCCCGTCACTCCTCATACCTGCGACGTATGGATGATGAGGAGTGGAGCTTTGACATGTTGATCCAAAGATTGTCGCATGAAATGAGGAAAAGATTAGCCTCCAGATAGTTTGTTGAATTCAATAAAACTGTGGAGAAGTGTCAAATCACAGAGAACAATGTGAGGGATTTATGCCCATATAAGGGTGGTAACGATCATGGTGGGCCCAGTATGGAAAATTCTTCCTAGAAGTGGAAAGGTAAAGGATCCTCATCTAAGGGCGTCGGTAAGAAATCCTATCGACTTGAGGATCGTGAGAACCAGAGACCCCTAATGACATGGTCATGTTCTCATTGTGACAGGACACATACTGGCATAATGTGTTTAGGGCAAGTACTTTGCTGTAACTGCAAGCAGCCAAGACACATTGCTAGTGAATACAAATGGTAGCCGTAGAGTAAAGGCCCATGAATCAGGGCACGGTGTTTGCCATTTGAGGGGTATGAGTCTATGGTTGATTTGTCTTGATTGTCGCTTTATCAATTAGAAGTTATACAAGGTTTTGATTGGTTGACGGCGAATAAGGTGTTGCTGGGTTACGGGAACAAGAGTATAGTGCTAGAAATCTTGAGTGAAATGCAACTTTATTACAAATTAACAAGTGCAAGTTTTGGTTCTAAAAGTAAAATTTTTGGGCCATGTTATCTTGTGAGAAGGGGACTTAGTGGATCCTAGTAAAGTAGAAGCAGTACTAGACAGGAAAAGGCCAGAAAATGTGGTTAAGGTACACAGTTTTTTGGGTCTTACTAGTTATTACCGGAGGTTCATTCAGAATTTCACTCAGATCATCTTGCCAATGACTAAGCTCACATGAAAGGATCAACCTTTAAGTAGGATAAACGATATGCGAAGAGCTTCATTGAGTTGAAGGTGAGGTTGTCGACAGCTGTAGTGTTGAGTATACCCTATCTTATCTTTGTTAGATCTCATGTTTTGATGATAACAAAATAATGGTTTGAAAAGGAAATGATTAATAAACAAGTTTGAACAAAGGAATAACAAGGATAAGCATCACTTGAAGTTAGCATTGGAGTAATGAAGAAAGACGAAGAGAAAAAGCTGAGAAACTTGATCTGAAGCAGTTTTTCTAAGGCATTACTCGAGGAGGTACTCGAGTAATGAGCCAAAACTTGAAGTAACCAGAGGCACCTTCCAGTAACCTGCCAATGTTACTCGAGTAATAGTGTAAGTATTTTCAAGTTGCTTTCGGCCTGCCAATGTTACTCGAGGAGCGACTCGAGTAACCAGGTAAAAACTTGGAGTTGCTCTCGGCCTGCCAATGTTACTTGAGGCGTTACTCGAGTAACCATGTGAAAAACTTCAAGTTGCTTTCAGGTTGCCAATGATACTCGAGTACCTACACGAGTAACTCTGTTTCTGAAAATGTGGAGCTCTCGGCACTTTGTACTACTGCCAATGTTACTCGAGGAGCTACTCGAGTAACGCACTAAAGTAAGTAAAAACTTGAAGGTGGTACCCGATTAACTTGATATAAATTTATCTCATTTTCCTCGAGTCCTTACTCTAGTATGCAAGTATTTAATGTTCTATTTTAAGTGGATTTTTCGAGTAAGTACCCGAGTATGCAGAAATATTTTCAAGGTAAACTTCAAGTCATTACCCGGGTAAGTTATGCACAAAAAGTACATTTACTCGAGGCGGTACCCGAGTAACCTATGCAAAAATGAGTGCATTACTCGAGTCCATACCCGAGTAACAAGGTAAGTGCTCTCGGCCTTGAAATCCTGCCAACATTACTGGAGTAAAGCATCGAGTAACCAAAAGTTTATTTGAAGGTTTACTCGAGTTGGTACCCGAGTAACTCATAAAGTTGTGAGTGCATTACTCGAGTAGGTACCCGAGTAAACATATATTTCCAAAGATTTGAAAATTGGTTATTCCATGCACTACCCGAGTAATCTTGTATTTATTCATTGACTTGCAGTTGATCAAAGATTTCCCGATGATACTCGAGTAAGTACTCGAGTAAACTTCAAGTAATACTCGAGTAGCTACTCGAGTAAGCTTACCCAGAAATTTAGAAATCATTCAAACGTTCATTAAATTGTTTCCTATATGATTAATCTTTCATTGTATTAGTATTTCTAGCATATTTACAGATAAACAATGAAGGAATCATGTCAAGAAAGGGAAGTCAAATTAAACGTTCAAATGCCAACCACCGCCAACGGATATTTTTCAAAAACTTGAAAAGTCAATAGTGGCTGCGCACTCTCCAACGGACGAAAGAAAATGTTTCAACGGTCATCACCAACATATCTATATATATGGGAACATCCAAACAGAGAAAACAACAACAAGATCACACACAAACAAATTATCAAGTTCATTGCTCTGTTTTCACATTGAAATCATATTTCTATGCTTCAGTGATTCTTATTCACTCTGTAAGAGAGATATTTCATTCAAACTCAATATTTGTTATTGAGATAACTTAAGGTTGTGGAACCTTGAGTTGGGATTGGATTACAACTTGTAAGGGGGAGCGAGTGTCCAGGTGAAGGAACTTGCTTGTACTGAGGTGCCAAGAACCCACTGAATCTTGGAAATTATAGTGAAATTCTAAGAAAAGCTTTGAGGACTGGACGTAGGTCAAAGTGGTTGTGGCTGAACCAATATAACTCTCGGTGTACACTTCGGTGATATTTCTCCTTACTCCTTACTGTTTTAATTTCATTGTTAAGTTTTATATTTCAGAAGAAATTTAGTATCACCCAATTCACCCCCCTCTTGGGTGAAACGCTTGCTCTAACAATCTTGACTTATGTTGTGTACAATAATGCGAGTAAGTAGGGATTGTGGTGTGTCCTTATGTAGCAGGGTAGAGCTAGGTCAGCTGATGGCAATTTGACTACATGATCAGGGGTTTTCATTAAATAATATGAGAAACGAAGTCTTGGCTCTTACCTTAATATGGCCAGCATGGCTAGCCACCAGGCTAGTTGCTCTTGTGATTACCCTAGGTTGAGAGGCGGTGCGGGAAACTAGAGTCTGTGATACTTTGAGTTGTTCTAGGAGGGGCTGACCAGGTTGGGCAGAGTGGTGGCCTACGCCTCTCGACAACTGAAGCCTTATGAAATGAACCATCTCACCCATGATCTAGAGCTTGCAGCGATTGTGTTTGCATTAAAGATATAGCAATATTTCATGTATGGTGTGACGGTGTACTATATAGTGACCACAAGAGTCTTATGTGTTAGTATGATCAGAAAGAATTGAATATAAGATAGCACAAGTAGATGAAGTTGTTGAAAGATTTCAACTTGGAGATCAAGTATCATCCAGGTAAAGCTAATGTTGTTGTTGATACGATTAGTCGGAAGGTAGTGCAAGCTACAGTAATGATGATACAAGAAAGGAAATTAATAGAAGAGTTTCGGGATCTAAATCTCTCAAACTAAATCATATGTATGAGTTATGGCATTATTTAAGGGGAAAGTGATTTGATGTCCTAGATTAAAGAGGCTTAAAGCCAGAATAAATGAGTGCAGTCCATCCGAACTATAGTCGAACGAGGAGAAAACCTCTAGAGTTTGAAGTCAAAGATCACGTGTTCATGAGAGTGTCTCCGCCACAGGAATCGGTAGAGTGATAGAGAGAATGAAGATGAGCCCACGGTACAATGGTCCTTTTCAGATTTAGTTATGATTTTTGGAAGTTCAACAAAGAAACAGGAATTTTCTTGATTGAGGGCAAAAGGTTCTTAGCCGCGGCCTAAAAGCTTTTGACCTATATTTGGCCATGGCTAAAGGTTCTTGGCTGTGGCCAAAACTTTTTTGACCATTTCTTGGCTGTAGCCAAGCCCTAATTTCAGCATTTTAAACTTTTGAAAGGTGGTTTCTAATGTACCTCTTCCAATCCTCTTAGGCTTTCGTTTGAGCTTATCATAGACACCTAAGGGACTCAAATGATAACCAACCCCTAGTGTTTTGTGGTTATTTAAGAATTGGAATAGGGAATAACTCGTTGTCCTTAATTTAGATTTATAGGATTTGACATCTTCCCTGAGTGTAAGAAACCTGTGCCCGAGCAAGAATGGAAAGAATAAGGTAGTGACTCTTTCTCTTATATCATGTATAATGCTTTGTATGTTTGTGCTTATTGTTGAATTGTGACAAATGTGAATACAACTGTGAAAGTTGTCATATATAGCTGTGAAAATTGGCGTATATAGCATTGAAAACTGTCGTTATTGTGATGAATGTCACGAATATGAATATAGATGTGAAAGCTGTCCTATATAGCTGTGAAAGTTGTGGTGAATGTCACGAATGTGGATGCTGCTATGAATACTGTGGTGATTGCTGCTTTGTGATAATTGTTAGATATAATTAGTTTTGATAATGTCAAATATAGATATGAAAGATAAGAGCAAAAAGTTTATATAATGTATTTCTTTGACTAACTACTATATTTAATGTTACATATTTTGTAGATTAGTCAAGCAAAGAATGAAGAAGATTGAATTAATGAAAATGAACAAGAGGAAGAAGAAGGAAGAAATTGAAGATAGTCAAGGAGATGCTTACTTTGGTTATGGAGAATTATTATCAAGAGGAAAACCAAGAAGAAAGATATTGAAGAATGAAGAACTTGGAAGATCTATCATGAATATCAAGATTCAAGTTGTTAGATGTGATATTGGAGGTTTCTATGATCAAATGATGATTGGAATAGGTTAATACGAAGCTAAGATGACTTATATATGAGTTTTGGCACTTCCAGAGGTGTTATGCTCGAGCACGAGGTGTTTTACTCGAGCACAGGAAGAACTCACTCGAGCACGGATGAATTCACTCGAGCACGGGATGAACACTCTGTTCTACTCTGTTTTACGTTCAGCCTGAGCGAGGTCTGGTATTTTGGTCATATCTCTCAAACCACACATCAGATTGACCCGAAACTGGTGGCATATGAAAGAAGACTCCCAACACGTAAAATGGGCACCAGGATCACATTGAAAAAAGATCAAATGAAGGAGATATGAATCGTGGAAATGAAACTGAAATCACCATCACTTTTTGACACAGGTTTGGTATTTTGAGCGTAACTTACAAACTACACATCGGATTGAGACGAGACCAGTGCCAAATGAAATTAGACTCAAAGAGCTTTCCATGGATAGGTAATTTGTCTAATTGGAACATATATTCTAGGAGTTATGCCTTCTGGAAGTTGACGCTTGTGCAGACTAGCGAAATAGACACTCTTTCGATCATAACTTGCAGTATACAAGGAGTTTGGAGTTGATTCTTTTTGCATTGGAATGCATATGGCAAGAGCATTCTTATGATACATCATTAGAATCAAATAAAAATTTTTTTCTAAAGTGGCCCCACATCACCCGCGAGTGTAAAAACTGACTCTCTGAAAAAGTTGTGCGAGTGATGTCCAGAAGCAGCTGAAACGTGAAGAAAATTGCATCACTCGAGCATTAGGATCCATGCTCGAGCATTAGATGATTTCTCACTCGAGCACATGCAAGTTTTGTCATGGAAGTGATAACCCGAGAAGAAGATTGTACGTGAAAGCATGAAACATACTCGAGCATGACTGGTTGTGCTCGAGTGATTCGAGAATTCACTCGAGCAGATGCGAGTGAAGTGCAGTGTGTGCTTGCCTGAGAGGAAGTCAAAATGTGAAATTATCAACTGCACTCGAGTGAGCCATATTGCACTCGAAGTGAGGTCCTGACAGAATGCAGAAACGAAACAGAGCCTTACAGCCATCAATCCAAACGTGGTTAAATGTTATACAATCGTTATGTTTTCACTTGTTATTGTTCCTAAACATTAACTAACATATATTTCAAGTGTAAAATAGAAGATTAAATATTTGGATTGCATCTTCAAGAATAGAGGTCACGTACGGCAAATATCATCACTCAACGAACAATCCGAATATGGTTACATGTTATTGAATCATTGTGTTCTCACTTGTTATTGTTTCTAAATGATAGGTAACATATATTTGAAGTGTGAAACAGGATATTAAACGTTCGGATTGCAGATTCAAATAAAAGTTAACTATGGTGAACTTCATCATTACACACCGAGCATCAGCTACCTACCACGACAAAAGTTTGACCCACCATAAGAGATTGTCTGGAAACTCAAATGAATTCATCCCGCTCCTCAACATGATGTACAGTTCAAAATGAGACATGCGGCTCCTCAACGTGACGCTCTGCTTTGCAATGGAAAACTAATGGTAGCTCATTTTTCAAATATGCTCAACGGTCAAAATGACTCCAATGGACGAATGCTCATAACGGCCATCATATTCATCAACTATAAATGAGAGAGCATTCAACATCGATGGGCAATGGAGAAAACAGAGATAGCGAGCAACTACGAGAAAAGTGATAGAAATGTGAATCCTCTGCTTCTACCCAAACACTCTCTATTTTCCAGTTTCTATATTACTTATCATTGAGAGAGTGATTATTTGTATTGTACTTCAGTGAGTATTATATCCACTCTGTGAGAGAGTCTGTAAATACTTTCATCTATATTTCTGAGTTGATCTCAAGGTAGAGGGACCTTGAGAGGGTTGATTTTCTTACGAAGAAGCTGTAGAGAGAATTGCCAGTAAGACATTCTGCTCGTAAGACTTACAAGGTGCAAGCAGTAGAGAACGTTGCTGCTCATAAGACTTACAGGGGTGTAAGCAGGAGAGAACGCTGCTGCTCGTAAGACTTGCATGAGTAAGCAGGAGAGGAAGATCTTCGGGATTGCTCTGCTCGTAAGACTTGCCGTAAGGGGGAGTATCTTGGTGAGAGATTTGTAAAAGGTTTCACAAGTACCCGGCTAAACTTGTGGGATTGTAAAGGCTTTTCTTGTGCCCGGATTAAACAAGAAGATAGTGGATTTGAAAATCTCAGGAGGAGCCTGGGGACTGGATGTAGGCCATCACAGATTGGACCGAACCAGGATAAATCACAGTTTGCATATTCTCTTCCCTAAGCTCTTATATTTCCAGCACATATTATTTAATCTAACTGTTGATTTATAAACCTTCATACTTACCACTTTCGTTAAGATACGAAAATATTTTTCAAAGTTCTTAAGTTTTTATTATACACCCAATTCACCCCCCTCTTGGGTGATAGCCGGTTCTAACAATAATTACTTATATGCTTTTTTAATTATATATCATGTGAGTGAAATGTTACTACTGAGATTCATATGAATCTCACTCTTTCCAATGACTAACTTACAGCCAGGGCAAGTTAATCAAAGGAGAAGCAGGTAACTAAGGGCAGCTAGTGCTCACGGCTAGGAGAATAGAACCTTTTGTTGGTTATCAATTTTTGGGATGATTGTATATGTGGTATATGTTGTGATTATAAGTTCAATGTTGTAAAGTTGGATGTGTCTATCATAGATATGGCTGACTGTATGTAATCCTCGGTATAGGAAACTAAGATAGGCAATCTTGTCCTGTATACACCTTATAGTTATTGAATATAACCCGAGAGTTCGTCGGGAAATTTTGTTGAATACTTTGATATTTACGAATGGAAAGGAACCGAACAGGCCAAATATATTCGAAAAGTGGAAGTGAGACATTGTTAAACAGATTTTGAAAAGTTTTGGAAAACCCACTTTAGCACAGGACTGAATCCTGACTTGAAATCAGGACCTCTAATGAGTTTCAAATTATCCTTTGGTCTCTTTTGATTTTATGACACATTTTCAAACTATATTAATGGATTTTAAGGAATGGGGTTATAACTGTTATCTAAACTAGATAGTTCGCTCAGAGCATTGTTAGGATTGCTTTAATTAGCACTTGCTAGCTTGCTTTGCTCAACACTAGCTTAGACCCTTCATTTTCCTGCTATGACAACAACAAAAAGGTAAATCATTAAATTATAACATGAAATAACTATATATAAAATAACTATATAAATAATTCAAATATAATTCTTGATGATATTTGTAACACCCTGCCTTTAATCATGTAATTATAATTCGATATTAAATAATTAAAGTAGATTAGAGACCTTCGGATAACTTAAACTCGTTTCAATCTCCTACTTTGTGGTAGGGTTTTCACAAAATCATTCAAAATCTCTTTCCTGTTCCTGGTCTCCATTTCAAAATTCGAATATAATCACCTGTGCAGTTTATCTACATTCACGTATGACAGAGTGTAAAACCAATTCCCCGGCAACTCCCGGATTCTATACATATATAACCTGAGGTTTAAGTATCCACTAGGGGATTACATCCAAAATCGAATATACTATTCATATTTCAGATTATACAGTAATCCCGAATTCAAAAGAAATAACCAACATTTCCAAAATCAACATACCCCTAAGGGTCCTAAGTGCTCCGGGTCGGCCTCTTCTCCTTTGAGCCACATGCCCTGTCTGAAAGGTTAGTCATAGGAAGGAATGAGATTCAAGAGAATCTCAGTAGTAACAAACCACTCATACAATGTATAAATACCAAGCATGTATATAAATCACAAACAGCAACAGCAGCAGCAATCTCAGAGATACATGGTTTTCACCATAAACGACAGCACTTACGGCTGTATACACAATACGATAGCTCTCGCTGTAATCATAATCACGACAGCTTACGCTGTAATCACAATAACGACAGCTTATGCTGTAATCACAATAACGACAGCTTGCGCTGTAAACGACAGCTATCACCAGCTGTAACCATAGCAACATCAAAGATTCATCACAGAATAGTGATAACACACACATACAGAGCATTACACACAGTATAAGAAAGAGAGAGAGTCACTACCTGATCCTTTCCTGACGTCCTTCAGCGCAGTTGGCTCACGAGGGCGGCAAATATCGAATTCTACAATTCCAAATGCACTATTTAGACACTTCCATAGTGTTACTTAGGGTTATATGAGTCTATAATGAAAATTTACAAAAATACCCCCGGGGACCCGGCCTGGGCCCGCCATACCCGGACCGGTTGCACTTTTCTCGAAATTCTAATCTGGGCTATCCTAACATATTTCCGCCCAAGGAATCCATTTTCGTACTCAGAATTATCAAATTCAATGTCAAATTACGAAATTGCCCTTGGCAGCCCTACTTTTAGGGTTTTAGGGGTGTTTCCGTAATTATGCTTTCTCGGCCTTTTTTGAAAAAGTGCCCAACTGTAACCCCACCTATTTTCGCCCACTGAATCCAATGGAATCATCAAATCATTGAAAATCCAACTCTAAGACCCATTTACAGCCTTGGCCGAAATATACATGTTCTCCGGGAAAAATTGGGGTTTTACGATTTCGGCTCCGTAAACGCGTTCCTTTCTACTCCTAACCACTTTATTAACCATTACATTAGGTTACAACTAACATTAAGACCCAATTTGAGCAGCATAACCCGTAGGCCACATCATTTCCAAACTTTAAAACCAATGGCAATCCGGCGAAATTTCACCTATTAAATTGCCCACAGCAGCCAGAATAAGCAATATACGAAAGTTTGGAAGTTACCTCAAGCTCCTTCTAGCTTTTCTCAAGAGTGGCTGAAAACCCTAGCCCCTTGAACACCAAATTTTCTTCTCAAACACCTTAAATAACATAGAAGAGAAGCTTAGGAACAAGGTTATACGCGTTAGGAGCTAGATCGTCGGAGAAATCGGCTTACCTTGCGAGATTTCTCCTCTTTCTCTCTCTAAGAGCTCTCAACTTTCTCTCACTATCTTCAGCTGGAAATGGCGTGAAATGGCTGAAGAAGATGAGCAATTTGATTAATAATCCATGCTGACATCATCTTTTAATGAGATGATGTCATAATTCCCATTTTCGGATTTTCTGGCAGATTTTCTGCCCAAACTGTGAAAAATCATAACTAATTCTAGAAAAATCGAAATGAGGTGATTCCAAAGCCAAATGAAATATATTTAAGTCCTCTTCATAGGAAAAATATTGGCCATTACTGCAAATCACCACAAAATTCCCAGAAGGTCAATCTTTGCATACTGTTCCAGAAAATAATTAATTTCGCTGGGCAAACTTCAAAAATCCAAAACTCTTAGGTCACAAATCAAAATGATACAAATTATATGTTCATTTTGAAGCTTGACATGTGAACTTTAATACTGGAAAATGTCAGAATTGTTAGACACCATTTGCCTATTTAAAACGTCCATACAAATTGGCTGCCCTGTACAGAGTTTCAATGGACAGAGTTTTCAACTTTTGCACGATTGTTCCCAATGGTTCCAATTTCACAATAAACACTCTCCCCACCTGAATTTTCACAAGGAAGCCATTGGAATCATTAAAATATCCAAATTCCCATCACACATTCTCCAAAAGTATTTATTCAACAATAATTATATCCACTTTTAAAGTCATTAGCCCTTAATCACTTTTTGGGATATTACAATATTGACTTTAGCTAGCTAACTTTTAAAGTAACTTTATAAAGGGAAATCCTTCCATATCCCTTCATGATGATAATTTTTTTTGTCGTGTTCATCATCTACTTAATCTTCTTCGTTCAATTCTGGTAGACCCCTAACAAAAGGAGTCTCAAGAAGATCATAATTTGAATGACTTTCCTCATCAATATCAACAACCATTTTTTCTTAAAGAGCTATAGACCATATTTTATTTGCCTGATCAGTGATATGGAATACTTGTTTCACCTGATCTACCATAATAAAAGGTTCACCTATAAAACTTTCACTATTCAGATATACTAATGTAAATTCTAATTGATCGATCTTTACACCATTATTGACATTAATCCACTTGCATTTGAAAATGGAAAATTTAATTTTAATATAGTCCACTACCCAAATCTCTTCAATAACTCCATAATAAGGCATAGCTATTGATTTTTGCTTCTTATCTTTCAAACTAGAGAAGTGCATAGACTTAGCCACTAATATAACACCACTATTATGGATGGTGCCCTTATCATCTAGGGACTTCATGTAAAAGGTATAACCATTGATCACAAATAAATTCCAACTTATGACATCAACCTTAGGACCAAGTGCTAACCATTTGATCGATAAAAAACATGTTCCTCTCTATCAACCTTTTGTTTGAACCAATGTAGAAAAGTTCTATTATGCCTAATTAACCTTTGTTTAGTCATTCGACTATTTTATTTCCTTATAATTTCTTTATAAGCATTTATGCTATCTTGAACTTCATCAACATTATTCAAGGTGCATAAGTGGACTTGTTGCAATTCATCAGGATCCACACTTTTTACTTTAGTATGTGTCTACCCCATTCTTTATCATGACATTTAGGAAGCCTAATATGTCTTACTTTTGACAAATAATGTTGACAAAATTCCATGGCTTCTTTAGAAACATATTTCTAAACAATAGATGCTTCAGGCCGGTTTACGTTCTTCATATACCCTTTTAGGATTTTCATAGTTCTTTCAATTATGTGCATCCATCATAAATTGATAAGGCCACACAATATTATCTATCTCACTATATGAACAATTAGAGTACTATGATGCCAAACAATGTAGGAAGAAAAAGCTTTTCAAGTTGGCACAAGATCAGATATCCTTCATTTTTCCAATTCATCCAATTTTTCAATCTCAATGACTTTACTACAAATGACATTAACGAAGAAATAAAGTATAGTCAAAATGTGTTGAAGGTCATATTCAACAATGCCTCGAATAGCAACTAGGAGTAGTTATTGCATTAAGACATGACAATCATAAGACTTTAGCCCTACTAATTTCAAGTCTTTTATTGACACAAGCTTCATAAAATTTGAAAAATATCCTGAGGGAAATTTGATGCCATTTTAGCACTCACAAAAACTTCTTTTCTCATCCTTAGACAAAGTATGAGAAGCTGGGGGACAATAAGTTCTCTTACCATATGGCCTTGGATGTAAGTCTTCTCATATTCCCAGTTTTGCAAATCTAATCTTGCCATCACACCATCCTTAGAACTACCTTGTGTGTTAAGAAGTGTTCCAACAATACTATCACATACATTTTTCTCCATATGCATGACATCAATACAGTGTCTCACATCAAGATTACGCCAATACGGAAGATCAATGAAGATAGACCTCTTTTTCTATACATTTTTTTTCATTTATACGTTTTGTAGTCTTACTAAAGATAACATTGATATTTTTCGCCAGTCAATGCCTCCAGAGCATCTTCATACTCTTGGCTACCAAAAAAAGCTTTTTTTTAATCTACGATATGGGTGGCCCCGTTTAAGAAATCTCCTATGGCCTAGATAAACCATCTTTCTTTTATTTTGAAGCTGATGCTGACATGTTCCTTTTTCATAAATCGGACATGCTTTATGACCTTTAACACTATACCCTGACAGGTTTTCATATGGAGGGAAGTTATTTATAGTACAAAAGATCATGGCTCGTACTTTAAAAACCTCCCTCTTGTTCGTGTCAAAAATATCGACACCTTCTTCCTATAACTCTTTCAAGTCTTCGATCAAGGGTTTTAGATAAACATCTATATCATTTTCATGTTGTTTTGGTCTTGAGATCAATATAGACAACATGATGTACTTTTGTTTCTTGCATAACAGAGGAGGTAAGTTGTAAATAACCAAGAGAATAGGCGATGAACTATGTATACTACTAAGCCTACTATAAGGATTTATGTCATCCATATTAAGTCCAAGTCTCAGGTTCCTAGGTTCTTTGCTAAAGTTAGGAAATAATTAATTGATTTTCTTTCATTGAGAAGAATCAGTAGGATGTTAAAGCTTCTATAAGAAATCCTCAAAATGCATGCCAGCTCAAATTTTTTACATCATTTTCATTAGCAAACAAGCACTTGAACCTTGGTATGATTGGAAGATACTACAACACTTTTACAGGGGCATTATTTGATTTGTACCTTAGAGTTTCACATATCAGACACTTCAGCTTCTCTTCATATTCTTTTCTATACAATATGCAATCATTAGGGCATGCATGGATCTTTTTTTACTTTATCCTTAGTGGACACAATATTTTCTTAGCATTATAGTATCAACCTGATAACAAATTACCATATGGAAGCATGTCCTTAAAAGCCTTAAGCGTTTCTAAAAACTCGTCACTCCATCCATGCCATGCTTTCAAACTTACAAATTTCAATACTGCTTTCAATAATTTTTATTTTTTACACCTCGAGTATAGCAACTTCTCTGCATCACTGTGCATATTACCATCTACATGTGATTGCTCAAAATCCTCTTCTCCTACATTACGAATGATGTCCTCTATCTGATCATCCATATCTGTGTCATTGTCATCAAAGGCCACTCCCCCTGTTAATATGCACTGGCATTTCTATTTCTTTACTATGCCATACCCATAATGTATAACTCTTATAAAATCCTTCACAAATTAAATGTGTATATATATCTGCATCATTTAGTCGCTTCTCATTCAAACATTCAACATAAGGGCAATAAAACATCCCACTATCGGCATTGGCATTTCTTTTAGTAAAGTCTAAATATTCCCTCACCCCATTATTATATTCAACACTCGTCCATTTAGCTTTTATCCAACTGTGATTCATATATTTCAACATCTTTTTTTTTCTTTTCTATTTTTTCCCTGGAAAAGGTATGAGTATGATAAGAGCATGCAATCATTATGTAAAAATAATAAATGTATTCCCAATGGAGCCCTTTCAAGTAACACTATACATATCAAACCAGATTGTTGTTAATTTTTGTTTTTTTTTGGGTTGTTTCATTTTGTTATTAGATGCTATATTCACTTATGTCCCATCATTTGCACGCACACGTGCGCACCCCTCCAAACAGACATATTTCAGGCGAATTATTGGCATAGGCTACATATAGACCTTAATGAATTTTCCATGAGGGAATTAACTAGGGAGTGGGGAACAACTTCATTTTTTAAAGGGTTTAAATTAAAGACCACAATAAACAGTAGAAATGAGAAGAAAGATAAGACTTGTTTTTGCTATTATGAATTTTACAAGTGAACTCCACTTGTTCTGTTGTTTTAAACTCTTTATTCCTTCCAAGGTTTTATTTCAATCTTCTCCAGAAAATACAAATCCGTGAAATTCAGCATGAAGTCATAAGATATTGATATATACCAGTTGGATTTAAAAAGCTAAGCTTATTCTCTTGAGATCATTAAAGACATAGATCAAAGAAGCTGGATTCAACATGCAAACATATTTGAAATGTAAAGTCTCATATCAAAGTCACAAAGTTATGGCTAGTGAGCCTAATATTATTGAGCGACAATATTACACTAGGCTTAGTAGGAATTCAGTAAAAACATGTTTATAATCCAGATGAGTGACAACATTGGTAATGACACATCAACTACAAAAAATCAAAAAAATACTTAGTCGCAAAGTGAGCTTACGAAAACTAGCTTTTCGAGAGAGAAATGTGAAGGAGTCCTGCAAATCAAAAAATTCAACTTTCTCAGTCACAAACACAAACCAAAACTTAGAGGTAGTAGAAGAGTGGAAGAAAACAAGCTACGATAGTACCATTTTCTTCTCTCACCTCTAGCCACATCAATGCCGACAAGAGAAGTGCAGAGATGAGGGCACACAACAAAGGAATGATGCAAGAAAATAGCAGCGATGAGGGCACTCATACTAGCAGCTTTGGTAATGATAGAGGAGCAAAGTACAAAAGATGAATGGGGCATGAAGGATGAGTTTAGGCATGAAGAAGAGAGGTTTTAGATTCAGAGAGCGAGAATTAGGCACAACAAAGAAAGGAGATTCATAAATTTAGGATTGATCGTTTAGATCATTGTGCTCAAAATCAGGTCTAAAAAGTTATCTTGTAGATCGATTATTTGAAACATCTGGTCTTAAAAGCAATGGAAATATTATTTTTAATTGCGCATCTTTTAGACCGATTATTAGAAACACTATGTCTAAAAAGTTTCATCTTTTAGACCAGTTATTAGAGACAACCGATTTAAAAAGTAATAAAGCTTCTATGTTTTAATTACTTTTAATGTAGAAAATATATGTAGGCTATTATATAGAGAACCGGTCTAGAAAATATATTATATATGATTTTTTTAATTATTTTTATCTTTTAAGACCAGGTGTTCGGAAATCTGGTCTAAATAATATCTTTTAGACCTTATATTAATGGAACTGGTCTTAGGAGTTCTTTATAATTCTAAAAATGCCACTTGTCATACTTTTTAGACCTTACCCTCTATAACCAGTCTAAATGTGGTGGTCTAAAAGGCATATTTTGTACTAGTGTAGTAGATAAGTATGAGGTTTTCTTTAGTCCTTTTTTTGAATAAAAACTGGAGTATGTTCATTTACTAAGCAATAATAGAGTACATAATTCTAGTTTCCCTCGTCAACTTCCACCTCATATGGATAAGGTAGTAGTTGATTAAGGATACAAAAGTTAGTTTCCATATTTGGGATAACTTAGATACTCCCTCCGGCCATTAATATAAGATAAAGTTGACTTTTTTTTTGAAATATTAAGAAAGCTAATTAAATTACTCTAAAATATTTATATTTATTGTTTTTTCTCCAAACTAGTTTGCCTAACATATAAACCAATATATAATTTAATGTTGCACAACAAATGGTATGATTATGTAACTTATCTAGCTTCCTTAATCTCTCCAAAAAAGTCAACTCTTTCTCAGAGGGAGTAAATAGTAAGCCAAAACAAGATTCTCTCAAAAAGTATATTTAATCATGGCATGCCAATCTCTACGGAGAAGTAATCTAGCATCTACGATTATATCATTGAAAGGATGATGGTTAGCGCATCCTCCAGTGAGAAGGTTATGAGTTTCCAATGAGTCACTATAAAGAATGAAATTTCTAGAATGTAACCTTCAGACCAGCATTAAGCCCATGAATGGTTCTTGTTGGAGTATACAAGTCCACCCTTGGTGGATTAGGGCCCAATTTCGATTCTAGAGGGGCTATTATGGAGAGGTATGGATTCATAAAGAGAAATATCCCTTTACAGTTTAGCAGTTATGTCTATTCTCATGTACCCGTACACTTATGAGTTACATATATTCCTATGTGACTATACATACGTTATATATAGGATGTGGGATTAAGGGAGTAGATATATGAGTAAAACACAATTCTCCCTAAAAAAGATTCTCTTAAAGAGTTCTTTCTTCTCCTCTTCTCTCTGGTGTATTTGCTATGTAAAGTAATAGAAATCCGTATCGGTGCTTCAGTTTCATGTGGGTACTTCAACGAATCAATCAGATTCCAGGTACGCCCAAAATTCTTACATGGTATCAGAGCCAGGTTGAGGCCTATATAGTATTATTTGTCTATCCTTTCTTCCATTTTGGGAAGTTGATAGAGTATCTGATAGGAACTTATGTATATAAATATATTATGCCAGTCAAGAACATATATTAATAATAACACAAACTTTAATTCATCAATATAAATATATATAGCTATTCTAGTTAAATCTAGGAGATTTTCTCATTGTGATTATTAGTTGGTGTCAAGGGAGGGCTCTTTCTTTTCACTGCATATGTGTATTTATGTTTATAAACGTGTTGTTCTCTCCTTCTGTCTACCATAAATTTTTTTAGGTGCAGGTTATGATCATCTGCCTCATACCTTTTGTTTATGGCCTATTTCATTATCATATATTCATATGCCTCAGTCATTTGTTCCTTGGATTCTTCTATAGTTTTGTTATGACGTGTAAAATTTGAGTATGAGAAATAGATAAAGTTTGATCATTATTGATTTTCCATTTTGTATTCATTTATGGCATATACCTATATACTTGGCTGAAGAGATCTTAGTCTCTAGGGTTTTGAAACTTGGTTTCAGGTTATGTGAAAACTAAAGTTTAAGGCCTAGATATTGAAACTATAGTAAAGAGAATAGAAATATGAATTCAACAACCTTTCATTTTGGGCCAAACAAATTTTTTTCCCTGAATTTTCCTAGAATTGTTTGTTTTTCCTCGTTCTAGGGATGAAATGAAGGGACATTTGGTCTCCAATTGAGACGCGGTTTGTTTCTAAGAATTCCTAAATTCATGATCTATATTTTGAAATACTATGTCTATTTTTAAAATATGTTTAGATTTTTTTTAAACATTTCAGTGCCATAATAATGATTTTTATGTGTTTAAAAATTCTTAAAATATTTGTAATAATCTATTTTATATTATATGAGATAAATAAGAGACAAAAGAGTTTTAAAGGCACTAAAATCAAACATTTTATTCTATTGAACAACATTTTTTATAGAAAAAATTATACCTAAGTATGTTTTTTTTAGTAGCTTAAAAAAAGGGAATAAGTTTTCATTCTTCAATTGAAGCTACTAAATGTTGGTCCAAACATATATTACTAGGAGGAATGTGAGCCTCTAAGTAATGAATAAGATAGGGATTTGCCCATTTGAATATGAAACTATGAGTGGTGACCTAGAAGGAGAATATCTTGATAAAAGATTAAGATGGAAAGAATCCAAAGTAAGGTTATAATTTATCCTGAAATGAAATAAGAGGAGCAAATTGGAAGAGAATTGATAAGATGATTCCTAGGAGGAATTTAAATCTCGTGAATCTTAAGAAATTCAATGTCAATATTTGAGTGTTGAGAAATCTCAAGTAGATTAAAATGAATGATCTGATACTTAAGAAGCGGTGTTAGATCAAAGTGAAAGAAAATCTCAAATGAAGAGATTTCCAAATATTAAAACTCTAGATAATGGTGGAGTTTTGGGAAATAACGCTCCTCGATTAGAGAGTGAAAGCCCATCTCAAAAGAAGAAACCTAACCCCAGTTTAAACCCAATCATTGAAACTATAAAAGATTTAAGAAGAGATACTAAATGTTTCTATTAGGAAGCAAATATGATTTGAATAAGAAATTTGGAATATTTCTTCTAGAAAATATAGAAAAACTATAGGATGTTGTTAAAATGATAGAAGACATAAAATTCTTGCAATTTTAGAAAAACAATAGCTGTTGAGAACGTATCAGACTAGGTTTGAGAAACATGAAGACTGGATTTGTTTTGATTGAAAAGTTGTGTTGAATTGAAAACTTGATTGTGTATACTTCAATGTATTATATTATTGATAAGTTCTTGGATAAATAAATTATGAATAACCCTATATGTGGGATAATTTTAGTGACTAAGCTAAGAAAGGCTAACAAGAATGAAATTGATAAACTTAATGGGGACAATTGATATATCTGGTATTAAAAGGTCTCATATAAGAGTAGTTGTCAAGCCATTGACCAAGGGTCATGGTGATACTGAAGTTAAGATGTCAGCTTAGTGTAGAAAAAATTACGAGACCTATATGGCTTTGAAAAGGGAAACAATATAGCATGAATTGCTATACAAAACTATATGATCGTGTAATTCAATTTTTCTTTCATGGAATTTCTTTATCATTTAGACAAATTGGTATATTTTTTTGTTTGATTGCTTTACCATTTTTTCTAATTTAAGTATTGACTTAAATATATGTCTTGCTAGTAAGATTGCATAAATTGATTCTAGAAATAACATAATGAATGATTTTTAGTAAGAGAACTAGAATTGAGTATACATTGCAACTATTTTGTTTTGTAGCATGTGGTCTTACAAGTATAAGGATATGACACAGAGCTTGGTATATTATTACCTTTGTTGATTTCTCATGATTATGGTTACTACTAAATTTCACATAAACCTAAAGCTAGAGTGTTTTAGACAATATGTGAATGAAGGTTAAGAATCAACTGGATAGGAATTTTAAAGGTCCTACAACTGATCATAGTTGTGAGTATCTATCTGATTAGTTTCAATGAACTTTGTGAAATGAGATAATTAAATAGTTAATTATCCCGGGCATTCCATCACTAAAAGGAGTTTATAAAGGCGTAATAGAATGCCATTAGATATGGTTAAATGTATTATGGTTCATACTATCCTACCAAGTGTGAGTGGGAGAGTATTATCTAGTCTACCTTTAGTGGATTAGTATAAATGCACACATCCTTGGTTTTATCAGGTGTATATGGATTTGAGTTTAACCATGTGCATTCTAAAGTAGTCACTTTTACACCTATAAATGTTGGACTAAGCAAAAGTTATTGTTGGGATTGGTAGGCAAAACAGAAAATTAAAATTCAATAGTTTTCCAATCCCTACTTCGGATCTATCACGGCGTTTAAATCGAATAGTAGAGAAACATACCTTTCTTATGTGTTCAGTCTTTCTTTTCTATCTCAAGGAGCTAACAACTCTGATCAGCTCCCTCTTTCGGTATCCACATGAATAGGAATCCAACATGAACAACATGCTAGTGCCACCAATGGCCCTCTCTAGAGTTTTCTTTTCTCATGGCTCTCAATCTATCTTCATCACTCATAGAAAACCCTTGCTCAACCTTTAAATAACTAGTCAAGGCTTTCAATTTTATGATGGATATTGGATTTTTAAAATTAATCTTAATTGATTTTGAAATCCATATCATATCAATTAACACTTTATTGTCTTTTGATAAGCAAATTAAATAATATGGTTTAATTAAATCAGTCCAACAATTTTAATTTAACCTATTTATTTAATTTGAATAAAGAGCCAATAGAAATAGATTTAATTTATCTTTATAAATTAAATCCGAGATATTATATCTTTATCATGTTAGTTATTAAATTTAATTTATCAGATAAATCTAAATTTAAAACTAACACAATATAATAATATTATCATAATATATATATGTATGTATTTCAAAAAAAAACATATATGTATATATAATATTATTAATTTTCTTTTTGAATATATATCTATATATATTCATCCACCCTATATTAACTATTACGTTCATTAAATCAAGACATATCTTAGATTTAATGAGTCTGGACATTATAGCTCGTGTTGGGCTATTTTTGTGTGCTACCCTATAGGCCTATATGAAGTTGGTAGTGAGTCAATAACTATACTAACCCAGAAGTCGTAAGCAGCCTCTAGCAAGACATTATGACTACCCAATCCATAAAAGGATCGATAAACTGATACAACCTATCATACAACCATATCACGTCCCTTTTGTCACACAATATTTCAGTCAAGGATAAGGCATGGAGAATATCATCCTCCTATTACTGACCATTACTTTCACGATCCTTGAGTAGTCTGACTATAGAAATGGAAACTCCTTTCCATCGTAGTATGGCCATTTATTTCTCAGACTCACTTATCGAGGGGTCCAGTAATATCTCTCTACTAATGTGAGGGACAAATTCCATCTTGACCATTCATATTCCTTTACATAAAAACCACCAAGCTCGAACATAGCCTTTATCATAGCCCGATCAAACGTGACTTTTGACTAGGTCAAAGTTGAGCAATTCTCATGTAGGAATCCATGATGATCTCAGGTTAAAAGGGTATAGTGACGTCGTTATATATGAGACAAGCTTATGACTTGATCCATGTAGCTTTCTTATAGCGGGTCGGTCCAGCACCTTGTACTCTTACAAGTGCCTAGGACTTTGATTCGTATCTCCATACCTCTTTAAAGTCATACAGGTCTTATTTCATCTTTGCTCCCCCATAAATGACTGACCATAAACATTTAGGACAATCATTATGATTTTTCCAAGGATAGTTATCACAGTATACATGCAAATAATATGATAACAAAATGGAGAAATTCATAGAATAATAATGTTCAAAGTACAATAATTGGCCCTTATTGTACAATTTCCAACATCCTCTTACTCGCACTAGGGACAATCATTAATTTACCTAATTTCCATTATCCTAACATGATGGTCAAGTTTTGCATGTGCAATCGGCTTGGTAAGAGGATTAGCAACATTGTCTTTTCCTACTACTTTGCATATTTTTATGTCACCTTTATCATTAATTTCTTTAATAAGATGAAATCGCCTGAGTATATGCTTGGTCCTTTGATGTAACCTAGGCTCTTTGGCTTATGCAATAGCACCACTGTTGTCATAGAACAAATCTATTAAATTTGAGATGGCAATCACCAACCCTAGTTTAGTAATGAACTTTTTGATCCAAACGGCTTCCTTAGCTACATCTGATGATGCTATATACTCAACTTATATTGTAGAATCTGCTATAGTGCTCTGGTTGAAGCTCTTCCACCTTACTGGTCCTTCATTCAGGAGCAATATGTATCCAGATTGTGATTTAAGGTCATCTTGGTCAATTTGGAAACTTGCATTTGTGTAACCAGTTACATAGAGCTCATCATCCAATCCACCATATACAAAAAATAAGTCTTTAGTCCTTCTTAATTACTTTAAGATCTTCTTACAGCAGTCCTATGACCCTCACCAGGTCTTATTGATATCTGCTGGTCATACTTAAGGAAAATGAGACTTCGGTCGAGTACATAACATGGCATATATGATAAATCCAATGGCTGAGGCATATGGAACCTTGCTCATATGATCTCACTAATCAGGTCTACTAGAACACAGATCCTTGCTGAGATGGATGCCATGACACATGGCATGTAACCCCTTTTTGAATTCTATATACTGAACCTGTGTAGTATTTTTTCTATGTATGTGCGCTGACTTAGGCCTATTAGTCTCTTGGATCTATCTATATAGATCTTAATCCTTAGGATATAGGTGGCTTCACCTAAGTCTTTTATTGATAAAGACTTTCCGAACTAAGACTTGACACTCTGCAAGGTAAGAATGTTGTTCCCAATGAGTAGGATGTCATATACATAAAGTACTAGAAATACAACTGTACTCCCACCAACCTTCTTATAAACAAAACGTTCATTGATGTTTTGATTCAATCCAAACTCCTTGACTACTTCATCAAAATGATAATTCCAGCTTTAGGATACTTGCTTCAATCTATAAATGGATCTTTAAAGCTTGCACAGTTTACCAGAGTCCTCTAAATGCACAAAGCCTTTAGGTTGTGTCATGTGTACATCCTTAAGTAGCTTTCCATTAAGGAAGGCTGTTTTGACGTCTATATGCCATATTTCATAATCATAATATGCTTCAATGGCAAGAAGGATTTTGATTGATTTGGCCATTGTAACTGGGAAAAAGGTTTTGATCATAGTCTACACCATGAGTTTGAGTAAATCCATTTACAACTAGTCGTGCCTTGAAGATATTTACATATCCATCCATGTCAGTTTTCTCCTTGAAAACCCATTTGCACCCGATGGTTTTTACACCTTTAGGTGGATCGACTAAGGTCTATACTTGATTGTGGTATATGGATTGCATTTCAAACTTCATGGCATTTAGCTATTTCTCAGAGTTTGGTCCCATTATGGCTTCTCGATAGATGGTTGCTCATTTTTCTCAATGAGCAACACATCATGATGTTCAATAATCAGAAATCCATATATCTGAGGTTGATGCCATATCCTATCAGATCTGCGTGGAGCTTGTATTACTTGAGGAGGCTCAGCAACTTGTTGTGAGTCTTCTCTATTTTTCATCTATGGTTCTGTGCTATCTTGTGGCTCTCAAAATTCTTCGAGATGTGCCATGGTCTTACTGGTTCTTTTAAAGATAAATTCTCTTTCTAGAAACATACCGTTTCGAATAAAAAATACTTTGTTATCGACGGGATTGTAAACATAGTAACCCTTTGTTTCCTTATGATACCCTACAAAAAGGCACTTTGAGGATTTTGGCACTAATTTATTTGAGACTTGTTGCTTAACATATATCTCACATCCCCAAATTTTAAGAAAAGATAAACTAGGTTTCTTTCCAGTCCATTTCTCATATGGTGTCTTTTGAATTCCCTTAGATGGAACACAATTTAGTGTGAATATAGTTGTCTCTAAGACATGGCCCCAAAAGGACGGTGAAAGATTTGTTTGACTCATCATAAATCGAACCATATCTAATAGTGTGTGATTCCTCTATTTAGAAATGTCATTCCATTATGATGTTCCTGGAGGAGTCAATTGTGAGATTATCTCGTAACTCCTAAGATGGTTAATGAACTCTTAGCTTAAATATTCACCACCTTGATCAAATCGAAGTGCTTTAATCATTTTGCAAAGTTGGTTTTGTACTTCATTTTGGAATATTTTGAACATTTCAAAAGATTCAGATTTATGTTTCATTAGATAGATATATCCATATCTACTAAAGTCATCTATAAAAGTAATGAAGTATATATAACCTCCTCTGGCAGTTGTATTCAGTGGTCCACATACATCTGTATGTATGAGGCCCAATAAATTAGTGGCCCTCTTACTATGCCTAGTAAAAGGTGTCTTTGTTATCTTTCCTAGTAAGCAAGATTCACATGTATCATATGATTCAAAATCAAATGATTTAAGAAATCCATCTTGATGGAGTTTAGAAGTGTGTTTCTCATTTATATGGCCTAGATGACAATGCCATAGGTATCCCAAATTCAAATCGTTTGACTTTATCCTTTTGGTAGTTATATTATAGATATTTCTACTATTAGGATGTTCCAAATTTAATATATAATGACCAACATGCAAATCACCATGAGCATAGAAAATGTCATTACGATAAATAAAATATTTACTATTCATAGTAATGGAAATATAACCTTTCTTATCCAAATAAGACAGAGAAACAATATTACTACTTAAAGCAGGAATATAATAACAATTATTCAAAACTAACAAAAGCCTACTGGGTAGAACTAATTCATAAGTGCCTACAACTAAAGCAGCAACTCTTGCTCTGTTTCCAACTCGTAGGTTCACTTCACCCTTCTTCAGCTTTCTACTATTCTTAAGACCCTACACATTTGTACAAATGTGAGAACCATATGCAGTATCTAATACCTATGTAGAGGAAGTAGAAAGATGAATGTCTATAACATAAATACTTGAAGAGATAGCCCTGATATCCTTCTTCTGTTTTTTCAGATCTTTGAGGTAGAGTTTGTAATTCCTCTTCCTATGACCAGGTTCATTAGAGAAGAAGCTTACTCCTTCCTTTGGAGTCTTTGCCTTCTTGGTTGCAGGCTTGGTTTTGGGCTTTTTGACTCTTTGGTCTTACCACTTAAGCCATTACCCTTCCCCTTGCCCTTGTATTTCCTTTTCATACCCTTTCCTTTTTGAACCATTAAAACAGTGTTGGGCTTTTTTTTAATGTTCTGCATAGTAGTTTTAAGCATCCCATATAGTTTAAAAATTGATTTCTCTATGTTGTTCATATTGTAGTTCATAACAAATTGGTTATAACTTTTTGGGAGTGAGTTCAAGATCAAATCTATAGCTAACTCTTGGCTCATGGGAAATCCAAGCCTCTCAAGGTGATGCGATCCAGAATCAACAAGTTGTCCCTTCAAATTCAAGTGACATCTCTTCCATTTCAAATGATCATTATCAAATTCCAACTCAACAACTCATGAGAGCACAAGCTAAAATATTCAAGGAAGTATTGATTGGGCTGATTGAAGAAGTTGTTGTAAATCAAATGGCAATTGGATCAATAAAGCTGATTTACAAAACTAAGATGCTGAAAACGTCACTAAGTTCATTTGTGCTAAATATGGAGTTGTTAATCTAGTTTTGGGCTTGGAAACTTCAAAACAAAGAGCTTGGACCTAGTACTACACATGGGAGGGTCATTTGGGCCTAAATAAGCACATTTTGAGCCTTAATTTGCTGAATACATCTTCTTGAAGTTAGGTGTGCGAAAATCAACAAGGGGTTGGTGGAAGATTTGACTTTTGGTTTCTTTAAGCATTTGTATTTGATTTTTCAAGTTTCTTCTAGATTGTATTAGACTTTTGTGTTTATTTTATTAGACTTTTAGGTTTCCTAGCACATGGTTTTACAATTTGTATTTTCTATGTTCAGATTTGCACCTACTACAATTAGGACATATTTCCCTATAAATACTTGGTGCTTCTTCATTTGTAAGACACAATTCAGATTTGAATCATAAATGAAAGTTGCACTTCTGCACTTTGTTTCTTGAGAGTGGATTCTCTCTAAGGGTTCTTTTTAGAACTAACAAACTTATCAAGGCTTGATCAACCTTGTGGCGTTTTTCCAACACTTCGGGTCCTTGTTCTTTCGTGTTCAAGGGTTCAAGTGGATCGTCGATCTGTGTTTAGCTTTCTTGGGGTGTGTATATTTTGGAATTGGTTGTGGGTTCGTGGGATCTTCCCTTGTGGGTTCGCACCACAAGGTGATCAATATAGCCTTTCATCTTTAACGTGTGAGCAATAACTGATGTACCTTCAGCCATTTTGCAGAAATGTAAGGCTTTTGTGGTCTCAAACCTATCCATAAGTTGACCCATTTTCTCATTCATGTGGGTTATCAATTCTGTTAGATCAAGCGTTTCACCCAAGGGGGGTGAATTGGGTGATACTAAAATTTCTTCCGAAAATATAAAACTTTGACAGAGAAATTAAAACAGTAATGAGTGAGGAGAAATATCACCGAAGTATACACCAGGAGTTATACTGGTTTGGTCACAACTACTTTGACCTACGTCCAGTCCTCAGAGCTTCTCTGAGAGTTTCACTATAGCTTCCAAGATTCAGTGGGTTCTTGGCACCTCAGTACAAGAAAGTTCCTTTCACCTGGACACTCGCTCCCCCTTACAAGTTGTAATCCAATCCCAACTCAAGGTTCCACAACCTTAAGTTATCTCAATAACAAATATTGAGTTTGAATGAAATATCTCTCTTACAGAGTAAATGATAATCACTGAAGCATAGAAATATAATTTCAACGTGAAAACAGAGCAATGAACTTAATAAGTCGTTTGTGTGTGTGCTTGTTGTTGTTTCTCTGTTTGAAGGTTCCCATATATATAGGTATGTTGTTTATGACCGTTGGAACATTTCCTTTCGTCCGTTGGTGAGTGCGCAGCCACTATTGACTTTTCAAGTTTTTGAAAAATATCCGTTGGCGGTGGTTGGCATATGAACGTTTCTTTTGACTTTCATCTCTTGATATGATTTCTTCATTGTTTATCTGTAAATAGACTAAGAATACTAATACAATGAAAGGTTAATCATATAGGAAACAATATAATTAAGGTTTGAATGATTTCTAAATTTCTGGATATGCTTACTCGAGTAGCTCCTCGAGTATCCCTTGAAGTTTACTCGAGTACCTACTCGAGTAACATCGAGAAATCATTGTTCAACTGCAAGTCAATGAATAAATATAAGATTACTCGGGTAGTGCATGGAGTAAACTAAATTTCAAACCTTTGGGAATAGTTATTTACTCGGGTAGCTACTCCAGTAATGCTTTTGCAACTTCATAGATTACTGGGGTAACACCTCGAGTAATCCTTTAAAAATCTTTTGATTACTCGATGCTCTACTCCAGTAATGTTGGCAGGATTTCAAGGCTGAGAGCAATTACCTTGTTACTCGAGTAGGGACTCGAGTAATGCACTCATTTTTGCATTGGTTACTCGGGTACCACCTCGAGTAACTGAGACTTTTGAACATGACTTACCCGGGTAATGACTTGAAGTTTACTTTGAGAATATTTCTGCATACTGGGGTACATACTCGAGGAATCCACTTAAGATAGAACATTAGAAACTTGTATACTAGAGTAAGGACTCGAGGAAAATGAAATAAAGAGAGATCAATTTAATTGGGTACCAACCTCAAGTTTCCACTTACTTTAGTATGTTACTCGAGTAGCTCCTCGAGTAACATTGGCAGTGGTACAAAGTGCCGAGAGTTACATATTTTAAGAAACACAGTTACTCGAGTAGCTCCTCGAGTATCATTGGAAAAACTTGAAGGCAACTGGAAGTTTTCACTTGGTTACTCGAGTACCTCCTCGAGTAACATTAGCAGGCCGAGAGCAACTCCAAGTTTTTACCTGGTTACTCGAGTAGCTCCTCGAGTAATGGTGGCAGGTTACTGGAAGTTTTCTCTTGGTTACTTCAAGTTTTGTCTCATTACTCGAGTAGCTCCTCGAGTAATGCTTTAGAAGATTTGCTTCTGTTCAAGTTCCTCAGCATTTTCTCATGGCCTTTCTTCATTACTCCAATGCTTACTTCAAGTGATGCTTGTTCCTGTCATTACTTAGTTCAAACTTGTTTATTAATTATTTCCTTTTCAAACCATACTTTTGTTATCATCAAAACATGAGATCTAACAAATTCAGCATTGGTATTCACAATGTCGATATGGAAATCCTTTAGAAATTTCTCCATGAATGTTTGCGATGAAGCATTGAGAAAAGATGGTGGAGAGGATGTGGCAGCGGAGCAAAAGACTGTGTGTCCTCCATTCAGCTAGTTGCAGTTTCAATCTTCTTCTTCTTGGGACTTGCTTCAAGAGGAGTCTTCAAAAGGAATCTCAATGCTCAACTTTCCAATTTGATTTTTCCCAACAGGTGTTATCCTCTCGATTGGCTCCTTACTCTCCAAATACCATATCTTTTTCTTCTTCGATATAAGCTGAGGATAAGGCATTGGAGTAGTAGATTTCCCTTCAAGCCTATATTTTTGAATCTCAGTAAAGATATATTCTCCTAAGTCTTGTTGCTCTTTAAGGAAAAGTTAGGCAAATTTCCTATAGTCCCTCTCAATGAAATGAGTGTAGTTGTTGGCTTTATTCACCATGGCTCTCGAATATATATACCATAGGACTCTATGAAAATCACTCATATCACTCAGATTGAAATTGAGGGGTCCCACAATTTCACCAGGACTCAAAATGGAAAACAATTGGTTTGAATCAATGTTGGGATAGTTATCATCATAAGGGTTTTCTATCCCTAACCAAGTATTGATTCTGTAAGGTGAGATAAGGATTTTCTGTCCTCTAACTTTGGTAGTCATTTCTTCTTCCACAGATCTTCTTACAGGATCATTTAGAATCTCTAAATTGCAATAGAAATGACTAACTTCCTTGGAGCAAAAAGGAAGATTAACAGATAGCCAAGGCATATAGGACTCGAGATAAGGACTTAGATCAAATTTCAATACCTCTTGAAGGATTTGGAGGTTAATGTAATGCGTCTTGCACACTTTTTTTCTTGTAAAGTGACTCAGGTACTTCTGAGATTCCTTAAGCTTGCTCATATTGAATCCCTATGGAGGGAATGTGATTTCTTCATCCCTTTCTTTTGGTTGCTTTGAAGATTTCCCTTTCTTTGGTCCCTTAGACTGAAAAGCTTCTTCAAGCATGCCTACCATGACTTTGGTGAGATCCTTATAATGCTTGGGCTTTTTAGGAGGTTTTGGAGAAAATGTAGGTGTGTCAGATGAGTCAAAAGGAGGAGGTGATGGTACTTTTATTCCTTTGCCTCTTCCTGGAGGTGAACTCTTCTTGGTATAAGCTCTTGTGGTAACTGATTCCTTAATGACAATCCCTTTCACCTTAGGATTAGTTTACGGCTTGGTCTTTGCTTTTGGTTTGGGACAGAGTTTTCTATTCTTTGTGGGAGGAGAGGAAAGTGAATCAAAGGGTTGATATGGTTCAAAGGAATCAAAATGAGTGCTAAGATTAGGAGTTTTTGTCCTCACCATTTTGATTTATGAGAACTGAGATTTTCTGGAAAAATAGGGTCGATGGTCGCTAGAGTAAGGCACAGGAATCTGAGAAATCTTGGAGGTTTTTCAAGTTAGAAATCAAAGGGTTTTGACGGAAATGAACTAAAGAAAAATCTGTGAAAAGTTTTTGTGAGAGCACTAGGAGAATCACTCAAGGCGATTTTGTGAAAAAAGACCGAGTATCGACTGAAATAGACTTAGGGCCCGACATCACTCGAGGGCTTACTCGAGTGATCATCAGCTTTACTTGAGTAGCTACTCGAGTTATCATACCAGAAATTTGAAAATGCAGTAAATTCAAGTACGTACTTGGCATGAATAATATTGTAATTACCTATGTATATTCCCTCGATCATTTGATGACTCTTTTGGACAAATTTGAGCTGAAACTCAGTAAATTTGTGATTTGCAACCAGGTTCACTCATGGCCTTACTCGAGTATATTGAAGTTTACTCGAGGCCTCCCTCAGGTAATCTGTCCCATTACATTATGATTATTCATTTCCAATCGTTATGCTGTTTCTTTTGAATTCATTTTGAATTAATGCTGCACTGTCATAATTTTTAGGTCATTACTCGAGTGGCTACTCTAGTAATCCATTCAATTACTTCAAGGTGTCACTCCAGTAATGTTGGTTACTTGAAGTTGTCCCTCCAGTAATATTGTCCTCTGTTAACCTCTATTTTTCATACCCTAAAACAGAATATTATGATCTTGTAAAACAAATTGCTAGAAACTCCGATGCTTAAGTTCATAATCATCAAAACATCAATTAATAACATTATCAAATATTTTATAAACATTAATAACTTACAATTCATTGAGATTTACCATTCCCAATTCTCTTTTAATGTAGAAGAATTAATCTTTTGCAAGAGGATTTGTGAAGATATCAGCTAGTTGAAGATGAGTTGGAATGAATATCACTCTGACATCTTTCTTTTGGACATGATTTCTAATGAAGTGATGTCTAACATCAATATGCTTGGCTATGGAATGTTGAACTGGATTCTTTGCCAAGCTTATCATGCTAGTGTTGTCACAATATATTGGTATCTTCTTTAGATAAATACCAAGATCTTGGAGTTGTTGCTTAAGCCATAACACTTGTGCACAACAACTTGAAGCTGCAACATGCTCAGCTTCCGTTGACGAAAGAGACACTGTATTTTGTTTCTTGATAAACGATGAAACAAGTGAGCCTCCAAGAAATTGGCTTTGTCCACTGGTACTCTTTCTGTCTGTCTTGTATCCTCCATGATCAGAGTCTGAGTATGTAACAAGATATTCACTTCTTCCTTTGGGATACCAGAGACCTAATTCTACCGTGTCAGCAAGATATTGAAAAATACGTTTGATGGTTTCAGCATATGACTTCTTTGGTGCTGATTGATATCTTGCACACATACCCACACTAAATTAAATGTCAGGTATGCTTGCAGTGAGATAGAGTAATGATCCAACCATTCCTCTATATTTTGTGATGTTGTAATCTTTCCCTTGACATCAGCATCAAGCAACATAGTTGAGCTCATAGGCGTGTCCGTTCCATTTGCTTTATCCATTCCATACTTTTTCAATAGCTTTTTCAAGTACTTTGTTTGAGATATGAAAATTCCATTTCTTCTTTGTTTTATTTGAAAACCAAGAAAGAAATTCAATTCTCCCATCATTAACATCTCAAAATCGCCCTGCATTATCTCAGAAAATTCCCTGCACAAGGTTTTATTAGTAGCAACGAAAACTATATCATCAACAAAAATTTGTACAATTAAGATATCATCTCGTTTTCGTTTTGTGAAAAGTGTTGTATCAACTTTTCCTCATGCAAAACCTTGATCAATGAGAAATATACTGAGTCTTTCGTACCATACTCTAGGAGCCTGTTTTAAACCGTATAAAGCTTTTCTTAGTTTTAAAACATAGTCAGGTTTGGTTACATCTTCAAAACCTGGAGGTTGATCTATATACACTTCTTCCATGATGTAGCCATTTAGAAATGCAGTCTTTATATCTATTTGATAGAGTTTGAATCCCTTGATGCATGCAAAGGCTAAGAGTACTCATATAGCTTCCAATCTAGCCACTAGAGCATACATTTCCTCATAATCAATTCCTTCTTCCTAATTATAGCCTTTGGCCATCAATCTTGCCTTGTTTCTAACAATGATTATGGATTAATCAATTTTTTTCTTGAATACCCATTTAGTGCCAATGATCGGATGATCCTTAGATTGGGGTACCAATTCCCAAACTTGATTTCTTTCAAATTGGTTTAGTTTTTCTTACATTGCTATAACCCAATCATTGTCTGATAGGGCTTCATCAATGTTATAAGGTTCAATCTCAGAAATAAAAGCAGAAAAACTAACTTCATTGAAAATTCTATTTCTAGTTTTGACACCTTCATTCACATCTCTTATGACTTGATCTAGGGGATGACTTTTATTGTATTTCCAAGCTCTAGGCTGTCCTAGTGACTGATCTTCTTCCTTGGTTTATTCAGCTTCTAGAATAAGAGATTTAGAAATAGATTGATCATTTTCTTGATTTAAAATAACTTCCTACTTATCATCAATGGTTTGGTTAGAGGATTCAAATTCATCAAATACAACATGAATTGATTCTTCAACAACACATGTTCTTTTATTGAAAATTCTGTATGCTTTACTTCTGTTAGAATAGCCTAGAAAAATTCCTTCATTTGTTTTAAAATTAAATTTTCCTAAGTTATCTTTATGATGGTTATGAATGAAATACTTAGAACCTAAGATGTGTAAATGAGCAAAGTTTGGCTTCCTTCCTTTGTATAACTCGTACAGTGTCTGTCCAAGTTTTGTTCTAATGTAGGCTTTATTTGAAATATAGCATGCTGTGCTCATTGCATCGGCCCAAAAAACTTGAGACACATTCTTTTAATTCAATATTTCTTTAGCCATTTTAGTGAGCACTCTATTCTTATGATCCACGACTCCGTTTTATTGAGATGTCCTTGGAGCAGAGAAATTGTGATCAATGCCATTAGTATCACAATATTCTTCAAAGGCTTGATTTTCAAATTCTCTACTATGATCTGTCCTAATACCTGCAATGGACATACCTTTCTCATTTTGCACTTTCTTGGCAAAAACAATAAATTCTCTAAAGGTTTCATCTTTCGATGATAGAAAAATGGTCCATGTAAATCAAGAGAAATCATCAACAATGACCAATAAATATAAGTTGCCAGCAAGACTCTTAACTCTAACTGGTCCAACTAAATCCTTGTGTAATAATTGAAGTGGTTTATTGGTTGATAACTCATTTTTCAATTTGAAAGAAGATTTAGTTTGTTTACCCTTTTGACATGCGTAACAAATCAAATCATTTTTGAAATTTTCTTTTAGTAATCCAATCACTAAATCCTTTTTAATTAACTTGCCTAGTTGGTGCATGTTGACATGAGCTAGCCTCTTATGCCATAACCAACATTCATCTGTATTACTTAGGAAACAATTTTCATAGTCATTTTTACTGATATCAAGAGTATAGCAGTTACCTTCCCTTTTTGCTCTGAGCTTTGCTTTGAAATTCTTCTTATCTAATTGTAAATCTTTCTTGTTTATAATTAGACATTCCTCTGAGTGAAATATTACCCAGTTGTCTTTATCTGCACTTTGACTCACTCTCAACAAGTTATAACACAAGCTTTCAACGTAATAAACATCTTTGACTTGTATGCCTTTATCATTTTTGATTTCACCAATTCCTACTATCTTTCCGGATTGATTTCCTCCAAATTTTACCTTTCCACCTTCTTTTGGTTGTAAAGAGGTAAAAATTTTGAAATCATCGGTCATATGTCTGGAGTATCCACTGTCTATATACCATTTGTTGTTCTTGGATGCTTTAAGACATATATGCAATCAAATACGATTAAGTCTTAGGTACGCACATCTTTTTGGGTCCTTTTGGGTTAGTACAAAAGATTGTTAGAGCACATAAACCTTTAGGTACCCATTTGTAGGTTCCTATCTTTCCTTTCTTCTTATGAATGTATGATGAAGTATAATGACCTTTTATATTACAATAATTACAGTATGCAAAAGGATTTGATGTATGCACAAAATGCTGAAAATAATTCAAGTATGAGTTGCCTCTAGCTTTCTTTCTTCCGTTCCTTCTATCTGATTTTAGATCATATCCAATTCCAGAGCGGTCATTCACAAATCATTGAGCTTTTAAAATTACATTTAGCATCTCACTTCCTTTAGTAAATTTTTCAAGAGTTTTAGTAATATCAGTGTTTTTCTTTTTTAAAGAAGTACAGTTTTCACAATCATTTTCAAAATTCTCTTCAAATTATATTTCAAGAACTTTGTTTTTCTTTTTGAAAAAAACTAGTTCTTTAACTAGTTAACTTTGATGAATTCAGAATGTAAAGCATTATATTCGGAAAGTAATTCATCATAGGTAGGATCAGGATTAGTTACCTCTTATTCTATTTCTTTTTGAGCAACTAGATAGATAGTAGCTAATTCTTCTTCATCACTTTCTTCCTTAGAAGAGCTATCTCCGCATATGGCAAATACAAAGGATTTCCACTTGTTGTAGAACTTGCCTTTTCTCTTTTCTTTTATCTTCTAAGCCAGTTCTTGACATTCTGATTTGATATGTCCTGGCTTTCCGCATTCATAGCAGATGATATGTTCTTTACTTCTTGTTACTCCTTTTTGAAAATTCTTGAATCCTTGACCTTTCTTATAAAACTTTCTGAATCATTTTATTATTAGGCCCATTTCTTCATCATCAAGCTCTTCATCCTCATCTTGATTTTTATCTTTTTCTTTTAATGCTAGGCCTCTCTTTTCTTGTCACCAATGTCTTCTAGTTTTCATTTGAACTTTAATTTACTTTCATATTCAGAAAGACTTCCGAATAGAGAAGCAACCGATCGCATTGATTTTCCTTTTGCTTCTTTTATTGCAGTGATTGATTTTCCTTTTGCTTCTTTTATTGCAGTGACTTTGGCCTCTCACTCTTTAGAGAGTATATTAAGAATCTTTCTCACTTGGGTATGCTGATCATAGACTTTTCCAAGTGCTGCAAGTTGATTAACAAGATGAGTATATTTAAGTTCAAATTCAGCTATTGACTCACCTAATTTCATCCAAAGTAAATCAAATTCAGTAACTAGAGTATTTATCGGGTTTTCTTTTATTCCCGAAGTTCCTTCATGAGCTATTTCCAGGGCTTCCCACATTTCTTTAGCTGTTAGGAGTGTGCAAATTTTGAAGTACTCATTTTGACTCAAGGCACTTTGAATCATTAGAATTGCCTTACTATTGAGGGTGATGAGTTTCTTATCATTTTCATCATATTATGCTGGTGTCTTAAGAATCCACTGTGATTCTACAATCTTTTCAAGTTTGTAGTTTCCACTTTTACTCACATCTCATAGTCTGTATTCTGTAGCCATTACGAAGACTCTAAACTTCACTTTCCAGAATGAGAAGTGTTCAAAATTGAAACCTGGAGGTCTTATGATAGAAGCTCCGTCAGGAAGAATTCCTTCACCTATGCTTCCATTAGATCATTCTTAGGCTGTTATACATTAAAAAGAAGACCTACGCTATGATATAAATGTTAGTGCAAGCGTTTCACCTAGGACGGGGTGAATTGGGTGATACCAGAAATTTTCGTTACGTATAAAAAAATTGACAGAATATATAAAGCAGTTGAGAGTAAGGAGAAATATCCCCGAAGTGTACACCTGGAGTTACACTGGTTCAGCCGCAACCACTTTGACCTACGTCCAGTCCTCAGAACGTCTTTAAGAGTTTCACTATATCTTCCAAGATTCAGTGGGTTCTTGGCACCTCTGTACACAATAAGTCCTTCACCTGGACACTCGCTCCCCTTTACACGTTGTAATCAAATCCCCAACTAAAGGTTTCACAACCTTAAGTTGTCTCAATAATGAATATTGAGGTTGTAATGAAAAACTCTCTCACAGAGTAAATGAATAATCGCTGAAGTACAAATAATGAGTATAAGAAAAACAGAGCCCTAAAAATGTGTTAATCAGTGTATGTTCGTGTGTTCTCAGTTGTTCAGTTCTATTCTTTGAATGCTCCATATATATAGATGATTTATGGTATTTGTTGGAAATATTTCAAATATGTCTGTTAGAGTAGCGTAGCAATGGTTGGATATTCTTCTAATTTGAAAACTATCCATTTGTGGTATTTAGCAGTAGGTGAGCATTCTGACGTTATTTTTGACTTACCACTTATGGCATGATCACTTTATTATTTCTCTACAAATGCACTTAGAATACTAATACAATGATGGTTAATCATATAGAAAACAAATCAATAAACATTGAATTAAAGACATGTTTTATGAACTTCATTACTCAAGTGGCTACTCGAGTGATCATGCTCATTACTCGAGTAGTCCCTCGAGTAACCTTATTAAAAATCAGGCAGAGAGTAAATCAATGTTTTCTTACCACATTACTCAATTGAGACATGGAGTACCTAACTGCACAAAACCTTTGATTGCTTGGTTAGTCGAGTGATCCCTCGAGTAATGAGATTCAAATCTTGGCCGAGAGTACCTGTTCTCTGATTACTCGAGTGATCTTTCAAGTAATGCTTTAAATAAGTTTGTAGATTACTTGAGTGCTCCCTTGAGTAATGCCTTTTTCTCACCTAGTTACTTGAGTGCTCCCTTGGGTAAATAGTGACATTTCTTGGCCGAGACCTACTGGAAGATATTTTCCCTGGTTACTCGAGTGGCTATTCGTGTGAGACCTTTTCTCATGTTGATACTCGAGTGGTTACTCAAGTAATGGTTCATATAACTTTACAGATTACTCGAATGACCCCTTGAGTAACTTCTTCCAAATTTTGGCAGTGCCTCTCTGGAACATTTTCTCCACCATTACTCGAGTGATGCCTCGAGTAACAGGTTCCATTACTTGAGTGCTTACTCGAGTAACCCTTGACCAAATCTGCCAATGCTATTTTTCCTGTGCTTTGTGTCTGAGTTCTTCTTTATTACTCTAGTGCTTACTTCACGTAATGCTTTTGTTTGCCTTTTAGTTACTTTGTTCAAATGCATTTGTTTGTTATCAAATCCTCTTATATTATTAGTCCAATCTTTGTTATCATCAAAACATATGGGATTTAACAACCTTATTAATACATATGAGGGGAGTGAAATGAGAAGAGGATGTACATCTAGACTATGTAGACGAAGGCACGATACGCAGACCGTATTTAAAAAAGAATTTAAAACTCTTGTAAAACTAGGCCATATTGTTTGCCATACCCAAACAATGTTAGAAATTAAAACCACAACAAACAACAATTCATACATTATGAAAAGAAATAAATGTGATGATTATGTTATGCTACGAATAGTTAGCCATAACGGTCCTGCTAATTAAAATTAAGAGTGGTCCTAACTTTTAATGAGAATGATACTATCAGTAATAAAAAGGCAGAGGTATGCCAATTTAGTATGGTTGGCTTCTATAATATTAGCTTCCTCATAGTTTGCTTGATTTTCAAGCTTTTTGACACCAGCATAGAGGCATCACATGTCTCCAAGAACAGTTATGAATCTTCATAATCTATTCATCCTTAACATTTCGTGCCAGAGATCCCCACATGTTTGTACTCAACATGCTACCTATGAGATTTTGAATTTAACAAGCCCATAATATAAGAGTACCAAAGCTAGGTTAGGTCTTCCTTGGTCTCCCATCCTTCTCAATTAATCACCATTAATCGAGTCTAAAGCAATATATTACATACAACTTATATATCACATATACAATTTATAATCGAGACAAAAACTTAAACGCATAATTGACCTGGCTCTGAAACCATTGTTGGGATTGGTAGGCAAGACGGAAAATTAAAATTCAAAATTTTTTCAATCCTTACTACAGATCTGTCAATGACATTTAAATCGAGTAGTAGAGAAACGTACCTTCTTATATGTTCAATCTTTATTTTCAATCTCAAGGAGCTAACAACTTGGATCAGCTCTCTCTACCGATATCCACACAAATAGGAATCCAACACGAATAGTATGCTAGCGCCACGAACGTCCTTCTCTAGAGTTTTCTTTTACCACGGCTTTCTATCTATCTTTCATCACTTATAGAAAACCCTAGCTCACCCTTTAAATAACTAGTCAGGGTTTTCTATTTTATTATAGATATTGAATTTTTAAAATTAACCTTGATTAATTTTGAAATCAATATCATATCAATTAACACTTAATTGTCTTTTAATAAGTAAATTAAATAAATATGGTTTAATTAAATCTGTCCAACAGTTTTAATTTAACCTATTTATTTAGTCTAAATAAAGAGCCAATGGAAATAGATTTAATTTATGTGTATAAGTTAAATCTAAGATAGTAAATCTTTATCGTGTTAGTTATTAAATTTATTTTATCAGATAAAACTAAATTTAAAACCAACACAATATAATAATATTATCATATAATATGTGTGTGTGTGTGTGTGTGTACGTACGTGCATATTTATGTCTGTATTTCAAAAATATATAATGTCCCATAATTTATACACCAAAGATCCCATGTATATTTATTCAACAAATAGAATAAAGCATGAATTTTGGAGAATTTGACTATTCTGCTAGTGAAAATTTTCTGTAAGACAGTGAGTTTGTTACATAGTTTTGGATGACTAAATGATGTCCAAAAATTGTGAAATTTTAAAGGCTAATGGTAGACATTTTGCACTTTTATTTGATAGGTCAAATGCATCATTTAGACTTGTACACTAAGAGTTATGAATATTTGAAGTTTACACAGGGAAACTAGCTACATTCTAAGACAACGTTCAAAGATTTAAATTCTGAGAATATTGAACTTTCAGTTGGCTAAAGGCTATATTTTTCCTTAAAATTAGACTCAATAAGAGTTAAGTAGCCTTTCAAAGCACTTCAATTGTATGTCTACAAATAAAGATATAAATTCTCAAAGTCGGGCGAAAATGCTGTCAGTTTTGGGCGAAAATCACAAAATGTATGGCCAAAATGGTAATTTATCATATTAATCAAAATAAAATTTATTTTCTCCAGAAACTACCCTCAATTTAATCTAAAGTGAGCTAAATAAAGAGGGAAATTTTTTTGGATATTTATCATTAATTTTTGGATAAAGGTCAAAATAAAAAGTGAAGTGGTAAAAGATTTCAATTAATGAAAAGTCGTGTAGAGGAGGTTAATAGCTGAAATGGATCATCATAATTCTCCCTACCAACAAGCAATTTTGGCCAAGCAATCACAAAAGGGAAAAAAAGAAGATGATGATGGTTTAATTAATTGGCCCTATGATATATAAAAAAAACAATAGAATAAGGCATATGGTAAAACCTATTCTTTTTACTTCAATTCTAATTTTCAGGTGAACAAAGAGGAATAGAGAGAGAGAGAGAGCTCACACACAACATAGCAAGAACAAGAACAAGAACAAGAAGTTAGGGTTCCAAGCAATCTAAGGTAAGGAGATGATTTTCTTGTGAATTTGCTTGCTAAAAACCTAGCATACATCTTCTAAATCCTATATCTCCATGATTATGGCTTGTAGCAAGGCAAAATTTCTAAGTTTATAGAGAAAAACTCTATAATTTAGAGAGAGAAAGTGGTGAATCCAAGAAGTGATCTCAAAACTTTGATTATCTTATTGAATATGTTGATCTTGTGGTTGTTGGTCTTGAATTTGGCTTAATTTTCTCATGTTTTTGTAATTTTGGGCTGATTGAAACCTAAGGGTTATGCTAAAAAAAGTTTCTACAAATCATGTCCATTTGGTGTTTGGGCAGCTAATGATGTGATTAGGAGTGAAAAGGGAGGAGTTTAAAAGGATAAATCAAGAAAATCACAATTTCCCTTTTTTTTCTTTCTCAAACTTTTGGTCAGAATAGTTTCATGAGTAAGGTACTAGAATTTCATCAATTTGATGGTTCCATTGAGTTTAGAAGGAAAAATTGTGTAGGGTTCATGTTAAGTATTTTGGCAGTGAATTTGGGCTTTAAAAACCCTAAATAAGGGCTGCCAAGGGTAATTTCATATTTTGGCAGTGAATTTGCCAAAACCAAGGCCAAAAACTGGATTCCTTGGGCAAAATTATGTAAGAATAGCCCGAGTCATAATTTTTAGAAAAAATTAGTTGTACTTGGTATAAAGGGACTTAGACTGGGTCCCTAAGGGTATTTTGGTCATTTTGCAATTTTAAGCTAAGATAACCAACAAAATGTGTTTAGAATAATATTTAAATGAGTAATGACTCATTTATTGAAAATTTGGAATTGTAGGACCAGACCGCCAGCCCAAGCCCGATCGATATAAGGACCTATTTGTGCTTTAAAAAGGGATTTCAGGTAGTAACTCTATCTTTCATATATTATGTGAATGTTTTGTATGTTTGTGTATCTATCTTCTATGATATAATTGATGAAAACTATCTTATCGAATAGGGCAATTTGTGCGAGTAGGCACTTTTATCTGGTTATTGAGTAAGAATCTGACCGAGGTGTACGGTTAGTGGAGCAATAGCCTCGACTCATGTTACATACGTGATGTTGTTTGTGTTGTTAATATGTTGCATAACATGGAGCATGACATATTATATGATTGGTTGTATGTTACTACTAAGATTCTTTTGAATATCACCCTTTTTCAAAATTAAAAATATTCCAGCTGAAGTTAGTGGCTCAAAGGGCAAAAAGGCCAACACGGGTGATTGAGGGTCCTGGTGAAGATTCTACTATAAATATTTTTAAGGATACTGTAAATATTTTTGAGGATACTATAATTATTTTTCAAACCCTATGGGGATTTTCTTTAATGTAATACAAGTACTAATGTCAGTATATTATGTTAGTTCTGTTTGCCTGTCAAACTCTGTGTTATTTACTCTACCAATATCAAAATGTTAAGTTATTTGACATTTTTTGTATCAGAGCTTAAAGCGATTTTGGCATTTTCAAAATAGTATACTAATATGGTCTTGTTTGTGTGGTGACAGGAAATAATGCTCGGACGATGACATCGACAGCTTGAGGGATCACTCTCAATAGTGAATCAAAGTCCCCCAGAGCAGTGGATTCATGAGAGACAGAGGTACATTGAGTATTATGGACTGGGTGGCATTCAGATAAGGAGGACGGCTAGAAAGAGTATACCAGTAAGACCAATTTATGGCCCGGAGCCTAGGCCAGCATCACCAGTTGTCGGGTCGTTGATTAGAGAATCGATACATCCACTGACAGATGAATCTAAGGAGTACCCGAGCAAAGTTGATATCTCTCGAGCAGAGATGGTGCATGTGATCTATGACTTGCAGCCGAATTGGGAGTTGTAGTACTTCATCCGGAGCAGATATCGCATGCTATATGGGCACATGTCACTCCCATTGACCAATACCTCTCATATCTGGGTGCTGTGGAGTCCCTATATAGGAGGTAGGAGCCATTAGAGATAGATTTGCATGATGAGTTTTGGATCTTTACTACCATAGACTTCTTTCTGGACATAGCCTTCTAGAACTAGAAGAAAAATAGCATAGTTGAGAGAGGCTTGAACTAACACTTTTGGGAGTTCATGGAGTATATGATTGACTATGTATAGTGGCACATGTACCAAGAGTGATGTGGGGACTAGGCACTATATTTTGGGTGACTAGAGGTAGCTGGTACGTCTTTTGAGGCTAGGATAGTCATAGGGGACTGGTAGACAGAAGAAGATAAAGTCGGTGTCTGTGTTTTGTATGGGTACATAGAAAGTTAAGTGTACTTAACTTAGGGTAATCAAGGGAAAGGTGACCTTTTGGGAAGCCTTATGTATAGTTAGGATATGAAATGTAAAAGAAATAAAGACTTATTGTACAGTAGTTTTAGGATATTTGGTGCATAGTATGACTTCCTAACTGCTGTAATTACATGTTATGTGATATGTATGACATACTTGTGTACCCAAATTGTTTTGAAATGAAAAAAATGCCTTTGCATCTATATGAAATTTATTTCTTCTTTATTTTCATTTATAGTGGATTATAGAGATGGCACAAACAAGAAAAGGTGGTAGAGGCTAAGGTAGAGGTAGGGTTGGGGGTCGACATGGAAACAATGATAAAAAATAGGGTGCTAGACCTGACCTAATATAGCAACAAATTCTGGGTATATAGACGAAGCAGCAGGCCACAATGAATGAAATCAGGGAAGAGCTGCAAGAAGTGCAGCAGAGGCAAGATCGGTTGGAAGATCTAGTGAGGGAAGACGGTGAAGATAATCCACCCAAGGGACTTCAACTAGAAGATCTTTTGCTTGATTTGAAGGCTGATATATAGGTCTAGGTAGGAAGGTTTAGTAAACAGCAACCTCCTGTCTTTCAAGGGAAATTTTATCCTCAGCTAGCCGAAGACTGGCTAACGTGACTAAAGAAAATTTTCAACATCCTCTTGTGCCCTAATGAAATTAAAGTTCTGCTGACAATTTATAAGCTTGAGGGTAATGCATATAAATAGTAGAAGAATACTGAACTGATCCTTCTGGGGAAGAATTTTCTGGTAACATGGGAACTATTCCAAGAAAAATTCAATGAGAAATAATTTCACCGTTCTGTCAAGCTAGAAAAGGAAAGAGTTCCTCAATATACAGCAACAAAGACAGAGAGAGCTTTGATGAATACTTAACTTGTTACATCCAGTTGTCTCGATATTCTGCAAACCTTAAGTATCAGGATGACAAGGGTAGAGCTCAGACATGATGATATAGGAGATAAAGCCCAAGCTGAAAGAGAAACTTGTTTCCAAACATTTCAATGAGTTCAACAAGGCAGTTGAAGAATGCCGTATGACCGAGAACAACTTGTTGAACTTGTATTATGCTTAACACAACAATAACAAGGGTGTATCTGGTAGTGGGGCTTCATCTAAGAAATGTAAGGATTAGGGTAGGCCATCTTGAGGGGACAATAAAAGGCCAACAAGGCTGGAGACAGCAGAGGCTAGAGTTTTTTAGGAAATAGAACCTGCTAGTATTGTCATAAGCCATTTCACCCTGGGAAAACTTGCAATGGTGCTTTATTAAGGCAAGATCCAACTAGATAGCCTACTTGTTATGTATGCAATAAACCAAGGCATTTTGCTAGAGATTGTCCGTAAAAGTGCCAGCCAGAAGAGCTGAGGCCCAGATTTCCAGCCAAGGTTTATGCTATAATGCAAGAGGAAGCTAGGATGTTTCTGAACTGATACAAGGTACGGTTTCCCTTAATGGCAACTTAGTACAAGTCATGTATGATTCGGGTGCTAGTCATTCATTTATTGCATATGATTGTGTGAGACGGTTAGACTTAAAGGTACACAAATTCCTATATGACCTAGTCATATCTACGCCTACAGGTGTTAGAGTTGTCACGATTGATGTCTATTTGAATTGTGTAGTAAATGCCAAGAGACGTGAATCAATCGTGGATCTGATTTGTCTACTATTACAAGGCTTAGAGGTAATCCTTGACATTAATTGGTTGATGACCAATAGTGTGTTGCTCAACTGTAGAAACAAATGGGTTATATATCCTAATTTGTAACCGCATATTGGTATAGAAATCAATCTTAATTTGCTTTTCGCAACTGAGGCCGAGAGATGCTTACATAAAGTTTGTCAAGGGTACCTTAAAATTTTCTCCATGCAATCAGAGGCTGGAACAACATTGGAGAGTATCCTTATGGTAAATGATTTTTCATACGTGTTTCCAGAAGATATCAATGGATTACCCTCGGATAGGGAAGTAGAGTTTGCTATTGATCTTAGGTCTGGAGCAGGAGTAATATCTAAAGTCCCATACAGAATGGCTCCAAGTGAGCTGGCTAAGTTTAAGAAGTAGATTAAAGAGCTGCTAGAGAAAGGGTTTATTAGACCCAATATAGTACCATGGGAAGTTCCAGTACTCTTTGTCAAAAAAAAGATGAAAGCCTACGACTCTGTATTGATTATAGGCAGTTGAACAAGGTGCCATCATGAACAAATACCCACTTCCCAAAATAGATAATTTACTCGATCAATTATCTGGTTCCTATGTATTTTTAAAGATTGACTTGATATCAGGATATCACCAGCTCAGGGTTAAAGCGGAAGATGTACCGAAAACTTCTTTTTGGATCGGATATGGCCATTGTGAATTTCTTGTAATGCCATTTGGGCTGACAAATGCTCTTACTGTATTCATAGACTACATGAATCGAAATTTGTGTTCTTATATGGACCAATTTGTAATAGTCTTTATTGAAGATATTCTTGTATACTCACAGAGTAGAACAGAGCATGAGCAACATCTGAGAACAATACTAAACACATTGAGGGGAAGCAACTCAATGCCAAGTTGATTAAATGCGAGTTTTGGCTTTCAGAAGTGAGATTTTTGGGCCATGTAGTTTCACAGCAAGGGGTCTCGGTTGATCCTATCAAAGTGGAAGCAATACTGAATTGGGAGAGACTAGAGATTGTATTAGAGATATGCAGTTTTTTGGGTCTTGCCGGTTGTTATGAATGTTTTATATAGAATTTCTCCAGATAGCTTTGCCTTTGACAAAGTTAACACAAAAAAATCAACATTTTATGTATGATAATAGTTGTGAGAGGAGCTACACGGAGCTGAAACAAAGATTAACGATAGCACTAGTGCTGATGATTCCAGATCTGCAATTTACCTTTATTGTTTATGTTGATGCTAGTGTGCGTGGATTGGGATGTGTATTGATACAACATGGTTGAGTAGTGGCATATGAATCTCGTTAGTTGAAGCCTTATGAATTGAATTATCCCACTCATGATCTTGAATTGGTAGCTATCATATTTGCCTTAAAAATTTGGAGGCATTATCTCTATGGTGTGATCGTAGAGTTGTACAGCAACACAAATGTAACCCCCTGCCGTAATTATATTTGGATTACAAAGATTTAGTGAAATAGAGACCAATAACAATCAAAACTCATTTTCAAACCCATATACCAGACAGGGTTTTCACAAATACCTTTCAAAATCATTTAAAACCTGGTCTCATATTCACATTTTTGAATACAATTACTACACAAAGATAAATCATATTTAATTATATCAGAGTACACAATATAATAATCCCGGCAATCCTGGGTTCTATATATTAATCAAAGCCTTACAAGGAATATTCGCCCATATACAATTACCTAAATAGGGGATTACACAAATCTACCTCATACACATAAGCAAATCCTCATCCACATATACACAACTAAATCCAAATACACATCCCAACAAGCAATGATATCCAACTACGAAAATGACAACCCAAAGGAGCCCTCGTCGCCCTTGGTGCTTGCTCCATCCTCAATCTACTACCCTATCTGAAGGTTAGTAGGGGAGGATGAGATTCTAGAGAATCGCAGTAGGAAACAAATACCAATATGCATACAAGATAAGTGTTTAATGCATGACATGCTTGCATCACAATAACACATGCTCACATAATGACATAACTGCATGCTCAATGTTTAAACAACATACTCATGGCCATAGCATAACCAAAAACAGAGCTACAATCATTCATACATGTTTCCACGTAAGCTCCAGCTCTGGCTGCTCACGATCAGGGTGATCATTAAACCCTATAACCAAAACAAGGACATAGGGTTAATCCCTTTTCCAATTCCTTAACTCTCAAACACTTAAGTTGGTTATCATTTACAACCTTTAGGTGGCTACTCAAAGCCTAAACACAAGCCTAAAAGTTTGGGAAATACTTGACAAAAGACCATCTTTTGAATCCTCAAAATCCCCTTTTTGACTGTAGCACTCAAGTAAAGATGACCTTACTCGAGTGATGGATGCCTTTTACTCAAGTGATAAGCTCAACACTCTAGTGATGCCTCCTCAAGTACCCGAGTCCTACCAAGTGAAGCCCCGAAAGTGCTTACCCGAGAGCACAAAAATCCCAGAGCCAGAAGTGCACTCGAGCATTAGTTCTGGCACTCGAGTGATAGCCTAACAATTGATTGTGCTAGCTTACACTCTTGACAAACCAACTATGAGTGACAACCTGAGAAGTGGCTCTTTGTGCAGAAGCACATGATCACTCGAGTGAGACCACCTTCACTCAAGTGATAACCTACATCACTTGCAGGTAAGAAAGTACACTCTTTCTTCTTCCATGAACAAGTGCAACCAAAACTGAAGGGTAAAGGGAAAATATGATGCTACACTCGAGTGAGACCCATGTTCACTCGAGTGAGGCTCTATCAGAACCTAGAACGTAGCAGATATCAGAATTCTCCCTAACTTAACCAATATGTCTCCAATGGTCCTAAAACTTTAACACAAAGCCATTCCAACAAAATTTCACACAAGGAACCCATTGGAAACCTCAAAACAACCAAAATCACATCATAATAACATTTTCCCCTTATGGTCACACTTATCACACACATTATCTAAATTTCACCAACTTTACTCCCAATGCTCTAAATCAATTCCAATGACACCAAAACACACTATGGCATCATTTTAACCATAATACACCACCATTCCACAATTGTACCAAATTAGGGCAAAAACCACAAATCACAAAACTCAACCAAACAACACAATATATAGATCAAAAGGGAGATATCACTCACCTCTTCCTCTTTCTCAAAGCTAATCCTTGATACTTCATCTTTCCAAATTCCACCAACTCTCAAAACACCTTTTCCCAAATCTAAAACTATAACAATGAAGCACTCATTACTATGAACAAATTTAAAGAAAGGTATTTGAGCTAAAAGAGACAAGAACAAGGCTAAAAATCACCTTTTCTTTTTCTCTCTCCACCTTGAACTCACCGAAAATGGAGAAACAAGAGAGAGATGAAGATGAAGATGATGAAGTAGAGGATCAGTTTTTGGGATGCCAAAACTGACCAAGTAGAGAGGAGAGAGGAAAAGAGATTTGAAACTTTGACTTGATTCAAGGGCTCACCTCATGCCACTTGTCACAATCTTAACACACCTCCCATGAGCTTACATAAACTTAAATACATGGGATTCCACCCTTTCATCTCTACACAAATCAATTACAACCATTGATCTTCAAGCTACCAATAAGTTTCTTCCTCAGTAACTGATCAATTGGTCGACAACTTTACCGTTTTGCCCCTGATTACGGTAATTCCCTTGGAATCACCATCAAACTCATTTTCATATTTCTTAATCAAATTTGGGATCCTGCTAAACCAGGGCTTAATAGTCCACTAATCTCATACTTATTCTCTAAGCTCAAGTCTCAAAATTCGAGGTATTACAACAAGAGCTTGAAGTATCTGGATGATCAGAAAGAGCTCAACATGAGACAACACAAGGTGATGGAGTTGCTGAAGGATTACAACCTGTAGATCAAATACCATCTAGGGAAGGCCAATATAGTTACAGAATCATTAAGTAGTAAAATAGTGCATGTTGTAGCCCTAATGATATATGAGTATAAATTGATCAAGGATTTTAGAGATCTTAATCTGTATAATCAAATGTTGATTTGCGGCAACAATATCAACCAGGCTGAGAATGATTTAAGAGCTAAACTTAAAGAAGCTCAAATACAGGATAAAAGAGCACAATCTATTTGAGATATGATTAATAGAGGTGAACTCAGGCATATGATTGGTCACTAATTAGATTAGTTAGATAGAAAAAGTGATTATATGTTCCACCACAAATAGAATTAAAGCGGTAAATCATGGAGGAGGCTCACAAGAGTATATATACAGTACATCCAGGAGCCATCAAAATGTACCATGACTTAAAGTCTACATATTAGTGGACATGCATAAAGAGAAATGTGAAAAGATTCGTTGCTCGTTATCTTACATGCAAAAAAGTAAAGATTAAGCATCAGTGACTATCAAGACTTCTTCAGAATCTTGAGGTTCCTGAGAAGAAATAGGCAAGTATCACGATGGATTTTGTGACAGGGTTGCCTAAGATCAGAAATTATGATGTTATATGGGTAATCATTGATTGATTCACAAAACCACCTATTTACTACCAATTAGCATCCATTATTCTCTCGATAGGCTTGCAGAGATTTATATCGAAGAGATTGTGAGATTACACGGTACACTAAAGAGCATTATATCAGATAGGGACCCTCACTTTACTTCTAATTTCTGGAAAGCAGTGCTTGTGGCTTTGGGTACTAAACTCAGGTTCAGCACAACGTATTATCCTCAAATAGATGGCCAGATGGAATGAACCATTCAGATCTAGAAGATATGCTGAGGGCATATGTGTTAGATTTTGAAGGTAGTTGGAATCAAATCCTTCCACTTATCGAGTTTGCTTATAATAACAGCTATCATTCAAGCATTCAAATGGCTCCCTTTGAGGCAATGTACAGAAGGAAGTGTCAGTCTCCCTTGTACTGGACAGAGTTATCTGAGAGACGTTTGTTTGGGCTAGATATTTTTGATCAAGCAACAAAACAAATCAAGTTGATCAAACAGTGATTATTAGCTACCCAGAGTAGAAAAAAACATTATCTTGCAAGAGAAGGAAACCTCTAGACTTTGAGGTTGGTGACTATGTGTTTATAAAGGTTTCGTCTATTATAGGGATTATTAGTAGGGCCTTGAAAATAAAGAAGCTGAGCCCCAGGTATGTTGGTTCATTTGAGATCTTGTCAAAGATTGGGCCCAGTAGCGTACCAAATCACTTTACCCCTAAATTTGAGTAGATTGCATGCTGCTTTCCATGTTTTACAATTAAAGAAATATAAACCCGATCCCAAACATGTCATTGAATATGAAGATTTAGATGTGTGGGATGATTTGACGTATGAAGTTGAACCTAACCGGATCATTGATCGGTAGGAGAAATAGCTGGAAGACATACGCAAGCGGTACCTAGAATTTATGAATTAATATGTGTAACCAATTTTGAGGACAAAATTTTGTTAAGGGGGAGAGAGCTATAATATCCCAAAATTTATAAGATAAAAAACCAATGTATATTTATTTAACAAATAGAATAACAGGTGAATTTTGGAGAATTTGACTATGCTGCCAGTGAAAATTTCCTGTGAGGTAGTGAGTTTGTCATGTGGTTTTGGATGATCAAATGATGTCTAAAAATTATGAAATTTTACAAGCTAAAAATAGACATTCTAAGCTTTAATTTGATAGGTCAAATGCATCATTTGGAGTTGTGCACTAAGAGTTATAAATTTCTGAATTTTACCCAGTGAAACTGGCTACTTTATGGGTTAGTTAATGGCTATATTTTTCCTTAAAACTAGACTCAATAAGGGTTAAGTAGCCTTTCGAATAACCTCAATTGGATATTAACAAATAAAGATATAAATTCACAAAATTGGGTGAAAATATTGTCAGTTTTGGGCGAAAATCACAAAATGTATGGGCAAAATGCTAATTTGCCATATTAAGCAAAAGAAAATTTATTTTCTCCAGAAATTACCCTTAATTTCATCTAAAGTGAGCTGAATAAGGAGGAAAAATTATTTTTGGATATTTATCATTAATTTTTGGATAATGGTCAAAATAAAAAGTGAAGTGGTCAAAGATTTGAGTTAATGAAAAGTTGTGTGGAGGAGGTTAATAGTTGAAATGGATCATCATAATTCTCCCTACCTACAAGCAATTTTGGCCAAGCAATCACAAAAGAAAAAAAGAAGAAGATAATGATGGTTTAATGAATTGACCGTGTGATATAAAAAAACAATAGAATAAGGCATATGATAAAACCTATTCTTTTTCCTTTAATCCTCATTTTTGGCTAAACAAAGAGGAATAGAGGGGGGGAGAGAGCTCACACACAATATAGCAAGAACAAAAACAAGAAGCTAGGGTTCCAATCAATCTAAGGTAGGGAGATGATTTTCTTGTAAATTTGCTTGCTAAATGTAATACCCTTATCTTATTTTCACCTTTTTCAGAGTATTTACAAAAACGATACGCAGTTCGGGGGGCAACACAAGATAGCATAAATATACTGATAATATGTACATGAATACAGAAATTTCCTATAGGGATTCATACAGGATAATTACAATCAATGTAGCCATACAAGGCTACTTGGGTGTTTAAACCCGTCCTAGTGAAACTGAGACATCTTCCTACCTTTATTCCACCACTACAATCCTCTCGTGTAGTCCTTTTCTCTGATCTCTATGTACCTTCTGTATTTATATGTCTAAATTATTGGTAGGGGAGGGTGAGATTTGAGAGAATCTCAGTAGGAAATAGATACCATAATGTATCCATGATAGATATTATGTATATGACATATTAGTTTTAACTAGATGTATGCCCCATAATGATATTTTTGCATGCTCAATGTTTCTTGCAACAAAACTATGGCCACAGTGAAAACAAAAACAGAGCTTCATTTATTCAAATATGCTCTACACAATCAAGGCAAGCAATCACATACATCACTACATAAGCAGAGATATCAAATACATGCAAGTAAGGAAGTTCCCTACCTCTGGTCTCTGAGTCCTTCTCTTGTACCTTTATACCAGTCCAACAATCTGTGTCCGGCTCGGGCTACTGTCTGATCCTAAATTCCCAAATGTACAAGAATTACATTACAACGCATTCATGTACTACTTTAGACACTTCTATAATATTTCTAGTGGTTATATGAGTCTATAGTGAAAATTTACCAAAATACCTCTAGGGACTCAGCCCGGCCCCTTGTACCCGGTTCAACCGTACTTTTCTTGAAATTTTGACTTAGGTTATTTTGACACATGTTTTCCCAAAGAATTCATTTCTAGTGTTAGAATTACCAAATTCATTGTCAACAGATAGAAATTCCCTTAGTAACCCCCAATTTAGGGTTTCAGGGGCGTTTTGGTCATTATGTTTTTTAGGGCTTTTCTGGAAAAGTGTTCAACTATAACCCCCACATGATTTTTCCTCCTGAGCACAATGGAATCATCAAAACATCAAAAATCCAACTTTAAGCCCCTGACCTAAAGTTGCCCGAATCTCAAGATTCTCTAGGAAAAATTGGGGTTTTCGAATTCTAACTCCGCAGACTTGATCATTTCTATTTCTAATTACTTTATTAACTATTTAATTATATTCCCAACACAATTTAGACTCAATTTGGATAGCATAATGCCTAGGATTCAACGTTTCCCAAATTTTACAACCACAGTAGATTAAATAGAAATTCACCGATTAAATCAATCACAACAGTCAGAATAACTAAAGATTGAAGCTTATGAAGTTACATTTAGCTCCTTCTTGTTGTTCTCTTGATGGCTGAAACCCTAGCCTCTCAAACTTCAAAATTTTTGCTTCAGCAACCTTGAATCACATAGAGGAGAAGCTTTGGAGAAGGGTTACACATGTTAGGAGCTAATTTACCAAAGAAATTACTTACCTTTGCAAGTTTTCTCCTTACTTCTCTCTAGATATCAAGCAAGCTCTCTCTCTCTCTCTCTTGGACACTCAAAACTGATGGAAATGAAGGGAAAGAGGAAGAGAAATAGCTTTTGTGATTATCCCTTAATTTCTTTAATTATTTAATTTTTGAAATCCTTATTTTCGGATTTATTGGGAATTCTAGCCGATTTTATGTCCAAACTTTAAAAAATCATGACTAAATTTGTAAACATCATATTGGAGTGATTCTAAAGGTTATATGACCCTTATTGAGTCTAGTTTCAAGAAAAAATATAGCCCTTTGATAATTTGAAGCAGAAAATTCCCAGAATTAAATTATTTAAGTGCCATTCTAGAAAATCAATATTTTTTCTGGGCTAATTTCAAAAATTCATAACTCTTTGTATACAGCTCTAAAAATTACCTATTACATATCAAATTAATGCGTCAGATGACTACTCTCACCTTGTAAGATTTCAATTTTTTTGCACATAATTTTGGTCTTCCAAAATCACATGACAAACTCACTGCCTTACCGAAAATCTCATTGGTAGCATAATCACATTCTCCAAAATTCACCATTTTATTTTACTGACTATTTCTAATAATTACAATACATTTTGGTGAATAAAATTTGGGGTGTTACAGTTCTCCCCCACTTAAATAAATTTGGCCTTGAAATTTGATATATTGTATAATATCATCTAGACCTTCGGAATCCCTTTTTATCACTTAATATATCTCTTTCATGTGTAGGCTCGTCAAGCATGCAACACAATCATATTGTAATGCCATATTACAATAACACTATATTCAGTTCAGTCGGAGATGTATTACATACCTCAGTCCTCTGACTGGGTGGTGTACCCTTATGGTATGTAATTCAGTAATTCAGTGTATCTCTGTGGCACTATAACTCAGTGTACCTTTATAGCACTATAATTCAATAATTTAGTGTACCTTTACGGCACTATAATTCAGTAATTCAGTTCGGTCAGAAATGCTCAGAAACAACCACTATTGCAACACCTACTTTTTCCATACCTCAGCTGGGCTCGAGACCACCAACTAGACATATCGGTGTACCCGTAGCCACTATGTTCAATCATGTTTAGTGTACCCGTAGGCACTATGTTTAGTGTACCCGTAAGCACTATGTTCGATCATATTCAATGTAACCTTAGGCATTATAATTCGGTTAGGTGTAAAATCCTACATGCCAATTAGTGGACCTATGTGTATAGAGGCCTTAAGACCTAGTGGACCAGGGTATTCTTAAGTAGGAAGATGTATTCATAATTGTATTAGGCTAGTGATGATCTGTGGAATTAAGGAACAAGAATCTCATGGATACAAATCCTTATAGAGAGGGATTATGAAAGGTTGCTAGCATCTAAGTCTAGCATCGAGAAAGATTATGTTCATAAAATATTCCCTTAAGGGATTGATTGGGGTAATAGCTTTCTAATGAAATGAGCAACATAATTAATCTTCCTGCTATTCCATTAACTTAAGGCTATATTAGGAGTCGATTGGTGGATGGCAAATGATGTGATAAAAGGTATGAGTATAAGGGTTACCAAGTAAATCGTAACCCAGGAATCAACCAATAAGTTTTGATTCCACAAAAATTTGAAATGGCCCAGAAATCAACAGTGGATTTATTTTATTATCATTGCAAGGTTTGGAAACTATTCTGGGTAGTGACTAATTGATAGCAAATAATATGTTGCTATATTATGGAAACAAAAGACACAAGTCAATATAGAAATTAGCCTTAATTTTCTTTCAGCAGCTGAGGTTGAGAAATGGTTGTATAAAGGTTGGCAAGGGTACATAATAGTCTTGATGGATGATATACTGGTCTATTCATAGAGTAGATCATAACGTGAACAGCATTTGAGAATTATGTTAAGTATACTAAAATCTAAGCAACTCTATGTCAAGTTGAGCAAGGAGCCTCGGGGGGTATCTTTGCAAGGGGGAAGCAGTCTCAAATTGAAAAAGGCCAGAGACTATTTCTGAAATATGTAGTTTTTTAGGTCTTACCGAATATTACTAAAAATTCATACTGAATTCCTTCAAAATAGCTTTGTCTTTGACAAAGTTAAACTGATAAAGAAAACTCAATATTATCTATGGGATCATAATTATGAGAAAAGCTAAACTGAACTAAAACTGACATTGAGACTAAAATTATAGACCACTATACTAATAATCCCAGATCCACTGTGGACCTTCGTTGTCCTTACTGATACTGGTAGGTATAGATTAGGAAGTTTTTTAATGTGGCATGGCCATGTATTGGCTTATGCAACTAGAGAATGAAAGCCTCACCAAAATCTAATTATTATCCCACACATGATCTTTAGTTAGCAGCAATTATACTAGTACTGAAAATTAGAGACGCTATCTCTATGGTGTGACCATAGAATTGTACTGTGACTATAAGAAATAGTTATATGATTAAAAATAATGAATGAGGAAAATCACTGATGGATGGAGCTGCTTAAATATTACAATCTAGATATAAAATATCACCCAGGAAAGGCTAATGTCGTTTCTAACACATTGAGATTTAAACAGTATGGGTGGCCTCCATGATGATTCGTGAGTAGAAACTGATCAAGAATCTCAGATGTCTAAGTCCGTCTAAATAGTTTTTGATAAGTGATAATGATGTGAAATATGTGTAGCAATTTTTGGAGATGAAATTTATTTAAGAGGGAGAGAACTATAACGCCCCAAATTTTATTCACCAATATGCCTTGTAATTATTTGTGTCATTTAATGATATGGAATGGTGAATATTGACCTACCTTGAATAGCCTCTGGCTATAAATTTTAGATCATAGGAATTAAACACTGAAAATTGGAATGTGAATAGTGCTACCAATGTTATTTCCGACAAGGCAGCGATATTGTCATGTGATTGGGATGACCAAATGATGTTCAAAAATTGTGAAATTTTTCAAAAAGAAAGTAGACACTCTAAGCTTTAATTTGATAGGTCACACAGATCATTTGAAGATGTATACAAAGAGTTATGAATTTTTGAAGATTACCTAGTGAAACTGGCTACTTTCAGGAAAAGTGTCAAAAGATTGAAATTTTGAAAATTTCCAGCTTTTAATGGGCTAAAGGCTATATTTTTTCTTAAAACTAGACTCAATAAGGGTTTCAAAGTGTTTGGGATCACTACAATTGAAGTACTAAAAATAAAGTTGTGAATTTTCAAAGTTGGGTGAAAATGCTGTCAGTTTTGGGCAAAAATCACAAAATGTAAGGGTAAAATGGTAATTTTCCATATTAAGCCAAAGAAAATTATTTTCTTTAGTACACACACTCATTTTCGTCCAAATAGGCTGGAAATAAAGGGAAAATATTTATTGTGATAAGTATGCCCAAATAAAAAAAGATAAAGCAAGTTTTAGCCAATTAAATGTAGTGGAAGAGTCAAAAGTTGTAGGCAAATACCTACAATTAAACTTATTATTTGAGGAGGAAAAATTGAGATACTTTAAGAAGCAATTCTTAGCTCCTTCAAGAGCTATATTCGGTCACATTGAAAAGAGAAAGAGAAAAGCATATTCAACCAAACAAAAAGATGAAGTCTTGGTCAATTTTCTCATGCTACTTAACACACTAGTACATAAAAGGGCTTTTAGACTGGAACATTTAAACTGGTTATATCGGATAAGGTTTTAAAAATATGACTGGTGGCATTTTTGTAATTATAATAAACTTTTAAGACCAGTTACTTAGAAATAAAGTCTTAAAAATACCTTTTAGACCGGTTCCAAGAACAACCGGTCTTAAAATATATACAATTAAAAAAATAAATATATGTAATATATTTTCTAGATCGGTTCTAAATATAACCAGTCTAGAAAATATTATCTAAATTAAATGCAATTAAAAAAATGAAATGTTTATTATTTTTAAGACCAGTTGTAAATAAAAACCGGTCTCAAATACTAAAACTTTAAAACCAGTTATTAATAAGAACTGGTCTTACAAATTTTTATTTTTTTAAGACCAGTTAATTATTAAAAACCGGTCTAAAATATTAATTTTAAGACCGGTTTTGTATAACAACCGGTCTTAAAACTGACTTAAATTTCAACTCGTGCCTAATTTCAACTCTGAAATCTAATACTCAAGAACATCATGCAAACCCCTCCCTCTATTCGCAGTAGCTCCTTCTTTCCGCTTCTGTCCTCCATCCTTAACCTTCACCACCGTCAACACAGATCTACGGTTGAATACATTACTGTAAGGCTATCGTCATTTGTTCCCTCCAATTGGTTTCTTTCTCAACCTCATTTTTATTGTCAGGTCTATGTTTTAATTGTCAGGCCTTCAATTAAATTCGTGGTTTCATTTTTGGCTATTTTATTGAAATTGTGGAATGACTTGGCCTCCATTTTCTTTGTTCGATTCTTGCAGCAAGTCATCAACCCACTTTTTGAGAAGCGTCTAAAGCAATTCAGGATCAGAGGTGCATTGCCTCCTAAGAAAGACCTTACTAGATTTGTAAAGTGAACAAACACTATTTAAATCAAGAGGAAGAAGATGTATGGAAAACTAACTGAAGCTCAGGATTCATGATTTTTTAATCCTGACTCTGGTTTTTCTTTTGTTATATCATTCAAAGTAAAAGCCTAATTGGGACTTTCAAATTGTAAGATATTTCTTTCTTCTTGTTGACTGATCTGAAGGTTATAAATTAGTAGGACAATTCATCTCATTATATATATTAAATGATAGTAACTTTACTGGCATCTTTGTTCTGTGGACCTGGGTGTATTTTGCTGCCATTAATTATTCTGAAGAGTTTTACTATATGCATGTGTCTGAGGTTAATGTCCTTATACTGTTACTGAGAAGATACAATAATTGGAAAAAAATTGATGTCATATAACCTTCTGAAGTGGAGTTCAATCTCTGTAATGGTTACTAGATAATTTAAAATTTCCTCAACAAGTTCTTCTGAAAGAAGGAAAAGGAGCCAAAAGTAATCAATGTGTTCCTCAAAAGTGTGCTTCTTAATAGAGGATTATAGTAGTATACTTCTGCCTTTAATTTTGTTAATTTTATTCTTTCTATAATTTGGTTTTTCCCTATTTTTCCCTTTCCCATAAGCTTATGATGAAATCTTCAATCCTTCATCGATTGATTTTAATTTATCTTAAACCATCACTATCTTTAAATAGTGTCCTTAAAGTGAGGATAATGAGTCATCCTAGTGAGGGTACTCTGGATCCAACTAATGTTAATAAAAGCGAGCCTAGTAATGCTCCAAGCGTGGAACAAAGTAAGCCACATAACCAGTCCATATGAAGGGGTAGGTGAAGCACTGATTGAGAGACATTCTCCTCAATCAGAATAACGAGGAAAAGATTCCGATTGAGTTTGATAGATATTAGAAACCAATCAGACCTAATACAAGCTGGTATAGGAATTTTGTCAGCCTCCTAGCATGCAATAAGCCTAGCATCTTGATAGAGCAATGGAGAAATGTGGATAAAAGTATGAAGTGATATATTTGGAAAACTTCCCGCTCACTTACGGCATTCCTGAGAGTGAAATCTTGTATAACAAGACTGTTAGTTCCCATATGCTTTAATGATAACAAAGATTGGACTAATGATATAAGAGGATATGATAACAAATAAATTTGAACAAAGTAAATAAATAGTAGACAAAGCATTACTTGAAGTAAGCACTGGAGTAATAAAGAAGATTTGAGAGGAAGAGCAAAGGAAGACCATCACTGGTAGTAGTCTATGTTTATTCAAGTGGTCACTCGAGTAATGTTGAAAGAAAATGTTTTCGGAGGCATTACCAATATTTGGACGAAGTTCCTTGAGTAGCCACTGGAGTAATCTACAAAGTTATATAGACCGTTATTTGAGTAACCACTCGAGTAACACATGAGAAAAGGCATTACTTGAGTAGCCACTCGAGTAACCAGGTCAAAAATCTTCTAGTAGCTCTAGGCCAAGAAATGCAACACTTTACTCAAGTAGCCACTCAAGTAACCATATGAGGAAAAGGCATTACTCGAAGGAGCACTCCAATAGTATACGGACTTATTTAATCCATTACTCGAGGGATCACTCGAGCAATTAGGTAAACAAAGAACAAGTACTTGGCCAAGAATTTGATACAATTAATTGAGTGAGTAATCGAGTAATCTACAAAGTTATTTGGAATTTACTCAAGGGGTTACTCGAGTAAGGTTTGAGGAAACAACATGGCCACTCGAGTAACCACTCGAGTAATAGGCGTACTAGAGGAAGCACCCGAGTAACTTGTGAAGAAAAGACATGGCCACTAGAGTACCTACTCTAGTAATCAGTATTTCCAAGGTTTGTGATGTATCTTACTCCATGTCTTACCCAAGTAATATCTTATGTAAAATGTTGAATTACTCACTGCCATATTTTTTATAGGTTTACTCGAGCGACTACTCGAGTAACAAACATGATCACTTGAGTAGCCACTTGAGTAATGAAGTCCAGAAATCATTTTTTAATCAAATGATTATTAATTTATTATCTATATGATTAACTCTTCATTGTACTAGTATTCTAAGTACATTTGTGAAGAAACAATGAAGATATCATACCATAAGTGAAAAGTCAAATAAAAGTCTGAATGTTCACCTACCTCTACCTACTGCAAACGAATAGTTTTCAAATTTGAAGAATGGTCAACCGTTACTACATGACTCTAACAGACATGTTTGAATTGCTTCTAATAGACACTACAAATCATCTATATATATGGAGCATTCAGAGAACAAAAAACAAGAATAGAGAACATATGAACATACACTGATTAACACACTCTTAGTGCTTTGTTTTCTTATACTCATTCATTGTACTTCAGTGATTATACATTTGCTCTGTGAGAGAGTTTTTCATTACAAACTCAATATTCGTTATTGAGACAAATTTAAGGTTGTAGAACCTTGAGTTTGGGGATTTGATTACAACGTGTAAGGGGGAGTGAGTGTCCAGGTGAAGGAACTTGCTATGTACTGCGGTGCCAATAACCCACTGAATCTTGGAGAATATAGTGAAACTCTCAGAGACGCTCTGAGGACTGGATGTAGGTCAAAGTGGTTGTGGCCGAACCAGTATAATTCCTGATGTACACTTCGGTGATATTTCTCTTTGCTCTCAACTACTTTAAATATTCTGTCAATTTTCTTATACGCAACGAAATTTATGGTATCACCCAATTCACTCCCTCATGGGTGAAACGCTTACACTAACAAAGACAATAACGTATTGAGATGAATACTGGAGGAAGTTTAAGACAAGTCTAGCCAGCACTTACGTGCATATCGAGGTGGAAAAAGGTCAACCTCATCCTAATCTGTGCGACAAGTATTCTTATATTGATGAACACGTTGGCAAGAATTTAGATGGCTTCGACTACTCTAGAAGCATTGGTAAGTTGACTTATTTTGCATTTGATTTACTTACAAATTGTGAATTGTCTTTATTGAATGTAACCTTGATTTTTATTTCTTATTCACAGGAAAAAAGGCAAAAGGCCCAAGAGAGTGGTAGAAAGAATGATTGCCCCCATACAATGTCTCGTAGGGGTTGTACGAAGGCCAAAAAAGACTTGTTGGTGGCCAAACGGAAGAGATTGGAAGAAGTAGCTCAATCCGATCCTTCTATTCTTCTTTCTCTACCATCTCTGATATTTAGCGAAGAGAAGTAGTTGTTAGCTCATGAAAAAAGAAGCGGGTCTTATACGAGTAAACAATCTCGTATAGTTGGTGAAAAAATTGTAAGTATTGTTGTTGTTATTAATTATTTAGTAATCAAATTTCATTACTAACGTTTGTCATCTGTGTCTTACAGGAGAAGCTTCAAAAAAACAAGCTGAGGGATCGTTTAGATTGAATGGGAAGAATGACATCCTGACTGTAGCTACAGGAAAACATGAGCATCCCAGCCATGTCAGGGGGGTTGGAGGAGGGGTAGGCATAATGGACTACTTTGGAGTAGCCCCCTGCCATTCCTCAAGTGCTGTGACTAGGGAGGAGATGGAAAATATGTTGGCGATTGTGAGGGCCGAAGTAGAAGCACCATTGATGCATGATTTGAAGAAAGGTTCAGCGAGATAAAGGAGGAATGGATTATCATGGTGAGCACAGAACAAGATACCAGTGCTCCCTAGGCATATTCCCTGAACCCTTAACAGAGCACTAAAGGGTGTTGTATTAGTTAGTCATCAGAGGGTCCTGGAAAAGAAATTGGCGAGCCTTGTGATTTGTTTATGGAGGATCCTCTGAGATGATTAGTTGCATGGGGGAGCGTGCACAACTTGGGATCAACTATCCACCACTAATAAATAAAGGATGATCAAGTCAGAGTGGCAGTTGAAGAGGTGATTGTTATAGATGCACCGCTCCCTATCCCCTTTGATGACTTCAAGATTGTGAGCGATGTCCTCAACACTTTCATCTTGTGGCTAAAGAACCTTGTTTCTGATTGAACTGAGGAATCCTCTCCACCTGCACCTCCCTCTACTCAAGATGTTTTATAGCCTTTCATTGATTATCATGCAGCAAGTAATTCTGATGGCATATGATTCATCATTTCGAACAAGAGATTGACCTACTGAGTCAGTTGTTCACAAGTCAGGGGTGTAATGCTATCTTAAGAATGATGATTTAATGTCCATGGTAGTACCTTGACAACAGATTATGGTTTCGATTGTCTAACTATTTTTAATGTAAGTATCTTCTCCAATTGGAAGTAAATATTTTACAAATTACATGGTTAAACTTTGATTTATGTGCTTGCATTATTATAGGTACATGAATCATAGGTTGGTTTCCTCTGGCAAAATGGATAAATTTGGATTCCTATGCCCAGTTCAACTCCACGACAAAGGGACCACTACTGCTATTAGACACACATACTTATCGCAGAGGCTTAGTGAAACCCCAATTGAGTATCTGTTATCCTCTTATGCTCCCTCTACCATAGCAAGCTGGGGAGTGAATTGAAGAAGACCATGAACTCATAAGTTTTCTTGCATTATTAATTACCTTTCGTGTGCAAAATTTATGGAATTTGTGTAAAATAAGTAACCTTTGTGATTTTAATGATATAGGAATATACGAACTTTCCTTCACGCTGCTTGTGGTAGGCATATTCGTGACCTAAAAGACCTTACATGGATCTTGCCAAAGTTTAGTTACATATTGTTTAGTTTCAAGAATGTATTCAATAATAAGCCATGGTTTAATTTTATTATTGTTTTAATGATATCATATTATTTTTCAAACTCGTAGGCAACCACCGGGGTCTAACTTGTATGGGTTGTATGTTCTGAGACACATTTATGATATTATTACCTTAGGCAAAACCGCATTTACTCAAGAGGTAAATGTATATATATTTCAAAAATTTTGTATTACTTTTATTCTCTTTTAAGTTAGCAAGTTAATGCTTTTCCTGGCTTTAGTGTTTGAGATGTTTGATCTTGCTGGCCCTTTCCAAAAGAAGATATTGATCACATTTGCAATTGTTGTGCTGAATTCATTTATGAACTTTTACAATAGTGAGTTCTTGTAAAACTGGGGAATTTTTTGTATATATATATATTGAGGAATTAATCTTCCTTTGGCTTTTCTGCAAAACTTGTTAGTTACATAAATTGACATGTTTGTTGTTTTTGTAATTATGTGAAATCATGCATTTATACATTTGAATCTATTTGAGACATGTCATTGGCCTACATGTGTTTTAAAGAATTATGCATATATATATTATGGTTTTAAACAATACATTATAGTATGTTATGTTACAAGTTCCCAATGAGAAGGTTAAAGAAAAAGGAATGGTAAGTGAAAGCAAACTGAACGCCTTATGACACTCAACAATTATGCCATTAGAAGTAGCAATTCTAGGATGTATTCTGGTTATTAACATAATCCAAAACAATTTAAGAAAATTATAATACTTTTAAGACCGGTTATATATAACCGGTCTTAAAAGTTATTTTAAGACCGATTTTCCATATAACTGGTCTTAAAATTAAAGTTTTAAGACCGGTTATATATATAAAAGATCTTAAAATTAAAACTTTTAAGACCAGTTATATGGAAAACTGGTCTTAAAAATATTTTAGTATCACATACATAAGAGGTCTTTTAAGACCGATGCTCATGATAACCAGTCTTAAAAATGGTTTATTTTAAGACTGATTATCAATACAACCGGTCTTAAAGTGTGACTTTTAAGACCGGTTCTTTAACTGGTCTTAAAAGTATCAAACTTTTTAGATCGGCTATATCAAGACCTGATCGAAAACTGGTATAAAAGGTCAATTTTAACGGGTCTAAAAAGCCATTTTTCCACTAGTAAATTTAATATCATTGTTTGAGGATATGGGAATTATGTTATTTTGAGAGATCATTTATCTCTTCTTGGACCATAGGTGGCGTATTTTGGGCTAAGAAGGGAGGAGGAAAAGTTGGTTTAAAGTCAATAGAACTATGACACAAAGTTAAGAAGGGATAAGGATGAATAAAACTTGTGACATAAGTTAACATATTTTAAAAACCAAAAGAGAGATGGATGAAGATATTTTAAAACACTTTATCTCTTTCTTTCCTTCTTTATTTCACACATAACACACCCAAGAAAGAGAGAGAAACTTCATAGTAGAGCTTTGAAGAACTAGGGTTTCAAGAGAGAACAAGGAGCCAAAATCCAAGGTAAGACTTGTGATTTCAAGAGCTAGTGCCTTCTAACTTGTGTAATTCCTCTTCTAATCTTTTCTCCTTCATGAAAATCATGCATAGCAATAGATATTTCAAGGGAAGAGAGAGAGATAGAGGACATTTTAGAGAGAGAAAGAGGAGGAATCAAAGGTAAATCATGAAAACTTGCCTAATATGTTGATTTATGTTTATGGTTGGTGATTTGGTTGGTTATTGGATTGGTTTTCATGACTTTGTGATTTTGGGAAGCTTAAATCCTAAGGGGAAGTGCTACCCAAATCTTGATTAATTATGTGTAAATGGTGTTTAAATTGTTAATCATGTGATTCGAAGTGGAAAGAAAGTGGTTAAACAAGAGAAATCATGAAAACACATATTCCCTCCTAAAAACCCTAACTTTCGTCCAAGTGCATAATAGGGGGAAGGAGGTGGAATTTTGTAATTTTGATGGTTCCATTGGATTTAGAAAGGAAAATTGTGCGGGGATATAGGTGTTTATGATTTTTGGAAACATGTATACAAAATTGGAAATTTTTGAAGTTGCAAGTGCATGTTGTTTGATTTGCCTACAGTGAGGTAGTGTTGTTGTGCAATAGATTTCGTGGGTCAAACCTAGTTCAAAATTATGATACTTTACAGGATTAAAGTAGAGATTAGAGCTTTAAATTGATAGGTGGTACAGAATTTGTGGACTTGTATACTAAGTAAGAGATATGGATTTTCAAAGTTGTGCCCTATTTCTAGAATCACTACTACAGGTTGAAGATACTACTACCCTTATAGACGTCCCTATTTTAAAAAGGGAGGTTAAGGGTGTGTTTGGTTTGAGGGGAGGGTAGGGGATTTGGGTTGAAGGTATTTAAATTTTGGGCAGGAATCCAAAATTTAAAAGAAATGAGAGGGTAAATTTTGGCTGGGAATCCAAAATTTAAAAAAAATGAGAGGGTAAATTTTGAGTTTCTTTTGTCCAAAATTGTAATATACCTACCCTTCCCTTCCCCCCTCCCCTACCATCCCCTCAAACCAAAAACACCCTAAAAGGTTGAGGCGGTGGCATTTTCATAAATAAAGATGGGAAATGGGAACATTAGGCATCCCAAATTCAAATTTGGGAAGTCTAAAGTAGATTTTAGATGTCTCAAATTTAAATTGGGACGCCTAAAGTTTCCCACGGGTGCCAAAATGAGGGAATTAAAAAAATTTGACTTACTTTAGGCGTCTCAAAAAATTATTGGGATGCCTAAAGCATCAGTTTAGGTGTCCTAAATGCATTTGGAATGCCTAAACATAGGACTTTAGGCTTCCCAAAATGATATGGGACGCCTAAAGTCCAGGTTTAGGTATACTAAAAATCATTTGGGACCCCTAAAGGAGTCCCTGAACGCACCTTTAGGCATCCCAAAAACCATTTGGGATGCCTAAAGGTCCCTGAACGCATGTCAATAAACAATTAAAAAGGGGCATCCACCACAAAACCGTTAAATCGTACAACGGTGTTAAATTATACGAGAAGAAAACCTTAACGACATTAGTACAGATTTAATGGTTTTTGTGGTTGATGCCCCTTTTTAATTGTTCATTGGTATTTTTGCCCCTTCTAAAAGATATTTGTGCCAGACGCTCCTCAGACAAAACATCGTAGGTAAATTTGCACCTTAACCCTTTATTTTTTAAAATAGATACTGAATAATAAGTATAATAGCTAGGAATAGTTTTTGAGCCATAAAAAATCTACTTCCTTATTAGTGATTCTCTTGTGGTATATGACGATATTAACAATGATTTGAAGGAACTTTTGTTTTTGGATTTTTGTATATTAGTATATATATAAGTTGGAATTTTCATATTTTATAAGTCGTAGTGCCACTGCCACTTGGGCGGTTGTAATGCTACGTATCTAGTTATGACAACTTTGTGGATGGATATAGAAGTATAGAAAAAAAATTTGGCAAATCGGAAGTCAAATTACAATAATTAAACATAGTAATTTTTGAACATCTTTGATATGGTTGGTTTTATTTTGTTAGATTAGATTAGTATGATTATTAATGTAGTTTCCTTAATATTAGTAGTATGATTATTATTAGTGTAGTGGAGAAAATCTTATTTTAAGATAAAGAGATTAATAAGATAAAGATATAAGATAAACATATTGATCATTAATAAACATATAATTGACTATTAAGAAATATACTTAATATATAGATTGAAATATTATATTAATCCTTCTCATCAATTTGTTATAAGTTCTTTATATCCTAGAATAGAAAAACAAATTCAATATTTGTTTGAAATTACATATTCTTTTCTATATTCATAGGAGAATTATGTTATATATAGTTAAGAATACATAATTAATAACTAAGATAGGGTTGCTTGAAATTTTGGGATATCTTACTTTTAAGGGGAAATGTTGTAGAATTTTTTGTTGTAAAAAGTGAAAAAAGGCAATCCTTATCATATATCGTTGACTATTGTACTAAACGTGTAAGTGTTATTGGTAATGGCTTAGGTAGTAACAAAATGGATCACAGTTGGATGAATGCTTTGAGAACTAGTGAAGAATATGGAAAAGGGGTGGATGAGTTTATTGAATTCACTAGAAAGAATGCTCCAGAAAAAAATGGGAAGTATTTTTGTCCTTGTGTGAATTGTTTAAATGAGAATCGATGGGATGTTGATGTCATAAAGGATCACCTACTTTGTGATGGAATAAATCTGTGATACACAAGGTGGATATGGCATGGTCAAGAAGTAATGGATTGTCCGTCGCACAAGAAAGAAGATGTGGATGTCATAGATGAAGATAGAATAGAGAAAATGATTCACGATGTTGAGGTAGAATCCTTTGCGCAGTAGCAGGAGTATGACAGCCTACGGAGTAATGCAGAGACATTGTTGTACCCTAGGACTAAGTACACACGGTTGATAGGAATGCTGCATTTATTTAACTTAAAGGCATCTTGTGGGTGGACCGATAGTAGTTTCACATTGCTGCTTGAACTATTGTGTGATATGTTTCCAGAGGATAATGTACTTCCAAATCGTATGTATGAGGCCAAGAAAATCCTGTCTACGATGGGTATGGAGTATAAAAAAATACATGCTTGCTCTAATGACTGCGTACTGTACAGAAATGAGTATGGAGGTCTTAGTGAGTGTCCTAAGTGTAAAACTGCATGATACAAAGTGAAAAAAGATGGTGGTTGTGGCGATGTGACAACTGAAATGCAACCTTTAAAGGTTATGTGGTATCTTCCAATAATACCACGTTTTAAAATATCTGATAGGAAATATCTTCAGCACCCAGCTGACTCTCCATAATGGCAAAATATAGATGAAATGTTCCTTCAATTTGGCAGTGAGCTAAGAATCCTTCGGCTTGGGCTTTGTACAGACGGCATCAATCCGTATGGAACTCTTACTAGCACATATAGTTCGTGGCCGATTCTCCTTGTAATATACAACTTGCCTTCCTGGCTATGTATGAAATGCAAGTATATGATGATTTCTAGACCAAAACAGCCAGGGAATAATATTGATATCTACTTGGCACATTTGATTGAGGATTTGAAGAAGTTATGGGAGGAAGGCGTAGATATGTTTGATGCTTCTAAGAAGGAGTCTTTCAAGCTACATGCAATGATTTTCACAATGATAAACGACTTCCCTATGTATGGAAACTTGTCAGGGTACACCGTAAAGGGTCATAAAGCATGCCTGATATGTGAAGTAGACACACACTTCTGTCAACTAAAGCATGGAAGAAAAACTGTCTACCTTGGCCACAGGAGGTTTCTTCATCGGTTCTACCCTTATCGTAGGCTAAGAAAGCATTTTAACAGCTTAACAGAACATGGAATGGCTCGAAAGGTATTAACCGGAGAGGAAGTTTACAGTCGAGTGGAACATATCAATGTCACTTTTGGTAAGAATCAGAAGACTGCGGGTGAGAAGAACATATGGAAGAAGAGATCCATTTTCTTTGATCTTCTATATTGGTGTTCCATTGACATGAGACACAGTATTGATGTGATGTATGTGGAGAAGAATATTTCTGATAGCCTTATCAGTACGCTTTTGCATATACCAAGGAAGACTAAAGATGGGAATAGTGAGAGATTAAACCTTGTTGATATGGGAAAAAGAGAACGGTTACATCCATAACTAAGAGATGATGGTAGAAGGGTATACATGGAGCCAGCAGCTTATACACTATCAAAAATAGAGAAAAGAAGTTTGTGTGGGTGTTTGCATGAAATTAAGGTGCCGCAAGGGTATTCCTCGAATATGAGAAGATGTGTCTCAATGGACCATTTGAAGTTAGTGGGAATGAAGTCCTATGATTATCATGTGTTGATGCAACAACTATTACCAGTAGCTATTAGAGGCATAATGAAAGATGAAGTACGAACGACTGTAACAAGATTGTGCGTTTTCTTCAATGCTATCTGTAACAAAGTCATTGACACTGAAAAGTTGGATGAACTGGAAAATGAGGGTTACATTATTTTGTCACAACTAGAGATGCATTTTCCCCCTTCATTTTTTGATATAATGGTGCATTTGATAGTTCATTTGGTAAGGGAGGTAAGGCTCTACGGTCCAATTTACCTGAGGTGGATGTACCCTTTCGAGCGATACATGAAGATCTTAAAAGGGTATTCTAAAAATCCTAATCAACCAGAAGCCTCAATAGTAAAAAGATATGTGGTTGAGGAGACTATGGAGTTTTGCAAAGATTTTATGTCAGGGAAGAAGGAACAATCTCGACATGAAGAGGGGAGAAGCAAGGGAATATGAGGACTGAAAGTGAAGAATGTTCCTCGTGAAGAGGTGTTGCAAGCCCACTTGTATATCCTGAATAATATGGAAGAAGTTCAACCTTATATAGATAAACACAGAAAGACTTTGAAGAACAAGAATCCAAGGAAGAATGACATGCAGATTGATATTGAGCAAAATAAGACATTCATAGAGTGATTCGAGGAAAAGGTTGCGCACGAGACAGGTGTTTCTAAGACAATCGAGTAGCTAGCTTGGGGGCCTTCGTTTCAGGTCATTACTTGGACCGGTTATGATATAAATGGCTTTTCTTTCTATACGAAAGAGTAAGATGACAGAAGTACCATGCAAAATAGTGGGGTCATGGTAGAAGCTGAGGCTATGCACTTTTCCAGTTAGAGAGACAAAAACCCCCATATTAGCGTCTATGGCCTATTATGGAGTTATAGAAGAAATATAGGAGAATACATATAACAAGTTCAAAGTTGCTTTATTCAAATGTAAGTGGGTTAGCAATAATGCTATGGTAATAGATAAACAATTTGGATTTGTCTTAGTCAATCTTTGAAGAGTTGGCTATAGAGATGAGCCCTTCATTCTAGCAAGTCAGGCGAAACAAGTATTTTATGTCACTGATCCTGCGAGCAAAAATATGTCCATTGTCCTTAAAAGCTAAAAATAGAAGTATGGTGATCAGACCTTCAACCTTGATGACACACAACCTTTCACAACAACTCCACCTCAAACAAATGAAGTAAAACTGGTAGATAATGACGAATATGGTGTAAGAAATGACTATGGTGAAGGAATATGGGAAATAATATAGAGTAGGACCTTAATTTATAAACGAGAAGTGTGTTTTTTTATTTTACTTCTGCTTATTTTATTTTATTTTTATTGCAATTTATTTACATTTCTGACGATGCTTTTTGTGTTAATAGGAATATGGACAACTTTAGTGACAAAAATCAAAGTGTTGGGGATGATGAAAGGCGTAGAGATGATGAAAGCCTTAGCGATGACGAAAGGCCTAGAGATGAACCCATTGCAAGAAGGAGGGTTAGAGGCGGTACAAAGATGGGAGCATTGTTTGCACATCATGAACATCAACAAGAGAAGCTGTATATAGACTTCGATGATAATCTGAATCCAGTTGGTCCTGAGGAAGACCATTTCATTAGCTACGTAAGGTTTTTAGGTAGAAGCAAAGTGCGCATTACCTACGATAATTAGATATTGGTTCCCCTAAAAATGAAAGACATGATTTGATAGCAACTTTTGGTATATAAGTGTCTATGCATCTAAGATAATTGTAGCTTTATTCCTATTGTTTCAAATATAATGATCTTAAGTTTTACCTTGCAACAAACATACGATGTCCCAGACACTAGGGAGATGTACAGGCACTGGATGGATGAGGTTCGGATACGATGGAAAGGTTTCAAGAACAAGCTAATAGCAAGGTACATTCGAGGGGCCCAGAGGGGTGAGGATCCATGTCAACATTATTCGTATTTGTCTCCAGAGGACTGGAGGTTGTTTGCGGTATCACTGGCAGATCCTGAGTTTTTGGTAAGATTTATGTCATCATAATATAGAGCTTTTAATTTTCATATACTTGATATCGTTGATTTATTTTTTGTTTATACGCATTAAGTACAGCAAATGTATAGAGGCAAGAAAAAAATAAAAGTTACAGAAAATAAAGGAAGCAGCGGAATCTAATCCTAGTGTTGTTATCCAGGCCCCGGCACCTCCTCCACATCACAAAAAATGGAAAGCAGGGAGGATTAAGGGTAGGAAGCACATAAATCTGGTTGTTGCTGAGGTTGCTGCGAGGATTGTAAGTAGTTACACCATAAGTACCTAATTTTTTACATATCGAGATTGGTTTTGATACATTTATGATAAACTGTATGCTACAGGATGATATGGAAGATCATAGTAGCCAAGGTTCGTTCAATCCAAGTAGACGGATGGACATCTTGTCTACGGCTATTGGGAAGGCAGATAACCCTGGTCGTGTTCGAGGAGAGAACGGGGAGTTAGTGCCATAAGGTATTTTGGACGAGACTCACGTTATTCGACACAAGCTAAACCAAGTAGGGACCTTGTGGCCAAGATTCGAGAGGACCTCGAACAAGAGCTCGAGGCCAACCTTCACGATAAGCTCCGACAAGAGTTGTTGCCAGAGCTTCAACTTGAAATGGCAAAGATGTTTGAAGCGGAAAGGGCAAGGGACGAGTATAGAACTCAGGAATCCCCGGCCTTCAATAACACTAAAGGAAGTCACAACCTTCTGGAGGAACCACTTGGTGACCCTTCTCCCACTCCAGCGTCGAGAGACCCTTCCACCTCTATTTGGAGGATCCACTATTGCGTGTTGTTACAGATGCTCTCGTTCACACACGTGCTATAACCCACCATCATCAACAAATTCAGTAGGATTCTCGTAGGGTGAATGTGACGAGTGTTAGAAAGGGGGAAGAAGGTACAACCATCCCTGTTCCTGACCCAGAGGTTCGCACGTTAGGTCAAGCGATAGGATCTTTCATCCTTTGGCCTCAAAATCTTATTGGTTCAGAGGCAACACCTATAATTGTAGGCATTACCTTACTATTACTGAAAATCTATTGGCATCGTAATAACAATTTGTTTTTTGATGTTCTAAAAGGATGATGAAGATGCGAGGAAATGGCCCTACTTAGCACGGCTGCAACAGATCTACAAAGGTATTAAACATGTTGACTTGAAGATGCCTCAAGGGATTGTGGGCCTTATATTGGAGTATCCCTACATAATTGACAATACAGAACTTAAGCAGATTATCAGGTTGGAGGAGATAGATGCAGGCTGGGTGAAATTTGCAATCCAGTAATTTTTTTTTTCAATTTTCCCATAGAATTCTTTTAGTGGTTTTTTGATTTCATACATTCAATAATTCATTCCTTGTTTTAATTCTATTATAGCATCTTCCACGACCTCTGCACAAGCATGGAAAGATGTGATTGGTATGGATTCTTATGCCCTACGAATACGACTGGGGATACCAATACTGTGGCTCATAGGACTCACTATGTGGGCTACGCAATGGGAGAGACCAAACTTCGTTGTTATCTAGCACCCATTGTTCAACGGTTTAAATTTTCATTTTGTCAATTTAAGATGTTTAATAAATAATTGCCTTGTCATCTAACTTCATTTTAATCTATACATGTTGTTATAGTTACCACTGGAGTTTGTGTGTATATGTCCTCCCATAACGTAGTCTATTGGTTTGATCCCTTGCGTAAAAGGCCAGAAAAAGATACTAAATCTGTCTTCAACACGTAAGTTATTCTGTTTGTATTTTATTGACTCTTAAAAAAATGAATAGTTCTAATTTCTGTTGATTTTGATTTTCATGATAGTGCTTGTCAAACATATAGAGTCCTAGGCGAGTCACGCGAGGGTACAGTTGTTAAAAATCCAAAGTGATTTTATCCGATAGTAAGTAGTTTCGATTCTAATTGTTTCATTGACGATCATTTTAGACATACCTTTATTGATTTTAACAACTAGTTGCATGCCTTTGATTTAAAGTGCCCTCGACAACCTGGCAACACTGAATGCAGATATTATGTTTTACTTTATATGTATAACATCACTCAAAGTGGAATTACTAGTGATTTTGAAAAGGTAATCGCTTCTTCATTCTCAAATGATAATATTTTTGGTGTTCTAATTGAAATGCTAATTAATTCATTTGCTTGATTCATTTCATCAAAGCTTATTTTCTAATTTTCAGATTTTTGATAATGAAGATGTCTACCTACGTGAAGACCTTAATTTGATTAGAGACCTTTTAACTGGAGATCTTCTTCAAAATATAGAGCAGTAAACTTTTTATTTATATTAATTTGTAGTTGTGGGATAACAGTGTTTTGACACTTTCTGGTTGTTATTGTACATATATATAGTAGTAGGTTGTATGAGTTGTTATTGTATGTATATGTAGTAAAGATTGTAGTGCTGGATATCCTTACCATTTTGTAATGGATATTATGGTTTATGAATCCATTTTCTATTCTATTTCTGCAGTTTCAATTCGCTGGGTAATGCAGAATGTAAATAATCATTTAAAAAAAGATCAAAAATTTTAACGTCCTAAATCCAGAATTAGGACGTCTAAAGTCCCCTTGTGGAGGACTTTAGACGTCCCAAATTAAGATTTGGGACATCTAAAGTCCCCGCGGTAGAGGACCTTAGACGTCCCAAATTGAGAATTGGGACGTCTAAAGTCTTACCTTAGACGTCCCATTTTTTTGGGACGTCTTTTCTTAAAACATACTACGACCCCCACATATACGTCCCCCAGGTTTTGGACGTTAAAAGTGCCAAAATAGGGACATTAAAACCCCTTTTTGTAGTAGTAAATGTAATATGGAACAACATATGTTTGGCGAATTGTTGGGAATAATATGGTTTAGTAATCAAATTTGGCTATTTTTCCATGAAAGTACATTTAAAGAGCTTCATGTAGTCTTTGGAATCAGTCAAATTAGATTTTGCTAGAATTAATTACGAATTTCCAAATTTGACTGAAAAATCTGCCAAATTCTGGAAAACAGTGAAACTGCACTGTGCAGCGTTGTAATATACAGAAATTGTGGAAACTATAATAGATAACCAACAAACTGTGATCAAAGGCAGTAATAGTACAAGTAATAACTAGTTACTTTCAAATTTGGAATTTTAGGATCCGACAGTTGTGGTTGAGTCGAATCAAGATTATTAGATAGTTAGGCAGGAAAGGGCTATTTTAGATAGTAACTCTATTTTTAATACATTATGTCAATGTTTATATGCTTTGTGTATGCCATCTTCCGTAAAATGTATGATATACAGTGCCTATGGGTACACCAAATTATAGTGCCTAAGGGTACACTGAATCTAGTACCTTCAGGTATACTAAACTGATATTCCCAGTTAGTGGTCTTGAGCCCAACTGAGGTATGGACTAGTAAAAGTGGTTAGCTCTGAACATTTCTGACCAAACTGAATTATACCGACTGAACTGAATTATACCGTTTGAACTGAATTATGTGTTACTATAATATTACTGTATATGGTGCTTGGCATATTTATTATTGCATTTTCTATGATCGATTTCCTGTTACTACTGAGATTCTTTTGAATATCTAAAGTTTGCAGCAATAGTCAACAACTCTGAGGGCAAAATGGTATTTACCGGTAATTGAAGGTTCCAGTCAAAATTGATTGAAGATGTTGGTTATTTGAAGACCTTTTATTATTTCAAGGTCTGTAAGTAATATGTACGAACATGGCGGGGAAAACTAGTAATATAAACAAGTAATATTACTTTAATAATATCAGTATCTGTTATTCCTGTGTTGCCTACCAAACCGTGCTCAAGTATTTTGATTAATTCCAATGATAAGTGGTATGTAAGGAGGGGTCTTACATTTTGGTATCACACAAGTAATAGCCCACATAGGCAGCCGGTCAGGCCCATACAGGTGGCCACATAGGCCCTTGGCAGGAATTGTCCCCTCCTCCATACCATACATGTGCTTGGGGATTTATTCCAACCACACAGGAAGGAATACGCCTCCCCAAGGCATCGAACACACTACTTGAGGGAAAGTAGTGCATTTGGTTATTGCTGTGTAGGTTTTTGTCTTCAAAGTCTTTCTTCCAGCGTGCAATCCACACCATCATACCGAATTGATCTTTGTTGTGTAGTTTTTGGTCTTGAAAGTTGTTTTTCGAGTGATTGACATGTAATTCAATAAATTTTTTCCATTAATTAATTGAATTGATTGATCTATGCTATACAAATGCATTATAATATAAAATTTGCTGTGTACTTGTTCATTATGTAGTAGTTAAACTAGGTACTTGATGAGTGTAATGATTCCATGCTCTCATCATACACCTGCCCTTTCTAGGAAAAAAAAATAGAAAAGAGAGAAAAAAGGTGTTGCAATATATGGATCGTAGTTGGATAAATCCTAAATGGGCAGGCATTTTTTTATGGTTTTGAAAAAGGTGTTGAATATGATAATGGGGTAAGGCATTTTTTAGACTTTTCCAGAAGAAATGATGATGATAGAGGGATGCTCTATTGCCCTTGTGTAGAATGTTTGAATGAGAAGTACCTAAGTGTTATAGATATATATACACATTTAATTTGTGAAGGATTTTGTAAGAGTTATATAGTATGGTTATGGCATGGTGAAGATTAGAAATTCCAAGTGCATCTCAATAGGGGGAGTGACCTTTGATGATAAGGGCACGGATTTGGATGATCGGATAGAGGATATTATTCATGATGTAAGAGAAGAGGCTTTTGAGCATCACATGCATATGGTAATATGTGTGATGATGTTGAGAAGCTACTATACCCGGGGTGTAAATAACACCAATTGTTGAAAGTAGTATTGAAATTGGTAATCTTGAAAGCACGACATGGATGGAGCGATAAGAGTTTTTAGAAACACTTGAGGCCTTTAAGGACATGCTTCTATATGAAAATGTGTTGCCTTGTTGATACTATTATGCTAAGAAAATACTGTGTCAACTAGGGATAAAGTATAAAAAGATCCACGCATGCCCTAATGATTGCATATTATATTGAAAAGAGCATGAAGAGAAGAAGTAATATCCAATATGTGAAACTCTGAGGTACAAATCAAACAAGGCCCCTACAAAAGTGTTGTGATATCTTCCAATCATACTAAGGTTCAAGCAATTGTTTGCTAATGAAATTGATGCCAAAAAATTGAGATGGCATGTGGATGAGAGGATTTCTGATGGAAAACTTTGACATCTAGCTGATTCTTCTCAATAGAAAAAAATTGATCAATTATTTCCTATCTTTGGTAAAGAACCTAGGAACCTTAGGCTTGGGCTTAGCATGGATGGCATGAATCCTTATGGTAGCCTAATCAGTATACATAATTCATGGCCTATTCTGTTGGTTATTTACAACTTATCTCCTCTGTTATGCATGAAACGATATTACATCATGTTGTTTATGTTGATTTTAAGACCAAAACAACCTGGAAATGACATAGATGTTTACCTAAAACCCTTGATCGAAGAATTGAAAGAGTTGTGGATAAAGGTGTCGATATTTTTTATGCGAACAAGAAGGACATTTTTAAAATGCGAGCCATGATCTTTTGTACTAGAAATGACTTCCCTGCATATGGAAACTTGTCAGGATATAGTGTTAAAGGTAATAAAGCATGTCCAATTTGTGAAGAAGAAACATGTCACCATCAACTTCAAAATGGAAGAAAGATGGTTTACCTTGGCCATAAGAGATTTCTTAGACGGGGCCACCCATATCGTAGCTTTAAAAAAAGCTTTTTTTGGTGGCCAAGAGTTTGAATCTACTCTGGAGGCATTGACTGAGGAGCAAGTTTATGAAAAGGTGAAAAATTTTAATGTTATCTTTGGTAAGACTACAAAGAGTATGAATTAATATAACTATTGTATTAACCGGAGAGGAAGTTTACAATCGATGGCGCAATATTGATGTAAGACACTATATTAATTTCATGCTTGTAGAGAAAAACATATGTGATAGTATTGTTGGGACACTGATCAACATACAAGGCAGTTCTAAGGATGGTGTAAAGGCAAAATTAGATTTGCAAGAAATGGGAATACGAGAAGACTTACACCCAAAGCCTTATGGTAAGAGAACTTTTTGTCTTCTAGCTTCTCATACTTTGTCTAAGGATGAGAAAAAAAGTTTTTGTGAGTGTTTATATGACATCAAAGTTTCCTTATCGTATTCTTCAAATTTTAAAAGGCTTGTGTTGATGAAAGACTTGAAATTAGTATTGCTAAAGTCTCATGATTGACATGTCTTAATGCAACAACTACTCCCAGTAGCTATTTGAGGCATTGTCAAATATGATCTTTAACACATTTTGAATAGACTTTTTTTCTTTATTGCTATTTATAGTAAATTCATTGACACAGAAAGATTAGATGAATTGGAAAATGAAGGACATATGATCATGTGCCATCTTGAGAAGCTTTTTTTGACATCATGGTACATCTAATGTTTCATCTAGTGAGGGAGATCAAGTTGTGTGACCCTATCTATTTACAATGGATGTACCCAATTGAAAATGTTCGAATTGACAGGCACAGTGGAAGTTTAAAATTTCTCCAATCCCAATTGCGGATCTATCAATGGAATTTAAACCAAGTTAGAAAGATTCGTACCATTTTCAATTTAGGGTTTTCAATCCCTAAGAACAAACACCTCCGATCGGCTCCCTCTTATGGTATCCACACGAATACGACCCTAACACTGACTACTTGCTAGTGCCTCCAATGTCTCCCGCCTTTCTATGGTTTCCTTACGGCTCCTCAGTTTCTCAACCAAGTATGAGTTGTTTCTGCTCTATCATTCTTGTAACCCATAAGGGCTATATTCGAATTTCAAAATTAACTTGATTAATTTCGCAATTAATTAACCCTTAATTATCTTGATGAACTAATTAAATAAATTCAGTTTAAATTAAATATGTTCATCAATTTTAATCTAACCTATTTATTTAATCCAAATAAAGAGCCAATAGATTTAATTTATCTTAATAAATTAAATCTGAGATACTATATCTCTATCATGTTAGTTATTAAATTTAATTATCTTAATAAAATTAAATTTAAAACTAACACTATAATAATATCATATAATATATATATATATATACATATATATATATATATGTATTTAGAAAATACATATGCATATATATAATATTATTAATTTTCTTTTCACGAATTTTATATCATATAATATATATATAATTCATCTACCCTAGATTAAACATTATATTAATTGAATCTTAGACACATCTTAGATTCAATGAACCTAGACATTATAGCTGGTGTTGGACTATTCTTGTGTTGGGCTATTCTTGCGTACAACCTTGTAGGCCTATACGAAGTTGGTAGTAGGCCAATAACTGTACTAACCTACAAGTCCCCAATGGCCTCTAGCAAGACATTACGACTACCCAATTCATATGAGGATCGTTAACACAATGCAATCTATCGTATAACTATGAGGATTGTTAATCAATGAAGGATGCGTACCTTCTTCATGGTCCAAGCAACACACAAATATTATTAGGCATATCCCCGCAATATCAACAAGAAGAGAGCAACATAAATATTGTTGGGGTAGGAGTGAAGAAATAAAAAGAAAGAGGGATGACTGGTATAATCACATGAGACTAAAAATATTAAATAGAAAAAAAAGTAACGAAAAGAGAAAAAAAAAATAGAGAGGAAAGATATAAGGAGAAAAAGAAAGGAAAAGAAGAATAAGATAAGAGTATAGGTTTTCCTTGGGTTTTTAAGAAAAGGAAAATAGAAGAGAGAAGGAAAATGAAAAATAATAAGAAAATGAATTAATTCTCATCATATTGGATTCCTCCCTCTAGCCATTGGTGTTGAAGTATCACATATGTGGCAACAACCATAAGAGAATAGGCTTTCCTTGGGTATGAAGAAGAAGCAGATAAAAAGATAAATACAATCAATAATTCACTCTTACTTTTTGACACTTCTAACTGTTCATTGCCTCTTTTCACTCTCAATTTTCTTTTATCGTTGCTCCCTTAATTTTTTTTTGTGTCTTGTTTCAACTCTTGCTCACTTATTTATAGTCTTAAGGTAGGGTTTTCTTCATAAATGCTCATTCTTTTTTGAATTTTTATTTGTCTTTAAATTTTGTTTGTATTTTGTGTTAACAAAACTATCTAACTTGGCAAAATCACCATCAATGAGATTTTTTTTTTAATTTTTGTTTTTTAATTTTCTTATATTTTTCCCATAAGTAGTTTCCTAATTTAAACCTATCAACATAAATGAGAATTTTTTCATTTTCATTTTTTTTATTTATTCTCTTATATTTTCCCTACAAGCAATTTCCTAATTTAAACCTATGAATGAGAGATATTTTTTTATTTTTTTATTTTCCCTTAACGAATGACAATGACAAATTTGCACTCCAATCATCATCAATAAGAGGACTTTTCTTTCTTTCTTTTTTTTAATTTTTGTGTTTATTTTATTTTTTAATTTTCCTTTAATGATGATTGCCAATTTAGACACCAATCATCATCAATGAGAGGATTTTCATTTTTTTTATCTTTTAAGTGGGGCTCAGACAAAATAGGGTGTTCACAGTTGCCCCTCTTTACTTATTTCGTAGCTGAGAAAAGTGAGATTCTTGTCTATAAAGCAAGTAAAGATAAAAACACGTATGTTGTCCGGCCAAAAGAACAAGTTACTCCCTTGGAAGCAAAGAGGGTTTGGACAAAATATAGTGCCCATGCCCCTCTTTACTTGGTTCATGGGGGAGAAGAACGCCGGTGGAGCTAGATGATCACCTGGGGTGGAAGTGAAGTGCCTAGTTACATAGGACTTTGGTGGTGTTAGGATCGGCAAGAACAACAGAAGAATTTTAAAATTTTCGCCGATCCTAATCGAGAATTTATCAACGGCATTAAAATGAGTTAGAAAGATTCATACCTTTTTGAATTCCGAGTTTTCGATCTCTAGGAGCCAACACGTCAAGTCCGCTCCCTCTACCGGTATCCACACGCATGCTCTCCAACACAGACTACATGCTAGCACTTCCAATGTCTCCTAGGATTTCCCTTACGGCTCTAAATTCTCATCCGTGTATGAGTATATCTGCTCTATCAAGTTTATAACTTATAAGGGCTATATTCGAATTTCAAAATTAATCCTTATTAATTTAATAATTTTGAAATTAATTAAAAATTAATTATCTTGATGAGCTAATAAAATAAATTTAGTTTAAATTAAATCTATCCAACAGTTTTAATTTAACATATTTATTTAATCCAAATAAAGAGCCATTAGATTTAATTTATCTTTATAAATTAAATATGAGATACTATATCTCTATAATATTAGTTATTAAATCTAATTTATCTTAATAAAATTAAATTTAAAACTAACACAATATAATAATATCATAATATATACACACACATATATATAATATGTATTTCGAAAATACATACATATATATATATATAATATTATTATTAATGAATTTTACATTATATATATATTAATATAAAATTCATCCACCCTAGATTAAACATTATCTCGTGTTGGGCCATTTTTGTGTGCGACCCTGTAGGCTCATACGAAGTTGGCAGTAGGTCAATAACTGTACTAACCCATAAGTTGCAAGTAGCCTCTAACAAGGCATTACGACTACCTAATTCATACGATGATCGTTAACACGATGCAACTTATCATACAACCATGTTACATCACTTTTGTCACACGATATATTGGTCAAGGATAAGGCAAGGATAATGTCATCCTCTTGTTCCTGACCATTACATTCTTGAATCCTGAGTAGTCTAAAATAGAAATGGAAACTTCTTTCCATCATAGTATGGCCGTACATTTCTCATACTCACTTATCAAGGGGCCCAGTAATATCTCTCTACTAATGTGAGGGACAAATTCCATTTTGATCATTCATATTCCTCTGCATGAAAAACCACCAAGCCCGATCGTAGCCTTTATAATCACCCGGTCAAAAGTGACTTTTGACTAGTTCAAAGCTTAGCAACTCTCATGTAGGAATCCATGATGACCTCAGGTCAAAGGGCATTGTGACGTAGTTATACAAGAGAAAAGCTTATGACTTGATTCATGTAGTTTTTTCATAGTGGGTCGGTCTAGCACCTTGCACCCTTACAAGTGCCTAAGACTTTGATTTATTTGTTCATATCTTATCAAAGTCATACTGGTCTTGTTTCATCTCTGCTCCAGCATAAATGACCGACCAGGGACATTTTAAGATAATCTTTATGATTTATCCAAGCATACAATTATCACAGTTAACATGCAAATAATATGATAACAGAATGGAGAAATTTCATTAAATTAATAAGGTTAAAAGTACAATAATTGGCCCTTAGGGCACAATTTCCAACATCCTCCCACTTGCCCTAGGTGCAATCACTAATTTTCCTAATTCCCATTGTCCTAACATTCAGTGGCTCTCTCACTATGCCCAGTAAAAGGTGCCTTTATCATCTTTCCTAATAAGCAAGATTTGTATGTATCATATGATTTAAAATCAAATGAGTTAAGAAATTCATCTTGATGCAGTTTGGAAATACGTTTCTCATTTATATGGCCTAAAGGACAATGCCATAGGTAGGTTGGATTTAAATCATTTGATTTTATCCTTTTAGTAGTTATGTTATAGATATTCCCATTATTAGGATGTTTCAAATTTAATATATAATGACCAACATGCAAATCACCATCAGCTTAGAAAATATCATTATGAAAAATATAACATTTACCATACCCAGTAATGGAAGTATAACCTTCCTTATCCAAATAAGAAAGAGAAACAATGTTACTACTCAAAGTAGGAACATGATAGCAATTGTTCAAAACTAACAAAAGCCTACTGGGCAGAACTAATTCATAAGTGCCTATGGCTAAAGCAGCAACTCTTGCTCTATTTTCAACTCGTAGACCCACCTCGCCCTTCTTCAACTTTCTACTGTCCTTTAGACCCTGCACATTTGTACAAACGTGAGAACACATGCAGTATCTAATACCCATGTAGAGGAAGTATAAAAATGAATGTCTGTAACATAAATACCTGAAGCGATAGCCCTGCTATCCTTCTTGTTCTTTTTCAGATCTTGGAGGTAGAGTTTGCAATTCCTCTTTCAATGACCGAGTTCATTGCAAAAGTAGCAGACTCCTTCCTTTAGAGGCTTTGCCTTCCTGGGTACAAGCTTGGTTTTGGTCTTGTTTGACTCTTTAGTCTTACTACCTAAGCCATTACCCTTCTATTTGCCCTGCCCTTTCATTTTCATACCCTTTCTTTTCTAAACCATCAAAACAGTACTGGGATTTTTCTTAATGCTTTGCTCAGCAGTTTTGAGCACCCCATACAGCTCAGAAATTGATTTCTCCATATTGTTCATGATGTAGTTCATGAAAAACTGGTCATAACTCTTCGGGAGTGAGTTTAGGATCAAATTTATAGCTAACTCCTGGCTTATGGGAAATCCAAGCCTCTCAAGGTTATCAATATAGCCTTTCATCTTTGACACATGAGTACTAACTGATGCACCTTTAGCCATCTTGCAGGAATGTAAGGCCTTTATGGTCTCATACCTTTCTTGCCTTGCCAGTTGCTAGAACATTTCCTTGAGATGGACAATCATCTCATGAGCCTCCATAAGTTCCAGATCTCTTTAAAGCTTTGAAACCATAGTGGCAAGCATCAGGTAACCTACATCTATAGAGTCATTCTTATGCTTCATGTAAGCATCTCTCTGAACTCTTGGAGCATTGGCTACAGGCTCCTCAAGAATGGGTTGATCTAGGACATAAGCCTTTCTTTCCTACTTGAGAACAATTCTCAAGTTCCTGAACCAATCAAGAAAGTTTGTCGTATTGAGTTTGTCCTTCTCAAGGACCGTTCGCAATGATAGTGTAGCAGTATTACTAGTCGACATGATACTACAATTAAAATATGCAAAGTTAGTTAGTAATCTCCCACTAAATTAGCAACCCTCAATATAATAATTAGTGGGATAAGATCCATATTTGGTTTAAACTTAAGTCCGCTTTGGCAAGACGCTTAAATTCAAGTTATTTAGGCAGGTAACCTATTTACCAATTACATCACATGTAACTCTTAGATCTTTATAGGATTCGATCATCATATAATCTGGCATGTTCAATCCCATCAATGCCTCTATATTCAAAACCATTTTGTTAATCTCAATTAAGTCAAAATAATAATGAATATTATGAGTAGCACCATTACTCTGGTTATCTTATCAAGATAACTCAAGTGCATCCACTTTAGTGGTTTCCACAATTGAGCGATCTAGGTTTTGACAAATATTCATTAATTTTCAAAGGGCTCAATTAATTAGTTTTGTTTATATAAATGCAATCGTGGTCGTATCTCATACAAATAATTACATATAAATGTAAAAGTATTCATACAATGATCTAATCAAAAGCATAATTTAAACGTGACACAACAAAGCTTACCTAATCTAAAATCCTCCAAATCCAATGAGAGGACTTCTCTAAATAATAAAAGAAATACATTAAGAGAAACCTCATTTAAACATTCAAGGGGAGTAAGATGAGAAGAGAATGTACATTGAGAGTGTTTAGAGGAAGGCACAAAATGTAGGCCTTATTTAAATATTACAACCCTTTGTAAAAATCTAAAGCCATGTTGTTCACAATACCCAAAAAAGTATGAAGAATAAACCACAACAAGCACGAGTTCATACAATATGAAAAGCAATAAATGTAGTGATTAGGTTATATCGCGCTACGAACAGGTAGTTACTGCAGTCCTGCTAGTTCAATCAAATTTTTAAAATATTTGTTTCAGCCCAATTCATAAGATTTCGGCCCAGTTTCAAAAAATGGCCCAGAACGCTTTTGATCCGAATTGTCTTCCCTATAGTTCCGGATTATTACAATCCAAATAGAGATCCAAACTTAGACCCGGTTCTTCTCCAAGATTTCATATCCCTAAATTCGTTTAGAGATCCTAACGTGTGTATACGTCGTGATCTTAAACCAATTTGAAACCAAGAATGACGAGAATTCTAATTTCGAATCCAATCCAAAATAGAAATCATGACACAGTAACAAATCGCATAGGTTTGACTTTCTCAAAACTGAAACATATTTCAATATCACATATAATTCACAATAGATTGTATACAATTCAACTTTCTTAAAACTGAAAATTAAATTAGATACATATTCGATCATCTTCTTATAAGCATACATATATATATCACATGTATAAAAACATAAACTCAATTTAAATGCACAATTGACCTGGCTCTGATACCACTATTAGGATCGACAGGAACAGTGGAAGAATTTTAAAATTTTCGCCGATCCTAATCAAGGATCTTTCAACAGCATTTAAATCAAGTTAGAAAGATTCATACCTTTCTAAATTTAGGGTTTTCGATATCTATGATCCAACATTTCAGGTCCGCTCCCTTTACCGGTATCCGCACGAATGCTCTCCAACACAAACTACGTGCTAGCACCTCCAATATTTCCTAGGGTTTCCCCTGCGGCTCTAAATTCTCATCCGTGTATGAATATATCTGCTCTATCAAGTTTATAACCTATTTGGGCTATATTCGAATTTCAAAATTAATCTTTATTAATTTTGAAATTAACTAACAATTAATTATCTTGATGAGATAATTAAATAAATTCAGTTTAAATTAAATCTATCTAACATTTTTAATTTAACCTATTTATTTAATCCAAATAAAGAGCCATTAGATTTAATTTATCTTTATAAATTAAATCTGAGATACTATATCTCTATCATGTTAGTTATTAAATCTAATTTATCATAATAAAATTAAATTTAAAACTAAAACAATATAATAATATCATAATATATATACACAGATATATAAAATATGTATTTAAAAAATACTGATATATAATATTATTATTAACGAATTTTTCATCATATATATATAATTCATCCACCTTAGATTAAACATTATCTTGTGTTGGGCCATTCTTATGTGCGGCCCTATAGGCCCATACGAAGTTGGCAGTAGGCCAATAACTGTACTAACCCACAAGTAGCAAGCGGCCTCTAACAAGACATTACGAGTACCTAATTTATATGAGGATCGTTAACACAATGCAACCTGTCATACAACCATGTCACGTCCCTTTTGTCACACAATATATCGGTCAAGGATGAGGCATGGATAATGTCATCCTCTTGGTCCTGACCATTAGTTTCTCGAATCCTGAGTAGTATAACATTAGAAATGGAAACTCCTTTCCATCGTAGCTTGACCGTACATTTCTCATACTTACTTATCAAGGGGACCAGTAATATCTCTCTACTAATATGAGGGATAAATTCCATCTTGATCATTCATATTCCTCTGCATGAAAAACCAACAAGCTCGATAATAGCCTTTATCATCACCCGTCGAAAGTGACTTTTGACTAGTTCAAAGTTTAGCAACTCTCATGTAGGAATCCATGATAACCTTAGGTCAAAGGGCATTGTGATGTGGTTATACAAGAGAAAAGCTTATAACTTTATCCATGTAGCTTTCTTATAATGGGTCGGTCTAGCACCTTGTACCCTTACAAGTGCCTAAAACTTTGATTTGTATCTCTATATCTTATCAAAGCCATATTGGTCTTAGTTTATCTCTGCTCCCACATAAATGATTGACGAGGGACATTTTAGGATAATCTTTATTATTTATCCAAGCATACAATTATCACAGTTAACATGCAAATAATATGATAATAGAATGGAGAAATTTCATTAAATTAATAATGTTCAAAGTACAATGATTGGCTTTTTGGGGATAATTTCCAATAGGTGGGGTGTAAAAGAATTGTGCCAGCATTACTATGGTTTGAGAGTGCCTGCTGATATAGGGCTTTGAAAGAACAGTGCCTGCCATTATAGGGCTTTAAAAGAATTATGCCAGCCGTTATTGGGCTTAAAGGGTGCCTACTGATACAAGACTTTGGAAGCATTCCAGCCATTACTAGCCTTTAAAGGTGCATGCCGATACAGGGCTTTGAAAGAATAGTTCTTGCCATTACAGGGCTTTAAAAGAATTATGCCAAGCGTTATTGGGCTTTAAAAGAATTATGCCGGTTGTTGGGCTTTGAGAGTTCCTATCGATACAGGAGTTCGAAAGAATAGTTCATGTCGTTGTAGGGCTTTAAATGAATTGTGCCAAGCATTATTAGGCTTTAAAAGAATTATGCCAGCCATTACTGGGCTTTGAGGGTGACTATGGGTACAGGGCTTTGAAAGGTTGCCAGTCGTTATTGGGCTTAGAGGGTGCATGATGGTATAGGGCTTTGAAAAGGTGACAGCCATTACTAGGCTTTGAGGATGTCTGCCGGTACAGGGCTTTGAAAGGGTGCCAACCGTTACTGGGCTTTGAAACGGTGCCAGCCGTTATTGGGCTTTAAGGGTACCTGCTGATAGAGGGCTTTGAAAGGGTGCCAGACATTACTGGGCTTTCAAGGTGCCTGTTGGTACAGGGCTTTGAAAAGGTGCTAACCATGCTGGGCTTTAAGGGTGCCTGTAAGTATAGGGCTTGAAATGGTATAAGCCATTATTGGGCTTTGAGGGTGCCTGCCGGTACAGGGCTTTAAAAGGGTGTCAGCCGTTACTGAGCTTTGAGAGTGCCTGCCGGTATAGAGCTTTTGAAAAGGGATCCATGAACATGTGATGCCCCTTGGAGTGGTGCTTATCATAATGCCAATGATGACATTGATAATAAAGATAATAGTGATAACATGATGATGAAGTAATTATGATGATGTCATGAATGACGATGATGATATTCATGATGTGACACTAAGCATGTGATACCCCACATAATGAGATGATGATGATGAAGAAAATATTGATGAAGTGTTAATGAGGAATTCATGAATAGTGATGATAATGGTAGTAATGGTGTAACACTAATCACTTGGTGACCTAAACATGAAATAGGATAATAACACTAATGATGATGATGATGAAGCCCTAGTAGGAAAGTCATAAATGATGATGACAACGGTAGTGGTGATATGACACTAGGAATATGGTGCCCCCAAACATGGTAATGACACCAATAATGGTATGATGATGAAGAGGATGATGATGGGCATGATTATGAGGAGATTATGATAATGGTGAAGATGATCATGATAAAGGTGATAACACTTATAATAGGGATGGTAGTGATGATGAAATCCTAATGAGGATGACAACAATGATAATAAAGAGGATGCTAATGGCCATGATAACAAGGAGATTATGTAATAGTAAAGATGAACATAAAGAAGGTGATGACACTGATAATGATGATGGTAGTGATGATGAAATCCTAAGAAAGATGACAACAATGATGATGAAAAGGATGCTGATGGCCATGATTTTGATAATGGTGAAGATGATCATAAAGAAGGTGATGACACTAATAATGATGATGGTAGTGATGATGAAATCCTAATGAGGATGACAATATGATGATAAAGAGGATGTTGATGGCCATGATAGTGAGGAGATTATGGAGAAGGTGATGACACTGATAACAGTGATGGTAGTGGTGGTGAAATGCTCATGTAAATGGTGATGGTGTTGTGACACTCATCATGCGGTGGCCCAGATATGCAGTAAGTTAATGATGATGATTGTGATGAAAAAATCATAATTAGAATCATGAGAATGATGATGACAATGAAAGGCTAATGAGGATGATGATGATAATGATGATAAGGGGATGATGATGATCAGGAAATGATGAAATAAGGATGATAATAATAAAAATGATGGAGAGCTAATGAGGATGAGGATGAGGATGAGGATCAAGATGATAAGGAGATGAAGATGATAATGGAAATTATGAAATAATGATAATTAGCTACTTGACCAATGATGTTGCCCCCGTTTTGGCCTCAGTCCTACTCAAAACTTCTTCACTTGTTCATGTATGATGTCATTCTTGCTTAGGCCATTATAACTCATGTTGAGAAGCTTTTAGGTTTGCCCCAGTCTTAGCAAAAGGACATTTTGAGGCAATGCTTGACATAATATTAATATAAGCCTCTTTTGTTGAAAAATTAATTCCAAAAATTCCCCCTAAATTGTAAAATGGCATGCAATACATGTTAAGTAAGGTGTAGGTATGATTGATGCAAAGCGTAATGCAAGAAAGGTTTGCCCAATTTGACAAAATATTACAATTTTTCTTTGGGGTATAACTTAGTGCTAGCTTTAGATAAATGAAGGGACTTTTAAGCAAATAAACCAAATTTTGAATATTCACCTTTTTCATTGGCCTATTTTAATTTGTATAGCAAATGAATTTTTTTTTATCTATCTTCATCTTTAATGCTTGCATGGTCAAATATTTTGTTAAAAAAAACTTCATTTTACAATGTTAATGTTGCCTTGAGAATTGGATAGAGCAATAAAATTAAGGAAAAGCCTCAAATTCCAGCTTGTTTCCCTTTATTGAAAGGCAAAGAATGAAAGTAATGCCTTAAATGTAAAGTGACAAAATTGGAAAAGGCTTACATACTGCATTAGGAGTAGAAAAGAATTGAAATGGAAGAATTTCTTAGATCCCAATGTTTGAGAAGAGACCTCTGAACATAACCCAAGAAATCGATTAAGGTGTTAACAACTGGTCATGAAATCTCAGCAATTGAAATATAGAAAACAATGTCCAAGTCATAAGAATAGATGATCAAAAGATATATCAATGCATCATTCATGTCACCAGCCTCAAGTTAGCTAGTATCAAGGTAAAGGGTTTAACAAGAACCCAATGTCCCAATGATTTCCTCACCAGGTATAGTGTTTACTCTCACCACTTAGTGTTTGCGGGTTAGTGTTTGCTCTCTATATCCAAATTATCCAATTCCTATTCTATAAGCTTGTAAATAATCTAAGTCTTTTATCACTAAAAGAGCCATATGCTAGCATAGATCACAAGGACCTTTTATGCAGGCATGGGGTATAAACAAAGGGTGAAGAGAAGAAGAAGAATATCATATTCTTCTTCTTATGTGTTATGTATTTATTCATTTCTCTTTTAATTTTTCTCCTTTTATAAAATATCCAAAAGAGAGCAACCTTACAACCAGATTACACTGACGAACTCAAAATTGTAAGAATTTGCACATACTCCCCTAACCAAGAAGAAAAGTACCCTGAGTATAAGATAAGGATATCTAAGAAACAAAGGGTGATAGAACCAAACATAGAGTCAAGCAAGTGTACACTCCATAGGCCTTAAAACAAAAAGAGAATTGAAGAAACATCTTTCCATGTTTCCTTTGGTATATTCCCATCTTTCTTTTGTTTTTTTTCTAGTTTCTTTTCTTTTTTATTGCTCTAACTTTTGCCTAAGATGCCCTTTTGGGTTTTCAACTTAGCGAGCATTTTTCCTTTTCTTTTTTTTTCTTTTTTTAATCTAACTTTTGCCTAAGTTGCCTTTACTGGTTTTCAACTTAGTGAGCTTCTTTTCTTTTCTTTTTCCTCTCATTTTCTTTGAACTACTCATTTTTCAACAAGATTCACCTCAAAGCCTTAACAATTTTCAAAGTGTAAACATGCTCCTCTGAAAAAGAAACTTGAAACTTGAATAAGAGGTAAGGACATATTTATGGTTTCTACATGCTAAGGGATAGAAAAAGAATATCACACAGGCTCAAATGGCTATCACACTAGTAGAAAAATGACTTTTTAGACCGGTTAAAAATGACTTTTTAGACCGGTTCTATATTAGGTCTTGATACAGCAAGTCTAAAAAGTCTGTTATTTTTTAGACCGGTTGTTATAACCGGTCTTAAAAGTCACACATTTAAGATCAGTTATGGGAACAATCGGTCTTAAAGGTTAGACATTTAAGACTGGTTGTGGGTACAACCGGTCTTAAAAGTGTGACTTTTAAGACCGGTTATAACAACCGGTCTTAATAAAAGGGACGTTTTTTTAAAAAAAAGAAGTTTTAAGATCGGTTGTAGTCACAACCGGTCTTAAAAAGTACTTTAAGAACGGTTGTGGGAACAACCGGTCTTAAAGGTGAGACTTTTAAGACCGGTTGTAGGGTACAACCGGTCTTAAAAGTCTCACCTTTAAGATCGGTTGTTCCCACAACCGTTCTTAAAGTACTTTTTAAGACCGGTTGTGACTACAACCGGTCTTAAAACTTTTTTTTTTATTAAAAATGTCCCTTTTATTATATGTACACGCACAGAATGCTCCAATTTTAAACAGCAGTACATAACAATCACTGATTTCAATTTCAAAATTCAAAAGCACCAGTCTATAGCAGCAACAAATTAATGTTCATACAAGCCAGTACAGTCATACATTGATGATTCATTTGCAATTAGACAGTAAGGATGACCAAATGACAGTAGTAAAACAAAAGCAATGAACATGCCCTTTGGTCCATTGTTATTGTCATCAGAACCATATTGCATTGCATAAGCTGCTTGATCTGCCAAGCCCTTCTTCTTTACCTTTGACGAATATGAAGAATCCATAATCCCTGCATATATCACCAATTCACTCACTTCATTCATTACTCATCAAAATTAGAACATGTTAATTTCTCTCTGCTAGGAAAGAAATCGCTTATATCATCAATACAACTATTGAAGCATTGTGATGCACACAGAATACAATTTTGTGGAACAGAGGGTGAGAGAGAGAGAGAGATAATACATAAGGAATGAAATAGTCCGTGAGAAGAAACAAACATTTTCACATTATAGAAGACAAGATCATAAAACAAAAATTGCTTCAAATAAATGAAACCAAGCAATCACAAAAATAAAATAAAACATACAAATCAGAGCCAAATACATGCATAATGAAATAAAATAATGTACAATGTAACATTGGATTCAAAAACTCACTATTTTTGTAATAGCTCATGGATGAATTCAGCACAACATGTGCGAATGAAATCAATATCTTCTTCAGGAAAGGGATTAGCAAGATCAAACATCTGTAACACCAAAACCAGACGAAAGATTGACTTAGTAACTTAAAAACAATAAAGTAAAACAAAAGTTCTGAAATATAAATTTACCTCTTGAGTAAAATCAGTCGTGCCTAGAGTGATAATATTGTAAATGTGTCTCAAAACATAAAAACCACATAAGTTGGACCCCTTTGGTTGCCGACGGCTCTGAGAAAAAACATGATATCATTAAAACAAATATAAAGGCATGTCTTATTACATTCTTTAAACAAATCCATATGTACTAACCTTTGGCATGATCCATGTAGGGTCCTTTAAGTCACGAACATGCTTACCACAAGCACTGTGTAGGAATGTCCGCATAGCCCTATGATCATCACAATGACAAAGGTTATTGGTTTTACACAAATTCCATAAACTTTGCATACAAAAGGTAATAATGCAAGAAAACTAACGAATTCATGGTCTTTTTCAAATCATTCCCTGGTTTGAAGTGGAGGGAACATAAGAGGATGACAGTGTAACTACTCTTGCATAGAAGAAGCAACTGCCAATGATCACTGAAAAAAATAGAAGAGTATTAAGCAAACATAAATCATTATATAAATTATAAAATATCAGTTTGTTTCTTACCTATGCACATATGGAGCCAAGAAACACTCAATTCCAGTTTCACTAAGCCTCTCTGACAAGTATCGATGTCTACTAGCAGCAGTGGTCCCTTTCTCTTGGATGTGATAGGGGCATAAGAATCCAAATTTTTCGCTTTTGCCAGAGGAGACCAACCTACGATACATGTACCTACAATAACGCAAGCACATAAATTAAAGGTAAACGGTGAAACTTTTAAAATATTTACTTTGAATTGTAGAAGCTACTTACATTAAGAACAGTTGGACAATCCCAATCGCAAGATTTTATCCAGGAGCTACCAGGGACATCAAATCATCCCTCTCAAGATAGCATGTCACTCCTGACTATCCAACAACTGAATCCGTAGGCCACTCTCTTGTTTTGAATGATGTATCATATGCCATCAGAATCACTTCCTGCATGATAATCAATGGAGGCTGTGAAACTTCTTGGTGAGTGAAGGGAGCTAGACTTGGTGGGGCTTTGATCGGACTATCCTCGGCTCGACCAGAAACAAGGTTCGTTGGCCACAAGATGAATGTGCCCAAGACATCGCTAACGATCTTGAATTCATCAGAAGGGATAGGGACAGGTGAATCTGCAATAATCACCTCGTCAACTGATACTTGGACTTGATCACCTTCCATTTGTCAGTGGTGGACAGTTGATCCCAGGTTATGTACACGACCCCGTGCAACTAACCGTCTCAGAGGATCCTCAATAAAAAGATCACAAAGCTCAGTAATTTCCGGGTTAGGACCCTCTGATGACTGCCCGATGTTGCAACAACTACCTTTAGTGCTCTACTTATTAGGATCAATCGATTGTGGTGGGGAGCACTGGTATCTTGTCTTGAGCTCATAAACACTATCATTTCCTCTTTCATCTTGCTCAATTGGGTCTCTAATAGTGCATCAAATGATGCTTCAGCCTCGGCCTTTGCTTCTGCTCTTGTAATGGCCAACATAGTCTCCAATTCCTCCCTAGTCACGATGTTTGAGGAATGGCGTACGGGGGCTCCAAAGTAATCCCGTATCCCTACCCCTCCTCCAACTCCCCTGACACGGCCTGGATGCTCTTGTTTACCAGTAGCAACTGTTAGAATATCATTCCTGCCCTCCGACTAAAAAGAGCCCTCAGCTTGTTGTTTTCTAAGTTCATCCTGTAAGATAATACAAAATAATAAACATAAGTAATAATGTACGTTCCTTATGTAATTAATTACAATAACGAAATATACTTACAATTCTTTCACCAACTATACGAGATTGTTCACTCGTATAAGTCCCGCTCCTCTTTTGGTGGGCAAATTGCCATTTTTCTTCTCGACGAATCGGAGATGGCAGAGAAAGAAGAACAGAAGGATCGGATTGAGATGCTTCTTCCAATCTCTTCCGTTTGGCCGCCAACAAGTCTCTTTCAGCCTTTGCATAACCCCCACGAGACATTGTATGAGGGCAATCATTCTTTTTACCACTCTCTTGTGCTTTTTGCCTTTTTTCCTGCGAATAAGAAATGATACAAAAGGAAAGTGTTAGAATCAATTAAGATAATTGCTAAGTAAATAAAACGAAAAATAAGTCAACTAACCAAAGATTCTGGAGTAGTCCGAAGCCTAACAAATTCTTGCCAAGTCGCTTGATCAAGAAATGTATACTGGTCACACGGATTAGGAAGAGGCTGACCATCTTTTACCTTAATATAAATGTAATTGTTGGTCAGATTTGTCTTAAACTTGCTCCAGCGCTCAAAACAATACGTCATCGTCTTGTTGTACAAGATCTCACTCTGAGGAATGTCGTAGGTGAGCTGAAATGCATGCATTGAAGGAGTAAGTGACAAATTTGTGACATTTGATAATGATTAATTACATACAGATGAGAATTGTATACCTGAATAGTGTCACAAATATGCTGCTTCACCTTTGCATCGACATTTCTCCACTCCTCTATCAAGATGCTCGGCTTGTTACGTGCAAGGAGGCCGACGAAACTCCTATATCGTTGTGCATTAGGCCTGATTGGTTTCCAATGTCTATCAAACTCAATCGGTATCTTTTCGCCTGCACTCCGACTGAGGGAAACATCTCTCAACCGTGTGCCACGTCTACACCTCCATGCAAACTGGCTACTGCGCTCACTATGACCCTGGCTGGGAGTATTGCTAGGCTCACCCTGGTGAGCACTAGGTGGCTGACTCTCCTGAGCACTACGTGGCTGACTCAGAGGTGGAGGAGGTGGCTGATCCTCTACACTAGGATGCTGGGGATCTGTCATTTGCCTGTAACGACAACAAAGAAAGATAAATCCTAAGCTATGATATGTGAAGACTATATCGATAAAATAACTAAACATATTCTTCGGATAATAATCATAATCATAATTACTTTAGTTAGTTAAGGTTAAAGTAGTATCATAAAGAGATATCCTCCCATATTCCCTCGTGATGATCATTTCTTGTGCCGTGCGTATTATCTGCTTTATCTTCTTCGTTCAATTCTGGTAGACCCCTGGAAAAAGAAGGAGTCTCAAGAAGATCATAATTTGAGTGACTTTTCTCGTCAATATCAACGACCCTTTTTCCTTGGAGAGCTACAGACCACATTTTATTTTCCTGATCAGTGATATAGAACACTTGTTGCGCCTGATCTGCTATAATGAAAGGTTTATCTCCAAAACTTCTGCTATTCAGATCTACTAATGTAAATCCTAACCTATCGATCTTCACACCATTATTGACATCAACCCACTTGCATTTGAAAATGGGAAATCTAATTTGAACATAGCCAACCACCCAAATCTCTTCAATCACCCCATAATAAGGTATGACAGCCAATGTAGGGTTCTTATTTTTCGAACTAGAGAAGTGCATAGATTCAGCCACTAATACAACACCACTGTTCTGGACGGTGCTCTTATCATCTAGGGACTTCATGTAAAAGGTATAACCATTGATCACAAATGAAGTCCAACTTATGACCTCAACTTCAGGACCACATGCTAACCAATTTATTGTATCAGAAACACATTCTTCTCCGTCAACCTTTTGTTTGAACCAATGTGCGAAAGCTCTGTTATGCTCCCTGATTAACCTTTGTTCAGTCATTCGACTATTTTGTTTCCGTACAATTTCTTTATGGGCATTCAGTAATATTGAACTTCATCAACATTGTTCAAGATGCACAAGTGGACTTGTTGCAATTCATCAGCATCTATGCTCTTTACTGTTGCCCCGCGTCTACCCCCTTCTTGATCATGACGTTTAGGAAGGCCAATATGTCGTACATTTGACAAATAATGTTGACAAAATTCCATAGCTTCTTCAGAAACATATTTTTGAACAATAGATGCTTCAGGCCGATTGGGGTTCTTCACATACCCTTTCAGTATTTTCATAGTTCTTTCGATCGGGTACATCCACCGGAAATAGATAGGGCCACACAACTTTATCTCCCTCACTAGATGAACAACCAAGTGTACCATGATATCAAAAAAGGAAGGAAGAAAAAGCTTCTCAAGCTGGCATAAGATCATATATCCTTCATTTTCCAATTCCTCCAATCTTTCTGTGTCAATGACTTTACAACAAATGGCATTGAAGAAGAAATAAAGTCTAGTCAATATGTATTGAAGATCATTTTCGGCAATGCCTTGAATAGCTACTGGGAGTAGTTGTTGCATTAAGACATGACAATCATGAGACTTTAGCCCTCTTAACTTCAAGTGTTTCATCGATACAAGCTTTTTAAAATTTGAACAATACCTTGAAGGAACTTTAGCGCCATGTAAACACTCACAAAAGCTTCTTTTCTCAACCTTAGACAAAGTATGAGCAGCTGGAGGACAAAAAGTTCTATTACAGTATGGCCTTGGATGTAAATCTTCTCGTATTCCCATTTCTTGCAAGTTTAATCTTGCCTTCACACCATCCTTAAAACTTCCTTGTATGTTGAGCAGTGTCCCAACAATACTATCACATACGTTCTTCTCCACATGCATGAAATCAATACAGTGTCTGACGTCAAGATTGCGCCAATATGGAAGATCGAAGAAGACGGACCTTTTTTTCCATATATTTTTCTCATTTCTACTCTTTGATGACTTACCAAACATAGTATTGATATTTTTCACCTTTTCATAAATTTTCTCCCCAGTCAATGCCTCTGGAGTATCTTCAAACTCTTGGCCACCGAAAAAAGCTTTTTTCAATCTACGATAAGGGTGGTTTCGTCATAGAAATCGCCTATGGCCAAGGTAAACCGTCTTTCTTCCATGTTGAAGTTGATGGTAGTATGTGCCTTCTTCACATATCGAACAAGCTTTGTGGCCTTTAACGCTATATCCTGACAAGTTCCCATATGCAGGGAAGTCATTTATAGTACAAAAGATCATTGCTCGCAGATTAAAAGTCTCCTTCTTGTTCGCATCAAAAATATCGACACCTTTATCCCATAACTCTTTCAAGTCTTCGATCAACGGTTCTAGGTAAACATCTATGTCATTTTGGGGTTGCTTTGGTCCCGAAATCAACATAGACAACATAATGTACGTTCGTTTCATACATAACAAAGGAGATAAGTTGTAAATTACCAACAGAACATGCCATGAACTATGTATACTACTTAGGCTACCATAAGGATTCATACCATCTGTGCTAAGCCCAAGCCTGAGATTCCTAGGTTCTTCACCAAAGCTAGGAAATAAATGATCGATTTTTTCCATTGAGAAGAATTAGTTGGATGTCGAAGCTTTCCATCAGAAATCCGCTCATCTGCATGCCATCTCAAATTTTTGGCATCAATTTCATTAGTAAACAGGCGCTTGAACCTTGGAATGATTGGAAGATACCACAACACTTTTGCAGGGCCCTTATTTGATTTATACCTCAGAGTTTCACATATCGGACATTGCTCCTTCTCTTCATGATCTTTTCTATACAATATGCAATCATTAGGGCAAGCATGGATCTTTTTATACTTCATCCCTAGTTTACACAGTATTTTCTTAGCATCATAGTATCGACAAGGCAACACATTATCATCAGGAAGCATATCTTTAAAGGCCTCAAGCGTTTCTGAAAAACTCTTGTCGCTCCATCCATGCCGTGCTTTCAAGCTTACCAATTTCAATACAGCATTCAGCAATTGGTATTTTTTACACCCCGGGTACAATGGCTTCTTAGCATCACTGCACATATTACCATATGCATGTGATTGTTCAAAAGCCTCTTCTCTTACATCACGAATAATGTCCTCTATCCGATCATCCATATCCGTGTCATTATCATCACAAGTCACTTCCCCCTGTTGAGATGCACTTGGCATTTCTAATTGTTCACCATGCCATACCCATACTACATACGTCTTACAAAACCCTTCACAAATTAAATGTGTATATATATCTGCAGCACTTAATCGCTTCTCATTCAAACATTTCACACAAGGGCAATAAAACATCCCACTATCATCATCGGCATTTCTTTTTGCAAAGTCTAAAAAACCCCTCACCCCAACATCATATTCAACACTCGTCCGTTTAGCTTGTATCCAACTATGATCCATATATTCCAACACCTTTTTTTTTGTTTTCTACTTTTTCCCCTGGAAAAGGTAGAAGTATGATGAGAGCATGCAATCATTACACCCAAGTACCTAGTTTAACGACTACATAATGAACAAGTAGAAGAGAGTAGAGAGATAGAGATAGAAGAAGAGTAATCTGAATAGTACAAGTCTCATTAACAATGCAAATCTGTCCAATACAATAGGTTGACTGCCATATATATTACCATTACGAACAGTAGAAATAGAATAGTACCATAGGGATTAGGGGTTCAGTAATTACTAATTGATTACCCGTCAATCACTCGAACAAAGTCTTTGAAGGCCGGAAACTACACGGGAAAGATGAGCTTGGTATGATGTGGGGTAGATTGCACGCTAGAAGAAAGTAGGAAAGGTGGTTTAACCTTTTGGCCTTGACCTACTCGGCTTTAGCGATGGAGGCACTAGATTTGTGGCTTCATTCTCTTATAGTTTTCTGTTTGTCTTGTGTGTATATATAAGCATTTACTTTTTAGGAAGGAGTACGTCCTTCACATTCTCATGTGACTCCAACCAGAAACAATGAATCATTTAAGTATAGATAGTCCCAGCAGCACTCAATTTATTTGGTATTCTTTCATTTAGAATCCACCCTATCTATCAGTACATTACTTTAATTAACCATCTATCACTTGTAATGCATGTATAAAACTTTTTCTTTGTGTGTGATAGAGGAGTCCAAAGGATAATCTGAGGTTTAAATATTTATGGGGTGCCTTTATAACTTCTTAGTAAAAGAAACTTAACTTTTATCATTAAAGGCGATCGACCCCAATTTCTAAATCACTGATGAATTATGAGCAAACTTATGCAACTGAATATATTTTTGCTAAAGCAGCATAAGGTTGTGATGATGTTTACAGAGAAACAAAGGAAATGATTCATGTAACCTCCTGTGCTGACGAAGAAAGCAATATCAGGACCCTTTGGAAAAATATACTAGGAAATAGGGGAACCATTATGACGAGTTTGGTTGAGAGAGACCGAGGAACAAATCAATAAAAATGCATAAGAATAAGGAAGACAGAAGTTATCATAACACAGAAACAGAATAAGGAACAGAGAAGCTACCATAACGCAGGAACAGAATAAGGAATATATAAGCTATCATAATGCAAACCAATGTCTCATATAAAAGAAAGACCAGTAATGTTTCAGAAATTAGAACCACAACGCCCCCACATTTCTAATATCCTAAATCATACCCAGGCCACAACCTTCTTCGTCGGCAATCACACAAAAAAATATTAATAGACGAAGTAAAAAACTACCTGGAAGAGAATTAGGCTTCACCAAGTTGATTATCCAACTTTCATAGATTAAGGGTGAATAAAAACGAGAACAGGGTGTGTTCAGCGCCGTCAAACGTCGACATTCAACGAAAAGACAGAGCACCAGTACGCGCGCCCTAACACTCAGCAACGGGGATGCTAGCTCCAAGATCCCATTTTCATGGCGTAAATGCAAAACGAGAACAAGGTGAGACACTAATTCCACTCTTAATTTGACGAATTTGGAGTTGCTAAACGTTCTTGACTGTTGCTAAAGCCTTGGAGAATTCAGAATGAAGAAAGGCGCGGAGCGTAAACTGCGATTGGGATTTGGGGAAAGAGTTTTAAGACCGGTTATAAAAATAACCGGTCTTAAAAACATTTCTGAACAACCGGTCTAAAATCTATCTTTTAGACCGCTTGTTAGAACAACCGGTCTTAAAAACCTTTATTTTAGACCGGTTATTTTTATAACTGGTCTAAAATAAAATACTTTTTAGACCGGTTATATCTATAACCGGTCTAAAAACATTTTTAAATTTTTAAATTTTTTTCCTCTGATCCTTTTAGACCGGTTTAATCCAAGCAGGTCTAAAAGGTTTAATATTTTAGACCGGTTAATGTAGAACCGGTCTAAATAATATTTTTTAGACCGGTTCATAGACTCCCAATTTGTTTATAATTACAAAAATGCCACCGCGCATTTCTTTTAGACCTCATCCGCTGCAACCGGTCTAAATGTGCCGGTCTAAAACACCCTTTTTTGTACTAGTGTCATGTAAGGGTGGCAATTTGGCTTTTTTAATGAAAAATGAATGCCTTGGTCCTCTCTATATCAAGCAAATGAACATCAAATTTGACCTCAAACAAGATACATGCCAAGTTCTGATTGGGTAAAGGATAAGTGGTACACACATATACACATGAAAATGAAATCATATCAATAGGCTCAAATCCTCACATAGCTTGTGTAATCATCAACATATTGTATCCAAGTTAAACAATTTTCCCTTTAAAACTCACCTAATCAAGGTGGGGTCGAGTCATTTTCAAAACTAAGCTTCTCCATAGTATGTATCACCTCGATACAAGCAACTTGTAGAAAACAAGTTTTTAGACCCTTAACAGTTTACTTCAATTAAGAATAACTCAGAAAGTGAAAAGAGAGACAACAGTCTTAGCCTCACATCAAGAATAAGGAACAACCATTTATGTGAACAAGGGATGACATGGACAAGGGTAAATGAAGTCTTTTTTAAAGAAATATATTCTATGCAAGCATTATTAGCTAAAGATATTACTGTATTATTATTTTTATTTACATGCTCATTTTCCCTCTTTTTGCCTCCTTATATAATGATGTTTATTATTTCTAAGGCTGATATCAAATGACCAAAATGCCAATGAATGATGTAAGGATGCCTTATGAGACATAAAAGAGTGATGACATGTACTTTCAGTTTTGATATGAGTGATGGACATTGAGAAAAAGAACTCCACCTCCTCAAGAGATCATTACCTCATAAGGAGAATGAAGTTCCCATTAACTTAGGAATGGCCCAGGCCATCACTCTACTAAGGGTTTTAAAAATGATGATTATATCCAAGGCCCATATAAAATGAAGCTAAATACTAATGAATGATACAAGGATGCCTCATAAGATATAAAGGAGTGATGACTTGTACTTCAAGTTTTGATATGGGTAATGGACATTGAGAAAAATTCCACCTCATAAAGAGATCTATTACCTCATAGAGAGAATAAAGTGGCCATTAACCTATGAATGGCCCAGGCCATCACGCAGCTAAGGGTTTTAAGAATGATGATTATGTCCAAGGCCTATATCAAATGAAGCTAAAAGGCCTATGAATGATGCAATGATGCCTTACGAGCCCTAAAAGGGTTATCTCTCATTGAGATTTTTTCTAACATGACAGATGTAATGAAGCTCATAGTCTTTTAGGGTTATAAACTTTGAGACTAAGGTTGGCTATCTAATACATATATATTCCTTGTGATGTATCTATGTGAGGAGTGATGCTAGATACATACTCAGTTGAAGCAACAATTAGCTGCTTGATATTAGGGGTTTCCTCAATTATACATGGATGACAAAAAATATTATCAACAATAAATAAATATATGCCATCTAGTGTCCTATTTTAGGAATAGCCCTAGGTTAGGGGTATCTATCCTAAGAAAGTCAGGTACTAATTAATTAGGTAGGTTGATAATTTCCACTAATAAGTGCAATGGTTTCAAGGTAGTTCTAATTCTCATAGATAAAGGTCTCCTAATTGGCCCCATCATAAACATGAAGACCCTATTTGATGAAATTGACCTTCAGGGGGTTCTAAATATCCCACAGAGATCAACCTCACCAAAAAGTTACAGCGCGGATGAAGTCTTCACAGTAACCTCAGGGGGTTTTTAAAACCCCATAAGGAGACCATTAGAAACTTTTGCTCACCTAAGAAATTCACAAACTATAATACCCCGAATTTTAGGATTGGAGAGTTGGGAATAAGCCTGAATTAAGTGGACTGCTAAGCCACAATTTACCAGGTGCCCCAAAACTATTCTCTATTGTTTCTTATATCTTTGGAGTACCAATGAAAATAAAATGGTGAATTTTAAAGAATGTAATTATGCTGCCAGTGAAATTTCTGGAAAGAGAGCGAGATTGTCATGTGATTTTCAATGAAAATATGATGAGTAAAAATTATAAAATTTTACAATGTGAAAGTAGATATCCTCAGCTTTAATGTAATAGGTCATATGAATCATTTGAAGCTATATACAAAATGATATGAATTTTTGAATTTAGCCTTGAAAAACTGGAAAGTTTTTGGAACAATATTCAAAGAAATTAATTCTGAGAATTTTGTGCTTCCAATTGGAAAAATTTTATATTTTTCCTTGCAAATAGACTCAATAAGGGTTCTATATCCTTTGGGATCACTTCAACTTGATTTTTCGAGAATTAGTTATGATTTTTCAAAATTCGGTCAGAAAATCTACCAACAAATCCGAAAATGGAAAAATTTGTGATGGCAACTTTGTAATTATGAGATAATTTGTGATCAGCCCATTTTGGCCCTAACTTGGGCCTCTAGATGTGAACATGGCTGACCAAGAAGAGGGAAGAGTTGGTTGAATTCAATAGGGCTTGTGACAACATTATATGTACATAAAGTTTATGTACAAAAATGTTAATATTTTGGTTTTCGGGAAAATAGAACTTTATGACATAAGCAAGCACATCATAAAAATAGCCTTTTGCTTCATCTTTCTCACAAAAACCGTGCAGCTATGTTCAAGCAAGAAGGGGAGAGAGTTTGAGATTCTAGAGACAGAAGGAAGAAGAACTCACAAGCTAAGCCGATTTCTTCGGTGATTTGAGTTCCAATTCGTATAATCCTTTCTCTAAGCTATTACTCTACATGATTCAAGGTTGTTTTGAAAGGGGACAAGTTTTAGCCATAAAATGGATAAGCCAGAGGAAGCGAAAGGTAACTTCTTAACCTTCGAATATTGATTGTTCTGGCTGCTGTGGACAATTTAATCGGTGAAATTTCATTGGATTGTCTTTGTTTGTGAAAATGGAAAATGGGCTTTAGAAGTGTTTGTTAGATTCCAAGTTTTGATTATAACAAAAGTCAATTATGTATAAATCATGTTTTTATAAGTTTCAGAAATGTTTACAAAGTTACCAAATGCATACAACAATGTTCTATGGTGTCTGCTGTCAAAATGAACTGGTGTGCTCGAGCATGAGTCTAGCACTGGAGCATGGAACCCTTTTGTGCTCGAGCAGGTGCGAGTGATAACCAGAAAGTGTTTGCCCGAGAAGCATACTACTGTCATTTTTACTGATTCACTCGAGCACTGGAGACAGCACTCGAGCAGAGGAGCCTTTCTCACTCGAGCACATACGAGTGAGAGTCTGTGAGTGCTTGGCCGAGAGCAAGTTTTGTCATTCTCCCTTGACACACTCGAGCAGAGAAATCAATGCTCGAGCATGAGTGTCCTGTACTCGAGCACTAGCAAGTGAAGGTATGTGAGTGCTTGGCCGAGAGTCATGAAGATCAGAAAAGCACAAGTATGCTTGAGCATAGCTTTATATGCTCGAGTGACACATCAGCACTTGCGAGTGAAAAATCTATCCCTCTCAAATTCTGATGTGAGTGTTGGTATTAAGGGTATATTACTTGAGAATATTCTTCTCACTCGAGCAGGAGTATGTGTGCTCGAGTGAGGGCCCACATCACCTGCGAGTGAAAAATCTATCCCTCTCAAATTCTGATGCGAGTGTTGGTATATTACTTGAGATTATTCTTCTCACTCGAGCAGGAGTATGTGTGCTCGAGTGAGGGACCACATCACCTGTGAGTGCAAAATCTCACTATTGCTAAATTGATATGCAAGTGCTGTCCAGAGAAGAAACTCCCAGTGCAAAATGTAAGGCCACTCGAGCATAAGGAGTTGTGCTCGAGTGAGGCCCCACATCACTCGCGATTGAGAATTTTGTCTCTCTGAAATCCTATGCGAGCACAGACTTAAAACTGAAGATCAAGGAGTAAAATTGCGATATCACTCGAGTGAGCCCATCCATGCTCGAGTGATGCTCTGCCAGATCACCAAATACACCAAGTCTTACAACGTTCAATCCGAATATGGTTTAATGTTATTTATTTATCTCATCATTACTTATTATCATTATTTAACATCATTTTGAATATATTATAAGTGTGATACAGGAGGATGAACGTTTGAAATAAATTGACACGAAGAAAGTCAAACAACGGCAGACAACATCATTACAAGCACGCACGTACCTACCGCATTCAGAATATTCAAATCTGCGCATGTCATTCCATAGTTGCAAGCCCCGATCCTCAACGATGATTACTCAAACGGGCAAAAAATGACCATCTATAAATATAGAGATTTAGAGATCATCAAGATTAACAAAGTACAAGAACTCACAAGCATATACACGAGTCTCTGCTATTCATAATTTTCTTTGTATACACATTGATCTTCAGTGTTCATTTATTTGCTCTGTAAGAGAGTCTTCATACAATTTAAATTCTATTTTCATTTGATCTCAAGGTATTGGGACCTTGAAAGGGTAGATGTCCTTACGAGAGAAGCAGTTGAGAGAATTCCTTGTGAAACCTTCCACTCATAAGACTTATAAGATACAAGCAGAAGAGAATGTTGCTGCTCGTAAGACTTACAGTAGTGTAAGCAGGAGAGAACATTGCTGCTCATAAGTCTTGTATACATAAGCAAGTGGGAAAGGTCATAGGTTGTTTTTCTATACGTAAGACTTGTCGTAAGGGGGAGAGAAATTTCTTAGTGAGAGAATATTTCTGCTCGTAGTCCTTTCAAAGACAATTGTTGTTTTGTGGCGTTCTGAGAGCCTATTGAATCTTGGAGGAATAGTAAAAATCTCAGTAGGTCTTGATCTCTGAGGACTGGACGTAGGCCTTGTTGTTAGGCTGAACCAGTATAACTCTCTGTGTTCTAATCCTCCCAACTCTACTCTATCTAATCTATTTTTCATATCACCACATCAAGCGAAAAAATTTATAACATCACCCAATTCACCCCCTCTTGGGTGAAGCTTGCCTCTTTCATTTGGTATCAGAGCGAGGTCTTCTCTGAAATGCCTAACAGCTTGAGAAGGATCCGATAAATGGCAACAATGGGTGAAAACATTCTTCCAGACGGAGCTTCAATCACTAGACCTCCTGGTTTTGCTGGAGAACATTTTTCGTTTTGGAAAGCTAAATTCAGAGTGTTCGTGATGGCTAACGAGTACGGCTTGTGGAATGTAATACAAGATGGTGGCTATGTTCCAATGAAGAAAATCGAAGATAGAGCCGTTAAGAAGAGCCCAGAGGAGTTTGACGAGAATGATAAAAGGTTAGTAACATTAAATAGTAAAGCTATTTTAATGATACAGAGTGCTCTTAGTCAAAAAGAATATTTTCAAATATGTACTCTACAAACTGCCAAAGATATGTGGGATGCTCTTGAAATTGCTCACGAAGGTACATCCGGAATCAAAGAAAATAGAGTCAATACTCTAATTACAGAATATGATCTATTCCGTATGAAACTTGGAGAAGGAATATCAGAATTCGAACTCAGGTATACTCATCTTGTTAATCAATTATCTGCTCTTCGAAAATCGTTTGATCAAAATTCCCAGGTAAGAAAGATTCTTAATATTCTTACGAAAGAATGGGAAGCAAAGGTGACAGCTATCGAAGAAGCTAAAGGAGAATCTATGAGATCCGTAGCTGCTCTCTTTGGAAGTCTTTCCGAGTATGAAGGAAAGTTAAGATTCAAAAAGGAACTTGAAGAGTTCGATGATAAAAAGAAAAAGGGAGTTGCACTTAAAGCTATCAAAGAAGAAGAAGAATCTTCCGAGAATGAAGATATCCCTAATGATGATGAAATAGGAATGATCGTGAGAAAATTCAAGAGATTCTACAGAAGAGGTCAAAAGAACTTCAAAAATTATCAAGGTGGACCAAGCAAGAAAGAAAATAAAGAACAACAGATAGTATGCTATGAATGTGGGAAAACTGGACACATCAAATCCGAATTCTTCAGAAACAAAGACAAAAAGAAGCAGAAAAAGAAAGCATATATATAATCTATATGGGGTGATAGTTCGTCAGACGAAGAAAGTGACAATGACGAAGTAGCAAATCTATGCTTGGTAGCCAAGGAAGAAGAATCAGATTCTGAGGTAAGTGATTCTGAACCTACTTATGTTGAATTGTTATCTGAATATAATGCATTGCATACAGAATTCATCAAAATAGCTAAAGAAATGGTTAGCTATAAGAAGAAAGTAAAAGAATTAGAAAGTACTGTCATATTGTCATGTGAAATGTGTAAGGAGAAAGATAAGAAAATATGTGATTTAACAAAAATTGTTGAAAAATTTACTAAGGGAAGTGAAACTCTTAAAGTTATTTTAAATTCTCAGAAAGTTTCATTTGATAAATCTGGAATTGGATATAAATCTGCTCATGATAAGAATAAAGGATATAAGAAGAATAGTAGAACGTATCTTAAATATTTCAGGAATTCTGTGCATACATCAAATCCCTTTGCACCATGTAGTTATTATAACAGGAAAGGACATTATACTTCATCATGTTATTTCAAAAAGGGACAAGTTATTGGAACATATAAATGGGTTCCGACAGGGACACATGCATCACATACTAACCACAAAGGACCCAAGAAAGTGTGGGTACCTAAAACTTGATCACCTTATTCTAGGTATGTCTCAAAGCATCTCGAGCGAACAAATGGTATATTGATAGTGGATGTTCGAGACACATGACTGGTGACAAAAATAAGTTCACCATGCTAGAAACTAGAGAAGGAGGAAAGGTAACATTTGGAGGTAATCAATCTGGACGTATTGCTGGAATTGGTGAATTGGGAAAATCCGATGGTGTTCAAATCAATGAAGTATATTATGTTGAGGGATTATGCCACAACCTCCTGAGCGTAAGTCAAAGCACTGACAAAGATAACTGGGTGATTTTTGACTCAAAAGAATGCTTGATAGTGAACAAGAAAGATCTGCCACTAAACAAAAAATCTATCAAGGCAAAGATTCGAGCTCAAAGGAACGGTAATTGTTATACTATTGATTTAAATTCAAATTCTTCTGAAAATTGTTTTCTTAGTCGATCAGAGGAGAGTTGGTTATGGCATAAGCGTTTGGCTCATGTCAATATGAATCAACTTGACAAACTGATTAGAAAAGATTTAGTTGTTGGTCTTCCCAAACTCAAATTCAAAGATAATATGATTTGTGAAGCATGTCAAAAAGGCAAGCAAACTAAATCCTCTTTTAAAACAAAGTATGAGATTTCTACTTCTAAACCATTACAATTACTTCATATGGATTTGGTAGGACCAGTAAGAGTAAAAAGTTTTGGAGGAAATTTATATACTTTAGTAATTGTCGATGACTTTACAAGATTTGCATGGACTATATTTATTGCTTCAAAAGATGAAACTTTTGCTGAATTTATTATGTTTGCCAAAAAGGTGCAAAATGAGAAAGGTATTTCTATTGTTTCTATTAAGACAGACCATGGAGGAGAATTTGATAATCAATTATTTGAAAATTACTGCAATAACGAAGGAATAGATCATAACTTCTCCGCTCCTAGAACACCTCAACAAAATGGAGTAGTGGAAAGAAAGAAAAGAGTTCTTACAGAAATGGCGAGAGCAATACTTAATGAAAAAGAAATGTCACAAGTGTTCTGGGTAGATGCAATGAGTACTGCATGCTACATCTCAAACCGAGCATATATTCGCAAATCACTTGGAAAGACGCCATATGAACTCTACAAGGGAATAAAGCCAAATCTTGCTCATCTACATATCTTCGGGTGTAAGTGTTTCATTCACGACAACGGTAAAGAAAACTTAGGTAAATTTGATTCAAAGTCTGATAAGGTTTATTTCTAGGATATTCTAATAGAAGTAAGGCTTATAGAGTTTTCAATAAAAGAACATGTACTGTTAAAGAATCTATTCATGTTGTGTTTGATGAACTTGAATCTCAAACAAAACATATTGATGAAGAAGAAATAGATTTAATCAAGAAAAATAAATCTATTTCAAAACAAGGTGACCTTGAAACAAATTATTTTCAAAATTTAGAAGATGTCGATGATCATGCTCAACCAAAAGCATGGAGACATATGAAAGATCATTCAATTGATCAAGTTATAGGAGATATTCATGAAGGTGTCAAAACAAGAAATAGAATCCTCAATGAGGTAAATTTCTCTGCTTTTATTTCTGAAATTGAACCTTCTAATATAGAAGAAGCCTTATTTGACAATGATTGGGTGATTACTATGCAAGAGAACTAAATCAATTTCAAAGAAATCAAGTTCGGGATTTGGTTCCTCGACCTAAAGATCATACGGTTATAGGGACCAAATGGGTTTTCAAAAACAAACTTAATGAATCATCAATCATTGTGAGAAACAAAGCAAGATTGGTAGCCAAAGGCTATAATCAAGAAGAAGGTATTGATTATAAGGAAACATATGCTCCAGTGGCAAGATTGGAAGCAATACGAGTACTCCTAGCCTTTGCTTGCATTAAAGGGTTTTAACTTTATCAAATGGATGTGAAAAGTGCTTTCTAAATGGTTATATTATAGAAGAAGTATACGTAGAACAGCCTCCTGGTTTTGAAGATGAAACAAAACCTGATCATGTTTTCAAACTTAAGAAAGCATTATATGGTTTGTAACAAGCACCTAGAGCTTGGTATGAAAGACTAAGCAAATTTCTTCTTGATCAAAGTTTTGTCAGAGGTAAAGTAGACACAACTCTTTTCATCAAACATAACAAAAATGATATTCTAATTGTTCAAATTTATGTTGATGATATTATTTTCGGTGCTACTAACGAATCTATGTGTCAAGAATTCTCTAAGATTATGCAGGGAGAGTTTGAAATGTCCATGATGGGAGAATTGAACTTCTTTCTTGGACTTTAAATCAAACAAAAGAAGAATGGTATATTTGTATCTCAGACGAAGTATTTGAAAGAGTTGTTGAAGAAATATGGATTAGATAATGCTAATGGAGTTGATACTCTAATGAGTTCTACAACATTTTTGGATGCTGATGTAAAAGGTCCTAGCTTCAACATTACTAAGTATAGAGGAATGATTGGTTCATTACTCTATCTACAGCAAGCAGGCCATATATTCAGTTCAGCGTGGGAATGTGTGCAAGGTATCAATATGCTCCTAAGGTATCACATGCAGAGACAGTAAAAAGAATCTTCAAATATCTAGGAGACATTTCAGAACTTGGGCTTTGGTATCCGAGAAGAGGGAACAAGTATTTAATGGCATATTCAGATTCAGATCACGGAGGATATAAAACTGACAGAAAGAGTACCAGTGGTCAATGTCAATTTCTTGGAGGCTCTCTAGTATCATGGTTCAGCAAGAAGCAAAACACAGTTTCATTATCCTCAACTGAAGCTGAATATATAGCTGTAGCAAGTTGCTGTTCTCAAGTATTATGGTTGAAACAACAACTTCAAGATTTGGGGATATACTTAAATGAGATTCCAATTTATTGTGACAACACTAGCACTATAAGTTTGGCCAAGAATCCTGTACAACATTCAAGGACCAAACACATAGACATTCAACATCACTTCATTCGAGATCACGTTCAAAAGAAGGATGTCAAAGTAGAATTCATACCAACTCATCTTCAACTTGCGGATATTTTCACAAAGCCAATAGCAAAAGATCAATTCCTATATATTCAAAGAGAATTGGGAATGGTTAATCCCAATGAGTTGTAAGTTTTCTTGTTAAATATCTTAGTTAAATGTGTTTTTGATGATAACCATACTGACTTTGGCATCGGAGCATTAAAAATCATTTTGCAGGTCTGTCACTCAAGCACAGAGGGTGTCACTCGAGTGACAAGCTACATCACTTGAGCACGATTAGCTCTGCTCAAACACATCACTATTAAAAATACTCTGTTTCTTGATATGTAAAATAGAGGTTAACAGAGGAGATAAGAATACCAAGAGATTATCTCAAAAGCAACAGTGAAAATTGAGTTCACTCGAGCATGAAGGACTCTCACTCGAGCATGATATGAACATGCTTGAGGTGAAGAGTGTATACTTGAGTAGAAAGAAAGAGTTTCTTTCCAAAAGCTATCCAAATCATGGTTACTCAAATGATTTTGGAGGATTTGAGTACAAAGATACAAAATATGGCAAGAAATCCATAATCCAGGTACGCTTTTACATGTTTTACTAAAATTTCCAGTTTATCAGTTGAGCACAGATAGAATACACTCGAGCACAGTATGAACATCACTCAAGCACTAGGGTTTATGCTCGAGCACTGCCACTTATATAAGTTAGCGATAGCTCAGACTATTACACTTCCTACTCTCACTCGAGGTGTCTCGTCACTCGAAGGTCACAACTCTTCACCTCCAACCGTTTCTCTTCAATCAATCGCGTCCATTTGCTTCAAATCACCGTTACAACTCTTCAATCTTCTATAAAAGGTGATTTTTATCTTCTGCATTTCTCATTCGGTGCCCTAATTTGCTTTTCTCTATTCTCAAAAATTCTGTGAGTCTTGCCTCTTTCTATCTTGTTGAATAATGGCAAGAACTAAAATGCCCTCCATTTCTCAAAGATCTCACTCTCCCTCTCCTACTCATTCTGTTGCTAGTGCCTCTGCAACCCCAGAACCAACTCCACCATCTCCTAAAATGACCTCCTCACCTTCACCTCCTCCTAAACCCAAGACCAAAAAGAGGACTCCGGCTAAGAAACCTCATCCTAAGCCTCAAATTGCAAAGAAGGTTCAACCTCCTCAAAAGAAACCAAAGGGTATGGTGTTTAAGGAACCTATAGTTACCCGGTCTCAATCCAAAGAGGTTCAAGGAAGAGGGAAGAAAAAAGAAACTGAGCAATCATCTTCTTCCTCTGATGATTCATTTAACAGACAACTCCGGGAAGCAATGGAGAAATCCAAACTTGATAAGATAGTTGGAAAGATTGCTTCTCAAGCCGGTGTTTCAAGTTCACACCATGTTGGGCAATCCAGTGCCACTGCTTCAGGAGCACCTTCTGCCTCACAAGCACCAGTGGATGATCACATTACCAGCCCTCCTGAGGGATTCATTGTTGAGGAACTAAAGGCATTATCTCAGAAGGTATTTGATGATGAGTTTATTCATAGGCATTTCTGTCCAGTTGTCTATATGGATTTAGATTATTTGAAGAAGAATTGCCATTTGGATTTATATCCTTATATTCAATACTATGCTCCCTGGCTAAATATCCATATGCCATATTCACCCACTATTGTGAAAACCTTTTATTGTAACATGAAGACCCATAACATTATGTCTAGGTCTAGTGAATTGATTGAGGAAGCAGTGTCTACTATTGTTAGAGGCAAATTCATTATGATATCTGCTAAGATCATAAATGACCTACTTGGATATGTTGCACCTCCCCCTGATCCACCTTCTTTCTCTGCCAATGAAGTCTTCCAGATTTTGAGACCAAAAGACCCAATAGGTCCTCTCAATTTTAAACCTATTGATATGCCTGATTCTCACATAATCCTTCACTATATATATTCTCGGAGCATAGTCAATAAGTCTAAAAACTTCACCCATTTTGCTCAAAAGGACTATTATATGTTGGCTTCTTTCTTAACCGGGCAACAAAGGAATGTGGGGGAGATTATCTTCAATGAGATGAGAAGATTTCGATTTTCTTCATCAAAATCTGCAACCATACCATACCCTCAGCTTGTATCCTTCATTCTAATGAAAAACAAGGTATGGTATTTAGAAGGAACTGAGAGGGTGCTTATTTCGAGGTTTTGTAAGACTCAGTTAACTCATATAAGTATCAATCTTCCGGTGAGTCGAACCAAAGCCACATCTCAGAGGGAAGCCACTCCATCAAGAGGTGATGAGGCCCAATCATCTGCTCAAGGTCCTATTCCTCCTCCTTCTTTCCTTAATACTTCTCTTTCCAACTATTTGACTGAAGCAATCAATCAAGAAGTATCCAGTCTGAAGAAGGAATTAGTGACTGAGTATGAGAAGCTTGTGGAAAAGATGGAGTCACAGGTCATCAAGTTGGTAGACAAGGCCAATATCAACTTTGACTTGATGTTCAAGACTCAGGATGAGATGTCACAGAGGATAACTAATATGGAGACCTTCTTACTCTCTCATTTCCCAACTGCACCTTCAGAAGTGCCTCCTGAGACCACTCATACCTCACCTCCTCATCCACAGACACATGTTCTCTTCACCGATCTAGATTTTAATGTTGATATCACCTATGATCGGTCACCTTCACTACCTCCCTCAACCTCCGTACCACATCCATCATCTCCACCTATTGATCCTTCCACTGCCATGGTACCCTTTGTCCCATCTGATATCACTTTTCCTCTGCCCCCTTCTGATGTTGACAAAACGGGGGAGAAGGATGTGTGATGGTTTTCTAAGCTGAGCTATCATGGGATGTATTGGGTGTTTGGGTAGATTTTCTATATGGGGTAGGTTTTGATGTTATCATGGTTGTATACGGGGTTTATGTGTAGTTCAAGATCCTTTCTGTTATTATGTTATCAAGTTTATCAAGTTTATTGTTAATGAACTATTTCTAAGATTTAAGTTTTTCTGTTTAAAAATGTGATTTATACTATGCTTATCTTGGTTGTTAAGTGTCCAGAGCAAGTATTGCAGGGAAACATGAACTTGAACCTAAAACTTGATATGCATTTGGAAACATTGATATTGTACTTCAAAAAATTTTCTATTTTAATCAATTTTTCTTAACCTCCATCACAAAGGTTTTGTCATCATCAAAAAAGGGGAGAATGTTAGATTCCAAGTTTTGATGATAACAAAAGTCAATTGTGTATAAATCATGTTTTTATAAGTTTAAGAAATGTTTACAAAGTTACCAAATGCATACAACAATGTTCTATGGTGTCTGTTGTCAAAATGAACTAGTGTGCTCGAGCATGAGTCTAGCACTCGAGCATGGAACCCTTATGTGCTCGAGCAGGTGCAAGTGATAGCCAGAAAGTGTTTGCCCGAGAAGCATACTACTGTCATTTTTACTGATTTACTCGAGCACTGGAGACAGCACTCGAGCAGAGGAGCCTTTCTCACTCGAGCACATGCGAGTGAGAGTCTACGAGTGCTTGGCCGAGAGCAAGTTTTGTCATTCTCCCTTGATGCACTCGAGCAGAGAAATCAAAGCTCGAGCATGAGTGTCCTGTACTCGAGCACTAGTGAGTGAAGGTATGCGAGTGCTTGGCCGAGAGTCATGAAGATTAGAAAAGCACAAGTATGCTCCAGCATAGCTTTATATGCTCGAGTGACACATCAACACTTGCGAGTGAAAAATCTATCCCTCTCAAATTCTGATACGAGTGTTGGTATTAAGGGTATATTACTTGAGAATATTCTTCTCACTCGAGCAGGAGTATGTGTGCTTGAGTGAGGGCCCACATCACCTGCGAGTGAAAAATCTATCCCTCTCAAATTCTGATGCGAGTGTTGGTATATTCCTTGAGATTATTCTTCTCACTCGAGCAGGAGTATGTGTGCTCGAGTGAAAGACCACATCACCTGCGAGTGCAAAATCTCACTCTTGCTAAATTGATATGCGAGTGCTGTCCAGAGAAGAAACTCCCAGTGCAAAATACAAGGCCACTCGAGCATAAGGAGTTGTGCTCGAGTGAGAATTTTGTCTCTCTGAAATCCTATGCGAGCACAGACTTAAAACTGAAGATCAAGGAGTAAAATTGCGATATCACTCGAGTGAGCCCATCCATGCTCGAGTGATGCTCTGCCAGATCACCAAATACACCAAGTCTTACAACGTTCAATCCGAATATGGTTTAATGTTATTTATTTATCTCATCATTACTTATTATCATTATTTAACATCATTTTGAATATATTATAAGTGTGATACAGGAGGATGAACATTTGAAATAAACTGACACGAAGAAAGTCAAAAAATGGCAGACAACATCATTACAAGCATGCACGTACCTACCGCATTCAAAATATTCAAATCTGCTCATGTCATTCCATAGTTGCAAGCCCCGCTCCTCAACGATGATTACTCAAACGAGCAAAAACTGAGCATCTATAAATACAGAGATTCAAAGATCGTCAAGATTAACGAAGTACAAGAACTCACAAGCGTATACAAGAGTCTCTGCTATTCATAATTTTCTCTGTATACACATTGATCTTCAGTGTTCTTTTATTTGCTCTGTAAGAGAGTCTTCATACAATTCAAATTCTATTTTCATTTGATCTCAAGGTATTGGGACCTTGAGAGGGTAGATTTCCTTACGAGAGAAGCAGTTGAGAGAATTCCTTGTGAAACCTTCCACTCATAAGACTTATAAGATACAAGCAGAAGAGAACGTTGCTGCTCGTAAGACTTACAGTGGTGTAAGCAGGAGAGAACGTTGCTGCTCATAAGTCTTGTATACATAAGCAAGTGGGAAAGGTCATAGGTTGTTTTTCTACATGTAAGACTTGTCTTAAGGGGGGAGAGAAATTTCTTAGTGAGAGAATATTTCTGCTCGTAGTCCTTTCAAGTACAATTGTTGTTTTATGGCGTTCTGAGAGCCCATTGAATCTTGGAGGAATAGTGAAAATCTCAGTAGGTCTTGATCTCTAAGGACTGGACGTAGGCCTTGTTAGGCTGAACCAATATAGCTCTCTGTGTTCTAATCCTCTCAACTCTACTCTATCTAATCTATTTTTCATATCACCACATCAAGCGAAAAAATTTATAACATCACCCAATTCACCCCCTCTTGGGTGAAGCTTGCCTCTTTCAGTGTTATGCTACCAAAATTGGTACTAAATGGTAGCTATAACCTAATTAAATTGTTAATAAAGTGGTTAGGAGTAGAAAGGAACACGTCTACAGAGTCAGAATCGAAAAGCTCCAATTTTTCCTGAGTAATGCGATAAATTTGGCCAGCTCTAGTTAGAAGCCTTAGAGTTGGATTTTCAATGATTTGATAGTTCCATTAGGTTCAGGAGCGAAAATTATGTGGGGTTACAGTTGGTAACTTTTTTAGAAAAGGCCAAAAAAGCATAATTATGAAAACGCCCTTGAAACTCTTAAAGTGGGGTTTCCAAGGGAAATTTTGTCCCTTGGCATTGATTTTGATAATTCTGAGTCTGTAAATGGATTCCTTGGGTAAAAAATATTTTTGAATAGCCCATGTCTAAATTTTGGAAAACATACAGTCAACGAGGTACGGCGGGGCTGGGCCGGGTCTCCAGGGCCAATTTAGTAATTTGTCAATATAGACTCATATAATCCTCAGAAACACTATGGAGGTGTCTAAATTGTATAATTAGAATTGTAGGACCAAGTTGTGACCCCATTCGTTGGCACGCTTTACAAGGCATACGTTTGAAGGCGTAAAAATGTTGAGGTAGGGAACTTACCTCTCCTGCGTGTATTTGATATTTGTTCTGGTGTATTGATGCATGTTATTGCTTTGCTTGATTATGTGAAACATATATGAATGATTGAAGCACTATTTCTGTTTATCTTATAACCATAAGTATGTTGTTTGAAACATTGAGCACGCAGATATGTCATTGTGTGAGCATGAGTTATGTAATGCAAGCATCTCATGCATTAATCGCTTATCTTGCATACATATTGGTACTGTTTCCTACTGAGACTCTCTCGAATGTCACCCTCCCCTACTAACAAATTAGACAGGTGTAAGTAAGGAAGTGAACTATACGAGAGGATTGCAGTGATGGAACGAAGACGGGAAGATGTCTCCATTTAACTAGGACGGGTTTAGACACCCTAATAGCCCTGTACGGCTACGTTGATGGTAATTATCATGTATGAACTCTTATTGGAAATTTTCTATAATCGAGCACTTTTTATCAGTATTTTCATGCTATTCTTGTGTTTCCTACCGAACCACATATCATTTTCTGTGAATACTCTAGTCAAGGTGAAATTAAAATTAGGGCGTGACACAGACCTGGGTATATGGCCCAAAATATGTGTGAGGAGTAGCGTGTGTGGACAGCATACCAACCTGTGGCCTAAGTTCTACCCAACCCTCATATGCTAAGCAGATCATAAGATAGATAAAGAAAAATAATAAACAAATAAATGAATAAAGAATTTAATAAACAAAAAAAAAATAAGCACAAAAAAGCAATTTAAAAAATAAAAGAAAGGGTAATTAAAATAAAATTCAGACCACATTATTTTTAAATATTTAAATTAAATGGGCTTGACTCTCAAACCATCCCAAGTGGAGTCGCCAAGCTGCAGTACCTGAAATTTGGAAAACATGGAACTGCCACCAAAGTTTTAAGAAAGGATAAATTTGGAAACCTTTTTTTGAAACTGAAAACCAGATAGGTTTCGGGAGTCAATTGTGTATAGGGAAGGTATTAGACATCCTACAACACTCATTCATAAGAATGGTTACTCTAAGCTAATTATTTAAGAATGAACATGGCCTTTAAAAAAATCATATTTATAAAAAGAGATAAAGTCATATTTACAAAATGAAATAAAGTAAGACTACCCAAAAAGAGATAAAAAAATCATATTTACAAAAAGAAATTAAGTAAGAATGATAAAAATAAAAAAAAATAAGGGAGGAAATATATTTATTTTCAAAGTTGGACTTGACGTAGGATGAAAACCTAGGGCATACGTACCCTTTAGAGGGATCAAAACCCACATAGTTCAGGGTACAAATGCGTGTCACTTTGTTTGTGTTTTTTAAGGAACAAGTTCCTTTAATTTATTTGAGAAAATGATTTTTTTTATTTATTTGGTATTTTTTTTTATTTTATGAAAACAACTCTTCTATTTTTATTAAATAAAAGAAAGGTTTTTGGAAGGCTCTTAGACTAAACTTCCAGAGGAGATTTCCATCATCTCACATGGAAGAATAATCGATTTTTACCTAAGTAGGCTCTAAAACCCTCACATGATAGAAATCCCTTTTAAAATCAATTTCATTTATTTTGATAAAAGAAAAGCTTTCTTTTTTATTATTTTCATTTATGAAAATGGGTCACAAGCATTTTTTATTTTTTCCTTTTTATAAATAAAACTAATGTTAGAGAGAGATATGAAAATAACAAATACGTAATACACATCACAACAATGAAAATAAGTAGTGGAAGAAAACCATCTCATATCAAGTCAATCAATGAATGATGCGTACCTTCTTCATGGTCCAAGAAACACACAAATATCATTGGGCATAATCTCACAATATCAATAAGAAGAGAGCAGCATAAATATTGTTGGGGTAGGAGTGAAAGAAATAAAAAGAAAAAGGGATGAGTGGTATAATCACAAGAGACTAAAAATATTAAATATCATTGAGCATAATCTCCCTCTAGCTATTGGTGTTGAAGCATCGCATATGTGACAACAATCATAAGAGTATTGGCTTTCCTTGGGTATGAAGAAGAAGATAAAAAGATGAATATAATCAATAATTCAATCTTATTTTTAGAAACTTCTAACTATTCCTTGCCTCTTTTCTCTCTTTGCTTTCCTAATTTTTGTGTGTCTTGCTTCAACTCTTGTTCCCCTATTTATAATCTCAAGGTAGGGTTTTCTTCATAAATGCTCCTTCTTTTTTGAATTTTTTTCTTTAATTTTTTTTTTTGTTTTTTATGTTAGCAAAACTACCTAACTTGACACAATCACCATCAATGAGATATTTTTTTAATTTTCATTTTTTAAATTTTTTTTATTTTTCCCACAAGTAGTTTACGAATTTAAACCTATCAACATAAATGAGAATTTTTTTATTTTCGTTTTTTTATTTATTCTCTTATATTTTCCCTACAAGCAATTTCCTAATTTAAACCTATGAATGAGAGATATTTTTTCTATTTATTTTATTTTCCCTTAATGAATGATAATGCCAATTTACACTCCAATCATCATCAATAAGAGGACTATTTTTTTCTTTTTTTTAATTTTTTTTTTATTTTGTTTTTTAATTTTTCTTTTAATGATGATTGCCAATTTAGACACCAATCATCATCAATGAGAGGATTTTTATTTATTTTTATTTTTTATTTTTAAATTTTTTAAGTGGGGCCCAGAAGAAATAGGGTGTTCACAATATTTCAGAACTTTTGTATTACTTTTATTATTTTTAAGTTACCAAGTTAATGTTTTGTTTGACTTTGATGTTACAGATGTTTGACCTTGTTGATCCCTTTCCTGAAGAAGATATTGATTTCATCCACAAATGTTGTGTGGGATTCATCTATGACCTTATACAAAAATAATGAGTTTTTGAATCCAATGTTACATGATGTGTGTTGTAATTACAATTATATGATGTGTGCTGGATTCATCTTCAAATAATAATGAGTTTTATGAATTATAAAGTGTTGCTGTAATTACAATTACATGATGTGTGCTGGGTTACTGTGTTACTGTGTGCAATTCCATTTCAATGCAATTACATGCTGTGCGCAATTATAAAGTGTTGTGGTTTTCATATCTAACTGGGTTTATATGTATAAGGCAATTTCTAAGATATGGTTGATACAGGCATGGGATTTGAGGGATTGACCTCTATACTTTTTCTTCCCTTTATTTTTATGTAATATTGAGGAATTTTCTGTACATACTAAGGAATTTGTCTTCCCTCTACTTTTCTTTAAAAGTTTTGGAATAGAAAGTGCACAAAGTTGAGATTTTGCTGCTGTCATTGTTAAATTGTGGGTCATTGTTATCTCTGTAGATTCAAATTGTGTTTTAAAATACTTGATGATAATGTGTGGATATTGTTGCTGAGAATATGGGTAGGAAGAATGATGATAATTGTTGACAAATGAAATTATTGCTTCTGATTGTGTGTGACAATGTATTGATTTTCAATGATTTTTAGTGTTTTTGCTTCTGTGAAATATGGGGTGTAGTAATGCTGCTGTCATTGCTTCTGATTGTGTGTGATAATGTATTGTTGCTTCTGTAGAATCTGTGATGTCATTGAAATGGCTTGCTGGATAAAGTTCATTTGTAAGAGGATTTTTTTTTTTAAAAAAATGGAACTTTTAGACTGGTTGTAGCTACAGCCAATCTAAAAAAATACCTTTTAGACTAGCAAATCTAAAAAGTAACAGTTAGACCGGCTGTAGCTAAGTGTTACTTTTTAGACCTGCTGTAGCTACAGCCAGTCTAAGTGTTACTTTTTAGACTGTTGTAACAACTGGTATAAAAAGTAACATACTCTTTAGACCGGCTGTATCAAGACCTAATCTATAATCGATCTAAAAAGTCATTTTTTACTGGTCTAAAAAGCCATTTTTCCACTGGTGATAATATCCTTATTAACTACACTAAAGTCCAATATCATATTAATTTCTACGCTCTTTCACCACCTTATTAAATATGGTTGTATGTAGAAGAAAGGATTTAATACTTGTCTCAAAACTATCAAATGTCTTAGGGAAAATTGCACTCAGGTCCCAAGTTAGAGAAAATACGACTCAAATGTCCTTTGAAAAGGCAAGTCTCTAGGGACATTTGGGTATTATAATCCAATTGTGAAAAGACCAAAATACCCTTAATGAAACAAAGAAAAAGGGAATGTGCCACTCCTTTCAAAACCCTTTGGCTCATCGCCGATGACTTAATTTCCAACATGAAAGCTTGTCTTTCTTCTTCCTCCTCTTCCATAGAAACCACAACACTAGACATGATCACTTCCTACGCTTCCTCTCTCCTTAAGTACTTCATCTTCTCTGAATAATTGCTTCCTGTGTTTTTGTTATATATTGTTATAAAGTTATATATTTGGCATTTGACAGAGAAGAGGAAGTTTTCTTCAATGGGGTTGACCTGTGGGAACCAACTTCTCGATCTTGTGTGCTCGTCTCAAAGGAAAGAACAGCCATTTCTCTGACTTAGACAGAGAAGAAATCTCCTTCCCGCCTCATCTCCTAGATGCAACGAGACATGTTATCTTGTTCCTTGTAATTTAAATTAATTTCCTTATGTGACTGATATATAATGAACTGTTTGAGTTTATGACTACAAAGATTGTAAAATTTATTTTGGCACATCCACATATTGGATTTACTACTTTTGGCTGCTTCTAATAACTAGGGTTTGTATTTCGAGGAATGATTTTTAGGTGAAAGAAATAACCATGAAATAAAGAGACAAAGAATGTCGCAGATTGGGAAGATGATGCAAGTACTAGGATCCGATTCTCTCACTTCTCTATTCTGTGATATGTTGGGTTCTGATAAGAACAAGCTTGATTTTAAAGAACTCGATCTGGGTTCTCTTGTTTCTCCATTGAAAACCCCTACATCTGTTAGTGTTGTCGACGAAGGTTCATTAAGAAAATTCTCATCGACTGTTCTGGCACCACTACTCTTGTTGTCATGATCATCATCCTTCCACCAGCAACATCTCCTGCTCTCATCTCAACCCCGTCGTTACCATCTCCTTGCCGGCACTAAAACACTTCCCTTGGAAATATGTAATTGCTTCAACAGTAAGGCTAAGGGTGTGAGGGGAGGGCTTTTTCGGCAAGGTGGACAGTTCGAAAGTAGTCCATAACTTCTGTAAACTCTTGGGTGTAAGCAATAGGCACCATGGGATTTTGGCCATATCTTGAGAAACTAGAGTAACATCATATCACTTTGACTACTGGCTCAGCAATGGGGAAGAGCAATTTTCTTTGTTTCATTAAGGGTATTTTGATCTTTTTACAATTGAATTATATTATCCAAATATCCTACGGGACTTACCTATAAATTAGAGATTTTAAAGGACGTTTGGTTGTATTTTCTCTAACTTGGGACCTGAGTTCAATTTTCCCAATGCCTTATGACAAGGAATAAGAATACCTTCTAAAAGGGGTTAGGAATACGGATGCAAAAGTTTCCATTGATAAAAATGCGATTAATTAATATCAAAAGGATAAAAGTTCAAATCTTACAATCAATATAAATATATCTTGTTAATATGTGATTTGTCAATACTTATTTTTTGAATTGTGAGGTGTTTTTATTTTTGTTCGAAGCACTGTCCGGCACTACATATGAGCCCTTCTCCCAATAAGAATTTGAATATTGATTCACTATATTATAAGGGATTAACCCTTCCACTAGACCTAAACCCCATTGGTAACCTAACTCAAGTTTTTTCTTGTAAGACCAGAGTATCCAATAGAGCGAGCCCAATGACTAATCCCTCGGGTACCGTCGGGCCTAGGATGGAGGCGACCCTCCCAAATGGATTTTCTCCGTACACGCTGCCCCAAGGATCAAACCCGGGACTATAGCGCTTAAGGGAATGCCAACCCCTTACGACCTGTACCAACCCGCATTGATAACCTAACTTAAGTTGTGGACTAAATAAATGCCTAAATTTGGTATGGGCCTATTAGGCTATTTACAAATACTTGGGCCCAAATATTTGTTTGTTGCGCTTCAACCTTGTATAGTGCAATCCACTTTTTCTCATTAATCATGCAAATTACATTTGTTTTCTTTTTCTTGGGTTAAGGAGAGAGAGATGAAGGGTATGTTTGTTTTTGGTTTTGAAATGTTTTTCTATTTTTCAAAAATAAAAATAATAAAACTTGTTTTTTTTCCAAAGATAATAAAACGTGTTTGAAAATCTGTTTTTAATTAGGTCTTTTTTAAAAAAAAACAAAAAGTTGTTTTAAAAAACTAAAAAATCAAAATAATTTTTAGGTATTTTTTAGTTCTTTTTTTATTTTTAGTTTTTTATTTTGGAAAATAGGAAAACCTTATCTTCCCTTTGGGAAGGCTTGAGGATGCCATCTATCTATTATTATTGTCAATGCCGACGACCGCTGCAACATCCCCCTTAGCAACGAAAAACAAAAAAAGGCCAGAAATGTTTGATCTTATAGGTTGACCAACTGCATTGTGATTTTTTTTGTCATTTTACTGAATGTGAAGCAAAATAAGCATATATTAACTTGTTCGCAAGCAATATTCTTCACATGAATAATTCCTTTTATTCTTTTTTTGATTTTATAAAAATAAAAAAATTGTACTTATATTTGTTGTTCACCCTATAGTTGCATATAATTCACAATTATTTATTTTTTAAGGTGGGGCTTAATGCCACCCTTAGATGTCTATGCTTGATATCCAAATCAAACCTCACAACAAGACTCACAATTTTTGTTAATTGCAATTTCTATTGAAACTAATATGTGGTTATTTTAGGATATGGGTGGAATTTATTATAGTGTGGTAATTGATACTTGTTTAATTGTAGCAATGTGGTTTGAATTGACTGTGAAGGAATAAATAGCCTAGATAGAGAGTAGAAACATGTACCGAGTTGAGTCGGATTAGGGTATTAAAGCTCCACGCAAATATTAAACTACCAGAGTCTAATATGGATTTGCACAGTAGTGCACCAAAACAAGCAAGATGGTAGTGTTAGAGCAAGCGTTTCACCCAACAAGGGGGTGAATTGGGTGATACTAAAAATTTAATTGCAAATATAAAATTTGACGGTGAAATTAAAACAGAAAGGAGTAGGGAGAAATATCACCGAAGTGTACACCGGGAGTTATACTGGTTCGGTCACAACCACTTTGACCTACGTCCAATCCTCAGAGCTTCTCTGAGAGTTTCACTATAACTTCCAAGATTCAGTGGGTTCTTGGCACCTCAGTACAAGCAAGTTCCTTCACCTGGACACTCGCTCCCCCTTACAAGTTGTAATCCAATCCCAACTCAAGGTTCCACAACCTTAAGTTATCTCAATAACAAATATTGAGTTTGAATGAAATATCTCTCTCAAGAGTGAATAAGAATCACTGAAGTACAGAGTTACAAATATCACGTAAAACAGAGTAGTGAACTTGATGATACGTTTATGTGTGATCTTGTTGTTGTTTCTCTGTTTGGATGTTCCCATTTATATAGATATGTTGGTGAAGACCGTTGGAACCCTTTCTTCTCGTCCGTTGGAGAGTGCGCAGCCACTATTGACTTTTCTAGTATTTGAAATATATCCATTGGCGGTAGGGGCATTTGAACTTCTCTTTTGACTTTCCTTATTTGATATGATTTCTTCATTGTTTATCTGTAAATATACTAGGAATACTAATACAATGGAAGGTTAATCATATAGGAAACAAATCAATGAACGTTTGAATGATTTCTAAATTTCTGGATTTCCCTACTCGAGTAGCTACTCGAGTATCCATTAAAGTTTACTCGAGTACTTACTCGAGTATCATCGAGAAAACTTTTATGAACTGCAAGTCAACAAACAAATATGAGATTACTCGAGTAGTGCATGGAATAAACAAAATATCAAACCTTTGGAAATGTATATTTACTCGGGTACCTACTCGAGTAATGTACTCTTTTCTTCATAGGTTACTCGGGTACAAACTTGAGTAAACCTTCAAATAAAAGTTTGGTTACTCGATGCTTTACTCCAGTAATGTTGCAGGATTTCAAGGCCAAGAGCACATCAAGTTTGATTACCTTGTTACTCGAGTACATACTCGAGTAAACATAATTTTTCTGTATGGCTTACTCGGGTAATAACTTGAAGTTTTTCTTCAAAAATAACCCAGCATACTCGAGTACATACTCGAGTAATCCACTTAAAATGAATCATTAACTACCTGCAAACTTGAGTAGCACCTCGAGTGAAATATGATAAAAATAGATTAAGTTATTCGAGTACTACCTTCAGATTTTTGCTTACCACAGTGCGTTACTTGAGTAGCTACTCGAGTAACATTGGCAAGGTACAAAATGCCGAGAGCAACACATTTTCTGAAATAGAGTAACTCGAGTACATACTCGAGTATCATTGACAGGCCGAGAGCAACTACAAGATTTTTACATGGTTACTCGAGTACCTACTCGAGTAACGTTGGCAAGCCGAGAGCAACTCCAAGTATTTACCTGGTTACTCGAGTAGCTACTCGAGTAACATTGGCAGGCCGAGAGCAACTCCAAGTATTTACCTGGTTACTCGAGTGGCTACTCGAGTAACATTAGTAGGCCGAGAGCAACTTGAAAACATTTACACTATTACTCGAGTACTTACTCAAGTAACGTTGGCAGGTTACTCGAAGGTGTCTCTGGTTACTTCAAGTTTTGTCTTATTACTCGAGTACATACTCGAGTAATGCCTTAGAAAATTTGCTTCTGATCAAGTTTCTCAGCTTTTTCTCTTGGCCTTTCTTCATTACTCCAATGCTTACTTCAAGTGATGCTTTTCCCTGTTATTACTTTATTCAAACTTATTTATTATTCAAATCTTTTTCATACAATTCTTTGTTATCATCAAAACATGAGATCTAACAGGTAGGAGAGAAGATAATTGCTAAAGAGTTCAACAGCAAGGGTGGTTTGCAATTGAAGAGGCATACCCTATTTATAGTGGTTTAGAGTGGCTACTAATTAGGAAACTTGTGCACCCTTTCTTGCCCTCCAAGACCGTAATTAAATTAATTGATTCACAATGAATTTCCTAATTATGGAGACTTGTTTCTCAATTAACAATCCCATAATTAATTACCGACTTATTTACCAAGCTATAATTAATGCTAATTGATTTCTTATTTGATAATGCTACTTGTATCCTTAATCAAATAGTCTGGCCCATCAAGGGCAGACTTGGACCCAAAATTCTACATCTTCCACTTGCACTTAATATGTCACCCATCATGCGACTACTTCTTCTTGTTTCATACTTGGTGTTTGCCAAGACCGCATGGGCATAACACTTCAGAACCTTTGGTGCTTGAGATACTAGAAATCCTTGATATCAGATTAGCATCCAAGGACACCCTTTGTGAACTTGTAAATTGTTACCTCATATGCCCTAAGTCTGTCCATACACTCAACTCATGGCATATCTGATCCCTTTCAAGTCATAGTTTCTCTTGTTTTTTATTTTAACCCAGATTGCCTACCATACGCGTGGTATCCACACTTACTGGTTTTTCCTATAATCTGTAATAGACATGCACATATGCCACTACAAAAAGTGTACTTCAAGATAGACCTTCCTTTTTGACTAAAAAACATCGATCTGTCTTGACTTGGTCACTTTCCTAGCTTTTAGTTGTCTGATCGAATCGTGCGTGATCATGAAGCTTCAGCTAAAGTAGCTAGCCCCAAGTCAGGCTTTCATGATGCCTTCCTAAGTCCTGAGGGCATTATAGAAGGATTTTTCCTTCCTGGGACTCACACCATAGTGAACCAGGGATCTATCACCTACGTCCTATATTACAATCATTCTCTCAAGCACATGCAGTATGAATTGCATGCTACGGTAAATTTGTGTAATATAATTTTTATCTTTGACTTTTCACCGTTCAGGCTTTAGTTTAAAAGTACTCAGCATTGGAACCAGAACTTCCTTTTACAGTCATTCCCTTTTGGAACCTTATTTGTAAAAGAGAGTCCTTTGCTTGGCTACAGGTCTGATGATACATCCTTTGTAATTATGTTTCAATCCATGACAAATGTATATACATACGGATCTCATCTCAGTTCAACTAAGGTAACTCAAGCGCAAAGATCTTCCTTACCTATCTTATGGTGATTATTTGCTCGTCTTATCTTCTTACGTCACTGTAAATTGTGGGAAGATGATTGTTTGTGTGAGTGAATCAACCTTCCTTACCTATACGACATACGGAATTGCATACCTAACACTTATGCACCAATATATACACAATATATTTGGAAAAAACTGAAAAATGCATCATTTTATTGCTTTGAAAATAAACGTTCAATACATTACATTCTATGCATACCCAAATCATTTACATGTTTAACAAAAGGGTTTCTAGCAATGGGCTTCGTAAGGGAATCAGCTAACATCTCATGAGTGGAAAGGTATTGAATGGTCACTTGTTTCTTAGTGATCATGTCTCTTACAAAATGATATTTAGTGTATATGTGCTTTATCCTACTGTGGTCCTTAGGGTCTTTAGGTTCCTTAGCAGCTTGACTATCGCAATGTATTAGAATAGGACCCTCCTTTATACCTTTCATTCCTAGACGTTCTAGAAATCTCTTAAGCCATATAGCTTCTTGAACAGCGGCATAACAAGCTATGTATTTAGATTCCATGGATGACAGAGCCACACATGTCTATTTCTTGCTACTCCAGGAAATTGCTCTATTGTTTAAGAGGTACGCGTACCCTGAAGTAGAGTTTCATTCATTTATATCTCCCGCCCAGTCGGTGTCAGGGTATCCTACTAGATGCATATCTCTACCTTGGTAACATAGCTCATAATCCATGGTTCCCTTCAGGTACCTCATGATTCTCTTCACAACTTCCTAATGCTTGATTCCAGGGTTGGATTGAAAATGGCTCACAAGTCTAACCACGAAGCATATGTCTGGTTTAGTACAGAGCATAGTGTACATCAAGCTTCCAACTGCACTCGAGTATGGGACCCTTTTCATGCGCTTTATTTTGGATTCTTCTATAAGACACATGTCCATGCTAAGGTGGTGTCCTTTAACCACAAGGGTATCCATAGGCTTACAGTCTCTCATATTGAATTGTTCTAAGATCTTTGCTATGTTTGTCTTTTGTGACAAGGATAGCAATCTTTTTGAACGATTCCTCTTTATCTTGACTCCCAAGATATATTCTGCTTTGCCCATGTCTTTAATTTCAAAGTTTAAGGATAACTAATCCTTGATTGTTTTAACTACCTTAAGACTTGTTCCAACTAGGAGTATATCATCTACATAAAGAGACAAGATCACAAAATCATCTCCAAACCACTTTATGTGGACATAGTGGTCTTCTTCGATCATTTCAAAGTTGAATGATTTTACTGCCTCTTGAAATCTTAGATACCATTGTCTAGATTATTGTTTTAGTCCATAAATGGACCTTAGGAGTTTGTAAACCTTTTATTCACTTCCCTTTTCTATGAAGCCCTCAAGCTGCTCCATATATATCTCTTCATCTAGTTTTCCATTAAGGAATACGGTTTTTACATCCATTTGATGTAACTCCAAGTCCATACTTGCCACTATGGTGAGAGTCTTAATGAGTTAAAACGCACCACTGGTGAGAAAGTATGCTCATAATCTATTCCATTCTCTCTGGGTTTACCCTTTAGCCACCAAGCATGCTTTGAGTTTGTCAATTGATCCATCTATCTTTCATTTGTATTTGAGAACCCATTTGTTCCAAATTACCTTTCGGCCTGGTGGCAGGTCAACCAATACCCAAATTTGGTTAGTTTTCATGGAATTCATCTCCTCTTCTAAGGCCTTTTGCCATTTTTCCTTAGCAGGTCCGGTTAGCGCTTCTTTAACGATTTTCAGATCTTCCTCATTATCTTCTGGATTGACAATAAGTACTTCTCCTTCAATGGAAAAGCATCTTCTAGGGATTCTATCCCTTTGGCTTCTCCAGGGTGGGAGCTCTTCAGGATTTTCTTCCTATGATTGATCACCATTTCTATATTATAAAAATGACTCATTTCTCCCACTCAAGTCAGTGATCTGAGGAGTGCCTTCAACTTCCTCACTCTCATATAGAGTTTTAGTTTGGTTAAGGCTTCCTCTACTAGAAAAATCTGTTTCTAAGAATACTGCGTCTCTTGATTCTACCTCTTTCATTGAGTTGTCCTCATTTTCACCAATAAAGACATATTCTTTTGATTGCTCAGAGTATCTTATAAAGATACATTTCTTACCTCTAGGTCCCAACTTTCTATGTTTGTGAGACGAGTTGTGTATATAGGCCATTGATCCCTATGGTCGTAAGACACTTAGATCTAGCTTATGTCCTGTCTAAAGCTCATAAGGCATAGAAGTGACTGATTTAGAAGGCACTCAGTTAAGTACAAATGTCGCAGTCAACAATGTGTCACCCCAATACGAAATTGGTAGTTCGTCTTATGACATCATTGACCTAGCCATATCGAGAAGAGTTATATTCCTTCTCTCGGCCACCCCATTCTGTTGAGGAGTTCCAGGGATGGTCAGCTGTATGAAAATTCCCTTTTCATCAGAGAGCGTTTTGAACTGTTTTGAGAGATACTCTCAACTCCTAGCAGTTCTCAAGCATTCAACCTTGTAGTTTAGTTGATTCTCAACTAGGTTAAGGTACTTCTAAAAGCATTCTAAAGCTTTAGACTTGTCAGAGATCAAGTATACATGTCCATATCACAAAAAATCATAGATAAATGTAATGCAGTACCATGCTCCATGTCGTGCCCTCACACTTATAGGTCTACAGATATCTGAGTGTACTAGTTTAAGAGGATGTTCTGCTCTAGTTGCCTTTCCGAAGGGTTTCCTTATGCTTTTGCCAGCAAGGCAATGCTCACATAGAGACATTTCCTTTTTCTATACTTATCCTAGCAATCCTTCATTTGCTAGTTTGGTCATACGTTCTTGACCAATGTGTTCTAATATGGCATGCCGTGTATCATAATTATCATTAGATAGAATCGCATAGCAATGACTAGAATCAAAATCATAATTCATTAAAACAAATAAACCATCTGAAATACAACCAAATCCGAAAAAATCGGTCCCATTTGAAATGTCAACAACTTGATCATGAAAGTTAACATTAAAATTGAATTTAACAAAAGAAATAACAGACACAAGGTTTCATCGGATCTCCGGAGCATAGAAGACATCTTGCAAAATTAGGGTTCGCCTACCTTGTAAAATGAGTTCATAGGTGCCGATCCCTTTGACTTCTACCATCACATTATTCCCAATGTAAAGCCATATACTTCTAGCTGGTAGTTTACAAAACTCCATGAAGTTCCCATGATCTCTGCTCACATGGTCTATGGCCCCCAAGTCTACAACCCATGTAATACCCCCGAATTTTGAGATTCGAGGCTAGAGAATAAGCTTGAGATTAGTGGATTGCTAAGCCCCGGTTTAGCAAGATCCCAAATTGTGATCAAGGGTTAATGACTCCAAAAGTGGATGTCATTAGTGATAAATGAACTCTTTTGGAAATTATGGTGTGATTTGGCACCCGATGTGATTTGTATGTGTTGTGGGTAGCGCCGAAACCCTGTATTTAAGTTCAATTATGGATTAACATCTAAATTGACTTAAAATAGAGGGGAGGGCGCATTGTGGAAGAAAAGGAATGATATGGTGTGTTTGGTGGTGATTCAAGAGGAATTGCCGTAATCAGGGGCAAAACAGTAAAGTTACCGACCAATTGGTCAGTTACCGAAGAGGAAACTCATTGGTAACTTCAAGATCAATGGTTAGGATTGATTTTTGCAAGAGATCAAAAGGTGGAATCATGTGTGCATGTGCCTATGTGAGCTCATGGAGGATGTTGCAAGATCATGACACATGGCACTTTTTGGACCCTTGGATCAAGTCAAATGTTCAAAGCTTGCTTTTTCCTTTTCCCTCTCTCTATTAGGTCGGTTTTCATGCTTGTGAGGGGCCAAAAATCTGATGTTCTATGTTCACTTCATCTCTCTCCTTCATTCTCCATTTTCGTTAAGCTTAAGGAGGAAAGAGAAAGAAAGGAGTTCATGGTAAGTGTCCTATATGACCTTAAATGCTCTAATCATCTTCTATAAAGTTGTTCATAGTGATGAGAGCTTCATCTCTATGGTTTTAGATTTTTGATTGATGGTGTTTTGTTGCTTGAGCAAAAGTGGAAAGATGGAAGAATCAAAGAATTGGTTTGGGAAAGAGGAAGAGGTGAGTATTTGAAGCCTTTTGATCTAAGTTTTGTGATTTGTGGTTGAGTATTGTGAATTTTGGTTTTTGCCCTGATTTTGGTGGAATTGTGAAATGCATGAATTGTCATGTGTTTTGTGTTGTAAATGGTGAATTGTGGTTAAATTGATACCATAATGTGTTTTGGTGTCATTGGAATTGATTTGGGAACTTGAGATGGAAAGTTGTGCAATGTTGAGTTGAAATGTGATATTGTGTGTGACATGTTACAATTCATTGTGAAACATGTCAATATAATGTGAATTTGGTTGATTTGGTATTTCCAATGGATTCCTTGTGAAATTTTGTGTGAGAATGATGTTTGATATGAAAATGAAACCATTGGAAGCCAAATTGCAAAAACTGGAATTCTGTCTTTTGAGGTTCTGTTCTGGGCAGTCAGATTGTGTGAGCGTTTTGAATGGGAAAATGGTCTCTAACAATTCTGAAACTTTTCAGTCTTGAAGTTCACATCTTAGTCTTCAAAATGGACATATAACATGTGTCATTTCGTTTTGTGAACTGGGATTTATGTCTGCCCAAAGTTTGAGGTCGAAACTGGATTCTATTTTGGAGCAATGTTGGATTTTGTGTAAATCTGGATTTGTGTGGTGATTTCTGGTAACGAGCCATATTTTTCCTATGAAGAGAACTTAAAAATCTTTCATTTGGCTTTGGGATCACCTCATTTCTATTTTTTTGGAATTAGTTATGAATTTCCTAAGTTGCCTTGGCTGCAGCAGAAAATCCTGGCTGCAGCGCAAAAGTTTCTGTGAGCGTTTTGGCCGCAGCCAGAAATTCTTGGCTGCAGCCAAAAACCTTCTGTGCATGTTCTGGCTGCAGCCAGAGGATTCTTGGCTGCAGCCAACCCCCATTTTCAGCATTTTGAGATTTTGAAAGGTGATTTCCAACCTAGTACGTCCCAATCCTTTAAGCTTTCGTTGAGCTTATTTTAGCCACCTAAAGGGTGTGAATGATAACCAACCTTAAGTAATATAGAAGTAAGGATTTGGAATAGAGAATAACCCTATGTCCTTGCTTTGATTATAGGGTTGATGTACGCCCTGGTTGTGGTTCGATGTTCATTTTGTTCGTGAGCAGCTATGCTGGAGCTTATGTGGAAAGAGTGTAGGGAACATATCTTTTCTGCTTGTATTTGATATATGTGTTAGTGTGTTGGTGCATGTCTTAGCTTTGCATAATTGTGAGTAATTTGAAGCTATGTTTCAATTTATGCTATGGCCATAGGTATATTGTTCGAAGCATTGAGCTTGCAAATTGTCATTGTGTTATCATGAGTTGTGTGGTGCAAGCATGTCATGCATTAAACATCTATCATACATGCATATTGATATTGTTATCCTACTGAGATTCTCTAGAATCTCACCCTCCCCTACTAACCTTTCAGACAGGGTAGTAGATCGATGATGGAGTAACCAGCCAAGGGCGAAGAGGACTTCCTTTGGGTTGTCATTCTGGTGGTTGGTTATCATCCCAGATGGGATATTTGTATTTGGATGTGTGCATATGGATGAGTATATTTGGTTATGTATTTGAAATGAGTTGTTGGATATTTGTATATGTATGAGAAAGATTTGTGTAATCCCCATATAAGGGCTTGTATGGGCGAATGTGCCCTATAAAGCTTGAGTTAATATATGGAAACCGGGATTGCCGGGATTATTTTTGTGTACTCTGATTTATTATGAATGTGATATTCCGCGTAGTAATTGTATTCGAAAAGTGATTATGAGACCAAGTTTATAAATGATTTCGAAAGGTAATTGTGAAAACCCCGTCTGGTAGATGGGTTTGTAAATTGTTATTTGTTTCTTATTGGTCTCTATTTCACTTTAATTACGTAATTCGGATATAATTATGGCAGGGGGTTACAACCCACACAGGATTAGCTTTACTATAAAGGAAGTACTAGAAACAAAAGAAAAATGAGAAGGGTTATCACATAGTACCTTGTTCTTCTCAAGGCAATTTAATAGCCTTTCTTTTCACAAGAGTAGCACTTGACCCTGGAAAAGTCTTGCTTCTTTGCAAGTTTCTTGTTCTTCTTAAAGGCATTCTTATCCTTCTTTGACTATGGGTTCCCCTTCTTCTTTTGGGATCCCTTACCTTTATCGGGCATCCGCTTCTGGGATGAAGCTCTTTTTTCTTTAGTTAAGAGTGCTTGACCATTAGTCTTTGCATCGTACATACGGTCATCCTCCAATTGGATGTGACGAGTAACGTCAGCAAAATTTTTTATGGTATTGTTGTGAGTTATGGTGTGTTTCATGTGATCCCAGCTTACAGGGAGTAAACACACAAAAGCTTGCACTTGCTGTGCTTCAGAAAGGGTTCCTCCTACCATGATAAGTTCCCTTATCATGTTCTGCATTTTCCTCAAATGCTACCTGATGGTAGTGTTTGGACCCAGCTTATAATTATCAAGCTTGACGGTAATTCTCCTGAGTTTCACATCAGAAGTACCATCAAACTCCTCTTTTAGCGTTGTCTACATGGCAAAGGCAGTAACATGTCCTTCAAATTGACATATCACATCGTCGGTCATTGTCGCATACATTGTTATCCGAGTGATGGTGTCCTTTCTTTTCCAAGTTGCAAAAGCATTCAGTTCCCTTAGTGATGCATTAGCTTTGAGTTGCTAAAGCACAGTGGTTAAGATGTCTATGAAATCTTGTTCCTCTAAGACATATGAGATCTTCTGGCACTCATGCTGAAGTTCTTACCATGCAGCTTGTCTCCTCTAACGAGATCAGCAACAAAAGTCTTATTTGTCATTTGAGCCATTTTTCTGTCACATTGACATGCATTTTCATTAGGTATACAATTTCATTAGAGATCCAATCTCTTGTTTAAGTAAGAAGAGAAATTAATAGAATGAGGTTTTACTAGCTTTGTGTTCAGGAATCAACTAAGTTGACCCCCATCCCATTCATTCTAATTTACCACTCATTTTTCTTAATTTTTATTTTTATTCAAACATGTCCCCACAATTGAATTTTCAAGAAAACACAATTCCAGAAAAAAAAATGCTCCCACTCAAAAAAGCATCATAAGCAAGTAGAATAAATAACTCAAAAATCATTTATTCATTAAGCAATAATACATGAGAGGTTCATATAAGTTGCAATGGAAAAACAAATTCAAAATAAGCAAACTATAACATGGATAATCAAGTTTGAATAAAGAGGTACATCAATGCCAAAATTTAGAAAGGTTCTCCTAGCCTTAGCTCTATGAGCTCCTACATCTATATTGTTTAAGCCTCTCTTCAAAATGTCTTTCCAAAGACCCCTCTTTGTCACTGGCTCATGGTATTCCACCATAGCTCTTACATAGAACTCAGTGTCACTAGCATTAGTAACTTGTCTTCCATATCAACAAATGACGCCATAGACGCTCTTGGTTTAAACATATCCATTTAGCATCTTTTTCAGTGAGAGATTTGATTAGAATACTAGTTCTTGGTCTATCGACCTCTTCCTCTTTGAATTCATCAACTATAAACTTCGCTTTTTCTACTTGCTTCACCTCATCAGGTGTGTTGGAGTCTTATAGTGACAAAGGGGGACCTCTCTTGTTGGTGCTCCCAACTCCACTTGAGGTCTTTACCTCTTCTTCACCATCAGAATCTAGAGAATATTCAGGGGGTCCCATGAAAGGAATGGTCAGTCTCAATAGTTGCCATATCAACCAACAATTGTTCATCACAAAGAAAAACAATTTTCAAAATTTATTTTAAATAGTTTAAGGTCAAAAACACTCAAAAACGTATATAAAATGTTTAGGGCCAAAAAATAAATTTTGGGGGCCATGAATTCATAAATTTTTAGGGCAAAAAAATCCCAAAAATACCCCTGCAAGCGCCCCCAAAAGCTTGCTTGGTGGAAAAATTCATGAAAATGAGAAACAAGGAAGTTTTGTTAGATATGAATAGTTTTGATGATGTCAAATATAGATGTTAAATATGAGCAAAAAGTTTGTATGATATAATTATCTTCTACATTAACTAACTACTATATTTAATGTTGCATATTTTGTAGATTAGTCATAAACCCGATTGTGGGTTGATGTTATAATGCCTCATAAATGGAGAACAATCATCAAGAAGAAAATCAAGAGGCAAGGAATTGAAGAAAGAAGAAAGAAAGATGAAGATTGAAGATATTCATCAAGAAGGTTGAAGTTAGGTGATAAAGAATAATCATCAAGTGGCAAAACAAGAAGAAAGAGATTAAAGAAAGAAGAACTTGCAAGATAACATGAGAATATCAAGATCCAAGCTATTAGAAGTGATATCGGAGGTTTCTATGGTGAAACGGAAGTTGGAATGGGTCAAAACAAAGCTAAAATGATGTATACGGAAGTTATGGTGCCTTTGGGGATGATTACTCGAGTAATAGGGCACTACCTCATTTTGGAGGTGATTACTCGAGTAGCTACTCGAGTAATCTGCCGGGTTACTTGATGAATCACTCGAGGCGGCACTTGAAGTAATGGGCACTCTGTTTTCGTGCGGCAGAACAGAGGTTCGGTATTTTGATGATATCTCTCCAACCACATGTCGGATCAAACTGACACTAGTGGCATATGAAACTAGACTTCCAACATGAACTTTTGACATCAAGAACACATTCAAAGGAGTTCAGATGAGAGAGATATAAGCTTCGAAAATTGACACATGAATCACCATCATATTCCAGGACAGCTTCGGTATTTTGGATATAACTCTCAAAATACTTATTGGATTGAGACAAAACCAGTGCCATATGAAAGAAGACTCAAAGAGATTTCTATGGATAGGTGATTTGACATATTTGAGGTTATATTCTAATAACTATGCCATCTGGAAGTTGCTGCTCATGATTTCAGAGATTGTCTAAGAACAGTAGATACTCTTTGGATCATAACTTTCTCTACACAACAAGTTTAGAGCTAATTCTTGTTGTGTTGGAATGTAGTTAATGAGGGCTTTCCGATGATATATAATTTGCCATGTTTCGAGTCAAAATCAAGAATTCACTTGAAGGCACCACTCGAGTAACTAGTTGATAACAAAAGACTTTACTCGAGTGAGTACTCGAGTAGTCAGAAAGAAAACTTCCAGTTACTCTCGACCTGCCAACATTACTCGAGTAGGTACTCGAGTAATCAAATAGAAAACTTCCACTCCAACCCAACTACTCTCTGTTCTTATTCATTTTCTATATCATGTATATTTGAGAGAGAGATTATTTTTATTGTGCTTCAGTATTCATCTATTCACTTCTAAGAGAGAAGATTGACTGTAATCTTTCATCATCAAAGTTGTATCCTTACGAGGTGAGTAAGGAGAGTAACTCAGTTGTAACCTTACGGTGTGTAAGGGGGAGTAACTCGGTGAGAGATTTGTAAACGGCATCGCAAGTGCCCAGCTAAACTTGTGGGTTGTAAACGCTTTTCTTGTGCCTGGATTAAACAAGAAGATAGTGGATTTGAAAATCTCAGGAGGAGCCTGGGGACTGGACGTAGGCCATCGCAGATTGGACCGAACCAGGATAAATCACAGTTTGCACACTCTCTTCCTTAAACTATTATATTTCCAGCATATATAAACTGTTGATTTATGATTCATTACTTTCATATTTATTTCTTCCTCTAAGATGCAAAAAGAATTTCAAAGTTCTTAAGATTTTTATCTTACACCCAATTCACCCCCCTCTTGGGTGTCAGCCGGTTCTAACAAGTTTCACCCTCGGGAGTGGCGCTGTCTCTAATGTGCCTCCTTGGGGACCTATTTTTGACACTGTGTCAAAACCATTGGACTTGTCTTGGCGTACTGAGTCTGATGATGTCCTAACTTGGCCCATATGGCCTAGGTGTGGGTACCACGTGCCACAGAGGTGTACTGCTTAAAAAATATTTTCCTGAAGTAAAATAAGCTATTTTTTTGGAAATCGGGTTGGGCTAGTTTAGGTCGGTTGAGTTGACCCATTGTCCTTTGAATGGGTTTCAGGTCAGGCTGACTTGAAACACTGCGTTTCACCTAGTTGAAATGCAGTGTCTCCCACTAGCCGACAAGACATCGTTTCGGCCAGTGCAAAAACGTCATCGTCTTACTTTAGTGAAATGACACGTTTTGGGGTTCTAGCTAAAACCACGTAGTTTTGGCTCCCCTGGGTCATCTTCTTCCTCTAGATGGGTCCTTGTGATCTTACTGGAGCTCTGACGGGTCCATCGTGACCCGCCCGGCTTCAATCCCTGATATCTCCCTCATCCTACCTCTATTTCAAGCGATTCTGGTGCCGTTGGAACCGTTTCCTCGAGTACTTCATGTTCATAATCTATTTTCTCACAAAGACTCATGTTTTCGAAGACCTAATTCTTGAAGCTCGTCATTGACCGTCAGATTCACACAGAAAACATGGTCTGGCTCTTTCTTCTTACGTTTTATGATCTCATGCACTTAGGTATATGTTCAAGTTGTAGTTTTTGACTCACATAGATTCCAGAACCAATTCATAAAGAAAATGAAAAGAGAGAGAGAGCATATACAATTTTGATCTTTGAGAATAAATGAACATGATTCATAAGAATGGTCTTATACTTATAAACACAAGTGAAAAAACACAATACATAAGATGTGAACCAGAAACGGAATCTGTAAAAGAAAATTTGTAACAGAGGAGAGAGAGACGAAGGGGAAAGATATATATATATATACATGTTCATATACATACATGCTTTTCATCATAGAATGATAATATAGAGAATATACATGTACATAGAATGGTAGTGGAAATAAAAAAGAACATATAACTGAGGAGGAAGCAAAAACTAGAGTAAGCAGCTGATTTAATTTTTTTCATATATATTTATATGCATATTAAAAAATGGCAGAACACATACATCATACAACCATAAGATCAGGAAGGCTCAGATACCAATGAAGGAATAAATAGGCTAGATAGAGAGTAGAAACGCGTATCGGGTTGAGTCGGATCTGTGTATTAAAGCTCCACGCAAATATTAGACTACCAGAGTCTAATATGGATTTGCACAGCAGTGCACCAAAACAAGCAAGATGGTAGGAAAGAAGATAATTGCTAAAGAGTTTAATAGCAGTGGTGGTTTGCATTTGAAGAGGCACACCCTATTTATAGTGGTTTAGAATGACCACAAATTAGGAAACGTGTGTACCATTTCTTGCCCTCCATAATAGTGATTAAATTCATTGATTCTTAATTAATTTCCTAATTATGGTGACTTGTTCCTCAATTATCAATCCCATAATTAATTACCTATTAGATCCCAAGTTTTGATGATAACAAAAGTCAAGTGTGTACAAATCATGTTTCTATAAGTTTAAGAAATGTTTACAAAGTTACCAAATGTATATAACAAAGTTCTATCGTGTTTGCTGTCAAAATGAACTGGTGTGCTCGAGCATAAGTCTAGCACTCGAGCATGGAACCATTCTGTGCTCGAGCAGGTGCGAGTGATAGCTAGAAAGTGTATACCCGAGAAGCATGCTACTGTCATGTTTACTGATTCACTCGAGCACTGGAGACAGAACTCGAGTAGAGGAGCCTTTCTCACTCGAGCACATGCGAGTGAGAGTCTGCGAGTGCTTGGCCGAGAGCAAGTTTTGTCATTCTCCCTTAATGCACTCGAGCAGAGAAATCAATGCTCGAGCATGAGTGTCCTGTACTCGAGAACTAGCGAGTGAAGGTATGCGAGTGCTTGGCCGAGAGTCATGAAGATCAGAAAAGCACAAGTATGCTCAAGTGACACATCAGCACTTGCGAGTGAAAAATCTATCCCTCTCAAATTCTGATGCGAGTATTGGTATTGAGGGAATATTACTTGAGAATATACTTCTTACTCGAGTAGAAGTATGTGTGCTCGAGTGAGGGACCACATCACCTACGAGTACAAAATCTCACTCTTGCTAAAATGATATGCGAGTGCTGTCCAAAAAAGAAACTCCCAATACAAAATGCAAGGCCACTCGAGCAGAAGGAGTTGTGCTCGAGTGAGGCCCCATATCACTCGCGAGTGAGAATTTTGTCTCTCTGAAATCCTATGCGAGCTCAGACTTAAAACTGAAGATCAAGGAGTAAAATTGGGATATCACTCGAGTGAGCCCATCCATGCTCAAGTGATGCTCTGCCAGATCACCAAATACACCAAGTCTCACAACGTTTAATCCGAATATGGTTTAATGTTATTTATTCATTTCATCATTACTTATTATCATTGTTTAACATCATTTTGAATGTCTTATAAGTGTGATACAGGAGGATGAACGATTGAAAGAAACTGACACGAAGAAAGTCAAACAACGGCAGACAACATCATTACAAGCACGCACGTACCTACCGCATTCAGAATATTCAAACATGCGCGTGTCATTCCACAGTTGCAAGCCCCGCTCCTCAATGATGATTACTCAAACGGGCAAAAACTTAACATCTATAAATACAGAGATTCAGAGATTGTCAAAAAAAAAGCACAAGAATTCACAAGCATATACACGAGTCTATGCTATTCATAATTTTCTCTGTATACACATTGATCTTCAGTGTTCATTTATTTGCTCTGTAAGAGAGTTTTCATACAATTCAAATTCTATTTGATCTCAAGGTATTGGGACCTTGAGAGGGTAGATTTCCTTACGAGAGAAGCAGTTGAGAGAATTCCTTGTTAAACCTTCCACTCAAAAGACTTATAAGATACAAGAAGAAGAGAACGTTGCTGCTCGTAAGACTTACAGTGGTGTAAGTAGGAGAGAACATTGCTGCTCATAAGTCTTGTATACATAAGCAAGTGGGAAAGGTCATATGTTGTTTTTCTGCATGTAAGACTTGTCGTAAGGGGGAGAGAAATTTCTTAGTAAGAGAATATTTTTGCTCGTAGTCCTTTCAAGGACAATTGTTGTTTTATGGCGTTCTTAGAGCCCATTGAATCTTGGAGGTATAGTGAAAATCTCAGTAGGTCTTGATCTCTGAGGACTGGACGTAGGCCTTGTTGTTAGACCGAACCAGTATAACTCTCTGTGTTCTAATCTTTTCAACTCTACTCTATCTACTATATTTTTCTTATCTCCATATCAAGCGAAAAATTTATAACATCACCCAATTCACCCCCTCTTGGGTGAAGCTTGCCTCTTTTATTACCGACTTATTTACCAAGCAATAATTAATGCTAATTGATTTCTTATTTGATAAGGCTACTTGTATCCATGATCAAATATTCTGGCCTATCAAAGGCAGACTTGGACCCAAAGTCCAACAGACTCAATCTGAGTGATGTCAAATTGTAACAATGTGATTTCAACTCACTCGATCTAGTTTAACATTATGTATAAAATTTAATTAATACTTCTCCTGTCCTTAATATAAGACACATTTACCAAATTTGATTAGATTAAGGAAGTTGGTTAAGTTAGTTAATATGACATGTATTTTCTAAAATACTTTAGTTACCTTCCTTGATTCCCTTATTCCCTCCCTTCCTTAATTGTTGTTAAGGAAGCATCAATAAGGGTAAATTATAAAAATATTGACAAAAATATGGACAATATGTATTATATTTAGGATCAAAACAACTCTCTAGAAATGTTTTATATTAAGGACAAGAGGAGTATTACAATACATGCACACATATGTAGGGATATAGAGCCTCTTATGGTTCCATGAAATGTTCCGAATAACATAAATTGCATAGTAATATGAAATCAACTTTTTTGGACATCATTTCAGTTGCGCCATTTGTTTGGTACAATAAAATGTAGATAGGTTGGGAGTAGTGTCATTTGTTATAATTTTTTCTAAGCATAGGTATCTTTCTATTGAAAGCAATCCTATTAGAGACACTGTTAAGCATTAAATGTGAACACCTCTCCCAGCGGGGGTTCCAACATTGGTTTGCCACATTGTGAGGAACCCATTCCATAAGACCTAACCCTTATTGATTCATTTTATATATATAAAGAAAAGTTTTTTATACAAAAAAGAAAAGAGTTTTGAATCATGAACAATACCTATATACAAATACAAATTTAAAAAAGAATAATACCCATATATAAATACTAACGGGCCTATTGACGGCTGTCACTTGGGACCACCTCCTATTCTCCCCAAAAAAAGGCTTAGGCCCAAAATTTAATATTCATTTTGATTGTTGGGCCTTGGCCCAAAATTTATGTTTAATTAAAACAATTCAGAGTTGATTTAGACTTTGGATTTTTAGGCCTCCATCGAAATATTTTCTTAATCTTGGCCTCTTAATTTGCGTGGTGCCTCATCCAAGTCAACAATTCTGTTCTCTAAATTTTGATTGTAGGCCCTTGGCCCCAAGATATTTGGCCACTATCCTCTAGGAATGGAGTTAAGGCTATGAGAAGAGCCAACGAGATTTAACACAGTTGGTTAAGGTCTTACCACTCCGATCATAAAGGAGTCTGTTCGAATCCTCTGACCGATGGGGAGACCTCATTGGTAGGCGATCTCATAAGTCCCTTGTAAGCGCTCGAAGAGCCCTGGGGCCATGTCCTGGCCTTGGTAGAGGACTGGTGCTGAACCTACCTAAACTTTTATGTATAAAAAAAAGTCTATAAGAAGAAAATAGATAAGGGAATTTTTTTTATGACAATAAAAGGGAATTTTAGAAAGGAAAATTTTTAAATAAAATAATTTTTTACAATTCTTGAGAGTTTTTTTTCCTAGTATTCTTTTCTCCATAAGTTTCTTCTTATCCAAACTAAGGGTAATATTGTGGTTGGCAGATTTGAGAAGGGTAATTAAAATTCAGAACAATAATTTTGTTTTTGATGAATTATTATAAAGTCTGTACGATACAGGAAATAAAAAAGGCTTGAAAGGTTAAATCCATGAAGCGTGTTTTTCTCCCTCAATTTCTTAAAATGATCTTTTTTTGTTTTTTTTTTTTTTTTGAGATTTTTGAGATCATTTTTCTTAATGAAGGCTGGATGAAGTTTGATTACAAGGATGGTGTTATAAAAAATGTGGTTTCACGTTGTGTTATAAAAAACATGAAGTGATAAATTGATCTTTGTTATTTTTTTCTTAAAATTACTATATTAAATATTTGGTTTCACATTGTATGTGTGTATTCTAAATTTTAAAAATGTTAGTATATAATTATCCATAGTTTATTCTTCTCCTACATATTCTATTTCAGATCACTCGACTGAGATTAAATGATAGCACAACTATCTAAAATGAAAGAACTTTAGACACTTGTGATTTGTAAAGTCCTAAGATTGTTTACCACCATAATTTTTCCATGATGCAAGAAATAAAGAACAATATGATCAAATGTAAAGTAGGATACGAAAATGATAAAAGTATAATGATTTCACTGCAAGAACACGAGAAAAATAAATATCTGAAATAAAAAAATTATAAAGGACTAAAATTAGAAGTTATTTATGTTAAAGCATCGAACATAGCTGAAATTGATCTAAAGCATCAAGATCCTTTTCCAATAATAAAAACTCATACTTTGACGGCTTGTACATTCACATTTTTTTTTTATAATAAGGGAAACCATTTTAGAGGTATATATACTTGGGAAAGTTTCAAAAAACCACATTGAAAAATGGAAAAGGACATTTCAATATATTGAAAATGAGAAAGGATAATTCAGGCGGGTGTCAGATTTTCAGAGGAATCTGTCCTTTTAAAATCTCAACCAAATTATGAAAATGTCCTTCAGCCCTCAATCGAAATAATAACATGGGAGTTATTAATGGCGAATCCGAAGTTGCTAATGGCGAGATAGGTGTTGTTATTGACCCTGAAACTTGTTAATTGTGAAAGAAGAAATTGTAGTTGTTAATATCGAATCCGGAGTTGTTAATTACGAGATTAGTGTTGTTATGGGCTTGAAACTTATAAAGTGTGAAAGAATAAATTGGAGTTGTTAATGTCGAATCAAAAGTTGTTAATTAAGATATAGGTGTTGTTATTCCGAAGTGGAGGAAGAAAATGGAGTTGTTAATGTAGAATATTGTGTTGTTAATAAAGAAAAATGAGTTGTTATTGACCCTGAAACTTGTTTAGTGTGAAAGAAGAAATTAAAGTTATTAATGTCGAATTCGAAGTTGTTAATGGCGAGATAGGTGTTGTTATTGGCCCTGAAACTTGTTTAGTGTGAAAGAAGAAATTAGAGTTGTTAATGTCGAATCCGGAGTTGTTAATGGCGAGATAGGTGTTGTTATTGGCCCTGAAACTTGTTTAGTGTGAAAGAAGAAATTGGAGTTATTAATGTTGAATCCGGAGTTGTTAATTAAGAGATAGGTGTTGTTATTAGTCTTGAAATTTGTTAATTGTGAAATAAGAAATTGGAGTTGTTAATGTCAAATCCGGAGTTGTTAATTAAAAGATAGGTATTGTTTTTGGCCCTGAAACTTATTAATTGTCAAAGAAAAATTGAAGTTGTTAATATCGAATATGGAGTTATTAATTACGAGGATCATATTGTTATTCTGAAGTGGGGGATGAAGGACTGAAGGCATTTTCGTAATTTGGCCGAAATTTCAAAAGGACAGATTCCTCTGGAAATCTGACACCCGTTTGAATTGTCCTTTCCCATTTTCAATGTACAGAAATGTCATTTTCCATTTTTCACTGTAGATTTTTGGAATTTTTCCTATATACTTTCCTTTAATATTTAGTTTGGTACATATGTATTTTTTTTCTTAATTAAATCCTTAACTTCACTAAGTTAACATAATTAGTTTATGTATGTACAGTGCCTACCAATATTAATAGAGCTACATTATAGGGGTTAACGGTTTTAACAGAGTAAAATTAAAGGATTTAATTAAAATAGAAAAACACATAAATATCAAATTAAAAAATGAGAAAAAATATAAATACTTGCAAAATGGTTTTCCCTTTATATTAACAAAATGTTTAGGCGAGTTGAGTCTAAGGCTCAACCTGTCAGGTATGCTTCAAGACTTAAAGAGTACTAAAATAGGCACTTACAGACCATCCACAATCAAAATTCTCATATTGGAAGTTAGATTTGAAATTGCGACATGGTGGGTTATAAGTATACTTTTTATTGGCCACATTTTCTCTTTTTCCCTTTTTTTCCTTTTTTATTGGATAGGTTTAAGGTATCCTCTTATTAGAGATAATCCTATTTGAGGCACTATCGGGTACTAAATATAGGTAAAGATTCAAAACTTGCTTTGGGGCATAGATCCTTGTTGGTTTACTGGCTACATTTTCTAGATTTTATAAGTTTGAGTATAAAGTATAGTTTTCTTATACGAATTTATAAGTCCAAATATATTAGTATTTTCACTAAAAAAATGTAAATTTACAAATATCAATATACGAATTTACCACCCATTAAACTAGTATAATTAAGACAATAAATAACTTTTTCTAATAGTGCTCTTGATATGGATATTGTTGGAGAATTATGGTGAAGAGAATGAGAATGATTCACATCTAGATGTGATTAAGAACTTACATTTAATTAAGGGAATCCCAGGAAAGACAACCAACTATTCTATTCTAAGGGAGGTCTATATACACTTTTAAAATAGAGGGGATGTTTGTGTAATTTAGGTAAAATAGATAAGTGGTCAATATATTTTACTCTTTTAACTATTCTATTTTTTGTTTGCATGAATTAATTACGTAGATATTTTTTTCACTTCCATTAATTACGGAAATATTGTTAGATATATATATAACACATTATCTAAGTCATAAAGAGATTTATGTTAAAGAAGACATGACTTCCGAGACGATATTATTATCAAAACGTTGCATGAATTCATGTAGGAAGGGAGGACCCGGCTTCTCTAAGATGCCATTATTATATCAAAACATGGCATTAAATTTGAGGTTTTCGTAACATAAAATGTCGTAAAAAAGAAAAATCCCATATATATATACGACATCGTCACCATCTTAGCTTCAATTATTTCCATAAAACTGGCCCCAAAAAAAACAAAAATTCATAAAGCATATGTTTCTTTCCGAAATTTGCTTCCTTTTTAAAGGCAAGTGTGCACATGTAATACTCTAACTTCATATGAATTTTAATTTGGTCCTTTAATTTTATAAAATATATTTTTAATTTTTTAACTTCAACAGCGCTAGTCACAGACCATAGTTTCCCGTCAATTCTTGTTACTTTTAAAATAAGTTAAACATAGGGAAAATTCAAGAAAAATACAATTAAAAATGGGAAAAGATAAATTGGTGCTGTGAATTTATAAAATCCCAGGTCAGAACTGAAGTAGGAATATGATATTTCTAATTCTAACCAAATAACCATATTTCCCTTAGTTCAGTTGTAAAATATAAAAGTGAAGTCGTTAATGTAAAATCTGATGTTGTTAATATATATATATATAAATTGGTATTTACCTATGAAACTTATGCCCTCAAAATTATTCCTGGTTTTTGGGATATGAAATTGTGAAACATAAAAGTAAAGATGTTGTGTATTGACCTCTGGAACTTATGTCCTCAAAATTATCCTTAGTTTTATGGGTATGAAGTTGTAAAATATGAAAGTAAAATTATTAATGTAAAATCTAATGTTGTTAAAATATAGATACAAATGTTGTTTTAATCCCTGAAACTTGTGAATTGAACTAAGGGTATTTTGATAATTTGGTATATATGGATTGAAAATCTTAGATTTCTATTTCAGTTTTGACTTATGATTTGATAAATTCGTAGCACCAATTTATTTTTGCAATTTTTAATTGTATTTTTCTAGAATTTTCCCTTAAATATAATATGTGAGTATTTGTGAATATTTATTAATATTTAAATTTCAATGTCATGCTTTTTTTTTGGTTGTCAATTAAACTAAGAGCTAGTGAACTAAGAGACATTTTATAAAATTATGGAACCAAAATGAAATTTTGTGTAAAGTTAAAAGAATAAATGTGTGTTAGATCAAGCGTTTCACCTAAGAGGGGGGTGAATTGGGTGATACTGAAATTTCTTTTGAAAATATAAAACTTTGACAAAAGAATTAAAACAGTAATAAGGAAGGAGAAATATCACCGAAGTGTACACCGTGAGTTACTACTGGTTCGGTCACAACCACTTTGACCTACGTCCAGTCCTCAGAGCTTCTCTGAGAGTTTCACTATAGCTTCCAAGATTCAGTGGGTTCTTGGCACCTCAGTACAAGCAAGTTCCTTTCACCTGGACACTCGCTCCCCCTTACAGGTTGTAATCCAATCCTAACTCAAGGTTCCACAACCTTAAGTTATCTCAATAACAAATATTGAGTTTGAATGAAATATCTCTCTTACAGAGTAAATGATAATCACTGAAGCATAGAAATACAATTTCAACGTGAAAACAGAGCAATGAACTTAATGATACGTTCGTATGTGTGCTTGGTTGTTCTTCTCTGTTTGAAGGTTCCCATATATATAGGGATGTTGTTGATGACCGTTGGAACACTTCCTTTCGTCCGTTGGTGAGTGCAAGCCACTATTGACTTTTCAAGTTTTTGAAAAATATCCGTTGGCGGTGGTTGGCATTTGAACGTTTGTTTTGACTTTCATCTTTTGAAATGATTTCTTCATTGTTTCTCTGTAAATAGACTAAGAATACTAATACAATGAAAGGTTAATCATATAGGAAATAATATAATGAAAGTTTGAATGATTTCTAAATTTCTGGGTATGCTTACTCGAGTAGCTCCTCGAGTAACCCTTGAAGTTTACTCGAGTAGCTCCTCGAGTAACATCGTGAAATCATTGTTTATTTGAAATTCAATGAAAAGAAACAAGATTACTCGGGTAGTGCATGGAGTAAAATAAATTTCAAACCTTTGGGAATAGTTATTTACTCGGGTAGCTACTCCAGTAATGCTTCTGCAACTTCATAGATTACTGGGGTAACACCTCGAGTAATCCTTTGAAAAACTTTTGATTATTCGATGTTCTACTCCAGTAATGTTGGCAGGATTTCAAGGCCGAGAGCAAATACCTCATTACTCGAGTATGAACTCGAGTAATGCATTCATTTTTGCATAGGTTACTCGGGTAACACCTCGAGTAACTGAGACTTTTAAACATGATTTACTCTGGTAATGACTTGAAGTTTACTTTGAAAACATTTGCATATACTGGGGTACATACTTGAGGAATCCACTTAAACCATAAGGACTTGAGGAAGATGAAATAAAGAGAGTTCAAGTTAATCGGGTACTAACCTCAAGTTTTCACTCACCTTGGTGCATTACTTGAGTAGCTCCTCGAGTAACATTGGCAGTGGTACAAAGTGCCGAGAGCTTCACATTTTCAAATACACGGTTGCTCGAGTAGCGCCTCGAGTATCATGGGGAAAACTTGAAGTCAACTGGAAGTTTTCACAGGGTTACTCAAGTAGCGCCTCGAGTAACATTAGCAGTGGTACAAACTGCCGAGAAGTCCATATTTTTTGAAACAAAGGTACTCGAGTAGCTCCTCGAGTATCATTGGGAAAACTTGAAGGCAACTGGAAGTTTTCACATGGTTACTCGAGTAGCTCCTCGAGTAACATTAGCAGGCCGAGAGCAACCTTAAAATTTTACCTGGTTACTCGAGTAGCGCCTCGAGTAATGGTGGCAGGTTACTGGAAGTTCTCCTTGGTTACTTCAAGTTTTGGCTCATTACTCGAGTAATGCTTTAGAAGATTGGCTTCTGATCAAGTTCCTCAGCATTTTCTCTTGCCCAATCTTCACTACTTCCATGCTTACCTCAAGTAAAGCTTATTCCTGTCATTACTTAGTTCAAGCTTGATTATTAAACATTTCCTTTTTAAACCATTCTTTTGTTATCATCAAAACATGAGATCTAACAATGTGTACTTCTCTCTCTCTCTCTCTCACACAGACGCACGTGCGCGCGCACACTCAACACATATGTTATATAACAATAAGCTAAAGTTTATATTTGGTCATTGATAAGTAAAATATTTACATATTTATTTTTCCTTATATGATGATTTTATGGATGATATTTGAGCTCAATTTAATAAATTTGGGTGTAATTAATAAATAAATAATGATTTTGGCATAAAATAGCATTTCTTGGAAAATACTAAATTAGACCCTCTTTTAGTTTTCAGGTAATATCTGGAGCTCTAGATATCGGATTGAGACATTCTTTATATGGATAAAACGCTAAGAAAGAGCTCTACAACTTTGATGTTGAGACCAAAATCCAGTTCTATCTCTAACGGTTTTGAATTTTGCTTGGAGTTGAAAGCGGGAATTATCTACCATCCTACCAACCATTTCATCTTTCTTTTCACCTACTACTTCACCTACCACATTTCATCAGCCACTTCATCTACCCTACTCCATTCTTCCCTATATATAGCCACCCTCTCCTTCACATTTCACTTACAACAATTTCATTTCCATTACTCTCTTCTCTTCTCTACTTACACACCATTTCATTACTCTCATCTCTTCTCCACTTACTACATCATCTTAAAATTAATTTTATGCATTGTATTACTTTTTGCATGCCTCCATCTTGGAAGGCTTAGGATTGTATTACTTTTTGTATGCCACCTACATGAAAGATTTTACCTCCTAAAGGGACGGCTAGATTTTTACATTTTTCATGCATCTTTTGGTTGTATATTTATGTTTGAGAATTTAATATTCAAGTTTATGCAGTATTTATGAGGATTTCATTCTAGCTTTATATAATATCAATTTATTTTGGTTTTGTTTTTAATTTTATCATGAGCTAAATTTTCATTTTCCTAGGGTGATGACGTAGCTTACTAATGACGGATTGAATATTAACTTATTAAATCTAGTTTTAATTTCTCCTTCATGATTGAGTTTTAATTATTGTTCTTAATTCTTTCATTTGATTGGCCACCTTTTGAATGATTTCAATATGCATGTTGAGACCAAAAGGAGATGCATGTGTGTAGATCCTATAATTAAAACCATGACTTGCATATGAAATAGGAATATATTCATATGAGTTGTGTAGTCTTACTTTGTTCCATAAATCTTAATGCATAATTAATTGCTTAAATTCATATAGGAATATTTGGATTAGTAATTAATTACATAATTGCTTGACTTTGGAAGAGGCTAGTAATTAAATCAGGAAAACTCGACTATCAATCATGTGGAATAAATTGGGCTAGAATAGATAAGTGATTCAATCTGAAATTTGTTAAGTGAAATCTAATCCCTAGGGCTTTATCTCATATTTGCTTTCATATCATCTGCACTCATATTTAATTATTTTTCTTTTATTTGTACTCTCAATCACTAACGAATCAATCGACTAAATAGAATTAAAATTACCTATTTTGGTACTTAGTGATCAATCCTTGTAGGAATGATACTTTACTTACTTATATATTACTTGATTATGATAGTGTACAGTTATACTATTTAATTGATTATCTACACTTGTAACAAGTTTTTGGTGTCGTTGCCGGGGATTGTTGTCATTAATATTAATACCAAGTAATTTTAATACTAATTTGGCCTTCATATTACATTTGTTTTTCTTCTTGGTGTCTTGTGTTTCTTTTCAGGCTTTTGCTTAGCGTATGACCATATCGAAGGAGACTGAACTGTTGCCTTTTGATTCGGAGATCGAAAGAACTTGTTGAAGAAATTGAAAAGTTCGAAGGCAGTCTACTTCAATTCTAAGCAATCCGATGGCAAATCCGGGGGGAGGAACAACAGATACCAAAACACTCCATGACTATGCAACACCAACAGTCATGGGGACAAATTCTGGAATCACGAGACCACCAGTAGCAGTTAACAACTTTGAAATCAAGCCGGCAATTATCCAGATGATGCAAGCAAATCAGTTTGGTGGTTTACTATCAGAAGATCCTAATTCACATATAGCCAACTTCCTAGAAATCTGTGACACATTCAAGCATAATGGTGTTACTGACGACGCCATTAGACTTATACTCTTCCCTTTCTTACTCAGGGATAAGGCTAATAGTTGGTTACACTCGTTACCAGTGGGAAGCATAACTACATGGGAGATCATGTTGCAGAAAGTTTTGGAGAAATTCTTTCCTTCAGGAAAAACTGCTAAATTGAGGAATGAAATTGCCTCATTCACCTAGCATGAACAAGAAAGCCTCTATGAAGCATAGGAAATATACAAGGAGTTGCTAAGGAGATGTCCTCATCATGGGTTACCAAATTGGTGGCAACTGCAAACTTTCTATAATAGGATGACGCACATATCCAGAATTCTTGTAGATGTTACAGCTGGAGGATCTTTAATGGGAAAAAATATACATGATGCTTACAATCTACTTAAGGAGATGGCAGCCAATACATATCAATAGCCTTCTGAATGTAGCAATTCAAAGAAAGCATTTGGTGTATACGAGCTGGATGTCCTTACAACTTTGTCTTCTCAAGTTGCATCTATATCCAAGCAAGTAGGATCATTGACAACCCAAGAAAATGTAATTAGCACTCCTACTGAAGCTTGTGATCAATATGGAGGACCTCATACGAGCACACAATGTCAAGAAGGACATTCTTTCATGCCGGAGCAGGCTCATTTCATTAAAATCAAAGGAATGATCCATTCTCAAACACCTACAATCCAGGTTGACGAAATCATCCAAACTTTAGTTGGAGGAATAATCAAAATGCATTCAAGCCGCAAGGGAACTACTAGCAGCAAGCTTTTCAACAACCAAATCCACCACAACAGAAAGTGAATTTGAAGGATGCATTAGCTCAACTAACCATTAATACATCTCAATTCATGGCTAGGACTAATGCAAAAATCAAAAACCAAGAAGCCTCAATAAAGAACTTGGAGATCCAGATGGGCCAAATTGTAAATATGCTAAATTCCAGGCAACCAGGAACTCTACCAAGTGACACAGAAAGAAACCCAAAAGAACATGTGAAGGCCGTTGCATTAAGAAGTGGTAAAGAATTGAAAGATCCTGTAATCAAGAAGAAGGATGATGGAGAAAAGAAAGAAAGTAGAGAAGAATAGAAGGAGGATAATGTGATACCAGGAAGAATCATCTTTCCAGACAATCCTCCTTCATATGTACCACCAGTTCCATACCCTTAGAGACTTATAAAGGCAAAGCTAGACAAGCAGTTTGTGTTAGATATGATTAGTTTTGATGTTGTCAAATATATATATGAAATAATAAGAGCAAAAAGTTTATATAATGTATTTCTTTGACTAACTACTATATTTAATCTTACATATTTTGTATATTAGTCAAGCAAAGAATGAAGAAGATTGAATTAATGAAAATGAACAAGAGGAAGAAGAAGAAAAGAAATTGAAGATAGTCAAGGAGATGCCTACTTGGATTATGAAGAATGATTATCAAGAGGAAAATCAAAAAGAAAGATATTGAAGAATGAAGAACTTGGAAGATCTATCAAGAATATCAAGATTCAAGTTGTTAGAAGTGATACTGGAGGTTTCTAAGATGATACTAGAGGCTTCTATGATCAAATGATGGTTGGAATAGGTTAATACGAAGCTAAGATGACTTATATGTGAGTTATGGCACTTCTAGGGGAGTTTTACTCGAGTGAGAGCACAATACTCGAGCACGGGGTGAACACTCTATTCTACTCTGTTTTACGTTTAGCCTGACAGAGGCCCGATATTTTGGTCATATCTCTCAAACCACACATCGGATTGACCCGAAACCAGTGGTATATTAATGAAGACTTACAACACATAAAATTTGCACCAAGATCACATTGAAAGAAGCTCAACTGAAGGAGATATGATCTGTGGAAGATGACAATGAAATCACCGTCACTTTTCAACACAGGTTCGGTATTTTGAGCATAACTCACAAACCATACATCGGATTGTGACGAGACTAGTGCAAAATGAAACTAGACTCAAAGAGCTTTCCATAGATAGGTAATTTGCCTAATTTTAACGTATATTCTAGGAGATATGCCTTCTGGAAGTTGATGCTTGTGCAGTCTAGCGGAATAGACACTCTTTCGATCATAACTTGCAGAATACAAGGAGTTTTGAGCTAATTCTTTTTGCATTGGAATGCATATGGCAAGAGCTTTCTTATGATACATCATTTGAATCAAATAAATAAATTTTTTCTAAAGTGGCCCTACATCACCCGCGAGTGCAAAAACGAACTCTTTGAAAAAGTTGTGCGAGTGATGTCCAGAAGCAGCTGAATCGTGAAGAAACTTACAACACTCGAGCACTAGGATCCATACTCGAGCATTAGACTATTTATCACTTGAGCACATGCAAGTTTTGACATGAAAGTGTTAACCCAAGAAGAAGCATGTACGTGAAAATAAGAGGTGCACTCGAGCATGACGTGTTGTGCTCGAGTGATGTCTAGAATTCACTCGAGCAGATGCGAGTGAAGAGAAGCGAGTGTTTGCCCGAGAGAAATCTAGAATGTGAAAATATCAAATGCACTCGAGTGAGCCATATTGCACTCGAGTGAGGTCCTGACAGAAGCAACGTAGAAGCTCAGACTCTCATAGCCATCAATCCAAATGTGGTTAAATGTTATACAATCATTATGTTTTCACTTGTTATTGTTCCTAAACATTAACTAACATATATTTCAAGAGTAAAACAGGAGATTAAATATTTGGATTGCATCTTCAAGAACGGAGGTCATGTATGGCAAATATCTTCACTCAACGTGATGAGTCACAGAAGCCAGAAATTCATCCTTTGACCAATGATCCAACATACCCATGACTAATACTTCATCATATTAGTGATTAAGCATTTTACAGTGTGAAACATGAAATTTAATAGTGAGCTTACAAATTCAAATGAAAGATTCAAGTATTGCGGGCGACATCATTACACACCGAATGGCGGCTACCTACCACGACAAGCAACTGACCTACCATGAGAGATTGTTTGGAAACTCAAACATATTCATCCCGCTCCACAATGTGAAGTACAGCTCAAAACGAATCTTCCTATTGTTCAACGAGACACTCTGCTTTGCAACGGAAATCTCATGGTAGCTAGTTTTTCAAATACGCTCAACGGTCAAAATGACTCCAACTGATGAATGCTCACAACGGTCATCATCTTCATCAACTATAAATGAGAGAGCATTCAACGTCGATGGGAGATAGAGAAAAACAGAGCAATGACACCAACATGTGAATAACATGAATCCTCTGCTTCTACCCAAACACTCTCTGTTTTCCATTTTCTATATTACTTATCGTTGAGAGAGTGATTATTTATGTTGTACTTCAGTGAGTATTATATCCACTCTGTGAGAGAGTTTGTAAACATTGTCAACTATATTTCTAAGTTGATCTCAAGGTAGAGGGACCTTGAGAGAGTTGATTTTCTTACGGGGAAGCTATAGAGAGAATTGCCAGTAAGCCATTCTGCTCGTAAGACTTACAAGGTGCAAGCAGTAGAGAATATTGCTACTCATAAGACTTACAGGGGTATAAGTAGGAGAGAACGTTGCTGCTCGTAAGACTTGCATAAGTAAGCAGGAGAGGAAGATCTTCGGGATTGCTCTGCTCATAAGACTTGTCGTAAGGGGGAGTATTTCAGTGAGAGATTTGTAAAAGGTTTCACAAGTACCCGGCTAAACTTGTGGGATTGTAAAGGCTTTTCTTGTGCTCGGATTAAACAAGAAGATAGTGGATTTGAAAATCTCAGGAGGAGCCTGGGGACTGGATGTAGGCTATCACAGATTGGACCGAACCAGGATAAATCACAGTTTGTATATTCTCTTCCCTAAGCTCTTATATTTCCAGCATATATTATTTAATCTAACTGTTGATTTATAAACCTTCATACTTACCACTTTTGTTAAGATACAAAAAGATTTTCAAAGTTCTTAAGTTTTTATTATACACCCAATTCACCCCCCTCTTGGGTGATAGCCGGTTCTAACAGTTTGCAAAGTTTCTAGAGGTTTTCAAAAAGTTGTACATCAACATTCCTTTTGCAGACGCTCTTGCCCAAATGCCCAGTTATGGAAAATTCATGAAGGAAATTCTCTCAAATAAGCGTAAGCTTGAGAAATTTGAAACAGTTGCACTTACTGAGGAGTGCAACAGTATTCTCTAAAAGAAATTACCTCCAAAGCTGGAAGATCCAGAAAGCTTCTGCATACCTTACACCATAGGTCAATGTCACTTTGAAAGAGCACTTTGTGATCTTGGAGCAAGTGCAAACCTCTTGCCTCTATCTGTATACAACAAACTTGGTCTTGGAGAGGTGAAGCCGACCACAGTTTCATTACTTCTGGCAGACTGATCAATAAAACATCTGAGGGGTGTCTTAGAAGATGTTCTAGTGAAGGTGGACAAACTCATATTCCCAGCTGATTTCATAATACTTGACATGGAAGAAGACCAAGAAATTCCTATCATTCTTGGGAGGCCATTCCTAGCAATTGGGAGAACGTTAATTGATGTGCACAAGGGAAGTTAACCTTGCGAGTTCAAGATAATCAAGTATCCTTCAACATTTTCAAGGTTTTATCTTTTCCAGATGAAGGTGACACCTACTATAGAGTTGATGCATTGACCAGCTGCATAAAAGATGTGGTAAACGAAATCTGCATGGATTAACCACTAGCAATGGGAATGGTAGATGTATCAAAATCTACTAATCCAGAAATCTTGGAGTAGATAAAGTACCTTAAAGCAAATTCCCCAATTTTTATCAAGAAACCATTTGAAGATTTAGGGGAAAGGTCGAGTAAGTCGGTGCTATCAACAGAGAAACCACCAGTTTTGGAGTTAAAAGTACTGCCATCCCATTTGAAGTATGCTTATTTGGGAGAAAATTCAACACTACCAGTAATCATCTTAGCTGCTCTTACTCCTGATGAAGAAGAAAAGTTATTAAGAGTTTTAAGGGAGCATAAAATAACATTTGGATGGTCAATAGCTTATATAAGAGGGATTAGTCCTTCAATCTGTATGCATAAGATCTTAATGGAGGACAACTACAAGCCAACAGTTGAGCACCAAAGAAGACTCAATCCAAACATGAATGAGGTGGTGAGAAAGGAGGTAATAAAGTGGCTGGATGCTGGCATAATCTACCCAATCTCTGACAGCCAATGGGTAAGTCCAGTTCAAGTTGTACCAAAGAAAGGGTGAATGACAGTAGTGCCCAACGAGAAAAATGAACTGATTCCACAATGAACAGTGACTGAATGGAGAGTGTGCATCGACTACAGAGAGCTCAATAAAGCCACCAAAAAAGATCACTTCCCTCTGCCATTTATAGACCAGATGCTTGACAGACTATTAGGGAAAGCCTATTATTGTTTCTTGGACGGGTACACAGGATATAATCAAATTACAATTGCACCAGAGGATCAAGAGAAAACAACTTTTACATGTCCATATTGTACCTTTGCCTTCAGAAAGATGCCATTTGGTCTATGTAATGCACCAGCAACATTTCAAAGAAGTATGATGGCTATCTTCTTAGACATGGTGGAAAGGTTCATTGAGGTATTCATGGATGATTTTTCAATTTTTGGAGAATCATTTGATCATTGTCTTTTAAATTTGGCAAAATTCTTGCAACATTGTGTGGAGACAAACTTGGTTCTAAATTAGGAGAAATGCCATTTTATGATGAAAGAAGGAATTGTGCTGGGTCACAAGGTATCTAATCGAGGCATTGAAGTAGACCGAGCTAAGATTGAAACAATTCAAAAGCTACAATCTCCTTCCTCAATCAAGGGTATTCGGAGATTTTTGGGACATGCTGGCTTTTATAGAAGATTCATCAAGGACTTCTCAAAAATCACAAAGTCACTTTACATGCTGTTAGAGAAAAATACTTTCTTTATGTTTAATGAGGAGTGCTTATCAGCCTTCCAAACTTTGAAAAGTACCTTGACTTCTGCACCAGTCATCATAGCTCCAGATTGGAACCTTCCATTCGAAATGATGTGCGATGCAAGTGATTATGCAGTTGGAGCTGTTTTAGGCTAAAGAAGAAACAATATCTTTCATGCTATCCATTATGCTAGTAGAACACTCTCAGAAGCACAACTGAATTATGAAACAACAAAAAAGAGCTACTAGCAGTAGTATTTGCATTCGACAAATTCAGAGCATACTTGATCGATTTAAAGGTCATTGTCTGGATGGACCACTCAACAATCAAATACCTGATTGAGAAGAAAGATCCTAAGCCCAGACTAATCAGATGGGTGCTTCTACTATAAGAATTTGACTTGGAGATCAAAGACAAAAAAGGGACTGAGAATCTCATTGCAGATCATCTTTCTAAGTTAGAACCACCTGAATGAAAGAGAGAATCACCAATCCAGGAGAATTTCCTAGATGAGCAACTTTTTATCATGCAGTCACAACCTACTCCTTGGTATGCTGATTTTGTGAATTATTTGGTAAGCGGAGTAATGCCTTATGAACTTTCTAAAGTGCAAAGGAAAAAGTTTCTGGTTGATGTAAGGCATTACTTTCGAGAGGATCTGTTCTTATACAAACAATGCCCAGATCGAATTATTAGGCATGTCTTCCTTAAGATGAAATGGACAACATCTTAAATCACTGCCATTCATCCCCATATGGTGGTCATTTTGGAGCAAATAAAACAGCTACTAAAGTCCTTTAATCAGGATTTTACTGGCCTACACTCTTCAAGGACGCTCACAGAATTGTGGCAACCTGTGACAGATGTCAAAGAACAGGAAATATCTCAAGGAGACATGAAGCCCCTTTAACCAACATCTTATAAGTTGAACTAATCACATGGGTGTCCTAAACCCTTGTTAGTTCAAAAGGTCTTATTCTTTCAGTTTACTGATTCCTGACTAGTTCAACCATTATCTGACAGCTTCACACTTGCCAAAAATCAAGTAAACATTACTGTATTTCGAGTAAACGTCCACAACGTTAACGAAACACCAAGCTTTGTGTCTTGCCCTCAAGTTCATTGGTTCACTAACGTCATATTTTGCCAATTATAGTGGATTTTCTCAAAAAAATGTTTCTTTGTCTTTCTTGCCAGGTAGAATAAGTTCTCAACTTATTCATAAAGGTATTAACCCTTTAGCAAATATTTAGTAAATACTCTTTTGCTAGTTTGATCATTCCCTTTGATCAAGGTGTACATGTAGCAAGAAATGGAATCTTTTATCCCTAGAAAGAAACATCAAAATCCAACGAAGGATTTGAGAATCATAGTCCTATCGATCCTTAACTAAAGAGATAGCAAAGATGTGATTTGTCAGTTGCAATTGCATGGAGTAAATCAGGGTGGTTTATCAGTGCAGAGTTAACGTGCAAGTTCCAATCCCTTAATTCTATCTCTTTATTACTTTGCATTTGACATGAAGCCATATGCTTCTCTGAAATATGCACAACTTATGTAGATTGCTACTTTTACAACCCTTAAGGATTATGAATATAGCTTTCCATATTTGTAGAAACTATTTGACCTCCTCTAGATCAAGTTTACCTCATAGGTTTCTTGCCCTTGGGCTTAGAGGATGAATCCTCCTACTCTTTAGCTAAGTTCGTCTGATTGATGGATCTTGAATCCTTCAGTCTTTCACACTCAAGTTCATTGTGGATAATCACATTATTGAAGGTTACAATATGCATATCAAAGGCAATCTTTACTTTCGTATACACCTATTCACTAGAAGACATGGCTCACTCCCACTCACTGGGAGACATAGCTTCCTCCCACTCACTAGGAGATGTCTTATCACAACATACACTTGTTGTTTGTTAGAAAGAACTTGGCATTTAGTTTGTCTCAACTTCTTAGTTTGACATCTTCCTCAAGTGTTGCCTAAACAACATGTTAGGACTTGGTACATTATGTTAAAACTTAACTTAGTTTTAACTTTATGGAAGAAGATCACCTATTTCACTATCTTCCAACACTATCAACACGGCTTGGATAAGGTTACATTGCTCATACCAACATAAGTTTAAGTAATGTTGTTCTTTTTATACTTGATAGCATAAACCTTTTATATCCTTCGGTTGCTTCAACCTTTAAATGCTGAAGACTAATTGGTAGGATGTCCCTGACATCTTATTCTTTTTGAATGAAAGAGATTTGAGAGTTTTTAACTCCACAGATATCTCTATTAAGCTTGTCTTCATAAGCTCAATCAAATAGACTTGGTCATAATTGGTCACTCAGACAATTATGGTATACAAATCTTATTTGTTTAAATAAGACAAAGGATAATTAGATAATAAGTTCACTAGTTTCATGTTCAGGAGACAACTATGTTGACTCCCATCCCAATCATGATAGTTAGCTCAACACCCTTTTAACTAAAATCTTTATTGAACACATTCCCCTTTTGGATTTCTAGACACATTCCAGAAACTCCCACTCAATCAAAGGCAGTTATATCAACAAGATAATAACACAATATCATCTAATCAGCATGAATGTTCAAGGAAATAGGAAGAGAACATACTTAATTCAATTCCAAAAAAAAATAGAGAATTTAATCATAAATTCAATGGAAAAACAAGAACATTCAAAAGTTTAAGCCTCATATTGTTGTCTCTTAACTAGGTTCTTCTTCTTATAGGCCCTTCTGACCATATTAACTCATGTAGCGTCTAGCTACAATGTCCAACTCCTCTTTGCCATGTTGACATCCACTTATTTAGATATAATTGAAACATACCTCTCACTTGATGAGATAATTCTAACATCTCTATCTGTCTTATCCTTTGTCACAACATTTGTGATAAAGGATTGACTTTTAGAAGTTATTGCTTTATTCCAAGTAAATCAATGTGGTTAGAAGCATGGGAAGACTTATTGTTATTCAATAATCATTGAATAATTTTAAGTTGCCGCAATTTTTTAGGTTTTTATCTCTAAGAGTTTGAGTCAAGGTTGGATAGGATTTTATATTCAAAAAACTCATTTGAATAATCCCTTACTTTTAAAGAATCTTACAGAATTAACCTTATGTTGTAGCTGAAATACTCTTAATAAGTAAGGCAACCTATCCCAAAAATAATAGAATCCATAAAGACTCAATTTCAATATTTTTTGGGAATCTCTAGGTGCATACAAACACCTTTTTGGCTCAAAACAGATCCAAACGTGCTTCAAATATATACAAATTATATATCAAATTGAAGCTCTCGAATTTAGGGATTTTTAGGAACCAACAGTGTCTCAATTAGAGGTCCCATGCGCCGTCATATGCCGCTATAAGGTCTCTAGATCAAAAAATCCTGAAAAATTGGAAAATTCCAGTGTTGGCCTCTCTCAGAGGCAGCACATGACGTATACATGCTGCCTTGTGGCCGTCCGCTGGTAACACATGCCAGCTCCCAAGACTCCACACATCGTTCTCTCTCCGACGATGCTTGTCACGTGTCAAACGGAGGTCCTAGTGGGTCCCATGCGCTACTTGTCAATTTTTGATTTGTTTTGCCAGTGTTGACCATAGACCGGTCAACATTGACTGTCAACCTTGACCCGTTACTGCTGATATGTCGATGACGTGGTGCTGACGTGTCTCGATCGACGTGGCTAGTCGACGGATGACATGGCCTTCGTTGACATATGCTGACGTGGCAACCTCTCATTAGCGCCACATGGGTTGGGGTTGACCGATGATCATCTTCAACCTCCAATCGGGTCAACCCGACCCGGTTGGAGCTCCGGTGGGTCATCGCGACCTGCCAACTTTAAGAGGCATATCTCCCTCGTTTTAGCTTTGTTTTTCACGTTCTTGGCATCGTTGGAATCGTAGTTCAGCGAACTACAAATCCATGGCATTTATTTGATCTTAAAACCTCTATTTTATTGATCAAATTGTGAGTGAAGTGGCGGCGGCGACTAACAACCCGCGAACTTCTTTCCTTTGTTTCTCCCTCATCCGAACTGCATTTAACGCGTTCTAAGCATCGTTTGAATAGTCTCTTCGAGACCTACACATCCATGGCTTCTTTTGGGGCAAAAACACTCAGTTTCGAACACCCTATTTTTTCTTGACTTTGACGGTGCGGCGTAATTCGTCCCGTATGTGTGTCCTATGCGTTTTAAAAGCTTTCCTAGCTTTTGAGGGTTAAAGTCTCTTGTTTTTGGTTCCACATAGGTGTTGACTCTTAGAAATTCATAACATTCCAACACATTTTCTTCTCTTTTTACATACTTTTGGGTTCAAAATGTACATTGAAAGAAGAAAATGTGCATATCAAAGTACAAATCAAAAAAATCAAAGAAATTCTTGGTATATTTGTGAATTAATTGAGAATTTATACTTTGGTAGGAGGATGAAGACAAGTTTTAAAGCCCAAGAAACAAGGAAAGAGTGAAGGAGGAAGCAATGCAAAGATAGAAGGAGCTTATGCAACTTGCCTCAGCAAGTTGATCAACTGGCTGTCGCAACTAAACATTCTCAAGAAATTTGCTCTCTGTGTAACTGGCTACAGCAAGTTGATGAAGTTGCTGTGGCAAGTGATCTTCGTGTGCTCTCTGTGTAACTGGCCACAGCAAGTTGACAAACTTGCTGTAGCAAGTGAAGAATCAAAAGAAGAATTGGCTCTCTGTGTAACTGGCTATGGCAAGTTGACAGACTTGCCGTAGCAAGTCCTGAAAAAGTGCAGCTGTGCGTTTTGATGTAAGAAGCAAAAAAACCCTATTTAACCTAGGGAAGGGCGCCGAAATGAGGCATTCTACACTCTGGGAAGTTGGAACACGCAAGGGAAGAGCTTGGGAGAAAGATTTGGAGCATTTTGGAGGCTTGGGTGCTCTTCTCAAAAGAGATTTTGGGATTTCCACCTTGGTTTTTCTTCTTTTCTCCTCTTTCTCCACTTAGCTTCTTATGTTTTCAGCAACTATGTGTAGTATTTCTTAATATTTGAACATGAGTAGCTAGAACTCTAATTTAGGATTACTTTTACCCATTGTATGGATTGAAACTACTATAGTTTCTTGCTTTTGCTAGTTGTTGAGAATATATGTTGATTTTTCTCTATGCTTAATTACTATCTTGTGCTTGATCACCACATGATTAGTTTAGTTCAATTGAATTATGCTTGAGAAAGCTATTTTGGTTGTAGAACTTGAGAAAAATCATGTTAGACTTGAAGTTTAGGGATTAAATGGATGGTTTGTTGTTAGAATAGAGATATATCTAATAACCTAGCATAGTCTAATGAAGAATTGATTTGGGAAAGATGATTTTCATTAATGATAGACAAGAGATTGAACATTGTTAATGAAGATGAAAAATCAATCTTGACTTGAGAGAGCTTGGTTGATGATTTTAGGATCTTCGACTAGCATATAGGCTTATTTAACTAGCATAAGCGAATATTTGCATAGTTTCATGAAATACAATGGGGAAGAAGTAATCCTAAGCCTTTAAACCTTGAAGTAGAATCAATTTTACATTCACCTTTATTTTACCATATTGTTTTCAGCAAATTCTCTTAATTAACATACTCAATTCCACATGATTCCATTCAACCTAATTAAACATATGGTTACATTAGTTAGCTTACTTTCGTCATAGCAGATCACCAGAACCAAAAAGATGGTAGGAGAGAAGAGAATTGCCAGAAAACTCAATGGTGGGGTGAATTGCAATTGAGGCGGCACACCCTATTTATAGTGGTTTATGGAGGCCACTAATTAGGAAACGTGTGCACTCCTTCTTGCCCTCCAAGACAGCAATTAATTGATTCTCAATTAATTCCCTAATTATGGTGATTTGTTCCTTAATTAACAAATCCATAATTATTATTGAACTATTCCCCAATCTGCATTTAATGCTGATTTTATTCTTATTTGATTAGGCTACTTATTTCCTAATCAAATAGTCTGGCCCATCAAGGGCGGACTTGGACCCAAAGTCCAACAATAATAAATATTCTTAACATCGTCAACGCATCTGTTGAAATATTGTCCTTGTATATTAGAATGTGTTTCTGTTCTTTGTTATTTCTTATTCTAGCATGTTTTTCGTTTCTGATAAATGGCATAAATATTTCTGGTATATTACTCGCGTTGAGTCCTATATTTTCTGGTATAAGAAAGTCTTCAAAATATTGCAAGAAAAAAAACAAAGAGTATATTGGATTAGTGTCTTTGAAAACTTAAACTGTGTGATTGGGTTTAGCAAAAACTTGGGTTTCAGGCCAGAAAGACACAACATTAGGTACAGGACAAGAAAATGATACCCAAGAATTATATAGAAACATAATCAAAAACAATATGAACAGTATCATTTTTGGCGGTATGTGGTTTTGAAAATTGGGTCATGATAAAATAGTATTTTTTGGCCATGAAATTAGTTTCTTTGGGTAGATCATGAGAAAATGAAGAGATAAACACCAAGAATATGAAAAACTGACGTCAGAAACATCAGTTATAGAGAAGAGAAGAGTTAGGTCCGACGCCGTCGCTCCACCAGGTCGGTATGACTTGGCTTCAGGTCAGGGAAAACCAAAAGGAAGCATGACTGTTTCATGGACGACATCATTTTTCGTAATAGGATGCCTCCACATCTTTAAGTGAAACGGTGTGTTTCATGTCAAATTAAAAAGAAAAGAGGAAGGCTATTAGGCTCTGTTGGCTTAGGCAGTTTTTTTATAAAGAAAAACAAATAACTGTATGGGTTGGAACCATTTTTGATCTGTAGTGTTTTTTTTTTAAAAAACATGAAGTTGGGCTAGCTAGATTGGGTTATTATTTAAAAAAGGGGAAAGTACGTTGGGCTCCTTGGTCTTGGACTGTTTTGAAAAACATGGGTTGAACAATATTTTTTTGGGCTGTAGTGCTTAAAAAAAACCTAAAGTTGGGCTAGCTAGATTGGGCTCTTATGGTTAAATTTAGTTGAAAATATGTCAAAAATTCCCAAATTTTATGTTCTACATTTAGACATATAATTTTTATATTTTAAAACATATTTGAATCAATTATAAACGGTTTCAATGTTGTAATGGTCAATTTTGTGTGTTTAAAAATCCTTAAAATATTTGCAATGGTTTATCTTATTTTCATTTAAGTGAGTTATGATTTAAAAGTATTTTAGAAGCGTTAAATCAAAAGATTTTTGTCTTTTGAAGAATAATTTTGTTGAAAAACTTATTCCTAAATATAAACTTGATGGCTTTAAAATAGACAAAAGTTTCTCACTTAAAGCCTATGAACAATAATCCAAACATAAATAATTTAGAGGAATATGAATTTTTGAGTAATGAATAAAATAGGGATTTACCCATTTGAATATGAAACTTTAAGTGACGGCCTAGAAGGAGAATATCTTGATATAAGATCAAGATGGAAAGAATTCAAAGTAAGGTTATAATTCATACTAAAATGGAATGAGAGGAACAATTGGAGAAGAACTGAGTATATGATTCCTTAAATGATGTTTAATTTTCTAAAAAATCTCAAAATATAGAGATTCCCTAATAAGTTCAACCTCTTGATCATGGTAGAGTTCATGAAAATGTCACTCTTTGAGTAAGGAGTGAAGGCCCATCTTAAGAGAAAAACAAATTCCAAAGCCTAGTCTAAATCCTTTTAAAAGAAATATAAAATGTTTCTATTAGGAAATAAATATAATTTGAATAAGAAATATGGGATATTTCTTTTAGAAAATTTGAAAGACTGTTGAAATAATAGGAGACACAAAATTCTTGCAACTTTAGAAAAATAATAGTTGTAGAAAACCTGTCAAACTAGGTTTAAGAAGTGTTAAGACTTAACTCTTTAGAGGAAGTATTTTTTGGCTGGAAATTAAAATGTGCATAAATGAAATGCATAAAGAACTTAGAAAAACTATTAAGTTTTCCCAACTCCCAGATAAGAGTTTAATAAGACATTATGAATATAATGCGATGAAAACATGAAGAAGTAAAAGTAAAAATACTCTTTATGAGTGGGAGCTATTGGAAAATGAGTCTTTTGAGAGCATTATATGCTCTATCTAAGTAGGAGCTCTTAAGAGAATGAGTCTTTTGAGAGTAATAATTAAGCATGTTATTTAAGGTACTTGTATGAAATTCTTGATAGACAATAATGACATAGTTGGAATATGTGTGATGGGAGGTACAAACGTATTCTCCTGATCATAGACCCAACGATGTTGTTATTTTTCTGGTCAAGAATAATACAAGTATATGATGTTGTATACTTCAATGTATATATTATTGATAAGTTATTGGATTAAATAAATTATAAATAACCCTGTGTGTGGGATAATTTGAGTGGCTAAGCCAAAAAAAGCTGTCAAGAACATAATTTTATAAACTCAATAGGGACAATCAAAATATCTGGTATTTATAAACCATTGACAAATGGTATGGCAATACTGAAGTTGAGATGTCAACTTAGTATAGAAAAGATTACGAGACCTATATGGCTTGATAAGGGAAACAAAATAGTATGAATTACCCTATAAAATTGTATAGTTGTGATTCAATCTTTCCTTTAATAAATTTCTTTGGTTGATAAATTCTTTGTGCATAATTGCATTGCCTTTTCTTCTAATTTAAATATTGACTTAAATATATGTCTTACTAGTCAAAGGCATAGAATTTGGTTAATAGCATAATGAAAAGTTTTCAGAAAGATACTAGAACTAAGTTTATATTACAATTATTCTATTTCGTTGCATGTGGTCCTATAAGTTTGAGGGTAAGACACAGAGCTAGGTAAATTATTATCTTTGTTGATGATTTCTCATGTTATTACTTAATTTCACACAAGTTTGAAGATCGTTTCTTTAAACAATCTGTGAATGAAGTTTGATAATCGATTGGATAGGAACTTTAAAAGTCTTATGAACTGATCAAAGGAGTGAGCATCTATTTGACCATTTTCAGTTAGCTCTGTGGAAATAAAGGAATAAATAAATAGATAACTATCCGAGGAACTCCATCACCAAAAAGGAGTTTATAAAGGCATAATGGAATGCTATTAGAACCAAATGTGAGTGGGAGAGTATTATCTAGTCTACTTCTGGTGGATTAGTACACATGCACACATTCTTGGTTTGATCAAGTTATGTGGATTTGAGTTTAACCATGTACCCTCTAGTAGCCAATGACATACCATATATATGTTGGACTACATAAAAGTCAAATTTGAGTTTTCATAGACCATAAGGGTCAGATGCAAATTCCCATAGTGGTTGTAAGTGGGAGCTCATAAAGGTTACGTTTTCAAAAGTGAAATGATGATAGAAATATGACCAAAAAGAATTGAAAGGTACCACATTTGTTATGAATTAGTTTTCAATTAAGGGTGAAACTAATCACATTGCATCTCTTTACAAGACACAAGAACAAGGTAGTACAGAATAAGCCAATAATCCTAAATTATTTTTGAGAGTGGGAGCTTAGAATAATCTATAAGGAGACCAAACAAAATAAATATGAAATGCAAAAAGCTCATGAGCAAAAAGGATAACTGAGAAAAATGTTCATGGTTATTCTAAAGGAGGATGATGAGTCACATTCTGTACAAGAGGCCATGTCATGGGAGAATGGAAGAAAGCAATGAAAAGGGAAGTGAATTCTTTGAGAAAGAATCAAGTTGAGAATCAATTGATCTACTACCAAGTCAAAAGGGCTATTGAGAACTAGTAAGTTCCATAGGTTTAGGAGAAAAGTGGGTAAATCAATTGACATGCACAAGACTTGTTATAGAGGGGTATGCATAATATAAAGGAATTTTTCTCACTTGTTGCGCATTTAAATTAGTTTTAATATGGCAATAGTTAACCATTTGAATTTAAATTTACATCATATGGATGTAAAACATACACTTTGAGTGATGATCTGGATGAAGAAATCTATATGCAGTGACTATTAGATTTCACTAAAAGCAGTATTTGAAGTTTCACATGGTGGTGACTTCATGTGTTTTTACAGAAGTCCTTTTATGGATTGATGCAATCGTCCAAATAGTGATGTTTAATGCTTCAAACGAGCGATAAACCAATATGGTTTCTAAATGGTTGAAGAGAACCATTGATAAATGATTTGTGATATTATTCTTGTAAGTGGATAATATATTATTGGCCATACATAGTTTTAAGAGATAGCTTAAGAAGTCTCCTCTCTTTTAAAAGAGAATTACATCAAGAAGATTATTAAGTGGCTCAAAATAAGTGAATGCAATCTCATTGATACCCTAGTGAATTTAGGAGTGAGTTCGAGTCTTGATAAATTTCCCTCATTGAACCAACTAAGAAGATAATGGAAAAGAATGTCCATATGATAGTATTAGTAGTGTGATGTATGAAATGATATATACATGACCAAATATATGCTCATGGTAGGACTTGTAATTTGGCACTAGTCTAACCATTGTGAGAGACATTAGATGGTTTCAGAGAAGGATGCTGAGATACTCATAGAGTACATTGATTATGCACATTCAAAGTATGTGTTGTGGTACAAGAGGTTATATGGCTGGTAATGTTTATATAACATAAGAAATTTTGAAAATAAGAATTTAAATCTAGGTCAAAGTATTATGAGTACATGTAGCCATTGTCTAAATAAAAGACTCTAAGCATAATAGATGAACTAAATGCAAAGGTATAGCTATATGAGATATGCTATATGATGTTAAAGATAAAATCAAATGACATATGCTCTTAAAGTATAAGAGTAACGCCGTAGCATGTGATTCATACGACACGTGCTAAAGAACCACAAATAGGAAGCAAGTGAATAAATCCCTGCTTCATTCCTGTAATATCCTAAAAAGCGATTAAGGGCTAATGACTTCAAAAGTGAATATAATTATTGTTGAATAAACACTTTTGGAGAATGGGTGATGGGAATTTGGATGTTTTAATGATTCCAATGGCTTCCTTGTGAAAATTCGTGTGGGGAGAGTGTTTATTGTAAAATTAGAACTACTGGGAACAATTGTGCAAAAGTTGGAAACTCTATCCATTAAAACTGTGTACATGGCATTGGATTTGTATGGACGTTTTAAATAGGTAAATTGTGTCTAAAAATTCTGAAATTTTTCAGTCTTAAATTGCACATGCCAAGCTTCAAAATGGACATATAATTTGTGTCATTTCAATTTTTGGGCTAAGAGTTATGATTTTCCAAAGTTTGGGATGGAAACTAGAATCTGTTTTGGAGCAGTATGGACTTTTGTGCATATCTGTATTTTTGAGATTATTAAATATAGTGACCCATATTTTTTCAATAAAGAGGACTTAAATAGATTTCCATTGGCTTTAGGATCACACCATTTTGAGTTTTCTAGAATTACTTATGATATTTCAAAGTTTGGGCAGAAATCTGCCAGAATTTTGTAAAAATCCTAAATTGATGGAAATTTAGTAAATAATTGGAAAATAATATTATATCATATTAAATCATCATCCACATCTTCCATCATCCCAAAACTGTGACATTCAGCTGAAACAAGAGAGAGAAGTTGTGAGAAATTCTAGAGAGAGAAGGAGAAGAGAACTTGTACGGTAAGTTGATTTCTTCCGTAAATCCTTACCTAACGCGTATAACTCTGCTCCTAAGCTATTCTTCTATGTTCTTCAAGGTTTTTGGAGCACAAATTTGGGTGTTCTAAGGCTAGGGTTTTCAGCCACCTTTAGGAAAATCTAGTGGGAGCTCGAGGTAACTTCCAAACTTTCGTATATTACTTATTCTGGCTGTTGTGGGCAATCTAATCGGTGAAATTTCACCGGATTGCCATTGGTTTTAACGTTTGGAAATGATACTACCTAGGGGTTATGCTGCCCAAATTTGGTCTTAATGTTAGTTGTAACCTAATGTAATGGTTAATAAAGTGATTAGGAGTTAAAAGAAACACGTCTGCGGAGCCGAAACCGAAAAACCCCAATTTTTCCCTGGGAACTGAGAATTTCAGCCAAGGCTAGTTTGGAGGGGTTAGAGTTGGATTTTCAATGATTTGATGGTTCCATTGAGTTCAGGAGGTGGGGTTATAGTTGGTCACTTTTTCGGAAAAGGCCGAAAAAGCATAATTACGAAAACGCCCATGAAACCCTTAAAGTTGGGGTGCCAAGGGTAAATTTGTAATTTGACATTGAATTTGATAATTATGAGTCAAGAAATGGATTCCTTGGGTGGAAATATGTTATGATAGCCCATATTAGAATTTCAGGAAAAGTGCAACCGGACCGGGTACGGCGGGCCCAGGCCGGTCTTCGGGGGCATTTTTATAAATTTTCATTATAGACTCATATAACCCCAAGAAACACTATGGAAGTGTCTAAATGGTGCATTTGGAATTGTAGGATTCGATATTTGCCCTATTCGTGATCCACCTGCGCTAGAGCATAATCAGAAAGAACAAGATAGTGACTCTTTTCCCTTATACTATATGTGATACATGGTATGTTTGTTTGATCATTATTTGTGAGCCTATTACCTGCGGCCCATCGGTGTTGACGGTGAGAGGATCGTACCTTCAGGGCGGTAGAATCCGGGGGATGAGACTATGTGAAAGTCGTAAGGCTATATATGAAAGCTGAAAGGCTATTTGTGAAACCTTCACCCGCAGCCCATCGGTGTTGACTTTGGGAGGACTGTACCTTCGGGGCGGTGGAATACGGGGGATGAGAATATGTGATTATGTGCATATATGGCAGCCGGCGTGCTGTGCTTTATGCTGTGATGCTGTTTGATGATTTTCTTGCATGCTTTGTGAATACATGTGGTATGAGTGATTTGTTACAACTGGGATTCTTTTGAATCTCATTCTTTCCATTGGATATCATGTTTTGTTGGGAGATCATCGTATATCTTATAAATGTTGTCTTGGAGACAGTGGTGTAATCCCCTAAGGGGAATTTATAAACCCTTAGTTTATGTATGAAACCCAGCTGTTGCCAGGATTTTATTGTACACTCTGATATGTAAATGTGGTGTAACTGCATAGGGTAATTATATTCGAGTTGCGGAATTTGAGACCAAGGTAAGGCAGAAACTTTGAAAATATTTGTTAAAACCCTTCCGTAAGGAAGGGATTGTAAATGAGTTTGATTATTATTGGTATCTATTTCATTTTAAAATATGTATTTCGAATCATAATTACGAATGGGGTTATATTTTTGGTATCAAAGCTGTAGTTTCTGGCAAGGGTAGAGTTGCTAGGATAGATCCTTTAGTTGGCTTTAGGGATAGAAGATCATTTGTGAATAATTGTTGTGTATGCACATGTTCGTTCTATTGATATGGATATATACGAGACTTGTGAATATATATGCATACTATTGCTACTATATTAATGGGGTAAGTTATTTGTAGAATGAAGAAAACTAGAGGATGCCCCAACACTCAGCGTGTAGATCTTGAGGTGGAGATGGTCAATGAGAATGCACCGGACCCTATGCAAGAATTGGTAGGTCTAATTAAAGATCAAAGGGATATTATTGTCGAGTTAAGAGAAGAGCTCAGAATAGAGAGAGGGAAGAATAAAGAAGACCGGGGTCAGTCCACACAAGAGGAGACCCAGGAAGAGACTTATAGAGAAGAAACTATGGAAGGGTTGGCACGGCCACTTGAGTCACCTCCTCATACTGGGCCAAACCAGGAATCATATAAAGTTCCAATTATAGGGGAGAGAGATATGCAATTTTAGGTTTCAAGATTCTGTAAACACTTGCCTCTGGCGTTCAGAGGGAGGTTTGATCCCCAAGTAGCTGAAGATTGGTTGAACAGGCTGGAAAAGATATTTGAGGTCTTTGGGTGCCCGGACGAGGTGAAGCCACGTCTAGCAGTTTATAAGCTCGAGGGGGATGCAGATTGATAAGTAAAATATTTGCATATTTATTTTCCCTTATATGATGATTTTATGGACGATATTTGCGTTTAATATAATAAATTTGGGTATGATTGATAAATAAATATTGTTTTTGGAATAAATAGCATTTAAAAAAATAATAATAAAAAAAATAAGTAAAAAAAAAATAAAAGAACTGTAGCAGGTCAACGGCACTATAGCACCTGCCAGGGTACTGTAGCACCCGCCAGATCACTGTAGCAGTACTGTAACACACGTTTTTTTCCCCTATAAATAGAGATCAATGCCAAGTTCAAAGGAGAGGAGAAGAAGAGAAGCAGAGGTTTCCTTCTCTGACAGGGAGAGGTCCTTCTGTGACCGGGAGAGATATTTCACTAACATTTCTGAGTTCTTTGTGTTGTTTTTTTATATTTAATTTCATGTATTGCATGCCTCTATCTTGGAAGGCTTAGGATTGTCTTACTTTTTGCATGCCTCCATCTTGGAAGGCTTAGGATTGTATTACACTTTGCATGCCACCTACATGGAAGGTTTTACCTCCTAAATGGACGGCTAGATTTCTTCATCTTTCATTCATCTTTTGGTTGTACATTTATGTTTGAGAATTTAATATTCAAGTTTATGCAGTATTTCTGAGGATTTCATTCCAGTTTTATATAATGTCAATTTATTTTGGTTTTGTTTTTAATTTCATCATGTGCTAAACTTTCATTTTCCTAGGGTGATGACGTAGCTTACTAATGACGGATTGAATCTTAACTTATTAAATCTAGTTTGAATTTCTCCTTCATGATTGAGTTTTAATTATTATTCTTAATGGTTTTGATTGACTGGCCATCTTTTAAATGATTTCAATATACATGTTGAGACTGGAAGGAGATACATGTGTGTAGACCCTATAATTAAAACCATGACTTGTATATGAAATAGGAATATATTCATATGAGTTGTGTAGTCTTACTGAGTTTCATAAATCTTAATGCATGATTAATTGCTTAAACTCATATAGGAATATATTGGATTAGCAATTGATTATAGAATTGCTTGACCTTGGAAGAGGCTAGTAATTAAATTAGGGAAACTCGACTATCAATCATGTGGAATAAATTGGGCTAGAATAGATAAGTGATTCAATCCGGAATTTGTTAAGTGAAATCAAATCCCTAGGGCTTTTTCTCATATTTGCTTTCATATCATCTGCATTCATATTTAATTGTTTCTGTTTTATTTTGTACTCTCAATCACCAACTAATCGATCAACTAAATAGAATTAAAATTACCCATTTTGGTACTTAGTGCTCAATCCTCATGGGAACGATACTCTACTTACTTTTATATTACTTGATTATGACAGTGTTCACTTGCACTATTTAATACATCATCTACACTCGTATCATATTTTTGGTGCCGTTGCCGGGGATTGTTGTCATTAATATCAATACCAAGTAATTTTAATATTAATTTAGTCTTCATGTAAAAATTTCAAAAATTTTTTTTTTTAAAATGGATTATTCACAGCATTCATTTGGTTTAATCAGTGATAACTTGTCATGTCTTGGTTCTTTTCTTGGAATGCATGTGAATGGAATGAGACAAGAAAATATAAATGCTGGTTGGATTGAAAATTCTTTTCCTTATAATTGTTTTTCTTATGCTTATTGTGGAGAGTGTCATTCTTATGAGCATTGTCCATATAGCAATATCGGTCATTATGTGGGAGATGATTTCAATATGAACCAAACTTGTTTTTATCATTCCTTTTATCCTGGTGGAAGTTTGGAGCAACAAGAGTCTTTGGATCCATATGTTAGGTATTCTCCTAATCCTCCTTTCTACTCTTATCCATATATTGAATAACAAACTCTTGAGTATAAGGAAAAATCTGATTTAGAAAGATTAATTGAGGAGTTTACGGAATCAACAGAGAGATTTTATAAAAAGCAAAAGGAAAGTGACACTAAAGTCAAGTCAAGTGTCCAAAATATTGGAATATATACGAGTCAAATTATTGCATCACTTGAAACTAATAGGTAAGATAATTCTTTGAGCATGATTCCCACTCCTTATGTTGATGATGATTATTGTGAGGAAGTTGAGGATATGGAATTGAATGAAACTTTGCCTCTTGTGGCATGTGATAAGGAACTTGAAATCTCTTTTGGAGAGAATAATGGATGTCCAATTGAGGTTCTGCCTGTGGAGCCTAATGTTTGTGATTTTGATATTGAAACTAATGTGGATATTCCAAAAGATGTTGTTCATGTCTCTCCTGTTGAAGTATTGACTCTTACTGATGAGAGTCAGGTGGATTTTATGGGATGCTCTAAAATTTTGGAAATTCCTAAATCTGTTTGCAAATACATGCATACTGTGCTTTATTTGAATTAAGTAAATAATTGTACTCTAAAATTGTCTATGATTGAAGAAGTACAATTAATTACTTTGAATGATCATTGTTGGTTTCTAAAATATTGTTGCTTGAAAAGAAATGAAGACAAGGTGATCTTGGTGTTTGATACTTTTGATTAGTAGTTTGTGTTTGAGAAGTCTGGCTGAAGACTATAAATTTAGCGCTGCTTGGGAGGCAACCCAAGGTTTGGTTTGATATTTTGTTGTGATTTTGTAGGACTTCTGGTAGCTCCTGATGATGTATTCTACTTTGATAGTTTTTTTAAAAAAAGAAAAAGAAAAAATAGAAAACATATTTTTTATTTTATTTTTTTTGTCTAGCTAAAGATGTTAAAGAAGGGCGGCTATTTGGGAGGCAAACCCAAAACTTCTTTCCTACTCTCTCAATTTTCTTACCCACTCTCTCAATTTTCTTTCCCACTTTTTCAATTTTCTTTCCTACTCACCGAAACACACTACACTGTATTGAGCATTTTAGTTTTCACCATTTTCATTTTAAGTTGCCATGGAGGAATCTCTTGTAAAGCTTAAGAACAGGTTCCCCACTCTTCCCAAAGATGTGCTAAGGAAGATCTATAGCTGTCGACTTGAAAGGATGAAAGTATTCAATCGTTTGGGCCTTCCTGTGGATGTACGTTGGATCATTGAAGCTAAGGTACATTTAGTAGGTGAGATTCATAATTCATTTGTTAAACCTTTGCCAGGAATGGGAAGAAGTTCTTACTCCAAAAAGAGAAGAGCTAAAAGAATGAATGTCTGCTATAAATGTGCAAGGTGGACATGTGATCAGCGCTGTAGGAGTAAAGGTATGGTTTCTGTAAATTGAGAAGATAAAATCAAATTTATAAAGGATGGACTGAGTAAGGAGTCACTGGATGATATCATTCAAACTCTTGAGACGCATCCGAGTGGTGATGTTCATCGTATTCTTCTTGATTTAGCAGACATATTCAACAAAGAAAAAGAGTGCTATTGTCTTGGGAATCTGACGTTAAAAGACCATGTTTGCCTGTTTATAAGAAAACTGGATAGGAAGCAAATCCTCGATTCATAGAAAGTGTTTAAGCCGTTTCTGGACGTAAAACTAGAGGAAGATGTGAGCCAAAATCACAACTACTGTACATAATCATGTGTGTTTAATTTGTTTTATCTTTTTCGTAGCTTTTATCTAATCTTTCTTATCCTTTCGGCAGCTTTTTTCTACTCTACTGTATCTTTTGACTTTCTTTCCTCTTTTTGTTTAATTTCTTCATGCAGTTGCCCACAGGTCATTTGTGTCAGAAATATTTTTCAAACTTCTTTGAAAAATGTGTGATTTGTGTGATTTTGTTGTCGCTGTTTTAGTATTATATATATGTACTCTTTCATTTGTAAATATGCACACTTCCATTTGTAAATATGAATTCTTCCTCTTATAAGCGTACATGGTCCGAGAGAAACAAAGAGAAAAAGGATATTTCACAAAAATGTAGATTTACATCTATTTGCATTTTTTGTGAAACTGATTTGGGCAAGACAGGAGAGTTTATAACAGCAGCAAATGAACTTGGAATTGCATTAGTTGCCAGAAATATCAACTTTGTGTACGGGGGAGGCATCCAGGGCCTAAAGGGAAGTGTGGCCATTTCTGCATCCATGAATGGAAGCAAGGGTTTAAGTGTAAGGGTGAAGGAGTTGCAAGATCATGTTTTTTCCTAAGGACAAGAGTTACAGGTTTCAAGCTTGCCTGAACAGATGGGAGTAATGTTCTACCATGCTCAAGCTTTTATTGCTCTACCCAGTGGTTTGGAGACATTGGATGGCATTTCTAGTGTTGCATATTGGGCTAAGTTAAACTATCACAAAAAACCATTAGGATTGTTAAATGTTAATGGTTTTTATGATAATCTGTTGTCTTTTCTTGATCATGCTATAGAAACAGGATTGATACCCCAAGCGACTCGCCACTCCATAATTGCTGCACCAACTGTTGATCAGCTGCTTGATCAAATGTAAACCTATGAACCTAAGCCAGATCTACTCGTCAAGCAAATAGGTGGGCAATCTTCAGATAGCAGTCAGAAGCAGAACCCAGATACCACTCTTAGGTTGTAACTTTCCTTAATCTCTTGGTTTTACTTTATTGTGTGTTTATGTTAAAAAAAACCTCCTCTGAGCTTTAGAAGACATTGGGGACAATGTCTGATTTAGGTTGGGGGAGGAGAATTTTTTTTTGTTTTTCTTTTGTTAGTTAGTAAAACCATTAGATGCATGGGGTATGGAAAAAAATGGCAGAGTAAGGGGTTATTCTTAACTCCTGAGACGCATTTCATTAGTTGCATTTTTTTTGTTTTTCAAAAAAAAAGTAAAAAAAAAAATCATCATCTTGTTCAAGTGCTTTGAAATGATCTTAAGAAGTATATAAGTTTTAAGTATGGATCAATTGAATTTAGAGATTTTATAGCACAAATGAACAACTGATTGTTGCAATTGGTGATGAATTTTGAGATTGAATGAACTGAGTTTAAAAATTCCTAGCCGTGAGCTTCTGAGCCTATAATGATTATTTCTCTTGTGTGTGATATTCACCTATTAAGTTGTCACTCTAAAACTTGCTTTAAATCTGGTTGAAATTACATCTTACATGCACATTCAAAAATGATAAAGGCATTCATTTTCTTTTGCCAGAGCCAAATAGCCAACCTTGCAATAATACCGTTGATAAGCCCCTTTGAGCCTAATTGATTGTTTCTTTGTTTTCAATCCATTAACATGTGTTTTAATGATATATCAAGTGCTTTTACCTTATTCGGAAGATTAGTGGAGCATTTGAAATTTTTGTGAAATGGGCTTTTGACAAAGTGTGGGGGTGTATCTATCATCAACTTTATAGTTGCAATTCAATAAAAAAAAAGAGAGAAAGAAAAAAAATATAGAAAAAAAGAAGAAAAGAAGAAAAAAAAATGTTAAGTGTTTGAATTGTGGGTTGTTGTGATAAGATAAATTTACAAGTAGCCCATTTTTCAATTACTCTATTTCTTTAGCCTTTTATATCATGTTTTACATTCCTTTATCTTAACCCCATTACAACCCTTAATAAGTCTTTTTGATTTGAATTATGCATGCGAATTAGATAGTAGAGATTGAGATTTTTAGCAAACTTATGGTAGTACAATTTTTTCGGTTGAATTTGAGCGAAACACTTACCCTTGAACACTTGAGAGATTGAGAGAATGAGCTACAAGTACGAACTCAGTTTATTCACTTTCAATTAAAGTTACCAGTTTATATTTTCATTGATTCATTAATACTATGATCTCTTTATTTTTCAATTGTGTTCTTACTTATGACCTGACACTTCTGATTTTGTTGGAAGCACTTATTATTTACTTCTAGTCTGAGGACGTCCAAGAGTTAAGTGTGGGGGAATTTGATAAGTAAAATATTTGCATATTTATTTTCCCTTATATGATGATTTTATGGACGATATTTGCGTTTAATATAATAAATTTGGGTGTGATTGATAAATAAATATTGTTTTTGGAATAAACAACATTTAAAAATAATAATAATAAAAAAAAAATAAAAAAAATAAAAAATAAAATCACTGTAGCAGGTCAACGGTATTGTAGCACCCGCCAGATCACTGTAGCAGTACTGTAGCACATGTTTTTTTCCCCTATAAATAGAGATCAATGCCAACCTCAAAGGAGAGGAGAAGAAGAGAAGCAGAGGTTTCCTTCTCCGACAGGGAGAGGTCCTTCTCTGACCGGGAGAGATCTTTCTCTAACATTTCTGAGTTCTTTGTGTTGTTTTTTTATATTTAATTTCATGTATTGCATGCCTCCATCTTGGAAGGCTTAGGATTGTCTTACTTTTTACATGCCTCCATCTTGGAAGGCTTAGGATTGTATTACACTTTGCATGCCACCTACATGGAAGGTTTTACCTCCTAAATGGACGGCTAGATTTCTTCATCTTTCATTCATCTTTTAGTTGTACATATATGTTTGAGAATTTAATATTCAAATTTATGCAGTATTTCTGAGGATTTCATTCCAATTTTATATAATGTCAATTTATTTTGGTTTTGTTTTTAATTTCATCATGTGCTAAACTTTCATTTTCCTAGGGTGATGACGTAGCTTACTAATGACGGATTGAATCTTAACTTATTAAATCTAGTTTGAATTTCTCCTTCATGATTGAGTTTTAATTATTATTCTTAATGGTTTTGATTGACTGGCCATCTTTTAAATGATTTCAATATACATGTTGAGACCGGAAGGAGATACATGTGTGTAGACCCTATAATTAAAACCATGACTTGCATATGAAATAGGAATATATTCATATGAGTTGTGTAGTCTTACTGAGTTTCATAAATCTTAATGCATGATTAATTGCTTAAACTCATATAGGAATATATTGGATTAGCAATTGATTATAGAATTGCTTGACCTTGGAAGAGGCTAGTAATTAAATTAGGGAAACTCGACTATCAATCATGTGGAATAAATTGGGCTAGAATAGATAAGTGATTCAATCCGGAATTTGTTAAGTGAAATCAAATCCCTAGGGCTTTTTCTCATATTTGCTTTCATATCATCTGCATTCATATTTAATTGTTTCTGTTTTATTTTATACTCTCAATCACCAACTAATCGATCGACTAAATAGAATTAAAATTACCCATTTTGGTACTTAGTGCTCAATCCTCATGGGAACGATACTCTACTTACTTCTATATTACTTGATTATGACAGTGTACACTTGCACTGTTTAATACATCATCTACACTCGTATCACAGATCGTTGGTGGCAGAACATTGCCTTAAGATTGAAAAGCAAAAATGTACCTTTGACTTAGGAATTTTTTCAACAAGAATTCAATGAGAAATACTTTCCTAAATTAGTGCGGCTCGAGAAGGAAACTGAATTTTTGAATATCAGACAAGGGGACACGGAGACCTTTGATGACTATCTGTCCCGTTTTATCTGTGGGTCTCGGTATTCTTCTTATCTTCAGAAGGCGGATAATGAAGAGTTGAGTGCAGACATGCTTATTCGTGGTCTGTGACAAGAGCTGAGGAAGAGGTTAGCTACACACTTGTTTACCAACTTTAACAAGGCGGTGGAAGAGTGTAGAATCACAGAAAATAATTTGAGGGAATTATATCCTGCCAAAGCTCCTGGTAATCACAGTGAACCCAGTAAGGGTAATACTTCCCAGAAGCGGAAGGGTATGTCCCAGAAATCGGGAGCCTAGAGATCGGGAGCCCCAGAAATCTTTGACAGAATGGGTATGTCCCCATTGTAACAAGCCATACTACGATAGAAATTGTCGAGGCAAAATGATCTACTTTAATTGCAAGCAACCAGGCCATCTTTCTAGAGATTGTTGGCGGACTCAGGCAGAGTAGCGACTGAGGACTCAGGGTCGAGTATTCACCATGACTCATGAGGAATGCCAAAAGTCCCCTGATCTTATTCAAGGTAAAATTCTCCTTGATGGTAATGTGTTACAAGCGTTGTTTAATTCAGGTGCGAGTCACTCTTTCATTGCTTATGATTGCGTGAAGCGCCTGGGCATGCATATATATAAATTGCCCTTTGATTTAGTTTTGGCGACGCCAATGGGTGTCAAGGCTATAGCTGCCGAAGCCTACCTAAATTGTGTCATAAATGTGGAGGGGCACCAATCCATTGTTGATTTGATTTGTCTACCGCTTTATCAATTAGAAGTCATTTCGGGTTTCGATTGGTTGATGGCAAATAATGTGCTATTAGGTTGTGGGAATAAGAGGATAGTTTATCATGTTTCTCAAAGTGTTGAGGATGTGAATTGCAGTCTGAATTTCCTTTCAATGCCTAAAGCTAAGAAATATTTAGAGAAAGGTTGCCAGGGGTATATGGTGTTCTTTTCTATTCAAGGAGAGACCGGAGAAACTTTGAGTAGTACACCCATGGTAAATGAATTCCCTGAGGTATTTCCTGATGACCTTAATGGATTGCCTCCATAAAGGGAAGTTCAATTCCTAATCGAGATTGTGCCTGGAGCTGGTTCTATTTCAAAGGCCCCATATCGTATGGCCCCAAATGAAATGGCGGAATTAAAGAAGCAGATTGAAGACTTGCTTGAGAAAGGGTTCATTAGACCCAGTGTGTTGCCTTGAGGAGCTCCAGTGTTAATCGTCAAAAAGAAAGATGGGAGTTTACATTTGTGTATTGATTACAGAGAATTGAATAAGATTACTGTCAAGAATAAGTACCCCCTCCCAAGAATCGATGACCTTTTAGATCAACTATCTGGTTCGTGTGTGTTTTCAACGATTAATCTAAGGTTAGGATATCATCAGCTGCATGTGAAAGTAGAAGATGTTTTGAAACTGCTTTCAGAACTTGGTATGATCATTATGAGTTTTTGGTGATGCCATTTAGGCTAACCAATGCACCTGCGGTATTCATGGATTACATGAACTGTGTCTTTCAACAGTATCTACATTAGTTTGTTGTTGTGTTTATTGATGATATTTTGATATACTCCAAGAGTATGGAGGAGCAGGAGCATCATTTGAGGATTGTGTTGAACATCTTGCGTGAGAAGCAGTACTATGCCAAATTGAGTAAATGCAAGTTTTAGTTTCCAGAAGTAAAATTCTTTGACCATGTTATCTTGCAAGAAGGGGTCTTTGTGGATCCCAGTAAGGTGGAAGCAGTACTGGACTGGAAGAGGCCAGAAACTGTTGCTGAGGTATGCAGTTTTCTGGGTCTTGCTGGTTACTACCGGAGATTCATCCAGAATTTCTCTCGTATTGCTTTGCCGATAACCAAGCTCACGAAAAAAGATAAGCCATTTATGTGGAATGAGAAATGTGAAAATTGCTTTGTGGAGCTGAAGGAGAGGTTGACTACTGCACCTGTGTTGATTATACCTGATCCCTGCTTGACTTATGTTGTGTATAGTGATGGGAGTAAGCAGGGATTAGGGTGTGTCCTCATGCAGCAGGGACGTGTGGTGGCCTATGCCTCTGACAGCTCAAACCTCATGAAATAAACTATCCCACCCATGATCTGGAGCTTGCGGAAATTGTGTTTGCTTTGAAAATTTAGTGACATTATTTGTATGGGGTGACGGTAGAACTGTACTGCCACCATAAAAGTCTCAAGTATCTGTATGACCAGAAAGAGTTGAATATGAGACAGCGTAGCTGGATGGAGTTACTTAAGGACTACAACCTGGAGATCAAATACCATCTGGGTAAGGCAAATGTAGTCGCTAATGCTCTTAGTCGAAAGACGGTACTGGTAGCAGCAATGATTATACAAGAGGGGAAATTGATTGAAGATTTTTGAGATTTGAATATGTCAAATCAAATCCTCTGTGCCAATTACACTGTTTCCCAAGAGGAAAGTGACTTGAGAGTTAAGATTAAAGAAGCTTAGAGGCATGATGGCTAGATACAACGCAATCTAGCTCGGATTGAACAGGGAGAAACTCAGGGCTATGATCTATTACCTAGTGCATTAGTTCGCTATTAGAAGAGAGTCTGTGTTCCACTTAAGGCGGAGTTGAGACAGAAGATTCTGGATGAGGTGCACAAGAGCCGATATACTCTTCATCCTGGTATGACCAAAATGTACCATAATATGAAGTCCATGTATTGGTGGCTAGGTTTGAAGAGCGATGTGACAAAGTATGTCGCGAGGTGTCTCACTTGCTAGAAGGTAAAAATTGAGCACCAGAGACCACTGGTTTACTTCAAAGTCCTGAGATTCTAGAATAGAAATGGGAAAGTGTGACCATGGACCTTGTTGTGGGATTACCCAGAATCAGGAATTATGATGCGATCTGGGTGATTGTGGATCGGTTAACCATGGGCCCAGAATCTTGTTATTTTCCGGACAAACTAGCAGAGATTTACATTCGAGAAATTGTGAAGCTCCATGGTGTACCAAAGAACATCATTTCCGATCGAGATCCCCGATTTACTTCAAGATTCTGGAAAGCTTTGCATGGGGTATTAGGTACTCAGCTAAGATTCAGCACAGCTTATCATCCTCAAACTGATGGACAATCAGAGAGGACCATTCAGACGTTAGAGGATATGTTGCGAGCTTGTGTCATCGACTTCAAAGGGAATTGGGATCGCTTTCTTCCACTTACTGAATTTTCCTACAACAATAGTTGTCATGCTAGCATTCAGATGGCACCGTATGAAGTGTTGCATGGGAGGAAGTGTCAATCACCCGTGTGCTGGAATGAGTTGTCTGAAAGGAAGCTTTATGGGCCAGATCTTATTGATCAAACCTCAGCACATATTCGAGTCATTCGAAAGAGGCTCCTTGCAGCACAGAGTCGACAAAAAAGCTATGCTGACAAGAGAAGAAGACCTTTAGAGTTTGAGGTTGGTGATCATGTGTTTTTTAGGGTGTCACCAATCACCGGCATCGGGAGAGCTATCAAGCGGAAGAAGCTAAGCCTGAGGTATATAGGTCCTTTTGAGATACTTGCAAGAATTGGGCCTGTTGCGTATTTATTAGCCCTAGCCCCAAACTTAAGCAAACTCCATGATGTGTTTCATGTTTCCCAACTGAAGAAGTACCAATCGGATCCATCTCACATTATTGAATATGAAGAAATTGAGTTACAAGACAACTTCACCTATGCGGTAGAGCCAGAATAGATTATCGATCGAGAAGAATGACAGCTTAGACAGCGAAGCATTCCATATGTGAAGGTGATCTGAAAGGGAATGACTTAAAGAGAAGCAACTTGCAAAGTGGAAGAGGACATGCATAGGCGATATCTAGGGTTTATGGTTCTAGTGGTTTGACAAATTTCAAGGATAAAATTTATTCTACAAGGGGAGAAATGTAATATCCCAAAAAGCGATTAAGGGCTAATGACTTCAAAAGTGAATATAATTATTGTTGAATAAACACTTTTGGAGAATGGGTGATGGGAATTTGGATGTTTTAATGATTCCAATGGCTTCCTTGTGAAAATTTGTGTAGAGAGAGTGTTTATTGTGAAATTGGAACCATTGGGAACAATTGTGCAAAAGTTGGAAACTCTGTCCATTGAAACTTTGTACAGGGCAGTCGATTTGTATGGACGTTTTAAATAGGTAAATAGTGTCAAAATATTCTGAAATTTTTCAGTCTTAAATTTCACATACCAAGATTTAAAATGGACATATAATTTGTATCATTTCAAATTGTGAGCTAAGAGTTATGATTTTCCAAAGTTTGGGTGGAAACTGGAATCTGTTTTGGAGCAGTATGGACTTTTGTGCAAATATGTATTTTTGAGTTTGCTAAATACAGTGATCCATATTTTTCCAATAAAGAGTACTTAAATAGCTTAACATTGGCTTTGGGATCACCCCATTTTGATTTTTCTAGAATTACTTATGATTTTTCAAAGTATGGGCAGAAATCTGCCAGAATTTTGTAAAAATCCTAAATTGATGGAAATTTAGTAAATAATTAGAAAATAATATTATATCATATTAAATCATCATCCACCTCTTCCATCAGCCCAAAACCGTGACATTCAACTGAAATAAGAGAGAGAAGGTGTGAGAAATTCTAGAGAGAGAAGGAGAAGAGAACTTGTACGGTAAGTCGATTTCTTCCGTAAATCCTTACCTAACGCATATAACTCTGCTCCTAATCTATTCTTCTATGTTCTTCAAGGTTTGTGGAGCACAAATTTGGGTGTTCTAAGGCTAGGGTTTTCAGCCACCTTTAGGAAAAGCTAGTGGGAGCTTGAGGTAACTTCCAAACTTTCATATATTACTTATTCTGGCTGTTGTGGGCAATTTAATCGGTGAAATTTTGCCGGATTGCCATTGATTTTAACGTTTGGAAATGATATGGCCTAGGGGTTATGATGCCCAAATTGGATCTTAATGTTCATTATCGACTTATATAACCCCAAGAAACACTATGGAAGTGTCTAAATGGTGCATTTGGAATTGTAGGATTCGATATTTGCCTTGTTTGTGATCTACCTGTGCTAGAGCACAATAAAAAAGAACAAGGTAGTGACTCTTTTCCCTTATACTTTATGTGATACATGGTATGTTTGTTTGATCATTATTTATGAGTCTATCACCTGTGGCCCATCGGTGTTGATGGTGGGAGGATCGTACCTTTAGGGCGGTGGAATTCGGGGGATGAGACTATGTGAAAGCCGTAAAGCTATATATGAAAGCTGAAAGGCTATTTGTGAAACCTTCACTCGTGCTCTATCTATGTTGATGGTGGGAGGACCGTGCCTTCAGGGCGATGGAATACGGGGGATGAGAATATGTGATTATGTATATATGTGGTAGCCGGCGTGCTATGCTTTATGATGTGATGCTACTATTAGATCTCATGTTTTGATGATAACAAATAATGGTATGAAAGAGATTTGATAAACAAATTAGTTTGAACAAAGCAATAACAGGGCAAAATCATCACTTGAAGTAAGCATTGGAGTAATGAAGAAAGGCCAAGACAAAAAGCTAAGAAACTTCATCACTGGCAAGTTTTATAAAGGGTTACTCGAGTAGGTACTCGAGTAATGGACTGAAACTTGAAGTAACCAGAGTCGACCTTCTAGTAACCTGCCAATGTTACTCGAGTAAGTACTCGAGTAATAAGGTAAATGATTTCTTGTTGCTCTCAGCCTGCCAATGTTACTCGAGTAGCTACTCGAGTAACCAGGTAAATCACTGGCAGTTGCTCTCGGCCTGCCAACGTTACTCGAGTAAGTACTCGAGTAACCATGTCATAGACTTCCAGTTACTCTCGGCATTTTCAACCCTACCAATGATACTCGAGTCTGTACTCGAGTTACTTTGTTTCAAGAAATGTGTTTCTCTCGGCATTTTCAACTCTGCCAATGTTACTCGAGGAGCTACTTGAGTAACTCACTGTGGTAAGTCAAAACCTAAAGGTATTACTCAAATAACATAAAATGCTTTTCTCACACTTCACTTCAAGTCACTACTCGAGTATGCAAAGTTATTTAGAAGGAAAACTTCAAGTCACTACTCGAGTATGCAGAGTTAGTTGGAAGAGAACTTCAAGTCATTACTTGAGTAAGCTATGCAAAAAATTTATGTTTACTCGAGTAAGCACTCGAGTAACAAGGTAATCAAACTTGAAGTGCTCTCGGCCTTGAAATCCTGCCAACGTTATTGGGGTAAAGCATCGAGTAACCTAAAGTTTATTTGAAAGATTACTCAAGTTGCTACTCGAGTAACCTATGAAGAAAAATGTGCCATACCCGAGTAAGTACCCGAGTAAACAGGTGTTTCCAAAGGTTTGAAATTTTGTTTACTTCATGCACTACCCAAGTAATGTTATGTTTGCTTATTGACTTGCAGTGAATCAAAGTTTTCCCGATGATACTCGAGTAAACTTAAATGAATACTCGAGTAACTACTCAAGTATGCAAGTCCAGATTTTGAGAATTCATTCCAACATTTATTGATTTGTTTCCTATATGATTAACCTTTCCTTGTATTAGTATTCTTAACATATCCACAGATAAACAATAAAGAGATCTTACCAAATAAGGAAAGTCAAATGCAACGTTCAAATGTCACCTACAGCCACCTACTGCAAACGGATATTTTTTCAAATACTAGAAAAGTCAACAATGGCTGCGTACACTCTAACGGACGAGAAGAAAATGTTCCAACGGTCATTACCAACACACCTATATATATATGGGAATATCCAAACAGAGAAACAACAAGAACACATACGAACGCAATATCAAGCTCATTACTCTGTTTTACATTATACTTGTAATTCTATGCTTCAGTGATTATTATTCACTCTGTGAGAGAGATATTTCATTCAAACTCAATATTTGTTATTGAGGTAACTTAAGGTTGTGGAACCTTGAGTTGGGATTAGATTACAACTTGTAAGGGGGTGTGAGTGTCCAGGCGAAGGAACTTGCTTGTACTGAGGTGCCAAGAACCCACTGAATCTTGGAAGTTATAGTGAAACTCTCAGATAAGCTCTGAGGACTGGACGTAGGTCAAAGTAGTTGTGACCGAACCACTATAACTCTCGGTGTACACTTCGGTGATATTTCTTCTTACTCTTGATTGCTTTATATTCACCGTCAAGTTTTTATATTTGCAACGAAATTTTAGTATCACCCAATTCACCCCCCTCTTAGGTGAAACGCTTGCTCTAATAGCTGCTTGATGATTTTCTTGCATGCTTTGTGATTACATGTGGTATGAGTAATTTGTTACAACTGGGATTCTTTTGAATCTCATTCTTTCTATTGACAAACTTTCAGAGAGGGAAAGTGGCTCCAAGGGAAAGGAGACGACCAAGGGCGGATAGGGCTCCTTAGGGAGATTTGTATTTTGGTGTTGGATATCATTGTATATCTTATCAATGTTGTTTTGGAGACAGTTGTGTAATCCCCTAAGGGGAATTTATAAACCCTTAGTTTATCTATCAAATCGAGGGGTTGCCGGGATTTTGTTGTACACTCTGATATGTAAACGTGATGTACTGCATAGGGTAATTATATTCGAGTTGTGGAATTTGAGACCAGTGTAAGGCAGAAACTTTGAAAATATTTCTGAAAACCCTTCCGTAAGGAAAGGATTGTAAATGAGTTTGATTATTATTGGTCTCTATTTCATTTTAAAATACATATTTTGAATCATAATTACGAAGGGGGTTACAATTACAGTGTGAGTCCCATAAAGGTTAACCCTTCATTGATGTCCTTTTGACTTTGACATTATTATGGAAATATGTTTCGATGTCTGCTACTTTAGCTTGTTATCCTATGTGTAACCCCCTGCCTTAAATAGCGTAATTATAATTCGATATCACTTAATTAAGTCGGTTTAGAAACTGTCGAATAGTTCAAAACTCATTTAAAACTCCCTCTTTTAGTAGGGACTTTACAAAATTTTCAAAACTTCTTTTCTATTCCGGTCTCAAATTCAATTATCGAATATAATCACCTGTGCAGTTATATCACATTCATATATCAGAGTATATAATAAAATCCCGGCAACCCCCGGGTTCATATATATAGTCTAAGGGTTCCAAATTCCCTACTAGGGGATTACACAACCGTGATCAGTATATTATTTACATACCAAAAATGATATACAGTAATCCAAAATCCAAGTAGATAACCAACAATTCCAAGTTCCCGAAAATCCCTAACCACTCCTGGTTGGTCGTTTCCTTCTTAAGCCACTTGCCCTGTTTGAAATGTTAGTCATTGGAAAGAATGAGATTCAAAAGAATCCCAATAGTAACAAATTCACTCATACAATATGTAAACATATAGCAGGTAAGTAAATCACAGCCAATAGCAACAATAGAACATGATTTTCACCACAAGTGACAGCACTCATGGCTGTATAATAAAGTCACCAGCTTTCGCTGTATACACAAGTCACCAGCTTTCGCTGTATAATATAGTCACCAGCTTTCGTTGTATACACAAGTCACCAGCTTTCGCTGTATAATATAGTCACCAGCTTTCGCTGTATACACAAGTCACCAGCTTTCGCTGTATAATATAGTCACCAACTTTCGCTGTATAATGAAGTCACCAGCTTTCGCTGTATACACAAGTCACCATCTTTCGCTGTATAATATAGTCACCAGCTATCATTAGCTGTATAAGCAGCAACATCACAACTTCATCACAACTCATCACAGCACATGACCAATATACATACAATACATTTTCACAAAGTATAAGGGAAGTGTCACTACTTTGTTCTTTCCGGACGTTCTCTAGTACCATTGTTTCACGAGTAGGGCAAATGTCGATCCCTATAAACCAAATCAGTGACAACCAATCAATCTCTTTTCCAAGTTCTTAATTCCATGATACTTTAAGTTGGTTATCATTTGAACTCTTTAGGTAACTATTTTAGGTCTAAACATATGCCTAAAGGGTTGGGAAAGACTATACCCAAAACCACCTTTCGAAAGTGCAAAACACAGATTTTTGGGGGTGGGCCGTGGCAAAAAAATCCATGGGCTGCGGCCCAAAAATCCCCAGAAACATTTGGGCTACGGCCCAAAATCCATGGGCTGCGGCCCAAAACTGTCCAGAGACGCTCAGAAACATTTGGGCTGCGGCCCAAGAAAATCCAGTTTCTGGCTGAACTTCCAAAAATCATAACTAATTCAGGAAAAATCGAAATAAGGTGATTCCAAAACCAAATGAACGATATTTAAGTCCTCTTGCAAGGAAAAATATTGGCCATTACTGGAAATCACCACAAAAGTCTAGATTTACCAAAAACTTAACATTGTACCAAAACAGGGTCCAGCTTTAATGCCAAAATTTGGACTGTTCAAACTCCCAGCCCACAAAGCGAAATGATACAAAATATAGGTCCATTTTGAAGCTTGGGAAGTGAACTTCAAAAATGGAAAGTTTCATAATTTTCTAACATCATTAGCCTATTCAAAACGCCCACACACAAATACTGCCTAGCACAGACCTTTAATGGACAGATTTTCAGTTTTTCACAATTGTTTCCAATGGTTCCCATTTTCACATAAAACACCATTTCCATACCAATTTTGCCCAAGGAATCCATTGGAGCCATTAAAACAATCAAATTCTATCACATTTACACATATTTAGTTCTTGAGCACATTGCAACACAAAGCCACATAAAAGACTCCACATTGCAATTGCTTTCCATTTCAAATTCCAAACTTATTCCAATGGCACAACGGCACAACATGACACCAATTGCTACCCAAAACACCATCCAATTCATCCATTTTGAAATGACACTAAAATCAGGGCAAATTCCACAAACCACAATACTCAACCAAAAGTCACAAGACTTTGGTCAAAAGAAAGCTCCTACTCACCTTTTTCACTTTCCCAAACTAATTTCTTGATTCCTCAACCTTCAAGTTTTCTCAACCACAAAAGCACCTCCCCTTGAGATTCTAAAACCATAGAAAGAAAGCTCTTAGCAAGAGGAACAACTTTAGAGAAGGAGATTTTGGAATTTGAAGTCAAAACCTTACCTACATCACAAGGCTTTCTTTTCTCTTTCCTCTTCAAAAATGGCGCACAAGGACTTAGAGAGAGAGAGAGAATATGAGATGATGATGATGAAGATGAGAAGCAGATTTGTATTGCCTCCTCACACACACAAAACAAAATGGAAAGAGAGAGAAGGATGGGAAATGAATAAAAATCCATGTGGACTTTTTGACCATGATCAAGGGTGCACATATTGACACTTGTCAACATCTTGTTCTCCCTACTATGACTTCACATAGATTTGCATGCACAAGATTCCACCTCTTTGCTCTTTCAATCCTAGCCATTGATCTCAATTACCAATGAGTTTCCTCTTCGGTAACTGTCCAATCGGTCGGTAAATTACCATTTTACCCCTGAGTATCACAACACTTATCAAATCACCACTAAACACATTCTTCTCCTTCATGAGCAAGATTACACATTTAGATATTAATCCGATATTGAACTTAAATACAGGGTTTGAGTTTTGGCTGTAACATATTTCGATCATAATTCTTGTCATGTCCTCCAAAAATGTTGGTTTAACATTAATTACCTCTACTTTCGGAGTCAAAGTCCCTTAATCACAATTCGGGATATTACAATTCTCCCCTCGAAAAACAAATTTTGTCCTCGAAATTTGATGCCCAACTTATACCACACACTTCTAATGCTTCTTTATGACAGCTTTTATCTCACAAGTTGCTTGAAAATCTCAATCATGAGCAAGATTACACATTTATAAGACTTCAGCTGTTGGGAATCCTACTTCATCCCTTCGCTCAGGCTAATTAACTCTTTCGAAAGCAACTCAAAGTACACAAATTCATAGCAGACTTCAATTTTATGCACCGCCTTTCGGCCTAGGGTCAATACCAGTACAACCAGCCTGGTGGCTAGCCATGCTAGCCATGTCGTGGTAAGTGCCCTCACAAGTGAGAACCCCCGATCATGTAGTTGAATTAGCCATTCGTTGAACTAGCTTTGCTTTGCCATACAACCACACCCCAATTCCAGCTTATTCACAATTGTCACACCCACCCCCGCCGGCAGCCTCAATCGGTAACCCAACCGGATGGGCCCCGTCGGCAGCCTCAATCGGCAACCCGGCCAACGGCACCAGAACTCCCCCACAAGAGAGAATGGGCGGCCACATAATTCATAATTACATCAAGCTGGAGTCAGGTATAATCGTTACTGATGCTTTGTCACATCGTCATTCACACTTACTGCAAGCTCGTACTGCCTCAAATTCCTACTCAGCACAGTTCCCAAACACATCATATTCACATCAGCTTAAACATCGGCGTCACAATCCGAAAAGAATTCTGACTGAATCTTTCGGTACTACACCCAAAATCAAACTATGCATCTTAGTAACAAATTTTGGCCCCGACAGTTACTTTCAACAGGCCCTATTAACACATTGTCACGATTCAACTTTTCCATAGCTCTACTTTACAATTCAACATCACAGCGGATATATTTCTTGCCATCAATCAATTAAAATTCCATAGGACTTCCAATTGGTAGCTTGGCAATCACAACAAATCAACTACAGACGTATGTCTGGCAACCATTCACACATACTTCACGCAAGCATTAGCAGTAATCTATATCATTAGAACTAATTCGACCAGCTATAAACAAATCCACCATTTCGGGTGCTTCACATAATTATCTCAATGAAGAAATATCTTGCACCCCAATTCCAATAAGGTTTTCGATAAGCTATCATCGAGATAGAGTTTACCTTGAACCAGGTTGGGAGATTTCCGGACTTCTTTCTGAGTCATCGTGAATACTCTGGCCTGAGTCCTTGGCTGTTTCTCTGTCTGATGCTGTGGGCATTGAGTAAAAATATGACCCCTCTGTTTGCATATAAAGCAGATCACTTGCCTCGTACAGGTTCTACCAGGATGATATTTCTTACACTGAGGGCACACTATCTCAACTGTAGGTCTCTGATCACTACGACTCTCCGGTTGATAGGGCCTCTTCCAACTACCCTCAGATGTGAACTATTGCCCTTTCCGCTTTTGGGAAGTGTTTGCCTTACTGGGTTCACTACGACTACCAGCAGCCTTAGCCGGATATAACTCTCTCAGATTATTTTCTGTAATCCTACATTGCTCCACTGCCTTATTGAATTTGGTGAACTGATAGGTGGCCAACCATTTCCTTAACTCTTGCCTCAAACCATGAATGAGCATATCCAAACTCTATTCTTCATCATCCTTATACCGGAGGTAGGAAGAGTATCGGGACAAACGAATAAAGCGGGATAAATAATCGTCAAAGGTCTCCGTGTCCCCTTGCTTTATGCTAAGGAATTCAGTTTCCTTCTCCAATCGCACCGACTTGGGAAAATACTTCTCATTGAATTCTTGCTGAAACAATTCCCAAGTCAGTGGTACATTTCTGCTGCGCAGAGTGAGAGAGATATTTCTCCACCAATGGTCCGCATCACCCTCGAGCTTGTAGACTGCCAGGCGTGGCTTCACCTCATCCGGGCACCCGAGGACCTCAAAGATCTTCTCTAGTCTGTTCAACCAATCTTCAACCGTCTGAGGATCAAACCTCCCTTTGAACACCGGAGGTAGATGTTTATAGAATCTTGTGACCCAAAACTATAGGTCTCTTTCCTCTCTAAGCGGTATCCCATGCGACTCTTGATTCGGAACAGTGTGAGGTGGTGACTCCAGGGGTCGTGCTGACCCTTCAGCAGTATCCTCATGATGGGTTTCTTCTTTAATTTCCACCGGGTCCTCTTTGTTCTTTGCTTTCTCTACTCTGAGCTCTTCTCTCAGCTCAGTTATCATATCCCGCTAATCTTTGATTAGACCCATTAATTCCTGCATTGCATCCGGTGGGTTATCCTTAACGACCTCCACCTCTAGGTCTACACGCGGAACATTGGGGCGTCCTCTAGTTTTCTTCATTCTACAAACAACTTACCCCATTAATATAACAGAGATAGTATGCACATATATTCACAAATCTCATATACTTCCCTGTCAATAACACATACATGTGCATACACAACAATCATTCACAGATAATCTCCTATCCCTGCTACTATCTAAGGGATCTATCCTAGCACAAACTCTACCCTTGCCAGGAACTACAGCTCTGATACCAAAATGTAACCCCCTACCTTAAATGGCGTAATTATAATTCGATATCACTTAATTAAGTCGGTTTAGAGACCGTCGAATAGTTCAAAACTCATTTAAAACTCCCTCTTTTAGTAGGGACTTTATAAAATTTTCAAAACTTCTTTTCTATTCCGGTCTCAAATTCAATTATCGAATATAATCACCTGTGCAGTTATATCACATTCATATATCAGAGTGTACAATAAAATCCCGGCAACCCCCGGGTTCATATATATAGTCTAAGGGTTCCAAATTCCCTACTAGGGGATTACACAACCGTGATCAGTATATTATTTACATCCCAAAAATGATATACAGTAATCCAAAATCCAAGTAGATAACCAACAATTCCATGTTCCCCAAAATCCCTAACCACTCCTGGTTGGTCGTTTCCCTCTTAAGCCACTTGCCCTGTCTGAAATGTTAGTCATTGGAAAGAATGAGATTCAAAAGAATCCCAATAGTAACAAATTCACTCATACAATATGTAAACATATAGCAGGTAAGTAAATCACAGCCAATAGCAACAATAGAACATGCTTTTCACCACAAGCGACAGCACTCATGGATGTATAATAAAGTCACCAGCTTTCGCTGTATACACAAGTCACTAGCTTTCGATGTATAATATAGTCACCAGCTTTCGCTGTATACACAAGTCACCAGCTTTCGCTGTATAATATAGTCACCAGTTTTCGCTGTATAATGAAGTCACCAGCTTTCGCTGTATACACAAGTCACCAGCTTTCGCTGTATAATATAGTCACCAGCTATCATTAGCTGTATAAGCAGCAACATCACAACTTCATCACAACTCATCACAGCACATGACCAACATACATACAATACATTTTCACAAAGTATAAGGGAAGTGTCACTACCTTGTTCTTTCCGGACGTTCTCTGGTACCGTTGGTTCACGAGTAGGGCAAATGTCGATCCCTATAAACCAAATCAGTGACAACCAATCAATCTCTTTTCCAAGTTCTTAATTCCATGATACTTTAAGTTGGTTATCATTTGAACTCTTTAGGTAACTATTTTAGGTCTAAACATATGCCTAAAGAAAATCCATGGGCTGCGGCCCAAGAAAATCCAGTTTCTGGCTGAACTTCCAAAAATCATAACTAATTCAGGAAAAATCGAAATAAGGTGATTCCAAAGCCAAATGAAAGATCTTTAAGTCCTCTTTCAAGGAAAAATATTGGCCATTACTGGAAATCACCAAAAAAGTCCAGATTTACCAAAAACCTAACATTGTACCAAAACAGGGTCCAGCTTTGATGCCAAAATATGGACTATTCAAACTCCCAGCCCACAAAGCGAAATGATACAAAATATAGGTCCATTTTGAAGCTTGGGAAGTGATCATAAAAACTGGAAAGTTTCATAATTTTCTAACATCATTAGCCTATTCAAAACGCCCACACACAAATACTGCCTAGCACAGACCTTCAATGGACAGATTTTTAGTTTTTAACAATTGTTTCCAATGGTCCCCATTTTCACATAAAACACCATTTCCACACCAATTTTGCCCAAGGAATCCATTGGAGCCATTAAAACAATCAAATTCCATCACATTTACACATATTTAGTTCTTGAGCACATTGCAACACAAAGCCACATACAAGACTCCACATTGCAATTGCTTTCCATTTCAAATTCCAAACTTATTCCAATGGCACAAAGCACAACATGACACCAATTGCTACCCAAAACACCATCCAATTCATCCATTTTGAAATGACACTAAAATCAGGGCAAATTCCACAAACCACAATACTCAACCAAAAGTCACAAGACTTTGGTCAAAAGAAAGCTCTTACTCACCTTTTTCACTTTCCCAAACTAATTTCTTGATTCCTCAACCTTCAAGTTTTCTCAAACACAAAAGCACCTCCCCTTGAGATTCTAAAACCATAGAAAGTAAGCTCTTAGCAAGAGGAACAACTTTAGAGAAGGAGATTTTGGCATTTGAAGTCAAAACCTTACCTAAATCACAAGGCTTTCTTTTCTCTTTCCTCTTCAAAAATGGCGCACAAGGACTTAGAGAGAGAGAGAAAATATGAGATGATGATGATGAAGATGAGAAGCAAATTTGTATTGCCTCCTCACACACACAAAACGAAATGGAAAGAGTGAGAAGGATGGGAAATGAATAAAAATCCATGTGGACTTTTTGACCATGATCAAGGGTGCACATATTGACACTTGTCAACATCTTGTTCTCCCTACTATGACTTCACATAGATTTGCATGCACAAGATTCCACCTCTTTGCTCTTTCAATCCTAGCCATTGATCTCAATTACCAATGAGTTTCCTCTTCGGTAACTGTCCAATCGGTCGGTAAATTACCATTTTACCCCTGAGTATCAAAACACTTATCAAATCACCACTAAACACATTCTTCTCCTTCCTTTATACCATTCACACGCCCTCCCCTCTATTTTCATTCAATTTAGATATTAATCCGATATTGAACTTAAATACAAAGTTTGAGTTCTGGCTGTAACATATTTCGATCATAATTCTTGTCATGTCCTCCAAAAATGTTGGTTTAACATTAATTACCTTTACTTTCGGAGTCAAAGTCCCTTAATCACAATTCGGGATATTACACTATGATCATGATTGATGCGATTTAAAGGCATTATGTTAGGGAAGCGGTTGATACATATTAAAGTGATATATGGGCAAAAGAAAGATTATTACCTAAAATATACACAGTTATGCTGATGTTTGAGATCAGCCCCTTATGATATTATTTAGTGATTTCATAAGTGTAGACACTATGCATATGAGAAAGGCAATTTGAGTTTTATATTGACTTAAGATGGATTAGATTGGCCATGAGTAAAGTGTATAATGGTAAATATAGGACATTCGGGCATTATATCAATATCGATATGTACTACAGGGTTGTCTTGTGTTGATCTCTGTAAAACGGGATTTCTTGTACAAAGTGTCTAAATGAAGACATCATGTCCACACGGTCACGAAAAAACACTTAGTATGAAAGAAGTAAGAGAAAGAGACTTGACCTATAACATCTAATCCACCAAGTGAGTGGGAAATGTTGGAATTTATTAGTCTACCCTTGGTGGATTAAGGCCCAAGCCCAATTCAAGAGGGGCTTCATGGAGAGACACGAGTTATAAGGAGTGATACCCTTTGTGGTTTAAAGGTTACATCTATTCCTGTATAACCGTATATTTAGGGGTTGCATCTATTCCTATATAACCGTACGTACACTATATATATAAGGTGTGAGATTAAAAGAGAAGGAAAATGATGATATAATATATAATTCTCCCTCTAAATGATTTTCTCATAAAAATGTGCTCTTCTCTTTCTCGTTTTGGTGTATTTACTGTGTAACGTAATCGGGGTCCTCATCGGTGCTCTGGTTTCATTTGGGTACTTCAGCGAGTCTATCGGATTCCAAGTACACCCAAAATTCTTACATATATGCATGCATATCTAACTTCTTGATATTGATACATTTACATTTCAAACGTGAATCTAGTCAAATGCTTATTGTTTAGACGTTTGAACTTTTTATGTACTTCCTCTTCTCCTTAACATAAGAGTTATGCAAAATGTTTACTTTAAGCATAAATATAAGACCTCAATCTACTTTGTCTCATACATTTATAATTTTTGTCCTAAAGTGCCCCTATTAATTACACATATTAAAGGGATTAATTTTTATCAAAGAGTAGTTCCAAAATTCAATGCACGTGATTAAATGGGGTATTTTTGTACAATCAACCTCCACTTCTTACACAACTAATTTTCTTAATACATGAGGATGAGCTATATTGCTCATATGGTGAGGATGGTAAGTGTAAGTAGCACTTTATAGTTTATAAAAACAAGCCGTATACACAATTTCCTTAAACTTTATGTCATGCAGATAGCTCCCCTATTATTAGTTTTGTTAATATTCTAGCTCGCCCAACGGGGTTACATATAACTCAAAACTTGTAGGGTTAATATATATACACAAAATTTTTTTTTAAGGGATATATAATTTATGGTTGGAGGTTATACACATAAAAATAAAATTTTAGCATGGTTTATTAGTAAGATTTAAATGTTAAGGGAGTTATTTCTACTTGGTTTAAAGAAGAACAAATTTTTTGTAATTTAACCTAAGAATAAAGTTAGAAAGATAAAATGATAAGAATGACATTTTTGTTCTGGTAAAAAGAAAAAAAAGAGAATGTTGGGCCTTTTTGATAATAAAATGCTAGTCATAATTGAGGGTACTGGATATATACCATTTAAACTTTTCAAATGTTTATGTAAATTAATAGTATATATTTTTAAATATTATGCCATCATTTGTCTATAGTTGTTTTTGAATAAGATAAGTTTTTTTTAATAAGATTTCGTAATATACAATTTTGAACCCACCAAAGTAAATATGTTTATTTTTATAAATAAATAATATTTCATTAAAACGTAAAACGATTGCAAACAGTAAATCCCATCTCTGATCTCATGTATATAAATTAATGCTTATTGAATAAGGATAGGCTGAAAAAAACACTACAAAACATAAACAACAATAAAATAAGTGTTGGAAAATAACCTAGTTGACCCTTCGTGGATTAGGCCTAAGCCCAATAGAATTGGGGTCAAAGTATAAATAATATAAAATTTTGGGTGGATATATGTGATATTTCTCAATTATTATAAGTCATATTATTTGAGTAATAGAATATGACTCTACAAGTGGTATTGTTTCACCAATACAATATATCTCTCAATCGAAAGGATATGTTGTCTCTTTGATGAAAGGATATGTTAGTAGAGAAGAAGGGGCATATAGAATACTATAAATAGGCTTAAGGGGCTCAGTTATGAGGTATTTGAGAAAATGATATTCTGACACACTGATTCCTTATTCCCTCAACTATATTTCTCTTTCTTCTTCTTCTTCCTATAAGTTGTGTTTTTACTGTGCGTCATAATTTCTCTTGCAACTGTGATCCGATTAGCGTGGGTATTAGAGATTAATGGTCGCACTCCAGGTATGTCCAATATTCTTACATGGTATCAGAGCTTTTTTTTTCTTGAGGCCAATTTTGTAAAAATTTTGTGATACTGTATTCTCCTAAGTTTCCGTTGCTGTGTATAATGTTAGAACTGGCTGACACCCAAGAGGGGGTGAATTAGGTGTTTGATAATAACTTAAGAACTTTGAAAATCTTTTTGCATCTTAATGAAAGCAATAAATATGAAACTAATGAATCATAATTCAATTGTTAATATATGCTGGAAGTATAAGAGTTTAACGAAGAGAGTATGCAAACTGTGATTTATCTTGGTTCGGTCGAATCCACGACCTACGTCCAGTCCCCAAGCTCCTTCTGAGATTTCAAATCCACTATCTTCTTATTTAATCTTGGCATAAGAAAAGCCTCTACAATTCCACAAGTTTAACAGGGCACTTGCGAAGCCTTTTACAATTCTTTCACTGAGTTACTGCCCCTTACACACAGTAAGGATACAATCGATTACTCCCCCTTACACATTGTAAGAACAACTTTGATGATGAAAATAATTACTCTCACAAATGTAAATGATATATAACCTAGAGAATAACAGAGAATGTTTGGGTCAGGTGGATAGCTTATGATATGAGCATGTTGGTATTGGCGTTGTGTGTTTGCGCTCTGCTTGAATCTCTTGTGTTTATAGTTGAGTAGGATTGATGACCGTTTGAGCATTTCAACATATTTGTTGGAGTGCGGCTGGTTTGTTTGTTCATTTTCTTGAGTTTGAAAAATTAGCTGTTAGAACGTTGGACACCCCATTTCCATAAAGTCAACTTTTATCTCTTTACATCATTTCTTTATTGCATTCCTGGAGAAATACATTAAACACTAATACAATAAAGTGTTAAAGTGATTAGAAGCAAGAAGAATTAATTACACAATTATTCCAATGATTTTCAAAAGTTACGATGTGTGCTCTGTTTTCTAGAATTATACATCACTTGAGTGGTTTAGCCTTTCACTCGAGTGATCTAGCTTTTGTTGTGTATCACTCGAGTGAATTTTATTTGATCACTCGAGTGAATTTCCTAATCACTTGAGTGATCTATCAGATCACTACAATTGAATTTCACTTTCACTCCCATTGAGTAAACCTTCTCAAAATTCTGCCTTTACTAATAATCACTTCATGTGATTTTGATGTTCATAATCACTTCAAGTGATTCTGATGTTCACTCGAGTGCACTGAAAAATCACTGGAAGTGCAAGAAGTGTACTAGAAGTATGGGTTCACTCTCTGCCAGCACTCAAGTGCAATTGTCAAAAAAACTTGAGTGCATCACAGGAACTCAAGTGTATCAGTAGAATTTCAGTTTCTTAACTAGCATCTATCTAACACTTGCAAGAGTGTGAATCCACACTCAAGTATTCAAGCTTCCAGAACTTGAGTGCTTCCTCCAAACTCGAATTTATCTTGGACCATAAGTCAAGTTTTGATCTAAAACTCGAGTTCTTGTGACATCTTCAATTTGTGGATAAGTTCTGTGCAAAACTTATGAGAGCGTGTGCAATCAACTCGAATTCTCATCAGATAGGATATGTTCATTTTGACTTCAAATATGGAAAATAATATGTCATCAGAAAGCTCTCATCATCTTTATTCCAATACAATAAGAATCAGCTCCAAACTCATTGTATATAGAATGTTATGATCCAAGGAGTGACTATTGTACTTAGACAATGTCTGAAATCAGGAGCATCAACTTCCAGAAGGCATAAATCTTAGTATATAGCTTTAAATATGACTAATTACCTATCTATACAAAGCTCTTTAAGTCTACTTTCATATGGCACTAGTTTCATTGCAATCTAATGTGTAGTTTGAGAGTTACGTCCAAAATACCAAAGCTTTTTTGGAATATGATGGTGATTTGAGTGTCATTTTGTAAAATTCATATATCGTTCATCTGAACTCATTTTAACTTGATTGTGGTGTTAAAATGACGGATTGGGAGTCTAGTTTTGTATGCCACTGGTTTTATCTCATTTGGAGTTGTGGTTTGGTAGATATGATCAAATTACTGAACCTCGCTCATACTGAACCAAAATAGAGCATTGAATTTTTCAGCATCACTTGAGTGATTCTGATGAGATCACTCAAATTCTGAGGAATTCACTCGAGTGATCAGCCTTGAAAATGCCAAAATGAAGCATGACTCGCGTAGTGTAACCGCCTCACCATAATTACATCCGGACTATGAAATTAAAGTGAAATAGAGACCAATAATTATAAAACAACATTTTCAATTTCCTATCTTCTAGATAGGGTATTTACAAAGCAGTTCAAAATACTAGTAATTTGGTCTAACATTCAATTTTGAATATAATTACCTGCACAGGTTAATCGCATTTATAAATATCAGAGCACACAACTAAAATCCCGGCAAGTCCCCGGGTTACATATATATATTGGGTGTATTATTTTTTCCAAAAATGGGGATTACATAACCAAAGCAGTATTTACAACCCCAAATATATACAATAATCCTGTTCTCAAAATAGATAACCAACAGTTCCAAGTCAAATATCTTTAAGAAGTCCTATCCGCTCTTGGTTATCCTCTTTTCTCTGGTGCCACATGCGCTGTCTGAAAGGTTAGTCATAGGAAAGTGTGAGATTCAAAAGAATCCCAATAGTAACAAATTATTCATACCAAACCTAAACACATAGCATGTAAGCAAATCATTATACAGCAGCAGCATGAATCACACTCCACCCTCATCCCCTTTTACCGTCGGGAAGGCACACCATCCTAACCCGAACCGTTGTTAGCGACTCAGGGACTGTTGGCGTGGCAGTGCATACACATAGCCTTATAGCTCATATAGCCATCCAACTTTCACAATTGGCCCATCGGCCTTCACAAATAGCCTTTCAGCTTTTCAGATAATCACACATATCATACCCCATCCTCATCCCCTTTTACTGTCAGGAAGGCTTGTAGTCTTTACCCGAACCGTTATTAGCGACTCGGGACTATTGGTATGGCGGTGCCTACACATATCCACAAATGTCACAGCATACGAATTCATCACAAATCAATGATATAACATACGTAAAATACATCACATATGGTATAAAAGAAAAATTCACTACCTTGTTCTTTCTGATTTTGCTTTGGCGTAGGTGGATCACGAGCAGGGCAAATATTGAATCCTATAAACCAAAATTAAGGATGACTAATTATTACCTATTTCAATTCTTTAATAACTAATAATACTTGGGTTGATTATCACTATGGTCATTTAATCAAGTCAACTAAGGAGCTAAAGTGGTCAATTAACCTAAAAGGCCAATTTCTAACCTTAAAGTTCCACAATATTATATTATGCCATAAAATCTTCAATTTTCACATAGATGACCAATCTGCCATAATTTTTCAGCATCTTTGAAAAATCATAAATAATTCTAGAAAAATTAAAATGAGGTGATCTCAAAACCTATTAAAATATCTTGAAATCCTCTTCATAGGAAAAATATGAATCATTACCAGAAATCACCACACAATTCCAGAATGACACAAAATTCCACACTACTCCAGAATTAGGTCCAGTTTCGACATCAAATTTTGGGCAACCAGAACTCCCAGCTTAGAAAACTAAATGACACAAATTATATGTCTATTTTGAATCATGGAATGTGAAATTTAAGACTGGAAAGTTTCATAATTTTTAGACACCAATTGCCATTCAAAATGTCCCTACAAACTGACTGTCCTGCATAGAGTTACACTTGACAGTTTTTCCAATTTTCAACCAATGTGTCCAATGGCTTCAAAATCAACAACCAAACCTATTCCCACATATTTTTTCATGTAGAAAGCAATGGAAACATCAAAATGAATAAATTCCCACTCATTCCTCATGTCCTGTTTTGGCAGAATTTTAGGGTATTTCACAACAAACAACCACTTTACTATCTAATACTAAGCTTAGCTCATTTGCCTCCAAAACCAACATATAAGCACATACATAGGATGAAAGCTTCATGATCCCTAATATACCCTAAAAACCAAAATTAGGTCTATCACAATAGCCCACCACAACTCAGCCAATTAAAGAATCATATACATCAACATAATGCTCTTACTCACCTCTTGCTTCTTCTTGTGTTATTTTCTTGATTCCTCAAGTTTTGTTCTTGCAAGGTGGCTGAAAACTCCTCTTCTTAAAAAAACCATAGAAATGAAGATAAGGAAGAGAGGAACAAGTTTCATAAAGGTCACTTGAGCCATAGATGAGGTTAAGGAGGTGAAAATCCATGTAGAAGATCTTACCTCAACTTTGTTCTTCACTTTCTCTTATCTTGCTGAACTTGGCCGACCTTGAGAATAGGTGAGAGAGTAAATTATGATCAGTTTTTCTCTTCTCTTATCCTCTTAATATCTGACCAAAAATGTGGCCCAAAGAGAAAGAAAAGTTGTGGTGGAAAATAATTCTCTTTACACAAGCTTATGCCATGTTAACTTTGTTCATTTGATTAAGTTTTCTCTTGCCTCTTCTCTTCTTGCTTTTGGACGTGATATGGGCTGCCCAAATGGAGAAGTATTATTGACCAACATGTTCGTTAAAAGGAGGAAGAAGGATTGACCAATTGCATGAAATTCCATAGCCATTGGTTACACAAATTTTCTAATTGCAATTTTTGACTTTTCAAGGACAAAAGTGAAGAAGTGTATGAAGTAAATTCTCTTTCTTTCCTCTCTTTAAAATATGACCGAAATATATGCTTGAAAGAGGTTAAAGCCTTATAAAATATCTCTTGGCATTTCTTCAATTTATCATATTTAATTGCCTTTTGTTGCAATTGTTGACCAAGTCATCATCCTTTTATAACTTGGTCAAATTGTCTCCTCTTGCTTTCATTTTGAGTCAAGCATCATTCCTTCTTGCTTTGTCTCATGCCCTACACAAGATTATGGTTCTTTGAAGAGGAAAAATGATCTTTATAATATCTCCTTGAATAATATAGTTTAATGTTGAATTAGCATATGCTAATTAGACTTGTTGACTTCCCTTTTTTGTGTTTGGCCAAAAATGCTTCCATATGTCTCATATTATGGAAAAATAAATATTCTCCTCATATTTCTCTTCCATAAGCCATTTTCCCCCTCTTCTCATATCCAAATTAGTCCTTTAGTCATTCATTTTTTTTTGACTTTAGGCGAAAAGACTAAATAGTTATCTCAAGTTAATTAGAACTAAAGTCATAACAAAAATTCCAGAAGTAATTTTATCATTAATCCCACCATCTATTCTGTACATTTAGCTCTTGAATACATTTTGGGATATTACACGTGTGGTTGATATGACTCTGATATACGACACTTTTGCTTCCAATTAAGCTATTCCAATGTCAAACTTGATCATGGAGACTTCTAATATTACATCTAAGAACTTGAATATTAATATTTCCATTAGATTTTTGCAAGTTCTTCTTTTTTTAATCTCTTCTCTTATTCTTTTTGGTTATTTTCCAAAATCCTTTTCGTTGCTTCTTGCTTTCTTAACAAATGTCTTCAATTTCTTTCTTCTTCTTCCTCTTAATCATTCTTATCAATACAACTTGATATATTCTTCCTTTTCTTGACTAATCTACAATATATTTCACATTAAACATAGTAGTTAGTCAAAATATAAAATAAATATATTATGTAAACTTTTCGCTCTTTAGTATCTATATTTGACATCATCAAAACTAATCATATCTAGCATATAAATATATATGGATACATGCCTTTATATATGACTCCATATGCTCCTGTAGTTTTCTGCCTTATGTGATTTATGACAACAAATTTACAAAAAGTTTGATTATGACAACAAATTGAATGCAACATATTTTTCTTGTCTTTCTCTCCCCCTATTTGACATCAACAAAAAGTTTGAAATATAAAGAAGTAAGGCTTTTGGAAAAGTAAATTTTAAAACAAAGTAAAAATGCCTTTCTTCTCATTAATCAAAATGAATGTGTCAAGGAAACATTTTTCTCTCCCCAATTTGAAATTATTTTCTATTTTAATGTGATGGAACTAAAAAATGGATTTGGAGAGGTTTTCTAGAAAACTTTCATAATCAAGGCAAATTAAAGATACAAAACGTATTCTCGAAATGTAAAGAGAAAAAGTTTAGAAATGCTCATATAGATTTTGAGAAATGATGAAGCGCTCTATGAAGTCCATTGCTTTATTCTTTGGCAATAATGTTGTGTTCACCATACTTCTACTTTACAACTCTGATGTTTATTCATATTATTGCCAAGATTCTCCAATTGGTTGATTGTCTATTCAGCATGCTTAATGCTCATTTGTATTGACATATGAATTTGTTGCTTTAAATGTTGCAGCCAATATATTTCCCTTGTTTAAGCGTTAAAACATCTTTCCTCAAGGTTGATAAATTCTTCTTGTAGTATGTTGAGGAATGCTATTGCATAAAACAAATTCTCTTGTCATATTTAAATCTTTCTTTGTAAAGAGAATTGTTAGTTCAATGAAATAACAAAAGGTTCCTTTCCATATGATATGTTAAAATTAAGATTATGAAAAGAACAATATAAGAGTCACTCATCATCAAAACTAATCAGGACATGGTAGATATAGATGAGTATGTTAAAAGGATTTTCTTCCAACAAAGGAGATGAGCTTTTAAGATATAAAATACAAATGTAAAGCTCCCCCTTAATGAATGCATGGTTTTAAAAATCATTATGGGGAATACATAACTTTCCAAGTTTTAAAAAACCATTTAGAAAATAAGTATGAAAATCCAAAGATTTGGAAAGAAATCAAGTTTTGAAAATGACGATGCTATTCTAGATTTTAAGAGACATAACCCAATATCACCTGAGTGGCCACTTGAGTGATCTTACTCAACCATTACTTGATTGTTTACTCAAGTGATGCAATTCAGAGAATTTAATTAAGTAATACCTTATTCGAGTAATGTCGTAATCACTTGAGTTATAATTCTCTGAAGTCCATTTATGCATTATTTGGCTAGTCACTGTCTGAATATGTGATATGAAGATATAATCTCTGTGGGCACTTAAGGATACTATGATGAGCTCGAAATAAAGCCTTATGTGCATATTAGCTTAGTATGTGCCCCTGGCTTAGCAAACATCGTCAAAAAACTTTGATTTCATCATAGCACATTGCTCCCTTATGTTGTCAACCATAATCTCAAATAGAACTTTGAAGTTCTAGTCACTAAGTCACGCAGCTACCTTATCTTATCATTCATTGAATGATGATCTCAGCATTGTTTGTAGCAAGCTCAGTGTGAAAGTGTTGAACCTCCTTTTTTGGATAGCCTCTGATAGATAGACCAAAGACTAAAGGACTAGGAGGACCAGTTCTAGTATAATACTGTGTCTTCCTCTGAACATCTCTTTCTCTGACTGCATCAATATCTGGTCATGCTATTGCTGGGATGTCATTTGAGTGATATCACAAATTCTACTTCCACTCACACTGCAACACTATCAGTCATGCCACTTCTGTTAGCCTCTGATCTTTGTATCCGAAAGCAAAGCATTTTGATAAACTCCTGTAAAAGTAAACATATGCTCTTTGGTACCCAACTTTTTCTTGGGTCCATACAATATTAGACATTATAACTCTTATGCTCTTATATAATTAAATCATATGATATTTGAGCAAAGAGTACCAATAAAGACCAAGATATAATTTTACCCAATAAATTCAATCCATTGAATCATAAAGCACAAAAAACAAGTGATACCAAGAGTGATAACTTTCAAAGATCAATGACAATTTGTAAATACACTTTATTAAAATATGTAGTTGATAAGATTTTCATGCAATCCATGATAGATAAATCCATCTTTATGATAAATCATAATTGAAATCAGTTTTGTTTTTTCAAGGATGATAATGAAATTGTTTCAAATCATAATAATGCATTGTGAAAATGAGATTCTGAATATATGCAAAACTCATTTTTGAAACCTGTTTATAATCAATGTTTATGTTAACAAATAGTGGAAGTTAACAGTAAAATATGTATCAGAAAGCTTCACTAAGATAACATGTTAATCATCCAAGTTAACATGTTGTATGATTTTCCCATGTGCTAAAGTCATATGTGTAACCAAAAGGATTAGCTCGATAGACATATATGAGCATCATGACTTTGCTAATGATTTATAGACTATCTTGACTCTTAGAGTTGTGTCATGAAAGATATGAATATTCAATTTAAACGATTCAGATACATGACACTAGTTACTCAAAGATAGATCATATCAATGGTTAATGTTTTTAGCAACAAAATAAGTATAAAGAATTTATGAATGATGAAGCATATACTCATTATCCCAAATGGCTTGAGTACAAGAATATCATCCTAGTAAGTTATTCCACTATAATGGTTAATGCATTAAGATTCAATGCATTAATGAACATCTTTAATTCTTGGAATAACTTAGCCAAATAAGACTCTAGACATTAGTCACAAGGCATTCACATATTGAATTCTTTTATGAGAAATACACTTGAACCTCATAAAGATAGTTAACTTGTTATATGTAAGGTCTAACATGTTAGAGAATAAAGACTAAAGAGTTCAATTATTGGATAGCACATTTAAGATCAATGATCAATATATCAATGATGGGGAAATACTCTGGTAGATGAATTTGAAGCATTTTTTACTTTCAGTATACAAAAATATTAACTTCCAATTTTGAAACCAATTTGAATGCAGACAAAATATGAATAATTTTTAAATCATGTGTATGCACTAATAAGATGGATTGAAATCTAAGCAAGTGTTTAAAATGGGCATTTCAAACTCAAATGCATAGAAAGATTATGCACAATTTTACTTTCGATTCGTTTCGTAATCTGTAAAACATTTTGAAAAATATAAATAATTGTTGCTAATGGTTATGCAATAATGAGCTAGTATTTACCACTCAAATTGAGTTGGGAAGTACGGGTGCGACAATTGAGTTTTGAAATTACTAGTAAAGTTGCGACACTCGCCTTCTGCCTAAGAACTTAAGTTCATATGAGCTCAAGTTTTCTTTAAGAACTTGAGTTCTGCAAAAAAGTTCACATACAGATACAATGTGCCTGGCTTGAGTGTAACTTGTAGACACCCAAGTTAATTTTCATTTTCTTGTATCTTTATACTAAGTCCTTCAAGATTACTTGAGTAACCCATGCCTTTGAATTAAGCTTTTCTGTAATTTCCTTCCCTGAACTCGAATTTACATTGTGCCTTCAAGTTATGAATTAGAGTTTGCCTCTGGAACTCGAGTTTTGTGTCTGCACTTGATATCAACTCAAATTCTCACTCAGAGTTCATGTACCATCTATTTACCCCTATTTTAATGATCGTAAACAAAGCATTCCTTTCTTCTTCCTATAAAAGCATATAGATCTTTTTCTTCTTTCAGTATCTAGGTTTATTTGGATCCACTTATGGTTAGCTTGTAGGAATCATAATTCACATGCTCTAAGAATTTATTCAATTTGAAGAAATTAAGCATAATGAATTAAACATGACTTTATGCAAAAAAATATTTTCTCTTGAAGTTTGTATATATGCATAAAGTATTAAGCTTTTGAAAATTGCAATTCTTTATGAATGAATTTTCTAAAGATTGTGAAATCATATGTGCAATGCTCATTCCTAAGGTAACAAGGTATAAATCTCAATAAATATTACAGACACTAGCATAGGAGGTTTTTCATTATGTACCTTTGCCTTAGATACTTGAAGAATTGCTTTTGCGTACCCACTGCATCTTTTTATGATGTTGATACTTTGAATATCTTGCTTTGGGTGCTGGCATTCTTCTTTTAAAATATATGGATTCCAAGAGTCTTTTACTTGATGCTTGAGAGATCTTCCTTTTCTTGTTCTCCTCAAGATAGTTGAATAGTACTCTGTGGTAGTTCATTCTTAAGGTGGAATGTACTCCTTTTCTCCATTGCCTTTCTTTGTAGCTAGAGTTTGCTATTCTAGCAATGGGTGATTTGAGAATTTTCCTAATTGATGTGAATCTTATTTCAGGTGCATTAGGAACTCTTGGAATATTCTTCATTTTCTTTGTACCCTTATGTCTATTCTTTCTAGAATCAATCTGCACATATGAAACACCAGATGGACATTTTGGTACCCACTTTGCTTTGGGTCCTTGAATGTTAGCATTCAAACTTACTTGCTTTTTAGTTACCCAAACAAATTTATTTCTCACATTAAAATTTCTTCTAATATAGCATGTGTGAGAAATATGACCGATTTACCACAATAATTACAAATAATATAATTATATGCATTACGAAATTCTATGCAAGTATTGTGTTGGTCAAGAATAGACGATCTCAAATGATAAGTTTGCATAAGTTCTTCTCCCACATGAATTTCCAGCATGATGGAAAACATTTTTCCTTTTCTCAATAGAATCAATAATTAGTTGAAAAATAATTTTATGCAAACTTTGAAAATTATTTTTCAAAATAACTCGAGAAGAATTGGAATTGTTTACCATATGTGCATCTTGAGCTCTAGAGGATGATCCATCAAATTTGTCCATAATGAGCTCTTCTTGGGAGTCATCTTCCTCTTGTTCTTCTATGTTGATAAGATCATGGAAGTGTTCTATAATTTCTCCTTCTTTACTATCAACTCCCACTTATTCATGAATTGTAGATATGCAGCTTATAGTTTCTCATGAACTGTCAACAATTTTAACTTCAACACAATTGTTAGAAGTATAAATAGAATCAAGAGTATCCCAAATATCCTTAGCAGTAGTGCAAAATTTAATTTTCTCAAAATCATTTTCGGTTAAAGCACTATAAAAAATTTTCATTGCTCTAATGTTCAACAAAAACACTTTCTTTTCTCTTTCTGTCCAATCCTTTCTCCGCTTGAAATCAAAAGCATTTGTAAAAAATATCCCACATATCATAATCAAAGCATTTTATAAAACTAGTCATTCTAGCTTTCCAAAACCAAAACTCTATCTTTTAAAATAGATGGAATTGTATAGTCAAAACCTTTTAAAAGTGAATAACACCCCAAATTGGCCATTGATAACTCTTGAGACGGTCAAGTCCTTTAAACAAGAGTCCAGCTTTGATACCAAATTTTAGAACTGGCTGACACCCAAGAGAGGGGGTGAATTGGGTGTTTGATAATAACTTAAGGACTTTGGAAATCTTTTTGCATTTTAATAAAAGCAATAAGTATGAAAGTAATGAATCATAAATCAACAGTTAATATATGCTAGAAGTATAAAAGTTTGAGGAAGAGAGTATGCAAACTATGATTTATCCTAGTTCGAATCCACGATGACCTACGTCCAGTCCCCAGGCTCCTCCTAAGATTTCAAATCCACTATCTTCTTGTTTAATTTGGGCACAAGAAAAGTCTTTACAATTCCACAAGTTTAGCAGGGCAATTGCGAAGCCTTTTACAATTCTCTCATCGAGTTACTCTCCCTTACACACGGTAAGGATACAATCGATTACTCGCCCTTACACACTGTAAGATACAACTTTAATGATGAAAGATTACAATCAATCTTCTTTCTTAGAAGTAAATAAAATGAACACTGAAGTACAATACAAATAATTACTCTCTCAAATGTAAATGATATATAAGCTACAGAATAACAGAGAGTGTTTGGGTCGAGGTAGATAGTTTATGATATGAGCATGTTGGCATTGGTGTTGTATGTGTTTGCGCTCTTCTTGAATCTCTTATATTTACAGTTAAGTAGGATTGATGATTGTTTGAACATTTCGACATATCTGGTGGAGTGCAGCTGGTTCTTTTGTTCTTTTTCTTGAGTTTGAAAAACTAGCCATTAGAATGTTGGACGCTCTGCTTCCGCAAAGCCAACTTTTATCTCTTCACATCATCTCTTCATTGCATTCTTGTAGAAATAAATTAAACACTAATACAATGACATGTTAGAGTGATTAGAAGCAAGAAGAATGAATTACACAATTATTCCAATGATTTTCAAAAGTTACGATGCATGCTCTATTTTCTAGAATTATACATCACTCGAGTGGTTTAGCCTTTCACTGAAGTGATCTAACTTTTGCTATGTATTACTCGAGTGAATTTTATTTGATCACTCGAGTGATCTATTTCTAGTCATATATCACTCGAATGAATTTCCTAATCACTCGAGTGTCTATCAGATCATTACAACTGAATTTCACTTTCACTCCCGTTGAGCAAACCTTCTCAAACTTCCACCTTTACTTATAATCACTTCAATTGATTCTGATGTTCACTCGAGTGGACAAAAAAATCACTAAAAGTGCAAGAAGTACACTAGAAGTACAAGTTACACTCTCTGCTAGCACTCAAGTGCAATTTCCAACAAAACTCAAGTGTATCATAGGAACTCGAGTGCATCAGTAGAATTTCAGTTTCTTAACCAATGTCTATCTAACACTTGCAAGAGTGAGAATCCACACTTAAGTATTCAGCTTCTAGAACTCAAGTGATTCCTCCAAACCCGAATTTATCTTTGACTATAGCTCAAGTTTTGATCTAAAACTCGAGTTCTTATGATAACTTCAATTTTTGGATAAGTATTGTGCAAAACTTGTGAGAGCGTTTGAAGTCAAGTTGAATTCTCATCAGATAGGAATGTTCATTTTGACTTCAAATATGGCAAATAATATATCATCAGAAAGCTCTCATTGTCTACAATCCAATACAACAAGAATCAGCTCCAAACTCATTATATACAGAAAGTTAAGATCCAAGGAGTGTCTGTTATACTTAGACAATATCTGAAATCACAAGCATCAACTTCCAGAAGGTATAAATCTTAGTATATAGCTTGAAATATGAACAATTACCTATCCATGAAAAGCTCTTAAGTCTATTTCATATGGCACTAGTTTCGTCGCAATCTAATATGTATTTTGAGATTTACGTCCAAAATACCAAAGCTGTTCTGGAATATGATGGTGATTTGAGTGTCATTTTGTAAAATTCATATCTCCTTCATCTAATCTCCTTTTGACTTGATCTTGGTGTAAAAATGATACATTATGAGTCTAGTTTCATATGCCACTAGTTTGACCTCTTTTGGAGTTGTGGTTTGGGAGATATGATCAAATTACTGAATTTCGCTCATGCTGAACCAAAATAGAACATTGCATTTTTCAACATTACTCGAGTGATTCTAAAGAGATCACTCGAGTTTTGAGGAATTCATTCAAGTGATATTGTATTTCACTTGAGTGATCAGCCTTGAAAATGCCAAAAGAAAGCATGACTCACGTGGGGTTGATATGTTTTTTATATAAGACACTTTAGCTTCCAATTATGCCATTCCAACATCAAACTTGGTCATGGAAACTTCTATTATTGCATCTAACAACTTGAATATTAATATTTCCATTAGATCTTTGTAAGTTCTTCTTTCTTTAATCTCTTCTCTTCTTCTTATTGGTTATTTTCCGAAATCCTTTTGTTTTCTTCTCGCTTTCTTGATGAATGTCTTCAATTTCTTTCTTCTTCTTCCTCTTAATCCTTCTCATCAATACAACTTGACATATTCTTCCTTTTCTTGACTAATCTACAATATATTTCACATTAAACATAGAAGTTAGTCAAAATATAAAATAAATACATTATGTAAACTTTTTGCTCTCAATATTTAGTATCTATATTTGACATCATCAAAACTAATCATATCTAGCATATAAATATATATGGATACATGCCTTTATATATGACTCCATATGCTCCTGTAGTTTTCTGCCTTATGTGATTTATGGAATATGAAATTTTTCCTTGAATATAATCTCCAAATCGTAGGATACTATGTTAACTATACATGCTGGTTAGTCATCCAGATGAATGTTCCATTTTTGGTGAAGTAAACATGTCTTTTTGGTTTTGTACTTCTTTTCTGTGACTTACCTCAATAGGCATATGTTTTATAGACATAGAAAGAATATGCTAGATCCCTAGAACAAAAGAATATAGGCAACATACTGTGTATATCGAAAGCCAAGTCTTGAAAGTTTGATTTTTGAAATTGGGTTGTTTGAAAAATAGAGATTTAGGTTTTAAAGTTAGTCCCTTTGTGTATAGCTTGAAAAAACAAAGAAAACGAAACCAAGGGAGAAATGGATGTTGGACGGAGGAGATATGGAGGAGAGAAATTTTAGGTCCAATGGTCCTGACCCTTCCCTCCATCCAGGTTGTATATGAACCAGTGAGAGGTTGAAGATGACCTTTCCCGTCCAAACGATATCGTTTCAATTAAAAAATGGACTTTTTGAGTTTAAATGCATCTAGGCTAAGGAAAAAAAGTTTTTTTTTGGTTGTTGTTAGGCCCAATAGTTGAGACCTAAAGAAAAAACGTTTTTCTTTAAAAACAATTCACTATTATAATTTTTTTGGGCAGAAAAGCAATATAGTATGTGAGGCACATGGTATCTCTGTTTAATGTGTAGAGACTATAATCAGATAGAGAGCGGTGTGTGGAATCTATCTGTCTACCACGCGCCACCTGTGAGAGTTGTTTTTTTTATTTTTTCCCTTTTTTGTGTCTTCTTATGGTGCGTGGGGATGTGTGCCACATCCGATTGAGGTGCTATTTGTTCCTAAAAATCCCTAAATTCATGAGCTTTAATATGATATACAAGATAGGTATGTAGGACACCAATTGTTTTAGATTTTATGATGTTCTAAGTGCTTTTATTAATGTTTTAAACCATTTTGAAGGTTCTAAAATTTATTTCTTGGTTTCAAGTTGCTTCTTTTATATTTAAATACATTACAAACATGTTTCCATATATTGTAGATAGCTTATTGTCTCACTTATGTTATAATGAAGATGCTTTAGTTGATTATTTGATATATTATTATATGTTTTTGACAAGTGGGAGCTTTGGGAGTTGATGCTTCTAAAAGTTAGAGTTGTCAATGCACTCATATATAATTCTTGATAGAATTTAGTGATGTTGCTAATATTTATGTAATAGGAGATACAAATGTATGCTCTGATAATGAATTTAGTAGTATTATTATTTTTCTGGTTATGAATAATACAAGTACATGACATTGTATACTGTGTTGTGCTATATATATTGTCGATGATATGTTCAATAGTTTGATTCCCTTAGAGAGACATATTGAATGTTGAATAGATTTATCACAGAATTGAAAATGGCAACTAAGAATATCATTGTTGGGTTAAATAAAGGGGACAAATTGAATGGTGACAATTGGGATATCTAGCACCGAAAGGTGCAATATATTTTAGAGTAAGAAGAGGAAATTAAGCCCCTAACAACAGTTATAGCGCAACTTGTTGCTGGGAATATGGCCCAACACAGGAGGGACCAAGAGGTCTTTGAAGCTCAGAAAAGGAAAAATAGCATTGCAAGAATTACATTGCTGAGCACAATGGCAGATGAGCTTATGCGTGAATATAAGAAAAATGAAACAACGCAAGCTATATGAGTAGCGTTCAAAGATAGGTTTGGTGGTACGTCCACCTCTAACTTAAATGTTTGACTATTAAGTTTGATATGTATAAGCTTAGGCCAGACACTTCCATGAAACAACTTTGAGAGAGATGTCAAATATGATCAAAGAATTGAAGGAAGCTGAGCATACTATGTCTGATGAACAACAATTCAGGTAGTGATAAGATCATTGCCATCTAGTTGGGAGCATATGAAGGTTAATTTAACCCATAATGAAAGCCTTAAAAATTTTAATAATATTGCTAATCACTTGGAACTTGAGGACGAGTACTTTAAGGCAAACAAGTCCTTTAACCATGCCTACTACACTGAATGTACAAGTCCTTTTAATGCAAAGCCTGATTTCAAGAAGGGGAATAAATTCCAAAAGAATGGAAAGAAGGATGGGACCAAATTTATAAAAGGCAAAAATAAATTCAAGAAGAATGAAAAAAATTACAAGAAAAAGAAGAAGAATAATGACTTAAAGAAGGTCAAATATTTTACCTGCCAAAAGATGGGTCATTTCTCACGAGATTGCATCAAGCGAAATGAGAGTAAAAAGGTACTAATAAATTATGTGAATCGACATATTTCCTAGGTTTCAAGCACTATTTTTCTAACAGAGAATATCTATTCTTCTTAGATTTTGGACTCAGGTTCGATAGACCACATGACTAAGGATCGAGGATCTTATGTAGACTATTGGTGGTTGTTGGATAGCTGTAAGTGGCTTATGTAGGCAACAATGCAAAAATTGAAGTTAAAGGTATCAAAACTTGCAAATTAACTTTACGAGGTGGAAAGGCCTTAATATTGCATGAAGTGCTTCATGTAATTCCCTAAAATGTGATTAAGGGCTGATGACTTCAAAAGTGAATGTAATTACTGTTAAACAAATACTTTTGAAGAATATGATTTGAATTGTGATATGAATGTGTTATGATCAGTGCCTAAACCTTGCATTTAAGCTTAATTGTGTAATAAAGCTTAAAATGAACCATAAGTATAGGGGAGGGCGTATGGTTGAGGAAATGGAATGATAAAATGTGATTAGTGGTGATTCAGTTGGAATTGCCATAATCAGGGGCAAAGTAGGAAAAAGGATAGTTACCAACCAATTGGTCAGTTACTAAAGAGGAAACTCATTAGTAACTCAAAGATCAATGGTTGTGATTAATTTTCAAGAGATCAAGAGGGTGGAATCATATGTATGTGTGTTCATGGGTTCCCATAGAAGAGGATTAAGATCATGACCAGTGGCATTGCATGAACCATAGGATCAAATTCAAATGTTCAACATTTTCCCTCTCTCCTCCCTCTCAAAGTCGACCAAGGGGCCTTCTTGCCCTAAATATCTGCTCATTTTCATCATCTTCACTCTCTCTCTCTCTCCATCCTCCATTTTCGTCCAAGTTTAAGAGGAAAGAAAATGAAGAAAGCTTAAGGTGAGTGCTCTATTTGACCTAGAATGGTAAAATCATCTTTTTTTAATCTTGTTCATGGTGTTGAGAGCTTCATCTCTATGGTTTTAGATTTTTGAAAGAAGGTGTTTGAGTACTTGAAGAAATTAGAAAGTTGAAGTTATAAAAAATTAGCTTTGGAAAGAGGAAGAGGTAAGAAATTGTTGCATTTTGACCTAATTTTTGTGATCATTGGTTTAGTTTTGGAATTTGTGAATTTGTCCTTGATTTTTAGTGTGATTTTGGAATGAATGGACTACATGTTGTTTAGTAGAGGAATGGGTATTCTGTTGTGTTATTGAGATAATAGAATTGGTTTGGAACATTGAAAGTAAAGCTTAGTGAAATTGAGTAATGTGTGGTACTGTGGTGTCCAAAATAGAACTTATAGTCATAATGTAAATTTGGTTGTTTTAGTGATTCCAAAGTTTCCTTGTGAAAAATTGTGTGGGAATAAGGTTGGTTGTTTATTTTGGAGCCATTGGACACATTGGTTAAAAATGGGAAAAAATTCTGTCAAGGGAAACTCCGTTGCATTTTGGCCTTTGATAGAGCATCACTCGAGTATATGGGGGTCTCACTCGAATGCAACAACATATTTTCTCTTCCCTTCAGTTTTTTAGTTAAATTTTAATGCAAAAAAAAATGTGCATTTTCCCACTTGCTAGTGATGTGGGTCATCACTCGAGTGTCTATGGTCGCACTCGAGTACACTTGTATTTTGCATTATGAACTCATGTCTTAGGATAATACTCGCAACCTAGCTTTCAAGAGTGTGTTTTAGCACTCACGGGTGTTGTGCCATCACTTGAGTGCCAAGGCTATTGCTCGAGTTCACTCCTTACTTTCAGTTTTTCTTACTGTCAGGTAAACACTTCTTGTACCATACTTTGCAGAACTCGGGTGAGCGTGAGGCCGTCACTTGAGTATTGAGTTCGTGCTCGAGTGAAAAACTGCTTATCACTCGAGTGATAGTTTCCATTACTCTAATGCATTAGTTAAAATCACAGCAAAGACCACTTTTGCTCCTTGGTTAACTTGGTTAAATGATTAAAATAATAACCAACTTTAGGTATTATGGAATTAAATACTTGGAATAGAGATTAATTTGTCATCCTTGATCTTAGTTTTTAGGATTTGATATTTGCTCTGCTCGTGAACAACCTGTGCTAGAGCACACCCGGAAAGAACAAGGAAGTGACTCCTTGTCTTATACTATATGTAATGCATTTGTATGTTTATAATGTCATTGAATTGTGTACATTCCTTTGAGTTGCATTGCCATGCCAATAGTCCTTCGGTAGCTAACAACGATTTAGGTGAGGGCTATGTGCATCCCTGGCGGTGAAAAAGGTGAGTGTAGGGTGTGACAATGAATTCATTGTGGGTGTGAAAGCTGAAAGGCTATGTGAAAGCCGTAGGGCTATGTGTAAGCCGAAAGGCAATTTGTGAGCCGTAAGGCTATGTGAATTACAGCGTGCGCATGTCAGCGTGAGCCGTCATAGGGAGTGATGTTAGTCATCTCTACTCTAGCTGTTGATATACCATTGTAAATGTGAATTCCATGAAGGCAATGTGTATATGTGACAACTTGTGTATGCTATGTTCGTGCTGCTTGCTGCTTGATGATTTATTTGCATGCTATGTGATTATATGTGATATGAGTGATTTGTTACTACTGGGATTCTCTTAAATCTCATTCTTTCCATTGACTAACCTTCAAATAGAGCAAGTGGCTCCAAGGGGAAGTAGATAACCAAGGGCGGCTAGGACTCCTTAGGGATGTTTAAATTTTGGTTGTTGGTTATCGAATTTTGGTTGGGATTATTGTGTATATTATGGATGTAAATGTTTAAGTAGTTTATGTAATCCCCTGAATGGGAAACTGTAAATGGGTGAATGTACCCTGTAAACCCTTAGTTAATATATGAAACCCAAGGGTTACCGGGATTTCTATTGTACACTCTGATATGTATAAATGTGATTTAACTGAGCAGGGTAGTTATATTTGAAATTTGGATATGAGACAAGGTTAATTGGATTGTGAAAGGAATTTGTGAAAACCTTATCATGAAAATGGGATTTAAAATGAGTTTTTGATTATCTGTTGGTCCCTAATTCATTTAATTACCCATTTTCGAGTCATAATTACCGATGTAAAGCAGGGGGTTACATTTGTGGTATCAAAGCTAGGTTACTTAGATTGTGAAAGGAATTTCTAAAAACCCTACGGTGAAAATGGGATTTAAAATGAGTTTTTAATTATCCATTGGTATCTAATTCATTTAATTACACATTTTTGAATCATAATTATCGATGGTAAAGTAAGGGTTACATTTGAATTAATCACAACCATTGATCTTTGAGTTACTAATGAGTTTCCTCTTCAGTAACTGACCAATTGGTCGGTAACTTTCCTTTTTCCCATTTTGCCCCTGATTGTGGCAATTCTTATCGAATCACCACCAATCACATTTTATCATTCTATGTCCTCACCCATGCTCCCTGCCCTACACTTATGGTTCATTTTAAGCTTTATTACACAATTAAGCTTAAATGCAGTGTTTAGGCACTGATCATAACACATTTAGATCACAATTCAAATCATATTCTCCAAAAGTGTTTGTTTAACAGTAATTACATTCACTTTTGAAGTCATTAGCCCTTCATCACATTTTAGGGCATTACACTTCATGCTCCTAACATCCAACAAAATTTAGTTTCTATTAAAAGTCTTATAGATTATGGGTTTAATGTAAACTTTCATGATAAAGTTGCAGACATATTTTATAATTCTATGTTTTATGGCTTAGTTTTCCTTTCAAAAAGGTTCTTTGTAATAGATATTATTGATGATAATAATATATATGATTGTTTTGCTACTTCCTCTAATTCAACTGTTGATATGGCCATTTGGCATGCTCAATTATGGCATATTAATCAAAATAAAATGATTAAACTAGCAAAAGAAGGTTTGCTAGGACCCATATCCAGTATGGAAATGTCCTTATGTGAAAATTGTCTAGCAGGTAGGCAACTAGAAAATATTTTGTTACGGGAACCAAATCAGAACAACCATTACAATTAATCCATTCTGATATTTGTGATCCTATGAGTGTGAGGGCAAGGCATGGAGATTGGTATTTTATTACTTTTATTGATGACTATCTATGATAAGGTTATGTCTATTTGATCTCACATAAGTTTAAGTCTCTTGAATGCTTTAGATGATACATAAATGAAATAGAAAATCAAATGGATAATAAAATTAAAGTGTTACATACTGATCGAGGTCATGAATATTTGTTTGATCAATTTAGAGAGCTTTGTGAAGAAAAAGGGATAATTAGCCAGCTAGTTATCCCTGGCACTCCACAACAAAACAAAGTTATTGAAAGAAGAAATAAAACGCTTCTAAATATGGTTAGGTCAATGATGGCACAAGCAAACCTACTGATTTCATAGTGGGGGTGATGCTTTGATGACGGCTACCTTCATACCTAACCGTGTGCCCTCAAAATCAATCACTTTAACACCTTTTAAGTTATGGACAAAACGTAAGCTAGATCTAAGTGTCCTTAGACTATAGGGGTTAGTTGCGTACATCCATGATAACTCTCATAAGTATGGGAAGTGAGGTTCTAGAAGAAAGAAATGTATCTTTATAAGGTACTATGAACAATCTAAAGGATACATTTTCATAAGTGAAACTGAAGAATAGTGATTGAAATTGAATCTAGAGATGTTACATTTCTAGAAAATGAATTCCTTAATAGGGGAGAAATTGACCGTATTATATCTCTTTATGAGACACAGGAACAAACAAGTATAGAACATGTTGGTAGGCTTGAATCATCCCAAAATGTCAATCTAAGTGGGAGCTCAGAAAGGTCACCACAAAGACATAGAATAACAAAAAGACAAAGACAAGAAACTCCTACAAGAAAGAGTAATAGAGAAAGTATACCTAAAGACGCTTCCAAATAGAAAGTAAAGCACTTGTTCTTACTCCTGGAGGGGATGATGAACCATGCTTGGTGCTAGAAGCCTTATCAAGTCTTGCTAAGGATGAATGGAAACAGCCAATGAAAGAAGAAATGAACTCAATGAGAAAGAATCAAGTTTGGGAATTGGTTGACCTATCAAAAGGGTGAAAAGCCATTGGAAATAAGTGGGCTCTCAAAATTAAAAGTAAAGTGGATGAGTCAATTGATAAGTATATGGCATGATTAATTACAAAGGGGTATACATAGTAGGAGGGTATAGATTATGAAGATACCTTCTCACCTGTGGTACGATATAATTCTATAGGAATTACTCTAGCAATAGTAAACAGTTTAGACTTGGAATTACATCAGATGGATGTTAAAACCACATTTCTAAACGGTGATTTGGATGAAGAAATCTATATGGAACAACCTTAGGTTTTATTGAAAAAGGAAAAGAGAATAAAGTTTGTAAACTTAAAAGGTCTTTTTTTGGACTAAAGCAATAATCCAAACTATGGTATTTGAGGTTTCATAAAGCAATAACCTCCTATAATTTCCAAATGATTGAAGAGGACCACTGTGTCTACATCAAAGGGTTTAAGGGGAAGTTTGTTATATTATCCTTATATGTAGATGATATACTATTAGCTAGAAATAATATGAATTTGGTTATTGTAACACCTTACCTTCCAAGCCTTTAGATGAGTTTGAACATATAATGAGTTCAAACCAGAGACCAATATTCTTCGTATACAATTGAAGTCCCAACTACAATACGGGATTCAAACCTATACTTGAGTGAGTTTTTCAAAACTTTTAAAACAAATCAAGTATGGTGTAATATCTCAAATTTTGGCATTAAAGGCTTGAGAATAAGCCTAAATCAAGTAGACTGTTAAGTCCCAGTTTAGCAAGAGTCCCAGGATTGTTAACTTTGCTGCCAGTGTGTTTTCCTGTGTGGCAGTCCTATTGTATGACATTTTTAAATAAGCAAATGATGTCCAATGCCTATGAAATTTTTAAGAATAAAAGAAAACTTATCAAGCTTTAATTTGAAAAGTCATATAGGTCATTTGGACATGTACATAAAGAGTTATATATTTTTGAAGTTAGCCCAATAAAACCAGAGAGTTTCTATGGCAACGTCCAAAAACAATAATTTTGGGAATTTTGAGCTTTCATTTGGCTAAATACTATATTTTTTTCGTGAAACTAGACTTAATAAGGGCTAAATAAACTTTGGAAACACACCAATTGAATATCTATAAATAAAGATATGAATTTTCAAAGTTTGATGAAAATTCTGCCAGATTTCTAGCAAAGTGTGAAAATGGAAAAAAATGTAAGGGCAAAATGGTCATTTCACTAATAAAGCAAGAATCGATATGTTTTTCCCTTTAATTGGGATAAATTTTGGCTGAAGTAGGGAGTAAGAAGGGAAAAATATTTACTTGGTCAATATTAATTCAAGAGGGATTAATTATGGCCAAGTAAAACATGCACATGTTTATTTGCATTAAACAATATTATTTCTAAAAGCAAATGGAGATATTTTAAGAAGCAATATCCCTTTTATTTCTTCATTATTTCGTTCAGATGTCCTAAAAGAAAGAGAAAAGAGAAAATATGAATAGTGAAAACTCTTAAGCTCCGGAGTCGATTTGACCTCCGATTCGGCATTTCCAGCTTCTGGAGTCTTCTCTAACGTGTTCTTCTCATGGAGAGCAACATTTCTATGGTTTTAGATTTTCAATCAAAGGCATTTGAATCCATCTATTTAGAGGAGGTGTTGCAAGAATCAAGAATAGATCACAGATTCAAATTCCAGGAAGCGTATGCTTCGATTTGAACAGAATATTCTATGATTTCGTTGAGTAATTTTTGAGATGCACAAGCCTTAAATTTTGGCCAAAGGGAGTCTTTTAGGGTTTGATGTTCATATGATGATGATTATGATGTTAAAAGAGGTTTTATGATAATCTATGATTATTTTAGAAGTTTGTGTTTAAATATGCTTGAATTTGTTTTCTGGAGGTAGAGAAGTTGTAACTTGTTTTTTATCAGTCAAACTTAGTCTAAATGCTATAAGATTTTACAAGATTAAAGTAGACATTGAGGGCTTTAATTTGATAGGTAATATAACCCATTTTGACTGGTGGATTGAAAGTTATAATTTTTCAAAATTTGACCTTGATTCTAGAACAAAATCTGTAACAGTCTGAGTTGACCAATTTCTAGGAAATGTGTGGCTGTAATTTGGGCTCTTTGATATTTTTCATTGAAATAGAACTTAAAGAGCTTTTTATAGAACTTGTAATCAACCGATTTTATATTTTTGTAGAATTAATTATGAATTTCCAAAATCTGGTCAACAAAATTGGTAGATTAGGATAACCTACAAATATATGGCAATTGTGTTGAAATGACATAAGTAGTAGGCTAAATATAAGAGACATCTCCTAAACGCCCATGTAGCCCTATTGGACATTCATTTTCATGGCTTTAATAATTTGGGTATTTATTTAGGGCCATGAGAAGTCAAGAAGAAGCATCTTCAATGGTTGGAAAAGAAAAGGTACAAGAGGAAGACTTAAGACAAGAGGTAATGAACTTACCTTATTTTCTTGCATTTGATAATTATGCTTGTGCAGTGATGTATATAATTGCTTTACTTGTTGTGTAGAGCATATTTGAATGATGAAGCTCTATTTCTATTTATGCTATTGCCATGAGTATAGTATATGGAGCATTAAGCATGCAGAAATGTCATTATAGGGCATGCATCTAATTAAGGCTAACATATCATTCACAGTATATATCTTGCATGCATTATGGTAATTGTTTACTACTAGGATTCCCTGCCTAACCAACCATTTAGATAGGTGAAAATAGGAGGTGTATTGAGTATAAAGAAGAGTACTGCATAAGGGGACTGCAGTGGTGGAATGAAGATGGGAAGATGTTAAGTGAAAGGGAAGATGTTTGAGTTTCACTTAACGGGTTTGGACACCCTAGTAGCCCTATGTGGCTACATTATTTGTAATTATTATGTATAATTCCTATGTGAAATTTTTATAATCAAATACTTATTAGCTATATATTTATGCTATTCCCGTGTGCTGACTAAACTGCGCATTGCTACTTTGGTTAATATCGGAATAAATAAGGGTCTTATATTTTTGGTATCAAAACGACGGTTCTGGCAACAGAATAGTATACTGATATGACTTGATCATATGGTAAAAAGGAAATAAACATAGAATGGGGGCACTAGAGAAGTGAATTACCCTCTTCTGTGAATTAGCTCCTGAAGGATTAGTGAATACCTGGAGGGCAGCCAGTATCATAATACCGATTTGAGGGTGGTATAGGGATGTCATGGACATGAAAAGAGCATATCCGAATGACAGCTTGGTGGACTTCAGGAAGCATATCATAAAGTACATGACCGAGTACATATAACGCCACTGATATACATTCCACATACAGTCTTTTGTCAGCCAGAGACAGTGGGCACAATTTTTGTGACAAGGGCAGTCATGAGGTACTGGTGATTAGAAGTAGATAAATCTAGTATCTGCATTTTGACTTGGGTACATAAAATTTAAGTGTGCTCAACATAGGGAAATCTTAGAATGGGTGACTTCCTAGGAAGTCGTATGTATATGTGGTGACATGTTATGAAAAAGGGCAAGCATATATTATGCAGTAGTTCAAAGGCTGCATGTTGTAGCAGGCATATCTTTGTACCCAACATTTTATGAAATGATAGACATGCCCTTGTGAATATGTGACATTTACCGCTTCCTTGTTTCCAAAGAGTGAAACACAATGATGGTAAGGCTAAGAAGTATAAATGCTTGGCAGAGTCAAGAAACTAGACTTGACCTAATAGAGTAATGTTGGAAATTGTGCCATAAAGGCTAATCATTGTACTTTAAACATTATTATTTTAATAAAATTTCTACATTATGTTATCATATTATTTGCATGTTAACTGTGATAATTGTATCCTTGGATAATTCAAAAAGATTATCCTAAAATGTCCCTGGTCGGTCATCTATACGGGAGTAGAGACGAAACAAGATCAGTTTGACTTTGATAAGGTATAGAGATACGAATCAAAGTCTTAGGCACTTGTAAGAGTACAAGGTGTGTTAGATCTCATGTTTTAATGATAACAAAGAATGGTATGAAAAAGATTTGATAAACAAATAAGTTTGAACAAAGTAATAATAGGAAAAATCTTCACTTGAAGTAAGCATTGGAGTAATGAAGAAAGGCCAAGAGAAAAAGCTGAGAAACTTGATCAGTGGCAAGTTTTCTAAAGGGTTACTCGAGTAGGTTCTCAAGTAAAGAGACAGAAACTTGAAGTAACCAGGTCAACCTTCAAGTAACCTGCCAACGATACTTGAGTACAACTCGAGTAATAAGCTAAATGTTTTCTTAGCTCTCGACCTGCCAACGTTACTCGAGTAGCTACTCGAGTAACCAGGTAATTCACGTGAAGTTGCTCTCGGCCTGCCAACGTTACTCGAGTAAGTACTCGAGTAACCATGTCAAATACTTCAAGTTAATCTCAGCTTTTTCAAGCCTGCCAATGATACTCGAGTATGTACTCGAGTTGCTCTGTTTCAAGAAATGTGTTGCTCTCGGTATTTTCAACCCTGCCAATGTTACTCTAGGAGCTACTCGAGTAACTCATTGTGGTAATCAAAACCTGAAGGTATTACTCGAATAACATGAAATGTTTTTCTCACCCTTCACTTCAAGTTACTACTCGAGTATGTAGAATTACTTAGAAGAAAAACTTCAAGTCCCTACTCGAGTATGTAGAGTTAGTTGGAAGAGAACTTCAAGTCATTACCCATGTAAGCTATGCAGAAAAATTTATATTTACTCGAGTAAGGACTCGAGTAACAAGGTAATCAAAGTTGAAGTGCTCTCTACCTTGAAATCCTGCCAACATTACTGGAGTGGAGCATCGAGTAACCTAAAGTTTATTTGAAGGTTTACTCGAGTTGGTACTCGAGTAACTAATGGAGAAAAGTTTGCCATACCCGAGTAAGTACCTGAATAAACAAGTATTTCCAAAGGTTTACAATTTTGTTTACTTCATGCACTACCCGAGTAATGTTATGTTTGCTTATTAACTTGCAGTTTATCAAAGTTTTCCTGATGATACTCGAGTATGTACTCGAGTAAACTTTAATGAATACTCGAGTAGCTACTCGAGTATGCAAGTTCAGATTTTGAGAATTCATTCCAATGTTTATTGATTTGTTTCCTATATGATTAACCTTTCATTGTATTAGTATTCTTAGCATATCCACAGATAAACAATGAAGAGATCTTACCAAATAAGGAAAGTAAAATGCAATGTTCAAATGTCACCTACCACCACCTACCGCAAACAGATATTTTCCAAATACTAGAAAAGTCAACAGTGGCTGCGCACTCTAACGGATGAGAAGAAAATGTTCCAACGGTCATTACCAACACACCTATATATATGTGAACATCCAAACAGAGAAAGAACAAGAACACACACACGAATGTATCATCAAGTTCATTACTCTGTTTTACAATATATTTGTAATTCTATGCTTCAGTGATTATTATTCACTCTGTGAGAGAGATATTTCATTCAAACTCAATATTTGTTATTAAGATAACTTAAGGTTGTGGAACTTTGAGTTGGATTACAACTTGTAAGGGGGAGCGAGTGTCCAGGCGAATGAACTTGCTTGTACTGAGGTGCTAAGAACCTACTGAATCTTGGAAGTTATAGTGAAACTCTCAGAGAAGCTCTGAGGACTGGACGTAGGTCAAAGTGGTTGTGGCTGAACCAGAATAACTCTCGGTATACACTTCGGTGATATTTCTCCTTACTCTTTATTACTTTATATTCACCGACAAGTTTTTATATTTGTAACGAAATTTTAGTATCACCCAATTCACCCCCCTCTTGGGTGAAACGCTTGCTCTAACAAGGTGCTGGACCAACCCACTATGAGAAAGCTACATGGATCAAGTCATAAACTTTCTCATGTATAACAATGTCACAATGCCATTAGACCTGAGGTCATCATAGATTCCTACATGAGAGTTGCTAAGCTTTGAACTAGTCAAAAGTCACTTTTGACTTGGTGATGATAAAGGCTACGATCGGGCTTGGTGGTTTTTCATGCAGAGAAATATTAATGATCAAGATGGAATTTGTCCCTCACATTAGTAGAGAGATATTACTAGGCCCCTTGATGAGTGAGTCTGATAAATGTATGGCCACAATAGGATGGAAAGGAGTTTCCGTCTCTATTATCAGGCTACTCAGGAATTGAGAAAGTAATGGTCAGGAACAAAAGGATGACATTATCCATGCCTTATCCTTGATCGATATATCGTGTGATAAAAGGGACGTGACATGGTTGTATGACAGGTTGCATTGTGATAACGATCCTTATATGAATTGGGTAGTCATAATTCTTGCTAGAGGTCGCTTGCGACTTTTAGGTTAGTATAGTTATTGGCCCACTGCCAACTTCATATAGGCCTACAGGGTCGCACACAAGAATAGCCCAACACGAGATAATGTTTAATTTAGGGTGGACGAATTTTATATTTATATTTATATATATAATATAAAATTCATTAATAATATTATATAGATATATATTTTTGAAATATATATATCTTATATATATATGTGTATATATATATATATTATATGATATTATTATATTGTGTTAGTTTTAAATTTAATTTATTAAGATATATTAAATTTAATAACTAACATGATAGAGATATAGTATCTCAGATTTAATTTATGAAGATAAATTAAATCTAATAGCTCTTTCTTTGGATTAAATAAGTAGATTAAATTTAAACTGTTGGACAGATTTAATTTAAACTGAATTTATTTAATTAGCTCATCAAGATAATTAATAGTTAATTAATTTCAAAATTAATGATGAATAATTTTGAAATTTGAAAATAGCCATCATAGGTTATAAACTTGATAGAGTGGATATATTGATATGCACATGAGAATTGAGAGCCGCAAGGGAAACCCTAGGAGACATTAGAGGCGCTAGCATGCAGTCTCGGTTGAAGAGCATTCGTGTGGATACCGGTAGAGGGAGAGGACCTGACGTGTTGGCTCCTAGAGATCGTGAAAACCCTGAATCATAAAAGGTATGAATCCTTCCAACTTGGTTTAAACGCCGTTGATAGATCCTCGATTAGGATTGGTAAAATTTTAAAATTCTTCCGCTATGCCTACTGATCCTAACAAGGAAATCTTGGGCATGTTAACAGAACATCAAACAATGATCAATGATCATAGTAATCAACTACAAGAGGTGCAGCAAAAGTAGAACACAGACTAGGTGAAGATTAGCAATCCAATATCATCCAAGAAAGGCCAATGTAGTAACACTTTCTTTCCTACATTATGTGATTATCTATATGCTTTGCATGCCATCTTCTACAATATGTATGATACATAGTGCAAATGGGTACATTGATATACCATGCCTATAGGTACACTGATACATCACACATATGGGTACACTGATATATCTACCTAGAGGACTGAGGTACAGAACAAGTAAGGGTTGCAACAGTGGTTAGCCCTGAATACATTTTGGACCAAACTGAATTATGTGTTACTATAATATTGCATTAAATAGTGCATGTCATATCATTCTCTATGAATGATTGTGTTACCTGAAGGTCAAGTGGGATCCAACTGAGGAAGTAAGACAAGTGTAGGTAGACAGTGCAACTCCCCTTATATTATACTTGACAATGTGAAACATCAAAGTGAGTAGCGGAAGTATGGTAAATTTATGTGTAACATTTAAGGACAACCGGAGAGGTTGATATTCATACTAATTATTGATCATCCCAAGTCATTATTAGACCTGTGTAGTCTATAGTGACATAACCTGCATGACATATAATGATTTGCCTCGAGTAGTAAGGCAGCCCATCAAAGCATGTTAAAGATGTGACTAATTAGTCTATGATCGGGTAGCTCTTACCCCAACATAGCTAGTCAAATTACACCATATTGCTTGCTTGCAGTCGAAAGGCTGGGCGTAAAATATGTGTACTGATGCGATGTAGCCAATAGTATTACACCTCGTATGATGTATAGTGACATAAACTAGTGTGGTTTATAGAGTATGACCTCTATAGTCGACAATCATGCAACCAATATAGTTTGTAGTGACACATGTAAACAAAGATTGGATGAGCCCTAGTATAGTAGGGCAAAATAGTGGTGAATATGCTCTATATTGTAGCCTCATAGAAACAATACCTACTCATATTGGAACCAAATATTATGTGATTTTGTTGAGTAATTCTTGAGATACTCAAACCTTAAATTTTGGCTAGAGGGAGTCCTTTTGGGTTTGATGTTCATATGATGATGATTACGATCTTGAAAGAGATTTTATAATGATCTATGATGATTTTGGAAGTTTGTGTTTAAATTTGCCTGAATTCATTTTCTAGAGGTAGAGAATTTGTAAGGTGTTTTTGTTTAGTCAAACTTGTTCTAAATGCTATGAAAGCTTACAAGATTAAAGTAGACATTGAGGGCTTTAATTTGATTGGTTTTATAACCATTTGGACCAGTGGATTGAAAGTTATGATTTTTTAAAGTTTGACCTTGATTCTGGAACAAAATCTGTAACTGTTTGAGTTTGACGAATTTCTAGGAAATGCGTGGCTGTAATTGGGGTTCTTTGATTTTTTTCATTGAAATAGTACTTAAAGAGCTTTTTATAGAACCTAGAACCAACCCATTTGGAATTTTGAAAAATTAATTATGAATTTCCAAAGTATGGTAAACAAAAATGGAAGATTGGGCTAACCCATGAATTTATGCAAGTTGTGTTGCAATGACAAAAGTAGTGGGCCAAATATATGAGACATGTTCTAAAGGCCTATGTAGCCTCTATGGACATTCATTTTCATGACTCTAATAATTTGGGCATTTATTTAGGGCCATGAGAAGCAAGAAGAAGTATGTTTAATGGTTGGAAAAGAAAAGTTACAATAGGAGGACTCATGACAAGAGGTAGTGAACTTACCCTATTTGCATGCATTTGATAATTATGATTTTGTAGTGATGAATGTGATTTCTTTACTTGATTATGTAGAGCATATTTGAATGATACAATTGTTTCTATTTATGCTATGGCCATGAGTATAATATTTAAAGCATTAAGTATGCAGAAATGTCATTATGGGGCATGCATCTAGTTAAAGCTAACATCTCATGCACATAGTATATATCTTGCATGCATTATCGTAACTATTTACTACTGAGATTCCCCTGAATCTCACTCTCCCCAACTAATCATTTAGACAGGTTAAAACAAGAGGTGTGCTAAGTGCAAAGAAGAGTACTGCACAAAGGTAATACAGTGGTGGAACAGAGACGGAAAGATGTCAAAGTTTCACTAAATAGGTTTGGACACCCTAGTAGCCCTGTGCAGCTACATTATTTGTAATTATTATGTACAATCTGTTAAATATGATTATTTTTTATGATGTTAAATATAGATACCAAATATTAAGAGACAAAATTTTTCATAATATACTTAACTTCTATATTAACAAACTACTATTTGATGTGAAATGTCTGGTAGATTATTTAAGCAAAGAAAGATGAAGATTGAAGATAATCAAGAAAATAAAGGAGCTATCTTGTTATGTTATGGAGAATGATCACCAAGAAGAAAATTAAGAAGAAAGGGAATGAAGAAAGAAGAAATTGCAAGATCTAGTGAGAATATCAAGATTCAAGCTCCTAGAAGTGATATTGGAGGTTTCTATAATCAAACGGTGGTTGGAATGGGTTAATACGAAGCTAAGATAACTTATATGGAAGCTATGGCACCTCTAGAGATGATGCACTTAAGTTTTACATCTACACTCGAGTGCAATGCTAAGACAACTCGAGTTTTGGTGGAGAACTTGAGTGTGAAAGCACTCTGTTTTCATTTAGCTAGACAGAGGTTTGGTATTTTGGACATATCTCTTAAACCACACGTCTGATTATGATAAAACAATTGGCATATAAAACTAGACTCCCAACACATCAAATTCATACCAAAATCACATTCAAAAGAGTTCAGATGAAAGAGATATGAGCTTTAGAATATGACATTCAAATTGCTATCATATTCCATAGCAGGTTAGGTATTTTGGACATAACTCTAAAGTACACATCAAATAGAGATGAAATTGGTGCCATATGAAACTATACTTAAAGAGATTTCCATGGATAGGTTAGATTTGAAGTTATATGCTAAGAAATATGACTTCTAGAAGTTTGTACTCAAAATTCAAGTTTTATATTGAAGTTGCTTAGAATCTGGAACGTAGTGAAGAACTCGAGTTTTATAGCAAAACTTGAGTTATGCTATCAAAAGAACTCAAGTTAGGCAAGTAAATCCCTATAAGGGTGTTCTGGAGAGGAAGCTTGAAGCTGAAACACCCTAATGCAATCGAGTTTAGAGGAAGCACTCGAGTTCTAGAAGCTTGAACACTCCAGTCTAGCTTCACACTCTTGCAAGTGCTAGACAGGAGCTCGTTCAGAAACAAGAATTTTACTGATGTACTTGAGTTTTAGGGAATCACTCGAGTTGTATTGGTAATTGCACTTGAGTTAAGAGTGTGCCCATGAAGTGCTTCATAGAGAGTTAAGGCTGAAACTAAAACCATATAGAGAACTCGAGTTCTAGCTTAACACTTAAGTTCTGATCACAAGTGCACTTAAGTCCTGCAAGTAAGGTCATACAAGTATGTTCCAGAAGTAAAATCAAAGTCTGAATCTATGACATGTACTCAAGTCTTGACGTAGCACTCGAGTGTTATATAAAAATACTTGAAAGTGCAAGTTACACTCTTAGAAGTGCAAGCTGCACTCTTGCAAGTACAAGTTTCACTCTTACAAGTGTTTGGCAGAGACAACCTGAAAATGTGACAACAGTCAAGTGCTCTTGAGTATGGCTTAAGATCTTGAGTGTGGGCACCAACACCTGAAAGTGTTCATGCACTTCCAAGTTACACTTCCTACACTTCTAGTGATATTGTTTGAAGAACTCAAGTGTTGAATGAAGAACTCTAGTGTTGGCTAAAAATTATCTCATTGCACTTGAAAGTGAGTAGTTGTACTTGATGTAATACCCTGAATTTTGAGATTTGAGGCTAGAGAATAAGCCTAAAATAAGTGGAGTACTAAGCCCCGATTTAGCAGGAACCTAAATTTATTCCCTAATGATTCTTCTATCCTTAGGGTATTAAAGAAAGTAAAATGGTGAATTTTGGAGAATATGATATACGTTGTGATTCGAATGTGTTGTAACCAGTGCCCAAGCCCTACATTTAAGCATAATTGTGTGTTAAAGCTTAACATGCATCATAAGGGAAGGGTAGGGCGCATGGCATAAGGAAATGTGATATAAAATGTGTTTGGTGGTGATTTAAGAGGAATTACCATAATCAGGGGCAAAATGGTATTGTTAAAGACCAATTGGTTAGTTACTGAAGAGAAAACTAATTAGTAACTTCAAGATCAATGGTTAGGATTGTTTTGTGCAAGACATCAAAGGGTGGAATCATGTGTGTGTATGCCTATGTGAACTCATGAGAGATGTGATAAGGGTATGACACATGGCACTTTTTAGACTCTTGAATCTTGGTCAATTTGTCAAAGCTTTCACTCTCTCCTTTTTTCTCTTCAAGGTCAGCCAAGAGACCTCTTGGCTGCCCAAAATCTGATCTCCCTCCCTCTCTTTTCATACTCTATGGACGCCCAAGCATAAGGAAGAAAGAGAATGAAGAGTTCAATGTTTAGGTGAGATAATGTCCTCTAATGCTCTAATACTTTTCTTTAATGTTGTTCATAGTAATGAGAACTTCATCTCTATGGTTAAATTTTTGAAAGAAGGTGTTTAAGAGCTTGAAGAAAATTGAAAATGGAGGAATCAATAAATTAGCTTGGGGAAGAGGAAGAGGTGAGGATTTGATGCATTTTGACCTAAGTTTTATGGTTATTGGTTAAGTTTTTTGAATTGTAAAATTTTTCCCTGATTTCGTGTAATTTTGAAATGGATGAGGTGAGTGGTGTTTAGTGGTGCAATTGGTGTCATGTGTTTTGTGGCCATTGGAATTGATTTGGGAACTTGAGATGGAAAGTTGTGTAATGTTGAGTTTGTACTGTGAATTATGTTGACATGCTGTGAATCTTGTAGAAACATGTTAATGTGATGTGAATTTGGTTGTTTTGGTGTTTACAATGGATTCCTTGTGAAAATTTGTGTGGGAATAAGGTTTGATATGAAAATGGGACCATTGGAAGCTAAAGTGTGAAAATTGAAATTCTGCCTAGTGTGAACTCTGTACTGGGCAGTTTGTTAGTGTGGAAGTTGTAAATGAACAAATATTGTCTAAAAATTCTGAAACTTTCCAGTCTTAAAGTTCACATCCCAAGCTTCAAAATGGACATATAATTTGTGTCATTTTGAGTTTTGAGCTAAGAGTTATGATTTTCCAAAATTTGGAATTAAAACTAGAATCTATTTTGGAGTAGTGTTGCATTTTGAGTAATTCTGTATTTGTGTGGTGATTTCTAGTAATGGTCCATATTGTTTTAGGGAAAAGGACTTAAATAGCTTTCATTTGGCTTGGAATCACCTCATTTCAATTTTTCTGGAATTAGTTATAATGTTTGGAAGTTCAGCCAAGAAACAGGATTTTCTTGGCCACGGCCAGAGGTACCGAGCCGCAGCCAAAATGTTTCTGACCTATTTTTGGCCACGACCAATGCATTTATAGGCCGCAGCCAACCCCCAAAAATCAGTATTTTGCACTTCTGAGATGTGGTTTTTGGTATAGTTTCTTCCAATCCTTTAGACATGTGTTTAGGCTTTGAGTAGCCACCTCAAGGTTATGAATGATAACCAACATTAGTGTTTGGAAGTTGAGGAATTAGAAAAGGAAATAATCTTATGTCCTTGATTTTGATTGCCAGGATTTGATACTTTCCCTGATCGTGATCTACTTGTGCCGAAGCACAGTTGGAAAGAATAGGGTAGTGACTTTTCCCTTATACTATGTGTAAATGCAGTGTATGTATGTGTCATCATTGTTTTGTGATGTTGTGGATGCTGCAAAGCTTGTGTATTTGTGTGTTTTTCACCTACGGCCCTATAGAAGGTTCCCATGGCGGAGGACCATCCCGCTGGGGTGGTAGTTGCGATTGACTATGTGAGTTGAAAGGCTATTTGTGCTGCTATGCTACATGATGATATACTTGCATGCTATGTGATTATGTGTGGTATGAGTATTTTGTTACTACTGGGATTCTTTTGAATCTCATTCTTTCCATTGACTAATCTTTCAAACAAGGCAAGCGGTTCGAGAAAGAAGCAAGCAACCATAGACGGGTTAAGCTCCTGGCTAGCAGTATTAGTTGGTAGTTGGTTATCATAGTTGGGAGTATTGTATAATCTATATTCGCCTTTGGAGTTGGGATGTATATTGTGGAAAGATATTGTGTAATACCTTAAATAGGAATTTGTATACTATTAGTAAAGGTATAGAACCCAGGATTTGTTAGGAATCATGTTGTGCACTCTGATATTTATATGAATGTGATTTATCTATGAGAAATAATTGTATTCGAAATGTGAATATGAGACTAGGTTAATTGTATTTTGAAAAGTATTTGTAAAAACTCTATCGTGTGGATAGGTTTGAAAATTGTTAGATTCAGAGTTTTGATGATAACAAACCCAAGTTTAGTTTAATTTGTCTCTGCATTTTCATTCACAAGTTTTTGCTAAGAAAGTATTCGAATAGTATACTTACTATTCGAATACTGTTACTCAGTTTTCACTAGCTGATATTCTGATAACTCTTAGACTATTCAAATAGACAGATAGTTGTCATGATAATGCATACGCTATTCGAATAATGATACACTGATAAATAGTTGTATTATTCGAATAGTCCTTGACTATTCGAATAGTATGAACTAATATAACAGTTGAAAGTTTTTCTGAACTAAAAATATTCGAATAGCTTGCACGTTATTCGATTAGTGCTTATATTTCCCAAAGTGAGTTTCAAATGCATTATCCGGATAATAGTATAATGATTCGAATAGTATAATCATTATCAGAATATTACTTTGTACGTTCAAAGGTTTTTCACATTTTGTTATTCGAATAACATGAAGACTGTTCAAATAGTAAAGACACTATTCGAATAGTGTTATTAATATTCGAATAGCATTTCAAAACTAAGACTATGAGATTAAGATGAGAAATTATTCGAATAGCAAGAAAACTATTCGAATAATATAGAAAGCTGAAAGGAAATTATTTCTTGATCAAATTAGAAGCAAGTATTCGAATAATCGCTAACGTATCAGGATAATCCTTCTTATATTCAAGAGATCACTATTCGAATAGGTATATCAACTATTCGAATAATCTTAGTGTAAAATCTTAAATATTATCCGAATAAAGAAGAAGGTATTTGAATAATGTGTTATCTGAAAAGAGTCAAATTATCCTGATAATTATGATAGTATTCGAATACTTGTTCTTCATATAAACCAGAGCATCTAATCTAAGTCTACAATTTCACAAGATCATTGTGTACTTTCATTAATCTTGTTCATTATCATTTTCTCTCATGATTAACGTTCTCAAAGCAAGTTTCAGGAGTTTAACACTTTAGATATCTTAATTCCAAGAAAAGCATATATACTATGTCAGAGACATTAAATGCTCTCTGAGTCTCTACCAACGCATTCTCTTCACCTCAACGGCTATATCCAAATAACATAAAGAATGTTCCAAGTAATGCTCAGTGAGTAATGGGAAAACTGAATGCCTCCAACGGTCATTAAAATCTCTCCAACTACAAATATAAAAAGCATTCAAATCAGGAGTTAAGAAGCTGAACTACCGAACTGACGAATATTCATTTTCTGAGCTCTTACTCTTTTGTTTTAATATGCTTCAGTGTTTACATTACCAACTCTATAAGAGAGAACATTCATTGATTTAATACACTTGTTTGAGAGATATCTTAAGGTTGTGGGACCTTAAGTTGGGCATCAATTTACATGGTGTAAGGGGAGCGAGTATTCAAAGTGAGGAATAGATCGCTGTGTACGAGGTGCCAAGAACCCATTGAATCTTGGAAAATATAGTGAAGGCATAAATTCTGTCTGTGAATTGGACGTAGGTCATTGTGAATTAGACCGAACCAGTACAACTCCTGGCGTATATTTTTCTAACACTTTAATCTTCTCCTTATTGGTTTTCAGTTTTATTTGTCTTATCATAAATTTTTATTATCACCCAATTCACCCCCCTCTTGGGTGAAAAGCTTGCACTAACAAAAATAAGTTTTACTATTCATTGGTCTTTAATTCATTTTAATCACTTATTTTGGATATAATTACGGAGGGGGGTTACACTTGAAAGTGTTCGTGCACTTCCAGTTTGCACTTGAGTGTTGGCATAGAGTGTTACCCACACTTCCAATGCTCTTCCTGCACTTCTAGTGTTGTTTTTCTAGCAAAACAGAGCAATGCTTCGTAACTTCTAAAAGTCATAGGAATGATTGTGTAACTTATTTTTCTTGCTTCTAATCATTCAACACTTTATCATATTAGTGATTAAGCATTTTCTAGGTGATCAAACAAGGATTAACACATAACTTGGAAAAGGTAACTTCACGGAGCGTAAGGAGTGTCCAAAATAATGACTAGTTTTTCAAACACAATAGCGGTTGAGACTAGCAATGGGACTTAATGGTAGGTTAAAGTACTCACAACAGTCATATCCTACTCAACTATAAATATAGAAGATTCAATCGAGCAGAGCGATGATGCCAACATATGAATATTATGAGCCATCCACTTCGAGCCAAACACTCTCTATTCTATATTACTTACTATTGAAAGAGTGATTATTTGTACTGTACTTCAGTGAGCATTTTATCCACTCTGTGAGAGAGTTTGTAAGCACTTGTATTTTTGAATTGATCTTAAGGTAGAGAGTCCTTGAGAGGGTTGATTTCCTTATGGGCGAAGCTGTAGAGAGAATTACCGATAAGACTTTCTGCTCGTAAGACTTACATGGTGCAAGCAGTAGAGAATATTGCTACTCGTAAGACTTATATGGGTGTAAGAAGGAGAGAATGTTGCTACTCGTAAGACTTAAACGGGTAAGCAGGAGAGAGAGGTCTTCAAAATTGTTCTTTTTATAAGACTTGGCGTAAAGGGGAGTATCTCGGTTAGAGATTTGTAAAAGGTTTAACAAGTGCCTAGCAAAACATGTGGAATTGTAGAGGCTTCTCTTATGCTCAGATTAAGTTTTTATCTTGTACCCCATTCACCCCCCTTGGGTATTAGTCGATTCTAACATTTGGTATTAGAGTAAGGCTCTTGTTTAAAGGACTTAACCGTCTTAAAAGTTATCAATGACTGATTTTGGTTGTTATATGCTTACGGAAAGTTTTGATTATACATCCCACATCTTTTAAAAAAACATTGATTTTTGGTTTTAGAGAGCTAGAATGACTAGTTTTATAAAACCATTTGATTTTGATATTTGGAATGCTTTTACAAATGCCTTTGATTTTAAACCAAGAAAGGATTGGACAGAAAAGGAAAAGAAAATGTTTTCTTTGAACATTAAAGCAATGAAAATTCTGTATAGTGCTTTAACCGAAAATGATTTTGAGAAAATTAGATTTTACTTTACTGCTAGAGATATTTTGGGATACTCTTGATTCTATTTATACTTTTACCAACTCTATTAGAGTTGAAAGTGTTGATAGTTCATGTGAAACTACAAGCTGCGTATCTACAATGCATGAATAATTGGAAGTTGGTGATGAAAAAGGAGAAAGCATAGAACACTTACATACAGTCAATATGGATAGATAAGAAGAAGAGGATTCCTGAAAAGAGCTCATTATAGACCGACATGAAAAATCACTCTCCGGAGCTCAAGATGAACTTAAGGTAAAAAGTTCCAATTCTTCTTGTGATTTTTGTAAAACTAATTTTTAGAGTCTACATAAGATTTTTTTTTCAACCAATTGTTGATTCTATTAAGAAAAGCAAAATTGTTTTCAAATATACTGGAAAGTATGTTGGGAAGAAAGAATGTTTAAATAAAATCAATTCGAGATTCTACTCTTATGATCGATATAATACTTGCATGATATCCCATAATGCATATCTTCATACAATTTGCAATTATTGTGGTAAATTCAGTCATATTTCTCACACATGCTATATTAGAAGGAATTCTTATGAGAGAAATAAATATGTTTGGGTTTCGAAAGCACATGTAAAGTTCAATGATAACAATCAAGGACTCAAGTATATGTGAGTAACAAAATGTCCATCTAGTACTTTATCTATGCAGAACGATCTGAAAAGAAATGGACATAAGGGTACAGAGAAGATGAATAAGAAGCCAAGAGGTTCTCATGCACCAATTAAAAGGTTCATATCATTGCAGCAGAGAACTCTTGGAACATCCATTGCTGGAGCTACAGAGTATAAGCATAGAAAGAAGCAATAGATAAAAGAAGTATGTTTTACCCCAAGAAAGGGCTACCATAATGTACCATTTAACTACCTTGAGAAGAACAAGAAGAGAAGCATCTATCATACGCAAAGAAAAATACTCTTGAAGTTTACATCATATGAGAGAGCTTTGCATAATCCCAAAACCAAATATGCAAAAACAGAGCTTCAAAGAAAGATGCAGTGGGTATGCAAAGGCAATCCTCCAAACACCTAAAGTAAAATTAAACAACAGTAAAACCTCCTACACTATCATCTTTAATATTTATTGAGATTTATACTTTGTTATCTTAGGAATCAGCATTGCACATATGTTTTTACAATCTTTAGAAAAACCATCCTTAAAGAGTTGTAATGTTCAATAGTCCAACTTTTTATATATATACGCATACTTCATGAGAAAATATTTTTTATGCATAAAGTCATGCTTAATACATTATGCTCAATTTCTTTGAATTAACTATATTTTTAGAGAATGTGAATTATGATTCCTATAAGCTAACCGTGAGTATATCCAAGTAAAATTGGATATTAAAGGAGGAAAAAGGGTTACATGATTTTATAGGATGAAGAAATGAGTGCTATGTTTTCGGTCAGTGAAACAGGGATGAATAGAGTATACATAAACTCTAAGTGAAAACTCAAGTTCATATCAAGTGCAAACACAAATCTCGAGTTCTATAGACAAACTCGAGTACATAACTTAAAGGTTCAGTGGGAAATTCGAGTTCAGGAAGGAAATTGCAAAAAAGCTTGATTTAAAGGTATAGGTTACTCAAGTGATCTTGGAGGACTTGAGTACAAAGATACAAGGAGACGGAAATCAACTTGGGTGTCTACAAGTTACACTCAAGGCAGGTATGTTGTATCAGTAAGTAAACTTTTATCAGGAATCGAGTTCTTAGGGAAAACTTAAATACATATGAACAAGTTCTTAGGCAGAACTCAAGTGTTGCAACTTTGTATCAGTAATTTTAAAACTCAACCATCGTACTCGTTCTACCCAACTCAATTTGAGTGGTAAATACTTGCTCATTATTGCATACCAATAGCAATCAATAATTTATGGTTTTCAAAATATTTTTCATAATGCTGAATGAACCGAAAGTGAAATTGTCTTTTTATGCATTTGAGTTTGAAATGCACATCTCTAAAACTTGTTTAGATTTCAATCCTAGTACGTATACATGATTTATATATATATATTCATGTTAAATTCAAATTGATTTCAAAAACTAAAAGTTAATAGATTTGTACTAAGATGTCAAAAATGCTTCAAGTTCATTCACTAGAGTTTTCCCATCATTGACGTATTGATCATTGATCTTAAATGAGCTATCCAGTGCTTGAATACCTTAGTCCCATTCTCTAAATGAGTTAGATCTCATGTCAAACAAGTTAATCAGTTATGAGTTGCAAGTCTATTTCTTAGAAAAGAATGCAATTTGTGAAAGCCTTATGTCTAATATATAAATCTTTATTGGCTGAGTTATTTCAAGCATATGATGCATTAAATGTTAATGTATTAACCATTATAGTGGAATAATTTACTAGGATGATGTCCTAGTACTCTAGCCATTTGGACTAAAGAGTATATGCTTCATCATTCATAAATTCTTATACTCATTTTGTTGCTCAAAGGCATTAACCATTGATATGATCTATCTTTAAGTAACCAGGGTCATGTATCTATATCCTTGAGTTGAATATTCATATCTTTTATGATACAACTCTAATTGTCAAGATAGTCTTGAATCAATGGCAAAGTCATGATGCTTATATATATCTATCGAGCTAATACTTTTGGTTATCCATATGATTTTAGCACCTAGTAAAATTCTCCAATATGTTAACTTTGATGATTAACATGTTATCTTAGTTGAACTCTAAAGTGAAGCTTTCTGATACATATTTTATAACTATTGACTTGCACCATTTTTAACATGAATATTGATTATAAAAAAGTTTCAAAAATGAGTTTTGCATGTATTCAAAATCTCAATTCCATAATGCAATGTTATGATTTAAAATTACATATGAAATTTGAAATAATTTGCATAATTCATTATCATTCTTGGAAAAGCTGATTTTAATCATCATTTTTCATAAAAATGGATATATCTATCATGGATTGCATGAAAATCTTACCAATAACATATTTTCAATATAAAGTGTATTTACAAATTGTAATTGATCGTTGAAAATCATCATTCTTGATATCAATTGTTTGATATTCTGTATGGCATGAATTAATTGGATGATATTATAATTATAATCTTGGGTGATTTAATATGCTCTTTGCTCAATAATCATGTAGTTCAATCATATAAGACTAAAAAAGTTATTATACCTAATATTGTATGGACCCAAGAGAAGTTGGGTACTAAAGAGCAGTCTTTATGCTTTTACAGGTGTTGATCTAGATGCTCTGCTTTCAAAGAATAGAGGCTAACAGAGTAGGTATGACTAGCAGTATTGCAGTATAAGCAGAAGCTGAATCTTTGATATCACCAAGTGATGACTCGAATGACACCCCATCATTAGCAAGTAACTAGCTGGTGGTGCAGTCAGGGAAAGACAAAGAGGAGGAAGACTCTTAAGTGGGCCTAATTTCAAAGTAGTTTAAGGCTAAGAACAAGTCAAGCCATTATGAGTCTTTGTTGCCTACTCACCTTCCTTATCGTCCCAAGGTGATCAGATATTTCCACTGTGATATGAAGAAAACATAGATGTTCAGAGGAAGATATTAAGATTGAGGAAATGTTGAAAACAATAATCAGAGATCAAAACATCATCATCCTAGCCTCAAAAGATCAATGTGTGGTTAGGAAGCCCCCTATTGGTATATTCAAGGAGTTCAATAAGCCAGAAATGTTCAAAATCATTAGATCAAAAGGGCCACGAGGATTCTTGATTTCAATCTTATTCATATATGATCCTCATATGAATATCAGATATACCTATACTAGAGCTATGGAGAACAAGGCTAATAACTTCACTCAATTGATCGAGAAGAATTTGTTAGATCCCAAGGTTTGATGATAACAAAAGACAATTGAGTGTAAATCATAGTTTTACAAGTCTAAGGAATGTTTACAAAGTTACCAAATGCATATGGCAAAGTTCTGTGATGTTTGCTGTCAAAATTAACTGATGTACTCGAGCATAAGACTAGCACTCGAGCATAGAACTCTTTTATGCTCGAGCAGATGCGAGTGATAGCCAGAAAGTGTTTGCCTGAAAGCATACTACTGTCATTTTTATTGATGCACTCGAGCACTGGAGATAGCACTCGAGCAGAAGAGTCTTTTTCACTTGAGCACATGCGAGTGAGGGACTGCGAGTGCTTGGCCGAGAGCAATTCCTGTCATTCTTCTTTAATGCACTCGAGCAGTTAAATCAATACTCAATCATGAAGTTGTTTTGTACTCGTGCACTAGTGAGTGAGGGACTGCAAGTATTTGGCTGAGAGTCAAGAAGGTCAGAGAAGCACAAGTATGCCTGAGTGAGACTTTATGTGCTTGAGTAACACATCAATACTCGCGAGTGAGAAATCTAACTCTCTCTAATTCTGATACAAGAGCTGATAATAAGGGTATATTACATGAGAATATTCTTCTCACTCGAGCAGGAGTATGTGTGCTCGAGTGAAGGCCCACATCACCTGCGAGTGCAAAATCTAACTCTTGATAAAATGGTATGCGAGTTCTGTCCAGAGACGAGTCTCCTAGTGTAAAATGCAAGGCCACTTGAGCAGAAGGAGTTGTGCTCGAGTGAGGCCCCACATCACTTGTGAGTGAGAAAACTATCTCTCTGAAATCCTATGCGAGTGCAAGTTCAAAACTGAAGAACAAGGAGAAAAATGGTGAGATCACTCGAGTGAGCCCATCCATGCTCGAGTGATACTCTGCCAGAAGAGAAAATGCACCAGTCTTACAGTGTTCCATCTGAATATGGTTTAATGTTATGTATTTATCTTATCATCACTTTTTATTATTATTTAACATCATTTTGAATGTTTTATAAGTGTGATACAGGAGGATAAACGTTGAAATAAAAAGACACGAAGGAAGTCAAATAATGGCAGACAACATCATGACAAGCACGTACCTACTACATTCAAAGTTTTCAAATGTACGCATGCCATTCCATAGTAATATGCCCTGCTCCACAATGATCGTTATTCAAACGGGCAAAACTGAACATCTATAAATACAGAGTTCCAGAGAGATTGAAAACAACAACTAAGCACAAGAATTCAGAAGCAAATACACGAGTCTTTGTTATTCATATTTTCTCTGTATTCATATTGATCTTCAGTGTTTATCATATTTGCTCTGTAACAGAGTCTATATACATTTCAAATTCTATTTTCATTTGATCTTAGGGTATTGGGACTTTGAGAGGGTAGATATCCTTACGAGAGAAGCAGTTGAGAGAATTCCTAGTTAAACCTTCCACTCATAAGACTTATAAGATACAAGCAGCAGAGAACGTTGCTGCTCGTAAGACTTACAGTGGTGTAAGCAGGGGAGAACGTTGCTGATCATAAGACTTGTATACGTAAGCAAGTGGGAAAGGTCATAGGTTGTTTTTCTGCACGTAAGACTTGTCGTAAGGGGAGAGAAATTTCTTAGTGTGAGAATATTTCTACTCGTAGTCTGTTTGAGGACAATTGTTGTTTTGTGGCGTTCTGAGAGCCCATTGAATTTTGGAAGAATAGTGAAAATCTCAGTAGGTCTTGATCTCTGAGGACTGGACGTAGGCCTGGTTTTTAGGCCGAACCAGTATAACTCTTTGTGTTCCAATCTTTTCAACTCTGCTCTGTCTACTACAATTTTCATATCACCACATCAAGCAAAAATTTATCACATCACCCAATTCACCCCCCTCTTGGGTGAAGCTTGCCTCTTTCATTTGGTATCAGAGCGAGGTCTTCTCCGAAGAGCCTAACAGTTTGAGAAGGATCCGATAAATGGCAACAATGGGTGAAAACATTCTTCCAGACGGAGATTAATCACTAGACCTCTAGGTTTTGCTGGAGAACATTTTTCGTTCTGGAAAGCTAAGTTTAGAGTGTTCATAATGGCTAACGGGTACAGTTTATGGAATGTAATACAAGATGGTGACTATGTTCCAATGAAGAAAATCGAAGATAGAGTCGTTAAGAAAAGCCCAGAGGAGTTTGACGAAAATGATAAAAAGTTAGTAACGTTAAATAGTAAAGCTATTTTAATGATACAGAGTGCTCTCAGTCAAAAGGAATATTTTTGAATATGTACTCTACCAACTGCCAAAAAAATGTGGGATGCTCTTGAAATCGCTCACGAAGGTACATCTAGAATCAAAGAAAATAGAGTCAATGCTCTAATTACAGAGTATGATCTATTTCGTATAAAACCTGGAGAAGGTATATTAGAATTCGAACTCAGGTATACTCATCTTTGTAAGATCAAGCGTTTCACCCAAGAGGGGGGGTGAATTGGGTGATACTGAAATTTCTTTCGAAAATATAAAACTTTGACAAAAGAATTAAAACAGTAATGAGTAAGGAGAAATATCACCGAAGTGTACACCGGGAGTTATACTGGTTTGGTCACAACCACTTTGACCTACGTCCAGTCCTCAGAGCTTCTCTGAGAGTTTCACTAAAACTTCCAAGATTCAGTGGGTTCTTGGCACCACAGTACAAGCAAGTTCCTTCACACCTGGACACTCGCTCCCCCTTACAGGTTGTAATCCAATCCCAACTCAAGGTTCCACAACCTTAAGTTATCTCAATAACAAATATTGAGTTTGAATGAAATATCTCTCACAAAGAGTAAATGATAATCACTAAAGCATATGAATACAATTTCAACGTGAAAACAGAGCAATGAACTTAATGAATCGTTTGTGTGGATGCTTGGTTGTTCTTCTCTGTTTGAAGGTTCCCATATATATAGATATGATGGTGATGACCGTTGGAACGTTTTCCTTTCGTCCGTTGGTGAGTGCGCAGCCACTGTTGACTTTTCAAGTTTTTGAAAAATATCCGTTGGCGGTGGTTGGCATTTGAACGTTTGATTTGACTTTCATCTCTTGAAGTGATTCCTTCATTGTTTATCTGTAAATAGACTAAGAATACTAATACAATGAAAGGTTAATCATATAGGAAACAAATCAATGAACGTTTGAATGATTTCTAAATTTCTGGGTATGCTTACTCGAGTAGCTCCTCGAGTAACCCTTGAAGTTTACTCGAGTAGCTCCTCGAGTAACATCGGGAAATCATTTATCAACTGCAAGTTAATGAACAAGTATAAGATTACTCGGGTAGTGCATGGAGTAAACTAAATTTCAAACCTTTGGAATAGTTATTTACTCGGGTAGCTACTCGAGTAATGCACTCACAACTTTATGAGTTACTCGGGTAACACCTCGAGTAATCCTTTGAAAAACTTTTGATTACTCGATGCTCTACTCCAATAATGTTGCAGGATCAAAATGCCGAGAGCACTTACCTCATTACTCGAGTAGCTCCTCGAGTAATGCACTCAATCTTGCATAAGTTACTCGGGTAGCACCTCGAGTAACTGAGACATTTGAAGATAACTTACCCTGGTCATGACTTGAAGTTTCCTTTGAAAATATTTGTGCTTACTGGGGTACATACTCGAGGAATCCACTTAAGATAAAACATTAGAAACTTGAATACTCGAGTAAGCACTCGAGGAAGACGAAATAAACAATTCAAGTTAATCGGATACCAACCTCAAGTTTTAACTTACCTCAGGCTGTTACTCGAGTACCTCCTCGAGTAACATTGGCAGTGGTACAAAGTGCCGAGAGTTACACATTTTCAAATATACGGTTACTCGAGTAGCTCCTCGAGTATCATGGAAAACTTGAAGTCTGACTGGAAGTTTCTGATCTGGTTACTCGAGTAGCTCCTCGAGTAACATTAGCAGTGGTACAAACTGCCGAGAGGTACATATGGTTACTCGAGTAGCTCCTCGAGTAACATTATGCTAACTTGAAAGCAACTGGAAGTTTTCTCATGGTTACTCGAGTACCTCCTCGAGTAACATTAGCAGGCCGAGAGCAACCTTGAAATTTTACCTGGTTACTCGAGTAGCGCCTCGAGTAATGGTGGCAGGTAACTGGAAGTTTTGCTCTGTTACTTCAAGTTTTGTCTCATTACTCGAGTAGCGCCTCGAGTAATGCCTGAGAAGATTTGCTACTGATCAAGTTCCTCAGTATTTTCTCTTGTCCAATCTTCATTACTTCCATGCTTACTTCAAGTAAGCTTATTCCTGTCATTACTTAGTTCAAACTTGATTATTAAACATTTCCTTTTCAAACCATTCTTTTGTTATCATCAAAACATGAGATCTAACATTCTCCCCCTTTTTGATGATGACAAAACTTGGTGATTTTGAACATGGTTTTTCAAATTGGATTCTTAATTAATTATTTCTTATTAAGATTGAATATACCTTGCATATATAACAACTTCATTAGTCCAAACATAATTCAAAGCTTTAAAAGATATCCAATGAAGTCATAATTGCATTAATCTTAAAACTTCAAATTACAAGGTAAAATAAGTTCAAAGAAACTAGAAACTAATAACAGAAATGCACCCTAGAACCCAATACAACCAAATATTCCAAAATAAGCTAGGACACATCCACAAAATCATTCTCAAGCTCTTCTCCCCCTTTTTGGCTTCATCAATCAAGTGGAGGGCTAGGAGGCTTCGCCATGGAGATGGGTGTTACAGGAAAGACCATAGAATCATCTGAGTCCAAAGAGTCAAATGAGCTAGAAGGTACTGGATCAGGCAGATTAAGTGGAGGAATATGGATGTCATCTCTAGGCAGGAGAGGAGAAGGTTGGAAGACAACCATAGTTGAGGTTTCTCCTTCCGGGGTGATCTGAGTCTCAGCTTCTGGAGTTGTGTCAAAAGTTGGAGTGAGATGCTCAGAAGAAGAAGATGACACTACCTCTGTTTGGGTAGGAGAGGGAATAGGTTTGGGAGTGGTCTCAGATTGTGGCTTTTGAGGTGAATCACCAATGGTGATATGTGTAGACTCAAGGGTTTCAGGATCATCCACTGTGAATAATATGTCTTTTCCTTGGGTCTCAGGTGGATCAGAAACCAGAGGAGTAGATGGTTCTGCCTCAGGAGTGGGAGTAGGAATAGGAATGTCTGAAGGCGGGTCTACTGAAGGAGGTGGTGGTGGTGCAGATGAAGAAGGACCAGAAGAAGGTCCAGGACCCAGAGGATCCAACCGTGCTAGAATCAATCTTAGGGTCTCTCCCTGAGCCCGTTGCTCTGCTAGCAACTCCTCATGTCTCCTATCCATTCTCTCAACCAACTCCTCATGCCTTTTGTCAATTTTCTCAACCAGTTCTCCCATCTTGAAGTTGGTATTGGTAATCAATTCAGCATTAGTATTGGCTATGTCCACATGGAAGCCTCTGAGAATGTTCTCCATGAAGTGCTGGAGAGTGGCATTCAGGAAGGATGGTGAGGATGTGGTAGCAGCTGGAGCCGATGACTGAGTGTCATCCATTCTACTGGTTTCTGCCTCAGTAGCTTTTCTCTTCTTCTTGGACCCAGACTCCAGTGGGCCTTTAAGAGGGATGTCTATGTTTAGTTTACCAATCTGGTTCCTTCCGACCGGGGACAACCTCTCAATTGGCTCTTTGCTATCCAAGTACCATATTTTGTTCTCTTTTAAGATAAGAGACACAATTTGAGGATATGGCATTGGAGTGGTTCCCTTTCCATCCACCTTATACCTCTTCATCTCTGAGAATATATACTCTCCCAGATCCTTTTCTTCTTTCAAAAGGAGTGAAGCAAACCATCTATAGTCCCTATCTGAAAAGTGGGTATAGTTGTTGGCTTTGTTCACTAGGGACCTAGAGTAGATGTACCATAGGACCCTGTGATGATCACACATATCACTCGGTTTGAAATTGAGGGGGCCAACTAACTCACCGGGCTTAAGGATAGTGAATATCTGGTTAGGCTCAAGTTCAGAATAGATATCATCCGGGGGATTCTCAATTCCTAACCATAAATTGATCCTAGAGGGAGATATAAGGATTTTCTGTCCTCTCACTGTGGTAGTCATTTCTTCCTCAACTGAGGTTCGGTCAGGCTCATCTATGATCTCAAGGTTGCAGTAAAAATGGGTGATTACCTTTGTGCAAAAAGGCAATCTCACAGATAACCAAGACATAAAAGGATCAAGATAAGGACTAAGGTCAAACTTCACTACCTCTTGTAGAAGCTTCAGATCAACGTAGTGTGTTTTACACACTTTCCTTCTGGAGAACTGTGTTGAGTACTTCAGAGACTCCACCAATTTGCCCACATTAAATCCCTTTGGTGGACTAGTGATTTCTGCTTCAGGAATCTTGGATTTCTTAGAGGATTGACCCTTCTCCAGTTGGTCAATGATCCCAGCCATTGCCTTAGCCACATTTTTGTCATACTTTGGCTTTTTGGGAGGTTTTGGAGTAAAAGAGGGTGTTGATGAGTCTGAGTGAGAAGGTGAAGGAGTTTTGACACCTTTACTCCTTCCGGTAGATGTGCTCTTTTTAGATTGAGCCCTAGTCACAATGGGCTCTTTGATAACCACACCTTTGGCTTTTGGTTGAGGTTGAGGTTTGAGAGGGGTTTTTGCTTTTGGTCTAGGAATCAACTTTCTTCTTTTTGTTGGAGGAGGAGAAAGAAGATCAGGATTTTGCTCAGAATCAGAATCAGTGAAGTTGAGATTCTTGGTTCTAACCATTTTGAATCAAAGAGAATCAGAAATCTCAGAAACAGAGGTCACTGTCGCTAGTTTAGGTCAGAGGGATTTTGAACAAAATAGGAAGTTTTTGATCTTGAAACTAGTTGGGTTTTGACGGAAATGGGGCAAGGAATCGATTGGGAAAAGTTTTTGAAAGGGTGTATAGTGATTTACTCGAGGAGATTTTGTGGAAATGACCAAGTTTGCGCAAGATAAAGACCTAAATCCCGACTTTACTCGAGGCCTTACTCGAGTAACATTCAACGTTACTCGAGGCCTTCCTCGGGTGTTCATACAGGAAAAATTCAAAATAATTCATTTAAATTGCGTACCTTGTATGAATAATATAGTAATTATCCATAGATGTTCCCTCGATCATTTATAACTCATGTTGATCAGATTTGCATCATTCTTTATCAATTTGAGAATCTAGACTCCGACGTTACTCGAGGCCTTCCTCGAGTAAGCTTCAAGTTTACTCGAGGCTCGCCTCGGGTAACCTGTCTTTTGAACTTCTGACCTTTCATTTCCTCAAAACTGAACCGTTAGATTTAAATATCAAGTTACTCGATCCATTACTTCCAGTTTTGGGGGCCATTACTCGAGTACATACTCGAGTAAACTGCTACTTTACCTCAAGTTACTCCTCGGGTAAATCTTTTCTGTCACCCATTACTTCAAGTTGGTACTCCAGTAATGGTGTCCTCTGATCACCTCTGTTTTTGTTTCTCAAAACAGAGTTTCTTTCTTCCTGCAAAACAAATTTCTATATACTCCGATGCTTAAGTTAGTAATTATCAAAACATTATTAAATGACTTCATCTAATATTATGAAATGCTGAAATTACTTATAACTCATTGGGATTTACCATTCCCAATTCTCTTCTAATGTATAGAAATTGATCTTTTGCAAGGGGTTTTGTGAAGATATCGGCTAATTGAAGATGAGTAGGAATGAATATCACTTTCACATCTTTCTTTTGGACATGATCTCTGATGAAGTGATGTCTGACATCGATATGCTTGGTTCTAGAGTGTTGAACTGGATTCTTTGCCAAGCTTATCGTACTAGTGTTGTCACACTACTACAAAAAGGGGCTTTAACCTCCCAAATTTGGCACTTTTAACGTCCCAAAACGGGGGGACGTATATGCTGGGGGCGTAGTAAGTTGAGACAAAAGACGTCCCAAATGATAGGGACGCCTAAAGTCTGACTTTAGGCGTCCCAAATTAATATTTGGGACGCCTAAAGTCCCCCCATGATGGGACTTTAGGCGTCCCAAATTAAGATTTGGGACGCCTAAAGTCCCACGCTGGGGGACTTTAGGCGTCCCAAATCTTAATTTGGGACGCCTAAAGTCCCACCCTATGGCGACTTTTGGCCTCCCAAATCTTAATTTGGGACGCCTAAAGTCCCACCTGGGGGACTTTTGGCCTCCCAAATCTTAATTTGGGACGTCTAAAAGTCAGGTTTTTTTTTTATACCATAATTTACATTCTGTATTACCCAACGAATTGAAACTGCAGAAACAGAATAAAAGATGGATTCATAAACCACACTGTCCGTTACAAACTAGTAAGGACATCCAGCACTACAATCTTTACTATATATACATACAATAACCTTTCATGCAACCTACTACTATATATATCAACAAAAAACAACCAGAAAGTGTCAAAACGCTGTCATCACACAAGTACAAACTGATATAAAATAACAAGTTTACTGATCTATATGTTGAAGAAGATGTCCAGCCAATAGATCTCTGATCAAATCAAGGTCTTCACGTAGGTAGGCATCATCATTATCAAAAATCTGAAAATTAGAAAGTAATAAGCTTTGATGAAATGAATCTCAAGCAAATGAATTAATTAACATTTCGATTAGAACACCAAAAATATTATCATTTGAGAATGAAGAAGCGATTACCTTTTCAAAATCGCTAGTAATTCCACCTTGAGTTATGTTATACATATAAAGTATAACATAATATCCGCATTCAGTGTTGCCAGGTTGCCGAGGGCACTTTTAATCAAAGGGATGCAATTAGTTGTTAAAATCAATAAAGGTATGTCTAAAAGGACCGTCAATGAAACAATTAGGTAGGATCGAATGTACTTACTATGGGATAAAACCACTTTGGCTTTTTAACAACTGCACCCTCGCGTGACCCACCTAGGATTCTATATGTTTGACAAGCACTATCATGAAAAGCAAAATGAACAGAAATTAGAACCATTCATTTATTTTTGTTGTTAATGAAATACAAACAGAATAACTTACGTGTCGAAGACGGATTTTGTCTCTCTGTCTGGCCTGTTACTCAAGGGATCAAACCAATAGACTACGTTGCGGCGGGGACATATAACACACAAAGTCCAGTGGTTTCTTTAACAACATGTACACATTAAAATGAAGTTAGATGAGTGAGAAGACAATTATTTAGTAAACTTCTGAAATTGACAAAATGTAAATACGAACCGTTGGACAATGGGTGCTAGATAACAACGAAGTTTGGTTTGTGCCATTTGGGAGCCGACATAGTGAGTCCTATGCGCCACAGTACAAGTATCCCCCGTCGTATTCGCAGGACATAAGAATCCATACCAATTACTTCTTTCCATGTTTGCGCAGAGATTGTGGAAGGTGCTATAATAGAATTAAAATAAGGAATCAATTCTTGAAAATCACAGGGAAGTCGTTTATCGTTGTGAAAATCAGTGCACGTAGCTTGAAAGACTCCTTCTTATAAGCATCAAACACATCTATGCCTTCCTCCCATAACTTCTTCAAGTCCTCAATCAAAGGCGCCAAATAGACATCAATATCGTTCCCTGGCTATTTTGGTCCAGAAATCATCATAGATAGCATCATATACTTACGTTTCATACATAGCCAGGGAGACAAGTTGTATATTACAAGGAGAACCGGCCACGCACTATGTGTACTAGTAAGAGTTCTATACGGATTGATGCCGTCTGTACAAAGCCCAAGCCGTAGGTTTCTCGGCTCGCTGCCAAATTGAGGGAAGATTTCATCTATTTTTTTCCATTGTGGAGAGTCAGCTGGGTGCCGAAGATATTTCCCATCAGATGTTCTCTCATCAGAGTGCCATCTCAACTTCTTCGCTTTTGTTGCACTCGCAAACAAACGTTTAAAACGTGGTATTATTGGAAGATACCACATAACCTTTAAAGGTTGCCTTTTACTTGTCACATCACCACAACCACCATCTTTTTTCACTTTGTATCGTGCAGTTTTACACTTAGGACACTCACTAAGACCTCCGTACTCATTTCTGTACAGTACGCAGTCATTAGGGCAAGCATGTATCTTCTTATACTCCATACCCATTGTAGACAGGATTTTCTTGGCCTCATACATACGATTTGGAAGTACATTATCCTCCGGAAACATATCACACAATAGTTCAAGTAGCAATGTGAAACTACTATCGGTCCACCCACAAGTTGCCTTTAAGTTAACTAAATGTAATGTTCCTGTCAGCCGCGTGTACTTACTACCACTGTACAATGGTGTCTCTGCATCACTCCGCAGGCTGTCATACTCCTGCGACTGCGCAAAGGATTCTGCCTCAACATCGTTAATCATTCTCTCCATTCTATCTTCATCTATGACATCCACAGCTTCCTTCTTGTGTGACGGACAATCAGTTACTTCCTCACCATGCCATATCCACCTTGTGTATCGCAGATTTATTCCATCACAAAGTAGGTGATCCTTTATGACATCAACATCCCGTCTACTCTCATTCAAACAATTGACACAAGGACAAAAATACTTCCCATTTCTTGCAGGAGCATTCTTTTTAGCGAATTCAATAAATTCGTCCACCCCTTTCTCATATTCTTCACTAGTTCTCAAAGCATTCATCCAACTATGATCCATTTTGTTACCACCTAAGGCATTACCAAATTACATTCACACGTTTAGTACAATTCTCAACGACATATGATGGGATTGCCTAATTAAGTTATTGCCCCCTCCTAGCCTCATCTCTCCTAGATAACAATCATTTAATGAATATTGTGGGGGAGGCTACACTACTACAGAATTGAGATATAACCACCCCAAAAGACGTCCCAAATTGAAAATTGGGTGGTTAAAAAGATAGGCGGTGGCATTTTCGTAATTATATATATGTAGGGGAATTATATAAGAACCTCTCCAAAAAACTGGCACGGCACAATTGCACCCTATCACTATTTTCTATTAATTAATGAAGAGTAAATATCAATTAATAAGTATTTGACAATATTCTGGCAAAAAAAAGTATTTGACAATAATTTTTCATTTATTTGAAATTATAAATAATGCTTAAACTTACATGCATGAATATGAATTTAATTTTATTATCTAATTTGAGTAGAATATTAATTAAACTTACATGTATGAATATGAAAATGTAATAAATTATAAATATTGATCTCTCTGTGAAATCACGAATGGTATAAATTCAAAACTTCATTAAAATCATTTATTACATTTTCATGCCTTGTGTTAATATTGCAATGCTTTTCTCTACGTAGCTTTTACATATTTTTTATAAAAGAAAGTTTGCAAGCTAAGTGAGACGAAGAAGACACTACAACTCTTGAAATATTTGTATTCAACATCCATATTACCTCACATGTCTCTCTACTTCTTACAGCAACATATTGTAATGAATTTAAAAAGGAATTTAGCAACGTGTAAATGCATAACATGTTATAAGCTAAGGGGTCCTATAACAGGGGAGTCTTCTTAATAGATAAGCACAATCTCAACCATTTATATATAAGCAATATATAATAATCACAATCTCAACCATTTAATTTATATTTCAAAAACAAAATATAACATTCTGTTACAAAATAAAAAAATAAAAATAAAAACGAAGAAATAACCAACCTGATCAGCTAGCTAGTATGTTGGAGAGGTAGATGGAGATCCACGGTGGTGTGTGCACAACAATGGAGCGACCAAGGTGGAGGAGAGAGCAAAGAAACAAAGAGGAAGAAGAAGGGAGGAGTTCAACGACGGTGTTAAAGTTGTGGGTGAGGAATTGAACAAGGGAGGAGGAGAGAGCAAAGATCCACGGTTGAACAAGGGAGGAGGGAGGAGTTGAAGCAAAAAAACTCTAGGAGGGGCCGATGGTGTGGGTGGGGAGAGGAGGAAGAAGAGTTTTGTGGGTGAGGAATTGAAGAAAGAAAACCAGAGGAGGGAGGCCGACGGTGTGGGGGAGAGGAGGAAGAAGAGTAAAGTTGTGGGTGGGTGAGAGGAGATGGGTGTGATAGACCGCATGTCAGACAAGTGTCTGACATGCAACGCCTTTAGGCGTCCCAAATGGCATTTGGGACGCCTAAAGTCCTACTTTAGGCGTCCCAAATGACATTTGGGACGCCTAAACCTAGCTCCAGGCGCTAAAAAAAATTTCATAAATTTATATTTCGCGCCATGAAGCACATTAGACGTCCCAAATTTTAATTTGGGACGCCTAAAGGTTCCCCTACATATATATAATTACGAAAATGCCACCGCCTATCTTTTTAACTACCCAATTTTCAATTTGGGACGTCTTTTGGGGTGGTTATATCTCAATTCTGTAGTAGTGTCACAATAGATTGGTATCTCTTTGAGATAAATACCAAGGTCTTGTAATTGCTGTTTTAACCATATCACTTGTGCACAACAACTTGAGACTGCAACATATTCGGCTTCCGTTGACGAAAGAGACACTGTATTTTGTTTCTTGCTGAACCACGAGACAAGAGATCCTCCAAGGAATTGTCCTTGTCCACTGGTGCTCTTTCTGTCTGTCTTGTATCCTCCATGATCAGAATCTGAATAAGCAATTAAATATTCACTTCTTCCTTTGGGATACCACAGACCCAATTCTGGTGTGTCAGCAAGGTATCTAAAGATTCGTTTGACCGTTTCAGCATGTGATTCCTTTGGCGCCGATTGATATCTTGCACATATGCCGACACTAAATTGAATGTCTGGTCTGCTTGTCGTGAGATAGAGTAATGATCCAATCATTCCTCTATATTTTGTGATATTGTAGTCTTTCCCTTTGACATCAGCATCAAGTAACGTTGTTGAGCTCATAGGTGTGTCTGAGCCATTTGCTTCATCCATTCCATACTTCTTCAATAGCTCTTTTAAATACTTTGTTTGAGATATGAATATTCCATTCTTTCTTTGTTTGATTTGCAAACCAAGAAAGAAATTCAATTCTCCCATCATTGACATCTCAAACTCACCCTGCATTATCTCAGAAAATTCCTTACACAGAGATTCATTAGTAGCACCGAAAACAATATCATCAACATATATTTGAACAATTAAAATATCATCATGTTTTCGATTTATGAATAATGTTGTATCAACTTTTCCTCGTACAAAACCTTGATCGATGAGAAACTTACTAAGCCTTTCATACCAGGCTCTAGGAGCTTGTTTTAAACCATATAAAGCCTTTTTAAGTTTGAAAACATGGTCCGGTTTAGTGACATCTTCAAAACCAGGAGGTTGTTCTACATATACTTCTTCCATGATGTAACCATTTAGAAAGGCACTCTTAACATCCATTTGATAGAGTTTGAATCCTTTGATGCATGCAAAGGCTAAGAGTACACGTATAGCTTCCAATCTAGCCACTGGAGCATACGTTTCCTCATAATTAATTCCTTCTTCCTGATTATAGCCTTTGGCCACCAATCTTGCCTTGTTTCTGACAATAATTGCAGATTCATCAAGTTTGTTTTTGAATACCCATTTAGTACCAATGATCGTATGATCCTTGGGTCGGGGCACCAAATCCCAGACTTGATTCCTTTCAAATTGATTTAATTCTTCTTGCATTGCTATGACCCAATCATTGTCTGATAGGGCTTCATCAATGTTAGAAGGTTCAATCTCAGAAATGAATGTAGAAAAACTTACTTCATTGAAAACTCTATTTCTGGTTTTGATCCCTTCATTCACATCTCCTATGACTTGATCTAAGGGATGACTTCTATTGTATTTCCAGGCTTTAGGTTGACCTAGGGATTGCTCTTCATCCTTAGTTTCATCAACCTCTGGAATAAGAGACTTAGAGATAGATTGACCATTTTCTTGATTTAAAACAACTTCCTGTTCTTCATCAATGGTTTTGTCAGAGGTTTCAAATTCATCAAATACAACATGAATTGATTCTTCAACAACACAAGTTCTTTTATTGAAAATTCTATATGCTTTACTTCGGTTAGAATATCCTAGGAAAATTCCTTCATCAGTTTTAGAATCAAATTTTCCTAAGTTATCTTTACCATTATTATGAATGAAACACTTACAACCGAAGATGTGTAGATGACCAATGTTTGGCTTCCTTCCTTTGTATAGCTCATATGGTGTCTTTCCAAGTTTCGTTCTGATGTAGGCTCTATTTGAAATATAGCATGCTGTACTCATAGCATCAGCCCAGAAAACTTGAGACATGTTCTTTTCATTTAACATTGTTCTAGCCATTTCAGTAAGTACTCTATTCTTGCGTTCCACAACTCCATTTTGTTGGGGCGTCCTTGGAGCAGAGAAGTTGTGATCAATGCCATTAGTATCACAATATTCTTCAAAGGCTTGATTCTCAAATTCTCCACCATGATCAGTCCTAATACCTGCAATAGACATACCTTTCTCATTTTGCACTTTCTTGGCAAAAACAATAAATTCTTCAAAGGTTTCATCTTTTGATGATAGAAAAATAACCCATGTAAATCTAGAAAAATCATCAACAATGACCAATGAATACAAGTTGCCACCAAGACTCTTTACTCTTGCTGGACCAACTAAATCCATATGCAATAATTGTAATGGTCTATTTGTTGAAATCTCATTTTTCAATTTGAAAGATGATTTAGTTTGTTTACCCTTTTGACATGCGTCACAAATCAAATCGTTTTTGAAATTTACTTTGGGTAATCCAAGAACTAAATCCTTTTTGAGTAGTTTACCTAGTTGATGCATATTGACATGAGCCAATCTCTTATGCCATAACCAACTTTCATCGGTATTACTCAGAAAACAGTTTTCAGATTCATTTCTACTAATATCTAGAGTATAGCAGTTACCTTCCCTTTTTGCTCTGAGCTTAGCCTTGATATTTTTCTTATCAAGCTGTAAGTCATTCTTGTTGATAATTAGACATTCCTCTGAATCAAATATTATCCAGTTGTCTTTATCTGCACTTTGACTTACGCTCAGCAAATTATGACACAAGCCTTCAACGTAATATACATCTTTGATTTGTATGCCTTTGTCATTTTTGATTTCACCAATTCCTGCTATTTTTCCGGATTGATTTCCTCCAAATTTTACCTTTCCACCTTCCTTAGGTTGTAATGTGGTAAAACTTTCGAAATCTCCGGTCATATGTCTAGAGCATCCACTGTCTATGAACCATTTGTTATTTTTGGATGCTTTAAGACATACCTGCAATCAAATGACTAAGTTTTAGGTACCCACTTCTTTTTGGGTCCTTTCGGGTTAGTATAAATGATTTTCTGAATATATGTGCCTTTAGGTACCCATTTGTAGGTTCCTATGTTTCCTTTCTTTTTATGAATGCATGAGGAGGTATAATGACCTTTTCTATTACAGTAATTACAAAATGCAAAAGGATTTGATATATGTACAGAATGCTGGAAATAGTTCAAATATGACTTACCTCCTGCTTTCTTTCTACCTTTCCTTTTATCTGATTTTGGATCATATCCAATACCAGATCGGTCATTTACAAATCGTTGTTCTTTTAAAATCACACTTAGCATCTCACTTCCTTTGGTAAACTTTTCAAGAGTTTTTGTGAGATCATTGTTTTTCTCTTTTAAAGAAGAACAATTTTCACAATTCTTTTCTGAACTTTCTTTAAGTTCAATTTCAAGAGCTTTGTTTTTCTTTTTGAAAACAATTAGTTCTTTAACTACTTTGATGAATTCAGAATGTAAAGCATTATATTCAGATAATAATTCATCATAGGTAGGGTCAGAATCATTTACCTCTTCTTCTGTCTCTTCTTGAGCAACAAGACATATGTTGGCTACTTCTTCCTCATCACTTTCTTCGTCTGAGGAACTATCTCCCCATATAGCAGATACAAAGGCCTTCTTTTTGTTAAAGAATTTGCCTTTTCTCTTTTCTTTGCTCTTTTGATTGAGCTCTGGACATTCTGATTTGATATGTCCTGGTTTACCACATTCATAACAAATGATATGGTCTTTGTTGCTAGTTCCTCCTTTTTGAAAGTGTTTGTAGCCTTGACCTTTCTTGTAGAACTTTCTGAATCGTTTTATGATTAAGCCCATTTCATCATCATCAAACTCCTCAACTTCATCTTGATTTTCTTCTTTTGCTTTTAGAGCTAGACCTTTCTTTCTTTTGTCACTGATGTCGTCTAGTTCCCGTTTGAACTTTAACTTGCTTTCATATTCAGAAAGGCTTCCAAATAGAGAAGCAACTGATCTCATTGATTCTCCTTTTGCCTCTTCTATCGCAGTGACTTTGGCCTCCCACTCTTTAGAAAGAATATTCAAAATCTTTCGTACTTGGATATTTTGATCATATACTTTTCCAAGTGCTGCAAGTTGATTAACAAGATGAGTATACCTAAGTTCGAATTCAGAAATTGACTCACCTGATTTCATTCGAAGTAGATCGAATTCTGTGATCAAGGTGTTGATTCGATTCTCCTTTATTCCCGAAGTTCCTTCATGAGCTATTTCCAGAGCTTCCCACATTTCCTTTGCTGTTGGGAGTGTGCAGATTCTGAAGTATTCATTTTGACTCAAGGAGCTTTGTAACATCAGAATTGCCTTGCTATTGAGAGTGATAAGTTTCTTGTCATTCTCATCATATTCCGCTGGCGTCTTTGGAATTTTCTGAGAATCTACAGTCTTTGTAGGTTGATAGTTTCCACTCTCGATTACATCCCATAGCCCATATTCAGTAGCCATCACGAACACTCTGAATTTAGCTTTCCAGAAAGAAAAGTGTTCTCCATTGAAACCGGGAGGTCTAGTGATGGATGCTCCGTCGGGAAGAATTCCTTCACCCATGCTTGCCATTGGATCCTTCTTAGGTTGTTATACCTTAACAAGAAGACCTACGCTCTGATACCAAATGTAAGATCAAGCGTTTCACCCAAGAGGGGGGGTGAATTGGGTGATACTGAAATTTCTTTCGAAAATATAAAACTTTGACAAAAGAATTAAAACAGTAATGAGTAAGGAGAAATATCACCGAAGTGTACACCGGGAGTTATACTGGTTCGGTCACAACCACTTTGACCTACGTCCAGTCCTCAGAGCTTCTCTGAGAGTTTCACTAAAACTTCCAAGATTCAGTGGGTTCTTGGCACCACAGTACAAGCAAGTTCCTTCACACCTGGACACTCGCTCCCCCTTACAGGTTGTAATCCAATCCCAACTCAAGGTTCCACAACCTTAAGTTATCTCAATAACAAATATTGAGTTTGAATGAAATATCTCTCACAAAGAGTAAATGATAATCACTGAAGCATATGAATACAATTTCAACGTGAAAACAGAGCAATGAACTTAATGAATCGTTTGTGTGGATGCTTGGTTGTTCTTCTCTGTTTGAAGGTTCCCATATATATAGATATGATGGTGATGACCGTTGGAACGTTTTCCTTTCGTCCGTTGGTGAGTGCGCAGCCACTGTTGACTTTTCAAGTTTTTGAAAAATATCCGTTGGCGGTGGTTGGCATTTGAACGTTTGATTTGACTTTCATCTCTTGAAGTGATACCTTCATTGTTTATCTGTAAATAGACTAAGAATACTAATACAATGAAAGGTTAATCATATAGGAAACAAATCAATGAACGTTTGAATGATTTCTAAATTTCTGGGTATGCTTACTCGAGTAGCTCCTCGAGTAACCCTTGAAGTTTACTCGAATAGCTCCTCGAGTAACATCGGGAAATCATTTATCAACTGCAAGTTAATGAACAAGTATAAGATTACTCGGGTAGTGCATGGAGTAAACTAAATTTCAAACCTTTGGAATAGTTATTTACTCGGGTAGCTACTCGAGTAATGCACTCACAACTTTATGAGTTACTCGGGTAACACCTCGAGTAATCCTTTGAAAAACTTTTGATTACTCGATGCTCTACTCCAATAATGTTGCAGGATCAAAATGCCGAGAGCACTTACCTCATTACTCGAGTAGCTCCTCGAGTAATGCACTCAATCTTGCATAAGTTACTCGGGTAGCACCTCGAGTAAATGAGACATTTGAAGATAACTTACCCTGGTCATGACTTGAAGTTTCCTTTGAAAATATTTGTGCTTACTGGGGTACATACTCGAGGAATCCACTTAAGATAAAACATTAGAAACTTGAATACTCGAGTAAGCACTCGAGGAAGACGAAATAAACAATTCAAGTTAATCGGATACCAACCTCAAGTTTTAACTTACCTCAGGCTGTTACTCGAGTACCTCCTCGAGTAACATTGGCAGTGGTACAAAGTGCCGAGAGTTACACATTTTCAAATATACGGTTACTCGAGTAGCTCCTCGAGTATCATGGAAAACTTGAAGTCTGACTGGAAGTTTCTGATCTGGTTACTCGAGTAGCTCCTCGAGTAACATTAGCAGTGGTACAAACTGCCGAGAGGTACATATGGTTACTCGAGTAGCTCCTCGAGTAACATTATGCTAACTTGAAAGCAACTGGAAGTTTTCTCATGGTTACTCGAGTACCTCCTCGAGTAACATTAGCAGGCCGAGAGCAACCTTGAAATTTTACCTGGTTACTCGAGTAGCGCCTCGAGTAATGGTGGCAGGTAACTGGAAGTTTTGCTCTGTTACTTCAAGTTTTGTCTCATTACTCGAGTAGCGCCTCGAGTAATGCCTGAGAAGATTTGCTACTGATCAAGTTCCTCAGTATTTTCTCTTGTCCAATCTTCATTACTTCCATGCTTACTTCAAGTAAGCTTATTCCTGTCATTACTTAGTTCAAACTTGATTATTAAACATTTCCTTTTCAAACCATTCTTTTGTTATCATCAAAACATGAGATCTAACAATCTTGTTAATCAATTATCTGCACTTGGAAAATCTTTTAACCAAAATTCCCAGGTAAGAAATATTCTTAATATTCTTACTAAAGAATGGGAAGCGAAGGTGACAACTATCGAAGAAGCTAAAGGAGAGTCTATAAGATGTTAGAACCGACTGACACCCAAGAGGGGGGTGAATTGGGTGTAAGATAAAAACTGAAGAACTTTTAATATCTTTTCGCATCTTAGAGAAAGCAATAAATATGAAAGTAATGAATCATAAATCACAGTTAGATATTTAAATGATATATGCTTGAAGTATAAGAGCTTAGGGAAGAGAATATGCAAACTGTGATTTATCCTGGTTCGGCCCAATCCACGATGACCTACGTCCAGTCCCCAGGCTCCTCCTGAGATTTTCAATCCACTATCTTCCTCAAGTTTAACAAGGTAATTAAGAACCACTATAATCTCACAAGTTTGATTCGGGCACTTGTGAAGCCTTTACAATTCTCGCACTGAGATTACTCCCTTTACACACCGTAAGATTACAACCAAGTTGCTCCTCCTTACACACCGTAAGGATACAACTTTAATGATGAAAGATTACAATCAATCTTCTCTCTTAGAAGTGAATAAGATGAACACTGAAGTACAATACAAATAATATCTCTCTCAAAGGTAAATCATATATAAGCTATAGAAACAGAGAGTATGTGCGATGAGTATTGATGTCAGGATGTTTGGCATTTGGACGATGTATACACTGAGTCTTACTTCTGTTTTGGATGATTTTCTATTTATAGCTGATGAGGATTGATGACCGTTTGAGCATTTCAACATGTCCGTTAGAGTGACGTAGCTTTGTTTGACCGTTCTTCGATTTTGAAAACTAGCCGTTGAAACGTTGGCCGCTCCGCTCCGTAAACTCAACATTTATCTCTTATTATCATCTCTTCATTGTTTTACTGGAAAAATGCATTAAACACTAATACAATGAAGTGTTAGAGTGATTAGAAGCAATAAGAATGAGTTATATGATCATTCCATTGATTTCCAGAATCTTCAAGACGTTGCTCTGTTTTCCTGGGAAGCATTACTCGAGTACTTACTCGAGTAAACATCAAGTTTCTTCACAGGTTACTCAAGTGGCTACTCGAGTGGCCTTCCATTTTCTGCATAGCTTACTCGGGTAGTGACTTGAAGTTCTGTTCTAAATAACTCTGCATACACAGTGCTTTACTCCAGTAGTGACTTGAAGTTCTCGTCTAAATAACTCTTCAAGTTTTACTAGCACAGTGCTTTACTCCAGTAGTGACTTGAAGTTCTCGTCTAAATAACTCTTCAAGATTTGCTAGCATAGTGCTTTACTCAAGTAGCTACTCGAGTATTTATTAAATTTTACTCGAGTACATACTCGAGTATCATCAGGAAAACTTTGATGAACTTCAGGTTTTTGCTTACCACAGTGAGTTACTCGAGTAGCTACTCGAGTAACATTGGCAGGATTGAAAATGCCGAGAGCAACTGCAAGTGACCTACATGGTTACTCGAGTACTTACTTGAGTAACGTTGGCAGGCCAAGAGCAACTGGAAGTTTTCTATCTGATTACTCGAGTACCTACTCGAGTAAAGTCTTTTGTTATCAACGAGTTACTCGAGTGGTGCCTTCAAGTGAATTCTTGATTTTGACTCAAAACATGGAAAATTATATATCATCGGAAAGCCCTCATTATCTACATTCCAATGCAATAAGAATTAACTCCTAACTCATTGTGTACAGAAAGTTATGATCCAAAGAGTATCTACTGTTCTTAGACAATCCTGAAATCACGAGCAGCAACTTCCAGATGGCATACCTATTAGACTATAACCTTAAATATGTCAAATTATATATCCATGGAAAACTCTTTGAGTCTACTTTGATATGGCACTAGTTTCGTTGCAATCCGATGTGTAGTTTGGGAGTTATATCAAAAATACCAAAGCTGTCTAGGAATATGATGGTGATTCATGTGTCAACTTTCAAGGCTTATATCTCTCTCATCTGACCTCCTTTGAATGTGATCTTGCTGTCAAACGTTCGTGTTGGAAGTCTAGTTTCCAATGCCACTGGTTTCAGTTCGATCCGACATGTGGTTGGAGAGATATCATCAAAATACCGAACCTCTGTTCTGCCGCGCGAAAACAGAGTGCGATTTACTTCAAGTGCCGCCTCGAGTAATTCATCAAATAACCTGACAGATTACTCAAGTAAGGCCTCTAGTAAACACCTCTAAAATCAGACAATGCCATATTACTCGAGTGATTACTCGGGTAATCATCCCCAAAGGTACCATAGCTTCCGTATACGTCATTTTAGCTTCGTATTGACCCATTCCAACTTCCGTATGATCATAGAAACCTCCGGTATCACTTCTAATAGCTTGGATCTTAATATTCTTATGTGATCTTGCAAGTTTTTCTTTCTTTAATCTCTTTCTTCTTCTTTCTTCAATCTCTTTCTTCTTGTTTTGCCACTTGATGATCATTCTTCATAACCCAACTAGATATCTTCTTGAATTGATGATCGTTCTTCATAAACCAACTAGATATCTTCTTGAATATCTTCAATCTTTGCTTGATATTCCTATTAGTTCTTGCAATGCCTTCTTTCTTCAATCCCTTATCTCTTGATTTTCTTCTTGAGATCATTCTCCACATATGAGGCATTATAACATCAACCCACAATCAGGTTTATGACTAATCTACAAAATATGCAACATTAAATATAGTAGTTAGTCAATGTAGAAGATAATTATATCATACAAACGTTTTGCTCATATTTAACATCTATAGTTGACATCATCAAAACTATTCATATCTAACATAAGATCCATAGCTGCTCTCTTTAGTAGTCTTTCCGAGTATGAAGGAAAGTTGAGATTCAAAAAGGAACTAGAAGAGTTCTATGATAAAAAGAAAAAGGGAGTTTCACTTAAGGCTATCAAGGAAGAAGAAGAGTCTTCCAAAAATGAAGATGTCCCTAATGATGATGAAATGGGAATGATCGTGAGAAAATTCAAGAGATTCTATAGAAGAGGTCAAAAGAACTTCAAAAATTATCAAGGTGGACCAAGCAAGAAAGAAAACAAAGAACAACAGATAGTATGCTATGAATATGGGAAACCTGGACACATCAAATCCGAATGCTTCAGAAATAAAGACAAAAAGAAGCAGAAAAAGAAAGCATATATATCATCTATCTGGGGTGATAGTTCGTCAGATGAAGAAAGCGACAATGATGAAGTAGCAAATCTATGCTTGGTAGCCAAAGAAGAAGAATCAGATTCCAAGGTAAGTGATTCTAAACCTAATTATGATGAATTGTTATCTGAATATAATGCATTACATACAGAATTCATCAAAGTAGCTAAAGAAATGGTTATTTATAAGAAGAAAGTAAAAGAATTAGAAAATACTGTCATATTATCGTGTGAAATATATGAAGAGAAAGATAAGAAAATAAGAGACTTAACAAAAATTGTTGAAAAATTTACTAAGGGAAGTGAAACTCTTAAAGTTATTCTAAATTCTCAGAAAGTTTCATTTGATAAATCTGGAATTGGATATAAGTTTGATCATGATAAAAATAGAGGAAATAAGAAGAATAGCAGTAGAACTTATCTTAAATATCTCAGCAATTCTGTGCATACATCAAATCCATTCGCATCATGCAGCTATTGTAATAGGAAAGGATATTATACTTCATCATGTTATTTTAAGAAAGGACAAGTTATTGGCACATACAAATGGGTTCTGAAAGGAACACATGCATCACATACTAACCACAAAGGACCCAAGAAAGTGTGGGTACCTAAAACTTGATCAATTTACTCTAGGTATGTCTCAAAGCATCACGAGCAAACAAATGGTATATTGATAATGGATGTTCGAGACATATGACTGGTGACAAAAATAAGTTCACCATGCTGGAAACCAGAGAAGGAGGAAAGGTAACATTTGGAGGTAATAAATCTGGACGTATTGCTGGAATTGGTGAAGTGGGAAAATCCGATGGTGTTCAAATCAACGAAGTATACTATGTTGAAGGATTATGCCACAACCTCTTGAGTGTAAGTCAAAGCATTGACAAAGATAACTGGGTGATCTTTGACTCAAAAGAATGCTTTATAGTAAACAAGAAAGATCTAGCACTAAATAAAGAATCTATCAAGGCAAAGATCCGAGCTCAAAGGGACGGTAACTGTTATACTATTGATTTAGATTCAAATTCTTCTGAAAATTGTTTTCTTAGTAGATCAGAGGAAAGTTGGCTATGGCATAAGCGTTTGGCTCATGTCAATATAAATCAACTTGACAAACTGATTAGAAAAGATTTAGTTGTTGGTCTTCCTAAACTTAAATTCAAAGATAATATGATTTGTGAAGCATGTCAAAAAGGCAAACAAACTAAATCTTTATTCAAAACAAAGTATGAGATTTCGACTTCCAAACCTTTACAATTACTTCATATGGATTTGGTAGGTCCGGCAAGAGTAAAAATTTTTGGAGAAAATCTATATACTTTAGTGATTGTCGATGATTTTACAAGATTTGCATGGACTATATTTATTGCTTTAAAAGATGAAACATTTGTTGAATTTATTATGTTTGCTAAAAAGGTCCAAAATGAGAAAGGTATTTCTATTGTTTTTATTAAGACAGACCATGGAGGAGAATTTGATAATCAACTATTTGAAGACTACTGCAACAACGAAGGAATAGATCATAACTTCTCTGCACCTAGAACACCCCAACAAAATGGAGTAGTAGAAAGAAAGAACAGAGTCCTTACAGAAATGGCGAGAGCAATACTTAATGAAAAAGAAATGTCACAAGTGTTCTGGGCAGATGCAATGAGTACTGCATGCTATATTTCAAATCGAGCATATATTCGCAAGTCACTTGGAAAGACGCCATATGAACTCTACAAGGGAAGAAAGCCAAATCTTGCTCATCTACACATCTTCAGATGTAAGTGCTTCATTCACAACAATGGTAAAGAAAACTTATGTAAATTTGATTCAAAATCTGATGAAGGCTTATTTCTAGGATATTCTAATAGAAGTAAAGCTTATAGAGTTTTTATAAAAGAACATGTACAGTTGAAGAATCGATTCACGTTGTGTTTGATGAACTTGATTCCCAGACAAAATATATTGATGAAGAAGAAATGGATTTGATAAAGAAAAACAAAACTATTTCAAAACAAAATGATTTTGAAACAAATGATTTTCAAAATATAGAAGATGCCGATGATCATGCTCAACCAAAAGCATGGAGACATATTAAAGATCATTCAATTGATCAAGTAATTGGAGATATTCACGAAGGTGTCAAAACCAGAAATAGAATCCTCAATGAGGTAACTTTCTCTACTTTTATTTCTGAAATTGAACCTTCTAATATGGAATAAGCTTTATCAGACAATGATTGGGTGATTTCTATGCAAGAAGAATTAAATCAATTTCAAAGAAATCAAGTTTGGGATTTGGTTCCTCGACCTAAGGATCATACGGTATAGGGACCAAATGGGTTTTCAAAAACAAACTTGATGAATCAGCAATCATTGTGAGAAATAAAGCAAGACTGGTGGCAAAAGGCTATAATCAAGAAGAAGGTATTGATTATGAGGAAACATATGCTCCAGTGGCAAGATTGGAAGCAATACGAGTACTCTTAGCCTTTGCTTGCATTAAAGGTTTTAAACTTTATCAAATGGATGTGAAAAGTGATTTTCTAAATGGTTATATTATGAAGGACGTATATGTAGAACAACCTCCTGGTTTTGAAGATGAAACAAAGCCTGATCATGTTTTCAAACTTAAGAAAGCTTTATATGGTTTGAAACAAGTACCTAGAGCTTGTTATGAAAGGCTAAGTAAGTTTCTTCTTGATCAAAATTTTGTCAGAGGAAAAGTAGATACCACTCTTTTCATTAAACATAACAAAGATGATATTCTAATTATTCAAATTTATGTTGATGATATTATTTTCGGTGATACTAACGAATCTATGTGTCAAGAATTTTCTAAGATTATGCAGGGAGAGTTTGAAATGTCCATGATGGGAGAATTGAACTTCTTTCTTGGACTTCAAATGAAACAAAAGAAGAATGGTATATTTGTGTCTCAAACTAAGTATTTAAAAGAGTTGTTGAAGAAGTATGGATTAGATAATGCTAATGGACCTGATACTCCAATGAGTTCTACAACCTTGTTGGATGCTGATGTAAAAGGTACTAGCTTCAACATTACTAAATATAGAGGAATGATTGGTTCATTACTCTATCTTACAGCAAGCAGCCAGATATTCAGTTGAGCGTTGGAATGTGTGCGAGGTATCAATCCGCTCCTAAGGTATCACATGCAGAGACAGTAAAAAGAATCTTTAAATATCTAAGAGATACTTCAGAACTTGGCTTATGGTATCCAAAAAGAGGAAACGAGTATTTGATGGCATATTCAGATTCAGATTATGGAGGATATAAAACTGACAGAAAGAGTACTAGTGGTCAATATCAATTCCTTGGAGGCTCTCTGGTATCATGGTTCAGCAAGAAGCAGAACACAATTTCATTATCCTCGACTGAAGTTGAATATATAGCTGTAGCAAGTTGCTGTTCTCAAGTATTATGGTTGAAACAACAACTTCAAGATTTGGGGATATACTTAAATGAGATTCCAATTTATTGTGACAACACTAGCACCATAAGCTTAGCCAAAAATCCTGTACAACTTTCAAGGACCAAACACATAGACATTCGACATCACTTTATTCGAGATCACGTTCAAAAAAAGGATGTCAAAGTAGAATTCATACCAACTCATCTTCAACTTGCTGACATTTTCACAAAGCCAATAGCTAAAGATCAATTCCTATATATTTGAAGAGAATTGGGAATGGTTAATCCCAATGAGTTGTAAGTTTTCTTGTTAAATATCTTAATTAAATGTATTTTTGATGATAATCATACTGACTTTGGCATTGGAGCATTAAAAATTGTTTTGCAGGTCTGTCACACTAGTGACAAGCTATGTTCACTCAAGCAAGTTAACTCTGCTCGAGCATAGAACCTTTGAAAATACTCTGTTTCTTAGCATGTAAAACAGGGGTTAACAGAGGAGATAAAAATACCAAAAGACTATCTAAAATGCAACAATGAAAATTGAGCTCACTCGGGTAAGAAGGACCCTCACTCGAGCATGATATGAATATGCTTGAAGTGAAGAATGTGTACTTGAGTAGAAAGGAAGAATTTCCTTCAAGAACCTACCCAATGCATAGTTACTCAAATGATTTTGGAGGATTTGAGTATAAAGATGAAAAATATAGCAAGAAATCCATAAACCAGGTACGCTTTTACATGTTTTATCAAAATTGTTTGTATAGCACTAGAGCACAGTATAAACATTACTCAAGCATTAAGGTTACTACTCGAGCACTGTCACTTATATCAGTTACGCGATAGCTCAGACCATCGCACTTCCTGCTCTCACTCGAGGTGCCTCGTTACTCGAAGGTCACACCTCTTCATCTCCAACCGTTTCTCATCAATTAAACGTATCCATTTGATTTAAATCACCGTTACAACTCTTCATCCTTCTTTAAAAGGTGAGATTTATCCTCTGTTTCTCTCATTCCGTGCCCTAAGTCTCTGAATTTCTCTTCTCAATCCTCAGAAAAATTCTGTGAGTTTTGTTTCTTCCATTTTGTTTATAAAATAGCAAGAACTAAAATGCCTACTATTTCCCAAAGATCTCACTCATCCTCTCCCACTCATTCTGCTGCTAGTGCTTCTGCAACCCCGATACCAACTCCCTCATCTCCTAGAATGTCTTCTTCATTTACACCTCCTCCTAAAACCAAAACCAAAAAGAGAACTCCGGCCAAGAAACCTCATCATAAGCCTCAAATAGCAAAGAAGGTTCAACCTCCTCAAAAGAAACCAAAGGGTGTGGTGTTCAAAGAACCTGTAGTTACCTGGTCTTAATCCAAAGAGGTCCAAGGAAGAGGAAAGAAAAAGGAAACTGAGCAACCACAACAATCATCTTCTTCCTCTGATGACACATTCAACATACAACTCCGGGAAGCAATTGAGAAGTCAAAACTTGACAAGTTAGTTGGGAAAATTGCTTCTCAAGCTAGTGTTTCAAGTTCACACCATGTTGGGCAATCCAGTATGGCTGCTTCAGGGGTACCTTCTGTCTCACAAGCTCCAGAGGATGATCATATTACAAGTCCTCCTGAAACTTTCAATGTTGAGGAATTAAAGGCACTACCACAGAAGGTATTTGATATTGAGTTTGCACATAGATATTTCTGTCCTGTAGTTTATGTGGACTTAGAATACTTGAAGAAGAATTGTAATTTGGATTTATCTCCTTATCTTGAATTCTATGCTCCCTGGCTAAACATTCATATTCCATATTCACCCTCTGTTGTGAAAACCTTTTACTGCAACATTAAAACCCATAACATTAAGTCTAGGGCTGGTGAATTGATTGAGGAAGCAGTATCTACTACTGTTAGAGGTCAATTCATTATGATATCAGCTAAAATCATTAATGACTTTCTTGGGTATGTTGCACCACCTCCAGATCTACCTACCTTATCAACCAATGAAGCCTTCTAGCTTTTGAGACCAAAAGACCCAGTAGGCCCCCTTAATTTTAAGCCTATTGACATGCCTGATTCTTATAGAGCCCTTCACTATATATATTCTCGGAGCATGGTTAACAAGTCCAAAAACTTTACCCATTTTGCTCAAAAGGATTATTACATGTTGGCCTCCTTCCTAGCTGGGCAACAAAGAAATGTGGGGGAGATCATTTTCAGTGAGATGAGAAGATTTCAATTTTCTTCATCAAAATCCACGACCATTCCATATCCTCATATTGTATCTCTCATCCTTATGAAAAATAAGATATAGTACTTGGAAGTAATTGAGAGGGTGCTCATTCCAAGGTTTGGCAAGACTTAACTGACTCATATGAGTATCAATCTTCTAGTGAGTTGAACCAAGGCAACATCTTAGAGGGAAGCCACTCCATCCAGAGGTGATGAGGCTCAGTCATCTGCTTAAGGTCAAGTTCCTCCTCTATCATTTCTGAATGCATCACTCTCCACTTATTTGACTGAAGTAATCAGTCAAGCTGTGTCTGGGTTGAAGAAGGAGTTAGTAACTGAGTATGCGAAGTTGGTAGACAAAATGGAGTTACAGGTCTTAAAGTTGGTAGACAAGGACAATACCAACTTTGACTTAATGTTCAAGATTCAGAATGATATGTCACGAAGGATCACTGCTATGGAGATCTTCTTACGTTCTCACTTCCCGACTGCATCTTCAGAACTGCCACCTGAGACCACTCCTGCCTCGACCTCACCTCCTCATCTACAGATACATGTTCTCTTTACCGATCTAGACTTTAATGTTGATATCTCCTATGATCGATCGCCTTCACCACCACCCTCAGCCTCTGTTCCACAGCCATCATCTCCACCCTTTGTGCCAGTGCCAGTTGACCCTTCCACTGCCATGGTACCCTTTGTCCCATCATCTGATATCACTTTTCCTCAGCCCCCTTCTGATGTTGACAAAACGGGGGAGAAGGATGTGTGATGGTTTTCTGAGCTATCATGGGATGTATTGAGTATTTGGGTAGTTTTTGTGTAATGGGGTAGGTTTATGATGATATTATGGTTGTATACGGGGTTTATGGGTAGTTAATGTAGTTAGTGATTTATGCTGACTATTGTGTGTTTATAAGTTTATGATTAATGGCTATTTTCATGTTATCAAGTTTTTCTGTTTAAGTTTTTGATTGTTTCTGTGATACTATGCTTATCTTGGTTGTTAAGTGTCCAGAGAAAGTATTGCAGGGAACATATGTAGATAAGTGCAAAAATTTGAAATTGAATCCAAACTTTGGTGAAAATATGCATTTGGAAACATTGATGTTGTATTTCAAAAATCTTTCACCTTAATCAACCTTTTTCTTAAATCCTATCACAAAGGTTTTGTCATCATCAAAAAGGGGGAGAATGTTAGATCCCAAGTTTTGATGATAATAAAAGACAATTGTGTGCAAATCATAGTTTTATAAGTCTAAGGAATGTTTACAAAGTTACCAAATGCATATGGCCAGAAAGCCAGAAAGTGTTTGCCAGAAAGCATACTACTGTCATTTTTGCTGATGCACTCGAGCACTGGAGATAGCACTCGAGCAGAAGAGTCTTTCTCACTCGAGCACATGCGAGTGAGGGATTGTGAGTGCTTGGCCGAGAGCAATTCCTGTCATTCTTCTTTAATGCACTCGAGCAGTGAAATCAATACTCGAGCATGAAGCTGTTTTGTACACGAGCACTAGTGAGTGAGGGACTGCAAGTGTTTGGTCGAGAGTCATGAAGGTCAGAGAAGCACAAGTATGCCCGTGTGAAACTTTATGTGCCTGAGTGACACATCAGTACTCGCGAGTGAGAAATCTAACTCTCTCTAATTTTGATACAAGTGCTGATAACAAGGGTATATTACATGAGAATATTCTTCTCACTCGAGCAGGAGTATGTGTGCTCGAGTGAAGGCCCACATCACCTGCGAGTGCAAAATCTAACTCTTGATAAAATGGTATACGAGTGTTGTCCAGAGACGAACCTCCTAGTGTAAAATGCAAGGCCACTCGAGAAGAAGGAGTTGTGCTCGAGTGAGGCCCCACATCACTCCCGAGTGAGAAAACTATCTCTCTGAAATCCTATGCGAGTGCAAGTTCAAAACTGAAGAACAAGGAGAAAAATGGTGAGATCACTCGAGTGAGCCCATCCATGCTCGAGTGATACTCTACCAGAAGAGAAAATGCACCAGTCTTACAGCGTTCAATCCAAATATGGTTTAATGTTATTTATTTATCTTATCATCACCTATTATTATTATTTAACATTATTTTAAATGTTTTATAAGTGTGATATAGGAGGATGAACGTTGAAATAAACAGACACGAAGGAAGTCAAACAACGGCAGACAACATCATGACAAGCACGTACCTACTACATTCAAAGTTTTCAAAAGTACGCATGCCATTCCACAGTTACATGCCCCACTCCATAATGATCGTTATTCAAACGGGCAAAACTAAACATCTATAAATACAGAGTTCCTGAGAGATCGAAAACAACAAATAAGCACAAGAATTCACAAGCAAATACACGAGTCTCTGTTATTCATATTTTCTCTATATTTATATTGATCTTCAGTTTTTATCATATTTTCTCTGTAAGAGAGTCTATATACATTTCAAATTCTATTTTCATTTGATCTCAAGGTATTGGGACCTTGAGAGGGTAGATATCCTTATGAGAGAAGCAGTTGAGAGAATTCCTAGTTAAACCTTCCACTCATAAGACTTATAAGATACAAGCAGTTGAGAACGTTGCTGCTCGTAAGACTTACAGTGATGTAAGCATGGGAGAACGTTGCTGCTCATAAGACTTGTATACATAAGCAAGTGGGAAAGGTCATAGGTTGTTTTTTTGCACGTAAGACTTGTCGTAAGGGGGAGAGAAATTTCTTAGTGTGAGAATATTTCTGCTTGTAGTCCGTTCAAGGATAATTGTTGTTTTGTGGCATTCTGAGAGCCCATTGAATCTTAGAAGAATAGTGAAAATCTCAGTAGGTCTTGATCTCTGAGGACTGGACGTAGGCCTGGTTTTTAGGCCGAACCAGTATAACTCTCTGTGTTCTAATCTTCTCAACTCTGCTCTGTCTACTACAATTTTCATATCACCACATCAAGCAAAAATTTGTCACATCACCCAATTCACCCCCCTCTTGGGTGAAGCTTGCCTCTTTCAGAATTATCACACAATGGCCTATATTATTAGCAAGAAAGAGAGGAACACTGGAAAGACTATGTCTTTCAGAGGATAAGAGCTACACATCCAACAAGTGAATATATACTTGTCACTAGTGGGTGGTACTAGTTCGAGATAGAGAATAGAACCAAAGGCAGCCAGAGATGATAAAGTACAATCTCTAACTAAAGCTGAATCAGCCGGAGCCTCTTTCATTGGATCCACCATTCAAAAAGACTGAGCTTCACCTAATGTTACAAATGAGAAGCTTATAAAGTTAGGAAGTTATATGTTGTGGTGATTCAAAAACTTCCAAATGTTATTTACTCAATATCAGAGATGCAAAGGATGGACTCTGAGACTGAAGGATTGATAAGATACAACACCGTGCTAGAGCTGGTCCCCCTAGTCCTTCATTCTTTAGTCTATCTATCTAGGGCTATTTGAGAAGAGACGCTTCAACAATTACACAGAGCTTTCTACGAACAATGCTGAGTTCATCACTTTTGTGAATTGCAAGATGAGACAACTCTGTGCCTTGATCAACCAGAACTTTAAGGCTTTATTCTGAGCCCTTCTTGGTTTCCTTAAGTTCTCATAGAGATTACACTTTAGAATCCCTCAGTATTGATTACATCATCAGACAGTGACTAGCTAATGATGCATCAATGGACTATAGAGGATTATGACTTGAGTAATTACAATATTATTCAAGTGAGGTATTGTATTCTTAATTAAAATTCTCTGAGTTGTATCACTTGAGTAAACAATTGAGTGATGGTTAAGTAGGATCACACAAGTGATCACTCAGTTGATATTGGGTTATATCTCTTGAAACCCCTGAATAGTATTATCATTTTTAAAATTTCACTTCTCTCCAAATCTTCATACTTTCACAATCATTTTCTCTATAAATTTTCCAATAGTTTTTCAAATCCAGGAGAGATATTAACTGTTTTCCTCATGACAAATTTTTTTTAAAGAAAAACCATGCATCAATTAAGGGGGAGGTTCACATTCATATGTGTTTTATATCTTAAAAGTTCATCTCCTATTTGGAAGAAAATCCTTTTAACATACCCATCTGCATTCACTATCTTTTTATTAGTTTTGATGATGAGTTACTCTTATGTTTTTCCTCTCATGATCTTAATTTTAATATATCAAATAGAAATGATAAATTTGATACTTTATGACACTAATCATTCTTTGTGCAAGAAAGATTTGCAATTGTGGCAAGAGACTTGTTTTTGCGCAATAGCATTCCTTAACATACTACATGAAAAATCTATCAAGTTTGAAGAAAGATGCTTTAACACGTAAATAAGAGAAATATATTGACTGCAACATTCAAAGCAACAAATACATATGCTAATACAAATAAGCATTAAGCATGCTAAATAGAAGCTCAATGCAATAGGAGAATCCTAGAAACAAAATGAATATACATCAGATGTGTATAGCAAGATGTGTAGTGAACACAACATCATGAACTAGCATTGCCAAAGAATAAGGCAATGGACTGTATGAAGAAAATCTACAAGAGCATTTTCGAACCCTCACTCTTTATATTTCAAGAATATGTTTCATATATATAATTTCTATTTGCCTTGATTATGAAAGTTTTCTCTAAATCTATTTTTAATTCCATCACATTAAAAATGAAAACACTTTCAAATAGGGGGAGAAAATTATTTTCTTGACACATTCATTTTGAGCATTACTTCTCCATAAGCATTACTCCTTTATATTTCAAACTTTTTGTTGATGACAAATAGGGGGAGTGAAAGGCAAGAAATATATGTTGCACTTAATTTACTTTTATAATTCACACATATTTTTCTTAAAGGATTTTTCATTATAAAAAAGGGGAAGAATGTTACATATGATCAGTTTTGATGATGTTAAATAGAGATATCAAATATTAAGAGCAAAAGTTTTGCAAAATATACTTATCTTCTATATTGTCTAACTACTATTTGATGTGAAATATCTTGTAGATTAGTTAAGCAAAGAAATATGAATATTAAAGATAATCAAGAAAATATAGAAGCTATGTTGTTGAGTTATGGAGAATGATCTTCAAGAAGAAAATCAAGAAGAAAGAGATTGAAGAAAGAAGAAATTGCAAGATATATTGAGAATATCAGGATTTAAGCTCCTAAAATTGATACTGGAGGTTTCTATGATCAAATGGTGATTGGAATGGGTTAATACGAGGCCAAGATAACCTATATGGAAGTTATGGCACCTCAAAGGATGATGCACTATAGTTTTACATCCACACTCAAGTGCAATATAAGAGAACTCGAGTCTTGGTGGAAAACTCAAGTGTGAAAGCACTCTGTTGTACTATGTTTTTGTTCAGCTTGGCAGAGGTTTGGTATTTTGGACAAATCTCGTAAACCATAAGTCCGATTGAGATAAAACTAGTGGCATATGAAACTAGACTCCTAACATGTCAAATTCACATAAAAATCACATTTAAAGGAGTTCAGATGAATGAGATATGAGCTTTGGAAGATACCATCTATTCCAAAGCAAGTTTGGTATTTTGGGCATAACTCTCAAACTACACATTAGATTGAGATGAAACTGGTGCCATATGAAACTAGACTTAAAGAGATTTCTATGGATTGGTCATTAGTCAGATTTGGAGTTATATGTTAAGAATTATGCCATAAGTTATGCCTTCTAGAAGTTGGAGCTCAAAATTCAAGTTTTATGTGGAAGTTGCTTAGAAACTAGAACGTAGTAAAGAACTCAAGTTTTAGAGCAAAACTTGAGTTATGATATTAAGAGAACTTGATTTGGGCAAGTAAACCCCTACAAGTATGTTCCCAAGAGGAAGCCTGAAGCTTAAATACTCTGATGCACTCGAGTTTAGAGGAAGCACTCGAGTTTTAGAAGCTAGAACACTCAAGTCCAACTTTACACTCTTGCAAGTGTTAAATAAAATTTGGTTCAAAAACAGGAATTTTACTGATGCAATCAAGTTTTAGGAAAGCACTCAAGTTCTATTGGCAATTATACCTGAGTCCAAAATGTGTACCCATGAATTATTTCACAGAGAGTCAAGGCAGAAACTGAAACCATCTAGAGAACTTGAGTTTGGCTCAACACTCGAGTTCTGGTCATAGGTGAACTCAAGTCCTATAAGTAAGGTCATGTAAGTATGTGCCAGAAGCAAAACCAAAGTCTGAATCGATGACATGCACTTGAGTCTTGATGTAGCACTTGAGTGTTACAAGAAAACACTTGAAAGTGCAAGCTACACTCTTACAAGTGTTTAGTAGAGACAACTTGAAAATGTGACAACAGTCAAGTGTACTTGAGTGTGGACACCAACACTTGAAAGTGATCATGCACTTCTTGCACTTTCAGTGATGCTGTTCAAAGAACTTGAGTTTTGAATAAAGAACTTGAGTGTTGGCTAAAAATTATCACGTTATATCTTAAAGTGAGCAGTTGTACTTGAAAATGTTGTACAGGCTTGTAAGCTTAGCTCTCTCACACAAGCAACCGCCTTTAACACTTAGGAGGGGTGTACAAAGATGAGACAATTGTGTTCATCTATAAAGTGGCTAGAATGATGATATAGAGAGAAGAAATGCAAACTATAGAGAAGAAACACAAACTATGTTGCCTTGATAATAGTGTAGCATGTCAAGATGAGATCCATAAACATGAATATGAATATGGATCGAACCATAGACATCCACTTCCATGATGGTTGTAACTATACAATAAATTCTTTAACATTGATGTCTTAGTAGAGTGGAAGAATTTGGGTTTAGATACTAGGAGTGTCTAGACTTAAGTCTGTACAGTGTTAATAACCGAATGCAAAATGACGTATGATCTTATGGTGTAGGAGTGACACTATAGCATATGATTCATAACATATGTTCTAAAGAACCGCAAATGGGAAGTAAGTAAAACGATCCCTGCTTAATTGTTGTGCGAGTCCCAGGAAGTTTCTAATTCTTCCATTAATATCATTTGACTTTGACAATATCGAAAGGTATGCTTCAGTTACTACTACTTTAGCATATGTCCTATGGTCATGATAGATGCGGCCTATAGTATTATGCGAGGAAATCGGCTGATGTGTATTGAAATGATATCTGGGTGAATGGAGAGCTTTCTTAAGATGATATACATGGTTAGGTTTAGTCAAGTCCTTAAAACCTAGAGATTGTTTAACATAAACTTCTTCCATGATATTGGACAGACCTTTTCCCATAACAATGCATTTAATCAAATCAATTTGAAATTAACCAATCCAGCTGGAGATCCTTAAATGGTTAATCATTATAGAAAAGATTTAGACCAAACTTTCCAAAGACACTATCATGGTTAAAATGATTTGAAATCACTAATGAAAACTAACCATGATAGAAAAGAATGAAACTAATAGAAAAATTCTATCATGGTTATAAAAGGATTTACACTCCATTTAAATCACTTTTCCAATTTTCACAAAAATGAAATACATATTCTGAAAGGCTAACAAGCTAATCACATAGAGGTTGAGGGTACATTACATGCCCACAAACCCATTACAGTAAACCAACACTTTGGGCATACTTAGTATATGTACAATTAATTTGACCTTCCAACCAGTTCAAATAGTAGATCTACTAACAACATACAAGTAATCAAAGTAGAGGCCTGAGGCCTAATAAAATCTTAACAGTTACCAAATGATTGTTAGCCAAAATGTAATCCACCATAAAACATAATCATATGCCCTATATGGCAATATAATATTGAACACAACACCAATACCAAGAAGAGGCCTACAAACGCTAGGGCACTTATTCCTTTAACAATAACGCGGTGAGACATAAAGCCCTAGTAACTAAAATCAATTTATAACATATGTGAGGCAGGAATGCAAGTGTGAGAAGTAGGTTTATATATACATATATATCAACTTAACATCCTTATTAAACAATAACACATAAAAAATACATACATACATACATAAATATATATATATAAATCATCCTACCTATAATATCCTAAATTTTGGGCCTATAAGCTTGAGAATAAGTCAAAATCAAGTAGACTACTAAGCCTTGTTTGGCAAGATTCCCAAGAATGTTTGAAAGATAAAATGATTTTTAGGGACTATATGAGTCAGCCCCTTAGGGCAGAGAAGAATTCTCTAGATTACATGAGGGTTCAGTGTGTGCAATGAGTTGGATAAAATGTACTAGGCATAGGTGTATGATGTAATATCCCAAAATTTATTCAAGGGCTAAATGTCCAAAAAAAGAAAGTGTAAATAGTATTAGAGATTACTTTAGGAATAAAGTACGGGATTTAGTTCCAAATAGTTAAAGGAAAATGCCTAAACCCTTTATCTAAAGTTAAGTATGGTATAAAGCCCAACATAGATCCAAAATAGGGAGGGAATGGTGTTTGGAAGAAGGGAAATAAATAAAAGAAAAGATCTAATGGCAAATTAATTAATATTTCCACAAGCAAGGTAAAAAGGAGATTTAAAAATCAATCTTAAGGGTAGATTTGGAAACAAAAATGAAGGGTCAAGATTTACCCTTAAAAAGTAAAGGTAATGATGAAGGTGATTAAATCAATAAACTATCTCCCCTTAATACGATAAGGATGACCAAGGGTATAAATGGAAGAAGGGAATGCTTGGTCAAAGATTTAAACCACTTTGCAAAAAGACCAAGGTCAAACTTAAACTTCTTCAATTATGGGCATTAGGTCAACACATTTTATAATATCCCAAAATGTATCGAAGGGCTAAATGTACCAATATAGAAAGTGTAAATAATGATAGAAACCACTTTGGAAATTTTACAAGGAACTTAGTTCAAATTGACTAAGGGAAAGTATGTAATTCCCTTAACGACAGCTAGAAATTATATAAAGCCTACCTTAGACTTAAAAAGAAAAGGAGATGGCATCTAGAAAGATATAATAAAGAGAAATAAATGAACTAATGGCAAAACAATTAATATTGCCATGATCAAGGGTAAAAGAGACAATTGCTACTGATCTTAAGGTTAAAATTGGAAATAAAAATGAAGGGCTAGGATTTGCTTATGAAACACAATACTAATCATGAGTTCAAAAAAGAAAATTAACCCTCCTCTTGTAATGGTTAAATTTTGGTCAAAGAGGGGTAAAAAAGAAAGAAGAAATTGGTCAAGGTGTCAACCTTTTCCAAGAAGACCAAAGTCAAATGTGATCACATACACATATGGTGAATTGGTCAACATATTCTTCTCTTCCATGCTTGATTCATTTTGGTCAAGACTTTAAAATGGGATGGAAGAAAATTTAAGTTAAAACATAGGCATTGACAAGTCAAAAATAAAAGAAAGAAGAAGGGAAGAAAAGTCAACAAATCTTGTAATTGGTTACAACTTGGAAGGTTGACCATAAAGCAAGCTTACAAGAGCAATTTGGTCAACATAATTTTTCCTTTTGAAAGGCATAAATTTGGTCACGCTAAGAGGAAAGAAGGAAGGAATAAAAGTTGACTTAACCAAATCATAGTTGATTACTTAACCACAAACTTTACAAGACACCATAATATGGTGACATATCACTTTTTCTTGGTCTTTTAGTATGAATTTAGGCCAAGTAAATTAATGGGCTGAAGGTAGATTGAATTAAACACAATTTTGCTCTCTCTTACAAGGACTGGCTGACTGATGGGGGTGATTGATTTCTCAGTCTCTTTTTACCTCTGATGATCCCTAACACAACGCCACTAATCAAGGTTAGAAACTATCAACATAAGCAGAGGACTTTAGCAACTACCTACCGTTGATAGAATCTACGCTCTAATACCAAATTCTATCGCCTCCAATAGACTCAGATAAAGAAAAGAAGCAGTGAAATCAGTTTTGGAACCAGAATTTAGTTTTAGATTAAACATAGTTTGAAAAATGTTCACAATTTCCAAACCTATCTTAGGAGGTGAAATTGAGATTAAAAGGGATTTTTGAGTGGAATAAAAAAATTTTCCAAACAGTTGCATAAACATTCACTATCTCACTAAGTCTTATTGGCATTTTACTCCACTTTATTAGAGTGTGCGAGCATTTCTCTTCTTAAGTCTCATGATGCGTTCATTAGTTAACCATTCATTTACTAAGCTACCGGTACTACTGGTTCTACTACTATATTGTTGTCAGGTTACATGTTGCATACATTATATACATCCCAAAAATATCTAAAATAGACAACCAACAGTAAACCAAAGTTTTTATGCTCCATCTCTAGCTATTTGTATTTACCTTCTTACCCTATGAGCTGCTAGCCTGTACTCTAGATTTGTTTATAGAAAAGAGTGAGATTCAAAAGAATCTCAATAGTAATATATCGTCAATCATATAAGTATCAAATCACAAAGCTGTTGGAAATTGTGCCCTAAGGGCCAATCATTGTACTTTGAACATTATTATTTTAATGAAATTTCTCCATTCTGTTATCATATTATTTGCATGTTAACTGTGATAATTGTATCTTTGGATAATTCATAAAGATTGTCCTAAAATGTCCCTGGTCAGTCATCTATGCTGGAGCAGAGATGAAACAAGATCAGTATGACTTTGATAAGATATGGAGATATGAATCAAAGTCTTAGGCACTTGTAAGAGTACAAGGTGCTGGACCGACCCACTATGAGAAAGCTACATGGATAAAGCCATAAGCTTTTCTCATGTATAACCACGTCACAATGCCCTTAGACCTGAGGTCATCATGGATTCCTACATGAGAGTTGCTAAGCTTTGAACTAGTCAAAAGTCACTTTTGACCGGGTGATGATAAAGGCTACGATCGGGCTTGGTGATTTTTCATGTAGAGGAATATGAATGATCAAGATGGAATTTGTCCCTCACATTAGTAGAGAAATATTACTGGGCCCCTCGATGAGTGAGTCTGAAAAATGTGTGGCCATACTATGATGAAAGGAGTTTTTGTCTCTGTTATCAGGCTACTCAGGAATCGAGAAAGTAATGGTCAGGAATAAGAGGATGATATTATCCATGCCTTTTCCTTGATCAATATATCGTGTGACAAAAGGGACGTGACATGGTTGTATGACAGGATGCATCGGGATAATGATCCTCATATAAATTGGGTAGTCGTAATATCTTGCTAGAGGCCGCTTGCGACTTTTGGGTTAGTGTAGTTATTGGCCTACTGCCAACTTCATATGGGCCTACAGGGTCGCACACAAGAATGGCCCAACACGAGATAATGTTTGATTTAGGGTGGATGAATTTTATATTTATATATATATAATATAAAATTCATTAATAATATTATATAGATATATATATATTTTTTCGAAATATATATCTTATATATATATATTATATTATTATATTTAATAATATTGTATAGATATATATATATATATATATATGTATATATATATTATATGATATTATTATATTGTGTTGGTTTTAAATTTAATTTATTAAGATATATTAAATTTAATAACTAATATGATAAAGATATAGTATCTCAGATTTAATTTATGAAGATAAATTAAATCTAATGGCTCTTTGTTTAGATTAAATAAATAGGTTAAATTAAAACTGTTGGACAGATTTAATTTAAACTGAATTTATTTAATTAGCTCATCAAGATAATTAATTGTTAATTAATTTCGGAATTAATGATGATTAATTTTGAAATTTGAAAATAACCCTCATGGGTTATAAACTTGATAGAGCTGATAGACTCAGGGTACATCAGAATTGAAAGCCGCAAGTTAAACCCTTGGAGACATTAGAGGCGCTAGCACGCAGTCTCGGTTGGAGAGCATTCGTGTGGATACTGGTAGAGGGAGCGGACCTGACATGTTGGCTCCTAGAGATCGTGAAAACTCTAAATTATCAAAAAGGTATGAATCCTTCCAACTTGGTTTAAACGCCGTTAATAGATCCTCGATTAGGATCGGTGAAAATTTTTTTAAATTCTTCCGCTGTGCTTACCGATCCTACATTAACTGCAACCAGGGAATTCTCTAGCTATAGCTAAGAGTGGTTAGAAAATTTTAGGCTACGGCTAAGAAATCTTTTGGTTGTGACTAAGAAACAATCATGACGCCTGGCAGCAGCCAAAAACACTTGGCCGCAACCAAGAATCTGGACTTCCAAATTTCTCTTGTTTCTTGGTTTAATTTCCAAAAATCATAACCTAATCTACAAAAATCCAAATGAAGTAGTTCAAAATCCTAATTGTGGCTTTCTAAGTTCTCTACATAGGAAAACTATTAACCACTGCTACTGATAACTACAAAAGTAAAGAATTCTACGCATTGTCCCACTGTTCCAGAACCAATTCTAGTTTCAGTCCTCAAACTTTAAAAATTAATATCTCCCAATGTACAATCCTAAATTGAGCAAATTATATATCAAATTAAAGCTTATAACGTCTAGTATTGTTTTGAAAAATATCACAGCTATTAAACCATATTTGGCTTATCAAATTTGTCACACAACCAGACTGCCTCATAGGAAAATCTCACTAGCAGAAATTGGCAATATTACAAACTATGTTCCAATAATCCAGGATTCATCACGAATCATCATCTAACATCAAATACATAATCAAAACACAAGATGGCTGAAAACCCTAAGCCCCAACAGAATTCATGAAAACTCATTAAATCCTCAAAGTAACTGGTTCAAATTAATGCTTACGCTTACCTCTACACATTCCCATGACTAATTCTAAAATCTGACAATACCTTGTCTGGTAAAAGGTCACCAAACACCTCCAAATGAAATTGTGAAATCGTAGAAACAAATCTTATGATGAGGAGAAGGTTATAGAAGGGTTTTTCAGACACAAACATTGATTCAGTAGTGATTTTTGAGAGTGAACTCAAGAAAAGTCATTATTCACTTATCTCTTTCCCCTTCCCTTGCTAGCCGACTTTGAGAGCTTGGATAGAGAGTAAGATGTGTTGAAAATGAACCAACTTCATCCCCTTCCATATCTTTGACCGAAATTGAGAAGAGAGAAGGAGTATTAGGTGATTTTCTTCACCTAACCAAAACATTTGGCCCGAAATGTGCCACTTGTCACAAGCTCATGGTCCCTTAGAAATAAGTAACTAATTTAGTTACTACAACTAGTTTAGTTAGCCACTTAGTCCTCCCTCATCTTCTTTTAATTATTGACCAATTTCCTCTTCTAAGAGGAGAGAAAATTGTTGACTAATTGACCAGTAAATCTTTTCTTCCCCTTTTTACCCTTGACTATGGTAATTTTAATTAAATTATCATTTGGTATTTTATTTAATTCCTTTTTCCCCTTTTATGCGCCATTCCCACTTTTTTTAGTTCTAAATTATACTTTGTCTCATAATTGAATTTTAATAATAGGTTTGGGCATTTTCTACAATAAACTCATTTCATAAATCACACTTTATCACCAAAAGTGTTTTCTAACATTATTTACATTTCCTTTTGAGTCATTGAGCCCTTGTACATATTTTGCGATATTACACTAAGAGTCATGGGAGATAGAAGAAGTTAGAGAAGTAAATCACCCCCTTTGGTTAACTAGCCTTTGGAGGATAGGCATATATTAGAAGGATAATAGGTACTTAAGTTTAGAACAAAAGGTGGACAAAGGATAATGGTTACCTCGAGAAGGAGAGTTAGAGCTCTAGTGACCGTGATGTTAGGACCTGTCCCTAATAGTGACTCTTCCACCGGCGACAATGATAAATTAGAAGTGGGAGAAGTAGGGTAGTGCTCAAACTTTGATGCTATCTCCAGGGCTTTAATTGTTGAGTTGGCATATGATCCTCATCCTAACCACAAATTGTTGGAACATGTGAGGGAGCTATATCTAAAGGCTTATAATGACTACGCTTTGACCTCGGTATAGTATTCATGATTCTTGTTTGAGGTGGAAATGCTTTATAGGAAATGGGACATATATGGGCTGTGGATGACCAATAAAGTATGGATCAAAACCACATTGTCCTTCTTTCCCTACATAGCTTTCTGGACCGAAAGAAGAATGAGATCATAAAGCATGGTCCTTTTGGGTTCCTTCTTTTTGTTGAATAAATGTATACATATGTGTTGAACTATATGTGAAGAATGTCATACTAGTATGCACTTGTATTGTAATGATAATGAAGAAAAAGCCACTTTTGATGTCAATTTAAAGCTACTTTTGATGTAAATATGACTATTTGGAATAATATATGTATATTAATGTTTATATTGATGTTTAATTATAAGGAATATATACATATATCAATACAATATTAATAGTGCACATTTTGCTTCTTTAAAAGAGAAAGCATGAAAGGAAATAATGGTTTGACTGAGAAATAGACAGGTAGAACCAAAAGTTAAGGTAGAGCGACCCAACTTGTGGGTTAGTAAGTACGTACCTCACTCATAAATGTACTCTTTATGTTTGACCTTTTAGTATGTTAACTGCCCCCTTCGCTTTTCTAGGCGCTTTCTGTGAATATGGTATCTCAGGATGAAGCAAATGAAATGATTGATTTTGCCCTTGTCTTATCATCTTGGTCCTTCGAGAATTTGATATTGTCAAAGATCATACTCTCTTTGTTGATACCGATATAGACTTTTGTATACTTTTTGAATCTTGGTCAGGAAGATACAGATAGGAAGAGGTGAACCAAAACCTACCAGATTCTATATAGCAGATCCTTAGCATGCTGACTGAGCAGCAAGCCATGATTCATGAACTCAAAAAAGAACTCAGGGAAGTAAAAGCAAAATAAAATGAGGATAGAGGAGGAATGGAGAATATGGAATTAGATCAAGAGGAAGGGCAAACTCAGCCCAAGGGATCACACCAATAAACAGAACCGAATCAAGGATCTCATAAGGGACCAGCAAGTAAAGGAGGAAACTTGTAGTACTGGGTTACACAATTCTGCAAGCATTAGCCTCCAGTCTTCAGAGGGACGTTTGACCCATATATAGTTGAGAACTAGTTGCTTAAACTAGAGAAGATCTTTCAAGTAATGGAGTACCCTACTAAGAAAAAGGCACATATGGCTATATATAAGCTAAAGGGGGATGCTGATAGGTAGTAGAAGAACATAAAAATGATCATGTAGGCTCAGAATATCCCAATTACATGAGAATTATTCTGAGACAAGTTCAATGAGAAGCACTTCCCATAGTCTGTCAGAATTAAGAAGGAAGCAGAGTCTTATCCCTTCAACAAGGTAGTGAAGAGACCTTTAATGAATACCTATCTTGGTTCATTTGCTTGTCTAGCTACTCCTCTTTCCTGAGATACCATGATGATGAGGGCTGGGGTTCTGATATGCTGGTGAGGGGACTGAAATATGAGATTAAAGAGAAGTTGGTCTCTATGAAAGAGGCAAGCTTCACCCAAGAGGGGGGTGAATTTGATGTGATAAATTTTTCATTTGACGTGGTGATATGATAGTAATTGTAGATAGAGTAGAGTTGGTAGGATTAGTACACAGAGAGTTATACTGGTTCATTGACCGAAAGATCATATGGTTATAGGGACCAAATGGGTTTTCAAAAACAAACTTGATGAATCAGCAATCAAGTGGCAATCACCCAAATCCCAAACTTGATTTCTTTGGAATTGATTTAATTCTTCTTGCATAGCAATCACCCAATCATTGTCAGATAAAGCTTCTTCCATATTAGAAGGTTCAATTTCAGAAATAAAAGCAGAGAAAGTTACCTCATTGAGAATTCTATTTCTGGTTTTGACACCTTCGTGAATATCTCCAATTACTTGATCAATTGGATGATCTTTAATATGTCTCCATGCTCTTGGTTGAGCATGTTCATCGACATCTTCTATATTTTGAAAATCATTTGTTTCAAAAACATTCTATTTTGAAATAGTTTTGTTTTTCTTTATCAAATCCATTTCTTCTTCATCAACAAGTTTTGTCTGAGAGTCAAGTTCATCAAACACAACATGAATAGATTCTTCAAGTATACATGTTTTTTTATTAAAAACTCTATAAGCTTTACTTCTATTAGAGTATCCTAGAAATAAACCTTCATCAGACTTTGTATCAAATTTACCTAAGTTGATTAACAAGATGAGTGTACCTGAGTTCAAATTCTAATATTCCTTCTCCAGGTTTCATGCAAAATAGATCATACTCTGTAATTAGAGTATTGACTCTATTTTCTTTGATTCCGGATGTACCTTCGTGAGGGATTTCAAGAGCATCCCACATATCTTTGGCAGTTGGTAAAGTGCAGATTCAAAAATATTCCTTTTGACTGAGAGCACTCTGTATCATTAAAATGGCTTTATTATTTAATGTTACTAACCTTTTATCATCTTCGTCAAAGTCCCCTGGGCTCTTCTTAACTACTCTATCTTCTATTTTCTTCATTGGAACACAGCACCATCTTGTATTACATTCCATAAACCATACTCGTTAGCCATCACAAACACTCTGAACTTAGCTTTCCAGAACGAAAAATGTTCTCTAGCAAAACCAGGAGGTCTAGTGATTGAAGCTCCATCTGGAAGAATGTTTTCACCCATTGTTGCCATTTATCAGATCCTCCTCAAGTTGTTAGGCTATTCGGAGAAGACCTTGCTCTGATACCAAATGAAAGAGGTAATCTTCATCTAAGAGGGGGGTGAATTGGGTAATGTGATAAAATTTTCATTTCACATGGTGATATGATAGTAATTGTAGATAGAGTAGAGTTGAGAGCATTAGTACACAGAGAGTTATATTGGTTCGGCCTAAAAACCAGGCCTACGTCTAGTCCTCAGAGATCAAAACCTACTGAGATTTTCACTATGCTTCTAAGATTCAATGGGCTCTCAGAATGCTACAAAATATAAATCGTCCTCGAATGGACTACGAGCAGAAATATTCTAACACTAAGAAATTTATCTCCCCCTTACGACAAATCTTACGTGCAGAAAAACAACCTATAACCTTTCTTACTAGCTTACATATACAAGTCTTATGAGCAGCAACGTTCTCTCCTGTTTACACCACTGTAAGTCTTACGAGCAGCAACGTTCTCTACTGCTTGTATCTTTTAAGTCTTTTGAGTGAAAAGTTTTACAAGCAATTTTCTCAACTGCTTCTCTCGTGAGAATATCTACCCTCTCAAGGTCCCAATACCTTGAGATCAAATGAAAATAGAATTTGAAGTATATATAGACTCTCTTACAGAGCAAGTATGATAAACACTGAAGAATAATATGAATACAGAGAAAAATATGAATAACAGAGACTCTTGAATTTGGTTATGTGAATTCTTGTGCTTCGTTATTTTTGACGATCTCTGAAACTCTGTATTTATTGACATTCGATTTTGCCCATTTGAATAATGATCATTGTGGAGTCGGGTATGTTACTGTGGAATGGTATGCGTACGTTTTAAATCTTTGAATGCAGTAGGTACGTGCTTGTAATGATGATGTCTGCTGTTGTTTGACTTCCTTCACGTTTGTTTACTTCAAACGTTCAACATCTTGTATCATACTTATAATACATTCAAAATGACATTAAATAATAATAATAAGTGATAATAAGATAAATAAATATCATTAAACCATATTCGGATTGAACGCTGTCAGATTGGTGCATTTTGTCTTCTGGCAGAGTATCACTCGAGCACTGAGGGGGCTCACTCGAGTGAACTCGCATATTTTCTCCTTTTTCTTTAGTTTTACACTTCCACTTCCACATGATTTCAGAGAGTTCATTTTCTCACTCACGAGTGATGTGGGGCCTCACTCGGCACAACTCCTTCTGCTCGAGTGTCCTTGTTCTTTATACTAAGAGACCCATCTCTGGACAACACTCGCATACCATTTTAGCAAGAGTGTGATTTGGCACTCGCAGGTGATGTGGGCCCTCACTCGAGCACACATACTCTTACTCGAGTGAGAACAATATTCTCATATAATATACTCTTGTCATCAGCACTTGCATCAAAATTTGAGAGAGTTAGATTTCACAATCGCGAGTGTTGATATGTCACTCGGGCATATAAAGTCTCACTCGGGCATACTTGTACTTCTCTGATCTTTATGACTCTTGGCTAAACACTTGCAGTCCCTCACTCGCTAGTGCTCGAGTACAAACCAGCTTCATGCTCGAGTGTTGGTTATAATGCTCGAGTGCATCAGTCAAGAATGATAGTAATTGCTCTCGGCCAAACACTTCTTGTCCAACACTTGCATGTGCTCGAGTGAGAAAGTGCCTGATGCTCGAGTGTTATCTCCAGTGCTCGAGTGCATCAGTAAAATTGACAGTAGTTTGCTCTCGGGCAAACACTTTCTATCTAACACTCGCATCTGCTCGAGTGCAAAAGATCATCATGCTCGAGTGCTAGCTCTGTTGCTCGAGTGCATCAGTTAAATCTGACAGTAGACATTACAAAACTTTGCCATATGCACTTGGTAACTTTGTAATCATTATTTAGACTTATAAAACCATACTTTGCATACAATTATATTTTGTTATAATCAAAACTTGGGATCTAACACTCTAGATAGTTAAAGGAGTTCAACTAGGGTATGGAAAAATGCTTGATTATAGAGTGCAACATGAAGAAATTGTATCTGGCTAAGAATATCAATAGCCGCAGTGAACCAGTCGAGGAAACACCTCCTAAAAATGCAAGGTTAGGGATCCTTATACAGGGGAAATAATAAGAGACCTTATCAGCCTGGGAACTGTAGAACCCAGAGACCCTCTACACCTCTACCATGCTCTTGATGTGGTAAGATATTTTAGATCCCAAGTTTTGATGATAACAAAAAGACAATTGTATGCAAATCATGTTTTTATAAGATTAAGAAAAGATTACAAAGTTACCAAATGCATATAGGAATGTTTTCTGGTATCTGCTGTCAAATTGCATTGGAATGCTCGAGCATGAGCTTTGTACTCGAGCATAGATCCCTTTTGTGCTCGAGCAGGTGCAAGTGAAAGCCAGAAAGTGTTCACCTGAGAGGCATGCCACTGTTATACTCACTGATTCACTCGAGCACTGGAGTTTGCACTCGAGCAGAGAAGCCATTCTCACTCGAGCACATGCGAGTGAAGGTCTGCAAGTGCTTGGCCGAGAGCAAGTATTATCATGCTTCCTTTGATTTACTCGAGCAGAGACATCAATGCTCGAGCATAAGCATTCTGTACTCGAGTAAGGTACTGCGAGTGCTTGGCCGAGAGTCATGAAGTGCAAAGAAGTGCAAGTGTGCTCGAGCACAACCTCATATGCTCGAGTGACACATCAGCACTTACGAGTGAAAATTCTATCCCTCTCCATTTCTGATGCGAGTGCTTGTTTAAAAGGTATATTACTTGAGAATATTCTTCTCACTCGAGCAGGAGTCTATGTGCTCGAGTGAGGGCCCACATCACCTGCGAGTAATAAATTTATCCCTCTCCAAACCTGATGCAAGTATTGATATTGAGAGCATATTCCTTGAGAATATGCATCTCACTTGAGCAGGAGTATATGTGCTCGAGTGAGGGACCACATCACCCTCGAGTGCAAAATCTCACTCTTGCTAATATGATATGCGAGTAATGACCCGAGAAGACACTCCCAGTCGAAAAATGCAAGATCACTCGAGCAGAAGGAGTTGTGTTCGAGTGAGACCCCACATCACTCGCGAGTGAGAATTCTGTCTCTCTGAAATCCTTTGCAAGCACAACCCGATAACAGAAGCACAAAGAGGAAAATAGGAAGATCACTCGAGTGAGCCATCCATGCTCGAGTGATGCTCTGCTAGATCACCAAAAATGCCAAGTTTCACAACGTTCAATCCGAATATGGTTTATTGTTATTTATTCATATCATCATTATTTAACATCATTTTGAATGTATTATAAGTGTGATGCAGGAAGATGAACGTTTGAAATTAGTTGTTACGGAGAAAGTCAAATAACGACAGACAATATCATTACAAGTACGCACGTACCTACCGCATTCAGATTATTCAAACATGCGCGTGTCTTTCAATAGTTGCAAAAGTCCCACTCCTCAAACGATGATTTTCCAAACGGGCAAAAACTAAAGCAACTATATATACAAAGACTCAGAGATAGTCTAGTACGACAACAAAGCACAAGAATTCACAAGCTTATACACTAGTCTCTGCTATTCATCATTTTCTCTGTATACACATTGATCTTCAGTGTTTATTCATTTGCTCTGTAAGAGAGTCTTCATACAATTCAAAATCTATGTTTATTTGATCTCAAGGTATTGGGATCTTGAGAGGGTAGATTTCCTTACGAGAGAAGCAGTTGAGAGAATTCTTTGTTGTACCTTCCACTCATAAGCCTTATAAGATACAAGCAGAAGAGAACGTTGCTGCTCGTAAGACTTACAGTGGTGTAAGCAGGAAAGAACATTGCTGCTCATAAGTCTTGTATACATAAGCAAGTGAGAAGGGTCATAGGTTGTTTTTCTGCAGTAAGACTTGTCGTAAGGGGGAGAGAAATTTCTTAGTAAGAGAATATTTTTGCTCGTAGTCCGTTCAAGGACGATTGTTGTTTTATGGCGTTTTGAGAGCCCATTGAATCTTGGAGGTATAGTGAAAATCTCAGTAAGTCTTGATCTCTGAGGACAGGACGTAGGCCTGGTTGTTAGGCCGAACCAGTATAACTTTCTGTGTTCAAATCTTCTCAACTCTACTTTATCTACTATATTTTTCATATCACCACATCAAGCGAAAAATTTATAACATCACTCAATTCACCCCCTCTTGGGTGAAGCTTGCCTCTTTCATTTGGTATACTCATCTTGAGAAGGATCCGATAAATGGCAACAATGGGTGAAAACATTCTTCCAGACGGAGCTTCAATCACTAGACCTCCTGGTTTTGCTGGAGAACATTTTTCGTTCTGGAAAGCTAAATTCAGAGTGTTCGTGATGGCCAACGAGTACAGATTGTGGAATGTTATACAAGATGGTGACTATGTTCCAATGAAGAAAATCGAAAATAGAGAAGTTAAAAAGAGCCTAGATGAGTTTGACGAGAATGATAAAAGGTTAGTAACATTAAATAGTAAAGCCATTTTATTGATACAGAGTGCTCTTAGTCAAAAAGAATATTTTCGAATATGTACTCTACCAACTGCCAAAGATATGTGGGATGCTCTAGAAATTGCTCATGAAGGTACATCCGGAATCAAAGAAAATAGAGTCAATACTCTAATTACAGAATATGACCTATTTCATATGAAACCTGGAGAAGGCATATCAGAATTCGAACTCAGGTATACTCATCTTGTTAATCAATTATCTGCTCTTGGAAAATCATTTGATCAAAATTCCCAGGTAAGAAAGATTCTTAACATTCTTACGAAAGAATGGGAAGCGAAGGTGACAGCTATCGAATAAGCTAAAGGAGAATCTATGAGATCCGTAGCTGCCCTCTTTCGGAGTCTTTCAGAGTATGAAGGAAAGTTGAGGTTCAAAAAGGAACTTGAAGAGTTCGATGATAACAAGAAAAAGGGAGTTGCACTAAAAGCTATCAAAGAGGAAGAAGAATCGTCCGAGAATGAAGATATCCCTAACGATGATAAAATGGGAATGATCGTAAGAAAATTCAAAAGATTTTACAGAAGAGGTCAAAAGTGTAAGAGGCAAGCTTCACCTAAGAGGGGGTGAATTGGGTGATGTTATAAATTTTTCGCTTGATGTGGTGATATGAAAAATATAGTAGATAGAGTAGAGTTGAGAAGATTTGAACACAGAGAGTTATACTAGTTCGGCCTAACAACCAGGCCTACGTCCAGTCCTTAGAGATCAAGACCTACTGAGATTTTCACTATACCTCCAAGATTCAATGGGCTCTCAGAATGCCACAAAACAACAATCGTCCTTGAAAGGACTACGAGCAGAAATATTCTCTCAATAAGAAATTTCTCTCCCCCTTATGACAAGTCTTACGTGCAGAAAAACAACCTATGACCCTTCTCACTTGCTTATGTATACAAGACTTATGAGCAGCAACGTTCTCTCCTGCTTACACCACTGTAAGTCTTACGAGCAGCAACGTTCTCTTCTGCTTGTATCTTATAAGGCTTATGAGTGGAAGGTACAACAAGGAATTCTCTCAACTGCTTCTCTCGTAAGGAAATCTACCCTCTCAAGGTCCCAATACCTTGAGATCAAATAAACATAGAATTTGAATTGTATGAAGACTCTCTTACAGAGCAAATGAATAAACACTGAAGATCAATGTGTATACAGAGAAAATGATGAATAACAGAGACTCGTGTATAAGCTTGTGAATTCTTGTGCTTCGTTGTTTTATTTGACTATCTCTGCATCTCTGTATATATAGTTGCTTTAGTTTTTGCCCGTTTGGAAAATCATCGTTTGAGGAGCGGGACTTTTGCAACTATTGAAAGACACGCGCATGTTTGAATAATCTGAATGCGGTAGGTACGTGCGTGCTTGTAATAATGTTGTCTGCTGTTATTTGACTTTCTCTGTAACAACTAATTTCAAACGTTCATCTTCCTGCATCACACTTATAATACATTCAAAATGATGTTAAGCATGTTCGAGCAAGCGTTTCACCCAAGAGGGGAGGTGAATTGGGTGATACTAAAATTTCTTCAGAAATATAAAACTTGACATTGAAATTAAAACAGTAAGGAGTAAAGAGAAATATCACCAAAGTGTACACCGAGAGTTATACTGGTTCGGCCACAACCACTTTGACGAACATCTAGTCCTCAGAGCTTCTCTGAGAGTTACACTATAACTTCCAAGATTCAGTGGGTTCTTGGCACCTCAGTACAAGCAAGTTCCTTCACCTGGACACTCACTCCCCCTTACAAGTTGTAATCCAATCCCAACTCAAGGTTCCACAACCTTAAGTTATCTCAATAACAAATATTGAGTTTGAATGAAATATCTCTCTTACAGAGTGAATAAGAATCACTGAAGCATAGAAATATAATTTCAATGTGAAAACAGAGCAATGAACTTGATACTTCGTTTGTGTGTGTTCTTATTGTTCTTTCTCTGTTTGGATGTTCCCATATATATAGATATGTTGGTGATGACCGTTGGAACATTTTCTTTCGTCCGTTGGAGAGTGCGCAGCCACTATTGACTTTTCAAGTTTTTGAAAAATATCCATTGGCAGTGGTTGGCATTTGAATGTTTAATTTGACTTCCCTTTCTTGATATGATTCCTTTATTATTTATCTGTAAATATGCTAGAAATACAAATACAATGAAAGATTAATCATATAGGAAACAATTTAATAAACGTTTGAATGATTTCTAAATTTCTGGGTAAGCTTACTCGAGTAGCTACTCGAGTATTACTTGAAGTTTACTCGAGTACTTACTCGAGTATCATCGGGAAATCTTTGATCAACTGCAAGTCAATGAATAAATACAAGATTGCTCGGGTAGTGCATGGAATAACCAATTTTCAAACCTTTGGAAATATATGTTTACTCGGGTACCTACTCGGGTAATGCACTCACAACTTTATGAGTTACTCGGGTACCAACTCAAGTAAACCTTCAAATAAAATTTTCGTTACTCGATGCTTTACTCCAGTAATGTTGGTAGGATTTCAAGGCCGAGAGCACTTACCTTGTTACTCGGGTATGGACTCGAGTAATGCACTCAATTTTGCATAGGTTACTAGGGTACCACCTCGAGTAAATGTACTTTTTGTGCATGACTTACCCGGGTAATGACTTGAGGTTTTCCTTTAAAATATTTCTACATAATCGGGTACTTACTCGAGGAATCCACTTAAAATAGAACATTAAAAACTTGCATACTAGAGTAAGGACTCAAGGAAAATGAGATAAAAAGAAATCAAGTTAATCGGGTACCACCTTCAAGTTTTCACTTACTTCAGTGTGTTGCTCGAGTAGCTCCTCGAGTAACATTGGCAGTAGTATAAAGTGCCGGGAGCTCTACATTTTCAGAAACAGAGTTACTCGAGTAGCTACTCGAGTATCATTGGCAACTTGATAGCAACTTGAAGTTTTTCACATGGTTACTCGAGTAGCGCCTCGAGTAACATTGGCAGGCCGAGAGCAACTCCAAGTTTTTACCTGGTTACTCGAGTCGCTCCTCGAGTAACATTGGCAGGCCGAGAGCAACTTGAAAATACTTACACTATTACTCGAGTAGCTACTCGAGTAACGATGGCAGGTTACTGGAAGGTGCCTTTGGTTACTTCAAGTTTTGTCTCATTACTCGAGTAATGCCTTAGAAAACTTGCTTCTGATCAAGTTCCTCAGCATTTTCTCTTGACCTTTCTTCATTACTCCAATGCTAACTTCAAGTGATGCTTATCCCTATTATTCCTTTGTTTAAACTTGTTTATTAATCATTTCCTTTTCAAACCATTCTTTTGTTATCATCAAAACATGAGATCTAACATTCTCCCCCTTTTTGATGATGACAAAACTTGGTGATTTTGAACATGGTTTTTCAAATTGAGTTTTCAAATTAAATATGTCTTATTAAGTTTAAATTCATAGCACACACCTAGCATTCACAGTCAACTTCATTAGTCCAAACATGTATCATAATTTAAAGCTTAAATGAACTTAAAATGAAATCATAACTTAAACACACTTGTATTAAACTTAAAATTTTCAAATTACAAGATAAAGTTCAAAAGAATTCAAAATACTCCCTAACAACCCATATACAACCAAATACCCCAAAACAAACTAGGACACATCTACAAAAATCACTCTCAAGCTCTTCTCCCCCTTCTTGGCTTCATCAATCAAGTGGAGGGCTAGGAGGCTTGACCATGGAAATGGGTGTCACTGGAAGGACCATAGAATCATCTGAGTCCAAAGAATCAAATGAGCTAGAGGGAACTGGGTCAGGCAGATGGACTGGAGGGATATGGATGTCATCGCCGGGAGGAGAAGGTTGGAAGACAACCATAGTAGAGGTTTCTCCTTCTGGAATGGTCTGAATCTCAGGAGTATGATGTTCAGGGGAGGAAGAGGGAGATATTTCCTCAGTTTGGGTAAGTGATGGAATTGGTTTAGGACCAGTCTCTGGCTGAGGTTTTGGAGGGGAATCATCAATGGTGATGTGTATGGTCTCGTTGGTTTATGGGTTATCCACTGAGTAAAGGATGTCTTTGGCTTGAAGCTCAGGTGGACTAGAAACTAGAGGAGTAGATGGTTCACCCTCAGTGATAGGAGTGCTGAAGGAGGGTTCACTGGAGGTGGTGGTGCAGAAGAGGAGGGACCGGCTGAAGGTCCGGGACCCAATGAGTCCAAGCGTGCCAGAATGAATCTTAGAGTCTCTCCCTGGGCACGTTGCTCAGCTAGCAACTCCTCATGCCTCTTGTCCATTCTCTCAACTAACTCTCCCATCTTGGTATTCTTGTGGGTTATCAGTTTGGCATTTGTGTTGGCTATATCCACATGAAAACCTCTCAGCATATTTTCCATGAAATGCTGGAGAGTGGCATTGAGGAAAGATGGCGATGATGTGGTAGCAGCTGGAGCCGATGACTGAGTGTCATCCATCCTACTGGTCTCTGCCTCAGTGGTTTTCCTCTTCTTCTTTGACCCAGATTCTAGAGGACCTTTGAGAGGAATATCGATGTTCAATTTCCCAATCTGGTTTCTCCCAACCGGCGTCAACCTTTCAATAGGCTCCTTGCTATCCAAATACCATATCTTGTTCTCTTTCAGGATCAATGACACAATCTGAGGATATGGCATTGGTGTTGTAGCCTTTCCATCCACCTTATACCTTTTCATCTCAGAGAAGATATACTCTCCCAGATCCTTCTGTTCCTTCAAAAGCAGTGAAACAAACCACCTAAAGTCCCTATCAGAGAAATAGGTGTAATTGTTGGCTTTGTTCACTAGGGACCTAAAGTAGATGTACGATAGGACCCTGTGATGATCACACATATCACTTGGTTTAAAATTTAGGGGGCCAACTAGCTCTCCGGGTTTAAGAATAGTGAAGATTTGGTTTGGCTCAAGTTCAGAATAAATATCATCTGGGGGGTTCTCTATTCCTAACCACAAGTTAATTCTAGATGGTGAAATTAGAATCTTTTGGCCTCTCACTGTGGTGGTCATTTCTTCCTCAACTGAGGTTCGGTTAGGCTCATCTATGATCTCTAAGTTACAATAAAAGTGGGTGATCACTTTAGTACAGAATGGTATTCTAATAGATAGCCAAGGCATAAAGGGATCTAAATAAGGACTTAGGTCATGCTTCACTACCTCTTGAAGTAACTTCAGATCAACATAGTGTGTCTTACACACCTTCCTTCTGGAGAATTGAGACAAGTACTTCAGAGACTCCACCAATTTGCTAACATTGAATCCCTTTGGTGAGTTGGTGATCTCTGCTTCAGGTACTTTGGTCTTCTTAGAAGTTTGACCCTTCTCCATTTGATCAATGATGTTTGCCATAGCTGCAGCCACATTCCTATCATATTTAGGCTTTTTGGTAGGCTTTGGAGTGAAAGAGGGGGTAGAGGAATCAGAGGGAGGAGGTGAGGGAGATTTGGCACTCTTCCCTCTTCCTGTTGAGGTACTCTTTTTGGATTGAGCCCTTATAGTAATAGGCTCTTTAATCACCACACCTTTGGGTTTCGGTTGAAGAGGAATTTTAGCTTTTGGTCTCGGGGTAAGTTTTCTTCTCTTCTTGGGAGGAGAAGAAAGAGGATCAGGGTTTTGTTGAGAGTCAGAGGAATCTATGGGAGTAAGGTTTTTAGTTCTCATCTTTCTGAATGATTGAAAACTAAAATTTTCAAAAAAACAGAGTAACTGACGCGAATTAGGGCACAGAGAATCTGAGAAAAATAGGAGGTTTTTGGAACTGAAATCTCTTGGGTTTTGACGGAAATGAAGCAAGGAATCACTGGTGAAAAGTTTTTGTGAGAGAGAATAGTGATTTACTCGAGGAGATTTTGTGGAAATGACCGAGTTTGCGACAGATAAAGACCTAGAACTGGTGAAATGAAGCAAGGAATCACTGGTGAAAAGTTTTTGTGAGAGAGAATAGTGATTTACTCGAGGAGATTTTGTGGAAATGACCGAGTTTGCAACAGATAAAGACCTAGAACTCGACATTACTCGAGGCCTTACTCGAGTAACCTTCAAGTTTACTCGAGGCCTTCCTCGGGTGTTCATAAAAAAAATTCTAAAATAATTCATTTAAATTACGTACCTGGCATGAATAATATAGTAATTATCCATGGATGTTCCCTAGATCATTTATAACCCATTCTGATCAGATTTTAGTCATTTTTCATCAATTTGAGAATCTGGACTCCGACAATACTCGAGGCCTTCCTCGAGTAAGCTTCAAGTTTACTGGAGTCCCACCTCGGGTAACCTGCTTTTCAACTTCTGACTCTTCATTTCTTTGAAACTGAACCGTTATATTTGAATTTCAAGTAACTTGATCCATTACTTCCAGTTTTGGGGGCCATTACTCGAGTACATACTCGAGTAAAGTGTTACTTTACTTCAAGTTGTTCCTCGGGTAATGCTTCACTGTGAGTCATTACTTCAAGTTGGTACTACAGTAATGGTGTCCTCTGATAACCTCTGTTTTTGTTTCTCAAAACAGAATTTCTATCTTCCTGCAAAACAATTTTCTATATATTCTTATGCTTAAGCTAGTAATCATCAAAACTTTAACAAATGACTTCATCTAATATTATGAGAAACTGAAATAACTTACAATTCATTGGGATTTACCATTCCCAATTCTCTTCTAATGTATAGAAATTGATCTTTTGCAAGAGGTTTTGTAAAGATATCTACTAGTTGAAGATGATTAGGAATGAATATCACTTTCACATCTTTCTTTTGAACATGATCTCTGATGAAGTGATGTCTGACATCGATATGCTTGGTTCTAGAATGTTGAACTGGATTCTTTGCCAAGCTTATCGTGCTTGTATTGTCACAATAGATTGGTATTTCTTTGAGATAAATACCAAGATCTTGTAGTTGTTGTTTTAACCAAATCACTTGTGCACAACAACTTGATACAGCAACATATTCGGCTTCCGTTGATGAAAGAGACTCCGTGTTTTGTTTCTTGCTAAACCATAATACAAGAGATCCTCTAAGAAATTGTCCTTGTCCGCTGGTACTCTTTCTATCTGTCTTGTATCCTCCATGATCTGAATCTGAATATGCAACAAGATATTCACTTCTTCCTTTGGGATACCACAGACCCAATTCGGGTGTGTCAGCAAGGTATCTAAAGATTCGTTTGACCGTTTCAGCATGTGATTCTTTTGGTGCTGATTGATATCTTGCACATATGCCAACACTAAATTGAATGTCCGGTCTACTTGCCATGAGATAGAGTAATGATCCAATCATTCCTCTATACTTTGTTATGTTGAAGTCTTTCCCTTTGACATCAGCATCGAGCAACATAGTTGAACTCATAGGCGTGTCTGTGCCATTTGCTTCATCCATTCCATACTTCTTCAATAACTCTTTTAAATACTTTGTTTGAGATATGAAGATTCCATTCTTTCTTTGTTTGATTTGCAAACCAAGAAAGAAATTCAATTCTCCTATCATTCATATCTCAAATTCTCCCTGCATTATCTCAGAAAATTCCTTACACAGAGATTCATTAGTAGCACCGAAAACAATATCATCAACATATATTTAAACAATTAAAATATCATTGTGTTTTTTTTTTATGAAGAGTGTTATATCAACTTTTCCCCATACAAAACCTTGATCAATAAGAAACTTACTGAGCCTTTCATACCAGGCTCTAGGAGCTTGTTTTAAACCATATAAAGCCTTTTTGAGTTTGAAAACATGGTCTGGTTTAGTAACATCCTCAAAACCTGGAGGTTTTTCTACATACACCTCTTCCATGATGTAACCATTTAGAAATGTAATCTTTACATCCATTTGATAGAGTTTGAATCCTTTGATGCATGCAAAGGCTAAGAGTACACGTATAGCTTCCAATCTAGCCACTGGAGAATACGTTTCCTCATAATCAATCCCTTCTTCCTGATTATAGCCTTTGGCCACCAACCTTGCCTTGTTTCTGACAATAATTGAGGATTCATCGAGTTTGTTCTTGAATACCCATTTAGTACCAATGATCGGATGATCCTTGGGTCGGGGTACCAAATCCCAAACTTGATTTCTCTCAAATTGATTTAGTTCTTTTTGCATTGCTATAACCCAATCATTGTCTGATAGGACTTCATCAATGTTAGAAGGTTCAATCTTAGAAATGAAACCAGAGAAACTTACTTCATTAAAAATTCTATTTCTAGTTTTGATCCCTTCATTTACATCTCCTATGACTTGATATAAGGGATGACTTTTATTGTATTTCCAAGCTCTAGGTTGACCTAGGGATTGCTCTTCTTCCTTATTTTCATCAACTTCTGGAATAAGAGACTTAGAAATAGATTGACCATTCTCTTGATTTAAAACAACTTCCTGTTCTTCATCAAAGGTTTTGTCAGAGGATTCAAATTCATCAAATACAATATGAATTGATTCTTCAATAATACAAGTTCTTTTATTGAAAACTCTATATGCTTTACTTCGGTGAGAATATCCTAGGAAAATTCCTTCATTAGTTTTAGAATCAAATTTTCATAAGTTATCTTTACCATTATTATGAATGAAACACTTACAACCAAAGATGTGAAGATGAGCGATGTTTGGCTTTCTTCCTTTGTATAGTTCGTATGGTGTCCTTCCAAGTTTTGTTCTGATATATGCTCTATTTGAAATGTAACATGCTGTACTCATAGCATCAGCCCAAAACACCTGAGATACATTCTTTTCATTCAACATTGCTCTAGCCATTTCAGTGAGCACTCTATTTTTGCGTTCTACTACTCCATTTTGTTGAGGCGTCCTTGGAGCAGAGAAATTGTAATCAATGCCATTAGTATCACAATATTCTTCAAAGGCTTGATTTTCAAATTCTCCACCATGATCGGTCCTAATACCTGCAATGGACATACCTTTCTCATTTTGTACTTTCTTGGCAAAAATAATAAATTCTTCAAAGGTTTCATCTTTTGATGATAGAAAAATAACCCAAGTAAATCTAGAGAAATCATCAACAATGACCAATGAATATAGGTTGCCACCAAGACTCTTTACTCTTGCTGGACCAACTAAATCCATATGTAGTAATTGTAATGGTATATTTGTTGAAATCTCATTTTTTCAATTTGAAAGATGATTTAGTTTGTTTACCCTTTTGACATGCATCACAAATCAAGTCATTTTTGAAATTAACTTTGGGTAATCCAAGGACTAGATCCTTTTTGAGTAATTTTCCTAGTTGATGCATATTGACATGAGCCAATCTCTTATGCCATAGCCAACTTTCATCGGCATTACTCAGAAAACAATTTTTAGATTCATTTCTACTAATATCTAGAGTGTAACAGTTACCTTCCCTTTTTGCTCTGAGCTTAGCCTTGATATTCTTCTTATCAAGCTGTAAGTCATTCTTGTTGATGATTAAACATTCTTCTGAGTCAAATATTACCCAGTTGTTTTTATCTGTACTTTGACTTACGCTCAGCAAATTGTGACATAAACCTTCAACATAATATACATCTTTGACTTGTATTCCTTTGTCATTTTTTATTTCACCAATTCCTGCTATCCTTCTGGATTGATTTCCTCCAAATTTTACCTTTCCACCTTCCTTAGGTTGTAATGTGGTAAAACTTTCAAAATCTCCGGTCATATGTCTAGAGCAGCCACTATCTATGTACCACTTGCTATTTTTGGATGCTTTGAGACATACCTGCAGTCAAATGACTAAGTCTTAGGTACCCACATCTTTTGGGGTCCTTTTGGGTTAGTACAAATAACTTTATGAATATATGAACCTTTAGGTACCTATTTGTAGGTTCCTATTGTTCCTTTCTTCTTATGAATGTATGACGAGGTATAATGTCCTTTTCTATTACAGTAGTTACAAAATGCAAAAGGATTTGATGTATGCACAGAATGTTGGAAATAATTCAAATATGACTTACCTCCTGCTTTCTTTCTTCCTTTTCTTTTATCTGATTTTGGATCATATCCAATTCCAGATCGATCATTTACAAATCGTTGAGCTTTTAAAATAACATTTAGCATCTCACTTCCTTGTGTAAATTTTTCAAGAGTTTTTGTGAGATCAATGTTTTTCTTTTTCAAAGATAAACAATTTTCACAATCCTTTTCCTTAAGTTCAGTTTCAAGAACTTTGTTTTTCTTTTTAACAACAATCAATTCTTTAACTACTTTGATGAATTCAGGATGTAAAGCATTATATTCGGAAAGTAATTAATCATAGGTAGGTTCAGAATCATTTACCTCTTCTTCTTTTTCTTCTTGAGCAACAAGACATATATTAGCTACTTCTTCCTCATCACTTTCTTCGTCTGAGGAGCTGTCACCCCATATAGCAGATACGAAAGCCTTCTTTTTCTTGAAGAATTTGCCTTTTCTCTTTTCTTTGCTCTTTTGGTTCAAATCTGGACATTCTGACTTGATATGTCCTGGTTTCCCACATTCATAGCAAATGATATGATCTTTGCTACTATTTCCTCCTTTCTGAAAATGTTTGAATCCTTGACCTTTCTCGTAGAACTTTCTGAATCATTTTATGATTAAGCCCATTTCATCATCATCAAACTCCTCTTCTTCATCTTGATTTTCTTCTTTCGCTTTTAGTGCTAGACCTTTCTTTCTTTTGTCACCGATGTCATCTAGTTCCCGTTTGAACTTTAATTTGCTTTCATATTCAGAAAGGCTTCCAAATAAAGAAGCAACTGATCTCATTGATTCTCCTTTTGCCTCTTTTATCGCAGTGACTTTAGCCTCCCACTCTTTAGAAAGAATATTCAAAATCTTTCGTACTTGGGTATTTTGATCATAGACTTTACCAAGTACTACAAGTTGATTAACAAGATGAGTATATCTAAGTTTGAATTTAGAAATTGACTCACCTGATTTCATTCGAAGTAGATCGAATTCAGTGATCAAGGTGTTGATTCGATTCTCCTTTATTCCCGAAGTTCCTTCATGAGCTATTTCCAGAGCTTCCCACATTTCCTTTACTGTTGGAAGTGTGCAAATTCTGAAGTATTCATTTTGACTCAAAACTTTGTAACATCAGAATTGCCTTGCTGTTGAGAGTGATAAGTTTCTTGTCATTCTCATCATATTCCGCTGGCGTCTTTGGAATTTTCTGAGAATCTACAATCTTAGTAGGTTGATAGTTTCCACTCTCAATTACATCCCATAGCCCATATTCAGTAGCCATCACGAACACTCTGAATTTTACTTTCCAGAAAGAAAAGTGTTCTCCATTGAAACTGGGAGGTCTAGTGATGGATGCTCCGTCGGGAAGAATTCCTTCACCCATGCTTGCCATTGGATCCTTCTTAGGCTGTTAAACCTTAACAAGAAGACCTATGCTCTGATACCAAATGTTAGAGCAAGCGTTTCACCCAAGAGGGGGGGTGAATTGGGTGATACTAAAATTTCTTCAGAAATATAAAACTTGACAATGAAATTAAAACAGTAAGGAGTAAGGAGAAATATCACCGAAGTGTACACTGAGAGTTATACTGGTTCGGCCACAACTACTTTGACCTACGTCCAGTCCTCAGAGCTTCTCTGAGAGTTACACTATAACTTCCAAGATTCAGTGGGTTCTTGGCACCTCAGTACAAGCAAGTTCCTTTACCTGGACACTCGCTCCCCCTTACAAGTTGTAATCTAATCCCAACTCAAGGTTCCACAACCTTAAGTTATCTCAATAACAAATATTGAGTTTGAATGAAATATCTCTCTTACAGAGTGAATAAGAATCATTGAAGCATAGAAATATAATTTCAACGTGAAAACAGAGCAATGAACTTGATAATTCGTTTGTGTGTGTTCTTGTTGTTCTTTCTCTTTTTGGATGTTCCTATATATATAGATATGTTGGTGATGACCGTTGGAACATTTTCTTTCGTCCGTTGGAGAGTGCGCAGCCACTATTGACTTTTCAAGTTTTTGAAAAATATCCGTTGGCGGTGGTTGGCATTTGAACGTTTAATTTGACTTCCCTTTCTTAATATGATTCCTTCATTGTTTATCTGTAGATATGCTAGAAATACTAATACAATGAAAGATTAATCATATAGGAAACAATTTAATGAACGTTTGAATGATTTCTAAATTTTTGGGTAAGCTTACTCGAGTATTACTTGAAGTTTACTCGAGTATCATCGGGAAATCTTTGATCAACTGCAAGTCAATGAATAAATACAAGATTACTCGAGTAGTGCATGGAATAACCAATTTTCAAACCTTTGGAAATATATGTTTACTCGGGTACCTACTCAGTAATGCACTCACAACTTTATGAGTTACTCGGGTACCAACTCGAGTAAACCTTCAAATAAACTTTTGGTTACTCGATGCTTTACTCCAGTAATGTTGGCAGGATTTCAAGGCCGAGAGCACTTACCTTGTTACTCGGGTATGGACTCGGGTAATGCACTCATTTTTGCATAGGTTACTCGGGTACCACCTCGAGTAAATGTACTTTTTGTGCATGACTTACCCGGGTAATGACTTGAGGTTTTCCTTTAAAATATTTCTGCATACTCGGGTACTTACTCGAGGAATCCACTTAAAATAGAACATTAAAAACTTGCATACTAGAGTAAGGACTCGAGGAAAATGAGATAAAAAGAAATCAAGTTAATCGGGTACCACCTTCAAGTTTTCACTTACTTCAGTGTGTTACTCGAGTAGCTCCTCGAGTAACATTGGCAGCAGTACAAAGTGCCGAGAGCTCTACATTTTTAGAAACAGAGTTACTCGAGTATCATTGGCAACTTGATAGCAACTTGAAGTTTTTCACATGGTTACTCGAGTAGCGCCTCGAGTAACATTGGCAGGCCGAGAGCAACTCCAAGTTTTTACCTGGTTACTCGAGTCGCTCCTCGAGTAATATTGGCAGGCCGAGAGCAACTTGAAAATGCTTACACTATTACTCGAGTAGCTACTCGAGTAACGATGGCAGGTTACTGGAAGGTGCCTTTGGTTACTTCAAGTTTTGTCTCATTACTCGAGTAGGTACTCGAGTAATGCCTTAGAAAACTTGCTTCTGATTAAGTTCCTCAGCATTTTCTCTTGACCTTTCATCATTACTCCAATGCTAACTTCAAGTGATGCTTATCCCTGTTATTCCTTTGTTTAAACTTGTTTATTAATCATTTCCTTTTCAAACCATTCTTTTGTTATCATCAAAACATGAGATCTAACAAAGCAATGATAATAAGTAATGATGATATGAATAAATAACAATAAACCATATTCGAATTGAAAGTTATGAGACTTGGCATTTTTGGTGATCTGGCAGAGCATTACTCGAGCATGGATGGCTCACTCGAGTGATCTTCCTATTTTCCTCTTTGTGCTTCAGTTATCGGGTTGTGCTTGCAAAGGATTTCAGAGAGACAGAATTCTCACTTGCGAGTGAATTGGGGTCTCACTCGAGCACAGCTCCTCCTGCTCGAGTGATCTTGCATTTTCCACTGGGAGTGTCTTCTCGGGTCATCACTCGCATATCATATTAGCAAGAGTGAGATTTTGTACTCGCGGGTGATGTGGTCCCTCACTCAAGCACACACACTCCTGCTCGAGTGAGATGCATATTCTCAAGGAATATGCTCTCAATATCAACACTCGCATCAGGTTTGGAGAGGGATAAATTTATCACTCGCAGGTGATGTGGGCCCTCACTCGAGCACACAGACTCCTGCTCGAGTGAGAAGAATATTCTCAAGTAATATACCTTTTTAAACAAGTACTCGCATCAGATTTGGAGAGGGATAGAATTTTCACTCGCAAGTGCTGATGTGTCACTCGAGCATATGAGGTTGTGCTCGAGCATACTTGCACTTCCTTGAACTTCATGACTCTCGGCCAAGCACTCGCAGAACCTTGCTCGAGTACAGAATGCTCATACTCGAGCATTCTGCTCGAGTAAATCAAAGGAAGCATGATAATACTTGCTCTCGGCCAAGCACTCGCGGACCTTCACTCGCATGTGCTCGAGTGAGAATGGCTTCTCTGCTCGAGTGAAAACTCCAGTGCTCGAATGAATTAGTGAGAATAACAGGGGCATGCCTCTCGGGTGAACACTTTCTGGCTTTCACTCGCACCTGCCCGAGCACATAAGGAATTTATGCTCGAGTGCAAAGCTCATGCTCGAGCATTCCAGTGGAATTTGTTAGCAGATACCAGAAAACATTCCTATATGCATTTGGTAACTTTGTAATCTTTTCTTAATCTTATAAAAACATGATTTGCATACAATTGTCTTTTTGTTATCATCAAAACTTGGGATCTAACATTCTCCCCCTTTTTGATGATGACAAAACCTTTATGATGAAGGATTAATTAAAATTGAAAATTTTTGAAATTCTTCAATGTTTCCAAATGCATATCAAGTTTTAGTTTCAAGTTCAAGTTTTCCTACAATGCTTCCTCTGAACACTTAACAACCAAGATAAGCATAGTATGAGATAAATAACTTAATAACAACCTTAATAACTTGAAACATCAGTTAAACTTGATAATCAAACTCATGAATAACTTGAAATTCGAAAAGGTTCATTAATATTATCCTTGAATTCAAATGGTCAACAACATAATCCAAACTAACATAATAACATCAAACAACATAATAACTCATAATCTAAAATAACATCAAATCCTACCCCATACAGAAAATCTACCCAAACTACCAAATACATCCCACAGAAGCTCAGAAATCATCACACATCCTTCTCCCCTGTTTTGTTAGCATCAGAAGGGGGCTGAGGAAAAGTGATATCAGGAGGTGGTACAAATGAAACCATGGCAGTGAGAGGGTCAATTAGTGGAGATGATGGCTGTGGTACAGAGGATGAGGGAGGTAGTGAAGGCGACCGATCAAAAGTAACATCAACATTTGAATCTGGATCGGTGAATAGTACATGAGTCTGTGGCACAGAGGTATGAGTAGTCTCTGGAGGCACCTCCGAAGATGAAGAGGGGAAATGAGAGTGCAAGAAGGTCTCCATATTTGTTATCCTCTGAGACATCTCATCCTGAGTCTTGAACATCAACTCAAAATTGGTATTGGCCTTATCTACCAATTTTATGACCTGTGACTCCATCTTTTCCACAAGTTTCTCATACTCAGCCACTAACTCCTTCTTCAGACTTGATACAGCTTGATTTATTGCCGCAGTCACATGATTGGAAAGAGAGGCATTAATGAAGGAAGGAGGAGGAATAGGACTCTGAGCAGATGATTGTGCTTCATCTCCTCTGGATGGAGTGGTTTCCCTCTTAGATGTAGCTTTGGTTCGACTCATAGGAAGATTAATACCCATATGAGTTAGTTGAGTCTTACCAAATCGCGAAATAAGTACCCTTTCAGTTCCTTCTAAATAAATACCAAATCTTGTTTTTCATCAGAATGAAGGATACAAGCTGAGGATATGGAATGGTTGGTTTCTTGATGAAGAAAATCGAAATCTTCTCATCTCGTTGAAGATAATCTCCCCCACATTCCTTTGTTGCCCGGCAATGAAAGAGGCCAACAAATAATAATCCTTTTGAGCAAAATGGGTATAATTTTTGGACTTATTGACTATGCTTTGGGAATATATATAATGAAGAACTCTGTGAATATCAGGCATATCAATAGGTTTGAAATTGAGGGGGACTATTGGGTCTTTTGGTCTCAAAATTTTGAAAGCTTCATTGGCAGAGAAAGAGGGTGGATCAGGAGGAGGTACAACATAACCAAGTAAGTCATTTATGATCTTGGCAGATATCATAATAAATCTTCCTCTAACAGTAGTAGATACTGCTTCCTCAATCAATTCACCAGATCTAGACTTAATATTATGAGACTTCATGTTGCAATAAAAGGTTTTCACAACTGTCGGAGAATATGGTATATGAATATTTAGCCAGGGAGCATAGTATTGAAGATAAGGGTATAAATCCAAATGACAATTCTTCTTTAAGTAATCCAAATCCATATACACCACAGGACAGAAGTGTCTATGACTAAATTCATCATCAAATACCTTTTGAGGCAGTACTTTTAGTTCTTCAATATTGAATCCCTCAGGAAGACTGGTGATGTGATCATCCACTGGTGCTTGTGAGGCAGAAGGTGCTCCTGAAGTAGAGGCACTTGATTGGCCAATATGTTGTGAACTTGAAACACCGGCTTGAGAAGCAATCTTTCCAATTATCTTTTCAAGTTTGGACTTCTCCAATGCCTCCCGAAGTTGTTTGTTGAATGAATCACCAGAGGAAGAAGAAGATTGTTGAGGTTGCTCTGTTTCCTTTTTCTTCCCTTTTCCTTGAATCTCCTTGGATTGAGACAGGGTAACTATTAGTTCCTTAAACACCACACCCTTTGGTTTCTTCTGAGGAGGTTGGTCTTTCTTTGAAATTTGAGGCTTTGGCTGAGGTTTCTTAGCCGGAGTCCTCTTTTTGGTAAGGGCTTAGGAGGAGGTGACGGTGAGGAAGAGATTTTAGGAGAGGGAGGTGTAGGTTCTGGTGTACCAGATGCACTCGCAGCAAACTGAGTAGGAGATAGAGAGTGGGATCTTTGAGGGATAGAAGGTAGTTTGGTTCTTGCCATTGTAGAGAAAGTGAGAGAGAGAAGCAAGAACTCACAGTTTTTGAAAGTGAAGAAAAAAATAAACAAACTAAGATTAGGGCACGAATGAGAAATGCCAAAGGTAAAAATCACCTTTTATAGAGGATTGAAGAGTTGTAACGGTGATTTGACGCGATTGATTAAAGAGAAAATGGTTGAAGGTGAAGAGTTACGCCCTTCGAGTGAGAGAACACCTCGAGTGAGAGCAGGAAGTGCGACGTTCTGAGCTCCCGCGTAACTGATATAAGTGACAGTGCTCGAGCATGAACCCTAGTGCTCGAGTGATGTTCATACTGTGCTTGAGTGTGTTCTATCAGTGCTCGAGTGATTTTCTGGAAAAATTAATAAAATATGTAAAGCGTACCTGGATTGTGGATTTCTTGACATATCTTGTGTCTTTGTACTCAAATCCTCCAAAATCAGTTGAGTAACCATGATTTGGATAGCTTTTAAAAAGAAATTCTTCTTTTTCACTCGAGCAGGCACTCCTCACTTCAATCGTGTTCATATCATGCTCAAGTGAGGGTTCCTCACTCACGAGTGAGTTCGATTCTCACTGTTACTTTTGATACAGTCTCTTGGTATTCTTATTTCCTCTGTTAACCTCTATTTTACATGTCAAGAAGCAGAGCATTTTTAATAGTGCTGTGCTCTAGCAGAGCTGCTTGTGCTCGAGTGAACCTGCTTATCACTAGAGCAGCACTCCTAGTGCTCGAGTGACAGACCTGCAAAAAGGTTTTTAACACTCCGATGCCAAAGTCAGTATAATTATCATCAAAAGGAGCATTTAATTCAAATTTTTAACAAGAAAACTTACAACTCATTGGGATTAACCATTCCTAATTCTCTTCGAATATATAAGAATTGATCTTTTGCAATTGGCTTTGTGAAGATATCCGCAAGTTGAAGATGAGTTGGTATGAATTCCACTTTGACATCATTCTTTTGAACATGATCTCAAATGAAGTGATGTCGAATGTCTATGTGCTTGGTCCTTGAGTGTTGTACAGGATTCTTGGCCAAGCTTATCGTGCTAGTGTTATCACAATAAATTGGAATTTCTTTTAAATAAATTCCCAAATCTTGAAGTTGTTGTTTCAACCATAACACTTGAGAACAGCAACTTGCCACAGCTATATATTCAGCTTCAGTCGAGGATAATGAAACTGTGTTCTGCTTCTTGCTGAACCATGATACTAGAGAACCTCCAAGAAATTGACATTGACCACTGGTACTCTTTCTATCAGTTTTATATCCTCCGTGATCTGAATCTGAATATGCCATTAAATACTCGTTCTCTCTTTTCGGATACCAAAGACCAAGCTCTGAAGTATCTCCTAGATATTTGAAGATTCTTTTTACAGTCTCTGCATGAGATACCTTAGGAGCGGATTGATACCTTGCACATATTCCTACGCTGAACTGAATATCTGGCCTGCTTGCTGTGAGATAGAGTAATGAGCCAATCATTCCTCTATACTTTGTGATGTTGAAGCTAGGTCCCTTTACATCAGCATCCAACAGCGTTGTAGAACTCATTGGAGTATCAGCTCCGTTAGCATTATCTAATCCATATTTCTTTAACAATTCTTTCAAATACTTTGTCTGAGATATAAATATACCATTCTTCTTTTGTTTGATTTGAAGTCCAAGAAAGAAGTTCAATTCTCCCATCATGGACATTTCAAATTCTCCCTGCATAATCTTAGAAAACTCTTGACACATAGATTCGTTAGTAGCACCAAAAATAATATCATCAACATAAATTTGAACAAGTAGAATATCATTTTTGTTATGTTTGATGAATAGAGTTGTATCAACTTTACCTCTGACAAAACTTTGATCAAGAAGAAATTTGCCTTAGTCTTTCATACCAAGCTCTAGGTGCTTATTTCAAACCATATAGTGCTTTCTTAAGTTTGAAGACATGATCAGGTTTTGTTTCATCTTCAAACCCAGGAGGTTGTTCTACATACACTTCCTCCATAATATAACCATTTAGAAAAGCACTTTTCACATCCATTTGATAAAGTTTAAAACCTTTAATGCAAGCAAAGGCTAGGAGTACTCGTATTGCTTCCAATCTTGCCACTGGAGCATATGTTTCCTCATAATCAATACCTTCTTCCTGATTATAGCCTTTGGCAACCAATTTTGCTTTGTTTCTCACAATGATTGCTGATTCATCAAGTTTGTTTTTGAAATCCCATTTGGTCCCTAGAACTGTATGATCTTTAGGTCGAGGAACCAAATCCCAAACTTGATTTCTTTGAAATTGATTTAGTTCTTCTTGCATAGCAATCACCCAATCATTGTCAGATAAAGCTTCTTCTATATTAGAAGGTTTAATTTCAAAAATAAAAGCAGAAAAAGTTACCTCATTGAGGATTCTATATCTGGTTTTGACACCTTCATGAATATCTCCTATAACTTGATCAATTGGATGATCCTTCATATGTCTCCATGCTTTTGGTTGAGCATGATCATCAACATCTTCTAAATTTTGAAAATCATTTGTTTCATAATCATCTTGCTTTGAAATAGATTTGTTTTTCTTGATTGAATCCATTTCTTCTTCATCAATAAGTTTTGTCTGAGATTCAATTTCATCAAACACAACATGAATAGATTCTTCAACAGTACATGTTCTTTTATTGAAAACTCTATAAGCTTTACTTCTATTAGAGTACCCTAGAAATATACCTTCATCAGACTTTGAATCAAATTTACCTAAGTTTTCTTTACCATTGTTGTGAATGAAATACTTACACACGAAGATATGAAGATGAGCAATATTTGGCTTTCTTCCTTTGTAAAGTTCATATGGCGTCTTTCGAAGTGATTTACGGATATATGCTCGGTTTGAAATATAGCATTGAAGTACTCATTGCATCTGCCCAGAACACTTGTGACATTTCTTTTTCATTGAGTAATGCTCTCGCCATTTCTGTAAGAACTCTTTTCTTTCTTTCCACTACTCCATTTTGTTGAAGGGTTTTAGGAGCAGAGAAGTTATGATCTATTCCTTCGTTGTTGCAGTAGTTTTCAAATAGTTGATTATCAAATTCTCCTCCATGGTCTGTTATAATAGAAATAATAGAAATACCTTTCTCATTTTGAACCGTTTTGGCAAACATGATGAATTCAGCAAATGTTTCATCTTTTGAAGTGATAAATATAGTCCAAGTAAATCTTGTAAAATTATCGACAATTACTAAAGTATATAAATTTCCTCCAAAACTTTTTACTCTTGCAGGTCCTACCAAATCCATATGAAGTAATTGTAAAGGTTTTGAAGTAGAAATCTCATACTTTGTTTTAAAAGAAGACTTAGTTTGTTTGCCTTTTTGACAAGCTTCACAAATCATATTATCTTTGAATTTAAGTTTGGGAAGACCAACTACTAAATCTTTTCTAATCAGTTTGTCAAGTTGATCCATATTGACATGAGCCAAATGCTTATGCCATAACCAACTTTCCTCTGATCGACTAAGAAAACAATTTTCAGAGGAATTTGAATTTAAATCAATAGTATAACAATTACCATCCCTTTAAGCTCGGATCTTTGCCTTGATAGATACTTTGTTCAGAATTAGATCTTTCTTGCTTACTATCAAGCATTCTTTTGAGTCAAAAATTACCCAGTTATCTTTGTCAGTGCTTTGACTTACACTCAGGAGGTTGTGGCATAATCCCTCAACATAATATACTCCATTGATTTGAACACCATCGGATTTTCCTACTTCACCAATTCCAGCAATACGTCCAGATTGATTACCTCCAAATGTTACCTTTCCTCCTTCTCTAGTTTCTAGCATGGTGAACTTATTTTTGTCACCAGTCATGTGTCTCGAACATCTACTATCAATATACCATTTGTTCGCTCGAGATGCCTTGAGACATACCTAGAATAAGATGATCAAGTTTTAGGTACCCACACTTTCTTGGGTCCTTTGTGGTTAGTATGTGATGTATGTGTCCCTTTCGGAACCCATTTATATATTCCAACAACCTGTCCCTTCTTGAAATAACATGATAAAGTATAATGTCCTTTCCTGTTACAATAATTGCATGATGCGAATGGATTTGATGTATGCACAGAATTCCTGAAATATTTAAGATATGCTCTACTATTCTTCTTATATCCTTTGTTCTTATCATGAATAGAATTATATCCAATTCCAGATTTATCAAATGAAACTTTCTGAGAATTTAAAATAACCTTGAGAGTTTCACTTCCTTTAGTAAACTTTTCAACAATTTTGGTTAAATCTTCTATTTTCTTATCTTTCTCTTTACACATTTCATATGATGATATGACAGTACTTTCTAATTCTTTTACTTTCTTCTTATAGCTAACCATTTCTTTAGAAACTTTGATGAACTCTGTATGCAATGTATTATATTCATATAACAATTCATCATAAGTAGGTTCAGAATCACTTACCTCAGAGTCTGATTCTTCTTCCTTGGCTACTAAGCACAGATTTGCTACTTCGTCATTGTCACTTTCTTCGTCTGACGAACTTTCTCCCCATATAGATGATATATATGCTTTCTTTTTCTGCTTCTTTTTGTCTTTGTTCTTGAAGCATTCAGATTTGATGTGTCCAGGTTTCCCACATTCATAGCATACTATTTGTTGTTCTTTATTTTCTCTCTTGCTTGGTCCACCTTGATAATTTTTGAAGTTCTTTTGACCTCTTCTGTAGAATCTTTTGAATTTTCTTACGATCATTTCCATTTCATCATCGTTAGGGATATCTTCATTCTCGGATGATTCTTCTTCCTCCTTGATAACTTTTAGTGCAACTCCCTTTTTCTTCTTATCATCGAACTCTTCAAGTTCCTTTTTAAACCTCAACTTTCCTTCATACTCTGAGAGACTTCCAAAGAGGGCATCTACGGATCTCATAGATTCTCCTTTAGCTTCTTCGATAGCTGTCACCTTCGCTTCCCATTCTTTTGTAAGAATATTAAGAATCTTTCTTACCTGGGAATTTTGATCAAACGATTTTCCAAGAGCAGATAATTGATTAACAAGATGAGTATACCTGAGTTCGAATTCTGATATGCCTTCTCCAGGTTTCATACGAAATAGGTCATATTCTGTAATTAGAGTATTGACTCTATTTTCTTTGATTCCAGATGTACCTTCATGAGCAATTTCTAGAACATCCCACATATCTTTGGCAGTTGGTAGAGTACATATTCGAAAATATTCTTTTTGACTAAGAACACTCTGTATCATTAAAATGGCTTTACTATTTAATGTTACTAACCTTTTGTCATTCTCGTCAAACTCATCTGGGCTCTTTTTAACTGCTCTATCTTCGATTTTCTTCATTGGAACATAGTCACCATCTTGTATAACATTCCACAATCCGTGCTCGTTGGCCATCACGAACACTCTGAATTTAGCTTTCCAGAACGAAAAATGTTCTCCAGCAAAACCAGGAGGTCTAGTGATTGAAGCTCCGTTTGGAAGGATATTTTCACCCATTGTTGTCATTTGTCGGATCCTTCTCAAGCTGTTAGGCTCTTCGGAGAAGACGAGGCTCTGATACCAAATGTAAGAGGCAAGCTTCACCCAAGAGGGGGGTGAATTGGGTGATGTTATAAATTTTTCGCTTGATGTGGTGATATGAAAAATATAGTAGATAGAGTAGAGTTGAGAAGATTTGAACACAGAGAGTTATACTGGTTCGGCCTAACAACCAGGCCTATGTCCAGTCCTCAGAGATCAAGACCTACTGAGATTTTCACTATACCTCCAAGATTCAATGGGCTCTTAGAATGCCACAAAACAACAATCGTCCTTGAAAGGACTACGAGCAGAAATATTCTCTCAATAAGAAATTTCTCTCCCCCTTACGACAAGTCTTACGTGCAGAAAAACAACCTATGACCCTTCTCACTTGCTTATGTATACAAGACTTATGAGCAGCAACGTTCTCTCCTGCTTACACCACTGTAAGTCTTACAAGCAGCAACGTTCTCTTCTGCTTGTATCTTATAAGGCTTATGAGTGGAAGGTACAACAAGGAATTCTCTCAACTGCTTCTCTCGTAAGGAAATCTACCCTCTCAAGGTCCCAATACCTTGAGATCAAATAAACATAGAATTTGAATTGTATGAAGACTCTCTTACAGAGCAAATGAATAAACACTGAAGATCAATGTGTATACAGAGAAAATGATGAATAACAGAGACTCGTGTATAAGCTTGTGAATTCTTGTGCTTCGTTGTTTTATTTGACTATCTCTGAATCTCTGTATATATAGTTGCTTTAGTTTTTGCCTGTTTGGAAAATCATCGTTTGAGGACCGGGACTTTTGTAACTATTGAAAGACACACACATGTTTGAATAATCTGAATGCGGTAGGTACGTGCGTGCTTGTAATGATGTTGTCTGCCGTTATTTGACTTTCTCCGTAACAACTAATTTCAAACGTTCATCTTCCTGCATCGCACTTATAATACATTCAAAATGATGTTAAGTAATGATAATAAGTAATGATGATATGAATAAATAACAATAAACCATATTTGGATTGAACGTTATGAGACTTGGCATTTTTAGTGATCTGGCAGAGCATCACTCGAGCATGGATGGCTCACTCGAGTGATCTTCCTATTTTTTCTCTTTGTGCTTCAGTTATCGGGTTGTGCTTGCAAAGGATTTCAGAGAGACAGAATTCTCACTCGCGAGTGAATTGGGGTCTCACTCGAGCACAGCTCCTCCTGCTCGAGTGATCTTGCATTTTCCACTGGGAGTGTCTTCTCGGGTCATCACTCGTATATCATATTAGCAAGAGTGAGATTTTGTACTCGTGGGTGATGTGGTCCCTCACTCAAGCACACACACTCCTGCTCGAGTGAGATGCATATTCTCAAGGAATATGCTCTCAATATCAACACTCGCATCATGTTTGGAGAGGGATAAATTTATCACTCGCAGGTGATGTGGGCCCTCACTCGAGCACACAGACTCCTGCTCGAGTGAGAAGAATATTCTCAAGTAATATACCTTTTTAAACAAGTACTCGCATCAGATTTGGAGAGGGATAGAATTTTCACTCGCAAGTGCTGATGTGTCACTCGAGCATATGAGGTTGTGCTCGAACATACTTGCACTTCCTTGAACTTTATGACTCTTGGCCAAGCACTCGCAGAACCTTGCTCGAGTACAGAATGCTCATACTCGAGCATTGATGTCTCTGCTCGAGTGAATCAAAGGAAGCATGATAATACTTGCTCTCGGCCAAGCACTCGCGGACCTTCACTCGCATGTGCTCGAGTGAGAATGGCTTCTCTGCTCGAGTGCAAACTCCAGTGCTCGAGTAAATCAGTGAGAATAACAGGGGCATGCCTCTTGGGTGAACACTTTCTGGCTTTCACTCGCACCTGCTCGAGCACAGAAGGAATCTCTGCTCGAGTGCAAAGCTCATGCTCGAGCATTCCAGTGCAATTTGTCAGCAGATACCAGAAAACATTCCTATATGCATTTGGTAACTTTGTAATCTTTTCTTAATCTTATAAAAACATGATTTGCATATAATTGTCTTTTTATTATCATCAAAACTTGGGATCTAACAAAAAGAACTTCCAAAATTATCAAGGTGGACCAAGCAAGAGAGAAAATAAAGAACAACAGATAGTATGCTATGAATGTGGGAAACCTGGACACATCAAATCTGAATGCTTCAAGAACAAAGACAAAAAGAAGCAGAAAAAGAAATTATATATATCATCTATATGGGGAGATTGTTCGTCAGATGAAGAAAGTGATAATGATGAAGTAGCAAATCTGTGCTTAGTAGCCAAGGAAGAAGAATCAGATTCTGAGGTAAGTGATTCTGAACCTACTTATGATGAATTGTTATCTGAGTATAATGCATTACATACAGAGTTCATCAAAGTTTCTAAAGAAATGGTTAGCTATAAGAAGAAAGTAAAAGAATTAGAAAGTACTGTCATATCATCATATGAAATGTGTAAAGAGAAAGATAAGAAAATAGAAGATTTAACAAAAATTGTTGAAAAGTTTACTAAAGGTAGTGAAACTCTCAAGGTTATTTTAAATTCTCAGAAAGTTTTATTTGATAAATCTGAAATTGGATATAATTCTGTTCATGATAAGAATAAAGGATATAAGAAGAATAGTAGAGCATATCTTAAATATTTCAGGAATTGTGTGCATACATCAAATCCATTCGCATCATGCAATTATTGTAACAGGAAAGGACATTATACTTCATCATGTTATTTCAAAAAGGGACAGGTTGTTGGAACATATAAATGGGTTTCGAAAGGGACACATACATCACATACTAACCACAAAGGACCCAAGAAAGTGTGGGTACCTAAAACTTGATCATCTTATTCTAGGTATGTCTCAAGGCATCTCGAGCAAACAAATGGTATATTGATAGTGGATGTTCGAGACATATGACTGGTGACAAAAATAAGTTCACCATGCTAGAAACTAGAGAAGGAGGAAAGGTAACATTTGGAGGTAATCAATCTGGACGTATTGCTGGAATTGGTAAAGTAGGAAAATCCGATGGTATTCAAATCAATGGAGTATATTATGTTGAGGGATTATGCCACAACCTCCTGAGTGTAAGTCAAAGCACTGACAAAGATAACTGGGTAATTTTTGACTCAAAAGAATGCTTGATAGTAAGCAAGAAAGATTTACCTCTGAACAAAGAATCTATCAAGGCAAAGATCCGAGCTCAAAGGGACGGTAATTGTTATACTATTGATTTAAATTCAAATTCTTCTAAAAGTTGTTTTCTTAGTCGATCAGAGGAAAGTTGGTTATGGCATAAGCGTTTGGCTCATGTCAATATGAATCAACTTGACAAACTGATTAGAAAAGATTTAGTTGTTGGTCTTCCCAAATTTAAATTCAAAGATAATATGATTTGTGAAGCATGTCAAAAAGGCAAACAAACTAAGTCTTCTTTTAAAACAAAGTATGAGATTTCTACTTCAAAACCTTTACAATTACTTCATATGGATTTGGTAGGACCTGCAAGAGTAAAAAGTTTTGGAGGAAATTTATATACTTTAGTAATTGTCGATGATTTTACAAGATTTACTTGGACTATATTTATTGCTTCAAAAGATGAAACATTTGTTGAATTCATCATGTTTGCCAAAAAGGTTCAAAATGAGAAAGGTATTTCTATTGTTTCTATTAGGACAGACCATGGAGGAGAATTTGATAATCAACTATTTGAAAACTACTGCAACAACGAAGGAATAGATCATAACTTCTCTGCTCCTAGAACCCCTCAACAAAATGGAGTAGTGGAAAGAAAGAACAGAGTTCTTACAGAAATGGCGAGAGCATTACTCAATGAAAAAGAAATGTCACAAGTATTCTGGGCAGATGCAATGAGTACTGCATGCTATATTTCAAACCGAGCATATATCCGCAAATCACTTGGAAAGATGCCATATGAACTTTACAAAGGAAGAAAGCCAAATATTGCTCATCCTCATATCTTCGGGTGTAAGTGTTTCATTCACAACAATGGTAAAGAAAACTTAGGTAAATTTGATTCAAAGTCTGATGAAGGTATATTTCTAGGGTATTCTAATAGAAGTAAAGCTTATAGAGTTTTCAATAAAAGAACATGTACTGTTGAAGAATCTATTCATGTTGTGTTTGATGAAATTGAATCTCAGACAAAACTTATTGATGAAGAAGAAATGGATTCAATCAAGAAAAACAAATCTATTTCAAAGCAAGATGATTTTGAAACAAATGATTTTCAAAATTTAGAAGATGTCGATGATCATGCTCAAACAAAAGCATGGAGACATATGAAGGATTATCCAATTGATCAAGTTATAGGAGATATTCATGACGGTGTCAAAACCAAAAATAGAATCCTCAATGAGGTAACTTTTTCTGCTTTTATTTCTGAAATTGAACCTTCTAATATAGAAGAAGCTTTATCTGACAATGATTGGGTGATTGCTATGCAAGAAGAACTAAATCAATTTCAAAGAAATCAAGTTTGGGATTTGGTTCCTCGACCTAAAGATCATACAGTTATAGGGACCAAATGGGATTTCAAAGACAAACTTGATGAATCAGCAATCATTGTGAGAAACAAAGCAAGATTGGTTGCCAAAGGCTATAATCAGGAAGAAGGTATTGATTATGAGGAAACATATGCTCCAGTGGCAAGATTGGAAGCAATACGAGTACTCCTAGCCTTTGCTTGCATTAAAGGTTTTAAACTTTATCAAATGGATGTGAAAAGTGCTTTTCTAAATGGTTATATTATGGAGGAAGTATATGTAGAACAACCTCCTGGGTTTGAAGATGAAACAAAACCTGATCATGTCTTCAAACGTAAGAAAGCACTATATGGTTTGAAACAAGCACCTAGAGCTTGGTATGAAAGACTAAGCAAATTTCTTCTTGATCAAAGTTTTGTCAGAGGTAAAGTTGATACAACTCTATTCATCAAACATAACAAAAATGATATTCTAATTGTTCAAATTTATGTTGATGATATTATTTTTGGTGCTACTAACGAATCTATGTGTCAAGAGTTTTCTAAGATTATGCAGGGAGAATTTGAAATGTCCATGATGGGAGAATTGAACTTTTTTCTTGGACTTCAAATCAAACAAAAGAAGAATGGTATATTTATATCTCAGACAAAGTATTTGAAAGAGTTGTTAAAGAAATATGGATTAGATAATGCTAACGGAGCTGATACTCCGATGAGTTCTACAACGCTATTGGATGCTGATGTAAAGGGACCTAGCTTCAACATCACAAAGTATAGAGGAATGATTGGCTCATTACTCTATCTCACAGCAAGCAGGCCAGATATTCAGTTCAGCGTAGGAATGTGTGCAAGGTATCAATCCGCTCCTAAGGTATCTCATGCAGAGACAGTAAAAAGAATCTTCAAATATCTAGGAGATACTTCAGAGCTTGGTCTTTGGTATCCGAAAAGAGGGAACGAGTATTTAATGGCATATTCAGATTCAGATCACGGAGGATACAAAACTGACAGAAAGAGTACCAGTGGTCAATGTCAATTTCTTGGAGGTTCTCTAGTATCATGGTTCAGCAAGAAGCAGAACACAGTTTCATTATCCTCGACTGAAGCTGAATATATAGCTGTGGCAAGTTGCTGTTCTCAAGTGTTATGGTTGAAACAACAACTTCAAGATTTGGGAATTTATTTAAAAGAAATTCCAATTTATTGTGATAACACTAGCACGATAAGCTTGACCAAGAATCCTGTACAACACTCAAGGACCAAGCACATAGACATTTGACATCACTTCATTCGAGATCATGTTCAAAAGAAAGATGTCAAAGTGGAATTCATACCAACTCATCTTCAACTTGCGGATATCTTCACAAAGCCAATTGCAAAAGGTCAATTCTTATATATTCGAAGAGAATTAGGAATGGTTAATCCCAATGAGTTGTAAGTTTTCTTATTAAAAATTTGAATTAAATGTTCCTTTTGATGATAATTATACTGACTTTGGCGTCGGAGTGTTAAAAACCTTTTTGCAGGTTTGTCACTCGAGCACAGTATGAACATCACTCAAGCACTAGGGTTCATGCTCAAGCACTATCACTTGTATCAGTTACGCGGGAGCTCAGAACGTCGTACTTCCTGCTCTCACTCGAGGTGTTCTCTCACTCGAAGGGCGTAACTCTTCACCTTCAACCGTTTTCTCTTCAATCAATCGCGTCCATTTGCCTCAAATCACCGTTACAACTCTTCAATCCTCTATAAAAGGTGATTCTTTCCCTTGGCATTTCTCATCCTGCCCTATTCTCAGTTTGTTTTTTTTCCTCTTCACTTTCAAAAACTGTGAGTTCTTGCTTCTCTCTCACTTTCTCTACAATGGCAAGAACAAAACTACCTTCTATCCCTTAAAGATCCCACTCTCCATCTCCTACTCAGTCTGCTGCGAGTGCATCTGGTACCTCAGAACCTACACCTCCCTCTCCCAAAATCTCTTCCTCACCGTCACCTCCTCCTAAGCCCAAGACCAAAAAGAGGACTTCGGCTAAGAAACCTCACCCAAAGCCTCAAATTTCAAAGAAAGACCAACCTCCTTAGAAGAAACCAAAGGGTGTGGTGTTCAAGGAACCAATAGTTACCCGGTCTCAATCCAAGGAGGTTCAAGGAAAAGGGAAGAAAAAGGAAACAGAGCAACCTCAACAATCTTCTTCTTCCTCTGGTGATTCATTCAACAAACAACTTCGGGAGGCATTGGAGAAGTCCAAACTTGAAAAGATAATTGGAAAGATTGCTTCTCAAGCCGGTGTTTCAAGTTCACAACATATTGGCCAATCAAGTGCCTCTACTTCAGGAGCACCTTCTGCCTCACAAGCACCAGTGGATGATCACATCACCGGTCCTCCTGAGGGATTCAATATTGAAGAACTAAAAGTACTGCCTCAAAAGGTATTTGATGATGAATTTAGTCATAGACACTTCTGTCCTGTGGTGTATATGGATTTGGATTACTTAAAGAAGAATTGTCATTTGGATTTATACCCTTATCTTCAATACTATGCTCCCTGGCTAAATATCCATATACCATATTCTCCGACAGTTGTGAAAACCTTTTATTGCAACATGAAGTCTCATAATATTAAGTCTAGATCTGGTGAATTGATTGAGGAAGCAGTATCTACTACTGTTAGAGGAAGATTTATTATGATATCTGCCAAGGTCATAAATGACTTACTTGGTTATGTTGCACCTCCTTCTGATCCACCCTCTTCATTATATATATTCCTGAAGTATAGTCAATAAGTCCAAAAATTATACCCATTTTGCTCAAAAGGATTATTATTTGTTGGCCTCTTTCATTGCTGGGCAACAAAGGAATGTGGGGGAGATTATCTTCAACGAGATGAGAAGATTTCAATTTTTTTCATCAAGAAACACAACCATTCCATATCCTCAGCTTGTATCCTTCATTCTGATGAAAAACAAGATTTGGTATTTAGAAGGAACTGAAAGGGTACTTATTTCGCGATTTGGTAAGACTCAACTAACTCATATCGGTATTAATCTTCCTGTGAGTCGAACCAAAGCTACATCTAAGAGGGAAACCACTCCATCCAGAGGAGATGAAGCACAATCATCTGCTCAGAGTCCTATTCCTCCTCCTTCCTTCATTAATGCCTCTATTTCCAATCATGTGACTGCGGCAATCAATCAAGCTGTATCAAGTCTGAAGAAGGAGTTAGTGGCTGAGTATGAGAAACATGTGGAAAAGATGGAGTCACAGGTCATAAAATTGGTAGACAAGGCCAATACCAATTTTGAGTTGATGTTCAAGACTCAGGATGAGATGTCTCAGAGGATAACAAATATGGAGACCTTCTTGCACTCACATTTCCCCTCTTCATCTTCGGAGGTGCCTCCAGAGACTACTCATACCTCTGTACCACAGCCATCATCTCCACCAATTGACCCTCTCACTACCATGGTTTCATTTGTTCCACCTCCTGATATCACTTTTCGTCAGCCCCCTTCTGATGCTGACAAAACAGGGGAGAAGGATGTGTGATGATTTCGGAGCTTCTGTGGGATGTATTTGGTAGTTTAGGTAGATTTTCTGTATGGGGTAGGATTTGATGTTATTTTAGATTATGAGTTACTATGTTGTTTGATGTTATTATGTTAGTTTGGATTATGTTGTTGACCATTTGAATTAAAGGATAATATTAATGAACTTTTTCGAATTTCAAGTTATTCATGAGTTTGATTATCAAGTTTAACTGATGTTTCAAGTTATTAAGGTTGTTATTAAGTTATGTATCTCATACTATGCTTATCTTGGTTGTTAAGTGTTCAGAGGAAGCATTGCAGGAAAACTTGAACTTGAAACTAAAACTTGATATGCATTTGGAAACATTGAAGAATTTCAAAAATTTTCAATTTTAATCAATCCTTCTTAAACTTTCATCACAAAGGTTTTATCATCATCAAAAAGGGGGAGAATGTTAGATCCCAAGTTTTGATGATAACAAAAAGACAATTGTATGCAAATCATGTTTTTATAAGATTAAGAAAAGATTACAAAGTTACCAAATGCATATAGGAATGTTTTCTGGTATCTGCTGTCAAATTGCATTGGAATGCTCGAGCATGAGCTTTGCACTCGAGCATAGATCCCTTCTGTGCTCGAGCAGGTGGGAGTGAAAGCCAGAAAGTGTTCACCCGAGAGGCATGCCACTGTTATACTCACTGATTCACTCGAGCACTGGAGTTTGCACTCGAGCAGAGAAGCCATTCTCACTCGAGCACATGCGAGTGAAGGTCCGCGAGTGCTTGGCTGAGAGCAAGTATTATCATGCTTCCTTTGATTCACTCAAGCAGAGACATCAATGCTCGAGCATAAGCATTCTATACTCGAGCAAGGTACTGCGAGTGCTTGGCCGAGAGTCATGAAGTGCAAAGAAGTGCAAGTGTGCTCGAGCACAACCTCATATGCTCGAGTGACACATCAATACTTGCGAGTAAAAATTCTATCCCTCTCTATTTCTGATGTGAGTGCTTGTTTAAAAGGTATATTACTTGAGAATATTCTTCTCACTCGAGCAGGAGTCTGTGTGCTCGAGTGAGGGCCCACATCACCTGCGAGTGATAAATTTATCCCTCTCCAAACCTGATACGAGTATTGATATTGAGAGCATATTCCTTGAGAATATGCATCTCACTCGAGCAGGAGTATGTGTGCTCGAGTGAGGGACCACATCACCCGTGAGTGCAAAATCTCACTCTTGCTAATATGATATGCGAGTGATGACCCGAGAAGACACTCCCAATAGAAAAATTCAAGATCACTCGAGCAGGAGGAGTTGTGCTCGAGTGAGACGCCACATCACTCGAGAGTGAGAATTCTGTCTCTCTGAAATCCTTTGCAAGCACAACCCGATAACATATGCACAAAGAGGAAAATAGGAAGATCACTCGAGTGAGCCATCCATGCTCGAGTGATGCTCTGCCAGATCACCAAAAATGCCAAGTTTCACAACGTTCAATCCGAATATGGTTTATTGTTATTTATTCATATCATCATTATTTAACATCATTTTGAATGTATTATAAGTGTGATGCAGGAAGATGAACGTTTGAAATTAGTTGTTACGGAGAAAGTCAAATAACGACAGACAACATCATTACAAGCACGCACGTACCTACCGCATTCAGATTATTCAAATATGCGCGTGTCCTTCAATAGTTGCAAAAGTCCCGCTCCTCAAACGATGATTTTCCAAACGGGCAAAAACTAAAGCAACTATATATACAGAGACTCAGAGATAGTCAAGTACAACAACGAAGCACAAGAATTCACAAGCTTGTACACTAGTCTCTGCTATTCATCATTTTCTCTGTATACACATTGATCTTCAGTGTTTATTCATTTGCTCTGTAAGAGAGTCTTCATACAATTCAAAATCTATGTTTATTTGATCTCAAGGTATTGGGATCTTGAGAGGGTAGATTTCCTTATGAGAGAAGCAGTTGAGAGAATTCTTTATTGTACCTTCCACTCATAAGCCTTATAAGATACAAGCAGAAGAGAATGTTGTTGCTCGTAAGACTTACAGTGGTGTAAGCAGGAGAGAACGTTGCTGCTCATAAATCTTGTATACATAATCAAGTGAGAAGGGTCATAGGTTGTTTTTCTGCACGTAAGACTTGTCGTAAGGGGGAGAGAAATTTCTTAGTAAGAGAATATTTCTGCTCGTAGTCTGTTCAAGGACGATTGTTGTTTTGTGGCGTTCTGAAAGCCCATTGAATCTTGGAGGTATAGTGAAAATCTCAGTAAGTCTTGATCTCTGAGGACTGGACGTAGGCCTGGTTGTTAGGCCGAACCAGTATAACTTTCTGTGTTCAAATCTTCTCAACTCTACTCTATCTACTATATTTTTCATATCACCACATCAAGCGAAAAATTTATAACATCACCCAATTCACCCCACTCTTGGGTGAAGCTTGCCTCTTACAAGATACACCCTGGCAAGACGTGTAATGGACTGGTAATCTGCTACGTCTGCCAATAACCAGGATACTATGCTAGTGAATGCAAGCAGAAGGTAGTAGAGTCTAAGCCCAGGGCTTAAGATAGATTCTTTGCAATGAATCATGAGGTGGCACAAAACTCCCTTAAAATGATTTAAAGTACAATCCTCCTCAATGGTTCTATGCTGCAAGTCTTATTTGATTCTAGTACTAGTCATTCGTTTATTACCTCTGAATGTTATAGACGATTAGGGCTGAATATGAATAAACTACCTTATGATTAAGTTGTATCAACACCAATGGTATCAGGACTATTATTACATATACTTGTTTGAATTATTTTATAAACGTAGAGGGGCATAAGTTTAAGGTAGATCTCATTTGTGTGACATTCCATAAACTTGAGGTTATCCAAGGCATTGACTAGTTAACAATAAATAATGTATTACTGAATTCCGAAAACAAGATTATTGTACATCCTAAACCATAAAAGGGTGATGATGCTAATTGTAACACCCTGCCTTTAATCATGTAATTATAATTCGATATTAAATAATTAAAGTAGATTAGAGACCTTCGGATAACTTAAACTCGTTTCAATCTCCTACTTTGTGGTAGGGTTTTCACAAAATCATTCAAAATCTCTTTCCTGTTCCTGGTCTCCATTTCAAAATTCGAATATAATCACCTGTGCAGTTTATCTACATTCACGTATGACAGAGTGTAAAACCAATTCCCCGGCAACTCCCAGATTCTATACATATATAACCTGAGGTTTAAGTATCCACTAGGGGATTACATCCAAAATTGAATATACTATTCATATTTCAGATTATACAGTAATCCCGAATTCAAAAGATATAACCAACATTCCAAAATCAACTATACCCCTAAGGGTCCTAAGTGCTCCGGGTCGGCCTCTTCTCCTTTGAGCCATATGCCCTGTCTGAAAGGTTAGTCATAGGAAGGAATGAGATTCGAGAGAATCTCAGTAGTAACAAACCACTCATACAATGTATAAATACCAAGCATGTATATAAATCACAACCAGCAACAACAGCAACATCAATCTCAAAGATACATGGTTTTCACCACAAACGACAACACTCACGGCTGTATACACAATACGACAGCTTACGCTGTAATCACCACCACGACAACTTACGCTGTAATCACAATAACGACAGCTTGCGCTGTAAACGACAGCTATCACCAGCTGTAACCACAGCAGCATCAGAAATCATCATAAAACAGTGATACAACACACATACAGTGCATTACACAAAGTATAAGAGAGAGAGACACTACCTGATCCTTTCCTGACGTCCTTCAGCGCAGTTGGCTCACGAGGGCGGCAAATATCGAATCCTACAATTCCAAATGCACTATTTAGACACTTCCATAGTGTTACTTAGGGTTATATGAGTCTATAATGAAAATTTACAAAAATACCCCCGGGGACCCGGCCTGGGCCCGCCATACCCGGACCGGTTGCACTTTTCTCGAAATTCTAATTTGGGCTATTATGAAATTACGAATTATGCTTTCTCGGAATTATCAAATTCAATGTCAAATTACGAAATTGCCCTTGGCAGCCCTACTTTTAGGGTTTTAGGGGTGTTTCCGTAATTATGCTTTCTCGGCCTTTTTTGAAAAAGTACCCAACTGTAACCCCACCTATTTTCGCCCACTGAATCCAATGGAATCATCAAATCATTGAAAATCCAACTCTAAGACCCATTTACAGCCTTGGCCGAAATATACATGTTCTCCGGGAACAATTGGGGTTTTATGATTTCGGCTCCGTAAACGCGTTCCTTTCTACTCCTAACCACTTTATTAACCATTACATTAGGTTACAACTAACATTAAGACCCAATTTGGGAAGCATAACCCCTAGGCCACATCATTTCCAAACTTTAAAACCAATGGCAATCCGGCAAAATTTCACCGATTAAATTGCCCACAGCAGCCAGAATAAGCAATATACGAAAGTTTGGAGGTTACCTCAAGCTCCTTCTAGCTTTTCTCAAGAGTGGCTGAAAACCCTAGCCCCTTGAACACCAAATTGTCTTCTCAAACACCTTAAATAACATAGAAGAGCAGCTTAGGAACAAGGTTATACGCGTTAGGAGCTAGATCGTCGGAGAAATCGGCTTACCTTGCGAGATTTCTCCTCTTTCTCTCTCTAAGAGCTCTCAACTTTCTCTCACTATCTTCAGCTGGAAATGGCGTGAAATGGCTGAAGAAGATGAGCAATTTGATTAATAATCCATGCTGACATCATCTTTTAATGAGATGATGTCATAATTCCCATTTTCGGATTTTCTGGCAGATTTTCTGCCCAAACTTTGAAAACTCATAACTAATACTAGAAAAATCGAAATGAGGTGATTCCAAAGCCAAATGAAAGATATTTAAGTCCTCTTCATAGGAAAAATATTGGCCATTACTGAAAATCACCACAAAATTATCAGAATTTCAATCTTTGCATACTGTTCCAGAAAATAATTAATTTCGCTGGGCAAACTTCAAAAATCCAAAACTCTTAGGTCACAAATCAAAATGATACAAATTATATGTTCATTTTGAAGCTTGACATGTGAACTTTAATACTGGGAAATTTCAGAATTTTTAGACACCATTTTCCTATTTAAAACGTCCATACAAATTGGCTGCCCTGTACAGAGTTTCAATGGACAGAGTTTTCAACTTTAGCACGATTGTTCCCAATGGTTCCAATTTCACAATAAACACTCTCCCCACATGAATTTTCACAAGGAAGCCATTGGAATCATTAAAATATCCAAATTCCCATCACACATTCTCCAAAAGTGTTTATTCAACAATAATTATATCCACTTTTAAAGTCATTAGCCCTTAATCACTTTTTGGGATATTACACTAATTCTAGTCTAAACTTTCTCTCAGAGCTAAAGCTAAGAAATGTTTGTATATGGGTTGTCAAAGGTACTTTATTTTCTTCTCCGTACAAGTAGAAGTGGGAACCATACTTGAGAATTAACATACCTGTGGTAAATGAATTCCTTGAGGTATTTCTAGAAAGACATTAGTCGATTGCTTCTAGAAAGGGAAGTAGCGTTTTTTATTGAGATCATACCAAAAGCTGGATCCATATCTAAAGCCCTTTACCAAATGGCACCGAATAAAATGGCATAACTAAAGAAGTAAATAGAAGAACTATTAGAGAAAGAGTTTATAAGGCCCCAATGTTTCACCATGGGGAGCTCCAATATTGCTTGTTAAGAAGAAGGACGGGAGCCTACGGTTATGTATTGATTACTGAGAAATGAATAAGGTCACCATCAAGAACAAATATCTACTCCCTAAAATTGATGATTTTCTTGATCATCTATCTAGTCTAGCGTGTTCTCAAAGATCAAATCATGATTGGGCTGCCATTAGTTATGAGAAAGAGCTAAAGATGTAATGAAGACAGCTTTTAGAACTAGATATGGGCACTGTGAATTCTTGGTTATGCTCTTTGGACTGACCAATGCACCTGCTGTGTTTATGGACTGCATGAATCAGATATTTTAACCATAGTAGTCTTCATCAATAACATCCTAATATACTCTAAGAGTATAGGAGAACATGTGAGAATTTTGTGAATAGTCCTGAATATTTTGAGAGAAAAGTAGCTCTTCGCCAAATTGAGTAAGTGCGAGTTTTGGCTTACAAGTCAAATTTCTAGGCTATATAATCTCATAAAAAGGAGTCTTTGTGGATCCTAGCAAGGTGGAAACAGTACTGAACTAGAAGAGGCCAGAAACTATAATTGAGATATGTATTTTTTTGAGTCCTTTCGGTTACTACAGGGGATTCATTCAGAATTTCTCTTAAATCACCATGCCATTAATGAAGCTCACGAGAAAGAATCACTCTTATGTATGGGATGACAAATGTGAGAAGAGCTTTATAGAGTTGAAGCAGAGGTTGACATCTACACCAATGGTAATTATCCTAGATCCTAGTGAGACTATGTGGTCTACAATGATACAAGCAAGCAGGGATTGCGATGTATCCATATACAGTAGGGTAGAGTGGTGGGAATTCCTCTTGATAGCTAAAACCTCACGAGATGAATTATCCCACTTATGATATAGATCTTTGTGGCAATCTTGTTTGCATTGAAAATATGGTGACACTACTTGTATTGTACTACTGTAGAGTTGTACTGTGACAACAAGAGCCTCAAGTACTTACATGGTCTGAAAAAGTTGAACATGAGATATCATTGATAGATGGAGTTACTAAAGGATTACAATATGGAGATTAAATATCATCCAGGGAAAGTAAATGTTGTCATCGATGCTTTGAGTAGAAAGGCAGTACGGGTTGTAGTCATGATGGTATAAGAACAAAAGCTGCTGGAGTAATTCAGGGACTTAAACTTTTCAAATCAAGAATTCATGAACATGAACGTACCAAATGAAGTCCTCCTTACTAGTTATAAGGTTAGCCAGGAGGAAAGTGATCTGAGGGTAGAAATTAAAGAAGCTCAGATGTAGGATGGACGAGCAAGGTCTATTTGATAGACAATTACCCGAGGTGTAACTTAAAGTTATGATCTTTAGCCAAGTGGTTAGTCAGATATAAAAGAGCATATATGTACTAAAAAAAAGGCTAATCTAAGGCCAAATATCCTGGATAAAGTACACAAGATCAAGTATACCCTCTATCCAAGGGTAATCAAGATGTACCCCAACTTGAAGTTTGTATACTAGTGGTTAGGACTAAAAAGTGACATGACCAAATATGTGGCTCAATGTCTCACTTGTCAGAAAGTGAAGATTGAACATCAATGACCACAGGACTTCTCAAAGCCCAAAGATTCCTAAGTCGAAGTGGAAAAGTGTCACCATGGATCTAGTGATAGGGTTACCCAGAATAAAAAATCATGATGTAATTTTGGGTAATTGTTAATTGATTTACAAAGTCAGCATACTTTATTCCCATCAATGCCAGTTACTCTCCTAAGAAATTGGCAAAGATATACATAAGGGAGATAATCAGACTCCGTGGCATTTCAATAAGCATTATTTTGGATAGAGATCCCTACTTTACATTAAGGTTTTGTAAAGCCTTATATGAAGCTCCATGTACAAAGCTGAAATTTAGTATGGCCTATCATCCATAGATAGATGGATAGTCAGAGAGGAATATAGATATGGTGGAAGATATGTTGAGAGCGTGTGTATTTCATTTCATGGGAAGTTGGGATCATTTCCTTCCACTAGCGAGTTTGCTTACAATAATATCTATCATGCATGCATCCAAATGGCTCCATATGAAGTACTGTATGGAAGGAGGTGCCAATCACCACTGTACTAGATAGAATTATTTGCGAAAAAGTTGTATGGGCCGGATCTAGTAGATCAAACTATCCAATAAATCACGATTATCAAAAAGAGGCTCCTTACATTGTAGAGTAGATTGAAAAGCTACACTTACAGAAGGAAAAGACCTCTAGAATTTGAAGTTGGGAACTATGTATTTCTGAAGGTATCTCTAGTTACTGGAATTGGTAAAGTAATAAAGAGGAAGAAGTTAAGCCCTTAGTATTTTGGTCCTTTCGAGATGCTGATAAGGATTGGGCTAGTGGCATATTGAACAGCCATACCACCAAACTTGAGTTAACTCTACCTCATTTTTCATGTCTCACAGTTGAAGAAGTACTACCAAACCCTGAGTATGTTATCGAGTATGAGGATATAGACATGCAGGATAACTTCACATATGAGGTTGAGTTGAAATGAATTATTAATCGGAAGGAAAGACAGCTTAGAAATTGAAGTATACCTTTCGTGAAGGTGGTCTGGAAGGGACTGTCCCTAAGGGAAGAGACCAAGGAAGCTGAAGAAGACATGAAGAGATGTTACCCGGACTTTATGCCCCAAGACATGTAGCAAATTTTGGGGACAAAAATTATTTTACAAGGGGAAAATTGTAATATTTCAAAATGTATCTAAGGGCTAAGTGTGCCAAATAGAAAGTGTAAATAATGATAGAAACCACTTTAGGAATTTACAAGGAACTTAGTTCTAATTGACTAAAGGAAAGTACCTAGTGAATATACCGAAAGCTAGAAATGATATAAAGCCTAACTTAGACTTAAAAAGAAGAGGAAATAGTATCTAGAAAGTGATAGTAAAGAGAAATAAATGAACTAATGGCAAAACAATTAATATTTCCATGATTGTAATATCTTGAATTGTAATTAAGGGCTAATGACCTCAAAAGTAATGTAATTAATGTTAGATAAACACCTTTGAAGTATATGAAGTAAATTATGATGCAAATATGTTTGATGATGGTTTAGTGTATGTTATGACAATCAGGGGTAAAATGGTAAATTTACCGATCGATTGGTCAGTTACCGAAGAGGAAACTCATAGGTAACTTGAGATCAATGGCTAGGATTGAAAGAGCAAGAGGCGGAATCAAGTGTGTATGTGAGTATATGAAATCATAGAAGGAAGCACAAGATTTTGACAAGTGGCAAAAGGTGGAGCATTAGATAAGGTCAAATTTTGAAACTCATTTTCTCTTCCTTCTCCTCTTCCAAGTTGGTTGAAGCATGGGAAAATTTGAAAAAATGTGATCATCATTATACTCATCTCATTCTCTCTCCTTAGCCTCTATTTTTAGTAGATTGAAGGTGGAATGAGAAAGTGTTAAGGTAAGTTTTGACTAGCTAGATGTCTCCTAATACTCAAATGGTTTTCATTAATGTTGTCCAAGAGGTTCAGAGCTTTAATCCTATGGTTTCATTTTAGATAATTGTATAATTTGTAAATGTAACTAAGTAGGAATAGTAGTACCAATAGCAGTAGCACTAACTGCATTAGCTATGAACTGTATGTTAGCATATCAATCACCAAATGAATAGGATCAGGGCAACCAAACACTAAAGGCCCATAGGTTAACCATCATTATGTGGGCTTTTGCCAGAAAACTCTCTATTTTTAAAAAATAGGATTTGAAACTTATGAGGGATAATGAATTTGCAAACCGGTTTGAGACCACACTTAAAGTGTTTTTAAAAGTTTTCGAAAAACCCACTTAAGTGCAGGTTCGAACCTTGTATTGATGTTGGGACTTTAACTGTAACATCTGTAATATCCCAAAAAGTGATTAAGGGCTAATGACTTCAAAAGTGGATGTAATTATTGTTGAATAAACACTTTTGAAGAATGTGTGATGGGAATTTGGATATTTTAATGATTCCAATGGATTCCTTGTGAAAATTTATGTGGGAATGATGTTTGGTATGAAAATGGAACCAATGGAAGCAAAGATGCAAAATCTAAAATTCTGTCCAGTGAAATTCTATTCTGGGCAGTCCGGTTGTGTGAACGTTTTTAATGAACAAATGGTATCTAAAAATTCTGAAATTTTCCAGTCTTATAGTTCACATCTCAAGCTTCAAAATGGACATATAATTTGTTCCATTTTGTTTTGTGAACTAGGAGATATAACTGTCCAAAGTTTGGGATGGAAACTGAACTCTGTTTTGGGGCAGTGATGCGTTTTATGTAATTCTGGAATTGTGTAGTGATTTTTAGTAATGGTCCATATTTTTCCTATAAATAGGACTTAAATACCTTTCATTTGGCTTTGGAATCACCTCATTTCAATTTTTCTAGAATTAGTTATGAGTTTTCAAAGTTCAGGCAGAAAATCTGCCAGAAAATCCGAAAATGGGAATTATGACATCATCTCATTAAAAGATGATGTCAGCATGGAATTACATATGTTATCATCTTCCTCAGCTCATTTCTGTCGCACACAGCAGCTGAAGCAAGAAAAAAACGTGGAGAGAGCTTGGAGAAAAGAGAGAAAAAGAGGAAGAAATCTCGCAAGGTAAGCCGATTTCTCCGACGATCTAGCTCCTAACGCGTATAACTCCGACTCTAAGCCACTCCTCTTTATTCTTTAAGGTTGTGATGCTCAAACCTTGGTGTTTTAAAGAGGCTAGGGTTCAGCCAAATTTGGGAAAAGCTAGTGGGAGCTTGAGGTAACTTCCAAACTTTCGTATATTGCTTATTCTGGCTGCTGTGGGCAATTTAATCGGTGAAATTTCGCCGGATTGCCATTGGTTTTAAAGTTTGGAAATGATGTGGCCTAGGGGTTATGCTGCCCAAATTGGGTCTTAATGTTAGTTGTAACCTAATGTAATGGTTAATAAAGTGGTTAGGAGTAGAAAGGGACGCGTTTACGGAGCCGAAATCGTAAAACCCCGATTTTCCCTGGAGAACTCATAAATTTCGGCCAGCCCTAGAAATGGGTCTTAGAGTTGGATTTTCAATGATTTGATGGTTCCATTGAGTTCAGGGGCGAAAATTAGGTGGGGTTACAGTTGGGCACTTTTTCAAAAAAGGCCGAGAAAGCATAATTACGGAAACACCCCTAAAACCCTAAAAGTAGGGCTGCCAAGGGCAATTTCGTAATTTAACATTGAATTTGATAATTCCGAGTCCGGAAATGGATTCCTTGGGCGAAAATATGTCAGGATAGCCTATGTCAAAATTTCAAGAAAAGTGCAACCGGACCGGGTACGGCGGGCCCGGGCCGGGTCCCCGGGGGTATTTTTGTAAATTTTCATTATAGACTCATATAACCCCAAGTAATACTATGGAAGTGTCTAAATAGTGCATTTGGAATTGTAGGATTCGATATTTGCCGCCCTCGTGAGCCAACTACGCCAGCGAACGTCAGAAAGGAACGAGGTAGTGACTTTTCTTTTGTACCATATATGATGCATTGTATGTGTGTTATATCGTTGATTTGTAATGAATTCGTATGCCGCGACATCTGTGGATTTGTGTTAGCACTATCATTCCAATAGTCCCTGAGTAGCTAACAACGGTTCGGGTTAGGGCGGTGTGCCTTCCCGGCGGAGAAAGGGGATGAGGATGAGGTGTGATATATGTGATTATGTGAGCCGAAAGGCTTTTTGTGGAGGCCGACGGGCCATTTGTGAAAGCCGAATAGCTGTATGGGCTATAAGGCTATATGTATGTACTGCCACGCCAATAGTCCCTGAGTAGCTAACAACGATTCGGGTTAGGCGGTGTGCCTTCCCGGCGGAGAAAGGGGATGAGGGTGGAGTGTGATTTGTGGTGCTGCTGCTGTATGATGATTTGCTTACATGCTGTGTGCTTATGTGTGGTATAAATGTTTTGTTACTACTGGGATTCTCTTGAATCTCATTCTTTCCTTTAACTAACCTTTCAGACAGGGCGAGTGGCTCTAAGGAGAAGCGTACGACCCGGAGCGGTTAGAATCCTGTAGGGACATTTATTTTGGTTATGTTGGTTAAACCTGTTGGACAGGGTGTCTGTATATTATGTTGGTTGTAAAGAATAGTTGAACGTAGTTGTGTAGTCCCCTATATGGAGGTTGTAAACCCTTTTTGTGTATGAATGGAACCCGGGGGTTGCCGGGATTGCTATTAGATATTCTGATATGAATGAATGTGAATTAACTGCACAGGTGATTATATTCGATAATTGAACTTGAGACCGGAATAGGAAAGAAGTTTTGAAAATTTTATAAAGTCCCTACTTCACAGGGAGTTCTAAATGAGTTTTGAACTATTCGACGGTCTCTAAACCAATTTAATTACGTAATATCGAATTATAATTACGCTATTTAAGGCAGGGGGTTACAACATCCCAAATTTTATTCATCAAAAATTCTTGTACTCTGTGGCATTTAATGGAATTAAATGGTTAATTAAAGAGCACATGAAATTAAAAAACAAGGAATTATTGGTCACACACAACATGATTAAATTGGAACACAAATTGTAAAAATTTGGATTTGCTGCCAGTATGTTTTCTTGCATGGCAATGAGATTTTCATGTGTTTTTAGATAAACAAATGATGCCCAATGAATATTAAATTTTCCAAAATAAATGTAGACATATCAAGGTTTAATTTGATAAGTTATATAAGTTATTTTGACCTATACACTGAGAGTTATGTATTTTTACAGTTAGCCAAGTGAAACTGGCAAGTTTCTATGGTAGTGTCCAATAAATGGCAATTCTGGAATGATGTGCGTCAAGTTGGCTAAAGACAATATTTTTCCTTAAAAGTAGACTTAATAAGGGTCACATAGCCTTTAGAACCCTACAAGTGGACATCTATACATAAAGTTATGAATTTTTGAAGTTTGATGAAAATTTTGTCATCTTTTTATCAAGGTGCAAAATTAAGAAGGTAATGGCAAACATGTATGGGCAAAATAGTCATTTGACCAATAAATTAACAAGCATATTATTTCTCCATAATAAGGGGCCATGTGACAACCAAAAAGGGGGAAGCAAGAGGAAACTAAATACTTGGTCTCAATTAAGCAAAAGATGAAGCAATTTGAGCCATGTAAAATAAGTAGAAAAGTCAAAAGTAATAACATGTGTTTAAATACAATAAACAAATATATTTCAAGGAGGTGGAAGGAGATATTTGAAGGGTTAATAATCTCTTCCAAAGCCTCACATATTCGTCCAATATGGAGAGGAAAGAGAAAATACATATATGAACATAAATAGTGCTTTTGAAAAGTCAATAAAGTAAGTGTTAAATAGCCATTACATATTAATTGTAAAAAGATGGATGGAACAATATAGATGCTCATTTGACTCCTTCAAAGGCTCTAATATACATCAAGTGGAGAGAGGAAAGGAAAGTATTTATGATCAAGATAAATAGGGATAAAGTATAAAGGAAAAATATGTGCAAAAAGGCAATTAAATATTATATTTATAAGGAGGTGGATGATGATATTTTTATAAGCTCTTTATCGCTTTCCTTTGGCCATATTTCGGCCAAACACAGGACAAAGGGGAGAGAGAGAGAGAGAGAGAGAGCTGAACAAGAATATAGAGAATAAGAGAGCTCAAGTATTCAAGAGCTAAACAAGGTAGGTTTCAAGTGATTTTCACTTGTTTATGCCTCCTAATTCATGAACAACTCTCTCCTATCTCTATTCCTTCTTGAAATACCCTTGAAGCAAGCACAAACTCAAGAGGAGGAGGAAGAGGCCATGGTTTGCAGTGGTCAAGAGAGATAAACAAGAGGTAATCTCAAGAACCTTGTTATCTTGGTTGATTGAAGGTGATTATTGATGTTGTTGTTGGTTTGGTGGCTTGTATTAACTTGTTTTGATGATTAGGATACACATACCCTAAGGGGAAGTGCTGCCCAAATTTCCATTAATTATGTTTAATAGGTGTTTAAGAGGTTAAACAAGTAATTAAAGCTGAAAGGAAGGTGATTAATGGAATGGAATAAAAAAACTCCAATTTTTCCAATTTATTGTGATTTGTTTGGTCTGTATTGTGGTGTTTTTTATGATTCTATTGAGTTTAAAAGGGGAAATTGTGTAGGATACATGTGAATTATGAAGTATAAAGGCCCTACAATGCGAAATGACAAAACTACCACTAAAACCCTAAGTTAGGGGCTACTATGGGCACTGTCATCTTTTGGCAGTGAATTTGATAAATCTGAGGTAAAAAATGGGTTGTACAAGTAAAAATATGTAGGAATGGCCCAAGTTGTAATATTTTGGAAAAGAACATCTAGACCAGGTACAAAAGGACTTAAACTGAGTCCTTAGTGGCATTTTGGTTATTTTGCAGTTTTTAGCAAATATAACAAACACAATTAGTTTAGAATAATAAATGAATTAGTAATAACTCATTTATTGTAAATTTGAAATTTTAGGATTGGACAGTTGACTGAGCCGGACACAGAGTATTCGATCGATAGACAAGTATGGGAAGGGTGATCCAGGTAGTGAAGTTACCCTACTTGCATGTATTTGATGCTTATGTAGTAATATATGTTATTGCTTTACTTGATTGCATAGAGTATATTTGAACGATGAAGCTCTGCTTCTGTTTATGCCATGGCCATAAGTATGTTACATGAAATATTGAGCACACAGTAATGTCATTATATGGCATGCATCTAGTTAAGGCTAACATGTCATGCACTTATCATTTATCTTGAATGCATTATGGTAACTGTTTACTATTGAGATTCCCCTGAATCTTACCTTCCCCCAACCAACCGTTTAGATAGGTGAACACAGGAGGTATATTAATAATAGAGAAGAGGACTGCATAAGGAAAATGTAAAGGTGGAACGAAGATAGGGAGGTGTCTATTGCTCTTAGTTTAGACTTAGACATCTTGGTAGTCCTATGTGGCTACCTTGTCTATATATTCATGTGTATATTTACACATATTATGTACAATCCCTGTGGGAAATTTCTTGTAATATAATCATGTACTTATTATCAGTATATTTATGCTATTCTTGTGTGCCCACTGAACTGCGCATTACTACTCTAGTTAATATCGGAAGAAGTAGGGGGTGTGACATTAACAGTTTATGATAGAAAATTGTCTTAAGTTTGTAATTATTACATGGTTAGAACTAATCTAAACGTTTATGAAAATATGGTGTTACACATTTTCCTCCACTTTCATTTAGCAATTCGGTGAAGAGCAAGGAGGAAATAGGGGAGACCATTCTAATTAACCAAACCAACCCTAGGTTAATTTACCACTTACTTTTTTGCAAGAAGCCATAAGAGTTTGACACATGGCATCTTGTGGATAACCACTTAAGTGAAGATAAAAATCAAACACTTCCCTCACTCTTCATAAAAGTTAGCCAACCCAAGAAAGAGAAGAGGAAAATAGAGAAATTCTAAGGAAAAAGAAAAAGGAAAGAGAAAGGAGCAAAGTGAAGATCAAAGAAGCAAGGTAAGGCTTCTTGATCCATTTTCACCCTTCAAATCACCTTTCTAGCTTAGAAAACCTTCACAAACATTGTTGACTAAGAGCTACATTTCTATGATTTTTGTTTCTCAAGGAGAGGTGATTTGAGCTACCAAGAGAGTGCTAAAGTTAGAGAAACCAAGAAAAATTCCTATCAAGAGAAAGAGGTAAGCTTAAGCTTCAATTTGAGCCTAATATCATGAGTTTTGGTTAGGTTTTTGACATGTTATATTATGGTATTGCCTTAGTTTTGGTCAAGGCATTAATTTATGGTTTGATGTTGTTATAAGTATGATTATGATGATAAATCATGTTTAATAATGATACTAGCCTAGTTTGGTAGTAAAATTGCAAAGTTGATTATTGTTATCTTGGGGAGTTTGGTTTGGCCAGGTGCAGGGCAATATAGAGGAGTGTGATTTAGATGAATTTAAGGGTACAAATGGATTCTACACTAAAACCTAAGTGGGAATAGCCTATAATTATGAATATTGGATAATTGGAATAAAAATCTTAAAATTGGAACTTAAGCATACTGCTGCTAGATTGAGGTTTCGAAGAGACATACTTCTTGTGATGTGTTTCTTTATAGCTAAATCTTGTCAAATGGTCATGAAATTTTCAATATTAATAGTAGATGTCTTAAGCTATGTGCCATTTGGAATAGTACATTGTGAGATATTTTTTTTATTGAAGTTAGGCATTGAATCTAGAGTGATTTCTGTGGTAGTGAGGATTGAGAGATTCCTAGAGAAAGTGTCACATAGGACTTTAACCACCTCCATTGGAGATTCCTAGAGAAAGTTATGAATTTTTAAAATGAGGCAACAATTCTAGCAGTTTAGGCTTGTCATGTGAAATTAAGATACTTAGTGTGAATTATAATAAGTTTGATTTCCAAGGGTAGAGTTCTGTACTTGAGGCTAATGTAGACACATTAATTACTTATGTGACATAATGCACTAGTATTAATGATAACCAACCCAAGTGTTTGAGTTATCCAAGAACTTGGATGAGTAATAACTCGTCTGCTTATGGATTCTAACTTATAGGACTTGATCTTTGCCCGAGACAACCAAGAGACTAGTAACTAAGTCTGGACATTGGAAAGGCTATCTATAATCCCCTACCTAGCAAGCCATTAATAAGGTTTAAAATCGTGTCATTAAGTTAAATTAGAGACCAATGTTACCATGTAAGGGCTCCTTGTATTACACTCACCTTTGACTTTTCAAAGTTCACCTCTTACTTAACTATAATACTTCATCTTTTGGCAATTGGAATTCAATCACTATTTCCTTTGCCTTATGCCCATAAAGTGACATAAATGGGCTCCTCCCAATAACCTAAAATGTTACTCCAATTGCCTTTTCAAATGTCACAACTTTAGCCTACAATTTTTGAATTTTCTTTGTATCTTTTCTACTTGACTTTAATGGCTTCCCAAGGTCACCATTTGTGTTCACATGCTTATTTCCTCTCTCTTGCCTCATGTTGGACGAAATTTATGGCCCATTGGAAGAGGATAATGATCTCTCAAAATATCCTATTAGACTTTGTTATCACAATTAAATTTTTGATAATGAATTTAGGCATTATCCACTTCTAATTCGGATTATAATTCACACTTTATTCTCTAAAGGTATTTGTTTCACATTAATTACATTCACCTTTGGAGTCATTAGCCCTTATACACATTTTGGGGTATTACACTGTCAGGTAGTAACTTTTCTCCCATATACTATGTATTCTTTTACATTCATATTTTACCATCATGAATATTTGCATTATGAACATGAGATAGGCAGTAAGGCCTATTAAGCACTCAGATTGAGAAGGGCAGAGACCTAGTAGAATACCCAATATTATGGGAATGGACCAGTAAGCCCTATAAATGTATTCCATGTTGTATATTGAGAATTGAATTGAATGCTAAATGTGTGATGTATTGTAGAAATAATGAATTGCCTGGCATGTTTTATGAACCTGTATTTTATTTGAGTGATATCTGTTGCAATTAAGATTCTTTTGAATCTCACCCCTTTTCAATAACTAATCTACAGCACGGGCAAGCAACTCTAAAGACAAGAAGGTAATCGCAGATGAGTAAAGAATAAAACTGAAGGAATTGATGCTTACATTGGTTATCTATTTTTGAGAATTTATATATATAACCATAGTAAGACTAGTACTAGTATTGGCAACAGTCATGATAGCCATAACCCCGTACGATAGTGCTTAACATGATAAATGAACTAGAATTAAGCAACCATCGCTATAAGCTCATTATGTAATGAACACTACACGAATTATCGGTAGAGAACACTCTGATATTAATAAATGGAACTAAAAACTGATGAGTTATAATAAAATTACAAACCATTTTTTGACTGCATTAAAGTATTTTAAAAAGTTTTAAGATACCTACACAAGGGCAGGTTCGTATCCTGTATTGAAGTTAGGACTTCAATTGTTTACAAAAGAATATGGATCTCTTGTTTGATGTCATTATACATTTAAACTCATCTAAAGGCCTTGAAAATTATGGTGTTACATTTATGGTATCAGAGTATAGATTCTAGCAATAGGGTAGTGATCTCTGCTTATGTGAATAGGTATGCTAACCCTTGGTTAGTGATCTTATGATTAGGAATGGTGAGAAGTAAAAGGAACCAGAGAAGTAGATCACCCCCATCTATTAACCAGCCTGTCGAAGGAAGAGGTAGTACTATATATAGAGGAAGAAATAGAGCAGCATGACATATACCTCGAGGAAGAGGGTTCAGCCTTCGTTGAAGTGAGACTATAAAGATATATGAGGTAGCACAGGACACGGATTCTATTGCTAACTCTATAACTTCTGATATCGAAAGGAAGACATGTAAGGAGATTAAGGCAAAATAGGCTTGATGAGATAGATAAAGTTAAGTAACTCTTACTCTTGTATCTTATGTAATGGTTCAGCATGTATGTTTTACCATCACATGTATTTGTTTCATGAATATACAGAATTGTTGTGGGAAGCCTTAAGACCTGGTGAACTAGTGTGTCCTAAAGCTGGCAGATGCATTTAAAGGTATACCGGGTTGTAGCTCAAAGTGTAACACTTTATTTCCATAATCGATCTGATGAGTTTTACACAATGAATTAAAAACTACTAAGTGATATTCCTTTGTAAAGTTCTCTCAATTCCTAACCTCAAGACAAGATTCGAACCTGTAGTTGAGTGGGTTTTTCTGAATAGTTTAAAACTTTTCAAAAACTATCATAAAGTGGTTTGTAACTTCTTAGCAACTTATCGTTTCTTAATTCCTTCTATGATTACCAAAGTATTTCTCTACTTATTCTTGGTTAATTAATATACAAATACATACAACTTGTATGGCTATATGGGCGCACAAAAGTGTCTAAGTTCATTACATCAACTGTTTGACACATTCAATCTTCCTTCCACCATCGCATTTTCTTGATGCATAGCTTCTTGCATTCCTTTTCTGTGCTCTCATACCTAAATGGTTTATGAGGGAGAGTGAGATTTTAATGGAATCTCAGTAGCAAACTTTGCTAACTATGCATACAAGATACAAGCTTAATGCATGACATACTTACTTTCATAAATTCATGCTAGCAAAACAACATACTTGCATGCTCAATGCTTTACTCATTACACTTATAGCCATAGAATAAATAAAATTAGAGCTTCAATTGTGCATATATGCTTCATGCCATTCATAAAGTAATTAAACACTTATCAAGTAAATGCAAGTCAAGAAAGTTTTACTACCTTTTGTCTTTATGTCCTCCGCTTGTTCCCTTTTATTCCAATCATTGAAGTTACTTGAAGAACATTCCATTCTTCTTCCTTGACATCTCATGGCCCTAGATACACAATCGCATCATTAGAGCCATGACAGCAGGTCATTACTCATGACTTGTCTTTCTTACATAATCTTTATAACTCTTGTATTGTGTTGAATAAATATCCAACATAAGACACATTGGTCTCTAATATGGTCATATTGAGTTCTAGAACATGCCCCTATCTTTGGACCCATACTTGTCACAATTTACTTCAAATGGCATAATTTCGTGGGTCAACTCTAATATACCAAATTTGTCACCTAACTTTAAAAAATCATAACTTATTATAGGGAACTCCAAATGGGATGATTATAGTTTCTATGAAAAGCTATTTAAGTCCTCTTTAAAGAGAAATATCACCCACTACCAATTATAGGAAGAAAAGTCAAGAAACCTCAAACAATCCTCAATGCTATAGAAATAATTTCAGATTCAATGCCTAAATTTAAAAATTCATATCTTATAATCCACTAACACAAATGACACATATTTTATATCATATTAAAGCTTAGGACATCTACTAGGAATCTGAAAAATATCATGACCATTTGACATGATTTAAACTATTCAAAATCTCAGTATACTCGAGCTGCTCCAAGAAAATGAAATATGGCAGCAACTATCCTCAAGTTCCCAAAGTTAGGATTTTCTACCTAATCATCCAAAAATCATACCACAAGCTATTCACACACAATTTTGTGAGTAGAACCCATTAGAAAGCTCAAAATTAGTAAAATCACATTCCTTCCATAAGATTCATGCTTGATCGAATCTGACCCTAAATCACCATAAAGTGATTTCTTGCAATTTCAACCATAAGACTCATTATTTATCTTCATTAAATGTTGTCTATCATCAAATTCATAATTATAGGATACACATAAGCCTCAAACCTCTACTTATAAAAATTAGGGCAATCCCAAAAACATAATAAAACTTGGTAAAACCTCAAGATAGTTGGTTCAAATCAAAGCTTTTACGTACCTCTACTTGATTCTAGAACTGTTTCTCGATTTTGATAGTACTTCCATAAACTATATGGCACCAAACACCTCTAATCAAAAATCTAAAACCATAGAAATGTTTCTTTCCATGAGGGGAACAACATTTATAAAGGCTTGATTGGTCAGAAATGTCAATTCGGAGAAAATATTGGCCCGAGAACACTTTGTCCTTCCATTTTTCTACACCTTATCTCCTTTTTCTTTTGCTCATGATTTTCTCTATTTTTCCCTTACTTTTCTAAGGTTGCTCAAAATTAATAACGCCTTGAGAGGTGTTGGATTTGATTTTATGATGTGTAGAAGTGCTAAAATATCCCATAGTGCTCGGTGCTCCTTTCCTCTAACTTAGTCAACTTAACCACCAGGAAATTCACCTAAACAACCTAAAAAATTATCAAGAAAAAGGACGTGTGTCAAAATACATTCATTCTCTTCCCTCTTTATCTCTTGGCTGACCTAGGCTTTAGGGTAAAGGAGGTGGATGATTTCATCCAGCTTCTGCGGTCGATGTTCAAGTAAGTCAGGCACATGACTGGACTGAAGATCAATAGATTTTCCTGACTATTGTGCTAGGTGGCGTCCCTAAAGAGAGCAACATAAAAGTCAAAAAGTAAAGATAAGGATGAAGGACATGTGTCTTCTTGTAGTGCCAATACAAAAAGCAAGATTTAGTTTATTAAAGGTACTTTATGAAGGCCAGTAAAATCATGCCAAGTTTCCACTTGCTTCTTAAAATAGCACCACAAATCCTATGACTCAGGGAATTACCAAGTGTCTGCTTGTGGGCCCTATATAGCGCCACAAGCCCTAGGGAGTTACTAAGTGACTACTTGTGGATGTTGGAAATAGTGCCTTAGGGGCTAATGATTGTACTTTGAATATTGTTATTCAATGAATTTCTCCATTTTGTTATTATATTATTTGCATGTTCAATGTGATAACTATCCTTGGATAAATCATAGTGATTGTCTTAAATGTCTGTGGTCAGTTATCTATATGAGAGAAAAGATGAAATAATACCAATATGACTTTGAAGAGGCATGTAGATACAAATCAAAGTCCTAGGCACTTGTAAGAGTACAAGGTACTGAACCGACCCACTATGAGAAAGCTGCATGGATCAAGTCATAAGCTTATCTCATGTATAACTTTGTCACTATGCCCTTTTGGCCTAAGATCATCATGGATTCCTGCATGAAAGTCGCTAAGCTTTGACCTAGTTAAAAGTCACCTTTGACTGGGTGATGATAAAGGCTATGTTCAGGCTTGGTTGTTTTCATGTAGAGGAATATGAATGGTCAAGATGAAATTTTTCCCTCACAGTAGTAGAGATATTATTGGGTCCCTCGATGAGTGAGTCTGAGAAATGTTTGGCCATACTATGATGGAAAGGAGTTTCCATTTCTATAGTCAGACAATGAATCAAGAAAGTAATTGTTAGGAATAGGAGCAAGACATTCTCGATACCTTATCCTTGACCAAAATATCATGCGACAAAAGGGATGTGACATGGTTGTATGATAGGTTACATTGGTTTATCCATCCTCATATGAATTGGGTAGTCATAATGTCTTGCTAGAGGCTACTTACGACTTGTGGGTTTGTATAATGTCATATCCCCGATTTTGGGCCTAGAGACTTGAGAATAAGCGTGTATTCGGCAGATGACTAAGCCCAGTTTGGGAAGAGTCCGTAAGAATGATGAGAGATAGAAAGACTCTTAGGGATTACGTGATTTGGTCCTATCGGGCAAAGGGTATGGTTTTTGTAAGCAGTATGACTAAAGTGTTGGAGTAGATGTGCACAGGACACAAATACTGTGCCATTTGGTTGGTAGAAAGATGCCACCCAACTTTGTCATAAAGCATAGGACAAGTTAATCGAGTAAAGTATGCCAGAATATGAGGGCATATGGTTTTTTAGGGTGGACCGGTATGCCCTACGTTTTTTAACAATACACCGGTATACCATGTGTTTTTAGAAAGACACTGGCATGTAGGGACCACAAACATGCAGTCAGTAATTCCCTGAGCCAAATGTCATATGGTGCCATATGAGGGCTTACACGGACACTTGGCAAGATCTTGAGGCCATAGGGACACATGGCGCAAAACTAAGTGACTCCATATAATAAAGTAGCTTTAATAAAGTAAAAGTAATGATTAAAGATAAAGTAGCTTTATTAAAGCCAATTTTGACTTTTCTTACTAATGGATCAGTAAGAAGTCGCCATATGTCCAGAAACACAGGATAGCTCACTGGTCTCGGTCTAGTCATATACCTGACTTACGCCGACACTGAACTCAGAAGTTGGATAAAATCACTGGACTCTTCCTTCCTTAACCAGTAGGGGATAGCTACAAGGAGAGAGGAAAGAAAAGGATTATATTTTGGTAGATGTCCTATTCCCTGATATTCCTTGGGTAGCTCAGGCTAATTTCCTGGTAGTCAGGTTGACTAAGTTAGAGGAAAGGAGCACTAGGCACCCTGGGATATTTTTGTACACTTGACACATTTCATTAAAGCATCTTCCAATACCTCCAAATGCTATTAATTTTGTGCAACCCATGAAAAGTAAGGGGAAAATGAGGAAAATTAAGAGAGAATGGAAGAGGAAAGAGAAAGGATGAATAGTTAAAATTCTTAAGCTCCTGAGCGGATTTCACTTTCAATTTAGTGTTTCTAGCTTCTGGATTCTTCTTTAATGTTTTTCCTCTCAATGAGAGCAACATTTCTACAGTTTTAGAGATTCTTATAATTTCGTCAACCAGAATCATCATACAACTCCATAAGACCTCTTTTAACCTCATAATCATCATGAAATGAACACCAAACCTTAAAACCCCTATTGGCTAAAACTTTAGGGGTCAGCTATTACAAGAAATACTCAACCAGTCAACAAGTTTTTTGGTTCAAATCGAAGCTCATACGTACCTCTACTCGATTCCATAACCAATTCTTGATTCTGGCAGCATCTCTCTCGAGTAGATGGCACCAAACGCCTCTAGAATTTTTGGAAGTTAGGGTTTGTATGGTTCTGCCCAGAATTTTAGGAAGGAAGTGGATTTTGATATTTTTGATCATTCCATTGCGTTTTACATGAAAAAGTATGAGGAATAGTATGTGGTTATAATTTTTCAAAAATTATACATAATTATAGAATTTTTGGAAGTTGGATGGCCCTGCTACTAGATTCATTTTTCTGTAGCAGGGTTGTTGTGATGTATGTTTTAGTGTTTAGACCTGGTCCAACTTTATGAAATTTTTTAGGATGAAAGTAAACATCCTGGACTTTAATTTGATAGGTAATATGATGCAATTGGTCGGTGGATTGAGAGATATGATTTATCAAAGTTTGATGTAGATTCCCAAATGAAATTTATGGCAGACTAGGTTTAACAAATTTTTTGGAATTGTGTGGTTATAATTGGTGCTCTGTGATATTTTTCATTGAAATAGTACTTAAAGCTTTTACAAAACATAGAACTAAACCATTTATATTTTTGTATAATTAATTCTGAATTTTCAAATTTGTATGAAAAATCTGACAGTTTAGGTTGACCCAGAATTTATGGCATTGGGAGTAATTTGAGATAAGAGTGGGTCCAAAGATTAGAGAAAAGTTGTAGAGGCTAAAGTAGCCCGATTGGACATTTATTTGTCATGGCTCTAATAATGTGGTTTTTTATCTAGGGCCATGAGGTGACAAAGAAGAAGCAACTTCATTGGTTGGAAGAAATGGAACAAGTGGAGGACCTAAAGACACAAGGTAGTAAACTTTCCTAACTTGTATAACTTTATATCTGTACTTGTGTATTGATGTGTTAATTGCTTTGATGAATTACATGAAGCATATGTGAATGAGCAAAGCTCTGTTTTACTTATGCTGTGGCCATTGGTGTAAAGTGTTAAACATTGAGCATACATATATGTCATTATGGTGGTATGAATTTGTGTGTGCAAGCATGTCATGCACAAAGCATTTCTTATAAGCAATGGTTAGAACTATTTACTAGTAAGATTCCTTTGAATCTTACCCTCCCTAACCAACCATTAAGGTATGCTGAGAATGAAAAAAAGGATTGTAAGAGGTAAATGCGAAGATAGAATAAAGACGAGAATATATCAACTATTTACGTACTAGATTTAGACACTGTAGTAGCCCTACATGGTTACTCATCTTGTATATAAATGTGAATGAATGAGCAGATGAGTAATGTAATAATCTAAAATAAAAAATGAAAAGAAGTTATTGACCCCGTGAATTAAGTTAAGTAATCTGGTAAATATAGTTTTACTAAATGAATAGAGACCCTACGAATCAAAAATGAAGTCCGGGTTTGGGGGCCTAAGTAACATTTTTCCTTAAGTAGGTAATACTTCCGTAGTGTAATATAAGGGGTCTAGGGACGGCTCTATAATTTTAGTATCAGAGTAGTGATTCTGGTAATAGAATTGTCTGGTCAGAGATGAAAGGTCCAATCAAAGCAAAGGGTTCTGACTATAGGTTATATTCTCTGATCATGTGGATAGTATAGTGATCCTCTTTTAGTGCTATTGTTACTGGGAGTATTGTATAAGAGATAAAACTAAAGAGTTAGACCATCCTTGTCTTTTAACTAGCCTGTAGAAGGAAGGGCTAGAGGTCTATACGGTGGAAAGAAATGGAGCAGTACTAATGCATACCCTAAGGGAAAAGGGTATGAGCTTCGATAACAATAAGTTTGATGGCGGAAGAATCCTCTGCTAGTAAGATTAAGACTCTAGAGATAGATGATGTAGAATAAGATTTGGATTCTATTGCTAACTCCACGGCTTCTGATATTGATCTAGAGTATGACCCATATTTTTCCCCTGTGCTATGTAGCACATAGAGGGGCTATACCAAGAAGTTGGTACTGCTTATGTTTCTTATAGGGATAGTATCTAGCATTTTTGGGTAGGATAACATGATATACAGGGATCGAGGTATATATGGGATACTGATGTGTAGTGATATATGGATCGATGTGAGCACTAATGCCCAGGATACCATCGGACCCCGATGGTTAAGCGTGTTAAGGTGAGAGAAGCCTCGGGATGGGTGACCTCCTTGGAAGTTAAGTTGTTAAGGTCATGGAGACTCGAGAGATAGTAGTTGCATTAAGGTTTATTATGACTAATGATCATCCTAGTTAGATGAATTATAGTTAAAGGCATATAGGTATGATAGAAAATATTGAACTAAAAGAGGCCAGGAATGGGTACAAAGATACACAATTTTCTAGGTCTTACTAGATATCGTCAGGAGGTATCCTGATGCCTACATCCCCTTGTCATTGACAAGCTCTTAGAAATGATTTGTTATTTAAGTAGAATAAGGATTGTAAGAGTAGCTTCCAAAATCCGAGGGAGAGATGGACACTCATACTAGTGTTGATTATCAATATCTTAGTGGATCGACCTGTATAGTCTATAGTGAAATATGTAAGAAAGGATTGGGATATGTCCTGATAAGGAAGGGTAGAATGGTGGCATATGTCTCTCAACAGCTGAAGCCTTACAAGATAACTTACCTACTCATGATGTGGAGCTGGCAGAGATTATCTTTGAGGTGGAAGAATGATGATTAGAATATGCCTTTATAATATTGAGAATTAAGGTAGAATTAGAACCTTGGAAAAATGCTGATGCTATGAGAACATATCCCGAATGTTTAAGGATTAGAATATGAATGTTGAATCTTGATTCTAGTATGCATGTATATTGGGTATAATTTGGTAACATGATTTCTCAGCTCAGTAGATGTTAAGGTTCTAAGGTTCTAAGAGTTGAATCATAACTTGAGAATCAAGTACAATAGTTGAATTAATTCTCTAGGAATTTGAAATATCTTGAGTAGCTTAAGGTACTATAATGTGGTATAGAAATGTGTTTGAGGTTTCTGGAGGTTGGTAGTTGCTAATCTAGCATAAGGAAAGATGTTAATCATAGAATATTCCCTTAAAGTTGTGATATACTTAGATCTAGATCGTTATTGAAAGTCTATATAAAATGACCTTAGATAAGATAGCGGAATTAGAGAAAGCAGATTATAGAACTGCTAGAGCATAGGGACCTTATAAGATTTGGATTCCCATTACAATGATAATTTCATTCAGAGACAACCAACAGGAAAGAGCTACCTACAGAGAATACTGATTGGCGAGGGCTACCTACGAAGAGTTATGATCGGAGAGGGCTACCTACAGAGAGATCTGATTAGAGAGGGCTATCTACGAAGATTTCTAACTAGAGGGCTTGACCAGTCAAGTAACTAAGTGAAGCACTGAGTGCAATACCGTAGTATGCTGTACCATGACATCGAACCTAGAGTGAAGTCGTCGTGATGTCGAATCGTAGAGTAGAACTACGGGAACGTTGTCTCTCAATAGTGGTGTATTGTAATGAGTTTTCTATTTAATAGGTTTCCTAGAGAGAAGGGTCTATATGGCCTAGTGTATCACTATGGGGTGCTCCAATGCCATTTGTAGGAAGAAAGATAAGAAAGAAATTAAGGGAGAACAGGCTTGACGATATAAAAGACAACAACTCTTGCTCTCGTTTCTTATGTAATGATTCTGTATGTATGTTTCTACTATTGGATATATTCGTGTTATAGATATATGGTGGCCAGTAAGACCTATTAGGCCAGCATGTCCTTAGGCATTCAAAGCTGACTGGAAGAGGCACGAGGTTATAAGTCCCATAAGGCCATAGCATAGGGGTGATTCCCTGGGCAGTAAGATGTAATGAACATTCACAATATACAAGGTGGTTGCCCAGGGCCAAATACACCGGTGGGCCATGGGGATTTCTTTTATGCACGGGTAGACACTCAAGGCCTACTGCGCTACTGGATGCTTGGGGCCATATGATTTGTTTTGTATATGGTAGATGCCCTAGGGCCATATGACTTATTTTGCTAAGCACTTTGGTGTGGGACCAACGGTCCAGTGGTTACTGTTATGCTATATCCTAATGTGTCGAATGCTCTTGTAATGATTGTTGTGATGATGGTTTGTTTAGCATGCTTTGTGAACATTACATAAGAGTATGAATGGCTTGAGTAGCAAGAAATAGAGCCTGTAATGATTTCAGAATACCTAATGGACTGTGTGTCTTAGGTAGCTAGACTCGATATATATTCGGTAAAGATATTTGACTGTATGTTATGAGGCTATAAAACCTTATGGATTAATAAGTCCTTAGGGTAGCAAAATATGATGTATTTGAGAATTGTGTCAAGCGAAGGCTTAAGGCGGTAAGACTCGATGTGCAAGTTTGTATAAGGTGGTGTCCCTGGGCTATAAGACCTGTGTGCTTTACGTCGTGGTTAATGCCTAGCACGATGACATTGGACCAGTGTGTCTAAGGTATGTCTTGAGTCTTACAAAACATTCAGACTGTACTAGATGTAGCTAAGGCAATAAGTCCTAAGATGCCTATGGCATGGGGGTGATTCCCTAGGTAGTAAGAATGGAATATCTAGCGCTATAAGAGTAGAATAAGCCGTTAGGCTTGATATGCTTACAATGTGATCTGGGCGGAGTCCCGAAGAGACTATAAGGCCTGATATTGTGATCCGGGTGGAGTCTCAAAGAGGCTGTAAGGCTTAGTGTGCACATAGTGTAATTCGAGTAGAGTCCCGAAGAGGCTATATCACCAGGCAAACCAAGCGTTATGAGAATGGACTAGTAGGTCCTGAGTTTTAATGCAACATATTATGTATAGAACGAATGAAATTGCTATGTCATAATTGCTAAATACTATTTGTGATCTTTGATGAAAATGTAATGATTGTGTGAAAAAAAATGACTTACGTAGCATGCTTATTGAGCTTGCCTACAAGATGGATAGATTGAGTGTCTAAAATGATCACCGAGGTATAGACATAAGAATTTCAAAGATAAAATTTATTGAATGGGGGGAGAATTGTCATATCCCGTATTTTGGGACTAGAGACTTAAGGATAAGCCTATATTAAGCAGACAACTAAGCCCAGTTTGGGAAGAGTCCCAAAAATTGAGATAGAAAGGCTCTTAGAGATTATGTGATTTGGCCTTACGGGGCAGAGGGCTCGGTATTTGTAGGCAGTATGACTAAAGTGTCAATGTCGATATGTATAGGACATTTATATGGTGCCATTTAGTTGGTAGAAAGATGCCCCCAACTATGTCACGAAGTATGAGACAAGTAATTGAGTAAAGTATGCTGGTATGTGAGGGCATATGGTGTTTTTAAGGTGCACCAGTATGCCCTACGTTTTTAAGAATACACTGGTATACCCTGTGTTTTGGGAAAAGAAATTGACTTGTGGTGTTATATGGGGCCAACAAGCATACATTTTGTAATTCCTTGAGCAAGAGGCTACGTTGTACCATATGACATCTTACACAGACACTTGGCAAGATCTTGGGGCCACAGGAACATGTGGCGCAAATCAAAGTAACTCTATATCATAAAGTAGCTTTAATAAAGTAAAAGTAATGATTACAGATAAAGTAGCTTTGTTACAGCCACTTTTGACTTTTCTTATTAATGGATCAGTAAGAAGTTGCCATATGTCCAGAAAGCTGGGACACCTCACGGGTCTTCGGTCCGGTCATATACATGACTTACCCTAACACAAAACTCAAAAGCCGGATAAAATAATAGAAATCCTCCTTCCCTGACCAGTGAGGGATGGCTAGAAAGAGAGAGGAAATATTTTGGCATATGTCTTATTCCCTGACATTCCAAGGGCATCTTCCAACACATTATGTTGTCTATGTTGATTTTGGGACCAAAGCAACCCATAAATGACATAGATGTTTACCTAGAACCCTTAATTGAAGACTTCAAAGAGTTATGGGATGAAGTTGTCGATGTTTTTTATGCGAACAAGAAGGATATTTTTAATATGCTAGTAATGATCTTTTGTACTATAAATTACTTCCTTGCATATGGGAACTTGTCAGGATCTAGCATTAAAGGCCACAAAGCATGTTCGATTTGTGAAGAAGGCACATGCTACCATCAACTTCAACATGGAAGAAAGACGGTTTACCTTGGCCATAGGAGATTTCTTAGATGAAGCCACCCATATCATAGATTAAAAAAAGCTTTTTTTGGTGGCCAAGAGTTTGAAGATGCTCCATAGGCGTTGACTGGGGAGAAAATTTATGAAAGGGTGAAAAATATTAGTACTATCTTTGGTAAGTCATCAAAGCATAGAAATGAGAAAAATATATGGAAAAAAAGGTCTGTCTTCTTTGATATTCCATATGGGTGCAATCTTGATGTAAGACACTGTATTGATTTCATGCATGTGGAGAAAAACGTATGTGATACTATTATTGGGACACTGCTCAACATACAAGGAAGTTCTAAGGATGGTGTGAAGGGAAGATTAGATTTGCAAGAAATGGGAATACGAGAAGACTTACATCTAAGGCCATATGGTAAGAGAACTTTTTGTCCTCCAACTGCTCATACTTTATCTAAAGATGAGAAAAGAAGTTTTTGTGAATGTTTACATGTCACCAAAGTTCCCTCAGGGTATTCTTCAAATTTTGAAAATCTTGTATCGATGAAAAACTTGAAGTTAATAGGGATAAAGTCTCATGATTGTCATGTCTTAATGCATCAACTTCTCCCAGTAGCTATTTGAGGCATTGTCGAATATGATCTTCAACACATATTGACTAGACTTTGTTTCTTCTTCAATGCTATTTGTAGTAAATTTATTGACACTGAAATATTAGAGGAATTGGAAAATGAAGGATGTATGATCTTATGCCATCTTGAGAAGTTTTTCTTCCTTCTTTTTTTGACATCATGGTACACCTGATTGTTCATCTAGTGAGGGAGATATAGTTGTATGGTCCTATCTATTTCTGGTAGATGTACCCAATCGAAAGAACTATGAAAATCCTGAAAGGGTATATGAAGAACCCCAACCGGCTTAAAGCATCTATTATTGAAAAATAGTTTCTGAAGAAGCTATGAAATTTTGTCAACATTATTTGTCTAATATAGGACATATTGGGCTTCCTAAACATCATGATCAAGAAGGGGGTAGACGCGGGGCAATAATAAAGAGCATAGATCCTGATTAATTGCAACAAGTCCACTTGTACATCTTCAATAATGTTGATGAAGTTCAATATTACATGAATGCCCATAAAGAAATTGTACAAAAATAAAATAGTCGAATGACTAAACAAAGGTTAATTAGGGAGCATAAGAGAACTTTCACACATTGGTTCAAACAAAAGGTTGACGGAGAAGAATCTGTTTCTGATACAATAAATTGGTTAGCACGTGGTACTGAAGTTGATGTCATAAGTTGGACTTCCTAAATTGGCTGCCATACCTTATTATGGGGTTATTGAAGAGATTTGGGTGGTTGACTATGTTAAAATTATATTTACCATTGTCAAATGCAAGTGGGTTGATGTTAATAATGGTGTAAAGATCGATAGGTTAGGATTTACATTAGTATATCTAAATAGTAGAAGTTTTAGGGATGAACCTTTCATTATAGCATATCAGACCCAACAAGTGTTCTATATTACTGATCAGGAAAATAAAATATGGTCTGTAGCTCGCCAAGGAAAAAGGGTCATTGATATTGATGAGAAAAGTCACTCAAATTATGATCTTCTTAAGACTCCTTCCTTTTTTACGGGTCTACCAGAATTGAACGAAGAAGATGAAGCAAATAATGAGCATGGCACAAGAAATAATCATCATAAGGGAATATGGGAGGATGTCTCTTTATGATACTACTTTGAAGTTAAATAACTAAAGTAATTATGATTATGATTTATATCCGAATAATGCATATAGTTTTTTTATAGATATAGTGTTCTCATATTATAGCTTAACGATTTATCTTTCTTTGTTGTCAATACATGCAAATGACAGATCCCTAGCATCCTAGTATAAAGGATCAGCCACCTACTGTACCTCAGAGTCAGCCACCTATTGCTTAGCAGAGTCAGCTAGATAGTGCTCATCAGAGTCAGGCATCTAGTGTTAATCAGAGCAAGCCTAGCAATGCTCGGAGCCAGGACCATAGTGAGCCTAGTAGCCAGTCTGTGTAGAGGGGTAGACGTGGCACATGGTTGATAGACATTTCCCTCAGTCGGAGTGTAGGGCAAAAGATATCGATTGAGTTTGAAAGATATTAGAAACCAATCGGGCCTAATGCAAGTCGATATAGGCGTTTTGTCGGCCTCCTTGCATGTAACAAGCCTAGCATCTTAATAGAGAAGTGGAGAAATGTTGATGAAAAGGTGCGGTAACATATTTAGGATACTATCTAGGTATACAATTCTCTTTTGCATGTAATGATTATCAAATATCTCATAAATTTGTCACTTACTCCTTTAATGCATGCATTCCAGCTCACCTACGACTTTCCTCAAAGTGAGATCTTGTACTACAAGACATTGACGTATTATTATGAGCGCTGGAGCAAGTTTAAGGCAAATTTGGCCAATAATTACATTCATATCGAGGTGAAAGATGGTCAGCCTCGTCCTAATCTATGCGACAAGTATACATTTATTGATCAAACAACTTGGCATGCATTTGTTAGGCTTCAGACTACTCCAAAATCTTTGGTTGTTGACTTATTTTTCATTTTATTTGCTTATCAATTATCTTAATTGATTGTAACCTTTTTCTTTTATTTAATTTCTTATTTACAGGAAAAAAGACAAAAAGCACAAGAAAGTGGTAGAAAGAATGATTGCCCTCATACAATGTCTCGTGGGGGTTATACAAAGGCTGAAAAAGATTTGTGGGCAGCCAAATGGAAGAGATTGGAGGAAACATCTCAATCTGATCCCTTTGTTCTTCTTTTTACACCATCTCCAATTCGTCGTGAAGAAAAATGGTTGTTTGCTCACTAAAAGAGGAGTGAGTCTTATACGAGTGAACAATCTCATATAGTAAGTGAAAAAATTGTAAGTATATATCATTGCTGCTATTAATTATATAAGAAACATATTTCATTACGTATGTTTGTTATTTTGTATTATCTTACAGGAGGAACTTTGAAAAAAAAGTTGAGGGATCTTTTAAATCGGAGGGTAGGAATAATATTCTGACTATTGCTACTGGAAAACAAAAGCTTCCAGGCCTTGTCAGGGGAGTTGGAAGAGGGGTAGGGATAAGGGATTAATTTGGAGCTCCCATACGCCATTCCTCAAGCATCGTGACTAGGGAGGAATTAGAGACTATGTTGGCCACTACAAGAGCAGAAGCAAGGGCTGAGGCTAAAGCATCATTTGATGCAATACTAGAAACTTGGATAAGTAAGATGAAAGAGGAAATGATAGTGTTTATGAGCTCAAGACAAGATACTGGTTCTCCCCATGCACAATAGCTTGAACCTAATAAGTAGAGCACTAAAGGGAGTTGTTGCAATATTGGGCAGTTATCATAGGGTCCTGTAGGAGAAATTACTGAGCCTTGTGACATTTTTATTGAGGATCCTCTGAGACGGTTAGTTGTACGAGGTAGTATGCATAACCTGGATCAACTGTCGACTACTACTAAATGAAAGCTTATGAACTTAGAGTATTAGTTGAAGAGATGATCATTACAGATACACCTGTCCCTATCCCTTCTGAAGATTTCAAGATCGTAAGCAATGTCCTGGGTACGTTCATCTTATGGCCAAAGAACCTGGTTTCTGTTCTAGCTTGGGAAACTCCGATCAAAGCCCCACCAAGTCCAGCTCCCTTCACTCAAGAAGTTTCACAACCTCCATTGAATATCATGCAACAAGTTATTCTGATGGCATATGATAAATCCTTTAAAACAAGAGATTGGCCTACGGATTCAGTTGTTGGCAAGTCAGGGGTGACATGCTTTCTTGAGAGGGATGATTTAATATCCCTGATAGCTCCTAGAAAAAATCTTACGATTGGGATTGTCCAATTGTTCTTAATGTAAGTATATTCTTCAATTTAAAGTAAATATTTTAAAAATTTCACCGTTTACCTTTAATTTTTGTGCTTGTATTATTGTAGGTACATGCATTGTAGGTTGGTCTCCTTTGACAAAAGCGATAAATTTGGATTCTTATGCCCAGCTCAAATCCAAGAGAAAGGGACCACTACTGCTATCAGACATACATAATTATCAGAGAGGCTTAGTGAAACTAGAACTAAGTGTTTCTTAGCTCCATATATGCATAGGTAAAAAACAAACTTATATTTTAAAATATATATAATATTTCATATTTGGTTAATATTCTTCTTTATTTTTCAGTGATCATTGGTAGTTGGTTCTTCTATGCAAGAGTAGTTACACTATCATCCTCTTATGCTCCCTCCACTTCAAACCAATGAATGATTTGAAAAATACTAGAAACTCGTAAGTTTTCTTGCATTATTACCTTTTGTATGCAAAGTTTATGGAATTTGTGTAAAATAAGTAATCTTTGTGATTTTGATGATGATAGGGCTATGCGGACATTCCTACACACTGCTTGTGGTAAGCATGTTCGTGACTTAAAGGAACCTACATGGATTATGCCAAAGGTTAGTACATATTGATTTGTTTAAAGAATGTAATAAGCCATGCCTTTATACTTGTTTTAATGATATCATGTTTATATTTAGAGCCGTAGGCAACCACATCGGTCCAACTTATGTGGTTTTTATGTTTTGAGAAACTTTTACAACATTATCACTCTAGGCACGACTGATTTTTCTAAAGAGGTAAATTTACATTTCAGAACTTTTGTATTACTTTATTGTTTTTAAGCTACTAAGTTAATGTTTTGTTTAGTTTTGGTGTTACAGATGTTTGATCTTGCCGATCCCTTTTATGAAGAAGATATTGATCTCACTTGCAGATGTTGTGCTGAATTCATCTATGAGCTATTACAAAAATAGTGAGTTTTTGAATCCAATGTTACATTGTACATTGTTCTCATACGTATTGCTCCTGCTATATGAATTTCTAACTGTGTTTATGTATCTGTGTAGGACAATTTCTGGGATATGGGTGATATAGGCATGGGATTTGAGGGACTAACCTCATACTTTTTCTTCCCTTTGTATTCTATTAAACTGAGGAATTTCTGCTATTGCTTGTATCAATCCTTGAATTTTATTACTACCATTGTCATTCAAAGTTTTGCATCCATTTCTGAGCAAATTCATCTGTTTAGACATTCCTTCATATTGCACATTGAAGTTGATTTATAAGCTGTGTTTTAGTTTTAGACAGTTGTTGAGGGCATTTGAAGTTCCTGGAATTTGATTTAAGCTTGTTGCTTGAATTGTCCACATTTGATCTTGAACCTTGATCATCTTAGAAGTTATGGGATAATCTCACAATTGACTCCTCCACAAACACGACAATGGAATGACATTTCTGAACAAAGGAATTGAATACTATTAGATATGGTTCAATCTATGATGAGTCAAAAAAATCTTCTATCATCCCATTAGGGCCATGCCTTACAAACAGTTGTGTTTACACTAAATCGGGTTCCATATAAGGGAATTGAAAAGACACCATATGAGATATAGATTGGAACGAAACCCAGTTTATCTTTTCTCAAGATTTAGGAATGCGGGGTATATGTTAAGCAATAAGCCTCAGATAAATTAGCACCTAGATCCTTAAAGTGCCTTTTTTTAGGGCATCTTAAGGAAATAAAGGGATAGTATATCTATAATCCCATCGATAACAAAGTGTTTGTTATTCGAAATGGTAAGTTTATAGAGAGAGAGTTTATCTCTAAAAGAACCAGTGTGAGCAAGGTATATCTAGAAGAAGTTTGAGAGTCACAAGATAGCATAGAACCACATATAGAAAATAAAGAAGACTCACAACAAGTTGGTAAGCCTCCTCAAGTAATACCAGGTCCACATAAATCTGATAGGACATGACATCAGCCTCAAAGATATGGATTTTTTATTCCTGAAAATCGTGATGTGTTGTTCATTGAGCAGAATGAACTAACTACCTATCGAGAAGCCATAGTAAAACCAAACTTCAAAAATGGCTAAATGCCATGAAGTGTGAAATACAATCTATGTACGACAATTAGGTCTGGACCTTAGTCAATCCACCTGAAGGTGTAAAAACCATTAGGTACAAATGGGTTTTCAAGGAGAAAACTGACATGGATGGCAATGTAAATGTCTTCCAAGCACGAATGGTTGTGAAAGAATTCACTCAAACTCATGGTATAGACTATGATGAAACTTCCCCAGTTGCAATGGCCAAATCAATTAGAATCCTACTTGCCATTCCAGCATAATATGACAATAAAATATGGCAGATGGATGTCAAAATAGCATTCTTTAATAGAAAGCTACTTGAGGATGTGTATATGTCACAACCTGAAGGCTTTATGCGTTCAAAGGACTCTGGCAAAGTGTGGAAGCATTAAAGATCAATTTATGGATTAAAGCAAGTATCTCAAAGCATAAATCATCATTTTGATGAAGTAGTCAAAGAGTTTGGATTCTTTCAAAATATCAATGAACCTTTGTGTTTTCAAGAAGGTTAGTGGGACTATAGTTGTATTTCTAGTGCTTTATGTAAAGTGTCAAGACTTGGTTAGGAAAGTCTTTCTTAATGAAAGCCTTAGGTGAAGCCACATACATCCTAGGGATTAGGATATATAAAGATAGAATGAAGAGACTAATAGGCCTAAGTCAGAGCACATACATAGACAAGATATTGCATAGGTTTAGTATGCAGGATTCAACAAAGGGTTACATGCCCATGTTTTATGGCATCCATCTTAGCAAGGATCTGTGTCGTAGTACACCTAATCAGCAAGATTGTATGAGCAAGGTTCTATATGCCTGGCCATTGGATCTATTATATATGCCATGTTATGTACTATACTGGATGCCTCATTTTCCTTAAGTATAACCCGCAGATATCAACAAGATCCTAGTGTGGGTCAATGGACTATTAGTACGAATATCCTAAAGTACTTAAGAAGGACTAAGGACTTATTCTTGGTTTATGGTGGATTGGATGATGAGCTCTGTGTAACCGATTACATAGATGAAAGTTTTCAAACTAACTAAGATGACCTTAATATCCTAAAGTACTTAAGAAGGACTAAGGACTTATTCTTGGTTTATGGTGGATTGGATGATGAGCTTTGTGTAACCGATTACATAGATGAAAGTTATCAAACTGACCAAGATAACCTTAAATCACAGTTTGGATATATATTCCTCCTAAATGGTGGAGCAGAAGAGCTCCAAGCAGAGATTAGATCCCATATGTTTTGATGATAACAAAGATTGGATTAATAATAAATGAGGATACGATAACAAACAAATGAATTTGAACAAAGTAAATAAATGGCAGACAAAAGCTTTACTTGAAGTAAGTAATGGAGTATTAAAGAAGATCTGAGATACAGAGTAAAGGAAGAACATCACTGGCAGATTCTTTAAAGGTTTACTCAAGTGAGTACTCGAGTAAGTACCCTATTACTCGAGTGAGCACTCGAGTAATGTTGGAGGAAAACGTTTCAGAGAGGCTCTGCCAAAATTTGGAAGAAGTTACTCGAGGGGCCACTCATCTTCAACTAGCTGATATCTTTACAAAACCTCTTGCAAAAGATCAATTTTTATATATTAAAAGAGAATTGGGAATGGTAAATCCCAATGAATTTTAAGTTATTAAGTGTTTACAAAATGTTAGATAATGTTATTTATTAATGTTTTGATGATTACTAACTTAAGCATCGGAGTTTTTAGCAATTTGTTTTCCAGGATCATGATATTCTATTTTGGAGTATGAAAAGCAGAGGTTAACAGAGGACAACATTACTGGAGGGACAACTTCAAGTAACCACCATTACTGGATTGACACCTTAAAGTAATTGAATGGATTACTCGAGTAGCCACTCGAGTAATGATCTGAAAATGGTGATAATGGAGCATTAATTTAAAATGAATTCAAAAGAAATGGCACAAAGGTTGTAAATGAACAGTGAGAAGGTGAAGAAACAGATTACCTGAGGGAGGCCTCAAGTAAACTTCAAAGGTTACTCAAGTAAGGCCTCGAGTGAACCTGGGTACATATCACAAATTTGCTGAGTTTCAACTCAAATTTGTCCTAAAAAGCCATCAAATGATCGAGGGAATATACATGGGTAATTACAATATTATTCATGCCAGGTACGCACTTGAATTCACTGCATTTTGAAATTTTTTTTATGATCACTCGAGTGGTTACTATAGTGAAGTTGATGATCACTCGAGTAAGACCTCGTGTGATGTCAGGCCCTAGGTCTATTTCAGTAATTACTCAGTCATTTCTCGTAAAATCACCTCGAGTGATTCTCCTAATGCTCTCACAAAAACTTTTCACAATCATTTTCTCTTCTCATAACCATTAAAACCCATTGATTTTTGCTTACAAAAACCTCTCAGATTGCACTGAATCTTCTACCCTAATCTAACGACTCTCCGCCTCTGTTTTCTAGAAATCCTTGTTTTTCACAAATCAAGATCTTGAGGACTAAATCTCCTAATCTAAGTACTCCTTCTAAGTGCTCTGAACCATATCAACTCTCTGATTCACTTTCCTCTCCTCCTACAAAGAAAAGAAAAATCTCTCCCAAACCAAAAGCAAAGTCTAAGCTGCAACCTAAGCCTAAGGTGAAAGGGATTGTCATTATTGAACCAGTGACTATAAGAGCTCAAACCAAGAAAAGTTTACCTCTTGAAAGAGGCAAACGAACAAAAGAATCTTCTCTTCCTCCTTTTGATTCATCTGATACTCCCACTTTTTCTCCAAAACCTCTAAAAAGGCCTAAGATTAATAAGAAGATTACCAAAGTCATGAAAGGCATGCTTGAAGAAGCCTTTCAGTATAAGGGAGCAAAGAAAGGGGAATCTTCAAAGCAACCAGAAGAAAGGGATGAACAAATCACATTCCTTCCATAGGGATTCAATTTCAGCAAGCTTGAGGAATCTCTGAAGCACCTGAGTCATTTTGTAAGGAGAAATGTGTGCAAGATGCACTACATTGATTACAAGGTTCTTCAAGAGATATTGAAATTTGACCTGAGTCCCTATCTTGATTCCTATATGCCCTGGCTAGTCTGTTAAACTCCCATCTTGCACCAAAGTTGTGAGGCATTTTTACTGCTACCTTGAACCTATAAATGATCCTATTAGGAAGTCTGTTGAAGAAGAAATGACTTCTAAGGTTAGAGGTAAAGAAATCCTAATCTCACCCTCTAAAATCAATACCTGGATAAGAATAGAGGACCCTCCTGATGATGATTACCCTAAGATCTGGTGAGATAGTGGGACCTCTAAATTTCAATCCTAGTGATATGAGCGATTTTTATCGAGTCCTATGGTATATCTATTCTAGAGCCATAGTGAACAAATCCAACAACTTCACACATTTCATTGAAAGGGATTTCAGAAAATTTGCCTCATTGATTCTCAAAGAACAAAAGGACTTGGGAGAATATATCTTTGCTGAGATCAAGAGATATAGGTATGAAGGAAAACCTACTACTCCAATGCCTTACCCTCAACTTATTTCTTTGTTTCTCAAGAAGAATAAGGTTTAGTACTTGGAGAGTAAGGAGCCAATTGAGAGGATAACACCAGTTGGGAGAAATCAAATTGGGAAGTTTAACATTGAGATTCCTTTGAATACTCCTTTTGAAGCAAGTCTCAAGAAGAAGAAGAAGACTAAAATTGCAACTAGTCGAATGGATGACACACAATTTTCTGCTCCAGCCAACACATCCTTTCCTTCTTTCTTTGGTGCCGTAATGCAAACATTCATGGAGAACATTCTAAAGAGTTTTCATATCAATATTGCGAATACCTATGTGAAGTTGGTAACCCATATGAATGAGAAGATAAGACAACTTGTGGAGAGAATAGATAAGAGGTACGAAGAGTTGTGAGCTGAACAATGTGTCTAAGGTGAGCTTCTGAGATCTATTGTTGCCAAACTTGATGCTATGGCATCTGGCTCCCCTATTCCTAGTCCTTCTGTTATTCCTGAGTCAGTACTTGTCTCTGAACTTGGACCTTCTAAGCCTAGTCCCTCTGATACTATACCTACAGACCATAGGCCCTCTGAGATTGGACCCAGTAATCTCTTATTCTCTTTGCCTGACCCTGACACATTCGAGCCAATCCATATCACCACTGATGATCCAGCTCAGCTTGTTCAGCTAGAGCCCATATCTACTCCCATTGCCTCACTTACACCCACTGAAGAGGTGCTTGTATCTTCACCTATCGCTACAGATGAAGTAGAAATTACTTCTCTGATTCCTTACCCATAACCTCGAGTGAATCCTCCTGAGGATCTTCAGATACCCATAGTAAACCTTCCTGACCCTGAACCATCATCTTCTGATCCTTCCAGTTCAGATGGTTTACTTGAATCTTTGGCATTTCCTGTCACTCCTATCTCAGTAGCCAAGCCATCTACTCCTCCTCAAAATTGATTCCACCTTTGTGATGAAGACAAAAAGAAGGACAAGAGCCTGAGTGATTTTGTGATCAATGACTGAGTAAATGCATAGGGCATATGGGTGCACAGGGCTTTAGGTAGCTTTTAACTTTAAATTCTAAGTTTGATTATGTAATGAATTCTTCTTTATGCAATTTGTTTCTTTAAAGTTAAATTTCATTGAAGTTATATTGCATTATGGGACTAATGAGTTTTTAATTGTTTATGCAAGGTGAACAAGTAAATAAGAACAAAAATTTTGGAAAGATCTTTACTAAGCTATTTCAAAAGAGTTTTCAAGTTTAAATTGAACAAATGATTTTATATGAAAAGTATTTAAGAAGCATATGTTTGAAAACTCACTTTCAAAAACTTTGTTCAAAATCACCAAGTTTTGTCATCATAAAAAAGGGGGAGAATGTTATATCCTATATGTTTTGATGATAACAAAGATTGGACTAATAATAAAAGAGGACATGATAACAAAAAAAAATGTATTTGAACAAAGTAAATAAATGGTAGACAAAAGCTTTACTTGAAGTAAGCACTGGAGTAATGAAGAAGATCTGAGAGACAGAGCAAAGGAAGAACATCACTAGCAGATTCTTTAAAGGTTTACTCAAGTGAGCACTCAAGTAAGGAACCCTGTTACTCAAGTGAGCACTTGAGTAATATAGGAGAAAATATTTCAGAGAGGCACTACCAAAATTTGGAAGAAGTTACTTGAGGGGCTACTCGAGTAATCTGTAAAGTTATATGAACCATTACTCGAGTAGCCCCTCGAGTAACAACATGAGCATAAGGCATTACTTAAGTAACCAGGGCAAATATCTTTTAGTAGCTCTCGGCCAAGAAATGCAACAATTTACTCGAGTAGCCACTCGAGTAACCAAGTGAGGAAAAGGTATCACTCGAGGGAGCACTCGAGTAATCTGTAAAGTTATTTGAAGCATTACTCGAGGGGTCACTCGAGCAATCAGGTAAGCAAAGAACAGGTACTCTCGGCCAAGAATTTGATGCTATTACTTGAGGGACTAATCGAGTAGTTTGCAAACTTATTTGGAAGCTTACTCAAAGGACACTCGAGTAACCTGTGAAGAAAGGACAAGCTTACTCTAGTAAGCACTCAGGTAATCAGGTAGTTCCAAGGTTTGTGATATATCTTACTCCATGTCTTACCCGAGTAATATTTTATGAAAAATGTTGAATTACTCTCTGCCATATTTTTTATAGGTTTACTCGAGGGACTACTCGAGTAATGAGCATGATCACTCGAGTAGCTACTCGAGTAAGGCAATCCAAAAATCATGTTTTTAATTGTATGATTATTAGTTTGTTATCTATATGATTAACTCTTCATTACACTAGTATTCTAAGTTTGTTTACAGAGAAACAATAAAGAAATCATGACATAAGAGAAAAGTCAAATAAAATTTCTGAGATCTCACCTACCACAAACAGATAGTTTTCAAATTAGAAGAATGGTAAACAATTGCTGCGTGACTCTAACAGACATATTTGAATTGCTTCCAATGGATACTACAAATCATCTATATATATAGAGCATTCAAAGAGCAAAGTACAAAAATTGAGAACAAGCAATCACACATCGATCAATATACTCTTTGTGCTATGTTTTTCTTATACTCATTCATTATACTTCAGAGATTATATATTTGCTCTATGAGAGAGTTTTTCATTACAAACTCAATATTTGTTATTGAGACAACTTAAGGTTGTGGAACCTTAAGTTGGGGATTTGATTACAATATGTAAGGGGGAGCGAGTATTCAGGTGAAGGAACTTGCTATGTACTGAGGTACCAAGAACCCACTGAATCTTGGAGAATATAGTGAAATTCTCAGAGATGTTCTGAGGACTGGACATAGGTCAAAGTGGTTGTGGCCGAACCAGTATAACTCCCGGTGTACACTTTGGTGATATTTCTCTTTGCTCTCAATTGCATTAAATATTCTGTTAATTTTCTTATACACAACGAAATTTCTGATATCACCCAATTTACCCCCTCTTAGGTGAAATACTTGTACTAACACAGAGTACTGTTGTAGTTTCTACAATAGAAGCTGAGTATATAGCAGAATCAGATGCAACTAAGGAAGTCATTTAGATTAGAAAGTTCATTGTTGAACTAAGGGTGGTGCCTAGCTACTCAAATCTAATAGATTTGTTCTGTGACAATAGCGGTGCTATTGCACATGCCAAGGAGCCTAGGTCACATCAAATGACCAAGCATATACTCAGGCAATTTCATCTTGTTAGAGATATCAATGATAGAGGTGATATAAAGCTATGCAAAGTAGTAGGAGAAGGCAATGTTACTGATCTTGTCACTAGGCCCCTTGCACAGGCAAAGTATTAGCATTATTTAGGAAAATTAATGATTGTACCTAGTGCAAGTGGGAGGATGTTGGAAATTGTGCCCTAAGGGCCAATCATTGTACTTTGAACATTATTAATTTAATGAATTTTCTCTACTATGTTATCATATTGTTCGCATGTTAACTATGATAACTGTATCCTTGGGTAGATTATAAAGATTGTCCTAAATGTCCCTGGTTGGTCATCTATGCGGGAGCAGAGATGAAGTGAGGCCTATATGACTTTGATGAGGTATGGAGATATGAATCAAAGTCTTAGGAACTTGTAAGAGTACAAGGTGCTGGACTGACCCGCTATGAGAAAGCTACATGGATCAAGTGATAAGCTTATCTCATGAATAACCACGTTATAATGCCCTTCATCCTGAGGTAATCATGGATTCCTACATGAGGGAGTTGTTAAGCTTTGAACTAGGCAAAAGTCACCTTTGACCAGGTGATGATAAAGGCTATAGTGGAGCTTGGTGGTTTTCATATACAGGAATTTGTCCCTCACATTAGTAGAGAGATATTACTAGGCCCCTTGATGAGTGAGTCTGAGAAATATATACCCATACTGTAATGGATAGGATTTTCCATTTCTATTGTCAGACTAATCAGGAATCAGGAAAGTAATGTTTAGGAACAGGAGGATGATATTATCTGTGCCTCATCCTTGGCGGAAATATCATGAGACAAAAGGGACATGACATGGTTATTTGACAGGTTGTATTGGTTTATCGATCCTCATATGAAATTTGGTAGTCGTAATGTCTTACTAGAGACTATTTATGACTTATGGGTTTGTATAGTCATTGGCCCACTGCCAACTTTGTATTGGCTTATAGGGTCGAACACAAGAATGTCCCAACACAAGTTATAATGTCCAGGTTCATTGAATCTAATATGTGTCTAAGATTCAATAAATACAATGTTTAACCGAAGGCGGACGAATTTTATATTTATATTTATTTATATAATATAAAATTCATATATAATATAAAATTCATGAAACTAAAAATTAACAATATTATATGTATATATATATATTTTTGAAATATATATATATATATGTATGTGTGTGTGTATGTGAATATATATATGATAATATTATTATATTGTGTTAATGTTTAAATGTAGTTTTATTAGATAAATTAAATTTAATAATTAATATGGTAGAGATATAATATCTTAGATTTAATTTATAAAGATAAATTCAATATAATGGCTCTTTATTCGGATTAAATAAATAGGTTAAATGAAAACTGTTGGATAGATTTAATTAAACTAAATTTATATAATTAGCTCAATAGGATAATTAAGTGTTAATTAATTTCAAAATTAATCAAGATTAATTTTGAAATTCCAATATAGCCTTCATGGGTTATAAAAAGATGGAGTGGAAAAACTCATATACGAACGATAATTCAAAGCCGCAAGGAAACTCTACCAGACATTGGGGGAGTTAGCACGCAGTCCGTGTTAGAGTCGTATTTTGTGTGAATACTGGTAGAGGGAGCGAATATAAGATGTTGGCTACTAGAGATATAAAACCCATAACACATAAAAAATATGATTCTTTCCAACTCGGTTTAAACGCCTTTGATAGATCCTCGATTGGGATTAGTGAAATTTTAAAATTCTTTCATTGTGCCATTCAATCCCAATAGTTAAACCTTGTAAAATAATCATGATATTTTATAGGTTGAAAGTAGGCATCTTAATCTTTAAATTGATATATAATGTGTCATTTGGATTTGTAAATTGTAAGTTATGATATACCAAAGTTTAGGCATTGAATCTAGAATCGATACTGAGGTAGTGTTACGGTTCAAGGATTTTGAAATTTTTGGGCCTATTATTGGCAGAGGATGATATGTTTCTATAGATAGGACTTAAAGCTCGTTTCATAGGATCTAGAACCACCTCATTTGGAATTTTCTAAATTAAGTTATGAATTTTCAAAGTTTGGTGTCAAATCTACCAAGTTGGGATAACCTACGAATTTGAAGTGTCTAAGGTCAATTGAGTTATGTTTGATTCCAAAGAATAAGGGCATGTATTAGAAGCTTGTGTAGACCCCATTTGTTGCCATTTGACTTAATGTACTAGATTTAGAAGATGCCTAACCAAGTAATAATGCATTCGTTATGAATTCTAACTTATAGGAATCGATCTTTACCCGAGCCAACCAAGAGATTAATAACCAGTGCAAGTGATCAAAAAGGATTATAGGTAGTAACTCTTTCTCTCATAAACTATGTAATGCCTTGCATGTACATTTTAGTATCCATCTGATTATGTTTGAGCATGTGAGTTTGTAGGGTGAACAGCCCTGCCATCAGAGCATGTAGTAGATGAACACCCGTGTTATTACCAAGCGCTGTGGTATGAGTTGTTTATATGCCAAGTTGAATAATAGGTCGAGTTGCATAATAAGATGTTAAATGCTCTTGATATGCTCATTTTTTGTGATGGTTTATATAACATGCCTTGTTTGATTGCATTTTATATGATCGAATGTATGTTACTACTGAGATTCGTTTGAATCTCATTCTTTCCAAAATTCATTATACAGTAAAGACTAGTGGCATGAAGGGCAACGAGGTAAGCACTGATGAGTGAAGATTGCAGATAAAGTGAAAGAATTCTATTGATGACTATCTGTAAATATTTTTACTATACAGTATGTATGACTAAATACCCCATATGACTGGCTGTAAGTCTAGTGGATCAAACACTGATGATAAAAATAGAAATGATAGTAAGATACAGTATCAGAGGTCCTAGTTATTTTATCAAAATTCTGAGTAATTTTGTGGTAACAATATGTGTAAAGGTAAGATCAATATACAAGATAAGTGTATCAATACCCAAGCACGGTATCAGAATTATTAGAGAGTAGCGGTGTCAAAGGGTGCTACCATGATGTCAGTACTCGTATTGACTTACCTTTAACCTTTTTATATGAATCTCATAATAACTCATGATTTTTTGATAAAAAAAAAGTAGGTATTATGTTTTTTGTATCAAAGCAAAGATTCTAGAACAAGGCTTGTATTCTTTGCTTTTGTTGATTTAGGATCGGGAGACACAGTGGAAGAATTTTAAAAATTATTACCGATCCTAATCGAGGATCTATCAACGGTGTTTAAACCGAGTTGGAAAGATTTGTACCATTTCGAATTTAGGGCTTTCGATCTCTAGGAACCAACACGTCAGGTTTGCTCCCTCTACCGATATCCACACGAATGCTCTCCAATAGAGACTGCATGCTAGCGCCTCCAATGTCTCCTAGGGTTTTCCTTGTGGCTCTGAATTCTCATACATTTATGAGTATATCTGCTCTATCAAGTTTATAACCTATGAGGTCTATATTCGAATTTCAAAATTAATCTTTATTAATTTTGAAATTAGTTATCTTAATAAGCTATTTAAATAAATTCAGTTTAAAATTAAATCTGTCCAATAGTTTTAATTTAACCTATTTATTTAATTCAAATAAAGAGCTATTAGATTTAAGTTATCTTCATAAATTAAATCTGAGATATTATATCTCTATCATGTTAGTTATCAAAATTAATTTATCTTAATAAATTAAATTTAAAACTAGTGCAATATAATAATATCATATAATATATATACATATACATATATATATAATATGTATTTCGAAAATACATATATATATATATATATATATAATATTATTAACGAAATTTATATTATATATGTATAAATATAAAATTCATCCACCCAAGATTAAACATTATCAAGTGTTGGGCCATTCTTGTTTGTGACCCTGTAGGCCCATACGAAGTTGGCAGTGGGCCAATAACTGTACTAACCCACAAGCCGTAAGAGGCCTCTAGCAAGACATTACGACTACCCAATTCATATAAGGATCGTTAACATGATGCAACCTGTCATACAACTATGTCATGTTCCTTTTGTCGCACGATATATCGGTCAAGGATGAGGCATAGATAATGCCATCCTCTTGTTCTTGACCATTAATTTCTGAAATCCTGAGTAGTCTAACAATAGAAATGGAAACTCCTTTCCATTATAGTATAGCCATACATTTCTTAGACTCACTCATCGAGGGGCCCGGTAATATCTCTTTACTAATATGAGGGACAAATTCTATCTTGATCATTCATATTCCTCTGCATGAAAAACCACCAAGCCCGATCGTAGCCTTTATCATCACCTGGTCAATAGTGACTTTTTACTAGTTCAAAGCTTAGCAACTCTCATGTAGGAATCCATGATGACCTCAGGTCAAAGGGAATTGTAATGTGGTTATACATGAGAAAAGCTTATGACTTGATCCATATAGCTTTCTCATAGTGGGTCAGTTCAGCACCTTGTACTCTTACAAGTGCCTAAGACTTTGATTCGTATCTCCATATATTATCAAAGTCATACTAGTCTTGTTTCATCTCTACTCCCCATAGATGACCGACTAGGGACATTTTAGGACAATCTTTATTATTTATCCAAAGATATAATTATCACAGTTAATATGCAAATTATATGATAACAAAATGGAGAAATTTCATTAAATTAATAATGTTCAAAGTACAATGATTGTCCCTTAGGCATAATTTCCAACATCCTCCTACTTGCCCTAGGTACAATCATTAATTTGCCTAATTCCCATTGACCTAACATGACGCTCATGCCTTGCCTGTGCAAGCAACTTAGTAAGAGGATCAACAACATTATCTTCTCTTGATACTTTGCATATCTTTATATCACCTCTATCATTGATTTCTCTAATAAGATGAAATTGCCTGAGTATATGCTTGGTCCTTTGATGTGACATAGGCTCCTTGGCCTGTGCAATAGCACCGCCATTGTCACAGAACAAATCTATTGGATTTGAGGTGATAGGCACCACCCCTAGTTCAGTAATGAACTTTCTGATCCAAACGCCTTCTTTAGCTGCATCTGATGCTACTATGTACTAAGCTTCTGTTCCAGAATTTGCTACAGTGTTCTGCTTGAAGCTCTTCCAGCTTACTGCTACACCATTCAGGAGGAATATGTATCCAGATTGCAATTTAAGGTCGTCTTGGTCAGTCTAGAAACTTGCATCTGTGTAACCGGTTACACAAAGCTTATCATCCAATCCCCCATAGACCAAAAATAAGTCCTTAGTCCTTCTTAAGTACTTTAGGATATTCTTGACAGCAGTCCAATGACCCTCACCAAGATCTTGTTGATATCTGCTGGTTATACTTAAAGCAAATAAGACATCCAATTGAGTACATAACATGGCATACATGATGGATCCAATGGTCGAGGCATATTGAACCTTACTCATGTGATCTAACTGATCAGGTATACTAGGACACAGATCCTTTCTAAGATGGATGCCATTAGACATGGGCATGTAACTCCTTTTTGAATCTTGCATACTGAACTTATGCAGTATCTTGTCTATGTATGTGCTCTGACTTAGGCCTATTAGTCTTTTGGATCTATCTTTATAGATCCTAATCCCTAGGATGTAGGTGGCTCACCTAAGTCTTTCATTTAAAAGGAATTTCCTAACCAAGACTTGACACTTTACAAGGTAGGAATGTCATTCCTAATGAGTAGGATGTCATCTATATAAAGCACTAGAAGATCTATTTGACTCATCATAGATCAAACCATATCTAATAGTGTTCAATTCCTTCGTTCAAAAATGCCATTTCATTATGGTATTCCTGGAGGAGTCAATTGTGAGATTATCCCACAACTCCTAAGATGGTCAATAAACTCTTGTGTCAAATATTCACCACCTCGATCAGATCGAAGTACTTTAATTGTTTTACCAAGTTGGTTTATACTTCATTTTAAAATATTTTGAACATTTCATAAGATTTAGATTTATGTTTCATAAGATAGATATAGCCATATCTACTAAAGTCATCTATAAATGTAATGAAGTAGACATAACCTCCTTTAGCAGCTGTATTTAATGGTCCACATACATCTGTATATATGGAGCCTAATAATTCAGTGGCCCTTTCACTATGCCTAGTAAAAGGTGCCTTTGTCATCTTTCTTAATGAGCAAGATTTGCATGTATCATATGATTCAAAATCAAATGAGTTAAGAAATCCATCTTGATGGAGTTTGGAAATACGTTTCTTATTTATATTGCCTAGATGACAATGCCATAGATAGGTCAAATTCAAATCATTTGATTCTATCCTTTTAGTAGTTATATTATAGATATTCCCATTATTAGGATGTTCCAAATTTAATATATAATGACCAACATGCAAATCACCATCAACATAGAAAGTGTCATTACGATAAATAGAACATTTGCCATTCCTAGTAATGGAAGTATAACCTTCCTTATCCAAATAAGAAAGAGAAACAATGTTACTACTCAAGGCATGAACATAATAGTAATTGTTCAAAACTAACAAAAGCCCACTACGCCGAACTAATTCATAAGCGCCTACAACTAAAGCAGCAACTCTTGCCTTGTTTCCAACTCGTAGGTCCACCTCGCCTTTCTTCAGCTTTCTACTGTCCTTTAAACCTTGCATATTTGTACAAATGTGAGAACCACATGCGGTATCTAATACCCATATAGAGGAAGTAGAAAAATGAATGTCTATAACATAAATATTTAAAGCGATAGCCTCGCTATCCTTCTTGTTTTTTTTCAGATCTTCGAGGTAGAGTTTGCAATTCCTCTTCTAATGACGGGGTTCATTGTAGAAGTAGCAGACTCCTTCCTTTGGAGGCTTTGCCTTCTTGGGTGCAAGCTTTATTTCAGGCTTGTTTGACTCTTTGGACTTATCACCTGAGCCATTACCCTTCCATTTGCCCTTCCTTTTCTTTTTCATACCCATTCCTTTCCGAACAATCAAAACAGTACTAGGCTTTTTCTTAATGCTTTGCTCAACAGTTTTGAGCATCCTATACAGATAAGAAATTGATTTCTCTATGTTGTTCATGTTATAGTTCATGAGAAACTGGTCATAACTCTCTGGGTGTGAATTCAGGATCAAATCTGTAGCTAACTCCTGGCTCATGGGAAATCCAAGCCTCTCAAGGTGATCAATATAACCTTTCATCTTTAACATATAAGTACTAACTGATACACTTTCAGCCATCTTACATGAATGTAAGGCCTTTGTGGTCTCATACCTTTCTTGCCTTGCCTGTTGCTAGAACATATCCTTGAGATGGACAATCATCTCATGAGTGTCCATAAGTTCTAGATCTCTTTGGAGCTTTGGAATCATAGTGGCAAGCATCAGGCAACCTACATCCACAGAGTCATCCTTATGCTTTGTGTAAGTATCTCTCTGAGCACTTGGAGCATTGGCTGTAAGCTCCTTAGGAATAGGTTGATCTAGGACATAAGCCTTTCTTTCCTGCTTGAAAACAATCCTCAAGTTTCTAAACCAGTCAAGAAAGTTTGTCCCATTGAGTTTGTCCTTCTCAAGGACCGATCGCAATGATAGTGTAGAAGTATTACTAGTCGACATGATTCTACAATTAAAATATGCAAAGTTAGTTAGTAATCTCCCACTAAATTAACAACCCTCAATATAATAATTAGTGGGGTAAGATCCATATTTGGCTTAAACTTAAGTCCGCTTTGGCAAGACTCTTAAATTCAAGTTATTTAGGTAGGTAACCTATTTACCAATTACATCACATGTAACTCTTAGATCTTTATAGGATTCGATCATCATATGATCTGACATGTTTAATCCTATCTAATACCTTAAGATTCAAAATCGTTTTGTTAATCTCAATTAAGTCAAAACAATAATGAATATTATGAGTAGCACCATTACTCATGCATGTCTCATTAAGATAACTCAAGTACATCTACTTTGGTGGTTTCAACAATTGAGCGATCTAGGTTTTGACAAGTATTTATTAATTGATGGCATTATGGCTTAAGATTTGATTCAGATGGCTGAATTAATTAGTTTTTTTTATATGAATGCAATTGTGGTCATATCTCATACAAATGAATACATATAAATGCAAAAGAATTCATGCAATGATCTAATCAAAAGCATAATTTAAATGTGACACAACATGGCTTACCTAACCTAAAATCCTCCCAAGCCAATGAGAGGACTTTTCTAAATAAGAAAAGAAATACATTGAGAGAAACCTCATTTAAACATTCAGGCAGAGTGAGATGAGAAGAGAATGTACATTGAGAGTATTTAGAGGAAGGCACGGCACGTAGGCCGTATTTAAATATTACAACCCTTTATAAAATATAAAGCCATGTTGTTCACTATACCCAAACAAGTATGAAGAATAAACCACAACAAGAATTCATACAATATGAAAAGCAATAAATGTCATGATCAGATTATATTGCGCTACGAACAGGTAGTCACGACGGTCCTGCTTTCTTTTAAAAGAAATATTGGGAAATTAAAAATTTTAAAATTTTGGACCCAATTTTTAAAAGATTTGTTTAGTCCAGTTCTAAAGGGATTTTGGCCCAGTTTCAGAAATAATAGCCTGGAACACTTCTGATCTGGATTGTCTTCCCCATAGTTTTGGATCCTTAAATCTTATTAGAGACCCTAACATTTCCGTACGCCATGATCTTCAACCTATTCGAAACCTAAACGATGAATTCTACTTCAGATCAAATCCAGAATAGAATTCACGATGCCAATGGCCTAATTGAAACATAAACATATCGCATATAATCAAAACAATTTCACCAGAAAGCATAAACATACAGCACCAAATCACATAAGTTTGACTTTCTCAAAACTGAAACATAAATTAGATACATATTTGATCATCTTATTATAAGCATACATATATCCTATATATATCACATGTATAGGAACATAAACTCAATTTAAATGCATAATTGACTTGGCTCTGAAGCCACTGTTAGGATTGGGAGGCACAGCAGAAGAATTTTAAAAATTATCGCCTATCCTAATAGAGGATTTATCAATGACGTTTAAACCGAGTTAAAAAGATTTATACCTTTTCAAATTCAGGGTTTTTGATCTCTACGAGCCAACACGTTAGGTCCGCTACCTCTACTAGTGATAAGTAAAATATTTGCATATTTATTTTCCCTTATATGATGATTTTATGGATGATATTTACGTTTAATATAATAAATTTGGGTGTGATTGATAAATAAATATTGTTTTTGGAATAAACAGCATTTAAAAATAATAATAATAAAAAAAATAAAAAATGAAAGCACTGTAGCAGGTCAACGGCACTGTAGCACCCGCCAGATCACTGTAGCACACGTTTTTTTCCCTATAAATAGAGATCAATTCCAAGCTCAAAGGGGAGGAGAGGAAGAGAAGCAGAGGTTTCCTTTTCTGACCGGGAGAGGTCCTTCTCTGACTGGGAGAGATCTTTCTCTAACATTTCTGAGTTGTTTGTGTTGTTTTTGAGATTTAATTTCATGTATTGCATGCCTCCATCTTGGAAGGCTTAGGATTCTATTAGTTTTTGCATGCCTCCATCTTGGAAGGCTTAGGATTTTATTACATTTTGCATACCGCCTACATGGAAGGTTTTACCTCCTAAATGGACGGCTAGATTTCTTCATCTTTCATTCATCTTTTGGTTGTATATTTATGTTTGAGAATTTAATATTCAAGTTTATGTAGTATTTCTGAGGCTTTCATTCTAGCTTTCTATAATTTATTTTGGTTTTGTTTTTAATTTTATCATGAGCTAAATTTTCATTTTCTTAGGGTGATGACGTAGCTTACTAATGACAGATTGAATCTTAACTTATTAAATCTAGTTTGAATTTCTCCTTCATGATTAAGTTTTAATTATTATTCTTAATGCTTTTGATTGATTGGCCATTGGTGCGAACCCACAAGGGAAGATCCCACGAACCCACAACCAATTCCGAAATATGCACACCCCAAGAAAGCTAAACACAGATCGACGATCCACTTGAACCCTTGAACACGAAAGAACAAGGACCCGAAGTGTTGGAAAACGCCACAAGGTTGATCAAGCCTTGATAAGTTTGTTAGTTCTAAAAAGAACCCTTAGAGAGAATCCACTCTCAAGAAACAAAGTGCAGAAGTGCAACTTTCATTTATGATTCAAATCTGAATTGTGTCCTACAAATGAAGAAGCACCAAGTATTTATAGGGAAATATGTCCTAATTGTAGTAGGTGCAAATCTGAACATAGAAAATACAAATTGTAAAACCATGTGCTAGGAAACCTAAAAGTCTAATAAAATAAACACAAAAGTCTAATACAATCTAGAAGAAACTTGAAAAATCAAATACAAATGCTTAAAGAAACCAAAAGTCAAATCTTCCACCAACCCCTTGTTGATTTTCGCACACCTAACTTCAAGAAGATGTATTCAGCAAATTAAGGCTCAAAATGTGCTTATTTAGGCCCAAATGAGCCTCACATGTGTAGTACTAGGTCCAAGCTCTTTAGTTCCAAGTTTGCAAGCCCAAAACTTGATCAATATCTCCATTTGCAGCCCATATGAAGTTAGTGACGTTTTCAGCATTTTTGTCAAGCTTTATTGATCCAATTGCCATTTGATTTACAACAACTTCTTCAATCAGCCCAATCAATGCTTCCTTGAATATTTTAGCTTGTGCTCTTATGATTTGTTGAGTTGGAATTTGATAATGATCATTTGAAATGGAAGAGATGTCACTTGAATTTGAAGGGACAACTTGTTGATTCTGGATCGCATCATTCCCTCTCTCCTCAAAAGGATTCGTCCTCGAATCTTGACTTGAATTTGGAGAGTTAATTTGTTGATTCTGGGTCGCATCATTCCCTCTCTCCTCAAAATGATTCGTCCACGAATCTCCACCTGGATCAAATGGACATATATCAGCCGAATTAAAAGTAACAATAACAATATACTCACAAGCTAGATCAATCTTGTAAGCTTCAGCAAGTTCAAAAAGAACACATCTTCTTTGATTGTTGGCTTTGGATGCATAATGTTCATTTTTCTTTTCAATTTGCTGTTTCACACGCTGATGAAGTTGCTGCACTATTTTAGCTTTCTTTTTCCCATCAAGACTTGCTCTCTCATCAATAGGTAATGGTAATAAATCCAGAGGAGTTAGTGGATTAAAACCATATACTATTTTAAAAGGAAAATAATCAGTAGATGAATGCACACTTCTGTTATATGCAAATTCAATGAATGGCAAACAATCTTCCCAATTTTTCAAGTTCTTTTGAATCATAATTCTGAGTAATTGTGATAAGGTTCTGTTAACAACTCCACTTTGTCCATCAGTTTGTGGATGACAAGCAGTAGAAAATAACAATTTAGTACCAAGCTTTCTCCACAAAACACTCCGAAAATGACTCAAAAATTTGGTATCCCTATCAGAAACAATACTTTTAGGGACGTCATGAAGCCTCACAATTTCTTTAAAGAACAGATCAGCAATGTATGTGGCATCATCAGTTTTATGGCATGCAATGAAATGTGCCATTTTAGAAAATCTATCAACAACCACAAATATGGAATCCATTCCTCTTTTTGACCTAGGCAAACCCAAAACAAAATCCATTGATATGTCAATCCAAGGTTCACTAGGTACAGGTAAAGGAGTATACAAACCATGTGGCAAGACTCTAGATTTAGCCTTTTTACATGTTATGCATTTAGCACAAATTCTTTCCACATCATGTTTCATTTTAGGCCAAAAGAAATGCTCATGCAAAACATCCAAAATCTTTTTCACACCAAAGTGACCCATTAAACCTCCCTCATGTGCTTTTCTAACAAGCAATTCACGCAATGAACATTGAGGCACACACAGTCTATTTTCTTTAAACAAGTACCCATCAACTCTATAAAATTTAGCAAATGCTTTTTTTTCACAATGAAGGAACAATTCAGCAAAATCTGCATCGTTTGCATACAACTCCTTGATATATTCAAAGCCAAGCAACTTAGTATTAAGAGTTGAAAGAAGAGTATACCTTCTAGACAATGCATCAGCAACCAAATTCTCATTACCTTTCTTGTATTTGATGACATATGGAAATGTCTCAATAAATTTCAGCCAGCATGTATGCCTTTTGTTAAGCTTACCTTGACCAAGCAAAAACACATAACAAAGGAAATCAATGTTTTCCATGCAACAATCAGAATTTTCCAGAATTGAAAACAATTGTTCCTTTCTCAAAACTTCAAGCACACATAGCAAATGATTCACATGCTCATCATGTTTGTTGCTATAAATAAGAGTATCATCAAAACAAGCTGCAACATGCATATAAGAACACCTACAAACAGCAAAATCCATGGGACAATGAAAATTCAAAGTGTTGAGTTCAAGGCATCTTAAGGGCAGCTAGTTATCATGAATATCAAACTTTAGAGAAACGTAATGTTTTTCAAAGTCACTTGATGCAAATGAAATGCTATTTGAAGATAAGAATCCATCAGGTGGCTTTTTAGGAATCAAATCCAAGAACACCTGCAACACATCAAAATCACAAGGTAGCAAGTTTTCAAGAATATCAAACTTTAGAGAACCAGAATGTTTTTCAATGTCACTTGAAGGAAATAAAAGTTTATTGCTTCTTGAAGATAAGAGTCCATCGAGTGGCTTCTTAGGAATCAAATCCAAGAATCCCTGCAACACAACAAAATCACAAGGCAAATAATGATTAAGATAATTAGTAACAATACCCTTGCAATCACTCTTAACCTCACTTTTCTCACAACTCTTTTCGTCTTTCTTTTCAATAAATTCTTTACTCTCATTTTTGTTCTCTTTATTTTGACAACACTCTATGCTCTCAATATCTTTTTCTCCCTCAAACTGAATTTTTCTCTCTAAAACAGTTTCATTGAAATCAATCTCACTCATATGTTTACTTTTCTTTTCATGATTGAGAGGAGCTTCTTCAACCACAAGATTGGTGTTTGGAATAAGAAGGTCTTCTTCCACACAATGGTCAGCAAGACTTTCAACATTCACTACTTCTTCCCCCGTTGTTAACACTTGATCATCATTAGGAATTGTAACACTGAAACTTTCAATCTCCTTTGCATTGGAGCTACGTTCTGAACATCTTTGTTGCTTGATTTTTTGCTCATGCTCAGCAACAAATTGAACCAAAAGATCAATGTCCAAGAAGCTTACGGTCTTTGCAAAAGAAGCTAATTCAGGATTAAGCCCATTCACAAAACGATCCTTAGTGGCTTTTGAAGTTTCTTTCACTCTAGCTCTAATCATAGCTAATTCCAACTCTTGAAAATATTCATCAACAGTCATGGAATCTTGTTTCAACTTCTGGAGATTTCTTTGGAATTCTCTTTTTGATTTGGAATTGTGACTAGACATCCATTGCTCTGCTTCATCAGTAAACCTTTGAAGTCCTTTTAGTAAGGAGTCAAAATATGTTTGAAGCTCATTTTCATCATACATATTGATGATACCTGAAAAGTTAGATTTAGAGAAAAATGGACCTCACCACTCTACTCTCATATTTCACTCAAACAATTTTGTGTCACTCGTGTTTCACTCAAATTTGGCTTTTAAATTGATGTAGTTCACTCTTGCCTTTTTCCACTCTTAGATTTCTCTTGAGGCACTTTAAAGAACTAAGCAATTCATAATCAAAGCAATCACAATTTGTAGAATCAACACAACACTTAGAAATATGGAATATCAATATGAGTATTGAAAGAGGAAATTCAAGGAACTCAAGAGTATGACACAAACTTCACAAATTCTGGATATGACAATAGATATTGCTCAAAACACTTCCAACACAATCCTTTTTTTTTCCAGTATTTTTTTTTGTCTCTTATCAAATATTTTTTTTTCTTTTTCTTTTTCTGATGCTCTTGTCTTTGTTTTTTCTTTTTTTGTTTTTCTCCTCTACTGAAATTTAAAGAGGATTTATCACAAACAACAAAACTCAAGAAATCTGAACCCAGAAATTCCAGAAAAGCGTCTATATTGGAAAGACTATAACTCACAGTGGAAATTTTGGATTGAGTTGATACTAAAACGAACAAAAAGATGAGATTCTAAAATATGAAAAGGACCTATTGAATGATGAAAAACACAAAGGAAAAGTGGTCAAACAAGGACAGAAGATTTTAGGACGTTCTGGAAAAACGAAGATGAACAAGCCCAGAATTTTCCAGAAAACACAACTACATTAAAATAGATAGAACTCACAAATGACAAATCGGATTGAAACGATTCCAAACCGAGATGAAAGAAGAGATTCTAAGCTATGAAAATGACCTATTGGACGATGTAAAACATAAAGGAAAAGAGGTCAAACAAAGATACAATATTTCAGGACGTTCTGAAAAAAAAAACGAAGATGAACAAGCCCAGAATTTTCCAGAAAACACAACTAGATTAAAATAGATAGAACTCACAAATAACAAATCGGATTGAAACGATTCCAAACCGAGATGAAAGAAGAGATTCTGAACTATGAATTTGACATACTAAATATTGGAAAACACAAAGAAAAACTTGACAAACAGAAGTAACAAATCTGGACACGGACAGACACAAGAACAAAGCACAAAACTTGAAACGAAAATGGAAACGAAGAATAGATAGATATGACCTGAGTTTAGATCCGAAGCTCTGATACCAAGATGGTGCGAACCCACAAGGGAAGATCCCACGAACCCACAACCAATTCCGAAATATACACACCCCAAGAAAGCTAAACACAGATCGACGATCCACTTGAACCCTTGAACACGAAAGAACAAGGACCCGAAGTGTTGGAAAACGCCACAAGGTTGATCAAGCCTTGATAAGTTTGTTAGTTCTAAAAAGAACCCTTAGAGAGAATCCACTCTCAAGAAACAAAGTGCAGAAGTGCAACTTTCATTTATGATTCAAATCTGAATTGTGTCCTACAAATGAAGAAGCACCAAGTATTTATAGGGAAATATGTCCTAATTGTAGTAGGTGCAAATCTGAACATAGAAAATACAAATTGTAAAACCATGTGCTAGGAAACCTAAAAGTCTAATAAAATAAACACAAAAGTCTAATACAATCTAGAAGAAACTTGAAAAATCAAATACAAATGCTTAAAGAAACCAAAAGTCAAATCTTCCACCAACCCCTTGTTGATTTTCGCACACCTAACTTCAAGAAGATGTATTCAGCAAATTAAGGCTCAAAATGTGCTTATTTAGGCCCAAATGAGCCTCACATGTGTAGTACTAGGTCCAAGCTCTTTAGTTCCAAGTTTGCAAGCCCAAAACTTGATCAATATCTCCATTTGCAGCCCATATGAAGTTAGTGACGTTTTCAGCATTTTTGTCAAGCTTTATTGATCCAATTGCCATTTGATTTACAACAACTTCTTCAATCAGCCCAATCAATGCTTCCTTGAATATTTTAGCTTGTGCTCTTATGATTTGTTGAGTTGGAATTTGATAATGATCATTTGAAATGGAAGAGATGTCACTTGAATTTGAAGGGACAACTTGTTGATTCTGGATCGCATCAGCCATCTTTTAAATGATTTCAATATACATGTTGAGACCGGAAGGAGATACATGTGTGTAGACCCATAATTAAAACCATGACTTGCATATGAAATAGGAATATATTCATGTGAATTGTGTAGTCTTACTGAGTTCCATAAATCTTAATGCATGATTAATTGCTTAAATTCATATAGGAATATATTGGATTAGCAATTGATTATAGAATTCCTTGACCTTGGAAGAGGCTAGTATTTAAATTAGGGAAACTCAACTATTAATCATGTGGAATAAATTGGGCTAGAATAGATAAGTGATTTAATCCGGAATTTTTTAAGTGAAATCTAATCCTTAGGGCTTTTTCTCATATTTGCTTTCATATCATCTGCATTCATATTTAATTGTCTTTCTTTTATTTTGTACTCTCAATCACCAACTAATCAATCGACTAAATAGAGTTAAAATTGCTCATTTTGGTAGTTAGTGAACAATCCTCGTGGGAACGATACTCTACTCACTTCTATATTACTTGATTACGACAGTGTACACTTGCACTATTTAATTGATCATCTGCACACATATCAACCGGTATCCACATGAATGCTCTCCAACAGCGACTGCATGCTAGCGCTTCCAATGTCTCCTAGGGTTTCCCTTGTGACTCTGAATTCTCATACATGTTTTAGTATATCTACTCTATCAAATTTATAATCTATGAGGGCCATATTCGAATTTCAAAATTAATCTTTATTAATTTTAAAATTAATTAAAAATTAATTATCTTGATGAGCTAATTAAATAAATTCAGTTTAAATTAAATCTGTCCAACAATTTTAATTTAACTTATTTATTTAATTCAAATAAAGAGCCATTAGATTTAAGTTATCTTCATAAATTAAATCTGAGATACTCTATCTCTATCATGTTAGTTATTAAATTTAATTTATCATAATAAATTAAATTTAAAACTGGCACTATATAATAATATAATATAATATATATATATATATATATATATATAATATGTATTTCGAAAATACATATATATATATATATATAATATTATTAACGAATTTTATATTATATATATAAATATAAAATTCATCCACTCTAGATTAAACATTATTTCGTATTGGGCCATTCTTATATGTGACCTTATAGGCCCATACGAAGTTGGCAATGGGCCAATAATTGTACTAACCTACAAGTCACAAGCAGCCTCTAGCAAGACAATATGACTACCCAATTCATATGAGGATCGTTAACACAATGCAACTTGTCATACAACCATGTCACGGCCCTTTTGTCACACGATATATCGGTCAAGGATGAGGCATGGATAATGTCATCCTCTTGTTCCTGACCATTACTTTCTCGAATTCTAAGTATTCTAATAATAGAAATAGAAAATTCTTTCTATTGTAGTATAGCCATACATTTCTCAAACTCACACATCGAGGGGCCTAGTAATATCTCTTTACTAAGATGGGTGACCCGCTGAGAAATTCTCATATTTAGACCTCTAACTAAAGGTTGAGTGTATAAAGGTTGTGTTGAGTTGAGATGTTATTCTTAGATGATTTAAAGAATGATTAGAAACATAGAGATGATGACTTAGTCCTTGATCTTGAATTTAAGATATCACTATCATGGTGAGTGTTGTCGAAAAAGTTCATTTGGTAACTTGAGGACTAGTGATTGCTTTGAGGTTTCTCTATGATTAATGATCATTTAAGTTAGATGAACTGTGTTTAAAGGCATATAGGTGATGAATTTGTTGTATAAGTGATTTTTGAATATAACCCTATGATGTTGAGGCTTGAGGTTATGTTAGAACCTTATGGTCAATGCTGATGTTATTAGAATATTATTTGAAACCTTTTAATTAAAGGTTTAAGTGCATTGAGATATGATATATGGTGATCCCTAGGAATGTCATGAGGATGTCATAATAAATAAGGTGAAGATTGGAATAGGAATTATAAATCGTAATGATTCCTAGTATATATATGGGGTATAATTGAGGCCTAGAGGTTGTTTTGAGGCTTCTCCATGCTAAGTGATTTTCTTAATTAGTTGTGACATACAGTGCTATATGATGATTCCTAATACGTATGTATGTTGGGTATAATTGAGGAACTCAGGTGCTGTTGAGGTTCTAGATTCAGTTATGAATTTAAAAATTGGGTAAACAATTGAGGGGTTATTACCTAATGAACTATGACCTAATAATCAAACTCAATAGTTGAATTGATTCTTTACACATTTAAAATGGCCTAAGTAGTTCGAGGTACTAGAATATGTTAAAGATGTATATGAGGTTTCTAGTTGCTAATCTAGCATAGGGAAACATCTTAATCATAGAATATTCCCTTAGAAGATTGATTTAGAGTTAGTTTTCTAATAGAACAAAGGGTAGCCACATATTATGGTCTTATAGTTGAGACAGACAAAAGAAAATATACTAGTAGCTGATAGATTCCCTGAATGATGTGAGTAAGTTACCTGGTTGAGGAAAGTTGAATTTGTGATTTTGCTTGGAGCTGGCCTGATATTGAAAGTCCATATATAATGACCCAAGATGAGATGGCAGAATTAAAGAAGCAGATTGCAGAACTGCTAGATAAAGAAGGCCTTGGGTTCCCCAACTCCAAATAAGTTAGTTTTGGGGAGTAGTTCTCTTAAGGAGTTCTTTCTATTACAATGATACTTTCATTGAGAATGACTAACCGGAGAGGGCTACCTATGGAGGGTTCTAATTGAAGGGGCTGACCAGTCAGTGACTAAGTAGAGCACAGAGTAAAGTTCCATAGAGTGGAGCCACTAAGACATCGAATTATAGAGTGGAGCTACCGAGACATTGAACCATATAGTGGAGTGACTAAGATGTTCAACCATAGGGTAGAGCCATTAGGACATCGACTCTTGATGATGGTATAATGTAACGAATCCTACATCGAATAGGTTTTCTTTAAAGAATAGTTTATATGACCTAGTGTATCACCGTGGGGTCCTCCAGTACTATCTATTGAAAGCAAAACAGAAAAGAGATTAATACAAAACAGGCTCAATGAGATATAGAAGGTAAAGTAACTCTTTGTTTGTACTTATGTAATAGTATTGCATGTACATGTTTACTATCATGTGTATTCGTTTTATGAATATACATAAATGTTGTGTGAAGCCCTAAGACCTATTGGGCCAGTATGTCCTTAGGCTAGCATGAGCATTCAGAATATGATGGGCAAACACTTATGAGAAAATAAGATTATATACCAAGCACTTTCATTCAGAATAAGATGGGGCAGACACTCGTGTGACATTTAGACTAGCGCATAAATCTTCATACGATGTGACCTAGATGCACATTTGCATAGGGCAGACCCCTTAACCGTAAGACCGGTAAAACCAAGCATTTTGTATGGACCAATAGTCCAGTATTTCTGATTGATAAATGCTCTTGAGATAATTGCTATGATTGGATGGTTTGTTTAGCATACTTCGTGAACATTACATAAGTATAAGAGTGGCTTAAGTAGCAAGTGATGAGCCTATAATATGTTACTGTACATTCTAAGGTTGTTAGCTTTGTTATGCATTCAGCGTGGATGCTACACTATATGTTCTAAGGCTATATGACCTATTACTAGTATATCCTGAAGCTGGTAGATTTTTATGCATTCATAGTTGTGATGATGGGAGCATCAAGGCGGTAAGACCTGATGTGTAAGTTTGCATAGGCCGAAACCCTTAGGCTACCGGACGATAGTAAGACTCAATGTTCATGTTGTACAGGGCAGAGGCACTAGCCTATAAGACTTGTGTCCCTAGCATTGTGGTATTGGACTAGTGAGTCCAGAGAATGTGTTCTGATGGTTGTTGAATGCTATCTGGAATCTTTACTAATGATGTTATGATTTGTGTTGCAAACACTTGGAGCTTGCATAGGAAAGAGATAGACTGAGTAATGAAAGAGATAGACTAAGTGATTTCCTCTAGGGTTACCTAAATCTATACGATGTTCAAAACTTTAAGGACAAAATTTATTGAATGGGGGGTGAAATGTAATATTTTGAATTTTGAGACTAGAAGCTTGAGAATAAGCCTAAGTCAAGAAGACTACTAAGCCTAGTTTGGCAAGAGTCCTAAAGATAGAATGAGGTTTATAAGACTATATGATTTAGCCCTCTGGGTTTAGAAGGAGTCTCCAGATTACATGAGACTCAGTGCATATAAGTGGTCAGATAACGGATATTAGTGTATGAACACTTTGCCACACTTAGCTTAGCGCCATTTTGGTGACACCCAGAGGCATGCATAGCACCATTTGGGTCCCACATATATGAAGAAGCTTTTGAGGTTGCGCAATGAGAAGGTGCCATGTGTGCTGGAAGTTAGATGAAAGTTATCAGTGTCTATGTACACTTGGTGTGCCATAAGACACATAGGCTCATATATAGCAGTTTTTGAGGTGTGTGGCGCCATCTTATGCCGCACAGGAACATATGTGGTGTATTCTTGAAGACATAGACATATGTGGCTAATTAGTCGAATAACATATGTCGGTATAGGTGAGCACATGGCATTTTCAGGGCACATGCATGTATCCTGTGTTTTTTGAAGAACTCCTTGCTTGGTAGTAATTGTCTGGGACACCCAGCCATGTATGTGGTGAAATTTTATAGTCTCCAAGGACACATAGCATCCTCCAGGCAATCTCCAAGACACATGGTAATAATAAGGGGAAGGAGTAACACATGTCGTGAAACCAAGCGGCCCCATATTAAAGCAGCTTTATTAAAGTAGATTTTTGACTTTTTCCCCTGATTAGCCAAGCATATGCTGACATTTGTTGTGGGACATCAGATATAGGTGAAAAAGCATTATAACCTACTGGTCTCCAATTTGACTTATACCTGATTTCCTTACTGTAGTACCGGAAGCTGGATGAATTCATCAGACTTCTTCTCCCTTGACCAATGAATTCATCCCACCATGAGAGAGGGGAAGGGAAGATAGATTTTAAGAGGTGCACCAAGTACCCTGCTGTATAAAGAAAGAGCATCCCTTACATTGAATAACTGGTTACCCCATAATTTCCAAAATCCAGCATCTAGCACCCTGACTTTTTAAGGCATGTGCTATAATTTATTAAAATTTTCAACACCTCCCTATAGCCCTAAAATTCATGTAGCCCCTCAAAATATGAAGGAAAAATTAGAAAATTCATAAAGAAAAAGAAAGAAGAGAGAAGCTTTTCATATTCCTGAGCTCCTAAGCTAAATTCACCAATGAATCGGTGTTTCTAGCTTTTGGAGCCTTGACTAATGTTCTTCTACTCGATGAGAGCAACATTTCTTCAGTTTTTGATTTCTGATCAAAGGTATTTGGTGACATCTTGTTAGTGAAAGTATTGTGAGATTCAAGAACCAATCGAATAAATGCATATAGGTAATCATAAGCTTATATTTGAGCATAATGCCTTACTATTTTACTGAATAATTTTGATGTTCTAAACCCCTTAGGGTTTTAGGCAAAGTGCTGAAATTGAGCTCTAATGGCTGATTGATGATGAATATGTTGTTAATTAAGGGTTTATGATGGTTAATTACATGTTTGGAGGTTAAAAGTTGCAAGAGCACAATTTGTGTTCCTTAGGGTCAGATTTGGCCTGCCATGTTTTTAGGGTTGGAGTTGAATTTTGATAAATTTGATGTTAGAAATCTATTATATGGCCAAGATTGTGTAGGGATTGCATGTGGTTATGGTTTCTTGACGATTGGTTAGAAAACCCTAATTTTGCAATTTAAAGTGTTATTGTAGAATTTGCTAGATTCATGTTAGTTTGCTTGTGAGGTATTTTTGAATAGTTAAACCTTGTAAAATAACCATGATATTTTAGAATTTGAAAGTAGAGATCCTAAGCTTTAAATTGATATATAATATGTGTCATTTTGATTTGTAAATTATAACTTATGATCCGCCAAAGTTTAGGTATTGATATGAAATTGATACTAAGCCAGTGTTGTGGTTCAAGGATTTCTGAATTTTTGGGCCTATAATAGGAAGTGGATGATATGTTTCTATAAGTATGAATTAAAGATTGTTTCATAGGATCTAGAACCACCTCCTTTGAAATTTTCAAGATTAAGTTATGAATTTTCAAAGTTTAGTGTCAAATCTACCAAGTTGGGATGACCTGCGGATTTGAAGTGTCTAAGGTCAATTGAGTTAAGTTTGACTCTAAAGGATAAAGGCATGTATTAGAAGCTAGTGTAGACCCCATTTGTTGCAATTTGACTTAATGTACTAGATTTAGAAGATGCCTAAACGAGTAATAACACATTCGTTATGAATTCTAACATATAGGAATCGATCTTTGCTCGAGCCAACCAAGAGATTGATAACCAGTGCAAGTGATTGAAAAGGTTCATAGGTAGTAACTTTTTTCTCTCATATACTATGTAATGCCTTCCATGTATGTTTTACCATCCATCTAATTGTGTTTGAGCATGTGAGTTTGCCAAGTGAATGCCAGTGCCATCAGAGCATGTAGCGGGTGAATGCCCGTGTTTATTACCAAGCATTATGGTATGAGTTGTTTATATGCCAAGTTGCATAATGAGATGTTAGATATATTGATATGCTCCTTGTTTGTGATGGTCCATATGACATGCCTTGTTTGATTGCATTTTATATGATTGAATTAATATTACTACTGAGACTCTTTTGAATCTCATCCTTTCAAAAATTCAATAGATAGTAAAGACCAGTGGCTTGAAGGGTAAAGAGGTAATCATCGATGAGTGAAGATTGCAGATAAAGTGACCAAATTATTTTGATGACTATCTGTAAATATTTTTAATATCAGTATATATGACTAAATACCCCATATGACTGGCTATAAATCTAGTGGATCTTATACTAACAATAATAATAGAGATGATAGTAAGATGTAGTATCAGAGTACCTAGTTATTTTATCAAAATTCTAAAGAATTTGGTGATAACAATACATGTAAAGGTAAGATGAATATAGAAGATAGGGGTGTCAATACCGGAGCATGGTATTAGAATTATCAGAGAGCAGTCGTATTAGAGGATACTACCAAGATGCTACTATCCATATTGACTTACCTTTCACCTTTTTATATGAATCTCGTAATAAATAATAAGTTTTTGATAAAAGAGAGTAGGTATTACAATAAGGGATGGTCAAGGGTATAAATAGAAGAAGTAAAGACTTGGTCAAAGATTCAAACCACTTTGTAAAAAGACTAAAGTCAAACTTGAATATATTCAACTATAGGCATTTGGTCAACTCATTTTCCTCCCCTTTCATTTAGCAATTCGATCAAGAGCAAGGAGGAAAGAGGGAAGACCATTCCAATTAACCAAGCAACCTTAGGTTAATTAACCACTCACCTTTTTGCATGAAGCCACAAGAGTTTGAGTTTGACACATGGAATCTTGTAGATAAACAACTAACTTAAGTCTCCCAGCACAAGAAAGAGAAGACGAAAAAAGAGAAATTCCAAGGAAAAAGATAAAGGAAAGATAAAGGAGCAAAGTAAAGAACAAAGAGGCAAGGTAAGGCTTCTTGATCCATTTTCACCGTTCAAATCACCTTTCTAGCTTAGAACACCTTCACAACCATTGTTCTTCTTACTAAAAGTACATTTCTATGGGTTTTGTTTCTCAAAGAGAAGTGATTTGAGCAGCCAAGAAAGTGCTAAAGTTAGAGAAACCAACAAAAAGTCATAGAACGATAAAAAGGTAAGCTTAAGCTTTAATTTGTGCCTAGTATCTTGAGTTTTGGTTAGGTTTTTCACATGTTATAGTACTGCCCTAGTTTCTGTCAAGACATGAATTTAGGGTTTGATGTTGCTATAAGTATAATCATGATGATTAGTTATTATACTAGACTAGTTTGTTAGTGAAATTGCAAAGTTGATGATTGTTAGCTTGGGGAGTTTGGTTCGGCCAGGTGCAGGGCAATAGGGAGGAGTGTGATTTTGATGAATTTAAGGTCACCAATGGATTCTACATGAAACACTGTGTGGGAACAGCCTATGGTTATGAATTTTGGATGATTAGACTGAAAATCTTAAAATTGGAACTTAAGCATAGTGCTTCCAGATTGAGGTTTTTGGGAGACAGACTGCTTTTGATGTGTTTTTGAATAGATAAATCTTATCAAATGGTCATGAAATTTTCCAAATTAAACGTATATGTCCTAAGCTTTAGTTTGATATATAATATGTGCCATTCGGATTAGTACATTGTGATATATGATTTATTGAAGTTAGGCATTGAATCTTGAATGATTTATGTGGTAGTGAGGATTGATTGATGTTTTTGGAATTGTGTGCATATAATTAGCAGTATGAGGTATTTTTCATTTAAAATAGGCTAAAAAAGTGTCACATAGGACTTTAAACAACCTCAATTTGAGATTCCTAAACAAAGTTATGAATTTTCAAAATGATGTGACAATTTTAGCAGTTTAGGCTTGTCATGTGAAATTAAGATACTTACTGTGATTGTAATAAGTTTTGATTTCTAAGGGTAGAGTTATGTAATTGAGGCTAGTATAGATACATTAATTACTCACTTGACATAATGCACTAGTCTTAATGATAACCAACCCAAGTGTTTGAGTTGTTCAAGAATTTGGATAAGTAATAACTCATCCGCTTATGAATTCTAACTTATAGGATTCAATCTTTGCCCGAGACAACTAAGAGATTGGTAACCAAGTCTGGACCCAAGGAACGAAAAATCGGACCGGTCAATGAACCGGTCACAGCACAGGTTCAAGGGTTAATGGGTCAACCGGGGTCTAACCGGTAGTTGAACCGGTCATATTAAAATATTATAATTTATTAGTAATAATATACATTAATATATTTTTAAAATTCTATATATAAAAATAAAGATTTTTAGAAAAACAAAAAGCTTAAAATCTATTAGTATTAGTTATAATGCTTATACTTATGTAATTATATCTCATTTCCAATAATTATTATATCTTTTTAAATAATTTTTTTCATTATCTTCTTCAGTTTTTTTAGATTTTTTCTTTTTTTCATATTTTTATTTTTATTTTAGTCTTCAACCTTCCATTTTCCCCTCAAAAAGCAAAAAAAAAAATTTTAAATAAAAAAAATAAAACCGGTTCAACCGGTTCGACCACCGGTTTTACCGGTTCTGACCGGTCGAACCGGTTTCAGACCGGTCCAACCAGTTTGACGGTTTATCTGCCAACCGGACCGGACCATGGACCGGTTCCTGGTTCAACCGGTCGAACCGGCCGGTCCGGTCTGGTTTTTTGTTCTATGTCTGGACCTATCAGGAAGTAACTTTTCTCTCACATACTATGCATTCTTTTACATCCATCTTTTTACCATCGTGAATATGTGTGCTATGAACATGACATAGGCAGTAAGGCCTATAAGCATTCAGATTGAGAAGGCCAGAGGCCCAATAGAATACCTAACTCTGTGGGAATAGACCCATATGTCTTATGAATGTATTTCATGCTACATATTAAGAATTGAACTAAATGTTGAATGTGTGATGTATTATTGAAATGATGGTTTACCTAGCATGTTTTATGAACCTACATTTTATATGAGTGATATATGTTACTACTGAGATTCTTTTGAATCTCACCCTTTTCCAATAACTAACTATAACACGGGCAAGTAGTTCAAATGGCAAAAAGGTAATCATGGATGAGTAAAGAACAAGATTGAAATAATTTATGCTTTCGTTGGTTATCTATTTTTGATAATTTGTATATCTTGTATATATAACCATAGTAAGGCTAGTATTAGCAGTAGCAATAGTCATGATAGCCATAACCCCATACGATAGTGCTTAACGTGATAAATGAACTAGATTAGGCAACCAAACGCTATAAGCTCATTAGGTAACAAACACTACAGTGATTATCGGCAGAGAATACTCTAATATTCACTAGTGGAAAAATCCCTTTTTAGACTGCCACATTTAGACTGGTTTTGGTGGATAAGGTCTTAAAATTTTGCGCTGTGGCAGTTATATAATTATAATGAACTTCTAAGACCGGTTCTAAAAAAAACTGATCTTAAAATATTCATTTAGACCAGTTATAAATAAAATCGATCTAAAAATATGAAAATATTTAAAAAAGTAAAAATTTTAATGTTCTGAGACCGGTTTCTATAAAAATTAGTCTTAAATGTTTTACATTTAAGACCGGTTCATAGAAAAACTGGTCTTAAATGTTTAAAATTGAAGACCGATTATTATACAAACTGGTCTTAAATATAAAACAATTGGAATTGTTAAAAAGTTTAACATTTTAAGACCAGTTTCTATAAAACCAGTCTTAAATGTTTCAACTTTAAGATCAATTTTTATCAAAACCGGTCTTAAATTTGAAATTTCACATTTTTAAGACCAGTTTTTATCGTAAACTAGTCTAAAAGGTAAGCTTTTTCGCCCATTTTTTTACTCCTGTGCCCAGATCGCACGCTCTATGAACACTTTCTTCTGTTTGCGCCATTTCTCTGTGAGCTCTGTCTGTGCTTGTTCTGAACTCATCCATGGCGTCCCGTCCCTCATTTGCTCAACTCTCCTTCGTCATTACGCTGCGTTACTGTGTTCGTCATCGCTGTTCTTTGATTATCGTCACTATTCTCCGCCGCCACCTCTATTCTCCATAGTGACCATTCTCCTCTGGCTTGACTTCCCTTTGTCAGTGCAGCAAATTTTAGGACTTCATTTTAACCTCAGTCGATGTCATCGTGACTTTGGGTTGAAGCTCAGTCCTTGGTCTTCAATCAAGTTAGTACGTGTTCGATCTGTTATTTAGTTGTACGTGGTTCAATAATTAATAATGTTCTATGAAAAATGCTTCTTGTTGTTGTTTTAAGCACTTAATTCCCAAAATTTGTTATTATAGTTTGTTGGAAATCCAATTGTTTTGAGATAATGTAATCTGGAAAAAAAATTTCACATTCTTGTTAGATATATGCTCTGACTTTTAATTACATCCCTGTGATTTTTGGCTTGGAGTAATACCACTCTATGTTCTATTTTAATTTAATCTGATTGTTTGATTATTGTCAATGTTATTAGTTTGTTAAAATGATACTAGTTTCAAATGGCGCATGCTAATTTCGTTGAAATCTCTAAAACTTTGTAGTTATTGTTTTTTTGTCTTTCCTTTTGTTGTTGGATATAGGGTGCTACAAGTGTTGAGATATATATGGATCATAGTTGGATAAACGCTAAACGAAAAAGTGTTGAATATGATAATGGGGTGAGGGGTTTTTTAGACTTCTCTAGAAGAAATACCGATGATGGTAGTGGGAAGTTTTATTGCCCTTGTATAGTGTGTTTGAATGAGAAGCGACTAAGCACTATAGATATATACACACATTTAATTTGTGAAGGATTTTGTAAGAGTTATACAGTGTGGGTATGGCATGGTGAAGAATTAGAAATGCCAAGTTCATCTCAATAGGGGGAGTGAACTTTGATAATAATGATACGGATACGGATGATCGGATAGAGGATATTATTCGTGATGTAGGAAAAGAGGCTTTTGAGCAATCACATGCATATGGTAATATATGCAGTGATGCTGAGACGCCGCTGTACCCGGGGTGTAAAAAATACCAATTTTTGAAAGCAGTATTGAAATTGGTAAGCTTGAAAGCACGGCATGGATGGAGCGACAAGAGTTTTTCATAAAAGCTTGAGGCTTTTAAGGACATGCTTTCATATGATAATGTATTGCCTTCTCGATACTATGATGCTAAGAAAATATTGTGTCCACTAGAGATGAAGTATAAAAAGATCCATGCATGCCCTAATGATTGTCTATTGTATAGAAAAGAGCAGGAAGAGGAACAATAATGTCTGATATATGAAACCCTGAGGTACAAATCAAATAACTCTCCTACAAAAGTATTGTGGTACCTTCCAATCATACCAAGGTTCAAGCGCTTGTTTGCTAATGACAACAGTGCAAGAAATTTGAGATGGCATGTGGATTAGAGGATATCCGATGGAAAGCTTCGACATCTGACTGATTTTTCTCAATAAAAGAAAATCGATCAATTATTTCCTGCCTTCAGTGAAAAGCCTAGGAACCTTAGGCTTGGGCTTAGCATGGATGGCATGAATGTTTTGCTAGCCTGAGTAGTATGTTTAGTTTATGGCCTATTATGTTGATAATTTACAACTTATCGCCTCTGTTATGCATGAAATGAAAGTATATCATGTTGTCTATATTGATTTCGGGACCAAAACAACCCAGAAAAGACATATATGTTTACCTGGAATCCTTTATCGAAGGCTTGAAAAAGTTGTGGGATGAAGGTGTCGATGTTTTTGACGCGAACAAGAAGGAAGTTTTTAAAATGCGAGCCATGATTTTTGTACTATAAATGACTTCCTGCATATAGAAACTTATCAGGATATAGTGTTAAAGGCCATAAAGCATGTCCAATTTGTGAAAAAGGAACATGCTACCATCAATTTCAACGTGGAAGAAAGATAGTTTATCTTGGCCATAGGAGATTTATTAGATAGGGCCACCCGTATCATAGATTAAAGAAAGCTTTTTTTGTTGGACAAGAGTTTGAAGATGCTCCAAAGGCATTGACTGGGGAGCAAGTTTATGAAAAGGTGAAAAATATGAATGTTATCTTTGGTAGTACTACAAAGAATAGTAATGAGAAAAGCAAATGGAAAAAGAGGTCAGTCATCTTCAATCTTCCATATTGGCCAAATCTTGATGCGAGACATTGTATTGATTTCATGCATGTAGAGAAAAATATTTGTGATAGTATTGTTGGGACACTGCTTAATATACAAGGTAGTTTTAAGGATGGCGTGAAGGCAAGATTAGATTTGTAAGAAATGGGGATACGAGAAGACTTGCATCCAAAGCCATATGGTAAGATAACTTTTTGTCCTCTATCTGCTCATACTTTGTCTAAGGTTGAGAAAAGAAGCTTTTATGAGTGTTTACATGGCATGAAAGTTCCTTTAGGGTATTCATCAAATTTAAGGAAGCTTGTGTCGATGAAAGGTTTGAAGTTAGTGTAGGATCGGTAAGCACAGCGGAAGAATTTGAAAAAAAATTTCACCGATCCTAATCGAGGATCTATCAACGGCGTTTAAACCAAGTTGGAAGGATTCATACCTTTTTGATGATTCAGAGTTTTCACAATCTCTAGGAACCAACACGTCAGGTCCGCTCCCTCTACCGGTATCCACACGAATGCTCTCCAACCGAGACTGCGTGCTAGCGCCTCTAATGTCTCCAAGGGTTTAACTTGCGGCTCTCCATTCTGATGTACCCTGAGTCTATCAGCTCTATCAAGTTTATAACCCATGAGGGTTATTTTCAAATTTCAAAATTAATCATCATTAATTTCAAAATTAATTAACAATTAATTATCTTGATGAGCTAATTAAATAAATTCAGTTTAAATTAAATCTGTCCAACAGTTTTAATTTAACCTATTTATTTAATCTAAATAAAGAGCCATTAGATTTAATTTATCTTCATAAATTAAATCTGAGATACTATATCTCTATCATGTTAGTTATTAAATTTAATATATCTTAATAAATTAAATTTAAAACCAACACAATATAATAATATCATATAATATATATATACATATATATATAATATATTTCGAAAATATATATATCTATATAATATTATTAAATATAATAATATAATATAATATATATATATAAGATATATATTTCGAAAATATATATATATCTATATAATATTATTAATGAATTTTATATTATATATATATATATATATATATATAAATATAAAATTCATCCACCCTAAATCAAACATTATCTCGTGTTGGGCATTCTTGTGTGCAACCCTGTAGGCCCATATGAAGTTGGCAGTGGGCCAATAACTACACTAACCCAAAAGTCGTAAGCGGCCTCTAGCAAGACATTACGACTACCTAATTCATATGAGGATCGTTATCACGATGCAACCTGTCATACAACCATGTCACGTCCCTTTTGTCACACGATATATCGATCAAGGATAAGGCATGGAAAATGTCATCCTCTTGTTCCTGACCATTACTTTCTCGATTCCTGAGTAGCCTGATAACAGAGACAGAAACTCCTTTCATCATAGTATGGCCATACATTTCTCAGACTTAATCATCGAAGGGCCCAGTAATATCTCTCTACTAATGTGAGGGACAAATTCCATCTTGATCATTCATATTCCTCTACATGAAAAACCACCACCAAGCTTAGCAACTCTCATGTAGGAATCCATGATGACCTCAGGTCTAAGGGCATTGTGACGTGGTTATACATGAGAAAAGCTTATGACTTGATCCATGTAGCTTTCTCATAGTGGGTCGGTCCAGCACCTTGTACTCTTACAAGTGCCTAAGACTTTGATTCGTATCTCCATATCTTATCAAAGTCATACTGGTCTTATTTCATCTCTGCTCCCACATAGATGACCGACCAGGGACATTTTAGGACAATCTTTATGAATTATCCAAGGATACAATTATCACAGTTAACATGCAAATAATATGATAACAGAATGGAGAAATTTCATTAAAATAATAATGTTTAAAGTACAATGATTGGCCCTTAGGGCACAATTTCCAACAGTTAGTAGGGTTAAAGTTTCATGATTGTCATGTCTTAATGCAACAACTACTCCCAGTAGCTATTCGTGGCATTGCCGAATATGATCTTCAACATATTTTAACTAGACTTTGTTTCTTCTTCAATGCTATTTGTAGTAAAGTCATTGAGACAGAAAAATTGGATGAACTAGAAAATGAAGGATATATGATCTTCTACCAGCTTGAGAAGCTTTTTCCTCCTTCTGTTTTTTGACATCATGGTACATCTAATTGTTCATCTAGTCAGGGAGATCAAGTTATGTTGCCCTATCTATTTGCTATGGATGTACCCAATTGAAAGAACTATGAAAATCCTAAAAGGGTATGTGAAGAGCCCTAACTGGCCTAAAGCATCTATTGTTCAGAAATATGTTTCTGAAGAAGCCATGGAGTTTTGTCAAGATTACTTGTCAAAGTAGGATACAGTGGACTTCCTGAACATCATGATGAAGAAGGTGGTAGACGTAGGGCTTAAGTAAAGAGTGTGGATCCTGATGAATTGCAACAAGTCCACTTGTACATCTTGAATAATGTTGATAAAGTTCAAGGTTACATTAATGCTCATAAAGAAATTGTATGAAAAGGAACTAGTCGAATGACCGAACAAAGGCTAATTAGGGAGCATAACAAAAATTTTGCACATTAGTTCAAACAAAAGGTTGACGGCAAAGAATGTGTTTCTGATACAATTAAATAGTTAACAGGTGGTCCTGAGGTTGATGTCATAAGTTGGACTTCACTTGTGATCAATGATTATATGTTTTACACAAAGTTCCTGATGATAGGAGCACCGTCCAGAATAGTGGAGTTATGTTAATGGCTGAATCTATGCACTTCTCTAGTTCTAAAGATAAGAATCCTTTATTGGCAGTAATACCTTATTATGGGGTTATTGAAGAGATTTGGGTGGTTGATTATGTTAAAGTTAAACTTCCCATTTTCAAATGCAAGTGGGTTGATGTGAACAATGGTGTGATAATTGATCAGTTGGGATTTACATTGGTTGATTTGATTAGTAGAAGTTTTGGAGATGATCCTTTTATTATGGCATATCATGCAAAACAAGTGTTCTATGTTACTTATTAGGTAAATAAAATGTGGTGTGTAGCTCTCCAAGGAAAAATGGTCGTTGATATTAATCAGGAAAGTCATTTAATGAATGATCTTCTTGAGACTCCTTTTTCTAGGGGTCTACCAGAATTGAACAAAGAAGATGAAGCAGAAAAAGAACACGGCACAAGAAACGATCATCATGAAGGGATATGGGAGGATATCCCTTTATAAAACTACATTGGAGGTTAGTTAGCTAAAATAATTATCATGAACTATATTTGAATTATGTATATTGTTATTGTTGTATCTATAAAACTACTTTTTTTGTTGTCGTCATAGGAAAATGAAGGATATAAGGTGTACGTCTTAGTGTAGATTCTCCGAAGCCAGGCCAGCTAGTGATCATCAACTAGAAAAGAGTGTGTATAAAGTATTTTGGCCATAATGAATAACAATATTGTCATTAATGTAATTTAATCTTTGATGTATGTATGTAAGTGAAAAGACAAGGAACTTGGTCAAAACAGCATTGTCATTGTTGTATGATTTCCTTACATTATGATTCTGTCTATGATTGTGAGTTTATTCATGGTTGTTTTCCTTGCTTTTGTTTCAGCCAGTATTGTTTAAGTAAAACGGAGTTGAGTTTTAATTTGTCCAATGAGTTTTGAGTCTCTCACATATGTATAAGATGTTAGTTATAATCTGTTAGATAAGAATTTATTTGAATGTCATTGAAATGGCTGCTGCTTGCTGAATGAAATATTTTAATAGAAGAAATGCCTTGCTGGGTAAATGTTTTAAACAATTTTTTTTTAAAAAAAACTAGTTTTTAGGCCGCTTCTCTCCAAAACCGATCTAAAAAGTACATTTAAGATCGATTTTCGAGAGAACCGGTCTTAAAGCTGGTCTTAAAGTAATACTTTTAAGATCGGTTTCCTAAAAAACCGGTCTTAAAACTATTACTTTTAAGACCGCTTTTGTAAAAAATGGGTTTTAAAAATTACAACCTTTTAGACCGGTCTCTCTGATAACTGTAATGCCCCGAATTTTGAGGCTTTAGCTTAGAGAATAAGCATGAGATTAGTGGATTGCTAAGCCCTGGTTTAGCAGGATCCCAAATTTGGATTAAGAAATATGAAAGTGAGTTTGATGGTGATTCCAGGGGAATTACCATAATTAGGGGTAAAACGGTAAAGTTACTGACCAGTTGATCGATTGCTAAAAAGGAAACTCATTGGTAACTCAAAGATCAATGGTTGAGATTGAATAGTGCAATAGATCAAGGGGCGGAATCCTATGTGCTTGTGTGTCTGTAAGCTCATGGGAGATGTGGGGATATGGTGACAAGTGGCACTTTGTGAACCATGGGATCTTGGTCAATGTTTCAACTCATTCCTCTCTGCTCTCTTCCCTCAAATCGGTTTATGTGTGTGTTGGAGGCCAAAAGTCTGTTTCCTTCATCTCTCTCTCTCTCTCTCTCTTCTTCCTTCATAGATATTGAAGCTTGGGAGGAAAGAGAAATGGAAAAGGTAAGATTTGGTTAGTTTAATGTCATATTTAGCTCAAATACCCTTCTTTAAAGTTTTTCATAGTAATGAGAGCTTCATTGCTATGGTTTTAGATTTGGGAAAGGTGTTTTGAGAGCTTGAGGAATCTTGGAAGATGAAGAATCAAGGATTACCTTTGAGAAAGAGGAAGAGGTGAGTGATATCCCCCTTTTAATCTATATATTGTGGTTGTTTGATAAGATTTGTGATTTGTAGTTTTTGCCGTAATTTGGTGTAATTGTGGAATGATGGTGTATTATGGTTAAAATGATGCTATAGAGTGTTTTTGGTGTCATTGGAATTGGTTTAGAGCATTGGGAGTAAAGTAGTAAAATTTGGGTAATGTGTTTGATAAGTGTGACCATAGGGGAAAATGTTATTGTGATAGGATTTTTGATGTTTTGAAGTTTCCAATGTGTTTCTTGTGTGAAATTATAAGGGAATAGCCTTGTTTTAGAGATTGGGAACCATTGGGAACAAAGATTGGAAGCTTAGGAAAGTTCTGATAGCTACTGCGTTTCTGGGTTCTGATAAGGATCACTCGAGTACACCTGGTCCTCACTCGAGTGGAGCGTGGTATCTTCCTATTTCCTTCTGTTTTGGTCGTACTTGGAGCCGCATCTCGGGTTAACACTGGTGGGCAATTTGGCAAGAGTGTGAATGTGCACTCACAAGTGTTGTGGTCTAACCCGAGTGCTGTGGGTAGTGCTCGAGTGTGCTTGTCATTTTAAGGGTTCAGTGGCTCTCAGGTAGTCACTTTATGGGCTTCACTCGGTAGGACTCGGGTGCTTGAGGGGCATCACTCAAGTGGTGAGGTTATCACTCGAGTAAAAGGCATCCGTCACTCGAGTAAGGTCATCTTCACTTGAGTGCTACAGTTAAAAAGGTGATTTTCAAGATTTAAAAGATGGTCTTTGGTCAAGTATTTCCCAACCCTTTAAGCATGTGTTTAGGCTTTGAGTAACCACCTAAAGGTCGTGAATGATAACCAACTTAAGTGTCTAAAAGTTAAAGAATTGGGAAAGGGATTAACCCTGTGTCCTTGTTTTGGTTATAAGGTTTGGTGTTCGCCCTGATCATTAACAGCCGGAGCTGGAGCTTACGTGGAAAGAGTGTAGGGAACATATCTCTCCTGCATGTATTTGATATCTGTGTTAATGTGTTGGTGCATGTCTTAGCTTTGCATGATTATGTGTAATTTGAAGTTATGTTTCAATTTATGCTATAGCCATCAGTATATTGTTCGAAGCATTGAGCTTACAAATTTGCCATTGAGTTAGCATAGGTTATGTAATGCAAGCATGTCATACATTAAGCATTTATCGTACATTCATATTGATGTTGTTGTCCTACTGAGATTCTCTTGAATCTAACCCCCTACTAACCTTTCAGATAGGGAAGTGGATCGAGGATGGAGTAAGTAATCAAGGGCGGCAAGGACTTCTTTTTGATTGAAGATTCAGTAGTTGGTTATCATAATTGGGAGTATATGTATTTGGATGTGTATATATGTATGTGGATGAGGATTTGTTATGTATTTGAGATGGATTTTTGTAATCCCCATATAAGGGCTTGTAATGGGCAAATGTGTCCTATAAAGCTTAAGTTAATAAATGGAACCCAGGATTGGCCGGAATTATTTTGCATACTCTGATATTTATATAAATGTGATGTATCTTCGTGTAGTAATTGTATTCGGAATGTGAATGTGAGACTAGTTTATATACAACTACAAAAAGGGGTTATAACATCCCAAATTTGGCACCTTTAACATCCAAAAACGGGGGGACATATATGTTAGGGGCATAGTATGTTGTAAGAAAAGACGTCCCAAACAAAAGGGACGTCTAAAGTGAGACTTTAGATGTCCCAAATTGTCATTTGGGACGTCTAAAGTCCCACCTTGGTGCGACTTTAGACGTCCCAATTCTTAATTTGGGACGTCTAAAGCTTAGGTTTTTTTATACCATAATTTACATTCTGTATTACCTAACGAATTCAAACTGCAAAAACAGAATAGAAGATGGATTCATAAACCACACTGTCCGTTACAAAATGGTAAGGACATCAAGCACTACAATATTTACTATATATACATACAATAACAACTTATACAACCTACTACTATATATATCAACAATAACAACCAGAAAGTGTCAAAACGTTGTCATCACACAACTACAAACTGATATAAATTAAGTTTACTGCTCTATATGTTGAAGAAGATGTCCAGCCAAAAGATCTCTGATCAAATCAAGGTCTTCACGTAGGAAGGCATCTTCATTATCAAAAATCTGAAAATTAGAAAGTAAGCTTTGATGAAATGAATCTCAAGCAAATAAATTAATTAGCATTTCGATTAGAACACCAAAAATATTATCATTTGAGAATGAAGAAGCGATTACCTTTTCAAAATCGTTAGTAATTCCACTTTGAGTGATGTTATACATATAAAGTATAACATAATATCCGCATTCAGTATTTCCAGGTTGCCTATGGCACTTTATATCAAAGGGATGCAATTTATTGTTAAAATCAATAAAGGTATGTCTAAAAGGACCGTCAATGAAACAATTAGTTAGGATCGAAACTACTTACTATCGGATAAAGCACTTTGGCTTTTTTTAACAATTGTACCCTCGCGTGACCTACCGAGGACTCTATATGTTTGACAAGCACTATCATGAAAATCAAAATGAACTGAAATTAGAACTATTCATTTTTTTAAGAGTCAATGAAATACAAACAGAATAACATGTGTCGAAGACGGATTTTGTATCTTTGTCTGGCTTTTTACTCAAGGGATCAAACCAATAGACTATGTTGCGGCAGGGACATATAACACACAAACTCCAGTGGTAACTTTAACAACATGTACACATTAAAATGAAGTTAGATGACAAGACAATTATTTATTAAACTTCTTAAACTGACAAAATGAAAATACGAACCATTGAACAATGGGTGCTAGATAACAACGAAGTTTGGTCTCTCCCATTGCGTAGCCGACATAATGAGTCCTATGCACCACAGTACAAGTATCTCCTGTTGTATTCGCAGGACATAAGAATCCATACCAATCACGTCTTTCCATGTTTGTGCAGAGACCGTGGAAGGTGCTATAGTAGGATTAAAATAAGGAATGAATTATTGAATGTATGAAATCAAAAAACCACTAAATGAATTCTATGGGAAAATTGAAAAAAAAAACTTACCGGACTGCAAATTTCACCCAGCCTGCATCTATCTACTCCAACCTGATAAACTGCTTGAGATATGTATTGTCAATCGTGTGGAGGGATACTCCAATGTAAGGCCAACAATCCCTGGAGGCATCTTCAGGTCAATATGTTTAATGCCCTTGTAGATCTGTTGTAGCCGTGCTAAGTAGGGCCATTTTCTCGCATCTTCGTTATCCTTTTAGAACATCAAAAAACAAATTGTTATTAGGATGCCAACAAATTTTCAATAATAGTAAGGTAATTCCTACCATTGGAGCTGTTGCGTTTGAACCAATAAGATTGTGAGGCCAAAAGATGAAAGATCTTATCGCTTGACCTAACGTGTGAACCTCTGGATCAGGAACAGGGATGGTTGTACCTTCTTCCCCCTTTGTAACACTCATCATATTCACCTTACGAAAATCCTGCAGAATTTGCTGATGATGGTAGGTGGTAGCACGTGTGTGAATGAGAGCATCAGCAATAACATGCAATAGTGGACCATCCAAATAGAGGGTGGAAGGGTCTCCAGACACTAGAGTAGGAGAAAGGTTGCCAAGTGGTTCCTCCAAAGGCTTGTAACTTCCTCTGGTGCTATTGAAGGCCGGGGATTCCTGAGTTCTATGCTCGTCCCTTGCTCTTTACGCTTCGAACATCTTTGCCATTTCAAGTTGAAGCTCTGGCAACAGCTCTTGTCGGAGCTTGTCATGAAGGTTGGCCTCGATCTCTCGTTCAAGGTCCTCTCAAATCTTGGCCACAAGGTCTTTACTAGGTCCAGCTTGTGATGAATAATGTGAGTCTCATCCAAAATACCACGCGGCACTAACTCCCCGTGTCTCTCCTCGAACACGACCAAGGTCATATGCCTGTAAGAGTTCCATACGGATTGATGTCATTTGTACAAAGTCCAAGCCGAAGATTTCTAGGCTCGCTACCAAATTGAGGGAACATTTCATCTATTTTTTGCCATTGTGGAGAGTCAGCTGGGTGCCGAAGATATTTCCCATCAGATATTCTCTCATCAGAGTGCCATCTCAACTTCTTCGCTTTTGTTGCAGTCGCAAACAAACATTTAAAATGTGGTATTATTGGAAGATACCACATAACCTTTAAAGGTTGCCTTTTACTTGTCACATCGCCACAACCACTATCTTTTTTGACTTTGTATCGTGCAGTTTTACACTTAGGACACTCACTGAGACCTCCATACTCATTTCTATACAGTACGCAGTCATTAGGGCAAGTATGTATCTTTTTATACTCCATACCCATCGTAGACAGGATTTTCTTGGCCTCATACATACGATTTGGAAGTACATTATCCTCTGGAAACATATCACACAATAGTTCAAGCAGCAATGTAAAACTACTATCGGTCCACCCACAAGTTGCCTTTAAGTTAACCAAATGTAATGTTCCCGTCAGCCGCGTGTACTTACTCCCACGGTACAATAGTGTCTCTGCATCACTTCGCAGGCTGTCATACTCCTGCGACTGCGCAAAGGATTCTACCTCAACATCGTGAATCATTTTCTTTATTCTATCTTCATTTATGATATCCACATCTTCCTTCTTGTGCGACGAACAATCCGTTGCTTCCTCACCATTCCATATCCACCTTGTGTATCGCAGATTTATTCCATCACAAAGTAAGTGATCTTTTATGACATCAACATCCCGTCGACTCTCATTCAAACAATTGACACAAGGACAAAAATACTTCCCATTTTTTGCAGGAGCATTCATTTTTGCGAATTCAATAAATTCTTCCACCCCTTTCTCATATTCTTCACTAGTTCTCAAAGCATTCATCCAACTATGATCCATTTTATTACCACCTAAGGCATTCCCAATAACATTCACACGTTTAATACAATTGTCAACGACATATGATGGGATTGCCTAATTAAGTTATCAACCCAATTTAGGATTTTAAAATATGGGCTTAATAACTTTATTGCCCCCTCCTAGTCTCCTCTCTCCTCTTAAAAGGGTTTTAGTGCTCTGTAACTTATTTTTTTAATAAGTATATGTATATAAACATTAATGTATAATAAAATAAATATAATAAGATTAAATTAAAGAATTTTTTTGAGGTTTGGAAGGATACTCTAGAATAATGCAAGCCAAAAGAAAAAAGAAAGAAAGAAAGCAAAACCCCAATTACAATTAGATGATTTTTAGTTGAATATTGACAATACAAAATTTTAATTTCTATCTGAATTTTTTTTATGAGAAGAAAATTAAACTTTGTTGATCACAAAAAGTCTGACTCCTGTGATATTATATATACCAAAGATTTTCATTAATGAAATTAAAAAAAACGAGTTTCATCAATGTTAAAAACCAAACTATATATCGCAAAAGTCAAAATTCTATAATTTATGAATTTTGATTATCTTTTATTAACAAAACAATTTTAAGTTGAGTTCTTCCAAAAATAAAATTTTTTTATTGAAAATATTTAAATAAAAATCATTTAATGAATATTGGGGTTATGGTTTTCTTTTTAGTTTTTGCTTGAATTATTCTTCATAATTCGTTTGGAATACAAGAATTTCTTTAATTTAAACAAATCATATTTTATTTTATTATATATACTAATAGTAATATATATACACAAAACTAAGTTACACAACAATATAACTAAAGAGAGGAGAGAGAGGATAGAGAAGACTATGAGAGTGCAATAAAGTTATTTTGCTTATATTTTAAAATTCTAAATTGGGTGAATAACTTAATTAGGGATTTGTTGAGTCTAACAACCTAATTTAGAATTTTCCTATTTGAGGCAACTTTATGTGGAATTTTCCCTTGATTAAAATTAAAATAACCCCAACTCATTCAAGTAAATTTATATTTAAAAAAGGAAATAAACTATTGCAGTAGAGTTCCTGAATACAATTTAAGCAATATAAGCACACCAAACACACCAGGCTAATCTCAACCATCTCAATATAAGCACAATTAACGTGATATTTCCTATTACCTAGGCTTTTCATATTGCAAGTTTTACTTTAATTTATTCAAGTAAATTTATATTTCAAAAAAAAAATATACCATTTTGTTACAAAAAAAACAAGAAGAAAATAAACCCCTGCGGCGCCGACTGCTATGTATGCTGGAGAGGTAGAGAAGACATCGGAGATCAGAGGTGTATGCATGGTGGAGAGGTACATTGGAGGGTGGAGAAAGCAAAGAACCACGATGGTGTGGAGGTGTGGACGACAATGGAAGGAAGGAGGTGGAGGAGAGCAAAAACCCACTGTGGAGGAGGTGAAATTGCAGAAGGGTGGCCTGGTGCATGCGTCCTTCAATGGATTTCAGGTGGAGGAGGGAGGAGTTGAAGAAAGAAAGAGTAGTTGAAGAAGGGAGGAGTTGAAGAAACAAAGAGCTAGGCCGACGGACAAGCAAGCTAGGAGGGGGGGAAGAAGAGTAAAGCTTTTGGTCAAAAAAGGAGGGAGGAGGGAATGGGATTGAGAAGATGCATGTCAGACAAGTGTCTGACATGCGGATAAGGACGCCTTTAAGCATCCTAAATGCCATTTGGGACGCCTAAAGTCTGGGTTTAGGCGTCCCAAAATTATTTTGGGACATCTAAACCCAGCTCCTGGCGCTAAAAAAATTTACAAAATTTATTTTTCGCGCCTGGAAGAACTTTAGATGTTCCAAATTCAAATTTGGGACGCCTAAAGGTTTCCCTGCATGCATATAATTATGAAAATGCCACCGCCACCCTTTTTAACCACCTAATTTTAAATTTGGGACGTCCTTGTGAGTGGTTGTATCCTAATTCTGTAGTAGTGATAAATGATTTCGAAATGTATTTATGAAAACCCTGTCATGTGATGGGTCAGTAAAATGTTATTTGATTGTAGTTGGTCTCTATTTCATTTTAATTGCGTATTTTGAATATTAATTACGGAAGGGGGTTATAATAACTAGTCTAAAAATATTTATTTTTAGAGTGGTTTTATAAATAACCGATCTTAAAACTTATTTTTAAGGACGGTTCCATAACTGGTCTAAAATGTGGCAGACTTTTAAGACTGGCTGTATCAAGACCAGATCTAGAATCGGTCTAAAATGTCTTTTCTAACCAGTCTTAAAAGTGATTTTTCCACTAGTGATTAATGAATGGAAATAAGTACTGAAGAGTTGTAATGAAATTACAAACCATTTTGAGACTACATTGAAGTATTTTAAAAAGTTTTGAAAAATCCACACAAGGGCAGGTTCAAATCCTATAGGACTTCAATTGTTTACAAAAGAATATTGGTTTCTAGTTTAAAGTCATTATACATTCAAACTTATCTAAAGGCCTTGAAAATTATGGTGTTAGATATGAGAACACTAGGTATCTCCTTAAGAGACACACATATGGCACCATCTTAATGGCACTGGGATATACAGGCATCATTTGTGATGTGTACACAGATATTTGATGTTTTTCAAGACATATTGGCATACACTTGGCAATTCACAGAGTCATAGGCCATGTGGCACCATTTTTCTCCAAATCATGCATGATGCAATCCTATGCCATATGCAGATACTTGGCATTTTCTTCTGATCATCTTAGCAAGTTAGAAATCCTTCTTGCTGGCTATCAAGAATTCTTTTGAGCCAAATATGACCCAATTTTCTTTATCAATGCTCTGGCTTACATTTAGGAGATTGTGGTAGAGTCCTTATACGTAGTATACACCCTTTACTCACAGGCCTTTAGTCTATCCAATTTCTCTTACGCTAGCAAATCTTCCAGATTGTTCTCTTCCTAAACATACTTTACCACCTTTGTTTTACTCAAAACTATTGAATTTCTTCTTGTCTTTATCTCTTCTTCTTCTTGAGCAACTAGGAAAATGTTGGCAATCTCTTCATCTTTGATAGCTAAAGCTAATGTTTTCTTCTTTTTGTCTATTAGCTTCTGTTTGAACTTTTACTTTCCCTCATACTTTGTAGACTTCCAAAAAGGGCAGCTATAGAACTTATTGATTCTCCCTTAACTTCTTCTATTGATATGACCTTTGCTTCCCATTCATCGGTGAGAACTTTGAGAATTTTTCTCATTTAATCATTTTGGCTATAGGTTTCACCAAGAGCAAATAACTAATTGATGAGATGAGTATATCTTAGTTCAAATTCTCCTATGCTCTCTTCCTCATTTGAAACATCTCATATTCATTAGTAAGAGTGTTGGTGTGATTGTTCTTTACTCCAATAATTTCTTCATGAGCTATCTCTAAAGCTTCCCACATTTATTTTGGACTCTTAAGATTTGACACTCTAAAATATTCTTTTTGACTTAAAGCACTTTGAATCAGTAGAAGAGCTTTGTTATTTAGCTATATGAAATTGCCATCATTATCATTGTACTCATATGAAAACTTCTTTATAACTAGTCCGTCTATTGTCTTTGTTAGGACCTAATTTCCATTATTACATCCTCAAGACCATATTCAATTGCCTTAATGAATATTTTCATCTTTATTTTCTAGAAGGAGAAATTTTTTGCAATTGAAGCCTGGTAGAAAGATATTAAAACTTTAGGCTTGGTGATTGAGCATCCTTTGAGTAGCACATTCTCTCCTAATCTTGTTATAGGATCTTTCTTAGTTCGTTAGATATGTAACAAGAAAACCTGCTCTGATGCCAAATGTTAGACAGGATTTTACCCAATAGGGGGTGAATTGGGTGATATTAAAAATTTTAAAATCTTAAATCTAATAATTAATAATAATGAGTTATATAGATATCACCAAAGAGAGAAAAGGTAGAAAACACAAAGATTTATACTGGTTTAGTCTCAATCACTGGACCTACGTCCTGTCTCAGAACACTTCTAAGATTTCCACCAACTTCTCCAAGATTTGAAAGGGCTCTTGGTGCCTCCGTACAATTAATCTCACACAGACACTTAATGCTGCCCTTTATAACTTGTAATATGATACCCACTCGAGATTCCATAACATTGAGTCAACCAATAATGAGTATAATAAATGAAGGACTCTCTCTCTCTCTCAGAATAAATTCTAATCAATAAAGATCAATAAAAATAGATTATTAGAGCCTTTGAACATAGGAATTGATTGCATAGTAAATCAAGTTGGTTCGGTTATTGCTCTGTCTTTAATGCTTTTCTATTTATAGGTAGGAAAATTTAAATGAGTCTTCAAACTCAATTCTTCTTGTTACTCTGCTAGGTGACCATTTGAGCTTACATTAAATGTTTTTGACACAAAAGCAAATCTGATGTGTAATATAGCTGTTAAAGCTTAATCTTTAGTTAATCACCTTTAAACTCATATTAAACTTGAATAAAAGTGTTTTAGAATGATTAGAAAAAGTATAATATTATTTTGATTTAGTTTGAAAGAGTTTAGAAAAGTATGAGGTGAAGATTTAAAATTAGAAAGAATATGATTCGAGTTGAAGTTGCCGGTTAAAAAGGATTTAGGTAAGTTTTTACCAATGACTTTGGCACAATTTACATATTACAAAGTTTGAACATATGATTGGAACAAAACTTGTAAGTTGATTTGAACCTTTATGAGATCTAGAAGTCACATCTCAAGTTGAGGTATTTGTTCAAAGTCTTGAACTTTCATGAAACTTGTAAGTTGGACTAAAAATATTTATTGGGGAAAAATATAGTAATAATTCAAGTTGATATTATGGCTCGAGAAGGTTTGAAGATTTTTAAAACATGACTAAGGTAACTTGTAGGATTCAAACAAGTTTAGTAAAATGAAGTTGACTTGATTTGATTTTAGAAATGACTCTAGGTGTAAAGAGAATTTTCGGTAAAACCATATTAAATATCGCAAGTTGGACTTTTGAATAATAACTTGAGTTACTATAATGACTTGAGTTGAGCTTCTACATTTTCAAATTTCAACTAGTGACTCATAGTTTCTAAACAAGTTATACTGCAAAGCTGTCATGACTCAAGTTAACACATGTGACTTGTGTGATTTTATAAAATATTTATACCAAATTTTAGTGATAGAAGGAACTTAAAGGTTCCAAATGGGTTAGTGTAACCCCTAGCTTAAAAGCCATTAGTATAATTCAAAAACATGTTATGAATTAATGGGATACCAACAGATAACTTAAAACTCATTGATGATCCCAACTTCAAGACATGATTCGGTCCTATGATAAAGTGGGTTTTCAAAAACTTTTCAAAACCTATTTAATACAGTATCACTTCTACTTTTGAATTTATTTGGCTTGTTTGGTACTATTCCATTCATAAATATCAGAGTATAAAACAAAATTTCCCAACAGATACCTAAGTTTCATTCATTCACTAATAGGGTCTATAGGATAGGGCATATTCGCCTGTTCAGTTCCTATACCAGGGATTATATAACATTATCCAGGTCTATGGTAAATTCAACTTCCATTAAATTAGTCTTACATCTAAATCATATACAACATATACAAATATCCCAAAATTGATAACCAACACAAGGAGCACTAAACGCCCTTATTCACCTACTTCTCCTTGAATCTGCTTACCCTTGGCTATAGGTTAGTCATTGAAAAGAGTGAGATTTATATGAATCTCAGTAGTAATGTTTTCACTTATATGATATATAATAAAAAAAGTATGTAAGAAATTATCACAAAGTAGCATTTGTTAGAATCGGTAGGCACAACGGAATAATTTTAAAAATTTTCACCGATCCTAATCGAGGATCTATCAACGACGTTTAAACCAAGTTGGAAGGATTCATACCTTTTGATGATTTAGAGTTTTCACGATCTCTAGGAGCCAACATGTCAGTTTTGCTCCCTCAACCGGTATCCACACGAATGCTCTCCAACCGAGACTGCGTGCTAGTGCCTCTAATGTCTCCTAGGGTTTCCCTTACGGCTCTCAATTCTCATGTGCGTATGAATATATCTGCTCTATCAAGTTTATAACCTATAAGGGCTATTTTCAAATTTCAAAATTAATCATCATTAATTTTGAAATTAATTAATAATTAATTATCTTGATGAGCTAATTAAATAAATTTAGTTTAAATTAAATCTGTCCAACAGTTTTAATTTAACCTATTTATTTAATTAAATCTGAGATACTATATCTCTATCATGTTAGTTATTAAATTTAATATATCTTAATAAATTAAATTTAAAACTAACACAATATAATAATATCATATAATATATATATACATATATATAAGATATATATTTCGAAAATATATATATCTATATAATATTATTAATGAATTTTATATTATATATATATAAATATAAAATTTGTCCACCCTAAATTAAACATTATCTTGTGTTGGGCCATTCTTGTGTGCGACCCTGTAGGCCCATATGAAGTTGGCAGTGGGCCAATAACTATACTAACCCAAAAGTCGCAAGCGGCCTCAAGCAAGACATTACAACTACCCAATTCATATGAGGATCGTTATCATGATGCAACCTGTCATACAACCATGTCATGTCCCTTTTGTCACACGATATATCGATCAAGGATAAGGCATGGATAATGTCATCCTCTTGTTCCTGACCATTACTTTCTAGATTCCTGAGTATCCCGATAACAGAGACAGAAACTCCTTTCATCATAGTATGGCCATACATTTCTCAGACTCACTCATCAAGGGGCCCAGTAATATCTCTTTACTAATGTGAGGGACAAATTCCATCTTGATCATTTCATATTCCTCTGCATGAAAAACCACTAAGCCCGATCATAGCCTTTATCATCACCGGTCAAAAGTGACTTTTGACTAGTTCAAAGCTTAGCAACTCTCATGTAGGAATCCATGATGACCTCAGGTCTAAGGGCATTGTGACGTGGTTATACATGAGAAAAGCTTATGACTTGATCCATATAGCTTTCTCATAGTGGGTTGGTCCAGCACCTTGTACTCTTACAAGTGCCTAGGATATTGATTCATATCTCCATATCTTATCAAAGTCATACTGATCTTGTTTCATCTCTGGTCCCGCATAGATGACCGACCAGGGACATTTTAGGACAATCTTTATGAATTATCCAAGGATACAATTATCACAGTTAACATGCAAATAATATGATAACAGAATGGATAAATTTCATTAAAATAATAATGTTCAAAGTACAATGATTGGCCCTTAGGGCATAATTTCCAACAGCATTCACAACAATATTCACATTCATCATCTTTGTTAGATCTCATGTTTTGATGATAACAAAGAATATTATGGAAAAAGATTTGATTAATAAATAATTTTGAACAAAGTGATAACAGGGAAAAGCATCACTTGAAGTAAGCATTGGAGTAATGAAGAAAGGCCAAGAGAAAAAGCTGAGAAACTTGATCAGAAGCAAGTTTCCAAAGGCATTACTTGAGTATGTACTCGAGTAAAGGAACAGAAACTTGAAGTAATCAAAGACACCTTCGAGTAACCTGCCAACGTTACTCGAGTAAGTACTCGAGTAATAGTGTAAATGATTTCAAGTTGCTCTCGGCCTGTCAATGTTACTCGAGTAGCTACTCGAGTAACCAGGTAAATAACTTGGAGTTGCTCTCGGCCTGCCAATGTTACTCGAGTAACCATGTAAAATTCTTCCAGTTGCTCTCGGCCTGCCAATGATACTCGAGTATGTACTCGAGTCCCCTGTTTCAAGAAATATGTTGCTCTCGGCATTTTCAACCCTGCCAACGTTACTCGAGGAGCTACTCGAGTAACTCACTGTAGTAAGCAAAAACCTGAAGGTAGTACTCGAATAACTTGATCTATTTTTATTACACTTCACTCGAGGCACTACTCAAGTATGCAGGTATTCAATGACTCATTTAAAGTGGATTACTCGAGTAAGTACTCGAGTATCCAAAGTTATATTTGAAGGAAAACCTCAAGTCATTACCTGAGTAAGTTATGCACATAAATTGAGTTTACTCGAGTATGTACTCGAGTAACAAGGTAATCAAACTTGAAGTGTTCTCGGCCTTGAGATCCTGCCAACATTACTGGAGTAAAGCATCGAGTAACCAAAATTTTATTTGAAGGTTTACTCGAGTTGGTACCCGAGTAACCTATGAATAAAAGAGTGCATTACTCGAGTAGATACTCGAGTAAACAAGTATTTCCAAAGGTTTGAAATTTTGTTTATTCCATGCACTAGCCGAGTAATGTTATATTTGTTTGTTGACTTGCAGTTAATCAAAGTTTTCCTGATGATACTCGAGTATGTACTCGAGTTGTAACCCCCTGCCTTAAATAGCGTAATTATAATTCGATATTACGTAATTAAATTGGTTTAGAGACCGTCGAATAGTTCAAAACTCATTTAGAACTCCCTGTGAAGTAGGGACTTTATAAAATTTTCAAAACTTCTTTCCTATTCCGGTCTCAAGTTCAATTATCGAATATAATCACCTGTGCAGTTAATTCACATTCATTCATATCAGAATATCTAATAGCAATCCCGGCAACCCCCGGGTTCCAATCATACACAAAAAGGGTTTACAACCTCCATATAGGGGACTACACAACTACGTTCAACTATTCTTTACAACCAACATAATATACAGACACCCTGTCCAACAAGTTTACCCAACATAACCAAAATAAATGTCCCTACAGGATTCTAACCGCTCCGGGTCGTACGCTTCTCCTTAGAGCCACTCGCCCTGTCTGAAAGGTTAGTTAAAGGAAAGAATGAGATTCAAGAGAATCCCAGTAGTAACAAAACATTTATACCACACATAAGCACACAGCATGTAAGCAAATCATCATACAGCAGCAGCACCACAAATCACACTCCACCCTCATCCCCTTTCTCCGCCGGGAAGGCACACCGCCTAACCCGAACCGTTGTTAGCTACTCAGGGACTATTGGCGTGGCAGTGCATACATATAGCCTTATAGCCCATACAGCTATTCGGCTTTCACAAATGGCCCGTCGGCCTCCACAAATAGCCTTTCGGCTCACATAATCACATATATCACACCTCATCCTCATCCCCTTTCTCCGCCGGGAAGGCACACCGCCCTAACCCGAACCGTTGTTAGCTACTCAGGGACTATTGGAATGACAGTGCTAACACAAATCCACAGATGTCGCAGCATACGAATTCATTACAAATCAACGATATAACACACATACAATGCATCATATATGGTACAAAAGAAAAGTCACTACCTCGTTCCTTTCTGACGTTCGCTGGCGTAGTTGGCTCACGAGGGCGGCAAATATCGAATCCTACAAATCCAAATGCACTATTTAGACACTTCCATAGTGTTACTTGGGGTTATATGAGTCTATAATGAAAATTTACAAAAATACCCCCGGGGACCCGGCCCGGGCCCGCCGTACCCGGTCCGGTTGCACTTTTCCCGAAATTCTAATATGGGCTTTCCTAACATATTTCAGCCCAAGGAATCCATTTCCGGACTCGGAATTATCAAATTCAATGTAAAATTACGAAATTGCCCTTGGCAGCCCTACTTTTAGGGTTTTAGGGGTGTTTCCGTAATTATGCTTTCTCGGCCTTTTTTGAAAAAGTGCCCAACTGTAACCCCACCTAATTTTCGCCCCTGAACTCAATGGAACCATCAAATCATTGAAAATCCAACTCTAAGACCCATTTCTAGGGCTGGCCGAAATTTATGAGTTCTCCAGGGAAAATCGGGGTTTTACGATTTCGGCTCCGTAAACGTGTTCCTTTCTACTCCTAACCACTTTATTAACCATTACATTAGGTTACAACTAACATTAAGACCCAATTTGGGCAGCATAACCCCTAGGCCACATCATTTCCAAACGTTAAAACCAATGGCAATCCGGCGAAATTTCACCGATTAAATTGCCCACAGCAGCCAGAATAAGCAATATATGAAAGTTTGGAAGTTACCTCAAGCTCCCACTAGCTTTTCCCAAATTTGGCTGAACCCTAGCCTCTTTAAAACACCAAGTCTTGAGCTTCACAACCTTAAAGAATAAAGAGGAGTGGCTTAGAGTCGGAGTTATACGCGTTAGGAGCTAGATCGTCGGAGAAATCGGCTTACCTTGCGAGATTTCTTCCTCTTTTTCTCTCTTTTCTCCAAGCTCTCTCCATGTTTTTTTTTCTTGCTTCAGCTGCTGTGTGCGACAGAAATGAGCTGAGGAAGATGATAACATATGTAATTCCATGCTGACATCATCTTTTAATGAGATGATGTCATAATTCCCATTTTCGGATTTTCTGGCAGATTTTCTGCCCAAACTTTGAAAAATCATAACTAATTCTAGAAAAATTGAAATGAGGTGATTCCAAAGCCAAATGAAAGGTATTTAAGTCCTCTTTATAGGAAAAATATGGACCATTACTAAAAATCACCACACAATTCCAGAATTACATAAAACTCATCACTGCCCCAAAACAGAGTTCAGTTTCCATCCCAAACTTTGGACAGTTATATCTCCTAGTTCAAAAAACAAAATGGAACAAATTATATGTCCATTTTGAAGCTTGAGATGTGAAATATAAGACTGGAAAATTTCAGAATTTTTAGATACCATTTGGTCATTAAAAACGTTCACACAAACGGACTGCCCAGAATAGAATTTCACTGGACAGAATTTTAGATTTTTCATCTTTGCTTCCATTGGTTCCATTTTCATACCAAACATCATTCCCACATAAATTTTCACAAGGAATCCATTGGAATCATTAAAATATCCAAATTCGCATCACACATTCTTCAAAAGTGTTTATTCAACAATAATTACATCCACTTTTGAAGTCATTAGCCCTTAATCACTTTTTGGGATATTACATTTCTCCCCCCGTAAAATAAATTTCGTCCTCGAAATTTGTCACACAACTTGAGCCATAAAATCTGGATAACGTCTTCGCATATCTGTTTCTGCTTCCCAAGTTGCTTCCCTCTGAGTCATTCCCTTCCAGATCACCTTCACAAAGGGAATGCTTCGGTGTCTGAGCCGTCGTTCTTCTCTATCAATGATCTGTTCTGGCTCTATCGCATATGTGAAGTTGTCTTGTAACTCAACTTCTTCATATTCAACAATATGAGATGGATCCGGTTGATACTTCTTCAGTTGGGAAACATGAAACACATCGTGGAGTCTGCTCAAGTTTGGGGGTAGGGCTACTCGATAAGCAACAGGCCCAATCCTCTCAAGGATTTCAAAAGGACCTATATATCTCGGGCTCAGCTTCTTCCTCTTGATGGCTCGCCCAATACCCGTAATTGGTGATACTCTCAGGAATATGTGATCACCAACCTCAAATTCTAGAGGCCTTCTCCTCTTGTCAGCGTAACTTTTCTGTCGACTCTGCGCTGCAAGGAGCCTCTTACGAATGATCTGAATCTGTGCTGAGGTTTGATCAACCAAATCTGGTCCATAAAGCTTCCTTTCGGATAGTTCATTCCAATATAATGGTGATTGACACCGTCTTCCATACAACGCTTCATACGGAGCCATTTGAATACTCGCATGATAGCTATTGTTATAGGCGAACTCAGCTAGTGGAAGGAAACGATCCCAACTTCCTTTAAAGTCGAGCACACAAGCTCGCAACATATCTTCCAGCGTTTGAATTGTTCTCTCAGATTGTCCATCCGTTTGAGGATGATAAGCCGTACTGAACCTCAGTTGAGTACCTAAAGCTTCATGCAATGCTTTCCAGAATCTCGAAGTGAATCGGGGATCTCGATCGGAAATGATATTCTTCGGTACACCATGGAGTTTCACAATTTCTCGAATATAAATCTCTGCTAGCTTATCCGGAGAGTAACCAGCATCGATTGGTATGAAGTGGGCTGACTTTGTTAATCGGTCCACAATTACCCAGATCGCATCAAAATTCCTGATCCTGGGCAATCCCACAACCAGATCCATGGTCACACTTTCCCATTTCCATTCCGGAATCTCAGGACTCTGAAGTAAACCAGGCGGTCTCTGGTGCTCGATTTTCACTTTCTGACAAGTGAGACACCTTGCAACATATTTGGTCACGTCACTCTTCAAACCCGGCCACCAATACACCAATTTCAGATTCTGATACATCTTGGTCATACCAGGATGAAGAGTATATCGGCTCTTGTGTGCCTCATCCAGAATCTTCTGCCTCAACTCTGCCTTAAGTGGAACGCAGACTCTTTTCTGGTAACGAACCAATCCACGAGGCGATATATCGTAGCCTGAAACTTCTCCCTGTTCGATTCGAGTCAGATTGCGCTGTATCCAGTCATCTTGACTCTGAGCTTCTTCAATATCTGCCCTTAGATCACTCTCCTCTTGAGAAATAGTGTAATTGGCACAGATGATCTGGTTTGTCAAATTTAAATCACGGAAATCTTCAATCAATTTCCTTTCTTGTATCATCATAGTTGCAACGAGCACAGTCTTTCGGCTAAGAGCATCAGCAACTACATTTGCCTTACCCGGATGATATTTTATTTCCAGGTCGTAGTCCTTAAGCAATTCCATCCAGCGGCGCTGTCTCATATTCAGTTCTTTTTGATCATACAGATATTTGAGACTCTTGTGGTCGCAGTACAGTTCCACAGTCACACCATACAGGTAATGACGCCAAATCTTTAAAGCAAATACAATGGCCGCAAGCTCCAGATCATGAGTGGGATAATTCATTTCATGAGGTCTGAGCTGTCGAGAGGCGTAGGCCACCACACGTCCCTGCTGCATAAGGACACACCCTAATCCCTGCCCACTGGCATCAGAATACACAACATATGTCATACTGGGATCGGGTAAAATCAATACAGGTGCCGACGTCAACCTCTCCTTCAGCTCCACAAAGCAGTTTTCACATTTCTCGTCCCACACAAACGGCTGATCTTTTCTCGTGAGCTTGGTCATCGGCAACGCAATACGGGAGAAATTTTGGATAAATCTCCGATAATAACCAGCAAGACCCAGAAAACTGCGTATTTCCGCCACAGATTCTGGCCTTTTCCAGTTCAGTACTGCTTCCACTTTGCTGGGATCCACAGAGACCCCTTCTTGCGAGATAACATGGCCTAAGAATTTTACTTCTGATAGCCAAAACTCGCACTTGCTCAATTTAGCATATAATTGCTTCTCGCACAAGATATTCAATACGATTCTCAAATGATGCTCATGCTCATCCTTATTCTTGGAATATATCAAAATGTCATCGATAAACACAACAACAAACTGATCCAGATATTGCCGAAAGATACGGTTCATGTAATCCATGAAAACCGCAGGCGCATTGGTTAGCCCAAATGGCATCACCAAGAACTCATAATGACCATATCGGGTCCTGAAAGCAGTCTTTGGAATATCTTCTGCTTTCACTCGCAGCTGATGATACCCTGACCTTAGATCAATCTTTGAAAACACACACGAACCAGAGAGTTGATCTAATAGGTCATCAATTCGGGGAAGAGGGTACTTGTTTTTAATAGTAACCTTGTTCAATTCCCTATAATCGATACACAATCGAAAACTCCCATCTTTCTTCTTAACAAATAACACTGGAGCTCCCCAAGGCGACACACTGGGTCTAATAAACCCTTTCTCAAGCAAGTCTTCAATCTGCTTCTTTAACTCCGCCATTTCATTTGGGGCCATACGATATGGGGCCTTGGATATAGAACCAGCTCCAGGTACAATGTCAATTGGGAACTGAACTTCCCTTTCTGGAGGTAATCCGCTCAGATCGTCCGGAAACACCTCAGGGAATTCATTTACCACGTGTATATTATTCAAGGCTTCGCCATTTTCCCCTTGCACAGAGAAAACACTACATACCCCTGGCAACCCCTTTCAAGATACTTTTCAGCTTTGGCTGCCGAAAGAAAATTCATACTAGCATCCACATCTTCAACCCTCTGAGATATAGGATATACTATCCTCTTGTTTCCACAATCAAGCAATATATTATTTGCCATTAACCAATCAAAACCCAAAATGACTTCTAATTGACTAAGAGGCAAACATATCAAATCTACAATAGATTGATGCCCTTCCACAGTTATGACACAACTCAAACAAGCTTCTGTGGTCAAGGCCTTAATACCCATTGGAGTTGACACTACTAATTCAAATGGCAGTTTGTGCACATGCAATCCCAGGCGCTTCACGCAATCATAGGCAATGAAGGAGTGACTTGCACCCGAGTCAAATAAAACTTGCAACAGATGGCCATGAAGTAGAAGTTTACCTTGTATTACCTCAGGAGATTTGCGGGCCTCCTCATGGGTCATAGCGAATACACGGCCCTGTGTCTTCGGTCTCTGCTCGACTCACGGTCGTTGACAATCTCTGGAAAGATGTCCTGGCTGCTTACAGTTAAAACAGATCATTTCTCCCCGACAATTCTGGCCATAATGTGATTTGTTGCAGCGAGGACATTTCCACTCGGTCGTAAATCTCTGAGGTTCATGGTCTCTGGGCTGATAGGGCTTCTTATCACCGCTCTTGTATGAAGAGGATCCTTGGCCTTTCCGCTTTTGGGAAGCATTACCCTTACTGGGTTCACTGCGGTGGCCAGTAGCTCTGGTAGGATTCAACTCTCTCAGATTATTCTACGTAATTCGACATTGCTCCACAGCCTTGTTGAACTTAGTGAATTGGTTCGTAACCAATCGCTTTCTCAATTCTCGCCTCAGACCGCGGATGAGCATATCAGAACTCCATTCTTCATCATCTTTAAACCGGAGGTAAGAGGAGTACCGAGCCAACCGGACAAAACGGGACAAATAGTCGTCAAAGCTCTCTGTATCCCCTTGTTTGATGTTGAGAAATTCTGTCTCCTTCTCGAGCCGCACTGATTTAGGAAAGTATTTCTCGTTGAACTCTTGTTGAAACAGTTCCCAAGTCAATGGTGTTTCATTGCTCTTCAATGTCAGGGCGATATTCCGCCACCAATGATCCGCGTCCCCCTCGAGTTTATACACTGCCAACTGTGGCTTCACCTCCTCTGGGCAACACAGAACCTCAAATATCTTCTCCAGTCTGTACAACCAATCTTCGGCTGCCTGAGGATCAAACCTTCCTCTGAACGCCGGAGGCATATGCTTGCAGAATCGGGTGACCCAATACTGAAGGTCTTTTTCCTCCCTGGGTGGCATCCCATATGATTCCTGATTCAAGGTAGCACGAGGTGGGGATTCCAGAGGTCGTGCTGACCCTTCTGCAGTGTCCTCATGTCGAGTCTCTTCTTGAGTCTCCTCCGGAGTGGATTGAACCGGACCTTCCTGGTTCTTCGCCTTCTCAGCTCTGAGCTCTTCCCTCAGTTCAGTGATCATATCTCTCTGATCCCGAATTAGACCCATAAGCTCTTGCATTGCATCCGGTGGGTTTTCATTAACAACCTCCACTTCAGGGTCTACACGCGGAATATTGGGGCGTCCTCAGTTTTCTTCATTCTACAAACAACTTGCCCCATTAATTCAGCAGAAATAGTATGCACAATAGTCATAAAACCCATATATGTCCACATCAATAAACATACATGTGCATACACAACAATCGTTCACAGATAATCTTCTATCCCTAAAACCAACTAAGGGAGCTATCCTAGCAACCTCTACCCTTGCCAGGAACTACAGCTCTGATACCAAAATGTAACCCCCTGCCTTAAATAGCGTAATTATAATTCGATATTACGTAATTAAATTGGTTTAGAGACCGTCGAATAGTTCAAAACTCATTTAGAACTCCCTGTGAAGTAGGGACTTTATAAAATTTTCAAAACTTCTTTCCTATTCCGGTCTCAAGTTCAATTATCGAATATAATCACCTGTGCAGTTAATTCACATTCATTCATATCAGAATATCTAATAGCAATCCCGGCAACCCCCGGGTTCCATTCATACACAAAAAGGGTTTACAACCTCCATATAGGGGACTACACAACTACGTTCAACTATTCTTTACAACCAACATAATATACAGACACCCTGTCCAACAAGTTTAACCAACATAACCAAAATAAATGTCCCTACAGGATTCTAACCGCTCCGGGTCGTACGCTTCTCCTTAGAGCCACTCGCCCTGTCTGAAAGGTTAGTTAAAGGAAAGAATGAGATTCAAGAGAATCCCAGTAGTAACAAAACATTTATACCACACATAAGCACACAGCATGTAAGCAAATCATCATACAGCAGCAGCACCACAAATCACACTCCACCCTCATCCCCTTTCTCCGCCGGGAAGGCACACCGCCTAACCCGAACCGTTGTTAGCTACTCAGGGACTATTGGCGTGGCAGTGCATACATATAGCCTTATAGCCCATACAGCTATTCGGCTTTCACAAATGGCCCGTCGGCCTCCACAAATAGCCTTTCGGCTCACATAATCACATATATCACACCTCATCCTCATCCCCTTTCTCCGCCGGGAAGGCACACCGCCCTAACCCGAACCGTTGTTAGCTACTCAGGGACTATTGGAATGACAGTGCTAACACAAATCCACAGATGTCGCAGCATACGAATTCATTACAAATCAACGATATAACACACATACAATGCATCATATATGGTACAAAAGAAAAGTCACTACCTCGTTCCTTTCTGACGTTCGCTGGCGTAGTTGGCTCACGAGGGCGGCAAATATCGAATCCTACAATTCCAAATGCACTATTTAGACACTTCCATAGTGTTACTTGGGGTTATATGAGTCTATAATGAAAATTTACAAAAATACCCCCGGGGACCCGGCCCGGGCCCGCCGTACCCGGTCCGGTTGCACTTTTCCCGAAATTCTAATATGGGCTTTCCTAACATATTTCAGCCCAAGTAATCCATTTCCGGACTCGGAATTATCAAATTCAATGTAAAATTACGAAATTGCCCTTGGCAGCCCTACTTTTAGGGTTTTAGGGGTGTTTCCGTAATTATGCTTTCTCGGCCTTTTTTGAAAAAGTGCCCAACTGTAACCCCACCTAATTTTCGCCCCTGAACTCAATGGAACCATCAAATCATTGAAAATCCAACTCTAAGACCCATTTCTAGGGCTGGCCGAAATTTATGAGTTCTCCAGGGAAAATCGGGGTTTTACGATTTCGGCTCCGTAAACGCGTTCCTTTCTACTCCTAACCACTTTATTAACCATTACATTAGGTTACAACTAACATTAAGACCCAATTTGGGCAGCATAACCCCTAGGCCACATCATTTCCAAACGTTAAAACCAATGGCAATCCGGCGAAATTTCACCGATTAAATTGCCCACAGCAGCCAGAATAAGCAATATACGAAAGTTTGGAAGTTACCTCAAGCTCCCACTAGCTTTTCCCAAATTTGGCTAAACCCTAGCCTCTTTAAAACACCAAGTCTTGAGCTTCACAACCTTAAAGAATAAAGAGGAGTGGCTTAGAGTCGGAGTTATACGCGTTAGGAGCTAGATCGTCGGAGAAATCGGCTTACCTTGCGAGATTTCTTCCTCTTTTTCTCTCTTTTCTCCAAGCTCTCTCCACGTTTTTTTTCTTGCTTCAGCTGCTGTGTGCGACAGAAATGAGCTGAGGAAGATGATAACATATGTAATTCCATGCTGACATCATCTTTTAATGAGATGATGTCATAATTCCCATTTTCGGATTTTCTGGCAGATTTTCTGCCCAAACTTTGAAAAATCATAACTAATTCTAGAAAAATTGAAATGAGGTGATTCCAAAGCCAAATGAAAGGTATTTAAGTCCTCTTTATAGGACAAATATGGACCATTACTAAAAATCACCACAAAATTCCAGAATTACATAAAACTCATCACTGCCCCAAAACAGAGTTCAGTTTCCATCCCAAACTTTGGACAGTTATAGCTCCTAGTTCACAAAACAAAATGGAACAAATTATATGTCCATTTTGAAGCTTGAGATGTGAACTATAAGACTGGAAAATTTCAGAATTTTTAGATACCATTTGGTCATTAAAAACGTTCACACAAACGGACTGCCCAGAATAGAATTTCACTGGACAGAATTTTAGATTTTGCATCTTTGCTTCCATTGGTTCCATTTTCATACCAAACATCATTCCCACATAAATTTTCACAAGGAATCCATTGGAATCATTAAAATATCCAAATTCCCATCACACATTCTTCAAAAGTGTTTATTCAACAATAATTACATCCACTTTTGAAGTCATTAGCCCTTAATCACTTTTTGGGATATTACACGAGTAAACTTTAATGAATACTCGAGTATGTATACCCAGAAACTTAGAAATCATTCAAACATTCATTTATTTGTTTCCTATATGATTAACTTTTCATTGTATTAGTATTCCTAGCATATTTACAGATAAACAATGAAGAAATCTTATCAAATAAGGAAAGTCAAATGTGAAGTTCAAATGCCACCTACCGCCAATGGATATTTTTAAAATATTCGTGATGGCTACCGAATATGGGCTATAGGATGTAATTGAGAGTCAAAACTATCAACCTACAAAGATTGTAGATTCTCAAAAAATTCCAAAGACGCCAGCGGAATATGATGAGAATGACAAGAAACTTATCACTCTCAATAGCAAGGCAATTCTGATTTTACAAAGTGCCTTGAGTCAAAGTGAATATTTCAGAATCTGCACACTTCCAACAGCAAAGGAAATATGGGAAGCTCTGGAAATAGCTCATGAAGGAACTTCGGGAATAAAGGAGAATCAGATCAATACCTTGGTCACTGAATTTCATCTACTTCGGATGAAATCAGGTGAATCAATATCTGAATTCGAACTTAGATATACTCATCTTGTTAATCAACTTGCAGCACTTGGGAAAGTTTATGATCAGCATACCCAAGTACGAAAGATTTTGAATATTCTTTCTAAAGAGTAGGAGGTTAAAGTCACTGCGATAGAAGAAGCAAAAGGGGAATCAATGAGATCAGTTGCTTCTCTATTCGGAAGTCTTTCTGAATATGAAAGCAAACTAAAGTTCAAACGGGAACTAGATGACATTGGTGACAAGAAAAAGAAAGGTCTAGCACTAAAAGAAAAAGAAGAGAATCAAGATGAGGATGAGGAGTTTGACGATGACGAAATGGGACTAATCATAAAATGATTCAGAAAGTTCTACAAGAAAGGTCAAGGATTCAAACACTTTCAGAAAGGAGGAAATAGCAGCAAAGATCATATTATTTGCTATGAATGTGGAAAACCAGGACATATCAAGTCAAAATGTCCAGAGATGAACCAAAAGAGCAAAGAAAAGAGAAAAGGCAAATTCTTCAATAAAAAGAAGGCCTTTTTATCTGCTATATGGGGTGATAGTTCCTCAGACGAAGAAAGTGATGAAGAAGAAGTAGCAAATATATGTCTTGTTGCTCAAGAAGAAATAGAAGAAGAGGTAAATGATTCTAAACCTACCTATGATGAATTACTTTCTAAATATAATGGTTTACATTCTAAATTCATCAAAGTAGTTAAAGAATTGGTTGTTTTCAAAAAGAAAAACAAAGCTTTTGAAATTGAGCTTAAAGAAAATTCAGAAAAGGATTGTGAAAATTGTTCCTCTTTGAAAAAGAAAAACATTGATCTCACAAAAACTCTTGAAAAATTTACACAAGGAAGTGAGATGCTAAATGTTATTTTAAAAGCTCAACGATTTGTAAATGACCGATCTGGAATTGGATATAATCCAAAATCAGATAGAAGGAAAGGTAGAAAGAAAGCAGGAGGTAAGTCATATTTGAATTATTTCCAGCATTCTGTACATACATCAAATCCTTTTGTATTTTGTAATTACTGTAATAGAAAAGGCCATTATACTTCTCCATGCATTCATAAGAAGAAAGGAACGATAGGAACCTACAAATGGGTACCTAAAGGCTCATATGTTCAGAAAATTATTTGTACTAACCCAAAAGGACCTAAAAAGATGTGGGTACCTAATACTTAGTCATTTGATTGTAGGTATGTCTCAAAGCATCCAAAAATAGCAAGTGGTACATAGATAGTGGATGCTCTAGACATATGACCGAAGATTTTGAAAGTTTTACCATATTGCAACCTAAGGAAGGTGGAAAGGTAAAATTTGGAGGAAATCAATCCGGAAGGATAGCAGGAATTGGTGAAATCAAAAATGACAAAGGAATACAAGTCAAATATGTATATTAAGTTGAAGGCTTGTGTCACAATTTGCTTAGCGTAAGTCAAAGTGCAGATAAAGACAACTGGGTAATATTTGACTTAGAAGAATGCTTAATTATCAACAAGAATGACTTATAGCTTGATAAGAAGAATATCAAGGCTAAGCTCAGAGCAAAAAGGGAAGGTAACTGCTATACGTAGAAATGAATCTGAAAACTGTTTTCTGAGTAATGCTGATGAAAGTTGGCTATGGCATAAGAGATTGGCTCATGTCAATATGCATCAATTAGGCAAACTACTCAAAAAGGATTTAGTTCTTGGATTACCTAAAGTATCTTTCAAAAATGACTTGATTTGTGACGCATGTCAAAAGGGTAAACAAACTAAAACATCCTTCAAACTGAAAAATGAGATTTCAACAAATAGACCATTACAATTATTGCATATGGATTTAGTTGGCCCAGTAAGAGTAAAAAGTTTTAGTGGCAACTTATATTCATTGGTCATTGTTGATGATTTCTCCAGATTTACATGGGTTATTTTTCTATCATCAAAAGATGAAACCTTTGAAGAATTTAGTGTTTTTTCCAAGAAAGTGCAAAATGAGAAAGGTATGTCCATTGCAGGTATTAGGACTGATCATGGTGGAGAATTTGAGAATCAAGCCTTTGAAGAATATTGTGATACTAATGGCATTGATCATAATTTCTCTGCTCCAAAGACGCCTCAACAAAATGGAGTTGTGGAACGCAAGAATAGAGTGCTTACTAAATGGCTAGAGTAATGTTGAATGAAAAGAACGTGTCTCAAGTTTTCTGGGCTGATGCTATGAGTACAGCATGCTATATATCAAATAGAGCCTATATCAGAACAAAACTTGGAAAGACCCCATACGAGCTGTACAAAAGAAGAAAGCCAAATATTGCTCATCTACACATCTTCGGTTGTAAGTGTTTCATTCATAATAATGGTAAAGATAACTTAGGAAAATTTGATTCTAAAACTGATGAAGGAATTTTCCTAGGATATTCTAACCGAAGTAAAGCATATAGAGTTTTTAATAAATGAACATGTGTTGTTGAAGAATCAATTCATATTGTATTTGATGAATTTGAATCCTCTGACAAAACCATTGATGAAGAACATGAAGTTGTTTTAAATCAAGAAAATGGTCAATCTATTTCTAAGTCTCTTATTCCAGAAGTTGATGAAACTAAGGAAGAAGAGCAATCACTAGGTCAACCTAAAGCCTGGAAATACAATAAAAGTCATCCCTTAGATCAAGTCATAGGAGATGTGAATGAAGGGATCAAAACTAGAAATAGAATTTTCAATGAAGTAAGTTTTTCTGCATTCATTTCTGAGATTGAACCTTCTAACATTGATGAAGCCCTATCAGACAATGATTGGGTTATAGCAATGCAAGAAGAACTAAATCAATTTGAGAGAAATCAAGTTTGGGATTTGGTACCCCAACCCAAGGATCATCTGATCATTGGAACTAATGGGTATTCAAGAACAAACTCGATGAATCCGCAATTATTGTCAGAAACAAGGCAAGGTTGGTGGCCAAAGGCTATAATCAGGAAGAATGGATTGATTATGAGGAAATGTATCCTCCAGTGGCTAGATTGGAAGCTATAAGCATACTCTTAGCCTTTGCATGCATCAAAGGATTCAAACTCTATCAAATGGATGTAAAGAGCGCATTTCTAAATGGTTACATCATGGAAGAAGTATATGTAGAACAACCTCCAGGTTTTGAGGATGTTACCAAACCTGACCATGTTTTCAAACTCAAAAAGGCTTTATATAGTTTAAAACAAGCTCCTAGAGCATGGTATGAAAGGCTCAGTAAATTTCTCATTGATCAAGATTTTGAACGGGGAAAATTTGATACAATACTTTTTATAAAACGAAAACGTGATGATATTTTAATTGTTCAAATATATGTTGATGACATTATTTTCGGTGCTACTAATGAATCTCTATGTAAGGAATTTTCTGAGATAATGCAGGGAGAGTTTGAGATGTCAATGATGGGAGAATTGAATTTCTTTCTTGGTTTACAAATCAAGCAAAGAAAGAATGGAATCTTCATATCTCAAATAAAGTACTTGAAAGAGCTATTGAAGAAGTATGGAATGGATGAAGCAAATGGAACAGATACACCTATGAGTTCAACTACATTGCTTGATGCTGATGTCAAAGGGAAAGACTACAACATCACAAAATATAGAGGAATGATTGGATCATTACTCTATCTCACGGCAAGCAGACCAGACATCCAATTTAGTGTTGGCATATGTGCAAGATATCAATCAGCACCAAAGGAATCACATGCTGAAACGGTCAAACAAATTTTTAGATACCTTGCTGACACACCTGAATTGGGTCTGTGGTATCCCAAAGGAAGAAGTGAATATCTTGTTGCATATTCAGATTCAGATCATGGAGGATACAAGACAGACAGAAAGAGCACCAGCGGATAAGGACAATTTCTTGGAGGATCTCTTGTATCCTGGTTTAGCAAGAAACAAAATACAGTGTCTTTTTCGTCAACGGAAGCCGAATATGTTGTAGTCTCAAGTTGTTGTGCACAAGTGATATGGTTAAAACAACAACTACAAGATCTTGGTATTTATCTCAAAGAAATATCAATCTACTGTGATAATACTAGTACGATAAGCTTGGCGAAAAATCCAGTTCAACATTCTAGAACCAAGCATATCGATGTCAGACATCACTTCATCAGAGATCATGTCCAAAAGAAAGATGTAAAAGTGATATTCATTCCTACTCATCTTCAACTAGCTGATATCTTCACAAAACCCCTTGCAAAAGATCAATTTCTATACATAAGAAGAGAATTGGGAATGGTAAATCCTAATGAGTTGTAAGTTATTTCAATTTCTCATAATATTAGATGAAGTCATTTAATAATGTTTTGATGATTATTAATTTAAGCATCGGAGTATATAGAAACTTGTTTTGCAAGAAGGTTGAAACTCTGTTTTGAGAAACAAAAACAGAGGTTATCAGAGGACACATTTACTAGAGTACCAACTTGAAGTAATGACTAACAGAGAACCATTACCCGAGGAACAACTTGAAGTCAAGAAGCAATTTACTCGAGTAACTACTCGAGTAATGGTCTTCCAAAACTAGAAGTAACAGATCAAGTTACCTGGAATTTAAATCAAAGGGTTCAGTTACTAAGAAATGAACAGTTAGAAGTTGAAAAGACAAGTTACCCGAGGCGAGCCTCGAGTAAACTTGAAGCTTACTCGAGTAAGGACTCGAGTAACTGCAAGTCCAGATTATCAAATTGATGAAAAATGACTCAAATCTGCTCTAAATTGGTTATAAATGATCGAGGGAACATCATGGATAATTACAATATTATTCATGCCAGGTACGTAATTTAAATGAATTATTTTAAGATTTTCTGTATGATCACTCGAGTAAGGACTCGAGTAAACATGAAGTTTACTTGAGTAAGGCCTCGAGTAATGTCAGGTTTTAGGTCTTTATCTGTCGCAAACTCAGTCATTTCCACAAAATCTCCTCGAGTAAATCACTCTACTGTCTCACAAAACTTTTTCACAATCTATTCCTTTCATCATTTCCGTCAAAACCCATTGTTTTTCAACTCCAAAAACCTCATATTTTGCTCAGATTCAATCTGCCCTAAAATCGCGACTGTGACTCTGCTTTTCTGAGTTGTTCAAAATCTTCACTGATTCAAAATGGTTAGAACCAAAAACCTCACTCCCACAGATTCCTCTGAATCCCAACGACTCTCTGACCCTCTTTCTTCTCCTCCCAGAAAGAGAAGGAAACTTACCCCTAGATCAAAAGCCAAAAGCCAACCTCAACCTCAACCTTAACCGAAACCAAAAGGGGTTGTGATCAAAGAGCCTATAGTTACAAGGGCTCAATCCAAAAAGAGCACCTCTACTGGGAGAGGCAAAAGTGCAAAGTCTCCCTCTCCTCCACCCTCTGATTCCTCAACTACCTCTTTCACACCAAAGCCTACTAAAAAGCCCAAATATGATAAGAATGTAGCTAAGGCAATGGCTAGCATTCTAGATCAAATGGAGAAGGGGCAATCTTCAAAGAAGTCTAAATTGCCAGAAGAGGAGATCACCAACCCTCCAAAGGGGTTCAATGTCAACAAACTGGAGGAGTCCCCAAAGTATCTCACTCAATTCTCCAAGACGAAAGTGTGCAAGACACACTATGTGGACCTCAAGTTACTTCAGGAGGTATTGAAGCATGATCTTAGTTCCTATCTAGAACCTTTTATGCCTTGGCTTTTTCTATTAGACTACCTTTTTGCACAAAAGTAGTCACACATTTTTATTGCAACCTTGAGATCCTAGATGAACCAAATAGGACCTCAGCTAAGGAAGAGATGACCACCACTGTGAGAGGCCAAAAGATTCTCATCTCACCCTCTAGGATAAACTTGTGGTTAGGGATAGAGAACCCCCCAGATGACATTTACTCCCAACTTGACCCAAACCAAATATTTTCTATCCTTAAACCTGGTGAGCTTATTGGCCCTTTAAATTTCAAACTGAGTGATATGTGTCATCTTCACAGGGTTCTATAGTACATCTACTCTAGATCCCTTGTAAACAAGGCCAACAACTATACCCACTTCTCTAATAGGGACTTTAGATGGTTTGCTTCACTTCTCCTGAAGGAACAGAAAGATTTGGGGGAGTACATTTTCTTCGAGATGAAGAGGTACAGGGTGGATGGGAAGGCTACCACACCGATGCCATATCCTCAGGTTGTGTCACTTATTCTAAAGGAGAAAAAGATATGGTATCTGGAGAACAAGGAACCTATTGAGAGGATTACTCCGGTTGGGAGAAATCAGATTAGCAAGCTCAACATTGACATACCTCTCAAGGGTCCTCTGGAGTCTGGGTCAAAGAAGAAGAAGAAGACTGAGACTGAGACTAGCAAGATGGATGACACTCAGTCGTCAGCTCCAGCTGCCACCACATCATCACCCTATTTTCTCAATGCCACACTCCAGCACTTCATGAAAAATATGCTGAGAGGATTCCATATGGACATTGCCAACACAAATACTGAACTGATAACCCACATGAATCACAAGATGACTGAATTGGTACAAAAGATGGATAAGAGGCATGAGGAGTTGCTAGCTGAGCAACGTGCCCAGGGTGAGACATTGAGATTGATTCTGGCATGACTGGATTCCTTGGGTCCCGGACCTTCTGCCGGTCCATCCTCTTCTTCTCCAGAGCATATACCATCTTCTGCACCACCACTACTTCCAGAGAACATTCTTTCTGATATTCCTCACACTGAGGCTGAGCCTTCTATCCCTCCGATCTCTAATCCACCTGAAGCACAACCCAAAGATATCTTATACTCAGTGGATAACCCCGAAACAAATGAGACCATCCATATCATCATTAATGATTCACCACCCAAACCTCAGCCTGAACCCGCTCCTAAACCTATTCCATCTCCTACCCATACTGAGGAAATCTCTCCCTCCTCATCTTCTGATCATCATACTCCAGAGGTTGAGACCACTACTATGATTGTCTGCCAGCCTTCTCCTATTCCTCCCCGAGATGATATCCATATCCCTCCAGTTAATCTTCCCGAACCAGTCTCTTCTAGCTCATTTGACTCCTCTGGTTCAGATGCTTCTATGGTTCTTCCAGTGAAGCCTATTTCCATGGTTAAGCCTTCTAGTCCTCTACTTGATTGATGAAGACAAAAAGGGGGAGAAGAGCTTGAGTGTGATTTTGTGGAATGTCTATGTTTATTTTTGGGTATATAGGTGTATATGGGATTTAGGGAACTTTTGAATTTTAAGCTTTTCATGTTGTCATCTTGTAATGCAATTTTAAGTTTTAAGTTTAATACAAGTTTACTTAAGTTATGATTTCATTTCATGTCCATTTAAGTTTTAAATTATGATACATTGTTGGACTAATGAAGTTTATTATGTATGCAAGGTGAATATGTTATAATCTCAATCTTTTTCAAAACATTTTGAATATAAACTTAACAAGGTTTTCAAATTTTATCATTGAATTCAATAAGTGTTTATTTGAGAACTTACTTTCAAAAATCTTGTTCAAAATCACCAATTTTGTCATCATCAAAAAGGGGGAGAATGTTAGATCTCATATTTTGATGATAACAAAGAATATTATGGAAAAAGATTTGATTAATAAATAAGTTTGAACAAAGTGATAATAGGGAAAAGCATTACTTGAAGTAAGCATTGGAGTAATGAAGAAAGGCCAAGAGAAAAAGCTGAGAAACTTGATCAGAAGAAAGTTTCCTAAGGCATTACTTGAGTATGTACTAAAGTAAAGGAACAGAAACTTAAAGTAATCAAAGACACCTTCGAGTAACCTGCCAACGTTACTCGAGTAAGTACTCGAGTAATAGTGTAAATGATTTCAAGCTGCTGTCGGCCTGCCAATGTTACTCCAGTAGCTACTCGAGTAACCAGGTAAATAACTTGGAGTTGCTCTCGGCCTGCCAATGTTACTCGAGTAGCTACTCGAGTAACCATGTAAAAGTCTTCTAGTTGCTCTCGGCCTGCCAATGATACTCGAGTATGTACTAGAGTCCCCTGTTTCAAGAAATATGTTGCTCTCGGCATTTTCAATCCTGCCAACGTTACTCGAGGAGCTACTTGAGTAACTCACTGTGGTAAGCAAAAACCTGAAGGTAGTACTCGAATAACTTGATATATTTTTATTACACTTGACTCGAGGCACTACTCAAGTATGCAGGTATTCAATGACTCATTTACAGTGGATTACTCGAGTAAGTACTCGAGTATCCAAAGTTATTTTTGAAGAAAAACCTCAAGTCATTACCCGAGCAAGTTATGCACATAAATTGAGTTTACTCAAGTATGTACTCGAGTAACAAGGTAATTAAACTTGAAGTGCTCTCGGCCTTGAGATCCTGCCAACATTATTGGAGTAAAGCATCGAGTAATCAAAAGTTTATTTGAAGGTTTACTCGAGTTGGTACCCGAGTAACCTATGAATAAAAGAGTGCATTACTCGAGTAGATACCCGAGTAAACAAGTATTTTCAAAGGTTTGAAATTTTGTTTATTCCATGCACTACCCGAGTAATGTTATATTTGTTTGTTGACTTGCAGTTAATCAAAGTTTTCCCGATGATACTCGAGTATGTACTCAAGTAAACTTTAATGAATACTCGAGTAACTACTCGAGTATGTAAACCCAGAAACTTAGAAATCATTCAAACGTTCATTGATTTGTTTCCTATATGATTAACTTTTCATTGTATTAGTATTCCTAGCATATTTACAGATAAACAATGAAGAAATCTTATCACATAAGGAAAGTCAAATGTGAAGTTCAAATGCCACTTACCGCCAACGGATTTTTTTCAAATACTGGAAAAGTCAACAGTGGCTGCGCACTCTCCAACGGACGAGAAGAAAATGTTCCAACGGTCATCACCAACATATCTATATAAATGGGAACATCCAAACAGAGAAAAGTACAACAAGAACACACACGAACGTATCATTAAGTTTATTACTCTGTTTTACTCATTTTAGTAATTTTGTACTTCAGTGATTCTTATTCACCCTATGAGAGAGATATTTCATTCAAACTCAATATTTTTTATTGAGATAACTTAAGGTTGTGGAACCTTGAGTTGGGATTGGATTACAACTTGTAAGGGGGAGCGAGTGTCCAGGCGAAGGAACTTGCTTGTACTGAGGTGCCAAGAACCCACTGAATCTTGGAAGTTATAGTGAAACTCTCAGAGAAGCTCTGAGGACTGGACGTAGGTCAAAGTGGTTGTGGCCGAACCAGTATAACTCCCGGTGTATACTTCGGTGATATTCTCCTTACTCTTTACTGTTTCAATTTCACCGTCAAGTTTTATATTTGTAACGAAATTTTTAGTATCACCCAATTCACCCCCCTCTTGGGTGAAATGCTTGCTCTAACAATCTTCACAACAGCTTTCACTATATTCACGTTCATGGCAGCTTTTGCTATATTCACATTACAATAGCTTTCACTGTATTCATGTTCACAACAGCTTTCATTGTATTCACAATCATGACAACTTTTATTGTATTCACAATCACAATAGCTTTCACTGTATTCATGTTCACAATAGCTTTTGTTGTATTCACACCAGCCTTCACATTCGTCACAATTCAATGATAAGCACAAACATACAAAGCATTATTGATGATAGTCACTACCTTGTTCTTTCCCTTCCTGCTCGGACACCAATTTCTTACACTCAGGGCGCATGTCAAGTCCTATAAATCATAATCAAGGACGATGAGTTTATCCCTATTTTAATCCAATTCTTAACTCCAAAATACTTAGGGTTGGTTATCATTTGAGACCTTTAGGTGGCTACTAGAAGCTCAAACAAAGGCCTAAAGGTTGGGAAGAACTAATCTAGAGACCATCTTTCAAAAACTCAAAATGCTAAAAATTGGGGCTTGGCCGCACTCTTTGGCCTCGGATAATAGATGGTTAGAAAGATTTGGGCTGCGGCCAAGAACCACTGGCCGTGGCCAATAACAGGACATAAACTTTTAGGACACAGCCAAGAGTAGGTCTGACGGGTTTACGCTAAAGCCAAGACCCTTTTGGCAGTGGCTAAGAACCAGTCAAATACTTTTTGGTTGCGCCAAGAACTAACCTGTTTCCTAACTGACTTCAAATGACCTTAACTTTTCACACACAGATCAAAATGACACAAACTTTATATCATTTTAAAGCTTGCAATGTCTACTACAAAACTAGAAAGTTTAACAACTTTTAGACTTCATTTACCATTTCAAAACACCATGCAATGTAGCTCCCTTGTACAGAATTTTCACTTCACAGAATTTTTCAGTTTTCAACCTAAGTTTCCAATGGTTCCAAAATTCTCATCCAAGACTACTCCCACACAGTTTTTCATATCAAAACAACTAAATTCTCATTCCATTTACAAGTCATGTTTTGGGCAACATTTCAACACAAAATCTCAAAATCGCAAAACTTTACATTTAAGTCTCAAATTGACTCCATTAAACATAACTCAAGACACCATTTCAATCATCTAAACAATATGAACCCTCTAAAACCCTAATTACATGAAAATTAAGGCAAAATCCATAAACCAAGGTACTCAACCAATAATCACAATACTCATGTCAAAAGATGGCTTTTGCTTAGCTCTTCTACTATCTCTAGCTTGTTCTTTGATTCTCCAACCACTAACTTTTCATGAATACACAAGACGACAACTCTTGAAAATCTAAAACCATACAAATGAAGCTTTCATCAAGAGGAATAAGATTAAAGAAGAGGCTTTGAGTATTAGAAGTCATCTATAAGGTCAAAACACAAGAGGAAACACTTACCTTCTCAAACTCTTCTTTCTCTTTCCTCCTCTTGAGCTAGTTGACCTTGAGAGAGAGATGATGATATTCAGATTTTTTCTAGCCTCACATGCTCTTAACCGAAATGAGAGGAGAGAGGGAAAGAGAATCAAGTGTTAGACTTTTTGAGTTGATCTCATGGTGTCAAGTATCAAGATCCTGTGGCTTCTCTCAACATGCATGTAACCATATAATTATCCTATCTAATTCCATTAGCCATTTAGTCACACCTCTTGCTCTTTTAGTTGATGGTGAATTTCCTCTTCGGTAGCTGACTAATGGGCTGATAAATTTTCTTTCTTCAAGTTTTGCCCTTGGCTACGGCAATTCCTATTATATTACAACTTAACATATTATTTAGGCCCATTATCTCATGCCATGCACTCATCCCCTCACTTTTAATTCAATTTAAGCTTTGTCAACATAAATGAGCTTAAATACAAGGTTTGGGCACTATTTACTACTAATTTGGGTCGTAATTCACACTTTATACTCCAAAAGAGTTTGTCTAACCTTAATTACATTCTCATTTGAAGTCATTAGCCTTTATACATAATTTAGGGCATTACAATTGGTCCCATTAATTGTCACAACTCAAGTTAAAATAAATTTTTACTTCAGTAAAAGTGAAATTTTTGAAAGGTTGGGTTTTAAACAAGTTGCTTAAATAGAACATGACTTAAAGTTTTAAAGTATGACTTAGGGAAGATTTAACGAAAGCATAAATCAATTTACAAGGGTGATATTTTGATTTTTTTTTTTAATTTATCTAAACTCTTACAAAACAATACATCCTAGATTTGTTATGATGAAAGCACTTAATTCTAACATGAACAACATCATGATTTATTATGTTGGACTCTATTTACCATTCCAGTTCTGTTAACTAAATTTTAGTAGTTGATGGCCTGAGGCCTAGGTTTCCATTTGAGTTGGGTTGAGATTTATTTGTATTTTTTTTATTGGGACTTTAGAACATTGTAAGTGCATGATATTGCTTGAACTGAGGTCCAAAGTCCCAAAGTGGAGCACCTATATTTGTTATAAGGGTATTTGTTATAAGGGTATGCTTAAAGTTTTTTTATGCATGTGAACCATGAGAAAATTTTTAATTAACCATGATAGACCATGTATATGTCTATCTCTTTTCCATCATGTTAAGATTCAAAAAGGAGTGACATCATGCTTTTTGTAACTTGAATGGCCTTAAATTGGGCAATGTATTTTCTTTCAAGGTTATCTATGATTTTTTTTCTAAAAATTCAATATAAGAGTAGGAACAGTAGAAGTGGCGTGGTTTCTCTCCTTTTCCCATTCGCTCCACTTCTATCCTTTGCTCCCAAACTATGTCATTTTTAATAAAATGTTCATAGGGAACACTACTTTTCAACAAAAAGCATCCAACATCTTGTAGTAGTTTTTTAGTCACACCAAGTATCCTAAAGAAATATTTAGTGCACTCAGTACCCTAAAATATTTGTTCAGTATTGCTTACTTTTTTTCAAATAGCACCTAATATACTTAAAATATTTTTAATGCATCTATCACCTTAAAATATTTTTGAGCATAACTAGTATCTAGCAACTCACATCGCTAAGTATTTTTCAGTAGCATCTGGTATCCTTAAAGATGTTTTAGGAAGATAAGTGCACTAATAATATATTTTAGAATACTGAGTGATATGGAAGAAATATTTTCGGATGCTAAGTGCACTAAAAATATACTTTAGTATATTGGGTGGTAATGGAAAAATAGTTTAGGGGATGGGTGATAAATGCTCTGTGATACTAAACAAATATTTTAGGGTATTGAGTACACTAAATAATACTTTAGGATACATGGTGTTATTGAAAAAATACAACAAGAGTCTAGATCCTTTTTTTAAAAAAAGAAACAGTGTTTATTATCAATATTTTTACCAAAATGATGTAGTTCAGGAGAAAAGGAGAACAACAGATAGAATGGGAAAAGGAGAGGAGCCAGGTCCTAGTAGGAGAGGGTGTTACCCACATAATCGGTCAACAATACAACGTGGACTAGTAAGAAGGCACTACATCAACATTTGGAAGCTATGTCAAGCTAACATGACATCAATTAATGTTAAGCCATGTCAACAATTGATTGAGCCATGTCGCCATGCCATATTATATGAAGATCAAAGGTTAGCAGTCAAATAGTTATAGTTGACTGGTCATATGTTGACTATTGACTCTTTAAAAAATTATGTTTCAAAAAATGCCATGTCGTATGTGAGGCCAATAGGGGCCACTTTTTGCCATATGACAGACACCGTCTAACAAGTAGTAGGCATTAAACTAGTGATTATTACCTTCTGTAGCTATACAGCGGTGCATGGCTTGCATGCACCATCTGCAAGAGTAGGATTTGTTGGAATTTTCCATTTTTTATGGATTTTTCCGATGTAGAGACCATCTAAGGGCACATGTTAGCATGTGAGACCTCCAATTGATATGTGGTTTGTCTTTAAAAATCCCTAAATTTGAGATGTTTATTTTGCTATGCAATATACATATATTTGAAGCAAGTTTGGATATATTTTTTTTCAAAAAAATGTTGTTCTATACTTGGCGATTCTTGACCTTCAAAATGAATATGGAATTGATTCTTTTGGTTTTGGAATAAATTGGTGTGACTTGTTCACCGTTTAGCTTCCGCAAGCGCACGGGTCGCAAGTAATAAAGTGATAAGTCAAGATTGTTCCCACGAGGACTATGACAAAAGAGAGTTAACTAATTTAACCATGTTCTTAATTAGGCTGAATGGAATCATTTGAAATTGAGTGTGTTAATTGTGAGAATTTGTGAAAACTAACAAGGTAAAACAAAGGTGATTGTAAAATTGATTCTACTTCAAGGTTTAGAGGCTTATGATTACTTCTTCCTCATTGTATTTCATAAAACTATGCAATTAATTCACTTATGCTAGTTGTGTGAGTCCATATGCTAGTCAAAGATTCTAAGATCATCAATCAAGCTCTCTCAAGTCAAGATTGATTTTTAATCTTCATTAACAATATTCAATCTCTTGTCTATCATTAATAAAAATCATCTTTCCCAAGGCAATTCTTTATTAGACTATGCTAGGTTGTTAGATATATCTCTATTCTAACAACAAACCATCCATTTAATCCTTAAACTTCAAGTCTAGCATGATTTTTCTTAAGTTCTATAATCAAAATAGCTCTCTCAAGCATCATTCAATTGAACCAAACTAGTCATGTGGTGATCAAGCACAAGATAGTACTTAAGCATGGAGAAAAATCAACATTTATTCTCAACAACTAGCAAAGGCAAGAAAATATAGTACTTTTAATCCATACAATGAGTAGAAGTAATCCTAAATGAGAGTTTTAGCCACTCATAGTCAATACAAACCAGCAACTCAACATAAAACTCAAAACCATATCAGAAAATGGGAAGAGAAAAGGGGAAAACCAGAAAAAGAGAAGAAAAATCTTGAATTTCTCCAAGAATCTCCTCCAAGAAGCCCCAAAATCCTCCTCAAGCTCTCCAAGAAGCCTCTTTGTGGTTCTTGAGCTCTTCCTTGTGCAGAATCCCTTCATTTCGGCGCCCCCATTAGGTTAAAAAGCCAGCTGAAGCATTAGTTTTTCAAAACGCACAGTTGCAGTATCGCAACTTTGCTTTTGCTTCACTTTAGCATCCCCACAGCGTACGCGATCAGAAGGGCCTATTTTTTATGTGTTTTCGCTTTTGCTTCGCTGTGGCATAGTAAAAGCAACCGGGGGCACCTTCAAGTTACTTTGATCTTTCTTTTTGGATTTTGTTCTTCTTTTCTCCACCTCCAAGGATCCATGTAAGCTTCCATTTCTTGTCATCATCCTCCTACAAAGAAGGATTTTATGAGCTTTCCAAATTTTCTTCAATTCTACCTAAAACCCTTTACATCTAGCTCAAAATTTGCACTTTTTCAAGTATCTTCAACACATCGCATTTTCCTTCATATGTATAAAATTTATGCATTATTTTAGTTTAAAACCACAAATGTATAAGAAAAATGTGATGAAATACAAGAATTTCCAGAGAATAACACTCCCCCAAACTTAAGCTTTTGGTTGTCCTCAAGCAAATTCACACATATAAGATGAATTCATAAATTGCTTATCTAAATTGCAGATATGTTCATGCCCTCATTCATTGCTCTAAAGATCACACGAAATAGGAACTTGAGAGAATATGCCAAGATGAATGTCTTATAATCTTTAACCAAGTTTTTCAAGAGTCCTTTGAGTGTGGGTGTGTGTTTGGAATCAAAAGACATTTCTTCAGATTCTATCTCAGTCACACATAATACTCCAACTCATATACAAATTTTCAACTCTACCACTTCACTATCCTCTTTTCATCCTTCTTTACTTACAAGTTACCTCATATGGTATCAAAATCAAAAGGACTTTTAGGCTTGTAACGTGGCCATGGGTTTAGGGTTTTTGAATGGAAGGGAAAAAGGAATAAATACAAAAACTTTGAGATAAATGAACTAACTTCTTTTCTTCTTTTTCTTCTTTTTCTTCTTCTTTTTCTTTCTTTCTTTTTTTTTCAACAAAATTGAACTAACTTGGCTTCTGTAACTTTGTTCAGCCCTCACTTCTGTATAAGAAATTTTTTTTTATCTCAAAGCAAGGTGTATCATGGTTTTTCAGGTTAGGGGTTAGGAAGTGAATTGGTTTTTAATAAGAATATTTATATTGGTTTTTCTATAAAGGCTCAAAATTGGGTTCAAAATAGAAGAATAACAATGCAGGATAGCTTGAAAGGTTCAAACGCTTTTTAACGAAATGCCTAGATCGTTTTTCAAAACCATATGAGATACACCATAAGCTTCGAAAAATTCTAAAGTAGATTTGGAAATTGTATCTTTGAAAATAGGTATATAAGCTAGTTTACCAAGAGTTTCTTCAACAAAAGCCTTCAAAACATCCCTGACTCCAATAGTGCAAGATTATGCTCAAAAGAATTCCTTAGAAACTCACTTCAACATTATAACTCATTCAACAAGGCATATTAATCACAATTTCCTGTCAAGCATAATGCTAAATAGCTATCCAATCACAAGACCATTTATGCAATCCTAAACAAACAATTTAACCAATTTAGAAGATATTTTCTCTAAAATTTTCCAAGCAAATGCTTAAGTTTGTGAAATTTCATCTATTTCACCCCTTTTTTCAATCAAACTATACATCAAAACTGCTTGTATATACCTGTGCACTCACTGTTCACTTTCAAAATTTTCACATTTTAAAATTTTCACAATATACCTCCCCCAAACTTGAAACCAACAGTGTCCCCACTGTCACAAACATTCACAAACCTGTACGCAAACAGCACTCAAACCTGGACACATTTACAAGTAATATTCACAGCAGTCTCAGATGCATCAAACAGTACATGCACAATGGCAACTACTCATCTAATCAAACAAAGGGCATCAACGCTCGCATTCAAGCCTATCATAGGAACAGCTAGTGATAATGAAAGTTAGCACACAAAACAATTGTTAGCCATCAGTAGCTAACAACACACAAGAACAGACTATGCACATGAACCCAATTGGAATTGCACAGAAATGCTATCTCGAAATTCCTACATTTAAAAGATGTCAGAAAACACAGTGAAGCAAAAAGAACAAGCATCCAAAAAATTCAACAGTCAGAGGGGTCTTGTCAATCGTCAGTATCATCTACAGGATCATACTCATCAGAAGGACGTGAAGGTGCAACAGCGGCCTTTTTCAGTTTAGGCTCTAGATTTTTAGGAGCAGCTCGGTGCTTGGTCATTATCTGCACGAAATCAAAAACAAAGAAAACACACACAAAAACAATGAACAATCCACAACTAACAAAAGAAAAGAAAAAAAGAAACACTAGTCCTAAAAGAAAAAGTTCCCCTAAACTTGTGGCTAGCTAAGAACCTCAACAAGGCAATCCAGAATTCCACTCCTAAACCTATCCTCGCTTCCTCATATCACTACAAATGATCTCAAAGTGACTCGCCAACTCAAATGATCCCAAAGGGGCTCTCCAACTCAGTTGAACAACATAAGTGCTGGTAACAAATGGTTATGTAATGGAGTCAAGTGAAATAACAGCTGAAACACCTTATTTGTCAAGAAAACAAGCTCCACAAAACAGAAAACCCATTTCTTTGCAGTGGTAATGCCTTAGAAAGAATACCAAAATTTTCAAAATAGCAGATTAATGTCGTTGCCTTTCAGTATGTCGAGAGGTGTTTCACTGTTAACAGATAAACTCAAACTTTCCCAAGTAGCAACAACTCAATCAAAAAATTCTGAAACACCCACTTGAGAAAGTATTTCTTAGTTCAAAATGAAGCTCAAGAGTTGGAGAGATTTCCAAACAATTGGCACATGCGGGCTAATTCGAGAACTAGTAGGTGCGTTTTCAAAATTGAAAATGGACTTTGGAAAGATGATGTCAAAGGCATTGTCATGGCAGTAGAAAAATGAATATGAAAGCAATACGAAACCAGATTTTCCAAATGAAGCACCTCTAGAACAAGTAAACAAGGAACAAGGGTGCAAGCACCTAATCTTATGCAGCAGTTCTCAAATTAGCCATTCATGTGCCTTTATGCAAGGAGACAAGAGACATTCACATGTACCTTTCAGAGGTTATCCAAACCACTAATGCTCAGTATACTAATCACCAAATTAAACCACATCAATGCAATCCTAAGTGTAGAATGCTTCATAGACTAGCGCAGATGATCGAATCACTGAAGTGCACTTAGGCGTCCACAAGGATTGACAAGGAAGTAAACAGCATTCAGAGAACAACAGTGCTAGACCTAAAACGAGCTACAGCTGTTCAATCCTAAGCTCATAGATTAGAAGAATATCCACATAGGTAGCACATATAGCCTAGTCAGAGAATTGACAAAAATAGTAAAAATGGTTCCCTTTTGTGACAAAATGGCCTCTAAAAATCAAATAATTGTGAAAAGTAGTTAGGACTTCGAGGCTCCCAATTCCATTTTCTAAAGCATGTGACACAGCACAATTATTTTGCAAAGCTGGAATTTTCATGAATTTAATTATTTTTTTTATATGTATGTAGATATATATATATATATGTTTCAATTCTCAAAATAACTAAGCATGTGCAGCTACGGTGGGATCTCAACTAATTTAAATATGAAACTATCTGACTAGTCAAGCATACTGATAATCCTCAAGCAACCCAAATCAGTCCAAGCTTAAAGTGAGCATGCTTTTCCTATTAATCATAACCACAAAGTCTTCATATTGCCGCTCTAAGCACAATCTCAACCTTAATCTACAAAATTCCAACAGAAACTGGATGAAGGATATGTAAATTACCTTAGACAAGAATAATAGCACAACTGAACAGAGAAGCCAAACATAAGATCACAACGAATCAGGGCAGAATACAGAGTGAGGAATTTAAAGATTATGGCCTGAAGTCACCCAAATGCAGCTGGACCGAACTCGTTACAGGAATAGACAAGTGTGAAAATTAGGAGGTGAAGGTTAATGAGGGCTCAGCTTCAACCACCGTGAGCGTGACTGGAAGAGATGAGAGAGAAGGAAAGGAGGGGTCTTCAGTTATGAGGGGCTGAGATGGTCGACGGTGAGAGAGGGTGTGTATGTGTGTGGGAAATGCTGGAGATGGAGCTGAGAGGAATGGGGAAGGGAACGATGAGTGAATGGGGGCCTGGGTCGACGGTGAAGCTGGTGGTGGAGGCTGGGTCGACGGTGCTGTGTGGTTAGGAGCTGGGTCGACGGTGCTGAGTCGAGGTGGAGCTGGTGGTGGAGGATCTAGGCAACGGTGGAGGTTAGATTGATGGTGAGAGAGGGGTATGTAAGTGACGGTGGAGTAGGGAGAGTTTGATTGTAGGCCACGGTGGAATGGGGAGAGGGCGACGTTGGGTAGCAAAACAGTGAAAATGGAGTGGGTGTGGGACGGTGAAGCTTCGGTGGGGAAGAATCTTCAGTTGAAAGTGAAGATTTGTGAGCTGTGAGCGGTGGAGGAGTTGCCGGAGTGGAAGGAGGATCTATGGCGGAGGACCGGCAGAGTGTAAGTGACGGGTTGTGGAGTTGGGAGTGAGCGAGAGTGAGAGAACGGGCTTGGGAGGCGGAGGAGTTGAGAGAGAGAGAGAGTGGTGAGAGTGGTGGATCAAGCTGAGGGAAGGCTGGAGCTGAAGGTTTGTAAAGAGCTGTGGGGATGACGGAATTAGGGTATGGGAGTAGGGGACGATGAAGCTGAAAGGGAAAATGTTTGGGATGAAATTAGAATGTGAGGTAGGAGGGAATTTCTAAAAGAAGGAAAGATTTTGAATTTAAAAAATGAATGTGGGCCATATGTGGGGTGGGTGCATAAGGGTAAAGAAGGAAAAGAATAGAAAAATAAGGGTGAAATGGTAAAATTTAATAATAATAATAATAATAATAATAATTTTTAATTAATATTTATGTTTTTATTTTTTTTTATTTTTTTTATTTTTTTGGTGTGGCTGTCGGATGCACAGAAGTGGTGTAAAATGGCATGTGTTCGCCCTGGCCTTGCTATAGCGAAGCAGGGGCGAATGTAAGCAAAACTGCACAGAAGGGGCAAAAAATGGCATATGTTTGCCTTGACCTTGCTATAGCGAAGCAGGGGCGAACCCAAGGAAAACTGCACAGAAGCATTGAAAAATGGGTTGCTTTTGCCTTCAGTATGCCGTAGCAAAGCAACAGTAAGCACTGATACACAACAAATCACAGAAAAACCAAACATTTGCTGCCGCTTTGCCACAGCAAAGTAATAGCAAAGGATGACAGCAAACAAACAAAAATTCTGACAGCAAAATGAGATTCTCAAATCATCTGAACTCACCCAATTTCCACAAATGGTACCTTAATCTTATCACACACCATTCAATCACATCAAAACATTATGACAACACCACTCAACACTAAAAATGCATAAACTGATTCCCAAATCACCCCAAATTCCAAAAACAGCATCCAATTCACTTCACAGACCATTGATCCACATCAAAAGGCATAAGGGCATCATGATGTACTCAAACATGGTGAAAACAGAGTTGTCATTCCCAAAGCTCCATTCACCACATACAAATTCCATCTCAAGTTACATTCACCTTTAAGACAAATATTAAAGCAACAGTAATGATATTCAAGCAAGTAGTTTCAAATGCAAAATTTTAGGTGTACTTCCCTTTGTAGTTCCAACACTAAAAACTTGTTCGCCGTTTAGCTTCTGCAAACGCACGGGTTGCAAATAATAAAGTGATAAGTCAAGATCATTCCCACGAGGACTATGACAAAAGAGAGTTAACTAATTTAACCATGTTCTTAATTAGGTTGAATGGAATCATTTGGAATTGAGTGTGTTAATTGAGAGAATTTGCAAAAACCAACAAGGTAAAACAAAGTTGATTGTAAAATTGATTCTACTTCAAGGTTTAGAGGCTTAGAATTACTTCTTCCTCATTGTATTTCATAAAACTATGCAATTAATTCACTTATGCTAGTTGTGTGAGTCCATATGCTAGTCAAAGATTCTAAGATCATCAATCAAGCTCTCTCAAGTCAAGATTGATTTTTAATCTTCATTAACAATATTCAATCTCTTGTCTATCATTAATGAAAATAATCTTTCCCAAAGCAATTCTTCATTAGACTATGCTAGGTTGTTAGATATATCTCTATTCTAACAACAAACCATCCATTTAATCCTTAAACTTCAAGTCTAGCATGATTTTTCTCAAGTTCTACAACCAAAATAGCTCTCTCAAGCATCATTCAATTGAACCAAACTAGTCATGTGGTGATCAAGCACAAGATAGTACAAATGTATAAGAAAAATGTGATGAAATATGTATAAAATTTATGCACAATTTTAGTTTAAAACCACAAATGTATAAGAAAAATGTGATGGAATACAAGAATTTCCAGAGGATAACATGACTACTAAGAAGATTTTAGCTACAACATAATGTTAATGTTGAAAGATTCTTTGTGATGGAAATTTTTTCCAATATAATTTGAATGAGATCCTATACAATCTCAACCTAAATGAATTGAGATAAAACCTGAAGCTTGCAACACCTTGAACTTATCAACTGATATAAAGTCCTACCAAGTCTCTAACCACGTTGTGTTAATTAAGGTTGAAGTAGTGACTTGTAGGTCAACCTTTTCTCAAATGCTATGACATGGGACAACATAGGGGGAGATGCAAGAATCATCTCATCCAATGAAAGGTTTGTTGCAAACGCATCCAAGTGAATGGATATAAACATGGCTAAGAGAAGATGAACATTATAGTAAGATGGTACATGAGTTTAAATGGTTAAAAGTGCCCTATAAGTGGGTGAACGTAGTCAATAGATAACAAAGTAAGGTAAATTTTCATGAATGTGCTTTTTCATTGAATTTGTAGTTAAAGGCATTGCTTTTAGAATTGAATATAATTTAGTGGATTCTCTTCTTTAATGAACATTCATGCAATTATTTAAAATGAAATTATGTTATTATTTTGTTGTTGTAACTTCTTTGATTGAGTGGGAGCTTCTAGAAATAATCTAAAAACCCAAATTCACTTGATGATTTTTCTAAAATATTTAGTAATCTGAAAATATTTTGAAGAACCATAAATCATTGATTGCTAATGGTATATAGTAATGAGCAAGAATTTACCACTCAAATTGAGTTGGAAAGTATGAGTACGATGGTTGAGTTTTGAAATTACTAATACAGCATACCTGGCTTGAGTGTAACTTGTAGACACCCAAGTTAATTTCCATCTCTTTGTATCTTTGTACTCAAGTCCTCCAAGATCACTTGAGTAATCCATGTTTTGAAGCTAATTTATGCATTTGTGTCTGTGGCTTTCATGAGTTCTTGTTGCACTTTCAGGTGAGTTCTCTATGCAGTCGAGTATGCTCCCATCTCACTCGAGTGTGTGACATTATTCTTGATGAACACAAGAGTGTCTGTAGAGTTTCTACATACTTTGTTAACCCCTATTTTACAAACTAGAGACAGAGCATAGGATTCAAATCTGTACTCGAGTGACCAACCAGTACTTGAGTGTTAACATGCCTTGCACTCGAATGTCATGATTCTTTTTCAAATTATTCCTGCAAAAATCATATAACCATTTTTCTTCCTTGGGTATCTAATTCTACTTAGATCTACTTATGGTTAGCTTGAAAGAATCATAATTCACATGCTCTAAGAATATAGTCACTTCAAAGAAATTGAACATAATGAATTAAGTATGACTTTATGCATAAACATTGCTTTCTCATGAAGTATGTATATGCATGACAAGTTAGACTAACAAACATTGCAACTCTTTATGTATGATTTTTCTAAAGATTGTGAAAACATATGTGCAATGCTTATACCTAAGGTAACAGGTAACAAGGTATAAACCTCAATAAATATTACACACAACAACATAGGAGGTTTTATCATTGTGTACCTTTGCCTTAGATATTTGGAGGATTGCTTTTGCTTACCCATTGCATCTTTCTATGATGTTGATACTTTGAATATCTTGCTTTGGGTGCTGGCAACCTTCTCTCAAAATATATAGACTCCAGGAGTCTTTTATTTGATGCTTGAGAGATCCTCCTTTTCTTGTTCTCCTCAAGATAGTTGAATGGTATTCTATGGTAGTTCATTCTTGAGGTGGAACGTACTCCTTTTCTCCATTTCTTCTTTCTCTGTTTATATTCTGTAACTCTAGCAACGGGTGCCTTGAGAGTTCTCCTTTTTGATATAAATGGTATGAACCTCTTTATTGGCGCATGAGAAACCCTTGGCTTATTCTTTATCTTCTCCGTACCCTTATGTCCATTCTTCTTATAATCAGTCTACACACATAAAGTACTAGTGGACATTTTGGTACCCACATATACTTGGGTCCTTGATTGTTAGTATTAACCTTTACATGTTTCTTCGGTACCCAAATATACTTATTTCTCACATGGGAATTTCTTCTAATATAGCATGTATGAGAAACATGACCGGATTTACCACAATAATTGCAAATTGTATCAAGATATGCATTATGAGAGTAGAAATTCGAATGAATTTTATTTGAACATTCTTTCTTCTGAACAAATTTTCCAGCATATTTAAAAACATTTTTGCTTTTATCAATAGAATCAACAATTGGTTGAGAAACAAAATTTTGTAGACTTTGAAAATCAGTTTTATGAAAATCACACAAAGAATTGGAACTTTTTACCTTAAGTTCATCTTGAGCTCCAGAGAGTGATTTTTCATGTTCGTCCATACTGAACTTATTTCGAGAATCCTCTTCTTCTTGTCTATCCATGTTGACTATATGGAAGTGTTCTATGATTTCTTCATCTTCATCATCAACTTCCAATTGTTCATGCACAGTAGATGCGTAGCGTGTAGTTTCACATGAACTGTCAACACTTTCAACTTCAACACAATTGTTAGAAGCATAAATAGAATCAAGAGTGTCCCAGATATGTTTAGCATTAGAACAAAATCTAATTTTCTCAAAATCATTTTCTGTTAAAGCACTATACAGAATTTTCATTGCTCTAATGTTCAACAAAAACATTTTCTTTTCACTTTCTGTCCAATCCTTTCTTGGTTTGAAATCAAAAGAATTTGTAAAAACATTCCACATATCAAAATCAAACGCTTTTATAAAACTAGTCATTCTATCTTTCCAAAACCAAAAATAAATATCTTTCAAAAGAGGTGGAATTGTATAATCAAAACCTTTTGAAAGTATAAAACACCCAAAACTAGCCATTGTAACTCTTGAGACAGTTAAGTCCTTTAAACAAGAGCCCGGGCTCTGATACCAAATGTTAGAACCGGCTATCACCCAAGAGGGGGGTGAATTGGGTGTATAATAAAAACTTAAGAACTTTAGAAATCTTTTCGTATCTTAACGAAAGTGGTAAGTATGAAGGTTTATAAATCAACATTTAGATTAAATAATATATGCTGGAAATATAAGAGCTTAGGGAAGAGAATATGCAAACTGTGATTTATCCTGGTTCGGTTCAATCTGTGATGGCCTACGTCCAGTCCCCAGGCTCCTCCTGAGATTTTCAAATCCACTATCTTCTTGTTTAATCCGGGCACAAGAAAAGCCTTTACAATCCCACAAGTTTAGCCGGGTACTTGTGAAACCTTTTACAAATCTCTCACCAAGATACTCCCCCTTACGGCAAGTCTTACAAGCAGAGCAAACCCGAAGATCTTCCTCTCCTGCTTACTCATGCAAGTCTTACGAGCAGCAACGTTCTCTCCTGCTTACACCCCTGTAAGTCTTATGAGCAGCAACGTTCTCTACTGCTTGCACCTTGTAAGTCTTACGAGCAGAATGTCTTACTGGCAATTCTTTCTACAGCTTCTCCGTAAGAAAATCAACCCTCTCAAGGTCCCTCTACCTTGAGATCAACTCAAAAATATAGATGAAAGTGTTTAAAGACTCTCTCACAGAATGGATATAATACTCACTGAAGTACAATACAAATGATCACTCTCTCATTAATAAGTAATGCAGAAGCTGGAAAACAGAGAGTGTTTGGGTAGAAGCAGAGGATTCACATTTCTATCATTTTCTCGTAGTTGCTCGCTGTCTCTGTTTTCTCTATCTTTCTCAGTCACTCATTGATGTTAAATGCTTTCTCATTTATAGTTGATGAAGATGATGACCGTTGTGAGCATTCGTCCGTTGGAGTCATTTTGACCGTTTGAGCATATTTGAAAAATGAGCTACCATGAGCTTTCCATTGTAAAGCAGAGCGTCACGTTGAGGAGCCGCATGTCTCATTTTAAACTGTACATCACGTTATGGAGCGGGATGAATTCGTTTGAGTTTCTAGACAATCTCTCATGGTGGGTCAGTTACTTGTCGTGGTAGGTAGCTGATGCTCGGTATGTAATGATGTCGCCTGCCATTCTTGACTCTTTCATTTGAATCTGTAAGCTCACCGTTAAATTTCCTTTTTCACACTGTAAAATGCTTAATCACTAATATGATGAAGTATTAGTCATGGGTATGTTGGATCATTTGTCAAAAGCTGAATTTCTTGCTTCTGTGACTCATCACGTTGAGTGAATATATTCACTGTGACCTCTGTTTTTGAAGATACAACCCAAATATTTAATCTCCTATATTACACTTGAAATATATGTTAGTTAATGTTTAGGAACAATAACAAGTGAAAACATAATGATTGTATAACATTTAATCATGTTTGGATTGATTGCTATGAGGCTCTGTGTTTCTTCGTTGCTTCTGTCAGAACTTCACTTCGAGTGCAATATGGCTCACTCAAGTGCAGTTCATATTTTCACGTTCTGACTTCCTCTCGGGCAAGCACTCGCTGCACTTCACTCGCATCTGCTCGAGTGAATTCTCAAATCACTCGAGCACAACCAGTCATGCTCGAGTGTGTTTCATGCTTTCACGTACAAGCTTCTTCTCGGGTTATCACTTCCATGTCAAAAATTGCATGTGCTCGAGTGAGAAATCATCCAATGCTCGAGCATGGATCCTAGTGCTCGAGTGATGCAATTTTCTTCACGTTTCAGCTGCTTCTGGACATCACTCGCACAACTTTTTCAGAGAGTCAGGCTTTACACTCGCGGGTGATGTGGGGCTACTTTAGAAAAAAATTGTTTATTTGATTCTAATGATGTATCATAAGAATGCTCTTGTCATATGCATTCCAATGCAAAAAGAATCAGCTCCAAACTCCTTGTATAATGCAAGTTATGATCGAAAGAGTGTCTATTTCGCTAGTCTGCACAAGCGTCAACTTCTAGAAGGTATAGCTCCTAGAATATACGTTCAAATTAGGCCAATTACCTATCTATGGAAATCTCTTTGAGTCTACTTTCATTTGGCACTGGTCTCATCTCAATCCGATGTGTGGTTTGTAAGTTACGTGCAAAATACCAAACCTGTGTCAAAATACCGAATCATATCTCCTTCATTTGATCTTCTTTCAATGTGATCCTGGTGCCAATTTTATGTGTTGTAAGTCCTCTTTCATATGCCACTAGTTTCGTGTCAATCCGACGTGTGGTTTGAGAGATATGATCAAAATACCAGACCTCCTCAGGCTGAACGTAAAACAGAGTAGAACAGAGTATTCGAGTGAATTCATCTGTGCTCGAGTGAATTCATCTGTGCTCGAGTGTGTTCTTCCTGTGCTCGAGTGAAAGACCTCGTGCTCTAGCATAACACCTCTAGAAGTGCCAAAACTCATATATAAGTTATCTTAGCTTCGTATTAACCTATTCCAACCATCATTTGATCATAGAAACCTCCGGTATCATTATAGAAACCTCCAATATCACATCTAACAACTTGAATCTTGATATTCATGATAGATCTTCCAAGTTCTTCATTCTTCAATATCTTTCTTCTTGGTTTTCCTCTTGATAATAATTCTCCATAACCAAAGTAAGCATCTCCTTGACTATCTTCAATTTCTTCCTTCTTCTTCCTCTTGTTCATTTTTATTAATTCAATCTTCTTCATTATTTTCTTGACTAATCTACAAAATATGTAACATTAAATATAGTAGTTAGTCAAAGAAATACATTATATAAACTTTTTGCTCTTATCATTTCATATCTATATTTGACATCATCAAAACTAATCATATCTAACAAAGGTAAATTTTCATGAATGTGCTTTTTCATTGAATTTGTAGTTAAAGGCATTGCTTTTAGAATTGAATATAATTTAGTGGATTCTCTTCTTTAATGAACATTCATGCAATTATTTAAAATGAAATTATGTTATTATTTTGTTGTTGTAACTTCTTTGATTGAGTGGGAGCTTCTAGAAATAATCTAAAAACCCAAAGAGAAATGTGCACAATAAATACTAAGGTTAAAATACTGGTATGCTAACTAGCATGAGTGGCATGGGAGTCAACATAGTTGTCTCTTGAACATATAACTAGTGAACTTATTATCTAGCTAATATTTATCATACTTGAACAAACAAATATAATAAGCATAACATAATCGTCTAAGTGATTAATATAATAATAGTCACAACCAAGTCCATTTGACAAGCTTGTGAGACAAGCTCAATAGAGATATTTGGGGAGTTAGAAACTCTCAAATCTATTGAAATAGACAAGAATAAGCTAACATAGACACCCTAGCTATTGGTCTTCAGCATCCAGAGTCTAAAGTGCCCCGAGGGAAATAAGAAGTTTATGTTACCAAATATAGAAAGAACAAGATTTCTTAGACTTTTGTGTTTAGAGATGGGATGCAAATATAAGCAATATTACTCTATTTAGGCTTTGTGGATAGCCTTGAAATATAGAATTGATGGTCTTCTTCCAGAAAAGTTGAACAAACTAAATTAAGTTTTGAAATGGTGTACTAAGTCCTAGCATGTTGTTTAGGAAAAACTTAAGGTAAATGTCAAACTAAGATATTGAGGCAAATGGGCCATGTTCTTTCTAAACAAACAGCAAGTATGTATTGTGACACGACATCTCTTAGTAAAAGGGAGTACCTGAGAGTAAATGATACTCACAATAAGCATGTTGTAACTTTTGATAATGTAAATCATACTCACATTAAGCTTAAGTATGAAAGGCATAAGGATACAAAAACAATTAGCCAAATGAACTTAGATAAATAGTGGGAGGATTTATTCTTTAAGCCTAAGTTTTAGAGGGAAGAAACCTATAAAGTAAACATGATCTAGAAGGTCAATAATGGTTTCTACAAAGATAAAAAGGATATACTGATAATCCTTTACGGGTTATAGAGAAAACAAACCACATGAGTAGAGATCGTGGAAGTTTCACAGAAGCATATGGCTTCATGTTGGGGAAAACATAAGAGGGAGAATCAAAGGATTTGAACCAGCACATTAACTCTACATGGAAAACCATCCTAATTCACTCTATGCAATGTGCATAATCATGTTTTTGTTATCTCTTTAGTTACATGTTGATGAAACTAAGATTTTCAAATCCTAAGTTGGATTTGACATTTGCTTTGTCCTACAAATAACAATTTTTTTCTTGCTACACACAGACATTGATCAAGAGTAAATGATCAATTAGAAAAAGAGGAATTGTTAAGTGATAAGTGTTAAAGGGGGATATACCCATGAGTAGTTGAGAACTTAGACTATCTAAAAAGAAAAAAGGAAACCTTTTTTAAAATAAAGCAGATTTCCTCTATGATGTTTGTTAACCAATAGACATGACGGCATAACATGAAGCCTAGTCTTTCATTGACATCATGGATGTTATTTGAAATACAATTATGTTACTTTATCTTGGGCAAGTGTGAGGATGTAGGATATGGCTAAATTTATTCATTAACTAAATAAACTAAAAGGTTAAGATCCGTTTGAATAGACAAGGGTTATGAATACCTGTTTGATTAGTTCAAGATGCTCTTTTGATAAGAAGGGATTGTTAGGCAACTATCAATCCCCAAGACCCTTCAATAATGGTATAAGTAAAACTATCAGTATTTACTGGTAGGTAAATTTATAGTTATTTTTTTCAGACTCAACCAATTGTGCTCCAATTCAGTCTCAACCATGCCCTATGAGTTATGGATAGGACTTAAATTAGGCCTAAGTATCTCAAGACCATAAGGGCAAGAATCTTACACCTAGAACACTTTATATGAGTATGGAAGATAAGGGCTAATGTGCAAAAGGCATGTCTTCATGAGACTGCCTTAGAATTCAAAATGATACATCCTCATGATTGAAAATGATGATGGCTTAGTGACTAAGAGAGAACTAAGAGACACAATGTTCATAGAAACCATGTTTCTTAGTAGGAAACAAGCATTGATCATAACAAATCTCTTTATGATATTAACAATGACAAGGAATAAATGAGTATTCCTTATTCACTGATCCAAGTGTGAGGGTTGAGGCCATTTTTCACAAAAAGATGCAAGACTGAAGAGGTAAGATATAGGAAGAACATCTCACTCATATATAAGATAAGAATCTTATGAAATCCAGCTTAGAGTAGATTTTTATTCAATAGATGAAGACAAGGGGACAAGGTCCCTAAAAGATTGAATGCTCTCTTCATCATTTAGAAGGTGATGATGACTACCTAGAAATGTCTGAGAGACAATAAAAGAACCTTCTGAGAAGAATGGCAAAAAGACCATGCAAAAGGACAAGAATTCTTTTGATAATAGCCAAGTGTATAACTATGATATCTACCACCTAACTGAAGGGTGATTAGGAATAAGTAGGCTCTCAAAATTTAAAAGTGAGCAGACCAAACTAAGACACTTAGTGGCTAAGGAATACCACATCGATAAGGCACTAGTAAATAAGACATATTCATGCTTGTTGTGCACTTTAACTATAAATGACCAATTTTAGCTATAATAACAAGCTTATACTTGAAAGCACAACAAGAGGATGTAAAGTGTAACACCCTATCTAACTCACCATACACTTAGCATGATTTTCAAAACTTTTTTTGAAGATAATCTCGATAGAACAAGGAATCGACTCCCTTCTAACAGTGTTATCTCAGGAAGAGCTCTACTTCGGCTTCAAGGCCACAGAATATCAAGAATAATTATCATAACAAAGATCTTACATGACTCATAAATAAAGTACTCCAAAATAAGATCTCAAATAAAACTGAATAACCACCTAGGTCTCTAGTCGTCTACCACAAAATCACAAATAAATAAACCATGGAAGCTAGAAAACAATAAATTCTAGTCCCCCAATTGTCTATTAAGAAAGTTCAATAAAACATTTCAATTGGATTCAAATGCAGTCCTAAAGTGGCAATAAAATATAAATTTAGTAATAACCATAGATGCTCATCATAATAGCTCCAAGCATCAGATGCCTTCCCAGTCACGCTCTCACCTGAAAAAAGGTTGATAGTAATGAGCTTATACCACTATTTATGCACTTGGCTATTTTCAACTTCTATGGAAGAAGACCACTACCAGGTAGGATTAACAAACATATATAATGACTGGAAGCATACAATTCAATAAATATACCTAAGAGAATAATTAATCACATCACAATATGGTACCTCACAAGATATCATAATTCATTTATTGTTCTTTATCTTTCACTAACTCTTAACCATCCTTATACCCTCTTTATTTCCTTTAATTGAACCCATGAGCTAAGTCCTAGTCCATGTTACTGGTGATTTCACAAGCTCTCCAAAAGTGTCATGTATAATGGTTAAAGTAATACAAAACACACAAGGGACCATGGGTTCTTCCAGTAGGGTTATTGTCCTCGGGAATATTGCTTGAGCCATAAGGATACGGCCCAAATAGCTACTAGAGTGTCATTTTAGGGAGTAATCCCATGTTAATCAAACTGATGCACAATAATCAAATCTAGCAGTATGCCACATGGTATTCAGTTTTTACATAACAAATCCCAATATCCATCTCCGCCAATTTCATCAAATTATTCTCAGGAGGTTATCAAATGTTCTCATGTCCATTCATTTCATTTAAAGCTATATATTCAACATTAATCATATGCATATATCAGTTATTCCATTAGAACATATCAAGAGATCACATACTAGTATTTTAAATACATTTGAGTATCATACAGTAACAAGAGGAACATCATAACACTATAATCACCACTTGCCCTTACAGGGTCACTCACCTTAGTGAGTAAGTCTCTCACTAGGGGATGAAGCACCATACTTGCCTTGGTGAGTATGTTGCTCACTGAGGTGAGTTTACTACTAACTCACTTCAACAAGTATGTTATTCATCAAACCTAGTGACATAGTCATAATATTCCAAAATTTGGGATTCAGATCTATGGTTTTCTCTATGTTTACAAGACAGAATTCTATCTAGCCCTAAAGTTTCATACAAACAAGGGGTACAAGCCAAATTTTGGTTTAAAATCATAAGGAGCATGAGTTCTACCTTATCCTAGGCTTATGGAGTTTTATTAAAACTCCCATGAGTAATGCTGAGAAATAAATTGAGAAGAACCACTTTTCCCTAAGTTTACTTGACTACAACAATGGAAAGCCTTCTCGAAATGTGTGAACTCAACTACAGAGTAACAAGAATGAATTTCTAATAAAAACACCATTTTCTACATACCTTAAAAGTTACTCAAAACTTACAAGTGACACTAGGATTAGAGAACTAATGCTAAAATGAGAATTCCCTTTCATAGAGTGTTAGACAGAGCTAGTCTAACATCTCTTTATCTTCAATTTATAGTTTGGAACTTTAAAACTCAATTCTTTAAAAAAAATCCCCAAATTGGTGTCTCAAACTCTAGCTTATATTTTCTAGAATACCATAATTAAAGGAGAAGGAGGAGGATAGAGGGTTAAAGAGGCTTACTCAATGAAATAGAACCTTAAAAGTTTCTCCCATGAGACACTACTAGAGCTCTACCCTTTTTATGTTAGAGTTTATGAAAATAATAAGTCGTTATAAGCTCTCATATATTTATTGAAATTGACAACTCACTTTGGCAATTGCATTACTCACCAAAGTGAGTGACATAGATAGTTATTCCTTTGATTTGGCTAACTCATTTCAATGAGTGCCCTACTCACTGAGACAAGTTGCCTAAATTATAGGTTCTAATTTTTGGGATGTTAATAAAGGCTGCTTTCCAAATTAGAAATTGGATGATAAACATAACATGAATTAGCTTGAATGCTTCTTAGAAATAGTCATCCATGCAATAGAATATAACTATTTATAAAGTGAAAGCCTCATTAACTTTGAATTGGTCAAAAGACCAATACATGAAAGGTAAATAGTCTTAAGATGATTCTTTGTGAAGTTATCCTTGTTAGCCAAAACAAATCTCAAGGGAGTTAAAGGAATTAGCGATCATATTATCCATGAATTTTGAGTTGAAATACCATAGGGAGAACGAAATGTATCTTGAGGCATAAGATAAATTAAGATCGCACAAGGAAGGCATAATCTTTTCCACCTAAGATATGTACAAATATAATCCTTAAGCATCTCAATGTGTTAAACAACAAATCAATAGATACCCCCTGGGAAGGAAAAATGTCTTTCCATAATTCCCTAAAGACTTAAAAGGCATCTCAAAAGCTTGGTTTGGTGCTAGCTACTTTAGCCAAAACTCTATGATTACACATGATTCAATTTAATGAGTGAAAACTAGGAAAGTGACTAAGTCAAGTTAGATTGATATTTAGTTGAAAAGGAAGATTTACTCCTAATTTCACAAGTTGTGCTAGTGTTTATGATCAATCCCTTACTTGTTCTCTAAGTGACTTGTAAGTGTCGTTCGGATACCACATGCATGGAAGACATTCTAAGTTAATCAACATATTAACTCAGGAGGGATTAGATATGTCATGAGTAATATGTATGGCAATATCTAAGGTATCTAAGCCAACAAACAAACAAATTACAGGTATATAAAGGGAGTCATTGTATACTAATCCATGTAGGGGATATTTTTTATCACAAGCATCAAATTTTTAAAGACGTTGTATCTATGCGGTGATAACAGACACCAACAATGAAACCGATGAGAGTAATAGTTGCACAATAGGAGGCCCATCAAGTGCAAGTATAAGATGTTGAACTTTGAGTCTAGGTTTGCCTTTGATAGGTTAGACTATTTTATCGAGAAATTAAAAGGCTTCTCAAATAAGAAAAAAATCAACATTAATTATAGAATTGTTAATTGAGAAATAAGTTATCGTATATTAGAAAATTAATAAAGAATTAATTTCCTGATTCTTACTTATAGGGCAAGCAGGACTACACATTATTAACTTCATAATTAGTGGTCTCCCTAGACCTCTATAAAAAGGAGGTGCCTCCCTTACTTGAACCTCACCCTTTCCATTAAGCTTTCTGGGAATCTCTTATCTCTTACCATCTTTCTTGTTTAGATGATTTGTTGCTTAACACCAGTTTATACTCTAGTAGCCTAAACCTTGCTGAGCATTAGCTTATTAGGGTTATAGAGCATTAGAGTTTGGACCCGGATCCAAACATGAAAATGCCATAGTATGCAAGTCTCTTTCTCTCTCCTTATTTTCCTTTCAATTGAAAAAATACTTTATGGTGATGGATACAAATTTACCCTTGACAAAACAACTTCTGCAATATTCTATTAATATATACCTATTAATTTACAAATTGAAAATTATAAATTGTATATTAAAATATTTTGAACTATTATTAATTGATTAAATATGATGTTAAGTGATAATGTATTTTTAAGTATTTCCTTATTAAAAGCTACATGGAAAAAGTATATATCTGTTTTACCAACACTACTATAGAAAATTGTGATATATGATGATTATTAACTACCATATATAATTATTCCAAATTGTCATATATGTAGGCACTATAAAAACTCAGTGCGGATAAATTATAGTTTCGAATCGTTTTTTATTCCGAACCTATTATAATGGTTATAATGTAATTCTCGTTATGTATTAGGGCTGGTGATGCCATGATATGCCCTTTGCTTGGGTAATAATTAATGGGCATATATAAACAACCGTCATAATATACGGTAACATACATAACGATTCTGATTTAAGAACAATTATATATGTTAAACGTATATAACAATTATTTTAATAGCCATTATATATAGTTGACATAAACAAAGGTTATTAGATAACAACTATGATTTATCACAGCTAATTTTTTTTTTAAAAAAAGGGCTTTTCTACTTTCAATATCCCATCTGCATATATATTTGTATATAGCAAGTCACAATATATATTTACATTCATTCATATACAGAATAATACAATTACAGTCATTCATGAACATATATACACTATTAAAAAAACTTTAAAACAAACAAATCATCAGTATCTAGAAATTTATTGTCATTCTAAATGTATTTACTCTTCCACTGATGTTGCACAGATGACGCTAACTGTTCAACCACTTCATCTATTTTGAGTTATTAAACATCATGTAAGAGGCATTAAAATACTATGTACAAAAGGAAACAATAGATGGAAGTTAGATATTGTGTTATATAGCTGACCAAATGTATATATGAAAGAATTGAACATATAATATACTTTACTTGTATTAATGTTTTCAGGACCATGTGTGATTATGTCCTTCATGTATGGTATCACATAGTACCTACAATCATTGCTTTTGTCTAGTTGCTTTGGGCACTATAAAGAAATGAGAAGAAAAATTTGTCAAGTAGTCATATATATATAAACTATATTGTGTGCTTCATCAATTTATTAATATTATAGTCATTGGTGAATAATATATATACACCTTGGGACGTAGTTTTTAAATGGTGCATCTATAGCTGCGATCAGTGAACTAAATTATAAGAGACAATAAATGAATAACTTAAGGGTTGAATGCCTCTTGCATGTAGGGTCTCATGTATGGAACCCTGCTTATAAAGTCATAGCACAAAATCCTTTTGTACATTGGATTTACGACTATGAACATCCAGTGGTTCCTAAGTACAATAATAGATCACACCATCGGTATAAAATAAATAAAAAATAATTTATGCAAAGTTAATGATGTTCCCACCCTTGATCATAAGACATAAGGAAATAAGTGTTACTTCTATCTGGCGCCTTCCTGATGAATTCATACCCCAAAAATCTCATTTTCTCACCTTGGTTATTTAGATAGTTAGGGTAGACTAACTTGATCTTCTCCTATAGGCTATAGGGCATAAGGTAATTATGGTACATATGCCTAAAATGATGAAACCAACAATCAAAATGCAATTAGAGTTCTGAGCAGCAAACTATTTAATCACAGATAAAGAAATACCTAATAAAGAAGTTGATAGAGCTTGTACTTGCTATCTCCTTTTCAGTACCTCAGAAACAAGCCTTTGTTTACAACATCCTATTAGTCTGCTAGGTCAAAACCATGTCTCAAATTTGATCCTTGGAAATAGGTCTGTAGCAAAGAGCATTTCAATGAATTCCTAGACTGATTATTTGGGGTTGGATGCTTCCTCTTCATAGACTATGTGAGGTTTTTAGAAGTAAGGGGCTTAGACTGATTAGGGAGCTTAGATTCATTAGGAGGCTTGGACTTGGTGGGTAGCTTCTTTTAAGCAGTGGACTTGTTTCGAGTTTGGTGCTTTTATACTCCAAGTAGATGATGAGGCCATGCAACAAAGCCACCTAGAGCCCCTCCTACTGTATCTGTGTCTTTAGTGGGCATGGGGAATGAATAGCTAAGGTCAATGTTAGTATTGATTTGTACCTTCATGTACTCAAGAGGGATAAGCTTGTCATGAAGTATGTTATCCTTTGGGCGGTTGAACATACAGCCCATTACAACTGTGTGGCATCAAGGCTATCTGCAAAACACTCAATATCCACCAAACCCTCAAGTAGATCATGGGGACATAATATGCAGCTGCCTCTAGTACTTGGGCTGTCATTTCCCCCTTGTTGCTTTTTTGAATGATCCTTCATTAAATCTTATGTGAGAAATCATATTTGTTCCTGCATTTTATTACACTATGTTTGGAGCTTTCCATATCTTTTGTCCTTATTATTTCGTCGAGGTTCTTGCTGAGCATAATATTTTGTCTTGGTCATTTCAAAGCTGGCACACCTAAGAAGACCAAGATGGTCACGCTGTAATATCCCAGATATTAGGCCTAGAAGCTTGAGAATAAGTTTGAATTAGGTAGATTACCAACCTCGTGTTTAGTAAGAGTCCTAAGAATATTTGAGAAATAGAATGATTTTTAGGGACTATATCTGGGTCAAGATTAAGTCTTTAGGTTATATGAGTCTCAGGGCGCATAAGTAGTCGAATAAAGTATGCTGGTGTACGGGCACTTTGGCACACATGGCTTCCTTAAGGTGTATTGGCTTATGGTGCCATATGGGCCCCACAAGCAGACAATCGGCAGTTCCCCAAGTCATAGGACATATGGCACCATTTTAAGAAGAAAGTGGACACTTGACATGATTTTACTAGCCTTCATAAAGTGGCTTTAATAAAGTAATCTTGATTTTATGTTGGCACCACAAAAAGATGCCACTTGTCCTTCATCATTGCAATCCCGTTTTGACTTTTATGTTGGCTATCTTTGGAGATGCCACCTAGGACATTAGTCATGGAAATCCACCTGTCTATGATCTGATTATGTACTTGACTTTCCTAAAAACCAAACTCAAAAATTAGAGGAAATCATCAAGCTTCCCTTCCTATGACCAAAAAGTTAGTCAACATGAGAGAGAAAGAGGAAGGATGATTTGAGAAGGACAATTGTCACTTTGAGATTTAATCTCAAGACACTTGGCACTTTAAGATGTAAATACTTAGACTTATGTGAAATTAAATTCAATACTCCCCTAGCCTCCATATATTTCATCTAAAGTAGCCACAAAGGAGGAAAATGGAGAAAATATCAAGAAAAAGAAAGAAGAAAGAAGGAGAAGTGTTCTTGAGTTCCTGAGCTGATTTGGACCCAGATTTGCTATTTCCATCACCTTCATAAATGTTATTTCTCTCAGTGAGAACAAATTTCTATGGTTTTGGAATCTTGATCAGAGGAGTTTGGAGTTGTCTACAAGGTGGAGGTGCTACCAAAATCAAGAACCATCTACAGTATTGAGCTAAGGTATACTTGAACTCTATTTGAGCACTATAACTTAAAGATTTAAGTTTTCTTGAAGTTCTTTGGGCTCTCTAGTTTTGGCTAGAACAAGGCATAGAGTGGGAGTGTGATTTTTCTAGGTTTGATGCTTTCAGAAAGTTTAGAATGAAACAATGTGCGGGATAGCGGTGAGAAATCGGTCCTGGAAGCCTTAGAATTAAAAACATAATTTTAGCCTCAAAACCCTTAAGTTTCAGCCAAACTGATTAATGGAAAAGGAATACAATTTTGGTGTTTTTGAGCCTAGAAATGGATTCTACAAACAAAATTATATGGGAATAGGTTGTGAACATAATTTAAGAAGGGTTGGATTCAAAATCCAAAAATTGAAGTTAAAGGAGTAGTGTTGCCAGATTGAGTTTCTGGGAGACAAATTGTTTGTGACATGTTTTAAATGGCCAAATGTTATCTAATAGCCATAAAACTTACTAGAATAATATTAGACATGATACTTTAATTTGATATATAATATGTGGCATTTGGATTAGTGCATTATGCGTTATGGTTGATTAAAGTTAGGCATTAAATATGGAAAGATGTTTGTGGCAGTAAGGATTGATTATGCATTTTGGAATTATGTGCAAGTAATTAGTAGTAGGAGGCATTTTTCCCTTAAAGTAGACTTAGGGAGGGTTGTTGGAAATTGTGCCTTAGGGGTCAAGCAATGCAATTTGAACATTGTTATTTAATGAACTTCTCCATTTTATTGTCATATTATTTGCATGTTCACTATAATAACTATCCTTGAATAAATCATAATGATTGTCCTAAATGTCCGTGGTCGGTCATCTATACAGGAGTAAAGATGAAATAATACTAATACGACTTTGAAGAGGAATAGATATACGAATCAAAGTCTTAGACACTTGTAAAAGTACAAGGTGCTAGATAGCCCTGCTATGAGAAAGCTGCATGAATCAAGTCATAAGCTTGTCTTATGTATAACCACGTCACTATGCCCTTTTGAACTGAGATAATCATGAATTACTATATGATATTTGCTCAACTTTGACCTAGTCAAAAATCACCTTTGACCTGGTGATGATAAAGGCTATGTTCGGGCTTAGGGCTTTTCATGTAAAGGAATATGAATGGTCAAGATGGAATTTGTCCCTCACGTTAGTACTGAGGTATTACTGGGCCCCTCAATGAGTGAGTCAGAGAAATATATGACCATACTATAATGGAAAGGAGTTTACATTTCTATAGTTAGACTACTCAGGGAATGAGAAAGTAATGGTCAGGAATAGGAGGATGACATTCTTCATGCCTCATCCTTGACCAAAATATTATATGACAAAAGGGACGTGATATGGTTGTATGATAAGTTGCACAGTTTATTGATCCTCATATAAATTGGGTAGTTGAATGTGTTTCTAGAAACCGCTTATGACTTGTGAGTCATTTGCTCATTGCCAACTATATATGGGCCTATGGGGTGGCACACAAAAATAGCCCCAACACGAGCTATAATGTCCAAATCCGTTGAATCTAAGATATGTCTAGATTTAATGAATATAATGGTAAATCTAGGGTGGACAAATAGATATATATATTAGATGATGATGTTATTATATTGTGGTAGTTTTAAATTTAGTTTTATCTGGTAAGTTAAATTTTATAACTAACATGATAAAGATATAATATCTCAGATTTAATTTATAAACATAAATTAAATCTATTTCTATTGGCTCTTTATTCAGGTTAAATAAATAGGTCAAATTAAAACTGTTGGACTGATTTAATTAAATCATATTTATTTAATTTACTTAGTAAAGGACAATTAAGTGTTAATTGAATGATATGGATTTCAAAATTAATTAAGATTAATTTTAAAAATCCAATATTCATCATAAAATAGAAAGCCTTAACTAGTTATTTAAAGGGTGAGATAGGGTTTTCTATGGGTGATGAAAGATAGATAGAGAGCCATGAGAAAAGAAAACTCAAGAGGGGAACATTGGTGGCACTAGCACACTATTCGTGTTAGATTCTTATTCATTTGAATATCGATAGAGGGAGCTAATCCAAGTTGTTATCTCTTTGAGATCAAAAAGAAAGATTGAACACATAAGAAAGGTACGTTTCTCTACTACTCGATTTAAACATCATTGCCAAATCCATAGTAGGGATTGAAAACTTTTGAATTTTAATTTTCTGCTGCACCCACTAGTGCCAATATGGGTTACATAGGACTTTGAACTATCACAGTTGGAGTTTCCTAGATAAAGTTATAAATTTTCAAATTTAGGTGAAAATTCTGGTAGCTTATAGTTATCATGTGAATTTGAGATACTTGGAGTGAATTGTAATAATAGTGACTTACAAGGGTAAAGTAATGTCCTAGAGGTTAATGTAGCCACATAGGATGTTCATTTTTCATGGCTCTAATGATATGGATATATATATCTAGGGCAATGAGATGTCAAAGAAGAAGAATGGAAGGTTCTTCAATAAACATCAATGGTTGGAAGAAAGGTTAAAAGAAGAGGACATAAAGACATAAGGTAGTAAAACTTTCCAAACTTGCATTTACTTGATAAGTATGCTTATGGATTGATGTGTTTAATTGCTTTAATGAATGGTATGAAGCATATATGAATTATTGAAGCTCTATTTTTACTTATGCTATGGCCATAGATGTAATGTGTAAAATATTGAGCATGCAAGTATGTAATTGTGCTAGCATGAATTTATGTAAGCAAGCATGTCATGCATTAATTCTGGAAAATCACATCATCATCAGATGAAGTTTGTACATTGACATTTTCTCCACAACAAAACTGCCAGATAAAAACGCACACTGGCAGCTTTGTTGCAAAAGCATACTTAATTTCCAATTTTTGAGTCTTTAACCAGTCTATCAAAAATGATAACCAAAGCCTATTCCTACACAAATTTTTGTGTATAATACAATGGAAAGCACAAAAAGTACCAAAATCAAAATCCCTCACCCAGTTTTACTTCTGATCGGAATATATGCTCAAAAATAACAAAAATCTAACTTTGTGATTTTGACTACCGATAAGCCTAATACTTCAACAAGCATCATATATCACTTTATATATGATTAAAACATCTTCCTTCTTAAAAAACAACCCTTGGATGAAATACATAGGTGGTTCAATAGCTAAGAAAAATGCAATGAAATCAAAAAGTATTCAGTTCAAAAGAAAGCCTACGCTTACCTCTTCACATTTCTACAAGTAGTTTGGTATTCCGGCAGCACTCTGGTAGACAAACTAATACAAAACTGTTAGGATCGGTAGGCACAGCGGAAGAATTTTAAAAATTTTCACCGATCCTCATCAAGGATCTATCAACAGCGTTTAAACCAAGTTGGAAGGATTCAAACCTTTTTGATGATTCAGAGTTTTCACGATCTCTAAGAGCCAACACGTCAGGTCCGCTCCCTCTACCGGTATCCACACAAATGCTCTCAAACTGAGACTACGTGCTAGCGCCTTTAATGTCTTATAGGGTTTCCTTGCGGCTCTCAATTCTCATGTGTATATGAATATATCTGCTTTATCAAGTTTTATAACCTATTAGGGCTATTTTCAAATTTCAAAATTAATCATCGTTAATTTTGAAATTAATTAACAATTAATTATCTTGATGAGCTAATTAAATAAATTCAGTTTAAATTAAATCTGTCCAGCAGTTTTAATTTAACCTATTTATTTAATCCAAATAAAGAGCCATTAGATTTAATTTATCTTCATAAATTAAATATGAGATACTATATCTCTATCATGTTAGTTATTAAATTTAATATATCTTAATAAATTAAATTTAAAACTAACATAATATAATAATATCATATAATATATATACATATATATATATATATATAAGATATACATTTCGAAAATATATCTATATAATATTATTAAATATAATAATATCATATAATATATATACATACATATATATAAGATATATATTTCGAAAAAATATATATCTATATAACATTATTAATGAATTATATATATATATATATAAATATAAAATTCATCCACCCTAAATTAAACATTATCTCGTGTTAGGCCATTCTAGTGTGCGACCCTGTATGCCCATATGAAGTTGGCACTGGGCTAATAACTATACTAACCCAAAAGTCGCAAGCGGCCTCTAGCAAGACATTACGACTACCCAATTCATATGAGGATCATTATCACGATACAACCTGTCATACAACTATGTCACGTCCCTTTTGTCACACGATATATCGATCAAGGATAAGGCATGGATAATGTCATCCTCTTGTTCCTGACCATTACTTTCTCGATTCTTGAGTAACCTGATAATAGAGACAGAAACTCCTTTCATCATAGTATGGCCATACATTTCTCAGATTTACTCATTGAGGGGCTCAGTAATATCTCTCTACTAATGTGAGGAACAAATTCCATCTTGATCATTCTTATTCCTCTGCATGCAAAACCACTAAGCCCGATCGTAGCCTTTATCATCACCCTGTCAAAAGTGACTTTTGACTAGTTCAAAGCTTATCAACTCTCATATAGGAATCCATAATGACCTCAGGTATAAAGGCATTGTGACGTGGTTATACATGAGGAAAGCTTATGACTTGATCCATGTAGCTTTCTCATAGTGGGTCGGTCCAACACCTTGTACTCTTACAAGTGCCTAAGACTTTGATTCGTATCTCCATATCTTATCAAAGTCATACTGGTCTTGTTTCATCTCTTCTCCCGCATAGATGACCGACCAGGAACATTTTAGGACAATCTTTATGAATTATCCAAGGATACAATTATCACAGTTAACATGCAAATAATATGATAACAGAATGGAGAAATTTCATTGAAATAATAATGTTCAAAGTATAATGATTGGCCCTTAGGGCACAATTTCCAATAAAAACACCTTAGATGACGAATCTAAGACCATAGAATTGAAGCTTATAGTGAGTAGAGGAAGTTTCCTAAAGGACTTAGCGGACGATAACGACGATTCGGGGTTGAAATCGGCTACGGTAGTCAAGAAAACTCACTATTCACTCCTCCTTCTCTCTTGTGTTCTTGAGTTTATGAAATCATATTTTTCTTTCTCTTAGATAGATGAACGAAATTGACTCTTAATGGGCAAGAAATGGTTGAGATTTTATCTTAAAAAATGATCTCATCTTAGCTTGCCAAGTGTCACAAGTTTAAGGCTTAAGAGTGCCACTTGTCATGCAACCATTGGTCTTCCATTTTCTCTTTCTTTCGTGGGGCACAAATGATCAGGGAAAGGGGGAGGCATGAAAATTTCCCCAGACTCCTGCGCTTGGTGCCCGACTTGTAAAGTGCGAGACTCAGCCGGAGACCGGTGAATTCCTCGGACTTAGCCGCTAGGTGGCGCACTATGGAGATGACAACATGAAAGGCTTAAAGTGGGTGTAATAATGTGTGATTATGAGGGAAACATGTCACCTCCTCATTTAACCAACCCAAATACATGTTTTTACATTGTAATGATTTTGGAACACTTGTCATTTCCTTATATGACCAACACAAAAGATGTGTTATCATGAGTCATAATAAGCTGTCATTACATACTTTACTGAAGGTTTTTTGATAAAGTTGCTCAATTGGTGCATTCCCTTGAATTCCACATGGTACCCATGTGGGACCGTGGCACACATATCGAGGCACACCACACAACTTTTGAAATTCCTCCGATCTCACAATTGACGCCTCTGTGCCTTGCAGCCCCCGACGAATTTTCTTCGGACTTCTTATACTTGTATTTTTACAATCTTGACTTCTCAATTTCCATGAATGACATAATGGACATATAGGAATTTCAAAAGTAACTCTACCTTTAATTTGTAAATACCAGTATTTATTTTATTCCACCATTTCCATATTTACATGTTTTAAGTATTACAAAATTTGGTATATTATAATTCTTCCCCCATACAAGAAATTTCATCCTTGAAATTTGTTACACGTCCTAAGATAGAAATTTTGGGTGACATTTCATCATATCCTCTTCTAGTTCCCATATTGCCTCTCTTGGAGATAAACCTTTCCAGACCACCTTTACGAATGGTATACTTCGATTTTTAAGCCGTTTCTCTTGTTGGTCAATGATTTGCTTCGGCTCTACTTCATAGGTATTATTTTCTCGTACCTCGATTTCTTCATACTCGATCACGTGCTTGGGGTCTAGTTGGTACTTCTTTAACTGAGAGACATGAAATACATCATGTAGTCTGCTCAAGTTTGGGGGTAGGGCTATTTTGTATGCCACTAGTCTAATTCTCACAAAAATCTCAAAAGGACCAATACACCGTGGGCTTAACTTCTTTTTCTTTTTTGCTTTACCGATTCCAGTAATTGGAGATACTTTCAGGAATACTGATCTCGAACTTTGAATTCTAGAGGTCTTCTTTTGTTAGCGTAACTTTTCTGTCTACTCTGTGCTACAAGGAGCCTCTTTCTGATAGTTGTTATTTGTTCTGAAGTTTGATCAACCACCATACAATTTTCTCTCTAATAATTCTATCTAGCAGAGAGGTGACTGGCATTTCCTTCCATAGAGTGCTTCATACGGAGCCATTTGAATGCTCCCATGATAGCTGTTGTTGTAAGCAATTTCGGCGAGTGGAAAGAAACGATCCCAATTCCCCTTGAAATCCTTAACACATGCTCGCAACATGTCTTCCAGTGTTTGTATAGTCCTCTCTGACTAACCATCTTTTTATGGATGATAGGCCGTACTGAATTTCAACTTTGTACCCAATGCTTCGTGAAGAGCTTTCTAGAATCGAGATGTGAAGAGAGGTATCTCTCAAAGATAATACTCTTTGGTGTACCATACAATAGGATTATCTCCTTTATATAAATTTCTGTTAGGTTCTCAGGAGAATAACTAGCATTGATAGGTAGGAAATGAGTCAACTTTGTAAACCAATCAACAATTACCCATATTGCGTTGTAGTTTCTGATCCTGTGTAATCCCACTTCCAAATCCATGATAACACTCTCCTACTTCTACTCAGGAATTTTGGGGCTTTGCAGAAGTCCTGATGTCGTTGATATTCAATTTTACCTTTTGACAAGTAAGACATCGTGTAACATACTTAATTACATCACTTTTCAGTCCTGGCCACCAGTATTCTAATTTCAAGTAGTGGTACATCTTGATTGCTCCTGGATGAAGAGTATATTTACTCTTATGTGCCCATCCAGAATTTTTCGCCTTATGTCAGCCTTTGGTGGAACATATACTTGCTTCTTGTATCTGACTAACCTACTGGGCGAAAGATCATAGTCTGGATTTTCACCTGTTTTGATCATTTCTTGAATAGACATGGCCTACTCATCTTGTTTATGAGCTTCTTCTATTTATGCGCTCAGACCACTTTGCTCTTGATTGACATTAAAGTTAGCAATAAGTACTTCATTTGGTACATTCATGTTCAGGAATAGTTGAGTTGACAAATTCAGATTCCAGAATTCCTCTAGTAATCCTTATTCTCGTACCATCATGATTGCCACCTGCACCTCCTTCCTACTAAGAGCATCGGCGACAACATCCACTTTCCTTGGATGATATTTAATCTCCAGGTTATAGTCTTTCAGCAACTCCATCCATCTCTGCTGCCACATGTTAAGTTATTTTCGGTCATGTAAGTACTTAAGACTTTTGTGATTACAGTATAACTCTACAGTGGTACCATATAGATAATGCCACCATATCTTCAAAGCAAACACGATCGCTGCAAGTTCCAAATCATGAATGGGGCAATTCAATTCATAAGTCTTTAGCTATCGAGAGGCATTTGCCACTACCCTTCCTTGTTGCATAAGGACATCCTAATCCCTGTTTACTAGCATCGCTATACACCACGAAGGTTTCATGGGGATCTGGGATAATCAATACTAGAGTGGTCGTCAATCTCTCTATCAGCTGTGTGAAGCTCTTTTCACACCGTTCATCCTACAAAAATGATTGGTTCTTTCTTGTGAGCTTTGTCAAAGGTAAGGCAATTCTGGAAAAATTCTGTATGAACCTACGATAGTAACCAGTAAGACCCAGAAAACTTGTATTTCTGTAACAGTTTTAGGCCTCTTCCAGTTTAACACTACTTCTACTTTACTAGGATCAACGGAGACCCATTCTTCTGAAATCATATGACCCAAAAATTTGACTTCTGACAGCCAAAAGTCACATTTACTGAGTTTGGCAAAGAGTTGCTTTTTCCTTCAGGATGCCCATCACAATCCTCAGATGCTCCTTATGCTCTTCTCTATTTTTGGAATAAATCAGGATGTCGTCAATGAAGACTACCATGAATTGATCTAAGTGCTGACGAAAGATCCAATTTATGTAGTCCATAAACATAGTAGGTGCATTAGCCAAGCCGAAGGGCATTACTAAAAATTCATAGTGCCCATATCTGGTCCTGAAAGTTGTTTTCAAGATATCTTCAGCCTTTACTCGTAGCTGATGATAACCTGATATCAAGTTAATCTTCGTTAACATACTAGATCAATATAATTAATCAAGGAAGCAGATATTTGTTCTTGACAGTCACCTTGTTCAATTCTTTATAGTCAATGCATAGTCTTAGGCTTCCATCTTTCTTCTCACAACAAAACTGGTGCCTCTATGGTGAAACACTGGGTCGGATGAAAGCTTTCTTCAGAAGTTCTTCAATTTACTTCTTCAGTTCCATCATTTCATTTGGTGCCATTCTATAAGGTGCTTTAGACACTGATCTAGCTCCTGGTGTGATTTCAATAGCGAACTCTACTTTTCTTTCTGGAGGCAACTCAGTAATATCTTCTGGGAAGACCTCAGGGAATTCATTCATGATGGGTATATTTTCAAGAGTTAAATTTGTCTTTGCCTGTATTGAGAAAAACACTATATACCCTTGACACCCTTTCCCCAGGCATTTTTCAGCTTCAGCCACAGAGAGAAGGTTTAGGTTGGACTAGCATCAAGTTTCATTTGCGGTTCTAGAAATACTACCTTCTTATTACCACAATCCAGTAACACATTGTTTGCCATCAACCAATTTAACCTAGTATGACTTCCAGGTGTTAGAGTGGCAAATAAATTATATCTATTACAGATTCATGCCCCTCAACATTTATAGCACAACTTAGACATACATTAGCTGTAATAGTTTTGACACCCATAGGCCTCGATACAGTCAAGTCATATAGTAATTTATAGATGCTTAGCTCTAATCATTTAGCACATTCATATGAAATGAAAGAATGACTAGTACCCAAGTCAAACAATTCGTGCAAAATATTACCGTAGAGGAGGAAAGTACCTTGGATCATCTTTAATGATTTTGGGCTTCCACTTGCGTCATGGCAAAAAATCTACCCTGGTTCTGTGGCTTGGTCTCAACTGCTCGCTGTAGACAATCTTTGATAAAGTGTATGGGATTTCTACAAGCATGACAAATCAGTTGCACTTCATAAGATCTACCCAGGTGTGTCCTACTGCATCGAGGACATGGTTGCTATGTTTGAGAACCTTGGTAACCTTTCTTCTCAAATTGAAAGGCCTTCTTGTTGTTTCCCTTTGGAAAGAATCCTTGTCCCTTTTGTTTTTGAGAAGTATTCCCCTTACTAGATCTCTGGTTTCAGTCCTCCAATTAACAAATCGAAGCTCTATTCCTCATCATCTTTAAATTGTAAATAAGAGGAGTAACGAGATAACCGAGTGAACCGAGATAGGTACTCATCAAAAGTCTCAGCATCACCTTGTCATATATTCAGGAATTCTTTCTCCTTTGCAAGCATCAAAGACCTCAGGAAGAATTTCTTGTTGAACTCATGTTGGAATAACTCCCAGGTTAATGGAATGTTTCATGCATTCAGTATTACTGTTATATTTATTACTGTTATATTTCTTCAACAGTGGTCAACGTCTCCCTCCAATTTTTATATAGCCATTCTAGTTTTCATCTTTATAGGATACCCTAGCACCTCAAATATTTTCTCCAACCGTGTTAACCATTCCTCAGCAACTTGTGGATCACATTTTCCCCTAAATGCTGGAGGCTGGTACTTAATGAATTTAGGCATCTAGTATTATAGATCTTCTTCTCAGGCAAGAACAAATGGGAATCCCCTGATTAGATTCCAGTGTTTGTGATTGTTCAGCATTCTCAGACGATTCCTCCTCTAGATCCACCTCAGTGTCTTCATTTATGTTGCTGTCTTCAGGTTGTACCCTATCTACATTTTTCTTTTCTTTCCCTTCTCGGATTTTCTCACGCAAGCCTTGAATCATTTTAAAAATTTGCTGCATAGGGTCTAGTAGGTTTCCTATTTCTTTGACTTCTGGCACTACAGGTCTTTTCTTTGGTCTACCTTTCACCATTATTTCTTTTCACTATTACTAAAGAAAATTTGCACCATTAATTTGACACTTATCATATATATATATATGTACTCCTTAAGCTTCAAATACTATTGCACACCAGGATATGCATATGTTAATATTAAAGAGTCATATTCATAATAAAGTGACTAAAATGTCTTAATATATACATAAAGTAGCCTTTTCTGTGCTACCATAACCAGTCCAGCTGGCCCAACCATTACCAGTCCATGTTCTGCACCATATATAATTCAATGTGATCTAGAAAGCTCTCAAACTCAAAAGGACCCCAAAATACGATCTTATTCTTCTTTTTGATCCAAGCTATAAAATCGGGAAGGTAGGCTAGTGTAGTTTGGATCTAGATATCATTGGTTAACACTAACCTAAGTTCGGCCCTTCACCCATATAGATTCCTTACTTGCTCGAAGAATGCTATATATCAAATCATAGAGGAAATAAATTCATTGAACAGTAGCAAGTATAATTCCTTAAAGTGTTCCCACAGCTTATGGTTTGGGTGTGGGTTAAAGAATAACTGAGTCACTAGGGCTCTAGACTCAGTATCAGAATCGGCACCCTAAAAAATCTAGTTGTTCTTGGGCTCACTAGTATCGCCTATATATGGCTCTATGCTAGGACTAGCCTGCCTAGCCTTTATTATTATTGTCGTATGATCAGGAACTCTTTTTTTTACCGGATGCCGCACTCATGGTCCATGCCCTCCACTACGCTCCCCTTTATTAATGACTACAAAAAGTTTACCCTTTGGTATACGATTCTCTGGGGGAGGCTGGTTAACAGATGGGGGTGAACTACTTCTTGGTCTTTTCCTATCAGACATGTCTCCTACAATAAAGCAACTAACAAAGGGTTAGAATTTACTAATTGTAATAACATACATAGAGAACTTTATCCTAAAGCCAAGAACTTATGCTTTGATACCAATAAATTGTTGGAAATTGTGTCCAAAAGGCCATTCATTGTACTTTGAACATTATTATTTTAATGAAATTTCTCCATTCTATTATCATATTATTTGCATATTAACTGTGATAGTTGTATCCTTGGATAATTCATAAAGATTGTCCTAAAATGTCCCTGGTCAGTCATCTATGCGGGAGCAGAGATGAAACAAGATCAGTATGACTTTGATAAGATATGGAGATACGAATCAAAGTCTTAGGCACTTGTAAGAGTACAAGGTACTGGACCGACCGACTATGAGAAAGCTACATGGATCAAGTCATAAGCTGTTCTCATGTATAACCATGTCATAATGCCCTTAGACCTGAGGTCATCATGAATTCTTACATGAGAGTTGTTAAGCTTTGAACTAGTCAAAAGTCACTTTTGACTAGGTGATGATAAAGGCTACGATTGGGCTTGGTGGTTTTTCATGCAGAGGTATATGAATAATCAAGATGGAATTTGTCCCTCACATTAGTAGAGAGATATTACTGGGCCCCTCGATGAGTGAGTCTGAGAAATGTATGGCCATACTATGATGAAAGGAGTTTCTGTCTCTGTTATCAGGCTACTTAGGAATCAAGAAAGTAATGGTCAGGAACAAGAGGATGACATTATCCATGCCTTATCCTTGATCGATATATCATGTGACAATAGGGACGTGACATGGTTGTATGACAGGTTGCATCGTGATAATGATCCTCATATGAATTGGGTAGTCATAATGCCTTGCTAGAGGCCGCTTGCGACTTTTGGGTTAGTATAGTTATTAGCCCAGTGCCAACTTCATATGGGCCTACAGGGTCGCACACAAGAATTGCTCAACACGAGATAATGTTTAATTTAGGGTGGACGAATTTTATATTTATATATATATATATATAATATAAAATTCATTAATAATATTATATAGATATATATATATATATTTGAAATATATATCTTATATATATGTATATATATTATATGATATTATTATATTGTGTTAGTTTTAAATTTAATTTCTTAAGATATATTAAATTTAATAACTAATATGATAGAGATATAGTATCTCAGATTTAATTTATGAAGATAAATTAAATCTAATGGCTCTTTATTTGGATTAAATAAATAGGTTAAATTAAAACTGTTAGACAGATTTAATTTTAACTGAATTTATTTAATAAGCTCATCAAGATAATTAATTGTTAATTAATTTTGAAATTAATGATGATTAATTTTGAAATTTGAAAATAGCCCTCACAGGTTATAAACTTGATAGAGCAGATATATTCATACGCACATGAAAATTGAGAGCCACAAGTGAAACCCTAGGAGACATTAGAGGCGCTAGCATACAGTCTTGGTTGGAGAGCATTCGTCTAGATACCGGTAGAGGGAGCGGACCTGACGTGTTGGCTCCTAGAGATCATGAAAACTCTGAATCATCAAAAGGTATGAATCCTTCCAACTTGGTTTAAACGCCGTTATGGATCCTCGATTAGGATCTGTGAAAATTTTTAAAATTCTTCCGCTGTGCCTACCGATTCTAACAGTGGTATCAGAGCCAGCTCCATTGTGCGTTTAAAATGAGTTTATGTTCTTATACATGTGATATATATGGGATGTGTACGTATGTTTATAAGAAATACTCGAATATGCATGTGATTTGGTTAATACAAAACGAAAATATTTAGAAAGATGTGATCTTGTAATTTTGTTAATTTTCAATTTTGTTTAAATTGAATCTTGAAATTGTTTCGTTTTTGGTTTTGAAATTATATAGCAGGACCGCCGTGACTACCTCTTCGTAGCGCAATATAATCTGATCACGACATTTATTGCTTTTCATATTGTATGAATTCTTGTTGTGGTTTATTATTTATCTTTGTTTGGGTATGGTGAACAACATGGCTTTATAATTTTACAAAGGGTTGTAATGTTTAAATACGGCCTGCGTGCCGTGCCTTTCTCTAAATACTCTCGATGTACATTCTCTTCTCATCTAACTCCCCTCGAATGTTTAAACGAGGTTTCTGTTAATGTATTTCTTTTCTTATTTAGAGAAGTTCTCTCATTGGCTTGGGACATGCCCTAGAAACAGCTGCGTTCACACTAAATCGTGTTCCATCTAAGGCAATTGAAAAGACACCATATGAGATATGGAATGGAAAGAAACCAAGTTTATCTTTTCTCAAGATCTGGGGATGTGAGGTATATGTTAAGCAACAAGCCTCTGATAAATTAGTGCCCAGATCCACAAATTGCCTTTTCGTGGGGTATCCTAAAGAAACAAAAGGATACTATGTCTACAATCCCATCGATAACAAATTGTTTGTTATTTGAGATGGTAAGTTTCTAGAAAGAGAGTTTGTCTCTAAAACAACCAGTGGGAGGGACGTACATCTTGAAGAAATTTGAGAGCCACAAGATGGTACAGAACCACATATGGAAATTAGAGAAGACTCACAACAAGTTGCTGAGCCTCCTCAAGTAACATAAGGTCCACGAAGATCTGATAGGACACAGCATCATCCTCAGAGATATGGATTTCTCATTACTGAAGGCTGTGATGTGTTGCTCATTCAGCAAAATGAGCCTACCACTTATCGAGAAGCCACAGTGGGACCAAACTCTGAGAAATGGCTAAATGCCATGAAGTCTGAAATGCAATCCATGTATGACAATCAGGTATGGACCTTAGTCGATCTACCTGAAGGTGTAAAAACCATTGGGTGCAAATGGGTTTTCAAGGAGAAAACTGACATGGATGGCAATGTAAATGTCTTCATGGCATGACTGGTTGCAAAAAGATTCACTCAAACTCATGGTGTAGACTATGATGAAACCTTTTCCCCAGTTGTAATGGCCAAATCAATCAGAATCCTTCTTGCCATTGCAGCATATTATGACTATGAAATATGGCAGATGGATGTCAAAACAGCCTTTCTTAATGGAAAGCTGCTTGAGGATGTGTACATGACACAACCTGAGTTTGGATTCATTCAAAACATCGATGAACCTTGTGTTTACAAGAAGGTTAGTGGGAGTATAGTTGTATTTCTAGTGCTTTATGTAGATGACATCCTACTCATTCGGAATGATATTCCTACCTTGCAGAGTGTCAAGTCTTGGTTAGGAAAGTCCTTTTTAATGAAAGACTTAGGTGAAGCCAACTATATCCTAGGGATTAGGATCTATAGGGATAGATCCAAAAGACTAATAGGCCTAAGTCAGAGTACATACATAGACAAGATACTGAATATGTTCAGTATGTATGATTCAAAAAGGGGTTACATGCCCATGTCTTATGGCATCCGTCTTAGCAAGGATCTGTGTCCTAGTACACCTAATCAGCGAGATCGCATGAGTAAGGTTCCATATGCCTCGACCATTGGATCCATCATGTATGCCATGTTATGTACTCGACTGGATATCTCGTTTGCCTTAAGTATGACCAGTAAATACCAACAAGATCCTAGTGAGGGTCATTGGACTGCTGTTAAGAATATCCTAAAGTACTTAAGAAGGACTAAGGACTTATTTTTGGTCTATGGTGGATTGGATGATGAGCTCTGCATAACCGGTTACACATATGCAAGTTTCTAAACTGACCAAGACGACCTTAAATCACAATCTGGATATGTATTCCTCTTGAATGGTGGAACAGTAAGCTGGAAGAGCTCCAAGCAGAGCACTATAGCAGCATCAGATGTAGCTAAAGAAGCCGTTTGGATCAGAAAGTTCATTATTTAACTAGGGGTGTGCCTACCATCTCAAATCTAATAGATTTGTTCTGAGAAAATAGCGGTGCTATTGCACAGGCCAAGGAGCCTAAGTCACATCAAAGGACCAAGCATATACTCAGGCGATTTTATCTTATTAGAGAAATCAATGATAGAGGTAATATAAAGATATGCAAAGTAGCACGAGAAGATAATGTTATTGATCCTCTTACTAAGCCACTTACACAGGCAAAGCATGAGCATCATGTTAGGGCAATAGGAATTAGGAAAATTAATGATTGCACATAGGGCAAGTGGGAGGATGTTGGAAATGGTGCCCTAAGGGCCAATCATTGTACTTTGAACATTATTATTTTAATGAAATTTCTCCATTCTGTTATCATATTATTTGCATGTTAACTGTGATAGTTGTATCCTTGGATAATTCATAAAGATTGTCCTAAAATGTCCCTGGTCGGTCATCTATGCGGAAGCAGAGATAAAACAAGATCAGTATGACTTTGATAAGATATGGAGATATGAATCAAAGTCTTAGGCACTTGTAAGAGTATGAGGTGCTGGACCGACCCACTATGAGAAAGCTACATGGATAAAGTCATAAGCTTTTCTCATGTATAACCATGCCACAATGCCCTTAGACCTGAGGTCATCATGGATTCCTACATGAGAGTTATTAAGCTTTGAACTAGTTAAAAGTCACTTTTGACTGGGTGATGATAAAGGCTACGATCGGGCTTGGTGGTTTTTCATGCAGAGAAATATGAATGATCAAGATGGAATTTGTCCTCACATTAATAGAGAGATATTACTGGGCCCCTCGGTGAGTGAGTCTGAGAAATGTATGGCCATACTATGATGAAAGGAGTTTCTGTCTCTGTTATCAGGCTACTCAGGAATCAAGAAAGTAATGGTCAGGAACAAGAGGATGACATTATCCATGCCTTATCCTTGATCGATATATCGTGTGACAAAAGGGACGTGACAAGGTTGTATGACAGGTTGTATCGTGATAAAGATCCTCATATGAATTGGGTAGTCGTAATGTCTTGCTAGAGGCCGCTTGCGACTTTTGGGTTAGTATAGTTATTGGCCCACTGCCAACTTCATATGGGCCTACAGGGTCGCACACAAGAATGGCCCAACACGAGATAATGTTTAATTTAGGGTGGACGAATTTTATATTTATATATATATAATATAAAATTCATTAATAATATTATGTAGATATATATATTTTTGAAATATATATCTTATATATATATTATATGATATTACTATATTGTGTTAGTTTTAAATTTAATTTGTTAAGATATATTAAATTTAATAACTAACATGATAGAGATATAGTATCTTAGATTTAATTTATGAAGATAAATTAAATCTAATGACTCTTTCTTTGGATTAAATAAATAGGTTAAATTAAAACTGTTGGACATATTTAATTTAAACTGAATTTATTTAATTGGCTCATCAAGATAATTAATTGTTAATTAATTTTGAAATTAATGATGATTAATTTTGAAATTTGAAAATAGCCCTCATAGGTTATAAATTTGATAGACCAGATATATTTATACGCACATGAAAATTGAGAGCCGCAAGTGAAACCCTATGAGACATTAGAGGCGCTAGCATGCAGTCTCGGTTGGAGAGCATTCATGTGGATACCGGTAGAGGGAGCAGACCTGACGTGTTGGCTCCTAGAGATCATGAAATCTTTGAATCATCAAAAGGTATGAATCCATCTAACTTGGTTTAAACGCCATTGATAGATCCTCGATTAGGATTGGTGAAAATTTTTAAAATTCTTCCGCTGTGCCTACTGATTCTAATATAAATGTAGCACCCATGTTTTGAAATCATATAGATGGCATACGTAGAGTAATATCTTTAAAAAGGAAACTGGTAATCTTTTTGTAAACAATGGAAGTCCTACTACAAGCAGAGTGTGCAGAAGCACTTGAGTGGATTTTCAAAAAATATTTTCAAAAATCATTTTCAAATATCGTCTCGTTATCTTACGAATCATTTTAAGTCGTCCATTTTTGGTTTATTTCTTTATATCAGAGTTTTTAGTAATAAGTTCTCTGTTGAAACCCAAACTACTTTGTTTAATTAATGGTCCTAGGTAGACAGTTGTCCACTACTGTTTCAAATGTCATGCGTTTGCTTATATACAGGCCTTACATATATGTCAGTATGAGACTGACCACACTTAAATACAAATTAAGTACAATCTCCAAAATAAATAACTAAGACAAAATTAAATTCTAAGTCCTTTGCTTCATTCGCCTATATTTACCTTCTTGCCTGAGGAACTACTTGCCCAAGCTGAAAATTTGTTTTGGAAAAATAGGGTGAGATTTAATTAATCTCATTAGTAACATATATAAATCATATAAAATGCACATATATAATGCCATGTCAAACAAAGTTATAGTATAATCAACAAATTCAACATTCAGAGATAAATTCACAATATGTAAAAAGCATAATGTTACTAATTCAAGGATAATCGTCCCTTGCTACAGTGCTGGGAAATTCTACTGGGCCTCAGCCCTTCTCATCTGAATGTTTTACATTCACAATGGTACAAACATGTAATAAACATAACACATGATATGTGAGGGACAAGTTACTACCTGACAATTTTTCCAAATCTTGATCTTGATTGACGTACTTTGAACTCCCTGGGCAAGAGTCAAGTTCTATAAATTATAATTTACGGGCAATGAGTTATTTCTTAGTCCAATTCCTCATAAATTATTCTCTTTTGTCGGTTATCATTAGGGTCACTACATTAGGCCCAATATGAAGCTAATGAGCTCAAGCTACTCCAAATGCTTAACTTAACTCTTAAATGTCCAATTCTATTATAAAAACACTTTACTTTGAATTTTTAGATAATTACCAAATGCTAGCAGATTTTTCACTAAAATTTGAAAAATCATTACTAATTCTAGAAAAATCAAATTGTGGTGATTCAAAATTCTATATGACCCTCATTAATTCTAGTTTAAGGGAACAATACTTTCAGTACCTATCTGACTGCAAACACCTCCCAGCTTTTGTTTATCCCCCTGCTACCAGAGAATCTGACCAGTTTTAGTGGTCTTCTTCAAACACTCATAACTCCTTGTATACTTAATGAAATCCTTCATAATACCTATCAAATTAAAGGTCTTTAAGCATACTTTAATTTTGGAAAATCTCATCATCATCAGATGAAGTGTGTACATTGACATTTTCTTCACAACAAAACTGCCAGACAAAAATGCACACTGGCAGCTTTGTTGCACAAGCATACTTAATTTCCAATTTTTGAGTCATTAAACAAGTCTATCAAAAATTATAACCAAAGCCTGTTCCTACACAATTTTTTGTGTAGAATACAATGGAAAGCTCAAAAGTACTAAAATCAAAATCCCTCACCCAGTTTTACTTCTGACTGGAATATATGCTTAAAAATAACAAAAATCTAACTTTGTGATTTTGAATATCGATAAGCATAATACTTCAACAAGCATCATATATCACTTTATATATGATTAAAATATCTTCCTTCTTTAAAAACTACCCTTGGATAAAATATATGGGTGGTTCAAGAGCTAAGAAAAATGCAATGAAATCACAAAGTATTCGGTTCAAAAGAAAGCCTACCCTTACCTCTTTGCGTTTCTACAAGTAGTTTAGTTTTTCGGGGGCACTCTGATAGACTAACTAACACAAAACACCTTAGATGAGAAATCTAAGACCATAGAATTGAAGCTTATAGTGAGTAGAGAAAATTTTCTGAAGGACTTACTGGACGATAACGGCGATTCGAGGTCAAAATTGGCTCCGGTAGTCAAGAAAACTCACTATTCACTCCTCCTTCTCTCTTCTTGTGTTCTTGAGTTTATTAAATTAGATTTCTCTTTCTCTTAGATGGCTGAATGAAATTAACTCTTAAAGGGCAAGGAACGGTTGAGATTTAATCTTAAAAAATGATCTCATCTTAGCTTGCCAAGTGTCACAAGTTTAAGGCTTAAGAGTGCCACGTGTCATGTAACTATTGGTCTTCTGTTTTCTCTTTCTTTGGTGGGGCATAAAAGGTCAGAGGAAGGGGGACACCTGACAATTTCCCTAGACTTTTGGGTTCAGTGCCTGACTCGTAAAGTAAGCAACTCGGTCAAAGACCGGTGAATTCCCTGGACTCAGCCACTAGGTGGCGTACTCCAGAGATGACAACACGAAAGGCTTAAAGTGGGTGTAATAATGTGTTTTGATAAGGGACACATGTCACCTCCTCATTTGGCCAACACAAAAACATGTTTTTATTTTGTAATGATTTCGGGACACTTGTTATTTCCTTTTTTAGCCAACACAAAAGATGTGTTATCATAAGTCATAATGAGCTGTCATTACATACTTTACTGAAGTTTTTTTAATAAAGTTGCTCTATCGGTGCATTCCCCGGAATTCCACATAGGACCTACGAGGGACCGTGGTATGTATATCGAGGCATGTCATATAGCATTCGAATTCCTCCGATCTCGTAACTGTCACCTCTATGCCCTGTAACCATCGAAAAACTTTCCTCCGACTTCTTACAATTGTATTTTTACAATCCTAACTTCTTAATTTCTGTGAATGACACAATGAACATCTCAGAATTTTGAAACTAACTCTACCTTTAATTTGTAAATACCAGTATTTATTTTATTCCTCTATTTCCATATTTACACATTTTTAGTATTACAAAATTTGGTATATTGCAACAAGCTCATTAGTTAAGAAACTTTCTGCACATAAGTTGGCAAAGAACACTATGATATTAGTAATTGGAATTCAAAACTGATGAGTTGCAATGAAGTCCCAAGCCATTTGAGACCATACTTGATTTCTTTTAAAAGTTTTGAAAAACCCACTCAAGTGTAGGTTCAAATCCTATATTGAAGTTGGGACTTCAATTGTGTATAAAAGAATATTGGTCTCTAGGTTGAACTCATTATTTGTTCAAACTTATCTAAAGGCTTTGGAAGTAAGGTGTTACACATGCCCTAATGTCTTGGCCACTACATCCTCATTTATAGGAAGGCAGCCCCCTATGTTGAGACTTCATCGGACATGGCTTGCTATACTTGTAACAATAATGTTAATAGTAATAGTTAATTGAAAACATTACTTGTATGAATCTAGGATTAATATTAATATTTACCATTTTATTGGCAACCTCTTCTACCTGAGAATCATCATAAGAGCCATCTTTATTTTGCCTTGCCACTGACCAAAGTTCATGACGAGGAGGTCTACTACAATCCCTACTCTCAGCAACCAACTTTTTAAGAGCATGCCCTATTCACCCTCCTTGTAAGGAACTTATTGTTCTTCACCCTCGCCCTATTCACCCAACTTAATTCCATATGAAAAAACATAACACTCAAGTTAATATTAATTATATACATGCAGGTCTTATGAATTATGGATAGCAATTACTTGGAATACCGGATCATGATGTGAGATGACAAATAGTCTCCAATCATCCATTTGATAGTAGACTAAAGATCCACAGGAACTTTTGTCTTATCAGCTTCTTTAGGATTATGCAAATATGCCTTCATCAATGCATGACGGAATGTGCATAGTGATTGGCCAGTCTTATGACAAAGTCCTTGATGGTTTTTTTGTCTATATGATATATATACTTTAAAGCACACAATTCAAATTAACATTGTTTACAAGTAATTAGTAGGCAATATACCTTACCATGATATTGTCCCAAGTAATGTCTGCATATTCTCTCTATACGCAATGCCAGGTACACATAGTGATAGGAATGGCAGTCCTTGCCATTAAGCTGATATAGCTAATGAAGTATGAAAGCTCAAGAGGTTGGCCATCATTATTCCATGTCACATGAAATTTTCTCCCTAGAGACTTTTCTTCATTCACAAAAGTTAAGGCATGGTGGCCCATCTTTACAATATCCCACATTTGTTCTAACACCAGACCAGTAAGAACACCAGTACTAGAACATTATTAGAACTAAGGGTACTATCAGACCTAGGATCATTATCAGTATCATAGGAAGTAGAACTAGTTATTTTAACTGGAAAAAAAAGTCATTCAGTCAGCCATATGGACCAAACAAATGAGTTTTCTAGAGAAACATGATGCACCACTAAGATCAAAACCTATCTAGGCAGAACTTGACAAGTGTGTTAAGTGTAACAACTTGGGAAAGTGAAGAAGTGTGAGATAGAGGGTGTTTCAAAGGACATGTCAAAACTTGCTCATGGTTATAAGTTTAGAACTATTATGAAAGGTGGCCTTTTTCTTACGGTTCTTAATTTACAATCGTAATGAACCTTTAAATGAAAGTTCACCATTTAACATCACAATCGTTAGGTTTTGTAAATAGTGATGGGCTTTCTTAATGAAACCTTTGCATGAAAGGTCATGATTTTAGCATCATGAACATTAGCTTTTGTAAATGGTGATGAGTTTTCTTAATAAAACTTTGAACGAAGTTCACAGTTTTAACATCATAATTGTTAGGTTTTGTAAATAGTGATGGGCTTTTTTAACGAAATTTTAAATAAAAGTTCATGATTTTAACATCATGATCATTAGGTTTTGTAAATAGTGACTGCTTTTCCTAATGAACCTTTGAATGAAAGTTCACAGTTTTAACATAATAATTATTAGGTTTTGTAAATAATGACAAAGATTTCCTAATAATAGTTAGGTATTTGATATGGTATTCTAAAAAGTGACGGGTTTTACATAATAATCGTAACTTATTTGAGTTTTTTTTAATATTTTTTAAAGTTGATTATTCAACCTCATAGTACAAAAAAAAATTTAAAAAAAGAAAAAAAGAGAGTACGAATGAGAGAGGTCAGTTCCTTCAAGCAATTCCCATATGTCCTTGCTCTCCCATGTAATCGATGAAGAACAAAACTTAGAAGTTGGAATAGAAGTATATGCATGGATAAGGGTTTCATGGGTTATCCATTAGATCGTGTCCTTTAGAATGGAAAGGGTTATGTTATAGAGCCAAAAATGTCGATATAAATTGCCATGGATAACATAAGTAACCATTATTTACTAATAACTATGAACAACCCTTGTAAAATGCCTAAATTAATAACGGTTGTTTACTAATAACCGTGAAAAGTCAATTATTCTTTTTTAAAAAAATTTAGGCTACATTGCCCTAAAGATTAATTATTTGTAATATTCAAAAAATAAGAATAAGAAAAGAAGCAGTGGTTTTCATCATCACCACTATTATTGTCCTCCTCCTCCTACCCTCCCCCCTCGCTCGGCACATCATCGACATCTAAGGAAGGAGATAAAGGGTTTGACTAAAGTGATTATATACGACATGATTGTGATGTAGGATGAGGTCCAACTTCTTTTTCAAACTATTATATCCCAAATTTTGGGACTAGAGGGTTGAGAATAAGCCTGAATCATGTGGACTGATAAGCCCCGGTTTACCAAGTGTCCCAGAAAGGCATAAGAAACAAATTTTTTTTGGCATGTTTTGAATCATCAAACCTGGTCCAAACGTTATGAAATTTTATAGGATGAAAGTAGACATCCTAGACTTTCATTTGCCATGTAATATAAGATGTTTGGACTAGTGGATTGAAAGATATGATTTTTAAAAGTTTTACCATGAATTTGGAATGAATTCTGTGGTAGATTAGATTTGACGAATTTTCTAGAATTTTATGGTTATAATTGGTGCTCTGTAATACTTTTCCTCAAAAGAGGACTGAAAGAGTGTTACACATAAACTAGAACCACACAATTTGGAATTTTATAGATTTAGTTATGAATTTTCAAAGTTAATTGAAAATTCTGGCAGTTTTTAATCAATGTGCAAAATAGACAAATGTATAGGCAAAGTAGTCATTTCACTACATAAAAATTAAAAGCCAATATTTTTCCCCTTTTCATTATGGTAGTGACATCTAAAAAGAGAAGCAAGCAGGGAATTGGATACTTGGTCCAAATTAAGCAAAAGATAAAGCAATTTGAGACAAGTAAAAAGGATGAAGAAAATTCAACAATTTCAACCTGGAAATTTTGACAAAATGCAATTGCTTTGTAAGAAGACTTGGTCAACCAAATTGACATCTTTTCATGACCAAAGTTTTGGTAAAGTGTGGATGTGGAGAGGAAAAAGAAGCTAATCCAAAATAACAAAACCATTGCTAAATAAATTCCCATTTGCCTTTTTGCCAAGTAAGATTAAGTGTGGGCCACACATTTTTCCCTAATTGCTTTGGTAAATTTTAGTCAAGTATTAGGCATAGAGGGAAGAGAAAAATTTCAGATCATCTTACTCTCTCCCAAGCTCTCAAAGTTGGCTACTAGCAAGAAGAAAGTGAAAACAAAGTTCTCTTGAAGACAAGTTCAAGGTAAGAGCTTCTTCTTGGACTTTTATTTGGTAAATCACTTTTCTAGCTCAAATACCCTTTATGAAACTTGTTCCCATCTTCCTTGCTCCATATCTATGGTTTTTGTTTGTGAAGAATAGGAGTTTTTAGCCATCTTGCATGAACAATCAAAACCTCATGAATCCTCTAAAACCCTGATTACACAAAAAAGAGGGCAAAAATCTAGAATTCAAGAGCCTCACACAATGGTTACAACATATATATCAAAAGGTAGCTTTTGCTCACCTCTTTCACTATCTCTTGTTCTTTGATTCCTCTACCACCAATTTTCTTGAGCTCACAAAACACCTCTTCTTGAAAATCTAAAACTATAGAAATGAAGCCCTCATCAAGATAATCAAGATTAAAGAAGAGGTTTTTTAGCATTTAGTGTCATCTTCAATGTCAAAATGGCTTACCTTCACTAAATTTCACTTTCTCTTTTCTCCAACCACCACGGATGACCAAAGTGAGTTTGTAATAACCCAAATTTGATTAAGGGCTAATGACGATTATTAGGAATGATTTTGTGAATTAAAGTTGATTTGAGATCCGAATTAATTATTAGAAATGCCCAACAACTTGTATTTTAGCATAATTATGTGACAAAGTAATTTTAGGGGCTAAAATGAGGGAAGGGCGTATGGAATAGAGAAAGAAATGGGAAAATGTATTATGTGGTAATTTAGTAAAAATTTCTATGATCAAGGGAAAATTTGAAAGAATGGAAAAATTACCAGTCAATTAGTCAGTGATTAATCAAGAAATTAGTTATTAACTAAAAGAAATGAGGAGTGTGACTAAATGGCTAATGAACTAGTTAGTGTAACCATGTCGTTGTTAATTTGGTAAGAAATAAGGAGAGTTGGACACATGGTGGGTTGAAATGATGAGAGAGTTGTTGAGAAAGTTGACTTAAGCATTTTTTATTTCTTCTCTCTCTCTCTCTCTCTCTCTCTCCGTCTCTCTTATGCGTATGGGTATGGACATAGGGGCAGAAATTCTACTCCCATCTTCATCTTTATCATCTTATTTTCTCTCTCTTGTACTCTCTATTTTCGTTCAAGTTAAAGGAAGAAAGAGAAAAGACAAGCTTGAGATTAAGGTAAGATTTTGACCTCAATACTCAAACTCTCTTCTATAATCGTGCTCCTTGGGTTGAGTGCTTCAATTCTATAGTTTTAGATTTGCCATTAGTAGTGGTTTGTGCCCTCAAGAAAATCTAGAGTTTGAAAAATCAAGAAACACCTTTGAGAAAGTAGTAGAGGTGAGTAAGATGAACACTTTAATATACATTTTGTGGCCATTTGGTTAAGTTTTGAAATTTTGCCCTATTTTTGAAAATTAGGGTCATTGAGAGTTTGGTGTGATGTGGTCATGGAAATGGTGCTTTCTATTGTTTTTTGGAAAGATAGAAGTGAATTGAACCTTAAATGTAAAGTTTGGCAATTTTGGATTTTGTGTTGAATATATGCCAAAAATGTGAACATGTTAAAGGAATGAAAATTTGGTTGTTTTGATGTTTCCATTGGATTCTTTATGGGAAATTGTGTGGGAGTAGTGTTGGATGTGAATTTGCAACAATTACAAACACATGTTGAAAATTGGAAAATTTTGTCATGAGGAAACTCTGTGCAGGCAGTTTTGTTTGGACGTTTTGAAATAGCAAATGGTGTCAAACAATTCTGAAATTCTCCAGATTTGTAGTAGACATTTTATTCTAATGACATAAAGTTTGTGTCATTTTGATATGTGTGCTAAAAGTTATGAATTTTCAGTAGTGATTCATATTTGTCCCATAAAGATGACTTAGATAGTTTTCCATAGGCTTTAGAATCACCTCATTTCGATTTTTTTAGAATTAGTTATGATTTTTGGAAGTTTAGCCAAGAACCAAAATTTTTCCTTGGCCGCAGCCAAAGGTTCTTGGCTGCAGCAAAAACTTTCTGGGAAGTCTTTGGCCACAGCCAGAAGATCTTGGCTACAGCCAAAAACTCTCTGAGCTATTTTTAGCCGCAACCAGAATTTCTTGGCTATAGCCAACCCCTGTTTTCAACACTTTATAATTTTAAAAAGTGGTTTCTAACCTAGTACTTCCCAATCTTTTTAGGCTATTGTTAGAGACTTTCATAGCTACCTAAGGGACTTTATTGATAACCAAATCTAAATGTTTTGAAGTAATTTGAGTATTGGGATAAGTGATAACTCTTCATCCTTTATTGTGATTCTAGGATTTGATATTTGCCCTGCCCGTGAAAGACCATTACTAGAGCAAGCGCAAAAAAACCAATACCGTTGTATGCATGACTTATCATTGTATTGTTGTTGTGAAATATGTCGTACGAAACTTTGCTGTAGTGAAACATGTGGATGTAAAATAGTTCAATGTGCATTGCAGCTTGAGCAATTTAGAGCGTGCAGTCGTAGGGGGTGATGCATGTCACACCTACTCCTACGATTGTAATTATTGTTGTTGTGTTGTGGTATTGTGAATTACCTACTATTGAGAAACATGCCGGTGTGGCTATTTTGTTGTGAAATATGTCAAATGGAACCCTGTTGTTGTGAAACATATTGATGTGAGATATGCCATTGTGCATTGCAGCATAAGCATTACAGTGTCAGTAGTCATAGGGGGTGATGCACGTCACACCTACCCCTGCCGTTGTAAATGATATTGTTTTGTTGCTGTATTGTGTTTTGCTTACATGCTTTATAGTTATGCATACTACGAGTGAATTGTTACTACTGGAATTCTTTAGAATTTTATTATTTCCATAATACAATTTTCAGATAGGGCTAGTGGTTCTAAAGAGAAGCAGGTGACAAAGGGTAGATAGAACTTCGGGCAAGGAGTTTTATTTTGGATAGTTGGTTATTATACCCTTAGTTTTTCGATATTTTGTTGGGAATTAATTGTATATATTGCAGATATTGAATAGTTTTGTGTAATCCCCTAAAATGGGAACCTAATTATGGGTGTTTGTGCCCTATAAACCCTTAGTTGATTAATGGAACCCGAGTGTGTCGGGAATTTATGTTACACTGTGATATTTATGAATGGAATTGTATAGGCCAATTGTGTATTTAAAATGTGAATATGAGACCATGTTGAATAGGTTTTAGAAAAGGTTTTGCAACCCTGTTTTGGGAAAATAAATTTTTAATAAGTCTCAATTGATCTTGTGGTCTCTAATTCAACATAATTATGTATTTATGAACTTTAATCCTGGCCTTGACATGAAGGGGGTTACAGAGCTCAAGAGATAGAGATGATGATGATGTTCAGTTTTTCCCTACTCCTTTATGCCCTTAGCCAACCTTAATGAGGAGAGAGGGAAGAGGAAAAAGTTTGACACTTTGACTTGATCTTATGGTTTCCTTTATGCCAAGTGTCCACATCTCATGCATTCTCACAAAAGTAATTTACCAATTAGTTACACTAACTAAATCCATTAGTCAATTAGTTACAACTCCTACTCTTTTAGTGTTAGTGAATTTCCTCTTTGGTTGCAGTCCATTTGGCTGGTAACTTTTCTTTTTTCCTATTTTGCCCCTGGCTATGGAAATTCCTTTTTGATAACCACTTAACACATTATCTCATTCCATTTCTTCATCCATGTGCCCTCCCTTCTTTTTGAATTTATTTTAAGCCTTAACAACACAATTGAGCTTAAATACAGGGTTTGGGAATTATCTGCTGCTCATTCAAATCATAATTCTCATTGTATTCTCTGAAAGTGTTTGTTTAACATTACTTACATTCACTTTTGGAGTAATTAGCCCTTAATCATAATTTGGGGCATTACAGTGGTTATTTAGTATGAAATATCATTTTGGTCATTCATAATTTATGGTTAATAGATATAATTTTTATGTTTTTATTGTCGCTAATGTATGGTTAGAAGACGAATCATTTGTAAGTGTTACATGACAGTTGTTTTAAAAGAACCGTCACTTTTGTCACTAAATAAATGACAGTTATTAACTACAACTGTTATTTTTGGGTTTTCACGAATTTTACCTTGCAATACATGAAGGTGTGCATAATTAACTGTTACTTTTAAGCATTATATCTCTTTTCATGAGCTCCGTCTCAAGATACATGTTATTTATTAGCTGTAACCATTATGTATTAAGTGTTATAAATGCCCAAATCTATAGTAGTGTAATTTGAGGCAAAATTTCAATTTCATCTTTAAATTTTATAAAGTATCTGTTCAATCATTTAATCACAACAAAACTAATTTCATAAATAGAGAATGTTTACACTATAATATTTTAAATGCTATTAAATAATCTTGAAATGATGATGTTTTATTCTAGTCATTTTGATTTTTTAAAATAACACTACTAGAAAAAAGGCCTTGAAAACCTCCACATCTAGACCTCTTATAGGTGAAGATAGTTTAAAAACTATGGCCGGTAGCATTTTTGTAAATATTGATATAACTTAAGGACAGTCGCTCTTTTATGTGATCTAAATAATATTGTATAAACTAGTTTTAATAGAATGAGGTCTCAGTAACTATAAAATATTTTTAAAATTTCAAAATCTAAATTCTTCTTAGGTCAATCGCTCATTCAATTGATCTAAACATCCTTCTAGAGACTGTTGTTTCCTTATGACTAGTTTTAAATGCTTCAACTTCAAATGCATCTCTTCGAAATCTGAAGCCACTTCATCAATCAATGTACTCTTCATCCATCATGTCTATTTAAACTTATCTAGTCCTTTTGTTTCTTCAGACTTGTCTCTTAGGCTCCCTTTTAGCTTCTGTCGATTAACATTATGATGAGATGCCATATAAGTCCATCAGTCTATCCTCTCTTTCCTCCTCCGTGTACATTGCTTCCATAGTCGCCTTCATTGAGGGAGGCTCTCAATGATCTCCGTGCAAGGGTCAAACTCATAGAGCAAAGCTTTTCTAGAATCGCCACCCAACTGTACACTATTAACAAGAATTTGAATCTTATACTCAACGACAATGACATCAAGTATATTCTTACCCCTCTTATGCTTCCTTTTCTTCCTCCCCTCCCTCCAGTGATAACAAGGAAGGATGAGGATTTTTTTCTAAATTCAAAATCCCCTTTCTAAATTTCTCTTTCTTCTTATAGAAACAACTTTCCAAACAGTGCCATGGCAAGAAAAAATGGCTGTAAAAGGAGCAGCACAAAATTAGTAGTAGCTACCTCTTCTCTGCCCCTCCACCTCTTACCCTAGACAAAATTGTAGAGCTGACTTTTTGCCTTATCCATGGCATTGTTCTAAAGGCCAATGAGAAGAAAAATTGCTTTTATGAACAATAAGAGGAGCAGGTCGGCAAGATAGACCACATCCTGGGTTATTTGGCCTTAGGGGTGTCTCTTGGAATGATGATGTTCGTATAATAGCCTGGGTTTCGAAAACCCTTTTATTTACATGTTTTGATATAATTTTTATTTTGTGCCCAATCATTATCATATATATATATAGGAATGCACTACCACCTCCAGACAAAAAGATTAATGAAAAGGTTTCAATCCTCTTAAGTCTTTTAATCAATTCCTATTATTTCTTATTGATGATCTTGATCAGTTCATGTTATATGATCATTCAGATCATTTAAGTTCTTGTTTATGAATTTTTTTTTCTTAAACTTTATTTCTCTATTTTTAAAAATTACATATTATACTGTTTGTTTTTAAAGCTAGTCTCGTTATGATTTAAATATATTTTTTACATATTTATATTGGGTGTAAGGAGGACCGGTCTAGAAAAGTTTTCTATACTATTTATACTCACTTTCACACTCAAACTTCATCTCTCACCCCATAAGTTGTGTGTATGATCTTTCCCTCTCTGCCACCTTTGACTGTCGCATTTTCTCTCTCTTTCCACCATCATGATGGCTTACTCTTCATTTTTTTGGGGATCTCCCTAGCTTTTGTTACCGTTGTGCTCTGACGTTTGACAACCATCATTGGCTTTCACAAACCCTCACTAGCCTTGTTCTATAAGTGTTCTCCTTCACTGCCTTTACTTGCATGTGGATTTAGGGTTTATATTTTCTTTGTCTTGTGTCCACACAAATATACATAGAATGTTGCTTGCTATTATGTTCATTTGAGAGTGAAAAATATTTGCATATGCCTAAATGATTGCATATTGTACAAAAAAGAGCATAAAGAGCTTGAGAAGTGTCCCATATGTGATATATATAGTAGTGTTGATTGTCAGAATTATTTATTGCTTGGTTTAAATGTAATGTAGAGTAGCAATTAATTTTGGCCAACCAACATCACTACATAAATCTATATAAATAACAAGAATGTTGCCTGCTTGTATGTTCACTATAGTGTGAAATTTTTTTATGCTTTCTTGATGTTCCATATGGTAGTTGCATTTATTGTATACACATATGTTTCATGTATGTAGTGATATTATTGGTTGCTGGTAGTGTGTGTGTTCATTTATATACATAATTAAATATTTATTACAGTTATTGTGTGTAAACTTTTGTCCATGAAATTCCTTTTCATAAGGATTTCAAAACTAGTGATTATGACAATGATGCAATTTTATTGCATGAAAATTAATCACTCTCATGATGGCAAGTTTTGTAAATACAATCATCACGAATCCTATGGACAAAAATCTGCATACACGTATGTTTATGTATGTGGTTGATTAAATGAATCTTGTTTGTCATGCCTTTGGTTTTTTTCTAAATTTTTTTGTTTGGATGCCCCACCTTGAAATGATTTAGATCATTATTGAGTGTTGGATGGGAGTATAATTGTAATTTTAACCTTAACTTTTAGGAGTTATGGATGAGTGGTTTGTATCACGGGCCATCCTTAAATTCGAATACCAAGACTCTTGGGTTTGGGGATAAGTTAACTAATATGAGGCATTTTGGTTCATTGTTGACTTCAAATAGAATATGGCTTTTCCCTATCTCGATTTCATTTGAGAAAAGATAAGCCTCTTATTTATTGAAGTTGAGTCTTAACATAGTTAATATATAAACTTAAGAATTCTATTTTATATATGGTTGACTATGGTCATGTGAAGAGGCATTGGTTGAGAAGGAAATCATACTGAAGGACAATAATAAGGATTTACCCAACTAGAATTTCCATCTACTCAGTTACTTCCTTACTATTGACCTTCAACTTTTTTTCGATCTCATCCAAAACTTCCTAACTATATCATATCCACTCATAAAAATATAGTTCTCATATTTGTATATGAACTATATTACACTTAGCTTAATTATATAAGGATCTTCTCCTTTATTGTAACTCCCTATTTCCAAAGTTATATTTGGACCAATAAGCCAAGTTTCAATCCTAGGACAATTATACCTTTGAAAATAAGTTTTAAGTCCCCACTTTAACACATGGTTTGCTGTTGCAATTGATTGGGCATTTTTGCAAAATTTTAAACTTTCAAAATGGTTATCTAGTGGTTTGCAACTTGATTATGACTCATCAGTTCTTAGCTTCATTTACGAATATCATAGTGCTTCACTGCTTGTAAATTGGTATCTAGCTCCTTCCCTTATAGGCATTATCATATGATTGCCCAATCCTAACTTCAATTATTGTGTTACGAGAAAATATCAATTCACTACGCATGTTATACTACTCTCGCTATTAATACTATACTACTAGTAGTATGGTTACGCCTTTACATTTATATACAATACATGTAGTACCATAAGACTACCAACACATCCAACTTCTTAGCGAAATTAATAAACAAATAACAAACAATATGCTTGAATCCTTCATCTCCACTCTTTACTTTTCAACGTTCACCTCCTAGCCTTTAGAGCCGCTTGCCTTCGTTGTATGTCAATTATGGGAAAGGGTGAGATTCACGAGAATCTTAGTAGTAACAAAATCAATCATAACATATGCAAGTTCATGAAGCATGCTAAACAAACCACTATACAGTTAGCATTCGGCAAACAAGATGCAACACAAATATCAATCAAGAGACAAATTGATCCAGTACCACAGCGCTTGGTAAAAATTAGGTCTTACAGCCCAGGTCACTTGCCTATACAAACATGCACATCTGGTCTTTCTTTTTTGGGTTACTACCTAACACAATTCTAAATGCATATCAGTTTGACTGTCTCAGGATTCACTAGCCTAACATCATAGCTATATATTCATGAAACGAATATATTTGATGGTACGAACATACATGCAGAATAATTACATAATATATAAGAGAAAGAGTTACTACTTCACTGCCTTTCTCATATTTTTCCTTTACCAGCAAGCTCCTTTTCCAGGCTAGGGAAAATGTTGAATCCTATAATTTAGAATTTACAAATAGATGGGTCATTGCTTATTCCAATTCTATTGACATAATGAAAATTAGGTTATTCTTGACCCATTCCTATTCTCGTCCTTTACTTAAATTTTATTGGTTATATTTAATACTTCTCTTATGCAATGTCAAATAAGTATCTAATCTAGGACATGTTAGACATTTTCCTCCCTTGTGATTTAGGTGTTACATTCCAAGATCCACGACCAACTTAACTGCCTTAAAATTCTATCTATTTTTGATACCTAAATTTAAAAATTCATAACTTATAAACTACTCATCCAATTAACATATTATATGGCTCATTTTAAACCTTTGGATGTATACTATTAACTTGTAAAATTTCACAATCATTGAACAAGGTTTGGCTAACCAAAATCTAACAAGGTTTAGCAACTTGACTTCTTGGATTTGGCGGCATCAATACTCAAACAACCTTTTACTCCAATTTTTGGTCTTTTAATCCAACCCTTCTAATTTTGTTTTTATAAGCTATTCCTACACACTTTTGCATGTAAAATCTATTTCCAATGTCAAATTTGACAAAATCCAATTCCTTCCCTATAAACCAACTTAAGCTAAAACTTAGGGTTTTTAGGCTAAAAATCCTATTTTCAATTCCAATGCTTCCAAGTCACTTCCTCATATTTTTCCTACACAATTTTTCATTCTAAACTTATTGGTACCCTCAAAATCAACAAAATCTCATTCCTTCCTCTTGCCCTGTTCTTGGCTGAAATTAACCTTAGGTTTAAACAAAGTGATTTTGAAATTTTAATCCATAAAACTTGCTCTACTTCATTCCTACCATACTTAAACCTCTTATAACGTCATGCTCATGTTTAGAATATCATTAAAACCCTAAGATTACCTTTGACCAAAAAGTAGGCAAGCATACTAACCTTATGAAAGCATAACCAAATTTTAGGATACTAGATTCAAATCAAAGTTATGCTTACCTCTATTCTTTGCTATATGTACCACCTTATTTTTGTAATCAATCTAATGAGTTTTATGCGGAAAATTCAAACCACTAAGTGCTATTCCTTTGTGAAGTTCATTCAATGGCCAACCTCAAAAAAGGTTTCGAATATGTAGTTGAGTGGATTTTTCTGAAATTTTGAAATCTTTCGCAAGCTTTTTTTAGTGGTTCACAACGTTGTTATTACTCATTGATTCTTATCTTTTCTTTCAATTCAATTAAAGTGATTCTCTTCTCTATTCATTTCTATTAGAGTTCTTAATATACTCTTATTCACAGAATATTCGTTAACTAATGGTGTCATGCTATGTGATTACCTATTCCTAGTTCAATTGTTAAGCTTAAGAGATAAATCCATCCATTATGCAGGTTATACAATTAACCACTTCAAACATTAATTTACACATAATGGATTAGCGCGTATTAATCTTCAACTCTTCACTGCAAGTTTTTTATCTCACACATCATCCTACACTCCTCTTCTGTGCTCATGTGCCTATATGGTTGATTGAGGAAGGGTTAGATTCAGGGGAATCTCAGTAGCAAACAATAGCAATTAGCATACAAGATAAATGATTAATGCATGGCATGCTTGCCTTACATAAATTCATGCCAACATAATGACATATATCTATGCTCAATATTTCATACATCATACTCATAGCCATAGCATATATAGAAACAGAGCTTCAAAGATTCATATATGTATCACATAATTAAGTAATGCAATTACATACATCAATGTACAAGCATACTTATCAAATACAAGCAAGTTATGTAGGTTTACTACCTTTTAGACTTAGGTCCTGTAACACCATAACCACATAGCGTTCAAAGTAGTTCAAAACTTGTAATGAAGTCAAACTAGAGACTAGAAATAGTTTTCAACCTAGTTGGGATACTGACTTCAATAAATGGTGTGGTCTTGTATTTATTTGGGTTTTCAAAACATTTTTGTTGTGGTCTCATTTTTGTTTTTCAAATTTGTTTAACTCATTCGGTTCTATTTCCATTTGTTAATATCTAAGTACTTACTGAAGTTCTTAGCAGATATTTTGGTTAAGTTTGTTAACTAAAGGATCCACATTATATAGTTACCCTATTCAAGTTTATTTACTGTGTCTACGTACTAGTGTTGGAGCTTACAGCTAGCGGATGCTCTACACTATGAGTACTAGTTTTACTATTATAATGTACTTGTACATATCATATACAAATCCTTAACAACAAGATAACCAACAGAAAATAAACTTTGAGTCTTTAACTTTATTCATCCATAGTTACCTTCTTCTCGTGTGAGCTACTTGCCCACATTACAGATTAGTTATCGGTAAGGGGTGAGATTCAAAAGAATCCTAGTAGTAATAAATAACACTCATATAAAATGCATAAAGAGATACATGCCATATCAGCCATCACATACCCGACAATTCAATATTTATTCAACATTCAGAGATGTGCTTATATAGCAAACAATTATATTCAAGGACTCATTGTCCCTTTCCACATCAATAATATGCATGAAGTAGGATACGTAGAATATGAGGGAAAATTTACTACCTTAGCCTTTTCAGTCTCGTACCTGTCCTGGCTCTAGCTTTTAGAGCAGATACGAATCCTATAATTAGAATTTATAGACGATGAGTTATTATTTAGTCCAATTCTTCCATAATTCAAATATTCAAGTTGATTATCATTAGGGTTAATACACTAAGTCAAAGGAAGAGTTAATGAGGTTAAACTATCCCAAAGTGATTAATTTTATCCTTGGAGTTCAAGGTAATTACATTGTGCCATTACCTTTTTCTTTTTACGCATTAACTTAAAACTGCCATAATTTTTATCAAATTTTGAAAATTAATATCTTTATGTATAAATTGTTAGAGCAAGCATTTCACCCAAGAGGGGGTGAATTGGGTGATACTAAAATTGTGTTTCAAATATAAAAACTTGACGGTGAATATAAAGCAAAAAAGAGTAAGGAGAAATATCACTGAAGTATACACCGAGAGTTATACTGGTTCGGCCACAACCACTTTGACCTACGTCCAGTCCTCAGAGCTTATCTGAGAGTTTCACTATAACTTCCAAGATTCAGTGGGTTCTTGGCACCTCAGTACAAGCAAGTTCCTTCGCCTGGACACTCGCTCCCCCTTACAAGTTGTAATCCAATCCCAACTCAAGGTTCCACAACCTTAAGTTACCCCAATAACAAATATTGAGTTTGAATGAAATATCTCTCTATTACATGTATAAACTTTAGATTATTCGATGCTTTACTCCAGTAACGTTGGCAGGATTTCAAGGCCGAGAGCACATTAAGTTTGATTACCTAGTTACTCGAGTCCTTTCTCAAGTAAACATAAATTTTGTGCATAGCTTACTCGGTTAGTGACTTCAAGTTCTGTGCAAATAACTCTGCATATTACTCGATTACTTACTCAAGTAATCCAGTATAAATAAATGATTGAACACCTGCATACTTGAGTAGCACCTTGAGTGAAGTATGACAAAAGCATAACATGTTATTCGAGTATTACCTTCAGGTTTTGATTTACCACAGTGAGTTACTCGAGTAGCTCCTCGAGTATCATTGGCAGGGTTGAAAATGCTGAGAGCAACACATTTCTTGAAACAGAGTAACTCGAGTACAGACTCGAGTATCATTGGCAGGGTTGAAAATACCGAGAGTAACTGGAAATCTTTAACATGGTTACTCGAGTAACGTTGGCAGGCCGAGAGCAACAGCCAGTGATTTACCTGGTTACTCGAGTAGGTACTCGAGTAACATTGGCAGGCTGAGAGCAACTTGGAGTCATTTACCTTCTTACTCGAGTAACATTGGCAGGTTACTTGAAGGTTGCTCTGGTTACTTCAAGTTTTTGTCCCATTACTCTAGTACTTACTCGAGTAACCCTTTAGAAAACCTGCCAGTGATGAAGTTTCTCAGCTTTTTCTCTTGGCCTTTCTTCATTACTCAATGCTTACTTCAAGTAATGATTTGCCCTGTTATTACTTTGTTCAAACTTATTTGTTTATCAAATCTTTTTCATGCCATCCTTTGTTATCATCAAAACATGAGAGATCTAACATTCTCCCCCTTTTTGATGATGACAAAACTTGGTGATTTTGAACAAGATTTTTGAAATCAAGTTATCAAATAAAAATTTCTTGAATTCAATGATAATTTTGAAGAACTTGTTAAGTTTAGATTCAAAGTGTTGTTGAAATCATAACATACACCTTGCATACATAACAAACTCATTAGTCCCACAATGTATTATAATTTAAAAGCTTAAATGAACTTGAAATGAAATCCCACAATGTATTATAATTTAAAAGCTTAAATGAACTTGAAATGAAATCATAACTTAAGGAAACTTGCATAAAGCTTAAACATTACATTACAAGTTGAAAAGCTCCCTAAATCCCATGTACACCCATATACCCAAAATGACTCAGAAACTTCCATAAAATCACTCTTAAGCTCTTCTTCCCCTTTTTGTCTTCATTAATCAAGTGGAGGACTAGAAGGCTTGATCATAGAGATAGGTTTCACAGGAGAACCAAAGGGCTATCTGAACTCAAAGAATAAAAAAAAGAACTTGAAGATTCTGGTTCAGGAAGATTAAGTGGAGGGATATGGATGTCTTCTCTTGAAGGAACAGGAGAGGGCTGATAGACAATCATAGTGGTGGTCTCAACCTCTTCAGTAGCACCTGGAGTATGATGATCAGAGGATAAGGGAGAGATTTCCTCTGTATGGGTAGGAGATGGAATAGGTATAGGAGAGGGTTCAGGCTGAGGTTTGGGTGGTGAATCCTCAATAATGATATGGATGGTCTTATTGGTTTCAGGGTTATCCACTGAGCATAGGATATCTTTGGGTCTTGGCTCAGGTGGACAAAAGATTGGAGGGTTAAGTGACTCAACCTCAGTGTGATGAAGGTCAGATGGAAAGTTCTCTGGGGGTGGTGGTATATGCTCTGGGGATGGTATATGCTCTGGAGATGAAAAAGTCTCATATGCAGAAGATGATGGACCGGCAGAAGGTCCGGGACCCAAAGAGTCAAATCTTGCCAGAATCAACTTCAAGGTCTCACCCTGGGCCTGTTGCTCAGCTAGCAACTCTTCATGCCTCTTATCCATCCTTTCAACCAACTCACCCAACTTGTGATTCATATGAGTTATCAGCTCAGCATTGGTGTTGGCAATGTCTACATGGAATCCCTTGAGCATATTATGCATAAAGTGTTGGAGTGTGGCATTGAGGAAAGAGGGTGTAGAGGTAGTGGCAGCTGGAGCCGAAGACTGAGTGTCATCTATTTTACTCGTCTCAGTCTCAGTCTTCTTCTTCTTTTTAGACCCAGACTTTAGAGGACCCCTGAGAGGAATATCAATGTTGAGCTTGCCAATTTGATTTCTCCCAACCGGAGTCAATCTCTCAATATGCTCTTTGCTCTCCAAGTACCATATCTTATTTTCCTTTAGAATGAGTGAAACAATATGAGGATATGGCATAGGTATAGTAGCTTTCCTATCTAGTCTGTATCTCTTCATCTCAGAAAATATGTACTCCCCCAAATCCTTTTATTCCTTCAGGAGTAAGGAAGCAAACCATCTAAAGTCCCTATTAGAAAAGTGGGTATATAATTGTTGGCCTTGTTCACAAGGGATCTAGAGTATATATACCATAGAACCCTATGATGATCGCACATGTCACTAGGTTTGAAGTTCAAAGGGCCTACAAGCTCACCAGGTTTAAGAACAGAGAAAATTTGGTTTGAATCAAGTTTGGAGTAAATGTCATCTGGTGGGTTCTCTATTCCTAACCACAGATTGATCCTAGAAGGTGAGATAAGTATCTTTTGGCCTCTAACAGTGGTAGTCATCTCTTCCTCTGCAGAATTTCTATTGGGTTTATCTAGAATCTCAAGATTAAAGTAAAAGTGTGTGTGACTACTTTTGTGCAAAAAGGAAGTCTAATAGATAGCCAAGGCATAAATGGTTCTAGAAAGGGACTAAGATCATGCTTCAATACCTCATGAAGTACTTTGAGGTCCACATAGTGAGTCTTACAGACTTTTCTCCTTGAGAATTGAGTGAGGTACTTCTGAGACTCCTCTAGCTTTGTAATATCCCGAATTCTGAGACTTAAGGCTAGAGAATAAGCCTGATATTAGTGGACTGCTAAGCTCTGGTTTAGCAAGATCCCAAATTGTGATTAAGGGTTAATAGACTCCAAAAGTGGATGTCATTAGTGATAAATGGACCCTTTTGGAGATTATGGTATGAGTTGGCACCCGATGTGATTCGTATGCGTTCTGAGCAGCGCCGAAACCCTGTATTTGAGTTCAATTATGGATTAACACCCCTTTCTGGTCTCTTCTATCAATTAATCATGGGAGTTACTTCCATTACGAGCAAAGAAGCAAGGCTTTCCTTGTGTAAGCGAATCCCCCATTAAGGATATAAGAGTGGTCAGGAGTTTGTGCAAGGCAGTTTTCTTTATAATGTTTAGTGAGGTATTGATTTCCTAGGGTCTCTAAATTGACTTAAAATAGAGGGAAGGCGCATATTGTGGCTAAATGAAAAGATGTGAAGTGTTGGTGGTGATTCTATGAGAATTACCGTAATCAAGGGCAAAACGGTAAAGTTACCGACCGATTGGTGAGTTACCGAAGAGGAAACTCATTGGTAACTTCAAGATCAATGGTTTGGATTGATTTGTGTAGAGATCAAAGGGTGGAATCATGTGTGCAAGGGCCTATGTGAACTCATGAAGATGGAACAAGAGAGTGACACTTGGCAAGTTTTAGACCCTTGATCTTGGGTCAAAGAGTCAACACTCTTCCTCTCTTCTCTCTCCCTTATTTTCACGTTTTTGGGCCCCAAAATCTGCATCACTTCATCATCTTCATTTCATCATCTCATCTTCTCTCTCACACACTCCATGGACGCCAAGCACAAGGGGAGGAAAGAGAAAACTAGAGGTGAGATTTTACTTGGCTTGTAGTCCTCTAATGCTCTAATGTCCTTCTATAATGTTGTTCATAGTGATGAGAGCTTCATCTCTATGGTTTTAGATTTGTGAGAGGAGGTGTTTTGTTGCTTGAGGAAAATTGGAAAGATGAAGAATCAAGGAATTGGTTTGGGAAAGAGGAAGAGGTGAGTATTTGAAGCCTTTTGATCTAAGTTTTGTGATTTGTGGATGAGTTTAGTGAATTTCGAATTTTGCCCTGATTTTCTTGTGATTTTGGATTGGATGAATTGGGTTGTGTTTTATGTTGGAAATGGTGTAATGTTGTGGTATTTAATCATTGGAATTGATTTGAATTGGATTGGAATCATTGGTTGCAAAACTGGAAATTCTGTCCAGTGTGAATTCTGTCTGAGCAGTTTTGTTGTGTGGACGTTTTGACTGGGAAAATGAAGTTAGAAAATTATGAAACTTTCTAGTTTTTAAGTTCACTTCCTAAGCTTCAAAATGGACATATAAATTGTGCCATTTCGTTTTGTGAAATGGGATTTATGTTTGCCCAACGTTTGAGGACGAAACTGGATTCTGTTTTGGAGCAATGTTGGATTTTGTGTAAATCTGGATTTGTGTGGTGATTTCTGGTAATGAGACATATTTTTCCCATAAAGGGGACTTGAATATCTTTCAATGGGCTTTGGAATCACCTTGTTTCAAGTTTTCTAGAGCAAGTTATGAATTTTTGAAGTTTCCTTGGCTGCAGCCAAAATTCTGGCTCCAGCGCAAAACTTTCTGTGTGTGTCCTGGCCGCAGCCAGAAATTCTTGGCTGCAGCCAAAATGTTTCTGTGACGTTTTTAGCCATTTTTGGCTGCAGCCAGAGAATTCTTGGCTGCAGCCAGAACCCAATTTTCAGCATTTTGAGACTTTGAAAGGTGATTTCCAACCTAGTACGTCCCAATCCTTTAGGCTTTCGTTGAGCTTATTTTAGCCACCTAAAGGGTGTGAATGGTAAACAACCTTAAGTGATATGAAATTAAGGATTTGGAATAGAGAATAACCCTATGTCCTTACTTTGATTATAGGGTTGATGTTCGCCCTGAACGTGGTTTGGTATTCGTTCTAATCGCGAGTAAGCGGAGCTGGAGCTTACGTGGAAAGAGTGTAGGGAACTTACCTCTTTTGCATGCTTTGATATTTGTGTTTGTGTTTTGATGCATGTATTGCTTTGCTTGATTATGTGAAACATGTATGAATGATTGTAGCTCTGTTTCTAGTTATGCTATGGCCATGAGTATGTTGTTGAAACATTGAGCACGCAGATATGTCATTATGTGAACATGAGATATGTATTGCAAGCATGTCATGCATTAAACACATATCATACATGCATTTAGGTATTTGTTTCCTACTGAGATTCTCTCGAATCTCACCCTCCCCTGCTAACCTTTCAGACAGGGTAGTGGATCAAGGATGGAGCATGCAGCTAAGGGCGATGAGGACTTCCTTCGGATTGTCATTCTGGTAGTTGGTTATCATCCCAGATAGGATATTTGTATTTGATTATGTGTATGAGAAAGATTTGTGTAATCCCCATATGAGGGCTTGTATGGGCGATTGTGCCCTGTAAGGCTTGATTAATAAATGGAATCCGGAATTGCCGGGATTATTGTTGTGTACTCTGATTTGTTATGAATGTGATATTCCGCGTAGTAATTGTATTCGGAAATGTGATTCTGAGACCAAGTATTATAAATGATTTCGAAAGGTGTTTGTGAAAACCCCGTCTGGTAGATGGGTTTATAATATTAAATTTTGTTCTTATTGGTCTCTATTTCACTTTATTGCGTAATCCGAATATTAATTACGGTAGGGGGTTACAAGCTTGTTGACATTAAACCCCTTTAGAGGTTTGGTGATCTCCTCTTCTGGCAATTCTGACTTCTTTGAAGATTGCCCCTTCTCAAGCTGATCTAAAATGCCAGCCATTGCCTTAGCCACATTCACATCATATTTGGGCTTCTTGGATGGTTTAGGTGTGAAAGAGGGAGTGGAGGAATCAGAAATTGGAGGAGAAGGAGATTTGCCACTTTTGCCTCTCCCAGTAGAGGTGCTCTTCTTGGATTGAGCGCTTGTAACTACTGGTTCTTTGATAACAACTCCTTTCTCTTTAGGTTTCTGTTGAGGTTTCGGTTAGACTTTAGCTTTGGATCTAGGTGTGAGTTTTCTTCTCTTTCTGGGAGGAGACGAAAGAGGGTCAGAGAGTTGTGGGGATCCAGAGGAATCTGTGGGATTAAGGTTTTTGGTTTGAACTATTTTGAATCAGTGAAAGACTTTGAAAAACCAGAAAACAGAGTGAAAGACGCGAGTTAGGTCAGGAAGAATCTGAATAGAATAGGTGGTTTTTGGAGTTGACAGAAATCTCAATGGGTTTTGACAGAAATCAAGTAAGAAAGAGATTGCGAAAAGTTTTTCAGAGAGGACTGGGTGATTTATTTGAGGAGATTTTGTAGAAATGACCGAGTTTGTTACAGATAAAGACCTAGAACCCGACGTTACTCGAGGCCTTACTCGAGTAAATATTATGTTTACTCGAGTCCTTACTCGAGTGATCATACAGAAAATTTCTAAAATAATTCATTTAAATTGCGTACCTAGCATGAATAATATTGTAATTATTCATGTATATTCCCTCGATCATTTTATAGCCATTTTAGAGTAGATTTAGGTAGATTCTCTTCAAATTTTTTATCTAGACCTGCAGTTACTTGAGGCCTTACTTGAGTAAGCTTCAAGTTAACTCGAGGCTCTCCTCGGGTAACCTGTCATTTCTAGTTTGGACTGTTCATTTCTCACCATCTAAACAACTGAACCGTTTGATTTAAATTCCAGGTAACTTGATATATTACTTCCAGTTTTGGAAGACATTACTTGAGTACATACTCGAGTAAAGTGCTCTTTTACTTCAAGTTGTTCCTCGAGTAATGCTTCACTGTCAGAATAGAGTTTCAATCTTCCTGCAAAACAAGTTTCTACATACTCTGATGCTTAAATTAGTAATCATCAAAACATTATCAATTATCTTAATCTATCATTATGAGAAACTGAAATAACTCACAATTCATTGGGATTTACCATTCCCAATTCTCTTCTAATGCATAGAAATTGATCTTTTACAAGAGGTTTAGTGAAGATATCAGCTAGTTAAAGATGAGTAGGGATGAATATCACTTTCACATCTTTCTTCTGTACATGATCTCTGATGAAGTGATGTTTGACATCGATATGCTTGGTTCTAGAATGTTGAACTGGATTCTTTGCCAAGCTTATCGTACTGGATTGTCACAATAGATTGGTATTTCTTTGAGATAAATACCAAGATGTTGTAGTTGTTGTTTTAACCATATCACTTGTGCACAATAACTTGAGACTGCGACATATTCAGCTTTCGTTGATAAAAGAGACACTGTATTTTGTTTCTTGCTGAACCATGATACAAGAGATCCTCCAAGAAATTGTCCTTGTCCACTGGTGCTCTTTCTGTCTGTCTTGTATCCTCTATGATCAGAATCTGAATATGCAACTAGATATTCACTTCTTCCTTTGGGATACCACAGACCCAATTCTGGTGTGTCAGTGAGGTATGTAAAGATTCGTTTGACAGTTTCGGCATGTGATTCCTTTGGTGCTGATTGATATCTTGCACATATGCCAACACTAAATTGAATGTCCGGTCTGCTTGCCGTGAGATAGAGTAATGATCTAATCATTCCTCTGTATTTTGTGATGTTGTAGTCTTTCCCTTTGATATCAGCATCAAGCAACGTAGTTGAGCTCATAGGTATGTCTGTTCCATTTGCTTCATCCATTCCATACTTCTTCAACAACTCTTTCAAATACTTTGTTTGAGATATGAAGATTCCATTCTTTCTTTGTTTGATTTGCAAACCAAGAAAGAAATTCAATTCTCCCATCATTGACATCTCAAACTCTCCCTGCATTATCTCAGAAAATTCCTTACATAGAGATTCATTAGTAGCACCGAAAACAATGTCATCAACATATATTTGAACAATTAAAATATCATTACGTTTTTGTTTTATAAAAAGTGTTGTATCAACTTTTCCCCGTACAAAACCTTGATCAATAAGAAATTTACTGAGCCTTTCATACCATGCTCTAGGAGCTTGTTTTAAACCATATAAAGCCTTTTTGAGTTTGAAAACATGGTCAGGTTTAATTACATCTTCAAAACCTGGAGGTTGCTCTACGTATACTTCTTCCATGATGTAACTATTTAGAAATACACTCTTTACATCCATTTGATAGAGTTTGAATCCTTTGATGCATGCAAAGGCTAAGAGTACTCGTATAGCTTCCAATCACGCCACTGGAGCATACTTTTCCTCATAATCAATCCCTTCTTCCTGATTATACCCTTTGGCCAACAATCTTGCCTTGTTTCTGACAATAATTGCGGATTCATTAAGTTTGTTTTTGAATACCCATTTAGTCCCAATGATCGGATGATCTTTGGGTCGGGGTACCAAATCCCAAACTTGATTTCTTTCAAATTGATTTAGTTCTTCTTACATTGCTATAACCCAATCGTTGTCTGATAGAGCTTCATCAATATTAGAAGGTTCAATCTCAGAAATGAATGCAGAAAAACTTACTTCATTGAAAATTCTATTTCTGGTTTTGATCCCTTCATTCACATCTCCTATGACTTGATCTAAGGGATGCCTTTTATTGTATTTCCATGCTCTAGGTTGTCCTAGTGATTGCTCTTCTTCTTTGGTTTTATCAACTTCTGGAATAAGAGATTTAGAAATAGATTGACCATTTTCTTGATTTAAAACAACTTCCTGTTCTTCATCAATGGTTTTGTCAAAGGATTCAAATTCATCAAATACAATATGAATTCATTCTTCAACAACACATGTTCTTTTGTTAAAAACTCTATATGCTTTACTTCGGTTAGAATATCCTAGGAAAATTCCTTCATCAGTTTTAGAATCAAATTTTCCTAAGTTATCTTTACCATTATTATGAATGAAACACTTACAACCGAAGATGTGTAGATGAGCAATGTTTGGCTTCCTTCCTTTGTACAGCTCGTATGGTGTCTTTCCAAGTTTTGTTCTAATATATGCTCTATTTGTAATATAGCATGCTACTCTTATAGCATCGGCCCAGAAAACTTGAGATACGTTCTTTTCATTTAACATTTCTCTAGCCATTTCAGTGAGCACTCTATTCTTACGTTCCAAGACTCTATTTTGTTGAGGCGTCCTTGGAGCAGAGAAATTGTGATCAATGCCATTAGTATCACAATATTCTTCAAAGGCTTGATTTTCAAATTCTCCACCATGATCAGTCCTAATACCTGCAATGGACATACCTTTCTCATTTTGCACTTTCTTGGCAAAAACAATAAATTCTTTAAAGGTTTCATCTTTTGATGATAGAAAAATAACCCATGTAAATATGGAGAAATCATCAACAATGACCAATGAATATAAGTTGCCACCAAGACTCTTTACTCTTGCTGGGCTAATTAAATCCATATGCAATAATTGTAATGGTCTATTTGTTGAAATCTCATTTTTCAATTTGAAAGATGATTTAGTTTGTTGACCCTTTTAACATGTGTCACAAATCAAGTCATTTTTTAAAGTCACTTTGGGTAATCCAAGAACTAAATCCTTTTTAAGTAATTTTCCTAATTGATGCATATTGACATGAGCCAATCTCTTATGCCATAGCCAACTTTCATCAGCATTACTAAGAAAACCATTTTCAGATTCATTTATACTAATATCTAGAGTATAACAATTACCTTCCCTTTTTGCTCTGAGCTTAGCCTTGATATTCTTCTTACCAAGTAGTAAGTCTTTCTTGTTGACAATCAAACATTCCTCTGAATCAAATATTATCTAGTTGTCTTTATCTGCACTTTGACTTACGCTCAGCAAATTATGACACAAGCCTTCAACGTAATATATATCTTTGACTTGTATTCCTTTGTCATTTTTGATTTCCCCAATTCCTGCTATCTTTCTGGATTGATTTCCTCCAAATTTTACCTTTCCACCTTCCTTAGGTTGCAATGTGGTAAAACTTTCAAAATCTCCGGTCATATGTCTAGATCATCCACTGTCTATGTACGACTTGCTATTTTTGGATGCTTTGAGACATATATGCAATTAAATGACTAAGTCTTAGGTACAAACATCTTTTTGGGTCCTTTTGGTTTAGTACAAATAATTTTCTGAACATATGAGCCTTTAGGTACCCATTTGTAGGTTCCTATGTTTCCTTTCTTCTTATGAATGCATGAAGAGGTATAATGACCTTTTCTATTACAGTAATTACAAAATGCAAAAGGATTCATGTATTCACGGAATGCTGGAAATAATTCAAATGTACCTCCTGCTTTCTTTCTACCTTTCCTGTTATCTGATTTTGGATCATATCCAATTCCAGATCGGTCATTTACAAATCGTCGAGCTTTTAAAATAACATTTAGCATCTCACTTCCTTGTGTAAATTTTTCAAGAGTTTTTGTAAGATCAGTGTTTTTCTTTTTTAAAGAAGAACAATTTTCACAATTCTTTTCTGAACTTTCTTTAAGTTCAATTTCAAGAGCTTTGTTTTTCCTTTTGAAAACAATTAATTCTTTAACTACTTTGATGAATTCAGAATGTAAAGCATTATATTCAGAGAGTAATTCATCATAGGTAGGATAGAATCATTTATCTCTTCTTCTGTTTCTTCTTGAGCAACAAAACATATATTGGCTACTTCTTCCTCATCACTTTCTTCGTCAGAGGAGCTATCACCCCATATAGTAGATACGAAGGCCTTCTTTTTGTTGAAGAATTTGCCTTTTCTCTTTTCTTTACTCTTTTGGTTTAGCTCTGGACATTCTGATTTTATATGTCTTGGTTTTCCACATTCGTACAAATGATATGATCTTTGCTACTAGTTCCTCCTTTCTGAAAGTGTTTGAATCCTTGACCTTTCTTGTAAAACTTTCTAAATCGTTTTATGATTAGGCCCATTTCATCATCGTCAAACTCCTCATCCTCATCCTGATTTTCTTCTTTAACTTTTAGTGCTAGGCCTCTCTTCTTCTTTTCACCGATGTCATCTAGTTACCGTTTGAACTTCAGTTTACTTTCATATTCAGAAAGACTTCCAAATAGAGAAGCAACTGATCTCATTGATTCTCCTTTTGCTTCTTCTATCATAGTGACTTTGGCCTCCCATTCTTTAGAAAGAATATTCAAAATCTTTCGTACTTGGGTATGTTGATCATAGATTTTCCCAAGTGCTGAAAGTTGATTAATAAGATAAGTATATCTAAGTTCGAATTCAGATATTGACTCACCTGATTTCATTCAAAGTAGATCGAATTCAGTGACCAAGGTGTTGAACCGATTCTCCTTTATTCCTGAAGTTCCTTCATGAGCTATCTCCAGAGCTTCCCACATTTCCTTTGCTGTTAGAAGTGTGCAAATTCTGAAATATTCACTTTGCCTCAAAGCACTTTTGTAACATCAAAATTGCCTTGCTGTTGAGAGTGATAAGTTTCTTGTCATTCTCATCATATTCCGCTGGAGTATTGGGAATTTTCTGAGAATCTACAATCTTTGTAGGTTGATAGTTTCCACTCTCAATCACATCCCATAGCCCATATTCAGTAGCCATCACGAATACTCTGAACTTTGCTTTCCAGAAAGAAAAGTGTTCTCCACTAAAACCTGGAGGTCTAGTGATGGATGCTCCATCGGGAAGAATTCCTTCACCCATGCTTGCCATTGGATCCTTCTTAGGTTGTTAAGCCTTAACAATAAGACCTATGCTCTGATACCAAATGTTAGAGCAAGCGTTTCACCCAAGAGGGGGTGAATTGGGTGATACTAAAATTTCGTTGCAAATATAAAAACTTGACGGTGAATATAAAGTAATAAAGAGTAAGGAGAAATATCACCGAAGTGTACACCGAGAGTTATACTGGTTCAGCCACAACCACTTTGACCTACGTCCAGTCCTCAGAGCTTATCTGAGAGTTTCACTATAACTTCCAAGATTCAGTGGGTTCTTGGCACCTCAGTACAAGCAAGTTCCTTTGCCTGGACACTCGCTCCCCCTTACAAGTTGTAATCCAATCCCAACTCAAGGTTCCACAACCTTAAGTTACCTCAATAACAAATATTGAGTTTGAATGAAATATCTCTCTCACAGAGTGAAAAAGAATCACTGAAGTATAGAATTACAAGTATAATGTAAAACAGAGTAATGAGCTTGATAATGCATTCGTGTGTGTTCTTGTTGTCTTTCTCTGTTTGGATGTTCCCATATATATAGATGTGTTGGTAGTAACCATTGGAACATTTTCTTCTCGTCCGTTAGAGTGTACGCAGCCACTGTTGACTTTTCTAGTATTTGAAAAATATCCGTTTGCGGTAGGTGGCATTTGAACGTTGCATTTGACTTTCCTTATTTGGTAAGATCTCTTCATTGTTTATCTGTGGATATGCTAAGAATACTAATACAATGAAAGGTTAATCATATAGGAAATAATTCAAAGAACGTTGGATTGATTTCTCAAATTCTGAAATTGCATACTCGAGTATTCATTAAAGTTTACTCGAGTACTTACTCGAGTATCATTGTAAGAGTACTGATGAACTACAAGTTAATAAATGAACATTGCTTTACTCGGGTAGTGAATGGAGTAAAAAAAAGTACAAACCTTTGGAAATACCTATTTACTCAGATACTTACTCGAGTATGGCACACTTTTCTTCATAGGTTACTTGAGTAAACTCTCAAATAAACTTTAGATTACTCGATGCTTTACTCCAGTAATGTTGGCAGGATTTCAAGGCCGAGAGCACATTAAGTTTGATTACCTTGTTACTCGAGTCCTTACTCGAGTAAACATAAATTTTGTGCATAGCTTACTCGGTTAGTGACTTCAAGTTCTGTGCAAATAACTCTGCATATTACTCAATTACTTACTCGAGTAATCCAGTATAAATAAATGATTGAACACCTGCATACTTGAGTAGCACCTCGAGTGAAGTATGATCAAAGCATAACATGTTATTCGAGTATTACCTTCAGGTTTTGATTTACCACAGTGAGTTACTCGAGTAGCTCCTCGAGTATCATTGGCAGGGTTGAAAATGCCGAGAGCAACACATTTCTTGAAATAGAGTAACTCGAGTATCATTGGCAGGGTTGAAAATGCCGAGAGTAACTGGAAATCTTTAACATGGTTACTCGAGTAACGTTGGCAGGCTAAGAGCAACTGCTAGTGATTTTCCTGGTTACTCGAGTAGGTACTCGAGTAACATTGGCAGGCCGTGAACAACTTGGAGTCATTTACCTTCTTACTTGAGAACTTACTCGAGTAACGTTGGCAGGTTACTTGAAGGTTGCTCTGGTTACTTCAAGTTTCTGTCCCATTACTCGAGTACTTACTCGAGTAACCCTTTAGAAAACTTGCCAGTGATAAAGTTTCTCAGCTTTTTCTCTTAGCCTTTCTTTTTTACTCCAATGCTTACTTCAAGTAATGATTTGCCCTGTTATTACTTTGTTCAAACTTATTTGTTTATCAAATCTTTTTCATGCCATCCTTTGTTATCATCAAAACATGAGAGATCTAACACAAATGTTCAATTGTAATGCTTTTAAAGGCTATGTGACCCTTATTAAGTCTACTTTCAATGAAAATATTGCCCTTAGCCAAATGGAAGCACAAAATTCCAGAATGACCATGTGTTGGACACTGTCACATAAACATGCCAGTTTTACTTGGCTAACTTCAAAAATACATAAATCTTAGTGTACATATCCAAATAACATAAATGAATTATCAAATTAAAGCTTGATTAGTCTACTTTTATACTAGAAATTTCATGATCATTAGACATTATCCAATTACTTAAAAACACAATGAAAACAAAATACCATGTAGGAAACCCTAATTGGTAGCAAATGCAATTTTAGGTATTTTGTTCCAATGATCAAGAATTCCTTACCAGGTGTAATACCTTATGTCCAATAGACCTAGGTGAGTACAAAAGAGCAGTTAAATCAATTATGGAACCAAAGTTCAGTCCAGATTAAAACTTACTTTGAAAACATGTTCACAACTTCCAAACCTATCTCAGGAGGTGGACCTGGGATTGGTATGGAATTTTGAGTGTAATAAAAGTTTTCAAAATAGTTTCATAAACATTCACTATCTCACTAAGTCCTATTGGTACTTGAATCCATTTTATCAGCGTATGCATGTGTGTCTCTACTTAAGTCTCATGTGTGTTCATTAGTTAATACTTCTTCATCAACCAAAGGCATTACCTATATATATAGTCATCATTCTTTTACTAAGCTATTGGTACTGTTGTACTATTGTCAAGTTTACATAGTTATCTACATCATATATAGTCCCAAAAATATCCAAAATACTTAAAATAGACAACCAATAATGAATTAAAGTCCTTCAGCTTCATCCTCTAGCTATCTATAGTTACCTTCTTGCCCTACGAGCTGCTAGCCTGTACTGTAGATTTATTTATAGAAAAGAGTGAGATTCAAAAGAATCTCACTAGTAACAGGTAGTCAATCATATAGATATAACATCACAAAGCATACCACACAGTCATCATACAGCAGAATCATCACAACAGCATTCAGTGCATAAGATATAGTTCATATATCACACTAGCGCTAGGTATATCACATGGCCCGAGTGTAACCCATTCAATAGGCCCCAGGCATCCACTTGTGCATCACAAAATATTACATTGGCCTGTGTGTTCACCCGTGCAATATGCCCCAAGCGACCACCCTGCAAAAATCAGAATGTGTCAAATAATTTATTATGAATCCATAAAACATGTAGTATATCTTATAAACGTATAAAAGACAAGTTACTACCTGGTCGCTTCCCTTGAGCAATATCCAACTATTTCCCAGAGCTCGAGCAAGTCTTAGTTTTGGACAATGGTCAGGTCCTATAATTAGAATTTTGGATGATAAATTATTATTTGGTCCAATTCTTTTACTATTTTAGCACTTATGTTGGTTGTCATTAAAGTTAGAACACTAAATCAAAAGTAAAGTCAAAGTAGCCCAACTACCCCAAGTTGGTTAACTTCACCCTTAAAGTTCTACTCAATTACCAAGTTCCATTACATTTCTCATTTTCACCCTTATTCTCAATTCTGCCACCTTTTCTATCAACGTAAAAAATTCACCATTAATTCTAGGGAACTCCAAATTGATTGGTTCCAAATTCCATGTAAAGCTCTTTAAGTATACTTTCACACAAAAATAGTCAATTATGGTCATTATGTTGGAAATTGTGCCCAAATGGGCCAATCATTATACTTTGAACATTATTAATTTAATGAAATTTCTTCATTATGTTATCATATTAGTTGCATGTTAACTGTGATAATTGTATCCTTGGATAATTCATAAAGATTGTCCTCAAATGTCCCTGGTCGGTTATCTATACGGGAGCAGAGATGAAGCAAGATCAGTATGACTTTGATAAGATATAGAGATACTATTCAAAGTCTTAAGCACTTGTAAGCGTACAAGGTGCTGGACCAACCCACTATGAGAAAGCTACATGGATCAAGTCATAAGTTTTTCTCATGTATAACCACGTCACAATGCCCTGTGACCTGAGGTCATCATGGATTCCTATATGAGAATTGCTAAGCTTTAAACTAGACAAAAGTCACCTTTGACCAGGTGATGATAAAGGCTATAATCGGGCTTGGTGGTTTTTCATGCAGAGGAATATGAATGATCAAGATGGAATTTCTCCCTCACATTAGTAGAGAGATATTACTGGGCCCCTCTATGAGTAAGTCTGAGAAATGTATGGCCATACTACAATGGAAAGGAGTTTCCATTTCTATTGTCAGACTACTCAAGAATCGAGAAAGTAATAGTCAGGAACAAGAGGATGACATTATCCATGCCTCATCCTTGACCGATATATCGTGTGACAAAAGGGACGTGACATGGTTCTATGATAGGTTGCATCGTGCTAACGATCCTCATATGAATTGGGTAGTCGTGATGTCTTGCTAGAGGCCACTTGCGACTTGTAGGTTAGTACAGTTATTGGCCCACTGCCAACTTCATATGGGCCTACAAGGTCGCACACAAGAATGGCCCAACACGAGATAATGTTTAATTAGGGTGGACGAATTTTATATTTATATATAATATATATATATATGTATATATGTAATATAAAAAATTCGTTAATAATATTATATAGATATGTATTTTCGAAATACATATTATATATATATGTATATATATATTATATGATATTATTATATTGTGTTAGTTTTAAATTTAATTTATTAAGCTAAATTAAATCTAATAACTAACATAATAGAGATATGATATCTCAGATTTAATTTATGAAGATAACTTAAATCTAATGGCTCTTTATTTGAATTAAATAAATAGGTTAAATTAAAACTATTGGACAGATTTAATTTAAACTGAATTTATTTAATTAGCTCATCAAGATAATTAATAGTTAATTAATTTCAAAATTAATGATGATTAATTTTGAAATTTGAAAATAGCCCTCATAGGTTATAAACTTGATAGAGCAGATATACTGAGATACACATTAGAATTGAGAGCCACAAGGGAAACCCTAGGAGACATTAGAGGCGCTAGTACGCAGTCTTAGTTGAAGAGTATTCGTGTGGATACCGGTAGAGGGAGCGGACCTGACGTGTTAGCTCCTAGAGATCGTGAAAACCCTGAATCATATAAGGTATGAATCCTTCTAACTTGGTTTAAATGCTGTTGATATATCCTCGATTAGGATCGGTAAAATTTTTAAGATTCTTCCTCTATGCCTGCCGATCCTAACAGTGGCATCAGAGCCAGGTCAATTGTGCGTTTAAATTGAGTTTTCTTATACATGTGATATATATGGGATGTGTACGTATGTTTATAAGAAACATTCAAATATGCATGTGATTTAGTTAATACGAAACGAAATTATTTAGAAAGATGTGATCTTGTAATTTTGCTAATTTTTGTTTTTGTTTAAATTGAATCTTGAAATTGTTTTGTTTTCGGTTTTGAAACATGTATGTGATTCTCGTTTTGGAACAAGCATGAAATCAATTCCGAACATGTATATCTTGAAACATGTATGTGACTTTCATTTTTGAAACAAGCATGAAATCGGTGGGGTACCTGAGATCGTAGTTGCCGACAATCAAATTGGGTCTAGCGAGGCTGCCGTTACCACCTCTGCGTAGCGCAATATAATCTGATCACGACATTTATTGCTTTTCATATTGTTGAATTCTTGTTGTGGTTTATTATTTATACTTGTTTGGGTATGGTAAACAACATGGCTTTAGAATTTTACAAATGGTTGTAATATTTAAATACGACTTGCGTGCCATGCCTTTCTCTTAATACTCTCGATGTACATTCTCTTCGTATCTCACTCCCCTCGAATGTTTAAATGAGGTTTCTCTCAATGTATTTCTTTTCTTATTTAGAAAAGTCCTCTCATTGGCTTTGGAGGATTTTAGGTTAGGTAAGCCATGTTGTGTCACATTTAAATTATGCTTTTGATTAGATCATTGCATGAATACTTTTACGTTTATATGTATTTATCTGTATGAGATACGACCATGATTGCATCCATATAAACAAAACTAATTAATTAAGCCCTCTAAATCAAATCTTAAGTCATGATGCCGTCAATTAATGAATACTTGTCAAAACCTAGATCGCTTAATTATGAAAACCACCAAAGTGGATGCACTTGAGTTATCTTGATGAGACAAGCATGAGTAATGCTGCTGCTCATAATATTCATTATTGTTTGGACTTAATTGAGATTAACAAAACGGTTTTACATCTCAAGGCATTAGATGGTATTAAACATGCGGGATCATATGATGGTCGAATCCCAAAAACATCTAAGAGTTACATGCGATGTAATTGGTAAATAGGTTACCTACCTAAATAACTTGAATTAAGCGTCTTGCCAAAGCAGACTTAAGTTTAAGCCAAATATGGATCTTAGCCCACTAATTATTATTTTGAGGGTTGTTAACTTAGTGGGAGATTACTAACAAACTTTGCATATTTTAATTGTAGAATCATGTCGACTAGTAATACTGCTACACTATCATTGCGATCGGTCCTTGAGAAGGACAAACTCAATGGGACAAACTTTCTTGACTGGTTCAAAAACTTGAGAATTGTTCTCAAGCAGGAAAGAAAGGCTTATGTCCTAGATCAACCCATTCCTGAGGAGCCTACAGCCAATGCTCCAAGAGCTCAGAGAGATGCTTACACAAAGCATAAGGATGACTCTGTGGATGTAGGTTGCCTGATGCTTGCCACTATGGTTCCAGAGCTCCAAAGAGATCTGGAACTCATGGAGGCTCATGAGATGATTGTACATCTTAAGGAAATGTTCCAGCAACAGGTAAGGCAAGAAAGGTATGAGACCACAAAGGCCTTACATTCCTGTAAAATGGCTGAAGGTGCATCAGTTAGTACTCATGTATTAAAGATGAAAGCCTATATTGATCACCTTGAGAGGCTTAGATTTCCCATGAGCCAGGAGTTAGCTATGGATTTGATCCTCAACTCACTCCCAGAGAGTTATGACCAGTTTGTTATGAACTACAACATGAACAACATAGAGAAATCAATTTCTGAGCTGCATGGAATGCTCAAAACTGCTGAGCAAAGCATTAAGAAAAAGCCTAGCACAGTTTTGATGGTTCAGAAAGGAAAGGGTATAAAAGAGAAAGGGAAGGGCAAATGGAAGGGTAATGGCTCAGGTGGTAAGACCAAAGAGCCTCAAATATGCTTGAAACCAAGCCTGCACCCAAGAAGGCAAAGCCTCTAAAGGAAGGAGTCTGCTACTTCTGCAATGAACCCGGTCATTGGAAGAGGAATTGCAAACTCTACCTGGAAGATCTGAAAAAGAACAAGAAGGATAGCGACGCTATCACTTCAGGTACTTATGTTATAGACATTCATTTTTTTACTTCCTCTACATGGGTATTAGACTCTGCATGTGGATGGGTATTAGATACTTCCTGTGGCTCTCACATTTGTACAAATGTGCAGGGTCTAAAGGACAGTAGAAAGCTGAAGAAGGGCAAGTGATATGATGAGGATAATGGACCGGCTAGAAAACAAGTATGAAAACACTAACGGGACGGATGATCAAAGGTAGGACCTTAAGAGAACCTGTCTCTTACAACCCTAGTCATAAAGACACCACAAGGATGATCAATCCTTGATACAGTCGGAGTATTCACACAAGAATACAAGGATGTAAGCAAAGCTCACACAAGAGAAATAAAACTCTCAATTATCATTCAAGTCTGTAAAAATACAGTACAAAAACGCAGCCATATATAAAGGCCACAAAAGAACACTCTAGATTTTGAAAACCTAGTCATAAATGCAATAAATGATGCATTAATAATGATTGATTGTCTTGGTTGGCACCATTCAAGCCTAAAGGAATTAGGAAATTACTTATTCTTCGAGACTAAGTCAGCTACCTGAAAAAAAAAGGAAATACAACAAAGTCTTTATGAGCAATCTTTGACCAAAGGCCTTATTTAATGCAAATGAAAAAATGGAAACAAATAAAAAATGAAATTAATTCAGATTTGCCGCATAAGGATGCCTTCTATATGCTTCTTGAGGTGTCTTGGACGTCACTTATGATCCTCCTTCAAGGCACATACTTATCACATGGTATTTTAAGTGAATTCTTCAATCTAGGCTGCACATGGGCCTTGTTCATCATCTTGTTGGGCTTACTACTTTATGTTACACCAATTTCATGGATCTTCCTGCTTTGCCATGTGCTCAAGCTTCTATGTGTTGTAAAATCATGTATATGGGCCTGAATAGGTATGGTTAAGGCCTCATTTGCACCCTCAACATATATACTAACATTATGAGCCATTAATGAAGCAAAATCAAGCCTAAATGTTTTCTCCAACCTCTCAAACACTTCACTCTTTTCTGAGTTTTTAGTAATTGGACCGTCAATGTCATAAGGAGGATCTTGGGATTGCTTAGAATCTTGTTGGATAATAGAGACAACATCTTGTTCATTGTAGATGCCACCTAAGCTGCCATGTAGTACTTTGTCGACACTTTGGATACCAACATTGATGCTTTGTTGGACACCACATAAGACGTCCCTTGCACCTCTATCATTCTCCTCCTCTTGAAAAAGAGTCGTCCTCGACTCTTGAGGGTTTTATTCGCCATATGGAACAATAATTGTCGAGTTATCATAATTCTGCTCATGTAGTAAGGATAAAACAACACTTGGACAAGGATAGTTAGTACAACAAAAATTTCTTCTTTTACATATCCTTTTTCCTTATATTCACTCTCATTCTTTTTATTTTCACTCAAGTCACTCTCAATTATTTTTGTCACCTCAAACTCATTTGCTCTTTCACTCTCAATTTTTCTTTTCTCTTCAAGCATTTTTCCATGTGCCTCTTTCTCTTTTTTTATCCTCTCTTTTTCTTTATTTCTCTATTTTTTCTTCATGAGTTTTTCTATCTCAATGGCTATAGAGACCATTCCTTGAATATCACTATACGGGTACAACTTCATTTGTTTAGCAATATTTGGATTAAGCCCTTGTAGAAATCGATCCATTGTTGCCCTTGAGCTTTCTTTGACTTTAGCTCGAAGCCTAGCAATGTGCAGCTCATCGAAGTATTCTTTCACACTCATAGAACCTTGCTTGAGCTCTTGCAATTCTTTGTAAAGCCTAAAATGGGATGAAGCCTTTAATTTGTGCACCTCTTTATGTAACTTAAAGATGTCATTTGTCATGCTTTCCAAGAACAACTTGAATTCTGCAAGTGTTTCTTTTTTACTCATCTTGAACCTGAAATGTTAGTTTGATCAAAGATGGGGAAAAATAGTAATATGGAACCTTACCACTCTACTCATATGTTTCACTTAGAAGTTATATAGTCACTCGTGTTTCACACAAATATGGCTTTTAACTTGATGTGAAACTCTTGTCTTTTACCACTCAAGCTTGCCTCCTATAGTATTCTTGATTGAAACTTAACAAAATCAAGAGACAATGTTAGTATGTGGTAATCATTGCAACAAGAAATTATAAGAACCAGAGAATATGTGAGAAATGTGTGATGAAAGAAGATGGAAAGGGGAAAAAACGTGAATAATGATGGAAAAGGAAGAAGGGATAATAACAAGGGGGAAAAATGGAATCAGGAAAAAAAGAAAGGGAAAGTAAATCAAAATAGGAAGGAAGGAAGAATTAGGAAAGTAAGGAGTCTTACCACCCAAGTTTGTAGATTTAGGAAACTTTTGTGACTTGCAATGGAAACTCTCAAATTAGCCTTCAATCTTCCTAATTTCCAAAACCTGTGGCTCTTTCCTTTGTTTTTTTTTTGAATTTTTGATTTTTTTTGCTCTTTTTTTTCTGCTCAGTTTTTTTTCCAGCACCACACCTTTTTTTTTGCACGAATTTTTTTCTGGTTTTTTTGTTTTTTTTAAAATTGAAACTAACAAAGTCACATAACAAAAAAAAAAAATTATAGGTAGAAGAGGAGAGAAGAGAATGGGAAAACACAAGAACAAAGGAAAACAATGTAAACAAGGGAAGAAGAAAAAAAAACGGAAGCAAAGAATGAAAACAAAACGATAGAACTTGAAATCTAGCAAACCTTAAGCTCTGATACCACTTGCTACGAAGAGGATAACGGACCGGCTAGAAAACAAGTATGAAAACACTAACGGGACGGATGATCAAAAGTAGGACCTTAAGAGAACCTGTCTCTTATAACCCTAGCCATAAAGACACAACAAGGATGATCAATCTTTTATACAGTCGGAGTATTCGCACGAGAATACAAGGATGTAAGCAAAGCTCACACAAGAGAAATAAAACTCTCAATTATCATTCAAGTCTGTAAAAATGCAGTATAAAAACACAGCCATATATAAAGGCCACAAAAGAACACTCTAGCGTTTGAAAACCTAGTCATAAATGCAATAAATGATGCCTTAATGATGATTGATTGTCTTGGTTGGCACCATTTAAGCCTAAAGGAATTAGGAAATTACATATTCTTCAAGACTAAGTCAGCTACCTGAAAAAAATAGGAAATACAACAAAGTCTTTATGACCAATCTTTGACCAAAGGCCTTATTTAATGCAAATGAAAAAAAGGAAACAAATAAAAAATGAAATTAATTCAGATTTACTGTATAAGGACGCCTTCTAGATGCTTCTTGAGGTGTCTTGGACGTCACTTATGATCCTCCTTCAAGGCATATGCTTGTCACATGGTATTTTAAGTGAATTCTTCAATCTGGGCTGTATATGGGCCTTGTTCATCATCTTGTTGGGCTTACTACTTTATGTTACACCAATTTCATAGATCTTCCTGCTTTGCCACGTGCTCAAGCTTCTATGTGTTGTAAAATCATGTATATGGGCCTGAATAGGTATGGTTAAGGCCTTATTTGCACCCTCAACATATATACTAACATTATGAGCCATTAATGAAGCAAAATCAAGCCTAAATGTTTTCTCCAACCTCTCAAAGACTTCACTCTTTTCTGAGTTTTTAGTAATTGGGCCGTCAATGTCATGAGGAGGATCTTGGGCTTGCTTAGAATCTTGTTGGATAATAGAGACAACATCTTGTTCATTGTAGATGCCACCTAAGCTGCCATGTAGTACTTTGTCGACACTTTGGATACCAACATTGATGCTTTGTTGGACACCACATAAGATGTCCCATGCACCTCTATCAGCGAGGTGGACCTACGAGTTGCAAACAGAGCAAGAGTTGCTGCTTTAGCCGTAGGCACTTATGAATTAGTTCTGCCCAGTGGGCTTTTGTTAGTTTTGAATAATTGCTATTATGTTCCCGCATTGAGTAGTAACATTGTTTCTCTTTCTTATTTTGATAAGGAAGGTTATACTTCCATTACTAGAAATGGTAAATGTTCTATTTATCATAATGACATTTTCTATGCTGATGGTGATTTGGATGTTGGTCATTATATATTAAATTTGGAACATCCTAATAATGGGAATATCTATAACGTAACTACTAAGAGGATAAAATCAAATGATTTGAATCCGATCTACCTACGGCATTGTCGTGTAGGCCATGTAAATGAGAAATGCATTTCTAAACTCCATCAAGATGGATTTCTAAACCCATTTGGTTTTGAATCATATGATACATGCAAATCTTGCTTATTAGGAAAGATGACGAAGGCACCTTTTACTAGGCACAGTGAGAGTGCCACTGAATTATTGGGCCTCATACATATAGATGTATGTGGACCATTAAATATAGCTGCCAGAGGAGGTTATGTCTACTTCATTACATTTATAGATGACTTTAGTAGATATGGCTATATATATCTAATAAAATATAAATCTGAATCTTTTGAAATATTCAAAATATTCCAAAATGAAGTACAAAACCAACTTGGTAAAACAATTAAAGCACTTCGATCTGATCGAGGTAGTGAATATTTGAGCCAAGAATTTATTGACCATCTTAGGAGTTGTGAGATAATCTCACAATTAACTCCTTCAGGAACACCACAATGGAAACCTGTACTATCTCACTATCACTAGCCTATATTAATCAACACATACGAATACATGTGGTCATAAAAAGGTAAGAACTCGAAAGGAACTAGTGTAATCATCTCATTCTTTTTCTTAACCCAAGAAGTGAGGTGGGGAAAATAGGCTAGCATTGTTTGAATCTAAACATTACCCATCTTCCCTAGCCCATGCTCATCCCTCTGTTCATATAGCTCCTTCACTAAGTCTAAAAACATTGTATACCATGCCATACAGGAAATGGCATTCTTGAAGGCCCTCAGGTATAAACCCATAAGTGGCCAAGCCTATGTTTTGGCCTAAGCCTGGCCTATACATAGATAGGGATGGAAATAGGTCAGGCCAGGCAAGGCTTTTGCCCTAACTGGCCAAGCCTATTTTGTAATAGGATGGCTGACCCTAGCCTGTAGCCTGTTAGAGGCCCTTTTTTTGGCCTAAGCCTAGCCTATACACATGCCTGGCCTGTGGCCTACTAAAAAGGCCTAGAATTTTAAAAGATTCCAAGCAGGCTAACAGCCCATAGGCCTCATAATAGGCCTACTTCAAATAGGCCAAAAATAGGCCTAATTAATACATTAATACTAATGATCCAATATACATCATAAAATATGAAACCAAATACAACAACATAATAATTTTCATTAGAAATTCACCAATTTGAACCAAATCAATGTAAAGCCAATGGACCTTCTCACCTTCACATCAAATCTTCAATATAATTTCTTCTTCTCCTTCAAAGGCCATGAAAAACAATTAAACTAATATGTATAAGAAATGATATTAGTTTAAGTGAAAAGAGGAACATAAAATCAACAAGTACAATAAATAAATCAAATTTGAATGCCTATTGTAATATCACAAATTTCAGAACTACAGGCTAGATAATAAGCCTGAATAAGTGGACTACTAAGCCCAGTTCGGAAAGAGTCCCAAGAATGATGGGCGATAAAAAGATTCTCAGGGAATATGTGATTTGGCCCTACTAGGTAGAGGGCTTGGTTTTTGTGATAATATGATTAAAGTGTTAGTGCACAGGACACATACGATGCCATTTGGTTGTAGAAAGATGCCACACAACTATATTATGAGGTATGGGAGAAGTTAATCGAGTAAAGTATGTTGATATGTGAGTGTACAAGGCATTTTTAGGGTAGACATGAATACCCTATATTTATAGAGTAAACACTAGTGTGTGGTGCCATGTAGGGCCCACATACATATACTCTAACCTGGCATTATTTGGCGAGCATCGGTATACATGAAGCAATTCTGAGTAAGTACTGAGTGAAACTCGAATAGACACTGATAGAATAACTTTATTAAAGTAGCTTTGATAAAGTAAGCAACCATGACACCTCTTTATGGTTGGCACTATAGGAAAGTGACATGTGTCCATAATAATTACACTCACTATTTCTACTTTTGAGTTGGCACCACAAGATGGTGACACTTATCCCTTCATAAAAAAGTCCAAAGTGAATTTTTTGTTGGCACTCTCTAGAGATGAAACCTAGCACAATAGTCAGGGGAATCCTTCATTGCCCAGCTCGGCCGTGTACTTGACTTCCCGAACGCCGAACCTTGGCATCTAATGAGATTGTCAGGCCTCTTCTTCCCCTGACTAATTAGGGATGCCTGAGAGGAGAGAGAAGGATGTGGGACCTACTTTAATAAAGCAAGTGACACATGTCACCGAATCACTAGATCACTAGACAAATAGCACTGCAGGAATCTAATAAGTAGAATAATTGTTCAAGACTCCCTCTTGGCTATTCATTTTGACCAAACAGCCCAAGAAAATAGAAAAATAATGAGAAAATGGTAGAGGAGAGAAGAAGGGTGAATAGTAACAAAGCTTATTCTACTCATCATAAGCTTCATTTCCATGGTTTTAGTTTTTCATTTAGAGGTTTTTGGTTCCATATTGCTTACCGGAGCACTGTCGGATTTCTGATCAAGTTGTAGAAATGTGCAGAGGTAAACATAGGCTTCATTTTAAAATGATTGGATTACAAAAAGTTATGAGTGTTTGAAATTAAACCATTAAGCTGGATAGATTTTTGGCAGCAAGGGAAAATGTGAAAACTGGGAATTTTGTGTAAATAGAAGACTGTGGGAAGCATTTTTCCCTTAAAAAAGACTTAATAAAAGTTGCACAAAATTTTGAAACTCCCCAATCAAATTTTTCTAGAATTAGTTATGATTTTTCAAATTTCAGTGAAAAATTTGCTGATTTTCATTTATGCGAAAATGAAAAGGTAATGTTAGTTAGTGATAAAGTTAATTTCCAAAGATCAAGTCAAGCACTTGGAATTAGTATGGACCCATTAGATATATATTAGGCCTAATGCAAAGACCCTAATTATATGATTATTCATCTAGGGCCATGAAGTGTCAAAGAAGAAGCATCTTCATTGGTTGAAAAAGAAAAGGTACAAGAGAAGGACTCAAAGACCAGAGGTAAGGGACTTACCTTATTTGCATGTATTTTATATCTCTGCTTGTGTAGTGATGTATGTGATTGCTTTCCTTAATTAAGTAGAGCATATTTGAATAAATGAAGCTCTATTTTTATTTATACTGTGGTCATAGTTATGTTGCATAAAATATTGAGCATGCAAAAATGTCATTATGGGGCATGCATTTAGTTGAATCTAACATGTCATGCTCATAGCATGTATTATACATTTTTATGGTAACTGTTTCCTACTAAGATTCTCTTGAATCTTACCCTCCCCTACCATAATTTAGACAGGTGAAAACAAGATGTGTGCTGAGAACAAAGAAGAGAATTGTAAGAGAGGAATATAGTAGTGGAACAAAGACGGAAAGGTGTCTGTTTTTCACTGGAACGGATTTAGACACCCTAGTAGCCCTGTACGGCTACATCATTTGTATATATTGTGTACAATCACTGTTGGGAATTTCTATATTATAATCAAGTACATTATATCAATAATATCAGTATATTTATGCTATTTTTGTGTGCGCCATTGAACTACATAGAAGTACTTTGAAAAGGGTGAAAAAAAGATAAGGGTGTTACACCTATGCAAATCCAATACTAAATATCCATTGTTTAGACTTACTTTAAAGACTAACATGTGAACTAAATATCCACCAGAGTTCATGGTCAGCATATAATGAAAAGAGTGTAAAAAAGAAATTCTAGAAAGATAAAAACTGTAAACTAGTAGCAAGATACAAGTCAAAGTATGTAAGTCAGAAGAACATGAGAAAATAATCATAACTCAGTATCTCCCTAGAAGTATCATTGCATCAAAGAAAAATGCTTGAACCATAAAAGAAATGATAAAATGGAAACCGCCTTACATTCCCAAAGATGAGGCCTCTATCCAGTGTAACCCAGTAAGTAACAAGTAAATGAGCCACAATTAATTCAACAAGACAGTAATTTAGATATTGACAAGATAACATGATAAGTTATACTTAATCTTTTGGTACTTGTGCGCAAATTCTATGGATGTAAAAATTAGTCATGATATAAAATTGTACAGTTATATCATAGTGGGAAGTAAAAAAGATGCTTCTTTGTGGTCCAATATGAATAGCACTAGAGTGAAAATGTTCTCAGTCTCACTGAAGAAGCAGAAAAGAAGGGGAAATATCTAAGGACAATACCTAGGTAAAGATCTTTTGAGTTTTTAATTAGGTTTTACAAAAAAAAATTAGTATGTGCTTTTAAGGGGAAAAATCTATTTCATCTAAGAACCTGATAGGAAATACCTAAATTTATCCCTATACGTTTCATCCAGATCATAATCCCCTCTTGACTAGCATTTGCATATGTTTTTTTTTACTTTACATCATATGATAATTTTTCTTCCTTGACCTAGAGAGATTTCATGGAATTCAGGGGAACAAGAAACAAATTGTTTTTTGGGCTAATTAACAATAAATATAAACTAAGCCTATTTTCTACATCAAATAGCAAAAGTCAAGTTCATGTGTACTAAATAACGTCTCTTTTAATCTAGGAATTTCAAGCAACTTAGAATTAATTTCAATTCATCATCATATTGGGACACATTATCATCAAGAGATAGATGGGAAGATGTTTCAGAGCTAGACATTTAAGAACAACTTTTTATATTAGAACAGAGTTTGATAAATGAGATAAACCAGAATCATAAGTCCAAGGTTGTAGACAACCTCTGTAAAAATGTGGGACTGATCAAACTAGGTTTCACATTACTGTTACTATGGAGTTAATAGAAGTGAAGCATTTTGTGGTGCCATAATTTCTGGTTTCGTTTCCCTCATAAAAAATCAAGAGAGATATGTTAAGAGAAGAACCATGACTTAGAGAAATAACAAATCAAACTAGGAGAAATAACCACTTAACCAAAGAAGTAAATGAAACCAGAAGAGAAGCAAGCAAATCGAAAGAGTCAACTCCCCCGAGCCTGAGATCTGACTGCAACTACTTCCCCACCGAGGAAGAGAGATTTTAAGTAAGAGAGGATGGCTGACCGTCTGATGGAGAGTGAAGAAGATGATGACCCTCAGGGATTCAGGACTTTAGGTTAGGAAAGAGAGGATGAATTATGTTGGAGAAGGTTAGCCCCTTAGGGCATTGAAGAATGAAGATAAGTAGAGTATGTGTGTGACTTGACCTAGAGAAAGGAGAGTGAGTGACTGTCTAACTTGTGTGGGTAGTGATTCTTGTGAGGGATTGACTATTGAGTATATAATAGTAGGTAGTAATTACAGTTTTACCGTAAGTTTTTTTAAAAATCCTAACAGGCCAACCTGATAGGCCTAAAAGGCTTTCTAGTAGCTTAGGCCTGGCCTATAAAGAAAAACAGGCCTTGAAATAGACCTTCACCTGGCTTTTACCTATAACACTTTTGGTTGATAAAGAAACATTAACTAATAAACACATTATGAAACTTAAGCAGAGACACGCTCACATACTCTGATAAAATGGATTCAAGTACCAAAGAGACTTAGTGAGATAATAATTGCTTATGAAACTGTTTTGAAAAATTTTATTATACACAAAACTCCCTACCAATCCCAGGTTCACCTCCTGAGATGGGTTTGGAAGTTTTGAACATGTTTTCAAAGTAAGTTTTAATTTGGGACTGAATTTTGGTTCTATAATTGATTTTACTACTCTTTTGTACTCATAGGGTATATTGGATTTATGGTGTTACACTAGGGGCTATTCTCACATAGGTTTTCATGTAGAACACAATGGTGACATCAAATTTGTTAGATTCTCATCCTTGTTGATGCCCTGTTATAGCAGAATTTTAGGGCAGAATTCCAAAGTCCACAAAACTCCACCAACCAACATAATATATATGTCAAAATGAAGCTCATGCTTACCTCTTTCTCTTGCCTAGGCTCTTTCATTGGTTCTTGAACTTTAGCTCTTCCTAAATGACTCAAAAGACCTCTTATTGAAATTATAAAACCATCTAAATGAAGATCTCATAAAGGGGAACAATGTTTATGAAGAGTATTTGAGCATTGGAAGTGGTTTACAAGGTCAAAATCCAAGTGAAAGCTCTTACGTAAAAGTTGTCTTCTTTTCTCCTTCCTTAAGATGGTTTGGCCGACTTTCTGCCAGGTGAGAAAGTGAGTGAAATGTTTGAAATTTCCCTCTCCGTTATCTCTTAATACTTGGCGGAAAATTGGCCAAAACAAATAGAGAAAAAATGTGTGGTCACGATTTGTTCTTACTGGTAAGAGTTGGTCGTAAATTAACTAAAGTGTAGTTAGTTAATTTAAGTTGGCTTTCCTCTTTCTTGCCTCTTGGTTGCCTTGGCCAGAATTGCTCTTCAAAAAGGGAGAGGAAGTATTGACCAAGTTTCTCTCTTTGCCTTGCTTTATGGTAAACTTTTCTAATTAAGTTGGAAAATTATATGACACTTCCACTTATTGACTAAACTTTTCTTTCTTCCATTTAACCCCTTTTGACCGCAATGTTACCATGTGTGAGGAGGGTTCATTTGCTTTTTGGGACTCATAATTACTCTTGCTTTTTGAGATCAAATCTTGGCCCTTCATTTCGGGTTTCCAATTTTAAACTCAAGAATCAAGTGGCAATTGACCCTTTTACCCTTGATAATGGCAAAATTAATTGGTGTGCCATTAGATCTTTTATTTCTCTTTGTGTTTACATAAATGGCGCCAATTTTTCTCTTTTAGTGTTCAAATTAGGTTTTTGGTCATTGCTGACTTTAGGTAGAAAAACTAGGTAATTACTGCTAGATTATCGGGACTAAAGTCATTGTAAAATTTTCAAGGATAGTTCTATCATTAATTTCACTATCTATTAGTACATTTAGCCCTTTAATACATTTTGGGATATTACATGTGCTCTTCTTGTCCCCTTTTCATTCCTCTTCTTTGTCATCTCACAGCCCTAGATATATAACCCCATCATTAGAGCCATAACAAATGAATGTCCAATATGGCTACATTATACTATAAGACATGTCCCTTATCTTTGTGCCCATCTTTTCTCAAATTACCTTAAATGCCATAAATTCGTGGATTAACTCTGATCTGCCAGATTTGTCACTTAACTATGAAAAATAATAACTTATTATAGGAAACTCCAAAAGGGATGGTTCTAGCTTCTATGCCAAGCTGTTTAAGTCCTCTTTACAGAAAAATATCACCCACTGCCAATTATATGCATAAAAATCTAGAAACCTTGAACAAACCTCACTGACACATATATCATTCCAGATTGAATGTCTAACTTCAAAAAATCATATCTTTTAATATACTGACCCAAATGACACATATTATATATCAAATTAAAGCCCATCATATCTACTATTATTTTGAAAAGTTTCATGGCCAATGGATAAGATTTGGTCATACTATGCTTAAGTTCCAATTTAAAAATTTTCTATCTGATTCATCCAAGGTCCTTACGATAAGCTATTCCCACACAGTTTTTTGTGTAGAATCCATTGGTAACCTTAAAAAATTAAAATCATTTTCCTTCCTTATTTTTCAAATCTGGCCTAAATCAGGGCAACATAAAAGCTTAACAAAACCTTAAGATATTAGGCTCAAATCAAACCTTGTACGTACCTCTACCCGATTCTATAACCGATTCTTGATTTTGTTAGTACTCTGGCTAGCTAGATGGCACCAAACACCTCTGATTAGAATCCAAAACCTTAGAAATGTTGCTCTCACTAAGAGGAAAACATTTGGTAAGACTCTGGGACCTAGAAACACAATTTCAGAGGTGAAATCAGCTTCAAAACACTTTGGTTCTTCCATTTTCTCCACCTTCTCTCCTCTTTCATTTTACTCTCTATTTTCTCTATTTTTCCTTTATTTTTGGGGGTGTTGGTCAAATTATAAACAGAAGAAGGAGAGAGTTGAGTTGATCTTAGACATGTTCCCCAAGGTGTGGCCCACAAAGTGCCACTTGTCCTTGACCAACTAGGTCCACTTCTTTGTTCTGATTCTTGACGGGCTTTATTGTCAGGTAAGTAGGGTCCAATGAATTCCTCTGACTTCCCTTTATTGTCAGGTAATGAAAGTCAATCATGTACCTGTACCGAAAACTGGTGAATTTCCCTGAGTATTGTGCTAGGTGGAGCCTTATGATTGTGCCAACATAAAAGGAAAAAAGTGAATCTCATTATGAAGGGACATGCGTCATCTTCTTATTTGTCAAACACAAAAGTTCCATCATTACTCTTCATTACTTACTTTATTAAAGTTACTTTAATAAAGTTACTTTACCAGTGTAGGGCTCAGACCACGCCATACGAGTCTGTGCCTTCCAGAATGTACCATATATACTACCTCAGGGGATTGCCAAGTGTGTGTGTGGTGTGTCTACATGTGGGACCCACATGGCCTATATCTCTTCTTCCTTTTAAAAAATGCAAGGTATATGTACCTGCCTTAAAAATGCCATGTGCACACCTCTGTTGACATATTTTATCAATCTAGTCACACCCATTGAGCCCCCATATAATCCAAAGACTTGTTATCAACCCAGAGGAGTTAAATCACACAGTCTAAGGGCCCATATACCCCACGAATACTTGTGTTTGCCATTCAAAATAGTATCAAGTGGCCTTCTACCCCCTAAGGATGCCATATGTACTTAAGTACTTGCATCAGTTTATTTCTCCGACTAACTACAACCTCTGAGCCCACATATCATTAAGAGAACCATTCTCTTAATAGAAAGATAAATCATACAGTCCCCAAGAGTCTTTCCATCTCTAACATTCTTAGAACTCTTCCCAAACTGGGCTTTGTAGTTTGCCTGATATAGGCTCTGTCAGAAATTATGCCCTAAAGGCCAATCATTGTATTTTGAACATTATTAATTTAATGAAATTTCTCCATTTTGTTATCATATTATTTGCATGTTAACTGTGAAATTGTATCCTTCAATAATTCATAAAGATTGTCATAAAATGTCCCTGTCGGTTATCTATACGGGAGCATAGATGAAACAAGACCAGTATGACTTTGATAAGATATGGAGATAGGAATCAAAGTCTTAAGTACTTGTAATAGTACAAGGTGTTGGACCGACCCACTATGAGAAAGCTACATGGATCAAGTCATAAGCTTTTCTCATGTATAACCGTGTCACAATGCCCTTTGACCTGAGGTCATTATGGATTCCTACATTAGAGTTGCTAAGCTTTAAACTAGTCAAAAGTCACTTTTAATCGGGTGATGATAAAGGCTATGATTGGGCTTAGTGGTTTTTCATGCTGAGGAATATGAATGATCAAGATTGAATTTGTCCCTCACATTAGTAGAGAGATATTACTGGGCCCCTCGATGAGTAAGTCTGAGAAATGTATGGCCATACTACAATGGAAAGAAGTTTCCATTTCTATCATTAGACTACTGAGGAATCGAGAAGTAATGGTCAGGAACAAGAGGATGACATTATCCATGCCTCATCCTTAACTGATATATCAAGTGACAAATGGGACATGACATGATTGTATAACAGGTTGCATTGTGTTAATGATCCTCATATGAATTTGGTAGTCGTAATGTCTTGCTAGAGGCTGTTTGCAATTTATAGGTTAGTACAGTTATTGGCCCACTGCCAACTTTATATGAGCTTACAGGGTCGCACACAAGAATGGCCCAACATGGGATAATGTTAAATCTAGGGTGAATGAATTTTATATTTATATATATATAATATAAAATTTGTTAATAATAGTATATATATATATATATATGTATTTTCAAAATACATAACATATATTATATGATATTATTATATTGTGTTAGTTTTAAATTTGATTTATGAAGATAAATTAAATCCAATGACTCTTTATTTGGATTAAATAAATTGGTTAAATTAAAAATGTTAGATAGATTTAATTTAAATTGAATTTATTTAATTAGCTCATCAAGATAATTAATTGTTAATTAATTTTGAAATTAATTAAGAATAATTTTGAAATTCAAATATAGCCCTCGTAGGTTATAAACTTGATAGAGTAGATAGACTCTGATGTGCATGAGAATCTAGAGCCATAAAGGGAAACCCTAGGAAACATTGGAGGCACTAGCATACGATCTCTGTTAGAGAGCATTCGTGTAGATACCGGTAGAGGGAACGGACCTAATGTGACCATAAAAGAGACCCAACTTACAAGGGACTACAGCACATAATGTGTTAGACATAAAATGAGGAAAGTTATAAAAATTATGTAAGAGAGACAAGTCATGTGTAATGACTTACTATCATGGCTCTAATGATGTGATTCTGTATCTAAGGCCATGAGATGTCAAGAAGAGGAAATGGAAGGCTTTACAAGCAACTTCAATGGTTGGAAGCAAAGGAAATAAGAGGAGGACATAGGAACAAAAGTAGTGAACTTACCTAACTTGCATGTAGTTGATATGTGTGCTTGTGTATTGATGTGTATAATTGATTTACTTGATTATGTAAAACATATACGAATTATTGAAGTTTTATTTCTATTTATGCTATGGCCATGAGTATGTTGTGTGAAACATTGAGCATGTAGATATGTTATTATGTAAACATGAATTTTTGTCAGGCAACCATGCCATACACTAAGCATTTATTTTGCATGCATTTTAGTATTGTTTGCTATTGAGATTCTCCTAAATCTCACCCTCCCTTACCCAACTATATAGGCATGTTGAGCACACAGGTGGAACACTTAAAGATGTTCAGAAGGAAAAATGTGACGGAGAGAAGATTAATACACGATAATGGTTATGTAGGAATTATCATGTGACTGAAGTTTATTTGTATAGGCATGCCAAATTGAATTATGTTGTTAAACATGTCATCCGTGTGTGGATATGAACTTTTAAAGTTAAGTTTAGAAATTTGTATGGGTAAAATGTTTACCAAATGAACAGTACACCAAGAATAATTGAGTAAGTGTTTGGCTGGGAACTTTATTTATTGATTTACCTAAGCCATAACATTAGCGTTAGTGCTTCCGAATGCATACTAAAGGGGCATAAATAAGTGGTGTTACTTACATAAGGCCTTTGAAAAACAAGCTAATTCAGGATTAAGCTTATTTACTAAATGATCCATATATAGTGGCTTATGCATTTTCCTTCCCACCAACTCTAATCTTAGCTAACTCCATCTCTTGGAATTATTCCTCAACACTCATGGAGCCTTGTTTCAATTCCTGTAACTTTCTTTGCAATTCTCTTTTTGACTTAGAGTTGTAACTAGACATCTATTGGTCTGCTTCAGCATCAAACTTTTGGAGTCCTTTTAGCAAGATTTGGAGATCTCTTTGAAGTACTTTTTCACCATACATATTAATACCTAAAAAGTTAGAAATACATATAAAAGGACCTCACTACTCTACTTATGCGTTTCAATCAAACAGTTTAGTGTCACTTGTGTTTCACGTTCTTTTTAAATTGATGTATATCACTCTTGCCCTTTCCCAATTTTAGATTCCTTTTAAGGCTCTTTAAAGAACTAAGCAATTTAATCAATGCAATTACAACTTGCAAAATCAACAAAAAACTTAGAAATTTGGAATATCAAAACAAGTATTAGAAAAGGATATTCAAGGAAATCAAGAAGTGCTCAAGTGACACAAAGATTTCAGAGGTTAAAGTAAATTCTAGGTATGAAAGTGAATAGCTTAGAATACTTCTTCTAGCACAACAATTGGACTTTCTTCTCTCTTTTCCTTATATATATATATATTTTATCATCTTTCTCATTTTTTATTTTTTCCTAGTACTCTTTTGTTGTGTTACTTTTTTTTTCTACTAATATTTAAAGAAAATAACAAAATCTATCACAACAGCATAACACAAGCGATATGAACCCAGGAATTCCAAAAAATGCATTCTTTTAAAAATGCATGTTGTAAGATCAAGCGTTTCACCCAAGAGAGGGGGTGAATTGGGTGATACTGAAAGTTCTTTCGTAAATATAAAACTTTGACACAAGAATTAAAACAGTAATAAGGAGGAAGAAATATCACCGAAGTGTACACCGGGAGTTATACTGGTTCGGTCACAACCACTTTGACCTACGTCCAGTCCTCAGAGCTTCTCTGAGAGTTTCACTATAACTTCCAAGATTCAGTGGGTTCTTGGCACCTCAGTACAAGCAAGTTCCTTTCACCTGGACACTCGCTCCCCCTTACAGGTTGTAATCCAATCCCAACTCAAGGTTCCACAACCTTAAGTTATCTCAATAACAAATATTGAGTTTGAATGAAATATCTCTCTCAAAGAGTAAATAATAATCACTGAAGCAAATGAATACAATTTCAACGTGAAAACAGAGCAATGAACTTAATGAATCGTTCGTATGGATGCTTAGTTGTTCTTCTCTGTTTGAAGGTTCCCATATATATAGATATGTTAGTGATGACCGTTGGAACACTTCCTTTCGTCCGTTGGTGAGTGCGCAGCCACTGTTGACTTTTCAAGTTTTTTTGAAAAATATCCGTTGGCGGTGGTTGGCATTTGAACGTTTGATTTGACTTTCATCTCTTGATATGATTTCTTCATTGTTTCTCTGAAAATATACTAAGAATGCTAATACAATGAAAGGTTAATCATATAGGAAACAATATAATGAAGGTTTGAATGATTTCTAAATTTCTGGGTATGCTTACTCGAGTAGCTCCTCGAGTAACCCTTGAAGTTTACTCGAGTAGCTCCTCGAGTAACATCGTGAAATCATTGTTTATATGAAATTCCATGAAGATAAATATGATTACTCGGGTAGTGCATGGAATAAACTAAAGTTCAAACCTTTGGGAATAGTTATTTACTCGGGTAGCTACTCCAGTAATGCTTCTGCAACTTCATAGATTACTGGGGTAACACCTCGAGTAATCCTTTGAAAAACTTTTGATTACTCGATGCTCTACTCCAGTAATGTTGGCAGGATTTCAAGGCCGAGAGCAATTACCTCATTACTCGAGTAGGGACTCGGGTAATGCATTCATTTTTGCATAGGTTACTCGGGTAGCTCCTCGAGTAACTGAGACTTTTGAATGTGATTTACTCTGGTAATCACTTGAAGTTTACATTAAAAACATTTGCATATACTGGGGTACATACTCGAGGAATCCACTTAAAATAAACCATGAAAAACTTGTCTAATGGAGTAAGTACTCAAGGAAGATGAAAAAGAGAAATCAAGTTAATCGGGTACTAACCTCAAGTTTTCACTCATCTTAATACATTACTCGAGTAGCTCCTCAAGTAACATTGGCAGTGGTATAAAGTGCCGAGAGCTTGACATTTTCAAATACACGGTTACTCGAGTAGCTCCTCGAGTATCATGGAAAACTTGAAGGCGACTAGAAGTTTCTTACCTGGTTACTCGAGTAGCTCCTCGAGTAACATTAGCAGTGGTACAAAATGCCGAGAGGTCCATATTTTAGAAAACACTGGTACTCGAGTACTCCTCGAGTATCATGGGGAAAACTTGAAGTCAACTGGAAGTTTTCACATGGTTACTCGAGTAGCTCCTCGAGTAACATTAGCAGTGGTACAAAATGCCGAGAGGTCCATATTTTAGAAAACACTGGTACTCGAGTAGCTCCTCGAGTATCATGGGTAAAACTTGAAGTCAACTGGAAGTTTTCACATGGTTACTCGAGTAGCTCCTCGAGTAACATTAGCAGGCCGAGAGCAACCTTAAAGTTTTACCTGGTTACTCGAGTAACTCCTCGAGTAATGGTGGCAGGTAACTGGAAGTTTTGCTTGGTTACTTCAAGTTTTGGCTCATTACTCGAGTAGCTCCTCGAGTAATGACTTAGAAAATGCACTTCTGATCAGGTTCCTCAGCATTATCTCTTGGCCAATCTTTACTACTTCCATGCTTACCTCAAGTAAAGCTTATTCTTGTCATTACTTAGTTCAAGCTTGATTATTAAACATTTCCTTTTCAAACCATTCTTTTGTTATCATCAAAACATGAGATCTAACATTCTCCCCCTTTTTGATGATGAAAAAACTTGGTGATTTTGAACATGGTTTTTCAAATTGGATTCTTAATTAATTATTTCTTTTTAAGGTTGAATATACCTTGCATTCAAAACAACTTCATTAGTCCAAACATGTATTATATCCAAAACATAATAGAACTTAAAATGAAATCATATAACATAAATATTCTTGTATTGAACTTAAAATTTGAAATTACAAAATAAGTTCATAACTGAATTTAAAAAGCTCCCTAAAGTCCCATGTACACCCATAAACCCATGAAAAGCTAGGACAAAACCACAAAATCACTCTCAAGCTCTTCTCCCCCTTTTTGGCTTCATCATTCAAGTTGAGGGTTAGAAGGCTTCACCATAGAGATGGGTTTTACTGGAAGGACCAACCCACCACCATCTGAACTAGATGAATCAAAGGAACTGGATGACTCAGGTTTAGGAAGATTAAGAGGTGGGATAAGGATGTCATCTCTTAGTTGGAGAGGAGAAGGCTGGAAGACAACCATAGTGGTCTCAGCTTCTGGAGGTGTGTCTAACACAGGAGTGAGATGCTCAGAAGAGGAAGAAGGAGATATTTCCTCTGTTTGGGTAGGAGAGGGAATAGGTTTAGGGGCAGTTTCTGGCTGTGGCTTGGGAGGCAAATCATCAATGATAATGTGAGTGGTTTCGTGGGTATCAGGATCATCCACTGTGAATAGAACATCTTTCTCTTAGAGTTCAAGTAGATCAGAAACCAGAGGGGTAGATGGTTCAGCCTCGGGAATGGGAAAGTCTGAAGGAGGGTCTACTGAAGGTGGTGGTGGTGGTGTAGATGAGGAGGGACCGGCAGAAGGTCCAGGACCCAGGGAATCCAAACGTGCCAGTATCAGTCTCAAAGTCTCTCCCTGGGCATGTTGCTCTGCTAGCAACTCCTCATGTCTCCTATCCATTCTCTCAACCAACTCCTCATGCCTTTTGTCAATTTTCTCAACCAGTTCCCCCATCTTGAAGTTGGTATTGGTAATTAGCTCAGCATTTGTGTTGGCTATATCCACATGGAAGCCTCTGAGTATGTTCTCCATGAAGTGCTGGAGAGTAGCATTCAGGAAGAATGGTGAAGATGTGGTAGCAGCTGGAGCCGATGACTGAGTGTCATCCATCCTACTGGTCTCTGTCTCAGGAGCCTTCCGCTTCTTCTTGGACCCCGACTCCAGTGGGCCTTTAAGAGGGATGTCGATGTTTAGTTTACCAATTTGATTTCTCCCTACTGGGGTCATCCTCTCAATAGGCTCCTTACTATCCAAGTACCATATTTTGTTCTCTTTCAGGATAAGAGAAACAATTTGAGGATATGGCATTGGAGTAGTTCCTTTTCCATCCACCTTATACCTTTTCATCTCTGAAAATATGTACTCTCCCAGATCCTTTTGCTCTTTCAATAGTAGTGAAGCAAACCATCTATAGTCCCTATCCGAGAAGTGGGTATAGTTGTTGGCTTTGTTCACTAGGGACCTAGAGTAGATGTACCATAGGACCCTGTGATGATCACACATATCACTCGGTTTAAAATTGAGGGGGCCAACTAACTCACCGGGCTTAAGGATAGTGAAAATTTGGTTTGGCTCAAGCTCAGAATAGATATCATCCGGGGGGTTCTCAATTCCTAACCATAGATTGATCCTAGAGGGAGATATAAGAATTTTTTGACCTCTCACTGTGGTGGTCATTTCTTCCTCAACTGAGGTTCGGTTAGGCTCATCAGTGATTTCTAGGTTACAGTAAAAATGGGTGATTACCTTTGTGCAAAAAGGCAATCTAATAGACAACCAAGGCATAAATGGATCAAGATAAGGACTAAGGTCAAACTTTACTACCTCTTGAAGTAGCTTTAGATCAACGTAGTGTGTTTTACACACTTTCCTTCTGGAGAACTGTGTCAGGTACTTGGGAGACTCCACCAGTTTCCCCACATTGAATCCTTTGGGAGGGGTAGTGATCTCTGCCTCTGGAATCTTGGATTTCTTGGATGATTGACCCTTCTCCAATTGGTCAATGATCCCAGCCATTGCCTTAGCCACATTTTTGTCATATTTTGGCTTCTTGGGAGGTTTTGGAGTAAAAGAAGGTGTGGATGAGTCTGAGTGAGAAGGTGAGGGAGTTTTGACACCTTTACTTCTTCCAGTAGATGTGCTCTTTTTAGACTGAGCCCTAGTCACAATAGGCTCTTTGATCACCACACCTTTGGCTTTAGGTTGTGGTTGAGGTTTAAGAGGGGTTTTGGCTTTTGGTCTAGGGATTAACTTTCTTCTCTTTGTTGGAGGAGGGGAAAGAAGATCAGGATTTTGCTGAGAATCAGAGGAGTCTGTGAAGTTAAGATTCTTGGTTCTAACCATCTTAAAACACAGAAGATCAGAAATCTCAGAAAAATAGGTCAACAGACGCGAGTTTAGGGCAGAGGGATTTTGAACAAAATAGGAAGTTTTTGGACTTGAAACCAGTTGGGTTTTGACGGAAATGAGGTAAAGAAACGATTGGGAAAAATTTTTGAAAGGGTGTATAGTGATTTACTCGAGAAGATTTTGTGGAAATGACCAAGTTTGCACAAGATAAAGACCTAAATCCCGACTTTACTCGAGGCCTTACTCGAGTAACATTCAAGTTTACTCGAGGCCTTCCTCGAGTGTTCATACAGAAAAATTTAAAAATAATTCATTTAAATTGCGTACCTGGCATGAATAATATAGTAATTATCCATGGATGTTCCCTCGATCATTCATAGTCCATTTGATTCAGATTTGAGTCATTATTGAACACTTTGAGAATCTGAACTCCGTCATTACTCAAGGCCTTCCTCGAGTAAGCTTCAAGTTTACTTGAGGCCTGCCTCGAGTAAATAGCTTTACCACTTCTGACTCTTCATTTCTTTGAAATCTGAACTGTTATATTTGAAAATCAAATAACCTGATCTGTTACTTCCAGTTTTGGGGACCATTACTCGAGTACATACTCGAGTAAAGTGTTTCTTTACTTCAAGTTGCTCCTCGGGTATTGTTTTTCTATCACACATTACTTCAAGTTGGTACTCCAGTAAATGTGTCCTCTGATCACCTCTGTTTTTGTTTCTCAAAACAGAATTTCAACCTTCCTGCAAAACACATTTCTATATACTCCGATGCTTAAGTTAGTGATCATCAAAACATTATCAAATGACTTCATCTAATATTATGAAATGCTGAAAATACTTATAACTCATTGGGATTTACCATTCCCAATTCTCTTCTAATGAATAGAAATTGATCTTTTGCAAGGGGTTTTGTGAAGATATCAGCTAGTTGAAGATGAGTGGGAATGAATATCACTTTCACATCCTTCTTTTGAACATGATCTCTGATGAAGTGATGTCTGACATCGATATGCTTGGTTCTAGAGTGTTGAACTGGATTCTTTGCCAAGCTTATCGTACTTGTATTATCACAATAGATTGGTATTTCTTTGAGGTAAATACCAAGATCTTGTAGTTGTTGTTTTAACCATATCACTTGTGCACAACAACTTGAGACTGCAACATATTCGGCTTCCGTTGACGAAAGAGACACTGTATTTTGTTTCTTGCTGAACCATGAGACAAGTGATCCTCCAAGAAATTGTCCTTGTCTACTGGTGCTCTTTCTGTCTGTCTTATATCCTCCATGATCAGAGTCCGAATATGCAATTAGATACTCACTTCTTCCTTTGGGATACCACAGACCTAATTCTGGTGTGTCAGCAAGGTATCTAAAGATTCGTTTGACCGTTTCAGCATGTGATTCCTTTGGTGCCGATTGATATCTTGCACATATGCCAACACTAAATTGGATGTCTGGTCTACTTGCCGTGAGATAGAGTAATGATCCAATCATTCCTCTATATTTTGTGATATTGTAGTCTTTCCCTTTGACATCAGCATCAAGCAACGTTGTTGAGCTCATAGGCGTGTCTGAGCCATTAGCTTCATCCATTCCATACTTCTTCAAAAGCTCTTTTAAGTACTTTGTTTGAGATATGAAGATTCCATTCTTTCTTTGTTTGATTTGTAAACCAAGAAAGAAATTCAATTCTCCCATCATTGACATCTCAAACTCTCCCTGCATAATCTCAGAAAATTCTTTACACAGAGATTCATTAGTAGCACCGAAAACAATATCATCAACATATATTTGAACAATTAAAATATCATCACTTTTTCGATTTATAAATAATGTTGTATCAACTTTTCCCCGTACAAAACCTTGATCAATGAGAAACTTACTAAGCCTTTCATACCAGGCTCTAGGAGCTTGTTTTAAACCATACAAAGCCTTTTTAAGTTTGAAAACATGGTCTGGTTTAGTGACATCCTCAAATCCTGGAGGTTGTTCTACATACACTTCTTCCATGATGTAACCATTTAGAAAAGCACTCTTAACATCCATTTGATAGAGTTTGAATCCTTTGATGCATGCAAAGGCTAAGAGTACACGTATAGCTTCCAATCTAGCCACTGGAGCATACGTTTCCTCATAATCAATTCCTTCTTCCTGATTATAGCCTTTGGCCACCAATCTTGCCTTGTTTCTGACAATAATTGCAGATTCATCAAGTTTGTTTTTGAATACCCATTTAGTACCAATGATCGTATGATCTTTGGGTCGAGGTACCAAATCCCAAACTTGATTTCTTTCAAATTGATTTAGTTCTTCTTGCATTGCTATGACCCAATCATTGTCTGATAGGGCTTCATCAATGTTAGAAGGTTCAATCTCAGAAATAAATGCAGAAAAACTTACTTCATTGAAAACTCTATTTCTGGTTTTGATCCCTTCATTCACATCTCCTATGACTAGATCTAAGGGATGACTTCTATTGTATTTCCAGGCTTTAGGTTGACCTAGAGATTGCTCTTCTTCCTTAGTTTCATCAACCTCTGGAATAAGGGATTTAGAAATAGATTGACCATTTTCTTGATTTAAAACAACTTCCTGTTCTTCATCAATGGTTTTGTCAGAGGATTCAAATTCATCAAATACAACATGAATTGATTCTTCAACAACACAAGTTCTTTTATTGAAAATTCTATATGCTTTACTTCGGTTAGAATATCCTAGGAAAATTCCTTCATCAGTTTTAGAATCAAATTTTCCTAAGTTATCTTTACCATTGTTATGAATGAAACACTTACAGCCAAAGATGTGCAGATGAGCAATGTTTGGCTTTCTTCCTTTGTATAGTTCATATGGTGTCTTTCCAAGTTTTGTTCTGATATATGCTCTGTTTGAAACATAGCATGCTGTACTCATAGCATCAGCCCAAAATACTTGAGACACATTCTTTTCATTTAGCAATGATCTAGCCATCTCTGTGAGCACTCTATTCTTACGTTCCACAACTCCATTTTGTTGAGGTGTCCTTGGAGCAGAGAAATTGTGATCAATGCCATTAGTATCACAGTATTCTTCAAAGGCTTGATTTTCAAATTCTCCGCCATGATCAGTCCTAATACCTGCAATAGACATACCTTTCTCATTTTGCACTTTCTTGGCAAAAACAATAAATTCTTCAAAGGTTTCATCTTTTGATGATAGAAAAATAACCCATGTAAATCTAGAGAAATCATCAACAATGACCAATGAATATAGATTGCCACCAAGACTCTTTACTCTTGCTGGACCTACCAAATCCATATGCAACAATTGTAATGATCTATTTGTTGAAATTTCATTTTTCAATTTGAAAGATGATTTAGTTTGTTTACCCTTTTGACATGCATCACAAATCAAATCATTTTTGAAATTTACTTTGGGTAAACCAAGTACTAAATCCTTTTTGAGTAATTTGCCTAGTTGATGCATATTGACATGAGCCAATCTCTTGTGCCATAGCCAACTTTCATCGACATTACTCAGAAAACAGTTTTCAGATTCATTTCTACCAATATCTAAAGTATAGCAGTTACCTTCCCTTTTTGCTCTGAGCTTAGCCTTGATATTTTTCTTATCAAGCTGTAAGTCATTCTTGTTGATAATTAGACATTCCTCTGAATCAAATATTATCCAGTTGTCTTTATCTGTACTTTGACTTACGCTCAGCAAATTATGACACAAGCCTTCAACGTAATATACATCTTTGATTTGTATGCCTTTGTTATTTTTGATTTCACCAATTCCTGCTATTTTTCCGGATTGATTTCCTCCAAATTTTACCTTCCCTCCTTCCTTAGGTTGTAATGTGGTAAAACTTTCGAAATCTCCGGTCATATGTCTTGAGCATCCACTGTCTATGAACCATTTGTTATTTTTGGATGCTTTAAGACATACCTGCAATCAAATGACTAAGTCTTAGGTACCCACTTCTTTTTGGGTCCTTTTGGGTTAGTGTAAATGATTTTCTGAACATATGTGCCTTTAGGTACCCATTTGTAGGTTCCTATTGTTCTTTTCTTCTTATGAATGCATGAAGATGTATGATGTCCTTTTCTATTACAGTAATTACAAAATGCAAAAGGATTTGATGTATGCACAGAATACTGAAAATAATTTAAGTAAGATTTTCCTCCTGCTTTCTTTCTACCTTTCTTTTTATCTAACTTTGGATCATATCCAATTCCAGATCGATCATTCACAAATCGTTGAGCTTTCAAAATAACATTTAACATCTCACTTCCTTGTGTAAATTTTTCAAGAGTTTTTGTGAGATCAATGTTTTTCTTTTTCAGAGATAAACAATTTTCACAATCCTTTTCTTTAGTTTCAAGAACTTTGTTTTTCTTTTTAACAACGATCAATTCTTTAACTACTTTGATGAATTCAGAATGTAAAGCATTATATTCGGAAAGTAATTCATCATAGGTAGGTTCAGAATCATTTACCTCTGCTTCTATTTCTTCTTGAGCAACAAGACATATATTAGCTACCTCTTCCTCATCGCTTTCTTCGTCTGAGGAGCTGTCACCCCATATAGCATATACAAAGGCTTTCTTTTTGTTGAAGAATTTACTTCTTCTCTTTTCTTTGCTCTTTTGATTCAAATCTGGACATTCTGACTTGATATGTCCTGGTTTCCCACATTCATAGCAAATGATATGATCTTTGCTATTATTTCCTCCTTTCTGAAAATGTTTGAATCCTTGACCTTTCTTGTAGAACTTTCTGAATCATTTTATGATTAGACCCATTTCGTCATCGTCGAACTCTTCATCCTCATCCTGATTTTCTTCTTTTGCTTTTAGAGTTAGTCCTTTCTTTTTCTTGTCACCAATGTCATCTAGTTCTCTTTTGAACTTTAGTTTGCTTTCATATTCAGAAAGACTTCCAAATAGAGAAGCAACTGATCTCATTGATTCTCCTTTTGCTTCTTCTATTGCAGTGACTTTTGCTTCCCACTCTTTAGAAAGAATATTCAAAATCTTTCGTACTTGGGTGTGCTGATCATAGACTTTCCCAAGAGCTGCAAGTTGATTAACAAGATGAGTATATCTAAGTTCGAATTCAGAAATTGACTCACCTGATTTCATTCGAAGTAAATCGAATTCGGTGACCAAGGTGTTGATTCGATTCTCCTTTATTCCCGAAGTTCCCTCATGAGCTATTTCTAGAGCTTCCCATATTTGCTTTGCTGTTGGGAGTGTGTAAATTCTGAAATATTCACTTTGACTCAAAGCACTTTGCAACATCAGAATTGCTTTGCTATTGAGAGTGATAAGTTTCTTGTCATTCTCATCATATTCCGCTGGCGTCTTTGGAATTTTCTGAGAATCTACAACTTTTGTAGGTTGATAATTTCCACTCTCAATTACGTCCCATAGCCCATATTCAGTAGCCATCACGAACACTCTGAACTTAACTTTCCAGAAAGAAAAGTGTTCTCTATTGAAACCAGGGGGTCTAGTAATAGATGCTCCGTCGGGAAGAATTCCTTCACCCATGCTTGCCATTGGATCCTTCTTAGGCTGTTAAACCTTAACAAGAAGACCTACGCTCTGATACCAAATGTAAGATCAAGCATTTCACCCAAGAGGGGGGTGAATTGGGTGATACTGAAAGTTCTTTCGTAAATATAAAACTTTGACACAAGAATTAAAACAGTAATAAGGAAGAAGAAATATCACCGATGTGTACACCGGGAGTTATACTGGTTCGGTCACAACCACTTTGACCTACGTCCAGTCCTCAGAGCTTCTCTGAGAGTTTCACTATAACTTCCAAGATTCAGTGGGTTCTTGGTACCTCAGTACAAGCAAGTTCCTTTCACCTGGACACTCGCTCCCCCTTACAGGTTGTAATCCAATCCCAACTCAAGGTTCCACAACCTTAAGTTATCTCAATAACAAATATTGAGTTTGAATGAAATATCTCTCTCAAAGAGTAAATAATAATCACTGAAGCAAATGAATACAATTTCAACGTGAAAACAGAGCAATGAACTTAATGAATCGTTCGTATGGATGCTTAGTTGTTCTTCTCTGTTTGAAGGTTCCCATATATATAGATATGTTAGTGATGACCGTTGGAACACTTCCTTTCGTCCGTTGGTGAGTGCGCAGCCACTGTTGACTTTTCAAGTTTTTTTGAAAAATATCCATTGGCGGTGGTTGGCATTTGAACGTTTGATTTGACTTTCATCTCTTGATATGATTTCTTCATTGTTTCTCTGAAAATATACTAAGAATGCTAATACAATGAAAGGTTAATCATATAGGAAACAATATAATGAAGGTTTGAATGATTTCTAAATTTCTGGGTATGCATACTCGAGTAGCTCCTCGAGTAACCCTTGAAGTTTACTCGAGTAGCTCCTCGAGTAACATCGTGAAATCATTGTTTATATGAAATTCCATGAAGATAAATATGATTACTCGGGTAGTGCATGGAATAAACTAAAGTTCAAACCTTTGGGAATAGTTATTTACTCGGGTAGCTACTCCAGTAATGCTTCTGCAACTTCATAGATTACTGGGGTAACACCTCGAGTAATCCTTTGAAAAACTTTTGATTACTCGATGCTCTACTCCAGTAATGTTGGCAGGATTTCAAGGCCGAGAGCAATTACCTCATTACTCGAGTAGGGACTCGGGTAATGCATTCATTTTTGCATAGGTTACTCGGGTAGCTCCTCGAGTAACTGAGACTTTTGAATGTGATTTACTCTGGTAATCACTTGAAGTTTACATTAAAAACATTTGCATATACTGGGGTACATACTCGAGGAATCCACTTAAAATAAACCATGAAAAACTTGTCTAATGGAGTAAGTACTCAAGGAAGATGAAAAAGAGAAATCAAGTTAATCGGGTACTAACCTCAAGTTTTCACTCATCTTAATACATTACTCGAGTAGCTCCTCGAGTAACATTGGCAGTGGTATAAAGTGCCGAGAGCTTGACATTTTCAAATACACGGTTACTCGAGTAGCTCCTCGAGTATCATGGAAAACTTGAAGGCGACTAGAAGTTTCTTACCTGGTTACTCGAGTAGCTCCTCGAGTAACATTAGCAGTGGTACAAAATGCCGAGAGGTCCATATTTTAGAAAACACTGGTACTCGAGTACTCCTCGAGTATCATGGGGAAAACTTGAAGTCAACTGGAAGTTTTCACATGGTTACTCGAGTAGCTCCTCGAGTAACATTAGCAGTGGTACAAAATGCCGAGAGGTCCATATTTTAGAAAACACTGGTACTCGAGTAGCTCCTCGAGTATCATGGGTAAAACTTGAAGTCAACTGGAAGTTTTCACATGGTTACTCGAGTAGCTCCTCGAGTAACATTAGCAGGCCGAGAGCAACCTTAAAGTTTTACCTGGTTACTCGAGTAACTCCTCGAGTAATGGTGGCAGGTAACTGGAAGTTTTGCTTGGTTACTTCAAGTTTTGACTCATTACTCGAGTAGCTCCTCGAGTAATGACTTAGAAAATGCACTTCTGATCAGGTTCCTCAGCATTATCTCTTGGCCAATCTTTACTACTTCCATGCTTACCTCAAGTAAAGCTTATTCCTGTCATTACTTAGTTCAAGCTTGATTATTAAATATTTCCTTTTCAAACCATTCTTTTGTTATCATCAAAACATGAGATCTAACTTGAGGTGATTCCAAAATGAACAAAAAGATGAGATTCTGAATAATAGCAATGATCTATTAAATGCTATAATACAGAAAGGGAAAGTGGTTGAACAAGGATAGAAGATCTAGTGAAATTCAAGGTATGGTTATTAACCATAAACTTAATGGGAAGAACTACCCTCAGTGGTCCGAAAGAGTGGAAGATACTTATATGGCAAGAGAAAAGAGAAGTACATTACTGGAGAAGCTCACAAACAAGCCATTAATGACCCAAATTTTGACACCTGGTTCACTGAGAACAACCCAGGGCTTAGTTGGTTTTGTAATTCAATGACTATAGATATCAGTGAAGGATGTCTCCTTGCAAACACATCAAAAGAAATATGGGATACATCTAGAAAAACCTATACTTCCCTTGATAACATTGCTGCCTTTACCTATTTGAAGAGACAACTCTATGATTTGAGATAAGGTAACATGTCAGTAACTGAATATTATAATACTTTGCTAAAACTGTGGTAACAGTAGGACTTGTTTAAGTTTCATCTATAGAAGAACATCGAGAATGCTCAATTGTACAAAAAGATAGTGGAAGAAGGAATGATACACGACTTTCTCCTACCCCTAAACGACCCTTCTAAGGAAATAAAGGGAAAAATCATGGAATTAAGACCTCTACCATAGCTATTTGATGTTGTCAACTTTGTACAATCTAAAAAAAGTAGAAAACTCCTAAATCAAATTAGCCCAAGTCAAATTGAAAGCTCAACACTTACCGTGAGAGGATCACAAAGTGAACGAAGGACTAACAAAGGGTGCAACTATTGTAAGAAGGGCTATATCAAAGAATGCTGGAAGCTACATGGCAAGCTATCAAATGCAAAAAAGAACTTCCAAAGTCACCTTACCGTAACTAAATAGAAAGTTGAGGATAATGATCATATGAGCTATGAAGAATTGTAGGTGCTTCGTACGATACTTGACAAGCATAATAAGTCAAACTCGATTCTTAGTGTTAATTTGGTATAATCAGGTAATGCCATTGTAGCACTCAATACTGTGATAACTAGTGAAGATACTTGGATTTTTGACTCAGGAGCTAAAAATCATATGACTGGTAACAAAACTTTATTCCATAACCTTAAATTCTGTCATGAACACCTTAAAGTAAAAGTTGCTTATGGGTATTTATAAAGGTTGAGGGAATTGGCACAGTCATATTATCTAATCACATGGAAATACACAATGTCTTATTGGGCATGTTCTCACTTGTAATCTTATATCTGTAAGCAAGTAGACTAAAGGTTGAATATGTCAAGTTATTTGTTATGATGGTCTTTGTGTTTTTCAAGATTTAAAATTGGGGAGGGAGATTGGGGCTTCTAGAGAATAAGATGGACTATTTTACCTTAAAGGATCTAACTTGAAGAATAAAAATGCGTGGAAGGCAAGAAAGGCACTGGTTAGCTCTAATTCTCAAAACAGTGATGTATTTATGTGGCATTGCCACTCTAGCCACCCTAGTTTTGATTATATACAGTAAGTGTTTCCAAGTTTATTTAATAAAAATTATGTTCCTTTTCATTGTAAAACTTGCCAACTTGCAAAACAAACTCGATCTTCATATCTCAAACAGCCCTACACACTGTTTGTACCTTTCACACTAATCCATAGTGACATTTATGGTCCTACACAAGTGAAAACCCTTACTAATGCTAGATGGTTCGTTACATTTAACGATTACAATACAAGAACTACATGGATTTACTTAATGAAAGAAAACTTTAAAGTAGCTAAAGTGTTTCAAAACTTCTATACCTATATACAAACGCAATTCAATTCTTCTATTAAGGTACTACGAAGTGATAATGCCAAGGAATACATAAGTGTAAACTTAAAGGAATTTCTTGATCAGTAAGGAATTCATCACCAAACTTCTTGTCCTTACACCCCTCAATAAAATAGAGTGGCAGAGTGAAAGAACCGCCATCTGTTAGAAGTAACTCAAACCTTGTTAATGGAACAGAATGTTCCTACCATCTTCTAGGGTGATGTCATACTAAGAACTACTTATCTGATTAACTACATACCATCTAAAGTTCTCATCACTCCTATCCATAGACTCCTTAAATAGTTTCAAAATTTCCTAAGAATCAATTCATTAGCTCTAAATATGTTTGGTTGTGTTGCCTTTGTTCACTAAAATGATGGAAACAAATTTGCTATTCGAGCAAACAAATGCATATTCCTTATATATCCATCTAATCAGAAATGGTGCAAATGCTATTTTCTACTTCCAAGAAACTTTTCATTTCCTATGATACCGTCTTCTTTGAAGAAGAAGCTTATTATCCTAAATTACCCATTCAGACGGAGTACATTGACATTGAATGTCTAATTTTGGAAGAAACTAACTCCAAAGTCCCAACAAACACATCACCACCACCACAGCTGAACCTTATAGCCAACCTTGACTCATTTTCTCCTATGAACAAACTCAGTCTTACCCAACCTGATCATGAGTCTTAACCTATTCCACCTCAATGTGAACCTACACCCATAGACCAAAAACAAATGTTGAGATCAATTTAGGGGTGGGTGCTGAAACAAGATGAGTAGCAGAGTCTAGACAACAAGTTCAAGAGGAATCATACACTGCTAGAACTATATCTCTCATCAAAGGAATGATAATGACTCCAATCTAGGGTTAAATCCTAACACTGCTACAAAAGAGGGGTTTAGTGGTGTATCTCTTATGGCACTTTTTTTTAAAAAAGCGCAAAAGATAATTATTTATTTTTTAAAATCAAGGTTATTTGGAAGCTTTAGTGCTTACAATTATAAGCGTCATAGTAGACGTTAACCTTGTGTGGCACTTTCCTAAACAAGTGCCAAACAATGCCTTTAATCTTTTTTCAAAAAAACCAATAAGAAACTTTGGTGCTTTATGTAGAAGTGCCAAAAATTCTTATATTTTCAAAAAAGAAAAGAAAAGAAAAATGTAATAGGAAGAGCCAAAAAATCCTATATTTTTTCAAAAAAAAAAAATATGAAGTTTAATATATTATTTCTTCTTTCTATTGTAATATGCCTATTGTATTTGCATTAGTCTTTTTTTAAAAAAAATTTAAATTAAGCTTTTTTTTAATTTGGGTCATAACATTTATTATTAGTAAAGGTTTAAAAGTTACAATCAACATACTTCAAAGAGATATTATAATAGGAAGCTTTGGGAAGCGGCAAAGCTTCCTATGTATCTTTTTTTTTTAAAAAAAAAGATCAGTCAACTTCTTCGAACGTGTGTGTAGCTAGAAAGTAAATTTAAATTAAGTTTTTTTTCTTAATTTGGGTCATGATAATGTTATACATTTATTATTAGTAAAGGTTTAATAGTTACAATCAGAGTAACATTATATGATATGTTTGCCATACTTTTTGCTTTTTCTTTCTATAGATCCAATATTGTCTACTTGAATATATTATTGTCACTAGTATTAACTTGTACTTATAATGAAGCGTAAAACTGAGTGAGCTCCATGAAGTTTATCAAATATTTTTTTTCCAAAAAGGCCACGTTCCAAAAGAAAAAACTATTTTTTTAAAAAAGAAGCCACATTCCAATTGAGTGAGCTCCATGAAGTTCACTAATACAAAATAGAAGATTTAGACCGACACATTTAGACCGATTATAAGAGGATAAGGTCTAAAAGGTAAGTGCGGTAGCAATTTTGTAATTATAAAGAACATATGAGACTGGTTCAACTAATATAACGTCTAAAATATATCATTTAGACTGGTTATAAATAGAACCGGTCAAAAAAGATATATTTTCTAGACCGGTTCTCTTTATAACTAGTCTAAATGAATTTTTAGCATTAAAAGTAATTTTCTTAAAAAAATTTCAGCACACTTGAGATCGGTTATCCCTTATGACCGATTTAAAAAATGTAACTTTTTAGACCGGTTATCAATGGAATCCTGTCTAAAAAGTACTGAATTTTTTTAACTTTTTAGATCGGTTATTTTGTGTAACAAGTCTAAAAAATGTAACCTTTTTTACCAATTATCAATGGGAATCGGTCTAAAATATTCATTTAAGACTGGTTATATTGTATAACCAGTCTTAAATATGTTTCAGCCCTATTAACCTTGAATCAATTTTGCTTCTGTATCCCGCCCCCTCTTTGCTCCTAGAGCTCTGTATCTGAAAGTATTCAAGCTCGATTACTCTGAGCTTCATTGGGTCTTCTTCCCAACTCCACCATCCCTCTTTCTCTCTGAATATGAAGGTCTTTTCTTCCTCTATTGAACATAGATCCTCCATCATTACCAACATTGCTCCTCTCCTTAGTCGATCGTCGCTCCTCCGTGAAGTTCTCTCTTTCTATTTAAATGTGAAGTTCTCTCTTCCTCTGTCGCACGTAGCTCCTTCTGTAATGCCCCAATTTTTTATTAAGTGCCAATGATGATTATTATGGATATTTGTGAATTAATTGGAATAATTATGTGTTTTATTGCAATAAAATAATATGTCATAATTGGTGGAAAAAAATGAAACGATGGAATTATTGGCCATAAGTTAGTGATTAAGGGAGAAATTAATTACTAACTAAGAGGAAAATGAGAAGTGCAATTAGAATGGCTAATGGAGGGATTAAAGTGACTAATTGGGTGTTTGATTTATTGGAGCCAATGAAGAATTGACACTTGGCAAGCTCATATGTGGAGAGTGTGAGGGAAAAGTCAAATGGGATTTTTAATTATTTCTCTCCCCCCTTCTCCCTCCGTTTGGTGTAGTATAGGTAAGGGAGAATAATGATTTCTTCTTCCTCACACACTCTTCATCTCTCTTATTCCGTCTCTCTTCATTCGGCAGCCATTTTTGGCCAAGGAAGAAGAAGAAAGAGCTTGTGATTAAGGTAAGCAAATGGCCTTTATTGCTCAAACTCACTTCATTAAAGTTAATCCTTGGAGTAAGAGCTTCATTTTGATGTTTATAGAGTGCCTATTGGTGTTGATTTATGCCCATACAAAATTTTGGAGGTTGGTGAATCAAGAAATCTCTTTGGCAAAGTGAAAGAGGTAAGTGAGAATAATATATATATCTAAGTTTTATGCCAGATGATTAAGATTTAAATTTCTGGAATTTTGGACCCTTTTTTGTTGGAATAGGTTCATTGGTAGTTTGGCATGTTATTGGTATAGAAATAGGTGTTTTGAAATGAGTTTTGGATAGATAGATTGATTTGGGATGGTAATGGTATGTTTTGACGATTTTGGAATTTGGATGATTATGTTGCCCAAAACCAAAGCATGATAGTGGAGTAAGATTTGGATAATTCTGATGTTTCCATTGAATTCCATTGATGTTTTTGTGTGGGAGTAGATTTGGTAGAAGTTTTGAGTCCATTGGGATCAATAGGGCAAGTGTTAGGAAATGTGGTTAGTTTTGCTGCGTTTTCTGGTTTCTGATAAAATCACTCTAGTGAGAGTGAGTTCACTCGAGTAAGGGAAGAACATTACTCGGGTAAGGGTGAGCCCACTCGAGTGCGGTAGTGCATTTTCCCTTTCTGTTTTTAGTGTTTCTTGTGCACTTCCGTGTGTTAAGGCAAGAGTATAGCCTCACTTGTAAGTGTTGTAAGTTCTCACTCAAGTGAGCCTCCTCTCAGTCGAGTGTGGGTCAATTTGACGCCATAAACTCTCATCTTGGATTGTCACTCACGGTCAAGTTTCAAGAGTGTGCCTTAACACTTATGAGTGTTAAGCTGTCACTCAAGTAAGGTCTTCTTCACTCAAGTGCTCCCCTTCTTTGAACATCTTAATTGCTTTCGAGTTATCACTTTCTGTGCTTCACTTCCTAGGACTCGAGTAAGCATTTGGCTGTCACTCGAGTGTTAACCTTTGTGCTCAAGTGAAAAGTAAATTATCACTAGAGTGAGGCCATCTTCACTCGAGTGCAACAGTGAAAAATCATGTCTTGTACTTCCAAAAGTGGATCTTTTGGATAGTTTTTCCAACCCTTTAGAGCTATTGATAGAGTTACTCATAGGTGCTAAAAGAGCAATAATGATAACCAAACTAAGTGTTAAGAAGTCATTGAGAATTGGAATAGAGAATTGACTCTTCATCCCTAATTATGAATATAGAATTTGATATTTGCCTTACTCGATAGAAACCTACTCCAGGACATGCACGGAAGGATCAAGGTAGTGACCTTCTCTCATGTTGTGTATGATACTTGGTATGAATGTTTATCATTGTGAATATGTTATCATCCATAGGGCATTATAACTTGAGCAGTTCAGCGTGAGCCGTCGTAGGGGGCAATGCTCAAGATACCTACCCCAGCCATTGTATCTGCCGTTGTAAGTGCTGAGGCTACGTGATGGAATCATGGATTCCTATTTGAGTATCCAGCCTGTGGGGCTACGTGTTATGAAATGTTTTATATAGATCCCAGCTATGGTGATATATGTGATATGTTCATGTCGATATGTGATATAGTAAGCAGTTCAGTATAAGCCGTCGTAGGGGGCGATGCCCATGATACCTACCCTGGCCGTTGCAACTGTTGTTGTGATTGTTGTGTGTTATGTAGATGATTTACTTTCATACTTTGATGTTATGTATATTATGAGTGATTTTGTTACTACGGGGATTCTTTAGAATCTCACTCTCCTAAAAATAATGTTTAGACAGGGCTGAAGGATTCAAAGGAAAACGGGCGATGAAGAGTGGATAGAGCTCCTGGCTAGGAGTTTATTTTGGAAAGTTGCTTATCATTTTGTAAATTAATTGAATAATATTTGTGTAATCCCCTTATTATGGGCAACTTTATTGGTAATTGTACCTTTTAGACCCTTATTTAGTGAAAGGAAACTGAGTGTGATGGGAAATTACTTTGTACTCTAATATGTAAGAATGAATCAACTGGTACAGGCCATTTGTGTATTAAAATGTGAATATGAGCCATTGTTAAACAGGTTTTAGAAAAGTTTTTGTAAACCCTGATTTGGGCAAAAAGTGTATTTTCTAAGTCCCAATTTGTAACATGGTCTCTAATTTCACTTAATCTTGATTTATGAACTTAATCTCGGCCTTGATCGTGAAGGGGGTTACACCTTCATTTGCCAATGTCACTCCTTTGTTCCTCTGTGGCTCATGCTCCTCTGTAATCACTACAAAAAAGGTAATTTTGCATTATTGAATAATGCCCTAGTTTGTCATTTAGTTGTAAATAAGATCTAGGATTAATTTATAGACGTTCAGCTTAACCATAAATTCTTATCATTACCACACATTGGGACTGTAATAATAAATTATTTTCATTTTCGGCATTTGGCATCTATGAATTATAGTTTTGACTTAGCAGATAGGTGCAGGATAAATGAAATTTAGTAATTGGGTATAGGTGGCATGGGTCTAGTATCTGTTTATGTTTCTTATTCTGTTGAGGTAGCATCTAGGTACATATGCCTTTATGCACTTAATCAGCTTTTCCCTTTGAGCTCATTCAAAATGTATCTTTCACCTATGCTTTTCCATATGCACAATTAATAATTCAATTTAATAGAGCTAATGCCATCCAGACTTTTCTCTCTGTCAAACACCTTCAGTTTAGCAATCGATGTACTCGAGTACAAAGCTGCCTCTCACTCGAGTATTGTCCTTATCACTCGAGTACATCTACTTCTCACTCAAGTACTAAACTCTTGCTCGAGTGCATCTCCATTCCTATACGCAAGCAGACTCTCGGGCAAGAACTTCCTGTACCACACTTTCAAGACGTGCTCGAGTGCTGTCATTCATGGCGTGATCCATGAATCATTGAGATGCTGTTGAACATGATCATATATGCTATGTGTTTATACATTGTATGAGTGATTTGTTATTACTGGTATTCTCTTGAATCTCATTCCTTCCAATGACTAATATTTCAGACAAGGCAAGTGGCTCAAAAGGGAAGCGGACAACCCAGAGCGGTTAGGATCTCTTAGAGGTATTTTATTTGGTTGTTGGTTATCTATTTTGGATTTGGGATTACTGTATATATTTTGGGTTGTGAATATTATTTTTGGATATGTAATCCCTTATTTTAGGAAACTATACACCTATTTTATATATAGATGTAACCCGGGATATGCCAGGATTTTAGTTGTGTACTCTGATATTTATCAATGTGATTTGATTTCTCAAGTAATTATATTCGAAGCGTGAATGTGAGACCAGGCTGAATATATTTTGAACTTTTTTTTGAATACCCCATCTTGAAGGTGAGGGATTATAAATGTTCATTTTGTCTTATTGGTCTCTATTTCACTTAAATTTCATAAACTGGATGGAATTACAGTGAGGGGGTTACATTTTTTGTATTAGAGCTGTAGTTTCTGGGAAGGGTAGAGTTTGCTAGGATAGCTCCCATAGTTTTGCCTTAGTGATAAAAGATCATTTGTGAATGATTGTTGTATACACATATGTGTTCTGGTTATATGGATATATGTGCTTTGTGGAACTATATGTATACCATAATTGTTGGATTAATAGGGTGAGTTATTTGTAGAATGAAAAGAGCAACAAAAGGTCACCCCAGAGTACAAATAAATCCCGAGGTGGAGATTGCCAATGATAATCCACCAAACCCGTTGCAAGAAATAATGGGGTTGATTTGGGAATAGCGAGACATGATAGCTGAGCTAAGAGAAGAGCTTAGAGCTGAGAGAGCAAAGTACATGAGGGCCAGGGTCAGTCCACGCAAGAGGAAACCCGTAAAGAGACTAGGCAAGAAGAGATGGCAGAAGGGTTGGCGCGATCACTTGATTCACCTCCTCATGCTAGACCAGACCCGGAATCACAAGGAGTTCCAGCTAAAGAGGAAAGATATATTTAGTTTTGGGTGTCCAAATTCTGCAAACACCTGCATCCCGTATTTAAAGGAAGATTTGATCCTCAGGCGGCTGAAGATTGGCTAAACCATCTTGAGAAGATTTTTGCGGTCGTTGAGTGTTCCAGGAAAATGTTCCAGCAAAATATTAATGACCAGGAAAGTATTAGTGGCAAAATATTGCCTTGTCATTACAAAGCAAAAATATACCACTGACCAGGAAAGTGTTCCAGCAACATTTTAATGAAAAATATTTTCCCAAGTCGGTAAGGCTTGAGAAGGAGACTAAATTTCTGAACATTAAGCAATGTGACACAGAGTCGTTTGATGAGTATCTATCCCATTTCATCCGCTTGTCTCAGTACTCTTCTTATCTTCGGAAGATAGATAACGAGGAGTTGAGCTCGGACATGCTGGTACGGGGCTTGAGGCGATATGAGGAAGAGATTAGCCACCCATTAGTTTACCAAGTTCAACAAGGTGGTTGACGAATGTTGAATCATAGAGAGCAATTTAAGAGAATTGTATCTTGCTAAGGCTGTTGTTGGCCATAGTGAGCCTAATAGAGGCAGTGCTTCTCAGAAGCGGAAGGGCCTGGGATCATCTTTGTATAGGGGCAGTGGTAAGAAGCCCTACCAGTCTGAGAGTCATGATCAGCAGAGAGCTCATACATTATGGAGATGTCCTCATTGTAAAATGCCACATCATGGCAAAACTTGCGATGGTCGGGTGATCTATTTCAATTACAAGTAAGTGGGGCATACATCCATTGAGTGCAGATAGCCACAATAAGAGCAAAGACTGAGGACTCAGGGCTAAGTATTTGCTGACTCACATAGAGGCCTAAAAATCCCCAGAGTTGATACAAGGTAAAGTCCTTCTTCATGGTAATGTGTTACAAGCATTGTTTGACTCGGGTGCAAGTCACTCCTTTATTGCCTAGGAATGTGTGAAGCGCCTAGGTATGAATGTGTATAAGTTGCCTTTCGATCTGATTGTGTCAACACTGATAGGTGTTAAGGCTGTGACTTCAAAAGCCTATTTAAATTGTGTTGTAACCATTGAGGGTCATGAGTCTGTAGTAGATTTGATTTGTTTACCGCTCTACCAATTGGAAATCATTCTGGGTTTTGATTGGTTGAGAGCCAATAATGTGTTATTAGATTGTGGAAACAAGAGGATAGTGTATCCTGCTTATCAAAGCATTAATGACAGGAATGTCGGCTTAAATTTTCTTTCAATAGCTAAGGCTGAGAAATACTTGAAAAAGGGTGTTTAGGGATATATGGTTTTCTTTTTTGTGTAAGGAGAAACTAGTGAAACTTTAAGTAGTATACTCGTGGTAAATGAGTTTCCTGAGGTATTTCCAAATGATCTAAGTAGATTGCCTGCTGAAAGGGAAGTTCAATTTCCAATTGAAATTATGCCTGGAGCTGGTTCTATATCTAAGGACCCATATCTTGTGGCCCCAAATGAGATGGCGGAATCAAAGAAGCAGATTGAGGATTTTCTTGAGTAAGGTTTTATTAAACCCAGTGTGTTGCCTTGGGGAGCTCAAGTGTTATTTGTGAAAAAGAAAGATGGGAGTCTTCATTTGTGTATTGATTATCTAGAGTTGAATAAGATTACCGTCAAGAATAAATACCCTTTCCCCAGAATTGATGACCTCTTGGATCAACTATTTGGTGTATGTGTATTTTCAAAGATTGATCTAAGGTCAGGGTATCATCAGCTGGGAGTGAAAGCAGAGGATGTTTCGAAAACTGCTTTCTGAATGAGGTATGGTCATTATGAATTGTCAGTGATGCAGTTTGGGCTAACCAATGCACCTGAGGTATTCATGGATTATATGAACCATGTAATATCCCAAAATGTATTCAAGAGCTAAATGTACAGAATAGATGGTAGGATTAACGACAAAATTACTTCTAGAAATTTTGTTATGACTTTAGTCAAGTTTCACATGCAAGATTGGCAATTAAATATTATATTGCAAGATGATATTTTACAAGATCATCATCTTCTTCAAAAGGCCATGATTCACGTATGACAAGAGGGTAAAGTAAGAATAAATACATATTGGCTACTAAATATGACATAAGGAGACAATTTGACCAAGTTATAACAGGATGATGACTTGGTCAACAATTGCAACAAAAGGCAATTAAATATTGTAAATGGAAGAAATGCCAAGAGATATTTTATAAAGCTTTAACCTCTTTCAAGCCTCCATATTCGGTCAAATTTTAAAGAGAGGAAGGAAAGAGAAATTTACTTCATACACTTCTTCACTTTTGTCTTTGAAAAGTCAAAAATTGCAACTAGAAAATTTGTGTAACCAATGGCTATGCAAGTTCATGCAATTGGTCAATCTTTCTTCCTTCTTTTGAAGAACATGTTGGTCAATAATAATTCTCCATTTGTGCAGCCCATATCACGTCCAAAAGCAAGAAGAGAAGAGGCAAGAGAAACCTTAATCAAATGACCAAAGTCAACATGGCATAAGCTTGTGTAAAAAGAATTATTTTCCACCACAACTTTTCTTTCTCTTTGGGCCACCTGTTTGGTAAGATATTAAGAGGATAAGGGAAGAGAAAAACTGATCATAAATCACTCTCTCACCTCTTCTCAAGGTCGGCCAAGTTCAGCAAGCTAAGAGAAAGTGAAGAACAAAGTTGAGGTAAGATCTTCTACATGGATTTTCACCTCCTTAACCTCATCTATGGCTCAAGTGACCTTCATGAAACTTGTTCCTCTCTTCCTTAGCTTCATTTCTATGGTTTTTGTTTTTGAAGAAGAGGAGTTTTCAGCCACCTTGCCAGAACAAAAGTTGAGGAATCAAGAAAAGAACACAAGAAGAAGCAAGAGGTGAGTAAGAGCATTATGTTGATGTATATGATGCTTTAATTGGCTGGGTTGTGGTGGGCTATTGTGACAGCCTTAATTTCATTTTTTAGGGTATATTAGGGATCATGAAGCTTTCATCCTATATATGTGCTTATATGTTGGTTTGGAGGCAAATGAGCTAAGCTTAGTGATTAGATAGTGAAGTGGTTGTTTGTTGTGAAATACCCTAAAATTCTGCCAAAACAGGATATGGGGAATGAGTGGGAATTTGTTCATTTTGATGTTACCATTGTGTTCTACATGAAAAATTATGTGGGAATAGGTTTGGTTGTTGATTTTGAAGCCATTGGACACATTGGTTGAAAATTGGAAAAACTGTCAAGTGTAACTTTGTGCAGGGCCGTCAGTTTGTAGGGACATTTTGAATGGACATTCCAGTCTTAAATTTCACATTCTAAGCTTCAAAATGGACATATGATTAGTGTCATTTCGGTTTTTGAGCTGGGAGTTCTAGTTGCCCAAAGTTTGATGTCGAAACTGGACCTAATTCTGGAGCAGTGTGGAATGTTGTGTAATTCTGGAATTGTGTGGTGATTTCTGGTACTGATTCATATTTTTCCTATGCAGAGGACTTCAAGAGCTTTCAATATGCTTTGAGATCACCTCATTTTGATTTTTCTAGAATTAGTTATGATTTTTCAAAAATGTTGGAAAATTCTGGCAGATTGGTCACCTATGCGAAAATTGAAGATTTTATGGCATAATGTAATATTGTGGAACTTTGAGGGTAGAAATTAGCCTTTTAGGTTAATTGACCACTTTAGCTCCTTAGTTGATTTGATTAGTTGACTATAGTGATAATCAACTTAAGTACTATAGAGATAAAACTTGGGAAAGAGATTGACGGGTTGTCCCTAACTTGGTTTACAGGATTTGATATTTGCCGTCCTCGTGAGCTCGCTGTGCCAAGAAATGTCGGGAAAGGATCAGGTAGTGACTCTCTCTCTTATACTATGTGTAATGCTCTGTATGTGTGTGTTATCACTGTTCTGTGATGAATCTTTGATGCTTCTGCGGATACAGCTAGAGATAGCTGTCGTTTACAGCGCAAGCTATCATTTACAGTGCAAGCTGTCGTTATTGTGATTACAGCGTAAGCTGCTGTGATGTTGATTACAACAAGAGCTGTCGTATTGTGTATACAGCCGTGAGTGTTGTCGCTTATGGTGAAAACCATATATCTTTGAGATTGTTGCTACTGTTGTTGTTTGTGATTTATGTACATGCTTTGTGTTTATGCATTGTGTGAGTGGTTTGTTACTACTGAGATTCTCTTGAATCTCATTCTTTCCTATGACTAACATTTCAGACAGGGTGTGTGGCTCAAAGGAGAAGCGGCCAACCAGGAGCAATTACGACCCTTGGGGGTATATAGTTGAATTGGAAACGTTGGTTATGTATTTTGAACCCGGGATTACTGTAGATTTTGAATCAGGAATACTACATTCGATTTTGGTTGTGTAATCCCCTAGTGTATACTTATAAACCTTCAGGTTTTTATGTATAGAACCCGGGAGTTACCGGGGATGCGGTTATACACTCTGATATGATTGTATGTATATTAACTGCACAGGTAATTATATTCGAATATTGAAATTGAGACCAGGATGGGAAAAAGAGTTTTGAAAGTTTTTTAAAAATTTTACTGTGAGACAGAAAGTTTAAAACGAGGTTAAAGCATCCAATTGTCTCTAATCCGATTTAAATATGTGTTATCGAATTATAATTACGTGTTTAAAGTCAGGGGGTTACAAACCATGTCTTCCAACAATATCTGGATCAGTTCATTGTGGTATTCGTTGATGATATTATGATATACTCTAAGAGTATGGAAGAGCATGAGCATCATTTGATAATTGTGTTAAATACATTGCGTGAGAAGCAGCTCTATGCCAAATTGAGTAAGTACGAGTTTTGCCTTTCAGAGGTACAATTCTTAGGCCATATTATCTCGTATGAAGGGGTCTCCGTGGATCCCAATAAAGTGGAAGCAATAATGGATTGAAAGAGGCCAAAAATTGTTGCGAAAATACACAGTTTTCTGGATCTTGCTGGTTACTACCCGATATTTATTCAGAATTTCTCTCGTATTGCCTTGCCGATGACCAAGCTAATGAGAAACGATCAACCGTTTGTGTGGGATGAATATTGTAAAAGTTACTTTGTGGAGCTAAGAAAGAGATTGACTACGGCACCTATGTTGATTATACTTGATCCCAGCTTGACCTACGTTGTGTATAGTTATACAAGTAAGCAGGGATTAGGGTGTGTCCTTATGCAGCGGGACATGTGGTGGCCTATGCCTCTCAACATCTCAAACCTCATGAAATGAACTATCCCACCCATGATCTGGAGGTTGCAGCGATTGTGTTTGCTTTGAAGATTTGGTAGCATTATTTGTATAGTGTGACGGTAGAATTGTACTACGACCACAAGTGTCTCAAGTACCTATATGATTAGAAAGAATTGAATATGAGACAACGTCACTATATGGAGTTGCTTCACGACTACAACCTGGAAATCAAATATCATCCAGGTAAAGCAAATGTAGTCGCTGATGCTCTTAGTCGAAAAACAGTGTTTGTGGCAGTTTAATGATACAAGAGGGGAAGCTGATTGTTGATTTTCGTGATTTGAATTTGTCGAATCAAATCATCTATGCCAACTATACGGTTTCCCAAGGGGAAAGTGACTTGAGAGCTGAGATTTAATAAGCTTAAAAGTGAGATGGTTGGATACAGCATAATTTGGCTAAAATCGAATGAGGAGAAGCTCAGGGCTATGATTTGTCTCCTAGTGGACTAGTTTGTAATCAAAAGAGAACTTGTGTTCCACTTAAGGCATAATTGAGACAGAAAATCTTAGATGAGGCACATAAGGGTCGGTACACTCTTTATCCTGGTATGCCAAGATGTATCAAAATTTGAAATCCGTATATTGGTGGCCGGGATTGAAGAGTGATATGATGAAATATGTAGCACGGTGTCTCACATGCCAGAAGGTAAAGATCGGGAACCGAAGACTGCCTGATTTGTTACAAAGTCCTGAGATTCTAGAATAGAAATGGGAAAGTATGAGCATGTGTAATATCCCAATTTTTCCTTATGGGCTAACCATGATTATTATGGATTTAATTGGCATTATTATGCATTTTATGGCAATATTAATTAATATGTCATAATTAGTGAAAAATTGGAAGAATGGAATTATTTGCCATGAGCTGGTAATTAAGGGAGATATTAATTACTAGCTAAGAGAAAATGAGATATGTAATTAAATGGCTAATGGAGGGATTAAGTGGATAATTGGGTGTTTACCTTTGTGAGAGCCAATAGGAAGAGGACATGTGGCAAAAATGGGTATGAGAGAGTATGTGTGTGTGAGGAAGTCAACATGGGAATTTTAAATGTTTTTCTCTCTTCTACTCTCCTCTCTTTCGGCTGCAGCAAGGCTAGAGGGAGTATCATCATTTGCTTCACCTCCACACTCCATCTCTCTCTCATTTTCTCTCTCTCCAAATCGTCCTCCATGGTTGGCTAAGAGAGAGAAAGATAAAGCTTGTGATTTGGGTAAGTAAATGGCCTTCATTACTTAAGTTCTCTTCTTTAATGTTATTCCTTAAGTTGAGAGCTTCATTTTAGTGTTTTTAGTTTGGCCATTTGGTGTTGTTTTGTGCCACATGAAAAATTGGAAAGTGGTGAATCAAGAACTCCCTTTGAGAAGGTTGATAAGGTGAGTGAAACCAATCTTTCTATCTATGTTTCATGCCATTTGAAGTAGTTTGTAATTTCTGGAAATTTTGGCTTCAATTCGAAAATGAGTGCCACTGTTTATTTGGTATGTTTTTGGCATGAGAAATGTATCTTAGAATGAGTTTAGGATAGATAGATTGATTGGTGATTGAAATATGATGTTTGGATGAGATTCGTATTTTATTGATTTAGTTGCCCAAAACCTAAAGCATGATAATGGAGTAGGATTTTGATGATTCTGATAATCCCATTGAGTTTATTGGGTATTTTTCTATGGGAGTGGCTTTAGGTAAAGATTTGTGTCTATTGGGATCAATTGTGCAAGTGTTGGAAAAATACCTCTGTTTTACTGCGTTTTCTGGTTCTGATAGAATCACTTGAGTGATTTGGGATTCACTCGAGTGAGGGATGAAAATCACTCGGGTAAGATTGAGTATCACTCGAGTGCTGTGCGTATATTCTGTTTTCTTTTCAGTTTTTCTATTGTGCTTTCTAGAATATTCAAAAGTATATAGTCTCACTTGCGAGTACGGTGGGACATCACTCGAGTGAGCCTCATCATGCTCGAGTGACTAGTGTATTTGACACTAAGGACTTGCCTCTCGGGTTGTCACTCACGGTTATGGTGCAAGAGTGTGCCTTCTCACTCGCGGGTATAGGGTATTCACTCGAGTGAGCTATGTGATGCTCGAGTACAGTGAGCCATCTGGGTTACTGCCATTTCTCTTGTGCTCTCGGGTTCTCACTTTCTGGACTTCACTCTCAGGTGCTCGAGTGAGCCATTTGGCCTTCACTCGGGTGAGGTCCAGTTTGCTAGAGTGTTGTACTCTCTGAAAAGTCCTTGTGCTCTTAGGTGTTCACTCACTATCCTTTACTCTCTAGTACCTGAGTGCAGACCGTACCATCACTTAAGTAAGGCCTTATTCACTCGAGTATCCATACAATCTCACTCGAGTGAGGTTATCTTCACTCGAGTGTCATAGTGAAAAATGTCAGTTTGGAGCTTCAAAAAGGGGATCTTTAGGATAGTTCTTCCAACCCCTTAGGGTTATTGTTAGAGGTATTCTTGTGTACTAAAAGAGCAATAATGAAAACCAAATTAAGTGTTAATAAGTCATTAAGAATTGGAATAGAGAATTGACTCTTCGTCCCTAATTATGATTCTAGGATACGATATTTGCCCGATATGGGAGAGATCGGTGCCAGGGAACGCCCAGAAGGATCAAGGTAGTGACTCTTCTCTCATATTGTGTATGATGTTTTGGTATGCATAACTTATCATTGACGCTGGTCATCTCTAGGTCGGCCGTTGAACTGTCGTCGTAATCGACATGGATCTTTGTGAATCCGACTTGTGGGGTGGCATTTGTGAATCCGGCCGTGGGCTGTGTGTATCTTGCCAGTATGGCTTGCGTTATGAAATGCTTTATATGAACCCCAGCTGTGGTGAAATATATTATGTAGATTGTTGTGATGCAATGCAGTGTGAGCAATAGTAAGGGATGGCGTGTGTCATAATAACCATTGCCATTGAACTGCCATTATAGTTGCTTTTGTGGATAATGATTTGATTTTATGCCTTATTGTTGTATATACTATGATTGATTTGACACTACAGGGATTCCTTAGAATCTCACTCTCCTAAAATTAAACATTTTAGACAGGGCTGAAGGATCAAAAGGCAAGCGGGTAACGAAGAGTGGGAAGAGCTGTGTGATAGGAGTTCCTTTTTGGTTAATGGTTATCATTGTATATCATTTGGATATTTTTAGTAGAAACAATTGTATATATTGGATTTTATGTAATCCCCTAAGTGAAGGGTATGAATTATGGGCTTTGTGCCTTTGTGTAAACCCTTATTTAATGAATGGAATCCGAGTGAGTAGAGAATTTACTTTGCACTCTCATATTTGTAAATGGAATCCACCTGTATAGGCCATTATTGTTTTGTATTGTGAATATGAGACTATTGTGAATAAGTTTTGAAAACGTTTTTACAAATCCGATTTTGGGCAAAAGATTACCTTAATAAGTCCCAATTTCAAATATGGTCTCTAATTCCAACCTAATTAAGTGTTTATGAACTTAATCTCTGCCTAAGGTAGGAAGGGGGTTACACCATGGACCTTGTTGTGGGATTGCCTAGAGTCAAAAATTATGATGCTATTTGGGTAAGTGTGGATTGGTTAACAAAATTGGCACACTTCCTACCAATCAATGCTGGTTACTCTCTAGACAAGCTAGTAGAGATTTATATTCGGGAGACTGTAAAACTCCATGGTATACCGAAGAATATCATTTCTGACCGAGATCCTCGATTTACTTCTAAATTTTGGAGGGCATTGCATGAAGCCCTGGGAACTCAGTTGAGATTTAGTACGGCCTATCATTCCTAGACAGATGGATAGTTAGAGAGGACTATTCAAACTCTGGAAGATATGTTACGAGCTTGTGTCCTCAACTTCAAAGGGAATTGGGATCGCTTTCTTCTACTTGCTAAATTCGCCTACAACAATAGCTATCATGCGAGCATCCAGATGGCGCCGTATGAAGCATTTTATGGAAGAAAGTGCCAATCACCATTGTGCTGGAATGAATTGTCTGAGAGGAAGCTTTATGGGCCGGAGCTTGTTAATCAAACCTCAGCACATATTGGAATTATTCTAAGAGGCTTCTTACAGCGCAGAGTTGCCAGAAAAGTTATGCAGACAAAAGGAGAAGGCCTCTAGAATTTGAGGTTGGTGATCTTGTGTTTCTGAGAGTGTCTCCAATTACGGGCATTGAGAGAGCTATCAAGAGAAAGCAACTGAGCCCGAGGTATATGGTCCTTTTAAGATCCTTGAAAGGATTGGGCCTGTTGCATGCCAAGTAGCCCTACCCTCGAACATAAGCAGACTCCATATCATGTTCCACGTTTCCCAAATGAAGAAGTACCAACCGGATCCATCTTACATCGTTGAGTATGAGGAAATTGAGTTGCAAGGCAACTTCACATATGCGGTGGAGCCAGAGCAGATTATTGATCGAGAAGAATGATGGCTCAGACACCAAAGTCTCCCCTATGTGAAAGTGATCTGGAGGGGAATTACCCAGAGAGAAGTAACTTAGGAAGCTGAACAGGATATGCGAAGATGATATCCGGAGTTTATGGATTAAGTAGTTTGACAAATTTTGAGGGCAGAATTTATTTTTACAGGGGGAGAATTGTAATGACCCAATTGGAGATTAAGGGATAATGACTTGGAAATTGATTGTAATTAGTGTAATTAAGCACTTTTAGAGAAATATGATGTGAATTTGATATAAATGTACTTGGTGATATTTGAATAATCATAGTGGAAACCAGGGGCAAAATAGTAAAATTTGAAATTTACCCAACAATTGGTTAGTTACCAAAGAGGAAACTCATTGGTGGCTAAAGATCAATGGTTGAGATTTATTGGCTATGGGTCAAAATCCTATGCTTTGAGTTTATATGAGCTTGTGGGGGAAGTGAGCAAGATTATGCCAAGTGGCATTATGTGGACCAAAGGATCATGCACATAAGTCAAAAAATCACTTTTTCTCTCTTCTCTCTCAATTCGGTTGGAGCACGGGCCAAGGAAAAAAATATGCATCCATCATCATCATTTCTATCATCTCATCATCTTTCTCTCCTCATCCTCTATTTCTGGTGATCCAAGGAAGAAAGGTGAGATTTTGATGCCTTTGTTGATCTCTAATGCTCTAGACCTCTTCTCTAATGTAGTACACCAGATTGAGAGCTTCATCTTGATGGTTTCAGAATTTTGAAAGGTGGTGATTTGGGTGTTGGACCAAGTTTGGAAGTTTGAAAATCAAGGTTTTGGCTTTGGCAAATTAAAGAGGTGAGCATTTGAATTATTTTGGTATATTTATTGTGATTTTTGGTTAAGTTTGATAAATTCTGGAATTTTCCTTGGTTTTATGCCAATTTTAAATGCATGAATTACATGGTGAATGATGTTGGAACTAGTTTATTGTGGAGTTATCAAAATGTTGGATATGGTTTTGAATCTTGGAAGTGGATTGAATGAATTTAGGTATGGTGTGTTATAGAGACCCAAGAGTATGAATTGTTGTTAGGATGATTTTTTTTGGTGTTTTGGAGCTTACCAATGGGTTCCTTGTGGAATTTTAAGTGGGTATGAGCTTTGTGTTGATTTTGGGAACCATTAGGATCAGTTTTGTCAAATCTGGGAATTTCTATCTTTTGCTACGATCTGGCAATCTGATAAGCCTCACTCGAGTGAGGATGACTCTCCCTCGAGTGTTGTGTATAGTTTCACCCAAGTTCTTTCAATTCTTGTTGCACTTCCATGCCAAAAGCACGAGTGCACTTTCTAATTTACGTGTGATATAGGCCATCACTCGAGTGAGCATGGGTCCACTCGAGTGCAAGTATAATGCCATGGTAAGGGTTGTTCTCGGCCAAGAACTCTCTGTGTCTCACTCTTGGGGACTCGAGTGCACTTCCAGTTCCAAAGTTTCTTATCGCTCTCAGGTTCTCACTTCTTATGTTGCACTTTGGGAGACTCGAGTGAATTTGGAGTCGTCGCTTGAGTGCACTGCTACTCGAGTGCAAACCTCCTATCACTTGAGTGAGCCAGGTGAAAATCAGTGTTCTGCTTCTGAAAAGGGGTCTTCAGGGTTGTTTCTTCTAACCCTTTTAGCATGTGTTTAGGCCTCTAATGGTAATCCTAAAGAGTTTAAATGATAGCCAACTTAGAGTATTATAGAAATAAGTATTTGGGAAAGAGATTGATCGGTTGTCCCTAATTTGGTTTATAGGATTCGGCATTTGCCCTGGTCGTGATCGAATTGTGTAGGAGCACGTCAGGAAAGAACAAGGTAGTGACTCTTCTCATATAATTTGTGTAAATGTTTTGTATGTATATTGTCATGCATTGTGTTGTTGTTACTGCTTTGAGATGCCTTGTGATGCTGCTGCAAAGTATTTACCATGAAAGCTGGCATAGTGATTATAGTGAAAGCTGGTATAGTGTTTACCGTAAAAGAGGGCATTGAGATTACAGCAAAAGCTGTTGCATTGTGATTACAGCCGTGAGTGCTGTTGATCGTGGCGTGAGCCATGAATCATTGAGATGCTGCTGAACATGATCATATATGCTATGTGTTTATACATTGTATGAGTGATTTGTTACTACTGGTATTCTCTTGAGTCTCATTCCTTCCAATAATTGATATTTCAGACAGGGCAAGTGGCTCAAAAAAGAAGCGGACAACCCAGAGAGGTTAGGATTTCTTAGAGACATTTTATTTGGTTGTTGGTTATCTATTTTGGATTTGGGATTACTGTATATATTTTGGGTTGTGAATATTATTTTTGGATATGTAATCCCCTATTTTGGGAAACTATACACCCATTTTATATATACATGTAACCCAGGATATGCCGGGATTTTAGTTGTGCACTCTGACATATAACAATGTGATTTGATTTCTCAAGTAATTATATTCGAAGCGTGAATATGAGACCAGGCTGAATATATTTTGAATTGTTTTCTGAATACCCCATCTTGAAGATGAGGGATTATAAATGTTGATTTTGTCTTATTTGTCTCTATTTCACTTAAATTTCATAAACCGGATGTAATTACAGTGAGGGGATTACAATTGCCCCTATGTAAATTGTTTAAATGAGAAAGGACTAATTGCTATAGATATATACACATATCTAATTTGTGAAGGATTTTGTAAGAGTTATTTAGTATGGATATAGCATGGTGAAGAATTAGAAATGCCAGGTGCATCTCAATAGTGGGAGTGGCTTTTATGATAATGACATGAATGATATGGATGACCGTATAAAGGATATTATTTGTGATGTAGGTAAAGAGCTTTTTGAGCAATCACATGTATATGGTAATATGCGCAGTGATGCTGAGAAGCCACTATAGCTGGTGTGCAAAAAATACCAATTATTGAAAGCAGTATTGAAATTGGTAAGCTTGAAAGTACTTCATGAATGAAGCGACAAGAGTTTTTTAGAAACACTTGAGGCATTTAAGGACATGCTTCCAAATGATAATGTGTTGCCTTGTCAATACTACGATGCTAAGAAAATACTGCGTCCATTAGGGATGAAGTATAAAAAGATCCATGCATGTCCTAATGATCGCATATTGAATAGAAATGAGAATGAAGAGAAGCAGTATTGTCCAATATGTGAAACCCCAAGGTACAAATCAAATAAGGCCCTTGCAAAAGTGTTATGGTATCTTCCAATCATACCAGGGTTCAAATGCTTGTTTGCTCAAGAAAATGATGCAAAAAATTTGAGATGGCATATAGATGAGAAGATTTCTGATGGAAAGCTTCGACATCCAGCTGATTCTTCTTAATGGAAGAAAATTGATAAATTATTTCCTAGCTTTGGTGAAGAACCTACGAACCTTAGGCTTGAGCTTAGTACAAATAGATGAATCCTTATTGTAGTCTAAGCAGTATACATAGTTTATGGCCTGTTCTTTTAGTTATTTTCAACTTATCTCCTCTGTTATTCATGAAATGAAAGTACATTATATTGTCTATGTTGATTTCTGGACCAAAACAACCCGAGAATGACATAGATGTTTACCTAGAACCCTTGATCAAAGACTTAAAAGAGTTATGGGATGAAGGTGTCGATGTTTTTGATACGAAGAAAAAGGAGATTTTTAAAATGTGAGCTATGATCTTTTGTACTATAAATGACTTCCTTGCATATGGAAACTTGTTAGGATATAGCGTTAAAGGCCACCAAGCATGTCCAATTTGTGAAGAAGGCACTTGCTACCATCAACTTCAACATGGAAGTAAGGTCGTTTAACTTTGCCATAAGAGATTTCTTAGATGGGGCCACCCATATCATAGATTAAAGAAAGTGTTTTTTGGTGGCTAAGAGTTTGAAGATGCTCTAGAGGCATTGAATGGTGAGAAGGTTTATGAAAAGGTAAAAAATATGAATGTAACCTTTGATAAGACTACAAAGAGTATAATGAAAAAAAAATATGGAAAAAGAGGTCTTTCTTCTTTGATATTCTGTATTGGCGCAATCTTGTCATGAGGCATTGTATTAATTTCATGCATGTGGAGAAAAGCTTATATGATAGTATTGTTGGGACACTACTTAACATACAAGGTAGTTTTAAGGATGGCGTGAAGGCAATATTAGATTTGCAAGAAATGGGAATATGAGAAGACTTACATCCAAGCCCTTATGGTAAGAGAGCTCTTTGTCCTCCAGCTTCTTATACTTTGTTTAAGAATGAGAAAAGAAGTTTTTGTGAGTGTTTATATGGCATCAAAGTTTCCTCATGGTATTCTTCAAATTTTAAGAAATTTGTGTCGATGAAAGACTTGAAGTTAGTAGGGTTAAAGTCTCATGATTGTCATATCTTAATGCAATAACTACTCCCAGTAGCTATTTGAGGTATTATCGAATATGATCTTCAACACATATTGACTAGACTTTATTTCTTCCTCAATGCTATTTGTAGTAAAGTCGTTGAGATGGAAAGATTGGATGAATTGGAAAATGAAGGATATCTGATCTTGTGCCAGCTTGAGAAACTTTTTCTTCCTTCTTTTTTTGACATCTTGGTACTTCTAATTGTTCATCTAGTCAGGGAGATAAATTTGTGTGGCCTTATCTATTTCTGGTGGATGTACCCAATTGAAAGAACTATGAAAATCCCAAAAAAGAACCTTAACCATCCTAAAGCATCTATTGTTCAGAAATATGTTTCTAAAGAAGCTATGGAATTTTGTCAACATTATTTCTCAAATGTAGGACATATTAGGCTTCCTAAATGACATGATCAAGAAAGGGGTAGACGCGGGGCAACAGTAAAGAGCATGGATCCTGATGAACTGCAACAAGTCCACTTGTACATATTGAATAATATTGATGAAGTTCAATCTTACATAAATGCTCTTAAAGAAATTGCACATAAACAAAATAGGAGAATGTCTGAACAAAGGTTAATTAGAGAGCATAACATAACTTTCGCATATTAGTTCAAATAAAAGGTTGACGGAGAAGAAAGTGTTTCTAATATAATAAATTGGTTAGTACATGGTCCTGAGGTTGATGTCATAAGTTCAACTTCATTTGTGATCAATGGTTATACCTTTTACACGAAGTCCATAGACGATAAAAGCACTGTCCAAAATAGTGGTGTTGTGTTAGTGGCTTAATCTATGCACTTCTCTAGTTTGAAAGATAAGAACCCTAAATTGGCTTTAATTGAAGAGATTTGGGTGGTTGACTATGTTAAAATTAGATTTCCCATTAACAAATGCAAGTGGGCTGATATCAATAATGATGTGAAGATCGATATGTTAGGATTTACATTAGTAGATCTGAATAGTAGAAGTTTTGGGGTTGAACCTTTTATTGTGGCAGATTAGGTGAAACAAGTGTTCTATATTACCGATCAGGCAAATAAAATGTGGTCTGCAGCTCTCCAAGGAAAAAGGGTTGTTGATATTGATGAGAAAAGCCACTCAAATTATGATCTTCTTGAGATTCCTTCTTTTTCCAGGGGTTTACCAAAAGATAATAAGCATGACACAAGAAATGATCATCATGAGGGCATATGGGAGGATTTCTCTTTATGATATTACTTTGAAAGTTAGCTAGCTAAAGATTATGATTATGATTTATATCCAAATAATGTATAAGGCCATGATATTTTATAGATATTGTCTTCTTATGTTATAGCTTAAGGATTTATCTTTCATTGCTGTCGTTGCAGGAAAATGACGGATCCCCAGTGTTCTAGTATAGAGGATAAACCTCCTAATTCTCCTCAGAGTCAGCCAGCTAGTGTTAATAGAGCGAGCCTAGCAATGCTTGAAGCCAGGATCATAGTGAATCCAGTAACCATTCTGCATGGAGGGGTAGATGTGGCACACTATCAACAGACATTTCTTTTAGTCGAAATGTGAGGCAAAAGATACCGATTGAGTTTGATAGGTATTGGAAACCAATCAGGCCTAATGCAAGTCGATATAGGAGTTTTGTCAGCCTCTTTGCATGCAACAAGCCTCGTATCTTGATAGAGGAGTGGAGAAATATCGATAAAAAGGTAAAGCTACATATTTGGGATACTATCCAGATATACAATTCTCTTTTGCATGTAATGATTATCAAATATGTCACAAATTTGTCACTTACTCCTTCAATACATTCATTACAGCTCACCTACAACGTTCCTCAAAGTGAGATATTGTACAATAAGACAATGATGTATTGTTATGAGTATTGGAGCAAGTTTAAGACAAATTTGGCCAACAATTACATTCATATCGAGGTAAAAGATGGTCATCCTCATCTTAATCCATGCAATAAGTATACATATATTGATGAAGCATCTTGGCAAGTATTTGTTAGGCTTCGGACTACTCCTGAATCTTTGGTTAGTTGACTTATTTTTCATTTTTTGTACTTATCAATTATCTTAATTGATTGTAACCTTTCTATTTTGCTTAACTTCTTATTCGCAAGAAAAAAGATAAAAAGCATAAGAGAGTGGTAGAAAGAATGATTGCCCTTGTACAATGTCTCATGGGGGTTATGCAAAGGCTAGAAAAGACTTGTTGATGGCCAAACGGAAGAGATTAGAAGAAGCATCTCAATATGATCCTTCTGTTCTTCTTTCTCTACCATCTCTATTCATCCTGGAGAAAAATGGTTGTTTGCTCACCAAAAGTGGAGTTGGTCTAATACGAGTGAACAATCTCGTATAGTTGGTGAAAAAAATTGTAAGTATATATCATTATTGTTATTAATTATATAAGAAACATATTTCATTTCTTATGTTTGTTATTTTGTATTATCTTACAGAAGGAACTTAGAAAAAAAACAAGCCGAGGGATCTTTTAGGTAGAAGGGCAGGAATGATATTCTGATTGTTGCTACTGGTAAACATGAGCATCTAGGTTGTGTAAGGGGAGTTAGAGGAGGGGTAGTGATAAGGGATTACTTTTGAGCCCTCATACACCATTCCTCAAACATTGTGACTAGGCAGGAATTGGAGACTATGTTGACCATTACAAGAGCAGAAGCAAGGGCCAAGGCTGAAGCATCATTTGATGCACTGCTAGAAACCCAATTAAGCAATATGAAAGATAAAATGGTAGTGTTTATGAGCTCAGACAAGATACCAGTGCTCCCCAGCCATAATCGGTTGATCTTAATAAGCAGAGCACTAAAGGGAGTTGTGTAAGAGGCAAGCTTCACCCAAGAGGGGGGTGAATTGGGTGATGTTATAAATTTTTCGCTTGATGTGGTGATATGAAAAATATAGTAGATAGAGTAGAGTTGAGAAGATTTGAACACAGAAAGTTATACTGGTTCGGCCTAACAACCAGGCCTACGTCCAGTCCTCAGAGATCAAGACCTACTGAGATTTTCACTATACCTCCAAGATTCAATGGGCTCTCAGAACGCCACAAAACAACAATCGTCCTTGAAATGACTACGAGCAGAAATATTCTCTTACTAAGAAATTTCTCTCCCCCTTACGACAAGTCTTACGTGTAGAAAAACAACCTATGACCCTTCTCACTTGCTTATGTATACAAGACTTATGAGCAGCAACATTCTCTTCTGCTTGTATCTTATAAGGCTTATGAGTGGAAGGTACAGCAAAGAATTCTCTCAACTGCTTCTCTCGTAAGGAAATCTACCCTCTCAAGATCCCAATACCTTGAGATCAAATAAACATAGATTTTGAATTGTATGAAGACTCTCTTACAGAGCAAATGAATAAACACTGAAGATCAATGTGTATACAGAGAAAATGATGAATAGCAGAGACTAGTGTATAAGCTTGTGAATTCTTGTGCTTCGTTGTCGTACTTGACTATCTCTGAATCTCTGTATATATAGTTGCTTTAGTTTTTGCCCGTTTGGGAAATCATCGTTTGAGGAGTGGGACTTTTGCAACTATTGAAGGACACGCGCATGTTTGAATAATCTGAATGTGGTAGGTACGTGCGTGCTTGTAATGATGTTGTCTGCCGTTATTTGACTTTCTCCGTAACAACTAATTTCAAACGTTCATCTTCCTGCATCACACTTATAATACATTCAAAATGATGTTAAACAATGATAATAAGTAATGATGATATGAATAAATAACAATAAACCATATTCGGATTGAACGTTGTGAAACTTGGCATTTTTGGTGATCTGGCAGAGCATCACTTGAGCATGGATGGCTCACTCGAGTGATCTTCCTATTTTCCTTTGTGCTTCTGTTATCGGGTTGTGCTTGCAAAGGATTTCAGAGAGACAGAATTCTCACTCGCGAGTGATGTGGGGTCTCACTCGAGCACAACTCCTCCTGCTCTAGTGATCTTGCATTTTTCCACTGGGAGTGTCTTCTCGGGTCATCACTCGTATATCATATTAGCAAGAGTGAGATTTTGCACTCGCGGGTGATGTGGTCCCTCACTCGAGCACATATACTCCTGCTCGAGTGAGATGCATATTCTCAAGGAATATGCTCTCAATATCAATACTCGCATCAGGTTTGGAGAGGGATAAATTTATCACTCGCAGGTGATGTGGGCCCTCACTCGAGCACACAGACTCCTGCTCGAGTGAGAAGAATATTCTCAAGTAATATACCTTTTAAACAAGCACTCGCATCAGAAATGGAGAGGGATAGAATTTTCACTCGCAAGTGCTGATGTGTCACTCGAGCATATGAGGTTGTGCTCAAGCACACTTGCACTTCTTTGCACTTCATGACTCTCGGCCAAGCACTCGCAGTACCTTGCTCGAGTACAGAATGCTCAGGCTCGAGCATTGATGTCTCTGCTCGAGTGAATCAAAGAGTATAACAGTGGCATGCCTCTCGGGTGAACACTTTATGGCTTTCACTCGCACCTGCTCGAGCACAAAAGGGATCTATGCTCGAGTGCAAAGCTCATGCTTGAGCATTCCAGTGCAATTTGACAGCAGATACCAGAAAACATTCCTATAGCATTTGGTAACTTTGTAATCTTTTCTTAATCTTATAAAAACATGATTTGCATATAATTGTCTTTTTGTTATCATCAAAACTTGAGATCTAACATTCTCCCCCTTTTTGATGATGACAAAACCTTTGTGATGAAAGTTTAAGAAGGATTGATTAAAATTGAAAATTTTGGAAATTCTTCAATGTTTCCAAATGCATATCAAGTTTTAGTTTCAAGTTCAAGTTTTCCTGCAATGCTTCCTCTGAATACTTAACAACCAAGATAAGCATAGTATGAGATAAATAACTTAATAACAACCTTAATAACTTGAAACATCAGTTAAACTTGATAATCAAACTCATAAATAATTTGAAATTCGAAAAAGTTCATTAATATTATCCTTGAATTCAAATGGTCAACAACATAATCCAAACTAACATAATAACATCAAACAACATAATAACTCATAATCTAAAATAACATCAAATAACATCAAATCCTACCCCATACAGAAAATCTACCCAAACTACCAAATACATCCCACAGAAGCTCAGAAATCATCACACATCCTTCTCCCCCGTTTTGTCAATATCAGAAGGAGGCTGAGGAAAAGTGAAATCAGGAGGTGGAACAAATGAAACCATGGCAGTGAGAGGGTCAATTGGTGGAGATGATGGCTGTGGTACAGAGGATAAGGGAGGTAGTGAAGGCGACCGATCAAAAGTAACATCAACATTTGAATCTGGATCGGTGAATAGTACATGAGTCTATGGCACAGAGGTATGAGTAGTCTCTGGAGGCACCTCTGAAGATGAAGAGGGGAAATGTGAGTGCAAGATGGTCTCCATATTTGTTATCCTCTGAGACATCTCATCCTGAGTCTTGAACATCAACTCAAAATTGGTATTGGCCTTGTCTACCAATTTTATGACCTGTGACTCCATCTTTTCCACAAGTTTCTCATACTCAGCCACTAACTCCTTCTTCAGACTTGATACAGCTTGATTGATTGCCGCAGTCACATGATTGGAAAGAGAGGCATTAATGAAGGAAGGAGGAGGAATAGGACTCTGAGCAGATGATTGTGCTTCATCTCCTTTGGATGGAGTGGTTTCCCTCTTAGATGTAGCTTTGGTTCGACTCACAGGAAGATTAATACCCATATGAGTTAGTTGAGTCTTACCAAATCGCGAAATAAGTACCCTTTCAGTTCCTTCTAAATACCAAATCTTGTTTTTCATCAGAATGAAGGATACAAGCTGAGGATATGGAATGGTTGTGTTTCTTGATGAAGAAAATCAAAATCTTCTCATCTCGTTGAAGATAATCTCCCCCACATTCCTTTGTTGCCCGGCAATGAAAGAGGCCAACAAATAATAATCCTTTTAAGCAAAATGGGTATAATTTTTGGACTTATTGGCTATGCTTCGGGAATATATATAATGAAGGACTCTGTGAATATCAGGCATATCAATAGGTTTGAAATTGAGGGGGCCTATTGGGTCTTTTGGTCTCAAAATTTTGAAACCTTCATTGGCAGAGAAAGAGGGTGGATCAGGAGGAGGTGCAACATAACCAAGTAAGTTATTTATGATCTTGGCATATATCATAATAAATCTTCCTCTAACAGTAGTAGATACTGCTTCCTCAATCAATTCACCAGATCTAGACTTAATATTATGAGACCTCATGTTGCAATAAAAGGTTTTCACAACTGTCGGAGAATATGGTATATGGATATTTAGCCAGGGAGCATAGTATTGAAGATAAGGGTATAAATCCAAATGACAATTCTTCTTTAAGTAATCCAAATCCACATACACCACAGGACAGAAGTGTCAATGACTAAATTCATCATCAAATACCTTCTGAGGCAGTGCTTTTAGTTCTTCAATATTGAATCCCTCAGGAGGACTGGTGATGTGATCATCCACTGGTGCTTGTGAGGTAGAAGGTGCTCCTGAAGCAGAGGCACTTGATTGGCCAATATGTTGTGAACTTGAAACACCGGCTTGAGAAGCAATCTTTCCAATTATCTTTTCAAGTTTGGACTTCTCCAATGCCTCCCGAAGTTGTTTGTTGAATGAATCACCAGAGGAAGAAGAAGATTGTTGAGGTTGCTCTGTTTCTTTTTTCTTCCCTTTTCCTTGAACCTCCTTGGATTGAGACCGGGTAACTATTGGTTCCTTGAACACCACACCCTTTGGTTTCTTCTGAGGAGGTTGGTATTTCTTTGAAATTTGAGGCTTTGGGTGATGTTTCTTAGCCGGAGTCCTCTTTTTGGTCTTGGGCTTAGGAGGAGGTGACGGTGAGGAAGAGATTTTGGGAGAGGGAGGTGTAGGTTCTGGGGTACCAGATGCACTCGCAGCAGACTGAGTAGGAGATGGAGAGTGGGATCTTTGAGGGATAGAAGGTAGTTTGGTTCTTGCCATTGTAGAGAAAGTGAGAGAGAAGCAAGAACTCACAGTTTTTGAAAGTGAAGAGAAAAAAACAAACTGAGATTAGGGCACGAATGAGAAATGCCAAGGGTAAGAATCACCTTTTATAGAGGATTGAAGAGTTGTAACGGTGATTTGAGGCAAATGGACGCGATTGATTGAAGAGAAAATGGTTGAAGGTGAAGAGTTACGCCCTTCGAGTGAGAGAACACCTCGAGTGAGAGCAGGAAGTGTGACGTTCTGAGCTCCCGCGTAACTGATATAAGTGACAGTGCTCGAGCATGAACCCTAGTGCTCGAGTGATGTTCATACTGTGCTCGAGTGTGTTCTATCAGTGCTCGAGTGATTTTCTAGAAAAATTAATAAAATATGTAAAGCGTACCTGGATTGTGGATTTCTTGACATATCTTGTGTCTTTGTACTCAAATCCTCCAAAATCATTTGAGTAACCATGATTTGGATAGCTTTTGAAAAGAAATTCTTCTTCTTCACTCGAGCAGGCACTTCTCACTTCAAGCATGTTCATATCATGCTCGAGTGAGGGTTCCTCACTCGTGAGTGAGTTCGATTCTCTCTGTTACTTTTGATACAGTCTCTTGGTATTCTTATTTCCTCTGTTAACCTCTGTTTTACATGTCAAGAAGCAGAGAATTTTTAATAGTGATGTGCTCGAGCAGAGCTGCTTGTGCTCGAGTGAACCAGCTTATCACTCGAGCAGCACTCCTAGTGCTCGAGTGACAGACCTGCAAAAAAGTTTTTAACACTCCGATGCCAAAGTCAGTATAATTATCATCAAAAGGAACATTTAATTCAAATGTTTAACAAGAAAACTTACAACTCATTGGGATTAACCATTCCCAATTCTCTTCAAATATATAAGAATTGATCTTTTGCAATTGGCTTTGTGAAGATATCCACAAGTTGAAGATGAGTTGGTATGAATTCCACTTTGACATCTTTCTTTTGAACATGATCTGGAATGAAGTGATGTCGAATGTCTATGTGCTTGGTCCTTGAGTGTTGTACAGGATTCTTGGCCAAGCTTATCATGCTAGTGTTATCACAATAAATTGGAATTTCTTTTAAATAAATTCCCAAATCATGAAGTTGTTGTTTCAACCATAACACTTGAGAACAGCAACTTGCCACAGCTATATATTCAGCTTCAGTCAAGGATAATGAAACTATGTTCTGCTTCTTGCTGAACCATGATACAAGAGAACCTCCAAGAAATTGACATTGACCAATGGTACTCTTTCTGTCAGTTTTGTATCCTCCGTGATCTGAATCAGAATATTCCATTAAATACTCGTTCCCTCTTTTCGGATACCAAAGACCAAGCTCTGAAGTATCTCCTAGATATTTGAAGATTCTTTTTACTGTCTCTGCATGAGATACCTTAGGAGCGGATTGATACCTTGCACACATTCCTATGCTGAACTGAATATCCGGCCTGCTTGCTGTGAGATAGAGTAAAGAGCCAATCATTCCTCTATACTTTGTGATGTTGAAGCTAGGTCCCTTTACATCAGCATCCAACAGCGTTGTAGAACTCATTGGAGTATCAGCTCCGTTAGCATTATCTAATCCATATTTCTTTAACAACTCTTTCAAATACTTTGTCTGAGATATAAATATACCATTATTCTTTTGTTTGATTTGAAGTCCAAGAAAGAAGTTCAATTCTCCCATCATGGACATTTTAAATTCTCCCTACATAATCTTAGAAAACTCTTGACACATAGATTCGTTAGTAGCACCAAAAATAATATCATCAACATAAATTTGAACAATTAGAATATCATTTTTGTTATGTTTGATGAATAGAGTTGTATCAACTTTACCTCTGACAAAACTTTGATCAAGAAGAAATTTGCTTAGTCTTTCATACCAAGCTCTAGGTACTTGTTTCAAACCATATAGTGCTTTCTTAAGTTTAAAGACATGATCAGGTTTTGTTTCATCTTCAAACCCAGGAGGTTGTTCTACATATACTTCCTCCATAATATAACCATTTAGAAAAGCACTTTTCACATCCATTTGATAAAGTTTAAAACCTTTAATGCAAGCAAAGGCTAGGAGTACTCGTATTGCTTCCAATCTTGCCACTGGAGCATATGTTTCCTCATAATCAATACCTTCTTCCTGATTATAGCCTTTGGCAACCAATCTTGCTTTGTTTCTCACAATGATTACTGATTCATCAAGTTTGTTTTTGAAAACCCATTTGGTCCCTATAACCGTATGATCTTTAGGTCGAGGAACCAAATCCCAAACTTGATTTCTTTGAAATTGATTTAGTTCTTCTTGCATAGCAATCACCCAATCATTGTCAGATAAAGCTTCTTCTATATTAGAAGGTTCAATTCCAGAAATAAAAGCAGAAAAAGTTACCTCATTGAGGATTCTATTTTTGGTTTTGACACCTTCATGAATATCTCCTATAACTTGTTCAATTGGATGATCCTTCATATGTCTCCATGCTTTTAGTTGAGCATGATCATCGACATCTTCTAAATTTTGAAAATCATTTGTTTCAAAATCATCTTGCTTTGAAATAGATTTGTGTTTCTTGATTGAATCCATTTCTTCTTCATCAATAAGTTTTATCTGAGATTCAATTTCATCAAACACAACATGAATAGATTCTTCAACAGTATATGTTCTTTTATTGAAAACTCTATAAGCTTTACTTCTATTAGAATACCCTAGAAATATACCTTCATCAGACTTTGAATCAAATTTACCTAAGTTTTCTTTACCATTATTGTGAATGAAACACTTATACCCGAAGATATGAAGATGAGCAATATTTGGGTTTCTTCCTTTATAAAGTTCATATGGCGTCTTTCCATGTGATTTATGGATATATACTCGGTTTGAAATATAGCATGCAGTACTCATTGCATCTGCCCATAACACTTGTGACATTTCTTTTTCATTCAGTAATGCTCTCGCCATTTCTGTAAGAACTTTGTTCTTTCTTTCCACTACTCCATTTTGTTGAGGGGTTCTAGGAGCAGAGAAGTTATGATCTATTCCTTCGTTGTTGCAGTAGTTTTCAAAAAGTTATGTGGGCCCTCACTCGAGCACACAGACTCCTGCTCGAGTGAGAAGAATATTCTCAAGTAATATACCTTTTAAACAAGCACTCGCATCAGAAATGGAGAGGGATATAATTTTCACTCGCAAGTGCTGATGTGTCACTCGAGCATATGAGGTTGTGCTCGAGCACACTTGCACTTCTTTGCACTTCATGACTCTCGGCCAAGCACTCGCAGTACCTTGCTCGAGTACAGAATGCTCATGCTCGAGCATTGATGTCTCTGCTCGAGTGAATCAAAGAGTATAACAGTGGCATGCCTCTCGGGTGAACACTTTCTGGCTTTCACTCGCACCTGCTCGAGCACAGAAGGGATCTATGCTCGAGTGCAAAGCTCATGCTCGAGCATTCCAGTGCAATTTGACAGCAGATACCAAAAAACATTCCTATATGCATTTGGTAACTTTGTAATCTTTTCTTAATCTTATAAAAACATGATTTGCATACAATTGTCTTTTTGTTATCATCAAAACTTGGGATCTAACAAGTTGTTGCAATATTAAGCAGTTATTAAAGGGTCCTACAAGAGAAATTGTTGAGCCTGTGGCATTTTTGTCGAGGATCCTCTGAGATAGTTAGTTACATGGGGGAGTGTATATATCCTAGGATCAACTTTCCATCACCAATAATGAAAGTTGCTAAAGTCAGAGTGTCAGTTGAAGACGTGATCATTGCAGATGCACCTATCCCTATCCCTTCTGATGATTTCAAGATCGTAAGCGATGTCCTGGGTACATTTATCTTGTGGCCAAAGAACCTTGTTTTTGTTCGAGCTGAGGAAACCCCAATCATAGCCCCACCAAGTCCAGCTCACTTCACTCAAGAAGTTTCACAACCTCCATTGAATATCATGCAACAAGTGATTCTGATGGCATATGATACATCCTTTCAAACAAGAGATTGGCCTACGGATTCAGTTTTTGGCAAGTCAGGGGTGACATGCTATCTTGAGAGGGATGATTTAATGTCCCTAGTAGCTCCTAGACAAAATTGTACTATTGGGATTATCCAACTATTCTTAATGTAAGTATCTTCTTTAATTCACAGTAAATATTTTAAGAATTTCACTGTTTACCTTTGATTTGTGTGCTTGCATTATTGTAGATACATGCATTGTAGGTTGATCTACTCTGGAAAAAGTGATGAATTTGGATTCTTATGGCTTGCTCAAATCCAAGAGAAAGGGACCACTACTGCTATCAGACATACATACTTATCAGAGAGGCTTAGTGAAACCGCAACTGAGTGTCTATTGGCTCCATATGTGCATGGGTAAGAAACAAACTTAGATTTTATAATATATATAATGTTTTATGTTTGCTTAATATTCTTATCTTTTCTTTCAGTGATCATTAGCAGTTGGTTCTTCTATGCAAGAGTAGTTACACTGTCATTCTCTTATGCTCCCTCCACTTCAACCCAAAGAATGATTTGAAAAAGACCATGAACTCGTAAGTTTTCTTGCATTATTTCCTTTTGTGTACAAAGTTTATGGAATTTCTATAAAAGACCATGAACTCCTCCATCACTCCCCGTTCCTCTTTTGCTCCATTCTCCTCTATCATTATCGCTGTCGTTGATGTGTTCCTCGTCGTTGTTCTTTAATCATCATCACTCTTTTTTGCTGCCACCTCTATTCTTCACAATGACCATTCTCCTTTGCTGTGACTTCCCTTTGCTACCGTGACTTTGGGTAGAAGCTCACTCCTTGGTCTTCAATCAGGTTAGTGTTCTGTTAATTAAAGCCCTCAACTTTCATCTTGTATTTGCTATTCTCAACAATATTAACTCTAACATTATATAGTGCTTAGACAAGAAATAATTGAAGAGAAATGTAATTAAGGTTAAAGGGAAAACTGAGTGATCGATGACTTTATTACTATATATGTTATTCTTGTTTTGGACCAAAAGTAAATAAGGTGCTCTCTGACTTGCGATAATTAGCTTGAAGTAATACCATTCTAAGTTTAATTTAGTGTGATTGTTTGATTGTCAGTGTTTAGTGTTATTGTTTAATTCTAAGTTCTGTTTTTTTACTACTTTCAAATAATGCATGCTGAAATTCGTTGAAATCTCTAAAACTCTATGGTGGTTATTTTTTTGTCTATCCTTTTGCTATCAGATATAGGGTGCTACAAGTGTTGAGATATATATATGGATCATAGTTGGATAAAAGCTAAACGAACGAGTATTGAATATGATAATGGGGTGAGGGATTTTTTAGACTTCGCTAGAAGAAATATCGATGATGGTAGTGGGAAGTTTTATTGCCCTTGTGTAGTATGTTTGAATGAGAAGCAACTAAGTGCTGCAACTATATATACACATTTAATTTGTGAAGAATTTTGTAAGAGTTATACAGTATGGGTATGGCATGGTGAAGAATTAGAAATGCCAAGTTCATCTGAATAGGGGGAGTAGGGGGCTTTGATGATAATGACACGGATACAGATGATCGGATAGAGGATATTATTTGTGATACAGGAGAAGAGGCTTTTGAGCAATCACATGCATATGGTAATATGTGTAGTGATGCTGAGACACCGCTGTACCCGAGGTGTCAAAAATACCAATTGTTGAAAGCAGTATTCAAATTGGTAAGCTTGAAAGCACAGCGTGGATGGGAGGATATCCCTTTATAAAACTTCTTTGAAGGTTAGTTAGCTAAAATAATTATCATGTATATTGTTGTTGTTGGTGCATATAAAACTACTTTTTTTGTTTTCGTCATAGGAAAATAAAGCAAATGAGGTGTCTTGGCTGAAACCGAGCTTAACCTATACGCATATTAGGTCACAATGGAGAAATAAACACTCTTAAAGGCAACGTGAACTGGTATGCCGTGAATCAATGTTGTTACAAACTAGTACTATTTTATTATTTAGAAACTAGAAGAATAACTATTTTTTGCATGCATGTTTAAATTCATATAGGATGAAGGCACATGAGGGCCTACTCAAATGCAAAGAGTGAGCTTAATTTGTCTGAGTCTGAGTTAAAGGGTCTCTTGCCTATTGTTGATGCTTTTTTTTCCAAGGCCTATTATTGATGCTAATTCATCTGATTCAGGTGGTTCTAATTTTTAATTTCCATCTATGCTACTACATGTATATCAACATATATGGGTGAGTCTATGTCTACTTGCGTTTTGGATTGTCATGTGATTTGTATAAGATGTTTGTTAAAATGTGTAAGAGAAGAATTTATTTGGATATTGTTGAAATGGCTACTTGCTGAGTGAAATGTAAAACAGGGGAAATGGCTTGCTGGGTAAATCTTTTAAATGAAACAATTTTTTTTTTAAAAATGCTTTTTAGACCGGTTCTATTCAAAACCGGTCTTAAAATAAATTTTTAAGATCGGTTCTATACAAAACCAGTTTTAAAAGTTACTTTTAAGACCAGTTTTAAATTGAACCGGTTTTAAAAATTAGAACTTTTAAGACTGGTTATCTTTAAAACCGGTCTAAAAAGTTTAACTTTTTAGACTTTTTAAATTGGTTGCTTTGATAACCGGTCTAAAAATAATTATTTTAAGAATGGTTTCATAAATAACCGATCTTAAAATTTTTCTTAAGACCGGTTCCACAACTACTCTAAAAAGTAACATACTTTTAAGACCGACTATATCAAGATCGGATCCGGAACTGGTCTAAAATGTTGTTTTTAACCGGTCTTAAAATTGATTTTTCCACTAGTGTTAGGTAATAGTAGCTAGTCTTCATCTTATCGGGTCAAAGAAGAAGAATTCTTTATATCATCCTTTAGGTTTTTACTTTCAATTTCAATTCCTTTCCCTTTTCCACTGTATTATACGTGCATTGCATCATCTTCACAGTGAAATGTGTATATATATATATGCATATGTATATACATATGAATAAAAGATAACTGCCCTTAGATATGATCTTAGCTATATATGTGAATGTTTTGCTACGAATATATGTGTCTGTTTTCAAAAGACTTTGCTTGATGTAGATATGAGACATAAAAAGCTTGCCTTGATTGCTTTATGTAGGTTTTCGGGCATACCTGGAATCTGTTGACTCACTGAGTACCCACACGAGATTGGAGCATCGATTCGGACTTTGATCATGTTATACGGCAGATTCACCATTGGAGAAGAGAACCCAGGGAGAGAGGAATTTTTGGAAGTTTTCTGAGGGATGTTGTTAACTTACATCCACCAAGTGAGAATAACCCCTTATATTACGTACGGGAGTTATTATGATTTGAAATTCAAATCATAAGGATAAAACTCCTTAATTGAATTCATACTTCTCTATAATTACATAATAGTCCCAACTGAATTGGGCTTGGGCCCTAATCCACCAAGGGTGGACCAGGCATATTCCAACACTTTATAGATAATACTGATTCTGTTCAATGTGTTGTGTGTATTTTTGTTTCCTAACGTTAACAGTATAGAAGCTAGCTATTTTTGGACTCTGAATTTTTATTTTACTTTATTATTTGAGTATGCCCAATCTGAATTTTTATTTTACTTTATTATTTGAGTATGTCCAAGATCGATCTCAAGGTTTTTTATTAATTATCTGAATATTTTTATTAATTAGTTCCAAAAAAAATACAATCCATATATATATGCTAGAATAAACAATGTTTCTTGTGATTCTTTCCTATTTTTTTTAAATAGGAAGCTATATGTGGCCGAGGTGTTTTTTTAGTAGAGGCTTTGACGCTTCCACAGTTAAGCACCAAATCTTCAACTAAGCCCAACGTGCCAAGGCAAGTGGTTGCCTTAGCACTCCAAGGTCACAAAAAAATTTTCTAATTTGGTTTTTTAAAAATTATTTAAAGGAATTTTTAGAACTTTCTAAGGAGTGCCAAAGCTTCCCTTTTTGTTTTTATTTCATTAATGGCACTTGTATAAGAAGTGCGAAAGATACTTACACCTTCTTTAGCAGTTTTTATATAAATGCCATATAGGTTATATAACTTTCAGAAATTTTTACCACCTGCCATTACCACCTACCATTTTCATCCTGCTATTATTACTTTCCTGCTTTTCTTTTCTATTGTCCCCACCCCTTCCTCTCTTTGACTGGTGACAAGTAGAAGCTTCTTTGGTCTCTCACTTTCTTTTTTTTTTTGTCTCCTCCTCGTGCACATATTTGTAGACATTTGTTTACCACTTTCATTGCAGTACAAAGCTTCCTCCTTCATGTGTTCTTTTTCTTCTTGGTTGGTTACAGTACATAGCTTCCTCTCCCCATATGTTTTCCTTCTTCCTGTATTGGCCTCCTACAAAAGCTCTTGTAAGTTTTATTTTTACAAAATAATTTGATTCACATTTTTTTAGTTAAAATATGTATAACTCTTATACATTTGCTTACACTTTTTTTTAGAAGTACATGTTGTCAACAGTGAAAAGGTTGTGAATAGTGAAAGAGGCAAGCTTCACCCAAGAAGAGGTGAATTAGGTGATATGATAAATTTTTTTGGTTGATGTGGTGATATAGCAATAGCTGTAGATATAGTAGAGTTGAGAAGATAAGCACATAGAGAGTTATACTGGTTCAGCCTAAAACCCAGGCCTACGTCTGTCCTCAAAGATCAACCTACTGAGATTTTCACTATTCTTCCAAGATTCAGTGGGCTCTCGGAACGCCGCAAGAGAACAACCATCCTTGAAAGGACTACGAGTAGAAATACTAGAAATTTCTCTCCCCCTTATAACAAGTCTTATGTGCAGAAAAATAAACCTATGGCCTTTCTCTCTTGCTTACGTATACAAGTCTTATGAGCAGCAACATTATCTCCTGCTTACACCACTGTAAGTCTTACGAGCAGCAACGTTCTTTACTGCTTGTATCTTGTAAGTCTTATGAGCAGATAGTCCTACTAGGAATTCTCTCACTGCTTCTCTCATAAGGAAATCTCCCCTCTCAAGGTCCCAGTACCTTGAGATCAAATGAAAATAGAATTTGAAGTGTATATAGACTCTCTTATAGAGCAAATATGATAAACACTGAAGAACGATATGAATACAGAGGAAATGTGCATAACAAAGACTCATTAATTTGCTTGTGTGAATTCTTGCATTTCATTGTATTTGATGGTATCTGGAGCTCTGTATTTATAGCAATTTATTTTTTCCCATTTGAATAATGATCACGTGGAGTAGAGCATGTTATTGTGGAATGGCATGCGTACGTTTGAAATCTTTGAACGCTGTAGGTACATGCTTAGATGGTCGTAATGATGCAGTCTGCCGTTGTTTGACTTCCTCTGTGTCTTTCTAATTCAAACGCTCAAACTCCTATATGACACTCATAATACATGTTAAATGATGTTATATAATAATAATAAGTGAAAATAAAATGAATAAATATCATTAAACCATATTCGGATTGAACACTGTAAGATTGGTGCGTTTTGGCTTCTGGCAGACTATTACTTGAGCACTGTGATATTTCACTCGAGTGCTGCTTCATTTTACACTATGAGCCATGTCTCTGGACAACACTCACACCCTGTTTTATCAAGATTGTGATTTTGCACTCGCAGGTGATGTGGGCCCTCGCTCAAGTATATATACTCTTACTCAAGTGAGAAGAATATTCTTCTATAATATACTCTTTGTCTTCAGCACTTGCATCAAAATTGAGAGAGTTAGATTTCTCACTCGCGATTACTGATGTATCACTCAGGTACATGAACTCTCACTCGGGCATGCTTATCTTCTCTATTCTGCATGACTCTCGGCCAAACACTCGCAATCCCTCACTCGCTAGGACTAGGGTGCCAATAAGACCATCACTAGATAACAGAAACTATGCTTGAGTGAAGTGTTGATATCTTGTTTCTGACTTTGCTGTCTATCTAACACTTTCTATCCAACACTTTAATATGCTCGAGTGTTAGTTATAGTGCTCGAGTGCATTAGTAAAATTGACAGCAATTGCCCTCTGTCAAACACTTTCTGTCCAACACTTGCATGTGCTTGAGTGCAAAAGAGGTTGATGCTCGAGTGCATCAGCAAAAATGACAGCAGACGTCTCTAAACTTTTCCATATGCATTTGGTAACTTTGCAATCATTGTCTAGTGTTATCATTAAAAATTGGAATCTAACATTCTCCCCCTTTTTGATGATGACAAAACCTTTGTGATGAGTTTTAAGAAAAATCTTGATTAGAATGAAAATTGTGAAAAACATTATCAACATTTCCAAATGCATATCTCACAAATATTTAGACTCATTTTCAGATTTTTGCTCTTATCCTCATCTGTTTCCTGCAATACTTCCAATGGACACTTAAAGACCAAGATAAGTCATAGTATCACAAAAATCATTAAAACTGAACAGAAAACTTAACAAACTTGAGAATAATCATTAGTGAACTTGAAGAGTACAATATTAAGCTTGAATCAACATCTACCCATAAAAACCCCATATACAACCATGTCAGCAAAATTAGAACAGAAAACAACAGTAATCCTACCCCAATACAGAAAAACTACCCAATATACCCCAATATTACCTCAGAAACCATTATAGATCCTTCTCCCCCATTTTGTCAGCATCAGAAAAGGGCTGAGGAAAAGTGAGATTGGATGATGGGGCAAAGAGCACCATGGCAGTAGAAGGGTCTATTGGCTCCGGCTTAAAGTGTGAAGATGAAGGCTGAGGAACAGAGGCTATAGGTGGTGGTGAAGGTGACTGATCATAAGTGACATCAATATTGGAATCTGTAATACCCCAAATTTTGAAACTTGAGGCTAGAGAATAAGCCTGAGAGAAGTAGACTACTAATCCCCATTTTAGCAAGATCCTAAATTGTGATTAAGAGATAATGACTCCAAAAGTGAATGTGGTTAGTGATGAATAAACCCTTTTGGAGATTATGGTGTGATTTGGCACCCGATGTGATTCGTATGTGTTGTGAGCAGCGCCAAAACCCTGTATTTAAGTTCAATTATGGATTAACATCTAAATTGACTTAAAATAGAGGGGAGGGTGCATTGTGGAAGAAAAGGAATGATATGGTGTGTTTGGTGGTGATTCAAGAGGAATTATCGTAATCAGGGGCAAAACGATAAAGTTACCGACCAATTGGTCAGTTACCGAAGAGGAAACTCATTGGTAACTTCAAGATCAATGGTTAGGATTGATTTGTGCAAGAGATCAAGGGGGTATATGTGTGCCTTGTTGAGCTCATGGAGGTGTGACAAGATCTTGACACTTGGCACAATGTAAGCCCTTAGATTGGTCAAAAGTGTCAACACCTCTTCCCACTTTCCTCTCCCTTTTAGGTCGGTTTTGGGGGCCTTTGAACTCCAAAATCTGATCTCTTTCTCTCTCACCCAAAGCTCCCATGGTCATCCAAGGCAAGGGAAGAAATAGAAATGCAAAGGTGAGTTTTTGGTTGTCTTAATGTTCTCTAATGCTCAAATACCCTTCTTTAAAGTTGTTCATAGTGATGAGAGCTTCATTGCTATGGTTTTAGATTTGTGAGAGAAGGTGTTTGAGAGCTTGAAGAATTTGGGAAGTGGAGGAATCAAAGAATTGGCATTGGGAAGAGGAAGAGGTGAGTATTTGATGACTATTGACCTAACTATTGTGGTTATTAGTTGAGTATTGTGAATTGAGAATTTTGCCCTGATTTTATTGTATTTTCGTGTGGAATATGAATGGTGGAATTGGATGTTGTTTTGTGTTGAAAATGGTGTCATGTTGTGGTATTCAATCATTGGAATTGGTTTGAATTGGATTGGACACAATGGTTGCAAAACTGGAATTCTGTCTTTTGAAACTCTGTTCTGGATAGTCTGCTTGTATTGCCGTTTTGAATGAGTAAATGATGTCAGAAAATTCTGAAACTTTCCAATCTTGAATTTCACATCGTAAGATTCTAAATGGACATATAATTTGTGTTATTTCATTTTTTTAACTAGGATTTATGTTTGCCCAAAGTTTGAGGTCAAAACTAGGTTTGATTCTGGAGCAGTAGTGGATTTTGGAGAATTCTGTATTTTTGTGGTGATTTCTAGTAATGGCTCATATTTTCCCTACGAAGAGGACTTAAATATATTTCATTTGGCTTTGGAATCACCTCATTTTGATTTTTGTGGAATTAGTTATGAATTTCCTAAGTTTCCTTGGCTGCACCAGAAAATCCTGGCTGCAGCGCAAAAGTTTCTGTGCGCGTTTTGGCCACAGCCAGAAACCTTCTGTGCGTGTTTTGGCTGCAGCCAACCCCCATTTTCAGTACTTGGTGATTTGGAAAAGTGATTTCCAATCTAGTACGTCCCAATCCTTTAAAGCTTTTGTTGAGCTTATTATTAGACACTTAAGGGACTCAAATGACAACCAACTTTAAGTGATATGAAAGTAATAGTTTGGAATAGAAAATAACCCTATGTCCTTGCTTTGATTATAGGGTTGATGTTCACCCTGAATGTGGTTTGATATTCGTTATGATCACGAGCAAGCGAGGCTGGAGCATACGTGGAAAGAGTGTAGGGAACATATCTCTTCTGCTTGTATTTGATATATGTGTTAATGTGTTGGTGCATGTCTTAGCTTTGCATGATTATGTGTAATTTGAAGCTATGTTTCAATTTATGCTATGGCCATTAGTATGTTGTTTGAAGCATTGAGCTTACAAATTGTCATTGTGTTAGCATGAGTTATGTGATGCAAGCATGTCATGCATTAAAGACTTCCTTCTCTCGAATCTCACCCTCCCCTACTAACCTTTCAGACAGGGTAGTGGATCGAGGATGGAGTAAGAGATCAAGGGCGGCAAGGACTTCCTTCGGGTTGAAGATTCGGTAGTTGGTTATCATAGTTGAGAGTATATGGATTTGAATGTGTATATATGTATGTGATTGAGGATTTGTTATGTATTTGAGATGGATTTGTGTAATCCCCATATGAGGGCATGTAATAGGCGAATGTGCCCTATAAAGCTTGAGTTAATATATGGAAACTGGGATTGCCGGTATTATTATATTGCGTACTCTGATATATTTAAATGTGATTTATCTTTATGTAGTAATTGTATTCGGAATGTGAATATGAGACCAAGTTATGAATGATTTCGAAAGGTATTTATGAAAACCCCGTCTGGTGGATGGGTTTGTAACATGTTATTTGTTTCTTATTGGGCTCTATTTCACTTTAATTGTGTAATCCAAATATTAATTACGGCAGGGGGTTATAGAATAAAAATCGGTGAAAAGAACATGAGTCTATGTTTGAGGAGGTGAAGTCATGGTAGGAGTAGTCTCAGGTGGCACCTCAGAAGACGTAGTCAGAAAATGAGTGCGCAGAAAGATCTCTATATCAGTGATTCTTCTTGACATATCTTCTTGAGTCTTGAACATCAACTCAAAATTGCTATTCGCCTTGTCCACCAACTTTAAGACTTATAACTCCATCGTGTTCACCAACTTCTCATACTCAGTCATCAATTCCTTTTTCAGACCAGACACAGATTGATTGATTACTTCAGTCAGATGGGTTGAAAGTGATGCATTCAGGAAAGATGGAGGTAGAATTGAACCTTGAGCAGAAGATTGAGCCTCATCACCTCTCGATGGAGTGGCTTCTCTATGAGATGTAGAATTGGTTTAACTCACTGGAAGATTGATACTCATATGTGTCAATTGAGCCTTGCCAAACCTTGGAATGGTTACCTTCTCAGTTCCCTCCCAATACCACACTTTGTTTTTCTTGAGAATGAGAGACACAATTTGTGGATAAGGTATGATGGCGGATTTTGAAGAAGAAAATCGCAATCTTCTCATCTCCTAAAGATAATCTCCCCTATATTTCTTCGCTAACCGGCTAGGAAGGAGGCCAGCAAGTAGTACTCTCTCTCAGCAAAATGGGTATAATTTTTGGATTTATTGACAATGCTACTAGAGTATATGTAGTGAAGGGCACGATTAGAATCAGGCATGTCAATAGGCTTAAAGTTGAGAGGGCTTATTGGGTCATTTGGTCTTAAAAGCCGGAAGGCTTCATTAGCTGACACAGTAGGTAGATCAGAAGGAGGTGCAACATATCCAAGTAAATCATTAATGATATTAGTAGATATCATAATAAATTGATCTCTAATAGTGGTAGAAACTGCTTCTTCTATCAATTCTCCAGTCCTAGACATTATGTTGTGGGATTTCATGTTGCAATAGAAAGTTTTCACAACAGAGGGTGAATAAGGAATATGAACACTCAGCCAAGGAGCATAAAATCCAAGAAAAGGATGAAATTCAAACCACAGCTCTTCATCAGATATTATAAGTTGACATAAACTATGGGATAGAATTGTCTATGTGCAAACTCAGAATCATATACCTTCTATTTCAGTGCCTTCAGTTCCTTAACATTGAAGTCTTCAGGAGGATTTGTGACTTGTTCTTCCTCTGGAGCCTGTGATGTGGAAGGAACCTCTGAAGTAGCCTCATTAAACTGGCCAACTTGATGTGAACTTGAGGCACCGGCTTGTGAGGCAATTTAACCAACCAATGCGTCAAGCTTTGATTTGTCCATTGCTTCCTAGAGTTTCATATTGAAGGAGTCATCAGAGGAAGAAGAATGTTGTGGTTGCTCTATTTCCTTCTTCTTTCCTCTTCCTTTGACTTCTTTGGATTGAGACCGAGTCACAATCGGTTCTTTAAAAACCACTCCCTTTAGTGTCTTTTGTGGAGGTTGATCCTTCTTAGCCATTTGAGGCTTATGGTGAGGTTTCTTGGCTAGAGTTCTCTTTTTGGTTTTGGGTTTTGGAGGAGATGTAGGAGTAGAAGACAGAGAAAGTGTAGGAGATGAGGATGTCACCACCAGAGTCTCTGAAACACTAGCGGCTGAATGAGTGGGTGAAGGTGAATGGGAAATAATAGGAATCTTAGTTCTAGCCATTTAAAAAGTGAAATGAGAATCACAGAATTGCTAAGGACTGGGTGAGAGAGTTTCAGAGAGTTAGGGCACGAAATGAGAACTTTGAGGATAAATCTCACCTTATAAAGAAGATTGAGGAGTTGTAACGGTGATTTGACATTTAATTGATGGGTAACGGTTGGAGGTAAAGAGAGATGTCATTCGAGTGACACAATGCTTCGAGTGAGAGGAGGAAGTGCAACGGTCTGAGCTATCGCGTAACTGATATAAGTTCCAACACTCGAGTGATAACCCTAGTGCTTGAGTTTTATTCATACTGTGCTCGAGTGTGATCATATTATGCTTGAGTGATATTCAGACAAATTTGATTAAACATGTAAAAGCCTACCTGATTTAAATATATCTTATTATATTTTTCATCTTTGTACTCAAATCCTCCAAAATTATTTGAGTAACTATGTTTTGAATAAGTATTTGTATAAATTCCTTCCTTCTGCTCGAGTTCTCTTGCTTCACTTCAAGTACATTCATACCATGCTCGAGTGATGATCTTCCCTCACTCAAGTGAGGCCTGTCACTCTTGGTATGCTTGAGTGAGTTTCAAGAGTTCTTACATACTCTGTTAATCCCTGTTTTACATTGCCTGAAGCAGATTATATGCTATAGTTCTGGACTCGAGCATTGTTCACTGACTTCGAGTGACACTTCCAGTGCTCGAGTGACAAACCTGCAAAAACAATTTCTACATACTCTGATGCCTAAGTCAATATGGTTATCATTAAAACTCATTAAACATAATAATTAACAAGAAAAACTTACAACTCATTGGGATTAACCATTCCCAATTCTCTTCGAATATATAAGAATTGATCTTTATCTATTGGCTTTGTGAATATGTTAGCGAGTTGAAGATGTATTGGTATGAACTCTACTTTGACATCCTTCTTTGGCACGTGATCTTGAATGAAATGATGTCGGATATCTATGTGTTTGGTTATTGAATTTTTCACAGGATTCTTGGCCAAGCTAATGGTGCTAGTATTGTCACAATAAATTGGAATCTCTTTTAAGTATATCCCTAAATTCTGAAGTTGTTGATTCAACCATAGTACTTGAGAACAACAACTTGCTACAACTAAATATTCACCTTCAGTAGAGGATAATGACACTGTGTTCTACTTCTTGCTGAACCATGATACCAGAGAGCCTCCAAGGAATTGACATTGACCACTAGTACTTTTCCTGCCAGTTTTATATCCTCCACGATTTGAATCTTAATAGGCTATCAAATATTCGTTCCCTCTTTTTAGATACCATAAGCCAAGTTCTGCAGTGTCTCCTAGGTATTTAAAGATTCTTTTCACAGTCTCTACATGTGATACCTTAGGAGTAGATTGATACCTTGCGCACATTCCAACGCTGAACTAAATATCCAGCCTACTTGCTGTAAGATAGAGTAATGAACCAATAATTCCTCTATATTTATTGATGTTGTAATTAGGACCTTTTACATTAGCATCCAACAAAGTTGTAGAACTTATTGGAGTATCAGCTCCATTAGCATTGTCCAATCCATACTTCAACAACTCCTTCAAATATTTTGTTTGAGATACAAATATCCCATTCTTCTTTTACTTAATTTGAAGTCCAAGAAAGAAATTTAATTCTCCCATCATGGACATCTCAAACTCTCCCTGCATAATCTTGGAAAATTCTTGACACATAGATTCGTTAGTAGCACCAAAGATAATATCATCAACATAAATTTGAAGAATTAGAATATCATCTTTGTTATGTTTGATGAAACGAGTTATATCCACTTTTCCTCTGACAAAGTTTTTATCAAGAAGAAACTTGCTTAGTCTTTCATACCAAGCACTAAGTGCTTGTTTCAAACCATATAAAGCTTTCTTAAGCTTGAAAACATGATCAGGCTTTGTTTCATCTTCAAAACCAGGAGGCTGTTCTACATATACTTCTTCCATAATATTACCATTTAGAAAAGAAATTTTCACATCCATTTAATAAAGTTTAAAACCTTTAATGCAAGCAAAGGCTAAGAGCACTTGTATTGCTTCCAATCTTGCCACTGGAGCATATGTTTCCTCATAATCAATACCTTCTTCTTGATTATAGCCTTTGGCTACCAATCTTGCTTTATTTCTCACAATGATTGTTGATTCATCAAGTTTGTTTTTGAAAACCCATTTGGTTTCTATAACTGAGTGATCTTTAAGTCGAGGAACCAAATCCCAAACTTGATTCCTTCAGAATTGATTTAATTCTTTTTGCATAGAAATTACCCAATCATTGTCAGATAAAGCTTCTTCCATATTAGAAGGTTCAATTTCAGAAATAAAAACAGAAAATGTTACCTCATTAAGAATTCTATTTCTGGTTTTAACACCTTCGTGAATATCTCCCATTACTTGATCAATTAGGTGATCCTTAATATGCCTCCATGCTTTTGGTTGAGCATGATCATCGACATCTTCTATATTTTGAAAATCATTTGTTTTAAGATCATTTTGTTTTGAAATAGTTTTGTTTTTCTTTATCAAATCCATTTCTTCTTCATCAAAATGCTTTGTCTGAGAGTCAAGTTCATCAAACACAACATGAATGGATTCTGCAACTGTACATGTTCTTTTATTAAAAACTCTATATGCTTTACTTATATTAGAATATCCTAGAAATAAACCTTTATCAGACTTTGAATCAAATTTACCCAAGTTTTCTTTACCGTTGTTGTGAATGAAGCACTTGCATCCGAAGATGTGTAGATGAGCAAGATTTGGCTTTCTTCCTTTGTGTTCTTATGGTGTATTTCCAAGTGACTTGCGAATATATGCTCGATTTGAAATGTAGCATGCGGTACTCATTGCATCTGCCGAGAACACTTGTGACATTTCTTTTTCATTAAGTATTGTTCTTGCCATTTCTATGAGGACTCTGTTCTTCCTTTCTACTACTTCATTTTGCTGGGGTGTTATAGGTGCAGAGAAGTTGTGATCTATTCCCTCATTGTTGCAGTAGTCCTCAAAGAGTTGATTATCGAATTCTACTCCATGGTTTGTCCTAATAGAAACAATAGAAATACCTTTCTCATTGTGGACCTTCTTAGTAAACATAATAAATTCTACAAATGTTTCATCTTTTGAAGTGATAAATATAGTCCATGTAAATCTTGTAAAATTATTGACAATTACTAAAGTATATAGATTTCCTCCAAAATTTTTTACTCTTGTTGGACCTACCAAATCCATATAAAGTAATTGTAAAGGTTTTGAAGTAGAAATTTCATACTTTGTTTTGAATGAAGATTTAGTTTGTTTACCTTTTTGACAAGCTTCACAAATCATGTTATCTTTGAATTTTAGTTTAGGAAGACCAACAACTAAATCTTTTCTAATCAGTTTGTCAAGTTGGTTCATATTAACATGAGCTAGACACTTATGACATAACCAACTTTCCTCTTATATGCTAAGAAAACAATTTTCAAAAGAATTTGAATTTAAATCAATAGTATAATAGTTACCGTCCCTTTGAGCTCGGATCTTTGCCTTGATAGATTCTTTATTAAGCTACAGATCTTTTTTGTTTACCATCAAGCATTCTTTTGAATCAAAGATCACCCAGTTATCTCTGTCAGTGCTTTGACTTACACTCAAGAGGTTATGGCATAATCCTTCAACATAATATACATCATTGATTTGAACACCATCGAATTTTCCCACTTTACCAATTCCAGCAATACGTCCAGATTGATTACCTCTAAATGTTACCTTTCCTCCTTCTCTAATTTCTAGCATGGTGAACTTATTTTTGTCACCAGTCATATGTCTCGAGCATCCACTATCAATATACCACTTGTTTTAGACATACCTAGAGTAAGGTGATCAAGTTTTAGGTACCCACCTTTCTTGGGTCTTTTGTGGTTAGTATGTAATACTTTTGGTACATGTGTCCCTTTCAGAACCCATTTATACGCGCCAATGACTCGTCCTTTTGAAAAATAACATGATGAAGGATAACGTCCTTTCCTATTACAATAGCTACAAGATGCAAATGGATTTGATGTATGCACAGAATTCTTGAAATATTTGAGATAAGTTCTACTGCTATTTTTCTTATTTTCTCTATTTTTATCATGATCAGATTTATATCTAATTCCAAATTTATCAAAGGAAACTTTCTGAGAGTTTAGAATAACTTTAAGAGTTTCACTTCCTTTAGTAAATTTTTCCACAGTTTTTGTTAAACCTCTTATTTTCTTATCTTTTTATTCACATCACATAATGATATGACAGTATTTTCTAATTCCTTTACTTTCTTCTTGTAACTAACCATTTCTTTAGCTACCTAAATGAATTCAGTATGTAATGCATTATATTCAGATAATAACTCATCATAAGTAAGTTTAGAATCACTTACCTCAGAATCCGATTCTTCTTTTTTGGCTACCAAGCATAGATTTGCCACTTCGTCATCGTTGCTTTCTTAATCCGACGAGCTATCACCCCAAATAGAGGATATGTGCGCTTTCTTCTTCTGCTTCTTTTTGTCTTTGTTTCTAAAGCATTCAGATTTGATGTGTCCAGGCTTCCCACATTCATAGCATACTATCTGTTGCTCCTTGTTTTCTTTCTTGCTTGGTCCACCTTGATAATTTTTGAAGTTCTTTTGACCTCTTCTATAGAACTTCTTGAATTTTCTCATGATCATTCCCATATCATCATCATCAGGAACATCTTCATTTTCAAAAGATTCTTCTTCCTTGATAGCTTTAAATGCAACTCCTCTTTTCTTTTTATTATTGAACTCTTCTAGTTCCTTCTTGAATCTCAACTTCCCTTCATACTCAGAAAGGCTACCAAAGAAAGCAGCTACGGATCTCATTAACTCTCTTTTAGCTTCTTCGATAGCTGTCACCTTCGCTTCCTATTCTTTCATAAGAATATTAAGAATCTTTCTTACCTGGGAATTTTGGTCAAATGATTTCCCAAGTTCAGATAGTTGATTAACAAGATGAGTGTACCTGAGTTCGAATTCTGATATTCCTTCTCCAGGTTTCATACAAAATATATCATACTCTGTAATTAAAGTATTGACTCTATTTTCTTTGATTCTGAATATATCTTCATGAGCGATTTCAAGAGCATCCCACATATCTTTAGTTGTTGGTAGAGTGCAGATTCAGAAATATTCCTTTTGACTAAGAGCACTCTATATCATTAAAATAGCTTTACTATTTAACGTTACTAACCTCTTGTCATCTTCGTCAAACTCCACTGGGCTCTTTTTAATGACTCTATCTTTGATTTTCTTTATTGGAACATAGTCACCATCTTGTATCACATTCCATAAGCCGTATTCCTTAGCCATCACGAACACTCTGAACTTAGCTTTCCAGAACGAAAAATGTTCTCCAGCAAAACCAGGAGGTCTAGTGATTGAAGCTCCGTCTGGAAGAATGTTTTCACCCATTGTTGCTATTTATCGGATCCTTCTCAAGCTGTTAGGCTCTTCAGAGAAGACCTCGCTCTGATACCAAATGAAAGAGGGAAGCTTAACCCAAGAGGGGGTGAATTGAGTAATGTGATAAATTTTTTCGGTTGATGTGGTGATATAGCAATAGCTGTAGATAGAGTAAAGTTGAGAAGATAAGCGCACAGAGAGTTATCCTGGTTCAGCCCAAAACCCAGGCCTACGTCCAGTCCTCAGAGATCAAGACTTACTGAGATTTTTACTATTCTTCCAAGATTCAGTGGGCTCTCAGAATACAATAATGTCCTAGGAAATACATTAAAATCCCAAATTAATCATGGAAAATTCATATAAAAATATGGTTCAATCAATTCCCCCACACTTAGACCTTTGTACTCCTGAACAAAGTCAATGAAGTACAAGTTTCTAAATTTAAATCACTAATGCATTTGAAATATGAGCAATTTCATAATTGGAAAGCAATATATCAATTAATCAAATTCCTCAAGTCAACAGTAATCATAGTCAAGAGATGCAAAGAAATTAGCTAACTACACAATCCAAAATATTAGAATAGAGCACAAGAGAACTCTCAAGAAAATAGTGTTTAACTCATCTCACCTCATAGTGGTCATTTCACTCTAATTCACTTAATCAACACCTTACCATAGGCTTGTAACAACTCTAACTTCTCCACTACTTATAACATTAAATGTAATGAATCAAGAGGGCTTAAAAAGGTTGTAATGATGGATGAAGGCTAGATGGCATGAATTAATTAGAAAAAAAAATAGTTGATATGCAAGTCAAAGGTAATGGTCAAGTTCATAACATCTAAATTACTTCAAAACTCTTGCCAATTCTTTTCAAAATTCATGAACAAATGCCTTCTTGATATTTCTTTTGTTTTTCTCTTTCTCTTTTTTTTTCTATTCAATTTTTGTTTTCTTCTTCTTTTTTTTCAATTCCATTTTTTTCAATACTTTTCTTCTTTCTTTTTCTTTTTCTTTTTTCAATTCTCTTCTACTTCTCTTTTCTATATACATGGCATTTCAATATATGCCTTGTTCAACTTTTTATTTGGCAAACCACTTTGATTTTAAAATGCCATGAACACTATGATTAATAACATGACATGCATACAACATAAAAATGGCTCAAAGGGGTAAGCAAATAGTCATGAATGAGGGTTTGTGTTTAGGTTAAAAAGGTTTAAAATGAATGCCTCTTTTATTTCCATCACACTAATGCAAATGCCGTTTTAAAGAAGAGTTGAAACAAGTTCTAGAAGGTAAAAGACTAAGTGAACATGCACACATAGAAAGAATTCAAAGCCCAAATAACCTTCCAATAAGGCTTCTCCCTAATGCTCACTCCAACATAATCAATTGCATAGGAAGCTAACCACAATGCATTCACTTAACTAATTCAAATGCTAACATTGCAAACACAATTAATCAAAACATTGTAATCAATTCTAAGAATGCTCAACTCTTAAAAGCATTAATGATGTGGAAACTTTCTTTATCAAAACAAGGAGTTAACAAAATCCAAAATGCGGATTTATTTCTCTTCCCATTCACTTGAAAAGCAAAATATGGTTTTAAAAAGTTGCCAAAACACTAGATCTCATAAAAGCTCAAAGAATTACCCACAAATCACATTTCTAAAGTAGCAAATGCGACCCTTTACCACTTATGACATGTATCAAAGTAGTTATTCTTGAAAAAATTTTGAAAATTTTTCTAGTTAATGGCATTTCTCATTTAAAAACAACCAAATAATAGGATTTGAAATGTATTCCCTCCCCCACACTTAATCAGCATATTGTCCTCAATGTGGAAAAACACTCTAAAGAGAATGTTGAGCAAGTTGAAATCCAAGGCCCAATGGTAATTAAGTAGGGTAATAGCCACAAATGCAAAGCATACAAAGGGGATTGTTATTCTTATTAAAACTAAGCAACTTCTACTTTTTTCTACTGGTTTGTGTCCTTCCGCCACACTTATCTTCCTCATACAACAATTAAACCCAAAGAAACATAAGAATCAAGAAGAAAACAAGTGAGGAAAGAGACAATCTGTGTTTGAGAATCTTGAGTCATTTGAAGGAGAAGTTCTCATCCCTAATGAGAATCATGCATTTGTCTTTAAAAACAACTTCTCCCGTATTGGATTTCCTTGGTGGAGGTGGCTCAGGATCAATCGGAAGAGGTCCAAGGATGTAAGGTGGATATTGGTTCCTTCGATGACCTTTCCAAGAATGTGCCTGCAAAGGATCTGAGCAAACAGCAGTATCCCATCCAAAAATAGAAACATGCAGAGATTTCAAGTGAAGTAAAGGCATATTAAGTTCCAAACTCTCCAAGTAACTATCACATCCAAGGAAATCAATGGTACTCCCATCAGTAGGAGTCAAACAAACAGTTAAATTCTCTTGTGTTTGTAAAGTGGAAGGTACGGAATCCAACTTAGTGTTGGGGTACACCACATCATCATTGCAATCACAAGAGATGGAAGGGAAAAAAGTGCAAGAAGAAGGAGAATTTTTCAAATCATTACCACCCAAACCTTTTGAAGTTTCAAAAGAATCATTTTCCTTTTCTATGTCGGGTGGTAATTCACAAGAAAGAATCATATGGAAAGAATCATTTTCATTTGTAATATTATCAATCAAAATAGTTGAATCTTCCCTTATGATACTATCAAGCAATTCATTGGAATCAAAAGAAAAATCTTTTTCTAGGCATTGGTCTTTCTCATTCACAACAATCACATTAGCATCCATACAAGATTCAACATTTTCACAAGTGTCATGCTTAGAAACATCAATAGTATAAGGAGATGCATCAAGATGAACGGTAAAATCAACCAATTTGTTTAATGCTTTCTTTCAAAACTCAACAAGGAAGTGGCATTTTTCATGATAACAATCTACACAAATATGATCTTCAGCATAAGAACATGAAGATATATCATCCAATTGAGCGCAATCATCCCTAGTACAATGAAGAGAAGCATTTTCAACAGTTAAAGCATCACACAAAAAAGAATGAGTATAGTCATGAATAGGTACAATCAAATCACTACTACTTAAACTAATGGGTGGAGCAATTACATTTTCAAACAGTTGAGGGGATTCAACAATGATTTCCTCATCCACCTCATCATCACTCAAATCGTGAATTGCTTCACTAGTTAAAGTAGTAGGAGAGTCTACTTCTATAAGGATAGGATCATTACCGAATGGTAAGGAAGACTCTTCAATACTATTTTGAACTTGCTCCATTTCATATGTTTGTGTGGGAATAGGCACCGGAGGTTTGAAGTCTTCCACTTGTGAAGTAGCATTTAACCCTTGAGCTTGGACTCCTTGTGCCTCTTCTTGTAGGTCATGGGGCCAAGGGGTTCCATCTTCACCTCTTGTTTTTACCCATAGCATATGAGAAAAGTATGCTTTGAAAAACTCATTAATGTCTTTTAATTGCTTATCTATCTTCTTAGAGCTTCCAATTGTGCCTTGATAGAAGAGTAACTGAAGGTATGGTTCTTAGAGTGCTTCATACTTCCTTGTCAATGCACTTGTTAGGGAATCCTGTTGTGGGATGAGAAGAGGGCATCCAATCCACTAGGTTGAGGGGTAGGAGATTGTGGTGGAGGTTCATAGAATGATGGAGAAGGTGGTTCATAGGGAGTTCTATATTGGATGGAAGTAGGGGAAAATGGGGGAAGATGAAATGGATATGATGGTTCTTGATAGAGTGGAGTGGGTGATTCTTGATGGAATGGGTAAGGCAAAGAAGTATGGTTGAAGTGGGTTTAAGGTGGTTGAAAGGTGGGTTCATGGTATGATCTATAGGGTGGATGTGGTGGGTAATGAGATTGAAATGAAGGTTGTTGGTGTGGTTCATAGTAGGGAGAGTAGAATGGACCATTACATTCTTCACTAATTGGACTATCTTGACATCCCATCTTGGCTTGAAGAAGCTGCAATGTTTGTTGAATAGCATGGATGCTTTCAGAGATAGACTCTTTCCTTTCAGTCAAATCTGCTATAGAAGAGTAAGACTGAACGGATAAATCTTGATTATCATTAAACCAAGCCATGAAATCTAATCACAATAAATTCCAATGAATCACAAAGACGATTATCTAACAAAAAACTATAAAAACTAAGGGGGGAAAAATCTAAGAGAACACAAATGCAAATGAAAAAGGGGAAAAGGATTTCAAAATGACACAAGATGCAATATGCTTTGAAAAACTGGCAAAACTACCTAAACTAACTAAAATGCAACCTAAAGGCTTAAGGTACCAATTAATCAAAGATTGGCACTTAGCTACTAAGGAACTAATTACTTGGCTCCCTGGCAATGGCGCTACTTGAAGAAATAGGCTTTATCAGCTTTTATGCCTTAGTAACCTCTTCAAAAATTAAACCAAGGATTGCAATATAAGTTACAATCCCGGATCGTCTCTCGAAGAGCCTTTTATTAATTACCTAGAAACTAAGTGCAATGATTGAAATGAAATGAGTTAAAAATGGTCTTTGAGTTTTTTATCTAACAACTAAATTGCAATTAAACTAAAATGCTTTTAAAACTAATATTTTTGGATTTTTGGAATAAAATTGATATGGAATGGAAATTGGTTAAAAATGCAAGTGATAGATATGCTCTTGGAAATGGTTTTCAATGACTATCCTTGCTCAATTAAGATATTTGGGGAGTTAATTCACTAAGCTTCTGATATACCAAACCTCATTAACCAATGAGTCTAGCATCACAGGAAAGGGACCCTTACTATTGGACATTGAGTCTAATGCTTAAACTCATGAACCCATTTATTTAAGCATTATTAAAACCCCTTAGAGAGTGACTATGGAATAAGTAATGCATTTAGGTTCAACTATAATTCCAATTCAATCAAACTATCCAACAATACCATGTTAAATAGAAAGAAACAATAGAATCATAGATAAACATATATATAACCATATATATTTATGAGTACAAATCCTCATTACAAATTCCAAATCACAACAACTCAATCCATAAAAATCATAACTAAAATCATAGTCTTATTACATAAATGAATTCTTAAACCTAAGAAATCAGAAATATAATGAGCTATAGATAAAATAAACTCCCCCTTGGAACATATGTGAGCTCAAGTCATCTCCAAATCATCTCCAAAAGTCAACAAATCAGCTACTCACAGCCATGGATTCAAGAAATATAATCATTCTAGGATTCGAACATCCAGCCATATGAAACACTAATTAAAGAAATTAATTAGCATTAAACCAATTAAAAACAGGGCTGGATTTGAACAAAAAAAACACAAAACAGAGGAAACCACGGCTGTGATTTCCTGACTGTAGCTTCTGGCAGTAGAGCTTTCAGGTGATGGTGAAGGTTGGTGGAGAGAGTGGTTTATGGAAGTGGAGGAAGAAATGATGGATGAAAGATGGTTGTGGTGAGCGACGTGGGAGGCTGTAGTCTGAGAACAGAGACATGGTGGTGAGAGAATGAGGAAGAAGGCGATGGTGGTTGCGTTATGGTGAAGCTCAGGTGAAAACGGTGGTGGTGCTTGGTGATGATCTCTCCATCTCTTTCCCTCTCCTCTCAAACTCTCGTTGCTCAGGTTCAGATCTCTCTCTTAACTCTCAATCTCCAGTCTCTGCTCTCGGATCTGTGAGTGGCGGACGGTCAAAGAATCTCGCCTTGGCTCTGGTTCAATGTGGTCGCCGGCGGCAATGGTAAAGAGGAGAAGCTTGTGCCGCCGGTGACACAAGAAGATAAATGATGATCCGATGATGATGAAGCTCCCAGCTTGCGGTGCCTTTCTCTGCATATATTCTCCAGCTCGCCTTCAATTCGGGTCTTAGCATATCCATATTCCATGTCCACCGGGTCCTCTTATTTCAGTTCTCAAATCACTCTCGGGTCCGTCTGCTACATCCATAGGGGCCAGTGAGTATTGGATCCCTTGGTCAAAACGACGTGTTTTGACCCAGGGACCAAATAAAAACTCTGAAACCTTTCCTTGAGGGACTAAATTGCATTGTTTTGAAATATTTGTGAGGCAGGACTAAAGTTTCTGAAACTTTTGGCTCTTTATCTGTATTTCTACCCTGTCATTTTCTTCATATTTTTGTAATTTTTCCAAAATCTAGGGCCCCTTTCTGTGATTTCCCCAATCTTCAAAATATTAATTTGACCTCCAAAATCTACAATTTTCTTCCAAACACCTGAAATGCAATATTAAGCACAAAGTAGTATTAAAAGTTCAAGGGACAATATAAAAAATTAATAATTAATGAATTTTGACCATTTTTGCCCCTAATTTCCATTAATTCAAAATAATTGCCCCTAACCAAAATTAATGCTTAATAATACAATAATGTCCCAGGAAATACATTAAAATCCCAAATTAATCATGGAAAATTCATATAAAACTATGGTTCAATCACCAGTCCTCAGAGATCAAGACTTACTGAGATTTTTACTATTCTTCCAAGATTCAGTGGGCTCTCCAAACGCCGCAAGACAACAACTTTCCTTGAAAGGACTACGAGTAGAAATACTAGAAATTTCCCTCCCCCTTATGACAAGTCTTACATGCAGAAAAAGAAACCTATTACCTTTCTCTCTTGCTTACATATACAAGTCTTATGAGCAGCAATGTTCCCTCCTGCTTACACCACTGTAAGTCTTACGAGCAACAACGTTCTCTACTGCTTGTATCTTGTAAGTCTTATGAGTAGAGAGTCCTACTAGGAATTCTCTCACTGCTTCTCTCATAAGGAAATCTCCCCTCTCAAGGTCCCAGTACCTTGAGATCAAATGAAAATAGAATTTGAAGTACATACAGACTCTCTTATAGAGCAAATATGATAAACACTGAAGAATGAAATGAATATAGAGAAAATGTGAATAACAGAGACTCGTGAATTTGCTTGTGTGAATTCTTGCACTTCATTGTATTTAATGGTCTCTGGAGCTCTGTATTTATAGACATTTGTTTTTTCCCGTTTGAATAATGCTCATTGTGGACCAGGGCATGTTACTGTGGAACGGCATGCGTACATTTGAAACCTTTGAATGCGGTAGGTACGTGCTTGGATGGTCATAATGATGCTGTCTGCCGTTGTTTGACTTCTTCTGTGTCTTTATAATTCAAACGCTCAAACTCCTGTATGACACTCATAATACATGTTAAATGATGTTATATAATAATAATAAGTGAAAATAAAATGAATAAATATCATTAAATCATATTCAGATTAAACGCTGTAAGACTGGTGCGCTTTGGCTTCTAGCAGACTATCACTTGAGAACTGTGATGTCTCACTCTAGTGCTGCTTCATTTTACACTATAAGCCACGTCTCTGGACAACACTCGTACCCTGTTTTATCAAGAGTGTGATTTTGCACTTGTAGGTGATGTCAGCCCCACTCGAGCATATATACTCTTACTCGAGTGAGAAGAATATTATTCTATAATATACTCTTTGTCTTCAGTACTTGGATCAAAATTGAGAGAGTTAGATTTCTCACTCGCGGGTGCTGATGTATCACTCTGGTACATGAACTCTCACTCAGGCATGCTTATGCTTGTCTGTTTTACATGACTCTCGGCCAAACACTCGCAGTCCCTCACTCGCTAGGACTCGGGTATAGATAAGACCATCACTCAAGTACAAAAATTATGCTCAAATAAAGTGTTGATATCTTTTTTCTGACTTTGCTCTCTGTCAAACACTTTCATATGCTCGAGTGCAAAACAGCTTCATGCTTAAGTGTTAGTTATAGTGCTCGAGTGCATTAGTAAAATTGATAGCAATTGCTTTCTGTCAAACACTTTCTGTCCAACACTTGTATGTGCTCGAGTGCAAAAGAGGTTGATGCTCGAGTGTTAACTTTGTTGCTCGAGTGCATTAGCAAAACTGATAGCAGACATCTCTAAACTTTGCCATATGTATTTGGTAACTTTGCAATCATTGTCTAGACTTGTTAAAACATACTTTGCACATAATTACCTTTTGTTATCATCAAAACTTGGAATCTAACAAATGGCACTGATGAAATGGTCAAATTCGGTGCAAGTGTTATAAATAAAATGGGTAGTTTAATAAATGATTATTTTGGAACCAATTAATTTAATAAACGCAAGGTTGTATTTTTGTTGGCTTGTTATGGATCCAAGTATTTTAACTATGATATGTAGTAGTGTTGGCAAATATGATTTATTAGGTTGTGAGTTGTGAAAAATTATGTAGATGCTGTGGAATTAATTGGTTGATTATTTGTGATTGAACGAGAGTGTTTAATATTTTGGATAACTTTAAATTTGGGGATGTTATGCTACTGATTTTTTTTAAAAACAAATAACTACAAGAGGCAAGCAACTGACGACTTATAAAAATATGTTTAAGGTATAGATGAATCGAAAATGGATGTCATCTAATCGGTGCTCAAGAGAATATATAGATGGGGTGAAAGAGTTTATTAGATTTGCAAGCGAGGATATAAATGATCCTAACCAAATCTTGCATCCTTGCTTATCTTGTTGTTATAGAAAACAGATTAGTCCACTTGATTTGCTAGATCGTATTGCCAACAATTGGCAATAATGGTACAAGAATTGATCCGTCAAGGAGGTCAAGAAATACCTTTCGATAGCGACATCTATCATGTAGATGTAACTAATCATGTCGATGGTAATGTGGTGAATGATGTGCTTACTTATGAATGGCTTGGTGCAATGGCTATCAACGTATAGATTAGGTACTTTATCATCATCGTCTATTATTGTTATTATTATTCATCATTCAATGTTTTTCTATTAATCACATAGTTTGTTTTCTATAAAGGCATTTGTATCATGATGTGACAGTGGGTATAGATAAGATGTATCGATTCATCTTTGTCAGCCTATACCTCCTTGGCTAGCATAGGGGGAGAGAATTGGAAGCACAATCTAATGATTTTAGAGACTGCTTTATGCATAGATCAACCCTTAATAAGCTCTTTCTTATGCCATACAATACAGGGTAAGTAATTTGTGACACTATTTGAATGAATGTCTTTTTATTCTTTCACTTTTACCATGAAATGATTGTCGTAATAAAATTTTTAAAATGTTTTTAAGGGACATTGGATATTAATTGTTGTCCATCCAGTGGCAATAGAGGTCCCTGCATTTTTTATATTGATCCTATAGCAACTGCTTATCTAGAGAACTGTCTTGTTATATAAGCAACTGCTTAACTGAATGATAATGATTGTAGTTATTATATTTCAAAATTTATGAAAGATGTAGTTACTTATCGGCATAATGTAGTTCCTGCGAGAGTAAGTTCCTTTACTTGCAATTAAAGTTGTGTTTTAAATTTAATTGACAAAAGTGTCTAGAATATATGGTCATTTGCCTACTAGAAATATATGTTCAGGCAATTAGTTTATTTTCTTTTTTGCATTGTGTCGTCGTATAGGAAATAATTAGAAAATTTATTTTTTTTTAAAAATTAGGGACTTCTTTTGGCGATTGTATAACAAGTGCCAAAGGAGGGCTAACCCCTCATTTGGCGCTTGGTACAATAAGTGCCAAAGGAGGGTGAATGGCCTTCTTTGGCACTTTGTAATAAGTGCCAAAGGAGTGTCAATGACCTCCTCTGGCACTTACCTATTAAGAGCCAAAGGAGGTCCCCTCCCTTTTTAGCACTTAATAATCAAGCACCATAGGTATTTAATTTATGAATTTAATTCAAAACACTAATATATGGCATTTCTATAATTTCAAAAGTGGCACAGGTATTTTTAATGGCGTTGAAAGCTTTGGCGTTTTTTAAGCACCAAAGTATTCTTCAAAATAAGCGCCAATACACCCCTATTTTGTAGTACTGTAAAGAACTGGGTTGGCCTATTTCATTAAGAAAAGGGGTAAGATCTTGTACTCAACATCCAATTCAATGCTTTGTCTCATATGGTAACCTGTTTGTAAATATGCAAAGCTTTATTATAAATAGTTCATAGATAAAAATCTCAGACACATTCTAGCCAGCTATGGCTGATCCTAATTGGAAACAAGCTATAGAAGAAGAGTTGAGGGCACTCAAGTAAAATAAAATATGGAAGATTACAACTCTTCCTGAAGAAAAGAAACCAATAGGATTCTTGTGGATCTTCACGCCGAAATTCAATCCAAATAGTAGTATAAACAAATATAAGGTGAGACTTGTTGCAAAAGGATATACCCATACATATAGGTTTGATTATCAGGAGGTATTTGCTCTAGTATTTAAGTTTAATACCATCCAAGTATTGTTATCAATTGTAGCCAACTCAGATTGGTCATTCCATCAATTGGATGTGAAGAATGCATTCCTGAATAGAAACTTAGAGAAAGAACTATACATAGAGATTCCAGATGGAGTTCCAGCTCCTAACAACTCTATATGTAAACTCAACAAGTCTTTGTACAAACTAAAGCAATCTCCTAGGGCATGTTTATGTATATTCACCAAATCAATGGAAGGACTTAGGTACAATTAGAGACAAACATATGACACATTGTTCATCAAACATGTTAATGGCAACATCACTGTCCTGATCATCTATGTTGTTGACATAATCATTACGAGAAACAATTACTAAGCTAAAACGGGATGTCAACTAAATTCTAGGAGAAAGACCTCTGACAAATGAGGTATTTTCTAGGATGAAAGTAGCAAGAACTAAAAAGGGCTTCAACATATCTCAATAGAAGTATACTCTAGACTTGTTACATGAGACAAGAAATGTTGGGTACCAAACCTAAGGGGACACCAATGGAAGAAGGATGTTGCCTAGAGATCAAGCTACAAGGTGTTCCAATTGACTCAGGAAGATATGGAAGACATGTGGAAAAATTATATACTTAACTGACACACGTCCAGATATCAGCTATGTAATTGGAATAGTAAGTCAGTTCATGTATCACCTACAGAAAGAGCACATGGAGGCTGTATATAGAAATCTGAGCTATCTAAAACTTAATCCTAGTAGAGGAATCTTCTTTAAGAAAGGCACTGCCATAAACATCAAAAAATACACTAATACAGACCATGTAAGGGCCAAAGAGAGTAGGAGGTCAACCTTAAGGTGCTGCACATATATGTAGGAAAATTTGGTCACGTGGAGAAGCAAAAAATAAACTGTGGTGACAAGGAGTGTAGAAGCAAAGCTAAGAGCTATTGTTAATATAGTATGTAGAGGAATCTAGCTCATCAAGTTATTGAAGGAGTTCAGAGTCCCACATGAGGGACCAATGCAACTCTGGTATGACAACAAGGCTAGCACTGAAATGGTTAAGAACCCACTATATCCTGATAGAATATAAGCATATTAAGATAAACAAGCACTTCATTAAAGAAAAGATTGATGAAGCCACCATGAATTTGTCCCATATACGATATGCAGACCAAATTGTAAACATTATGAAAAAACTACTGGGCAGAGTTAAGTTTGAAGGATTTGAGGCAAGCTGTGAATGATTGACATCTACTCTAAAGCTTGAGGGGGAGTGTTAGACAATCCCCTGATTATAGGATCTAGATCATATCCTTTAATTTTAGGATCTAGATTGAGTTTTCCAAATTTTAAAAGTTTCCTATTTTCAGTTAATTGTAATCCCTTATTCCTCCCCCTAACTACTCTCTCTAACTCTATATATTTTAACCTTTTCTATTGGAATAAACACATCAATATATAGAGTGAGATTATCTCTGATTTTCAATATTTATACTAGTTGTGCATACAATTGGTCTAGAAAGAATTTAAAATAATTTTATGAAAAAAATATTTAAAATTTTATTAGACCTGTGTTTTTAACACCCGATCTAAAAGCTTAATATTTTTTATTTTATATAAAAAAATTTAGCTCCCAAAACAAAAATCCCTAAATTCATTCCTTTACGTATTCAATCTTTGTGCCGCTCTTGTCCTCTTATTCCTCCTATTTGATTTTAGGCTCTCTTCATATATAGAGAAAGGCCTAATATTTGAAGCTTATTTATGTCCCACTTATTTAAGTGGAGAGGGAAATATTAGGGTTATGTCGGAGAGGTGTAATTGTGTAGTCATATGAGAGAAAAGAAGAATGAAAGCAATTTTGGCAGCTTCATAGGGCATTCTTGGTATATTGGTGTTAGTGCACTTGTTAACCATTGGATTGATCTACAATTTTGTCATAAGGTTTGCAACTCCAAATGCATCATTCAAATAGTTGGACAATTGATTTATGGCATGGTTTAAGAAATAATGTGTTCATACAAAATTTTGTTTTTTTGGGTATTTTCATCTTCTTTATTCTTTACTATAAGCTTGTGGCTTTGATTGTTTGGCTTGTTGATTTCACGAGTTTGTGCATTTAATTGAGACTTTCTTGTAACTTGTTTTGATCATAGTGGAGCTATTTTTCATTAGTGTGGACAACCCACGGTTTTGACCCTTGAATTAAAGTAGTTTTCTATGTTAATAATTCTAATGTCTCTAGTACTATTTAATTTCTACTATATATTTGTTTATTTATTTCCTCATAGACTCTTGCAAGTGAGAGAAAGATTTATTATTATTTGTGCTCTTACTAACACTCATATCTCATCTCCTCGATTCGTCCTGATCCTCCACCTCAATTTTTGTCTCTATTAGTAGCTCTCGCCTCCAATGGCAACGCCTTTATTCATGGGTGTTTTCACTAGCGTCCCTAATCTCCGACTTGGCTTTAATACCAAAATGTAAGTCCTACCTTATATTCCAACACACTTAGCATATTTTATTGCTATTACCATGGTAATAAAAGCATTAGACTATAATTTTATTTTTTAAAGGATAAGCATGATAGGAAAAGAAGATTCTATACACAATCATGGTCATGGTTTTAAAATAGATTCACATCATGCAAGTCATAACCTTGATTGAAAGAATCAACTAACATTCCAACCTAACACTATCAAGGTTATAAAGGATTTTCCTACCAATCACAATTATTGAAACAACTAATTTAACAAAACATAGTGCCCAACTATATATTAGCCAATCCACATCCTCATAGCTTTATGAAAGAAGGGCATCATGCCTCTTTCTTACAACATATGATAAATATCCTTAATTATGAACATCTCAATTACAATCTTTATGTGTGGATTCACTTTAACCAAGACATGCTTAATTAACAAGTGACAATTCAATTGCATAACAATACATAAGAATAATCATAATTACATAGTCTAAAAGGATGCTTTCTAGGTGGATGGCAAATGTAACTATAAACAAAACCACAACCTCATCGTGGAGGGTGACTACTCATTAGAGTACTCACTGCTACAAAATTAGATATTACTACCATAAAGGACCTCTGTTTTTTAAAAATGAAGTTAAAAATAGAGGCGAGGGCATTTTTATAATTAAAGGGGGGGAATATTGTATCTATAGGCATCCTAAATTTGAATTGGGACTCCTAAAGTCCACTTTAGGCATTCCAAATGTGAATTGGGACGCCTAAAGTCCATTTCAAGCGTCCAAAACATAAATTGGGACATTTAAGGTCTTGAATTTGCCTCCTTCACGCCAAAACATGAAACTTAAGGCATCCCCATGTAAATGAGGATGCCTAAAGAATACTTAAGGCTTCCCTATTCAAATGGAAAAGCCTAAACACAGCTACCCAATACATGTGGCTGTGTTAAGCTAGGACTTTATGCATCCCCAATCAGATTAGGGATGCCTAAAGTCCCTTTATGCGTCCCTAGTTTGATTGGAGATGCCTATAGGGCGTCACTTTAGGCAAATGGGGACCCGTAAAGTCCCCTTTACGCTTCCCTAGTCAGCCTAGGGACATCTAAAGTCTACTTTAGAAGACACCAGGCTAATTGGGGACGCCTAAAGGCCTACACCAGCATCCCATCAGTCAGCTTCACCCTACTCTTTTTGTTTGTCAGGTGGAGCTATAGGTGACCAAGGAAGGGACAAGTGCGCCATCGTTTCTCTCTCCCTCTCACAACCGTTGTTTAGCTGGTGCCACCGTGGGTCGTCTCCTTCTCCGTTGTCCACAGGTTTGTCTCTGACTCTCACAACTTTTCTTTCTTTAACACAAAAATTCTTGGAATCACTAAAATTTTGCTTTTGTTACAAAAATGCTTGGAATCACCATCTCCCTATACACTGTGATAGTTAATTTCCTTGACACCATTGGCCACCATCCTTGTTATTTCTGTTATTAAGAATTTAGAAATAAAAAATGCACTTTAGTTATTTAAAAAAACAAAATTGAAGATACAACCACATTGTTTGCAAGCTACATAGAGGTCCTAACATGGGAAATTTATGGGAGGCGTTTGTAATAATCCAATAAAGATAACTATGGTGAATTTATAATTGTTTTAACTTAATAGTAACTATGATTTATTGGAGACCTTTGATAAAACACCAACAAAATCATTATTATGAATTTTCCCTAGACTTGCTTTTTAAACATATAGAAGGATACTTATAAAAAAAATGTAGGGAAGAATTTGCTTTTTAAATGTATAGAAGGATACTTATAAAACAATGTAGCTAAGGGGCATGGATGTTATTTGGCCCAATTTTTAAATCCTTACTTGTGTCTTATAACTTAATTATAATTTGTTTAGTTAAGTGTCTCTAATTAGGATGTGATTAATTCAATTGTCTTTTAATAGGATTTTCCCTTATCTTTTTTAATCAAAAACACCAAATTTGAAATCATTAACATTGTTCTTTTTTTTCTAGAGGATTTGAATTTTGAAAAGAGAAGCAGAATAAATTATCCTTCCCGACCTCCCAAAGCACTTAACTGAGAAGCACTTGATTATAATTCTCTTATTGCATCCATATATAATATTCAATAGGGTTGCTTTTATTTTTTTAGACTATATTAATTAGTATAATTATTAGTATAGTTTCATCAACATATAAAAAAATTAGTATGATTATTAGTGTAGTTTCCCAGCTCTTACAAATAAACAAATTATAAGGACCAATGTATAGTATCTATAATTGATGAAACTATAAGGACCCAAAAAAAATTGTTTTGTTAGCTAATTTTAAATATTAGCTTGCTTTTTTAGCCACAAGAAAATGAGGAAATTGCTTACATCATAACCTCATATTAGTTCCCTAAAGAAAAATTGTTGGATTAAATTGTTGATATTGTCCTCAATTGCCTCAATTAGTTTGTTTTGTTTGAATTAAGCTGAAATGGTTTGTTATTGAAATTTGGAGATGTTTACTGTTACGAGTGTAAATAATCAATTAAATAGTGCAAGTATACACTGTCGTAATCAATTAATACAAAAAGTGAGTAGAGTATCATTCCCACGAGGATTGATAACTAAGTACCAAAATGGGTAATTTTAATTCTATTTAGTTAATCGATTAGTTGGTGATGGAAAGTACAAAATAGAAAATGATTAAATATGAATGCAAATAATATTAAAGAAAATATGAGAAAAATCCCTAGCGGTCATATTTCACTTAACAAATTTCGGATTGAATTACTTATATATTCTAGCCTAATTTATTCTACATGATTGATAGTCGAGTTTCCCTAATTTAATTACTAGCCTCTTCTAAGGTCAAGCAATTCTATAATCAATTGCTAATCCAATATATTCCTATATGAATTTAACCAATTAATTATGCATTAAGATTTATGGAACTCAGTAAGACTACACAACTCATATGAATATATTCCTATTTCATATGCAAGTCATGGTTTTAATTATGGGATCTACACACATGCATCTTGTAATACCCCGAATTCTGAGACTTAAGGCTAGAGAATAAGTAAGAGATTAGTGGATTGCTAAGCCCCGGTTTAGCAAGATCCCAAATTGTGATAAGGGCTAATGACTCCAAAAGTAAATGTCATTAGTGATAAATGAACTCTTTTGGAGAATCCGATGTGATTTGAGATTCGGATGTGATTCATATGTATTATACGCAGTGCCGAAACCCTGTATTTAAGTTCAATTATTGATTAACATCTAAATTGACTTAAATAGAGGGATGGCGCATAATGTGGTGATATGGAAAGATATGAAGTGTTTGGTGGTGATTCAATGGGAATTGCCATAATCAGGGGCAAAACGGTAAAGTGACCGACCGATTGGTCAGTTACCGAAGAGGAAACTCATTGGTAACTTCAAGATCAATGGTTGAGATTGATTTGTGCAATAGATCAAAGGGTGGAATCCCATGTGTTTGAGCTTATGTGAACTCATGGAGGTGTGATAAGATCTTGACACTTGGCATCTTTTGAGCCATGGGATTGAGTCAACATGTCAAAGCTCTTTCCTCTCTCCTCTCCCTCTCTTTAGGTCGGTTTTGGAGGCCCAAAAACTGATCACTCTCTTCATCATCTTCATCTCTCTCCAAAGCCTCCATTTTCGCCAAGCAAGGAAGGAAAGAGAAAGGAGAAAGCTCATGGTAAGTGCTCTATATGGTCCTCTATTGCTAAAACACCCTTCTATAATGTTGTTCATAGTGATGAGAGCTTCATCTCTATGGTTTTATATTCTTGATTGGTGGTGTTTGATAGCTTGAGGAAAATTAGAAATATGAAGAATCAAGGAATTGATTTGGGAAAGAGGAAGAGGTGAGTATTTGAAGCCTTTTGATCTAAGTTTTGTGACTTTTGGTTAAGTATTGTGATTTGTGAATTTTATCCTGATTTTGTGGTATATTTGTATGGCAAGTAATTGGATGATTTGAGTGGTGAATTGTGGTTAAATTGATGCCATAATGTGTTTTGGTGTCATTGGAATTGGTTTGAGAACTTGGAATGAAAAGAATGGCAATGTGTGTTTGTGCTGTAGTTTTGTGATGACATGTTATGATTATTGGTAAAACATGTCAATGTGATTTGAATTTGGTTGATTTGTAATTTCCAATGTATTCCTTGTGAAATTTTGTGTGAGAATGATGTTTGATATGAAAATTGGACCATTGGAAGCCAATTGTGCAAATTTGGAATTCTGTCTTTCGAAACTCTGTTCTGGACAGTCTTCTTGTATTGCCGTTTTGAATAGGCAAATGATGTCAGAAAATTCTGAAATGTTTCAGTATTTAAGCTCACATCCCAATCTTCAAAATGGACATATAATTTGTGTCATTTCGATTTGTTAACTGGGATTTATGTTTGCCCAAAGGTTGAGGTCGAAACTGGGTTTGATTCTGGAGTAGTAGTGGACTTTGGGGAATTCTGTATTTTTGTGGTGATTTTCAGTAATTGCTCATATTTTTCCTATGAAGAGGACTTAAATAGCTTTCATTTGGCTTTGGAATCACCGTATTTCAATTTTTTTGGAATTAGTTATGAATTTCCTAAGTTACCTTGGCTGTAGCAGAAAATCCTGGCTGCAGCGCAAAAGTTTCTGTGCACGTTTTGGCCGTAGCCAGAAATTCTTGGCTGCAGCCAAAAACCTTCTGTGCGTGTTCTGGCTGCAGCCAGAGGATTCTTGGCTGCAGCCAACCCCCATTTTCCGCATTTTGAGATTTTGAAAGGTGATTTCCAACCTAGTACGTCCCAATCCTTTAAGCTTTCGTTGAGCTTATTTTAGCCACCTAAAGGGTGTGAATGGTAACCAAGCTTAAGTGATATAAAAGTAAAGATTTGGAATAGAGAATAACCCTATGTCCTTGATTTGGTTATAGGGTTGGATATTCGTTTTGATCGTGAGTAGCCGGTGCTGGAGCATACGTGGAAAGAACAAGTGTAGGGAACTTACCTCTCTTGCATGCTTTGATATTTGTGTTTGTGTATTAATGCATGTATTGCTTTGCTTGATTATGTGAAACATGTATGAATGATTGTAGCTCTGTTTCTAGTTTTGCTATGGCCATGAGCATGTTGTTGAAACATTGAGCACGCAGATATGTCATTGTGTGAGCATGAGTTATGTATTGCAAGCATGTCATGCATTAAACACATATCATACATGCATATAGGTATTTGTTTCCTACTGAGATTCTCTCGAATCTCACCCTCCCCTACCAACATTTTAGACAGGGTAGGTGGATCAAGGTTGGAGCAAACAGGTAAAGGCAACGAGGACTACTTCGGGTTATAGATTTTGGTAGTTGGTTATCATAGTTGGGATGTATATTTGGATATTCGTATTTGGATGAGTTGTATATATTGTGGAATGTATATTTGGTTATATGTTGAATGAGAATATTTGATTATGTATTTGGAATGAGTATTTGGGTATTCGTATTTGTATTTGAGGAGATCTGTGTAATCCCCATTCGAAGAATTGTAAAGGGTAGATGTGCCCTATGAATTCTATGTAAAGGTATGAACCCGGGAGTTGCCAAGATGATATTGTTGTACACTCTGATATTTGTATAAATGTGATATTCTGCGTGATGTGATTATATTCGAAATTGAATATGAGACCAGGTTAATTAGATTTCAAAACGTATTTGTGAAAACCCGTCTAGTAGATGGGTTTGTAAATGTTATTTAATTGTTATTGGTCTCTGTTTCACTTTAATCACATATTTCAGATATAATTACGGAAGGGGGTTACACATCTCCTTCTGGTCTCAACATGCATATTGAAATCATTCAAAAGATGGCCAATCAATCGAAAACATTAAGAATAATAATTAAAATTCAATCATGAAAGAAAAAGTAAAACTAAATTTAATAAGTTAAGAGTCCATCCATTATTAGTAAGTTACATCATCAACGTAGGAAAATAAAAATTTAGCTTATGATGAAATTAAAAACAAAACCAAAATAAATTGGAAACTTCATAAACATTGCATAAAACTTGAATATTAAATTCTAAAATGTAAATATATAACCAAAAGATGCATGAAAATGGAGAAAATCTAGTCATCCCTTTAGGAGGTAGTACCTTCGATGTAGGTGGCAATCTATACCATCTATAATGGAGGGCTACCTAAGCCTTCCATGTAGGAGGCATGCAAGAAGCAAATACAATGTATAAAATTAACTCTAAGATGTTGTATGTGGAGAAGAGAGGAAAGTAATAGATATGAAATGAAATTGTGTGTTAAATGTGAGGGAGTGGATAGCTATATATAGGGAAGAATGGAGTATGGAAGATGAAGTAGTAAGGTGAAATGGAAGATAACGTGGTAGATAAAGTAGTAGGCGAAAAGAAAGAGGAGGTGGTAGATGAAGTAGTAGGCTAAAAAGGAAGATGGGATGTGTAACCCCCTGACTTTAAACACGTAATTATAATTCGATAACACATATTTAAATCGGATTAGAGACCATTGGATGCTTTAACCTCGTTTTAAACTTTCTGTCTCACAGTAAAATTTTTTACAAAACTTTCAAAACTCTTTTTCCCATCCTGGTCTCAATTTCAATATTCGAATATAATTACCTGTGCAGTTAATATACATTCAATCATATCAGAGTGTATATCTACATCCCCGCAACTCCCGGGTTCTATACATAAAAACCTGAAGGTTTACAGGTATACACTAGGGGATTACACAACCAAAATCGAATGTAGTGTTCCTGATTCAAAATATACAGTAATCCCGAGTTCAAAATACATAACCAACGTTTCCAATTCAACTATATACCCCCAAGGGTCCTAATTGCTCCGGGTTGGCCGCTTCTCCTTTGAGCCACACGCCCTGTCTGAAATGTTAGTCATAGGAAAGAATGAGATTCGAGAGAATCTCAGTAGTAACAAACCACTCATATAATGCATAAACACAAAGCATGTACATAAATCACAAACAGCAACAGCAGCAACAATCTCAAAGATACATGGTTTTCACCACAAACGACAGCACTCACGGCTATATACACAATACGACAGCTCTTGCTGTAATCAACATCACGACAGCTTACGCTGTAATCACAATAACGACAGCTTACGCTGTAAATGATAGCTTGTGCTGTAACCGACAGCTTGTACTGTAAACGACAGCTATCACCAGCTGTAACTGCAGCAGCATCAAAGATTCATCACAGAACAGTGATAACACACACATACAGAGCATTACACATAGTATAAGAGAGAGAGTCATTACCTTGTCCTTTTCCCGACGTTTCTTGGCACAGCGGGCTCACGAGGACGGCAAATATCAAATCCTGTAAACCAAGTTAGGGACAACCCGTCAATCTCTTTCCCAAGTTTTATCTCTATAATACTTAAGTTGATTATCACTATGGTCGATTAATCAAGTCAACTAAGGAGCTAAAGTGGTCAATTAACCTAAAAGGCTAATTTCTAACCTCAAAGTTCCACAATATTACATTATGCCATAAAATCTTCAATTTTCCCATAGGTGACCAATCTGCCAGAATTTTCCAACATCTTTGAAAAATCATAACTAATTATAGAAAAACCAAAATGAGGTGATCCCAAAGCCTATTGAAAGCTCTTGAAGTCCTCTTCATAGGAAAAATATGAATCACTACCAGAAATCACCACACAATTCCCGAATTACACAACATTCCACACTGCTCCAGAATTAGGTCCAGTTTCGACATCAAACTTTGGGCAACTAGAAATCCCAGCTCAAAAACCGAAATGACACAAATCATATGTCCATTTTGAAGCTTGAAATGTGAAATTTAAGACTGGAAAGTTGGAGAATTTTTAGATACCAATTACCCATTCAAAATGTCCCTACAAACTGACTGCCCTGCACAAAGTTACACTTGACAGTTTTTTCCAATTTTCAACCAATGTGTCCAATGGCTTCAAAATCAACAACCAAACTTATTCCCACATAATTTTTCATGTAGAACACAATGGTAACATCAAAATGAACAAATTCCCACTCATTCCCCATGTCCTGTTTTGGCAGAAGTTTAGGGTATTTAACAACAAACAACCACTTCACTATCTAATCACTAAGCTTAGCTCATTTGCCTCCAAACCAACATATAAGCACATATATAGGATGAAAGCTTCATGATCCCTAATATACCCTAAAAAAATGAAATTAGGCTGTCACAATAGCCCACCACAACTCAGCCAATTAAAGCATCATATACATCAACTTAATGCTCTTACTCACCTCTTGCTTCTTCTTGTGTTCTTTTCTTGATTCCTCAACTTTTGTTCTTGCAAGGTGGCTGGAAACTCCTCCTCTTCAAAAAAAAAAAAACAATAGAAATGAAGCTAAGGAAGAGAGGAACAAGTTTCATGAAGGTCACTTGAGCCATAGATGAGGTTAAGGAGGTGAAAATCCATGTAGAAGTTCTTACCTCAACTTTGTTCTTCACTTTCTCTTAGCTTGCTGAACTTGGCCGACCTTGAGAAGAGGTGAGAGAGTGATTTATGATCAGTTTTTCTCTTCCTTTATCCTCTTAATATCTGACCGAAATGTGGCCCAAAGAGAAAAAAAAGTTGTGGTGGAAAATAATTCTTTTTACACAAGCTTATGCCATGATGACTTTGGTCATTTGATTAAGGTTTCTCTTGCCTCTTCTCTTCTTGCTTTTGGATGTGATATGGGCTGCACAAATGGAGAATTATTATTGACCAACATGTTCTTCAAAAGGAGGAAGAAAGATTGACCAATTGCATGAACTTGCATAGCCATTGGTTACACAAATTTTCTAGTTGCAATTTTTGACTTTTCTTCTTTGCTTTTCATCTTGGTCAATGTCTCAACTTGTTTTAATTTAATTCCTCTTCCCTTTCCTTTGTCTCCACCGAAATGTTGCACTTTGAAACACAAAAAGAATGTTGACCACTTGCTTTAAGGCATATGTGACCCATATGACCAAAGTTCCCTTGTAAAAGAGTTGAAATTTTAACCAAATTCCTCCTTCCTGCTCCTTTACCCTTTTTGGACGTTTTTAACAATATGAGGAAGGGTATTAATTTGTTTTCCCATTGGTCAATCTTGATCCTTCATTTTAAGCTTTATCCCACAATTAAGCTTAACTATAGGGTTTAGGCACTGATTACAACACATTCGGATCAAAATCCACATCATATACATCAAAAATGTTCATTTACAATAATTACATCACTTTTGGAGTCATTAGCCCTTAATCCCATTTTTGGGTTATTACAGGATGTGGTAGATGAAATGGTTAGTGGAATGATAGATGATTCCCGCTCTCAAATTTCAAGCAAAATTCAAAACCCTTAGAGATATAACTGGGTTTTGGTCTCACATAAAAGTTGTAGAGCTCTTTCTTAGCTTTTTATCCATATATAGAATGTCCCAGTTCAACATATAGAGCTCCAGATATTGCCTAAAAATTGAAAAAGGGATTGAATTTAGGGTTTTTTTCAAGAAATTCTATTTTATACCCAAATCATTATTTATTTATTTATTACACACAAATTCATTAAATTGGGCTCAAATATCATCCACAAAATCATCATATAAGGAAATATAAATATGCAAATAGTCAATTAGGCCCAAAGGGGCTTATCAGTGATATAATTGCAAGGTTGGCTATTTGGCTTTGGCTTAACAAAATGAATACCTTTATATCTTTGAATGTGCACTAGAAATGTAATCTCAACCAAACTTAAAGCAAGTTTTAGAGTGACAACTTAATAGGTGAATGTCACACACAAGAGAAATAATCATTATAGGCTCAAAAGCTTACGGTTAGGGATTTTCAAACTCAGCTCATTCAATCTCAAAATTCATTCATCCATCTTTAAAACTTATATACTTCTTAAAATCATTACAAAACACTTGAACAGGATGATTTTTTTTTAATTTTATTCTTTTTTTTAAAAGAACAAAAACATGTGACTAATAAAATGCAGCTCAGGAATGAAGAATAACTCCTTACTCTACTATTTTTTTCACACCCCATGCATCTAATGGTTTTACTAACCAACTAACAAAATATATAATTTTTTTTAAACATAAACACACAATAAAGTAAAACCAAAAGATTAAGGAAAGTTACAACCGAAGAGTGGTAACTGGATCTTGTTAGACTTCATGTTTTGATGATAACAAAAGTATGGTTTGAAAAAGAAACGATTAATAATCAAGTTTGAACTAAGTAATGACAGGAACAAGCTTTACTTGAAGTTAGCATGGAAGTAATGAAGATTGGCCATAAGAAAATGCTGAGCAACTTGATCAGAAGTGCATTTTCTAAGGCATTACTCGAGGCGCTACTCGAGTAATAAGACAAAACTTGAGGTAACCAAGAAGAACTTCCAGTAACCTGCCACCATTACTCGAGGAGCTACTCGAGTAACCAGGTAAAAACTTGGAGTTGTTCTCGGCCTGCTAATGTTACTCCAGGAGGTACTCGAGTACCTTTGTTTCAGAAAATATGGACTTCTCGGCAGTTTGTACCACTGCTAATGTTACTCGAGGAGCTACTCGAGTAACCCTATGAAAACTTCCAGTTGACCTCAAGTTTTCCCTATGATACTTGAGGCGCTACTCGAGTAACTGTGTATTTGAAAATGTGAAGCTCTCGGCACTCTGTACCACTGCCAATGTTACTCGAGGAGCTACTCGAGTAATGCACCAAGGTGAGTGAAAACTTGAGGTTAGTACCCGATTAACTTGAATTCTTTTTTTCTCAAGACCTTATGGTTTAAGTGGATTCCTCGAGTATGTACCCCAGTATATGCAAATGTTTTCAAGGTAAACTTCAAGTCATTACCAGAGTAAATCATGTTCAAAAGTCTCTGTTACTCGAGGAGCTACCCGAGTAACCTATGCAAAAATGAATACCTTACTCGAGTCCCTACTCGAGTAACAAGGTAATTGCTCTCGGCCTTGAAATCCTGCCAACATTACTGGAGTAGAGCATCGAGTAATCAAAAGTTTTTCAAAGGATTACTCGAGGTGTTACCCCAGTAATCTATGAATTTGCAGAAGCATTACTGGAGTAGCTACCCGAGTAAATAACTATTCTAAAAGGTTTGAAATTTAGTTTACTCCATGCACTACCTGAGTAATCTTGTTTCTCTTCATTGAATTTCAAATAAACAATGATTTCACAATGTTACTCGAGGAGCTACTCGAGTAAACTTCAAGGGTTACTCGAGGAGCTACTCGAGTAAGCATACCCAGAATATTTAGAAATCATTCAAACTTTCATTATATTGTTTCCTATATGATTAATCTTTCATTGTATTAGTATTCTTAGTCTATTTACAGAGAAACAATGAAGAAATCATTTCAAAAGATGAAAGTCAAAACAAACATTCAAATGCCAACCACCGCCAACGGATATTTTTTCAAAAACTTGAAAAGTCAATAGTGGCTGCGCACTCACCAACGGACGAAAGGAAGTGTTCCAACGGTCATCAACAACATACCTATATATATGGGAACCTTCAAACAGAGAAGAACAACCAAGCATCCATACGAACGTATCATTAAGGTCATTGCTCTGTTTTCACGTTGAAATTGTATTCATATGCTTCAGTGATTATCATTTACTCTTTGAGAGAGATATTTCATTCAAACTCAATATTTGTTATTGAGATAACTTAAGGTTGTGGAACCTTGAGTTGGGATTGGATTACAACCTGTAAGGGGGAGCGAGTGTCCAGGTGTAAGGAACTTGCTTGTACTGAGGTGCCAAGAACCCACTGAATCTTGGAAGTTATAGTGAAACTCTCAGAGAAGCTCTGAGGACTGGACGTAGGTCAAAGTGGTTGTGACTGAACCAGTATAACTCCCGGTGTACACTTCGGTGATATTTCTCCTTACTCATTACTGTTTTAATTCTTTTGTCAAAGTATTATATTTTCGAAAGAAGTTTCAGTATCACCCAATTCACCCCCCTCTTGGGTGAAACGCTTGATCTAACATTTGGTATCAGAGCGTAGGTCTTCTTGTTAAGGTTTAACAACCTAAGAAGGATCCAATGGAAAGCATGGGTGAAGGAATTCTTCCCGACGGAGCATCCATCACTAGACCTCCCGGTTTCAATGGAGAACACTTTTCTTTCTGGAAAGCAAAATTTAGAGTGTTCGTGATGGCTACTGAATACTGGCTATGGGATGTAATCGAGAGTGGGAATTATCAACTTACAAAGACTATAGATTCTCAGAAAATTCCAAAGACGCCAGCGGAATATGATGAGAATGACAAGAAACTTATCACTCTCAATAGCAAGGCAATTCTGATGTTACAAAGCTCTTTGAGTCAAAATGAATATTTCAGAATTTGCACACTCCCAACAGCAAAGGAAATGTGGGAAGCTCTGGAAATAGCTCATGAAGGAACTTCGGGAATAAAGGAGAATCGAATCAACACTTTGATCACAGAATTCGATCTACTTCGAATGAAATCAGGTGAGTCAATTTCTGAATTCGAACTTAGATATACTCATCTTGTTAATCAACTTGCAGCACTTGGAAAAGTATATGATCAAAATATTCAAGTACGAAAGATTTTAAATATTCTTTCTAAAGAGTGGGAGGTCAAAGTCACTGCGATAGAAGAGGCAAAAGGAGAATAAATGAGATCAGTTGCTTCTCTATTTGGAAGTCTTTCTGAATATGAAAGCAAATTAAAGATCAAACGGGAACTAGATGACATCAGTGACAAAAGAAAGAAAGGTCTAGCACTAAAAGCGAAAGAAGAAAACCAAGATGAAGATGAGGAGTTCGATGATGATGAAATGGGCTTAATCATAAAACGATTCAGAAAGTTCTAGAAGAAAGGTCAAGGCTTCAAACATTTTCAAAAAGGAGGAACTAGCAACAAAGACCATATCATTTGCTATGAATGTGGAAAACCAGGACATATCAAATCAGAATGTCCAGAGCTCAATCAAAAGAGCAAAGAAAAGAGAAAAGGCAAATTCTTTAACAAAAAGAAAGCCTTTGTATCTGCTATATGGGGAGATAGTTCCTCTGACGAAGAAAGTGATGAAGAAGAAGTAGCCAATATATGTCGTGTTGCTCAAGAAGAGACAAAAGAAGAGGTAAATGATTCTGACCCTACCTATGATGAATTATTCTCTGAATATAATGCTTTACATTCTGAATTCATCAAAGTAGTTAAAGAACTAATTGTTTTCAAAAAGAAAAACAAAGCTCTTGAAATGGAACTTAAAGAAAGTTCAGAAAAGAATTGTGAAAATTGTTCTTCTTTGAAAAAGAAAAACACTGATCTCACAAAAACTCTTGAAAAGTTTACCAAAGGAAGTGAGATGCTAAGTGTGATTTTAAAAGAACAACGGTTTGTAAATGACCGATCTGGTATTTGATATGATCCAAAAACAGATAAAAGAAAAGGTAAAAAGAAAGTAGGAGGAAAGTCATATTTAAATTATTTTCAGCATTCTGTGCATATATCAAATCCTTTTGCATCCTATAATTACTGTAACAGAAAAGGTCATTATACCTCCTCATGCATTCATAAGAAGAGAGGAAACATAGGAACCTACAAATGGGTACCTAAAGGCACATATGTTCAGAAAATCATTTATACTAACCCAAAAGGACCCAAAAAGAAGTGGGTACCTAAGACTTAGTCATTTGATTGCAGGTATGTCTTAAAGCATCCAAAAATAACAAGTGGTTCATAGACAGTGGATGCTCTAGACATATGACCGGAGATTTCGAAAGTTTTACCACATTGCAACCTAAGGAAGGAGGAAAGGTAAAATTTGGAGGAAATCAATCCGGAAAAATAGCAGGAATTGGTGAAATAAAAAATGACAAAGGCATACAAATCAAAGATGTATATTATGTTGAAGGCTTGTGTCATAATTTGCTGAGCGTAAGTCAAAGTGCAGATAAAGACAACTGGATAATATTTGATTCAGAGGAATGTCTAATTGTCAACAAGAAAGACTTACTACTTGATAAGAAGAATATCAAAGCTAAGCTCAGAGGAAAAAGGGAAGGTAACTGCTATACCTTATATATTAGTAGAAATGAATCTGAAAACTGTTTTCTGAGTAATGTCGATGAAAGTTGGCTATGGCATAAAAGATTGGATCATGTCAATATGCATCAACTAGGCAAATTACTCAAAAAGGATTTAGTCCTTGGTTTACCCAAAGTAAATTTCAAAAATGATTTGATTTGTGATGCATGTCAAAAGGGTAAACAAACTAAATCATCTTTTAAATTGAAAAATGAAATTTCAACAAATAGACCATTACAATTGTTGCATATGGATTTAGTTGGTCCAGCAAGAGTAAAGAGTCTTGGTGGCAATCTATATTCATTGGTCATTGTTGATGATTTCTCAAGATTTACATGGGTTATTTTTCTATCATCAAAAGATGAAACCTTTGAGGAATTTATTGTTTTTGCCAAGAAAGTGCAAAATGAGAAAGGTATGTCTATTGCAGGTATTAGGACTGATCATGGTGGAGAATTTGAAAATCAAACCTTTGAATAATATTGTGATACTAATGGCATTGATCACAATTTCTCTGCTCCGAGGACGCCTCAACAAAATGGAGTTGTGGAACGTAAGAATAGAGTGCTCACAGAGATGGCTAGATCATTGCTAAATGAAAAGAATGTGTCTCAAGTGTTTTGGGCTGATGCTATGAGTACAGCATGCTATGTTTCAAACAGAGCATATATCAGAACAAAACTTGGAAAGACACCATATGAACTATACAAAGGAAGAAAGCCAAACATTGCTCATCTACACATCTTTGGTTGTAAGTGTTTCATTCATAATAATGGTAAAGATAACTTAGGAAAATTTGATTCTAAAACTGATGAAGGAATTTTCCTAGGTTATTCTAACCGAAGTAAAGCATATAGAATTTTCAATAAAAGAACTTGTGTTGTTGAAGAATCAATTCATGTTGTATTTGATGAATTTGAATCCTCTGACAAAACCATTGATGAAGAACAGGAAGTTGTTTTAAATCAAGAAAATGGTCAATCTATTTCTAAGTCTCTTATTCCAAAGGTTGATGAAACTAAGGAAGAAGAGCAATCTCTAGGTCAACCTAAAGCCTGGAAATACAATAGAAGTCATCCCTTAGATCAAGTCATAGGAGATGTGAATGAAGGGATCAAAACCAGAAATAGAGTTTTCAATGAAGTAAGCTTTTCTGCATTTATTTCTGAGATTGAACCTTCTAACATTGATGAAGCCGTATCAGACAATGATTGGGTCATAGCAATGCAAGAAGAATTAAATCAATTTGAAAGGAATCAAGTTTGGGATTTGGTACCCCGACCCAAAGATCATACGATCATTGGTACTAAATGGGTATTCAAAAACAAACTCGATGAATCTGCAATTATTGTCAGAAACAAGGCAAGATTGGTGGCCAAAGGCTATAATCAGGAAGAAGGAATTGATTATGAGGAAACGTATGCTCCAGTGGCTAGATTGGAAGCTATACGTGTACTCTTAGCCTTTGCATGCATCAAAGGATTCAAACTCTATCAAATGGATGTTAAGAGTGCTTTTCTAAATGGTTACATCATGGAAGAAGTGTATGTAGAACAACCTCCAGGATTTGAGGATGTCACTAAACCAGACCATGTTTTCAAACTTAAAAAGGCCTTGTATGGTTTAAAACAAGCTCCTAGAGCCTGGTATGAAAGGCTTAGTAAGTTTCTCATTGATCAAGGTTTTGTACGGGGAAAAGTTGATACAACACTATTTATAAATCGAAAATGTGATGATATTTTAATTGTTCAAATATATGTTGATGATATTGTTTTCGGTGCTACTAATGAATCTCTGTGTAAAGAATTTTCTGAGATAATGCAGGGAGAGTTTGAGATATCGATGATGGGAGAATTGAATTTCTTTCTTGGTTTGCAAATCAAACAAAGAAAGAATGGAATCTTCATATCTCAAACAAAGTATTTAAAAGAGCTATTGAAGAAGTATGGAATGGATGAAGCAAATGGCTCAGACACACCTATGAGCTCAACAACATTGCTTGATGCTGATGTTAAAGGGAAAGACTACAATATCACAAAATATAGAGGAATGATTGGATCATTACTCTATCTCACGGCAAGCAGACCAGACATCCAATTTAGTGTTGGCATATGTGCAAGATATCAATCGGCGCCAAAGGAATCACATGCTGAAACGGTCAAACGAATCTTTAGATACCTCGCAGACACACCAGAATTGGGTCTGTGGTATCCCAAAGGAAGAAGTGAATATTTAATCGCTTATTCAGATTCTGATCATGGAGGATACAAGACAGACAGAAAGAGCACCAGTGGACAAGGACAATTTCTTGGAGGATCTCTTGTATCATGGTTCAGCAAGAAATAAAATACAGTGTCTCTTTCGTCAACGGAAGCCGAATATGTTGCAGTATCAAGTTGTTGTGCACAAGTGATATGGTTAAAACAACAACTACAAGATCTTGGTATATACCTCAAGGAAATACCAATCTATTGTGACAATACAAGTACGATAAGCTTGGCAAAGAATCCAGTTCAACAGTCTAGAACCAAGCATATCGATCTCAGACATCACTTCATCAGAGATCATGTTCAAAAGAAGGATGTGAAAGTGATATTCATTCCTACTCATCTTCAACTAGCTGATATCTTCACAAAACCCCTTGCAAAAGATCAATTTCTATTCATTAGAAGAGAATTGGGAATGGTAAATCCTAATAAGTTATAAGTATTTTCAGCATTTCATAATATTAGATGAAGTCATTTGATAATGTTTTGATGATCACTAACTTAAGCATCGGAGTATATAGAAATGTGTTTTGCAGGAAGGTTGAAATTCTGTTTTGAGAAACAAAAACAGAGGTGATCAGAGGACACATTTACTGGAGTACCAACTTGAAGTAATGGTTGACAGAAAAGCAATACCCGAGGAGCAACTTAAAGTAAAGAAGCACTTTACTCGAGTATGCACTCGAGTAATGGCCCCCAAAACTGGAAGTAACGGATCAAGTTACTTGATTTTCAAATGTAACGGTTCAGATTTCAAAGAAATGAAGAGTCAGAAGTTGAGAAGCTATTTACTCGAGGCAGGCCTTGAGTAAACTTGAAGCTTACTCGAGTAATGGCCCCCAAAACTGGAAGTAACGGATCAAGTTACTTGATTTTCAAATGTAACAGTTCAGATTTCAAAGAAATGAAGAGTCAGAAGTTGAGAAGCTATTTACTCGAGGCAGGCCTCGAGTAATGTCGGAGCTCAGATTCTCAAAGTGTTGAATAATGACTCAAAACTGACCCAAATGGACTATGAATGATCGAGGGAACATCCATGGATAATTACTATATTATTCATGCCAGGTACGCAATTTAAATGAATTATTTTTGAATTTTTCTGTATGAACACTCGAGGAAGGCCTCGAGTAAACTTGAAGGTTACTCGAGTAAGGCCTTAAGTAAAGTCGGGATTTAGGTCTTTATCTTGCACAAACTTGGTCATTTCCACAAAATCTCCTCGAGTAAATCACTATACACCCTTTCAAAAACTTTTCCCAATCGATTCCTTGCCCCATTTCCGTCAAAACCCAACTGATTTCAAGTCCAAAAACTTCCTATATTGTTCAAAATCTTTCTGCCCTAAACTCGCGACAGTTACCCTGTTTTACTGTGATTCTTGATTTTCTGAGTTTCAAGATGGTTAGAACCAAGAATCTCAACTTCACAGATTCCTCTGATTCACAACAAAACCCTGATCTTCTTTCTCCTCCTCCAACAAAGAGAAGAAAGTTAATTCCAAGACCAAAAGCCAAAACTCCTCTTAAACCTCAACCACAACCTAAAACCAAAGGTGTGGTGATCAAAGAGCCTATTGTGACTAGGGCTCAGTCTAAAAAGAGCACATCTACTGGAAGAAGCAAAGGTGTCAAAACTCCCTCACCTTCTCACTCTGATTCCTCTACACCCTTTTTTACTCCAAAGCCTATCAAGAAGCCAAAGTATGACAAAAATGTGGCTAAGGCAATGGCTGGGATCATTGACCAAATGGAGAAGGGTCAATCATCCAAGAAATCCAAAATTCCAGAAGCAGAGATCACTACTCCTCCAAAGGGATTCAATGTGGGCAAACTGGTGGAGTCTCCCAAGTACCTGACTCAATTCTCTAGAAGAAAAGTGTGTAAGACACACTACGTTGATCTGAAGTTACTTCAAGAGGTAGTGAAGCATGACTTAAGTCCTTATTTAGAACCTTTTATGCCTTGGCTATCTATTAGGTTACCATTTTGTACTAAAGCAATTACCCATTTCTATTGCAACCTAGAAATTATAGATGAGCCTAACCAAACCTCAGTTGAGGAAGAAATGACCACCACTGTTAGAGGTCAAAAGATATTGATATCTCCCTCTAGAATTAATTTGTGGTTGGGAATTGAAAACCCCCCTGATGATATATATTCTGAACTTGAGCCAAATCAGATTTTTACCATTCTCAAACCCGGTGAGTTAGTTGGCCCCCTAAACTTTAAACTGAGTGATATGTGTGATCACCATAGGGTCCTTTGGTACATTTACTCTAGGTCCCTAGTGAACAAAGCCAACAACTATACCCACTTTTCCGATAGGGATTTTAGGTGGTTTGCTTCACTGCTTCTGAAGGAACAAAAGGATCTGGGAGAATATATCTTCTCAGAGATGAAAAGGTACAAAGTGGATGGAAAGGGTACCACTCCAATGCCATATCCCCAAATTGTGTCTCTTATCCTGAAAGAGAACAAAATATGGTACTTGGATAGTAAGGAGCCAATTGAAAGGATGACCCCAGTGGGGAGGAACCAGATTGGTAAACTTAACATCGACATCCCTCTTAAAGGCCCACTGGAGTTTGGGTCCAAGAAGAAGCGAAAGGCTACTGAGGCAGAGACCAATAGGATGGATGACACTCAGTCATCGGCTCCAGCTGCTACCACATCTTCACCATCCTTCCTGAATGCCACTCTCTAGCACTTTATGGAGAATATGCTCAGAGGCTTTCATGTGGACATAGCTAACACAAATGCTGAGCTTATTACCCACATGAACACAAAAATGAGAGAGTTGGTTGAAAGAATGGATCGAAGGCATGAGGAGTTGCTAGCAGAGCAACGTGCCCAGGGAGAGACTTTGAGACTGATACTGGCACGATTGGATTCCTTGGGTCCTGGACTTTCTGTCGGTCCTTCCTCATCTGCACCACCACCACCACCTTCAGTAGACCCTCCTTCAGACAATATTCCCATTCCCGAGGCTGAACCATCTACCCCTCTGGTTCCTGATCCACTTGAGCCACAAGGGAAAGATATCTTATTCACAGTGGATGATCCTGATACCCACGAAACCACTCATATTATCATCGATGATTCACCTCAAAAGCCACAACCTGAAACCACCTCTAAACCTATTCCCTCTCTTACTCACACTGAGGAGATATCTCCCTCTTCATCTCCTGAAAAGCATTCACCTGAGGTTGAGATTTCACCTGAGATTCAGACCACCCCGGAAGGAGAAACCTCTACTATGGTTGTCTTTCAATCTTCTCTTCCCGGTGATGACATCCATATCCCTCCACTTCATCTGCCTTATCCAGTACCCTCTAGCTCATTTGATTCTTTAGAATCAAATGATTCTATGGTCCTTCCAGCAACACCAATTTCCATGGCCAAGCCTCCTAGCCCTCCACTTGAATGATGAAGCCAAAAAGGGGGAGAAGAGCTTGAGAGTGATTTTATGGATGTGTCCTAGCTTAATTTTGGGGATTTGGTTGTATATGGGCTCTAGGGTGCATTTTGTTATTAGTTTTCTTAAACTTATCTTGTAATTTGAAATTCTTAAAGTTTAATGCAAGTATGTTTAAATTATGACTTCATTTGATATTATTTAAAGTTTTGAATTATGATACATGTTTGGACTAATGAAGTTGTTATGTATGCAAGGTATATTCAACCTTAAATAAGAAATAATTAATTAAGAATCCAATTTGAAAAACCATGTTCAAAATCACCAAGTTTTGTCATCATCAAAAAGGGGGAGAATGTTAGACTTCATGTTTTGATGATAACAAAAGTATGGTTTGAAAAAGAAACGATTAATAATCAAGTTTGAACTAAGTAATGACAGGAACAAGCTTTACTTGAAGTTAGCATGGAAGTAATAAAGATTGGCCATAAGAAAATGCTGAGCAACTTGATCAGAAGTGCATTTTCTAAGGCATTACTCGAGGCGCTACTCGAGTAATGAGACAAAACTTGAGGTAACCAAGAAGAACTTCCAGTAACCTGCCACCATTACTCGAGGAGCTACTCGAGTAACCAGGTAAAAACTTGGAGTTGCTCTCGGCCTGCTAATGTTACTCGAGGAGGTACTCGAGTAACCAGGTAAAACTTCTAGTTGCCTTCAAGTTTTCCCCATGATACTCGAGGAGCTACTCGAGTACCTTTGTTTCAGAAAATATGGACTTCTCGGCAGTTTGTACCACTGCTAATGTTACTCAAGGAGCTACTCGAGTAACCCTGTGAAAACTTCCAGTTGACCTCAAGTTTTCCCTATGATACTCGAGGCGCTACTCAAGTAACTGTGTATTTGAAAATGTGAAGCTCTCGGCACTTTGTACCACTGCCAATGTTACTCGAGGAGCTACTCGAGTAATGCACCAAGGTGAGTAAAAACTTGAGGTTAGTACCCGATTAACTTGAATTCTTTTTTTCTCAAGACCTTATGGTTTAAGTGGATTCCTCGAGTATGTACCCCAGTATATGCAAATGTTTTCAAGGTAAACTTCAAGTCATTACCAGAGTAAATCATGTTCAAAAGTCTCTGTTACTCGAGGAGCTACCCGAGTAACCTATGCAAAAATGAATACCTTACTCGAGTCCCTACTCGAGTAACAAGGTAATTGCTCTCGGCCTTGAAATCCTGCCAACATTACTGGAGTAGAGCATCGAGTAATCAAAAGTTTTTTAAAGGATTACTCGAGGTATTACCCCAGTAATCTATGAAGTTGCAGAAGCATTACTGGAGTAGCTACCCGAGTAAATAACTATTCTAAAAGGTTTGAAATTTAGTTTACTCCATGCACTACCCGAGTAATCTTGTTTCTCTTCATTGAATTTCAAATAAACAATGATTTCACAATGTTACTCGAGGAGCTACTCGAGTAAACTTCAAGGGTTACTCGAGGAGCTACTCGAGTAAGCATACCCAGAAAATTTAGAAATCATTCAAACTTTCATTATATTGTTTCCTATATGATTAACCTTTCATTGTATTAGTATTCTTAGTCTATTTACAGAGAAACAATGAAGAAATCATTTCAAAAGATGAAAGTCAAAACAAACGTTCAAATGCCAACCACCGCCAACGGATATTTTTTCAAAAACTTGAAAAGTCAATAGTGGCTGCGCACTCACCAACGGACGAAAGGAAGTGTTCCAACGGTCATCAACAACATACCTATATATATGGGAACCTTCAAACAGAGAAGAACAACCAAGCATCCATACGAACGTATCATTAAGTTCATTGCTCTGTTTTCACGTTGAAATTGTATTCATATGCTTCAGTGATTATCATTTACTCTTTGAGAGAGATATTTCATTCAAACTCAATATTTGTTATTGAGATAACTTAAGGTTGTGGAACCTTGAGTTGGGATTGGATTACAACCTGTAAGGGGGAGCGAGTGTCCAGGTGTAAGGAACTTGCTTGTACTGAGGTGCCAAGAACCCACTGAATCTTGGAAGTTATAGTGAAACTCTCAGAGAAGCTCTAAGGACTGGACATAGGTCAAAGTGGTTGTGACCGAAGCAGTATAACTCCCGGTGTACACTTCGGTGATATTTCTCCTTACTCATTACTGTTTTAATTCTTTTGTCAAAGTATTATATTTTCGAAAGAAGTTTCAGTATCACCCAATTCACCCCCCCTCTTGGGTGAAATGCTTGATCTAACAGATCTTGCTTCTACTGCTATCTGAAGATTGCCTATCTATTTGCTTGACTAATAGATCTGGTTTAGGTTCATAGGTTTGCAGTTGATTGAGCAACTGATTAGTAGTTGGTGTGGAAATTATGGAATGGCGAGTTGCTTGGGGTATAAATCTTGTTTCCACAGCATGATAAAAAAAAGACAACAGATTACCATAAAAACCATTAACTTTTTTTTTTTGCCAAAATCATAAAAACCATTAACATTTAACAATCCTAATGGCTTTATGTAAAAGTTTAACTTAGCCCAATATGCAACGCTAGAAATCCCATCCAACGTCTCCAAACCACCGGGTAGAGCGATAAAAGCTTCAGCCTTGTAGAACATACACCCCATACGTTCAGGCAAGTTTGCAACCTCTAACTCTTGTCCTAAGGAAAAGATGTGACCATCTAACTTCTTCACTTTTACACTCAAACCTTTGCTTCCATTAATGGTTGCAGCAATGGCCACACTTCCCCTTAAGTCCATCTTATCACCTCCTATATATAGGTTCCAAGAACTTCTTCTTGTCCTTATTTAGCTGATGTGGGATTTCTTATTCTCTTTAGTTTATGTAGGAAAACTAATATAGAGGGAGGGAGAACTGGCGTACCGGGGCGAATCTATGTTCGGATCCGGGTTAAAGCTCAAATGATCCATAATAGTGCCCACACAGTTATTAGACTACTAGAGCCTAATTGTGATTTGCACAGCAGATCACCAGAACAAGAAAGATGGTAGGAGAGAAAAGATTACTAGAAAACTCAATAGCAGTGGTGAGGAATAACTGAAGAAGGCACCTATTTATAGTGGTTTAAGGTTGTCACTAATTAGGAAACGTGTGCACTCCTTCTTGCCCTCCAAGACAGTAATTAAATTAATTGATTCTCAATTAATTTCCTAATTATGGTGACTTGTTACTCAATTAACAATCCCATAATTATTACTGAATTATTCCCCAATCTGCAATTAATTCTGATTTTATTCTTATTTGATTAGGCTACTTATATCCTAATCAAATAGTCCGGCCCATCAAGGGTGGACTTGGATTCAAAGTCCAACAGTTTATTATTTACTTACTTACACACACATAATTAGAATATCTTGAATACTTTTTTTTAACCTCTGCAACTTTGTTTATTTTATATTTTTTTTAAAGAAATCAATAATAATAAATTATTAATTAATTATATTTTAACTTCATTAAACTTTTATATTCTAACTTATTTTAGACATATTTTCCCTATTAAAATTATTATTTTATAAAGTCTATTTTCCACTAAATAATTCCTTCCTAAAATTACTCGCTATTTTAGTCTTTTGAATGAAAATTTGGAATGTTAGAGTGAACCTGGCCTCCTTCGTCACCACGTGGATGTACCTTGAGTGTGATAAGCTCATCATGTCCTCCACTAACAAGAAATATGTTCACACGTAGGAGTACCCTGTCTCTACTGAATATTTCATCTCCCCCCACTTAATTTGTTTTTAAAGTTCTGCCGTATCTATTTTTTAACAATTGTCACTTTTGCTGGGTTGATCCTCGATCACTGCCATTTCATCTTGTTAATAGATTATTTGTTGCGATTTATGACAAAAATTTGTTCTTATGAGATATTGATCTAGATTTTTGTTGTTGTGATTTATGAGATCTACATTTAATTATTATTCCCAGATCTGGATATTTCTAATTTTTTTGTATTGTTTTTTAGACTACAAGTTGAGAAATTAGTCTAGAAAGTCCTGACTTTCTAAACTGCCTTTATCTAAGCCGGGCCCAAGTCTAGTTTAAAAGGCCATTTTTAACAAATATTTTTACTTGTATTATTTTATAAATTTGACTATAAATGATCCAACTCGATTTGTAAATATTAAATCCTTGTAATTATTAGTATTGAATAGAGTCTTCTCCCATGCGAAGCCTAAGAGAATACAAATGGTTGGATTTAAAATTCCACTTATCTAAACGCAAATGACACTACTAAATACATAACTTCTTTTACCATAAGAATATTCTCTCCATTAAAAACTTGAATTTCATATAAATTCAGTGAAAAAATTTACTTCACCTCTTGTATTCAAAGAAATGTTCGTTTCTCCACCTCCCAAAAAGAAATCATCTGTTAAATGAAATTCGAGGGACCTATTTATATTTGATTTTCTTGCCTGAGACCCATGGATAATTTTTGCTATTATGTTCTGTTATTGTATGGTAGTACTACTACTACAAAATAAGGATTTAATGGCACCCTTCTTATGACACTTCTTTAAAGAACCCCATAGATAATTGTTTAAGAAAAAAAACAGGTTAAGAAGATACGACGCTTCCTATAATAAGTGTCATGCCTTGTATTAGGCTAGTGTGGCACTCTTCTTAACAATCACTACACAAAACATTCATAAGACAAAAATGAAAAATGAAAGTCCTAGCTATGACGTTTTCTTAAGAAAGTGCCATAGTTGGGTTACTTTTAGGAGATGTTTTTTTAACTACAAAGCTGGAATTATTATTTATATTTTTTTTTGGAGCCACAAGTTATTGGCTCCGTAAATTCCCTCTCGAATGATAGAGAGCATATAGTTCTTTATTCATCCTTTTTTCATATGGTTTATGACTGAATATCTCATTAGGTCCTCACCTACCCCCTAAATTCTTCTCCTATAACACATACCTAATCTCTACTTTAGGTATGTTTCTTATGTTGCTTTCTTTACAGATGAATATAATGTTGCTTTATGCATGTTATTCAATTCCACCATTGGCGTGTTGGCACATGGCCACAGTCGGCCTTGGCGTTTTTCCAAGGCCACAGTGGCAATGTGAGGGCCTTAGCCGGCGCTTGCTCAAGCAAGCATTAGCTCTGTGCCTACTACCTTGGCCGGCGCTTTGTAGGGCAAGCACTAGCCAAGATTAATGCCCTTGGCCGGCACTTTCCCCACCAAGTGCCGGCTAAGGTTTATGCAATAGACCTTGGGCGGGGCTTGGTGGGGCAGGCACCGGCCAAGGCTCTCCCACCCTTTCGCTAATTTTCACAACCCGTCATTTTCATTTTCATATTCCTGCGTTCCCTCTAGCTCCCCCATTTTATAGACCTCCGTTGCAGTACAAAGCTTCCTCTCTCACGTGTTTTTTTCTTCTTGTCTCAGCGTCTTTCAGAAGCTCCCAATTGTGTAAGTGTTTTCTTTTCAACATTTGGCCCACATTTTTTTTAAGTTAAAATCTATTATGAATCTTACATGTGTGCTCATAATTTTGTTTTCAGGTATTTATTTGAAGTTTCAACTCTATCTTCTTGAACATCCTATATATTGCAAGTTTTAAAATTTTTAAGCTTATAAATATAATATATTTAGTTTAATCCTCAGAAGAAGTAATGTGTATAGCTCAAGTTTAAGCAAGTTAAATCCTGGAGTTCTTTTATGCTTGGTATATAAAAACACAATATTGCAAAAGATACGTGCTATGTTATTTCATTTTGTTGTGGATTGTATTGTAAATTGCTGTGGATTTTAAATTGTAAATGGAGATTTATATCAGGAAAATAAAATAATTACGATTTGTTTTTTTAAAAAAGACTTTCTATGGCACTTCTCCAGGGAATTGCTATTGGAAGTCATTGACTTCCTATAACATGTTAGAGCAAGCGTTTCACCCAAGAGGGGGGTGAATTGGGTGATACTAAAACTTCGTTGCAAATATAAAACATGACGGTGAAATTGAAACAGTAAAGAGTAAGGAGAAATATCACCGAAGTGTACATTGGGAGTTATACTGGTTCGGCCACAACCACTTTGACCTACGTCCAGTCCTTAGAGCTTCTCTGAGAGCTTCACTATAACTTCCAAGATTCAGTGGGTTCTTGGCACCTCAGTACAAGCAAGTTCCTTCACCTGGACACTCGCTCCCCCTTATAAGTTACAATCCAATCCCAACTCAAGGTTCCACAACCTTAAGTTATCTCAATAACAAATATTGAGTTTGAATGAAATATCTCTCTCTCAGAATGAGTAAGAATCACTGAACTATAGAATTACTAAAATGAGTAAAAACAGAGTAATGAGCTTGATGATACGTTCGTGTGTATTCTTATTGTTGTTTCTCTATTTGGATCTTCCCATTTATATAGATATGTTGGTGATGACCATTGGAACATTTTCTTCCCATCCGTTGGAGAGTGTACAGCCACTGTTGACTTTTCCAGTATTTGAAAAATATCCGTTGGCGATAGGTGGCATTTGAACTTCACATTTGACTTTCCTTATTTGATAAGATTTCTTCATTGTTTATCTGTAAATATGCTAGGAATACTAATACAATGAAAGGTTAATCATGTAGGAAACAAATCAATGAACGTTTGAATGATTTCTAAGTTTCTAGGTTTACATACTCGAGTAGCTACTCGAGTTTTATTAAAGTTTACTTAAGTACATACTCGAGTATCATCGTGAAAACTTTGATGAACTACAAGTCAACAAACAATTATAAGATTACTCGGGTAGTGTATGGAATAAGCAAAATATCAAACCTTTGGAAATGCATGTTTACTCGGGTACCTACTCAAGTAATGCACTCTTTTCTTCATAGGTTACTCGGGTACCAACTCGAGTAAACCTTCAAATAAATTTTTGGTTACTCGATGCTTTACTCCAATAATGTTGGCAGGATTTCAAGGCCGAGAGCACTTCAAGCTTGATTACCTTGTTACTTGAGTACATACTCGAGTAAACTCAGTTTATATGCATAGCTTACTCGGTTAATGACTTGAGGTTTCTCTTCAAAAATAATTCTGCATACTCGAGTACTTACTCGAGTAATCCACTTTAAATAAGTCATTGAATACCTGCATACTTGAGTAATGCCTCGAGTGAAGTGTAATAAAAATAGAACAAGTTATTCGAGTACTACCTTCAGGTTTTTACTTACCACAATGAGTTACTCGAGTAGCTCCTCGAGTAACATTGGCAGGGTTGAAAATGCCGAGAGCAACATATTTCTTGAAACAGGGGACTCGAGTACATACTCGAGTATCATTGGCAGGCCGAGAGCAACTGGAAGATTTTTACATGGTTACTTGAGTAGCTACTCGAGTAACGTTGGCAGGCCGAGAGCAACTCCAAGTGATTTACCTGGTTACTCGAGTAACATTGGCAGGCCGAGAGCAACTCCAAGTGATTTACCTGGTTACTCGAGTAGCTACTCGAGTAACATTGGCAGGCCGAGAGCAACTTGAAATCATTTACACTATTACTCGAGTAACATTGGCAGGTTACTCGAAGGTATCTTTGATTACTTCAAGTTTTTGTTCCTTTACTCGAGTACATACTCGAGTAATGCCTTAGAAAACTTGCTTTTGATCAAGTTTCTCAACTTTTTCTCTTAACCTTTTTTCATTACTTTAAAGCTTACTTCAAGTGATGCTTTTCCCTGTTATTACTTTGTTCAAACTTATTTATTAATCAAATCCTTTTCATACCATTCTTTGTTATCATCAAAACATGAGATCTAACATTCTCCCCCTTTTTGATGATGACAAAACTTAGTGATTTTGAACAGGATTTTTGAAATTGAATTCTCAATTAAATACTTCTTGTATTCAAAGATTATTTTGGAAAACTTATTAAATTTAGATTCAAAGTGTAAAGTGAATGAAATCATAATATACACCTTGCATACACAACAAACTCATTAGTCCAACAATATATCATAATTTAAAACTTAAATGGACATGAAATGAAATCATAACTTAAATTAACTTGCGTTAAACTTAAGCTGCATTACAAGATGAAAATCTTAAAATTCAAAAGACTTTCTAAAAACTCAGAAGCTCCTTAAAACCCATATACATCCATATATCCCTAAAATAAACATAGACACTCCACAAAATCATACTCAAGCTCTTCTCCCCCTTTTTGTCTTCAACAATCAAGTGGAGGACTAGAAGGCTTGACCATAGAAATAGGGGTAACTGGAAGAACCATAGAAGCATCTGAACCAGAGGAATCAAATGAACTAGAAGAGACTGGTTCAGGAAGATTAACTAGAGGGATGTGGATATCATCTCGGGGAGGAATTGATGGAGACTGGTAGACGATCATAGTAGTGGTCTCAACCTCTGGAGTGGTCTCAACCTCTGGAGTAGTCTCAACCTCTGGAGTCGTCTCAACCTCTAGAGTATGATGTTCAGATACTGAGGAAGGAGAGATTTCCTCAGTATGGGTAGGAGATGGTATAGATTTAGGAGCGGGTTCAGGCTGAGGTTTGGGAGGTGAATCATCAATGATGATATGAATGGTCTCATTGGTGTCAGGGTTATCTACTGAATATAGAATGTCTTTGGGTTGTGGCTCAGGTGGACTAGAGACCGGAGGGATAGAAGGCTCAGCCTCAGAGAGAGGAATATCAGAAGGAGTGTTCTCTGGAGGTGGTGGTGGTGCAGAAGAAGGTATATGCTCTGGAGAAGAAGAGGATGGACCGGCAGAAGGTCCGGGACCCAAGGAATCCAGTCATGCCAGAATCAATCTCAATGTCTCGCCCTAGGCACGTTGCTCAACTAGCAACTCCTTGTGCCTCTTATCCATCTTTTCTACCAACTCCGCCATCTTGTGATTCATGTGAGTTATCAGTTCAGCATTTGTGATGGCAATGTCCACATGGAATCCTCTCAGCACATTTTCCATGAAGTGCTGGAGTGTGGCATTGAGAAAAGAAGGTGATGATGTAGTGGAGCTGGAGCCCATGATTGAGTGTCATCCATCTTGCTAGTCTCAGTCTCAACCTTCTTCTTCTTCTTCGACCCAGACTCTAGAGGACCCTTGAGAGGTATGTCAATATTGAGCTTGCCAATCTGATTTCTCCCAACCAAAGTCATCCTCTCAATAGGTTCCTTGTTCTCCAGATACCATATCTTATTCTCCTTTAGAATAAGTGACACAACCTGAGGATATGGCATTAGTATGGTAGCCTTCCCATCCACCCTATACCTCTTCATCTCAGAGAAAATATACTCTCCCAAATCTTTCTGTTCCTTCATCAGAAGTGAAGAAAACCATCTAAAGTCCCTATCTAAGAAATGGGTATAGTTGTTGGCCTTGTTCACAAGGGATCTAGAGTAGATGTACCATAGAACCCTATGATGATCACACATATCACTCGGTTTGAAATTTAAAGGGCCAACAAGCTCACCAGGTTTAAGGACAGAAAATATTGGTTTGGGTCAAGTTGGGAGTAAATGTCATCTGGGGGGTTCTCTATCCCTAACCACATGTTTATCCTAGAGGGTGAAATGAGAATATTTTGGCCTCTCACAGTGGTGGTCATCTCTTCCTTAGTTGAGGTCCTATTTGGTTCATCTAGGATCTTAAGGTTGCAATAAAAATGTGTGATCACTTTTGTGCAAACAGGTAATTTAATCGAAAGCCAAGGCATAAAAGGTTCTAAATAGGAACTGAGATCATGCTTCAATACCTCCTGAAGTAACTTGAGGTCCATATAGTGTGTCTTACACACTTTCCTCCTGGAGAATTGAGTGAGATACTTTGGGGACTCCTCCAGTTTGTTGACATTGAACCCCTTTGGAGGGTTGGTGATCTCCTCTTCTGGCAACTTAGACTTCTTTGATGATTGCCCCTTCTCCATTTGATCTAGAATGCTAGCCATTGCCTTAGCCACATTCTTATCATATTTAGGCTTTTTAGAAGGCTTTTTTGTGAAAGAGGGAGTAGAGGAATCAGAGGGTGTAGGAGAGGGAGACTTTGCACTTTTGCCTCTCCCGGTAGAGGTGCTCTTTTTGTATTGAGCCCTTATAACTATAGGCTCTTTGATCACAACCCCTTTTGGTTTCGGTTGAGGTTGGATTTTGGCTTTTGATCTAGGGATAAGTTTCCTTCTCTTTGTGGGAGGAGAAGAAAGAGGGTCAGAAAGTCGTTGGGATTCAGAGTAATCTGTGGGAGTAAGATTCTTGGTTCTAACCATCTTGAATCAGTGAAAAATGAAAATTTTAGTAAAACAGAGTCACAGTGGCGAGTTTAGGGCACTGAGAATCTGAACAGAATAGGAAGTTTCTGGGGTTCAAATCTGTTGGGTTTTGACAAAAATGATGCAAGGAATCGATTGTGAAACGTTTTTGTGAGAGAGTAGAGTGATTTACTCGAGGAGATTTTATGGAAATGACCGAGTTTGCGACAGATAAAGACCGAGTTTGCGACAGATAAAGACCTAAAACCCGACATTACTCGAGGCCTTACTCGAGTAAACTTCATGTTTACTCGAGTCCTTAATCGAGTGATCATATAGAAAATCTTTAAAATAATTCATTTAAATTGCGTACCTGGCATGAATAATATTGTAATTATCCATGTATGTTCTCTCAATCATTTATAACCAATTTTGAGCATATTTGAGTAGTTTTTCATCAATTTGTTTAATTTCTTCACGTAATGGCCTACCGGTCATTTGTGTCAAAAAAATTTTCAAACTTCTTTGAAAAATGTGTGATTTGTGTGATTTTGTTGTCGCTGTTTTACTGTTATATATATATATATGTATTCTTCTACTTGTAAGCATGTACTCTTCATTTGTAAATATGCACTCTTCCGCTTGTAAGCATACATGGTCCGAGAGAAAGAAAGAGAAAAAGGATATTTCACAAAAATGTAGATTTACATCTATTTGCATTTTTGGTGAAACTGATTTGGGCAAGAAATGAGAGTTTATAACAGCAGCAAACGAACTTGGAATTGCATTAGGTGCCAGAAAAATCAACTTTGTGTATGGGGGAGGCATCCAGGGCCTAAAGGGAAGTGTGGCCATTTCTGCATCCATAAATGGAAGCAAGGGTTTAAGTGTAAGGGTAAAAGAGTTAGAAGATCACATTTTTTCCATAGGACAAGAGTTTGTTGGGATCGGTAGGCATAGCGGAAGAATTTTAAAATTTTACCAATCCTAATCGAGGATCTATCAACGGCGTTTAAACCAAGTTAGTAGGATTCATACCTTTTTATGATTCATGACTTTCATGATCTCTAGGAGCTAACACGTCAGGTCCGCTCACTCTACCGGTATCCACACGAATGCTCTCCAACCGAGACTGCGTGCTAGTGCCTCTAATATCTCCTAGGGTTTCCTTGCGGCTCTTAATTCTCATGTGTATATCAATATATCTGCTCTATCAAGTTTATAACCTAAGAGGGCTATTTTCAAATTTCAAAATTAATCATCATTAATTTCAAAATTAATTAACTATTAATTATCTTGATGAGTTAATTAAATAAAGTCAGTTTAAATTAAATCTGTCCAACAGTTTTAATTTAACCTATTTATTTAATCCAAATAAAGAGCCATTAGATTTAATTTATCTTCATAAATTAAATCTGAGATACTATATCTCTATCATGTTAGTTATTAAATTTAATATATCTTATTAAATTAAATTTAAAACTAACACAATATAATAATATCATATAATATATATACATATATATATAAGATATATATATTTCAAAAATATATATCTATATAATATTATTAATGAATTTTATATTATATATATATATAAATATAAAATTCATCCACCCTAAATTAAACATTATCTCCTGTTGGGCCATTCTTGTGTACGACCCTGTAGGCCCATATGAAGTTGGCAGTGGGCCAATAACTATACTAACCCAAAAGTTGCAAGCGGCCTCTAGTAAGACATTATGACTACCCAATTCATATGAGGATCGTTATCACGATGCAACCTATCATACAACCATGTAGCTTTCTCATAGTGGGTCGGTACAACAACTTGTACTCTTTCAAGTGCCTAAGACTTTGATTCGTATCTCCATATCTTATTAAATTCATACTGATCTTGTTTCATCTCTGCTCCCACATAGATGACCGACCAGGGACATTTTAGGACAATCTTTATGAATTATCCAAATATACAATTATCACAGTTAACATGCCAATAATATGATAACAGAATAGAGAAATTTCATTAAAATAATAATGTTCAAAGTATAATGATTGGCCCTTAGGGCATAATTTCCAACAGAGTTACATGTTTCGAGCTTGCCTGAACGGATGGGATAATGTTCTACCATGCTCAAGCTTTTATTGCTCTACCCGGTGGTTTGGAGACATTGGATGACATTTCTTGTGTGGCATATTGGGCTAAGTTAAACTACCACAAAAAACTATTAGGATTGTTAAATGTTAATTGTTTTTATGATAATCTGTTATCTTTTCTTGATCATGCTATGGAAACAGGATTCATACCCTAAGCGACTCGCCACTCCATAATTGTTGCACCAACTGCTGATCAGCTGCTCGATCAAATGCCAACCTATGAACCTAAACTAGATCTACTCATCAAGCAAATAGGTGGGCAATCTTCAGATAGCAGTCAGAAGCAGAACCCAGATACCACTCTTAGGTTGTAACTTTCCTTAATCTCTTGGTTTTACTTTATTGTGTGTTTATGTTAAAAAAAAACACCTCCTCTGAGCTGTAGAAGACATTGGGGACAATGTCTGATTTAGGTTGGGGGAGGAGAAAAAAAGTTTTGTTTTTATTTTGTTAGTTAGTAAAACGATTAGATGAATGGGGTGTGGAAAAAGATGGTAGAGTAAGGAGTTATTCTTAACTCCTAAGACTCATTTCATTAGTTGTATTTTATTAGTTGCATGATTTTTTTTATCTTTATCAAAAAAAAAAAAATCATCTTGTTCAAGTGCTTTGTAATGATCTTAAGAAGTATATAAGTTTTAAGTATGGATCAATTGAATTTAGAGATTTTATAGCATGAATGAACAACTGATTGTTATAATTGGTGATGAATTTTGAGATTGAATGAATTAAGTTTAAAAATTCCTAGCCGTGAGCTTCTGAGCCTATAATGATTATTTCTCTTGTGTGTGATATTCACCTATTAAGTTGTCACTCTAGAACTTGCTTTAAATCTGGTTGAAATTACATCTCAATGCACATTCAAAATGATGAAGGCATTCATTTTCTTTAGCCAGAGCCAAATAGCCAACCTTGCAATTATACCGTTGATAAGCCCATTTGAGCCTAATTGACTGTTTCTTTGTTTTTAATCCATTAACATGTGTTTTAATGATATATCAAGTGCTTTTACCTTATTCGGAAGATTAGTAGAGCATTTGAAATTTTTATGAAATGGGCTTTTGACAAAGTGTGGGGGTGTATCTATTATCAACTTTACAGTTGCAATTCAATAAAAAAAAGAAAAAGAAAAAAAATAGAAAAAAGAAAAAAAAGAAGAAGAAAAAATAAAAAAAAATAAAGAAAAAAATGTTAAGTGTTTGAATTGTGCGTTGTTGTGATGAGATAAATTTACAAGTAGCCTATTTTTCAATTGCTCTATTTCTTTAGCCTTTCATATCATTTTACATTCCTTTACCTTAACCCCATTACAACCCTTAATAAGTCCTTTTGATTTGAATTATGCATGTGAATTAGGTAGTGGAGATTTAGATTTTTAGCAAGCCTATGGTAGTGCAATTTTTTCGGTTGAATTTGAGCAAAACACTTACCCTTGAACACTTGAGAGATTGAGAGAATGAGTTACAAGTACGAACTTGGTTTATTTATTTTCAATTAAAGTTAATAATTTATATTTTCGTTGATTCATTAATCCTATGATATCTTTATTTTTCAATTGTGTTCTTACTTATGACATGACACTTCTGATTTTATTGGAAGCACTTATTATTTACTTCTTGTCCGAGGACGTCCAAGAGTTAAGTGTGGGGGAATTTGATAAGTAAAATATTTACATATTTATTTTCCCTTATATGATGATTTTATGGACGATATTTGCGTTTAATATAATAAATTTGGGTGTGATTGATAAATAAATAATCTTTTTGGAATAAATAGCATTTTTAAAAAATAAAAATGAAAGTACTGTAGCAGCCGCCGAGCACTGTAGCAGTCAACAGAGACTGTAGTAGCCGCCAAATCGCTTTAGCAGTCAACAGGCACTGTAACAGCCACCAAGACACTGAGCAGCCGCCAGATCACTGTAGCAGCCTCCGGACACTGTATCAGTACTGTAGCACACATTTTCCCCCCTATAAATAGAGATCAAGGCCAAGATCAAAAAGGAGAGGAGAGGATGAGAAGCAGAGGTTTCCTTCTCTGACAGGGAGAGGTCCTTCTCTAACCGGGAAAGATCTTTCTCTAACATTTCTGAGTTCATTGTATTAATTTTTAGATTTAATTTCATGCATTGCATGCCTCCATCTTGGAAGGCTTCAGATTTTATTACTTTTTGCATGCCTCCATCTTGTAAGGCTTAGGATTGTATCACATTTTGCATGCCACCTATATGGAAGGTTTTACCTCCTAAATGGATGGCTAGATTTTTTCATCTTTCATTCATCTTTTGGTTGTATATTTATGTTTGAGAATTTAATATTCAAATTTATGCAGTATTTCTGAGGATTTCATTCTAGCTTTATATAATGTCTATTTTGGTTTTGTTTTTAATTTCATCATGTGCTAAATTTTTATTTTCCTATGGTGATGACGTAGTTTACTAATGACGGATTGAATATTAACTTATTAAATCTAGTTTGAATTTATCCTTCATGATTGAGCTTTAATTATTATTCTTAATGCTTTTGATTGACTAGCCATCTTTTGAATGATTTCAATATGCATGTTGAGACCGGAAGGAGATACATGTATGTAGATCCTATAATTAAAACCATGACTTGCATATGAAATAGGAATATATTCATATGAGTTCCATAAATCTTAATGCATAATTAATTGCTTAAATTCATATAGGAATATATTGGATTAGCAATTGATTATAAAATTGCTTGACCTTGGAAGAGGCTAGTAATTAAATTAGGGAAACTCAACTATCAATCATGTGAAATAAATTGGGCTAGAATAGATAAGTGATTCAATCCGGAATTTGTGAAGTGAAATCTAATCCCTAGGGCTTTTTCTCATACTTGCTTTCTTATCATCTGCACTCATATTTAATTGTTTTTCTTATATTTTGTACTCTCAATCACCAACTAATCGATCGACTAAATAGAATTAAAATTGCCCATTTTGGTATTTAGTACTCAATCCTCGTGAGAAAGATACTCTACTTACTTCTATATTACTTGATTACGATAGTGTACACTTGCACTATTTAATCAATCATTTTCACTCGTATCAGAGATTCAAAGAGAATAAGATGTCTAATATTTATTTCTCTTCTCTTCAGATCCTCTCCTAGGGTTGAGTTGGTTATTAAGAGAGAGGCTTGGCAAGACTGTCTTACACTATCCCTGTCTAATGTAAATACTTCATCCGGTCCTACTAGAGGAGTCTGCTTTGATTATAAATAATACAAGACTTTAATTCATTTTAATTCCCAAATTTACATTTTTTTTCTAAACTTTCCTCATTGATCACACATATAGGGGGGTTTTCTATCAAGGAGTAGCTAGTATTCGGTAATGCAAGTGATTAAAAAAAGGTACTTCAATTCTAGGAAACTAACATATTTATATATATATATATAACTAATTTAACTATTTTTCTTAATCTTCACAAATTATTAGTTATGTAACTCCTACATTATATAATATGGAAGGAGTATATAAACATTATAGATTGAAGACAATATTAGAGTGATAGAATAAAAGAGTGAGGATATAAATAGACATACTCTGTCCCATAGATGTGGATCAAGCTTCTTATATACTTTGACAATGTCAATTGTTGCAGGAGGAGTCATCCTCCATCTGCATTCTTAGTGAGGCACGCAATGCCTTTGGTATTCACTCACAATAACCATTTGCTTCGACAGCATCGTTGTAGAGTTCAACGACGTCGCATTTGAGAGGTAAAAGATAAAGGGCTTCTAGAAAGGGTTTCAGGCAACTGGGCGAGAGTTAAATGGGAAGCCAGTGAAATCTGATCTTTTGTGCCAGTTCAAGAATGTTCTAGAAGGTGTCTCCATCTCCCTCGGAGGCAATAAACCTCAAAATATCAAAACCATGAAGCCCCATGACATGGAGACAGTCCAACTCCTTGCCTTGTCGTAGCAGATGGATTGCTACATTAGACTCGCTAAGTCAAGTTTCATTGGTATCGTCATTAGCCTTTCAAGAGCTTGGAATTGAGTCACGTTTGAGAAGATTGGTTCAACCAAGTCAAGGTGGTGCATTGTCACTAATAGACTCACTGGGTGTACTGCAAGTAGTCCCAATAAGTTCCCATGCACATCGAACTGCTTCCATTTCATTCACACAAAATATTACAATTTAGTTAAAAATAGTTCATCATGTTAATTACACTTAATTAGATTTTAGTTAAGTTACAAGGTCATACACTAATGGCTTGAATTACAAAAAGCAGGATTGAACTCGTAATTTCCCATCAATAGGGAAATATTCGTATCATTAGGCTATGAGGCCTTTAGTGTAACCCCCTTCTAACCAAGGCCAAGATTAAGTTCATAAATACTTGATTATGTGGAATTAGAGACCGTACGATGATTTGGGACTTCCTAACAATCCGTTTCCCAAAATATGGTTTTCAAAAACTTTTCTAAAACCTAATCAACAATGGTCTCACATTCACATTTCAATTACACAAATGGCCTGTAAAGTACGATTTTATTCATAAATATCAAAGTACAATGTAAATTCCTAACACACTTAGGTTCTATTAATCCATAAAGGGTTTACAGGGTACAAATGCCCATGATCAGTTTCGTATTCTAGGGGATTACACAATTACTATTCTATAATCCAAAATATCATGTACAATTATTTAGAATGATAACCAAAATCCAAAATAAACTCCTATCCCAAAGCTCTAACCGCCATTCGTCACCTGCTTCTCTTTAGAACCACCAGCCCTATCTAAAATTTGTTTGAGAGAGTTAGCTTTTAGGGAATCCCCGTAGTGTCAAATCCCTTATAGTACGCACAACTACAAAAGCATGTAAGCCAATCACAACGGCAATTACAACGGCAGGGGCAGGTATGACGTGCATTACTCATACGTCTGCTTATGTTACACCACATCATATATTTCACCACAGCTGGGTTTCATATAAAGTATCACAACACATCAAAGCCATACTAGAATATTCTCAAAGTAGAAATCCACGATTCCACAACACAGCGTCGACAATTACAACGACAGATACAATGGTAAGGGTAGGTGTGATAATTATCACCCCCTACGACTTCAAATGCTGAATGCTCACGCTATAATGCCCTACGACAGATAACACATTCACAAGATCACAATGGCCTCATGCCCACAATTTCACAACATCAAGTTTTCCCATGAAATATTTCACAATAACACAATGATAAGTCATGCATGCCAAGCATCATACACAACATGAGAGGAAAGTCACTACCTTGGTCTTTCCGTGTGTGCTCTGGCACTGGTCTCTCCCGAGCAGGGTAAATATCAAATCCTATAATTCATAATTAGAGATGAAGTGTTATTATATATTCCAATACTTAAATGACTTCACAACACTTAGATTGGTTATCATTAATATCCTTTTACAAGCTACAAATGCCTCTAACAAAAGCTCTAAAGGGTTGGAAGAACTATACCAAATATCTCCTTTTAGAAGTACAAGTGCATATTTTTTACTATTGCACTCGAGTGAAGAAGGCCGTACTCGAGTGATGAGGAACTTTGTACTCGAGCATGAAAGCTCACTCACACAAGTGCTTGGCAGAGAGCCACGATAGAAACAAGAAATGCTCGATACACTTGAGTGAGAGGCAAATGCTCACTCGAGTCCTACAAAGTGAAGTTCAAGAAGTGCTCATCCAAGAGCAAAAGAAACTTTAAAAGGAGAACAACACTCGAGTAGGGACATTGGCACTCGAGTGATGGCTTAAAACCTATGAGTGCTAAGAGACACTCTTAAGAAATTGGCTAGAGTGATAACCCGAGACGTAAGTTTATAGTGTTAAATACACCTGCACTCGAGTGAGACAAGGTTCACTCAAGTGAGAACCCATAACACTCACAAGTGAGACATTTCACTCTTACCTTTTGTAAGGGAGTACAACAGAAAAACTGAAGGAAAAATGAATATGTAAAGGATGCAATCGAGTGAGACCCTTTATCACTCGAGTGATGCATATTGGAAGCCAAAAACGCAGCAAAGATTATAGCATTTTGATAACTTTACCCAAGTGTTTCCAATGATCCTAAATCCTCAACCAAAGCTACTCCCACATAAATTTTCATAAGGAATCCAATGGAAATATCAAAATTAGCAAATTCCTATGCTTTGTTTTAGGCCACAGTTAACACAAAAATTTGAAAACATTGCCAACTTCACATTTTAAACCCAAACCAATTCTATCTATCCAAGGGACGCCATAAAGTACCATATCCATGACTATTTCATGCCACACTCTTTAAGACCCTAATTTTTTAAAATAAGGCCAAAAATCCTAGAAATTCAAAACTTAATCATATGGCACAAAACATAGATAGAAAGGTGTATCTCACTCACCTCTACAACTTCCCAAAGGAGCTTCTTGCATCTCAAATCACTAGATTTCTATGAGGGCCCAAATCAATACCAATGGAAAATCTACCACCATGAAACTGAAGCCCTGACTCTAAGGAATAACTTTAAAGAAAGGAGTTTTGGCATTTGAGATCATTTACTCACCTTAATATCAACCTTTTCTTCTTCCTCCTTAAGCTCCTATGGCAGAACAAAAATGGAGAGAGAAAAGAGTGAGGAAGATGAAGAAATGATGATTTCACACACTCCCATGCCTTGTTCAGCCGAATTAGAGGGAAAGGAGAGAGAAGAAAATGTTAAAATATTGGGTTTGACTTTTTCTACACTCTCTCCTCTTCTCAACTTGCCACATGTCCACTTGTCATTAGTTTTTATAAAGTAAGTAACTAATTAGTTACTCTAACCACTCCATTACCACTTAGTCACACAACTCATTTCTTCTTAGTTAGTATTTAATTTCTTCATTAATCACTGACTAAATAACATACAATTTTCCATTGTTTCAAATTTTCCACTGATTTTGGCACATTATCTTAAATTGCCACATAACACATATTTAAATTCTTTTCCTTTGCTTCATGTGCCATTTCCCTCATATTAGCCCAAATAATTATTTGTCACATAATTATGCTAAATTACAGGTTGTTGGGCATTTTGAATATTTAATTCAGTTCTCAAATCAACTTTAATTTACCAAATCATTCAGATTAATCATCATTAGCCCTTAATCAAAATTTGAGGCATTACAATTCTCCCCCCATTCAATAAATTTTTGTCCCTGAAATTTGTTACACATCATGGGGCATGAACTCAGGAAATCACTTCTTCATGTCCGCTTCTGCTTGCCAAGTTGTTTCTCTTAGGGACATTCCCTTCCAGACCACCTTCACAAATAGTAAGCTTCTATGTCTGAGCCGTCGCTCTTCATGATCAATGATTCGCTCTAGCTCTACCACATAAGTGAAGTTGTCTTGCAACTCAACATCTTTATACTCAATAATATGTTCAAGGTCTGGTTGGTACTTCTTGAGCTGCTAGATATGGAACACATCATACATTCTGCTCAAATTTGGGGGTAGAGCTATCCAGTATGCAACAGGTCCGATTCGTGCTAGAATCTCAAATGGATAAATATACCTCAGGCTCAGCTTCCTCTGCTTGATTACTCTCCCGATGCCTGTGACTGGAGATACTATCAAGAAAACATGATCTCCCACTTCAAACTCTATAGGCCTTTTCATTTTATTAGCATAGTTCTTCTATCGACTCTAGCTATAAGGAGCCTCTTCCTGATGATTCTGATCTACTCAGAGGTTTAATCAACAAGATCTGGCCCATACAACTTCCTCTTAGACAACTCTGTCCAGGACAACGATGACTAGCACTTCCTCCCATAGAGTGCTTCATACGGAGCCATCTGAATGATCGCATGATAGCTGGTGTTGTAAACGAACTCAGCCAATGGAAGAAAGTAGTCCCATTTTCCTTTGAAGTATAGGACACACGCTCTTAGCATATCTTCTAGTGTTTGGATAGTCCTTTCTGACTGTCTGAGGATGGTATGCCGCGCTAAACATCAATTGCGTACCTATAGCTTCATGTAGAGCCTTCCAGAATCTCGAAGTAAATTGAGGATCTTTGTCAAAAATAATATTCTTCGGTGTACCATGGAGTCTTACGATCTCTTTAATGTAGATTTCAGCCAACCTATCAGGAGAATAGCTAGCATTAATTGGTATAAAGTACGTTGACTTCGTGAGTCGATCTATAATCACCCAGATTGCATCATAGTTTTTAATCCTAGGTAAACCCACCATTAGATCCATGGTAATACTCTCCCAATTCCATTCTCGAATTTCTGGACTCTGAAGCAATCCTGGTGGTCTCTGGTGTTCAATCTTCACCTTTTGACTGGTAAAACACCACGCGACATACTTAGTCACATCACTCTTCAACCCTAGCCACTAGTACATACACTTCAAGTTGTGATACATCTTGGTCATACCTGGATGAAGAGTATAATGACTCTTATGAGCTTCATCCAGAATCCTCTGCCTCAAGTCAGCCTTCAATGGAACATAAATTCTCTTATGTTAATGAACTAGTCTACTAGGTGACAAATCATAATCTCGAGTCCCTCTTTGATCATTCATAGCTCGGATGGACTGGGCTTGTTCATCATGCAACTGAGCCTCTTCAATTTTAGTCCTCAAGTCATTCTCCCTTTAGACCACAGCATAACTGGTACACAGATTATCATTCGAGAGATTGAAATCTTAAAAATCCTTAATCAATTTTACCTCTTAAATCATCATTGCTGCAACAAGCACCATCTTTCGACTAAGAGCATCCACAATGACATTAAAAATCCATCTAGTAGAGGCATATGCCACCACACGTCCCTGCTGTATCAGGACACACCTTAACCCCTACTTACTTGTATCACTATACATGATGTAAGCCTTACTGGGATCAGGTATAATCAATACTGGTGCCGTAATCAATCTCTCCTACAGCTCAGCAAAACAATTCTCACATGGTCATCCTACACAAACAGATGATCCTTTCTTGTGATCTTGGTCATCAGCAATGCAATCTCGGAGAAGTTCTGAATGAACCTCTGATAGTAACCAGTAAGACCCAGAAAACTGTGAATCTCAGAAACAGTTTTTGGCCTCTTCGAGTCAAGTACTGCTTCCACCTTACTGGGATCCACCAAGACCCCTTCTTATGAGATAATATGGCCAAGACATTTCACTTCCGCAAGCCAGAAATCACACTTACTCAACTTGGGATAAAGCTACTTTTCACGCAATATCTCAAGCATAATTCTCAAATAATGCTCATGCTCTTCTTTACTCTTAGAGTATATCGGGATGTCATCGATAAACACCATAACAAATTGATCAAGGTACTGTCGAAAGACACAGTTCATGTAATCCATGAATACCGTAGTTGCATTAGTTAACCCGAAGGGCATCACCAAAAACTCGCAGTGCCCATATCTCATTTTGAAAGCAATCTTGGATACATCATTTACTTTCACACGTAGCTGATGATAACCTGACCTTAGATCAATTTTAGAGAATACACAATAACTAGACAATTGATCTAATAGGTCATCGATTCTCGGAAGTAGATACTTGTTCTTAATAGTAACTTTGTTAAGTTCTCGGTAATCGATACACAACAGTAAACTCCCATCTTTCTTTTTCACAAACAGCACTGGAGCTCCCCACGACAAAACACTGAGTCGAATAAACCTTCTTTCAAGCAACTCTTCAATTTGCTTCTTTAACTCCGCCATTTCATTTGAAGCCATATGGTATGAGGTCTTTGATATAGAACCAGCTCCAAGCACAATCTCAATTGTAAACTGCACTTCCCTTTCAGGAGGCAATCCGCTAAGGTCATCAGAAAATACCTCAGGGAACTCTCTTACCATGGGTATACTTTCTAGAGTTTCTTTTGTCTCTCCTTTCACTGAAAAGAACACTATATAACCCTGGCATCCCTTCTCAAGGTATTTCTTAGCTTTAGCCATTGAAAGAAAATTCAAACTGGCATTCAATTTATTCTTTCTATGTGTTGTATGGTAAGTTATCTTCTTATTACCACAATCAAGCAGCATATTATTCGCTATCAGCCAGTCAAATCCTAAAATAACCTCTAGTTGTTGAAGTGGCAAGCAAATCAAATTGACTGTAGACTCAAGTGCCTCAACAACTATCACATAGTTCAAATAAGCCTCGGCTATCACTGCCTTGACACCCATTGGCGTCGACACGACCCAGTCAAAATGGCAATTTATGCACATGCAATCCCAGGAGCTTTACAAAGTCATAGGCAATACAAGAATGGCTTGTACCCGAATCAAATAAAGATTGTAACTCATTACCACTGTGAAGGATTTTACCTTGAATCAATTTATAGGACTTCCGGGCCTCCTCATATGTCATCGTGAATACTCGACCCTGATTCCTGGGCCTTTGCTCTACCGACTGTCGTGGGCACTGAGTAGAAATATGACCCATCCATTGGCAATTGAAGCAAATCAGTTGCCCCGTGTAGGTTCTTCCAGGATGATATTTCCTATACTGAGGGCATACTATTCCCGCTGGAGGTTTCTGATTACCACGACCCTCCAATTAGTAGGGCTTCTTGCTACCACCCCTAGATGAGACCCTTGCTCCTTCCGCTTCTAGGAAGTATTTGCCTTGCTAGGCTCATTGAGGCTGACACTACCGTTATTCAGGTACAACTCTCTCAGATTGTTCTCAACTATTCTGCACTCTTCCACTGCCTTATTGAAGTCAATGAATAAATGAGTGGCTAACCTCTTCCTCAGCTCACTCCCAACCCCCGGATAAGCATATCGGAGCTCCACTCCTCATCATCCATATGCTGGAGATAGGAAGAGGATCGAGATAGCCGAATGAAATAGGATAAGTATTCATCACAGCTCTCTATATCCCCCTACTTGATGGCTAGGAATTCAGATTCCTTTTCAAGTCTCACCGACTTAGGGAAGTACTTCTCATTAAACTTTTCTTGAAATACCTTTAAGTCAGTGGTATGTTCCGGCTCCGTAGTGTGATAGCGATATCTTGCCACCACCGGTCTGTATCCCCTTATAATCTTTTACCTCCATTGAACACTCTAGGACTTCAAAAAATCTTCTCTAACCAATTCAATCAGTCCTCATCAACTTGGGGTTCAAATCTCCCTCTGAACACCAGAGGCATGTGCTTGCAAAATTGAGACCTAAAATTGTAGATCTCTACCCTCTCTGACCGGTATCCCTTATGACTTTTGATTTGGCACCGTGCGAGATGGGGACTCGTGAGACTGATTGGACCCCTCAGCTGTCTCCTTATGGTGAGTCTCTACTGGGCTCTCCTTACATGTAGACTGGACCATTTCCTCATTATGCTTGGCCCTTTCTTCCTTGAGCTCTTCTCTTAGCTCAGCAAGGAATAACTTTAAATAAAGGAGTTTTGGCAATTAAGATCATGTACTCACCTTAATATCAATGTTTTCTTCTTCCTCCTTAAGCTCCTATGGCAGCAGGAAAATGGAGAGAGAAAATAAGAGAAAAGAGTGAGGAAGATGAAGAAATGATGATTTCTCACACTCCCATGCCTTGTTCAGTTGAATTGGAAGGAAGGGAGAGTAAAGAAAATGTTAAAATATTGGGTTTGGCTTTCTCTATACTCTCTCCTCTTCTCAACTTGCCACATGTCCACTTCTTATTGGTCTTTATAAAGCAAGTAACTAATTAGTTACTCTAACTATAACCCCCTGCTGTAATTATATCCGAAATACGCAATTAAGATGAAATAGAGACCAATAAGAAACAAAACTTATTTAAAATCCCATATTCACGATAGGGTTTTCACAAATAACTTTTGAAATATAATTTACCTGGTCTCATATTCAATTTCGAATACAATTACATTACGCGGAATATCACATTTATACAAATATCAGAGTGTATAACAATAACTTCCTGGCAACTCCCGGGTTCATACCTTTACATAGAATTCATAGGGCACATTCGCCCTTTACAATTCCTCAAACGGGGATTACATAAATCTCATCTCCATACATAATCAAATATACATCCATATATACACCATCCAAATCCAAATATGAATATCCAAATATACATCCCAACTATGATAACCAACTACCAAAATCTATAACTCGAAGTAGTCCTCATCGCCTTTGCCTGTTTGCTCCAACCTCGATCCACCTACCCTGTCTAAAATGTTGGTAGGGGAGGGTGAGATTTGAGAGAATCTCAGTAGGAAACAAATACCAAAATGCATATATGATAAGTGTATAATGCATGACAGGCTTGCAATACATATCACATGCCCATACTATGACATCTGTATGCTGAATGTTTCAACAACACACTCATGGCCATAGCATAAATAGAAACAGAGCTTCAAACATCATATATGTTCCACATAATCAAGCAAAGCAATAACATGCATCAACATTAACACAATATCATATACAGGCAAGGAGGTAAGTTCCCTACACTCTTTCCACGTAAGCTCCAGCTTCGCTTACTCGCGATCATAACGAATACCTGAACCACGATCAGGGCGAATATCAACCCTATAACTAAAGCAAGTACATAGGGTTAATCCCTTTCTCAATTCCTCAACACACAAACACTTAATGTTGGTTATCATTTAACACCTTTAGGTGGCTAATCAAAGCCTAAACATATGCCTAAAGGCTTGGGAAACACTTGACTAAAGATCACCTTTTAAAAGTACAAAATGCTAATTTTTGGGGGTTGGCCGTGGCCCACAAATCCACTGGCCACGGCCAAAAACTGCCCAGAAACATTTGGGCCTCGGCCCAGAATCCGCTGGCCGCGGCCAAGAAAATCCAGTTTCTTGGCTGAATTTCTAAAAATCATAACTAATTCCACAAAAATCGAAATGAGGTGATCCCAAAGCCAAATGAAAGCTATTCAAGTCCTTTACACAGGAAATATATTGTCCAATACTAGAAATCACCACATAAATACAGAATTCCCCAAAACTCAAGACTGTCCCAAAACAGTGTTCATTTTCGACCTCAAACTTTGGACGGCTATAACTCACAGAAGACAAAACGAAATGGCACAAATTTTGTGTCCATGTTGAAGCTTGGGATGTAAAATTTAAGACAGGAAAGTTTCATAATTGTCTGACTTCATTTGCCCAGTCAAAACGTCCACACAACAAGACTGCCCAGACAGAATTTACACTGGACAGAATTTCCAGTTTTGCACCAATGATTCCAATGGTTCCCAAATTCACACCAAATACCATTTCCACATAAATTTGCACAAGGAATCCATTGGAAACATCAAAACAACCAAATTCACATTATATGGACATGTTTTACCAACAATCACAACATGTCATCATAAATCACAACACAAACACCATATTGCCATTCTTTTCATTCCAAGTTCCCAAACCAATTCCAATGACCAAATACCACAACATGGCACCATTTTCAACATAAAACACAACCCAATTCATCCAATCCAAAATCACAAGAAAATCAGGGAAAAATTCGAAATTCACTAAATTCATCCATAAATCACAAAACTTAGATCAAAAGGCTTCCAATACTCACCTCTTCCTCTTTCCCAAACCAAATTCTTGATTCTTCATCTTTCCAATTTTGCTCAAGCTCTCAAACACCTCCAATCAAGAATCTAAAACCATAGAGATGAAGCTCTCATCACTATGAACAACATTAAAGAAGAGTGTTTAAGCTAAAGAGGACCATAAACCAACCAGAATCTCACCTCTAGTTTTCTCTTTCCTCCCCTTGTTCTTGGCCAAAATGGAGAACAAGAGAGAGAGAGATGAAGATGAAGATGATGAAGTGAGGATCAGTTTTTTGGGAGCCAAAACCGACCACATAAAGAGATGAGAGAGGGAAGAGTTTGAATCTTTGACCCAATCCAAGGGCTCAAATTGTGACACTTGTCACACCCTTAATCCATCTCTATGAGTTCACATGAACCCACACTCATGGGATTCCACCCACTTAATCTCTACACAAATCAATCTCAACCATTGATCTTGAAATTACCAATGTGTTTCCTCTTCGGTAACCGATCAATCGGTCGATAACTTTACCGTTTTGCCCCTGATTATGGCAATTCCTCTTGAATCATCACCAAATACATGTTCTCATTCATTTTCTTTCACAATGTGCCCTCCCCTCTATTTTAAGTCAATTTAGAGGTTAATCCATAATTGAACTTAAATACAGGGTTTCGGTGCTGCTCACAACACATACGAATCACATCGGGTGCCAAATCACACCATAATCTCCAAAAGGGTTTATTTATCACTAACCACATCCACTTTTGGAGTCATTATCTCTTAATCACAATTTGGGATCCAGCTAAACCAGGGCTTAGCAGTCCACTAATCTCAGGCTTATTCTCTAGCCTCAAGTCTCAAAATTCGGGGTATTACACTAACCACTCTATTAGCCATTTAGTCACACAACTCATTTCTTCTTAGTTAGTAATTAATTTCTTCAATAATCACTGACTAATTAACTGACAATTTTCCATTCTTTCAAATGTTCCACTGATTTTGGCATATTATCTTAAATTTCAACATAATACATATTTAAATTCTTTTCCTCTTATAACCCCCTCCGTAATTATATCCGAAATGCAACAATAGAGTGAAATAGAAACCAATAATTATCAAAATTCATTTACATTCCCCATCCTTAAGATAGGGTTTTCACAAATACATTTCGAAATCAAACACTTTAACCTGGTCTCACATTCACATTTCGAATACAATTACATTGTGAAGATAATTAATATTAATAATATATCAGAGTGCACAATAACAATCCCGGCAATTCCGGGTTCATATATTCACTAAAGGTTCATGGGCACATACGCCCTTTACAATTCCTCAATGGGGATTACACAAATTCCATTCCAAATACACTTCCGCAACACATACAATTCTAAATACATCAAATCAACTACCATTATCCCAAATGGCAACGATAACCACTACCAAGTCCAAATGCCCATAAGGGATTCTCGCCGCCCCTAGTCGCTTGCTCCTTCCTCGAGCCACTTGTCCTGCCTAAAATGTTGGTAGGGGAGGGTGAGATTCTAGAGAATCCCAGTAGGAAACAGATACCAATATGCATGTAAGATAAGTGTTTAATGCATGACATGCTTGCATCACAATAACTCATGTTCACATAATGATATATCCGCATGCTCAATGTTTCAACAACATACTCATGGCCATAGCATAAATAGAAACAAAGCTTCAATCATTCATATATGTTTCACATAATCAAGCAAAGCAATAACATGCATCAATACACAAACACAAATATCAATACATGCAGAAGAGGTAAGTTCCCTACACTTATTCTTTCCATGTATGCTCCAGCGTCGGCTACTCACGATCCAAGCGGATATCAAATCATGATCAGGGTAAATACCCAACCCTATAACCAAATCAAGAACATATGGTCATTCTCTTCTCCAAATTCTCACTTTCATAACACTTAGATTTGGTTATCATAATTGACCCTTAAGAGGTCACAAATGTCTCTAATGAAAGCCCTAAAAGGTTGGGAAACAATAGGTTAGAGGTCTCCTTTCAAAAACACAAAGTGCTAGAACACAGGGGTGGGCCGCGGCCCGCCCTTCCTTGGGCTGCGGCCCAAATATGGTCAGAAGGCTGTGGGCTGTGGCCCACCACTCATGGGCCGCGGCCCGAAACAGGCCAGAAAGGTTTGGGCCGCGGCCCAGAAATTTCCTGACTCTGGGCTGAACTTCGAAAAACCATAACTAATTCTAGAAAAATCGAAACGGAGTGATTCTAAATCCAAATGAAAGGTATATGAGTCCTCTTTCAAGGAAAAATATAGCCCTTCACTGGAAATCACTACACAATTCCAGAATTACACAACACTCATCACTGCCCCCAAAACAGAGTTCTGTTTCAATCCCAAACTTTGGACAACCATATCTCACAGAATACTCAACGAAATGACACACAATATATGACCATTTTGAAGCTTGGGATGTGAAATTTAAGACTGGAAAGTTTCAGAATTTTCCAATACCAATTGTTCATTCAAAACGCTCATACAAAATTACTGCGCAAAACAGAGCTTAAACCAAACAGATTTCCAATTTTCTACCAAAGTGTTCAATAACTCCAAAATTAATAACCAAGCTTATTCCCACACAAAATCACTCAAGGAACACAATGGTAACCTCAAAATGACCAAAATCAAAACCCATTTATATGCCCTATTTTGACCAAAGCACAAAACCAACACAAAAAGTGCCAAACTTCACATTTAAGCTTCTATTCACTTCTATCAATTCATAACACTAAACAAGGCACCATTTCCATAACAACAACATGTTATACTCCCCAAGACCCTAAATCACGAAAATTAGGGCTTAAATTCCAGAAATTCAAGGCCCAACAAAAGGCCACAAAACTTATATGAAAATGAAGCTTTCACTTACCTCAACAACTTTCCCAAAGGCACTTCATGATTCTCCCAAATCCATAATTTCGTGATTCCTCAAATCACCACCAATGGAGAATCTACAACCATAGGATGAAAGCTCTTAGCTCAAGGAACAATGTTAATGAAGAGCATTTTGGCATTTGAGGCCATTTGCTTACCTCAAACCCAGCTTTTCTTTTCTCTCTCTTGGCCAACAATGGAGGAAATGAAGAGAGAAGAGAGAGAACGTGAGAGAGAGATGGAGAAGAGGTGAAGATGATGATGAAGCACAGAAAAATCTGTCCCCTAGCCCCTTTCTATGCGCATGGGAGAGAGAGAAAAGAGAGGAAATGAATAAAAATGGTCCTTTGACTTTTCTTCTCATCTCTCTTCATCATTAAGTGACACTTGTCCACATCTTATGCATTCTCATAAAGTAAGTAACCACTTGGTTACTCTACTAATTCAATTAGCCATTTAGTTACATATCTCATTTCTCCTTAGTTAGTAATTAATTTCTCCATTAATCACTAACTTATGGCTAATAATTTCATTCTTTCAATTTTCCACTAATCATGGCATATTAATTAATATTGCCACAAAACCCATAATTATTCCACTTTAATTCGATAATAAATATAGTCCAAGTAAATCTTGTAAAATCATCGACAATTACTAAAGTATATAAATTTCCTCCAAAACTTTTTACTCTTGCAGGTCCTACCAAATCCATATGAAGTAATTGTAAAGGTTTTGAAGTAGAAATCTCATACTTTGTTTTAAAAGAAGACTTAGTTTGTTTGCCTTTTTGACAAGCTTCACAAATCATATTATCTTTGAATTTAAGTTTGGGAAGACCAACTACTAAATCTTTTTTAATCAGTTTGTCAAGTTGATTCATATTGACATGAGCCAAACGCTTATGCCATAACCAACTTTCCTCTGATCGACTAAGAAAACAATTTTCAGAAGAATTTGAATTTAAATCAATAGTATAACAATTACCATCCCTTTGAGCTCGGATCTTTGCCTTGATAGATTCTTTGTTCAGAGGTAGATCTTTCTTGCTTACTATCAAGCATTCTTTTGAGTCAAAAATTACCCAGTTATCTTTGTCAGTGCTTTGACTTACACTCAAGAGGTTGTGGCATAATCCCTCAACATAATATACTCCATTGATTTGAACACCATCAGATTTTCCTACTTCACCAATTCCAGCAATACGTCCAGATTGATTACCTCCAAATGTTACCTTTCCTCCTTCTCTAGTTTCTAGCATGGTGAACTTATTTTTGTCACCAGTCATGTGTCTCGAACATCCACTATCAATATACCATTTGTTCACTCGAGATGCCTTAAGACATACCTAGAATGAGATGATCAAGTTTTAGGTACCCACACTTTCTTGGGTCCTTTGTGGTTAGTATGTGATGTATGTGTCCCTTTCGGAACCCATTTATATGTTCCAACAACCTGTCCCTTTTTGAAATAACATGATGAAGTATAATGTCCTTTCCTGTTACAATAATTGCATGATGCGAATGGATTTGATGTATGCACAGAATTCCTGAAATATTTAAGATATGCTCTACTATTCTTCTTATATCCTTTATTCTTATTATGAATAGAATTATATCCAATTCCAGATTTATCAAATGAAACTTTCTGAGAGTTTAAAATAACCTTGAGAGTTTCACTTCCTTTAGTAAACTTTTCAACAATTTTGGTTAAATCTTCTATTTTCTTATCTTTCTCTTTACACATTTCATATGATGATATGACAGAACTTTCTAATTCTTTTACTTTCTTCTTATAGCTAACAATTTCTTTAGCAACTTTGATGAACTCTGTATGCAATGCATTATATTCAGATAACAATTCATCATAAGTAGGTTCAGAATCACTTACCTCAGAGTCTGATTCTTCTTCCTTGGCTACTAAGCACAGATTTGCTACTTCGTCATTGTCACTTTCTTCGTCTGACGAACTTTCTCCCCATATAGATGATATATATGCTTTCTTTTTCTGCTTCTTTTTGTCTTTGTTCTTGAAGCATTCAGATTTGATGTGTCCAGGTTTCCCACATTCATAGCATATATCTGTTGTTCTTTATTTTCTCTCTTGCTTGGTCCACCTTGATAATTTTTGAAGTTCTTTTGACCTCTTCTGTAGAATCTTTGAATTTTCTTACGATCATTCCCATTTCATCATCGTTAGGGATATCTTCATTCTTGGACGATTCTTCTTCCTCCTTGATAGCTTTTAGTGCAACTCCCTTTTTCTTCTTATCATCGAACTCTTCAAGTTCCTTTTTAAACCTTAACTTTCCTTCATACTCTGAGAGACTTCCAAAGAGGGCAGCTACGGATCTCATTGATTCTCCTTTAGCTTCTTCGATAGCTGTCACCTTCGCTTCCCATTCTTCATAAGAATATTAAGAATCTTTCTTACCTGGGAAGTTTGATCAAACGATTTTCCAAGAGCAGATAATTGATTAACAAGATGAGTATACCTGAGTTTGAATTCTGATATACCTTCTCCAGGTTTCATACGAAATAGGTCATATTCTGTAATTAGAGTATTGACTCTATTTTCTTTGATTCCGGATGTACCTTCATGAGCAATTTCTAGAGCATCCCACATATCTTTGGCAGTTGGTAGAGTACATATTCGAAAATATTCTTTTTGACTAAGAGCACTCTGTATCATTAAAATGGCTTTACTATATAATGTTACTAACCTTTTTTCATTCTCATCAAACTCATCTGGGCTCTTTTTAACTGCTCTATCTTCGATTTTCTTCATTGAAACATAGTCACCATCTTGTATAACATTCCACAATCCGTACTCGTTGGCCATCACGAACACTCTGAATTTAGCTTTCGAGAACGAAAAATGTTCTCTAGCAAAACCAGGAGGTCTAGTGATTGAAGCTCCGTCTGGAAGGATATTTTCACCCATTGTTGTCATTTGACGGATCCTTCTCAAGCTGTTAGGCTCTTCGGAGAAGACGAGGCTCTGATACCAAATGTAAGAGGCAAGCTTCACCCAAGAGGGGGGTGAATTGGGTGATGTTATAAATTTTTCGCTTGATGTGGTGATATGAAAAATATAGTAGATAGAGTAGAGTTGAGAAGATTTGAACACAGAGAGTTATACTGGTTCGGCCTAACAACCAGGCCTACGTCCAGTCCTCAGAGATCAAGACCTACTGAGATTTTACTATACCTCTAAGATTCAATGGGCTCTTAGAATGCCACAAAACAACAATCGTCCTTGAAAGGACTACGAGCAGAAATATTCTCTCAATAAGAAATTTCTCTCCCCCTTACGACAAGTCTTACGTGCAGAAAAACAACCTATGACCCTTCTCACTTGCTTATGTATACAAGACTTATGAACAGCAACGTTCTCTCCTGCTTACACCACTGTAAGTCTTATGAGCAACAACGTTCTCTTCTGCTTGTATCTTATAAGGCTTATGAGTGGAAGGTACAATAAGGAATTCTCTCAACTGCTTCTCTCGTAAGGAAATCTACCCTCTCAAGGTCCCAATACCTTGAGATCAAATAAATATAGAATTTGAATTGTATGAAGACTCTCTTACAGAGAAAATGAATAAACACTGAAGATCAATATGTATACAGAGAAAATGATGAATAACAGAGACTCGTGTATAAGCTTGTGAATTCTTGTCCTTTCTTGTTATATTTGACTATCTCTGAATCTCTGTATATATAGTTGCTTTGGTTTTTGCCTGTTTGGAAAATCATCGTTTGAGGAGCGGGACTTTTGCAACTATTGAAAGACACGCGCATGTTTGAATAATCTGAATGCGGTAGGTACGTACGTGCTTGTAATGATGTTGTCTGCCGTTATTTGACTTTCTCCGTAACAACTAATTTCAAACGTTCATCTTCCTGCATCACACTTATAATACATTCAAAATGATGTTAAGCAAATTAATAAGTAATGATGATATGAATAAATAACAATAAACCATATTCGAATTGAACGTTATGAGACTTGGCATTTTTGGTGATCTGGCAGAGCATCACTCGAGCATGGATGGCTCACTCGAGTGATCTTCCTATTTTCCTCTTTGTGCTTCAGTTATCGGGTTGTGCTTCCAAAGGATTTCAGAGAGACAGAATTCTCACTCGCGAGTGAATTGGGGTCTCACTCGAGCACAGCTCCTCCTGCTCGAGTGATATTGCATTTTCCACTGGGAGTGTCTTCTCGGGTCATCACTTGCATATCATATTAGCAAGAGTGAGATTTTGTACTCGCGGGTGATGTGGTCCCTCACTCGAGCACACACACTCCTGCTCGAGTGAGATGCATATTCTCAAGGAATATGCTCTTAATATCAACACTCGCATCAGGTTTGGAGAGGGATAAATTTATCACTCGCAGGTGATGTGGGTCCTCACTCGAGCACACAGACTCCTGCTCGAGTGAGAAGAATATTCTAAAGTAATATACCTTTTTAAACAAGCACTTACATCAGATTTGGAGAGGGATAGAATTTTCACTCACAAGTGCTGATGTGTCACTTGAGCATATGAGGTTGTGCTCTAGCATACTTGCACTTCCTTGAACTTCATGACTCTCGGCCAAGCACTCATAGAACCTTGCTCGAGTACAGAATGCTCGTGCTCGAGCATTGATGTCTCTGCTCGAGTGAATCAAAGGAAGCATGATAATACTTGCTCTCGGCCAAGCACTCGCGGACCTTCACTCGCATGTGCTCGAGTAAGAATGGCTTCTCTGCTTGAGTGCAAACTCCAGTGCTCGAGTGAATCAGTGAGAATAACATGGGCATACCTCTCGGGTGAACACTTTCTGGCTTTCACTCGCACCTGCTCGAGCACAGAAGGAATCTATGCTCGAGTGCAAATCTCATGCTCGAGTATTCCAGTGCAATTTGACAGCAAATACCAGAAAACATTCCTATATGCATTTGATAACTTTGTAATCTTTTCTTAATCTTATAAAAACATGATTTGCATACAATTGTCTTTTTGTTATCATCAAAACTTGGGATCTAACATGGTGAACAACATGGCGAACAACATGGCTTTAGAATTTTACAAAGGTTGTACTATTTAAATACGGCCTGCGTGCCATGCCTTTCTCTAAATACTCTTGATGTATATTCTCTTCTCATCTCACTCCCCTCGAATGTTTAAACGAGGTTTCTCTCAATGTATTTCTTTTTTATTTAGAGAAGTCCTCTCAATTGCTTGGGAGGATTTTAGGTTAGGTAAGCCATATTGTGTCACGTTTAAATTATGCTTTTGATAAGGTCATTACATGATTACTTTTACGTTTATATGTATTTATCTGTATGAGATACGACCATAATTGCATCCATATAAACAAAACTAATTAATTAAGCCCTCTGAATCAAATCTTAAGTCATAATGCCGTCAATTAATGAATACTTGTCAAAACCTATATCGCTCAATTGTGGAAACCACCAAAGTGGATGCACTTGAGTTATCTTGATGAGACAAACTTGAGTAATGGTGCTGCTCATAATATTCATTATTGTTTTGACTTAATTGAGGTTAACAAAATGGTTTTGAATCTCAAGGCATTAGATGGGGTTAAACATGCCAGATCATATGATGATTAAATCCCATAAAGATTTAAGAGTTACATGTGATGTAATTGGTAAATAGGTTACCTACCTAAATAACTTGAATTTAAGCTAAGCGTCTTGCCAAAGCGGACTTAAGTTTAAGCCAAATATGGATCTTAGGCCACTAATTATTATATTGAGGGTTGTTAATTTAGTGGGAGATTACTAACTAACTTTGCATATTTTAATTGTAAGATCATATCGACTAGTAATACTGCTACACTATATTTGCGATCGGTCCTTGAGAAGGACAAACTCAATGGGACAAACTTTCTTGACTGGTTCAAAAACTTGAGAATTGTTCTCAAGCAGGAAAGAAAGGCTCATGTCCTAGATCAACCCATTCCTGAGGAGCCTGTAGCCAATGCTCCAAGAGCTCAGAGAGATGCTTACACGAAGCATAAGGATGACTCTGTGGATGTAGGTTGCCTGATGCTTGCCACTATGGTTCCAGAGCTCCAAAGAGATCTAGAACTCATGGAGGCTCATGAGATGATTGTATATCTCAAGGAAATGTTCCAGCAACAGGCAAGGCAAGAAAGGTATGAGACCACAAAGGCCATACATTCCTGCAAAATGGCTGAAGGTGCTTCAGTTAGTACTCATGTGTTAAAGATGAAAGGCTATATTGATCACCTTGAGAGGCTTGGATTTCCCATGAGCTAGTTAGCTATGGATTTGATCCTCAACTCACTCCTGGAGAGTTATAACCAGTTTGTTATGAACTACAACATGAACAACATAGAGAAATCTGTTAGATATGATTAGTTTTGATGATGCAAATATAGATGTGAAATGATAAGAGCAAAAAGTTTATATAATGTATTTCTTTGACTAACTACTATATTTAATGTTATATATTTTGTAGATTAGTCAATCAAAGCATGAAGAAGATTGAATTAATGAAAATGAACAAGAGGAAGAAGAAGAAAGAATTTGAAGATAGTCAAGGAGATGCTTACTCGGATTATGAAGATTGTTTATCAAAAGGAAAATCAAAAAGAAAGATATTGAAGAATGAAGAACTTGGAAGATCTATCAAGAATATCAAGATTCAAGTTGTTAGAAGTGATACTGGAGGTTTCTATGATGATATCGGAGGTTTCTATGATCAAATGATGGTTGGAATAGGTTAATACGAAGCTAAGATGACTTATATGTGAGTTATGGCACTTCTAGGGGAGTTAAGCTCGAGCACGGGATGAACTCACTCAAGCACGGATGAACTCACTCGAGCACGGGGTGAATACTCTGTTCTACTTTGTTTTACGTTCAGTCTGACAGAGGTCCGGTATTTTGATCATATCTCTCAAACCACACGTCGGATTGCCCCGAAAACTGTGGCATATGAAAGAGGACTCACAACACGTAAAATTGAAACCAAGAGCCCATTGAAAGAAGCTCAACTGAAGGAGATATGATTCGTGGAAAATAAAACTGAAATCAACTTCACTTTTCAAGACAGGGTCGGTATTTTGCACATAACTCACAAACCACATATCGGATTGAGACGAGACCAGTGCCAAATGAAAATAGACTCAAAGAGCTTTCCATGGATAGGTAATTTGCCTAATTGTAAAGTATATACTAGGAGTTATACCTTCTAGAAGTTGATGCTTGTGCAGACTAGCGGAATAGACACTCTTTCGATCATAACTTGCAGAATACAACGAGTTTGGAGCTGATTCTTTTTGTATTGGAATGCATATGGCAAGAGCTTTCTTATGATACATCATTATAATCAAATAAACAAATTTTTTCTAAAGTGGCCCCACATCACCCGCGAGTGCAAAAACTAACTCTTTGAAAATGTTGTGCGAGTGATGTCCAGAAGCAGCTGAAACATGAAGAAATCTGTAACACTCGAGCACTAGGATTTATGCTCGAGCATTGGAGTATTTCTCACTCGAGCACATGCAAGTTTTGACATGAGAGTGTTAACTCGAGAAGAAGCATGTACGTGAAAACAAGAGGAGCACTCGAGCATGACTGGTTGTGCTTGAGTGATGTCTAGATTTCACTTGAGTAGATGCGAGTGAAGAGCAGCGAGTGTTTGCCCGAGAGGAAGTCAGAACGTGAAATTCTATATGCACTCGAGTGAGGCTTCTTTGCACTCGAGTGAGGTCCTAACAGAAGCAACGTAGACGTTCAGAGCCTCACAGCAATCAATCCAAACGTGATTAAATGTTATACAATCATTATGTTTTCACTTGTTATTGTTCCTAAACATTAACTAACATATATATCAAGTGTAAAACAGGAGATTAAATATTTGGATTGCATCTTCAAGAATGGAGGTCACGTATGACGAATATCTTCACTCACGTGATGAGTCCCAGAAGCCAGAAATTCAGCTTTTGACCAATGATCCAACATACTCTTGACTAACTCTTCATCATATTAATGATTAAGTATTTGGCAGTGTGAAACAAGAAATTTAACGTTGAGATTACATATTCAAATGAAAGAGTCAATTGTGGTGGGCGGCATCATTACACACCTAACATCAGCTACCTACCACGACAAAAGTTTGACCTACCATAAGAGATTGTCTGGAAACTCAAACGAATTCATCCCGCTCCACAATGTGATGTATAGCTCAAAATAAGACATGCGGCTCCTCAACGTGACGCTCTGCTTTGCAACGGAAAGCTCATGGTAGCTCATTTTTCAAATATGCTCAACGGTCAAAATGACTCCAACGGACGAATGCTCACAACGGTCATCATCTTCACCAACTATAAATGAGAGAGCATTCATCGTTGATGGGAGATAGAGAAAACAGAGCAACGACACCAACATGCGAATAACATAAATCCTCTGCTTCTACCCATACACTCTCTGTTTTCTAGTTTCTATATTACTTATCATTGAGAGAGTGATTATTTGTATTATACTTTAGTGAGTATTATACCCACTCTGTGTGAGAGTCTGTAAACACTTTCAATTATATTTCTGAGTTGATCTCAATGTAGAGGGACCTTGAGAGGGTTGATTTCCTTACGGGAGAAGCTGTAGAGAGAATTGCTAGTAAGACATTCTGCTCGTAAGACTTACAAGGTGCAAGCAGTAGAGAACGTTGCTGCTCATAAGACTTACAGGGGTGTAAGCAGGAGAGAATGTTGCTGCTCGTAAGACTTGCATGAGTAAGCAGGAGAGGAAGATCTTCGGGATTGCTCTGCTTGTAAGACTTGCTGTAAGGGGGAGTATTTCAGTGAGAGATTTGTAATAGGTTTCACAAGTACCCGGTTAAACTTGTGGAATTGTAAAGGCTTTTCTTGTGCCCGGATTAAACAAGAAGATAGTGGATTCGAAAATATCAGGAGGAGCCTGGGGATTGGACGTAGGCCATCACAGATTGGACCGAACCAGGATAAATCACAGTTTGCATATTCTCTTCCCTAAACTCTTATATTTCCAGCATATATTATTTAATCTAACTGTTGATTTATAAACCTTTATACTAACCACTTTTGTTAAGATGCGAAAATATTTCTAAAGTTCTTAAGTTTTTATTATACACCCAATTCACCCCCCTCTTGGGTGATAGCCGATTCTAACAAAATCAATTTCTGAGTTGCATGGGATGCTCAAAACTGCTGAGCAAAGCATTAAGAAAAAGCCTAGCATAGTTTTGATGGTTCAGAAAGGAAAGGGTATGAAAAAGAAAGGGAAGGGCAAATGGAAAGGTAATGGCTCAGGTGGTAAGACCAAAGAGTCAAACAAGCCTAAAGTCAAGCCTGCACCCAAGAAGACAAAGCCACCAAAGGAAGGAGTCTGCTACTTCTGCAATGAACCCGATTATTAGAAGAGGAATTGCAAACTCTACCTGGAAGATCTGAAAAAGAACAAGAAGGATAGTGACGCTATCGCTCAGGTATTTATGTTATAGACATTCATTTTTCTACTTCCTCTACATGGGTATTAGATACTGCATGTGGTTCTCACATTTGTACAAATGTGTATAGTCTAAAGGACAGTAGAAAGCTAAAGAAGGGCGAGGTGGACCTACAAGTTGGAAAAAGAGCAAGAGTTGCTGCTTTAGCCGTAGGCATTTATGAATTAGTTCTGCCCAGTGGGCTTTTGTTAGTTTTGAACAATTGCTATTATGTTCCTGCTTTGAGTAGTAACATTGTTTCTCTTTCTTATATGGATAAGAAAGGTTATACTTCCATTACTAGGAATGGTAAATATTCTATTTATCGTAATGACATTTTCTGATGGTGATTTGCATGTTGGTCATTATATATTAAATTTGTAACATCCTAATAATGGGAATATCTATAACGTAACTACTAAGAGGATAAAATCAAACGATTTGAATCTGACCTACCAATGGCATTGTCATCTAGGCCACATAAATGAGAAACACATTTCTAAACTCCATCAAAATAGATTTCTAAACTCATTTGATTTTGAATCATATGATACATGCAAATCTTGCTTATTAGGAAAGATGACTAAGGCACCTTTTACTGGGCACAGTGAGAGGGCTACTGAATTATTGGGCCTCATACATACAGATGTATGTGGACCATTAAATATAGCTGCCAGAGGAGGTTATGTCTACTTCATTACGTTTATAGATGACTTTAGTAGATATGGCTATATCTATCTAATGAAATATAAATTTGAATCTTTTGAAATGTTCAAAATATTCCAAAATGAAGTACAAAACTAACTTGGTAAAACAATTAAAGCACTTCGATATGATCGAGGTAGTGAATATTTGAGCCAAGAATTTATTGACCATCTTAGGAATTGTAGGATAATCTCACAATTGACTCCTCCAGGAACACCACAATGGAATGGCGTTTCTGAACAGAGGAATCGAACACTATTTGATATGGTTTGATCTATGATAAGTCAAATAGATCTTCCACCAGCCTTTTGGGGACATAACCTAGAGACAGCTGTGTTCACACTAAATTGTGTTCCATCTAAGGCAATTGAAAAGACACCATATGAGATATGGACTGGAAAGAAACCAAGTTTATCTTTTCTCAAAATCTGGGGATGTGAGGTATATGTTAAGCAATAAGCCTCTGATAAATTAGCACCCAGATCCATAAAGTGCCTTTTCGTAGGGTATCCTAAAGAAACGAAAGGATACTATGTCTACAATCCCACCGATAACAAAGTGTTTGTTATTCGAAATGGCAAGTTTCTAGAAAGAGAGTTTGTCTCTAAAACAACCAGTGGGAGCGACGTACATCTTGAAGAAATTCGAGAGCCACAAGATGGTATAGAACCACATATGGAAATTAGAGAAGACTCACAACAAGTTGCTGAGCTTCTCAAGTAACATAAGGTCCACGAAGATCTGATAGGACATGACATCAGCCTCAGAGATATGGATTTCTAATTACTGAAGGCCGTGATGTGTTGCTCATTGAGCAAAATGAGCCCACCACCTATCGAGAAGCCACAGTGGGACCAAACTTTGAGAAATGGCTAGATGCCATGAAGTCTGAAATGCAATCCATGTACGACAATCAGGTATTGACCTTAGTCGATCCACTTGAAGGTGTAAAAACCATTGGGTGCAAATGGGTTTTCAAGGAGAAAACTGACATGGATGGCAATGTAAATGTCTTCAAGGCACGATTGCTTGCAAAAAGATTCACTCAAACTCATGGTGTAGACTATGATGAAACCTTTTCCCTAGTTACAATGGCTAAATCAATCAGAATCCTTCTTGCCATTGCAGCATATTATGACTATAAAATAGGGTAGATGGATGTCAAAATAGCCTTCCTTAATGGAAAGCTGCTTGAGGATGTGTACATGACACAACCTGAAGGTTTTGTGCATCCAGAGGACTCTGGTAAAATTTGCAAGCTTCAAAGTTCCATTTATGGATTGAAGCAAGCATCTCGGAGCTGGAATCATCGTTTTGATGAAGTAGTCAAAGAGTTTGGATTCATTCAAAACATCGATGAACCTTGTGTTTACAAGAAGATTAGTGGGAGCATAGTTGTATTTCTAGTGCTTTATGTAGATGACATCCTACTCATTGGGAATGATATTCCTACCTTGCATAGTGTCAAGTTTTGGTTAGGAAAGTCCTTTTCAATGAAAGACTTAGGTGAAGCCACCTATATCCTAGGGATTAGGATCTATAGGGATAGATCCAAAAGATGAATAGGCCTAAGTCAGAGCACATACATAGACAAGATACTGCATAGGTTCAGTATGGATGATTCAAAAAGGGGTTACATGCCCATGTCTCATAGCATCCATCTTAGCAAGGATTTGTGTCCTAGTACACCTGATCAGCGAGATCGCATGAGTAAGGTTCCATATGCCTCGGCCATTGGATCCATCATGTATGCCATGTTATGTACTCGACCGGATGTCTCGTTTTCCTTAAGTATGACTAGCAGTTACCAACAAGATCTTGGTGAGGGTCATTGGACTGCCGTCAAGAATATCCTAAAGTACTTAAGAAGGACTAAGGACTTATTTTTAGTCTATGGTAGATTGGATGATGAGCTCTGCGTAACCGATTACACAGATGCAAGTTTCCAAACTGACCAAGACGACCTTAAATCGCAATCTGGATATGTATTCCTCCTGAATAGTAGAGCAGTAAGCTGGAAGAGCTCTAAGCAGAGCACTTAAGCAGATTCTGCAACGGAAGCTGAGTATATAACAGCATCAGATGCAGCTAAAGAAGCCGTTTGGATCAGAAAGTTCATTACTGAACTAGGGGTGGTGCCTACCATCTCAAATCCAATAGATTTGTTCTGTGATAATAGCGGTACTATTGCACAGGCCAAGGAACCTAGGTCACATCAAAGGACCAAGCATATACTCAGGCGATTTCATCTTATTAGAGAAATCAATGATAAAGGTGATATAAAGATATGCAAAGTAGCAGGAGAAGATAATGTTGCTTATCTTCTTACTAAGCCACTTGCACAGGCAAAGCATGAGCGTCATGTTAGGGAAATGGGAATTAGGCAAATTAATGATTGCACCTAGGGCAAGTGAGAGGATGTTGGAAATTGTGCCCTAAGGGCCAATCATTGTACTTTGAATATTATTATTTTAATGAAATTTCTCCATTCTGTTATCATATTATTTCCATGTTAACTGTGATAACTGTATGCTTAGATAATTCATAAAGATTGTCCTAAAATGTCCCTGGTCGGTCATCTATGCGGGAGCAGAGAAGAAACAAGATCAGTATGACTTTGATGAGATATGGAGATACGAATCAAAGTCTTAGGCACTTGTAAAAGTACAAGGTGCTGGACCGACCCACTATGAGAAAGCTATATGGATCAAGTCATAAGCTTTTGTCATGTATAACTTCGTCACAATGCCCTTAGACCTGAAGTCATCATGGATTCCTACATGAGAGTTGCTAAGCTTTGAACTAGTCAAAAGTCACTTTTGACCGGGTGATGATAAAGGCTACGATCGGGCTTGGTGGTTTTTCATGCAGAGGAATATGAATGATCAAGATAGAATTTGTCCCTCACATTAGTGAGAGATATTACTGGGCCACTCGATGAGTGAGTCTGAGAAATGTAAGGCCATACTATGATGAAAGGAGTTTCTGTCTCTGTTATCAGGCTACTCAAGAATCGAGAAATTAATGGTCAGGAATAAGAGGATGACATTATCCATGCCTTATCCTTGATCGATATATCGTGTGACAAAAGGGACGTGACATGGTTGTATGACAGGTTGCATCGTGATAACGATCCTCATATGAATTGGGTAGTCGTAATATCTTGCTAGAGGCCGCTTGCGACTTTTGGGTTAGTATAGTTATTGGCCCACTGCCAACTTCATATGGGCCTACAGGGTCGCACACAAGAATGGCCCAACACGAGATAATGTTTAATTTAGGGAGGATGGATTTTATATATATATATATATAATATAAAATTCATTAATAATATTATACAGATATATATTTTCAAAATATATATCTTATATATATGTGTATATATATATATATTATATGATATTATTATATTATTTTAGTATTAAATTTAATTTATTAAGATATATTAAATTTAATAACTATCATGATAGAGATATAGTATCTCAGATTTAATTTATGAAGATAAATTAAATCTAATGGCTCTTTATTTGGATTAAATAAATAGGTTAAATTAAAACTGTTGGACAGATTTAATTTAAACTGAATTTATTTAATTAGCTCATCAAGATAATTTATTGTTAATTAATTTTGAAATTAATGATGATTAATTTTGAAATTTGAAAATAGGCATCATAGGTTATAAACTTGATAGAGCAAATATATTGATGCGCACATGAGAATTGAGAGCCGCAAGTGAAACCCTAGGAGACATTAGAGGCGCTAGCACGCAGTCTCGGTTGGAGAGCATTCGTGTGGATACCGGTAGAGGGAGTGAATCTGACGTGTTGGCTCCTAGAGATCGTGAAAACTCTGAATCATCAAAAGGTATGAATCCTTCCAACTTGGCTCCTAACAATGCTTGCATTACAAAAACTCATGCTCACACAATGACATATTTGTGTGCTCAATGTTTCAAACAACATACTTTGGCCATAGCATAAATAAAAATAGAGTTTCATTCAATCATATATGTTTCACATAATCAAGCAAAGCAATAACATACATCAATACACCAAAACAATATCATATACATGCAAGAGAGGTAAGTTCCCTACCCTTGTACTTTCCACGTATGCTCCAGCACCAGCTACTCACGATCAGGGTGAATATATAACCCTATAAACAAAATCAAGGACATAGGGTTATTCTCTATTCCAAATTCTTATTTTCATATCCCTTAAAGTTGGTTGCCATTTGAGTCCCTTAAGTGCCTAATAATTGTTAGGATCGGTAGGCACAGCGGAAGAATTTTAAAAATTTTACTGATCCTAATCGAGGATCTATCAACGGCGTTTAAATCGGTTTAGAAAGAACTTGTACCTTTTTCAACTTAGGGTTTTCACGATCTCTAGGAGCCAACACGTTAGATCCACTCCCTCTACCGGTATCCACACGAATGCTCTCCAATTGACACTGCGTGCTAGCGCCTCCAATGTTTTTAGGGTTTCCCTTGCGGCTCAAATTATCATGCACGTATGAGTATATCTGCTCTATCAAGTTTATAACCTATGATGGCTATATTCAAATTTCAAAATTAATCATCATTAATTTTGAAATTAATCAACAATTAATTATCTTGATGAGCTAATTAAATAAATTCAGTTTAAATTAAATCTGTCCAACAGTTTTACTTTAACCTATTTATTTAATCCAAATAAAGAGCCATTAGATTTAATTTATCTTCATAAATTAAATCTAAGATACTATATCTCTATCATGTCAGTTATTAAATTTAATATATCTTAATAAATTAAATTTAAAACTAACACAATATAATAATATCATATAATATATATACACACATATATATATAATATATACGATATGTATATCGAAAATATATATCTATATAATATTATTAATGAATTTTATATTATATAAATAAAAATATAAAATTCGCCCACCCTAAATTAAACATTATCTCATGTTGGGCCATTCTTGTGTGCCCATATGAAGTTGGCAGTAGGCCAATAACTATACTAACCCAAAAGTCGCAAGCGGCCTTTAGCAAGACAATACGACTACCCAAATCATATAAGGATCATTATCACGATGCAACCTATCATAAAACCATGTCATGTCCCTTTTATCACACGATATATCGATCAAGGATAAGGCATGGATAATGTCATCCTCTTGTTCCTGACCATTACTTTCTAGATTCCTGAGTTACATGACAATAGAAATGGAAACTCCTTTCCATTATAGTATGGCCATACATTTCTTAGACTCACTCATCGAGGGGCCCAGTAATATCTCTCTACTAATGTGAGGGACAAATTCCATCTTGATCATTCATATTCCTCTGCATTAAAAACCACCAAGCCCGATCCTAGTCTTTATCATCACTAGGTCAAAAGTGACTTTTGACTAGTTCAAAGCTTAGCAACTCTCATGTAAGAATCCATGATGACCTCAGGTCTAAAGGCATTGTGACATGGTTATACATGAGAAAAACTTATGACTTGATCCATATAGCTTTCTCATAGTGGGTCGATCCAGCACCTTGTACTCTTACAAGTGCCTAAGACTTTGATTCGTATCTCCATATCTTATCAAAGTCATACTGGTCTCCATGAATTATCCAAGGATACAATTATCACAGTTAACATGCAAATAATATGATAATAGAATAGAGAAACTTCATTAAAATTGATGCGATCCAGCAAGTTGTGTCAAATTCAAGCGATCCTTTGCAAATACCAAGTGGACCAATCACAAGAGCAAGAGCCAAACAAATGAAGGAAGCATTAAATGGGCTAGTGCAAGATACTTGGACAAAGCAAGTAGCAATTGGATCAAAGCTTGACAAAAATGCTGAAACGTCACTAACTTGATATGGGCTGCAAATGGAGATATTGATCAAGTTTTGGGCTTGCAAACTTGGAACTAAAGAGCTTGGACCAAGTACTACACATGGGAGGCTCATTTGGGCCTAAATAAGCACATTTTGAGCCTTAATTTGCTGATTACATATTCTTGAAGTTAGGTGTGAGAAAATCAACAAGGAGTTGGTGGCAGATTTGACTTTTGTTTTCTCTTGCATATTGTATTTGATTTTTCAACTTTCTTCTAGATTGTATTAGAATTTTGTGTTCATGTATTAGACTTTTAGGTTTCCTAGCACATGGTATTAGACTTTGTATTTTCTATGTTCAGATTTGCACCTACTACAATTAGGACATATTTCCCTATAAATACTTGGTGCTTCTTCATTTGTAAGACACACAATTCAGATTTGAATCATAAATGAAAGTTGCACTTCTGCACTTTGTTTCTTGTGAGTGGATTCTCTCTAAGGGTTCTTTTTAGAACTAACAAACTTATCAAGGCTTGATCAACCTTGTGGCGTTTTTCCAACACTTCGGGTCCTTGTTCTTTCGTGTTCAAGGGTTCAAGTGGATCGTCGATCTGTGTTTAGCTTTCTTGGGGTGTGTATATTTCAGAATTAGTTGTGGGTTCGTGGGATCTTCCCTTGTGGGTTCGCACCATATTCAAATCCAAGCAATCTGGTATTTAGAGAAGAAAGAGCACTATACCTTTTTGACAATACTTCAACAACAACATTCTCTTTACCTTTTTTATATATGATAACATATGGAAATGTCTCAATAAATTTCTCTAAAGTTTGATATTCATGATAACTTGCTGCCCTTAAGATGCCTTGAACTCAACACTTTGAATTTTCATTGTCCCATGGATTTTGCTGTTTGTAGGTGTTCTTATATGCATGTTGCAGCTTGTTTTGATGATACTCTTATTTATAGCAACAAACATGATTAGCATGTGAATCATTTGCTATGTGTGCTTGAAGTTTTGAGAAAGGAACAATTGATTTCAATTCTGGAAAATTCTGATTGTTGCATGGAAAACATTGATTTCCTTTGTTATGTGTTTTTGCTTGGTCAAGGTAAGCTCAACAAAAGGCATACATGCTGGCTGAAATTTATTGAGACATTTCCATATGTTATCATATATAAAAAAGGTAAAGAGAATGTTGTTGTTGAAGTATTGTCAAAAAGGTATAGTGCTCTTTCTTCTCTAAATACCAGATTGCTTGGATTTGAATATGGTGCGAACCCACAAGGGAAGATCCCACGAACCCACAACCAATTCTGAAATATACACACCCCAAGAAAGCTAAACACAGATCGACGATCCACTTGAACCCTTGAACACGAAAGAACAAGGACCCGAAGTGTTGGAAAAACGCCACAAGGTTGATCAAGCCTTGATAAGTTTGTTAGTTCTAAAAAGAACCCTTAGAGAGAATCCACTCTCAAGAAACAAAGTGCAGAAGTGCAACTTTCATTTATGATTCAAATCTGAATTGTGTGTCTTACAAATGAAGAAGCACCAAGTATTTATAGGGAAATATGTCCTAATTGTAGTAGGTGCAAATCTGAACATAGAAAATACAAAGTCTAATACCATGTGCTAGGAAACCTAAAAGTCTAATACATGAACACAAAATTCTAATACAATCTAGAAGAAAGTTGAAAAATCAAATACAATATGCAAGAGAAAACAAAAGTCAAATCTGCCACCAACTCCTTGTTGATTTTCGCACACCTAACTTCAAGAATATGTAATCAGCAAATTAAGGCTCAAAATGTGCTTATTTAGGCCCAAATGAGCCTCCCATGTGTAGTACTTGGTCCAAGCTCTTTAGTTCCAAGTTTGCAAGCCCAAAACTTGATCAATATCTCCATTTGCAGCCCATATCAAGTTAGTGACGTTTTCAGCATTTTTGTCAAGCTTTGATCCAATTGCTACTTGCTTTGTCCAAGTATCTTGCACTAGCCCATTTAATGCTTCCTTCATTTGTTTGGCTCTTGCTCTTGTGATTGGTCCACTTGGTATTTGCAAAGGATCGCTTGAATTTGACACAACTTGCTGGATCGCATCAAAAATAATAATGTTCAAAGTACAATGATTGGCCCTTAGGGCACAATTTCCAACAAATACATGGCAATCTCGCTACCTCACAGGAAATCATATTAGCAGGACATTTCAAAATAACCAAGTGCTAAAAATAGTGCTTGGCTATAGCCAAAATCAGCACAGAAGGTTTTTGGCTATAGCTAATATTTTCTGGCTGTGGCCAAAACGTGTACAGAAAGTTTTGCGTTGCAGCCAATATTTCTGGCGGCAGCAAAGAAAACTTCAAAAAATCATAATTAATTTCAGAAAAATCAAAATGAGGTGATCCTAAAGCCCATTGAAAGAGTTTTAAGTCCTCTTCATAGAAAAAATATGAACCATTACCAGAAATCATCACACAATTCCAGAATTACACAAAATCCCACACTGCTCCAGAATTTAGTCCAATTTCGACATTGACCTTTGGGCAACCATAACTCCCAACACAGAAAACAAATGACACAAATTCTATATCCATTTTGAATCTTGGGATGTAAACTTTAAGACTGGAAAATTTCATAATTTTTAGACTTCATTTGGCCATTCAAAAAGTCAATACAAACAGACTCTCCAGAACAGAATTCACACTGGACACAATTTCAGTTTTGCCTCAATTGCTTCCAATGGTCCAATTTCCACATCAAACATCATTCTCACAAAAAATTTCACAAGGAATCCATTGAAAACACCATATAAATCAAATTCAAAATATATTGGCATGTTACCACAACATTTCACACAAATCACAATTCAAACCACAACATTGCACCACTTTCCATTTCAAATTCTCAAATCAATTTCAATGGCATCATAACACAACTTGACATTATTTTTAACACAAAACACAATCCAATTCCACCATTTACATACCATACAAAATTTACCACAAAATCAGGGAAAATTCCATAATTCACAATACTTAACCAAAAGCCATAAAACTTAGATCAAAATGCTTCAAACACTCACATCTTCCTCTTTCCCAAACCAATTCTTTGATTCTTCATCTTTCCAAATTCTCACAAGCTCTCAAACACCTTCTTTCACAAATCTAAAACCATAGAGATAAATCTCTCATCACTATGAACAACATTAAAGAAGGATATTAGAGCATTAGAGGACCACAAATAAGTCAAAACTCACCTTGTTTCTTTCTCTTTCCTCCCCCATGTTAGATTTCAAGTTTTGATGATAACAAAAGCTAATTGTGTGCAAAGCATGTTTTTACAAGTCTAGAGATTGATCGCAAAGTTACTAAATGCATATGGCAAAGTTTAGAGATGTCTGCTGTCAGATTTTGCTGATGCACTTGAGCAACATAGTTAACACTCAAGCATAAACCTCTCATGCAAGTGTTGGACAAGAAGTGTTTGACAGAGAGCAATTGCTGTCAATTTTACTGATGTACTCGAGCACTATAACCAATACTCGAGAATGAAGCTGTTTTGTACTCGAGCATATGAAAGTATTGCACTGAAAGTGTTTGACATAGAGCAATGTTAGAACAAGATATCAACATTTCACTTGAGCACAGGTTCTGTCTTGAGTAATGGTAATATCTGCACCCGAGTCCTAGCGAGTGAGGGACTGTGAGTGTTTGGCCGAGAGTCATCCAAAATAAAGAAGCACAAGCATGCCCGAGTGAGAGTTCATGTGCCCGAGTGATACATCAGCACTCACGAGTGAGAAATCTAACTCTCTCAATTCTGATGCAAGTACTGAAGACAAAGAGCATATTATAGAAGAATATTCGTCTCAATTGAGTAAGAGTATGTATGCTCGAGTGAGGGCCCATATCACCTGCGAGTGCAAAATCACACTCTTGATAAAACTGGGTGTGAGTGTTGTCCAGAGACGTGCCTCATAGTGCAAATGAAGTAGTACTCGAGTGAGGGGACCAGTGCCCGAGTGAGGACCCACATCACTTACAAGTGTGAAAATGCATTCTCTCAAAATATGTGGAATTACAAGTGTAAAACTGAAGCAAAAGGAGAAAATATGGTATTGAACTTGAGTGAGACATCAAAGTGCTCGAGTAATACTCTGCTAGAAGCCAAAACACACCAATCTTATAGCGTTCAATCTGAATATGGTCTAGTGATATTTATTCATTTTATTTTCACTTATTATTATATAACATCATTTAACATGTATTATGAGTATGATACAGGAGTTTGAACGTTTGAATTAAAAGGACACAGAGGAAGTCAAACAATGGCAGACAACATCATTACGACCATCTAAGCACGTATCTACCGTGATTGAAGATGATTTCAAACATACGCATGACGTTCCACAGTAACATGCCCCGCTCCACAATGATCATTATTCAAATGGGCAAAAACAAATGTCTATAAATACAAAGTTCCAGAGACCATCAAATAGAACGAATTGCAAGAATCCACACAAGCAAATTCACGAGTCTCTGTTATTCAAATTTTCTCTGTATTCATTTCATTCTTCAGTGTTCATTATAAATGCTCTATAAGAGAGTCTGTATACACTTCAAATTCAATTTTCATTTGATCTCAAGGTACTGAGACCTTGAGAGGGGCGATTTCCTTACGAAAGAAGAAGTGAGAGAATTCCTAGTAGGACTTTCTGCTCATAAGACTTACAAGATACAAGTAGAAGAGAATGTTGCTGCTCGTAAGACTTATAGTGGTGTAAGCAGGAAAGAACGTTGCTGCTCATAAGACTTGTATACGTAAGCAAGAGAGAAAGGTCATATGTTTATTTTTCTGCTCATAAGACTTGTCATAAGGGGGAGAGAAATTTCTAGTATTTCTACACGTAGTCCTTTCAAGGACAGTTGTTGTCTTGCAGTGTTCTGAGAGCCCACTGAATCTTGGAAGAATAGTGAAAATCTCAGTAGGTTTTGATCTCTAAGGACTGGACGTAGGCCTGGTTTTTGGCCGAACTGGTATAATTCTCTGTGTGCTTATCTTCTCAACTCTACTCTAGCTACAACTATTACCATATCACCATATCAACCAAAAAATTTATCACATCACCCAATTCACCCCCCTCTTGGGTGAAGCTTGCCTCTTTCATTTGGTATCAGAGAAAGGTCTTCTTTGAAGAGCCTAACAGCTTGAGAAGGATCCGATAAATGGCAACAATGGGTGAAAACATTCTTCTAGATGGATCTTCAATTACTAGACCTCCTGGTTTTGCTGGAGAACATTTTTCATTCTAGAAAGCTAAGTTTAGAGTGTTCATGATGGCTAACGAGTACGGTTTATAGAATATGATACAAGATGGTGACTATGTTCTATAAAGAAAATCAAAGATAGAGTCATTAAAAAGAGCCCAGAGGAGTTTGATGAAGATGACAAGAGGTTAGTAACATTAAGTAGTAAAGCTATTTTAATGATACAGAGTGCTCTCAATCAAAACGAATATTTCCAAATCTGCACTCTACCAACAGCTAAAGATATGTGGGATGCTCTTGAAATCGTTCACGAAGGAACATCCGAAGTTAAGGAAAATAAAATCAATATTATAATTACAAAGTATGATCTATTTCGTATGAAACCTGGAGAAGGAATATTAGAATTCGAACTCATGTACACTCATCTTGTTAATCAATTATCAATATTATAATTACACTTGTTAATCATTTGACCAAAATTCCCAGGTAAGAAAGATTCTTAACATTCTTACGAAAGAATGGGAAGTGAAAGTGATAGTATCGAAGAACCTAAAAGAGAGTCAATGAGATCCGTAGTTGCTCTCTTTGGTAGTCTTTCTGAGTATGAAGGGAAGTTGAGATTCAAGAAGGAACTAGAAGAGTTCGATGATAAAAAGAAAAGAGGAGTTGCACTTAAAGCTATTAAGGAAGAAGAATCGTCCAAAAATGAAGATGTTCCTAATGATGATGATATGGGAATGATCATGTGAAAATTCAAGAAGTTCTATAGAAGAGGTCAAAAGAACTTCAAAAATTATCAGGGTGGACCAAGCAAGAAAGAAAACAAGGAGCAACAGATAGTATGCTATGAATGTAGGAAGCCTGGACACATCAAATCCGAATTCTTCAGAAACAAAGACAAAAGGAAGAAAAAAAAAGAAAGCATACATATCATCTATATGGGGTGATAGTTCATCGGATGAAGAAAGCGATGATGACGAAGTGACAAATCTATGCTTGGTAGCCAAAGAAGAAGAATCGGATTCTGAGGTAAGTGATTCTGAACCTACTTATGATGAGTTATTATCTGAATATAATGCATTGCATACAGAATTCATCAAGGTTGCTAAAGAAATGGTTAGTTACAAGAAGAAAGTAAAGGAATTAGAAAATACTATCATATCATCATATGAAGTATGTGAAGAAAAAGATAAGAAAATAAGAGATTTAACAAAAACTATGGAAAAATTTAATAAAGGAAGTGAAACTCTTAAAGTTATTCTGAATTCTCGAAAGTTTCCTTTGATAAATCTGGAATTGGATATAAGTCCGATCATGATAGAAATAGAGGAAATAAGAAGAATAGCAGTAGAACTTATCTCAAATATTTCAAGAATTCTGTGCATACATCAAATCCATTTCAATCATGTAGCTATTGTAATAGGAAAGGACATTATACTTCATCATGTTATTTTAGAAAAGGACAAGTCATCGGCACATATAAATGGGTTCCGAAAGGGACACATGTATTACATACTAACCACAAAGGACCTAAGAAAGTGTGGGTACCTAAAACTTGATCACCTTACTCTTGGTATGTCTTAAAGCATCACGATCAAACAAGTGGTATATTGATAGTGGATGCTCCAGACACATGACTGGTGACAAAAATAAGTTCACCATGCTGGAAACCAAAGAAGAAGGAAAGGTAACATTTGGAGGTAATCAATTTGGATGTATTGCTGGAATTGGTGAAGTGGGAAAATCCAATGGTGTTCAAATCAACGATGTATATTATGTTGAAGGATTATGCCACAACCTCTTGAGTGTAAGTCAAAGCATTGACAAAGATAACTGGGTGATTGTTGATTCAAAAGAATGCTTGATAGTAAACAACAAAGATCTACCACTTAATAAAGATTCCATCAAGGCAAAGATCAGAGATCAAAGGGACAGTAACTGTTATACTATTTATCTAAATTAAAATTCTTCAGAAAATTGTTTTCTCAGCAGATTAGAGGAAAGTTGGTTATGGCATAAGCGTCTGGCTCATGTTAATATGAATCAACTTGACAAACTGATTAGAAAAGATTTAGTTATTCGTCTTCCTAAACAAAATTTCAAAGATAACATGATTTGTGAAGTTTGTCAAAAAGGTAAACAAACTAAATCGTCATTCAAAACAAAGTATGAGATTTCTACTTCCAAACCTTTTGATAGAGCTCAATATTTATATCTTTTTATTAATTAATCTTAGGCTTTTGTGGGACTTAATTGAATATTTTGGGCATAATCAAGTGTTAATGTGAGACTTTAATGGAAGAATAATTTGGGAATTAAAGTGGTTCAATTGTTATATTTTTAATTAATATTTTTTTTATTCTCATTATTCTTTAATTGCGAGCAAAAGATATTACCTTTGTGAATCTAATTTTGTAGGTGAAGGAAAGACAACTCATTTTAACCTAAAGACAATTAAAGAAATTGGAAGGAAGGGGACCACATGAAATGAGAAATGAGAAGTCAAGTGGGCCGAACTGAATTGAGTGAAGAAAATGACCTTGGACCGAATAGAAATGAAAGAAGAGGATGATGGGATAAATTAATTAAGGGAGCAGCTGGACCAATTTGTGAAGTAGGCTGAAACATTTGAATGAGAATTGATTAAGGGAGCTGGACTGAATTGAAGAAAGGATAAGAGGGGACCACGTGGAAGATGAAAAGAGGAGGGGCGTATATCATAGCTGGGCTGAAATGAATGCTGAACCGAAGGGAAATGGAGTTGGACTAAATACAAAAATGCTGACCATGGAAGGAGAGAATGGAAGAATAAAAACAAAAGAGGGCTGGTCCACAAAGGCGGTTGGACAAAAGTGATATTGAGAAGCAGGCATTGGACCGAAAGGAGGGAAATGGATCAATTGAAGAAAAGAATAGTAGGAGGGTTTGGCGGCTGTGCATAAAGAAAAGGGAAGGGGACCACATGAGAGACACGATAGAAGAAAAGGGAAAAAGACGAAATAAAGGGCTGACGTGAGGGTTGAAGAAAAAAGGAGGAGGGAAAAGGCACGCGACTGAGGGAGGAGGCGGCTGTGTGTGTGTGGCTGTGAAACGAGAGGCATGAGCAGCACCGTATAAAAGGAAGCGAGAATTCGCTGTTGCATCGGGAGTGAAGTGCTTTTCGGTGTTTTCCCCTTTGTTCTCCATGGCTATCCTCCTCTCATTTCATCAAGCTTCATCCTTCTCTTCCTCCATGTGTAGCTAAGCTTTGGTGATTTCCTTGAGTTGGGTAATGGTTTGAGCTTCTAAACTTCAATGGAATTCCTTTAAGCTCTCTTTTTAGTTCATGATTATGTAGCTTGGTTAAGTATGTAATTGTGATCTAGATTGTTATTCCAAGTGAATAAACTTGGTTGTTGAGCTAGGAGTTGATTAATTAAGCTTTGTATGATTCATATTATGAGTAGGTTGAATTGTTTATTCCAACTTGGTTAAGTGGATTTAAATGATTAAGCTGAATGTTTTGAATTGTTGTAATGGTAATTACAAGCTAGAATTGGAAGTTGATTATTCATCTCTTTGAGTTTGAATTATTGGTGGTATTCATTTAATTGCTTCGGTAGAATGAATTAAATGATTATTGCAAGTATGGAGCTAGTGGTAACTTAGTTCCATCCTCTTGACTCATATTGTGGAATTCATATCATTAGCAAGCAAGGAAGACTAAAACCCCAACTCAAGGGAATCCCATTTCATCATTCTTCTAGTTTATTAACTTTACTTTGTTATTAGTGTTAAATTCAATTCCAATTGCTTCTTTGTTTTAGAAACCAAAAAAATTACAAAAATATTGTTTTAGTTTAGATTACTTCATTAGTTTAAAAAGAAATTTCTCCAAATGATTTCTCTCAACTTTAAGGTTTTTTGTCACTTTACTACTTAGAAACTTGGAAGTTAATCTCCTCACAAGAACGACCTAGGTTGAGCTACTATGCTACATTCTTAAACCTAGTTTTATTTTGTGAACTCACACGACATGGGTTCATCACCTTTACAATTACTTCATATGGATTTGGTAGGTCCAGCAAGAGTAAAAAGTTTTGGAGGAAATCTATATACTTTAGTAATCGTCGATAACTTTACAAGATTTACATAGACTATATTTATTGCTTCAAAAGATGAAACATTTGTCAAATTTATTACGTTTACTAAGAAGGTCCAAAATGAGAAAGGTATTTCTATTGTTTCTATTAGGATAGACCATAGAGGAGAATTTGATAATCAACTCTTTGAAGACTACTGCAACAATGAAGGAATAAATCACAACTTCTCTGCACCTAGAACACCCCAGCAAAATGGAGTAGTAGAAAGGAAGAACAGAGTCCTCATAGAAATGGCAAGAGCAATACTTAATGAAAAAAAATGTCATAAGTGTTCTGGGTAGATGCAATGAGTACTGCATGCTATATTTCAAATCGAGCATATATTTCACAAGTCACTTGGTAAGACTCCATATGAACTCTACAAAGGAAGAAAGCCAAATCTTGCTTATCTACACATCTTCAGATGCAAGTGCTTTATTCACAACAATGGTAAAGAAAATTTGGGTAAATTTGATTCAAAATCTGATAAAGGTTTATTTTTAGGATATTCTAATAGAAGTAAAGCATATGAGTTTTTAATAAGAGAACTTGTAAAGTTGAAGAATCTATTCATGTTGTGTTTGATGAACTTGACTCTCAGACAAAGCATTTTGATGAAGAAGAAATGGATTTGATAAAGAAAAAAAAACCATTTCAAAACAGAATGATTTTGAAACAAATTATTTTCAAAATATAGAAGATGTCGATGATCATGCTCAACCAAAAGCATGGAGACATATTAAGGATCATCCAATTGATCAAGTAATTGGAGATATTCATGAAGGTGTCAAAACCAGAAATAGAATTCTCAATAAGGTAACTTTTTCATCTTTTATTTCTGAAATTGAACCTTCTAATATGGAAGAAGCTTTATCTAACAACGATTGGGTGATTGCTATGCAAGAACAATTAAATCAATTTCGAAGAAATCAAGTTTGGGATTTGGTTCCTCGACCTAAAGATCGCTCGGTTATAGGGACCAAATGGGTTTTCAAAAACAAACTTGATGAATCATCAATCATTGTGAGAAATAAAGCAAGATTGGTAGCCAAAGGCTATAATCAAGAAGAAGGTATTGATTATGAGGAAACATATGCTCCAGTGGCAAGATTGGAAGCAATATGAGTACTCTTAGCTTTTGCTTGCATTAAAGGTTTTAAACTTTATCAAATAGATATGAAAAGTACTTTTCTAAATGGTTATATTATGGAGGAAGTATATGTAGAACAACCTACTGGTTTTGAAGATGAAACAAAGCCGATCATGTTTTCAAACTTAAGAAAGCTTTATATGGTTTGAAACAAGCACCTAGAGCTTGATATGAAAGACTCAGCAAGTTTCTTCTTGATCAAAACTTTGTTAGAGGAAAAGTGGATACAACTCTTTTCATTAAACATAATAAATATGATATCCTAATTGTTCAAATTTATGTTGATGATATTATTTTCGGTGCTACAACGAATCTATGAGTCAAGAATTTTCCAAGATTCTGTAAGGGGAGTTTGAGATGTCCATGATGGGAGAATTAAATTTCTTCCTTGGACTTCAAATTAAGCAAAAGAAGAATGGGATATTTGTATCTCAAACTAAATATTTGAAGGATTTGTTGGAGAAGTATGGATTGGACAATGCTAATAGAGCTGATACTCCAATTAGTTCTACAACATTATTGGATGCTGATGTAAAGGGTCCCAGTTACAACATCACTAAATATAGAGGAATGATTGGTTCATTACTCTATCTTACAGCAAGTAGGCCAGATATTCAGTTTAGTGTTGGAATGTGCGTAAGATATCAATCTGCTCTTAAGGTATCACATGCAGAGACTGTGAAAAGAATCTTCAAATATCGAGGAGACACCACAGAACTTGGATTATGGTATCCAAAAAGAGGAAATGAATATTTGATGGCCTATTCAGATTCAGATCATGGAGGATATAAAAATGACAGGAAAAGTACTAGTGGTCAATGTCAATTCCTTGGAGGATCTCTGGTATCGTGGTTCAGTATAACGCAAAACACAGTGTCATTATCTTCTACTGAAGCTGAATATATAGCTGTAGCAAGTTGTTGTTCTCAAGTACTATGGTTAAAGCAACAACTTCAGGATTTGGGGATATACTTAAAGGAGATTCCAATTTATTGTGATAACACTAGTACCATTAGCTTGGCCAAGAATCTTGTACAACATTCAAGGACCAAACACATAGATATCCGATATCATTTCATTCGAGAGCATGTGCAAAAGAAGGATGTCAAAGTAGAATTCATACCGACACATCTTCAACTCACTGACATATTCACAAAGCCAATAGCCAAAGAACAATTCTTATATATTCAAAGAGAATTGAGAATGGTTAAGTTCAATGAGTTGTAAGTTTTACTTGTTAATTATTATGAGTTTTTAATGATAACCATACTGACTTTGGCATCGGAGTATATAGAAATTGTTTTTGCAGGTATGTCACTCGAGCACTGGAAGTGTTACTCGAGTGATAAGCTTATTCTCACTTGAGTTAATCAACAGTGCTCGAGTCTAGAACTATAGCAGATACTCTACCCCAGGCTATGAAAAATAGGGATTAACAGAGTATGTAAGAACTCTTAAAACTCACTCAAGCATACCAAGAGTGACAAGTCTCACTCGAGTGAGGAAAGATCTTCACTCAAGCATGGAATGAATTTATCGAAGTGAAGCAAGAAAACTCAAGCAAAAGGAATAAATTTATGCAAATACTCATTCAAAGCATGGTTACTTAAATGATTTTGGAGGATTTGAGTACAAAGATGAAAAATATAACAAGCTATATTTAAATCAGGTACGCTTTTACATGTTTTAACAAATTTGTCTAAATATCACTCGAGCACAATATGATCACACTTGAGCATGGTATGAACAACACTCGAGCACTAGGGTTGTCACTCAAGCATTAGAACTTATATCAGTTACGTGATAGCTCAGACCGTCACACTTCTACCTCTCACTCAAAGCGTTGCATCACTTGAAGGTCGTCTCCTTTCACCTCCGACCGTTACCCGTTGATTAATCATTTCATTTTGCTTCAAATCACCATTAAAACTCTTCAATATTCTTTATAAGGTGAGATTTGTACTCAAAGTTTCTCATTTTGTGCCCTAATACTCTAAAACTTTCTTACTTTATCCTAAGCAAATCTATGATTTCTATTGTTTTCATTCCATTTTTCAATGGCTAGAACTAAGATTCCTATTGTTTCCCATTCACCTTCAACCACTCATTTAGCCGCTAGTGTCTCAGAGACTCCAATGGCCTCATCTTGGTCTCCTACTCTTTCTCTGTCTTCTACTTCTACACCTCCTCCTAAACCCAAAACCAAAAAGAGAACTCGAGCCAAAAAACCTCACCTTAACCTCAAATGGCTAAGAAAGATCAACCTATACAAAAGAAACCAAAGGGAGTGGTTTTCAAAGAACCGATTATGACTCGGTCTCAATCTAAAAAAGGCAAAGGAAGAGGAAAGAAGAAGGAAACAAAGCAACCACAACAATCTTCTTCCTCCGATGACTCCTTTAATATGCAACTCCGGGAAGCAATGGAGAAATCAAAACTTAACACATTAGTTAGAAAAATTGCCTCACAAGCCGGTGCCTCAAGTTCACATCAAGTTGGCCAGTCCAATGCGGCTACTCAGGGGTTCCTTCCACATCACAAGCTCTAGAGGAAGAACAAGTCACAAATCCTCCTGAAGACTTTAATGTTAAGGAACTGAAGGCATTTAAACAGAAGGTATATGATTTTGAGTTTGCACATAGAAAATTTTGTCCTATAGTTGATGTCGACTTAGAATATCTATTGAAGAGCTGTGGTTTGGATTTTCATCCTTTTCTTGAATTTTTTGCTCCCTGGCTGAGTGTTCATATTCCTTATTCACCCTCTGTTGTGAAAACTTTTTATTGCAACATGAAATCCCACAACATAAAATCTAGGACTGGAGAATTGATAGAGGAAGCAATATCTACCACTGTTAGAGATCAATTCATTATGATATCTGCTAGTTTCATTAATGATTTACTTGGATATGTTGCACCTCCTTCTGATCCACCCACTCTATCAGCCAATGAAGTCTTCCGGCTTTTGAGACCAAATGACCCTATAGGCCCTCTAAACTTTAAGCCTATTGACATGCCTGATTCAAATCGTGCCCTTAACTACATATACTCTCGTAGCATTGTTAATAAATCCAAAAATTATACCCATTTTGCTTAGAGAGATTACTACTTGTTGGCCTCCTTTCTAACCGGTCAGCAAAGAAATACGGGGGAGATTATTTTTAGTGATATGAGAAGATTTTGATTTTCTTCATCAAAATCCGCCACTATACCATACCCACAAATTGTGTCTCTCATTCTCAAGAAAAATAAAGTGCGGTATTTGGAGGGAACTTAAAGGGTAACCATTCCAAGGTTTGGTAAGACTCAATTGACTCATATGAGTATCAATCTTCTAGTGAGTCAAACCAAGGCTACATCTCACAAAGAAGCCACTCCTTCGAGAGGTGATGAGGCTCAATCTTTTGCTCAAGGTTCAATTCCACTTCCATCTTTCCTGAATGCATCACTTTCCACTCATCTGACTAAGTGATCAATCAAGCTGTGTCTGGTCTAAAAAAGGAATTGATGACTGAGTATGAGAAGTTGGTAAACATGATGGAGTTACAAGCCTTAAAGTTGGTGGACAAGGCGAATACCAAATTTGACTTGATGTTCAAGGCTCAAGAAGATATGTCGAGAAGAATCACTGATATAGAGATCTTCCTACACACTCATTTTCCGACTATATCTTCTGAGGTGCCACCTGAGACTACTCCTGCCACAACTTCACCTTCTCATACACAGACACATGTTCTCTTCACCGATCTAGATTCCAATGTTGATGCCACTTATGATCGATTGCCTTCACCACCACCTACAACCTCTGTTCCTCAACCATTATCTCCACCCTTTGAGCCAGAGCCAGTAGACCCTTCCACTGCCATGGTGCTCTTTGCCCCACCATCATATCTCACTTTTCCTCAGCCCCCTTCTGATGTTGACAAAATGGGGGAGAAGGATCTGTGATGGTTTCTGAGCTAATAGGATTAGATTTAGGGTGTATTGGGTAGTTTTTCTGTATTGGGGTAGGATTACTGTTGTTATTACTGTTTTTTTCTATTCTACTTTTGCTGACATGGTTGTATATGGGGTTTTTATGGGTAGATGTTGATTCAAGCTTAATACTTACTTTTCAAGTTCACTAATGGTTATTCTCAAGTTTGTTAAGTTTTAATGATTTCTGTTCGGTTTTAATGATTTCTATGATACTATGACTTATCTTGGTTTTTAAGTGTCCATTAGAAGTATTACAGGAAACATATGAGGATAAGCACAAAAATCTGAAAATGAGTCTAAATCTTTGTGAAATATGCATTTAGAAATGTTGATAATGTTTTCCATAATTTTAACTCTAATCAAGATTTTTCTTCAAACTCATCACAAAGGTTTTGTCATCATCAAAAAGGGGGAGAATGTTAGATTTCAAGTTTTGATGATAACAAAAGGTAATTGTGTGCAAAGCATGTTTTTACAAGTCTAGAGATTGATTACAAAGTTACCAAATGCATACGGCAAAGTTTAGAGATGTCTGCTGTCAGTTTTTTCTGATGCACTCGAGCAACAAAGTTAATACTCAAGCATAAACCTCTTTTACACTCGAGCACATGCAAGTGTTGGACAAGAAGTATTTGACAGAGAGCAATTGCTGTCAAATTTACTGATGCACTCGAGCATGAAGCTGTTTTACACTTGAGCATATGAAAGTGTTGCACTAAAAGTGATTGATAGAGAGCAAAGTTAGAACAAGATATCAACACTTCACTCGAGCACAGGTTATGTACTCGAATGATGATAATATCTGCACCTGAGTCTTAGCGAGTAAGGGACTGCTAGTGTTTGGCCGAGAGTCATGCAAAACAGAAAAGTACAAGCATGCCCAAGTGAGAGTTCATGTGCCCGAGTGATACATCAGCACTCACAAGTGAGAAATCTAACTCTCTCAATTCTGATGCAAGTACTGAAGACAAATAGCATATTATAGAAGAATATTCGTCTCAGTTGAGTAAGAGTATGTATGCTCGAGTGAGGGCCCACATCACCTGTGAGTGCAAAATCATACTCTTGACAAAACTGGGTGCGAGTGTTGTCGAGAGATGTGGCTCATAGTGTAAAATGAAGCAGCACTCGAGTGAGGGGACCAGTGCCCGAGTGAGGACTCACATCACTCACAATTGTGAAAATGTACTCTCTCAAAATCTGTGGAAGTGCAAGTGTAAAACTAAAGCAAAAGAAGAAAATATGGTATTGCACTTGAGTGAGACATCACAATGCTCGAGTGATACTCTGCCAGAAGCTAAAACGCACCAGTTTTACAGCGTTCAATTTGAATATAGTTTAATGATATTTATTCATTTTATTTTCACTTATTATATAACATCATTTAACATGTATTATAAGTGTGATACAGGAGTTTGAACGTTTGAATTAAAAGGACACAGAGGAAGTCAAACAATGGCAGACAACATCATTATGACTATCTAAGCACGTACCTACCGCGTTCAAAGATTTCAAACATACGCATGCCATTCCACAGTAACATGCCACACTCCACAATGATCATTATTCAAATGGGCAAAAACAAATGTCTATAAATACAAAGTTCCAGAGACCATCAAATACAACAAAGTGCAAGAATCCACACAAGCAAATTCACGAGTCTCTATTATTCACATTTTCTCTGTATTCATTTTGTTCTTCAGTGTTTATTATAAATGCTCTATAAGAGAGTCTGTATACACTTCAAATTCAATTTTCATTTGATCTCAAGGTACTGAGACCTTGAGATGGGAGATTTCCTTACGAAAGAAGCAGTGAGAGAATTCCTAGTAGGACTTTCTGCTTATAAGACTTACAAGATACAAGTAGAAGAGAATGTTGCTGCTCGTAAGACTTACAGTGGTGTAAGCATGAGAGAACGTTGCTGCTCGTAAGACTTGTATACGTAAGCAAGAGAGAAAGGTCATAGGTTTGTTTTTCTACGCATAAGACTTGTCGTAAAGGGGAGAAAGATTTCTAGTATTTCTACTTGTAGTCCTTTGAAGGACAGTTTTTGTATTATGGTGTTCCGAGAGCCCACTGAATCTTAGAAGAATAGTGAAAATCTCAGTAGGTCTTGATCTCTGAGGACTAGATGTAGGCCTGGTTTTTGGCCGAACCAGTATAATTCTCTATGTGCTTATCTTCTCAACTCTACTCTAGCTACAACTATTACCATATCACCACATCAACGAAAAAATTTATCACATCACCCAATTCACCCCCTCTTAGGTGAAGCTTGCCTCTTTCACCCTAAGCTAGCAAAAATGGAGAAATAGAGAGAGAGAGAGTGGAGAGGATGAAGAAGAGGATCAATTTTGTGTAAAAGAAGGCCCTTTGGCTAATCAAAAAGAGAGGAGAGGAGAGACTAATGAGGGTTGATTCTTTGACCCAAATCCTAGGGCTCTCAACTTGATACTTGGTAAAATCTTACCAAATCTCCCATGAGATCACATAAGCCCACACACATGGGATTTCACCCTCTTGATCTCTTGCACAATCAATTACAACCATTGATCTTTAAGTTAACAATGAGTTTCCTCTTCGATAACTGATCAATTGGTTAGTAACTTTACCGTTTTACCCCTGAATATGGCAATTCCTCTTGAATCACCACAAAACACATTCTTTTCCTCATTTCATCACTCATACGCCCTCCCCCTTATTTTCATCCAACTTAGATGTTCATCCATTACTGAACTCAAATACAGGGTTTGGATACGAATCATAACACATACGAATTGCAATTCACATAATCTTCTCCCAAAAGTGTTCATTTATCAATAATCACATCCACTTTTGGAGTCCTTAACCCTTAATCGAAATTTGGGATCCTACTAAATCAGGGCTTAGCAGTCCACTTATGTCAGGCTTATTCTCTAGTCTTAAATCTCAAAATTCGGGGTATTATATAATGATCCAATCATTCCTCTATATTTAGTAATGTTGAAGTTAGGGTCTTTCATATCAGCATCCAGTAGTTTAGTAAAGCTCATTGAAGTGTAAGCTCCATTGGAATTTTCCATTCTATACTTTCTAAGTAACTCCCTCAAATATTTGGTTTCTGATATAAATATCTCATTCCTCCATTGCTTGATTTGATGTCCAAGAAAGAAATTAATTTTCCCATTGTAGACATTTCAAATTCTCCCTACATGAGCTTAGACAATTTTTGACAAAGAGATTCGTCAGTAGCACCAAAGATTATATCATCAACATATATGTGAACAATTAAAAGATCATTTTTTGTTTTGTTTGATAAAAAGTGTTGTATTCACTTTTCCTTTAACATAGTTTTGATCAAGAAGAACTTGCTTAGTCTTTCGTACCAAGCTCTAGGTGCTTGTTTTAAACTATATAAAGCTTTCTTGAGTTTGAAAGCATGATCAGGTCTTGTGTCATCTTCAAAACCAGGAGGATGTTCTACATATACTTCCTCCATGATATAACCACTTAGAAAAGCACCTTTCATATCCATTTGATAAAGCTTAAAACCTTTAATGCATGTAAAGGCTAAGAGTACTCGTATAGGTTCCAATCTTGCCACTAGAGCATATGTTTCCTCATAATCAATATCTTCTTCTTGATTATAGCCTTTAGCAACTAACCTACCCTTATTTCTCATAATAATTGCTAATTCGTTAAGTTTCTTTTTGAAAACCCATTTGGTTCCTATGACTGAGTGAACTTTTGGTCGAGGTACTCAATCCCAAACTTGATTTCTTTGAAATTGATTTAACTCTTCTTGCATAGCAATCACCCAATTATTGTCAAAAAAATGCTTCTTTGATATTGGAAGGTTCAAACTTAAAAATAAAAGCAGAAAATATTACTTTATTAACAATTCTATTTCTTGTTTTGACACCTTCAAGGATATCTCCAATTACCTGATCAATTAGATTATCTTTAAGATGTCTCCATGCTTATGGTTAAGCAAGATCATCGACACCTTTTTCATTTTAAAGATCATTTGTTTCAAAATCATTTGGATTTGAAAGTTTTGTTTTTCTTTATGAAATCCATTTCTTCTTCATCAAAAGACTTTATCTAAGAATCAAGTTCATCAAACATAACATGGATGGACTCATCAATAGTACATGTTCTCTTATTAAAACTCTATATGCTTTACTTCTATTAGAATAACCTAGAAATAAACCTTCATTAGACTTTGAATCAAATTTACCCAAGTTTTCTTTACCATCGCTGTGAATGAAGCACTTGCATCAGAATATATATATGTAGATGAACATGATTTGGCTTTCTCCTTTTGTAGAGTTCATATGGTGTCTTTCCAAGTGACTTGCGAATGTATGCTCAATTTGAAATATAGCATGCAATACTCATTAATCTACCGAGTATACTTGTGACATTTCCTTTTCATTAAGCATTACCCATGCCATTTCTGTGAGGACTTATTCTTCCTTTCTACTACTCCATTTTGTTGAGGTGTTCTAGGTACAGAAAAAGTTGTGATCTATTCCCTCGTTGTTGCAAAAATCTTTAAAGAGTTGATTATCAAATTCTCCTCCATAGTCTGTCTTGATAAAGACATTAGAAAAACCATTCTCATTTTATACCTTCTTAGCAAACATAATAAATTCAATGAATGTTTCATCTTGTGAAGTAATAAATATAGTCAATGTAAATCTTATAAAATCATCGATAATTACTAAAGTATATAGATTTCCTTCAAAACTTTTTACTCTTGCTGGACTTACAAATCCAAATGAAGAAATTGTAAAGGTTTGGAAGTAGAAATCTCATACTTTGTTTTAAAAGAAGTTTAGTTTGTTTGTCTTTTTGACAAGCATCACAAATCATGACGTCTTTGAATTTAATTTTAGGATGACCAATAACTAAATCTTTTCTAATCAGTTTGTCAAGTTGGTTCATATTAACATGAGCCAGACTCTTATGCCATAACTAACTCTCCTCTAATTTGCTAAGAAAACAATTTTCATAACAATTTGAAGTTAAATTAATAGTATAATAGTTACCATCCCTTTGAGCTTGGATCCTTGCTTTGATGGATTCTTTGTTAAGTGGTAGATCTTTCTTGTTAACTATCAAGCATTCCTCTGAATCAAAGATTACCCAGTTATTTTTGTCAGTGCTTTGACTTACACTTAGGAGATTATGGCGTAACCCATTAATGTAATATACATCGTTAATTTGAACACTATCGGATTTTCTGACTTCAACAATTCTAACAATGCATTCAGATTGCTTATCTCTAAAAGTTACTTTTCCTCTTTCTTTGGTTTCTAGTATGGTGAACTTATCTCTGTCACCAGTCATGTATCTCGAGCATCCACTATCAATGTACCACTTGTTTTCCCGTGATGCTTTGAGACTTACCTAGGGTAATATGATTAAGCTTTAGGTACCCATACTTTCTTGGGTCCTTCGTGGTTAGTATGAATTACTCTTGGTACATGCGTCCCTTTCAGAACCCATTTGCATATACCAATGACCTTTCCCTTTTTAAAATGATAACATGAAGTATAATGGCCTTTCCTATTACAGTGACAACATAATGCAAATGGATTTGATGTATGCACATAAGTCATAAAATATTTGAGGTATGCCTTACTGCCTTTCTTCTTCTTTCCTTTGTTTCTATTCTAAACCGAATTATATCCAATTCCAGATTTATCATCAGTGACTCTTTGTGATTTCAGGATTACTTTAAGAGTTTCACTTCTTTTAGTAAATCTTTCCAATCTTTTTGTTAAATCACTTATTTTCTTTTCCTTTTTTTTTCATAAAATGCATATGATGAGATGATAGTACTTTCTAACTCTTTTACGTTCTTATTATGACTAATCATTTCTTTAGCTACCTTGATGAATTTAGTATGCAATGCATCATATTCAAATAATAACTCATCCTAAGTAGGTTTAGAGTCACTTACCTGGGAATCCAATTCTTCTTCCTTGGCCACCAAGCATAGATTTGCATCTTCGTCAATGTCACTTTCTTTATTTGATGAGCTATCACCCTATACGGATGATATGTATGCATTCTTTTTATACTTCTTCTTGTCCTTGTTTTTGAAGCATTCATACTTGATATGTCGAGGCTTTCCACATTCATAGCATACTATCTGTTGCTCCTTATTTTCTTTCTTGTTTGGTCCAACTTAGTAATTCTTGAAGTTCTTTTGGCCTCTTCTATAGAACTTCTTGAATTTCCTCACGATCATTCCTATATCATCATCAAGGATATCTTCATTTTCTAAAGAATCAGCTTCTTTAATGACTTGAAAGTGACTCCCCTTTTCTTTTTATCATCGAATTCTTCTAGTTCTTTCTTAAATTTTAGCTTTCCTTCAAACTCAGAAAGACGACCAAATAAAGTAGCTACAAATCTCATTAATTTACCTTTAGATTCTTTGATAGCTTTCACTTCTGCTTCCTATTCTTTTATGAGAATATTAAGAATCTTTCTGACTTTGGAATTTTAATCAAAGGTTTTCCCAAGTGCTGATAGCTTATTAACAAGATGGGTATATCAAAGCTTGAATTCAGAAATTCTTTCCCAAGTGCTGATCTATTTTTGGTTTCATCAAAAATAGATCATACTCTATAATTAGAGTATTGACTCTATTTTCTTTGATTCCAGATGTGCCTTTGTGGGCGATTTCAAGTGCATCCTACATGTCTTTGGATGTCGGTAGTGTATAGATTCAGAAATACTCCTTTTAGCTGAGGGCACTTTATATCATTAGAATAGCTTTACCATTTAATGTTACTAACCTCTTGTCATCATCATCAAATTCCTCTAGACTCTTTTCAAAACTATATCTTTGATTTTCTTCTTTGGAACATAATCACCGTCTTGTATCACATTCCATACACCATATTCGTTAGCCATCACAAGCACTCTAAAATTAGCTTTCCAAAACAAAAAATGTTCTCTAGTGAAACCAAGAGGTCTAGTGATAGAAGCTCCATCTGGAAGAAAGTTCTCATCCATTGTTGCCATTTACTGGATCCTTCTCAAGTTGTTTGGCTCTTTGGAGAAGACCTTGCTCTAATACCAAATGAAAAAGGCAAGCTTTACCCAATAGGGGCTGAATTGGGTGATATGATAAATTTTTCAGTTGATACAATAATATGAAAATAATTGTAGGTAGAGTAGAGTTGAGAAGATTGGCACACAGAGAGTTATACTAGTTGGGTCCAAAACCCAAACCTATATCTAATCTTAGGAAATAAAAACCTACTAAGATTTTCACTATTCTTCCAAGATTCAGTGGGCTCTCAGAATGCCACAAGACAACAATCATCCTTGTATGGACTATGAGTAGAAATATTTTAATACCTAGATTTTTTCTCCCCCTTACGACAAGTCTTATGTGCAGAAACAATCCTATAACCTTTCTTTCTTGCTTACTTATCCAAGTCTTACGAGTAGTAATATTCTCTCCTGCTCACACCCTTATAAGTCTTACGAGTAGCAGTACTCTCTCTTGCTTGCACCTTGTAAGTCTTACGAGCATAAAGTTTTACTACAAATTCTCTTAATTGCTTCTCTTGTAAGGATATCTACCCTTTCAAGGTCCCTATACCTTAAGATCAAATGAAAATATGATTTGAAATGTATACAGACTATCTCACAGAGCAAATATGATAAACACTAAAGTACAATATGAATACAAAGACTCTTGTAAGTATTTACTGTAAGCTTTCATTCGATGTTTTTTTTATCTTTTGGTACTCTATATTTATAGCACATTGTTTTCGGTTAATTGAATGATAGCTGTTGTGGAGTGGAGCGCAGCATTATAGTACAGCATGTGTGCGTTTGAAATCTCTAAACAAGATAATGTGGTAGGTTTGTAACGTGTGTGCTTAGCTTGTCGACTTTAGATGAAATGATTATGTCCGCCGTTTTTGACTTACTATATTAAACTATGATCCAGCTATCAATCTCCTGTTTCACACTTGAGGTATATGTTAAATCACTAGAGTTCATAGTGGTCTCACTCGAGTACAACACTAATTCTTTATTTCTCCTTTGCTTTTGTGTAGCACTTCCTTGTGAATTTGTAACAGTGCATTTTCTCACTTGCGAGTGTTCTGACCTCTCACTTGAGTACGTCTTGTCTCAATTGGGTGCATCTGTATTTTATAGTATGGACTCATGTCTTTGGATAACACTTGTAGCATATTTTTCAATAATATGATTTTACACTAGCGATTGTGGTGGCCCTCACTTGAGTGCATCAGCATATTTTGGCATCTGGACAACCTTTTACTCAACACTTGCATCAAAATCAGAAGAAGTGTGTTTTCTCACTCACGAGTGTTACTCCATCAATTAAGAACCAAAGACATTACTCGAGTGCACTACTCACTTTCACGCTCTTCCTTGCTCTCAGACAAACACTTTCTGTACCACACTCGCAGGACTCGAGTGAGTTGAGGCACTTACTTGAGCATTGACTTAGTGCTCAAGTGCAACGAGCATTTTTTGTCTCTAACTTTGCTCTCTATCAAGAACTTCTAAGAGTATGCCTTCAAGCCTGAGTGTAAATATGGTCATTACTTGAGTGTAGTGCCTCTCACTCAAGAATTGTTGAAAAATCTCTGAACTTAGTAGCTCTTTGTAAAACACTTTCAAGCTAACACTTCCTGTACTCAAGTTCAAAGCTAGTACTCACTCGAGTATGAGCTTCATCACTCGAGTGTGTTGTTAAAAACATAACAACTTTCTCTTGACTTTGTAAAATACATTTGGTAATCAATTAAATCAATGTTTATGCCTTTAAAACATAAATTTCTTACCAAAACACATAGTCACTCCTATTATCATTCTCTGGTTTTTGGTCTGAGAAGAAGACCCTGGTTGGTGGGCAGATAACCCAATTGTTGATTTTGCTGTCTTTGACTACTTGGATTTTATGATTTTACAGTATAATTTTTCCCTAATCTTATCCCCTAACAAAGAAGGAAGACCAACAAGGAATTTTTCTTTCCATAGAGGATGATTTCCATCTTCTCTAGTAAGGACTTAGTCAGGAAAGTATCCTTATACCACCTGAAATTTGATAAAGTTTCGTACCTAAGATTGGATAGAAGCTCTATAGATTTATATCTTTCCAAAGAGAAGAATCTTTGATAAAGTGTTCGAATTTGTTAACTATGTGAGAGTTAATAGAGTCTAGCACTGTTTCACCATCTAGTGATCGGAGTTCCATCATAAGAAATTTTAATGGCTGAAAGAATTTGAGCCTTCTGTTCATTTGTGAGACAATAATCCTACTAACCTCTGAGTTGTCCAGTAAGCCAGAGATTAGTATATGAACAATATCATCCTCTTGAAAATTGTTATATATTGAGTAGGCATTACTAACCATCGTCATTTATTGGAGAGTTTCCAAAATATTGGTCTCAAAGTTTCCATCTATATTCCAAACATAGATGTTATTTGCATTGAATTGTTTATAAACTACATCTCTTTCTTGAAGAGCTAAATCTGGAAGAGTAGCTCTCAGATAATACAATTTTGTTGGATTTCTCCAACTTATATTGTTGATTGGGTTTACCAATTTTTTACCCTCTTCTGTCTCAGAATAGTCTTCATTACTACTAGTTTGACTATTGTTTTCTAAGACATTAACCGAAGAAGAAGAAACATTTTTGTTGCTTTTTTCAGTTTAGAAGAAAAATGAGGAGTCTCATGAATCATGAGTTTTCTCAATTCTTCTTCAGCTCTTTGCTGAACAGTTTTCTTTTTAATACTACTTACAATGTTATTTGGGACAGAGTAAGTTTAAAAATTGGTTGCTTATCAGTAATACTAGGAATAGCACTACTGGGTAAGGAAATTTTTACATGTTTTTTAGTTAGGTGTTCATCTAAAGTTTGAAGATAAGAATTTGTATAATTATTTTGTTCAATAAGATTTTGAATATCTTTTGAATTTATATTTATGGAAAGATTTTTTGTTTTAAAAGGTGAAGCTATAACAGAGAATTATCCAATTTTAACACCAAGAATTTCATAAAATGATTTTGGAGTAAAATTAGATTCAATCATATATCCATGTTCTGTTTTCCAAGAAGTATTGACCTCTTAGATAGTTTTGAAAGGAGAATCCTTAATATTCCGTTCTTCAACATAGGCATCAAACCCAATAAAGAACGGAATATAGATGTTGAATTTTTCAAGTATTTTGTAAAACCTTTGTTGAATAGGTTCTCTTTTGTCTTTAGTATTACATTTTGCAAGAAACCAATCTCTTTTTGCTTTATTATGAATAGCATAAAAATCATTCTGAAGAAATTTTTTATCTAACTAAAATTGTTCCCCTATAACACATACCATATCAGAATATGTCAAAGACTAGTTAGTTTGGACCTTATCATCTTCTTCTTACTTTTGGTATACTAGTCTTACAACGCTAGATGATGTATCTAGTCCTTGTATAATAGAAGGAGGATTTGCTGGTTCTTTTGCTAAGGAGGCATTAGAAAGTCTAGAAGGGTGATCAATAGCAGTTCTAAAGCTTTCTGCAATTGAGGGTGATCTAGAAACACTAAAAGATCTTCTTTTATCAAAAGAGATTTTTACGTTTACATTTCAGCTCGGCTAATTTGCCAAAAATTGGGTGTTGTTTTAGGGGCTGAAGGAGCAACTTTTTCTAAAAACCAATAATCAGGGAGGGATACTTCATCCCATTTAATTATTTTTGGGTACTACAATATTAGCTTGTGTAGCATCTATTAGAAACAAACAAGTTTCATTTAGTTTTTGGTACATCTTAACCAAAGAAACACAAGAATTCATAACTTTATATTTTACCTTATAGATTAAAGCTATAGGTGTAACATCATCTTTCATGTCAAGCCCATGTAATTTTATGTTCAACCTGAGAGAATCCATAATAGGCTTATCATATAGGTGAACAGTTAGATCTGGAAAACAATTGACATAGATCAGCCCGTTATGAAGGCCTGCTTCATTTGTTCTGAGAAGAGAATCATAAAATTTATTGTGTCTAGTATCCTTAACACAAATTAATGTGGCAGCATTTAAACCTACATTAATTAAGGGTTTTAAGGCAACTTAGACACAACTTATATAGAGGAATTTATAATTCTTTTGATGTTTTATAATTGATTCTTCACACAAGAGAGGGATATCATCCATCCCTGAATTGAGAGGAATTAATTCCTCTACAGTTCTGATAATAAAATCATGTGTGTTAGAACAAGCGTTTCACCCAAGAGGGGGGTGAATTGGGTGACCTTAAAATTTCGTCGGAAATATAAAACTTTAACAGTAGAATTAAAACAGGAAAGAGTAAGGAGAAATATCACCGAAGTGTACACCAGGATTTATACTGGTTCAGTCACAACCACTTTGACCTACGTCCAATCCTCAGAGCTTCTCTGAGAGTTTCACTATAACTTCCAAGATTCAGTGGGTTCTTGGCACCTCAGTACAAGCAAGTTCCTACACCTGGACACTCGCTCCCCCTTACAAGTTGTAATTCAATCCCAACTCAAGGTTCCACAACCTTAAGTTACCTTAATAACAAATATTGAGTTTGAATGAAATATATCTCTCACAGAGTAAATAAGAATCACTGAAGCATAGAATCACAAGTACAATGAAAAACAGAGTAATGAACTTGATGATACGTTCGTAAGTGTGTTCTTATGTTTCTCTCTGTTCAGATGTTCCCATATATATAGATACGTTGGTAATGATTGCTAGAACATATTTCTTCATGTCCGTTGGAGCGTGCGCAGCCATTATTGACTTTTCCAGTTTTTGAAAAACATACGTTATGGTAGGTGACGGTCGGTGACATTTGAGCGTTGCTTTTGACTTTCCTTATTTGGTAAGATCTCTTCCTTGTTTATCTGTTGAAATGCTAAGTACACTAATATAATGAAAAGTTAATCAAATAGGAAACAGAACAATGACCGTTGGAATGATTTCAAACTTTCTGGGTTTGCTTACTCGAGTAGCTACTCGAGTATCACATGAATGTTACTCGAGTACTTACTCGAGTATCATCGGGAAATCTTTGATCAACTGCAAGTCAATGAATAAATACAAGATTACTCGGGTAGTGCATGGAATAACAAATTTTCAAACCTTTGGAAATATATGTTTACTCGGGTACCTACTCGAGTAAAGCACTCACAACTTTATGAGTTACTCGGGTACCAACTCGAGTAAACCTTCAAATAAACTTTTGGTTACTCGATGCTTTACTCCAGTAATGGTGGCAGGATTTTAAGGCCGAGAGCACTTACCTTGTTACTCGGGTATGGACTCGAGTAATGCATTCATTTGTGCATAGGTTACTCGGGTACAACCTTGAGTAAATGTACTTTTTGTGCATGACTTACCCTAGTAATGACTGGAAGTTTACCTTGAAAATATTTCTGCATACTCGGGTACTTACTCGAGGAATCCACTTAAAATACAACATTAGATACTTGCATACTAGAGTAAGGAGTCGAGGAAAATGAGATAAAAAGAAATCAAGTTAATCGGGTACCACCTTCAAGTTTTAACTTACCTTAGTGCGTTACTCGAGTAGCTCCTCGAGTAACATTAGCAGTAGTACTAAGTGCCGAGAGCTCCACATTTTCAGAAACAGAGTTACTCGAGTAGCTCCTCGAGTATCATTGGCAACTTGAAAGCAACTGGAAGTTTTTCACATGGTTACTCGAGTACCTCTTCGAGTAACATTGGCAGGCCGAGAGCAACTCCAAGTTTTTACCTGGTTACTCGAGTCTCTCCTCGAGTAACATTGGCAGGCCGAGAGCACCTTGAAAATACTTACACTATTACTCGAGTACTTACTCGAGTAATGTTGGGAGTTTACTGGAAGTTGTCTCTGGTTACTTCAAGTTTTGTCTCATTCTCGAGTAGCTCCTCAAGTAATGCCTTAGAAAACTTGCTTCTGATCAAGTTCCTCAGCATTTTCTCTTGATCTTTCTTCATTACTCCAATGCTTACTTCAAGTGATGCTTGTTCCTGTCATTACTTTGTTCAAACTTGTTTATTAATCATTTGCTTTTTTAAACCGTTCTTTTGTTATCATCAAAACATGAGATCTAACAATGTGTTTAAAAGAATTTTTCAATGGGCTGGAAATACAGCTCATTTTGATTACTGTCTGGAATGATCCAGTTGTTAGATCCCATATGTTTTGATGATAACAAAGATTGGATTAATAATATGGAAGGATTTGACAACAAACAAATGGATTTGAACAAAGTAGCATAGCATCACTTGGAGTCAGTACTGGAAGTAATCAACAATTTTTTAAGAAGGCTTACTCGAGTAGCCACTCGGGTAACAGAAGCCATTACTCGAGTAGCCACTCGGGTAACAGAAGCCATTACTCGAGTAGCCACTTGAGTAAGCAAACAGAATTTCATCCAGTGAGGCACTGCCAAATTTTGAACGAAGTTACTCGAGGGACCACTCAGGTAATCTGCAAAGTTACATAGACTATCACTCGAGTAGCCACTCGAGTAACAAGATTTTTATAGGCATCACTAGAGTAACCAGGTTCAAAATCTTCTAGTGACTCTCGGCCAAGAAATACAGCATGTCACTCAAGTAGCCACTCGAGTAACCAGTGAGAAAATAGCATTACTCGAGGGACTACCCAAGTAATCTGCAGAGTTATTTGAAGTGCCACTCGAGTAACCAAATAGTATACTCTCGACCAAGAATTTGATGCCATTACTCGAGGGAGTGATTGAGTAATCTGCCGGGTTATTTGAAAGCCACTCGAAGGACCACTCGAGTAAGGTGTAAAGAAAAATGAAGCCCACTCGAGTAGCCACTCTAGTCAGCAATTTACCACAGTGATCACCCAAGTAATCTGTGAAGGCAAAGACATGGCCACTCGAGTAATCAGGTATTTTCAAGGTTTGTAATATATCACTCCATGTCTTACCCGAGTAATTTCTGATGCAAAATGTTGATTTGCTCACTACCATATTTTTGACATCTTTACTCGAGGGACCACTCGAGTAACAAACTTGATCACTCGAGTAGCCTAAGGCAGTCCAGAAATTATATTTTCATCGAATATCTCTTGATTTGTTATCTATATGATTAACTCTTCATTATATTAGTATTCTAAGTACATTTGCAGAGATACAATGAAAGAGTATGACAGATTTGAGAAGTCAAATAAAAGTTCGAACATTTACCTAACACTACCTACCGCCAACGGATAGTTTTCAAATACGAAGAATAGTCAACCGTTGCTGCGCTACTCTAACGGACAAGTTTGAAATTGCTTCCAAACGATACTACAAATCATCTATATATTTGGAGCATTCAAAGAGAAGAAAATAAGGAGACACGAACTGAGAACACACATCGATCAATACACTTAGTGCTTTGTTTTCATATACTCATTCATTTGTACTTCAGAAATTATATATTTGCTCTGTGAGAGAGTTTTTCATTACAAACTCAATATTTGTTATTGAAACAACTTAAGGTAGTGGAACCTTGAGTTGGGGATTTGATTGCAACATGAAAGGAGGAGCGAGTATCCAGGTGTAGGAACTTGCTGTATACTGAGGTGCCAAGAACCCACTGAATCCTAGAGAATATAGTGAAACTCTCAGAAACGCTCTGAGGACTAGACGTAGGTCAAAGTAGTTGTTGCCAAACTAGTATAACTCCCGGTGTACACTATGGTGATATTTCTCCTTTCTCTTAACTGTTTTTAATATTCCGTAAATTTCCTTATACGCAATGAAATTTTTGAATCACCCAATTCACCCCCCTCTTGGGTGAAACGCTTGCACTAACATTTGGTATCAGAGCGTAGGTCTTCTTGTTAAGGTTTAATAGCCTAAGACGGATCCAATGGCAAGCATGGGTGAAGGCATTCTTCCCAACAGGGCTTCTATCACAAGACCTCCGGGTTTCCATGGTGAACACTTCTCATTCTGGAAAGCGAAGTTTAAAGTCTTCGTAATGGCTACTGAATATGGGCTATGAGATGTGTTTGAGAGTGGAAACTACAAACCTGAAAAGATTGTAGATTCACAAAGAGTTCCTAAGACAACAATAAAATATGATGAGAATGACAAGAAACTCATCACACTCAACAGCAAAGCAATTTTAATGATGCAAAGTGCCTTGAGGCAAAATGAGTACTTCAGAATCTGCACACTCCTAACAGCTAAAGAAATGTGGGAAGCTTTGGAAATAGCTCATGAAGGAACTTCTGGAATAAAAGAAAACCGGATCAATACTCTGGTTACTGAGTTTGATTTTCTTCTAATGAAGTCAGGTGAGTCGATAGCTGAATTTGGACTTAGATATACTCACCTTGTTAATCAACTTGCAGCACTTGGAAAAGTCTATGATCAACATACCCAAGTACGAAAGATTTTAAATATTCTTTTTAAAGACTAGGAGGTAAAGGTCATTGCAATTGAGGAAGTAAAAGGTGAATCAATGCGATCAGTTGCTTCTCTATTCGGAAGTCTTTCTGAATATGAAAGCAAATTAAAGTTCAAACGAGAACTAGATGATATTGGTGACAAGAAGAAAAGAGGTCTAGCACTGAAAGTTAAAGAAGAAGAACAAGATTAAGATTAAGAGCTTGATGATGATGAAATGGGCCTAATCATGAAACGATTCAGAAAGTTCTACAAGAAAGGCCAATGATTCAAAAACTTTCAGAAAGGAGGAACAAGCAATAAAGAACACATCATCTGCTATGAATGTGGAAAGCTAGGACATTTCAAATCAGAATGTCTAGAGCTGAATCAGAAGAATAAAGAAAAAAGAAAAGGCAAGTTCTATAACAAGAAGAAAAGTTTTGTATCTGCTATATGGGGAGATAGTTCTTCTGACGAAGAAAGCGATGAAGATGAAGTAGCCAATATATGTCTAGTTGCTCAAGAGGAAACAAAAGAAGAGGTAACTGATTCTAATCCTACCTATGATGAATTACTTTCTGAATATAATGCTTTACATTCTGAATTCATCAAAGTAGTTAAAGAACTAGTTGTTTTCAAAAAGAAAAACAAAATTCTTGAAGTAGAGCTTAAAGAGAATTTTGAAAAAGAATGTGAAAATTGCACTTCTTTGAAAAAGAAAAACACTGATCTTACTAAATCTCTTGAAAAATTCACTAAAGGAAGTGAAATGCTAAATGTGATTTTAAAAGCTCAACGATTTGTAAATGATCGATATGGAATTGGATATGATCCAAAATCATATAGAAGGAAAGGAAGAAAGAAAGCAGGAGGTAAATCATACTTGAATTATTTTCAGCATTCTGTGCATACATCAAATCCTTTTGCTCATTGTAATTATTGTAATAGAAAAGGCCATTATACTTCATCATGTATTCATAAGAAGAAAGGAATGATAGGAACCTACAAATGGGTACCTAAAGGTTAATATATTTTGAAAATTTCTTGTACTAACCCAAAAAGACCCAAAAAGAAGTGGGTACCTAAGACTTAATCGTATTTAATTGCAGATATGTCTCAAAGCATCCAAAAACAACAAGTGGTATATAGACAGTGGATGCCCTAGACATATGACTAGAGATTTCAAAAGTTTTACCACATTGCAACCTAAGGAAGGAGGAAAGGTAAAATTTGGAGGAAATCAATCTGGAAGGATAGAAGGAATAGGTGAAATAAAAAATGACAAAGGAATACAAGTCAAAGATGTATATTACATTAAAGGCTTGTGTCATAATTTGCTGAGCGTATGTCAAAGTGCAGATAAAGACAACTGGATAATATTTGATTCAGAAGAATGTCTGATTGTCAACAAGAAAGACTTACAACTTGATAAGAAAAGTATCAAGGCAAAGCTCAGAGCAAAAAGGGAAGGTAATTGTTATACAATTGATATAAATAGAAATAATTCTGAAAATTGTTTTCTGAGCAATGCCAATGAAAGTTGGTTATGGTATAAGAGACTAGCTCATGTCAACATTCACCAACCAGGCAAACTACTCAAAAAGGATTTATTTCTTGGTTTACCTAAAGTAAGTTTTAAAAACGATTTGATTTTTGACGCATATCAAAAGGGTAAAAAAACTAAATCATCTTTCAAATAAAAAAATGAGATTACAACAAATCGACCACTTCAACTGATATATATGGATTTAGTTGGTCCAGCAAGAGTTAAAAGCCTTGGTGGCAACTTATATTCATTGGTTATTGTTGATGATTTCTCTAGATTTACATGGACTATTTTTCTGTTATCAAAGGATGAAACCTTTGCAGAATTTATTGTTTTTGCTAAGAAAGTGCAAAATGAGAAAGGTATGTCCATTGCAGATATCAGGATAGATCACGGTGGAGAATTTGAGAATCATGCCTTTGAAGAATATTGTGATACTAATGGCATTGATCACAATTTCTCTGCTCCAAGGACACCATAACAAAATGGAGTCGTGGAACAAAAGAATAGAGTGCTCACTGAAATGGCTAGAGCAATGCTAAATGAAAAGAACATGTCTCAAGCTTTTTGGGCCGATGCAATGAGCATAGCGTGCTATGTTTCAAACAGAACCTACATTAGAATAAAACTTGGAAAGACACCATACGAGCTATACAAAGGAGGGAAGCCGAATCTTGCTCATTTACACATCCTTGGTTGTAAGTATTTCATTCATAATAATGGTAAAGATAACTTAGGAAAATTTGATTCAAGAATAGATGAAGGAATTTTCCTAGGATATTCTACCCGAAGTAAAGCATATAGAATTTTCAATAAACGAACATGTGTTGTTGAAGAATCAATTCATGTTGTATTTGATGAATTTGAATCCTCTGACAAAACCATTGATGATGAGCAGGAAGTTGTTTTAAATTAAGAAAATGGCCAATCTATTTCTAAATCTCTTATTCCAGAAGTTGATCAAACCAAGGAAGAAGTACAGTTACTAGGTCAACCTAAAGCCTAGAAATACAATAGGAGTCATCCCCTAGATCAAGTTATAGGAGATGTGAATGAAGGAGTCAAAACTAGAAATTGAATTTTCAATGAAGTAAGTTTTTCTGTATTTATTTCTGAGATTGAACCTTCTAACATTGATGAAGCCCTATCAGATAATGATTAGATTATAGCAATGCAAGAAGAACTAAATCAATTTGAAAGAAATCAAGTTTGGGATTTGGTACCCCGACCTAAGGATCTTCCGATCATTGGCACTAAATGGCTATTCAAGAAAAAACTTGATGAATCCACAATTATTGTCAGAAACAAGGTAAGATTGGCAGCCAAAGACTACAATTAGGAAGCAGGAATTGATTATGAGGAAACGTATGATCCAGTGGCTAGATTGGAAGCTATATGTGTACTCTTAGCCTTTGCATGCATCAAAGGATTCAAACTCTATCAAATGGATGTAAAGAGTGCATTTCTAAATGGCCACATTGTGGAAGAAGTATATGTAAAGAAACCTCCAGGTTTTGAGGATGTAACCCAACCTGATAATGTTTTCAAACTCAAAAAGGCTTTATATGGTTTAAAACAAGCTCCTAGAGCATGGTACGAGAGGCTCAATAAATTTCTTATTGATCAAGGTTTTGTACGAGGAAAAGTTGATACAACACTTTTTACAAAACAAAAACGTGATGATATATTAATTGTGAAAATATATGTTAATGATATAGTTTTTGGTGCTACTAACGAAACTATGTGCAAAGAATTTTTTGAGATAATGTAGGGGGAGTTTGAGATATCAATGACTAGAGAATTAAATTTCTTTCTTGGTTTGCAAATCAAACAAAGAAAGAATGGAATCTTCATATCTCAAACAAAATATTTGAAAGAGCTATTGAAGAAGTATGGATTGGTTGGAGCAAATGGAATGGACACACCCATGAGCTCAACTATATTGCTTGATGCGGATGTCAAGGGAAAAGATTACAATATCACAAAATATAGAGGAATGATTGGATCATTACTCTATCTCACTGCAAGCAGACCTGACATTCAATTCAGTGTGGGTATGTGTGCAAGATATCAATCAGCACCAAAAGAGTCACATACTGAAACCGTCAAACATATCTTTCGATATCTTGCTGACACACAAGAATTGGGTCTATGGTATCCTAAAGGAAGAAGTGAATATCTAGTTGCTTACTCAGACTCTAATCATGGAGGATACAAGACAAACAGAAAGAGCACAAGTGGACAAGGCCAATTTCTTGAAGCCTCACTTGTATCTTGGTTTAGCAAGAAACAAACTACAGTGTCCCTTTCGTCAACAGAAGCTGAGTATGTTGCGGTATCAAGTTTTTGTGCACAAGTAATTTGGCTAAAGCAACAACTCCAGGATCTTGGTATTTATTTGAAAGAAACACCAATATACTGTGACAACACTAGCACGATAAGTTTGGCAAAGAATCCTGTTCAACATTCCGAAACCAAACATATTGATGTTAGACATCACTTCATCAGAGATCATGTCCAAAAGAAAGATATCAAAGTCATATTCATTCCAACTCATCTTCAACTAGCTGATATCTTTACAAAACCTCTTGCAAAAGATCAATTCTTATATATTAGAACAGAATTGGGAATGGTAAATCCCAATAAGTTATAAGTTATCTAGTGTTTACAAAATGATAGATGATATTATTTATTGATGTTTTGATGATTACTAACTTAAGCATCGGAGTTTATAGCAATTTGTTTTTTACAGGATCATAATATTCTGTTTTTGGGTATGAATAACAGAGGTTAACAGAGGACAACATTACTGGAGTGTCAACTTCAAGTAATAAGCATCACTGGAGTGACAACTTCAAGTAATAGATGTATCACTGGAGTGACAATTTGAAGTAATGGATGCATTACTCGAGTAGCCACTCAAGTAATGAACTTGGAAATGTGCTAGTGAAGCATTAATTTCAAATAAATGGCACAACGGTTGAAAGTAAATAGTCAGAAGGTAAAGAGACAACTTACTCGAGGGAGGCCTCGAGTGATGTTCAATGTTACCGAGTAAGGCCTCGAGTGAACCTGGGTGGAAATTTTAAATCATCTGATTTTTAGTACAAATATGTTCTAAAGAATCATCCAATGATCAAGGGAATATACATGGATAATTACAATATTATTCATGCCAGGTACGCGCTCAAAATTACTGTATTTTAAAATTTTTCATATGATCACTCGAGTAAGCCCTCGAGTGATGTCGGGTTCTAGGTTATTTCTACTCGAAACTTGATCATTTCTCACAAAATCTCCTCGAGTGATTCTACTGTGCTCTCACCAAAACTTTTCAAGGAATATTTCTCTTCAAATTTCCATCAAAACCCAGTAATTCATAGCCTTAAAAACCTCTTAAACATCTCTGAATCCCTGCCCGAGACTTGCGACAGTTACCCCTGTTTTTCCTAAAACTTCTAATTTTCTAAAATCACAATGGTAAGGACAAAATCTCCCAGCCTTAGTACTCCTTCTGAGTCTTCGGAGCCTTATCAACCCTCTGATTCACTTTCCTCTCCTCCTACCAAGAAGAGGAAAATGTCTCCCAAAGCCAAACCCCAAACCAAACCTAAGGTAAAAGGGGTTATGATCAAGGAACCCATTACAACAAGAGCTCAATCCAAGAAGAGTTCACCTCCAGGAAGAGGCAAAACAACAAAAGAGCCATCTCCTCCCTCCTCTGATTCTTCAGACACACCTACCTTTACTCCTAAGCCATTGAAGAAGCCTAAAGTCAGTGAGAAGATTACCAAAGTTATGGTAGGCATGCTTGAGCAAGCTTTCGAGTCTAGAGATGCAAAGAAAGGGTAAACTTCAAAGCAAGCTGAGGAGAAGGATGATGAAATCACATTTCCTCCAAAGGGATTTAATGTGAAAAAGCTCGAGCAATCACAGAAGTACCTGAGTTATTTTGCAAGAAGGAATGTGTGTAAAATGCACTACATTGACTACAAGGTGCTTAAAGAGGTATTGAAATTTGATCTCAATCCCTACCTCGATTCCTATATGCCTTGGTTGTCTGTCAAACTACCTTTTTGCACCAAAATTGTGAGACACTTCTATTGTAACCTCGAACTAATTAATGATCCTGTTAGGAAGTCAGTAGAAGAAGAAATAACTTTCGAGGTTAGAGGTCAAAGAATTCTTATCTCACCATCCCGAATCAATAACTAGTTAGGAATAGAAAATCCTCCTGATGATAATTACCCTAACCTTTCTCCAAACCAAATTTTTCCTGTTCTTAGATCTGGTGAGGTTGTGGGACCTCTCAACTTCAATCCAAGTGATATAAGTGATTTTCATAGAGTCCTTGGTATATATACTCTAGAGTTATGGTGAACAAACCCAACAACTTCACTCACTTCATTGAGAGGGACTTCAGGAAATTTGCCTCAGTGATCCTTAAAGAAGAAAAATATTTGGGAGAGTATATCTTCAGTGAGATCAAGAGGTATAGATATGAAGGAAAACCAACTACTCCAATGCCTTATCCTTAATTAATTTCCCTGTTTCCCAAGAAAAACAAGATCTGGTATTTGGAGAGTATGGAGCCAGTAGAGAGGTTAGCACCAATGGGAAGGAATCAAATTGGAAAATTGAATATTGAGATTCCTCTGAAGACACCTCTTAAAGCAAGCCCAAAGAAAAAGAAGAAGACTGAGACAGCAACAAGTCGTATGGATGACACACAGTCTTCCACTCCTGCCAACACATCTCCTTCATCTTTCTTTGGTGTCACAATACAAATGTTCATGGAGAATATTTTGAGGAGTTTCCACATTGATATTGCAAATACCAATGCGGAGTTGATTACCCACATGAATGATAAAATGGGACAACTTGTGGAGACAATAGACAAGAGGCAAGAAGAGTTGCTTGCTGAACAATGTGCCCAGGGTGAGCTTCTGAAATCCATTATGGCTCGATTTGATGCTATGGCATATGGATCTTCTACTCCTGGTCCTTCTGATATTCCTGAGCACATACCTACCTCTGAGCCTGGACCGTCTATCCCTACTGAGCATAGACCATCTGAGAGTGGACCCAGCAATATCTTATTTTCTATGCTAGATCCTAAAACATCTGAGCCTATTCACATCACCTCTGATGAACCACCTCAGCCATTTAGCCTGAGCCCACACCTATTCCCATTGCATCTCCTGCATGCACTGAGGAGGTACTTGTGTCCTCACCAGTTGCTACAAAGGAAGTAGAGATTACCTCTCTGGTTCCTTAACCTCCATCTCTTCCGGTGAATCCTCCAGATGATCTACAGACACCACCAGTGAACCTTCCTGAACCTGAATCATCATCTTCAGATTCTTCTAGTTCTGATAGTTTATATGAGTCATTGGCTTTTCTTGTCACTCCCATCTCAGCCGCCAAGCCACCTACTCCTCCTCATAATTGATTCCACCTTTGTGATGAAGACAAAATGGGGGAGAAGAACTTGAGTGATTTTGTGAAGAATGGTTGAGTCTATAGATTGGGATTTGGGTGTATGGGGTTTGTTTTTTTTAGGGTGATTTATTTCTTTTTGTTCTTGAACAATTTTAAGTTTAAAGTTTGATTATGTATTGAATTGAATTCCTCATTATGCAGTTTTTTCTTTTATGATATTTTGTTGTAATTATATTGTATTTTAGGACTAATGTGTTTTTGATTATATATGCAAGGTAAAACAAGTAATCATAAGAACAAAAACTATGAAAAGATCTTTAATAAGTCATTCCACGAAGAGTTTTCAAGTTTAAATTCAACAAATGATTGAAAAACATATGTTTGAAAACTCAACTTCAAAAACTTCGTTCAAAATCACCAAGTTTTGTCATCATCAAAAAGGAGGAGAATGTTAGATCCCATATGTTTTGATGATAACAAAGATTAGATTAATAATATAGAGGGATTTGACAACAAACAAATGGATTTGAACAAAGTAGCATAGCATCACTTGGAGTCATCACTGGAAGTAATCAACAATTTTTAAGAAGGGTTACTTGAGTAACCACTCGGGTAATAGAAGCCATTACTCGAGTAGCCACTCGAGTAAGCAAATAGAATTTTATCCAGTGAGGCAATGCCAAATTTTGAACGAAGTTACTCGAGGGACCACTCAGGTAATCTGCAAAGTTATATAGACCATCACTCGAGTAGGTACTCGAGTAACAAGATTTTCACAGGCATCACTCGAGTAGCCACTCGAGTAACCAGGTCCAAAATCTTCCAGTGACTCTCGGCCAATAAATGTAACATGTCACTCGAGTAGCTACTCGAGTAACTAGTGAGAAAATAGCATTACTGCAAGGACTACCCGAGTAATTTGCAGAGTTATTTGAGTGCCACTCGAGTATCTACTCTAGTAACCAGATAGTACACTCTCGGCCAAGAATTTGATGCCATTACTCAAGGGAGTATTCGAGTAATCTGTCAGGTTATTTGAAAGCCACTCGAGGGACCACTCGAGTAAGGTATGAAGAAAAATGAAGCCCACTCGAGTAGCTACTCGAGTAAGCAATTTACCACAGTGATCAACCGAGTAATCTGTGAAGGTAAATACATGGCCACTCGAGTAGCTACTCAAGTAATCAGGTATTTTTAAGGTTTGTAATATATCACTCCATGTCTTACCCGAGTAATTTCTGATGCAAAATGTTGATTTGCTCACTGCCATATTTTTGACATGTTTACTCGAGGGACCACTCGAGTAACAAACTTGATCACTCAAGTAGCCACTCGAGTAAGGCAGTCTAGAAATTATATTTTCATCGAATATCTCTTGATTTGTTATCTATATGATTAACTCTTCATTGTATTAGTATTCTAAGTACATTTGTAGAGATACAATGAAAGAGTATGACAGATCTGAGAAGTCAAATAAAAGTCCGAATGTTTACCTAACGCTGCCTACCGCCAATGGATAGTTTTCAAATACGAAGAATAGTCAACCGTTGCTGCGCGACTCTAACGGACAAGTTTGAAATTGCTTCCAACGAACACTACAAATCATCTATATATATGGAGCATTCAAAGAGAAGAAAATAAGGAGACACGAACTAAGAATACATATCGATCAATACATTTAGTGCTTTGTTTTCATATACTCATTCATTTGTACTTCAGAAATTATATATTTTCTCTATGAGAGAGTTTTTCATTACAAACTGAATATTTTTTATTGAGACAACTTAAGGTAGTGGAACTTTGAGTTGGGGATTTGATTGCAACGTGTAAGGGGGAGCGAGTGTCCAGGTGTAGGAACTTGCTGTATACTGAGGTGCCAAGAACCCACTGAATCTTGGAGAATATAGTGAAACTCTCAGAGACGCTCTGAGGACTGGAAGTAGGTCAAAGTGGTTGTGGCCGAACCAGTATAACTCCCGGTGTACACTATGGTGATATTTCTCCTTTCTCTTAACTGTTTTTAATATTCCGTAAATTTCCTTATACGCAACGAAATTTTTGGAATCACCCAATTCACCCCCCTCTTGGGTGAAATGCTTACACTAACACCAGTCACTGAAGTTTTGGTTCATATCTTTATAATGAATTTCATTTTTAAGAATATCTTTTTATAAGGAAGGATTTCCTTTATTTTGGTTAGGAATTGATCCTTTGTTGGTTGGAGAGGGTGCAGAAGATGTAGATGGAGTAGAAGAAAAAGAATGGTTGGAGTAAGAATGAGATAAAAAAGATTTAAACATAATAACTTTAAATCTCCCTTTTCCAGATATCATTACCATTTGGTTCTATACAAACTTGCTAGATAGGATGAAACTCAAGTATCTTTCTTAAAGCTATTATTAATATAGCCATTTATGTCTAGATAAAGATAATGATATACCAATATTGTTGTTCCTTAGCCAACATTTGGAGCAATATATAATAATATCATATGAACTTTCAAGCTAACTATCGACATTATTGCCCTGTCCACTTTGGGTCTTACTAGCCATAGCCTTGAAAAATGAATGAAGTTCATATGCTATTACTTCTATACTTAGTATACGTGCTATTAGTTACAACAATATTAAGCACATTCTCAGCTTTATATTAACTTTTTTCTGATGTAGAGGATCAGGTAAAGCTGCAACCATAGGGAATACTCATGCAGGTAATATTCATACTGTTAGAACCGGCTATCACCCAAGAGGGGGGTGAATTGGGTGTATAATAAAAACTTAAGAACTTTGGAAATCTTTTTGCATCTTAACAAAAGTAGTAAGTATGAAGGTTTATAAATCAACAGTTAGATTAAATAATATATGCTTGAAATATAAGAGTTTAGGAAAGAGAATTTGCAAAATGTGATTTATTCTGGTTCGGTCCAATCTGTGATGGCCTACATCCAGTCCCCAGGCTCCTCCTGAGATTTTCAAATCCACTATCTTCTTGTTTAATCTGGGCACAAGAAAAGCCTTTACAATCCCACAAGTTTAGCCGGGTACTTGTAAAACCTTTTACAAATCTCTCACCAAGATACTCCCCCTTACGGCAAGTCTTACGTGCAGAGCAATCCCGAAGATCTTCCTCTCCTACTTACTCGTGCAAGTCTTATGAGCAGAAACGTTCTCTCCTGCATACACCCCTGTAAGTCTTATGAGTAGCAACGTTCTCTACTACTTGCACCTTGTAAGTCTTACGAGCAGAATGTCTTACTAGCAATTCTCTCTACAGCTTCCCCCGTAAGGAAATCAACCCTCTCAAGGTCCCTCTACCTTGAGATCAACTTAGAAATATAGTTGAAAGTATTTACAGACTCTCTCACAGAGTGGGTATAATACTCACTGAAGTACAATACAAATAATCACTCTCTCAATGATAAGTAATATAGAAACTGGAAAACAGAGAGTGTATGGGTAGAAGCAGAGGATTCATGTTATTCGCATGTTGGTGTCGTTGCTCTGTTTTCTCTATCTCCCATCGACTTTGAGTGCTCTCTTATTTATAGTTGATGAAGATGATGACTGTTGAGCATATTTGAAAAATGAGCCACCATGAGATTTCCGTTGCAAAGCATAGCATCCCGTTGAAGAGTGGGATGTTTCATTGTGAGCTATACATCACGTTGTGGAGTGGTATGAAGATGTTTGAATATTCGACAGTCTTTCGTGGTGTGTTAGTTACTTGTCGTGGTAGGTAGCCGCCATTCGGTGTGTAATGATGAAGTTCACCGTAATTGACTTTTATTTGAATCTACAATCCGAACGTTTAATATCATGTTTCACACTTGAAATATATGTTAGCTAACATTTAGAAACAATAACAAGTGAGAATACAATGATTCAATAACATGTAACCATATTCAGATTGTTTGTTGAGTGATGATATTTGCTGTATGTGACCTCCGTTCTTGAAGATGCAATCCTAATATTTAATCTCCTGTTTTACACTTGAAATATATGTTAGTTAACGTTTAGGATCAATAACAAGTGAAAACATAATGATTGTATAACATTTAACCACGTTTGGATTGATGGCCATGAGAGTCTGAGCTTCTACGTTGTTTCTGTCAGAACCTCACTCGAGTGCAGTATAGCTCACTCGAGTGCATTTGATATTTTCATGTTCTAGCTTTCTCTCGGGCAAACACTCACGGCTCTTCACTCACATCTGCTCGAGTGAATTCTAGACATCACTCGAGCACAACATGTCCTGCTCGAGTGCGCCTCTTATTTTCCCGTACATGCTTCTTCTCGGGTTAACACTCTCATGTCAAAACTTACATGTGCTTGAGTGAGAAATAGTCTAATGCTCGAGTGTGGATCCTAGTGCTCGAGTGTTGTAAGTTTCTTCACGTTTCAGCTGCTTCTGGACATCACTCGTACAACATTTTTCACGAGTTCGTTTTTGCACTCGCGGGTGATGTGGGGCCACTTTAGAAAAAAATTATTTATTTGATTCTAATGATGTATCATAAGAAAGCTCTTGCCATATGCATTCCAATGCAAAATGAATCAACTCCAAACTTGTATTCTGCAAGTTATCATCGAAAGAGTGTCTATTCCGCTAGACTGCACAAGCGTCAATTTCTAGAAGGCATAACTCCTAGCATATACGTTCAAATTAGGAAAATTACCTATCCATGGAAAGCTCATTGAGCCTAGTTTCATTTGGCACTAGTCTCGTCTCAATCCGATGTGTGGTTTGTGAGTTATGCTCAAAATACCAAACCTGTGTTGAAAAGTGATGGTGATTTCACTATCTTCTTCCACAAATCATATCTCCTTCATTTGAGCCTCTTTCAATGTGATCGTGGTGTACATGTTACGTGTTGGGAGTCTTCATTCATATACCACCAGTTTTGGGTCAATCCGACATGTGGTTTGAGAGATATGACCAAAATACCAAACCTCTACCAGGCTGAACATAAAACAGAGTAGAACAGAGTGTTCATCCCGTGCTTGAGTGTGTTCATCCGTGCTCGAGTGAAACACCTCTGGCATTCGAGTATTTGATCCGTGCTTGAGTAAAACTCCCCTAGAAGTGCCATAGCTCACATATAAGTCATCTTAGCTTCATATTAACCTATTCCAACCATCATTTGATCATAGATGCCTCCGGTATCATCATAGAAACCTCCAATATCACTTCTAACAGCTTGAATCTTGATATTCTTGATAGATCTTCCAAGTTCTTCATTCTTCAATATCTTTCTTTTTGATTTTCCTCTTGATAATTATTCTTCATAATCCGAGTAAGCATCTCCTTGACTATCTTCAAATTCTTTTCTTCTTCTTCCTCTTATTCATTTTCATTAATTCAATCTTCTTCATTCTTTGCTTGACTAATCTACAAAATATGTAACATTAAATATAGTAGTTAGTCAATGAAATACATTATATAAACTTTTTGCTTTTATCATTTCATATCTATATTTGACATCATCAAAACTAATCATATCTAACATTCTCTCCCTTTTTGATGATGACAAATCCTTTAAGAAAAATATGTCTGAATGAAGTGCATGAAGTGCAACATACATATATAATGCAAAGTGCAACATACGTATTATATATAATGCAACATACATATATTTCTTATATTTTTCTCCCCCTATTTGACATCTGCAAAAAGTTTGAAATATATAAAGAAGTAAGGCTTGTGGAGAAGTAAATAGAGTAGAAATGACTTTAATCATAATGAATGAACCAAGAAAATAGTTTACACTCCCCCTATGTGAAAGTACTTTCATTTTTAATGAGAGGGAACTAAAAAAAATTTGGAGAGGTTTTCAAGAAAACTTTTATAATCAAGATAAATGAAATATATGAAATGTATTCTTAAAATGTAAAAAGAAAAGGTTTAGAAATGCTCATGTAGATTTTGAAAATTGATGAAGCGCTCCATGAAGTCCGTTGCTTTATCCTTTGGAAATGCTAGTTCATTATGATGTACACCACACTTCTGTTATGCAACTCAATATATATTCGTGTTTTTGCCAGGATTCTCCAATTGAGTTGAGCTTCTGTTTAGCATGTTCAATGCTCAATTATATTGCTTTAAATGTTGTAGCCAATATATATTCCTTGACTGAGCGTTAAAAACATCCTCAAGGTTGATAGAGTCTTCTTGTAGTATTTTGAGGAATGCTATTGCACACAACAAATTCTCCTGTCATAAATTTAATCTTTCTTTACAAAGAGAATTGTTAGGTCAATCAAGTAACAAACTATTCCTTTCCATATGATATATTAAAATTGTTAGATCCCAAGTTTTGATGATAACAAAAAGTCAATTGTGTACAAATCATGCTTCTATAAGTTTAAGAAAAGTTTACAAAGTTACCAAATGCATATAGTAATGTTTTCTGGTGTCTGCTGTCAAATTGAACTGGAGTGCTTGAGCATGAGATTTGCACTCGAGCATACATCCTTTCTGTGCTCGAGCAGGTGCGAGTGATAGCCAGAAAGTATTCACCCGAGAGGCATGCCACTATTATGTTCACTGATTCACTCGAGCACTGGAGATAGAACTCGAGCAGAGAAGCCATTCTCACTCGAGCACATACGAGTGAAGGTCTGCGAGTACTTGGCCGAGAGCAAGTATTATCATTCTTCCTTGATGCACTCGAGCAGAGACATCAATGCTCGAGCATGAGCATTCTGTACTCGAGCAAGGAACTGTGAGTGTTTGACTGAGAGTCATGAAGTTCAGAGAAGCGCAAGTGTGCTCGAGCACAACCTCATATGCTCGAGTGACACATCAGCACTTGCGAGTGAAAAATCTATCCCTCTCCAAATCTGATGCGAGTGCTTGTATAAATGGTATATTTCTTGAGAATATTCTTCTCACTCGAGCAGAAGTCTGTGTGCTCGAGTAAAGGCCCACATCACCTGCGAGTGATAAATTTATCCCTCTCAAATCCTGATGCGAGTGTTGGTATTGAGAGCATATTCCTTGAGAATATGCGTCTCACTCGAGCAGGAGTGTGTGTGCTCAAGTGAGGGACCACATCACCCGCGAGTACAAAATCTCACTCTTGCTAAAATGATATGTGAGTGATGACCCGAGAAGACACTCCCAGTGGAAAATGCAAGATCACTCGAGCAGGAGGAGTTGTGCTCAAGTGAGACCCCACATCACTCGCGAGTGAGAATTTTATCTCTCTAAAATCCTATGCAAGCACAACCCGATAACTGAAGCATAAAGAGGAAAATAGGAAGATCACTCGAGTGAGCCTTTTCAGGCTCGAGTAATGCTCTGCCAGATCACCAAAAATACCAAGTCTCATAACGTTCAATCCGAATATGGTTTATTGTTATTTATTCATATCATCATTACTTATTATCATTGTTTAACATCATTTTGAATGCATTATAAGTATGATACAGGAAGATGAACATTTGAAATAAGCTGACACGAAGAAAGTCAAATAACGGCAGACAACATTATTACAAGCATGCTCGTACCTACCGCATTCAGAATATTCAAACATGCGCGTGTTACTCCATAGTTGCAAAAGCTCCGCTCCTCAAACTATGATTACTCAAACGGGCAAAATCTGAACATCTATATATACAGAGATTCAGAGATAGTCAATATAAGAATGAAGCACAAGAATTCACAAGCTTATACACGAGTCTCTACTATTCATCATTTTCTCTGTATACACATTGATCTTCAGTATTTATTTATTTGCTCTGTGAGAGAGTCTTTATACAATTGAAATTTTATGCTTATTTGATCTCAAGGTATTGGGACCTTGAGAGGGTAGATTTCCTTACGAGAGAAGCAGTTGAGAGAATTCCTTGTTAAACCTTTCACTCATAAGTCTTATAAGATACAAGCAGAAGAGAACGTTGTTGCTCGTAAGACTTACAGTGGTGTAAGCAGGAGAAAACGTTGCTGCTCATAAGTCTTGTATACATAAGCAAGTGAGAAGGGTCATAGGTTGTTTTTCTGCACGTAAGACTTGTCGTAAGGGGGAGAGAAATTTCTTAGTGAGAGAATATTTCTGCTCGTAGTCCTTTCAAGGACAATTGTTGTTGTGTGGCGTTCTGAGAGCCCATTGAATCTTGGAGGTATAGTGAAAATCTCAGTAGGTCTTGATCTTTGAGGACTGGACATAGGCCTGGTTGTTAAGCCGAACCAGTATAACTCTCTGTGTCCAAATCTTCTCAACTCTACTCTATCTACTATATTTTTCATATCTCCACATCAAGCGAAAAATTTATAACATCACCCAATTCACCCCCTTCTTGGGTGAAGCTTGCCTCTTTCAAAAATTAAGATCATGTTAAGAACAATGTAAGAATAACTCATCATCAAAACTAATCAAGACATGGTGAATATAGATGAGTATATTAAAAGGATTTTCTTTCAAATAGGAGATGAGCTTTCAACATATAAAACACATGTGAATGTGATGCTCCCCCTTAATTGATGCATGGTTTTAAACATTTTCATTAGGAAAATAGTTAATAACTCTCCTGGATTTGAAAAACCATTAGAAACTTTATAGAGAAAATGATTTTGAAAGATTTAGAGAGAAATTAACTGGCAATTGCTAATCAGAGGTTTCAAGAGATACAACCCAATATCACCTGAGTGGTTACTTGAGTGATTCTACTCAATCATTACTCGATTGTATACTCAAGTGATACAACTCAAGGATTTTGAATTAAGCAAGAATACAATACCTCACTCGAGTAATATCGTAATCACTCGAGTTATAATCCTCTGTAGTCCATTGATGCATCATGTCCTAGTCAATATTGAATGATGTGACTGATACTGAGGGATTCTGAAGTGTAGTCTTTTGTGAGCACTTTAGGATACCAATATGAGCTCAGAATAAGGCCTTGGGATTCTATTTGATCAAGTCACAGAGTTGTCTAATCTTGCCATTCATAGAAGTGATGAACTCAGTATGTTTGTAGCAAGCTCTGTGTGATTGTTGAAGCTCCTCTCTCAGAAAGTCTTAGATAAATGGACCAAAGAATGAAGGATTAGGGAGACCAACTATAGCAAAGTGTTATATCTCATTTATTCTTGAAGTCTTAACTCTCATCCTCTATGCCGCTTGTGTTAACTTGGAGTAAGTCTTGTAGAAATATATATATAGACCTCTTGTTCTCTGACAGACATGATCTTTCCAGTATTTCTCTCCTCCTTGCTTATAATAGAGGCCATTATGTGGTAATTCTTCTCAATGAAGTAAGTAAAGTTATTGGCCTTGTTCACCATAGCTCTAGTGTAGGTATAGCAGATAATCCAGTGAAGATTAGACATAGAGCTAGGATAGTAGTTGAGAATCCTCATAGGCTCATTAAGCTTGATGATTTTGTGCATCTCAGCATCTTCCTCTGAACATCTCTGTTGGCTCCATATCATAGTAAAGATGTCTGATCACCTTGAAACGATAAGGAAAGTGGGTAGGCAACAAAAATTCATATTGGATAAACTTATTCTTGGCTTTGTGCTGCTTTGAAATAATCTCCACTGGGTCCACTAAGAGATCTTCCTTCTCTTTCTCTTTCTGTGATTGTATCACTAGCTAGTTATTTGCTAGTGATGGGATGTCATTTGAGTAATATCACATATTTTGCTTCAACTCACACTGCAACACAATCAGTCATGCCTTTTCTATTAGCCTCTGACCTTTGTATCCAAAATGAAAGCATCTTGATCAACTCCTGTAAAAGTATAAACATATGCTCTCTGGTACCCTTCTTCTTTTGGGTCCGTACAATATTAGACATAGCAACTCTTATACTCTTATGAAATTAATCATATGAAATTTAAGCAAAGAGTATCATAAACCAACAAAGATCAAGATATAATTTTACCCACTTAAATAAATTTAAACCATTAGATCATAAAGGGTAACGAATAAGTGATATCAATGAATGGTGATTTTCAAATATCAATGACAATTTGTAAATACGTTTTATAGAAAATATGTCATTGATATGATTTTTATGCAATTCATGTAAGTTGGGTCAAAGAGAGTAGAGAATCTATCCATAATGACCAACTTTTATGAAAAGATGAATAAAAACAAGTTTTTCAAAAATGATAATGAGATATGCGAATTGTTTCAAAATCTCAGATGTAATTTCAAATCATAATAATGCATTGTGAAATTGAGATTCTGAATACATGCAAAACACATTTTTAAAACCTATTTAGAATCAATGTTCATGTTAAAAAAATGGTGAAAGTCAACAGTTTAAATATACATATATCAGAGAGCTTCCTTTTTAGAGAACAACTAAAGATAACATGTTAGACATCGGAGTTTAACATGTTTGAGAATTTTCCCAAGAGCAAAAGTCATATTGAAAATGAATTAGCCAAAAAGCTTAGCTTCAAGGATGTATATAAGCACAATGACTTTGCTATTGACTAAGAGATAAACTTGACTCTTAGAAATATGTCTTGAAGAATAGGGATATTCAACTCAAAAATTTGAATAGAAGGCTCTAGTAACTCAAAAAAATAAAATGGATGAAGACAAATGGTAATGCATTTGAGCAACAATATGAGTATAAGAATTTATGGATGATGAAGCACATACTTATTGATCCAAATGACTAGAGTTATATAATATTATCTCGGTAAGTTATTCCACAATAATGGCTAATGCATTAAGATTCAATGCACTAATGAACATTTATAATGCTTGGAATAACATGGCCAACTAATGATTTATGCATTCGGCATAAGGCTTTCACATATAGAATTCTTTTCTAAGGAATAAACTTGAAACTCATATAGATAGTTAACTTGTTAGACATAAGATCTAACTTGTTAGAAAATAAAGATTAAGGAGTTCAAGTAGTAACAGGTTTAAGATTAAGAAACAAGTATGTGAATGATGAGGAAAACTCTAATGGATGGATTTGAAGCATTTCTGACTTTCAGTATACATAAATATTAACTTCCAATTTTGAAACCGATTTAAATGCAAATAAAATATGACAAAATTTCAAATAATGTGTATGCATTTTTAATAATAAGATGAATTTGGAATCTAAGTACATTTTTGAAATGTGCATTTCGAAACCCAAATACATAGAAAGATTATGCACAATTTCACTTTTAGTCCATTTAGCAATCTAAAAACAATTTAAAACCCATAAATGATTGATTGCTAATGGTATGCAATAATGAGCAAGTTATTCATTACCTAAATAAACAATTTATATAAGCATAATATCAGGTAAGAATAAAGAAGATAGTACCGTGCTCAAGTAATCTCGTAATTACTTGAGAAATTATCCTTTGGAGTTCATTTGTGCATAATTCCTTGACTTTTACCTTCCAATCTTCCAGTTGGTGTTATCACTTGAACATTTACTCCCAGTTGTCACGCAATGATGATGATTACTTGATTGGTTACTTGAGTGACGTTTCACTGTGCATCTTTTCTTCCTTTATTGCTACCTAGGCCCTTGCAGTGTTACCTCAAGTAATGCCTCCTTTTGTTTACATATTTAAGATGTAGCCTCAAGGTCCAACATCACCAAGATTTGAGTGAAATCTTGTGTAGTCATAATCTTGAGACGAAGCTCTTCCTTTCTTTTTCCTACAAAACCTTATAGATATTTTTCTTCCTTTGGTATCCAATTTTACTTGGATCCACTCATGGTTACCTTATAGGAATCATAATTCACATGCTCTAAGAATATAATTAATTTGAAAAAATTAAGCATAATGAATTAAATATGTCTTTATGCATAAGAGAAATATTTTCTTTTCACATCATTATACATGCATAAAGAATTAACCTGTTGAACATTACAATCCCTTTATAAATAAATCTATTTGATGGCTTTTTAAGGGATGTGAAAATATAATTTCAAAATCATTTTCAATCCTCATTCCTAAGATTCCAAAATATAAAACCTTAATAAATATTACAGATAATAGTATAGGAGGTTTTATCATTGTGTACCTTTGCCTTAGATATTTGGAGGATTGTTTTTGCTTACCCATTGCATCTTTCTATGATGTTGATACTTTGAATATCTTGCTTTGGGTGCTGGCAACCTTCTCTCAAAATATATAGACTCCAGGAGTCTTTTATTTGAAGCTTGAGAGATCGTCCTTTTCTTGTTCTCCTCAAGATAGTTGAATGGTATTCTATGGTAGTTCATTCTTGAGGTAGAACGTACTCCTTTTCTCCATTTCTTCTTTCTCTGTTTATACTTTGTAACTCCAGCAATGGGTGCCTTGAGAGTTCTCCTTTTTGATATAAATGGTATAAACCTCTTTATTGGCGTATGAGAAACTCTTGGCTTCTTCTGTATCTTCTCCGTACCCTTATGTCCATTCTTCTTATAATCAGTCTGCACACATAAAGTACTAGATGGACATTTTGGTACCCGTATATACTTGGGTCCTTGATTGTTAGTATTAACCCTTACATGTTTCTTCGGTACCCAAATATACTTATTTCTCATATGGGAATTTCTTCTAATATAGCATGTGTGAGAAATATGACCGGATTTGCCACAATAATTGCAAATTGTATCAAGATATGCATTATGGGATATCATGCAAGTATTATGTCGATCATGAGGGTAGAAATTCGAATGGATTTTATTTGAATATTCTTTCTTTCGAACAAACTTTCCAGCATATTTGAAAATTTTTTTGCTTTTCTCAATAGAATCAACAATTGGTTGAGAAACAAACTTTTGTAGACTTTGAAAATCAGTTTTACAAAAATCACACAAAGAATTGGAACTTTTTACCTTAAGTTCATCTTGAGTTATGGAGAGTGATTTTTCATGTTCGTCCATAATGAACTCTTTTCGTGAATCCTCTTCTTCTTGTCTATCCATGTTGACTGTATGGAAGTGTTCTATAATTTCTTCATCTTCATCATCAACTTCCAATTGTTCATGCACAGTAGATGCGTAGTGTGTAGTTTCACATGAACTGTCAACACTTTCAACTTCAACACAATTGTTAGAAACATAAATAGAATCAAGAGTATCCCAGATATGTTTAGCATTAGAACAAAATCTAATTTTCTCAAAATCATTTTCGATTAAAAGCACTATACAGAATTTTCATTGCTCTAATGTTCAACGAAAACATTTTCTTTTCACTTTCTGTCCAATCCTTTCTTGGTTTGAAATCAAAAACATTTGTAAAAACATTCCACATATCAAAATCAAAAGCTTTTATAAAACTAGTCATTCTAGCTTTCCAAAACCAAAAATCAATATCTTTCAAAAGAGGTGGAATTGTATACTCAAAACCTTCTGAAAGTATAGAACACCTAAAATCAGCCATTGTAACTCTTAAGACGGTTAAGTCCTTTAAACAAGAGCCCGGTCTCTGATACCAAATGTTAGAACCAGCTATCACCCAAGATGGGGGTGAATTGGGTGTATAATAAAAACTTAAGAACTTTGGAAATCTTTTTGCATCTTAACAAAAGTGGTAAGTATGAAGGTTTATAAATCAACAGTTAGATTAAATAATATATGCTGGAAATATAAGAGTTTAGGAAAGAAAATATGCAAACTGTGATTTATCCTGGTTCGGTCCAATCTGTGATGGCCTACGTCCAGTCCCCAGGCTCCTCCTGAGATTTTCAAATCCACTATCTTGTTTAATTTAGGCACAAGAAAAGCCTTTACAATCCCACAAGTTTAGCCGGGGTACTTGTGAAACCGTTTACAAATCTCTCACCAAGATACTCCCCCTTACGGCAAGTCTTACGTGCAGAGCAATCCCGAAGATCTTCCTCTCCTGCTTACTCGTGCAAGTCTTATAAGCAGCAACGTTCTCTCCTGCTTACACCCCTGTAAGTCTTATGAGCAGCAACTTTCTCTACTGCTTGCACCTTGTAAGTCTTACAAGCAGAATGTCTTACTAGCAATTCTCTCTACAGCTTCCCCCATAAGGAAATCAACCCTCTCAAGGTCCCTCTACCTTGAGATCAACTCAGAAATATAGTTGAAAGTGTTTACAGACTCTCTCATAGAGTGGGTATAATACTCACTGAAGTACAATACAAATAATCACTCTCTCAATGATAAGTAATATAGAAACTGGAAAACAGAGAGTGTATGGGTAGAAGCAGAGGATTCATGTTATTCGCATGTTGGTGTCGTTGCTCTGTTTTCTCTATCTCCCATCGACTTTGATTGCTCTCTTATTTATAGTTGATGAAGATGATAACCGTTGAGCATATTTGAAAAATGAGCTACCATGAGATTTCCGTTTCAAAGCAGATCATCCCGTTGAAGAGTGGGATGTTTCATTGTGAGCTATACATCATGTTGTGGAGCGGTATGAAGATGTTTGAATATTTGACAGTCTTTCGTGGTGTGTCAGTTGCTTGTCGTGGTAGGTAGCCGCCATTCGGTGTGTAATGATGAACTTCACCGTAATTGACTTTTATTTGAATCTGCAATCCGAACGTTTAATATCATGTTTCACACTTGAAATATATGTTAGCTAACATTTAGAAACAATAACAAGTGAGAACACAATGATTCAATAACATGTAACCATATTTGGATTGTTCGTTGAGTGATGATATTTGCCATACCTGACCTCCGTTCTTGAAGATGCAATCCAAATATTTAGTCTCCTGTTTTACACTTGAAATATATGTTAGTAAACGTTTAGGAACAATAACAAGTGAAAACATAATGATTGTATAACATTTAACCACGTTTGGATTGATGGCCATGAGAGTCTAAGCTTCTACGTTGCTTCTGTCAGAACCTCACTCGAGTGCAGTATGGCTCACTCGAGTGCATTTGATATTTTCACGTTCTAGCTTCCTCTCGGGCAAACACTCACTGCTCTTCACTCGCATCTGCTTGAGTGAATTCTAGACATCACTCGAGCATAACACGTCATGTTTGAGTCCGCCTCTTGTTTTCCCGTACATGCTTGTTCTCGGGTTAACACTCTCATGTCAAAACTTGCATGTGCTCGAGTGAGAAATAGTCTAATGCTCGAGTATGGATCCTAGTGCTCGAGTGTTGTAAGTTTCTTCACGTTTCTGCTGCATCTGGACATCACTCGCACAACATTTTTCACGAGTTCGTTTTTGCACTCATGGGTGATGTGGGGCCACTTTAGAAAAAAATTATTTATTTGATTTTAATGATGTATCATAAGAAAGCTCTTGCCATATGCATTCCAATGTAAAAAGAATCAGCTCCAAACTTGTTGTATTCTGCAAGTTATCATCAAAAGAGTGTCTATTCCGCTAGACTGCACAAGCATCAATTTCCAGAAGGATTAACTCCTAGAATATACGTTCAAATTAGGCAAATTACCTATCCATGGAAAGCCCTTTGAGTCTAGTTTCATTTGGCACTAGTCTCGTCTCAATCCGATGTGTGGTTGTGAGTTATACTCAAAATACCAAACCTATGTTGAAAAGTGATGGTGATTTCACTGTCTTCTTCCACAAATCATATCTCCTTCATTTGAGCCTCTTTCAATGTGATCTTGGTGCACATTTTACGTGTTGTGAGTATTCGTTCATATACCACCAGTGTCGGGTCAATTCGACATGTGGTTTGAGAGATATGACCAAAATACCGAACCTCTATCAGGCTGAATGTAAAACAGAGTAGAACAGAGTGTTCATCTCGTGCTCGAGTGTGTTCATCCGTGCTCGAGTGAAACACCTCTAGCACTCGAGTATTTGATTTGTGCTCCAGTAAAACTCCCCTAGAAGTGCCATAACTCACATATAAGTCATCTTAGCTTCATATTAACCTATTCCAACCATCATTTGATCATAGAAGCCTCTGGTATCATCATAGAAACCTCCAGTATCACTTCTAACAGCTTGAATCTTGATATTCTTGATAGATCTTCCAAGTTCTTCATTCTTCAATATCTTTCTTTTTGATTTTCCTCTTGATAATCATTCTTCATAATCCGAGTAAGCATCTCCTTGACTATCTTCAAATTCTTTTCTTCTTCTTCCTCTTGTTCATTTTCATAAATTCAATCTTCTTTATTCTCTTTACTTGACTAATATACAAAATATGTAACATTAAATATAGTAGTTAGTCAAAGAAATACATTATATAAACTTTTGCTTTTATCATTTCATATCTATATTTGACATCATCAAAACTAATCATATCTAACATATACTAGCCTCTGAAATGATCATTATTTCATCCCTATCTAATACATCCCTACTTCCCCATCTGGCTCTGATACCAAGAACAGGGAGAGGACCCTGAAAGGATCAAAGAGGAAGGGAGAATATTGTTAGATATGGTTAGTTTTGATGATGTCAAATATAGATGTCAAGTATTAAGACTACATAATCTTCTACATTGACAAACTACTATATTTAATATTGTATATCTTGTAGATTAGTCAAGCAAGAGCAAGAAGAAGATTGAAGATATTCAAGAAGATATCTAGTTAAGTTATGAAGAAATATCATCAAGAGAAAGATATTCAAGAAGATGATATTAGTCAAGCAAAGAAAGAAGAAGATTGAAGATATTCAAGAAGACATCTAATTGGATTATAAAGAATGATCATCAATTCAAGAAGATATCTAGTTGGGTGATGAAGAATGATCATCAAGAGGAAAAACAAGAAGAAAGAGATTGAAAGATTGAAGAGATTGAAGAAAGAAGAACTTGCAAGATCAAATGAGAGTATCAAGATTCAAGCTCTTAAAAGTGATACCAGAGGTTGGAATGTGTCAATACGAAGTTAAAATGACATATAAGGAAGTTATGGCACCTCTAGAGATGATTACTTGAGTAAGGTGATTACTCGAGGGCTCACCGAGTAATGACCTATGATTACTCAAGGGCTCCTTCAAGTAATGAGATTTTTGATGTGGTCTATTTCTATGCGTCAGGATAAAGGTTCGGTATTTTGGTGATATCTCTCTAATCATATGTCGGATTGAACTGAAACTAGGTGCATATGAAAATAGACTCCTAACACAAAACATAGACACTAAGATCACATTCAAAAGAGTTCAGATGAGGGAGATATCATCTGTTGAATTTGACACATGAATCAACTTCTTTTACCATAATAGTTTTGGTATTTTGGACATAACTCTCAAACTACACATTGGATTGAAACGAAACTAGTGCCATTTGAAAGTAGACTCAAAGAGCTTTCCATATATAGGTAATTTGGCATATTTAAAGTTATATTCTAAGAGCTATGCCTTCTGAAAGTTGCTGCTCATAATTTCATAAATTTTCTAAGAATAGTAGAAATTCTTTGGATCATAACTTTTTGTATACAAAAGTTTGGAGCTAATTCTTGTTGCATGCATTGGAATGTATACGGTAAGAGCTTTTTGATGATATATTATTTGTCATGTTTAGAGTTAAAATAAAAACATCACTTGAAGGAGTCACTCGAGTAATATGTAAAGTTATTTGAAACATTACTCGATAGACCACTCGAGTAATATGTGAGAAATTATTCCAGTAAGCTCTCTATCAAGAATTGCATAGGATTACTTGAAGGGATCACTCGAGTAATCTATAAAGTTATTTGAGACATTACTCGATGGGCCACTTGAGTAATTAGAGAAGAAATCATCCAGTAGCTCTTGCCCAAGAAATGAGTGACATTACTCGAGGGAGCACTCAAGTAACATGATATGAAAAGAAAGTATTACTCGAGGGATCACTAAAGTAATGAAGTTGGAAATGTTCTCGGCCATATTTTGAATGTGATTAGTTGAGGGTTTACTCGATTAATGACCCAGGATTACTCGAATGACCACTTGAGTAATGCTTCCCAGGAGAACAGAACAACGTGCTGAAGCTTTAGAAAATCATGTGATTAATTATGAAACTAACTCTTCTTGCTTCCAATCACTCTTACACTTCATTATGTTAGTGTTTAATATGTTTCTCCATGAATATAATGAAGAGATAATGTGAATAGACAAAATTTGACTTTACGGAAGTGGAGCGTTCACCAACCACTCTAATAGACAGGTTGAAATGCTTTTAACGGCTATCACGACTCATCTATAAATATGGGAACATCCAACAAAAAGCAACATCAATGAGAACACTATAATGCAAACATGCTTATATCATGAATCATCCACTTTGACCCAAATACTCTCAATTCTTATCTATTTTCTATATCATGTATATTTGAGAGAGAGTTAGTTGTATTGTACTTCAGTGAGCATTTTATCCGCTCTGTGAGAGAGTATGTAAATACTTGTATTTCTGAATTGATCTCAAGGTAGAGGGACCTTGAGAGGGTTGATTTTCTTATGGGAGAAGCTGTAGAGAGAATTGCTGGTAAGACTTTCTAAAAATAAGACTTACTAGGTGTTAGCAGTATAGAATATTGATGCTCGTAAGACTTATAGGGGTGAAGTAGGAGAGAATGTTACTGCTCGTAAGACTTATAAGGGTAAGCAGGAAAGAAACGTCTTCGGATTTTCTCTGCTTGTAAGACTTGTCATAAAAGGGAGTATCTCGGAGAAAGAATTGTAAAAGGCTTCGCAAGTGCCCTTCTAAACTTATTGGTTGTAAAGGCTTTTCTTGTGCCTGGATTAAACAAGAAGATAGTGGATTTGAAAATCTCAGGAGGAGCCTAGAGATTGGACGCAGGCTATCATAGATTAGACCAAACCAGGATAAATCACAATTTGCATACTCTCTTCCTTAAGCTCTTTTATATTTCCAGCATATATTAACTATTGATTTATAATTCATTACTTTCATATTTATTGCTTTCACTAAAATGCGAAAATATTTTTAAAGTTCTTAAGTTTTTATCTTACACCCAATTCACCCCTCTCTTGGGTGTCAGTCAGTTCTAACATTTGGTATCAGAGCTAGACTCTTGTTTAAAGGACTTAACAGTCTTAAGAGCTTATAATGGCTGATTTTAGGTGATATATACTTTCTGAAGGTTTTGACTATACAATTCCACCTATGTTGAAAGATATTGATTTTTGGCTTTGGAAACCTAGAATGACCAGTTTTATTAAAGCATCTGATTTTGATATGTGGAATGTTTTTACAAATGTCTTTGATTTCAAACCGAGAAAGGATTGGATAGAAAGAGAAAAGAAAATGTTTTTGTTGAATATTAGAGCAATGAAAATTTTGTATAGTGCCTTAACTGAAAAAGATTTTGAGAAAATTAGATTTTGCTCTACTGCTAGAGATATTTGGGATACTCTTAATTCTATGTATACTTCTAACAAGTATGTTGAAGTTGATAGTGTTGATAGATCATGTGAAACTATAAGCTGCGTATCTACGGTGCATAAACAATTTGAAGCTAATGATAAATAAGAAGAAATCATAGAACACTTCCTTACAATCAACATGGATAGAAAAGAAGAAGAGGATTTCCAAAAAGAGCTCATTATGGACAAACATGAAAAATCACTTTCCGGAGCTCAAGATGAACTTAAGTTAAAAAGTTCTAATTCTTCTTGTACTTTTTGTAAAACAGATTTTCAAAGCCTACATAAGATTGTTTTTCAACCAATTGTTGATTCTATTATGAAAAGAAACAATGTTTTCAAATATGGTGGAAAATTTATTGGGAAGAAAGAATATTCAAATGAAATTTATTCAGGGTTTTACTCTCATAACCGACATAATACTTGTATAGAATCTGATAATGCATATCATTCTATTATTTGCAATTATTATGGTAAATTAGGTCACATTTCTCATACATGCTATATTAGAATAAATTCTAATGTGAGAAATAAATATGTTTGGGTACCAAAAAGACAAGTAATGTCTAATCCTAACAATCAAGGACCCAAGTATAAGTGGGTACCAAAATGTCCATCTAGTACTTTATATATGCAGATTGATCATAAGAAGAATGGACATAAGGGTACGGAGAAGATAAATAAAAAGTCAAGAGTTTCTCATGCACCAAGAAAGAGGTTTATATCATCTATATTGAAAAGGAGAACTCTTGAAGCACCCAATGCTAAAACTACCCAATATGATTATGAGGAGAAGCAATGGATAAAAGGAGTACGTTCCACCTCAAGGAAGGGCTACCATAGAGTTCCATTTAACTACAATGAAGAGAATGAGAAAAGGAGGCATTACTTAAGGAAACATGTTATGAGTGTAAATGGTCTATTAGAAAGTGCAAGTGTACACTGTCGTCAACAAGTAATATAGAAGTGAGTAGAGTATCGTTGCCTCGAGGATTGATCACTAACTACCAAAATGAGTAATTTTAACTCTATCTAGTCTATCGATTATTTGGAGATTGAGAGCACGAAATAAAAGATAAGTAAAAATGAATGCAAATGATTGCAAATGATATGAAACAACTATTGAGAAAAAGCCCTAAGGGTCAGATTTCACTTAACAAATTCCAGATTGAATCACTTATCTATTCTAGCCCAATTTATTCCACATGATTGATAGTCTAGTTTCCCTAATTTAATTACTAGCCTCATACAAGGTCAAGCAGTTCTATAATTAATTGCTAATCCAATATATTCCTATATGAATTTAAGCAATTAATTATGCATTAAAATTTATGAAACTCTATAAGACTACACAATATATATGAATATATTCCTATTTCATATGCAAGTTATGGTTTTAATTATAGGGTCTACACATATGTATCACCTTCCAGTCTCAACATATATATTGAAATCATTCAAAAGATGGCTAATCAAATGAAAGCATGAAGAATAATAATTAAAACTCAATCATGAAGGAAACATTAAAACTAGATTTAATAAGTTAAGATTTAATACGTTATTAGTATGCTACGTCATCACCCTAGAAAAATGAAAATTTAATTCATGATAAAATTAAAAACAAAACCAAAATAAATTGACATTATATAAAACTAGAATGAAATCCTTATAAATATTGCATAAAACTTGAATATTAAATTCTCAAACATAAATATACAACCAAAGATGGATGAAAAATAGAAAAATCTAGCTGTCCCTTTAAGAAGTAAAACCTTCCATGTAGGTGGTATGCAAAAAGTAATACAATCCTTAGCCTTTCATATAGGAGGCATGCAAGAAGAAATAGAAGAGAGGAAAGTAATGGATATAAAATAGTCGTAAGTGAAGAAGAAAGGAGAGTAATGGATATGAATTGGTGTGTGAAATGTGAAGGAAAGAGTGGCTATATATAGGAAAGAATGGAGTAGGGTAGATGAAGTAGTAGGTGAAATATGGTAGGTGAAGTAGTAGACAGAATGTGGTAGATGAAGTAGTTGATGAAAAGGAAGATGAAGTGCTAGATAAAATGTGGTAGATGAAGTAGTAGGTGAAATAGTTGGTGGAATGGTAGATGATTCCCGCTTTCAACTTTCAAGCAAAATTTTAAACTTTTGGAGATAGAATTGGATTTTGGTCTCAACATCAAAGTTGTAAAGTACTTTCTTAGCTTTTTATCCATATAAAGAAAGTCCCAATCTGACATCTAGAGCTCTAGATATCACCTAAAAACTAAAAGAGGGTCTAATTTAGTATTTTTCAAGAAATTCTATTTTATGCCAAACTCATTATTTATTTATTAATTACCCCCAAATATATTAAATTGAGCTCAAATATCATCCATAAAATCATCATATAAGCGAAAATAAACATGCAAATATTTTACTTATCAAATTCTCCTACACTTAGCTCTTGGACGTCCTCGGACAAGTAGTGACTAATTAGTGCTAACAAAATTAGAAGTGTCAAGTCATAAGCAAGAATACAATTGAAAAATAAAGAAATCATAGTATTAATGAATCAAAGAAAATATAAACTGGTAATTTCATTTGAAAATGAATAAACCAAGTTCGTAATTGTGACTCAATCTCCCAATCTCTCAAGTGTTTAAGGGTAAGTGTTTCTCTCGAATTCAACTGAAAAAATTGCACTACTATAGGCTTGCTAAAAATCTCAATCTCCACTACCTAATTCACATGCATAATTCAAATCAAAAGGACTTATTAAGGGTTGTAATGGGGTTAAAGTAAAAGGAATGTAAAACATGATATGAAGGGATAAAGAAATAGAAAAATCGAAAAATGGGCTACTTGTGAATAAATTTATTTCTCCACAACATCCCACAATACTTAATAATTTTTTTTCTTTCTCTCTCTTTTTTTTTATTTTCTTTACTTTCCATTTTTTTTTTGCAACTCTAAAGTTGATAATATATATACCCCCACACTTGTCAAAAGCCCATTTCACAAAAATTTCAAATGCTTGCTAATCTTCTGAATTAGGTAAAAGCACTTGATATATCATTAAAGCACATGTTAATGGGTTGAGAACAAATAAACAATCAATTAGGCTCAAAGGGGCTTATCAATGGTGTAATTGCAAGGTTGGCTATTTGGCTCTGGCTAAACAAAATGAATGCCTTTATCATTTTTGAATGTGCATGTAAGATGTAATTTTAACCATATTTAAAGCAAGTTCTAGAGTGACAACTTAATAGGTGAATATCATACACAAGGGAAATAATCATTATAGGCTCAAAAGCTCACGATTAAGGGCTTTCAAACTCAGCTCATTCAATCTCAAAATTCATCATCAATTGCAACAATCCGTTGTTCATTCATACTATGAAATCTCTAAATTTAATTGATCCATACTCAAAACTTATATACTACTTAAAATCATTACAAAGCATTTAAATAGAATGATTTTTTTTCACTTTTATTCTTTATTTTAAGAAGGAGCAAAAACATACAACTAATAAAATGCGTCTCAGGAGTTAAGAATAACTCCTTACTCTACTATTTGATTCCACACCCCATGCATCTAATGGTTTTACTATCTAAAAAAAATATTTTTTTCTCCTCCCCCAAGCTAAATTAGACATTGTCCCCAATGTCTTATAGAGCTTAGAGAAATCTTTTTTTTAAGCATAAACACACAATAAAGTAAAACCAAGAGATTAAGGAAAGTTATAACCGAAGAGTTGTATCTGGCTTCTGCTTCTGACTGTTATATAAAGATTGCCCTCCTATTTGCTTGACGAGTAGATCTAGTTTAGGTTCATAGGTTTGCAATTGATCGAGAGCTGATCAGCAGTTGGTGCAGCAATTATGGAGTGGCAAGTCGCTTGAGGTATGAATCCTGTTTCTAAAGCATGATCAAAAAAACAAAATAAATCATCATAAAACCGTTAACATTTAACAATCCTAATAGCTTTTTGTGATAGTTCAACTTAGCCTAATATGCAACGCTAGAGATCCCATCCAATGTCTCCAAACCACTGGGTAGAGCGATAAAAGCTTGAGCATGGTAGAACATTTGTCCCATATGTTCAGGCAAGCTTGAAACTTGCAACTCTTGTCCAAAGGAGAAGATGTGATCTTCCAACTCCTTCACCCTTACACTCAAACCCTTGCTTCCATTCATGGATACAAAAATGACCACACTTCCCCTTAGGCCCTGATACCTCCCTAGTATACAAAATTGATCTTTCTAGTGGCAAATGCACTTCCAAGTTCATTTACTGCAATTATAAACTTTCCATCCTTACCCATATCTGTTTCACCAAAAATGCAGATAGATGTAAATCTACATCTTTGTATGATACCCTTTTTCTTTTCTTTTCTCTCAGACCATTTATGCTTACAAGTGGAAGACTACATATTTACAACTGGAAGTGTGCATATTTACAAATGAAAGAGTACATATATAACACTAAAGCAACGACAACAAAATCATACAAATCATGCATTTTTCAAAAAATTTTGAAGAACTTCTTACACAAATGACCGGTGTAACTTGCATGAAGAAGAAAAAAAAAGAAAGAAAGTCAAAAGTTATTAAGAAGATAAGACATATTAGACAAAAGCTGCTGAAAAGATAAGATAGAATAGACAAAAGCTATAAAAAAGATACAACGATTAGACAAAAGCATGATTATATATAGTAGTTGTGATTTTGGCTCACATCATACTCTGGTTTTATGTCCAGTAATGGCTTAAACGCTTTCTATGAATTGAGGATTTGCTTGCCATCTAGTTTTCTTATAAAATTGGCAAACATGGTCTTTTAAAGTCAGATTCCCAAGACAATAGCGCTCTTTTTGTCTATTGAATATGTCCGCTAAATCAAGAAGAATACGATGAACATCACTACTTAGATGCGTCTCAAGAGTTTGAATGATATCATCTAGTGACTCCTTACTTAGTCCATCCTTTATAAATTAATTTTATCTTCTCAATTTATATAAACCATACCTTTACTCCTACAATGCTGATCACAATTCCACCTTGCACATTTATGGCAGACATTCATTCGTTCAACTTTTCTCTTTTTGGAGTAAGAACTTCTTCCCATTCATGGCAAAGGTTTAACTAATGATTTATGAATCTTACCTGGTAAACATACCTTAGCTTTAATGATCCAACGTATGTCCACAGGAAAGCCTAAACGCTTGAATATCTTCATCCTTTCAAGTCAACTATTATAGATCTTCCTAAGCACATCTTTGGGAAGAGTGGGGAGCCTGTTCTTAAGCTTTACAAGAGATTCCTCCATAATAATTTAAAATGAAACTGATGAAAACTAAAATTCTCAACCCAGTGCAGAGTGTTTCGATGAGTAGGAAAGAAAAATGAGAGAGTAGGAAAGAAGTTTGAAAGAGTAGGAAAGAAATGAGTGAGTAGGAAAAAAGTTTTAGGTTGCCTCCCAAATAGCCGCCCTTCTTTAACATCTTTAGCTAGACAAAGACCAACCCAAAATTTTTTTTCTTCTTCTTCTTTAATTATTATTTTTTCTCTGTTTTTATTTTTTTAAGTTTTATGAGAAGGAGGACTTACCTGTTGGTTCCTCAAACGTGATGACAGTTGTCAAAGTATTGAGTACACCATTATTATACTCCTTTAAATGTTCTTGACTGTAACCACCAAAGAGGAATACATCATCAGAGCTACTAGAAGTCCTACAAAATCACAACAAAACATCCAACCAAATCTTGGGTTGACTCTCAAGCAGCGCTAAATTTATAGTTTTCAGCCAGACTTGCAAAACAAACTACTAATCAAAAGTATCAAACAGCATGATTACCTTGTCTTCATTTATTCTCTAGCAACAATGTTTCAGACACAAGAAATGATCATTCAAAGCAATTAATTGTACTTCTTCAATCATAGACAATTTTAGAGTACAATTATTTACTGAATTCAAATAAAGCACCACATACATGTATTTGCAGACAGATTTAGGAGTTTTCAAAATTTTAGAGCATCCCACAAAATCCACTTGACTCTCATCAATAAGAGTCAACACTTCAATAGGAGAGACATGAACGACAGCTTTTGGAACATCCACATTATTTCCACTTTCAAATGACAGGAATTAAGTTCCATAACTGGGACCTCTTCTAGTCTACACCCACTATTCTCTCCAAAATCAATTTCAAGTTCCTTATCACATTCTACAAGAACTAAGGTTTCATTCAATTCCATATCCTTAACTTCCTCACAATAATCATCATCAACACAAGAAGTTGTCATCATGCTTAAAGAATTATCTAGCCTCATAGTCTCAAGTGACGAAATAATTTGACTCACATATATTCCAATATTTTTGACACTTGACTCAATACTAGTGATAATTTCCTTTTACTCTCTGATAAATCTCTCTATTAATTTTGTAAACTCCTCACCTAATCTTTCTAAATTAGATTTTTCCTTATACTCAAGAGTTTGTTCTTCAATATATGTATAAGAGTAAAAAGGAAGATTAGGAGAATACCTGACATATGGATCCAAAGACTCTTGTTGCTCTAAAATTCCACTAGGATAAAAGGAATAATCAAAACAAGTTTGGTTTATATTGAAATCATCTCTCATATAATGACTGGTATTGCTATATGGACAATGCTCATAAGAATGACACTCTCCACAATAAGAACAAGAAAAACAATTATAAGGAGAAAAGTTTTCAATCCAACCAGCATTTATATTTTCATGTCTCACTCCATCCACATGCATTCCAAAAAAAGAACCAAGACATGACAATTTATCACTAATTAAATCAAATAAATGTTGTGAGTAATCCATTTTTTCTTTTTATTTTTTTTAATTTCTTCTTTTTTGAAATTTTTACATGAAGACTAAATTAGCATTAAAATTACTTGGTATTGATATTAATGACAACAATTCCTGGCAACGGTGCCAAAAACTTGTTACGAGTGTGAATGATCTATTAGAAAGTACAAGTATATACTGTCGTCAACAAGTAATATAGAAGTGAGTAGAGTATCGTTATATCGAGGATTGATCACTAAGTACCAAAATGAGTAATTTTAACTCTATTTAGTTGATCGATTATTTGGTAATTGAGAGCACGAAATAAAAGATAAGTAAATATGAATGCAAATTATATGAAACAACCATTGAGAAAAAGCCCTAGGGGTCATATTTCACTTAACTAATTCCGGATTGAATCACTTATCTATTCTAGCCCAATTTATTCCACATGATTGATAGTCTAGTTTCCCTAATTTAATTACTAGCCTCTTACAAGGTCAAGCAATTCTATAATTAATTGCTAATCCAATATATTCCTATATGAATTTAAGCAATTAATTATGAATTAAAATTTATGAAACTCTATAAGACTACAGAACATATATGAATATATTCCTATTTCATATGCAAGTTATGGTTTTAATTATAGGGTCTACACATATGTATCTCCTTCCAGTCTCAACATATATATTGAAATCATTCAAAAGATGGCTAATCAAATGAAAGCATGAAGAATAATATTTAAAACTCAATCATGAAGGAAAAATGAAAACTGGATTTAATAAGTTAAGATTCAATACGTTATTAGTATGCTACGTCATCGCCCTAGGAAAATGAAAATTTAGCTCATGTTAAAATTAAAAACAAAACCAAAATAAATTGACACTATATAAAACTAGAATGAAATCCTCATAAATACTGCATAAAACTTGAATATTAAATTTTCAAACATAAATATACAACCAAAAGATGCATGAAAAATAGAAAAATCTCGCCGTCCCTTTAGGAGGTAAAACCTTCCACATAGGTGGCATGTAAAATGTAATACATTCCTTAGCCTTCCATATAGGAGGCATGCAAGAAGAAATAGAAGAGAGAAAAATAATGGATATGAAATGGTCGTAAGTGAAGAAGAAAGGAGAGTAATAGATATGAATTGGTGTGTGGAATGTGAAGGAGAGAGTGGCTATATATAGGGAAGAATGGAGTAGGGTAGATGAAGTAGTAGGTGAAATGTGGTGGGTGAAGTAGTAAATAGAATGTGGTAGATAAAGTCGTTAGTGAAAAGGAAGATGAAGTGGTAGATGAAATGTGGTAAATGAAGCAGTAGGTGAAAAGGAAGATGAAGTAGTAGGTGAAATGGTTGGTGGAATGGTAGATGATTCCCGCTTTCAACTTTCAAGAAAAATTCAAAACCCTTGGTGATAGAACTAGATTTTGGTCTCAACATCAAAGTTGTAAAGCTCTTTCTTAGCTTTTTATCCATATAAAGAATGTCCCAATCCGACATCTAGAGCTCCAGATATTCTCTAAAAATTGAAAGATGGTCTAATTTAATATTTTTTGAGAAATTATATTTTATGCCAAAATCTTTATTTATTTATTAATTACACCCAAATTTGTTTAATTGAGCTCAGATATCATCCATAAAATCATTATATAAGGGAAACTAAGTATGCATATATTTTACTTATCACAACACTACAAGTACCTAGCTAACAATAAAGGAAGAAAAGATGCACAGTGAATCATCACTTAAGTAACCAATCAAGTGATCATCATCACTGTGTGATAACTGGGAGTGAATGTTCAAATGATAAGACCAACTGGAAGATTGGAAGGAAAAAGTTAAGGAATTATGCACAAATGAACTTGAAAGGATAATTTCTCAAGTAATTACAAGATTACTTGAGAACGGTATTGTCTTCTTTATTCATACTCGATACTGTGCTTATATAAATTATTTATTTGGGTAATAAATAACTTGCTCATTATTGCATACCATTAGCAATCAATCATTTATGGCTTTCAAATTGTTTTTATATTGCTAAATGGACTGATAGTGAAATTGTTCATAATCTTTCTATCTATATGAGTTTTGAAATGCACATTTTTAAAATGTACTTAGATTCCAATTCATCTTGTTTATAAAAATGCATACACATTATTTGACAATTATTCATATCTTGTTTGCATTTAAATTGGTTTCGAAATTGAAATTTAATATTTATATATATACTAAAAGTAAAAAAATGCTTCAAATCCATCCACTAGAGTTTTCCCCATCATTCACATATTATTTCTTGATCTTAAACTTGTTACTGCTTGAACTCCTCAACCTTTATTTTCTAACAAGTTGGACCTTATGTAAACAAGTTAACTATCTATATGAGTTTCAAGTGTATTCCTTAGAAAAGAATTCTATATGTGAAATCCTTGTGCCTAATGTATAAATTATTAGTTGGCCATGTTATTCCAAACATTATGAATGTTCATTAGTGCATTGAATCTTAATATATTAACCATTATAGTGGAATAACTTACTAGGATGATATTCTAATACTCTAGTCATTTGGATTAATGAGAATATGCTTCATTATTCATAAATTATTATACTCATTTTGTTGCTCAAATACATTAATCATTGATATGATCTATCTTTGAGTAATCAATGTTATGTATTTGAATCCTTGAGTTGAATATTCATATCTCTCAAGACACAACTCTAACTGTCAAGATAGTCTGTAGATTAATAGAAAAGTCATTATGCTCATATATGTCTATCAAGTTAATACTTTTGGTTATCTATATGACTCTTGCTCTTTGAAAAATTGTCTAAGATGTTAAATTTGATGATTAACATGTTATCTTAGTGAAGCTTTTTTATATATATTTTATAACTATTGACTTCCACTATTTTTATGAGCATCGATTTTAAACATGATTTAAAAATGAGTTTTGCATGTATTTGAATCTCAATTTCACAATGCATTGTTATGATTTGAACCAATTTGCATATTTCATTATCATTCTTGGAAAACTTGATTTCATTCATGATTTATTATTTCACAAAAAGTTGATGAAATCTTTTATGGATATATCTACTAATCCTTTTTTATCTCACTTACATACCTTACATGAAAATATTATCAATGACATATTTTTGGTATAAAGTGTATTAACAAATTGTCATTGATCATTGAAAATCATCATTGTCTAACATGTTAAATTTGATGATTAACATGTTATCTTAGTGAAGCTTTTTTATATATATTTTATAACTATTGACTTCCACTATTTTTATGAGCATCGATTTTAAACATGATTTAAAAATGAGTTTTGCATGTATTTGAATCTCAATTTCACAATGCATTGTTATGATTTGAACCAATTTGCATATTTCATTATCATTCTTGGAAAACTTGATTTCATTCATGATTTATTATTTCACAAAAAGTTGATGAAATCTTTTATGGATATATCTACTAATCCTTTTTTATCTCACTTACATACCTTACATGAAAATATTATCAATGACATATTTTTGGTATAAAGTGTATTAACAAATTGTCATTGATCATTGAAAATCATCATTCTTCGTCTTATTTGTTTGTTACCCTTTATGATTCAATTGCTTGAATTTATTTAATTGGGTAAAATTATATTCTAATCTTTGTTGATTATTATACTCTTTGCTCAAATATCATATAATTCAATTGTATAAGAGCATAAGAGTTATAATGTCTAATACTGTATAGACCCAAGAGAAAGTTAGGTACCAAAGAGCATATATTTATACTTTTGCAGGAGCTGATCAAAATGCTCTACTTTTGGATACAAAGATCGGAGGCTAATAGAGGAAGTATGACTGGCAGTGTTGTAGTGTGAGCAGAAGCTAAATCTATGATATCACTCAAGTAATCAATCAAGTGACACCCCATCATAAGCAAGTAACTAGCTAGTAGTACAATCAGAGAAAGAGAAAGAGGAAAAAGACCTCTTAGTGGGCCTAGCGGAATTCAATTCGAAGAAGCTCAAGCTAAGAGACAAAGGATACTCATAAGTTGGATTCATACTTCCAACACCATAAGCCTTCGCTATCCAGCCATCTTCACTACTACCAAAGGCAGTTAGACATCTCTACTGCAACATAGAGCCTGCTGAGTTATTCTTTAAAGAAGGAGTTGTGATTGAGGAGATGTTCAAAACAAAAATCATCAGACCAAAAGAGTCACTAGGGATTCTTGATTTTAATTCTAGCTTTATGTGTGATCATCACATGATTATCTGATATACTTACACCAGAGCTATGGTGAACAAGGCCAATTCAATTACTTCATCAAGAATTACCACATAATTGCCTATATTATAAGCAAGGAGGAGAGGAATATTGGAAAGATCATGTTTGTCAGAGAACAGGAGGTATATATATATATACTTCTATAGGACTTGAAAGAGGCGATCTTCACCAAGGGGGTGAATTGGGTGATGTGATAAATTTTTTGGTTGATGTGGTGATATGATAATAGTTGTAGATAGAGTAGAGTTGAGAAGATTAGTACACCGAGTTATACTGGTTCGACCTGAAAACCAGGCCTACGTCCAGTCCTGAGAGATCAAGACCTATTGAGATTTTTACTTATGCTTCCAAGATTCAATGGGCGCTTAGAATGCCACAAAACAACAAGCATCCTTGGATGGACTACGAGCAGAAATATTCTAATACTCAGAAATTTCTCTCCCCCTTACGACAAGTCTTACGTGCAGAAAAATAAACCTATGACCTTTCTCTATTACTTACGTATATAGTCTTATGAGCAGCAACATTCTCTCCGGCTTACACCACTATAAGTCTTACAAGCAGAAACGCTCCCTACTGCTTGTATTTTGTAAGTCTTATGAGTAGAAAGTCCTACTAGGAATTCTCTCAACAGTTTCTCTCATAGGGATATCTACCCTCTCAAGGTCCCAGTACCTTGAGATCAAATGAAAATAGAATTTGAAGTGTATACAGATTCTCTTAAAGAGTAAATATGATAAATATTGAAGAACGATATGAATACAAAGAAAATATGAATAAAAGAGACTTGTGAATTTGGTTATGTGAATTCTTGTTCTTGGTTACATTTGTTGGTCTCAGAAACTCTGCATTTATAGTCAAAGAGCGAAGCATTTTACTGTGGAACTGAATACGTAAGTTTGAAATCTTTGAATGTGGTAGGTAGGTGCTTGGTTGGTCGTAATGATGTTGTCTGTCGTTGTTTGACTTCCTCTGTGCTTTTCTAATTCAAACGTTCAAACTCCTGTATCACACTTGTAATATATGTTAAACGATGTTATATAATAATAATAAGTAGAAATAGAATGAATAAATAACATTAAACCATATTCGAATTGAACGCTGTAAGATTAGTGCATTTTGGCTTTAGGCAGAGCATCACTCGAGTGCTGAGAGGGCTCACTCGAGTGCAATACCATATTTTTTCTTCTTGCTTCAGTTTTAAACTTACACTTCCATGTGATTTTGAGATAGTGCATTTTTACACTTGCGAGTGATGTGGGACTCACTCGAGTACAACTCTCCTCACTTAAGTACATCTTTATTTTACATTATGAACCACATCTCTCAATAACACTTGCATCCCATTTTATCAAGAGTGTGATTTTGCACTTGCAGGTGATATAGGCCCTCACTCGAGCATACTTACACTCACTCGTGTGAACTGAATATTCTTCTATAAGATACTCTTTGTCTTTAGCACTTATATCAGAATGGAGCGAGTTAGATTTCTCACTCGTGGGTGCTGAGGTATCACTCGGGTGCAGATTCCTCCACTCGAGCATACTTTTTCCTTCATGCACTTGGTGACTCTCAGGAAAACACTTGCTGTTCCTTACTCGCTTGGACTTGAGTGCACTTGAGACTATCACTCGAGTAGAGCTCCTATGCTCATGTGAGAATATGATATTCAACTCTGTCATTGCTCTCTATCAAACACTTTCTGTCCAACACTTACATGTGCTCAAGTGTAAAATAGATTGATGCTTGAGTGTTAGCTCAATCACTCGAGTGCATAAGTAAAACTGACAGCAAACAATTCTAAATATTGTGAAATACATTTGGAAATATTTTTTTAACCATTGCAAAGTATGAATTTCTTACCACAACCCACAATGATCTTTTGTTATCATCAAAACTTGGAATCTAACATTCTCCCCCTTTTTGATGATGACAAAACCTTTGTGATGGATTAAAACAACTTGATTTTGAAAATATTTTCAAATGCATATTTCCAATGTTTAGATTTTTGTACTTAATCTCAATTGTTTCCTACAATACTTCCAATGGACACTTAAAAACCAAGACAAGTCATAGTATCACATAAACCATTAAATCTAAACAGAAAACTTAACAAACTTGCAAATAACCATTAGTGAACTTGTAAAGTACAATATTAAGCTTGAATCAACATCTACCTATAAAACCCCATATACAACCATGTCAGCAAAAATAAACAAGAAAATAACAATAATCCACCCCAATACATAAAAACTAACCAATACACCTCATATCAGACCATATCAGCATAGAAACCATCACATATCCTTCTCCCCAGTTTTGTCACATTAGAAGGGGGTTGAAGAAAAGTGAGATTAGATGGTGGGGAAAAGAGCACCATGGCAATAGAAGGTTCAATTGGCTCAGGTTCAAAGAGTGGAGATGATGGCTGAGGAACAGAGGCTGTGAGTGGTGTTGAAGGCGACCAATCATAAGTGATATCAACATTGGACTCGAGGTCTGTGAAAAGAACATGAGTCTATGTTTGAGTGAGTTTCAAGAGTTCTTACATACTCTATTAATCCCTATTTTACATAGCTTGAAGCAGAGTATATGCTATAGTTCTAGACTAGAGCATTGTTGATTGACTCGAGTGAGAATGAACTTGGCACTCAAGTAACACATCTAGTGCTCGAGTGACAAACCTGCAAAAACAATTTCTACATACTCCGATGCCTAAGTTAGTATGGTTATCATCAAAACTCATTAAACATAATAATTAACAAGAAAAACTTACAACTCATTGGGATTAACCATTCCCAATTCTCTTCGAATATATAAGAATTGATCTTTAGCTATTGGCTTTGTGAATATGTCAGCAGTTGAAGATGTGTTGGTATGATTCTACTTTGACATCCTTCTTTTGCACGTGATCTCAAATGAAATGATGTCATATATCTATGTGTTTGGTCCTTGAATGTTGCATAGGATTCTTGGCCAAGCTAATGGTGCTAATGTTGTCATAATAAATTGGTATCTACTTTAAGTATATCCCCAAATCCTGAAGTTGTTGCTTTAACCATAGTACTTGAGAACAACAACTTGCTATAGCTATATATTCAACTTCAGTGGAAGATAATGACACTATGTTATGTTTCTTGCTGAACCATGATACCAGAGAGCCTCCAAGGAATTGACATTGACCACTAGTACTTTTCCTGTCAGTTTTATATCCTCCATGATTTGAATCTGAATAGGCCATCAAATATTCATTTCCTCTTTTTTGATACCAAAGGCCAAGTTCTGCAGTATCTCTTAGGTATTTGAAGATTCTTTTCACAGTCTCTGCATGTGATACCTTAGTAGCAGCTTGATACCTTGCGCACATTTTAACACTAAATTGTATATCCGGCCTGCTTGCTGTTAGATAGAGTAATGAACCAATCATTCCTCTCTATTTAGTTATGTTGTAGTTAGGGCCTTTTACGTCAGCATCCAACAATTATGTAGAGCTTATTGGAGTATCAGCTCCATTAGCATTTTTCAATCCATACTTCTTCAACAACTCTTTCAAATATTTTGTTTGAGATACAAATATCCCATTCTTCCTTTGCTTGATTTGAAGTCGAAGAAAGAAGTTTAATTCTCTCATCATGGATATCCCAAAATCTCCCAGCATAATCTTGGAAAATTCTTGACAAAGAGATTCATTAGTAGTACCGAAAATAGTATCATCAACATAGATTTGAACAATTAGAAGATCATTTTTGTCATGTTTGATAAAAAGAGTTGTATCTATTTTTCCTCTGACAAAGTTTTGATCAAGAAGAAACTTTCTTAGTCTTTCATACCAAGCTTTAGGAGCTTGTTTCAAACCATATAAAGCTTTCTTAAGTTTGTAAACATGATTGGGTTTTCTTTCATCTTCAAAACCAAGAGGTTGTTGAACATACACTTCCTCCATAATATAACCATTTAGAAAAGTACTTTTTACATCTATTTGATAAAGTTTAAAACCTTTAATGCAATCAAAGGCTAAGAGTACTCGTATTGCTTCCAATCTTGCCACTAGAGCATATGTTTCCTCTATAACCAATACCTTCTTCTTGGCTACTAATCTTGCTTTATTTCTCACAATGATTGCTAATTCATCGAGTTTGTTTTTGAAAACCCATTTGGTTCCTATAACCGAGTGATCTTTAGGTCAAGGTACCAAATCCCAAACTTGATTTCTTCGGAATTGATTTAATTCTTCTTATATAGCAATCACCCAATCATTGTCAGATAAACCTTCTTCCATATTAGAAGGTTCAATCTCAGAAATAAAAGCAGAAAAAGTGAGAATTCTATTTCTGGTTGTGACACCTTCATGAATATCTTCAATTACTTGATCAATTGGATGATCTTTAATATGTCTCCATGCTTTTGGTTGAGCGTGATCAGACATCATCTATATTTTGAAAGTCATTTGTTTCAAGATCATTTTGTTTTGAAATAGTTTTGTTTTTCTTTATCAAATCCATTTCTTCATCAAAATGCTTTGTCTGAGAATCAAGTTCATCAAACACAACATGAATGGATTCTTCAATAGTACATGTTGTTTTATTAAAAACTCTATATGCTTTACTTCTATTAGAATATCCTAGCAATAAACCTTCATCAGACTTTGAATTAAATTTACCCAAGTTTTCTTTACCGTTGTTGTGAATGAAGCAATTGCATCCGAAGATGTGTAGATAAGCAAGATTTGGTTTTCTCCCTTTGTAGAGTTCATATGGTGTCTTTCCAAGTGACTTGAAAATATATGCTCGATTTGAAATATAGCATGCGGTACTCATTGCATCCACCCAGAACACTTGTGACATTTCTTTTTCATTGAGTATTGCCCTTGCCATTTTTGTGAGGACTCTATTCTTCCTTTCTACTACTTCATTTTGCTGAGGTGTTCTAGGTGCAGATAAGTTGTGATCTATTCCTTCGTTGTTGCAGAAATCTTCAAAAAGTTGATTATCAAATTCTCCTCCATGATCTGTCCTGATAAAGACAATAGAAATACCTTTCTCATTTTGGACCTTCTTAGCAAACATAATAAATTCAACAAATGTTTCATCTTTTGAATTAATAAATATAGTCCATGTAAATCTTGTAAATCCTGTAAATCCATCTACAATTACTAAAGTATATAGATTTCCTCCAAAACATTTTACTCTCGTTGGACCTACCAAATCCATATGAAGTAATTGCAAAGGCTTGGAAGTAGAAATCTCATACTTTGTCTTGAATGAAGATTTAGTTTGTTTGCCTTTTTGACATGCCTCAAAAATCATGTCATCTTTAAATTCAAGTTTAGGAAGACCAACAACTAAATCATTTCTAATCAATTTGTTGAGCTGATTCATATTAACATGAGTCAGATGCTTATGCCATAACCAACTTTCCATTGATTTGCTAAGAAAAACGTTTTCAGAAGAATTTGAATTTAAATCAATAGTATAACAATTACCGTCCCTTTGAGCTTGAATCTTTGCCTTGATGGATTCTTTGTTAAGCGGTAAATCCTTCTTGTTTACTATCAAGCATTCTTCTAAATCAAAGATCACCCAATTATCTCTGTCGGTGCTTTCACTCACACTCAGGAGGTTGTGGCATAATCCTTCATCGTAATATACATCATTGATTTGAACTCCATCGGATTTTCCCACTTCACCAATTCTAGCAATATGTCCAGATTGGTTACCTCTGTAACCCCCTGCCGTAATTATATCCAAAATATGCGATTAAAGTGAAATAGAGACCAATAACAATCAAATAACGTTTACAAACCCATATACCAGACGGGATTTTCATAAATATCATTCGAAATCATTTATAACCTGGTCTCACATTCACATTCCGAATACAATTACTACACGAAGATAAATCACATTTAAATATATATCAGAGTACACAATGTAATAATCCCGGCAATCTCGGGTTCCTTACATTAATTCAAGCCTTACAGGGCATATTCGACCTTTACAATTTTCCAAATAAGGGATTACACAAATTCTCTTCCCAATTAACCAAATATACATTTGAAACATGTAGAATATCCAAATATACATAATTCCAACCATAATGATAACCAACTACCAAATTGACAACCCGAAGGAGTCTTCGCCGCCCTTGGTTGCTTGCTGCATCCTCGATCCACCTACCCTGTCTAAAATGTTGGTAGGGGAGGGTGAGATTCGAGAGAATCTCAGTAGGAAAACAATATCAATATGCATGTATGATAAATGTTTAATGCATGACATGCTTGCATCACATAACTATCATGATGACAAATCTGTAAGCTCAATGCTTCTAACAATATACTAATGGCCATAGCATAGATTGAAACATAGCTTCAATAACACATAACCATGCAAAGCTAAGACATGCATCAACACATTAACACATATATCAAATACAAGCAGAAGCGATATGTTCCCTACACTCTTTCCACGTAAGCTCCAGATCCGGCTGCTCACGATCAGGGCGAACACCAAATCCTATAACCAAACAAGGACATAGGGTTAATCCCTTTCCAATTCCTTAACTCTTAAACACTTAAGTTGTCATTTACAACCTTTAGGTGGCTAATCAAAGCCCAAACATATGCCTAAAGGCTTGGGAAACACTTGACCAAAGATCACCTTTTAAAAGTCCAAAATGCTAATTTTTGGGGGTTGGCTGCAGCCAAGAACTCTCTAGCTGCATCCAGAACATGCACAGAAGGTTTTTGGCTGCACTTAAGAATTTCTGGCTGCGGCCAAGACGTGCACAGAAACTTTTGCGCTGCAGCCAGGATTTTCTGCTGCAGGCAAAGCAACTTAGGAAATTCATAACTAATTCCACAAAAATAGAAATGAGGTGATCTCAAAGCCAAATGAAAGATATTCAAGTCCTATTCACAGGAAAAATATTGGCCATTACTGGAAATCACCACACAAATCCAGATTTACACAAAATCCAACATTGCTCCAAAACAGAATCCAGTTTCGACCTCAAACTTTGGACAACCATAAATCCCAGTTCACAAAACAAAATGGCACAAATTATATGTCCATTTTAAAGCTTAAGATGTGAACTTTAAGACTAGAAAGTTTCAGAATTTTTAGACATCATTTGCCTATTCAAAACGCTCACACAATCTGACTGCCCTGAATAGAAATTCAAAGACAGAATTCCAGATTTTGACAATTGCTTCCAATGGTTCCCATTTTCATACCAAACCTCATTCCCACACAAATTTGCTCAAGAAAACCATTGGAAACACCAAATCAACCAAATTCACATTATATTGACATGTTTCACAATGAATTGCAACATGTCACACAATATCACATTTCAACTCAACATTGCACAATTTTGCATCTCAAGTTCCCAAATCAATTCCAATGACCAAATTACACAACAAAACACCATTTTTAACACAAAACACATGACAATTCATGCATTTCACAATTCCACCAAAATCAGGGAAAAATTCACAATTAACAAAACTCATCCACAAATCACAAAACTTAGATCAAAAGGCTTCAAATACTCACCTCTTCCTCTTTCCCAAACCAATTCATTGATTCTTCAGCTTTCCAAATTTCCTCAAGCCATCAAACACCTCCAATCAAGAATCTAAAACCATAGAGATGAAGCTCTCATCACTATGAACAACATTAAAGAAAGGTATTTATGTTGGAAATTATGCCCTAAGGGCCAATCATTGTACTTTAAACATTATTATTTTAATGAAATTTCTCCATTCTGTTATCATATTATTTGCATATTAACTGTGATAATTGTATCCTTGGATAATTCATAAAGATTGTCCTAAAATGTTCCTAGTCAGTCATCTATGCGGGAGCAGAGATGAAACAAGACCAGTATGACTTTGATAAGATATGGAGATACGAATCAAAGTCTTAGGCACTTGTAAGAGTACAAGGTGCTGGACCGACCCACTATGAGAAAGCTACATGGATCAAGTCATAAGCTTTTCTCATGTATAACCACGTCACAATGCCCTTAGACCTGAGGTCATCATGGATTCCTACATGAGAGTTGCTAAGCTTTGAACTAGTCAAAAGTCACTTTTGACCGGGTGATGATAAAGGCTACGATCGGGCTTGGTGGTTTTTCATGTAGAGGAATATGAATGATCAAGATGGAATTTGTCCCTCACATTGTAGAGAGATATTACTGGGCCCCTCGATGAGTGAGTCTGAGAAATGTATGGCCATACTATGATGAAAGGAGTTTCTGTCTCTGTTATCAGGCTACTCAGGAATCGAGAAAGTAATGGTCAGGAACAAGAGGATGACATTTTCCATACCTTATCCTTGATCGATATATCGTGTGACAAAAGGGATGTGACATGGTTGTATGACAGGTTGCATCGTGATAACGATCCTCATATGAATTGGATAGTCGTAATATCTTGCTAGAGGCCGCTTGCAACTTTTGGGTTAGTGTCGTTTATTGGCCCACTGCCAACTTCATATGGGCCTACAGGGTCGCACACAAGAATGGCCCAACACGAGATAATGTTTGATTTAGGGTGGATGAATTTTATATTTATATATATATATAATATAAAATTCATTAATAATATTATATAGATATATATATATTTTCGAAATATATATCTTATATATATATATATATTATTTTATATTATTATATTTAATAATATTAATAGATATATATTTTTTTTGAAATATATTATATATATATATGTATATATATTATATGATATTATTATATTGTGTTGGTTTTAAATTTAATTTATTAAGATATATTAAATTTAATAACTAACATGATAGAGATATAGTATCTCAGATTTAATTTATGAAGATAAATTAAATCTAATGGCTCTTTATTTAGATTAAATAAATAGGTTAAATTAAAACTGTTGGACAGATTTAATTTAAACTGAATTTATTTAATTAGCTCATCAAGATAATTAATTGTTAATTAATTTCGAAATTAATGATGATTAATTTTGAAATTTGAAAATAACCCTCATGGGTTATAAACTTGATAGAGCTGATAGACTCAGGACACATCAGAATTGAGAGCTGCAAGTTAAACCCTTGGAGACATTAAAGGCGTTAGCACGCAGTCTCGGTTGGAGAGCATTCGTGTGGATACCGGTAGAGGGAGCAGACCTGACGTGTTGGCTCCTAGAGATCGTGAAAACTCTGAATCATAAAAAAGGTATGAATCCTTCCAACTTGGTTTAAACGCCGTTGATAGATCCTCGATTAGGATCGGTGAAAATTTTTCAAATTCTTCCGCTGTGCTTACCGATCCTTCAGAGCATTAGAGGACAAGAAACAAGTCAAATCTGACCTTATTCTTTTCTCTTTCCTCCACCTTGCTAGGCGAAAATGGAGTATGAGAAGAGAGAGAGATGAAGATGAAGAAGAGATCAGTTTTTCCCTTTTTTCTCATGTGTTGGCCGACTATGAAAGAGAGAGGGAAGAGTTTGAAATGTTGACCAAGATCCAAGGGTCTATAAGTTGCCAAGTGTCAACATCTTGCAACATCCACCATGAGCTCACATAGGCACATGCACACATGATTCCACCCTTTGATCTCTTGCAAAAATCAATCCTAACCATTGATCTTGAAGTTACCAATGAGTTTCCTCTTCGGTAACCGATCAATTGGTCGATAACTTTACCGTTTTGCCCTTGATTATGGTAATTCCCACTGAATCACCACAAAACACTTCATATCGTTTCATTTATCGCAAAATATGCCTTCCCTCTATTCTAAGTCAATTTGGATGTTAATCCATAATTAAACTTAAATACAGGGTTTCGGCGTTGCTCACAACGCATACGAATCACATCGAGTGCCAAATCACACCATAATCTCTAAAAGGGTTTATTCATCACTAACCACATCCACTTTTGGAGTCATTATCTTTTAATCACAATTTGGGATTTTGCTAAACTGGGGCTTAGCAATCCACTAATCTCAGGCTTATTCTCTAGCTTTCAGTCTCAAAATTTAGGGTATTACAACCTCCAAAAGTCACCTTTCCTCATTCTCTGGTTTCTAGAATGGTGAACTTATTTTTGTCACCAGTCATGTGTCTCAAGCATCCACTATCAATGTACCACTTGTTTGCTTGTGATGCTTTGAGACATACCTAAGTAAGGTGATCAAGTTTTAGGTACCCATACTTTCTTGGGTCCTTTGTGGTTAGTATGCATTACTTTTGGCACATGTATCCCTTTTGGAACCCATTTATTTGTAACACTGACTTGTCCTTTTCTAAAATAACATGATGAAGTATAATGTCATTTCCTGTTACAATAACTATATGATGTAAATGGATTTGATGTATGCACATAATTCTTAAAATAAATGAGATAAGTTCTACTACCATGTTTCTTATTTCCTCTATTTTTATCCTAATTTGATTTATATCCAATTTTAGATTTATTAAAGGAAACTCTCTGAGATTTTAGAATAACTTTAAGAGTTTCACTTCCTTTAGTAAATCTTTCCATAGTTTTTGTTAAATCACTTATTTTCTTATCTTTTTTTTACATAATGTACATGATGATATGACAGTATTTTCTAATTCTTTTACTTTCTTCTTATAACTAACTATTTCTTTAGCTACCTTGATGAATTCTGTTTGCAATACATTATATTCAGATAATAACTCATCATAAGTAGGTTCAGAATCACTTACCTCGGAATCCAATTCTTCTTCTTTGGCTACCAAGCATAGATTTACAACTTCATTGTTGTCACTTTCTTCATCCAACGAGCTATCATCCCATATAGATGATATGTATGCTTTCTTCTTCTTCTTCTTCTTCTTGTCTTTATTTTTGAAGCATTCGGATTTGATGTGTCCAGGCTTCCCACATTCATAGCATACTATCTTTTGCTCCTTGTTTTCTTTCTTGCTTGGTCCACCTTGATAATTTTTGAAGTTTGTTTGGCCTTTTCTATAGAACTTCTTGAATTATCTCATGATCATTCCCATATCATCATCATCAGGAACATCTTCATTTTCGGAAGATTTTTCTTCCTTAATAGCTTTAAGTGCAACTCCTCTTTTCTTTTTATCATCAAACTCTTCTAGTTCCTTCTTGAATCTCAACTTCCCTTCATACTCAGAAAGGCTACCAAAGAGAGTAGCTACGGATCTCATTGACTCTCCTTTAGCTTCTTCGATAGCTGTCACCTTCGCTTCCCAATCTTTCATAAGAATATTAAGAATTTTTCTGGGAGTTTTGGTCAAATGATTTCCCAAGTGCAAATAGTTGATTAACAAGATGAGTGTATCTGAGTTTGAATTCTGATATTCTTTCTCCAGGTTTCATACGAAATAGATCATACTCTGTAATTAGAGTATTAACTCTATTTTCTTTGATTCTGGATGTGCCTTCGTGATCGATCTCAAGAGCATCCCACATAACTTTGGTTGTTGGTAGATTGCAAATTCAAAAATATTCCTTTTGACTGAGGGCACTTTGTATTATTAAACTAGCTGTACTATTTAACGTTACTAACCTCTTATCGTCTTCATCAAACTCCTTTGGACTCTTTTTAATGACTCTATCTTTGATTTTCTTCATTGGAATATAGTCATCGTCATGTATCATATTCCATAGACAATAATCATCCTTGAATGAACTACGAGCAAAAATATTCTAATACTTAGAAATTTTTCTCCCCCTTACGACAAGTTTTACGTACAGAAAAACAAACCTATAACCTTTCTTTCTTGCTTATGTATACAAGTCTTACGAGCAGCACCAATGTTCTCTCATGCTTACACCACTGTAAGTCTTACGAGCAGCAAGGTTCTCTCATGTTTACACCACTGTAAGTCTTACGAGCAGCAACGCTCCCTACTGCTTGTGTTTTGTAAGTCTTATGAGTAGAAAGTCCTACTAAGAATTCTCTCAACTGCTTCTCTCGTAAGGATATCTACCTTCTCAACGTCCCAGTACCTTAAGATCAAATGAAAATAGAATTTGAAGTGTAGAATGATATAAATACAGAGAAAATATGAATAACAGAGACCATGAATTTGCTTATGTGAATTTTTGTTCTTGGTTACATTTGTTGGTTTCTGAAACTTTGCATTTATAGCCAGTTGATTTTGCCCGTTGAATACTCATTGTTGTGGAGTAGAGCATTTTACTGTGGAATGGCATGCGTAAGTTTGAAATCTTTGAACGTGGTAGGTATGTTCTTAGTCGTAATGATGCTGTCTGCCCTTATTTAACTTCCTCTGTGCTTTTCTAATTCAAATGTTCAAACTCGTGTATCACACTTGTAATATATATTAAATGATGTTATATAATAATAAGTAGAAATAGAATGAATAAATAACATCAAACCATATTCGGATTGAACGCTGTAAGACTGGTGCGTTTTGGCTTCTGGTAGAGCATCACTCGAGTACTGAGAAGGCTCACTCGAGGGCAATACCATATTTTTTGAGAAGGCTCACTCGAGTGCAATACCATATTTTCTCTTCGTGCTTCAGTTTTAAACTTACACTTCCATGTGATTTCGAGATAGTGCATTTTTACACTTGCGAGTGATATGGGACCTCACTCGAGTATAACTCTCCTCATTAGAGTGCGCCTTTATTTTACATTATGAACCACGCCTCTGGACAACACTCGCATCCCATTTTATCAAGTGTGTGATTTTGCACTTGCAGGTGATGTAGGCCCTCACTCGAGCATACTTACACTTACTCGGGTGAACCGAATATTCTTCTATAATATACTCTTTGTCTTCAACACTTGCATCAGAATGGAGAGAGTTAGATTTCTCACTTACGGGTGCTGAGGTATCACTCGGGTGCAGATTCCTCCACTAGAGCATACTTTCTCCTTCATACACTTAATGACTCTCAGGCAAATACTTGTTGTTCCTCACTCACTTGGACTCGAGTGTACTTAAAACTATCACTCGAGTAGAGCTCCTATGCTCGGTTACAATATGATATTTAACTCTGTCCTTTCTCTTTGTCAAACACTTTCTATCCAACACTTGCATGTGCTCGAGTGCAAAATAGATTGATGCTTGAGTGTTAGCTCCATCACTCAAGTGCATCAGTAAAAATGACAGCAAATACTTCTAAACTTTGTGAAATACATTTGATGATACTTTTTAACCCTTGCAAAGTATGAATTTCTTACCACAACCCACAATGATCTTTTGTTATCATAAAGCTTCGAATCTAACAGGGCATACTCCAAGCAATCTATAATTACTTCAAGTAGACCTTCAAGTAATCTAAAATTACTTCAAGTAGACCTCCAAGTAATCTACAATTACTTCAAGTAATCGGCAATTACTTCAAGTAGACCTTCAAGTAATTCATAATTACTCCAAGTAAATATGAATCTCACTCCAAGTTAAAACAAGATGCATAGAGGATGAGAGCTGAGATATCAAGAATAAACAAGAATAAATGAGAGACAACACTTTGCTAGAGCTGGTCTCCTTTGTCCTTCATTCTTTGGTCCATCTATCCAAGGCTATCTGAGTGAGGAGCTCAACAATCACACGGAGCTTGCTACAAATAATGTTGACTTTATCACTTTTGTGAATGGCAAGATAGAACACTCTATGCTTTGATCAACCAGAACTTCAAGGCCTTATTCTGAGCTCATCTTGGTATTCTTAAGTGATCACAGAGATTATGCTTCAGAATCCCTCCATACTGATCGCATTAATAGACAATGACTAGCCAACGATGCATCAATGGACTTCAAAGGTCTATGACTCAAGTGATTACGACATTACTCAAGTGAGGTATTATATTCTTTAATTCAAATTCTCTGGGTTGCATTACTCAAAGTGAACACTTGAGTAATAACTCAAGTAATACAGGGTTATAGCCTTAAAACCCTGAATAGCATCATTATTTTCAAAACTTAATTTCTCTCCAAATCTGTATACTTTCACAATCATTCTTTCTACAAAATTTCCAATGATTTTACTAATACAAGAGAGTTATTAATTGTATTGCTCTTGATGATTTCTTTTAAGCCATGTATTCATTAAGGGGGAGCTTCACATTCATTCGAGTTTTATATCTTAAAAAGCTCATTTCCTTTATTTGTAGAAAATTATTCTAGCATACTCATTTGCATTCCCTATCTATTAATTAGTTTTTGATGATAAGCTACTTTTATATTCTTCTTTTTATGATCTTAACTTACATATATTTTATTACTTTATTGTACTAAACATTTTCCTCACAAGAGTGTTTTTACTTATAGCAACAGAATTTGCTCTATGCTAGATCATTCCTCAACTTACTAAAATGAGCATATATCAACTATGAGGACATATGCTTTAACAATCGATTAAGGGATATATATTGGCTGCAACATGTTAGATTCCATATGTTTTAATGATAACAAAGATTGGATCAATGATATAAAAGGATTTGATGACAAACAAATGAATTTGAACAAAGTGGCAAAACATTACTTGAAGTAATCAGTAGATTTTGTGAAGGCGTAAGTAGCCACTCGAGTAAGGGAAGCTGTTACTCGAGTAAGCACTTGAGTAATCATGGAGAATTTCATTCAGAGAAGCACAGTCAAAATTTGGAAGAAGTTATTTGAGGAACCACTTGAGTAATCTGCAAAGTTATATAGACCATTACTTGAGTAGCCACTCGAGTAACATCATTTAAGAAGGCATCACTCGAGTAACCAGGTCAAAAATCTTCCAATAGCTCTTGCCCAAGAAATGCAACACTTTACTCGAGTAGCCCTTGAGTAACCAGGTGAGAAAAAGGCTTTACTCGAGGGACCACTTGAGTAATATGCAGAATTATTTGATCCATTACTCGAGGGGTCACTCGAGTAATCAGTAAGCAAACTCTCGGCCAAGAATATGATGCAGTTACTTGAAGGAGTAATTGAGTAATCTGCTAAGTTATTTGAAATTTACTCAAGGGCTCACTCAAGTAACATGTGAAGAAAAACGAAGGCCACTCGAGTAATCAAATTACCAGAGTCAACACCCGAGTAACTTGTGAAGGAAAAGACATGCCCACTCGAGTAATTAGGTATTTCCAAGTTTTGTGATATATCTCACTCCATGTTTTTACCCAAGTAATATCTTATGAAAAATGTTGAATTAGGCACTGCCATATTTTTGATAGGTTTACTCGAGGGACCGCTTGAGTAATAAATATGATCACTTAAGTAGCCACTCGAGTAAGGCAGTCCAGAAATTATGTTTTTAATCAAATATTTATTAAATTGTTTTTAATATTTTTAACTTTTCATTGCATTAATATCCTAAGTACATTTACAGAGAAACAATGAAGAGATCATGCAAGAAGAGCAAAGTCAAATAAAGTGTCTGAGATCTCACCTACCGCTACCTACCGCAAATGGATAGTTTTCAAATTTGAAGAATGGTCAACCGTTGCTGCGTGACTCTAACGAACATGTTTGAATTGCTTCCAAAAGACATTATACATCATCTATATATATGGAGCATTCAAAGAGCAGAAACAACACAAGAACTGAGAACACACGACATACTCTGATCAAGACACTCTTAGTGCTTTGTTTTTCTTATACTCATTCATTGTACTTCAGTGATTATATATTTGTTCTGTGAATGAGTTTTTCATTACAAACTCAATAATTGTTATTAAGACAACTTAAGGTTGTGGAATGTTGAGTTGGGGATTTGCTTGTAACGTGTAAGGGGTGTTGGAAATTATGCCCTAAAGGCCAATCATTGTACTTTAAACATTATTATTTTAATAAAATTTCTCTATTTTGTTATTATATTATTTGCATGTTAACTGTGATAATTGTATCCTTGGATAATTCATGAATATTGTCCTAAAATGTCCCTGGTCGGTCATCTATACGGGAGCAGAGATGAAACAAGACCAGTATGACTTTGATAAGATATGGAGATATGAATCAAAGTCTTAGGCACTTGTAAGAGTACAAGGTGCTGGACCGACCCACTATGAGAAAGCTACATGGATCAAGTCATAAGCTTTTCTCATGTATAACCACGTCACAATGCCCTTAGACCTGAGGTCATCATGGATTCCTACATGAGAGCTGCTAAGCTTTGAACTAGTCAAAAGTCACTTTTGAATGAGTGATGATAAAGGCTAAGATCGGGCTTGGTGTTTTTTCATGCAGAGGAATATGAATGATCAAGATGGAATTTGTCCATCACATTAGTAGAGAGATATTACTGGGCCCCCTCAATGAGTGAGTCTGAGAAATGTATGACTATACTGCAATGGAAAGGAGTTTCCATTTCTATTGTCAGGCTACTAAGGAATCGAGAAAGTAATGGTCAGGAACAAGAGGATGACATTATCCATACCTTATCCTTGATCGATATATCATGTGACAAAAAGGACGTGACATGGTTGTATGACAAGTTGCATCGTGATAACGGTCCTCATATGATTTGGGTAGTCATAATGTCTTGCTAGAGGCCGCTTGCAACTTTTGGGTTAGTATAGTTATTAGCCTACTACCAACTTCATATAGGCCTACAGGGTCGCAAACAAGAATGGCCTAACACGAGATAATGTTTAATTTAGAGTGAACGAATTTTATATTTATATATATATAGTATAAAATTCGTTAATAATATTATATAGATATATATTTTTAAAATACATATCTTATATTATATATATATGTATATGTATATATATTATATGTTATTATTATATTGTGTTAGTTTTAAATTTAATTTATTAAGATATATTAAATTTAATAACTAACATGATAGAGATATAGTATCTCAGATTTAATTTATGAAGATAAATTAAATCTAATGGCTCTTTATTTGGATTAAATAAATAAGTTAAATTAAAACTGTTGGACAGATTTAATTTAAACTGAATTTATTTAATTATCTCATCAAGATAAATAATTGTTGATTAATTTTGAAATTAATGATGATTAATTTTGAAATTTGAATATAACCATTATAGGTTATAAACTTGATAGAGCAGATATACTCATACACTCGTGAGAATTCAGAGCCGCAAGTGTAACCCCCTACCGTAATTATATCCGAATTATGCAATTAAAGTGAAATAGAGACCAATAAGAAACAAATAACAATTTACAAACCCATCTACCAGACGGGGTTTTCACAATTACCTTTCGAAATCATTTATAAACTTGGTCTCATAATCACTTTTCGAATACAATTACTACGCGGAATATCACATTCATAATAAATCAGAGTACACAAAAATAATCCCAGCAATCCCGGTTTCCATATATTAACTTAAGCTTTATAGGGCACATTCGCCCATACAAGCCCTTATATGGGGATTACACAAATCTTTCTCATACATATACAAATATCCAACAACTCATTTCAAATACATAACCAAATATACTCATCCATATGTACACATCCAAATACAAATATCCCATCTGGGATGATAACCAACCACCAGAATGACAACCCAAAGGAAGTCCTCTTCGCCCTTGGCTGCTTACTCCATCATCGATCTACTACCCTGTCTAAAAGGTTAGTAGGGGAGGGTGAGATTCTAGAGAATCTCAGTAGGATAACAATATCAATATGCATGTATGATAGATGTTTAATGCATGACATGCTTGCACCACACAACTCATAATAACACAATGACAATTTGCAAGCTCAATGCTTCGAACAATATACCTATGGCCATAGCATAAATTGAAACATAGCTTCAAATTACTCACAATTATGCAAAGCTAAGACATGCACCAACACACTAACATATATATCAAATACAAGCAGAAGAGATATGTTCCCTACCCTCTTTCCACGTAAGCTCCAGCATAGCTGCTCACGAACAAAATGAACATCGAACCACAACCAGGGCGTACATCAACCCTATAATCAAAGCAAGGACATAGGGTTATTCTCTATTCCAAATCCTTACTTCCATATTACTTAAGGTTGGTTATCATTCACACCCTTTAGGTGGCTAAAATAAGCTCAACGAAAGCTTAAAGGATTGGGACGTACTAGGTTGGAAATCACCTTTCAAAATCTCAAAATGCTGAAAATGGGGGTTGGTTGCAGCCAAGAATCCTCTGGCTGCAGCCAGAACAAGCACAGAAGGTTTTTGGCTGTAGCCAAGAATTTCTGGCTGCGGCCAAAACGCTCACAGAAACTTTTGCGCCGCAGCCAGGATTTTCTGCTGCAGCCAAGGCAACTTAGGAACTTCATAACTAATTCCACAAAAATCAAAATGAGGTGATCCCAAAGCCAAATGAAACATTTTTAAGTCATATTCATAGGAAAAATATGGCTCATTACCAGAAATCACCACACAAATCCAGATTTACACAAAATCCAACATTGCTCCAAAATAGAATCCAGTTTCGACCTCAAACTTTGGGCAGATATAAATCCCAGTTCACAAAACGAAATGACACATGTTATTTGTCCATTTTGAATATTAAGATGTGAACTTCAAGACTGGAAAGTTTTAGAATTTTTAGAGACCATTTGCCCATTCAAAACGCTCACACAATCTGACTGCCCAGAACAGAACCTCAAAAGACAGAATTCCAGTTTTTGCAATTTGGCTTCCAATGGTTTCATTTTCATATCAAACATCATTCTCACACAAAATTTCACAAGGAATCCATTGGAAATACCAAATCAACCAAATTCACATTATATTGACATGTTTCAGAATGAATTGCAACATGTCACACACAATATCACATTTCAACTCAACATTGCACAACTTTCCATCTCAAGTTCCCAAATCAATTCCAATGACACCAAAACACATTATGGTATCAATTTAACCACAATTCACCATTTACAACACAAAACACATGACAATTCATGCATTTCAAAATTCCACCAAAATCAGGGCAAAAAGCAAAATTCACAATACTCAACCACAAATCACAAAACTTAGATCAAAAGGCTTCAAATACTCACCTCTTCCTCTTTCCCAAACCAATTCTTTGATTCTTCCATCTTTCCACTTTTGCTCAAGCAACAAAACACCATCAATAAAAAATCTAAAACCATAGAGATGAAGCTCTCATCACTATGAACAACTTTATAGAAGATGATTAGAGCATTTAAGGTCATATAGGATACTTACCATGAACTCCTTTCTTTCTCTTTCCTCCTTAAGCTTAACGAAAATGGAGAATGAAGGAGAGAGATGAAGTGAACATAGAACATCAGATTTTTGGCCCCTCACAAGCATGAAAATCGACCTAATAGAGAGAGGGAAAAGGAAAAAGCAAGCTTTGAACATTTGACTTGATCCAAGGGTTCAAAAAGTGCCATGTGTCATGATCTTGCAACATCCTCCATGAGCTCACATAGGCACATGCACACATGATTCCACCTTTTGATCTCTTGCAAAAATCAATCCTAACCATTGATCTTGAAGTTACCAATGAGTTTCCTCTTCGGTAACTGACCAATTGGTCGGTAACTTTACCGTTTTGCCCCTGATTACGGCAATTCCTCTTGAATCACCACCAAACACACCATATCATTCCTTTTCTTCCACAATGCGCCCTCCCCTCTATTTTAAGTCAATTTAGATGTTAATCCATAATTGAACTTAAATACAGGGTTTCGGCGCTACCCACAACACATACAAATCACATCGGGTGCCAAATCACACCATAATTTCCAAAAGGGTTCATTTATCACTAATGACATCCACTTTTGGAGTCATTAACCCTTGATCACAATTTGGGATCTTGCTAAACCGGGGCTTAGCAATCCACTAATCTCAGGCTTATTCTCTAGCCTCGAATCTCAAAATTCGGGGTATTACAGCAAGGGAAACCTTAAAAACATTGGAGGCGCTAGCACGCAGTCTTGGTTGGAGAGCATTCGTGTAGATACCGGTAGAGGGAGCTGACCTAACGTGTTGGCTCCTAGAGATCGTGAAAACCTTAAGTTGAAAAAGGCACGAGTTCTTTCTAACTCGCTTTAAATGTCTTTGATAGATACTCGATTAGGATCAGTAAAATTTTTAAAATTCTTCCGCTGTGCCTGCCGATCCTAGCACTCTATGAGCAAGAAGTTGTTTTAAATCAAGAAAATGGTCCATCTATTTCTAAATCTCTTGTTCCAGAAGTTGATCAAACTAAGGAAGAAGATCAATCACTAGGATAACTTAAAGCCTGGAAATACAATAGGAGTCATCCCCTAAATCAAGTCATAGGAGATGTGAATACTTCGGTGATATTTCTCTTTGCTCTCAACTGCTTTAAATATTCTAGCAATTTTCTTATATGCAACGAAATTTCTGGTATCACCCAATTCACCCCCCTCTTGGGTGAAATGTTGCACTAACACAACATTCAAAGCAACGAATACATATGGCAATACAAATGAGCATTAAGCATGCTGAACAAAAGCTCAACTCAATTAAAGAATCCTAGCAATAACATGAATATATATTAGAGTTGGACAATAGAAGTGTGGGTAACACAACATCATGAACCAACATTGTCAAGGAATAAAGCAATGGACTTGATGGAGCGCTTCATCCTTTTCTAAAAACTACATGAGCATTCATAAACCCTCTCTTTATATTTTGAGTTTACTTTGCATATCCTTGATTATGAAAGTTTTCTTGAAAACCTCTCCAAATTGTTTCAAATTTATTTTCATGAAAACCAATTTTTTCATTTACATCAAATAATAAATGGAACTACTTTCAAAATGAGGGAGAGAAACTTGTTTTCCTGATGCATTTATTTTGATTAATGATGAGAATGACATTTCTCATTTGATTTCATATTTACTTCTCTACAAGCATTCCATCCTTATGCTTTAAACTTTTTACTAATGTCTGATAGGGGAAGAGAAAGGCAAGAAAAATATGTTATTTTTAATTTACTGTTATAACTCATGCATATTTTTCTTAAAGGATTTGCCATCATCAAAAAGGGGGAGAATGTTAGATATGATTATTTTTTATGATGTCAAATATATATATCAAGCATTAAGAGTACATAATCTTCTACATTGACTAACTACTATATTTAATGTTGTATATCTTGTAGATTAGTCAAGCAAGAGCAAGAAGACGATTGAAGATATTCTAGAAGATATCTAGTTAAGTTATGAAGAAAGATCATTAAGAGAAAGATATTGAAGAAGGTGATATTAGTCAAGCAAAGAAAGAAGAAGATTGAAGATATTCAAGAAGACATCTAATTGGGTTATGAAGAATGATCATCAATTCAAGAAGATATCTAGTTGGGTGATGAAGAATGATCATCAAGAGAAAAAACAAGAAGAAAGAGATTAAAGAAAGAAGAAGAAAGATTGAAGAAAGAAGAATTTGCTAGATCAAATGAGAGTATCAAGATTCAAGCTCTTAGAAGTGATACCGGAGGTTGGAATGGGTCAATACGAAGTTAAATTGACATATACGGAAGTTATGGCACCTCCAGAGATGATTACTCAAGTAATCACTCGAGTAATATGCCACTGCCTCATTTTGGAGGTAAATACTCGAGGCCTTATTGTAACCCCCTACCTTATAAGCAATAATTATTATTCGCAAAGGCATAATTAAAATGGATTAGAGACCACGGATAATTAAAATTCATTTCCAATCCCTTCTACATGGTAGGGATTTCACAAATTCTTTCAACACTTCCCCTTATCCTGGTCTCATATTCAAGTCTCAAATATAATTACCCATGTAGTTAAGTCACATTCATACATATCAGAGTGTACAACAAAATCCAAGCAACCCCTCGATTTCATATATATATACTAAGGGTTTACAATTTCCCATTTAGGGGATTACACAACAATATCTAAAATAATATACAAAGAATGTACAGTGATCCCCAATCCAAAATAGATAACGAACAACCAAAACATAAATCTCCCTAAGGAGTCCTATTCACCCTTGGTCGTCTCCTTTCCCTTAGAGCCGCTTGACCTGTCTGAAGGTTAATCAAAGGAAAGAATGATATTCAAAAGAATCCCAGTAGTAACAAATCACCCATACCACATGTAATCACATAGCATGTAAGTAAATCATCACACAGCATGACAGCAGGAACACATATCACACCCCACCCTCATCCCCTTTTACCGCCAGGAAGGCACGCGGTCCTTACTCGAACTGTTGTTAGCAACTTAGGGACTATTGGCATGGCAGTGCATACACATAGACTTTTGGCCCTCCATAGCCTTTCAGCTCACATCCATAAGTATTGTAGCATACGAGGTCTTCACAAATTAATGATAAATTAAACATACAATGTATCACATTTTGCATAAGGAAAAGCGTCACTACCTTGTTCTTTCCTGAAGTTCTCTGGCACATGCTGATCACGAACAGGGCAAATATCAAATCTTATAAACCAAATCAAGGACAACAGGTTAATTCTCTACTCTAATTTCTTATCTTCATAATACTTAAGGTTGGTTATCATTTGAACTCTTTAGGTGGCTACAGAGGCTTAGACGCCACTTAAAGGGGTTAGGAGATCTACACCAAAGATCCCTTTTCTGGATGTCTACCACTAATTTTTGACCCATGCACTCAAGTGAAGAAAACCTCACTCGAGTGATAATCAGATTTGTAGTCGAGCATGGAAGCTCACTTGTGCGAGTGCTTACCAGAGAGTATCCACAGAGATAAAAAGTGATCACAGCACTCGAGTCCTGAACCCCACACTCAAGTGATGGCCTCGTGCTCACCCGAGTCCTACAGAGTGAGGTACAAGAAGTGACTACCTGAGAGCAACAAAAACCCTAGAACAAGAAGTGCGCTCGAGCACTAACTCTGGCACTCGAGTGACGTCACAACACTTATAGGTGTTAAGACACACTCTTAAAAAATGGTATATGAGTGACAACCCAAGACGCGGACTCACAATGCCTAATACTCTTTCACTCGAGTGAGACAAAAGGTTACTCGAGTGATAACCCATATCACTCACAAGTATGAAAGTGCACCTTTGCTTTCTGGCATGGCAGTGCGGCTGAAACTTGAAGGAAAAGAGAAGGCATGATGCTGCACTTGAGTGAGACCCCAGATCACTCAAGTGAGGCTTATCAAAAACCAAAACGCAGCAACTAATAGAATTTTCTAAACTTTAAACCAAAGTGTTCAATGGTCTCCAAAGCAAACAAACAACCTGTTCTTATACAACTTTTCATAAGGAATTCATTGAACACCCTAAAGCAACCAAATTCTCATCCTAACAACAAGTTTTGCTTTGGGTACAACATTACTACACATTAACCAAATGCACCAATTTTCCTTTCAATATTCCAAACAAATTCTAATGACACAAAGACACTATATCACACAAAATCCAACACAGTACACTATCCAAATTGTCCATTTTAAAATGACAACAAAATCAGGCCAAAATCTAAAATTTAGAAAACTTAACCAACAATGACAATGAACAAGTAAAAATGCTTCAAATGCTCACCTCTTCCTCTTCCCAAGGTTAGTTTCTTGATTTTTCAACTTTCAAATTCATTCTAACTCTTAAATGCCTTGTTTGAAAAATCTAAAATCATAGCAATGAAGTTCTCATCACCATGAACAACATTAATGAAGATGAATTAAGCTAAAGGAGACACTAAGCAAGTCAACACCTCACCTTTCACTTTCTCTTTCCTTCCTTGAACACACGAAAATGGAGAATGAAGAGAGAGAAGATAAGATGATGATGATGATGATATTCAGTTGTTCCCTTCCCCATGCTCACAATCGACTTGACAAATGAGAGGGAAGAGAAAATGTGTTGAATGTTTTGACCATTATCCCATGGCTCACATGTTACCACTTGTCAAGATCTCATGACTTCTCACATGGCACACATGAACTCAAAAGCACAGGATTCCACCCTCTTGACACTAAATCTAAACTATTGATCTTCAAATTACCAATGAGCTTTCTCTTCAGTAAATGACCAATCGGTCGGTAACTTTCCTTTTTAACCTTTTTGCCCATGGATTACAGTAATTCCACTTGAATCACCACTAAGCACATTTTATCATTCAATTTCACCTTACCATATGCCCTCCCTCTTATTTAATTCAATTTAGATGTTAATCCACCATTGAACTTAAATACAGGGTTTAGGCACTGATTAGAACACATTTAAAGCAAATCTCACATCATATTCTTCAAAAGTGTTTAATTAACAATAATTACATCACTTTTGAAGTCATTAGCCCTTAATCCCACTTTTGGGTCATCACACTCACTCGAGTAATGACCCATGATTACTTGAGGGCTCCTTCGAGTAATGAGATTTATTATGTGCTCTGTTTTCATACGTCAAGATAGAGGTTTGATAGTTTGTTGATATCTATGTAACCACACGTCATATTGAACTGAAACCAGTTGTATATGAAAATAGACTCCCAACACGAAAAATACATACCAGGATCACATTCAAAAGAGTTCAGATAAGGGAGATATGATCTATTGAATTTGACACATGAATCAGCATCTTTTACCATAATAGTTTTGGTGTTTTGCAAATAAATCTCAAACTACAAATTGGATTACAACGAAACCAGTGTCATATGAAAGTAGACTTAAAGAGCTTTTCATGGATAGGTAATTTAGCAGATTTGAAGTTATATTCTAAGAGCTATATCGTCTGGAAGTTGCTACTCATTATTTCAGAAGTTGGTTAAGAATAGTAGATACTCTTTGGATAATAAATTTTTGTATAAAGTTTGAAGCTGATTCTTGTTACATTGGGATGTATACGGCAAGAGCTTTCCGATGATATATTATTTACAATGTTTAAAGTCAAAATGAAAACATCACATAAAGCGGTCACTCAAGTAATATGCAAAGTTATTTGAAACATTACTCGATGGACCACTCGTGTAATGTGTGAGAAATTATTCCAGTAAGCTCTCTGTCAGGAATTGCATGGGATTACTTGAAGGGATCAATCAAGTAATCTATAGAGTTATTTGAGACATTACTCGAGGGGCCACTTGAGTAATTAGAGAAGAAATCATCCAATAGCTCTCGGCCAAGAAATGAGTGACATTACTCAAGGGAGAACTCGAGTAATATGAAATGAAAAGAAAGCATTACTCAAGGGATCACTCAAGTAATAAAGTTGGAAATACTCTCAGCTAGATCTTTAACATGATTACTTGAGGGATCACTCAAGTAATGACCCAGGCTTACTTGAGTGACCACTCGAGTAATGCTTCCCAGGAGAACAGAACAACGTACTCAAACTTTAGAAAATCATGGGATTAATTATGAAACTCTTTCTTCTTGCTTCCAATCTCTCTTACACTTCATTGTATTAGTGTTTAATATGTTTCTCCAGGAATACAATGAACAGATAATGCAAAAAGACAAAAGTTGACTTTACGGAAGTGGAGCATTCACCAACCACAACTGATAGTTTTCAAAATCGATGAACAGTCAAATGAAGCTGTGCTACTCTAACATACAGGTTGAAATGCTTCCAATGACTATCACAACTCATCTATAAATATGAAAACATTCAACGAAGAGCAACACCAATGAGAACACTACAACACAAACATGCTTATATCATAAATCATCCTCTTCGACCCAACTGCTCTCAGTTCTTATTTATTTTCTATATCATGTATATTTGAGGGAGAGTTATTTGTATTGTACTTCAATGAGGATTTTATCTACTCTGTCAGAGAGTTTGTCAACACTTGTATTTCTGAATTGATCTCAAGGTAGAGGGACCTTGAGAGGGTTGATTTTCTTATAGGAGAAGCTGTAAAGAGAATTGTCGGTAAGACTTTCTAAACATAAGACTTATAAGGTACAAACAGTAGAGAGCGTTGCTACTCGTAAGACTTGCATGGGTAAGCAGGAAAGAAATGTCTTTGTATTTGCTCTGCTAGTAATACTTGCCATAAGGGGGATTATATTAGAGAGAGAATTGTAAAAGGCTTCGTAAGTACCCGGCTAAACTTATGGGTTCTAAAGGCTTTTCTTGTGCCTGGATTAAACAAGATAGTGGATTTGAAAATCTTAGGAGTAGCTTGGGGACTAGATGTAAGCCATCACGGATTGGACCGAACAGGATAAATCATAATTTGCATACTCTCTTCCTTAAGCTCTCTTTTATTTCCAGTACATATTGACTGTTTATTTATAATTCATTACTTTCATATTTATTGTTTCCACTAAAATGTGAAAAGATTTTTAAAGTTTTTAAGTTTTTATCTTACACTCAATTCACCCCCTCTTGGGTGTCAGCCGATTCTAACAAAGATGAAAGAAGGAGAGTAGGGACTGACCTGGAGTTGTTAATACAGGATTTTGGTGAAAATAAAATTTGTAGCGGTCATGAAAATAAAATTTGACCGCTATAAAATAGCCAACGGTCATGAAAATTTGTAGCGGTTTTATTAATATAACCGCTAAAAACTAATACTTAGTAACAGTTGTGGCAGCAGTTTTATAACCGCTTCAAAATGTTAAACGTTAGAGAAGTTATAAGCTTATAAGCACGCATAATTCTATATTCACTCTTATTCTATGCTAAATTTTCTTTCTAGCTATGGATAAGTCATAGATCAGGTTGCCACACAATTCCCCAAAAATATTTGTACGAATTAAGCAATTTCTTGGATTTCACATACTCTCATGCCAGCTATAATGGCATGATCGTTTATCCGTGTCAAAGATGTAAGTTCAAGAAATGGCATTCTCAACAAGTTGTTAAGGAACATTTACTTGTGAAACCTTGCTTGGAAGACTATACATTCTGGGGAGTTCATGGTGACAAGGCCGGTTTGAGATATGATAATGCTTTTCCTTGAAGTTCACAAGTACGAGTTCAACTAGATGAAGATGATCCAATTAATGATGCTGTACATAATGCATTTTGTTTTCAAGATGACAACTTCAATGAAGAAGTATAAGTTTCAGAGCCTGTGTTCATGAGGAATGAAGTAGCTCAGGATTTTTTTAGCTTGATAGATGAAGCAGATCTCCATTTATATCAAGGTTGTCAAAAATACTCTAAATTATCTTTCTTGATCAAGTTGTATCATATCAAGAGCTTGTGTGAATTCACATATAAGGGAATACCAATGTTACTGGAATTATTACAAGATGCATTCCGTAACACAGGGATTTCAACAACATTCTACGAGGCCAAGATGATTATTAATAGATTGGGCTTGAATTACAAAAACTTGATGCATGCCCCAAAAATTGTTTGTGGTATTGGGGAGATGATGCCAGTAGGGAGACTTGTAAGCGATGTCACACATCAAGGTACAAGACAATTCGAAAGCAGAAAAAATGAAGAAACCTGTAAAGATTCTCAGGTACTTGCCTTTGAAGCCGTGCCTACAAAGATTGTTTATGTTGTCCAAAATAGCGGAGCACATGAGGTGGCATGATGTTGATAAGAATGAAGATGGTAAATTAAGACATCCCTGGGATGCAGACACCTAAAAAACGTTTGACAATGACTTTCCATATTTCACAGCTGACCCTAGAAATGTTTAGCTTGCTTTGGTGACCGACTGTTTCAATCCATTTGGGAATCTTAGCACAAGTTGTAGTATTTGGCGGGTAGTTTTAGTTCCCTACAACTTACCCCTATATGTGTATGAAACAAAGCTCCTTTATTTTGTCTATAATCATTTTAGGCAAAAAGGCACCGGGTAATGACATTGATGTGTATCTCTAACCTCTTATTGCAGAATTGGGTGACTTGTGGAATGTTAGTAATGAGACATACGATGCATACAGGAAGACATTGTTCAACTTGCATGCAGCCTTGATGTGGACGATTAGTGACTTTCCTGGCCTTAGAACATTATCTAAGTGGAATGTGTATACTAGGTTGGCATGTCCAGCTTACAATTTTGACTTTGACATAGTACGCCTTCCCCATTGCCGAAAGTTGTGCTTCTAGGGGCATCAGAGGTTTCTCGATGGAAGGCATAAGTTTAGATTGCAACAGAATCGCTTTAATGGGAAACTACAAAAAAGAGGACCACCTTAGACTTTTTCCAGTGCAGATATCTTCCAACAGCTTGAGGATATTGAATTCGAGTTTGAAAAAATTGACGAAGTAGCAAAAGTAGGGTGAAAGATAGGCAAGACTTTTACACCTCAGCAATGGAGGAATATAACATTTTATTCACTTTGCCATATTTGAAGTAGATATCGTGCATTGTGATAATCAGGGGCAAAGCGGTAAATTTACCGACCGACAGGTTAGATACCATTGAGAACACTTTTTAGTAATCAAGATTAATGGCTAAAATTGAAAGACCAAGAGGTGGAATCCTATGCATGCAATCTTATATGAAATGATGATAGGAAGAATAGGATGGTGCCAAGTGGCAAAACAAGGACCCTTGGATTAAAGTCAAGTTTTCAAACCATTTTCTCTTTCTCCTCTCTTCCTAGTCGGTTTATGTGTGTATGTGTGAGGGAAATCATCATCATCAATATCTCATTTTTCTCTCTCATCCTCCTCCATTTTTCGCTGAGCAAGCTAAGGAAAGAGAAAGGGAAAAGCTTGAGTTTTTGGTAAGTTAATGCCTTCATATGCTCAAGTGTCTTTCATTAATGTTGTTCATGAGGTTGAGGGCTATATTCCTATGGTTTCAGAATTTTGGTTGGTGAAGTTTGAGAACTTGTGGCAATTTGGAAGTTGGAGAATTGAAGAATTGGCTTTAGGAAGAAGAAGAGGTAAGAATTAGAAGCATTTTGGTATAGTTGTTGTAATAATTGGTTGAGTATTGGGAATTTATGAATTTCCCCTGATTTTGTGCAATTTTCGAATGGAATGAATTGGTTTATGTGTTGTGTAGAATTTGGTCTTTTGTTGAACATTTTGTCCATTTGAATTGATTTGGGAACTTAATTGGATTGGAAAGTGTGGCAATGTGTGAATTGTGTTGTGACATTGTGAGACATGTTGTGGTTGTTGTGTAATATGTCAATGGGAGTTGAATTTGGTCATTTTGATGATTCCAATGGTTTTCTTGAGCAAAATTGTGTGAGAATGGTGTTTGGGTTGGAATGGGAATCATTTGGGATCAAATGAGAAAATCTGGAAAATCTGGCCAATGTTAGTCTGTTCTGGATAGTTAGATGGTGTGGACGTTTTGACTGGGCAAATGATGTTGAAAAATTATGAAACTTTTCAGTCTTAGAGTTCACTTCCCAAGCTTCAAAATGGACATACATTTTGTGTCATTTTACTTTGTGAGCTGGGAGTTTGAACTGTCCAAAGTTTGGCATCAAAACTGGACCCTGTTTTGGTACAATGTTAGGTTTTTGGTAAATCTGGACTTTTGTGGTGATTTCTATTTATGACCAATATTTTTCCTTGAAAGATGACTTAAATAGCTTTCATTTGGCTTTAGAATCATCTTTTTCCATTTGTCCTGAATTAGTTATGATTTTTGGAAGTTCAGCCAAGAAACTGGATTTTCTGGGCCGCAGCCCAAATGTTTCTGAGCGTTTCTGGGCAGTTTTAGGCTGCAGCCAGTGGATTCTGGGCCGCGGCCCACCCCCAAAAATCAGTATTTTACACTTTTTAAAGGTGGTTTTTGGTATATCCTTTCCCAACCCTTTGGGTATATGTTTAGGCCTCTAATAGCCACCTAAAGACTCTAAATGATAACCAATTTAAGTACTATGGAATTAAGAACTTGGAAAAGAGATTGATTTATTGTCCCTAATTTGGTTTATAGGATTCGACATTTGCCATCCTCGTGAGCCCACTGAGCCAGCAAACGTCAAGAAGGAACGAGGTAGTAACTTTTCTTTCGTACCATATGTGATGCATTGTATGTGTGTATTATCATTGATTTGTGATAAATTCGTATGCTGCGACATTTTGAATATGTGTAAATATCGTCATACCAATAGTCCCTGAGTAGCTAACAACAGATCGGGCAAGGGTTGCCTTCCCGGCGAAGAATGGGGATGAGGGTGAGGTATGGTATATATGATTATGTGGGCCGAAAGGCTATTTGTGGAGGCCGACGGGCCATTTGTGAAAGCCAGATAGCTATATGAGCTATAAGGCTATGTGTATGCACTGCCACGCCAATAGTCCCTGAGTAGCTAACAACGGTTCGGGTTAGGACAGTGTGCCTTCCCGGCGGAGAAAGGGGATGAGGGTGGAGTGTGATTTGTGCTGCTGCTACTGTATGATGATTTGCTTACATGCTGTGTACTTATATGTGGTATAAATGTTTTGTTACTACTGGGATTCTCTTGAATCTCATTCTTTCCTTTAACTAACCTTTCAGACAGGGCGAGTGGCTCTAAGGAAAAGCATACGACCCAGAGCAGTTAGAACCCTATAGGGACATTTACTTTTGGATGTGTTGGTTAAACCTGTTGGATAGGAATCTTGTAAATTATTTTTGGGCTATATTTAGTAACCAATTATAGTCGTGTAATCCCCTATATGGGAACTTTAAACCTTCTAGTGAATGAATGGAACCCGGGGGTTGCCGGGATTGCTATTAGATATTCTGATATGTATGAATGTAAATTAACTACACAGGTGATTATATTCGATAATTGAATTTGAGACTGGAGTAGGAAAGAAGTTTAGAAAATTTTGTAAAGTCCCTACCATAAAAGGGAGTTTTAAACGAGTTTTGAACTATTCGACAGTCTCTAAACCAACTTAATTAAGTGATATCGAACTATAATTACGTGTTTAATAGCAGGGGATTACACCTTATACTTTTACAAGTGCCTAAGACTTTGATTCGTATCTCCATATCTTATCAAAGTCATACTGGTCTTGTTTCATCTCTGCTCCCCTCATTGATGACCGACCAGGGACAATTTAGGATAATCTTTATGATTTATACAATGATACAATTATCATAGTTAACATGCAAATAATATATATCAAAATGGAGAAATTTAATTAAATTAATAATTTTAAAGTACAATGATTAGCCCTTAGGGCACAATTTCCAATAATAAAATTGTTAAACATTTAAATATGCTTTTTTCCTCATAAACACACTACTAGAAAAGAGGCTTTTTAGGCCAGTTTAGGTCCAGTCTTCTAATGGCTGGTTTAAAAAGTTAACACTTTTTAGATTGCTTATAAAAAGCCCACTTTCTAGACCTATTCTATTTAAAAATTGGTATAGAAAACCCAATATTTAGATCGACTATAAATTACAACCTATCGAAAAAGTCACTTTTTATACCAGTTAATGAATACATCCAGACTAAAAGAGTATCTTCTTTTAAAAATATACTCCCTCCGGTCCTAAATATAGGACATAGTTTGTAGTGCAATTTGCACTACAAACTATGTCCTATATTTAGGACCGGAGGTAGTATATATATGGGGAATTTTCTTGGGATTGGAGGTCCTAAAAAATGCCCTAGTTATATTCATCAGCATATAATTTTTAAAAATGCTACAAGGACTGTAAATAAGTCATAAATGTCACAATTACATGACAACAACTTGACAATAATTCATATAAGATATCTTAGTGTCTTCATCATAATATCAAAACAAACATAGAAGATTTAAATCATCCATACAATTCCACAAAAGATGATGTCAGACCCCTTAACTTTTTGATATACACAGAGTGATAAAGGCATAGTTCCACATGCATACAGAAATAGCACAATATACTGATAAAAAATGCTTGTTTACATACATGTGTCTCCTCATAGGGTTTGAAAGAATATATACAATTTTGTCCAAAATATTAAAATAAACTAACTATAACAAAACAACTCCAACTTTCTTGGCCCAGACACCTCAGTTGCCAGTATTCACCGTCTTGTACTTGGTGTCATTAGCTTTTGTTGGAATATCATTATGTTTGAAAAAGGGTCAGATTCAAACAAATCTCAATAGTAATATACAACCAATCATATAAAATGAGAAAATTAAATATGTCATGCTTCATGTTATGCAAAATGTTAACAATAAAATCACGGCATGTATATATGAGTTAGGGGTTCAATCCCCCACTATCCGTAAAACCTCAGTTGGGACCTTACTTAACAACCAGGTAAGTGTGCCTCCACACAAAAATTGCCCTCCTCGGCAAAAACCACATTTATTAATTATATCATAGATGATGGCATACATAGACATATAAATATTGGCTTAGTGTATGAAAGATACAGTTACGACCTTAAATCCCTTTCTGGTTTGTAAAACGTTGGTTGAACTTTGTGCCGATGACTCGAGCTATCAATCCGGTTCTAAAATTCCAAATGTATAGGATTTAGGTTAATACACATTCATGTACTACTTTAAACTCTTCCAAAGTTTTTTTGTTGGTTATATTAGTCTAAAACTACAAAATTACCAAAATGCCCCTAGGGACCCGGTCTAAGTCCCTTTATACCTAGTTCGACTATACTTTTTCAGAAATTTTGACCAGGGCTATTCCTACACGGTTTTACGTGCAGAATCCGTTTTTGATCTCGATTTTCATAAAATCACTACCAAATGACAGTTTTGTCCTTAACAACCCCTAATTAGGGTTTTAGGGCTAGTTTTGACATTTCACATTATAAGGCTTTTCTCACAATGTCATCAACATCAACCCTGCACAATTTTCCCTACTAAACACAATGAAACCATCAAATTAATGAAATTCTAGCCCTAAAACTTGATTCTTGCTCTAGCTGAAACTCATGCAAAGGGAAAGAGAAATTGTGATTTTTGAAATTCATCACCTAAAGCTTGCTCCTTTTCACTCCTAACCACTTATTAAACCTCTTAAACACTTATTAGACATGATTTGAGAAAATTTAAGCTGTATCACCCTTTAGGGTTTCAACATCCTAAATTTACGAATTCACCAAACAATCTACAAATCAAGCTAAGAATCACAACAACAACATCAATACACCAAGGATTTGAGATTTTTGAAGTTACCTTTTGATTCTTGGACTTTCTCTCTCTAAGGTGACACTTCCTCTCTCCTCAACCTTGAAGATTTGCTTGCTACACATGATTTTTCATGGACATTAAAAGCTTGGAGGAGGTACCACATAAGTTAAGAAGCAAACTCACTTGAAACCACAAGTCTTACCTTGAATTTGTGCTCCTCAAGCTCTCTCTTTAACCCTAGGTTTCTCAAGTTCTTCTCTCTCTCTCTCTCTTTATTTTTTGTTCTTGTCATGAAAATGAGAAGAGAAGGAGATAATGAAGCTTTAAAAAAATATCCCAACCTCTCTCTTTTAAATATAATTATTTAATGGATTTTTATGACTCCTTTTTTTAACCTGTCCCTTCAAAACTTTGTGTCATAATTCCCTTGTATTTGAACCAATTTTCCCCTCCCTTTCCTTGGCCCATTAGCACACTAATGCGATCCAGACTCAACAAGTTGTCCCTTCAAATTCAAGTGACATCTCTTCCATTTCAAATGATTATTATCAAATTCCAACTAAACAAATCATGAAAGCACAAGCTAAAATATTCAAGGAAGCATTGATTGGGCTGATTGAAGAAGTTGTTGTAAATCAAATGGCAATAAGATCAATAAATCTGATTTACAAAACAAAGATGCTGAAAACGTCACTAAGTTCATTTGTGCTAAATATGGAGTTGTTAATCAAGTTTTGGGCTTGGAAACTTCAAAACAAAGAGCTTGGACCTAGTACTACACATGGGAGGCTCATTTGGGCCTAAATAAGCACATTTTGAGCCTTAATTTGCTGAATACATCTTCTTGAAGTTAGGTGTGCGAAAATCAACAAGGGGTTGGTGGTAGATTTGACTTTTGGTTTCTTTAAGCATTTGTCTTTGAGTTTTCAACTTTCTTCTAGATTGTATTAGAATTTTGTGTTCATGTACTAGACTTTTAGGTTTCCTAGCACATGGTTTTACAATTTGTATTTTCTATGTTCAGATTTACACCTACTACAATTAGGTTCCTATAAATACTTGGTGCTTCTTCATTTGTAAGGGACACAATTCAGATTTGAATCATAAATGAAAGTTGCACTTCTGCACTTTGTTTCTTGAGAGTGGATTCTCTCTAAGGGTTCTTTTTAGAACTAACAAACTTATCAAGGCTTGATCAACCTTGTGGCATTTTCCAACACTTCGGGTCCTTGTTCTTTCGTGTTCAAGGGTTCAAGTGGATCGTCGATCTGTGTTTAGCTTTCTTGGGGTGTGTATATTTCGGAATTGGTTGTGGGTTCGTGGGATCTTCCCTTGTGGGTTCGCACCATCTTGGTATCAGAGCTTCGGATCTAAACTCAGGTCATATCTATCTATTCTTCGTTTCCATTTTCGTTTCAAGTTTTGTGCTTTGTTCTTGTGTCTGTCCGTGTCCAGATTTGTTACTTCTGTTTGTCAAGTTTTTCTTTGTGTTTTCCAATATTTAGTATGTCAAATTCATAGTTCAGAATCTCTTCTTTCATCTCGGTTTGGAATCGTTTCAATCCGATTTGTTATTTGTGAGTTCTATCTATTTTAATCTAGTTGTGTTTTCTGGAAAATTTCTGGGTTTGCATCTTCATTTTTCCAGAACGTCCTGAAATATTGTCATTGTTTGACCTCGTTTCCTTTGTGTTTTACATCGTTCAATATGTTATTTTCATAGTTTAGAATCTCTTCTTTCATCTCGGTTTGGAATCGTTTCAATCCGATTTTTTATTTGTGAGTTCTATCTATTTTAATCTAGTTGTGTTTTCTGGAAATTCTGGGCTTGTTCATCTTCGTTTTCCAGAACGTCCTGAAATATTGTGTCCTTGTTTGACCACTTTTCCTTTGTGGTTTACATCGTTCAATAGGTCATTTTCATAGTTTAGAATCTCATCTTTTTGTTCGTTTTGGTTTCATCTCATTCCAAAATTTCCACTGTGAGTTATGTCTTTCCAAAATAGACACTTTTCTGGAATTTCTGGGTTCAGCTTTCTTGAGTTTTGTTGTTTGTAATAGATTCTACATTCTCTATAAAATTCAGTAGAGGAGAAAAAAAAAGACAAGAGCATCAGAAAAAGAAAAAGAAAAAAAAACTGAAAAAAAAAGAAGAGCAACAAGTGTTATGTTGGAAGTGTTTTGAGCAAAAATATCTATTATGATACCCAGAATCTGTGGAGTTTGTGTCATTTTAACTCTTGATTTCCTTGAAATTCCTTTTCCAATACTCACTTTGATATTCCATATTTCTAAGTGTTGTGTTGATTCTGCAAATTGTGATTGCTTTGATTATGAATTGCTTAGTTCTTTAAAGCTCATCAAGAGGAATCTAGAGTGGAAAAAGGCAAGAGTGGCATACATCAATCTAAAAGTCAAATTTGAGTGAAACACGAGTGACACTAAACTTGTTTGAGTGAAACACGTGAGTAGAGTAGTGAGGTCCATTTTTCTCTAAATCTAACTTTTCAGGTATCATCAATATGCATGATGAAAAAGAGCTTCAAACATATTTTGACTCCTTACTAAAAGGACTTCAAAGGTTTACTGATGAAGCAGAGCAATGGATGTCTAGTCACAATTCCAAATCAAAAAGAGAATTCCAAAGAAATCTCCAGAAGTTGAAACAAGGTTCCATGACTGTTGATGAATATTTTCAAGAGTTGGAATTAGCTATGATTAGAGCTAGAGTGAAAGAAACTTCAAAAGCCACTAAGGATCGTTTTGTGAATGGGCTTAATCCTGAATTGGCTTCTTTTACAAAGACCTTTAGCTTCTTGGACATTGATCTTTTGGTTCAATTTGTTGCTGAACATGAGCATAAAATCAAGCAACAAAGATGTTCAGAACGTAGCTCCAATGCAAAGGAGATTGAAAGTTTCAATGTTACAATTCCTAATGATGATCAAGTGTTAACTACGGAGGAAGAAGTAGTAAATGTTGAAAGTCTTGCTGACCATTGTGTGGAAGAAGACCTTCTTATTCCAAACACCAATCTTGTGGTTGAAGAAGCTCCTCTCAATCATGAAAAGAAAAGTAAACATATGAGTGAGAGTGATTTCAATGAAACTTTTTTAGAGAGAAAAATTCAGTTTGAGAGAGAAAAAGATATTGAGAGCATAGAGTGTTGTCAAAATAAAGAGAGCAAAAATGAGAGTGAAGAATTTATTGAAAAGAAAGATGAAAAGAGTTGTGAGAAAAGTGAGGTTAAGAGTGATTGCAAGGGTATTGTTACTAATGATCTTAATCATTATTTGCCTTGTGATTTTGTTGTGTTGCAGGGATTCTTGGATTTGATTCTTAAGAAGCCACCCAATGGACTCTTATCTTCAAGAAGCAATAAACTTTCATTTCCTTCAAGTGACATTGAAAAACATTCTGGTTCTCTAAAGTTTGATATTCTTGAAAACTTGCTACCTTGTGATTTTGATGTGTTGCAGGTGTTCTTGGATTTGATTCCTAAAAAGCCACCTGATGGATTCTTATCTTCAAATAGCATTTCATTTGCATCAAGTGACTTTGAAAAACATTACGTTTCTCTAAAGTTTGATATTCATGATAACTTGCTGCCCTTAAGATGCCTTGAACTCAACACTTTGAATTTTCATTGTCCCATGGATTTTGCTGTTTGTAGGTGTTCTTATATGCATGTTGCAGATTGTTTTGATGATACTCTTATTTATAGCAACAAACATGATGAGCATGTGAATCATTTGCTATGTGTGCTTGAAGTTTTGAGAAAGGAACAATTGTTTTCAATTCTGGAAAATTCTGATTGTTGCATGGAAAACATTGATTTCCTTTGTTATGTGTTTTTGCTTGGTCAAGGTAAGCTCAACAAAAGGCATACATGCTGGCTGAAATTTATTGAGACATTTCCATATGTTATCATATATAAAAAAGGTAAAGAGAATGTTGTTGTTGAAGTATTGTCAAAAAGGTATAGTGCTCTTTCTTCTCTAAATACCAGATTGCTTGGATTTGAATATGCTGAGGAAATGCATGCAAATGATATTGACTTTGCTAAATTGTTTCTTCCCTGTGAAATTAAGCATTATGCATCCAAAGCCAACAAACAAAGAAGCTGTGTTCTTTTTGAACTTGCTGATGCTTACAAGATTGATCTAGCTTGTGAGTATATTGTTATTGTTACTTTTAATGTGGCTGATATATGTCCATTTGATCCAGGTGGAGATTCGTGGACGAATCATTTTGAGGAGAGAGGGAATGATGCGACCCAGAATCAACAAATTAACTCTCCAAATTCAAGTCAAGATTCGAGGACGAATCCTTTTGAGGAGAGAGGGAATGATGCGATCCAGACTCAACAAGTTGTCCCTTCAAATTCAAGTGACATCTCTTCCATTTCAAATGATTATTATCAAATTCCAACTAAACAAATCATGAAAGCACAAGCTAAAATATTCAAGGAAGCATTGATTGGGCTGATTGAAGAAGTTGTTGTAAATCAAATGGCAATAAGATCAATAAATCTGATTTACAAAACAAAGATGCTGAAAACGTCACTAAGTTCATTTGTGCTAAATATGGAGTTGTTAATCAAGTTTTGGGCTTGGAAACTTCAAAACAAAGAGCTTGGACCTAGTACTACACATGGGAGGCTCATTTGGACCTAAATAAGCACATTTTGAGCCTTAATTTGCTGAATACATCTTCTTGAAGTTAGGTGTGCGAAAATCAACAAGGGGTTGGTGGTAGATTTGACTTTTGGTTTCTTTAAGCATTTGTCTTTGAGTTTTCAAGCCCAAAACTTGATTAACAACTCCATATTTAGCACAAATGAACTTAGTGACGTTTTCAGCATCTTTGTTTTGTAAATCAGATTTATTGATCTTATTGCCATTTGATTTACAACAACTTCTTCAATCAGCCCAATCAATGCTTCCTTGAATATTTTAGCTTGTGCTTTCATGATTTGTTTAGTTGGAATTTGATAATAATCATTTGAAATGGAAGAGATGTCACTTGAATTTGAAGGGACAACTTGTTGAGTCTGAATCGCATCATTCCCTCTCTCCTCAAAAGGATTCGTCCTCGAATCTTGACTTGAATTTGGAGAGTTAATTTGTTGATTCTGGGTCGCATCATTCTTCTAGATTGTATTAGAATTTTGTGTTCATGTACTAGACTTTTAGGTTTCCTAGCACATGGTTTTACAATTTGTATTTTCTATGTTCAGATTTGCACCTACTACAATTAGGTTCCTATAAATACTTGGTGCTTCTTCATTTGTAAGGGACACAATTCAGATTTGAATCATAAATGAAAGTTGCACTTCTGCACTTTGTTTCTTGAGAGTGGATTCTCTCTAAGGGTTCTTTTTAGAACTAACAAACTTATCAAGGCTTGATCAACCTTGTGGCGTTTTCCAACACTTCGGGTCCTTGTTCTTTCGTGTTCAAGGGTTCAAGTGGATCGTCGATCTGTGTTTAGCTTTCTTGGGGTGTGTATATTTCGGAATTGGTTGTGGGTTCGTGGGATCTTCCCTTGTGGGTTCGCACCACACACCTATTAGGGTCCTTCCTAAACCAAATGGGCTTCCACCACTTATCCAAACTAATTGCACAACATATAATATTTTATTGAAATTTCCTACATGCTCATATTTTAATAAATTATTGTTTATTCCTTTGACTTGAAATTATGACACTTGGCATATTTATTATCCAAGTAATTATTTTCGCTCTCATTTTCCTTATATAAGCGAAATTCATAAAAAAATATGGAAATAATAATTACTCCAACTTTGACTTTTCAAACCTTGATTTATTTAACCAAGAATGTTCTAATTATACATATAACCTTTATTTTCCATAATTAAATAAAATTAAATCAATTAATTGATAAAATAATTAATCTTGTGGTTTATTGGCAAAATTACAATTTTGCCCTTACATTCTTGGATTTAATTTGAGCTTGTTCCTTTTCTTCCTCTACTTGGCCGAAATTCTCATTATTATTAGGCCAAATATTATGCTCTTTTATTCTTCCATTTTGGGCTTTAACAATGGGCATTTTGAAATACCCAAAAATTAATTTCATGACTTGCTTAAGCCCAATTCTCATGAAAATTGAAGTTTATAAATTTCTTCAATTCCAAGCTCATGAATATTCACCATGTCATTTCATTAATCGCCACAAATATTACAAGGCATATTGGTGAATAAAATTGGGGGTGTTACAGTTCTCCCCCTCTTAAATAAATTTCATCTAGGAAATTTGCTACACGTATATAGCCATAAACTCTAGGTAAAGATTTCTCATATCTTCTTCTATTTCCCATGTGGCCTTTCTGGGAGGTGACCACTTCCAGATGACTTTGATAAATAGGATGCTCTTATCTTTGAGCTATTTCTCCTGCCAATCAATAATTCGATCGGTGCTACTTCATAAGTCACATCATCCTGCATCTTAATAGAGCTCAATATTTATATATTTTAAGTAATTAATCTTAGGCTTTTGTCAGACTTAATTGAACATTTTGGGCAAAATTAAGTGTTAATGCGAGATTTTAGTGAAAGGATAATATAGGAATTATAGTGGTTAAATTGTTATATTTTTAATTCATATTTGTTATTCCCATTATTTCTTAATTGTGAACAAAAGATATGTGAATCTAATTTTGTAAATGATGATATGGCACAAATTTTGTATAGTGGTCAAGGTCAAAGATGTCATTTTGAAGCTTAATAAAGGACAAGAGTGGAACATCAAAAGTGCAGAATTTATTTTCACATTTTTTCTAAGAGGAGATTAAATGAGTAACAGCCTTGTTTGGTGGTTGCAATTTTGTGCCTAATGCCAAAATAGATTTTTACCTCTTATCCAAACATACCTTAACTCACTTTTAACCTCAAGACAATTGAAGAGAGAAGGTAGGGACCATTGTTTGGGAAGGTGGCGGCTATTGTGAGTTAGAAGGAAGAAGCAGCCAAAATTGACACAACAAATGGGAATAATTGAGAAAAGTGTGTTGGACCAGAATTGACAAAAGGGAAAAGAAAAGGATAGCTAGACCGATTAATTAGAGGGAATAAAAGAGGGATATGGCGGTTGTGAGGAATAGAATGAAAGAGGAGTAGCACCGAATAAAAAGAAGAGTACCGAAATGTAATGAAAGGATAAGGCATTGATCGATGAATAGGAGGAGAGCTGAATCGAATGTAAAGATGAGGCAACTAGTTGGACTAAATAGATATTGAGAAGGAAGTGGCTTCTGCAATTTCTATGGCTAATCTCTTCTTCATTCATCAAGCTTCATCTTCCTCTTCCTTGAGTAGCTAAGTTTTAGTGATTTCCTTGAGTTGGGTAATGGTTTGAGCTTCTAAACTTCAATGGAATTCCTTTAAGCTCTCTTTCTAGTTTGTAATTATATGGCTTAGTTTAGTATATGGTTGTGATCTAGAATGTTCTATGCCAAGTGAAGAAACTTAGTGGTTGAGCTAGGAGTTGATTAATTAAGCTTTGTATGATTCATATTAGGAGTAGGTTGAGTTTTTTATTCCAACTCGGTTGAGTGCATTTTAAATGACAAAATTTAATACTTTGAATTTTTGTAATGGTAATTACAATTTAGAGTTGGAAATTAATTATTCATCTCCTTGAGTCAGAATTATTTGGTTGCATTCATTTAATTGCTTCAGTAGAATGAATTAAATGAGTATTGCAAGTATAGATCTAGTAGTAGCTTAGGTCCATCCTCTTTACTCATATTATTGAATTCTTATCATTAGCAAGCAAGGAAGACTAAAATCTCAACTCAAGGTAATCTCATTTCATCATTATACTAGTTTTTGAATTTATCTTATTGTTATTGCTAATTTCGATTCCATTTGCTTCTTGTCTTGAAAACCAAAACATACAAAAATATTGAATTAGATTAGATTACTTCATTAGTTTTATAAATAATTTCTTAAAATGATTTTTCACAACTTTAAGGTATTTATCACTTTACTATTTAAAAACTTGGAAATTAATCTCCTCATAAGAATGAACTAGGTTGAGCTACTATGCTACATTTTCAAACCTAGTTTATTTTGAGAACTCACACGACATAGGTTCATCGCATCTAGATGTTTTTATGTTCAACTACGTGATCTGGATCGGGTTGTTACTTCTTAATTTGGGAAACATGAAAGACATCTGCAACCTACTCAGATTTGGTGGCAAAGCTATACAACTCACTACTAGCCTAATTTTCAATAAGATCTCAAATGGACCAATGTACCTTGGATGTAGCTTTTTCACTCTTAGTGCCCTGCTAATGCATGTGACTAGCAAAAATTTCATGAACACGTGATCTCCAACTTCAAATTGAATAGGTTTTTGCCTCTTATCATTATAACTATTATATCAGCTTTGAGCAGTCAGTAATCTCTACTTAATCAACTTGATTTGCTCAGTTGTTTGATCAACTATGTTTGGCCCCAAGTAAGTGCATTTCAGACAATTCCATCCAGCACAAGAGCGATTAACATTTCTTTCCGTACAGTGCTTCATATGGAGCCATTTAAATGCTCGAGTAATAGCTATTATTATAAGGAAACTCTGCCAATGGAAGAAATTTGTCCCAGCTACCTTTAAAATCTAATGCACACGTTTTCAGCATATCCTCAAGTGTCTGTATTGTTCGCTCTGTCTGCCCATCTAGTTGAGGATGGTAGGCTGTACTGAACCTGAGCTTAGTTCCTAAAGCTTTATGCACTGCCTTCCAAAACTTGGAAGTGAATCAGGGATCTCGATCCAAAATGATATTCTTTGGAGTACCATGTAGTCGCATGACTTTCGATATAAATTTCTGCAAATTTATCAAGAGAATAATGATTGCTGATAGGTAGGAAATGAGCTATCTTCATGAATCGATCAACTATTACCAACATTGCATCGTGATTTCTGACCTTGGGTAGGTCGGTCACGAAATTCATAGTAATGCTCTCCCACTTCCACTCAAGAATCTCAGAGTTTTGTAGAAGCCATAATGGTCATTGGCATTCAACTTTTACTTTTTGGTAAGTGAGACAACGAGCGACGAACTTAGTCACATCACTTTTCATTTCTTATTGTTAGTGTAAGCATTTCACCTAAAAAGGGGAGTGAATTGGGTGATACCAGAAATTTCGTTGCCTATAAGAAAATTGCCAGAATATTTAAAGCAGTTGAGAGCAAAGAGAGATATCACTGAAGTGTATATCGAGAGTTATACTAGTTCGATCACAACCACTTTGACCTACATCCAGTCCTCAGAGCGTCACTGAGAGTTTCACTATATTCTCCAAGACTCAGTGGGTTCTTGGCACCTCCATACACAACAAGTTCCTTTATTTTGACACTCGCTCCCCCTTACATGTTGCAATCAAATCCCCAACTCAAGGTTTCACAACCTTAAGTTGTCTCAATAACAATTATTGAGTTTGTAATGAAAAACTCTCTCACAGAGCAAATATATAATCACTGTGTAAGAGGCAAGCTTCACCCAAGAGGGGGTGAATTGGGTGATGTTATAAATTTTTCGCTTGATGTGGTGATATGAAAAATATAGTGGATAGAGTAGAGTTGAGAAGATTTGAACACAGAGAGTTATACTGGTTCGGCCTAACAACAAGGCCTACGTCCAGTCCTCAGAGATCAAGACCTACTGAGATTTTCACTATACCTCCAAGATTCAATGGGCTCTCAGAATGCCACAAAACAACAATCGTCCTTGAATGGACTACGAGCAGAAATATTCTCTCAACAAGAAATTTCTCTCCCCCTTACGACAAGTCTTACGTGCAGAAAAACAACCTATGACCCTTCTCACTTGCTTATGTATACAAGACTCATGAGCAGCAACGTTCTCTCCTGCTTACACCACTGTAAGTCTTACGAGCAGCAACGTTCTCTTCTGCTTGTATCTTATAAGGCTTATGAGTAGAAGGTATAACAAGGAATTCTCTCAACTGCTTCTCTCGTAAGGAAAACTACCCTCTCAAGGTCCCAATACCTTGAGATCAAATAAACATAGAATTTGAATTGTATGAAGACTCTCTTACAGAGCAAATGAATAAACACTAAAGATCAATGTGTATACAGAGAAAATGATGAATAGCAGAGACTCGTGTATAAGCTTGTGAATTCTTGTGCTACGTTGTTATTTTGATTATCTTTGAATCTCTGTATATATAATTGCTTCAGTTTTTGCCCGTTTGGAAAATCAACATTTGAGGAGCGGGACTGTTACAACTATTGAAGGACACGCGCATGTTCGAATATTCTGAATGCGGTAGGTGCGAACGTGTTTGTAATCATGTTGTCTGCCGCTGTTTGACTTTCTCCATAACAGCTAATTTCAAACGTTCATCTTCCTGTATCACACTTATAATATATTCAAAGTAATGTTAAACAATGATAATAAGTAATGATGATATGAATAAATAACAATAAACCATGTTCGGATTGAACATTATGAGACTTGGCATTTTTGATGATCTGACAAGGCATCACTCGAGCAAAAAAGGCTCACTTCGAGTGATCTCCTATTTTCCTTCATATGCTTCTGTTATCGGGTTGTGCTTGCATAGAATTTCAGAGAGACAGAATCCTCACTCGCGAGTGAAGTGGGGTCTCACTCGAGCACAACTTCCTCTGCTCGAGTGATCTTGCATTTTCCACTGGGAGTGTCTTCTCGGGTCATCACTCGCACACCATTTTGACAAGAGTGAGAATTTGTACTCGCGGGTGATATGGTTCCTCACTCGAGCACACACACTCCTGCTCGAGTGAGACGCATATTCTCCAGGAATATGCTCTCAATACTAATACTCGCATCAGGATTTCAGAGGGATAAAATTATCACTCGCAGGTGATGTGGTCCTTCACTCGAGCACACAGATTCCTGCTCGAGTGAGAAGAATATTCCCAAGTAATATACCTTTTAACCAGGCACTCGCGTCAGATTTGGAGAGGGAAAGAATTTTCACTTGCAAGCATTGATGTGTCACTCGAGCATATAAGGGTGTGCTCGAGCACACTTGTACCTCTCTGAAGTTCATGACTCTCGGCCCAACACTCGTAGTACCTTGCTCGAGCACAGAATGCTCTTGCTCGAGCATTGAAGTCTCTGCTCGAGTGAATTAAGGAAGCATGCTATTATTTGCTCTTGGCCAAGCACTCGCAGGCCCTTGCTCGCATGTGCTCGAGTGAGAGAGGCTTCTCTGCTCGAGTGCACACCTTAGTGCTCGAGTGATCCAGTGAACATAACAGTGGAATGCCTCTCGGGTGCACACTTTCTGGCTTTCACTCGCACCTGCTCGAGCATAGAAGAGATCTATGCTCGAGTGCAAAATTCATGCTCGAGCACTCCAGTGCAATTTCATAGCAGACATCAGAAAACTTCCTCTATGCATTTGGTAACTTTGTAAACTTTTCTTAATCTCCGAAAAACATGATTTGCACACGATTGTCTTTTTGTTATCATCAAAACTTGGGATCTAACATTTTCCCCCTTTTTGATGATGACAAAACCTTTGTGATGAAAATTTAAGGAAAATTGATTGAGAATGAAAATTTTTGAAATTCTTCAATGTTTCCAAATACATATCAAGTTTTGGCTTCAAGTTTAAGTTTTCCTGCAATGTTTCCTCTAGACACTTAACAACCAAGATAAGCATAGTATGAGGTATATAACTTAATAACAACTTGAAACATCATTTAAACTTGATAATCATATTCATGAATAACTTGAAACAAAGAAAAATTCATTAATATCAAGCTTGAATTCAAGTGGTTAACAACATAAAAGTTAACATCAAATCCCAGTACAAAATAACATCAAATCCTACCCATACAGAAAATCTACCCAAACACCCAAATACATCCCACAGTAGCTCAGAAATCATCACACATCCTTCTCCCCCATTTTGTCAACATCAGAAGGGGGCTGAGGAGGTGGAACAAAGAAAAATTCATTAATATCAAGCTTGAATTCAAGTGGTCAACAACATAAAAGTTAACATCAAATCCCAGTACAAAATAACATCAAATCCTACCCATACAGAAAATCTACCCAAACACCCAAATACATCCCACAGTAGCTCAGAAATCATCACACATCCTTCTCCCCCGTTTTGTCAACATCAGAAGGGGGCTGAGGAGGTGGAACAAAGGACACCATGGCAGTGAGAGGATCAATGGGCTCATCAGGAGGAGATGTTGGCTGTGGTACAGAAGATGAGGGAGGTATTGTTGGCGACCGATCAAAAGTAACATCAACATTAGTATCTGGATCGGTGAAGAGTACATGTGTCTGTGGTACAAATGGAGGAGTGGTCTCAGGAGGAATCCCGGAAGAGGAAGAAGGGAAATGTGAGTGCAGGAAGGTCTCCATATTTGTGATCCTTTATGACATTTCATCCTGAGTCTTGAACATCAGGTCAAAATTGATATTAGCCTTGTCTACCAATTTGATGACCTGTGTCTCCATTTTCTCCACAAGCTTCTCATACTCGGTCACTAACTCTTTCTTCAAACTTGATACAGCTTGATTGATGGCCTCAGAGATATGGTTGGAAAGATAGGCATTAAGAAAGGAAGGAGGAGGAATAGGACCTTGAGCAGATGATTGTGCCTCATCACCTCTGGATGGAGTGGCTTCCCTCTTGGATGTGGCTTTGGTTCGACTCACCGGAAGATTGATACCCATGTGAGTTAACTGAGTCTTACCAAACCTTGAGATGAGTACTCTTTCAGCTCCTTCCAAATACCAAATCTTGTTTTTCATCAAAATGAAGGAAACAAGCTGTGGGTATGGTATGGTGGTGGATCTTGTTGAAGAAAATCAAAACCTTCTCATCTCGTTAAAAATAATCTCCCCCATATTCCTTTGTTGCCCGGCAACCAAACAAGCCAACAAATAATAATCCTTTTGAGCAAAGTGGGTAAAATTTTTGGACTTATTGACTATGCTCCGGGAATATATATAATGAAGGACTCTGTGAATATCAGGCATATCAATAGGTTTGAAAATGAGGGGGCCAATGGGGTCTTTTGGTCTCAAAATTTTAAAAACTTCATTGGCAGAGAAAGAGGGTGGATCAGGAGGAGGTGCAACATAACCAAGTAAGTCATTTATGATCTTGGCAAAAATCATAATAAATTTTCCTCTAACAGTAGTAGATACTGCTTCTTCAATCAATTCACCAGATCTAGACTTAATATTATGAGACTTCATGTTGCAATAAAAGGTTTTCACAACAGTGGGAGAATATGGCAAATGGATATCTAGCCAGGGATCATAGTATTGAAGGTAAGGGTACAAATCCAAATGACAATTCTTCTTTAAGTAATCCAAATCCACATATACCACAGGACAGAAATGCCTATGTTTAAATTCATCATCATATACCTTCTGAGATAAGGCCTTAAGTTCTGCAACATTGAATCCCTCAGGAGGACTGGTGATGTGATCATCCACTGGTGCTTGTGATGCAGAAGGTGCTCCTGAAGCAGAGGCACTTGGTTGCCTATCTTGATGTGAACTTGAAACACCGGCTTGAGAAGCAATCTTCCCAACTATCTTGTCAAGTTTGGATTTCTCTATTGCTTCCCGGAGTTGTCTACTGAAGGTATCCCCAGAAGAAGAAGATGATTGGGGTTGTTCTGACTCCTTCTTCTTCCCCTTTCCTTGAACCTCTTTGGATTGAGACCAGGTGCTTATAGGTTCCTTGAACACCACTCCCTTTGGTTTCTTTTGAGGAGGTTGATCTTTCTTTGAAACCTGAGGTTTTGGGTGAGGTTTCTTGCCGGAGTTCTCTTTTTGGTTGTGGGCTTAGGAGGTGGTGACGGTGAGGAAGAGATTTTGGGAGAGGGAGGTGTTGGTTCAGGGGTAGCAGATACACTGGCAACAGAATGAGTAGGAGAAGGAGATTGAGATCTTTGAGGAATAGAAGGTAGTTTGGTTCTTGCCATTATAGAGAAAGTAATAGAAAAAAAATCTCACAGTGAAGAGAAGAACAAGGAGAAATTAGGGCACGAATGAGAAGAACCAAGGGTAAGAATCACCTTTTATAAGGAATTGAAGAGTTATAATGGTGATTTGAAGCAAATGGACGCGATTAATTGAAGGAAAACGGTTGAAGATGAAGAGTTGCATCCTTCGAGTGAGAGAACACCTCGGGTGAGAGCAGGAAGTGCGACGTTCTGAGCTCCCCTGTAACTAATATAAGTGACAGTGCTCGAGCATGAACCCTAGTGCTCGAGTGATGTTCTGGAAAATTAATAAAATGTGTAAAACATACCTAGATTTGTGAATTTCTTGACATATCTTGTGTCTTTGTACTCAAATTCTCCAAGATCATTTGAGTAACCATGATTTGGATAGCTTTTGAGAAGAAATTCTTCTTCTTCACTCGAGCAGGCACTCCTCACCTCAAGCATGTTCATATCATGCTCGAGTGAGAGTTTCTCACTCGCGAGTGAGTGCGATTTTCACTGTTGCTTATGATACAGTCTCTTGGTATTCTTATTTCCTCTGTTAACCTCTGTTTTACATGTCAAGAAACAGAGCATTTTTAATAGTGCTGTGCTCGAGCAGAGCTGCTTGTACTCGAGTGACACAGCTCATCACTCGAGCAGCACCCTCAGTGCTCGAGTGACAGTCCTGCAAAAACAAATTTTGAACACTTCGATGTTGAAGTCAGTATGGTTATCATCAAAAGAAATATTTAATTAACTTAACAAGAAAACTTACAACTCATTGGGATTAACCATTCCCAATTCTCTTCGAATATATAGGAATTGATCTTTTGCAATTGGCTTTGTGAAAATATCCGCAAGTTGAAGATGAGTTGGTATGAATTCCACTTTGATATCTCTCTTTTGAACATGATCTCGAATGAAGTGATGTCGAATGTCTATATGCTTGGTCCTTGAATGTTGTACAGGATTCTTTGCCAAGTTTATCGTGCTAGTATTATCACAATAAATTGGAATTTCTTTTAAGTAAATTCCCAAATCTTGAAGTTGTTGTTTTAACCATAGCACTTGAGAACAGCAACTTGCCACAGCTATATATTCAGCTTCAGTTGAAGATAATGAAACTGTGTTCTGCTTCTTGCTGAACCATGACACTAGAGAGCCTCCGAGAAATTAACATTGACCACTGGTACTCTTTCTGTCAGTTTTATATCCACCGTGATCTGAATCTGAATATGCCATTAAATACTCGTTTCCTCTTTTCGGATACCAAAGACCAAGCTCTGAAGTATCTCCTAGATATTTGAAAATTCTTTTTACTGTCTCTGCATGAGATACCTTAGGATTGGATTGATACCTTGCACACATTCCTACACTGAACTGAATATCTGGCCTGCTTGCTGTGAGATAGAGTAATGAACCAATCATTCCTCTATATTTTGTGATGTTGAAGATAGGTTCCTTTACATCAGCATCCAATAACGTTGTAGAACTCATTGGAGTATCAGCTCCGTTAGCATTATCTAATCCATATTTCTTCAACAACTCTTTCAAATACTTTGTCTGAGATATAAATATACCATTCTTCTTTTGTTTGATCTGAAGTCCAAGAAAGAAGTTCAATTCTCCCATCATGGACATTTCAAATTCTCCCTGCATAATCTTAGAGAATTCTTGACACATAGATTCGTTAATAGCACCAAAAATAATATCATCAACATAAATTTGAACAATTAGAATATCATTTTTGTTATGTTTGATGAATAGAGTTGTATCAACTTTACCTCTAACAAAACCTTGATCAAGAAGAAATTTGCTTAGTCTTTCATACCAAGCTCTGGGTGCTTGTTTCAAACCATATAATGCTTTCTTAAGTTTGAAGACATGATCAGGTTTTGTTTCATCTTCAAAACCAGGAGGCTGTTCTACATATACTTCCTCCATAATATAACCATTTAGAAAAGCGCTTTTCACATCCATTTGATAAAGTTTAAAACTTTTGATGCAAGCAAAAGCTAGGAGTACTCGTATTACTTCTAATCTTGCCACTGGAGCATATGTTTCCTCATAATCAATGCCTTCTTCTTGATTATAGCCCTTGGCTACCAATCTTGTTCTCACAATGATTGCTGATTCATCAAGTTTGTTTTTGAAAACCCATTTGGTCCCTATAACCGTATGATCTTTAGGTCGAGGAACTAAATCCCAAACTTGATTTCTTTGAAATTGATTTAGTTCTTCTTGCATAGCAATCACCCAATCAGTGTTAGACAAAGCTTCTTCTATATTAGAAGGCTCAATTTCAGAAATAAAAGCAGAAAAAGTTACCTCATTGAGAATTCTATTTCTGGTTTTGACACCTTAATGAATATCTCCTATAACTTGATCAATTGGATGATCCTTCATATGTCTCCATGCTTTAGGTTGAGCATGATCATCGACATCTTCTAAATTTTGAAAATCATTTGTTTCAAAATCATCCTGCTTTGAAATAGATTTGTTTTTCTTGATTAAATCCATTTCTTCTTTATCATTAAGTTTTGTCTGAGATTCAATTTCATCTAACACAACATGAATAGATTCTTCAACAGTACATGTTCTTTTATTGAAAACTCTGTAAGCTTTACTTCTATTAGAATATCCTAGAAATATACCTTCATCAGACTTTGAATCAAATTTACCTAAATTTTCTTTACCATTGTTGTGAATGAAACACTTACACTCGAAGATATGAAGATGAGCAATATTTGGCTTTCTTCCTTTGTAAAGTTCATATGGTGTCTTTCCAAGAGATTTGTGGATATATTCTCGGTTTGAAATATAGCATGCAGTACTCATTGCATCTACCCAGAATACTTGTGACATTTCTTTTTCATTAAGTAATGCTCTTGCCATTTCTGTAAGAACTCTGTTCTTCCTTTCCACTACTCCATTTTGTTGAGGGGTTCTAGGAGCAGAGAAATTATGATCTATTCCTTCGTTGTTGCAGTAGTTTTCAAATAGTTGATTATCAAATTCTCCTCCATGGTCTGTCCTAATAGAAACAATAGAAATACCTTTCTCATTTTGAACCTTTTTGGCAACCATAATGAATTCAGCAAATGTTTCATCTTTTGAAGCAATAAATATAGTCCAAGTAAATCTTGTAAAATCATCGACAATTACTAAAGTATATAAATTTCCTCCAAAACTTTTTACTCTTGCAGGTCCTACCAAATCCATATGAAGTAATTGTAAAGGTTTTGAAGTAGAAATCTCATACTTTGTTTTAAAAGAAGACTTAGTTTGTTTGCCTTTTTGACATGCTTCATAAATCATATTATCTTTGAATTTGAGTTTGGGAAGACCAAGAACTAAATCTTTTCTAATCAGTTTGTCAAGTTGATTCATATTAACATGAGCCAAACGCTTATGCCATAACCAACTTTCCTCTGATCGAGTAAGAAAACAATTTTCAAAAGAATTTGAATTTAAATCAATAGTATAACAATTACCGTCCCTTTGAGCTCGGATCTTTGTCTTGATAGATTCTTTGTTCAGGGGTAGATCTTTCTTGCTTACTATCAAGCATTCTTTTGAGTCAAAAATCACCCAGTTATCTTTGTCAATGCTTTGACTTACGCATAAGAGATTGTGACATAATCCTTCAACATAATATACTCCATTGATTTGAACGCTATCGGATCTTCCTACTTCACCAATTCCAGCAATACGTCTAGATTGATTTCCTCCAAATGTTACCTTTCCTCCTTCTCTAGTTTCAAGCATAGTGAACTTACTTTTGTCACCAGTCATGTGACTCGAACATCCACTATCAATATACCATTTGTTCGCTCGAGATGCTTTGAGACATACCTAGAATAAGATGTTCAAGTTTTAGGTACCCACACTTTCTTGGGTCCTTTGTGGTTAGTATTTGAAGTATGTGTCCCTTTCGGAATCCATTTATATGTTCCAACAACCTGTCCCTTTTTGAAATAACAAGATGAAGTATAATGTCCTTTCCTATTACAATAATTGCATGATGCAAATGGATTCGATGTATGCATAGAATTCCTGAAATATTTAAGATAGTCTCTACTATTCTTCTTATATCTTTTATTCTTATCATGCACAAAATTATATCCAATTCCAGATTTATCAAATGTAACTTTCTGAGAATTTAAAATAACCTTGAGAGTTTCACTTCCTTTAGTAAACTTTTCAACAATCTTTGTTAAATCTTCTATTTTCTTATCTTTCTCTTTACACATTTCATATGATGATATGACATTACTTTCTAATTCTTTTACTTTCTTCTTATAACTAACCATTTCTTTAGCAACTTTGATGAACTCTGTATGCAATGCATTATACTCAGATAACAATTCATCATAAGAGGGTTCAGAATCACTTACCTCAGAGTCTGATTCTTCTTCCTTAGCTACCAAGCATAGATTTACTACTTCCTCGTTGTCACTTTCTTCGTCTGACGAACTATCACCCCAAATAGATGATATATATGCTTTCTTTTTCAGCTTCTTTTTGTCTTTGTTTCTGAAACATTCAGATTTGATGTGTCCTGGTTTCCCACATTCATAGCATACTATTTGTTGTTCTTTATTTTCTTTCTTGCTTGGTCCACCTTGATAGTTCTTGAAATTCCTTTGACCTCTTCTGTAGAATTTCTTGAATTTTCTCACGATCATTCCCATTTCATCATCATTAGGGACATCTTCATTCTCGGAAGTTTCTTCTTCTTCTTTGATAGCTTTAAGTGCAACTCCCTTTTTCTTTTTATCATCGAATTCTTCAAGTTCCTTTTCGAATCTCAACTTACCTTCATATTCAGAAAGACTTCCAAAGAGAGCAGCTACGGATCTCATAGATTCTCCTTTAGCTTCTTCGATGGCTGTCACCTTTGCTTCCCACTCTTTCGTAAGAATATTAAGAATCTTTCTTACCTGGGAATTTTGATCAAACGACTTTCCAAGAGCAGATAATTGATTAACAAGATGAGTATACCTGAGTTCAAATTCTGATATACTTTCTCCAGATTTCATACGAAATAAATCATATTCTGTAATTAAAGTATTGATTCTATTTTCATTGATTCCAGATGTACCTTCGTGAGCAATTTCAAGAGCATCCCACATATCTTTGGCAGTTGGTAGAGTATATATATGAAAAGATTCTTTTTGACTAAGAGCACTCTGTATCATTAGAATGGCTTTACTATTTAATGTTACTAACCTTTTGTCATTCTCGTCAAACTCATATGGGCTCTTTTTAACTGCTCTATCTTCGATTTTCTTCATTGGAACATAGTCACCATCTTGTATAACATTCCATAATCCGTACTCGTTGGCCATCACGAACACTCTGAATTTAGCTTTCCAGAACGAAAAATGTTCTCCAGCAAAACCAGGAGGTCTAGTGAATGAAGCTCTGTCTGGAAGGATATTTTCACCCATTGTTGCCATTTGTCGGATCCTTCTCAAGCTGTTAGGCTCTTCGGAGAAGACAAGGCTCTGATACCAAATGTAAGAGGCAAGATTTACCCAAGAGGGGGGGTGAATTGGGTGATGTTATAAATTTTTCGCTTGATGTGGTGATATGAAAAATATAGTGGATAGAGTAGAGTTGAGAAGATTTGAACACAGAGAGTTATACTGGTTCGGCCTAACAACAAGGCCTACGTCCAGTCCTCAGAGATCAAGACCTACTGAGATTTTCACTATACCTCCAAGACTCAATGGGCTCTCAGAATGCCACAAAACAACAATCGTCCTTGAATGGACTACGAGCAGAAATATTCTCTCAACAAGAAATTTCTCTCCCCCTTACGACAAGTCTTACGTGCAGAAAAACAACCTATGACCCTTCTCACTTGCTTATGTATACAAGACTCATGAGAAGCAACATTCTCTCCTGCTTACACCACTGTAAGTCTTACGAGCAGCAACGTTCTCTTCTACTTGTATCTTATAAGGCTTATGAGTAAAAGGTATAACAAGGAATTCTCTCAACTGCTTCTCTCGTAAGGAAAACTACCCTCTCAAGGTCCCAATACCTTGAGATCAAATAAACATAGAATTTGAATTGTATGAAGACTCTCTTACAGAGCAAATGAATAAACACTGAAGATCAATGTGTATACAGAGAAAATGATGAATAGCAGAGACTCGTGTATAAGCTTGTGAATTCTTGTGCTACGTTGTTATTTTGATTATCTTTGAATCTCTGTATATATAGTTGCTTCAGTTTTTGCCCGTTTGGAAAATCAACATTTGAGGAGCGGGACTTTTACAACTATTGAAGGACACGCGCATGTTTGAATATTCTGAATGTGGTAGGTGGAACGTGTTTGTAATCATGTTGTCTGCCACTGTTTGACTTTCTCTATAATAGCTAATTTCAAACGTTCATCTTCCTGTATCATACTTATAATATATTCAAAGTAATGTTAAACAATGATAATAAGTAATGATGATATGAATAAATAACAATAAACCATGTTCGGATTGAACGTTGTGAGACTTGGCATTTTTGATGATCTGACAGGGCATCACTCGAGCAAAAAAGGCTCACTTCGAGTGATCTCCTATTTTCCTTCATATGCTTCTGTTATCGGGTTGTGCTTGCATAGAATTTCAGAGAGACAGAATCCTCACTCGCGAGTGAAGTGGGGTCTCACTCGAGCACAACTTCCTCTACTCGAGTGATCTTGCATTTTCCACTGGGAGTGTCTTCTCGGGTCATCACTTGCACACCATTTTGACAAGAGTGAGAATTTGTACTCGCGGGTGATATGGTTCCTCACTCGAGTACACACACTCCTGCTCGAGTGAGACGCATATTCTCCAGGAATATGCTCTCAATACTAACACTCGCATCAGGATTTCAGAGGGATAAAATTATCACTCGCAGGTGATGTAGTCCTTCACTCGAGCACACAGACTCCTACTCGAGTGAGAAGAATATTCCCAAGTAATATACCTTTTAACCAGGCACTCGCGTCAAATTTGGAGAGGGAAAGAATTTTCACTTGCAATCATTGATGTGTCACTCGAGCATATAAGGGTGTGGTCGAGCACACTTGTACCTCTCTGAAGTTCATGACTCTCGGCCCAACACTCGCAGTACCTTGCTCGAGCACAGAATGCTCTTGCTCGAGCATTGAAGTCTCTGCTCGAGTGAATTAAGGAAGCATGCTATTATTTGCTCTTGGCCAAGCACTCGCAGGCCCTTGCTCACATGTGCTCGAGTGAGAGAGGCTTCTCTGCTCGAGTGCACACCTTAGTACTCGAGTGATCCAGTGAACATAACAGTGGAATGCCTCTCGGGTGCACACTTTTTGGCTTTCACTCGCACCTGCTCGAGCATAGAAGAGATCTATGCTCGAGTGCAAAATTCATGCTCGAGCACTCCAGTGCAATTTCACAGCAGACATCAGAAAACTTCTTCTATGCATTTGGTAACTTTGTAAACTTTTCTTAATCTCCTAAAAACATGATTTGCACACGATTGTCTTTTTGTTATCATCAAAACTTGGGATCTAACACACTGAAGTACAATGAATGAGTATAAGAAAAACAAAACACTAAGAGTGTGTTGATCAGAGTATGTTCGTGTGTTCTCAGTTCTTATGTTGTTTTCTGTTCTTTGAATCCTCCATATATATAGATGATTTGTAATGTCCATTGAAAGCAATTCAAACATGTTCGTTAGAGTCGCGCAGCAACGGTTGACCATTCTTCAAATTTGAAAACTATCCATTTGAGGTAGGTAGCGGTAGGTGAGATCTCAGACACTTTATTTGACTTTGCTCTTCTTCCATGATTTCTTCATTATTTCTCTATAAATGTACTTAAGATACTAATATAGTGAAGATTCAATCATATAGAAAATAATTTAATAAACATTCGATCAAAAACATAATTTCTGGACTGCCTTACTCGAGTGGCTACTCGAGTGATCATGTTTGTTACTCGAGTGGTCCCTCGAGTAAACATATAAAAAATATGGCAGTGCCTAATTCAACATTTTTCATAAGATATTACTCGGGTAAAAACATGGAGTGAGATATATCACAAACCTTAGAAATACCTAATTACTCGAGTGGCTACTCGAGTGGCCATGTCTTTTCCTTCACAAGTAACTCGGGTGCTGACTCTGGTAATTTGATTACTCGAGTGGCCTTCGATTTTCTTCACATGTTACTCGAGTGAGCCCTCGAGTAAATTTCAAATAACTCGGCAGATTACTCGATTACTACCTCTAGTAACAACATAAAATTCTTGGCTGAGAGTTTTCTTACTGATTACTCAAGTGACCCCTTGAGTAATAGATCAAATAACTCTGCAGATTACTCGAGTGGTCCCTTGAGTAAAGTCTTTTTCTCACCTGGTTACTCGAGTGGCTACTTGAGTAAAGTGTTGCATTTCTTGGCCGAGAGCTACTGGAAGATTTTTGACCTAGTTACTTGAGTGGGTACTCGAGTGATGCCTTTCCAAATGATGTTACTCGAGTGGCTACTCGTGTAATGGTCTATATAACTTTACAGATTACTCAAGTGGTCCCTTGAGTAACTTCTTTCGAATTTTGACAGTGCTTCTCCTGATGAAATTCTCCATGATTACTCAAGTGCTTACTTGAGTAACAGCTTCCCTTACTCGAGTGGCTACTCAAGTAAGCCTTCACAAAATTTGCTGATTACTTCAAGTAATGTTTTGCCATTTTGTTCAAATTCATTTTTTGTCATCAAATCCTTTTATATCATTGATCTAATCTTTGTTATCATCAAAACATATGGGATCTAACATTCTCCCCCTTTTTTATTATGACAAAACTTGGTGATTTTGGACAAAGTTTTCTGAAATTGAGTTTTCAAACATAGCTTCTTAAATACTTTTCATATGAAATCTTTTCTTCAATTTAACCTTGAAAACTCTTTTGAAATAGCTTATTAAAGATATTTTCAAAGTTTTTGTTCATATTTATTTGTTTACCTTGCATACACAATCAAAAGCTCATTAATCCCACAAATCAATATAACTTTAATGAAATTTAACTTTAATAGCGTAAAGAAACAAATTGCATATAGAAGAATTCATTACATAATCAAACTTTAGAATTCAAAAATAAAAACTTGAAAGCCCAAAAGCCCCGTACACCCAAATCCCAATACATCAACTCAGCCATTCATCACAAAATCACTCAGGTTCTTCTCCCCCTTTTTGTCTTTCATCACAAAGGTGGAATCAATCATAAGGAGGAGTAGGTGGCTTGGCTACTGAGAGAGGAGTGATAGGAAATGCCAATGATTCATCTGAACCATCTGAACTTGAAGGATATGAAGATGATGGTTCAGGGTTAGGAAGGTTCACTGGTGGTGTCTAAAGATCCTCTGGAGGATTTACCGGAGATGAAGGGTAAGGAACCAGAGAAGTAATTTATACTTCCTCTGTAGCAATCGATGAAGACACAAACACCTCCTCAGTGCGTGTGGGTGAGGCAATGGGAGTAGATATGGGCTCTGGTTGAACAGGCTAAGGTGGATCATCAGTGGTGATATGGATTGGCTCGGATGTGTCAAGGTCAGGCATAGAGAACAAGACATTATTGGGTCTAGTCTCAGGGGGTATATGCTCAGTGGGTATAGATGGTCCATGTTCAGAGATAGGTATGGGTTCAGGAATACCAGAAGGACCAAGAATAGAGGAGCCAGACGCCATAGCATCAAGTCTTGCAACAATGGATCTCAGAAGCTCACCCTGGGCATGCTGTTTAGCTAACAACTCTTCGTGCATCTTATCCATCCTCTCCATAAGTTGTCCTATCTTCTCATTCATATGGGTTATCAACTTTGCATTGGTATTCGTAATGTCAATATGGAAACTCTTCAGAATATTCTCTATAAAAGAAGGATGGAAGAGATGTGTTGGTTGGAGCAGAAGACTGTGTGTTATCCATTCGACTAGTTGATGTATCAGTCTTCTTCTTTTTCTTGGGACTCACCTCTAGAGGATTCTTCAGAGGAATCTCAATATTCAACTTTCCAATTTGATTCCTCCCCACTAGTGCTATCCTCTCAATCGGCTCCATACTCTCCAATTACAAAATCTTATTCTTCTTGAGAAACAAGGAAATAAGTTGAGGATAAGGCATTGGAGTAATAGGGTTTCTTTTATACCTATATCTCTTGATCTCATTGAAGATATATTCTCCCAAGTCCTTTTATTCTTTGAGGATCAATGAGGCGAATTTTTTGAAGTCCCTCTCAATGAAATGAGTGAAGTTATTGGATTTGTTCACCATGGCTCTAGAATAGATATACCATAGGACTCGATGAAAATCACTCATATCACTTGGATTAAAATTGAGGGGTCCTACTATCTCACCAGGTCTTAGGATAGAGAATATCTATTTGAGTCAAGGTTAGGGTAATGATCATCAGAAAGGTTCTCTATTCCTAACCATGTATTGATTCTGGAATGTGAGATTAAAATTCTCTGTCCTCTGACCTTAGGAGTCATTTCTTCTTCCACATACTTCTTAACGAGATCATTTATAGGTTCAAGATTACAATAAAAATGCCTCACAACTTTGGTGCAAAATGGAAATTTAACAGAGAGCCAGGGCATGTAGCAATCAAGATAGGGACTCATATTGAATTTCAATACCTCTTGAAGAACCTTGTAGTCAATATAATGCATCTTGCATACATTTATTCTTGCAAAATGACTCAGGTACTTCTGAGATTCCTCAAGCTTGCTTACATTGAATCCCTTTAGAGGAAATATGATTTCTTTATCCCTCTCTTCTGTTTGCCTTGAATATTTCCCTTTCTTTGCTTCCTTAGATTGAAAAGCTTCTTCAAGCATGCCTACCATGACTTTGGTAAGCTTCTCATAAACCTTAGGCTTTTTCAGAGGCTTAGGAGAGAAGGTGGTGTGTGTCGGATGAATCAGAAGAAGGAGGAGATGGCTCTTTTATTGCTTTGCCTTTTCCAGGAGGTGAACTCTTCTTGGATTGAGCTCTTGTAGTAATGGGCCCCTTAATCACAACCCCTTTCACCTTTGGCTTGGTTTGCTGTTTGGCTTTGGCTTTAGGTTTAGGAGAGATTATTCTTTTCTTGGTAGAAGGAGAGGAAAGTGAATCAGATGGTTGATATGGTTTAGAGGACTAAGAAAGAGTGCTAAGATTGGGAGATTTTGTCCTCACCATTGTGATTTGAGAAAATCAGTGATTTCTGGAAAAACAGGGAATGAGAGTCGTGAATGTAGGGCAAGAATTTCTGAGCAATCTAGGAGTTTTTAGAAGTTAAAAATGAATGGGTTTTGACGAAAATGAGAAGGGAAAAAGATTGTGAAAATTTTTTGTGAGAGCACTAGGAGAATCACTCGAGGAGATTTTGTGAGAAATGACCGAGTATCATCTAAAATAAACTAAAGCCGACATCACTCGAGGGCTTACTCAAGTGATCATCAGCTTCACTCGAGTAGCTACTCGAGTGATCATACCAAAAATTTTAAAATGTAGTGAATTCAAGTGTGTACCTGGCATGAATAATATTGTAATTACCCATGTATATTCCCTTGATCATTTGATGGCGCTTTAGAACAGATTTGAGCTGAAACTAAGCAGATTTGAGATCTGCACCTAGGTTCACTCGAAGCCTTACTCGAGTAACGTTGAAGTTCACTCGAGGCCTCCCTCGAGTAATCTGTCTCTTCACCTTCTGACTGTTCATTTACAACTGTTGTGCCATTTCATTTGAAATTAGAGCTTCACTGGCATATTTCCAAGTTCATTACTTGAGTGGCTACTCGAGTAATGCCTCCATTAATTCAAGGTCCTACTCCAGTAATACCCATTACTTGAATTTTTCCTTCTATTAATGTTATCCTCTGTTAACCTCTGCTTTCCATATTCCAAAACAAAATATTATGATCTTGTAAAACAAATTGCTAGAAACTCTGATGCTTAAATTAGTAATCATCAAAACATCAATAAATAATATCATCTAACATTTTGTAAACACTAAATAACTTACAATTCATTGGGATTTATCATTCCCAATTCTCATCTAATATACAAAAATTGATCTTTTGCAAGAGGTTTTATAAAGATATCAGCTAGTTGAAGATGAGTTGGAATGAATATCACTTTGAAATCTTTCTTTTGAACATGATCTCTGATGAAGTGATGTCTAACATCAATATGCTTGCTTCTAGAATATTGAACAGGATTCTTTGCCAAGCTTATCATGCTAGTGTTGTCACATGATATTGGTGTTTCTTTCAAATAAATACCAAGATCCTGGAGTTGTTGCTTTAGCCATATTACTTGTGCACAACAACTTGATACTGCAACATACTCATCTTTTGTTGACGAAAGAGACACTGTAGTTTTTTTCTTGCTAAACCATGACACAAGTGAGCCTCCAAGAAATTGGCCTTATCCACTTGTACTCTTCCTGTCCGTCTTGTATCCTCTATGATCAGAGTTTGAGTATGTAACTAGATATTCACTTCTTCCTTTGGGATACCAGAGACCTAATTCTGCCATGTCAGCAAGATATCAGAAGATACGTTTGACGGTTTCAACATGTGACTCTTTTAGTGCTGATTGATATCTTGCACACATGCCCACACTGAATTGAATATCAAGCCTACTTGCAGTGAGATAGAGTAATGATCAAATCATTACTCTATATTTTATTATGTTGTAATATTTTCCCTTGACATCCGCATCAAGCAATATGGGTGTGTCCGTTCCATTTGCTTCATCCAATCCATACTTCTTCAATAGCTCTTTCAAATATTTCATTTGAGATATGAAAATTCAATTCTTTCTTTGTTTGATTTTCAAACCGAGAAAGAAATTCAATTCTCCCATCATTGACATCTCAAACTCCCCTTGCATTATCTCAAAGAATTCTTTGCACATAGTTTCGTTAGTAGCACCAAAAACTATATCATCAACATATATTGGCACAATTAATATATCATCATGTTTTCGTTTTGTAAAAAGTATTGATCAACGTTTCCTTGTACAAAACCTTAATCAATAAGAAATTTACTAAGTATTTCGTACCATGCTCTATGAGCTTGTTTTAAACCATATAAATCCTATTTTGAGATTGGAAACATGGTCAAGTTTGGTTACATCTTTAAAACCTGGAGGTTATCCTACATATACTTCTTCCATGATGTAGCTATTTAGTAATACACTCTTTACATTCATTTGATAGAGTTTTAATCCTTTGATGCATGCAAAGGCTAAGAGTACTCATATAGCTTCCAATCTAGCCACTGGAGCATACGTTTCCTCATAATCAATTCCTTCTTCCTGATTATAGCCTTTGGCCACCAATCTTGCCTTATTTCTGACAATTATTACGGATTCATCAAGTGTGTTCTTGAATACCCATTTAGTGCCAATGATAAGATGATCCTTAGGTCGTGGTACCAAATCCCAAACTTGATTTCTTTCAAATTGGTTTAATTCTTCTTGTATTGTTATAACCCAATCATTTTTTGATAGGGCTTCGTCAATGTTAGAAGGTTCAATCTCTAAAATGAATGAAGAAAAACTCACTTCATTGAAAATTATATTTCTAGTTTTGACTCCTTCATTCACATCTCCTATGACTTGATCTAGGGGATGACTCCTATTGTATTTCCAGGCTTTAGGTTGTCTTAGTGACTGATCTTCTTCCTTGGTTTGATCAACTTCTGGAACTAGAGATTTAGAAATAGATTAACCATTTTCTTGATTTAAAACAATTTCCTACTCATCATCAATGGTTTTGTCAAAGGATTCAAATTCATCCAATACAACGTGAATTGATTCTTCAACAACAATGTTCGTTTATTGAAAATTCTATATGCTTTACCTCGGTTAAAATATCCTAGGAAAATTCCTTCATCTGTTCTAGAATCAAATTTTCCTAAGTTATCTTTACCATTATTATGAATGAAACACTTACAACCGAAGATGTGTACATGAGCAAGGTTCGGCTTCCTTCCTTTGTATAGCTCGTATGATGTCTTTCCAAGTTTTGTTCTAATGTAGGCTCTATTTGAATTATAGCATGCTGTGCTATTGCATCAGCCCAGAAAACTTGAGATACGTTCTTTTCATTTAGTATTGCTCTAGCCATTTCAGTGAGCACTCTATTATTACGTTCCACGACTCTGTTTTGTTGTGGTGTCCTTGGAGTAGAGAAATTGTGATCAATGCCATTAGTATCACAATATTCTTCAAAGGCTTGATTTTCAAATTCTCTACCATGATCTGTCCTGATACCTGCAATGGACATACCTTTCTCATTTTGCACTTTCTTGGCAAAAATAATGAATTCTACAAAAGTTTTATCCTTTGATGACAGAAAAATAGTCCATGTAAATCTAGAGAAATCATAAACAATGACCAATGAATATAAGTTACCACCAAGGCTTTTAACTCTTGCTGGACTAACTAAATCCATATGTATCAATTGAAGTTGTTGACTTGTTGTAATTTTATTTTTCAATTTAAAAGATGATTGTGTTTGTTTACCTTTTTGACATGCGTTACAAATCAAATCATTTTTAAAACTTACTTTGGGTAATTCAACAACAAAGTTCTTTTTGAGTAGTTTGTGTTAGATTCCAAGTTTTGATGATAACAAAAGGTAATTGTTTGTAAAGTATGTTTTTATAAGTTTAAAGAATGATTACAAAGATACCAAATGCATATGGCAAAGTCTTGTAATCTCTATTGTCAGTTTTTGCTAATGCACTTGAGCAACAGAACTGGCACTCGAGCATAAACCTCTTTTACACTGGAGCACATGCAAGTGTTGGACAAGAAGTGTTTATCCGAGAGCAATTACTATCAATTCTACTGATGAACTTTGTTGTTGAAGTTGTTTTACACCCGAGCACTACCGAGTAAGGGACTGCGAGTGTTTGGCTAAGATTCATGCAGAACCGAAAAGCACAAGCTTGTACCCGAGTACTAGCGAGTGAGGGACTGTGAGTGTTTGGCCGAGAGTCATGCAGAACAGAGAAGTACAAGCATGCCCGATGCTGAAGACAAGAGTATATTACAGAAGAATATTCTTCTCACTCGAGTAGGAGTATGTATGCTCGAGTGAGGGCCTACATCACCTGCGAGTGCAAAATCACACTCTTGCTAAAATGGTATGCGATTGTTGTCCAGAGATACAGCTCTTAGTGTAAAATACAAGGACACTCAAGCAGGAAGAGTTGTGCTCGAGAGAGGACCCACATCACTCGCAAGTGTGAAAATGCACTCTCTCAAATCATATGGAAGTACAAGTGTAAAACTGAAGCAATATGGTATTGCACTCGAGTGAGCCCCCTTAGTGCTCGAGTGAGACTCTGCCAGAAGCCAAAATGTACCAGTCTTACAGCGTTCAATCCGAATATGGTTTAATGATATTTATTTATTATATTTTCACTTATTATTGTTATATAACATCATTTAACATGTATTATAAGTGTGATACATGAGTTTGAACGTTTGAATCAGAAACACACTGAGGAAGTCAACAACGGCAGACAGCATCATTACGACCATCCAAGCACGTACCTACCGCATTCAAAGATTTCAAACGTACACATGCCATTCCACAGTAACATGCCCCGCTCCACAATGATCATTGTAATATCCCAAAAAGTGATTAAGGGCTAATGACTTTAAAAGTGGATATAATTATTGTTGAATAAACACTTTTGGAGAATGTGTGATGGGAATTTGGATATTTTAATGATTCCAATGGCTTCCTTGTGAAAATTCATGTGGGGAGAGTGTTTATTGTGAAATTGGAATCATTGGGAACAATCGTGCTAAAGTTGAAAACTCTGTCCATTGAAACTCTGTACAGGGTAGCCAATTTGTATGGACGTTTTAAATAGGCAAATGGTGTCTAAAAATTCTGACATTTTCCAGTATTAAATTTCACATGTCAAGCTTCAAAATGAACATATAATTTGTATCATTTTGATTATTGACCTAAGAGTTTTGGATTTTTGAAGTTTGCCCAGCGAAATTAATTATTTTCTGGAACAGTATGCAAAGATTGAGATTCTGGGAATTTTGTGGTGATTTACAGTAATGGCCAATATGTTTCCTATGAATAGGACTTAAATATCTTTCATTTAGCTTTGGAATCACCTCATTTCGAGTTTTCTAGAATTAGTTATGATTTTTTAAAGTTTGGGCAGAAAATCTGCCAGAAAATCCGAAAATGGGAATTATGACATCATCTCATTAAAAGATGATGTCAGCATGGATTATTAATCAAATTGCTCATCTTCTTCAGCCATTTCACGCCATTTCCAGCTGAAGATAGTGAGAGAAAGTTGAGAGCTCTTAGAGAGAGAAAGAGGAGAAATCTCGCAAGGTAAGCCGATTTCTCCGACGATCTAGCTCCTAACGCGTATAACCTTGTTCCTAAGCTTCTCTTCTATGTTATTTAAGGTGTTTGAGAAGACAATTTGGTGTTCAAGGGGCTAGGGTTTTCAGCCACTCTTGAGAAAAGCTAGAAGGAGCTTGAGGTAACTTCCAAACTTTCGTATATTGCTTATTCTGGCTGCTGTGGGCAATTTAATCGGTGAAATTTTGCCGGATTGCCATTGGTTTTAAAGTTTGGAAATGATGTGGCCTAGGGGTTATTCTGCCCAAATTGGGTCTTAATGTTAGTTGTAACCTAATGTAATGGTTAATAAAGTGGTTAGGAGTAGAAAGGAACGCGTTTAGGGAGCCGAAATCGTAAAACCCCAATTTTTCCCGGAGAACATGTATATTTTGGCCAAGGCTGTAAATGGGTCTTAGATTTGGATTTTCAATGATTTGATAATTCCATTGGATTCAGTGGGCGAAAATAGGTGGGGTTACAGTTGGGCACTTTTTCAAAAAAGGCCGAGAAAGCATAATTACGGAAACACCCCTAAAACCCTAAAAGTAGGGCTGCCAAGGGCAATTTCGTAATTTAACATTGAATTTGATAATTCCGAGTCCGGAAATGGATTCCTTGGGCGAAAATATGTTAGGATAGCCCAGATTAGAATTTCGAGAAAAGTGCAACCGGTCCGGGTATGGCGGGCCCAGGCCGGGTCCCCGGGGGTATTTTTGTAAATTTTCATTATAGACTCATATAACCCCAAGTAACACTATGGAAGTGTCTAAATGGTGCATTTGGAATTGTAGGATTCGATATTTGCCACCCTCGGGAGCCAACTGCGCCAAAGGACGTCAGGAAAGGACAAGGTAGTGACTCTCTCTCTTATACTTTGTGTAATGCACTGTATGTGTATTGTATCACTGTTTTATGATGATTTCTGATGCTGCTGCGGTTACAGCTGGTGATAGCTGTCGTTTACAGCGCAAGCTGTCGTTTACAGCGTAAGCTGTCGTTATTGTGATTACAGCGTAAGCTGTCGTGATGTTGATTACTGATTACAGCGTAAGCTGTCGTGATGTTGATTACAGCAAGAGCTGTCGTATTGTGAATACAACCGTGAGTGCTGTCGTTTGTGGTGAAAACCATGTATCTGTGAATTGCTGTTGCTGCTGCTGCTGTTGCTGTTGCTGTTTGTGATTTATGTACATGCTTTGTGTTTATACATTGTGTGAGTGGTTTGTTACTACTGAGATTCTCTCGAATCTCATTCTTTCCTATGACTAACATTTCAGACAGGGCGTGTGGCTCAAGGGAGAAGCGGCCAACCCGGAGCAATTAGGACCCTTAGGGGTATATAGTTGAATTGGAAACGTTGGTTATGTATTTTGAACTCGGGATTACTGTATATTCTGAATCAGGAATACTACATTCGATTTTGGTTGCGTAATCCCCTAGTGTATACTTATAAACCTTCAGGTTTTTATGCATAGAACCCGGGAGTTGCCGGGGATGCGGTTATACACTCTGATATGATTGAATGTATATTAACTGCACAGGTAATTATATTCGAATATTGAAATTGAGACCTGGATGGGAAAAAGAGTTTTGAAAGTTTTGTAAAAATTTTACTGTGAGACAGAAAGTTTAAAACGAGGTTAAAGCATCTAATGGTCTCTAATCCGATTTAAATATGTGTTATCGAATTATAATTACGTGTTTAAAGGCAGGGGGTTACATTTTGGTATCAGAGCTGTAGTTCCTGGCAAGGGTAGAGTTTGTTAGGATAGATCCCTTAGTTGGTTCTAGGGATAGAAGATTATCTGTGGATGATCGTTGTGTGCACATGTATGTTTTATCAATGTGGATATATATGAGTTTTGTGACTATATGTGCATACTATCTCTGTTAAATTGATGGGGTAAGTTGTTTGTAGAATGAAGAAAACTAGAGGACGCCCCAATATTACGCGTGTAGACCCTGAGGTGGAGATTGTTAATGAAAATCCACCAGATCCAATGCACGAATTAATAGGTCTAATCAAAGATCAGCGGGATATGATAACTGAGCTGAGAGAAGAGCTTAGAGCAGAGAAAGCGAAGAACAAGGAAGGTCCGGTTCAGTCTACTCCGACGGAAACTCAAGAGGAAACTCGACATGAGGACACTGCTGAAGGGTCAGCACGACCCCTGGAGTCCCCACCTCACATTGTCCCAAATCAAGAATCACATGGGATGCCGCTTAGAGAGGAAAGAGACCTTCAGTTTTGGGTCACCAGGTTCTGCAAGCATCTACCTCCTGCGTTCAGAGGGAGGTTTGACCCTCAAGCAGCCGAAGATTGGATGAACAGACTGGAGAAAATATTTGAGGTGCTTAATTGTCCGGCTGAGGTGAAGCCACGACTGGCCGTTTACAAACTCGAAGGGGATGCAGACCGTTAGTGGCGGAATATCGCCCTAACCTTGAAGAGCAACAAGATGCCATTGACTTGGGAATTGTTTCAACAAGAATTCAACGAGAAGTATTTTCCCAAATCAGTGAGGCTCGAGAAGGAGACAGAATTCCTGAATATCAGGCAAGGGGACGCGGAAAGCTTCGATGATTACTTGTCCCGTTTTGTCCGATTGGCTCGATACTCCTCCTATCTCCGGTTCAAGGATGATGAAGAATGGAGTTCTGATATGCTCATTCGCGGTCTGAGGCGAGAGTTGAGGAAGCGCCTACTCATCAATTTACGAAGTTCAACAAGGCGGTTGAACAGTGCAGGATTACAGAGAACAACTTGAGAGATTTGTATCCTGCCAGAGCTACTAGCCACCACAATGAACCTAATAAGGGTGCTACCTCACAAAAGCGAAAGGGTCGTCTGGAAGTGGTAAGAAGCCCTACCAGTTTGGGAGCCGTGACCAGCAAAGAACATATCCTGGACCATGGATTTGTCGTCAGTGTAATCAACCACATCAAGGCAAAACTTGTGATGGCAAAATAATTTGCTTCAATTGTAAGCATGTGGGGCATACTTCTGCTGAATGCAAAGAGCCACGACCAGACCAGAGACCGAGGACACAGGGCCGAGTATTCACTATCACCCATGAGGAGGCCCGCAAATCTCCTGAGCTAATACAAGGTAAACTTCTACTTCATGGCCATCTGTTGCAAGTTTTATTTGACTCGGGTGCAAGTCACTCCTTCATTGCCTATGATTGCGTGAAGCACCTGGGATTGCATGTGCACAAACTGCCATTTGAATTAGTAGTGTCAACTCCAATGGGTATTAAGGCCTTGACCACAGAAGCTTGTTTAAGTTGTGTCATAACTGTGGAAGTGCATCAATCTATTGTAGATTTGATTTGTTTGCCTCTTAGCCAATTAGAAGTCATTTTGGGTTTTGATTGGTTAACGGCAAATAATATATTGCTTGATTGTGGAAACAAGAGGATAGTATATCCTGTATCTCAGAGGGCTGAAGTTGTGGATGCTAGTATGAATTTTCTTTCGGCAGCCAAAGCTGAAAAGTATCTTGAAGAGGGTTGCCAGGGGTATGTAGTGTTTTTCTCTGTGCAAAGGGAAACCGGTGAGATTTTGAGTAATGTACCCGTGGTAAATGAATTCCCTGAGGTGTTTCCGGACGATTTGAGCGGATTACCTCCAGAAAGGGAAGTTCAGTTCCCAATCGACATTGTGCCTGGAGCTGGTTCTATTTCTAAGGCCCTATACCGTATGGCCCCAAATGAAATGGCAGAGTTAAAGAAGCAGATTGAAGACTTGCTTGAGAAAGGGTATATTAGACCCAGTGTGTCGCCTTGGGGAGCTCCAGTGTTATTTGTTAAGAAGAAAGATGGGAGTTTTCGATTGTGTATCGATTATAGGGAATTGAACAAGGTTACTATTAAAAACAAGTACCCTCTTCCCCGAATTGATGACCTATTAGATCAACTCTCTGGTTCGTGTGTGTTTTCAAAGATTGATCTAAGGTCAGGGTATCATCAGCTGCGAGTGAAAGCAGAAGATATTCCAAAGACTGCTTTCAGGACCCGATATGGTCATTATGAGTTCTTGGTGATGCCATTTGGGCTAACCAATGCGCCTGCGGTTTTCATAGATTACATGAACCGTATCTTTCGGCAATATCTGGATCAGTTTGTTGTTGTGTTTATCGATAACATTTTGATATATTCCAAGAATAAGGATGAGCATGAGCATCATTTGAGAATCGTATTGAATATCTTGTGCGAGAAGCAATTATATGCTAAATTGAGCAAGTGCGAGTTTTGGCTAGCAGAAGTGAAATTCTTAGGCCATGTTATCTCGCAAGAAGGGGTCTCTGTGGATCCCAGCAAAGTGGAAGCAGTACTGAACTGGAAGAGGCCAGAATCTGTGGCGGAAATACGCAGTTTTCTGGGTCTTGCTGGTTATTATCGGAGATTTATCCAAAATTTCTCCCGTATTGCGTTGCCGATGACCAAGCTCACGAGAAAAGATCAGCCGTTTGTGTGGGACGAGAAATGTGAAAATTGCTTTGTGGAGCTGAAGGAGAGGTTGACGTCGGCACCTGTATTGATTTTACCCGATCCCAGTGTGACATATGTTGTGTATTCTGATGCCAGTGGGCAGGGATTAGGGTGTGTCCTTATGCAGCAGGGACGTGTGGTGGCCTACGCCTCTCGACAGCTCAGACCTCATGAATTGAATTATCCCACTCATGATCTAGAGCTTTCAGCCATTGTATTTGCTTTAAAGATTTGGTGTCATTACCTGTATGGTGTGACTGTGGAACTGTACTGCGACCACAAGAGTCTTAAATATCTATATAATCAAAAAGAGCTGAATATGAGACAGCGTCGCTGGATGGATTTGCTTAAGGACTATGACCTGGAGATAAGATATCACCCAGGTAAGGCAAATGTAGTCGCTGATGCTCTTAGCCGAAAGACTGTGCTCATTGCAGCTATGATGATACAAGAAAGGAAATTGATTGAAGATTTCCGTGATTTAAATTTGACAAACCAAATCATCTGTGCCAATTACACTGTTTCTCAAGACGAGAGTGATCTAAGGGCGAAAATTGAAGAAGCTCAGAGTCAAGATGACTGGATACAGCGCAATCTGACTCGAATCAAACAGGGAGAAGTTTCAGGCTACGACATATCGCCTCGTGGATTGGTTCGTTACCAGAAAAGAGTCTGCGTTCCACTTAAGGCAGAGTTGAGGCAGAAGATTCTAGATGAGGCACACAAGAGCCGATATACTCTTCATCCTGGTATGACCAAGATGTATCAGAATCTGAAATCGGTGTATTGGTGGTCGGGTTTGAAGAGTGACGTGACCAAATATGTTGCAAGGTGTCTCACTTGTCAGAAAGTGAAAATCGAGCACCAGAGACCGCCTGGTTTACTTCAGAGTCCTGAGATTCCAGAATGGAAATGGGAAAGTGTGACCATGGATCTGGTTATGGGATTGCCCAGGATCAGGAATTTTGATGCGATCTGGGTAATTGTGGACCGATTAACAAAGTCAGCCCACTTCATACCAATCGATGCTGGTTACTCTCCAGATAAGCTAGCGGAGATTTATATCCGAGAGATTGTCAAACTTCATGGTGTTCCGAAAAACATCATTTCCGATCGAGATCCCCGATTCACTTCGAGATTCTGGAAAGCATTGCATGAAGCCTTAGGTACTCAACTGAGATTCAGTACGGCTTATCATCCTCAAACGGATGGACAATCTGAGAGAACAATTCAGACGCTGGAAGATATGTTGCGAGCTTGTGTTCTCGACTTTAAAGGAAGTTGGGATCGTTTTCTTCCACTGGCTAAGTTCGCCTACAACAATAGCTATCATGCGAGCATCCAAATGGCTCCGTATGAAGCGTTGTATGGAAGACGGTGTCAATCACCATTATGTTGGAATGAACTATCCGAAAGGAAGCTTTATGGACCAGATTTGGTTGATCAAACCTCAGCACAGATTCAGATTATTCGCAAGAGGTTGCTTACAGCGCAGAGTCGCCAGAAAAGCTACGCTGACAAGAGAAGACGGCCTCTAGAGTTTGAGGTTGGTGATCATATTTTCTTAAGAGTATCTCCTATCACCGGTGTTGGGCGAGCGATCAAGAGGAAGAAGCTAAGCCCTAGATACATAGGTCCTTTTGAAATCCTTGAGAGGATTGGGCCTGTAGCTTACCGAGTAGCTCTACCTCCGAGCTTGAGTAGACTCCATGACGTATTCCACGTTTCTTAATTGAAGAAGTACCAACCGGATCCGTCTCACATCATTGAGTATGAGGATGTTGAGCTTCAAGACAATTTCACATATGCAGTGGAGCCAGAGCAAGTCATTGACCGAGAAGAGCGACGGCTCAGACACAGGAGCATTCCATATGTAAAGGTGATCTGGAAGGGAATGACGCAAAGAGAGGCAACTTGGGAAGCAGAGAAAGATATGCGAAGACGATATTCGGAGTTTATGGCTCAAGTTGTGTAGCAATTTCGAGGACGAAATTTAATTTTCGGGGGGAGAAATGTAATATCCCAAAAAGTGATTAAGGGCTAATGACTTTAAAAGTGGATATAATTATTGTTGAATAAACACTTTTGGAGAATGTGTGATGGGAATTTGGATATTTTAATGATTCCAATGGCTTCCTTGTGAAAATTCATGTGGGGAGAGTGTTTATTGTGAAATTGGAATCATTGGGAACAATCGTGCTAAAGTTGAAAACTCTGTCCATTGAAACTCTGTACAGGGCAGCCAATTTGTATGGACGTTTTAAATAGGCAAATGGTGTCTAAAAATTCTGAAATTTTCCAGTATTAAATGTCACATGTCAAGCTTCAAAATGAACATATAATTTGTATCATTTTGATTTGTGACCTAAGAGTTTTGGATTTTTGAAGTTTGCCATGCGAAATTAATTATTTTCTGGAACAGTATGCAAAGATTGAGATTCTGGGAATTTTGTGGTGATTTGCAGTAATGGCCAATATTTTTCCTATGAATAGGACTTAAATATCTTTCATTTGGCTTTGGAATCACCTCATAACTATTTTTCTAGAATTAGTTATGATTTTTCAAAGTTTGGGCAGAAAATCTGCCAGAAAATCTGAAAATGGGAATTATGACATCATCTCATTAAAAGATGATGTCAGCATGGATTATTAATCAAATTGCTCATCTTCTTCAGCCATTTCACGCCATTTCCAGCTGAAGATAGTGAGAGAAAGTTGAGAGCTCTTAGAGAGAGAAAGAGGAGAAATCTCGCAAGGTAAGCCGATTTCTCCGACGATCTAGCTCCTAACACGTATAACCTTGTTCCTAAGCTTCTCTTCTATGTTATTTAAGGTGTTTGAGAAGACAATTTGGTGTTCAAGGGGCTAGGGTTTTCAGCCACTCTTGAGAAAAGCTAGAAGGAGCTTGAGGTAACTTCCAAACTTTCGTATATTGCTTATTCTGGCTGCTGTGGGCAATTTAATCGGTGAAATTTTGCCGGATTGCCATTGGTTTTAAAGTTTGGAAATGATGTGGCCTAGGGGTTATGCTGCCCAAATTGGGTCTTAATGTTAGTTGTAACCTAATGTAATGGTTAATAAAGTGGTTAGGAGTAGAAAGGAACGCGTTTACGGAGCCGAAATCGTAAAACCCCAATTTTTCCCGGAGAACATGTATATTTCGGCCAAGGCTGTAAATGAGTCTTAGAGTTGGATTTTCAATGATTTGATAATTCCATTGGATTCAGTGGGCGAAAATAGGTGGGGTTACAGTTGGACACTTTTTCAAAAAAGGCCGAGAAAGCATAATTACGGAAACACCCCTAAAACCCTAAAAGTAGGGCTGCCAAGGGCAATTTCGTAATTTAACATTGAATTTGATAATTCCGAGTCCGGAAATAGATTCCTTGGGTGAAAATATGTTAGGATAGCCCAGATTAGAATTTCGAGAAAAGTGCAACCGGTCCGGGTATGGCGGGCCCAGGCCGGGTCCCCGGGGGTATTTTTGTAAATTTTCATTATAGACTCATATAACCCCAAGTAACACTATGGAAGTGTCTAAATGGTGCATTTGGAATTGTAGGATTCGATATTTGCCGCCCTCGGGAGCCAACTGCGCCAAAGGACGTCAGGAAAGGACAAGGTAGTGACTCTCTCTCTTATACTTTGTGTAATGCACTGTATGTGTATTGTATCACTGTTTTATGATGATTTCTGATGCTGCTGCGGTTACAGCTGGTGATAGCTGTCGTTTACAGCGTAAGCTGTCGTTATTGTGATTACAGCGTAAGCTGTCGTGATGTTGATTACTGATTACAGCGTAAGCTGTCGTGATGTTGATTACAGCAAGAGCTGTCGTATTGTGAATACAGCCGTGAGTGCTGTCGTTTGTGGTGAAAACCATGTATCTGTGAATTGCTGTTGCTGCTGCTGCTGCTGTTGCTGTTTGTGATTTATGTACATGCTTTGTGTTTATGCATTGTGTGAGTGGTTTGTTACTACTGAGATTCTCTCGAATCTCATTCTTTCCTATGACTAACATTTCAGACAGGGCGTGTGGCTCAAGGGAGAAGCGGCCAACCCGGAGCAATTAGGACCCTTAGGGGTATATAGTTGAATTGGAAACGTTGGTTATGTATTTTGAACTCGGGATTACTGTATATTCTGAATCAGGAATACTACATTTGATTTTGGTTGCGTAATCCCCTAGTGTATACTTATAAACCTTCAGGTTTTTATGCATAGAACCCGGGAGTTGCCGGGGATGCGGTTATACACTCTGATATGATTGAATGTATATTAACTGCACAGGTAATTATATTCGAATATTGAAATTGAGACCTGGATGGGAAAAAGAGTTTTGAAAGTTTTGTAAAAATTTTACTGTGAGACAGAAAGTTTAAAACGAGGTTAAAGCATCCAATGGTCTCTAATCCGATTTAAATATGTGTTATCGAATTATAATTATGTGTTTAAAGGCAGGGGGTTACAATCATTATTCAAACAGGCAAAATGGAATGTCTATAAATACAGAGTTCCAAAGATCAACAACAACAACGAAGTGCAAAAAAATTCACACAAGCAAATTCACGAGTCTCTATTATTCACATTTTCTCTATATTCATATCGTTCTTCAGTGTTTATTATATTTGCTCTATAAGAGAGTCTGTATACACTTCAAATTGTATTTTCATTTGATCTCAAGGTATTTGGACCTTGAGAGGGTAGATATCCGTACGAGAGAAGCAGTTGAGAGAATTCCTAGTAAAACTTTCTACTCATAAGACTTACAAGATACAAGCAGTAGAGAATATTGCTGCTCGTAAGACTTACAGTGGTGTAAGCAGGAGAGAACATTGCTGCTCATAAGACTTGTATACGTAAGCAAGAGAGAAAGGTCATAGGTTATTTTTTCTGCACGTAAGACTTGTCGTAAGGGGGAGAGAAATTTCTGAGTGTTAGAATATTTCTGCTTGTTGGCCATTCGAGGACAATTGTTGTTTTGTGGCATTCTTAGAGCCCATTGAATCTTGGAAGCATAGTAAAAATCTCAGTAGGTCTTGATCTCTGAGGACTGGACGTAGGCCTGGTTTTTGGGCCGAACCAGTATAACTCTCTGTGTACTAATTCTCTTAACTCTACTCTATCTACAACTATTGTCATATCACCAAATCAAACGAAAAATTTATCACATCACCGAATTCACCCCCTATTGGGTGAAGCTTGCCTTTTTCAGTTTCCCTAGTTGGTGCATGTTGACATGAGCTAGTGTCTTATGCCATAACCAACTTTCATTGGCATTACTCAGAAAATAATTTTTAGAATTATTTCTATTTATATGAAGTGTATAGCGTTACCTTCCCTTTTTGCTCTTTGCTTTGCCTTGATATTTTTCTTATCAAGTTGTAAGTCTTTCTTGTTGACAATCAGACATTCCTCTGAATCAAATATTATCCAGTTGTCTTTATATGCACTTTGACTTACGCTCAGCAAATTATGACACAAGCCTTCAACGTAATATACATCTTTGACTTGTATTCCTTTGTTGTTTTTTATTTCACCAATTCCTGCTATTTTTCTGGATTGATTTCCTCCAAATTTTACCTTTCCACCTTCCTTAGGTTGCAATGTGGTAAAACTTTCGAAATCACCGATCATATGTCTAGAGCATCCACTGTCTATGTATCACTTGTTGTTTTTGGATGCTTTAAGGCATATCTGCAATAAAATACGATTAGGTCTTAGGTACCCACATCTTTTTCGGTCCTTTTGGGTTAATACAATTTTTTTTTGAAACATTTGAACATTTAGGTACCCATTTGTAGGTTCCTATATTTCCTTTCTTTTTATGAATGCATGATGAAGTATAATGACCTTTTCTATTACAATAATTACAATGTGCAAAAGGATTTGATGTATGCACAGAATGCTGAAAATAATTCAAGTATGATTTACCTCCAGCTTTCTTTCTTCCTTTCCTTCTGTCTGATTTTGGATTATATCCAATTCCAGATTGATCATTCACAAATCGTTGAGCTTTTAAAATTACATTTAGCATTTCACTTCCTTTAGTGAATTTTTCAAGAGATTTAGTAAGATCAGTGTTTTTCTTTTTCAAAGAAGTACAGTTTTCACAATCCTTTTCAAAATTATCCTTAAGTTCTACTTCAAGAACTTTGTTTTTCTTTCTGAAAACAACTAGTTCTTTAACTACTTTGATGAATTCATAATGTAAAGTATTATATTCGGAAAGTAATTCATCATAGGTAGGATCAAAATCAGTTATCTCTTCTTCTATTTCCTCTTGAGCAACTAGATAGATATCGGCTACTTCCTCTTCATCGCTTTCTTCGTCAGAAGAACTATCTCCCTATATGGCAGATACAAAGGCTTTCTTCTTGTTGTAGAATTTGCCTTTTCTCTTTTCTTTATTCTTCTGAATCAGTTCTTGATATTTTGATTTGAAATGTCCTGGCTTTCCACATTTATAGCAGATGATGTGTTCTTTATTGCTTGTTCCTCCTTTCTGAAAATTTTGAATCCTTAGCCTTTCTTGTAAAACTTTCTGAATCATTTTTTGATTAGACCTATTTCATCATTGTCAAGCTCTTCATCTTCATCTTGTTCTTCTTCTTTTGCTTTCAGTGCTAGACCTCTTTTCTTCTTATCACCAATATCATCTAGTTCTGTTTGAACTTTAACTTACTTTCATATTCAGAAAGACTTTTAAATAGAGAAGCAACCGATCGCATTGATTCACCTTTTTCTTCCTCCATTGCAGTGACTTTTGCCTCCCAGTCTATAGAAAGAATATTTAAAATCTTTCATATTTGGGTATGTTGATCATAGACTTTTCCAAGTGCTGCAAGTTGATTAACAAGGTGAGTATATCTAAGTTCAAATCCAGCTATCGACTCACCTGATTTCATTCGAAGTAAATCAAATTCAGTAACCAGAGTATTAATCTGGTTTTCTTTTATTCTCGAAATTCCTTCGTGAGCTATTTCCAAGGCATTCCATATTTCTGTAAATGTTGGGAGTGTGCAGATTCTGAAGTACTCATTTTGGCTCAAGGCACTTTGGATCATTAGAATTACTTTGCTATTGAGTGTAATAAGTTTCTTGTTATTCTCATCATATTCTGCTGGTGTCTTGGGAACTCTTTGTAATTCTACAATCTTTTCAGGTTTGTAGTTTTCACTTTTGATCATATCCCATAGTTCATATTCAGAAGCCATTACGAAGACTCTGAACTTTGCTTTCCAGAATGAGAAGTGTTCGCCATTGAAACCCGGAGGTCTTGTGATAGAAGCTCCATTGGGAAGAATACCTTCACCCATGCTTGCCATTGGATCCTTCTTAGGCTGTTAAACCTTAACAAGAAGACTTACGCTCTGATACCAAATGCTAATGCAAGCAGTTCATCCAAGAGGGGGGTGAATTGGGTGATACCAGAAATTTCGTTGCGTATAAGAAAATTGCCAGAATATTTAAAGCAGTTGAGAGCAAAGAGAAATATCACCGAAGTGTACACCGAGAGTTATACTGGTTCGACCAAAACCACTTTGACCTACATCCAGTCCTCAGAGCGTCTCTGAGTGTTTCACTATATTCTCCAAGAATCAGTTGGTTCTTGGCATCTCAGTACACAACAAGTTCCTTCACTTGGACACTCACTCCCCATTATACGTTGCAATCAAATCCCCAACTCAAGGTTTCACAACCTTAAGTTGTCTCAATAACAATTATTGAGTTTGTAATGAAAAACTCTCTCACAGAGCAAATATATAATTACTGAAGTATAATGAATGAGTATAAGAAAAACAAAGCACTAAGAGTGTGTTGATCATAGTATGTTCGTGTGTTCTCAGTTCTTGTGTTGTTTTCTCCTCTTTGAATGCTCCATATATATAGATGATTTGTAATGTCCATTGGAAGCAATTCAAACATGTCCGTTAGAGTCGCGCAACAACGGTTGACCATTCTTTAAATTTAAAAACTATCCGTTTGTAGTGGGTAGCGATAGGTGCGATCTCAGACACTTTATTTGACTTTGCTCTTCTTGCATGATCTCTTCATTGTTTCTCTGTAAATGTACTTAGGATAATAATGCAATGAAGATTTAATCATATAGAAAACAATTTAATAAATATTCGATCAAAAACATAATTTCTGGACTGCCTTACTAGAGTGGCTACTCGAGTGATCATGTTTGTTACTTGAGTGATCCCTCGAGTAAACCTATAAAAAATATGGCAGTGCCTAATTCAACAATTTTCATAAGATATTACTCGGGTAAAAACATGAAGTGAGATATATCACAAACCTTGGAAATACCTAATTACTCAAGTGGCTACTCAAGTGGCCATGTCTTTTCCTTCACAAGTTACTCGGTTGCTAACTCTAGTAATTTGATTACTCGAGTAGCCTTCCCTTTTCTTCACATGTTACTCGAGTGAGCCCTTTAGTAAATTTCAAATAACTCGACAGATTACTCGATTACACCCTCAAGTAACTACATCAAATTCTTGGCCGAGAGTTTGCTTAATGATTACTCAAGTGACCCCTCAAGTAATAGATCAAATAACTCTGCAGATTACTTGAGTGGTTCCTCGAGTAAAGCCTTTTTCTCACCTAGTTACTCAAGTGGCTACTCGAGTAAAGTGTTGTAGTTCTTGGTCGAGAGCTACTGGAAGATTTTTGACCTGGTTACTCGAATGGCTACTCGAGTGATACCTTTGCAAATAATGTTACTCGAGTGGCTACTCAAGTAATGGTCTATATAACTTCGTAGATTACTCGAGTGGTCCCTCAAGTAACTTCTTCCAAATTTTGACAGTGCTTTTCTAGATGAAATTCTCCACGATTACTCGAGTGCTTACTTGAGTAATAGCTTCCCTTACTCAAGTGGCTACTCTAGTAAGTCTTCACAAAATTTGCTGATTACTTCAAGTAATGTTTTGCTACTTTGTTCAAATTCATTTGTTTGTCATCAAATCCTTTTATATCATTGATCCAATCTTTGTTATCATCAAACATATGGGATCTAACACTTGCTACCATTATAGGGACTTCAAGTCATGGTACATTTTGGTTGCTCCTGGATGCAGAGTGTATTTACTCTTGTGTGCTTCCTCTAGGATTTATCATTTCAGCTCTATCTGTGGTGGAACATATATCCGCTTCTAATATCTGACTAGCCCACTTTGGTGACAAGTTATATTCCTAAGTTTATCCTTTGGTAATCATATCTTTGATAGGCGTTGCTCATCTATCCTGCAGCTGTACTTCTTCAATTGCTGCTCTCAGGACATTATATACCTCACTAATGGTATTGTTGCTCATCAAAATCTAACTAGACAGATTAAGATCTCTAAAATCCTCAATCAGTTTCTGCTAACGAATCATCATGGCTGCCACTTGTAACCCCCTGCCGTAATTAATATTCGGATTACACAATTAAAGTGAAATAGAGACCAATAAGAAACAAATAACATTTTACAAACCCATTTACCAGACGGGGTTTTCATAAATACCTTTCGAAATCATTCATAACCTAGTCTCACATTCACATTCCGAATACAATTGCTACACAACGATAAATCACATTTAAATATATCAGAGTACGCAATATAATAATCCCGACAATCCCAGTTTCCATATATTAACTCAAGCTTTATAAGGCACATTCGCCCATACAAGCCCTCATATGGGGATTACGTAATTCTCTTCAAATACATATACAAATACCCAAATGCTCATTCCAAGTACATATATCCCATCTAGGATGATAACCAACTACTAGAATGACAACCCGAAGGAGTCCTCATCACCCTTGGCTGAATGCTCCATCCTCAATCTACTACCCTGTCTGAAAGGTTAGTAGGGGAGGGTGAGATTCGAGAGAATCTCAATAGGTAAACAATATCAATATGCATGTACGATAGATGTTTAATGCATGACATGCTTGCATCACATAACTCCTGCTAACACAATGACAATTTGTAAGCTCAATGCTTCGAACAACATACATATGGCCAAGCATTAATTGAAACATAGCTTCAAATTACACATAATCATGCAAAGCTAAGACATGCACCAACACACTAACACATATATCAAATACAAGCAGAAGAGATATGTTCCCTACTCTCTTTCCACTTAAGCTCCAGCTCCGGCTGCTCACGATCAGGGCGAACACCAAATCCTATAACCAAACAAGGACATAGGGTTAATCCCTTTTTCCAATTCCTTAACTCTCAAACACTTAATGTTGGTTATCATTTAACACCTTTAGGTGGCTAATCAAAGCCTAAACATATGCCTAAAGGCTTGGGAAACACTTGACCAAAGATCACCTTTTTAAAAGTCCAAAATGCTGATTTTTGGGCGTTGGCCACGGCCCATAAATCCACTGGCCGCAGCCAAAAACTGCCAAGAATCATTTGGGCCGCAGCCCAGAATCCACTGGCTGCGGCCAAGAAAATCCAGTTTCTTGGCTGAAATTCCAAAAATCATAACTAATTCCAAAAAAATCGAAATGCGGTGATACCAAAGCCAAATGAAATCTATTCAAGTCCTCTACACAGGAAAAATATTGCCCAATATTGGAAATCACCACATATATACAGAATTCCCCAAAACTCAACACTATCCCAAAACAGTGTTCATTTTCGACCTCAAACTTTGGACAGCCATAACTCATAGAAGACAAAATGAAATGGCAAAACTTATGTGTCCATTTTGAAGCTTGGGATGTGAACTTTAAGACTGGAAAGTTTCATAATTTTCTGACATCCTTTACCAAGTCAAAATGTCCACACAACCAGACTGCCCAAACAGAATTCACACTGGACAGAATTTCCAGTTTTGGACACAATATATCCAATCCAATTCAAATCAATTCCAATGATTAAATACCACAACATGACACCATTTTCAACAAAAATCACCATCCAATTACATACCACACGAAAATACCATTAAATCAGGGCAAAATTCACAATTCACCATACTTAACCAAAACTTACGAAACTTAGATCAAAAGGAAGCAAATGCTCACCTCTTCCTCTTTCCCAAACCAATTTCTTGATTCTTCATCTTTCCATTTTTGCTCAAGCTCTCAAACACCTCCAATCAAGAATCTAAAACCATAGAGATGAAGCTCTCATCACTATGAACAACTTCATAGAAGGTGATTAGAGCATTAGAGGACATTAAGCCAACCAAAAACTCACCTTTTGATTTCTCTTTCTTCCCTTTCATGGATGACAATGGAGTTGAGAGAGAGAGGGAGTGAAGATGAAGATGATGAAGAGAGGATTAGTTTTTTGGGATGACAAAACCGATCAAATAAATAGAGGAGAGAGGGAAAATGAGGTTTGACACTTTGACCTCATCCAAGGGCTCACAAAGTGCCAAGTGTCACTATCTTGACAAACCTCACATGAGCTCACATAAGCTCACACACATGTGATTCCACCCCTTGATCTCTTGCACAAATCAATCCTAACCATTGATCTTGAAGTTACCAATGAGTTTACTCTTCAGTAACTGACCAATTGGTCGGTAACTTTACCGTTTTGCCCCTGATTATGGCAATTCACACTGAATCACCATCAAATACATTTTCTCATTCATTTTCTTTCACAATGCGCCCTCCCCTCTATTTTAAGTCAATTTAGAGGTTAATCCATAATTGAACTTAAATATAGGGTTTCGGCGCTGCTCACAGCACATATAAATCACATCCGAAACTCAAATCACATCGAATTCTCCAAAAGGGTTATTTATCACTAACCGCTTCCACTTTTGGAGTCATTATCTCTTAATCGCAATTTAGGATCCTGCTAAACCAGGGCTTAGCAGTCCACTAATCTCAGGCTTATTCTCTAGCCTCAAGTCTTAAAATTCAGGGTATTACACCACTAGCACGGATTTACAGCTTAATGTATTAGCAATAGGATTAGCCTTCCCAGGATGATATTTTATCTCCAGATTATAATCTTTTAGCAACTCTATCCATCTATGCTGTCTCATATTAACTTCTTTCTGATCATAAAGATATTTCAAGCTTTTGCGGTCGCCGTACAACTCTATGGTCACACCATAGAGATAATGCCTCCAGATTTTCAAAGTAAATACAATAACCACCAACTCATAATCTTGAGTGGGATAATTTATTTCATGAGGTTTTAACTAACGAGATGTATATGCCACTACTCACCCATATTGCATTAACACGCATCCCAATTCATACTCATTGCATCTGTATAAACAACATATGTAAACTGCGGATCTAGGATCCAGCACTGGTGCTAATATTAATCTTTGCTTCAAATCCATAAAGCTCCTTTCACAACTATCATCCCATACAAAATGTTGATTTTTCCACATCAACTTTATCAAAGGCAAAGCTATTCTAGAGAAATTCTGTATAAAGCTTCTATAATACCTGGCAAGACCCAGAAAACTTTGTATTTTAAAGATAGACTCTGACCTCTTCTAGTTTAATGCTGCTTCCACTTTGCTAGGACCAACTAAGACCCCTTGCTGTGAGACTACATAGCCCAAACTTAATCTCTGAGAGCCAAAATTCATATTCGTTTAGCTTGGCATAGAGTTGCTTATCCATCATTATGTTTAATACTATTCTCAGATGTTGCTCATGTTCGATTTTACTCCGCGTGTATACCATATATCGTCAATGAAGACTCTATGAACTGGTCTATATACGAATGAAATATTTGATTAATAGACTCCATGAATATGGCAGGTGAATTAGTCAGCCCAAATGGCATCACAAGAAATTCATAGTGGCCATATTTGGTCCTGAAAGCAGTTTTTGGCACATCCTCTGCTTTAACCCTAAGTTGATGATATCCTAATCACAAATCAATTTTTGAGAATATGGTGCGAACCCACAAGGGAAGATCCCACGAACCCACAACCAATTTCAAAATATACACACCCCAAGAAAGCTAAACACAGATCGACGATCCACTTGAACCCTTGAACACGAAAGAACAAGGACCCGAAGTGTTGGAAAAACGCCACAAGGTTGATCAAGCCTTGATAAGTTTGTTAGTTCTAAAAAGAACCCTTAGAGAGAATCCACTCTCAAGAAACAAAGTGCAGAAGTGCAACTTTCATTTATGATTCAAATCTGAATTGTGTGTCTTACAAATGAAGAAGCACCAAGTATTTATAGGGAAATATGTCCTAATTATAGTAGGTGCAAATCTGAACATAGAAAATACAAAGTCTAATACCATGTGCTAGGAAACCTAAAAGTCTAATACATGAACACAAAATTCTAATACAATCTAGAAGAAAGTTGAAAAATCAAATACAATATGCAAGAGAAAACAAAAGTCAAATCTGCCACCAACTCCTTGTTGATTTTCGCACACCTAACTTCAAGAATATGTAATCAGAAAATTAAGGCTCAAAATGTGCTTATTTAGGCCCAAATGAGCCTCCCATGTGTAGTACTTGGTCCAAGCTCTTTAGTTCCAAGTTTGCAAGCCTAAAACTTGATCAATATCTCCATTTGCAGCCCATATGAAGTTAGTGACGTTTTCAGCATTTTTGTCAAGCTTTGATCCAATTGCTACTTGCTTTGTCCAAGTATCTTGCACTAGCCCATTTAATGCTTCCTTCATTTGTTTGGCTCTTGTTCTTGTGATTGGTCCACTTGGTATTTGCAAAGGATCGCTTGAATTTGACACAACTTGCTGGATCGCATCATTCCCTCTCTCCTCAAAAGGATTCGTCCTCGAATCTTCACCTACATCAAAAGGAGATAAATTAGCTACATTAAAAGTAGCACTAACAGAATACTCACTAGGCAAAGCAATCTTGTAAGCATTATCATTTATTCTTTCAAGAACTTGAAATGGACCATCTCCTCTTGGAGCTAATTTTGATTTTCTCTGAGTTGGAAATCTTTCTTTTCTCATATGCACCCACACCCAATCTCCAGGTTCAAAAAGAACACGCCTTCTTCCTTTATTGGCCTTGAATGCATAATGTTCATTTTTCTTTTCAATTTGTTGTTTCACACGCTGATGAAGTTGCTGCACTATTTCAGCTTTCTTTTTCCCATCAAGACTTGCTCTCTCATCAATAGGTAATGGTAATAAATCCAGAGGAGTTAGTGGATTAAAACCATATACTATTTCAAAAGGAGAATAATCAGTAGATGAATGCACACTTCTGTTATATGCAAATTCAATGAATGGCAAACAATCTTGCCAATTTTTCAAGTTCTTTTAAATCACAATTCTGAGTAATTGTGATAAGGTTCTGTTAACAACTTCAGTTTGTCCATCAGTTTGTGGATGACAAGCAGTAGAAAATAACAATTTAGTACCAAGCTTTCCCCACAAAACTCTCCAAAAATGACTCAAGAATTTGGTATCCCTATCAGAAACAATACTTTTAGGGACACCATGAAGCCTCACAATTTCTTTAAAGAATAGATCAGCAATGTATGTGGCATCATCAGTTTTATGGCATGCAATGAAATGTGCCATTTTAGAAAATCTATCAACAACCACAAATATGGAATCCATTCCTCTTTTTGACCTAGGCAAACCCAAAACAAAATCCATTGATATGTCAATCCAAGGTTCACTAGGTACAGGTAAAGGAGTATACAAACCATGTGGCAAGACTCTAGATTTAGCCTTTTTACATGTTATGCATTTAGCACAAATTCTTTTCACATCATGTTTCATTTTAGGCCAAAAGAAATGCTCATGCAAAACATCCAAAGTCTTTTTCACACCAAAGTGACCCATTAAACCTTCCCCATGTGCTTCTCTAACAAGCAATTCACGTAATGAACATTGAGGCACACACAGTCTATTTTCTTTAAACAAGTACCCATCAACTCTATAAAATTTAGCAAATGCTTTCTTTTCACAATCAAGGAACAATTCAGCAAAATCAGTATCATTTGCATACAACTCCTTGATATATTCAAAGCCAAGCAACTTAATATTAAGAGTTGAAAGAAGAGTATACCTTCTAGACAATGCATCAGCAACCACATTCTCATTACCTTTCTTGTATTTGATGACATATGGAAATGTCTCAATAAATTCCAGCTACCTTGCATGTCTCTTGTTCAGCTTACCTTGACCTTTAATATGCTTCAAGGATTGATGATCAGTGTGAATCACAAACTGTTTTGGCCAAAGGTAGTGCTGCCAATTCTCCAAGGCTCTTTTAAGTGCATAGAGCTCTTTGTCATAAGTTGGATATTTCAAGGCTGCTCCATTTAGCTTTTCACTAAAATAAGTAATTGGCTTTCCTTCCTGCATTAAAACAGCTCCTATCCCAACTCCAGATGCATCACATTCAATCTCAAAAGTTTTGCTAAAGTCAGGCAATACTAACACAGGTGCAGAACACAATTTTTCCTTAAGGCCAATGAATGCATCTTCTTGTACTTTATCCCATTTAAAACCAACAGATTTTTTAATGACCTCAGTGAGTAGTGCAGCAAGTGTGCTAAAATCCTTCATAAATCGCCTATAAAAACTAGCCAAACCATGAAAACTTCTCACCTCAGTTATGCTTTTAGGTATTGACCATTCTTTTATAGCTCGTATCTTTTCCTCATCAACTTCTATTCCTTTAGCACTCACCACAAAACCAAGAAAAACAAGTTTATCCATGCAAAAATCACACTTTTTTAGATTTGCAAACAGTTTTTCTTTCCTCAAAACATCAAGAACACAATGCAAATGATCCAAATGCTCATCCAAATTCTTGCTATAAATCAGAATGTCATCAAAATAAACCACAACAAATTTCCCAATGAAAGCATGCAAAACATGGTTCATTAATCTCATGAAAGTGCTAGGTGCATTAGTTAACCCAAAGGGCATAACTAACCATTCATATAATCCATGTTTGGTCTTGAAAGCAGTTTTCCACTCATCCCCTTCTCTCATTCTAATTTGATGGTACCCAGATTTCAAATCAATCTTAGAAAAGACAATAGAACCATGCAATTAATCAAGCATATCATCTAATCTAGGAATGGGATGGCGGTACCTTACAGTGATATTGTTGACGGCTCTACAATCAATGCACATCCTCCAAGTTCCATCTTTCTTTAGAACTAGAAGCACTGGAACTGTACAAGGGCTTAAACTTTCTCTAACATACCCTTTTGCCATGAGTTCTCCCACTTGCTTTTGAAGCTCTTTTGTTTCTTCAAGATTGCTTCTATATGCTGGCCTATTAGGAATTGTTGCTCCAGTTATGAAATCAATTTGGTGTTCAATTCCTCTAATAGGTGGTAAACCTGGTGGAGTTTCTTCAGGGAACACATCATCAAATTCCTGCAACAAAGAACCAACAACACTAGGAAAGGAAGAGTTAATGTCATTAGTGTTCAAAAAGGATTCCTTGTAAACAAGGAGTAGCAAGTGTGTTTCAGCCAGAAAAGCACTTCTTACTTCACTTTCTTTTGCATAAAAACTCATTTTCTTCTTTTCTTTTCTCTCTTCACTCATTTCCTTTCTCTGGATTTCTTTTTTTGAACTTTCAGATTTTCTCTCTTTTTCACTCTCTTTTCTTTTCTCTCTCTCATTTTTCTCTCTTTTCATCTTGAGTTGATCCTCATACACTTGTTTTGGAGTCAATGGAACAAGACTCACAGGTCTGCTGTTGATTACAAAAGAATATCTATTTGTAAACCCATCCCTCTTGACTTTTCTATCAAACTCCCATGGTCTTTCTAAAAGTATATGTGCAGCATGCATAGGAACAACGTCACACAATATTTCATCACAATATTTGCCAATTGAAAAAGAAACAAGAACTTGCTTATCAACTTTAATTTCCCCACATTCATTCAACCATTGCAGCTTGTATGGTCTAGGGTGTCTAATGGTAAACAAATTCAATTTCTCAACCAATGTAGTGCTTGCAACATTTGTTACACTCCCACCATCAATGATCAAACTACAAACCTTGTTATTAATGAGGCAATGAGTATGGAAAATGTTTTCCCTTTGCTCATTCGTCTCATCTTCCTTCACTTGGCAATTCAAAGATCTTCTAACCACAAGACATTCTCCTTCTACGGCATATTCAACCCCATCATCACTAGCATCTTCAATGGAATCATGATCACTTTCACTTTCAGTCACAACTTCACTATTTTTAAGAATCATGACTCTCTTGTTGGGGCATTGAGAAGCTATATGACCTGTACCCAAACACTTGAAACACTTTATATCTCTATTTCTAGAAGTTTGGGAATCATATTTACCTTTGTTCTTTGATGTAACTTCTTCTTTGCTTTTAGTTGTCTCCTTCTGGAAAGCTCTTTCTCCTTTCTTCCAAATCTGTTTTTGTGAAGAACTTGATCCAGAATGGAATTTTGAAGCGCCTTTTTGCTTGAGTTGCTTCTCCACCTTAATTGCCATGTGCACCATGTCCTCCAGCTCCACATAATGTTGCAATTCCACAGTGTCAGCAATTTCTTTGTGAAGCCCATTTAGAAAACGAGCCATTGTAGCCTCTCCATCTTGTTGCACATTAGCTCTTATCAAAGCTAACTCCATCTCTTTATAATATTCCTCCACACTCCTAGAGCCTTGTGTAAGGGTCTGCAACTTTTGATAAAGCTCCCTATAGTAATGGTTAGGAATAAATCTCCTTCTCATTAGAGTTTTCATTTCCCTCCATGTTGCTATGGGCCTCTCACCATTATTCCTCCTATTGATACCCAATTTATCCCACCAAACAATGGCATAATCAGTGAATTCTATTGCTGCCAACTTCACCTTTTTTGCCTCAGAATAATTTGTACACTCAAAAATCATTTCTATCTTCTTCTCCCACTCTAAATATGTTTCAGGATCACTCCTACCTTGGAAAGGTGGTATGTTCATTTTGATGCTCCCTAGGTTCCCATCCACTCTATTTCTTTCCCTAGGAATATTTCTGCCATGTCCTCTCCTATACCTCCTATCTCCTCTATGCCTATTACTTCCCACTTCATATTCAGATTCAAAATCTTCTTCACTAGCACCACTAACCTCATCATGCTCAGATTCAAATTCATCCATAGAGGTATCCTGCCTATTATGCCTTCTAGGATTTGGTCTAACTCGTTGTAAGTTTGCAATTCTTTCATCTTGTCTATCCATCCTATCCCTTATTTCTCCATAAACAACATCCATATGTGTAAAATGTTTTTGCATTGCCTTGAGGTGGTCATCTAGATTCTTTGGGTTGTTACCACCGGATGTTTCTTCTGCATTTGACATTGTTTCTACAAGAAAGATGTTAGAGAAATAATTTTTCTCACAAATTCCTCACGTGTTTCCCTCAAGGATGTTACTCTACACTCGTGTTTCACTCAAATTTGGCTTTTAAGTTGATGTATTTCACTCTTGCCTTTTTCCACTCTTAGATTCCTCTTGTGGCACTTTAAAGAACTAAGCAATTCATAATCAAAGCAATCACAATTTGCAGAATCAACACAACACTTAGAAATATGGAATATCAAAGTGAGTATTGGAAAAGGAATTTCAAGGAAATCAAGAGTTAAAATGACACAAACTCCACAAATTCTGGGTATGACAATAGATATTTTTGCTCAAAACACTTCCAACACAACACTTGTTGCTCTTTTTTTTTCAGTTTTTTTTTCTTATCAAATTTTTTTTTTCTTTTTCTTTTTCTGATGCTCTTGTCTTTTTTTTCGTTTTTCTCCCCTACTGAAATTTAAAGAGAATACAGAATCTATCACAAATAACAAAACTCAAGAAATCTGAACCCAGAAATTCCAGAAAAGCGTCTATTTTGTAAAGAAATCTGAACTCACAGTAGAAATTTTGGATTGAGATGATACTAAAACAAACAGAAAGATGAGATTCTAAACTATGAAAGTGACCTATTGAATGATGAAAAACACAAAGGAAAAGTGGTCAAACAAGGAAAGAAGATTTTAGGACGTTCTGGAAAAACGAATATGAACAAGCCCAGAATTTCCAGAAAACACAACTAGATTAAAATATATTGAACTCACAAATGACAAATCGGATTGAAACGATTCCGAACCGAGATGAAAGAAGAGATTCCGAACTATGAATTTGACATACTAAATATTGGAAAACACAAAGGAAAACTTGACGAACAGAAGTAATAAATCTGGACATGGACAGACACAAGAACAAAGCACAAAACTTAAAATGAAAATGGAAACGAAGAATAGATAGATATGACCTGAGTTTAGATTTGAAGCTCTGATACCAAGATGGTGCGAACCCACAAGGGAAGATCCCACGAACCCACAACCAATTCCAAAATATACACACCCTAAGAAAGCTAAACACAGATCGACGATCCACTTGAACTCTTGAACACGAAAGAACAAGGACCCGAAGTGTTGGAAAAATGCCACAAGGTTGATCAAGCCTTGATAAGTTTGTTAGTTCTAAAAAGAACCCTTAGAGAGAATCCACTCTCAAGAAACAAAGTGCAGAAGTGCAACTTTCATTTATGATTCAAATCTGAATTGTGTGTCTTACAAATAAAGAAGCACCAAGTATTTATAGGGAAATATGTCCTAATTGTAGTAGGTGCAAATCTGAACATAGAAAATACAAAGTCTAATACCATGTGCTAGGAAACCTAAAAGTCTAATACATGAACATAAAATTCTAATACAATCTAGAAGAAAGTTGAAAAATCAAATACAATATGCAAGAGAAAACAAAAGTCAAATCTGCCACCAACTTCTTGTTGATTTTCGCACACCTAACTTCAAGAATATGTAATCAGAAAATTAAGGCTCAAAATGTGCTTATTTAGGCCCAAATGAGCCTCCCATGTGTAGTACTTGGTCCAAGCTCTTTAGTTCCAAGTTTGCAAGCCCAAAACTTGATCAATATCTCCATTTGCAGCCCATATGAAGTTAGTGATGTTTTCAGCATTTTTGTTAAGCTTTGATCCAATTGCTACTTGCTTTGTCCAAGTATCTTGCACTAGCCCATTTAATGCTTCCTTCATTTGTTTGGCTCTTGCTCTTATGATTGGTCCACTTGGTATTTACAAAGGATCGCTTGAATTTGACACAACTTGCTGGATCGCATCAAAATACGCAAGAACTAGGTAACTTATTGAGAAAGTCATAAATTCTAGGAAATGGGTGTTTATTCATGATGGTTACCTTATTCAACTCCCAGTAATCAATACAGCTTCTTAGGCTTCCGTCTTTCTTTTCAACAAAGGGCACTAGAGCTCCTCATGGTGAGACACTAGGTCGAATAAACCCTTTCTCTAAAAGCTCATTTATCTGCTTTTTCAATTCCATCATTTCGTTTGGAGCCATTCTGTTTAGGGCTTTTAGATATTAGACCCACTCCCTACTTAAGGTCAATAGAAAGTTCCACTTCCCTATTCAGAGGTAATTTGCTGATATCTTCCTAAAATACATCTAGAAACCCATTCACTACAAGGATACTCTCCACTATTGCTCCAGCTTCTGATTGCATGGAAAAGAACACCATGTACCACTAACAACCCTTATGCAGGCATCTATTAGCCTCAGATGTTGAAAGAAAGTTAAGGTTGATTTCAGTACCAACCTTTGTTTACAAATTAGGATAGATAACCTTTTTACATCTATAGCCTAGAAACACACCATTTGTTGTTAGCCATTTAATACCGAGGATTACTTCTAAGCCTTGTAGTAGTAGAAAAATCAAATTTACTATCGATTCATGTCCCTTATCATTTAATATGTAATTCAGACAGACGTTGGCTGTGACAACACTAACACCTGTAGGGGTAGATACTACCAGATCATATGGAAACTTGTTTTCCCTCAAGCCTAGCTGACTCACACAATCATATGTAATAAATGAATGACTGCACCTGAATCATACATTACTTGTACTGAGTTGCCATTAAGAAAAGTCAAACCCTTGTATCAGCTTAGGAGATTTTTTGACCTCCTCCTGAGTAATAGTATAAACTCTTAGGATTTGGGCTTCATCTGCTCTGACCATTGCCTTTGTGAACAATCTTTGGCAATGTGCTCTGGTTTGTTGCATACATACAGGCAGGCTGCTTGGTTGGATTTGGCCTCATTGGAGCACCACTGCAAGTTCTGCCAAGGTGAAATGGTTTATGGAAATGCTAGTAGGTTCTATTGCCTAAAAAACCCTAGCCTCCACAACCTGCAGCCTGGTTTTGCCTCTTATTGTCACCCCTGAAGGCTCTACCTTAATCCTTACACTTCTAGGATGAACTGCTACTACCAGAGGCACCCTTGCTAATGATGTTTTGTAGTAGAATACAAGTTCAACAAGTTACTCTCATCTATGCGACATTCTTCAACTGCCTTGTTGAACTCAGTGAAACATCTTAAAACCAGTTTCTCTTTCAGTTCTGGCTTCAGTCCCACTATCATCATATCCAAACTGCATTCCTCGTCATCCTGATATTTGAGGTACGTAGAATACCGGTGTTAGAACCAGTTGACCCCCAAAAAGGGAGGTGAATTGGGTGTATGATAAAAGCTTAAGAACTTTCAAAATCATTTCGCATCTTAGTAAAAGTAATAAGTATGGAAGTAATGAATCATAAATCAACAGTTAGATTAAACAGAGTATGCTAGAAATATAAGAGCTTAGGGAAGAGAATATACAAACTGTGATTTATCCTGGTTCGGCCCAACTGTGATAACCTACATCTAGTCCCCAGGCTCCTCCTGAGATTTTCAAATCTACTATCTTCTTATTTAATCAGGGCATAAGAAAAACCTCTACAATCCACAAGTTTAGCAGGGCACTTGTGAAACCATTTACAGATCTCTCACTAAGGTACTCCCCCTTATGACAAGTCTTATGAGAAATACAATCCTAAAGACATTTCTCTCTTGCTTACCCGTGCAAGTTTTACAAGTAGCAACGTTTTCCCTGCTTACACCCCTGTAAGTCTTATGAGCAGCAACATTCTCAACCGTTTACATTTTGTAAGTGTTATGAGCAAAAAGTCTTACCATTTATTCTCTCTGTAGCTTCTTCTGTAAGAAAATCAACCCTCTCAAGGTCCCTCTACCTTGAGATCAATTCAGAAATATAGTTCAAAATATTTATAGACTCTCTCATATAGTGGATATAATTCTCACTGAAGTACAATACAAATAATCGCTCTCACATATACATCATATAGAAAATAGATAAGAACAGAGAGTGGTTAGGTCAGAGTGGATGACTCATGATATAAGTGTAATACCCCGACTTTTGAGATTTGAGCTTAGAGAATAAGCCTGAGATTAGTGGATTGCTAAGCCTCGGTTTAGCAAGATCCCTAATTGTGATTAAGGGTTAATGACTCCAAAAGTGGATGTGGTTAGTGATAAATAAATAACCCTTTTGGAGAATATGATGTGATTTGGTACTCGAATATGATTTGTGTGTGTTGTGAGTAGCGTTAAAACCCTATATTTGATTTCAATTGTGGATTAACATCCAAATTGACTTAGAATAGAGGGAAGAATTGAATGGGGTATTGTGTTGGAAATGGTGTCATAGTGTGTTTTGATGTCATTGAAATTGGTTTGGAACTTTAGAATGAAAAAGTTGCAATATTAGGTTTTGAAATGTGAATTGTGTTGACATGTTGAGATTGTTGTGAAAACATGTCAATGAGATGTGAATTTTATTGATTTGGTGTTTCCAATTGATTCCTTGTGAAAATTTATGTGGGAATGATGTTTGTTATGAAAATGGAACCATTGGAACCAAAGATGCAAAATCTGAAATTCTGTCCAATGAAACTCCATTCTGGGCAGTCAGTTTGTGTGAACGTTTTGAATGACAAATGTTGTTTAAAAATTATGAAACTTTCCATTGTTAAATTTCACATCCCAAGCTTCAAAATAGACATATAATTTGTGCCATTTCATTTTGTGAGCTAGGAGATATAACTGTCCAAAGTTTGGGATGAAAACTGAACTCTGTTTTGGGGGAGTGATGAATTTTATGTAATTCTGGAATTTTGTGGTAATTTTGGGTAATGGCCCATATTTTTCCTATAAAGAGGACTTAAATACCTTTCATTTGGCTTTGGAATCACCTCATTGTGAATTTTCTAGAATTAGTTATGACTTTTCAAAAATTGGGCAGAAAATCTGCCAGAAAATCCGAAAATGTCAATTTTGGTATTATGACATCATCATAATTAAAGATGACATAAGCTAAATGTTATAAAGTCATCATCCTCTTCCTCCATCAGCCAAAAACCGTGCAGCACCATGGAGAAAGAGAGAGAGGGAGCTTTAGAGAGAGAAGAGGAAGAAAACTCGCGAGGTAGGTCGATTTCTTCGGTGAATTCGTACCTAATGTGTATAATCCTTCTCCTAAGCTTCTCTTCTATATTATGTAAGGTATTTGAAGCACAAATCTTGGTGTTTTTAAGTTAGGGTTTTCAGCCACAAGAAGGAAAAGCCAGAAGGAAGAAGAGGTAACTTCCTAAACTTCGTATATTGACTATTCTGGTTGCTGTGGACAATTTAATCGGTGAAATTCGCCGGATTGTCTTTGTTTGTAAAATTTGGAAATGTTGTGTTAGTAGTGTTATGCTGCCAAAATTTGTACTAAATGGTAGTTGTAACCTAATGGAATAGTTAATAAAGTGGTTAGGAGTATAAAGGAACGCATTTATGGAGTTGAAACCGAAAAACCCCAATTTTTCCTGAGGAATTGAAAATTTCAGCCAAGCCTAGTTTAGAGGGGTTAGAGATGGATTTTCAATGAATTTATGATTCCATTGAGTTCAGGAGTGAAAATTAGGTGGGGTTACAGTTGGTCACTTTTTCGGAAAAGGCCGAAAAAGCATAATTATGAAAACGCCCCTGAAACCCTTAAAGTAGGGCTGCCAAGGGTAAATTTGTAAATTGACATTGAATTTGATAATTCCTAGTCTGGAAATGGATTCCTTGGGCAAAAATATGTCAGAATAGCCCATGTCAAAATTTCAAGAAAAGTACAACCGGACCGGGTACGGCGGGCCGGGCCGGATCCCCAGGGGTATTTTAGTAAATTTTCAATATAGCCTCATATAACCCCCAGAAACACTATGGAAGTGTCTAAATAGTACATTTGACATTGTAGGATCGAATGTAAAGCCCCGAGTTACTGGCACACAAATCAAGGAGAAAAGACTGGAGGTTGGGGACTTACCTTACTTGCATGTATTTGATATCTTTGCTTGTGTAGTGATGTATGTGATTGCTTTACTTGATTGTGTAGAGCATATTTGAATAAATGAAGCTCTGTTTCTGTTTTGTTGTGGCCATATTTTTGTTTCATGAAACATTGAGCATGCAAAAATGTCATTATGGGGCATGCATCTAGATAAAGCTAACATGTCATACATATAGCATCTATCATGTATGCATTATAGTATCTATTTCCTACTGAGATTCTCTCAAATCTCACCTTCCCCTACCAACAATTTGGACAGGGCAAGTGGCTCGTGGAGGGAGCGACTAGGACTCCTTTGAGATGAGAGTTGGTAGTTGGTTATCAATGAGTTGTAAAGACTGTATATGATTCGGTTGAATATATGGTTATGAATTTGAGATGAGATTGTGTAATCCCTATTTGAAGAGTTGTAATGGGCAATTGTGCCCTATGTATCTTTAGCGAAGGTATGTACCCAAGATTGCCGGGATAATTATATTGTGCACTCTGATATTTATATGAATGTGATTTATCTTCGCGTAGTAATTGTATTCGAAATGTGAATATGAGACCAAGTTAATTAAATTTTAAAAGGTATTTTTGAAATCCCTATCTCAAGGATGGGATTTTAAATGAGTTTTGATTATTATTGGTCTCTATTTCATTTTAATCGCGTATTTCAGATATAATTACGGAGGGGGTTACAATAAGCATGTTGGCGTCGTTGAGCTCTCGTCATTATTTTACCTTGTCTAAATAGTACCATATTTATAGATGAGTTGTAGAAGATAACAGTTGTAAGCCTTCATCCATTGGAGTCCCATTGCTTCATTTGACCGTTGAGTGAATTTGAACAACTAGCTGCTATGAAATGTCCGTTACATAGCAGAGCATCTCGTTGAGGAGTGGGATGTTTCGTTATGTGCTGTACATCACGTTGTGGAGTGGCATGAAAATGTTTGTATTTTCAGACATTTGTTCATAGTAGGTTAACTTTATGTGATGACAGTTGTCTGGCAGTAGGAATGTAATGATAATGTTCACCGTTTTTGCCTTTCTCATTTAAAACTATAATCTGAACATTCATCTTCCTATTTCACACTTGAAATATATGTTAGTTAATGTTTAGGAACAATAACAAGTGAAAACACAATGATTCAATAACATTTAACTATATTCGAATTGTTTGTTGAGTGACTCTATTTCGTTTTTGTTTCTGTTAGGGTCTTACTTGAGTGCACCAAAGCCTCACTTGAGTGCATCTTCATATCTCTTCTTCTACTTCATCTTTCGAGTTGCACTTCCATGCAAGAAAGCAAGAGTGCATTTGCTCACTTTTGAGTGTTTTGACCTCTCACTCAAGCGCAACATGTCTTACCGAGTGCATGTGTATTTTGTACTATGGACTCACGTCTCTGGATAACACTTGCAGCATATTTTTCAAGAGTGTGATTTTGTACTTGTGAGTATTGATGTACTTTACTTGAGTGCACTTTAAGTTTTCATATTCTAGTTGACTCTCAGGTAAACACTTTCTGTGTCTTACATGCTTCACTCGAGTGCAATCCTTCTCCTCACTCAAGTTCATTGCCATTCACTCGAGTGTAGCTGACATTCTTCCACTTCACTGCCACTTCTAGAACACACTTGCTCTAGTATTTTACAAGAGTGAGATTCTTTACCCACTAATTTTGAGATCATACTGGAGTGTTGAAGTGCACACTCAAGTACATAGGAGAGTTTTAGTGCTTCTGGACAACACTCGCATGATATTTTCCAAGAGTGAGCTTTTGGATTGAGGGTGTTTAAGTGCAACGTCAGACTTGATTAATTCATTTGACTATAAATATAGCAAGTAATGTATCATAAGAAAGCTCTTGTCATATACATTTCAATGCAAAAAGAATCAGCTCCAAACTCATTGTATTCTGCAAGTTATGATCAAAGGAGTGTTACTGTTATTTGAAATTTCTAGTGTCAACTTCCAGAAGGTATATCTCTTAGCATATATCTTAAAATTTAAACCATTAACTATCCATGGAAAGGTCTTTAAGTCTAGTTTAATATGGCATTGGCTTCATTTCAATCCGATGTGTGCTTTGAGAGTTATGTCCAACATACTGAACCTATATTAGAATATGATAGTGATTTCAGTGTCACCTCCCAGATTTATACCTCTTCGATCTGAGCTCTTTTGAATGTGATCTTTGTGTGTATTTTATGTGTTGGTAGTCTAGTTTCATATGCCACTAGTTTTAATTCAATATAACATGTGGTTTGAGAGAGATAGGCAAAATACCGGACCTCTGTCGGAACAAAAAACAAAGTAGAACTGAGTGCTTCCGACACTTGAGTGCACTTCCATCATTGGAGTGCTACAATGCCACACTTCCTCCAAACTTTTTGCGCCTCCATTTTGCTATACTACCTCACTCAAGTGTGCAATAGTGACCCCACGTGCTACAAATACCTGCTGCTATAACGCCAAACAATGCCGCTTGCTACAGTCCCAATTGCTATAGTGCCACTATAAATTCCTTTTCTGAGCATAGAAATCTCCAAAATTACTTCTAAGAATTTGAATCTTGATATTCCTATTAGACTTGCAAGAGCTTCTTTCTTCAATATCTTTCTTTTTTATTTTTCTCTTAATAATCATTCTCCATAACCCTAGTAGGCAGCTCCTTGACTATCTGCAATTTCTTTCCTCTTCTCCCTCCTGTTCATTCTCATTAATTCAATCACTTCTTTGTTTATTCTCCCATTTTTGATAATTTTGTCTTCTCATTATTCCACCATCATTAAACTTAATTAATTAGCTTGTTATTACACATTAAACACAGTAATTAGTCAAAGTATAAAATAAATACATTTAAATAAACATTTTGCTCTTATATTTGACATCATCAAAACAAATCATATCTAACATTCTCTCCCTTTTTAATGATGGCAAGTCCTTTAAGAAAAATATCTATATATGACAATGGTTTGAATGCAACAATTTTTTTGTGCCTTTTTCTCACCCTATTTGACATCAGCAAAAAGTTTGAAGTATAAAGAAGTAATGCTTGTGGAGAAATAATGCTTAAAGTGAATATGTCAAGAAAACAATTTTCTCCCCCCTATTTAAAAGTATTTTCTTTTTTAATGTGATGGAAGGAAAATTTTCATAAACAAAGCGAATTGAAATGTATTCTTAAAATAAAAAGAGAAAAAGATTATAAATGCTCATGTAGATTTTGAAAAATGATAAAGTGCTCTATGAAGTCTGTTGCTTTATTCATTGGGAATGATGTTGTGTTCACCACACTTCTGCCATGCAACTTTGATATTTATTCATGTTCTTGCCAGGATTCTCCAATTAGTAGAGTGTCTGCTCAGCATGCTTAATGCTCATTTGTATTGGCATATGTATTTATTGCTTTGAATGTTGCAACAAATATATTTCCCTTGTTTAAGCGTTAAAACATCTTTCCTCAAAGTTGATAGATTCTTTTTATAGTATGTTGAGGAATGTTATTTCACAAAACAAATTCTCTTGTCATAAATTTAAATCTTTCTTTGCAAAGAGAATTGTTAATTCAATCAAGTAACAAAAGGTTTCTTTTCATATGATATGTTTAAATTAAGATAATGAAAAGAACAATATAAGAGTAACTCATCATCAAAACTAATCAAGATTGGTGAATATAGATGAGTATGTTAAAATGATTTTCTTTTAATAAAGGAGATGAGCTTTCAAGATATAAAAACACATATGAATGTGAAGCTCCCTCTTAATGAATGCTTGGTCTTAAAAATCATTATGATAAATAAATAATACTTTTCCATGATTTGAAAAACTATTTAGAAACTTCATAGAGAAAATGAATATGAAAATCCAAAGATTTGGAGAGAAATCAAGTTTTGAAAATGATGATGCAATTTAGGGTTTTAAGAGATATAATCCAAAATCACCTGAGTGGTCACTTGAGTGATCCTCCATGACCATTACTCAATTGTTTACTCAAGTGATACAACTCAGAGAATTTTAGTCAAGTAAGAATATAATAACTCACTCTAATAATATCGTAATTACTCGAGTTATAATCCACTGTAGTCTACTTATGCATCCTTGTCTAGTCATTGTCTGAAAATATGATCTGAAGATGTAATCTCTATGAGCACTTTAAGGATACCATGATGAGCTCAATATAAGGCCTTATGTTCATATTAGCTTAGTATGTGCACCTTGCTTAGCAAACACCATTGAGAAACTTTGATTTCATCACAGCACTTTGCTCCCTTATTTTGTCATCCACCATCTCAAATAGAACTTTGAAGTTCTGGTTTACTAAGTCACACAGCTACCTCATCTTATCATTCATTGAATGATGATCTCAACATTGTTTCTAGCAACTCAGTATAAAAGTGTTGAACCTCCTTTTTCAGATAGCCCCTAATAGATGGCCCAAATACTAAAGGACCAGGAGGACTAGTTCTAGTAGAATACTATTTCTTCCTCTGAACATCTCTTTCTCTGACTGCATCAATAGCAGGTCACTTGCTAGTATTGGGATGTCACTTGAGTGATATCATATATTCTACTTCCGCTCATACTGCAACACTGTCAGTTTGCTCTGTTAGCTTTTGATCTTTATATCTAAAAGAAGAGCATTTTGGTCAACTCCTGCAAAAGTATAAATATATGCTCTTTAGTACCCAACTTTTTCTTGGGTCCATTTAATATTAGACATTATAACTCTTATGCTTTTATACAATTAAATCATATGATATTTGAGAGAAGACTGTCATAAACCAACAAAGGCTAAGATATACAATTTTTTAACCAGTAAATTCAAGCCATTGAATCATAAAGCATAACGAACAAGTGATACCAAGAGTAATGATTTTCAAAGATCAATGACAACTTGTAAATACACTTTATATAGAAAATATGTCATTGATAAGATTTTCTTGCAATCCATTATAGACATATCCCTCTTTATGATAAATCATGATTAAAATTAGTTTTTTCAAGAATGGTAATGAAATAAGCAAATTGTTTCAAATCTCATATGTAATTTCAAATTATAATAATGCATTGTGAAAATGAGATTATGAATATCTGCAAAACTCATTTTTGAAACCTAGTTATAATCAATGTTCCTGTTAAAAATAGTGGAAGTTAATAGTTATAACATATGTATCAGAAAGCTTCACTTTAGAGTTCAACTAAGATAACATGTTAATAATCAGAGTTTACATGTTGGAGAATTTTCCCAGGTGCTAAAGTCATATGAATAACCCAAAGTATTAGCTTGATAGATATATATATGAGCATCATGACTTTGCTAGTGATTCATATACTATCTTGACACTTAGAGTTGTGTCATGAAAGAAATGAATATTCAACTCAAGGATTTAGATACATGATACTAGTTACTTAAAGATAGATCATATCAATAATTAATGTGTTTGAGCAACAAAAAGAGTATATACGAATTTATGAATGATGAAGCATATACTCATTGTCTAAATGCCTAGAGTACTAGAATATCATCCTAGTAAGTTATTTCACTATAATGGTTAATACATTAACATTTAATGCATTAATGAACATTCATAATACTTGAAATAGCTTGGCCAATAAATATTTATGCATTAAACATAAGTCTTTCACAAATTGAATTCTTTTTCTAGGATATTGACTTGAAACTCATAATTGATCATCTTGTTTAACATGAGGTCTAACTCATTTAGAGAATGAGACTAAGGAGTTCAAGCACTGGATAGCTCATTTAAGGTCAATGATCAATAAGAAAACACTAGTAGATGAATTTGAATCATTCCTAACATCCAGTATAAAAATACTAGCTTCCAGAATCAATTTGAATGCAAACAAGAATGGATCATTTTCAAATAATGCGTATGCACTTTTTATAAACAAGAAGTATTGAAATCCAAGTAAATTTGTGAAATGTGCATTTCAAATCTCAAATATCTAGAAAGATTACTTTCGATCCATTTAGCAGCAATCTGAAAACATTTTGAAAACCATAAATGATTTATTGCTAATAGTATTCAATAATGAACAAATATTTACCATTTTAAATGAGTTGTGAAAAACAAGTGCAATAGATGAGTTTTGAAATGAAGTCTCGACATTTGACTTCTACTTAAGAACTTGAGTTCATATGAACTAGAGTTTTTCCCTAAGAAGTTGAGTTCTACTGAAAAGTTCACATACTAATATAGCGTACCTGGCTTGAGTGTAACTTCTAGACACCCAAGTTAATTTCCATTTCCTTGTATCTTTGTACTAAAATCCTGCATGATCACTTTAGTAACCCATGCCTTTGAATCAAACTTTTCTAAAATTTCCTTCTTGAACTCAAATTTCCCACTGAACCTTCAGTTAAGAACTCGAGTGTATGTCTGAAACTTGAGTTTAATTCCATAACTTGATATGAACTTAAGTTTTTGCTCATAGTTCATGTATACTCTATGTTGGAAATTATGCCTTAAGGGCCGATTATTGTACTTTGAACATTATTATTTTAATGAAATTTCTCCATTCTGTTATCATATTATTTGCATGTTAATTGTGATAATTGTATCCTTTGATAATTCATGAAGAATGTCCTAAAATGTCCCTGGTCGGTCATCTATGCAAGAGCAGAGATGAAACAAGACCAGTATGACTTTGATAAGATATAGAGATATGAATCAAAGTCTTAGGCACTTGTAAGAGTACAAGGTGCTGGACCGATCCACTATGAGAAAGCTACATGGATCAAGTCATAAGTTTTTCTCATGTATAACCACGTCACAATGCCCTTAGACCTGAGGTCATCATGGATTCCTACATGAGAGTTGCTAAGATTTGAACTAGTCAAAAGTCACTTTTACTTGGATCCACTCACAGTTAGCTTGTAGGAATCATGATTCACATACTTTAAGAATATAGTCAATTCAAAGAAATTGAGCATAATGAATTAATTATGACTTTATCCATAAAAGTATTTTCTCTTGAAGTATGTGTATATGTATGAAGTATTAAGCTATTGAACATTGCGATTATTTATGAATGAATTTTCTAAAGATTTGTGAAAACATATGTGTAATAGTCATACGTAAGGTAACAAGGTATATGTAAGAGGCAAGCTTCACACAAGAGGGGGGTGAATTGGGTGATGTTATAAATTTTTCGCTTGAAGCGGTGATATGTAAATATAGTAGATAGAGTAGAGTAGAGAAGATTTGAACACAGAGAGTTATACTGGTTCGGCCTAACAACAATGCCTACGTCCAGTCCTCAGAGATCAAGACCTACTGAGCTTTTCACTATATCTCCAAGATTCAATGGGCTCTCAGAACGCCACAAAACAACAATTGTCCTTAAACGGACTACGAGCAGAAATATTCTCTCAACAAGAAATTTCTCTCCCCCTTACGACAAGTCTTACGTGCAGAAAAACAACCTATGACTCTTCTCACTTGCTTATGTATACAAGACTTATGAGCAGCAATGTTCTCTCCTGCTTACACCACTGTAAGTCTTATGAGCAGCAACGTTCTCTTCTGCTTGTATCTTATAAGGCTTAAGAGTGGAAGACACAACAAGGAATTCTCTCAACGGCTTCTCTCGTAAGGAAAAAACAACCCTCTCAAGGTCCCAATACCTTGAGATCAAATACACATAGAATTTTGAATTGTATGAGGACTCTCTTACAGAGCAAATGAATGAACACTGAAGATCAATGTGTATACAGAGAAAAATGATGAATAGCAGAAACTTGGTATGAGCTTATGAATGCATGTGCTATGTTGTCGTAGTTTCTCCTTGATTCTCTGTATATATATAGTTCCTCCAGTTTTTGCCCATTTGGAAATTCTTCATTTGTGGAGCGGGACATTTGAAAGTATTGGCAGACACGTGCATGTTTGAATAATCTGAGTGCGGTAGGTGCCAGCGTGTTTATAATCATCTTGTCTGCCGTTGTATTACTTTCCTCATGTGGTTCAATTCAAACGTTCATATTCCTGTATCATACTTTTAAAACAATCAAAACAATGTTAAACAATGATAAAAAGTAATGATGATATGAATTAATAACAATAAACCATATTCGTAATGAACGTTGTGATACTTGGCATTTTCGGTGGTCAAACAGGGTATCACTCGAGCATGAAAGGCTCACTTAGAGTGATCTCCTATTTTCTTTCATTTGCCTCTGTTATCGGGTTGTGCTTGCATAAATTTCAGAGAGATAAAATCTTCACTCGCGGGTGAAGAGGGGTCTCACTCGAGCACAAAACCTCTGCTCGAGTGATCTTTGCAATTTACACAGGGAATGACTTCTCAGGTCATCACTCGCATATCATTTTGACAAGAGTGAGAATTTGTACTCGCGAGTGATATGGACCCTTACTCGAGCACACTTACCTCTGCTCGAGTGAGACGCATATTCTCAAGGAATATGCTCTCAAAACCATCACTCGCATCAGAATTTCAGAGGGATAAAATTTTCACTCGTGAGTGATGTGGGCCCTCACTCGAGCACAAAGACTCCTGCTCGAGTGAGAAGAATATTCTCAAGAATTATACCTTTTGAATAAGCACTCGCAACAGATTTGGAGAGGGATAGAATTTTCACTCGCAAGCATTGATGTGTCACTCGAGCATAGATGGGTGTGCTCGAGCACGCTTGCACTTCTCTGAACTTCATGACTCTCGGCCAAGTACTCGCAGTACCTTGCTCGAGCACAGAATGCTCATGCTCGAGCATTGATGTCTCTGCTCGAGTGAATAAAGGAAGCATGCCATTACTTGCTCTCGGCCAAACACTCGCATGCCCTCACTCGCATGTGTGCTCGAGTGAGAATAACTTCTCTGCTCGAGTGCATACCTTCTGCTCGAGTGATCTAGTGACTACAAAGGGAGAATGCCTCTCGGGTACATACTTTTTGGCTTTCTCTCGAACATGCTCGAGCACAGAGGTGATCTATGCTCGAGTGCAAACTTCATGCTCGAGCACTCAAGTGCAATTTCACAGCAGATATCAGTAACACATCAAGTATGCATTTGGTAACTTTGTAAACTCTTCTTAATCTTCTAAAAACATGTTTTGCCCACAATTGACTTTTTGTTATCATCAAAACTTGGGATCTAACATTCTCCCCCCTTTTTGATGATGACAAAACCTTTGTGATGAAAGTTTAAGAGAAATTGTTTGAGATTGAAAATTTTGAAATTCTTCAATATTTCCAAATGCATATCAAGAGTTTCAAATTCAAGTTTTCCTGTAATGTTTCCTCTGGACACTTAACAACCAAGATAAGCATAGCATGAGGTATATAACTTAATAAGAACTTAATAACTAGAAACATTATTGAAATTTTTATAATAAAAAACTTGAACCATATCATTAACTTTGAGGAAAACAAAAACAACCATGAACAACACAAGATAATATAATAACTTGTAATTCAAAATGAGAAAATGACATACATATCAAATCCTACCCAATACAGAAATCTACCCAAACACCCAAATACACCCTACAGAAGGTCAGAAGCTCAGAAAACATCACACATCCTTCTCCCCTGTTTTGTCAACATCAGAAGGGGGCTCTGGAGGTGGAACAAAGGAAATCATAGCAGAGAGAGGGTCAATGGGCTGATCAGAAGGAGATGGTGGTTGTGGTACAGATGATGAGGGAGGTAGTGAAGGCGACCGATCAAATGTAACATCTACATTGGAATCTGGATCGCTGAAGAGCACATGAGTCTGTGGTACTGAGGGAGGAGTGGACTCAGGAGGCACCCCAGAAGATGAAGAGGGAAAATGGGAGTACAAGAAAGTCTCCATATTGGTTATCCTCTGTGACATCTCATCCTGAGTTTTGAACATCAGTTCAAAATTAAGATTGGCCTTGTCTACCAGATTGATGACTTGTGCTTCCATCTTCTCCACAAGCTTCTCATATTCAGTGACTAACTCCTTCTTCAAACTTGATACAGCTTGATTAATTACCTCAGTCAGATGATTAGACAGAGAGGCATTGAGAAAGGAAGGAGGAGGAATAGGTCCTTGTGCAGATGATTGTGCCTCATCTCCTCTGGATAGAGTGGCTTCCCTCTTTGATGTGGCTTTGGTCCGACTCACCGGAAGATTGATACCCATGTAAGTTAACTGAGTCTTACCAAACCGTGAGATAAGTACCCTTTCTTTTCCTTCCAAATACCAAATTTTATTTTTCATCAAGATGAAGGAAACAAGTTGAGGATAAGGTATGGTTGTGGATCTTGTTGAAGAAAATCTAAACCTTCTCATCTCACTGAAAATGATCTCCCCTACATTCCTTTGTTGCCCAGCAACCAAAGAAGCCAAGAGATAGTAATCCTTTTGAGCAAAGTGGGTAAATTTCTTGGATTTATTGACTATGCTCCGGGAATAAATGTAATGAAGGATTCTGTGATTATCAGGCATATCAATAGGCTTGAAAATGAGGGGGCCAATTGGGTCTTTTGGTCTCAAAATTTTAAAAGTTTCATTGGCATAGAAAGAGGGTGGATCAGTAGGAGGTGCAACATAACCAAGTAAATCATTAATGATTTTGGCAGAAATCATAATCAATTTCCCTCTAATGGTTGTAGATACAGCTTCTTCAATCAACTCACCGGATCTAGACATAATATTATGAGTTTTCATGTTGCAGTAGAAAGTTTTCACAACAGTGGGGGAATATGGCAAGTGAATATTTAGCCAGGGAGCATAGTATTGAAGGTAAGGATATAAGTCCAAATGGTAATTCTTTTTCAGATAATCCAGATCAACATATACTACTGGGCAGAAATGTCTATGTTTGAATTCATCATCATATACCTTCTGAGATAAGGCCTTAAGCTCTGTCACATTGAATCCCTCAGGAGGACTAGTGAGTTGGTCATCCACTGGTGCTTGGGAGGCAGAAGGTACTCCTGAAGCAGAAGCACTTGGTTGATGTGAACTTGAAACACCGGCTTGAGAAGCAATCTTCCCAACTATCTTGTCCAGTTTGGATTTCTCTATCGCTTCCTGGAGTTGTCTACTGAAGGTATCCCCAGAGGAAGAAGATGATTGGGGTTGTTCTGAATCCTTCTTCTTTCCCTTTCCTTGAACCTCTTTGGATTGAGACCGGGTGATTATTGGTTCCTTGAATACCACCCCCTTTGGTTTTTTTTGAGGAGGTTGGTCTTTCTTTGAAACTTGAGGCTTTGGATGAGGTTTCTTAGCTAGAGTCCTCTTTTTGGTTTTTGGTTTAGGAGGAGGTGAAGGTGAGGAAGAGATTTTAGGAGATGGAGAACTAGGCTCAGGAGTTCCAGATTTACTGGCAGCAGAGTGAGTAGGAGAAGGTGAATGAGATCTTTGAGGGATAGAGGGTAGTTTTGTTCTTGCCATTGTTAAGAAAGTGGAAGTGAGGCAAAAACTCTTAGTTTTTGGAAGAAAGACAAATGGAGATTAGGGCACAAGTGAGAAATGCAGTGGGTAAGAATCACCTCTTATAGAAGATTGAGAGGTTGTAACGGCGATTTGAAGCAGAAAGACGTGATTGATTGATGAGAAAACGGTTGAAGATGAAGAGTTGTGTCTTTCGAGTGAGAAAACACTTCGAGTGAGAGGAGGAAGTGCGACGTTCTGAGCTCCCCAGTAACTGATATAAGTGACAGTGCTCGAGCATGAACCCTAGTGCTCGAGTGATGTTCATACTGTGCTCGAGTGTGTTCTATCTGTGCTCCAGTGATATTCTGGAAAAATAAAGAAACAAGTAAAACGTACCTGGATTGTGGATTCCTTGACATATTTTGCATCTTTGTACTCAAATCCTCCAAGATCATTTGAGTAACCATGAGTTTGATAATTTTTGCAAAGAAATTCCTCTTCTTCACTCGAGCAGGCATTCCTCACCTCAAGCATGTTCTTATCATGCTCGAGTGAGAATTCCTCACTCGCGAGTGAGTTCAATTCTCACTGTTGTTTCTGATATATTCCCTTGGTATTCTTAACTTCTCTGTTAACCTCTGTTTTAACTACCAAAGAACAGAGTATCTTAAATAGTGCTATGCTCGAGTGACACAGCTCATCACTCGAGTAGCACCCTCTGTGCTCGAGTGAGAATCCTACAAAAACAAGTTTTGACCACTCCGATGCTAAAGTCAGTATGGTTATCATCAAAATAAATATTTAATTAAACTTTTTAACAAGAAAGCTTACAACTCATTGGGATTAACCATTCCCAATTCTCTTCGAATATAGAGAAATTGCTCTTTTGCAATTGGTTTTGTGAAAATATCCGCAAGTTGAAGATGAGTTGGTATAAATTCCACTTTGACATCTTTCTTTTGAACATGATCCCGAATGAAATGATGTCGAATGTCTATATGCTTGGTTCTTGAATGTTGTACTGGATTCTTTGCTAAGCTTATCGTGCTAGTATTATCACAATAGATTGGAATTTCTTTTAAATAAATTCCCAAATCTTGAAGTTATTGTTTCAACCATAACACTTGAGAACAGCAGCTTGCCACAGCTATATATTCAGCTTCAGTCGAAGATAATGAAACTGTGTTCTGCTTCTTGCTGAACCATGACACTAGAGAGCCTCCGAGAAATTGACATTGTCCACTGGTACTCTTTCTGTCAGTTTTATATCCACCGTGATCTGAATCTAAATATGCCATTAAATACTTGTTCCCTCTTTTTGGATACCACAGTCCAAGCTCTGAAGTATCTCCTAGATATTTGAAAATTCTTTTTACTGTCTCTGCATGAGATACCTTAGGATTGGATTGATACCTTGCACACATTCCTACACTGAATTGAATATCTGGCCTGCTTGCTGTGAGATAGAGTAATGAACCAATCATTCCTCTATACTTTGTGATATTGAAGCTAGGTCCCTTTACATCAGCATCCAACAATGTTGTAGAACTCATTGGAGTATCAGCTCTGTTAGCATTATCTAGTCCATATCTCTTCAACAACTCTTTCAAATACTTTGTCTGAGATATAAATATACCATTCTTCTTTTGTTTGATCTGAAGTCCAAGGAAGAAGTTCAATTCTCCCATCATGGACATTTCAAATTCTCCCTGCATAATCTTAGAGAATTCTTGACACATAGATTCGTTAGTAGCACCAAAAATAATATCATCAACATAAATTTGAACTATTAGAATATCATTTTTGTTATGTTTGATGAATAGAGTTGTATCAACTTTACCTCTGACAAAACCTTGATCAAGAAGAAATTTGCTTAGTCTTTCATACCAAGCTCTGGGTGCTTGTTTCAAACCATATAATGCTTTCTTAAGTTTGAAGACATAATCAGGTTTTGTTTCATCTTCAAAACCAGGAGGCTGTTCGACATATACTTCCTCCATAATATAACCATTTAGAAAATCGCTTTTTACATCCATTTGATAAAGTTTAAAACTTTTGATACAAGCAAAAGCTAAGAGTACTCGTATTGCTTCCAATCTTGCCACTAGAGCATATGTTTCCTCATAATCAATACCTTCTTCTTGATTATAGCCTTTGGTAACCAATCTTGCTTTATTTCTCACAATGATTGCTGATTCATCAAGTTTGTTTTTGAAAACCCATTTGGTCCCTATAACCATATGATCTTTAGGTCGAGGAACCAAATCCCAAACTTGATTTCTTTGAAATTGATTTAGTTCTTCTTGCATAGCAATCACCCAATCATTGTCAGATAAAGCTTCTTCCATATTAGAAGGCTCAATTTCAGAAATAAAAGCTGAAAATGTTACCCCATTGAGGATTCTATTTCTGGTTTTGACACCTTCATGAATATCTCCTATAACTTGATCAATTGGATGATCCTTCATATGTCTCCATGCTTTAGGTTGAGCATGATCATCAACATCTTCTAAATTTTGAAAATCATTTGTTTCAAAATCATCCTGCTTTGAAATAGATTTGTTTTTCTTGATTGAATCCATTTCTTCTTCATCATTAAGTTTTGTCTGAGATTCAATTTCATCAAACACAACATGAATAGATTCTTCAATAGTACATGTTCTTTTATTGAAAACTCTATAAGCTTTACTTCTATTAGAATATCCTAAAAAATACCTTCATCAGACTTTGAATCAAATTTACCTAAATTTTCCTTACCATTGTTGTGAATGAAACACTTACACCCGAAGATATGAAGATGAGCAACATTTGGCTTTCTTCCTTTGTAAAGTTCATATGGTGTCTTTCCAAGAGATTTGCGAATATATGCTCTGTTTGAAATATAGCATGCAGTACTCATTACATCTGCTCAGAATACTTGTGACATCTCTTTTTCATTAAGTAATGCTCTTGCCATTTCTGTAAGCACCCTGTTCTTCCTTTCCACTACTCCATTTTGTTGAGGTGTTCTAGGGGCTGAAAAGTTGTGATCTATACCTTCATTGTTGCAGTAATCTTCAAATAGTTGATTATCAAATTCTCCTCCATGATCTGTTCTAATAGAGACAATAGAAATACCTTTCTCATTTTGAACCTTTTTGGCAAACATAATAAATTCAGCAAAAGTTTCATCTTTTGAGGCAATAAATATAGTCCATGCAAACCTTGTAAAATCATCAACAATTACTAACGTATATAAATTTCCTCCAAAACTTTTAACTCTTGCAGGTCCTACCAAATCCATATGAAGTAATTGTAAAGGTTTTGAAGTAGAAATTTCATATTTTATTTTAAAAGAGGATTTAGTTTGTTTGCCTTTTTGACATGCTTCACAAATCATGTCGTCTTTGAATTTGAGTTTAGGAAGGCCTACAACTAAATCTTTTCTGATCAATTTGTCAAGTTGATTCATATTGACATGAGCCAACCGCTTATGCCATAACCAACTTTCCTCGGATCGACTAAGAAAACAATTTTCAGAAGAATTTGAATTTAAATCAATAGTATAACAATTACCGTCCCTTTGAGCTCGGATCTTTGCCTTGATAGTTTCTTTGTTTAGGAGTAGATCTTTCTTGCTTACTATCAAGCATTCTTTCGAGTCGAAAATCACCCAGTTATCTTTGTCAGTGCTTTGGCTTACGCTTAAGAGATTGTGGCATAATCCTTCAACATAATATACTCCGTTGATTTGAATACCATCGGTTCTTCCCACTTCACCAATTCCAGCAATACGTCCGGATTGATTTCCTCCAAATGTCACCTTTCCTCCTTCTCTAGTTTCAAACATGGTGAACTTATTTTTGTCACCAGTCATGTGTCTCGAACATCCACTATCAATATACCATTTGTTCGCTCGAGATGCTTTGAGACATACCTAGAATAAGATGATCAAGTTTTAGGTACCCACACTTTCTTGGGTCCTTTGTGGTTAGTATTTGGAATATGTGTCCCTTTCGGAACCCATTTATATGTTCCAACAACCTTTCCCTTTTTGAAATAACACGATGAAGTATAATGTCCTTTCCTATTACAATAATTGCATGACACAAATGGATTTGATGTATGCACAGAATTCCTGAAGTATTTAAGATAGTCTCTACTACTCTTCTTATTCTTATCATGCATAGCATTATATCCAATTCCAGATTTATCAAAGGAAACTTTCTGAGAACTTAAGATAACCTTGAGAGTTTCACTTCCTTTAGTAAATTTTTCAACAATCTTTGTTAAGTCTTCTATTTTCTTATCTTTCTCTTTACACATTTCATATGATGATATGACATTACTTTCTAATTCCTTTACTTTCTTCTTATAACTAACCATTTCTTTAGCAACTTTAATGAACTCTGTATGCAATGCATTATATTCAGACAGCAATTCATTATAAGAGGGTTCAGAGTCACTTACCTCAGAGTCTAATTCTTCTTCCTTAGCTACCAAGCATAGATTTACTACTTCGTCGTTGTCATTTTCTTCGTCTGACGAACTATCACCCCAAATAGATGATATATATGCTTTCTTTTTCTGCTTCTTTTTGTCTTTGTTTCTGAAGCATTCAGATTTGATGTGTCCTGGTTTCCCACATTCATAGCATACTATTTGTTGTTCTTTGTTTTCTTTCTTGCTTGGTCCACCTTGATAATTCTTGAAATTCCTTTGTCCTCTTCTGTAGAATTTCTTGAACTTTCTTACGATCATTCCCATTTCATCATCACTAGGAACATCTTTATTCTCTGAAGTTTCTTCTTCTTCTTTGATAGCTTTAAATGCAACTCCCTTTTTCTTTTTATCATCGAATTCTTCAAGTTTCTTTTTGAATTTCAACTTACCTTCATATTCAGAAAGACTTCCAAAGAGAGCAGCTACGGATCTCATAGACTCTCCTTTGGCTTCTTCGATGGCTGTCACCTTTGCTTCCCACTCTTTCATAAGAATATTAAGAATCTTTCTTACCTGGGAATTTTGATCAAACGACTTTCCAAGAGCAGATAATTGATTAACAAGATGAGTATACCTTAGTTCAAATTCTGATATACTCTCTCCAGATTTCATACAAAATAAATCATATTCTGTAATTAAAGTATTGATTCTATTCTCTTTGATTCCAGATGTACCTTCGTGAGCAATTTCAAGAGCATCCCACATATCTTTGGCAGTAGGTAGAGTACATATACGAAAATATTCTTTTTGACTAAGAGCACTCTGTATCATTAAAATGGCTTTACTATTTAATGTTACTAACCTTTTGTCATTCTCGTCAAACTCATCTGGGCTCTTTTTAACTGCTCTATCTTCGATTTTCTTCATTGGAACATAGTCACCATCTTGTATAACATTCCATAATCCGTACTCGTTAGCCATCACAAACACTCTGAATTTGGCTTTCTAGAACCAAAAATGTTCTCCAGCAAAACCAGGAGGTTTAGTGATTGAAGCACCGTCTGGAAGGATATTTTCACCCATTGTTGCCATTTGTCGGATCCTTCTCAAGCTGTTAGGCTCTTCGGAGAAGACGAGGCTCTGATACCAAATGTAAGAGGCAAGCTTCACACAAGAGGGGGTGAATTGGGTGATGTTATAAATTTTTCGCTTGAAGTGGTGATATGTAAATATAGTAGATAAGTAGAGTAGAGAAGATTTGAACACAGAGAGTTATACTGGTTCGGCCTAACAACAATGCCTACAGTCCTCAGAGATCAAGACCTACTGAGCTTTTCACTATATCTCCAAGATTCAATGGGCTCTCAGAACGCCACAAAACAACAATTGTCCTTAAACGGACTACGAGCAGAAATATTCTCTCAACAAGAAATTTCTCTCCCCCTTACGACAAGTCTTATGTGCAGAAAAACAACCTATGACTCTTCTCACTTGCTTATGTATACAAGACTTATGAGCAGCAACGTTCTCTCCTGCTTGTATCTTATAAGGCTTAAGAGTGGAAGACACAACAAGGAATTCTCTCAACGGCTTCTCTCGTAAGGAAAACACAACCCTCTCAAGGTCCCAATACCTTGAGATCAAATACACATAGAATTTTGAATTGTATGAGGACTCTCTTACAGAGCAAATGAATGAACACTGAAGATCAATGTGTATACAGAGAAAAATGATGAATAGCAGAAACTTGGTATGAGCTTATGAATGCATGTGCTATGTTGTCGTAGTTTCTCCTTGATTCTCTGTATATATATAGTTGCTCCAGTTTTTGCCCGTTTGGAAATTCTTCATTTGTGGAGCGGGACATTTGAAAGTATTGGCAGACACGTGCATGTTTGAATAATCTGAGTGCGGTAGGTGCCAGCGTGTTTATAATCATCTTGTCTACCGTTGTATTACTTTCCTCATATGGTTCAATTCAAACGTTCATATTCCTGTATCATACTTTTAAAACAATCAAAACAATGTTAAACAATGATAAAAAGTAATGATGATATGAATTAATAACAATAAACCATATTCGTAATGAACGTTGTGATACTTAGCATTTTCGGTGGTCAAACAGGGCATCACTCGAGCATGAAAGGCTCACTTCGAGTGATCTCCTATTTTCTTTCATTTGCCTCTGTTATCGGGTTGTGCTTGCATAAATTTCAGAGAGACAAAATCTTCACTCGCGGGTGAAGAGGGGTCTCACTCGAGCACAAAACCTCTGCTCGAGTGATCTTTGCAATTTTCACAGGGAATGACTTTTCGGGTCATCACTCGCATATCATTTTGACAAGAGTGAGAATTTGTACTCGCGAGTGATATGGACCCTCACTCGAGCACACTTACCTCTGCTCGAGTGAGACGCATATTCTCAAGGAATATGCTCTCAAAACCATCACTCGCATCAGAATTTCAGAGGGATAAAATTTTCACTCGCGAGTGATGTGGGCCCTCACTCGAGCACAAAGACTCCTGCTCGAGTGAGAAGAATATTCTCAAGAATTATACCTTTTGAATAAGCACTCGCAACAGATTTGGAGAGGGATAGAATTTTCACTTGCAAGCATTGATGTGTCACTCGAGCATATATGGGTGTGCTCGAGCACGCTTGCACTTCTCTGAACTTCATGACTCTCGGCCAAGTACTCGCAGTACCTTGCTCGAGCACAGAATGCTCATGCTCGAGCATTGATGTCTCTGCTCGAGTGAATAAAGGAAGCATGCCATTACTTGCTCTCGGTCAAACACTCGCATGCCCTCACTCGCATGTGTGCTCGAGTGAGAATAACTTCTCTGCTCGAGTGCATACCTTCTGCTCGAGTGATCTAGTGACTACAAAGGGAGAATGCCTCTCGGGTACATACTTTCTGGCTTTCTCTCGAACATGCTCGAGCACAGAGGTGATCTATGCTCGAGTGCAAACTTCATGCTCGAGCACTCAAGTGCAATTTCACAGCAGATATCAGTAACACATCAAGTATGCATTTGGTAACTTTGTAAACTCTTCTTAATCTTTTAAAAACATGTTTTGCCCACAATTGACTTTTTGTTATCATCAAAACTTGGGATCTAACAGTATAAACTTCAACAAATATTAAAGATGATAGTGTAGGAGGTTTTACCATTGTTTACTTTTGCATTAGGTACTTGGAGGATTGCCTTTGCATACCCATTGCATCTTTCTTTGAATCTCTGTTTTTGCTAATTTAGCTTTAAGATTATGCAAAGCTATCTCATATGATGTAGGCTTCGAGAGTATTTTTCTTTATGTATGAGAGATCCTCCTCTTCTTGTTCTCCTTAAGGTAGTTGAATGGTACATTATGGTAATTCCTTCTTGAGGTAGAAGGTAGTCCTCTTGCTTATATCTATTGCTTCTTTTGATTTGATGAGGAAGTTGTAACAATGGCTTCTCCATGAGTTTTCTTAACTGATGTGAGTCTCTTTTTAGGTTCACGAGAAACTCTTGGATTCTTCTTTCTCTCCTCCATACCTTGATGTCCATTCTTTTTGTAATCAAACTGCACATACAAAGCTCTAGATGGACATTTTGGTACCTACTTATACTTGGGTCCTTAATTGTTAGCATTAGACTTTACTTGTCTTTTTGGAACCGAAACATGTTTATTTCTCACATTTGAATTTCTTATAATATAGCATGTGTGAGAAATATGACCTAATTTACCACAATAATTGCAAATAATATGATGATATATATTATGAGATCTTATGCAAGTATTGTATTGCTTGAGGGAAGGCCTTTTCAAATGTTCAGCTTGCCTAAGTTCTTTCTTCATATATAAATTTCTAGCATGTTTGAAATCATTTTTTGTTGTTCTCAATAGAATCATTAATTGATATGAAATCAATTTTATGAAAACTTTCAAAATCATTTTTCTTAAATGCACAATAAGAATTGGAACTTTTTACCTTAAGTTCATTTTGAGCTTTAGAGAACGATTCTTTAAATTTGTCTATACTGAGCTCTTTTCGGGAATCCTCTTCTTCTTATCTATCCACGTAGACTGTATGGAAGTGTTCTATAATTTCTCCTTCTTTCCCATTAACATCCAATTGTTAATGCACTTATTGTAGTTTCACAGGAATTGTCAACACTTTCAACTTCAACACACTTGTTTGAAGAGTAAATAGAATCAAGAGTATCCCAGATATCTTTAGCAGTATAGCAACATCTAATTTTCTCAAAATCATTTTTAGTTAAAGTACTATGTAGAATTTTCATTGCTCTAATGTTCAACGAAAACATTTTATTTTCTCTTTCTGTCCAATCCTTTCTTAGTTTGAAATCAAAAGCATTTGTAAAAACATTCCTCATATCAAAATCATATGCGTTTATAAAACTAGTCATTCTAGCTTTCCAAAACTGAAAATCAAACCGGTGAGAAATGGAATATTTTAGACTTATAGTTTGAAATTCTAAAGGAAAAATATTTTTAAGAAAAAAAGATTCCAAAAAAAAGTAAAAAAAACTTGACCTGGACTGGGTCATAAGACCGGATAGGACCGGTTTAGTAGTCGGGTCACCTGTTTCCGGTCCGGTCTGATCTAGGTTAGATAACCTGGGATTTACACATTAAACATAGTAATTAGTTAAAGTATAAAATAAATACATTATATAAAATTTTTGCTCTTATATTTGACTTCATCAAAACTAATCATATTTAACAACTGGGAGAACTGGATGTAATGGACTAAGCAGTCATCAAAACTCTCCCGGTCTTGCTGTTGGATACTAAGGAATTCTCTTTCCTTTTCCCATTAGACAGATGGGGGAAAATATTTATCATTAAATTTCTCTTGAAAAAGTACCCAAGACACCGGAGTATTCCTCCCCCGTAAAACCAATTCAATATTCCTCTATCATCTGTTTGCATCACTCTCAAGCTTATAGATGGCCAGCAGAACCTTATCTCATATAGGCACAATAAAATGTTAAAGATTTTCTCTAATCCTAAGAGCCAGTCTTCAGCTATCTGTGGATCAAATTTCCCTCAGAAGACAGAATGTTGTTGCTTACTAAACCTCCCTACCCAGGTCTGAATATCGGCCTCAAGTTCAGTCACAATATCCTCTGCTTAAGGTTCCTCGGGAGAATCTTCTTCTTCAACTCCACCCCTCACCAGTTCCTCCAGGTGATCTTGCCTCTGCTGCACTTCCCATAGCTCTTCTCAGATTTCATTTATGGTAGTTGGCTCTTGAGTCAATATACCAAAAATCTGCTGCTAAATTAGGTCTGGTTTGGCACCTAATTCTTCCTCATTATTTCCATACTGATCCGCAGCTCTACCTCTTCCTCGGCCTATACCACGAACTCTTTCACCTCTGCCTAGTTGTGCCATCTCTAAAATTCACTGTACATGAAAATAGAGAAGAAATAAATTTCATATAAATCAAGGGCATTTCCATCATTTCTTAATATTTTGGGTACACAGACATGTTAGATATATCATACAATAGTTGTTTGTAGTAGTTAAAGAAACCTAGAAATATTACACAACCCATAAACTACTGTACATTACATATTTGTCTTTTTTAAATTACATAACATAATTTTGATATGGCTTCCTAGTGGGTCACCCCTACTAGGATTACTCTAGGTTAAGCACGCTTAACTTTCTATAGACCTGTCCAAAACACTAACAGCGGCTCTATCAGCTTCTGTCCACCGGTCCCTATGATTGCCCTTACCTCAAAAGACATGTCGGGTACCACCGGTTACCTAAAATGTACTGCCAAGGCCCCCACACTACTCACTGCACACATACTTACATACCAGGTCGGTAATGTGCTCCAGGAACTTCCAGAAGCTCTCATTCGGGCCCTTCTCAACAATAGCAATCTTCTTCCAGTTCTATAAAGCTATGTCCGAAAATAAGTCTATAGTAGTAAAGATCCAAAACTCATATGTCTGATCAACCTCCAGTTGCTCCTGGATTAGGTATAGGGACTCCACGCTACCCAGAAATGAGAGGTACCAATCAATGGGAATTGCATGCGATTGTACTGCTCACAGATATTTGCCCTAAATATAATTCCACAACTCATCATCCGGCTGTAGGTCGTATGGCATGTGCATTATCGTCGCTCGAGAGATGTCAAGCTCACTCAGGTCCTCCTCCTATTCATTCATCAGTGGATGTCCTGATTCTCCCAATAGCGACCCGACTAGTGATGTTAGCCTTGGCTCTGGGCCATATACCGGTCTCTCTAGAACTCTCTTCTGGGTTGTCCTTCTTATTATAAGACCACTGGGAGCAAAGTACTCAATATATAGCTGTCTATCAGAAATTCGTTGTTCCAGTAGACTGTAATTCACTAAAGAAAGTGAGCCCTCACTCTGTTGACTTTGACTGCTCATGATTCCTGTCACCATGCAAACAAGATCATATTGGTATACTATTTTGATAATGCCAGAACCGGTTTTAGCTCTGATACCAAAAATGTCAAACCCCTTAACATTTTGATATACGCAAAGTGATAAAGGCACAATTCTACAAGCATACAGAAATAGCACAATATACTGATAAAAATTGTTTGTTTACATACAGGAGTATCCCCACAGAGTTTGAAAGAATACATACAGTTTTGTCTAGAATATTAAAATAAAGGGAGAATTACACTTAGGTCCAAAGGAAGAAGGAAAATGAAGAAATCGTCCCTTGAAATTGCAAAATAAAAAAAAGGTCCCATTAACAACTCCAAGAGTAGGTCACTGACAACTCCAAGAGTCTACACTGACAACTTCATAGGACTATTTCTTCATTTTGCATCTTTCAGGGACCATTTCTTCATTTTCTTTCTTCCTTGGGACCTGAGTGTAATTCTCCCTAAAATAAACTAACTATAGCCAAATAGCTCAAACTCTCTTGGCCCAAACACCTCAGTTGCCAATATTTACTGTCTTGCCCTTAGAGCTGCTATCTTCTATTGGAAATTATTACTTTTCAAAAAAGTGAGATTCAAATAAATCTCAGTATAACATACAACTAATCATATAAAATGTGAAACTTAAATATGTCATGCTCCACATTATGCAACAAATTAACAATAAAATCAAGGCATGTGTACATGAGTTAGAGGATCAATCCCCCATTATCCATAAAACCTCGGTAGGGATCTTACTCAACAACTAGGGAAGTATGCCTCCATACACAAATTGCCCTTCTCGGCAAAAACCACATTTATTAATTATATCACAGAAGATTACATATATAGACATATAAATATTGGCATAATGTATGAAAGATAGAGTTACTACCTTAAACCCCTTTCTAGTTTGTAAAATGTTGCCTGAACTTTGTGCCGACGGCTCGAGCTATCAATCTGGTCCTAAATTTACAAATGTACAATAATTAGGTTAATGCCCATTCATATACTACTTTAGGCTCTTCCTAAGTGTTTTTGTTGGTTATATTAGTCTAAAACTACAAAATTACCAAAATGCCCCTAAGGATCCGATATAAGTCCCTTCCTTCGTACCCGGTTTGACTGTACTTTTCCAGAAATTTTGTCCTGGGCTATTCCTACATAGTTTTGCGTTCAGTTTTTGCAAAATCACTACCAAATGATAGTTTTGCCCTTGACAGCCCCAAGTTAGGTTTTTAGTATTATTTTTGACATTTCACATTGTAGGGCTTTTCTCACAATGTCATCAACATCAACCTTACGCAATTTTCCCTCATGAACACAATGGAACCATCATATTAATGAAATTTACTCCTAACCACTTATTAAACCTTTTAAACATTTATTACACATGATTTAAGGAAATTTGGACAGCATAACCCCTTAGGGTTTTAATGTCTCAAAAGTACAAGTTCACCAAAGAGTCCACAAATCAAGCCTAGAATCACAACAACAACATCATTACACTAAAGGATTAGAGATTTTTGAAGTTACCTCTTGATTCTTGGATTTTCTCTCTCCTCAACCTTAAAGATTTGCTCGCTACAGATGATTTTTCATGGAGATTAAGAGCTTGGAAGAGGTAATACACAAGTTAAGAAGCAAATTCACTTGAAACCATAAGTCTTACCTTAAATTTTTGCTCCTCAAGCTCTCTCTTGAACCCTAGGTTTCTCAAGCTCTTCTCTCTCTCTCTCTCTCTCTCTCTTTCTATTTGTGTTCTTGTCATGAAAATAAGAAGAGAAGGAGATGATAAAGCTTTAAAAAAAATGTCCCAACCTCTCTTTTACACTATAATTATTTAATTGATTTTTATGACACATTTTTTTAACCTTATTCCTGTAAACTTTTGTGTCATAAATTCCCTTGGATTTGAACCAATTTTCCCTTCCCTTTTCTTGCCCCATAAACACGGCTATTAGGGTCCTTCCTAAACCAAATGGGCTTCCTCCAATTATCCCAACTAATTGCACAACATATAATATTTTATTGAAATTTCGCACATGCTCATATTTGAATAAATTATTGTTTATTCCTTTGACTTGAAATTATGACACTTGGCATATTTATTATCCAGGCAATATTTTCCCTCTCATTTTTCTCATTTATGCAAAATTCATAAGAAAATAGGGAAATAATAATTGCTCTAATTTTGACTTTTCAAACCTTAATTTATTTTGACAAAAAATGTTCCAATTATACTTATAACCCTTATTTTTCTTAATTAATTGAAATTAAATTCAATTAATTGAGAAAATAATTAATCTTGTGCTTTATTGGTAAAATTACAATTTTGCCCTTGCATTCTTGGATTAAATTTGAGCTTATTCCTTTTCTTCCTCTACTTGGCCGAAACTCCCATTATTATTGGGTCAAATATTATGCTCTTTTATTCTTCCATTTTGGGCTTTAACAATGAGTTTTTGAAATACCGAAAAATTAATTTTGATAACTTGATTAAGGCCATTCTCATGAAAATGGAAGTTTATAAATTTCTTAAATTCCAAGTTCATGAATATTCACCATTTCATTTCATTAATTGTCATAAATAATTACAATGGATATTGGTGAATAAAATTGGGGTGTTATAGCTTAAGTGGGGTTAATAACATGATCTAACTATCTTATAATATATCCTGCCAAAAGAATTTATCTTATAACAAGGACTTGTAAGGTTTCAAGTCGCATCTACTTTACACCTAGAATGGTATATATAATAAGTTGTTCAGAAACAAAGTGATCATAAAATAAGTTATTCACATTCTAAGGTAATAATTGCTCCATCCTATGGCATATTTATCCATTAAGATTTATTTCCTTCTTGCTCCCTCTTTTTGGCCGTCCAACACCATAAGGAAAGGGAAAATATTGGCTTTTAATTTTTATTTAGCCAAATGACTATTTTCACTTTACATTTTGTATTAAGGGGTGTCTTCTTCTTCTTTTCTTTGTTTGGCTTGAAATTGGGCATAATAATTGGGCCCAAAAATTGTGCTCCTTCCTTCTTCATTTTGGGCTTCAAGAATAGGTTTATTGGCAGATAAAAATTGGGCTTTTCATGTCTTATATTGGCCAAAATTCATGTGGCCTCTTCTTATATAATTTTTTCATTCCAAGTGGACTAAAATTCACCATTTTATTTCATTAAATGTCACAAATATACAAGGGATATTGATGAATAAAAAGATGGATGTTATGGCTCTCCTCCCCTTAATAAAATTTCATCCCTAAAATTTGCTACATGTATATATTCATGAATTCTGGATAATGCTTCTACATATCTTCAGCTGTTTTCTAGGTAGCTTCTCTAGGAGATAGCCCCTTCCATACTACTTTTATGAATGGCATACTCTTGTACCTGAGTTGTTTTTAAAAGAGGCAAGCTTCACCTAAGTAGGGGTGAATTGGGTAATGTGATAGCTTTTTCACGCGTTACGGTGTTATGAAGATAAATGAAGGGAGAGTAGAGATAAGAGAATTTTCATACACAGAGTTATACTAGTTCGGCCTAACCCCAGTCCTCAGAGATCAACACCTCCATGATTTTCACTAATATTCCAAGATTCAATGGTTTCTCAGAATGCAGTAAGACAACTGTCCTCGCAAGGACTATGAGCAAAAATATTCTAACACCTAGATTTGTCTCTCCCCCTTACAACAAGTCTTACGAGCAGAGCAATCTGAAGACCTTTTTCTCCTACTTACCTATGCATGTCTTATGAGCAGCAACATTCTCTCCTGATTACACCCTTGCAAGTCTTACGAGCAGCAACATTCTCTACTACTTGCATCTTGTAAGTCTTACGAGCATAAAGTCTTACTAGGAATCCTTTCTTCAACTTCCTATAAGGAATTCTACCCTCTCAAGGTTCCATTAACATGAAATCAAAAATACAATTGAAATGTTTTAGAAAACTCTTTCACAATGTGGATATGATAACCACTGAAGTACAAAATGAATACAGAGATGAATATAAAAGTAGAGACTCTTGTAAGTTTTTCGATATATGCTTATGTTCTATATTTTCGTCTGTCTCCAATGCTCTATATTTATAGCAGGTTAGAAATAGTCGATGTGCAACATGCCATTTAGGAGCGAGATGTTCTGTTATGAAACTGAACATCATGTTGTGGAGAGGGATGTAAGCGTTTGTATTTTCAAACATTCGTTCATTTTCCTGTTTAACACTTAAAATATATGTTAGATAACATTTAGGTATAATAACAAGTTAAAACAAAATAAATAAATATTATTTAACCATATTCATATTGTTCACTGTGACTCTATTTTCCATTATGCTTATGAGCCAGATGGACTCAAGTTCTTCCTTCACACTCGAGTATACATAGAGTTCACACTTGAGTATTACCTTTCACACTCGAGTTCTCTTTAAAATTTGCATGCCTATATAGAGTAAACTTGTTCTCACTTTCAGGTGTTAGGGCCCATACTCAAGTTCTTGAAACTTGAGTGCACTTGTCTATTATCACATTTTCAGGTTGTCTCTGTCAAGCACTTGCAAGAGTGAGCTTTGCTGGTGCGAACCCACAAGGGAAGATCCCACGAACCCACAACCAATTCCGAAATATACACACCCCAAGAAAGCTAAACACAGATCGACGATCCACTTGAACCCTTGAACACGAAAGAACAAGGACCCGAAGTGTTGGAAAACGCCACAAGGTTGATCAAGCCTTGATAAGTTTGTTAGTTCTAAAAAGAACCCTTAGAGAGAATCCACTCTCAAGAAACAAAGTGCAGAAGTGCAACTTTCATTTATGATTCAAATCTGAATTGTGTGTCTTACAAATGAAGAAGCACCAAGTATTTATAGGAACCTAATTGTAGTAGGTGCAAATCTGAACATAGAAAATACAAATTGTAAAACCATGTGCTAGGAAACCTAAAAGTCTAGTACATGAACACAAAATTCTAATACAATCTAGAAGAAAGTTGAAAACTCAAATACAAATGCTTAAAGAAACCAAAAGTCAAATCTACCACCAACCCCTTGTTGATTTTCGCACACCTAACTTCAAGAAGATGTATTCAGCAAATTAAGGCTCAAAATGTGCTTATTTAGGCCCAAATGAGCCTCTCATATGTAGTACTAGGTCCAAGCTCTTTGTTTTGAAGTTTCCAAGCCCAAAACTTGATTAACAACTCCATATTTAGCACAAAGGAACTTAGTGACGTTTTTCAGCATCTTTGTTTTGTAAATCAGATTTATTGATCCAATTGCCATTTGATTTACAACAACTTCTTCAATCAGCCCAATCAATGCTTCTTTGAATATTTTAGCTTGTGCTCTCATGACTTGTTGAGTTGGAATTTGATAATGATCATTTGAAACAGAAGAGACGTCACTTGAATTTAAAGGGACAACTTGTTGATTCTGGATCGCATCACTTCTAAGAGCTGCAGGAGAGGTTAACATTCACACCAGTGTTCATCATCCTAGATCCTGATATGATCTGTATGGTCTGCAGTGATACAACTTATGTGGTATATAGTGATACAACCTGTATGGTATTAAATGATATGACCTGTGTGGTCTACAGTGATACAATCTGTGTGGTATATAATGATATGACCTATGTAGTCTGCAATGATATGACCTATGTGGTTTTCAATATTACAATATGTATGGTCTGTAGTGAAATAAATATGTAGGCAAAGATTGGGATGAGCACTTGTGTAGCATGGCATAATGGTGGCGAATGTTTCTCAACAGTTGAAGCCTCCTAAAATGAAATACCCCACTCAAGATGTAGTAACCAGCAGAATATATATCCTAAGGTTGTAATTCCTAAAAAGCATTCAATGTGGATGTTGGACAGTGTGTCCTGAGGCTATAAGACCTGTTGGACTAGCGTTTCCTTAGGCCAGCAGATTACTATACAATCAGAGCATGTTAATCAACCTCATGATCGGGGGTTCTTACTCGATGAGAGTATGGACAAAGTCGCAGTTCTTACCCCGACATGACCAGGAAGTCAGGTAAGATAGTCCTGGTTGGGTGTAAACATTACGACTGAGGTGCCTTTTGTTGTCCACCTAAAAGGGCTACTTATGGGCGGTACTTGATAGGAAACCTATAGTGTGGAGCCATCGGCACTCAACATTTTTAGGACCTTAGGCAGTAAGACCCGATGTGTATGTTTACATGGGGCAATGTCCTTAGGTAGTAAGACATGATAAGCACTCTGTGTTGTAACGAGTTGTGTGCCTCATGAATGCTAAATGACTTGAATGATCCGAAAGCTTGTCAAATAGGCAGTAAGACCTAATATCAATGGGTGCTGTAATGGGCTGTGTGTCCCATAAGTATTAAATAGGCTGAATGTATGAGTGCTTAAGAGGCTAAATGTGTCAAATGCCTATCAGATGATTTTTTATTCACAAGATAGGGATAAAATGAATATTAAGAAGTGATTCCCTGAGGATAATTAATTCTATGTGATATTCAAAATTTTGAGGATGAAATTTTATTTAAAGGGGGAGAGCTGTAACATCCCAAATTTTATTCACAAAAGTTCCTTGTATATTAGTGACATTAAATGGAATAAATAGTGAATTTTGACACACTTACAATGGCAAAAAATTGCAATTATTAGTTACATACAACTTGGCAAAAAGTTTGGACACAAAGGTGCAATTTTGTTCCCTTAAAGCCCTATTCTTGTAACCCAAATTGAAGAAGGTAAGAGCACAATTTGGGCCCAAATTCTTTGTGTAAAATTCTGGCCTAAAACTAAAGGAAAGAAGTAAGACAATATTTAATTCAAAAGGAATATTTAAATATTATTTATACGATGCCATGTGGAAGCATTCTTGGTCAAGTGGAAAAATTTATTTAAATATTATTTATACGATGACATATGCAAAAATTAGAATAAAAAATATTATTTTGAGAAGGTGGAGGGAGCTTCTTTAAGAAGCCATATGGCACTCTCATGAGGCCATATTCTCGGCCAACAAGGGAAAGAAGAGAGAGAGAACAAGTTGGAAGAAGGCAAGAGCAAGGAGAAAGAACAAGATATAAAGAAGCAAATCAAGGGAAGTTGTAAGCAAAATTCATGTGTTCTTGTCTTCAATCTCTTAAAAACCTTTTCTTATTTTCATATCCCTATTGAAATCATGCAAAGCAAGAAGAAAATCAAGAAGAGCATGGAGAGGGAGGAGCAGTGAAAATTTGGTGAATGAAGAGGTAAGCATGAAACTTGGTTTTATATGTTGATTTAAGGTTGTTGTTGATGTTGTGATTGGATTATTGGCTTGGTTGTCTTGGATTTGAGATTTGGGAAGCATAAACCCTAAGGGGAGGTTCCCCCAATTTTGGTCAAGCATGTGGGAAGAATAATTAAATGGTTTAAAAGGTGATTTAAGATGGAAAGAAGGTGTATAATTGATTGAAAGCATGAAATTCCATTTTCCCTTAATTTTCATGAATTTTGTCTAGGGGCTATTTCTCGGTGAGCAAAAATTTCATTAATTTGATGATTCCATTGTGTTTAGAATGAAAAATTTTGTAAGGAACATATGAAATGTGAAGTATAAAGGCTTTAGGGTGTGAAATGATAATTTGCCCCTAAAACCCTAACTTTATGGCTGCCAAGGGCATTTTGGCCATTTGAGTGTGAATTTGTGAAATCTAAGGTAAAAAGAGGATTCTACATGTGGAAATTTTGTAAAAATAGCCCAGATCATAATTTTTGGTAAAGTACAATTATACCGGGTATATAGAGACTTAGAACAGGTCCCTGAGGCATTTTGGTCATTTCTGATTTTGAGTTAAGATAACCAACTACATAAGTTTAGAATAAGACATAAATGAGTAATAACTCATTTTTTTATAAATTTGAAATTTATACGATTTAATAATAGCTCGAGTCAAATAAAAGATTATTTGATCAGATTAGCTACACAGAGAAAGGGATTTCAGGTAGTTAACTCTATCCTTTATATTCTATGTGATTATTTATATGCAATGTATTGCCATGTTTTGTGATGTTAAATACATGTTAAAATACCTAGTTCTAGTGTGGGAAAAGCACAAGTACTACCCTGTAGAAAAAGCATAAGTACAATCAGGCCTAGTGGGAACCAGCTTAGGTAGTGATACAAGCTGTTACAAATCCTTGCTGTGGTTGGGGAAAAGCACAAGTACTATCTGGCCAAGTAGGACCTAGTTGAGGTAGTTGTTAGAGCAAGCGTTTCACCCAAGAGGAGGGGTGAATTGGGTGATACTAAAAATTCGTTGCAAGTATAAAACTTTGACAGTGAATTTAAAACAGTAAAGAGTAAGGAGAAATATCACTGAAGTGTACACCGGGAGTTATACTGGTTCGGCCACAACCACTCTGACCTACGTCTAGCCTCAGAGCTTCTCTGAGAGTTTCACTATAACTTCCAAGATTCAGTGGGTTCTTGGCACCTCATTACAAGCAAGTTCCTTCACCTGGACACTCGCTCCCCTTTACAAGTTGTAATCCAATCCCAACTCAAGGTTCCACAACCTTAAGTTACCTCAATAACAAATATTGAGTTTGAATGAAATATCTCTCTCAGGAGTGAATAAGAATCACTGAAGCATAGAATTTCAATTACAACATAAAACAGAGTAATGAACTTGATAATACTTTCGTGTGTAATCTTGTTGTTCTGTATATTTCTCTATTTGGATGTTCCCATATATATAGGTATATTGGTGATGACCGTTGGAACATTTTCTTCTCATCCGTTGGAGAGTGCGCAGCCACTATTGACTTTTCTAGTTTTTGAAAAATATCCGTTGGCGGTGGGTGGCATTTGAACGTTATAACGTTGACACTCCGCTTCCGTAATTTCACCTTTTAACTCTTCACATCATATCTTCATTGTACTCCTGGAGAAATATATTAAACACTAATATAATGAAGTGTTAGAGTGGTTAGAAGCAAGAAGAATGAGTTATATGATCATTCCATTGATTTCCAGAATCTTTGGGACGTTGTTCTGTTTATTGGAAAATCAGTTATTTGGATAACATATGTTGTATTCGAATAGCCTTCTTTGATAATGAGTAATATTTATTCGAATACTTTATTCTCTATCCGAATAAACTTTTGAAACTTGAAGTGTATTCGAATAGTGAATTCCTTATTCGAATAGTTGCCTTGTAAAACAAATGATATTATTCGAATAGTGTCATTTGTATTCGAATAATATTCTCTCATAATGAACTTTAATATTCGAATAGCCGAACCCTTATTCGAATAGCCTTTCTACACAAGATATGATATACTATTCAAATACAACTTGTTGTATTCGAATAATGCACTTTGATGATGAATCTTCATATTCCTGCAACCACTATATTTTTCATATTTGATTACTAAGTAATCCCTCAAGTGAGTAATGTCAGTCATTTCTTGGCCAAGAGCTACTGAAAGTCTTTTACCTGGTTACTCGAGTACTTACTCGAGTAAAGTCTTTTGTTATCAACCAGTTGGTGCCTTCAAGTGAATTCTTGATTTTGACTCGAAACATGGCAACTTATAGATCATCGGAAAGCCCTTATTATCTACATTCCAATGCAACAAGAATCAGCTCCAAACTCGTTGTGTACAGAAAGTTATGATCCAAAGAGTATCTACTGTTCTTAGACAATCTCTGAAATCACGAGCAGCAACTTCCAGATGGCATAACTATTAGAATATAACCTCAAATATGTCAAATGACCTATCCATGGAACGCTCTTTGAGTCTTATTTCATATGGCACTAGTTGCGTCTCAATCCGATATGTATTTTGAGAGTTATGTCCAAAATACCAAAACTGTCCAGGAATATGACGCTGATTCATGTATCAACTTTCGAAGCTTATATCTCTCTCATCTGAACTCCTGTGAATGTGATATTGCTGTCCATAATTCGTGTTGGGAGTCTAGTTTCATATGCCACTAGTTTCACCTCAATCCGAGTTGTGGTTTGGGAGATATGACCAAATTACTGAACGTCGCCCATGCTGAAAGAAACAGAGTCTACTGCATTATTCTAATAACATATGCATTATCATAATAATTGTTTTAGCTATTCGAATAACACATGCATTATCATGATAAACTTTTAACTATTTGAATAACATATGCATTATCATGATAATCTTTTAACTATTCGAATAAAATCACTCTTTTTCAATTCTGATAGTTCAATTACTATTCGAATAATATTTGAATTTTTGCACTGAGACTATTCTGATAGTTCAATTACTATCTTGATAGCCACCTTTGAAATATGTCAAATATTATTCTGATAGTCTCCTTACTATCAGAATAGTAATCTTACTATTCTGATAGTAACTTTACTATCCTGATAGTCTTGTGATATTGGATGTTGAAATTCATCACAAACTTATTCGGATAATCATTACACTATTCGAATAATACCCTTACTATTCGAATAGTTATCCTACTATCCGGATAACATATTTAGAAATTGAGTTTGAAATCACAATGACTATTCGGATAGTGCCTTGACTATTAGAATACTTTTTCACTTAAATTATTTTCAAAAACATTTGTTAAGCATACTATTCGAATACTAATGTGCTTATCCGAATACTTTCAACTGTTAACAGTTCTCCTCTATTCGAATAGCATATTCATTATTCGAATAGTACTTTGTTTATTCGGATAAATTGAGAGTTATTCGAATATATCTTATCTGAAAACAAGTTTTCCTATTCGAATAACAATTTGACTATTCGAATAATCCACAGTATTAAATCACATGAATCTTTTCAACCCAACTTGATATCTTCTCTCTTTGCTTGACTAATCTATAAGATATTTCACATTAAATATGGTAGTTAGTCAATGTAGAAGATAAGTATATTATACAAACTTTTTGCTCATATTTAACATCTATATTTTATATCATCAAAACTATTCATATCTAACAGTAGTGAGATAAGTAGGGGTCAACAGTCATTTGATATTGAACAATGAACACAATTAGCTAGTAGGGACAACATAGTCATTTTGATCCTGAACACCAAGTACTGATGTTCTGTGAGATACCGAAACCTATGAGTTTTGGTCCTGTCCAAGTACTGATGTTGGGTATTTGTAGCTTTTTATATTATCTTTAAGGAATTGTAAATATTCATATGAACCGTGTAGAGTATTCCTATAATGTAATCAAGTACTTTATATCAGTATATATATGCTATTTTTGTTTGACCATTGAATTGAGCATTGTTACTCTAATAAATGTTGAAATATTAAGGGGCTTGACTCCTATAACATTAATTAATTACTCTTAGCATATGGCCTTATTAAAAAACAAAAATAACAAAAAAAATAGAAAAATGATGACTTAAACAGACTCTAGCTGGATTGATATTCACATAATAGCTTCTTGACTAATCTCATGCTAATTGACATATCGCCCTCTAAGTTTGCATCAGGTTTCAATATGATACTAGGTGTTTTAAGTGAAAAAAAAATTTCCCATAAACTATGCATCCATTATATTAGTTATAGTGTTTAAATTTGTGCCCTAGGGGCTAATCATTATACTTTAAACATCATTATTCAATGAACTTCTCCATTTTGTTATCATAGTATTTGCATTTTCACTGTGATAACTATTCTTAGATAAATAATAACGATTGCCCTAAATGTCCATGGTCGGTCATCTATGCAGGAGCAAAGATGAAACAAGACCAGTATAACTTTGAAGAGGTATGACATACGAATCAAAGTCCTAAGCACTTGTAAGAGTACAAGGTGCTTGATCGACCCGCTATGAGAAAGCTATATGGATCAAGTCATAAGCTTATCTCATGTATAACCACATCACTATACCCTTTTGACCTGAGATCATCATGGATTCCTACATGAGAGTCTCTCAGCTTTGACCTAGTCAAAAGTCGCCTTTAATCGGGTGATAATGAAGGGTATGTTTGGGTTTGGTGGTTTTCATACAAAGAAATGTGAATGGTCAAGATGGAATTTGTCCCTCACATTAGTAGAGAGATATTGCTGGCCCCTTCGATGAGTGAGTCTAAGAAATGTATGGCCATACTAAAATAGAAAGGAATTACCATTTCTATAGTCAGACTACTCAGGGATCGAGAAAGTAATGGTCAAGAATAAGAGGATGACATTTTCCATGCCTTATCCTTGACCAAAATATCGTGTATTAAGTGGGACGTGATATGGTTCTATGATAGGTTGCATCAGTTTATCAATCCACATATGAATTGAATAGTTGTAATGTCTTGCTAGAGGTCGCTTACATTTGTGGGTTAGTATCACTACTACATAATTATGATATAAGCACCCCAAAGGACGTCCCATTTTAAAATTGGGTGTTTAAAAAGGAAGGCGGTGGCATTTTCATAATTATTTGTATGTAGGGAAACCTTTAGACGTCCCAAATTTGAATTTGAACGCCTAAGTGCTTCATGGCGTGAATTTAAATTTTCCAAATTTTTTAAGCGCCAGAAACTGGGTTTAGACGTTTTTGGATGCCTAAAGTCTTACTTTAGGCGTCCCAAATGGATTTGGGACATCTAAACCTAGGACTTTAGGCATCCCAAATGCCATTTAGGACGCCTAAAGTAGGAGTTTAAGTGTCCTAAATGGATTTTGGGATACCTAAACTCATTTTTAGGCATCCCAAATGACCATTTGGGATGCCTTTGACCGCATGTTAGACACTTGTCAGACATGCGTCCTCTCACACACAGACACCCCATTTACTTTTTGACTTTCTCCCTCATTCTTTATTCATTCATTGACTCCGTCGGCGTTCTAGGCATTCCTCCTCCTCCCTTCTTCTTCTTGTCTTCTTCAACTCTTCCTCCTCCTTTCTTTGTCTTCTTCACAACTCGTCCTCTCCTCCCTTCTTCTTCAACTTTACTCTTCCTCCTCCTCCCTTTTTTGTCGCACGTCCTCTGTCCTATGCTCTCTGATTCACTTCCTCACTCAGAACCCCTTCTTCTTGCTGCAGATTCAATAGCTGCGGATTCTGAAGAAATCAAAACAAGATTAAACAAGAAGAAGATTCAAGCAAGGCACACACCATTGTGACGCCCTCCACCTCCTTCCTTCCATTGTGACGCACGCAGGCTCCCCCCCTCTGGTTATTTTTTTTAAAATATGAATTTACTTAAATTAAATTAAAACTTGCAATGTTAAATTATTTTATATGATTTTAGTTATCGAAGTGATTTTACCTTGTGACTGAATTTTTGTGTGTTTTGGCCAAAACCATAGAATCGTTGTTAGCTAGTAGTTATGCAACAATATATTGTTTGATATGTTTGGAGCTTGAAAATGTTTGTTTTATATGTTTGGAGCTTGGAAATTGAGAGGGAAAAAATGTATGTATATTATTATAAATAAATGGAGCTATTGATTGATTTTGATGAAATGAACAACAATTAAACATAGTAATTTTTGTTTGTTTAAATATGGTTGGTTTTAATTGTTTTAGATTAGATTAGTATGATTATTATTAGTGTAATGGTGAAAATCTTATTTTAAGATAAAGAGATTAATAAGAAAAAGACATTGATCATTAATAAATATATAATTGATTATTAAGAAACATAATATACTTAATAAATAGACTGAAATATATTCTATTAATCCTTCTCTTTAAATCATTATAAGTTCTTTATGTCCTAGAATAGAAGAAAAATTGAATATTTATTTGAAATTCTATATTCTTTTCTATATTCATAGGAGAATTATATTATCATTGCTAAGAATACAGAGTTAATAACTAAGATAGGGTTGCTTGAAATTTTGGGATGTCTTACTTTTAAGGGGAAATACTGTCCAAATTTTTGTTGAAAAAAGTAAAAAAGCGATCCAAACCTATATCGTTGACAATTGTACTAAACATGTGAGTGTTATTGAGAATGGCTTAGGTGGTAACAAAATGGATCATAGTTGGATGAATGCTTTGAGAACTAGTGAAGAATATAAGAAATGGGTGGAAGAATTTATTGAATTCGCTAAAAAGAATGTTCCAGCAAAAAATGGGAAGTATTTTTGTCCTTGTGTGAATTGTTTAAATGAGAGTCGACGAGATGTTGATATCATAAAGGATCACCTACTTTGTGATGGAATAAATCTATGATACACAAGGTGGATATGGCATGGTGAGGAAGTAACGGATTGTCTGTCGCACAAGAAGGAAGATATGGATGTCATTGATGAAGATAGAATAGAGAAAATGATTCACGATATTGAGGTAGAATCCTTTGCATAGTCAAAGGAGTATGATAGCCTGCGGAGTGATGCAGAGACACCATTATACCCTAGGAGTAAGTACACGCGGCTGATGGGAACATTGCATTTGGTTAACTTAAAAGCAACTTATAGGTAGACCGATAGTAGTTTCACATTGCTGCTTGAACTATTGTGTGATATGTTTCCAGAGGATAATGTACTTCCAAATCATATGTATGAGCCCAAGAAAATCCTGTATATGATGGGTATGGAGTATAAAAAGATACATACTTGCCTTAATGACTGCGTATTGTACATAAATGAGTATGGAGGTCTTAGTGAGTGTCCTAAGTGTAAAACTGCATGATACAAAGTGAAAAAGGATGGTGGTTGTGGTGATGTGCCAACTTAAAGGAAACCTTTAAAGGTTATGTGGTATCTTCCAATAATACCACGTTTTAAACATTTGTTTGCAACAGTAACAAAAGCGAAGAAGTTGAAATAGTACTCTGATGAGAGAATATCTTATGGGAAATATCTTTGGCACCCAGCTGACTCTCCATAATGACAAAAAATAGATGAAATGTTCCCTTAATTTGGCAGTGAGCCAAGAAACCTTCAGCTTGGGCTTTATACATTATTTTGTCATAACTAGAGATATACTTTTCTTTGTCACTTTTTTGATATAATGGTGCATTTGAAAACTCATTTGGTAAGGGAGGTAAGGCTCTGCGGTCCAGTTTACCTAAGGTGGATGTACCCTTTCTAAAAATCCTTATCGACCAGAAGCCTCAGTAGTAGAAAGGTCTGTAGTTGAAGAGGCTATGGAGTTTTGCAAAGATTATATGTCAGGGAAGAAGGAACAATCTCAACATTTAGGGGAGAAGCAAGAGAACACGAGGACTGAAAGTGAAGAATGTTTCTCGTGAAGAGGTGTTGCAAGCCCACTTGTATATCCTGAATAATATGGAAGAAGTTCAACCTTACATAGATGAACACAAAAGACTTTGAAGAACAAGAATCCAAGGAAGAATGACATGCAGATTGCTATTGAGCAAACAAGACATTCATAGAGTGGTTCGAGGAAAAGGTTTCGCACGAGATCCGTGTAATATCCCAAAAAGTGATTAAGGACTAATGACTTTAAAAGTGGATATAATTATTGTTGAATAAACACTTTTGGAGAATGTGTGATGGGAATTTGGATATTTTAATGATTCCAATGGCTTCCTTGTGAAAATTCATGTGGGGAGAGTGTTTATTGTGAAATTGGAACCATTGGGAACAATCGTGCTAAAGTTGAAAACTCTGTCCATTGAAACTCTGTACAGGGCAGCCAATTTGTATGGACGTTTTAAATAGGCAAATGGTGTCTAAAAATTCTGAAATTTTCCAGTATTAAATTTCATATGTCAAGCTTCAAAATGAACATATAATTTGTATCATTTTGATTTGTGACCTAAGAGTTTTGGATTTTTGAAGTTTGCCCAGCGAAATTAATTATTTTCTGGAACAGTATGCAAAGATTGAAATTCTGGGAATTTTGTGGTGATTTACAGTAATGGAAAATATTTTTCCTATTCAGAGGACTTAAATATCTTTCATTTTGCTTTGGAATCACCTCATTTTGATTTTTCTAGAATTAGTTATGATATTTCAAAGTTTGGGCAGAAAATCTGCCAGAAAATCCGAAAATGGGAATTATGACATCATCTCATTAAAAGATGATGTCAGCATGGATTATTAATCAAATTGCTCATCTTCTTCAGCCATTTCACGCCATTTCCAGCTGAAGATAGTGAGAGAAAGTTGAGAGCTCTTAGAGAGAGAAAGAGGAGAAATCTCGCAAGGTAAGCCGATTTCTCCGACGATCTAGCTCCTAACGCGTATAACCTTGTTCCTAAGCTTCTCTTCTATGTTATTTAAGGTGTTTGAGAAGACAATTTGGTGTTCAAGGGGCTAGGGTTTTCAGCCACTCTTGAGAAAAGCTAGAAGGAGCTTGAGGTAACTTCCAAACTTTCGTATATTGCTTATTCTGGCTGCTGTGGGCAATTTAATCGGTGAAATTTTGCCGGATTGCCATTGGTTTTAAAGTTTGGAAATGATGTGGCCTAGGGGTTATTCTGCCCAAATTGGGTCTTAATGTTAGTTGTAACCTAATGTAATGGTTAATAAAGTGGATAGGAGTAGAAAGGAACGCGTTTACGGAGCCGAAATCGTAAAACCCCAATTTTTTCCGGAGAACATGTATATTTCGGCCAAGGCTGTAAATGGGTCTTAGAGTTGGATTTTCAATGATTTGATGATTCCATTGGATTCAGTGGGCGAAAATAGGTGGGGTTACAGTTGGGCACTTTTTCAAAAGAGGCCGAGAAAGCATAATTACGGAAACACCCCTAAAACCCTAAAAGTAGGGCTGCCAAGGGCAATTTCATAATTTGACATTGAATTTGATAATTCTGAGTACGGAAATGGATTCCTTGGGCAGAAATATGTTAGGATAGCCCAGATTAGAATTTCGAGAAAAGTGTAACCGGTCCGGGTATGGCGGGCCCAGGCCGGGTCCCCGGGGGTATTTTTGTAAATTTTCATTATAGACTCATATAACCCTAAGTAACACTATGGAAGTGTCTAAATAGTGCATTTGGAATTGTAGGATTCGATATTTGCCGCCCTCGTGAGCCAACTGCGCTGAAGGACGTCAGGAAAGGATCAGGTAGTGACTCTCTCTCTCTCATACTATGTGTAATGCTCTGTATGTGTGTGTTATCACTGTTCTGTGATGAATCTTTGATGCTGCTGCGGTTACAGCTGGTGATAGCTGTCGTTTACAGCGCAAGCTGTCGTTATTGTGATTACAGCGCAAGCTGTCGTGATGGTGATTACAGCGTAAGCTGTCGTATTGTGTATACAGCCGTGAGTGCTGTCGTTTGTGGAGAAAACCATGTATCTTTGAGATTGATGTTGCTGTTGTTGCTGGTTGTGATTTATATACATGCTTGGTATTTATACATTGTATGAGTGGTTTGTTACTACTGAGATTCTCTCGAATCTCATTCCTTCCTATGACTAACCTTTTAGATAGGGCATGTGGCTCAAAGGAGAAGAGGCCGACCCGGAGCACTTAGGACCCTTAGGGGTATAGTTGATTTTGGAATGTTGGTTATATCTTTTGAATTCGGGATTACTGTATAATCTGAAATATGAATAGTATATTCAATTTTGGATGTAATCCCCTAGTGGATACTTAAACCTCAGGTTATATATGTATAGAATCCGGGAGTTGCCGGGGAATTGGTTTTACACTCTGTCATACGTGAATGTAGATAAACTGCACAGGTGATTATATTCGAATTTTGAAATGGAGACCAGGAACAGGAAAGAGATTTTGAATGATTTTGTGAAAACCCTACCACAAAGTAGGAGATTGAAACGAGTTTAAGTTATCCGAAGGTCTCTAATCTACTTTAATTATTTAATATCGAATTATAATTACATGATTAAAGGCAGGGTGTTACAATCCGTATGTCTGAGACAATCAAGTGGCTAGCTTGGGGACCTTCGTTTTAGGTCATTACTTGGACCGGTTATGATATAAACGGCTATTCTTTCTATACAAAAGAGTAAGATGACAGAAGTACCATGGAAAACAATGGGGTCATGGTAGAAGCTGAAGCCATGCACTTTTCTAGTTCGAGAGACAAAAACCCCATATTAGGGTATATGGCCTATTATGGAGTTATAGAAGAAATATGGGAGATTACATACAAAAAGTTTAAAGTTGCTTTATTCAAATGTAAGTGGGTTCACAATAATGTTGTGGTAATAGATAAACAATTTAGATTTGTCTCAGTTGATCTTCGAAGAGCTGGCTATGGAGATGAGCCCTTCATTCTAGAAAGCCAGGCGAAATAAGTGTTTTATGTCACAGATCCTACGAGTAAAAACATGTCCATTGTCCTTAAAAGTAAAAAACAGAAGTATAGTGATATGACCTTCAACCTTGATGACACACCACCTTTCACAATAACTCCACCTTGAACAAATAAAGTAGAATTGGTAGATGATGACGAATATGCTGTAAGAAATGACCATGGTGAAGGAATATGGGAAACAATATAGAGTAAGACCTTAATTTATAAAAGAGAACTCTATGTTTTTTTGGTTTTAGTCCTACTTAGTTTATTTTATTTTTATTGCAATTTATTTACATATCTAACGATGCTCTTTATGTTAACACGAATATGGACATCTCTAGTGACTCAAATCAAAGTGTTGGGGATGACGAAAGGCATAGAGATGATGAAATCCCTAAAAATGACTAAAGGCCTAGAGATGAACCCGTTGCAAGAAGGAAGGTTAGAGGCTGCACAAATATGGGAGCATTGGTTGCACGTCATGAACATCAACGAGAGAGGCTGCATATAGACTTTGATGCCAATCTAAATCCAGTTGGTCCTGAGGAAGACCATTTCATTAGCTATATAGGGTTTTTGGGTCGAAGCAAAGTGCGCATTACCTACGATAATTGGAGATTGGTTCCCCCAAAAATGAAAGACATGATTTGGCAGCAACTTTTGGTATATAAGTTTTGATAGATCTATGATAATTGTAGCTTTATTCCTATTGTTTCAAATATAATTATCTTATGTTTTACCTTACAGCAAATATACGATGTCCCAGATACCAGGGAGATGTATAGGCACTGGTTGGACGAGGTTCATCTACGTTGGAAAGGTTTCAAGAACAAGCTAACAGCAAGGTACATTCGAGGGGCCCAGAGGGGTGAGGATCCATGTACATATTATTCGTATTTGTCTCCAGAGAACTGGAGGTTATTTGCGGTTATAAAAATGATAGAGCAGAAAAACTCATGTACAGATGATAATTCAGAGCCATGAAAAAAAACCCTAGTAAATGTTGGTGGTGCTAACACACAGTCCGTGTTGGAATAACATTCGTATGGATACCAGTAGAGGGAGCCAATCAAAGGTGTTGGTTCCTAGAAATCAAAAACCCTAAATTTGAAAAGGCATGATTCTTCCTAACTCTATTTAAACGCCATTGATAGATCCTCAATTGGAATTAGCATAAATTTTAAAATTATTCCGTTGTGCCTATCAATTCTAACAGTGTTATCAGAGCCAAGTCAATTATGCGTTTAAATTGAGTTTATGTTCTTATACATGTGATATATATGGGATATGTATGTATGTTTAAAAGAAACATCCGAACATGTATTTGATTTAGCTAATATGAAACAAAACTTTTTTGAAAGATGTGATCTTAAAATCGTTTTTGGATATTATTGTATATATACGATCTAGTGAAATTGTTTCGATTATATGCGTTGCTGATTTTGATTACTATATATATGGTAAAATTGTTTTGTATATTGCTTTTTTTTTCATAAAAGCCACCATCAAAATCAATGTTTCAAATACTAAGCTTGCATGAAGTCGAGTAGGGTACTTCAGATCATAACTCAGGCAATCCAGTATGGTTACTCGTGGGTTAGGAGTCGGGTAGGGTACCTGAACCAGGTTGGGCCGAAAGTGTGGGGAAGATGATTTATACCAAAAGTGTTATGAGGCGTTTTTTTAAATTGGGCCAAAATCCTTTTGAACTGAATTGAAACAAATATTTTAAAAAATAGGCTAGAAATTTTTATATATTTTAAATTTTCAAATATTTCTTCTAAAAGGAATGTGTCGTTTTTCAAAAGCTCCGAAGGCGGAGCCCCCTGCACCCCCGCAATATCGGGACCGCCATTACTACTTGTTCGTAACATGATATAACCTAATCACGACATTTATTGCTTTCCATATTGTATGAATTGTTACTTGTTGTGGTTTATTTTCAAACTTGTTTGGGTATGGTAAATAACATCGCTTTAGTTTTTACAAGGGTTGTAATATTCAAATACGGCTTGTGTCGTGCCTTCCTCAAAATAGTCTCAATGTACATTCTCTTCTCTTCTCACTCCCCTCGTATATTTAAAAGAGGTTTCTCTCAATGTATTTCTTTTCTTATTTAGAGAAGTCCTATCATTGGCTTAGGAGGAGTTTAGATTAGGTGAGCCATATTGTGTCACATTTAAATTATGCTTTTAATTAGATCATTACATGCCTACTTTTGCATTTATATGTAGTTATCTGTACGAGATACAACAACGATTGAATTAATAAAAGAAAAACTAATTGATTAAGCCCTCTAAATCAAATCTTAAGTCATAATGTTGTCAGTTAATGAATACTTGTCAAAACCTAGATTGCTCAATTGTAGAAAACACCAAAGCAGATGCATTTAGTTATCTTGATGAGACAAGTATGAGTAATGGTGCTACTCACAACATTTATTATTGTTTTGACTTAATTGAGATTAACAAAGAGATTTTGGATCTCAAGGCATTAGATGGGATTAAACATGCCGAACCATATGATGATCGAATCCGGTAAACATTTAAGAGTTACATGTGATGTAATTGGTAAAGAGGTTACCTACCTAAATAACTTGAATTTAAGTGTCCTACCTAAGTGGACTTAAATTTAGGTAAAATATGGATCTTAGCCCACTAATTATTATATTAATTGTTGTTAATTTAGTTGGATATTACTAACTAAACTTTGCATATTTAATTGTAAAATCATGTCAACTAGTAATATTGCTACACTATTGTTGTGATAAGTCCTTGAGAAGGACAAACTCAATGGGACAAAATTTCTTGCCTGGTTGAGGAACTTGAGAATTGTTTCCAAGCAGGAAAGAAAGACTTATGTCCTAGATCAACCCATTCCTGAGGAGCCTGCAGCTAATGCTCCAAGAGCTCAGAAATATGCTTATATAAAGCATAAGGATGACTTTATGGATATAGGTTGCCTAATGCTTGCCACCATGATTCCAGAGCTCCAAAGAGATCTAGAACGTATGTAGGCTCATGAGATGATTGTCCATCTCAAGGAAATGTTCCAGCAACAGGCAAAGCAAGAAAGGTATAAGACCATAAAGGCCTTACATTCCTGCAAGATGGCTGAAAGTATATTAGTTAGTGCTCATGTATTAAAGATAAAAGGCTATATTGATCACCTTGAGAGGCTTGGATTTCCCATGAGCTAGGAGTTAGTTACGGATTTGATCCTAAACTCACTCCTAAAGAGTTATGACTAGTTTGTTATGAACTACAACATGGAGAAATCAATTTCTGAGTTCCATGGGATGCTTAAAACTGCTTAGCAGAGTATTAAGAAAAAGCCCTATACTATTTTAATGGTTCAGAAAGGAAAGGGTATGAAAAAGAAAGGGAAAGGCAAATGGAAGGGTAATAGCTTAGGTGGTAAGACCAAAGAGTCCAACAAGCCCAGCACCCAAGTAGGTAAAGCCTCCAAAGGAAGGAGTCAGCTACTTCTGCAATGAACCTGGTCATTAAAAGAGGAATTGCAGACTCTATATGGAAGATCTGGAAAGAACAGGAAGGATAGAGGGGCTATCGCTTCAGGTGTTTATGTTATAGACATTCATTTTTCTACTTCCTCTACATGGCTAATAGATACTACATGTGATTCTCACATTTTTACAAATGTGCAGGGTATAAAAGATAGTAGAAAGCTGAAGAAGGGCGAGGTGGACCTATGAGTTGGAAATAGAGCAAGAGTTGTTGCTTTAGCCGTAGGCACTTATGAATTAGTTCTGCCCAGTAGGCTTTTATTAGTTTTGAACAATTGCTGTTATGTTCTTGTTTTGAGTAGTAACATTATTTCTCTTTCTTATTTGGATAAGGAAGGTTATACTTCCATTACTAGGAATGGTAAATATTCTATTTATCGTAATGACATTTTATATGCTTATGCTAATTTTAAATTTAGAACATCCTAATAATGGAAATATCTATAACGTAACTACAAAAATGATAAAATCAAGCGATTTGAATTCGACCTACCTATGGCATTGTCATATAGGCCATATGGCATTGTCATATAGGCCATATAAATCACAAACGCATTTCTAAACTCCATCAAGATGGATTTCTTAACTCATTTGATTTTGAATCATATGATATATGCAAATCTTGCTTATTAGGAAAGATGACAAAGGCAACTTTTACTGGACATAGTGATAGGGCCACTGATTTATTAGCCCTCATATATACAGATGTATGTGGATGATTAAATACAACTGCAAGAGGAGCTTATATGTACTTCATTACATTTATAGATGACTTTTGTAGATATGGCTATATCTATCTAATAAAACATAAATCTAAATGTTTTGAAATGTTCAAAATATTTTAAAATAAAGTACAAAACCAACTTGGCAAAACAATTAAAGCACTTTGATCTGATTGAGGTGGTGAATATTTGAGTCAAGAGTTCATTGATCATCTTAGGAGTTGTGGGATAATCTTACAATTGATTTCTCCACGAACACCACAATATAATGGCATTTTTGAATAAGGAATTGAACACTATTAGATATGGTTCGATCTATGATGAGTCAAAAGACAATTAAGAATAATTGATATGATATGGATTTTGAAATTAATTAATATTAATTTTAAAAATCCAATATCTATCATAAAATAGAAAATCCCTACTAGTTATTTAAAAAGGGTGCTCTAGGGTGTCAACACCCGTTTACATTTTGATAAGCACATAGTATTAAGCGTAAAGTTCCGTAAGGCATACAGAAATAGCAAAAACATACTAATATTAAGTACATGTTTACATATAAGAGCCTCCCCAAAGGGTTCGACAAAATATGTACAATCTTTCCAAAATATTTATAAACTAAACTATTATAACCACTAACCCTATCTCGGGATCTGTGTCTTCCATTGGTCGTATCTGCCGCCTTGCCCTTGGAGCCACTAGCTCTTATTAGAATTTAATATTTAATTGGAAAAAGGTTAGATTTAGAAGAATCTCAGTAGTAATAGACAATCTACCATAGAAAATGCAATAATGAATATGCCAAATACCACATACAGCAATAATATAATCACACATAACTCGGTTTGGTCGGAAACATTCAAAGCTAACCACTGTTGCAACCCCTACTTATTCCATAACCCAGCTGGGCTTAAGGCCACAGATTGGGCATAACTCGGTTCGGTGTGTTCGGTCATATTCGGTGTACCCGTTGGTATTATGTTCGATCATGTTCAATCATTTTGGTTTACCCGTAGGCACTATGTATCATACATATGTTAGAACCGGCTATCACCCAAGAGGGGGTGAATTGGGTGTATAATAAAAACTTAAGAACTTTAGAAATCTTTTTGTATCTTAACGAAAGCGGTAAGTATGAAGGTTTATAAATCAACAGTTAGATTAAATAATATATGCTGGAAATATAAGAGTTTAGGGAAGAGAATATGCAAACTGTGATTTATCCTGGTTCGGTCCAATCTGTGATGGCCTACGTCCAGTCCCCAGGCTCCTCCTGAGATTTTCAAATCCACTATCTTCTTGTTTAATCCGGGCACAAGAAAAGCCTTTACAATCCCACAAGTTTAGCGGGTACTTGTGAAACCTTTTACAAATCTCTTACTGAAATACTCCCCCTTACGGCAAGTCTTACGAGCAGAGCAATCCCGAAGATCTTCCTCTCCTGCTTACTCATGCAAGTCTTACGAGCAGCAACGTTCTCTCCTGCTTACACCCCTGTAAGTCTTATGAGTAGCAACGTTCTCTACTGCTTGTACCTTGTAAGTCTTACGAGCAGAATGTCTTATTGCAATTCTTTCTACTGCTTCCCCGAAAGAAAATCAACCTTCTCAAGGTCCCTCTACCTTGAGATCAACTCAGAAATATAGTTGAAGGTGTTTACAGACTTTCTCATAGAGTGGATATAATCTCACTGAAGTACAATACAAATAATCACTCTCTCAATGATAAGTAATACAGAAACTGGAAAACAGAGAGTGTTTGGGTAGAAGCAGAGAATTCATGTTATTCGCATGTTGGTGTCGTTGCTCTGTTTTCTCTGTCTTTTTCTGTCACCCATCGATGTTGAATACTTTCTCATTTATAGTTGATGAAGATCATGACCGTTGTGAGCATTCATCCGTTGGAGTCATTTTGACAGTTGAGCATATTTGAAAACGAGCTACTGTCAGTTGCAAAGTGGAGCGTTTTGTTGAACAGCAGGAAGATTCATTTTGAACTGTAGTAACGTTGTGGAGCGGGACGAATATGTTTGAGTTTCCAGACAATTTCTCATGGTGGGTCAGTTGCTTGTCATGGTTGGTAGCCGCCATACGGTGTGTAATGATGGAGTTCACCGTAGTTGACTTTTATTTGAATCTGCAACCCGAACGTTTAAAATTTTGTTTCACACTGCAAAATACTTAATCATTAATATGATGAAGTATTAGTCATGGGTACGTTGGATCATTGGTCAAAAACTGAATTTCTGTCTTCTGGGACTCATCACGTTGAGTGAAGACTTTTGCCATACGTGACCTCTGTTCTTGAAGATTCGACTCAAATATTTAATCTCCTGTTTTACACTTGAAATATATGTTAGTTAATGTTTAGGAACAATAACAAGTGAAAACATAATGATTGTATAACATTTAACCACATTTGGATTGATGGCTGTAAGGCTCTGTTTCGTTTCTATCAGGACCTCACTCGAGTGCAATATGGCTCACTCGAGTGAAGTTGATATTTTCACGTTCTGACTTTCTCTCGGTCAAGCACTCGCTGTACTTCACTCCCATCTGCTCGAGTGAATTCTAGAATCACTCGAGCACAACACGTCCTGCTCGAGTTCGTCTTCTGCTTTCATGTGCATGCTTCTTCTCGGGTTATCACTCTCATGTTAAAACTTGCATGTGCTCGAGTGAGAAATCATCCAATGCTCGAGCATGAATCCTAGTGCTCGAGTGATGCAATTTTCTTCACGTTTCAGCTGCTTCTGGACATCACTCGCACAACATTTTCAGAGAGAAAGTTTTTGCACTCGCGGTTGATGTGGGGCCACTTTAGAAAAATTTTATTCATTTGATTCAAATGATGTATCATAAGAATGCTCTTACCATATGCATTCCAATGCAACAAGAATCAGCTCCAAACTCGTTGTATTCTGCAAGTTATGATCGAAAGAGTGTATATTTCGCTAGTCTGCACAAGCGTCAACTTCCAGAAGGTATAGCTCCTAGAATATACGTTCAAATTTGGAAAATTACCTATCCATGGAAAGCTCTTTGAGTCTACCTTCATTTGGCACTGGTCTCGTCTCAATCCGATATGTGGTTTGTGAGTTATACTGAAAATACCTAACCTGTGTCAAAAAGTGACGGTGATTTCAGTTTCATTTTCCACGATCCATATCTCCTTCATTTGATTTTCTTTCAATGTGATCCTGGTGTCCATTGTACGTGTTGGGAGTCTTCTTTCATATGCCACCGGTTTCGGGTTAAGCTGATGTTTGGTTTGAGAGATATGACCAAACTACCAGACCTCGCTCAGGCTGAACGTAAAACAGAGTAGAACAGAGTATTCACCCTATGCTCAAGTGAATTCATCTGTGCTCGAGTGTGTTCTTCCTGTGCTCGAGTGAAACACCTCGTGCTCGAGCATAAAACCTCTGGAAGTGCCAAAACTCATATATAAGTCATCTTAGCTTCATATTAACCTATTCCAACCGTTATTTGATCATAGAAACCTCCAATATCACATTTAACAACTTGAATCTTGATATTCATGATAGATCTTCCAAGTTCTTCATTCTTCGATATCTTTCTTCTTAGTTTTCCTCTTGATAATAATTCTCCATAACCAAAGTAAGCATCTCCTTGACTATCTTCAATTTCTTCCTTCTTCTTCCTCTTGTTCATTTTCATTAATTCAATCTTCTTCATTCTTTGCTCGACTAATCTACAAAATATATAACATTAAATATAGTAGTTAGTCAAAGAAATATATTATATAAACTTTTTGCTCTTATCATTTCACATCTATATTTGACATCATCAAAACTAATCATATCTAACATTCTCCCCCTTTTTGATGATGACAAATCCTTTAAGAAAAATATGTCTGAATGAAGTGCAACATATATATATAATGCAAAGTGCAACATACATATTATATATAATGCAAAGTGCAACATACATATTATATATAATGCAACATACATATTTTTCTTACATTTTTCTCCCCCTATTTGACATCAGAAAAAAGTTTGAAACATATAAAGAAGTAAGGCTTGTGAAGAAGTAAATAGAGTAGAAATGACTTTAATCAAAATGAATGAACCAAGAAAACAATTGACTCTCCCCTATATGAAGGAACTGAAAATAGATTTGGAGAGGTTTTCAAGAAAACTTTTGTAATCAATATAAATGAAATATATAAAATGTATTCTTGAAATGTAAAGAGAAAAGGTTTAGAAATGCTCATATAGATTTTGAAAATTGATGAAGAGCTCCATGAAGTCCGTTGTTTTATCCTTTGGCAATGCTAGTTCATGATGATGTACACCATACTTCTCTTATGCAACTCAGATATATATATTCATGTTGTTGCCAGAATTCTCCAATTGAGTTGAGCTTCTGTTTAGCATGTTCAATGCTCATTTCTATTGCTTTGAATATTGCAGCCAATATATTTTCCTAGTTTAAACATTGAAGCATCTTTCCTCAAGTTTGATAGTTCCTTCTTGTAGAATGTTGAGGAACATTATTGGGCAAAGCAAATTCTCCTGTCACAAATTTAATCTTTCTTTGCAAAGAGAATTGTTAGTTCAATCAAGAAACAAAAGGTTCCTTTCCATTTGATATGTTCAAATTATGATTGTGAAAAGAATAACTCATCATCAAAACTAATCAAGACATGGTGAATATAGATGAGTATATTAAAAAGGATTTTCTTTTCAATAGGAGATAAGCTTTCAAGATATAAAACACATATGAATGTGAAGCTACCCCTTAATTGATGCATGGTTTTAAACATTATTAGGAAAACAGTTAATAACTCTCCTGGATTTGAGAAACCATTGAAAACTTTATAGAGAAAATGATTTTGAAAGATTTAGAGAGAAATTAAATGGCAATACTAATCAGAGGTTTTAAGAGATACAACCTAATATCACCTGAGTGGTTACTTAAGTGATTCTACTCAATCATTACTTGATTGTATACTCAAGTGATACAACTCAAGGATTTTGAATTAAGCAAGAATCCAATACCTCACTCGAGTAATATCGTAATCACTCAAGTTATAATCCTCTATAGTCCATTAATGCATCATGTCCTAGTCAATATTGGATGATGTGACTGGTACTGAGGGATTCAGAAGTGTAGTCTTTTGTGAGCACTTTAGGATACCAAGATGAGCTCAGAATAAGGCCTTGGAATCTAGTTGATCAAGTCACAGAGTTGTCTAATCTTGCCATTCACAGAAGTGATGAACTCATCATGTTTGTAGCAAGCTCTGTATGATTGTTGAAGCTCCTCTCTCAAAAAGCCTTAGACAATTGGACCAAAGAATGAAGGATTAGGGAGACCAACTCTAGCAAAGTGTTGTCTCTCATTTATTCTTGAAGTCTTAACTCTCATCCTCTATGCCGCTTGTGTTAACTTAGAGTGAGTCTTGTAGAGGTATATATATAGACCTCTTGTTCTCTGACAGACATGATCTTTACAGTATTTCTCTCCTCCTTGCTTATAATATAGGCCATTATGTGGTAATTCTTCTCAATGAACTAAGTAAAGTTATTGGCCTTGTTCACCATAGCTCTAGTGTAGGTATAGCAGATAATCCAGTGAAGATTTAGACATAGAGCTAGGATAGTAGTTAAGAATCCTCATAGGCTTATCAAGCTTGATGATTCTGTGCATCTCAGCATCTTCCTTTGAATATCTCTGTTGGCTCCATATCATAGTGAAAATGTCTGATCACCTTGAAACGATAAGGAAGGTGGGTAGGCAACAAAGATTCATATTGAATAAACTTATTCTTGGCTCTGTGCTGCTTGAAATAATCTCCGCTAGGTCTACTAAGAGATCTTCCTTCTCTTTCTCTTTCTCTGATTGTATCACTAGCTAGTTATGAGGTGTCATTTGAGTAATACCACATATTTTGCTTCAACTCATGCTGCAACACTATCAATCATGCCTCTTCTGTTAGCCTTTGGTCTTTGTATCCAAAAGTAGAGCATTTTGGTCAACTCCTGCAAACGTATAATGATATGCTCTTTGGTACCCAACTTCTCTTGGGTCCGTACAATATTAGATATAACAACTCTTATGCTCTTATGCAATTAATCATATGAAATTTGAGCAAAGAGTATCGTAAACCAACAAAGACTAAGATATAATTTTATCCAATAGAATCAATTTAAACCATTAGATCATGAAGAGTAATGAATAAATGATATCAATGAATGGTGATTTTCAAATATCAATGACAATTTGTAAATACGTTTTATATAGAAAATATGTCATTGATATGATTTTTTTATGCAATCCATGTAAGTTGAATCAAAAAGAGTAGAGAATCTATCCATAATTACCAACTTTTATGAAATGATAAATCATGAATGAAACCAAATTTTTAAGAATGATAATGAGATATGCAAATTGTTTCAAAATCTCAAATGTTCTTTCGAATCATAAATATGCATTATGACATTAAGATTTTGAATGCATGAAAACTCATTTATAAAGCTTGTTAAATACCAATGCTTATGCCAAAAACAATGGAAGTCAACAGTTGTAAAATATATATCAGAAAGCTTCACTAAGGAATTCAACTAAGATAACATGTTAATTATAAGAGTTAACATGTTGGAGAATTTTCTCAAGAACAAAAGTCATATGAAGAATGAATTAGCCAAAATGGTTTATCTTGACATATATATGCATGATGACTTTAGTATAGATCAAGAGATAACCTTGCCTCTTAGAGTTGCGTCTTAAAATGGATAAATATTTAAGGCAGCAAGACTTAAAGTGCAAGATTCTAGTTACTCAAAAATGGATGAAGACAAATGGTAATGCATTTGAGCAACAATATGAGTATAAGAATTTATAGATGATGAAGCACATACTCATTGATCAAAATGACTAGAGTTTTAGAATATCCTGGTAAGTTATTCCACAATAATGGTTAATGCATTAAGATTCAATGCACTAATGAACATTTATAATGCTTGGAATAACATGGCCAACTAATGATTTATGCATTAGGCACAAGGCTTTCACATATAGAATTCTTTTCTAGGGAATACACTTAAAACTCATATAGATAGTTAACTTGTTAGACATAAGATCTAACTTGTTACAAAATAAAAATTGAGGAGTTCAAGTAGTAACAGGTTTAAGATTAAGAAACAAATATGTGAATGATGAGGAAAACTCTAGGGATGGATTTGAAGCATTTCTGACTTTCAGTATACATAAATATTAACTTCCAATTTTGAAACTGATTTAAATAAAATATGGAAAATTTTCAAATAATGTGTATGCATTTTTTAATAACAAGATGAATTTGGAATCTAAGTTCATTTTTTGAAATATGCATTCTGAAACTCAAATACATAGAAAGATTATGTATAATTTCACTTTCAGTCCATTTAGCAATCTAAAAATAATTTAAAAACCCATAAATGATTGATTGCTAATGGTATGCAATAATGAGCAAGTTATTCATTACCCAAATAAATAATTTATATAAGCATAATATCAGGTAAGAATAAAGAAGACAGTACCGTGCTCAAGTAATCTCGTAATTACTTGAGAAATTATCCTTTGGAGTTCATTTGTGCATAATTCCTTGACTTTTACCTTCCAATCTTCCAGTTGGTGTTATCACTTGAACATTTACTCCCAGTTGTCACACAGTGATGATGATCACTTGATTGGTTACTTGAGTAATTCTTCACTGTACACCTTTTCTTCCTTCATTGCTACCTAGGCACTTGCAGTGTTGCCTCAAGTAGTGCCTCCTTTTGTTTACATATTTAAGATGTAGCCTCAAGGTCCAACTTCACCAAGATTTGAGTGAAATCTTATGTAGTCATAATCTTGAGATGAAGCTCTTCCTTTCTTCTTCCTACAAAACCTTATAGATATTTTTCTTCCTTTGGTATCCAATTTTACTTGGATCCACTCATGGTTACTTTGTAGGAATCATAATTCACATGCTCTAATAATATAATTAATTTGAAAAAATTGAGCATAATGAATTAAATACGTCTTTATGCATAAGAGAAATATTTCTCTTTTCAAATCATTATACATGCATAAAGAATTAACCTGTTGAGCATTACAATCCCTTTATAAATAAATCTATTAAATGACTTTTTAAGGGATGCGAAAACATAATTTAAAAATCATTTGGAATGCTCATTCCTAAGGTTCCAAAATGTAAAACCTCAACAAATATTACAAACAACAGCATAGGAGGTTTTATCATTGTGTACCTTTGCCTTAGATATTTGGAGGATTGCTTTTGCTTACCCATTGCATCTTTCTATGATGTTGATACTTTGAATATCTTGCTTTGGGTGCTGGCAAATTTCTCTTAAAATATATAGACTCCAGGAGTCTTTTATTTGATGCTTGAGAGATCCTCCTTTTCTTGTTCTCCTCAAGATAGTTGAATGGTATTTTATGGTAGTTCATTCTTGAGGTGGAACGTACTCCTTTTCTCCATTGCCTTTCTTTATGGTTAAACTGTGCAGTTCTAGCAATGGGTGATTCGAGAGTTCTCCTAATTGGTGTGAATCTCCATTTAGGTGCATGAGAAACTCTTGGCTTCTTTTCCATCTTCTCCTTACCCTTATGCATTCTTCTTATAATCAATTTGCACACATAAAGTACTAGATGGACATTTTGGTACCCATATATACTTGGGTCCTTGATTGTTAGTATTAACCCTTACATGTTTCTTCGGTACCCAAATATACTTATTTATCACATGGGAATTTCTTCTAATATAGCATGTATGAGAAATATAACCGGATTTACTACAATAACTACAAATTGTATCAAGATATGCATTATGGGATATCATGCAAATATTATGTCGATCATGAGAGTAGAAATTCGAATGAATTTTATTTGAACATTCTTTCTTCCGAACAAACTTTCCAGCATATTTGAAAATATTTTTACTTTTCTCAATAGAATCAACAATTGGTTGAGAAACAAACTTTTGTAGACTCTGAAAATCAGTTTTATGAAAATCACACAAAGAATTGGAACTTTTTACCTTAAGTTCATCTTGAGCTCCGGAGAGTGATTTTTCATGTTCGTCCATACTGAGCTCTTTTCGGGAATCCTCTTCTTCTCGTTTATCCATGTTGACTGTATGGAAGTGTTATATGATTTTTCCATTTTCATCATCAACTTCCAACTTCAACACACGAACTGTTCATGCACAGTAGATGCGTAGCGTGTAGTTTCACACGAACTGTCAACACTTTCAACTTCAACACAATTGTTAGAAGCATACATAGAATCAAGAGTGTCCCATATATGTTTAGCATTAGAACAAAATCTAATTTTCTCAAAATCATTTTCGGTTAAAGCACTATATAGAATTTTCATTGCTCTACTGTTCAACGAAAACATTTTCTTTTCACTTTCTGTCTAATCCTTTCTTGGTTTGAAATCAAAAGCATTTATAAAAACATTCCACATATCAAAATCAAAAGCTTTTATAAAACAAGTCATTCTAGCTTTCCAAAACCAAAAATCAATATCTTTCAAAAGAGGTGGGATTGTATAATCAAAACCTTCTGAAAGTATAAAACACCCAAAATTAGCCATTGTAACTCTTGAGACGGTTAAGTCCTTTAAACAAGAGCCCAGGCTCTGATACCAAATGTTAGAACCGGCTATCACCCTAGAGGGGGTGAATTGGGTGTATAATAAAAAATTAAGAACTTTAGAAATCTTTTTGTATCTTAATGAAAGCGGTAAGTATGAAGGTTTATAAATCAACAGTTAGATTAAATAATATATGCTGAAAATATAAGAGTTTAAGGAAGAGAATATGCAAACTGTGATTTATCCTGGTTCGGTCCAATCTGTGATGGCCTACGTCCAGTCCCCAGGCTCCTCCTGAGATTTTCAAATCCATTATCTTCTTGTTTAATCTGGGCACAAGAAAAGCCTTTACAATCCCACAAGTTTAGCCGGGTACTTGTGAAACCTTTTACAAATCTCTTACTGAAATACTCCCCCTTACGGCAAGTCTTACGAGCAGAGCAATCCCGAAGATCTTCCTCTCCTGCTTACTCATGTAAGTCTTACGAGCAGCAATGTTCTCTCCTGCTTACACCCCTGTAAGTCTTATGAGTAGCAACGTTCTCTACTGCTTGCACCTTGTAAGTCTTACGAGCAGAATGTCTTACTGCAATTCTCTTTACTGCTTCCCCGTAAGAAAATCAACCCTCTCAAGGTCCCTCTACCTTGAGATCAACTCAGAAATATAGTTGAAGGTGTTTACAGACTCTCTCACAGAGTGGATATAATCTCACTGAAGTACAATACAAATAATCACTCTCTCAATTATAAGTAATACAGAAACTGGAAAACAGAGAGTGTTTGGGTAGAAGCAGAGAATTCATGTTATTCGCATGTTGGTGTCGTTGCTATGTTTTCTCTGTCTTTTTCTATCACCCATCGATGTTGAATGCTTTCTCATTTATAGTTGATGAAGATCATGACCGTTGTGAGCATTCATCGGTTGGAGTCATTTTGACCGTTGAGCATATTTGAAAACGAGCTACTGTCCGTTGCAAAGTGGAGCGTTTTGTTGAACAACAGGAAGATTCATTTTGAGCTGTAGTAACGTTGTGGAGCGGGATGAATATGTTTGAGTTTCCAGACAATTTCTCATGGTGGGTCAGTTGCTTGTCGTGGTTGGTAGCCGCAATTTGGTGTGTAATGATGGAGTTCACCGTAGTTGACTTTTATTTGAATCTGCAACCTGAACGTTTAAAATTCTGTTTCACACTGCAAAATACTTAATCATTAATATGATGAAGTATTAGTCATGGGTACGTTGGATCATTGGTCAAAAACTGAATTTCTGTCTTCTGGGACTCATCACATTGAGTGAAGACTTTTGCCATACGTGACCTCTGTTCTTGAAGATTTGACCCAAATATTTAATCTCCTGTTTTACACTTGAAATATATGTTAGTTAATGTTTAGGAACAATAACAAGTGAAAACATAATGATTGTATAACATTTAACCACGTTTGGATTGATGGCTGTGAGGCTCTGTTTCATTTCTGTCAGGACCTCACTCGAGTGCAATATGGCTCACTCGAGTGAAGTTGATATTTTCACTTTCTGACTTTCTCTCGGGCAAGCACTCGCTGTACTTCACTCGCATCTGCTCGAGTGAATTCTAGAATCACTCGAGCACAACACGTCCTGCTCGAGTTCGTCTTCTGCTTTCATGTGCATGCTTCTTCTCGGGTTATCACTCTCATGTTAAAACTTGCATGTGCTCGAGTGAGAAATCATCCAATGCTCGAGCATGAATCCTAGTGCTCGAGTGATTCAATTTTCTTCACGTTTCAGCTGCTTCTGGACATCACTCGCATAACATTTTCAGAGAGAAAGTTTTTGCACTCGCGGGTGATGTGGGGCCACTTTAGAAAAATTTTATTCATTTGATTCAAATGATGTATCATAAGAATGCTCTTACCATATGCATTCCAATGCAACAAGAATCAGCTCCAAACTTGTTGTATTCTGCAAGTTATGATCAAAAGAGTGTATATTTCGCTAGTCTGCACAAGCGTCAATTTCCAGAAGGTATAGCTCCTAGAATATACGTTCAAATTAGGCAAATTACCTATCCATGGAAAGTTCTTTGAGTCTACTTTCATTTGGCACTGGTCTCGTAGAATATCCGATGTGTGGTTTGTGAGTTATACTCAAAATACCGAACCTGTGTCAAAAAGTGACGGTGATTTCAGTTTCATTTTCCACGATTTATATCTCCTTCATTTGATCTTCGTTCAATATGATCCTGGTGCCCATTTTACGTGTTGGGAGTGTTCTTTCATATGCCACCAGTTTCGGGTCAATCCGATGTTTGGTTTGAGAGATATGACCAAACAACCAGACCTCGCTCAGGCTGAACGTAAAACAGAGTAGAACAGAGTATTCACCCTATGCTCGAGTGAATTCATCTGTGCTCGAGTGTGTTCTTCCTGTGCTCTAGTGAAACACCTCGTGCTCGAGCATAAAACCTCTGGAAGTGCCAAAACTCATATATAAGTCATCTTAGCTTCATATTAACCTATTCCAACCATTATTTGATCATAGAAACCTCCAATATCACATTTAACAACTTGAATCTTGATATTCATGATAGATCTTCCAAGTTCTTCATTCTTCAATATCTTTCTTCTTAGTTTTCCTCTTGATAATAATTCTCCATAACCAAAGTAAGCATCTCCTTGACTATCTTCAATTTCTTCCTTCTTCTTCCTCTTGTTCATTTTCATTAATTCAATCTTCTTCATTCTTTGCTCGACTAATCTACAAAATATATAACATTAAATATAGTAGTTAGTCAAAGAAATACATTATATAAACTTTTTGCTCTTATCATTTCATATCTATATTTGACATCATCAAAACTAATCATATCTAACAACATATTATGGAAATGGCATATGCAAAGCATATAAATATTGACATAATGTATGAAAGATAGAGTTATTACCTGAACCCTTTTCTCGCTCGAAAGGTCTACCTTGTAAAACGTGCTAACTTCAGGCTCCCAATTCGATCCTAAAATATTAAATGAACAAGAATTAGGTTAGAACCTATCCATGTACCATATTAGACACTTAGTGTTTATTGTGGTTATATTAGCCTATGTCAAAAATTTACCAAAATGCCCCCGGGACCCTCGCTCGGACTAGCCTAGCCTTACACGGTTCGACTGTACTTTTTTTGAAACTTTGACGTGGGCTAGTCTAACATATTTTTGCCCAAGGAATCCATTTCCAAACTCAAAATTATAAAATTCACTTCCAAAAGACAAAATTGCCCTTGGCAGCCCAACTTTAAGAGTTTCAAGGGCATTTTCGTAATTATTCTTTTTCGGTCTTTTTCGAAAGGTAACCAACTGTAATCCCACCTAATTTTCCCTCCTGAACTCAATGGAATCATTAAATCATTGAAGATCTAACTCTAAGGCCATCTAATAGCCCTAGCCAAAATTTATGAGTTTTCCCGGGAAAATCGGGGATTTGCGATTTCAGCTCCAAAAACGCGTTCCTTTATACCCCTAACCACTTTATTAACCATTATATTAGGTTACAACTACCATTTAGTACCAATTTGGGCAACATAACACCTAGGCATACACATTTCCAAAATTTAAAACTAAGGATAATTCACCGAAATTTCACTGATTAAATTGTCTGCAGCAGCTAAAATAGTCAATATACGAAGGCTTGAAATTTACCTCAAGCTTCCACTAGATTTTATTCAATATGGCTAAAACCTCGTCCATCTACAACATATTTTTGAGCCCCCAAACCTTAAGGAATAAAGAGCACTAGCTTAGGATCGGAATTATACGCATTAAGTACCGATTTACCGAAGAAAACACTTACCTTTGTAGCTTTTTCCTCCCTTCTCTCTATAAGATTTCAAACATTTTCTCTCTCTAGTTTAGATCTGAATTACCATCATTTTTGCTGCCAAGGAAGGAGATGAAATCTTATTATATTAGCTTATGTCATCTTTTATTTATTTAATAATTTTCCAAAATTCCAAAAATAAAAAATTCCAACTTTATGTACATAAATTCCATGTACATGTAATCTTACTCATTAAACCTAACCAATATTTCCTTTCTCATGCTACACGCAAGAGACATCTAGGAGTCATACCCTTTAGTCTCAATTGACTTCACAACTTATCCAAGTTACGTATATATGTAAAGTCTCAATTTTGGTCAAAATTTACATTTTGCTCAAATTTTCCATAAATTCATATTTAATTGACTAAAATATTCCAAATATATTTTTCCCCTTTATTTTCCTTGATTAATTGAAATTAACTTCAATTAATTGGAAAATAATTTATTTTGTGCTATTTTGGCAAAATTACAATTTTGCCATTGCCATTTTAATCTATTTTCTTTTCTTATTTTTCATTGGCCAATTTCCATATATTTTTGGACCAAATATTTTTTCTAATATTTCTCCACTTTTGGACCTTAATGTCTGACTTTTTGAATTACCCAAATTAATTCCATATTTATTTTTTGCCAAATTTCTCATGAAATTGAACATTTATCAATTAATAAATTCACTAGTACAAAATTACCTTTCTAGACCGTCACATATAGACCGGTTATAGCGAATAAGGTCTAAAAAAAGGTGCGATGGCAGTTTTGTAATTATAAAGAACTTGTAAGACCAGTTCTTAAGATATACAGTCTAAAATAAATAATTTAGACCGATTATAAAAATAACCGGTCTAAAAAGATAAAAATTTTAAAAACATAATTTTTTTTTTCAAGCTTTTAGACTGGTTATTCAGACAACCATTCTAAATAGATTAAAAAATATTTAAAAAAATATTAGGAAGTTTTAAGATCAGTTTTGACTAATAATTGATCCTAAATATGAAATCTTTTAGACCGGTTGTCTTCTAAACCAATCTAAACACTAGTGCAAAATCACCTTTAATTCATCTTTAAGATCGGTTGTCTTCTAAACCGATCTAAATACTAGTACAAAATCATCTTTAATTCATCTTTAAGACCGGTTGTCTTCTAAACTAATCTAAACACTAGTGCAAAATCGCCTTTAAGACCGCCTTTTTGCTTTCTTCCTCTCCCAGACGAAAATCCCTCTCCTCACCATGCGCTCACCGTCTTTGCTTCTACCTCTCATGGAAATCCCTTACTGTGCGCTCATCGTCTCTACTTCTGCGTCTAACAAAAATCCCTCGCCACCCCTAATGTTTCCATGAGCACAAGGAAAACACACATCATCGAGCTCCACCGGCTTTGTTCTACCTCTCATGTAAGTTTTTCTTGCTTATGTTCTAAGATCTTCTTACTTTGGATCTACGGCTAGGGTTTCATCTTTCGTTGATCAAATTTTTGGAATGGTGATCCATGTTATGCCGCTGTTGTTTCTGGGTTTCAAAACTTTCTTGTTCTAATCTTGAAAAAACAACTAATTGACTTTACTGAGGACAGAGGGGACGAAGGGCTGGACTGGCATCGTCATGGTGGTGCTTATGGCCATAGCCTTCATATTGGCTCAGCCTTGGTTCCTTTGCAACAGGCTAAGCCTCCCAAAGCCTCTAAAAAAGCTTACTGGGATCAATGCCTTTTGGTACTCTCACCACCTTTTTGTCATCGTCTATGCCCTCTTCATTGTTCACGGATACTACTTATACCTCTCCAAGCACTGGTACAAGAAAATGGTATATATGCTTCGTCTTCCCTCAATACTTTGTAACTTACACACCCTTGATCTTCTTGTTGCTGAACTTGTTTTTTGTGGCAGACTTGGATGTATCTCGCCATTCCAATGGTATTATATGCATGCGAACGCCTTATTCGAGCTCTTAGGTTCGGCTACAAGTCTGTCAAAATCTTGAAGGTACCGGCATTCTTCTTGAATATGATCTCTTATATATTTCTATCCTCTGCTTTTACTTAATTCATTAGTGATGTCAATTAATAACCTTATCCCTAAAAAATAAAAGGTTGCAGTATACCCAGAAAATGTTTTGGATTTGTATATATATAAGCCGCAAGGATTCAAGTACATGAGTGGCCAGTATTTATTCATTAATTATTCAGATGTCTCCCCATTTCAATGGTATGTGCCTCATTTATTAGTTCATATATAATTTCTATTCATTTCAACACTGATCTGAAGGTGATGGCTAAATTGGATTAATTTATGCGTGGCATTTGCAGGCATCCCTTCTCTATCACATCAGCTCCAGGAGACGACTATGTAAGTGTTCACATTAGGACTTTGGGAGACTGGACATCACAGGTCAAAGCCGTTTTCGCCAAGATCAATAATCCTAATTTCCACCACACACGTTCTAAACTGTATATAAATGGTGAATTTATTCATGTTATGTTGTATGAAAATCCTTCCTAGTTTTAAATATGCTCACTCATTGTCCTTATGATAGTTTGATTGGTGGTGTTGACTTTAAGAGTGGTTAGACCAAAATGAAATATGTGTTGGTTAATTTCCTTGTTGAGGCTGGTATCAAGGTAATTCAATACCATTCAATTTATTAATTTCTTGAAAGCCAAAGAAAAAAAAAGGTTGCTAGTTTTATCTAGCAAAGGACAAGTGTTCTGATTTCAAATGTGTTGGTGATGAATATTTTGTATAAGTTATACTTGTTTCCAATCTCTTGAATTTGATTTATAGCTGAACTCCTTACCCTGCTGAACATAAGTATGATTCTTAGAGGTTGCTACCACTCTTGATTATGATTGAACTTAATTCATATCTTGAAGGAATTACTTTGAAAAATTTCCAGATTTTCATTATAAGGCATTCTTAGAAATTTTTTTTTTCATTTTTAGCTTATTTAACAATTTGCTATATAGTTCAACTTGTTCACCTGTTTTGATCCTCATTTGTTAAAATCATAGTTCAATAGAGGTATGACTTAAAAACATAAGCATTTTTTAGTGCCTGTCATCATAAAGGTTTGTTTGCCAATGATTATGATTATCTGTAAGGATGAAAAGGGGTTAAAATGAAGCAGATATCTCTGTTGTTCAAGTTCTTTTGTCCATCCTGTTGTTCAAGCTTTTAGTTATCCAAGTCTGTTATCATTTATTCACAGGTGACAACAAGAAGCAAAATTAAAGTTAATAGAAAGAAGAGACTCCTTAGAGAATGGAAGACGTATGAGAAAGAAAAGTGACTAATTGATGGAGTTGCACTTCAACTTGAGAAAGAAAAGTAAGCTGCTCTTATTGAGGCTAGGCCGAAGGAGGTATTGACTTAAATTTATCTTTAATACTTTGATCTGGTGTGATGACCATGGATATCTTGTTCTCTTTTGGTATAATAGAAGTTCAGGGCTACTGATAATTCTTTTTCCTTAGTTTTTATTTGGAAATTTTGAAATTACTGTAATCCTGCAATTTTAAGTAATTTTTCCAATTAAAAAGTCTATTACTTTTACCAGGAGCAAACTCAGAAAGAGAAAGAAGAGCTTGGTGAAGGATGCTTGAGGAGAATCGGATGAAGGTTGAAAAAACTCAGTGAAGGGAAGCTTTAGATCAGTAGAGGAGAGACATGGAATGATATAGGGTTAGAAGAGATAAATGAGACATATTTTCATTAAACGATATTTGAATGGGAAGATTGTTGATATTAAATTTCATTTTAAAACATTTGAATTGTTATTGGAAAATATTGAGTTGTAGGAATGAGAATGTTGAAATTATAGATTGAATTATACTCTTAAAAACTGTTGGGTTTCTTTTAAAGTGCTTGATGCTGGGTTAGAAGAAGAAATAATATAGATGTTTAAAAAAACAAAAAAAAACAGTGGGAAAAAAACCAAAAAACGAAAAAGACCAGCTTTGCAGTATATAAGGTCTAAAATTTCAAAAAAAGAGACCGGTTTTGCTGCATGTAAGGTCTAAAAAGTCAAAAATATGAGGCCTCCAAAGTCTTTTCTAGACCTGATATGAAAATAATCGGTCTAAAAAAATGAGCTTTTAGACCTGATATAAGCAAGATAAGGTCTAAAAGGTTGGATTTTTTAGACGGGTTCTAAAAAGAACCGGTCTAAAAAGTCTTTTTTTAGATCAGATGTCTAACCGGTTTTAAAAATATCAAACTTTTTAAACCGATCGTATCTAGACCAGATCTAGAACCGGTCTAAAAAGTGATTTTTAATCGGTCTAAAAAAATGTTTTTTGCACTAGTGATTTCAAATTCATGAATATTCACCATTTTATTGAATTTCTCAAATCATTACAATATATTTGGTGAATATAAATTTGGGATGTTATATAGGGTTTTCTATGTGTGATGAAAAAAGCAAAACATAGATCCGTGAGAAAAGAAAACTCTAGAGAGAGACATTGGCGGTGCTAGCATATTGTTCATGTTGGATTCCTATTAGTGTGGATACCGGTAAAGGGAGCTGATCTAAGTTGTTAGGTCTTTGAGATCGAAAAGAAATATTGAATACATAAGAAATGTACGTTTCTCTACTACTTGATTTAAACGCCGTTGACAGATCCGCAACAGGGATTGGAAAACTTATGAATTTTAATTTTCCACTATGCCTACCAATCTCAACATAGTGTGTTTAAACTTATAGCCCCAGGTTTAAGAAAGACCTTAAAAAAGTGTTTGTTGTAAATTGAGTTACAAGGCTTCAACTTCTTCTTTGTTGTTTTCAAGAATTTAAAATTACAATGGTTAACATTAAGTCGTGTTCTGTTACTTGACATGTTTTGCTTACACAATTGGGTTACTCTTTGTAAATCATAGTATTATACTACTAAAAATAGGTCTTCTAGTTATCTCGGTTTATAAAGATTTATAAGGGGTATAAAACAAAAAACAATATTTCTCTCGGTTTATACAGATTTATAAGGGGTATCAAACAAAAAGCAATATATTTAATATATCAATAACTTCATGTTTTGTATCTCAATATTATAATTGATATTGATATTTAATTTAGGTTTAATGTCCAATTTTACCTTAAAAGTTTCAGGGAAAGATAATATTACTTTGGTAGTTATTTAGGTTTAATATGACCTTGAAAATGTCAAAAGTGATGTAATGTTACTTTTACCATTATCGATGGTCAATATCATTGGTTAGCTCAAGAGGCACTGATAGTCACCATCCCTCAAACTCATTTTTGTTCCACTCCAACTTGCCTCTCACTTTGAGACTTTCAGTCACAAATGCAGACTTGTGCCCTCTTCCATTCTTCCATCATCAACACGGTCTTAACTTGGGTTTGAAAGTTCCAGTCATTTATATAACATAAAATTAAAGATAATTATATATTGGGGGAGCAAATGAGATGCTGTAAATTGATTTAAGGGTCAGTTATCCGGCTCCAGTCTTTTCCATTTTGGATGCGCCCCACTCTTTATGGCACTTGACCCAAACCAAAATGGGTAAACCTTTAGCTTATTTAGGGATCCTTCGTTAGAAAATAAAGGAAACTAATTTATGAAAAAAGTTGTAATTCTATGAATATAAATTTTATTTTTCAAAGTTAATGGAGAATTAAATCTAATTATATGAAAATTATAACTTTTGAAACATCTCATTTTTGCTATTTATATGTGAGAAGAGTTTTATCTCTTATACTAATTTAAACTGTTTTAGAAATCAAATAATATTGAACTGAATAGATACTCACTTTTGATTAATTGATTTTTTATGGTTTTGTAAGAATTTCAGGCTTACCTGGAATCTTATTGACTCGCTGAAGTACCAACATGGAACTGAAGCACCTACACGAAACTGAAGCACCGATACAGACCCCGATCACATTACACATCAAATACACCAAAGAGAGGAAGAGAAGAGAAGATTCTTATGAGAGAACCTTTTAGAGGGAGAAGAACAATATTTTTTGTGTGTTATTCAGATTATCTACTTCATCAATCCCACGTCCTATATATAGTGTATGTATAGTCACATGTGAATAGATGTAACTCTTAAGCGTAAAGGTATATGAGAATAGACATAACTATTAAATCATAAAAGGATACTTCTCTTTATGAACCCGTGCCTCTCCATAATAGCCCCTCTTGAATCGGGCTTATCCCTAATTCACCAAGGGTGGACTATTATATTCCAACATCTCCCACCCACACTTAGTGGATTAGATATTGTGGGTCAAGTCACTTTCTTTTACTTCTTTCATACTAGGCATTTTGTATGATCTTGTGGGCATGACATCTCCATTTGGGCACTTGTACTAGAAATCCCTTTTTTTTTACAGAGATCAACACATGACAACTGTGTAGCGCAACTCAATATTATTATACTGCCTGAATGTCCTAGATTTACCAATATACACTTCTCTTATAGCTAATCTAATCCTTCTTTAGTTGGTATAAAATCAAGATTGTCTTTCTCGAATGCATAGTATCCACACTCATGAAATTACAAACATAAGGGACCAGTTTGAAACACCAGCATAAGTATGAATAGTTCAGGTAATAATCTTTCTTTCGCCCATATATTACTTCGATATGAATTAACTACTTTCATAATATAATACCTTTAAGTAGCATCAATCATGATCATAGGACAAAATGTTAAAGTTGCAGATATTGACACATATCTCCATGATAATGACAAAGTCAAAGGACATCATTGAAAGTATTAGCCTTTCTAGGACTCACACAACAATGAAGCAGAGATTCATTCACTTGTTTCCCATTGGTGGTTCTTTAGCACATGTGGTATGAATCACATACTATGGCGTTACTCTACTCTTATACTTTAAGAGTATGTGTGGCTTTGATCTTATCATCAACACCATATAGACTTAAGTTTAGATACTCCTAGCATCTAAACCTAAATTCTTCACCTCTACTCAAATGACATCAATTTTAAAGAATTTGCTATCTGTCTATAGGCATTATAGGTGTGGATATCCATGATCCGATCTATATGTGCAATTATATGTCTCATCTCGACTTACTGTACTTTAAGTTGAGGTGACATAGTTTGTATTTTCTTCTCTACCATATTAGCACTCTTGCTCTTTGCTGGTGAACACAATTGTCTCATCTTTGCACATTCCTCCTAAGTGTCAAAGGCAGTCACTCGTGTGGGAAAGCCTACCTCACTAACATGTACGGCATACTAGAAATTGTATACCTACACACACATTTAAAGGCATAATGAAGTATCTATTACTTTATAACATATGTAAGCCAAAGGATTTAACATGTTTCTCATATATGTCCTTGGTTATTAGGCTTAGCCAGGGGACTTTACTTAGGAATATGTTGTTTAACAACAACTTTATGTGCTATAGAATCTATCATATAGTTATATCTTTGCATATAGTTTCACTATGATGCTTAGTGTCTTTTCTTAAGGCAATGGCTACTTGCACGTACAATGCATTAAACCTTAATTGAATGTTTCCTCCAAAATAAAACATGTTCCATGAACATTACTAACCATATAGCCACTTGTACTATCACAGTATATACTTTGAATACACATAATTAATATACCCTACAATTATCTCAAGACCCTTTTGTGAAAGTCATTTAATGTCTTTCACAATGTTTGGACTAGTACCATCTTACAAGTCCTACCATGTATAGATATATGGTATTGTATACATCACTGCATGCATTACAAGATCAATAGTATTTATGTAAATTACTTTCCATTTTTTCTTGGTTGGTTCAGTTAGAAAAACTTATCAAGACTCAAACTTAGTCCTAAAGTCACTGGGGTATACATGGGATTGCATTCACTCATATTGAACTGCTTAAGAATCTTCTGAACGTGATTCTCTTATAAAAGAGAGGACTCTTCTTAAGCTGTCTCTTTAGATGTCAAATCCATTTACTTCACCCATGTACTTCTTTTTCAAATAATTTATTAGTATCATTCTTAAATAGGTACTACCAAATTCAAACTATTTATGGACAATAGTATATCATCAACTTAAAGGAATAACAACACAAATCATTTGTTAGTGGTTTTCTTAACATTTGAAAACCACATTAGGTTTCTGCTCATTGAAATCCTTAAATATCACTATTGGAAAATTGCTTCAATCCATAAAAGAATCTTTGCAAAAACATGTGAAGCCATCACCACTACGTGAAACTTCAAACACCACTTTTAGCAAAATCTAATAGTTACTACATATAGATTGTTCCATCCATATACCACTAAAATTATAGGTTTTACATCACCATGATGTAAATTTTGAATTCAAATGGTTAACTATTGCTAGATTAAATCTAATTAAAATGCATAACAAGTGAGAAAATGCCTTCCTGTTATGCATACTCCTCTATAACCATGAGTCTTGTGTATGTCAATTGAACCACCTATTTTTCTCTTAAACTTAGAGAACTCACTAGTTCCCCAATAGTCTTTTTTGACTTGTTGGTAGATCAATTGATTCTCAACTTGATTCTTTCTCAAAGAATCCATTTTCTTTTCCTTTGCTTTCTTCCATCTTTCCTTAACATAACATCTTGTACATAACACAACTCATCATCCTAATATGGAATAACTATGAACATTTTTCTCAGTTATTCCTTTTTATTAGAGCTTCTTGCATTTCTTCTTCATTTTGTTTAGGTCTCTTTATTGACAATTCTAAGCTCCCACTCATAAAAACAATTAAAGATTGTCAACTTGTTATGTACTGCCGTGTGCTTATGTCTTGCAAAGAGATACAATGTGATAGTTTCACCCTTATTTGAAAACTAATTCACAATAAATGTGGTACCTTTCAATTCTTTTTTGGTCACAATTCTATAATCATTTTCACTCATCAAAACTTAACCCTTATGAGCTCTTTCTTACAACCACTATGGGAATTCACAAATGACCCTCATGGTCTACAAAAATAGCTCACATATGACTTTTACTTAGTCCAACATTTATAGGGTGTAGAAGTGACCACTTAGAGCGCACATGGTTAAATTCAAATCCACATACATTTGATGAAACAAAGGATGTGTGTATTTATACGAATCCACCCAAGGTGGACTAGATAATACTCTCCCACTCACATTTGTTGGGTTAGTATGAACCATAATAGGTTTAAGCATATCTAATAGCATTATATTATGCCTTTATAAACTCCTTTTGGTGATGGAATGCTAGTGATAATTAAATATTTAATTATCTCCTTTTCACAAAGCTCATTGAAACTAATAAGATAGATACTCACAACCTTAATCAGTTTATATAACCTTTAAAATTCCTATCCAATTGATTCTTAACCCTCATTCACATATCATCTAAAACACACTAGTACAAAATTGCCTTTCTAGACCTCCACATTTAGACCGATTATAGCAGATAAGGTCTAAAAAAGAGGTGCGATGGTAGTTTTGTAATTATAAAGAACCTGTAAGACCGGTTATTAAGATATGCATTCTAAAATAAATCATTTAGACAGGTTATAAAAATAAAAGGTGTAAAAAGATAAAAAATTTTAAAAAGTAATTTTTTTTAAAGCTTTTAGACCAGTTATTCAGACAATCGATCTAAAAAGATTTAAAAAATTTTAAAAAAATTAGAAAATTTTTAGACCGTTTTGACTAATAACCGACCTTAAAGATAAAATATTTTAGATCGGTTACCTAAATAACCGATCTAAAATAATTTTTTTCCTACTTTTAAGACAGGTTATGATTTAAAACTGATCTAATCATTGCATATTTCAACCAGCGTAGTTTGATTCTAAGAAAGGGTGGGAACCATCGTCGCCGCGATCGTATTTTGGTGATTGACAATGCAGTTAGGGTTTGCATAATAAGATAGAAGAATCTACAAGGGATTGCAAATACATATTGGTGTGATCCGTTTGCTTTGTAAGAAATCGGTCCTTATTGTTATAGAAAAGTAGTTGGAAATCAGAAGAAATGACGACTATAACCCCCTGCCTTGAAAACCGCAATTATGATTCAAAAAGGCATAATTAAAATGAATTAGAGACCAATAAATAATTAAACTCATTTCAAAATTTCATTCCAATTCTAGTCTCAAATTCAAGTTTCGAATATAATTACCTTGTGCCGTTGAATCGTATTCATACATATCAGAGTGTACAAAAAAATCCTGGCAAACCCCAGGTTTCATTCATTCACTAAGGGTTTATAGTTTCTCATGTAGGGGATTACACAAAATCATTCAATATATACAGTAATCCCAAATCAAAATGGATAACAACAACCAACAACAAAGATCTGTAAGGAGTCTTAGACGCTCTTGGTTGTTCGCTTCCCTTTTGAGTCACTTGCCCTGTCTGTAGGTCAGTTCATGGAAAGAATGAGATTCAAAAGAATCTCAGTAGTAACAAGTCACTCATACAATATATAAGCACACAGTATGTAAGTAAATCACAAACAGAACCAGCAGGAATAGCACAAAGATACACAGCTTTTACCATAAATGACAGCACTCACGGCTGTATACACAATGCGATAGCTCTCGCGTAAACACGTTCCTTTCTACTCCTAACCACTTTATTAACTATTACATTAGTTTATAACTACCATTTGAACCAAAATTGGGCAGCATAACCCTTAAGCAACTCAATTTCCAAAATTTAAAACCAACGGTAATCCAGCAAAATTTCACCGATTAAGTTGCCCACAGTAGCCAGAATAGTTAATATACGAAGGTTTGGAAGTTACCTCAAGCTCCCACAAGCTTTTCCCAAATATGGCTGAAACCCTAACCTACATAACAATAGATTTTTGAGCCTCCAAACCTTAAAGAACAAATAAGAGTAGCTTAGGGTCGAAGTTATATGAGGTAGGAGCTAAATCGTCGGAGAAATCGGCTCATCTAGTGAGATTTCTTCCCTTTCTCTCTCTAAACTCTCTCAACTTTTTCTCTCTTGCTTCAGCTGAAAATGGTTGGAGAAAGAAGGATGATGATATTTAATATCATATATTATATGATATTTAATTATTAATTTAATTTCCAACAATTTTGGATTTTTCAGAAATTCTGGTAGATTTCTGCCCAAAATTTGAAAAATCATAACTAATTCTAGAAAAATCGAATTGGAGTGATTCTAAAGCCTACAAAACCCTTATTAAGTCTAGATGCAAGGAAAAGTGTAGAATTTTTCTATCTGGAATCACAAAATTCCTAGACTCTTAATCTTTGCTTGTTGTTCTAGAAAATAATCAATTTCGCTGGGCAAACTTAAAAAATTAATAACTTCCAGTTCACAAAAAGAAATGACATGAATTATATCTTAATTTTAAAGCTTGGCATGTGAAATTTAAGTCTAGCAAGTTTTAGAATCTTTAGACACCATTTGCTTATTCAAAATGCCATTATAAACTGACTGCCCTGCACTGAATTACACTTAATAGTTTATCAAATTTTCAACCAATGTGTCTAATGGCTCCAAAATCAACAATCAAACTTATTCCCACACAATTTTTCACAAAGAAGCCATTGGAATCCCTAAAACCACCAAATTCCCATCACACATTCTCCAAAAGTGTTTATTCAACAATAATTACATCCACTTTTGAAGTCATTAGCCCTTAATCACTTTTTGGCATATTACATTTCTCCCCTTGTAAAATAAATTCTGTCCTCGAAATTTGTCACACCACTTGAGCCATAAACTCTGGATAATGCCTCCACATATCAGCTTTCGCTTCCCAGGTTTCCTCTCTCTGAGTCATTCCCTTCTAGATCACCTTCACAAATGGAATGCTTTGGTGTCTGAGCTATCGTTCTTCTCACTCAATAATCTATTCTGGTTTTATCGCATATGTGAAGTTATCTTGTAACTCGACTTCTTCATATTCAATAATGTGAGATGGATCTGGTTATTATTTCTTCAGTTGGGAAATGTGAAACACATCATGGAGTCTGCTCAAGTTTGGGGGTAGGGTTACTCGATAAGCAACAAGCCCGATTCTCGCAAGAATCTCAAAAGGACCTATATATCTCGGGCTCAGCTTCTTCCGCTTGATAGCTCTCCCAATGCCAGTGGCTGGTGACACTCTCAAAAACACATGATAACCAACCTCAAACTCTAGAGGCCATCTCCTCTTGTCAATGCAGCTTTTTTGTCGACTCTGTGCTACAAGGAGCCTTTTTTGAATGACTCGAATATGTGCTGAAGTTTGATCAACAAGCTCTGGACCATAAAACTTCCTCTCAAATAACTCATTCCAACATAAAGGTGATTAGCACTTCCTCCCATACAACGCTTCATATGGAGCCATCTGGTTGCTTGCATGATAGCTATTGTAGTAGGCGAACACGGCAAGTAGAAGAAAGTAATCCCAATTCCCTTTGAAGTCGAGGACACAAGATCGTAACATATCCTCCAACATCTGAATAGTCCTTTCTGACTGTCCATCTGTCTGGGGATGATAGGCTGTATTGAATCTCAATTGGGTACCCAGTGCCTCATGTAAAGCCCTCCAAAATCTTGAAGTAAATCGGGGATCTCGGTCAGAAATGATATTCTTTGGTATGCCATAGAGCTTTATGTAAATCTCTATTACCTTATCCGGCGAGTAAATAGAGTTGATCAGTATGAAGTGTGCTGACTTTGTTAACCGGTCAACAATCACCCAGATCGCATCATATTTCTTGATCCTAGGCAATCCTACCATAAGGTCTATAGTCACACTTTCCCATTTCCATTCCGGAATCTTAGGACTCTGCAATAAACCTAGCGGTCTCTGGTTCTCGATCTTCACCTTCTGGCAAGTGAGACACCGCACTACATATTTAGTCACATCACTCTTCAATCATGGCCACCAATACAAAGATTTCAAATTATGGTACATTTTGGTCATTCCAGGGTGAAGAGTATACTAGCTCTTGTGTGCCTTATCCAAAATCTTCTATCTCAACTCCGCCTTAAATGAAACAAAAATTATCTTCTGATAACGAACTAGTTCACTAGGCAACAAATCATAGCCCTAAGCTTCTCCCCATTCAATTTTAGCCAGATTACGCTGTATCTAACCAACTTGCCATTGAGCTTCTTCAATCTCAGCTCTCAAGTCACTTTCCCCTTAGGAAACAGTATAATTAGCACAGACGATCTGGTCTGACAGATTCAAATCTCGAAAATATTCTATCAATTTCCCCTATTGTATCATCATTACTGCCACAAGCATTGTCTTTCAACTAAGAGCATCCGTAACAATATTTGCCTTACCTACATGGTATTTGATTTTCAGGTTGTAGTCTTTAAGCAACTCCATCCAACAACGCTATCTCACATTCAACTCTTTCTGATCATACAAACACTTAGACTCTTATAGTCGCAGTACAGTTCTACCATCACACCATATAAATAATGTCGCCAAATTTTCAAAGTAAAGAAAATGGCCGCAAGCTCCAGATCATGGGTGGGATAATTCATTTCATGAGGCGTGAGTTGTTAAGAGGCATAGGCCACCACACGTCCCTACTGCATAAGGACACACCTTAATCCCTGCTTACTCGCATCACTATACATAACATAAGTCAAGCTGGGATCAGGTATAATCAACACAGGTGTTGTAGTCAATCTCTCCTTCAACTCCACAAAGCAATTTTCACATTTCTCATCCTATACAAATGGTTGATCTTTTCTCATGAGCTTGGTCATTGGCAAAGCAATATAGGAGAAATTTTGAATGAATCTCTAGTAGTAACCAGCTGGACCCAGAAAACTGCGTACCTCAGCAATAGTTTCTGGCCTCTTCCAGTCTAGTACTGCTTCCACCTTACTGGGATCCACAGAGACCCCTTCTTGTGAGATAACATGGCCTATGAATTTTACTTTTGGCAGGAAAAACTGGCATTTACTTAATTTGGAATAAAGCTACTTCTCACACAAGATGTTCAACACAATACTAAAATGATGCTCATGCTCCTCCCTACTCTTAAAGTATATCAAAATATCATCAATAAATACAACAACAAACTGATCCAGATACTGTCGAAAGATACGATTCATATAATCCATAAATACCGTAGGCGCATTGGTTAGCCTAAATGGCATCACTAGAAACTCATAATGCCCATACCTCATTCTGAAAGCAATTTCTAAAACATCTTCTGCTTTCACATGCAGCTGATGATATCTCGACCTTAGATCAATCTTTGAAAACACACACGACCCAGATAGTTGATCTAAAAGGTCATCGATTCTTGGGAGAGGGTACTTGTTCTTGATGGTAATCTTGTTTAACTCTCTATAATCAACACACAAATATAGACTTTCATCTTTATTTTTAACGAATAAGACTGAAGCTCCCCACGGTGACACACTGGGTCTAATGAACCCCTTCTCAAGTAAGTCTTCAATTTGCATCTTCAATTTCGCCATTTCATTTAGGGCCATGCGGTATAGGGCCTTTGATATAGAACCAGATCCAGGCACAATCTCGATTGGGAATTGAACTTCTCGTTCAAGAGGCAATCCACTTAGATCATCTGAAATTACCTCAGGGAATTCTCGTACCATGGGTATACTACTCAAAGTTTCTTCGGTCTCTCCTTATACAGAAAAGAACACCATATACCCTTGGTAACCCTTCTCCAAGTACTTCTTAGCTTTAGCCGTCAAGAGGAAATTCATAATGGCATTCACATCCTCAATACTTTGAGAAGCAGGATACACTATCCTCTTGTTTCTACAATCAAGCAACATATTATTTGCCGTCAACCAATCAAAAACCAAAATGACTTTTAATTGGTAGAGCGGCAGGCAAATCAAATCAACCATGGACTCATGACGCTCCACAGTTAGTACATAGTTTAAACATGCTTCAGTGGTGAAAGCTTTAATACCCATTGGGGTCGACACAATTAGATCAAATGTCAACTTATACACATGTATGCCCAGGCGTTTCACACAATCATAAGCAATAAAAGAATGACTTACACTTGAGTCAAACAGTGCTTGCAATGAATAACCATTAAGAAGGATTTTACCTTGCATGAGATTTGGGGACTTTTGAGCTTCCTCGTGTGTTATAGCGAATACTCTCCCCTAAGTCCTCGGTGTCTGCTCTAGTCGGGGCCATTTACATTCACTCGAAATATGCCCGGGTTGCTTATAGTTAAAACATATCACCAGACCCTCACAAGTTTTGCCATGCAGTGGCTAGCTACAATGAGGGCATGTCTACAAGGTTGGAGTTCTCTGCTGTTCATAACTCCCAGACTAATAGGGCTTTTTACTAGTACCCTTGGATGTAAAGAACCCCTGGCCCTTCTACTTCTGGAAGTATTATGCTTACTGGGTTTATTGTAGTTGCTGGTAGCCTTGGCCGGATACAAGTCTCTTAAATTATTCTCAGTGATCCTACATTCCTCAACCGCCTTGTTAAATTTAGAATATCAGTGGGTGGCTAACCTCTTTCTCAACTCTCGCCTTAACCCACGTATCAACATGTCTGAACTCTACTCCTCATCATCCATTTTTCGTAGATATAAGGAATACCTGGATAGCCAGATGAAAAGAGACAGGTAGTAATCAAAGGTCTCCGTGTCACCCTGCTTAATGGAAAGGAATTCAGTCTCCTTATCGAGCTACACCGACTTAGGAAAATACTTCTCATTAAATTGTTGCATGAACAGTTCCTAGGTCAGTGGCATATTTCTTCTCCGCAGTGTTAGGGCGATATTCCACTACCAATGATCTGCATCCCCTTCTAGCTTAAATATAGCCATGTGAGCCTTTACCTCATTCGGGTATTCAAGAACGTCAAAAATTTTCTCCAACCGGTTCAACTAGTCTTTGGCTGCTTGGGGATCAAATCTCCCTTTAAACACTGTAGGTAGGTGCTTGTAGAATTTAGAGACCCAATATTGAAGATCCCTTTCCTCTCTAACTGGAACCCCTATGATTCTTGGTTTGGTCCAGTGTGATGAGGAGATTTTGGTGGTCGTGTTGACATTTCTACAATTTCTTCAGGTGGTGTCTCTTCGTGAGTCTCCTTTTGAGTGGATTGAACCCGGTCTTCTTTATGCTTCGCTCTCTCTTCTCGGAGCTCAATAATCATATCCCTCTGATCTCTTATCAGACCCATCAGCTCTTGCATAGGATCTGGTGGATTGGAGTTAACTTCTTCTACCTCTGGGTCTACTTGCTGTACTCTGGGGCGACCTTTTGTTTCCTTCATTCCATAAATAACTCACCCTATCAATATCACAAATAGGTATACACATATGTCCATAAATCTCATATATATTCACAATAGTAAAGAGTATATGTGTATACACAACAACCATTCACAATCATCTTTTATTACTAAGACCAGACTAAAGGAGTTATCCTAGAAAACTCACTTACCAGGAACTACAGCTTTGATACCAAAAATGTAACCCCTACCTCGAAAAGCGTAATTATGATTCAAAAGGGTGTAATTAAAATGAATTAGAAACCAACGAATAATTAAACTCATTCAAACTCCCTTTCTTACAGTAGGGTTTTCACAAAATCTTTCAAAATTTCATTCCTAATCTGGTCTCAAATTCAAGTTTTGAATATAATTACCCTGTGCAGTTGAATCACACTCATACATATCAGAGTGTACAACAAAAATCCCAGCAACCCTTAGGTTTCATTCATTCACTAAGGGTTTACAGTTTCCCATGTAGTGGATTACAAAAAATCATTCCACATATATACAATAATCCCAAATCAAAATGGATAATAACAACCAACATAAAAAATATCTAAGGAGTCCTAGCCACTCTTGGTTGTTTGCTTTTCTTTTAAGTTACTTGCCCTGTCTGTAGGTCTGTTCATGGAAAGAATGAGATTCAAAAGAATCTAAGTAGTAACAAGTCACTCATACAATATATAAGCACACAGCATATAAGTAAATCACAAACAGCAGCAGCAGTAGCACAAAGATACATGGCTTTTACCATACACAATAGCACTCATGGCTGTATACATAATGTGACAGCTCTCGCTGTAATCACAATCATGACAGCTTACGCTGTAGTCATAATAACGATAGCTTGAGCTGTATAACGATAGCTTGTGCTGTAAATGATAGCTTTTGCTATATAACGACATCTATCACCAGCTGTAACTGTAGCAGCATTAGGAATAATCACAAAACAGTGATATAATACACATACAGTGCATTATATAGAGTATAAGAGAAAGAGTCACTACCTGGTTCTTTCCAAACGTGCTCTAGCACAGGTTGTTCACGATCAGGGAAAATGTCGAATCCTACAACTCCAAATGCACCATTTAGACACTTCCATAGTGTTTTTAGGGGTTATATAAGTCTATAATGAATATTTATAAAAATGCCCCCGGGGACCCGGCCTGGCCCATCCTTACCTGGTCCGGCTGTACTTTTCCTGAAATTCTAACCTAAGCTAACCTAACATATTTCCTCCCAAGGAATCTATTTCTAGACTCAGAATTATCAAATTCAATGTTAAATTACAAATTTACCCTTAGGAGCTTCACTTTAAGGGTTTCAAGGATGTTTTCGTAATTATGTTTTTTCGTCCTTTTCCGAAAAAGTGATCAACTGTAACCCCACCTAATTTTCCCTCTTGAGCATAATGGAACCATAAAATCATTGAAAATCCAACTCTAAGACTCATTTCTAGAGCTGGCCAAAATTTATGTGTTCTCTAGGGAAAATTGGGGTTTTACGATTTTGACTCCGTAAACGCGTTCCTTTCTACTCCTAACCACTTTATTAACTATTACATTAGGTTATAACTAGCATTTGAACCAACATTGGGCAGCATAACCCTTAGGCAACTCAATTTCCAAAATTTAAAACCAATAGCAATCCGGCGATATTTCACTGATTAAATTGCCAACAACAGCCAGAATAGTTAATGCGTGGCTGAAACCCTAACCTAAATAACAATAGGTTTTTTAGCCTCCAAACCTTAAAAAACAAATAAGAGTAGCTTTGGGATGGAGTTATATGCGTTAGGAGCTAAATCGTCGGAGAAATCGGCTTACCTTATGAGATTTCTTCCCTTTCTCTCTCTTGCTTCAACTAAAAATGGAGTGAAAATGGCTGGAGAAAGAAGGATGATGATATTTAATATCATATATTATATGATATTTAATTAGTAATTTAATTTCCAACAATTTTTTATTTCTTAGAAACTCTGGCATATTTCTACCCAAACTTTGAAAAATCATAACTAATTCTAGAAAAATCGAATTGGAGAGATTCTAAAGCCTATAGAACCCTTATTGAGTCTAGATACAAGGAAAAATATAGACCTTTACTATCGGGAATCAAGAAATTCCTAGAATCTTAATCTTTACCTGCTGTTCCAAAAAATAATCAATTTCGCTGGGCAAACTTCAAAATTCATAACTCCCAGCTCACAAAAAGAAATGATATAAATTATATGTCCTTTTGAAGCTTGACATGCGAACTTTAAGACTGGAAAGTTTTAGAATTTTTAGACACCATTTGTCCATTCAAAATGTCCTTATAAACTGACTACCTTGCACAGAATTACACTTAATAGTTTATCAAATTTTCAACCAATGTGTCTAATGGCTCCAAAATCAATAATCAAACTTATTCCCACAACAATTGTTCACAAGGAAACCATTTGAATCACTAAAACCACCAAATTCCCTTCACACATTCTCCAAAATTATTTATTTAACATTAATTACATCCACTTTTGAAGTCATTAGCCCTTTATCACTTTTTGGGATATTACAATGATTGTAGCTAGACCTACATGGGCACTTGCCAAAGGTGGCAATGAACAAGGTGTTACACAAATTTTGGGTCCTTCGTAAAAGTACTCATCTAGGGACATCACATCCCACACTACCCCAAAGCCCAGGCAGGTTTTTTCTTGTGCCCTATATTTAGGTTTCTTGAATTGGTTTCTTGAAATAGAAAAGATTTCGGAGGAATTAGTATTGAGTTTCATGATTAGGATATCTTATTCTGTTTGTGTTGTAAGATTGTTTAGATTTCCTTGCTAAAGGGATATAGTGACTTGAAATGATGCTGTGATATTTATTCATTTGTTGAATTTTAGTTGCTTGACCATTTAATACTCTTCTTCATTTATTGGTCTCTTGAAATCAAAAAGAAATCTAAGGAATTGGTACTGAGTATCTCATTCTGTTTGTGTGTAAGTCAGGTTAGATTTCATGGCAAAAAGGATAAATCAACTTGAATTGGAAGAGCATGAGAGGAGGCATTTCTCATCAAAAGAGCGTGATAGAAAGACCATTTTAAATTGTTTTCTAAAGTTCATTATATCTATTGTTTTGCCAAATTCTGATCATCTTAATTGTTTTTATGGGTTGTGACAGATGACAGGGATCATGGAAAAGGAAGTTATCTCTTGTTGGATGGTGTGATATTGATCTCTATGTATTTATATGTAATTCGTTATTTATGCATTCTGTAACAGATAAGCTGATATGATGTATAATTTAGTGTGTTTAGTCTTACAAGTTAATAGGATTCTGTCTTTACAGGAATAAAGAGAGAAACTGAAGATCGCATTGTTGCACGTAGTGTGGATGCAGATAATTCTGACATTGATATCAAGAGTGATGATGAGAGGTTAGTAAGCTTGCATTTTTTAACATCATAAGTCGTCACTTGCTTCATGTTGTTAATTGTTTTTTTATAGGTACTTTGGATTTCTACAGTACAATGGCAAATAAGTTATTATCTGCATGCATAGATGGATTGTAAATGAAATTGATTGAACTTGTGTTTGCATATAACTTATTTTTGTATATTTTCTGCACTTAGTTTTGATCTTCAATTTCGCTTCCTTTAATGTTTTGGTTTTTGGTCAATTGAGGCAATTATGTCGATACTTTAGATAATAGCAAGTATACATTACACATTTATGAGTTTACTTGCATATTTATCAGTTGGATGTTGTAAAATTGCTTGAATTCATTATAAACGTTTTTTGTCAGTGATGATGATGACAAGGATGAGGATGACACTGAAGCTCTTTTGGCTGAGCTTGAACAAATAAAGAAGGAAAGAGAAGAGAAAAAGCTTGGCAAGGTGAGGTTAAATTATGCCTCTATTTTGTCACTTTGCTATAGATGAATATAGTAGACAACTATGGAGATAAAATAACTAGATACAGTAAAGGAGGCAGAGCTTCTACATGGGAACCCATTACTTAACAACCCAACATCTTTTAATATGAAAAGAAGGTGAGAATCTGAGATTTTAACTAGAACTAAATTTAAATAGTATCTTTTTAAATTCATTAGGGTATGCATGGACTTTTTAAAAAAGTATGACTTTTTAGACCGGTTGTAGCTATAACAGGTCTTAAAAAGACCTATTATATCTGTAATACCTCGAATTTTGAGACTCGAGGCTAGCGAATAAGCCTGAATTAAGTGGATTACTCAGCCTTGGTTTAGCAAAATCCTAAATTGTGATTAAGGGTTAATGACTCCAAAAGTGGAGGTGATTATTGATAGTTAAACCCTTTTGGAGAATATGATGTGATTTGGCACTTGAATGTGATTCGTATGTGTTGTGATCAGCGCCAAAACCCTATATTTAAGTTCAATTATGGATTAACATCTAAATTGACTTAAATTGAGGGAGGGTGGAATAACATCTAAATGTGGTGATATGGAATGAAATGATGTGTTTGATGCTGATTCAAGAGGAATTACCATAATCAGGGGCAAAATGGTAAAGTAACCGATAAATTGATCAGTTACCGAAGAGGAAGCTCATTGGTAACTCAAAGATCAATGGTTGTGATTGATTTTTGTGTGAATAAGAGAGTGGAATCCCATGTGTATGAGCTCTTGTCTGCCCTAGAAGAGAAAACAAGATAAAACAAGATTGTGACGAGTGGCATCTCGTGAGCCATTGGATTGATCAAAGAGTCAATATTGCTTTTTTTCTTCCCTCTTCCATTTAGGTATGTTTTGAAGGCCATTTGGAGACAAAAAACTTATCTCATATCTCTCACTCCTTTCATCTCTATGGACGCCAAGCTCAAGGGAGGAAAGAGAAACCAAAAGGTAAGATTTTAGCTTACTTGGTGACCTCTTTAGCTCAAATGATCTGTATTAATCTTGTTCATAGTGATAAGTGCTTCATTATTATGGTTTTAGATTTTTGAAAGAAGGTGTTTGAGAGCTTGAAGAATTTAAAATGAAGAGGAATCAAAGAATAGGCCTTGGGAAGAGGAATAGGTGAGTGATGCTTCTCCTTGACCTAACTATTGTGATTGTTGGTTGAGTTTTATGATTTGTGGAATTTTGCCCTGATTTTGTGTAATTGTGAAATGAATGAAGTGGGTTGTGTTTTGTGTTGAAAATGGTGTCATGTTGTGGTATTTAGTAATTGGAATTGGGTTGGATTGGATTGGAACATTAAATGGAAAGTTTGGAAATTCTGTCCAATGTGATTCTGTCTGGACAGTCTGTTTGTTTTGCAGTTTTTAATAGGCAAATGATGTCATAAAATTCAGAAAGTTTCCAGTCTTAAAGTTCACATCCTAAGCTTCAAAATGGAAACATAAGCTATGTCATTTCATTTTATGTACTAAGAGTTATGGTTTGCCAAAGTTTGGGATCAAAACTAGACTTTGTTTTGGGACAGTGTTGAGATTTGGGTAATTCTGGAATTGTGTGGTGATTTCTGGTTATAGCCAATATTTTCCCTATGAAGAGAACTTAAATAGGTTTCATTTGGCTTCAGAATCACCTCATTTCAATTTTTTTGAAAATTAGTTATGACTTTTGGAAATTTAGCAAAGAAAAAGATTTTCTTAGCGACGGCTAGAGGTTTTAGGCCGTGCCCAAATGTTTTTGACCTATTTTTGGCCACGGTCAGTGGATTTGTGGATCGCGGCTAACCCCCAAAAATTAGTATTTTGGCACTTCTGAATGGTGATTCATGGTATAGTTTCTCCCAACCCTTTTGGCATGTGTTTGAGCTTTGAGTAGCCACCTAAAGGTGTTAAAAGATGTCCAACATTAAGTTTTTGTATGTTAAGGAATTGGAAAAGGGATTGACCCTTTGTCCATGATTTTGGTTATAGGGTTGGATATTCGCCCTCATCATGGTTGGATGTTCGTTCTGATCATGAGTAGCCGGTGCTGGAGCATACCTGGGAAGAATAAGGGTAAGGAACATATCTCTCCTGCATGTATTTGATATTTGTGTTAGTTTGTTGGTGCATGTCTTTACTTTGCATGATTATGTGTAATTTGAAGCTATGTTTCAATTTATGCAATGGCCATCAGTATTTTGATTGAAGTATTGAGCTTACAAATTTGTCATTGTATTAGCATGAGTTATATGATGCAAAAATGTCATGCATTAAACATTTATCATGCATACATATTGGTATTGCTTTCCTTATGAGATCCTCTTAAATCTCACCCTCTCCTACTAACCTTTCAGATAGGGTAGTGGATCGAGGATGGAGCAGGCACCAAGGGCAACGAGGACTCCTTCGGGTTGTCATTCTGGGTGATGGTTATTATTGTTGGGAGTATTATGTATTAGGATCTAGATATGTTTATAAGGATGAGTATCTAATTTGGTATTTGGAAACGACTTTGTGTAATCCCCGTTTGGGAATTTGTATTAGGTGCTTATGCCCTGTAAGGCTTTGATTAAAGTATGGAACCCAGGATTGGCCAAGAATTACATTGCATACTCTATATATTCAAATGTGATTTATCTTCGTGTAGCAATTGTATTTAGAATGTGAATATGAGACCAGGTTATAAATGATTTTGAAAGGTATTTGTGAAAACCTTGTCTGATAGATGGGATTGAAATTGAGTTTTGATAATTATTGGCCTCTATTTCACTTTAATGTCGTATTTTAGATATAATTATAGCAAGAGCATTACATTTTGGTATCAAAGCTACAGTTCCTAGAAAATGCAGGATTTGCTAGGATGGTGGCAGTAGTTGCTATCTTAAATCATAGAAAATGACCTTTTTTGTTTGTGGTATACACATTAGTATCCCTGTCATTATGGATATATGAGTTTAAGGGCTCTATGTATACATTATCTATGATATCGATGTGGTGAATCAGTATGGTTCACTGGAGAATTTGATGTGTAGACCCAAATATGGAGGTAATTAATGATAATCTAATTGATCCTATGTGGAGGAATGTGGGTCTGATTAAAGAACTAAGGAAAATGATTTCCAAGGTATATGATACTGAGGTTTTAGGTGTCATGACAAACCTAGATGTTGGGTGAGAAACTCAAGGCAGTAAGATATTACATGCCAGTGATGTCATACTTGATTTGTATGTTTAAAGGCCTTAAAACCTAGGGGACTGATAAGCCTTAGGCATGTGCCTTAGGCTAGCAAAGATATTTGGACTTGTGTTGGAGTTAATGATGCTCTGTAGAAATGATGAATTTGTGTTGGGGCTGATGGTGCTTAGTGGAATTGAGGGAAGTGATTTTCCGGTTCAACTGAGGTTGAGGTTTAGATACTCGAATTGATAATTGAATTGTGATCTAAGGATCCGACTCAATAATTAAGCTGATCCTTCGGAATTTGATTTGACATGGATAGTCTAAGGTACTAGAGTATGGTACTAAATTTGAATTGAAATGTGTATCAGTATCCTGAGATTACTAGTTGTTAATCTAGCACAAAGGAAAAGTTATCTACAGAGGATACAGATCGGAGAGGGCTATCTACGGAGAGTTATGATCAGATACGGCTACCTATGGTGACATCTTATCAGAATGGCTATTTATGAGTCTACTACCTACGGCTCATCGATGATTACGGTGAAAGGACCGTACCTTTGGGGTGGTGGAATACGGGGGATGAGACTATGTGAGCCATAAGGCTATTTCTTCACCTTCAGCCCATCAGTGTTCTGGTGGGAGGACCATACCTTCAGGGTAGTGGAATGGGGGGATGTGTCTATATGAGCCGAAAGGCTATTTTTGTATCTTTCACCTGTGGCAACATGAGGGGTGCCCATGGCGGAGGACCGTTCCACTGAAGTGGTAGTTTACGGGGGATTGACTATGTGCTTTTGTAAAGGCCACTATGACGACAAACCCTAGTGTGCAGCTACCGTGACAACAAACCGAAGAGAGCAGTCACCATGATGTTGAATCGTATAGTAGAGCTATGATAACATTAAGAGTATGGGCTCTCAATGATGTGTTAGTTATGGCTTCTGGAAGTAGAACTTCAGGGCATGTGATTGTGTGAGAAGGGGGTCTTGGAGGATCCTAGTTTGATTTTGCAAGGTACTGTTATGAATTGTGATGTGATTTGTATATTGTGAATCCATCTCCGAACCCTGGGCTTGGAGCATTCGCCAAGTGCTGGGCCTGGACCGTGCCTTTGGGGCAGTGCCAATGGGTCATTCCAGTAGTGGGCGGTGCCATAGGAATGTCACATATATGGTGATAAGAATGGGCTGAGATTAAGATGTGAATTGTGTAGTAGAGCTCACGGTGTTGGAAGTGAATTTGCTTAAGGCATCAGTGTTAAAGATGTTAGATATGATTAGTTTTGATGATGTCCAATATAGATGTCAAGTATTGAAGTGCAAAAAGTTTGTATGACATACTTATTATCTTTATTGACTAACTTCTATATTTAATGTTAGATATCTTGTAGATTAGTCTAGCCAAGAAAGAAGAAGATTGAAGATATTCAAGAAGACATATAATTGGGTTATGAAGAATGATAATCAATTCAAGAAGATATCTAGTTGGGTTATGAAGAATGATCATCAAGTGCCAAAACAAGAAGAAAGAGATTGAAGAAATAAGAAATTGCAAGATCACATGAGAATATCAAGATCCAAGCTATTAGAAGTGATATCGGAGGTTTCTATGGTCAAATTGAAGTTGGAATAGGTCAATATAAAGCTAAAATGGTGTATACAGAAGTTATGGTACCTCCAGGGATGATTACTCTAGTAATCACTTGAGTAATATGGCACTGCGTCATTTTGGAGGTGATTACTAGAGTGGCTACTCGAGTAATCTGCAAAGTTACTTGAAGATTACTCGAGTAACCACTCGAGTAATGGCACTTTGTTTTCACGTGGTAGAATAGTAGTTTGGTATTTTGATGATATCTCTCCAGCCACAGGTCGGATTGAACTGAAACCATCGGCAGATGAAACTAGACTACCATCACAAACTATGGACACCAAGATCACATTAAAAGGAGTTCAGATGAGAGAGATATGATCTGTTGAAATTGACACATGAATCAGCATTTTTTACCAGAACAAGGTTTCGTATTTTGGACATAAATCTCAAAATACATCTCGGATTGAGACAAAACTGGTGCCATATGAAACTAGACTTAAAGAGCTTTACATGGATTTATAATGTGCTTTATTTTAAGTTATATACTAAGAGCTATGCCTTCTGGAATTTGATGCTCGTGATTTTAGACTTTGTCTAAATGCAGAAGATATTCTTTAAATCATAACTGTCTGTACAAAATGTGTTTGGAGGTGATTCTTGTTGCATTAGAATGTAGATTATGAGGGCTTTATGCTGAAATATGATTTGCCATGTTTCAAATCAAAATCAAGAATTCACTTGAAGGGCTTACTCGAGTAATATGCAGAATTATTTCAAACCTCACTCGAGGGACCACTCGAGTAATGCAGTTGGAAATGCTCTTGGCCAAGATTTGAATAACATTACTCAAGGGACTACTCAAGTAATCTGCAAATTTATTTAAGAGCTTACTCAAGGGATTACACGAGTAACCAGAGAAGAAATTATCCAGTAGCTCTTGGCCAAGAAATGACAGACTTTACTTAAGGGACTACTCGAGTAACCTGATATGGAAGAGTACATTACTCGAGGGATCACTCAAGTAATCTGCAGGGTTATTTGATCCATTACTCGAGGGATCACTCGAGTAATCAAAGAACAAAAAACCAGTTACTCTTAGCTAGATTTTGAATAGGATTACTAGAGGGCTCACTCGAGTAATGACCCAGGCTTACTAGAGTGACCACTCGAGTAATGCTTCCCAGGAGAACAGAACAATGTACTTAAGCTTTCGAAAATCATGGGATTAATTATAAAAATCATTATTCTTGCTTCCAATCACTCTTACACTTCATTGTATTAGTGTTTAATGCATTTCCCAATAATATAATGAAGAGATTATGTGAAGAGACAAAAATTGACTTTAAGGAAGTAGAGCATTCACCAACCACAACGGCTAGTTTTCAAAATTGAAGAACAATCAAACGAAGCTACGCCACTCTAACGGATAGGTTGAAATGCTTCTAATGGCTATCACAACTCATCTATAAGTATGGGAATAATCAACGAAGAACAACATCAACGAGAACACAACGACAAAAACATGCTTATATCAAAAGCTATCCATCTCGACCCAAACACTCTCTATTCTTATATGTTTTCTATATTATGTGTATTTGAGAGAGTGATTGATTGTATTTTGCTTTAGTATTCATCTATTCACTTCTGAGAGAGAACATTGATTGTAATCTTTCATCATCAAAGTTGTATCCTTACGAGGTGTGTAAGGGAGAGTAACTCGAATGTAACCTTACGGTGTGTAAGGGGGAGTAACACGGTGAGAGATTTGTAAAAGGCTTCGCAAGTGCCAGGCTAAACTTGTGGGTTGTAAAGGCTTTTCTTATGCCTTGATTAAACAAGAAGATAGTGATTTGAAAATCTCAGGAGGAGCCTGGGGACTGGACGTAGGCCATCACAGATTGTACCAAACCAGGATAAATCACAGTTTGCATACTTTATTCCTTAAACTCTTATATTTCCAACATATATTAACTGTTGATTTATGATTCATTACTTTCATATTTATTGCTTCCTCTAAGATGCAAAAAATATTTTTAAAGTTCTTAAGATTTTTATCTTACACCCAATTCACCCCTCTTGGGTGTCAGCCGGTTCTAACAAAAGACGCCCGGTTTCAACTTAATGTAATTTTGTATTCGTGAGTCCATCTCCCGGGTTGGCTTGGATTGGGTTGGTTCAGTGGTCTTCACAGGGTTAGTATAGCCCCAAGGTGTGACAATTGTGTGAACAAGCTGGGATTGGGGTGCGGTTGTGGCCTCAAAATAGAGCTAGTTCAGCTAATGGCAAATTCGACTACAAGATCAGGGGTTCTCGCTTATGAGGGTACTTACCCTAACATGATCAATATGGCTAGCCACTAGGTTGGTTGCACCAATGTTAACCCCAGGCCGAAAGGCGATGCGTAAAATTAGAATATGTGATATGTGTTGATATGGAAGATATGTGAATACAGCTGGTGAAAGCTGTCGTTCTACAGTGCAAATTGTCGTTATATAGTGTAAGTTGTCATTTCTGTGCATACAGCAATGATTACGGTCATTATCACATCACGGCCGTGAGAGCTATCATTATACAATGAAAGCTGTCGTACTTGTGCAAGCAATGAAAGCTGAGGTATTCTTGCAATGTGATATGTGTGCAAGCGGCGAAAGCCGAGGTATTCTTACAATGACATATTTTTGCAAGAGGTGAAAGTTAAGGTATTCTTGCAATATGTGTATTTGTGCAAGCGGTGAAAGCTGAGGTATTCTTGTGATGTTATATGTGTGCAAGCGGTGAAAGCTAAGGTATTCTTGTGATGTGATATGTATGCAAGTAATGAAAGTTGAGGTATTCTTGCAGTGAGATATCTGTGCACGCGGTAAAAGCCGAGGTATTCTTGCAATATGTATATTTGTGCAGGCGGCAAAAGCCGAGGTATTCTTGCAATATGTGTATTTGTCCAAGCGGCAAAAGCCGAGGTATTCTTGTGATGTGATATGTGTGCAAATGGCGAAAACCGAGGTATTCTTATGATGTGATATGTGTGCAAGCGGTGAAAGCCGAGGTATTCTTGCACTGAGATATTTGTGCACACGGCAAAAGCTGAGGTATTCTTGCAATATGTGTATTTATGCAGGCAGTGAAAGCCGAGGTATTCTTGCAATATGTGTATTTGTCCAAGCGGCGAAAGCTGAGGTATCCTTGCGATGTGATATATATGCAAACGACGAAAGCCAAGGTATTCTTGCGATGTAATATGTGTGCAAGCAGCGAAAGCCGAGGTGTTCTTGCAATATCTTATAAATAGCATAAGCTGACATATTTATGTGAACGGAGAAAGCCGAGGTATTGTTGCAAACGATGAAAGCTGAGGTATTTTTGCAAACAGTGTAAGCTGATGTATTTGTGTGAATGGCGAAAGCTGAGGTATTTGTGAAATGGCTAATGTTGAGGTATTGTTACAAATCGTGGAAGCTGAGGTATTTTTGCAAACAGCATAAGCTAACATATTTGTGTGAATGGAGGAAGGCCGAGGTATTTGTGCAAGCGGCGAAAGCCAAGGTATTCTTGCAAATGTGTATGCACTGCCACTCCAATAGTCCCTGAGTCGCTATCAATGGTTCGGGTAAAGACTATGTGTCTTCCCGGTGGTAAAAGGGGATGAGTGTGGGGTGTGATTGTGAATCTGTGACATTGGTCACGCATCAATGTGAAATTTACTATGGGTCTTATGTAGTGCCCAAAAGTCCTGGTTACCACTTGTGGAGCCACTGGTGGGTGTACGGGTGAAGGTAGCGCCGTGAAAGTTGGTATGGTGGTGTGATAATGTTGTGGATGTTAGGATCGATAGGCACAGAGGAAGAATTTTAAAAATTTTACTGATCCTAATCGAGGATCTATCAACGACGTTTAAATCAGTTTAGAAAGAACTCATACCTTCTTCAACTTAGGGTTTTCATGATCTCTTGGAGCCAACACATTAAGTCCGCTCCCTCTACCCATATCCATACGAATGCTCTCCAATAGAGACTGCATGCTAGCGCCTATAATGTTTTTAGGGTTTCCCTTGTGGCTCTCAATTCTCATGCGCGTATGAGTATATCTGCTGTATCAAGTTTATAACCTATGATGGCTATATTCAAATTTCAAAGTCAAATCAGTTAAGAAATCCTTCTTGATAGAGTTTGGAAATGCGTTTCTCATTTATATGGCCTAGACGACAATGCCATAGGTAGGTCAGATTCAAATCGCTTGATTTTATTCTTTTAGTAGTTACGTTATAAATATTCCCATTATTAGGATGTTCCAAATTTAATATATAATGACCAACATGCAAATCACCATCAGCATAGAAAATGTCATTATGATAAATAGAACATTTACCATTCCTAGTAATAGAAGTATAACCTTCCTTATCCAAATAAGAAAGAGAAACAATGTTACTACTCAAAGCAGGAACATAATAGCAAGTGTTTAAAACTAACAAAAGCCCACAGGGCAGAACTAATTCATAAGTGCCTGTGGCTAAAGCAGCAACTCTTGCTCTATTTCAAACTCATAGGTCCACCTCACCCTTCTTCAGCTTTCTACTGTCCTTTAGACCCTGCACATTTGTACAAATGTGAGAACCACATTTAGTATCTAATACCCATGTAAAGGAAGTAGAAAAATGAATGTATATAACATCAATACCTGAAGTGATAGCCCCGCTATCTTTCTTGTTCTTTTTCAGATCTTCCAGGTAGAGTTTGCAATTCCTCTTCCAATGACCAGGTTCATTGCAAAAGTAGTAGACTCCTTCTTTTGGAGGCTTTTCCTTCTTGGGTACAGGCTTGGTTTCGGGCTTGTCTGACTCTTTGGTCTTACCACCTGAGCCATTACCCTTCCATTTGCCCTTCCCTTTCCTTTTCATACCCTTTCCTTTCTGAACCATCAAAACTGTACTAGGCTTTTTCTTAATACTTTGCTCAACAGTTTTAATCATCCCATGCAGCTCAGAAATTGATTTCTCCATGTTGTTTATGTTGTAGTTCATGAAAAACTAGTCATATCTCTCCGGGAGTGAGTTCAGTATCAAATCCGTAGCTAACTCCTGGCTCATGGGAAATCCAAGCCTCTCAAGGTAATCAATATAGCCTTTCATATTTAACACATGAGTACTAACTGATGCACCTTCAGCCATTTAACAGGAATGTAAGACCTTTGTGGTCTCATACCTTTCTTGCATTTCCGGTTGTTGGAAGATTTCCTTGAGATGGATAATCATCTCATGAGCCTCCAAAGTTCTAGATCTCTTTAGAGCTTTGGAACCATAGTGGCAAGCATTAGGCAACCTACATCCACATAGTCATCCTTATGCTTGGTGTAAGCATCTCTCTGAACTCTTGGAGCATTGGCTGCAGGCTCCTCAGGAATGGGTTGATCTAGGACATAAGCCTTTCTTTCCTGCTTGAGAACAATTCTCAAGTTCCTGAACCAGTCAAGAAAGTTTGTCCCATTGATTTTGTCCTTCTTAAGGACCGATCGTAACAATAGCGTAGCAGTATTACTGGTCCACATGATTCTACAATTAAAATATGCAAAGTTAGTTAGTAATCTCCCACTAAATTAACAACCCTCAAAATAACAATTAGTCCGCTCTGGCAAGACGCTTAAATTCAAGTTATTTAGGTAGGTAACCTATTTACCAATTACATCACATGTAACTCTTAGATGTTTATGGAATTTGATCATCATATGATCCGGCATGTTTAATCCGATCTAACGCCTTAAGATTCAAAACCATTTTGTTAATCTCAATTAAGTCAAAACAATAATGAATATTATGAGCAGCACCATTACTCAAGCTTGTCTCATCAAGATAACTCAAGTGTATCCACTTTGGTGGTTTCCGCAATTGAGCGATCTAGGTTTTGACGTGTATTCCATAAATATAATTAGTCTTGTATTATATGAAAGCAATCATGGTCATATCTCATACAAATAAATACATATACACATAAAAGTATTTATGCAATGATCTTATCAAAAGCAAAATTTAAACGTGACACAACATGGCTTACCTAACCTAAAATTCTCCCAAGCCAATGAGAGGACTTCTCTAAATAAGAAAAGAAATATATTGAGAGAAATTACCATAATCAGGGCACTCGAATGTGATTCGTATGTTTTGTGAGCAGCGCCAAAACCCTATATTTAAGTTCAATTATGGATTAACATCTAAATTGACTTAAAATAGAGGGAGGGCACATAATATGGTGATATGGAATGATATGATGTGCTTGATGGTGATTCAAGAGGAATTACCATAATCAGGGGCAAAATGGTAAAGTAACCGACAAATTGATCAGTTACCGAAGAGGAAGCTCATTGGTAACTCAAAGATCAATGGTTGTGATTGATTTTTGTGTGAATAAGAGAGTGGAATCCCATGTGTATGAGCTCTTGTCTGCCCTAGAAGAGAAAACAAGATAAAACAAGATTGTGACGAGTGGCATCTCGTGAGCCATTGGATTGGTCAAAGTGTCAATATTGCTTTTTTTCTTCCCTCTTCCATTTAGGTATGTTTTGAAGGCCATTTGGAGACAAAAAACTAATCTCATATCTCTCTCCTCTCATCTCCATGGACGCTAAGCTCAAGGGAGGAAAGAGAAACCAAAAGGTGAGATTTTAGCTTGCTTGGTGACCTCTTTAGCTCAAATGATCTTCATTAATCTTGTTCAAAGTAATGAGAGCTTCATTCCTATAGTTTTAGATTTTTGAAAGAAGGTGTTTGAGATCTTGAATAATTTGAAATGAAGAAGAATCAAAGAATTGGCCTTGGGAAGAGGAAAAGGTGAGTGATAACTTCTCTTTGACCTAACTATTGTGATTGTTGGTTGAGTTTTGTGATTTGTTGAATTTTGCCCTGATTTTGTGTAATTGTGAAATGGATGAATTAGGTTATGTTTTGTATTGAAAATGGTGTCATGTTGTGGTATTTAGTCATTTGAATTGGGTTGGATTGGATTGGAACATTACATGGAAAGTTTGGAAATTATGTCCAATGTGAATTCTGTCTGGGCAGTCTGTTTGTGTTGCTATTTTGAAAAAGCAAATGATGTCAAAAAATTTTGAAACTTTCAATTTTTAAATTTCACATCCCAAGCTTCAAAATTGACTTATAATCTATGTCATTTCGTTTTATGTACTGAGAGTTATGGTTTGCCAAAAGTTGGGATCAAAACTGGACTCTGTTTTGAGAGAGTGTGGATATTTGGGTAATTCTGGAATTGTGTGGTGATTTTTGGTAATGACCAATATTTTTCCTATGAAGAGGACGTAAATATCTTTCATTTGGCTTTAGAATCACCTCATTTTGATTTTTCTGGAATTAGTTATAATTTTTGGAAGTTCATCTAAGAAACAGGATTTTCTTGGCCGTGGTCCAAATGTTTCTAACCTGTTTTTGGCCCTGGCCAGAGGATTTGTGGGCTGCGGCCAGTGGATTTGTAGCCCACGGCTAACCCCCAAAAATTAGTATTTTGGCACTTCTGAAAGGTGATTCTTGTTATAGTTTCTCCCAACCCTTTAGGCATGTGTTTGAGCTTTGAGTAGCCACCTAAAGGTGTTAAATGATAACCAACATTAAGTATTTGTATGTTGAGGAATTGGAAAAGGGATTGACCCTATGTCCATGATTTTTGTTATAGGGTTGGATGTTTGTCCTGATCGTGGTTCGATGTTTGCTCTGATCACGAGTAGCCGGTGCTAGAGCATACGTGGGAAGCATAAGGGTAGGGAACATATCTCTCTTGTATATATTTGATGTTTATGTTAGTGTGTTGGTGTATGTCTTTGCTTTGCATGATTATGTATAATTTGAAGCTATGTTTCAATTTATGCTATGGCCATCATTATTTTGATAGAAGCATTGAACTTACAAATTTGTCATTGTATTAACATGAGTTATGTGGTGCAAGCATGTCATGCATTAAACATTTATCGTATATGCATATTGGTATTGTTTTGCTACTGAGATTCTCTTGAATCTCACCCTCCCCTACTAACCTTTCAGACATGGTAGTGGATCGAGGATGGAGCAGGCACCAAGGGTGACAAGGACTCCTTCGGGTTGTCATTCTGGGTATTGGTTATTATTGTTGGGAGTATTATAATTTGGATCTAGATATGTTTATGTGGATGAGTATCTAATTTGGTATTGGGAAGCGACTTTGTGAAATACCTGTTTGGGAATTTGTATTGGGCGCTTGTGCCCTGTAAGACTTTAATTAATATATGGAACCCGGGATTGGCCAGGAATTATATTGCGTACTCTGATATATTCAAATGTGATTTATCTTCGTGTAGCAATTGTATTCGGAATGTGAATGTGAGACCAAGTTATAAATGTTTTTGAAAGGTATTTGTGAAAACCCTGTCTGATAGATGGGATTGAAATTGAGTTTTGATAATTATTGGTCTCTATTTTACTTTAATGGCGTATTTTGGATATAATTACGTCAAGAGGGTTATAGTAGCTACAACCGGTCTAAAAAGTATGAATTTTAAGATGACTTTTAAGACCTGTTGTAGCTACAACCAGTCTAAAAAGTATGAATTTTAAGACCGGTTGTTACAACTGGTCTAAAAGGTAACAGAAATTTTAGACCGGCTGTAACAAGACCTAATCCATAACCAGTCTAAAAAGTATTTTTTCCACCTGTGACATTCTAGCTTGAGACTTGTGTGGAATCTAGTAATAACCATATTCATGAGAAATCAACAAAGATAATAATACACCAGAATAATTGCAATGCATATATACTATGTTCCGGTTCTCTTACTGAACATCTTTCATTGTTCTATTTCTAGAACTAATTTATGCATCTTTGACTAACAAGCTATATATTTAAGCCAATATGCAAATTAGAAGAAATTGAAAAGTAATGAAGTACAAAGAATTTACCAACTTGTTTAAGTAACAAAGAAACTTCATTAAAGAAAAGTTGAATCACACAACCATACAATTTGGTAAAGCAATTCATACTATATCATTTCCCTTTTCAAATCATATAGGTCTCATAATCTATTTTATAATAAGCTCACATATGAACTTTAACGCTGCCATGACCCTTGAATAATGGCTTGACAACTACTTCTTATATGAGACCTTTCAATACCAGATATATTAATTGTCCCTATTAAGTTCATTAATTTTGTTCTTAGTAGCCTTTCTTGGCTTAGTCTATAAAATCATTCCACACATAGAGCTAATCACAATTGATTTAATCTAAGAACTTATCAATAATATAGCACATAGAAGCATACAATGTCATGTACTTATATTATTCCTAACTAGAAAAATAACAATGATATTGGGTTTATGATCAGGAGAATACGTTTGTACCTCTTATCACACATATTCCAACAATGTTACTATCACCAATCAAGAAATTCATATAAGTACCTCAATTAACATGCTCAATTATGACTCTCTGAAAACTCATTTTCTAAGAGCTCCCATTTAAATAGATAAAGCATATAACACTCTTAAAAGACTCATTTTCCAAGAGCTCCCACTCATAAAGAGCATTTGACTTTTACTTCTTCATGCTTTCATTACATTATATTCATAATGTCTTCTTAGCCTCTTATCTAGAAGTCTGGGAAACTTAATAATTTATCCAAGTTCTCTATCCAACACAATTTTTGACCAAAACAAATTCTCTAAAGGGTTAACTCTTCAAAATTCTCAAACCTAGTCTAATAGGTTCTCAACAACTATTGTTTTCCTAAAATTACAAGAATTTTATATCTTCTATCATTTCAACAATATCATATTTCTCTATATTTTTTTGGAAAAAATATTCTAAATTTCATATTCAAATCATATTTGTTTTCTAATATAAATTAGATTGGGCTTTAGACTTTGTTCTTCTCTTATGATGGGCCTTCACTCATTACTCAAAGATTGATATTTCCATGAACTCCACCATGATCTAGAGTTTAAACATCACGACATCTCTCCATTTTGAGATTTTTCATAAAATTCAACTTCCTTTTAGGAATCATCTTCTTAGCTCTCTTCTAGTTGCTCATCTTACTTTGGATAACGCCCCTTCACGTTCTCCCCTTCACATTCTCCTAAAAGAAAGATGTATAAAAAATCTAGAAAAATTGAGGGAAAAAATAAAAAATAAAACAGAAAACTTTCAATCCAAAATCAAAACATGTCAGCCCAATTCACTATTCGGGGGCTAGAACCTTTTTTTATTAAGCCCAATATATAAGAAAGCAATAAAAAAACAGAAGGTCAAAACATGTCAGCCCAATTCACCAGCCAAGCTTGTACAAGAATTTTTTTTGGTACAAAGCCTATACAAGAATTAGTAAAATAGTGTGTTTCACTAGCATAAAAAATAGTGTCTGTTGGTCTCTATGACCCGAATGTATTGAGAGTCAGTTCTATCAGACCCAACTTCTTCCCTATTGGTTTTTCGGCATTTCTGACATGAGATTTTAGCGTTATTGGTGTCGATCTCTTTCTTTTCTTCATATCTACTTAATAATGTCGATTTTATGGCCTAAAAATTCTGGTTTTTCCATGACCCAATCTTAAAGTTTGTATAGGCAACACGTGTTTGAACAAGTTTTTAGTAACACCTCTATATTGTTTTGGTAAACATTCTTCGTTTTACCATTCTCTAGAAGATGGTACTAGTTTCTAGGCCTAACACATGAGATTACTTTGAACCCAAATTCAAAAACCAAAACTGTTATGTCTGTTGGCATACTTAGCCTCCTCTTTTTTATTTCTAACTATTTAAGGTGAGAAACATCTTATGCAGTTGGGCCTCACTATCATTTAAACAATATAATCTGTCCATAAAGAAAATTGATGAACATAAATAAGACAAAAGTATCCACTTCAAATATATAAATATATATAGGTATATACTGTTAATATTAACATTCCAGTGTAGAAACAATCAAACCGTATATACAATATATTGTGTTTGTGCCTCATGACATGTGAAAATCATAGTAATTCACAAATTGAATGAGAGAAGGACATATATGTATGATCATAGCCTTTATGCATAAAATATATATGCATACTAGAGACATTTGCAAACATACAAACAATATCACAATAACACGGTTTCAAACTTGCATATATATAATCCAGTCTAGTACAGAAACTATGGGATAGTTGCAGCAGATAAATCTATATTGACACAAAATAATGGATAGCATGCATATACAACAACTAAAGCATCCTTAAAACTCTATATATATATTCATGCTAGAGACATGTAATAAGTATATGAAAATTTTGTCATAGCCTCAATAACAGTAACCTTGATTCCCCAAAGATACATTAAATATAAATAAAATAAATGAAAATAGATCATTTAATAAATTTTCATGTTTATATCGAAAGAAGGACCCATCTGGATAATTTCATACATGCCACATCAAAACATTGCTCTGATACCATGTAAGAATTTTGTGTGTACCTTGTAATTGTAATATCCTAAATTGTAATCAAGGATTAACAACTTCAAAGTGATGTAATTAATGATAATCAAGCATTTTTGAAGTACATGTTGTGCAATGTGATATAAAGGTGCTACGTGATGGTTTAGTAAGCATTGTGATAATTAGGGGCAAAATGGTAAATTTACCAACCAATTGGTCAGTTACCGAGGAAAAAACTCCTTAGTAATTATGATTAATGGATATGATTGAAAGAGCAATAGGTGGAATCCTATGCATGCAAGTCCATGTGAAATCATGGTAAGAAGAATAAGATGGTGCCAAGTGGCAAAATATGAACTATAGATGAGGTCAAATTTTCAAACACTCTTCCCTCTCTCTCTCAAGTCGATGAAGAAGCATGGGAAATGGGAAAATGAGATCATCTTCATCAACTCATCTCTCTCTCACCATTCTCTATTTCCGTCGGAACCAAGGAGGAAAGAGAAAGGAATGGTTTGAATTTTAGGTGAGCATTTGACTCTAAATGCTCACTTCACCTTCATTGATTTTATTCAAAAGGTCAAGAGCTTCATTCCAATGTTTTCATATTTTTGATGGTGTGTAGAAACTTGAGGAAATTTGAAAGTAGAAGAATCAAGGTTTTGATTTCAGCAAGTTTAAGAGGTAAGCTTTTGATGAATTTTGTTATATATGTTATGATTTTTGGTTAAGTTTAGTAAATTCTAGAATTTTGCCCTGATTTCATGAGAATTGAATAATGAAAGAGTTTGGTATGGTAATGTGTAGTAAATGGTGTTAATATGTGTTATAATGTCATTAAGTTTGATTTGAGGTTGAGTAAGGAAGTTTAGCAAATTGTGGTTTTTAGTGATCTTGTGGTCTAGAGATGGGAATGTGTTGCTTGAGTGGGAATTTGGTTGTTTTGAGGTTACCAATAGGTTCCTTGTGTTAAAATAAGTGAGAATGAGTTTTAGTACAAGCTTTAGGACCATTGGTAGTAAATTGGTCAATTCTTGAAAACCATATCAGTTGCTGCGACTTGGCATCTAATAAGCCTCACTCGAGTGAGGGAGGGTCTCACTCGAGTACGGTATGAAATTCTGGGTATTTTGGTTGAGTCTTCAGGCAGAAATCACGGGTGTAATTCTTCATCTTTGAGTGACATTCGTCATCACTCGCGAGCATTGGGAAGTCACTAGAGCACTAGGGCTGGTGCTCGAGTGCACTTGTCGCCTAGGAGTTGGGTTGCTCTCAGGTAGTCACTCGTTGAGCCTCACTTCTTGGTGCTCTAGTGCATTTAAGGTTATCACTCGAGTGGAGCTTCCTGTGCTTGTAACCCCCTGCCTTAAATAGCGTAATTATAATTCGATATTACGTAATTAAATTGGTTTAGAGACCGTCGAATAGTTCAAAACTCATTTAGAACTCCCTGTGAAGTAGGGACTTTATAAAATTTTCAAGACTTCTTTCCTATTCCGGTCTCAAGTTCAATTATCGAATATAATCACCTGTGCAGTTAATTCACATTCATTCATATCAGAATATCTAATAGCAATCCCGGCAACCCCCGGGTTCCATTCATACACAAAAAGGGTTTACAACCTCCATATAGGGGACTACACAACTACGTTCAACTATTCTTTACAACCAACATAATATACAGACACCCTGTCCAACAGGTTTAACCAACATAACCAAAATAAATGTCCCTACAGGATTCTAACCGCTCCGGGTCGTATGCTTCTCCTTAGAGCCACTCGCCCTGTCTGAAAGGTTAGTTAAAGGAAAGAATGAGATTCAAGAGAATCCCAGTAGTAACAAAATATTTATACCACACATAAGCACACAGCATGTAAGCAAATCATCATACAGCAGCAACACCACAAATCACACTCCACCCTCATCCCCTTTCTCCGCCGGGAAGGCACATCGCCTAACCCGAACCGTTGTTAGCTACTCAGGGACTATTAGCGTGGCAGTGCATACATATAGCCTTATAGCCCATACAGCTATTCGGCTTTCACAAATGGCCCGTCGGCCTCCACAAATAGCCTTTTGGCTCACATAATCACATATATCACACCTCATCCTCATCCCCTTTCTCCGCCGGGGAGGCACACCGCCCTAACCCGAACGTTGTTAGCTACTCAGGGACTATTGGTATGACGGTGTTTACACATATTCACAATGTCGCAGCATACGAGTTTATCACAAATCAATGATAATACACACATACAATGCATCACATATGGTACGAAAGAAAAGTTACTACCTCGTTCCTTTCTGACGTTCGCTGGCGTAGTTGGCTCACGAGGGCGGCAAATATCGAATCCTACAATTCCAAATGCACCATTTAGACACTTCCATAGTGTTACTTGGGGTTATATGAGTCTATAATGAAAATTTAGCAAAAATACCCCGGGGACCGGCCCGGGCCCGCCGTACCCGGTCCGGCTGTACTTTTCTTGAAATTTTGACATGGGCTATCCTGACATATTTTCGCCCAAGGAATCCATTTCCGGACTTGGAATTATCAAATTCAATGTTAAATTACGAAATTGCCCTTGGCAGCCCTACTTTTAGGGTTTTAGGGGTGTTTCCGTAATTATGCTTTCTCGGCCTTTTTTGAAAAAGTGCCCAACTGTAACCCCACCTATTTTCGCCCACTGAATCCAATGGAATCATCAAATCATTGAAAATCCAACTCTAAGACCCATTTACAGCCTTGGCCGAAATATACATGTTCTCCGGGAAAAATTGGGGTTTTACGATTTCGGCTCCGTAAACGCGTTCCTTTCTACTCCTAACCACTTTATTCACTATTACATTAGGTTATAACTACCATTTGAACCAAAATTGGGCAGCATAACCCTTAGGAAACTCAATTTCCAAAATTTAAAACCAATGGCAATCCGGCGAAATTTCACCGATTAAATTGCCCACAGCAGCCAGAATAAGCAATATACGAAAGTTTGGAACTTACCTCAAGCTCCCTCTGGCTTTTCCCAAATTTGGCTGAACCCTAGCCTCTTTGAAACACCAAATTTTGAGCTTCACAACCTTAAAGAATAAAGAGGAGTAGCTTAGAGTCGGAGTTATACGCGTTAGGAGCTAGATCGTCTGAGAAATCGGCTTACCTTGCGAGATTTCTTCCTCTTTTTCTCTCTTTTCTCCAAGCTCTCTTCACGTCTTTTTTTTCTGTGAAATGGGTCGGGAATGGCTGATCAAGATGATGGAATTGCTTTTAATTCCATGTTGATGTCACCTTACCACATGATGATGTCATAATTTCTAATTTCACATTTTCGGAGTTTCTGGCAGATTTTCTGCCCAACTTTGAAATATCATAACTAATTCTAGAAAAATCGAAATGAGGTGATTCCAAAGCCAAATGAAAGATATTTAAGTCCTCTTCATAGGAAAAATATTGTCCATTACTGAAAATCACCACAAAATTCCCAGAATTTCAATCTTTGCTTACTGTTCCAGAAAATAATTAATTTCGCTGGGTAAACTTAAAAAAATCCAAAACTCTTAGGTCACAAATCAATATGATACAAATTATATGTTCATTTTGAAGCTTGACATGTGAACTTTAATACTGGAAAATTTCAGAATTTTTAGACACCATTTGCCTATTTAAAACGTCCATACAAATTGGCTGCCCTGTACAGAGTTTCAATGGACAGAGTTTTCAACTTTTGCACGATTGTTCCCAATGGTTCCAATTTCACAATAAACACTCTCCCCACACGAATTTTCACAAGGAAGCCATTGGAATCATTAAAATATCCAAATTCCCATCACACATTCTCCAAAAGTGTTTATTCAACAATAATTATATCCACTTTTAAAGTCATTAGCCCTTAATCACTTTTTGGGATATTACATTTCTCCCCCCGTAAAATAAATTTCGTCCTCGAAATTTGTCACACAACTTGAGCCATAAAATCTGGATAACGTCTTCGCATATCTGCTTCTGCTTCCCAAGTTGCTTCCCTCTGAGTCATTCCCTTCCAGATCACCTTCACAAATGGAATGCTTCGGTGTCTGAGCCGTCGTTCTTCTCTATCAATGATCTGTTCTGACTCTATCGCATATGTGAAGTTGTCTTGTAACTCAACTTCTTCATATTCAACAATATGAGATGGATCCGGTTGATACTTCTTCAGTTGGGAAACATGAAATACATCGTGGAGTCTACTCAAGTTTGGGGGTAGGGCTACTCGATAAGCAACAGGCCCAATCCTCTCAAGGATCTCAAAAGGACCTATATACCTCGGGCTCAGCTTCTTTCTTTTGATTGCACGCCCAACACCGGTGACAGGAGATACCCTCAAAAACACGTGGTCACCAACTTCAAACTCTAGAGGCCGTCTTCTCTTGTCAGCGTAGCTTTTCTGTCGACTCTGTGCTGCAAGCAACCTCTTACGAATAATCCGAATCTGTGCTGAGGTTTGATCAACCAAATCTGGCCCATAAAGCTTCCTTTCGGATAATTCATTCCAGCATATTGGTGATTGACACCGTCTTCCATACAATGCTTCATACGGAGCTATTTGGATGCTCGCATGATAGCTATTGTTGTAGGCGAACTCAGCAAGTGGGAGGAAATGATCCCAACTTCCTTTAAAGTCGAGAACACAAGCTCGCAACATATCTTCCAGCGTCTGAATTGTTCTCTCAGATTGTCCATCCGTTTGAGGATGATAAGCCGTACTGAACCTCAGTTGAGTACCTAAGGCTTCATGCAATGCTTTCCAGAATCTCGAAGTGAATCGGGGATCTCGATTGGAAATGATCTTCTTCGGTACACCATGGAGTTTCACAATTTCTCGGATATAAATCTCTGCTATCTTATCCGGAGAGTAACCAGCATTGATTGGTATGAAGTAGGCTGACTTTGTTAATCGGTCCACAATTACCCAGATCGCATCAAAATTCCTGATTTTGGGCAATCCCATAACCAGATCCATGGTCACACTTTCCCATTTCCATTCGGAATCTCAGGACTCTGAAGTAAACCAGGTGGTCTCTGGTGCTCGATTTTCACCTTCTGGCATGTGAGACACCTTGCTACATACTTCGTCACATCACTCTTTAAACCCGGCCACCAATATACAGATTTCAGGTTATGGTACATTTTGGTCATACCAGGATGAAGAGTATATCGACTCTTGTGTGCCTCATCTAGAATCTTCTGCCTCAACTCCGCCTGAAGTGGAACACAGATTCTCTTCTGATAGCAAACTAATCCACGAGGCGATAGGTCATCTTGCCTCTGAGCTTCTTCAATCTCAGTTCTAAGATCACTTTCCTCTTGAGAAACAGTGTAATTGGCACAAATGATCTGGTTTGTCAAATTCAAATCACGAAAGTCTTCAATCAGTTTCTTCTCTTGTATCATCATAGCAGCAACGAGAACGGTCTTTCGACTCAGAGCATCAGCGACTACATTTGCCTTACCCGGATGATATTTTATTTCCAGGTCGTAGTCCTTAAGCAATTCCATCCAGCGGCGCTGTCTCATATTCAGTTCTTTTTGATCATACAAGTATTTGAGACTCTTGTGGTCGCAGTACAGTTCCACAGTCACACCATACAGGTAATGACGCCAAATCTTCAAAGCAAACACAATGACCGCAAGCTCCAGATCATGAGTGGGATAGTTCAATTCATGAGGTCTGAGCTGTCGAGAGGCGTAGGCCACCACACGTCCCTGCTGCATAAGGACACACCCTAATCCCTGCCCACTGGCATCAGAATACACAACATATGTCAAACTGGGATCGGGCAAAATCAACACAGGTGCCGTAGTCAACCTCTTCTTCAGCTCCACAAAACAGTTTTCACATTTCTCATCCCACACAAACGGCTGATCCTTTCTCGTGAGCTTGGTCATCGGCAACGCAATACGGGAGAAATTTTGGATAAATCTCCGATAATAACCAGTAAGACCCAGAAAACTGCGTATTTCCGCCACAGATTCTGGCCTCTTCCAGTCCAGTACTGCTTCCACTTTACTAGGATCCACAGAGACCCCTTCTTGCGAGATAACATGGCCTAAGAATTTCACTTCTGAGAGCCAAAACTCGCACTTGCTCAATTTAGCATATAATTGTTTCTCACGCAATATATTCAATACAACTCCCAAATGATGCTCATGGTCTTCCATACTCTTGGAGTATATCAGAATGTCATCGATAAACACAACAACAAACTGATCCAGGTATTGTCGAAAGATACGGTTCATGTAATCCATGAATACCGCAGGTACATTGGTTAGCCCAAATGGCATCACCAAGAACTCATAATGACCGTACCGGGTCCGAAAAGCAGTCTTCGGAACATCCTCTGCTTTCACTCGCAGCTGATGATACCCTGACCTTAGATCAATCTTTGAAAACACACACGAACCAGAGAGTTGATCTAATAGGTCATCGATTCGGGGAAGAAGGTACTTGTTCTTAATAGTAACCTTATTCAATTCTCTGTAATCAATACATAATCGAAGACTCCCATCTTTCTTCTTTACGAACAACACTGGAGCTCCCCAAGGCGACACACTGGGTCTAATGAACCCTTTCTCAAGCAAATCTTCTATTTGTTTCTTTAACTCCGCCATTTCGTTTGGGGCCATGCGGTATGGGGCCTTAGATATAGAGCCAGCTCCAGGAATAATGTCAATTGGAAATTGAACTTCCCTCTCAGGAGGCAATCCATTTAGATCATCCAGAAATACCTCAGGGAATTCATTTACCACGGGTATATCACTCAAAGTTTCACCAGTTTCCCTTTGCACTGAGAAAAACACTACATACCCCTGGCAACCCTTTTTAAGATACTTTTCAGCTTTAGCCGTAGAAAGAAAATTCATACCGGCATTCACAGCTTCAACCCTCTGAGAAACAGGATATACTATCCTCTTGTTTCCACAATCAAGCAAAACATTATTTGCCGTTAACCAATCAAAACCCAAAATGACTTCCAATTGGTAAAGCGGCAAACATATCAAATCTACAACAGATTGGTGCCCTTCCACAGTTACGACACAATTCAAGTAAGCTTCTGTGGTTAAAGCCTTAACACCCATCGGGGTTGACACTACCAAATCAAATGGTAATTTATGTACATGCAATCCCAGGCGCTTCACGCAATCATAAGCAATGAAGGAGTGACTTGCACCTGAGTCGAACAATGCTTGCAACAGATGGCCATTAATAGAGATTTTACCTTGTATTAACTCAGGAGATTTACGAGCTTCCTCGTGGGTCATAGCGAACACTCGACCCTGTGTCCTCGGTTTCTGCTCGACTCGTGGTCGTTGACAATCTCGGGAAAAATGTCCTGGCTGCTTACAGTTAAAACAGACCAATTCTCCCCGGCAATTTTGGCCATAATGCGTTTTGTTGCAGCGAGGGCATTTCCACTCAGTCACAGCCCTCTGAGGCTCACGGTCTCTGGGCTGATAGGGCTTCTTATCACCGCCCTTGTATGAAGAGGATCCTTGGCCTTTCCGCTTCTGGGAAGCATTACCCTTACTAGGTTCACTGCGGTGGCCAGTAGCTCTGGTAGGATTCAACTCCCTCAGATTATTCTCCGTAATTCGACATTGCTCCACAGCCTTGTTAAACTTAGTGAATTGGTTCGTAACCAATCGCTTTCTCAATTCTCGCCTCAGACCGCGGATGAGCATATCAAAACTCCATTCTTCATCATCTTTAAACCAGAGGTAAGAGGAGTACCGAGCTAACCGGACAAAACGGGACAAATAGTCGTCAAAGCTCTCTGTATCCCCTTGTTTGATGTTGAGAAATTCTGTCTCCTTCTCGAGCCGCACTGATTTGGGAAAGTATTTCTCGTTGAACTCTTGTTGAAACAGTTCCCAAGTCAATGGTGTTTCATTACTCTTTAATGTTAGGGCGATATTCCGCCACCAACGATCCGCGTCCCCCTCGAGTTTATACACTGCCAACCATGGCTTCACCTCCTCTGGGCAACACAGAACCTCAAATATCTTCTCCAGTCTGTACAACCAATCTTCGGCTGCCTAAGGGTCGAACCTTCCTCTGAACGCCGGAGGCATATGCTTGCAGAATCGGGTGACCCAATACTGAAGGTCTTTTTCCTCCCTGGGTGGCATCCCATATGATTCCTGATTCAAGGTAGCACGAGGTGGGGATTCCAGAGGTCGTGCTGATCCTTCTGCAGTGTCCTCATGTCGAGTCTCTTCTTGAGTCTCCTCCGGAGTGGATTGAACCGGACCTTCCTGGTTCTTCGCCTTCTCAGCTCTGAGCTCTTCCCTCAGTTCAGTGATCATATCTCTCTGATCCCGAATTAGACCCATAAGCTCTTGCATTGCATCCGGTGGGTTTTCATTAACAACCTCCACCTCAGGGTCTACACGCGAAATATTGGGGCGTCCTCTAGTTTTCTTCATTCTACAAACAACTTGCCCCATTAATTCAGCAGAAATAGTATGCACAATAGTCATAAAACCCATATATATCCACATCAATAAACATATATGTGCACACACAACAATCGTTCATAGATAATCTTCTATCCCTAAAACCAACTAAGGGAGCTATCCTAGCAACCTCTACCATTGCCAGGAACTACAGCTCTGATACCAAAATGTAACCCCCTGCCTTAAATAACGTAATTATAATTCGATATTACGTAATTAAATTGGTTTAGAGACCGTCGAATAGTTCAAAACTCATTTAGAACTCCCTGTGAAGTAGGGACTTTATAAAATTTTCAAGACTTCTTTCCTATTCCGGTCTCAAGTTCAATTATCGAATATAATCACCTGTGCAGTTAATTCACATTCATTCATATCAGAATATCTAATAGCAATCCCGGCAACCCCCGGGTTCCATTCATACACAAAAAGGGTTTACAACCTCCATATAGGGGACTACACAACTACGTTCAACTATTCTTTACAACCAACATAATATACAGACACCCTGTCCAACAGGTTTAACCAACATAACCAAAATAAATGTCCCTACAGGATTCTAACCGCTCCGGGTCGTACGCTTCTCCTTAGAGCCACTCGCCCTGTCTGAAAGGTTAGTTAAAGGAAAGAATGAGATTCAAGAGAATCCCAGTAGTAACAAAACATTTATACCACACATAAGCACACAGCATGTAATCAAATCATCATACAGCAGCAGCGCCACAAATCACACTCCACCCTCATCCCCCTTTCTCCGCCGGGAAGGCACATCGCCTAACCCGAACCGTTGTTAGCTACTCAGGGACTATTGGCGTGGCAGTGCATACATATAGCCTTATAGCCCATACAGCTATTCGGCTTTCACAAATGGCCCGTCGGCCTCCACAAATAGCCTTTTGGCTCATATAATCACATATATCACACCTCATCCTCATCCCCTTTCTCCACCGGGGAGGACACCGCCCTAACCCGAACCGTTGTTAGCTACTCAGGGACTATTGGTATGACGGTGTTTACACATATTCATAATGTCGCAGCATACGAGTTTATCACAAATCAATGATAATACACACATACAATGCATCATATATGGTACGAAAGAAAAGTTACTACCTCGTTCCTTTCTGACGTTCGCTGGCGTAGTTGGCTCACGAGGGCGGCAAATATCGAATGGCAATTCCAAATGCACCATTTAGACACTTCCATAGTGTTACTTGGGGTTATATGAGTCTATAATGAAAATTTACCAAAAATACCCCGGGGACCCGGCCCGGGCCCGCCGTACCTGGTCCGGCTGTACTTTTCTTGAAATTTTGACATGGGCTATCCTGACATATTTTCGCCCAAGGAATCCATTTCCGGACTCAGAATTATCAAATTCAATGTTAAATTACGAAATTGCCCTTGGCAGCCCTACTTTTAGGGTTTTAGGGGTGTTTCCGTAGTTATGCTTTCTCGGCCTTTTTTGAAAAAGTGCCCAACTGTAACCCCACCTATTTTCGCCCACTGAATCCAATGGAATCATCAAATCATTGAAAATCCAACTCTAAGACCCATTTACAGCCTTGGCCGAAATATACATGTTCTCCGGGAAAAATTGGGGTTTTACGATTTCGGCTCCGTAAACGCGTTCCTTTCTACTCCTAACCACTTTATTCACTATTACATTAGGTTATAACTACCATTTGAACCAAAATTGGGCAGCATAACCCTTAGGAAACTCAATTTCCAAAATTTAAAACCAATGGCAATTCGGCGAAATTTCACCGATTAAATTGCCCACAGCAGCCAGAATAAGCAATATACGAAAGTTTGGAACTTACCTCAAGCTCCCTCTGGCTTTTCCCAAATTTGGCTGAACCCTAGCCTCTTTGAAACACCAAATTTTGAGCTTCACAACCTTAAAGAATAAAGAGGAGTAGCTTAGAGTCGGAGTTATACGTGTTAGGAGCTAGATCGTCGGAGAAATCGGCTTACCTTGCGAGATTTCTTCCTCTTTTTCTCTCTTTTCTCCAAGCTCTCTTCACGTCTTTTTTTTTCTGTGAAATGGGTCGGGAATGGCTGATCAAGATGATGGAATTGCTTTTAATTCCATGTTGATGTCACCTTACCACATGATGATGTCATAATTTCTAATTTCACATTTTCGGATTTTCTGGCAGATTTTCTGCCCAACTTTGAAATATCATAACTAATTCTAGAAAAATCGAAATGAGGTGATTCCAAAGCCAAATGAAAGATATTTAAGTGCTCTTCATAGGAAAAATATTGGCCATTACTGAAAATCACCACAAAATTCCCAGAATTTCAATCTTTGCTTACTGTTCCAGAAAATAATTAATTTCGCTGGGTAAACTTAAAAAAATCCAAAACTCTTAGGTCACAAATCAAAATGATACAAATTATATGTTCATTTTGAAGCTTGACATGTGAACTTTAATACTGGAAAATTTCAGAATTTTTAGACACCATTTGCCTATTTAAAACGTCCATACAAATTGGCTGCCCTGTACAGAGTTTCAATGGACAGAGTTTTCAACTTTTGCACGATTGTTCCCAATGGTTCCAATTTCACAATAAACACTCTCCCCACACGAATTTTCACAAGGAAGCCATTGGAATCATTAAAATATCCAAATTCCCATCACACATTCTCCAAAAGTGTTTATTCAACAATAATTATATCCACTTTTAAAGTCATTAGCCCTTAATCACTTTTTGGGATATTACAGTACTAGAGTGAGTGTGAGAGATATTTTCAGGGTTGCTCTCGGGTAAACACTTCATGTGTCTTACTCGATGGGACTCGAGCACGGGTGAGTGCAACACTCGAGTGAGACCTTCTTTACTCGAGTGAGGCAGCCCAAAAATTAGTGCTTCTTTTTCCAAAAAAGGTGTCTTTGAGGATAGTTACCCCAACCCTTTAGGCATATATCTAGCATTTAATAACCACTTAAAGAGTTCATATGAATACCAACTTAAAGTATTACGAAATTAAGAACTTGGAAAAGAGATTGATCTATTGTCCCTAATTTGGTTTATAGGATTTGATATCTGCCATCCTCGTGAGCCCACTGAGCCAGCAAACGTCAGGAAGGAACAAGGTAGTAACTTTTCTTTTATACCATATGTGATGCATTGCATGTCTGTTATATCATTAATTTGTGATAAATTCGTATGCTGCGATATTTATGGATATGTGTAAGCACCGCCATGCCAATAGTCCTTGAGTCGCTAACAACGGATCGGGTTAGGATAGTGTGCCTTCCCGGTGGTAAAAGGGGATGAGGTTGGGGTGTGATATGTGTGATTATGTGAAAAGCCGAAAGGCTATTTGTGAAGGCTGATGGGCCAATTGTTAAAGCCAGATACCTATATAGCTATAAGGCTATGAGTATACACTGCCACACCAACAGTCCCTGAGTCACTAGCAACGGTTCGGGTTAGGACAATATACCTTCCCGGCGGTAAAAGGGGATGAGGGTGGAGTGTGATTTGTGCTACTGCTACTGTATGATGATTTGCTTACATGCTGTGTGCTTATGTGTTGTATGAATGTTCTATTACTACTGGGATTCTTTTGAATCTCATTCTTTCCTTTGACTAACCTTTCAGACATGGCAAGTGGCTCCAATAAAAAACGATCAACCCGGAGTAGTTAGAACCTTGTAGGGACATTTGCTTTTGGATATGTTGGTTAATCATATTGGACAGAGATGTTGTAAATTATTTTTAGGTTGAAATTTTTGTCGAATATAGTTGTAAGATCCCCTATATGGGAATTATAAACCTTTTAGTGAATAAGTAGAACCCGGGGGTTGCCAGGATTTTTGTTATATACTCTGATATGTTTAAATGTGATATAACTACACGGGTAATTACATTCAATATTCAAACATTGAGACCAAGATAGAGAAGTTTTTGAAAATTTTGTGAAGTACCTACAATGAAAAGGGAGTTTAAAATGAATTTTGAATTATCCAATGGTCTCTAATCCATTTTATTATGCATTATCGAATATTAATTATGCTAGTTAAGGTAGGGGGTTATAGTAATTAACCGAACTTTGTAGCCGTTAGAATTGTATATGTAAATCAGTTAAATGGAGTGAATACCGGTGTTTATCTATAAAAACACTGAGTTATTTTCGGGATTTCTAGACATATATGGTGTCATTTACTAAAGTTAAGAAGTCAGGATTACTAATTATGGGTGTAAGTAGTCGGTGGAAATTTATTGGTGTCTATTGGACACTTGGCGCCATTTAGGGGACACAGGGGTCATATGACGTCATTTAATAGGTCTCGATTTGTGTGCCTTAGTTCTGATTAAAAACCTAAATAGGATTACTAGCAAACACCAATAGAGCAGCTTTATTAAAGTAGCTTTATGAAAGTAACTTTAATAAAGTAAGTAATGATGGTTAATCATGACTAAAGATGGTTTTACTTTATGGTTGGCACCAACAAGAGAGTGAGACTTGTCCCTCATAATGCACTTGCTTTTTCAACTTTTTTTGTTGGCACCTCCAGAAGATGACACCTAGCGCTTAAGTCAGGGGAATCCACCAGTCTCCGCCCCGATCACCAGACTAACTTCCCAAACATTGAACTCGAGATTCAGAGGAATTCATCAAGCTCCTCTTTCCCCAGACCCTAAGGGCACCTAAGAGAGAGAGAGAAAAGATGAAGCTAGATGGACACATGTCATCTTATAACTTAATCTCAAGACACTTGTCACATTATGGCACCATTTGATCAAAGTAAGGGACACTTGTTAAAAATCCAACTCCTCCCTCCCTCTTTAAACATTTCAGCTAGCACAAGAAAGAAGAGGGAAAAAACACCCAAGAAAAATAGAAGAAGAGAGGAGGAAGAGGAATAGTAAAAACTCTAGAGTTCCAGAGTTGATTCTGACCCTGAATATTTATTTCTGACCAGTAAGCTCTTCAGAAACATTGTTATACTCACTAAGAGCTATCTTTCTATGGTCTCAATTTTCTTATTGAGGTGTTCGGTGATGTTTAGTTTACTGGAGTGTTGCTGGAATTCCGAACCAATTATAGAATGGCAAATAGGTAAGCCTCAACTTCATTTTGAACTGAATATCTTGTGGTTTCATTGAGTTTTCATGGACCCTTGGTCTAACTAGTGTCAAACCCTTAGCTTATTTTCACATTTCTCAAAGTATTAGCATGCAATTTAGTAGGCACACAGGAATAGCATAAACATATTGATAAAATGAACATGATTACATTACAAAAATCCCAATAGGGTGTATTCAAAATAATTACAGACCTTAAAATAATAAAAAGGCCTTCAGATAACCAACAGTCTTGTTTGATCACCACCAGAACCTCTAGTTGCCGATATTTACTATTTTGCCCTTCGAGCCACTTTCTTTAGCTGGAATATTTAATTTTTGGGGAAAAGGTGAGATTCAAAGAATCTCAGTAGTAACATGCAATCAGTCATATAAAATTCGACAGATAAATATGCTATACACCATGTAATGCAACATAACAACACAAACAATACGACAAGTGCACATGAGTTAGGGCTACTCCCCTACTATCCGTAAACCTCAGTTGGGTTCTTGCTCATAACCAAGTAAATGTGCCTCCTCATATAATGCCCTACTCGGCAATACAGTGTTCATATTATAGAAAATAGCATACACAAAGAATATGAACATTCACATAGTTTATGAAAGATAGAATTACTACTTGGAATTGCCTTTTCTTGCTCTACTATCTGTTTAGTAACTTTGATTCGGCTCGGGCTATTGATATGTCCTGAAATTCCAAGTGTATAAGAATTGAGTTAATACTCATTCATGTACTACTCTAAACTCTTTTAAACTTATTTTGTTGGTTATATCAGTTTAACACTACAAAATTACCAAAATGCCCTTGGGGACCCAATCTAAGTCCCTTTGTACCTGGTCCAACTATACTCTTCCAAAACTTATGACCCAAGCTTATCCTACACATTTTCCCATGTAGAATCTATTTTTGACCTCAGATTAGACAAATTCAAGCTCAAATTATAGATTGACCCTTAGCATCACCTATTCTAGGGTTTTAGGGGTACAATTGTCGTTTCACACCCTAATGCCTTCACACTGCATATTTTACATGATCCCTACACAATTTTTCATTCTAAATGCAATAGATTCATCAAAAATACCTTCTTGTCATTCCTATTCACATGTCATTCACTGTAAATTGGGAAAAATGGAATTTCTTTATTTCAATCAACCAAACACCTGCTTGTCATTCCTATTCACTGTTTAACCACTTAAACACCTCTTGAACATGATTAATAAAAATTTGGGTAGCACCTCCCCTTAAGGCTAGGAATCCTAAATCACAAACCAATCCAAAACAAAGCCAATAATCAACCACAACAACAACAACAACATTGAATCTAACAAGATAACAAGGTTTTATGGCTTTACCATTGATTCCTTCTTTCTCTCTCTAACATGTCATTTTTCTCTCCTTCTTTCCTCTTGATTTGTTTTGCTACAAGTGTATTTCAAGATGGCATAGAGATTAAGAGGTGTTTCCATGAATTAGAAGGCAAGAACAAGTGGATTTTACTACTAACTAAACATGATCTTGCTTCTTGATCCTTGCTCTTTCTCTTTGTTCTTGTGTTTTCTTAAAACTCTCTATCTCTCTTGTTCTCTTCTTTTAGATGAAATGAGGCCTTTGGGAAGGATGAAGAGCTTTTAAAAATATCATCATCCACCTCCTTGATAAATATTATTTAATTGCCATAATCACATGTCAAACTAATTCAAGCCATCATCTTATCTTTCCATCTATATATTTGGACAAAATAAATGGTCTTGAAAGGGATAATTATCTCTTCAAAATATCCCTCTCCCACCTCCTTAAGTAATAATATTTTATTGGTAATTATCACATGTTACTTTGTTAAACTTTTCTTCATCTTTTTTACTTGGCTTAAAATACTTCCAAAAGGCACCATTTATGTTCAATAATCATTTTCTCTTTCTTACCTCATGTTGGGCTAAAATAGGGGCCTTGGAAGAGGATAAATAAGCTTCTTGAAATATCATAATATTGCCTCCTCAAATATTACAACATTTACCTACAATTGTTGACTTTTCAACTACACCTTTTTTCTTGGCCTAGAATGCGTCATCTTGATTAAATGTGAGCCAAGTGTTAGTTCCCTCCTTGCTCTCTTGTTTGGACATGTCCCATACACATGAAAAAAGGAAAAATATAGGCTTTTGATTTTATATAGCTAAATGACTTTTTGCCCATACATTTTTGCCATTACCTTTTTTAGTTTCACATCTTGCTTAAAAAGATGACTCAATTTTCATCAAACTTTGAAAATTCATATCTTTATTTATAGATATCCAATTGTAGTGGTTTCAAAGGCTATGTAACCCTTATTGAGTCTGTTTTTAAGAAAGAATATTTTCTTTAGCCAACTAAATGCACAATATTCCAGAATTATCATTTATTGGACACTACTATAGAAACTTGCTAGTTTCACTTGGCTAACTTCAAAAATACAGAACTCTGTGTACAGCTCCAAATGACTTATATGAACTATAAAATTAAAGCTTTATAAGTATACATTTATTTTGGAAAATTTGATATTTATTGGACATCATTTGATTATCCAAAACCATCACACAACCAGACTGCCACAAAGCAAAACACACTTGCAGCAAATCCAAGCTTTACAATTTGTGTTCTAAACATAATCATGTTGTGTGTGACCACTAATTGCCTTGTTTTGTTATTCCATATGCTCCTTACTTCACCTTTTTATTCCCTTTAATATAAGAATTTTGGGTGAATAAAATTTGGGATGTTACAAATAGGGTTTCGGCCAAGGGGGATTTTTAGGGTTTAGTATTGATTTAAGCATGAATATGAGGATATATGATGTTTCTTGATAACATAAGACTAGTTTAGTGGTCAAAATGCAAACTTGCTGGTTGTTAATTGGGGTTGTTAGTTAGACCAGAACAAGAACTCAAGAAGGGAATGTGATTTTGGTATTTTTGACATCACCAATGAATTCTACTCAAAAAATGGTGTAGGCATAGCCCTAGTTATAAGTTTGGGAAGATTAGATTAACGACTCTAAAATTTGGAATTTGAGTTGCTTATGAAATAGTGGTGCCAAAATTGTGTTTTGTCTGGCAGATTGGTGTGACAGAAATGTTAATGGTCAAACCTTATTTGGTGATTATGATGTTTTCCATATTGCAAGTACACATGATAAGCTTTAAATTGATATATACTATAACGAAATTGGATTAGTACAATAGGAGTTATGAATTTTTGAAGTAAGGCATTAAAAGTTGGAATGGTTTTGTGGCAATACGAGTTATTTGTGATAATTCATCGCCTGTAAATTCTAACTTATAGGATTTAACATTTGCCCAAGTCATCCTTAAGATTAGGAACAAGAATAGAGTTTGGAAAGGCTTCCAGGTAGTACCTTATCCCTTGTATCATTTGTGCTACTGCATATGTATTCCCTATCATATGCTTATATGCAGGACAGCTAGTCCCTAGGTGGTAAGACCTGTACGAACAAGTGCATAGGGAGTTACCCTAGATAGCAAAATAGTGGGTTACCCTAGACTGCATATATTGTATGGGGCAGAGGCATTGGGTAGCGAGCTTATAATTACCAAGCACTGTGGTTATGTGATAAGAGACCAGTTAGGCCCTTTGTTTGATGCATATTGTAAGTGTTATTGCTTTGACAATTTGTTTTACATGCTTAGTATTCTGTATATTGCTTAGTATTCTGTATATCATACTTGTGATCTGTGTACTACTGAGATTCTTTTAAATCTCACTCATTCTAACCAATGATATATAACAAAGGCAATAAGCTCAAAGGGCAAGAAGGTAACATAGACAGGTGAAGCAAATATGGATTAATTAAAGTTCTTTTGGTTATCTTTTATTTTGGATGACTATAAAATTTGAAAATGTATCTAAGTAAAAGTAGATGTAGCAATACTAGTAACCATAAAACCAACCGTGTTAGTTATAACCAGAACATTAATACATCAACAAGCGCGCTAGTATCCCAATGCGATAAGTGAACTAAAATCAGGCAACCAACACTAAAAGCCCATAACTTACCATTAATACGTTGGCTATTGCCAAATAATGTCTGTATTTTAAATAAAAAGGTTTTGAAACTGATGAGTGGTAATAAATTTGCAAACCGGTTTGAGACCACATTTAAAGTATTTTCAAAAGTTTTGAAAAATCCACTTAAATGCAGGTTTAAACCCTATATTGAAGTCGGGGCTTAAATGACTTAAAATAGAACAATGTCTCAGGTTTGTAAACATTTCGTAACTAAAACTCATCAAACATTTTATAAATTACATTGTTACAGTTATTGGTATCAGAGCAGTTGATCTTAGCAAGGAGCTAATGTACTTTGTCTATGACAGTATACCTGATGTTTGGAATTGCCCATCGGTGACACTGATAACCTAGAGGTGGAAGACGTAGGATAGTACTTAGATTCTTATGCTAGCTCTAAGGCTCAATCTATTGAGTTGGCATATAATCCATGTCCTATATTACAACATAATTTCAAAGCATTTAGAACATTTCAAAACATGTAATGAAGTCAAACCAGATACCAGAAATAGCTTTCAACCCATTTGGGATCCCAACTTCAATATAATTTTCGGACCTGTACTTAATTGGGTATTCAAAAAAAATTCAAAATATTTTCAATGTGGTCTCATTTCATTTTTCAAGTTTGTTTAACTCTTCAGTTCTATTTACATTTGTTAATATCAAAGTACTTACCGAAGTTCTTGGTGGATATTCAGGTTAAGTTTATTAACTAAATGGTCCATAGTGCATGGTCACCCTATTTGAGTTCATTTACCATGGTTATGTGCTTATATTCGAGTCTACAGTTGGTACGTTTACTATTACTACCAATACTAGTCTTATAGTGTACTTATATGCATCATATACAATTCCTCAAAAACTAGATAACTAACAAAGGTCCTAATCCTTTATCTAAGTGCTCTAGCCATCTATGTTTACTTGCTTAACCCTTGAGAGCTTGCCCTTACTTTAAGTTAGTCATGGGAAAGAGTGAAATTTATAAGAATTTCAGTATTAACAATTCATTCATATAACATATAATTTCACAGAGCATGTAAATAATCATCATATAACATCATTCATAATAGTTGTAACATTCTTGACATTCTTGACAATCGTAACATTCTTGACATTCTTAACATGTGTAACAATTGATGATATGAACATATATAAAAGTATTATACATGATATAAGAGAAAGAGTCACTACCTTGGCCTTTCCAGTCTTGTTCTTGTATTGATTTCTCACTCTCAGGGCAGATATTAAATCCTATAAATTAGAATTTTTGAACAACGAGTTATTCCCTCTTCTAATTCTTTCATAATTCAAACTCTTATGTTGGTTATCATTAGGATCATTATGGTCATTTTGCCAAGTCAACCAATGAGTTAAAGTGGTGAAATTATCCTAAGGGACTAATTTCTACCCTTAGAGTTCAAAGAAATTACAATGTGCCATTTCATTTTGTAATTTACGCATATTTACTAAAAGCTGGCTGAATTTTCAACTAACTTTGAAAATTCATATCTTTTTGTACAAATGTCCAATTGTAGTGATTCTAAAGGCTATATGACCCTTATTAAGTCTATTTTCAAGAAAAAATATTGCCTTTAGCCAACTGGACCCACAACATTCCAGAATTACCATTCATTGGACACTGTCACAGAAACATGCTAGTTTTACTTGCCTAACTTAAAAAATATATAACTCTTAGTATTCTGATCCAAATGACATGAAGACCTATAAAATTAAAGCTTGATATGTCTAATTTTATTCTTAAAAATTTCATATTCATTAGACATCATTTGATTATCCAAAAGCACATTATAGTATCACATCTTGCAGGAAATCACACTAGTAACACTATGTTCAATTCCAATTTTTGGATTTCAAATCCATTCCTTCTATAATTATGCCAACAACCAATTCCTACACAATTTTGCCTAAGTAACCCATCGAAGATCTCAAAATTAGCAAAATCATTCCCCCTCTTTATGCCCTATTTTGACTAAAAATTAGGGTTTAAGACAACAATTCACTAATTCACAAGTCATCCACCAAACTACTTTCATATGTTTCTTAAACATCATATAACCATATGTATATGAACAAAGCATCATAAAACCCTACAAATATCATAACAACTGAAATTAGGGTAGCAAGAGGATTACACAAAAATCCACCAACCAATACAATACATATATCAAAATAAAGCCTAAGCTCACCTCTTTCTCTTTCTAGGGCTTATGCTTGATTTCTCCAACTTTGGCATGTTGTAAATACAACAAAACACCTCTTCCCAAGAAACTAAAATAATAGAAATGAAGCTCTTAGTGAGAGAAACAACATTAATGAAGACCTCAAGGGCAAGAGAGGTGATCTTGAAGGTGAAAACTAAAGTATAAGACCCACCTTGCCTCTTTGTTCTTCTTTCTGTTTCCTTTTCCTTTTTCACTTTTTTTTCTCTACTTTTGTTGGTGTTGGATGACATTTAGTGGTGAGAGAGAGTAACTGCAATATTTAAATATTAATCTTGCCTCTGGAATATTGCTTGGCCAAAATTTAATCCAAAGGAAACAAGAAGAGTTCAAGTGTCATCAATTTGTGGCTTCTTGAAAAGCTATCTAGTTAGTTGACCATATAATGGTTAGGTTAAATGTTAGACATTTTCTACTTCCTTCTCTCTTCTTGAATTGGAAAAAAATCATGCTCAAAGTGTAGGGAAATTTGTTGACTAAATTGCTCTTGAATCTTGTTTTTTGATCAAACTTTCCAAGTTGTACCAACTTTCAAGACTTATTGACTTTTCCTTCTTCTCTTCTTTCATTTTGCTTTTTTGCTTGGCCAATGACTATATAGTTGCTTTATGTCTTTCTCTCTTTCCTTCCCCTAGTCTTAACCAAATTGCTCTAATAAAAAGGAAGAAATAATTTTGACCAATTGCCTGTTGGTATATATGTTCAAGTTCACCAAAGTTTTCTTCAAAAGTGTATTGAAACTTTGACTAACTCCTCCTTTCTTCCATGTTTGCCCTTTTTAACATTTTTTTCTATATAAGGGGAGGGAGTTGATTGCTTTTTCATCTTCATCATTACTCTTGCTTTTCAAGAGTAAATCTTAGCCTTTCAATTTGTCTTCTAATTTTAACCTCAAGATTAAGTGGCAATTGTCTCTTTTCTCCTTGATTATGGCAATAGTATTTCTTGTGCTATTAGTTCTTTTAGTTCTCTATATTACTTCTTTCTAGACACCATTTCCCTTTTCCTTTGAATCTAAGTTAGGTTTTATATCATTCTGACACAACCTAAAGGAATAAGGCACTTTCCTTCAACTAATTTGCATCAAAATTTATACTTTATTTTGAGTGCGGTTTGTATCCCTATTTATACTTGCTTTTGAGTCATTTAGCCCTTAAATACATTTTAGGATTCTTACTAAAATAGGCTTAATCGTCTACTTTATTCAAACTCATTCTCAATCTTCTAGTCCCAAAATTCAGCATATTACATCTTAACCACAAGCTGTGGGAGTATATTAATGAGATATACTGGAAAACCTCCGATGAGCAACCCTCCCCACTAGCTCATCATTTAGCAATCTTGAAGAGGTGAAGTCATTGTACTAGGATCAGGACATATATGGGCTAGGGATGCTTAACGGTACATAGATTAAGACCACACTATACTTCTTCCCTAACTCTGCTTTCTGGATTAGGAAGATGAATGATCTTATAGATCATGGCCCTTTTGAGTTCTTCTATTTTCATTGGAGTATGATTGAGTATGTGTGGCAATATATGTAATAAGTATAGAACTAGTATGCACTTAGCTTCAAATGAAAAGTAGTAAAGACTACTTTTAAGGTAAATACAACTATTTATAGTAATAGATATGTTAAATATGAATAGTTTTGATGATGTCAAATATATATGTCAAGTATTAAGAGCAAAAAGTTTGTATAATACACTTATCTTCTACATTAACTAACTACTATATTTAAAGTTGTATATCTTATAGATTAGTCATAAACTCAACGGTGAGTTGATGTTATTTTGCTTATAACACCTCATAAATGGAGAATGATCATCAAGAAGAAAAACAAGAAGAAAGAGATGGAAGAAAGAAAAAGAAGAGAAGAAGATTAAAGATATTCAAGAAGATATCTAGTTGGTACTAATAGAAAAAATGGTTTTAACGTCCCTTTTTTTGGCCTTTTTGTTAGATATGAATAGTTTTGATGATGTCAAATATAGATGTTAAATATGAGCAAAAAGTTTGTATGATATAATTATCTTCTACATTGACTAACTACTATATTTAATGTTGCATATTTTGTAGATTAGTCATAAACCCGATTGTGGGTTGATGTTATAATGCCTCATATGTGGAGAATGATATCAAGAAGAAAATCAAGAGACAAGGGATTGAAGAAAGAAGGCATTGCAAGAACTAATAGGGATATCAAGCAAAGATTGAAGAAGATTGAAGATATTCAAGAAGATATCTAGTTGGTTTATGAAGAATGATCATCAATTCAAGAAGATATCTAGTTGAGTTATGAAGAATGATCATCAAGTGGCAAAACAAGAAGAAAGAGATTGAAGAAAGAAGAAGAAAGAGATTAAAGAAAGAAAAACTTGCAAGATCACATGAGAATATCAAGATCCAAGCTACTAGAAGTGATACCGGAGGCTTCTATGATCATACGGAAGTTAGAATGGGTCAATACGAGGCTAAAATGATGTATACGGAAGCTATGGTACCTTTGGGGATGATTACCCGAGTAATCACTCGAGTAATATGGTATTGTCTGATTTTGGAGGTGTTTACTCGAGGCCTTACTCGAGTAATCTGCCGGGTTATTTGATGAATTACTCGAGGCGGCACTTGAAGTAAATGCACTCTGTTTTCGCGCGGCAGAACAGAGGTTCGGTATTTTGATGATATCTCTCCAACCACATGTCGGATCGAACTGAAACCGGTGGCATTGGAAACTAGACTTCCAACACGAACTTTTAACACCAAGATCACATTCAAAGAAGTTCAGATGAGGGAGATATGATCTGTTGAAGTTGACTCATGAATCACCGTCATATTCCAGGACAGCTTCGGTATTTTGGACATAACTCTCAAAATACATATCGGATTGAGACGAAACCGGTGCCATATGAAAGAAGACTCAAAGAGCTTTCCATGGATATATAATTTGTCACATTTGAAGCTATATCCTAAGAGCTATGACTTCTGGAAGTTGCTGCTCGTGATTTCAGGATTGTCTAAGTACAGGAGATACTCTTTGGATCATAACTTTCTGTACACAACGAGTTTGGAGTTGATTCTTGTTGCATTGGAACGTAGATAATGAGGGCTTTCCGATGATATATAATTTGCCATGTTTCGAGTCAAAATCAAGAATTCACTTGAAGGCACTACTCGAGTAACTGGTTGAAAACAAAAGACTTTACTCGAGTAGGTACTCGAGTAATCACATAGAAAACTTCCAGTTGCTCTCGGCCTGCCAATGTTACTCGAGGAGCTACTCGAGTAACCATGTGAAAAACTTCCAGTTGCCTTCAGGTTGCCATTGATACTCGAGGAGCTACTCGAGTAACTTTGTTTCTGAAATTATGGAGCTCTCGGCATTTTGTACCACTGCAACATTACTCGAGTAAGTACTCGAGTAAACTTAAATGAATACTCGAGTAAAGCACTGTGCATGAAGAGTTATTGACGAAAACTTCAAGTCACTACTGGAGTAAAGCACTGTTCATGAAGAGTTATTTACGAAAACTTGAAGTCACTACTGGAGTAAATCACTGTACATTGACGAAAACTTCAAGTCACTACTGGAGTAAATCACTGTTCATGAAGAGTTATTGACGAAAACTTCAAGTCAGTACTGGAGTAAAGCACTGTGCATGAAGAGAAAACTTCAAGTTACTACTGGAGTAAAGCACTGTGCATGAAGAGAGAACTTCAAGTCACTACCCGAGTAAGCTGTGAAGAAACTTGATGTTTACTCGAGTAAGTACTCGAGTAATGCTTCCCAGAAAAACAGAACAGCGTTGCGAAGATTCTGGAAATCAATGGAATGATCATATAACTCATTCTTATTGCTTCTAATCACTCTAATACTTCATTATATTAGTGATTAATGTATTTCTCCAGGAATACAATGAAGATATGATGTGAAAAGTCAAAAGCTGATTTTACGGAAGCGGAGCGTCAACGTTCACAACGGCTAGTTTTCAAATTGAAGAAGCCAAACTCCAACGGATATATTGAAATGCTCAAACGGTCATCAACCTTCATCAACTATAAATAGAAGAGCATTTAGAGTTCAGAACACCAACGAAAACACTACAATGAGAAACATGCAAAGATCATGAATCATCTACTCCAACCCAACTACTCTCTGTTCTTATCCATTTTCTGTATCATGTATATTTGAGAGAGAGGCTATTTTCGTTATGCTTCAGTATTCATCTATTCACTTCTGAGAGAGAAGATTGATTGTAATCTTTCATCATCAAAGTTGTATCCTTACGGTGTGTAAGGGGGAACAACTTGGTTGTAATCTTACGGTGTGTAAGGGGGAGCAACTTGGTTGTAATCTTACGGTGTGTAAGGGGGAGTAATCTCAGTGTGAGAATTGTAAAGGCTTCACAAGTGCCCGGATCAAACTTGTGAGAGTGTAGTGGTTCTCAAGTACCCAGTTAAACTTGAGGAAGATAGTGGATTGAAAATCTCAGGAGGAGCCTGGGGACTGGACGTAGGTCATCGTGGATTGGGCCGAACCAGGATAAATCACAGTTTGCATATTCTCTTCCCTAAGCTCTTATACTTCCAGCATATATCATTTAAATATCTAACTGTGATTTATGATTCATTACTTTCATATTTATTGCTTCCTCTAATATGCGAAAAGAATTTTAAAGTTCTTAAGTTTTTATCTTACACCCAATTCACCCCCCCTCTTGGGTGTCAGCCGGTTCTAACATTTGGTATCAGAGCCGGACTCTTGTTTAAAGGACTTAACCATCTCAAGAGTTTATAATGGCTGATTTTGGGTGTTATATGCTTTCCGAAGGTTTTGACTATACAATTCCACCTATTCTGAAAGATATTGATTTTTGGTTTTGGAAAGCTAGAATGATATCTTTTATAAAATGCTTTGATTATGATATGTGGGATGTTTTTACAAATGTCTTTGATTTCAAACCGAGAAAGGATTGGACAGAAAGAGAAAAGAAAATGTTTTCGTTAAACATTAGAGCAATGAAAATTTTGTATAATGCTTTAACTGAAAATGATTTTGAGAAAATTAGATTTTGCTCTACTGCAAGAGATATTTGGGATACTCTTGATTCTCTGTATACTTCTAACAAGTGTGTTGAAGTTGAAAGTGTTGACAGTTCATGTGAGACTACAAGCTATATATCCACGATTCATGAACAAGTGGAAGTTGACAATGAAGAAGGAGAAATCATAGAACACTTCCATGATCTTGTCAACATAGAAGAACAAGAGGAAAATGATTCCCGAAAAGAGCTCGTTATGGACGGACAAGAAAATTCACTCTCTGGAGCTCAACATGAACTTAAGGTAAAAAGTTCCAATTCTTCTTGTGGTTTTCGTAAAACTGATTTTCAAAGCTTGCATAAAAATGTTTCTCAACCAATTATTGATTCTATTGAGAAAAGCAAAAAGATTTTCAATCATGTTGGAAATTCATGCGGGAAGAAAGAACTTAGGCAAACTGATTATTCGAAATCATCTTTTCTTGATCAACACAATACTTGCATAGGATCTCATAATACATATCATCATATTATTTGCAATTATTGTGGTAAATCAGGTCATATTTCTCACACATGCTATATTAGAAGAAATTCTAATTTGAGAAATAAATATGTTTGGGTTCCGAAAAGACAAGTAATGTCTAATCCTAACAATCAAGGACCCAAGTATATGTGGGTACCAAAATGTTCTTCTAGTACTTTATGTATGCAGATTGAATATAAGAAGAATGAACATAAGGGTACGGAGAAGATGAAGAAGAAACCAAGAGTTTCTCATGCACCAAGAAAGATGTTCATACCATCTATATCGAAAAGAAGAACTCTCAGAGCACCCATTGCTGGAACTGCAAAGTTTAATCACAAAGAAATGCAATGGAGAAAAAGAGTACATTCTACCTCAAGAATAGACTACCATAGAGTACCGCTCAACTATCATGAGGAGAACAAGAAAAGGAGGATCTCTCAAGCATCAAGTAAAAGACTCCTGGAGTCTATGTATTTTGAGAGACGATTGCCAACACCCAAAGCAAGATATTCAAAGTATCAACATCCTAGAAAGATGCAGTGGGTAAGCAAAAGCAATCCTCCAAGTATCTAAGGCAAAGGTACACAATGATAAAATCTCCTATGCTATTGTCTGTAATATTTCTTGAGATTTTATATTTTGGAACCTTAGGAATGAGCATTGTAAACTATTTTGAAATTATGTTTTCAAATTTTTTTTTTTAAAAAAAAGGCCACTTAATAGATTTATTTATAAAGGGATTGCAATGCTCAAACAGGATAATTCTTTATGCATATATAATGATTTAAAAAGAAAATATTTCTTTTATGCATAAAGATATGTTTAATTCATTATGCGCAATTGCCTCGAATTGATTATATTCTTAGAGCATGTGAATTTTATCTTGATTCCTACAAGCTAACAAGAAATGGATCCAATCAATGTTGGATACCATGAAGAAAAGAAATTTATATAGTTCTGTAGAATAAGAAAAAGCTTCTCAAGACTATGACCACATTCATATCTTGATGATGCTGAAATTCGGAGTTTGGATCTTGGTGCTGATTGTGCAAAGGAGAGAAACCAATATTATTCCACCAAAATCAAGCAAGCTGTCACAAGGACAAGAGAAATTACGGTGATATCTAATCCTTACTCTATACTGTGATTATATGAATTATTTATTTTGAGTAATGAGAATTTGTTCATTATTGCATTCATTTAGTAATCAATCCTTCATGATTGATAATTTGTTTATAGATTGCTAAATGAACGATAAGTGAAATTGTGCATAGTTTATCTATCAATTTATGTTTTGAAGTGCACAATTCAAAAATGTGTTTTGGTTTCATCATGTGTTATAAAATTGCATACCTAGCAATCAATCATTTATGGTTTTCAAACTGTTTTTAGATTGCTAAATGGACTTAAAATGAAATTGTGTATTTGAGTTTTGAAAAGTACATTTCAAAAATATACTTAGATTCCAATTCATCTTGTTTATAAAAATGCATACACATTATTTGAAAATTACTTATATATTGTTTGCATTTAAATTGGTTTCAAAATTGGAAGTTAATATTTATGTATACTGTAAATCAGAAATGCTTCAAATTCTTCCACTAGAGTATTTCCCCATCATTGACATATTGATCATTAATCTTAAATGTGTTATCCAATGCTTGAACTCCTCAACCATTATTTTTTAACAAGTTAGACCTTATGTCTAACAAGTTAACTATCTATATGAGTTTCAAGTGTATTTCCTAGAAAAGAATCTAATATGTGAAAGATTTATGCCTAATGCATAAATCTTTGGTTGGCCATGTTATTCCAAGCATTATGAATGTTCATTAATGCATTGAATCTTAATGCATTAACCATTATTGTGGAATAACTTACCAGGATAATATTCTAAAACACTAGTCATTTGGATCAATAAGTATGTGTTTCATCATCCATAAATTCCTATACTCATCTTGTTGCTCAAATGCATTACCATTTGTCTTCATCCATTCTTCGAGTAACTAGATCCTTTTATTCAAATTCTTGAGTTGAATATCCCTATTCTTCAAAACACATCTCTAAAAGTCAAGTTCATCTCTTGGTCAATAGCAAAGTCATTGTGTTTATATACATCATTGAAATTAAGCCTTTTTGGCTAATTCATTTTCAATATGACTTTTGCTCTTGGGAAAATTCTCAAACATGTTAAACTCCAATGTCTAACATGTTATCTTAGTTGTTCTCTAAAAAGGAAGCTTTCTGCTATATTTAAACTGTTGACTTCCACCATTTTTAACATAAACATTGATTATAAACATATTTCAAAGATGAGTTTTGCATATATTCAAAATTTGAATTTTACAATGCATTATTATGATTTGAAACTACATCTGAGATTTGAACAATTTGCATATCTCATTATCATTCTTGAAAAACTTGATTTCATTCATGATTTATCCTTTCATAAAAGTTGGTCATTATGAACAAGTTTTTAACTCTCTTTGATCTGACTTACATTGATTACATGAAAATTTTATCAATGACATATCTTTTAAAATGTATTTACAAATTGTCATTGATCTTTGAAATCATCATTCTTGGTATTATTTGTTCGTTACCCTTTATGATTTAATTGCTTGAATTTATTTAATTGGGTAAAATTATATTTTGGTCTTTGTTGATTATTATACTATTTGCTCAAATATCATATGATTCAATTATATAAGAGCATAAGAGTTATAATGTCTAATATTATATGGACCCAAGAGAAAGTTGGGTACCAAAGAGCATTTATTTATACTTTTGCAGGAGTTGATTGAAATGCTCTACTTTTAGATACAAAGATCAAAGGCTAACAGAGAAGGCATGACTAGCAGTGTTGCAATGTGAGCAGAAGCAAAATCTGTGGTATCGTTTAAGTGACATCATAAGTAAGTAGCTAGTGATGCAGCCAGAGAAAGAGAAAGAAGAAGAAAATCTCTTAGGTGAACCTAGACGAGATTCATCTCAAAGCAACTCAAGGCCAAGAATAAGTTTAGCCAATATGAATCTTTGTTGCCTACCCACCTTCCATATTGTTCCAAGGTGATCAGAAGATATTCAGAGGAAGATGCTGAGATGCACAGAATCATCAAGCTTGGTGAGCCTATGAGGATTCTCAACTACAATCCTAGCTCTATGTTTTCACAAAATTATATGATATATCTATACTAGAGCTATGGTGAGCAAGGCCAATTCAATCGCTTCATGAAAGGATTATCACACAATGGCCTATATTATTAGTGAGAAGGAGAGGAATATCGAAGAGATCATGTCTTTCAAAGAACAAGAGGTATATATATATATATACTTCTACAGGACTTACTCCAAGTAATCAGAAGTTACTTCAAGTAATCTGCAATTACTTCAATTCGCAATTACTCCAAGTAAGTCTGAATCTCACTCCAAGTTAACACAAGAGGCATAGAGGATGAGAGCTGAGACTTCAAGAATAGATGAGTTACAACATTTTGCTAGAGCTGGTCTCCCTGGTCCTTCATTCTTTGGTCCATTTGTCCAAGGTTATCTGAGAAAGGAGCTCAACAATCACACAGAGCTTGCTACAAACAATGTTGAGTTCATTACTTCTGTGAATGGCAAGATTAGACAACTCTGTGGTTCAATCAACCAGAACTTCAAGGCTTTATTATGAGCTCATCCTGGTATCCTAAAGTGCCTACAGAGATTATGCCTCAGAATCTTTTAACACTAATCACATCATCAGACAGTGAGTATCTAACGATGCATCAACGGATTTCAGAGGATTATGGCTCGAGTGATTACGATATTACTCGAGTGAGGTATTGTATTCTTACTCAATTAAAATTCTCTAAGTTGCAACACTTGAGTGAGCACTCAAGTGATGGTTGAGTGGAATTACTCGAATAACTACTCAAGGGATACAGGGTTACAACCTTAAAACCCTGAATAGCATCATCATTTTCAACTTGATTTTTCTCTAATCTTCATATTTTCATACTCATTCTCTCTACAAAATTTCCAATGATTTTACAAAATTCAAGAGAGTTATTAATTGTATTGCTCATAATTTTTTTTTAAAAAAACATGCATTCATTAAGGGGGAGCTTCACATTCACATGTGTTTTATATCTTAAAAGCTCATCTCATTTATTGAAAGAAAATTCTTTTAACATACTCATCTGAATTCACTATCTTTTTAATTAGTTTTGATGATGTGTTACTATTTTCCTTTCATGATCTTAATTTTTAACATATCATATAGAAAGAATGGCTTTGGTTTATGCAATAAATTTGATACTTGATTGCACTAACCACTCTCCTTGCAAGAATATTTTTATTTATAACAGGAGAATTTGTTCTATGCAAGATGATTCCTCAGCACACTAAAAGGAGCATATATGATGACATATGCTTTAACAATCAATCAAGGGAGATAAATTGGCTACAATATTCAAAACAATAAATACATATGCCAATACAAATGAGCATTGAGCATGCTGAACAGAAGCTCAACTCAACTGGAGAATCTATCAACTTTGAGGAAAGATGATTTAACACTGGCTACAACCCTCAAAGCAACAAAAGGCACAAGTCAGGATGATTTTAGTAGCATTCTAAGGAAGGCTATTCCTAAAGCTTTCTATTGAGCACACTTCAGAGCCTACCATTGAGCCAGCCAACTCCTATGAACAAGATCCATCACAGTTGCATAGTGAAAGTATGGTGAACATAACATCTTGGATCTAACACAACAAGAAAGGAAGGAGATGGGTTTCATGGATCAATCTTCAGCTTGCCAAATACAAATGAGCATTTCTAAACCCTCTCTTTATATTTTGAGCTTACTTTGCATATTCTTGACTATGGAAGTTTTCTTGAAAACCTTTCCAAATTGTTTCAAATTTGTTTTTCATGAAAACCATTTTTTCATTTAATTATAAATGAAACTACTTTCAAAACGGGGGAGAGAAACTTGTTTTCCTGATGCATTTATTTTGATTAATAGGGAAAATGACATTTCTCATTTGACTTCATATTTACTTCTCTACAAGTCTTTCTTCTTTATACTTCAAACTTTTTGTTGATGTCAAATAGGGGGAGAGAAAGGCAAGAAAAATATATTGTTCTTACATAGTTTTTATAACTCATATTTTTCTTGAAGGATTTGTCATCATCAAAAAGGGGGAGAATGTTAGATATGAATAGTTTTGATGATGTCAAATATAGATGTTAAATATGAGCAAAAAGTTTGTATGATATAATTATCTTCTACATTGACTAACTACTATATTTAATGTTGCATATTTTGTAGATTAGTCATAAACCCGATTGTGGGTTGATGTTATAATGCCTCATATGTGGAGAATGATATCAAGAAGAAAATCAAGAGACAAGGGATTGAAGAAAGAAGGCATTGCAAGAACTAATAGGGATATCAAGCAAAGATTGAAGAAGATTGAAGATATTCAAGAAGATATCTAGTTGGTTTATGAAGAATGATCATCAATTCAAGAAGATATCTAGTTGAGTTATGAAGAATGATCATCAAGTGGCAAAACAAGAAGAAAGAGATTGAAGAAAGAAGAAGAAAGAGATTAAAGAAAGAAAAACTTGCAAGATCACATGAGAATATCAAGATCCAAGCTACTAGAAGTGATACCGGAGGCTTCTATGATCATACGGAAGTTAGAATGGGTCAATACGAGGCTAAAATGATGTATACGGAAGCTATGGTACCTTTGGGGATGATTACCCGAGTAATCACTCGAGTAATATGGTATTGTCTGATTTTGGAGGTGTTTACTCGAGGCCTTACTCGAGTAATCTGCCGGGTTATTTGATGAATTACTCGAGGCGGCACTTGAAGTAAATGCACTCTGTTTTCGCGCGGCAGAACAGAGGTTCGGTATTTTGATGATATCTCTCCAACCACATGTCGGATCGAACTGAAACCGGTGGCATTGGAAACTAGACTTCCAACACGAACTTTTAACACCAAGATCACATTCAAAGAAGTTCATATGAGGGAGATATGATCTGTTGAAGTTGACTCATGAATCACCGTCATATTCCAGGACAGCTTCGGTATTTTGGACATAACTCTCAAAATACATATCGGATTGAGACGAAACCGGTGCCATATGAAAGAAGACTCAAAGAGCTTTCCATGGATATATAATTTGTCACATTTGAAGCTATATCCTAAGAGCTATGACTTCTGGAAGTTGCTGCTCGTGATTTCAGGATTGTCTAAGTACAGGAGATACTCTTTGGATCATAACTTTCTGTACACAACGAGTTTGGAGTTGATTCTTGTTGCATTGGAACGTAGATAATGAGGGCTTTCCGATGATATATAATTTGCCATGTTTCGAGTCAAAATCAAGAATTCACTTGAAGGCACTACTCGAGTAACTGGTTGAAAACAAAAGACTTTACTCGAGTAGGTACTCGAGTAATCACATAGAAAACTTCCAGTTGCTCTCGGCCTGCCAATGTTACTCGAGGAGCTACTCGAGTAACCATGTGAAAAACTTCCAGTTGCCTTCAGGTTGCCATTGATACTCGAGGAGCTACTCGAGTAACTTTGTTTCTGAAATTATGGAGCTCTCGGCATTTTGTACCACTGCAACATTACTCGAGTAAGTACTCGAGTAAACTTAAATGAATACTCGAGTAAAGCACTGTGCATGAAGAGTTATTGACGAAAACTTCAAGTCACTACTGGAGTAAAGCACTGTTCATGAAGAGTTATTTACGAAAACTTGAAGTCACTACTGGAGTAAATCACTGTACATTGACGAAAACTTCAAGTCACTACTGGAGTAAATCACTGTTCATGAAGAGTTATTGACGAAAACTTCAAGTCAGTACTGGAGTAAAGCACTGTGCATGAAGAGAAAACTTCAAGTTACTACTGGAGTAAAGCACTGTGCATGAAGAGAGAACTTCAAGTCACTACCCGAGTAAGCTGTGAAGAAACTTGATGTTTACTCGAGTAAGTACTCGAGTAATGCTTCCCAGAAAAACAGAACAGCGTTGCGAAGATTCTGGAAATCAATGGAATGATCATATAACTCATTCTTATTGCTTCTAATCACTCTAATACTTCATTATATTAGTGATTAATGTATTTCTCCAGGAATACAATGAAGATATGATGTGAAAAGTCAAAAGCTGATTTTACGGAAGCGGAGCGTCAACGTTCACAACGGCTAGTTTTCAAATTGAAGAAGCCAAACTCCAACGGATATATTGAAATGCTCAAACGGTCATCAACCTTCATCAACTATAAATAGAAGAGCATTTAGAGTTCAGAACACCAACGAAAACACTACAATGAGAAACATGCAAAGATCATGAATCATCTACTCCAACCCAACTACTCTCTGTTCTTATCCATTTTCTGTATCATGTATATTTGAGAGAGAGGCTATTTTCGTTATGCTTCAGTATTCATCTATTCACTTCTGAGAGAGAAGATTGATTGTAATCTTTCATCATCAAAGTTGTATCCTTACGGTGTGTAAGGGGGAACAACTTGGTTGTAATCTTACGGTGTGTAAGGGGGAGCAACTTGGTTGTAATCTTACGGTGTGTAAGGGGGAGTAATCTCAGTGTGAGAATTGTAAAGGCTTCACAAGTGCCCGGATCAAACTTGTGAGAGTGTAGTGGTTCTCAAGTACCCAGTTAAACTTGAGGAAGATAGTGGATTGAAAATCTCAGGAGGAGCCTGGGGACTGGACGTAGGTCATCGTGGATTGGGCCGAACCAGGATAAATCACAGTTTGCATATTCTCTTCCCTAAGCTCTTATACTTCCAGCATATATCATTTAAATATCTAACTGTGATTTATGATTCATTACTTTCATATTTATTGCTTCCTCTAATATGCGAAAAGAATTTTAAAGTTCTTAAGTTTTTATCTTACACCCAATTCACCCCCCCTCTTGGGTGTCAGCCGGTTCTAACACTTTTAATGTATGAAAACAGAGGGACGTCTATCTGAGGGTCATGGAAAAAAATGTCAATAACATCCATAAAATAGGGGACATTAAATAGGCAGGACTTTAGACTTCCCCACTTAAGACTAGGGACGTCTAATGTCTGAGGTGAACATTAGACATCCCCAGTTTGGAATGGGGATATCTAAAGTGGACCTTTAGACGTCCCCAGTCTAAACTCCACTTTAGACATCCCCAGTATGAAATGGGGACGTCTAAAGGTTCACTTTAGATGTCCCCAGTCTAAACTGGGGATGTCTAAAGGTCACTTTAGACATCCTCAGTACACACTGGGGACATCTAAAGTGTCGCCCCCCTTTCCCTCGTCCATTTTTATTTTAAGGACATTGAAATTCTTTTTAAATGGCCTTTTTATATATATTTCACTGTCTCGAAAATGTAAACTACAGAAATAGGATGGAAACAACAGAATAAAACAACAGCAGTTCAACAGAATGGAAACAACAACTTGAAACACAGTGATCAACCCAAGCCTCTACTATATGCAATAACTTTAAGGAGTAGCAAACTAATTAACTAACAAACCACACAAACTACACAACAATCTATATCCAAGTCTGTTATTGCACTAAAAAGACTATATCCAAGTCCCCAGTTTGTAAAATCTATATCCAACAACAACAATGCTAATTATATGTACAATATATAGAACTACCACAAAAGTATGTCCTACATAAACAACTAAAGACTTTACTCTGGTATACGTTGAAGAAGATGTCCAGCCAAAAAGTCTCAATCATATTTATGTCTTCATATGAGTAGGCATCTTCATTGTCAAAAATTTGTAAATTAGAAAATAAGCTTAGATGAAATAATGAATCAAGTAAAGGAAATGCCATTGAATTACAACACCAAGAATATTATCCTCTGAGAATGAAGAAGCGATTTTACTTGTTCAAATTTTTTCGTAATGCCACTCTGAATGATGTTAAACATATAAAGTAAGACATAGTATCCACATTCCCAGCTACCAGGTTGTTGAGGGCACTATAAATCAAAAGCAAATGGTTAAAATCAATAAAGGCATATCTAGAATGACCGTCAATCAAAAGAACTTGATTTGAAACTATGTACGTACCTTTAGAAACAACCATCTCAGGTCTTTGCCACCTTTACGATCGCGTGGACCGCCAAGCGCTTGATACGTCTTGCATGCAATATCATTAAAATGAAAATCAACATAAATTAGAATAATTCATTTAAGTCAAGAATCAAGAAGCAATGAAATACAAAAAAATAACTTACGTGTTGAAGACACTTTTTGTTTCTTTGTCTAGTCTTTTACTTAAGTAATCAAACCAGTAAACAACATGGGCATAAGGACAGAGAACACACAAACTCCAGTGGTAACTATCACAACATATACAGATTAAAAAGAAGTTAGCTGTCAAGGCAATTATTTATTAAAAATCTCAAATACATAAAATTTAAATGCGTACCCTTGAACAATCGGTGCTAGATAACAACGATAGTCGTTCTCTCCCACTGTGAAGCCCACATAGTGCGTCCTTTTTTTCAATGTATTCCTACTCCTTGTCGTATATGCAAGAGACAAGAATCCATATAAATCAACTCTTTGCAAGTCAATGCATATACTACGAAAGGAGCTATAATAGAATTAAAATTATGAATGTATTAGCTAGTTAAAATCAACTTAACTAAATGAAGGAAAAAATGGGAAATAAAAAACTTACAGGATTGCAAATTTGCCCCATCCAATATCTAGCTCCTCCAACTTAATGAACTGTTTAAGATGTTCTTTATTAATTATGAAGGGATACTCTAATTCCAGGCCCACAATCCCTGGAGGCATATGCAAATCAATCTGGCGAATGCCTTTATAGATCTACTGCAGTCGTGCTAAGAAGGGTTTCTACTTCCTGCTCGTTCTGTTAGAACATAAAAACACATATTGTTAGTAGGATGGCAACACATCTCAAGTAAAAGTGAGTTAGTTCCATACCATTGGAGGTGCTGCTGCCAAGCCAATAACATGTACAGGCCAAAGGATGAAAGATGCTCTGGCCTGAGCTATCGCGGTAACCTCATCATTAGGAATAGGGATGGATGTACCTTCTTCCCCCTCTCGAACACACGTCACAGTCATCCTACGTAACTGCTGTGGAATTTGCTGATGATGGTGGGTGGTAGCTTGTGTGTGAATGAGAGCATATGCAACTACAAGCAGTATTGGAGCATCCAAAGAGAGGATGGCAAGTTCTCCCAGCACTGGAGTGGGAGAAGGGTCGCCAAGTGTTTCCTCCACCGGGTTATAACTTCCTTTTGTGCTGTGGATGGGCGGGGATGAATGGGTTCTACGCTCAGTAGTTGTCATCTGCGATTCAAACATCTTTATCGTTTCAGCTTGTAGTTTAGGCATCAGCTCAAGACATAGCTCTTTAAATAGCTCTTATCGGAGCTTGTCACGAAGGTTAGCCTCGAGCTCTTATGAGACTTCCTAGCAAATCTTGGCCACAAGCTCCCTACTGGGTTCAACTTGTGACGAATAAGGATGTGAGGCTTGGCCAAAATACATCACGACACGAACTCCCCCTGCCTCCCCTCGAACAAGACCAGGGTGATCTGCCCTCCCAATCGCTATTGACAAGATGTCCATCCGTCCACTTGGAGTGAACGAACCTTAGCTACTATGATCTTCCAGTTCATCCTGTAGCATAAAAGTTATCGTAAATGGAAATTAAGCACTCCTAATATGAAAAAAAAACCTTATACTTATGCTCTAACTACTTATAATCCTCGCAGTAACCTCAACAATAGTTGGCTTTATGTACTTCCCACCCTTAATCCTCCATGCTTTCCATTTTTTGTGACATGGAGGAGGTGGCTGGGCCTCGACCACAATGGTAGGATCTAATATGGCTGCTTCCTTCAATTTCTCCAATTCTTCTGCCATCATCTTTCACTCAAGCATCCGATAACTACCACGAGACATGTAATGTTGATACTTATTATATGCTTGCCTCTGTGCATTTGCTGCACTTAATGCCTGTGAAAGTAAAACAATGAACACCAACTCAATAATGTCAACTATATTCAAATAAAACACTATGACAACAGAAATCTTACCAAAAAGTTTGGATATTCACGTGATGCCATAGACAACCTCCAGTCCTCTGGAGACAAATACGTATACTCCTAACATGGATCCTTACCCCTCAGGTCCCCTCGAATGTAATCTCGTGTAAGCCTGTTCTTGAAATCTTTCCATTATAGGCGAATCTCCCTCATTCACTCCTTGTACATCACCACAGTGTCAGGGACATCATAGGTTTGCTACAAGGTAAAAACATAAGTTAATTATATTTGAAGCAATAGGAATAAAGATATATATACAGATGTATTGAAACTTATATACCAAAAGTTGTTACCAAATTAAGTCTTTGGTTTTTTGTGGAACCAACTTCCAATTATTATAGATAATGCGAACTTTGCTCTAACCCAATAAATCTAAGTAGCTAATGAAATGGTCTTCCTCTAGACCAATTAGTTTCATATCGTCATCAAAGTCAATAGCCTCGTGTTCCCTTGCTCGTCCCTTCTTCATGCCGAGATTGTTCCTTCTTCCCTAATAGATAATCGCTGCAGAAGTTCATAGCCTCTTCAACTACATACGTTTCAACTATTGAGGCTTCTGGTCTATAAAGATTTTTAGAGTACCCTTTTAAGATCTTAATGTATCGCTCGAAAGGGTACATCTACTTCAGGTAAACTAGACCGCAGAGCCTTACCTCCCATACCAAATAAACTATCAAATTCACCATTAAATAAAAAAATGAAGAAGGAAAGTGCATCTCTAATTGGGACAAAATAATATAACCCTCAGCTTCTAGTTTATCCAGCTTTTCAGTGTCAATGACTTTGTTACAAATAGCATTAAAGAAAACACACAATCTTGTCACAGTGCTTCGAACTTCATCTTTCATAATGCCTCTAATACCTACTGGTAATAGTTGTTGCATCAGCACATGATAATCATGAGACTTCATTACCATTAACTTCAAATCCTCCATTGACACACATCTTCTCACATTTGAAGAATATCCTTGTGGTATCTTAATTTCATTCAAACACCCACACAAACTTCGTTTCTCCGCTTTTGATAGTGTATGTGCTGCTGGCTCCATGTATGCCCTCCTACCATCATCTCTTACCTGTGGATGTTGTAACCCCCTGCCTTTAAACACGTAATTATAATTCGATAATGTATAATTAAATCGGATAGAGACCATCGGATGATTTAAACTCATTTTAAATTACTGTCTTACAATGGGATTTTTACAAAAATCTTTAAAAATCTTTTTCCCATCCTTGTCTCAATTTCAATGTTCGAATATAATTACCTATGCAGTTAATATACATTCATTCATATCAAAGTGTATAACCAAATCCCTGGCAACTCCCGGGTTCTATACATATATAATCTCAGGGTTTATAAGTTTCCACCAGGGGATTACACAACCAAAAATCAAATATAGAATTCACATCTCAAAATATACAGTAATCCCAAATTCAAAATAGATAACCAACATCTCTAAATCAAAGATATACCCCTAAGGGTCCTAACCGCTCCGAGTTGGCCGCTTCTCTTTCGAGCCACATGCCCTGTCTGAAATGTTAGTCATTAGAAAGAATAAGATCCGAGAGAATCCCAGTAGTAACAAATCACTCACACAATGCATAATCATAAAGCATGTACATAAATCACAAACAGCAACATCAGCAGCAACTCAAAGATACATGGCTTTCAACACAAATGACAGCACTCACGGCTGTATATACAATATGATAGCTCTCGCTGTAATCACAATCACGATAGCTTACGCTGTAATCACCACCACGACAACTTGCGCTATAATCACAATAACGACAGCTTACGCTGTAAATGATAGCTTGCGTTGTAAACGACAGCTTCGATGTAAACGACAGCTATCACCAGCTGTAACAGCAGCAGTATCAAAGATCATCACAAAACAGTGATACTACACACATACAGTGCATTACACATAGTATAAGAGAGAGAGTCACTACCTGATCCTTTCCTGATGTTCCTTGGCACTACGGGCTCTCGAAGACGATAAATATCAAATCCTGTAAACCAAGTTAGGAGCAACCCGTCAACCTCTTTTCCTAGTTGTTAATTCTATAGTACTTTAAGTTGGTTATCATTTAAACTCTTTAGGTGACTATTATAGGTCCAAACATATGCCTAAAGGGTTGGGAGATACTACCCCGAAAATCCTCCTTCTTAGAAGAATTTCTGATTTTGGACTAGCTCACTCGAGTGATGGAAGTCTCACTCGAGTGAAACCCCTCAATTTCACTCGAGCACCAGCGAGTGAGACACAGAAAGTGTTTGCCCGAGAACAAACCTTGAAATATTTCCCACACTCACTCGAGCACAAGAAGCTGTACTCAAGCAATAACCTCAGGTGTACTCGAGCACCAAGAAGTGAAACCCAATGAGTGACTACCCGAGAGCAACCATAAACTCCCAGGTCTTAAACTGACTCCCTTACTCTAGCATGCCCATGCTCACTTGAGTGAGATCATATCTCACTCGCAAGTCAGGAAGTGTGCTCACAGTTTTTGCCTAAAGACTTAACTAAAATACCCAGAATTTCATGTAGTGCTCGAGTGAGATCCTCCCTCACTTGAGTGATGTCTATCAGATGCCAAATCACAGCAACTAATATGGTTTTTCACAATTGACCAATTTGCTACCAATAGTCCTAAAACTTGTTCTAAAACTCATGCTCACTTATTTTAACACAAAGAACCTATTGGTAACGTCAAAACAACCAAATTCCCACTCAAGCAACACCTTCCCATCTCTAGACCACAAGATCACCAAAACCACAATTTGCCAAACTTCTTCTTTTCAAATCCAACCCAAAACTATTGATACCTATACACTATTTGGCATATATTCCACCACCCAACACTACTCAATTCATATCTTCTAAAATCACAAGAAATCAGGGCAAAAATCTAGAATTCATGAAACCAAACTAATGGCCAAAACAAATATACCAAACTTCATCAAATGTTTACCTCTTCCTTTCCCAAATGTGATTTCCTTGATTCCACCAACTTCCAAATTTGATCAATTATCAAACACAACTTTTAAAAATTATCAAAGTATGGCAAGGAAGCCCTCAACACCATAAACAACTTTAATAAACATAATATAAGCATTTAAAGGCATTAACTTACCTAAAACCAAGCTTTTCAATTTCTTTTTCTTGGTTGTTTTCAGTGAAAATGGAGGTGAGAAGAGAGATGAGAGAGTGAGTGGATGATGATGATATTTTCCCCCTCACACATACACACACAATCGACTTGACAAGGGAAGTGAGAGGGAAAATCATTTGACTTTTTGACTTCATATCCAATGGCTCTCATTTGACCACATGGCACCATCTCCTTCTTCCTACCATGATTTCATATGGACTTGTATATATAGGATTCCACCACATACTCTTTTAATCCTAGCCATTGGTCTTGATTACTAAGGAGTTTTCTCTTCGGTAACTGATCAATCGATCGGTAAATTTACCATTTTGCCCCTGATTATCACAATGCTCATTAAACCATTACTAAGCACCTTTACATCACATTGCACAACACACACTTCAAAAGTACTTAATTATCATTAATTACATCATCTTGAAGTTATTAATCCCTAATTACAATTCAGGATATTATAGATGTAACCATTCTCTTATTCCCATATCAACAAGGTCTAGTCTCACACTAATCCCATCCTTAGTCTTCCCTGGAATGTGCAAAAGCATAATGACAAGGCTATCACAAACGTTTTTTCTCCATGTGTATCACATCAAAACTGTGTCTCATGTCAAGCCTACGCCAATATGGAAGATAAAAAAAAATTGATCTCTTCTTCCATATGTTCTTCTCACCCACAGTCTTATGATTCTTACTGAGTAAGACATTGATATGTTCAACCTGACTGTAAACTTCCTCTCTGGTTAATGCCTTTGGAGCCAGTCCATGCTCCGGCAAGCCATTAAAACACTTTCTTAACCTATGATACGGGTGGAACCTAGGAAGGGACCTCCTGTCATCAAGGTAGACTGTCTTTCTTCCATGTTTAAGTTGGTAGAAGTGAGTGTCTGCTTCATAGATCGGACATGCTTTATGCCCCTTCACACTGTACCCTGAGAGGTTTCCGTACATAGGGAAGTCATTTATCGTGGTGAAAATCATTGCAAGTAGCATGAAAGACTCATTCTTATATAAATCAAAGACATCTACGTCTTCCTCCCATAACTTCTTCAAGTCCTCAATCAAAGGCGCCAAGTAGACATCGATATCATTTCTTGGCTGTTTTGGTCCAGAAATCATCATAGAAAGAATCACATACTTGCGTTTCATACAAAGCTAGGGAGGCAAGTTGTATATTACAAGGAGTACTGGCCATGCACTGTATGTGCTATTAAGAGTTCCATACAGATTGATACTATCTGTACAAAGCCCAAGTCGAAGGTTTCTCAGCTCGTTCCCAAATTCAGGGAACATTTCATCTATTTTCTTCCACTATGGAGAGTCAACTAGGTGCCGAAGATATTTTCTGTCGGATATTCTATCATCCGAATGCCATCTAAACTTCTTCACTTTTTTTGCAGTGCCAAACAAACACTTAAAGCGCGGTATTATTGGAAGATACCATAAAACTTTTACTGGTTGCCTTTTAGTTGTTCCATCGCCACAACCATCATCTTTCTTCACTTTGTATCATGCAGTTTGACACTTGGGGCACTCACTCAAACTTTCATACTCTTTTCTGTACAGTACGCAGTCATTAGGGCAAGCATGTATCTTTTTATACTCCATACCCATTATAGATAGGATTTTCTTGGCCTCACACATAAGATTTAGAAGTACATTATCGTCTGGAAACATATCACACAATAGTTCAAGCAGTATTTTGAAACTACTATCGGTCCACCCACAAGTTGCTTTTAAGTTAACCAAATGTAATGTTACTGTCAGCCGTGTGTATTTACTCCCCGGGTACAACGGCGTCTCTGCATAACTCCGTAAGCTGTCATATTTATGTGATTGCGCAAAGGATTCTACCTCAACATCGTGAATCATTCTCTCTATTTTATCTTTATTTATGACATCCACAGCTTCCTTCTTGTGCGACGGACAATCAATTACTTCCTCACCATGCCACATCCACCTTGTGTATTGAAGATTTATTCCATCACAAAGTAGGTGATCCCTTATAACTTCAACATCCCGTCTTCTCTCATTTAAACAATTGACACAAGGACAAAAATACATCCCATTTTTTACTGGAGTGTTCCTTCTAGCATATTCAATAAACTCTTCAACCCCATTCTCATATTGTTCACTTGTTCTCAAAGCATTCATCCAACTATGATCCATTTTATTACCACCTACGCCATTCTTAATAACACTCAAGTTTAGAATAATTGTCAATACATGGAATTGCCTTTTACTATTATGTTTTTCAAAATTTTGGTAGCATTTCCCGTTAAAAGTGAGATATACCAAAATCAAAATAACAAACCATCTCAGCTTAATTTAAATGAAACTAAACTAATTAAGGCAATTCATATTCAGGACAATGTTATATTAAATACGTGCTTTTCATTTGAAACTAAAAAAACAATGAAACAATAGTAATTAAACATATAACAACTTTAATTTATCAAGTGATTGAAAAAAAAATACATTGGCCATGCATGTATAGTTAATAACTCTACACTTTAATTTACTAAGATATTTTGTCTATTATATTGTTAAGAAAAAACTACAATTGCTAGAAATTGATTAGTTTCTTAAAATGGAAGGATCATGCCTTAATGTATAAAATACTTGAAATAAATATGTAGACTTTACTACTACACTTCGCAATATATAAGATATAAATATTATCTTCAATATTAGCATAAAACTAATTTTCAACATAGAACCTAAGGGAGTATTAAATATAATAGGTGCTGAGTTATGGCAAAACAAAAAACAAAAAAATCAAATACCCCTATCATAAGGTATGGGTGAATGCATTCACAAGTTTTAATTTCCATACAGTAAACAATAATTTATTTGGCAAGAAGAAAAAAAGTCTGGTAGTCTTGTTTTAATTTTTTTGCTTCAGAAGAAAACAGACTATGCCAATCAGCGGTAGAGAGAGCAGAAAAGAATTATGTACACAAACTTTGCCATTAAATCCAATTAACATAGAAACAAACATTTTCCTAAGTCTATGCTACTATTACTATGTGCTTTAGCTTTTAGAGAGAGGTCAATCAAGAGAAACATAGGATTGCTATGTATATATCCTACTATGTATATTTCATATTTCTGTTATAAACCCTCAACTGAATTGAAAAAGAATGGTTAAAAAACTTATACTAAAATGGCTATAATCCTAACTAAGTAACTAATTCTTAGACTAACTAACTCTCAAGGCTCTTCCATCATCGCCATCATTATTATCATTATATAACACATAGTAACAATATGGGTGAGCTCAATAACGAACCTACCAAACTCTGAAGCAACACAAATATAGTAGTAATACATATTGCATTACACAATATATACCGAGCCATATTTAATTCAGTAAAAAAGAAACTGCTTTAAGAAACCCAGAACGCACCTGATTTAAGAAGCCCAGCAACCACGCATCTGATTCTGAGAATGCAAATGTAGTAACGGAAAGCAATGACGCACCTGATTCAGTGAAGAAGAGAGTTAACCAGACACGATGCACCTGATTAAAGAAACCCAGCAACCACGCACCTAATTCTGAGAATCCAAATGCAGTAACGGAAAGCAATAAGAAGAGAGTATGAGAGAGTTAATGAGAATTTTAGATTTGAAATGTTGTGGAGGTGAGATGATGAGCTTTGCATCAATAGAAACTATAGGGAAAACTCACGGGCAAGGGAAAACAGGGGAGAAATGATTAAGTGCAAGGGAAAGAAGAAGGTAAAGCTGCTGCAGCAGCTCCATGATGGGACAGGTGACAACCTCTTTCACGTCCCCAGTAAAAATAGGGACGTCTAAAGCTAACTTTAGATATCCCCATTTATACAGGGGACATCTAAAGCCCACTTTAAAAGTCCCAAATTTTTTTGGGGACGTCTAAAGCCTACTTTAGATGTCCCTAATTTTTCTGCGGACGTTTAAAGTGGTGAATTTCTTTTAAAAAAAAATTCATCCATCGCCAAAGCTTCCCACCATATATTGAGCTTTGGACATCCCTAACTTAAAAAGGGACGTCCTTTTGGGTAGTAAAAATTCTAGTTTGTAGTAGTGTGGGTTATAAAGAATGATCATCAAGAGGAAAAACAAGAAGATATCTTGTACATTAGCCAAGCAAAGAAAGAAGAAGATTGAAGATAGTGAAGAAAGAGATTGAAGAATGAAGAAATTGCAAAAACTAATGGGAATATCAAGATCCAAGCTATTAGAAGTGATATCAGAGGTTTCTATGGTCAAATGGAAGTTGGAATGGGTCAATATCAAGCTAAAATGACTTATACGGAAGTTGTTTGACCTCCAGAGGTGATTACTCAAGTAAACACTCGAGTGATATGCCACTGCCTCATTTTGGAGGTGATCAATCGAGTGGTCACTCGAGTGATGACCCATAATCACTCCAGTGACCACTAGAGTGATGAACATTCTATCGTGCTCTGTATTCGCGCACTGTAGGATAGAATTTTAGTATGTTGATGATATCTCTCTAACCATTCATCAGATTGAGCTGAAGCTAGTGGCATATAAATCTAGACTCCCAATACGTCATTTTGACCAAATATCACATTTAAAGTAGTTCAGATGAGAGAGACATAAGCTTTGAAATTTGACATGAAAATCACCATTATAGTACAAGACAAGTTGGGTATTTTGGACATAACTCTGAAACTACACATCAGATTGCGACGAAACTAGTTCCATATGAAAGTAAACTCAAAGAGCTTTGTATGTATAGGTAATTTTGTATATTTGATCTTATATCCTAAGAGCTATACCTTGTAGAAGTTGTTGCTTATGATTTCAGAGATTGTCTAAGAATAGTAGATACTCTTTGGATTATAACTTTTTGTATACAAAGAGTTTGGAGCTGATTCTTGATGCATTGGAATGTATACGGCAAGAGCTTTCTGATGATAATTTATTTGAGATGTTTAAAGTTAAAATAAAAACATTACTCGAAGGAATCACTCTAGTAATATGCAAAGTTATTTGGAACATTACCTGAGGGACCACTCGAGTAATGTGTGAGAAATTGTTCCAGAAAGCTCTCTGTAAAAAATTGCATATGATTACTTGAAGGGATCACTCAACAATCTATAGAGTTATTTGAGACATTACTTAAGGGATCACTTGAGTAATCATAGAAGAAATCATCTAGTAGCTTTTGGCCAAAAAATGAGTGACATTACTTGAGGGAGCACTCAAGTAACATGAAATGAAAACAAAACATTACACGAGGGATCACTCGAGTAATCAGGTAAGCAAAGGTGAAGTTACTCTCGGCTAGATTTTGAAGGAGATTACGTGAGGAATCACTCGAGTAATGCTTCCTAGAAGAACATAACAACATACGAAAGCTTTGGAAAATCATGGGATTAATTATGAAACTCACTCTTCTTACTTCCAATCACTCTTACACTTCATTGTATTAGTGTTTAATGTATTTCTCCATAAATACAATGAAGAGATTATGCGAAGAGATAAATATTGACTTTACAGAAGCGGAGCGTCAATGTTCGTAACGGCTAGTTTTCAAATTCAAGCAAATGGACAAACGAAGCAACGGATAAGTTGAAATACTCACAATGGTCATATCCAACTATAAATATATAGGATTTAACCAGAGAATAACACCAACAATGAGAACACAATGACACAAACATGCTCATATAATAAGCCATCAATCTCAACCCAAATAGTCTCTATTCTTATCTGTTTCTATATTATGTGTATTTAAGAGAGTGATTGATTGCATTTGTGCTTTAGTATTCATCTATTCACTTCTAAGAAAGAAGATTGATTGTAATCTTTCATCATCAAAGCTATATCCTTACGGGATATGTAAAGGGGAGTAACTCGGTTGTAACCTTACGGTATGTAAGGGGGAGTAACTCTGTGAAAGATTTGTAAAAGGCTTCACAAGTACCCGACTAAATTAGTGAGTTGTAAAGGCTGTTCTTGTGCCTCGATTAAACAAGAATATAGTGGATTTGAAAATCTCAAGAGGAGCCTGGGGACTGGACGTAGGTTATCCCAGATTGGACCGAACCAGGATAAATCACAGTTTGTATACTTTCTTTTTTAAACTCTTATATTTCCAGCATATATTAATTGTTGATTTATGATTCATTACTTCTACTAAGATACGAAAAAATTTTCAAAGTTCTTCAGTTTTTATCTTATACCCAATTCACTCTCTCTTGGGTGTCAACCGGTTCTAACATTTGGAATCTGAGCTGGACTCTTGTTTAAAGGACTTAACTCAAGAGCTTATAATGACTGATTTTTGGTGTTATATGCTTTCTAATAATGACTTATAATACAATTCCACATATTTTGAAAGATATTGATTTTTGGTTTTGGAAAGCTAGAATGATATCTTTTATAAAATGCTTTGATTATGATATGTGGGATGTTTTTACAAATGTCTTTGATTTTAAACCAAGAAAAAGGTCAGACAGAAACAAAAAATAAAATGTTTTTGTTGAACATTATAGCAATGAAAATTTTGTATATTGCTTTAACCGAAAATGATTTTTAAAAAATTAGATTTTGCTTTACTGCTAGAGATACTTGGGATACTCTTGATTCTATCTATACTTCTAACAAGTGTGTTGAAGTTGAAAGTATTGACAATTCATGTGAAACTATAGGCTACATACATGCTGTTCATGAAAAAGTGGAAGTTGATAATGAAGAAGGAGAAAGTATAGAACACTTCCATGATCTTGTCAACATAGAAGAATAAGAGGAAGATGATTCCCAAAAAGAGCTCATTACAAACTAATTTGATAGATCATCCTCTAGAGCTCAAGATGAACACATAGTAAACAATCCCAATTCTTCTGGAGTTATTTTAAAAACTGATTTTCAAAGTTTTCATAAAAGTGTTTTTCAACCAAGTATTGATTCTATTCTGAAAAGCAACAATGTTTTCAATCATGCTAGAAAGTTTTATTGGGAAGAAAGAATGTTCAAACAAAATTTATTTGGGTTTTTACTCTCTTGACTGACATAATACCTTCATAAAATCTCATAATGCATATCATCATACAATTTGTAATTAATGTGGTAAATCCAGTCATGTTTCTCACACATGCCATATTAGAAGATATTCTAATGTGAGAAATAAATATGCTTGGGTTTCGAAAAGTCAAGTAAAGTCCAATGCTAACAATCAAGGACCCAAAGCAAAAAAGGTACCAAAATGTCCATATGGTGTTTCATGTGTACAGATTGATTCTAGAAAGAATGGACAAAAGGATACTGACGAAATGAAGAAGATTCCAAGAGTTCCTAATGTACCTAAATCGAGATTCACATCAATTAGGAGAACTCTAGGATCACCCATTACAGGAACTGCAAAGTTTAACCATAAAGAAAGGCGATGAAGAAAAGGAGGATGTTCCACCTCAAGAATAGACTACCATAGAGTACCATTCAACTATCTTGAGGAAAACAAGAAAAGGAGGATCTCTCCAGTATCAAGTAAAAGACTCTTGGAGTCTACATATTTTGAGAGAAGGTTGCTAGCACCCAAAGTAAGATATTCAAAGTATCAATATTATAAAAGGATGCAGTGGGTAAGCAAAAGTAATCCTCTAAGTATCTAAGGCAAAGGTACACATTGATAAAACCTCCTATGCCATTGTCTGTAATATTTATTGAGGTTTTATATTTTGAAACATTAGGAATAAGCATTGCAAACGATTTTGAAATTATGTTTTTGCATCCCTTAAAAAGCCACTAAATAGATTTATTTATAAAGGAATTGCAATGCTCAACAGGTTAATTCTTTATGCATATATTATGATTTGAAAAGAAAATATTTATTTTATGCATAAAGACATATTTAATTCATTATGCTCAATTGCCTTGAATTAATTATATTCTTACAACATGTGAATTTTATCTTGATTCCTACAAGCTAACAAGAAATGGATCCAAGCAAGGTTCGATACCATCAAGAAAAAGAAATTTATACAGTTCTGTAGGATAAGAAAAAGCTTCTCAAGACTATAACCACATGAAAACAAATTCATATCTTGATGATGCTGAATTATGGAGTTTGGATTTTGGTGCTATGTGTGCAAATGAGGAAAATCAATATTATTCTATGAAAACCAAGCAAACTATCGCAAGGACAAGAAAAATTACAGTGATATCTAATCCTTACTCTATATCTTTTCATATCTTGTGCTTTTATATGAACTAAATTAGGCTATGAATACTTGCTTATTATTGAATACTGTAATATCCCAAAAAGTGATTAAGGGCTAATGACTTCAAAAGTGGATGTAATTATTGTTGAATAAACACTTTTGAAGAATGTGTGATGGGAATTTGGATATTTTAATGATTCCAATGGATTCCTTGTGAAAATTTATGTGGGAATGATGTTTGGTATGAAAATGGAACCAATGGAAGTAAAGATGCAAAATCTAAAATTCTCTCCAGTGAAATTCTATTCTGGGCAGTCCGTTTGTGTGAACGTTTTTAATGACCAAATGGTATCTAAAAGTTCTGAAATTTTCCAGTCTTATAGTTCACATCGCAAGCTTCAAAATGGACATATAATTTGTTCCATTTCGTTTTGTGAACTAGGAGATATAACTGTCCAAAGTTTGGGATGGAAACTGAACTCTGTTTTGGGGCAGTGATGAGTTTTATGTAATTCTGGAATTGTGTGGTGATTTTTAGTAATGGCCAATATTTTTAATATGAAGAGGACTTAAATATCTTTCATTTGGCTTTGGAATCACCTCATTTGGAGTTTTCTAGAATTAGTTATGATTTTTCAAAGTTTGGGCAGAAAATCTGCCAGAAAATCCGAATATGGGAATTATGACATCATCTCAATAAAAGATGACATCAGCATGGAATTAAATATGTTATCATCTTCCTCAGCTCATTTCTGTCGCACACAGCAGCTGAATGAGGAGTGAGAATGTTGAGGTTTGTAGAGAGAGAAAGGAGAAGAAAAATCACAAGGTAAGCCGATTTCTCCGACGATTTAGCTCCTAACGCGTATAACTCCGATCCTAAGCTACTCCTCTTTGTTCTTTAAGGTTTGGAAGCTCAAAATCTGTTGTTGAGCACTTAGGGTTTTCAGCAATATTTGGGAAAAGCTTGTGGGAGCTTGAGGTAACTTCCAAACCTTCGTATATTGCTTATTCTGGCTGCTGTGGGCAATTTAATCGGTGAAATTTCGCCGGATTGCCATTGGTTTTAAATTTTGGAAATTGAGTTTCCTAAGGGTTATGCTGCCCAATTTTGGTTCAAATGGTATTTATAACCTAATGTAATAGTGAATAAAGTGGTTAGGAGTAGAAAGGAACGCGTTTACGGAGCCGACATCGTAAAACCCCAATTTTTCCCGGAGAACATGCATATTTCGGCCAAGGCTGTAAATGGGTCTTAGAGTTGGATTTTCAATGATTTGATGATTCCATTGGATTCAGTGGGCGAAAATAGGTGGGGTTACAGTTGGGCACTTTTTCAAAAAAGGCTGAGAAAGCATAATTACGGAAACACCCCTAAAACCCTAAAAGTAGGGCTGCCAAGGGCAATTTCGTAATTTAACATTGAATTTGATAATTCCGAGTCCGGAAATGGATTCCTTGGGCGAAAATATGTCAGCATAGCCCATGTCAAAATTTCAAGAAAAGTACAGCCGGACTGGGTGCGGCGGGCCTGGGCCGGGTCCCCTGGGGTATTTTTGTAAATTTTCATTATAGACTCATATAACCCCAAGTAACACTATGGAAGTGTCTAAATGGTGCATTTGGAATTGTAGGATTCTATATTTGCCGCCCTCGGGAGCCAACTGCGCCAAAGGACGTCAGGAAAGGACAAGGTAATGACTCTCTCTCTTATACTATGTGTAATGCTCTGTATGTGTGTGTTATCACTGTTTTGTGATGAATCTTTGATGCTACTGCGGTTACAGCTGGTGATAGCTGTCGTTTACAGCGCAAGCTGTCGTTTACAGCGTAAGCTGTCGTTATTGTGATTACAGCGTAAGCTGTCGTGATGGTGATTACAGCGTAAGCTGTCGTGATTATGGTTACAGCGAGAGCTGTCGTATTGTGTATACAGCCGTGAGTGCTGTCGTTTATGGTGAAAACCATGTATCTCTGAATTGCTGCTGCTGTTGCTGTTTGTGATTTATATACATGCTTTGTATTTATGCATTGTGTGAGTGATTTGTTACTACTGAGATTCTCTCGAATCTCATTCTTTCCTATGACTAACATTTCAGACAGGGCGTGTGGCTCAAAGGAGAAGCGGCCAACCCGGAGCAATTAGGACCCTTAGGGGTATATAGTTGAATTGGAAACGTTGGTTATGTATTTTGAACTCGGGATTACTGTATATTCTGAATCAGGGATACTACATTCGATTTTGGTTGCGTAATCCCCTAGTGTATACTTATAAACCTTCAGGTTTTTATGCATAGAACCCGGGAGTTTCCGGGGATGCGGTTATACACTCTGATATGATTGAATGTATATTAACTGCACAGGTAATTATATTCGAATATTGAAATTGAGACCTGGATGGGAAAAAGAGTTTTGAAAGTTTTGTAAAAATTTTACTGTGAGACAGAAAGTTTAAAACGAGGTTAAAGCATCCAATGGTCTCTAATCCGATTTAAATATGTGTTATCGAATTATAATTACGTGTTTAAAGGCAGGGGGTTACATTTTGGTATCAGAGCTGTAGTTCTTGGCAAGGGTAGAGGTTGCTAGGATAGATCCCTTAGATAGTAGTAGGGATAGAAGATTATCTGTGAATGATTGTTGTGTATGCACATGTATGTTTTATTGACATGGATATATATATGAGTTTTGTGACTATATGTGCATACTATCTCTGCTAAATTAATGGGGCAAGTTGTTTGTAGAATGAAGAAAACTAGAGGACGCCCCAATATTCCGCGTGTAGACCCAGAGGTGGAGGTCGTCAAGGATAACCCACCGGATGCAATGCAGGAATTAATGGGTCTAATCAAAGATCAGCAGGATATGATAACTGAGCTGAGAGAAGAGCTCAGAGCAGAGAAGGCGAAGAACAAGGAAGGTCCGGTTCAGTCCACTCCGAAGGAAACTCAAGAAGAAACTCGACATGAGGACACTACAGAAGGATCAGCACGACCACTAGAATCCCCACCTCGTGCTATTCCGAATCAAGAATCACATGGGATGCCGCTTAGAGAGGAAAAAGACCTTCAGTTTTGGGTCACCAGATTCTGCAAGCATCTGCCTCCTGCGTTCAGAGGAAGGTTTGACCCTCAAGCAGCCAAAGATTGGTTGAACTGGCTGGAGAAAATCTTTGAGGTTCTTGGTTGCCCGGATGAGGTGAAGCCACGACTGGCCGTTTATAAGCTCGAAGGGGATGCAGATCGTTGGTGGCAGAATATCGCCCTAACATTGAAGAGCAAGGAAATGCCATTGACTTGGAAACTGTTTCAACAAGAGTTCAACGAGAAGTATTTTCCCAAATCAGTGAGACTCGAGAAGGAGACGGAGTTTCTGAATATCAGACAAGGGGACGCGGAAAGCTTTGATGATTACTTGTCCCGTTTTGTCCGATTGGCTCGATACTCCTCCTATCTCCGGTTCAAGGATGATGAAGAATGGAGTTCTGATATGCTCATTCGCGGTCTGAGACGAGAGTTGAGGAAGCGCTTAGCTACTCATCAATTTACCAAGTTCAACAAGGCGGTTGAACAGTGCAGGATTACAGAGAACAACTTGAGAGATTTGTATCCTGCCAGAGCTACTAGCCACCGCAATGAACCTAATAAGGGTGCTACCTCACAAAAGCGAAAGGGGCAAGGATCTTCATCTGGAAGTGGTAAGAAGCCCTACCAGTTTGGGAGCCGTAACCAGCAAAGAACATATTCTGGACCATGGATTTGTCGTCGGTGTAACCAACCACATCAAGGCAAAACTTGTGATGGCAAAATAATATGCTTCAATTGTAAGCGTGTGGGGCATACTTCTGCTGAATGCAAAGAGCCACGACCAGACCAGAGACCGAGGACACAGGGCCGAGTATTCACTATGACCCATGAGGAGGCCCGCAAATCTCCTGAGCTAATACAAGGTAATATTCTTCTTAATGGCCATCTGTTGCAAGTTTTGTATGATTCGGGTGCAAGTCACTCCTTCATCGCCTTTGATTGCGTGAAGCGCCTGGGAATGCATGTACATAAGTTACCATTTGAATTAGTAGTGTCAACTCCAATGGGTATTAAGGCCTTGACCACAGAAGCTTGTTTGAGTTGTGTCATAACTGTGGAAGGGCATCAATCTATTGTAGATTTGATAGATTTGATATGTTTGCCTCTTAGCCAATTAGAAGTCATTTTGGGTTTTGATTGGTTAACGGCAAATAATATATTGCTTGATTGTGGAAACAAGAGGATAGTATATCCTGTATCTCAGAGGGCTGAAGTTGTGGATGCTAGTATGAATTTTCTTTCGGCAGCCAAAGCTGAAAAGTATCTTGAAAAGGGTTGTCAGGGGTATGTAGTGTTTTTCTCGGTGCAAGAGGAAACCTGTGAGATTTTGAGTAATATACCCGTGGTAAATGAATTCCCTGAGGTTTTTCCGGATGATTTGTGCGGACTACCTCCAGAAAGGGAAGTTCAATTTCCAATCGATATTGTGCCTGGAGCTGGCTCTATATCTAAGGCCCCATATCGAATGGCCCCAAATGAAATGGCGGAATTAAAGAAACAAATAGAAGACTTGCTTGAAAAAGGGTTCATTAGACCCAGTGTGTCGCCTTGGGGAGCTCCAGTGTTGTTTGTAAAGAAGAAAGATGGAAGCCTTCGATTGTGTATCGATTATAGAGAATTGAACAAGGTTACTATTAAGAACAAGTACCCTCTTCCCCGAATCGATGACCTTTTAGACCAACTATCCGGTTCGTGTGTATTTTCAAAGATTGATCTAAGGTCAGGGTATCATCAGTTGCGAGTGAAAGCAGAAGATGTTCCGAAGACTTCTTTTCGGACCAGATACGGTCACTATGAGTTCTTGGTGATGCCATTTGGGCTAACCAATGCGCCTGCGGTTTTCATGGATTACATGAACCGTATCTTTCGACAATATTTGGATCAATTTGTTGTTGTGTTTATCGATGACATTCTGATATATTCCAAGAGTATGGAAGAGCATGAGCATCATTTGAGAGTTGTATTGACTACATTGCGTGAGAAATAACTATATGCTAAATTGAGCAAGTGCGAGTTCTGGCTATCAGAAGTGAAATTCTTAGGCCATGTTATCTCGCAAGAAGGGGTCTCTGTGGATCCCAGTAAAGTGGAAGCAGTACTGGACTGGAAGAGGCCAGAATCTGTAGCGGAAATACGCAGTTTTCTGGGTCTTGCTGGTTATTATCGGAGATTTATCCAAAATTTCTCCCGTATTGCGTTGCCGATGACCAAGCTCACGAGAAAGGATCAGCGTTTGTGTGGGATGAGAAATGTGAAAACTGTTTTGTGGAGCTGAAGGAGAGGTTGACGACGGCACCTGTGTTGATTTTACCCGATCCCAGTTTGACATACGTTGTGTATTCTGATGCCAGTGGGCAGGGATTAGGGTGTGTCCTTATGCAGCAGGGACGTGTGGTGGCCTACGCCTCTCGACAGCTCAGACCTCATGAATTGAACTATCCCACTCATGATCTGGAGCTTGCGGCCATTGTATTTGCTTTGAAGATTTGGCGTCATTACCTGTATGGTGTGACTGTGGAATTGTACTGTGACCACAAGAGTCTCAAATATCTGTATGATCAAAAAGAACTGAATATGAGACAGCGCCGTTGGATGGAATTGCTTAAGGACTACGACCTGGAAATAAAATATCATCCGGGTAAGGCAAATGTAGTCGCTGATGCTCTTAGCCGAAAGACTGTGCTCGTTGCAGCTATGATGATACAAGAAAGGAAATGATTGAAGATTTCTGTGATTTAAATTTGACAAACCAAATCATCTGTGCCAATTACACTGTTTCTCAAGACGAGAGTGATCTAAGGGCGGAAATTGAAGAAGCTCAGAGTCAAGATGACTGGATACAGCGCAATCTGACTCGAATCGAACAAGGAGAAGTTTCAGGCTACGACATATCGCCTCGTGGATTGGTTCGTTACCAGAAACGAGTCTGCGTTCCACTTAAGGCAGAGTTGAGGCAGAAGATTCTAGATGAGGTACACAAGAGCCGATATACTCTTCATCCTGGTATGACCAAGATGTATCAGAATCTGAAATCGGTGTATTGGTGGCCGGGTTTGAAGAGTAACGTGACCAAATATGTTGCAAGGTGTCTCACTTGTCAGAAAGTGAAAATCGAGCACCAGAGACCGCCTGGTTTACTTCAGAGTCCTGAGATTCCAGAATGGAAATGGGAAAGTGTGACCATGGATCTGGTTGTGGGATTGCCCAGGATCAGGAATTTTGATGCGATCTGGGTAATTGTGGACCGATTAACAAAGTCAGTCCACTTCATACCAATCGATGCTGGTTACTCTCCGGATAAGCTAGCAGAGATTTATATCCGAGAAATTGTGAAACTCCATGGTGTACCGAAGAATATAATTTCCGATCGAGATCCCCGATTCACTTCGAGATTCTGGAAAGCATTGCATGAAGCCTTAGGTACTCAACTGAGGTTCAGTACGGCTTATCATCCTCAAACGGATGGACAATCTGAGAGAACAATTCAGATGCTGGAAGATATGTTGCGAGCTTGTGTTCTCGACTTTAAAGGAAGTTGGGATCGTTTCCTTCCACTGGTTGAGTTCGCCTACAACAATAGCTATCATGCGAGCATCCAAATGGCTCCGTATGAAGCGTTGTATGGAAGACGGTGTCAATCACCTTTGTGCTGGAACGAGTTATCTGAAAGGAAGCTTTATGGGCCAGATTTGGTTGATCAAACCTCAGCACATATTCGGATTATTCGTAAGAGGTTGCTTGCAGCGCAGAGTCGATAGAAAAGCTACGCTGACAAGAGAAGACGGCCTCTAGAGTTTGAAGTTGGTGACCATGTGCTTCTGAGAGTATCTCCTGTCACCGGCATTGGGCGAGCAATCAAACGAAAGAAGTTGAGCCCAAGATATATAGGTCCTTTTGAAATCCTTGAGAGGATTGGGCCTATTGCTTATCGAGTAGCCCTACCCCCCAAACTTGAGCAGACTCCACGATGTGTTTCATGTTTCCCAACTGAAGAAGTATCAACCGGATCCATCTCACATTGTCGAATACGAAGAAGTCGAGTTGCAAGACAACTTCACATATGCGATAGAGCCAGAACAGATCATTGATAGAGAAGAACGACGGCTCAGACACCGAAGCATTCCCTTTGTGAAGGTGATCTGGAAGGGAATGACTCAGAGGGAAGCAACTTGGGAAGCGGAGGCGGATATGCGAAGACGTTATCCAGAGTTTATGGCTTAAGTTGTGTGACAAATTTCGAGGACGAAATTTATTTTACGGGGGGAGAAATGTAATATCCCAAAAAGTGATTAAGGGCTAATGACTTCAAAAGTGGATGTAATTATTGTTGAATAAACACTTTTGAAGAATGTGTTATGGGAATTTGGATATTTTAATGATTCCAATGGATTCCTTGTGAAAATTTATGTGGGAATGATGTTTGGTATGAAAATGGAACCAATGGAAGTAAAGATGCAAAATCTAAAATTCTGTCCAGTGAAATTCTATTCTGGGCAGTCCGTTTGTGTGAACGTTTTTAATGACCAAATGGTATCTAAAAGTTCTGAACTTTTCCAGTCTTATAGTTCACATCTCAAGCTTCAAAATGGAGATATAATTTGTTCCATTTCGTTTTGTGAACTAGGAGATATAACTGTCCAAAGTTTGGGATGGAAACTGAACTCTGTTTTAGGGCAGTGATGAGTTTTATGTAATTCTGGAATTGTGTGGTGATTTTTAGTAATGGCCAATATTTTTAATATGAAGAGGACTTAAATATCTTTCATTTGGCTTTGGAATCACCTCATTTGGAGTTTTCTAGAATTAGTTATGATTTTTCAAAGTTTGGGCAGAAAATCTGCCAGAAAATCCGAAAATGGGAATTATGACATCATCTCAATAAAAGATGACATCAGCATGGAATTAAATATGTTATCATCTTCCTCAGCTCATTTCTGTCGCACACAGCAGCTGAATGAGGAGTGAGAATGTTGAGGTTTGTAGAGAGAGAAAGGAGAAGAAAAATCACAAGGTAAGCCGATTTCTCCGACGATTTAGCTCCTAACGCGTATAACTCCGATCCTAAGCTACTCCTCTTTGTTCTTTAAGGTTTGGAAGCTCAAAATCTGTTGTTGAGCACTTAGGGTTTTCAGCAATATTTGGGAAAAGCTTGTGGGAGCTTGAGGTAACTTCCAAACTTTCGTATATTGCTTATTCTGGCTGCTGTGGGCAATTTAATCGGTGAAATTTCGCCGGATTGCCATTGGTTTTAAATTTTGGAAATTGAGTTTCCTAAGGGTTATGCTGCCCAATTTTGGTTCAAATGGTAGTTATAACCTAATGTAATAGTGAATAAAGTGGTTAGGAGTAGAAATGAACGCGTTTACGGAGCCGAAATCGTAAAACCCCAATTTTTCCCGGAGAACATGCATATTTCGGCCAAGGCTGTAAATGGGTCTTAGAGTTGGATTTTCAATGATTTGATGATTCCATTGGATTTAGTGGGCGAAAATAGGTGGGGTTACAGTTGGGCACTTTTTCAAAAAAGGCCGAGAAAGCATAATTACGGAAACACCCCTAAAACCCTAAAAGTAGGGCTGCCAAGGGCAATTTCGTAATTTAACATTGAATTTGATAATTCCGAGTCCGGAAATGGATTCCTTGGGCGAAAATATGTCAGCATAGCCCATGTCAAAATTTCAAGAAAAGTATAGCCGGACTGGGTGCGGCGGGCCTGGGCCGGGTCCCCTGGGGTATTTTTGTAAATTTTCATTATAGACTCATATAACCCCAAGTAACACTATGGAAGTGTCTAAATGGTGCATTTGGAATTGTAGGATTCGATATTTGCCGCCCTCGGGAGCCAACTGCGCCAAAGGACGTCAGGAAAGGACAAGGTAATGACTCTCTCTCTTATACTATGTGTAATGCTCTGTATGTGTGTGTTATCACTGTTTTGTGATGAATCTTTGATGCTGCTGCGGTTACAGCTGGTGATAGCTGTCATTTACAGCGCAAGCTGTCATTTACAGCGTAAGCTGTCGTTATTGTGATTACAGCGTAAGCTGTCGTGATGGTGATTACAGCGTAAGCTGTCGTGATTATGGTTACAGCGAGAGCTGTCGTATTGTGTATACAGCCGTGAGTGCTGTCGTTTGTGGTGAAAACCATGTATCTCTGAATTGCTGCTGCTGTTGCTGTTTGTGATTTATATACATGCTTTGTATTTATGCATTGTGTGAGTGCTTTGTTACTACTGAGATTCTCTCGAATCTCATTCTTTCCTATGACTAACATTTCAGACAGGGCGTGTGGCTCAAAGGAGAAGCGGCCAACCCGGAGCAATTAGGACCCTTAGGGGTATATAGTTGAATTGGAAACGTTGGTTATGTATTTTGAACTCGGGATTACTGTATATTCTGAATCAGGGATACTACATTCGATTTTGGTTGCGTAATCCCCTAGTGTATACTTATAAACCTTCAGGTTTTTATGCATAGAACCCGGGAGTTGCCGGGGATGCGGTTATACACTCTGATATTATTGAATGTATATTAACTGCACAGGTAATTATATTCGAATATTGAAATTGAGACCTGGATGGGAAAAAGAGTTTTGAAAGTTTTGTAAAAATTTTACTGTGAGACAGAAAGTTTAAAACGAGGTTAAAGCATCCAATGGTCTCTAATCCGATTTAAATATGTGTTATCGAATTATAATTACGTGTTTAAAGGCAGGGGGTTACAAATACCATTAGCAATCAAATTTTTTTTTATTGCTAAATAGACTAAAAGTGAAATTGTGCATAATCTTTCTATGTATTTGAGTTTTGAAATGCACATTTCAAAAATGTACTTAGATTCCAATTCATCTTGTTTATAAAACTGCATACGCATTATTTGAAAATTATTCATATCTTGTTTGCATTTAAATCGGATTCAAAATTGGAAGTTAATATTTATGTATAATGAAAGTCAGAAATGCTTCAGATCCATCCACTAGAGTTTTCCCTATCATTCACATATTATTTCTTGATTTTAAAAATGTTATTGCTTGAACTCCTCAACCATTAACTATCTATATGAGGTTCAAGTTTCTCACAAAAGAGTTTAATAAGTGAAAACCATATGCTTAATGCATAAATCTTTGGTCGGTCATGTTATTCCAAGTATTATGAATGTTCATTAGTGCATTGAATCTTAATGTATTAGCCATTATAGTGGAATAACTTACCAGGATAATATTCTAGTACTTTAGTCATTTGAACCAATGAGTATGTGATTAATCATTCATAATTCATTTGCACTCACTTTATTGCTCAAATACGTGAACCATTTATATCATATATCTTTGAGTAACTAGTGTTTTGGATTCGAATGTTTAAGTTAAATGTTCTTATTCTTCAAGACACAAGAGTCAATATTAGCTTTTGGTCAATAGCAAAGTCATTATGTACATATATTCAAGCTAAGTCTTTTTGGGTAAATTCTTTATCCATATGACTCTTGCTCTTTAAAAAAATTCTTCAACGTGTTAACTCTGATGATTAATGTGTTATCCTAGTTGATCTCAAAAAGAAGTTTTCTGACACATCTCTTTTAAATGTTGACTTCCACTATTTTTAACATAAGCATCGATTGTAAACATGTTTCAAAGATGAGTTTTGCATATATTCAAAATCTCTATTTCGTAATGCATTGTTATGATTTGAAATTACATCTAAGATTTAAAACAATTTGCATATCTCATTATCATTCTTGGAAAACTTGATTTCATTCACGATTTATCATTTCATAATAATTGGTCATTATAGACTTGCAGCTCTCTTTGATCTGACTTACATCGATTGCATGAAAATTTTATCAATAATATATTTTCTATATAAAATGTATTTACAAACTGTCATTGATCATTGATATCACTTATTACCCTTTATGATTCAATTGCTTGAATTTATTTAATTGGGTAAAATTATTTTATGATATTTGTTGATTATTATACTCTTTACTCAAATATCATCTTATTCAATTGTATAAGAGCATAAGAGTTATAATGTCTAATACTGTATAGACCCAAGAGAAAGTTGGGTACCAAAAAGCATATATTTATACTTTTGTAGGAGTTGATTAAAATGCTCTACTTTCGAATACAAAGATCAGAGGCTAACAGAGGAGGCGTGACTGGCAATGTTGCAATGTGAGCAAACGCTAAATCTATAGTATCACTCAAGTAATCAATCGAGTGACACCCCATCATTAGCAAGTAACTGGCTAGTGGTGCATTTAGAGAAAGAGGAAGAACATCTCTTAAGTGAACCTAGATGAGATTCATCTCAAAGCAGCTCAAGGCCAAGAACAAGCCTAGGCAAAATGAATCTTTGTTGTCTACCCATCTTCCTTATCATCCTCTAGTGATCAGACATTTCAACTGTGATATGGAGCCAACAGAGATGTTCAGAGGAAGACACAGATATGTACAAAATTATCAAGCTTGGTGAGCCTATAAGGATTTTCAACTACCATCCTAGCTCTTTGTCTAATCTTTACAAAATTATATGATACATCTAAACTAGAGCTAGGTGAACAATGCCAATACTTCACTCACTTCATAGAAGAATTATCACACAATGGCCTCTATCAATAGCAAGAAGGAAAGGAATGCTAGAGAGATTATGTCTTCCAAAGAACAAGAGGTACACATATACTTTTACAAGGCATACTCCAACGACATACCCTCATTTGGTATCTCTAAGGCCAACAAGATATGGTACCTAGACCCAAATGAGCCCCTGATGAGGACTACTATGGTTAATGAGCTAGATCACTTGGAGACTCTTTCATTAGATCCATCATTCAAACAAACTAAGCTTCACTTGATGTTACCAATGAAAAGCTCATCAAGTTTGTGAAGTTAGGAAGTTATGTGCTGTGAGGATCACTCTAAGGGATTCACAACCACTTTGTTTAAATTAATGAACCTCACTCCAAGTTAATGTTAGGATCGGTAGGCACAATGAAAGAATTTTAAAAATTTTCCCTAATCCTAATCGAGGATCTATCAACGGCGTTTAAACCAAGTTAGAAGGATTCATACCTTTTTGATGATTCAGAGTTTTCACGATCTCTAGGAGCCAACACGCCAGGTATGCTCCCTCTACCGGTATCCATAAGAATGCTCTCCAACCGAGACTGTGTGCTAGCGCCTCTAATGTCTCCTCGGGTTTCACTTGCGACTCTCAATTCTCATGTGCATATGAATATATCTGCTCTATCAAGTTTATAACCTATGAGGGCTATTTTCAAATTTCAAAATTAATCATCATTAATTTCGAAATTAATTAACAATTAATTATCTTGATGAGCTAATTAAATAAATTCAATTTAAATTAAATCTGTCCAACAGTTTTAATTTAACCTATTTATTTAATCAAAATAAAGAGCCATTAGATTTAATTTATCTTCATAAATTAAATCTAAGATACTATATCTCAATCATGTTAGTTATTAAATTTAATATATCTTAATAAATTAAATTTAAAACTAACATAATATAATAATATCATATAATATATATATATAAGATATATATTTCGAAAATATATATATCTATATAATATTATTAATGAATTTTATATTTTATATATCTATATATAAATATAAAATTCATCCACCCTAAACTAAATACTATCTCGTGTTGGGCCATTTTTATGTGCGACCCTGTAGGCCCATATGAAGTTGGCAGTGGGCCAATAACTATACTAACCCAAAAAGCGGCCTCTAGCAATACCTTACGACTACCCAATTCATAAAAGGATCATTATCACGATGCAACCTGTCATACAACCATGTCACGTCCCTTTTGTCACACGATATATCGATCAAGGATAAGGCATGGATAATGTCATCCTCTTGTTCCTGACCAATACTTTCTCGATTCCTGAGTAGCCTGATAACAGAGATAGAAACTCCTTTCATCATAGTATGGCCATACATCTCTCATACTCACTCATCGAGGGGCCCAGTAATATCTCTCTACTAATATGAGGGACAAATTCCATCTTGATCATTCATATTCCTCTGCATGAAAAACCACTAAGCCCGATCGTAGCCTTTATCATCACCCGGTCAAACGTAACTTTTGACTAGTTCAAAGCTTAGCAACTCTCATGTAAGAATCCATGATGACCTCAGGTCTAAGGGCATTGTGACGTGGTTATACATGAGAAAAGCTTATGACTTGATCTATGTAGCTTTCTCATAGTGGGCCGGTCCAGCACCTTGTAATCTTACAAGTTCCTAAGACTTTGATTCGTATCTCCATATCTTATCAAAGTCATACTGGTCTTGTTTCATCTCTGCTCCCGCATAGATGACCGACCAGGGACATTTTAGGACAATCTTTATAAATTATCCAAGGATACAATTATCACAATTAACATGCAAATAATATGATAACAGAATGGAGAAATTTCATTAAAATAATAATGTTCAAAGTACAATGATTGGCCTTTAGGGCACAATTTCCAACATCCTTCCACTTGCCCTAGGTGCAATAATTAATTTGCCTAATTCCCATTACCCTAACATGACGTTCATACTTTGCCTGTGCAAGTGGCTTAGTAAAAGGATCAGCAACATTATCTTCTCCTGCTACTTTACATATCATTATATCACCTCTATCATTGATTTCTCTAATAAGATGAAATCACCTGAGTATATGCTTGGTCCTTTGATGTGACCTAGGCTCCTTGGCTTGTGCAATAGCACCGCTATTGTCACAGAACAAATCTATTGGATTTGAGATGGTAGGCACTACCCCTAGTTCAGTAATGAACTTTCTGATCCCAACGGCTTCTTTAGCTGCATCTGATGCTACTATATACTCAGCTTCTGTTGCAGAATCTGCTACAGTGCTCTGCTTGGAGCTCTTCCAGCTTACTGCTCCACTATTCAGGAGGAATACATATCCAGATTGCGATTTAAGGTCGTCTTGGTCAGTTTGGAAACTTGCATCTATGTAACCGGTTACGCAGAGCTCATCATCCAATCCACCATAGACCAAAAATAAGTCCTTAGTCCTTCTTAAGTACTTTAGGATATTCTTGATGGTAGTCCAATGACCCTCACCAGGATCTTGTTGGTATCTGCTGGTCATACTTAAGGCAAACAGGACATTCGGTTGAGTACATAACATGGCATACATGATGGATCCAATAGTCGAGGCATATGGAGCCTTACTCATGCGATCTCGTTGATCAGGTGTACTAGGACACAGATCCTTGCTAAGATGGATGCCATGAGACATGGGTATGTAACCCTTTTTGAATCATGCATACTGAACCTATGCAGTATCTTGTCTATGTATATGCTCTGACTTAGGCCTATTAGTCTTTTGGATCTATCCCTATAGATCATAATCCCTAGGATATAGGTGGTTTCGCCTAAGTCTTTCATTGAAAAGGATTTTCCTAACCAAGACTTGACACTCTGCAAGGTAGGAATATCATTCCCAATGAGTAGTGTAACCCCCTGACTTTAAACACGTAATTATAATTCGATAACACATATTTAAATCGGATTAGAGACCATTGGATGCTTTAACCTCGTTTTAAACTTTCTGTCTCACAGTAAAATTTTTACAAAACTTTCAAAACTCTTTTTCCCATCCAGGTCTCAATTTCAATATTCGAATATAATTACCTGTGCAGTTAATATACATTCAATCATATCAGAGTGTATAACCGCATCCCCGGCAACTCCCGGGTTCTATGCATAAAACCTGAAGGTTTATAAGTATACGCTAGGGGATTACGCGACCAAAATCGAATGTAGTGTTCCTGATTCAGAATATACAGTAATCTCGAGTTCAAAATACATAACCAACGTTTCTAATTCAACTATATACCCCTAAGGGTCCTAATTGCTCCGGGTTGGCCGCTTCTCCCTTGAGCCACACGCCCTGTCTGAAATGTTAGTCATAGGAAAGAATGAGATTCGAGAGAATCTCAGTAGTAACAAACCACTCACACAATGCATAAACACAAAGCATGTACATAAATCACAAACAGCAACAGCAGCAGCAATTCACAGATACATGGTTTTCACCACAAACGACAGCACTCATGGCTGTATTCACAATACGACAGCTCTTGCTGTAATCAACATCACGACAGCTTACGCTGTAATCAGTAATCAACATCACGACAGCTTACGCTGTAATCACAATAACGACAGCTTACGTTGTAAACGATAGCCTGTGCTGTAAACGACAGCTATCACCAGCTGTAACTGCAGCAACATCAGAAATCATCATAAAACAGTGATACAACACACATACAGTGCATTACACAAAGTATAAGAGAGAGAGTCACTACCTTGTCCTTTCCTGACGTCCTTCGGCGCAGTTGGCTCCCGAGGGCGGCAAATATCGAATCCTACAATTCCAAATGCACCATTTAGACACTTCCATAGTGTTACTTGGGGTTATATGAGTCTATAATGAAAATTTACAAAAATACCCCCGGGGACCCGGCCTAGGCCCGCCGTACCCGGTCCGGCTGTACTTTTCTTGAAATTTTGACATGGGCTATCCTGACATATTTTCGCCCAAGGAATCCATTTCCGGACTCGGAATTATCAAATTCAATGTTAAATTACGAAATTGCCCTTGGCAGCCCTACTTTTAGGGTTTTATGGGGTGTTTCCGTAATTATGCTTTCTCGGCCTTTTTTGAAAAAGTGCCCAACTGTAACCCCACCTATTTTTGCCCACTGAATCCAATGGAATCATCAAATCATTGAAAATCCAACTCTAAGACCCATTTACAGCCTTGGCCGAAATATACATGTTCTTCGGGAAAAATTGGGGTTTTACGATTTCGGCTCCGTAAACGCGTTCCTTTCTACTCCTAACCACTTTATTCACTATTACATTAGGTTATAACTACCATTTGAACCAAAATTGGGCAGCATAACCCTTAGGAAACTCAATTTCCAAAATTTAAAACCAATGGCAATCCGGCGAAATTTCACCGATTAAATTGCCCACAGCAGCCAGAATAAGCAATATACGAAAGTTTGGAAGTTACCTCAAGCTCCCTCTGGCTTTTCCCAAATTTGGCTGAACCCTAGCCTCTTTGTAACACCAAATTTTGAGCTTCACAACCTTAAAGAATAAAGAGGAGTAGCTTAGAGTCGGAATTATACGTGTTAGGAGCTAGATCGTCGGAGAAATCGGCTTACCTTGCGAGATTTCTTCCTCTTTTTCTCTCTTTTCTCCAAGCTCTCTTCACGTCTTTTTTTTTTCTCTGAAATGGGTCGGGAATGGCTGATCAAGATGATGGAATTGCTTTTAATTCCATGTTGATGTCACCTTACCACATGATGATGTCATAATTTCTAATTTCACATTTTCGGATTTTCTGGCAAATTTTCTGCCCAACTTTGAAAAATCATAACTAATTCTAGAAAACTCGAAATGAGGTGATTCCAAAGCCAAATGAAAGATATTTAAGTCCTCTTCATAGGAAAAATATTTGCCATTACTGAAAATGACCACAAAATTCCCATAATTTCAATCTTTGCATACTGTTCCAGAAAATAATTAATTTCGCTGGGCAAACTTCAAAAATCCAAAACTCTTAGGTCACAAATCAAAATGATACAAATTATATGTTCATTTTGAAGCTTGACATGTGAAATTTAATACTGGAAAATTTCAGAATTTTTAGACACCATTTTCCTATTTAAAACATCCATACAAATTGGCTGCCCCGTACAGAGTTTCAATGGACAGAGTTTTCAACTTTTGCACGATTGTTCCCAATGGTTCCAATTTCACAATAAACACTCTCCCCACACGAATTTTCACAAGAAAGCCATTGGAATCATTAAAATATCCAAATTCCCATCACACATTCTCCAAAAGTGTTTATTCAACAATAATTATATCCACTTTTAAAGTCATTAGCCCTTAATCATTTTTTGGGATATTACAAGTAGGATGTGTCATCTACATAAAGCACTAGAAATACAACTATGCTCCCACTAACCTTCTTGTAAACACAAGGTTCATCGATGTTTTGAATGAATCCAAACTCTTTGACTACTTCATCAAAATGATGATTCCAGCTCCGAGATGCTTGCTTCAATCCATAAATAGATCTTTAAAGCCTGCAAATTTTACCAGAGTCCTCTGGATGCATAAAACCTTCAGGTTGTGTCATGTACACATCCTCAAACAACTTTCCATTAAGGAAGGCTGTTTTGACATCCATCTGCCATATTTCATAGTCATAATATGCTGCAATGGCAAGAAGGATTCTGATTGATTTGGCCATTGCAACTGGGGAAAAGGTTTCATTATAGTCTACACTATGAGTTTGAGTGAATCCTTTTGCAACCAGTTGTGCCTTGAAGACATTTACATTGCCATCCATGTCAGTTTCCTCCTTGAAAACCCATTTGCACCCAATGGTTTTTACACCTTCAGGTGGATTGACTAAGGTCCTTACCTGATTGTCGTACATGGATTGCAATTCAAACTTCATGGCATTTAGCCATTTCTCAAAGTTTTATCCCACTGGGCTTCTCGATAGGTGGTGGGCTCATTTTGCTCAATGAGTAACACATCACGGCCTTCAGTAGTCAGAAATCCATATCTCTGAGGCTAATACCGTGTCCTATCAGATCTTCGTGGACCTTGTGTTACTTGAGAAGGCTCAGTAACTTGTGAGTCTTCTCTAATTTCTATCTGTGGTTCTGTAATATCTTGTGGCTCTCAAATTTCTTCGAGATGTACGTCGCTCCCACTGGTTGTTTTAGAGAAAAACTCTCTTTCTAGAAACTTCCCATTTCGAATAAGAAACACTTTGTTATCGGCGGGATTATAGACATAGTATCCTTTTGTTTCTTTAGGATACCCCACGAAAAGGCACTTTGTGGATCTGGGCGCTAATTTATCAGAGGCTTGTTGCTTAACATAGACCTCACATCCCCAGATCTTGAGAAAAGATAAACTTGGTTTCTTTCCAGTCCATATCTCATATAGTGTCCTTTCAATTGCCTTAGATGGAACACGATTTAGTGTGAATGCAGCTCTAGGGCATGTCCCCAAAAGGATGGTGGAAGATCTGTTTGACTCATCATAGATCGAACCATATCTAATAGTGTTCGATTCCTCCGTTCAGAAACGCCATTCCATTGTAGTGTTCCTGGAGGAGTCTATTGTGAGATTATCCCACAACTCCTAAGATGGTCAATGAATTCTTGGCTCAAATATTCACCACCTCGATCAGATCAAAGTGCTTTAATTGTTTTACCAAGTTGGTTTTGTACTTCATTTTGGAATATTTTGAACATTTCAAAAGATTCAGATTTATGTTTCATTAGATAGATATAGCCATATCTACTAAAGTCCTCTATAAATGTAATGAAGTAGACATAACCTCCTCTGGCAGCTATATTTAATGGTCCACATACATCTATTTGTATGAGGCCTAATAATTCAGTAGCCCTTTCACTGTGCCCAGTAAAAGGTGCCTTAGTCATCTTTCCTAATAAGTAAGATTTGCATGTATCATATGATTCAAAATCAAATGAGTTTAGAAATCCATCTTGATGGAGTTTAGAAATGCGTTTCTCATTTATGTGGCCTAGATGACAATGCCATAAGTAGGTCAGATTCAAATCGTTTGATTTTATCCTCTTAGTAGTTACGTTATAGATATTCTCATTATTAGGATGTTCCAAATTTAATATATAATGACCAACATGCAAATCACCATCAGCATAGAAAATGTCATTACGATAAATAGAACATTTACCATTCCTAGTAATAGAAGTATAACCTTCCTTATCTATATAAGAAAGAGAAACAATGTTACTACTCAAAGCAGGAACATAATAGCAATTGTTCAAAACTAACAAAAGCCCACTAGGCAGAACTAATTCATAAGTGCCTACGGCTAAAGCAGCAACTCTTGCTCTATTTCCAACTCGTAGGTCCACCTCGCCCTTCTTTAGCTTTCTACTATCCTTTAGACCCTGCACATTTATACAAATGTGAGAACCACATGCAGTATCTAATACCCATGTAGAGGAAGTAGAAAAATGAATGTCTATAACATAAATACCTGAAGCGATAGCCTCGCTATTCTTCTTGTTCTTTTTCAGATCTTCCAGGTAGAGTTTGCAAATCCTCTTCCAATGACCGGGTTCATTGCAGAAGTAGCAGACTCCTTCCTTTGGAGGCTTTGCCTTCTTGGGTGCAGGCTTGGTTTTGGGCTTGTTTGACTCTTTGGTCTTACCACCTGAGCCATTACCCTTCTATTTACCCTTCCCCTTCTTTTTCATACCTTTTCCTTTCTGAACCATTAAAACTATGCTAGGCTTTTTCTTAATGCTTTGCTCAGCAGTTTTGAGCATCCCATGCAGCTCAGGAATTGATTTCTCCATGTTGTTCATGTTGTAGTTCATAACAAACTGGTCATAACTCTCCAGGAGTGAGTTGAGGATCAAATCCGTAGCTAACTCCTGGCTCATGGGAAATCCAAGCCTCTCAAGGTTATCAATATAGCCTTTCATCTTTAACACATGAGTACTAACTGATGCACTTTCAGCCATTTTGCAGGAATGTAAGGCCTTTGTGGTCTCATACCTTTCTTGCCTTGCCTGTTGCTGGAACATTTCCTTGAGATGTACAATCATCTCATGAGCCTCCATGAGTTACAGATCTCTTTGGAGCTCTAGAACCATAGTGGCAAGCATCAGGCAACCTACATCCACAGAGTCATCCTTATGCTTTGTGTAAGCATCTCTCTGAGCTCTTGGAGCAGTGGCTGCAGGCTCCTCAGGAATGGGTTGATCTAGGACATAAGCCTTTCTTTCCAGCTTGAGAACAATTCTCAAGTTCCTGAACCAGTCAAGAAAGTTTGTCCCATTGAGTTTGTCCTTCTCAAGGACCAATCGCAAAGATAGTGTAGCAGTATTACTAGTCGACATGATTCTACAATTAAAATATGCAAAGTTAGTTAGTAATCTCCCACTAAATTAACAACCCTCAATATAATAATTAGTGGGCTAAGATCCATATTTGGCTTAAACTTAAGTCCTCTTTGGTAAGACGCTTAAATTCAAGTTATTTAGGTAGGTAAACTATTTATCAATTACATCACATGTGACTCTTAGATCTTTATAGGATTTAATCATCATATGATCCGACATGTTTAACCCCATCTAATGCCTTGAGATTCAAAACTGTTTTGTTAATCTCAATTAAGTCAAAACAATAATGAATATTATGAGCAGCACCATTACTCAAGCTTATCTTATCAAGATAACTCAAGTGCATCCACTTTGGTGTTTTCCACAATTGAGCGATCTAGGTTTTGACAAGTATTCATTAATTGATGGCATTATGACTTAAGATTTGATTCAGAGGGCTTAATTAATTAGTTTTGTTTATAAGGATGCAATCGTGGTTGTATCTCATACAGATAAATACATATAAACGTAAAAGTAATCATGCAATGATCTGATCAAAAGCAGAATTTAAATGTGACACAACATGGCTTACCTAACCTAAAATCCTCCCAAGCCAATGAGAGGACTTCTCTAAATAAAAAAGAAATACATTGAGAGAAACCTCGTTTAAACATTTGAGGGGAGTGAGATGAAAAGAGAATGTACATCGAGAGTATTTAGAGGAAGGCACGACACACAGTCTGTATTTAAATATTACAACCTTTGTAAAATTCTAAAGCCATGTTGTTCACCATACCCAAACAAGGATAAATAACAAACCACAACAAGAATTCATACAATATGAAAAGCAATAAATGTCGTGATCAGATTACATATTTCAAAACCGAAAACAAAACAATTTCAAGATTCAATTTAAATGAAAACGAAAATCAATGGAATTACAAGATCACATCTTTCTAAATAATTTCGTTTCGTATTAACCAAATCACATGCATATTCGAGTGTTTCTTATAAACATACGTACACATCCCATATATATATCACATGTATAAGAATCATAAACTCAATTTAAACGCACAATTGATCTGGCTCTGATACTACTGTTAGGATTGGTAGGCACAGCGGAAGAATTTTAAAAATTTTCACCGATCCTAATCGAGGATCTATCAACGGCGTTTAAACCAAGTTGGAAGGATTCATACCCTTTTGATGATTCAGAGTTTTGATGACCTCTAGGAGCCAACACGTCAGGCCCGCTCCCTCTACCGGTATCCACACGAATGCTCTCCAACCAAGACTGCATGCTAGCGCCTCTAATGTATCCTTGGGTTTCACTTGCGGCTCTCAATTCTCATGTGCATATGAATATATCTGCCCTATCAAGTTTATAACCTATGAGGGCTATTTTCAAATTTCAAAATAAATCATCATTAATTTCGAAATTAATTAACAATTAATTATCTTGATGAGCTAATTAAATAAATTCAGTTTAAATTAAATCTGTCCAACAGTTTTAATTTAACCTATTTATTTAATCCAAATAAAGAGCTATTAGATTTAATTTATCTTCATAAATTAAATATGAGATACTATATCTCTATCATATTAGTTATTAAATTTAATATATCTTAATAAATTAAATTTAAAACTAACACCATATAATAATATCATATAATACACACACACACACACACACACACATATATATATAAGATATATATTTCGAAAATATATATATCTATATAATATTATTAATGAATTTTATATTATATATATATTAATATAAAATTCGTCCACCCTAAATCAAACATTATCTCGTGTTGGGCTATTCTTGTGTGCGACCCTGTAGGCCCATATGAAGTTGGCAGTGTTCCAATAAATATACTAACCCAAAAAGCGGCCTCTAGCAAGGCATTACGACTATCCAATTCATATGAGGATCGTTAACACGATGCAACTTGTTATACAACCATGTCACGTCCCTTTTGTCACACGATATATCGATTAAGGATAAGGCATGGATAATGTCATCCTCTTGTTCCTGACCATTACTTTCTCGATTCCTAAGTAGCCTGATAACAGAGACAGAAATTTCTTTCATCATAGTATGGCCATACATTTCTCATACTCACTCATCAAGGGGCCCAGTAATATCTTTCTACTAATGTGAGGGACAAATTCTATCTTGATCATTCACATTCCTCTGCATGAAAAACCACTAAGCCCGATTGTAGCCTTTATCATCACCGGCCAAAGGTAACTTTTGACTAGTTCAAAGCTTAGCAACTCTCATGTAGGAATCCATGATGACCTCAGGTCTAAGGGCATTGTGATGTGGTTATACATGAGAAAAGCTTATGACTTGATCTATGTAGCTTTCTCATGGTGGGTCGGTCCAGCACCTTGTACTCTTACAAGTGCCCAAGACTTTGATTAGTATCTCCATATCTTATCAAAGTCATATTGGTCTTGGTTCATCTCTGCTCCCACATAGATGACCTACCAGGGATATTTTAGGACAATCTTTATGAATTATCCAAGGATACAATTATAACAGTTAACATGCAAAAAATATGATAACAGACTGGAGAAATTTCATTAAAATAATAATGTTCAAAGTACAATAATTGGCCCTTATGGCACAATTTCCAATAGTTAACACAAAAGGCGTAGAGGATAGGAGCTGATACTTCAAGGATAGATGAGATACAACACTTTGCTAGAGTTGGTCTCCCTATTCCTTTATTGTTTGGTCCATCTATTCAAGGATTTCTGAGAGAGGAGCTTTAACATTCACACAGAGCTTGCTATGAACAATATTGAGTTCATCACCTCTGTGAATGGTGAGATTAGACAACTCTGTGATTTGATCAACTATTTTTCATGAAAACCATTTTTCATTTGCATCAAATTACCTTCAAAAAAGGGGAGAGAAAACTGCTTTCTTGACACATTTATTTTGATTGGGGAAGGACATTTCTAACTTGATTATATTTACTTCTCTACAAGTCCTTCTTCTTTATACTTCAAACTTTTTGATGATGTCAAATAGAAGGGGAGAGGCAAGAGAAATATATTGCTCTTACTTTGCTTTTATAATTCATACATATTTTTCTTCAAGGAGTTGTCATCATCAAAAAGGGGGAGAATGTTAGATATGAATAGTTTTGATGATGTCCAATATAGATGTCAAGTATTAAGAGCAAAAAGTTTGGATAATATACTTATCTTCTATATTGACTAACTACCATATTTAATGTTTTATATCTTGTAGATCAGTCATAAACCCGACAATAGGTTGATGTTATTTTGCTTATAATGCCTTTTAAATGGGAAATAATCATTAAGAAGAAAAAAAGAAGAAAGAGATTGAAGAAAGAAGAAAGAAAGAAGAAGATTGAAGATATTAGTTGGTGTAATACCCCAAATTTTGATTAAGGGTTAATGACTCCAAAGGTGAAAGTGATTATTGTTAATCAATACTTTTGGAGAATACGAGTTGAATTGTGATTAAAATGTGTTATAAGACATGCCTAAACCCTATAGTTAAGTTCAATTGTGGATTAACATCTAAATTAAATTGGAATAGAGGGAAGGCGCATATTGTGGTGAAAATGGTGTCATATTGTGTCATTGTGACATTGGAATTGGTTTGGAACTTGAAATGGAAAGTTTGACAATTTGGTGGTTTGTGTAGCATTTTGGTTCAAAACTGGATATGTGTGGATGTGATGAGAATTTGGTTGTTTTAGTTATTCCAATGGTTTCCTTGTGAAAATTTGTGTGGGAATAGGGTTGTTTGTTGATTTTGGAGCCATTGGACATATTGGTTGGAAACTTGAAATTCTGTCTAGTGTGAACTCTATATAGGGCAGTCGGTTTGTATGGACATTTTGAATGGCCAAATGCTGTCTAAAAATTTTAAAAATTTTCAGTCTTAAATTTCACATGCCAAAATTTAAAATGGACATATAGTTTATTTCATTTCAATTTGTGATCTAAGATTTATGATTTTCCAAATTTTAGGATTGAAATTGGAATCTGTTTTGGAGCAGTATGGACTTTTGTGCAATTCTGTATTTTTCTAGTTATGAACTGCATTGATCCATATTTTTCTAGTAAATAGCACTTAAATATTTCCATTGGCATTGTAATGAATCAAATTTTATTTTTCTAGAATTAGTTATGATTTTTCAAAGTTAGGGCAGAAAATCTACCAGAATTCAAACAAATCAGAAAATGAGGAAAATTTTATGATCTCAAGATGGTAAATTTAGGATAAATACATCAGACGATTTTTGCTGATTTAAAGGACCCTTAGGACTTCATTTTGATGGGCCAAGAGAAGAAAATATTAGTTGGATGTTGTTTGGGTGTTAGGATAACATTACATGATGTACATAACTTTATGGACACAAAGTTGGCATTTTTGGAATTTTGGAAATGGAAAAATTATGAGATAATAGTAAAATATTATAAAGCAACATTTCATCTTCTTCCCTCCTCCAAACTGATGTTGCAGTAGCCAAAAAGGACAGAGAAGATTTGAGAGCATTTTAAAGAGAAAAGGAGAAGAGACCTCACGCGGTAGGTCGATTTCATCGATGAATTCATACCTAATGCGTATAATACTACTCCTAAGCTTTTATTCCACGCATTTTAAAGGTTGTGAAGCACAAATTTGGTTGTGGAAGGGCTTAGGGTTTCAATCAAGTCAAGAAGAGCTAGAGGGAAGTGAAATGTAATTTCCAAACCTTTGTATATTCACTATTCTGGCTGTTGTGGACAATTTAATCGGTGAAATTTCACCAGATTGTCATTGGTTTTGAAAATGGAAAATGGGTGTGTGGGGCTATTATGCTACCCAAATTGGTACTAAATGGTAGTTTTAACCTGATGGAATAGTCAAAAAAGTGGCCAGGAGTAGAACGAATCACGTTTACGGAGCCGAAATCATAAAACCCCAATTTTTACCGGAGTACCTGAGGATTTCAGGCAGGGTTGTTAGAGGGCGGCCTTAGAGTTGGATTTTCAATGATTTGATGCTTCCATTGAGTTCAGGAGGGAAAATTAGGTAGGGTTACAATTAGGCACTTTTTCGTAAAAGGCTGAAAAAGCATAATTACGAAAACGCCCCTAAAACACTGAAATAAGGGCTGCAAAGGGCATTTTCATCTTTTTGCAATGAATTTGGTAGTTCTGAGTCTAGAAGTGGATTTCTTGGACAAAAATATGTTAGAATAGCCCATGATAGAATTTCGAGAAAAGTACAGCCGGACCAGGAATGGCGAGGCCGGGCCGGGTCCCCGGGGTATTTTAGTAATTTTTTAATACAGACTCATACAACCCCCAAAAACACTATGAAATTTTCTAAACGGTACATTTGGAATTGTAGGATCAAATATGGAGCCCAAGCTGTTTGCACGTAGATCGAGGAACTATGTCTGTTTAGCAAAAGGGACACAAGATAGGGAACTTACCTCTCTTGCATGTATTTGATATATGTGCTAGTGTATTAATCCATGTTATTGCTTTGCTTGGTTATGTGAAACATATATGAATGATTGAAGCTCTGTTTCTAATTACACTATGGCCATAATAATGTGTTTGAAACATTGAGCACGCAGATATGTTATTGTGTTAGCATAAGTTATGTATTGCAAGTATGTTATGCATTAAGCACTTATCCTACATGCATATTGGTATCTGTTTCCTACTGAGATTCTCTCGAATCTCACCCTCCCCTACCAACAATTTAGACAGGAGAAGACAAAAGATATGCTGAGAACAAAGAAGAGAACCGTATAAGGGGATTACAGTGGTAGAACAATGACGAGAAGATGTCTCTATTTCACTTAGACGGGTTTAGATACCCAAGTAGCCATGTGCGGCTACATTGATAGTAATGATAATGTACGAACCCCTATAGGGAACTTATATAATCATGCACTTATTATCATTATATTCATGTTATTCCTGTGTTGCCTATTGAACCGCATATCGTTTTCCGCCAATACTCTGAAAAAGGTTAAAATAAAGTAAGGGCGTGACAATTGGGTTATGAAGAATGATCATCAAGAGGAAAAACAAGAAGATATCTTATACATTAGCCAAGCAAAGAAAGAAGAAAATTGAAGATAGTGAAGAAAGAGATTGATAAAAGAAGAACTTGCAAAAACTAATGGGAATATCAAGATCCAACCTATTAGAAGTGATATCAGAGTTTTCTATGGTCAAGTAGAAGTTGGAATGGGTCGATATCAAGCTAAAATGACTTATACGGAAGTTGTGTTACCTCCAGAGGTGATTACTCGAGTTAGCACTTGAGGGATATGCCACTGCCTCATTTTGGAAGTGATCACTCAAGTAATGACTCAGAATCACTCCAGTGACCATTAGAGTGAGGAGCATTATGACGTGCTCTATTTTTACGCTGTAGGATAGAGGTTTGGTATTTTGATGATATCTCTCTAACCACATGTCAGATTGAGCTGAAAGTAGTTGCATATGAATCTACACTCTTAATGTGTCATTTTGACCAAATATCACATTCAAAGTAGTTCAGATGAGAGAGATATAAGCTTTGAAAATTCACGCGGAAATCACAATCACAGTATAAGATAGGTTCTGTATTTTGGACATAACTCTCAAACTACATATCAGATTGCGACAAAACTAGTTCCATATGAAAGTAGACTCAAAGGCTTTCCATGGATAGGTAATTTGGCATATTTGATGTTATATCCTATGAGCTATGCCTTCTAGAAGTTGATGCTCATGATTTCAGAGATTGTTTAAGAATAGTAAATACTCTTTGGATCATAACTTCTGTATATAAAGAGTTTGGAGCTAATTCTTGTTACATTGGAATGTATATGGCAAGAGCTTTCTCATGATATATTTTTTCTATGTTTAGAGTTAAAATGAAAACATTACTTGAAGGGATCACTCAAGTAATATACAAAGTTATTTGAAACATTACTCGAAGGGATCACTCAAGTAATATGTGAGAAATTGTTCCAGAAAGCTCTCTGTCAAAAATTGCCTAAGATTATATGAAAGGATCACTCGAGTAATCTATAGAGTTATTTGAGACATTACTCAAGGGATCACTCGAGTAATTAGAGAAGAAATCATCTAGCAGATCTTAGCCAAGAAATGAGTGATATTACTTGAGGTATCACTCAAATAATTAGGTAAGCAAAGGAGAAGTTACTCTCAACCAGATTTTGAAGGGGATTAATCGAGGGATCACTCGAGTAATGACCCAGGATTACTCGAGTGACCACTCGAGTAATGCTTCCCAGGAGCATAAAACAACGTATTGAACCTTTTGAAAATCATGGGATTAATTATGAAACTCACTCTTATTGCTTCCAATCACTCTTACACTTCATTATATTAGTGTTTAATGTGTTTCTTCAGTAATACAATTAATAGATGATGCGAAGAGATAAAAGTTGACTTTACAGAAGCGGAGCGTCAATATTCGTAACGGCTAGTTTTCAAATTCAAGCAAATGTACGAACAAAGCAATGAGACTTAACGAATAAGTTGAAATACTCACAATGGTCATATCCTACTCAATTATAAGCATAGGAGATTCAAGCAGAGAACAACACCAACAACGAGAACACAATGACACAAACATGCTTATATCTTAAGCTACCCATCTTGACCCAAACACTCTCTATTCTTATTTATTTTCTATATTATGTGTAATTAAGAGAGTGATTGATTTGTGCTTCAATATTCATCTATTTACTTCTGAGAGAAAAGATTCATTGTAATCTTTCATCATCAAAGTTGTATCCTTACAAGGTGTGTAAAGGGGATTAACTCGGTTGTAACCTTATGGTGTGTAAGGGGGAGTAACTCTGTGAAAGAATTGTAAAAGGCTTCACAAGTGCCCCACTATACTTGTGAGTTGTAAAGGCTATTCTTGTGCCCAGATTAAACAAGAAGAGAGTGGATTTGAAAATCTCCGGAGGAGCCTAGGGACTAGACGTAGGTCATCAGAAATTAGACCAAACCAGGATAAATCACAGTTTGCATACTTTTTTCTTTAAACTCTTATATTTCTAGCATATATTAACTATTGTTTTATGATTCTTTACTTTCATATTTATTGCTTCCACTAATATGAGAAAAGATTTTCAAAGTTCTTTAGTTTTTATCTTACACCCAATTCACCCCTCTCTAGGGTGTCAGCCAGTTCTAACAATATGTATATTCTTGTATATGCTAATATGGTGATATTTAAGTTTAGGGAATATATATACTAGCCAAATATGATATTAATGGTATGATCCATTTTTAATAGTGAAAAACAACAATGGTTCAATTGAGGAACAGACCAGTAGAATCAAAGATTGAGGAAGTTGTGGTAGAGGAAGAGGTGAATCACAACCCACCTGATCCCATGCATCATATACTTAGCATGCTAATATAGCAACAGGTCATGATTCATGAACTTAAAGAAGAGCTCCAGAAAGTGAAAGCCAAGCAAAATGTGGATAGGGAGAAATCGGTAAACAAATAAACAAATAGAGAGGAATTAAAGAGAGAGGAAGAGCTGACCCAACCAAATGAGTCACAATAACAGATTGAACTGAATCAGGGATCCCATAGGGTACCAGCCCAGGACGAATGATACTTATAGTTCTAGGTTTCAAAGTTCAGCAAGCACCAACCCTTGATATTCAATGGGAGATTTGACCCCCCAGGTAGTTGAGGACTAGGTAATCAAATTAGAGAAGATCTTTGAGGTGCTAGAAAATCTTACAGAAGTAAAAGCTCGACTGGCCATCTATAAGTTAGAATGGGATGCTGATAGGTGGTGGATAAGTACAACTATGATTCTGCAGGCCAAAAACATTCCTATAACTTGGGAATTGTTTCAAGAGAAATTCAATGAAAAGTATTTCCCCAGATATGTTAGAATTGATAAAAAAGTAGAGTTCTTATCCCATCCATTTGTCTCTCTACTCTTCATACTTAAGGTATCGAGATGATGACGACTGGAGTTCTAATATGTTGATAAGGGGCTGAAGCATGAGATCAAAGAGAATTTATTTCCAGTCACTTCCAGGAGTTCAACCAGGCTATGGAAGAAAGCCAGATCACAGAGAGCAATCTAAAGAACTTGTACCCAACCAAGAATACAAGCACAGTATTGGAAATTATGCCCTAGGGGCCAATCATTGTACTTTAAACATTATTATTTAATGAATTCACTAGTCCAATATTTATTATTTAGACCGGTTCAGGATGAGGTCTTGATACAACCGGTCTAAAAAGTCTGATACATTTTAGACTGGTTAAGGAATCAGTCTTAAAGAAACCATTTTAAGACCAGTTGTAATGGAAACTGGTCTTAAAAATACATTATTTTTAGACTGGTTGACATAACCACCGGTCTTAAAATACATTTTATAAGAGCTACGATAACACTTTTAAGACTAGTTTTCTTAAAACCGGTCTTTAAAGTTTCACTTTTAAGACCGGTTGTTTTAACAACGGGTCTTAAAATCAAACTTTTAAGAACAGTTGTCTATAAAACTAGTCTTAAAAATATTTTAAAGATTGGTTGTCTATACAACGGGTCTTAAAAGTTCGCTTTATGATTTTTTTTCCTGTTGTCTTTGATTATGTTTTTATACTAGAACACATATCCTAGAAGCTAAACTACTTCCAAGGCCATACTTATTAAGTGCAAAGTTGAGATTTAAGTAACAAGTCCCCATAATTTATACATGCCATATATATATAGAATTTGTTATGTAATCAAAAACTAACAAAAATAAGTGTTGCCATAAGATGTGTTCATTTTAATTTCCTTCCAATTACTATTTCATTTTTCTTTAGCTTTCTCATTGGGAACTTGTAACATAACATAGGCTAATGGATGTCTCAACCAAGTTAACGTGGATAAATGCATGATGTCACATAATCACAAAAACAACAAACATGTCAATTCATGCAACCAACAAGTTTTACAGAAAATTTGAGGGAAGAAAAATTTCTCAATATATACAGAAAATTTCTCAGTTTTACAAAAACACATTATTGTTGTAAAGCTCATAAATGAATTCAGCACAACAATTATAGATGAAATCAATATCTTTATTTGGAAAGGGGCTAGCAAATCAAACATCTGTAACACCAAAGCCACATAAAAATTAACTTGCTAACTTAAAAAAGAATAAAAGTAATACAAAATGTTTGAAATATACATTTACCTCTTGAGTAAATTCTGTCATGCCTAGGGTGATAATGTTATAAATGTGTCTCAAAACATACAACCCACATAAGTTGGACCCCAGTGGTTGCCTGCGGCTCTAAAAAATAACATGATATCATTAAAACAAGTATAAAAGGATGGCTTATTGAATACATTCTTAAAATAAACCACTATGTACTAACCTTTAGTATAATCTATGTAGGGTCATTTATATCACGAATATGCTTACCAAAAGCAGCGTGTGGGAATATCTGCATAGCCCTATCATCAAAATCACAAAGTTTACTTATTTTGCATAAATTCCATAAATTGCCAACAATAGGCAATGCAAGAAAACTTACGAGTTCATTATCTTCTCAATTCATTCCCTAGTTTGAGGTGGAGGGAGCACAAGAGGATGATGTATAACTCTTCTTGCATAGAAGAACCAATTGTCAATGATCCTTGAAAAAAAAGGTGACTACATATTAAGCAAATATAAAATATTATATATATTATGAAATATATATTTGTTTCTTACCCATGCACATAGGGAGCCAAGAAATACTCATTTGGGGTTTAACTTAGCCTCTCCGATAAGTATGTATGTCTGATAGCAGCAGTGGTCCCTTTGTCGTGGAGTTGAACTGGGCATAGGAATCCAAATTTATCGCTTTTGCCAGAGGAAACCAACCTACGATTCATGTACCTACAATAATGCAAGCACACAAATCAAAGTTTAGCGGCATAATTTGTAAAATATTTACTTCCAATTGAAGAAGATACTTACATTAAACATAGTTAGATAACCAAAACTGTAAGCTGTTGTTGAGGAGCTACTAGGGACATTAAATCATCCCTCTCAAGGTAGCATTACACCCTTAACATGCCAATAGCTGAATCAATAGACCAATATCTTGTTTGAAATGATGTATCATATGCCATCAGAATCACTTGCTACATGATATTCAATAGGGGCTGTGAAACTTCTTGATTGGAGGGAGGTACAAGTGGCGAGGCTGTGATCAGGACTTCCTCAGCTTGATCAAAAACAAGGTTCTTTGGCCACAAGATGAAAGAGTTGAGGACATCGCTCACAATCCTGAAGTCATTAGCGGGGAAGGGAGAGGTGCATATGCAACGATCACCTCTTCAATTGCCACTCTGACTTGATCATCTTTTATTTGTTAGTGGTGGACAATTATCCCAAGTTGTGCATGCTCCCCCATAAAACTAATCATCTTAGAAGTTCCTCTACAAACAGGTCACAAGGTTCACCAATTTCTATTCTAGGACCTTCTGATAACTAACCAATACAACTCCCTTTAGTGCTCTATTTAGGGTTTAGGGAATGTGCCTGGGGAGCACTAGTATCTTATCTTAAGCTCACCATGATAATCCATCCCTCCTTCATTATACTGAACCTTTCTTCAAATCGTGCATCAAATGAGGCTTCTGCCTCGCGCCCTTGATTCCACCCTTACAGTGGCCAACATATGCTCCATCTCCTCCCTAGTAACCGTACTTGAGGAATGGCGGGGGGTACTCCAAAGTAATCCCTTATGCCTACCCTCCACCAACCTCCCTGACACGAGTGGGATGCTCATGTTTTCCTTTAGCAACGATCAGGATATCATTCCTCCCATATGACCTAAGCAATCCTTGGTCTTGTTTTTTTAAGCTCCTTTTGTAAGACACAGATGACAAATGTTAGTAATGAAATTTGTTTACTACATAATTAATAGCAATAGCAATACTTACAATTTTTTCACCAACTATACTAGATTGTTCACTCGTATAAGACCCACTCCTCTTTTGGTGAGTAAACAACCACCTTTCTTTACAACGTATCAGATTTGGTGGAGAAAGAAGAATAGAAGGATTAGATTGAGCTGCTTTTTCCAATATCTTAAGTTTGGCCGGCAACAAGTCTTTTTCAGCCTTCGCATAACCCCCACGAGACATTGTATGGGAAAAGTCATTCTTTCTACCACTCTCTTGGACCTTTTGCCTTTTTTTTCCTATGAATAAGAAATCAAAATTAAGGTTACAATCAATAAAGACAATTCATAAGTAAATTGAATACAAAATAAGTCAACTCACTAATGCTTCTGGAGTAATCCAAAGTTGTGTAAATTCTTTCCAAGTATGTTCGTCAACATAAGAATACCTGTCTCATGGATTAGGATGAGGCTTACCTTCTTTCACCTCGATATGTATGTAATTGTTGGCTAGAGTTGTCTTAAATTTTCTCCAGCATTCATCACAATACATCATTGTCTTCTTATACAAGATTTCACTCTTAGGAATGTCATAAGTGAGCTATAATGCATGCATATTGGATAGTTAGTGACAAATTTCATAATTCAACCATACAAATTTGATAGTTAGCAAAGGCAATCATTTTATGCATGGATAATTTCCTAAATATGTTGCTTCACATATTTCTCCACTCCTCTATCAAGATGCTAGGCTTGTTGCATTTTAGGAGGCCCACAAAACTCCTATATGGGCGTGCATTAGGCTCGATTGGTTTCCAATATCTATCAAACTCAATTGGAATCTTTTCCCCAATATTCCGAATGAGGGGAATGTCTCTCAATCAGGTGCCTCTTCTACCCCTTCGTATAGGCTGGTTATGTGGCTCACTTTAATCCTGGCTTGGAGCATTGCTAGGCTTACTCGGATTAATATTAGTTAGATCTGGAGTACCCTCATTAAGACACTTCATAATCCTTACTTTAAGGACAGTATTTAAGGACAGTGATAGTTTAAGGAAAATTTGAAGAGGCTGTGATGCTTTAAGGACAATAAATAATTGGGGTCCTTACGCTATCCCAATAAGACTCAGGAGAATATATATAATATTTATACTCACATGCACAGATATATCTCTATATAGAAAAAGAAGAAAATGATTGTATATATTTTACACATATTTACATTGAAGTCATCATAAATTACTTGCACCTAGCTACAGAAGTGTCCCAAGTGACTAAGACAATAGCTTTACTATTTTAATGAAACAAACTATGCCAAAAATAAGTGAAAAATATAAAGAGATAATCCTTTATAGCTATTTACCAGTAATGGGCCACAGGCATGGGTTTAGCCTAATTCTGATTCATCTGCACCTATGTTAAAATAGAAATGTTGTTAGCATTTGACTTACCTTTTTTGGTGACTATTAATCATTAGTGACATCCCTAATGAAAATGTATAAATTTTCAAGGTCTTAGTATTGAATGTGCTAGGTTTTCTCTGACAGGGTATCTTATATGTAATTACTTTGTTGTTTATACTACTAATTGCTCTTATTAGGTGTGTTTTGCATATTATACTATAGGAATCACTGTAGTTTAAACTAGTAATGTTTGAGTACTCCTTACTATCTTTATATTTCTACAATACATTATGCTTGTAAATGAGTTTTTACAGACATCAGAAACACAGTTCTTCACTGAGTATGGAGAGGCAAGTCGATATTAGGCCCAAGAAGTTATTGGAAAAGGAAGTTATAGTGTCGTAGGTTCTACAATTGATACTTATACTAGGGAAAAGGTTGAAATTAACAAAATTAATAATGTTTTTGGGCATGTCTCAGATGCCACACGGATTCTAAGAGAAATTATCTCATAAATAATGCTCACAAGTTAATGCTCATACGGTTCACATTAATGCTCACAAGTTAAGATAATTCAAAGGGAGAATAATGCCTCAGAGCAAGCAATGGAAAAAGCCAAATTTATCTCATAAATACTGTTACAAGTGTAAATGATAGTGCAAGTATACACTGTCATAATCAAGTAATATAGAAGTGAGTAAAGTATTGTTCCCATGAGGATTGATTACTAAGTACCGAAATGGGTAATTTTAATTCTATTTAGCCGATCGATTAGTTGGTGATTAAGAGTATAAAATAAAATAATTAAATATGAGTGCAAATAATATGAAAGCAACTATGAAAAAAAAAGCCCTATGGATTATATTTCACTTAGCTAATTTTGGATTGAATCACTTATCTATTCAAGCCCAATTTATTCCACATGATTGATAGTCGAGTTCCCTCATTTAATTACTAGCCTCTTCCAAAGTCAAGCAATTATATAATTAATTGCTAATCCAATATATTCCTATAAGAATTTAAGCAATTAATTATGCATTAAAATTTATGGAAATCATTAAGACTACACAACTCATATGAATATATTTCTATTTTATATACAAATTATGGTTTAAATTATAAGGTCTACACACATGCATCTCCTTCCGATCTCAACATATATATTGAAATCATTCAAAAGGTGGTCAATCAATTGAAAGTATTAAGAACAACAATTAAAACTCAATCATGAAGGAGAAAATTAAAACTAGATTTAATAAGTTAAGATTCAATTCGTCATTAGTAAATAAAAATTTAGCTCATCATAAAATTAAAAACAAAATAAAAATAAATTAACATTAAATAAAACTAGAATGGAACCTCATAAATACTACATAAAACTTGAATATTAAATTCTAAAATATAAATATACAACCAAAAGATGCATGAAAATGGAGAAATCTAGCCTTCCTTGTAGGAGGTAAAACCTTCCATGTAGGTGGTGAGCTATGCCATCCATATAGGAGGTCTACCTAAGCTTTCCAAGATGGAGGCTTGCAAAAAGTACTACAATGCATGAAAATAATTATACAATCTTTACAAGCAACACCTCACTCTCTACTCTAGCTTTCTTTCTTTAGTTGGAGAATGATGTTCCTCCTTCTCTTCACGAGCATGTCTATTTATAGACACCTCTCCATCAACTAACTGTCATCTCAAGAATAAAATATAAGGTTCTTCATTCAACAATTCCTATTTAGTATGTAGTTCCATTCTTTCTCAATTGTGCTCACCAATATTGCCTTCCAAGTACGCATCCACTACATCACCTAATAAATGATAAGATAAAAACAATTTAAAATAGCTTCTTATCTTTCTTTTTTTAATTTTATTTTCAAAACATTGAAAAGTATAATATTTAAAATAAAATCCCCAAAATTACATTGATAACTACCCAATTATATCAAAATATATCTTAAATATATTAGAAAATGGGGAGTTATCACACCCCCGCACTTAGCTCCTGGACATCCTCGGACAAGGAGTGACTAATAAATGTTTCCAACAAAATCAGAAGGGTCAAGTCATAGGAAAGAACACAATTGAAAAATAAAGAGATCATAGTATTCATGAATCAACAAAAATATAAACTGGTAACTTTAATTGAAAATGAATAAACCGGGTTTGTAAGTGTAACTCATTCTTTCAATCTCTCAAGTGTTTAAGGATAAGTGTTTCACTCAAATTCAACAAAAAAAAAGTGCACTACCATGGCTTGCTAAAAATCTCAATCTTCACTTCCTAATTCACATGCATAATTTAGATCAAAAGGACTTATTAAGGGTTGTAATAGGGTTAAGGTAAAAGGAATATAAAGCATGGTATGAAAGGCAACATTTAAGAAATTTAATAGAGAAATTGAAAAATGGCCTACTTAAAAATTTATCTTATCATAACAACCCACAATTCAAATACTTAATATTTTTTTCATTTTTTCTCTTTTTTTTTTTTTGCTTTTTTTCATAATTTTTTTTACATAAAACTCTGCAGTTCTAAAGTTGATGTTATATACACCCCCACACTTGTCAAAAACCCATTTCACAAGAATTTCAAATGCTTTGCTAATCTTCAAAATTAGATGAAAGCACTTGATATATTATTACAACACATGTTAATGGGTTGAGAACAAAGAAATAATTAATTAGGCTCAGAGGGGCTTAGCAATAATATAATTGCAAGGTTGGCTATTTGGCTCTAGACAAAGGAAATGAATGCCTTTATTATTTTTGAATGTGCATGAGAGATGTAATTTCAACTAGATTTAAAGCAAGTGCTAGAGTGACAACTTAATAGGTGAATATCGCACATAAGAGAAATAATCATTATAGGGTCAAAAGCTCATGGTTAAAGGCTTTTAAACTTAGTTCATTCAATCTCAAAATTCATCATTAATTGCAACAATCAGTTGTTCATTCATGCTATAAAATCTCTAAATTCAATTGATCCATTCTTAAAACTTATATACTTCTTAAAATTATTATAAAGCACTTGAACATGATGATTTTTTTTCACTTTTACACTTTTTTTTATAAAATAATAAAAAAACATACAACTAATGAAATGCGTCTCAAGAGTTAAGAATAACTCCTTACTCTGCCATTTTTTCACACCCCATGCATCTTATAGTTTTTACTAACTAATTTTTTTTACAATTCCTCCCCCAACCTCAATCAAACATCGTGCTCAATGTCTTCTACAGCTTAAAGAAAGTTTTTTATCCTCATAAACAGACAATAAACCAAAATTCTAAAAGTAAAACCAAAAGATCAAAGAGAGTTACAACCGAAGAGTTGTATCTAGATTCTGCTTCTGACTGCTATCTGAAGATTGCCCACCTATTTGCTTGACTAATAGATCTAGGTGAGGTTCATAGGTTTGCAATTGATCGAGCACTGATCAGCAGTTGATGTAGAAATTATAGAATGGTGAGTCGCTTAGGGTATGAATCCTATTTCCATAGCATGATCAAAAAAGGACAACAGATTATCATAAAAACCATTAACATTTAACAATCTTAATGGCTTTTTGTGAAAGTTTAACTTAGCCAAATATGCAATGCTAAAGATGCCATCCAATATCTCTAGACCATTAGGTAAAGTGATAAAAGCTTCAACATGGTAGAACATTCGTCCCATTCGTTCAGGCAAGCTCGAAACCTGTAACTCTTGTCCTAAGGAAAAAGTGTGAGCTTCCAACTCCTTTACCCTTACACTCAAACCCTTGCTTCCATTCATGGATGCAGAAATGATCATAATTCCCCTTAGGCCCTGGATACATCCCTTGTATACAAAGTTGATCCTTCTAGAAGCTAATGCGATTCCAAGTTCTTTTGCTGCAGTGACAAACTCTCCATTCTTGCCTAAATCAATTTCACCAAAAATACATATAGATGTAAATCTACATTTTTGTGTGATACTCTTTTTCTCTTTCTTTCCCTCAGACCATTTGTATTAACAAGTAGAAGAATGCATATTTACAAGTGAAGAGTGCATATTTACAAGTGGAAGAGTACATATTTATACTAATAAAACACCGACGACAAAATCATACAAATCACGCATCTTTCAAAAAATTTTGAAAAACTTCTAACACAAATTATCGACATAATTTGCGTGAAGAAAAAGAGGAAACAAAGTCAAAAGTTACTGAAAAGAGAAGACATATTAGACAAAAGCTACGAAAAAGATAATAGATTAAACAAAAGCTACAAAAATTATAAGACAGATTAAACAAAAGCTATGGAAAATATAACAGATTAAACAAAAGTACGATAATGTACAGTAGTTATGATTTTGGCTGACATCTTCCTCTGGTTTTATGTCCAGTAACTGCTTGAACGCATTTTATGAATTGAGGATTTGCTTCCCAACTAGTTTTCTTATAAACTGGCAAACAGGGTCTTTTAAAGTCATATTCCAAAGGTAGTAGTGCTATTTTTTTGTATTGAATATGTCCACTAAATTGAGAAGAATATGATGAACATCACCACTCGGATGCGTCTTAAGAGTTTGAATGATATCATCCAATGACTCCTTACTCAGTCCATCCTTTATAAATTTAATTTTATCTTCTCGATTTATAGAAACCATACCTTTACTCCTACAACGCTAATCACATGTCCACCTTGCACATTTATATCAAACATTCATTCTTTTAGCTCTTCTCTTTTTGGAGTAAGAACTTCTTCCCATTCTTGGCAAGGGTTTAACAAATGATTTATAAATCTCACCTGCTAAACGTATCTTAGCTTCAATGATCCAATGCATGCCCTCAGGAAAGCCAAAATGCTTGAATATCTTCATCCTTTCAAGTTGATTGTTATAGATTTTTCTGAGCACATCTTTATGAAGAGTGGTAAACCTGTTCTTAAGCTTTGCAAGAGATTCCTCCATGGTAACTTAAAATGAAACTGATGAAAACTAAAATTCTCAACGCAGTGCAGTGTGTTTTGGTGAGTAGCAAAGAAAAATGAGAGCAGGAAAGAAGTTTTGGGTTTCCTCCCAAATAGCCACCCTTCTTTAACGTCTTTAGCTAGACAAAAACCAAATTAATTTTTTTTTATATATTTTATTTTTTATTTAATGTTTTTATATCAGAGCGTACCAATTGGTTCCTCAAAAGTGATGACAGTTTTCAAAGTATTGAGTGCACCTTCATTGTATTCTTTGAGCCTATGCTCATTGAGTTTAAATTTTTTATCACCATCTTGATGCGATCCAGAATCAACAAGTTGTCCCTTCAAATTCAAGTGACATCTCTTCCATTTCAAATGATCATTATCAAATTCCAACTCAACAAATCATAAGAGCACAAGCTAAAATATTCAAGGAAGCATTGATTGGGCTGATTGAAGAAGTTGTTGTAAATCAAATGGCAATTGGATCAATAAAGCTGATTTACAAAACTAAGATGCTGAAAACGTCACTAAGTTCATTTGTGCTAAATATGGAGTTGTTAATCAAGTTTTGGGCTTGGAAACTTCAAAACAAAGAGCTTGGACCTAGTACTACACATGGGAGGGTCATTTGGGCCTAAATAAGCACATTTTGAGCCTTAATTTGCTGAATACATCTTCTTGAAGTTAGGTGTGCGAAAATCAACAAGGGGTTGGTGGAAGATTTGACTTTTGGTTTCTTTAAGCATTTGTATTTGATTTTTCAAGTTTCTTCTAGATTGTATTAGACTTTTGTGTTTATTTTATTAGACTTTTAGGTTTCCTAGCACATGGTTTTACAATTTGTATTTTCTATGTTCAGAATTGCACCTACTACAATTAGGACATATTTCCCTATAAATACTTGGTGCTTCTTCATTTGTAGGACACAATTCAGATTTGAATCATAAATGAAAGTTGCACTTCTGCACTTTGTTTCTTGAGAGTGGATTCTCTCTAAGGGTTCTTTTTAGAACTAACAAACTTATCAAGGCTTGATCAACCTTGTGGCGTTTTCCAACACTTCGGGTCCTTGTTCTTTCGTGTTCAAGGGTTCAAGTGGATCGTCGATCTGTGTTTAGCTTTCTTGGGGTGTGTATATTTCGGAATTGGTTGTGGGTTCGTGGGATCTTCCCTTGTAGGTTCGCACCATCTTGGTATCAGAGCTTCGGATCTAAACTCAGGTCATATCTATCTGTTCTTCGTTTCCATTTTCGTTTCAAGTTTTGTGCTTTGTTCTTGTGTCTGTCCGTGCCCAGATTTGTTACTTCTGTTCATCTAGTTTTTCTTTGTGTTTTCCAATATTTAGTATGTCAAATTCATAGTTCAGAATCTCTTCTTTCATCTCGGTTTGGAATCGTTTCAATCCGATTTGTCATTTGTGAGTTCAATCTAGTTGTGTTTTCTGGAAATTCTGGGCTTGTTCATATTCGTTTTTCCAGAACGTCCTAAAATCTTCTGTCCTTGTTTGACCACATTTCCTTTGTGTTTGTCATCGTTCAATAGGTCATTTTCATAGTTTAGAATCTCATCTTTCTGTTCGTTTTAATATCATCTCAATCCAAAATTTCTACTATGAGTTATAGTCTTTACAAAATAGACACTTTTCTGGAATTTCTGGGTTCAGATTTCTTGAGTTTTGTTGTTTGTGATAGATTCTGCATTCTCTTTAAATTTCAGTAGAGGAGAAAAAAAAAGACAAGAGCATCAGAAAAAGAAAAAGAAAAAAAAATTTGATAAAAAAAAAAACTGAAAAAAAAAGAAGAGCGACAAGTGTTGTGTTGGAAGTGTTTTAAGCAAAAATATCTATTGTGATACCCAGAATTTGTGGAGTTTGTGTCATTTTAACTCTTGATTTCCTTGAAATTCCTTTTCCAATACTCACTTTGATATTCCATATTTCTAAGTGTTGTGTTGATTCTGCAAATTGTGATTGCTTTGATTATGAATTGCTTAGTTCTTTAAAGTGCCACAAGAGAAATCTAAGAGTGGAAAAAGGTAAGAGTGAACTACATCAATTTAAAAGCCAAATTTGAGTGAAACACGAGTGACACAAAATTGTTTGAGTGAAATATGAGAGTAGAGTGGTGAGGTCCATTTTTCTCTAAATCTAACTTTTCAGGTATCATCAATATGTATGATGAAAATGAGCTTCAAACATATTTTGACTCCTTACTAAAAGGACTTCAAAGGTTTACTGATGAAGCAGAGCAATGGATGTCTAGTCACAATTCCAAATCAAAAAGAGAATTCCAAAGAAATCTCCAGAAGTTGAAACAAGATTCCATGACTGTTGATGAATATTTTCAAGAGTTGGAATTAGCTATGATTAGAGCTAGAGTGAAAGAAACTTCAAAAGCCACTAAGGATCGTTTTGTGAATGGGCTTAATCCTGAATTAGCTTCTTTTGCAAAGACCGTAAGCTTCTTGGACATTGATCTTTTGGTTCAATTTGTTGCTGAGCATGAGCAAAAAATCAAGCAACAAAGATGTTCAGAACGTAGCTCCAATGCAAAGGAGATTGAAAGTTTCAGTGTTACAATTCCTAATGATGATCAAGTGTTAACAACGGGGGAAGAAGTAGTGAATGTTGAAAGTCTTGCTGACCATTGTGTGGAAGAAGACCTTCTTATTCCAAACACCAATCTTGTGGTTGAAGAAGCTCCTCTCAATCATGAAAAGAAAAGTAAACATATGAGTGAGATTGATTTCAATGAAACTGTTTTAGAGAGAAAAATTCAGTTTGAGGGAGAAAAAGATATTGAGAGCATAGAGTGTTGTCAAAATAAAGAGAACAAAAATGAGAGTAAAGAATTTATTGAAAAGAAAGACGAAAAGAGTTGTGAGAAAAGTGAGGTTAAGAGTGATTGCAAGGGTATTGTTACTAATTATCTTAATCATTATTTGCCTTGTGATTTTGTTGTGTTGCAGGGATTCTTGGATTTGATTCCTAAGAAGCCACTCGATGGACTCTTATCTTCAAGAAGCAATAAACTTTTATTTCCTTCAAGTGACATTGAAAAACATTCTGGTTCTCTAAAGTTTGATATTCTTGAAAACTTGCTACCTTGTGATTTTGATGTGTTGCAGGTGTTCTTGGATTTGATTCCTAAAAAGCCACCTGATGGATTCTTATCTTCAAATAGCATTTCATTTGCATCAAGTGACTTTGAAAAACATTACGTTTCTCTAAAGTTTGATATTCATGATAACTAGCTGCCCTTAAGATGCCTTGAACTCAACACTTTGAATTTTCATTGTCCCATGGATTTTGCTGTTTGTAGGTGTTCTTATATGCATGTTGCAGCTTGTTTTGATGATACTCTTATTTATAGCAACAAACATGATGAGCATGTGAATCATTTGCTATGTGTGCTTGAAGTTTTGAGAAAGGAACAATTGTTTTCAATTCTGGAAAATTCTGATTGTTGCATGGAAAACATTGATTTCCTTTGTTATGTGTTTTTGCTTGGTCAAGGTAAGCTTAACAAAAGGCATACATGCTGGCTGAAATTTATTGAGACATTTCCATATGTCATCAAATACAAGAAAGGTAATGAGAATTTGGTTGCTGATGCATTGTCTAGAAGGTATACTCTTCTTTCAACTCTTAATACTAAGTTGCTTGGCTTTGAATATATCAAGGAGTTGTATGCAAACGATGCAGATTTTGCTGAATTGTTCCTTCATTGTGAAAAAAAAGCATTTGCTAAATTTTATAGAGTTGATGGGTACTTGTTTAAAGAAAATAGACTGTGTGTGCCTCAATGTTCATTGCGTGAATTGCTTGTTAGAAAAGCACATGAGGGAGGTTTAATGGGTCACTTTGGTGTGAAAAAGATTTTGGATGTTTTGCATGAGCATTTCTTTTGGCCTAAAATGAAACATGATGTGGAAAGAATTTGTGCTAAATGCATAACATGTAAAAAGGCTAAATCTAGAGTCTTGCCACATGGTTTGTATACTCCTTTACCTGTACCTAGTGAACCTTGGATTGACATATCAATGGATTTTGTTTTGGGTTTGCCTAGGTCAAAAAGAGGAATGGATTCCATATTTGTGGTTGTTGATAGATTTTCTAAAATGGCACATTTCATTGCATGCCATAAAACTGATGATGCCACATACATTGCTGATCTGTTCTTTAAAGAAATTGTGAGGCTTCATGACGTCCCTAAAAGTATTGTTTCTGATAGGGATACCAAATTTTTGAGTCATTTTCGGAGTGTTTTGTGGAGAAAGCTTGGTACTAAATTGTTATTTTCTACTGCTTGTCATCCACAAACTGATGGACAAAGTGGAGTTGTTAACAGAACCTTATCACAATTACTCAGAATTATGATTCAAAAGAACTTGAAAAATTGGGAAGATTGTTTGCCATTCATTGAATTTGCATATAACAGAAGTGTGCATTCATCTACTGATTATTTTCCTTTTAAAATAGTATATGGTTTTAATCCACTAACTCCTCTGAATTTATTACCATTACCTATTGATGAGAGAGCAAGTCTTGATGGGAAAAAGAAAGCTAAAATAGTGCAGCAACTTCATCAGCGTGTGAAACAGCAAATTGAAAAGAAAAATGAACATTATGCATCCAAAGCCAACAATCAAAGAAGATGTGTTCTTTTTGAACTTGCTGAAGCTTACAAGATTGATCTAGCTTGTGAGTATATTGTTATTGTTACTTTTAATTCGGCTGATATATGTCCATTTGATCCAGGTGGAGATTCGTGGACGAATCATTTTGAGGAGAGAGGGAATGATGCGACCCAGAATCAACAAATTAACTCTCCAAATTCAAGTCAAGATTCGAGGACGAATCCTTTTGAGGAGAGAGGGAATGATGCGATCCAGAATCAACAAGTTGTCCCTTCAAATTCAAGTGACATCTCTTCCATTTCAAATGATCATTATCAAATTCCAACTCAACAAATCATAAGAGCACAAGCTAAAATATTCAAGGAAGCATTGATTGGGCTGATTGAAGAAGTTGTTGTAAATCAAATGGCAATTGGATCAATAAAGCTGATTTACAAAACTAAGATGCTGAAAACGTCACTAAGTTCATTTGTGCTAAATATGGAGTTGTTAATCAAGTTTTGGGCTTGGAAACTTCAAAACAAAGAGCTTGGACCTAGTACTACACATGGGAGGGTCATTTGGGCCTAAATAAGCACATTTTGAGCCTTAATTTGCTGAATACATCTTCTTGAAGTTAGGTGTGCGAAAATCAACAAGGGGTTGGTGGAAGATTTGACTTTTGGTTTCTTTAAGCATTTGTATTTGATTTTTCAAGTTTCTTCTAGATTGTATTAGACTTTTGTGTTTATTTTATTAGACTTTTAGGTTTCCTAGCACATGGTTTTACAATTTGTATTTTCTATGTTCAGAATTGCACCTACTACAATTAGGACATATTTCCCTATAAATACTTGGTGCTTCTTCATTTGTAGGACACAATTCAGATTTGAATCATAAATGAAAGTTGCACTTCTGCACTTTGTTTCTTGAGAGTGGATTCTCTCTAAGGGTTCTTTTTAGAACTAACAAACTTATCAAGGCTTGATCAACCTTGTGGCGTTTTCCAACACTTCGGGTCCTTGTTCTTTCGTGTTCAAGGGTTCAAGTGGATCGTCGATCTGTGTTTAGCTTTCTTGGGGTGTGTATATTTCGGAATTGGTTGTGGGTTCGTGAGATCTTCCCTTGTGGGTTCGCACCACATCTTGAATCTCCACCATTCCATATGGCCATACTTGAGTCACAATAAATGGTCCTGACCACCTTGATCACAGCTTTCCTAGAAAGAGCTTTAACCTTGAGTTGTATAAAGGCACTTTTTGTCCCAGTGTGAATTCTCTCCTCAAAATTATTCTGTCATGCCACATTTTTGTCTTCTCCTTATATAACTTGGCATTTGCATAAGCTTGTTGTCTGAATTATTGAAGCTAATTGAGTTGTAGAAGCCTTTTCTCACCAGCTGCCTTTAAGTCAAAATTTAACGCTTTTACTGCCCAATATGCTTTGTGCTCCATTTCGACTGGAAGATGGCATGCTTTTCTGTAGACCAATTGATGTAGAGATGTACAATTGGAACTTGAAGGCAATTCTATAAGCCCAAAGTGTATCATCTAACTTTTGAGCCCAGTCCTTCCTGTTGGAATTCACCATCTTCTCTAAGATCCACTTCAATTCTTTGTTTAAGATTTCCACATGATCGCTAGTTTATGGATGATATAGAGTTACAACCTTATGGGTTACTCCATATTTAGCTAATACTTATTGGAGCTGTTGATAGCAAAAATGCCTTTATCCATCGCTAACAATAGCTCTAGGCACTCCAAATCTTGTAAAGATATTTTTCCTCAGAAACTTTACAACTACTCGATAATCATTTTGTAGGAAAAGCAACTGCTTCAACCTGCTTACAGACATAGTCAACAGCTACCAAAATGAGATGGTTGCTAAATAAGGATAAAAAAGGCCCCATAAAATCAAACCCCCATACATCAAAAAGTTTAAGTTCTAAGATGTTAGTTATAGGGGTTTCATATCTCCTTGAGATATTTCCCATTCTTTGACATCTATCATTGGTTGCCACAATTCTGTGAGCTTCCTTTAAGAGTATAGGCCAGTAAAATTCTCATTGAAGGACTTTAGTAGCTGTTCTAGTTAGTCCAAAATGACCACCATATAGGGATGAATGGTAGTGATTTAAGACATTCATTACTTCTTCTTCAGGAACACATCGCCTGATAATTCAATCTAGGCATTATTTGTATAAGAGTGGATCCTCCCAAAAGTAATCACTTACATCAGCCAGAAACTTCTTCTTTTGCACTTTAGAAAGTTTATAAGGCATTACTCTGCTTGCCAAATAATTCACAAATTCAGCATACCAAGGAGTGGGTTGTGATTGCATGACCAAAAGTTGCTCATTTAGGAAATTATTCTTGATTGGTGATTCATTCTTTTATTCAAGTGGCCCTAACCGAGAAAGATGATCTGCAATGAGATTCTCGATCCCTTTTTTGTCTTTGATCCCCAAGCCAAATTCTTATAGCAAAAGCACCCATCTGATTAGTCTGGGCTTAGCATATTTCTTCTCAATCAAGTATTTGATCGGTGAGTGGTCCATCCAAACAATAACCTTTGAACTAATCAAGTATGCTCTAAACTTGTTGAATGCAAACACTACTGCTAGGAGCTCTTTTTTGGTTGTTGCATAATTTAGCTATGCTTCTGAGGGTGTTCTACTAGCATAATAGATGGCATGAAAGATCTTGTCTTTTGTTTGGCCTAAAACAACTCCAACTGCATAATCACTTGCATCACACATCATCTAGAATGGAAGATTCCAATCTGGAGCTATGATAACTGGTGCAGAAGTCAAGGCACTTTTGAGAGTTTAGAAGGCTGATAAGCACTCCTTATTAAACACAAAGGGAGTAGTTTTCTCCAACAGCATGCAAAGTGGCTTTATGATTTTTAAGAAGTCCTTGACGAATCTTTGATAGAAGCCAGCATGTCCTAAAAAACTCTGAATGGCCTTGATTGAGGAGGGAGATATTAGCTTTTCAATTGTTTTAATCTTAGCTTGATCCACTTCAATGCCTCGATCAAATACCTTGTGACCCAACATAATTCCTTCTTTCACCATGAAATGGCATTTTTCCTAATTTAGAACTAAGTTTGTCTCCACACAACATTGCAAGACTTTTGCCAGATTTGAAAGACAATTTTCAAATGATTCTCCAACAATTGAAAAATCATCCATGAACTTCTCAATGAACCTTTCCACCATATCTGAAAAGATCACTATCATACTCCTTTGAAATGTTACTGGTGTATTACATAGACTAAACGGCATCTTTCTAAAAGCAAAAGTACCATAAGGACATGTAAAAGCTAGTTTCTCTTGATCCTCAATTACAATTGTAATTTGATTATATCTTGTGTACACATCCAGAAAACAATAATAAGCATTTCCAGTAAGTTTGTCAAGCATCTGGTCTATAAATGACAGAGGGAAGTGATCTCTTCTGGTGGCTTTATTGAGCTTTCTATAGTCAATGCACACTCTCCATCCAATCATCATTCGTTGTAGAATCAGTTCATTTTTCTGGTTAGGCACTACTGTCATTCCATCTTTTTTTGGCACAACTTGAACTGGACTTACCCATTGACTATCAGAGATTAGGTAGATTATGCCAGCATCCAACCACTTTATTACCTCCTTTCTCACCATCTCCTTCATGTTCGGATTAAGTCTTCTCTGGTACTCGACTCATGGCCTATAGTTATCCTCCATCAAAATATTGTGTATACAAATTAAAGGACTAATCCCTTTTATACACTACTATAGAATATACATATTACTACCCTAAAGGACATCCCTTTTTTAAAAATGGACACCAAAACCACTAAGGTCCCAATGCTACGAGTTTGGAAGGAATTTTCTCACCTGCTTCTCTTGTAAGGATATCTACCCTCTCAAGGTCCCAATACCTTGAGATCAAATGAAAATAGAATTTGAATTGTATAAAGACTCTCTTACAGAGCAAGTAGATGAACACTGAAGATCAATATGTATACAGAGAAAATATGAATAACAGAGACTCATGTATATGCTTGTGAATTCTTATGCTTCATTGTTGCTGACAATCTCTGGATCTCTATATTTATAGATGTTCAGTTTTTGCCCGTTTGAGTAATGATCATTGAGGAGCAGGGCTTGTTACTGTGGAATGACATGCGCATGTTTTGAAAACTTTGAATGCGGTAGGTACGTGCTTGTAATGATGTTGTCTGCCATTGTTTGACTTTCTTCATGTAGTTTATTTCAAACATTCATCCTCTTGTATCACACTTATAATACATTCAAAATGATGTTAAATAATGATAATAAGTGATGATAAGATAAATAAATAACATTAAACCATATTCGGATTGAACGCTGTGAGACTTGGTACATTTGGTGTTCTACCAGAGTATCACTCGAGCATAGATGGGCTCACTCGAGTGATATTGCTATTTTTCTCCTTGTTCTTCAGTTTTGTATTTGCACTAGCATAGGATTTCAGAAAGATAATTTTCTCACTCGTGAGTGATGTGGGGCCTCACTCGAGCACAACTCTTTCTGCTCAAGTGGCCTTGCATTTTACACTGAAAGACTCTTCTTTGGACAGCACTCGCATACCATTTTAGCAAGAGTGAGATTTTGCACTCGCAGGTAATGTGGGCCCTCACTCGAGCACACATACTCCTGCTCGAGTGAGAAGAATATTCTTATGTAATATACCCTTGTCATCAGCACTTGCATCAGAATTAGATAGAGTTAGATTTCTCACTCGCGAGTGCTGATGTATCACTCGAGCATATGAAACCTCACTCGGGCATACTTGTGCTTCTCTAACTTTCATGACTCTCGGCCAAGCACTTGTAGTCCCTCACTCGTTAGTGCTCAAGTACAAGACAGTTTCATGCTCGAGTATTGATTTCTCTGCTCGAGTGCATCAAGGAAGAATGACATGAATTGCTCTCAGCCAAACACTCGCAGTCTCTCACTCGCATGTGCTCGAGTGAGAAAGACTATTCTGCTCGAGTGCTATCTCCAGTGCTCGAGTGAATTAGTAAGAATGACAGTAGTATGCTCTCGGGTAAACACTTTCTGGCTATCACTTGCATGTGCTCGAGCATAAAAAAGTTCATGCCCGAGTGCTTGATTTATGCTCGAGTACACCAGTTAATTTTGACAGCAAGTACTACAGAACTTTGCTATATGCATTGGGTCACTTTGTAAACATTCCTTAAACTTATAAAACTATGATTTGCACACAATTGTCTTTTGTTATCATCAAAACTTGGGATCTAACATTCTCTCCCTTTTTGATGATGACAAAACCTTTGTGATGGAATTCAAGAAAAAGGTTGATTAAGATGAAAGATTTTTGGAATACAACATCAATGTTTCCAAATGCATATTTATACCAAAGTTTAGATTCAAGTTCAGATTTTTGCACTTATCTATATAAGTTCCCTGCAATACTTCCTCTGGACACATAACGACCAAGATAAGCATAGTATCATAGAAACAATCAAATACTTAAACAGAAAATCATGAAAATAGTCATTAATGATAAACTTGATAACATAATAATATGAAAATAACCAAAAATCATTAACTAACCATAAACCCCGTATACAACCATAATATCATCAAAAACCTACCCCATTACATAAAAACTACCTAAACACCCAATACATCCCATGATAGCTCAAAAAATGATCACACATCCTTCTCCCCCATTTTGTCAACATCAGAAGGGGGCTGAGGAAAAGTGATATCAGATTATGGGGCAAAGGGTACCATGGTAGTGGAAGGGTCAATTGGCACAAAGGGTGGAGATGATGGCTGTGGTATAGAGGCTGAGGGCGGTAGTGAAGGCGACCGATCATAGATGATATCAACATTAGAATCTGGATCGGTGAAGAGAACATGTGTCTATGGATGAGGAGGTGAGGTTGAGGCAGGAGTGGTCTCAGGTGGCACTTCTGAAGATGCAGACGGAAAGTGAGAATGTAAGAATATCTCCATATGAGTTATCCTCTGTGACATGTCATCCTGAGTTTTGAACATCAAGTTGAAGTTGGTATTAGCCTTGTCTACCAACTTGATGACCTGTAACTCCATCTTTTCTACCAGTTTCTCATACTCAGTCACTAATTCCTTCTTCAAGCTAGACATAGCTTGATTGATTGCTTCAGTCAAATAGTTGGAGAGTGATGCATTAAGGAAAGAAGGAGGAGGAATATGACCTTGAGCATATGACTGAGCCTCATCACCTCTTGATGGAGTGGCTTCCCTCTGAGATGTAGCTTTGGTTTGACTCACTGGAAGATTAATACTCATATGAGTTAGCTGAGTCTTACCAAACCTTGAAATGAGCACCCTCTCATTTCCTTCCAAATACCATATCTTGTTTTTCATTAGGATGAAGGATACAAGCTGAGGATATGGTATGGTCACAGATTTTGATGAAGAAAATCGAAATCTTCTTATCTCATTGAAAATAATCTCCCCCACATTCCTTTGTTGTCCGGCTAGGAAGGAGGCCAACATGTAATAATCCTTTTGAGCAAAATGGGTAAAGTTTTTGGACTTATTAACTATGCTCCGGGAATATATATAGTGAAGGGCTATGTGAGAATCAGGCATGTCAATAGGTTTAAAATTAAGGGGTCCTATTGGGTCATTTGGTCTCAAAATCCGGAAGGCTTCATTGGCTGAGAAAGTGGGTGGATCTAGAGGTGGTGCAACATACCCAAGTAAGTCATTTATGATCTTAGCAGATATCATAATAAATTTTCCTCTAACAGTAGTAGACACTACTTCCTCAATCAATTCTCCGTTCTAGACTTAATGTTATGGGATTTCATGTTGCAGTAAAAGGTTTTCACAACAGAGGGTGAATATGGAATATGGATGTTTAGCCAAGGAGCATAGTATTCAAGATAAGGATATAAATCCAAATTGCAATTCTTCTTCAAGTAATCTAAATCCACATAAACTACAGGACAGAAATGCCTATGAACAAACTCAGTATCGAATACCTTCTGTGGCAGTGCCTCTAATTCATCAACATTGAATCCTTTAGGAGGACTTGTAATATGATCATCCTCTGGAGCTTGTGAGGCAGAAGGTACCCCTGAAGCAGCCGTACTGGATTGCCCAATATGGTGTGAACTTGAGACACCCACTTAAGAAGCAATTTTCCCAATTATCTTGTCAAGTTTTGACTTCTCCATTACTTCCCGGAGTTGCTTGTTGAATGAGTCATCGGAGGAAGAAAAGGATTGTTGTGGTTGATCCATTTCCTTTTTCTTTCCTCTTCCTTGGACCTCTTTGGATTGAGACCGAGTAACTATAGGTTCTTTAAACACCACACCCTTTGGTTTCTTTTGAGGAGGTTGAACCTTCTTTGCTATTTGAGGCTTAGGATGAGGTCTCTTGGCAGGAGTTCTCTTTTTGGTTTTGGGTTTAGGAGGAGGAGGTGTAGATGAAGAAGACATTTTAGTAGATGAAGGAGTTGGTACCGGGGTTACAGAAGCACTAGCAGTAGAATGAGTGGGAGAGGGTGAGTGAGATCTTTGGGAGATAGAAGGCATTTTAGTTCTAGCCATTCGGAAACAAAAATGAGAGAAACAAGATTCACAGACTTTTCTGAGAATAGAGAAGAAAAATGGAGAGGATTAGGGCACCGAATGAGAGAAGCATAGGATAAATCTCACCTTTTAAAGAAGGTTGAAGAGTTGTAACGGTGATTTGAAGCAAATGGACACGTTTGATTGAAGAGAAACAGTTAGAGATGAAGAGTTGTGACCTTCGAGTGACTAGACACCTCGAGTAAAAGCAGGAAGTGCGACGGTCTGAGCTATCGCGTAACTAATATAAGTGAGAGTGCTCGAGCAGAAACCCTAGTGCTCGAGTGATGTTCATACTGTGCTTGAGTGTGTTCATTCTGTGCTCGAGTGAAAAATAGAAAATTTTGATAAAACATGTAAAAACATACCTGGTTTATGGATTTCATGCTATATTTTCATCTTTGTACTCAAATCCTCCAAAATCATTTGAGTAACTATACATTGGGTAGCTTCTGGAAAGAAGTTTTTCCTTTCTACTCTAGTACACATCCTTCACTTCAAGCATGTTCATATTGTGCTCGAGTGAGGGTCCTTCTTACCCGAGTGAGCTCAATTTTCACTGTTGCATTTTAGATAGTCTCTTGGTATTTTTATCTCCTCTGTTATCCCCTATTTTACATACCAAGAAACAGAGCATTTCAATGGTGCTGTGCTCGAGCAGAGTTAACTTGCTCGAGTGAGCATAGCTTGTCACTCGAGTGACACCTTCTATGCTCGAGTGACAGACTTGCAAAACAATTTTTTTTAATGCTCCGATGCCAAAGTCAGTATGGTTATCATCAAAAATACATTTAATTAAGATATTTAACAAGAAAACTTACAACTCATTGGGATTAACCATTCCCAATTCTCTTCGAATATATAGGAATTGATCTTTAGCTATTGGCTTTATAAAAATGTCAGCAAGTTGAAGATGAGTTGGTATGAATTCTACTTTGACATCCTTCTTTTAAACGTGATCTCGAATGAAATGATGTTGGATGTCTATGTGTTTGGTCCTTGAATGTTGTACAGGATTCTTAGCTAAGCTTATAGTGCTAGTGTTGTCACAATAAATTGGAATCTCATTTAAGTATATTCCCAAATCTTGAAGTTGTTGTTTCAACCATAATACTTGAGAACAGCAACTTGCTACAGCTATATATTCAGCTTCAGTCGAAGATAATGAAACTGTGTTCTACTTCTTGCTGAACCATGATACCAGAGAGCCTCCAAAGAATTGATATTGACCACTAGTACTTTTTCTGTCAGTTTTATATCCTCCGTGATCTGAGTCTAAATATGCCATCAAATACTCGTTTCCTCTTTTTGGATACCATAAACCAAGTTCTGAAGTGTCTCCTAGATATTTGAAGATTCTTTTTACTGTCTCTGCATGTGATACCTTAGGAGCAGATTGATACCTTGCACACATTCCCACGCTGAACTGAATATCTGGCCTGCTTGCTGTAAGATAGAGTAATGAACCAATCATTCCTCTATACTTAGTAATGTTGAAGCTAGGATTTTTTACATCAGCATCCAACAAGGTTGTAGAACTCATTGGAGTATCAGCTCCATTAGCATTATCTAATCCATACTTCTTCAACAACTCTTTCAAATACTTAGTTTGAGACACAAATATACCATTCTTCTTTTGCTTGATTTGAAGTCCAAGAAAGAAGTTCAATTCTCCCATCATGGACATTTCAAACTCTCCCTGCATAATCTTAGAAAATTCTTCACACAGAGATTCGTTAGTAGCACCGAAAATAATATCATCAACATAAATTTGAACAATTAGAATATCATTTTTGTTATGTTTGATGAAGAGAGTTGTATCTACTTTTCCTCTGACAAAATTTTGATGAAGAAGAAACTTGCTTAGTCTTTCATACCAAGCTCTAGGTGCTTGTTTTAAGCCATATAAAGCTTTCTTAAGTTTGAAAACATAATTAGGCTTTGTTTCATCTTCAAAACCAAAAGGTTGTTCTACATATACTTCCTCCATAATATAACCATTTAGAAAAGCACTTTTCACATCCATTTGATGAAGTTTAAAACCTTTAATGCAAGCAAAGGCTAAGAGTACTCGTATTGCTTCCAATCTTGCCACTGGAGCATATGTTTCCTCATAATCAATACCTTCTTCTTGATTATAGCCTTTGGCAACCAATCTTGCTTTGTTTCACACAATGATTGGTGATTCATCAAGTTTTTTTTTGAAAACCCATTTGGTCCCTATAACCGTATGATCTTTAGGTCTAGGAACCAAATCCCAAACTTGATTTCTTTGAAATTGATTTAATTCTTCTTGCATAGCAATCACCCAATCATTGTCAGATAAGGCTTCTTCCATATTAGAAGGTTCAATTTTAGAAATAAAAGTAGAGAAAGTAACCTCATTAAGGATTCTATTTCTGGTTTTGACACCTTCATGAATATCTCCAATTAGTTGATCAATTGGATGATCTTTAATATGTCTCCATGCTTTTGGTTGAGCATGATCATCGACATCTTCTATATTTTGAAAATCATTTGTTTCAAAATCATTTTGTTTTGAAATAGATTTGTCTTTCTTTATTAAATCCATTTCTTCTTCATCAATATGTTTTGTCTGAGAATCAAATTCATCAAACACAACATGAATAGATTCTTCAACTGTACATGTTCTTTTATTGAAAACTCTATAAGCTTTACTTCTATTAGAATATCCTAGAAATAAACCTTCATCAGACTTTGAATCAAATTTACCTAAGTTTTCTTTACTATTGTTGTGAATGAAGCACTTACATTCGAAGATATGTAGATGAGCAAGATTTGGCTTTCTTCCCTTGTAGAGTTCATATGGCATCTTTCCAAGTGATTTGTGAATATATGCTCGATTTGAAATGTAGCATGCAGTACTCATTGCATCTGCCCAGAATACTTGTGACATTTCTTTTTCATTAAGTATTGCTCTCACCATTTCTGTAAGGACTCTGTTCTTTCTTTCTACTACTCCATTTTGTTGGGGTGTTCTAGGAGCGGAGAAGTTATGATATATTCCTTCATTGTTGCAGTAGTCTTCAAATAGTTGATTATCAAATTCTCCTCCATGGTCTGTCCTAATAGAAACAATAGAAATTCCTTTCTCATTTTGGACCTTTTTAGCAAACATAATAAATTCAACAAATGTTTCATCTTTTGAAGCAATAAATATAGTCCATGCAAATCTTGTAAAATCATCGACCATTACTAAAGTATATAAATTTCCTCCAAAACTTTTTTCTCTTGCTGGTCCTACAAAATCCATATGAAGTAATTGTAAAGGTTTAGAAGTAGAAATCTCATACTCTGTTTTGAATGAGGATTTAGTTTGTTTGCCTTTTTGACACGCTTCACAAATCATATTATCTTTGAATTTAAGTTTGGGAAGACCAACAACTAAATCTTTTCTAATCAATTTATCAAGTTGATTCATATTGACATGAGCCAAACGCTTATGCCATAACCAACTCTCCTCTGATCGACTAAGAAAACAATTTTCAGAAGAATTTGAATTTAAATCAATAGTATAACAGTTATCGTCCCTTTGAGCTCGGATTTTTGCCTTGATAGATTCTTTATTTAGTGGCAGATCTTTCTTGTTTACTATCAAGCATTCTTTTGAGTCAAAGATCACCCAGTTATCTTTGTCAGTGCTTTGACTTACACTCAAGAGGTTGTGACATAATCCTTCTACATAGTATCGTTCATTTATTTGAACACCATCGGATTTTCCCACTTCACCAATTCTAGCAATACGTCCAGATTGATTACCTCCAAATGTTACCTTTCCTCCTTATCTGGTTTCCAGCATGGTGAACTTATTTTTGTCACCAGTCATGTGTCTCGAACATCCACTATCAATATACCATTTGTTTGCTTGAGATGCTTTGAGACATACCTAGAATAAGTTGATCAAGTTTTAGGTACCCACACTTTCTTCGGTCCTTTGTGGTTAGTATGTGATGTATGTGTCCCTTTTGGAACCCATTTATATGTTCCAATAACTTGTTCCTTTTCAAAATAACATGATGAAGTATAATGTCCTTTCCTATTACAATAGCTAGATGATGCAAAGGGATTTGATGTATGCACAGAATTCCTGACATATTTAAGATACGTTCTACTACTATTCTTCTTATATCCTCTATTCTTATCATGATCAGACTTATATCCAATTCCAGATTTATCAAATAAAACTTTCTAAGAATTTAGAATAACCTTAAGAGTTTCACTTCCCTTAGTAAATTTTTCAACAATTTTTGTTAAATCACTTATTTTCTTATCTTTCTCCTCACATATTTCACACGATGATATGACAGTTTTTTCTAATTCTTTTAATTTCTTCTTATAACTAACCATTTCTTTAGCTACTTTGATGAATTCTGTATGCAATGCATTATATTCAGATAACAATTCATCATAAGTAGGTTCAGAATCACTTACCTCAGACTCTGATTCTTCTTCCTTGGCTACCAAGCATAGATTTGCTACTTCGTCATTGTCACTTTCTTCTTTTGACGAACTATCACCCTAGATAGATGATATATATGCTTTCTTTTTCTGCTTCTTTTTGTCTTTGTTCCTGAAGCATTCAGATTTGATGTGTCCAGGTTTCCCACATTCATAGCATACTATCTGTTGTTCTTTGTTTTCTTTCTTGCTTGATCCACCTTGATAATTTTTGAAGTTCTTTTGACCTCTTCTATAGGATCTCTTGAATTTTCTCACGATCATTCCTATTTCATCACATTAGGGACATCTTCATTTTCGGAAGACTCTTCTTCTTCCTTGATAGCCTTAAGTACAACTCCCTTTTTCTTTTTATCATCGAACTCTTCAGGTTCCTTTTTGAATCTCAACATTCCTTCATACTCGGAAAGACTACCAAAGAGAGCAGCTACGGATCTCATAGATTCTCCTTTAGCTTCTTCGATAGCTGTCACCTTCGCTTCCCATTCTTTCGTAAGAATATTAAGAATCTTTCTTACCTGGGAATTTTGATCAAAAGATTTTCCAAGTGCAGATAATTGATTAACAAGATAAGTATACCTGAGTTCGAATTCTGATATACCTTCTCCAGGTTTCATACGAAATAGATCATACTCTGTAATTAGAGTATTGACTCTATTTTCTTTGATTCCAGATGTACCTTCGTGAGCAATTTCAAGAGCATCCCACATATCTTTCTCAGTTGGTAGAGTACATAATCGAAAATATTCTTTTTGACTGAAAGCACTCTGTATCATTAAAATAGCTTTACTATTTAATGTTACTAACCTTTTATCATCTTTATCAAACTCCTCTGGGCTCTTCTTAACGACTCTATCTTCGATTTTCTTCATTGGAACATAGTCACCATCTTGTATTACATTCCACAAATTGTACTCGTTAGTCATCACGAACACTCTGAACTTGGCTTTCCAGAACGAAAACTGTTCTCCAGCAAAACCAGGGGGTCTAGTGATTGAAGCTCCGTTTGGAAGAATGTTCTCACCCAGTATTGCCATTTATCAGATCCTTCTCAAGTTGTTAAGCTCTTCGGAGAAGACCTAGCTCTATTACCAAATGAAAGAGGCAAGCTTCACCCAGGAGGGGGGTGAATTGGGTGACGTGATAAATGTTTGCTTGATGTGGTGATATGAAAATAGAGTAGACAGAGTAGAGTTGAGAAGATTAGAACACAGAGAGTTATACTGGTTCGGCCTAACAACCAGGCCTATGTCCAGTCCTCAGAGATTAAGACCTGCTGAGATTTTCACTATTCTTCCAAGATTCAATGGGCTCTCAGAATGCCACAAGACAACAATTGTCCTCTAACGGACTACGAGTAGAAATATTCTCTCACTAAGAAATTTCTCTCCCCCTTATGACAAGTCTTATGTGCAAAAAACCAACCTATGACCTTTCCCACTTGCTTACGTATACAAGTCTTATAAGCAGCAATGTTCTCTCCTGCTTACTCCATTGTAAGTCTTACGAGCAGCAATGTTCTCTCCTGCTTGTATCTTATAAGTCTTATGAGTGGAAGGTTTAGTTAGGAATTTTCTCAACTGCTTCTCTCGTAAGGATATCTACCCTCTCAAGGTCCCAATACCTTGAGATCAAATGAAAATAGAATTTGAATTGTATAAAGACTCTCTTACAGAGCAAGTAGATGAACACTGAAGATCAATATATATACAGAGAAAATATGAATAACAGAGACTCGTGTATATGCTTGTGAATTCTTGTGCTTCATTGTTGTTGACGATCTCTGGATCTCTGTATTTATAGATGTTTAGTTTTTGCCCGTTTGAGTAATGATCATTGAGGAGCAGGGCTTGTTACTGTGGAATGACACGTGCATGTTTTGAAAACTTTGAATGCGGTAGGTACGTGCTTGTAATGATGTTGTCTGTCGTTGTTTGACTTTCTTCATGTCAATTTATTTCAAACGTTCATCATCCTGTATCATACTTATAATACATTCAAAATGATGTTAAATAATGATAATAAGTGATGATAAGATAAATAAATAACATTAAACCATATTCAGATTGAACGCTGTGAGACTTGGTGCATTTGGTGTTCTGCCAGAGTATCACTCGAGCATGGACGGGCTCACTCGAGTGATATTGCTATTTTTCTCCTTGTTCTTCAGTTTTGTATTTATACTCGCATAGGATTTCAGAGAGATAATTTTCTCACTCGCGAGTGATGTGGGGCCTCACTCGAGCACAACTCCTTCTACTCGAGTGGCCTTGCATTTTACACTGAAAGACTCTTCTCTAGACATCACTCGTATACCATTTTAGCAAGAGTGAGATTTTGCACTCACAGGTGATGTGGGCCCTCACTCGAGCACACATACTCCTGCTCGAGTGAGAAGAATATTCTTATGTAATATACCCTTGTCATCAGCACTTGCATCAGAATTAGAGAGAGTTAGATTTCTCACTCGTGAGTGCTGATGTGTCACTCGAGCATATGAAACCTCACTCGGGCATACTTGTGCTTCTCTGACTTTCATGACTCTCGGCCAAGCACTTGCAGTCCCTCACTTGCTAGTGCTCGAGTACAAGACAGTTTCATGCTCGAGTATTTATTTCTCTAATCGAGTGCATCAAGGAAGAATGACATGAATTGCTCTCGGCCAAACACTCGCAGTCTCTCACTCTCATGTGCTCGAGTAAGAAAGACTATTCTGCTCGAATGCTATCTCTAGTGCTCGAGTGAATTAGTAAGAATGACAGTAGCATGCTCTCGGGCAAGCACTTTCTGGCTATCACTCGCATATGCTCGAGCATAAAAAAGTTCCATGCTCGAGTGCTTGATTTATGCTCGAGTATACCAGTTAATTCTGACAGCAAGCACCACAGAACTTTGCTATATGCATTTGGTCACTTTGTAAACATTCCTTAAACTTATAAAACTATGATTTGCACACAATTGTCTGTTCTTATCATCAAAACTTAGGATCTAACAAAATAAATGCCCAATAGGCTACATGGGCCATCAACAACTTTAAGGGGGTAATCCTAACCCTTGGAGTTCCTAATTGTTACATTTGAGCCACTAAGTATGAAATTCACATAAGACATAAAGCTGACAGATATTTCACTGTATTTTTTAAAATCATAACTAATTCTACAAAACTCCAATTGGGTTGGTTCAAAGCTTAATGTGATCCTTATTAAATCCACCTTAAGGTAAAAATTACTAGTACTGCCAGTTACATGCACACATTTCTAGAATTCTTAATCATTCACTTCTACCACAACATTCTACCCAAAATTAATGCCCAACTTCTAATAATCATAACTTTTTTGTGTACTTATCGAGTTAGTACAAATGAGCCATCAAATTAAACCTCATTGGGTATACTTTATTTCAGAAAAATTTCATGGATATTAGAATTCATTTGGCCAGACAAACACATGTCACTATCAATTTGCCATAGAACAACTTTCAGGTTCAATGCCCAATTTTCAAAAATCATAATTAATTCTAGAAAACTCCAAATTGACTAATTCTAAGTACATTGTAAACCTCTTTAAGTTTAATTTAAAAAAATATCATTTACTAGAAAATACAGACGCACAATTTCCAAAAATTTGTCAAACCTTAACTATTCTAGAATTGGTTCCAGAAACAGGGTCCAACGTTAAAAAATCATAACTTTAAATCCACTAGTCCAAAAATCTCATTCTACCTATCAAAATGAAGTTCAAGATGTCAACTTTCATTTTAGAAAGTTTCATAGCATTTGAACTAGGTTTGACTAATCAAAAACATGCCAAAATATTGCTGCCTTTTAGAAAACAAAACTGGCAGCACTACTCTTAAGTTCTTAATTTATGATTTCTCATTTCCAAACTTTATTTAACACCATTTACAAGAACAAACCACCATGAACTCTAAGAATAACCATATAACTGAAAATTAGGGCAAATATACCCATTCCACAAAGATCATCTAAATTACACAATACTTAGTTCAAATGGAAGCTCTTACTCACTTCTTGCGTCTTCTAGGCTTTATTTTTTAATTCAACCACTTTGGGTATTGATAAAGGCCTCAAAACACCTCCTCAAGTAGTACCCTATGCCTTATATCATATGTTCTACTGAGTATGTATTCCCTATCATCTGCTTATGTGTAGGACAGTTAGTCCCTTGGCGATAAGACCTATAAGTACAAGTGCATAGGGAGTTACTCTAGGCTGCAGCATAGTAGGTTACCCTAGACTACATAACTTGTATAGGGCATAGACCTTTGTTTGCTGTATATTGTGAGTGTTATTGCTTTGAAGATTTGTTTTACATGAGTAATCTGTGTACTACTAGATTCTTTCGAATCTCACCCTTTCCAACCAATGATATACAGCAAAGGCGACCAGATCCATGAGCAAAAAGGTAACATGGACATGCAAAGCAAATATGGATTAATTAAAGTTCTTTTCATTATCTTTTTTTTTGGATGACTGTAAATTTGTAAATGTATCTAAGTAGAAGTAGATGTAGCAGTACCAGTAACCGTAAAACTAATCGTATTAGTTGTAACCTAAACATTAATACATCAACCAACACCATAGTATCCCAATGCAATAAGTGAACTATAATTTGGCAACCAAACACTAAAAGCCCATAAGTTAACCACCAATACAGGGGCTATTGCCAAAGAAAAATGCTCTGTATTTTAAATAAAAATGTTTTGAAACTGATGAGTGGTAATGAATATGCAAATCGGTTTGAGACTACAATTAAAATATTTTCAAAATTTTTTGAAAAACACACTCAAATGCAGTTTCGAACCCTATATTGAAGTTGGGGCTTAAATAACTTAAAATAGAACAATGTCTCAAGTTTATAAACATTACTTGACTAAAATTCATCTAAACAATTTATAAATTATGATGTTACGTACCTAGAATCTGATTGACTCACTGAAGTACCCACACAAAACCAAAGCACTGATACAAACCCCAATCACGTTACACAACAAATATACTAAAGAGAGGAAGAGAAGAGAACATTCTTATTAGAGAACCTTTTAGAGGGAGAAGAGCAATATTCTATGTGTTATTTAGATTACCTGCTCCATCAATCCCACATCCTATATATAGTATATGTATAATCACATAGGAAAAGATGTAACTCTTAAGTGTACGGGTATATGAGAATAGACATAACTATTAAATCATAAAGGGATATTTCTCTTTATAAACTTGTGTCTCTGTATGATAGCCCATCTTGAATCGAGTTTGGGGCCTATATCCACCAAGGATAGACTAGTATATTCCAACAGGTTTGAATTGATTATGATTGAAATTAAACTAAATGATTGGCAAAAAAGTTAAAAAAAATTAAAAAATAAACCAAATGGAACCTCTGTACTACTGTACCCATATCTCCCCTTATTTCTATTCTTTTTACTTTTTATAAAATTATCTATATTACTATGTTTGTTAGACTTTAGATATGCCCTTGATATGCCAAAATTTAATTTTATCTTTTACCAAATTAAATATATAAATTAAATCATAATTTAATTATTGTCTGATATCATATTAATTAGAGGGACTGTTAATTTGAAAACAAGGAATATTTATGTGATATTCTAGTTTCCTATAATATATATATATATATATATATCAATCATTTGTTGCATCTAGGGGTTACTCTCAAGTCTCAATTGGGGTCATGAAAACTCAGAGCTTATCACTCTTAAGATTTATCTATAGTTGAAAATAACAAATGGGACATTATGTGTGCTTGAGAACATAAAGGCAATTGTGGGGCTTCCAATGTTTCCTCAATATCTTATTTCAAAATATTATGGCTTTATCTCTATATTTTGTCATTGTTACCTTGTTCTATTTTCTGGTTTATTGTTTTTGATATATATATATATATATATATATTTAGCCATAAATAAAAGCCTCTAACTGTTTTATTTGAAGTTGCAAAAACCTAAGTTGCCCACAGTTCTTATGAATCCCTATACCTGCTCATCCAAAAGATGAGTAAGGAATGCTCATCTCCAAAATGAGGGTGTTTTTTTCATTAATTTGTTTATTTGTTTAAGCAAAGTTGTATTTAATAGCTTTAAGTATTTTAGTAACTCTTTGGTGCTGGAGCTTCAAATTAATTAATTGTTAGTGCATGTAGTACTATAGAGTATTTTTTTATTAGTTAATGAGTGCTACTAATAAATACTTCATGGTGCTAGATGGAAAAAAAAGTAATTAATTTGATATACCAGATGCTACTAAAAACATATTTTAAGATATTGGGTGGCACTAAAAAAATTTTTGGATGGTAGATATACTAGAAATCAATTAATTAAGGATTGGGATACCAATTGTGAAAAATATTTTAGGGTGCGGCATATAATTTAATCCAAATAAAAAATTAAAAATGGGTTTCCTTACCCCAAAATGCTGCTATTTTAGATGATGAGCATGCCCGGCTCTTAGATTTGCTGAGCAGGGTGTAATATCAATAATTTTGGGACTAGAGGCTAGAAAATAAGCCTTAATTGGGTGGACTGCTAAGTCCTAGTTTAGCAAGTGTCTCAAGAATGCATAAGAAACAAAATGGCTTATAGAAATTGCACTCGAAATAGAATATGAATTTCGGTGCGAATTAGTCGAAAGAAAGTACTCGCTTCCTTTAGGATGTGTCAGAATGACACAGAACCTGACTCGAATCCAAAGGAAATGGGAAATGGCGTCCAGAAAGAAGTGATAACGAGAAAGAAAAGAATTAATGGCATAAGAAATAATGTTGCCATAATCAATGGCAAAAGAATCAAGAGCTAAATTGATCTTGAGGTTAAAATTGGAAAACAACAGGAAGGGCTAGGATTTGCTCTTGAAAAGCAAGAAGTAATTGTGATGATGAAAAGAAAATTTCCTCACTCCCTTAAGGCCACAAAAAAGTGCAAATTAAGGGCAAAGAAAGAATAAAAGAGTTTAGTTAAAAAGTCAAAGTTCTCAACTTGGAAAATTATGGACCAATGGCAAGACAAATTAAGGCAATTAGTAAAAAAAAACTCTTTCATTTGGCAGCCCAAAATGTCATCCAAAAGGGGATGAAAGAGGAAAAAGAAAGTCAACATAAGTTACATTTACTACACATGGTAAGTTAAAGTGGCTTGTGCAAGAAAAGTAATTTTTTTGCCACATATTTTTCTTTTTCCTTTGGGCAATTTTTGGCTAAGTTAATTAAAGGGAAACGGAAGAGAAAAATCAGACATATTCATTTCTCTCTCACATGCAAAATTTCATCCAAGAAGCATGAGGAAAGAAAAAGAGGAAGACAACTTCAAGGTAAGAGCTTAATTTTGACTTTCCAAATCACCTCTCTAGCTCTTGAGGTCTTCATAAAAGTTGTTCCTCTCATTAAGAGCTTTATTTCTATGATTTTAGTTTCTTGAAAGAAGAAGTTTTGATGATAACAAAAGAATGGTTTGAAAAGAAAATGATTAATAATCAAGCTTGAACTAAGTAATGACAGGAACAAGCTTTACTTGAAGTAAGCATGGAAGTATTAAAGATTGGACAAGAGAAAATGCTGAGGAACTTGATCAGAAGTACAGTTTCTAAGGCATTACTCGAGGCGCTACTCGAGTAATGAGACAAAACTTGAAGTAACCAAGAGACAACTTGCAGTAACCCACCACTATTACTTGAGGCGTTACTCGAGTAACCAGGTAAATACTTGGAGTTGCTCTCGGCCTGCTAATGTTACTCGAGGAGGTACTCGAGTAACCAGGTAAAAACTTCCAGTTGCCTTCAAGTTTTCCCAATGATACTCGAGGAGCTACTAGAGTACTTGTGTTTCCTAAAATGTGTAACTCTCGGCATTTTGTACCACTGCTAATGTTACTCGAGGAGCTACTCGAGTAACCCTGTGAAAACTTCCAGTTGCCTTCAAGTTTTCCCCATGATACTCGAGGAGCTACTCGAGTAACTCTGTTATGAAAATATGTAACTCTCGGCACTTAGTACCACTGCCAATGTTACTCGAGGAGCTACCCGAGTAACATACTAAAGTAAGTGAAAACTTGAGGTTGGTACCCGATTAACCTGATCTCTCTTTGTTTCATCTTCCTCGAGTACTTACTCTAGTATACAAGTTTTTCATGCTTTATCTTAAGTGAATTCCTCGAGTAAGTATCCCAGTATGCAAAAATATTTTCAAAGTGAACTTCAAGTCATTACCAGGGTAAGTCATGCTCAAAAGTCTTAGTTACTCGAGGTGGTACCCAAGTAACCTATGCAAAAATGAATGCATTACTCGAGTCCCTACTCGAGTAACAAGGTAATTGCTCTCGGCCTTGAAATCCTGCCAACATTACTGAAGTAGAGCATCGAGTAATCAAAAGTTTTTTAAAGGATTACTCGAGGTGTTGCCCCAGTAATCTATGAAGTTGCAAAAGCATTACTGGAGTAGCTACCCGAGTAAATAACTATTCCCAAAGGTCTGAAATTTAATTTACTCCATGCACTACCCGAGTAATCTTGTTTCTCTTCATTGACTTTCAACTAAACAAATGATTTCTCGATGTTACTCGAGGAGCTACTCGAGTAAACTTCAAGGGTTACTCGAGGAGCTACTCGAGTAAGCTTACCCAGAAATTTAGAAACCATTCAAACTTTCATTATATTGTTTCCTATATGATTAACCTTTCATTGTATTAGTATTCTTAGTCTATTTACAGAGAAACAATGAAGAAATCATATCAAGAGATGAAAGTCAAAAGAAACGTTCAAATGCCAACCACCGCCAACGGATATTTTTCAAAAACTTGAAAAGTCAATAGTGGTTGCGCACTCACCAACAGACGAAAGGAAACGTTCCAACGGTCATCATCAACATACCTATATATATGGGAACCTTCAAACAGAGAAAGAACAATCAAGCACACATACGAACGTATCATTAAGTTCATTGCTCTGTTTTCATGTTGAAATTGTATTTCTATGCTTCAGTGATTATCATTTACTCTGTAAGAGAGACATCTCATTCAAACTCAATATTTGTTATTGAGATAACTTAAGGTTGTGGAACCTTGAGTTGGGATTGGATTACAACCTGTAAGGGGGAGCGAGTGTCCTGGTGTAAGGAACTTGCTTGTACTGAGGTGCCAAGAACCCACTGAATCTTGGAAGCTATAGTGAAACTCTCAGAGAAGCTCTGAGGACTGGACGTAGGTCAAAGTGGTTGTGACCGAACCAGTATAACTCCTGGTATACACTTCGGTGATATTTCTCCTTACTCATTACTATTTTAATTCTTTTGTCAAAGTTTTATATTTTCGAAAGAAATTTTAGTATCACCCAATTCACCCCCCTCTTGGGTGAAACACTTGATCTAACATTTGGTATCAGAGCGTAAGTCTTCTTGTTAAGGTTTAACAGCCTAAGAAGGATCCAATGGCAAGCATGGGTGAAGGAATTCTTCCAGATGGAGCATCCATCACTAGACCCCCTGGTTTTAATGGAGAACACTTTTCTTTCTGGAAAGCTAAGTTCAGAGTGTTCGTGATGGCTACTGAATATGGACTATGGGATGTAATTGAGAGTGAAAATTATCAACCTACAAAGGTTGTAGATTCTCAGAAAATTCCAAAGACGCCAGCGGAATACGATGAGAATGACAAGAAACTTATCACTCTCAATAGCAAAGCAATTCTGATGTTACAAAGTGCTTTGAGTCAAAGTGAATATTTCAGAATTTGCACACTCCCAACAGCAAAGCAAATGTGGGAAGCTCTGGAAATAGCTCATGAGGGAACTTCGGGAATAAAGGAGAATCGAATCAACACCTTGGTCACCGAATTCGATTTACTTCGAATGAAATCAGATGAGTCAATTTCTGAATTCGAACTTAGATATACTCATCTTGTTAATCAACTTGCAGCTCTTGGGAAAGTCTATGATCAGCACACCCAAGTACAAAAGATTTTGAATATTCTTTCTAAAGAGTGGGAAGCAAAAGTTACTGCAATAGAAGAAGCAAAAGGAGAATCAATGAGATCAGTTGCTTCTCTATTTGGAAGCCTTTCTGAATATGAAAGCAAGCTAAAGTTCAAAAGAGAACTAGATGACATTGGCGATAAGAAAAAGAAAGGTCTAGCTCTAAAAGCGAAAGAAGAGAATCAGGATGAGGATGAAGAGTTCGACGATGATGAAATGGGTCTAATCATAAAACGATTCAGAAAGTTCTACAAGAAAGGTCAAGGATTCAAACATTTTCAGAAAGGAGGAAATAGTAGCAAAGATCATATCATTTGCTATGAATCTGGGAAACCAGGACATATCAAGTCAGAATGTCCAGATTTGAGTCAAAAGAGAAAAGGTAAATTCTTTAACAAAAAGAAAGCCTTTGTATCTGCTATATGGGGTGATAGCTCCTCAGATGAAGAAAGTGATGAGGAAGAAGTAGCTAATATATGTCTTGTTGCTCAAGAAGAAACAGAAGAAGAGGTAAATGATCCTGAACCTACCTATGATGAATTACTTTCTGAAAATAATGCTTTACATTATGAATTCATCAAAATTGTTAAAGAACTGATTGTTATTAAAAAGAAAAACAAAGTTCTTGAAACTGAACTTAAGGGAAAGGATTGTGAAAATTGTGTATCTTTGAAAAAGAAAAACATTGATCTCACAAAAACTCTTGAAAAAATTACACAAGGAAGTGAGATGCTAAATGTTATTTTAAAAGCCCAATGATTTGTAAATGATCGATCTGGAATTGGATATGATCCAAAATTAGATAAAAGAAAAGGAAGAAAGAAAGCAGGAGGTAAGATATATTTGAATTATTTTCAACATTCTGTGCATACGTCAAATCCTTTTACATTTTGTAATTACTGTAATAGAAAAGGACATCATACATCTTCATGCATTCATAAGAAGAAGGGAACCATAGGAACCTACAAATGGGTACCTAAAGGTTCATATATTCAGAAAATCATTTGTACTAACCCTAAAGGACCCAAAAGATGTCGGTACCTAAGACTTAGTCAATTGATTGCAGGTATGTCTCAAAGCATCCAAAAATAGCAAGTGGTACATAGATAGTGGATGCTTTAGACATATGACTGGAGATTTCGAAAGTTTTACCACATTACAACCTAAAAAAGGTGGAAAGGTAAAATTTGGAGGAAATCAATCCGGAAGGATAGCAGGAATTGGTGAAATCAAAAATGACAAAGGAATACAAGTCAAAGATGTATATTATGTTGAAGGCTTGTGTCACAATTTGCTGAGCGTAAGTCAAAGTACAGATAAAAACAACTGGGTGATATTTGACTCAGAAGAATGTTTAATCATCAACAAGAAGGACTTACAGCTTGATAAGAAGAATATCAAGGCTAAGCTCAAAGCAAAAAGGGAAGGTAACTGCTATACTCTAGATATTTGTAGAAATGAATCTGAAAACTATTTTCTGAGTAATACCGATGAAAGCTGGTTATGGCATAAGAAATTGGCTCATGTTAATATGCATCAACTAGGGAAATTACTCAAAAAGGATTTAGTGCTTGGTTTACCCAAAGTTAGTTTCAAAAATGACTTGATTTGTGATGCGTGACAAAAGGGTAAACAAACTAAATCATATTTCAAATTGAAAAATGAGATTTCAACAAATAGACCATTACAATTACTACATATGGATTTAGTTGGACCAGCAAGAGTAAAGAGTCTTGGTGGCAACTTATATTCATTGGTCATTGTTGATGATTTCTCTAGATTTACATGGGTTATTTTTCTATCATCAAAAGATGAAACCTTTGAAGAATTTATTGTTTTTGCCAAGAAAGTGCAAAATGAGAAAGGTATGTCTATTGCAGGTATTAGGACTGATCATGGTGGAGAATTTGAAAATCAAGCCTTTGAAGAGTATTGTGATACTAATGGCATTGATCACAATTTCTCTGCCCAAGGACTCCTCAACAAAATGGAGTTGTGGAATGCAAGAATAGAGTGCTCACAGAGATGACTAGAGCATTGCTAAATGAAAAGAATGTGTCTCAAGTGTTTTGGGCTGATGCTATGAGTACAGCATGCTATGTTTCAAACAGAGCATATATCAAAACAAAACTTGGAAAGACACCATACGAACTATACAAAGGAAGAAAGCCAAACATTGCTCATCTACACATCTTTGGTTGTAAGTGTTTCATTCATAATAATGGTAAAGATAACTTAGGAAAATTTGATTCTAAAATTGATGAAGGAATTTTCCTAGGATATTCTAACCGAAGTAAAGCATATAGAATTTTCAATAAAAGAACTTGTATTGTTGAAGAATCAATTCATGTTGTATTTGATGAATTTGAATCCTCTAACAAAACCATTGATGAAGAACAGGAAGTTGTTTTAAATCAAGAAAATTGTCAATCTATCTCTAAGTCTCTTATTCCAGAGGTTGATGAAACTAAGGATGAAGAGCAATCCCTAGGTCAACCTAAAGCCTGGAAATACAATAGAAATCATCCCTTAGATCAAGTCATAGGAGATGTGAATGAAGGGATCAAAACCAGAAATAGAGTTTTCAATGAAGTAAGTTTTTCTGCATTCATTTCTGAGATTGAACCTTCTAACATTGATGAAGCCCTATCAGACAATGATTGGGTCATAGCAATGCAAGAAGAACTAAATCAATTTGAAAGGAATCAAGTTTGGGATTTGGTGCCCCGACCCAAAGATCATACGATCATTGGTACTAAATGGGTATTCAAAAACAAACTCGATGAATCTGCAATTATTGTCAGAAACAAGGCAAGATTGGTGGCCAAAGGCTATAATCAGGAAGAAGGAATTGATTATGAGGAAACGTATGCTCCAGTGGCTAGATTGGAAGCTATACGTGTACTCTTAGCCTTTGCATGCATTAAAGGATTCAAACTCTATCAAATGGATGTTAAGAGTGCTTTTCTAAATGGTTACATCATGGAAGAAGTGTATGTAGAACAACCTCCAGGTTTTGAAGATATCACTAAACCGGACCATGTTTTCAAACTTAAAAAGGCTTTGTATGGTTTAAAACAAGCTCCTAGAGCCTGGTATGAAAGGCTTAGTAAGTTTCTCATCGATCAAGGTTTTGTACGGGGAAAAGTTGATACAACATTATTTATAAATCGAAAACGTGATGATATTTTAATTGTTCAAATATATGTTGATGATATTGTTTTCGGTGCTACTAATGAATCTCTATGTAAGGAATTTTCTAAGATAATGCAGGGAGAGTTTGAGATGTCAATGATGGGAGAATTGAATTTCTTTCTTGGTTTGCAAATCAAACAAAGAAAGAATGGAATCTTCATATCTCAAACAAAGTATTTAAAAGAGCTATTGAAGAAGTATGGAATGGATGAAGCAAATGGCTCAGACACGCCTATGAGCTTAACAACGTTGCTTGATGCTGATGTTAAAGGGAAAGACTACAATATCACAAAATATAGAGGAATGATTGGATCATTACTCTATCTCACAGCAAGCAGACCAGACATCCAATTTAGTGTTGGCATATGTGCAAGATATCAATCGGCGCCAAAGGAATCACATGCTGAAACGGTCAAACGAATCTTTAGATACCTTGCTGACACACCAGAATTGGGTCTGTGGTATCCCAAAGGAAGAAGTGAATATTTAATTGCTTATTCAGATTCTGATCATGGAGGATACAAGACAGACAGAAAGAGCACCAGTGGACAAGGACAATTTCTTGGAGGATCTCTTGTCTCATGGTTCAGCAAGAAACAAAATACAGTGTCTCTTTCGTCAACAGAAGCCAAATATGTTGCAGTCTCAAGTTGTTGTGCATAAATGATATGGTTAAAACAACAACTACAAGACCTTGGTATTTATCTCAAAGAAATACCAATCTATTGTGACAATACTAGTACGATAAGCTTGGCAAAGAATCCAGTTCAACACTCTAGAACCAAGCATATCGATGTCAGACATCACTTCATCAGAGATCATGTCCAAAAGAAAGATGTGAAAATGATATTCATTCCTACTCATCTTCAACTAGCTGATATCTTCACAAAACCCCTTGCAAAAGATCAATTTCTATTCATTAGAAGAGAATTGGGAATGGTAAATCCCAATGAGTTATAAGAAATTCAAGCATTTCATAATATTAGATGAAGTCACATGATAATGTTTTAATGATTACTAACTTAAGCATCGGAGTATATAGAAACGTGTTTTGCAGGAAGAAAGAAACTCTGCTTTGGGAAACAAAAACAGAGATTATCAGAGGACACATTTACTGGAGTACCAACTTGAAGTTATGGCTAAGACAGAAGCAATACCCGAGGAGTAACTTGAGGTAAAGTAGAAGCTTACTCGAGTATGTACTCGAGTAATTGCCCCCAAAACTGGAAGTAACGGATCAAGTTACTTGATTTTCAAACATAACGGTTCAGTTTTCAAAGAAATGAAGAGTCAGAAGTTGAGAAGTTGTTTACCCGAGGCAGGCCTCGAGTAAACTTGAAGCTTACTCGAGGAACACCTCGAGTAATGTCGGAGTTCAGATTATCAAAGTGTTGAATAATGACTCAAATCTGACCCAAATGGACTATGAATGATCGAGGGAACATCCATGGATAATTACTATATTATTCATGCCAGGTACGCAATTTAAATGAATTATTTTTGAATTTTTCTGTATGATCACTCGAGGAAGGCCTCGAGTAAACTTGAAGGTTACTCGAGTAAGGCCTCGAGTAATGTCGGGTGTTAGGTCTTTATCTTGCGCAAACTCGGTCATTTCCACAAAATCTCCTCGAGTAAATCACTATACACCCTTTCAAAAACTTTTCTCAATCGCTTCCTTGCCTCATTTCCGTCAAAACCCAAGTAATTTAAGTCCTAGAAACTTGCCATTTTGCTCAGAATCTCTTTGCCCTAATTCGCGCTAAGTGCCTCTATTTTTCAGAAAATCTCAGTTTTCAATTTTTCAGAAAGATGAGAACCAAGAATCTTACTCCCATAGATTCCTCTGATTCACAACAAAACCCTGATCTTCTTTCTCCTCCTCTAACAAAGAGAAGAAAGTTGACACCAAGACCAAAAGCCAAAATTCCTCTTCAACCTCAATCACAACCGAAAGCCAAAGGAGTTGTGATTAAAGAGCCCATTGTGACTAGGGCTCAATCCAAAAAGAGTTCATCTACTGGAAGAGGCAAGAGTGCCAAATCTCCCTCACCTCCTCACTCTGATTCCTCTACACCCTCTTTTACTCCAAAGCCTATCAAGAAGCCAAAATATGATAAGAATGTGGCTAAGGCAATGGCTGGGATCATTGACCAGATGGAGAAGGGTCAATCTTCCAAGAAGTCCAAGATTCCGGAAGCAGAAATCACTACCCCACCAAAGGGATTCAATGTGGGCAAACTGGTGGAGTCTCCCAAGTACTTAACTCAATTCTCCAGAAGAAAAGTGTGTAAGACACACTATGTGGATCTCAGGCTACTTCAGGAGGTATTGAAGCACGATCTTAGTCCTTATCTAGATTCTTTTATGCCCTGGTTGTCCATTAGATTGCCTTTTTGCATAAAGGTAATCACTCATTTCTATTGCAACCTAGAGATCATAGATGAACCTAACCGAACCTCAGTAGAGGAAGAGATGACCACAACTGTGAGAGGTCAAAAGATTTTAATTTCACCATCCAGAATTAACCTGTGGTTAGGAATAGAGAATCCCCCAGATAATATATATTCTGAGCTTGAGCCAAACCAAATTTTCACTATCCTTAAGCCCGGTGAGTTAGTTGGCCCCCTCAATTTTAAACCGAGTGATATGTGTGATCATAACAGGGTCCTATGGTACATCTACTCTAGGTCCCTAGTGAACAAAGCCAACAACTATACCCATTTCTCCGATAGGGACTATAGATGGTTTGCTTCACTTCTCCTAAAGGAGCAAAAGGATCTGGGAGAGTATATATTTTCAGAGATGAAAAGGTACAAGGTGGATAGAAAGGGTACTACTCCAATGCCATATCCTCAAATTGTGTCTCTAATCCTGAAAGAGAACAAAATATGGTATTTGGATAGCAAAGAGCCAATTGAGAGGTTGTCCCCAGTCGGAAGGAACCAAATTGGGAAACTGAACATTGACATCCCTCTCAAAGGCCCTCTGGAGTCTGGGTCCAAGAAGAAGAGGAAGACCACTGAGGCAAAGACCAGTAGGTTGGATGACACTCAGTCATCGGCTCCAGCTGCTACCACATCATCGCCATCCTTCCTCAATGCCACTCTCCAACACTTTATGGAGAATATGCTCAAAGGTTTCCATGTGGATATAGCCAACACGAACGCTGAGCTAATTACCAATACCAACTTCAAGATGGGAGAGCTGGTTAAAAGAATTGACAAAAGGCATGAGGAGTTGGTTGAGAGAATGGATAGGAGACATGAGGAATTGCTAGCAGAGCAACGTACCCAGGGAGAGAAATTGAGATTGATCCTGGCACGATTGGATTCCTTGGGTCCTGGACCTTCTGCCGGTCCCTCCTCATCTGTACCACCACCACCTCCAGTAGACCCTCCTTCAGACATTCCTATTCCTGAGGCTGAACCATCTACCCCTCTGGTTTCTGATCCACTTGAGCCCCAAGGGAAAGATATTTTATTCACAGTGGATGATCCTGATACCCACGAGACCACACATATTATCATCGATGATTCACCTCAAAAGCTATAGCCAGAAACCACTTCTAAACCTATTCCCTCTCCTACTCACACTGAGGAAATATCTCCCTCTTCATCACCTGAAAAGCATACACCTGAGGTGGAGATTTCACCTGACACTCAGACCACCCCGGAAGGAGAAACCTCTACTATGGTTGTCTTCCAACCTTCTCTTCCCAGCGATGACATCTATATCCCTTCACTTCATCTGCCTGATCCAGTACCCTCTAGCTCATTTGATTCTTTAGAATCAAATGATTCTATGGTCCTTCCAGCAACACCAATTTCCATGGCCAAGCCTCCTAGCCCTCCACTTGATTGATGAAGCCAAAAAGGGGGAGAAGAGCTTGAGAATGATTTTGTGGATGTGTCAATGATTTTGTGGATTTGTCCTAGCTTATCATGGGTATTTGGGTGTACATGGGATTTTAGGGAGCTTTTTGATTTCTGTTTGAACTTTATTTTGTAATTTGAAAGTTTTAAGATTAATGCAAATGTGTTATGATTTCATTTTTAAGTTCATTACAGTTTTTGAATTATGATACATGTTTGATCTAATGAAATTGTTATGTATGCAAGGTATATTCAAACTTAATAAGAAATAATTAATTAAGAATCCAATTTGAAAAATCTTGTTCAAAATCACCAAGTTTTGTCACCATCAAAAAGGGGGAGAATGTTAGATCTCATGTTTTGATGATAACAAAAGAATGGTTTGAAAAGAAAATGATTAATAATCAAGCTTGAACTAAGTAATGACAGGAACAAGCTTTACTTGAAGTAAGCATGGAAGTATTAAAGATTGGACAAGAGAAAATGCTGAGGAACTTGATCAGAAGTACAGTTTCTAAGGCATTACTCGAGGCGCTACTCGAGTAATGAGACAAAACTTGAAGTAACCAAGAGACAACTTGCAGTAACCCACCACCATTACTCGAGGCGTTACTCGGGTAACCAGGTAAATACTTGGAGTTGCTCTCGGCCTGCTAATGTTACTCGAGGAGGTACTCGAGTAACCAGGTAAAAACTTCCAGTTGCCTTCAAGTTTTCCCAATGATACTCGAGGAGCTACTAGAGTACTTGTGTTTCCTAAAATGTGTAACTCTCGGCATTTTGTACCACTGCTAATGTTACTCGAGGAGCTACTCGAGTAACCCTGTGAAAACTTCCAGTTGCCTTCAAGTTTTCCCCATGATACTCGAGGAGCTACTCGAGTAACTCTGTTATGAAAATATGTAACTCTCGGCACTTAGTACCACTGCCAATGTTACTCGAGGAGCTACCCGAGTAACATACTAAAGTAAGTGAAAACTTGAGGTTGGTACCCGATTAACCTGATCTCTCTTTGTTTCATCTTCCTCGAGTACTTACTCTAGTATACAAGTTTTTCATGCTTTATCTTAAGTGAATTCCTCGAGTAAGTACCCCAGTATGCAAAAATATTTTCAAAGTGAACTTCAAGTCATTACCAGGGTAAGTCATGCTCAAAAGTCTTAGTTACTCGAGGTGGTACCCAAGTAACCTATGCAAAAATGAATGCATTACTCGAGTCCCTACTCGAGTAACAAGGTAATTGCTCTCGGCCTTGAAATCCTGCCAACATTACTGAAGTAGAGCATCGAGTAATCAAAAGTTTTTTAAAGGATTACTCGAGGTGTTGCCCCAGTAATCTATGAAGTTGCAAAAGCATTACTGGAGTAGCTACCCGAGTAAATAACTATTCCTAAAGGTCTGAAATTTAATTTACTCCATGCACTACCCGAGTAATCTTGTTTCTCTTCATTGACTTTCAACTAAACAAATGATTTCTCGATGTTACTCGAGGAGCTACTCGAGTAAACTTCAAGGGTTACTCGAGGAGCTACTCGAGTAAGATTACCCAGAAATTTAGAAACCATTCAAACTTTCATTATATTGTTTCCTATATGATTAACCTTTCATTGTATTAGTATTCTTAGTCTATTTACAGAGAAACAATGAAGAAATCATATCAAGAGATGAAAGTCAAAAGAAACGTTCAAATGCCAACCACCGCCAACGGATATTTTTTAAAAACTTGAAAATTCAATAGTGGCTGCGCACTCACCAACGGACGAAAGGAAACGTTCCAACGGTCATCATCAATATACCTATATATATGGGAACCTTCAAACAGAGAAAGAACAATCAAGCACACATACGAACGTATCATTAAGTTCATTGCTCTATTTTCATGTTGAAATTGTATTTCTATGCTTCAGTGATTATCATTTACTCTGTAAGAGAGACATCTCATTCAAACTCAATATTTGTTATTGAGATAACTTAAGGTTGTGGAACCTTGAGTTGGGATTGGATTACAACCTGTAAGGGGGAGCGAGTGTCCAGGTGTAAGGAACTTGCTTGTACTGAGGTGCCAAGAACCCACTGAATCTTGGAAGCTATAGTGAAACTCTCAGAGAAGCTCTGAGGACTGGACGTAGGTCAAAGTGGTTGTGACCGAACCAGTATAACTCCCGGTGTACACTTCGGTGATATTTATCCTTACTCATTACTGTTTTAATTCTTTTGTCAAAGTTTTATATTTTCGAAAGAAATTTCAGTATCACCCAATTCACCCCCCTCTTGGGTGAAACGCTTGATCTAACAACTATATCTCTATCATGTTAGTTATTAAATTTAATAGATTTAATAAATTAAATTTAAAACTAACACAATATAATAATATCATATAATATATATATACATATTATATATAATATATATAAGATATGCATTTCGAAAATATATATATCTATATAATATTATTAACGAATTTTATATTATATATATAAATATAAAATTCGTCCACCTTAAATTAAACATTATCTCATGTTGGGTCATTCTTGTGTGCGACCCTGTAGGCCCATATGAAGTTGGCAGTAGGCCAATAACTGTACTAACCCAAAAGTCGCAAGTGCCCTCTAGCAAGACATTACGACTATCCAATTCATATGAGAATCATTATCACAATGCAACCTGTCATACAACCACGTCACGTCCCTTTTATCACACGATATATAGATCAAGGATAAGGCATGGATAATGTCATCCTCTTGTTCCTGACCATTACATTCTCAATTCTTGAATAGCCTGACAATAGAAATGGAAACTTCTTTCCATTGTAGTATGTCCATACATTTTTCAGACATACTCATCGAGGGGCCCAGTAATATCTCTCTACTAATGTGAGGGACAAATTCCATCTTGATCATTCATATTCGTCTCAATGAAAAACCACCAAGCCCGATTATAGCCTTTATTATCACCCGGTCAAATGTGACTTTTGACTAGTTCAAAGCTTAGAAACTCTCATGTAGGAATCCATGATGACCTTAGGTCTAAGGGCATTGTGACGTGGTTATACATGAGACAACCTTATGACTTGATCCATGTAGCTTTCTCATAGTGGGTTGGTCCAGTACCTTATACTCTTACAAGTGCCTAAGATTTTGATTCGTATCTCCATATCTTATCAAAGTCATACTGGTCTTATTTCATCTCTGCTCCCACATAGATGACCGACCAAGGACATTTTAGGACAATCTTCATGAATTATCCAAGGATACAATTATCACAGTTAACATGCAAATAATATGATAACAAAATGGAGAAATTTCATTAAAATAATAATGTTCAAAGTACAATGATTGGCCCTTAGGGCACAATTTCCAACAATTTGTATCATTTGGAAGGGTATATTAGGAATTATGAATTTTTGAAGTTAGGTCTTGAATCTGGAATAAATTTTGTGGCAGTGAGGCTTTAGTCAAAGTTCTAGATTTTTGTGCCTATAATTGGCTCGGAGTAATATTTTATCTTAAAAATACACTCAAAGAGTTTTGAATAGAAATTAGAACCACCCCAATTGGAGGTCTGTGGAATTAATTATGATTTTTCAAACTTTGGTCAAAATGCTGGAGGCTTCAAATTTAAGAAAACAAGGGGCAAATGTAATAATGTGTGAACTTCAAGGGTGAAAGTAGGCCTATGAGGTTAAGGCAGCTCCATTTGTCATTCATTTATCATGGTACTAATTATATGATGATATATCTAGGGCCATGAGAAGTCAAGGAAGAAGAAGAAAGGAAGATGCTTCAAGCAACTCCAATAGTTGGAAGAAGAGGAAACAGAGGAAGGACACTAGGTAGTAAAACTTACCAATTCTGCATGTACTTGATATGTATGCATGTGCATTAATTTAGTTATTGCTTTGCTTAGTTATGTTGAGCATACTTGAATGATGAAGCTCTATTTTTGTTTATGCTATGGCCATGAGTATATTATGTGAAGCATTGAGCATACAGAAATGTCATTAAGTTCACATGCATTTAGGTAATGTCATGCACTAAGCACATATCTTGTATGCATTGTGGTACTGTTTACTACTAAGATTCCTCCGAATCTCACCCTCCCCCAACCAACCATATAGGTATGTAAGCGCGTAGTAGAGGAATGCATGATATTGGACAAGGGAGAATTATGGCAGACAATTGAAGATAGTTTTGTTTGTAAATGATGTAATCATTTAAATACTCTAGTCAGGTAATAAATTGCCTAGTTATGAGTAGAGAAGTGATGTAATAATACTCTGATAATAAAGAATGGAGAAAAGTTAGTAACCCAATGAATAAAGTTAAGCAATCTGGTAAATACGACTTTACTAAATGAATAGTAACCCCATTAATTAAAGAGTAAGTCCAAGTTTAGAGGCCTAAGTATGTTTTCCTTTAAGACGATAATGCTTTTGTAGTGCAATATAAGGGGTCTAAGGATGGGTGTTATAGTTTCATATCAAAGCAAAGATTCTGGCAATGAAATTGTATGCTCAGAGCTGAAGGTCTAGTTAGAGCAAAGGTTCTAACTCTTGGATCCATTCTCTACTCATGTGAGTAGTATAGTGATCCTCTGTTAGTTCTATTGCAACAGGTGTTAGAACTAGTCGACACCCAAGAGCGGGGTCAATTGTGTGTATGATAAGAAATTAAGAACTTTGAAATTCTTTTAGCATCTTACGAAATCAACAAGTATAGAAGTATGAGACTATAAGTAAGTATCTAAAACATATATGCTGGAAATATAAAAGTTTAAGGAAGAGAAGATGCAAAATGTGATTTATCCTGGTTCGACCTAATCCATGATGACCTACTTCCAGTCCCTAGGCTCTTCCTGAGATTTTCAATACACTATCTTTCTTAAGTTTAACCAAGTACTTAAGAACCACTATAATCTCACAAGTTTAATCTGAACACTTGTGAAGCCTTTACAATTCTCATACTGAGTTACTCCTCCTTACACACCGTAAGGATACAACATTGATGATGAAAGATTAAAATCAATTTTCTCTCTCAGAAGCGAATAAGATGAACACTGAAGTATAATACAAATGATTACACTCTTAAATACACATGATATAGAAAATAGATATGAACAGAGAGTATTCAAGTAAAAGTTGATGCTTTATGATCTTAGCATGTTTTTCATTTTTGTTGTCTACTTCAATTTGTTGCATTTATAGTTGAGTAGGATATTTCAACCTATCTGTTGAGTCCCATTGCTTCATTTGACCATTTGCATGAATTTGAAAACTAGCCATTATGAACGTTGATGCTCCGCTTCCATAAAGTCACCTTTTGTCTCTTCACATCATCTCTTTATTGTATTCCTAAAGAAATATATTAAATACTAATACAATAAAGTGTTAGAGTGATTGGAAGCAAGAAGAGTGAGTTTCATAATCATTCCTATAACTTTCAGACACTTCAGAATATTGTTTCTTGCATCACTAGAGTGGTCACTCGAGTGATCCTAGATCATCACTCCAGTGATCACTCGAGTGATCCCCTTCAAAATATGGGAAGAGCATAGGAGTCATTTTCCAACTTCATCACTTGAGTGGCCACTGAGTGATCCTTGGACATCATTCAAGTAATTACTCGAGTGATCTCTTGATTTTGATTTGAAACAAGGAAAATTAAATATCATTGGAAAGCTCTCATCATCTATATTCCAATACAACAAGAATCAGCCCCAAACTCATTGTCTTCAGAAAGCTATGATCCAAAGAGCTTCTACTTCTCTAGACAATGTCTGAAATCACGAGCATCCAATTCGGGAAGGCATAAATCTTAGTATATAGCTTGAAATATGACAAATTACCTATATATAGAAAGCTCCTTAAGTGTAGTTTCATATGACATGAGTTTCATCTTAATCCAATGTGTATTTTGAGAGTTATGTCTAAAATACCAAACTTGTCTTGTAATATGATGGTGATTTCAGTGTCAACTTCAAAAGATCATATCTCTTCCATCTGAACTCCTTTAAATGTGATTTTGGTGTCCATTTTTTTTGTTGGTAGTCTAGTTTCATATGCCACTAGTTTTAGTTCAATCTGACATGTGTTTTGAGAGATATAGCCAAAATACTAAAGCTCTGTTATGCTACGCAAAAACAGAGTACTCATCACTCAAGTGATCATGGTCATCACTTGAGTGATGCCCTCTAAAACTTTACAAAGAGCCAAAACTCAAGGGAACACCTTGGGGAAGTTCCATGACTTCCATATAAGTCATTTTAGTTTCGTATTGACCCATTCCAACCTCCAATATCACTTCTAAGAGCTTGAATCTTGATATTCTCATTTGATCTTGCAAGGTCTTCTTTCTTCTTCTTTCTTCAATCTCTTTCTTCTTGTTTTTTATCTTGATGATCATTCTTCATAACCTAACTGGATATCTTCTTGAATTTATGATCATTCTTTATAACCTAACTAGATATCTTCTTGAATATCTTCAATCTTCTTCTTTCTTTGCCTGACTTTCTATCAACTAGATATCTTCTTGAATTGATGATCATTCTTCATAACCCAACTAGATATCTTCTTGAATATCTTCAATCTTATCCTTTCTTTTCTTGACTAATCTGCAAGATATGTAACATTAAATATAATAGTTAGTCAATGTAGAAGATAAGTATATTATGCAAACTTTTTACTCTTAATACTTGACATTTATATTTGACATCATCAAACTAATCATATCTAACATGCTTCCCTTGTTTGATAATGGCAAATACTTTGAGAAAAATATGTATGAGTTATAAAAGCAAAGTAAGAGCAACATATTTTTCTTGCCTTTCTCTCCCCCTATTTCACATCAGCAAAAAGTTTAAAGTATAAGGAAGAAATGCTTGTAGAGAAGTAAATATGAAAAAAAAATTAGAAATGTCTTTCTCCCCATTAATCAAAATAAGTGTGTCAAGAAAATAATTTTCTCTCCCTTGATTTGAAGCTAATTTGATGCAAATAAAAAATGGTTTTCATGAAAACAAATTTGAAACAATTTGGAGAGATTTTCAAGAAAATTTTCATAATCAAGGCAAATTGAAATCAAAGATATGAATGGTATTCTCAAAAATAAAGAGAGGATTTAGAAATGCTCATTTGGATTTAGCAAGCTCATTTGGATTTGGCAAGCTCATTTTAGATCCATGAAGTCCAGTTCACGCTACTTTCACTGTGCAACTCTAATATATATTCATGGTGTCCCTAGGATGTTCTTACTGAGTTGAGCTTCTATTCCATATTTTATCACAATATGCTTAACACTCCTTAGTATTGGCATAGGTATTTGTTGCTTTGAATGTTGCTACCAATTTATTTCCCTTGTTTAAGTGTTAAAGCATCATTCCTCTTCTTGTAGTATGTTAAAGAATGTTATTGCACAAAACAAATTCTCCTACCACATGTATAAATCTTTCTTCCACAAATAATGATTAGTGCTATCAAGTTATCAAATTTATTGTACAAATCAAAGTTATCCTTTCTATATGATATGTTAAAATTAAGATCATAAAAGGAAAATATAAGAGTAGCTTGTCATCAAAACTAATCAAGAGATAAGGAATGCAGATGAGTATGCTAGAATGATTTTCTTCAAATAAAGAAGATGAGCTTTTTAAGATATAAAACATATGTGAATGTGGAGCTCCCCCTTAATAAATGCATAGCTTAAAGAAAAATCATTATAAGGAACACTGTTAATAACTCTCCTGGATTTGTAAAACCATTAGAAATTTTATAAAGAGAATGAGTATGAAATTCTGAAGACTTGGAGAGAAATCAAGTTTTGAAAATGATGTTATTCAGGGTTTTAAGGCTATAACCCTGTATTACCTGAGTGGTCACTTCAGTGATCCTACTCGACCATCACTCGAATACTCTCTCGAGTGATGCAACTCAAAGAATTTTAATTAAGTAAGAATACAATACCTCACTCGAGTAATGTTGTAATTACTCGAGCCATAATCCTTTGAAGTCCATTGATGCATAGTTGGATACTCACTGTCTAATGATGTGATCAATATTGAGATATTCTGAAGTGTAGTCTTCTGTGCGCACTCTAGGGTACCAAGATGATCTCAGAATAAGGCCTTAGAGTTGTGGTTGATAAGTCACAGAGTTGTCTAAACTTGCCATTCACAAAAGTGAGATAGAGCAACTACCTGAATTACCCTTTCCTGACTTGTTTATCGGTCTAATATCCTTTTTCCGACTCGGGCTAGTGATAATTCATAAAATTCCAAGTTTACAAGAAATGAGTTATTACTCCTTCATATCTCATTTTAAACTTATTTTGTTGGTTATCTTGACTCAAAATCACCAAATGACCAAAATGTCCTAAGGACCTAGTCTAAGCCCCTTTATACCCAGTCCAACTGTACTTTATCGAAAATTATAACCCAGGCTATTCCTACACAATTTCACGTGTAGAACCCATTTTTTATCTTAGGTTTGGCAAATTCATGCTCAAATGATTAAAATGCCCTTGACAGCCCCTATGTTAGAGTATTAGGGGTAAAATTATCATTTCACACCCTCAAGCCTTTACACTTCATTTTTTACATATTCCCTACACAATTTTCCATTCTAAACACAACGGAACCATCTAATTAATCAAATTCCAGCTCTAACCCTCTATTCTAGGTTTGGTCAAAAATTCCAAAATTAAGTTGGAAAATGAGTTTTATGTTTTAACCTTTAAAACACCCTTCTTTTCTCTTGTAATCACATGATTAACCACTTAAACACTTATTGCACATGATTAGTGTCAATTTGGGCAGCACCTCCCCTTAGGGTTTAAGCATCCCAAATCACAAAATAACCAAGAAGAACCACCAAACAACCACAACAACAGTCAAGCTACCTTGAATCATCAAGAAAATTAAGGTTTTTGTGATTACCTCTTGTTTCTCTCTCTAAGCTCTCAAAAACTATCCCTCTCCTCTTTTCCTTAAGTTTGTGCTTGCTACATGTGTGGTTCAAGAAAGCATGGAGATTAGAGAGAGTTTCCCATGAATTAGAAGGCTTAAAACATATAAATTTCACAACCTACCTACCTTGTTTGGCTTCTTGAATCTCTTATGCTTCGCTCTTATTCTTGCTTTTCTTAAGACTATCTCTATCTCTTATTTTCTTTGTTTAGCTGAAAATATGCCTCTTGAAAGGGATCATTATCTTTTTAAAATATCCCTCTTCCACCTCCTTAAGTAATATTATTTTAATGCTAATTAGCATGTGAAAATTGACTTTTTGCTTCTTGCTTTTTACTTGGCCTAAAATACATATACATGGCACATATTTTCTCCAATAATTACTTTTCCCTCTTTTATTTCCCCTTGGCAGAAATTTAGGCCACTTAAAGGGAAAAATAAATGGCTTCTTGCTTTATTGGCAAATAACCATTTTACCCTTACATTTGTGTATTAAATTAGGCCTTCTTCCTTTTTCTTTTGTTTGGGCCAAACTTTAACATATTAATTGGGCCAACATTTATGCTCTTCTATGTTCCAATTTGTGTTAGTTTTGTAGCTCTTTAATGAGACAAAAATTAAACTTTTTTGACTCAACTTAGCCCAACTTCATGTAAACCCTATTTTCAATATTTTTCCAATACCATTGCACCAAAAATTCACCATTTTATTCCTTTCAATGTCACAAATATACAAGGGATATTGGAGAATAAAAGGTGGGATATTACAGCTCTCCCCACTCCCCTTCATAAAATTTCACCCCCGAAATTTGCTATATATACATATTCATGAATTCCAGGTAACGTTTTTGCATATCTTCTACTGTTTCCCAGGTAGCTTCTTTAGGAGATATCCCTTCCAAACTATTTTTATAAACGGGATACTCCTATGCTTGAGTTGTTTCTCCTACTAATCAATGACTCAGTCAAGTTTGACCTTTAAGTAAGATCATCCCGCACATCTACCTCCTCGTATTCAAGTACATTCTATGGGTCAAGTTGATATTTCTTCAACTGTGAGATATAGAAGACATCATGAAATCAGCTCAAACTTGGGGGTAAAGCTATCTAATATGCTACTATCCCAATTCTTGATAAGATTTCAAATGGCCCAAGGGCTTAGCCTTTTCACCTTTAACACCCTACCAATACTAGGGATAGGCAAAACCTTCATGAATACATGATCTTTGACTTCGAACTCTAAAGTTTTCCACTTCTTGTTGGCATAGCCCTTCTACCTGCTTTGAGTAGCTAATAGTCTTTATTTTATCAACTTAATCTGCTCTGTTGTCTGGTCAACTACATTAGACCCATATAACTGCCTCTCAGACAGTTCTATCCAGCACAAGGGTGAATGACACTTCGTTCAATACAACACTTCATGTAACCCCCTTCGTAATTACATCCAAAATACGCGATTAAAATGAAATAGAGACCAATAATAATCAAATAAAATTTACTAACCCATTACATGACGGGGTTTTCACAAATACCTTTTGAAATCATTTATAAACTTGGTCTCATATTCACATTTCAAATACAATTACTACACGAAGATAAATCACATTCATATAAATATCAGAGTGCACAACATAATCATCCCTGAAATCCCGGGTACATACCTTCGCTAAAGATACACAGGGCACAATTGCCCATTACAATTCTTCAAATGGGGATTACATAATCTCATCTCAAATTCATAACCCTATATTCAACCGAATCATATACAGTCTTCAAACTCATTGATAACCAACTACCAACTCTCATCTCGAAGGAGTCCTAGTCGCTCCCTCTACGAGCCACTTGCCCTATCTAAATTATTGGTAGGGGAGGGTGAGATTCGAGAGAATCTCAGTAGGGAAACATTATCAATATGCAAGCAAGATAAGTGTTTAATGCAGGACATGCTTGCATCACATAACTCATGCACACATACAATGACAAAGCTATAAGCTCAATGCTTCGAACGATACACATATGGCCATAGCATATATTGAAACATAGCTTCAAATCATTCATACATGTTCCACATAATCAAGCAAAGCAATAACATGTATCAATACATTGATACAGTTATCAGAGATGCAGGAGAGATAAGTTCCCTACCTTAACCCTTTTATGCCTCGAAACCTGTGCCTCAATCTACGTACTGTTAGAATCGGCTATCATCCAAGAGGGGGGTGAATTGGGTATATAATAAAAACTTAAGAACTTTAGAAATCTTTTCGTATCTTAACGAAAGTGGTAAGTATGAAGGTTTATAAATCAACAGTTAGATTAAATAATATATGCTGGAAATATAAGAGTTTAGGGAAGAGAATATGCAAACTGTGATTTATCCTGGTTCGGTCCAATCTGTAATGGCCTACGTCCAGTCCCCAAGCTCCTCCTGAGATTTTTAAATCCACTATCTTCTCGTTTAATCCAGGCACAAGAAAAGCCTTTACAATCCCACAAGTTTAGCCGGGTACTTGTGAAACCTTTTACAAAACTCTCACCAATATACTCCCCTTACAGCAAGTCTTACGAGCAGAGCAATCCCGAAGATCTTCCTCTCCTACTTACTCATGCAAGTCTTACGAGCAGCAACATTCTCTCCTGCTTACACCCCTGTAAGTCTTATGAGTAGCAACGTTCTCTACTGCTTGCACCTTGTAAGTCTTACGAGCAGAATGTCTTACTGGCAATTCTCTCTACAGCTTCTCCGTAAGAAAATCAACCCTCTCAAGGTCCCTCTACCTTGAGATCAACTCAGAAATATAGTTGAAGGTGTTTACAGGCTCTCTCAGAGTGGGTATAATACTTACTAAAGTACAATACAAATAATCACTCTCTCAATGATAAGTAATACAGAAACTGGAAAACAGAGAGTGTTTGGGTAGAAGCAGAGGATTCACATTTCTATCATTTTTCTCGTAGTTGCTCGCTGTCTCAGTTTTCTCCATCTTTTTTTATCAAAGTTGAATACTCTCTTATTTATAGTTGATGAAGATGATGACCGTTGTGAGCATTCGTCTGTTGGAGTCCCATTGCTTCATTTGAATGTTTGAGCATATTTGAAAAACAAGCTTCTGTCCGTTGTGGAGCAAAGTGGAGCGTCTAGTTGAACAGCAGGAAGATTCATTTTGAGCTGTACATCACGTTGTGGAGCGTTTTGTGTTTCAGACAATTTCTCATAGTGGGTCATTTGCTTGTCGCGGTTGGTAGCCGCCATTCGGTGTGTAATGATGGAGTTCACCGTAATTGACTTTTATTTGAATCTGTAACCCGAACGTTTAATATCCTGTTTCACACTGTAAAATAATTAATCATTAATATGATGAAGTATTAGTTATGGGTATGGTGGATCATTGGTCAAAAGCTAAATATCTGGCTTCTGGGACTCATCACGTTGAATGAAGATATTCGCTGTGACCTCTGTTCTTGAAGATACAACCCAAATATTTAATCTCCTTTTTTACACTTGAAATATATGTTAGTTAATGTTTAGGAACAATAACAAGTGAAAACATAATGATTGTATAACATTTAACCAAGTTTGGATTGATGGCCATGAGAATCTGAGCTTCTACGTTGCTTCTGTCAGAACCTCACTAGAGTGCAATATGGCTCACTCGAGTGCAGTTCATATTTTCACGTTCTGACTTCCTCTCGGGCAAACACTCGCTGCACTTCACTCGCATGTGCTCGAGTGAATTCTCGAATCACTCGAGCACAACCAGTCATGCTCGAGTGAGTTTCATGCTTTCACGTACAATCTTCTTCTCGGGTTATCACTTCCATGACAAAACTTGAATGTGGTCGAGTGAGAAATCATCCAATGCTCGAGCATGGATCCTAGTGCTCGAGTGATGCAATTTTCTTCACATTTCAGCTGCTTCTGGACATCACTCGCACAACATTTTCAGAGAGAAAGTTTTTGCACTCGCGGGTGATGTGGGGCCACTTTAGAAAAATTTTATTCATTTGATTCAAATGATGTATCATAAGAATGCTCTTGCCATATGCATTCCAATGCAACAAGAATCAGCTCCAAACTCCTTGTATTCTACAAGTTATGATCGAAAGAGTGTATATTTTGCTAGTCTGCACAAGCATCAATGTCCAGAAGGCATAACTCCTAGAATATACGTTTAAATAAGGAAAATTACCTATCTATGGAAAGCTCTTTCAGTCTACTTTCATTTGGCACTAGTCTCGTCTCAATCCGATGTGTAGTTTGCAAGTTACGTGCAAAATACCGAACTTGTGTTGAAAAGTGATAGTGATTTCAGTCTCATTTTCACGAATCATATCTCCTTCATTTGATCTTCTTTCAATGTGATCCTGGTGCCAGTTTTACGTGTTATGAGTCCTCTTTCATATGCCACTGGTTTCGGGTCAATCCGACGTGTGGTTTGAGAGATATGATCAAAATACCAAACCTCGCTCAGGCTGAACGTAAAACAGAGTAGAATAGAGTATTCACCCCGTGCTCGAGTGAATTCATCTGTGCTCGAGTGTGTTCTTCCTGTGCTCGAGTGAAACACCTCGTGCTCGAGCATAACACCTCTAGAAGTGCTAAAACTCATATATAAGTCATCTTAGCTTCGTATTAACCTATTCCAACCATCATTTGATCATAGAAACCTCCAATATCATTATAGAAACCTCCAATATTAGATCTAACAACTTGAATCTTGATATTCATGATAGATCTTCCAAGTTCTTCATTCTTCAATATCTTTCTTCTTAGTTTTCCTCTTGATAATAATTCTCCATAACTAAAGTAAGCATCTCCTTGACTATCTTCAATTTCTTCCTTCTTCTTCCTCTTGTTCATTTTCATTAATTCAATCTTCTTCATTCTTTGCTTGACTAATCTACAAAATATGTAATATAATAGTTAGACAAAGAAATACATTATATAAACTTTTTGCTCTTATCATTTCACATCTATATTTGACATCATCAAAACTAATCATATCTAACACGTACAAATAGCTCGGGGCTTCATATTCGATCCTACAATGTCAAATGTACTATTTAGACACTTCCATAGTGCTCCTGGGGGGTTATATGAGGTTATATTGAAAATTTACTAAAATGCCCCCAGGGACCAGGCCCTACCGTACCCGGTCCAGCTGTACTTTTCCCAAAATTTTGACATAGGCTATTCTATCATATTTCCGCCCAAGGAATCCATTTCCAAACTTGAAATTATCAAATTCAATATCAATTACAAAATTACCCTTGACAACCCCACTTTAAGGGTTTCAGGGGCGTTTTCGTAATTATGCATTTACGGCCTTTTCCGAAAAAGTGCCCAACTGTAACCCCACCTAATTTTCGCTCCTGAACTTAATGGAATCATCAAATCATTGAAAATCCAACTCTTGGACCCATTTCTAGAGCTGGCCAAAATTCTCAAGTATTCCAGGAAAAATTGGGGTTTTTCGGTTTCGGCTCCTTAAATGCGTTCTTTTCTACTCCTAACCACTTTATTGACTATTATATTAGGTTAAAACTACCATTTAGTACCAATTTGGGCAGCATAATAGCCCCACACACCTATTTTCCATTTTTGAAACCAATGACAATCCAGCAAAATTTCACCAACTAAATTATCCACAGCAGTCAGAATAGTCAATACACAAGAGTTTGGAAGTTACCTCAAGCTCCCACTAGCTTTTCTCAAGAGTGGCTGAAACCTTATCCCTTCTTAACCATGAAAATTGAGCTTCCAACACCTTAAAGAACATGAAAGAGAAGCTTAGGAGCAAGGTTATACGCGTTAGGAGCTAGATCATCGGAGAAATCGGCTTACCTTATGAGATTTCTCCTCTTTCTCTCTCTAAGAGCTCTCAACTTTCTCTCACTAGTTTCATCTGGTTCAGCACATCAGAAATGAGAGCCGAAGATGATGAGAAAATATTTAATTCCATGCTGATGTCATCGTTTATTTCGATGATGTCATAATTCCCATTTTCGGATTTTCTGGCTGATTTTCTGCCCAAACTTTGAAAAATCATAACTAATTCTAGAAAAATATAAATGAGGTGATTCCAAAGCCAAATGAAAGGTATCTAAGTTCTCTTTATAGGAAATATATGGTCCATTACCCAAAATTATCACAAAATTCCAGAATTACATAAAACTCATCGCTGCCCCAAAACAGAATTCAGTTTCCATCCCAAAATTTGGATAGTCATATCTCCTAGCTCACAAAATGAAATGGCACAAATTATATGTCCATTTTGAAGCTTGGGATGTGAAATTTAAGACTAGAAAGTTTCTGAATTTTTAGACACCATTTGGTCATTCAAAACGTTCACACAAACTGACTGCCCAGAATAGAGTTTCACTAGACAGAATTTCAGATTTTGCATCTTTGCTTCCAATTGTCCCATTTTCATACCAAACATCATTCCCACATAAATTTTCATAAGGAATCCATTGGAAAAACCAAATCAATCAAATTCACATCACATTGACATGTTTTCACAACAATTTCAACATGTCAACACAATTCACATTTCAAAACCTAACATTGCAACTTCTCCATTCCAAAGTTCCAAACCAATTTCAATAACATCAAAACACACTATGACACCATTTCCAACACAATACCCCATTCAATTCTTCCCTCTATTCTAAGTCAATCTGGATGATAATCCATAATTGAACTCAAATACAAGGTTTTGGCGCTGCTCATAACACACATAAATCACATTCGAGTGCCAAATCACATAATATTCTCCAAAAGGGTTATTTATCACTAACCACATCCACTTTTGGAGTCATTAACCCTTAATCACAATTTGGGATCTTGCTAAACTGGGGCTTAGCAATCCACTAATCTCATACTTATTCTTTTAAGCTCAAGTCTCAAAAATTGGGGTATTACACTTCATATAGAGCCATTTGAATGCTCAAATGATAGCTATTATTGTATGCAAACTCTAAAAGTGAAAGGAATCAATCCCAATTTCCTTTAAAATCTAGTACACATGCCCTTAACATATCCTCTAGCGTCCATATTGTTCTTTCTGTTTGTTCATCTATCTGAGGATGATAGGCTGTACTGAATCTGAGCTTGGTACCCAAAGCCTCATGTACTACCTTCTAAAACTTGGAAGTAAATTGAGGATCTCTATCAGAAATTATATTCTTCTATGTACCATGTAATCACACAATCTCCTTAATATAGATCTCTGCCAGCTTATCAGGAGAATAGTAAATACTGATTGGTAGGAAATTGGTTGTTGTTGTGAATCGGTCAACAATTACCCATATTGCAAAATGATTTCTAATTTTGGGTAATCCTGTCATGAAATCCATATTGATGCTCTCCCACTTCCACTCAGGAATTTCAGGGTTCTGTAGTAGCCCTGCTTGACTTTCACATTTTGACAAGTGAGACAACGAGCAACAAATTTCATCACATCTCTTTTTATCCCTGGCCACCAATACATGGACTTCAAGTCATGATACATTTTAGTTGCTCCTGGGAGTAGAGTATACTTACTCTTGTGCACTTCATCTAGGATTTGCTGTTTTAGTTCTATTTGCGGTAGAATATATATCCTCTTTCCGTGTCTGACTAGTCTATTTGGTGACATGTCGTATTCTTGAGTTTCCCCCTTTCAATCATGTTTCAGATAGATAGTGCTCTTCTATCCTATACCTTAGCTTCTTCAATTGATGTTTCAGATCATTTTCTGCCTGACTGACATTATTGCCATAAATCATAATCTGATTAGACAAATTGAGATCTCTGAAATCTTCAATCAATCTTTGCTCTTGAATTATTTTGGCAGCCACCAACACTATCTTGTGGCTCAATGCATCTGCTACTGCATTAGCCTTTCCTAGATGATACTTGATTTTGAGGTTGTAATCTTTAAGCAGCTCCATCCATCTACTCTATCTCATATTCAGTTCTTTTTTATCATACAAATCCTTTAAGCTCTTGTGGTCGTAGTATAGCTCTACGGTTGTCCGATAGAGATAGTGCCTCCAGATTTTCAGTGTAAATACAATTATTGTTAACTCAAGTTCATAAGTGGGATAAGTCTGTTCATGAGGCTTTAGCTAATAAGAGGAATATTCCACTACTCTTCCCTACTGCATTAGGACACATCCTAATCCATACTTGCTCATATTACTGTATAACATATAGGTCAACTGTGGATCTGGGATTGTTAATACTAGTGCTGTTCTTAATCTCTCCTTCAGCTCTATGAAGCTCCTCTCATAATTATTGTCCCACATAAAAGGTTGAGTTTTCCATGTTAACTTTGTTAAAGGCAAAGCAATTCTAAAGAAATTCTATATGAATCGCCTGTAATAATCGGCAAGACCCAAAAAACTGTGCATTTCAACAACAGTCTCTAGCCTCTTCCAGCTCTGTACTACTTCCACCTTGTTTGGATCCACTGAGACCCCTTTTTGTTAGACTACATGGCCCACAAATTTAACCTCCAGAAGCCAAAACCCACACTTACTCAACTTGGCATAGAGTTGCTTATCTCTCAACGTGTTCAACACTGTTCTCAAATGTTTTTCATGTTCTTCTCTACTTCGTGAATACACTAGAATATCATCAATGAAGACTACTATGAATTGGTTCAGATACGGATGAAAAATTCAATTCATGTAATCCATAAATACTGCAAGTGCATTGGTCAACCCAAATTACTCTGAGCTAGTGATACCCTAATCTAAAATCAATTTTTTAGAATACACAATAACTAGATAAATGATCAAGCAAATTGTCAATTATGTGAAGTGGGTACTTTTTTTTACGGTCACCTTGTTTAACTCCCTATAATCAATACAAAGTTGCAGGCTTCCATCTTTCTATTTTACAAAGACCATGAGAGCTCTCCATAGCGAAACACTGGGTCGAATAAACCTTTTTTCCAATAGCTGATCAATTTGTTTTTTCAATTCTGTAATCTCATTTAGGCCATCTTGTATGGGGCTTTGGATATTAGTCCCAGTCCAAGCTTAGTTTCACTTGCAAACTCTACTTATCTGTCCAGAGGTAGTCCTCCGATATCCTCCAGAAACACATCAAGAAACTCGTTTACCATAGGAATATCCTCAAGTCTTGTTCTAGCCTCTGTCTGTATTAAGAAGAACACTATATACCCCTAACAACCTTTATGCTAACATCTCTCGACCTCAGTTGCTAAGAGAAAATTAAGGTTGCTTTCTGTGTTAGCATTAGATTACAAATTAGGAAAAATAACATTTTTGCTTCCACAGTCTAGCAAAACATTGTTTGCTGTCAACCAGTCAATATCGAGAATTACCTCCAGTCTACACAATGGTGAACAAATTAGATCCACTGTTAATTCGTGTCCCTTAGTATTCACTATGCAATTGAGGCAAACATCGGCTATGACAAATCCATTACCCATAGTGTAACCCCCTGCCGTAATTAATATCCGGATTATACGATTAACGTGAAATAGAGACCAATAAGACAAAACAACCTTTATAAATCCATCAACCAGACGGGGTTTTTCATGAATGCATTTCGAAATCATTTACAACACGGTCTCATATTTACACACCGAATATAATTACTATGCGAAGATAAATTACATTTATACAATTATCAGAGTACGCAATATAAATTCCCGACAATTCCGGGATCATATCTTCGCTCAATAATCATAGGGCACATTAGCCCATACAACTCAAATAACAGGGATTACACAATTTATCCGAATACATTCTCAATTACTGATCCATATAATCACATACACAATCCCAATTACACATTGATAACCAACTCCTAAGCTCTCACCCAAAACGAGTCCTCTTCGTCCTTGGATGCTTGCTTCATCCTCAATCTTCCTTCCCTGTCTAAAAGGTTGATAGGGGAGGGTGAGATTCTGGGGAATCTCAGTAGGAAAACAAATACCAATATGCATGTAAGATAAGTATTTAATGCATGACATGCTTGCATCACAATAGCTCATGTTCACATAATGATATATCCGCATGCTCAATGCTCACATAACATACTCATGGCCATAGTATAAATAGAAACAGAGCTACAATCATTCTCATATGTTTCACATAATCACGCAAAGCAATAACATGCATCAATACACAAATACAATTATCAATACATGCAGGAGAGGTAAGTTCCCTACCCTCTTTTCCACGTAAGCTCCAGCTCCGGCTGCTCACGCTCCAGTAAATCATCAAATCCTATAACCATAATCAAGGACATAGGATTAATCCCTTTTCCAATTCCTTTACATTTAGACACTCAAGTTGGTTATCATTATTGCCCTTTAAGTGCCCTCAAACACCTCAATCCATAGCTCTAAAGGGTTGGAAGACTATCCCCAAAGATCCCCTTTTGAACACTTAAACTTGATATTTTTCACTGCCTCACTCGAGCACAGAAGCTCTCACTCGAGCACAAGTACGGACATCACTCGAGCACAGATGCTCTCACTCGAGCACGCGTACGGACAACACCCGGGCACAAGAGAAAGTGAGACAGAAAGCACATGCCCGAGAGCACAACCCTCACCTGAGGCACAAGCTCACTCGAGCACAGATCCTCACTCGAGCACAAGACCAAAAGTCTCGCTCGAGCACCCGCGAGCACAACTCCGCGAGTGACAACCCGAGAGCACCCCAAAGCTCTCCAAAAACGGGATCACTCAAGCACTCCACTCTCACCCGCGAGCACACCCGCGAGCACACACCTCTCACCCGCGAGCACACACGGCTCACTCGAGCAGATGCCCTCCACCCGCGAGTGAGAAGGCTCACTTCTTGCACCTTGCCCGCGAGCATCCACCCAAGAGCAACCCTCTACTCTGGGCGTACACCTTCACCCGAGAATGCCATGCTCACTTCGAGCATGCTCTTCGCTCACTCGAGCACAAAGCGATGTGCTCGAGCAGAACCCATAGAAAACCCAGGCGCACTCGCAGCACACAGGGAAAACTCACGCATCACTCGAGCAGGTTCTTCCTCACTCGAGCAATGATCATCCCTCACTCGAGCACACCCCTGTCTGCTCGAGTGAATCTATCAGATTCCAGAGAACGCAGCAAAACTAACCACATTCCCTAACTCTTGCCCAATTGATCCAAAGGGATCCAAAACCTCTACCAAAGCTACTCCCACACAAAATCACTCACTGAATTCAATGGAATCCATAGAATTACCAAATTCTCATCCCATTAACTAGCTTTGGTTTAGGGCAACATAATCACCCATTTTCCAAATCATTATCCTTACACATTTCAATCCCCAATCCATTCTATCTATTCAAAACTCATACCAATATACCATTTCCAATGCCATATCATGCCAAACTACCCATTACCCATATTTTCACAATTAGGGCAATAATTCCAGAAATTCATAACATAATCATTTGGCATGAAACATAGATAGAAGGATTGGTTTCACATACCTTATCAACTTTCTCAAAGACACTCTTTGATTCTCCATACTTCATATTTTCGTGATCTTCAAATCACCACCAATAGAGAAGCTACAATCATCAAATTGAAGCTCTCAGCTCAAGGATTAACATTGGAGAAGAGAGTTTGAGCTAAAGAGGTCATTTGCTTACCTCACAATTCAGATTTCCCTTTCTCTTTCCCAAGCTCCATGGCTTCCGCACAAGAGAGAGAAACCGAGAGAGAGAAGAGAAGAGAGAGCACGAGAGAGAGAAGAGAGGGGATGGAAGATGATGATGTGTCACTTGACTCATCCTAGGGCTCTCCATATGCCACTTGTCACCATCTCCCTTCAACTCACATGGGCTCACATGCATGCACCTACACTTGATCATGCCCCATGCTCAACTACACAATCAATCCTAGCCATTGATTATTTAATCACACATCTCATTTCCTCTTAGCTAGTAATTAATTTCTCTATTAATCACTAACTAATTCCCAACAATTTCACTATTTCAATTTCCAATAATTATGGCATATTAATTATTATTGCCACAAAGCACATAATTATTCCCGATAATTATCATTAATCCTTAGTCAAAAATCGGGATGTTACATTTCTCCCCCCGTTCAATAAATTTCGTCCTCGAAATTTGTTCCACCACTAAGGACATAACCATCGGATGCTTCTTCACGACAGCTTCCGTTTCACAATTTATTCCATATTGGGATGGTCTCCTCTAGACCACTCACACAATGGAGCGTCTCAACTTGATTCTTGTAAGAATCTTAAACCATAAATGCAACCCTAGTTGCCATAAACTGCAATCGGCCCATTTCACGATTGCTATCCAAATACAATCATCACACTATCACAATCGTCGCAAGCCCTCCTCACTCATGAGTGGCTAGCGCATCTCAATATCCGATTACTCTAATTCATGAGCCATATCATAAAATTTTGGCAGTTAGGTGGCACAGGCCACCAACCTGCTCAACTCAATCTAGTGATTCCATCCTGGAATAACTCAACAACATCACCAACTCATTTCAAACAACAGCCTCAGCCGTATACACCAGCACTTATGCCTTCGCTGTATTCACTTTCACAGCATTACCCTCACCCGTACACCCACCAATGATTCCACTAGTGGTAACCGAGACTTTTGGGTATTCACAACAATCACATTGCCGTATCAAATTCCACGGCATTACCCTCACCCATCCGGGACTTTTGGGCCTCAATCACAATTTCCACGACAGATTCACATTGATGCGTGACGATTGTCACAAGACGACAGCACCCATGGCTGTATGCACAATTATACGTAGCTTTCGCCACTTGTACACTTACGACAACTTCCCGCTGTCTCACAGATACACATTGCCCTTCCGGCATTCTCACCACAACACATATCACATCATCAGGTCACTCCAGAATCTCAATCTCTTCTATCCAAAGTACCTGACTGTAATGGTCCACCTAGAATCTCAGTCTCTTCTATCCAGGCGACCGGTTGAGAGTCTCACTCTCCCAACACCACCTTCATGCTCCTGCACCACACAAAGCAACTACAACGGCAGTCCAACGGCCGAGCTAGAGATGACCAGCGTCAAACCCTAAACGGCTCACGCTGACCTGCACACGCTGCAATTTGTCACATAGTTTTCACCACAATCCGCATCGCAGACTCTAATTTTACGCACCGCCTTTCGGCCTGGGGTTAACACCGGTGCAACCAACGTGGTGGCTAGCCAAGCTGGCCATGTTGGGGTAATTGCCCTCACTACAAGAATCCCCGAACATGTAGTCGAATTCGCCATCAGCTAAACTAGCTCTGCTCTACTACACAACAATACCTCAGTCCCAGCTTGATCACAGTTGTCACAAAGTACACAAATCACACTCCACTCTCATCCCCTTTCTCCGCCGAGAAGACACACAGTCTAACCCGAACCGTTGTTAGCTACTCAGGGACTATCGATGTGGCAGTGCACACATAGCCATTCAGGCTCACAATAGCAGATCCATAATCACACCCTACCCTCATCCCCTTTCTCCGCCGGGAAAACACACAGTCTTACCCGAACCGTTGTTAGCTACTCAGGGACTATTGGCGTAGCGGTGCTCACACATAGCCTTTCGGCTTCCACATCACACTCCACCCTCATCCCCTTTCTCCGCCGAGAAGACACACAGTCTTAACCCGAACTGTTGTTAGCTACTCAGGGACTATTGGCGTGGCAGTGTATACACATAGCCTTATAGCACATAGCTATCCGGCTTCACAAATGGCTCGTCAGCCTCACAAATAGCCCTACGGCTCACAATCAGCCTTTCGGCCTCATGTCACATAATCACACCTATCCCGCCGGCAGCCTCGATCGGCAACCCTACCAGACGGCTCCATTGGCAGCCTCAACCGGCAATCCGACCAACGGCACATAACTCCCTCGCAAAGGAGAACAGGTGGACTCATAATGCACAATTGCAACAAGCTGGAACCAGGCATGTCAACAACTTCACCTTCAACATCTCGAATTCTTTTCACATACTGAGATCCTTCAAGACCTCTTTTTACAACACTACTTGACCCGAAGTTTTACCTCCCGAAGTCATAGTTATCATATCATTCTCACATCAACCTCGAGCCTTTGCTCAACACAATTCTCAAACATAATACATTCCCACGCTTCCGCTGCACACTCTGAGGTCTACTCCTCATCTGTGCATTCATAATGTCAAGTTGATTTAACAGGAGTCCCATAGAAATCTCCTACTACAACTGACAACATTCACAATCTGTACCAAATCTTGGCTTGATTCAACTCAAATCATTGGAAACCACAACCAGCACTTCGTTGAGATCCCATACTCCCAACGTTCCCAGAGCTCTATTCTACGATTCAACGTCACGGCTATTACTCTCCACGATTCATTATCAAGGCGGCTGCACTCTAGGGTTCATCGTCACAGTGGCTCCACTCTAGGGTTCATCGTCATGGTGGCTCCACACTATGCTACTGCACTCGGTGCTTCACTCAGTCCACTGACTGGTCAGCCCCTCCGGTCAGAACTATCCATAGGTAGCCCTTTCCAATCAGATCTCACCGTAGGTAGCCCTTTTCGATCGAATCTCACCGTAGGTAGCCCTTTCCTATCAAAAGTCCCCGTAGATAGCACTCTCCGATCCGAATCCTCCGTAGATGACTTTCTCCCTGTGCTGGATTAACAACCAACACTCTCAGAATAACTGATACCCATTTCAGTTCACTACTAGTACCATACCCTGGTACCACATACCATTGAGGTCAAATCCAATTCTTAAGAATCAACCCAACTATTGAGTCTAATCCTTAGATCACATCTCATCTTTCAAACTTTCAACCTCAGTTGAACTGGGAAATCACTTACCTCGAATCCACAGAGCCTCACAACTCCAACACAAATCCAAATATCATGCCAGCCTAAGGCACACCGGTCCCCTAGGTCTTAAGGCCTTTACACACACAAGATCAGTATAACATTACTACATGTAACATCATACTACATTGGGTTACATACCCAACATCTAGGTTGGAACCCTGATACCTAGAACATCAATATCAAGCACCTCGGAAACCATTTTCCTCGGTTCTCAAATCAGATGATGAGTTTGATTACAACCACCTCTGGGTTTACACCTCAAATTCTAGGACGAATCACTATGTCTGTCGATTACACAATGATTCACCACTCAAGACTAACCAACAATGTATACACATATTCCACAAATCTCTTATGTCCACAATGACAAATCACACATGTGTATACATAATCACTATCACAAAACATCATCTACCACCAAGGTAGAGATCTAAGAGAGCTATCCTAGCAAATTCCCAAGTTTGCCAGGAACTGTAGCTCTGATACCAAAATGTAACCCCCTGCCGTAATTAATATCCGGATTATACGATTAACGTGAAATAGAGACCAATAAGACAAAACAACCTTTATAAACCCATCAACCAGACGGGGTTTTTCATGAATGCATTTCGAAATCATTTACAACACGGTCTCATATTTACACACCGAATATAATTACTATGCGAAGATAAATTACATTTATACAATTATCAGAGTACGCAATATAAATTCCCGACAATTCCGGGATCATATCTTCGCTCAATAATCATAGGGCACATTAGCCCATACAACTCAAATAACAGGGATTACACAATTTATCCGAATACATTCTCAATTACTGATCCATATAATCACATACACAATCCCAATTACACATTGATAACCAACTCCTAAGCTCTCACCCAAAACGAGTCCTCTTCGTCCTTGGATGCTTGCTTCATCCTCAATCTTCCTTCCCTGTCTAAAAGGTTGATAGGGGAGGGTGAGATTCTGGGGAATCTCAGTAGGAAAACAAATACCAATATGCATGTAAGATAAGTATTTAATGCATGACATGCTTGCATCACAATAGCTCATGTTCACATAATGATATATCCGCATGCTCAATGCTCACATAACATACTCATGGCCATAGTATAAATAGAAACAGAGCTACAATCATTCTCATATGTTTCACATAATCACGCAAAGCAATAACATGCATCAATACACAAATACAATTATCAATACATGCAGGAGAGGTAAGTTCCCTACCCTCTTTTCCACGTAAGCTCCAGCTCCGGCTGCTCACGCTCCAGTAAATCATCAAATCCTATAACCATAATCAAGGACATAGGATTAATCCCTTTTCCAATTCCTTTACATTTAGACACTCAAGTTGGTTATCATTATTGCCCTTTAAGTGCCCTCAAACACCTCAATCCATAGCTCTAAAGGGTTGGAAGACTATCCCCAAAGATCCCCTTTTGAACACTTAAACTTGATATTTTTCACTGCCTCACTCGAGCACAGAAGCTCTCACTCGAGCACAAGTACGGACATCACTCGAGCACAGATGCTCTCACTCGAGCACGCGTACGGACAACACCCGGGCACAAGAGAAAGTGAGACAGAAAGCACATGCCCGAGAGCACAACCCTCACCTGAGGCACAAGCTCACTCGAGCACAGATCCTCACTCGAGCACAAGACCAAAAGTCTCGCTCGAGCACCCGCGAGCACAACTCCGCGAGTGACAACCCGAGAGCACCCCAAAGCTCTCCAAAAACGGGATCACTCAAGCACTCCACTCTCACCCGCGAGCACACCCGCGAGCACACACCTCTCACCCGCGAGCACACACGGCTCACTCGAGCAGATGCCCTCCACCCGCGAGTGAGAAGGCTCACTTCTTGCACCTTGCCCGCGAGCATCCACCCAAGAGCAACCCTCTACTCTGGGCGTACACCTTCACCCGAGAATGCCATGCTCACTTCGAGCATGCTCTTCGCTCACTCGAGCACAAAGCGATGTGCTCGAGCAGAACCCATAGAAAACCCAGGCGCACTCGCAGCACACAGGGAAAACTCACGCATCACTCGAGCAGGTTCTTCCTCACTCGAGCAATGATCATCCCTCACTCGAGCACACCCCTGTCTGCTCGAGTGAATCTATCAGATTCCAGAGAACGCAGCAAAACTAACCACATTCCCTAACTCTTGCCCAATTGATCCAAAGGGATCCAAAACCTCTACCAAAGCTACTCCCACACAAAATCACTCACTGAATTCAATGGAATCCATAGAATTACCAAATTCTCATCCCATTAACTAGCTTTGGTTTAGGGCAACATAATCACCCATTTTCCAAATCATTATCCTTACACATTTCAATCCCCAATCCATTCTATCTATTCAAAACTCATACCAATACTAGCTCAAGTGGTAGTGGGAATGCATTGAGGCGCTACTTACCCCCAGGTAGTGGCTTCGATTCCCACGGAGGCGAAAAATCTCGCTTGGGGAGCGAGGGACTCTTGTGAGTCCTGGGTCGACGTAGTGTACCCAGCCTCTCCGCACCCGGTTGGTGGGAGAGGGCACCAACCGTTGTGGCCCAGTGGGGTGAGACGGCGGTGGGGTGTGACAATAAAAAGGCGCCTTTTTATTGTCACACCCCACCGCCGTCTCACCCCACCGGGCCACAACGGTTGGTGCCCTCTCCCACCAACCGGGTGCGGAGAGGCTGGGTACACTACGTCGACCCAGGACTCATAAGAGTCCCTCGCTCCCCAAGCGAGATTTTTCGCCTCCGTGGGAATCGAAGCCACTACCTGGGGGTAAGTAGCGCCTCAATGCATTCCCACTACCACTTGAGCTAGTAGCTCAAGTGGTAGTGGGAATGCATTGAGGCGCTACTTACCCCCAGGTAGTGGCTTCGATTCCCACGGAGGCGAAAAATCTCGCTTGGGGAGCGAGGGACTCTTGTGAGTCCTGGGTCGACGTAGTGTACCCAGCCTCTCCGCACCCGGTTGGTGGGAGAGGGCACCAACCGTTGTGGCCCGGTGGGGTGAGACGGCGGTGGGGTGTGACAATAAAAATAGCTCAAGTGGTAGTGGGAATGCATTGAGGCGCTACTTACCCCCAGGTAGTGGCTTCGATTCCCACGGAGGCGAAAAATCCCGCCAGGGGGGCGGGGGACTCTTGTGAGTAGTGGGTCTAACGGACTTGACCCATCCTGCTCCGCACCGTGTGGTGGGAGAGGGCACCAACCGTTGTGGCCCGGTGGGGTGAGACGGCGGTGGGGTGTTACAATAAAAAGGCGCCTTTTTATTGTCACACCCCACCGCCGTCTCACCCCACCGGGCCACAACGGTTGGTGCCCTCTCCCACCAACCGGGTGCGGAGAGGCTGGGTACACTACGTCGACCCAGGACTCACAAGAGTCCCTCGCTCCCCAAGCGAGATTTTTCGCCTCCGTGGGAATCGAAGCCACTACCTGGGGGTAAGTAGCGCCTCAATGCATTCCCACTACCACTTGAGCTACCAGCTCAAGTGGTAGTGGGAATGCATTGAGGCGCTACTTACCCCCAGGTAGTGGCTTCGATTCCCACGGAGGCGAAAAATCTCGCTTGGGGAGCGAGGGACTCTTGTGAGTCCTGGGTCGACGTAGTGTACCCAGCCTCTCCGCACCCGGTTGGTGGGAGAGGGCACCAACCGTTGTGGCCCGGTGGGGTGAGACGGCGGTGGGGTGTGACACATAGCATAGATATAGCTAGATCATACGGTAATCGATACATTCTTAGGCCTAGCTATCTTACATAGTCATATACAAGAAATGAATGAATATCACCCCTAATCATACAATACTTGTATTGAATTACCATTAAGAGAAACCATACCTTAAAGTAGCTCAGGAGATTTCTTGGCTTCCTCCTAAGTCAGAGTGAAGGCTCTGTCCTGAGTTCTCTATTTAGGCTCCCCAACCCACTATGTTATACCTTATTTCCCTAATCAATCGATAAGTTTTATGTAGCGAATTTGAATCACCAAGCAATATTTCTTTACAAGACTCTTTCAATTCTCAATCTCAAAATAAGACTCAACCTCGTAATTGAGAGGGTTTTTCTGAATAATTTAAAACTTTTTAAAATGGTTTCATAAAGGTTTGCAATTCCATCATAACTCATCAGTTCTTAATCCACTTTATCAAAGTATTCAAGCATTTCTCCTCTTATTGCTCTTTACATTGTCGTTTGGTTAATGATCCATTACCATACGGAAGCATAATTCAACTAAGTTACCTAAGCATTAGTTACTACTGATTCTACCATTGCACTATTGTTATGTTTACCAAGTTATATGCAATACCAAAATAGCCAACCACAAGAAATAAAATCTCTCAGCCTTGTCCTCTGGGTGTCTAGGTTTACCTTCTTGCCCCTTAAGCTGCTAGCCTGTGTTGTAGTTGTTATAGGAAAAGAGTGAGATTCAAAAGAATCTCAATAGTAACAGGCATTCAATCATATATATACAAGAACACAGAGTATACCACATTGTTGTCATATAATATGGAAATAGCAATCAATATTCGAAACACATCATGCATCATATCACATTACCATAGCGCTAGGTATATAAATCACTAAGACCCGAGTGTTCATCGATGCAATAGGCCTCGGGATTCTACTCACGCATAACAGTAATTTTCATGGCCCAATCTTCCACCTGTACAACAGGCTCTAGCGACCAACTCACAAACTGTGAATGCTTCCAAAACTCATGATGATACCACAAACATGCAACGTATCTCATAACATATGAAAAAAAGAGTTATTACCTGGTCGCTTCCCCTGAAGGGTATCCAACTGTTTCTCTGACCTTGGCCAGATCTTAGACTCCAGACAGTTGTTAGGTCCTATAATTGGAGTTTACGAATGACAACTTATTCTTTCGTCCAATACTAGTATAATTCAAACACTCAAGTTGGTTGTTATTAAGGTTAGTGTACTAAGTCAAAAGTAAAGTCAATGTGGTCCAACTATCTCAAGATGGTTAATTTCACCCTTAAGGTTCAAAATAATTACTTTGTGCCATTACATTTTCTATTTTCGCACATACACCCAATTCTGCCAGAATTTTCGGCAATCTTTTAAAATTCACCACTTTATGTACAATTGTCCAATTGTGATGATTCCAAAGACCATGTTCCCCTAATTAGTTTATTTTCAGGGAAAAATATAGCCATTAGTTATATGGATGCACATCAATATAGAATTTCACTTTATTGGTCACTGCTCCAGAACTTGCTAGTTTTACATGACCATTGTTAAAAAATGTAAAAATTCCAATATACAAATCGAATTGACACAAATGACATTTCAAATTAAAGCTTGCATATCTACTTTCATACTAGAAATTTTCACAATTTTGGACATCATTTACCTATTCAAAAACATCACAAAATCAGACTGCCACGCACGGAATTCACACTAGCAGAATTTCTAGTTTCAGTATTTATTTTCAGTAGCCTAGAATTTACAACTAGGGGTTATTCCCACTTAGTTTTCCATTTTAAACCCAATGGAAACATCAAAACATCAAAATCATAAGCCTTCAGCCCCTATCCAATCTGACTGAACAAAACCCTTTCACCAAAATCAACCAAAACAGAATTTTAACTACCAACCTAGTTCACAATGGTCCTTGGACAATCTTTGCACCCTTCCCAAACTAGGCTTAGTAATCTACTTTATTCAGGCTTATTCTCCAGTCTTTAATCTCAAAATTTGAGATATTACACACTGCTGCTGTGACAATCTCTGGAAAAATGTCCTAGTTTTTGGCAATTAACACAGACTATCTGTTTTAATAGAGGCAGTACCTATTTTACTGCACCATATGACTGTCCTGGATGATAAGGCTTGCTATAGTGTATGCATGTTCTGTTACCAGGGGTCTCTGGTTACTACATCTGTCAAACTGATATAGCCTTTTGTTGCTTCCGCCAGATGGTCCACCCTAATTCCTATGTTTTTAGGAAGAATTCGCACTGCCAAATGCAAACTTGTTAGCATTCCTTTTGGTATAAAGATTCAACAAGTTGTGCTTTATGATTGGATACTTTCTACCGCCTTATTGAATTCTGTGAACTGCTTGGAGACTAACTTCTCTTTTAGTTCTGGTTTCAGTCTCCCTATCATCATATCCAAGCTCCATTCCTCATCATCTTGATACTTCATATACAAAGAGTATCGAGAGAACCGAATATTTCAAGTTATGTACACATCAAAGCTTTCTTTCTCATCTTGTTGTATTGATAGGGATTCTTTTTCTTTTTCAATTCTGACTGACCGAGGAAATTATTTCTCAATAAAATTTTCTTGGAATAATTCCCATGCCACAGGAGTATTATGTCCCTACAAAATTAGCTTCATGTTTTTCCACCACTTGTTTGCATCCCCTTCTAGTTTGTATTTTAGCAGCCGGACCTTAATGTCATCAAGAGATACCAAAATTTCAAAAAATTTATTCAGCCAAGATAGCCAATCCTCTGCTAGCTGGGGATCAAATTTCCCCAGAAGACAGAAGGTTGTTGCTAACTGAACCATGCCACCTAAGTCTGCAAAATGTCAACCTCAGGTATAAGTCTAAGCGGAGGCTCCTGTTCAGACTCCTCAGGTTGTATAGGGTCATCCACTTGTATAATAGGTTGTTCGGTCTTTCCCCATCTGCATGTTGTTGTTGCTGCACCTCTCGCAGCTCATCTCTCAATTCATTTAGCATAGTCAGTTGTACTGTCATCATGCCCAATAGTTGCTGCATTGGGTCAGGCCTAGCTTGTTAGATTCAGAGTTTTGATGATAACAAACCTAAGTCTAGCTTAATTTGTCTCTGCATTCTTATTCACAAGTTTTTCGCTAAGAAAGTATTCGAATAGTATACCTACTATTCGAATACTGGAACTCAGTTTCTATTAGCTATTATTCTAATAAGTCTCAGACTATTCGAATGTCAAATAATTATCATGATAATGCATATGTTATTCGAATAGAGATACACTGATACATAGTCATATTATTCGAATATACTCTGACTATTCTATTAGTATAATCTAGTATATCAGTTGAAAGATTTTCTGATCAAAAAGTATTCGAATAGCCGGTACATTATTCGAATAGGATTTATATTTTCCAAAGTGAAAATCAAATGTCTTATTCGGATAATAATATGACTATTTGAATAAGAATGGTCATTATTCGAATACTATGGCCATTATCAGAATAATCGACGTTTGCTTAAAAGAGTTTTCAAATTCTATTATTCAAATAATCTGAATACTATTTGAATAGTGATATTAATATTTGAATAGCATTTCAAAGCCAACATCAAGCCTATGAGATTGAGATGAGAAATAATTCAAATAGCAAGAAGACTATTCGAATAATATTGAAAGCTGAAAGAAAATTTTTTCTGTCAAACTCGAAGCAAGTATTCGAATAGTAACTCATGTATCAGGATAATCTTTTTGAGTTTAAGAGATCACTATTCAAATAGGTATCTCAACTATTCGAATAGTCTCAGTGTAAAATTTCAAATATTATCCAAATAGAGGAAAAGGTATTCGAATAGTATGTTATCTGAAAAGACTTAAACTATCCTGATAGTTATAATAGTATCCGTATACTTGTTCTTCATGAAAAACAGAGCATCATATCTTAATCTAAATTTCTCAGAATCATTGAGTACTTTCATTAATCTTGCTTATTATCCTTTTTATTCATGATTAACATTCTCAAAGCAAGTTACAGGAGACTGATACTTCAGATTTCAGGATTCCAAGAAAAGCAGATATACTGTGTCAGAGACATTAAATGCACTCTGAGTCTCTACCAACACATTCTCTTCACTTCAACGGCTATATCAAAATAACATAAAGAATGTTCCAATAAATGCTCAATGAGTAATAGAAAAATAGAATGCCTCCAACGGTCATTAAAATCTCTCCAACTATAAATAGCAAAGGATTCAAAGCGGGAGTTAAGACGCTGAACTACCGAACTGACGAATATTCATTTTCTGAGCTCTTAATCTTTTGTTTTAAATACGCTTCAGTGTTTACATTACCAACTCTATAAGAGAGAACATTCATTGATTTAATACACTTGCTTGAGAGATATCTTAAGGTTGTGGGACCTTAAGTCGGGCATCAATTTACGTGGTGTAAGGGGGAGCAAGTATTCAAAGTGAGGAATAGATCGCTGTGTACCAGGTGCCTAGAACCCATTGAATCTTGGAAAGTATAGTGAAGGCACAGATTCTGTCTGTGAACTGGACGTAGGTCATTGTGAATTAGACTGAACCAGTATAACTCCTGGTGTACACCTCGGTGAAATTTTCCTAACACTTTAATTTTCTCCTTGTTGGTTTTCAGATTTATTTGTCATATCATAAATTTTTATTATCACCCAATTCACCCCCCTCTTGGGTTTTAGCTTGCGCTAACATTTGGTATCAGAGCTTGGTCTTCTTTGTCAGGTTTAATAGCCTAAGAAGGATCCTATGGCAAGCATGGGTGAGGGAATACTTCCAGACGGAGCCTCAATCACCAGACCTCTGGGCTTTAATGGAGAACATTTCTCATTCTGGAAAGCTAAATTCAGAGTGTTAGTCATGGCAACAGAATATGGACTCTAGGAGGTCATTGAAGAAGGGAACTATGTTCCTAAAAAGATGGTAGAAGGGCGAGCTATTCCAAAAGTACCAGCTGAATATGGTGATAATGATAAAAAGCTCGTGACCCTCAATAGCAAAGCAATCCTCATGATTCAAAGTGCCTTGAGTCAGAAGGAGTACTTTAGAATTTGCACTCTTCCAACCGCCAAGGAGATGTGGCAAGCATTGGAAATAGAACATGAAGGAACTTCAGGCATTAAGGAGAATCGGATCAATACTCTTGTCACTGAGTATGACCTATTTCGCATGAAGACTGGAGAATCAATAGCTGAGTTTGAACTCAGATACACTTACCTTGTGAACCAACTTGGGGCACTTGGTAAGTACTATGATCAAAACACCCAAGTGAGAAAAATACTAAACATTCTTTCTAAAGAATGGGAGGCCAAAGTCACAGCAATAGAAGAAGCCAAAGGAGAATCTATGCAATCAGTAGCTTCTCTATTTGGCAGCATATCGGAATACAAGAGCAAACTGAAGTTCAAATGTGAACTAGATGAAATTGATGACAAGAAGAAGGAAGGAGTAGCGTTAAATGTCATCAAGGAGGAAACACAATTGAAATCAGAAGAAGAGGTTGAAGATGATGAGATGGGAATGATTATGAGAAGATTCAAAAAGTTTTATACAAAGGGACAAGGATTTAAAAACTTCAACAAAGGAAAAAGTAGCAACAAGACTAAGGATCAAATCATTTGCTACGAATGTGGGAAGCCTGGACACATCAAATCCGAATGCCTTGAAAATCTAAAGAACAAAGAGAAGAAGAAGAACAAGTTTGCAAGAAAAAGGGCCTTTGTCTCAGCCATCTGGGGAGATAGTTCCTCAGACGAAGAAAGTGATGATGAAAAAACGGCCAACCTTTATCTAGTAGCTCAAGAACAATCAGAAGAAGAAGAAGACGAGGTAACTGAAAATCCTTCTTATGATGAATTGCATGATGAATATAATGCCTTACATACGGAATTTATTAGAATTGTCAAAGAACTTGTGAGTCACAAGAAACGGGTGAAGTTACTCGAGGAACAGCTCAAGGAACCAAAACCAGTTTCTTGTAACTCCTGTCAAAGTTTAGAAAAGAAAAATGATGATCTTATTAAAACTCTTGAGAAGTTCACTAGAGGAAGTGAGATGCTCAAGGTAATTTTAAAGAGCCAAAAATTTACCAATGACAAATCTGGAATTGGATATGACCCAAAAACAGATAATTCAAAAGGAAAGAAAAAGTTGGGAAACCAATCTTATTTGAATCATTTTCAAAAATCTGTGCATGTTTCTAATCCTTTTGCTCATTGCAAGTTTTGCAACAAAAAGGGACACTACACTTCATCATGTTATCATAAAAAGGGAAAAACTATGGGAATCTACAAATGGATACCCAAAGACACATATTTTCAAACTAACCACAAAGGACCCAAGAAAGTATGGGTACCTAAAACCTAATTCTTTATCTTTGTAGACATGTTTCAAAGCATCCAAAGGAAGCAAGTGGTTCATAGATAGTGGATGCTCACATCATATGACTGGTGATAGAGAAAGATTTACTTCCATAATTCCAAAGGAAGGAGGCACAGTCAAGTTTGGGGGAAATCAATCAGGAAAGATTGCTGGTATAGGAGAAGTCGGAATCAAGATCAAAATTCAAATCAAAGATGTCTTCTATGTAGAAGGGCTGATGCACAATCTTCTGAGTGTGAGTCAGAGTGCTGACAAGGGCAACTGGATCATATTTGACTCCGAGGAATGCCTTATAGTCAACAAAAAAGACTTATCCATCAAGAAAGATGAAATTAAGGTAAAAGTCAAATCCAAAAGAGAAGGTAATTGCTACACTATTAATATTGATAATCATACTTCCAAAAATTGCTTTCTTAGTAATGATGATGGATGCTGGCTATGGCATAAAAGATTGGCCCATGTAAATATGCGCCAATTAGATAAACTCATCAAAGAGGACTTGGTGATAGGTTTACCTAAACTGAAATTTAAAAATGATTCAGTTTGCAATTCTTGTCAAAAAGGAAAACAAACTAAATCTTCTTTCAAAACCATAAAAGAAATATCAACAAAAAGACCATTACAACTACTCCACATGGATCTAGTTGGACCAGCAAGGGTGAAAAGCCTTGGGGGAAACTTATATACCTTAGTCATTGTTGATAATTTCTCAAGATTTATATGGACTATCTTTTTATCCTCAAAAGATGAAACTTTTAGTGAATTCATTATTTCTGCTAAAAAGGTTCAAAATGAGAAAGGTATGTCAATTGCAGCAATTAGAACAGATCACGGAGGTGAATTTGAAAAACAAGCATTTGGAGATTATTGCAACGCGAATGGAATTGAGCACAACTTCTCAACACCAAGAACTCCACAGCAGAATGGTGTTGTAGAGAGGAAGAATAGAGTTCTCAAGGAGATGGCAAGAGCAATGCTCAATGAGAAGGAAATCTCACAAGTATTCTGGGCTGATGCAATGAGTACTGCCTGCTACATCTCTAATAGAGGTTATATCCGATCAAAGCTGGGAAAAACACCATATGAACTTTATAAGGGAAGAAAGCCAAACTTCAGTCATCTACGCATATTCAGATGTAAGTGCTTTGTTCACAACAATGGTAAGGATAATCTGGGAAAATTTGATTCTAGAGCTGATGAAGGTATTTTCGTAGGTTACTCTAATAGAAGTAAAGCTTATAGAATATTTAATCAATGAACTTGTGTTGTTGAAGAATCTGTTCATATTGTGTTTGATGAAATAGATTCCCCTGCCAAATCTGTTGTTGATGAGTCAGAGTTGATCAGTTCTGAAACAAATCAAATGATTTCAAAATCTTCAAATGAGTCTTTTAACTTGAAGAAAAAGAGAGTCAACCTCCTTCTTCTGATCAACCCAAAGGCTGGAGATTTAATAGAAATCATCCTATAGACCAGGTAATGGGTAATGTTAAAGAAGGAATAAAAACCAGAAATAGTATTCTCAATAAAGTTAGTTTTTCAGCTTTTATTTCAGAACTGGAACCCTCAAGCATTGATGAAGCCCTAACAGATAATGATTGGGTTTAATCAATGCAGGAGGAACTCAATCAGTTTAAAAGAAATCAAGTGTGGGACTTAGTACCTCGGCCTAAAGATCATTCGGTCATTGGCACTAAATGGGTATTTAAGAACAAACTTGATGAATCCACAATAATTGTCAGAAACAAGGCAAGATTGGTAGCCAAAGGTTATAATCATGAAGAAGGAATTGATTATGAGGAAACATATGCTCCAGTGGCTAGATTGGAAGCCATACGTGTGCTCTTAGCCTTTGCGTGTATCAAAGGATTCAAACTTTATCAAATGGATGTAAAAAGTGATTTTCTTAATGGTTATATTTCAGAAGAAGTCTATGTTGAACAACCCCCTGGTTTTGAATATGTTTATAATCCAGAAGGTGTCTATAGACTAAGAAAAGCACTTTATGGTCTTAAACAAGCTCCAAGAGCTTGGTATGAAAGACTAAGCAACTTTCTCATCGATCACGGATTTGTCAGAGGAAGAGTGGACACAACCTTGTTTATAAAAACAAAAGAAAAATGATATGTTAATTGTTCAAATATATGTTGATGACATTATTTTTCGAGCTACTAATGATTCTCTATGTAAGGAGTTTTCTGACACTATGAAAGGAGAATTTGAGATGTCAATTATGGGAGAATTAACATTCTTTCTGGGTTTACAAATCAAACAAAGAAAGAATGGAATATTCATATCTCAGTCCAAATATCACAAAGAACTTCTCAAGAAATATGGAATGGATCAAGCTAATGGAGTTGACACACCCATGAGTTCAACAGCCTTACTTGATGCAGATATAAAAGGACCTAAATTCAATATGACAAAATACCGAGGAATGATAGGGTCATTACTCTACCTCACAGCCAGTAGACTAGATATTCAGTTCAGTGTGGGTATATGTGCCAGATACCAATCATGCCCCAAGGAATCTCATACTGAAACGGTAAAAAGAATTTTCAGATATCTCGCTGACACTGTAGATTTGGGAATATAGTACCCTAAGAGAGGAAGTGAATATCTTGTAGCTTACTCAGATTCAGATCATGGTGGCTATAAGACAGATAGAAAAAGTACAAGTGGACAATGCCAATTCTTGGGAGGAGCAATGGTCTCTTGGGCTAGCAAGAAATAGAACACAGTATCATTATCATCAACAGAAGCTGAATATATAGCTACCTCAAGTTGCTGTGCTCAAGTACTATGGTTAAAACAGCAATTACAAGATCTTGGTATCTATCTCAAGGAAATTCCCATATGCTGTGACAATACGAGTACCATCAGCTTGGCTAAAAATCTAGTGCAGCATTCAAGAACTAAACATATTGATGTGAGGCATCACTTTATCAGAGATCACGTCCAGAAGAAAGATGTCAAAGTTGTATTTATTCCAACACATCTGCAGTTAGCTGATATTTTCACCAAACCTTTGGCAAAAGATCAGTTTCTTTACATAAGGAGGGAATTGGGAATGGTAAACCCAAATAAATTGTAAGAAATTCTGTATTTTATTCACTTATTTAATTAAGTTTTGATGATAAACATTACTGACTTAAGCATCGGAGTTTTTAGTTATGTATTTTGCAGGATAAACTCTAAAGGAGAAATCTGAGTAAAAGAGGAAGTATTCGAATAATGATTATGGTATCCGCATACTCAATCAAGGTTTCAAAAGGATAGTATTCGAATATATAAATTACTATTCGAATACTGCAAAGTTTTGTAAAAACTATTTGAATATAGCAAAAGCTATTCGAATAATAAAGCATTTTTGTCAAAAGGAACTATTTGAATAAAAGAGATGATATTCGAATAACAATACAACTTTAGAACATATAAACCATTATTCGAATACTCTCACTGCTATCCAAATACAAAAGGTGAGAATTTCAACAGAACTATTCGAATAATCAATTTATTATTCGAATATTACTTTTCTTCTTCAGAGCTTAAAAGGGGAACTATCCGAATAACAGAAGTCACTATCCGAATACTAAGTCAATATTCAATTGGAAGTATTCGATTAGTGCATCTATTATTCGAATAGTAACCAATTAAATCTGAGATTTCAACTTAAAATGTTATTCAAATACAACTCAATCTATTCGAATAGTAATAGTGGTTATTGTTGTCAAAATAATCGAAGATTCTAAAAACTATTCGAATAGTATCATTATTTTTTTGTATTCAATTAACCAGAGCTCTATTCGAATAAAATTGATTTTGAATAACAACTGATTATTCAAATAGTGACAACTTGTAGTCGAATAGATTGCACTTTTCAAATTTCACAGGTATATAGCATGTTCGAATAACAAATTCAATATTCGAATACAACTAGAAGCATGGAACAGAGGATAATTCGAATAGCTGGCAAACTATTCGAATAAAACACATGAATATCTGACCAAAGAAGAATTATCCGAATACTAATCTTACTATTCGGTTAATCAGAAGTTACAGGACAACAGAGACTATTCGAATACTTGGACAACTATTCAAATAGTTACAATCTTCAGAGACAAGAATATTCGAATACCACCAGAACTATCCGAATACAGGTATGCTCATTTACCCTCTTAGTATTCGAATGATTTCTTGAGTATTCGAATAGTACCCCCTTTATTTGAATACACATGTAATTATCTGAATAAAAATAGACCTAAATATAAGGGAACTAAGCTCAGTCTCTGATCATTATTCGATTATCACTCCATTTCTCTCCACTTACAAACTCTTCCAATCTTCTTCGACTCTCTCTTGCGATCAAAACCCTCTAAAAACCTCACCATTTCCTCCTCCAAATCTCCAAAAATTCACAGTTTACCAGAAAACCCAAACCTTCGACATACCTCAGTAAACCCAGAATAAGAACAAAGAGAGCTAATGTTGAGAAAGGAGAAGTTACTCCTCCTCCAAAATCATCCTCGAAGAAGACTTCAACTCAGAAAACTCCAAAGAAATTCAAACCCAAGGTAGCTGATACTTCATTCAAGGGGCCTTCTCGAGCTAAAGGAGTTGTTATCAGAGAGCCAATGGAGACTAGGTCTGTATCTAAAGCTACTACAACCTCTAAGGACAAAGACACTGCAAGTGCATCATCCAATGATTCTTCTACCGAGAGTGATAGCCTAGATCAAACGGTGAGGAATGTTGTCAAAAATATTATGCAATATGTTGAAGCTGGGCCTAGCAAGACTCCTCAAATTCAGTCTCAAATAAGTATGCCTGAAGGATCTCGAAGCTTGATTGAGGAAGAAAAAGCTGGACCTCCTATAGATTTCAATGATGGACCACTTCTTCAGCCTGATGAGAAAAAGAGGTACAAAGATCTTTTTTATTTCCATCCAATGTGCCCTGTTATCTATATGGATCTTTCCTATTTAAGAGACAATCTTGGTTTCAACCTGCATGAGTACTTAAAACATTACCAGAGGTGGTTTCAAATCGATTTATTCTATAGTTCCTCTGTAGTAAGGACTTTTTATTCTAATCTGTACTCTGTCAAAATCAAAGGAAATAAGAAGGAATTACTTGAGGAGAGATTGGAGTCCACAGTGAGAGGTCAAAAAATGCAGTTATCTCCCTCTATCATCAACACTTACCTCGGATATGATGAAGATGAGTTTGATGAAATTCCTGAGTACTCTAATGAACAGATTCATCAGATCATTAAGCCAATAAGACAAGCAAAGAAGTTCTCTTCAATGTGTCTCAATAATAAGCAAAGAATTCTGTGGTATATCTATACAAGAGCTATTGTCAACAAATTCCAGAATTTCAACTTCTTTTCATACAGAGACTTCCACCTTTTGGCCTATCTATTGTCTAAAGTGAAGCTAAATGTTAGGGAATTCATATACCAAGAAATTGAGAGATATAGAATAGGATCCAATAAAACTACTCCTGCTCCTTTTCCTCAACTTGTCTCCTTATTCCTCAAAATGAATAACATATGGTACCTAGATGGAGAACAAGAGAGAATGGTCAGATTTGGCAAGACTCAAATTAGAAAAATGAAAATTCCCTTGCCATTGGATGTCCCTGAGGAACCCCAATCCAAAAGACAGAGAGTGGAGGCTGAGACTTCTAAGGCAGATAAGCTCATTCCTCTAGAGTTGTTTCTCCCTCTCCCTCCTTCCTTGGTACCTCCATTCAACTTCACATTCAGGAAGCTCTCAAACCTATGGTTGAGCAACTCATGAGGTCCAATCAACAATTAAGAGAAGATCTACAGAATCAAATTCAAGGCATCATCAAGGCAGTCAATGAGAACTTCAAGTCTCTATACAATCTCCAGGCCAATCATCTTCAGCAGCTTTGTGACATCAAGCATAAATTAAACTACTTAGAGACTTGTATTACTGGCTCTTCTCTCACCAGTGCTCCTACTCTTATCATTCCTCCATATACTGATATCCCTTCTGTCCCTTCAACTCAACCACCTCTCCTCCACTTCCTGAACCTTCCAATATTCTCTATACTATCCAGGAAACCTCCACCTCTACCCCTGTTCATATTACTGTCGAGTCAGTGATCCAGCCTGCTTCCTCTCCTCAACCAACACTTCAACCTCTCTCTAGCTCCTCTGGTGAGACTCAGGAAGTGTCTAATCCTGAAAACATTCCCCAACCTGACTTATCAAACAAACCTTGCCCCATTTCTTCTCCATTCGTCTCTGTATCACACCTACTGATATTCTTCCTACTTCCCCCTCACTTACCATTATTCCTTCCTCAGACCAATTTCATACTTCCTCTGAACACATCTTGCCCTCCACTTCCACTTCCTCTCCTACTCCTACCAGAGATGTTCCTCCTCCTTCTGACTTTTCGCTCCCTCTTCCCCCCAATCTTTCTGATAATGACAAAAAGGGGGAGAATAGTTCTTAACCATCACCCTCTTCATAACTCACCAGTCACCAGACAACATGGAGAATCAACAACATGGTCAGACTCAATAACCTTCTCAACCTTGTTGATTCATCCATCAAATTTTATCAGAGCTTTTGAGATATTTAGTTTCCTAAATATTTAGTGTTTTTAGATTGTTTATCTTCACTTATGTTGTCTAGTTTATTGAACCTGAGACCTTTGCTTTAATATATATATATATATTCTTGCCAGTCATCTACATTATGATTTATATCACTTAGTTTTATCATCATCAAAAAGGGGGAGAATATTAGATTTAGAGTTTTGATGATAACAAACCTAAGTCTAGCTTAATTTGTCTCTGCATTCTTATTTACAAGGTTTTTGTTAAGAAAGTATTAAAATAGTATACCTACTATTCGAATACTGGAACTCAGTTCTATTAGCTATTATTCTAATAAGTCTCAGACTATTCGAATAGTCAAAAAATTATCATGATAATGCATATGTTATTCGAATAGAGATACACTGATACATAGTCATATTATTCGAATATACTCTGACTATTCGATTAGTATAATCTAGTATATCACTTGAAAGTTTTTCTGATCAAAAAGTATTCGAATAGCCGGTACATTATTCGAATAGGATTTATATTCTCCAAAGTGAAAATCAAATGTATTATTCGGATAATAATATGACTATTTGAATAAGAATGGTCACTATTCGAATACTATGGCCATTATAAGAATAATCGACGTTTGCTTAAAAGAGTTTTCAAATTCTATTATTCAAATAATCTGAATACTATTCGAATAGTGATATTAATATTTGAATAGCATTTCAAAGCCAACATCAAGCCTATGAGATTGAGATGAGAAATAATTCAAATAGCAAGAAGACTATTCGAATAATATTGAAAGCTGAAAGAAAATTTTTTCTGTCAAACTAGAAGCAAGTATTCGAATAGTAACTCATGTATCAGGATAATCTTTTTGAGTTTAAGAGATCACTATTCAAATAGGTATCTCAATATTCAAATAGTCTCAGTGTAAAATTTCAAATATTATCCAAATAGAGGAAAAGGTATTCGAATAGTATGTTATCTGAAAAGACTTAAACTATCCTGATAGTTATAATAGTATCCGTATACTTGTTCTTCATGAAAAACAGAGCATCATATCTTAATCTAAATTTCTCAGAATCATTGAGTACTTTCATTAATCTTGCTTATTATCCTTTTTATTCATGATTAACATTCTCAAAGCAAGTTACAGGAGACTGATACTTCAGATTTCAGGATTCCAAGAAAAGCAGATATACTGTGTCAGAGACATTAAATGCACTCTGAGTCTCTACCAACACATTCTCTTCACTTCAACGGCTATATCAAAATAACATAAAGAATGTTCCAATAAATGCTCAGTGAGTAACGGAAAAATAGAATGCCTCCAACAGTCATTAAAATCTCTCCAACTACAAATAGCAAAGGCATTCAAAGCGGGAGTTAAGACGCTGAACTACCAAACTGACGAATATTCATTTTCTGAGCTCTTAATCTTTTGTTTTAAATACGCTTTAGTGTTTACATTACCAACTCTATAAGAGAGAACATTCATTGATTTAATACACTTGCTTGAGAGATATCTTAAGGTTGTGGGACCTTAAGTCGGGCATCAATTTACGTGGTGTAAGGGGGAGCAAGTATTCAAAGTGAGGAATAGATCGCTGTGTACGAGGTGCCAAGAACCCATTGAATCTTAGAAAGTATAGTGAAGGCACAGATTCTGTCTGTGAACTGGACGTAGGTCATTGTGAATTAGACCGAACCAGTATAACTCCTGGTGTACACCTCGGTGAAATTTTCCTAACACTTTAATCTTCTCCTTATTGGTTTTCAGATTTATTTGTCTTATCATAAATTTTTATTATCACCCAATTCACCCCCTTTTGAGTGAAAAGCTTGCGCTAACATAGCTTCATGACCCTTCCCAACACCTCCACCTCTTGGTCGACCTCTTGTTCTCACTATCTTTATATTTCACTATATTGAAATGAGGAAGAGGTAAATTACACATAATCACAAGGGCATATTTGTCATTTCATAAAATTTTTTGTACACAGGTATTGTAGAAATAGCATATAGCTATATTTACAGTAGTTAAAGAAATCCTTTAATAACATATAGACTATAAACTACTGTACAACATATTTCTACTCTTTTATATCACATATCTTAATATGTACAAGAGACTTCCCAGGGAGTCACCCATCCTGAGATTTCCCTAGGTTGAGCATGTTTAACCTTAGTACACCTGTGCAAAAATGTTGAGTATAGACTGTCTATCTGCACCAGTAGATGTACTTCAACATTTAACTAGTGATATACTCCATGAACTCAAAAAAGTTATCATTTAGACCCCGCTCTATAATCTAGTTCTTCATCCAAACCCAAAATGCAAAATTTGGAAAGAAGTATATCGTTGTACGAATCCAAACAACATCTGAAAAATTTAGGTAGTGAAGACCTTTTTACCAGTATAATATGTCCACGTCATTTAGATATGCTATATGCTGGGCCATCGATGTGCCATTCTCATGGAAGGCCCACAGATATATGCTCTTGATATAAACCTATAACTCCAGATCTAGTTGTAGGTCATGTCGTACGTACACTGTTTTGGCCCTAGAACTGGTAGCAATACCCGGATACAATACCGCCTCATCAGTTGGTGGCTAATCAGTGTCCCCTACTGATGAGCTCTCAACTGTGATAGTCTCACTACTAGCCTGACTCGGATCCTCTTCCTTGGCATCCATAACACTCTCAGCCCACCCCCCGTCCGATACTATAGTATCCGTTGATTCTCTAGAGGCTGGTTTGCTAATGGTAGTGATCTACTCCGCTGCTGCCTTCCCCTACGCATAATTTCTGTCACCATATAACCAAGACCATATCAGTATACCATTCTGATATTGCCAAAACTATTATGCTCTGATACCAAAAATGTCAAACTCCTCAACATTTTGATAATTAACAGAGGAACCACTGCAAAAAACGGGTATACAGAAATAGCATAAGTATACCAATACTTAGTACTTGATTACATCTATAGGAATTCCCATAAGGTTTGAACAAAATATATAAAGGGGCCAAAAGACAAAAATAAAGTTACAGATAACCAACAGCAGCTTGATCTGTACTGGAACCCTCAGTTGCCGATATCGCAGCTTTGCCCTTAGAGACGCTCCCTTCAGCCGAATAAATTTTAAATTTTCGGAAAGAGTGAGATTCATGCAAATCTTAGTAGTAACATGGAATCAATCATATAAAATGCGATAAATAAATATGCAATACACCTTATAGTGTAACAGAAAATTTATATTGTAACATGTTTGTGCACATTGTTCAGGGCAAAATGACTGTTTAGTCCCCTATGTAATCCCCTTTCTCTCTCTTGTTTTAGGTCTGGAACAGCATGAAAATGGCTGAAGAAAGAAGGCTGATGGTATTTAATATCATATATTCTATGAATTTAATTATTGATTAATTTCCAACAATTTCGGATTTTTCAGAAATTCTGGCAAATTTCTGCCCAAACTTTGAAAAATCATAACTAATTCTAGAAAAATCAAAATGGAGTGATTCCAAAGCCTATAGAACCCTTATTGAGTCTAGTTTTAAGGAAAAATATCGAATTTTTCTGGATGGAATCACAAAATTCCCAGAATTTCAATCTTTGCATACTGTTTCAGAAAATAATTAATTTCACTGGGCAAACTTCAAAAATCCATAACTCTTAGCTCACAAATCAAAATGATACAAATTATATGTCCATTTTGAAGCTTGACATGTGACATTTAAGACTGGAAAATTTCAGAATTTTTAGACACCATTTGCCTATTTAAAACGTCCATACAAATCGGCTGCCCTGTACAGAGTTTCAATGGATAGAGTTTTCAACTTTTGCACAATTGTTCCCAATGGTTCCAATCTCACAATAAACACTCTCCCCACACGAATTTTCACAAGGAAGCCATTGGAATAATTAAAATATCCAAATTCCCATCACACATTCTCCAAAAGTGTTTATTTAACAATAATTACATCCACTTTTGAAGTCATTAACCCTTAATCACTTTTTGGGATATTATATTTCTCCTCCCGTAAAATAAATTTCGTCCTCAAAATTTGTCACACAACTTGAGCCATAAACTCTGGATAACGTCTTCGCATATTCTCTTCCGCTTCCCAAGTTGCTTCCCTCTGAGTCATTCCCTTCCAGATCACCTTCACAAATGGAATGTTTTGGTGTATAAGCCGTCATTCTTCTCTATCAATGATTTGTTCTGGCTCTATCACATATGTAAAGTTGTCTTGTAACTCAACTTCTTCATATTCAACAATGTGAGATGGATCCGGTTGGTACTTCTTCAGTTGGGAAACGTGAAACATATCGTGGAGCCTGCTCAAGTTTAGGGGTAGGCTACTCGATAAGCAACAGGCCCATTCCTCTCAAGGATTTCAAAAGGACCTATGTACCTTGGGCTCATCTTTTTTAGCTTGATAGCTCTCCCAAAGCCAGTGACTGGTAATACTCTCAGAAATATATGATCACCAACCTCAAACTCTAGAGGCTGTCTCCTCTTATCAATGTAGCTTTTCTGTCGACTCGGCGCTGCAAGAAGCCTCTTACGAATGATACGAATCTGCGCTGAGGTTTGATCAACAAGATCCAGTCCATACAGCTTCCTTTCTGATAACTCATTCCAACACAAAGGCGATTGGCACCTCCTTCCGTAAAATGCTTCATACGGAGCCATCTGGATGCTCGCATGATAGCTATTGTTATAAGCGAACTCAGCAAGTGGAAGAAAGCGATCCCAATTCCCTTTGAAGTCTAGAACACAAGCCCGTAACATGTCTTCCAGTATCTGGATTGTCCTTTCTGACTGTCCATCCATTTGAGGATGATAAGCCGTGCTAAATCTCAATTGAGTACCCAGGGCCTCATGCAACGGCCTCTAAAATCTTGAAGTGAATCGGGGATCTTGATCGGAAATGATATTCTTCGGTACACCATGGAGTTTCACAATTTCTCGGATATAAATCTCTGCTAGTTTATCCGGAGAGTAACCAGCGTTGATTGGTATGAAGTGTGCCGACTTCGTTAATCGGTCCATAATTACCCAGATCGCATCAAAATTCCTGATCCTGGGCAATCCCATAACCAGATCCATGGTTACACTTTCCCATTTCCATTCTGGAATCTCAGGACTTTACAGCAAACCAGGGTGGTCTCTGGTGCTTAATTTTTACCTTTTGACAAGTGAGACACCTCGCTACATATTTCGTCATATCACTCTTCAAACCCGGCCACCAATACATTGACTTCAAATTATGGTACATTTTGGTCATACCAGAATGAAGAGTATAACGGCTCTTGTGCTCCTCATCCAAAATTTTCTGTCTCAACTCTGCCTTAAGTGGAACACAGATTCTCTTTTGATAGCAAACCAATCTACTAGGCGATAGATCATAGCCCTGAGCTTCTCCCCGTTTAATCCGAGCTAGATTACGCTGTATCCAACCATCTTGCCTCTGAGCTTCTTCAATCTCAATTCTCAAGTCACTTTCCTCTTGGGAAATAGTATAATTGGCACAGAGGATCTGATTTGACAGATTCAAATCACAAAAATCTGCTATTAACTTCCCCTCTTGAATCATCATTGCTGCCACTAACACTGTCTTTCGACTAAGAGCATCTGCGACTACATTTGCTTTACCCGGATGATATTTGATTTCCAGGTTGTAGTCTTTAAGCAACTCCATCCACCATCACTATCTCATATTCAATTCTTTCTAATCATACAAATATTTAAGACTCTTATGGTCACAGTACAGTTCTACCGTCACACCATACAGATAATGCCTCCAAATTTTCAAGGCAAATACAATGGCCGCAAGCTCCAGATCATGTGTAGGATAATTCATCTCATGAGGTTTGAGCTATCGAGAGGCGTAGGCCACCACACGTCCCTGCTGCATAAGGACACACCCTAATCCCTGCTTACTCGCATCACTATACACAATGTAGGTCAAGCTGGGATCAGGAATAATCAACATAGGTGCCGTAGTCAACCTCTCTTTCAACTCCACAAAGCATTTTTCACAATGTTCATCCCACACAAAAGGCTAATCCTTCCTCGTGAGCTTGGTCATCGGCAAAGCAATACGTGAGAAATTCTGAATGAATCTCTGGTAGTAACCAGCAAGACCCAGAAAACTGCGTACCTCTACCACAGATTCTGGCCTTTTCCAATCTAGTACTGCTTCCACTTTACTAGGATCTACAGAGACCCCTTCTTGTGAGATAACATGGCCTAGGAATTTTACTTCCGATAGCTAAAACTCGCATTTACTCAATTTGGCATAGAGCTGTTTCTCACGCAATGTATTCAATACAATTCTCAAATGATGCTTATGCTCTTCTCTACTCTTAGAGTATATCAGAATATCATCAATGAATACCACAACAAATTGATCCAGATATTGTCGAAAGATACGGTTCATGTAATCCATAAAAACAGCAGGTATATTAGTTAGTCCAAATGGCATCACCAAGAACTCATAATGACCATACCTGGTTCGAAAAGCAGTCTTTGGAACATCTTCTACTTTCACTCGTAGCTGATGATACCCTAACCTTAGATCAATTTTTGAGAATACACACGAACCGGATAGTTGATCTAAAAGGTCATCGATTCGAGGAAGAGGGTACTTGTTCTTGATAGTAATCTTATTCAGTTCTCTATAATCAATACATAGATGAAGACTCCCGTCTTTCTTTTTCACAAACAACACTGGAGCTCCCCAAGGTGACACACTGGGTCTAATAAACCCTTTCTCCAGTAAGTCTTCTATTTGTTTCTTTAACTCCGCCATTTTGTTTGGCGCCATACGGTATAGGGCCTTAGATATAGAACCAGCTCCAGGCATAATGTCAATGGGAAACTGAACTTCCCTTTCTGGAGGTAATCCGCTAAGATCATCCGGAAATACCTCAGGGAATTCATTTACCATGGGTATACTACTCACAGTTTCACTAATCTCCCCTTGCACAAAGAAGAATACCATATACCCCTGGCAACCCTTTTCAAGATATTTCTCAGCTTTAGCTGTAGAAAGGAAATTCATACTACCATTTACAACTTCGACCCTCTGAGAAGCAGGATATACTATCCTCATGTTCCCACAATCAAACATCACATTATTCACCGTTAACCAATCGAAACCCAAAATGACTTCCAATTGGTAAAGCGGCAGACAAATCAAATCCACAGTAGATTGGTGCCCTTATACAATTATGACACAATTCAGACAAGCTTCTGTAGTCAAGGCCTTAACACCCATCGGAGTTGACACTATCAGATCAAATGGTAATTTATGCACATGCAATCCCAGGTACTTCACGCAATCATAGGCAATGAAGGAGTGACTTGCACCCGAGTCAAACAGAACTTGCAATAAATAGCCATTAAGAAGAATTTTACCTTGTATCAACTTAGGAGATTTACGAGCCTCCTCATGGGTCATAGCGAATACTCGGCCCTGAGTTTTCGGCCTCTGGTCTGGTCGTGGCTCTTTGAATTCAATAGCAGTATGCCCTACACGTTTACAATTGAAGCAGATTATTCGACCCTCACAAGTCTTACCATGATGTGACTGATTACAACGAGGACAGTTCCAAGATGTAAAAGGAGTTCTCTGCTGATCACGGCTCCCAGACTGGTAGGGCTTTTTACCACTCCTTGATGAAGATCCCTGTCCCTTTCGCTTCTGTGAAGTACTACTCTTACTGGGTTCACTGCGGTGGCCAGTAGCTTTAGTAGGATATAGTTCTCTTAAATTATTTTTTGTGATCCTACACTCTTCAACAGCCTTGTTGAATTTAGTGAACATATGAGTGACCAACCGCTTCTTCAGATCACGTCTCAACCCCCGAACAAGCATGTCAGAACTTCACTCTTCATCATCCTTATACCGGAGGTAGGAGGAATACCGGGACAACTGGATGAAACGAGATAGGTAGTCATCAAAGCTTTCCGTGTCCCCTTGTTTGATATTCAGGAATTCTGTTTCCTGCTCGAGCCACACCGATTTGGGAAAGTATTTCTCATTAAATTCTTGCTGGAATGATTCCTAAGTCAACGGCATATTTCTGCTGTGTAGAGTGAGGGAGATATTCCTTCACCAGCGATCTGCATTGCCTTCTAACTTGTAGACAGCCAAGCGTGCCTTTACCTCGAACGGGCATCCTAGGACCTCGAAGGTTTTCTCAAGGCGATTCAACCAATCTTCAGCTGCTTGCAGATCAAACCTCCCTTTGAACACCGAAGGCATATGTTTACAAAATCTGGTGACCCAAAACTGAAGGTCCCTTTCCTCTCTTGCCGGTACCCCATGCGACTCTTGATTTGGAATAGTATGAGGTGGGGACTCCAGGGGTCGTGCTGACCCTTCAGCAGTGTCCTCATGACGAGTCTCTTCTTGAGTTTCCACTGGAGTGGACTAAATCGAGTCCTCTTTGTTCTTTGCTTTCTCTACTCTGAGCTCTTCTCTTAGCTCAGCAATCATATTTCTTTGATCTCGGATTAGACCCATCAATTTTTGCATTGGATCTGGTGGATTGTCATTGACTACCTCCACCTCTGGGTCTACACGCGGAATATTGGGGCGTCCTCTAGTTTTCTTCATTCTACAAACAACTTATCCCATTAATATTACAGAGATAGTATGCACATATATTCACAAGTCTCATATATATATATATATATCCATATCAATAGAACATACATGTGCATACACAACAATTATCCACAGATGATCTTCTATCCCTAAAGCCAACTAAGGGATCTATCCTAGCAAACTCTACCCTTGCCAGGAACTACAGCTCTGATACCAAAAATGTAATCCCCTTTCTCTCTCTAAACTCTCTCACCTTCTCTCTCTTGTTTCAGGTCTGGAACAGCACGAAAATGGCTGGAGAAAGAAGGCTGATGGCATTTAATATCATAAATTATATGATATTTAATTATTGATTAATTTCCAACAATTTCGGATTTTTCAGAAATTCTGGTAGATTTCTGCCCAAATTTTGAAAAATCATAACTAATTCTAGAAAAATCAAAATGGAGTGATTCCAAAGCCTATAGAACCCTTATTGAGTCTAGTTTTAAGGAAAAATATAGAATTTTTCTGGATGGAATCACAAAATTCTCAGAATTTCAATCTTTACATACTGTTCCAGAAAATAATTAATTTTGCTGGGTAAATTTCAAAAATCCATAACTCTTAGCTCAAAAATCAAAATGATACAAATTATATGTCCATTTTGAAGCTTGACATGTGAACTTTAAGATTGGAAAATTTCAGAATTTTTAGACACCATTTGCCTATTTAAAATGTCCATACAAATTGGCTGCCCTGTACAGAGTTTCAATGGATAGAGTTTTCAACTTTTGCACAATTGTTCCCTATGGTTCCAATTTCACAATAAACACTCTCCCCACACGAATTTTCACAAGGAAGCCATTGGAATCATTCAAATATCCAAATTCCCATCACACATTCTCCAAAAGTGTTTATTCAACAATAATTACATCCACTTTTGAAGTCATTAACCCTTAATCACTTTTTGGGATATTACACCCTACTTGTTTGTCACCTCAGCTGGGTCCCAAACCACAACTAGGTTCTCTTTATACTATGTATATCATAGCTAGGTCCTGTTAGGCCGGTTGGTACTTGTGCTTTTCCCACCGGATGGTACTTGTGCTTTTCCCACCGGACAATACTTGTGCTTTTCCCACACCACAACTAGATATTGTGCCCTAGGCACTGTTCATATCACAAAACATGGCATACATACAACATATAAACAATCACAAAGTGTATGAGAGATAGAGTTACTCCTGAATTGCCCTTTCTTGACTTGTTTATCGGTCTAACATCCTTGTTCTGGCTCGGGCTAATGATAAGTCCTAAAATTTCAAGTTTACAAGAAATGAGTTGTTACTCATTCATGTCTCATTCTAAACTTATGTTGTTGGTTACCTTGACTCAAAATCGCTAAATGACTAAAATGCCCCTAGGGACCCGGTCCAAGCCCCTTTATACACGATCCAACTATACTTTACCAAAAGTTATAACTTGGGCTATTCCTACACAATTTTGCGTGTAGAACCCATTTTTTACCTCAGATTTGGCAAATTCATACTCAAATGATGAAAATGCCCTTGACAATCCATATGTTAGGGTTGTAGGGGTAAAATTATCATTTCACACCCTAAAGCCTTCACACTTTATATTTTACATGTTCCCTACACAATTTTCCATTATAAACACAATGGAACCATTTAGGTAGCACCTTCCCTTAAGGATTAAGCATTCCAAATCATAAAATCAACTAAGACCAGCCACCAAACAACCACAATAATCAAGCTATCTTGAATCATAAAGAAAATCAAGGCTTTTGTATTACCTCTTGTTTTTCTCTCTAAGCTCTTAAAAACCATCCCTCTCCTTCTTTTCCTTGAGTTTGTGCTTGCTACATGTGTGGTTCAAGAAAGTGTAGAGATTAGAGAGAGTTTCCCATGAATTAGAAGCCTTAAACATATGAATTTCACAACCTACCTACCTTGTTTGGCTTCTTGAATCTCTTATGCTTCTCTCTTGTTATTGATCTTCTCAAGACTCTCTCTCTATCTCTTGCTTTCTTTGTTTGGCCGAAAATGTGCCACTTGAAAGGGATAATTATCTTGTTAAAATATCCCTCTTCCACCTCCTTAAGTAATATTATTTTAATGCTAATTAGCATGTGAAAATTGACTTTTCTCTTCTTACTTTTTACTTGGCCTAAAATACATATACATGGCCCATATTTTCTCCAATAATTACTTTTCCCTCTTGACTGAAATTTATCCCACAAAAAAGGGAAAAACAAATGGCTTCTTGCTTTATTGGCAAATCACCATTTTGCCCTTACATTTGTGTATTAAATTGGGCCTTCTTCCTTTTTTATTTTGTTTGGGCCAAAATTTAGCATATTAATTGGGCCAACATTTTGCTCTTCCATGCTCCAATTTGGGTTAATTTTGTAGCCCTTTAATGAGACAAAAATTAAACTTTTATGTCTCAACTTAGCCCAACTTCATATAACCCCTATTTTCAATATTTTGCCAATACAATTGCACCAAAAATTCACCATTTATTCCTTTTAATGTCACAAATATACAAGGGATATTGGTGCATAAAAAGTGGGATGTTACAATTTTGGTAGCATCAGAAGGAGTTATGAGCAGAGATTAAACTTATTCATATATAACATGAATATTCCTGTTATTGAGTACTCTTCTGAGACCATTGTTTTAGAAACTTAGCCTTTAGAGATTCCACTATCTCATCCCTTTGTTCTTGATTCCTTACCATAGATCCCCAGAATACTAACCATATTCATTTAGTTGAGACACCACTTGATAAGCCAATACTTCAATCACCTTCCACCTCTCATTCTCCTAAGCATCAATCTTACCATCCAAAGTTGCATAGAGAAAGTGTGGTGAACTGACTTTATGGATCAATCATCAGCTTGTCAAATACAAATGAGCATTTCTAAACCCTATCTCTTTATATTTTGAGAACACTGCATATCTTTGACTTCAATTTGCTTTGATTATAAAAGTTTTCTTGAAAATATCTTCAAATTGTTTCAAACTTGTTTTCATAAAAAACCTTTTTTTTTTGCATCACATTAAAAATGAAAATATTTTCAAATAGGGGGAGACAAACTTGTTTTCATATTGATTATTGGAGAAAAAGGCATTTCTAATTTGTTTTCATATTTTCCCCTCCACATGCATTTCTTCTTTATTCTTCAAACTTTTTGCTGATGTCAAATATGTTGGAAATTGTGCCCAAAGGGCCAATCATTGTTCTTTGAACATTATTAATTTAATGAAATTTCTCCATTTTGTTATCATATTATTTGCATGTTAACTATGATAATTGTATCCTTGGATAAATCATAAAGATTGTCCTAAAATGTCCCTGGTCGGTCATCTATGCGGGAGAAGAGATGAAACAAAACTAGTATGACTTTGATAAGATATGAAGATACGAATCAAAGTCTTAGGCACTTGTAAGAGTACAAGGTGCTAGACCGACCCACTATGAGAAAGGTACATGGATCAAGTCATAAGCTTTTCTCATGTATAACCACGTCACAATGCCCTTTGACCTGAGGTCATCATGGATTCCTACATGAGAGTTGCTAAGCTTTGAACTAGTCAAAAGTCAATTTTGATCGGGTGATGAGAAAGCCTACGATTGGGCTTGGTGGTTTTTCATGCAAAGAAATATGAATGATCAAGATGGAATTTGTCCCTCACATTAGTAGAGAGATATTACTGGGCCTCTCGATGAGTTAGTCTCAGAAATGTATGTCCATACTACGATGGAAAGGAGTTTCTATTTCTATTGTTAGACTACTCATGAATCGAGAAAATAATGGTCAGGAACAAGAGGATGACATTATCCATGCCTCATCCTTGACCGATATATCTGTGACAAAAAGGGACGTGACATGGTTGTATAACAGGTTGCATCATGTTAACGATCCTTATATGAATTGGGTAGTTGTAATGTCTTACTAGAGGCCACTTACGACTTATGGGTTAGTACAGTTATTGGCCAACTGCTAACCTCGTATGGACCTACAGGGTTGCACACAATAATGGCCCAACACGAGATAATGTTTAATCTAGAGTAGATGAATTTTATATTTATATTTATATAATATAAAATTCATTAATAATATTATATAATATGTGTGTGTGTATTTTTGAAATACATATTATATATATATATATATATATATGTATGTATGTATGTATGTATGTATGTATGTATGTATGTATGTATGTATGTATGTATGTATGTATTATATGATATTATTATATTGTGTTAGTTTTAAATTTAAATTTAATTTATTAAGATAAATTAAATTTAATAACTAACATGATAGAGATATAGTATCTCAGATTTGATTTATGAAGATAACTTAAATCTAATGGCTCTTTATTTTGATTAAATAAATAGATTCAATTAAAACTATTGAACAGATTTAATTTAAACTAAATTTATTTAATTAGCTCATCAAAATAATTAATTGTTAATTAATTTTGAAATTAATAAATATTAATTTTGAAATTCTAATATAGCCCTCATAGGTTATCAAAGTCGCAAGGGAAACCCTATGAGACATTGGAGGTGCTAGCATGCAGTCTCTGTTGGAGGGCATTCGTGTGGATACCGGTAGAGGGAGCAGACCTGACGTGTGTGCTCCTAGAGATCGAAAACCCTGAATTCGAAAAGGTACGAATCTTTCTAACTCAGTTTAAATACCGTTGATAGATCCTTGATTAGGATTGGTGAAAATTTTTTAAAATTCTTCCGCTGTGCCTCCCGATTCTAACAATAGGGGAGAGATATTGCATGAAACATATGTTCGTGAAAAATATGTTTCATCTACTATGTTTTCATACTCATACATATTTTTCATAAGGGACTTGCCATCATCAAAAAGGGGGAGAATGTTAGATATGATTAATTTTAATGATGTCAAATATACATGTCAAATGATAAGAGCAAAAAGTTTGCATCACGTATTTATTTTATACTTTGACTAACTACTATGTTTAATGTGAAATATCTTATATATTAGTCAAGTAAAGAAAGAAGATATCAAGTTGGAATATGGAAATTGACTAAGAAGAAAAGATTAAGAAGATATTGAAGATAGAAGTTATTAAATATGGGGAGAAATCAAGAAAAGAAAGAAGTTATTGAGTTTGATTATTGGGAATAATCAAAAGAGATAAAAAATAAAGAAGGGAAGAGACTGAAGAAAGAAGAACTTGCAAAATATAATAGGAATATCAAGTTTCAAGTTCTTAGATTTAGTATTAGAGGTTGTTATGCTCAAATGGAAGTTAAAATAACTTAATCGGAAGTTAAAAATGCTAGCTCTATCAAAATATTGGGGTTCATTCAAATAAGAGAAGTCTTATTCAAATAAGAGCAGTATTATTTGAATAAGAGCTATCTTATTCAAATAAGAGCTAAGTTATTCGAATAAAGGAGTGAGCTCTACTTCGTTCAGCATGAGGGAGGTTCGATAATTTGGTCACATCTCTCAAACCACAACTCTGATTGAGCTAAAACTTATTTCATATGAAACTAGAGTTCCAATGTGACACATAGACACTAAAATCAAGTTAAAAGGAGTTCAGATAAAAGAGATATGAGTTTTGAAAAATGACACTCAAAATCAACACTATATTTCAAAACAGGTTCAGTATTTTGGATATATCTCTCAAACCATAAATCTGATTGAGATGAAACTTCATTCATATGAAACAAAACTTCCAATGCAACACATAGACACTAAGATAAAGTTCAAAGGATTTTAGATGAAAGAGATATGAATTTTGAAATTTGGTGCTCAAAATCAATGTTGTGTTCCAGACTAGACATTACAAATTGGATCATAACTTTTCGAATACAATGTATTTGGGATCGATTCTAGTTATAGTGGGATAGGTCATTTGCCAAATTTAGAGTTATATTCAAAAAGTTATGCCTGTTAGATTCAAAGTTTTGACAATAACAAACCTTAGGATTATTCAAATGAGGGACTGCTTATCCTCATAATTTTTCAAAGCTTATTCCAATAAGGGTTGGTTTATTCGAATATGAAAGTTCTTTATCAAAGAATCTTATTCGAATATACTTGTGGCTATATTTGAATAAGGTCATCTTATTTTACCAGAATGTTATTAGAATAAGGAAAAGTGTACTCAAATAAGGAACTCAGTTTTTCACATATGCAAATTCCAAATTCTTATTCGAATAAGGTCTGCTGTATTTGAATATGAGTATTTATTATCAAAGAAACTACAAGTTTAGAATACAAAGCAAGCTATTCTAATACCCTACAAGTTTAGAAAGCTTATTCGAATAAGGTATGATGTATTCAAATATGATTCGAATAAGGTATGATGTATTCGAATATGAAAATACATTATCAAGAGAATCTTATTTGAATACAGGTGGCAGTATTCGAATAAGGTCACTTGGTTTTGTGAATGTTATTCGAATAGAGCCAAGGTTATTCCAATATACTTTGTTTCAACTAGATGTTATTCGAATAAAGAAAAGTGTATTTGAATATACCTTAACAAGAAATGAGTTCTTTTATTCGAATATGACAAAGGTTATCTGAATACATTTCAAAGTCAATAGAGATATTTGAATAACTTAATATTCTAGAAAACATAGCATCACTTTAAAACTTCTAAAAATCATTAGAATGATTGTGTAACTTGTTATTCTTGTTTCTAATCACCCTAACCCTACAAATTTGATATGTTGTTACTTTGAATCTTACCCGACCGAAGCTCTATAATCATATTCCTACCATGTACTTCAGTATTAATCATTCTCTACTTCATATAGAAAGAAGTAATCTTTCATTGTAATATTCTATCCTTAAGAGAGTTACTTAAGATTGGGGGATCTTAAGTGAGAAACAAATTGTATCCTTACAGTGTGTAAGGGAGAGTCCTTGTCTCGATGCGAGAATTGTAAAGGATTCACAAGTTCCCAGATGAAATTTGTGGGATAATAGTGGTTCTCAAGTACCCGGTTAAAATTGAGGGAGATAATGGATTGAAATCTCAGGAGGAGCCTAAGGACTGGATGTAGGTCATCGTAGATTGGACCGAACCAGGATAAATCACAGTTTGCATCTTCTCTTCCCTAAACTCTTATATTTCTAGTATATATTATTTAAATAACTGATTATAGTCTTATAATTCATTACTTCATACTTGTTGATTTTACTAAAATACGAAAAGTTTTTCAAAATTCTTAAGTTTTTATAGTACACCCAATTCACCCTCCCTTGGGTGTCAACCGGTTCTAACAATATCAACTGATGTTTTCAAAAATGAGAGTTGATAGACGTTGTATTCTTTTCCCCCTTGTCTATGGTTTTGCCCACTGGGTTTTCTTAACAAAGTTTTTAACGAGGCAACACTATTAAGTGTATCACTAAATAGTGTACTCTTTTTCTTCGACTAAGTTTTCGTCCCATTGGGTTTTTCTTAGTTGAAGTTTTTTTTCGGCATATGTTTGATCATGGACATCCAAAGGGGAGTATTATAAATAATATATTAAAATATATTATTATGGATATTCATTCATCTCCCTATTATTTCTCCGATCTTCCTATTATTTCTCCCATTTATTTTCCTATGGTAATGTAATCTCTTTTTTCGTAGATTATAGGGTTATGCCTATAAATATGAGACATATGTTAAGTATTGTAAAAACCTTGAATAGCAAATAAGAATTACTCTTTCTCCCTCCTCCTCTCATATTTTCTCTTATCTTTCTCTTTATTTATAACAAATATCAAAATTTTTATAATTTGAATAAAAAATTAATAATTTAATTTCATTATTTCATGCTATAGTAAAACTAAACATAAAATAAAGTTAAATAAAAAATTTTAATTTATTTTTAATAAAAAGTGAGTTGATAATCGATTTTTATATCTAACTTATTTTATAATTTTTTTTAATTAATAGTATATATATTAAGCAATATGCATTTAAAGAATTATATGAAGTAAATGACTATGGGTTTCGCGTTGTATGGCCTGCGTCTTAAAATGATTATCGATGTTTTTTTAACAGTCATACACATACATTATTAAAAAGAGAAAAAGAAAAGCTAAAATTAGTACCGTAGTCAAAGATCTCTGACAAAACGTGGGCAACCAAAATTACGTCCCTCTACTACCTAGGCAGTTATAGTTGAGGGTATGTGGGCAACGGGAAAAAGCAAAGAGGCAATCAAAGGCCATTAAATTTTTTAAAAGGAATTAAAATGCCATCTTGCATTGCGATTTGCGAAAAATGTGCAGAACCTCCCCCTCCAAGGCATTTCAGATAAAATCGAAAATGGCGGACGTCAAGAAACAATGAAAGATGGCATGAAACACATTTGTTTTGCTTAAATCAGGTATGATTTTCGTCCATTTTTCGTATAAATCAACTCCACTAGGGATTATATATTGGTTTGGTTTGATTTTTTCTTCCTTCCTGTCTACTTTTTCATAATGTTTTGTTTCGCTGCTCTTGTGCCCATCCAGTTTTTCTTACCCGCTCCTGCACTTCCGGCCTAAACCCGCCTCTGGGCGACGCTTCTGGCCTAAGCCCAGGCTCTGGGCGATTCATTGCTGTCGATACGCTGAAGCGAGAGCTAATTGCTTAGACACGACCCGTTCTCTTTCCCAGGTTATGGCCGGACCAGTCCAATCATCCGATCCGGGGCCTGAAAACATTGCTTCAAGTACAAAATACCAAAAAAGGAAAAAGAAGCCTAATTCACAAGGTACCATCCATAAACACCTAATTAGCATCAGAGGCAAAATTAAAATGAAAAAAATTTTATTTGAGTTCACCTTACGGTAACGCTTTGTCCTCGCGTGAGAAGAATTAGACTTTAATTTTAGTAAAAACAAGATTACGGCTTTTAACAAAGTGTTTTGGGGTGACCAATACCACCTTAAACACACTTTCTTGAGTATTCGTTTATACTAAACGAAAAAGCACTTTGTTCTTGTTGAGCTAAACTTGTAAAATGAACCACAACATAAAATAAGAAAAAGAATTGATATTGGATAAGCAAAAACAGAAAAATAAAACATTCATTTCACAATATAACTCATAATGAAACAATAGTTGCCACGTCGCTCAAACAACATTTGGGAGCCTCTTAAACTCCAACTACGCCTAAATTTGTCTATGTAACTAAATTCCAAAAGCTTTGGCACAGATCAATATACTTAAGAAAGATTTGAACTAGTTGGAGCTCCAAAACCACCAGCACCACGTCCAAAACCAGGTTTCCCACCAGAACCCTGTTCCATGGAATCATAATTACATAAATGTAAATGTAAATGTAAATGAAAACGTAAACGTAAATTGTAATTGTAAATATAAATGTAAAATTTGGATACACCATATAGCAAAAAATAAAATCAAAGTAATTTGAAATTGTTGCTTTTTTGCTTGCATCAACGCAGGGTATAATCAGAGTTTAACAAAAATTTATCAAAATAAAACCAAAGTAATTTGAAATGGAACAACATAGGAAACAGCTTCCGGCATGGTTACATTCTCATAAGCTTGTAAACAAGACTATGGATATTAGAAATCCATCATAAACATTGATGTTCCATGCTTCAAGACTATGATCAACAGAGTAAAACTAAGAAACTACACTTAGAAATCAGAATGTTACAGTGGAAGCATGAATGTGAATATGAAACATGAGCGGTGGAAGCATGAATGTGAAACATGGGAGGTTCTATTGTACCTAAACATGACGTTTAAATTAGGACCATTTAGATTGATGTGCTCTTCTTAATCAATGGCCCATGGATGAGGCATAATGAACTAAAGCTATAAAACTCACAATGTCGCAGTGAAACCTAAATATAAATCAGGAATGCCACAAACTAGCATCCTACACCAGCAATCGTAATTCATGCAAGTTATCAGTAACATCGCTGCTAAATGCGTGCACAATGCAGCAAGGACCTAGCAATGGACTTAGTTTCAGCCCAAACAAATGCAATTACAGTAAACACAGACACAAAAGGAATACTAAATCTAGTGACTATGGAGTAAAGAGCCTAAAAAACACCTACCCCAAAAGAAGGTCTGTAATCAGCCGGTGCTCCACCCTTGTCACCGCCAAAGTCACCACCAGGTCCTCGAGGACCTCCACGGTAGCCATCACGGTCACCAAATCTCCGTTCTCCTTCGAATCTAGGCGGACCCCTGTTCACAATCATATACAGTTACTAAGTTGCACCCAAATCCAGAATCATAACAAGACATTACAATAGATGAACACAATATACAAGACTGAGAAGTATATTAGAATGGATTCAATTATCAAAGAGGAATTCACCTTGGGCGATCGCCAGGTGGCCCGCCAAAAGGTCTTCCAACAGGCTTAGCTTGTTTCTTCAAAGTAGCAGGGACGATCTCAGAAGGGAGATTGAGGTAAGTTCTAAGGAACTCGATGCCATCATTGGTGAGATACCAGTAATAATGCATCCAAGCGAAGGTCTCACGAACATACTCCTTCGACTTGAAGCTCTGCATTAACTTAATCACCTGAAGATTTGGCACATCAATCTCCGGGTGCTTTGGCATATTGAAGTCCTTCTTTGCATAGCAAACACCCTCTGAGCAAAAATAGAATTTAAACACAAACCGGAAGTCATGATTCAAACCAGAAGGAAAATAAAGGGTAATGAACGGACCTTTGAAAAGGTATTTGCAGATCTCTCGGCGGTTCTTCTCGGGAATGATCTAGAACAATAGTTCGGCACAAATCAAATAGAGAAAATATGAAAAACCCCATATATTAAGATTACTTTTAAGGAAAGAGTTGGGATAGAACACAATACCATGGATGCAGGAACAGTAGTGGTGCGGCAGCTGTGCAGAGCCCGTGTGTGAAGGGGAAAGACGGGAGAGTACTTCGCTTTTGTTCGAGTGGTTAGAAAACCCTAAACCGATATGTTTTTATATGTAATTCATATTCCATTCGTCTTACTGTTGGGCCTTTTTGGTCTATTAATATTGATGGGCTTTAATTTTTCATGATATTGTTTACGGTTCGATTTGATACGACAATCATTTTTCTCTTTTTTTTCTTTTTTGAATGTAAAAGGTCAAGTTACCTTAGATATTATAGAGTACAAAATATATTAGACATCAAGAGTATTGACTAAAATCTTCCCTAAGAATGGGAATGCACCTTGGGTGAGGAATAGGTAAAACCACCAGACTCTGAACTAAATTCTATACATCTTTAGCTAAGTAATTTGCATACCGGATCGTCTCCCTTGGTGCATACCTCAACTCAACGTCCCATTCTGAGTAGAGCAAATCTCGGACCGCATTGATGACTGATCTGGCTGGATGATGAAGGCCACCATCTCGTATGACCAAATGATACGCCTCCAATGAGTCAGTAAAAGCAATGACCTTATGGAAACCATGTTGTTTACACACTTGAAGACCTGTCTGTAAGGCAAGCAATTCTGCGGTTGTTGGTGGTACAAATCCCATCTTACGTTGAAATCCGAGGACCCCGCTGCCCCTATTGTCTCTGAGCACTCCTCCACCTGCTGCTTCATGTTGAGTATTGACTGAGCCATCTGTGTCCAGGCGCATAAATCCTTCCGGCGGTGGTTGCCATTTGTTGTCATCTTCATCTCTCAAAGAAAAGATTGGATGCTTCCAAGTGTCTAAAAGATTGTATTCCATAAGTTGGTAAATAACACCGTGTATAATTTCAGTTGCCTGAAGTCGAGAGCCTTCCATAACACCTTGGCATCTGTTCTTCCACAACAGTCAACAAATAAGACTGAAAGTCCAGATCTATGGCCAGCAGTGAAAGTAAGCCTTCCCCATTGAAGCTAAAAAATTATCTTTGAGCCATACCTGCAAATCAGAGCGAAAAAATCTAAACTGAGCGTTAGGAGCAAGAAAATGTAACCACACCTCTCTCGCAATCTCACAATCACGAAGTATATGAAGAATGGTTTCTGGTAGCTGGCACTCAAATGGACACTCCTCACTAGCTGATAGTGCTCTCATAGCTCTAAGTGAATTGGTAGGTAGTCTCTCATGAATAACCTGCCATAAGAACATTTTTACTTTTTCCGGTATAGGTAATTTCCATAGCTTCTTCCACAAACTCGGTCCATTCCTATCCCGCTGGGTAGATATAAAATTGTAAGCAACACGGACACTAAAGTTACCATCAGAAGCACTCCTCCAGCAGAAAGGATCATTCCCATTTTCACATGGTGGCCCTATTCGGGTTATAATATTTATCACCCATTATGGGAGGAACTCCCTCCACTTAGACAAATTCCACATACCATTTTCCAAAAGAAACTCCCTAGTTTTGGCACATGGATTTAAGGTATGAAAATTTTTTTCCACAAAGTGAATTAATGGTTCATCCAGCGGAGTCCACAAATCCCACCAAACATTGATTGTATCCCCACTTTTCAAAGTTCTCCCAATTCCTCGATAGAATGTGTCCCAAACCTTAGATATACTTATCCATACACTCGAGGACTTTTGTTTCTTACTAACCAATGGATAGTCACCCTGACCATAACCATATTTTCCTCGGAGACATTGAACTCAGAGATGATTAGTTTTGGTAAGGAGACCCCAACAAAGTTTCATGACAAAAGCAATATTCTGTCGTTGGAGATCTTTAATACCCAGGCCTCCATCTTCTTTAGCCTTCTTAATATGGTCTTAGGAAATAAGATGCATTTTCCTACCGTCCTGACCTTGGTTCCAGAGGAAGTTATGACTCACCTTTTCCAGATCCTTTAAAATGCCTCTAGGCAAAAGCATGATTTGCATATGATAGCTAGGCAAAGCAGATAGAACAGATTTAACCAAAACCGTTCTGCCTGCCATAGTAAGTAATCTACCTTTCCAATTGGATAATCTCTTTGTCGCCTTCTAAACTATGGGGAAAAAAGTAGCCTTGGTAGTCCGCTGATGGAGAAGCGGGATTCCAAGGTATTTACCCAGGTCACTCGTAATCCCAATCCCTAGGTATTGACTCAATTCACTGGCTCAATTAAAGTGCACATTTCTGGAGAAGAACACTTTTGACTTGAGCAAATTAATTTGGTGTCCTGAAACCTCACAGAAGGCCTTCATTGTTTCCCTCATGACCTTTATCTGATCTTTGGTAGCCTCCCCAAATAAGAGAAGGTCATCCGCAAAAAATAGGTGAGAGATGACTAGAGTATGCTTGTTAAAACGAAGACCCTTCCACTTACCTTCTTGAACTCTCTCATTAATCAAATGCCCCAGACGTTCCATACAGAGGACAAATAAGTAGGGGCTAAGAGGATCACCCTGATGAACTCCTCGGGTTGGCTGGAAAGCAGGTGACTCAATTCCATTCCAGAGAATTTTCATTGACACCAAAGATGTGCAAACCATAATGAGTTTCACCATGTCATCTTTAAGCTCAATGCTTAGAAGAGTGGATTGAAGAAATTTCCAATCCAGACGATCATAGGCTTTTTCCATATCAACTTTAATAGCCACCAATCCTTTTTTCCTCTTCCTGCTCCGCATGGTGTGAATAGCTTCTTGCGCAATAATAATGTTATCACTACTTTATCGGCCGGCAATGAAGCTACATTGTTGCGGCTGAACCAAATATTGCATCGCCCTTTTCATTCTTTCTGCAATGATTTTAGTGATAATCTTGAAAATCACATTGCAAAGAGAAATAGGCCGAAAATCACGAAAAGTCATAGGGTTATCAATTTTAGGAATAAGAACGATGTAAGTATGATTGATATCCCTAACTCTTTCTGGATTCAGCCAGATCTCTCGAATAAGGTTACAAACCTTATCTCCAATATGATTCCATTGAGATTGGAAAAAGTGAGCCTGTAGACCATCTGGGCCTGGAGTCTTTAATGCACCTATCATATAAGCAGCATTTTTAATTTCAATGATATCTACATCTTTATGAATCAGCTCTTCATCCCTGGTTTGAAGTAGCGGGAAGTGTGCAGTCCAGTCCATGGAGTCAAGAACCTGACCATTACTGGTATAAAGGTCTTTGAAGAAGTCTACCACCATCTGTCTCAGTCTATCTTGTTCAGTCACCCAATTCCCCTCCTTATCTTGAATAGCTTCAATACGTTGTTTCTTTCTCTTAATCAATGCCGAGGTGTGAAAAAATCTGGTATTTTTGTCTCCCAGAGCAAACCACTTACACCTAGATTTTTAGTACCAAAGAAGTTCCTCTTAAGCACTTAATTTGCTAAATTCTTGCCAAAGCTTTTTCTCGAGCTTAAAAAAACCATTGGATATATTATTTCGCCTAGCTCTATCAATACCTTCTAATCTTTTGAGGAGATTTAGTTTTTTTCTGGGGAGACTACCCAGAACAGTAGCATTCCATTTAGTAGCTTCAGATTCAAATGTTAGTCTTCCCTGATCCCAATCTCTATGCTCCCAAGAACTCGCAACAACTTCAGAAAAACTATCTTCCAGTGCCTATGCAAGATGATAGCTGAACCGACGGTTAGAATGATAAGTTTGGGAGGAAGCACTATCTGAGACAAGCACAACCCGATGATCAGATTTATACCTGAGTTTGTGAAAAACCTTACTGTGAGGATGATTTAACTCCCACGTAAGATTGCCAAACACCCAATCCAGTCTTTCTTTAACTCCTTTTTTTTCCCAAGTGAAACACTCGCCGACAATAGGAATTTCAAGCAAGTTCGAATTATGAACACAATTAGAAAATTGTGTCATAGCCCGAACAGACAGCGCAGCACCTCCTATCTTATCAGTTGGATTTAAGAAGGCATTAAAGTCCCCAATAACCATCCAAGCATCCTCCATGTCCTGTGCAATGTCTTGCAAAGAGCCCCATAAATTCTCTTTTCGATTAATTCCTGGCTCACCATAAACAAAAGTCCTAAAGAAGGAGTCTCTTGTTCTCTTGTCCAACAATTTACAATGAACAAGTTGAGTGGTAGAAAAACAATAGTCCACTTGAATATTAGACTCATCCCAAAGGATCCAAATGCCTCCAGCATAACTAGTGGCCTCTAATCTAATCCAATTATTAAATCCCAATTTCCTATTCACAACTTCAGCCCTATTACCACTTATGCGAGTTTCAACCAGGCACAAGACATCAATATTATGATTTTTCACTAAGGTTCTCACGGTACTAGGAAAAACTCTATTCCCAGCACCCCTACAATTCCAAGAAGCAATTATCATATTTAATAAAATAAAATTTAGGATCAAAAGACAACAAGACTTATCGATTATCAAGATTCCCTTGATTCTTGGTGGTTAGCCCCGCCAAACTATTGATATCCTTTGAACCCAGATTTGCTTCCATGAAGTCATCTCCAATATCATCATCCAAGGATGATGATATGGAAGATAAATGTGCAGCTCCATGCCCAATACTACTACTGTGTTCATTTTTGTCCTTAGTGATAGCGTCATATGGAATGCTAGCATTTTCCTTGGGCCCTTCTAGCATTAAAATATGACTATTTACTTGCCTATCATTATGGTGTTGTGTAATAAGAGTGTCAGAGTCCATTTGGTTGAGGGATCCACCTACAACAATGTGTTCTCTTTAGCCCACATTGAACTTAGAAGGCCCCACCATTTTCTTATTCTTATCCTGGCCCAACCCCTTTGGTTCATATACAATTGTCGGACTTTGGGCCTTAATCTCATCTCTTGGCCCATTTCCTTTACTGGAGCCCTTTCCTCAACCTTTAGTTTCCAAGCTTCCTTTCCTATTCTGACTTTGACCTCCACCTCCACACATGGGAGAAATTTCTGGCCGTATACTCACGGATCTGACCTTTCCTTCAGATTCTTGAAACCTGAGCTGCCTTCTATCCTCTATGTATGCAAATTCGGCGCTATGATTTCCTAGCTCTGTCTCTCCGCCATTCCGTGTTCCAGACCTTGCTCTTCTTCGAGGTCCGCCAGCGATTGGAATCGCGAGGAGGTCCGACCGACTCCATGGCGAGTCACTGGATCTGATCTGCTTCCCTTATCCGAAGAACTCCCTCCTTGCTGCTGTTTCCGTGTTGAACACCCACGTTGATTGCTTCCCACAATCATCCAGTCTCTAAAATGCTCCTCGGCATTGATTTTGGGCACCATCGACGCTGGCTTAGAGACGGCCTAAACTTCTGCAGCTGGTTGAGCAGGCTCAGTGTGAACTCTACCTTGATATGTCCATTGGCAATTGTCCTTACGATGTCCGTAGCGCCCACAGGAGAAATAAATCATCCTGAGTCCTTCATATTCCACTTGATACACGGCGTGTGCTGCAATTACTCTGGATACTAGCTTTTTTTGAAGATCAAGTTCCACACAAATACGAGCATATTTACCTCGCTCAATTCTTGCCAACTCAGAGGGTGTGGTCGACGGTGTCAACAGGTCTACCTTCACTGTTTTGCCAATATAATTCCTCAATCTGGTAATAAACTCTTTATTGTAGCACTGCATTGGAATGTTGGGTATCCTCACCCAAGTGACTATTTGTCCCAAAGGGTTGTTAAATGGGTCAAAATTGGGCGACCACTTTTGAACCAGAATCGTGTGCTGCTGCACAACCCAAGGACCCTCATATAGAACTTTCTGATATAGGTGTCCCCAACCTTCTCTTGGCAAAAAACGGACCAGAAAATAATTATTGGGCATATCCATAATATCAAAGTGTGGAGTATTCCATATCCTACTGAGATGTGCCTTCAATGTATATACACTGTACTTTTTACCTAAGACAGTAAGAATGATTGCTGCATTCCATGGTCGGCACCATTCATTGTATTCGTCCGGCGTTATTGGAACCACCAGGTAGATCTTCATAAGAGCCAAGACTTCCTCAGAGGGTTCTGGCATATCCCAATCCGTATTGATGACATCAGAAAGTAGTTCCTCATCTTCCATAAATTCTCCACCATTTGCTACTCCATTGAAGCCAATCAATGAATCCTGATAAGATGCATTTGTCTTCTGAGGTATGTGTGTTTCCATGGAAATATCATTCTGTCTAGAGTCATCATGGTCCATGAGAACAGCGTCCTGTAGAGGTGCTTCTTCTGACATATGAGTGTCCGTAGATGCTTGCAAAGAAGGGTCATTCTTTGTTTTTTTCTTACTACCAATAACTAGGATATCAGAAGGCCAGTCCGGTGGAAGCTTCCGGTGGTTCTGATCACCCATACTAGAATTAAGAGTGAAAGCACAGTAATCGAGAGATAGAAAACCCCAAAGCACTCAGAGCTTTCATTATGAGTTTTGGAATGTTATTCTCAAGGCAGGAATCTGTTTCCTGATATCATTTTTCTCTTTTTACTTTCAATGAGGGGTGAGCAAAACCGAACCGAAACCGATGACCTAATCGAATCGAATTAATTTTGGTCTTTACAATGTTCGGTGCGTGTTCAGTTTTTTTGTTCGGTTTGGTTTTTTTTAAAAAAAAATCAGTTTAAACCGAAAAACCAAAAATATTAAAAGAGTATACCACCACCGAAAAATCGGATGCCAGACAAAGAATGATATATCATTGAATATTCATCTTTTTGAACTTTTGTTATGCTTTCTTTGAATTAAGTAATGTTGAATACGATTATTCTGCATCTCTCAAAAACTTTCCTATTTTTGGTTCCATTGTTGGAATATTGGGTACTCCAAATTACATTGATCATATATATAATATATTGTTTATACTTTGTTTTATATCATCTTTCTTTAGATCTTGATGAGGTTATTCAATTTTATAATTTATATTAATTTTTGCTGGTTGAAAATTCAGATATTTGAAGTAATAAATGAAGGCTAAAAAATTTTTGGTTTTTTCTTACAAAACCGAAACTGAACCAAATAATTTTGGTTATTTCGATTGTTCGGTTTCAGAATTTCCTTTATTTCGGTAGTTCGGTTTTTACTGAAAATCGAACCGAAAAACCGATGCTCACCCCTACTTTCAATCTCCCTTCTCCACCCTTATAACATGAACAAATATGCCCAGATTTAATAATTTATAAACATATTGCTAAATATTATAAAGGATTAAGGAGCAAATTTACTAACGAAGTTTTGTCCGAGGAGCGTATGGTACAAATATGTTTTAAAAGGGGCAAAAATACCAATGAACAATTACAAAGGAGCATCCAGCACAAAAACCGTTAAATCGATACTAACGCTGTTAGGAGTTTTCTTCTCTTATAATTTAACGCCGTTAGTATGGATTTAACGATTTTTATGTTGGATGCCCCTTTTTAATTGTTTAGAGGTATTTTTACTCCTTCTAAAACATATTTGTTCTAGATGCTCCTCGGACAAAACTTCATTGGTAAATTTGCTCCTTTACCATATTATAAATTAAAATATGTATATAATAAAGATGTAAAAAGATTAAATTTTAACAGCTTAAAATATTTAATAATATCATAATAATATGGAAAAAAAGACACTTGAATACCACTTGAACTTCAAAATTTCAAATTAGTTTTGTTGATAATAAAAGTGATGGGATTGACAAAAAGAGTATAATAATTGACAACTTAATGTTTTTGAGAAATCATTGATTTGAGATTGTGACCTTCAACTAGTAGTTAAGTGTCTTTTTCCCTAATAATATTGTTAAAACATTTAGTAATATTTTATAAGATATTACGTCTAAACTATTTATTTTTTAATCCATGGAGAAGGAATTATAAAAAGAAAATAAGAAAAAGAATTTTGAGATTATGCAAATCCGGTTTGTCGTCCATGCATGACTTTATAAAAACTAGTCTTGCTTGTTTCTGTTTGTCGTTTTTTATTCTTTTTTTTTCAAAGCCGTACTTTAAAAAGCTAATTTTTAAAACAAGTTTTGAAAAAAAAAATGTTTGGATAATTATTGTAAAAAATTTCTTTTGACAAAAAAGGGAAATTTAAAAAAAAATACATTCAAAATATCATAATCCCAAATGAGTTTAGTTTCCTACAATAATTGAAGTATTGACAACACTTTATTAAAAATTCATAACTCATTTTAGAAAAAAAAATCATTGATTTGTGATTTTCAAATTTTGAAAGTAATTTTTTTTGGAATTCTCCCTTAAAAAAATATATTAAAATTTGTTTGAATTATTTGTTCTTAACATCAACTTAAATAATAAGAAAATGAAAACAATAGTATGATTCACTTACTTCATATATTATATACTGACATTATTTTTTAGAATTAATATCTTATTATATTAATAAAAACAACAAATAAAATAAAAACCTTCATTATCGGGGTGAATGTTCTTATTATCTAATTTGTGCCATAAATATATATATACATGCGCATATATATATATATATATATATAATAGTCAGAGGAGCAGAGAACGCATTCAATATATATTCATAAAAACACACAGCAACAAATATATATATCATGTCTGGAGCTTTAAAATATGCAGAAGCAATATATATATTTTCACGTTTCCGGTTCCATACAGACACGCATATATATATATATATATATATGTGGAGGAAGAGACATACGCATATGAAATTGTTTTTCGTGAATAAGCATGTTTGGAACCATATACAAAATTGCATATTCATATGGCATAAAAGAAAAATCATACCTAGAATTATGATTTTACGCAGCGGAAAAAATAGGCATGATGAAACATAAAATTATTCACATAGAATAATCACAGCCACAGGATCAACATGCTCTGATGCCAATGTAGGAAAAATATAACTAAAAAGGAGATTAGGCGTACCTGGACGAATCCATGTTTGGATCCGGGTCAAAGCTCCAATACTCCATACTTGTGCTCACACAATTATTAGACTACTAGAGCTTAATTGTAATTTGCACAGCAGATCACCAGAACCAGAAAGATGGTAGGAGAGAAGGGAATTGCCAGAAAACTCAATGGCGGGGTGAATTGCAATTGAGGAGGCACACCCTATTTATAGTGGTTTATGGATGCCACTAATTAGGAAATGTGTGCACACCTTCTTGCCCTCCAAGACAGCAATTAATTGATTCTCAATTAATTCCCTAATTATGGTGATTTGTTCCTCATTTAACAAATCCATAATTATTGCTGAATTATTCCCCAATCTGCAATTAATGCTGATTTTATTCTTATTTGATTAGACTACTTATATCTTAATCAAATAGTCAGGCCCATCAAGGGCGGACTTGGACCCAAAGTTCAACATCTCCCACTCGTACTTGATGGGCCTCCCATCATGCGTGCGTTACTCTTTCTTGTTTCATACTTGGCGTCTGCCGTGACTGCGTGGGCAAAAACGTCTTTAAGATTTTGGTGCTTGCGATACTAGAAATCCTTCATATCGGATCAGCATCCAAGGACACCCTTTATATATAACCTTAAGCTATATATTCATTGCCTTATATCCCCCAGATTCTCCCATACATATTACTCATGGCATATCTAATCCCTCTTGAGTTAATATGTTAATTAACTCAGATTGCCTTCTACACACATAGTATCCGCACTTACTAGCTACACATAGAGCTAGTAAGGGGTCGACCACAGATACTAGTACATCTTATGTATCTAGGAGTAAATCTTCCTTTTTGACTAAACATCATTTCATCTTGACTTGGTCGCTTTCCTAGTTTTTACTCGTCTGACTGAATTGAGTATGATCATGGAGCTTCAACTAAAGTAGTTGTCACCAAACCAAGCTTTCATGATGCCGCCTAAGTCTTAAGGATATCGCGGAAGGATTTTTCCTTCCTGGGACTTACACTGTAGTGAACTAGGGATCTTTTACCTACATCCCGTGTTGCAGTTTAACTCTTAAGCACAAGCAGTATGAATTGCATGCTACGGTGAGGTGTACGTCGGTTTCTTTATCTTTCACCGTACAGACATTAGTTCCAAAATGTACTCAACATTGGAACCAGAACTTTCTTTTTCACAATATCTCTTTTACAATCTCATTTGTAAAAAAGGGTTCTTAGCCTGGCTACAGGTCTATATTCATGCTTCGATCCATTTTCTGTGTATATGCACACATGTAGATCTCATCTCAGTCTAACCGAGGTGACTCAAACGTAAAGATTCTTCTTGACCATCTCATGGTGATCATTTGCTCGTCTTACCTTCCCATACCCCCGCAAAACATGGGAAGATGGTTGTTCGTGTGAGTAAACCAACCTTTTCTGACCTGTACGACATACAAAATTGTATACCTTATATGTATTCACTCATAACATACATACTATTTCTTTTATCTTCATATAAAAGAAGTTCACGGCCTTACATTTTATTTGTGCCCTAAGATTTTCACTAACTCAATGAAAATCAAGCTATGGGTTCATTAAGGGGATCTACCAACATTCTATCAGTAGAAGGTCATTGAACTGTCGCTTTCCCTCTTTGAAAGCATATATCTTATAGAGATATATCAAAAAGTATGTTTCGCCTTGCTGTGATACTTAGGATCCTCATCATAAGATGTTATCGCTTGGATCCTTCTATCCACCATTCATTCCCAATCTCTCATAGGAATTACTTTAGCCATATGGCACTTTGAATGATGGCAGAACACACCCTGTGTTCTATTTCCATGGATAACAGGAAAAATACTTTGTACATTTCCTTACTCCATCACCATTTTCCTAGGTCTTGTATTGGAGTATCCTTTCCAAAGGAAATTTGTTGTCTTGACAACTTAATCCATGGTTATTCTATTTCACAGCGGGACCAAAAATAGCTTCCAAGTCCGACCAAAAACATTTAGTCTTATGTACACCAATATGTACATTCATATTACCAACTATAGTCTCACATGGGACTCTATCCACCTTTCTTATGTTGGATTCCTCATAGGACATGTAACCTCTTTAGGTTTATGCCCTTGACTTTAGGGGTGTCCATGGGTTTGCAGTTTGACATCCTAAGATGTCTAAGGAATACACTTGTACATGTCTTAGGTGGAAAAGACTGTATCTTTCTTGTGCAATCTCCGTTTATCTTGTCATTCAAGATATTTGTTCAACCCATGACTTTCTCAACTCAGAATTTAGGGATTCTCTGATCCTTTATTCCTTTGACTCCTTTGACACTTGTTTCATATGTCATTTGACAAAGGATGACTTCACAAAGAATCATCATTAGACCGTTTATGAATGTTGTATCCCACGGTTTTCTCTCAGTCACTGAACCGCCATCATTTTCACTAATAAAGACGTGTCATGTCAAATTTTCATGTCATCTCACAAAGAGATACTTTGTATACCTTGACCTTAATCTTCCTTACTCATAGGAAGAATTATGAATATAAAGTTGATGACCCTTATGGTCTTAACGAGCTTGGCCCTAGTCTAAGGACCATCCACGATTCATAGGGTAAGGTCGTGACTGGCATAGAGGGCATTTGGTTAAGTGTGAATATAATAGCTACAAGTCTACCTACCAACATATGGCTGATAGCCTTATTGATGCCATTATGTTCACAACTAAATCAAGGAGAGGTCTATCTCTCCATTTCAACAACTCTATTATGTTGAAGGGTTCTATGTATTGATAGTTGCCTAACAATGCCTTTCTTGTACACAAAACAGCTTGAACTAAGCATATGGGTGTCTTTAACCCTTGTTAGTTCAAAAGGTCTTATCCTTTTAGTTTAACTGATTCTTGACTAGTTCAGCCATTATCTAACAGCTTCATACTTGCCAAAAATCAAGTAAACATTATTGTACTTCGAGTAAACTGTAGGATCGGTAAGCACAGCGGAAGAATTTGAAAAACTTTTACCGATCCTAATCGAGGATCTATCAACAGCGTTTAAACCAAGTTGGAAGGATTCATACCTTTTTGATGATTCAGAGTTTTCACGATCTCTAGGAGCCAACACGTCAGGTCCGTTCCCTCTACCGGTATCCACACGAATGCTCTCTAACTGAGACTGCGTGCTAGCGCCTCTAATGTCTCCAAGGGTTTAACTTGCGGCTCTCAATTCTGATGTACCCTGAGTCTATCAACTCTATCAAGTTTATAACCCATGAGGGTTATTTTCAAATTTCAAAATTAATCATCATTAATTTCGAAATTAATTAACAATTAATTATCTTGATGAGCTAATTAAATAAATTCAGTTTAAATTAAATCTCTCCAACAGTTTTAATTTAACCTATTTATTTAATCTAAATAAAGAGCCATTAGATTTAATTTATCTTCATAAATTAAATCTGAGATACTATATCTCTATCATGTTAGTATTAAATTTAATATATCTTAATAAATTAAATTTAAAACCAACACAATATAATAATATCATATAATATATATACATATATATATATATATATATATAATATTTCGAAAAAATATATATCTATATAATATTATTAAATATAATAATAATATATATATATATATATAAGATATATATTTCAAAAATATATATATATCTATATAATATTATTAATGAAGTTTATATTATATATATATATAAATATAAAATTCATCCACCCTAAATCAAACATTATCTCGTGTTGGGCTATTCTTGTGTGCGACCCTGTAGGCCCATATGAAGTTGGCAGTGGGCCAATAACTACACTAACCTAAAAATCGCAAGCGGCCTCTAGCAAGACATTACGACTACCCAATTCATATGAGGATCGTTATCACAATGCAACCTATCATACAACCATGTCACGTCCCTTTTGTCACACGATATATCGATCAAGATAAGGCATGGAAAATGTCATCCTCTTGTTCCTGACCATTACTTTCTTGATTCCTGAGTAGCCTGATAATAGAGAAAGAAACTCCTTTCATCATAGTATGGCCATACATTTCTCAGACTCACTCATCGAGGGGCCCAGTAATATCTCTCTACTAATGTGAGGGACAAATTCCATCTTGATTATTCATATTCCTCTACATGAAAAACCACCAAGCCCGATCGTAGCCTTTATCATCACCCGGTCAAAAGTGACTTTTAACTAGTTCAAAGCTTAGCAACTCTCATGTAGGAATCCATGATGACCTAAGGTCTAAGGGCATTGTGACGTGGTTATACATGAGAAAAGCTTATGACTTGATCCATGTAGCTTTCTCATAGTGGGTCGGTCCAGCACCTTGTACTCTTACAAGTGCCTAAGACTTTGATTCGTATCTCCATATCTTATCAAAGTCATACTGGTCTTGTTTCATCTCTACTCCCGCATAGATGACCGACCAGGGACATTTTAGGACAATCTTTATGAATTATCCAAGGATACAATTATCACAGTTAACGTGCAAATAATATGATAACAGAATGGAGAAATTTCATTAAAATAATAATGTTTAAAGTACAATGATTGGCCCTTAGGGCACAATTTCCAACATAAACGTCCACAATATAAACGAAAGACCAAGCTCTTTGTGTTTTGCCCTCACGTTCATTGGTTCACTAACGTCATAATTTGCCAATTGCAGTGGATTTTCTCAAAAATGTTTCTTTGTCTTTCTTGCCAGGTATAATGAGTTCTGAACTTATTCATAAGGGTATTAACCCTTTAGCACACGTTGTTTAGCAAATACTCTTTTGCTAGTTTGATCATTTCTTTGATCAATGTGTACATGTGGCAAGAAATGGAATCTTTTATCCTTACAAAGAAACATCAAAATCCAATGAAGGATTTGAGAATCATAGTCCCATCGATCCTTAACTAAAGAGATAGTAAATATGTGATTTGTTAGTTGCAATTACATGGAGTGAATTAGGGTGGTTTATCAGTGCAGAGTTAACGTGCAAGTTCCAATCCCTTGATTCTATCTCTTTATTGCTTTGCATTTGACATGAAGCCATATGCTTCTATGAAACATCCACAACTCATGTGGATTGCTACTTTTATAACCCTTAAGGATTATGAATGTAACTTTTCATCTTTGTAGAAACCATTTAATCTCCTCTAGATCAAGTTTATCTCATAGGTTTCTTGCCCTTAGGCATGAAGGATGAATCCTCCCACTCTTTAGCTAAGTTCGTCTGACTGGTGGATTTTGAATCTTTCAATCTTTCACATTCAAGTTCAATATGGTGAATCACATTGCTGAAGGTTACAATATGCATATAAGAGGCAATTTTTACTTTCATGTGCGCCCACTCACTGGAAGACATGGCTCACTCCCACTTACATGGAGACATAGTTTCCTCCCACTCACTGGGAGATGTCTTATCACAACATACACTTGTTTGTTAGAAAGAACTTGGCATTTAGTTTGTCTCAACTTCTTAGTTTGATATCTGCCTCAAGTGTTGCTTAAACAACATGTTAGGACTTAGTACACTATGTTAAAACTTAATTTAGTTTTAACTTTATAGAAGAAGATCACCTATTCCACTATCTTCCAACACTATCCATACGGCTTGGATAAGGTTACATTGCTCGTACCATCATAAGTTTGAGCAATATTGTTCTTTCTATACTTGATAGCATAAACCTCTTGTATCCTTCAGTTGCTTCAGCCTCTAAATGCTGAAGACTAGTTGGTAGGATGTCCCTGACATCTCATTCTTCTTGAATGAAAGAGATTTGAGAGTTTTTAACTCTACAAATATCTCTATTGAGCTTGTCTTCATAAGCTCAGTCAAATAGACTTGGTCATAATTGGTCACTCAGACGATTATGGTATACAAATCTTATTTGTTCAAATAAGACAAAGGATAATTAGATAATAAGTTCACTAATTTCATGTTCAGGAGACAACTATGTTGACTCCCATGCCAATCATACTAGTTAGCTCATCACCCTTTTAACCACAGTCTTCATTTGAACACTTTCCCCTTTGGATTTCTAGACGCATTCCAGAAAACTCCCACTCAATCAAAGAGCAGTTATATTAACAAGATAATAACACAATATCATCTAACTAGCATGAATGTTCAAGAAAATAAGAAGAGAATATACTGAATTCAATTCTAAAAACAAACAGAGAATTTAATCTTAAATTCAATGGAAAAACAAGAACATTCAAAAGTTTAAGCCTCATATTGTTGTCTCTTAACCAGATTCTCCTTCTCATAGGCCCTTCTGACCATATTAACTCATGTAGCGTCTAGCTACAATGTCCAGCTCCTCTTTGCCATGTTTACATCCACTCATTTGGATGTATTTACAGTATACCTCCCACTTGATGAGAGGATTCTCACATCTCTATCTGTCTTGTCCTTTGTCACAACATAAGTGATAAAAGGTTAACTTTTTAGAAGTCACTGATTCAATCCCAATTGAATCAATATGGTTAAAAGCATAGGAAGACTTGTTATTATTCAATAATTATTGAACAATTTCAAGTTGCTGCAATTTTCAGGTTTTATCTCTAAGAGTTTGAGTCAAGGTTGGATAGGATTTTATATTCAAAAACTCATTTGAATAATCCCTTACTTTTAAAGAATCTTTCAGCATTTAACCTTATGTTGCAACTGAAAATACTCTTAAAAAAATAAGCCAACCTATCCCAAAAAACAATAGAACCAACATTGATTCAATTCCAACATTTTTGGGACCCTCTAAATGCACATAAGCACTTTTTTGACTCAAAGTACACCCAAAATTGCTTCAAATATATGCAAATTATATATCAAATTGAAGCTCTCGAATTTAGGGATTTTTAGGAACAAACCGCATCTCAATCGAAAGTCCTACTCGCTCTCACGCACCCCTAGAAGGTGTCTGGATGGAAAAATCCTGAAAAATTGGAAATTTCCAACGAACACCACTCTCGTTGGTGGTGTGTGAGCTCCACGTGCCGCCTTGCGGCCGTCAGCCGGCAACACACGCCGGCACTAACAACTTAACACGCCGTCTTCAAATGGAGGTCCCAGTGGGCCCCACGCTCCACTTGTCAATTTCCCTCTGTTTTTTTTGCTAGTGCTGACCGTTGACCGGTTAACCTTGACCCGTCACTGTTGATGTGTCGATGATGTGGCGTTGATGTGTCTAGGTCGATGTGGCTGGTCAACGGATGACGTGGCATTTGATGCTGACGTGGCAACCTCTCATTAGTGCCACGTGGCATTGGTTTACCGATGACGTGGCGTTGACTGCCACGTCATCATCTTTAACCTCCAGCCAGGTCATCGCGACCCGCAAACTTCGGGAGGCCATATCTCCCTCGTTTTAGCTCTGTTTTTCACGTTCTTGGTGTCGTTGGAATCGTAGTTCAGCGAACTACAAATCTATGGCATTTATTTGATCTGAAATCCTCAATTTCATTGATCAAATCTGGAGTGAAGTGGCAGCGATGACTAACGACCAGCCAACTTCTTTCCTTCGTTTCTCCCTCATCCGAACTCCGTTTGACGTGTTCTAAGCATCGTTGGAATTATCTCTTCGAAATCTACACATCCATGGCTTCTTTTGGGGCAAAAACACTCAGTTTTAAAACACCCCATTTTTCTCGACATTGACGGCACTGCGTAATTCGTCCTGGATGTGTATCCTCTGTATCTCAAAAGCTTTCCTAGCTTTTGAGGGTCAAAAGTGTCTTGTTTTTGGTTCCACATAGGTTCCAAAAACTCAACTTGAAAAAAGATCGAAGAAGGGAGGAGAAGACGTCACAAAGTATATATATACACTTATTTTATATATACAAACTAACCAAAGGAGCAAACAGTATTCGACTAGTGCACATATAGCCAGCAATACAAATATATATCATGCCTAAATCTTTCAATCATGCGAAAGCTTAAATATATATATGAACCAGAGATGCATACATAGAACACACATCCATTGCATATTCATATGGCATAAAAGAAAAATCATACCCAGAATTATGATTTTGTGTAGCAGAAAAATAATAAGCATGATGAAACACATAAAAATAATTATTTTACAGAATTATTCACATAGAATAATCACAGGCTCAAGGATCAAATGGTTTTGATGCCAATGTAAGAAAAATATAACTAAAAAAAGGAGATTTGGCGTACCGGGGCAAATCCATGTTCGAATCCGGGTCGAAACTCCAATGCTCCATACTTGTGCCCACACAATTATTAGACTACTAGAGCCTAACTGTGATTTGCACAGCAGATCACCAGAACCAGAAAGATGGTAGGAGAGAAGAGAATTGCCAGAAAACTAAATGGCGGAGTGAATTGCAATTGAGGAGGCACACCCTATTTATAGTGGTTTATATAGGCCACTAATTAGGAAACGTGTGCACTCCTTCTTGCCCTCCAAGACAGCAATTAATTGTCTCTCAATTAATTCCCTAATTATGGTGATTTGTTCCTCTTTTAACAAATCCATAATTATTGTTGAAATATTCCCAAATCTACATTTTATGCTGATTTTATTCTTATTTGATTAGGCTACTTATTTCCTAATCAAATAGTCCGGCCCATCAAGGGCGGACTTGGACCCAAAGTCCAACATCATTATATGTGAGATCTATTATATGAATCACTAAGTAAAGTGACGGAATTTTTCCATAAGACCATTTGTTCTCACTATCCAAAGTAAAGCATATAGCTTCTTCTATTGAGCCCCCAATCAAGTCTGAACAAGACTCATTTCAACGATCTTTTACGTGCGTACTTTTTAATGATTTGTCTCATTCATCGGATCATGCAACTATGTATGCATTAAGGGTATTTCCTGCTTTGGTACATCCTCTTATTGAATTTTCACTACAAACACGCAAACATATGGTATAAGATAGGTAATCATTTCGCTCTAAAAAATCCCATCACTATCACTAATAATTGTTTAACAGCGCATACCACTAACAGTTTGCAGTTGTCGCAAGCAGTGACATGGCGGCGGACAGCTATCATCGATAGTGGACATATGGCGGCCTTAAGCTCTCAAGTGGAGAAGACACCGTGAGTAGAGAAGATTTCCCGATTTTCCAAAACAAAAAATACCAAAGCCAAAAAAAAAAAGACATCTCAAAATTGTTTATCTTATTAAAGTTTTAAAAACATGTTACTATTCTTATTTTGGTTAAACACCTAGCTAAAAATAAATTACCAAAGAAAATTTTTTATTATTTTTTTGTTTTAAAATAATTGTTTTTAAAACAAGAAAACAAACAATGCATATGGTAATTAACCAGATGATTTTTTTTTTTGCAAAACTAGATGAAAATTAGTTATGTAAAAGCTAGAAAATTATAGGATAAATGTGCAATCAAAGCCTTGAACTATTTTTGGAGGTGGATCCATCATCCTAAACTATTTAGTGGCGCAATTTTGCCCCAAAATATTAATGCCCTATTTGGTAGCATGAAAATGGGGGTTGGAAAGTGGAATTGGAAGTGAAACTCAAAATTTGGATGTTAGATATGATAGAAGTTACTTCTATAGAACTTCCATTTCCATAAAAAATAATGGAACCCACTTCCTTAGGCCCCCCATGAGAATCCAATTCTAATTCCTTGGAACTAGGATTCTGACCATTTTGCCCTCTCTCCCTTCCCTACCACCAACCTCCATCCATTGCCCCAACCTCTGTCGGCCTAACCTTTGCCATCCCAACCTCCATCTTCTTCCTCAAGCTTCGATCTCTATACCCATCTTCTTCCCCCCAACCATCAACCCCCATCCTCCGCTTGAACCTCCACCACTCTAGATCTATTGCAATCAACTTCAACAAGCGAGGAATCAATTGTGAAGTTAGAGCTATGATCGATTTCATATTTGAGAACCCCTTGATTTAATTCGAAGAAGCCATGATTTTTGCCATGCTTTGATTTTCACCTTATTTCTAGTATGTAATGGGTGGCTTCAATGGCTTCTAGTTTGAACGGTGGCTCTTTTTTCCTACAACATTCTTTGGTTATTGTTTATGATTTGATTTTGGTTTGATGTTTTCTTTGTTTTTAAATCTACTTAATACTTAATGATAATTCTAATTTAAATTTTTTAGTTATGTTGGTCAACATTGTGATTTTTGTTTAAGATTTAGGTGTTTTGATTTGGGTTCTAGCATGGTTGTTCATGGTAGAGATGGAGAAGAGTTTTTTTTATCCTTAAAAACTAGGGCATTATGGTCTTTTCATAAGAAAAATACTGATATTGATTAAAATTTATACCCTACATTCTTCCATTGACGTACCAACCATGTTTTTGAAGTTACTTCCACCCCCATTTCCATTTCTACTTTTACTTCCACTTCTATAAAAAAACTATTATATTACAACCAACAGGGCATAAAACTAGTGTTATTCCACCACATTTGATCTAATTGACACAATGACACACTTTCATTTCTTATTTTTTATAATAATGACATGTATTTTATAAAATGCCACTTGTATCACAAGAAAAAGCTTCCATTCAAACAAATTACGGCAAAGAAGCTTTGATGTTTGTTAGGGTTTGTGTGCAAAGAGGCTACAAAAAGGTTGGTGGAAAAAAGTAAGGTTATTGAACTCGGACCGACCACTGAATCGGTCTGGGTAGTGGTTCAAGGGTCAGAGAGTCAAATCATAGTCAAACCGGAGCTAAACTGGTGAGAAAGTGAACTTGAATGATAATATTTTTTGAAATAGTTTTAGAATTTGATAATTTTTAAGGATCAAATGATAATATTTTTAAGTGATTCTTTTTATATTAGAAAGTAGGCATCTCAAGCTTCCTATAGAGTTTTAATTTGTAATTTTTGAAAATATGTAGAATTAAATATGAATTTTTAAAATCAGAAAATTTTAATAAAACTTTAACCGGTCGGACCAAAACGGTTAGATGACCGGTTTGACAGTTCCCATGGTCGAACCATTTGATCCAGTCTGATTTTAATAGCTTTGAAAAAATGTAAAAACACACACATATGTTCACCAATTAGGCTAAGTAATAAGAATTAACCAAAAACAGTGGCATAAACAAGAATGGAAACCACCATAATAAAAAATGATGAACCAAAGGAAAGAAATGAAGCATTTTAGTATAAATTCCACATAACAGATATGACCAAAATTCAAATTACTACTATAGAAAAGGTCTTTTATGATTGTTATTATCAACCACATATGATGGTTATGAACTATCATATATGTGGGTGCTATATATGCTTTTGTGCAGATGAATAATAGTTCTGAACCATATATATTAAAGCATATATAATGGTTATTTATTAATAACAATAATGTATTAGCTTTACTTTTTATTATATATAGCTTTTTTTATTATTTGTTCTTATTAATATTTATTATATAAGACAGAATATAATCATTGACAATAACAAGATAATAATATTAAATAAAAAACCTATAGATAAACATCATACAATTTAAAAGAAATTAATAACTTAAATACTATCATAATAAAACATTACCTTATAATGTTTTGAATTCTAAAAGAAAATCAATTAATGGTAAATTTCACAATATTCTCTAATGCTTTTGTTGTAGATTGTCCATGAATCATGTATCAATGCGTTCCAAGAGTTCGCGTCACATATCCTTTAATTAACTACAAAAGGAAAATATAAATATAAAAATAAGAATATATAACAAAAATAAGCAAAAATAAAAATTTAAAAAAATATTGGAATATAACTTTGAAAATCAGAATATAGTAAAAATTGATAAATATAAAAACTTAAGCAAATCTCAGAATCTGATTCAACAAACCATATTTCAACCTCCAGTTTGGGTTGCTAAAGTTTAGGAACGTGAGATGGTCAATAATAAAAAAAATAAAATGTTGTGTTTTCTCTCTCTTTTAATCTTTAAATCAACGGCCATCATTAGATTAGATATTATAATCTTGACCGGCGACTTTGAGCATCAACTAGCGAGTTCTCGTTATATAAAAGAAAACACAACATTTACAATACATGATAGGCAATGCATCAACAGCAGCATCATACAATGCATGATAGGCAAACATACAATACATTTACACAAAGTATAAGAGAGGAGTCACTACCTGTATCTTTCCTGACAATCTTTGGCACAGTGGGCTCACGTGTCTGACAGATGTCAAATCCTATAACCATTTAGGGACAATTGATTAATCTCTTTTCCAATTACATATTTCCATAATACTCTAAGTTGGTTATCATTTAGGACTCTTCAGGTGACTATTAGAGGCCTAAACATATGGCTAAAGGGTTGGAAGAAGCTACCCTGAAGACCCCTTTTCGAAAGGCAAAACACAGATTTTAGACTGGATCACTCGAGTGAAGATGACCTCACTCGAGTGATGAACGACTCGTGCTCGAGTGAGAACGATTCTCACTCATGAGTGTTTTACAGTGAGCAACTACAACACCAGAAAGTGCTCACATCACTCAAGCATGGAACTTTGCACTTGGGTGATGACTCCAAATATGCTCGAGTCCCCGAAAGTGCAACACAATGAGTGACAACCCGAGAGCACATGAAACCATCAGAGGGACAAGCTCACTCGAGCATACCCTCCAGTGCTCGGGTGAGACAGCCGTGCTTGCGAGTGTTAGAACACACTTTTGAATAATGGCCAGCGAGTGACAACCGAGAGCAACCCTAACTTTGGATTCACACCATCACTCGAGCAAGCCCAAGCTCCCTCGAGCATGATCATCTTTCACTCGAGAACAAAGAACTGCACTCGAGCCTCATTCATAGAACCCAAGCAAAACTCGAAGCAGAAAAGGGAAAAATACACACAGAACTCGAGCATGATCTTCCTCTCTCAAGTGTTGTACATCAGAGACCAGAAACGCAGAAATGACAGAAAATACCAAATGGTCAAATTCATACCCAATGATTCTCAAACTCTACCAAAAGCTCATACACACTTAGTACTAACTAGGGAACACATTGGTAACCTCTCAAACACCCCCAAAACCTTTTTGACCACAATCATGTACTTAGGTCTCTATGACACAACCATGTCCAAAGTTCATTCAATTCATTTCCCACATTCCAAACTAAATCCAACACTAAAATATCTTCACAATGAACCAATTCCAACATTAATCACAATGAAATCCATACTTTCAACATTTACACAAACTCAAGGCAAATTTCCAGATTTTCTCAAACTTATCCAAAAATAAAAAACAATATATCAAAATGCACTAAATGCCTATCTCTTCACTTTGCCAAATCCAGAATCTTGATTCTCCCACTTTCAATTTCGACAAACTCACAACTCAACACTATTCAAGATTCTATAATCATCACAATAAAGCTCTCAATGAGATGCACCACATTAGAGAAGCGGATTAGGGCATTAGAAGATCATTGCTTACCTAAAATCAAAGCTTTCTCTTTTCCCTTCCCTTGCTTGAGTGCCGGAAATATAGGAAGAAGAGAAAGAATATGAGAAATGGTAAGATGATAAGGAAGATGATGGTGATGCAATGTTTCCTTTCCCTTTCCCCACACACAACCGAAAAAGAGAGAGGAGGGAGAGAGAAAAGTAGCTTTTTGTCACTTAGTGCCACATCCCATGGCCACCACCATGCCACATGTCAACATCTTAATCACTTCCACCATGAGCTCACACAATGCAAAACGTAGGATTCTGACCCATGATCAATGAATCTCAACCCTTGATCTCTAAGCATCAATAAATATTCATAACAAATTCATATCATATTTCACCAAAAGCGTTTAATTACACTACTTACAATAAATTTCAAAGTCATTAGCCCTAGTCACAAATCGGGATATTACACCAGAAACATGCCAGTTTTACATGACCAACTTCAAAAATGCATAACTTATAGTGTACAGATCCAATTAACCTTTATGACCTATCAATTTAAAGCTTGATTAGCCTACTTTATTCTAGAAATGCTCATGATCATTGGAAATTGTTCAGTTACTCAAAAACACAATGCAACAAACCGCCACACAGGTAACCCTAATTGGTGACAAATGTGCAATTTTAAAAATTATGGTCCATTGTTCTAGAATTTGTAACTGGGGCTATTCCCACACAGTTTTTCATGTAGAACACAATGTTAACATTAAATTGATTAAATTCTTATTCCTTCTTGATGTCCTATTGAGACCAAAAATTAGGGTTCAACATAATAACCCACCAATTCACATTTTAACCACTAAACTTAGCTCATATGCTTTTAAAACATCATATAATTACATATATATGATTAAAGCTTCATGAACCCTAGAAAATCCTATATGACCGAAAATAGGGCAGCCAGTAAAATCTAAAAAACTCAACCAATAAACACAATACTTGGTTTAAATTAAAGCTTAGACTCACCTCTTTTACTTTCTAGGGCTTGCTCTTTGTTTCTCCAATTTAATACTTTTGTGGCAGCTCAAAACTCCTCCTGTTGAGAAAAAAACCATAGAAAGGAAGCTCTTAGTAAGAGGAACAACATTTATGAAGACTCAAGAGCTAGAAAGGTGATCTTGACGATGAAAATAAAACAATAAGACTCACCTTGCTTCTTTGTTCTTTAGTGGCTTCTTTCTCTTTCTCTTTGCTTTTTCCTTATATTTTCTTCTTTTTTGATGGTTATAATGTGTAAGAGTGAGAGAATGAAATGGCTAAATGATCAATTCCTCATCACTTATAATACTTGGTCAAAAATGCATCTAAGAGAGCAAGAGGTGGTGATATGTCAAGTTGTGGTGGTTTCTTGCAAAAAGGTAAGTTAAAGAGTCGACAAGGGTTAGTTTGGTCTCATAAATTACACTTTTCTCTTTTTCGCTTCATGGCTTGATCGAAATTGCTCAATAAAAAGGAAGGAGAAATGTTGGCTAAGTGCCCATTGGTGTATGAGTTCAGGTTGACCAAAGTCTTCTTGAAAAATGCTTTGAAACTTTGACCAACTCTTCTCTTTTCCTATTTTGGCCACCTTGGATGTTTTTGATGACATAAGGAGAAGGAGTTAATTTGCTTTTTCATCTTCATGATTGCTCTTGCTTTTCAAGAGCAAATCCTAGCCCTTCATCTTGGTTTCTAATTCTAACCTCAAGATCAAATGGCAAATGTCACTTTTGCCCTTGATTATGCAATATTAATTCTTGTACCATTTATTCTTTCAATTCTCTTTCTTCTTCTAGACACTGCTTCCTTTTTCCTTTGGATCCAGGTTAGGTTTTTTGTCATTCAGATACATCCTAAAGGAATCAGGTACATTCTTTCAAATAATTCGCTTTGAAATTTACATTCTATTCCAAGTGTCGTTTCTAATAGTCATTATGTTTCTCATTCATTCATGGCATTCTTACTAAAACTAGACTTAGCAGTCTACTTTATTCAGGCTTATTCTCTAGCCTCTAGTCCCAAAATTTGGGGTATTACACATTGCATGTTTATTTATCACATTTTATATGATTGATTGTGTGTTACTATTGAGATTCATATGAATCCCACCCCTTTCCCAATATTGAAAAAAATTTTCAGCCAAAGTCAATGGCTCCAAGGGCAAGGAAGTAGATACCAGAAACTAAAGATCCCGGATCTATACAAGCAATAGTGTTGGTTATTTGTAGTTTTATGTTATTTTGGGTTATGTAAATATTACTTACAAACCCAATGGGGATTCCTATAAATAATCAAGTACTTTATATCGGTATGTTTATGCTATTTTAGTTCACCCATTGAACTGCATATTAATACTCTAATAAATGTCAACATATTAAGGGGTTTGACATAGAGGGCTAACAATAACTAACCATATTCATAAGTAGGGTAAAACAAATACAATGATGAAAGAATAACATGAATTAATGCTATAAGGAGAGATCTATTAATATAATACATATGAAAATTTATGAATTATAAATTGAAATAGAAATTACAAGGTTCGATCAAAGATATGATGAAATAGAAAATCAAAGTTCCACAATAATGAAATTAAACCTAATCCTTAAACTGTCACATGTGTAACAATGCTTCTAACCCTACCAAACACTTAGCCATTTGAAATCAATTTAAGGAGACTACTATGTGGTAGCACTACTATAGAAAAGGCCTTTCATGATAGTTATTATCGACCATACATCACGGTTCTGAACCGTCATAGATGAAGGCGCTATTTATGCTTGGCGCATATATTTAATGGTTCCAAACCTTAATGTATTGAGGGCATAGGTAACGGTTCTTTGTTAATATTCGTAACGTATTGGGGCTTTATTTTTTTTATTATATATTGATATTTGTATTATTTGTTTTAATTTAGTTTTATTGTTAATACCTATTATATAAGGCATAATATAATCATTGATAATGACAAGATAATAATAATAAATACAAAAGTATATTTATAGTATTCAAAATTTAATATAGATAAACATCATACAATTTAAAAGAAATTAATCACTTAAAACACTCTTTCAATAGAACATCATTATGTTATATTTTTTTTTTAATTCTAAAATAAAATCTATTAATAAGAAATTCCACAATATTCATAAATGCCTTTGTTGTAGATTATCCACAGATCACGTATACTCCAAGGGTTCCCATCTCATATCCTTTAACTACAAAAGGATAATATAAGTGTATTATAAAAAAAGGATAATATAAATATGAAAAGAACAATATATATAGTAAAAATTGGCAAATATAAAATTTGAGCAAATCTCATAAACTTATTCAGCAAACTTGATTTCAACATATAGTCTGAGTTGTAAAAGTTTAGGAACATGAGATGCTCAAAATCAACAAATTAACCAACATTCAAGGAGATTGTGATTTAACTAGTTGCTAAAAATTAGGAGAAAAAATTTGTTACTGATTTTTAGTCTTTATAATCGAATGTAATTAGAATTATTTTCATAGCAATAAAACAATAAAAAAATATCAACATTTTACCTCATCGTCTTTTCTTTGCTCTCTACTTTTCCAGCTATCATAAAAAATTAGATGTCATTTTTGGTTTGTGATTGTTCTTCTAAGATAATCCTGACTAACTACCTCAAGCTCTCATTATATACAAATAAAATAAAACTAAAAAATTTAATTGGAAAATAAATGAAAGCTTACATGAAGAAGATTCACGAGAGGAAGGAGCTGCAGAGTTAAAAACCATGACTGTAGTGAAGGATGAGACTTGCAGTGGTACAGGAAAACCCATGACAAAAGGAGTATAAAAAATGTTTGAGAAGAAGTTGGATGAGTTGCATTAAATAAAAACTTTTTTTTTTCAGAATCCTAGCTCTTCATATTTAACATTTTTTAGAATCCTACCTTCTAATATTAACAAATACTTAGTGGTTCTTTATGAAGAAGTGTCAATTATTTTAAAATAAATTTTTTCAAAATCATGCCTCCTTATATTTGATATTTTTCAGAATCTCGCCTTCTTATATATGACAGTTATGATTTTTAACCATTAAGTATTCTTAAAGAATATATAACGGTTCTTTATGAAGAACAGTCAAGTATTGTCAAATAAATATTTTTAGAATCCCACCTCTTTATGTTTGATATAGTTTAGAATCCCACCTTCTAATATATTACAGTTATCATTTTTAACCATTAAATATTGTTAAAGAGTACATAACGGTTTTTGTGAAGAACTGTTATGTATTGTCAAATAATTTTTTTTCAAAATCTTATCTCATTGTGTAATATACTGAAATTTAGTAACCAGCATTGCTTTGTGTGTAATTAGTTAGATAAAATATACCGTGCATATGTGTATGAGGACACTTGGCGTCTCCTAAAGAGATACATATATGGCACCACTTTTATGGCACTCAGTAATACATGGCATCATTTATTGACATATATACAAACACTTGGCATTTTTCAAGACACACTGACACTCACTTGGCAATTTTCTGAAGCATGTGGCGCCATCTCCTGCCACTTACACAGATAGATGGAGCATTTCTGAGATACCAGCACACGTGTTGTAACATATCAAATTTTGGTCACTAAAATTCCTTTTATCTAAGGGAATAAAGTGGTGAATTAAAGAGCACATGCAAAGACAAAACAAGGCAATTGGTGGTCACACACAACATGAGATGTTTAGAACTTATATTGTGAATATTTGAATTTGCTGCTAGTGACATTCCCGTTGTAGTAGTCTTATTTTGTGACATTTTTAATTAAGGAAATGATGTTCAATGCTTATGATATTTTTCAGTATGAAAGTAGACTTATCAAACTTTAATTTGATAGGTTATTTGGAGCTGTACACAAAGAGTTATGTTTTTTTAAAGTTAGCCTAGTGAAACTAGCCAGCATCCTTGGTAGTGTCCAACAACAATAGTTATAGGAATTTTGATCTTCTAGTTGGCTAAAGATTATATTTTTCCTTGAAACTAGGCTCAATAAGGGTTTCATAGCCTTTAGAATCACTCCAATTGAGTTTGTACAAATAAAGTTATGTTTTTTCAAAATTTGGTTAGAAAATCTGCCAGAATTGCCAACTATTGCGAATTTGGGGAAAAAATGTAATGGAAATTATGTAATTTGTGGAATAAAGTAAAAGCCCATATTTTCCCATTATTGGTGGATATTGCTACCAACATATACAAGGAGAAGGAAAATATTTACTTGGATACAAATTGTACCAAGTGTCATCATCTCAAGCAAGGGACTAAATAAGAATTGATTAAAGATATGAGCACATGTTCAGTTAGCATAAAATATAATATCTTGTACATTTGGTTAGACTAATTAGATGAAGCTCATTTGGTTTATGGAGGACTTTGTTTGGCATCTTTTTGGGCTTAAGAAGAGGAAGGAAATTGGTCCAAAACTAATGAAGAGTTTATGTCCCAATTAGCTAAGGATAAGGCTAAATCAAAAATCACATGCCACAAACTATTAAATTAATATATTTTAAGAAAAGATGAAGAGATATTTTAAAATCTCATCTTCATCTTTCCTTCTCCATTTTTGTGCTACACAAAAAATAAAGAGAGAGAGAGAGAGAGAGAGAGAGAGAAGCTTTGAGACATCGAAACCACACGAGCTAAAGGAAGCAAAATCCAAGTAAGCACTTGTGTTTTCAAGTGATTATGCCTTCTAATTTGTGTAAAACCTCTTTTAATCTCTTCTCTTCCATGAATATCATGGTTAGCAAGCAAGATTCCAAGGGATAAGAGAGAGGGGAAGACGTTCTAGAGAGAAAAAGAAGAGAAATCAAAGGTAAAGCCATAAAATATTGTTATTTTGTTTGATTCAAGGTTGTTGTTGTGATTGTGGTTGATTATTGGTTTTGTTTTGGCTTGGTTTGTGATTTGGGGATGCCAAACATTAAGCAGAAGTGCTGCCCAAATTCACACTAATCATATCTAAAAGGTGTTTAAGTGATTAAACATGGGATTAGAGGTGAAAAGGAGTTGATTTATGGATTAAAATCAAGAGAACACATTTCTCCTAAAATTTTCTAAATTTGTTCCAGGGGCATTTTCATCCTGTTGGAGTTGGAATTTCATCAATTTGAAGATTCCATTATGTTTGGAAGGGAAAATGTTGTAGGGTTCATGTTGTTCATGAAGTGTTAAAAGCCTTGAAATATAAAATGACAAAATTACCCCTAAAACCCTAAATAGGGGTTGCCATGGGCATTTAGTCTTTTGACAGTGATTTTAGGGAAACCAATGTCAAAAAAGGATTCTACATGTAAATTTGTGTAGTAATATGCCGAGTCAAAATTTTTGGAAATGTATAGTTAGACAGGGTATAAAAGGACTTAGACCAGGTCCCCAGGGGAATTGTGGTATTTTTGTAGTTTTAGACAAAGATAACCAACACAATGAGTTTAAAATGAATTATGAGTGACTAATAACTCATTTATCCTAAATTTGGAATTGATATATCGATAGCCCGAGCCGGATACAGTTTTAGACCGACAGTTAGTCAAGGGAAGGGTGATCCAGGGAGTAAACTTACCTCTCCTGCATGTATTTGATATTTTTGCTCATGTATTGAATCATGTGATTGCTTTGCTTAATTATATGAAACATATATGAATGATTGAAGCTTTGTTTCTATTTATGCTATAGCTATAAGTAAGTTGTTTGAAACATTGAGCACCCAGATATGTCATTGTGATAGCATGAGTTTATGTAAGGCAAACATGTCATGCATTAAGCACTTATCCTACATGCATATTGGTGTTGTTGCTAATGTGATTCCCTAAAATCTTACCCTTTCCATAAACAATAAAAATGTTTCAGCAACAGCTAGCAACTCTAAGGGCAGAATCAGAATTACTGGCAACGGAAGGTTCCATACCAGGACAAGAGAAGACGTTGCTTATTTGAAGACCTTTTATTTTTTTTAAAGTCTGTAATTTATTGTGCAATACCTTGTATGGGAATTTTTTATACAATAAAACGTATTGTATCAATAATATCAGTATATTTACCTATTCCTGTTGTACCCACTGAACCACGCATTAATATTCCACTGCAAGTCAAAATAAGTGAGGGTATTACACGCGTGGCATTGTCTGAAGCCTATACCGATAAAGTAGCTTTATACGTAACTTTGCTTTGGGTTGAAACCTTGAGATCCCGCCACCTAATTGGTAACATACTAAAATATTAGTGCCCAATATTGCTTGTAAATAAAATTTGTCGAAAGAAGCTCATTGGTGCCAAGCATATGTGTGTATGGCGCCATTTTTAATAAAAGAGGACACTTGGAAAGATTTTGCTTGTTGTTTATAAAGCAATAATTAAATAATTAAATAAATTAATCTTACTTTGTATGGGGACCATGAAAGATGACTCCTCATAGGTGGACCCCGGGGAAATTCCTTAACTTGCCCTCCCTTGATAAAGTGGACGGTTAGGTAGAGGAAAGAGAAAGAGCGCGGGTCCCACAAAAAGGGACAAATGGTGCCATCTTAAAGAAGAAGAGTATAAAGTCACCTTTTGACTTTATTTGTTGGACTAATATAAAGGTGACACATGTCCCCTAAATGATAGTGTTGCTCTATGCTTTTGAGTTGGCATACCCGAAGGGCGCCACATAGCCTCAAGAGGGGGAAATCCACCTGTCTTTGGTTCGGTCACTGGATTGACTTTCTCAAACACCAACCCAGGAGCCAGGGAAAAACATCAGGCCATACCTTCCCCTAAACATTAGGTCGGCTAAGGGCGTAGGAAAGAGCAGGATCCACTTTTAAAAATAGCGAACACATGTCACCATTTGATTAGATCACCTAAACAGGTGGCACCACAAGATTTTTACACGTGGAAAACAATTTTTAAGACTCATTAAAGGCCTTATATTTTCGGCTAGATGTCCAAAATTCAAAGGAAAATAAAAAAAAATCACAAGAAAATGTTTGGACCACATTGACTTTACTTTTGACTTAGCACACTAATCTTAATAACAACTAGCTTGAGTGTTTGAATTATACAAGTATTGGACGAAATTATAACCTATTGTCCGTAAACTCTAATTATAGGACCTAATAGCAGTTCAAAATCTAAGACCTGCCTGAGCTCAAAGAAATAGTTAGATACCCTTCAGGAAAGGCAACCAGGTAGTAACGTTTTCTTTCATATGTTGTGAGATACATTGTATGTTTGTGGTTTCATCATGAATTTGGAAGTATTCAAAATTTTTTGGGTGGTCGACCAAAGCCTATTGTGTGAGTAGACTCCCGGGCCATAAAAATTACTGTTATGCATGAGTGGAATTCCAGGGCCTATTGCGTGGGTGAACACTCGGGGCCAAGTGATTTGTGTACCTAGCACTATAGTAATATGATCTATTGCATGATGTGCTCTGAATGCTGATTGATATTTCCATGTTATATGATAATTGTTTGCCATGCTCTATGTTCTTGTATATATATGATTGAATGCTTGTTACAACTGGGATTCTTGTGAATCTCACTCTTTTCCTATAAATAATCTTTAGTACAGGCTAGTAGCTCAAAGGGCAAGAAGGTAAATAGGGATATCTAAAGGATGAAGCTGAAAGATTTTGTTTTCTTGTTGGTTATCTATTTTGGAAATTTAAGATTTTGTATATAACTCTGTAACCTTGACAATAATATAGTTGTTGAACTAATAGTACTGGTAGCCTAGTAAATGAACGGTAACATAATAATGGAATAACATAGTTAGATGATGCTTCTGAATGCTAAGGAACATAAATTAAAGAAGGAAATGTGAGACTTAGGTAGAGAATTGCTCGCATATTCTTATAAAAGGAATTAAGAGCCAATGAGACTTTGCAAAGCAATGAACCTTTATGAAAAAGTTTTAAAAGTTTTAATTTCTTTTGAAAACGCCATGCAGACCCAGGTTCACATCTAGTGTTTATAGATAGCATTAATATATGTTTTTGAAAATTTGTCTATTCCAGGACTAACCTTGAGTTAACGGTTTAATTTACTGTGCTTTTGTACTCATCCGAGCTTATTAGGTGCAAGGTATTACAATTTGGTATCAGAGTGTAGATTCTAGCAACGGTGGGTATTTGCTAGAGTCCTCTGCTTATGTTGATAGTTTCTAAGCTTGATTAGTGGCATTATGTTAGGGATTATGAGAGGTAAGAGGAGATTGAGATATCAATCACCCCCTTTGGTCAATCAGTTATCGGAGGAGAGGTGTATTATAGGATGAAGAGCGGTGCTAAGATGATGCGTATCACTAGGAAGAGAGTTCCTATACCAGTAATGGTGAAGATAGGACCTAGTTTGAGTGGAGAGTCTTCTATTAGAGAGAAGGATGAATTGGTGGCTGGGATGTTAGTGTAGGATACCGATTCTACCTTTAACTCTAAGGCTCCAAAGGTCAAGCTAGCTTATGACCCTCACCTTGATGATAAATTATGGAGGTATATGAAGGTGTTATACCTCAGTAGTTATAAGGAGTATAGTGCTACCCAAGTACAGTATATAGGTTCTTGTTTGACATAGAACTACTGTATAGTTAATAGGATATGTATGAGTTGTGGATGACCAATAAAGTATGGATCAAAACCACTTTGGCCTACATCTCGATATGGTCTTTTGGGTCCGAAAGAAGAATAATATAATAGTGTGGGGTCATTATGAGTTTTCTCCTTTTATAGACCTTATGTTTGATTGTGTAGGAGAGTACATGTAAATGATGTAGTATTAATATAGACCTGTTTAGTTAAGACAATGTAGTATAGGCTTCTTTTAGTGTAAATACCAAGCCTACTATTTTAAATATGAATGCTTGTAGTGATATATATATATGTTCCTATTATTTGTTGGTGTATAAGTTTTAAGGAATATATGTATATGTCCAATATGATATTGATGTTGTGATTCCTTTTTAATAGTGAAAAGGAGCAATGGTGCAACTTAGACCAAGGAATGTACCAGCAAACGTGGAGCCTGAAAATGATGAAAGACTTGACCCTATGCAATAAATTCTTAGCATGTTGACAACATAACAAGCTATGATTCAATGCTTGTGAGAGGAACTTTGGGAGGTCAAGGAAAAACAAAATGAGGATAAGACAACTTGAAAACATTAAGGTGAGTCAAGAAGGAGAACAGCCTTAGTTTGACGAGCAATCATAGTAGCTTGAACCGAATCAAGGACCTCCTAATGTAGTGGCCTGTGAAAGAGAAGATCTAAAGTACTGGATGTCTAAATTCTTTAAATATCAACCTTCGGCCTTCAGAGGAAGGTTTGATCCACAAGCTACTGAGGACTATATTGGTCGACTAGAGAAAATCTTTAAGGTGCGAGAGTGTCCTACGAAAATGAAGGACTGGATGGCTATATACAAACTGGAGGGAGATGCTGGTCACTATAGAGGAACACATCAGTTGTTTTGAAGGGCCGATATATTCCACTGACCTGGGAAATTTTTCAAGAAAAGTTTAATGATAAATATTTCCTGAGTTTCGTGAGGGTCAAGAAAGAAAATGAATTTCTAGCTATATATTAGGGAGATAGTGAAACCTTTGATGATTAGTTATCACGGTTGATTTGCTTATCTCATTACTCCTCTTATCTAAAATTTTAGGATGATGAGGTTGATTCAGGGATTGAATCTTGAGATGGAAGAGAAGAAAGTTGCCGGCAGTTCATCGAATGCAACAAAGCAGTAGAAGTGTGTCGGCTAACAGAAAGTAACTTGAGGAGGATGCATATAAATAAAAATGGCAACAATCGAGGTGGACTTAATCAGGGTGATACCTCGTAGAATTGTAAGGGACAAGGGTTCTCATAAAAGGGGAACATCAAGAAGCCCTTTCAGTCTAGGAACCGTGGTAACCATAAACCCTCGACATCTCAAACATGCCCTTGGTATGGTAAGTCACATCCAAGACGATTCTGTAATGTCCCTATTAGCCAGATAATCTGTTATGCCTGCCAGAATCAAGGTCGAGTGTTTTCTTTGACACATGAAGAAGCAAAAAAGTCTCTTAAGCTAATACAAGGTAAAGTCCTTCTTAATGATAGTTCATTGTAAGCTTTGTATGATTCGGGTACTAGTCATTCCTTCATTGCTTATGACTGTGCTAAGCATCTAGGACTACATGTTCATAAACTGCCATTTAACTTGATTGTGTTGATACCATTAGGTGTTAAAACTATGACTGCTGATGCTTGTCTAAATTGCAAGGTAAACATCAAGGGACATGAGTCTACAGTTGACTTGATTTGTTTACCTCTCCAAAAACTTGAGGTTATATTGGGTTTTGACTGGTTGACAGCAAATAATGTGATATTGAATTTCGGGAACAAGAAGATAGTATATCTTACTCTGCGGAAGGATGATAAAGATGATGCTAGTCTAAACTTCCTCTTAATAGCGGAAGCTGAGAAATGCCTAAGGAGGGGATGCTAGGGATATATCATGTTCTTTTCTGTACAGGTAGAGATAGAGGTAACTCTAAAAGATATATTGATTATAAGGGAATCTCCTAATGTGTTTCCGGACAACCTTAGTAGTTTACCTCTAGAAAAAGAAGTGGAATTTGAAATCGAGATTATGCCTAGAGTTGGATCTATATCAAATGTCCTATATCGAATGGCTCCAAATACGATAGCGGAGCTAAAGAGACGATTAAGGAATTACATGAGAAAGAGTTCATTTGATCGATTGTCTCAACGTAGGGAACTCCGATGCTATTTGTTAAGAAGGACGGGAGCCTGAGGCTATGTATTGACTACAGAGAGTTGAATAAGGTGATCATCAAGAATAAGTACCAGCTTACCAAGTTTAATGACCTTCTAGATCAACTGTCTGGTTCTAGTGTATTTTTGAAGATTAATCTAAGGTTAGGATATTATCAGTTGTGAGTGAAAGCAGATGATGTACCAAAGGCTACTTTTAGGACTAGATATGGGTACTATGAATTCCTAGTGATGCCCTTTGGTTTAACCAATACACCTACCACATTTATGGACTACATAAACTGCATCTTTCATTAGTACTTAGATCAGTTCATGGTAGTCTTCATCGATGACATGTTTATATACTCTAAGAGTAGAAAAGAGCATGAGGAGCATTTGAGGGTAATTATAGGGATCTTGAGAGAGTAGCAACTTTATGCCAAGATAAGAAAGTATGAGTTTTGGCTTCTGGAAGTTAAATTTCTGGGCCATGTTATCACACAAAAAGGAGTCTCAGTGGATCCCAGTAAGGTGGAAGTAGTACTGAATTGGAAGAGGCCATAAAATATTGCTGAGATATGCAGTTTTCTGGGTCTTGTTAGTTATTATTAGAGATTCATTTAGAATTTCTCCCGTATCACCTTGCCAATGACCAAGCTTACTTGAAAGGATCAATCATTTAAGTGGGATGACAAATGTGAGAAGAGCTTTACTAAGTTGAAGGAGAGGTTGACAACTACACCAGTGTTGATTATCCCCGATCCTAGTTTGACCTATGTGATTTACAGTGATGCTAGTAAGCATGGATTAGGATGTGTCCTTATGCAGTAGGGTATAATGGTGCCTACGCCTCCCGACAGCTAAAGTCTCACAAGATAAGTTATCCGACACATGATCTGGAGCTTGCAAAAATTGTGTTTGCACTAAGATATACTGACACTACCTATATGGTGTAACTGTGGAACTATACTGTGATCACAAGATTCTTCAGTATCTATATGACCAGAAAGAGTTGAATATAAGATAGCACAGATGGATGGAGTTGCTGAAAGTTACAACCTGGAGATGAAGTATCATCAGGTAAAGCTAATGTCATCGTTGATACTCTTAGTCAAAGGTGGTGCAAGTGGCAATTATGATGGTATGGGAATAGAAATTAATAGAAGATTTTTGAGATCTAAATCTCTCAAATTAGATCGTATGTGTTAGCTATGGTATTACCTATTAAGAAAGTGAAATGAGAGCTAAGATCGAGAAGGCAAACAAATAAGATGAATGAGTAGAATCCATCATAATCATGTTTATACAAGGACAAGCTCCAGAGTATAATCTTTTTCCTAGTGGATTGGTTTGATACAAAAAGAGAATCTATGTTCTATGGAAGGCTGACTTGAGGCAGAAAATCTTAGATGAGGCTTACAAGAGTCAATATACCCTTCACCTCAGAATGGTAAAGATGTACTTTGATCTAAGTCTATGTACTGATGGCCCAGATTGAAGAAAGATGTAACCAAGTTTGTAGCTCGGTGTCTTACCTGTCAGAAGGTAAAGATTGGACACTAGAGACGGCTAGGACTCCTTCAGATCCCCGAGATTCTAGAATGAAAGTGTATAGCGAGACCATGGATCTTGTGGTGGGGTTGCCCAAAATCAGAAACCATGATGCAATCTGGGTAATTGTGGATTGATTCATGAAATTGCCACATTTTATACCAATTAGTACTAGCTATTATTCTGATAAACTTGCAAAGATATACATAAAGGAGATAGTCAGACCCCACAATACACCAAAGAGTATTATTTTTGACGGAGATCCTTAGTTTACTTTGAGAATTTGGAGATATCTACATGAAGCTTTGGGTACTAAGCTAAAATTTAGTATGGCCTATCATCTTCAGATGATGGGTAGTCAGAGAGGACTATATATACTCTGGAAGACATGTTAAGAGTATGGTAATAGACTTCAAAGGAAGTTGGGAATACTACCTTCCATTTATTGAATTTGCTTACAATAAGAGCTATCATACAAGCATTCAGATGGCTTGGTATGAGGCGCTCTATAGAACGAAGTGTCAATCCCCTCTCTGCTAGAATAAGTTATCAGAGAGAAGGTTTTATGGGCAGATCTGGTGGATCATACTACTGAACAGATCAAAATCATTAAAAAGATACTAATGGCAGTTTAGAGTAGGAAAAAGAGCTATGCTGACAGGAAAAGAAGGCCCCTGGAATTTGAGGTCGGTGAACACATATTTCTAAGGTTTCACTTATTACCAGTATTGGTAGGGCAATAAAGAGAAAGAAGTTAAGCCCTCGATATATCAGCCCATTGAAGATTTTGTTGAGAGTTCGGCCAGTAGGATACTGGATTACTTTAGCCCAAACACAAGCAAATTGCATGACATCTTCCATGTTTCTTAACTAAGAAGTACCAACCGGACCCGAAGAATGTTATAGAGTTTGAGGTTGTTGGTATGTAAGAAAATCTCACCTATGAGGCTGAGCTAGAACAAGTTATTTAGTGACAAAAGAAACAGCTTAGGCATAGAAGCATTCCATTTGTAAAGATGGTCAGGAAGGGGTTATTATCACCCCAAGAGGCAACTTGGGAGGTAAAGGACAACTTTCGGAAGCGTTTCCCAGAATTTATGTTTTAGAACTTATAACAAATTTCCGGGGCGAAATTTATTGTACTGGGGGTGGTGGAGTTGTAACTTACTAAAATATGAGCGCTCGGTATTACTTGTAAATATAATTAGTTGGAAGAAGCTCATTGGTGCCAAGCATATATATGCGTATGGCCCCATTTTGAATAAAAGAGGACACTTGGCAGGATTTTACTTGTTGATTCATAAAGTAATAATTAAATAATTAAATAAATTAATCTTACTTTGTGTGGGGACTGATAAGTAAAATATTTGTATATTTATTTTCTCTTGTATGATGATTTTATGGATGATATTTGAGCTCAATTTAATGAATTTGGATGTAATTGATAAATAAATAATGATTTGGGCATAAAATAGAATTTCTTGAAAAAAATACTAAATCAGACCCTTTTTTAGTTTTCAGGTAATATCTGGAGCTCTAGATGTTGGATTGGGACATTCGTTAGATGGATAAAAAGCTAAGAAAGAGCTTTACAACTTTTATGTTGAGACCAAACCCCAGTTCTATCTCTATGAGTTATGAATTTTGCTTGGAAGTTGAGGACGTGAATTTGTTCAAGTCTGACCTATGCCTACTAATTTTACCATAACTAGAGCTGTAAATATTGAAATGAGGAGTTTGCACTTATGCTTCAAGCTAAGATCCAGAGCTACAACTTTCATGAAGATCAAAATGTGAAATTTCACCAACCATTCCATCTATCACATTTCACCTACCACTTCATCTTCCTTTTCACCTATTACTTCATCTACCACTTCATCTTCCTTTTCACCTACTACTTCATCTACCACTTCATCTTCCTTTTCACCTACTACTTCATCTACAATTTAACCTACTCCATTCTTCCCTATATATAGCCATCATCTCCTTCCCATTTGATACACAATTTCATATCCATTACTCTCCTCTCTTCACTACTTACACACATTTCATATCCATTACTTTCCTCTTCTCTCCACATACACCATTTTAGAGTTAATTTCATGCACTATATTTGCTTCTTGCATGCCCCCTACATGGAAGGCTTAGGTAGTCCTCCTTTATGGATAGTATAGGTTGCCACCTACATGGAAGGTTTTACCTCCTAAAGGGACGACTATATTTTCTCCATTTTCATGCATCTTTTGGTTGTATATTTATGCTTTAGAATTTAATATTCAAGATTTTTGCAATGTTTATGAAGTTTGCAATTTATTTTGGTTTTGTTTTTAATTTCATCATGAGCTAAGTTTTTCTAGGGCGATAACGTAGCTTACTGATGATTGATTGAATCTTAACTTATTAAATCTATTTTGAATTTCTCCTTCATGATTGATTTTTAATTATTGTTCTTAATGCTTTCAATTGATTGACCACCTTTTGAATGATTTCAATATATATGTTGAGACCGGAAGGAGATGCATGTATGTAGATCCTATAATTAAACCATAACTTGTATATGAAATAGGAATATATTCATATGAGTTGTCTCAAACCAGGAAAATCCATTAGTCTTTGGTCTGGTCACCGGATTGACTTCTTAAATACCGAACCCAGGAGCCAGGGAAAAACATCAAGCTATACCTTCCCTTGACCATTGGGTTGGCTAAGGACCCAGGAAAAGAGTGGGACCTACTTTTTAAATTAGAGGACACGTGTCACCATTTAATTAGATCACCTAAACAGGTGGCACCATAATATTTTGACATATGGCGGATAATTTTTAAGACTCATTAAGGGCCTTATATTTTTGACTAGATGCTTAAAATAAAAAAAAAAGAAAATGTTAGAAGAGAGAGAGAGAGTATGAATAGTAACATTTCTTGATGTCAATTAACCAAAACCCTAATGAATTGGTGTTTTCTTTCAAAATACCCTTCACAAACCTTATTCTCCTCGTCATAAGCTTCATTTCTACGCTTTCAAATTTTGTTTGGAGGTGTTTAGTGACTTCTTGCTGATTGAAGTACTGTCGGATTTTAGAACCAGTCATGGAAACAAGTAGCGATAAGTGTAAGCTTTAATTTAAAACGATTGGTTTGTGATTTTGATGAGCTTTCATAAGGGTGTGGGGGTTGTATAATTTTGACCAGTAGAGGGTTTTAAGGGTTAATAGTGTTTTAATCATCTATATATGGTCAAAAGATGACTTATGATGATATTATGCTAGATTGGCGGTTAAAATTCTGTTTTGGTTGATTTTGGCAAACAGGGTTCTGTTCGGTAAGATTAGATAGGGGCTAAAGGCTTGTGATTTTGATGTATTTCATGTTTCCCTTGTGTTTAATATAGAAAACCATGTAGGAATAGCCCATAGTTGTAAATTATGGATGACTGCAAATAAATACCGAAAACTGGAAATTCTGCCAGTGTAAATTCTGTGCGTGGCAGTCTGATTGTGTTACATTTTCGAATAGGCAAATGATGTCCAAAAATTGTGAAACTTTCTAGTTTGAAAGTAGATATGTCAAGATTTAATTTGATAAATCATTTGTGTCAACTGAATTTGTATACTAGAAGTTCTGTATTTTTGAACATTGGGCATGTAAAACTAGCAAGTTCTGCAACAGTAGCCAATAAAATGGAATTCTGAATTAATGTACGTCCAGATGACTAATAGCTATATCTTTTCCTGAAAATAGACTAATTAGAGGTCACATAGCCTTTAGAATCATCACAATTGGACATTTGCACATAAAGTGGTGAATTTTCAAAGATTGTTAAAAATTCTGGCAGAGTTAGGTGTATGTTCAAAAATACAAAATGTAATGGCACCATGTAATTTTTTTGAACTTAAGGGTGAAATTAACCATCTTGGGATAGTTGGATCATATTGACTTTAATTTTGACTTAGCACACTAACCTTAATATAACCAACTTGAGTGTTTGAATTATACAAGTATTGGACAAAATAATAAAATGTTGTCCGTAAACCTCAATTATAGGACCCAATAGCTGTCTGGGATCTAAGACCTACCTGAGCTCAGAGAAATAGTTGGAGACCCATCAGGATTTGTATATAACTTTGTAGTACTGATAATAGTACAGTGGTAGAACTAGTAGTACTGGTAATCTAGTAAATGGACGGTAACATAATAATGAAATAACATAGTTAGATGATGCTTTCGAATGCTAAGGAACATAAATTAGAGAAGGAAATGTGAGACTTAAGCAGAGAATTGGTCGCATACTCTTATAAAAGGAATTAAGAGCCAATAAGACTTATAAAAGAAATGAACGTTTGCAAAAATGTTTTAAAAGTTTTAATTTCTTCTAAAATACCCACGTAGACCCGGGTTCATGTCTGGTGTTTGTAGATGGGATTGATATACGTTTTCAAAAAATTGTCTATTCCGGGAGTAACTCCTGGGTTAACGGTTCAATTTACTGCACTTTTACACTCATCCAAGCTTGTTAGGTGCAAGGTATTAGATAAGTCCCTTCAAATTTTTTATTTTAGGTTGGCTTAATAAGAAGACGCTACCCAGTTACCTCATGAATTACATGACTAATTAGCTAGGACAACTTATCGGTCTTCGGTCAGGCCATATGTCTGTCCTCCCTTGACATACACATGAAAGTTGGGAAAATCATTAGACCTCCTTTCCCTTGACCCTTGAAGTCGACCAAGCATAAGAGGGAGGGTTCCAACACTTCTTTCATGATAAATTTCGGCCAAGAGGGGGAAAAATAAGAGAAAAATTGTGAGAAAAAAGAAAAAGGAGAGAAGGAAGACGAACTTGAAGAAAACAAGGTGAGAGAAAGTGTTCTTGAGTGACTTTCAACCCCAAAATCATATTTCTAGCCCGTAGAGCCTTCAAAAATCTTTTTCTTCCCATCGAGAACAACATTTCCACTATTTTAGATTCTTGAACAAAGGAGTTTCATGCTGCCTCTAAGGTGTAGGTACTGGCAAAATCAAGAACCAGTTATAGTGTAACCCCCTCCGTAATTATATACAAAATATGCGATCAAAATGAAATAAAGACCAATAATAAACAAAACTATTTTAAGATCCCATCTTCACGATAGGGTTTTCACAAATAACTTTCGAAATCTAATTTACCTAGTCTCATATCCAATTTCAAATACAATTACATCATGCGGAATATCACATTTATACAAATATCAGAGTGTACAAAAATATCATCTCGGCAACTCCCGGGTTCATATCTTTACTAAATATACATAGGGCACAATTGTCCATTACAATTTCCACATAGGGATAATCCAAATCTTCTCAAATACATCTACAATTATCGTATCCAAACACATTCCAACCCGTACATATCCAAATCCGAATCCAAATATACATAATACTCCTAACTATGATAACCAACTACCAAAATCTCTAACCCAAAGGAGTCCTCGTTGACTTTGCCCGTTTGCTCCATCCTAGATCCACCTACCTTGTCTAAAATGCTTGTAGGGGAGGGTAAGATTCTAGAGAATCTCAGTAGGAAACAAATACCAATATGCATGTAAGAATAGTGTTTAATGCATGACATGCTTGCAATACACAACTCATGCTCACACAATGACATGTCTGCGTGCTCAATGTTTCAAAAATATACTCATGGCTATAGCATAACTATAAACAGAGCTACAATCATTTATACATGTTTCACATAATCAAGCAAAGCAATACATGCATCAATACACAAACACAAAAATCAAAGCATGCAAGAGAGGTAAGTTCCCTACCCTTGTTCTTTCCACGTATACTCCAGCTCCACTTACTCGCGATCAGAACGAATACCGAACCACAACCAGGGCAAATATCAACCCTATATCAAAGCAAGGACATCTGTTTATTCTCTATTCCAAAACCTTACTTTCATAATACTTAAAGTTGGTTACCATTCAAGACCTTTAGGTGGCTAATCAAAGCCTACACATATGCCTAAAGGCTTGGGAAACACTTAACCAAAGATCACCTTTTAAAATTCCAAAATAATGAGTTTTGGGGGTTGGCCATGGCCCACAAATCCACTGGCCATGCCCAAAAACTGCTCAAAATTTGGGCCGCGGCCCAATAATTCACTGGCCGTGGCTATGAAAATCCTTTTTCTTGGCTGAACTTCCAAAAATCATAACTAATTCCACAAAAATTGAAATGAGGTGATTCCAAAGCCAAATGAAAGATATTCAAGTCCTCTTCATAGAAAAATATAGGCCCTTACTAGAAATCAACACAAAAATACAGAATTAACCAAAATCCACTACTGCCCCAAAACAGTGTTCAGTTTCAATCCCAAAATTTGGACAGTCATATCTCCCAGTTCCCAAAATGAAATGGCACAAATTAAAGATCCATTTTAAAGCTTGGGATATGAAATGTAAGACTGGAAAGCTTCATAATTGTCTAACATCATTTGCCCTGTTAAAACGTCCACACGGGCAGACTATCTAGAACAAAGTTTCAAGGGACAGCATTTTAGATTTTCACAATTGGCTTCTAATGGTCCCTTTTTCACATCAAACACCATTCCCATACAAATTTTCACAAGGAATCCATTGGAAAAACCAAATTAACCAATTTCACATTATATTGACATGTTTCACAATGAATTACAACATGTTACACAATTTACAATTCAATCCACAACATTCCACTACTTCCAATTTCACATCCAAAACCAAATCAAATGACTTTAAAGCACAACTTGACATCATTTGCCACACAAAACAGAATCCAATTCTCCAATTTCATACCACATGAAATTCATCAAAAAATCAGGGCAAATTCTACAAATCACAATACTCAACCAAAACTCACCAAACTTAGATCAAAAGGTTTCAAATACTCATCTCTTCCTCTTCCCAAGGCCAAATAATTGATTCTTCATCTTTCCAAATTTCCTCAAGCCATCAAACACCTCTTTTCAAAAATATAAAATCATAGAGATGAAGCTCTCATCAACATGATCAAGATTAATGAAGAGGATTTAGCCATTAGAGGCCAATTAGTGCTCCATACCTTGAATTTCTTCTTTCTCTTTCTACTTTGAGCAAAGCAAAAATGGAGAACAAGAGAGAGAGAGAGCTGAAGATGAAGATGATGAAGTAGAGGATCAGTTTTTGGGATGCCAAAACTGACCAAGTAGAGAGGAGAGGAGAGAGGGAATGTTTGAAATCTTGACCCAAGATCCAAGGGTCCAAATTGTGCCAAGTGTCACCCTCTTACTCCACCAACCATGAGTTCACATAGGCACACTCACACATGATTCCACCCCTTTTAAACTATCACAATCAATCTCAACCATTGATCTTTGAGTTACCAATGAGCTTCCTCTTTGGTAACCGATCAATTGGTCAGTAACTTTACCGTTTTACCCCTGATTATGGTAATTCACACTGAATCACCACCAATTACATTTTCTCATTCATTCACACTATACATAAGCCCTCCCCTTTATTTTCATTCAATTTAGATGTTAATCCATAATTGAACTCAAATACAGGGTTTCGGTATTGCTCATAACACAAGTGACTACAATCTATACCATATTCTCCAAAAGGGTTATCTATCAATAATCACCTCCACTTTTTGAGTCATTAACCCTTAATCACAATTTGGAATCTTGCTAAATTGGGGCTTAGCAATCCACTTATTTTAGACTAATTCTTTAGCCTCGAGTCTCAAAATTCGGGGTATTACATATAGTACTGTGTAAAGGTAAGCGTAAGCTATGATTTGAGTATAATATCTTGAGGTTTGATTAAGTTTTCATGAAGATATTGTGTTGACATAAACTTTTGGCCAAGGTTTTGTTGGTCTTAATGAACATGATGTTAAATAAGGTCTGAGTATGGTAGGAACGAGATTTGACAAGTCGTGTGGATTGAGATTGCAAAATCACTTTGTGGTGACCTAGGTTTATGTTTTGGCCAGACCAGGGCACTAGGAAGGATTGTGAGTTTGATGATTTTTAGGTTTCCAACTAGTTTAAAACAAAAAATTGTGTAGGATAAAGGTAAGAGATTGACTTTAGAAACATTGGAATTGAAAATGTAATTTTTGGCCTAAAATTCTAATATTTCAGCCCTAACCCAAATTTGGGTTTTGAAATGGATTCTACACACAAAATTATGTAGGAATAGCAAGTGGTTATGATTTTAAATGGATTGGATTAAATACACTCAATTTGGAGTTGAGAGTTGTTTAAGGTTAGTGTTGCCAGATTTGTTTCCGTGAAGTCAAATTGCTTGAGGTTCAAATTTAGATGATCAAAACTTATCCAATGATCATGATATTTTACAGGTCAAGATTATCATCTAAATATCATGATCATGTAAGTTATGATTTGTTAAAGTTTATGTATAAAATTTGGAATGAATTATGAGGTAGATATGTTGGTTATGGATTTTAGAATCTTAGCTCCCTCAATTAACCGTGGTTAATATTTTTCCTTTATAGAGGACTTAAAGAGCTTCATGTAGGACTGTAACCACCTTATTTGATATTTTCTAGCTTAAGTTATGAATTTGCAAAGTTTCTTGATGAATCTGGCAGATTAGGGTTGACCTTATGTGTCACACCCTATAATCACGCTACCCTTTAAACATGGAGTTTTGTGGTGGCAGACTCAATCAGACTATCATCGTGGCCCCCTAATAGCAGGTTTCTTTCACCTTCCCAACCCTCGAATACATGACCTGGGGCTATAAGTCGTATGCCATATGAGAGTTGGTACCATTAAGCTAGCTACTTATAGCCCCAGGTCGTGTGTTTGAGGGTTGGGAAGGTAAAACAAACCCACTATCGGGGGGCTGCAGGGATAGTCCAATTGAGTCCACTACCACACATCTCTATGCTTAGAGGGTAGCATGATTGTGGGATGTGACAGTCAGGTTTGAAGCATTTAGAGGGAATTGGGTTTAAAAGATCATGAGGATTAGATACCTTTTTGAGAGGCTTATATGACTACCATAAATACCCAATCTATAAGGAAAGCAGACATATACTATGTCCTAGATTAGGAATGCAATAGACATAGCACGAGAGTACTAAAGATAACCAATAATTTAAGTAAAGAGAAAAGATTAGGATAGGTCAAAAATAACATAATTCTAATTATGCGAATGGTATTGGATCAAGTAATGACCCATCTTCATAAATGTTAGGATTCAACATTTGCCTTGGATTCAATATTTGCCTAAGCCTAAAGAAGTTTGCTGATATAGGTAAAGCCACGAAAAGTATTCAGGTAGTAACTCTTTCTCTCATATATTACATATTGTTCTACATGTATGTTTTTACCATCAAATGTATGATTATAATGATTGGGCCAGTGTGTCCTGAGATATGCTTTCAGAGTTATGTCAGGTAGTGGCCCGAGGTTGTAGAACCTGATGTGCAAGTTTACATGGGGCAGTAACCCTGGGCTATAAGACCTAATGGTTGTAAAACCTGATATGTATCTTGCATGGGGTAGAGGCCTTGGGCCGTAAGACCTGTTCTACCAAGAGTTACGATATTGTGTTTCATGAATGTTGTTATTGTTGCATCTTGATCTTTGAATGTTGTACATGATGATTGCTATTGTATTATGGTTTATTTAGCATGCTTTGTGAACATGCATATGTTATGAATGAATGTGGTTACTACTGAGGTTCTTGGGAATCTCACCCTTTCCTATAATAAACATACAGTGAAAGCAAGCAGCTCTTAGATGTTTATAGGATTTAAGTTTAAGCAAAATATGGATCTTAACCCACTAATGATTATATTAAGGGTTGCTAATTTAATGGGAGATTACTAACTAACTTTGCATATTTTACTTGTAGAATGATGTCGACTAGTAATATTGCTACAATATCGTTGCAATCGATCCTTGAGAAGGACAAACTCAAGGGGACAAACTTTCTTGATTAGGTCAGGAACTTGAGAATAAGTAGGAAAGAAAGGCTTATGTCCTAAATCAACCCATTCTTGAGGAACTTGCAGCCAATGCTCTAAGAGCTTAGAAAGATGCTTACACAAAGCATAAGGATGACTCTATAGATGTAGGTTACTTGATGCTTTCCACTATGGTTCCAGAGCTCCAAAGAGATCCAAAATTAATAGAGGCTTATAAGATGATTGTCCATCTTAAGGAAATATTACAGCAATAGGCAAGGCAAGGAAAGGGTATGAAAAGGAAAGGGAAGGGCAAATGGAAGGGTAATGGCTTTAGTGGTAAGTCCAAAGAGTCAAAAAAGCTCGAAACCAAGCTTGTACCCAAGAAGGCAAAGCCTCGAAAGGAAAAAGTATGCTTCTTCTACAATAAACCAAGTCATTGGAAGAGGAATTTCAAACTCTGCCTCGAAGATTTGAAAAAGAATAAGAAGGATAGTGGGGCTATCTCTTCAGGTGTTTAGGTTATAGACATTCATTTTTCTACCTTCTCTATATGGGTATTAAATACTACATTTGGTTTTCACATTTGTACAAATGTGCAGGGTCTTAAGGATAGTAGAAAGCTGAAGAAGGGTAAAGTGGACCTACGAGTTGGAAATTGAGCAAGAGTTGCTGCTTTAGCTATAGGAACTTATAAATTTGTTCTGCCCAGTGGGCTTTTGTTAGTTTTGAGCAATTGCTATTATGTTCCTGCTTTGAGTAGTAACATTATTTCTCTTTCTTATTTGGATAAGGAAGGTTATACTTTCATTATTAGGAATAGTAAATGTTCTATTTGTCGTAATGATGTTTTCTATGCTGATGGGGACTTGCATGTTGGTCATTATATATTTAATCTGGAACAACCTAATAGTGGAAATATCTGTAACGTAACTACCAAAAGGATAAAATCAAATGATTTGCATCCGACATCCCTTTGGCATTATCGTGTAGGCCATATAAATGAGAAACACATTTCTAAACTCCATCAAGATGGATTTCTTAACTCATTTGATTTTGAATCATATGATACATGTGAATCTTGCTTATTAGGAAAGATGACAAAGGCACCTTTTACTGAGCTCAGTGAGAGGGCCACTGATTTATTGGGCCTCATACATATAGATGTATGTGGACCACTAAATACAGCTATAAGAGGAGGTTATATGTACTTCATCACATTTATATACGACTTTAATAGATATGGATATATCTATCTAATGAAACATAAATGTGAATCTTTTTAAATGTTTAAAATATTCCCAAATAAAGTACAAAACCAACTTGCCAAGATGATTAAAGTGCTTCAATTTGATCGAGGTGGTGAATATTTGAGCTAAGAGTTGATTGACCATCTTAGGAGTTGTGGGACAATCTTAAAATTGACTCCTCCAGGAACACCACAATGGAATGGCGTTTCTGAATGAACAAATCAAACACTATTAGATATGGTTTGATTATGAAGAGTCAAATAGATCTTCCACCATCCTTTTAAGGCCATGCCCTAGAGACAGCTGTATTCATACTAAATCATCTTCCATCTAAGCAAATTGACAAAGACAACATATGAGATATGGACTGGAAAGAAACCCATTTTATCTTTTCTCAAGATTTGGGGATGTGAGGTATATCTTAAGCAACGAGCCTTAGATAAATTAGCGCACTGATCCTTAAAGTACCTTTTCGTGGGGTATCCTAAGGGAACAAAGGGATGCTATGTCTATAATCCCACTGATAAGAAAGTGTTTGTTATTCAAAATGGTAAGTTTCTCAAAAGAGCGTTTATCTAAAAGAACTAGTTGGAGCAAGGTACATCTTGAAGATGTTTGAGAGTCACAAGATAGCACAGAACCACACATGGAAAACAGAGAAGACTTACAACAAGTTGCTGAGCCTCCTCAAGTAATACAAGGTCTACATAGATCTGATATGATATGGCATCAGCCTCAGAGACATGGATTTCTGATTACTGAAAACCATGATGTGTTACTCATTAAGCAGAACGAACAAACCACTTATCAAGAAGCCATAGTAGGACCAAACTCTGAGTAATGGTTGAATGACATGAAGTCAAAAATGCAATCCATGTATGATAATCAGGTATGGACCTTAGTCGATCCACCTAAAAGTGTAAAAACTATAAGGTGCAAATGGGTTTTCAAGGAGAAAATTGACATGGATGGTAATGTAACTGTCTTTAAGGCACGACTGGTTGCAAAAGGATTCACTCAAACTCATGGTATAGACTATGATGAAAGCTTTTACCTCATTACAATGGCCATATCAATCAGAATCCTTCTTGCCATTGCATCATATTATATTTATAAAATATGGTTGATTTACATCAAAACAGCCTTCCTTAATAGAAGCTGCATGAGGATGTGTACATGACACGACTTGAAGGCTTTATGTGTTCAGAGGACTCTGGTAAAGTGTGCAAGCTTCAAAGATCTATTTATGGATTAAAGCAAGCATCTTGGAGTTGGAATCATCATTTTGATAAAATAGTCAAAGAGTTTGGATTCATTTGAGACATCAATGAACCTTTTGTTTACAAGAAGGTTAGTGGGAGCATAATTGTATTTCTAGTACTTTATGTAGATGACATCTTTCTCGTTAGGAATGACATTCCTACCTTGCAGAGTGTCAAGACTTGGTTAGGAAAGTCTTTCTCAATGAAAGACTTAGGTGAAGTCATATATATCCTGGGGATTAGGATCTATATAGATAGATGTAGGATGCTAATAGGCCTAAGTTAGTGCACATACATAGACAAAATACTATATAGGTTTAGTATGCAGGATTCAAAAAGGGGTTACATGCTAATGTCGCAAATCCAAGATGACCTTAAATTGTAATCTGGATACATATTCCTCCTGTATGGTGGAGCAGTAAGCTAGGCAGAGCACTGTAGCAGATTCTGCAATAGAAGCTGAGTATATAGCAGCATCAATGCAACTAAGGAATCCATTTGGATCAGAAAGTTTATTACTGAACTAGAGGTGGTACCTACTATCTCAAATCCAATAGAATTGTTCTGTGACAATAGTGGTGCTATTGTACAGGCCAAGGAGCCTAGGTCACATCAAAGGACCAAGCATATATGCAAGCGAATTCATCTCATTAGAGAAATCACTGATAGAGAGGACATAAAAATATGCAAAGTAGCAAGAGAAGACAATGTTGCTTATCCTCTTATCGAGTCACTTGCACAGGCAAAGCATGAGCGTCATGTTAGGACAATGAGAATTAGGCAAATTAATGATTGTACCTAGTACAGTAGGAGGATGTTGGAAATTGTGCTTTAGGTGCCAATCATTGTACTTTGAACATTATTAATTTAATGAATTTCGCCATTATGTTATTATATTATTCGCACATTCGCTGTGATGATTGTATCAATGGATAAATCATAAAGATTGTCCTAAATATCCCTGGTCGGTCATCTATGCGTGAGTGGAGATGAAATAAGACCAATATGACTTTGATAAGACATGGAGATGCAAATCAAAGTCTTAGGCACTTATAAGAGTATAAGGTGCTGGACCAACCCACTATAAGAAAGCTACATGGATCAAGTCACAAGCTTGTCTCATGTATAACCACGTCACTATGCCCTTCGAACTGAAGTCATCATGGATTCCTACATAAGAGTTGCTAAGTTTTGAACTAGTCAAAAGTCACCTTTGATCAAGTTTTGATAAAGGCTACAATCGGGTTTAATGGTTTTTCATGTAGAGGAATATGAATGGTCAAGATGGAATTTGTCCCTTAAATTAGTAGAGACATTATTAGGCCCCTTAATGAGTGAGTTTGAGAAATGCATGTCCATACTATGATGGAAAGGAGTTTCTATTTCTGTTGTTAGACTACCTAGGAATCAGGAAAGTAATGGTCAGGAACAGGAGGATGACATTATCTTGCCTCATCCTTGGCCGAAATATCATGTGATAAAAGGGATATGACAAGCTTGTATGACAAGTTGCATCGGTTTATCGATCCTCATATGAAATTGGGTAATTGTAATGTCTTGCTAGAGGCCGCTTACGACTTGTGGGTTAGTATAGCCATTGGGCTACTGCAAACTTTGTATGGGCCTATAGGGTCGCACACAAGTATGGCCCAACACGAGCTATAATGTCCAGGTTTATTGAATTTAAGATGTGTCTAAGATTCAATGAGTACAATGTTTAATCTAGGGTGGATGAAATTATATATTTATATATATGTATATAATATTAAATTCATGAAAAGAAAAATTAATAATATTATATGTGTATATATATATGTATTTTTGAAATACATATATATATATATGTGTGCATAATATATATATGATAATATTATTATATTATGTTAGTTTTTAAATTTAGTTAGATAAATTAAATTTAATAACTAACATAATTGAGATATAATATCTTAGATTTAATTTATAAAGATAAATTAAATCTATTGGCTCTTTATTTGGATTAAATAAATAGGTTAAATTAAAACTGTTGGATAGATTTAATTAAACCAAATTTATTTGATTATCTTATCAAGATAATTAAGGGTTAATTAATTTTGAACTTAATCAAGATTAATTTTGAAATTCTAATATAGCCCTCATGGGTTATAAAAATGATGGAGCAGAAAAACTCATGTACGGAAAAGAATTCAGAGCCTCAAGGAAACCCTAGCAGACATTGGAGGTGATAGCACGCAGTCCATGTTCGAGTTGCATTTATGTGGATACCGATAGAGGGAGTCGATCTGAGGTGTTGGCTCCTAGAGATTGAGAAGGGCAAATCATAAAAGGTATGATTCTTTCTAACTCGATTTAAGCGCCGTTGATTGATCCATAATTGGGATTAGTAAAATTTTAAAATTCTTCTGCTGTGCCAGCCAATCCTAACAGCTCTGGCTAAAGATACTATAATAAAGTCTTCTGCTGTTACTCTTAATTTTAGAGTTCATATATTATGTATTTACGAAATTGTTTCTATATTTATTCCGACATGTGGCATCAGAGTCCATTCTCCTCTGCCTAGTATCGTATGGCTATTATTCTGTCTTAATGAATAGCTTGATATTTGCGAATTTTTTACTTTTAATCCTTTGAGAGTTTCGGTTATATTCAGTCAGTGGTTTTTTTTGTTCTAATTGCTCTTGTTCAATTTTTGTTTCGATGATATTAGAGACCCTATTTTTGATATATTTGAGAGTTTGAAGCTTATCTCAATACATGTTTAATCAGCTTTGATCTGTGCAATCGATTAGAGCCTATTCTTCCCTTAAAGTTTGTTTTCAAAATATCATAACATACATTTTGATCAATCTTAAAGCATGTTAATGTCAATTTGGGATTTTAAGATTAGTTTTGAATATATTTTTAGTTTATGAGTTCGCCCTTATTCCTACATGGCTACCATTACAGTTCCAATGAATCTCTGTATGTGTTTTGAATTGTTGAATCTTTAATGAATCTTCCTATATATTTACCAAATTGTTATGAATATTATGTCTATAAATCATTGTGGTGATTTTACCACTCGAATGGTTGCCTAAAGCTGTTGAGAGAGAGTCCTGGGGTTGGCAGAAAAAAGGCTACCTGCATCTGTAGGTCCAGTGACTAGAAATGGGTTGCAAGTGGGTCAGACGTAAGGAGACAAGTTGGGTTATAGGGTGTAGTTGGGTTGAGAAGACGCCTAAAAATGACGTCATCCTGGGTACAGATGAAATATTGCATTTCATTAATAAGACGCAGATTGGGCTAGCTATTATGGCTAACTATAACGGCCCCATACTGGCAGCCAGGCGGGCCCTCACAGGTGGCAACATAGGCCCCCGGTAGGAATTGTCCCCTCCTCTGCACCACATAGGTGCTTGGGGATTTATCCAACCACACAAGAAGAATAGGGCTCCCCAAGGGATTGAACACACTACCTAAGGATAAGTAGTGTGCCATGTCCCACTTGGTAGCCACTTGCATCGTGGTATATTAGATTTAATTTGGATACACAAAATAGTGGGAGAATTAATCTATGATGATTATTTAGTCACAATTTGTTGATTAAATCAATCAATTAAATTCTTATTAAAGATTTGTGCATATTTGGAATTAAAATAAACATTATAGATATTTGTGATTAACAAGCATCTTGGAGAGTGGCCACAACATCCTTAATGTTGGATGTGTAAATAATTGCTTATGGATTTTAAAACATTATCTCCAATCAATGATTAATTGATTTAATTAAAGTGGGAGAACTTTAGTTATTTAGTCACTCTTATTGATTAAATTAATTTTTTAAATTCTCATTAGGTTATTGGTGCATATTTATGTTTAAATTGCACATGATATTCATGATTAGCATGTTTGTTTCCTGGAAGTAGCAACATCATCCTCAATTTTGTTGTGTGCATATTTTTAATTACATATGATATTATAGAATATCAATTGTAATTAAATAGATGGTTATAATTAATCTTTTCCTTGTAGTAGATAATTATAATTGCATATTTAATTAGGGAGGAATAGAATGACATTTTATTTTCTAAGTAGCCCATAGGTATTAGGAAATATAACTGCATTTTAGATTCATCAATTCGAGATAAATTCATTCTATGCTGTTGTCTTTATCTACAGGTAGACCTTAGTGATATGAATTTATAATTGTAAGATTTTTATTGGTAAACATACGCTTATTTGTGATTTTTCTCTTGCCTCTTATATTTATTTTGTAACCATGATTAATTTTTTTATTTTGACCTTTTAGCATATGACTGTTATGTATTTAATTGTTTAGTTTACTAGAATTTGTTGGAGATAATTGTTGAGCCTATAATGAGATAAATATTACTCCTTCAATTATGATAAAATTAGCGTCAGGAAAGTTCTAGTACTTAAAGATATTGGCATAAAAGGTGCAATAACATTATGAGATGTGTAATACCTTATTCTTTATATGCTCGGATGAGTGCGAAAGTGCAGTGAATCGAACTGTTAAACTAGGAGTTAGTCTTGGAATAGACAAACTTTCAAAAACATTTACCAATCCCAACTTCAAACGCCAGACATGAACCCGGGTCTCTATGGGTTTTTCAGAAGAAATTAAAACTTTTTAAAACATTTTTGCAAAGGTTCATTACTTCACTAAGTCTCATTGGCTCTTAATTCTTTTCATGTATGCTAGCATTTCTCTACTTAAGTGTTACATTTCAGAGATTGGTTAATGATCTATTACCTTATGGAAGAGTCATTCAACTAGGTTACATAAGCATTAGTTACTGTTGGTCCTACCATTGTACTATTGTTATGTCTACCAAGTTATATACATCATATATAGTACCAAAATAGATAACGAACAAAAAATAAAATTTGTCAAATTTGTGCTCTAGTTGTCGGGTTTACCTTCTTGTCCCTTGAGCTGCCAACCTATGCTGTAGTTGTTATAGGAAAAGAGTGAGATTTAAAAGAATCTCAGTAGTAACAGGAATTCATTCACATATATACAAAAACACAGAGCATGCCATACAGTCACCATATAACATAGAAATAGCAATTAGCATTCAAAACAATCATATAACATATCACATTATCATAGCACTAGGTATATAAATCACATGGCCCTGAGTGTTCACCCACGCAATACACCCTTGGATTCCCCTCTTGCATAACAGTAATTTTCATGGCCCAAGCATCCACCCAAGCAATAGGCCTCGGGCGACCACCTAATAAATTATGAATGCTTCCAAAACTCATAATGAAACTATAAACAAGCAACGTATCTCATAACATATGAAAGAAAAAGTTACTATGTGGTCGCATTCCCTAAAGGGTGTCCAACTATTTCTCTAAACTCGAGCAGGTCTTAGATCCCGGATAGCTATCTGGGGCTATAATATAGAGTTGACAAAGATTGGGTCATTATTCAGTTCAAAGTTATCAGTATAATAAACTATATACTGCTCTTGATCCGTATTTAACCTTGTCCTTGATTTAGTTATGTCGAGTATCTATAAGACTCCTGTATTGTACCACACAGTGTCTATTCTAAGACACGTTATGTGTCTCTTGGCTACTAGGACTTGGGTGTCCAATGTGACCCCATAGCTCCCTAGGCTATCTCTATTTCCTATAACACCCTAAATTTTATTCACCAAAATGCATTATAATTATTGGAAATATTCAATGCAATAGAATGGTGAATTTTGGCCAAAGAAAGGAGAATTTGGAAAAAAATGTTGGAAAAGTTAGTGTTTCCCTTTTCTCCTTCATAATTTTCGTCCAAATAAAGGAAATAGGAGGGAAATAATTAATTGAATTCTAAATTATGTCAAGTGTCAACATCTTAAGGCAAGAGATTAAATTATAATTGTTAGAATATGAGCATATGTGGAATTGGATTAAAATATGATTACTATGTACATGTAGTTAAGCTAATAGAATTGAAGCCTAAAGTTGTATGAATGAAGGGCCTTAGGACGTTTTTGGGCTCACAAAATGGGGGGAAGATTAGTTCTATCTAAATTGAAGGTTTATGACACCATTAGCAAGGGATAAAGTCAAGTAAACATCAGATGTCATAAACCCATTAAAATATTATTTCCTAAAGTAGAGAGATATGATGAAAAGTTTCATTTGCACTTTCATTCCTTTCATTGTCATTCAGCAAGAGGTAAATAGAGAGAGAGAGAGAGAGAGAGAGCTCCAAGAAATATCAAGTGCAAGAGAAGAGGAGGAAGGTCAATGAGGCAAAAATCCAAGGTAAGTTAGTGAAATTCTTATGTTTAAGCCTCCTAATCCATGTAGAACCTCTCCTAAGCTCTTTTCCTTCTTGAAAATCATGTGTAGGAAAATAAAATCTCAAGGGAAGATAGAGTGAACAGTAAGTTTCTACAGAAAGAAAGTGAACAATCAAAAGGTAACCTCTAAAACTTGGATTCTCTTGAGTTATATGTTGTTGTTGTTGAGTTTGGTTTTGATTTGGCTTGTTTTGTGTTTTTGGGATGATGAACTCTAGAAAGGTTATGCTATCCAAACTTCTACAAATCATGTTCATTTAATGTTTAAATAGCTAATCATGTGATTAGAAGCGGAAAGGAAGTGATTAAACAAGAGAAATCAAGGAAACACATTTTTCTCTTATAAACCCTAAATTCGTCTAGCTACTGTTCACTTACGATAGAGTTGGAATTTTGAAATTTTGATGGTTTCATTGGATTTATAAGGGAAAATTGTATGGGAATATAATTGTTCATGATTTTTAGAAATTTGTACACAAATAAGGAAACTATTGAAGTGAAATGCATACTGTTTGGTTATGTCCTATAAGGTAGTGTTACTGTGCCATACATTTCATTAGCCAAACCAAGTTCAAATGTAATGAAACTTTCCGAGATTAAAGGAGACATCTTGAGCTTTAATTTGATAGGTATTATAAGAACTTTCAACTTGTAGATTGAAAGTTATGAATTTTCAAAGTGGTGCCCTGTTTATGCACTTAATTATGAAACAGCAAGGGAATTTGTGACATTCTAGAATTTTGTGGTTGCAGATAGTGGTGGTTCCTATTTTTCCTATGTAGAGGACTTAAAGAGATTTCCTATGATCCCTCTTATCTTAACTTAAGTCAAATTCTGTAAATTCACAAGTCAAACCTAATTTGCTAGTTTTGATAAGTCAAATTTAAAAAATCATAACTTAATCTACAAGATTCCAAATTAAGTGGTTAGAAGTCATATTTAAAGCTCTCTAAGTCTTTTGAAAAGGAAAAATATTGCCCACTACTACTTGTAACCACAAAATATAGAATTCCAAGAATTGCCAGACTGTTTCAGAATCTAATCCAGTTTTAAACCTCAAACTTTAACAATTAATATCTCCCAAAGTACAGACCCAAATTGAACATATTATATATCAAATTAAAACTTATAATAATATCTATAATTATTCTGAAAACTATCACAGCCATCAAATGACATTTGACTAATCAAATTCATTCCACAAGCAATCTGGTTCCAGACTGGCAACAACTAACCACAAGTACTCTAAATCCAAACTTTGGTTTTTCATTCCTACTGATTAAAATTCGTAGTCAGGACCTATTTCCACATAGTTTTTCATATAGAACACAATGGAGGCCTCAAAAACACCAATATCATACTCCTTCCCTTCCTACCATGTCTAGCCGGATAGACCCTTAAAACCACCTCCTACCAAAATGCAATTTCAACCATCAAATTAGTTTCATATGCTTCTTAAACATCATATAACCATATGTATATGATCCATGTATCATGAAAACCCTATTTTCCCTTTATAATAAAAAATTAGGGAGCAACAAAGAATAAAAAATACTTAACCAAATCACAAGATGCTAAGCTCAAATCAAAGCTTACATCTTTCACTTTCTGTGGCTTGTTCTTTGTTTCTCCACCTTTGCCTCCTCTTGGTAGCACCAAAATACCTCTCATTGAGGAAAAAAACCATAGAAATGAAACACTTGGTGAGTGGAACAATATTTATGAAGACCTTAATAGCAAAGCTGATTTGGAAGGTGAAAAATCAAGCTAAAAGCCTTACCTTGCATCTTGTTCTTCAATGGCTTCTCTGTCTCTTTCTTTTTTATTTCTCTTCTTATTTTTATCTTTTTGACCATCATTTTTGGCCATCAATTCACTCTTAGATTATTCCTTTTTGTTCAACTTTTCAACTTGGAAAAAGTTTGAGACTTGTTGACTTGTTCTTCTTCCTTTCTTTCCTTTTACTTTCCTTCTTTTTGACTTGTCAATGGATATGGTTTAATTGAATATTCTCTTCCTGCCATTTTTGAAGTCTTGACCAAAATGTTTCATTAAAAAAGGAAGGAAGAATGTGACCAAATGGCTATAGGTGTCTATGCACAAGTTGAACCAAACTCTTCTTCCAAAAGTGTTGAAACTTTGACCAAACTTTTCTCTTCCTTCTTTGCCCCATGTTAGACATTTTTTGTGACTTAAGGGGAGGGAATTAAATGTTTTTCTTCCTTCATCATTACTCTTGGTTTTCAAGAGCAAATCCTAGCTCTTCATTTTTTCTTCCAATCTTAACCTTACGATCAAGTGGCAAATGTGACTTTTGCCCTTAATTATGGCAATATTATTTCTTGTGCTATTAGTTCTTTTAATTATCTTTCTTACTTCTTTCTAGACACCATTTCCCTTTTCCTTTGGATCTAGGTTAGGTTTTATGTCATTCTGGCATATCAAAAGGAATTGCGCATTTTCTTTCGGATAATTCGCACCGAAATTCATATTCTATTATGAGTGTGATTTCTATAAGCCATATTGTTTCTTATGTATTCCTGGGACACTTGCTAAACCAGGCCTTACTAGTCCACTCAATTTGGGTTTATTCCCAAGCCTCTAATCCCAAAATTTGGGATATTACAAGATGTAATTGTCTCATTAAATTAATCTCAATTAAGAGCCGGTCATCACGGGTATATAAGGATAGAGCAAAGTCAAGCTTTGCTTATAGGCTAAAGGATGAATTAGAAACTCTCATAATTTTTATTACATTATTTTGATAACTATAAGGTGGTTCTCCATAATAGGGTATGATGCCTCCATTAATTTTGGTGAAAGAGATCCTTAGTTTATTATCTTATGAGCCATTATTCCTTTTCATGAGTACATACATGAATATTATGTTTTCATTTAAAATGTGTATATATAAGTTTTACTCATACTTGGAAAGGAATATGATTCTAAATTAGGCCTACCAAGCCACCAGTCAAACCCCTTAACATTTTGATATTTGCAAAGTATTAAGCGCGTAGTTCCATAAGGCATACTGAAATAGCAAAAACATACTGACATTAAGTACTTATTTACAATATAAGAAATTCCCCATAGGGTTTGAAAATATATACAAAGTGTTCAAAAAGAACCAAAGTACAATTTTAAATAACTAACATCAGCTTCTGCCTGTACCAAGTCCCTATTCACTGGTAACCGCTGCCTTGCCCCTTGAGCCGGTAGCTCCAATTGTAATGTTTGTATTGTTGAAAAAGGGTGAGTTTGAACGAATCTTAGTAGCAACATGCATTTTGGACCTACAAAATGTGAAAATAAATATGTCATACACCATATTATGTAAAATGATAGAATGTTGCGTGCACGCTAGCCAAGGCCAAATGACTATTCAACCTTGGTTTAACCCTACACCAACCTTTCAAAGTTGACTTCAAGTTTTCCCCATGATACTCGAGGCGCTACTCGAGTAACCATGTATTTGAAAATGTGAAGCTCTCGGCACTTTGTACCACTGCCAATGTTACTCGAGGAGCTACTCGAGTAATGCACCAAGGTGAGTGAAAACTTGAGGTTAGTACCCGATTAACTTGAACTCTCTTTATTTCATCTTCCTCAAGTCCTTATGGTTTAAGTGGATTCCTCGAGTATGTACCCCAGTATATGCAAATGTTTTCAAAGTAAACTTCAAGTCATTACCAGAGTAAATCATGTTTAAAAGTCTCAGTTACTCGAGGTGTTACCCGAGTAACCTATGCAAAAATGAATGCATTACTCGAGTTCCTACTCGAGTAATGAGGTATTTGCTCTCGGCCTTGAAATCCTGTCAACATTACTGGAGTAGAGCATCGAGTAATTAAAAGTTTTTCAAAGGATTACCCGAGGTGTTACCCCAGTAATCTATGAAGTTGCAGAAGCATTACTGAAGTAGCTACCCAAGTAAATAACTATTCTAAAAGGTTTGAAATTTAGTTTATTCCATGCACTACCCGAGTAATCTTGTTTCTCTTCATTGAATTTCAAATAAACAATGATTTCACGATGTTACTCGAGGAGCTACTCGAGTAAACTTCAAGGGTTACTCGAGGAGCTACTCGAGTAAGCATACCCAGAAATTTAGAAATCATTCAAACTTTCATTATATTGTTTCCTATATGATTAACCTTTCATTGTATTAGCATTCTTAGTATATTTACAGAGAAATAATGTAGAAATCATATCAAGAGATGAAAGTCAAAAGAAACGTTCAAATGCCAACCACCGCCAATAGTTATTTTTCAAAAACTTGAAAAGTCAATAGTGGCTGCGCACTCACCAACGGACGAAAGGAAGTGTTCCAACGGTCATCAACAACATACCTATATATATGAGAACCTTCAAACAGAGAAGAACAACCAAGCACACATACTAACGTATCATTAAGTTCATTGCTCTGTTTTCACGTTGAAATTGTATTTCTATGCTTCAGTGATTATCATTTACTCCATAAGAGAGATATTTCATTCAAACTCAATATTTGTTATTGAGATAACTTAAGGTTGTGGAACTTTGATTTGGGATTGGATTACAACCTGTAAGGGGCAGCGAGTGTCCAGGTGAAAGGAACTTGCTTGTACTGAGGTGCCAAGAACCCACTGAATCTTGGAAGCTATAGTGAAACTCTCAGAGAAGCTCTGAGGACTGGACGTAGGTCAAAGTGGTTGTGACCGAACCAGTATAACTCACGGTGTACACTTCGGTGATATTTCTCCTTCCTTATTACTGTTTTAATTCTTTTGTCAAAGTTTTATATTTTTAAAAGAAATTTCAGTATCACCCAATTCACCCCCCCTCTTGGGTGAAACGATTGATCTAACATTTGGTATCAGAGCGTAGGTCTTCTTGTTAAGGTTTAACAGCCTAAGAAGGATCCAATGGCAAGCATGGGTGAAGGAATTCTTCCCGACGGAGCATCTATCACTAGACCCCCTGGTTTCAATGGAGAACACTTTTTTTTCTGGAAAGCTAAGTTCAGAGTGTTCATGATGGCTACTGAATATGGGCTATGGGATGTAATTGAGAGTGGAAATTATCAACCTGCAAAAGTTGTAGATTCTCAGAAAATTCCAAAGACGCCAGCGGAATATGATGAGAATGACAAGAAACTTATCACTCTCAATAGCAAAGCAATTCTGATGTTGCAAAGCGCTTTGAGTTAAAGTGAATATTTCAGAATTTGCACACTCCCAACAGCAAAGCAAATGTGGGAAGCTCTAGAAATAGCTCATGAGGGAACTTCGGGAATAAAGGAGAATCGAATCAACACCTTGGTCACCGAATTCGATTTACTTCGAATGAAATCAGGTGAGTCAATTTCTGAATTCGAACTTAGATATACTCATCTTGTTAATCAACTTGCAGCTCTTGGAAAAGTCTATGATCAGCATACCCAAGTACGAAAGATTTTGAATATTCTTTCTAAAGAGTGGGAAGCAAAATTTACTGCAATAGAAGAAGCAAAAGGAGAATCAATGAGATCAGTTGCTTCTCTATTTGGAAGTCTTTCTGAATATAAAAGCAAACTAAAGTTCAAAAGAGAACTAGATGACATTGGCGACAAGAAAAAGAAAGGTCTAGCTCTAAAAGCGAAAGAAGAAAATCCGGATGAGGATGAAGAGTTCGACGATGACGAAATGGGTCTAATCATAAAACGATTCAGAAAGTTCTACAAGAAAGGTCAAGGATTCAAACATTTTCAGAAAGGAGGAAATAGTAGCAAAGATCATATCATTTGCTATGAATGTGGGAAACCAGGACATATCAAGTCAGAATGTCCAGATTTGAATCAAAAGAGCAAAGAAAAGAGAAAAGGTAAATTCTTCAACAAAAAGAAAGCCTTTGTATCTGCTATATGGGGTGACAGCTCCTCAGACGAAGAAAGCGATGAGGAAGAGGTAGCTAATATATGTCTTGTTGCTCAAGAAGAAACAGAAGAAGAGGTAAATGATTCTAAACCTACCTATGATGAATTACTTTCCGAATATAATGCTTTACATTTTGAATTCATCAAAGTAGTTAAAGAATTGATTGTTGTTAAAAAGAAAAACAAAGTTCTTGAAACTGAACTTAAGGAAAAGAATTGTGAAAATTGTTTATCTTTGAAAAAGAAAAATATTGATCTCACAAAAACTCTTGAAAAATTCACACAAGGAAGTGAGATGCTAAATGTTATTTTAAAAGCTCAACGATTTGTAAATGATCGATCTGGAATTGGATATGATCCAAAATCAGATAAAAGAAAAGGAAGAAAGAAAGCAGGAGGTAAGTCATATTTGAATTATTTCCAACATTCTGTGCATACGTCAAATCCTTTTGCATTTTGTAATTACTGTAATAGAAAAGGACACCATACATCTTCATGTATTCATAAGAAGAAAAGAACAATAGGAACCTACAAATGGGTACCTAAAGGCACATATGTTCAGAAAATCATTTATACTAACCCAAAAGGACCCAAAAAGAAGTGGGTACCTAAGACTTAGTCATTTGATTGCAGGTATGTCTTAAAGTATCCAAAAATAACAAGTGGTTCATAGACAGTGGATGCTCTAGACATATGACCGCAGATTTCGAAAGTTTTACCACATTGCAACCTAAGGAAGGAGGAAAGGTAAAATTTGGAGGAAATCAATCCGGAAAAATAGCAGGAATTGGTGAAATCGAAAATGACAAAGGCATACAAATCAAAGATGTATATTACGTTGAAGGCTTGTGTCATAATTTGCTGAGCGTAAGTCAAAGTGCAGATAAAGACAACTGGATAATATTTGATTCAGAGGAATGTCTAATTATCAACAAGAAAGACTTACTACTTGATAAGAAGAATATCAAGGCTAAGCTCAGAGCAAAAAGGGAAGGTAACTGCTATACCTTAGATATTAGTAGAAATGAATCTGAAAACTGTTTTCTGAGTAATGTCGATGAAAGTTGGCTATGGCATAAAAGATTGGCTCATGTCAATATGCATCAACTAGGAAAATTACTCAAAAAGGATTTAGTCCTTGGTTTACCCAAAGTAAATTTCAAAAATGATTTGATTTGTGATGCATGTCAAAAGGGTAAACAAACTAAATCATCTTTTAAATTGAAAAATGAAATTTCAACAAATAGACCATTACAATTGTTGCATATGGATTTAGTTGGTCCAGCAAGAGTAAAGAGTCTTGGTGGCAATCTATATTCATTGGTCATTGTTGATGATTTCTCAAGATTTACAGGGTTATTTTTCTATCATCAAAAGATGAAACCTTTGAGGAATTTATTGTTTTTGCCAAGAAAGTGCAAAATGAGAAAGGTATGTCTATTGCAGGTATTAGGACTGATCATGGTGGAGAATTTGAAAATCAAGCCTTTGAAGAATACTGTGATACTAATGGCATTGATCACAATTTCTCTGCTCCAAGGACACCTCAACAAAATGGAGTTGTGGAACGTAAGAATAGAATACTCATAGAAATGGCTAGATCATTGCTAAATGAAAAGAATGTGTCTCAAGTGTTTTGGGCTGATGCTATGAGTACAGCATGCTATGTTTCAAACAGAGCATATATCAGAACAAAACTTGGAAAGACACCATATGAACTATACAAAGGAAGAAAGCCAAACATGCTCATCTACACATCTTTGGTTGTAAGTGTTTCATTCATAATAATGGTAAAGATAACTTAGGAAAATTTGATTCTAAAACTGATGAAGGAATTTTCCTAGGTTATTCTAACCGAAGTAAAGCATATAGAATTTTCAATAAAAGAACTTGTGTTGTTGAAGAATCAATTCATGTTGTATTTGATGAATTTGAATCCTCTGACAAAACCATTGATGAAGAACAGGAAGTTGTTTTAAATCAAGAAAATGGTCAATCTATTTCTAAGTCTCTTATTCCAGAGGTTGATGAAACTAAGGAAGAAGAGCAATTTCTAGGTCAACCTAAAGCCTGGAAATACAATAGAAGTCATCCCTTAGATCAAGTCATAGGAGATGTGAATGAAGGGATCAAAACCAGAAATAGAGTTTTCAATGAAGTAAGCTTTTCTGCATTCATTTCTGAGATTGAACCTTCTAACATTGATGAAGCCCTATCAGACAATGATTGGGTCATAGCAATGCAAGAAGAACTAAATCAATTTGAAAGGAATCAAGTTTGGGATTTGGTGCCCCGACCCAAAGATCATATGATCATTGGTACTAAATGGGTATTCAAAAACAAACTCGATGAATCTGCAATTATTGTCAGAAACAAGGCAAGATTGGTGGCCAAAGGCTATAATCAGGAAGAAGGAATTGATTATGAGGAAACGTATGCTCCAGTGGCTAGATTGGAAGCTATACGTGTACTCTTAGCCTTTGCATGCATCAAAGGATTCAAACTCTATCAAATGGATGTTAAGAGTGCTTTTCTAAATGGTTACATCATGGAAGAAGTATATGTAGAACAACCTCCAGGTTTTGAAGATGTCACTAAACCGGACCATGTTTTCAAACTTAAAAAGGCTTTGTATGGTTTAAAACAAGCTCCTAGAGCCTGGTATGAAAGGCTTAGTAAGTTTCTCATTGATCAAGGTTTTGTACGGGGAAAAGTTGATACAACATTATTTATAAATCGAAAACGTGATGATATTTTAATTGTTCAAATATATGTTGATGATATTGTTTTCGGTGCTACTAATGAATCTCTGTGTAAAGAATTTTCTGAGATAATGCAGGGAGAGTTTGAGATGTCGATGATGGGAGAATTAAATTTCTTTCTTGGTTTGCAAATCAAACAAAGAAAGAATGGAATCTTCATATCTCAAACAAAGTATTTAAAAGAGCTATTGAAGAAGTATGGAATGGATGAAGCAAATGGCTCAGACACACCTATGAGTTCAACAACGTTGCTTGATACTGATGTCAAAGGGAAAGACTACAATATCACAAAATATAGAGGAATGATTGGATCATTACTCTATCTCACGGCAAGCAGACCAGACATCCAATTTAGTGTTGGCATATGTGCAAGATATCAATCGGCGCCAAAGGAATCACATGCTGAAACGGTCAAACGAATCTTTAGATACCTTGCAGACACACCAAAATTGGGTCTGTGGTATCCCAAAGGAAGAAGTGAATATTTAATCGCTTATTCAGATTCTGATCATGGAGGATACAAGACAGACAGAAAGAGCACCAGTAGACAAGGACAATTTCTTGGAGGATCTCTTGTATCATGGTTCAGCAAGAAACAAAATACAGTGTCTCTTTCGTCAACGGAAGCCGAATATGTTGCAGTCTCAAGTTGTTGTGCACAAGTGATATGGTTAAAACAACAACTACAAGATCTTGGTATATACCTTAAGGAAATACCAATCTATTGTGACAATACAAGTAAGATAAGCTTGGCAAAGAATCCAGTTCAACACTCTAGAACCAAGCATATCGATGTCAGACATCACTTCATCAGATATCATGTTCAAAAGAAGGATGTGAAAGTGATATTCATTCCTACTCATCTTCAACTAGCTGATATCTTCATAAAACCCCTTGCAAAAGATCAATTTCTATTCATTAGAAGAGAATTGGGAATGGTAAATCCCAATGAGTTATAAGAAATTTATGCATTTCATAATATTAGATGAAGTCACTTGATAATGTTTTGATGATTACTAACTTAAGCATCGGAGTATGTAGAAATGTGTTTTGCAGGAAGAAAGAAACTCTGTTTTGGGAAACAAAAACAGAGATAATCAGAGGATACATTTACTGGAGTACCAACTTGAAGTTTTGGCTAAGACAGAAGCAATACCCGAGGAGCAACTTGAGGTAAAGAAGCATGTTACTCGAGTATGTACTCGAGTAATGGTCCCCAAAACTGGAAGTAACGGATCAAGTTACTTGATTTTCAAATATAACGGTTCAGTTTTCAAAGAAATGAAGAGTCAGAAGTTGAGAAGCTGTTTACCCGAGGCAGGCCTCGAGTAAACTTGAAGCTTACTCAAGGAAGGCCTCGAGTAATGTCTGAGTTCAGATTCTCAAAGTGTTGAATAATGACTCAAATCTGAATCAAATGGACTATGAATGATCGAGGGAACATCCATGGATAATTACTATATTATTCATGCCAGGTACGCAATTTAAATGAATTATTTTTGAATTTTTCTGCATGAACACTCGAGGAAGGCCTCGAGTAAACTTGAAGTTTACTCGAGTAAGGCCTCGAGTAATGTCGGGTGTTAGGTCTTTATCTTGCACAAACTCAGTCATTTCCATAAAATCTCCTCGAGTAAATCACTATACACCCTCACAAAAACTTTAAACAATCGATTCCTTGCCTCATTTCCGTCAAAACCCAACTGATTTCAAGTCCAAAAACTTCCTATTTTGTTCAAAATCCTTCTGCCCTAAACTTGCGTCAGTTGCCCTGTTTTACTGTGATTTTTGATTTTCTGTGTTTCAAGATGGTTAAAACCAAGAATCTCAACTTCACAGATTCCTCTGATTCACAACAAAACCCTGATCTTCTTTCTCCTCCTCCAACAAAAAGAAGAAAGTTAATCCCAAGACCAAAAGCCAAAACTCCTCTTAAACCTCAACCACAACCTAAAGCCAAAGGTGTGGTGATCAAAGAGCCTATTGTGACTAGGCTCAGTCTAAAAGGAGCACATCTACTGGAAGAAACAAAGGTGTCAAAACTCCCTCACCTTCTCATTCTGATTCCTCTACACCCTCATTCACTCCAAAGCCTATCAAGAAGCCAAAATATGACAAAAATGTGGCTAAGGCAATGGCTGGGATCATTGACCAAATGGAGAAGGGTCAATCATCCAAGAAATCCAAGATTCCAGAAGCAGAGATCACTACCCCTCCAAAGGGATTCAATGTGGGCAAACTGGTGGAATCTCCCAAGTACCTGACACAATTCTCCAGAAGAAAAGTGTGTAAGACACACTATGTAGATCTCAGGCTACTTCAAGAGGTATTGAAGCACGATCTTAGTCCTTATCTAGATCCTTTTATGCCTTGGTTGTCAATTAGATTACCTTTTTGCACAAAGGTAATCACTCATTTATATTGCAACCTAGAGATAATAGATGAACCTAACCGAACTTCGGTAGAGGAAGAGATGACCACAACTGTGAGAGGTCAAAAGATTTTGATTTCACCTTCCAAAATTAACTTGTGGTTAGGAATAGAGAACCCCCCTGAACCATCTACCCCTCTGGTTTCTGATCCACTTGAGCCTCAAGGGAAAGATATCTTATTCACAGTGGATGATCCTGATACCCACGAAACCACACATATTATCATCGATGATTCACCTCAAAAGCCACAACCTGAAACCACCTCTAAACCTATTCCCTCTCCTACTCACACTGAGGAGATATCTCCCTCTTCATCTCCTGAAAAGCATACACCTGAGGTTGAGATTTCACCTGAGATTCAGACCACCCCGGAAGGAGAAACCTCTACTATGGTTATCTTCCAACCTTCTCTTCCAGGTGATGACATCCATATCCCTCCACTTCATCTGCCTGATCCAGTACCCTCTAGCTCATTTGATTCTTTAGAATCAAATGATTCTATGGTCCTTCCAGCAACACCAATTTCCATGGCCAAGCCTCCTAGCCCTCCACTTGAATGATGAAGCCAAAAAGGGGGAGAAGAGCTTGAGAGTGATTTTGTGGATGTGTCCTAGCTGTCCTAGCTTAATTTGGGGGATTTGGTTGTATATGGGCTCTAGGGTGCATTTTGTTATTAGTTTTCTTGAATTTAACTTGTAATTTGAAATTCTTAAAGTTTAATGCAAGTGTGTTTAAATTATGACTTCATTTGATTTCATTTAAGTTTTGAATTATGATACATGTTTGGACTAATGAAGTTGTTATGTATGCAAGGTATATTCAACCTTAATAAGAAATAATTAATTAAGAATCCAATTTGAAAAACCATGTTCAAAATCACCAAGTTTTGTCATCATCAAAAAGGGGGAGAATGTTAGATCTCATGTTTTGATGATAACAAAAGAATGGTTTGAAAAGGAAATGTTTAATAATCAAGCTTGAACTAAGTAATGACAGGAATAAGCTTTACTTGAGGTAAGCATGGAAGTAGTGAAGATTGGGCAAGAGAAAATGCTGAGGAACTTGATCAGAAGCCAATCTTCTAAAGCATTACTCGAGGCGCTACTCGAGTAATGAGACAAAACTTGAAGTAACCGAGGAGAACTTCTAGTAACCTGCCACCATTACTCGAGGCGCTACTCGAGTAACCAGGTAAAATTTTAAGGTTGCTCTCGGCCTGCTAATGTTACTTGAGGAGCTACTCGAGTAACCATGTGAAAACTTCCAGTTGCCTTCAAGTTTTCCCAATGATACTCGAGGAGCTACTCGAGTACCTTTGTTTCAAAAAATATGGACTTCTTGGCAGTTTGTACCACTGCTAATGTTACTCGAGGCGCTACTCGAGTAACCCTGTGAAAACTTCCAGTTGACTTCAAGTTTTCCCCATGATACTCGAGGCGCTACTCGAGTAACCATGTATTTGAAAATGTGAAGCTCTCGGCACTTTGTACCACTGCCAATGTTACTCGAGGAGCTACTCGAGTAATGCACCAAGGTGAGTGAAAACTTGAGGTTAGTACCCGATTAACTTGAACTCTCTTTATTTCATCTTCCTTAAGTCCTTATGGTTTAAGTAGATTCCTCAAGTATATACCCCAGTATATGCAAATGTTTTCAAAGTAAACTTCAAGTCATTACCAGAGTAAATCATGTTTAAAAGTCTCAGTTACTCGAGGTGTTAGCCGAGTAACCTATGCAAAAATGAATGCATTACTCGAGTTCCTACTCGAGTAATGAGGTATTTGCTCTCGGCCTTGAAATCCTGTCAACATTACTGGAGTAGAGCATCGAGTAATCAAAAGTTTTTCAAAGGATTACTCGAGGTGTTACCCCAGTAATCTATGAAGTTGCAGAAGCATTACTGGAGTAGCTACCCAAGTAAATAACTATTCTAAAAGGTTTGAAATTTAGTTTATTCCATGCACTACCCAAGTAATCTTGTTTCTCTTCATTGAATTTCAAATAAACAATGATTTCACGATGTTACTCGAGGAGCTACTCGAGTAAACTTCAAGGGTTACTCGAGGAGCTACTCGAGTAAGCATACCCAGAAATTTAGAAATCATTCAAACTTTCATTATATTGTTTCCTATATGATTAACCTTTCATTGTATTAGCATTCTTAGTATATTTACAGAGAAACAATGTAGAAATCATATCAAGAGATGAAAGTCAAAAGAAACGTTCAAATGCCAACCACCGCCAACGGATATTTTTCAAAAACTTGAAAAGTCAATAGTGGCTGCGCACTCACCAACGGACGAAAGGAAGTGTTCCAACGGTCATCAACAACATACCTATATATATGAGAACCTTCAAACAGAGAAGAACAACCAAGCACACATACGAACGTATCATTAAGTTCATTGCTCTGTTTTCACGTTGAAATTGTATTTCTATTCTTCAGTGATTATCATTTACTCCGTAAGAGAGATATTTCATTCAAACTCAATATTTGTTATTGAGATAACTTAAGGTTGTGGAACCTTGAGTTGGGATTGGATTACAACCTGTAAGGGGGAGCGAGTGTCCAGGTGAAAGGAACTTGCTTGTACTGAGGTGCCAAGAACCCACTGAATCTTGGAAGCTATAGTGAAACTCTCAGAGAAGCTCTGAGGACTGGACGTAGGTCAAAGTAGTTGTGACTGAACCAGTATAACTCACGGTGTACACTTCGGTGATATTTCTCCTTCCTTATTACTGTTTTAATTCTTTTGTCAAAGTTTTATATTTTCAAAAGAAATTTTAGTATCACTCAATTCACCCCCCTCTTGGGTGAAACGCTTGATCTAACAATATGGTTTAGGAATTAGACTAGAACATAAATATTGAGAGTGGTTGTAAATTCCTAGTGAAGGCATTAATTCATGATAGGTGCAAGGTAAGTAACAACATAAGTTTATTTGTAAAGTTGCTAGTATGCAACATTAAGAAAAACAAATAAAGTTGATTGCTATAACTTTTTCTATGAAGAGGGAATTGATTTAGTGAGGTATTTCCTCCTATATTCATGTATAATTCCTTCCATATCTTCATGGTAGTTAAATATCTATTTTGATTTGGGATGTCATTGGCATCTTTCCATTTTGGACATAAGAAAAGATATACATGTGAATTAGTGGAGATGGTCATATAAATAATAAAGAGAATTTAGTCAGCAAAATTAGGAGTTCGTTTTGTCTTGAGCAAGTATCAGAATAGTTTATTCAAGGTGTCATGATGTGATTACATATAGGACCATGTTGAGAACATCATAAGTTTTATTATATCACTGGATTAGTTGGAGTTGAGTCATCTATATAATGATGGTTCATTTATAGCTTGTGCATTTTGACTTAAGGTGTTACAAATGACTAAGTCACTATTATTCAAAAAAGTAATATATGACTAGATTAGATGTGATATTATTTTAGAATACATAAAGAGATTATTCTCAAAATATTTGAGAATATGATAAGTAACTTACAATCACACACATTTGAATATTCATGGATGATGGTAGTTGTGAGTAAATCTATTATGATAATGTGATTAGACTATCTATATGTCTCTAATATCATCTTGTTCCTTCTAATTCAATTTTGGAGGTTTTATCTGGCTTAATGTGCACACAAATGGGAAATGCCATTGCAAAGGAATTTTAGGAGGATTGTCAAGCATATTCTTGCTTGAATAATAAATGAAAAGCTACAAGTTATATTGTACATTACCTAATGTACATCAAATTTCATGCTTTATATATAGTAGAATAATTAGATTGTTTAGTTTTGTAAGATGAGTTAATTATAGGAAAGTTAACATTTTGATACATCTTTGTACTTACTGAAAAGTTGTATCATGAAAGGGTATAAGATTGCTAATTAGTCATTGATAGCTTAGTTCCACCATAGATCGCTTGGCTTAGTCGTTCTTGGAGGCAAGTTACAAGATTGCCAATTAAGGAATTTCATCATAAGGTCTTGGAATTATTAAACTAATTCAAACCAATTAAGAATGTTATAGGTAATATCCTAAATTTTGAGCCTAGAGATTTGAGGATATGCCTATATCAGGAAGATAACTAAGCCCAATTCGAGAAGAGTCCCAAGAATATTAGAGATAAAAAGACTCGAGGGGACAATGTGATTCAGCCCTACCAGGCAGAGGGCCCAGTACGCCTAGGTAAAAGGATCAAAGTGTCGGTGCAGATATACATAGGACCGATATACGGTGTCATTGGGTTGGTAGAAGATGCTAACCAACTATGTCATGAGGTAAGGGACTAATTAGTTAGGCAAAATATGTTAGATATGATTAGTTTTGATGATGTCAAATATAGATATTAAGTGATAAGAGCAAAAAGTTTATATAATGTATTTCTTTGACTAACTACTATATTTAATGTTACATATTTTGTAGATTAGTCAAGCAAAGAATGAAGAAGATTGAATTAATGAAAATGAACAAGAGGAAGAAGAAGAAAGAAATTGAAGATAGTCAAGGAGATGCTTACTTGGATTATGAAGAATGAAGAACTTGTTAGATCTTACAAGAGAATCAAGATTCAAGTTGTTAGATGTGATATTGGAGGTTGCTATAATGTTACCGGAGGTTTCTATGATCAAATAATGGTTGGAATATGTTAATATGAAGCTAAGATGACTTATATATGAGTTTTTGCACTTCTAGAGGAGTTATGCTCGAGCACAAGGTGTTATGCTCGAGCACAGGAAGAACATGCTCGAGCACAGCTGATTTCACTCGAGCACGGGTGCATACTCTGTTCTACTCTGTTTTACGTTCAGCCTGAGCGAGGTCTGGTATTTTGATCATATCTCTCAAACCACAAGTCGGATTGACCCAAAACCGGTGGCATATGAAAGAAGACTCCCAACACGTAAAATTGGTACCAGAATCACATTGAAAGAAGATCAAATGAAGTAGATATGACTCGTCGAAAATGAAATTGAAATCACCGTCTTTTTCTGACACAGGTTCGGTATTTTGAGTATAACTCACAAACCACAGATCGGATTGAGACGAGACCAGTGCCAAATGAAAGTAGACTCACAGAGCTTTCCATGGATAGCTAATTTTCCTAATTTGAACGTATATTCTAGGAGTTATGCCTTCTGGAAGTTGATGCTTGTGCAGACTAGCGAAATATACACTCCTTCGATCATAACTTGCAGAATACAAGGAGTTTGGAGCTGATTCTTGTTGCATTGGAATGCATATGATAAGAGCAATCTTATGATACATCATTTGAATCAAATGAATCAAATTTTTCTAAAGTGGCCCCACATCACCCGCGAGTGTAAAAACTTTCTCTCTGAAATATGTCGTGCGAGTGATGTCCAGAAGCATATGAAACGTGAAGAAAGTTGCAACACTCGAGCACTAGGATTCATGCTCGAGCATTGGATGATTTCTCACTCGAGCAGAAGGTGTGTGCTCGAGTGAAGGCTCATATCACCTGCGAGTGATAAATTCATCCCTCTGAGATCCTGATGCGAGTGTTGATTTTGAGAGCATATTCCTTGAGAATATGCGTCTCACTCGAGCAGAGGTATGTGTGCTCGAGTGAGGGACCATATCACTCGCGAGCACAAAATCTCACTCTTGTAAAATGATGTGCGAGTGACAACCCGAGAAGAAGCATGTACGTGAAAACTGAAGGCTCACTCGAGCAGGAAGTTTTGTGCTCGAGTGATGTTGAGAATTCACTCGACCAGATACGAGAGAAGAGTTGCGAGTGCTTGCCCGAGAGGAAGTCAGAACGTGGAAATATGAACTGCACTCGAGTGAGGCATATTGCACTCGAAGTGAGGACCCGACAGAACGTGGTAGAATGCACAAACAAAACAGAGCCTCACAACCATCAATCCAAACATGGTTAAACGTTATACAATCATTATGTTTTCACTTGTTATTGTTTCTAAACATTATCTAACATATATTTCAAGTGTAAAACAGGAGTTTACATATTTGGGTTGAATCTTCAAGAATGGAGGTCACGTATGAAAATTCTTCACTCAACGTGATGAGTCCCAGAAGCCAGAAATCCAGTTTCTGACCAATGATCCAACATACCCATGACTAATACTTCATCATATTAATGATTAAGTATTTTGCAGTGTGAAACAGGATATTGAACGTTCGGGTTTGCAGATTCAAATTACACACAGCAACTACCTACCACGACAAGCAACTGACACACCATGAAAAATTGTCGGAAACACAAAACGCTCCACAACGTGATGTACAGCTCAAAATGAATCTTCATGCTGTCCAACTAGACACTCCACCTTGCTCCACAACGGATAGTACCTTGATTTTTCAAGTATGCTCAAACGGTCAAATGAAGCAGTGGGACTCCAACGGACTCCAACGGACGAATGCTCACAACGGTCATCATCTTCATCAACTATAAATGAGATAGCATTCAACTTTGATGGAGAGTAGAGGAAGAAGAGTGAACTGAGAAAAACGAAAAAAAGGCAGAGAGGAAAACGAAGAAAAACTGAGACAGCGAGCAACTACATAGAAATGTGAATCCTCTGCTTCTACCCATACACTCTCTATTTTCAGTTTCTGTATTACATATCATTGAGAGAGTGATTATTTGTATTGTACTTCAGTGAGCATTATACCCACTCTGTGAGAAAGTTTGTAAACACCTTCAACTATATTTCTGAGTTGATCTCAAGGTAGAGGGACCTTGAGAGGGTTGATTTTCTTACGGGGAAGCAGTAGAGAGAATTGCCGTAAGACATTCTGCTCGTAAGACTTACAAGGTGCAAGCAGTAGAGAACGTTGCTGCTCATAAAACTTACAGGGGTGTAAGCAGGAGAGAACGTTGCTGCTCGTAAGACTTGCATAAGTAAGCAGGAGAGGAAGATCTTCGGGATTGCTCTGCTCGTAAGACTTGCCATAAGGGGGAGTATCTTGATGAGAGATTTGTAAAAGGTTTCACAAGTACCCGGCTAAACTTGTGGGATTGTAAAGGCTTTTCTTGTGCCCGGATTAAACAAGAAGATAGTGGATTTGAAAATCTCAGGAGGAGCCTGGGGACTGGACGTAGGCCATCACAGATTGGACCGAACCAGGATAAATCACAGTTTGCATATTCTCTTCCCTAAACTCTTATATTTCCAGCATATATTATTTAATCTAACTGTTGATTTATAAACCTTCATACTTACTGTTTTCGTTAAGATACGAAAAGATTTCTAAAGTTCTTAAGTTTTTATTATACACCCAATTCACCCCCCCTCTTGGGTAATAGCCGGTTCTAACAAAATAGGCTGGTGTAGGTGTGTACATGGCATTTTCAAGGCAGGTATGTGTACCCTGCGTTTTTAAAGTAACACCGGTATGTAGAGGCATGTGGGGTCCACACCATACTCTGACCTAGCATTATTTAGCGGGCCTTGATATAAGTGTCACATTCCCGTGCAAAACCCGAGTAGAGTCTCGAGTGAGCACCAATAAAGTAACTTTATTAAAGTAGCTTTAATAAAGTAAGTCATTATGAGTAATGATGACTCAACTTTTGTATTGGATGATTATGAAGATGACACTTGTCATCAAAGTACACATCATCATGACAAATACTATTCAAAATTTTTGGTTAGCACAATTGGAAGGTGACATTTATCCCTCATCAGGAGGTGTCCTTCTTGCCTTTTTGGTTGGCATTCTAAGACGGTGGCACGTGGCGCTGAAATTAAGGAATTCACTCGTCCCAGTCCGATCCCTCAATTAACTTTTCCAAGTACCAAACCTGGGAGTCAGGGGAATTCATCAGTCTTCCCTTTGTGAATAGAAAAATGTGCCACCTAGGAGAGAGAAAAAGAAGACCAATTGATTTTGGACACATGACAACCTAAGGCTCTAATCTTATGACACTTAGCAAGCAAGATGAGATCACATTGCAAGATCAAATCTCAACCATTCCCTCCCATTTATGCGATATTTTGGTGAGGCATGGAGAGAGAAGGTACAATCTAAAAAATTTCACACAAAATAGAAAGAAGAGAGAAGGAGGAGGAATAGTGACATTTCTTGAATACTGGAGCCGATTCCGACCCTGAATCGCCATTATCGTCTGGTAAGTCCTTCAGAAAGCTTCTTTCAATCATTGTAAGCTTCAATTCTATGGTCTCAAATTTCTTATCTGAGGTGTTTTGTGTCATTCAATTAGCTAGAGTGCCACTGGAATACCGAACCAATTGTAGAAACTCGAAGAGGTAAGCTTAAGCTTTATTTTAAACCGATTGGTTTGTTGTTTGGATGAGTTTTTATGGGGGTGGGGTACTGTTCATATTTCAACAAAGGGGTATTTTCAAGGTTTAATCATGTGTTTATGGTTAAATGATGATTTATGATGATTTTGGAAGTTATGTTCAAGTGCTGCCAGATTTCATTTTCTAGAGGAAGTCAGTTTTTGATTGATCAAATCTTATCCAATGACCTTAAAAGTTTTTAGATTTTAAGTAGACAACTTAATCTTTAATTTGATATATAATATGTGTTATTTAGGTTTGTAGATTTTGAGGTATGAATTTTTGAAATTTGGCATTGAATCTAGAAAATATTTTAGATCAGTTGTGTTGTTCGATGATATTGGGAAATTTAACTCTGTAATTGGCAGTGGTTAATATTTTTCCATTAAAGTAGACTCAATGGGGATGACATAGGGCTTTGAACCACTACAATTGGATTTTTCTAAATTTAGTTATAATTTTTCAAAGTTGAGTGAAAATCTGGCAGATTAGGTGGACCAATGATATTATGGCATTTACAGTAATTTGAGCCAAATATGGGTCCAAATAATAGAGTCAAGTCCTATAGGCTAAAGTAGCCCATTAGATACTCAATTATCATGTCTCTAATAATGTAGTTATATATCTGGGCCGTGGAGTGACAAAGAAGAAGTAACTTCAATGGTTGGAAGAAAAGGTACAAGAAGGGAACTTGAAGACAGAAGGTAGTAAGACTTTTCTGACTTGCATTTACTTGATAAGTATGCATATGCATTGATGTGTTTAATTGCTTTGATGAATGGTATGAAGCATATATGAATAATTGAAGCTCTATTTTTATTATGCTATGGCCATAGGTGTAATGTGTAAAGCATTGAGCATGCAAGTATGTCATTATGCTAGTATGAATTTATGTCAGCAAGCATGTGATGCGTTAAGCTTGAATCTTGTATACCTAGTTAGTAAAGTTTACTACTGAGATTCTCTCGAATCTCACTTTCCCTTACCCAACCATATAGGTAGCTGAGCATAGAAAGGGAGTGCAGGACTCCATGCCAGAAAAGAAGTTGCAATAAAGAAGAGAAGAATTATTTACTACTAGTCCATTATGTAAATTGATAAATTTTTAATGGTTAATTGTATAACCTACATGACGAACAAATTAATTATCCAAGCGTGAAATTGAATTAGGAATAGGTAATTGCACGGTACGAGCCCAATAATTATGAAACCTTCCACACATAAAAATGAGCAAATAATCACTCTGATTAAGATAAAGAGAATGAAGGAAAGATGAGGCATAATGAGTGGGGAACCATGGTGAATAATCTTTGAAAAGTTTAAAGTTATTCAGAAAACCCCTTTCAAGTACAGGTTTGAATCCTACATTAGAGTTAGGATTTGAAATTGTTTACTAAGAAATATCACTTAGTGGTTCAGATTCACTATGAAAGACTTATCAGAATGATCATGTAACTAAGGCGTTACATTATATGACCATAGAGTCAATAGGTCATAAACACATAAAGCATAGATCCTTTAATTAAGATCATGCTTTTAGAGGAATCAAAAGGATCAAATATCTCATTGGGGATAGATCACATTTAGTAATCTAGATGAGGCATTATTTAAGTGATGAAATGCAAGTTGAAGTTTGTTGTCTCAATTATTGGTACTTAAACTATGAGATTTTAGCAAACATTTAAGTTGGAACCAAATAAACATTATAGGTTTATTCATTAAGTTTTTGACCCACTAAGTAAGGGTACTACTTGTGATGCATGGAAAGTAATACTCGATCAAAGAGGATTTACCGCCATGATTCCTGTAGTATTGCTTAAGTGAACCTTACTCACCAAATGACATTAGGTTGTGGGCCAATTGAGAAAATGTTAGATATTTTATTAAAATGATAATATTTTATCCTTTTGTTTATTCAAAATTCTATCTAGGTATAATTATTGATTGATCATATATAGGATATTCTAGTTTATTATTTTGATCAAATTAATATTCTGGATATTATCTAACTGTTTTAAATATTATTAGTTTAATATATTTTAAATAAAATATCTCTTGATTATGTCCCACACGTGATTTGGATATAGATTTGGCTTAGGGTTACCTACTTGGCTTGTAAGCTTTTACAAGCCTTGATCATAGGCTATAAATAGTGTAGGCGGGGCGTTAGAGTAGTAACATTGAAATACACTTACTTGCTCCATCTTTAAGGATTTCTTGACGGGTGATGACTATTACCAAACCATCGTTGTGCCTCATCATCTTTTTAGAAGAATCCTGCGTTATTTTCCTATAATCTTATTTTCTCTTTTTGAGTTCTCAGGTTGTGAGATATAGTTCGCAGAGTTGCTATGGTTAGAGGTACTACTGATAAAGTCTTCCGATGTTCGTCTTAATTTTAGAGTTGATGTATTATGTATTTGAGGAATTATTTCTATATTTATTCCAACATCAAGTTCACTTCTTTTCTTCTTATTCTCTTTATTTATTTTTTTAATTGCTTTCTTAACTACTTGATGAATTCATAATATATGGGTTTTGTAAGACAAGTTCTTATTGGTTCTACATCGCTACGTCCATATCACAAGTTTGATTAAAATCGTGACTTTTGATAACTGATACTTAATAATTGCCAGTGCAGCACTTAAGACTACCAAACATATGAAAATTATATGCATTCAAGTGGCAATTTTAAGACCTTCTTAGTTGTGAGGTTGTGAGATCAATAATGTACGTGAGAGGTATGAAAAAATGTGGCAATTTTAATTTATATACCTACCATGTTATCTAATACATTAACTCAAAGGAGATGCTTCAACCTACCCCAATCATTGACTTTGAATTATTTGTACTTATAAATTGAGAATACTCACAATATAACTAGATATATTTTCTTATTAAAATAAGAGTAGCACTTTTTATGATTTAATTATAAGAATTATGTTATTATAAACTTTGCTATATTTATTGATATATCTACCGAAAAAAATTGAATTTCTTAATTGAAAAGAGAAAGAAGCCATATCTCTCACACTACTATACACATGCATATACTGCCTCCAGTTTCTTATGATAAGAGAGCTTGTTCCTATTTATAAAAAACACTTTCACTACTACAAAAAAGCTAATAAGTAATAAACATGTTGTAGCACTTCTAATTTTTATTTTTTTAAAAAATATTTATTATTTGAGAAAGTATAACACCCTAAATTTTACTCCCCAATATGACTTATAAGTGGTTGTGGCATTTAATAAATTGGAATGGTGAATGTTGGAGAATATGAATAGTGCTACTAGTGAGATTTCCTGTGAGAAAGCGAGATTGTTGTGCAAATTTGAAGGAGAAAATAATGTTAAAAATTTATGAGATTTTATAGGATGAAAGTAGACATCCTAAGCTTTAATTTGATAGGTCATGGGTAATTTCTGGAGTTGTATACAAAAAGTTATGTATTTTTGAAGTTTACCCAGTGAAACTGGAAAGTTTTTGGAGAAGCAACCAAATATGAAATTTCTGGGAATTGTGTGCTTCCATTTTGACAAAGGCTATATTTTTCCTTAAACCTAAACTCAATAAAGGCTATATCTTTTAGAATCACTCCAATTTGATGTCTACAAATTTAACTATGATATTTCAAAGTTTGGGCAAAAAATTTGCCAGAATTTGCTTAAATCCAAAATTTAAGAAATTACATAATTATGCGATTTTGACATAAGCATAATACTAAAACATCCTCCTCCTCCTTTCATCAGCTATTTCTGATGCTCTTGGCAGCAAAATAGAGAGAGAGAGATTTTAGAGGATTTTAGATAGAGAAGGAGAAGAAATTCACAAGGTAGGTCGAGTATTTCGGTAAATTTGTTCCTAACGTGTATAACCCTTCTATTAAACTTCTTCTCTATGTAATTTAACGTTTGTGAAGTTCAAATTTTGCTATCTAAGAGGCTAGGGTTTTTGGGCGTGTCAGAGAAAAGCCAGAGGAAGTAAAAGGTAACTTCTAAACCTTCAAATATTAATTGTTCTGGTTGTTGTGAATAGTTTAATCAGTAGAGTTTTGTCGGATTGGCTTTGATTTTAAATTTGGGAAATGTGGTGGCCTAGTCATTATGTTGCCAAAATTGAGTCTAAATGGAGGTTTTAACATAATTACATAGTTAATAAAGTGGTTAAGAGTAGAAAGGAGCAAGTTTGCAAAGTTAGAATTGGAAAACCCCAATTTTTCTTTGAGAATTTTAGGTTTCAGCTAGTCCTATTTGGAGTGGTTAAGGCTGGATTTTTGATGTTCTGATGATTTTATTGAGTTTAGGAGGGAAAATTAGGTGGGGTTACAGTTTATCACTTTTTCAAAAAAGCCTGAAAAAGTATAATTATGAAATCACCCCTGAAACCCTGTAATGGGGGCTGCCAAGGGTATTGTGGTCTTTTGACAATGAATTTAGTAATTCTAAATCTGGAAATGAATTCTTTGGGCGAAAATTTATTAGAATAGCTCAGGTCAAAATTTTGGGAAAGGTACAGTCGGACCTAGTAGGGCTGGGCCGGGCCGGGTCGGGTCCTGAGTACATTTTGGTAAATTTTCGCAATTGGCTTATATGACCGCTATAAACACTATAGAAGTGCCTAAAATGGTACAAGAATGAGTTTTAACCTAATTTTTGTACATTTGACATTTTAGGACAGGGTTGAGAGGCCGATGTAATACCCTGAATTTTGAGACTCGAGGCTAGAGAATAAGCTTGAGATTAGTGGATTGCTAAGCCCCAGTTTAGCAAGATCCTAAATTGTGATTAAGGGTTAATGACTTCAAAAGTAGATGTGGTTAGTGATAAATAACCCTTTTGGAGAATATGATGTGATTTGGCACTCGAATGTGATTCGTGTGTGTTGTGAGCAATGCCGAAATCCTGTATTTGAGTTCAATTGTGGATTAACGTACAAATTGACTTAGAATAGAGGGAAGAATTGAATGGGGTATTGTGTTGGAAATGGTGTCATAGTGTGTTTTGATGTCATTGAAATTGGTTTGGAACTTTGGAATGGAAAAGTTGCAATGTTAGGTTTTGAAATGTGAATTGTGTTGACATGTTTAGATTGTTGTGAAAACATGTCAATGAGATGTGAATTTGATTGATTTGGTGTTTCCAATGGATTCCTTGTGAAAATTTATGTGGGAATGATGTTTGTTATGAAAAAGGAACCAATAGAAGCAAAGATGCAAAATCTGAAATTCTGTCCAGTGAAACTCTATTCTGGTCAGTCAGTTTGTGTGAACGTTTTGAATGATCAAATGATGTCTAAAAATTCTGAACCTTTACAGTCTTATATTTCACATCTCAAGCTTCAAAATGGACACATAATTTGTGCCATTTCGGTTTGTGAACTAGGAGATATGACTGTCCAAAGTTTGGGATGGAAACTGAACTCTGTTTTGGGGCAGTGATGAGTTTTATGTAATTCTGGAATTGTGTGTTGATTTTTAGTAATGGCCAATACTTTTCCTATGAAGAGGACTTAAATATCTTTCATTTGGCTTTGGGATCACCTCATTTCAAATTTTCTAGAATTAGTTATGATTTTTCAAAGTTTGGGCAGAAAATCTGCCAGAAAATCCGAAAATGGGAATTATGACATCATCAAAATAAAATATGACATCAGCATGGAATTAAAAGCAATTCCTCCATCTTCATCAGCCATTTCCTGACGCCATTTCAGAAACAAAAACGTGAGAGAGAGCTTGGAGAAAATAGGGAGAAGGAAGGAGAAAACTCACGAGGTAGGTCGATTTCTTCGGTGAATTCGTACCTAACGCGTATAATCCTTCTCCTAAGCTTCTCTTCTACATGGATTAAGGTACTTGAAGCTTAATTTTGCTGTTTAAAAGGGGCTAGGGTTCAGCCATAAGAAGGATAAGCCAGAAGGAGCTTAAGGTAACCTCCGAAACTTCAATCTTTGATTGTTCTGGCTGCTGTGGTTGATTTAATCGGTGAAATTTCACCGGATTGTCTTTGTTTGTAAATTTGGAAAATGGGTTGGCCTAGGTGTTATGCTGCCCAAATTGATACTCAATGGTAGTTCTAACTAAATGTAATGGTTAATAAAGTGGTTAGGAGTAGAAAGAAACACGTTTACGGAGCCGAAACCGAAAAACCCCAATTTTTCCCGGAGTACATGTATATTTCGGTTATGGCTATAAATGGGTCTTAGAGTTGTATTTTCAATGATTTTATGGTTCCATTGAGTTCAGGAACAAAAATTAGGTGGGGTTACAGTTGGTCACTTTTTCGGAAAAGGCCGAAAAAACATAATTACGAAAACGCCCCTGAAACCCTTAAAGTGGGGCTGCTAAGGGTAAATTTGTAAATTGACATTGAATTTGATAATTCCAAGTCCAGAAATGGATTCCTTGGGCGAAAATATGTCAGAATAGCCCATGTCAAAATTTCAAGAAAAGTACAGCCGGACCGGGTACGGCCGGGTCGGGCCGATCCCCGGGGGTATTTTAGTAATTTGTCCATATAGCTTCATATAACCCCCAGAAACACTATGGAAGTATCTAAATAGTACATTTGACATTGTAGGATCGAACGTGAAGCCTCGAGTTGTTGGCACGTAAATCGAGGAGAAAAGACTGGAGGTAGGGAACTTATCTCTCCTACATGCTCTGATAACTGTATTAATGTGTTGATGCATGTTATTGCTTTGCTTGATTATGTGGAACATGTATGAATGATTTAAAGCTATGTTTCAATATATGCTATAGCCATATGTGTATCGTTAGAATCATTGAGCTTATAGATTTGTCATTGTATGTGTGTATGAGTTATGTGATGCAAGTATGTCATGAATTAAACACTTATCTTACCTGCATATTGATAATGTTTCCCTACTGAGATTCTCTCGAATCTCATCCTCCCCTACCATTAATTTAGACAGGGCAAGTGGCTCGTGCAGGAAGTGGCTAAGACTCCTTCGAGATGAGAGTTGGTAGTTGGTTATCAATGAGTTTTGAAGACTGTATATGATTCGGTTAAATATAGGGTTATAAATTTGAGATGAGATTGTGTAATCCCCATTTGAAGAATTGTAATGGGCAATTGTGCTCCGTGTATCTTTAGCGAAGGTATGTACCCGGATTGCCTGGATGATTATGTTATGCACTCTGATATTTATATGAATGTGATTTATCTTCGCGTAGTAATTGTATTCGAAATGTGAATATGAGACCAAGTTAATTAGATTTTAAAAGGTATTTGTGAAAACCCTATCTCAAGGATGGGATTTTAAATGAGTTTTGATTATTATTGGTCTCTATTTCATTTTAATTGTGTATTTCGGATATAATTATGGAGGGGGTTATAGCCGAGGGGTTGGCACACATTACGAAGCACGAGTTTTGAGGTGAAAAAGGTTTAAGGTGGGGGACTTACCTTACTTGTATGTATTTGATATCTTTGCTTGTGAAGTGATGTATGTGATTGCTTTACTTGATATTGTAGAGTATATTTGAATAATGAAGTTTTGTTTCTGTTTATAATGTGGCCATAGTCTTGTTGAATGAAACATTGAGCATGCAAAAATGTCATTATGGGGCATACATGTGTGGTCTGCTATGTGGTAACTTATATGATCTTTGTGGGATATAATTTTGGTGCTATGCAACCTCTATGTGGTTTATGATCTGGGTGTGGTGCAATCTGTGTAGTATATGATCTTTGTATGATATAATTTGTGTGTTATGTAATCTCTATGTGGTATGCGATCTGGGAGGAATAAATTGTAATATCCCAAATTTCGGTTAAAGGCTAATGACTCCAAAAGGGTGTATGATTATTGGTAAATCAATACTTTTGGAGAATGTGATATGCTTTGAGATTCGGATGTGTTATAAGCTGTGCTAAAGCCCTGTATCTAAGTTCAATTGTGGATTAACATCTAAATTGACTTAAAATATAGGGAGGGCACATATTGTGGCTAATGGAATGATATGATGTGTTTGGTGGTGATTCAAGAGGAATTACCATTATCAAGGGTAAAACTGTAAAGTTGTCGGCCAATTGATCGGTTGTCAAAGAAGAAACTTATTGGTAACAAGAAGATCAATGGTTGTGATTGATTTGTGTAAGAGATCAAAGGGTGGAATCCTATGTGTATGTGTGTTTGTGAGTTCATGGGAGATGTGTCAAGATGGTGGCAAGTGTCATAATATGGACCATTGGATTGGTCAAAGTGTCAAAAAGCTCTTCCTTCTCTCCTCTCTTCTCTAAGTTGGCTAGGGAGCATTTGGGGGTGCCAGAAATCTTATCTCTCCTCTCTCTCCTATGCTCCATGGACACCCAAGCTAGCGAGAGGAAAGAGAAATGGAAAGGTGATGTTTTAGCCTTGTTCTTGTCCTCTTTAGCTTAAACACTCTTCTATAATGTTGTTCATAGTGATGAGAGCTTCATCTCTATGGTTTTAGATTTGTGAAAGAAGCTATTTTGAAGCTTGAGGAAATTTAAAAGATGAAGAATCACGAAACTAGCATGAGAAAGAGGAAGATGTGAGTATTTGTTACCTTTTGATCCAAGTCTTATGACTTTTGGTTGGGTTTTGCGATTTGTGGAATTTTGCCCTAATATTGTGTGACATGTAATTGGGAGAATTGTATGTTGTATTGTGGTAAAAATAGTGTTTGTATGTATTTTGGTGTCATTAGAATTGAATTGGATCATTGGAAGTAAATGTGGTAAAATTGGGTAAAGTGAGCAATAAGTGTGACCAAGAGGGGAAAATGTCATTATGATGTAATTTTGGGTGTTTTAAGGGTTCCAATAGGTTCCTTGTGTGAAATTATGTAGGAATAGCTTTGTGTTAGAGTTTGGAACCATTGGAAACATATGTTGGAAGTTAGGGAAAATTATGTTATCTGTTGCGTTTTGGCTTCTGATAGAGCCTTACTCGAGTGCGCAGAGGCCTCACTTGAGTGCAGCATCATATTTTCCCTTTCCCCTTCGGTTTTGATTGCACTTGCATGTGGAAAAAGCAAGAGTGTAGTTCCTCATCTGCTAGTGATATGGGTTATCACTCGTGTGTAGTTGGTCTTACTCGAGTGATCATGCATTTTTGCATTATTAGCCCTCTTCTCGGGATACCACTCACAGTCAGTTTGTCAAAAGTGTGATTTAGCACTCGCGCATTTTGTGCCATCACTCAAGTGCACTTCTGGCATTGGGTTCTTTGTTGCTCTCGGGTGGTCATTTCTTGTGCCTCGCTTGGTGGGACTCGGGTGAATGTGGGGGCATCACTCGAGTGTTTATCTTGGTGCTTGACTACAACGAGCATTGTTGGTCTCTGTCAGTGCTTTTAGTGAAGCACTCACATGAGTGAGTCATCCTCACTCGGGTACGAGTCATCCCTCACTCAAGTGTGTCATCCTTCACTCGAGTGATGAAGCCAAAAATGGGGTTTTGAGGTTTCAAAAAATGGTCTTTGGTCAAGTTTATCCTAACCCTTTAGGTATGTGTTTAGGCTATGAGTAGCCACCTAAAGGTCGTGAATGATAACCACACTACTGTAGAATTATGATATAGCCACCCCAAGGGACGTCCCAATTTTAAAATTGGGTGGTTAAAAAGGAAGGCGGTGGCATTTTCATAATCATTTGTATGTAGGGAAACCTTTAGACATCCCAAATTTGAATTTGGGATGCCTAAAGTGCTTCATGGCGTGAATTTAAATTTTCCACATTTTTAGGCGTCCCAAATCGATTTGGGGTGCTCAACCTGGGACTTTAGGCATTCTAAATGCCATTTGGGATGCCTAAACTCATCTTTATGCGTCCCTGGACGTATGTCAGACACTTGTCTGACATGCGTCCTCACACACACACACCCCCCCTTTATTTTTTGATCATCTCCCTCTTTCTTCATTCATTCATTTCCTCCGTCAGCGTTCTGGGCATTCGTCCTCCTTCCTTCTTCTTCTTGTCTTCTTCAACTCTTCCTCCTCCCTTCTTTGTCTCCTTCACAACTTGTCCTCTCCTCCCTTCTTCTTTAACTTTACTCTTCCTCCTCCTCCCTTCTTTGTTGCACGTCCTCTGTCCTGTGCTCTCTGATTCACTTCCTCACTTGGAACCCTTCTTCTTGCTGCGGATTCTGAAGAAATCAAAACAAGATTAAACAAGAAGAAGAAGATTCAAGCAAGGCACACACCATTGTGATGCCCTCCACCTCCTTCCTTCCATTGTGACGAATGCAGGCTCCCCCCCTCTGGTTAGGTTTTTTTAAATATGAATTTACATGAATTAAATTTAAACTTGCAATGTGAAATTATTTTATATGATTTTAGTTATTGGAGTGATTTTACCTTGTGATTGAATTTTTTTGTGTTTTTTGGCCAGAACCATAAAATAATTGTTAGCTAGTATTATGCAATAATATATTGTTTGATATGTTTGGAGCTTGGAAATTGAGAGGGAAAACACGTATGTATATTATTATAAATAAATGGAGCTATATTATTATAAATAAATGGAGCTATTGATTGATTTTGATGAAATGAACAATAATTAAACATAGTAATTTTTGTTTGTTTAAATATGGTTGGTTTTATTTTTTTTAGATTAGATTAGTATGATTTTTTTCCTTGATTAGATTAGTATGATTATTATTAGTGTAGTGGTGAAAATCTTATTTTATGATAAAGACATTGATCATTAATAAATATATAATTAATTATTAAGAAACATAATATACTTAATAAATAGATTGAAATATATTCTATTAATCACTAGTACAAAATTCCCTTTTTAGACCGCCATATTTAGACCGGTTATAGCGGATAAGGTCTAAAAAATTTGACCGGTGGCAGTTTTGTAATTATATAGAACTTCTAAGACCGGTTCTCAAAAAAACCGGTCTTAATAAAATTATTTAGACCGGTTATAAATAAAACCGGTCTTAAAATATCAAAATATTTAAAAAATTAAAAATTTTAAACTTTTAAGACCGGTTATTTATAATAACCGGTCTTAAATATCAAACATTAAAAGTCCAGACTTTTTAAAAACCGGTATAAAATTTTTTTTTCAAGACTTTTAAGACCGGTTCTTAGAATAACCGGTCTTAAAAGTCATACTTTTTAGATCAGTTCTTATAATAACCGGTCTTAAAAGTACTTTTAAGACCGGTTATTCTAAGAACCGGTCTTAAAAGTACTTTTAAGACCGGTTATTCTAATAACCGGTCTAAAAAGTGATATTTTTTATAAAAAAAATATGAATTTTTTTTTAAATATAAAATTTTTTCTAGACTTTTTAAAAACCGGTATAAAATTTTTTTTTTTCAAGACTTTTAAGACCGGTTCTTAGAATAACCGGTCTTAAAAGTCATACTTTTTAGATGACTTTTAAGACCGGTTATTCTAAGAACCGGTCTTAAAAGTACTTTTAAGACCGGTTATTCTAATAACCGGTCTAAAAAGTGATATTTTTTAAAAAAAAATATGGATTTTTTTTAAATATGAAATTTTTTTTAAAAAAAATTTTCACCCTTTTAAGACCGGTTTTATTTATAACCGGTCTAAAATATCGACCCTAAATTTTTGAATCTCCTCTTTGTCGCGCCTAATTTTCGCTCTCTTAATCTGAAACCTCTCTTCTTGGTGCGATTACTCTGTGAGCTCGATCATCTTCGCTCGATCTCATTCTCATGTTTGTTGCTGCGATGCTCTCACCCTCGCACTAAATGAGTTTGTTGCCGCCACAACCTCGCTTGCTCTGATCTCCTTCGTCGCGACTTTTCACTGTAGTTGCTTTTCTATCTCTAGTATGGGTCTTGCTTTGCTTGGTCACATAGACTTGTACCATGAATGTGATTTGCAGACTCAGCATTTTAGAAAAGGTTGAAGAAGAGAACATCAACCTTGCGTTGTTGCGAAGGAAGCATCTTTTCGTCTTTTTAGTTTTAGTATACTGTAAGTGATGATAAGAAGGAGGAGTTTCTTGAAGTTAGTATTCTTCTTTCCCTCTTTAATTATTTATGATTTTACAACGTTGTTCTGCTTTGTGTTTCATTTGATTAGCTATGCAAGGATTTTTTTTTTTTGTTATGGTCTATAAGTTGTTATATTTCATGTTTCTACTCTCTGGCAACCCCATTCATACGTTACCACAATTACCTGATACTTCAGTTGGTTCAAAAAGCACTCCCTTCTGAGGCCTTATTTGTTGAGTGACAGATTACCCCATTTGATCCTACTAAGAAGAAGAAGAAGAAGAAGAAAGCTGCAATTATAGATCATGCTGATGATTTAGTTGACAACTTGGCTGAGAAGACAGAAAACTTGTCTGGTATCTAATTTAAACCAAAAGATATTTTTATTATTGTTGCTGATGTTATCATTTGAGGTATCTCTAACTATACATATGCATGGTTCATTCTCATTTTTGTAGTTTCAGATGGAGCTGAGACTCCATTTGCTGGTTTAAAAAAGAAGAAGAAGAAGAAGACAATAAGTCATTCAGTATTTATGTAGAATATTTTTGCACATAATCTCTGCCGAAGCTATTGGAATATATAATTATATGGGGGCAATATGATGCTTGTTTTTTGATTGAAGGTTGAAACTCATAACTTTACTAATGAGGGTGGAGATGCTGCTGAAGATTTAGATGGTAAGCAGTTGTATTATTTATTGATGTGCGATAAAATGAACTCAATGACTGTATGTGTGTTATACTCTTGATGTCAAGTGAAATTAACTGAATAAGTGATGAGCATCTAATAAATTTTGAACTCATTACATTGAATAAATCTAAGATAAGTTGCTCTTATCTCAGAGATATGAATTGATAGAAAAGTTGAGTGAATATGATAAAAAGACGATTCTTTCTTTTCTTTTCTTTTTCTTTGTTTTGTTTTGTTTTGTTTCTCATTGCCCTTTGTTCAGAGTCTAGAGTGAAAAAGATGATACAGGTAGAGCACTACAAAAAAAAAAATCCACATTTATTTTTTTTTTAAAAAAATATCACTTTTTAGACCGGTTCTTATAATAACCGGTCTTAAAAGTACTTTTTAGACCGGTTCTTAAAATAACCGGTCTTAAAAGTCATACTTTTTAGACCGGTTCTTAGAATAACCGGTCTTAAAAGTACTTTTTAGACCGGTTATTATAAGAACCGGTCTAAAAAGTATGACTTTTAAGACCGGTTATTTTAAGAACCGGTCTTAAAAGTCTTGAAATTTTTTTTTTATACCGGTTTTTAAAAAGTATGGACTTTTTAGACCTGGTCTTCGAACAACCGGTCTAAAAAAGTGATTTTTAAGACCGGTTGCTTAGCCGGTCTAAAAAATAACAGACTTTTTAGACCGGCTGTATCAAGACCGAATCCAAAACCGGTCTAAAAAGTCATTTTTAACCGGTCTAAAAAGCCATTTTTCCACCGGTGAATCCTTCTCTTCAAATTATTATAAGTGCTTTATGTCCTAGAATAGAAAAAATTGAATATTTATTTGAATTCTATATTCTTTTATATATTCATAGGAGAATTATACCATCAATAGCTAAGAATACAGAGTTAATAACTAAGATAGGGTTGCTTGAAATTTTGGGATGTCTTACTTTTAAGGGGAAATGTTGTCGAAATTTTTGTTGAAAAAAGTGAAAAAGGCAATCCCATCCTATATCATTGACAATTGTATTAAACATGTGAGTGTTATTGGGAATAACTTAGGTGGTAACAAAATGGATCATAGTTGGATGAATGCTTTGAAAATTAGTGAAGAATATGAGAAAGGGGTGGAAGAATTTATTGAATCAGCTAAAAAGAATGCTCCAGCAAAAAATGGTAAGTATTTTTGTCCTTGTGTGAATTGTTTAAATGAGAGTCGACGGGATATTGATGTCATAAAGGATCACCTACTTTGTGATAGAATAAATCTGCGATACACAAGGTAGATATGGCATGGTGAGAAAGTAATGGATTGTTCGTTGCACAAGAAGGAAGTTGTGGATGTCATAGATGAAGATAGAATGGAGAAAATGATTCACGATGTTGAGGTAGAATCCTTTGTGCAGTCGCATGAGTATGACAGCCTGCGGAGTGATGCAGAGACACCATTGTACCCTAGGAGTAAGTACATGCGGCTGACGAGAACATTGCATTTGGTTAACTTAAAGGCAACTTGTGGGTAGACCGATAGTAGTTTCACATTGCTGCTTGAACTATTGTGTGATATGTTTCCAGAGGATAATGTACTTCCAAATCGTATGTATGAGGCCAAGAAAATCCTGTCTACGAAGGGTATGGAGTATAAAAAGATACATGCTTGCCCTAATGACTGCCTACTGTACAGAAATGAGTATGGTGGTCTTAGTGAGTATCCTAAGTGTAAAATTACATGATACAAAGTGAAAAAAGATGGTGGTTGTGGTGATGTGACAACTAAAAGGCAACCTTTAAAGGTTATGTGGTATCTTCCAATAATACCACAATTTAAACATTTTTTTACGAATGCAACAAAAGCGAAGAAGTTGAGATGGCACTCTGATGAGAGAATATCTTATGGGAAATATCTTCAGCACCCAGCTGACTCTCCACAATAGCCAAAAATAGATGAAATGTTCCCTCAATTTGGCAGCGAGTCGAGAAACCTTTGGCTTGGGCTTTGTACAGATGACATCAATCAGTATGGAACTCTTACTAGTGCACACATAGTGCGTGGTTGGTTCTCCTTGTAATATACAACTTGCCTCCCTGGCTATATATGAAATGTAAGTATATGATGCTTTCTATGATGATTTCTAGACCAAAACAACTAAGGAACGATATTGATGTCTACTTGGCGCCTTTGATTGAGGACTTGAAAATGTTGTGGGAGGAAGGTGTAGATGTGTTTGATACTTATAAGAAGGAGTCCTTTAAGCTACGTGCAATGATTTTGACAATGTAAACAACTTCCCTCCGTACGGAAACTTGTCAGGGTACAGCGTGAAGGGTCATAAAGCATGCATAATATGTGAAGCAAACACACACTTCCATCAACTAAAACAGGGAAGAAAAACTGTCTACCTTAGCCACAGGAGGTTTCTTCAACGGTTCCACCTGTATCATAGGCTAAGAAAGTGTTTTAACGGCTTACCGGAGCATGGAATGGCTCCAAAGGCATTAACCGGAGAGGAAGTATATAGTTGAGTGGAACGTATCAATGTCACTTTTAGTAAGAATTAGAAGACTGCGGGTGAGAAGAATGTATGGAAGAAGAGAACCATTTTCTTTGATCTTACATATTGGCGTTCGCTTGACGTGAGACACAATATTGAAGTGATGTATGTGGAGAAGAATGTTTGTGATTGCCTTATCAATACGCTTTTGCACATACCAGGGAAGACTAAGGATATAATTAGTGCGAGATTAGACCTTGTTGATATAGGAATAAAAGAATAGTTATATCCACAACTAAGAGATGATGGTAGGAGGGCACACATGGAGCCAGCATCTCATACACTATCAAAAGCAGAGAAAAGAAGTTTATGTAGGTGTTTGCATGAAATTAAGGTACCGTAAGGGTATTCCTCGAATGTGAGAAGATGTGTCTCTAGGGACCAGGTGAGAAAAAGGCTTTACTCTAGGGACCACTTGAGTAATCTGTAGAGTTATTTAATCCATTATTCGAGGGGTCACTCGAGTAATCATTAAGCAAACTCTCGGCCAAGAATTTGATGCAGTTACTCGAGGGAGTAATCGAGTAATCTGTCGAGTTATTTGAAATTTACTCGAGGGCTCACTCAAGTAACATGTGAAGAAAAGCGAAGGCCACTCGAGTAACAAAATTACCAGAGTCAGCACCCGAGTAACTTGTGAAAGAAAAGACATGGCCACTTGAGTAGCCACTCGAGTATTATGTATTTCCAAGGTTTGTGATATTTCTCACTCCATGTTTTTACCTGAGTAATATCTTATGAAAAATGTTGAATTAGGCACTGCCATATTTTTGATAGGTTTACTCGAGGGACCACTCGAGTAACAAACATGATCACTCGAGTAGCCACTCAAGTACGACAGTCTAAAAATTATGTTTTTGATCGAATGTTTATTAAATTGTTTTCTATATGATTAACTCTTCATTGTATTAGTATCTAAGTACATTTACAGAGAAACAATAAAGAGATCATGCAAGAAGAGCAAAGTCAAATAAAGTATTTGAGATCTCACCTATCGCTACCTACCACAAACGGATAATTTTCAAATTTGAAGAATGGTCAACCATTGCTGTGCGACTCTAACAGACATGTTTGAATTGCTTCCAACGGACATTACAAATGATCTATATATATGGAGCATTCAAAGAGCAGAAAACAACACAAGAACTGAGAACACACGAACATACTCTAATCAACACACTCTTAGTGCTTTGTTTTTCTTATACTCATTCTTTGTATTTCAGTGATTACATATTTGCTCTGTGAGAGAGGTTTTCATTACAAACTCAATAATTGTTATTGAGACAACTTAAGGTTGTGGAACCTTGAGTTGGGGATTTGATTGCATCGTGTAAGGGGGAGCGAATGTCCAAGTGAAGGAACTTGCTGTGTACTGAGGTGCCAAGAACCCACTGAATCTTAGAGAATATAGTGAAACTCTCAGAGACACTCTGAGGACTAGATGTAGGTCAAAGTGGTTGTGGCCAAACCAGTATAACTCTCTGTGTACACTTCGGTGATATTTCTCTTTGCTCTCAACTCCTTTAAATATTTTTGCAATTTTCTTATACGCAACGAAATTTCTGGTATCACCCAATTCACCCCCCTTCTTGGGTGAAACGCTTGCACTAACAGAAGGAACAATCTTGGCATGAAGAGGGGAGAAGCAAGGGAATACGAGGATTGAAAGTAAGGAATGTTCCTCGTGAAGAGGTGTTGGAAGCCCACTTGTATATCCTGAATAATATGGAAGAAATTCAACCTTACATAGATGAACACAGAAAGACTTTGAAGAACAAGAATCCAAGGAAGAATGACATGCAGATTGCTATTGAGCAAAATAAGACATTCATAGAGTGGTTCGAGGAAAAGGTTTCGCACGAGATCGATGTGTCTGTGACAATCGAGTAGCTAGCTTGGGGGCCTTCATTTCATGTCATTACTTGTACTGGTTATGATATAAACAGCTATTCTTTTTATGGAAAAGAGCAAGATGACAGAAGTACCATGCAAAATAGTAGGGTCATGGTAGAAGTTGAAGCCATGCACTTTTCCAGTTCGAGAGACAAAAACCCCATATTAGTGTCTATGGCCTATTATGGAGTTATAGAAGAAATATGGGAGATTATATACAACAAGTTCAAAGTTGCTTTATTAAAATGTAAGTGGGTTAGCAATAATGCTATGGTAATAGATAAACAATTTGTATTTGTCTCATTCGATCTTCAAAGAGTTAGCTATAAAGATGAGCCCATCATTCTAGCAAGCCAGGCGAAACAAGTGTTTTATGTCATAGATCCTGTGAGAAAAAACATGTCCATTGTCCTTAAAAGTAAAAAACAAAAGTATGGTGATCCGACCTTCAACCTTAACGACACACCACCTTTCACAACAACTCCACCTTGAACAAATGAAGTAGAATTGGTAGATGATGATGAATATGCTATAAGAATTGACCATGGTGAAGGAATATGGGAAACAATATAGAGTAATACCTTAATTTATAAAAGAGAATTGTGTGTTTTTTTGTTTTACTCCTACTTAGTTTATTTTATTTTTATTGCAATTTATTTATGTATCTGACGATGCTTTTTGTGTTAATAGGAATATGGGAAACTCTAGTAACTCAAATCAAAGTGTTGGGGATGATGAAAGGCATAGAGACAACAAAAGCCCTAGCGATGACAAATGGCCTAGAGATGAACCCGTTGCAAGAAAGAGGGTTAGAGGCTGAATAAAGATGGGAGCATTGATTGAATGTCATGAACATCAACAAGAGAGGCTGCATATAGACTTTGATGCCAATCTAAATCCGGTTGGCCCTGAGGAAGACTATTTTATTAGCTACATAGGGTTTTTGGGTTGAAGTAAAGTGGGCATTACCTACGATAATTGGAGATTGGTTCCCCCAAAAATGAAAGACATGATTTGGAAACAACTTTTGGTATATAAGTTTTGATACATCTATGATAATTGTACCTTTATTCCTATTGTTTCAAATATAATTATCTTATGTGTTTACCTTGCAGCAAACATGCGATATCCCAGACACCATGGAGATGTACAGGCACTGGATGGATGAGGTTTCGTCTACGATGGAAATGTTTTAAGAACAAGCTAATAGCAAGGTACATTCGAGGGGCCCAGAGGGGTGAGGATACATGTAAACATTATTCGTATTTGTCTCCAGAGGACTGGAGGTTGTTTGCAGCATCACTGGTAGATCCTCAAGTTTTGGTAAGATTTCTATCATTATGATATAGAGTTTTTAATTTTCATATACTTGATATCGTTGATTTATTTTTTGTTGTTTTTATTCATAGGAATTAAGTGCAACAAATGCATAGAGGCAAGCAGAAAATAAATATCAATATTACATGTCTCGTGGTGGATATCGGAAGCTTGAGTGGCAAATAATGGAAGAAGAGTTAGAGAAAATAAAGGAAGCAGTGGAATCTAATCCTAGCGTTGTTATCCAGGCCCCGACACCTCCTCCACGTCACAAAAAATTGAAAGCAGGGAGGATTAAGGGTGGGAAGTACATAAATCCGGTTGTTGCTGAGGTTGTTGCGAGGATTGTAGGTAGTTATACCATAAGTACCTAATTTTTTGCATATTGAGAGTGGTTTTGATACATTTATGATAAACTGTATGATATAGGATGAACTGGAAGATCATAGTAGCCAAGGTTCATTCAATCCAAGTAGACGGATGGACATCTTGTCAACGGCTATTGGGAAGGCAGATGACCTTGTTTGTGTTCGAAGAGAGACACGGGGAGTTAGTCTATCCATCACAAGTTAGACCTAGTAGGGACCTTATGGCCAAGATTCAAGAGGACCTCGAACGATAGCTCGAGGCTAACTTTCGCGACAAGCTTTGACAAGAGCTATTGCCAAAGCTTCAACTTGAAATGGCAAAGATGTTCAAAGTGTAAAGGGTAAGGGATAAGCATAGAACTCAGGAATCCTTGGCCTTCAATAGCACCAAAGGAAGTTACAACCCTCTAGAGGAACCACTTGGCAACCCTTCTCCCACTCCAGCATCGGGATACCCTTCTACCCTCTATTTGGATGATCAACTGTTGCTTGTTGTTGTCAATGCTCTCGTTCACACACGTGCTACCACCCACCATCATCAGCAAATTTCGTAGGATTTTCGTAGCGTGAATGTGACGAGTGTTAGAAAAGGGGAAGAAGGTACAACCATCCCTGTTCGTCATCCAGAGGTTGGCATGTTCGGTCAGGTAATAGGATCTTTCATCCTTTGGCCTCACAATCTTATTGATTCAGAGGCAACACCTCCAATGGTAGGCATTACCTTACTATTACTGGAAATTTATTGGCATCCTAATAACAATTTGTTTTTTGATGTTCTAAAAGGATGACGAAGATGCGAGGAAATGGCCCTACTTGGCACGGGTGCAACAGGTTGACTTGAAGATGCCTCAAGGGATTGTGGGCCTTACATTGGAGTATCCTTACACGACTGACAATAGAGATCTCAAGCAGTTTATCAGGTTGGAGGAGATAGATGCAGGATGGGTAAAATTTGCAATCCGGTAAGTTTTTTTTCAATTTTCCCATAGAATTCATTTAGTGGTTTTTTGATTTCATACATTCAATAATTCATTCTTTATTTTAATTCTATTATAGCATCTTCCATAGCCTCCACACAAACATGCTAATTAATTCATTTGCTTGATTCATTTCATCAAAGCTTATTTTCTAATTTTCAGATTTTTGATAATGGAGATGCCTACCTACGTGAAGACCTTAATTTGATCAGAGACCTTTTGGCTGGACATCTTCTTCAACATATAGATCAGTAAACTTTTTATTTAAATTAGTTTGTAGTTGTGTGATAACAGTGTTTTGATTGTAGTGAGTTGTTATTGTATGTATATATAGTAAAGATTGTAGTGCTGGATATCCTTACCATTTTGTAACAGACATTATGGTTTATGAATTCATTTTTTATTCTGTTTCTAGAGTTTGATTTCGCTGGGTAATGCAGAATGTAAATAATCATTTTAAAAAAAATAAACCTTTTAACATCCTAAATTAAGAATTGGGACATCTAAAGTCCCCCTGTGGAGGACTTTAGATGTCCCAAATTAAGATTTGGGACATCAAAGTCCTCCACTGGGGGACTTTAGACATCCCAAATTGATATTTGGGACGTCTAAAGTCCTCCTAAGTCCCCTCATGGAGGACTTTAGACATCCCGATTCTTAATTTGGGACGTCTAAAGTCTCACTTTAGACGTCCCATTTTTTTAGGACGTCTTTTCTTAAAACATACTACGCCCCCCACATAGACGTCCCACAGTTTTTGGACGTTAAAACCCCTTTTTGTAGTAGTGCCAACTTTAAGTATTATGAATGTAAGGATTTGGAATAGAGAATAACCCTATGTCCTTAATTTTGGTTATAGGGTTGGATATTCACCTTGATCGTGAGCAGCCAGGGCCAGAGCTTACGTGGGAAGAATAAGAGTAGGGAACTTACCTTTCCTGCATGCTCTGGTATTTGTTTTTGTGTATTGATGCATGTTATTGCTTTGCTTGATTATGTGAAACATATATGAACGATTGAAGCTCTGTTTCAATTTATACTATGGCCATAAGTATGTTGTTCGAAACGTTGAGCTTGCAGATTTGTCATTGTGTAAGCATGAGTTATGTAATGCAAACATGTCATGCATTAAACATTTATCTTGCATGCATATTAGTATCTGTTTCTTACTGAGATTCTCTAGAATCTCACCCCTACCAACAGTTAGATAGGGCAAGCGGATCAAGGAGTGAGCAAGCAACCGAGGGCGGCAAAGACTCTTTCGAGATGTGATTTTGGTAGTTAGTTATTGTAATTAGGAGTATTCTATATTTGGTATTTGTATTTGGATTTGAATTTGGGAATGTATATTCAAATATGTATTTGAAAGGATATTGTGTCATCCCCATATGAGAATTTGTAAAGGGCATTTGTGCCCTGTAAGGCCATGATTAATGTATGGAACCCGTGGTTGGCCAGGAATTATGTTGTGCACTCTGATATGTTATTGAATGTGATTTATCTTTGTGTGGTAATTGTATATGAATTGTGAATATAAGACCAAGTTATTTGGATTTCAAAAAGTATTTGTGAAAACCTCGTCTAGTTGATGGGTTTGAAATGAGTTTTGATCATTATTGGTCTTTATTCCACTTTAATCATGTATTTCGGATATATTTACAAAAGGGGGTTACATAAATTTTGGGGTAGATGATCTATGTGGTTTAAAGTGAAATATGCAGGCGGAATGGGAATGAGACCTTGTGCGGTATCAGGGGAGTTGTATACATGGATTCTAGTTCTAGCTTTGTGGACATCATATTGAGTTCTGGTTGCATGCTTCATGGACATCATATTGAGTATATTGAATACTAAGGGATGGATTGAATGATAAGAAGTAGTTCCTAAAGTGTAGACATTCAAATTTCAAGGAGAAAATTTACTTAAGTAGGGAAGAACTATAACCCCCAAATTTTACTCCCTAATATGCATTGTAATTGGTTATGGCATTTAATAAAATGGAATGGTGAATTTTGGAGAATGTGAATAGTACTGCCAGTAAGATTTCTTTAAGGCAGCGAGATTGTCATGTGAATTTTAGTAAACAAATATGTTCAAGAATTAAGAGATTTTATAGGATAAAAGTTGACATCCTAAGCTTTAATTTGATAGGTCATGGGTAATTTCTGGAGTTGTATACAAAAAGTTATGTATTTTTAACTTTTACCCAGTGAAATTGGAAAGTTCTGGAGCAGCATCTAAAGATGGAATTTCTGGGAATTATGTGCTTCCGTTTCGATAAAGGCTATATTTTTTTTGAAACTAGACTCAATAAGGGTTCTATAGCCATTGGAATCACTCCAATTCTATATCTACAAATTTAGTTATGATTTTTCAAAGTTTGGGCAAAAATTTGTCAGAATTTGCTTAAATTCGAAATTTGAGAAATTACATAATTATTCAATTATGACATAAGCAAAATATTAAAACATCATCCTCCTCCTTTCATCAGCCATTTCCTATGCTCTTAGCAGCAAAAATAGAGAGAAAGCTTAGAGGATTCTAGAGAGAAAAGAAGAAGAATTTCACAAGGTAGGTCGATTTCTTCGATGAATTCATTCCTAACGTGTATAACCCTTCTCCCAAACCTCTTCTTTATGTAATTTAAGGTTTGTGAAGCTCAAATTTTGCTATCTAAGAGGCTAGGGTTTTCAGCCATATCAGAGAAAAATTTGGGAAATGAGGTGGCCTAGGCGTTATGTTGCCAAAATTTAGTCTCAATGGCGGTTTTAACGTAATTAAATAGTTAAGAAGGTGGTTAAGAGTAGAAAGGAGCAAGTCTGCGATGTAAGAATTCAAAAACTCCAATTTTACTCAAAGAATTTCAATTTTCAGCCAGTACTATTTGGATGCGTTAGGGCTAGATTTTTTATGTTCTGATGATTCCATTAAGTTTAGGAGGGAAAATTAGGGGTTACAGTTGATCACTTTTTCAGAAGAGCATAAAAAAACATAATTATGAAAACGCCTATCAAAACCTTAAAATAGGGGCTTCCAAGGGTATTCTGGTCTTTTGGTAGTGAATTTGGTAATGCTGATCCCAGAAATAGATTTCTTGTGTGCAAATATGTCAGAAAAATATGGTCGGATTGGGTAAGTCTGAGTTGGGTCAGGTCCCCGAGGGAATTTTGGTAAATTTTCACAATAGGCTTATATGACCACTATAAATACTATGGAAACACCTAAAATGGTACAAGGATAATTTTTAACCTAATTTTTGTACATTCAACATTTTAGGACCAAGTTGAGAGCCTGAGGGGTTGGCATGCATTACGAAGCATGAGTTTTGAGGCGAAAAGGGTTTAAGGAAAGAGACTTACCTTACTTGCATGTATTTGATATCTTTGCTTGTGCAGTGATTTATGTGATTGCTTTTCTTGATTGTATAGAGCATATTTGAATAATGAAGCTCTGTTTCTATTTATAATGTGGCCATAGTCGTGTTGGATGAAACATTGGACACGCAGAAATGTCATGATAGCGCATACATCTAGTTAAAGTTGACATGTCATACACATAGCAACAATCATGCATGTATTATTGTATGTGTTTCCTACTGAGATTTTTCCGAATCTGACACTTCCCTACCAACAAGTTAGATAGGTGAAGACATAAGGTATATAGAGATTAGAGAAGAGAACTATACAAGAGGATTGCATTAGTAGAATGAAGATGGGAGGATGTCTCTATTTCGTTGGAATGGGTTTAAACACCCTAGTAGCCCTATGCGGCTACCTTAATTGTAATTATCTTGTACAAACCCTTTTGGGGATTTTCTATACTCATACACATATTATCTGTATTTTTATGCTTTTCCTATGTTGCCCACCAAACCATGCAATCATATTCTGCTGCAAGTCAAAATAAAGTAAGGGTGTTATAGAAAGCGCTACAGAAACTTATTTCAACTTTAAAAAAACCTCCAAAACCCTTTGGTCTATGCTCCATTTCATCCTCACTTTCTCTTCTTCAAATCTCACTAGCACCTCATTCCATCTCTTCTCTCTATTTTTTCTTCCTTCACCCTTCTCCACACCTCTTGGCCCCACATTTCCCTTTCTCACATCCTCCATCCCCTTATTCTCATTCCCTCCATCCCCAACTGCTCATTCCCAATTTACTCCGTCCTTACTCCCCCTTCCCCATTTCCCATTTCCCCAACCCCAACCTTTTGTTAGTCCCCAACCACGTCCTTTTTTTTTCTTTGACCATTTTTTAGGTCCCTACTTCCTTTTTTTCCTTTGAATTGTTTTTTTCAAGTGTCGTGCATGGTTTAAGTTTTAGCTCTTTAATTAATCTTCTAATACATTATAAGTTTTTAAATTTTTTGTATTAAAAAAAGTAGTTTTATTAGTAGTAAATATTCTAATTTGCTTAATATTTTTTATATTGATTTTATTCTAAAATAAAAAATGATGTTTTCATTTATATATGCTGAAAAATAATTGACATAGAATTAATTGTTATTATAGGTTGTATATACAAATTTGTGGTAGCTATAATTTTTAACAAGCCCCACTTTTAACTTGTTCTTGCTCATTTGAGATTTTTGATTTATTGTTATGAGAATAATATATGTAGCTATTTGAATATTGTTGTGTATGACAATCTTAGTCGTATACTTAGGATCACATTCGCATAACTCAAGCCCTTCTGCTAATGATCAAGATTCTGCCACAAGTTCTCATTATAGCCTACTAGCTTCACACTTGGGAAGGTATATATAAAATCTAACACTAGTAGAAAAATGACTTTTTAGACCGGTTAAAAATGACTTTTTAGACCGATTCTGTATTAGGTCTTGATACAGCATGTCTAAAAAGTCAGTTATTTTTTAGACCGGTTGTTATAACCGGTCTTAAAAGTCACACTTTTAAGACCAGTTGTGCCCACAACCGGTCTTAAAAATCCATATTTAAGACTGGTTGTGGGCACAACCGGTCTTAAAAATCCACATTTAAGACCGGTTGTGACTATAACCGGTCTTAAAGCTTTTTTTTTTAAAAAACGTCCCTTTTATTATATACACACACACACAGAATGATCCAATTTTAACAGCAGTACATAACAATTACTGATTTCAATTTCAAAATTTAAAAGCAGCAGTCTATAGCAGCAACAAATTAATGTTCATTAATTGTTGATTCATTCGAATGAATCATCAATAAGGATGACCAAATGATAGCAGTAAAACAAAAGCTTCTTCTTTTGAAGTTGATTATACCTTCCCTAGTCCCCAGTGTCCCTTTGGTTGCCTACACCAAACATGAAGTTTCTGGGAAAAGAACCAAGCAAACACGCAAGAACCAACAAAAGCAAAATGACATTAACCTTTCTTCCACCTAATTTTACTTTAAGATTTTCACTTTCACAATTATCAATTTTCAATAGAATTATCAAGATAAATATACAGGTGATAATTCTCAATCAGATAATTGTGATCAGCCAGATTCTAAGTTTGCTGAACCATGTTCATGAGATCATTGCTTCAGCTGACACTGACATCAATTCCTCTTTGCTTCAAATAGCCCTTAGCGTCAATTATGTCCTGTACAAAAACCCAAATAATCAAGCATTCTGTATTAATTAAGGCATTAAATTGAGTATCATTTTCCTGAATCTTATATACATGAACATTTAACAGGTTTAAGTTTAAGCAACAGTATGATTCATCAAGAATCCTATTCTAGGAGCAATATCTTGCCACAATTAACCCATCATATAGATACAAAAACACCAGGACACAGCCATCACAATTCAACAAGAGTAAACTAGGGATATAATTGATCTACAAGTCCCTACTGATTCACCTGATTATTAATCAGGCCCTTGTAGGTTTCCCCCTTTTTACATGGTCCTTATAGTTCCACCTATTTTTAATTATGTCCATGTAATTTTTTCTTTCTTTTTTTCAGCTCTTTCTAACATCACCTGATTTTTAATGAAGTCTCATTAGTTTTTTCTTCATTGGTCGTTCATGAATAAAAAACGATCCATGGGCCAAGCATGATTGACATGTTTTAGTCTTTTAACAACTAAATTGTCTTTCAACTGATCGCTTTCCTTTATTCACCATAAGATTTATACAAAGCTACCAAAACTAATTGTTTGAGACAACTAAATGTGAGAGTTACCTACTAACAAGTAGCAACAACTTCTAAGATTATTCATAAACTAGGTCGTAGCAAGATCATAATCATAATGCATCTTTTTTCAAGTCTCCAGTTACCTTTTTGATGAAATAAGTAACGTTGTTAGCAATACATATGAGAACAATAATGTACAATGTAACGTTGGATTCAAACACTTACTATTTTTGTAATAGCTCGTAGAAGAATTCAGCACAACATGTGTGAATGAAAGCAATATCTCTTCAGGAAAGGGATCAGTAAGATCAAACATATGTAACACCAAAATCAGACAAAACATTGACTTAGCAACTTAAAAACAATAAAGTAAAAAAAAGTTCTGAAATATAAATTTACCTCTTGAGTAAAATCAGTCGTGCTTAGAGTGATAATATTGTAAATATGTCTCAAAACATAAAAACCATATAAGTTGGACCCCTTTGGTTGCCTACGGATCTGAGAAAAAACATGATATCATTAAAACAAATATAAAGGCATGTCTTATTACATTCTTTAAACAAATCCATATGTACTAACCTTTGGTATGATCCATGTAGGGTCCTTTAAGTCACGAACATGCTTACCACAAGCACTGTGTAGGAATGTCCGCATAGCCCTATGATCATCACAATGACAAAGGTTATTGGTTTTACACAAATTCCATAAACCTTGCATACAAAAGGTAATAATGCAAGAAAACTAACGAATTCATGGTCTTTTTCAAATCATTCCCTAGTTTGAAGTGGAGGGAACATAAGAGGATGACAGTGTAACTACTCTTGCATAGAAGAAGCAACTGCCAATGATCACTGAAAAAAACAGAAGAATATTAAGCAAACATAAAACATTATATAAATTATAAAATATCAGTTTGTTTCTTACCTATGCACATATGGAGCCAAGAAACACTCAGTTCCAGTTTCACTAAGCCTCTCTGATAAGTATCTATGTCTACTAGCAGCAGTGGTTCCTTTCTCTTAGATGTGATGGGGGCATAAGAATCCAAATTTTTCGCTTTTGCCAGAGGAGACCAACCTACGATGCATGTACCTACAATAATACAAGCACATAAATAAAAGGTAAACGGTGAAACTTACATTAAGAATAGTTGGACAATCCTTCAAAATATTTACTTTGAATTGCTGAAGCTACTTACATTAAGAATAGTTGGACAATCCCAATCATAATATTTTGTCCAGGAGCTACCAGGGATATTAAATCATCCCTCTCAAGATAGCATGTCACCCCTGACTGTCCAACAACTGAATCCGTAGGCCACTCTCTTGTTTTGAAGGATGTATCATATGCCATCAGAATCACTTGTTGTATGATATTCAATAGAGGCTGTGAAACTTCTTGCTGAGTGAAGGGAGCTGGACTTGGTGAGGCTTTGATCTGACTGCCCTCGGCTCAACCAGAAACAAGTTTCGTTGGCCACAAGATGAACGTGCCCAAGACATTGTTAACGATCTTGAATTCATCAGAAGGGATAGGGATAGGTGCATCTGTAATAATCACCTCGTCAACTAACACTCGGACTTGATCACCTTCCATTTGTCAGTGGTGGACAATTAATCCCAGGTTATGCATACTACCTCGTGCAACTAACTATCTCAGAGGATCCTCGACAAAAAGATCACAAAGCTCAGTAATTTCTGGGTTAGGACCCTCTGATGACTGCCCGATGTTGCAACAACTACCTTTAGTGCTCTGCTTATTAGGATTAATCGATTGTGGCTAGGGAGCACTGGTATCTTGTGTTGAGCTCATAAACACTATCATTTTCTCTTTTATCTTGCTCAACCGGGTCTCTAATAGTGCATCAAATAATGCTTCAGCCTCGGCCTTTGCTTCTGCTCTTGTAATGGCTAACATAGTCTCCAATTCTTCCCTAGTCACGATGTTTGAGGAATGGCGTACGGGGGCTCCAAAGTAATCCTGTATCCCTACCCCTCCTCTAATTCCCCTAAAATGCCCTGGATGCTCATGTTTACTAGTAGCAATTATTAGAATATCATTCCTTCCCTCTGACTTAAAAGAGCCCTCAACTTGTTTTTTTCTAAGTTCCTCCTGTAAGATAATACAAAATAACAAAAATAAGTAATGATGTACGTTTCTTATGTAATTAATAACAGTAACGATATATACTTACAATTCTTTCACCTACTATACGAGATTGTTCACTCGTATAAGACCCACTCCTCTTTTAGTAGGCAAATTGCCATTTTTCTTCTCGACGAATCGGAGATGGCGGAGAAAGAAGAACAGAAGGATCGGATTGAGATGCTTCTTCCAATCTCTTTCGTTTGGCCGCCAACAAGTCGGTTTCAGCCTTTGCATAACCCCTACAAGACATTGTATGAGGGCAATCATTCTTTCTACCACTCTCTTGTGTTTTTGCCATTTTGCCTGCGAATAAGAAATGATACAAAAGGAAAGTTTTATAATCAATTAAGATAATTGCTAAGTAAATAAAATGAAAAATAAGTCAACTAACCAAAGATTCTGGAGTAGTCCGAAGCCTATCAAATTCTTGCCAAGTTGCTTGATCAAGAAATGTATACTGGTCGCATGGATTAGGATGAGGCTGACCATCTTTCACCTCAATATAAATGTAATTATTGGTCAGATTTGTCTTAAACTTGCTCCAGCGCTCATAACAATACATCATCATCTTGTTGTACAAGATCTCACTCTGAGGAACATCGTAGGTGAGCTGAAATGCATGCATTGAAGGAGTAAGTGACAAATTTGTGACATTTGATAATAATTAATTACATACAGAAGAGAATTGTATACCTGAATAGTGTCCCAAATATACTGCTTCACCTTTGCATCGACATTTCTCCACTCCTCTATCAAGATGCTCGACTTGTTACGTGCAAAGAGGTCGACGAAACTCTTATATCGTTGTGCATTAGGCCCGATTGGTATCCAATACTATCAAACTCAATCGATATCTTTTGGCCTGCACTCCGACTGAGGGAAACATCTGTCAACCGTGTGCCACATCTACCCCTCCGTATAGACTAGCTACTGCTCTCACTATGACCCTGGCTCGGAGTATTGCTAGGCTCGCCCTGGTTAACACTAGCTGGCTGATTCTGCTGAGCACTAGGTGGCTGACTCTCCTGAGCACTAGGTGGTTGATCCTCTGCACTAGGACTCAGAGGTGTCGGAGGTGGCTGATCCTCTGCACTAGGACGCTGGGGATACGTCATTTTCCTGTAACTACAACAAAGAAAGATAAATCCTAAGCTATGACATGTGAAGACTATATCGATAAAATAACTAAACATATTCTTCGGACATAAATCATAATCATAATTACTTTAGTTAGTTAAGGACAAAGTAGTATCATAAAGAGATATCCTCCCATATTCCCTCGTGATGATCATTTCTTGTGTCGTGCACATTATCTGCTTTATCTTCTTCGTTCAGTTCTGGTAGACCCCTGGAAAAAGAAGGAGTCTCAAGAAGATCATAATTTGAGTGACTTTTCTCGTCAATATCAATGACCATTTTTCCTTGGAGAGCTACATACCACATTTTATTTGCCTGATAAGTGATATAGAACACTTGTTGCTCCTGATCTGCCATAATAAAAGGTTCATCTCCAAAACTTCTACTATTCAGATCTAGTAATGTAAATCCTAACCTATCAATCTTCACACCATTATTGACATCAACCCACTTGCATTTGAAAATGGGAAATCTAATTTTAACATAGTCAACCACCCAAATCTCTTCAATCACCCCATAATAAGGTATGGCAGCCAATGTAGGGTTCTTATCTTTCAAACTAGAGAAGTGTATAGATTCAGCCACTAATACAACACCACTGTTATGGACGGTGCTCTTATCATCTAGGGACTTCGTGTAAAAGGTATAACCATTGATCACAAATGAAGTTCAACTTATGACATCAACTTTAGGACCACGTGCTAACTAATTTATTGTATCAGAAACACATTCTTCTCTATCAACCTTTTGTTAGAACAACCGGTCTTAAAACCTTTATTTTAGACCGGTTATTATATTAACCGGTCTAAAATAAAATACTTTTTAGATCGGTTATATCTATAACCGGTCTAAAAATATTTTTAAACTTTTAAAATTTTTTCCTCTGATCCTTTTAGACCGGTTTAAAATCCAAGCAGGTCTAAAAGGTTTAATATTTTAGACTGGTTAATGTAGAACTGGTCTAAATAATATTTTTTAGACCGGTTAATAGAATAACCGGTCTCCCAATTTGTTTATAATTACAAAAATTCCACCGCTCATTTCTTTTAGACCTCATCCGCTGCAACTGGTCTAAAATTCCCTTTTTGTACTAGTGTAATGAACTCCAATAAAATAAACTTTCAAGTGAGGTTTACTGGTTTGAATGTGAATATTCATTAATTGGTAGCTAGAAGAAGGGCAAGGAAGCAATATTTTTTTCATGTAACAAACATATAAATGGTTTTGCTACATTACTGGATGAGGAAGAAGCATGTATTGCAATTAAGAGAATTAATATAATATATGAACTCTACTTTGTCCTATTTTTTAAAAAAGAAAATGACTTGCAACATTATGTAATATGATCATGGCATTTTAATTTCTTACTAGTATACCCTGAGAATTGTTTTCAGGTATATATTTCACGACCCATAGTCTGAGACGTGATAGGCGCATAGGCTAAGCCAAATAATTCCACTTAGTCTAGCAAGCCTTAAACAAAGTATACCGACTCTATAACAAACATTTACACAACAATACAATAGTTATTAAACTTCCATATTAAAATTGCAATGAGAGAACAAACCCACAATGATTAACTTTGGGGATGCATATGCTATTACTGTGTAACACAATGACTTTGACACCATCACAGTAATCATGACATCACAGAATCCCCCGAGGCTCACCAATACATTACAATTTATCCCATAAGTTTATGAAGCATGTCGATCACAGTCAAACTCACTAGTTGCAGTATCTAAAAGAAATATAAAGGGAGGAGTGAGTCTACTACTGACTCAATGAGAACATAAATAACAACATGTGCAGAACGGAAGCAAAGGCACATAGAGTTTTTTGCAAATGGTTTTCCTCAAAACAAATAAATGTAACAAAATTCAAATATTGAGTTGAAAAGTAAAAAAATGAGGGTAAATGTTTACTAAATCCTTATCTCAATAAATAAAAAAAATAATTACAATAAAATATTCAACCACAATCTTTCAATCAACACAATTACTCAATATCAATCCTGGTGTGGAACAACCTTCCTGCTTCAATCCTATTCCATATATTGTATGTTACAGTTATATAACTCATGATGGGGAATAATTGTTCCACCTATATTCTATTTCATACCATCTCACCAATACATATATATCATATACTATACATGTAACCTTAGGTTTGGCAAAAAAAGACATGTAACCTTAGGTAGGGAATAACCGTCCCACCTTTATTTTATGTCACATACCATATAGTCCTGATGAGGAATATCCGTCTCACAAATACATATACCAATTATTAACATAAATCGTGGTGAGTAATAACTGTCTCACCCATATATATCCCACACACACGCACACATAAACATTCTCAATATATATATTCCATGAATAAATGTATGTATATCATATAACTCCCAAAAATATTTTGCCTACATAAAAATTAATTTGTCAAATTTTAGAAAACATAAAGAAGGTTTGGAATCAAATTAATTAATAAAAAATAGAGGTTGAAAGAAGGTAAATGTAAATAAATTAATAGTCTGATAAATGCTTTTCTTTTAAGAAAATAAATCAATTTAATATTTTGAAAACATGAAGGATGTAGTCCCCGAATTTTTGAATTAAAGGCTTAGGAATAAGCCTAAATCAAATGGACTGCTAAGCCCAAGTTTAACAAGAGTCCCAAAAATATGGATTTATTACCAATGAAAATTTCTTGTGAGGTAGTGATATTGTTATATGGTTTTGGATGATCAAATGATGCTAAAAAATTGTGAATTTTTACAATATGAAAGCAAACATCCTAACCTTTAATTTGATAGGTAATGGTTAATTTTTAGTACTGTATGGAAAAGTTAAAAATTTTTGAAGTTAGCCCAGAAAAACTGTCTATTTTTTGGAATAGTATCTAAAAACTTAAATTCTATGAATTTTGTGCTTCCAATTGGCCAAAGAATATATTTTTCCTTGACGCTAGACTCAATAAGGGTTTCATATCCTTTGGAATCACTCAAATTCCATGTCTACAAATTAAGTTATGATTTTGCAAAGTTTGGGCAAAAAATCTGCTATAATTGTTACAAATCAGAAAATGGAAAATTTTTTGATAGCAAATGATGCAATCTTGAGATAAATTCACATTAGCCCAAGTTGGCCTCTCACATGGGTGTGGGACGTGATTATGGATGGATCAAGAGGGAAAAGGAATTAGTTGCATCTTAATAGGCTTTATGACAACATTACATAGAGATAAAGTTGTGTATATAAAGTCAACATTTTGGGAATTTGTTAAGGAAATTAAAGGGAAATATGGGATATTTTATAAAAAACAATCCTTTCATCTCTTTACTTCATTTCAGTCAAACATCAAGAGAGAAAAGAATAGGAAGAAAGCTTCATACATTTTAGAGAGAAGAGGAGAAAAATTTCAAGGTAAGGTTGATATTCCTTGGTGTTTTGGCTTCTAGCTTGTGTAATCCTCCCTTTAAGCTACTCTTCTCCATGGTTCAAGGTATCTAGGAAGCAAATTCTAAGGTTTTGTGGAGCTTGAATTTTAGCCAAGAGAGAGAACCAAGGAGAAATCAATGGTGACTTCATAAACTTCAAATCTTGGTTGCTATGGTTGTTGTTGTTGGATTGGTTGGTGGTTTCGTGGTTGATTTATTGTGGTTTATAAATTTGGGATATGTCAAACCCTAACTATTATGCGCCCTAAATTTAGTTTAAATTATGTTTAGAATGAGATTTAGTAGTTAATCAAGTGATTAGGAGTAGAAATGAACAATGATTTGAGTTTGAAAATCGAAAACCACAATTTTTCCTTTTATTCCCTAAGTTTCGAACAAGTGTAAAAGTGGGGCTAGGAGCTGGATTTTCATAAAATTGATGGTTTTATTGTGTTCAGGAGGGAAAATTAGATAGGATTAGTGTTGAACATTTTACAGAAAGCCCTAAAATGTGAAATGACCAAATTGCCCCTAAAACCTTAATTAGGGGCTGCCAAGGGCAAAACTGTTATTTAGCAGTGATTTTGCAAAACCTTAGGCCGGATATGGATTCCTTGGGCAGAAATATGTAAGAATAGCCTAAGTCAAATTTTTGAGAAAAGTACAGTCGGACTAGGTACATAGGGGTTGGGCTAGATCCCCAAGGGTATTTTGGTAATTTTTCAATATAGACTAATATAACCACCAGAAGTAGGGGACCCAGTGGAGGTACACGGACAAGTAGGGGTTCCAAATAGTCATTTGGCCTTAAGCGTTGTGTACACACACGTTATAGTATGAATTTTCATTTTACACTATATGGTGCATTGCATATTTAATTTTCACATTTTATATGATTGATTGTATGTTACTACTAAGATTCTTTTCAATCTTACCATTTTTCATATAAATACATAATCCAGTAGAAGAAAGTTGCTCCAAAGGCAAGACATAGAATATGGGTGGTTAAGGGGTGAGGATCCCGAAATAGGAGTTTTTTTGTTATATCAGTCAAATTTTAATATTTTGGATAATTTGTTTACGTATTATTAAACCCCGAGGGGAAAACCGATAATGTAATCAAGTACCTTGTCTCAATATATCAGTATATTTATGTTATTTCTATGTTGCTTACCGAACTGCACAAAGGCTACTTTGATTAAGGTTAATGGTAAGTGGTATGTAAGATAGGGTCTTACAAAGGAGGATTTGAAAACAATGATAATAAACAAGACAAAAGTAAGAAAATATATGTCAACATAAATTTATTATAAAATGTACAGGAAAGTGGGATATAAATGTATGAATTGAAATATCCACACTAACAAATACCATCACGGTAATTATCTCCAATAAATTATAAATTTCTAAAACAAAATGAATATAAAAGATGTATTTAGAAATGTTTAGGAGTCATAAAGCGATTTGGAATTTGCTTTCCAAGAAACTAGAATAAAAGCAAGGAAAGGATATTTAAGGCTGAAAATATAGCAAAAGTGAAACGAATGGTGCCACCTTGTGCTTCATGCTCTATCCTGGTACGAATGACTGTAGAGTTTCCCTTTAGTCACACTAGAATTGAATACTAGCTAAGGGGTCATCACGAGTATCACCTATAGTTCATTTAAGCATAAGATCATTACTATAGTTAAATTTATCACATTAGTTAACTTAACGATAGCTTATAGTATTGATTAATACCCCTCTCAACGTCTAATTATTAAGAACGTATAGATTCTCATAATTTCCAACTAGGCTTATATATTAATTAAGGATGGATGGAGAACACCTTCTTGACAGCAATGTAATTGGTAAGAGGTGATCTTTCATTGTATACTTAGATGTGGAGCAAAGTACTTGTTCTTGAATCTCAAGAAGAGAAGATGTTGATGCGGTAGTATGGTGGCTTTAAATTGTTGTACTACTACATAAAGCACTTTTAACATCCTCTTTTAGGCCCTTTCTACATCCTTTTATGGGGGACGCCAAATAAAACTCAAATATGAGAATGTTAGTATCCTTTGCCAGATCTGATGTGAAGAAATACTAAGTATTGAAGGGCAGTGCAAAATATAAACAAAAAAAAACCAAACCTGCAATTAGAGGGAAGGCCAACGGTGTAGAGGGAGAGGGAGATAGAGAGAGGGACGAGCTTGGTGTTGGTGTACCACTAAGGAAAGAGGAGTGACAATGCTGAGAGGGAGGAGCAACGAGAGGAGCGATGGTGGTGAGAGGGAGAGAGGAGCGATGGTGTGTGTTGGAGACAAGGTGGTCAGAATATGGTAGAGGAGTTTGGTGTATTAGAGGAGTGAAAAACGAAACTTAAATCTCACTTTCGGAATTTCAATTTGAAATTGGGACTCCTAAAGTACTCTTTTAGGCTTCCCAATTTGAAATTGGGATGCTAAAAGTGGTACTTTATGTAATATTCCAAAAAGTGATTAAGGGCTAATGACTTCAAAAGTAGATGTAATTATTGTTTAATAAACACTTTTGGAGAATGTGTGATGATAATTTGGATATTTTAATGATTCCAATGGCTTCCTTGTGAAAATTCGTGTGGGGAGAGTGTTTATTGTGAAATTGGAAACATTGGGAACAATTGTGCAAAAGTTGAAAACTCTGTCCATTGAAACTCTGTATAGGGCACCCGATTTGTATAGACATTTTTACTAGGCAAATGATGTTAGAAAATTATGAAACTTTCCAGTCTTAAAGTTCACATCCCAACTTCAAAATGGATATATAATTTGTGCCATTTCGTTTTGTGAACTAGGAGATATGACTGTCCAAAGTTTGGGATGGAAACTGAACTCTGTTTTGGGGCAGTGATAAGTTTTATATGATTCTGGAATTTTGTGGTGATTTTCAATAATGGCCAATATTTTTCCTATGAAAAGGACTTAAATATATTTCATTTGGCTTTGGAATCACCTCATTTCGATTTTTCTATAATTAGTTATAATTTTTCAAATTTGGGCAGAAAATCTGCCAGAAAATCCAAAAATGTGAAATTAGAAATTATGACATCATCATGATATTATAAATCACTTTTCCGTTCCCTCTTCAGCCATTTCCGACGTCTTGAGCTTCAAAGAGAAAAGGAAAGTGATTTGAGATATCTAGTGAGAGAAGGAGCAAGAACTTCAAGGTAAGTTTGATTTCTTCGATGTTTTAGCTCTTGACTTGTATAATCCTTCTCCTAAGCTTCTCTTTTACATGATTCAAGGTGTTTGAAGCTAGAATTTAAGTGTTGAGAAGGCTAGGGTTTTGGTTATCAAAGGGAAAAGCCAGAGGGAGCTTGAGGTAACTTCCAAACTTTCGTATATTGCTTATTCTGGTTGCTGTGGGCAATTTAATCGGTGAAATTTCGCCGGATTGCCATTGGTTTTAAAGTTTGGAAATGATATGACCTAGGGGTTATGCTACCCAAATTGGGTCTTAATGTTAGTTTTAACCTAATGTAATGGTTAATAAAGTGGTTAGGAGTAGAAAGAAACGCGTTTGCGGAGCCGAAATCGTAAAACCCCGATTTTCTCCGGAGAGCTCATAAATTTCGGCCAGCTCTAGAAATGAGTCTTAGAGTTGGATTTTCAATGATTTGATGGTTCCATTGAGTTCAGGATCGGAAATTAGGTGGGGTTACAGTTGGCCACTTTTTTGGAAAAGGCCAAAAAAGCATAATTACGAAAACGCCCCTGAAACCTTTAAATAGTGGCTGCCGAGGGCAATTTCGTCCTTTGGCAATGAATTTCCAAATCCGAAAATGGATTCCTTGGGCGGAAATATGTTAGGATAGCCCAGATTAGAATTTCTGGAAAAGTGCAACCGGACCGGGTACGGCGGGCCCAGGCCGGGTCCTCGGGGGTTTTTTTGTAAATTTTCATTATAGACTCATATAACTCCAAGTAACACTATGGAAGTGTCTAAATGGTGCATTTGGAATTGTAGGATTCGATATTTGCCGCCCTCGGGAGCCAACTGCGCCGAAGGACGTCAGGAAAGGACAAGGTAGTGACTCTCTCTCTCTCTTATACTTTTTGTAATGCACTGTATGTGTGTTGTATCACTGTTTTATGATGATTTCTGATGCTGCTGCGGTTACAGCTGGTGATAGTTGTTGTTTACAGCGCAAGCTGTCGTTATTGTGATTACAGCGTAAGCTGTCGTGATGTTGATTACAGCAAGAGCTGTCGTATTGTGTATACAGCCGTGAGTGCTGTCGTTTGTGGTGAAAACCATGTATATGTGAATTGCTGCTGCTGTTGCTGTTTGTGATTTATGTACATGCTTTGTGTTTATGCATTGTGTGAGTGGTTTGTTACTACTGAGATTCTCTCGAATCTCATTCTTTCCTATGACTAACATTTTAGACAGGGCGTGTGGCTCAAGGGAGAAGCGGCCAACCCGGAGCAATTAGGACCCTTGGGGGTATATAGTTGAATTGGAAACGTTAGTTATGTATTTTGAACTCGGGATTACTGTATATTCTGAATCAGGAATACTACATTCGATTTTGGTTGTGTAATCCCCTAGTATATACTTATAAACCTTCAGGTTTTTATGCATAGAACCCGGGAGTTACCGGGGATGCGGTTATACACTCTGATATGATTGAATGTATATTAACTGTACAGGTAATTATATTCGAATATTGAAATTGAGACCTGGATGGGAAAAAGAGTTTTGAAAATTTTGTAAAAATTTTACTGTGAGACAGAAAGTTTAAAACGAGGTTAAAGCATCCAATGGTCTCTAATCCGATTTAAATGTGTGTTATCGAATTATAATTACGTGTTTAAAGTCAGGGGGTTACACTTTAGGCATCCCTTTTTTGTTGGGAAGCCTAGAGTACCACTTTAGGTTTCCCAATTTAAAATTAGGATGCCTAAAGTGGTGCTTTTGGTGTCCTTTTTCATTAAAGGGATGCCCAATATGTCAAAATTCCCATCCAGAATTACAAAAAGGTCACTGCCTTTATTTTTTACTTCCCTTTTTGAAAAACGGATGTTTTTTGGGGAAGTAAAATCTATGCCTTGTAGTAGTGTTGGATGGAAGGAGGTTATTGAGATTGACGACTATTCGGATAATGTAATGGAGGAGGAGGCTATAAAAATCTGTCTTTGTAGAATTTTAAATTTAAAAGTTTATTGTTGTTTAAATGGGTCTCCTAGATAATCCTATAAGATAATTTATGATATAATGGGATTCCTTAATATTTACTAAATGACATTCGTTAATATTAATATTTATTAAATATTTTCTTATATGTATTAAATTATTTTAAATGTTTAGATTTCAAAATATTTTTATTGATTCTATGACTAAGTAATCAACTAAAAGATATCTTCAAAAAAAAATGTAAGTTATATTATTAAAAGAGTTTATTGGAATACTATAGAAAAAAATCCTATGGGATATATATTTTAATATCTTTAAAAGATTACTCTATTTTATTATTATTTTTTATAATTTAGCCTTTTTTTCCTATTTGAGTTACCACATTCTATCCCCCTAAAAAAATTAGGTCCCTGAATTTGAAATAAGGATGATACGACAAGTTTCTAGAGGTTTGTTGACAAATCTCTATTTTTTTTATATATTTTTATACTTTATTTGGAGATTTTATCATAATTGTTGAGTTTAAAATGACATTAGCATGATAAATTGGGATTAAGAGTAAATGCTTAAAATATATTAGAGCTAAAAAGGGTAAATTGTCATAAAAATTGTAATTACTCTTAATCATTTATTGTTGAGAAGATTTGATGTTGGTTAAATTTTTTTAATTATTGGTGCTTGAAAATTTGGATAAAATATGAAATTGGCAGTTTGGGACATAAAAAACAAAAATGCCAATTTAGTCCCAAGAATTTGGAAAATGACAGATTGGTCCATGAGTTAAACTACAAGATTTTAATAATATGAATTAGGTAAGTTTCATGACAGTTGGAGTGATCAGATTGGAAAAATAGAGTGGTGGCACCTTGAATAGTGAGAACCTTAGTATCCATTGTTTTCTCACCTTCTATCCATCACCATCGTCACCAGCTTATGCTTGTATTTGATTTGGTATAGCTTATGCTTGAGATTGTTATAAAAGTATTATGTTTGTAATCAAGGGTTCTTGATTATTTGTGTTTATGCACTTAATTGATTCCAGTTACTAGAGTTTCGATTGGGTTTTGGTTAGAGAGATTTGACCTTACCCATTGTGGAAGTGCCTAATTAACCTAACTTAAGCTAGTCCAAAGGGTTTTTTGGGCATATTTGATTAAACTAGCTAACTCTTCCAATTAAAGCGATGATAGCCTAAGTCATTGCACTAGAGAATTTTCCATTTCATTAATCTAATCATTCATTCACACACACCATCCATTTCCATCTTTATAAATCAAAAAGACCAAAATGGAGTAGCTTTAGGAATTTTAAATCTATTTACATTTTAGATAGTTTAAAAGAAAACTCACTTTCTTCATTTTTATTATTACTTTTGATAATTTATTTTGGAATCATTTTCATTTTTGGCTCCATAAAATGAACACTACTCGGATCGTGATACTATATTGCAGTATTATTCGGTATTTGAACCCCAAGGTGACTAAAGGGAGTTTTCAAATTGACATCATTGCTAGGGAACCAAGAAATTGGTTCCCTAGTAAGCTAAGTGTCAAGTCGGGTGTGTTTGCTAGTTAGTTTAGTGTTTAGATGTTTAGATTGTTTTGTTTAGGATTAAGTTTTAGTACATACTAGTTTGCATATCATTACTTTTACTTTTTGCATCTTTTATACATGCATAGAAAACCCAAATAAACATTGCATATAGAAATGGAACACTATTTCTTTGGCTGGTTGTTTAGTTAAACTTGTAAAGTTGCTGGAAGAGTGTTGTTCGATGCATATTTGGAATTTACTTGGGATCATAATATCATTGTTGTCACCACTATATGATTCATGTTGTAACAACCTTACCTTCATGGTCATCTAATGAGTTTAAATGCATAGTGAGTTGAACCATTAATCCAGGAATTCAGTCTTGGAACAAATATTTTTTAGAAAACATTTATAAATCCCAACTTCAAATCATGGTTCGAACCTATGATTGAATGGGTTTTTCTGATGAATTTAAAACTTTTCAAAATGGTTTCATAAAGGTTTGCGATTCCATCATAACTCATCAGTTCTTAATTCCTTTTATAGGATATTCAACATCTCTCTACTTATTGCTCTTTTATGTCGACATTTGGTTATGGGCCTTTTTAGTGTATAGATGCCCTAACCCAGTCCCTTTATCGTAACAACATATGTATTGGTTTACCATATGATTATATGGCTATTTCTGCTACTGCTACTATTAATACCATAACTATGTTCTCAAGTCAAAAACAACATACACAGAATCAAAAACAGATAACTAACAAGACTTTCAATCTTGACCACAATCCTATACTCGTCCGTGACTATCTTCTTGCCCATGTTATAGGTTAGTTATTGGAAAGGGTGAGATTCCAAATTATCTCAGTAGTAACAATTAACTCATATGATATTTAAATTCACAGAGCATGTAAAACAATCATCACATCATATCATTCATAACAGTCGTAGCATTCTTGACATTCTTGACAATTGTAACATTCGTAACATGCATAACAATTGATGATATGAACATACATACAAAGCATTATACATGATATAAGAGAAAGAGTCACTACCTTGAAGGCTTTCCAACTCTTGATCTTGTTCCCAGTCTCTTGGCATGCTGGGTAGATATCAAATCCTTTAAATTAATATTTACAAATGGACGAGTTATTACTTATCCAAGTTCTTCAATATCTCAAGATCCTAGGGTTGGTTATCTTTAATGTTAGTGTATTATGCAAAAGAGGCGGTTAATTTGCCTACACTAACATCATGTGTTTATCTTGACCCTTGAAGTTAACTTTTATTACCATTTGCCCTAATATACTTTACCCTTGGTCATCCATCTTATTACAATTTTCCCAAGTGTTTGACCATATCTCTACTCTTAGATTTCACTCTTATTACCATTCAACCTAAGTGCTAACACTTATATCTACCCCTACCAACCACATCTATTTACCATTCAAGACTTTATCACATTTTCGCAGAGCAACCTACACTGCCAGATTTTTCACTCTTTGTAAAATAAGAACTTAATCTACAAAACTTTAATTGAGGTGATTCAAAATCCTATATGAAGCTCTCTAAGTCTGATTTAAGGGAAAAATAGCACCTTCTTTGTCAAACCTCTTAATATTTCGATATTCACAGAGTATTAAGCATATAGTTTTGTAAGGCATACAGATATAGCGAAAACATATTGACATTAAGTACTTGTTTACAATATAGGAATTCCACATAAGGTTTGAAAAATATATTCAAAGTACAAAGTGTTCAAAACAAAAAAAAAGACAAACATACATAACCACAGCAGCTCTAGTATATACCTAAACTCTACGCAACGGTTGCCCTTGTCTTGCCCTTCAAGCCACTAGCCTCGGCTGTAAGATTTTCAAGTTTGAAAAATGGTGAGATTCTAATGAATCTCAGTAGCAACATGCCTTCCAGACATATAAAATGTGAAAATAAATATGCAATACACCATGTCATGTAAGATGATAGAATGTTGTGTATGATAGAATATTGTGTCTACATTATCCAAGGCCAAATCATTGTTTACGACCCTAGCTGAACTCTGTGCCTCCGTTGGGTCCCAAACCACAACTAGGCTAATATTCGTGTCCAAGACACTATGCTCATGTTATAGAGAATGGCATACTCAAACATATAATAATCACATAGTATATGCAAGAAAAAGTTGCTATCTGACTCCTTTCTCAATTCCTTAGTCGGCCCTAATCCAAATTAAAGTTAACAAGTAACTGGTTACTACTTGTACTATTATTGCCTTTAAATCAAATTCTGCTGGCTATCTAATGCAGTTATAACAATTTTTGCACAATACAATTCTGCGCAGTGCAATTTCACTGTTTCCAGAAAACTGGCAGATTTTCAGTCAACTTTGGAAATTCATAATTAATTCTAGGAAAATCCAATTTGATTGATTCTAAAGACTAAATGAAGCTCTTTAAATCTATTTTCATGGGAAAATATCTACGTTTGACCACTGTATGCACATTGTTCCCAGAAATTCTCCAAACCTGTATAGTTCCATATTTCCTTCTAGAAACAGGGCAGAACTTTAAAAGTTCATATCTTTTAATATACTTGTCAAAAAATTACAAGCTACCTATAAAATTAAAGATCCGCCAAGTTTCATAATTTTTGGACTAGGTTTGACAAACGAACGTCATCGCACAATACCACTGCCTCTAGTGAGACAATCAAACAGCATGCACTTACAACTTCATAAATTTCCAGATTTGCATACCAACATGCGAAGATCATAACACCTATAATCCAACACAATTTTCCCTTCTAAATCTAATGGAACCATTAGAATTACAAAATTCCAGATCCTATCTCTTGTTCTGTTTCTGGCCAAAAGTTTGGGTGTTGGGAGGGAAAATGTGTTTTCTTAATTTCTCTTGTTTAATCACTTCCTTTCCACTTCTAATCACCCAATTAACTACTTAAACACTAAATGAACATGATTTGAAGAAATTTTGGTAGCATAACATTTTAGGGTTCATCATTGCAAAATCACAAAACAAGGTAAAACAAACCAAACAACAAACCAATTCAACCAACAACATCATATAACCTTGAATTCCCAAGAGAACAAGGTTATTTATGGTTACCTTTTGATTTCTCCTTCCCTCTCTCTCTAGCTATCCCTTTCTCTCTCTTCTCCCTTGGAGTTTTGCTTGCTACACATGATTTTCAAGAAGGGAAAGAGCTTAGGAGAGGTTTTACTTGGATTAGAAGGCTCAAACATAAGGATTTCACAAACTTACCTTGGATTTTTGCCCTCTTGAGCTCTCTTTTCTCATAATGTTCTTCAAGCTCTCCCTCTCTCTTTTTCTCTTGGTTTAGCTAAAACTCATGCCTAAATGGAAATGGAATTGCTCTTGAAATATCATCTTCCTTTCTCTTGGAATATGTTATTTAAACGGGTTTTGGCACTTGTGTTTCTCTTTGCCATATCTCTACTTAATTGGACTTATTCTTTCCTCCCATCTAAGCCCAAAAAGACGCCAACTTGGGGTTCCAAATGGATGAATTTGGATTCTTTAATTGCTTTATCCAATTGCCAGGATATTATATTTTATGTCCAATTACCATGTGTTTACTTTTGGCTTTGTGCCTTACTATTAATAATTACTTGGCTTAAGCTAATGACACATGGCACTATCTTCATCCAAGTATTTATTTTGCCCCACTATTTTCCTTGTTGGGCAAAATTCATAAGGGAGAAGGGGAATAAAAATTGCCTTATGCATTTCCACAATTCTCTCTCTTCAAGTAATTAATTAATTCAGCTTTTTTACTTTTTGACTTTTCCAACCATTTTTACTGGGCTACAAATGTTCTAAAATTAGGATATTTATCCTCAAGTATTCATTTTCCCTTTATTTTCTCCATTTAGCCAAAACTGGCCTTAATTAAGTGGAAATATTAATTAATTCTTTGCTTAATTGGCAAATCACCATTTTGCCATTACATTTTTTTTTGTAAAAATGCATGTATATCACAATTCACCATTTTATTCCATTAACAGTATCAATTACATAAAAAGAATATTGATGACTGAAAATGGAATGTTACATACTGCCAGTTATATGCCCAGAATTCCAGAATCCTTGATTAACACAACTATGCAAAGATTTGTTCCAGATTCAGTGCCTAAACTTTAAAAATTCATATCTTACAATCTACTAACCCAAATGGCACAAATTATACATCAGATTAAAGCTTAATGTGTCTACTATTATTCTAAAAAATACAAAGATCATCAAACAACATTTGATCATACAAAATCACCTCACTATCTACCTATCTCTTAGAAAACGCAATCTGGCAGTACTATTCCTTTAACTTCAATTTTTGGATTTTCAATCTAACCCTTCTAAAATCACATCCACACCTTCACCCTACACAATTTTTGTTAGATCAAGCGTTTCACCCAAGAGGGGGGGTGAATTGGGTGATACTAAAATCTCTTCCGAAAATATAAAACTTTGACAGAGAAATTAAAACAGTAATGAGTAAGGAGAAATATCACCGAAGTGTACACCGGGAGTTATACTGGTTCGGTCACAACTACTTTGACCTACGTCCAGTCCTCAGAGCTTCTCTGAGAGTTTCACTAGCTTCCAAGATTCAGTGGGTTCTTGGCAGCTCAGTACAAGCAAGTTCCTTTCACCTGGACACTCGCTCCCCCTTACAAGTTGTAATCCAATCCCAACTCAAGGTTCCACAACCTTAAGTTATCTCAATAACAAATATTGAGTTTGAATGAAATATCTCTCTTACAGAGTAAATGATAATCACTGAAGCATAGAAATACAATTTCAACGTGAAAACAGAGTAATGAACTGAATAAGTCGTTTGTGTGTGTGCTTGTTGTTCTTTCTCTATTTGAAGGTTCCCATATATATAGGTATGTTGTTGATGACCGTTGGAACATTTCCTTTCGTCCGTTGGTGAGTGCGCAGCCACTATTGACTTTTCAAGTTTTTGAAAAATATCCGTTGGCGGTGGTTGGCATTTGAACGTTTCTTTTGACTTTCATCTCTTGATATGATTTCTTTATTGTTTCTCTGTAAATAGACTAGGAATACTAATACAATGAAAGGTTAACCATATAGAAAACAATATAATAAAAGTTTGAATGATTTCTAAATTTCTGGGTATGCTTACTCGAGTAGCTCCTCGAGTATCCCTTGAAGTTTACTCGAGTACCTACTCGAGTAACATCGAGAAATCATTGTTCAACTGCAAGTCAATGAATAAATATAAGATTACTCGGGTAGTGCATGGAGTAAACTAAATTTCAAACTTTTGGGAATAGTTATTTACTCGGGTAGCTACTCCAGTAATGCTTTTGCAACTTCATAGATTACTGGGGTAACACCTCGAGTAATCCTTTAAAAATCTTTTGATTACTCGATGCTCTACTCCAGTAATGTTGGCAGGATTTCAAGGCCGAGAGCAATTACCTTGTTACTCGAGTAGGGACTCGAGTAATGCACTCATTTTTGCATAGGTTACTCGGGTACCACCTCGAGTAACTGAGACTTTTGAACATGTCTTACCCGGGTAATGACTTGAAGTTTACTTTGAGAATATTTCAGCATGCTGGGGTACATACTCGAGGAATCCACTAAAGATAGAGCATTAGAAACTTGTATACTAGAGTAAGGACTCGAGGAAGATGAAATAAAGAGAGCTCAAGTTAATCGGGTACCAACCTCAAGTTTTCCACTTACTTTAGTATGTTACTCGAGTAGCTCCTCGAGTAACATTGGCAGTGGTACAAAGTGCCGAGAGTTACATATTTTCAGAACCAGAGTTACTCGAGTAGCTCCTCGAGTAACATGGGGAAAACTTGAAGGCAACTGGAAGTTTTCACAGGGTTACTCGAGTAGCGCCTCGAGTAACATTAGTAGTAGTACAAAATGCCGAGAGGTCCACATTTTAAGAAACACAGTTACTCGAGTAGCTCCTCGAGCATCATTGGAAAAACTTGAAGGCAACTGGAAGTTTTCACTTGGTTACTCGAGTACCTCCTCGAGTAACATTTAGCAGGCCGAGAGCAATTCCAAGTTTTTACCTGGTTACTCGAGTAGCTCCTCGAGTAATGGTGGCAGGTTACTGGAAGTTTTCTCTTGGTTACTTCAAGTTTTGTCTCATTACTCGAGTAGCTCCTCGAGTAATGCTTTAGAAGATTTGCTTCTGATCAAGTTCCTCAACATTTTCTCATGGCCTTTCTTCATTACTCCAATGCTTTACTTCAAGTGATGCTAGTTCTTGTCATTACTCAGTTCAAACTTGTTTATTAATTACTTCCTTTTCAAACTATACTTTTGTTATAATCAAAACATGAGGTCTAACATTCTCCCCCTTTTTGATGATGACAAAACTTGGTGATTTTGAACATGGTTTTTCAAATTGAATTCTTAATTGAATATGTCTTATTAAGTTTGGATATACCTTGTATATATAACAACTTCATTAGTTCAAACATGTATCATAATTCAAAACTGTAAAAGGAAATCATAACACACTTGCATTAATCTTAAAAACTTTCAAATTACAAGTTAAAGTTCAAACTGAAATCAAAAAGCTCCATAAAATCCCATGTACACCCAAATACCCATGATAAGCTAGGACATATCCACAAAATCACTCTCAAGCTCTTTTCCCCCTTTTTGGCTTTATCAATCAAGTGGAGGGCTAGGAGGCTTGGCCATGGAAATGGGTGTTACTGGAAGGACCATAGAATCATTTGAGTCTAAAGAATCAAATGAGCTAGAGGGTACTGGATTAGGCAGATGAAGTGGAGGGATGTGGATGTCATCGCCGGGAGGAGAAGGTTGGAAGACAACCATAGTAGAGGTTTCTCCTTCTGGGGTGGTCTAAGTCTCAGGAGTAATCTCAACCTCAGGTGTATGCTGTTCAGGTGATGAAGAGGGAGATATTTCCTCACTGTGAGTAGGAGATGGAATAGGTTTAGAAGTGGTTTCTGGCTGTGGCTTATGAGGTGAATCATCGATGATAATATGTGTGGTCTCACGGGTATCAGGATCATCCACTGTGAATAAAATATCTTTGCCTTGGGGCTCAAGTGGATCAGAGACCAGAGGGGTAGATGGTTCAGCCTTAGGAATAGGATTAACAATAGGAGGGTTCTCTGGAGGTGGTGGTGGTGGTGCAGATGAGGAGGGACCGGCAGAAGGTCCAGGACCCAAGGAATCCAATCGTGCCAAGATCAGTCTCAATGTCTCTCCCTGGGCACGTTGCTCTGCTAGCAACTCCTCATGCCTTCTATCCATTCACTCAACCAATTCTCCCATTTTTGTGTTCATGTGGGTTATGAGTTCTGCATTTGTGTTTGCGATGTCCACATAAAATCCTCTGAGCATGTTCTCCATGAAATGCTGGAGAGTGGCATTGAGGAAGGATGGTGATGATGTGATAGCAGCTGGAGCCGATGACTGAGTGTCATCCATCCTACTGGTCTCTGCCTCAGTGGCCTTCCGCTTCTTCTTGGACCCAGACTCCAGTGGGCCTTTGAGAGGGATGCCGATGTTCAGTTTTCCAATCTGGTTCCTCCCCACTGGGGTCATCCTCTCAATTGGCTCCTTACTATCCAAGTACCATATTTTGTTCTCTTTCAGGATTAGAGACACAATCTGGGGATATGGCATTGGAGTGGTAGCTTTTCCATCCACCTTGTACCTTTTCATCTCTAAGAAAATGTATTCTCCCAGATCCTTCTGTTCCTTCAGAAGTAGTGAAGCAAACAACCTAAAGTCTCTATCAGAGAAATGGGTGTAGTTGTTGGCTTTGTTTACTAGGGACCTAGAGTATATGTACCAAAGGACCCTATGATGATCACACATGTCACTCGGTTTAAAGTTTAGGGGGCCAACTAACTCACCGGGTTTGAGAATAGTAAAAATTTGATTTGGCTCAAGTTCAGAATATATATCATCAGGGGGGTTTTCGATTCCCAACCACAAATTAATTCTAAAGGGAGATATCAATATCTTTTAACCTCTAACTGTGGTGGTCATCTCTTCCTCAACTGAGGTTCGGTTAGGCTCATCTATAATTTCTAAGTTGCAATAGAAATGGGTGATTACTTTAGTACAAAAAGGTAATCTAATAGAAAGCCAGGGCATAAAGGGATCTAGATAGGAACTTAGGTCATACTTCACTACCTCTTGAAGCAACTTCAGATCAACATAGTGTGTCTTACACACTTTTCTTCTGGAGAATTGAGTTGAGTACTTCAGAGACTCCACCAATTTGCTGACATTGAAACCTTTTGGTGGGGTAGTGATCTCTGCTTCCGGAATCTTGGACTTCTTGGAAGATTGACCCTTCTCCATTTGGTCAATGATCCCAGCCATAGCCTTAGCCACATTTTTGTCATATTTTGGCTTTTTGATAGGCTTTGGAGTGAAAGAGGGTGTAGAGGAATCAGAGTGAGAAGGTGAAGGAGTTTTGGCACCTTTGCTTCTTCCAGTAGATGTACTCTTTTTAGATTGAGCCCTAGTCACAATAGGCTCTTTAATCACCACACCTTTGGCTTTAGGTTGTGATTGAGGTTGAAGAGGAATTTTGGCTTTTGGTCTTGGGATTAACTTTCTTCTCTTGGTTGGAGGAGCAGAAAGGAGATCAGGGTTTTGTTGTGAATCAGAGGAATCTGTGAAGTTGAGATTCTTGGTTCTAACCATCTTGAAACACAGATATTCAAGAATCTCAGAAAAACGGGGTCACTGTCGCGAGCTTAGGGCACAAAGATTTTGAACAAAATAGGAAGTTTTTGGACTTGAAATTAGTTGGGTTTTGACGGAAATGAGGCAAGGAATCATTTGAGAAAAGTTTTTGAAAGGGTGTATAGTGATTTACTCGAGGAGATTTTATGGAAATGACCGAGTTTGCGCAAGATAAAGACCTAAAACCCGACGTTACTCGAGGCCTGACTCAAGTAAGCTTCAAGTTTACTCGAGGCCTTCCTCGAGTGTTCATGCAGAAAAATTCAAAAATAATTCATTTAAATTGCGTACCTGGCATGAATAATATAGTAATTATCCATGGATGTTCCCTCGATCTTTTATAGTCCATTTGGGTCAGATTTGAGTCATTATTCAACACTTTGAGAATCTGAACTCCGACATTACTCGAGGCCTTCCTCGAGTAAGCTTCAAGTTTACTCGAGGACTGCCTCGGGTAAACAGCTTTCTAACTTCTGACCTTTCATTTCTTTGAAAACTGAACCGTTATGTTTGAAAATTAAGTAACTTGATCCGTTACTTCCAGTTTTGGGGGCCATTACTCGAGTACATACTCGAGTAAGCTGCTACTTTACCTCAAGTTACTCCTCGGGTAATGCTTCTCTGTTATCCATAACTTCAAGTTGTTACTCCAGTAAAGTTGTCCTCTGATAATCTCTGTTTTTTGTTTCTCAAAACAGAGTTTCTTTCTTCCTACAAAACAAGTTTCTATATACTCCGATGCTTAAGTTAGTGATCATCAAAACATTATCAAATGACTTCATCTAATATTATGAAATGCTGAAATTTCTTATAACTCATTGGGATTTACCATTCCCAATTCTCTTCTAATGAATAGAAATTGATCTTTTGCAAGGGGTTTTGTGAAGATATCTGCTAGTTGAAGATGAGTAGGAATGAATATCACTTTCACATCTTTCTTTTGAACATGATCTCTGATGAAGTAATGCCTGACATCGATATGCTTGGTTCTAGAATGTTGAACTAGATTCTTTGCTAGGCTTATCGTACTTGTATTGTCACAATAGATTGGTATTTCCTTGAGGTATATACCAAGATCTTGTAGTTGTTGTTTTAACCATATCACTTGTGCACGACAACTTGAGACTGCAACATATTCGGCTTCCGTTGACGAAAGAGACACTGTATTTTGTTTCTTGCTGAACCATGATACAAGAGATCCTCCAAGAAATTGTCCTTGTCCACTGGTGCTCTTTCTGTCTGTCTTGTATCCTCCATGATCAGAATCTGAATATGCAACTAGATATTCACTTCTTCCTTTGGGATACCACAGACCCAATTCTGATGTGTCACCAAGATATCTAAAGATTCGTTTGACCGTTTCAGCATGTGATTCCTTTGGTGCTGATTGATATCTTGCACATATACCAACACTGAATTGAATGTCTGGTCTACTTGCCGTAAGATAGAGTAATGATCCAATCATTCCTCTATATTTTGTAATGTTGTAGTCTTTTCCTTTGACATCAGCATCAAATAACGTAGTTGAGCTCATAGGTGTGTCAGTGCCATTTGCTTCATCCATTCCATACTTCTTCAATAGCTCTTTCAAATACTTTGTTTGAGATATGAAGATTCCATTCTTTCTTTGTTTGATTTGCAGACCAAGAAAGAAATTCAATTCTCCCATCATTGACATCTCAAATTCTCCCTGCATTATCTCAGAAAATTCCTTACACAGAGATTCATTAGTAGCACCAAACACAATGTCATCAACATAAATTTGAACAATTAAAATATCATTGTGTTTTCGTTTTATAAAGAGTGTTGTATCAACTTTTCCTCGTACAAAACCTTGATTGATAAGAAACTTACTAAGCCTTTCATACCAGGCTCTAGGAGCTTGTTTTAAACCATACAAAGCCTTTTTAAGTTTGAAAACATGGTCCGGTTTAGTGACATCCTCAAAACCAGGAGGTTGTTCTACATACACTTCTTCCATGATGTAACCACTTAGAAAAGCACTCTTAACATCCATTTGATAGAGTTTGAATCCTTTGATGCATGCAAAGGCTAGGAGTACACGTATAGCTTCCAATCTAGCCACTGGAGCATACGTTTCCTCATAATCAATTCCTTCTTCCTGATTATAGCCTTTGGCCACCAAATAATTGCAGATTGTAGATTCTCAAACCCAACTGATTATAGCCTTTATTTCTGACAATAATTGCAGATTCATCGAGTTTGTTTTTGAATACCCATTTAGTACCAATGATCGTATGATCTTTGGGTCGGGGCACCAAATCCCAAACTTGATTCCTCTCAAATTGATTTAGTTCTTCTTGCATTGCTATGACCCAATCATTGTCTGATAGGGCTTCGTCAATGTTAGAAGGTTCAATCTCAGAAATGAATGCAGAAAAACTTACTTCATTGAAAATTCTATTTCTAGTTTTGATTCCTTCATTTACATCTCCTATGACTTGATCTAAGGGATGACTTTTATTGTATTTCCAAGCTCTAGGTTGACCTAGGGATTGCTCTTCATCCTTAGTTTCATCAACCTCTAGAATAAGAGACTTAGAGATAGATTGACCATTTTCTTGATTTAAAACAGCTTCCTGTTCTTCATCAATGGTTTTGTCAGAGGATTCAAATTCATCAAATACAACATGAATTGATTCTTCAACAACACAAGTTCTTTTATTGAAAATTCTATATGCTTTACTTCGGTTAGAATATCCTAGGAAAATTTCTTCATCAGTTTTAGAATCAAATTTTCCTAAGTTATCTTTACCATTATTATGAATGAAACACTTACAACCAAAGATGTGTAGATGAGCAATGTTTGGCTTTCTTCCTTTGTATAGTTCATATGGTGTTTTTCCAAGTTTTGTTATGATATATGCTCTGTTTGAAACATAGCATGCTGTACTCATAGCATCAGCCCAAAACACTTGAGACACATTCTTTTCATTTAGCAATGCTCTAGCCATCTCTGTGAGCACTCTATTCTTGCGTTCCACAACTCCATTTTGTTGAGGAGTCCTTGGGGCAGAGAAATTGTGATCAATGCCATTAGTATCACAATACTCTTCAAAGGCTTGATTTTCAAATTCTCCACCATGATCAGTCCTAATACCTGCAATAGACATACCTTTCTCATTTTGCACTTTCTTGGCAAAAATAATAAATTCTTCAAAGGTTTCATCTTTTGATGATAGAAAAATAACCCATGTAAATCTAGAGAAATCATCAACAATGACCAATGAATATAAGTTGCCACTAAGACTCTTTACTCTTGCTGGTCCAACTAAATCCATATGTAGTAATTGTAATGGTCTATTTGTTGAAATCTCATTTTTCAATTTGAAAGATGATTTAGTTTGTTTACCCTTTTGACATGCATCACAAAACAAGTCATTTTTGAAATTAACTTTGGGTAATCCAAGCACTAAATCCTTTTTGAGTAATTTCCCTAGTTGATGCATATTGACATGAGCCAATCTCTTATGCCATAACCAGCTTTCATCGGTATTACTCAGAAAACAATTTTCAGATTCATTTCTACTAATATCTAGAGTATAGCAATTACCTTCCCTTTTTGCTCTGAGCTTAGCCTTGATATTCTTCTTATCAAGCTGTAAGTCACTCTTGTTGATGATTAAACATTCTTCTGAGTCAAATATCACCCAGTTGTTTTTATCCGCACTTTGACTTACGCTCAGCAAATTGTGACACAAGCCTTCAACATAATATACATCTTTGACTTGTATTCCTTTGTCATTTTTTATTTCACCAATTCCTGCTATCCTTTCGGATTGATTTCCTCCACATTTTACCTTTCCACCTTCTTTAGGTTGTAATGTGGTAAAACTTTCGAAATCTCCGGTCATATGTCTAGAGCATCCACTATCTATGTACTACTTGCTATTTTTGGATGCTTTGAGACATACCTGCAATCAATTGACTAAGTCTTAGGTACCCACATCTTTTTGGGTCCTTTAGGGTTAGTACAAATGATTTTCTGAATATATGAACCTTTAGGTACCCATTTGTAGGTTCCTATGGTTCCTTTCTTCTTATGAATGCATGAAGATGTATGATGTCCTTTTCTGTTACAGTAATTACAAAATGCAAAAGGATTTGATGTATGCACAGAATGTTGAAAATAATTCAAATATGTCTTACCTCCTGCTTTCTTTCTTCCTTTTCTTTTATCTAATTTTGGATAATATCCAATTCCAGATCGATCATTTACAAATCGTTGGGCTTTTAAAATAACATTTAGCATCTCACTTCCTTGTGTGAATTTTTCAAGAGTTTTTATGAGATCAATGTTTTTCTTTTTCAAAGATAAACAATTTTCACAATCCTTTCCCTTAAGTTCAATTTCAAGAACTTTGTTTTTCTTTTTAATAACAATCAGTTCTTTAACTATTTTGATGAATTCAGAATGTAAAGCATTATATTCGGAAAGTAATTCATTATAGGTAGGTTCAGAATCATTTACCTCTTCTTCTGTTTCTTCTTGAGCAACAAGACATATATTAGCTACTTCTTCTTCATCACTTTCTTCATCTGAGGAGCTATCACCCCATATAGCAGATACAAAGGCTTTCTTTTTGTTGAAGAATTTACTTTTTCTCTTTTCTTTGCTCTTTTGGTTCAAATCTGGACATTCAGACTTGATATGTCCTGGTTTCCCACATTCATAGCAAATGATATGATCTTTGCTACTATTTCCTCCTTTCTGAAAATGTTTGAATCCTTGACCTTTCTTATAGAACTTTCTGAATTGTTTTATGATTAGACCCATCTCGTCATCATCGAACTCTTCATCCTCATCCTGATTCTCTTCTTTCGCTTTTAGAGCTAGACCTTTCTTTTTCTTGTCGCCAATGTCATCTAGTTCTCTTTTGAACTTTAGTTTGCTTTCATATTCAGAAAGACTTCCAAATAGAGAAGCAACTGATCTCATTGATTCTCCTTTTGCTTCTTCTATTGCAGTAACTTTTGCTTCCCACTCTTTAGAAAGAATATTCAAAATCTTTCGTACTTGGGTGTGCTAATCATAGACTTTCCCAAGAGCTGCAAGTTGATTAACAAGATGAGTATATCTAAGTTCGAATTCAGAAATTGACTCACCTGATTTCATTCGAAGTAAATCGAATTCGGTGACCAAGGTGTTGATTCGATTCTCCTTTATTCCTGATGTTCCCTCATGAGCTATTTCCAGAGCTTCCCACATTTGCTTTGCTGTTGGAAGTGTACAAATTCTGAAATATTCACTTTGACTCAAAGCGCTTTGTAACATCAGAATTGCTTTGCTATTGAGAGTGATAAGTTTCTTGTCATTCTCATCGTATTCCGCTGGTGTTTTTGGAATTTTCTGAGAATCTTCAATCTTTGTAGGTTGATAATTTCCACTCTCAATTACATCCCATAGCCCATATTCAGTAGCCATCACGAACACTCTAAACTTAGCTTTCTAGAAGGAAAAATGTTCTCCAATGAAACCAGGGGGTCTAGTGATGGATGCTCCGTCGGGAAGAATTCCTTCACCCATGCTTGCCATTGGATCCTTCTTAGGCTGTTAAACCTTAACAAGAAGACCTATGCTCTGATACAAAATGTTAGATCAAGCGTTTCACCCAAGAGGGGGGTGAATTGGGTGATACTAAAATATCTTCCGAAAATATAAAACTTTGATAGAGAAATTAAAACAGTAATGAGTAAGGAGAAATATCACCGAAGTGTACACCGGGAGTTATACTGGTTCGGTCACAACTACTTTGACCTACATCCAGTCCTCAGAGCTTCTCTGAGAGTTTCACTAGCTTCCAAGATTCAGTGGGTTCTTGGCACCTCAGTACAAGCAAGTTCCTTTCACCTGGACACTCGCTCCCCCTTACAAGTTGTAATCCAATCCCAACTCAAGGTTCCACAACCTTAAGTTATCTCAATAACAAATATTGAGTTTGAATGAAATATCTCTCTTACAGAGTAAATGATAATCACTGAAGCATAGAAATACAATTTCAACGTGAAAACAGAGTAATGAACTGAATAAGTCGTTTGTGTGTGTGCTTGTTGTTCTTTCTCTATTTGAAGGTTCCCATATATATAGGTATGTTGTTGATGACCGTTGGAACATTTCCTTTCGTCCGTTGGTGAGTGCGCAGCCACTATTGACTTTTCAAGTTTTTGAAAAATATCCGTTGGCGGTGGTTGGCATTTGAACGTTTCTTTTGACTTTCATCTCTTGATATGATTTCTTTATTGTTTCTCTGTAAATAGACTAGGAATACTAATACAATGAAAGGTTAACCATATAGAAAACAATATAATAAAAGTTTGAATGATTTCTAAATTTCTGGGTATGCTTACTCGAGTAGCTCCTCGAGTATCCCTTGAAGTTTACTCGAGTACCTACTCGAGTAACATCGAGAAATCATTGTTCAACTGCAAGTCAATGAATAAATATAAGATTACTCGGGTAGTGCATGGAGTAAACTAAATTTCAAACTTTTGGGAATAGTTATTTACTCGGGTAGCTACTCCAGTAATGCTTTTGCAACTTCATAGATTACTGGGGTAACACCTCGAGTAATCCTTTAAAAATCTTTTGATTACTCGATGCTCTACTCCAGTAATGTTGGCAGGATTTCAAAGCCGAGAGCAATTACCTTGTTACTCGAGTAGGGACTCGAGTAATGCACTCATTTTTGCATAGGTTACTCGGGTACCACCTCGAGTAACTGAGACTTTTGAACATGTCTTACCCGGGTAATGACTTGAAGTTTACTTTGAGAATATTTCAGCATGCTGGGGTACATACTCGAGGAATCCACTAAAGATAGAGCATTAGAAACTTGTATACTAGAGTAAGGACTCGAGGAAGATGAAATAAAGAGAGCTCAAGTTAATCGGGTACCAACCTCAAGTTTTCCACTTACTTTAGTATGTTACTCGAGTAGCTCCTTGAGTAACATTGGCAGTGGTACAAAGTGCCGAGAGTTACATATTTTCAGAACCAGAGTTACTCGAGTAGCTCCTCGAGTAACATGGGGAAAACTTGAAGGCAACTGGAAGTTTTCACAGGGTTACTCGAGAAGCGCCTCGAGTAACATTAGTAGTAGTACAAAATGCCGAGAGGTCCACATTTTAAGAAACACAGTTACTCGAGTAGCTCCTCGAGTATCATTGGAAAAACTTGAAGGTACTGGAAGTTTTCACTTGGTTACTCGAGTACCTCCTCGAGTAACATTTAGCAGGCCGAGAGCAATTCCAAGTTTTTACCTGGTTACTCGAGTAGCTCCTCGAGTAATGGTGGCAGGTTACTGGAAGTTTTCTCTTGGTTACTTCAAGTTTTGTCTCATTACTCGAGTAGCTCCTCGAGTAATGCTTTAGAAGATTTGCTTCTGATCAAGTTCCTCAGCATTTTCTCATGGCCTTTCTTCATTACTCCAATGCTTTACTTCAAGTGATGCTAGTTCCTGTCATTACTCAGTTCAAACTTGTTTATTAATTACTTCCTTTTCAAACCATACTTTTGTTATCATCAAAGCATGAGGTCTAACAATTTTACCTAAGGAATCTATTGAAAACCTCAAATTTGGCAAAATCATATTCCTTCTACCTACCCTACATCTGACTGAAAGTTCACATCCAAAACAACAATTATCAAGTTTTTAATTTTACCACAACAATAGCCAAGAATCATCATTATACACCATAAATCACCACTTATATCATCATATCAACATTAAACCCTAAGAACCTCATAACCACTAAAATTAGGGCAGCACAAAAAATCCATAATACTCAACTAAACCACAAGATATGGGGTTCAAATTGAAGCTTATACTCACCTCTAACCTTTTCTAGTGCTTGTTTCTTGATTCTCCAACTTTGGCTCTAACTAGATGACCCAAAAGTTCTCCATTTAAAATTTTAAAACCATAGAAATGAAGCTCTCATTAAGGGGAACAATGTTTATGAAGAGTATTTGAGCCATAAAAGTGATTTACAAGGTCAAAATCCATGAAGAAATTCTTACCTTGAAGTTGACTTCTTTTCTCTTTCCTTTTTATTTTTATACTTCTTTTCTCTATTTCTTTCTTGCCTTGGATGAATATAAGAGTGTGAGAGGGAGTAAATATGTTTTAAAATTCATTTCTTGCCTTCTTGCAATTTACTTGGGCAAAAATAAGCAAGAGAAAGAAGAGAAATAATATGTGGGCACAATTCCTTCTTCTTGGACAAGCTTATGGTTAATTAACCAAAGATAGTTTGGTTAAATTGAATTTAAATCCTTCTCTATTTCTTCTTCATTTTAACTAACTTTTGCCCTTCCAAAAAGTGAGGGTGTAAAGTAATCAAGTGTTCACTTTCTCTCTAGACTTCTTGACCGATTTCCTAAACATCAAAGGTGAGCATATGTTGACTACACTCCTCCTTCTTGTGGTATGCTTTTTGGCAGAAATATTTGACTCAAAGAGAGGGATTATATTGATCAAAAGCTTTCTCTTCTTGCCTCTTTGTCTTAGACGTCCAACATGCACAAAAGTGAGGGAATATATTGTTTAAATTCTCACTCTCCCTTGCTTTTATGTCTAGGCCACTTTTGTTTACTTTTCTTCTTTTCTTTTCTTCCTTTTTGGCTTGGCCAATTGGAATTTATTCTTCCCTTCTAGCTTTTTGCTCTTGACCGAAATGCCTCATGAAAAAGGGATAAAAATGTTGATTCAAACGCGTATTAGTGTGTGGACTCATGTTGACCAAAATCTTCTTGCAAAGTGGCTTTGACTCTTTGACTTTCTCTTTTTATCTTCCTTCCTTTCTCTTATGGTCACGTACTATGCTTGATAGCTGAGAACTTTATGAAATACTGTATCTGAAATTGTTGCTGTGATAAGTATTGTCATTGAAGTACTTCATTCAAGTCTGTGGTTATTGGCATTTAAAATTTGAATTACTATCTGTTCATCTTGTTTAGGTATTCTATGTAACTTCTCATTAAATTGTTCAAACTTGGTTAAAGACAAAATTTTGAAGGTTACATAAGCCCTACACCTATGCAACCTGTTGCATTTGATCAAATATTCACAAGTTTTCTAAGTTATTTTATTTTCACTTGCTCACCTTCATTTGCTGAAAAGTTTAGGTTTGATTGCTAACAAAGTTTTTGGTAGTTTTCTTGAGTTTAGGTTGTATTTCAGCTGGTACAAGCTACCTTTATTGAAATGTTTTGGTTCTTTTCTTAACCCTAGTAAAATTGCTGAAACAATAAAGAATTGACTTTAATCTGATACTGAAATTGAATTGCAAAGGTTGCTACTTCCCTGAATTTTGTTGATATTTTGTGAACTTCGACATTTACGCTCTTTTCTAATACTTAATAAGCTAAAGCCATGGATTTACACACACATACACACATATTCTTTTATTGACTTGCTTCCTGCATAATGGTATACATTCCATTTTGATTTTGTGATATGGCTTTGATGCTCATTTGATGTATTAGTTTTGAATTTGGAATTTGAGAGTATAGAGAAGAGATTATGAATTTGGCTCTTATAATTCACTAGTTAGAATTGTGCTGTTACACTGTAGAAAATTGAAAAATTCAACTACTAAACTTGCATTATGTAAAAAGAAAAAAATTTCAATTGCTTACTGTTTTATTCCTTGTATGTGGATTCTCTGGTACAATTTGAATCTTTGCATCCACTTCTGAACATAGTAAAGCTTATTCAAACTGTGCGTTAGGCTGGGCTTTGAATTTTAGTTCCCTTTGTTCAAAGCTTCCAAAGCACAACCTTTGATATTTTTGCTAAAACCTTTGTTTTATGCTATGATTTCTTTCCCATTTCTCCTATTCTGTGCAAAGAATTTTTTTAGCTGTTTAGAGATTTTTTTTAGTTGGGTGACAATTCTAATTTGATTTCTCTTTTAATCTATCTTGTTTCAACCCTGTCTTCTGTGCATTTGGCTTAAATCTTAGTGAAATTGGCATTTTGAACTTACTTGAAGCTTGCTGGAAGTTGTGTTGTGCTTTTCTAGATCTAAACTAAACCTTGATATCTTCTAAGATTTCACCAATTTTGAGCAAAATCATTTAATTTGTGGCTAAAATAAGTGCTCCTTTCCTTACATATTAATTAGAGTTTGTTTAAACTCATAAACATTCGCCTTGAGCTTGTAGGCAAAATTTCAAAAATTTTGTCCAAAAAAATACAAGCTTTGGTTTCCTAAATATTTGGGCCATTTTGAACAAGTTCAAAAGCTTTGCAATTGTGTGTGGTGAATTTTAGCCAAATTCCATCATTTTGGGCACTTTTCAATTTTTTCATTATTTTTTGGAATATCTCCAGATTTTTTATTAGGTTAGTTTTTGAGTTTTCTTCTCTGATTTCTTCCAATTTTTAGGACTCATTTGTATATATAGGATTTTTTTTTACTTAGAATTCATTGGAATTTGATTGATTTCAATACTAATGGCTTGGTTTAATGATGATTTTGAGTTTATGTTTAATACTAGCCCTCCTAAGTTTTCTCTTTTTTGGAATGATGGAACCTCAAGCTCTCAATTCTTAAATGAATCTTATAGCACTTGGAGATATAAAGCATCTCACAACTTCTCAAAAGTTTGATATGATTCAACAAGAATTGGATTGCCTCCTAGTACAAATGGCAAAGAGTGAAAGAGCCTTAGAATCTCAAATGCCTAACTATTTCCAAAAACACTTGGAACCAACTAACTCTTTTTACCATGAACCTACTTTCCCACCCTACCAACCATACTTTAACAATAGTTCCTCACCCTATATATTCCATCAAGAAGCACCACTTTACTTTACTAAGAACCATCATGTCTATTTCATTTTTCATCATTTCAACCTATCTCTCTACCACATTACCCTCCATGCGAACCACTATCTCCATTATTTCATGGACTGTCACCATAATTCTTCATACTTTAACCTATTGGACTTGATGCTTTCCTCACATTGACAAAGATAGTTGACTAAACCCATTCATTGAAAAGAATGCAAGATGAGCTCAAGGTTGAACACTATGAGTTATTCATGTTGAAAGAGGAAAATGTGCTTTTCAAGGAGAAGGAAGAGCAATTTAAGTACATACAAGACTTTATCGTTGACCATGTGTTATGGATAAAAAAAGGAGAAGAAGGATCTCAATGGCCTTATGTTCTAATGATAATTAGTGAACCAAAGAGGAAGAGCCACATGGCACTTCACAAGTGGAAAGTTCCTAACCTCCAATACCTACTCCTATATATGATTTAAAGAGGAAGTAAGTTTGTTTTCAACTACTATATAAGTCATTTTTATACAATGTTAAAATCCCTCCTCTTCTTGAAGAAGTTAACCTTCCTCATGCTACTATTATTGATTATACGAGTGATTATGAGGTGGATAAAGAAATTATGGTTGAATCCCTTAAAATGTTTGATGTTGATATTGCTCACTATGATATTTCTAGTAGTAGTTGTGTAGTTGATGATGTTTTTTGTGTTGTCCATGTTTCTATGTGTGAAGAATATGTTCTTTTCCCTAGTTTTAAGAGTGATGAGCATATTAAGTATGACACTGTGGAGAATAATGAATTATGCTTGGATGCTTAAAATATGCTGAAGTTATAACTTGGTTGTGACTCCCCCATTCTTGCCCTGATTTGTTGAGTCTTGACACAAATTGTGTTTGTACAACTAAGCCCGGTTTCAATTACACCTTTGATTGATTGGGAACTTTTGAAAATTTTAATCTGTTCCAAAACATTTACCTAGTAGTTCTCATTTCAAATGTGGCTCATTAGTTCTTAACTTTATTCAGAGGTGCTTCTTTGCTTGTAAACCCGCAAATTGTTGGCTAGCTAATGGGCCCTTAACATACAACTGCCTAATTCTAGCTTAGCTTATTTCATTAAGAGAAATATAACTTTACTATGTACCACTATTGGTAACTTAGTCATAAGCTTGCATCCACATACATTACACAGAGTATCCAAACTACTAAAACATTCCTAAGTCTTAGAGGAACTAGCACACATGTAACCAACAAAACAAAATTCTTCGTCTTCATGCTTTACTTGTTAGTACTTACCTCTTTGCCCTTTGACCCGCTTGCCCTTACTACATAATAAATGTTTTGGAAAGGATGAGATTTGTAAGAATCTTAGTAGTAACATAATCAATCATATAAAATGCATGTTCACAAAGCATGCTAAATCAACCATCATACGATAGCAAACAACATATACAACATTCAAAGATCAATGCAAAATAACATTAATTACAAAACACCATATCATAGCGCTTGGTAAAATAGGTCTTACGTGTAATATCCTGAATTTTGGGCCTAGAAGTTTGAGAATAAGCCTAAATCAAGTAGGCTACTAAGCCCAGTTTAGCAAGAATCCTAAGAATGCTCGAGAGATAAAATTATTTTAGGGACTATGTGATTTGGCCCTCATGGTAGGGAATAATTCTCCAGATTATATTAGGGCTCAGTGTGCTTAAGTAATCAGATAAAATATATCAGTGCAAGTATACTCTGGCATACTTGGTGCCATTTGGTTGGGCCACATGAGGAAATGTATGATGTCATGTGGGTCCTACATGTATAAAGTAGCTTTTGAGTTGGTGCAATGATAAGTTTCCTTATGTGTTAGTAGTTGGATAAAATTTATCAGTGTCTATGTACACTTGCCAATACCTTAAGGCCTACACGGACACTTAGCATGTCTTAGCAGTTCCCTAAGAAAAGTGGGTTCATTTTAAGCTATATGTGCATAAAGTAGCTTATGGGTTGGAACACCCGTGGGATGCCACTTAAGCCATTTAGCTTTTCCTTTTGGGTTGGCTTAATGAGAAGATACCACCCAGCTATCTCATAAGACGTGTGACTAATTAGTCAAATAAAATATGTCAGTGTTGGTGTGCACATGCCATTTTTAGGGCAGACACATATACCTTATGTTTTTGAAGGAACACAAGCTTGGCGCTATTTTCCCTGGGAATACAGGCATAGATGATGTCATTTTATGGCTTATACAGGCACTTGGCATATTCTTAAGGAACATAGGTTTAGGTGTCATGTTTATAGGTACACTGGTATACAGGGATACACCGGCATACATATAGCGTAATACTAAGAAACCAAGATAGATGTGGTGCCATCTAATTCCTCGTAGGGACACATGGCACATTTTGGAGATGTAAACATACTTGTGGTGCCACTTGGAACACAAGAGCACATATGGCGCATTCTTGAAGGAGACACACATAAAGTAGCTTTATTGAAGTACTTTTGGGTTGGAACGATATGGCAGTGCCACCTTAGCTCCTTCAGCTTTTTGCTTTTGGGATGGATGCATGTGAAGGCACCACCTAGCTCTTAGGTGCCACATGTCCAAAAGATCAGAACAACTTACCGGTCACAAGTCCGACCATGTGTCTGACTTTCCCAAATACCGAGCATGAAAGCTAGGGAAAATCATCGAGCTTTTCTTCCCCTGACCTTGACGGATGTTGGAAATTGTGCCCTAATAGCCAATCATTGTACTTTGAATATTATTATTTTAATGAAATTTCTCCATTCTGTTATCATATTATTTGCATGTTAACTGTGATAATTGTATCCTTGGATAATTCATAAAGATTGTCCTAAAATGTCCCTGGTCGGTGATCTATGCAGGAGCAGAGATGAAACAAGATCAGTATGACTTTGATATGATATGGAGATACGAATCAAAGTCTTTGACACTTGTAAGAGTACAAGGTGCTGGACCGACCCACTATGAGAAAGCTACATGGATCAAGTCATAAGCTTTTCTCATGTATAACCACGTCACAATGCCCTTAGACGTGAGGTCATCATGGATTCCTCATGAGAGTTGCTAAGCTTTGAACTAGTCAAAAGTCACTTTTGATCGGGTGATGATAAAGGCTACGATCAGGCTTGGTGGGTTTTCATGCAGAGGAATATGAATGATCAAGATGGAATTTGTCCCTCACATTAGTAGAGAGATATTACTGGGCCCCTCGATGAGTGAGTCTGAGAAATGTATGGTCATACTATGATGAAAGGAGTTTCTGTCTCTGTTATCAGGCTATTCAGGAATCAAGAAAGTAATGGTCAGGAACAAGAGGATGACATTATCTATGCTTTATCCTTGATCGATATATCGTGTGACAAAAGGGACGTGACATGGTTGTATGACAGGTTGTATCGTAATAATGATCCTCATATGAATTGGGTAGTCGTAATGTCTTGCTAGAGGCCGCTTGCGACTTTTGGGTTAGTATAGTTATTGGCCCACTACCAACTTCATATGGGCCTACAGGGTCGAACACAAGAATAGCCCAACACGAGATAATGTTTAATTTAAGGTGGACGAATTTTATATTTATATATACATATAATATAAAATTCATTAATAATCTTATATAGATATATATTTTTTCAAAATATATATCTTATATATATATGTATATATATATTATTTGATATTATCATATTGTTTAGTTTTAAATTTAATTTATTAAGATATATTAAATTTAATAACTAACATGATAGAGATATAGTATCTCAGATTTAATTTATGAAGATAAATTAAATCTAATGGCTCTTTATTTGGATTAAATAAATAGGTTAAATTAAAACTGTTGGATATATTTAATTTAAACTGAATTTATTTAATTTGCTCATCAAGATAATTAATTATTAATTAATTTCAAAATTAATGATGATTAATTTTGAAATTTGAAAATAGCCGTCATAGGTTATAAACTTGATAGAGCAGATATATTCATACACACATGAGAATTGAGAGCCGCAAGTGAAACCCTAGGAGACATTAGAGGTGCTAGCATGCAGTCTCGGTTGGAGAGCATTCGTGTGGATACCGGTAGAGGGAGCGGACCTGACATGTTGGCTCCTAGAGATCGTGAAAACTCTAAATCATCAAAAGGTATAAATCCTTCCAACTTCGTTTAAATGCCGTTAATAGATCCTCGATTAGGATCGATGAAAATTTTTAAAATTCTTCCGCTGTGCCTACCGATTCTAACAGTGGACACCTAGACATGTGAGAGAGGGAGAAGGCTAGATTTCAAAAAGAGTGCTTGACACCCCGGGTTTCAAGAAGAGCGTCGGACACCCCAGGGAAAAAGAGCTTTTGGCACCCTGGGAAATTGAAAATTCCCAACAACTCCCTATCACCATTAAATTCAATATGTGGTAGAAAATAAAGAAAAATATAGAGAAAATAGGGAGAAAAAGAAAAGGGAGAGAAGGTGGAGAATATTGAAGAACAAAAGTGAGCGAAAGTGTTTCCGAGGGATTTTCACCCTCGAAACCATGTTTCTAGCCACTAGTGTCTTCATGAATATTCTTACACTTGATGAGAGCAACATTCCTACTATTTCGTATTCTCAATCAAAGGAGTTTCATGCTGCCCTTATGGAGTAGATGCTATTGGAATCAAGAACAGGTTATAGCATTAGATATAGGTAAGTGTAAGCTATAATTTGATGCGAGTATCTTGAGGTTTTGTTAAGTTTTCATGAGTTTATGGTTTCCCTGTATTTTAGCCAAGTAGTGATCTTGGGGTTCTATTGATCATATGTGTAATCCCCTGCTATAATTATATCCGAAATACACGATTAAAGTGAAATAGAGACCAATAAGAGACAAAACTACATTTTACAAACCCATCTACCAGACGGGGTTTTCATAAATACCTTTCGAAATCATTCATAACCTGGTCTCACATTCACATTCCGAATACAATTACTACACGAAGATAAATCACATTCATACCAATATAATCATCCCGGTAACCCCGGGTTTCATATCTTCGCTAAACAATCATAGGGCACATTAGCCCATACAAGCCCTCATATGGGGATTACACAAATCCTCTTAAATACATCTACAAAGATTGTATCCACATACATATATACACATCCAAATCTATATATTCCCAACTATGATAACCAACTACCGAATCTTCAATCCCGAAGGAGTCTTCATCGCCCTTAGCTGCTCGCTATATCCTTGATCTATTACCCTGTCTGAAAGGTTAGCAGGGGAGGGTGAGATTCGAGAGAATCTCAGTAGGTAAATAATATCAATATGCATGTATGATAGATGTTTAATGCATGACATGCTTGCATCACACAACTCATGATAACACAATGACAATTTGAAAGCTCAATGCTTCGAACAATATACCTATGGCCATAGCATAAATTGAAACATACCTTCAAATTACACATAATTATGCAAAGCTAAGACATGCACCAACACACTAACACATATATCAAATACAAGCAGAAGAGATATGTTCCCTACCTTCTTTCCACGTAAGCTCCAGCTCCGCTTACTCGCGATCAGAACAAATACCGAACCACGTCCAGGGCGAACATCAACCCTATAATCAAAGCAAGGACATAGGGTTAATCCCTTTTCCAATTCCTTAACTTTCAAACAGTTAATGTTGGTTATCATTTAACACCTTTAGGTGGCTAATCAAAGCCCAAACACATGCCTAAAGGCTTGGGAAAGGCTATAACAAGAACCACCTTTAAAAGTGTAAAATACTGATTTTTGGGGGTTGCCCGCGGCCCAAAAATCCACTGGCTGCGGCCCAAAACTGCCCAGAAACATTTGGGCCGTGGCCCAGAATCTGCTGGCCGCGGCCAAGAAAATCCAGTTTCTTGGCTGAAATTCCAAAAATGATAACTAATTCCACAAAAATCGAAATGAGGTGATCCTAGAGCCAAATGAAAGCTTTTCAAGTCCTCTACACAGGAAAAATATTGGCATTTACTAGGGATCACCACACAAATACAGAATTCCACACATTTCATCACTGCCCCAAAACAGAATCCATTTTCGACCTCAACCTTTTGGACAGCTATAACTCCCAGTTCCCAAAACGAAATGGCATAAATTATATGTTCATTTTGAATCTTGGGATGTGAACTTTAAGACTGGAAAGTTTCATAATTTTCAGACATCATTTGCCCAGTCAAAACGTCCACAACACCAGACTGCCTAGAGCAAAACTTCAAGGGATAGATTTCTCAGTTTTGCACCAATGATTCCAATGGTTCCCAAATTCACACCAAATACCATTTCCACACAAATTTGCACAAGAAATCCATTGGAAAGACCAACTCAACCAAATTCACATTATATTGACATGTTTCACAATGAATTGCAACATGTCACACAATGTCACATTTCAAACCACAACATTACAACTCTTCCAATTCAAGTTCCCAAATCAATTCCAATGACCAAATACCACAACATGGCACCATTTCCAACATAAAACACAACCCAATTCATCCAATCCAAACCACATGAAATTCATCACAAAATCAGGGCAAATTCTATAAATCACAATACTTAACCATAATTCACAAAACTTAGATCAAAAGGCTTCAAGTACTCACATCTTCCTCTTTTCCAAACCAATTTCTTGATTCTTCATCTTTCCACTTTTGCTCAAGCAACAAAACACCTCCTCTCACAAATCTAAAACCATAGAGATGAAGCTCTCATCACTATGAACAACTTTATAGAAGGTGATTAGAGCATTAGAGGACCACAAGCCAACCAAAATCTCACCTACAATTTTCTCTTTCCTCCCCTTAAGCATGGCGCCATGGAGAATGAAGGAGAGAGATGAAGATGAAGATGATAAAGAGAGAATCAGTTTTTCCCCTTTTTCTCATGTGTTAACTGACTATGAAAGAGAGAGAGAAGAGTTTGAATGTTGACCAAGATCCAAGGGTTCACATCTTGCCACTCGTCATGATCTTGCAACATCCTTCATGAGCTCACATACACACACCACATGGAATTCCACCCCTTGATCTATTGTACAAATCAATCTCAACCATTGATCTTGAAGTTTCCAATGAGTTTCCTCTTCGGTAACTGACCAATTGGTCGGTAACTTTACCGTTTTGCCCCTGATTACGGTAATTCTCATAGAATCACCACCAACACTTCACATCTTTTCCTTTAGCCACAATATGCGCCTTCCCTCTATTTTAAGTCAATTTAGATGTTAATCCATAATTGAACTTAAATACAGGGTTTTGGCGCTGCTTACAGTACATACGAATCACATCGGGTGCCAAATCACACCATAATCTCCAAAAGGGTTTATTTATCACTAACCACCTCCACTTTTGGAGTCATTAACCCTTAATCACAATTTGGAATCTTGCTAAACCAGGGCTTAGCAGTCCACTAATCTCAGGCTTATTCTCTAGCCTCAAATCTCAGAATTCGGGGTATTACATTTCTTCCCCCGTTCAATAAATTTTGTCCTCGAAATTTGTCGAACCACTTAATCCACAAACTACGGATGCTTCTTCACAACAACTTCCGTTTCACAATTCATTTCACATTGGAATAGTCCCTTCTAGACCACCCGACAATTGGCGCACCACAATTCAAATTGTTGAAAGAATCTACACAATATATGCAACCCAGTTGCCATAAATTGCAATCGGCCCATTTCACGATTGCCGCAGAAACGCAATTACCATACATTTGCCAACAAATGCAATCGCCTCCACATACGATTGCCACAAAACCATCATCACATAACCACAATGGTCGTAAGCCCCCCAATTCATGAGTGGCTAGTGCATCTCAATATCTGGAGGCTCTAAATCATGAGCCACATCATAAGATCTCACCAGTTGGGCAGCATAGGCCACCACTCTACTCAACTCAATCTAGTTACCCCTTCCGGGAGTAACCCTAAAACACTACAACCTCAATACATCAAACGACAGCCTCAGCTGTATACACAAACATTTCAGCATTCGCTATATCCACTTTCACAGCTTTACCCTCACCCATACACCCACCAGTAACTCCGCTAGTGGTAACCGGGACTTTTGGGAATTCACAACAATATCACATCTGTATCAACTTTCATGGTGTCGCCCTCACCCGTAAACCCACCAGTAACTCCACTAGTGGTAACCGGGACTTTTGGGTATTCACAACAATATCACATCTGTATCAACTTTCATGGTGTCGCCCTCACCCGTAAACCCACAGTAACTACACTAGTGGTAACCAGGACTTTTGGGTATTCACAACAATATCACATCTGTATCAACTTTCATGGTGTCGCCCTCACCCGTAAACCCACCAGTGACTCCACTAGTGGTAACTGGGACTTTTGGGTATCAACACAATATTATTGTCACACCCCTTCAGAGTGCCCACCCCCTGGTCAACTACGTACCAGGGCTACGATGGCAGTCCCCTGACCGGGACTGGCAGGCAGCTGGGTTACTCACCTTTCACCCAGGACTCACATATCCCTCGTATCTCCACCGCCCCGAAGGCACGGTCCTCCCACTGTGTGCCATACACACCCCCAGTGGCCGCAGGTCATGGCTGTATAATAAAGTCACCAGCTTTAACTGTATACACAAGTCACCAGCTTTCGCTGTATAATATAGTCACCAGCTTTAGTGTATAATGAAGTCACCAGCTTTCGCTGTATAATAAAGTCACCAGCTTTCGCTGTATACACAAGTCACCAGCTTTCGCTGTATACACAAGTCACCAGCTTTCGCTGTATAATGAAGTCACCAACTTTCGCTGTATAATAAAGTCTCCAGCTTTCGCTGTATAATGAAGTCACCAGCTTTCGCTGTATAATAAAGTCACCAGCTTTCGCTGTATAATAAAGTCACTAGCTTATCCACAATTGTCCAGATTCACAATCACACTCCACTCTCATCCCCTTTCTCCGCCGGGAAGACATACAGTCTTTACCCCGAACCGTTGTTAGCTACTCAGGGACTATTGACGTGGCAGTGTATACACATAGCCATTCTGGCTCACAATAATAGATCCACAATCACACCCTACCACAAATTCTTTTCACCAAACTAGGATCCTTCAAGACACCTTTTTCACAAAATTATCTGGACTTCGAAGTTTTACCTCCCGAAGCCATCACTAACGCATTGCACTTTCTGCAAATTCGAGCTTCTGCTCAACACAATTCTCAAACCTTCAACCTCAGTTGAACCGGAAAATCGTTTCCCTCAAATCCACGGAGTATTATCAACCCCAACATAAATCTAAATATCTTTCCCAGCCTAAGGCACACCGGTCCCCTAGGTCTTAAGGCCTTTACACACATAAGCTCAATATGATATCACTACATGTAACATCATACCACCTTGGGTTACCTACCCAACATCTAGGTTAGACATAACACCTAGAAGCTCAATATCATATTCCTGGGAAATCATTTTCTTCCACCTCTGAGTTTACACCTCAGATTCTCAGGTGAACCACACCGATTCACCATATCTACATCACAGATAATGTATACACACATCCCTTAAACTCATATATCCATAAACAACAGGGACCATAATGTGTATACCACAATAAACAAAGTCATTCTCTATGACATAAGGCAGCAACTACTGCCATTATTCTAGCAAATCCCTTACTTGCCAGAAACTGCAGTCTCTGAAACCAAAATGTAACCCCCTGCCATAATTATATCCGAAATACGCAATTAAAGTGAAATAGAGACCAATAAGAGACAAAACTACATTTTACAAAACCATCTACCAGACGGGGTTTTCATCAATACCTTTCGAAATCATTCATAACCTGGTCTCACATTCACATTCCGAATACAATTACTACACGAAGATAAATCACATTCATACCAATATCAGAGTGCACAATATAATCATCCCGGTAACCCCGGGTTTCATATCTTCGCTAAACAATCATAGGGCACATTAGCCCATACAAGCCCTCATATGGGGATTACATAAATCCTCTTAAATACATCTACAAAGATCGTATCCACATACATATATACACATCCAAATCTATATATTCCCAACTATGATAACCAACTACCGAATCTTCAATCCCGAAGGACTCTTTATCGCCCTTAGCTGCTCGCTATATCCTTGATCTACTACCCTGTCTGAAAGGTTAGTAGGGGAGGGTGAGATTCGAGAGAATCTTAGTAGGTAAACAATATCAATATGCATGTATGATAGATGTTTAATGCATGACATGCTTGCATCATACAACTCATGATAACACAATGACAATTTGCAAGCTCAATGCTTCGAACAATATACCTATGGCCATAGCATAAATTGAAATATACCTTCAAATTACACATAATTATGCAAAGCTAAGACATGCACCAACACACTAACACATATATCAAAAATCTACAGCTTAACAAAGAATCCATCAAAGTAAGGATCCGAGCTCAAAAGGACGGTAACTATTATACTATTGATTTAAATTCAAATTCTTCTGAAAATTGTTTCCTTAGCAAATCAGAGGAGAGTTGGTTATAGCATAAGTGTCTATCTCATGTTAACATGAACCAACTTGATAAACTGCTTAGAAAAGATTTAGTTGCTAGTCTTCCTAAACTTAAATTCAAAGACGGCATGATTTTTGATGCATGTCAAAAAGGTAAACAGACTAAATCTTCTTTTAAATCAAAGTATGGGATTTCTACTTTTAAACCTTTACAATTACTTCATATGGATTTGGTAGGTCCAGCAAGAGTACAAAGTTTTGGAGGAAATCTATATACCTTAGTAATTGTCGATGATTTTACAAGATTTACATGGATTATATTTATTATTTCAAAAGATTAAATGTTTGTTGAATTTATTATGTTGCTAAGAAGATCCAAAATGAGAAAGGTATTTCTATTGTCTCTATTAGGACAGACCTTGGATGAGAATTTGATAATAACTCTTTGAAGACTTTTGCATTAATGAGGGAATAGATCACAACTTCTCTCCACCTAGAACACCTCAGTAGAATAAAGTAGTAGAAAGGAAGAATAGAGTCATCACAGAAATGGCAAGGGCAATGCTCATTGAAAAAGAAATGTCACAGGTGTTGTGGGCGGATGCAATGAGTACATGCTATATCTCAAATCAAGCATATATTCGCAAGTCACTTAGAAAGACACCATATGAGCTCTAGAAAGGGAGAAAGCCAAACCTTGCTCATCTACACATATTCAGATGCAAGTGTTTCATGCACAACAATGGTAAAGAAAAATTGGTTAAATTTGATTCAAAGTCTGATAAAGGTTTATTTCTAGGTTATTCTAATAGAAGTAAAGCATATAGAGTTTTCAATAAAAGAACATGTACTGTTAAAGAGTCCATTCATATTGTGTTTGATGAACTTGACACTCAAAGTCTTTTGATGAAGAAGAAATAGATTTGATAAAGAAAACTAAAAATCTAACCATTTCAAATCAAAATGATTTTCAAACAAATGATTTTCAAAATGATGAAAATGTCAATGATCATGTTCAGCCAAGAGCATGAAGAAACATAAATGATCATCCAATTAATCAAGTAATTGGAGATGTTCATGAAGGTGTCAAAACCAGAAATAGAATTTGTAATGAAGTAACTTGATTGCTATGCAAGAAGAATTAAATCAATTTTAAAGAAATCAAGTTTGGGATTTGGTACATCGACCAAAAGATCACTCGGTCATAGGCACTAAATGGGTTTTCAAGAACAAACTTGATGAATCTAAAATCATTATGAGAAACAAGGCAAGGTTAGATGCCAAAGGCTATAATCAAGAAGAAGCTATTAATTATTAGGAAACATATGTTCCAGTGGCAAGACTAGAAGCAATACCAGTACTGTTAGCCTTTGCATCTATTATGGGTTTTAAACAACATCAAATGGATGTGAAAAGTGCTTTTCTAAATAGTTATATTTAGGAGGAATTATATGTAGAACAGCCTCCTAGTTTTGAAGATGACACAAAACCTTATCATGTTTTGAAACTTAAGAAAGCTTTATACGGTTTGAAACAAGCACCCAGAGCTTAGTACGAAAGACTAAGAAAATTTCTTCTTGATCAAAACTTTGTTAGAGGAAAAGTGGTACAATACTTTTCATCAAACATAATAGAAATGATCTATTATTAGTTCAAAAATTTGTTGATGATATAATCTTTTGTACTACTAACGAATCTCTTTGTCAAGAATTTTCTAAGATTATGGAGGGAGAATTTGAAATGTCCAAGATGAGAGAGTTAAACTTCTTGGGCTTCAAACCAAATTTTTGAAAGAGTTGTTGAAGAAGTTCGGAATGGAAAATGCCAATGGAGCTTATACTCTAATGAGCTCTACCACACTGCTGGATGCTGATATGAAAGGCCCTGACTTCAACATTACTAAATATAGAATAATGATTAGCTCATTACTATATCTAACTGCAAGTAGGCTAGATATGCAATTCAGTGTTGGGATATGTGCAAGGTATCAATTTGCTCCTAAGGTGTTACATACAAAAACTGTAAAAAGAATCTTCAAGTACTTAGGAAACACTGCAGAACTTGACCTATGGTATCCAAAAGGAGGAAATAAATATTTGATGGCCAATTCAGATCTAGATCAAGGAGGATATAAAACTAACAGAAAAATTTCCAGTGGACAATATCAATTTCTTGGAGGTTCTATGGTATTATGGTTTAGCAAAAAGCAGAACACAGTGTCATTGTCTTCCACTAAAGCTGAATACATAGCTATTACAAGTTGTTGTTCTCAAGTACTATGGTTGAAGCAACAACTTCAGGACTTGGGAATATACTTGAAGGAGATACCAATTTATTGTGACAACATTAGCATAAGTAGCTTGGCCAAGAATCCTGTACAATATTCAAGAACCAAGTACATAGATAGTCGACATCACTTCATACGAGATCATGTTCAGAAGAAGGATGTTAAAGTAGAATTCATCCCAACACATCTCCAACTCACTAATATATTCACAAAGCTGATAGCTAAAGGACAATTTTTATACATACGGAGATAATTGGGAATGGTTAATCCCAATGAGCTGTAAGATTTCTCTTATTAAATCATAATGTTTAATATGTCTTTTAATGATAACCATACTAACTTAAGCATCGGAGTATATAGAAGTTTCTTTTGTAGGATTGTGTGAGCATGTCACTCGAGTGCATAACTTTTCACTTGAGTGCAAGGCATGTCAACACTCGAGTGATTGGATCACGACTCAAGTGTGTGTTTGGTTTATATGGTCTGATTCTAGCTTGTAAAATAGAGGTTAACAAATGAGGTAAAAGTACTAAGAGTTCACACAAAGTTCAACGAGTATGATGGATCACACTTGAGTTAGACAACATCCCACTAAGAACACACCTGAAAGTGCAGTTTGAAAACCTGAGTAACAAAGGTAAAAATGCTTAAATTAGCTACAATGCATGGTTTACTCAAGTGATCTTGGAGGACTTGAGTACAAATATGAGGATCAAAAAATACATAATCAAACCAAGTATGCATCTAGTAATTGTTTTGAAATTTTGCTGCAGCACTCGAGTGGAAAAACATCTCACTCGAGTGTATAGGGTGTTCACTTGAGTGTCAGGGCTTATATCAGTTACACAATATCTCAAACGACGTACTCGTTCTTCTCATTGAAAAGTGCCTCGTCACTTGACAGTCTCACCTCTTTACTTCTGACCGTTACCTACCAATTAAACGTCTCCAATGTCTTCAATTTTTCATTGCAACTCTTCAAAAATCTCCAAAAGGTCAGATTTTTCACTTCAAAATCCTCATTTGTGCCCTAACCAAAATCATTTCACCAAAAAATCTCTCCCTGTTTTCACAATCCATTTTGATCACCAATCCTTTCTAAATCATTAAAATGGTTCGTATAAAGATTTCTCAAGTTTCCTAGAAGTCTCCCACTCCTTCACCTTCTCATTTCGCTGCAAGTAAATCGGTAACACCGTTGGCAACTCCAACTCTGACACCTACACCTTCTCCTACTCCTTTCACCCTCTCCAAAACCAAAGGCAACTAGAAGAAGGCAACCCTAGCTAAGAAGAAACATGCTAAGCCAACAAATAGCAAAGGATCACTATTGGAAAAATCACTTTTAAGATCGGTTAAAAAAGATATTTTAGACCGGTTCTTGATCCAGTCTTGATACAGCCGGTCTAAAAAGTTTGCTACTTTTTAGACAGGTTTATAGAACTGGTCTTCAAAAAAAATTTTAAGACCGGTTATTATAAAACCGGTCTAAAAATAAATATTTTTTTATTGGTTATCAGAGGAACTGTTCTAACAGGTTCAAATTTTAACCGGTTTTCTAAAAAACTGGTTTAAAAAGTTGCAATTTTAAGACCGGTTTTATACAAAACCGGTCTTAAAAGTATTACTTTTATCGATTCTTTGCAAAACCGGTCTTAAATGTACTTTTCAGACCAGTTTTGGAGAGAACCAGTCTTAAAAGTTGAATTTTTTTAAAAGTTTTGTTTAAAAGATATACCTAGCAAGCCATTTCCCCTGTTAAAACATTTCACTCAACAAGCAGCAGCCAGTTCAACGACATTCAAATAAATCTTCTTCTCTTACAGATTATATAACTAATATCTTAATGACATGTGAGAGACTCAAAACTCATTGGAACATATTAAAACTCAACTCCCTTGTGCTTAAATAGTACTAGCCAAAACAGAAGCAAGGAAAACAACCATGAATAATAAACTCACAATCATTGATAGAATCATAATGCGAGGAAATCATACAACCATGACAATACTGTTTTGACCAAGTTCCTTATCTTTTCACTTACATACATACATCAAGGATTAAATTACATTAATGACAATGCTTTTATTCATTAGGGCCAAAATACTTTATACACACGTTTCTCAGGCTGATGATCACTAGCGGGCCTGGCTTCAGAGAATCTATACTAAGATGTACACCTCATATCCTTCATTTTCCTGTGACGACAACAAAAAAGTAGTTATAAATATACACCAATAACAATATACATAATTCAAATATAGTTCATGATAATTATTTTAGCTAACTAACCTTCAATATAGTTTTATAAAGGGATATCCTCCCATATCCCTTCATGATGATCATTTCTTGTGCCGTGTTCATTGTCCACTTCATCTTCTTCATTCAATTCTGGTAAACCCCTAGAAAAAGAAGGAGTCTCAAGCAGATCATTCATTGAATGACTTTCCTAATTAATATCAATGACCATTATTCCTTGGAGAGCTACAGACCACATTTTATTTGCCTGATCAGTAACATAGAACACTTGTTTTGCTTGATATGCCATAATAAAAGGTTCATCTCTAAAACTTCTACTATTCAAATCAACCAATGTAAATCCCAACTGATCAATCATCACACCATTGTTCACATCAACCCACTTGCATTTGAAAATGAGAAGTTTAACTTTAACATAATCAACCACCCAAATCTCTTGAATCATCCCATAATAAGGTATTGCTGCCAATCTAGGATTCTTACTTTTGAACTAGAGAAGTGCATAGATTTAACCACTAACATAACCCTACTATTCTGGACGGTGCTCTTATCATCAAGGGACTTCATGTAAAAAGTATAACCATTGATCACAAATGAAGTCCAACTTATGACATCAGTATCAGGACCACGTGCTAACCATTTAATTGTATCAGAAACACATTCTTTATCATCAACCTTTTATTTAAACCAATGTGCAAAATTTTTGTTATGCTCCCTAATTAACCTTTGCTCAGTCATTCGACTATTTCCTTTCTGTACAATTTCTTTATGAGCATTAATGTAATCTTGAACTTCATCAACATTATTCAAGATGTACAAGTGGACTTGTTGCAATTCGTTATTAGGATCCATACTCTTCACTGATGCCCTGCGTCTACCGTCTTCTTTGTCCAAAAAAGCTTTCTTTAATCTGCGATATGGGTGGCCTCGTCTAAGAAATCTCCTATGGCCAAGATAAACTGTCTTCCTTCCATGTTGAAGTTGATCGTAACATGTTCCTTCTTCATAAATTGGACATGCTTTATGGCCTTTAACACTATAGCCTGACAAGCTTCCATATGTAAGGAAGTCATTTATAGTACAAAAGATCATGGCTCACATTTTAAAAACCTCCTTCTTGTTCGCGTCAAAAACATCAACACCTTCATCCCACAACTCTTTCAAGTCTTCGATTAAGGGTTCCAGGTAAACATCTATGTCATTTTCGGATTGTTTTGGTCCCAAAATCAACATAGATAAGATGATGTACTTTTATTTCATGCATAATATAGAAGATAAGTTATAAATTACCAATAGAACAAGCCATGAACTATGTATACTGCTCAGGCTACCAAAAGGATTCATTCCATCCGTGCTAAGCCGAAGCCTAAGGTTCCTAGGCTCTTCACTGAAGGTAGGAAATAATTGATCGATTTTCTTCCATTGAGAAGAATCAGCCGGATGTTGAAGCTTTCCATCTGATATCCTCTCATCCACATGCCATCTGAAATTTCTTGCATCATTTTCATTAGCAAACAAGCGCTTGAACCTTGGTATGATTGGAAGGTACCACAACACTTTTGCAGGAGCGTTATTTGATTTGTACCTTGGGGTTTCACATATCGGACACTGTTGTTCCTCTTCATGCTCTTTTCTGTACAATATACAATCATTAGGGCATACATGGGTCTTTTTATACTTCATCCCTAGTGGACACTATTTTCTTAGCATCATAGTATCAAGAAGGCAACACATTATCATCTGGAAGCATGTGCTTAAAAGCCTCAAGTGTTTCTAAAAAACTCTTGTCGCTATATCCATGCCGTACTTTCAAGCTTACCAATTTCAATACTGCTTTCAACAATTGGTACTTTTTACACCCCGGGTACAATGGCGTCTTAGCATCACTACACATATTACCATATGGATTTGATTGCTCAAAAGCCTCTTCTCCTATATCACGAATAATATCCTCTATCCGATCATCCGTATCCGTGTCATTATCATCAAAGTTCACTCCCCCTGTTGAGATGAACTTGGCATTTCTAATTCTTCACCAGGCCATACCCACACTATATAACTCTTACAAAATCCTTCACAAATTAAATGTGTATATATATCTACAGTACTTAGTCGCTTCTCATTTAAACATACTACACAAGGGCAATAAAACTTCCCACTACCATCATTGGCATTTCTACTAGCGAAGTCTTAAAAACCCCTCACCCCATTATCATATTCAATACTTGTTTGTTTAGTGTTTATCCAACTATGATCCATATATAGCTCAATACTTCTAGCACCCTATATCCAACAACAAAAGGATAGACAAAAAAACAACAACAATAGAGTTTTAGATATTTCAACAAAATTAACAGGCACCATTTGAAAATAGTATTGTTTTAAGAAACCAATAATACTGACAATAATCAAACAACCGCACTAAATTAAAACAGAACATAGAGTGGTATTAATCCAAGCCAAATATCACAGGGATGTAATTAAAAGTCAGAGCATATATCCAACAAGAATATACAGATTTAATTTTTTTTCCAGATTATGTTTAAGTGCTCAAAGCAACAACAAGAACCATTTTTTCATAAAACATTATTAATTATTGGACAACGTACACCTAAATAACAGATCAAACACTAACTTGATTGAAAACCAAGGAGTGAGCTTCAACCCAAAGTCACAGTGGCGTCGACTGTAATAACCCAAAAATGGGATTAAGGGCTAATGACTCCAAAAGTGATGTAATTATTGTAAATGAACACTTTTGAAGTATATGATGTGGATTTTGATCCGAATGTGTTGTAATCAGTACCTAAACCCTATAGTTAAGCTTAATTGTGGGATAAAGCTTAAAATGAAGGATCAAGATTGACCAATGGGAAAACAAATTAATACCCTTCCTCATATTGTTAAAAACGTCCAAAAAGGGTAAAGGAGAAGGAAGGAGGAATTTGGTCAAAATTTCAACTCTTTTACAACGGAACTTTGGTCATATGGGTCACATATGCCTTAAAGTAAGTGGTCAATATTCTTTTTGTGTTTCAAAGTGCAACATTTCGATGGAGACAAAGGAAAGGGAAGAGGAATTAAATTAAAACAAGTTGAGACATTGACCAAGATGAAAAGCAAAGAAAAAAAAAGAAGAAAAGTCAAAAATTGCAACTAGGAAATTTGTGTAACCAATGGCTATGCAAGTTCATGCAATTGGTCAATCTTTCTTCCTCCTTTTGAAGAACATGTTGGTCAATAATAATTCTTCATTTGTGCAGCCCATATCACGTCCAAAAGCAAGAAGAGAAGAGGCAAGAGAAACCTTAATCAAATGACCAAAGTCAACATGGCATAAGCTTGTGTAAAAAGAATTATTTTCCACCACAACTTTTCTTTCTCTTTGGGCCATATTTTTGGTCAGATATTAAGAGGATAAAGGAAGAGAAAAACTGATCATAAATCACTCTCTCACCTCTTCTCAAGGTCGGCCAAGTTCAACAAGCTAAGAGAAAGTGAAGAACAAAGTTGAGGTAAGATCTTCTACATGGATTTTCACCTCCTTAACCTCATCTATGGCTCAAGTGACCTTCATGAAACTTGTTCCTCTCTTCCTTAGCTTCATTTCTATGGTTTTTGTTTTTGAAGAAGAGGAGTTTTTAGCCACCTTGCAAGAACAAAAGTTGAGGAATCAAGAAAAGAACACAAGAAGAAGCAAGAGGTGAGTAAGAGCATTATGTTGATGTATATGATGCTTTAATTGGCTGGGCTGTGGTGGGCTATTGTGACAGCCCTAATTTCTTTTTTTAGGGTATATTAGGGATCATGAAGCTTTCATCCTATATATGTGCTTATATGTTGGTTTGGACGCAAATGAGCTAAGCTTAGTGATTAGATAGTGAAGTGGTTGTTTGTTGTGAAATACCCTAAAATTCTGCCAAAACAGGACATGAGGAATGAGTGGGAATTTGTTCATTTTGATGTTACCATTGTGTTCTACACGAAAAATTTTGTGGGAATAGGTTTGGTTGTTGATTTTGAAGCCATTGGACACATTGGTTGAAAATTGGAAAAACTGTCAAGAGTAACTTTGTGCAGGGCAGTCCGTTTGTAGGGACATTTTGAATGGGCCATTGGTGTCTAACAATTCTGAAAATTTCCAGTATTAAAGTTCACATTTCAAGCTTCAAAATGGATATATGATTTATGTCATTTCGGTTTTTGAGCTGGGAGTTCTAGTTGCCCAAAGTTTGATGTCGAAACTGGACCTAATTCTGGAGCAGTGTGGAATGTTGTGTAATTCTGGAATTTTGTGGTGATTTCTGGTAGTGATTCATATTTTTCCTATGAAGATGACTTCAATAGATTTCAATAGGCTTTGGGATTACCTCATTTTGATTTTTCTAGAATTATTTATGAGTTTTCAAAGATGTTGGAAAATTCTGGCAGATTGGTCACCTATGCGAAAATTGAAGATTTCATGGCATAATGTAATATTGTGGAACTTTGAGGTTAGAAATTAGTCTTTTAGGTTAATTGACCACTTTAGCTCCTTAGTTGACTTGATTAATTGACCATAGTGATAATCAACTTAAGTATTATAGAGATAAAACTTGGGAAAGAGATTGACGGGTTGTCCATAACTTGATTTATAGGATTTGATATTTGCCGTCCTCGTGAGGCCGCTGTGCCAAGAAACGTTGGGATAGGATCAGGTAGTGACTCTCTCTCTTATACTATGTGTAATGCTCTGTATGTTTGTGTTATCACTGTTCTGTGATGAATCTTTGATGTTGCTGCGGTTACAGCTGGTGATAGCTGTCGTTTACAACGCAAGCTGTCGTTATTGTGATTACAGCGTAAGCTGTCATGATGTTGATTACAGTAGGAGCTGTCGTATTATGTATACAGCCATGAGTGCTGTCGTTTGTGGTGAAAACCATGTATCTTTGTTGCTGTTTGTGATTTATGTACATGCTTTGTGTTTATGCATTGTGTGAGTGGTTTGTTACTACTGAGATTCTCTCGAATCTCATTCTTTCCTATGACTAACATTTCAGACAGGGCGTGTGGCTCAAAGGAGAAGCGGCCAACCCGGAGCAATTAGGACCCTTGGGGGTATATAGTTGAATTGGAAACGTTGGTTATGTATTTTGAACTCGGGATTACTGTATATTTTGAATCAGGAACACTACATTCGATTTTGGTTGTGTAATTCCCTAGTGTATACTTATAAACCTTCAGGTTTTTTATGTATAGAACCTGGGAGTTGCCGGGGATGCGGTTATACACTTTGATATGATTGAATGTATATTAACTGCACAGGTAATTAAATTCGAATATTGAAATTGAGACCAGGATGGGAAAAAGAGTTTTGAAAGTTTTGTAAAAATTTTACTGTGAGACAGAAAGTTTAAAACGAGGTTAAAGCATCCAATGGTCTCTAAACCAATTTAAATATGTGTTGTCAAATTATAATTACGTGTTTAAAGTCAGGGGGTTACATCGACTGAGGTTAAAATAAAATCCTTAAATTCACGGTACTGATAAAGGAAAGTCAAGTCAGAGGAGAATGGTCACTGCGGAGAATAGAGGTGGCGGTAGAGAAGACAGACGAACATAGCAATGACAGCGGTAATGACGGAGGAGAGTTAAGCAAATGAGGGACGGGATGCCATGGACAAGTTCAGAACAAGCACGGACAGAGCTCACAGAGAAATGGCAAAATGCGCGATTTGAGCGCGGGAGTAAAAATACGGGCGAAAAAGCTTACCTTTAAGACCGGTATTTATTAAAAACTGGTCTTAAAAGAGTTAAATTTCACATTTAAGACTGTTTTGTACAAAAACCGGTCTTAAATGTAACACATTTAAGACCGGTTTTTGTAAAAACGGGTCTTAAAATGTTAAAATTTTTAAATTTAAAAATGTTTTAACATTTAAGACCGGTTTACATAAAAACCGGTCTTAAATGTTAAAGATTTAAGATAGGTTTTAGCATAAAACTGGTCTTAAATATTTTACTTTTAAGACCGGTTTTTATGTAAACCAATCTTAAATATTAAATCATTTTACATTCATAAAAACTTTAACATTTTAAGACCGGTTTTATTTATAACCGATCTAAATAAATTTTTTAAGATTGGTTTTTTAAAAAACCGATCCTAGAAGTTTAATATAATTACAAAACTACCACCGCGCCAATTTTTAAGACCTTATCCACCAAAACCAGTCTAAATATGCTGTTTAAAAAGGTCTTTTTCCAGTAGTGGATGTTCAACCTCCTCCAAAGAAAACAAAGAGGGTAGCTTTTAAGAAACCAATTGTGACATAGTCGAAGTCACAAGAAGTTAAAGTAAGAAGGAAGAAGATATCGAGGAACCTTAAGAATCTTCCTCTAACGATTCTTTAACTAGCAGCTCTGGGAAACAATGGAAAAATCAAAATTAGATGCCTTGATTGGCAAGATTGCCTCCCAGACTGGTGCCTCGGCATCTCATCATGTTGGGAAGTCTAGTCATGCTGGTTTACACTTGGGAGTACCATCTACTTCTTAGGTACCAAAGGAAGAAGAAAAAGACATGGCTCCTCCAGAAGGCTTCAACACCTTGGAACTGAAGCCATTTAATCAGAAGGTATATAGTACTGAATGTGCTCATCGTAGCTTCTGTCCTATGGTCTATGTGGATTTGGATTACTTGAATACAAACTATGGCCTAAACTTTTGACCTTTTCTAGATTACTATAAACCTTAGCTGAGTATGCACCTTCCATTTTCACCAACTGTTGTGAGAACCTTTTATTGCAATAAAAGTGCACAACATTATTTCTTGAGCTGGAGAGTTAATAAAGGAAGGAATATCCAAAACCATTAGAGGCCAACACATTAAGATTTCCCCTTCTATTATCAATACCATTCTAGGCTATATAATACCACCAACCAATCCGCCCTTACTCTTAGCCAATAAAGCCTTCCAAAAATTAAGACCTAACGACCCTATTGGACCCCTCAACTTTAAAGCCATTGATATGCCTGACTCAATCCGTGCCTTTCACTAATTTACACCTGGAGTATGATCAACAAGTCTAAAAATTATACTCACTTTTACCAGAGAGACTATTATTTGTTGGCATCTTTTCTAGCTGGCCAACAAAGGAATGTTGAGCTTACTTTGGGTGAGATAAGAAGATTCTGGCTTTCTTCATCTAAAAACACTACTATCCCATATCCCTAACTTGTTTCTCTTATTCTTCAGCAAACAAGGTATGTTTTTTTGAGGGAAACGAGAGGGTAAGAATCCTATGGTTTGGTAAAACACAATTGACACATATGGGGATTACTCTCCTGGTCAGTAAGACCAAGGCTACATCTCAAAGAGAAACCTCACCATCAATAGGTCATGAGGCTCAGTCGTCTGCACACGGTCCATCTCCACCTCCACCTCCATCATTCCACAGTGCTTCACTTTGAGGTTATTTGACCGATGTGATCAACAAAGCAGTGGTTGGATTGAAACAGGAATTGTTTAGTAAAGATGAGAAACTGGTCAACAAGATGGAATCTGAAGTCACAAAGTTGGTTAACAAAGCAAGTACCAACTTTGACTTGATATTCAAGGCTCAAGAAGATCAGTCCAAGACTTACTTGCATATACACCTTCGACTACTCAAACTGATATCCCTCCAGTTTTTGTCACAACCATATCCACTACCACTATTTCACCACCTTAAACACAGACCTATGTACTCTTCCACTTACACCGATCCCAAGACTGCTATTCAGATAGATGTGACTTTTGATCAGCCTTCATCATCCCAGCCTGTAGCCTTTACTCCTTAGCCATTATCTCCACCATTTGAGCCTGATCCTATTGATCTATCCATGAGGATGGCATTGTATACTCCACCTCAGCCATCATACATCACTTTTCCTAAGCCCCCTTTTGATGCTGACAAAACAGGGCAAAAGAGTGTGTGATGTATTTGAATTGTTTGTTGAACTGATATGAGCTAGTTTAAGAGGGAGATTGAGCATTTTGATGTATTTTGGGTATTAGGTTGATTTTTTGATGTTTTTTGGGTAGATTTGGGTGTAATTGGGTTTTATACGGGTAGTTTTTCAATTTCTTCTAAGTTTTCAATAAGTTTATTATTCAATCTTTATGGTATTATAACTTATCTTTGCTTTGTGTTTACATTGAAAGCCTAGCAGGAAGATTCAAAAGCAATATGCAAAATTGTGTCAGATAACTCAAAACTTTAGTGAATATGCATTTGAAAATGTTAAAATTGTTTTTCAAAAGTTTTCAATTCAACTAAGTTTTCAAATCCATCACAAAGGTTGTATCATCATCAAAAAGGGGGAGAATGTTAGAATCTAAGTTTTGATGATAACAAAAGGTGATTATGTGTTTTGGTAAGAAACTTATGCTTTGGAAAGATAAACATTGATTCAAATGCTTATCAAATGCATTTCACAAAGTTAAGAGAAAGTTGCTGTGATTTTAACTGATGCATTCGAGTGATGAAGCACCCACTCGAGTAAGAAGCAGGTTTGGACTCGAGTCATGGAAGTGTTGGTCTGTAAGTGTCCTACAGAGAGCTACTGACTTCAGAGATTTTTTAGCAGCACTCGAGCACTAGTGCAATGCTCAAGTGAAGACATAATTTGCACTCAATGAAGAAGCATACTCTTGCAAATATTTGACAGTGAGCAAGGTCAGAGATAGAGAATAGGCATTACACTCGAGTACTACCTCAATACTCGAGTGAGGACCTTAAGCTCACTTGAGTCCTACGAGTGTGACACAGGAAGTGTCTGTCCGAGAGTAAGGAAGAACCTAAAAATGAGAAGTGCACTCGAGTAATGGAGCAACACTTGAGAGTGAGAAAACTCAATTGCTCAAATATTGCTGTAAGTGCTAAGTAAAAGGTTGTCCAGATGTGGATATGTTGATGCACTCGAGTGAGGACCCATGCACTAGAGTAACAGCCCACAGCAGTCGCAAGTGCAAAATTGTGCTCTTGATAAAAATGATGCAAGTGTTATCCAGAGGCTCAAATTCATAGTATAAAATACATCAGTACTTGAGTGAGACATGTTGCACTCGAGTGAGAGGTCAGAACACTCGCAAGTGAGAAAATGAACTCTTACAAATTCACAAGGAAGTGCTACACAAAAGCAAGGGAGAAGTAAAGAATTAATGTTGCACTCGAGTAAGACCACTGTGCACTCAAGTGAGACTCTGTCAGAAGCCAAAACACAACAGACTTACATCAATTAATCCGAACATGGTTAAATGTAATTTATTCACAATGTTTTCAATTGTTATTATTATTAAACATCATTTAACATATACTTCAAGTATGAAATTGTTAGAATCAGTAGGCACAACGGAAGAATTTTAAAAATTTTCACCGATCCTAATCGAGGATCTATCAACGGCGTTTAAACCAAGTTGGAAGGATTCATACCTTTTGATGATTCAAAGTTTTCACGATATCTAGGAGCCAACACGTCAGGTCCGCTCCCTCTACCGGTATCCACACAAATGCTCTCCAACCGAGACTGCGTGCTAGCTCATCTAATGTCTCCTAGGGTTTCACTTGCGGCTCTCAATTCTTATGTGCGTATGAATATATTTGCTCTATCAAGTTTATAACCTATGAGGGCTATTTTCAAATTTCAAAATTAATCATCATTAATTTCGAAATTAATTAAAAATTAATTATCTTGATGAGCTAATTAAATAAATTCAGTTTAAATTAAATCTGTCCAACAGTTTTAATTTAACCTATTTATTTAATCCAAATAGAGAGCCATTAGATTTAATTTATCTCCATAAATTAAATCTGAGATACTATATCTCTATCATTTTAGTTATTAAATTTAATATATCTTAATAAATTAAATTTAAAACTAATACAATATAATAATATAATATAATATATATATATATATATGTATACAAATATATATATAAGATATATATTTCGAAAATATATATATCTATATAATATTATTAATGGATTTTCTATTATATATATATATATAAAATTCGTCCACCCAAAATTAAACATTATCTCGTGTTGGGCCATTCTTGTGTGCGACCCTGTAGGCCCATATGAAGTTGGCAGTGGGCCAATAATTATACTAACCCAAAAGTCGCAAGCAGCCTCTAGCAAGACATTACGACTACGTAATTCATATGAGGATCGTTATCACGATACAACCTGTCATACAACCATGTCACGTCCCTTTTGTCACACGATATATCGATCAAGGATAAGGCATGGATAATGTCATCCTCTTGTTCCTGACCATTACTTTCTTGATTCCTGAGTAGCCTAATAACAGAGACAGAAACTCCTTTCATCATAGTATGGCCATACATTTCTCAGACTCACTCATCGAGGGGTCCAGTAATATCTCTCTACTAATGTGAGGGACAAATTCCATCTTGATCATTCATATTCCTCTGCATGAAAAACCACCAAGCCCGATCATAGCCTTTATCATCACCTGATAAAAAGTGACTTTTGACTAGTTCAAAGCTTAGCAACTCTCATGCAGGAATCCATGATGACCTCAGGTCTAAGGGCATTGTGACGTGGTTATACATAAGAAAAGCTTATGACTTGATCCATGTAGCTTTCTCATAGTGGGTCGGTCCAGCTCCTTGTACTCTCTTACAAGTGCCTAAGACTTTGATTCATATCTCCATATCTTATCAAAGTCATACTGATCTTGTTTCATCTCTGCTCCCGCATAGATGACCGACTAGGGACATTTTAGGACAATCTTTATGAATTATCCAAGGATACAATTATCACAGTTAACATGCAAATAATATGATAATAGAATGGAGAAATTTCATTAAAATAATAATGTTCAAAGTATAATGATTGGCCCTTAGGGCACAATTTCCAACAGAAATAGGATATTGAAAGTCCGGATCAGAGATGCATATGGTAAGTCAAAGACTATGGGCATAATAGTTTTGTCCAAAGTCAACTAGCTAAGAACACACATTACAGACTTGCCACGATATCTTGTTTAGAGATTTCAAAAGCACACATGCCACTCTACAATGCTATGCTCCACTCCATAATGGCTATCACACAATAGACAAAATCAACTAGCTATAAATACAGAGCTTCAGAGACTACTACAAAAGGAGAACATAGAACGATAGCATATACAAGCAAATTTATACGAGTCTCTGTTATTTATATTTTCTCTGTATTCATATTGTAGTTTAGTGTTGACCATTTTTACTCTGTGAAAGAGTTAGTATACACTTCAAAACTATATTTTCATTTTGATCTCAAGGTAGAGGGATCTTGAGAGGGTAGATATCCTTACGAAGGAAGCAGTTAAGAGAATTCCTAGAAGGACTTTTTGGTTAGAAGACTTAAAAGGTGCAACCAGGAGAGAACGTTGCTGCTCGTAAGACTTACGGGGTGTAAGTAAGAGAGAACATTCCTGCTCATAAGACTAGCATATGTAAGCAAGAGAGAAAGGTCATTGGATTGTTTCTGCACGTAAGACTTGTCGTAAGTGGGAGAGAAAATTCTAGGTCTTAGAATATTTCTGCTCATAGTCCATACAAGGATGATTGTTGTCTTGTGGCATTTCAAGAGCTCACTAAATCTTGGAAGAATAGTTAAAATCTTAGTACGTCTTGATCTCTAAGGCCTGGATGTAGGCCTAGGTTTTGGGCCGAATTAGTATAACTCTCTGTGTGTTAATCTTCTCAACTCTACTCTATCTATAGTTATTTTCATATCACTATATCAACAGAAAAATTTATCACATCACCCAATCCACCCCTCTCTTGGGTGAAGCTTGCCTCTTTCATCCTCCACCAATCCTGACTGCCTTAGAGTTCATTCCAGTGTTAATTCCTCCACTTTAACATATCATATCACAAAATAGATACCCAAATAACGCAATCTATGCCTAATTTTAAAGCTTAAGATGTCTAATATTATCCTAAAAAATTTCATAATCACTAGACAAGATTTGACCAATCAAAATCAACACATAAGCAACATGACTCAAATCTAGCAGCAACTATCACTAACAACATTAAGTTTCAAATTTAGGGTTTTTAATCCAAAAACTCCTAAGTTATAACCATAATCTATTTCCACATAATTTTACCCATGGAATCCATTTCTAACCTTAAATTTACCAAAATCCAATTCCTTCCCTAAGAACCAGCTAATGCCGAAATCCAGGGTTCTGAGGCCAAAAATCTTAATTTTGATTGCAATGCTTTCAAAATCATTTTTGCACATTGATCCTACACAATTTTTCATTCTAAACCCATTGGAAACCTTAAAATCAATCACATTCTTTCCTAGTGCCCTAGTCTGACTGAAATTCTCTTTAGGGTCACGATAAAGTGAGCTTGCAATTTCAATCCACAAGACTTGTCAAATTTCATTCCTCCCATACTTAAACCACATTAATCATCATATTCATATTCATCTGATCATTAAACCCTAAAATTGCCTCTTAACTGAAAATTAGGGTAGTACAATAACTTTATAAAAACCCAACCAAATCTTAAGATACTATACTCAAATCAGTGCTTACGCTTAACTTTATTCAGTACTATAATCTGTTCTTGATTTCACCAGCACCAATGCCTTAGTAGCAGCACCAAAATCCTCCTTTCAAGAATCCAAAGTCATAGAAATGTTGCCCTCAATGAGAGGAACAAAATTAGTGAAGCCTTCATAGGCTAAAAACGTGATTTCGGAGGTAAAATTTGCTCGAGAACACTTTCTCTCACTTGTGTTCTTCATGTTTCCTCACCTTTTCTCCTTTTCTTTTTCTTATGATTTTTCTCCTTATTTTTTTGAGCTTGGATAAAATTTAAGAGCGTGGGAAGTGTTGGGAGTATTTAATTTCCTAGGGTGCTAGCACTTTTCTTAAAATCCCAAGGTGTGAAGCGCTCTTCTCTCATGCTTGGTCGACCTCAAGAGTTAGGAGAAAGGAGGTCTGATGATTTTCCCTAGCTTTCATGTCTAATATCAGGGGAGGATGGATGCAGGGCTAGACCAGGGACCAGTTAGTTGTCCTTGCATTTGGGCATATGGCACTTGAGAGGGTAGGTGACTCTTCCTAACTGTTCTAACCGAAAAAAAGTGTTAGTAAGAAAGGCACTTTAATAAAGGTGCTTTAATAAAGCTATTTTATCGATGTAGACCTTATACGGCACCCCACATGTACTTATACCTCATAATTGTGCCATATGGTCTGTGTGGGCATGAGATGGTGCCACATCTATCCTTGTGCCTCGATATTGTGCCATATGTATGCCAATGTATCCTTGTATACTAGTATAGTCCTAAAAATGGAGCTCAAATATGTGTAACTCAAGAAAATGCCAAGTGTCTATGTGTGGCATAAGATGGCACCAAGTATACTAGATGTCATAGAGATGGCGCCAAGTGTATTGTACATAGGCACGAGTATATTTTATCCGACTAATTTCACACAAAGCAATACCAATTAAAAACTTTCAGTATATTACAATGGTAGTTGAAATAATTGTCTAAATGATGACTGCTTTCATGACTCTTCCTCTCTTTCAAGTGATAAGCATGATTTGGAAATTTTTAATGAATGCTATTGAACAAGATGAAGAATTCATTTTTCCCTCTTGCATACATTCTTCTTTGACTTTTTCTTATAAAGGGAATTTGACATGTGTTAATTGTTTAGAGATTGACAATTGACTTTCTATTTCACATGATCTTGATTCTTCACCTAGTTCAATTGATAATCAAAATGCATGCTACACTTGATAAAATCCTTGAAAATTGTCTATTTTCTAGTCTCTCTTAATTGCATGTTTTTGGTAGTTCAATAAGGAAAGATTTGATGGTTTTGAATGATAAAATTGTAAATGAAAATGAATTTTTCAATTTAGGTCTTTCATGTGATTTGCCTCCCAATATAGAAAAGGGAAATAGTTTTCTTAAACATTCAAATGTTTGGGTGATAACTTACTCAATTCTCATTCTTCTTCCGCTCTCTTACCTCTCAATTCTTGTGATTGCAAAAGTGATGTAATGTATCCTAATACTAAGTTGGATTCCACATTTTCCCTATTGCAAACACGAGAATTTTCAAAATGTGACTAGTTGTTTAGTTCTTACTAAAGGGAACCAAATTGACTTTCTTAGTTATGATATTTACTTGGAGAATCTAGTTCCTACAATGCCTATGTTTTATTTTATATCTCTCTATGTATTTATTTTAGGGCTAGATATTGTTGCTGGTCTGGTGTTTCTTTTATAAGAACCTATACTACTAAGATCCTTGTGATTTCAAAACTGATGTAATGTATCCAAACACTAAGTTGGATTCCACATTTTCCCCATTACAAACCCAAGAATTTCAAAATGAGACTAGTTGTTTAGTTTTTACTAAAGGGAACCAAATTTACTTGGAGAATCTAGTTCCTACAATGGCTATGTTTCATTTTAGATCTCTCCATGTATATTTTAGGGATATATATTGTTGATTGTTTGCTGTTTCTTTTACAAGAACCTACACTACTAAAAGGATACAATCTAGAAGAAGGGCTTACAAAGAAGAGATGCATGTTTCTCATCCAGAATAAGAACTTCTCCTTTAAGAGTCTACAAAGATTTAAACCTAAGGTTGTTTCTTTCCTTACTTGCTTTCTTCTCATTTTGATATGTTTCTTGACCTTAGCTGTTATATGAAGAGAATAAGTGTGGGGCTGGGACCTAGTCCATTAGTAAACGGTAGACTTTTTTTGTTGTTATCTTAGCCCTTAATGTTAGATCTCATGTTTTGATGATAACAAAAGAATGGTTTGAAAAGAAAATGATTAATAATCAAGCTTGAACTAAGTAATGACAGGAACAAGCTTTACTTGAAGTAAGCATAGAAGTATTAAAGATTGGACAAGAGAAAATGCTGAGGAACTTAATCAGAAGTACAGTTTCTAAGGCATTACTCGAGGCGCTACTCTAGTAATGAGACAAAACTTGAAGTAATGAAGAGACAACTTGCAGTAACCCACCACCATTACTCGAGGCGTTACTCGAGTAACCAGGTAAATACTTGGAGTTGCTCTCGGCCTGCTAATGTTACTCGAGGAGGTACTCAAGTAACCAGGTAAAAACTTCCAGTTGCCTTCAAGTTTTCCCAATGATACTCGAGGAGCTACTCGAGTACTTGTGTTTCCTAAAATGTGTAACTCTCGGCATTTTGTACCACTGCTAATGTTACTCGAGGAGCTACTCGAGTAACCCTGTGAAAACTTCCAGTTGCCTTCAAGTTTTCCCCATGATACTCGAGGAGCTACTCGAGTAACTCTGTTCTGAAAATATGTAACTCTCGGCACTTAGTACCACTGCCAATGTTACTCGAGGAGCTACCCGAGTAACATACTAAAGTAAGTGAAAACTTGAGGTTGGTACCCGATTAACCTGATCTCTCTTTGTTTCATCTTCCTCGAGTACTTACTCTAGTATACAAGTTTTTCATGCTTTATCTTAAGTGAATTCCTTGAGTAAGTACCCCAGTATGCAAAAATATTTTCAAAGTGAACTTCAAGTCATTACCAGGGTAAGTCATGCTCAAAAGTCTTAGTTACTCGAGGTGGTAACCGAGTAACCTATGCAAAAATGAATGCATTACTCGAGTCCCTACTCGAGTAACAAGGTAATTGCTCTCGGCCTTGAAATCCTGCCAACATTACTGGAGTAGAGCATCGAGTAATCAAAAGTTTTTTAAAGGATTACTCGAGGTGTTACCCCAGTAATCTATGAAGTTGCAAAAGTATTACTGGAGTAGCTACCCGAGTAAATAACTATTCCCAAAGGTCTGAAATTTAATTTACTCCATGCACTACCCGAGTAATCTTGTTTCTCTTCATTGACTTTCAACTAAACAAATGATTTCTCGATGTTACTCGAGGAGCTACTCGAGTAATCTTACCCAGAAATTTAGAAACCATTCAAACTTTCATTATATTGTTTCCTATATGATTAACCTTTCATTGTATTAGTATTCTTAGTCTATTTACAGAGAAACAATGAAGAAATCATATCAAGAGATGAAATTCAAAAGAAACGTTCAAATGCCAACCACCGCCAACAGATATTTTTCAAAAACTTGAAAAGTCAATAGTGGCTGCGCACTAACCAACGGACGAAAAGAAACGTTCCAACGGTCATCATCAACATACCTATATATATGGGAACCTTCAAACAGAGAAAAAGAACAATCAAGCACACTTACGAACGCATCATTAAGTTCATTGCTCTGTTTTCACGTTGAAATTGTATTTCTATGCTTCAGTGATTATCATTTACTCTGTAAGAGAGACATCTCATTCAAACTCAATATTTGTTATTGAGATAACTTAAGGTTGTGGAACCTTGAGTTGGGATTGGATTACAACCTGTAAGGGGGAGCGAGTGTCCAGGTGTAAGGAACTTGCTTGTACTGAGGTGCCAAGAACCCACTGAATCTTGGAAGCTATAGTGAAACTCTCAGAGAAGCTCTGAGGATTGGACGTAGGTCAAAGTGGTTGTGACCGAACCAGTATAACTCCCGGTGTACACTTCGGTGATATTTCTCCTTACTCATTACTGTTTTAATTCTTTTGTCAAAGTTTTATATTTTTGAAAGAAATTTCAGTATCACCCAATTCACCCCCCTTCTTGGGTGAAACGCTTGATCTAACATTTGGTATCAGAGCGTAGGTCTTCTTGTTAAGGTTTAACAGCCTAAGAAGGATCCAATGGCAAGCATGGGTGAAGGAATTCTTCCAGACAGAGCATCCATCAATAGACCCCCTGGTTTCAATGGAGAACACTTTTCTTTCTAGAAAGCTAAGTTCAGAGTGTTCGTGATGGCTACTGAATATGGACTATGGGATGTAATTGAGAGTGGAAATTATCAACCTACAAAGGTTGTAGATTCTCAGAAAATTCCAAAGATGCCAGCGGAATACGATGAGAATGACAAGAAACTTATCACTCTCAATAGCAAAGCAATTCTGATGTTACAAAATACTTTGAGTCAAAGTGAATATTTCAGAATTTGCACACTCCCAACAGCAAAGCAAATGTGGGAAGCTCTGGAAATAGCTCATGAGGGAACTTCGGGAATAAAGGAGAATCGAATCAATACCTTGGTCACCGAATTCGATTTACTTCAAATGAAATCAGGTGAGTCAATTTCTGAATTCGAACTTAGATATACTCATCTTGTTAATCAACTTGCAGCTCTTGGGAAAGTCTATGATCAGCACACCCAAGTATGAAAGATTTTGAATATTGTTTCTAAAGAGTGGGAAGCAAAAGTTACTGCAATAGAAGAAGCAAAAAGAGAATCAATGAGATCAGTTGCTTCTCTATTTGGAAGCCTTTCTGAATATGAAAGCAAGCTAAAGTTCAAAAGAGAACTAGATGACATTGGCGATAAGAAAAAGAAAGGTCTAGCTCTAAAAGCGAAAGAAGAGAATCAGGATGAGGATGAAGAGTTCGACGATGACGAAATGGGTCTAATCATAAAACGATTCAGAAAGTTCTACAAGAAAGGTCAAGGATTCAAACATTTTCAAAAAGGAGGAAATAGTAGCAAAGATCATATCATTTGCTATGAATGTGGGAAACCAGGACATATCAAGTCAGAATGTCCAGATTTGAGTCAAAAGAGCAAAGAAAAGAGAAAAGGTAAATTCTTCAATAAAAAGAAAGCCTTTGTATCTGCTATATGGGGTGATAGCTCCTCAGATGAAGAAAATTGTTTATCTTTGAAAAAGAAAAACATTGATCTCATAAAAACTCTTGAAAAATTCACACAAGGAAGTGAGATGCTAAATGTTATTTTAAAAGCCCAACGATTTGTAAATGATCGATCTGGAATTGGATATGATCCAAAATTAGATAAAAGAAAAGGAAGAAAGAAAGCAGGAGGTAAGACATATTTGAATTATTTTCAATATTCTGTGCATATGTCAAATCCTTTTGCATTTTGTAATTACTGTAATAGAAAAGGACATCATACATCTTCATGCATTCATAAGAAGAAGGGAACCATAGGAACCTACAAATGGGTACCTAAAGGTTCATATATTCAGAAAATCATTTGTACTAACCCTAAAGGACCTAAAAAGATGTGGGTACCTAAGACTTAGTCAATTGATTGCAGGTATGTCTCAAAGCATCCAAAAATAGAAAGTGGTACATAGATAGTGGATGCTCTAGACATATGACCGGAGATTTCGAAAGTTTTACCACATTACAACCTAAAGAAGGTGGAAAGGTAAAATTTGGAGGAAATCAATCTGGAAGGATAGCAGGAATTGGTGAAATAAAAAATGACAAAGGAATACAAGTCAAAGATGTATATTATGTTGAAGGCTTGTGTCACAATTTGCTGAGCGTAAGTCAAAGTGCAGATAAAAACAACTGGGTGATATTTGACTCAGAAGAATGTTTAATCATCAACAAGAAGGACTTACAGCTTGATAAGAAGAATATCAAGGCTAAGCTCAAAGCAAAAAGGGAAGGTAATTGCTATACTCTAGATATTAGTAGAAATGAATCTGAAAACTGTTTTCTGAGTAATACCGATGAAAGCTGGTTATGGCATAAGAGATTGGCTCATGTTAATATGCATCAACTAGGGAAATTACTCAAAAAGGATTTAGTGCTTGGTTTACCCAAAGTTAGTTTCAAAAATGACTTGATTTGTGATGCGTGTCAAAAGGGTAAACAAACTAAATCATCTTTCAAATTGAAAAATGAGATTTCAACAAATAGACCATTACAATTATTACATATGGATTTAGTTGGACCAGCAAGAGTAAAGAGTCTTGGTGGCAACTTATATTCATTGGTCATTGTTGATGATTTCTCTAGATTTACATGGGTTATTTTTCTATCATCAAAAGATGAAACCTTTGAAGAATTTATTGTTTTTGCCAAGAAAGTGCAAAATGAGAAAGGTATGTCTATTGCAGGTATTAGGACTGATCATTGTGGAGAATTTGAAAATCAAGCCTTTGAAGAGTATTGTGATACTAATGGCATTGATCACAATTTCTCTGCCCCAAGGACTCCTCAACAAAATGGAGTTGTGGAACACAAGAATAGAGTGCTCACAGAGATGGCTAGAGCATTGCTAAATGAAAAGAATGTGTCTCAAGTGTTTTGGGCTGATACTATGAGTACAGCATGCTATGTTTCAAACAGAGCATATATCAGAACAAAACTTGGAAAGACACCATACGAACTATACAAAGAAAGAAAGCCAAACATTGCTCATTTACACATCTTTGGTTGTAAGTGTTTCATTCATAATAATGGTAAAGATAACTTAGGAAAATTTGATTCTAAAATTGATGAAGGAATTTTCCTAGGATATTCTAACCGAAGTAAAGCATATAGAATTTTCAATAAAAGAACTTGTATTGTTGAAGAATCAATTCATGTTGTATTTGATGAATTTGAATCCTCTGACAAAACCATTGATGAAGAACAGGAAGTTGTTTTAAATCAAGAAAATGGTCAATCTATCTCTAAGTCTCTTATTCCAGAGGTTGATGAAACTAAGGATGAAGAGCAATCCCTAGGTCAACCTAAAGCCTGGAAATACAATAGAAGTCATCCCTTAGATCAAGTTATAGGAGATGTGAATGAAGGGATCAAAACCAGAAATAGAGTTTTCAATGAAGTAAGTTTTTCTGCATTCATTTCTGAGATTGAACCTTCTAACATTGATGAAGCCCTATCAGACAATGATTGGGTCATAGCAATGCAAGAAGAACTAAATCAATTTGAAAGGAATCAAGTTTGGGATTTGGTGCCCCGACCCAAAGATCATACGATCATTGGTACTAAATGGGTATTCAAAAACAAACTCGATGAATCTGCAATTATTGTCAGAAACAAGGCAAGATTGGTGGCCAAAGGCTATAATCAGGAAGAAGGAATTGATTATGAGGAAACGTATGCTCCAGTGGCTAGATTAGAAGCTATACGTGTACTCTTAGCCTTTGCATGCATTAAAGGATTCAAACTCTATCAAATGGATGTTAAGAGTGCTTTTCTAAATGGTTACTTCATGGAAGAAGTGTATGTAGAACAACCTCCAGGTTTTGAAGATATCACTAAACCGGACCTTGTTTTCAAACTTAAAAAGGCTTTGTATGGTTTAAAACAAGCTCCTAGAGCCTGGTATAAAAGGCTTAGTAAGTTTCTCATCGATCAAGGTTTTGTACGGGGAAAAGTTGATACAACATTATTTATAAATCGAAAACGTGATGATATTTTAATTGTTCAAATATATGTTGATGATATTGTTTTCGGTGCTACTAATGAATCTCTATGTAAGGAATTTTCTGAGATAATGCAGGGAGAGTTTGAGATGTCAATGATGGGAGAATTGAATTTCTTTCTTGGTTTGCAAATCAAACAAAGAAAGAATGGAATCTTCATATCTCAAACAAAGTATTTAAAAGAGCTATTGAAGAAGTATGGAATGGATGAAGCAAATGGCTCAGACACGCCTATGAGCTCAACAACGTTGCTTGATGCTGATGTTAAAGGGAAAGACTACAATATCACAAAATATAGAGGAATGATTGGATCATTACTCTATCTCACAGCAAGCAGACCAGACATCCAATTTAATGTTGGCATATGTGCAAGATATCAATCGGCACCAAAGGAATCACATGCTGAAACGGTCAAACGAATCTTTAGATACCTTGCTGACACACCAGAATTGGGTCTGTGGTATCCCAAAGGAAGAAGTGAATATTTAATTGCTTATTCAGATTCTGATCATGGAGGATACAAGACAGACAAAAAGAGCACCAGTGGACGAGGACAGTTTCTTGGAGGATCTCTTGTCTAGTGGTTCAGCAAGAAACAAAATACAGTGTCTCTTTCGTCAACAGAAGCCGAATATGTTGCAGTCTCAAGTTGTTGTGCACAAGTGATATGGTTAAAACAACAACTACAAGACCTTGGTATTTATCTCAAAGAAATACCAATCTATTGTGACAATACTAGTACGATAAGCTTGGCAAAGAATCCAGTTCAACACTCTAGAACCAAGCATATCGATGTCAGACATCACTTCATCAGAGATCATGTCCAAAAGAAAGATGTGAAAATGATATTCATTCATACTCATCTTCAACTAGCTGATATCTTCACAAAACCCCTTGCAAAAGATCAATTTCTATTCATTAGAAGAGAATTGGGAATGGTAAATCCCAATGAGTTATAAGAAATTCAAGCATTTCATAATATTAGATGAAGTCACATGATAATGTTTTAATGATTACTAACTTAAGCATCGGAGTATATAGAAACGTGTTTTGCAGGAAGAAAGAAACTCTATTTTGGGAAACAAAAACAGAGATTATCAGAGGACACATTTACTGGAGTACCAACTTGAAGTTATGGCTAAGACAGAAGCAATACCCGAGGAGTAACTTGAGGTAAAGTAGAAGCTTACTCGAGTATGTACTTGAGTAATTGCCCCAAAACTGGAAGTAACGGATCAAGTTACTTGATTTTCAAACATAACGGTTCAGTTTTCAAAGAAATGAAGAGTTAGAAGTTGAGAAGTTGTTTACCCGAGGCAGGCCTCAAGTAAACTTGAAGCTTACTCGAGGAACACCTCAAGTAATGTCGGAGTTCAGATTATCAAAGTGTTGAATAATGACTCAAATCTGACCCAAATGGACTATGAATGATCGAGGGAACATCCATGGATAATTACTATATTATTCATGCCAGGTACGCAATTTAAATGAATTATTTTTGAATTTTTCTGTATGATCACTCGAGGAAGGCCTCGAGTAAACTTGAAGGTTACTCGAGTAAGGCCTCGAGTAATGTCGGGTGTTAGGTCTTTATCTTACGCAAACTTGGTCATTTCCACAAAATCTCCTCGAGTAAATCACTATACACCTTTTCAAAAACTTTTCTCAATCGCTTCCTTGCCTCATTTCCGTCAAAACCCAAGTAATTTAAGTCCTAGAAACTTGCCATTTTGCTCAGAACCTCTTTGCCCTAATTCGCGCTAAGTGCCTCTGTTTTTCAGAAAATCTCAGTTTTCAATTTTTCAGAAAGATGAGAACCAAGAATCTTACTCCCATAGATTCCTCTGATTCACAACAAAACCCTGATCTTCTTTCTCCTCCTCCAACAAAGAAAAGAAAGTTGACACCAAGACCAAAAGCCAAAATTCCTCTTCAACCTCAATCACAACCGAAAGCCAAAGGAGTTTTGATTAAAGAGCCCATTGTGACTAGGGCTCAATCCAAAAAGAGTTCATCTACTGGAAGAGGCAAGAGTGCCAAATCTCCCTCACCTCCTCACTCTGATTCCTCTACACCCTCTTTTACTCCATAGCCTATCAAGAAGCCAAAATATGACAAGAATGTGGCTAAGGCAATGGCTGGGATCATTGACCAGATGGAGAAGTATCAATCTTCCAAGAAGTCCAAGATTCCGAAAGTAGAAATCACTACCCCACCAAAGGGATTCAATGTGGGCAAACTGGTGGAGTCTCCCAAGTACTTAACTCAATTCTCCAGAAGAAAAGTGTGTAAGACACACTATGTGGATCTCAGGCTACTTCAGGAGGTATTGAAGCACGATCTTAGTCCTTATCTAGATTCTTTTATGCCCTGGTTGTCCATTAGATTGCCTTTTTGCACAAAGGTAATCACTCATTTCTATTGCAACCTAGAGATCATAGATGAACCTAACCGAACCTCAGTAGAGGAAGAGATGACCACAACTGTGAGAGGTCAAAAGATTTTAATTTCACCATCCAGAATTAACCTGTGGTTAGGAATAGAGAATCCCCTAGATGATATATATTCTGAGCTTGAGCCAAACCAAATTTTCACTATCCTTAAGCCCGATGAGTTAGTTGGCTCCCTCAATTTTAAACCGAGTGATATGTGTGATCATCACAGGGTCGTATGGTACATCTACTCTAGGTCCCTAGTGAACAAAGCCAACAACTATACCCATTTCTCCGATAGGGACTATAGATGGTTTGCTTCACTTCTCCTAAAGGAACAAAAGGATATGGGAGAGTATATATTTTCAGAGATGAAAAGGTACAAGGTGGATGGAAAGGGTACTACTCCAATGCCATATCCTCAAATTGTGTCTCTAATCCTGAAAGAGAACAAAATATGGTATTTGGATAGCAAAGAGCCAATTGAGAGGTTGTCCCCAGTCGGAAGGAACCAAATTGGGAAACTGAACATTGACATCCCTCTCAAAGGCCCTTTGGAGTCTGGGTCCAAGAAGAAGAGGAAGACCACTGAGGCAGAGACCAGTAGGTTAGATGACACTCAGTCATCGGCTCCAGCCGCTACCACATCATCGCCATCCTTCCTCAATGCCACTCTCCAACACTTTATGGAGAATATGCTCAAAGGTTTCCATGTGGATATAGCCAACACGAACGCTGACCTAATTACCAATACCAACTTCAAGATGGGAGAGCTGGTTGAAAGAATTGACAAAAGGCATGAGGAGTTGGTTGAGAGAATGGATAGGAGACATGAGGAATTGCTAGCAGAGCAACGTGCCCAGGGAGAGACCTTGAGATTGATCCTGGCACGATTGGATTCCTTGGGTCCTGGACCTTCTGCCGGTCCCTCCTCATCTACACCACCACCACCTCCAGTAGACCCTCCTTCAGACATTCCTATTCCTGAGGCTGAACCATCTACCCCTCTGGTTTCTGATCCACTTGAGCCCCAAGGGAAAGATATTTTATTCACAGTGGATGATCCTGATACCCACGAGACCACACATATTATCATCGATGATTCACCTCAAAAGCCACAGCCAGAAACCACTTCTAAACCTATTCCCTCTCCTACTCACACTGAGGAAATATCTCCCTCTTCATCACCTGAAAAGCATACACCTGAGGTGGAGATTTCACTTGACACTCAGACCACCCCGGAAGGAGAAACCTCTACTTTGGTTGTCTTCCAACCTTCTCTTCCCGGCGATGACATCCATATCCCTCCACTTCATCTGCCTGATCCAGTACCCTCTAGCTCATTTGATTCTTTAGAATCAAATGATTCTATGGTCCTTCCAGCAACACCAATTTCCATGGCCAAGCCTCCTAGCCCTCCACTTGATTGATGAAGCCAAAAAGGGGGAGAAGAGCTTGAGAATGATTTTGTGGATGTGTCAATGATTTTTTGGATTTGTCCTAGCTTATCATGGGTATTTGGGTGTACATGGGATTTTAGGGAGCTTTTTGATTTCTGTTTGAACTTTATTTTGTAATTTGAAAGTTTTAAGATTAATGCAAATGTGTTATGATTTCATTTTTAAGTTCATTACAGTTTTTGAATTATGATACATGTTTGATCTAATGAAATTGTTATGTATGCAAGGTATATTCAAACTTAATAAGAAATAATTAATTAAGAATCCAATTTGAGAAATCTTGTTCAAAATCACCAAGTTTTGTCATCATCAAAAAGGGGGAGAATGTTAGATCTCATGTTTTGATGATAACAAAAGAATGGTTTGAAAAGAAAATGATTAATAATCAAGCTTGAACTAAGTAATGACAGGAACAAGCTTTACTTGAAGTAAGCATAGAAGTATTAAAGATTGGACAAGAGAAAATGCTGAGGAACTTGATCAGAAGTACAGTTTCTAAGGCATTACTCGAGGCGCTACTCGAGTAATGAGACAAAACTTAAAGTAACCAAGAGACAACTTGCAGTAACCCACCACCATTACTCGAGGCGTTACTCGAGTAACCAGGTAAATACTTGGAGTTGCTCTCGGCCTGCTAATGTTACTCGAGGAGGTACTCGAGTAACCAAGTAAAAACTTCCAGTTGCCTTCAAGTTTTCCCAATGATACTCGAGGAGCTACTCGAGTACTTGTGTTTCCTAAAATGTGTAACTCTCGGCATTTTGTACCACTGCTAATGTTACTCGAGGAGCTACTCGAGTAACCCTGTGAAAACTTCCAGTTGCCTTCAAGTTTTCCCCATGATACTTCGAGGAGCTACTTGAGTAACTCTGTTTTGAAAATATGTAACTCTCGGCACTTAGTACCACTGCCAATGTTACTCGAGGAGTTACCCGAGTAACATACTAAAGTAAGTGAAAACTTGAGGTTGGTACCCGATTAACCTGATCTCTCTTTATTTCATCTTCCTCGAGTACTTACTCTAGTATACAAGTTTTTCATGCTTTATCTTAAGTGAATTCCTCGAGTAAGTACCCCAGTATGCAAAAATATTTTCAAAGTGAACTTCAAGTCATTACCAGGGTAAGTCATGCTCAAAAGTCTTAGTTACTCGAGGTGGTACCCGAGTAACCTATGCAAAAATGAATGCATTACTCGAGTCCCTACTCGAGTAACAAGGTAATTGCTCTCGGCCTTGAAATCCTGCCAACATTACTGGAGTAGAGCATCGAGTAATCAAAAGTTTTTTAAAGGATTACTCGAGGTGTTACCCCAGTAATCTATGAAGTTGCAAAAGCATTACTGGAGTAGCTACCCGAGTAAATAACTATTCCCAAAGGTCTGAAATTTAATTTACTCCATGCACTACCCGAGTAATCTTGTTTCTCTTCATTGACTTTCAACTAAACAAATGATTTCTCGATGTTACTCGAGGAGCTACTCGAGTAAACTTCAAGGGTTACTCGAGGAGCTACTCGAGTAAGCTTACCCAGAAATTTAGAAACCATTCAAACTTTCATTATATTGTTTCCTATATGATTAACCTTTCATTGTATTAGTATTCGTAGTCTATTTACAGAGAAACAATGAAGAAATCATATCAAGAGATGAAAGTCAAAAGAAACGTTCAAATGCCAACCACCGCCAACGGATATTTTTCAAAAACTTGAAAAGTCAATAGTGGCTGCGCACTCACCAACGGACGAAAGGAAACGTTCCAACGGTCATCATCAACATACCTATATATATGGGAACCTTCAAACAGAGAAAGAACAATCAAGCACACATACGAACGTATCATTAAGTTCATTGCTCTGTTTTCATGTTGAAATTGTATTTCTATGCTTCAGTGATTATCATTTACTCTGTAAGAGAGACATCTCATTCAAACTCAATATTTGTTATTGAGATAACTTAAGGTTGTGGAACCTTGAGTTGGGATTGGATTACAACCTGTAAGGGGGAGCGAGTGTCCAGGTGTAAGGAACTTGCTTGTACTGAGGTGCCAAGAACCCACTGAATCTTGGAAGCTATAGTGAAACTCTCAGAGAAGCTCTGAGGACTGGACGTAGGTCAAAGTGGTTGTGACCGAACCAGTATAACTCCCGGTGTACACTTCGGTGATATTTCTCCTTACTCATTACTGTTTTAATTCTTTTGTCAAAGTTTTATATTTTCGAAAGAAATTTCAGTATCACCCAATTCACCCCCCCTCTTGGGTGAAACGCTTGATCTAACACTTAAGCTTTGACCTCTTGTCATTCTTTGCATTTAGGTATTGCATTGAGGACAATTCAAGATTTAGGTATTGGGGTAACGATTGCTTATAGAACTACCTTGCATTGATGATTATTGGCCTGGATCTAGTCATATTATTTTGGCCTAGCTCTAACTCTAGTAATTGATTATCTTCTTGTTTTACACTAATATGCATGCTTAATTCATGAATGAAGAAGATAAGTATGGGGTACATATTAGTATGTCGCTCTCATATGCTTCATTGTGCTTCATTGCAAAAATATATCATTTTTTAAAAAAAATTCTGAAAATTGGTCCAAATCACGCTCTTGAATTTTTCTCACTCATTTTTTTGAAAAAATAGTCTAAATACACAAGGGAATTGTTTGTGCTCTCCATTGATTTTTTTATGAATTTGTTGGTTATTTCTTTTAGAGTTAGCATTTAGAATATTTGAATTAATGCATTTTGATTAGGTTAATGCTCAATTAATCTTTAAGAATGTGAATTTGAGAGAAAACCCTCGTTGGAAATATTTGAGCCTAATTTTCATTCATTAATGTGTGTTTGCCACCTATTCTAGTGTATCTCTAAAACTTGTTTAAATTCTTTCTCAAAAACACATTTGCATTTAGAATGACATAATAGAGGCATTAATTTCATTGCCCTCTATCCCTAACATAAACCCTATTATGCATTAATCGATTGTTAACCCCCTTTAAGCCTTTTACATTCCAAAAATATAATTTATTAACAAGTATTATGTATGCATTTCAATAGCATTAGATTGACATCCAAACATCATTTAATTGTTATTAATATTGTATATATGAAGAAATGTCATGTGTATGCATTATATATAAAAAGGCACAAAAAAGGGCAAAAGAGAAAAACCAAAGAAAGCCAAGATAGAAATATAGAAAAAAGTGTGGAAACAAAACAAAAAGAAAAGAAGAAACAATGAATAAGACATTTTGTTTTAATTGGCAAGGAGATGTGTTTATTTAAGCTTAAAGTTAGAAAAGGATGCCATTGAACACATTTGCACATGCATAATACCAGTTGTTTCATTATCCCTTCCATGAGACAATTTCCTTCATTACAACCCTTTAAAAGTCTCCTTGATTCATGAGTCTAGGTAGTACTTAGGTGGTATTGAGTGAAATTTCTCATACTTGTGAGATGAATTAAACACTTTAAACCTTGAGTGCTCTCTTGTAAATACCTTTGATTAATTGTGTTTGTACAAGGCTTTCACCCAAGAGGGGAGGGGGGAATTGGGTGAAATTTAAAAATTTAAACTTAAATTCAAACTAAAAGAAGAGAGTAAAGTTTGACAGATATCACCGAAGGTTGAAACATGAGATTTATACTGGTTCGGTCCAACCACTTGACCTATGTCCATTCCTCAGAAGCCTTTCTGAGACTTCCACTAACTCCTAAAATTCATAGGGCTCTTGGTGCCTCAATATAAATAAGTTCTTCTTCAAAGAATGATCGCTTCACCTTACACTATAAAATTAATACCCACTCAAGATCCCACTGTCTTGAGTAGATTACTGTAATAAATGATCAATAAATAACTCTCACAAGAGTGTAAGAATAATTACTGAAGTACATAATCACACTTAAGAGCTCAAGACTTAACAATGAATGTAGCAGTATATTTTTTGTATAGAGTTATTGCTTCATCTTTTAATGCTCTCCTATTTATAGTGTGATAATGATTAATGACTGTTGCTTTTGAAAGTATCTATTGGAGTCCTTGGTCTTTGATTCTAGCTGTTGGAATATCAGAACATTCTTTGTGTCTTTGGAATTAGCAGTTCAAGCAGAGACAATGTTCAACATTTGAAACCTCAGAGCTTTTAATGCTTCTAAAATATAAAGTGCTTTTTGCCTTTTGTGTGTTAATCCATGATTAATCACTTGTAAGAAGCTTAATCACTGAATCATAATGTGTTAGAGCAATTGGAAGCAAAAAGAACAAGTTAAAAATGAACTTGAATGAGTTTCATGATTTTTTGATATGATGCTCTATTTTCTGGAAACTCTAGAACTAGCAGTAGAATCTGAACTTTGTACTACTTCATCTATTTCTAAGTTCTCGTTGTCATCGATAGAAGATTCACCACTATGATTGGGCCCCAATGTTATCGTCACTAGAGCTCGTACTCTTTTTCTTGGGGTAAGCATCATCCTTGCCCCGCCTGTTCCTAGAAACATGATTATACACCTTCCCGCTGCAGGCTGATTAATCGACAGAGGTGTTCTACTTCTTCAGTCTCTTCTATTACTCATAGTTCCTAATTACAATATCACTAACGGAGGTTCAATCCTCTAGTCACATAAGTAGAGAATACTAGCCTATTGTCAAAACCTCAGCTCTGATACCAACAAATATGACTCCATTATTCTTAACATTTTTGTATCAGTCTTTATACAATATGTACACAGACCACTAAGTATAGTTTCAGTCATGAGACCATTACATGTTTGATTGATTTGATTTTTCTAAACAAATTTCAACTTTCCAACTTGATTACTTAGTGGTTCCTAACTTAATCTTGACTCATCATTTCTTAGTTCATTTATACTTATTATCAGAGTTGTTTCTCTGCTTATAAACCTACATACTTCATGTTAGCTAATAGGTCCTCTTCATATAATTGCCAATCTTAACTTAATTATTGTGTTAATGGGGAATATCAGGATACTATGTACTACTACTAGAAGTATGATCATGTTTCCATATACAAAGTAAAATGTACTATAGCTACTAAAACATTATAAATCATAATATAGTATAAAGATAACTAATAGGAAAAGATAATCTTTTGCCTCCCCCCTTTACTTATCAACGCTTACCTCTTTGCCTTTTAGGCCACATGCCTTCGCTGTATAATTAAAGTTTTGGAAAGGATGAGATTCAGGAGAATCTCAATAGTAACAATCATTCAATCATATAAAATGCAAAGTTACAAAACATGCAATATGAACTATCCTACTCAAGAAGCATCACAATAGCATCCAGCACATCAACAAGTAGCACAACATCAAACCCTAGACCCTTAGTCCTATACCAAAGCGCTTGGTCACATAGGTGTTATGACCTAGTGCCTCTGCCCCTTACAAGTTGCACATCGGGTCTTACTACTATCATTGTCTTACAGCCCAGGGTCATTGCCCCATATAAACTTGCACACCGGGTCTTACTGCCAAGGGTATCTTCCTGTCCCATTCTGAATGCTTATGAAATTAATATACTTGATGGTAAAACATACATGCAAAGCATTAGAAAAAGAGTTACTACCTGTTAACCTTTCTAGTAACTTGTCTTGATCTACCCGTCTCTTGATTGCCTCGGGCAAATGTTGAATGCTATAATTTCATGTGAACAAATAGATTGGCCATTACTTGTCCCAATTCTATTGATATAATCAAAGTTCTTTTATTCTTTGATCCATCCCACTTCTTGTCCTTTACTTGACTTTTGTTAGTTATCTTTAGTACTTCCCTCATTCCATGTATCGCACATTATGTGTTTTATTTCCTTGTGAGTTGGGTTTCTAATGTGATCATATTAGGTTCTAAGACATGCCTCTACTCCTCATGATCTCACTTATCACAAATCCCTGCAAATGCTACAAATCCAGAGATAATCCTAAACTACCAGATTTGTCAATCAAATTTGAAAATCCATAACTTAATCTAGGAAACTCTAAATGAGGTAGTTCAAGTTTTTTTGTAAGGCTCTTTAAGTCTTATACAAAGGAAAAATATCACCTAGTGCCAATTATAACCACAAAATTTCAGGAACCTCAACCAACCTGAGTGATCTAGAATTCAATTCAGATTTGATACCCAAAATTTAACAGAGCATAACTTAAAATATACAAACACAAATTGTGCATTCTATGCCTCATTTTAAAACTTAGGATGTCTACTAACAACCTGTAAAATAACACAGCCATTAGACAAGATTTGGTCAACCATAATCAACCCACAAGCAACCTGACTCAAATCTGGCAGCATTTATCCTGAGCAACCTTAAGTCCCAAAATTAGGGTTTTCTATCCAATTATTCAAAAATCATAACCATGAGATATTTACATATAATTTTGTATAAGGAATCCTTTTTCAAACTTAAATTTACCAAATTCTAGCTCTTTCCTTTTAAATCATAGTTGCCTGAAACTAAGGGTTTTTAAGCCCAATATCCAGTTTTCTATTCCGATGCTTCCAAAATTATTTTCTCTCCTAAATTCCACACAATTTTTCATTCTAAACACATTAGAAACCTTGAAAACACCAAAAATATATTCCTTCATATTGTTCTGCATCTAACCGAACTTAACCCTAGTTACTACAGAAGTGATTTCTTACAAATTCAACCACAAAACTTGTTAAATATCATCATCAAACCTTTTTTATCATCATGCTCATAAATATAAGAATTGTAGCACCCTTTATTTATTCCTTTTTTGTATACATTCGGAAGAGCTAATGTTCTTACTATGGCTTGAGGGAAACAATAATTAAAACTCTCGGATAAAATCTATGCAATTACTTTCTTAGGGCACTATTTATTTGGTAAAATTATACTTTTAAAACATTTAGGCCTATTCAAATGCCTAAAGAATGAATTTTACTATTGTTTAATTGTTATGTCATAATTCATTTGATTACCATTCTTAGAACCTTAATATTAGCTAAGCCAAAAAATCAGGTTTCCTTAACTATACCTGACATGCATACTAGTAATAACACATTCGTTATGAATTCTAACTTATAGAATTTGATTGTCTCCTAGGTCAACCAAGAAATTGAAAAACTAGGACAAGTGATCGGAAAGGTATTTAGGTAGTAACTCTTTCTTTTGTATACCATGTGATGCCTTGCATGTATGTTTTCCTATGTTTGCGATATATGCATTCATATGATGATGTGCGGATGACCTTGTGATAATGTGTCTATTAGAGGATCTTCCCAGAGCTGAAGGATAGGTTGACACTAGTACCAGTGTTGATTATTCACATCCTAGTGCTACCTGTATGGTCTACAGTAAAACGACCTGTATGGTTTATAGTGAAATGAGAAAGAAAGAATTGGGATGTGTCTTAATAAAGCAAGACGGAATGGTGACATGTGCCTCTTAACAGTGAATCCTTACAAGATAAATTTCCCCTCTCATGAATTAGAGCTGGCGGCAATTATGTTTACTTTGAAAATGTGAAAGCACTATTTTGTATGGTGAGATTATGAAAAGTACTACGAACATAGGAATTTTAAATATTTGCATAATTAGAAAAGATGAATTGAGACAATAAAGATGGATGGTATTAATAAAAATTTTAACCTAAGAATTAAATACCATCCAGGTGACATGAATATCACCATTGATGTTTTGAATTGAAAAGTGGTGCAATTGGCAGTCATGATGATACAGGAGCATAAACTGGTAGAGGGATTTAGAAATCTGAACTTGTCAAGTCAGATACTACTTGCTAGTCATAGTACTAGTCTAGAAGAACGTGGTCTTATATCTTAGATTGAAGAGACTCAAACTCAAGATAGACGAGTAAGGTCTATGGGAATATGATTGAATGAGGAACCTCTGGAATTTGAGGTATCCATAGGCTGGTAGACACATTAGATGGTATGAGAATGATACCGAGTGGAAACCTAAAGCAAGTGGAAAACTTGAGAAATGTTACCGGGTTGTAGCCTGAAGTAGGTTGTTAAACCAAAAAACTATCTATGTGTAACTAGACCTGTTAGGTCCAGTGAATGAATGTGAATGCTTGAGAATGGATGTTTTTATTTTGCGTGCTTCAGGAATACTATCTTAGATCTTTGATGATATGATGATTATGTTGCATGCTTAGTGAGCATGCATAGGAACGTGATAACTGAGTGTCTAGAAATGGTTCCCTGAGGTATAGATGTCTAAAATTTCAAGAACGAAATTTATTGAACAGTGGGAAAATTGTAAGCTTAAGTCAAGAAGACTACTAACCCCAGTTTGGTAAGAGTCCCAAAGATAGAAATGAGATTTATGGGACTATATGATTCAGGTCTCTGGGTTAAGAATAAGTCTCCTAATTGCATGAGGCTCAGTTCATATAAGATGCCAGTGTATGGGCACTTTGGCACACTTGGTGCCTCCTTAAGGTGTGTTGGTTTTTAGTGCCATGTGTGGTCCACAAGCAGATACTTGGGAACTACCTGAGGCTTGTTCAGCCATGTGGGGCCTATAAGCAGACACTCAGAAATTCCTTAAGTCAAATGCCATGTGGCGCCATCTAGGTCCCACATCTATAAAGTAGCTTTTAAGGCGGTGCAATTAGAAATTTCCTTATATGTCGATAGTCCAATAAAAGTTATCGGCGTTTATGCACACTTGGTGTGCCATAAGACACACAGGCTAACACATGGTAGTTTTTAAGGTATGTGGTGCCATTTTATGCCACACAAGTATATATGTGGTACAATCCTGATGATATAGGCATATGTTGTAATATCCTGAATTTTAGGACTAGGACTTTGAGGATAAGCCTATATCAGGCAGACTACTAAGCCTAGTTTGGGTAGAGTCCCAAGAATGTCAAGAAATAGAAAGACTTTAGGCGACTATGTGATCCGACCCTACCAGATAGTAGGCCCAGTATGGCAAGGCAGTAAGATCAAGGTGTCGGTACATATGCGAACAGGACACATATATAGTGCCATTGGGTTGGTAAAAAGATGCCACCTAGCTATGTCATGAGCTATAGGACTAATTGGTTGAGCAAAATATGCTGATATAGGTGTGCATATGGCATTTTTAGGGCAGACAGATGTACCCTGCGTTTTTGAAGTTGACACTAGTATATGGCGTCATGTGGGGCCCACACACATACATTCTAATCTGGCATCATTTTGTGAGCCTCAAAATACATGTCATGATCCTGAGTTGAATCCAAGTATGCATTGATAAAGTAACTTTATTAAAGTAATTTTAATAAAGTAAGCAATAATGACTCATGATGGCATAACTTTTGTGTTGGCTAAGCAAGAGGATGACAAGTATCCCTTAATCATGACAAAGGATAAAGCCACTTTTATGATGGCCAAAGAAGGAGGTGACAAGTGTCCCTCATCATTACACCACCTTTATGCCTTTTGTATTGGTGTCCCCAGAGCGTGCCACCTAATGACTGAGTCTGGGGAATCCACCAGTCCCTGGTCCAATCAAGTACTTGACTTTCTCAAACGCTGAGCCAGGAGTCTGGGGAAACTGTCAGGTCCCTTCCTTCCCCTGACCATTTTGGTGCCACCTAAGAGAGAAAAAGAGAAGATTTGAGGCTTGGATGACACTGTTAGATCGTACATGTTTTAATGATAAGAAAGATTAGATTGATCCTACAAAAGGTTTTGATAATAGACAAAATAGTTTGAATAAAGTAATTAAGTTCTTAGTGGCAAGCATAGCCATCACATGAGTAAGCACTCGAGTGATGAAGAAGAGTTGGAAGTCAGAGAACAAGAGAAAGCATCACTGGAAGATTTCTGAAAGGATAACTTAAGTGATCACTCATATGATGATTCTTCATTACTTGAGTATCCACTTGAGTAATGTGTGTTAAATAGTTCCAAAAGCTCTCAGCTAAGATTTGCATAATGTCACTCGAGGGATCACAACGGATCACTTGAGTGACCACTCGAGCAAGTAGGTAAGAAAAGAGGCAGTGAGGTCTCTGTTATTTTTATGTTGTGATCACTTGAGGGACCACTCGAGTGATGCCAAAGAATTACTCGAGTGACTACTCTAGTGATGAGGTCAAGAGTCGTTGACTTACTCTTTACCAAGTTTTCTAATGGATCACTCGAGTAATAAAGTTCAGAAAGCATGATTTTAAGCTATTGCTTATTGATTTGTTATCTATATGATTAATCTTTCATTGTGTTTGTATTCTGAGTATATTTGTAGAGAAACAATGAAGAGATCATGCATCGAGAGAAAAGACAAACATATCATCCACAACATCTGAAGCGTTCACCTACCACAAATGGCTAGTTTTTTGATTTGAAGTTTTACGACTCTAACAAACATATTACGATGGTTCCAACGGCTATTACAAGTTCAACTATAAATATGGGAATATTTAATGAAGAACAGAACAATTGAGAACACACGAACATACATTGATCAACATATTCTTAGTGCTCTATTTTCTTATATTCATTCCTGTACTTCAGGGATTATATATTTGCTTTGTGAGAGAGATTTTCATTACAAACTCAATATTTGTTGTTGAGACAACTTAAGTTTGTAGAACCTTGAGTTGGGGATTTGATTACAACGTGTAAGGGGGAGTGAGCGTCTGGTTAAGGAACTTGCTGTGTATTGAGGTACCAAGAACCCGATGAATCTTGGAAGATATAGTGAAACTCTCAGAGAAGCTCTGAGAACTAGATGTAGGTCAAAGTCATTATGACTGAACCAGTATAACTCCTAGTCTACACTTCAGTGATATTTCTCTTAGCTCTTAACTGCTTTAAATTTCCAATCAATTTTTATATACGGAATGAATTTACTATGATCACCCAATTCACCCTCTCTTGGGTGAAACACTTGCACTAACATTTAGTATCAGAGCATAGGTCTTCTTGTTTAGGTATAACAACCTAAGAAGGATCTATTGGCAAGCATAGGTGAAGGAATACTTCCCAACGGAGTTTCTATTACTAGACCACTGGGTTTTAGTAGTGTACACTTCTCTTTCTGGAAAGCAAAGTTTAGAGTATTCATAATGGCTACAGAATACTGATTGTGAATGGAAACTATAAACCTATAAAGATTGTAGATTTACAGAAAATTCTAAAGACACCAGTAGAGTACGATGAGAATGAAAAGAAACTCATTACTCTCAACAGCAAGCCAATTCTGATGATCCAAAGTACTTTAAGTTAAAATGAGTATTTCAGAATTTGCACACTTCCAACAGCTAGGGAAATGTGGCAAGCTTTGGAAATAGCTCACGAGGAACTTCAGGAATAAAAGAAAACTGAATAAGAGATTTAGTTACTGAGTTAGACTTACTTTAAATGAAATCAGGTGAGTCAATAGCTGAATTTGAACTTAGATATACTCATCTTATTAATCAACATACAACACTTTGGAAAGTCTATGATCTGGATATCCAAGTAAGAAGGATATTGAACATACTTTCAAAAGAATGGGAGGCTAAAGTCACTGCGATAGAGGAAGCAAAAGGTGAATTAATGAGATTAGTCGCTTCTCTATTTAGAAGCCTTTCTAAATATGAAAGGAAATTAAAGTTCAAGCAAGAACAAGAATATATTGGAGAAAAGAAGAAGAAAGGCCTTACACTAAAAGCGAAAAAAAGAAACCCAAGAAGATGATGAAGATTTCAACAATGAAGAAATGGGTCTAATAATAAAATGATTCAGGAAATTTTATAAGAAAGGCCAGGGGTTCAGAAATCTTCAAAAAGGAGGAACAAGCAGTAAGGAAAACATTATCTGCTATGAATGTGGAAAACCAGGATATATCAAGTCAGAATGTCTAGGGCTGATTTAAAAAAGTAAAGAAAAGAGAAAAGGAAAGTTCTTCAACAAAAAGAAAGCTTATGTATCGGCTATATAGGGAGATAGTTCCTCTGACGAAGATAGCGATGAAAAAGAAATAGCCAATATATGTATGGTTGCTCAAGAAGAAACAAAAGAAGAGGTAACAGATTCTAATCCTACCTATGATGAATTACTTTCTAAATATAATGCTTTACATTCTGAATTCATCAAAGTAGTTAAAGAACTAGTTGTTTTCAAAAGAAAAAACAAAGTTCTCGAAGAAGAACTTAAAGAGAATTTAGAAAAAGCTTATGAAAATTGCTCTTCTATGAAAAAGAAAAATATTGATCTCACTAAGACTGTTGAAAAATTTTCTAAAGGCAATGAGATGTTAAACATGATTTTAAAAGCTCAACGATTTGTAAATGATCGATATGGTATTGGATATGATCCAAAAACAGACATAAGGAAAGGAAGAAAGAAAACAAGAGGTAAGATGTATTTGAGTCATTTCAACATTCTGTACATACTTCTAATCCTTTTGTGTGTTGCAATTACTGTAATAGAAATGGTTATTATACCTCATCATGTATACATAAAAAGAAAGAAAAGATAGGAACCTATAAATGGGTGCCCAAAGGTTGATATGTTTAGAAAACAATTTGTACTAACCCAAAAGAACCCAAAAAGATATGGGTACCTAAGACTAATAGCAGATATGTCTTAAAGCATCCAAAAACAACAAGTGGTGCATAGATAGTTGATGCTCCAGACATATGACCAGTGATTTTGAAAGTCTTACCACATTACAACCTAAAGAAGGTGGAAAGGTAAAATTTGGAGGAAATCAATCTGGTAAGATTGCAGGAATTGGTGAAATTAAAAATAATAAAGGAAGACAAGTTAAAGATGTGTATTATGTTGAAGGCTTGTGGCACAACTTACTGAGCGTGAGTCAAAGTGCAGATAAAGATAACTGGGCAATATTTGACTCAGAGGAATGTTCAATTTTAAACAAGAAAGACTTGCAATTGGATCAGAAGAATCTCAAAATAAAGCTCAGAGCAAAAAGGAAGGAACTGCTATACTCTTGATATCAGTAGAAATGTGTCTGAAAATTGTTTTCTAAGTAATGCCAATGAAAGTTGGTTATGGCATAAGAGACTAGCTCATGTCAATATGCACCAACTAGGCAAGTTACACAAAAAGGATTTAGTACTTGGTCTACTTAAAGTAAATTTAAAAAATGATTTGATTTGTGACACATGTCGAAAGGGAAAACAAACTAAATCATCTTTCAAATCAAAAAATGAGATCACAACCAATAGACCACTTCAATTGTTGCATATGGATTTAGCTGGATCAACAAGAGTTAAAAGGCTTAGTGGCAACTTATATTCATTGGTCATTATTGATGATTTCTCTAGATTTACATGGACTATTTTCTTATTATCGAAGGATTAAACCTTCAGTGAATTTATTGTTTTTACCAAAAGAGTGTAAAATGAGAAAGGTATGTCCATTACAGGTTTCAAGACAGATCACGATGGAGAATTTGAGAATCAAGCCTTTGAAGATTACTGTATCACTAATGGCATTGATCACAACTTCTCTACTCTAAGGACACCTCAAAAAAATGGAGTTATGAAATGATTGAATAGAATACTCACTAAAATGTCTAGAGCAATCCTAAATGAAAAGAATGTGTCTCAAGTTTTCTAGGCTGTGCAATGAGCACAGCATGCTACATTTCAAATAAACCTACATCAGAATAAAACTTAGAAAGACATTGTATGATCTATACAAAGGAAGGAAACCGAACCTCGCTCATCTGCACATCTTCGGTTGTAAGTGTTTCATTCATAATAATGGTAAATATAACCTAGGAAAATTTGACTTTAAAACTAATGAAGGATTATTCCTATGCTATTATAATTGAAGTAAGGCATATAGAGTTTTCTATAAACGAACATGTGTTGATGAAGAATTAGTTCATATTGTATTCGATGAGTTTGAATCCTCTAACAAAGCTATTGGCGATGAGCAGGAAATGGTATTAAATTAGGATAATGAACAACCTAATCCTAAACCATACAATCCTGAAAGTGATTAAACCAAGGAAGAGGAACAACACTAGGATAACCTAGAGCTTGGAAATATAACAAGAGTCATCCCCTAGAACAAGTCATAGGAGATATGAATAAAGGAGCAAAAACCAGAAACATAATTTTTAATGAAGTTAGTTTTTCTGTATTCATTTATGAGATTGAACCTTCTAAAATTGATGAAGCCCTATCAGACAACGATTGGGAAATAGCAATACGAGAAGAACTAAACTAGTTTGAAAGAAATCAAGTTTGGGATTTGGTACACTGACCTAAGGATCATCCGAGCATTGGCACACAATGGGTATTCAAGAACAAACTTGATAAATCTGCAATCATTTTTAGAAACAATGCAAGATTGGTGGCCAAAGATTATAATCAGGAAGAAGGAATTGATTATGAGGAAACTTATGCTCCAATGGCTAGATTGGAAGCTATATGAGTACTCTTTGCCTTTGCATGCATCAAGGGATTCAAATTATATCAAATGGATGTAAAGAGTGCATTCCTAAATAGCTACATCATGGAAGAAATGTATGTGGATCAACCTACAGGTTTTGAAGATGTGACTAAGCTTGACCATGTTTTCAAACTAAGAAAACTTTATACAATTTAAAACAAGCCCCGAGAGCATGGTATGAAAGACTTAGTAATTTCTCATTAATCAAGATTTTGTATAAAGAAAAGTTGATATAACACTTTTTACAAAACGAAAATGAAATGATATTTTAATTGTGCAAATATATGTGGATGATATAGTTTTTGGTGCTGCTAACTAAAGTTTGTGCAAGGAATTTTCTGGGATAATGCAAGGGGGTTTAAGATATCAGTGATGGGAGAATTGACTTCTTTTTGAGTTTGCAAATTAAACAGAGAAAGAATAAAATTTTCATATCTCAAAAAAAGTATTTAAAGGAGCTATTGAAAAAATACAGAATGGATAAAGCAAATGGTATAGACACGCCTATGACTTCAACCATATTGCTTGATGTCGATGTCAAAGGAAAAGACTATAACATCACAAAATATAGAGGAATGTTTGGATCATTACTCTATCTTATGGCAAGCAAACATGATATCCAATTCAGTGTTGGTATGTGTGTAAGATATCAATCAGCACCAAAGTAATCACATCAGAAGCTGTCAAATATATCTTTAGGTATCTTGCTAACACAGCAAAATGAGGTATCTAGTATCCTAAAGGAAGAAATGAATACCTGCTTGTATACTTAGATTCTAATCATGGAGGGTACAAGACTAACTGAAAGAGTACTAGTGGGCAATCTCAATTTCTTGGAGGATCACTTGTATATTGGTTTAACAAGAAACAAAACACAGTGTCACTCTCATTAATAGAAGCTGGTATGTCCTAGTGTCAAGTTGTTGTGCACAAGTGTTATGGCTGAAAGAACAACTACAAGACCTTGGTATATTCTTGAAGGAGGTACCTATCTACTGTGACAACACTAGTATGATAAGCTTGGCAAAGAATCCAGTTTAACATTCAAGAATCGATCATATCGATGTTAGACATCACTTTATCAGAGATCATGTTCAAAAGAAAGACGTTAAAGTGATATTTATTCCAACTCATCTTTAACTAGTTGATATTTTTACGAAACCCCACACGAAAGATCAATTTCTATTCATTAGAAGAGAATTGGGAATGGTAAATCCCAATAAATTGGAAGTTTGTTTTATGTTAGAAATTGTAATTTGATTATGTTTTGATGACTACTAACTTAAGCTTCAGAGTATCTAGCAATTTATTTTTCACGATCTTGATACTCTGTTTTGGGGCATGAAAAGCAGTGGTTAACTGAGTACGATATCACTCAAGGGACAACTTCAAGTAAATTACATTACCCGAGTGATAACTAGAAGTGATGATAAGTATCACTCAAGTGATGACCTTTAAAATGAGGCAGAGAAGAACTAATTCAAAAGGAAATGACATAATGGTTGAAAATGAATAGTTAGGTGGTGTAAAGACTGATCACTCGAGGGATTACTCGAGCAGTGTCTCAGAATCACTCGAGTTAGCCTCAAGTGATCATGGTTGCAGATCACAAATCAACTTTGTTTCAACTCAAATCTTCCTTGAAGTGTCATCAAATTACCAAGGGAATATACATGGGTAATTACAATATTATTCATGCCAAGTACACATATGAATTTGTTTATTTTTGAATGTTTGGTATGCTTACTTGAGTGACCACTCTAATGATGCCTCAAGATCACTCAAGTGCTCTCAGGCACTAGGTCTTTATCTATCGTAACTCGGTCATTTTTCACAAAATCTCTTCGAGTAATTCTTCTAGTACTCTTCCAAAAATTTTTCACAAACACTTCCTTACCTCATTTTTGCCAAAACCTACTAAAACTCCTTGTGAACCTCTTAAATCTCTCATCCCTAAATTGCAACTGTTAGACAAGTGATGCGATCCAGAATCAACAAGTTGTCCCTTTAAATTCAAGTGACGTCTCTTCTGTTTCAAATGATCATTATCAAATTCCAACTCAACAAGTCATGAGAGCACAAGCTAAAATATTCAAGGAAGCATTGATTGGGCTGATTGAAGAAGTTGTTGTAAATCAAATGGCAATTGGATCAATAAATCTGATTTACAAAACAAAGATGCTGAAAAACGTCACTAAGTTCCTTTGTGCTAAATATGGAGTTGTTAATCAAGTTTTGGGCTTGGAAACTTCAAAACAAAGAGCTTGGACCTAGTACTACATATGGGAGGCTCATTTGGGCCTAAATAAGCACATTTTGAGCCTTAATTTGCTGATTACATATTCTTGAAGTTAGGTGTGCGAAAATCAACAAGGGGTTGGTGGAAGATTTGACTTTTGGTTTCTTTAAGCATTTGTATTTGATTTTTCAAGTTTCTTCTAGATTGTATTAGACTTTTGTGTTTATTTTATTAGACTTTTAGGTTTCCTAGCACATGGTTTTACAATTTGTATTTTCTATGTTCAGATTTGCACCTACTACAATTAGGACATATTTCCCTATAAATACTTGGTGCTTCTTCATTTGTAAGACACAATTCAGATTTGAATCATAAATGAAAGTTGCACTTCTGCACTTTATTTCTTGAGAGTGGATTCTCTCTAAGGGTTCTTTTTAGAACTAACAAACTTATCAAGGCTTGATCAACCTTGTGGCGTTTTTCCAACACTTTGGGTCCTTGTTCTTTCGTGTTCAAGTGGATCATCGATCTGTGTTTAGCTTTCTTGGGGTGTGTATATTTCAGAATTGGTTGTGGGTTCGTGGGATCTTCCCTTGTGGGTTCGCACCAACAAGATTTTCTAGAAATCTTCTCTTTTCTCAATCATAATGGTTAGAACTAAAACTCCTCTTTATAATACTCCTTCTGGTCCATCTGATCCTCAACAAGCATATGAATCTCCTTCATCTCCTCCAACCAAGAAATATAAATTATCCCCAAAACCAAAAGACAAACTGAAGCCGCAAGCCAAACTAAAGGCCAAAGGGGTTGTAATCAAGGAACCTATTACCACAAGGGCTCATACAAAGAAGGTTATTCCTCCTAGCAGAGGCAAGGAAGCCACATTGCCATCCTTACATTCCTCAAATTCGTTTGACACTCCCTTTTGGTTTGGGAAACCTTTTAAGGGAGCTAAGTATGACAGAAAACTTGCCCAAGCAATGGCAAGTATGCTAGATAAGGCTTCCAAGTCAGAGGAGGGAAGCAAGGACAATCCTCTAAGTCACCTCCTCAAGAAGGAAAGGGAGAAAAACAAGAAGGAATTACATTTCCTCCTAAGGGTTTCAATATAAAGAAGCTAGAGGAGACTCAGAAGTTCAATGAGCACTTTTCAAGTAGAAAAGTGTGCAAGATGCACTACATTGACCTCAATCTTCTTCAAAAGGCATTGAAATTTAAGCTGACACCCTATCTTGGATCCTATATGCCCTGACTATCAATTAGACTACCTTAATGCCCAAAGATTGTCAGACACTTCTATTGTAATCTAGAGCTAGTCAATAATGCCCTTAGAGATTTACTAGAAGAAGAATTGCTATCTAAGGTTAAGGGACAAGAACTCTTGATATCACCCTCTAAAATCAACACATGGTTAGGGATAGAGGAGCCTCCTGAAGATATATATCCCAACCTTGATTCAAATCAATTGTTTACCATTTTGAAGCCAGGAGAGAGAATGGGACCCCTCAATTTTTAACCCAAGTGATATGTATGATCTTTACCAAGTCCTATAGTATATGTACTCTAAAGCCATAGTAAATAAATCCAATAATTTCACTAATTTCATTGAGAGGGATTTCAGAAAATTTGCTTCCATTATCCTCAAAGAGCAAAAGGACTTGGGTGAGCTAATATTTGATGAGATAAAAAGATATAGGTTTGATAGAAAAATGACCACCCCAATGGCTTTTCCCCAGCTTATATCTTTATTCTTGAAAAAGAATAAGATTTGGTGCTTAGAGAAGAATGAGCCTACTAAGAGGCTAGTCCCAGTGGGAAGGAACTAGATTGGAAAATTGAGGATTGAGATTCCATTGAAGAAATTACTTGAGTCTAGCCCAAGAACAAGAAATAGGCTGAGGCTGAGACAAGTTGGATGGATGATGCATAGTCCTCTATGCCTAATTCTACTGCTCCTCCATCATTCTTTGGATCCACATTGTAGACATTTTTGGAAAATTTTCTCAAGGGCTTTTATGTGGACATAGCCAACACCAATGCGGAACTCATCGCTCACATGCCCAACAAGATGGGAGAGCTTGTAGAGACTATGAATAAGAGGCATGAGGAAATGTTGGTAGAATAATGGGCCCAAGGTAATGTTAGGATCGATAGGCACAGCAGAAGAATTTTAAAAATTTTCACCGATCCTAATCGAGGATCTATCAACGGCGTTTAAACTAAGTTAGAAGGATTCATACCTTTTTGATGATTCAGAGTTTTCACGATCTCTAGGAGCCAACACATCAGGTCCGCTCCCTCTACCGATATCCACACGAATGCTCTCCAATTGAGACTGTGTGCTAGCGCCTCTAATGACTCCCAGGGTTTCACTTGTGACACTCAATTCTCATTTGCATATGAATATATCTGCTCTATCAAGTTTATAACTTATGAAGCTATTTTCAAATTTCAAAATTAATCATCATTAATTTTGAAATTAATTAACAATTAATTACCTTGATAAGCTAATTAAATAAATTTAGTTTAAATTAAATGAGTCCAACAATTTTAATTTAACCTATTTATTTAATCCAAATAAAGAGCCATTAGATTTAATTTAACTTCATAAATTAAATTTGAGATACTATATCTGTATCATGTTAGTTATAAATTTAATATATCTTAATAAATTAAATTTAAAACTAACTCAATATAATAATATCATATAATATATATATACATATATATATAAGATATATATTTCAAAAATATATATATTTATATAATATTATTAATGAATTTTATATTATATATATATATATATAAATATAAAATTCATCCACACTAAATTAAACATGATCTCGTGTTGGGCCATTCTTGTGTGCGACCCTGTAGACCCATATGAAGTTGGCAGTGGGCCAATAACTATACTAACCCAAAAGTTGCAAGCGGCCTTTAGCAAGACATTACGACTACCCAATTCATATGAGGATCGTTATCACGATGCAACCTGTCATACAACCATGTCATGTCCCTTTTGTCACATGATATATCGATCAAGGATAAGGCATGGATAATGTCATCCTCTTGTTCCTGACCATTACTTTCTCGATTCCTGAGTAGCCTGATAACAGAGACAGAAACTCCTTTCATCATAGTATGGCCATACATTTCTCAAACTCACTCATCGAGGGGCCCAGTAATATCTCTCTACTAATGTGAGGGACAAATTCCATCTTGATCATTCATATTCCTCTGCATGAAAAACCACCAAGCCCAATCGTAGCCTTTATCATCACCCGGTCAAAAGTGACTTTTGACTAGTTCAAAGCTTAGCAACTCTCATGTAGGAATCCATGATGACCTCAGGTCTAAGGGCATTGTGACGTGGTTATACATGAGAAAAGCTTATGACTTGATCCATGTAGCTTTCTCATAGTGGGTCGGTCCAGCACCTGTACTCTTACAAGTGCCTAAGACTTTGATTCGTAGCTCCATATCTTATCAAAGTCATACTGGTCTTGTTTCATCTCTGCTCCCGCATAGATGACCGACCAGGGACATTTTAGGACAATCTTTATGAATTATCCAAGGATACAATTATCACAGTTAACATGCAAATAATATGATAACAGAATGGAGAAATTTCATTAAAATAATAATGTTCAAAGTACAATGATTGGCCCTTAGGGCATAATTTCCAACAGGTGACCTCCAATGATCACTTCTCGCCAGACTTGATACCATAACACCTGGCTCATCTACTCCCAGTCATCCATGCCTACTACTGCAGCGAGTCAGTACCAACTTCTGAGTCTGGACCTTCTTCTAATCCTCCTCTTATAATACCCACTACCACTCCCAGTAACTTTCTCTTTGATATGGTTGAACCATCCTCATCTGAGCTAGTTCACATCACTATTGATGACCCTATCTAACCAGCCCAGCTAGTTCAACCTCAGCCAGTGCCAACACCTATTGCTTCACCTACGGTCATTGAGGAGGTGGTTGTTTCATCCAGTGATCATCATTCATCACTGGTATAGAGAGTAGAGGTTACTTCTCTGATTCCATTACCATAGAATCCTATAGATGATCTTTTTCATATACCTCCAGTAAATCTACCAGTCCCTGAATCATCATCTTCAGATACTTGAAGTTAGAGTGACTCATATGGCTCTAGACCTACACCTCTTCCTGTCAATCCTTTATCTTCTTCCTAGCCATCTAGTTCTAGCTCTTCTTTCGAGTGATTCCATGTAATATCCCAAAAAGTGATTAAGGGCTAATGACTTCAAAAGTGGATGTAATTATTGTTGAATAAACACTTTTAGAGAATGTGTAATGGGAATTTGGATATTTTAATGATTCCAATGGATTCCTTGTGAAAATTTATGTGGGAATGATGTTTGGTATGAAAATGGAACCATTGGAAGTAAAGATGCAAAATCTGAAATTCTGTCCAGTGAAACTCTATTCTGGGCAGTCTTCTTGTATGGATGTTTTAATTGGGCAAATGATGTCAGAAAATTATGAAACTTTCCAGTCTTAAAGTTAACCTCCCAATCTTTAAAATGGACATATAATTTGTGCCATTTCATTTTCGGAAATTAGAGATATGACTATCCAACGTTTGAGGTCGAAAATGGACTCTGTTTTGGGGCAATGATGACATTTGTATAATTCTGGAATTTTGTGGTGATTTCTGGTAATGGCTCATATTTTTCCTATAAAGAGGACTTAAATATCTTTCATTTGGCTTTGGGATCACCTCATTTCAATTTTTCTAGAATTAGTTATGATTTTGCAAATTTAGGGCAGAAAATCTGCCAAAATTTCTGAAAAATCCGAAAATGGGAAATTAAAAATTATGACATCATCATATTGTAAGATGACATCAACATGGAATTAAAAGCAATTCCACCATCTTCATCAGCCATTCCCGACCCCATTTCAGGAAAAAAAAGACGTGAGAGAGAGCTTGGAGAAAAGAGAGAAAAAGAGGAAGAAATCTCGAAAGGTAAGCCGATTTCTCCGACGATCTAGCTCTTAACGCGTATAACTACGACTCTAAGCTACTCCTCTTTATTCTTTAAGGTTGTGAAGCTCAAAATTTGGTGTTTCAAAGAGGCTAGGGTTCAGCCAAATTTGGGAAAACCTAGTGGGAGCTTGAGGTAACTTCCAAACTTTCGTATATTGCTTATTCTGGCTGCTGTGGGCAATTTAATCGGTGAAATTTCGCCGGATTGCCATTGGTTTTAAATTTTGGAAATTGAGTTTCCTAAGGGTTATGCTGCCCAATTTTGGTTCAAATGGTAGTTATAACCTAATGTAATAGTGAATAAAGTGGTTAGGAGTATAAAGGAACGCGTTTACGGAGCCGAAATCGTAAAACCCCGATTTTCTCCGAAGAGCCCATAAATTTCGGCCAGCTCTAGAAATGGGTCTTAGAGTTGGATTTTCAATGATTTGATGGTTCCATTGAGTTTAGGAATGAAAATTAGGTGGGGTTATAGTTGGTCACTTTTTCGGAAAAGGCCGAAAAAGCATAATTACGAAAACGCCCCTGAAACCCTCGAAGTAGGGCTGCCAAGAGTAAATTTGTAATTTTACATTGAATTTGATAATTCCGAGTCTGGAAATGGATTCCTTGGGTGGAAATATGTTAGGATAGCCCATATTAGAATTTTGGGGAAAGTGCAACCGGACCGGGTACGGCGGGCCCGGGCCGGGTCCCCGGGGACATTTTTGTAAATTTTCATTATAGACTAATATAACCCCAAGTAACACTATGGAAGTGTCTAAATGGTGCATTTGGAATTGTAGGATTTGATATTTGCCGCCCTCGGGAGCCAACTGCGCCGAAAGACGTCAGGAAAGGACAAGGTAGTGACTCTCTCTCTTATACTTTGTGTAATGCACTGTATGTGTGTTGTATCACTGTTTAATGATGATTTCTGATGCTGCTGCGGTTACAGCTGGTGATAGCTGTTGTTTACAGCGCAAGCTGTCGTTTACAGCGTAAGCTGTCGTTATTGTGATTACAGCGTAAGCTGTCGTGATGGTGATTACAGTAAAAGCTGTCGTGATTATGAATACAGCGAGAGCTGTCGTATTGTGTATACAGCTGTGAGTGCTGTCGTTTGTGGTGAAAACCATGTATCTGTGAATTGCTGCTGCTGTTGCTGTTTGTGATTTAGGTACATGCTTTGTGTTTATGCATTGTGTGAGTGGTTTGTTACTACTGAGATTCTCTCGAATCTCATTCTTTCCTATGACTAACATTTCAGACAGGGCGTGTGGCTCAAAGGAGAAGTGGCCAACCCGGAGCAATTAGGACCCTTGGGGGTATATAGTTGAATTGGAAACGTTGGTTATGTATTTTGAACTCGGGATTACTGTATATTATGAATCAGGAATACTACATTCGATTTTGGTTGTGTGATCCCCTAGTGTATACTTATAAACCTTCAGGTTTTTATGCATAGAACCCGGGAGTTGCCGGGGATGCGGTTATACACTCTGATATGATTGAATGTATATTAACTGCATAGGTAATCATATTCGAATATTGAAATTGAGACCTGGATGGGAAAAAGAGTTTTGAAAGTTTTGTAAAAATTTTACTGTGAGACAGAAAGTTTAAAACGAGGTTAAAGCATCCAATGGTCTTTAATCCTATTTAAATATGTGTTATCGAATTATAATTACGTGTTTAAAGTAAGGGAGTTACATTTTGGTATCAGAGCTGTAGTTCCTGGCAAGGGTAGAGGTAGCTAGGATAGATCCCTTAGATAGTAGTAGGGATATCTGTGAATGATTGTTGTGTATGCACATGTATGTTTTATTGACATGGATATATATATATGAGTTTTGTGACTATATGTGCATACTATCTCTGCTAAATTAATGGGGCAAGTTGTTTGTAGAATGAAGAAAACTAGAGGATGCCCCAATATTCCGCGTGTAGACCCAGAGGTGGAGGTCATCAATGATAATCCACCAGATCCTATGCAAGAGCTGATAGGTCTAATCCGGGATCAAAGAGATATGATAACTGAGCTGAGAGAAGAGCTCAGAGCAGAGAAAGCGAAGAACAAGGAAGGTCCAGTTCAATCCACTCCGGAGGAAACTCAAGAAGAAACTCGACATGAGGACACTACAGAAGGATCAGCAAGACCACTAAAATCCCCACCTCATGCTATTCCAAATCAAGAATCATATGGGCTGCCGCTTAGAGAGGACAGAGACCTTCAGTTTTGGGTCACCAGATTCTGCAAGCATCTGCCTCCGGCGTTCAGAGGAAGGTTTGACCCTCAAGCAGCCGAAGATTGGATGAACAGGCTGGAGAAAATATTTGAGGTTCTTGGTTACCCGGATGAGGTAAAGCCACGATTGGCCGTTTATAAGCTCGAAGGGGATGCAGATCGTTGGTGGCGGAATATCGCCCTAACATTGAAAAGCAAGGAAATGCCATTGACTTGGGAACTGTTTCAACAAGAGTTCAACGAGAAGTATTTTCCCAAATCGGTGAGACTTGAGAAGGAGACAGAATTTCTCAACATTAGACAAGGGGACACAGAGAACTTCGATGATTACTTGTCCTGTTTTGTTCGGTTGGCTCGGTACTCCTCTTACCTCCGGTACAAGGATGAAGAAGAATGGAGTTCTGATATGCTCATTCGCGGTCTGAGGTGAGAGTTGAGGAAACGCCTAGCTACTACCAATTTACTAAGTTCAACAAGGCGGTTGAACAGTGCATAATTACAGAGAACAACTTGAGAGAATTGTATCCTGCCAGAGCTATTAGCCACCACAATGAACCTAGTAAGGGTGCTACCTCACAGAAGCGAAAAGGGCAAAGATCTTCATCTGGAAGTGGTAAGAAGCCCTACCAGTCTGGGAACCGTGACCAGCAAAGAACATATTTTGCACTGTGGATTTGTCGTCGCTGTAATCAACCATACCAGGGTAAAACATGTGATGGCAAAATAATATGTTACAATTGTAAGCATGTGGGCTATACTGCTGCTGACTGTAAAGAGCCACGGCTAGACCAGAGACCGAAGACACAGGGCCGAGTATTTGCTATGACCCACGAAGAGACCCGTAAATCTCCTGAGCTGATACAAGGTAATATTCTTCATAATGGCCATCTGTTACAAGTTTTGTATGATTCGGGTGCAAGTCACTCCTTCATCACCTATGATTGCGTGAAGCGCCTGGGAATGCATATACATAAGTTACCATTTGAATTAGTAGTGTCAACTCCAATGGGTGTTAAGGCCTTAACCACAGAAGCTTGTTTGAGTTGTGTCATAACTGTGGAAGGGCACCAATCTGTTGTAGATCTTATATGTTTTCCGCTTTACCAATTGGAAGTTATTTTGGGTTTTGATTGGTTAACGGCAAATAATGTATTACTTGATTATGGGAATAAGTGGATAGTATATCCTGTTTCTCAGAGGGCTAAAGTTGTGGATTCTAGTATATATTTCCTTGCTGCAGCCAAAGCTGAAAAGTATCTTGAAAAGGGTTGCCAGGGTTATGTGGTGTTTTTCTCTGTGCAAGGGGAAACTGGCGAAACCTTGAATAATATACCCGTGGTAAATGAATTTCCTGTGGTGTTTCCGGATGATTTGAGCGGATTACCTCCAGAAAGGGAAGTTCAATTTCCAATCGATATTGTGCCTGGAGCTGGCTCTATATCTAAGGCCTCATATCGGATGGCCCCAAATGAAATGGCGGAGTTAAAGAAACAAATAGAAGACTTGCTTGAAAAAGAGTTCATTAGACCCAGTGTGTCGCCTTGGGGAGCTCCAGTGTTGTTTGTAAAGAAGAAAGACGGGAGTCTTCAATTGTGTATCGACTACAGAGAACTAAATAAAGTTACTATTAAGAACAAGTACCCTCTTCCCCGAATCGATGACCTTTTAGATCAACTATCCGGTTCGTGTGTATTTTTGAAGATTGATCTAAGGTCAGGGTATCATCAGCTATGAGTGAAAGCAGAAGATGTTTCGAAGACTGCTTTTCGGACTAGGTATGGTCACTATGAGTTCTTGGTGATGCCATTTGGGCTAACCAATGCGCCTGCGGTTTTCATGGATTACATGAACCGTATCTTTCGACAATATTTGGATCAGTTTGTTGTTGTATTTATCGATGACATTCTGATATATTCCAAGAGTATGGAGGAGCATGAGCATCATTTGAGAGTTGTATTGACTACATTGCGTGAGAAACAACTATATGCTAAATTGAGTAAGTGCGAGTTCTGGCTATCAGAAGTGAAATTCTTAGGCCATGTTATCTTGCAAGAAGGGGTCTCTGTGGATCCCAGTAAAGTGGAAGCAGTACTAGACTGGAAGAGGCCAGAATCTGTGGCGGGAATACGCAGTTTTCTGGGTCTTGCTGGTTATTATCGGAGATTTATCCAAAATTTCTCCCGTATTGCGTTGCCGATGACCAAGCATAATTACGAAAACGCCCCTGAAACCCTCGAAGTAGGGCTGCCAAGGGTAAATTTGTAATTTTACATTGAATTTGATAATTGCGAGTCCGGAAATGGATTCCTTGGGCAGAAATATGTTAGGATAGCCCAGATTAGAATTTTGAGAAAAGTGCAACCGGACCGGGTACGGCGGGCCTGGGCCGGGTCCCCTGGGACATTTTTGTAAATTTTCATTATAGACTGATATAACCCCAAGTAACACTATGGAAGTGTCTAAATGGTACATTTGGAATTGTAGGATTCGATATTTGCCGCCCTCGGGAGCCAATTGCGCCGAAAGACATCAGGAAAGGACAAGGTAGTGACTCTCTCTCTTATACTTTGTGTAATGCACTGTATGTGTGTTGTATCACTGTTTAATGATGATTTCTGATGCTGCTGCGGTTACAGCTGGTGATAGCTGTCGTTTACAGTGCAAGCTGTCGTTTACAGCGTAAGCTGTCGTTATTGTGATTACAGCGTAAGCTGTAGTGATGGTGATTACAGTGAAAGCTGTCGTGATTATGAATACAGCGAGAGCTGTCGTATTGTGTATACAGCCATGAGTGCTGTCGTTTGTGGTGAAAACCATGTATCTGTGAATTGCTGCTGCTGTTGCTGTTTGTGATTTATGTACATGCTTTGTGTTTATGCATTGTGTGAGTGGTTTGTTACTACTGAGATTCTCTCGAATCTCATTCTTTCCTATGACTAACATTTCAGACAGGGCGTGTGGCTCAAAGGAGAAGCGGCCAACCCGGAGCAATTAGGACCCTTGGGGGTATATAGTTGAATTGGAAACGTTGGTTATGTATTTTGAACTCAGGATTACTGTATATTATGAATCAGGAATACTACATTCGATTTTGGTTGTGTGATCCCCTAGTGTATACTTATAAACCTTCAGGTTTTTATGCATAGAACCCGGGAGTTGCCGGGGATGTGGTTATACACTCTGATATGATTGAATGTATATTAACTGCACAAGTAATGATATTCGAATATTGAAATTGAGACCTGGATGGGAAAAAGAGTTTTGAAAGTTTTGTAAAAATTTTACTGTGAGACAGAAAGTTTAAAACGAGGTTAAAGCATCCAATGGTCTCTAATCCGATTTAAATATGTGTTATCGAATTATAATTACGTGTTTAAAGTCAGGGGGTTACATTCCACCTTTGTGAGAATTACAGGCAGTGTCCTGGAAATGGCCATAAGGCTGGAATAATGGCCAGAAGGCTATAATAAAAGGGATTATGTGTCTTGAGAATTTCCCAACGGACTGCGTGTCATATGAATGAATATGAATGCTTGAGAATGGATGGTTTGTTTTGCGTGCTTCATGAACATTACATATGAGTATGAATGACTTGAGTAGCAAGAGTTGAAGCCTGGAATACATTTAGAATGAATGACCTTCTAGAACAGTTGTCTAGTTCCTTTGTAATTTTGAAAATTGAACTTTGACCTGGCCAATGCACCTGCTGTATTTATAAATAGAATGAACTGAATTTTTTTAAAAACTGAATTTTGAATGAAATTTTGATTAGAAATTTTGACTAGTTTGTAATGGTCATTTTTGAACTATGTTTTCTCAAAAGAAGGGATCCTCAGAGGAATCCAGAATAGTGGGAGTAGTACAGAACTGGAAGAGGCCAAAAACTATTGCAGAAATACTCAGTTTGCTGGGCATGTTAGATAAATTCAGAATTTTTATTGAATTGCTTTGCCACTAACATGAAAGAAAGAATTGAAAGAAGGAATTGCAAAAAGAATTTCTTAACTACGATGATGTCTATGAGAGGATTCCATAAAGCTGTAAGAGAGGTTAAAACTCGCACCAGTATTGAATATTCCCAATCCTAGAGTGTGACCCTAGTGTAGTTTGTAGTGAAGTTACTAGTATGGTCTATAATGAAAGAAGAAAGAATGGATTGGGAAATATCCTAATAAAGTAGGAAGGAATGGTGTCGTACGCCTCTTAATAGTCGAAACCTCACTAGATGAATTACCTCACTCATGAATTTGAGTAGGTAGCGATCATGTTTTCTTTGAAAATGTAACAACACTACTTTGTATAGTGCAATTGTGGAAGTGTACTGCGACCACAAAAATTTTGAATATTTGAAAAATCAGAAAAGTAGAATATGAGACAACATAGATGAAAAGAAAAGTAGTGACGCGATTGTTATCGTTAATGCTTTGAATTGAAAAGCGGTGCAATTAGCGGTAATGATGATATATGAATAGAAACTGATAGAAAGGCGTAGAAATCTAAACTTGTAAAGTCATATAGCACTTGCTAGCTAAGGTACTAGTCAAGAAAAAGAAGTCTGAGAGCTTGAATTAAAGAAGCTCATATGCAAGATAGATTGGAAACATATGTTAAAATAGAAATAGAAATAGAAATGAATGAGAAAACCTCTAGAATTTGAGAAGTCAGAAAGGAGTAGAAGTAAAGAAATAAAACCCTCACTACAATGGTCATTTTAAAGTATTATTAAGAATCGGACTAGTAGCAAATTTTGAAGACAAAATTTATTGATCCGGGGGAGAATTGTAATATCCCAAATTTTGGGCCTAAGAATTTGACAATAAACCTATATCAGCCAGACTATTAAGCCCAATTCAGGAAGAGTATCAAGATTGTCGAGAGATAGAAAGACTCTAGGAGACTGTGTGATCCGGCCCTACAAGGCAATGGGCCTAATATGCATAGGCAATAAGATCAAAGTGTCAGTACAGATGCATACAGGACACATATTCGGTGCCATTATGTTGGTAGAAAGGCACCACCCAGCTTTGTGATGAGGTATGGGACTGATTGGCTGAGTGAGATATGCTAGTATAGGAGTGCACATGGTATTTTTAAGGCAGACAGGTGTACCCTACTTTTTTGAAGTAGACACTAGTATGTGGTGCCATATGGGGCCCACACACATATACGTTGATCTGGCATCATTTGGTGATCCTTGATATGCATGTCATGATCCCGAGTAGAATCCTGAGTATACACCGATAAAGTAACTTTATTCAAGTAACTTAAATAAAGTAAGCAATAATAACTTATGATGGCAAAACTTTTGTGTTGGCTAAACAAGACGATGACAAGTGTCCCTTAATCATGACAAAGCACAAAGCCACTTTTGTGTTGGCCAAATTAAGAGGTGACAAGTGTCCCTTATCATTACACTACCTTTATGCCTTTTGTGTTGGTGTCCCCAGTACGTGCCGCATAGCGCCTGAGTATGGGGAATCTGCCAGTCCCTAGTCCGGTCAAGTATTTAACTTTCTAGAACACCGATTTGGGAGTTTGGGGAAACTATTAGGTCCCTTCCTTCCCTTGACCATTTTGGTGCCACCTAAGAGAGAGAAAGAAAAGATATGAGGCTTAGATGACACATGGCAATGCTACACCTTAATCTTGTTACACTTGGTAAGCTAAAGATAAGATCACTTTGTAAGATTAAATATCAACCATTCCCTCCCCTTTAAGTGACAATTTTGTCCAGCCATGGGAAGATAAAAGAAAATCTTAAAATATTCACACAAAACAGAAAAAATATGGAAGGAGGAGGAATAGTAACATTTCCTAAATATTGGAGCCGATTCCAACCAGAAAATGTTGTTATTGTCTAGTAAGTCATTCAAGAAACTTCTTCTACACACTATGTAACCCCCTGCCTCGAAAACCATAATTATGATTTGAAAAGGCGTAATTAAAATGAATTAGAAACCAATGAATAATTAAACTCATTTCAAACTCCCTTCCTTACGGTAGGGTTTTCACAAACTCTTTCAAAATTTCATTCCTATTCTGGTGTCCAATTCAAGTTTCGAATATAATTATCCTGTGCAGTTGAATCGCATTCATACATATCAGAGTGTACAACAAAAATCCCGGCAACCCCCAGGTTTAATTCATTCACTAAGGGTTTATAGTTTCCCATGTAGGGGATTACACAAAATCATTCCATATATATACAGTAATCCCGAATCAAAATGGATAACGACAACCAACATCAAAGATCTCTAAGGAGTCTTAGCTGGTCTTGGTTGCCCGCTTCCCTTTTGAGTCACTTGCCCTGTCTGTAGGTCAGTTCATGGAAAGAATGAGATTCAAAAGAATCTCAGTAGTAACAAGTCACTCATAGAATATATAAGCTCACAGTATGTAAGTAAATCACAAACAGCAACAACAACAACACCACAAAGATACACGGCTTTTACCACAAATGACATCACTCACGGCTGTATACACAATGCAATAGCTCTCACTATAATCATAATCACGACAACTTATGCTGTAATCACAATAACGATAGCTTATGCTGTAAACGACAGCTTTCACTGTATAACGACAGCTACCACCAGCTGTAACTGCAGCAGCATCAGAAATAATCACAAAACAGTGATACAACACACATACAGTGCATTACATATAGTCTAAGAGAACAAGTCACTACCTGGTTCTTTCCGAACGTGCTCTGGCACAAGTCATTCACGATCAGGGAAAATGTCAAATCCTATAATTCCAAATGCACCATTTAGACACTTCTATAGTATTTATGGGGGTTATATGAATCTAAAATGAAAATTTATAAAAATGCCCCTGGGGACCATGCCTGGCCCTGCTATACCCGGTCCGGCTGCACTTTTCCCGAAGTTCTAACCTGAGCTAACCTAATATATTTCCGCCCAAGGAATCAATTTCTGAACTCAAAATTATCAAATTCAATGTTAAATTACAAATTTACCCTTGGCAGCCTAACTTTAAGGGTTTCAGGGGCGTTTTTGGGATTATGCTTTTTCGGCCTTTTCCAAAAATTTGACCAACTATAAACCTATCTAATTTTACTTCCTGGATGCAATGGAACCATCAAATTATTGAAAATACAACTTGAAGACCCATTTCTAGAGCTGGCGAAAATTTATGCGTTCTCCGGGGAAAATTGGGGTTTTACGATCTCGGCTCCATAAACGCGTTCCTTTATACTCCTAGCCACTTTATTAACTATTACATTAGGTTATAACTACCATTTGAACCAAAATTGGGCAACATAACCTTTAGGCAACTCAATTTCCAAAATTTAAAACCAACGGCATTCCAGCGAAATTTCACGAATTAAACTGCCAACAGCAGCCAGAGTAGTTAATATACGAAGGTTTGGAAGTTACCTCAAGCTCCCACAAGCTTTTCCCAAATATGGTTGAAACCCTAACCTAAATAACAATAGATTTTTTAGCCTCCAAACCATAAAGAATAAAGAAGGGTAGCTTAAGGTCGGTGTTATTTGATTTAGGAGCTAAATCGTCGAAGAAATCGGTTTACCTTGTGAGATTTCTTCCCTTTCTCTCTCTAAACTCTCTCAACTTTTTCTCCCTTGCTTCAGATGAAAATGTCGTGAAAATGGTTGGAGAAAGAAGGATGATCATATTTAATATCATATATTATATGATAGTTAATTAATAATTTAATTTCCAACAATTTCTGATTTTTCAGAAATTCTGGTAGATTTCTTCTCAAACTTTGAAAAATCATAACTAATTCTTGAAAAATCAAATTGGAGTGATTCCAAAGCCTATATAACCCTTATTGAGTCTAGATTCAAGGAAAAATATAGACGTTTCCTATCTGGAATCATGAAATTCCCAGAATCTTAATCTTTGCCTACTATTCCAGAAAATAATCAATTTCACTGGGCAAACTTCAAAAATTCATAACTCCCAACTCACAAAAAGAAATGACATAAATTACATATCCATTTTGAAGCTTGACATGTGAACTTTAAGATTGCAACGTTTTAGAATTTTTAGACACCATTTATCCATTCAAAATGTCCTTATAAATGGACTGCCCTGCACATAATTACACTTAGCAGTTTATCAAATTTTCAACCAATATGTCTAATGGCTCTAAAATCAACAATCAAACTTATTTCCGCACAATTTTTCTCAAGGAAACCATTGCAATCACTAAAACCACCAAATTCCCATCACACATTCTCTAAAAGTGTTTATTAAACAATAATTACATCCACTTTTGAAGTCATTAGCCCTTAATCACTTTTTGGGATATTACATTTCTCCCCCCATAAAATAAGTTTCGTCCTCAAAATTTGTCACACTAATTGAGCCATTAACTCTGGATAATGCCTCCACATATTAGCTTCCGCTTCCCAGATTGCCTCTCTCTTAGTCATTCTCTTCCAGATCACCTTCAGATGTGGAATGCTTCAGTATCTGAGCTATCGTTCTTCTCTATCAATAATCTGTTCTGGCTCTACCGAATAGGTGAAGTTGTCTTGTAGTTGGACTTCTTTATACTTAACAATGTGAGACGGTTCCATTTGGTACTTCTTCATTTGGGAAACGTGAAACATATCATGGAGACTGCTTAAGTTTGGGGGTAGGCCTACTTGATATGCAATAGGAAAAATTTTCGCAAAAATCTCAGATCTCTCTTGGTAGCTCTCCCTATGCCAGTAACTGAAGATACCCTAAAAAACACATGATCACCAACCTCAAACTCTAGAGGTCTTTTTCTCTTGTCAGCATAGCTTTTCTATCGACTTTGCGCTGTAAGGAGCCTCTTTTGAATGATTCAAATCTATATGAGGTTTGATCAACAAGATCCAGCCCATAAAACTTCCTCTCAGATAACTCATTCAAACATAAAGGTGATTGGCACTTCCTCCTATACAAAGCTTCATACAGATCCATCTGGATGCTCACATGATAGCTATTATTGTAGGCGAGCTCGGCAAGTGGAAGAAAGTAATCCCAATTCCCTTTAAAGTCGAGGATACATGCTCACAACATATCCTCCAATGTCTAAATAGTTCTCTGAGATTGTCCATCCATTTGAGGATGATAGGCCGTACTGAATCTCAACTGAGTACTTAGGGCCTCATACAAAGCCCTCCAGAATCTCGAGGTGAATCGGGTATCTCGATCGGAAATGATATTCTTCGGTATGCCATGGAGCTTCACAATCTCTTGAATGTAAATCTCTTCTAGCTTGTCAGGAGAGTAACTAGCATTGATTGGTATGATGTGTGTCGACTTCGTCAACCGGTCAACAGTCACCCAGATCGTATCATAATTCTTGACCCTGGGCAATCCCACAACAAGATCCATGGTCACACTTTCCCATTTCTATTCTAGAATCTCAAGACTTTGCAACAAACCTGGTGGTCTCTGGTGCTCAATCTTTACCTTCTGGCAAGTAAGACACCATGCCACATATTTTGTCACATTACTCTTCAATCCCAGCCACCAATACATAGATTTCAAGTTATGGTACATTTTGGTGATTCCGGGGTGAAGAGTATACTAGCTCTTGTGTGCCTTATCCAAAATCTTCTGTCTAAACTCCGCCTTAAATGGAACACAAATTCTCTTCTGATAACGAACTAGTCCATTAGGCGACAAATCATAGCCATGATCTTCTCCCCATTCAATTCTAGCCAGATTATTCTGTATTAAACCATCTTGCTATTGAGCTTCTTCAATCTCAGCTCTCAAGTCACTTTCCCCTTGGGAAACAGTATAATTGGCACAAATTATCTAGTTGGACAGATTCAGATCTCAAAAATCTTCTATCAATTTCCCTTTTTGTATCATCATTGTTGCCATAAGCACCGTCTTTTGACTAAGAGCATCCGCGACTATATTTGCTTACCCCGATGATATTTGATTTCTAGGTTGAAGTCCTTAAGCAACTCTATCCAACGATGTTGTCTCATATTCAACTCTTTCTAATCATACAAATACTTGAGACTCTTGTGGTTGCAGTACAGTTCTTCTATCACACCATACAAATAATGTCGCCAAATTTTCAAAGCAAACATAATGGCCGCAAGCTCCAGATCATGGGTGGGATATTTCATTTCATGAGGTTTGAGCTATCGAGAGGCATAGGCCACCACACGTCCCTGCTACATAAGGACACACCCTAATCCTTGCTTACTCTCATCACGATACACAACATAAGTCAAGCTGGGATTAGGTATAATCAACATAGGTGACGTAGTCAATCTCTCATTCAGCTCCACAAAGCAATTTTCACATTTCTCATCCCACACAAACGGATGATCTTTTCTCATGAGCTTGGTCTTTGGCAAAGCAATACAGGAGAAATTCTAAATGAATCTCCGGTAGTAACCAACAAGACCTAGAAACCTGCGTACCTTAGCAACAATTTCTGGCCTCTTCTAGTCGAGTACTGCTTCCACCTTACTGGGATCCACAGAGACCCCTTCTTGCGAGATAACATGGCTTAAGAATTTTACTTCTGGTAGCCAAAACTCACATTTACTCAATTTGGCATAGAGCTGATTCTCATTCAAGATGTTCAACATAATACTCAAATAATGCTCATGCTCCTCCATACTCTTAGAGTATATCAAAATATCATCAATAAACACAACAATAAACTAATCCAGATACTGTTGAAAGACATGATCCATGTAATCTATGAATACCACAGGTATATTGGTTAGCCAAAATAGCATCACCAGAAACTCATAATGCCCATACCTCATTCTGAAACTAGTTTTCAGAACATCTTCTGCTTTAACACATAGCTGATGATATCTCGATCTTAGATCAATCTTTAAAAACACACACGACCCAGATAGTTGATCTAAAAGGTCATCAATTCTTGGGAGATGGTACTTGTTCTTGACGGTAATCTTATTCAACTCTCTATAGTCAACACATAACTGTAGACTTTCATCTTTCTTTTTAACGAATAACACTAGAGCTCCCCACAATGACACACTAGGTCTAATGAACCCCTTCTCAAGCAAGTCTTTAATTTGCTTCTTCAATTCTGCCATTTCATTTGGGGCCATGCAATATGGGGCCTTTAATATAGAACCAGCTCCAGACACAATCTTGATTGGGAATTGAACTTCCCGTTCAGGAGGTAATCCGCTAAGATCATCTGGAAATACCTCAGGGAATTCTCGTACCACGGGTATACTACTCAAAGTTTCTTTGGTCTCTCCTTGTACAGAAAAAAACACCATATACCCATGGCAACCCTTCTCCAGGTACTTCTCAACTTTAGCCGTCAAGAGGAAATTCATACTGGCATTCACATCCTCAACACTTTGAGAAGTAGGATACACTATCCTCTTATTTCCATAATCAAGAAAAAAATTATTTGCCTTCAACCAATCAAAACCCAAAATGACTTCTAATTGGTTGAGTGGCAGGCAAATCAAATCAACTATGGACTCATGACTCTCCATAGTTAGTACTAGTTTAAACATGCTTCAGTGGTCAAAGCTTTAACACCCATTAGGGTCAACACAATCAGATCAAATGGTAACTTATACACATGCATGACCAGGCATTTCACACAATTATAAGCAATAAAAAAGTGACTTGCACTCGAATCAAATAACGCTTGTAACAAGTTACTATTAAGAACTATATTACCTTGAATTAGATTAGGGGACTTCTGAGCTTCCTCGTATGTCATGGCGAACACTCTCCCCTGAGTCCTCAATCTATGCTCTGGTCAAGGCCATTTGCATTTACTAGAAATATGCCCGGGCTGCTTGTAGTTAAAACATATCACTAAACCCTCACATGTCTTGCCATAATGTGGTTGGTTACAACGAGGGCATATCCACAATATAGGAGCTCTCTATTGTTCACGACTCCCAGACTGAAAGGGCTTTTTACTAGTACCCTTGGATGTAGAGAACCCCTGGCTCTTCCGCTTCTGGGAAGTATTACCCTTACTAGGTTCATTGCGGTTACCAGTAGCCTTGGCCAGATATAAATCTCCCAAATTGTTCTTAGTGATCCTATATTCCTCGACCGCCTTTTTGAATTCAGTGAATTGGTGGCTAACCTTTTCCTCAATTCCCGCCTCAACCCATGTATCAGCATATCCGAGCTCCATTCCTCATCATCTATTTTCCATATATAAGAGGAATACCTGGATAGCCGAATGAAACGAGATAGATAATTGTCGAAGGTCTCTGAATCACCCTACTTGATGGACAAAAACTCAATCTCTTTCTCAAGCTGAACTGACTTGGGAAAATATTTGTCATTGAACTATTGTTGGAACAATTCCCAGGTCAGGTACACATTGTGATTCCGCAGTGTTAAGGTGATATTTTGCCATCGACGATCTGCATCTCCCTCAAGCTTGTATATAGCCAGGTGAGCCTTCAACTCATTCGGGCATTCAAGAACCTCAAAAATTTTCTCCAGCCTGTTTAACCAGTCTTCGGCTGCTTGGATATCAAACCTCCCTCTGAACACCAGAGGTAAGTGCTTGCAGAATCTTGAAACCCAGTATTGAAGATTCCTTTCTTCTCTAACTGGAACCCCATGTGATTGTTGGTTTGGTCGAGGTGATTCTAGTGGTCATGCCAATCCTTCTGTAGTTTCTTCTAGTGGTGTCTCTTCTTAGGTATCTTCTTGTATGGATTGACCCCGACCCTCATGCCATTTAGCTTTATCTTCTCTGAGTTCTGCTCTCAACTCAGCAATCATAACCATATGATCTTTAATTAGACCTATAAATTCTAGTATAGGGTCTGGTGGATTGTCATTGACCACCTCCACCTCAGGGTCTACCTACTATACTCTGGGGTGACCTTTTGTTTTCTTCATTCTGTAAATAATTCACCCAATCAATATCATAAATAAGTATACACATATGTCCACAAATCTCATATATATTCACAACACAGACATATATGTGTATACACAACAACTATCACAAATCATCTTTAATTACTAAAGCCAAACTAAGGGAACTATCCTAGCAATTCTACCCTTGCTAAGAACTAAAGCTCTGAAACCAAAAATGTAACCCGCTGCCTCGAAAACCTTAATTATGATTCGAAAAGGCATAATTAAAATGGATTTGAAACCAACGAATAACTAAACTTATTTCAAACTCCCCTCATTATGGTAGGGTTTTCACAAACTCTTTCAAAATTTCATTCCTATTCGGGTCTCCAATTCAAGTTTTGAATATAATTACCCTGTGTAGTTGAATCGCATTCATACATATCAGAGTGTACAACAAAAATCCCGGCAACCCCCAGGTTTCATTCATTCACTAAGGGTTTATAGTTTCCCATGTAGGGGATTACATAAAATCATTCCACATATATACAGTAATCCCGAATCAAAATGGATAACAACAACCAACATCAAAGATCTCTAAGGAGTCCTAGCTGGTCTTGGTTGCCCGCTTCCCTTTTGAGTCTCTTGCCCTGTCTGTAGGTCAGTTCACTAAAAGAAAGAGATTCAAAAGAATCTCAGTAGTAACAAGTCACTAATACAATATATAAGCTCACAACAAGTAAGTAAATCACAAACAGCAACAGTAGCAGCAGCATAAAGATACACGGCTTTTACCACAAACGACATCACTCACGGCTGTATACACAATGTGACAGCTCTCGCTATAATCACAATCACGACAGCTTACGCTGTAATCAAAATAACAACAGCTTACGTTGTAAACGATAGCTTTCGTTGTATAATGATAGCTATCACCAGCTGTAACCATGGCAACATCAGAAATAATCACAAAACAGTGATACAACACACATACAGTGCATTACACATAGTATAAGAGAAAGAGTTGTAGGATCGGTAAGCACAGTGGAAGAATTTAAAAAAAATTTCACCGATCCTAATCGAGGATCTATCAACAGCGTTTAAACCAAGTTGGAAGGATTCATACCTTTTTGATGATTCAGAGTTTTCACGATCTCTAGGAGCCAACACGTCAGGTCCGCTCCCTCTACCGGTATCCACACGAATGCTCTCCAACCGAGACTGCGTGCTAGCGCCTCTAATGTCTCCAAGGGTTTAACTTGCGGCTCTCAATTCTGATGTACCCTGAGTCTATCAGCTCTATCAAGTTTATAACCCATGAGGGTTATTTTCAAATTTCAAAATTAATCATCATTAATTTTGAAATTAATTAACAATTAATTATCTTGATGAGCTAATTAAATAAATTCAGTTTAAATTAAATCTGTCCAACAGTTTTAATTTAACCTATTTATTTAATCTAAATAAAGAGCCATTAGATTTAATTTATCTTCATAAATTAAATCTGAGATACTATATCTCTATCATGTTAGTTATTGAATTTAATATATCTTAATAAATTAAATTTAAAACCAACACAATATAATAATATCATATAATATATATATATACATATATATATATATAATATTTCGAAAATATATATATCTATATAATATTATTAAATATAATAATATAATATAATATATATATATATATATAAGATATATATAGTTCAAAAATATATATATATCTATATAATATTATTAATGAATTTTATATTATATATATATATATATAAATATAAAATTCATCCACCCTAAATCAAACATTATCTCGTGTTGGGCCATTCTTGTGTGCGACCCTGTAGGCCTATATGAAGTTGGCAGTGGGCCAATAACTATACTAACCCAAAAGTCGCAAGCGGCCTCTAGCAAGACATTACGACTACCCAATTCATATGAGGATCGTTATCACAATGCAACCTATCATACAACCATGTCACATCCCTTTTATCATACGATATATCGATCAAGGATAAGGCATGGAAAATGTCATCCTCTTGTTCCTGACCATTACTTTCTCGATTCCTGAGTAGCCTGATAACAGAGACAGAAACTCCTTTCATCATAGTATGGCCATACATTTCTCAGACTCACTCATCGAGGGCCCCAGTAATATCTCTCTACTAATGTGAGGGACAAATTCCATCTTGATCATTCATATTCCTCTGCATGAAAAACCACCAAGCCTGATTGTAGCCATTATCATCACCCGGTCAAAAGTGACTTTTAACTAGTTCAAAGCTTAGCAACTCTCATGTAGGAATCCATGATGACCTCAGGTCTAAGGGCATTGTGACGTGGTTATACATTAGAAAAGCTTATGACTTGATCCATGTAGCTTTCTCATAGTGGGTCGGTCCAGCACCTTGTACTCTTACAAGTGCCTAAGACTTTGATTCGTATCTCCATATCTTATCAAAGTCATACTGGTCTTGTTTCATCTCTGCTCCCGCATAGATGACCGACCAGGGACATTTTAGGACAATCTTTATGAATTATCCAAGGATACAATTATCACAGTTAACATACAAATAATATGATAACAGAATGGAGAAATTTCATTAAAATAATAATGTTTAATGTACAATGATTTGTTAGAACAAGCGTTTCACCCAAGAGGGGGGGTGAATTGGGTGACCATAAAATTTCGTCGGAAATATAAAACTTTAACAGTAGAATTAAAACAGGAAAGAGTAAGGAGAAATATCACCGAAGTGTACACCAGGATTTATACTGGTTTGGCCACAACCACTTTGACCTATGTCCAGTCCTTAGAGCTTCTCTGAGAGTTTCACTATAACTTCCAAGATTCAGTGGGTTCTTGGCACCTCAGTACAAGCAAGTTCCTACACCTGGACACTCGCTCCCCCTTACAAGTTGTAATTCAATCCCAACTCAAGGTTCCACAACCTTAAGTTACCTCAATAACAAATATTGAGTTTGAATGAAATATCTCTCTCACAGAGTAAATAAGAATCACTGAAGCATAGAATCACAAGTACAATGAAAAACAGAGTAATGAACTTGATGATACGTTCGTAAGTGTGTTCTTGTGTATCTCTCTATTCAGATGTTCCCATATATATAGATACGTTGGTAATGATTGCTGGAACATATTTCTTCATGTCCGTTGGAGCGTGCGCAGCCATTATTGACTTTTCTAGTTTTTGAAAAACATACGTTATGGTAGGTAACGGTCGGTGACATTTGAGCGTTGCTTTTGACTTTCCTTATTTGGTAAGATCTCTTCATTGTTTATCTGTTGAAATGCTAAGTACACTAATATAATGAAAAGTTAATCAAATAGGAAACAGAACAATGACCGTTGGAATGATTTCAAACTTTCTGGGTTTGCTTACTCGAGTGGCTACTCGAGTATCACATGAATGTTACTCGAGTACTTACTCGAGTATCATCGAGAAATCTTTGATCAACTGCAAGTCAATGAATAAATACAAGATTACTCGGGTAGTGCATGGAATAACCAATTTTCAAACCTTTGGAAATATATGTTTACTCTGGTACCTACTCGAGTAAACCACTCACAACTTTATGAGTTACTCGGGTACCAACTCGAGTAAACCTTCAAATAAACTTTTGGTTACTCGATGCTTTACTCCAGTAATGGTGGCAGGATTTTAAGGCCGAGAGCACTTACCTTGTTACTCGGGTATGGACTCGAGTAATGCATTTATTTGTGCATAGGTTACTCGGGTACAACCTCGAGTAAATGTACTTTTTGTGCATGACTTACCCTGGTAATGACTGGAAGTTTACCTTGAAAATATTTCTGCATACTCGGGTACTTACTCAAGGAATCCACTTAAAATACAACATTAGATACTTGCATAAGGAGTCGAGGAAAATGAGATAAAAAGAAATCAAGTTAATCGGGTACCACCTTCAAGTTTTAACTTACCTTAGTGCGTTACTCGAGTAGCTCCTCGAGTAACATTAGCAGTAGTACTAAGTGCCGAGAGCTCCATATTTTCAGAAACAGAGTTACTCGAGTAGCTCCTCGAGTATCATTGGCAACTTGAAAGCAACTGGAAGTTTTTCACATGGTTACTCGAGTACCACCTCGAGTAATATTAGCAGGCCGAGAGCAACTCCAAGTTTTTACCTGGTTACTCGAGTACCGCCTCGAGTAACATTGGCAGGCTAAGAGCAACTCCAAGTTTTTACCTGGTTACTCGAGTCTCTCCTCGAGTATCATTGGTAGGCCGAGAGCACCTTGAAAATACTTACACTATTACTCGAGTACTTACTCGAGTAACGTTGGGAGTTTACTGGAAGTTGTCTCTGGTTACTTCAAGTTTTGTCTCATTACTCGAGTAGCTCCTCGAGTAATGCCTTAGAAAAACTTGCTTCTGATCAAGTTCCTCAGCATTTTCTCTTGATCTTTCTTCATTACTCCAATGCTTACTTCAAGTGATGCTTGTTCCTGTCATTACTTTGTTCAAACTTGTTTATTAATTATTTCCTTTTTAAACCATTCTTTTGTTATCATCAAAACATGAGATCTAACATGATTGGCCCTTAGGGCACAATTTCCAATAAGAGTCACTACTGTTAGGATCGGTAGGCACAGCGGAAGAATTTTAAAAATTTTCACCGATCCTAATTGAGGATCTATTAACGTGTTTAAACCAAGTTGGAAGGATTCATACCTTTTTGATGATTCAGAGTTTTCATGATCTCTAAGAGCCAACACGTCAGGTCCGCTCCCTCTACCGGTATCCACACGAAGGCTCTCCAACTGAGACTGTGTGCTAGCGCCTCTAATGTCTCCTAGGGTTTCACTTGCGGCTCTCAATTCTAATGTGCATATGAATATATTTGCTCTATCAAGTTTATAACCTATGAGGGCTATTTTCAAATTTCAAAATTAATCATCATTAATTTCAAAATTAATTAACAATTAATTATCTTGATGAGCTAATTAAATAAATTCAGTTTAAATTAAATCTATCCAACAGTTTTAATTTAACCTATTTATTTAATCCAAATAAAGAGCCATTAGATTTAATTTATCTTCATAAATTAAATCTGAGATACTATATCTCTATCATGTTAGTTATTAAATTTAATATATCTTAATAAATTAAATTTAAAACTAACACAATATAATAATATCATATAATATATATACATATATATATATAAGATATATATTTCAAAAATATATATATCTATATAATATTATTAAATATAATAATATCATATAATATATATATACATATATATAAGATATATATTTTGAAAATATATATATCTATATAATATTATTAATGAATTTTATATTATATATATATATATAATTCATCCACCCTAAATTAAACATTATCTCGTGTTGGGCCATTTTTGTGTGTGACCTTGTAGGCCCATATGAAGTTGGCAGTGGGCCAATAACTATACTAACCCAAAAGTCGCAAGCGGCCTCTAGCAAAACATTACGACTGACGGCAAAAAAAAAACATTACGACTACCCAATTCATATGAGGATCGTTATCACGATGCAACCTGTCATAAAACCATGTCACGTCCCTTTTGTCACACGATATATCGATCAAGGATAAGGCATGGATAATGTCATCCTCTTGTTCCTGACCATTACTTTCTCGTTTCCTGAGTAGCCTGATAACAGAGTCAGAAACTCCTTTCATCATAGTATGGCCATACATTTCTCAGACTCACTCATCGAGGGCCCCAGTAATATCTCTCTACTAATGTGAGGGACAAATTCCATCTTGATCATTCATATTCCTCTGCATGAAAAACCACCAAGCCTGATCGTAGCCTTTATCATCACCCAGTCAAAAGTGACTTTTGACTAGTTCAAAGCTTAGCAACTCTCATGTAGGAATCCATGATGACCTCAGGTCTAAGGGCATTGTGACGTGGTTATACATAAGAAAAGCTTATGACTTGATCTATGTAGCTTTCTCATAGTAGGTCAGTCCAGCACCTTGTACTCTTACAAGTGCCTAAGACTTTGATTCGTATCTCCATATCTTATCAAAGTCATACTGGTCTTGTTTCATCTCTGCTCCCGCATAGATGACAGACCAGGGACATTTTAGGACAATCTTTATGAATTATCCAAGGATACAATTATCACAGTTAACATGCAAATAATATGATAACAGAATGGAGAAATTTCATTAAAATAATAATGTTCAAAGTATAATGATTGGCCCTTAGGGCACAATTTCCAACAACTACCTGGTTCTTTTCGAAATTGGTTTGGCACAGGTCATTCACGATCAGGGAAAATGTCGAATCCTACAATCCAAATGCATCATTTAGACGCTTCCATAGTATTTCTGGGGGTTATATGAGTCTATAATGAAAATTTATAAAAATTCCCTTGGGGACCTGGCCGACCCCGCCGTACTCGGTCCGGCTGCACTTTTCTCGAAGTTCTAACTTGAGCTAACCTAACATATTTTGGCCTAAGGAATCCATATCCAAACTTAGAATTATCAAATTCATTGTTAAATTACAAATTTACACTTGGCAGCCCCACTTTAAGGGTTTCTAGAGCGTTTTTGTATTATGCTTTTTTGGCCTTTTCCAAAAAAGTGACCAACTGTAACCCTATCGAATTTTCCTTCCTGAATGCAATGGAACCATCAAATCTTTGAAAATCTAACTCTAAGACCCATTTTTAGAGCTGGCCAAAATTTATGTGCTCTCTGGGGAAAATTGGGGTTTTATGATTTCGGCTCCATAAACGCGTTCCTTTATACTCCTAGCCACTTTATTAACTATTACATTAGGTTATAATTTGAACCAAAATTGTGCAGGATAACCCTTAGGTAACTCAATTTCCAAAATTTAAAACCAACAGCAATTCGGCGAAATTTCACTGATCAAATTTCCCACAACAGCCAGAATAGTTAATATACGATGGTTTGGAAGTTTCCTCAAGCTCCCACAAGCTTTTCCCAAATATGGCTGAAACCCTAACCAAATAACAACAGATATTTTAGCCCCAAACCTTAAAGAACAAAGAAGAGTAGCTTAGGGTCGGAGTTATATGTGTTAAGAGCTAAATCGTTGAAGAAATCGACTCACCTTGTGCGATTTTTTCCCTTTCTCTCTCTAAAATCTCTCAACTTTCTATCTCTTGGTTTAGCTGAAAATGGCATGAAAGTGGCTAGAGAAAGAAGGATGATGATATTTAATATCATATATTATATGATATTTAATTATTAATTTAATTTTCAACAATTTCAGATTTTTCAGAAATTCTGGCAGATTTCAGCCCAAACTTTGAAAAATCATAACTAATTCTAGAAAAATAAAATTGGAGTAATTCCAAAGCCTATATAACCCTTATTGAGTCTAGATTCAAGGAAAAATATAGACTTTTGCTATCTGGAATCAAGAAATTCCCAAAATCTTAATATTTGCCTGCTGTTCCAGAAAATAATCAATTTCACTGGGTAAATTTAAAAAATTCATAACTCCTAGCTCACAAAAAGAAATGATATGAATTATATGTCTATTTTGAAGCGTGGCATGTGAACTTTAAGACTAGAAAGTTTCATAATTTTTAGACACTATTTACCTATTCAAAATGTCCTTATAAACTGACTGTTCTACACAAAATTACACTTAACAGTTTATCAAATTTTCAACCAATGTGTCTAATGGCTCCAAAATCAACAATCAAACTTATTCCCTCACAATTTTTCATAAGGAAACCATTGGAATCACTAAAACCACCAAATTTCCATCACATATTCTCCAAAAGTGTTTATTCAATAATAATTACATCCACTTTTGAAGTCATTAGTCCTTGATCACTTGTTGGGATATTACACACTATAAGCTTCAATTCTATGGTCTCAAATTTCTCATTTAAGGTGTTTTATATTAGTTAGTCAGTTGGAATACTGCCAAAATCAATTACTGGTTATAGAATTGGATAAATGTACGTATATGCTATGATTTGAGCCGAATGGTTTGTTATTTAGATGAGTTTTCATAAGGGTGGAGTACTATTCATTTTTCAATCCAAGGGGATATTTTTGAGATATAATCATGGTTTAATCTTGTGTTTATGGTTAAATAATGTTGTATGATAATTTTGGAAGGTCATGTTTAAAGCTTCCTGAATTCATTTTCTGGAGGAAGTAAACTTTGAACGTGTTGTTGATCAGTTAAAGTTAGTCAAAATGCTATGCAATTTTATAGGATTAAAGTAGATATTTTGGGCTTTAATTTGATAGGTAATATGAGCCTATTGGAATAGTAGATTGAATGTTATGATTTTTCAAAATTTGACCTTAATTCTGGAATGAAATCTATGGCAGTCTATGTTTGACTAATTTTTGAAAAATGTATGGCTATAATCAATGCTCATTATTAGTTTTCACTAAAATAAGACTTAAACATATTTGTATCGAATCTAGAACCAACCCATTTGGATTTTTTTAGAATTAATTATGAATTTCCAAATTTTGGTCTGGAAAATTGGCAAGTTCAAGGGGCAATGATCAATTAAATGAGATACTATATTGATATGCATCCAAAAGTGTAATGTCTATATTTTTCCCTAAAACTAGACTGATTAGGGGTCATATAGCCTTTGGAATCTCACAAGTGGAGTTTACTAGACAAAGTTATGAATTTTCAAAAATTATTGAAAATGCTGGTAGATATTGGTAATTAGGCGAAAATAAGAAAGTAAGGGTAATTGGTAATTAATTTAAACTTCAATGGTTAAGTAAAACCCATAAAGTTAGTGTGCGCCCATTAAATACCTATTGGGTCTAATGTGTTAAATTTAAGGTTAACCAACGTAAGTGTCTTGGGTTATTAATATTTGGGACAAGTATGTGCTCAAAGAATAAAGACAAGTTCTAGAGGCTAAAGTAGCCCATTGGACATTTATTTGTCATGGCTCTAATAATATGACCGTTTATCTAGGGCTATGAGATGACAAGGAAGAAGAATGGGAGAATTTCTAAACAACTTCAATGGTTAGAAGAAAAGTGCAATAAGGGAACATGAAGATAGAAGGTAGTATAACTTTCCTAATTTGCATTTACTTGATAAGTATGCTTATGCATTGATATGTTTAGTTGCTTTGATGAATGGTATGAAGCATGTATGAATGATTGAAGCTCTGATTTTACTTATGCTATGGCCATAGGTGTAATGTGTAAAGCATTTAGCATACAAGTATGTTATTATGCTAGTATGAATTTATGTAAGCAAGCATGTCATGCATTAAGCTTGAATCTTGTATTCCTAGTTAGAAAAGTTTGCTTCTGAGATTCTCTCGAATCTCACTCTCCCTTACCCAACCATATAGACAGCTGAGCACAAAAGAAGAGTGCAAGATGCTATACCAGGAAAGAAGTTCCAATAAAGAAGAGAAGAATTATTCACACACTAGTTCGTTATGTAAATTAATAAATTTGCAATGGTTAATTGTATAACCTGCATAACGAATGAATTAATTATCCAAGCATGGTAATTGAATTAGAAATAGGTAATCATATGGTACGAGTTAGTTAAGAAACCTTTTGCACATAAAAATGATCAAAGAATCACTCTTATTAATATAATAAAGAGAATTAAGAATCGATGAGTTACAAAGAAGTTACAAACCACTTTATGATAGTTTTTGAAAATTTTTAAATTATTAAGAAAGCCCCACTCAACTACAGGTTTAAGTCCTATTTTAAGGTTGAGAATTGAAAAAAATTTATAATGAATATTGATTAGCGGTTCGAATTCATTGCGTAAAACTTATCAGATTGATTTCAGAAATACGGTATTAAATATGTGACTAATTATTCAAATAGAAAATGTCAGTGTGTGAGTGCACATGGCATTTTTAGGGCAGGTGAAAGGACCCTGTGTTTTGGAAGAGATACGGGCTTGGGGTTAGTTGTTTAGGACACCCAGGTGTGTATGTGGTGAAATCATAAGTTTACAGAAAAAGAAATTAGGTATGACAAGAACAACAAAATGCAAAAACCACTCTTGGCCAACAATTCAAGGGAAGCATAACCTCATGAAAATTTATCAAAACCTTAGGATACTATACTCAAATTGGAGCTTACGCCTACCACTACTTGATGCTATAATCTGTTCTTGATTCTGGTAGCACCTATACCTTAGAGGCAGCACGAAACTCCTCTGATTGAGAATATGAAATCGTAGAAAAGAAGATCTCGATAAGTAGAATGAGATTTGTGAAGGTTTGATCTGCTAGAAAAGAAAATTCAGGTTTGAAATTTGGCAAACTTATTTAGGGTTCTCAAGAACACTCCTCCTTCTCTCTTCTTTATTTTTCTCCTAATTTTCCCTTCTTTTCATCCTTGGCCCAAATTACTAGAGTTTGGGAGGGTATTGGACTGATTTAATGGCCCAGGGTGCCAAACACTCTTCTTTTTCCTTGGGTGCCCGATGCTCTACTTGAAACCCAGGGTGCCAGGCACTCCTTCTTGAATTCATAGGGTGCCAAACGACCGCTAGAGTCTCAGACTTGCCATTCCCTCATGTACCTTACCCTACTTCAAAGGTAAGGGAAAAGGTGGTATGATGATTTCCTCTGACTTTCGTTCATATATTCGGGAAGGTCAGACCGGAGATTGGTAAGTCATCTCGACTATTTAGACATGTGGTGCATATGGGCTAGGTGGTGCCTTGTTACTAGGCCAACCCGAAGGCAAATGTCATTTTAAGAAAAAGTTGCTTTAATAAAGCTACTTTTAAAAAGTAACTTTTGAGTGTCTTAATCATGGCGGTGCCACATGGACATGTAATCTTTAAGAAAATGCCAAGTGTTTTTACCAAGCCATAAGATGGCGCCACATATGCCTATGCCTCAAGGAATTGCTAAGTTCGTACTGGTGTGTCTTGTAATATCCCAAAATGTATGCAAGGGCTAAATGTATCAAATAGAAAGTGTAAATACAGTTAGGAACTACTTTGGAAATTTTACAAGGAACTTAGTTTCAATTGACTAAAGGAAAGCACCTAATTCATTTACTGAAAGCTATAAATCATATAGTGCCTAACTTGAACTTAAAAAGAAGGGAAATGGCATACAACAAGAGAGAATAAAGAGAAATAAAAAAACCAATGGCAATACAATTAATATTGCTAAATCTTGTGATATTTGGCTTCTTTCCTTTTTCCTTAAGATATTTTTGGCCAAGTTAACTAAGGGGCTGAATCCAATTGATTTAACCAATATTTCACTCTCTCTCTCTCTAAGCTCACAAAGTTGGTCATAAGCAAGAGGAAAGAGAAAACCAAGTTATCTTGGAGACAAGAACATAAGGTGAGTTTCAACCTTGATTTTCACCTTGAAATCCACCTCTTAAGCTCAAATACTCTTCATAAACATTGTCGTCTTGATGAGAGATTCATTTATATGGTTTTAGATTTGTAAGGGGAGGTGTTTTGAGTCATCTTACAAGATCTAAAGTTAAAGAACCAAAGAAAGAGCCTAGGAAAGTGAAAGAGGAAAATAAGAGTTTCATATTGAGCTATATATTGTGTTGATTGGTTGAGATATTTGAAGTGTGAATTTCTGCCCTAATTTTAGTTATATAGGATGTGTTATAACTCATGAAGCTTTGCTTATATATATGTGATTATATGTTGTTTTGGAATCAAATGAGCTAAGTGTGGTGGTTAAAATGTGAATTGGTAACTTGTTGTGTCAAACCCCAATTTCTACCAAAACAGAACATATAGAAGGAATGGGAATTTGATCACTTTGATGTTACCATTTTGTTCTACATGAAAAATTATGTGGGAATAGCCCCTGGTTATGAATTTTGAATCATTGGAACCTAATTTGTAACTTTGCAAATTCTGCCAGTGTGATTTTCTTGCATGACAGTCTGGCTGTGTGATGTTTTTAGATAGCCAAAAGATGTTCAATGCTTATGATTTTTTTCAAAATAAAAGTAGACTTAATAAGCTTTAATTTGATAATCATATAGATTATTTAGAGCTGTACACAAGGAGTTGTGTATTTTTGAATTTGGTTATATGAAAACTGAAATATTTCTGGACAGTGTCCAATAAATGGCAATTCTGGATTGCTGTTTGTTTAATTGGCTAAGGGCAGTATTTTTTCCTGAAACTAGACTTAATAAGAGTTACATAGCCTTTTGAACCACTGCAATATGACATTTATGCAAAAAGATATGAATTTTTAAATTTAGTTGAAAAATTCTGCCAGTCTTGGTAAATGTTCGTAAATTGCAAAATGTAATGGCGCATTGTAATTTCTTTGAACTCTAAGGATAGGGATTAGTCGCTTAGGATAATTTGACTACTTCAACTCATTGGTTGACTTTGGTAAAAGGACCATAATAACCCTAATGATAACCAATATAAAAGAATGATTTATGACAGAATTGGACTAAGTAATAACACGTCGTGCATAAATAATTCTGGTTGTAGGACCTGATAGCTGTCGGTGATCTAAGATATGCTTGAGCTAGGAGAAACAATTGGATACACCTCATGAAAGGCATCCAGATAGTAACTCTTTCTTTCATTTGCTATAAGATACTTTACATGTTTGTGGTTTTATCCTGAACTTGATTGAGCATTCAAAATATGCTCGGTGGACACCTGGGCCACAGAAACTTTTTATGCACCAAGTGGATGCCCGATGCCCATATGAATAGTTTTACTAAGTGCTGTGGTAATGTGTTTTGTGTAGTTATGCTGCATGTTGAGTACTAAATGTTGATATGATATTGGTTGTTATGTGATGTGTAATACCCCAAATTTTGAGACTCGAGGCTAGAGAATAAGCCTGAGATTAGCGGATTGCTAAGCCCCGGTTTAGCAAGATCCCAAATTATGATTAAGAGATAATGACTCTAAAAGCAGAAGTGATTAGTGATAAATAAACCCTTTTGGAGAATATGATGTGAACTGTGATTCGTATGCGTTGTGAGCAACGCCGAAACCCTATATTTAAGTTCAATTATGGATTAACCTCCAAATTGACTTAGAATAGAGGGAAGGCATGTTTTGCGATAAATGAAACGATATGAAGTGTTTTGTGGTGATTCAGTGGGAATTACCGTAATCAAGGGCAAAACGGTAAAGTTACCGGCCAATTGGTTAGTTACCGAAGAGGGAACTCATTGGTAACTTCAAGATCAATGGTTGAGATTGATTTGTGTAGAGATTAAAGGGTGGAATCATGTGTGCAAGTGCCTATGTGAGCTCATGAAGATGGATCAAGATCATGACAAGTGGCAAGATTTGGACCCTTGGATCTTGGTCAATTTGTCAACTCTTCCCTCTCTCCTCTCGTCCCTTATTTGGACGATTTTTGGCCCTAAAAATCTGCTCCCTTCTTCATCATCTTCATTTCATCATCTCATCTCTCTCTCTTGTTTCTCCATGGCGTCCTAAAGCTAGGAAGAAAGAGAAAAGAATAAGGTGAGATTTGGCTTGTTTCTTGTCCTCTAATGCTCTAATATCCTTCTATAATCTTATTCATAGTGATGAGAGTTTCATCTCTATGGTTTTAGATTTGTGAGAGGAGTTGTTTTGTTGTTTGAGCAAAAGGGGAAAGATGAAGAATCAAGGATTTGGTTTGGGAAAGAGGAAGAGGTGAGTATTTGAAGCCTTTTGATCTAAGTTTTGTGATTTGTGGATGAGTTTTGTGAATTTTGAATTTTGCCCTGATTTTGTGTGATTTTTGAATTGGATGATTTGAATGGTGAATTGTGGTTAAATTGATGCCATAGTGTGTTTTGATGTCATTGGAATTGGTTTGAGAACTTGGAATGAAGAGTTACAATGTTGTGAATTGTGTTATGGTTGAGTGATGACATGTTGTGATTGTTGGAAAAACATGTCAATATAATGTGAATTTGGTTGATTTGGTGTTTCCAATGGATTCCTTGTGAAATTTTGTGTGAGAATGATGTTTGATATGAAAATGGAACCATTGGAAGCCAAATTGCAAAAACTGGAATTCTGTCTTTTGAAGTTCTGTTCTGGGCAGTCAGTTTGTGTGAGCGTTTTGAATGGGCAAATGGTCTCTGAAAATTCTGAAACTTTTCAGTCTTTAAGTTCCCATCTTAAGCTTCACAATGGACATATAATATGTTTCATTTCGTTTTGTGAACTGGGATTTATGTTTGTCTAAAGTTTGAGGATGAAACTGGATTCTGTTTTGGAGCAATATTGGATTTTGTGTAAATCTGGATTTGTGTGGTGATTTCCAGTAATGAGCTATATTTGTCCTATGAAGAGGACCTGAATAGCTTTCATTTGGCTTTGGGATCACCTCATTTCAATTTTTGTGGAATTAGTTATGAATTTTTGAAGTTGCCTTGGCTGCAGCAGAAAATCCTGGCTGCAGCGCAAAAGTTTCTGTGCACGTTTTGGCCGTAGCCAGAAACCTTCTGTGCGTGTTTTGGTTGCAGCCAACCCCCATTTTCAGCAATTTGTGATTTTGAAAGGTGATTTCCAACCAAGTACATCCCAATCCTTTAGGTTTTCATTGAGCTTATTTTAGCCACCTAAAGGGTGTGAATGGTAACCAACTTTAAGTGATATAAAAGTAAGGATTTGGAATTGAGATTGACCCTATATCCTTGATTTGGTTTATAGGGTTCAGTATTCGTTTGGATCACGAGTAAGCGGAGATGGAGCATATGTCGAAAGAAAAGTGTAGGGAACTTACCTCTCTTGCATGCTTTGATATTTGTGTTTGTGTATTGATGCATGTATTGCTTTACTTTATTATGTGAAACATGTATGAATGATTGTAGCTCCATTTCTAGTTATACTATGGCCATGAGTATGTTGTTGAAACATTGAGCACGAAGATATGTCATTGTGTGAACATGAGTTATGTATTGCAAGCATGTCATGCATTAAACACATATCATACATGCATATAGGTATCTGTTTCCTACTGAGATTCTCTCGAATCTCACCCTCCCCTTCCAACATTTTAGATAGGGTAGGTGGATTGAGGATGGAGCATGCAACCAAAGGTGACGATGACTCCTTTGGGTTGTAATCTTGTGATAGTTGGTTATCAATGCATGTTTGGGATTAATTATATTTGGATTTGTGATTGTATAGGTTGGAATGTATATTCGAGTATGTATTTGGTATGAGAATTTGTGTAATCCCCTATTTGGAAAATTGTAAAGGGCGAATGTGCCCTGTAAAGCTTGGATGAATGTAAGGAATCCGGGATTGCCGGGATTATTTTTGTGTACTCTGATTTGTTATGAATGTGATATTCCGCATAGTAATTGTATTCGAAAAGTGATTATGAGACCAAGTTTATAAATGAGTTCGAAAGGTAATTGTGAAAACCCCGTCATGTGATGGGTTAGTAAATGTTATTTGTTTATTATTGGTCTCTATTTCACTTTAATCGCGTATTTCGGATATAATTACGATGGGGGGTTACATGATGACTTTGTAACATGCTCTGTATTCTTGTATTATGTATGATTGAATACTTGTTACTACTGAGATTTTCTTTGAATCTCACCCTTTTAATATAACTAATCTACAGCACAGGCTAGTGGCTCAAGGGGCAAGAAGGTAAACACAAATGGCTAGAAGATGCAGCTTAGAGATTTTATTTACTATTGGTAGTCTATTTTGGCCCTGTATATATTGTATATGAATTGGTAAACCTAACAATGATACTGTGTAGAACAAGTAGTACCGGTAGCTTTGTTAAGGGGTAAAAAGCTAGTAGTTCGCTAATAGTAGTTAAACTATATTTCTGAATGCTAAGGGAATATTAATGAACATATCAAATATGAGACCTAAGTAAAGACGTGCTCGGGCATTCTGATAAAAAGGAACCAAGAGCAGATAAGACCTAATGAGGTGGTGAACCTTTTGTGAAAATATTTTTGAAAATTTTTAAATTTCTTCTTAAAAACCCACTCAAACCCATGTCCATGCTCAATGTTTGAGATTAGGATTTATGAACGTTTTCGAAAGTTTGTTACTTCGGGACCGAATTCTGGTTTTGCAGTTCCATTCATTACACATTTGCATTCATCTGAGTCTATGGAATGTAAGATATTACAACAGCCTTCAGAAATAACCATCATTTAACTCTTTCAAAACCCTTCGCAACATTCGGACCTTCAATGTCATAAATCATCTTAACACTTCGTGATCCCATTAGACCTTCATAAGTCATAAACTCATAACCCTTTTCAATCTATTATACCTCCATTTAAAGTCAACTCTTCCTTGTGATTCTTACTACTTTGCTTTATTAGCCTCCTCCTTGTCTCCTTCATCATGTTAAGATCTTAAGGAACTCCTTGCCACCGCTAATCCTTCCTCCACCACCTCATCCTCATCAAGGCTTGTTGGTGCAATAAGTGGCTTAAGTACTGAGGATTTAACCACATTGCTTCCTCTGCCATAGCTAGCACCTCCACCAATCTATCTATTGCACCAAATGACAAAATGTCACAAGTAAAAAGAGCACTGGGGAAGGATATTATTATCAAGAAGGAGGCCCAGAAAGCAAATTAATAGAAAAGGGAGGAAACTTATTGTAGATGGACCAAGAATGGTCAAATTTCAAAAATTGACAAGTTCACAATTTGTCCTTTCTTGTTCCACCTCACAGTAAGTTTCCTCTCCTCTCTTATAATTTTCTTTGGTCCTCCTTCTTGACAATAAGACCCTTCCCTAATGCTCTTTTCTCTTGTACCATCTCGTCATTCGTGTTATAGAAGGGTTGGCCAAGGGGGCGAAGGCGCTGACTATGTCGAGGGGGAGACATGGTTAGGATCCTCAATACTTGAGAAACATAATGATTATTAAGTAAAACCTGTTACTCAATAGAAGTTCAAGCAAATAAATAACATTGTAATTAGTAACCATCATATTTTGTCTCACAAGAATGATGGCTATTAAGGAAAAATTGTCATTAAACAATAAATGTTGTGATAGTTTGAAAGCTTTCCCCTTCCACATGCTGATGATAATACTTTGACCCAGCCTTCATTTCACTCCTCCTATGATGAGAATGAGGATGAGGAAGAGAAGGATGAACCTCGTCCTTTTCCTCAAACTCATCATTAGAGGAGGGAGATGTAGTTAAAAATTAATATTTTACAATTGTTAATTAAGACCATAAAGTATTTTTACCAACATACTTAGCGGTTCTAAATTAATATTGTGGTTGATTATGTGATTAATAATAGATACCAACAAATTTAAAAAATTGTCAAATACATAATAGTTATTAAGAATTACCGTCATCATGTTTAAAATATAATGATCTTTAATACTAAAAGATTTGACAACTTAATAATCCAAGAAACCTTTTCTATATAAATGTCCAAAAACTGAATTCTACTTCTCTATAATTCCATTTCAACTTCTTAAAGCCGAGTTCTAATTCAACAAAACATCATGAAAAAATGCAAGAGAACCTATGATTCATCGTCTAGCAAAATATTGAAAAATGAACTCCTTTCACCAACAAGCATTGAAGGTCTCATCCTTGCAACCTATGAGTTTCAGCATATGATCCAAGTTTACTTGTGAAAGCAAGGACGCATGGACAAGTCCTTGAAGGAACTAACCTCTCTTGAACTAAAAGGTGGATAAGTACCAGAGAATGAACAATTTGATGATGCATCAGCTTCTTAAAACATCTTCATAACTTTTTATTTTTAGTTTGTTTATTTGCTTTGTCTTTGTTTTTTAGGTAAAATGGTGGTTGATCATGAATTTTTTTTTTATAAAAGGTATATACATTACGGTTATTAAATTACAACCATCCCTTATTAGAATACCATGCAAATACATAACAGTTGTAATGCCTTTATTCTCAAAATTGATCGGATGAGCTTGTACACAATAAGTTTGAACCACTTTGATAAAATCATTTTAAATTCCCACCTCAAGACAGGACTCAAACTTGTAGTTGAGTGGGTTTTTCAGATTAATTTTTAAAATCTTGTAGAAGTGTCATTCAATGGTTTCCAACCTCATCACTACTCATCAATTCTTACCTTTATTTAATTCAATCAGAGTGATTCACTACTTATTTATCTAGCCATATTATTCCTTTTCTCATTCTTAGTTCATTAATTTGTACATTAATACAGACAATGTAGCCACACAGGGCTACCAAATTGTCTAATATAATACGCAATATATCAATCTTCACTTTTCTGCTATAGTTCTCTCTTGTGCAACTCCCTATAGTACTCTTCTATTCAAGAGGCAATATTCACCCAAAAGGGGAGTGAATTGGGTAATGTGATAAATCTTTTTGTTTATTCGGTGATATGAAAATTACTATACATAGAGTAGAGTTGAGAAGACTAGCACACAAAGAGTTATACTGGTTCAGCTCAAAACCCAAGCCTATGTGTAGTCCTCAGAGATCAAGACCGACTGAGATTTTAACTATTCTTCCAAGATTCAGTGGGTCCTCGGAACACCACAAGACAACAATCATCCTTGTATGGACTACGAGCAAAAATATTCTAATACTTATAATTTTCTCTCTCCCTTACAATAAGTCTTATACACAAAAACAATCCTATAACCTTTCTCTCTTGCTTACGTATGCAAGTCTTATGAGCAGTAACATTTTCTCCTGCTTACACCCCTTTAAGTCTTATGCTTACACCCCTTTAAGTCTTATGATCAGCAATGTTCTTTCCTGCTTGCACCTTATAAGTCTTATGAGTAGAAAGTACTCCTAGGAATTCTCTCAACTGCCTTTCTTGTAAGGATATCTACCCTCTCAAGGTCCTTGTACCTTAAGATCAAATGAAAATATTATTTGAAAAGTATATAGACTCTCTCACAGAGCAAATATTATAAAGATTGAAGTATAATATGAATACAGAGAAGATATGAAAATAGAGACTCTTGTGAATGTTTGCTAAAAGTTTTCATATGATGTTCTGCCTTCAAGTCTCTTGAAACTCTATATTTATAGCACATTGGTTTTGGTCCATTGAATGTTAGTAGTTGTGGATCAGAGTATAGCATTGTAGAGTGGCATGTGAGCATTTGAAGTCTCTGAACAATATATTGTGGTAGGTCTGTAACGTGCATGCTTAGCTGGTTGACTTTGCACAAAGTAATTATGTCCGCCATGTTTGACTTACCATATGCATCTCTGATTCAGAATTTCAATCTCTTATTTCACACTTGAAGTATATGTTAAATGATGTTTATTAGTAACAAGTGAAAACTTTGTGAATAAATAACATTTAACTATGTTCGGATTGATCGTTATAAGTCTGCTTCATTTTGGTTTTTGATAGAGCATCACTCGAGTGTAACATCATATTTCCTCTTTTGCTTCAGCTTTTAATTTGCAGTTCCATGCAAAAAAGCAAGAGTGCATTTTCTCACTTACGAGTATTGTGCGCCCTCACTTAAGTACATCTTGTCTCAATCGAGTGCATGAATATTTTGTACTATGAGCTCATGTCTCTGAATAACACTTGCAACATATTTTTCAAGAGTGTCTCATAGGTATCTGAAGATTCTTTTTTTTGTTTCTGCATGTGACACCTTAGGAGCAGATAATACCTTGCACCCATCCTAATGCTAAATTATATATCCAGCCTACTTGCTGTTAGATAGAGTAATGAGCCAATCATTCCTTTATATTTAGTAATGTTGAATTAGGGCCTTTCACATCAGCACCTAGTAATTTAGTAGAGCTTATTGGACTGTCAGCTCCATTGGCATTTTCCATTCCATACTTCTTTAATAACTCCCTTAAATATTTGGTTTGAGATATAAATATCCCATTTCTCTGTTGTTTGATTTGAAGTCTAATAAAGAAGTTTAATTTTCCCATCATAGACATTTCAAACTCTCCCAGCATAAGCTTAGAAAATTCTTGACATAGAGATTCGTTAGTAGCAACAAATATAATATCATCAACGTAAATTTGACCAATTAGAAGATCATTTTTGTTATGTTTGATGAAGAGTGTTGTATATACTTTTCCTCTGACAAAGTTTTGATCAAGAAGAAATTTGCTTTGCCTTTCATACCAAGCTTTGGGTGCTTGTTTCAAACCATATAAAGCTTTCTTAAGTTTGAAAACATAATCAGGCTTTGTTTCATCTTTAAAACCAGGAGGTTTTCTACATATACTTCCTCCATAATATAACCATTTAGAAAAGCACTTTTCACATCCATTTGCTAAAGTTTAAAACCTTTAATGCAAGCAAAAGCTAAGAGTACTCATATTGCTTCCAGTCTTGCCAATGGAAAATATGTTTCCTCATAGTCAATGCCTTCTTCTTGATTATAGCTTGTGGCAACCAACCTAGCCTTGTTTCTCACAATAATTTCTGATTCGTCAAGTTTGTTTTTGAAAACTCATTTAGTTCCTATGATTGAGTGACCTTTAGGTACCAAATCCCAAACTTGATTTCTTTGAAATTGATTTAACTTTTCTAGCATAGCAATCACCCAATCATTGTCAGAAAGTGCTTCTTCAACATTAGAAGGTTCAATCTCAGAAATGAAAGTAGAAAATGTTACTTCATTAAGAAGTCTATTTCTAGTTTTGACACCTTCGTTAATGTCTCCAATTACTTGATCAATTGGATGATCTTTAATATGTCTCCATGCTTTTGGTTGCATATGGTCATTGACATCTTTTTCATTTTAAAGATCATTTGTTTCAAAATCATTCTGACTTGAAAATAGCTTTGTTTTTCCTTATCAAATCCATTTCTTCTTCATTAAAGACTATATCTGAGAATCAAGTTCATTAAACACAACATGAATGGACTCTTCAACAATACATGTTCTTTTATTAAAAACTCTATATGCTTTACTTCTATTAGAATATCCAAGAAATAAACCTTCATCAGACTTTGAATCAAACTTACCCAAGTTTTCTTTACCGTTGTTGTAAATGAAGCACTTATATCCAAAGATGTGCAGATGAGCAAGGTTTGGCTTTCTCCCTTTGTATAGTTCATATAGTGCCTTTCCAAGTAAATTACGAATATAAGCTCAATTTGAGATCTAGCATGCAGTACTAATTGCATCATCCAAGAACACTTGTGACATTTCTTTTTTATTAAGTATTGCCCTTGCCATTTCTGTGAGGACTCTTTTCTTCCTTTCTACTACTCTATTCTGTTGAAGTATTCTAGGCACAGAGAACTTGTGATCTATTCCTTCGTTGTTGTAGAAGTCTTCAAAGAGTTAATTATCAAATTCTCTTTCATGGTCTGTCCTGATAGAGACAATAGAAATACCTTTCTCATTTTGAACCTTCTTAGCAACATAATAAATTCAACAAACGTTTCATCTTTTGAAGTAATAAATATAGTCCATATAAATCTTGTAAAACTATCTACAATTACTAAGGTATATAGATTTCCTACAAAACGTTTTACTCTCGCTGGACCTACCAAATCCATATGAAGTAATTGTAAAGGCTTGGAAGTAGAAATCTCATACTTTTTTTTGAAAGAAGTTTTAGTTTGTTTGCCTTTTTGACAAGCATCATAAATCATGTCGTCTTTGAATTTAAGTTTAGGAAAACCAACAACTAAATCGTTTCAAATCAGTTTGTCAAGTTGGTTCAAGTTAACATGAGCTAAATGCTTATGCCATAACCAACTCTCCTCTGATTTGCTAAGAAAACAATTTTCAGAAGAATTTGAATTTAAATCAATAGTATAATAGTTGCCGTCCCTTTGAGCTTGGTTCTTTGCTTTGATGGATTCTTTTTAAGCGGTAAATCTTCTTGTTTACTGTTACGAGTGTAAATGATCTATTAAATAGTGCAAGGCACACTATCGTAATAAAGTAATAAAGAAGCGAGTAGAGTATCATTCCTATGAGAATTAATCACTAAGTAACAAAATGGGTAATTTTAATTCTATTTAGTCGATAAATTAGTTGGTGATTGAGCGTATGAAATCAAAGATGTTTAAATATGAGAGTGCAAATGATATGAAATCAACTATGAGAAAAAAGCCCTAGGGGTCAAATCTCACTTAACAAATTTTGGATTGAATCACTTACTATTCTAGCCCAATTTATTCCACATGATTGATAGTCAAGTTTCCCTAATTTAATTACTAGCCTCTTCCAAGGTCAAGAAATTCCATAATTATTAGCTGATTCAATATATTCCTATATGAATTTAAGCAATTAATTATGTATTAAGATTTATGGAATTCAGTAAGACTACACAATTTATATGAATATATTCCTATTTCATATGCAAGTCATGGTTTTAATTATATGATCTAAAAACATGCATCTCCTTCTGGTCTCAACATGTATATTGAAATCATTCAAAAGATGGCTAATCAATCAAAAGCATTAAGAATAATAATTAAAACTCAATTATGAAGGAAAAATTAAAACTAGATTTAATAAGTTAAGATTCAATCTGTCATTAGTAAGCTACATCACACCCTAGGAAAATGGAAATTTAGCTCATGATGAGGTGGTAGATGAAGTAGTAAGTTAAAAAGGAAGATGGAATGTGTTAGATGGAATGGTTGGTGGAATGGTAGATGATTCCTACTCTCAACTTCAAAGCAAAATTCGAAACCCTTAGAGATAGGACTTGGTTTTGGTCTTAACATAAAAGTTGTAGAGCTCTTTCTTAGCTTGTTATCCATATAAAAAACATCTCAATTCGACATCTAGAGCTCCAGCTATTGCCTAATAATTAAGAAATCTGATTTAATATTTTTCAAGAAATTCTATTTCATGCCAAAATCATTATTTATTTATTAATTGCACCCAAATTCATTAAATTGGGCTCAAATATCATCCACAAAATCATCATATAAGGGAAAATAAATATGTAAATATTTTACTTATCAAATTCCCCCACACTTAGCTCTTGGATGTCCTCAGACAAGGAGTGACTAATTAATGCTAACAAAATTAAAAGTGTCAAGTCATAAGCAAGAACACAATTGAGAAAAAAAGATATCATAGTATTCAAGAATCAACGAAAATATAAACTGGTAACTTTATTTGAAAATGAATGAACTGAGTTCATAATTGCTACCCATTCTCTCAATCTCTCATGTATTTAAGGGAAAGTGTTTCGCTCAAATTCAACCAAAAAAATTACATTACCATAGGCTTGCTAAAAATCTCAATCTCCACTACTTAATTCACATGCATTATTCAAATCAAAAGGACTTATTAAGGGTTGTAATGGGGTTAAGGTAAAAAGGATGTAAAACATGATATAAAGGGCTAAAGAAATAGAAAAATTGAAAAATGGGCTACTTATGAATAAATTTATTTCATCACAACAACCCATAATACTTAATAATTTTTTTTACTCCTCCTCCAACTTAAATCAGACATTATCCCTAATGTCTTATAGGGCAGAGAGATTTTTTTTGAATAATTTTGCAACTCTAAAGTTGATGATATATACATCACCACACTTGTTAAAAGCCCACTTCACAAAAATTTCAAATGCTCTGCTAATCTTCTAAATGAGGTAAAAGCATTTAATATATCATTAAAACACATGTTAATGTGTTGAGAACCAAGAAACAATCAATTAGGCTCAAGGGGGCTTATCAATGATATAATTGCAAGGGTGACTATTTGGCTCTGGCTAAAAGAATGAATGCCTTTATAATTTTTAAATGTGCGTGTGAAATGTAATATCAACCAGATTTAAAGCAAGTTTTAGAATGACAACATAATAGGTGAATATCACATATAAGAGAAATAATCATTATAGGCTCAAAAGATCACAGTTAGGGGCTTTCAAACTCAGCTCAATCAATCTCAAAATTCATCACCAATTGCAACAATTAGTTGTTCATTCATGCTATGAAATCTGTAAATTCAATTGATCTGTACTCAAAACTTATATACTTCTTAAGATCATTACAAAGACTTAAACATGATGATTTTTTTTACTTTTTTACTTTTTTTTAAGAAGGAACAAAATAATGCAACTAATAAAATGCATTTCAGGAGTTAAGAATAACTCCTTACTCTACCATTTTTTCACATCCAATACATCTAATGGTTTTATTAACTAACTAAAATGGTGTATGTGGAGAGGAAAGGAAAGTAATATATGAAATGGTGTGTTCAATGTGAAGGAAGGGATGGCTATATATAGGGATGAATGGAGTAGGTGAAATGATAGATGAAGCAGTAGGTGAAAAGGAAGATGAGGTGGTAGATGAAGTAGTAGGTTAAAAAGGAAGATGGAATATGGTAAATGAAATGGGTGGTGGAAAGGTAGATGATTCCCGCTCTCAACTTCCAAGCAAAATTCGAAACCCTTAATAGATAGAACTAGGTTTTGGCCTCAACATAAAAGTTGTAAAGCTCTTTCTTAGCTTTTTATCCATATAAAGAACGTCTTAATCCAACATTTAGACCTCCATATATTGCCTAAAAACTGAAAAAATGATTTGATTTAACATTTTTTAAGAAATTCGATTTCATGCCAAAATCATTATTTATTTATTAATTACATACAAATTCGTTAAATTGGGCTCAAATATCATCCACAAAATCATCATATAAGGGAAAATAAATATGCAAATATTTTACTTATCATTTCCTATCAAGTATTCCTCTTAATCAAAGATTACCCAGTTATCTTTGTCAGTGCTTTGACTCACACTTAGGACGTTGTGGTATAATCTATAATACCCATGTTTTGAAAGCATATAGATGGCATAAGTGTAGTAATATCTTTAAAAAGGAGACCAGTAATCTTTTGTAAATAGCAAAAGTCCCAACTTCAAGCAGAGTGTGGAGCTGCACTTGAATGGGTTTTCAAAAATATTTTCAAAAATCATTTTTAGATTGGGTTTCATATTATTTTATGATTTATTTTAAGCCATCCGTTTTAGGTCCATTTCTTCATATCAAAGTATTTACTAATAAGTTCTCTGCTGAAACCCAAGCTACTATGTTTAATTAATGGCCCTAGGTGGACAGCTGTCCACTACTGGTATGAATGCCGTTGCGCGTTCGCTTATATACAGGTGCTTACATACATGTCAGTACAAGACTGACCACACTTAAATAAAAATTACAGACAATTTCCAAAATAGATAACTAACAGAAAATTAAATTCTAAGTCTTTTGCTTCATTCGCCCATGTTTACCATCCTGCCTGAGGAATTACTTGCCCGAGCTGAAAATTTATTTTGGAAAAATAGGGTGAGATTCAATGAATCTCAGTAGTAACAGATATCACTCATATAAAATGCACATATATCATGCCATGTCAACCAAAGTTACAATACAATCAACATATTCAACATTCAGAGATAAATTCACAATATACAGAAAGCATAAAGTTACTAATTCAAGGAAAACCGTCCCTTGCCATAGCGCTGGGAAATTCTACTGGGCCTTAGCCCTTCTCATCTGAATGTTTTAAATTCACAATGGTACAAACATGCATATAACATAACACATAGTATGTGAGGGACAAGTTACTACCTGACAATTTTTCCAAATCTTGATCTTGATTGACGTGCTTTAAACATCCTGGGCAAGTGTCAAGTCCTATAAATTATAATTTATGGGCAATGAGTTATTTCTTAGTCCAACTCTTCATAAATTATTATCTTATGTTGGTTACCATTAGGGTCACTACATTAGGCACAATATGAAGCTAATGAGCTCAAGCTACTCCAAATGCTTAAGTTGTTAGAATCGGTAGGCACAGCGGAAGAATTTTAAAATTTTCACTGATCCTAATTGAGGATCTATCAACGGTGTTTAAACCAAGTTGGAAGGATTCATAAATTTTGATGATTTAGAGTTTTCACGATCTCTAAGAGCCAACACGTCAGGTCCACTCCCTCTACCGGTATCCACACGAATGCTCTCCAACCGAGACTGCGTGCTAGCACCTCTAATGTCTCCTAGGGTTTCACTTGCGGCTCTCAATTCTGTTGTGCCTATGAATATATCTGCTCTATCAAGTTTATAACCTATGAGGGCTATTTTCAAATTTCAAAATTAATCATCATTAATTTTGAAATTAATTAAAAATTAATTATCTTGATGAGCTAATTAAATAAATTCAGTTTAAATTAAATCTGTCCAACATTTTTAATTTAACCTATTTATTTAATCCAAATAAAGAGCCATTACCTGATTGTCGTACATGGATTGCATTTCAAACTTCATGGCATTTAGCCATTTCTCAGAGTTTGGTCCCACTGTGGCTTCTCGATAGGTGGTGGGCTCATTTTGCTCAATGAGCAACATATCACAGCCTTCAGTAATCAGAAATCCATATATCTAAGGCTGATGCCTTGTCCCATCAGATCTTCGTGGACCTTGTGTTACTTGAGGAGGCTCAACAACTTGTTGTGAGTCTTCTCTAATTTCCATCTGTGGTTCTGTACCATCTTGTGGCTCTCAAATTTCTTCGAGATGTACGTCGCTCCCACTGGTGGTTTTAGAGACAAACTCTCTTTCGAATAACAAATACTTTGTTATCGGTGGGATTATAGACATAGTATCCTTTCATTTCTTTAGGATATCCCACAAAAAGCACTTTGTGGATTTGGGCACAATTTATCATAGGCTTGTTGCTTAACATATAACTCACATCCCCAGATCTTGAGAAAAGATAAACTTGGTTTCTTTCCAGTCCATATCTCATATGGTGTCTTTTCAATTGCCTTAGATGGAACACGATTTAGTGTGAACGTAGCTGTCTCTAGGGCATGTCCCCAAAAGGACGGTGGAATATCTGTTTGACTCATCATAGATCGAACCATATCTAATAGTGTTCGATTCCTCTATTCAGAAATGCCATTCCATTGTGGTGTTCCTGGAGGAGTCAATTGTGAGATTATCCCACAACTCCTAAGATGGTCAATGAATTCTTGGCTCAAATATTCATTACCTCGATCGGATCGAAGTGCTTTAATTGTTTTACCAAGTTGGTTTTGTACTTCATTTTGGAATATTTTGAACATTTCAAAAGATTCATTTTTATGTTTCATTAGATAGATATAGCCATATCTACTAAAGTTATCTATAAATATCATGAATAGACATAACCTCCTCTGGCAGCTATATTTAATGGTCCACATACATCTGTATGTATGAGGCCCAATAATTCAGTAGCCCTCTCACTGTGCCCAGTAAAAGGTGCTTTAGTCATCTTTCCTAATAAGCAAGATTTGCATGTATCATATGATTCAAAATCAAATGAGTTTAGAAATCTATCTGATGGAGTTTAGAAATGTGTTTCTTATTTATGTGGCCTAGACGACAATGCCATAGGTAGGTCGGATTCAAATCATTTGATTTTATCAACTTCAGCTTTCTACTATCTTTTAGACCCTGAAGCGATAGCCTCGCTATCGTTCTTGTTCTTTTTCAGATCTTCCAGGTATAGTTTGTAATTCCTTTTCCAATGACCGGGTTTATTGCAGAAGTAGCAGACTCCTTCCTTTGGAGGCTTTTCCTTCTTGGGTGTAGGCTTGGTTTCGGGCTTGTTTGACTCTTTGGTCTTACCACCTAAGCCATTACCCTTCCATTTGCCCTTCCCTTTCTTTTTCATACCCTTTCCTTTCTGAACCATCAAAGTTGTGCTAGGCTTTTTCTTAATGCTTTACTCAGTAGTTTTGAGCATCCCATGCAGCTCAGAAATTGATTTCTCCATGTTGTTCATGTTGTAGTTCATAAAAAACTGGTCATAACTCTCCGGGAGTGAGTTGAGGATCAAATCCGTAGCTAACTCCTGGCTCATGGGAAATCCAAGTCTCTCAAGGTGATCAATATAGCCTTTCATCTTTAACACATGAGTACTAACTGATACACCTTCAGCCATATTGCAGGAATGTAAGGCCTTTATGGTCTCATACCTTTCTTGCCTTGCCTGTTACTGGAACATTTCCTTGAGATGTACAATCATCTCATGAGCCTCCATGAGTTCTAGATCTCTTTGGAGCTCTGGAACCATAGTGGCAAGCATCAGGCAACCTACATCTACAGAGTCATCCTTATGCTTTGTGTAAGCATCTCTCTGAGCTCTTGGAGCATTGGTTGCAGGCTCCTCAGAAATGGGTTGATCTAGGACATAAGCCTTTCTTTCCTGCTTGAGAACAATTCTCAAGTTCCTGAACCAGTGAAGAAATTTTGTCCCATTGAGTTTGTCCTTTTTAAAGACCGATGACAATGAAAGTGTAGCAGTATTACTAGTCAACATGATTCTACAATTAAAATATGCAAAGTTAGTTAGTAATCTCCCACTAAATTAACAACCCTCAATATAATAATTAGTGGGCTAAGATCCATATTTGGCTTAAACTTAAGTTCGTTTTGGCAAGACACTTAAATTCAAGTTATTTAGGTAGGTAACCTATTTACCAATTACATCGCATGTAACTCTTAGATCTTTATGGGATTTAATCATCATATGAATCGGCATGTTTAACCCTATCTAATGCCTTGAGATTCAAAACCGTTTTGTTAATCTCAATTAAGTCAAAACAATAATGAATATTATGAGCAACACCATTACTCAAGCTTGTCTCATCAAGATAACTCAAGTGCATCCACTTTGGTGGTTTCCATAATTAAGCGATCTAGGTCTTGACAAGTATTCATTAATTGATGGCATTATGACTTAAGATTTGATTTAGAGGGCTTAATTGATTAGTTTTGTTTATATAGATGCAATCGTGGTCGTATCTCATACAGATAAATATAATAAACGTAAAAGTAATCATGCAATGATCTTATCAAAAGCATAATTTAAACGTCACACAACATGGCTTACCTAACCTAAAATCCTCCCAAGCCAATGAGAGGACTTCTCTAAATAAGAAAAGAAATACATTGAGAGAAACCTCGTTTAAACATTCGAGGGGAGTGAGATGAGAAGAGAATGTACATCGAGAGTATTTAGAGAAAGGCACGGCATGCAGGCTATATTTAAATATTACAACCTTTGTAAAATTCTAAAGCCATGTTGTTCACCATACCCAAACAAGGATAAATAATAAACCACAACAAGAATTCATACAATATGAAAAGCAAAAAATGTCGTGATCAGATTATATTACGCTATGCAGAGGTGGTCACGGCGGTCCCTCTAACCGGTTAGAAATATTTGAAAATTTTAAATTTTTAAATTTTGGACCCAATTTTTCAAAACAAAAACAACAATGGCCCAGAACGCTTCTGATCCAGATTGTCTTCCCCATAGTTTGGATCCCTATTACCCGAATAGATATCTAAACCTACACCCTATTTGATTGCCGCCAACTACGATCTCAGGTACCCTACCCAATTTCATGCTTGTTCAAAACGAAAATCACATACATGTTTCAAGATATACATGTTCGGAATCGATTTCATGCTTATTCCAAAACGAGAATCACATACATGTTTCAAGACCGAAAACGAAACAATTTCAAGATTCAATTTAAACGAAAACAAAAATCAATGAAATTACAAGATCACATCTTTCTAAATAATTTCATTTCGTATTAACCAAATCACATGCATAAGAATCATAAACTCAATTTAAACGCACAATTGATCTGGCTCTGATGCCACTGTTAGAATCGGTAGGCACAGCGGAAGAATTTTAAAATTTACACCAATCTTAATCGAGGATCTATCAACGGCATTTAAACCAGGTTGGAAGGATTCATACCTTTTGATGATTCAAAGTTTTCACGATCTCTAAGAGCCAACACGTCAGGTCCGCTCCCTCTACCGGTATCCACACGAATGCTCTCCAACCGAGACTGCGTGTTAGCACCTTTAATGTCTCCTAGGGTTTCACTTGCGGCTCTCAATTCTGCTGTGCCTATGAATATATCTGGTCTATCAAGTTTATAACCTATGAGGGCTATTTTCAAATTTCAAAATTAATCATCATTAATTTTGAAATTAATTAACAATTAATTATCTTGATGAGCTAATTAAATAAATTCAGTTTAAATGCCGTTGCAACTAATAACTATAAGCCTTATTAAGTCTATTTTAAGGAAAAAATACTTTCAGTAACCGTTTGACTATGTACACTTCCAATTTTTTCTTTTTCTTCCTGCTACCAGAAAAGCTGACCAGTTTTAGTGGTTTATTTCAAACATTCATAACTCCTAGTATACTTATTGAAATCCATCATATTACCTATCAAATTAAAGATCTATAAGTGTACTTTAATTCTAGAAAATCTCATAATCAACATATGAAGTTTGGACAGTGAATGTTTCACCACAACAAAACTGCCAGACAAAAACGCACACTGGCAACTTTCTTGCACAAGTAGACTTAATTTCCAATTTTTTGAATCTTTAAACCAGTCTGTCAAAAATTATAACCAAATCCTATTCCCATACAATTTATCAAGTAGAATCGAATGGAAAACTCAAAAATACCAAAATCAAAATATTTATACCAGATTTAGCCCCCAACTGAAATCTGCCTCTTAAAACAACAAAAATTCCTCTTTATTATTTTAACAACCAACAAGTCTAATACATCTCCAAACATCATATATCACCTTATATATGATTAAAACATCTTCCTTCTTCAAAAAAAAAACCCTCGAATGAAATACATGGGTGGTTCAAGAGCTAAGAAAAACTCATTGAAATCATAAAGTATTCGGCTCAAAAGAAAGCCTACGGTTACCTCTTTGCGTTTCTACAAGTGGTTCGGTATTCCGGCAGTACTCAAGTAGACTAATTGGCACAAAACACCTCATATGAGAAATCTAGGACCATAGAATTGAAGCTTATAGTGACTAGAGGAAGTTTCCTGAAGGACTTACCAGACAATAACAGTTATTCAGGGTTGAAATCGGCTTCGGTAGTCAAGAAAACTCATTTTCACTCCTCCTTCTCTCTTCTTGTTTCTTAAGCTAAAGAAATCATATTTATCTCTCTCTTTCCATGCTTGCACGAGATTTGGCATTTAATAAGGCATGGATGGTTGTGATTTAATCACATAAAATGATCTAATCTCATCTTGCCACGTGTCACAAGTTTAAGGGTTAAGAGTGCCACGTGTCATGCAACAATTGGTCTTCCACTTTTCTCTTTCTTTGGTGGGTCATAAGTGGTCAGGGGAAGGGGAGGCTTGACAATTTGCCTGGACTCTTGGGTTTGGTGCTCGACTCATAAAGTAAGCAACCCGGCCAGAGACTGGTGAATTCCCCAGACTCAGACGCTAGATGGCATACTCCGGAGATGACAACATGAAAAGCTTAAAGTGGGTGTAATGATGTGTAATGATGAGGGACACATGTCACCCCCTCATTTGGCTAACACAAAAATATGTTTTTACTTTGTAATTATTTCAGGACACTTGTCATTTCCTTATTTGGCCAACATGAAAGATGTGTCATCATAAGTCATAATGAGCTGTCATTACATACTTTACTGAAGTTATTTTTAATAAAGTTTCTCCATCGGTGTATTACCCAGAATTCCACATGGGAACCACGTGGGACCATGGCACGCATATCTAGACACGTCATGGAATGGCCGAATTCCTCCGATCTCGTAACTAAAGCCGTTGAACCCTACTGCCACCGACAAATTTTGCTCTGACTTTTTACACTTATATTTTTACAATATTGACTTCTTGATTTCCGTGAATGACACAATGGACATCTGGGAATTCCAAAAGTAACTTTACCTTTAATTTGTAAATATCAATATCTATTTTATTCTACTATTTCCATGTTTACACGTTTTTAGTATTGTAGAATTTGGTATATTACAATGCTTCCCCTGTACAAGAAATTTCATCCCCGAAATTTATTACACGTCCAAAGACATAAATTCTAGGTAATGTTTCTTCATATTTTCTTCTATTTCCCATGTTGCCTCTCTTGGAGATAAACCTTTCCAGACCACTTTCATGAATAGTATACTTCAATTTCTAAGTAGTTTCTCTTGTCGGTCAATGATTTGCTCCGGCTCTACTTCATAGGTATTATTCTCTTATACCTCAATTTCTTCATACTCGATTACGTGTTCGGGGTCTAGTTGGTACTTCTTTAACTGAGAGATGTGAAATACATCATGTAGTCTGCTCAGGTTTGGGGGTAAGGCTATTTTATATGCCACTGGTCCAATTCTCGTAAGAATTTCAAAAGGTCCAATATATCGTGGGCTTAGCTTCTTTCCCTTTATTGCTCTACCGATTCCAGTAACTGGAGATACTTTCAGGAATACATGATCTCCAACTTCAAATTCTAGAGGTCTTCTTCTTTTGTCAGCGTAGCTTTTCTGTCTATTTTGTGATGCAAGGAGCCTCTTTCTGATAGTTTTTATTTGTTCTGAAGTATGATCAATCAGATTTGGCCCATACATTTTCTCTCCGATAATTCTGTCCAGCAGAGAGGTGACTGGCATTTCCTTCTATAGAGTGCTTCATATGGAGCCATTTGAATGCTCGCATGATAGCTATTGTTGTAAGCAAATTCAGTAAGTGGAAGGAAACGATTCTAATTCCCCTTAAAATCCATGACACATGCTCGCAGCATGTCTTCTAGTATTTGTATAGTCCTCTCTGACTGCCCATCCATTTATGGATGATAAGCCGTACTAAATTTCAACTTTGTACCTAATGCTTCGTGTAGAGCTTTCTAGAATCGAGATGTGAAGCGAGGATCTCTATCAGAGATAATACTCTTTGGCGTACCATGCAATCGGATTATCTTCCTTATATAAATTTCTGCTAGCTTCTCAAGAGAATAACCAGCATTGATAGGTAGGAAATGAGCTGAATTTGTAAATCGGTCAACAATTACCCATATTACATTGTAGTTTCTGATCCTGGGTAATCCTACCACCAAATCCATGGTAATACTCTCCAACTTCCACTCTGGAATTTTAGGGCTTTGCAGAAATCCTGATAGTCGTTGATGTTCAATTTTTACCTTTTGACAGGTAAGACATTGTGCAACATACTTGATTACATCATTTTTCAATCCTGGCCACCAGTATTCTGATTTCAAGTTGTTGTATATCTTGATTGCTCCTGGATAAAGAGTATATTTACTCTTATGTGCCTTATCCAGAATTTTTCGCCTTAGGTCAGACTTTGGTGGAACATATACTCGCTTCTGGTGTTTGACTAACCTACTGGGTAAAAGATCATAGTTTGGATTTTCACCTATTATGATAATTTCTTGAATAGATGTGGCCTGCTCATCTTGCTTTTGGGCTTCTTTTATTTCTGACCTCAAACCAATTTCTTCTTGAATAACATTGAAGTTAGCAATAACTACTTTATTTAGTACCTTCATGTTTAGGAATACTTGATTTGACAGATTCAGATCCCTGAATTCCTCTAGTAATTTTTGTTCTTATACCATCATAACTGCCACCTGCATCGCCTTCCTACTAAGAGCATCGACGACAACATTCACTTTCCATGGATGATATTTAATCTCTAGGTTATAGTCTTTCAGCAACTCCATCTATCTCCGCTGTCACATATTAAGTTCTTTCTGATCATGTAAGTATTTGAGACTTTTGTGATCACAGTATAATTCTACAGTGGTACCATACACATAATGCCGCCATATCTTCAAAGCAAACATGATCACTGCAAGTTCCAAATCATCAATGGGGTAATTCAATTCATGAGTCTTTAGCTGTCGAGAGGCATACGCCACTACTCTACCTTGTTGCATAAGGACGCATCCCAATCCTTGTTTTACTCGTATCGTTATACACCATGAAGGTTTCACAGGGATCTAGGATAATCAATACTAGAGTGGTCATCAATCTCTCCTTCAGCTGTGTGAAGCTCTTTTCACATTATTCATCCCACACAAATGATTGGTTCTTTCTTGTGAGCTTTGTCAATGGTAAGGCAATTCTTGAAAAATTCTGTATGAACCTGCGTTAATAACCGGCAAGACCCAGAAAACTACGTATTTCTGTAATAGTTTCAGGCCTCTTCCAGTTTAACACTGCTTATACTTTACTAGGATCGACAGAGACCCCTTCTTCTGAAATCACATGACCCAGAAATTTGACTTCTGATAGCCAAAATTCACATTTACTAAGTTTGGCAAAGAGTTATTTTTCCTTCAAAATGCTCAGCATGATCCTCAGATGCTCTTCTTTATTTTTAGAATAAATCAGGATGTCGTCAATAAAGACTACCACAAACTGATCCAAGTTCTGATTAAAGATCTAGTTCATGTAGTCCATAAACACGGTAGGTCATGTAGTCAAGCCAAAGGGCATCACTAAAAATTCATAGTGGCCATATCTGGTCCTGAAAGCTGTTTTCGGTATATCTTCAGCCTTTACTCGCAGCTGATGATAACCTGATCTCAGGTCAATCTTCGAGAACACACTAGATCCAAACAATTGATCAAGGAGATCGTCAATTCGGGGAAGTGGATATTTATTTTTTATAGTCACCTTATTCAACTCTTTGTAGTCAATGCATAGCCTTAGGCTTCCGTCCTTCTTTCTGATAAACAATAATGGTGCTCCCCATGGTAAAACACTGGGTCGGATGAATCCTTTCTCTAGAAGTTCTTTAATTTGTTTATTTAGTTCCATCAATTCATTTAGTGCCATTCTATAAGGTGTTTTGGATACAGATCCAGCTCCTGGTGCGATTTCAATGGTGAACTTTACTTCTCTTTCTAGAGGTAACCCAATAATATCTTATAGGAAGACCTTAGAGAATTCATTCACGACAGGTACATTTTCAAGAGTTAAATTTGTATTAGCCTAAACAGAGAAAAACAATATATACCCTTGACACCCTTTCCCTAGGCATTTTTTAGCTTCAGCCACAGAGAAAAGGTTTAGGTTTGGACTAGCATCAAGTTTTATTTGCAGTTCTGGAAATACTACCCTCTTATTACCATAATCCAGTAACACATTGTTTGCCATCAACCAATTTAGACCCAATATGACTTCTAGTTATTGGAGTGCTAAACAAATTAGATCTATTACAGATTTATACCTCTCAGTATTTATAGCATAACTTAGACATACATCAGTAGTCACAGTTTTGACACCCATAGGCGTCGATACAGTTAAGTCATATGGCAATTTATAGATGCTTAGTCCCAATCATTTAGCACAATCATATGAAGTAAAAGAATGACTAGCACCCGAGTCAAACAATGCGTGCAAAGTATTACCATAGAAAAGGATAGTACCCTGGATCATCTCTAGTGATTTTTAGGCCTCCTCATGCATCATAGATAAAAGTCTACCCTGGTTCTGTGGCCTAGGCTCAACTGCTCGCTGTGGACAATCTTTGATAAAGTGTCCAGGCATTTTACAAGCATGACAAATCAGCTGCCTTTCAGAAGATCTACCTGGGTGTGTCTTACGGCAACGAGGACATGGTTGTTGTGTTTGAGGACCTTGGTATCCTTTCTTCTCAAATTGAAAGGGCTTTCTATTGTTTCCCTTAGAAAAGAATCCTTGCCCCTTTTGTTTTTGAGAAGTATTCCCCTGACTAGATCCACCTCGATTATTCACAGTTTTGCTCATATACACCCTCCTCAAGTTACCCTTTGTAAGCCGGCATACTTCTACTGCTTTGTTGAATTTGGTAAATTACCAGGCAACTAGCTTCTCCTCCATTTCTGGCTTTAGTCCTCTAATTAACATATCGAAGCTCCATTCCTTATCATCTTTAAATTGCAAATAAGAGGAGTAACGGGATAACTGAGTGAATCAGGACAGGTACTCATCGAAAGTCTCAATATCACCTTATCGTATATTTAGGAACTATTTCTCCTTTGTGAGCCTTACGGACCTCGGGAAGAATTTCTCATTGAACTCATGTTGGAATAACTCCTAGGTCAATAGAATGTTTTGTGCATTCAATATTATTTTTGTATTTCTCCACCAGTGGTCAGCGTCTCCCTCTAATTTAGATATAGCCATTCTAGCTTTCATATTTGTAGGATACCCCAGTACCTCAAATATTTTCTCCAATCATGTTAGCCATTCCTTAGTAGCTTATGGATCAAATTTTCCCCTGAATGCTGGAGGCTGGTACTTAATGAATTTAGGCATCCAGTATTGGATGTCTTCTTCTTCTTCTCGAGTTGGAACAATAGGAATCCCCTGATTAGATTCCAGTGTATGAGATCATTCACCATTCTCAGATGACTCTTCCTTCGAATCCACCTTAGTGTCTTCATTTACCTTGGTGTCTTTAAGCGTTGCCTTATCTTCCTTATGCTTTTCCTTTAATTCTCGTATTTCCTCATGTAATTCTTGTATCATAGTTTGCTGTTGTGCCAATATTCCAAGAACTTGCTGCATAAGGTCTGGTGGGTTTATGACTTCCTTAACTTCTGGTACTGCAGGTCTTTTCTTTGGTCTACCCTTCACCATTATTTCTTTTCACTATTACCAAAGAAAATTTGCACCATTAATAGGACACTTATCATATATATATATTTACTCCTTAAGCTTCAAATACTATTGTACAATAGGATATACATATGATAATATTAAAGGGTCATATTTACAACGAAAGCAACTAAAGTAGCTTAATACATACATAAAAGTAGCCTTTTATGTGCTACCATAACCAGTCCAACTGGCCCTACCATTACCAGTCCATGTTCTGCACCACATATGATTCTATGTGATCCAGAAAAGTCTCAAACTCGAAAGGACCCCAAAATACGATCTCATTCTTCTTTTTTATCCAAGCAGTAAAATCGGGAAGGTAGGCTAGTGTGGTTTGGATCCAAATATCATCAGTTAACACTAACCCAAGCTCGGCCCTTAGTCTATATAGGTTCCTTACTTGCCCGAGAAAAATGCTATATATCGAATCATAGAGGAAATAAATTCATCGAACTGTAGCAAGTATAATTCCTTAAAGCATTCCCACAGCTTATGGCCTGGGAATGGGTCAAAAAATAACTAAGTCACCGAGGCTCTAGATTCAGTATCAGAATCAGCACTATAAAAATTCTCGTCATTCTCGGGATCACTAGTATCGCCTATAGATGGCTCAATGCCAGGACTAGCCTGCCTAGCCTTTATTATAAATATCGTATGGTTGGGAACTCTTTTCCTTGCCGTACGCCGTACTCTTGGTCTATTCCCTCCACTACGCTCCCCTTTATTAATGACTACATAAAGTTTACCCTCCGGTATACGATGCTCTGGAGGAGGCTGGTTAACAGACGGGGGTGAACTACTTCTTTGTCTTTTTCTATCAAACATGATTCCTATCATAAAGCAACTAACGAAGGGTTAGTATTTATGAATTGTACTAACATAAGCAGAGAACTTTATCCTAGAGCCAAGAACTTATGCTCTGATACCAATAAATGTAACACCTATGTTTTGAAAGCATATAGATGGCATAAGTGTAGTAATATATTTAAAAAGGAGACCAGTAATCTTTTGTAAATAGTGAAAGTCCAAACTTCAAGCAGAGTATGGAACTGCACTTGAATAGGTTTTCAAAAATCTTTTCAAAAATCATTTTCAGATTGGGTCTCATATTATTTTATGATTTATTTTAAGCCATCCGTTTTAAGTTCATTTCTTCATATCAGAGTGTTTACTAATAAGTTCTCTGCTGAAACCCAAGCTACTATGTTTAAATAATGGCCCTAGGTGGACGGTTGTCCACTACTGGTATGAATGTCGTTGCGCGTTCGCTTATATACAGGTGCTTACATACATGTCAGTATGAGACTAACTATACTTAAATAAAAATTACATACAATCTCCAAAATAGATAACTAACATAAAATTAAATTCTAAGTCCTTTGCTTCATTCGCCTGTGTTTACCTTCTTGCCGGAGGAACTACTTGCCCGAGCTGAAAATTTATTTTGGAAAAATAGGTTGAGATTCAATGAATCTCAGTGGTAACAGATATCATCATATAAAATGCACATATATCATACCATGTCAACCAAAGTTATAGTACAATCAACATATTCAACATTCAGAGATAAACTTACAATATACAGAAAGCATAAATTTACCAATTCAAGGACAACCGTCCCTTGCCATAGCGCTGGGAAATTCTATTGGGCCTTAGCCCTTCTCATTTAAAAGTTTTAAATTCACAATGGTACAACCATGCATATAACATAACATATAGTATGTGAGGGACAAGTTACTACCTGAAAATTTTTCCAAATCTTGATCTTGATTGACGTGCTTTGAACGTCCTGGGCAAGTGTCAAGTCCTATAAATTATAATTTACGGGCAATGAGTTATTTCTTAGTCCAACTCTTCATAAATTATTCTCTTATGTTGGTTACCATTAGGGTCACTACATTAGGCACAATATGAAGCTAATGAGCTCAAGCTACTCCAAATGCTTAACTTAACTCTTAAATGTCCAATTTTATTACAAAAACACTTTGCTTTGAATTTTCGCACAATTACCAAAAGCTGGCACACTGAACTTTGAAAAATCATAACTAATTCTAGAAAAATCGAATTGGGGTGATCCAAAATTCACTATAACCATTATTAAGTCTATTTTAAGGAAAAAATACTTTCAGTAGCCATCTCACTGTGCACACTTCCCAGTTTTTTCTTTTTCTTTATGCTGCCAGAAAAGCTGACCAGTTTTAGTGGTTTATTTCAAACATTCATAACTCCTAGTATACTTATTGAAATCCATCATATTACCTATCAAATTAAAGATCTATAAGTGTACTTTAATTCTAGAAAATCTCATAATCAACATATGAAGTTTGGACAGTGAATGTTTCACCACAACAAAACTGCCAGACAAAAACGCACACTGGCAACTTTCTTGCACAAGTAGACTTAATTTCCAATTTTTTGAATCTTTAAACCAGTCTGTCAAAAATTATAACCAAATCCTATTCCCATACAATTTATCAAGTAGAATCGAATGGAAAACTCAAAAATACCAAAATCAAAATATTTATACCAGATTTAGCCCCCAACTGAAATCTGCCTCTTAAAACAACAAAAATTCCTCTTTATTATTTTAACAACCAACAAGTCTAATACATCTCCAAACATCATATATCACCTTATATATGATTAAAACATCTTCCTTCTTCAAAAAAAAAACCCTCGAATGAAATACATGGGTGGTTCAAGAGCTAAGAAAAACTCATTGAAATCATAAAGTATTCGGCTCAAAAGAAAGCCTACGGTTACCTCTTTGCGTTTCTACAAGTGGTTCGGTATTCCGGCAGTACTCAAGTAGACTAATTGGCACAAAACACCTCATATGAGAAATCTAGGACCATAGAATTGAAGCTTATAGTGACTAGAGGAAGTTTCCTGAAGGACTTACCAGACAATAACAGTTATTCAGGGTTGAAATCGGCTTCGGTAGTCAAGAAAACTCATTTTCACTCCTCCTTCTCTCTTCTTGTTTCTTAAGCTAAAGAAATCATATTTATCTCTCTCTTTCCATGCTTGCACGAGATTTGGCATTTAATAAGGCATGGATGGTTGTGATTTAATCACATAAAATGATCTAATCTCATCTTGCCACGTGTCACAAGTTTAAGGGTTAAGAGTGCCACGTGTCATGCAACAATTGGTCTTCCACTTTTCTCTTTCTTTGGTGGGTCATAAGTGGTCAGGGGAAGGGGAGGCTTGACAATTTGCCTGGACTCTTGGGTTTGGTGCTCGACTCATAAAGTAAGCAACCCGGCCAGAGACTGGTGAATTCCCCAGACTCAGACGCTAGATGGCATACTCCGGAGATGACAACATGAAAAGCTTAAAGTGGGTGTAATGATGTGTAATGATGAGGGACACATGTCACCCCCTCATTTGGCTAACACAAAAATATGTTTTTACTTTGTAATTATTTCAGGACACTTGTCATTTCCTTATTTGGCCAACATGAAAGATGTGTCATCATAAGTCATAATGAGCTGTCATTACATACTTTACTGAAGTTATTTTTAATAAAGTTTCTCCATCGGTGTATTACCCAGAATTCCACATGGGAACCACGTGGGACCATGGCACGCATATCTAGACACGTCATGGAATGGCCGAATTCCTCCGATCTCGTAACTAAAGCCGTTGAACCCTACTGCCACCGACAAATTTTGCTCTGACTTTTTACACTTATATTTTTACAATATTGACTTCTTGATTTCCGTGAATGACACAATGGACATCTGGGAATTCCAAAAGTAACTTTACCTTTAATTTGTAAATATCAATATCTATTTTATTCTACTATTTCCATGTTTACACGTTTTTAGTATTGTAGAATTTGGTATATTACAATGCTTCCCCTGTACAAGAAATTTCATCCCCGAAATTTATTACACGTCCAAAGACATAAATTCTAGGTAATGTTTCTTCATATTTTCTTCTATTTCCCATGTTGCCTCTCTTGGAGATAAACCTTTCCAGACCACTTTCATGAATAGTATACTTCAATTTCTAAGTAGTTTCTCTTGTCGGTCAATGATTTGCTCCGGCTCTACTTCATAGGTATTATTCTCTTATACCTCAATTTCTTCATACTCGATTACGTGTTCGGGGTCTAGTTGGTACTTCTTTAACTGAGAGATGTGAAATACATCATGTAGTCTGCTCAGGTTTGGGGGTAAGGCTATTTTATATGCCACTGGTCCAATTCTCGTAAGAATTTCAAAAGGTCCAATATATCGTGGGCTTAGCTTCTTTCCCTTTATTGCTCTACCGATTCCAGTAACTGGAGATACTTTCAGGAATACATGATCTCCAACTTCAAATTCTAGAGGTCTTCTTCTTTTGTCAGCGTAGCTTTTCTGTCTATTTTGTGATGCAAGGAGCCTCTTTCTGATAGTTTTTATTTGTTCTGAAGTATGATCAATCAGATTTGGCCCATACATTTTCTCTCCGATAATTCTGTCCAGCAGAGAGGTGACTGGCATTTCCTTCTATAGAGTGCTTCATATGGAGCCATTTGAATGCTCGCATGATAGCTATTGTTGTAAGCAAATTCAGTAAGTGGAAGGAAACGATTCTAATTCCCCTTAAAATCCATGACACATGCTCGCAGCATGTCTTCTAGTATTTGTATAGTCCTCTCTGACTGCCCATCCATTTATGGATGATAAGCCGTACTAAATTTCAACTTTGTACCTAATGCTTCGTGTAGAGCTTTCTAGAATCGAGATGTGAAGCGAGGATCTCTATCAGAGATAATACTCTTTGGCGTACCATGCAATCGGATTATCTTCCTTATATAAATTTCTGCTAGCTTCTCAAGAGAATAACCAGCATTGATAGGTAGGAAATGAGCTGAATTTGTAAATCGGTCAACAATTACCCATATTACATTGTAGTTTCTGATCCTGGGTAATCCTACCACCAAATCCATGGTAATACTCTCCAACTTCCACTCTGGAATTTCAGGGCTTTGCAGAAATCCTGATAGTCGTTGATGTTCAATTTTTACCTTTTGACAGGTAAGACATTGTGCAACATACTTGATTACATCATTTTTCAATCCTGGCCACCAGTATTCTGATTTCAAGTTGTTGTATATCTTGATTGCTCCTGGATAAAGAGTATATTTACTCTTATGTGCCTTATCCAGAATTTTTCGCCTTAGGTCAGACTTTGGTGGAACATATACTCGCTTCTGGTGTTTGACTAACCTACTGGGTAAAAGATCATAGTTTGGATTTTCACCTATTATGATAATTTCTTGAATAGATGTGGCCTGCTCATCTTGCTTTTGGGCTTCTTTTATTTCTGACCTCAAACCAATTTCTTCTTGAATAACATTGAAGTTAGCAATAACTACTTTATTTAGTACCTTCATGTTTAGGAATACTTGATTTGACAGATTCAGATCCCTGAATTCCTCTAGTAATTTTTGTTCTTATACCATCATAACTGCCACCTGCATCGCCTTCCTACTAAGAGCATCGACGACAACATTCACTTTCCATGGATGATATTTAATCTCTAGGTTATAGTCTTTCAGCAACTCCATCTATCTCCGCTGTCACATATTAAGTTCTTTCTGATCATGTAAGTATTTGAGACTTTTGTGATCACAGTATAATTCTACAGTGGTACCATACACATAATGCCGCCATATCTTCAAAGCAAACATGATCACTGCAAGTTCCAAATCATCAATGGGGTAATTCAATTCATGAGTCTTTAGCTGTCGAGAGGCATACGCCACTACTCTACCTTGTTGCATAAGGACGCATCCCAATCCTTGTTTTACTCGTATCGTTATACACCATGAAGGTTTCACAGGGATCTAGGATAATCAATACTAGAGTGGTCATCAATCTCTCCTTCAGCTGTGTGAAGCTCTTTTCACATTATTCATCCCACACAAATGATTGGTTCTTTCTTGTGAGCTTTGTCAATGGTAAGGCAATTCTTGAAAAATTCTGTATGAACCTGCGTTAATAACCGGCAAGACCCAGAAAACTACGTATTTCTGTAATAGTTTCAGGCCTCTTCCAGTTTAACACTGCTTATACTTTACTAGGATCGACAGAGACCCCTTCTTCTGAAATCACATGACCCAGAAATTTGACTTCTGATAGCCAAAATTCACATTTACTAAGTTTGGCAAAGAGTTGTTTTTCCTTCAAAATGCTCAGCATGATCCTCAGATGCTCTTCTTTATTTTTAGAATAAATCAGGATGTCGTCAATAAAGACTACCACAAACTGATCCAAGTTCTGATTAAAGATCTAGTTCATGTAGTCCATAAACACGGTAGGTCATGTAGTCAAGCCAAAGGGCATCACTAAAAATTCATAGTGGCCATATCTGGTCCTGAAAGCTGTTTTCGGTATATCTTCAGCCTTTACTCGCAGCTGATGATAACCTGATCTCAGGTCAATCTTCGAGAACACACTAGATCCAAACAATTGATCAAGGAGATCGTCAATTCGGGGAAGTGGATATTTATTTTTTATAGTCACCTTATTCAACTCTTTGTAGTCAATGCATAGCCTTAGGCTTCCGTCCTTCTTTCTGATAAACAATAATGGTGCTCCCCATGGTAAAACACTGGGTCGGATGAATCCTTTCTCTAGAAGTTCTTTAATTTGTTTATTTAGTTCCATCAATTCATTTAGTGCCATTCTATAAGGTGTTTTGGATACAGATCCAGCTCCTGGTGCGATTTCAATGGTGAACTTTACTTCTCTTTCTAGAGGTAACCCAATAATATCTTATAGGAAGACCTTAGGGAATTCATTCACGACAGGTACATTTTCAAGAGTTAAATTTGTATTAGCCTAAACAGAGAAAAACAATATATACCCTTGACACCCTTTCCCTAGGCATTTTTTAGCTTCAGCCACAGAGAAAAGGTTTAGGTTTGGACTAGCATCAAGTTTTATTTGCAGTTCTGGAAATACTACCCTCTTATTACCATAATCCAGTAACACATTGTTTGCCATCAACCAATTTAGACCCAATATGACTTCTAGTTATTGGAGTGCTAAACAAATTAGATCTATTACAGATTTATACCTCTCAGTATTTATAGCATAACTTAGACATACATCAGTAGTCACAGTTTTGACACCCATAGGCGTCGATACAGTTAAGTCATATGGCAATTTATAGATGCTTAGTCCCAATCATTTAGCACAATCATATGAAGTAAAAGAATGACTAGCACCCGAGTCAAACAATGTGTGCAAAGTATTACCATAGAAAAGGATAGTACCCTGGATCATCTCTAGTGATTTTTAGGCCTCCTCATGCATCATAGATAAAAGTCTACCCTGGTTCTGTGGCCTAGGCTCAACTGCTCGCTGTGGACAATCTTTGATAAAGTGTCCAGGCATTTTACAAGCATGACAAATCAGCTGCCTTTCAGAAGATCTACCTGGGTGTGTCTTACGGCAACGAGGACATGGTTGTTGTGTTTGAGGACCTTGGTATCCTTTCTTCTCAAATTGAAAGGGCTTTCTATTGTTTCCCTTAGAAAAGAATCCTTGCCCCTTTTGTTTTTGAGAAGTATTCCCCTGACTAGATCCACCTCGATTATTCACAGTTTTGCTCATATACACCCTCCTCAAGTTACCCTTTGTAAGCCGGCATACTTCTACTGCTTTGTTGAATTTGGTAAATTACCAGGCAACTAGCTTCTCCTCCATTTCTGGCTTTAGTCCTCTAATTAACATATCGAAGCTCCATTCCTTATCATCTTTAAATTGCAAATAAGAGGAGTAACGGGATAACTGAGTGAATCAGGACAGGTACTCATCAAAAGTCTCAATATCACCTTATCGTATATTTAGGAACTATTTCTCCTTTGTGAGCCTTACGGACCTCGGGAAGAATTTCTCATTGAACTCATGTTGGAATAACTCCTAGGTCAATAGAATGTTTTGTGCATTCAATATTATTTTTGTATTTCTCCACCAGTGGTCAGCGTCTCCCTCTAATTTAGATATAGCCATTCTAGCTTTCATATTTGTAGGATACCCCAGTACCTCAAATATTTTCTCCAATCATGTTAGCCATTCCTTAGTAGCTTATGGATCAAATTTTCCCCTGAATGCTGGAGGCTGGTACTTAATGAATTTAGGCATCCAGTATTGGATGTCTTCTTCTTCTTCTCGAGTTGGAACAATAGGAATCCCCTGATTAGATTCCAGTGTATGAGATCATTCACCATTCTCAGATGACTCTTCCTTCGAATCCACCTTAGTGTCTTCATTTACCTTGGTGTCTTTAAGCGTTGCCTTATCTTCCTTATGCTTTTCCTTTAATTCTCGTATTTCCTCATGTAATTCTTGTATCATAGTTTGCTGTTGTGCCAATATTCCAAGAACTTGCTGCATAGGGTCTGGTGGGTTTATGACTTCCTTAACTTCTGGTACTGCAGGTCTTTTCTTTGGTCTACCCTTCACCATTATTTCTTTTCACTATTACCAAAGAAAATTTGCACCATTAATAGGACACTTATCATATATATATATTTACTCCTTAAGCTTCAAATACTATTGTACAATAGGATATACATATGATAATATTAAAGGGTCATATTTACAACGAAAGCAACTAAAGTAGCTTAATACATACATAAAAGTAGCCTTTTATGTGCTACCATAACCAGTCCAACTGGCCCTACCATTACCAGTCCATGTTCTGCACCACATATGATTCTATGTGATCCAGAAAAGTCTCAAACTCGAAAGGACCCCAAAATACGATCTCATTCTTCTTTTTTATCCAAGCAGTAAAATCGGGAAGGTAGGCTAGTGTGGTTTGGATCCAAATATCATCAGTTAACACTAACCCAAGCTCGGCCCTTAGTCTATATAGGTTCCTTACTTGCCCGAGAAAAATGCTATATATCGAATCATAGAGGAAATAAATTCATCGAACTGTAGCAAGTATAATTCCTTAAAGCATTCCCACAGCTTATGGCCTGGGAATGGGTCAAAAAATAACTAAGTCACCGAGGCTCTAGATTCAGTATCAGAATCAGCACTATAAAAATTCTCGTCATTCTCGGGATCACTAGTATCGCCTATAGATGGCTCAATGCCAGGACTAGCCTGCCTAGCCTTTATTATAAATATCGTATGGTTGGGAACTCTTTTCCTTGCCGTACGCCGTACTCTTGGTCTATTCCCTCCACTACGCTCCCCTTTATTAATGACTACATAAAGTTTACCCTCCGGTATACGATGCTCTGGAGGAGGCTGGTTAACAGACGGGGGTGAACTACTTCTTTGTCTTTTTCTATCAAACATGATTCCTATCATAAAGCAACTAACGAAGGGTTAGTATTTATGAATTGTACTAACATAAGCAGAGAACTTTATCCTAGAGCCAAGAACTTATGCTCTGATACCAATAAATGTAACACCTATGTTTTGAAAGCATATAGATGGCATAAGTGTAGTAATATATTTAAAAAGGAGACCAGTAATCTTTTGTAAATAGTGAAAGTCCAAACTTCAAGCAGAGTATGGAACTGCACTTGAATAGGTTTTCAAAAATCTTTTCAAAAATCATTTTCAGATTGGGTCTCATATTATTTTATGATTTATTTTAAGCCATCCGTTTTAAGTTCATTTCTTCATATCAGAGTGTTTACTAATAAGTTCTCTGCTGAAACCCAAGCTACTATGTTTAAATAATGGCCCTAGGTGGACGGTTGTCCACTACTGGTATGAATGTCGTTGCGCGTTCGCTTATATACAGGTGCTTACATACATGTCAGTATGAGACTAACTATACTTAAATAAAAATTACATACAATCTCCAAAATAGATAACTAACATAAAATTAAATTCTAAGTCCTTTGCTTCATTCGCCTGTGTTTACCTTCTTGCCGGAGGAACTACTTGCCCGAGCTGAAAATTTATTTTGGAAAAATAGGTTGAGATTCAATGAATCTCAGTGGTAACAGATATCATCATATAAAATGCACATATATCATACCATGTCAACCAAAGTTATAGTACAATCAACATATTCAACATTCAGAGATAAACTTACAATATACAGAAAGCATAAATTTACCAATTCAAGGACAACCGTCCCTTGCCATAGCGCTGGGAAATTCTATTGGGCCTTAGCCCTTCTCATTTAAAAGTTTTAAATTCACAATGGTACAACCATGCATATAACATAACATATAGTATGTGAGGGACAAGTTACTACCTGAAAATTTTTCCAAATCTTGATCTTGATTGACGTGCTTTGAACGTCCTGGGCAAGTGTCAAGTCCTATAAATTATAATTTACGGGCAATGAGTTATTTCTTAGTCCAACTCTTCATAAATTATTCTCTTATGTTGGTTACCATTAGGGTCACTACATTAGGCACAATATGAAGCTAATGAGCTCAAGCTACTCCAAATGCTTAACTTAACTCTTAAATGTCCAATTTTATTACAAAAACACTTTGCTTTGAATTTTCGCACAATTACCAAAAGCTGGCACACTGAACTTTGAAAAATCATAACTAATTCTAGAAAAATCGAATTGGGGTGATCCAAAATTCACTATAACCATTATTAAGTCTATTTTAAGGAAAAAATACTTTCAGTAGCCATCTCACTGTGCACACTTCCCAGTTTTTTCTTTTTCTTTATGCTGCCAGAAAATCTGACCAGTTTTAATGGTTTATTTCAAACATTTATAACTCCTAGTATACTTATCAAAATCCTTCATAATACCTATCAAATTAAAGGTCTATAAGTGTATTTTAACTCTGGAAAATCTCATAATCAAGAGATGAAGTTTGTATAGTGAAAGTTTTGCCAAAACAAAAATGCCAGACAAAAACGAACACTGGCAACTTTGTTGAACAAGTAGACTTAATTTCCAATTTTTGAATCTTTAAACCAGTCTGTCAAAAATTATAACCAGAGCCTATTCCCACACAATTTATCAAGTAGAATCGAATGAAAAACTCAAAAATACCAAAATCAAAATATTTATCCCAGATTTAGCCCCCAACTGAAATCTGCCTCCCAAAATAACAAAAATTCCTCTTTATTATTTTAACAACCAACAAGTCTAATACATCTCCAAACATCATATATCACCTTGTATATGATTAAAACATCTTCCTTCTAAAAAAAAACCCTCAAATGAAATACATGGGAGGTTCAAGAGCTAAAAAAAACTCATTGAAATCACAAAGTATTCGGCTCAAAAGAAAGCCTACGCTTACCTCTTTGCATTTTTACAAGTGGTTCGGTATTCCGGCGGTACTCAAGTAGACTAATTGGCACAAAACACCTCAGATGAGAAATCTAGGACCATAGAATTAAAGCTTATAGTGACTAGAGGAAGTTTCTTGAAGGACTTACCGGACAATAATAGTTATTCAGGGTTGAAATCAGCTTCGGTAGTCAAGAAAACTCACTATTCACTCCTCCTTCTCTCTTCTTGTTTCTTAAGGTAAAGAAATCATATTTCTCTCTTTCTTTCCATGCTTGCACGAGATTTGGCATTTAATAAGGCATGGATGGTTGTGATTTAATCACATAAAATGATCTAATCTCATCTTGCCACTTGTCACAAGTTTAAGGCTTAAGAATGCCACGTGTCATGCAACAATTGGTCTTCCACTTTTCTCTTTCTTCAGTGGGCATAAATGGTTAGGGGAAGGGGAGGCTTGACAATTTCCCTGGACTCCTGGGTTCGGTGCTTGACTCATAAAGTAAGCAACCCAGCCGGAGACCGATGAATTCCCCGGACTCAGACGCTAGATGGCATACTCCGGAGATGACAACACGAAAGGCTTAAAGTAGGTGTAATGATGTGTAATGATGAGGGACACATGTCACCCCCTCATTTGGCCAACACAAAAATGTTTTTACTTTGTAATAATTTTGGGACACTTGTCATTTCCTTATTTGGCCAACACGAAAGGTATGTCATCATGAGTCATAATGAGCTGTCATTACATACTTTACTGAAGTTATTTTTAATAAAGTTTCTCCATCGGTGCATTACCCGGAATTTTGCGTGGGACCCACATGGGACCATGGCAAGCATATCGAGGCACGTCACAAAATGCTCGAATTCCTCCGATCTCGCAACTGACGCCCCTAACCCTACAGACACCAACGAATTTTGCTCTGACTTCTTACACTTGTATTTTTACAATATTGACTTATGGATTTCTGTGAATGACACAGTGGACATCTGGGAATTGCGAAAGTAAATCTACCTTGAACACCATCGGATTTTACCACTTCACCAATTCCAGCAATGCGTCCAGATTGGTTACCTCTAAAAGTTACCTTTCCTCCTTCTCTGGTTTTCAGCATGGTGAACTTATTTCTGTCACTAGTCATATGTCTCGAGCATCTATTATCAATGTACCACTTGTTTGCTCATGATGCTTTGAGAAATACCTAGAGTGATATAATCAACCTTTAGGTACCTACACTTTCTTGGGTCCTTCATGGTTAGTATGAATTACTCTTGGTACGTGTGTCCCTTCCAGAACCCATTTGTACGTGCCAATAATCATGACTTTAGTAAAATAACATGATGAAGTATAATGGCCTTTCCTATTGCATTAATTACATGAAGCAAATGGATTTGAAGTATGCACAAACTTCTTAAAATATTTGAGGTATGCCTTACTGCCTTTCTTCTTCTTTTCTCTATTTCTATTCTAACTCAAATTATATCCAATTCCAAATTACCATGAGTGACTCTTTATGATTTAAAGATTACTTTAAGAGTTTTACTTCCTTTAGTAAATCTTTCCAATGTTTTTGTTAAATAACTTATTTTCTTATCTTTTTCTTCACATAATACACATGAAGAGATGATAGTACTTTCTAGCTCTTTTACTTTCTTCTTATGACTAATCATTTCTTTAGCTACCATGATGGATTCAATATGTAATGTATTATATTCAGATAATAACTCATCATATGAAGGTTTAAAGTCACTTACCTCAGAGTTTGATTCTTCTTCCTTGGCTACCAAGCATAGATTTGCAACTTCATCATTGTCGCTTTCTTCATCCGACGAGCTATCACCCCTTATGGATTATATGTATGCTTTCTTCTTCTTCTTCTTCTTCTTCTTCTTCTTCTTGTCTTTGTTTTTGAAGCATTCAGATTTGATATGTCTATGCTTTCCACATTTGTAGCATACTATTATTGCTCCTTTATTTCTTACTTTATCCACCTTGGTAATTTTTGAAGTTCTTTTCGCCTCTTCTATAGAACTTCTCGAATTTCCTCATAATCATTCCCATATCATCATTATCAAGAACATCTTCATTTTCTGAAGAATCATCTTCCTTGATGACTTTAAGGGTGACTCATCTTTTCCTTTTGTCATTAAACTCTTATAGTTCTTTCTTAAATTTCAGCTTTCCTTCATACTCAAAAAGATTTCTAAATAGAGTGGCTATAGATCTTATTGATTTGCTTTAGCTTCTTTGATAGATGTCAACTTTGCTTCCCATTCTTTTGTAAGAATGTTAAGGATCTTTCTTACCTATGAATTTTGATCAAATGTTTTGCCAAGTGTTGATAGCTGATTAACAAGATGAGTATACCTAAGTTCGAATTCAGAGATCCTTTCTCCAGATTTGATCTGAAATAAATCATACACTGTGATCAAAGTATTAACTCTATTTTCTTTGATTCCAGATGTGCCTTCATGAGAAATCTCAAAGAGCATCCCATACGTCTTTGGCTGTAGGCAGTATGTAGATTCAGAAATACTCCTTCTAGCTGAAAGCACTCTGTGTCATTAGAATAGCTTTACTATTTAATGTTACTAACCTCTAGTCATCGTCATCAAATTCCTCAGACTCTTTTCTACAACTTTATTTTTGATTTTCTTCTTTGGAACATAATCACCATCTCGTATCACATTATGTAGACCGTATTGTTTAGCCATTACGAACACTCTAAACTTAGCTTTCTAGAACGAAAAATGTTCTCTAGTGAAACCAGGAGCTCAAGTGATAGAAGCTCCATCTGGAAGAATGTTCTTACCCATTGTTGCCATTTACTGGATCCTTCTCAAGCTGTTAGGCTCTTTGGAGAAGACCTCGCTCTGATACCAAATGACAGAGGCAAGCTTCACCCAATAAGGGGTGAATTGGGTGATGTGATAAATTTTTTGGTTGATTCGGTGATATGAAAATTGCTGTAGATAGAGTAGAGTTGAGAAGATTAGCATACTGAGAGTTATACTGGTTCGATTCAAAACCCAGGCCTATGTCCAATCCTCAGAGATCAAGATCTACTGAGATTTTCACTATTCTTCCAAGATTCAGTGGCATCTTGGAACGCCGTAAGATAATAATCACCGTTGTATGGACTATGAGTAGAAATATTCTAATACCTAGAATTTTCTCTACCCCTTTGACAAGTCTTATATGTAGAAACAATCCTATAACCTTTCTCTCTTACTTACGTATACAAGTCTTATGAGCATCAATGTTCTCTTTTGCTACACCACTCTAAGTCTTACGAGCAGCAACATTCTCTCCTGCTTGCACCTTGTAAGTCTTATGAGTAGAAAGTAGTCCTAGGAATTATCTCAACTACTTCTCTCATAAGGATATCTACCCTCTCAAGGTCCCTGTACCTTTGGATCAAATGAAAATATGATTTGAAATGTATACAGACTCTCTCATATAGCAACTATGAGAGAGTCTGTATATAAAAATTGACTGGCAATTTAAAGCAGTTAAGAGCTAGGAGAAATATCACCGAAGTGTACACCGGAAGTTATACTGGTTCGGCCACAACCACTTTGACCTATATCCAATCCTTAGAGCTTCTTTAAGAGTTTCACTATGTCTTCCAAGATTCAATGGTTTTTGGCACCTCAGTACACAGCAAGTTCCTTTACTGGACACTCGCTCCCCCTTACCGTTGTAAAACAATCCCCACCTCAAGGTTCCACAACCTTAAGTTGTCTCAATAACAAATATTGAGCTTGAAATGAAAAACTCTCTCTCAGAGCAAATATATAATCACTGAAGTATAAAGAGTGAGTATAAGAAATAGAGCTCTAAGAATATAATGATCGATGTAAGTTTGCATGTTCTCAATTATTGTGTTCTATTCTCTGTTGAATGCTTCATATATATAGATGAATTGTGATATTTGTTGGAAATATTTCAAACATATCCATTAGGGTCCCATTGCTTTTTTGACCGTTCTTCATATTTGAAAAACTAGCCATTTGTGGTAGGTAGGCATTTTCGATATTATGGATGATATATTTGACTTCACTCTCAATGCATGATCTCTTCATTGTTTCTCTGTAAATATACTTAGGAAACTAATACAATGAAAGGTTAGTCTTATAGATAACAAATCAATAAATGTTGGATTAAAACCATGCTTTATGTACTTCATTACTCAAGTGATCATGTTTCATTACTCGAGTAGTCCCTCAAGTAACTTCATTAAAAATAAGCTAGAGAGTAAGTCAACGTTGTCTGACCATATTACAACTTACTTACTCGAGTAATCCCTCGAGTAAGTGTTCCTTTTCTTTTGATTACTCGAGTGGTCCCTCGAGAAATGGTTCAAATAACTTTAGAGATTACTCGAGTAATCCCTTGAGTAATGGCATTAAAATCTTGGCCGAGAGCAACTTCAATTACACTTAACAGATTACTTGAGTAATCCCTCGAGTAATCCAATCTTTTCATTTCATGTTACCCGAGTAATTACTCGAGTAATGTTGCCTTTCAAATGTGGTTACTTGAGTAACTACGTGAGTAATGTTTGTCATTTCTTGGCCGAGAGCTACTGGATAATTTTTGCTTTGGTTACTCGAGTAATCCCTCAAGTAAGCTTTCAAATAACTTTCTTGATTACACGAGTAGTCCCTTCAAGCAATCCCATGCAATTTTTGATAGAGAGCAATTCTTCTCTTATTACTTAAGTGATCCCTTGAGTAATAAAGGTCATTACCTGAGGGCTCCCTCGAGTAATCCTTTAAAATATCTCACAGTGCTCCTTTCTCCTGTACTTTGTCTTTCATTACTTGAGTAGTTACTTCAAGTAATGCTTTTGCTCGTAATCAAGAACTTAGTTACTTTGTTCAAATCATTTTGTTTATTATCAAAAAATTTTGTATGATTAATCCAATCTTTGTTATCATCAAAACATATGGGATCTAACATTCTCCCCCTTTTTGATGATGACAAAACTTGGTGATTTTGAACAAAGCTTTTGAAATTGAGTTTTCAATAATATGCTTCTAGATAACTTTTCATATGGAATCTTTTGTTTGATTCAAGTTTGAAAACTCTTTCAAAATAACTTTAGGAAAATCATTTTGAATTCAAATTTAATGACTTTGAGAAATCTATTATTTGAAACCCTTTTTAATCCAATTTTGATGATGTTAAAATAAAAAACTCATAATTTTTGTGTATGTTCTAAGTTGTTAACCTTGCATACAACAAAAAAAAACTCATTAGTCCACAATGTAATATAACTTGAATTGAAATTGCAGAAAGAGTTCATTACATAATCAAAAGCTAATAAAGATTCCCTTGAACCCTATACAACCATATCCATCACATATCTATATCTATAATCAAACTCACATAATTTCATCACATCATTAATCAAAAAACCTCACCCTAAGTTCTTCTCTCCCATTTTGTCTTCATCACAAGGGATATGATCAATTAAGAGAAGAGGGACTAGATGGCTTGACTGTAGAGATGGGATTGACAGGAACAGGTGTGTAGCCAGAGCCATGTAAGTCATATGAACTTGAAGAATCTGAAGAAGAACTAGAAGGTTAAGGGTCAGGAAGTACCAGAGGAGGAACCACAACAAGATCCTTTGAAGGACTTTGTGTTACTGATACCTGAGAAGAAATCTCTACTTCCATTGTTCTTTCAGGTGATTGATGATCACTAAAGGAGACAACTATTTCCTCAGTGCCAGTTAGGGATGCAATAGGTATAGGTACTGGTTCAGCTGAATTGGCTAAATAGGATCATCGACTGTGATATCCATGTGTTTAAAGATAGATGATGGGTCAGGCATAGACAATAAAAGATTGTTTGGAGGAGGGATGCATGAGGATCCAGGGTCGAAAGGTCCAGGCTGAGAAGCTGGTGTAGGCATAGATGGACCATATGAATTAGATGCCAATGCACCAAGTCTAGCATGGAGTGATCTCAGGAGCTCACCCTGAGCCTATTGTTATACTACATCTCTTCATGCCTCTTATCCATTCTCTCCATAAGCTCTCCCTTCTTCACATTCATATGGGTTACCAACTCAGCATTTGTATTGGCAATGTCAATATGGAAACCCTTAAGACTATTCTCCATAAAAGTTTGCAATTTGGCACCAAAGAAGGAATAAGAAGATATGGATGCTGGAGCAGAAGATTGTTTCTTATCCAAACGACTTGTTGCGGTCTTAGTCTTCTTCTTTTTGGCACTTGTCTTAAGTGTGCTTTTTAGAGGTAGAGCAATGTGTAGCTTTCTAATTTGGTTTCTTCCCACTGGAACTAGCCTCTCAATTAGCTCACCTTTCTCCAAATACTAAATCTTGTTCTTTTTGAGAAACAGAGATATAAGCTGAGGATAAGGCATTGGAGTGGTGGATTTTTCTTCTAATCTTTATTTCAGTGAAGATATATTCTCCCAAGTCCTTTTTCTCTTTCAGAAGTAATGAGGCAAATTTCCTATAATCCCTTTCTATGAGATATGTGTAATTATGTTCTTTGTTTACTATGGCTCTAGAATAGATATACCGTAGAACTCTGTAAAGATCACACATATCACTTGGGTTAAAACCGAGGGGTCCTACTATCTCACTAGGCCTTAGGATAGAAAATAGCTAGTTTGAATCAAGATTAGGATAATTATCCTCAAGTGGGTCTCCTATTCCTAACCAAGTGTTGATTTTGGAGGGTGAGATTAGGATTTCTTGTCCTCTAACCTTAAAGAACATTTCTTTTTGTAGAGAGTTCCTAAATGGATCATTGACAGGTTCTAAATTAAGATAGAAATGTCTTGCTATTTTGGAACAAAAAGGATGTTTTACTGAAAGCCAAGGCATATAGGATTCCAGATATAAATTGAGGTTGAATTTCAATACCTCTTGAAGAACACCGAGGTCAATATAGTACATCTTGCACACTTTTCTCCTTGAAAAGTGATCTTTGAATTTTTGTGATTCCTCAATATTTTTCACATTGAATCCAGTTGGAGGGAATGTAATTTCTTCTTCCCTGACTTCTAGTTCCCTTGAGGATTATCCCCATTTTATGCCTTTTGATTGAAAATCCTCCTCAAGAATGTTTGCCATTGCTTTGGCAATGTTTTTATCAAACTTAACCTTTTTTGATGTCTTCTCAGAGAAAGTTGGTGTGTTAGAGGAATTAGAAGAAGGTGGAGATGGTACCTTAGTCTTCTTGCCTCTACCAGGAGGAACATCCTTCTTAGATTGAGTTTTTGAGTCAATTGGTTCCTTGATCACTACCCCCTTTACCTTGGGTTTAGTCTGTGTCTTGGATTTAGCTTTTGAACGAGGAGTAAGTTTTTGTCTTTTGGCTGGAGGAGATGGAATAGAATCATGCGATTGCTGATTATTAGAACACTATAAAAAAAACGTGATTTAGTAGCAGTTAAAAATGGGTATTAGTAGCGGTTTGAACTGCTACAAACAACATTAGTAGCGATTACTAGAACCACTACTAAATCGCATGTTACAAGCAGTTTTGTAGCGGTTATATAAAACCGCTACTTAATCAAAAATAACCGCTACATCCTTTGTAGCGGTTTAATCCAACCGTTACAACACCCTTATGAACGAAATTTTTTTCAGAGATATTTGTAGCGGTTATATAACCGCTACAGATATAAAAAATTGAAATTTTGAAGGCAAAAAAAAAATGACATTTTTTTATTTTGTAGCGGTTAACAAACCGCTACTAATTTTGAATTTCATGAAATTTGTAGCGGTTATCAAAACCGCTACTAATTTCATGAAATTCAAAATTAGTGCCAAAAAATTTAATTTGAGTTTTAAAAAGGCGTGTTATTTAGTAGCGGTTTAATAACCGCTACAAATATTTAAAACTTTTTTAAAAAATATGCGATCATTTGTTTCTGTTGTTTTAATATTAAATTAAATATTTTATTTTGTTATTATTTTATCTATTTTAATTAGCTTATTATTCAATAGTTTAACTTATTAATAAATTAAAAAGAAAAATGTAATTTAATTGGATTAGTATAAAATTTATATTAATAATATTATTAAGGATAGGTAGGTAATAAGGAATTATTATGTTATCTAATATAATGTAATTGTGTATGAAAAATAGATGAAAATGAGATACAGCTCTGAAATATGTGGAAAAAAAATGGTTAGAATAAATTTTATAGAAAGGAAAGAAGTATTGTAAAAAAAATTAAAAATCTTGTTATCATATTTGATCGTATTATTCAGCTCCTCTATTCATACGAAAGAAGTTGTAAATGAGAGAAAATGAAAGAAAGGTAAGGTGAAAAGAAATTAGGGAGTGTATGAAATGAGTTATGGTAAGGGTATTTATAGGGATCCACGTACTATTTGTAGCGGTTAATGTATCCATTTTGTAGCGGTTATTAGTTAGTAGTGGTTATTTTGTATTTTTGTAGTGGTTTAATATTTATAGTGATCCACGTACTATTTGTAGCGGTTAATGTCTCCATTTTGTAGCGATTAATTTTATATTTGTAGCGGTTCAATAACCGCTATAAATATTATTTTATTTTATTTTTTAAAATTTTTTTTACATTTTAATTTAAAAACTTTTTTGCATTTTTTTAAAAATAAAAGCATAATTTGAATTTGATCACTCGTCGTTGCCATCCCTACAGAAATTTTGTAGAAAAATTATTGTTATGGATGTATTATTAAATTTAAAAAATTTAATTCAAATGACGTGGATTTAAAAAAACTCACCGCAGTAGAGGTAAATTGTGAAATGAAAGTGAGAAATGTTACAAAAGATATAGATCGAATAACATGTGAGTGTACAATTCTTACCGTATGAAAGGTTCAACTTGAGTGCAATTAATCAAGACATGTCTATGTGCTTGCAACTTCTCAGTTGCCGTTAGTTTGAAGTTCTCAGTTGCTCCAACTGGTTTACCAACTTGAGGGATAAATTCTCCTGATGTCGGCGCAGGTTTAGGACAATCGTCAACACGTTGTGGGCGGTTGAAAGCCGTCTCAAGATCATCAAAGTACCTTGAGCAAAAATATAGCACCTCATCTCCTATATAGCCTTAAGCTATAGAACCCTCTAGCCACGCCTTATTCCTCATGTAAGATTTTAATTTCCCAAGGAACCTACGAAGTACAGAAGAGAAAATTGATATAAAATGCTGAAAAGGATGACTAGCAAACATTAAATACGGAGAATAAATTAAAGCACATATTTAAAATGAGTACCTCTCAATCGGATACATATATCCAACGATATTGTACTGGTCCAGTAAACTTTGTTTCATGAATGAGGTGGACTGTGAGGTGAACCATCACAGTAAAAAAGGACGGAGGAAATATCATCTCCAAATGACAAAGCGTAAGAATGATTTTCGACTGCAGCTGATCAAGCTCCTCAACGATCAAAACCTTAGAACACAACTTCCGAAAGAAAGAACAAAGTTCCACCAAAAAGATGGAAACATCGGGAGGAAGTGTATTTTTTATAGCCAGAGGGAGTAACTACTGCATAAGAACATGTGAGTCATAACTCTTCAGGCCATCAACCTTTCGAGCCTGTAAGTCAACACATCGAGAAATGTTGCTTGAATACCCATCAGGAACTTTTAATTTCTTCAACGTCGCGAGGAAGACTTCCTTGTTCGGTTTTGTGAGGGTAAACTTTGCCGGTTGAAATCTGTCATGCTCATCTGGCCAAGTGTCTTCACGAACTCCCATATCGCATAAATCTTTCCTCGCTTGAAGGTGATCTTTTGTCTTGTCAGGTTCATTAAGCAGCGTATACAGCACATTGTCACAAACATTTTTTTCAATGTGCATTACATCAAGACTGTGTCGAAGTAAATTAGATCTCCAATATGGAAGAGTGAATAAAATACTTATCTTCTTCCACTGCTGAGGCGCCGAGGTCTTGCGCGTCTTTTGGTGAGTTTGTGCTAAATCATCACTTTTTCCAAACTCGAAGTCAACATGCTCAAGCTGCTGTAAGATATCTGTATCAGACAAAGTCTGAGGTGGTACTCTTTTTTCTGGTTTCCCATTGAAGCGATTCCGTTGCAATCTGAACTTATGCCTTCCATCGAGAAACCTCCGATGCCCCATAAAGCACCACTTTTGGCTGTGGGGAAGGTGCACTGCGTCAGAGTCAAAATTGTAAGCTGGACACGCTGACCCAGTATGCACATTCCAACAAGATAATGTGCCAAGGCCAAGAATGTCACTAATCGTCCACGTCAAGGCTGCACGCATGTTGAACAAAGTCTTGCCGTAAGCATCGTACGTCTCCAAGCCGACATTCCACAGGTCAAGCAATTCCGCAATAAGCGGTTAGAGATACACATCGATGTCATTGCCCGATGCCTTTTTGCCTGGAATGATCATAGACATAATGAAATAGCTTTGTTTCATACACATCCAGGGGGTAAGTTGTAGGGAACTAAGACTACCGGCCAAATACTGTAACTTGTGCTAAGATTCCCAAAAGGATTGAAACCGTCGGTCGCCAACGCAAGCCGAACATTTCTGGGGTCAGTCGCAAAATCTGGAAAGTCGTTGTCAAATGTTTTCCAAGCAGCTGCATCCCGCGGATGTCTTAATTTACCATCTTCATTTTTATCAACGGCATGCCACCTCATGTGCTCCGCAGTTTTAGAAGACATAAATAATCTTTGTAGACGAGGTTTCAAAGGGAAGTACCTGAGAATCTTTACAGGTTTCTTCTTCTGCTTTTTCCCCTTTTGAATTGTCTTGTACCTCGATGTGTGACATCTCTTACAAGTCTCCCTGCTGGAATCGTCTCCCCAATACAGCATAAAATCATTTGGGCATGCATCAATCTTTTGATAATTCAAACCCCAACCTGTTGATAATCTTCTTGGCCTCGTAGAATGTTGTGGGAATCTCAACGTCGGGGAATGCATCTTGTAATAAGTCAAGCAACATCAACATTCCCTTATCTGTGATCCCACACAAGCACTTGATATGATACAATTTTATCAAGAAAGATAATTTAGAATATTTACGACAACCTTATATAAAGGACGATCTGCTTTATCCATCAAGCTGAAAAAATCCTGAGTTGCTTCATTCCCCATAAAAACCGGCTCAGAGCCGTGCACTTCTTCATTGAAGTTGTCGCCTTGAAATCCAAACGCATCACGCACAGCATCATTCACAGGATCATCTTCATATACTTGAATGCCTACTTGAGAAGTTTGAGGAAGAGCATCGTCATATCTAATGCCAGCCTTCTCACCATGAACTGCCCAGAATGTATAGTCCTCAGGGAAAGGCTTCACAAGTAAATGTACCTTTACAACATTTCGTGCATGCCACTTCTTGAACTTGCATTTCCGACATGGACAGACGATCTTGCCGTTACAGCTGGCGTGAGTGAATGCGAAATCCAAGAAACTGTTTAATCCGTACAAATATTCAGGAGAATTGCGCGGCAACCTGATCCATGATTTATCCATGGCTATTAGTGAGAGAGAAGAAAGTATAGAGAAGAAGATGAGTGAGAAGAGAATGATGAATGCCAAGAACCATATATTCTGAAATTCCAACGTTTATAATTTTGTAGCCGTTCTAAAACTGCTACAGTTATAAAATATTAGTAGCGGTTATATACATAAAACCACTACAACCGCTACCAATTTTCAAGGCGTTACACATTGGTGGGAAATTCAAAATTTACACATTGAGTATTTATAGTAGTTATGTGTATAAAACCGCTACTAATATTAAAGCCGTTGGATAGCAAATTTAAAAATAATTTTTTATTTGTAGCGGTTACACATAACATAACCGCTACAAATGTGAACAAAGGCGGCAAATTTCAAAATTCAAATGATGAGTATTTGTAGTGGTTTTTATTGTAAAACCGCTACTAATATATATATAGTTGTAGCGGTTCTACAAGAAAAACTGATACAACTATATACATTTGTTGTAGCGGTTTTTATTTTAGAACCGCTACAAATATATATGCTTTATTTTTTTTAATTTAGAAATATAAATAATATTGTTGCAATTAATTCATAAATTCAACAACGTGATCTAATAATATAAATATAATTATATTAAACACAATAAGAATTTAAGTTCTGAAATACAAACTCATATATATATATATTTACAAATGTTTCAACAACAAAAAAAGATGTCCTAAACTAAACTAAGTAGCTGGGGGCTGATCATCTGGTGCTCCCACAGGTGGGGCTCCCTTAAGTGCTGCTGAATTGGGCCGCTGCGCAGAGTGAACCGCACCATCATTATCAGCAGGAGCAGGATGAGGAGGAGGAGGAGTAGTACTCGGGACGATGTAGCGAGGGACAGGGGGAACCTGTGGATGCTGCTCGTCCGGGAACAGGCGACTCCATAGCCGCTTGAGCATGTTGTTCGTGATTTCATGCCACTGCGTCTGCTGAGCATAGATCAAATCAGCGTACAGCTGCATCTGCTGCATATGCTGCAGCTATATTTGCTGCTGCTGCTGTGCCATCTGCTGCTCCAAATCTAACTGTAGCTAGTCAATAGACTCGTCCCTCGGACGTCTGACCCCTCTAGAGCTGCCAGCCTCAGAGGCGGCGCTCCTGCCGTATACCATGCTAGGTCCAGCGCCTATCCCCATCCCCCGCACGCGTCCGGGGTGCTTAGCCTGAGCCAGACCCGCCTTCAAAGGAGCCGTCGGTTCCACTGACCCCTGTGACTACTCAGGCTGGGTCTGTCGCAGCTCAGCCTACGATTGCTGCATCCGCTCCTGCCATTTTATGAAACAATTACTAATTAGCATTTTTCATTATTAACTTGGTTTTATAAAAATTATAATAATAAAATTACTTACAATGGCCGCGTCTGCCTGCTGAGAGGTCGCAGTCCCATCACGGTGCCTGTGTGTGATGGCGTACAACTCCCCATAGTCCGTCTAACAGTTCTCCTGGTGTGCCTTCGTCTCCTAAAATAATTACAAAATTCAATTAGTATTATGAAATAATCAACTAAAAGTCAGTGATATTTTGAAAAGTTACCAGCTCGCTATAGGTCACAGCAAAGGTCTTCGATCCTGCTGTGTGGTGGATGGTCTGCTAAGCACGGATCCTGGTGTTCCTCTGAGAAATCTCCTGGAAAAAAAACAATATTAAATGTATTAAAACAATAAAAAAATTTAAAATTAAAAAATTTCTAATTAAATACAATTAAATTGAAATTATAATTTAATAATTAACAATTACAAAATTATATATAAAAATCTAATAAATACATTACCTGCCCCTCAGGGCTCCTCCTGAACTGGACGAATCTCGCCCAGTCGTTCGGCGGCACACCGTCCAGACACTCTCGATCAGCTGCTCCAGAGGCATCGTCTCATCCTTATTCACCGTGTGGAAGATATGGTTCCTCCAGGCATCAACCATCTTCATGAGGGCGTACCTCTTCCGGTTGGCCCGGACGGCAAACTGCAGCTAAAAAAAATTATTTAAATTCAATAATTACAAAAAACATAATTTAAAAAATATTAATTAAATAGAATTAATTACAAACAATATTAATTAAATAATTTTAATTACCTGAACCACCTCCTTCCAAGCCTGGTCCTTCGGCCCCCTCGAAACGTACCTCCACGTCTTAAAGTGAAGGAGGAACCGCATCCAATTCGCGCCCAGGTCGTTCAGAAAGTGGTTGAGCAGGTGACCCCCATTATGGATGGGCTGGTCAGTGCCCTCATTCCACGGTACTATAACTCACAGGCTCCGATCCATGCTGTTCACACCGGCCACGTCTAGCCTCCTCGTCGAAACGTTCCTTTGCTCATCTGTACAGTATACCGCACATTAGATAAATGTAATTCAAAGTTAACATTTTGAATTTAAATAAATAATTTACTAAATTAAAAAATTAATTTACCTTAGACCTGCACCTCAAACCCAGTGGACCACGAAGATAACCCTCGTGGGTTGTTCTACTCCCGAGCCTCCTCCTCGTCGAGGAACTGCTCCATCTCCCTGATCCCAAGCGGGATCTCGAACTCCTCCTCGTTGTAGTCGTCAACGCTGATATCTGGCCCCCCAACCTAAGGCTCCTCTGGTGCGGTTGTCTCCTGTGGGATCATCTACGGTGCCTGTGGTACAGCCGACTCTAGTGGGGAGATGGGCTGAAATGCCGCGGTCGCCCGGCCTCCACGCTGCCCCCTCCCTCTGCCCCCTGTTCGACTGTTGCCACCGTGTAAAATCGGTCTGCGGACCTCAGGGGCCTTCTCCTTGTCCTGTCCTGCAGCCATATCAACTATAAAAATTTAAAAAAAAAATTAGTCACATTATTATGCAAAAATCTAATAAAAATACAAATACAAATACAAATAAAATACGTGTTATATACGTACCTCAAGTACAAATACTGAGAAATACTGTAGCAAAAACTCCTACACAGATGTCTTTTTTGACCGAATCCTACACAGATGTCTAAACGCTCAAATCTTGAAGAAACCACTCTGAGAAACCCCAGGAAATAAAATGAGCAAACATAGAAATGAGGGAGGCGGTGGCTTAAATAGGCCATATAATAGTAGCGATTATTCCAATAACCGCTGCCATAACCACTACAAATCACCCACGTTGCCTTAAATTTGTAGCGGTTCTACAATAACCGCTATAAATTAAAAGAACCTTTGAAATTTTGTAGCGGTTATTGCCCAGAACTGCTACTAAAGTGGAGACTCCTGAAATTCTGTAGTGGTTATAGCCCTATAACCGCTACAAATAGCTGACGTTTGGTATTTTGTAGCGGTTTGGTTGCTGTAACTGCTACAAATAACCGCTACACTGTTGGCGGGGCTTGGTCACACCAAGTGGCGAGAATATTATAGCGGTTTCTGTGTATTAACCGCTACAAATTAACTGCTACAAGTTTTGGTGGGAATTTCACGCCAAATTGCTAGCGGTTTTGGCTAACCAACCGCTACAAAAAACGCTGCTAATCTGTCGCGCCTCTTGGCGCGTAGCTTGCCGCTACAATTTTGTAGCGGTTTAGGTTAAAACCGCTACAAATATTGTAATTTGTAGCGGTTTGATATAACCGCTACAATTGCACCGCTACAGAATCCCATTTTTTTTGTAGTGGAAGACTCAGAAGGAGATTAGGGAGTGGTGGTTTTGGTTTTGACCATTTTGACATGACTTTCTAAAATTTTCTCTCTCAAGTGATGAATGTTAGGGTAGAGGGTTTTAAGAGATTTGAAGAAGTTTTTCTTAGTAAAGATCACTGGGTTTTGTCAAAAATAAAGTGAGGAAGAGTTTGTGAAAAGTTTTTCTGAGAGGTTACTCGAAGAATTACTTGAAGTAATCTTGTGAAAATGATGTGACAAGTAGAGATATAACCTAGATGCCTAACGTTACTCGAGGGCTCCCTTGAGTGATCTTGGCCATTACTCGAGGGCTCCCTCGAGTAAAGTTCTCTGAAAATTTTAAATGAAAGCAATTTAAATGTGTACCTGTCATAAGTAATATTTTAATTACTTATGTATATTCCCTCGATCATTTGATGGCATTTTAAGATAGATATGAGTGGAAATTGGATTGATTTTTGATCTGCACTCATGATTACTCGAGGCTTACTCGAGTAACTTTGATGATTTACTCAAGGCCTCCCTTGAGTAATCTATCTCTTCATTTTCTGTCTGTTTATTTTCAACCATTGCCGTTTCCTTTTGAATTCCTTTTGAATTGATGCTTCACTAATACATCTTCTAGGTCATTACTTGAATGGTTACTCGAGTAATCTTTATAATTACTTCAAGGAATTACTGGGGTGATGAAATTTACTTGAAGTTGTCCCTTTAGTAATATTGTCCTCTATTAACCTTTGCTTTTCATACCCTAAAATAGAATATCAAGATCCTGTAAAACAAATTCCTAGAAACTCTTATGCTTAAGTTAGAAATCATCAAAACATCAATAAATAACATCATTTAACATTTTGTAAACACTAAATAACTTACAATTCATTCGGATTTACCATTCCCAATTCTCTTCTAATATATAAGAATTGAGCTTTTGCAAGATGTTTTGTGAAGATATCAGTTAGTTGAAGATGAGCTAGAATGAATATCACCTTGACATATTTCTTTTGGACACGATATCTGATAAAGTGATGTCTAACATGAATATGCCTGGTTATCATGCTAGTGTTGTCACAGTATATTGGTATCTACTTTAGATAATACTAAGATCTTGTAGTTGTTGCTTCAGCCATAACACTTGTGCACAACAACTTGATGCTGCAACATACTTAGCTTCCGTTGATAAAAGAGACACTTTATTTTGTTTCTTGCTAAACCATAACACAAGTGATCCTCCAAGAAACTAACTTTGTCCACTGGTACTCTTTCTGTCTGTCTTGTATCCTCCATGATTAGAGTCTGAGTATGCAACTAGATATTCACTACTTTATTTAGGATACCAGAGACCTAATTGTTTTGTGTTAGTAAGATATCAAAAGATACGTTTGACAGTTTCAGCATGTGACTCCTTTGGTGCTAGTGATATCTTGACACATACTAATACTGAATTAGATGCCAGGTCTACTTGTAGTGAGATAGAGTAATGATCCAATCATTCCTCTGTATCTTGTGATATTGTAATCTTTTCCCTTAATATTAGCATTAAGCAACGTAGTTGAGCTCATAGGTATGTCCACCCATTCTATACTTCTTCAATAACTCTGTCAAATACTTCATTTGAGATATGACAATTCCATTCTTTATTTGTTTGATTTGCAAATCGAGAAAGAAATTCAATTCTCCCTTCATTAACATCTCAAACTCACCCTGCATTATCTCAGAAAATTCCTTACATAAGGTTTCTTTAGTAGCACCAAAAACTATATCATCAACATATATTTGCACAATTAAAATATCATCTTGTTTTCATTTTGTAAAAAGTATTGTATCAACTTTTCCTTGTACAAAACCTTAATCAATGAGAAATTTACTGAGCCTTTCATACCATGCTCTAGGAGCTTATTTTGAACCATATAAAGCCTTTCTTAGTTTGAAAACATGGTCAGGTTTTGTTACATCTTCAAAACCTAGGGGTTTATCTACATACACTTCTTCCATGATGTAGCCATTTAGAAATGTACTTTTTATATCCATTTGATAGAGTTTGAATCCTTTAATGCATGTAAAGGCTAAGAGTACTTGTATAGCTTCCAATCTGTGGCCACTGGAGCATATGTTTCCTCATAATCAATTCCTTCTTTCTGATTATAGCCTTTGGCCACTAATCTTTCCTTGTTTCTAACAATGATTGTGGATTCATCAAGTTTGTTCTTGAATACCCATTTAGTGCCAACGATTGGATGATCCTTAGTTCGGGGTACCAAATCCCAAACTTGATTTCTTTCAAATTGGTTTAGTTCTTCTTGCATTGCTATTACCTAATCATTGTCTAATAGGGCTTCATCAATGTTAGAAGGTTCACTCTAAAAAATAAATGCAGAAAAACTAACTTCATAGAAAATTCTATTTCTAGTTTTGACTCCTTCATTCACATCTCCTATGACTTGCTCTAAGGGATGATTTTTATTGTATTTCTAGGCTCTAGGCTGTCCTAGTGACTAAAATTCTTCTTTGGTTTGGTTAACTTCTAGGACAGAAGATTTAGAATTAGGTTGACCATTTTCTTGATTTAAAACAACTGCCTGCTCATCATCAATAGTTTTGTGAGAGGATTCAAATTCATCGAATACAACATGAATGGATTCTTCAACAACACACGTTCGTTTATTGAAAAATATGTATGCTTTGCTTTGGTTAGAATAGCCTAGGAAAATTCCTTCATCTATTTTAGAATCAAATTTTCCTAAGTTATCTTTACCATTATTATGAATGAAATGCTTACAACCGAAGATGTGTAGATGAGCAAGGTTTGGCTACCTTTCTTTGTATAGTTCGTATGGTGTCTTTCCAAGTTTTGTTCTGATGTAGGCTCTATTTGAAATGTAGCATGCTGTGCTCATTGTATCGACCCAGAATACTTGAGACAGGTTCTTTTCATTCAGCATTGCTTTAGCCATTTCAGTGAGTACTCTGTTCTTCCATTCCACGACTCCATTTTGAGGCATCCTTGGAGCGGAGAAATTGTGATCAATGCTATTAGTATCAGAATATTCTTCAAAGGCTTGATTTTCAAATTCTCCAGCGTGATCTGTCCTGATACCTACAATGGACATACCTTTCTCATTTTGCACTTTCTTGGCAAAAACAATAAATTCTGTGAAGGTTTCATATTTTGATGATAGAAAAATAGTCCATGTAAATCTAAAGAAATATCAACAATGACCAATGAATATAGTAGCCACCAAGACTTTCAACACTTGCTGATCTAACTAAATCGATGTGTAATAATTGAAGTGGTCTATTAGTTGTGATCTCATTTTTCAATTTGAAAGATGATTTAGTTTGTTTGCCCTTCTGACATGTGTCACAAATCAAATCGTTTTTTAAATTTACTTTGGGTAATCCAATCACTAAATCATTTTTAAGTAACTTGCCTAGTTGATGCATATTGACATGAGCTAGTCTCTTATGCCATAGCCAACTCTCATCGGTGTTACTTAGAAAAAAATTTTTATAAATATTTCTGCTTATATCAAGAGTATAGAAATTACCTTCCCTTTTTACTCTAAGCTTTGCTTTGAGATTCTTCTTATCTAATTGTAAATCTTTCTTGTTTACAATTAGACATTCCTCTGAGTCAAATATTATCAAGTTGTCTTTATTTGCACTTTGACTCATGCTCAGCAAGTTGTGACACAATCCTTTAATGTAATATACGTCTTAGACTTGTATGCCTTTATCATTTTTGATTCACCAATTCTTGCTTTCTTTCCCGATTGATTTACCCCAAATTTTACCTTTCCATCTTCTTTAGGTTGTATCATGATAAAATTTTTGAAATCACTGGTCATATGTCTCAAGCATATACTGTCAATGTACCACTTGTTGTTTTTGGATGCTTGAAGACATATATGTAATGAAATATGATTAAGTCTTGGGTACCCACATCTTTTTGGGTCCTTTTAGGTTAGCGCAGAATATTTTCTGAACATATGAACCTTTAGGTACCTATTGGTAGGTTCCTATTTTTCCTTTCTTTTTATGAATGCATGATGAAGTATAATGACCCTTTCTATTACAGTAATTACAATATACAAAAGGATTTGATGTATGAACATAAGGTTGAAAGTAACTCAAGTATGTCTTACATCCTGCTTTCTTTATTCCTTTCCTTCTATCTGATTTTAGATCATATCCAAAATTAGATCGGCCATTTACAAATGATTGAGCCTTTAAAATTACATTTAACATCTCACTTCCTTTAGTGAATTTTTCAAGAGATTTCATAAGATCAGTGTTTTTCTTTTTCAAAGAGGAACATTTTTTACAATCCTTTTCTAAATTCTCTTTAAGTTCTAATTCAAGAACTTTGTTTTTCTTTTTGAAACAACTAGTTTTTTAACTACTTTGATGAATTCAGAATGTAAAGCACTATATTCGGAAAGTAATTCATCATAGGTAGGATCAGAATCAGCTACCTCTTCTTCTGTTTCTTCTTGAGCAACTAGACATATATAGGCTACTTCCTCATCATCGCTATTTTCAATAGATGAACTATCTGCCCATATGGCAGATATAAAAGCTTTCTTCTTATTGTAGAACTTGCCTTTTCTCTTTTCTTTATTCTTCTGAGCCAATTCTTGACATTCTAATTTGATATGTCCTGGCTTTCCATATTCATAGCAGATGATGTGTTCTTTACTGCTTGTTCCTCCTTTCTGAAAGTTTTTGAATCCTTGGCCTTTCCTATAAAACTTTCTAAATCATTTTATCATTAGGTCCATTTCGTCATCATCAAACTCTTCATCTTCATCTTGATCTTCTTGTTTTGCTTTCAGTGCTAGACCTCTCTTCTTCTTGTCACCAATATAATATAGCTCTCATTTGAACTTTAATTTACTTTCATATTCAAAAAGACTTCCGATAGAGAAGCAAGCGATCACATTGATTTACCTTTTGCTTCCTCAATTGCGGTGGCTTTTGCCTCCCAGTCTTTAGAACAAATATTCAGAATCTTTCGTACTTAGGTATGTTGATCATAGACTTTCCCAAGTACTGCAAGTTGATTAACAAGATGAGTATATCTAAGTTCAAATACAACTATTGACTCACCTGATTTCATTCGAAGTAAATCAAATTCACTAACCAGAGTATTGATCCCGTTTTCTTTTATTCCTGAAGTTCCTTCGTGAGCTATTTCCAGAGCTTCCTACATTTCTTTAGCCATAGGAAGTGTGCAGATCCTGAAGTACTCATTTTGACTCAAGGCACTTTGAATCATTAGAATTGCCTTGCTATTGAGTGCAATGAGTTTCTTGTCATTCTCATCATATTCTGCTGGTATCTTGGGAACCTTCTGTGAATCTACAATTTTCTCTGGTTTGTAGCTTTCACTCTCAATCACATCCCATAGTCCATATTTTGTAGCCATTACGAATACTCTAAACTTGGCTTTCCAGAAAGATAAGTGTTCACCACTAAAACCTGGAGGTCTGGTGATGGAGGCTTTGTCAGGAAGAATTCCTTCACCCATACTTGTCATTGGATCCTTCTTAGGTTGTTATACCTTCACAAGAAGACCAACACTCTGATACCAAATGTTAGTGCAAGCATTTCACCCCAAGAGGGGGTGAATTGGGTGATACCAGAAATTTCATTGCGCATATAAAAATTGACTGGAAATTTAAAGCAGTTAAGATCTAGGAGAAATATCACCAAAGTGTACACCGGAAGTTATACTGGATCGACCACAACTACTTTGACTACGTCCAATCATTAGAGCTTCTCGAAGAGTTTCACTATATCTTCCAAGATTCAGTGGGTTCTTGGCACCTCAGTACACATCAAGTTCCTTCACTGGACACTTACTCCTCCTTACACGTTGTAAACCAATCCCCAACTCAATGTTCCAAAACCTTAAGTTGTCTCAATAACAAATATTGAGTTTGTAATGAAAAACTCTCTCACAATGCAAATATATAATCACTGAAGTACAAAGAATGAGTATAAGAAATAGAGCACTAAGAATATAATGATCGATGTAAGTTTGTGTGTTCTTAGTTGTTGTGTTTTATTCTCTGTTGAATGCTCCATATATATATAGATGCATTGTGATGTCCATGGGAAACATTACAAACATGTCCGTAAGAGTCCTGTTGCTTCATTAACCATTCTTTATATTTGAAAAACTAGCTGTTTATGGTAGGTAGGCATTTCAGATGATATATTTGACTTCCTTCTCAATGCATGATCTCTTCATTGTTTCTCTGCAAATATACTTGGAAACTAATACTATGAAATGTTAATCATATAGATAATAAATTAATGAATGTTGGATTAAAATCATGCTTTCTGTACTTCATTACTTGAGTGGCTACTCAAGTGATCATGCTAAATTGCTGGAGTAGTCCCTCGAGTAACTTCATTAAAAATAAGCCAGAATAAGTCAACGTTGTCTGACCAAATTACAACTTGCTTACTCGAGTAATCCCTCGAGCAAGTGTTCTTTTTCTTCTGATTACTTGAGTGGTCCCTCGAGTAATGGTTCAAATAACTTTGGAGATTACTCGAGCGATCCGTCGAGTAATGGCATTAAAATCTTGGCCAAGAGCAACTTCAATTATACTTACCAGATTACTCGAGTAATTCAATCTTCATTTTATGTTACTCAAGTAATTACTCGAGTAATATTGCTTTTTAAATGTAGTTGCTTGAGTAACTACTCAAGTAATGTCTATCATTTCTTGGCCGAGAGCTACTAGATGATTTTTGCTTTGGTTACTTGAGTAATCCCTCGAGTAAGCTTTCAAATAACTTTATAGATTACCCGAGTATACCCTTCAAGTAATCTCATGCAATTTTTGATAGAGAGCAATTCTTCTCATATTACTTGAGTGATCCCTTGAGTAATGAAGGTCATTACCCGAGGACTCCTTTGAGTAATCCTTTAAAAAATCTCACAGTGCTCCTTTCTCCTATACTCTGTCTTTCATTACTTGAGTAGTTACTTCAAGTAATGCTTTTGCCTGCAATCAGGAACTTGTTACTTTGTTCAAATCATTTTGTTTATTATCAAAACTTTTTGTATGATTAATCCAATCTTTGTTATCATCAAAACATATGGGATCTAACTTGACTTACCATATGAATCGCTGATTCAGACTTTCAATATCCTATATCACGCTTGAAGTATATGTTAAATGATGTTTAATAATAATAACAAGTGAAAACTTTACAAATAAATAACATTTAACTATGTTCAGATTGAACAATGTAAGTGTGTTGTGTTTTGGTTTCTAACAGAGTATCACTCAAGTTCATAGTGGCCTCACATGAGTGCAACATCATATTTCCTCCTCTGCTTCGATTTGCACTTTTATGTGAAAAAGAGAGTGCATTTTCTCACTTGCTAGTAGTGTGGGCCCTCACTCGAGTACATCTTGTCTCACTCGAGTGCATGTGTATTTTACACTATGGGCTCATGTCTCTGGATAACACTTTTAACATACTTTTCAATAGTGTGATTTTGCACTTGCAAGTGATGTGGCTCCCCACTTGAGTGACAATGTCTCACTCAAGTGCATTATTGTATTTCAACTTTAGGCTTTGCTTCTAGACAGCACTCATACCGATTTTTACAAGAGTGAGATTTTACACTTGTAGGTGATGTGGGGCCTCACTCAAGTATTAAGACGCTCACTAGAGTGCATAGCATTTCCTCACATCTGGTCAACCTTATGCTCATCACTTGCGGCAATATTTTAGGAAGTTTGTTTTCTCACTCGTGAGTGTTGCTCTATCATTTGAGTACCACAACCATTGCTCAAGTGCACTTCTCACTTTTAGCTCTTCCTTGACTCGAGTAAACACTTCTTATACCATACTTGTAAAACTCGAGTGAGCTTGAGGCTCTCACCCGAGTATTGAGTCTGTGCTCAAGTGCAACGACAATTTCCCGTCTCTGACTTTGCTCTTTGTCAAATACTTACCAGAGTGTTCCTTCATGATCGAGTGCAAATTAGATCATTACTCGAGTGCTAGGTTCATCACTTAAGTAGTCTTGCAATTTTCAACTAGAAGACTACTTCTGTAAAACACTTTTAGTCTCACACTTGTTGTGCTCAAGTGCAAAACTACTTCTCACTCGAGTGCATCTTGTAACCCCCTGCCGTAATTAATATTCGGATTACGCAATAAAGTGAAATAGAGACCAATAAGAACAAAATTTAATATTATAAACCCGTCTACCAGACGGGGTTTTCACAAACACCTTTCGAAATCATTTATAAACTTGGTCTCAGAATCACATTTCCGAATACAATTACTACGCGGAATATCACATTCATAACAAATCAGAGTACACAACAATAATCCCGGTTTCCATATATTAACTCAAGCTTTATAGAGCACATTCGCCCATACAAGCCCTCATATGGGGATTACACAAAGTCTTCTCAAATACATAGCAAATCCTCATCCACATACTTATATACACATCCAAATCTATATACTCCCATCTGGGATGATAACCAACTACCAAAACAACTACTGAAGGAAGTCCTCATCGCCCTTGGCTGCTTACTCCATCATCGATCTACTACCCTGTCTGAAAGGTTAGTAGGGGAGGGTGAGATTCTATAGAATCTCAGTAGGATAACAATATCAATATGCATGTACGATAAATGTTTAATGCATGACATGCTTGCATCACACAACTCATGATAACACAATGACAATTTGCCAGCTCAATGCTTCGAACAATATACCTATGGCCATAGCATAAATTGAAACATAGCTTCAAATTACACATAATTATGCAAAGCTAAGACATGCACCAACACACTAACACATATATCAAATACAAGCAGAAGAGATATGTTTCCTACCTCCAGTCTTTTCTCCTCGATTTGCGTGCCAGCAACTCGGGGCTTCACATTCGATCCTACAATGTCAAATGTACTATTTAGACACTTCCATAGTTTTTCTGGGGGTTATATGAGGCTATATTGAAAATTTACTAAAATACCCCCGGGGACCCGGCCCGGCCCCGCCGTACCCGGTCCGGCTGTACTTTTCTTGAAATATTGACATGGGCTATTCTAACATATTTTCGCCCAAGGAATCCATTTTCGGACTCGGAATTATCAAATTCAATGTCAATTACAAAATTACCCTTGGCAGCCCCACTTTAAGGGTTTCAGGGGCGTTTTCGTAATTATGCTTTTTCGGCCTTTTCCGAAAAAGTGACCAACTGTAACCCCACCTAATTTTCGCTCCTGAACTCAATGGAATCATCAAATCATTGAAAATCCATCTCTAACCCCTCCAAACCAGGCTTGGCCGAAATTCTCAATTCCCCGGGAAAAATTGGGGTTTTTCGGTTCCGGCTCCGTAAACGCGTTCCTTTCTACTCCTAACCACTTTATTGACTATTCCATTAGGTTAGAACTACCATTTAGTATCAATTTAGGCAGCATAACACCTAGGCCAACCCATTTTCCAAATTTACAAACAAAGACAATCCGGTGAAATTTCACCGATTAAATCAACCACAGCAGCCAGAATAGTCAATATGCACGAGTTTGGAAGTTACCTCAAGCTCCCACTAGCTTTTCCTTCTTGTGGCTGAAAACCCTAACTTCAAAACACCAAAAGAGGAGCTTCCAAACCTTAAAGAACAAAGAGGAGTAGTTTAGAGTCGGAGTTATACGCGTTAGGAGCGAAATCGTCGGAGAAATCGGCTTACCTTGTGATTTTTCTTCTCTTTCTCTCTCTAAACTCTCTCAACTTTCTCACACTATGTTCAGGTGCTGTGCGTGAATGAGCAGCTGAAGATGATGAGAAGATGTTTTAATTCCATGCTTATGTCATCTTGCCTTTTGATGATGTCATAATTCCCAAAATTGGCATTTTCGGATTTTCTGGCAGATTTTCTGCCCAATCTTTGAAAAATCATAACTAATTCTAGAAAAATCGAAATGAGGTGATCCCAAATCCAAATGAAAGATATTTAAGTCCTCTTCATAGGAAAAATATTGGCCATTACTAAAAATCACCACACAATTCCAGAATTACATAAAACTCATCACTGCCCCAAAACAGAGTTCAGTTTCCATCCCAAACTTTGGACAGTCATATCTCCTAGTTCACAAAACGAAATGGCACAAATTATATGTCCATTTCGAAGCTTGAGATGTGAAATATAAGACTGGAAAGTTTCATAATTTTATGACATCATGTGCCTAGTAAAAACGTCTACACGAGAAGACTGCCCAGACAGAATTCACACTGGACAGCATTTCCAGTTTTGCAACCAATGTGTCCAATCCAATTTAAATCAATTCCAATGATTAAATACCACAACATGACACCATTTCCATCACAATACCCCATTCAATTCTTCCCTCTATTCTAAGTCAATTTGGATGTTAATCCACAATTGAACTCAAATACAGGGTTTTGGCGTTGCTCATAACACAAGCGACTACAATCCACTTTATATTCTCTAAAAGGGTTCATTAATCACTAACCACGTCCACTTTTGTAGTCATTAACTCCTAATCACAATTTGGGATCTTGCTAAACCGGGGCTTAGCAATCCACTAACCTCAGGCTTATTCTCTAGCCTCGAGTCTCAAAATTCGGGGTGTTACACATCTCCATTACTCGAGTACATCAGTTAAAATCATAGTATTGTACTATGAACTTTGTGAAATGCATTTGGTAACATTTTGAATCAATGTTTACACTTCTAAAACATGAGTTTCTTACTAAAACACATAATCACCTTTTGTTATCATCAAAATTTGGATTCTAACATTCTATACCTCATTGCACCTGTATGGTTGATTGGGGGGAGGTTAAGATTCAGAGTGAATCTCAGTATTAAACAATGCTAACTATGCATGCAAGATAATACTTATGCCAACATAATGACATATGCATGCTCAATGCTTTACAATACATTCATGGCTATTGCATTAGTACAAACAGAGCTTCAATCATTTGCTTATATTCCTTACAATTCATCAAAGCAATAATACATATCATCACACAAGCATACATATATCAAATGCATACAAGTCAAGAGAGTTTAACAACCTTGTGTCTTTTAGTCCTTAGGTATCCATTGAAAGTCCAAATATATGCCTATGGGATTAGGAAAGCTAAACTAATAAAAAATATGAAATGTTGAAACAGGGGTCATGGCCTTGACCAAGAAATCCTCTATTCTTAGCTCAATTTTAAAAAAGCATAACTAAATCTACAAAAATTTAAATAGAGTGTTCAAAGTTATATGGAATGCTCTTTAAGTTCTCTACACAGAATAAATTTGAACCACCCCCATACACAACCACAGAATTACAGAATTATAGAATTCCATAAAATCCCACACTGTTCCATAATCAAGTCCAGAAACAGGGCGCCACTTTGAAAATCCTTATCTCTTAGTATACATGTCTAAAAATTATGCACCACCTAAAAAATTAAAGCTCTATCTGTCTACTTTAATCTTGGAAAATTTCATTACATTTGGACTGGGTTTGACCATTCAACATTTCAGCACAACCAGACTGCCTACTAGAAACTTCAATCCAACAATCAATAGTTTTGCAATTTCACTATCAAACTAGTCTAGTATGATCTCTAATCCTCAAAGATCATCATTTTCATTATTAAAACAACACATAGCCCTAAAATCATAGCTTGGACCACATCATAAGGCAGCACCATAAAATCTATAAAACTCCACCAAACAACACAATACTTGGTTCAGATTAAAGCTCAAGCTCACCTCTTCCTATTAATTCTTCAACTTTGATTCTTGCTAGAAGACTCAAAACACCTCCTCTTCAAAAAAAACCATAGAAATGAAGCTCTTGGAGAGGAGAACAACATTCATGAAGATCATTTGAGCCAAAAAAGGAATTATGAAGGTGAAAAGTGAGCTAGAAGCTCTTACCTTGATCTTGCTCTTCGTTTTCTCTTTCTTTTCTAATATTGTGTGACTTTTTGGAGAGATGGGGTGAATATGAAATGTCTGAAATATCTATTCCGTTGGCACCTTAATACTTGCATGAAATTTGGCTAAAAGAGAGAGGGAAAACATGTCGCTAATATTCACTCTTCTCGATAAAACTTGATGGTTAATTGACTAAAGCGTAGTTAGCTTAAGTTGAGTTGAATTTTCTCTTTCTTTCTCCTTCTCACTTAACCAAATTGTGCTACCAAAATGGAGAGGAATTTGTTGACTCAATTATCTAACTTTATCTCTACTTAACCAAATGCTTAGCCCAAAATTTTCCAAGTGTCAAGTTCCTATAGCTCTTGGAAAAAGCAAGTGGTTAATTAATTAACTAAGGTTGACTTAGTTAACTAAATTGGTCTTCTCTATCTTTCCTCCTTGCTTTTCATTTCTCATAATTACTTCTTACCTTTGAAGAGCAAATCCTAGCCCTCCAATTTGTTTTCCAATTTTAACCTCAAGATCAAGTGGTAATTGACCATTTTTCCCATGTTTATGGCAATATTATTTCTTGTGCCATTAGTTCTTTTCTTTCTTTACGTTTCTCTTTGTTTCTTCTTTCTAGACTCCATTCCCCTTTTCCTTTGGATCTAAGTTAGGCCTTATGTCATATTGACATATCCAAAAGAAATCGGGTTTTTTTCTTTTGACAATTCATACAAAAATTCATATTCGATTTCAGGTGTGGTTTCTAATAGGCATTCTATTTCTTATGCATTCCTGGGACACTTGCTAAACCAAGGCTAAGCAATCCACTTAATTCAAGCTTATTATTTAGCCTCTAGTGCCAAAATCTGGGATATTACACTTCTCTCTCCGTTTAATAAATTTTGTCTTTGAAATTTTGAATGACTATATGCTGGGGAATCATTCTAGATACTCAGTCTATCTCTTTCATGTGTAGGGTCACAAACCATACAACACAATCATCATTATATTCTTAGAAAAGATCTCAAATAGTATTCAGCATTTGCATCTATCATGATGAGATTCAACAATCAGTGTGTAACATAAACTAGCATAGGACACACTGGTCTAGTATTACACAATTGACATATAAGATTGCATAGCTGAGGGTCTCTACCCCTATTCCTTGGGTCACTGCTCGACATAATTCTGAATACATCTGCTAGCCTAAGGACACACTAGTCTATTAAGTCTTAGGGCCTTTGGACACACAAGTCCACTACAACGTAACGAGCATGTAGGATCTTATAGCTTAAGAACACTATCTTATGCAATCTTGCACATTGGGTCTTACTACCCAGGGAATCTCCCCTATACTTACAAGCACTTCAGGACTTACTGCGTCGAGCCTCAGTTCATCACCATTCTTAAATACATAACATTCTGCCGGCATAAGGACATACATGTCCCTTAGGTCTTTTGGCCTCAAAACATTCACTTTATTATCTTTACTGAATACACATCGAGACTAATGACCTCATGGCACACAACCCATAAGGTATTCTGAATTCATTCCAGGCTCTACCTCTTGCTACTCAAACTTTTCATATACTTGCATAATGTTCATGAAGCATGCTAAACAAACCATCGCATAACAAGTATTTGGCAATCACAGGACACACTGTTCCAGACAACATAATTTAACAATTCAAATGCATATGCCAACCTAAGGACATACTGCCCATAGGTCTTAGGGCATTTCATAACATAACAATTCGATTGCATCTGCTAGCCTAAGGACATACAGCCCACTAGGTCTTAGGGCATTGCATAACGTAACAATTTCGTATATTCATAAAGCGAATACACGTTATGGTAAATACTTACATGTAGAACCATTATATAAGATATGAGAGCAAGAGTTGCTTTCCTTTATACCGTTAAGCATGTTCTTTCTTAATCTCTTCTTTTATCTTTCTTTCAACACGTAGTTTTGGAGAAAATCATGGTAATGCACTAGGTCAAATAAACCCTTCTTGTAAGAAACCTATTCGAGGTGGGACTCATTACAATGCTGCACCTTTGAGAGTTGATGTCCCAATAGCTCTACTTTATTGTTCGACGTCACGACGGCTCTACTCTATGGTACTTTACTCAGTGCTTTAATCAATCCACTCTGACTGGTCAGCCCTTCCGTTCATAACCCTCTGTAGGTAGCCCTTTTCAAATCAGAACCCCTTATAGATATCTCTCTCCGGTTGGCCGTCTCTAAATAGAAGTACCATTCTAACAGGAAATCTAGATCTTATAAGGTCTCTCTTCTCTAACAATTTTATACTCTAGTTTCTTTAATTTCGCCATTTCATTTGAGATCATTCTATATAGAATTTCAATGTTGGTTCGGCTCTAGGAAAATTTTAGTTCCCTTATTGGGGTAATCTACCCACAATGTACAGGGAATTCAAAAGCCACTAGCATAACTTCTATTTTTGCCTCAGCCATGAGACTATAATATGAAACTTTTCTCAATCTTTCTATTACTTTATTCTATCAGGGAACAAACTCTTAGTTGTTCTTCTATGGGAAGATTCTATAATCAAGTTCTTTCCCTATGCTAAATCAGCAACTAGCATCCTTAAGAAAACCTCATACACATTTTTCATAGATTCTAGTATCTCAAAACATCAGGGTCAATTCAAATGCCTAAAGAATTAATTTAACTATTGTTTGATTCTTAGGTTACAATTTATTGGGTGATAACTCTCTAAATATTCACCCTCTCTTCTAAATTCATAATTGAATCTAGAACCTCAACATTATATAGATCAGAAATCAAGGTCTAAAACTATACCCATTAGGCATGCTAAGATCATGATCAATGGCACTTGGTCTAACCTTCACGGTATTCAGGTAATATCCTCAAAACATTACTGAAGGTTCAACATTATTCACAAGGTTTACAAGGTTCAACTTTTGTCATGAAATAAAACCTTAGTGTAACCTGATTAAAATTTCAACCTAAGCACTATTTCAACTTAAATCTGATTCAAACCTATCCTTAACCTTTAGTATCATAAGATCAGATCCCCTAGGATCGATATACGATAAAATCATCACTTATCATCCATCATTGTATATCATACCTATACACCTTTAACACCACGGTGTTGCTAAGGGTCATTACCTAGCACGGAGAAACCTCAAAACAATCAATATGCCTCGAGTTTCCATATCCTCATCAAATAAACTTTTTTGGGTTCACTGCAATAGAAATTGTTCGGATCAAAAATCAATAATTACCTCATCATCTCTATGCCTCTGATCATTCCTTATGTCATTTAAGAACTTCTAATCAAAATTCCATACCTTTAAACAAAAGGCTTTAGATTCCTAAGGTACTTCCCAAGGGGTCACCCATCCCAGGATTTCTCTCGCTTGAGCATGCTTAACCTCAAAGTTCCAATAGGATCCAGGGCATTAATGCTGGTATAGATCCACATATCACTAGGTATCGGCAGCTCATATATGTCTTGATCCTAATACAACATATCTGCCTTCGCAGAATGCTGAATATTGTCCCCAAAGGGAAACATAAACAATAGCAGATTCTTAGTACAACTCCCCTATGTATTCCCGTAACATAGGGTAGGGATCTAAATCATACTTTAACTTAATATCAAAAGCCCTAAAGTTAGCAACAGAATTTGAATCCTATGCTTCCACTTCTATCCTTAAGGTCTCATTGTCATTATCCCTAGTAGAGGAATCCTTACTGGGACTGGGCACCACTAACATCCCTGTCAAGCAAAGCCACTTTCTCTATATAGATTGATGCCTCTTTGTTCAACAAGTTGATTAACAGACATGAGTGGTCTAATTCCTTAGGTTCCCTAGCTATCTGTAACTCCTAGTTACAATAGCACTAATAGGGAATTACTTTACTATTCATATGAGCAAAGAATGTAACCTATAGTTAGAACTCCTTTGCTCTGACTGGACTTGTATCTCTCAGCAGACAATTCCATTACTATAATCTTTGATTAGATACCAAAACTATAACGTCTTTATTCTTGAAATCGATTGGATGAGATTGTACACAATAAGTTAGAACTACTTTCATAAAATCATTTTAAATTCCTAGCCTCAAGAAAGGACTTGAACCTGTAGTTGAGTAGGTTTCTTATATTAATTTTTAAAATCTTACGGAAGCGTCATTCAGTGATTCATAACGTCATCACTACTCATCAAATATTATCTTTATTAAATTCAATCAGAGTGATTCACTATTGATTTATCTAGCTAAGTTATTCTTTTGCTCATTCTTAGTTCATTCATTTGCATATTTATACAAACAGTATAGCCACACAGGGCTACCAAATTGTCTAATATAAAACACAACAGATCAATCTTCACTTTTCTACCATAGTTTCCTCTTGGGCAACTCCCTATAGTACTCTTATGTACTTCATCACACTTGTATGGTTGGTTGGGAGGGGGTAAGATTCAGAGTAAATCTCAGTAGTAAATAGTGCTAACTATGCATGCAAGATAATGCTTAGTGTATGACATGCTTGCCATATATATTTATGCCAACATAATGACATATGTATGCTCAATACTTTACAATACACTCTGGCCATTGCATAAGTACAAATAGAGCTTCAATCATTGACTTATGTTCCATACAATTCATCAAAGCAATAACACATATCATCACATAAGCATGCACATATCAAATACATGAAGTTAGGAGAGTTTAACAACCTTAGGTCTTTAAGTCCTTCTCTCATTCTCTTTCCTTCCAACCATTATAGCATCTTGGAAATTCTTCCATTTCATCTTCTTTAACTTCTCATGCCCCTAGATACCCAATCACATAATTAGAGCCATGATAGCAAGTCATTGGAAGTGTATAATAATGTCTGAGATGTTAGGGAGGCTAAACACATCACGTTGGTTATCTTTTAAGATACTTAGCCATTGGAAGTCCAAACAAGGGCCTATAGTGTTAGGAAAGCTAAACCAATCAAAAATACGGAATGCTAAAATAGGGGTCTTACCCTGGCAAAAAATCCTTTGGCCGCAATCAAGAGAGGTGATTGAACCATATTTTTACATGATTTTCATGATTTATTTGGGATTTAAATGCATTTTTATGAAGCATTATTGCATGATTAAGCATGAATTTTGATTAGGAACAATTGTTTTGAATTAATGGTAATTAGGGGCAAAATGATCAAAATTATTAATTATTTTGTACAATTGTTTCTTAAACTTTTGATGCTATTTGTACTTAATTTTGTATTATAGGTGTTTTGGAAGAAATTTTGAGATTTTGAAAAAAATGCAATTGGGTCAAATTAATATTTCTGAGGAATGGGGAAAATTATATGAAATGCCCAGAATTTCTGAAAATTTCCAATATGTGAGAGAGAGGGCCAGAAAATAAAATTATATAAAAAAACCCCAAGGTTTTAAAAATTGAGTTCGGACCTATAGAAATTTCAAATAGTTATATGGAAGTCCCTCAACCAAGCTTTTAATATTTTCAGATTGGTCCCTGGTCAAAACTTGCGTTTTGACCAGGAAGCAATTAGGTTCAGCACGGATGACCCGCTGGACATGGGATGACCCGCTGGACATGCATTTTGGACATGGCACAGACCCGATATTGAATCAGGACCCGAGACGCAAGCTGAGATTTGAGGAGAGTATATAGAACAGCGCCGCAATCACCTGAGCTGTATCGCATCAGCATCGAGAATCACCATCATCGCATTAGCTTCTTCGCCTCACATCATCATCAACGTCGCTGGCGGCGTCCATCTCCACCACTAACGTCGCCAGCGACGTCCGCAAAACCCCACCGTGAACAGAGTTCAGAACAGACGACACAGGAGCATAGGCGAGAGCCGCGAGAATCAAAACCTGAGAGCTTCATTCCTTCATACCTCCACCTTCCTCCTTGTCGGCGACACTGTTCCCTTCCTCTGTGGCCGGTGAGACTGCCATCCCAGGACTAGAAGGAGCTGCCACAGATTGGGAGAGAGCTGGGAGTGAAGTTAGGATCTGCAGTGGAGCTGCCGCAAGCCTCAAGTCTCATCATCTCCGCCCCACTTCAAGTTCAACTTCTTTCTCCATTTTCGGACCTCCAACATTGCTTCTTCATCGGTTTGATTGCCAGGCGTACTTCCTCTGTTCTGATTCGTTTCAGCCGTGGCTATCTCTGTTCTGTTCTGCTTTGATTCAAATCCAGCCCTTGCATTAAATTGATTTAGTGTTAATTGGTTATTTTAATCTTTGATTTTATGGCTGGGTGTTTGAATCAGAGTTTGAGTATTTTTCTTGAAGCTATTCACATGATAAGCTAGGCAATTTTGTGCTCTTGGAAATGAATTGGAGATGAATTGAGCTCACATATGCTTCTTCAAAGGGGAGTTTATTTTATCTATAGTTCATTATATTTGTGATTTCTTAGATTTAAGAATTCATTTATGTAGTAAAACTATGATTTTAGTTATGATTTCTATGGATTGAGTTGCTGTGATTTGGAATTTGTAATGAGGATTTGTACTCATCAATATATATGGTTATATATATGTTTATCTATGATTCTATTATTTCTATCTATTTAACATGGTATTGTTGGATAGTTTGATTGAATTGGAATTGTAGTTAAACCTAAATGCATTGCTCATTCCATAATCACTCTCTAAGGGGTTTTAATAATGCTTAAATAAATGGGTTCATGAGTTTAAGCATTAGACTCAATGGTAATTGGGGTTTGGTATATTAGAAAACTTAGAGAAACTCATTACACTAAGAGGGCTTAATAGCATTTCAAGGGTAGGGGTTCCTCTCTTGTGATGCTAGACTCAATGGTAATTGAGGTTTGGTATATTAGAAGCTTAGTGAATTAACTCCCCAAATATCTTAATTGAGCAAGAATAACTATTGAAAACCATTTTCAAGAGCATATTTATCACTTGCATTTTTAACCAATTTCCATTCCATATCAATTTTATTCCAAAAATCCAAAAATATTAGTTTTGAAAGCATTTTAGTTTAATTGCAATTTAGTTGTTAGATAAAAAAGCTCAAAGACCATTTTCAACTCATTTCATTTCAATCATTGCACTTAGTTTCTAGGTAATTAATAAAAGGCTCTTCGAGAGACGATCCGGGATTGTACCCTATATTGCAATCCTTGGTTTAATTTTTGAAGAGGTTACCAAGGCATAAAAGCCAACAAAGCCTTAATTCTTCAAGAGGTCAAAAAATTTTAGGCCATAGCCAAGAAATCCTCTGTTCTTGGCTCAACATCCAAAAATCATAACTTAATATATAAAAATATAAATAGAGTGGTTCAAATTTATATGACAAGCTAATTAAGTCCTCTATAAAGGAAAAATTTAAACCACCACCATATGCAACCACAGAATTATAAAATTCCAAAATTTCTCATACTGTTCTAGAATCAAGTCCAAAAATAGGGCACTACTTTGAAAACTCATATCTCTTAGTATACAAGTCCCAAAATTATGCACCACCTAACAAATTAAAGCTCTATCTTTCCACTTTAATCCTAAAGAGTTTCATTACATTTGGACTTGGTTTGACCATTCAACATTTCATCACAGCAAGACTGCCTCCCAAAACCTTCAATCTAATAATCGACAATTTTACAATTTCAGTATCAAACTAGTCTAGTATCATCACTAATCGTCATAGATCATCATTTTCTTGATTAAAACAACATATAGCCCTAAAATCATCATAGCTTGGATGAAACCATAAGGCAGCATCATAAAATCCATAAAACTCCACCAAACAACACAATACTTGGTTCAAATTAAAGTTGAAGCTCACCTCTTGCTCTTTCTTGAGCTCTTATCTTGATTCTCCAACTTTGGTTCTTGCTAGAAGACTCAAAACACCTCTTATTCAAAAACAAAACCCAAAAAAATGAAGCACTTGGAGAGGAGAACAACATTCATGAAGATTGTTTATGCCAACGAAGGGATTATGAAGGTGAAAAATGAGTTAGAAGCTCTTACCTTGATCTTGCTCTTCTTTTTTAGTTTCTTTGCTCACCTTGGCCAACTTTTTAGAGAAAGAGGGAGAGTATGAAATGTCTAAAATTTCTCTTCACTTGGCACCTTAATACTTAGATGAAATTTGGCTAAAAGAGAGAGGAAAAACATGTGATTAATATTCACTTAACCAAAATGTGCTACCCAAATGGAGAGGAATTTGTTGACTCAATTATCTAACTTTATCGCTACTTAACTAAATGCTTAGCCCACAATTTGCCAAGTGTCAAGTTCATATGGCTCTTGGAAAAATCAAGTAGTTAATTAATTAACTAAGGTTGACTTAGTTAACTAAATTGGTCTTCTCTCTCTTTCCTCCTTGCTTTTCATTTCTCATAATTACTTCTTACCTTTGAAGTGCAAACCCTAGCTCTCCAATTTTTTTTCCAATTCACCTCAAGATCAAGTGGCAATTGACCCTTTTGCCCTTGATTATGGCAATATTATTTCTTGTGCCATTAGTTCTTTTCTTTCTTTACATTTCTCTTTGTTTCTTCTTCTAGACTCCATTCCTCTTTTCCTTTGGATCTGAGTCAGCCTTTATGTCATATTGACATATCCAAAAGAAATCAGGTATTTTCTTTTGAGTTCGGTTTCTAATAGGCGTTCAATTTCTTATGCATTCCTGGGATACTTGCTAAATAAAGGTTTAGCAATCCACTCAATACAAGCTTGTTCTCTAGCCTCTAGTCCCAAAAATTGGTATATTACAATGGTTGTACTTTGTAATCATCATATATTGTCTCTCAAGAATGACAATTCATATGGTAAGACTATCATGAAACAATTGATGAACAAACAAGCAATTTGTCTTCCAACTTCATATCAGAAAAACAACATAATGGTTTCTCTTAAATAACGATAAACTAAACAGTCCAAACCTTTCCCCTTCCCTACACTCATGATGAGAGTACTCCGTGTTTCTTCATTCTTTGATGACTAGCACCATAACCAAGTGCCCTTTTATTACCTACCAGTACATGTGACTACCACTCTTCAACTTTTAATGTATGGAATGATGGTCCAAACTGTTCACTTCCAATCTATATAAACTCCCAAATTCCTTATGTTTATCATCCTCCTCTGTTCTTTCAATCGCCAAGAAGAAAGACCATATTGAAGACTTGTTAGAAAATCCATAGCATCATCCTCCTTCTCTATCTCCCTCCCCTCCTCCTTAACCACCACCACCTCATTCTCCCCTTTCTCCTCCACAACCTCTACCTCTACCTCAAGTGGAGGTAATGATGCAGTATGTAGAATGCATTGACCATGCAGTGAGGATACTGGCCAGATATTTGTTGAGTATGAATAGGAAGGCTAATCTCATTCTTGATAAATATGGTGTTAAGTAGCTTGATGATATGTGATTTGCTGTGAATTTACAAAAATTTTGATTCATTCAAATTGAAAGAAATAAAAGTTCCTAAATTTAAACCAGACCTTAGATCTTCTATTAGGCAACTAGCCACTAGAGGGTGATATTTTTAGGTTTTATTTTTATAGGATATAAAAATGTAATTATCTGGGCACTAGCTACCCAAAAAATTTAAAAAAAATAATAATACCGCACAATTATTAACTAATAACCTTTGATATACGTATATGTTAAAAAAATAACATAGCTTATAGTTATTAACCAAGAACCGTAATAAATATAAACAAATAAATAATATTTTTATCGATACAACTGTTATGTAAAGTCTTCTACATGACAACCCATAAAACCCTACCCCTCTTCTTCTATTTACACATATGAAATAGAACATACTTAACACTTGGTCTGTTATAATTAAACCCTAAAAAATCATAACCCTAGTACTCCTACTGTCTTTTTAAGGTATCGAGAGTCATTTTTAGTCGAGTCCCACTATAAAAAGCCTTCATCTTACTTCTCAATGATAGTCATACTAATCAATATCTTTACACTTGTCTCAGTGACTGCTGAGCAAGTTACTTTTGCTTACTCTGATTCACATTTTCATTGTTTATGAGCCCAAACTAGGCATATTCTTTGGTGTTATGCTCTCCTTATTTGATTGGGGTGCCTTTATGAAGTCAAGACACGATAAAGCATTCAAGGTGACATTAAATTGCTTTTATGAAGTTATGCTTTTTTTGGAAAACCTATTAGTCCTCTGATCAAAGGTTTATTTCCTATTACAGGAAGTTGTTAAACCATTGCTTTGACTAAAGGTTCCTACTTTTTTGATCTTTTTTAAAGCACCTTTTGAAGATATGATCCTTAAGGAGAATACATCTCCTTTTTGGAAGTATCCATATCTTCGAATATTACTTCAAAAAGCTTAATAGGTTTAAATAATAAACTAGTTCATGTATATCGATGAGTCATACATGAACAAGCTCTATGAATATACTAATTCAGATGAACCGAGAGTCATACATGTACAAGATTTGTGAATAAACTAGTTAAGGTGACATATTGAATTTATTGTTTTAAAGTTACATTTTTTTGGACATCACATTATTGCTTTGACTGAAGGTTCATCTCCTGTCTTTCTATTGAGTAGGTGTCACCAAATTAAATGCTATGAAATTCAATATCATGATCAGTAATAGACTCTTTAATGTGAGAGTTTCTGAGCTACTTAGTCTCGTCTCTCTCTATATATAATAAAGTAGTACTTCTTACATCAAGTAGTGATCCAATTTGGATGGATCATATTTTTTGGGCTTTATGGCTTGAATCAATCGCATTCCTGATCTACATATATATAATAATGTAAGTGTCACCTATACCTTGTGCCTCTTCAAGAATTAAGTTGAAAAGCAAAGGAAGATGGGGTAAAAAAATAGCTCCTATCAGAAAGGGCACAGGGGTTATGTAAAACCTTGAAATCAAGTGTTTGCATATCCTCTCCTTCACCCTTTTTGATAAGGGTATATGTTTTTTTCCTAGAGTCCTTTGCTTTCTAGGGTTAATTCCTGTTAAGAGACACAATTATATATAGGTCAATAGTTACATTATCACATATATACATCAATAGTTGCTATTAATTCTCCTCACAAAGCATGAAATGTCTTGATCCAACACAAATTGCATAGAAACTTAATGTGGAAGGTACTATTGTTCCATTATATATATAGAGGATGTCAACTAGCTCAGAAACTCTCACTTGAAGAGTCTTAAATTCATATATCATTGTTATTATATGAAACCATCACGTATTATAAATTAAATGTTCACGATTCTTATTTAAAAACTATTATTTATATACTTAATTCATAATAGTTATCTACATAAGACGGTTATTAAATTTATTAAAAGTCACGGTTCTTATATACAAACAATTATGTATGTTATTAAATAAATAATAGATGTAAAATGAGACCATTATGTATCATGCAAGCATTACAATATATTATGATGGTTGTTTACATGTGTCCGTTAATTATTATCATAACAAAGGGAAATCATAGCTACACCAAACCTCAATACATAACAGATGTTATACTATAACTGCTATATTAAGTCTGGAATAAATAATGGTTCAGAACCTAATGTACATGTGCTGAGCTTTTATAGTGCCCGCATATATATATATATGACGGTTCGGAACCATTAGGTATGGCAGTTAATAACCATCATATATTATGATTTCTGTAGTAGTGATTATGCTCTAGAAACATATCATACGACAATGTGAAACTACTATTGGTCCACCCACAAGTTACCTTTAAGTTGACCAAGTGCAAAATACCTGACAAGCATGTATACTTAGTACACCAAGGTACAATGGTGTCTCTGCATTACTCAACAGTTGTCATTTGCAAGTGATTGCGCAAAAGATTATGCCTTAAAATTATGAATCATATTCTTCATTCTATCATCATCTATGACATCCATAATATTCTTCTTATGAGACACACATGCAATTACTTCCTTACCATGTCATATCCACATTGTGTTTTGAAGATTTATTCCGTGACAGTACTACAAAATATAGATTTAGTGCCACTAATCTTATGGCACTTCTTCAAACAAGTGACGGAGGAGACCTCTATTTTTTTAAAAAAAATACATGTAGCAGTTATGGTGTTTGACCAGGAAAGCGTCGTAACTGGCTGATACCTTATATAGCGCCTAGCCAGGGAAGCGCCATACAAGGGGTTATTTAAAAAACAATTACTGCCCTTGTATGGGGCTTGCACAGGAAAGCGCCAGACAAGGTATCAAGAAGCTACAACGCTTTCTTGGTCAAGGCCATGGTTATTTAATACTTACTAAATTCCAAAATCTCTCCTCATAATAAGTGCACTATTATTTATAGGGAAATATAAATCTGCTGTAAGTCTTTTGTTTTTAATACAGAAACTTTCATTGATTAGAACTATGGTTTTATCTTTTTTTTTTAAAGTTTAAAATCCATCATGAATCTTAACTTATAGTTTTATGTGTGCTTATAATTTTTTTTCATGTATTTGCTTGAAGTTACAACTCTCTCTTAAACTTCCTATACATTATAAGCTTTTTAATTTTTAAGCTTACAAATATAATTTTATTAATCGTTACTTGTTTAACTTGCTCAATGTCTTTTATCTTTAATTTACTACTTAAAATTATTTTTTTTAAAAAAATATTTTCTATAAGCCTAGTTGCTTGAGAAAACGTCAAAAAAAGGTGTAAAAAAAAGATGTTATTAAGCCTTTACTGGCGCTTTCGCAAGAGAGTGCCATTAAAGGCATATGTTATATGCCTTTAATGGCACTCCCTTGAGAAAGCGCCATTGAAGGCATATTAAGCCTTTAATGGCACTCCCTTGAGGTAGTGCCATTAAAGGCATATATTATATACCTTTAATGGCACTTCCTCAAGGGAGTGCCATTAAAGGTTTAATATGCCTTTATCCTTTAATTGTGCTTTCTCAAGGGAGAGCCATTAAAGACATATAATGCATGCCTTAATGGCATTCCCTTTAGAAAGTGTCCTTAGCTTCTCCTACCATGTAGCTATATAATTTTCACAGCCCGCCATTTTCATTTTCATTTTCCCGCGTTCTCTCTAACTCCCCCATTTCCCAGACCTCCGCTGTAGTACAAAGCTTCATCACTCACATGTTTTTTTTTCTTTTTGTCTCGGCCTCCTTTAGAAGCTCCCTAGCATATAAGTTTTTTTTTTTCAACATTTGGTCCACATTATTTCAGTTAAAATCTATCATAAATCTTACACGTGTGCTAATAATTTTGTCTTTAGGTATTTATTTGAAGTTTCAACTCTCTGTTCTTAAACTTCCTATATATTGTAAGTTTTTTGTAATTTTTAAGTTTACAAATATAATAATATTTAGTTTAATATTTTGTAGAAGTAATGTGTATGGCTTAGTTTAAGAAAATTAAATGTTGGAGTTCTTTTATGCTTGATACATAGAAATGTAATATTATAAAAGTACGTGCTATGTTATTTCATTTTGCTATGGATTGTGTTGTAAATTGCTTTGGATTTTGGATTGTAAACGGAGGTTTACATCAGGGAAATAAAATAATTACCTTTTTTTAGAGAAAGACTTCCTCTAGCGCTTCTCCAAGGAAGTGCCATTGGAGAAGTCATTGACTTCCTGTGGCACTTCCAAGGAAAAACGCCATAAGAAGTGCCAATTTCTATGGTGCTTCCCCCTGAAAACGCCATAGCTTTATAATTAAAAAAATTAAATAATCAAGTTATGACGCTTCCATATATTCAAGAAGTGTCATAGCTTGTTTTACTGGTGCTGGAAACTATGTCGCTTCCCAAGCGCCATAGTGTTATTTAAATTAAGAGTCACAGCTTGTATTTTTTGTAGTAGTGTCACAAAGTAAGTGATCCTGTATATCATCAATATCCTATCGACTCTCATTTAAACACTTGACACAAGGACAAAAATAATTCCCATTTTTCTAGACACATTCATTTTAGCAAATTCAATAAACTCTTCTACCCCTTTCTCATATTCTTCATCAGCTCTCAATGTATTCATCCAACTATGATCCATTTTATTACCACCTAATCTATTTTCAACAACACTAAAGTTTATAACAATTGACATTGTGACATGTAAAGATGGGTGCAGGAAGGATATGCCTTAATAATTTTTAAAACATTTTGGAAGCATTTCCCCATAGAAGTAGGACATCCCAAAATTTCAACAACAACCGAATTTAGCTTAATTTAAACAAAACTGATTGAAGCAATTCAATATAATATCAACAATTTAATCCTGAATTTTCAATAAAATCAAGGAAAAGTGAAACAAAACTTAAGCTCAAAAAAATTTTAAAAAGGGAAAAGCAAGAATCAAAGAGAAAACTTCACCTTGGGTGCCAACAAACCAAGCTCATATAGAATTGAAAAAGAACACGAATGCATTGAAATAATCAAAAGTAATCTTATGAGAAGGCAATGCGCATGCGCATGTCACAAGATTATATTACCACTATGAGAAGGCACATAATCATATGAATTGTTAGTTCAAACATTAATCAAGAAGGCTTTTATAGGTAAACAGCATCATTAGATCCTTACTTTCAAGATCATGCCTCTCTTAGGGGCATGTCTAATGAATTCTCTACTTGAGAATTGATCTAGTAGTCACAAAATAATAAGGAATCATTAACAAACAAAATTAAAAAAAAAATCAGTAATTCAGCTTGAGAAGTCGAATCAAAAGAATAAGCCTCTAATTAGTACACTTAATCATATAAAAGAGAATAAAAAAAGTTTATCAAAATTTATTTAATTTAACTATATGCCAAATCTAGTTGACTAGTTTCCTTGTTATGGGCATAAATATATGAACTCTAAGAGAGATGGCAAAATCACAATTTCAATAAGAGGTGGCGCTGGAAACAAATATTGAATATAAGATATTGCTAAATCTCTTACATCCCACACATTATAAAAAAACCTGTTTGTTGTTTTGTTATTGCTAAATCTCTTACATCCCACATATTATATAAAAACATGTTTCTTGTTTTGATATTGCTAAATATATGGGTAGAAGCAGAAATGAAGAATATTCACATTACAAGCATCATCAACTTTATGTATGTATATATGATAGTTCAAAATTCCTAGTATTTGTCAACCATATAAATCAACCAATAGCCATAATTTACCCCCTAAAATTAAAGACCTAACAAGCAGTAACATTAAGCAACCAAAGCAAACAAACCAAAGAACAATTAGGAAAAAAACTAAAAGTAGAGAACACAATGTATGTAATATTCCAAATTTTATTCACCAAAATTCCTTGTACATTTGTTACAGTAAATAGAATAAAATAGTAGGTTTTGGAGTACTTGAAATGGCAAAATATTAAAAGTAGAAGTTACATAAAATTTGGCTAAGTTAAGACATAAAAGTTCAATTTTTGTCTTTTTAAAGGTCTAATTTTGTAGCCCAAAATGAAAAAGGGAAGAGCACAATTCTTGGCCCAATTTAATATGAAATTTTCGGCCAAGACTAAAAAGGGAAGAAGGAAGATAACATTTAATTCAAAAAATTGAAAGGCTGTAAGGGCAAAATGTCATTTGGCTAATAAATCAAGAAGCCTCTTACTTTTTCATAATTATGGAACCAAGTGGAAGCTTATGGAACTAAGTGGAGGTTTAGGGAACCATGTGGAAGCTATGGAACCAAGTGGAAGTAGAAGGAATAAAATATTCAAGACATGTGCAAAACTTCCATTAAATTATTATTATTTTAAGGAGGTAGAAGGAGATAATTCAAGAAGCTCTTAGACACTTCCAAGGGGCCAAAATTTTGACCAGAGAGAGAGAGAGAGAGAGAGCAACATCTTGAAGGATAGAAAGAGCAAAAGAAGAGACAAATATTCAAGAAGCAAACCTAGGTAAGTTTGCAAGCAAAATTCACTTGTTCTTGTCTTTAAACTCTTAGAAACCTCGTCTAAACCTCATATACTTCTTGAAATCACATGAAGTAAGAAGAAAATCAAAGGGCAACAAGAAGGAGAGGGGACGATTTTGAAGAGAAAAGAGGAGAATCAAAAGGTAATTCAAGAAACTTTGTTCTACTTGTTGATTTATGGTTGTTGTTGGTAAATTGGTTGATTGATTGGCTTGGTTGTCATGATTTTGTAATTTGGTAAGCAAAAACCCTAAGGGGAGGTTCTGTCCAATTTTTGATTAATCATGTAGGAAGTGTAATTAAGGGATTCAAGAAGTGAATTAGGGTTAAAAGGTGTTTTGTTTAATGAAATCATAAAACGCCAATTTTCCAAATTTTTCTTGAATTTTGGTCAGGGGTGATTTGCTATGTTCGGGCTAGAATTTGATGGATTCGATATTCCCATTGTGTTGTTAATGAAATATTGTGTAAGGAACATGTGAAAAATGAAGTATGAAGGCTTTAGGGTATGAAATGACAATTTTACCCCTAAAACCCTAACATATGTGGCTGCAAGAGTATCTTGGGCAATGAAGTATGATTTTGCCAAAACTAAGGTATAAAAAGGGTTCTACATGCAAAATTGTATAGGAATAACCCCGGTTCTAATTTATGGTAGTGTACAATTATATTGGGTATAAAAGGAAATTAGACCAGATTCCTAAGGGCATTTTAGTAATTATGTATTTTGGTAAAGATAACCAACTTTATGAATTTAGGAATGAGACATGAATGAGTAATAACTCATTTATTATAAAATTTGGAATTTTAGGATTTAACATTTGCCCAAGCCGGATCAAAAATCATTAGACCGGAATAGTTAGACAATTGGAAAGGATTTCAGGTAGTAACTCTATCTTTCATACACTATGTGATTGTTTATATGCTTTGTGTTGGCATGTTTAGTGATATGAATTGTGTGTTACAAAAACCTACTTGTGGTATGTGAAAACACAAGTACCATCCGGTGGGAAAAGCACAAGTACTATCAGGCCAAGTAGGACCCAGTTGAGGTAGTGAGATAAGTAAAGACAAATAGTTATTTGCTCCAGAACATTATAGCAAGTAAGAGTCAAACTGTTATTTGATCCTAAACAGTGTATACAGTGTTGCCGGTAGGGACAAACAATTATTTGATCTTGAACGCTGAATAGACAAACATGTTTATAGTATATTTGTTCTATTACATTATATGGTGCATTGCATGTTTATTTATCGCATTTTATATGATTGATTGTTGTGTTACTATTGAGATTCGTATGAATTTCATCCCTTTCCAAATATTTAAAAATTTATTCAACAAAAGATAGCAGCTCTAAGGGCAAGGAAGTAGACACCAATAATTGAAGATCTTGGATCTATCCAAGTAGTAGTTATTTTGGTTATCTATAGTTTTAATATTATTTTAGGTTCTGTAAATATTACATACAAATTATGTAGGGATTTCTGTAATATAATCAAGTATTTTAGATAAGCACATTTATTCTATTTGTGTTCACCCATTAAACTGCGCGTTAATACTCTAATAAATGTCAAAATATCAAGGGGTTTGATAGTGCACACGTCATGATTGAGCACATATGGGATGGAGATGAGACTAAAGAGTAAATCGTGGGACTAGGAGGGCATCGAATTTGAGGGGCAAATGGGTTAATGATGTATCGAGGATGCAATAGCAATTGTGTGCCTGTGTCTGTGTGAGGCCGAGGATGCAACTGGAGGGGTAAAGGATCATAGTGATTGTGTGTCTATGTAAGGCCGAGGACACAACTAGAAGGACAGAGGGTAGATGGTGTCGACCACTGTGTGTCACTACTACAAACTAGACTTTTTACTACCCTAAAGGACTTCCCTTTTTAAGTTAGGGACGTCCAAAGTTCAATATATGGCGGGAAGCTTTGGCGCTGGATGAAATTTTTGAAAAAAAAAATTCACCACTTTAGACGTCCCCTACATAAATGGGGATTTCTAAAGTAAGCTTTAGATATCCCCATTTTGACTGGGGACGTCTAAAGCTTACTTTAGGCATCCCCATTTTGACTGGGGACGTCTAAAGCTTACTTTAGGCATCCCCATTTTGACTGGGGACGTCTAAAAATTACTTTAGGCGTCCCCATTTTGACTGGGGATGCGAAAGAGGCTGTCACCTGTCCTATCATGGAGCTGCTGCAGTAGCTTTACCTTCTTCTTTCCCTTGTATTCAGTCAGGTCTCCCCTGTTTTCCCTCTCCCGTGAGTTTTCCTAGCAATTTCTATTGATGCAAAGCTCATCATCTCACCTCCACAACATTTCAAATCTAAAATTCTCATTAACTCTCGCATACTCTCTTCTTATTACTTTCTGTTGCTGCATTTGGATTCTCAGAATCAGGTACATGGTTGCTGGGTTTCTTTAATCAGGTGTGTCGTGTCTAGTTAACTCTCTTCTTTACTGAATCAGGTGCTTGGTGTTTGGGTTTCTTAACTCTCTTCTTCACTGAATCAGGTGCATCATTGCTTTCCGTTGCTGCATTTGCATTCTCAGAATCAGATGCGTGGTTGGTAGGCTTCTTAAATCAAGTACGTTCTAGGTTCCTTAAAGCAGTTTCATTTTTGCTAAATTAAATATGGCTCTGTATATATTGTGCAATGCATTATGTATTACTACTATATTTGTATTGCTTCAGAGTTTGGTAGGTTTTTTATTGAGCTCACCCATATTGTTACTATGTGTTCTATAATGATAATAATGATGACGATGATAGGAGAGTCTTGAGAGTTAGTTAGTCTAAGAATTAATTACTTAGGATTATAGCCGTTTTAGTGTATCTTTTTTAACCATTCTTTTTCAGTTCAGTTGAGGGTTTATAACAGAAATATGAAATATACATAGTAGCATATATACTTATCAATCCTATGTTTCTCTTAATTGATCTCTCTCTAAAAGCTAAAGCACATAGTAATAGTAGCATAGACTCAGGAAAATGTTTGTTTCTATGTTAATTGGATTTAATGGCAAAGTTTGTGTACATCATTCTTTTCTGCTCTCTCTGCTGCTGATTGGCGTAGTCGGTTTTATTCTGAAGCAAAAAAATTAAAACAAGACTACCAGACATTTTTTCTTCTTGCCAAATAAATTATTGTTTACTGTATGGAAATTAAAACTTGTGAATGCATTCACCCATACATTATGTTAGAGGTATTTGATTTTTTTTGTTTTTTGTTTTGCTATAACTCAGTACCTATTATATTTAATACTCCCTTAGGTTCTATGTTGAAAATTAGTTTTATGCTAATATTAAAGATAATATTTATATCTTATATATTGCAAAGTGTAGTAGTGAAGTCTACATATTTATTTCAAGTATTTTATAAATTAAGGCGTAATCCTTCCATTTTGAGAAACTAATCAATTTCTAGTAATTGTAGTTTTTTCTTAACAATGTAATATACAAAATATCTTAGTAAATTAAAGTGTAGAGTTATTAACTATATATGCGTGGCCAATGTATTTTTTTTTCAATCACTTGATAAATTAAAGTTTTTATTTGTTTAATTATTATTATTTCTTTGTTTTTTTTAATTTTAAATGAAAAGCACGTATTTAATATGACATTGTCCTGAATATGAATTGCCTTAATTAGTTTAGTTCTCTTTAAATTAAGCTAAGATGGTTTGTTATTTTGATTTTGGTATGTCTCACTTTGAAGAGGAAATGCTGCCAAAATTTTGAAAAACAAAATAGTAAATGGCAATTCCATGTGTTGACAATTATTCTAAACTTGAGTGTTATTGGGAATGGCGTAGGTGGTAATAAAATGGATCATAGTTGGATGAATGCTTTGAGAACAAGTGAACAATATGAGAATGGGGTTGAAGAGTTTATTGAATATGTTAGAATGAACGCTCCAGCCAAAAATGGGATGTATTTTTATCCTTGTGTCAATTGTTTAAATAAGAGAAGATGAGATGTTGAAGTTATAAGGGATCACCTACTTTGTGATGGAATAAATCTTTGATACACAAGGTGGATATGGCATGGTGAGGAAGTAACTGATTGTCCGTCGCACAAGAAGGAAGCTATGGACATTATAGATGAAGATAGAATGGAGAGAATAATTCATGATGTTGAGGTAGAATCCTTGGCGCAGTCGTATGAATATGACAGCCTGCGAAGTGATGCAGATTGAACTTAAAAGCAACTTGTGGGTGGACCGATAGTAGTTTCACAATGCTGCTTGAACTGTTGTGTGATATGTTTCCAGACGATAATGCACTTTCAAATTGTATGGATGAGGCTAAGAAAATCCTATCTACAATGGGTATAGAGTATAAAAAGATACACGCTTGCTCTAATGACTGCGTACTGTACAGAAAGGAGTATGAAGGTCTGAGTGAGTGCCCCAAGTGTCAAACTGCACAATACAAAGTGAAGAAAGATGGTGGTTGTGGTGATGGGATAATTAAAAGGTAACCTGTAAAAGTTTTGTGGTATCTTCCAATAATACCGCGCTTTAAGCATTTGTTTGGCACTGCAAAAAAAGTGAAGAAGTTGATATGGCATTCGGATGATAGAATATCTGACAGAAAATATCTTCGGCACCCAGCTGACTCTCCACAGTGGAAGAAAATTGATGAAATGTTCTCTGAATTTGGCAGGAAGCCGAGAAACCTTTGGCTTGGGCTTTGTACAGATTGTATCAATCCGTATGGAACTCTTAATAGCATACACAGTGCATGGCCAGTACTCCTTGTAATATACAACTTGCCTCCCTGGCTTTGTATGAAACACAAGTATGTGATGCTTTCTATGATGATTTCTGGACTAAAACAGCCAGGAAACGATATCGATGTCTACTTGGTAACTTTGATTGAGGACTTGAAGAAGTTGTGGGAGGAAGGCGTAGATGTGTTTGATGTATATAAGAATGAGTCCTTCAAGCTATGTGTAATAATTTTCACCACGACAAATGACTTCCCTACGTACAGAAACCTCTCAGGGTATAATGTGAAGGGGCATAAAGCATATCCAATCTGTGAAGCAGACACTCACTTCCACCAACTTAAAAATGGAAGAAAGATGGTATACCTTGGTCACAGGAAGTTCCTTTCTAGGTTTAGAAAGCGTTTTAACGGCTTGCCGGAGCATGGATTGGCTCCAAAGGCATTAACTGGAGAGGAAGTTTATTGTCAAGTTGAACATATCAATGTCTTACTCAGTAAGATTCAGAAGACTGCGGGTGAGAAGAACATATGGAAAAAGAGATCAATTTTCTTTGATCTTCCATATTGGCGTAGGCTTGATGTGAGACACAGTATTAATGTGATGCAAGTGGAGAAAAATGTTTGTGATAGCCTTGTCAGTACGCTTTTGCACATTCCAGGGAAGACCAAGGATGGGATTAGTGTGAGACTAGACCTTGTTGATATGGGAATAAGAGAATGGTTACATCCACAGGTAAGAGATGATGGTAGGAGGGCATACATAGAGCCAGCAACGCATACACTATCAAAAGCGGAGAAAAGAAATTTGTGTGGGTGTTTGAATAAAATTAAGGTACCACAAGGATATTCTTCAAATGTGAGAAGGTGTGTGTCAATGGAGGATTTGAAGTTAGTGGGAATAAAGTCCTATGATTATCATGTGCTGATGCAATAACTATTACCAGTAGCTATTAGAGGCATTATGAAAGATGAAGTTTGAAGCACTGTGACAAGATTGTGTGTTTTCTTTAATGCTATATGTAACAAAGTCATTGATACTGAATGCTGGATGAACTGGATACTGAGGGTTATATTATATTGTCCCAATTAGAGATGCACTTTCCTCCTTCATTTTTTGATATAATGGTGCATTTGATAGTTCATTTGGTAAGGGAGGTAAGGCTCTGTGGTCCAGTTTACCTGAGGTGGATGTACCCTTTCGAGCGATACATAAGGATCTTAAAAGGGTAATCTAAAAATCCCTATCAACCAGAAGACTCAATAGTTGAAAGGTATGTAGTTGAAGAGGCTATAGACTTCTGCAGTGATTATCTATCAGGGAGGAAGGAACAATCTCGACATGAAGAGGGGAGGAGCAAGAGAACATGAGGACTAAAAGTAAAGACTATGCCTCGTGAAGAGGTGTTGCAAGCATACCTTTTTATCCTGAATAACATGGTAGAAGTTCAACCGTATATAGATGAACACAGAAAGAGATTGAAGAACAAGAATCCGAGGAAGAATGACATGCATATTGCTATTGAGCAAAACAAGACATTCATAGAGTGGTTTTAGGAAAAGGTTTTGCATGAGACCGGTGTGTCTGAGACAATAAAGTGGCTAGCCTGAGGGCCTTCGTTTCAGATCATTACTTAGAGCGGTTATTATATAAACGGGTATTCTTTCTACACAAAAGACCAAGACGATAGAAGTACCATGCAAAATAGTGGGGTGATGGTAGAAGCTGAAGCCATGCACTTTTCCAGTTCGAAAGACAAAAACCCCATATTAGCATCCATGGCCTATTATGGAGTTATAGAAGAAATATGGGAAATTGCTTACAACAAGTTCAAATTTGCTTTATTCAAATGTAAGTGGGTTAGCAATAATGCTATGGTAATAGATCAACAATTAGGATTTGTCTCAGTTGATCTTGAAAGAGTAGGTTATAGGGATGAGCCCTTCATTCTAGCAAGCTAGGCGAAACAAGTGTTTTATGTCACAAATCCTGCAAATAAAAAAATTTCCATTATACTTCAAAGTAAAAAATAGAAGTATGGTGATCTGACCTTCAACCTTGACGACACACCACCTTTCACAATTAATCCACCTACAACAAGTAAAGTAGAATTGGTAGATGATGAAGAATATGTGTAAGAAATGATCATGGTGATGGTATATGGGAAACAATCTAGAGTAAGAGCTTAACTTAAAAAATAGTAATGTGTGTTGTTTGTTTTATAACTACTTAGCTTATTCATTTACTTACAATTTATTCACCTATCTGACAATGATTTTTGTGCTTACAGGAATATGGACAATTCTAGTGACTCATAAAGTAATAGGGACAATGATATGAATAGGCCTGAACCTACTGCGATACCTGAACCCGTTGCAAGAAGAAGGGTTAAAGGTAGTACAAAAATGCCTGTATTGGTAGCACGTTATCACCATCAACATGAGAGGTTGCATATTGACTTTGATGACTATATGAAACTAATTGGTCTGGAGGAAGACCATTTCATTAGCTACTTAGGTTTATTGGGTCAGAGCAAAGTTTGCATTATCTATGATAATTAGAAGTTGGTTCTACCAAAAACCAAAGACTTGATTTGGCAACAACTTTTGGTATATAAGTTTCGATACATCTGCATATATATATTTATTCCTATTACTTCAAATATAATTAACTTATGTTTTTACCTTGTAGCAAACCTATGATGTCCCTAACGCCGTGGTGATGTACAAGAAATGGATGAAGGAGATTCGCCTATGATGAAAAGATTTCAAGAACAGGCTTACATAAGATTACATTCGAGGGGACCTGAGGGGTAAGGATCTATGTCAGGAGTATACGTATTTGTCTCTAGAGGACTGGAGGTTGTTTGTGGCATCACGAGAAGATCCAAACTTTTTTGTAAGATTTATATCATCATAGTGTTTTATTTGAACATAGTTGACATTATTGAGTTGATGTTCATTGTTTTCCTTTCACAGGCATTAAGTGTAGCAAATGCAGAGAGACAAGCATCTAATAAGTATCAACATTGCATGTCTCGTGGTAGTTATTAGAAGCTTGAGTGAAAGATGATGGCAGAAGAGTTGGAGAAATTGAAGGAAGCAGCCACATCAAATCCTACCATTGTGGTCGAGGCCCCGCCACCTCCTCCACGTCACAAAAAATTGAAAATAGGGAGGATTAAGGGTGGGAAGTATAAATCCAACTATTGCTGAGGTTGCTGCGAGGATTGTAAGTAGTTAGAGCATAAGTACAAAGTTTTTTTTTCATATTGGGAGTGCTTAATTTTCATTTACGATAACTTTTATACTGCAGGATGAACTGGAAGATCATAGTAGCCAAGGTTCGTTCACTCCAAGTGGACGGATGGACATCTTGTCAACGGCGATTAGGAAGGCAGATCACCCTGGTCATGTTCGAGGGGAGGCAGGGGGAGTTCGTGTCGTGAAGTATTTTGGCCTAGCCTCACACTCTTATTCGTCACAAGCTGAACCCAGTAGGGAGCTTATGGCCAAGATTCGCTAGGAAGTCTCACAAGAGTTTGAAGCCAACCTTCGAGACAAGCTTCAACAAGAGCTATTGCTAGAGCTACATCTTGAGCTAATGCCTGAGCTACGAGCTGAAATGATGATGTTTGAATCATAGATGGCAACTACAGAGCATAGAACCCATTCATCCCCGGCCTTCTACAGCACCAAAGGAAGTTACAACACAATGAAGGAACCACTTGGCAACCCTTCTCCCATTCCAGCACTGGGAGAACGTACCATCCTCTCTTTGGATGCCCCAATACTGCGGTAGTTATAGATGCTCTGTTCACACACAAGCTACCACCCACCATCATCAGTAAATTCCATAACATTTACGTAGGGTGACTGTGACGTGTGTTCAAGAGGGGGAAGACAGTACAGCCATCCCTATTCTTGATGACGAGGTTGCCACGATAGCTCAGGTGAGAGGATCTTTCATCCTTTGGCATGTACATCTTATTGGCTTAGCAGCAATACCTCCAATAGTATGGAACTACCTCACTTTTTTCTTGAGATGTGTTGACATCCTACTAACAATATGTTTTTTTATGTTCTAAAAGAACGAGCAGGAAGCAGAAAAATGGCCCTTCTTAGCACGACTGCAGCAGATCTATAAAGGCATTTGCCAGATTGATTTGCATATGCCTCCAGGGATTGTGGGCCTGGAATTAGAGTATCCCTTCACAATTGATAAAGAAGATCTTAAACTGTTCATTAAGTTGGAGGAGCTAGATATTGGATGGGGCAAATTTGCAATCCTGTAAGTTTTTTATTTCCCATTTTTTCCTTCATTTAGTTAGTTGATTTTAACTAGCTAATACATTCATCATTTTAATTCTATTATGGCTCCTTCCATCGTATATGCATTGTCTTGTAAAGAGTTGATTTATATGAATTCTTGTCTCCTGCATATACAACAAGGAGTAGGAATACATTGAAAACAAGGACACACTATGTGGGCTTCACAGTGGGAGAGAACTTTTTTTTAATCTGTATATGTTGTGATAGTTACCAGTGGAGTTTGTGTGTTCTTTGTCATTGGTCCCACGTTGTTTACTGGTTTGATTCCTTAAGTAAAAAACCAGACAAAGAAACTAAAAGTGTCTTCAACACGTAAGTTATTTTTTTTATATTTCATTGCTTCTTGATTCTTGACTTAAATGAATTATTCTAATTTATGTTTATTTTCATTTTAATGATAAGACATGCAAGACGTATCGAGTGCTTGGCGGTCCACGCGATCGTAAAGGTGGCAAAGACCCAAGATGGTTGTTTCTAAAGGTACGTACGTAGTTTCAAATTAAGTTCTTTTGATTGACAGTCTTTCTAGATATGCCTTTATTGATCTTTACCATTTTCTTTTGATTTATAGTGCCCTCAACAACCTAGCAGCTGGGAATGTGGATACTATGTCTTACTTTATATGTTTAACATCATTCAGAGTGGCATTACAACAGATTTTGAACAAGTAATCACTTCTTCATTCTCAGAGGATAATATTCTTGGTGTTGTAATTCAATGGCAATTCATTCACTTGATTCATTATTTCATCTAAGCTTATTTTCTAATTTAAAGATTTTTTACAATGAAGATGCCTACTCATATGAAGACATAAATATGTTCAGAGACTTTTTGGTTGGACATCTTCTTCAACGTATACCAGAGTAAAGTCTTTAGTAGTTTGTGTAGGACATACTTTTTTGGTAGTTCTATATATTGTACATATAATTAGCGTTGTTGTTGTTGGATATAGATTGGATTTAGTCTTGGTTATTGTACAAACTGGGGACTTGGATATAGTTTTTTTAGTGCAATAACAGACTTGGATATAGATTGTTGTGTAGTTTGTGTGGCTTGTTAGTTAATTAGTTTGCTACTCCTTAAAGTTATTGCATGTAGTAGAGCCATGGGTTGATCACTGTGTTTCAAGTTGTAGTTTCCATTCTGCTGAACTGCTGTTGTTTTATTCTGTTGTTTCCATCCTATTTCTGCAGTTTACATTTTCCAGACAGTGAAATATATTTAAAAAGGCCATTTAAAAAAAACTTTCAACGTCCTTAAAATAAAAAGGATAAGGGAAAGGGGGCGACACTTTAGACGTCCCCAGTTTGTACTGGGGACGTCTAAAGTGACCTTTAGACGTCCCCAATTCAGACTGGGGACGTCTAAAGGGGCCTTTAGATGTCCCAAGTATGAATTGGGGACGTCTAAAGGTCCACTTTAGATGTCCCCAGTCTGAACTGGGGACGTCTAAAGTTCACCTTAGACATTAGACATCCCCAATCTTAAGTGGGGACGTCTAAAGTCCTGCCTATTTAACGTCCCCTATTTTACGGACATTATTGAAGTTTTTTTCCACGACCGTCAAATAGGTGTCCCTCTATTTTTAGAAGTTAAAAGGCCAAAAAAAGGATGTTAAAACCATTTTTTCTAGTAGTGTGTGTCTATGTGAGGCCAAGGAGGAGAGGCATCCTGATTGGAATAAAAAAGGAGGGTGAAGGTAACGATTAAGGTTAGAGGTACATTTGGGGTAAGAGAGGGGCCGGAACGATATGATTGGGTCGAACTAGGGCTCAGAGGTAGATCAGAGAGGGAGAAGGAGGTAGAGGCATGACTAGGAGAGGAGAGGCAATCGGGATTTGAAATAGATCTGGGTGTTTAAAATAGCTTTTCAATTATTGTTTTTCATAAACAGTCATTGAATGTGTATACTTTCAATGAATGTTTTGTAAATAAGTCATTGAAAAGGTCTAGACAAGCCAAAATTTCAAAAATGCCACTGCCTACTTTTTAACTTCTATTTTTTAAAAATAGACATTAATTGGTAACGTTAAAAGTACTTTTTCTAGTAGTGCCAAAACTTTCTGAAACCTCATTACACCCAAAGGGCCAAAATGACATTAAACTTATGGTTGAAAAAAAATTGTGCCCTTACTTTATGTTTTTTAAAAAGGGTCTATAGTCGTCAAAGCTCTAATAGCCGACCATCGGAACTTCAGTCACCTTGGCCGTTTGACCAGAGTACTAGCAACCAGAGTGGTGACCCCGGACGCCAGAAAATTTAGTTGTATATCGCTTTATTTTCGTTATAAATCTCTATATTCCACTTATAAATCCATATATAGGCACTTTCATTTATGGAACTTTTTAATTCCCTTTTGTTTCTTGTAAACCACCATATTTCAGTTGTAAATCTCATGATTCTATTTGTTAATGCATATATATAGACACTTTCATTTATGGGATTTGTTAATTCCCTTAACATAGGAAAAGACAATTGTAAATTTCCAATTGCAATATGGAGATTTGATAGAAATTATGCCCAAATGGCCAGTCATTGTACTTTGAACATTATTAATTTAATGAAATTTCTCTATTCTGTTATCATATTATTTGCATGTTAACTATGATACTTGTATCCTTGGATAAATCTTAAAGATTATCCTAAAATGTCCCTGGTCAGTCATCTATATGGGAGCAAAGATGAAACAAGACCAGTATGACTTTGATAAGATATGAAGATACGAATCAAAGTCTTAGGCACTTGTAAGAGTACAAGGTGTTGGACCGACCCACTATGACAAAGCTACATGGATCAAGTAATAAGCTTTTCTCATGTATAACCATATCACAATGCCCTTAGACCTAAGGTCATCATAGATTCCTACATGAGAGTTGCTAAGCTTTGAACTAGTCAAAAGTCACTTTTAACTGGGTGATGATAAAGGCTAGGATCGGGCTGTTAGATCCCAAGTTTTGATGATAACAAAAGGAAATTGTGTGCAAATCATAGTTTTATAAGCCTAAGGAATGATTACAAAGTTACCAAATGCATATGGCAAAGTTCTGTGAAGTCTGCTGTCAGATTTAACTGATGTACTCGAGCACAAGAACTAGCACTCGAGCATGGAGCTCTTTTGTACTCGAGCAGATACGAGTGATAGCCAGAAAGTGTTTGTCCGAGAGCAAACTACTGTCACTTTTACTGATGCACTCGAGCACTGGAGATAGCACTCGAGCAGAAGACTCTTTCTCACTCGTGCACATGCGAGTGAGGGACTACGAGTGCTTGGCCGAGAGCAATTCTTGTCATCCTTACTGATGCACTCAAGCATTGTAATCAATACTCAAGCATGAAGCTGTTTGTACTCGAGCACTAGCGAGTAAGAGAGTACAAGTGTTTGGCTGAGAGTCATAAAGGTCAGAGAAGTACAAGTATGCCCGAGTGAGGCTTCATATGCCCGAGTGACACATCAACACTCGTGAGTGAGAAATCTAACTCTCTCAAATTCTGATGCAAGTGCTAATCACAAGAGTATATTTCATGAGAATATTCTTCTCACTCGAGCAGGGGTATGTGTGCTCGAGTAAGGGCCCACATTACCTGCGAGTGTAAAATCTCACTCTTGCTAAAATGGTATGCGAGTGTTGTCTAGAGACGGGTCTCCTAGTGTAATAAACAAGGCCACTCGAGCAGAAGGAGTTGTGCTCGAGTGAGGCCCCACATCACTCACGAGTGAGAAAATTAACTCTCTAAAATCCTGTGAGAGTGCAAGCATAAAACTGAAGGATAAGGAAAAAATATGTGTATTCACTCGAGTGAGACCATCCATGCTCGAGTGATACTCTGCCAGAAGACAAGATGCACCAGTCTTAAAGCGTTCAATCTGAATATGGTTTAATGATATTTATTTACCTTATCAGCACTTATTATTATTATTTAACATCATTTTGAATGTATTATAAGTGTGATACAGGAGGATGAACGTTGAAATAAACAGACGCGAAGGAAGTCAAACAACGTCAGACAACATCATGACAAGCACGAACCTACCACATTCAAAGTTTTCAAACGTGCGCATGCCATTCCAATGTATCATGCCCCGCTCCACAATGATTGTTATTCAAACGGGCAAAAACGAACGTCTATAAATACAGAGTCTCAAAGATCGTCAAAGATAACGAAGCACAAGAATTCACAAGCAAATTCACGAGTCTCTGTTATTCATATTTTCTCTGTATTCATATTGATCTTCAGTGTTTATCATACTTGTTCTGTAAGAGAGTCTATATACATTTCAAATTCTATTTTCATTTGATCTCAAGGTATTGGGACCTTGAGAGGGTAGATATCCTTACGAGGGAAGCAGTTGAGAGAATTCCTAGTTAAACCTTCCACTCATAAGACTTATAAGATACAAGCAGTAGAGAACATTGCTGGTCGTAAGACTTATAGTGGTGTAAGCGGGAGAGAACGTTGCTGCTCATAAGACTTGTATACGTAAGCAAGTGGGAAAGGTCATAGGTTGTTTTTCCACACTTAAGACTTATCGTAAGGGGGAGAGAAATTTCTTAGTGTGAGAATATTTCTGCTCGTAGTCCATTTAAGGACAATTGTTGTTTTGTGGCATTCTGAGAGCCTATTGAATCTTGGAAGAATAGTGAAAATCTCGGTAGGTCTTGATCTCTGAGGACTAGACGTAGGCCTGGTTTTTAGGCCGAACCAGTATAATTCTCTATGTTCCAATCTTCTCAACTCTACTCTATCTACAACTAATTTCATATCACCACATTTAGCGAAAAATTTATCACATCACCCAATTCACCCCCTCTTGTGTGAAGCTTTCCTCTTTCATTTGGTATCAGAGTAAGGTCTTCTTTGAAGAGCCTAACAACTTAAGAAGGATCCGACAAATGGCAACAATGGGTGAAAACATTCTTCCAGACGGAGCTTCAATCACTAGACCCCCTGGTTTTGCTGGAGAACATTTTTCATTCTGGAAAGCTAAGTTTAGAGTGTTCGTGGTGGCTAACGAGTACGGTTTATGGAATGTAATACAAGATGGTAACTATGTTCCAATGAAGAAAATTGAAGATAGAGTCATTAAGAAGAGCCTAGAGGAGTTTGACGAAAATGATAAAAGGTTAGTAACGTTAAATAGTAAAGCTATTTTAATGATACAGAGTGCTCTTAGTCAAAAGGAATATTTTTGAATATGTACTCTACCAACTGCCAAAGATATGTGGGATGCTCTTGAAATCGCTTACGAAGGTACATCCGGAATCAAAGAAAATAGAGTCAATACTCTAATTACAGAGTATGATCTATTTCGTATGAAACCTAGAGAAGGTATATCAGAATTCGAACTCAGGTATACTCTTCTTGTTAATCAATTATCTGCACTTGGAAAATCTTTTCACCAAAATTCCCAGGTAAGAAAAATTCTTAATATTCTTACAAAAGAATGGGAAATGAAGGTGACAGCTATCGAAGAAGCTAAAGGAGAGTCTATGAGATCCGTAGCTGCTCTCTTTAGTAGTCTTTCTGAGTATGAAGGAAAGTTGAGATTCAAAAAGGAACTAGAAGAGTTCGATGATAAAAAGAAAAAGGGAGTTGCACTTAAGGCTATCAAGGAAGAAGAAGAGTCTTTCGAAAATGAAGATTTCCCTAATATGATGAAATGGGAATGATCGTGAGAAAATTCAAGAGATTCTATAGAAGAGGTCAAAAGAACTTTAAAAATTACCAAGGTGGACTAAGCAAGAAAGAAAACAAAGAGCAACAGATAGTATGCTATGAATGTGGGAAACCTGGACACATCAAATCTGAATACTTCAGAAACAAAGACAAAAAGAAGCAGAAAAAGAAAGCATATATATCATCTATCTGGGGTGGTAGCCAAAGAAGAAGAATCAGATTCTGAGGTAAGTGATTCTGAACCTACTTATGATGAATTGTTATCTGAATATAATGCATTACATACAGAATTCATCAAGGTAGCTAAAGAAATGGTTAGTTATAAGTTATAAGAAGAAAGTAAAAGAATTAGAAAATACTGTCATATCATCGTGTGAAATATGTGAGGAGAAAGATAAGAAAATAAGAGATTTAACAAAAATTGTTGAAAAATTTACTAAGGGAAGTGAAACTCTTAAAGTTATTCTAAATTCTCAGAAAGTTTCATTTGATAAATCTGGAATTGGATATAAGTTTGATCATGATAAGAATAGAGGAAATAAGAAGAATAGCAGTAGAACTTATCTTAAATATTTCAGGAATTTTGTGCATACATCAAATCCTTTCGCATCATGTAGCTATTGTAATAGGAAAGGACACTATACTTCATCATGTTATTTTAAGAAAGGACAAGTTATTGGCACATATAAATGGGTTTTGAAAGGAACACATGTATCATATACTAACCACAAAGGACCCAAGAAAGTGTGGGTACCTAAAACTTGATCACCTTACTCTAGGTATGTCTCAAAGCATCACGAGCAAACAAGTGGTATATTGATAGTAGATGTTCGAGACACGTGACTGGTGACAAAAATAAGTTCACCATGCTGGAAACCAGAGAAGGAGGAAAGGTAACATTTGGAAGTAATCAATCTGGACGTATTGCTGGAATTGGTGAAGTGGGAAAATCTGATGGTGTTCAAATCAATGAAGTATATTACGTTAAAGGATTATGCCACAACCTCTTGAGTGTAAGTCAAAGCACTGATAAAGATAACTGGGTGATCTTTGACTCAAAAGAATGCTTGATAGTAAACAAGAAAGATCTGCCACTAAATAAAGAATGGATCAAGGCAAAGATCTGAGCTCAAAGGGACGGTAACTGTTATACTATTGATTTAAATTCAAATTCTTCTGAAAATTGTTTTCTTAGTAAATCAGAGGAAAGTTGGTTATGGCATAAGCGTCTGGCTCATGTCAATATGAATCAACTTGACAAACTGATTAGAAAAGATTTAGTCGTTGGTCTTCCTAAACTAAAATTCAAAGATAATATGATTTGTGAAGCATGTCAAAAAGGCAAACAAACTTAATCTTCATTCAAAACAAAGTATGAGATCTCTACTTCCAAACCTTTACAATTACTTCATATGGATTTGGTAAGTTCGGCAAGAGTAAAAAGTTTTAGAGGAAATCTATATACTTTAGTGATTGTCGATGATTTTACAAGATTTACATGGATTATATTTATTGCTTCAAAAGATGAAACATTTGTTGAATTTATTATGTTTGCTAAGAGGTTCAAAATGAGAAAGGTATTTCTATTGTTTCTATTAGGACAGACCATAGAGGAGAATTTGATAATCAACTATTTGAAGACTACTGCAACAACGAAGGAATAGATCTCAACTTCTCCGCACCTAGAACACCCCAACAAAATGGAGTAGTAGAAAGAAAGAACAAAGTCCTCATAGAAATGGCGAGAGCAATACTTAATGAAAAAGAAATGTCACAAGTGTTCTAGGCAGATGCAATGAGTACTGCATGCTACATTTCAAATCGAGCATATATTCGCAAGTCACTTGGAAAGACGTCATATGAACTCTATAAGGGAAGAAAGCCAAATCTTGCTCATCTACACATCTTAAGATATAAGTACTTCATTCACAACAATGGTAAAGAGAACTTAGGTAAATTTGATTCAAAATCTGATGAAGGTTTATTTCTAGGATATTCTAATAGTAGTCAAGCTTATAGAGTTTTTAATAAAAGAACATGTATAGTTGAAGAATCGATTCATGTTGTATTTGATGAACTTGATTCTCAGACAAAACATATTGATGAAGAAGAAATGGATTTGATAAAGAAAAACAAAACTATTTCAAAACAAAATGATTTTGAAACAAATGATTTTCAAAATATAGAAGATGTCGATGATCATGCTCAACTAAAAGCATGGAGACATATTAAAGATCATCCAATTGATCAAGTAATTGGAGATATTCATGAAGGTGTCAAAACCAAAAATAGAATTCTCAATGAGGTAACTTTCTCTGCTTTTATTTCTAAAATTGAACCTTCTAATATGGAAGAAGCCTTATCTGACAATGATTGGGTGATTGCTATGCAAGAAGAATTAAATCAATTTCAAAGAAATCAAGTTTGGGATTTGGTTCCTTGACCTAAAGATCATAAAGTTATAGGGACCAAATGGGTTTTAAAAAACAAACTTGATGAATCAGCAATCATTGTGAGAAACAAAGCAAGATTGGTGGCCAAAGGCTATAATCAAGAAGAAGGTATTGATTATGAGGAAACATATGCTCTAGTGGCAAGATTAGAAGCAATACGAGTACTCTTAGCGTTTGCTTGCATTAAGGTTTTAAACTTTATCAAATGTATGTGAAAAGTGCTTTTCTAAATGGTTATATTATAGAGGAAGTATATGTAGAATAACCTCCTGGTTTTGAAGATGAAACAAAGCCTGTTCATGTTTTTGAACTTAAGAAAGCTTTATATGGTTTGAAACAAGCACTTAGAGCTTGGTATGAAAGACTAAGTAAGTTTACTCTTGATCAAAATTTTGTCAGAAGAAAAGTAGATACAACTCTTTTCATCAAACATAACAAAGATGATATTTTAATTGTATAAATTTATGTTGATGATATTATTTTCGGTGCTACTAACGAATCTATGTGTCAAGAATTTTCTAAGATTATGCATGGAGAGTTTGAAATGTCCATGATGGGAGAATTGAACTTCTTTCTTGGACTTCAAATCAAGCAAAAGAAGAATGGTATATTTGTGTCTCAAACAAAGTATTTGAAAGAGTTGTTGAAGAAGTATGGATTAGATAATGCTAATGGAGCTGATACTCCAGTGAGTTCTACAACTTTGTTGGATGCTAATGTAAAAGGTCCTAGCTTCAACATTACTAAGTATAGAGGAATATTTGTTCATTACTCTATCTTACAGCAAGCAGGCCAGATATTCAGTTCAGCGTTGGAATATGTGCGAGGTATCAATCCGCTCCTAAGGTATCACATGCAGAGACAGTGAAAAGAATCTTCAAATATCTAGGGGACACTTCGAACTTGGCTTATGGTATCCAAAAAGAGGAAACGAGTATTTAATGGCATATTCAAACTCAGATCATGGAGGATATAAAACTGACAGAAAGAGTACTAGTGGTCAATGTCAATTCCTTGTAGGCTCTCTGGTATTATGGTTCAGCAAGAAGCAGAACACAGTTTCATTATCCTCGACTGAAGCTGAATATATAGTTGTAGCAAGTTGCTGTTCTCAAGTGTTATGGTTGAAACAACAACTTCAAGATTTGGGGATATACTTAAATGAGATTCCAATTTATTGTGACAACACTAGCACTATAAGCTTAGCCAAAAATCCTGTACAACATTCAAGGACCAAACACATAGACATCCGACATCACTTCATCCGAGATCACGTTTAAAAGAAGGATGTCAAAGTAGAATTCATACCAACACATCTTCAACTTGCAGACATTTTCATAAAGCCAATAGCTAAAGATCAATTCCTATATATTCGAAGAGGAATGGGAATGGTTAATCCCAATGAGTTGTAAGTTTTCTTGTTAATTATTTTAATTAAATATATTTTTGATGATAACCATACTGACTTAGGCATCAGAGCATTAGAAATTGTTTTGCAGGTCTGTCACTCGAGCACAGGAAGTGTCACTCCAGTGATAAGCTCATGCTCACTCGAGCAAATTAACTCTGCTCGAGCATAGAACTATTGAAAATACTCTATTTCTTAGCATATAAAATAGGGGTTAACAGAGGAGATAAAATACCAAGAGACTATCTGAAGTGTAACGGTGAAATTGATCTCACTCGGGTAAGAAAGATCCTCACTCGAGCATGGTATGAACATGCTTGAAGTGAAGAATTTGTACTCGAGCAGAAAGGAAGAATTTCTTTCAAGAGCCTACTCAATGCATGGTTACTCAAATGATTTTGGAGGATTTGAGTACAAAGATGAAAAATATAGCAAGAAATTCATAAACCAGGTACGCTTTTACATGTTTTATCAAAATTGTTTGTATATCACTCAAGCACAGTATGAGCGCACCCAAGCACAGTATGAACATCACTCGAGTACTAGGGTTATTGCTCGAGCATTGCCACTTATATCAGTTACGCGATAGCTCAGACCGTCGCACTTCCTGCTCTCACTTGAGGTGTCTCGTCACTCGAAGGTCACACCTTTTCACCTCCAACCATTTCCCATCAATCAAACGTATCCATTTGCCTCAAATCACCATTACAACTCTTCAACCTTCTTTAAAAGGTGAGATTTATTCTCAGATTCTCTCATTCTGTGCCCTAAGTCTCTGAATTTCTTCTCAATCTTCAGAAAAATCTATGAGTCTTGTATCTTCCATTTTGTTTCTAAATGGCTAGAACTAAGATGCATGTTATTTCCCAAAGATCTCACTCACCTTCTCCCACCCATTCTGCTACAAGTACTTCTGCAACCCTGGTACCAACTCCTTCATCTCCTAGAATGTCTTCTTCATCTACACCTCCTCCTAAACCCAAAACCAAAAAGAGAACTCCAGTCAAGAAACCTCATCCTAAGCCTCAAATAGCAAAGAACGATTAACCTCCACAAAAGAAACCAAAGGGTGTGGTGTTCAAAGAACAAGTGGTTACCTGGTCTCAATCCAAAGAGGTCCAAGGAAAAGGAAAGAAGAAGGAAACTGAGCAACCACAACAATCCTCTTCTTCCTCCGATGACACATTCAACATGCAACTCCGGGAAGCAATGGAGAGGTCAAAACTTGACAAGTTTGTTAGGAAAATTGCTTCTCAAGCCGGTGTCTCAAGTTCACAGCATGTTGGGCAATCCACTACAGCTACTTCAGGGGTACCTTCTACCTCACAGGCTCCAGAGGATGATCAAGTCACAAGTCCTCCTGAAGGTTTCAATGTTGAGGAACTAAAGGCACTACAATAGAAGGTATTCGATACTGAGTTTGCTTATAGGCATTTCTGTCCTGTAGTTTATGTGGACTTAGATTACTTGAAGAAGAATTGTCATTTGGATTTATATCCATATCTTGGATTCTATGCTCCCTGGCTGAATGTCCATATTCCATATTCACCTTCTATTATGAAAACATTTTACTACAACATGAAAACCCATAACATTATGTCTAGGGCTGGAGAATTGATTGAGGAAGCAGTACCTACTACTGTTAGAGGTCAATTCATTATGATATCTGCTAAGATTATTAATGGCTTACTTGGGTATGTTGCACCACCTCCAGATCCACCCTCTTTCTCAGCCAATGAAGCCTTCCGGCTTTTGAGACCAAAAGACCCAGTTGGCCCCCTTAATTTTAAGCCTATTGACATGCCTGATTCTCACAGAGCCCTATACTATATATATTCTCGGAGCATGGTTAACAAGTCCAAAACTTTTACCCATTTTGCTCAAAAGGATTATTACTTGTTGGCCTCCTTCCTAGCCGGGCAACAAAGAAATGTGGGGGAGATCATTTTCAGTGAGATGAGAAGATTTCGATTTTCTTCATCAAAATCCGTGGCCATACCATATCCTCAGATTGTATCTCTCATCCTTATGAAAAATAAGTATGGTACTTGGAAGGAACCGAGAGGGTGCTCATTCCAAGGTTTGGCAAGACTCAACTGACTCATATGAGTATCAATCTTCCAGTGAGTCAAACCAAGGCTACATCTTAGAGGGAAGCTACTCTATCAAGAGGTGATGAGGCTCAGTCATCTGCTCAAGGTCAAGTTCCTCCTCCATCCTTTTTGAATGCATCACTTTCAAATCATTTGACTGAAGTGATCAATTAAGCTGTGTCTGGCTTGAAAAAGGAATTAATGACTGAATATGTGAAGTTGGTAGACAAGATGGAGTTACAAGTCTTAAAGTTGGTAGACAAGGCTAATACCAACTTTGACTTGATGTTTAAGACTGAGGATGACATGTCATGAAGGATAACTGATATGTAGATCTTCTTACGTTCTCACTTCCCGACTGCATCTTCAGAAGTACCACCTGAGACCACTCCTGCCTTGACCTCACCTCCTCATCCACAGACACATGTTCTCTTCACTAATCCAGACTATAATGTTGATATCACCTATGATCGGTCGTCTTCACTACCGTCCTCAGCCTCTATTGCACAGCTATCATCTCCACCTTTTGTGCCATCGATCCTTCCACTGCCATGGTCCCTTTGTCCCATCATCCATCTCACCTTTCCCTCAGCCCCCTTTTGATGTTGACAAAACGGGGAAGAAGGATGTGTGATGGTTTTCTGAGCTACCTTTTCTGAGACCATGGGATGTATTGGGTGTTTGGGTAGTTTTTTGTGTAATGGGGTAGGTTTATGATAATTATGGTTGTATACGGGCTTTATGGTTAGTTAATGTAGTTAATGATTTATGTTGACTATTGTATGTTTCTTAGTTTATCATTAATGGATATTTTCATGTTATTAAGTTTTTTTGTTCAGTTTTGATTATACTACGCTTATCTTGGTTATTAAGTGTTCAGTGGAAGTACTGCAGGGAACATATATAGATAAGTGCAAAAATCTGAACTTGAATCTCAACCTTTGGGAAAATATGCATTTGGAAACATTGATGTTGTATTTTAAAAAATAATTTCACTCTAATCAATCATTTTCTTAAAACTCATCACAAAGGTTTTGTCATCATCAAAAAGGGGGAGAATGTTAGATCCCAAGTTTTGATGATAACAGAAGGCAATTGTATGCAAATCATAGTTTTATAAGCCTAAGGAATGATTACAAAGTTACCAAATGCATATGGCAAATTTCTGTGAAGTCTGCTGTCAAATTTAACTGATGTACTCGAGCACAAGAACTATCACTCGAGCATGGAGCTCTTTTGTACTCTAGCAGATACGAGTGATAGCCAGAAAGTGTTTGCCTGAGAGTAAACTAGTGTCATTTTTACTGATGCACTCGAGCACTGGAGATAGCACTTGAGCAGAAGACTCTTTCTCACTCGAGCACATGTGAGTGAGGGACTGCGAGTGCTTGGCTGAGAGCAATTCCTGTCATCCTTACTGATACAGTCAAGCATTGTAATCAATACTCGAGCATGAAGCTGTTTGTACTCGAGCACTAGCGAGTAAGAGAGTGCAAGTGTTTGGCCGAGAGTCATAAAGGTCAGAGAAGTACAAGTATGCCCGAGTGAGGCATCAGCACTCGCGAGTGAGAAATCTAACTCTCTCAAATTCTGATGCAAGTGCTAATAACAAGAGTATATTTCATGAGAATATTCTTCTCACTCGAGCAGGGGTATGTGTGCTCGAGTAAGGGCCTACATTACATGCGAGTGCAAAATCTCACTCTTGCTAAAATGGTATACGAGTGTTGTCCAGAGACGGGTCTCTTAGTGTAATAAGCAAGGCCACTCGAGTAGAAGGAGTTGTGCTTGAGTGAGGCCCCACATCACTCGCGAGTGAGAAAATTAACTCTCTGAAATCCTGTGAGAGTGCAAGCATAAAACTGAAGGATAAGGAGAAAATATGTGTATTCACTCGAGTGAGCCCATCCATGCTTGAGTGATACTCTGCTAGAAGACAAGATGCACCAGTCTTAAAGCGTTCAATCCGAATATGGTTTAATGATATTTATTTATCTTATCATCACTTATTATTATTATTTAACATCATTTTGAATGTATTATAAGTGTGATACAGGAGGATGAACGTTGAAATAAAAAGACGAGAAGGAAGTCAAACAACGGCAGACAACATCATGACAAGCACGTACCTACCACATTCAAAGTTTTCAAATGTGCACATGCCATTCCACAGTAACATGCGCTGCTCCACAATGATCGTTATTCAAATGGGCAAAAATGAACGTCTATAAATACAGAGTCCCAGAGATCGTCAATGATAACGAAGCACAAGAATTCACAAGCAAATTCACGAGTCTCTATTATTCATATTTTCTCTGTATTCATATTGATCTTCAATGTTTATCATACTTGCTCTGTAAGAGAGTCTATATACATTTCAAATTCTATTTTCATTTGATCTCAAGGTATTGGGACCTTAAGAGGGTAGATATTCTTACGAGGGAAGCAGTTGAGAGAATTCCTAGTTAAACCTTCCACTCATAAGACTTATAAGATACAAGCAGTAGAGAACGTTGCTGCTCTTAAGACTTACAGTGGTGTAAGCGGGAGAGAATGTTGTTGCTCATAAGACTTGTATACTTAAGCAAGTGGGAAAGGTCATAGGTTGTTTTTCTACACGTAAGACTTGTCGTAAGGGGGATAGAAATTTCTTAGTGTGAGAATATTTCTGCTCATAGTCCATTCGAGGACAATTGTTGTTTTGTGGCATTCTGAGAGCCTATTGAATCTTGGAAGAATAGTGAAAATCTCGGTAGGTCTTAATCTCTGAGGACTGGACATAGGCCTGGTTTTTAGGCCGAACTAGTATAATTCTCTGTGTTCCAATCTTCTTAACTCTACTCTGTCTACAACTAATTTCATATCACCACATTAAACGAAAAATTTATCACATCACCCAATTCACCCCCCTCTTGGGTAAAGCTTGCCTCTTTCACGGGCTTGGTGGTTTTTCATGCAGAGGAATATGAATGATCAAGATGCAATTTGTCCCTCACATTAGTAGAGTGATATTATTGGGCCCCTCGATGAGTGAGTCTGAGAAATGTATGGCCATACTACGATGGAAAGGAGTTTCCATTTCTATTGTCAGGCTACTCAAGAATCGAGAAAGTAATGGTTAGGAATAAGAGGATGACATTATCCATGTCTTATCCTTGACCGATATATCGTGTGACAAAAGGGACGTGACATGGTTGTATGACAAGTTGCATCATATTAAAGATCCTAATATGAATTAGATAGTCATAATGTCTTGCTAGAGGCTGCTTGCGGCTTATAGGTTAGTACAGTTATTGGCACACTGCCAACTTCATATGGGCCTACAAGGTCGCACACAAGAATGGCCCAACAAGAGATAATATTTAATTCAGGGTGGACGTATTTTATATTTATATATATATATATATATATAATATAAAATTAATTAATAATATTATATAGATATATATTTTCGAAATACATATCTTATATATATATATATATGTATGTGTGTATATATATATATTATATGATATTATTATATTGTGTTAGTTTTAAATTTAATCTATTAAGATATATTAAATTTAATAACTAACATGATAGAGATATAGTATCTCAGATTTAATTTATGAAGATAACTTAAATCTAATGGCTCATTATTTGGATTAAATAAATAGGTTAAATTAAAACTATTGGACAGATTTAATTTAAACTGAATTTATTTAACTAGCTCATCAAGATAATTAATTGTTAATTAATTTCAAAATTAATTAAGATTAATTTTAAAATTCGAATATAGCCCTCATAGGTTATAAACTTGATAGAGTAGATATGCTCATACACGCATGAGAATTCAGAGCCGCAAGGGAAACCCTAGGAGACATTTGGAGGTGCTAGCACGTAGTCTCTGTTAGAGAACATTCAAGTGGATACCGGTAGAGGGAACGGACCTGAGATGTTGGCTCCTAGAGATCGAGAAAATCCTAAGTTGCAAAAGGTATGAATCTTTCTAACTCGATTTAAACGTCGTTGATAGATCCTCAATTAGGATCGATAAAAATTTTAAAATTCTTTCACTGTGCTTGCCGATCCTAACAAGATTTACAACAAAAATATGGCGATTTACATATAACACAAGAAAATTAACAAGTCCCATAAAGGGAAGTGTCTATATATGAATTAACAACTGGAATATGGAGATTTACAATTAAAATGAAGCAATTTACAACTAAATTTTCTGACAGTCAACACTAAAACTCTAGCCATCAACATCTCCGCTCGGAGGTTGGAGCGGTGCGGTGAAACAGCCAACAGCAGCTTGGCATCTGTGAACCCTTCTTTTTTAAAAACATAAAGTAAGGGCACAATTGTTTTGGTTCTTGGGGTGCAATGAGGTTTCAAAAAATTATGGAGGCTGTTAGATATTAGTAGAGCCGGGAAATCGGGCCGAGCCCGTCGGGCCGGCCCGTTTAAGCCCTGTTAAGTCTCGGGCCGGGCTTGTAAATTAGAGCCTCCAAAGGAAGTCGGGCCTAAAAGGGCCAGCCCTGTAGGGCCGAGGGCCCTGTAGGGCCGAGGGCCCTGTAGGGCCGGCCCTGGAGGGCCAAGGGCCGGCCCGTTAGGCCCTTTTAATGTTTTTTTTCCCCTACCCCCTCCTTGCCCCTTGTCCAGTCGCCCCTTGTCCAGAAATTCTTGATATTTTTACTCCTCAAGTAGAGCCTACTACACAAAGTGAAGTACAATCAAATGTCCTTAAAATTGATGATAGTGGTGAAGAAAATGAAAATGATAGTCGTCATACTAATGTTGTGTAGAGGTTAGAGTGTTTAATTTCTTGCTTTCTTATGCTTTGGTCTTTATGTGAGTTATTATGGGCATAATTTTACTTTTGATTATGCATTAGTAACTGTATTTGTTTCTTTTGTGAGACATGTTTTAAACTTTAATGTTGACAACATTTATATGTTAAATTAGAACTTTGTATATCTCTCTAAAAGAAAATATGCAGGAAAAATAGTTAAATATTGTGAAAATGACTTCCGGGCCCTGTGGGCCGGCCCTGGCCCTGATGCTCTCGGGCCGGGCTTTGAAAAACTGCAATTTTCCTTACCCCGAGCCCTTTAGGGCCAGCCCTTTTAGGCCCTGGCCCGTCAAGGGCCGGCCCTGATTCCCAGCTCTAGATATTAGGGGCTTGTTTGATTCTATTATATGTTTTTTGTTCTCAGAAACAGTTTTTGGAAATAAGTTTTAAAAATAAAAAATAACAAAAAATATGTTTGGATAGTTTTTTTTGAAAAATCTATTTTTTAAGTGACGTGGCGGTATGGTTGCCGGTGGTGACGTGGCGGTGGTTGTCACTAGTAGTGTAGTCTCGATAGTGGATAAGTGACGACATTAAAAAATAAAAAACAAGAAAACAACTAATTTTTTTTTTTGTTTTTTATTTTTTTAAAACAAATTTTTGTTTTTATTTTTAAAAATAATTTTTAACAAATTTCATTGTTTTATTGTTTTTTAAAAAAAAACAGTTTTTAAAAACAAAATCAAACAACCCCTGGTTCTCTAATGTCAGTGCGTGCATTTTCCTTCATAAGGGAATATTAAGACTAGAGGATAATCTATAAGCTTTTGTATATTAATTACTTGAGTTTTGAGCTGTGCGACCTACCAAACTCTCATATCTCAAAACCGAGTTAACCTAATTAACTTTTTTTTTTTTTTGTCTATTAGCAAGAAAAGGGTTAAATTTGTATCATTATGGCAACAAGGTTGGTTTGATGTTTGACTACTTCAACATTTAACAACGATCCATACTAATAACATGATGGAATTCAATTAATGAAATCACCTGGTATGAAATTCCATATTAATCCGCCGGACCAATAACATGATGACAGGGTCACTTGGTACGTAAGCCATGATTATCAATTAATCAGGGGAAGGTGCATCCTAGTCAACCCGGCCGGTGGGTTGGATGGGTCAATATTAAGTTGGATTTTATATATGTGTAGATATATATATATATATATATATATTCTTGCGGATCTTTTAAACGAAATCCTTGAGTAAGAAAACACCAATCCATCAAATTTACATTTTAATAACACTATTTTGTTAAAATATGTGTGACTTATATATGAATTAATGTTCTATTCATCATTTGTGGATTTGTTTTTTTGTTTATTTTAATTAAACCATGTTATTTTAATCATGATATGTTTGGCTCCAATCAGACAATTAACCATTGAATCACTATTTTAACTTGTTTGATGAACACTCAGATTTTCCTTGCCACTGGCATAAAGAAAACAACTAAAATGGTTCCTCTTCATTTATATATAATTTGAAATGGTCCAACAACTGCCTATAGCAAGTATTTGGTGTACCGTTTTAATGTTAATTTTTCTTCCCTCTGTTATTGATTACACTGCATATGGGACATCGACTTTGATATGCATGCCCTGTACTTTTGAAAAGTATCAATCTATTGACTCTTGTTTGAAAAATTTTGAATTTCGTCCAAAGGTTCATAATGAGACGATTTTCTTTTCAAATGAAATAATAAAACTTTATAATAAAATCCTGTTATGAGTGCTTCCCTCCACTCTGAACCAGAGAATAATACGGGATCAGGGTGGGTGCTGTGCACCTCCCTGATGCGCAGCCTGCTGCGCGGGCCATTTGGGGCCCTTCCAAATGTATTTTTTTTTGTTCCTTATATCATTAGATTCTAGATGAAATGGGCGACATTTTGATATATTATGGTAAAAAAATGGAGTTGTTTTCAATTTTATATGATTTTCCAAAGATTCAGTGCATTTTTTTTGGAAACATGGTACAGTTTTTTTTTTCAATTTGAGCACTGAATCTTTGGAAAATCATATAAAATTGAAAACAACTCCATTTTTTTACCATAATATATCAAAATGTCACCCATTTCATCTAGAATCTAATGATATAAGGAACAAAAAAAAATACATTTGGGAAGAGCCCCAAATGGGGCGCGTAGCACCTGCGCATCAGGGAGGTGCACAGCACCCACCCCTGATCCGAATAATACTGGATAGTAAGATTTTGATGGAAGAACGAATATCAATTATAACCTACATAATTTTATGTTTTTTGCAATTACCAACCATATGGTCTATGCATAATTAATGTTTTATTACGGACTAACAACCTAACAAACTAATTATCTGAAACATTAAAATCAACATATAACACAAGCATTTGGGTTTTCTTCAGCACTATGAACACAATAGGAGGTAGTCATATAGGGACGATTGTAATCCGAGTAAAGCTTGACAAGCTCAGAAATTTGATCACTCTGATCTTTCTTCTTCTTTTCTTCCTCTTTCTTCTTCCTATCTTCTTCCTCTTTCTTCTTCTTTTCTTTATCATCATCTTCCTTCTTCTTTTCTTTATCATTATCTTCCTTCTTTGTCTTCTCTGGTTGCTTCGCAGGTCCCACCATCAAAATCTCAGCGTGCCAGAATTTTCTGAGTTTGCTCACCACTTGGACCGGATCTGCATTACCGATCACTGTTAACTTCTCCTCCTTCATGTCCATGGAAATCGAGTCAATCCCAGAAATGCTTGAAACCATTTTCATGGCTTTCTGCTTCGCGCTATAATCATGAAAGTTCACCTTCAGCACCATTTTCTGCAACTAAAATGATAGAAAGATAGACTTAATCAAACAAGAATAATATTTTTCTTATCAGGGTAAAGAAAACTCTACATTTTCCTTGGACTTTCAGATCATGTAAGGGTAAGAAGAAGAGTGTGGTGGGGGAGAGGATGAAAATATAGTGAGGTTAATTAAACTTTGAATGAGAAATCGAGATGAAAGAGTGGGAATCTGACCTTCATGTTTCAGTTGAGTCACGATGCTGGAGAAAAAGTTTGAGTGTAGAAATTTTAAATTATGGCCATGGAAGAAGCAGAGTGTGAGAATTAATTGAGTTGAAGAATAGTGCGGGACAATGAAGAAGGGTTATGGCAGAAGCAGAGAAGAGAGAGAGAAAAAAAGAAGGAAAATGGATTCTATAACAAGTGCTAAAAATGTGTATAAAAGCAGGATAAAAGACACCGATTAATAATAGATGGGGCGTGGAACAAGGAATCAATCCCTTTTGAAAATAGAGACTTGACCAAGTCATTCGTCTCTAAGACTTTCCTTTTTGTTATTGTTTTTCTACTTTTACAAGCATCCGTAACATGCTTCTTTTTGTAATTATTTATTTACTGATATAAAAAGTGCCCTTTTTTGTGCAATATATTAATTTTAGATTATTTGAATCTTCTATAATGTATTTTTTATAAATCTTGTCAATTTTTATGCTTTTAAAATACACTTAACTCTAACTTAAAAAAACACTTTACCCAAAACTTAAAGAAAAATAATCGAAACAACGAATTATATATGAACAGACAACGAAAAGTGTGACACATCATGAGAACTCATTTGAAAACGTATTAGACTGATAAAAACAATTTCTTAAAATAATTTCAAATATCATAAGAGAAATGTATATTCCATGCCAAACTTCCTAGGAGGCACAAGTGTCCATTGGAATGTGTGGGATGGTAATAATACACCTTCGTAATATATAGAACAATATGATCATTCCAAAATATAATACCATATACTCCTTTTTTTCAATAACTATATATAATACCAATATAATCATTTCCAAAATATAATACCATATACTCCTGTAGTCCTATTTATATATAAGGTAGGAAGAAGATTTTTTTGTTTTATTTATAAGTTACATCATTAAATATTTTATAAGAATATACAATTTTATCATTTATTTATTATTGTGCAGTCTTTATTTTCATGGAGTATAATGTATACTAAATTTTTTTTTTTTTTGCGAACTAATGTATACTAAATTGAGGCAATGGAAAGTTCTTAAATTTTAAGGTAGAATTAATAATGTTTAAAGTTTTTTTTTTTATTCCGACAAAGTATGTTAAAAGAGACTAAATAAAAACAAAAATACTACATCTAGAAAAACAAGTCGGTTGGTTGGGATATGTTTGTTTAAGAAAGGGATCCATATCATTGATGTTAGGAACATAGAAAAGAGAAGAGTAAGGGGGATTAGGTTTATTTGGGTGGCTGAATTACAGTGAATGGTTCTTTTTCCATGTTTGGTTTTACCCAATTTCCTTGTGTGGCCCGTAATAATAGTCACCTATTTTATTCTAGAAGCTATAGTTTTAGGCAACCAGTCTCCCTTGTTGCCCTATGGATGCATTCTTCGTTGATGTTTTGGGGTTGCAAGTTCGAGACGTGGTATTTGTATACTCCCTGCTCTAAACCAAACGATAGTTTTAGGCAAAATATATGAATTGTTTTTTCCCTGATTTTCCATTAAGGCCCTCTTAATCGAAGCAGTGAAAAAAATAGAGAATGGGAAGACAATTATATTTGTTTCTCTTCATTTGTATACACAGAATGAATGTATAATTGAAAAATTATTCCAATAATTTCTTCACATCTATAATTATTTTTTTAAAAAAAATAAAATTCAAAAAAATTATCGGAGTTGTTGTGTATGGGTGTGTTAAAATCGAAGAGTTCCACTTTTTTTGAAATTGTAGGAGTGCAAGTGTAACATCTTAAATAGAGGTGTTTAGCTAATTCTAAACTGCTAATGACCCATTCAGTATCCTGAACAGATAAATTTTTTTTAAAAATTTCTCTATAACTCAGGGTATCATTGATACAACTAAATATTTGTATATCACTAACATTAGGATTTTGTGGGATTTAATTGAGTATTTTAAACATAATTCAGTGTCAATGTGAGATTTAAGTGCAAGAGTAATTTGAGAATATAATTGAAGAGGCTAAACTGTTATATTTAACTAATATTTGTGATTCCCATTATTCTTTAATTGTGAACATATGGATCATTCTTTATATCAGAAAAAGGTTTTTCTATAAAACCTGAAAAACTAACTAACTTTTATCAAGTGCAAACTTAGTGGTTAAAATTCCTTGTTAAACCAATTAGTAGCAATATAAGAACCAGGTTCTTTTATATTTCATTTGACCCTCCAAATTCATAGTTTCATAACTTTGTAGCTACTTAATCAAAAGTGTTAACTATTCGTCATTTTAAATTAGGGAAAACAAAAAAAAAATACATTTGGAGTATGTAACAGATAAATAAGGATATTGAATTTCAATAATTCCAAATAGATTAACTTGGAATTTTGAAATGTTGACAAATGTGGGAAATAACATAACTACCTTTACTTTTGTTAAAACAAATCCTTAAAACCCTTTGTCAGCCATCGGAGCTCCAATGCTGGTGGCCATTGGTGGAGACTGGTCATTGGAGCTCCGGTGACCTTGCCAACGGCTGTGTAACATCTTGGATTTTGGAGACATTAGATAAGAGTAAAATAGTCATTAGAGAGGTGTAACTTATATGGAAGAAAGGGTTTAAGTTGATGGAGGACACAAAAAGTAATTAGAGACAAATAAGATGCCAAAAATGCCCAAAATAATCCCAAAGGTGGGCCCAAATGGGACCTACGTTTTTTGGGTGGATTGGGCCTACTTTTTGCTCACTTAAGCCCAATAGGCCTAATGTTTTTATAGCTTAATAGAGGACATACATTTTTTATATAATTTTTGGAGATGTGTGGAATTAGTTATGAATTTTTTAAATAGAGCATTTTCTCTCTATGGCACTGGTCGAGGTGAGTAACTCACTTGCCTTGGCAAGTGATACATAGATGCATAGTTGGTTTCTATACCATTGGCTGGCACGAGTAATCCACTCACCAAGGCCAGTGCACGATTTTATAAATAGTGCTGTCAAGGACAACATTCAAAAAAGTAGGGTTTTTGAGATTGGGGTTGATTTCTCTGCTAGGGGTTTGACGTTTTTGAGCTGGGGAAGCATTCCTAAGCCTTAAAACACTTGGGTAAATGTTTATAACTCATTTCTACTCATCTTTTCTTAGATTTTTCGTAGTCTTGAACTATGGAAAGTTGAGATTTTTGAGGATTTTCTAAATCGGTGAAGTTCTCACCAAATCTTTCGAGTTTAAATGAGCTATATGGAGTATATTAAATGTTTAATTAGTTTAGTTTTGTTAAATTTTGAGCTAGGGTTTAGTATTTGGGCTAGGGTTTGCTATGATTTTGATGATGTAAAGATTTGAGGAGTTGTTTAATGATTGGGTTATGTTTATATGAGTTAGAAAAGAGGTTTAATCAGTTTATAATGTTGGTATTGATGGCTTTTCAATTATGGGTATGTTGGAGGTGGAACTTTGTCGTGCGAAATAGGGAAATTGATAGGAATGGATGTTCTTGAGGTTGATTAAGTCTTCTAAGGAGTTATTTCATTTGAGGAAATAATGATTTTTGTGTTGGATTGAGGTGTTGTTTAGTTTATAGAGGAAATGGTGATTTGAGTCAAGTAATAAAGTGGGAACACATGAGCTAAGGCTAAGTAGTTGAGTTTTATGATTTATGTCATTGATTTTAATTGTGTTTGAGTTGTATCTACATTAATGATGTAGATTGATCTTGTACCTTGGTGGTTCCTTTTCCTGCCTTGCCCCTCAATTGTGAGGTTTGAGCTTTGAAGTTGAGATAATCAGGGTTGATTTATTCTATATGAATGCAATGGGTTGTAAGGTGTTTTCCAAATCTTACTTTCACCTATACTACTTGTTTGTGTTTTGAAAATCAGGTGTATGTTTGAATATGAACTTAGTTCAGTGAAAAAGTGTATTTTCCAACTTGTATATATGAGTGGGGATTATTAATAAGATTTTTATTGCTATGATAGTTAAGATGTTTGAGATGGAATGTTGTATATAGAATCATAATCTTGAAAAATGTTTTTGAAAACTATATTGATATATTGTTTTGTTATTATGGGATATGTTGGGTTGTGTGAAATAGATACGATAAAATTATACGCATAAGCTCTCTCATTCATAGCCTGGATTTTGAGTTGAGTGTTTTGGGTGGGCACCTCTACGGTATATCAGTGGTGACATAGTAGGAGGCTGTTGGAAATTATGCCCTAAGGTCCAATCATTATATTTTAAACATTATTATTTAATGAATTTCTCCATTATGTTCTCATATTATTCGCATGTTCACTATGATAACTATATCCTTGGATAAATCATAAAGATTGTCCTAAATGTCCCTGGTCGGTCATCTATAAGAGAGCAAAGATGAAGTAAGACCAATATTGTAACCCCCTGCCTTTAAACACGTAACTATAATTCGATAACGCATAAATAAGATGGTTTAGAGACCGTTGGATAATTTAAACTCTTTTCAACTTCCTACTTTACCGTAGGGTTTTTCACAAAATCCTTTAAAACTTTTCCCCATCCTGGTCTCAATTTCGAATATTCGAATATAATTACCTGTGCAGTTAATTACCTGTGCAACCACCGGGTTCCATTCAGTCACTAAAGGGTTATAATTCCCATTTAGGGGATTACACAACTGTATCCAACTAATATTTACAACCCAAAAAAATAATGTACAGAAACCTTGCCCAAAATGAGTAACCAACGTCCTTACAGGGGTCTAACCACTTCTAGTAGTCCGCTTCCCCTTGGAGCCACTTACCTTGTCTGAAATGTAAGTCATCGAAAAGAATGAGATTCAAGAGAATCCCAGTAGTAACAATCATTCATACCACACATAATCACATAGCATGCAAGCAAATTATTACACAGGAATGGCAGCATAAATTATACTCCACCCTCATCCCCTTTTACCGCCAGGAAGGCACACCGTCCAAACCCGAACCGTTGTTAGCGACTCAGGGACTATTGGTATTGCAGTGCATACGAATAGCCTTACAGCTCACATAATCACAATATCACACCCTAACCTCATCCCCTTTTACCGCCGGGAAGGCTAACAGCTCTTACCCGAACCGTTGTTAGCGACTCAGGGACTATTGGTATAGCAGTGCTTACACAATTCCACAGATATTGCAGCATTCGAATTCATCTCAAATCAATGATATAACACACATACAATGCATCATATATGGTATAAGAGAAAGAGTCACAACCTTGTTCTTTCCTGATGTCCTTTGGCACAGTGGGCTCACGGGTATGATAAATGTCAAAGCCTATAAACAAAATCAAGAATGGTGGATTAATTTCCTACCCCAATTCTTACTTTCAAACACTTAAAATAGGTTCCATATGAGTCCCTTAAATGGTTATAACTAGCTCAAAGAGAACCTAAAAGGATTGGAAAGTACTAGGTTGGAAATTACTTTGTAAAGTCACAAAATGCTGAAAATAGGGTTTTGGCTGCAGCCAGGAATTCTCTGGCTGCAGCCAAAAATAGCACAGAAGTATTTTGGCTACAGCCAGGAATTCTCTGGCTGCGGCCAAAATATGCACAGAAAGTTTTACGCTACAGCCAAGAATTTCTGGCTACAGCCAAAACATGTACAGAAAGTTTTGCGCTGCAGTCAAGAATTTCTGGCTGCAGTCAAGGGAACTTTGACAAATCATAACTAATTCTAGAAAAATCAAAATGAGGTGATTCCAAAGCCAAATATTTAAGTCCTCTTCCTAGGAAAAATATTGGCCATTACTGGAAATCACCACAGAAGTACAGAATTACATGAAATTCACCACCACTCCAAAACAAGTTCCAGTTTTAATCCCAAACTTTGGACAGTCATTGCTCTTAGCTCAAAAAAAGAAATGACACAACATTTATATTCATTTTGAAGCTTGGAATGTGAACTTTAAATCTGGAAAGTTTCAGAATTTTTAGACACCATTTGCCTATTCAAAACATCCAGACAACCTGACTGCCCAAAATAAACTTTCAATAGACAACATTTCAATTTTGCACCAATGCTTCCAATGGTTATCAAATTCATATCAAATACCATTCCCACATAAATTTGCACAAGGAATCCATTGAAATCATCAAAACAACCCAATTCAACCTCCATTGACATGTTACACAATGACCACCACATGTCTTACCAAGAACTCAATCAAACCACCATATTGAAAACCAATCCAAACCAACATTCCAAATCAATTTCAAATGCTCAAGGACACACTATGACACCAATTTCACACTAAAAACTAACCAATGCACACATTTTGAAATTAAGCCAAAATCAGGGCAAAAATCCAAAATCCTCAAAGCCAAACCAATGACCACAATAAATATGTCAAAAGGTTCCAAAGGCTTACCTTAACTTCTTCCCAAGACTAATTCTTGATTTCCACCACTTCCAAATTTTCTCAAGCTTTCAATCACCACTAATCAATAATGCTCTCAACACCTAGAACAATGTTAATAAAGAGTATTTGAGCATTCATGGTCATTTGGAGCACTAACCTTAGGTTTTTCTCTTTCTCTTTCCTTCTATAGCAGAACGAAAATGGAGTAGAGGAGAGATGAGATGAGTTGGTGAAGATGATGATCTAATTTGGCCCTTTAATTAGTTATTAGGCGTCCTAAATGAGAGAGGGAAGAGAAAAGAAAATTTTGACACTTTGACCTTAATCTATGGTTCACATGAAGCCAAGTGTCAAGATCTTGTTCCTCCTCACAACTCCTTCCATGTTCATGCAAGCATTGGATCACTCTCACATAATCTCTTGATATGTAATCCCAACCATTGATCTACAATTTACCAATGAGTTGCCTCTTCGGTGATTGACCAATTAGTAAATGAATTTCCAATTTCGCCCTTGATTATCATAACCTTTACCAAATCACCATCAAACATGAATATAAGCTTAAACATTGCTTACCACACATTCACAATGAATTTAGCAACAATTACATCCTTAAGATCATAATTAGCCCTTAATCACAAGTTAGGGCATTACAAATATGACTTTGATAAGATATGGGGTTATGAATCAAATTCTTAGGCACTTGTAAGAGTACAACATGCTGGACCGACCCACTATGTGAAAGCTACATGGATCAAGTCATAAGCTTATCTCATATATACCACGTCATAATGCCCTTTGACCTGAGGTCATCATGGATTCCTACATGAGAGTTGCTAAGCTTTGAGCTAGTTAAAAGCCACTTTTGACCGGGTGATGATAAAGCCTACGATCGGGCTTGGTGGTTTTTTATGCAGAGGAATATGAATGGTCAACATGAAATTTGTCCCTCACATTAGTGGAGAGATATTATTGGGCCCCTTGATGAGTGAGTTTGAGAAATGTATGGCCATACTATGATGGAAAGGAGTTTCCATTTCTATTGTCATACTACTCAGGAATCGAGAAAGTAATGGTCAAGAACAAGCGGATGACATTATCCATATCTCATCCTTGACCGATATATCATGTGACAAAATGGATGTGACATAATTGTATAACAGGTTGCATCATGTTAACAATCATCATATGAATTGGGTAGTCGTAATATCTTGCTAGAGGTTGCTTGCGAATTGTGGGTTAGTACAGTTATTGGTCGACTACCAACTTCGTATGGGCCTACAAGGTCGCACACAAGAATGATCTAATATGAGATAATGTTTAATCTAGGGTGGATGAATTTTATATTATATATATAATATAAAATTCATGGAAATAAAATTAATAATATCATATATATATATATGTATTTTTGAAATACATATTATATATATGTATATATATATTATATGATATTATTATACTGTGTTAGTTTTAAATTTAATTTTATTAAGATAAATTAGATTTAATAACTAAGATGATAGAGATATAGTATCTCATATTTAATTTATGAAGATAAATTAAATCTAATGGCTCTTTATTTGGATTAAATAAATAGGTTAAATTAAAACTGTTGGACAAATTTAATTTAAATTGAATTTATTTAATTAACTCATCAAGATAATTAATTGTTAATTAATTTCAAAATTAATAAAGATTACTTTTGAAATTCAAATATTGCCCCATGGGTTATAAAATTGATAGAGTAGAAAAACTCAAACTGATGAGAATTCAGAGCTGTAAGGAAAATCCAAGGAGACATTGGAGGCGCTAGCACATATTTTATATTAGAGAGCATTCATGTGGATGCCGGTAGAGGGAGTGGACCTGAGGTATTAGCTCCTAGAGATCGAAAAACCCTAAATTGAAAATGTACGAATCTTTCTAACTCGGTTTAAATGTCGTTGATAGATCCTCGATTGGGATTGGCAAAAATATTTAAATTCTTCCGTTGTGCCTGCTGATCCTAACAGAGGCAGTATTCTTAAAGTGACTAGCTAAACTTTGGTCGGGTCTACTATCACTAATAGGTTGTTCCATGCCCAGAAAATATAAGGAGGAGTAGGATGGATGAGTGGGGATTGTTCTACTCATTGAAAGTATTATATAGTGCTGTACTATTGAGAATATTATTATTATGATCGATAAACCTGTTAGGATTGGCAGGCACAGCGGAAGAATTTTAAAAATTTTCACCGATCCTAATCGAGGATCTATCAACGGCGTTTAAACCAAGTTGGAAGGATTCATACCTTTTTATGATTCAGGGTTTTCACGATCTCTAGGGGCCAACACGTCAGGTTCGCTCCCTCTACCGGTATCCACACGAATGCTCTCCAACCGAGACTGCGTGCTAGCGCCTCTAATATCTCCTAGGGTTTACCTGGTGGCTCTCAATTCTAATGTGTATCTCAGTATATCTGCTCTATCAAGTTTATAACTTATGAGGGCTATTTTTCAAATTTCAAAATTAATCATCATTAATTTCGAAATTAATTAACTATTAATTATCTTGATGAGCTAATTAAATAAATTCAGTTTAATTAAATCTGTCCAACAGTTTTAATTTAACCTATTTATTTAATCCAAATAAAGAGCCATTAGATTTAAGTTATCTTCATAAATTAAATCTGAGATACCATATCTCTATCATGTTAGTTATTAGATTTAATTTATCTTAATAAATTAAATTTTAAACTAACACAATATAATAATATCATATAATATATATACACACATATATATATAATATGTATTTCGAAAATACATATCTATATAATATTATTAACGATATTTTTTTATATTACATATATACATATATATATATATAATTTGTCCACCCTAATTAAACATTATCTCATGTTGGGCCATTCTTGTATGCGACCCTATAGGCCCATATGAAGTTGGCAGTGGGCCACTAACTATACTGACCCACAAGTCGCAAGCGGCCTCTAGCAAGACATCATGACTACCCAATTCATATGAGGATCGTTAACACGATGCAACCTGTCATACAACCATGTCACGTCCCTTTTGTCACACGATATATCGATCAAGGATGAGGCATAGATAATGTCATCCTCTTATTCCTGGCTATTACTTTCTCGATTCTTGAGAAGTCTGATAATAGAAATGGAAACTCCTTTCCATTGTAGTATGACCATACATTTCGCAGACTTACTCATCGAGGGGCCCAGTAATATCTCTCTATTAATGTGAGGGACAAATTCCATCTTGATCATTCATATTCCTCTGCATGAAAAACCACCAAGCCCGATTGTAGCCTTTATCATCACCCAGTCAAATGTGACTTTTGACTAGTTCAAAGCTTAGCAACTCTCATGTAGGAATCCATGATGACCTCAGGTCAAAAGGCATTGTGATGTGGTTATACATTAAAAAAGCTTATGACTTGATCTATGTAGCTTTCTCATAGTGGGTCGGTCCAGCACCTTATACTCTTACAAGTGCCTAAGACTTTGAATCATATCTCCATATCTTATCAAAGTCATACTGATCTTGTTTCATCTTTGCTCCCACACAGATGACCGACTAGGGACATTTTAGGACAATCTTTATGAATTATCCAAGGATACAATTATCACAGTTAACATGAAAATAATATGATAACAGAATGGAGAAATTACATTAAATTAATAATGTTCAAAGTACAATGATTGGCCCTTTGGGCACAATTTCCAGCAAAACCTACTTCTCAAAATTGCAATCAATTCTTGCATACTTTGTGAATTGATTTTGGTTACTAGGAGTTTATGTCTTACCCTATCATTATTAATATTTTTTTGGTGAGGTCTCTAATTCTGCTAAAGGTTTAGGGAAGTAGCTAGAGGTGTAAGTGTCAAGAGCCTTGTTGGCCTCTTTTGCCATTGGTGTTCTATTAATTTATATATTGCCATTTTAGGGGTTTTATGTTTATGAAATACTATATGTAATGTTTTGGATAACTATTTGACTATTGGCCTTATTTTGTACACTACGATATTTTGATGGATCCACAATCATATCTTGTGTTGGATTGTGGGGCTCAGTGTTTAAAAACTCATGGGCTATATTTTCTCCTGTTTGTTAATTGTGGTTAGAGTGATGGATTTTATGAAGTGGGTTTGTGTGTAGGATTTACGCCCTGGACCCCGATGTGTTTTCTTGAAAGAAATGGTTTTCAATCATCACTGGTTAATCAAGTTTTTTCATACCATTATGTATAATTGTTGTTTGTTAGAAAGGATCTTTTCAAAAGGAGGTTTAGGACACTCACCCTTGTCTAGAGATCAGTTTAGACGTGGACCCCCATCTTTGATTCGTCCTTCTTCTTCCATGCTTTCCTTTTCTTCCAACCTATCTTTCTCTTCCGCTCACTCTATTTCTATTTACAGGTTGTAAATTAGGAACGGGTTGCGTGGCTGATATGTTTTAAGTGCTAGGGTGTATTGTTTAATGTATCTTAATCCTACACTCACACTACTACACACTTGTCTATATTTAACAATTATTTTTAGCTATATTGAATGGATTTTAACTGTTATATATATGAGCGCTAAATATTAATATTTAATGGTTGCCAACTATTAAATATTGGGCCTTACATTTCATGATTGTTTAAATACAACCATTATTTATATGGTATTATATTTCATGGTTTTTAGCCAATTACTATTAAATATAGTAAATAATATTCAATGGTTATACACCAAGAACCATGAACTATTTTATAGAATACTTTATGGTTTTTTTGATGGTTTTTGGTATATAACCATAAAATATTTGTATATAATTCAAAGTTAGAACCGTGATATATGTCTCAATATATTATGATTATTAGCAAATAACCATGAAGTATTGGGTAAAATTTTAATTTTTAAACAGGGGCTCATTTTTTATCAGCCCAAATGCATATTACATATACAGATATCTGTAAATATAGAAACCAACACAACGATCCATTCTAGTAATTAAAATGGCTACTATATATCAAAAATTAAAACTAAACTAATAGAGATCCATTCTAATAATCAAAACACAGGAACCAACACAAATTGATAAATCAAAAGCAAATCAAAATGGCTAAACCAAAATAGAAACCAAAAGGAAAAGAGAAACCAAAACCAAATCAAAAATTACTAAACTAAGAACCTAACATACACTTAAACAAAACATTGGCTACTCTATAGCTAACTCCATTATGTAGCAGCCTATTAACAATTAACAGCCATATTCAACTCTTTCTATGACTTCTTTAATTTGGCCAGGTGAATATTACTCACAATAATTATCTGCAAAGTATTGCAGGAAAAAATAAATTAAATATGTTAAAATATATATGACATGTTTTTTAATTTAATTTTAACACATATATATGCATATATATACATACCTTAGTATTAATTGAGGTGTGATTATGGGTAACTATGTCCTTCATGAACTTTATGACATAGTACCAACAATCAGAGCTCTTATCTAGTTGCCATGGACACTATAAACAAACAAATGAAATGTATCAGTCCCTACTTTCATGAATTGTAAAAAGAACACAAATAAAAAACTATGACAAGTATAGGAACAAAAATATATGAAATATATATATATATATATATATTGGCGAATTACCTCTACTCTCTTCCATTTGTAAATGGATCCATAGCCGCAACCAAGTAGCAGGGGCAGCCAAGCCCTTCATCTGTGGCGTAATAGTAAACAACCCTGACAACAAGATAATAAATTAACGCACCAAATTTATAATAATTTATCACAAGACAATATGAAACTAAAGTACCAACAATTTGAATTCACCAACTTACTTATTGAATAGCTCAACCATCTGTGGTCAATTGTTTGCATCCTTATAAACCGAATTAAAGTACCAAATCCTTTGTTTGAAGGGATTTAGCATGATGAGAAGGCAATGGCCCCTAAACGCAATAAACAGAATGAAAACAAAACTACTTAATTAACAAACAATTTACTTAAGAAGTATACTTACCTTTAGAAGTATGGCATCAAAAAAAACTGCCCTTCTTCTCTGGTGCCCTTATAATGACTATATCCACTAGTTCCTTCACTTTTCTTTCCAAAAAAAAAAAGCTTTTAAGCCTCCATCTAACATGCCTAAATAGGTTAAGAATCAAGAAATTGTCCATTAGGCCTTTGGGGGCTACGAACTCATTGTAAAGGTACCTTACATATAAAAATAAGTAATCAATATATTTATATATAAAGTTTATGAGCATCTAAGTTTTCATTCATAGTTGAAGAAATACATTATATAAAAGTTACAAGCAGCTATACTTGCCATATTACCCATGACAATATCATTAACTAATGTCTAGTTGATAATGTCATATACGCCGTAATATCCCAAAATTTATTCAAGGGGTAAATGTCACAAAAAGAAAGTGTAAATAGTACTTAGAGAGCTTTACATTGGAGTTGAAACTATCCCATTTGGAATTTTCTAGATTAAGTTATGAATTTTCAAAGCTGACCAATGAAATCTGGCAGATTAGGGTTGACTTGTGAATTTGTGGCATTTAAGGTAAATTGTGACAAGTTGGTTACAAAGAGTATAGACATGTTTTAGAACCCAAGGTGACCACATTAGATACCCAAATCACAAGGGTCAAGAGACACATAATGTGTCTTAAATTAGACACTCATTTGGCATAACACAAGAGTTTTAAAAGATTATCTAAGAGAAACAAGTCATGAGTAATGACTTGCTTTTATGGCTCTAACAAGTCATGTGGTTATGTATCTAGGGCCATGTAATGTCAAGGAACAGGCAATGGAAGATTCTTCAAGCATATTCAATGGTTTGAAGATGAGGGAACAAGAAGAGGACATAAAGGCAAAAGTAGTAAACATACCTAACTTGCGTGTATTTGATATGTATGCTTGTGCACTGATGTATGTGATTGCTTTGCTTGATCATGTGATGCTTATATAAATGATTGAAGCTTTGTTTCTATTTATGCTATGGCCATGAGTATGTTGTGTGAGACATTGAGCATGCATATATGTTATTATGTTAGCATGAATTTATGTAAGGCAAGCATGTCATGCACTAAACATTTATCTTCCATGCATTTTGGTATTGTTCGTTACTAAGATTCTCCCAAATTTCACCCTCCATCACCTAACCATATAGGTATGTTGAGCACACAGGTGGAATGCTTGAAGATGATCAAGAGGAAAATGTGATAGAGATTTGAGGATTTATACATGATAATCTATTATGTAAAAATTATCATGTGATGTGTTGATTTGTATAAACATGCCAAAGTTGAATGATGACATTAGGCATGCATCCATATTTAGTTATGAACCTTTGAAGCTAAGATAAGTTGAGAATTGAGAGTAACTAATGCCCTAAGAAGAATTGTGTATATTTTTTGTTGGAATTTTTAATTATCATTTTTCTTAAGACATAATAAGAACCTTAGCGCTTCCGTATACGTACTAATAGGGCTTAAAATTTAAGGTGTTACACTTATGGTATTAAAGCATGTTATCAAGATGGCAAATTCATAACCATGATCAGGGGTTCTCATTGCATGATAAGTAGTGAACGAAGTGCTGGCTCTTTCCACAACATGGTTGGAATGGCTTACCACCATTTTGGTGCCAGTCGCATAGGTCGAGAGGCCGTGCATAAAATGTCCTCTGAGGTACATTTGGGTGTTCACCAAGGGGGTACCTTGAGACAACCTACTTTTGATATCAGGGCCGAGATTTTGGCACTAGGCAAATGTTCTTTTGCTAATATGAATAGGTATATGGATACATTAGGAAGTATGAGGAATAGAAGATACAGAAGAAGTATTTCACCCTCGTCAGTTCATCAACTTCCCAAGGAAAGGTGCATAATCACCTTCCGAGGAAGAAGGAGAGCAAGGATGATGCTGCGAGAGTATTATCCTGATTTTTGGGCCTATAAGCTTGATGATAGGTCTGAATCAAGTAGACTACCAAACCTAGTTTAGCAAGAGTCCCAAGAATGCTTGTGAAATAGAATGCTTTTCAGGGACTCTATGATTTGGCCCTTTAGGTAGAGAATAACTCTACAGACTGTATGATGGCTCAATGTGTGAAATTAGTTGGATAAAATATACCAGTGCAAGTATACATTGGCACACTTAGGCGCCATTTTGATGGCACACTAAGGGTATATGTGGCACTAGGTAGAGCCCACAAGCCGACATTCAATGTTTTCCAAGATATACTGGTTTGCGCTCGGTAATTCCCCTAGTCATAGGCCATGTGGTGCCAATTGATGGCATACACGGATACTTGCCGCTTTCTTGAATTTATATAGACATGTGACGCCAAACTGAGTGGAATTTGTATAAAGTTACTTTAATAAAGTAGCTTTAATAAAGTAACATCATGACTTAGTTTTTGTGATGGCACCACAATAAGACACCACATGTCCCACCATTATTGTATTCACTTTATGACTTTTGTGTTGGTATCCTTAAGGGACGCCATCTAGCCCCAGTGGTCAAGGGAATTTATCAGACTCTTCCCTTCCCCTGATAAAGTGGACGGCCAAGTCATAAAGAAAAGGAAAGAAGAATAGTTTAGGTCCCACAAAAGGGAGACATGGCGTAATATGAATCCATAAAGTGGCTTTTAGGTTGGCCTAATAAGATGCCACCTAGCTCTTTCATAAACTAGCTTTTGTGTTAGCTTAATGAAAAGACGCCACATGTCCCCATCATTATATCTACTTTTTGACTTTTGTGTTGGCTTATTGAGGAGATGACACCTAGCCCATTGGTCCAGGAAATTTGCCGATCTCCAATCTAGTCACATGATTAACTTTACTGAGTACCAAGTAAGGGATTCCGGGAATTCATTAGTGTAACCCCCTACGTAATTATGATTCAAAATTTGTGATAAAAATGAAATAGAGACCAATAATAACAAAACTCATTACCGATCTCTTTCTTACAGTAGGGTTTTCACAAATATTTTTTGAAATTTCTACTTTCCTTGGTCTCAAATTCCATATCCCGAATATAATCACCCTGTGCAATTGAATCACATTTAAACATATCATATTGTAAAATAGAAATCCCAGTAACCCCCGGGTCAAGTATATACTAACCATCAGGTTTATAATTCCAAGCTAGGGGATTACATGCCGTAATTCAAATATTACCTACATCCAAAAATAATATATAGTAATCCAAAAATCGAAAGTAGCTAGCCAACATTCCAAAAACCTAAATATCCCTACAAGGTTCTAGCCGCTCCTAGTTGTCCTTTTCCCTTTGGAGCCACTTGCCCTGTCTGAAAGGTTAGTCAATAGAAAGAATGAGATTCAAAAGAATCCCAGTAGTAACAATTCACTTATAAAACATGTAATCATATAGCATGTAAGCAAATCATCAAGTAGCATCACGGCATAATACACAACACATAGGCTGCATTTGCACATAATCACATAGTCTTATTCCCCAGATTCCACTACCCTGAAGGTACGATCCTCCTACCGTCACCACCAATGGGCCACAAGTAATAGACTCACAAATAGCCTTTCAGCTTTCACATAATCTCATCCCCCGGATTCCACCACCCAGAAGGTACGATCCTCCCACCATCACTACCAATGGGCCGCAGGTGATAAGCCTACAAACAATGATAAATCAAACATACAATGTATCACATATAGTATAAGGGAAAGAGTCACTACCTTGTTCTTTCCTGACTTGCTCTGTCACAGCTCGTTCACGACCAGGGAAAATGTCAAAGTCTATAACCAAAATCAAGGACAATAGGTTATTCTTTATTCCAAATTTTTATCCTCATTTTACTTTAAGTTGGCTATCATTTGAACTCTTTAGGTGACCAATAAAAGCCTAGACATATGCCTAAAGGGTTAGGAACACTCGACTAAAAATTCCTTTTTGGGAGCAAAAGTACTGATTTCTAGTCAAATCACTCAAGTGAAGGAGACCTCACTCGAGTGATGCCCCCACTCGCACTCGAGCCCTAGCGAGTGAAACAAGGAAGTAAGTACCCGAGAGCACCACACATCCTGGAGTGACCAATTCACTCGAGTACTGGCCCTAGCACCCGAGTGACAACACGCTCTCACCTGAGTCCCATCGAGTGAGGTACAAAGAGTGACTATCCAAGAGCAACCCTAAGGTGCAACTGACTCCTGCACTCAAGTGAGACTGATTTCACTCGAGTGATGACACATATCACACGCAGGAAAGGAAGTGGACCCATACTTCCTACCTAAACACTTAATAGAAATACAAAGAGAAAAGGAAGAACATGATGCTGCACTCGAGTGAGCTCCTACCTCACTCGAGTGAGGCTATCAGAACCAGAATCACAGCAGCTGATATACTTTTCCAAATTTACCAAATCTAATTCTAATGGTTTCCAAACTTATACCAAAGTTCATTCCCACACAAAATTCCACAATAAACCCATTGGTAACCTTAAAAAAAATCAAATTCCTATTCTGCCAAGAAGTTTGGGTTTTAACCTACATTACACACAACTACCAAATTCACCATACATCCCCATTCAAATCCCAACTAATCATAATGGCTTAAAGACACAATATGCCATTTAATCCTACACTAAACATCATCCAAATTCATGCATTTCAAATTATACCAAAATCAGGGCAAATCATGAATTCTCAAAACTCAACCTATGATCACAAAACTTAGATTAATAGAGAGCTCTTTCTTACCTTTTTCTCCTTCCCAAAGTGTGTTCCTGGATTTCTCAACTTCCAAATTCCCTCTAACACTAAAACACCACCTTTCACAAATCTGAAATCATAGCAAGGAAGCTCTCGATACCATGTATAACTTTAATGAGAACATTTGAGCATTAAGAGGCATCTAGCTAGCCAAAACTCACCTTAACATTTTCCCTTTCCTTCCCTTGCTCAACGAAAATGGAGGTTAGATGAGAGAAGAGATGAAAAGGATAAAGATGCAGCTTTTTCTCTAATTCCCATGCAACCAACCGACTTTACAAGTGAGAGGGAAGAGAAAAATGAGTTTTGAAATATTGACTTCATCCATGGTCCTCAAGATGCCACTTGTCATGATCCTAGATTCTCCTTCCGCACACACACATGAACTCATTCATACACAATTCTACTTCTCAATCACTTAATCCTAGCCATAATTCTTAAATTACCAATAAGTTTTCCCTTCGGTAATAGACCGTTTGGTCAACAATTTACCATCTTGCCCCTAATTATCACAATTCACATTACATACTTCAAAAGTGCTTAAATAATATTAATTACACGACTTTGAAGTCACTAGCCCTTAATTACAATTCAGGATATTAGAATTGTTCCCCCAAAAAATAAATTTTGTCCTCGAATTTGTTACACAACCTAAGCCATAAACTCTGGATACAATCTACGCATGTCATCCTCTACTTCCCAAGTTGCCTCTCTCTGAGTCATTCCCTTCTAGATCACCTTCACATATAGAATACTCTGATGTCTGAGCTGTCACTCATCTCTATCAATAATCTGTTTTAGTTCTACTGCATATGTGAAGTTGTCTTGTAGTTCAACTTCTTCATACTAACAATGTGAGATGGATCCGATTGGTATTTCTTCAGTTGGGAAACATGAAATACATCATGGAGTCTGCTCAAGTTTGGGGGTAGGGCTACTCGATACACAACAGGCCCAATTCTCACAAGAATCTCAAAAGTACCTATATACCTCGAGCTCAACTTCTTTTGCTTGATAGCTCTCCCGATGCCGGTAACTAGGGATACCCTTAGAAATACATGATCACCAACCTCAAACTCTAGAGGTCTTCTCTGCTTGTCAGCGTAGCTTTTCTACCGACTTTGTACTGTAAGAAGTCTCTTTTGAATAATTTGAATCTGTGCTGAGGTTTGATTAACAAGTTCCGGCCTATAAAGCTTCCTTTCCGACAACTTATTCCAGCACAAGGGTGATTGGTACTTCCTTCCATACAACGCTTCATACAATGCCATCTGAATGTTCGAATGATAGCTATTGTTATAGGCGAACTCAGCAAGTAGGAGAAAGTGATTCCAATTCCCTTTAAAGTCGAGGACACAAGCTTACAACATATCTTCTAGCATCTGAATAGTCCTCTCTGATTGTCCATCTGTCTGAGTATGATATGCCGTGCTAAATCTTAACTGAGTACCCAATACCTCATGTAAAGCCTTCTAGAATCTTGAAATGAATCAGCGGTCTCGGTCGGAATGATGTTCTTTGGCACACCATGGAGCTTAAAAATTTCTCGAATATAAATCTCTGCTAGTTTGTCCAGAGAATAACTAGCATTGATTGGTATGAAGTGTGCTGACTTCATTAGCCGGTCCACAATGACCTAGATCGCATCATAGTTCCTGATCCTGGGTAATCCCACCACAAGATCCATGGTCACACTTTCCCATTTCCATTATGGAATCTCAGAACTTTGAAGTAAACCAGGCAGTCTCTGGTGCTCAATTTTCACCTTCTGGCAAGTGAGACACCTTGCTTCAAACCTGGCCACCAATATACAGACTTCAGATTATGGTATATTTTGTTCATACCAGGATGAAGAGTATATCGGCTCTTCTGCGCCTCATCCAGAATCTTCTGTCTCAACTCCGCCTCTAATGGAACATATATTCTCTTCTGATAGCGAACCAATCCACTAGGCAATAGATCATAGCTCTGAGCTTCTCCCCATTCAATTCGAGCTAGGGTACGTTGTATCCAGCCATCTTGCCTCTAAGCTTCTTCAATCTTGACTCTCAAATCACTTTCCTCTTGGGAAATAGTATAATTGGCACAGAGGATTTGATTTAATATATTCAAATCACGGAAATCTTCTATCAATTTCCCCTCTTATATCATTAGAGCTGCCACATGCACTGTCTTTCGACTAAGAGCATCAGAGACTACATTTGCCTTACCCAGATGGTATTTAATTTCCAGGTTGTAGTCCTTAAGCAACTCCATCCAATGGCGTTGTCTCATATTCAATTCTTTCTGATCATACAAATACTTGAGACTTTTGTGGTCGTAGTACAGTTCTACTGTCACCCCATACAAATAATGCCTCCAAATTTTCAAAGCAAACACAATTGCCGCAAGCTCCAAATCATGAGTGGGATAGTTCATTTCATGAGATTTGACCTGTCGAGAGGCATAGGCCACCACACGTCTCTGCTGCATAAGGACACACCCTAATCCCTGCTTACTCGCATCACTGTACACAACATACGTTAAGCTGGCATCAAGTATAATCAACACAAGTGCCGTAGTCAACCTCTCTTTCAAATCCATAAAGCAATTTTCACATTTTTGATCCCACACAAACAGCTGATCCTTTCTCGTGAGCTTGGTTATTGGCAAAGCAATATGAGAGAAATTCTGGATGAATCTCCGGTACCGCAGCAATAGTTTCTAGCCTCTTCCAGTCTAGTACCACTTCCACTTTACTGGGATCCACAAAGACCCCATCTTTGGAGATAACATGGCCTAAGAACTTTACTTCTGATAGCCAAAACTCACACTTACTCAATTTGGCATAGAGTTGCTTCTCACATAATATATTCAATACAATTCTAAAATGATGCTCATGTTCTTCTCTTCTCTTGGAGTATATTAGAATATCATCAATTAATACCACAATGAACTGATCCAGATATTGTCGAAAGATATGGTTTATGTAATCCATGAATACCGCAGGTATATTGGTTAGTCCAAATGGCATCACCAAGAACTTATAGTGACCATACCTGGTTCGGAAAGCAGTCCTCAGAATATCTTCTGCTTTTACTCGTAGCTGATGATACCCCAACCTTAGATCAATTTTCGAAAACACATACGAACTAGATAGTTGATCTAAAAGGTCATCAATTCTGGGGAGGGGGTATTTATTCTTGATGGTAATCTTATTCATCTCTCTATAATCAATACACAACCGTAAACTTCCATCTATCTTTTTTACATATAAAACTGGAGCTCCCCAAGGCGACACACTGAGTCAAATGAACCCTTTCTCAAGCAAGTCTTCAATCTGTTTCTTTAACTCCGTCATTTTGTTTGGGGCCATACGATATGGGGCCTTTGAAATAGAACCAGCTCCAAGCACAATTTGAATCAAAAATTGAACTTCCCTTTCTAGAGGCAATTTGCTCAAATCATCGGAAATACCTTAGGGATTTCATTTACCATGGGTAAACTGAGCAGAGTTTCACTAGTCTCTCCTTGCACTGAGAAGAATACCATATACCCCTGGCAACCCTTTTCTAGACATTTCTTAGCCTTAGCTATTGAAAGGAAATTCAAACTACCGTTCACTTCATTCACATTTTGACCCCTTTAAGGTGCAGGATATATAATCCTCTTGTTCCCACAATCAAGGAATACATTATTTGCCGTTAACCAATCAAAGCCCAAAATAACTTCTAGTTGATTTAGTGGCAAACAAATCAAATCCATAATGGACTCAAGGTCTTCCACAGCTATGACACAATTTAGACAAGCTTCAGTAGTCACAGCCTTGACACCTATTAGCGTCGACACAACTAAATCGAATTGCAACTTATGTACATGCATACCCAAACACCTCATGGAATCATAAGCAATAAAAGAGTGACTTGCACCCAAATCAAATAACACTTGTAGCCAGTTACCATTTAGAAGGACTTTACCTTGTATAAAGTCAGGAGACTTCCAATCTTCCTCATGAGTCATGGCGAACACTCAGCCTTGAGTTCTCGGCCTTTGCTCTGCTTGTGGCCGCCAACAATTCTCTAGAAAGATGCCCCGGTTGCTTACAGTTGAAAAAAATTATCTCGCCCCGATAATTTCTACCATAGTGTGGTTTATTGCAATAGGGGCATACCTAATTTGTAGAAGATTTCTAAGACTCATGATCTCTGGGCTAATAGGGCGTCTTACCAATACCCCGGGATAAAGAGGATCTCTAGCCTTTCTGCTTCTGAGAGGTATTACCCTTATTGGGTTCACTGGGGTGGTCGATAGCTTTGGCAAGATACAATTCTCTTAAATTATTTTCTGTAATTCTACACTCTTCCACCGCCTTGTTAAAGTTGGTGAACAAGTGTGTAGCTAACCTCTTCCTCAGCTCTCGTCGCAGACCACGGATAAGCATGTCCTAACTCAACTCTTCATTATCCATCTTCTAAAGATAGGAAGAAATCTGAGACAAACAGATGAAACAGGACAGATAATCATCAAAGGTCTTCGTGTCCCCTTGTTTAATATTAAGAAATTCCGTTTCCTTCTCAAGCCGCAACGATTTTGAAAAGTATTTCTCTTTAAATTCTTTTTGGAACAATTCCCAAGTCAACGACGCCTTTTTGTTTTACAACGTTAAGGCAATGCTCCGCCACCAACGATTTGCGTCCCCTTCAAGATTGTAAACTGCCAGGCATAGCTTCATCTCATCTGGGCATCCAATAACCTCAAATATCTTTTCCAGCCTGTTCAACCAATCTTCGGCTACTTGGGGATCAAACCTCCCTTTAAATGCAAGAGGAACGTTCTTGCAGAATCTTGAAACCCAGAATTGCATATCTCTTTCCTCTTTAATTGGAACCCCATATGATTCCTAGTTTGGTCCAGCATGAGGAGGTGACTCGAGTGGCCGCGCTGACCCTTCTGCAGTTTCTTCTCTATGAGTCTCCTCCTAGGTTTCCTCTTGTATGGACTGACCTCGGTCTTCTTTATTCTTTCCTCTCTCTAGTCTAAGGTCTTCCCTTAGCTCAGTGATCATGTCTTATTAATCCTTTATTAGACCCATTAACTCTTGCATTGGATTTGGTGGATTGTCATTGACTGCCTCTACTTGCTGTATTCTGAGACAACCCTTTGTCATTTTCATTTTACAATTTATTCACTACGTTAATTCCACATATGATGTATACATATAGTTCACTAGTCTCATATATATTCACAAAATGGAGCACATATGTGTATACACAACAAATCAGTAAGGTTCATATTCTACCACTATAACCAATACTAAAGGAGCTATCCTAGCAACTCTACCCTTGCTAGGAACTACAACTCTAATACCAAAAATGTAACTCCCTTCTTGATTATGATTCAAAATTTGTAATAAAAATGAAATAGAGACTAATAATAACAAAACTCATTTCTGATCCCTTTCTTACGGTAGGGTTTTCGCAAATATTTTTCAAAATTTCTAGTTTCCTTGGTCTCAAATTCCATATCCCGAATATAATCACCTTGTGCAATTGAATCACATTTAAACATATCAGAGTGTAAAATAGAAATCTTGGCAACCCCCGGGTCAAGTATATACTAACCATTAGGTTTATAATTCCCAGCTAGGGGATTACATGCCGTAATTCAAATATTACCTACATCCATAGATAATATACATAATCCCAAAATCCAAAGTAGATAGCCAACATTCCAAAAACCTAAATATCCCTATAAGGTTCTAGCCGCTCCTAGTTATCCTTTTCCCTTTGGACCCACTTGCCCTGTCTGAAAGGTTAGTCAATGGAAAGAATAAGATTCAAAAGAATCCTAGTAGTAACAATTCACTCATACAACATTACATTATACCGTCTTCATTCTACTATTACATTCCTCTTGGGCAGTTTTCTTCTTTTCCTTCACCTGTCTAAATGGTTAGGTGGGGAGGGTGAGATTCAGGGGAATCTCAGTTGCAAACAATTACTAACAATGCATGCAAGATGGATGCTAGTGCAAGATATGCTTGCCTTACATAGGCTTATGTTCACATAATGACATTTTTGCATGCTTAATGTTTCATGCAACATAATTATGGCCACAATATAAAAAGAAACAAAGCTTTATTCATTAATACATGCTTCACATAATCAAACAAACTAATACTGTAAATCAATACACAGCAAACACATCAAATACATGCAAGTTCAATAAGTTCACTACCTCTTGTCTTGAGTCCTCCTCTTGTACCTTTTCTTTTTCAACCATTGGAGATACTTCTTCTTGGCTTCTCATGGCCCTAAATAAATACCCATATTATTAGAGCCTTGAAATCGAATATCTAATGGGCCTACATAGGCTTTTAGGACATGTCTCTTATATTTGGCCTACTACTTGTGACACTTTAACTCAATTGCCATAAATTCGTAGGTTAGCCCAATCTGCCAGTTTTGCTAACCACACTTTAGAAATTCATAATTAATTCTACAGAAATCCAAATCGGTTGGTTCCAGGTTCTATAAAAAGCTATTTAAGTCCTCTTTCAATTAAAAATATCACAGAGTATCAATTACAACCACACATTTTCCAAAAATTCATCATACTTCAACTGTTACATATTTTGTTGCATAATCAAGGTCAGGATTTGAAAAATCATAACTTTCAATCCACTAGTCCAAATGGCTTATATTACCTATCAAATTAAAGCCCAGGATGTCTACTTTAATCCTGTAAATTTTATAGCATTTCAACTAAAAAAATCATGTTGGAAGTTCTCTGCCTCCAGAAAACACATTCAGGCAGCTTGAAACATAAAGTTCCAAAATAATCATAAAACCTCTTTTAGCATCATATGAATATCAAACCCTAAAAGATTCCCTTTGGCATAAATTTAAGGTTTGGGTATCTGATGAAATACTCAACGAAATCACAGAATATTCAATTCAAATCGAAGCATACACTTACTATAACTCAAATATGTGATTTGTTCTTGATTCCAATAGCACCTCCACTGAATAAATGAAATCAACACCTTTGATTGAAAATCCAAAACCATAGAAAATGTTGCTCTTCATGAGAGGAACAATGTTAGAGAAGACTTCGGGAGCTAGAAACACCGAATCGGAGGTGAAATCGGCTCTGGAGCTCAAGAGCTTTAACTATTCATCTTTTCTCTTTCCTCTTTCATTTTCTCATGATTTTCTCTATTTTTCTCTTCTTTTTAGGTCAGCTGAATGAAATAATGAAGAAGCAAAAGGGATATGGCTTCTTGAAATATCTCCATTTGCTTTTGGAAATTATATTGTTTAATGCAAATAAGCATGTACATGTTTTACTTAGCCATAATTAATCCCTCTTGAATTAATATGGACCAAGTAAATATTTTTCCATTCTTGCCCCCTACTTCAACCAAAATTTATCCCAATTAAAGGGAAAAACATATGGCTTTTTGCTTTAATGGTCAAATGACCATTTTGCCTTTACATTTTTTCTATTTTCGCACTTTTTTAAAATATGGTAGAATTTTCATCAAACTTTAAAAATTCATATATTTATTTATGGATATTCAATTGTAGTGGTTCTAAAGGCTATGTGACCCTTATTGAGTCTATTTTTGGGGGGAAAATATAGCATTTAGCTAACTATAAGCTCATAATTTCCAAAATTTCCACTTTTGGAAATTGTCATAAAAACTTGCTAGTTTCTCTAGGCTAACTTCAAAAATACATAACTCTTTGTATACAGTTCCAAATGACTTATATAACCTATCAAATTAAAGTTTGATAAGTCTACTTTTATTCTAAAAAATTTCACATTCATTATACATCATTTGTTAATCCAAAAACATCACACAACCAAACTGCCAAGCAGGAAACATACTGGCAGCAAAGTTTACATTCCTTGGACTCTTGCTAAATTGGGGCTTAGCAGTCCACTTAATTTAAGCTTATTCTCAAGTCTCTAATCCCAAAATTTGGGGTATTACATGCTCCAGTGCTATTTGTTAAAAGAAAGATGGGAAAAGTGACCTAAGGTCATGATACCATTTAAACGGACCAATCAATGTAACACCTGTAATTCTATAGCTATCAAATGAGTTTAAATGCATAGTGTATTGAACCGTTATTGTAACCCCCTCCGTAATTATATCCGAAATACGCGATTAAAATGAAATAGAGACCAATAATAATCAAATAACATTTACTAACCCATCACATGACGGGGTTTTCACGAATACTTTTTGAAATCATTTATAAACATGGTCTCATATTCACATTTCGAATACAATTACTATGCGAAGATAAATCACATTCATATAAATATCAGAGTGCACAACTTAATCATCCCGACAATCTCTGGTACATACCTTCACTAAAGATACATAGGGTACAATTGCCCATTACAATTCTTCAAATGGGGATTACACAATCTCATCTCGGAGGAGTCCTAGCCGCTTCCTCCACGAGCCACTTGCCCTGTCTAAATTGTTGGTAGGGGAGAGTGAGATTCGAGAGAATCTCAGTAGGAAACAGATACCATAATGCATGCATGATAGATGCTATGTGTATGACATGTTAGCTTTATCTAGATGCATACCCCATAATGATAATTCTGCATGCTCAATATTTCATGTAACAAAACTATGGCCACAGTAAAACAGAAACAGAGCTTCATTTATTCAAATATGCTCTACACAATCAAGTAAAGCAATCACATACATCACTACACAAGCAAAGATATCAAATACATGCAAGTAAGGCAAGTCCCCTACCTCCAGTCTTTTCTCCTCGATTTGCGTGCCAGCAACTCGGGGCTTTACATTCGATCCTACAATGTCAAATGTATCATTTAGACACTTCCATAGTGTTTCTGGGGGTTATATGAGGCTATATTGAAGATTTACTAAAATACCCCTGGGGACCCGGCCCGGTCCCGCTGTACCCGGTCCGGTTGTACTTTTCTTGAAATTTTGACATGGGCTATTCTAACATATTTTTGCCCAAGGAATCCATTTCCGGACTCAGAATTATCAAATTCAATGTCAATTACAAAATTACCCTTGACAGCCCTACTTTAAGGGTTTCAGGGGCGTTTTCGTAATTATGCTTTTTCGGCCTTTTCTGAAAAAGTGCCCAACTGTAACCCCACTTATTTTCGCCCACTGAATCCAATGGAATCATCAAATCATTGAAAATCCAACTCTAAGACCCATTTACAATGCTGGCCGAAATATATGGGTTTTAAGGGGAAAATTGGGGTTTTTCGGTTTCGGCTCCGTAAACGTGTTTCTTTCCACTCCTAACCACTTTATTGACTATTCCATTAGGTTACAACTACCATTTAGTATCAATTTGGGCAGCATAACAGCCCCTACAACCCATTTCCATAAATTAAAACCAACGGCAATCCGGCGGAATTTCACCGATTAAATTGCCCACAGCAGCTAGAATAGTCAATATACAAGAGTTTGGAAGTTACCTCAAGCTCCCACTAGCTTTTCCTTGTCTTGGCTGAAACCCTAGCCCCTTTTAAACAGCAAAATTAAGCTTCAAATACCTTAATCCATGTAGAAGAGAAGCTTAGGAAAAGGATTATACGCGTTAGGTACGAATTCACCGAAGAAATCGACCTACCTCCCGAGTTTTCTCCTCCCTTCTCCCTATTTTCTCCAAGGTCTCTCTCTCACGTTTTGTATCTGAAATGGCGTCGGTTTGGAGGAAGGAAGATGAATAAAAAGTGTTTTAACATTAGGATGATGTCATGTTTTATTATGCTGATGTCATAAATCCCAAAATTGGCATTTTCGGATTTTTTGGCAGATTTTCTGCCCAATCTTTGAAAAATCATAACTAATTCTAGAAAATTCGAATTAGAGTGATTCCAAAGCCTATAGAACCCTTATTGAGTCTAGTTTCAAGGAAAAATATAGACTTTTGATTTATGGAATCACAAAATTCCCAGAATTTCAATCTTTGCATATTGTTCCAGAAATTTCACAGTTTTTCTGTGCTGACTTCAAAAATTCATATCTTTTTGTGTATAGCTCTAATTGATTCATATGACCTATCAAATTAAAGCTTAGGATGTCTACTTTCATCCTGTAAATCTCATAATTTTTACTTATCATTTATTCTTCCAAAACCTTATGATAATCTCACTGCCTCATAGGCGATTTTATCGAAAACATAATTATATTCTCCAAAATTCACCATTTTACTTTCTTTAATGCCCCAAAGATATAAGGAACATTAGAGAATAGATTTGGGACATCTACTAAATCGGGGCTTAGTAGTCCACTCAATTTAGGCTTATTCCAAAGCTTCCAATCCCAAATTTCGTGGTATTACAGTTATACCAAGATTTAGTCCTGGTCAAACATACTTTTGAAAACTTTATAAATCCTAACCTCAAAGTAGGGTTCGAACTTGAAATTGAATGGGTTTTTTAATATATTTAAACCATTTCAAAATAGTTTAACAATAGTTCACCACTCCATATAACTCATCGATTCTTGATTCCTTTTATCGGAGTATTCGAGCGCTTCTCCGCTTATGACTCATGTGTCATACGTTAGTTATTAAGCCTTTAGCGTACAGACGCTCTATTCTATTTTAGTTATCATATTAATAAGTAGCAATTAGCTTACTCACCGTTTATGAGGCTAACGTCACTACTATTACTACTGGTTCTACAGTTATGTTCTCTTAGTTATATACATCATATACAATTTCCAAACATATAACCAACAAAATCCGAGTCCTTTGCCTACAAGTCCGTAATTACCTGCTTGCCCTTCGAGCCGCTTACCCTTGTTGTATGTAGTTAGTGGAAAGGGGTGAGATTCACGAGAATCTCAGTAGCAACAACAATCACTTATATAAAATGTAGGTTTACAAAGCATGCCAGACAAACTATCATTTCAGCAACACATAATATATTCAGCATTTAGTTCACAATATGCAACATAATTCACATTCATTGTGTAACACCTTATTTTTGTAATCGATTTGATGAGTTTAACATTGCAAATTTGAAACACTAAGAGATATTCCTTTGTAAAGTTCTTTCAATTCCCAACTCTATCACAAGGTTCAAACCTATAATTGAATGGGTTTTTTTGGATAATTTGAAAGTTTTCAAAAACCATCATAAAGTAGTTCATAACTTCTTAATGACTCATTATTTCTTAATTCCTTGTATGATTACCGGGGTATTTCTTTACGCATTCTTAGTTAATTCATATACACATATACACAACCTGTGTAGCCACACGGGGCTACCAAGAGCCTCAGTTTAATACGTAAACTGTTTGACATATTTCAACCTTCAATCCACCGTTGCATCTTCTTGCATGTCTTCATGCATTCCTCTTCAGTGCTCAACGCACTTATATGGTTGGGTGAGGGAGAGTGAAATTCCAGGGAATCTCAGTAGCAAACTTTGCTAGCTATACATACAAGATACAATCTTAATGCATGCACTAGTGGAAAAATGGCCTTTTAGACTAGTTAAAATTGACTTTTTATACCGGTTTTGGATCCTGTCTTGATATAGTCGATCTTAAAAGTCTCACTTTTAAGACCTGTTGTATTAATAACCAGTCTAAAAGTGACAATTTTAAGACCGGTTGTCATGAGCACAGTCTTAAACGACCTCTTTTGTAAGGCAATTTACATAACATTTTTAAGACCGGTTATAATTGTAACCGATCTTAAAATTTATTTTATTTATATATAACCAATCTTAAAAATTTTAATTTTAAGACCGGTTGTACATAAAACCGATCTTAAAAAATTAATTTTAAAACTAGTTATATGCGTAACCGGTCTTAAAATAACTTTTAAGACCGGTTATTTTTATAACCGGTCTTAAAAGTGTTATATTTTTTTTAATTGTTTGTGATTAGGTTAGTTACCAGAACGCATCCTAGAATTACTACCTCCAATGCCATACTTATTAAGTGCCATATGGTATTTAGTTTGCTTCCACTTACCATGTCTTTTTGCTTTAACCTTCTCATTGAATTGGGAACTTGTAACATGTCATATATCCTCATGTATAATGTTTTGTTTAAAACCATCATATATATATATATATGCATAAATGAATTCAACCATGTCAAATCATGCAACCAACAATATTTGCAACCAACCAACATGTCAATTGATCAATATATACAAAACAATACCTCTGTTTTACAAGAACTCACTGTTGTAAAAGTTCATAAATGAATTCAGCACAACAATTGCGAATGTGCTCAATATCTTCTTCTGGAAAGGGGTCAGCAAGTTCAAACATCTAAAACACCAAAACTAGGCAAACATTAACTTTACTTAAAAAAATAAAAGTAATACAAAATTTTTGAAATATATATACATTTACTTCTTCAGTAAGTTCTGTTGTGCCTAGGGTAATAATATTATACATGTGTCTCAGAATATACAACCCACACAAGTTGGACCCTGGTGGTTGCCTGCGGGTCTGAAAAAAAATATGATATCATTAAAATAAGTATAAAATTAAAGCATGGCTTATTATTGAATAAATTCTTAAAACAAACCAATATGTAACTAACCTTTGGCAAGATCCATGTAGGGTCTTTTACCTCACGCATAGGCCTACCACAAGCAGCGTGTTGGAATGTCCGCATAGCTCTATATCATTAAAATCACAAAGGTTACTTATTTTACACAAATTCCATAAATTTTGCACACGAAAGGTAATTAATAATGCAAGAAAACTTACGCGTTCAAGCTCTTCTTCAATTCACTAGTTGGCTTGCTAAGGTAGAGGGAGCATAAAAGGATGACATAATAACTCTTATTGCACAAAATAGCCAATTGCCAATTATCACTAAAAAAAGGGAAAACTTTTAAGCAAATATAAAACATTATGTATATTATGAAATATAAATTTGTTTCTTACCCATGCAAATATGGATCCAAGAAACACTCAATTGAGGTTTTACTAAGTCTGTGAGATAAGTATGTGTGTCTGATGGAAGCAGTGGTCCCTTTGTCGTAGAGTTGAACTGGGAATAGGAGTCCAAATTTATTGGTTTTGCTAGAGTCAACCAACCTACGATGCAAGCACCTACAATAATTCAAGCAGGGACATTAAATCAAAGTTTAACAGTGTAATTTGTAAAATATTAACTTCCAATTTGAGAAGATACTTACATCAAAAAGAGCTGGACAATCAAAATCGTAAGCTATTGTAGAGGAGCTACTAGGGACATTAAATCATCCCTCTCAAGATAGCATTACGCCCCTAACTTGCCAAGAGCTGACTCAGTAGTTCAATCTCTTATTGCAAAGGATGTATCATATGCCATCAGAATCACTTTTTGTATGACATTCAATGGAGGCCGTGAAACATCTTGAGTGGAGGGTGGTGGAGGTGGAGGTGGAGATGGAGGTGGCGGCGATTCCTCAGCTAGATCAGAAACAAGGTTCTTTTACTACAAGATGAAAGAGTTGATGACATCGCCCACAACTTTGAAGTCATCAATAGGGATAGGGAGAGGTGCATCTGCAATATCACCTCTTCAACTACCACTCTGACAAGATAAATTACCCTACTTATGAATTAGAGCTGGCAGCGATTATGTTTTCTTTGAAAATGTGATAGCAATATTTTGTATTGTGCGATTGTGAAAATGTACTATGACCACAGGAATTTCAAATATTTGAAAAATTAGAAAAGTTGAATATGAGACAACATAAATGAATAGAAAAGTAGTGACGCGAATGCCATCACTAATGCTTTGAATTGAAAAACGGTGCAAGTGACAGTCATAGTGAAACAGGAACAGAAAGTAATAGAAGGGTTTAGAAATCTGAACTTGTTAAGTCAGATATTACTTGCTAGCTACAGTGCTAGTCAAGAGAAAAGTAGTCTGAGAGCTTCGATTAGCTCAGATACAAAATAGATAAATAAGATCTATCATAGATAGCATTAATTGAGAAACCTACTAGAATTTGAGGTGTCAGTATGGAGTCGAACAAAGAAATTAAATCTCACTACAATGGTCCTATTAAAGTATTATTAAGAATCGGACTAGCAGTAAAGTTTAAGGATGAAATTTATTGAACGGGGGGAGAATTGTAATACCTCGAATTTTGGGACTAGAGGCTAGGGAATAAGCCTAAATAAAGTAGATTGCTAAGTCTAAGTTAGTAAGAATCCCCAACCGTACTCGGAATAAAGAATGAATTTCAGTACATAACTAGAAACCTTTTGGCTATCTTTCATTTTTGGATCATTGTAAAATTTGTAAATGAAATGAAGTTGAAGTAGCTATAGCAATACCAATAACAATAGCACTAACCACATTAGTTGTAACATGTACTTTAGTACATCAACAAACGCACTAGTATCCTAATGCAATAATTGAATTAGAATCTGGCAACCAAACACTAAAAGCCTATAAGTTAATCACCATTACACAGGCTATTGCCAAAGAACACTCTGTACTTTAAATAAAAGGATTTGAAATTGATGAGTGGTAATGAATTTGTAAAACAGTTTGAGACTACACTTAAAGTATTTGCAAAAGTTTTTGAAAAACCCACTCAAGTTAAGTTTTGAACCCTCTATTGAAGTCGGGACTTTAATAACTTACAATAGAATAATGTCTTAAGATTGTAAACATTACATGACTAGAACTCATCTAAGCATTTTAGAAATTTATTGTTACATAATCAGCATTCAGTAATCGTAGGACTCACAATCCATTGGGTAATCACAGGACATACTATCTATCATCTACTATCCAGGTAGCCTGTGAGGTCTTATCACCTAGGGAATCACCCCTATTCTATAGGCACATCGGGACTTGTGCCTCAAGTCTCTACCCATCTGCCATCGAATATTCATTAGGTCTTATAGACCAGGGTAACACCCCATGCAACATGCACTTAAGGCATAACACCCTCCTTTCCGTAGTCCTCTGATGAGCTGGAACACATAATGAATTCAAGCTATTAAGTTGGGTTTCAGTCCTAGGCCTAACATTCCTTTGAAAATAGTTTAAGTCCTAACTACAACATAGGGTTCAAAACTATAATTGAGTGGGTTTTTCTAAAGAGTTTGAACTTCCAAAATTGTTTTGTCAAGGTTTGAAAAAACTCATTATGGTTCCTCAGTTCTTAATTCCTTTTAATATTACCAATGCATTCTCTGTTGTTATTCATATTTCATTCATTACCCAATAAGCTTTTAACTTCTAGTTGTCCTATCCTAGTTCCTTTATCACAAACAACATACATACTAGTTTACTATGTGGTCACATGGCTATCGTTACTATTTCTACCACTAGTACTATAATTGTAGTATTTGTGTTATATACAATACATATAAAACCAAAAACAGATAACCAACTACAACTCTTGATTATTTATCAGCATTCTCTATTTGTTCGTGATTACCTTCTTGCCCCATGAGCCGCTTGCTTCTGATGTAGGTTAGTTATTGGCAAGGGGAGAGATTTAAAAGAATCTCAGTAGTAACAACAATCACTCATATGATATGTAAATACACAGAGCATCTCAAACAATCATCGAATAAGCATACTCAATCATCACATCAACATATTTATCAATTTGCAGCCATTACATCATACATAGGACTTACCCGTCCTCACAATGCCAATGATTAAATTATTCATGTAAAGCAATACATAAGTTATAAGAGAAAGAGTTACTACCTGGTAGCCTTTCCAAGTTTTGTTCTTGTTCCCAGTTTCTTGGGTGTCTCAGGAAAATGTCACATCCTATAAATTGGAATTCACGGATAGACGAGTTATTACTTATTTCAATTCTATGATAACTTAAGACACTTGAGTTGGCTATTCGTAGGGTTAGTGCACTAAGCCAAATGAAAAGTCAATGTGTTCACACTAGCAAAAAATGCTTAGTTATACCCTTGGAGTTCAAGTTTATTACTCTTGGTCCTTAATTTCTTAAATTCACATGTTAGCTACAAGCTGCCAGAATTTTCAATAAATTTTGAAAATTCATATCTTTTTGTAGGAATATCGGTGGTTCAAAGTTATATGTGTCACTCATTAAGCCTATTTTGAAGGAAAAAAATCTTTTTCAGCCAATTTCACACAAAGAATTCCATAACCATAATTCAATTCACCCTAACATATAATCATTCAAACTTCAAAAATTCAAAACTCCTAATCTACAGATACGAATGGCATAAATGACATGTCAAATTAAAACTTAACATGTCTATTTTTTTCTAAAAAATATCACATTCATTAGACCACAGTTGATTATTTAAAAACACATCACATTCTCACTGTCTTGCATGAACCATAAACTAGCAGCACAATGTTTAATTCTGGTTTTTAGTATTTCATTCCAATAATCCAGAATTCATAGACAGAGGCAATTCCTATATAGTTTTTCATGTAGAATTCATTGGTGACATCAAATTTACCAAAATCCCACCCCCTCTATATGCCTTATTCTGACCAAAAATGACCTTCCATATAACAATCAACCAAGTTTACAAATTTATCACTAAAATGATCTTATATGCTTCTTAAACATCATATAACAGCATCTATATGGAATTGGTATAATGAAACCCTAAGAACCCATATTGACCGAATTTAGGGCAGCAAAGAGAATTCCACTAAACTCAACCAATCAATACAATATATAGTTCAAATTGAAGCTTAGTATCACATTTATCACTTTCCCAAGCTAGTTCTTTGATTCTCCAACTTTGGCTTTTCCTTGGTAGCTCAAAACACCTCCTCATGAAAAACAAAAACCATAGGTTTGAAGCTCTTAGAGAGGAGAACAATGTTAAAGAAGAGAATTTAAGCTCAAGAGGTGATTAGCAAGGTGAAATCAAGCAAGAAACCTTACCAAATCACTTTGTCTTCCAAATTCTCCTTTCTCTCTCCATTTTCATTTTCTTCTTTTTTTATCTATTTTTTTGGTTTAGGCCAACTTTTAAGAGATGAGAGAGAGAGAGAGAGTGATGTTTTAAATATCTATCTCGCCTTCTTGAAATCACTTGGCCACAATTTAGTCTAAGGAAGCAAGAAGATGCCATGTGTCGTTAATTTGTGGAGTCTTGGAAAGTTGAAGGGTTAATTACTCAAGTTGGCTTGGTTAATTGGGTTGAGCTTTCTCTTTCCTTCTCCCTCTTTCACTTGGCCTAAATTCATCATCATGAAGTAGAGAAATTGTTGACCAATTTGCACTCTTACATCTTGCCTTTTGGTCAAACTTTCCAAGTAGGAATAATTGGAAGACACTTTGACTTTTCTTTCTTCTCTTCTTTCGTTTATTTTGACTTACTTAATGAGCTTGAAGATGACTTTATTTGCATATTCTTTTCCTCTTTTCCTTGGTCTTGGATGAAATTTAAGAGTCCGATGGAAGAAGAAATTTGTTGACCAATTGATCTTATAGATATCGGTTCAAGTTTGACTTTTATCTTCCTTAAAGTATTTTGACATTTTTACTACTCTTTTCCTGTTCCTTTCTCACCCCTCTTGACCGAATATTAACCCTTATTAGAGGGGGTTAATTTGCTTTTCAAGCTCATGATCACTCTTACTTTTTAAAATCAAATCTTGACCCTTTTTTTTGTCTTCCAATTTTAACCTCAAGATCAAACGGTAATTGTCTTTTTTGCCCTTGATCATGATAATATTAATCGAATTGCCATTAGTTCTTTTATTTCTATTTATTCTCTTGCTAAACTAGGGCTTAGCAATCTGCTTAATTTAGACTTATTCCCAAGCTTCTAGTACCAAAATTTGGGATATTACACAAAGGCCTTCTACCTCAAGCCTACCTAGCTCAAGTCATGCAGTTTGGGTAACTCCCTATACTTCCTCCCAAGGTAACTTTCTGTGCATCTAGTTCTTATAGGTCTTACTATCTTGGGACTAACTGTCCCATCATTCTTAGGCTTTACAGCTTCTTCAGGACACTCCTCGTCTAACACCTTATTCTCCAACCCAATCAGATGAGCTTTTACATAATAAGTCAAAACCACCTTCATAAAATAGCTCCAAATACCAACTTTAAGATAGGATTCGAACCTATAGTCGAGTGGATTTTTTTGAAAATTTCAAAATCTTTCAGAAGTTTCATTCAGTGGTTTGTAAACTTCTTTATCACTCATCGATTCTTATCTTTATTTAATTCATTTAGAGTGATTATATGATCATTTATTTAGCCTATCTAATTTTAGGCATAATCTAACAACTGTCGTATTACTTTTCCATTCTTGTATCATATCCTGCAACACTATTCAATTTAACAGGTTTATACAAGTATTCATATATAGTAATAATTTACACTTAACTAATTATCACATCTTAATCCTTAATTCACCATCACATTTTCCTCTTGCATATCTTCATGCGTTATTTTCCTGTATTCAACGTGCCTGTATGGTTACTGAGGGAAGGTTAGATTTAGGAGAATCTCAGTGGCAAGTAATACCAATTATGCATGCAAGATAAATGCTAGTCTATGGCATACATGCCTTACATAGGCTCATGCCAACATAATGATATATCTACATACAAATGTTTCATGCAACATACCTATGACTACAGTATAATAGAAACAGAGTTTTAATCATTCATATATGCTTCACATAATCAAGCAAAGCAATCATACATATCAATACACAGCATACATATCAAATACATGCAAGTTAGGTAAGTTTACTACCTTTCGGACTTAAGTCTTCTTATTGTCCTCTTTTTTTCCAACCATTGAAGTTGCTTGAAGATTCTTCCATTCCTTTTCTTTGTTATGTCATGGCTCTAGATATATAACCACATCATTAGAACCATGATAAATGAATGTCCAATGTGGCTATATTAGCCTCTAGGATATCACTTTACCCTTGGAAGTCACTCTTATTTATAATTCACTCTATTTCCTCATTTTCGCATATGAAGCCTATACTGCCAGAATTTTCACCTAACTTTGAAAATTCATAATTTGGTATAGGAAACTCTAATTAGGGTAGTTCAAAATCCTATGTGACACTCTTTAAGTCTATTTTAAGGGTAAATACCCCTTACCACCATTTACATGCACACTGTACCAGAAATCCCAATCAATTATCATTGCCATAAATATTATTCCAGATTCAATGTCTAACTTTTAACAGGTCATAACTCCTAATGTACTAATCCAAATGCCATATATTATATATCAAATTAAAGTCTTATGGCTACTATTATTTTGGACAGTTTTATGGCTATTGGATAAAGGCTAACTATCCAAAAATATGTCACAATCAGACTGTCTCCTAGAAAACGCAATCTGGCAGCACTACTAATTTAACTTCAATTTTTTGGTTTTCGATCCAACCCTTCTAAAATTATACTCACAACCTATTCCCATACAATTTCATGTGTAGAATCCATCAGTAACCTCAAAATCATCAAAATTATATTCCTTCTTATGATTCTAGGTCTGTTTGAAATTCAGGGCATCTCAACAACTTATGAAAACCTCAAGATATTCAGTTCAAATCAGAGCTTCTACGTACCTCTACACGATTCCATATCTGATTCTTGATTTTACAGTACCTCCACCTTATAGATGGCACCAAACACTTCTAATCAAGAATCCAAAACCATAGAAATTTTGATCTCACTGAAAGGAAAAAAATTAGAGAAGACTCTGAGAGCTAGAAACAAGATTTCAGAGTTGAAATCGACTTCGGAACGCTTAAGATTCTCAAGTTTCCCTACCTTCTCTCATCTTTATTTTCTCTATTTTTCCCTTTTCTTTCCTTGATTGGTTGAATTCTTAAAGAGAATTAGAGGGCTAAGTTATAATCTTACTTTATCCTAAGCTTCATAGTATGCCATGCGTCCAAATGCTTGTCCTTGGAGTAACAAGTGACCTCTTTAAATTCATATGTCTTCTCTCTTCTCTCTCTTAGGCATCCTTTAATGTCAGGGGAAGGGAAGCCTGATAAATTACCCTGACTCTTGAGTTCGGTGTTTGAGAAAGTCAAGTATGTGTCCAGACCGAAGATAGGTGGATTTCCCTAATAATGTGCTAGGTGGTGCCCTATGAGTGAGCCAACACAAAAGCCATAAAGTAATCACAATGATGAAGGGACATGTGTCATCCTCTTATTGAATCTAATACTAAAGTTATGCCATCATTACTCATTATTACTTATTTAATTAAAGCTACTTAATAAAGTTACTTTATTAAAGCTACTTTATCAGTGTTTACTTGGTATCTTGCTCGGGTCTTACTCAAGATTTACTCAGGACTGCACCACATATATTGAAGCCTACTAAATGGCACCTTGAACCCCTATGTCCCATAAGATGACGCCAAGTGTTCCCTTGTACACATACACTGATATATTTCTTCTAACTAACTATAACCTTTAAGCCCTCATATCATTGGGAGAACTATTCTCTTACCAGAAACTAAAACATACAGTCCCTGAGAGTCTTTCTATCGACCATCATTATTGGGAATCTTTCTAAACTAGGCTTAGTAGTCTGCTTGATATTGCCTTATCTTCAAGTCTCTGACCTAAAATTTAGGATATTACAGTTTAGAATCTCATGCATCGAGTCACTGCCTGGCAGGTCTTATGACCTTGCTCTAAATGCACATCAGGTCTTAAGGCCTAAGGACACATTAGCCTAATAGGTCTTATTACCTAACATATATTTATAACATACATATACTCAATGGTAAACACATATATGCAGAACCATTACATAAGATATGAGGGCAAGAGTTGCTACACTTTCTCTATCTCATTGAGCCTATTTTGCCTTTGTCTCGCTTCTATGTTTCTATTAACCAACAGCACTGTAATACCCCATGAAAATACACTGGGTCATATAAACCCTTCTTTCTCAGGGAAACTCTCCGGTGTTAGGCCTCATTAGAATGCACCATTCTTGAAAGTCGATGTCTCAGTGGATCCACTTTATGGTTCAATGTCTTGGTGGCTCTACTTTATGACACTTTACTTGACACTTTACTCAGTTACTGACTGGTCAGCCCCTCTATAGGTAGCCCTCTCATATCAGAAGCCTTTGTAAGTAGCCTTCTCCAGTTGGCCAGTCTAGATGACATTTTAATGCCTCCACTCTATGGTGCTTCACACAACCTTTTATTGGTTAGCCCCTCTACAAGTAGCCCTCTTTGATTAGCTGTTTATCAAGGAAAATACCATTATGATACAAACAAGTTCTTTCTCTAGCAGTTCTATAATATGCTTCTTTAATTCCGCCATGTCATTTGGGGTCATTTTGTATAGACTTTCAATATCAGTCCAACTCTTGGCACAATCACAAATTCAACTTCCCTCACCAGGGTAGTCTACTCATGTCTTTCAGGTAACTCGTTAGCCACTAGTATATCCTTATTATCTGTGTTTACCATGAGACTATAACTCATGGCTACCCTGATTCTATCTACCACTTTATTCCACTAGGGAAATAACTCTCAATCAATTTCTCTAAGGCAATCTCTATGATTAAGAGCTTTCCCTATACTAGATTATTAGCTAGCAACCTTTAGAAACCTATACATATCTCAACATCAGGTGAGCCAAAAAATCATGTTTCCTCAATTATAACCAATATACACACTAGGAATTGTTATGATTTATTCCTATTATCATCCTTGAAATATTTGGATAATATACACATAGCATCAGTATTGATCACAAGGTTCTAACTTTACCTTAATCCTCAATATCATAAAGGCACAAATTAGTACGAATTAGTGGAACGAAAGTATCTGATTCCTTTAGGATGTGTCAGAATGACATAAAATCTAACTCGGATCTAAAGGAAAATGGAAAAGATGTCTAGAAAGAAGTAATAAAGAGAATTAAAAGAAATAATATTGTTATAATCAACGGCAAAAGAGACAATTGCCACTTGATCTTGAGGCTAATTGATGTCTGGAAAATGTATGGCTATAATTGAGGCTCTGTAATATTTTTCATTGAAAGAGGCCTTAAATAGCTTTTTATAGAACCTAAAACCAATGCATTTGGATTTGTGTAGAATTAATAATAAAGTTCTAAAGTTGGGTCATCAAAACTGGCAGAGTGGGTTAAACCTATGAAATTATGACAATTAAAGTAATTTGAGCCAATATGAGCCCAAATATAAGATACATGTCTTAAAGGCCTATGTTGCCATATTGGACAGTCATTTTCATGGCTTTAATGATACGAGCATTTATTTAGGGCCATGAGAAGTCAAGAGAAAGCATCTGCAATGGGTGCAAAAGAAAAGGTACAAGAGGAGGACTCAAAGACAAAAGGTAGTAAACTTACCTCTCCTACATGTACTTGACATTTGTGCTTATGTATTGATACATGTCATTGCTTTGCTTGATTAAGTGAAATATATATGAATGATTGAAGCTTTGTTTCTACTGACGCTATGGCTATGAGTATGTTGTTTGAAATATTGAGCATGCAGATATGTTGTTGTGTTAGCATGAGTTTAGGTAAGGTAAGCATGTCATGCATTAAGTACTTATCTTGCATGCATATTGGTATTATTTGCTACTGAGATTCTCTTGAATCTCACCTTCCCCCACCTAACCATTTAAACAGGTGATCACAGGAAGTGTGCTAAGAACAAAAATGAGGACTACATACAGAGGAATGCTGTGGTGGAAGGAGGATGGAAAGATGTCTAAGTTTATTAAATGGGTTTTGACACCATAGTAGCCCTATGAGGCTACATTTTTTATACTCATTATGTGTGATCCCTATAGGGAATTTCCATGATCAAGCATTTTCATATCAATATTTTCATGCTATTTCTGTGTGCCTGCTGAACTACACTCAAGCACTTTGAGAAAAGTTAAAATAAGATAAGGGCATTACATTTTGGTATCAAAGCCCAAAGCGGTTCTGGTAGAGTGATGTTCTGGCAACAATATAGTACACTAATAAGGTATTGATTATATAGTAAAAGGAAATATGCATATAAAGGGGCACCAGAGAGGTGATTCACCTCCTTCTGTTAATCAGCCCTATAGAAACAGATAATGTCGATAGCAGCAAGTAGTACAATATAAGACTGAGGATGGTCTAAGGATATTATAAAACTTTGAGGAAGTGGGCAAGGCCAAGGTCAAGGTACAGACACAGTATTTAGTCAGCAGGAGGAAGTTGGCATGATGTTTGAGACAAGGGTAGTCTTGGGGTTCTGGTGGTCGAAAGCAGATAAAGTTGGTATTTGCATTTTGTCACGTGCACAAAAAAAGTTAAACATGCGCAACCCAGGCAAATCCTGAGATGCGTGACCCCTAGGAAGTTAAGTTGGCAAGGTCATAGAGAATTGAGGCATAGTGATTATCTTAAGGTTTCTCTATGACTAATAATATTTTAGTTAGATGATTTAAAGAGTTCTTAGAAGCATTGAGATAATGATCATGTAAGGATTGATTTGAAATTGGGATATTTCTATCATGGTGAGTACTACCCAGAAAGGTTCATTTGATGAGGTTATGGGAAACTTAAGGCGTAGTAAATGTTTCGAGGTTTCTCCATGTGAAGTGATGATCCTTAATAACACCATGGTGTTGAAAGAATGTAGATATGATATACGGTGCTATATGATGGGTGGTCATTATACTGTATATTGATCCTAGAGGATCTAAATCGATAACACTGAAGGTTGAGGATAAGTTTGAATCAGATCTAAGTTGAAATAGTGCTTATGTTGAAATGTCAATTGATTACACTATGGTTATGTCCTATGATGGAAGTTTGAACCTTGTGAACCTTTTGGATGATGTTGTTCCTTCAGTAATGCTTTAAGGATATTACCCGAATACTGTGAAGATTAGGCGCTATTGATTATAATATTAGCGTACCTATTGGGTATAATTGAGGGAAGTGATTTTAAAACTATGTAATATGCATGAAATGTAGTGCCTATATGGGTACACCAAAATATACACCGAACTATGCTCAAACACTCTGAGAAAAGTGAAAATAAGATAAGGGCGTTACAGTACACATACCGGTATATAGTATTATTGTTATATTACACTATGTGGTGAATTGCATATTTATTTATCACATTTTATAAGATTGATAGCTTATTACTACTGAGATTCTTTCAAATCTCACCCTTTCCATAAATGTATAAAGTTTTCAGTAGCAAGCATCGGCTTAAAGGGGTAAAAGTGTAATTATCAGCAACTAGAGGTTCCAGACTAGTACAAGTAGGACAATTGCTTATCTGAAGGCCTTTTTATTATTTTAAGGTCTGTAATTATTATGAACACACCTTGTGGGGGCTACCTGTAATATAATCAAGCACTTTATATCAATATATCAGTATATTAATGATAATGCTCTGTGGCACAGAACTGCACACAAATACTCTAATATTTATCAAAATAAATAGGGGGTCTAACAATTTTGGTATCAGAGTGGGCGGTTCTAGAAAAAGGGGCACTAGAGAAGTGAATCTCCCCCTTCTGTGAAGCAGCCCTGAAGAAATAATGAGGATGGTACAAGGATGACACGAACACCAAGGAACCGGTTTAAGTAAGCCTGAACACTGGCTTTGGCCACACCTTAGATTGATTTTACTAGTAGGCTGATTAGTGTCAGACAGATAAGCCATAGACAGATAAGACAAAGTCAAATCTAGATTCTGTTATCGATTCCAGAGCTGAAACAGTATACATGATACATGATTTAAAATCAGATTATGAGTAATGCGGGGACGTCCGGAGCATATGTCTATAGGTTGTGTAAGAGCATGACACCCATATAAATCAGCATAAAGGGTACTCAGATGGTGTGATCCTAGTATAAGGAGAATAGGGCCGTCTGAAATTGAAGTACCTAAATGATATTTGGATCCGTACAACACAGTACATTTTTCTGGATACAGTGGTTTGGCCCAAAAGAAGAACAAGATTATAGAAAGGGGTCCAACAGACAACTTAGTAGACTTTGTGAGCATATCAGGGTACGTGTTTGAGCCCATATACCGGTATTGATATGCATCCACACACATTATTTAGTCAGCCAGAGATAGCTGTATGATTTTTGAGATAAGGGCAGTCACAGGGTACCAATGGTCAGAGCAGTTAAAGCAGGTATTTATGTTTTTACATGGGTACACAAAGGTTAAGCATGCTAAACCCAAGGAAATCTCAGGATGGGTGACCATTGGGAAGTCACATAACTGTTATATTATGACATATACAGGGAACAAGAACATGTTGTACAGTAGTGCATAGGTTGTATGTTGTATAGGCTTCCCCTGACTACTGTAAACGATTGTTATATGTTATTTCAGGAGTGCATGTATACCTAACACTTTGTAAAATTACATATAGTGAAACATAAAGATAGTGAGACCAATAGGTATAGGTGTAGGGCAGGGTCAGGAAGTTAAACTTAACCCAATAAAGCACATACCTGGAATGTTAACAGAACAACAAATAATAATCAATGATCATAGTAATGAGCTGTGAGAAGTGCAGTAGAAACAAAACACAGACATGGATAATACTAGTGAACAGGAAAATGAATCCATACATCTGAGGAACATGAATAGGAGCTTCTGCTTAGACCTACTCATAATGTAGATAGTTAGCAGACATAAGCAATATGGTTCAGTCAACAACGGGTTGCTGTTGAAAGAGGCTGACACGCCTGTCTTCTAAGGAAAGTTTGATCCCCAGCTAATAGAGGATTGGCTTTAAGCTTAGTATCAATATTCTTATATACTCAAGTAGTATAGGAGAATGTGAGACGCACCTATAAGAGGTATTGGGGAAATCACATATAAGCATTGGCTCTCAGAGCTTAACTTGCTAAGTGGTGATTTCTCACCAGATGGGATTTATCAGATTCTAATAAAGTGAACATAGTACTGAGTGAAAGAGCCTATGAACTGTTACAGAGGTACACAGATTTCGGGTTCAGTCAAGTGTAATAAGAGGTTCCTATGGAACTCCTACCAAATCATCTTGACATTCTTAAAGTTTTATAAGGAGATAAAACATTAGAGTAGCGTAACAGAAGCCATTATGAGACAATAAATCATCTTAGTAGGATGGTGATTTATGAATAACATTTGTGGACAACATGAGAGGTTAACATTCGCACCAATACTGATCAACCCAAATCGTGATTAGACCCATATGGTCTACAGTGATATAGCTTATATGGCATACAATGATTTGCCCTATGTGGTCAGTGGTAAGGTAGCCCCATCAGAGTATGTTAATCACCCCATGATTAGGATAAACCCTGACATGGCCAAGAAGTGTCTTAGTTGTATCGGTAAAAATCACAAGTAACCCTGAGGCTGAAAGGTGGTGTGTAAAATATGCTGCTAAGGCGGTATGGCCAATATTATTACATGCTGCATGGTGTATAGTAACATAAACCTATATTGTTTATAGTGACATTACCCGTGTAACATAAACCTGTGTGGTTTACAGTGACATAACCTATATGGTCAATAGTCACATAACCTTTGTGGTCTATGGTAATACATGTAACAAGAATTGGGATGAGCCCTAGTGTAGTAAGGCATTATGGTGGTGAATACCTCTCAACATATGAGCCTCATAAAATCAATTACCTACTCATGTTACAGTGTATACAGTATGATCAGTAAAGGTCAAATAATCATTTGATCCTGAATAGAAAATGCACAAAATATGGTTAGTAAGGGTCAAACACTCATTTGATCCTGAACACATAATAAACAAGCATAATTACCAATAGACAAATGCACAGGTAGACATATTGGCAGTAAGTCCCAATGTACATGTTTGATCAGGGCAGAAAGACCAGAATATTAGTGTTATAAGAATAGAATGACAGAAGCTATAAGGCTAAACATACCAGGTAGTGACCTGACAAGGCAATGAGGCCTATAGATACTAGTGGATTGGGTGTCCTAAGGCTATAAGTCCTAATATGCATTTAGTATAGATGTTGGACTGTGTATCCTGAGATCATAAGACCTGTTAGACCTGTGCATCCTCAAGCCAACAGAATTATGTTGAACAGTGACAGAGGCAGTAAGACCCGATGTGCATGTTTGCATAGGCATGTGTCCCTGGGCAGTAAGAATAAACAAACACATTGTGTTGTATTCAATAGTGTACATAGTGTGGTCAATAGGGATAAATAGGTAGTTAATTCTGAATACTGACAGACAGATAAGTTTGTAACATATATTTTCAAAGTGCTTATCATATAGGCAATAATATATGATGAACAAGTAGTGCATTACAGGTTATGTGATTCTTGAGTACAAAGCAGGTTGAATGTGTGAGTGCTGATGGGCATTTAACACACATACCTATCAAATCATTTGTAACGCATGCTTTAAGAACATATATAGAACAGGGACAAATTGTTAAAGCAAGCGTTTCACCCAAGAGGGGGGTGAATTGGGTGATACTAAAATTTCGTTGCAAATATAAATGCTTGAAGGAAAATATAAAACAATAAAGAGTAAGGAGAAATATCACCGAAGTGTACACCGAGAGTTATACTGGTTCGGCCACAACCACTTTGACTTACGTCCAGTCTTCAGACCTTCTCTGAGAGTTTCACTATAACTTCCAAGATTCAGTGGGTTCTTGGCACCTCAGTACAAGCAAGTTCCTTCGCCTGGACACTTGCTCCCCCTTACAAGTTGTAATCCAATCCCAACTCAAGGTTCCACAACCTTAAGTTACCTCAATAACAAATATTGATTTTGAATGAAATATCTCTCTCACAGAGTAAATAAGAATCACTGAAGCATAGAATTAAAAGTATAATGTAAAACAGAGTAATGAGCTTGATAATGCGTTCGTGTGTGTTCTTGTTCTCTATTCTCTGTTTGGATGTTCCCATATATATATATATATGTGTTGGTAGTGACCTTTGGAACATTTTCTTCTCGTCCGTTAGAGTGTACGCAGCCACTGTTGACCTTTCCAGTATTTGAAAAATATCCGTTTGCGGTAGGTGACATTTGAACGTTGCATTTGACTTTCCTTATTTGGTAAGATCTCTTCATTGTTTATCTGTGGATATGCTAAGAATACTAAAACAATGAAAGGTTAATCATATAGGAAATAATTCAAAGAACGTTGGAATGATTTCTCAAATTCTGAACTTGCATACTCGAGTAGTTACTCAAGTATTCATTTAAGTTTACTCGAGTACATACTCGAGTATCATCGGGAAAACTTTGATAAACTGCAAGTCAATAAGCATACATAACATTACTCGGGTAGTGCATGAAGTAAACAAAATTTCAAACCTTTGGAAATACCTATTTACTCGGGTACTTACTCGAGTATGGCACCTTTTTCTTCATAGGTTACTTGAGTAGCAACTTGAGTAAACTTTTAAATAAACTTTAGGTTACTCAATGCTTTACCCCAATAACGTTGGCAGGATTTCAAGGCCGAGAGCGCTTCAAGTTTGATTACCTTGGTACTCGAGTAAACATAAATTTTCTGCATAGCTTACTCGGGTAATGACTTGAAGTTTTCTTCCAACTAACTCTACATACTCGAGTAGTGACTTGAAGTTTTTCTTCTAAATAACTCTGCATACTCGAGTAGTGACTTGAAGTGAAGTGTGACAAAAGCATTTTATGTTATTCGAGTAATACCTTCAGGTTTTGCATACCACAGTGAGTTACTCGAGTAGCTCCTTGAGTAACATTGGCAAGGTTGAAAATGCTGAGAGCAACTGGAAGTCTTTGACATGGTTACTCGAGTAACATTGGCAGGCCGAGAGTAACTCCAAGTGATTTACCTGGTTACTCGAGTAGGTACTTGAGTAACATTGGCAGGCCGAGAGCAACTTGGAGTCATTTACCTTCTTACTCGAGTACTTACTCGAGTAACGTTGGCAGGTTACTTCAAGGTTGCTCTGGTTACTTCAAGTTTCTGTCCCATTACTCGAGTAACCCTTTAGAAAACTTGGGAGTGATGAAGTTTCTCAGCTTTCTCTCTTAGTCTTTCTTCATTACTCCAATGCATACTTCAAGTGATGATTTTGCCCTGTTATTACTTTGTTCAAACTTATTTGTTTATCAAATTCTTTTTCATACCATCCTTTGTTATCATCAAAACATGAGATCTAACATTCTCCCCCTTTTTGATGATGACAAAACTTGGTGATTTTGAATAAGGTTTTTGAAATTGAGTTCTCAATTAAATACTTCTTGAAATCAATTGCAATTTTGAAAATAACATATTCTCCTTGCATACATAATAAACTCATTAGTCCCACAATGCAATATATAACTTGAAAACTCAAATTAACTAGAAATTCAAATGAACTTCAATTGCATTACTTAAGATTAAAAATACATAAGTAGAATTCATATGAAAAGCTCCCTAAATCCCATGTATACCCATATACCCAAAAAGAAAATCACTCAAGCTCTTCTCCCCCTTTTTGTTTTCATCATTCAAGAGGATGATGGGAAGGCTTGACAACAGAAATAGGCTTCACAGGTAGATCCAAAGGACCATATGAACCAGAAGAATCAAAAGATGAAGAACTAGAAGATTCTAGTTTAGGAAGATTAAGTAGAGGGATATGGATGTCTTTTCTTGGAGGAACAGGAGAGGGCTAATAAACAATCATAGTGGTGGTCTCAGCCTCTTCAGTAGCACCTGGAGTATGATGATCAGAGGATGAAGGAGAGATTTCCTCTGTATGGGTAGGAGATGGAATAGGTATAGGAGAGGGTTCAAGCTGAGGTTTGGGTGGTGAATCCTCAATAATGATATAGATGGTCTCATTTGTTTCAGGGTTATCCACTGAGCATAGGACATTATTGGTTCTTGGCTTAGGTGGACTAGAGACTGGAGGGATATGTGGCTCAACCTCAGAGTGATGAAGGTCAGATGGGATGTTCTCTGGAGGTGGTGGTATATGCTCTGGGGATGGTATATGCTCTGGAGATGAAAAACTCTCATGTGCAGAAGATGATAGACCGGCAGAAGGTCCGGGACCCAAAGAGACCAATCTTGCCAGAATCAACTTCAAGGTCTCACCCTGGGCACGTTGCTCAGCTAGCAACTCTTCGTGCCTCTTATCTATCTTCTCAACCAACTCAGCCATTTTGCCATTCATATGAGCTATCAGCTCAGCAATGGTGTTGGCAATGTCCACATGGAATCCCTTGAGCATATTCTCCATAAAGTGTTGGAGAGTGGTATTGAGGAAAGAAGGTATAGAGGTAGTGGCAGCTGGTGCCAAAGACTGAGTGTCATCCAATTTACTCGTCTCAGTCTCAGTTATCTTCTTCTTTTTAGACCTAGACTCTAGAGGACCCTTGAGATGTATTCCAATATTGAGCTTCCTAATATGATTTCTCCCAACAGGAGTAATCCTCTCAATATGCTCTTTGCTCTCTAAATACCATATCTTATTTTCCTTCAGAATGAGTGAAACAATCTGAGGATATGGCATAGGCGTAGTAGCTTTCCCATCTACTCTGTATCTCTTCATCTCAGAAAATATGTACTCCCCCAAATCTTTTTGTTCCTTCAGGAGTAAGGAAGCAAACCATCTAAAGTCCCTATCAGAAAAGTGGGTATAATTGTTGGCCTTATTCACAAGGGATCTAGAGTATATATACCATAGAACCCTGTGATGATCGCACATGTCACTAGGTTTGAAGTTCAAAGGGCCTACAAGCTCACCAGGTTTAAGATCAAAGAAAATTTGGTTTGAATCAAGTTTGGAGTAAATGTCATCTGGTGGGTTCTCTATTCCTAACCACAGATTGATCCTAGAAGGTAAGATAAGTAACTTTTAGCCTCTAACAGTGGTAGTCATCTCTTCCTCTGTAGAATTTCTATTAGGCTCATCAAGAATTTCAAGATTACAGTAAAAGTGTGTGACTACTTTGGTGCAAAAAGGAAGTCTAATAGATTGCCAAGGCATAAATGGTTCTATAAAGGGATTAAGATCATGCTTCAATACCTCCTGAAGTACTTTGAGGTCCACATAGTGAGTCTTACAGACTTTTCTCCTTGAGAACTGAGTGAGATACTTCTGGGACTCTTCTAGCTTGTTGACATTAAACCCCTTTGGAGGTTTAGTGATCTCCTCTTCTGGCAATACAGATTTCTTTGAAGAATGCCCCTTCTCAAGCTGATCTAGAATGCCAGCCATTGCCTTAGCTACATTCACATCATATTTGGGCTTCTTGGATGGTTTAGGTGTGAAAGAGGGAGTGGAAGAATCCGAAGGTGTAGGAGAAGGAGACTTGACACTTTTGCCTCTCCCAGTAGAGGTGCTCTTCTTGGATTGAGCCCTTGTAACCACTGGCTCTTTAATCACAACACCTTTTGGTTTCAGTTGAGGTTTGGGTTGGACTTTAGCTTTGGATCTAGGTGTGAGTTTTCTTCTTTTTTTACGAGGAGAAGTAAGAGGGTCAGAGAGTTGTGGGGATCCAGAGGAATCTGTGGGAGTAAGGTTTTTGGTTCTAACCATTTTGAATCAGTGAAAGACTTTGAAAAACCAGAAAATAGAGTGAAAGTCGCGAGTTAGGTCAGGAAGAATCTGAACAGAATAGGTGGTTTTTTGAGTTGAAAATCAATGGGTTTTGACGGAAATCAAGTAAAAAAGAGATTGTGAACAGATAAAGACCTAGAACCCGACGTTACTCGAGGCCTTACTCGAGTAAATATCATGTTTACTCGAGTCCTTACTCGAGTGATCATACAGAAAATTTCTAAAATAATTCATTTAAATTGCGTACCTGGCATGAATAATATTGTAATTATCCATGTATGTTCCCTCGATCATTTGATAGTCATTTTAGAGCAGATTTGAGTCGATTCTCATCAAATTTGTGATCTGGACCTGCAGTTACTCGAGGCCTTACTCGAGTAATCTTCAAGTTTACTCGAGGCTTTCCTCGGGTAACCTGTCATTTCTGGTTTGGACTATTCATTTCTCACCAAATGAACCGTTTGTTTTAAAATTCAGGTAACTTGATTTACTTCCAGTTTTGGAAGACATTACTCGAGTAAATACTCGAGTAAAGTGCTCTTTTACTTCAAGTTGTTCCTCGGGTAATGCTTCACTGTCAGTCATTACTTGAAGTTAGTACTCCAGTAAAGGTGTCCTCTGATAACCTCTGTTTTTTTTCTCAGAACAAAGTTTCAATCTTCCTGCAAAACAAATTTCTACATACTCCGATGCTTAAATTAGTAATCATCAAAACATTATCAAATATCTTTTTCTAACATTATAAGAGACTGAAATAGCTTACAATTCATTGGGATTTACCATTCCCAATTCTCTTCTAATGTATAGAAATTGATCTTTTGCAAGGGGTTTGGTGAAAATATCAGCTAGTTGAAGATGAGTAGGGATGAATATTACTTTCGCATCTTTCTTTTGGACATGATCTCTGATAAAATGATATGTAACATCGATATGCTTGGTTCTAGAGTGTTGAACTGGATTCTTTGCCAAGCTTATCATACTAGTATTATCACAATAGATTGGTATTTCTTTGAGATAAATCCCAAGATCTTGTAGTTGTTGTTTTAACCATATCACTTGTGCACAACAACTTGAAACTGCAACATATTCGGCTTCCCTTGACGAAAGCGACACTGTATTTTGTTTCTTGCTGAACCATGATACAAGAGATCCTCCAAGAAATTGTCCTTGTCTACTGGTGCTCTTTCTGTCTGTTTTGTATCCTCCATGATCTGAATCTGAATATGCAACTAGATATTCATTCCTTCCTTTAGGATACCACAGACCCAATTCTGGTGTGTCAGCAAGGTATCTAAAGATTCGTTTGATAGTTTCGGCATGTGATTCCTTTGGTGCTGATTGATATCTTGCACATATGCCAACACTAAATTGAATGTCCGGTCTGCTTGCCGTGAAATAGAGTAATGATCCAATCATTCCTCTATATTTTGTGATGTTGTAGTCTTTCCCTTTGACATCAGCATCTAGTAACGTAGTTGAGCTTATAGGTGTGTCCGTTCCATTTGCTTCATGCATTCCATACTTCTTCAATAGCTCTCTCAAGTACTTTGTTTGAGAGATGAAGATTCCATTCTTTCTTTGTTTGATTTGCAAACCAAGAAAGAAATTCAATTATCCCATCATTGACATTTCAAACTCTCCATGCATTATCTCAGAAAATTCCTTACATAGAGATTCATTAGTAGCACTGAAAACAATATCATCAACATATATTTGAACAATTAAAATATCATCACGTTTTCGTTTTATAAAAAGTATTGTATCAACTTTTTCCCATACAAAACCTTGATCAATTAGAAATTTACTGAGCCATTCATACCATGCTCTAGGAGCTTGTTTTAAACCATATAAAGCCTTTTTGAGTTTGAAAACATGATCAGGTTTAGTTATATCTTCAAAACCTGGAGGTTGCTCTACGTATACTTCTTCCATTATGTAACCATTTAGAAATGCACTCTTTACATCCATTTGATAGAGTTTGAATCCTTTTATGCATTCAAAGGCTAAGAGTACGCGTATAGCTTCCAATCTAGCCACTGGAGCATACGTTTCCTCATAATCAATCCCTTCTTCCTAATTATAGCCTTTGGCCACCAATCTTGCCTTGTTTCTGACAATAATTGTGGATTCATCGAGTTTGTTCTTGAATACCCACAAATCGCAAACTTGATTTCTTTCAAATTGATTTAGTTCTTCTGGCATTGCTATAACCCAATTATTGTATGATAGCGCTTCATCAATGCTAGAAGATTCAATCTCAGAAATGAATGCAGAAAAACTTACTTCATTGAAAATTTTATTTCTAGTTTTGATCCCTTCATTCACATCTCCTATGACTTGATCTAAGGGATGACTTTTATTGTATTTCCATGCTCTAGGTTGTCCTAGTGATTGCTCTTCTTCCTTGGTTTCATCAACTTCTGGAATAAGAGACTTAGAAATAGATTGACCATTTTCTTGATTTAAAACAATTTCCTGTTCTTCATCAATGGTTTTGTCAGAGGATTCAAATTCATCAAATACAATATGAATTGATTCTTGAACAACACATGTTCTTTTGTTAACAACTCTATATGCTTTACTTCGGTTAGAATATCCTAGGAAAATTCCTTCATCAGTTTTAGAATCAAATTTTCCTAAGTTATCTTTACCATTATTATGAATGAAACACTTACAACTGAAGATGTGTAGATGATCAATGTTTGGCTTCCTTCCTTTGTACAGCTCGTATAGTGTCTTTCCAAGTTTTGTTCTAATATATGCTCTATTTGAAATATAGCATGGTGTACTCATAGCATCGGCCCAGAAAACTTGAGATACGTTCTTTTCATTTAACATTGCTCTAGCCATTTCAGTGAGCACTCTATTCTTGCGTTCCACGACTCCATTTTGTTGAGGCGTCCTTGGAGCAGAGAAATTATGATCAATGCCATTAGTATCACAATATTCTTCAAAGGCTTGATTTTCAAATTCTCCACCATGATCAGTCCTAATACCTACAATGGACATACCTTTCTCATTTTGCACTTTCTTGGCAAAAACAATAAATTCTTCAAAGGTTTCATCTTTTGATGATAGAAAAATAACCCATGTAAATCTAGAGAAATCATCAACAATGACCAATGAATATAAGTTGCCACCAAGACTCTTTACTCTTGCTGGGCCAACTAAATCCATATACAATAATTGTAGTAGTCTATTTGTTGAAATCTCATTTTTCAATTTGGAAGATGATTTAGTTTGTTTACCCTTTTAACATGTGTCACAAATCAAGTCATTTTTGAAAGTTACTTTGGGTAATCCAAGAACTAAATCCTTTTTGAGTAATTTGCCTAATTGATGCATATTGACATGAGCCAATCTCTTATGCCATAGCCAACTTTCATCAGCATTACTCAGAAACCAATTTTCAGATTTATTTCTACTAATATCTAGAGTATAACAATTACCTTCCCTTTTTGCTCTGAGCTTAGCCTTGATATTCTTCTTATCAAGTAGTAAATCTTTCTTGCTGACAATCAAACATTCCTCTGAATCAAATATTATCCAGTTGTCTTTATCTGCACTTTGACTTACGCTTAGCAAATTATGACACAAGCCTTCAACGTAATATACATCTTTGACTTGTATTCTTTTGTCATTTTTGATTTCCCCAATTCCTGCTATCTTTCTGGATTGATTTCCTCCAAATTTTACCTTTCCACCTTCCTTAAGTTGTAATGTGGTAAAACTTTCGAAATCTCTGGTCATATGTCTAGAGCATCCACTGTCTATGTACCACTTGCTATTTTTGGATGCTTTGAGACATATCTGCAATCAAATGACTAAGTCTTAGGTACCCACATCTTTTTGGGTCCTTTTGGGTTAGTACAAATAATTTTATGAACATATGAGCCTTTAGGTACCCATTTGTAGGTTCCTATGTTTCCTTTCTTCTTATGAATGCATGAATAGGTATAATGACCTTTTCTATTACAGTAATTACAAAATGCAAAAGGATTCGATGTATGCACGGAATGCTGGAAATAATTCAAATAAGACTTACCTCCTGCTTTCTTTCTACCTTTCCTTTTATCTGATTTTGGATCATATCTAATTCCAGATCAGTCATTTACAAATCGTTGAGCTTTTAAAATAACATTTAGTATCTCACTTCCTTGTGTAAATATTTCAAGAGTTTTTGTCAGATCAGTGTTTTTCTTTTTCAAAGAAGAACAATTTTCACAATTCTTTTCTGAACTTTCTTTAAGTTCAATTTCAAGAGCTTTGTTTTTCTTTTTGAAAACAATTAATTCTTTAACTACTTTGATGAATTCAGAATGTAAAGCATTATATTCAGAGAGTAATTTATCATAGGTAGGATCAGAATCATTTACCTCTTCTTCTGTTTCTTCTTGAGCAACAAGACATATATTGGCTACTTCTTCCTCATCACTTTCTTCGTCAGAGGAGTTATCACCCCATATAGCAGATACGAAGGCCTTCTTTTTGTTGAAGAATTTGCCTTTTCTCTTTTCTGTGCTCTTTTGGTTTAGCTCTAGACATTCTGATTTGATATGTCTTGGTTTTCCACATTCGTAGCAAATGATATGATCTTTGCTACTAGTTCCTCCTTTCTGAAAGTGTTTGAATCCTTGACCTTTCTTGTAAAACTATCTAAATCGTTTTATGATTAGGCCCATTTCATTATCATCAAACTCCTCATCCTCATCCTGATTTTCTTCTTTAACTTTTAGTGCTAGGCCTCTCTTCTTCTTGTCACCGATGTCATCTAGTTCCCGTTTGAACTTTAGTTTACTTTCATATTCAGAAAGACTTAAAAATAGAGAAGCAACTGATCTCATTGATTCTCCTTTTGCTTCTTCTATTGCAGTGACTTTGGCCTCCCACTCTTTAGAAAGAATATTCAATATCTTTCGTATTTGGGTATATTGATCATAAACTTTCCCAAGTGCTGCAAGTTGATTAACAAGATAAGTATATCTAAGTTTGAATTCAGATATTGATTCACCTGATTTTATTCGAAGTAGATCGAGTTCAGTGACCAAGGTGTTGATCCAATTCTCCTTTATTCCCAAAGTTCCTTCATGAGCTATTTCCAGAGCTTCCCACATTTCCTTTGTTGTTGGAAGTGTGCAAATTCTGAAGTATTCACTTTGACTCAAGGCACTTTGTAACATCAGAATTGCCTTGCTGTTGAGAGTGATAAGTTTCTTGTCATTCTCATCATATTCCGCTAGTGTCTTGGGAATTTTTTAAGAATCTACAATCTTTGTAGGTTGATAGTTTCCATTCTCAATCACATCCCATAGCCTATATTCAGTAGCCATCACGAATACTCTGAACTTTGCTTTCTAGAAAGAAATGTGTTCACCACTGAAACCTGGAGGTCTAGTGATGGATGCTCCGTCAGGAAGAATTCCTTCACCCATGCTTGCCAATGGATCCTTCTTATGTTGTTATAGCTTAACAAGAAGACCTACGCTTTGATACCAAATGTTAGAGCAAGTGTTTCACCCAAGAGGGGGTGAATTGGGTGATACTAAAATTTAGTTACAAATATAAATGCTTGACGGTGAATATAAAACAATAAAGAGTAAGGAGAAATATCACCGAAGTGTACACCGAGAGTTATACTGGTTCGGCCACAACCACTTTGACCTATGTCCAGTCCTCAGAGCTTCTCTGAGAGTTTCACTATAACTTCCAAGATTCAGTGAGTTCTTGGCACCTCAGTACAAGCAAGTTCCTTCGCCTGGATACTCACTCCCCCTTACAAGTTGTAATCAATCCCAACTCAAGGTTCCAAAACCTTAAGTTACCTCAATAACAAATATTGATTTTGAATGAAATATCTCTCTCACACAGTGAATAAGAATCACTGAAGCATAGGATTACAAGTATAATGTAAAACAGAGTAATGAGCTTGATAATGCGTTCGTGTGTGTTCTTGTTCTCTATTCTCTGTTTGGATGTTCTTATATATATAGATGTGTTAGTAGTGACCGTTGGAACATTTTCTTCTCGTATGTTAGAGTGTACGCAGCCACTCTTGACTTTTCCAGTATTTGAAAAATATCCGTTTGCGGCAGTAGGTGACATTTGAACGTTGCATTTGACTTTCCTTATTTGGTAAGATCTCTTCATTGTTTATCTGTGGATATGCTAAGAATACTAAAACAATGAAAGGTTAATCACATAGGAAATAATTCAAAGAACGTTGGAATGATTTCTCAAATTCTGAACTTGCATACTCGAGTAGTTACTCGAGTATTCATTTAAGTTTACTTGAGTACATACTCGAGTATCATCGGGAAAACTTTGATAAACTGCAAGTCAATAAGCAAACATAACATTACTCGGGTAGTGCATGAAGTAAACAAAATTTCAAACCTTTGGAAATACCTGTTTACTCGGGTACTTACTCGAGTACGGCACCCTTTTCTTTATAGGTTACTTGAGTAGCAACTTGAGTAAACTTTCAAATAAACTTTAGGTTACTAGATGCTTTACCCCAGTAAGATTGGCAGGATTTCAAGACCGAGAGCGCTTCAAGTTTGATTACCTTGGTACTTGAGTGCTTACTCAAGTAAACATAAATTTTCTGTATAGCTTACTCGGGTAATGACTTGAAGTTTTCTTCCAACTAACTCTGCATACTCGAGTAGTGACTTGAAGTTTTTCTTCTAAATAACTCTGCATACTCGAGTAGTGACTTGAAGTGAAGTGTGAGAAAAGCATTTTATATTATTCGAGTAATACCTTCAGGTTTTGCTTACCACAGTGAGTTACTCGAGTAGCTCCTCAAGTAACATTGGCAGGGTTGAAAATGCCGAGAGCAACACATTTCTTGAAACAGAGTAACTCAAGTACAAACTCGAGTATCATTGGCAAGGTTGAAAATTCTGAGAGCAACTGGAAGTCTTTGACATGGTTACTCGAGTAACGTTGGCAGGCTGAGAGCAACTCCAAGTGATTTACCTAGTTACTCGAGTAGGTACTCGAGTAACATTGGCAGACCGAGAGCAACTTAGAGTCATTTACCTTCTTACTCGAGTACTTACTCGAGTAACGTTGGCAGGTTACTTGAAGGTTGCTCTGGTTACTTCAAGTTTCTGTCCCATTACTCGAGTGCTTACTCGAGTAACCCTTTAGAAAACTTGGGAGTGATGAAGTTTCTCAGCTTTCTCTCTTGGTCTTTCTTCATTACTCTAATGCTTACTTCAAGTGATGATTTTGCCCTGTTATTACTTTGTTCAAACTTATTTGTTTATCAAATTCTTTTTCATACCATCCTTTGTTATCATCAAAACATGAGATCTAACACAAATGGCATATTAAGATGGGATTCCCCGACAATAATCAATTTATATGATATCCGAAATTTAGAGAACGAAATTTTATTATCAGGGGGAAAAATGTAACATCCCAAATTTTAATAACCAAAATTCCTTGCACCTCTGTGGCATCAAAAGGAAATTAAATGGTGAATTAAAGAGCACATGAAATGGCAAAACAATGCAATTGGTAGTCACACACAACATGATTAAGTTTGGGACATAAGAGTGCGATTTTGTTCCCTTAAAGGCCTAATCTTTTAGCTCAAATTAGATAATGAAACAATACAATTTTTGGGCCAAAAAAATAGTGAATTTCGGCCAGCAATAAAGGAAAAGAAGAAGGCCCATTTTAATTACAAAAATGTAAGGGGAAAATAGTCATTTGACTAAATAAAAATTAAAAGCTAATATTTTCCTATCTTTATGGCTTGGGAAGTCCAAAAAGAGAAGCAAAAAGGGAATTGAATACTTGTTCAAAATTAAGCAAAAGATAAAGCAATTTGAGTTAAGTAAAAGAAGGTAGAAAAGTCAAAAAGTAAAACATGTGATAATTCACAATTAAATAATATTAACTAAGAAGGTGGATGATGATCTCTTTTCAAGAGCTTTGATTCTCTTTTCAAGACTCATATTTCGGTCAAAAAGAGAAATCAAGGGAAAAATAAACACTCGGTCCAAAATAAAGCTAATGGAAGCATTTTTGATAAGTTTAAAAAGATGTAGCCAAAATTTAAAACTCATGTGTTCAATTGTAATTAAAAAATATTATTTAAGGAGGTGGAAATAACTTTTTTAAGAAGCTAATTTTGCTCCTCCAAAAAGGCCATATGTCGTCCAAAATAGAAAGAGGAAAGAGAGAGAGCTATTTGAAGAAGCAAGACAAAGAGAGAGCTCAAGAGAAACAAGAGGTAATCACACTGAACCTTGTTATCTTGCTGATTCAAGGTTGTTTGGTTGATTTGTGGCTTGGTTTATGATTTTGAGATGCATAAAACCTAAGGGGAGGTGCTGACCAATTTTCCATTAGTCATATGGAAAGTGTAATTAAGAGGTTCAATATGTGATTACAATAGAAGAAAAGGAGTTTTATGGAATTGAACAAGGAAACACAATTTTCCAAATTAATTTGGGATTTTTGAACAGCTATAATAATCAGGGTTAGAGCTGGAATTTCATGCCTTTGATGATCGCATTTCATTTAGAATGAAAAATTGTGTAGGGATGATGTATAATATGCAATGTTAAAACTTTAGGGTGTGAAATGACAATTTTACACCTAAAACCCTAGCATAGTGGCTACTAAGGGTAATTCTATAATTTGATCATGAATTTGATAAATATGAGGTCAAAAATGGATTATACACACAAAATTACGCAGGATTAGCCCGAGTCATAATTTCTGATAAAGTACAGTTAGACCGAGTATAAAGGGGCTTAGACCGGGTTCCCATGGGTATTTTGGCAATATTACATTTTTGAGTCAAGATAACCAACACAATGAGTTTAGCATGAGCTACGAATAAGTAATAACTCATTTATCATAAATTTGGAATTTTAGGATATATCAGTAAACTGAGCCGGACACAAGATATTGGACAAACAAACAGGCAAAGAAAGGGCAATTCCAAGTAGTGACTCTATCTTTCATACACTATATAGTGGTATATATGTTGTATGTTGGGATATGAATATGAACACAATATCTAGCTGTGGTGTTGAAAAAGCACAAGTTATAACATCTCGAATTTCTATCACCAAAATCTCTTATATTAAAGGGATAAAATGGTGAATTTTGGCACACTTTGAATGGTTAAATGGTAACCACATGAAATTAAGCCACAATAAGACATAAAAGTTTAATTTGTGTCATCATTAAGGCCCATTATTGAAGCCCAACACATAGTGATTGGAAGAGCATAATTTTGGGCCCAATTAATAGTGATTTTTGGCCAACACAAAGGGAAAGAAGAAAGCACAATTTAATTACAAAAATGTATGGGCAAAATGGTAATTTGTCAATAAAGCAAAAAGATAAATTATTTTCCCATTTAATAGAGGCCATTTTCGGTCAAATAAAGAAAAGAAGGGGAATATAAATATTTGGGGATAAATATCCTAATTTTAGAGCAATTGTGGTCAAGTATATGAAGTTGGAAAAGTCAAAAGTAAAAATGACATAATTAATTATTTGAAGAGAGAAAATTATGAAATTCAAGAACCAATTTTTATTCCCCTTTTCTCTTGGTAATTGTGGCCATAAGGGGGAATATTGGAGAAAAATAATTACTTCGATGATGATGATGCCATGTGGAATTAATTAGAGCCAAGTAATTAAATATGAAGTCATAAAACAAAATGCACATGGGAAATTAGCATAAAATAATATATCTTCAAGGAGGTGTATGAAGATATTTTATTGAAGTCTTCATATCCTTTCTCTTGGTTCATTTTTGTCCAAAGCTAGAGAAAATAGAGAGAGGAAGTGAGCTTGAAGAACCTAGGCATAAAGAGAGTTCGAGAAGGCACAATCCAAAGTAAATGCTTGTGATTTCAAATGTTCATGCCTTCTAAACTATCTAGAACCTCTCCTAAGCTATTTTTCTTCTTGAAAATCATGGTTAGCAAGCAAAATCAAGAGATAAGAGAAAGAGGGCAGTGGCATCCTAGAGAGAGAAATTCAAGCAATCAAGAGGTAATCTCCAAAACTTGATCCTCTTGAGTAATATGACGTTGTTGTGGTTGATGTTGGTTGATTTGCTTTGTTTTGTAAATTTTGGAAGATGAAATCCTAAGGGAAAATGTTGCCAAATTTTCATGAATCATGTTTATTTATTGTTTTAGTAGTTAATTTTGTGATTATAAGTGAAAAGGAAGTGGTTAATCATGACAAATCAAGAAAACACACTTTCCTTTCTATGAACCTAAGTTTTGGCTAGAAGTAGAACATAAGGGTAGAGATGAAATTTCAAAATTTTAATGGTTCCATTGGATTTAGAAGGGAAACTTGTGTGGGAATATGGGTTTTCATGATTTTTGGAAATTTTTATGCAAATCTGGAAATTATAGAATTTAAGAGGGGATGCTGTTTAATTGTTTTAGTAGAGGCAGTTCTGTTGTAAAATATATTTCGTTAGCCAAACCTAGTTAAAATGTTATTAAACTTTATCTACATAAAGTAGACATGCAGAGATTTAATTTGATGGGTAGATCATGATTTTTGGACTAGTAGATTAAAATATATAATTTTTCAAATTTGAACCCTGTTTTTGGAAGGAAATCAGGAATAGGGGAGGTTTGACATAATTATGGGAAGCATGTGATTGCAGTGGTTAGACTTAAGTACTCTTATTTAAAAGAAAATTTAAAGAGCTTCATATAGGCTTTAGAACCAGTCAATTTGAAATTTCCTAGAATTGATTTTGATTTTCCAAAGATGACTGAAAATCTGCCAGTTTTCTGGAAAACAGTGAAACTGCACTATACAGAGTTGTAGTGTGCAAAAATTGCTGTAACTGCATTAGATACTAGCAGAATGTGATTTATAGGTAGTAATTGTTTAATTAATAACTAATTACTTGTTAGCCATAAATTATAGGACTTGGTAATAGCCCAAGCTGGATACAGTATTGGACTGATAGTCAGGCAATGAAAGGTACAAGAGGAGGACTTGAACACACAAGATAGCGAACTTACCTCTCCTGCATGTATTTGATATTTGTGCTTGTGTGCTGATGCATGTGATTGCTTTGCAATTATGTCAAATATATATGAATGACTTAAGCTCTGTTTCTATTTATGCTATGGTCATGAGTAAGTTGTTTGAAACATTGAGCACACAGATATGTCATTGTGTTAGCATGAGCTTGTGTAAGGCCAGCATGTTATGCATTAAGCACTTATCTTGCATGCATATTGGTATTGTTTGCTATTGATATTCTTTCAAATCTCAACCTCCCCCAACCAACCGACAGGTGATCATAGGAGGCTTGCTGAGAACAAAGAAGAGGACTACATGCTGAGAAATGTTATAGTGGAACAAAGATGGAAGGATGTCTGAGCTTCATTAAACGGGTTTAAACATCCTAGAAGCCTTGTGTGACTATATTATTTGTAATTATTATGTACAATCCCTGTAGGGAATTTCATGTACTGAAGTACCTTGTATCAATATATCAATATATTTATGCTATTTTTGTGTGCCCACCGAACCACGTGCAAACACTATAAAAAATATGGAAATACGATAAGGGTGTTACACAAGTACTATCCAGTGGGAAAAGCATAAGTACCATTCGGCCTTATAAGGACCTAGCTATGATACACAGTACTAGGGAGCACATTACCTAGTTGTGGTATGGGACCCAGCTAAGGTACACGAACAAGTAGGGGTTTTGTCTAGAATTGTATACACACCCCAGTATACAATGTTATTGTTATATTACACTATGTGGTGCATTGCATATTTATTTATCAAATTTTATGTGATTGATAGCTGTTACTAATGAGATTCTTTCGAATCTTACTCTTTCCATAAATGTATAAATTTTCTAGTAGCAGGCATCGGCGTAAAGGGGAAAAAGTGTAATTACTGGCAACTAGAGGTTCAGGACCAGTATAGGTAGGACAGTTGGTGATCTAAAGTCCTTTTTATTATTTTAAGGTCTATAATTATTACGAACACACATTGTGGGAGATACCTGTAATATAATCAAGCACTTTGTATAAATATATCAATATATTAATGCTATTCTTGTGTGCCCACCAAACTACGCACAAATACTCAAACATTTGTAAAAAAAAAAGAGGGGGTCTAACATATGTTATTGCATGAGGCTTTAGTTGTCGAGAGGCTCTAACATTCTACCCTGCTATACTTGGGGATAGCCTAATCCCCATATACTCATATCACTTCAACCTATACAGGTTGCCTTACTTGTAGACCACTCAGGTCGTATCACTACAGACCTTACATAGGTTGTACTAAGATATGAGATAATCAATAGTTGTGCAAATTTTAGCCTCTTCATTAGCTCTATGAATCTCCTTGCACATTTATCATCCCATACAAAAACAATTGATCTATTCATGTGATATTCTGAACAAATCCCCGATAATAAATGGCAAGATGTGTATCTATATAATAGTTTCTGGCCCATTCCAGTTTAGTACTATCTATCATTCCTATATGCTTTTGAAGACAATTCATCTAACTAAGATGATCATCAATCATAGAGAAATCTCAAGGCAATCACTATTCCTCAAGTCTCCATAACCTTACCAACTTAACTTTCCAGGGGGTCACCCATCCTAACGCTACTCTTACCCAGCACGCTTAACCATAGAGTTCAGATGGAATCCAGGTCATATGCTATTTCAGCATAGATACATTGGAGCTCATACCCTTTTCATTGGGGTATACTGTTGGAAATTATGCTCTAGGGCCAAGCATTATACTTTAAACATTATTATTCAATAAATTTCTCCATTTTGTTATCATATTATTTTGCATGTTTACTGTGATAACTATCCTTAGATAAATCATATTGATTGTCCTAAATGCCTGTGTTCAGTTATCTATACGGGAGAAAAGATGAAATAAGACCAGTATGACTTTGAAGAGGTAAAGATATATGAATCAAAGTCTTAGGCACTCGTAAGAGTACTACATGCTGGACCGACCCGCTATAAGAAAGCTGTATAGATCAAGTTATAAGCTTGTATCATGTATAACAACATTACTATGCCTTTTTAACCTAAGATCATCATGGATTCCTACATGAGGGTTGCTCAGCTTTAACCTAGTCAAAAGTCACCTTTGATCGGGTGATGATAAAGACTATATTCAGGCTTGGTGGTTTTCATGGAGAGGAATATGAATGGTCAAGATGGAATTTGTCCCTCACATTAGTATAGAGATATTACTGGGTCCCTCGGTGAGTGAGTCTGAGAAATGTATGGCCTTACTACGATGGAAATGAGTTTCCATTTCTAGAATTAGACTACTCAGGTATTGAGAAAGTAATAGTCAAGAATAGGAGGATGACATTCTCCATGTCTTATCCTTGATTGAAATATTGTCTGACAAAAGGGACATGATATGGTTGTATGACAAGTTGCGTTTGTTTATCGATCCTCATATAAACTGGGTAGTTGTAATGTCTTATTAGAGGCCGCTAACATCTTGTGGGTTAGTATAGTCATTGGCCTACTGCCAACTTCATATGGGCCTACATGGTCGCACACAAAAATAGCGCAACATGAGCTATAATGTCCAGATTCATTGAATCTCAGATATGTCTAGATTTAATTAATGTAATGATTAATCTAGGGTGGACGAACATATATATATATTATATGATAATATTATTATATTGTGTTAGCTTTGAATTTTTTTATCTAATAAATTAATTTTAATAACTAACGTGATAAAGATATAATATCTTGGATTTAATTTATAAAGATAAATTAAATCTATTTCCATTGGCTCTTTATTCATTTTAAATAAATAGGTTAAATTAAAACTGTTGGAATGATTTAATTAAACCATATTTAATTAATTTGCTTATCAAAAGACAATTAAGTGTTAATTAATATGATATGGATTTTGAAATTAATTAAGATTAATTATAAAAATTCAATATCCATCATAAAATAGAAAGCTCTAACTAGTTATTCAAAGGGTGAGTTAGGGTTTTCTAATAGGAATGAAAAGATAGATGGAGAGCTGTGAGAAAGTAAAACTCTAGAGAGGGATGTTGGTGGCACTATTATGCTGTTCGTGTTTGATTCTTATTCGTGTGGATACCAGTAGTGGGAGCTGATATGAGTTGTTAGCTCCTTGACATCAAAAAGGAAGACTGAATGCATAAGAAAGATGCTTTTCTCTACTACTCGATTTAAACACCATTGACAGATCCATAGTAGGGATTGAAAACTTTTTGAATTCTAATTTTTCGTTGTACCTACTAATCCTAACATATACATCTTTGTTGCTCTACTTCCTCCTCTATATACAGCTTTGCCCATCCTTCGATAGGCTGGTTAACAGACAAGAAAACCTGCCTCTTTAGGTTTGTCTATCTCCTTTAACTCATTTTAGTCACAGGGTCACTAGCAAGATATCAGTATACCTATTCACAGCAGCAGAGATCATTAGCCTAGTGCCAGAATCACTGCTCTAATATCCTACAAATGTAATACCTTATTTTTGTGATTGATTTGATGAGTTTTACACAGCGAATTTGAACCACTAAGTGCTATTCCTTTATAAATTTCTTTCAATTCCCAACTCTATCACAGGGTTAGAACCTGTAATTGAATGGGTTTTTCTGGATAATTTGAAACTTTTCAAAAACAATCATAAAGTAGTTCGTAACTTCCTTGTGACTCATCATTTATTAATTCCTTTTATGATTACCGGGGTATTTCTCCACTCATTTTTAGTTAATTCATATACAAATATACACAACCTTTGAAGCCACACGGCTACCAAGAGCCTCAGCTTAATAGATAAACTGTTTGACACATTTCAACCTTCAATCTACTATTGCATCTTCCTCTTGCATGTCTTCATGCATTCCTCTTCAGTGCTCAACGCACCTATATGGTTGGGTGAGGGAGATGAGATTCGAGGGAATCTTAGTAGCAAACTCTACTAACTCTGTATACAGGATTCAAAATTAATGCATGACATTCTTGCTTACATAAATTCATGCCAGCATAATGACATACTTACATGCTCAATGCTTTACACATTACACCTATAGTCATAGCATAAGTAAAAACAGAGCTTCAATCATTTATATATGCTCCATACCATTTATCAAAGAAATTAAACACATCAATATATAAGCATACTTATCAAAAACACGCAAGTCAGGAAAGTTTTACTACTTTTTTTCTAAGTCCTTCTCTTGTCCCCTTTTCTTTCAACCATTGTAGCATCTTGCAAAGCCTTCTATTTCTTCTTCCTTGACATCTCATGGCCTTAGATACATAACCACACTATTAGAGCCATGAAAACAAGCTATTGGGGAATCTAATGGAAGACACATTAGGCCCTAGATCATGCCTCTAATTCTTATGATCTCACTTGTCACAATTTCCCTCTAATGCTGGAATTTCATATGTCAATCCCTAATCTACCAGATTTCTTGGGTCAACTTTGAAAATTCATAACTTAATCTCTAGGACTCCAAATAAGGTGGTTCAAAGTCCTATTCACAGCTCTTTAAGTCCTTTATAAAGGAAAAATATTAGCCTTTACCAATTATAGGGCTAAATTCTAGGAATCCTCGACCAACGCAACTGGTCCATAATTCATTCCAGATTTGATACCTCAACTTCAATAGTACATAACTTATAATCTATAGCTCTAAATCACGCATTCTATATATCAATTGAAAGCTTGTAGAGTCTAATAATAATCTGGAAAATATCATAGTAATTGGACAAAGTTTAATTGTTCGAAATTAACCTTGAAGCAGTCTGACTACCAGAAAATAAATCTAGCAACACAATCCGTGTGTAGAATCCATTTCTAACCTCAAAATCATCAAAATCATATTCTTTCCCTATTAACCAGGTCTGGCCGAAACTTAGGGGTTCTTGGACTAAAATTCTGTTTTATATTCAGATGCTTCCAAGACCGGTTTCTCTCCCTCATTCCACATAGTTTTTTATTATAAACTCATTGGAAGCATCAAACTTAACCAAATCACATTCCTTCCTTAATTTTAAGGTCTAGCCAAAAGTCATCTTAAGGTCAAATAAGGTGAATTTGCAACTTTAACTATAAGATATCATTCTCAAATCAAAGCTTGAGCTTACCTCTAACTCATGCCATAGTCCGTTCTTGATTCCAATAGCACCTCTACTTTCTAGGAAGCACCAAACTCCTCTTCTCAAGAATCTGAAACAAAATTAATGTTGTCTCACTGAGAGGAAAAATATTAAAGGAGACTCCGGGAGCTATAAAAGCAATTTTGGAGGTGAAATTGGCTCCAGAATACTTAGGATTCTCAAGTTTCTTTACCTTCTCTCGTATTCTCTTTTCTCATGATTTTCTCTATTTTTCTTGCTTTTCTTATGGGCTAGCCAAATTTAATAAGGAGAGGAGAAAAGTTTGATTAGTCTTAGAATGACATGTGTCATGTGCTAAAATATCCTAGGGTGCTCAGTGCTCTTTTCCTCTGACTTGGCCAACCTAACCATCAGGAAAATCACTTGACCTGCTTGAAAAATGCCAGGGACTAGGACATGTCTCAAGCTATAATCATTATCTTTATTGTCTCTTCTTGGCCATCCTAGCTGGTCAGGTAAAAAGAACTCAGATGATTTTCTTCAGCTTCCGTATTTGGTGTTTAGGCAAGTCAAGTATATGATAGGACTGGAGACAGGTGGATTCCCCTTACTAAGGTGTTAGGTGGTGCCTCATAAGAGGGCCAACACAAAAGTCAAAAAGTAAGAGTAATGATGAGGGACATGTGGCAATTCTTGTAGAGCCGCCACAAAAGCAAGATTTTCTTTATAAAGTTACTTTATGAAAAGCCAATCAAATTGAGCCAATTGTCTCTTTTTCCTAAAATGGCGCCACATGGCCTATGACTCAGGAAATTACTTAGCATATACCAGTGTATATTGGAAAACATCAATGCAAGGTTTTAGACCCCACATGGTGCCACATATACCCTTATTGTGCCATTAAAATAGCGCAACGTACTAGTGTCTTCTCAAAAAACACAATGTACACATGTGCACCCTGAAAAAACCATGTACACTCACACACTAGCATAATTTATCCGACTAATTATACATACTGAGCCCTCAAAATCTAGGGACTTATTCTCTACCCCGAGGGCCGAATCATATATTCAATTAGTCCCTAGAAGTCATTCTATTTCTCACACATTCTTGGGGCTCTTGCCAACTTAGGCTTAGTAATCTGCTTGATTCAGGCTTATTCTCAAGCCTTTAGGGCCAAAATTTGGGATATTACAATTTTCTCCCCATTCAATAAATTTCATTCTCTATATTTTGAACATCATATAACTTTGACTATACCTTGGGGAATCAACTCTTGACACTTAGTCTATCCCTTTCTTTACTCAGCCTATCTCTTTCTTTATACATGCTCACTAAGTACGCAACACAAATCATCATATAATTAAAGATCTTCGATAGTATTCATCAATCATCATACCACATAACGTATTCATTCAGTACATAGTATGTAGCATAGATTCAACATAGGACCCACTGGTCCATCACAACAATGCTTGGTTACACAGTCCTCACTGCCTCTTCGGGTCATTGCCCGGTATACTTTGGCCTTACTGCCCATATCATTCCAACCTTATGGCCTATTTTATTCCTACAGAGTTGGGTGTTTTAGTCTTACTTCCTAAGGACACTGCCTTATGCTGCACGCAATTACAAGTCTTACTTCCCCGGCTACAACTTGGTATTTTTTGAATGCTCTACTAGCTTAAAGCATACTCTGGACAAAATGGTCTAATCTCATTGTGCTCGGCAATACATGTCTTATTAACCAGGGCCTCTACCTCATGCAAACTTACACACCGGGCTTTATAGCCTCGAGCCTCTACTTGTCACAATTCTTAACTACATAACATTTTGTCGGCCTAAGGACATACTAGTCTATTGGGCCTACTAGCCTTAGGACATATAGTGGACGGCACAGTCCATCATCTTTGCTAAATACATATAGAGAATAACTACCATGGGACACACAGTCTACTAGGTATTCTAAATATACATCAGGCTCTAACTCTTTCCAACTCAAGCTAATCGTATACTTATGAAATATTCATGAAGATGTAAAACAAACCATCTAATAATAATCAGTCATTCAGCATTCAGTATTCAGCAATCACGGGACACACAGTCTACTAGGTAATCATAGGACATATTGTTTGTCATCTACTATCCAGGTATCCTACAAGGTCTTATTGCCTAGGGAATCACCCCTATGCTATAGGCACATCGGGACTTATGGCCTCATGTCTTTGCCCATTTGCCACAGGATATTCATTAGGTCTTATAGCCTAAGGTAAGTCCACAAACAAGGTGCACTTAAGGGTTTTCTACCTTAAGCCTACCTAGCTTAAGTCATTCAGTTAGGGTAACTCCCTGTACTTTCACCCAGGGTAACTTCCTATGCATCTTGTACTTACAGGTCTTACTGCCTTGGGACTAACTATCCTATCATTCTCAAGGTTTACAACCTCTTCGGGATATTATGTGGAATCTCATGCATTGTGTCATTACACAGAATCTCATGCATCGAGTCACTACTTGGAATCTCATGCATCGAGTCACTGCCTGAAATCTCATACACAAGTCACTTCTGGGAATCTTAAATTTGGATTGCATAGTAGGTTTTATAACCCTACTCTAATTGAACATCAAGTCTTACATCTTAAGGATGGACTAGCCTAATAGGTCTTACTGCCTACTGTATATTCATAACACAATAGACTTGATGGTAAACACATACATGCAGAACTAATTCTGGGCTTAGTAGTCTGCTTGATTCAAGCTTATTCTCAAGCTTTTAGGCCCAAAATTCAGGATGTTACACATGAAACCCACTAGTTCGTTACCACAGCCCTTGGTATTTTGAACTGGTAGCCCAAGGACATGTTGGTCTAATAGGTCTTACCACCATGTGCTTCTGCCCTTCATAATCTAAATGCTTATTAGGCCACACAGCCCAACAAGTATTCATATCATAAATATTCATGATGGTAAAGATATACATGCACAACAATACATAGTATGTGAGGAAAAGAGTTACTACATGGTAGCCTTTCCAATGTCCAGACTTTCTTACCAGTCTCTTCATTGTCCGAGCAAAGATCAAATTCTATAAGTTAAAATTTACAAGTGGACAAGTTATTACTTATCCCAAATTTTTAATAACTCAAGATACTTGGGTTTGTTATCTTTAAGAGTAGTGCATTATGCCATGTGGGTAATTAATATGTCTACATTAGCCCCAAGTACTTAAATCTATCCTTAGAAATCAAACTTATTACAATTCATACTAAGTATCTTAATTTCACATGACAAGCCTAAGCTGTCAGAATTGTCATCTCACTTTGAAAATTCATAACTTTGTTTAGGAATTTCCAATAGAGGTGGTTTAAAGTTCTATGTGACACTCTTTAAGTCTGTTTTAAAGGAAAAGTAACTCCTTCTGCTGATTATATGCTCACAATTCCAGAAACCTCAATCAATCTTCACTGCCACAGAAATCATTTCAGATTCAATGCCTAACTTTAATAAATCATATCTCATAGTGTACTAATCTAAATTTTATATATTATATATCAAATTAAAGCTTAGGACGTCTACTATTAATGTCATGACCATTTGATAAGATTCATCTATTCAAAAAGACATCACAAGTAGTTTGTCTCCTAAAAACCTCAATCTACCAGCACTATGCTTAATTTCCAATTTTAAGATTTTAATTACAATTATCCAAAACTCATAACCATAGGCTATTTCCATGTAATATTTTGTGTAGAATCCTTTGGTGACCTCAAATTTATCAAAATCACACTCCTTCCTTTTACCATGGACCTGGCCAAACCAAACCCTCAACTCAACAACTAACAATTTTGCAATTTCACTTCCACGCTTGTCTAGTATCTATTCTTGATGGCCACCTTAATCAACTTTCTATTGTCAATACATAACCTCAGGGAAAAAAATCTACTATGTACTCTAAAAACGTTCAGGCTCCACCTCTTGCTACTCAAGCCATTCATATACTTATGCAATGTTCCCAAAGCATACAAAATAAACCATCCAATAATATGCATTCGATAATTATAGGACATACTGGCATATCAGGTCTTACAACTTGCTTCAAGCTATAACCTAGTACATGTATTAGGTCTTACAACCTACTTTGGGATACAACCCAGTATACCTTTGAATGCATCTACCATCCTAAGGACGCATTAGTCTAGTAGGTCTTAGGGCTTCCAAAAAAAATTCTGTATATTCAAGAAATGAATACATATAGAACTAGTACATTAGATATGAGCATAAGAGTTACTTGACTTTCTCTATCTCGTCAAGCCTATTCCTGTATTATCATGACTACCACCTGCACCACTTTTCGACTCAAAGTAAACACAGTTGCGTTAACTCTAAATGATATGTGGGGTAATTCATCTTGTGAGGCTTCAGCTATTGAGATGCATACGTCACCACTCTACTTGCTACATTTAGGCACTTCCCAATCCTTACAAATATCATTGAGACCACATAGGTGCTTCATTGTACAGCACACAAGTTGTACTAGGATATGGGATAATCCACACTGGTGTAAGTGTAAACCTTTTCTTCAACTCTATGAAGCTCCTCTCATAAACATCATCCCACTTAAACAATTAACTCTTTCATGTGAGCTTTATCAATGGCAAGGTGATTCAGGAAAAATTCTGAATAAATCTAGTAAGACCTAGAAATATGTTATCTTTGCAACAGTTTTTAGCCTCTTCTAGTTTAGTATTGCTTCCACTATTTTGGGATCCACTGAGAACCCTTCTTAGAAAACAACATAGCCAAAAAATGACCATATAAACTAGTTTAAAGGCTATCAAAAATTCAGTTCACAAAATTCACAAATATAGCGTGCATTGGCTAGTCCAAAACTTGATTCTCAAGAATACAAGGGAACCATAAAACTGATCTAAAATGTCATCATAATATTGGGACAAAAACTATTAGAAAGATTTAGAAATATGAACTTGTCAAGTCAGATATCACTTGCTAGCTATAGTGCTCGTCAAGAGGAAAGATATCTGAGAGCTTACATTGAATAAGCTCAGACATAGGATAGACGAGCAAAGTTTATCAAGAATATGATTGAACGAGAAGACCTCTGGAATTTGAGGTGTTGGTAGGGCGTTGGAAAGAAAGATATTGAGCCCTAGATATATTAGTCCTTTTGAAATATTGTCAAGAATTGGACCAATGGCATATGGATAGACTATGTAACCAGAAGTGATCCCCTAAGGTATAGCTAATTTTATAAAACATTCAAAATTTTGAGGAGAAAATTTATTTTACGGGGGGGAATTGTAATATCGCAAAATTTATTCAAGGGCTAAATGTCCCAAAAAGAAAATATAAATAGTACTTAAAGAACTTTACATATGAACTAGAACCATCCCATTTGGAATTTTCTAGATTAAGTTATGATTTTCAAATTTGACCAATGAAATCTGACAGATTAGAGTTGACCTATGAATTTATGGCATTTGATGTAAATTGTGACAAGTATGGGTCTAAAGAGTAGAGACATGTTTTAGAACCTAATGTGACAACAATAGATACCCAAATCATAAGGGTTATAGCTATCAGATGAGTTTGAATGCATAATATATTGAATAGCTAAGCCAAGATTTAGTCCTGGTCAAACATACTGTTGAAAAAATTTATAAATCCCAACCTCAAAGCAGGGTTCGAACCTTGAATTGAATGTGTTTTTCTAAGAAATTTAAAACTTTTCAAAAAAGTTTAATAATTGTTCAGCACATTATATAACTCATCGATTCTTAGCTCCTTTTATCATGGAATTCTAGCACTACTTTGCTCATGACTTATGTGTCATGCGTTAGTTGTTTAGCCTCTAGCATACGAATGCTCTATTCTATTTCAGTTATCACATTAATAAGCAGAATTAGCATACTAATCATTTATGAGGCTACCGTCACTACTATTACTATTAGTCTATAGTTATATACATCATATACAATTTCTAAATAGATAACTAACAAAATATGAGTCATTTTTCTGCAAGCTTTAATTGTCCGTGATTACCTGCTTGCCCTTTGAGTCACTTGCCCTTCCTTTATGTTAGTTAGTTAAAAGGGGTGAGATTCATGAGAATCTCAGTAGCAATAACAATCACTCATATAAAATGTAGGTTTTCAAAGCATGCTCATCAAACCATTATTTCAGCAACACATAATACGTTCAGCAACATTCATAGGACCCACTAGTCCGTTCCCACAGTGCTTGGTATTTTAAACTTACAACCTAAGGATACACTGGTCTAATAGGTCTTGCCGCAATGGGCTTCTGCCTTTCACAATCTGAATGTTTATTGGGCTTCACAGTCCAATGCATATTAATATCACAAAAATTCATGATGGTAAGGATATACATGCAGAATTATACATAGTATGTGAGGGAAGAGTTAGTACCTCATAGCCTTTCTAATGTCTAGACTTGGTTACTAGTCTCTTAGTTGTCCCAGGGAAAGATCGAATCCTATAAGTTAGAATTCATGAGGGGACAAGTTATTACTTATCCCAGTTCTTTGAATATTCAAGATACTTGGGTTGGCTATCTTTAAGACTAGTGCATTATGCCATATGGGTATTTAATGTGTCTACACTAGCCCCAAGTACTTAACTCTACCCTTAGAAATTAAACATATTACAAATCACACTAAGTATCTTAATTTTACATGACAAGCCTAAGCTGGCAAAATTGTCGCTTTACTTTGAAAATTCATAACTTTGTCAAGGAATTTTCAAATGGGATGGTTGTAGTTCATATGTCAAGCTCTTTAAGTACTATTTACACTTTCTTTTTTGGACATTTAGCCCATGAATAAATTTTGGGTAGTACATATGCCATCATCCCTATCAACATTTTGCTTAAAAAAGACTTCTTTGTTGTAGCCTTCTCATAGTTCATCTGATTCAATAACTATGACAACATGTTGCTCAAGAACTATTCAATATTGCATAGAAACTGGTGGAATAGGTGGCTCAGGCTCATTCAACTTATTCGATGCACAAGATACTGAACCATGGCTGGAATGATCTCCTATATTGCTCTTCTTCCTCTTCCCCTAAACAAGTTGGAAAGTTAGTAAAATAGTTATTATAAACTTTATTAGCAAGTTAAAAGACAATGGTATCTATTTTTTGTCTTATATGATATGACAATCAGATGATCTGGCCACGCAACAAAGCTACGCACAATTTCTTCCACTATATGTGCATCTGGGGTGGGCACCAGAAGGCCATAATTATGATCTATGGTAGTCTTGAGCTCTACCCTACCACATACTCAATCTTCTTGTCACCCAAAACAATTAGACATGATAATTAATGTAAAGTAAAAATAAATACATTATAGGCTTTGTGCATGAGTATTATCCTACCTCAAGTAGAGTTTAAGAGTGGAATGTGCAGCTATCATTGGCACTTGGGGTGTTAGCCATTCCCTACTTTACTTGTAACATCACAAATTTTATTGACCCAAAATTCCTTATATTAAAGGGAATAAAAAGGTGAAGTAAAGAGCATATTGATTGACAAAACAAGGAAATTAGTGGTCACACACAACATGATTATGTTTGGAACACAAATTGTAAAGCTCAAATTTGTTGCCAGTGTGTTTTCCTGCATGGCAGTCTAGTTTTGGATAACCAAATGATGTCCAATGAATGTGAAATTTTCCAAAAAAAATGTACACTTATCAAGCTTTAATTTGATAAGTCATATAAGTCATTTGTAGTTGTAGAGGAAGAGTTATGTATTTTTGAAGTTAGTCAAGTGAAACTGGCAAGTTTCTGTGGCAGTATCCAATAAATGGTAATTTTAGAATGTTGTGCATCCAGTTGACTAAAGAAAATATTTTTTCTCAAAAATAAACTTAATAAGGGTCGCATAGCCTTTGAACAACTGCAATGGAACATCTATAAATAAAGATATGAATTTTAAAAATTTGATGAAAATTCTGTCAGCTTTTAGTCTATGTGCGAAATTGAAAAGGTGATGGCAAAAATGTATGGGCAAAAAAGTCATTTAGCTAGATTTAATTCGAAGCCCATAATTTTTCCTTTGTCCTGTGCTCTGGACCTCCAAAAGAGAGAGGATGAAGGGAAATGAATATTTGAGATAAATATGGCAAAAGTTGGAATAATGTTGGCCAAGTAAAATTGAGTTAAAAAGTCAACAATTGAGGGTAAATTGTGATAATTGAAGAAGCATACTTGGTTATTCCAAGGGCCTTCATGTTGTCACTTTTAGGCAAGAAGCAAAGGGAAATCGTGATTGAAATGCAATTGCCAAGTTAAAGTTTTAATACCCCGAATTTTTATTCACCAAAATATATTGTAATTATTTGGAAATATTCAATAAAATGGTGAATATTCATGAATTTGAAATTTATGAATTTGTAAATTTTCATTTTCATGAGAAATTGGGCAAGAATAATTATGAAATAAATTTGGGTAATTCAAAAAGCCTAAAGCCCAAAATGTGTGGAATAATAGAGAAAAATATATGGTCCAATAATAAATGGAGATTGGCTGAAAAAAAGAGAGGAATGGAATTACATTAAAAAGGTAATGGCAAAAGCGTATTTTTGCCAATTTAGCACAAAATAAATTATTTTCAAATTAATTGAAGTTAAATTCAATTAATTAAGGAAAATAAAGCATAAATATATATTTAGAATATTTTGGTCTAATAAATATGAATTTATGAAAAATTCTAGTATATTTGCAAATTTGGCCAAATTAATTTGACCAAATTATGGCATAAGGTGTACATGTGACTTGAACAAGTTGTGAAACCAACTTGGTACCTAAAGGAAGGACCCTTAGGACACCCTTACAGGTATCATGACAAGGGAAATATTAGTTGCATGTTAATTGGGCTTAATGACATGGTCACATAAAGCTAAGGGTTTATATACATAAAGTCCAATTTTTAGAATTTTGGAAATTAGATAATTAAAGTAAAATAAGGAACAATAATATAAAACATCATCCTCTTACTCCATCAGCCAAAACTGATGCCCTTGAGCTGAAAAAGGAGAGAGAAAGTTGTGTTGATCCTAGAGAGAGAAGGAGAAGAAAAGCTTACAAAGGTAGTGATTTCTTCACTGAATTGGCTCCTAATGTGTATAATCCTTCTCCTAAGCTTCTCTTCTATGTTATTTAACGTTTTTGAAGCAAAAATTCAATGTTAAAGGGAGTTAGGGTTTTGGACATAAGAGGAAAGCCAGAAGGAAGAAGAGGTAACTTCCTAAACTTCAAATATTGGTTGTTCAGGCTGCTACGAGTAATTTAATTAGTGAATCTCTGCTGGATCTAATCTCATTGTAAATTTGGAAAAATTTGTGTTCTAAATGTTATGCTACACATACTGAGTCTAAATGGAAGTTATAACATAATTAAATAGTTAATAAAGTGAATAGGAGAGAAAGGAGCAAGTTTGTAGAGTCGGAATTCAAAAACACCAATTTTTCTTGGATAACCTATAAGTTTTGGCTAGGTCTGTACCAAGGGGTTAGGGTTAGATTTTTGATAATCTAATGATTCTATTGTGTTCAGGAGGGAAAATTAGGTGGGGTTACAATTAAACACTTTTTCAGAAAAGCCCTAAAAAGCATAATTATCAAAATGCCCTTGAAACCCTAAATTAGGAGTTGCTAAGGGTATTCTAGTCCTTTGGCAGTGAATTTGGTAATTTTGAGTTTGGAATTGGATTCCTTGGGTAAAAATATATTAGGAAAACCTAGGTTAGAATTTTGGGAAAAGTGTGACCTAGCTGGTCTGCGGGGCCATTTTGGTAAATTCTCACTGAAGGCTCATATGACCACTAAAAACACTATGGAAGTCCTTAAAATACAACATGAATGGGTTTTACCTAATTCTTGTACATTTGACATTTTAGGTCTAAGTTGAGAGCCTATTCATTGGCACGCATTACGATGCACGAGTCTTAAGGCGTAAAGGGCTAAGGTAGTAACTATAATCTCTCATACACTATATGATTGTTGATATGTTGTATGTTGCTGTATTTTGTGATATGAACACGATGCCTCAGGTATGTTACCTAGCTATGGTTGGTACCAAGCTGAGGTACACCTGGGGTACATTACCTAGCTGTGGTTGGGGGCCGAGGTAAGGTACACGTAGGGGATCCAAACAGCGAGTTGGCCCTGAGTTTTGTGTACAAACATGTATTGTTATGAATTTTCATTTTACCTTATAAGGTGCATTACATATTTAATTCTCACATTTCATATGTTTGGTTATATGTTACTATTGGGATTCCTCATAATCTAATTCGTTTTCAAAAATGATAATGTGCCAGTGGGAACCAGTGGATCCAAAGGCAAGTTGGTAGACATGGAGAAATATGGTGTGGATCCCAAGATAGGGCTAGTGGTTATATATATGTGGTTGAATTTTTGGATAATTTTGTAAAATCTGTAAATATTATCATATTCTGCACAATTGATTCCTATATGTAAACAAATGCTTTTATAAGTATATTTGTACTTTTTCTGTATGCCTATAGAATTTGGTCTTTATCACTCGACTCATATCGAAATGGAAATGGATGTTGATAGAAGTAATTAAACCAAGCAAAAAGGTGAAAGTTTGAAAAGTTAAAAATTGTAGGCAACTTAAAAGTAATATTGAAGAGTTAACATTTGGATATCTCAAGAAGCATTTTTAACTCTTCCAAAGGCCAATATTTCATCCAAGTTAAATGAGAAAGTGAAAAGATGATGATAAAAAGTAAATGGCATGTGTTTAATAACAACTAAATATTAATAGTCAAGAAGGGGCAAGAGAATATTTTTAAGAGCTTCTTCATCTATAGCAGCCGAGAGAGAAAGAGAGAGTGCTCATATGAAAATAGAGAGACAAAGAGAAGAGCAAGGATTCAAGAGGCAATAAGGTGAGTTTGATTGTTGAAATTCACTTGTTCTTGCTTTCAACCTCTTGTACACCTCTTCTAATCTCTAATCCTTCTTGAAACACATATGTAGCAAGCAAAATCAAGAGGAAAGAAGGATAGAGAGGTGGCGCTTTAGAGAGAGAAAGATGATGAAATCAAGGTAAGCTTGAAAGCTTGTCTTATCTTGATGATTTGTGCTTGTTGTTGGTGTTTTTGTTGGTTGTTGGATTTGTTTCCATGATTTTGTAATTTTGGGAAACACAATCCCTAAGGGGAAGTGCTGCCCAATTTTCCATTAATCATGTTCAAAAGGTGTTTAAGTGGTTAAACAAGTGATTAGGCATGAAAAGAAGGTGTTTTATGGAATACAACATGAATTCCCAATTTTTCCTAATTAATTTTAGATTTTGTTTAGACATGATTTGGTAGTGTTTGGACTAGATTTTGGTGTTTTTGATGATCCCATTGTGTTTAGAATGGAAAATTGTGTAGGGTATATGTGAATTGTGAAGTGTGAAGGTTTTAGGGTGTGAAATGACAATTTGACCCCTAAAACCCAAAGTTCATGGCTGCCAAGGATAGTTCTATAATTTGACCATGATTTTGACAAATCTGAGGTAAAAAATGGATTCTACACATGAGATTGTGTATGATTAGCCTGGGTCATAATTTTTGGTAACGTATAGTTAGATTCGGTACAAAGAGGTGTAAACCAGGTTCCCTAAGGGCATTTTGGTAATTTCATGGTTTTAAGCAAAGATAACCAACACAATGAGTTTGAAATAATACATGAATGAGTAATAACTAATTTATTGTACATTTGGAATTTTAGGGCATATCAATAGCCCGAGTCGGATTAAAGGTACTGAATATATAGTAGAGATAGAAAGGGCAATTCCAAGTAGTAACTCTATCTTTTATAACTATGTGAATGTTTATATGCTTTGTGTATGCCATCTTATATAATATGAACACTGTATTGCCGAATAGGGCATTCTGCGAGGAAGCATATTTACTTGTGAGCAAGAACCAAACCAAGGTTTACAGATAGTAGGGGAGTAGCCCTGACTCATGTGCACATTCTGTGTTGTTTGTGCTGTTATGTTGCATTACATCGTGTATAGCATTTTTATCTGTTTCATTTTATATGATTGATTCCATGTTATTAGATCTCATGTTTTGATGATAACAAAGAATGGATGTGAAAAAGATTTGATGAACAATTAAGTTTGAACAAAGTAATGACAGAGCAAATTATCACTTGAAGTAAGCACTGGAGTAATGAAGAAAGGACAAGAGAAAAAGCTGAGAAACTTCATCACTGGCAGAATTTCTAAAGGGTCACTTAAGTAAGAACTCAAGTAATGAGACAGAAACTTGAAGTAACCAGAGCACAGAACCTCAAGTAACTCATGGCCAGATACATCACTCGAGGGATGACTCGAGTGATATGAAATGAAAAGAAGAGTTACTTGAGTCAATACTCGAGTAACCTGCCACAAGGAAATGAGTTGCTCTCGGCCATGTAATCCTGCCAACGTTACTCGAGTAAGCGCTCGAGTAATCAGGGAAATCACTTCCAGTTGCTCTTGGCCTGCCAATGTTACTCGAGTCAGTCAGTACTCGAGTCCCCTGCTTTAAGAAATATGTTGCTGTCGGCATTTCAATCCTGCCAATGTTACTTAAGGAGCCACTCGAGTAATTCACTGTGGTAAACAAAACTTGAAGGTAACACTCGATTAATCTAAAATGTTATTATCACACTTCACTCGAGGCACCACTCGAGTATGTAGGTATAAAAATGTTCTATGTCAAAGACTTGAACGAGATTACTTGAGTTAGTAATCGAGTGATCTGCAGAGTTATTTACAATGCACTTGAAGTATCCACCCGAGTAAGCTATGCAGAAAATTGATGTTCACTCGAGGCGATACTCGAATAAACAGGTATTTCCAAGGTTTGTAATTTGCTTTACTCTGTGCACTACCCGAGTATTATGGTATTCATTTATAGACTTGCTCTCTATCAATATTTTCATGAAGATACTCGAGTAACCTCTCGAGTAAACTTAGTGAACACTCGAGGGATCACTGGAGTATCCAAGTCCAGAAATTCAGAAATCATTCCAACGTTCATTGATTTGTTTCCTATATGATTAACCATCCATTGTATTAGTATTCTTAGCATATTCGCAGATAAACAATAAAGAGATCTTACCAAATAATAAAAGTCAAATGCAACGTTCAAATGCTATCTACCCCACCTACCGTAAACGGATATTTTACAAAATCTGGAAAAGTCAACAGTGGCTACGCATACTCTAACGAGCAAGAAGAAAATATTCCAACGGTCATTATCAACACATCTATATATATGGGAACATCCAAACAGAGATGACAATGTGAACGCACACGAACGCATTATCAAGTTCACACTCAATACTCTGTTTTTACACATACTTGTAATTCTGTACTTCAGTGATTCTTATTCACTCTGTAAGAGAGATATTTCATTCAAACTCAATAATTGTTATTGAGGTAGCTTAAGGTTGTTGAACCTTGAGTTAGGATTGGATTACAACTTGTAAGGGGGAACGAGTGTCCAGGCGAAAGAACTTGCTTGTACCGAGGTGCCAAGAACCCACTGAATCTTGGAAATTATAGTCAAACTCTCAGAGAAGCTCTGAGGACTGGACGTAGGTCAAAGTGGTTGTGGCTGAACCAGTATAACTCCTGGTGTACACTTCGGTGATATTTCTCCTTACTTTTTACTACTTTATATTCACCGTCAAGTTTTATATTTGCAACGAAATTTTTAGTATCACCCTATTCACCCCCCTCTTGGGTAAAACGCTTGCTCTAATATTTGGTATCAGAGCATAGGTGTTCTTGTTAAGGTATAACAACCTAAGAAAGATCCAATGGCAAGCATGGGTAAAGGAATTCTTCCCGACAGAGCATCCATCACTAGACCTCCAGGTTTCACTGGCGAATACTTCTCTTTCTGGAAAGCAAAGTTCAGAGTATTCATGATGGCTACCGAATATGGGCTATGAGATATGATTGAGAGTGGAAACTATCAACCTACAAAGACTCTTGATTCTCAGAAAATTCCCAAGACACCAGCGGAATATGATGAGAATGACAAGAAACTTATCACTCTCAATAGCAAGGCAATTCTAATTATACAAAGTGCTTTGAGTCAAAGTGAATACTTCAGAATTTGCACACTTCCAACAACAAAGGAAATGTGGGAAGCTCTGGAAATAGCTCATGAAGGAACTTCGGGAATAAAGGAGAATCAGATCAATACCTTGGTCACTGAATTTGATCTTCTTCGAATGAAATCAGGTGAGTCAATATCTGAATTCGAACTTAGATATACTCATCTTGTTAATCAACTTGCAGCACTTGGGAAAGTCTGTGATCAATATACCCAAGTACGAAAGATTTTGAATATTCTTTCTAAGGAGTGGGAGGCTAAAGTCACTGCGATAGAAGAAGTAAAAGGAGAATCAATGAGATCAGTTGCTTCTCTATTTGGAAGTCTTTCTGAATATGAAAGTAAACTAAAGTTCAAATGGGAACTAGATGAAATCGGTGACAAGAAGAAGAGAGGTCTAGCAATAAAAGCAAAAGAAGAAAATCAAGATGAGGATGAGGAGTTCGATGATAATGAAATGGGCCTAATCATAAAATGATTCAGAAAGTTTTACAAGAAAGGTCAAGGATTCAAACACTTTCAGAAAGGAGGAACTAGCAGCAAAGATCATATCATCTGCTACGAATATGGAAAATCAGGACATATCAAATCAGAATGTCCAGAGCTGAACCAAAAGAGAAAACAAAAGAGAAAAGGCAAATTCTTCAATAAAAAAAAGGCCTTCGTATCTGCTATATGGGGTGATAGTTCCTCTGACGAAAAAAGTGATAAAGAAGAAGTAGCCAATATATGTTTTGTTGCTCAAGAAGAAACAGAAGAAGAGGTAAATGATTTTGATCCTACCTATGATGAATTACTTTCTGAATATAATGCTTTACATTCTGAATTCATCAAAGTAGTTAAAGAATTAGTTGTTTTCAAAAAGAAAAGAAAAGTTCTTGAAATTAAACTTAAAGAAAGTTTAGAAAAGGATTGTGAAAATTGTTCTTCTTTGAAAAAGAAAAACACTGATCTCACAAAAACTCTTGAAAAATTTACTAAAGGAAGTGAGATGCTAAGTGTGATTTTAAAAGCTCAACGATTTGTAAATCACCGATCTAGTATTGTATATGATCCAAAATCATATAGAAGGAAAGGTAGAAAGAAAGCAGGAGGTAAGTCATATTTGAATTATTTCCATCATTCTGTGTATACATCAAATCCTTTTGCATTTTGTAATTACTGTAATAGAAAAGGTCATTATACCTCTTCATGCATTCATAAGAGGAAAGGAACGATAGGAACTTACAAATGGGTATCTAAAGGATCATATGGTTTGAAAATTTCTTATACTAACCCAAAAGGACCCAAAAAGAAGTGGGCACCTAAGACTTAATCATATTTAATTGCAGATATGTCTCAAAGCATCCAAAAAAACAAGTGGTACACAGACAGTGGATGCTCTAAACATATGACCAGTGATTTTGAAAGTTTTACCATATTGCAACCTAAAGAAGGTGGAAAGGTAAAATTTGGAGGAAATCAAACTGGAAGGATAGCAGGAATTGGTGAAATCAAAAATGACAAAGGCATACAAGTCAAAGACGTATACTATGTCGAAGGATTATACCATAACTTGCTGAGTATGAGTCAAAGTGCAGACAAAGACAACTAGGTAATATTTGACTCAGAGGAATGTCTAATTATCAACAAGAAAGACTTACTACTTGATAAGAAGAATATCAAGGCAAAGCTCAGAGCAAAAAGGGAAGGTAACTGTTATACTCTAGATATTAGTAGAAATGAATCTAAAAATTATTTTCTGAGTAATGCTGATGAAAGTTGGCTATGGCATAAGAGATTGGCTCATGTCAACATGCATCAAGTAGGCAAACTACTCAAAAAGGATTTAGTTCTTGGATTACCCAAAGTGAATTTCAAAAATGATTTGATTTGTGACGCATGTCAAAAGGGTAAACAAACTAAATCATCTTTCAAATTGAAAAATGAGATTTCAACAAATAGACCACTACAATTATTGCATATGGATTTAGTTGGCCCAGCAGGAGTAAAGAATCTTGGTGGCAACTTATATTCATTGGTCATTGTTGATGACTTCTCCAGATTTATATGGGTTATTTTTCTATCATCAAAGGATGAAACCTTTGAAGAATTTACTGTTTTTGCCAAGAAAGTGTAAAATGAGAAAGGTATGTCCATTGCAGGTATTAGGACAGATCATGGTGGAGAATTTGAAAATCAAGCCTTTGAAGAATATTGTGATACTAATGGCATTGATCACAATTTCTCTGCTCCAAGGACACCACAACAAAATGGAGTGTGGAGCGTAAGAATATAGTGCTCACTAAAATGGCTAGAGCATTGTTAAATAAAAAGAACGTGTCTCAAGTTTTCTAGGCTGATGCTATGAGTACAGCATGCTATATTTCAAATAGAGCCTATATTAGAACAAAACTCGGAAAGACACCATACGAGCTATACAAAGGAAGGAAGCCAAACATTGCTCATCTACACATCTTCGGTTGTAAGTGTTTCATTCATAATAATGGTAAAGATAACTTAGAAAAATTTGAATCTAAAATTGATGAAGGAATTTTCTTAGGTTATTCTAACCGAAGTAAAGCATATAGAGTTTTCAATAAAAGAACATGTGTTGTTGAAGAATCAATTCATATTGAATTTGAATCCTCTGACAAAACCATTGATGAAGAGTAGGAAGTTGTTTTAAATCAAGAAAATAGTCAATCTATTTCTAAATCTCTTATTCCAGAAGTTGATGAAACCAAGGAAGAAGAGCAGTCACTAGGACAACCTAAAGCCTGGAAATACAATAAATAGAGCCTATATTAGAACAAAACTAGATCAAGTCATAGGAGATGTGAATGAAGGGATCAAAACTAGAAATAGAATTTTCAATGAAGTAAGTTTTTTTGCATTCATTTCTGAGATTGAACCCTCTAACATTGATAAAGCCCTATCAGACAATGATTGGGTTATAGCAATGCAAGAAGAACTAAATCAATTTGAAAGAAATCAAGTTTGGGATTTGGTACCCCGACCCAAGGATCATCCGATCATTGGCACTAAATGGGTATTCAAGAACAAACTCGATGAATCCACAATTATTATCAGAAACAAGACAAGATTGGTGCCAAAGGCTATAATCAAGAAGAAGGAATTGATTATGAGGAAACGTATACTCCAGTGGCTAGATTGGAAGCTATACGTGTACTCTTAGCCTTTGCATGTATCAAAGGATTCAAACTCTATCAAAAGGACATGAAGAGTGCATTCCTAAATGGCTATATCATGGAAGAAGTGTATGTAGATCAAACTCATGGTTTTGAAGATATAACCAAACCTGACCATGTTTTTAAACTTAGAAAAGCTTTATATGGTTTAAAACAAGCTCCGAGAGCATGGTACAAAAGGCTCAGTAAATTTCTTAATGATCAAGGTTTTTTACGAGGAAAAGTTGATACAACACTTTTTACAAAACGAAAACGTGATGTATTTTAATTGTTCAAATATATGTTGATGACATTGTTTTCGGTGCCACTGATGAATCTCTATGTAAGGAATTTTCTGAGATAATGCAGGGAGAGTTTGAGATGCCAATGATGGAAGAATTGAATTTCTTTCTCGGTTTGCAAATCAAACAAAGAAAGAATGGAATCTTCATATCTCAAATAAAGTACTTGAAAGAGCTATTGAAGAAGTATGAAATGGATGAAGTAAATGGAACGGACACACCTATGAGCTCAACTACGTTGGTTGATGCTGATGTCAAAGGGAAAGACTACAATATCACAAAATACAGAGGAATGATTGGATCATTACTCTATCTCACGGCAAGCAGACTGGACATCCAATTCAGTGTTGGCATATGTGCAAGATATCAATAAGCACCAAAGGAATCACATGCCGAAACTGTCAAACGAATCTTTAGATACCATGCTAACACACCAGAATTGGGTTTGTGGTATCCTAAAGGAAGAAGTGAATATCTTGTTGCATATTCAGATTCTGATCATGGAGGATACAAGATAGACAGAAAGAGCACCAGCGGACAAGGTCAATTTCTTAGAGGATCTCTTGTATCATGGTTCAGCAAGAAACAAAATACAGTGTCTCTTTCATCAACGGAAGCCGAATATGTTGCAGTCTCAAGTTGTTGTGCACAAGTGATATGGCTAAAACAACAACTATAAGATCTTGGTATTTATCTCAAAGAAATACCAATCTATTATGACAATAGTAGTACGATAAGCTTGGCAAAGAATCCAGTTCAACATTCTAGAACCAAGCATTTCGATGTCAGACACCACTTCATCAGAGATCATGTCCAAAAGAAAGATGTGAAAGTGATATTCATTCCTACTCATATTCAACTAGCTGATATCTTCACCAAACTTCTTGCAAAAGATCAATTTCTATACATTAGAAGAGAATTGGGAATGGTAAATCCCAATGAATTATAAGTTATTTCGGTTTTTCATAATATTAGATAATGTTATTTGATAATGTTTTGATGATTACTAACTTAAGCATTAGAGTATGTAAAAACTTGTTTTGTAGGAAGATTGAAACTCTATTTTTAAGAAATAAAAATAGAGGTTAACAGAGGATACCATCACTGGAGTGCCAACTTCAAGTAATGTCTGACAGTGTAGTATTACCCGAGGGACAACTTGAAGTAAATGGGCACATTACTCGAGTGGGTACTCGAGTAATGGACTTCAAAAACTGGCAGTGAAGTCTCAAGTCACATGGAATTTAAATCAAATGGCTCATTTGGTGGGAAATGAACAGTCAAGAGGAGAAAAGACAGATTACCAGAGGAAAGCCTCGAGTAAACTTGAAGTTTACTAGAGTAAGGCCTCGGGTGACTGCAGGTCCAGATCACAAATTTGATGAGAATCAATTCAAATCTGTTCTAAAATGGCTATCAAATGATCGAGGGAATATACATGAATAATTACAATAATATTCATGCCAGGTACGCAATTTAAATAAATTATTTTAGAATTTTCTAAATGATCACTCGAGTAGGGACTCAAGTAAACTTGATAATCACCCGAGTAGGGCCTCGAGTAATGTCAGGTTCTAGGTCTTTAACAGTCATAAACTTGGTCATTTCCACAAAATCTCCTTGAGTAAATCACCCAGTCTCCTCACAAAAAGTTTTCACAATCTCTTCCTTGCTTGATTTCCGTCAAAACCCATCAAATCTTACTCTAAAAACTTCCTATTTTGCTCAGAATCTCTCTACCCTAACTCGCGACTTCTCACTCTGGTTTTTTGAGATTTCTATTTTTCTCTAAATTAAGATGGTTAGAACTAAGAATCTTACACCTACAGACTCTTCTGAATCTCGACAACCCTCTGACCCTCTTTCTTCTCCTCCTAGAAAGAGACGAAAGCTCACTCTAAGATCAAAGGCCAAAATCCAACCGAAACCTCAACCTAAACCAAAGGAGAGAGGTGTTGTGATCGAAGAGCCAGTGGTTACAAGGGCTCAATCAAAGAAAAGCACCTCAACTAGGAGAGGCAAAAGCACTAAATCACCTTCTTCTTCACCTTCTGATTCTTCCACTCCCTCTTTTACTCCGAAACCTCCCAAAAAGCCAAAGTATGATGTGAATGTTGCCAAAGCTATGGCTGGGATCCTTGAAGAATTAGAGACGGGCCAATCCTCCAGAAAGCCAGAATTGGAAAAAGAAGAAATCACTAAACCTCCAAAAGGATTCAATGTCAACAAATTAGAGGAATCTCAAAAGTACCTGACACAGTTCTCAAGAAGGAAGGTATACAAAACTCATAGTATAGATCTCAAGATTCTTCAGGAGGTATTGAAGTATGACCTAAGTCCATTCCTTGAACCCTTTATGCCTTGGTTGTCAATTAAACTTCCTTTTTGCACTAAAATAGTCACTCATTTCTACTGCATCCTAGAAATCCTAGATGAACCTAATAGGACATCTGCAGAGGAAGAAATGACCACAACAGTTAGAGGCCAGAAAATCCTTATCTCACCCTCTAGGATCAATATTTGGTTAGGAATAGAAAATCCCCCTGATAACATCTATTCCAAGCTTGAACCTAACCAGATTTTCACTATCCTTAGACCTGGTGAGCAAGTGGGTCCTCTTAACTTTAAACCAAGTGACATGTGTGACCATCACAGGGTTCTTTGGTATATTTACACTAAATCCCTTGTGAACAAAGCCAATAACTACACCCATTTCTCTGACCGAGACTATAGGTGGTTTGCTTCTCTACTCATGAAGGAACAAAAGGACTTGGGAGAATACATCTTCTCTGAGATGCAAAGGTACATAATAGAAGGGAAAGCAACTACTCTTATGCCATATCCTCAGATCATTTCTCTTATTCTAAAGAAAACTAAAATATGGTATTTGGAGAATAAGGAGCCCATTGAGAGGATCACTCCAATTGGAAGAAACCAGATTGGGAAGCTTAATGTTGAGATTCCCCTCAAGAGCCCTATGAAGTTTGGCCCCAGGAAGAAGAAGACAGAGACTAAGACAAGCAGAATGGATGATACTCAGTCCTCTGCTCTAGTTGACACTACTTCTTCACTTTCATTCCTCAATGCCCCACTGCAGACCTTCATGCAGAACATGTTGAAGAGCTTTCACATCGACATCTCCAACACAAATGCTGAGCTGGTAACTCATGTGAATTACAAGATGGCTGAATTAGTTGAGATGATGGACAAGAGGCACTAGGAGATGTTAGAAGAGTAGCGTGCCCAGGTTGAGACTCTAAGGTTAATTCTGGCTAGATTGGACTCTATGGGTCCTGGACCTTTTACTGGTCCATCATTTGTTCCTGAGGCATTCTCACTTCCAGAGAACATCCCCTCAGAGCATCATCATATTGAGGTTGATCCAACTTTCCCTGAGACCTCCTTTCCCAAAACCTCCAGAGTTTAGACCCTTTGACCCTATACCTTTTACACTCAAAATCCCCATTATTCTTCCTAGAGATATTTTACGCTCAGTGGATGATCCTGAAACCAATGAGACTATCCACATCACTATTGAGGATTCACCACCCAGAGTTCAGCCTGCACCCACACCTATACCTATTCTTTCCCCTACTTATACAGAGGAGATCTCTTCCTCATCCTCTGGTCATCAGTCTCCAGGTGCCACAGAAGAGGTTGAGACCACCTTTATTATTATATATCAGTCACTTCCAATCCCTCTAAGAGATGACATTCATATTCCTCCACTCAACCTTCCTGAACCAGAATCTTCCAGCTCCTCTTTTGATTCTTCTAGTTCAGATGGTTCACATAGCTCCATGGTCATTCCTGTCAAGCCTATTTCTGCAGTCAAACCTTCCAGTTCTTCACTTGATCGATGAAGACAAAAAGGGGGAGAAGAGCTTGAGTGATTTTATGGTTGACTGAGCTTCTTTTATTTTGGGTATATCGGTGTACATGGGATTTAGGGAGCTTTTCATCTTTGTAACTAAGTAATGCAATTCTAGTTCAATTTCAATTCAAGTTCATTTAAGTTTTAAGTTATATTACATTGTGGGACTAATGAGTTTATTATGTATGCAATGTGAATATGTTATGTTTTCAAAACTTTCCAAAACACTTTTAATTGACACTTAATAAGTTATTTCAAAAAGGATTTCAAAGTTACAATTAATTTCAAGAAGTTTTTATTTGAGAACTCAATTTTAAAAAATTTATTCAAAATCACCAAGTTTTGTCATCATCAAAAGGGGGGAAAATGTTAGATCTCACATGTTTTGATGATAACAAAGAATGGATGTGAAAAAGATTTGATAAACAATTAAGTTTGAACAAAGTAATGACAGAGCAAATTATCACTTGAAGTAAGCATTGGAGTAATGAAGAAAGGACAAGAGAAAATGATGAGAAACTTCATCACTGGCAGAATTTCTAAAGGGTCACTTGAGTAAGAACTCGAGTAATGAGACAGAAACTTGAAGTAACCAGAGCACAGAACCTCAAGTAACTCACTTCCAGATACATCACTCGAGGAACGACTCGAGTGATATGAAATGAAAAGAAGAGTTACTCGAGTCAACACTCGAGTAACCTGCCACAAGGAAATGAGTTGCTCTCAGCCATATAATCCTGCCAACGTTACTCGAGTAAGCGCTCGAGTAATCAGGGAAATCACTTCCAGTTGCTCTCGGCCTACCAATGTTACTCGAGTCAGTACTCGAGTCCCCTGCTTCAAGAAATATGTTGCTCTCTACATTTCAATCCTCCAATGTTACTCGAGGAGCCACTCGATTAATTCACTATGGTAAACAAAACTTGAAGGTAACACTCGATTAATCTGAAATGTTATTATCACACTTCACTCGAGGCACCACTCCAGTATGCAAGTATAAAAATGTTCTATGTCAAAGACTTAAACGAGATTACTCGAGTCAGTAATCGAGTGATCTGCAGAGTTATTTTCAATACACTTGAAGTATCCACCTAAGTAAGCTATGCAGAAAATAGATGTTCACTCGAGGCGGTATTCAAGTAAACAGGTATTTCCAAGGTTTGTAATTTGCTTTACTCTGTGCACTACCCGAGTATTATGATATTCATTTATAGACTTGCTCTCTATCAATATTTTCATGAAGATACTCAAGTAACCACTCGAGTAAACTTAGTGAACACTCGAGGGACCACTGGAGTATCTGTCATATCCCCTTTCCAGCCCCAGCCCACACATGGGTGCCGGCGTAACCCCTTTCAGGGAAGGATGGACTCACAAGAGTTCCTCGCTCCCCAAGCGAGATTTTCCGCCTTCACAGGGATCAATGGTAGTAGGGATTGTCATGAGGCGATACTTACCCCCAAGTAGTGGCTTCGATCCCTGCGGAGGTAGAAAATCTCGCTTGGGGAGTGAGGAACTCTTGTGAGTCCACCTCTTACGGGGTCCATGTGTGGCCTGGCTGGAAGTGGGGTGTGACAGTATCCAAGTCCAGAAATTTAGAAATCATTCCAACGTTCATTGATTTGTTTCCTATATGATTAACCCTTCATTGTATTAGTATTCTTAGCATATTCGCAGATAAACAATGAAGAGATCTTACCAAATAAGGAAAGTCAAATGCAACGTTCAAATACTACCTACCGCCACCTACCACAAACGGATATTTTTCAAAATCTGGAAAAGTCAATAGTGGCTATGTACACTCTAACGGGTGAGAAGAAAATGTGCCAACGGTTATTATCAACACATCTATATATATGGGAACATCCAAACAGAGATGACAACGTGAACACACATGAACGCATTATCAAGTTCACGCTCAATACTCTGTTTTTACACAAACTTGTAATTCTGTACTTCAGTGATTCTTATTCACTCTGTAAGAGAGATATTTCATTGAAACTCAATAATTGTTATTGAGGTAGCTTAAGGTTATTGAACCTTGAGTTGGGATTGGATTACAACTTATAAGGGGGAGCGAGTATCCAGACGAAGGAACTTGCTTGTACCGAGGTGCCAAGAACCCATTGAATCTTAGAAATTATAGTGAAACTCTCAGAGAAGCTCTGAAGACTGGACGTAGGTCAAAGTGGTTGTGGCCGAACTAGTATAACTCCCGGTGTACACTTCGATGGTATTTCTCCTTACTCTTTATTGCTTTATATTCACCGTCAAGTTTTATATTTGCAACAAAATTTTTAGTATCACCCAATTCACCACCCCCTCTTGGGTGAAACGCTTGCTCTAACACATATTACTATTGAGATTCTTCGATACTTACCCTTTCCCTAAAAATTAATTATTCCAGCTAAAGGAAGCGGCTTGAAGGGCAAAGTCGTAATTACTGGCATCTGAAGGTTTCGGTCCAATTCAAATGCTAACGTTGGTTATCTGCAGGCTTTTCATTTTTTTAAGGTCTATAAATAATATGTATAAGACCCTGTAGGAATTCCTGTAACATAATCATGTCCTTTTTATCAGTATTTTGATACTATTTATATGTGTCCATTGAATTGCACGCAAGCACTCTGAAAAATGTGAAAATAAGCTATGGGTCTTACTTTGCTACTGTGTCCCCCTTCATGAATTGATAAATGATTGCTTGTTGTGCTTCAACATGCTACTTCATAATTTTGGCTATCTCTATATATTATTGCAACTACTGATTTGAAAACCTTGTTGTTTTCTTTTGTTTCCTAAAATAAGCTTTCACGTTGACTCTAAGACAACACCCCTTAGAAAACCACTATGGTCTGGACATAGCACCTTTTATCCTTATATGCAGAAAGCTCACCTCACTTAACCTCTTGGCTTAAGATCTCCTATAGTAAAATAAATGTTAAATACCTTTTTATCTAAAAATCAATTATAATTCAATCAAAATAATTAATACTTGTTAATTTTGAGACCACCTCTTCCACATGAGGAATGTCAATGTTGCCCTCTTTATTTTGCCTCACAACAAACTACAATATTCCATGCCATATAGTAACATCCGATCCTAATCCCTGCTTTTCTATCAACTATTGCCTGATATTTGCATACCCCATGTGACCTCCCTAGTATGAATACACTTTGTTTTTCACCCTCTCTCAAAATAACTTGTTAATTGATGTGAAAAGTGTTAGTGCAAGTGTTTCACCCCAGAGGGGGTGAATTGGGTGATATCAGAAATTTTCGTTGCGTACAAGAAAATTGACAGAATATTTAAAGCAATTGAGAGTAAGGAGAAATATCACCGAAGTTTACACTAGGAGTTATACTGGTTCAGCCACAATTATTTTGACCTACGTCCAATCCTCAGAACGTCTCTGAGAGTTTCACTATATCTTCTAAGATTTAGTAGGTTCTTGGAATCTCAGTACACAGTAAGTTCCTTCACCTGGACACTCACTCCCCCTTACACATTGTAATCAAATCCCCAACTCAAGGTTCCATAACCTTAAGTTGTCTTAATAATGAATATTGAGTTTTGTAATGAAAATCTCTCTTACAGAGTATATGTATAAACACTGAAGTACAAAGAATGAGTATAAGAAAATAGAGCACAAAGAGTATATTAATCGATGTGTGATTGCTTGTTCTCAATTGTTGTGTTATGTTCTTTGAATGCTCCATATATATAGATAATTTATGGTGTCCGTTGGAAGTATTTCAAACATGTCCGTTAGAGTCGTGTAGCTACTATTCACCGTTATTCAATTTTGAAAACTATCCATTTACGGTAGGTAGCGATAGGTGAGTGTTCGGACGTTTTATTTGACTTTCCACTTATAGCATGATCTGTTCATTGTTTCTTTGCAAATGTACTTAGAATACTAATAAAATGAAGGGTTAATCATATAGAAAATGAATCAATAAACATTGGATTAAAATCATGTTTTCTAGACTTCATTACTCAAGTGGCTACTCGAGTGATCATGCTCATTACTCGAGAAGTCCCTCGAGTAATCTCATTAAAAAGCATCCATAGAGGAAGTCAATGTTTTCTTACCCTATTACTCGATTAAGCCTTCAAGTAATCTTTTCAATAATACCTGGCAAATAAGATTACTCGAGTGATCCCTCGAGTAAGCATCTATTTTCTTCATAGGTTACTCGAGAGATTTCTCAAGTAAATTTATAATAAGTTTGTAGATTACTCGATTACTCCCTCGAGCAACAACATTAAATTCTTGGCCGAGAGGACTTGTGCTTTGCTTACTTGATTACTCGAGTGATCTGTTGAGTAATACTTCAAATAACTCTGCAGATTGCTCGAGTGGTCCCTCAAGTAAATAGTTTTCTCAAATGGTTACCCGAGTAAAGTGTGTCAATTCTTGGCTAAGAGTTACTGGAAGGTATTTGTCCTAGTTACTCGAGTGGCTACTAGAGTAAGGCCTTTTCTCATGTTTTTACTCGAGTGGTTACTTGAGCAATAATCTATATAACTTTACAAATTACTCGAGTGACCCCTCGAGTAACTTCTTTTAAATTTTGGCAGTGCCCCTCTGGAACATTTTCTCCAACATTACTCGAGTGCTCTCTCGAGTAAACCTTTAAAAAATCTGCCAATAATATTTTTTTTCTGTGCTTTGTCTCGGTTCTTCTTCATTACTCCAGTGCTTACTTTAAGTAAAGCTTTTGTCTATCATTTAGTTACTTGGTTCAAATTATTTTCTTTGTTATCAAATCCTTTTAAATTATTGATCCAATCTTTCTTATCATCAAAGCACATGGAATATAATATTCTCCCCCTTTTTGAGAATGACAAAACTTGGTGATTTTGAGCAAAGTTTTTGAAATTGAGTTTTTAAACATATGTTTCTTAAATACTTTTCATATGAAATCTTTTGTTCAATTTAAACTTGAAAACTCTTTTGAAATAGCTTAGTAAAGATCTTTTAAAATGATCTAGAAAAAAAATTGAGTTCTTGTTCTTATTTACTTGTTCACCTTGCAAACACAATCAAAAACTTATTAGTCCCATAATGGAATATGACTTGAATGAAATTGCATAAAGAAGAATTCATTACATAATCAAACTTAGAATTCAAAGTTAAAAGAAAAATTCAAAGCCCTGTACACCCATATCCCCTTTACATACATTTACTCAGCCATTGATCACAAAATCACTTAGGCTAGGCTCTTCTCCCCCTTTTTGTCTTCATCACAAGGGTGGAATCAATCATGAGGAGGAGTAGATGGCTTGACTGTTGAGATAGGAGTGACAAGAAATGCTAAAGATTTATGTGATCCATCTGAACTAGAAGAATCTGAAGATGATGGTTTAAGTTCAGGAAGGTTTACTGGAGGTGTCTGGAGATCCTCTGGAGGGTTTCCTGGAGGATTCTGAGGTGATGGGTAAGGAATCAGAGAAGTAATTTCTACTTCCTCTGTAGCAACAGATGAAGACACAAACACCTCCTCAGTGTGTGTAAGTGAGGAAATGGGAGAAGGTATTGCCTCAGGCTGAATTGGCTGAGCTAGATCATCAGTGGTGATGTGGATTGGCTTGGATGTGTCAGGGTCAGGCATAGAGAATAGAAGATTACTAGGTCCAATCTTAGAGGGTCTATGTGCAATAGGAATAGGAGAATGAATAGGCTTAGAAGGGCTAGGTTTATAAGGTCCAGGTTCAGAGGCTAGTACTGGCTTAGGAATAAATGAGGGTATAGAAGGACCAGGAGCAGGGGAGCCAGATGCCATAGCATCAAGTCTGGCGATAATTGATCTCAGAAGCTCATCCTGGGCACGTTACTCAGCTAATATCTCTTCGTGCCTCTTATCCATCCTATCTACAAGTTGACCTATTTTCTCATTCATGTGGGTTATCAACTCGGTATTGGTATTAGCAATATTGATATGGAAACCCTTCAGAATGTTCTCCATAAAAGTTTGCATTGAGTTGCCAAAGAATGAAGGAGAAGATATGTTAGCTGGAACAGAAGACTTTGTCATCCATTCAACTTATTGTAGTTTCAGTCTTCTTCTTCTTCTTGGGACTAGCTTCTAGAGGAGTCTTCAGGGGAATATCGATGTTCAACTTCCCAATTTGATTTCTCCCAACTGGTGTTATCCTCTCAATTGGCTCTTTACTCTCCAAATACCATATCTTGTTCTTCTTCAATAATAGAGATATAAGATGAGGATAAGACATTGGAGTAGTAGGTTTCCCTTTAAACCTAAATCAATTGATCTCAGCAAATATATATTCTCCCAAGTCCTTTTGTTCTTTGAGGAGTAATGAGGTAAATTTTCTAAAGTCCCTCTCAATGAAATGAGTGTAGTTATTGGTTTTGTTCATCAAGGCTCTATAATAAATATACCATAGGACCCTGTGAAAATCACTCATATTACTCATATTGAAATTAAGGGGTCCCACAATCTCACCAGGTCTTAGGATAGAGAACAACTAGTATGAATCAAGATTAGGATAAATATCATCAGGAGGACCCTCTATTCCTAACCAGGTATTGATTCTGGAAGGTGAGATTAGAATTCTCTGTCCTCTAACCTTAGAAGTCATTTCTTCTTCCACAGACTTCCTAATGGGATCATTTATAAGTTCAAGGCTATAGTAGAAATGCCTCATAGCTTTGGTGCAAAATGGGAGTTTAACAGACAGCCGGGGCATATAGGAATTAAAATAAGAACTCAGGTCGAATTTCAATACCTCTTGAGAACCTTGTAGTCAATATAGTGCATCTTGCACACATTTATTCTTGCAAAGTGACTAATGTACTTATAAGATTCCTCAAGCTTGCTCATATTGAATCCCTGTAGAGGGAATGTGATTTCCTCTTCCTTCTCTTGTGGCTTCTTGGATGATTGCCCTTTCTTTGCTTCCTTAGACTGGAAGGCTTCTTCAAGCAGGCCTACCATGACTTTGGTGAGGTCCTTATCAAGCTTGGGCTTTTTCAAAGGTTTTGGAGAAAATATGGGAGTATCAGATGAATCAGAAGGAGGAGGAGAGGGTTCTTTTATTCCTTTGCCTCTTCCAGTAAATATACTTTTCTTTGATTGAGCTCTTGTAGCCACTAGTTCCTTAATGAAAACCCTTTTCACCTTAGGCTTAGCTTGTGGCTTAGTCTTTGCTTTTGGTTTAGGAGAGAGTTTTCTTTTCTTGGTGGGAGGAGAGGAAAGTGAATTAGAGGGTTGATATGGTTCAGAGGCATCAGAAAGAGGGCTAAGATTGTATGTTTTTGTCCTCACCAATTTGATTTGAGAGAACTGAGATTTTTTTTGGAAAAAATGGGTCGATGATCGCTAGAGTAGGGCACAGGAATCTTAGTAATCTAGGAGGTTTTTTAAGGTAGAAATCAAAGGGTTTTGACAGAAATGAAGTAAAGAAGAATCTATGAAAATTTTTTGTGAGAGCACTAGGAGAATCACTCGAGGAAATTTTGTGAAAAATGTCTGAGTATCAATTGAAATAGACCTAGTGTAATATCCTGAATATAAATAAAGGGCTAATGACTTCAAAAGTAATTTAATTATTAATGAATAAACACTTTTGAAGTATATGATATGTATTATGATATAAAGATGTGCTTGGTGACGATTTAGTAAGCATTGTGATAATCAGGGGTAAAATGGTAATGTTACCGACCAATTGGTCAGTTTCTGAAGAGGAAACTCATAGGTAACTTGAGATCAATGGCTAGGATTGAAATAGCAAGAGGCGGAATCCTATATATGTGAGTCTATATGAATTCATGGTAGGGAGAATGAGATATAGTCACATGGCACTATATCGACCATGGGATTAAGTCAAAGAGTCAAAAGTTTTCCCTCTCTCCTCTCCTCTTTCAAGTCGTCTAGGAGCCTGGAAAAAAGGGAAAAATGTGTGATCATCTTCTTCATCATCATCTTCTCTCTTCTCTCCTCCATTTTCGCTGAAACTAAGCAAGAAAGAGAAAAACAAAGGTGAGTATTTGACCTTGAAAATGACTTTGAATGTTCAAGTATCCTTCATTAATTTTGATCATGGTAACAAGGGTTACATTCTTATGGTTTTAGAATTTTGAAAGGTGGTGTTTTGGTGTTTGAACAAATTTGGAAGTTGGATAATTAAAGATTTGGTCTTAGCAAATTGAAGAGGTGAGCATTTGTAACATTTTGGTATATTTGTTGTGACTTTTGGTTAAGCTTTGACACTTAAAGAATTTTCCCTGATTTTGGTGTCATCTTGAAAATGATGAGTTGCCTAATGTATGGTTATAGAATTAGTGCTTGATGATATCTTTGTGCCATTGGAATTAATTGGGAAGTTTGTCCATAAGTTGTTTTGTGTAGTCTGGTGAGCCAAAATAGAGTATGTGTTGATTGAATGGGAATTGGGTTGTTTTGAGGTTCCCAATAGGTTCCTTATGACATTTTAGATAGGAATGAACTTTGGTATGAGTTTTGGAACCATTGGAAGCAAATTGGGCAAGTCTGGAAAGTTATATTAGTTGCTGTGTTTAGGCTTCTGATAAGCCTCACTCGAGTGAGGTAGGGTCTCACTCAAGTACATTATGATATTTCCAGTGTTTCAGTGAGCTTTTTAGGTGAGAGCCAAGAGGGCTCTTCCTTATCTGTGGGTGGTATGTGTTATCACTCGAGTGCATGGGGTATCACTCGAGTGCATGTACATGTAGCACTATGGGCGTGTGTCTCGGGTTATCACTCACAGGCAAATTGTCAAGAGTACGTGTAGGTACTCACGGGTATTGGGTGGTCAAGGCTAGTACTCGAGTGCACTTGTCACTTTTAGATTTTAGTTACTCTTGGGTTATCACTTCCTACATCACACTCGATGGGACTCGGGTGACTTTATGTCATCACTCGAGTGCCCAAAATACGTGATTAAAATGAATTAGAGACCAACGATATTCAAAACTCATTTAAAATCCTATCTTCTCGATAGGGTTTTCACAAACACCTTTCAAAATCCAATTCCCTGGGTCTCATATTCACACTTCGAATACAATTACTTCGCAGATAAATCACATTCATTATATATCAGAGTGCACAACATAATTCCCGGTAAACCCCGGGTTCATACCTTTATTAAAATGGTATACAAAATCCGATTCAGGGGATTACACAATCTCATCTCGAATTCATAACCATATATTCAACCGAATCATATACAGTCATCCCAACTCATATTGATAACCAACTACCAACTCTCATCTCGAATGAGACCTAGTAGCCCATCACATGACGGGGTTTTCACAATTACCTTTCGAAATCATTTATAAACTTGGTCTCATAATCACTTTTCGAATACAATTACTATGCAGAATATCACATTCATAACAAATCAGAGTACACAAAAATAATCCCGGCAATCCCGGGTTCCATACATTAACTCAAAGCCTTATAGGGCATATTCGCCCCTACAAGCCCTCATATGAGGATTACACAAAGTCTTCTCAAATACACATAACAAATCCTCATCAACACACATGTCAACACATCCATTTATACAAATACACACCCCTACTATAATGATAACCAACTACCAAATCTTTAACGCGAAGGGAGTCCTCATCGCCCTTGGCTGCTTACTCCATCATCGATCTACTACCCTATCTGAAAGGTTAGTAGGGGAGAGTGAGATTCTAGAGAATCTTAGTAGGAAAACAATATCAATATGCATGTACGATAAATGTTTAATGCATGACATGCTTGCATCACATAACTATCATGATGACAAATCTGTAAGCTCAATGATTCTAACAATATACTAATGGCCATAGCATAAATTGAAACATAGCTTCAATAACACAACCATGCAAAGCTAAGATATGCATCAACACATTAACACATATCAAAACAAGCAGAAGAGATATGTTCCCTACACTCTTTTCACGTATGCTCCAGTACCGGCTACTCACGATCAAAGCGAATATCCAACCCTATAACCAAATCAAGGACATAGGGTTATTCTCTATTCCAAATCTTTACTTTCATATCACTTAAGGTTGGTTACCATTCACACCCTTTAGGTGGTTAATCAAAGCCTAAACATATGCCTAAAGGCTTGGGAAACACTTGACCAAAGATCACCTTTTAAAAGTCCAAAATGCTGATTTTTGGGGGTTAGCTGCAGCCAAGAATCCTCTGGCTGTAGCTAGAACACGCACAGAAGGTTTTTGGTTGCAGCCAAGAATTTCTGGCTGCGGCCAAAACGTGCACAGAAGGTTTCTGGCTACAGCCAAGAATTTATGGCTGCGCCCAAGACGTGCACAGAAATTTTTGCGCTGCAGCCAAGGCAACTTAGGAAATTCATAACTAATACCACAAAAATTGAAATAAGGTTATCCCAAAGCCAAATGAAAGCTATTCAAGTCCTCTTCATAGGAAAAATATTGGCCACTACTGGAAATCACCACACAAATCCAGATTTACACAAAATCCAACATTGCTCCAAAACAGAATCCAATTTTGACCTCAAACGTTGGACAAACATAAATCCCAGTTCACAAAATGAAATGGCACAAATTATATGTCCATTTTAAAGCTTAAGATGTCAATGTTAAGACTGGAAAGTTTCAGAATTTTTAGACATCATTTGCCTATTCAAAACGCTCACACAAACTGACTGCCAAGAATAGAGATTCAAAAGACAGAATTCCAAATTTGCATAATGGGCTTCCAATGGTCCAATTTTCATATCAAACATCATTCTCACACAAAATTTCACAAGGAATCCATTGGAAATACCAAATCAACCAAATTCACATCACATTGACATGTTTTACCAATGAATTGCAACATGTCACACAATATCGCATTCAACTCAACATTACACAACTTTCCATCTCAAGTTCCCAAATCAATTCCAATGACCAAATTACACAACAAAACACCATTTTCAACACAAAACACATGACAATTCATGCATTTCACAATTCCACCAAAATCAGGGCAAAATTCACAATTCACAAAACTCATCCACAAATCACAAGACTTAGATCAAAAGGCTTCAAATACTCACCTATTCCTCTTTTCCAAACCAATTCCTTGATTCTTCATCTTTCCAAATTTCCTCAAGCCATCAAACACCTCCAATCAAGAATCTAAAACCATAGAGATGAAGCTCTCATCACTATAAACAACATTAAAGAAAGGTGTTTAACATTAGAGGACAAGAAACAAGTCAAATCTCACCTTATTCTTTTCTCTTTCCTCCTCCTTACTAGGTGAAAATGGAGTATGAGAAGAGAGAGAGATGAAGATGAAGAAGAGATTAGTTTTTCCCTTTTTCCTCATGTGTTGGCCGACTATGAAAGAGAGAGGGAAGAGTTTGAAATGTTGACCAAGATCCAAGGGTCTATAAGTTGCCAAGTGTCAACATCTTGCAACATCCTCCATGAGCTCACATAGGCACATGCACACATGATTCCACCCTTTGATCTCTTGAAAAAATCAATCCTAACCATTGATCTTGAAGTTACCAATGATTTTCTTCTTCGGCAACCGATCAATTGGTCGGTAACTTTACCGTTTTGCCCCTATTTCTGGCAATTCCCTTGGAATCACCATCAAATACTTCATATCGTTTCATTTATCACCAAAACATGCCTTCCCTCTATTCTAAGTCAATTTGGATGTTAATCCACAATTGAACTCAAATACAGGGTTTCGGCATTGCTCACAACACATACGAATCACGGTTCACATCATATTCTCCAAAAGGGTTCATTTATCACTAATGACATCCACTTTTAGAGTCATTAACCCTTAATCACAATTTGGGATTTTGCTAAACCGAGGCTTAGCAGTCAACTTATCTCAGGCTTATTCTCTAGCCTCAAGTCTCAAAATTTGGGGTATTACAAGCTCCCTCCACGAGCCACTTGCCCTGTCTAAATTGTTGGTAGGGGAGAATGAGATTCGAGAGAATCTCAGTAGGAAACAGATACCAATATGCATGCAAGATATGTGTTTAATGCATGACATACTTGCATTACATAACTCATGCTCACACAATGACATATCTGCAAACTCAAAGCTTCAAACAATATACTTATAGCCATATCATAATAGAAACAGAGCTTCAATAGTTCATTATGTTTCACATAATCAAGTAAAGCAATAACATGCATCAATACACCTATACAAATATCAAATACATGCAGGAAAGGTAAGTTCCCTACCTCCAGTCTTTTCTCCTCGATTTGCATGCCAGCAACTCGGGCCCTCAACTGGGTCCTACAATTCCAAATGTACCATTTAGACACTTCCATATTTGTTTTGGGGGTTAGATGAGGCTATATTGAAAAATTACTAAAATGCCCTTGGGGACCCGGCCCAACCCCGGCGTACCCGATCCGGCTGTACTTTTCCCAAATTCTATCCTGGGCTATCCTGACTTATTTTTACCCAAGTAATCCATTTCTGGATTTGGAATTATCAAATTCATTGTCAAATTATAAATTTACCCTTGGCAGACCCACTTTAAGGGTTTTAGGGGCATTTTCGTAATTATTCTTTTTTAGCCTTTTTCGAAAAAGTGACCAACTATAACCCCACCTTGTTAGATCTCATGTTTTGATGATAACAAAAGAATGGTTTAAAAAGGAAATGTTTAATAATCAAGCTTGAACTAAGTAATGACAGGAATAAGCTTTACTTGAGGTAAGCATGGAAGTAATGAAGATTGGGAAAGAGAAAATGCTGAGGAACTTGATCAGAAGCAAATCTTCTAAAGGCATTACTCGAGGCGCTACTCGAGTAATGAGACAAAACTTGAAGTAACCTAGGAGAACTTCCAGTAACCTGCCACCATTACTCGAGGCGCTACTCGAGTAACCAGGTAAAATTTTAAGGTTGCTCTCGGCCTGCCAATGTTACTCGAGGAGCTACTCAAGTAACCATGTGAAAACTTCTAGTTGCCTTCAAGTTTTCTCCATGATACTCGAGGAGCTATTCGAGTACCTTTGTTTCAGAAAATATGGACTTCTCGGCAGTTTGTACCACTGCTAATGTTACTCGAGGCGCTACTCGAGTAACCCTGTGAAAACTTCCAGTTGACTTCAAGTTTTCCCCATGATACTCGAGGCGCTACTCGAGTAACCGTGTATTTGAAAATGTGAAGCTCTCGGCACTTTGTACCACTGCCAATGTTACTCGAGGAGCTACTCGAGTAATGCACTAAGGTGAGTGAAAACTTGAGGTTAGTACCCGATTAACTTGAATTCTCTTTTCCTCAAGTCCTTATGGTTTAAGTGGATTCCTCGAGTATGTACCCCAGTATATGCAAATGTTTTCAAGGTAAACTTCAAGTCATTACCAGAGTAAATCATGTTCAAAAGTCTCTGTTACTCGAGGAGCTACCCGAGTAACCTATGCAAAAATGAATACCTTACTCGAGTCCCTACTCGAGTAACAAGGTATTTGCTCTCGGCCTTGAAATCCTGCCAACATTACTGGAGTAGAGCATCGAGTAATCAAAAGTTTTTTAAAAGGATTACTCGAGGTGTTACCCCAGTAATCTATGAAGTTGCAAAAGCTCTACTGGAGTAGCTACCCAAGTAAATAACTATTCCCAAAGGTTTGAAATTTAGTTTACTCCATGCACTACCCGAGTAATCTTGTTTCTCTTCATTGAATTTCAAATAAACAATGATTTCACGATGTTACTTGAGGAGCTACTCGAGTAAACTTCAAGGGTTACTCAAGGAGCTACTCGAGTAAGCATACCCAGAAATTTAGAAATCATTCAAACTTTCATTATATTGTTTCCTATATGATTAACCTTTCATTGTATTAGAATTCTTAGTATATTTATAGAGAAACAATGAAGAAATCATATCAAGAGATGAAAGTCAAAAGAAACGTTCAAATGCCAACCACCGCCAACGGATATTTTTCAAAAAACTTAAAAAGTCAATAGTGGCTGCGCACTCACCAACGGACGAAAGGAAGTGTTCCAACGGTCATCACCAACATACCTATATATATGGGAACCTTCAAACAGAGAAGGACAACCAAGCACACATACGAACATATCATTAAGTTCATTGCTCTGTTTTCACGTTGAAATTGTATTTCTATGCTTCAGTGATTATCATTTACTCTGTAAGAGAGATATTTCATTCAAACTCAATATTTGTTATTGAGATAACTTAAGGTTGTGGAACCTTGAGTTGGGATTGGATTACAACCTATAAGGGGGAGCGAGTGTCCAGGTGAAAGGAACTTGCTTGTACTGAGGTGCCAAGAACCCACTGAATCTTGGAAGCTATAGTGAAATTCTCAGAGAAGCTCTGAGGACTGGACGTAGGTCAAAGTGGTTGTGACCGAACCAGTATAACTCACGGTGTACACTTCGGTGATATTTCTCTTTCCTTATTACTATTTTAATTCTTTTGTCAAAGTTTTATATTTTCAAAAGAAGTTTCAGTATCACCCAATTCACCCCCCCTCTTGGGTGAAACGCTTGATCTAACACACCTAACTTTCAGTCCTGAACTTAATGGAATCATCAAATCATTGAAAATCCATCTTTAAGGCCCATTTATAGCCTTGGACAAAATATACAAGTACTCCAGGAAAAATTGGAGTTTTTTGGTTTCGGCTCTGTAAACACGTTCCTTTCTACTCCTAACCACTTTATTAACTATTCCATTAGGTTAAAACTACCATTTAGTACTAATTTGGGCAGCATAACAGCCCCACACACCCATTTTCCATTTTTGACACCAATGACAATCCGGCGAAATTTCACCAATTAAATTGTCTACAGCAGCCAGAATAGTCACTACACAAGAGTTTGGAAGTTACCTCAAGCTCCCACTAGCTTTTCTCTAGAGTGGATGAAACCCTAGCCCTTCTTAACCATGAAAATTGAGCTTCCAACACCTTAAAGAACATGAAAGAGAAGCTTAAGAGCAAGGTTATATGCGTTAGGAGCTAGATCATTAGAGAAATCGGCTTACCTTGTGAGATTTCTCCTCTTTCTCTCTCTAAGAGCTCTCAACACTCTCTCTCTCTCCTTGGCTGCTGAACCTCACGACAGAAATGTAGCATCGGTAAGCACAGCGGAAGAATTTAAAAAAATTTTTCACCGATCCTAATCGAGGATCTTTCAACGGCGTTTAAACCAAGTTGGAAGGATTCATACCTTTTTGATGATTCAGAGTTTCCACGATCTCTAGGAGCCAAAACGTCAGGTCTGCTCCCTCTACCGGTATCCACATGAATGCTCTCCAACCGAGACTGCGTGCTAGCGCCTCTAATGTCTCCAAGGGTTCAACTTGCGGCTCTCAATTCTGATGTACCCTGAGTTTATCAGCTCTATCAAGTTTATAACCCATGAAGGTTATTTTCAAATTTCAAAATTAATCATCATTAATTTCGAAATTAATTAACAATTAATTATCTTGATGAGCTAATTAAATAAATTCAGTTTAAATTAAATCTGTCCAACAGTTTTAATTTAACCTATTTATTTAATCTAAATAAAGAGCCATTAGATTTAATTTATCTTCATAAATTAAATCTGAGATACTATATCTCTATCATGTTAGTTATTAAATTTAATATATCTTAATAAATTAAATTTAAAACCAACACAATATAATAATATCATATAATATATATATATATATATAATATTTCGAAAATATACATATCTATATAATATTATTAAATATAATAATATAATATAATATATATATTTCGAAAATATATATATATCTATATAATATTATTAATGAATTTTATATTATATATATATATATAAATATAAAATTCATCCACCCTAAATCAAACATTATCTCGTGTTGGGCCATTCTTGTGTGCGACCCTGTAGGCCCATATGAAGTTGGCAGTGGGCCAATAACTACACTAACCCAAAAGTCGCAGCAGCCTCTAGCAAGACATTACGACTACCCAATTCATATGAGGATCGTTATAATGATGCAACCTGTCATACAACCATGTCACGTCCCTTTTGTCACACGATATATCGATCAAGGATAAGCCATGGAAAATGTCATCCTCTTGTTCCTGACCATTACTTTCTCGATTCCTGAGTAGCCTGATAACAGAGACAGAAACTCCTTTCATCATAGTATGGCCATACATTTCTCAGACTCACTCATCGAGGGGCCCAGTAATATCTCTCTACTAATGTGAGGGACAAATTCCATCTTGATCATTCATATTCTTTTACATGAAAAACCACCAAGCCCAATCGTAGCCTTTATCATCACCCGGTCAAAAGTGACTTTTGACTAGTTCAAAGCTTAGCAACTCTCATGTAGGAATCCATGATGACCTCAGGTCTAAGGGCATTGTGACGTGGTTATACATGAGAAAAGCTTATGACTTGATCCATGTAGCTTTCTCATAGTGGGTCGGTCCAGCACCTTGTACTCTTACAAGTGCCTAAGACTTTGATTCGTATCTCCATATCTTATCAAAGTCATACTGGTCTTGTTTCATCTCTGTTCCCGCATAGATGACCGACCAGGGACATTTTAGGACAATCTTTATGAATTATCCAAGGATACAATTATCATAGTTAACATGCAAATAATATGATAACAGAATGGAGAAATTTCATTAAAATAATAATTTTTAAAGTACAATGATTGGCCCTTAGGGCACAATTTCCAACAAGAAATGGGCGGAAGAAGAAGATGGGAAATATCTTAATTCCATGCTGATGTCATCTTTTATTTTGATGATGTCATAATTCCCATTTTCGGATTTTTTGGCAAATTTTCTGCCCAAACTTTGAAAAATCATAACTAATTCTAGAAAAATAGAAATGAGGTGATCCCAAAGCCCATTGAACGATATTTAAGTCCTCTTCATAGGAAAAATATGAGCCATTACCAGAAATCACCAAAACATTCCAGAATTACACGAAACTCCCTTGCTGTTCCAGATTTGCACCCAGTTTTAACAACAAACTTTGGAAAACCATAACTCTCAGTTCACAAAATGAAATGACACAAATGATATGTCCATTTTGAAACTTGGAATGTGAACTTTAAGATGGGAGGGTTTCAGAATTTTTAGAGACCATTTTCCCACTCAAAACATCAATACAAACAGACTGCCCAGAACAGAGTTTCACTCGACAAAATTTCAGATTTTGCATCTTTGCGTCCAATGGTCCCATTTTCATACCAAACATCATTCCCACATAAATTTTCACAAGGAATCCATTGGAAACACCAAATCAATCAAATTCACATTCCATTGACATGTTTCACCAATAATCACAACATGTCAACACAAGTCACAATTCAAACTCATATTGCAATTTTTTACTTTCCAAATTTCCAAACCAATTCCAATGAACTCACATGAACTCACACACATGGAATTCCACCCACTCAATCTCACAACAAATCAACCATAACTGTTGATCTTCAATTTACCAATGAGTTTCCTCTTCGGTAGCTGACCAATTGGTTGGTAACTTTACCGTTTTGCCCCTGATTATGGCAATTCCTCTTGAATCACCACTAAACACATCATACTTTTCCATTTGGCCACAATATGTGCCCTCCCTCTATGTTAAGTCAATTTAGATATTAATCCATAATTGAACTTAAATATTGGGTTTTGGCACTGCTCACAACGCATGAGTATCACAGTTCACATCATAATCTCCAAAAGGGTCCATTTATCACTAATCACATCTGCTTTTGGAGTCATCATCCCTTAATTACAAGTTGGGATCCTGCTAAATCGGAGCTTAATAATCCACTTATTTCAGGCTTATTCTCTAGGCTCAAGTCTCAAAATTCAGTGTATTACATCAAGTGAACTGTCCACTCCAAGCAGCTAATAAGTATCAATATTACATGTCTTGTGGTGGATATCGGAAGCTTAAGAGAAAGATGATGGAAGAAGAGTTGGAGAAATTGAAGTAAGTAGCCACATCAAATCCTACCATTGTGGTCTAGGCCCCGCCACCTCCTCCACGTCACAAAAAATGCAAAGTAAGGAGGATTAAGGGTGGGAAGTACGTAAATCCGATTGTTGCTGAGGTTGCTGCGATAATTGTAAGTAGTTAGAGCATAAGTACAAAATTTTTTCATGTTAGGAGTGCTTAATTTTCATTTATGATAGCTTTTATGCTATAGGATGAACTGAAAGATCATAGTAGCCAAGGTTTATTTACTTCAAGTTGATAGATGGACATCTTGTCAATGGCGATTGGGAAGGTAGATCACCTTGGTCATGTTCAAGGGGAGGCAGGGGGAGTTCGTGTCATGAAGTATTTTGGCAGAGCCTCATATTCTTATTATCATAAGCTAAACCCAGTAGGGAGCTTGTGGCCAAGATTTACCAGGAAATCTCATAAGAGCTTGAGCCCAACCTTTCTGATAAGCTCCGACAAGAGCTGTTGCTAGAGCTATGTCTTGAGTTGATGCCTGAGCTACGAGTTAAAATGATGAAGATATTTGAATCACAGATGGCAACTACCGAGTATAGAACCCATTCATCCCCAGCCTTCCACAGCACTAAAGGAAGTTACAACTCGGTGGAGGAATCACTTGGCGACCCTTCTCCCACTCCAGCACCGGGAGAACCTGCCATCCTCTCTTTGGATGCCCCACTATTGAATGTAGTTGTAGATGCTCTCGTTCACACACAAGCTACCACCCACCATCATCTGCAAATTCCACAGCATTTACATAGGGTGACTGTGACGTGTGCTAGAGAGAGGGAAGAAGGTGCAACCATCCCTATTCTTGATGACGAGGTTGCCACGATAGCTCAGGTGAGAGGATCTTTCATCCTTTGGCCTGTATATCTTATTGGCTCAGCAGCGGCAACACCTCCAATGGTATGGAACAACCTCACTTTTACTTGAGATTTGTTGGCATTCTACTAACAATATGTTTTTTTATGATCTTAAAGAACGAGCAGGAAGCAGGAAAATAGCCCTTCTTAGCATGACTGCAACATATCTATAAAGGCGTTCACTAGATCGATTTACATATGCCTCTAGGGATTGTGGGCCAGAAATTAGAGTATCCCTTCACAATTGATAAAGATAACCTTAAACAGTTTATTAAGTTGGAGGAGATAGATGCAGGATGGGTCAAATTTACAATCCTGTAAGTTTTTAATTTCCCATTTTTTCTTTCATTTAGTGAAATGGTTTTTTGGTTTCATATATTTACTGGCTAATACATCCGTCATTTTAATTCTATTATAGCTCCTTCCATCATATATGCATTAACATGCAAAGAGTTGATTTATATGGATTCTTATGTCCTGCAAATACGACAAAGGATAGGAATACTGTGTAAAAAAGGACTCACTATACAGGCTTTATAATGGGAGAGAATGACTATCGTTGTTATCTAGCACCGATTGTTCAAGGGTATGCATTTTAATTTTGTCTATTGGAGATATTTAATAAATAATCCTTGCGATCTAACTTCATTTTAATCTGTATATGTTGTTATAGTTACCACTGGAGTTTGTGTGTTCTCTATCCTTTGTTTCACGTAGTTTACCGGTTTGATTCCCTGAGTAAAAGGCCAGACAAAGAAATAAAAAATGTCTTCAACACGTATATTATGTTTTTGTATTTCATTGCTTCTTGATTCTTGACTTAAATGACTTATTCTAATTTCTATTGATTTTCATTTTAATGATAGGGCATGCTAGACATATCGAGTGCCTGGCGGGCCACGCGATCGTAAAGTTCAAAGAACTGAAATGGTTGTTTCCAAATATACATAGTTTCAAATCAAGTTCTTTTGATTGGCAGTCGTTTTAGATATGCCTTTATTGATTTTAACCATTTGCTTTTGATTTATAGTGCCCTCAACAACCTAGCGGCTGGGAATGTGGATGCTATGTCTTACTTTATATGTTTAACATCATTAAGAGTGGCATTACGATAGATTTTGAATAAGTAATCGCTTCTTCATTCTCAAAGGATAATATTTTTGGTGTTATAATTCAATGGCAAATTAATTCATTCACTTGATTCATTATTTTATCTAAGCTTATTTTCTAATTTGAAGATTTTTGACAATGAAGATGCCTACTTATATGAAGACATAAATATGATCAGAGACTTTTTGGCTGGATATTTCCTTCAACGTATACTAGAGTAAAGTCTTTAGTAGTTTGTGTAGGACATACTTTTGTAGTAGTTCTATATATTGTACATATAATTAGCATTACTGTTATTGGATATAGATTGTTGTGTAGTTTGTTAGTTAATTAGTTTACTACTCTTTAAAGTTATTGCATTTAGAGCCTTGGGGTTGATCACTGTGTTTCAAGGTATTACTCCTCCTGTATGAGCTTTTGTGCTACTCTTGCTATCTGCTAGTAGCTGTGTAACTAGCTACTAAATCCCTGGTTATTGTTTCCAATAGCATAACAAAGGCAAGAGTGTGTCATGGTAGCTATGTCTTATGTTGTTTCCATTCTGTTGAACTGCTATTGTTTCATTCTATTGTTTCCATCTTATTTCTACAGTTTAAATTTTCTAGACAATTATATATATTAAAAAATGCCATTAAAAAAACTTTTAACGTCCTTAAACTAAAAAGAGACATAGAAACAAGTTATTCTTTACTTTAGACGTCCCCAGTCTGATCTAGGGAAGTCTAAAGTTACTTTAGACTTCCCCAATTTTGACTGCGGACGTCTAAAGGTGATACTTTAGATGTCCCTGGACCAAACTGGAGACATCTAAAGTACCCCTCGAACTTTGTGTTAGGTTCGATAAGCACAGTGGAAGAATTTGAAAAATTTTCTCACAGATCCTAATCGAGGATCTATCAACGGCGTTTAAACCAAGTTGGAAGGATTCATACCTTTTTGATGATTCAGAGTTTTCACGATCTCAAGGAGCCAACACGTCATGTCCGCTCCCTCTACCGGTATCCAAGAGAATGCTCTCCAACTGAGACTGCGTGCTAGCGCCTCTAATGTCTCCAAGGGTTTAACTTGCGGCTCTCAATTCTGATGTACCCTGAGTCTATTAGCTCTATCAAGTTTATAACCCATGAGGGTTATTTTCAAATTTCAAAATTAATCATCATTAATTTCGAAATTAATTAACAATTAATTATGTTGATGAGCTAATTAAATAAATTCAGTTTAAATTAAATCTGTCTAACAGTTTTAATTTAACCTATTTATTTAATCTAAACAAAGAGCCATTAGACTTAATTTATCTTCATAAATTAAATCTGAGATACTATATCTCTATCATGTTAATTATTAAATTTAATATATCTTAATAAATTAAATTTAAAACCAACACAATATAATAATATCATATAATATATATATACATATATATATAATATTTCGAAAATATATATATCTATATAATATTATTAAATATAATAATATAATATAATATATATATATATATATAAGATATATATTTCGAAAATATATATATATCTATATAATATTATTAATGAATTTTATATTATATATATATATATAAATATAAAATTCATCCACCCTAAATCAAACATTATCTTGTGTTGGGCCATTCTTGTGTGCGACCTTGTAGGCCCATATGAAGTTGGCAGTGGGTCAATAACTACACTAACCCAAAAGTCGCAAGCGGCCTCTAGCAAGACATTATGACTACCCAATTCATATGAGGATCGTTATCACGATGCAACCTGTCATACAACCATGTCACGTCCCTTTTGTCACATGATATATCGATCAAGGATAAGGCATGGAAAATGTCATCATCTTGTTTCTGACCATTACTTTCTCGATTCCTGAGTAGCCTAATAACAGAGATAGAAACTCCTTTCATCATAGTATGGCCATACATTTCTCAGACTCACTCATCGAGGGGCCCAGTAATATCTCTCTACTAATGTGAGGGACAAATTCCATCTTGATCATTCATATTCCTCTACATGAAAAACCACCAAGCTCGATCGTAGCCTTTATCATCACCCAGTCAAAAGTGACTTTTGACTAGTTCAAAACTTAGCAACTCTCATGTAGGAATCCATGATTACCTCAGGTCTAAGGGCATTGTGACGTGGTTATACATGAGAAAAGCTTATGACTTGATCCATGCAGCTTTCTCATAGTGGGTCGGTCTAGCACCTTGTACTCTTACAAGTGTCTAAGACTTTGATTCGTATCTCTATATCTTATCAAAGTCATACTGGTCTTGTTTCATCTCTGCTCCCGCATAGATGACCGACCAGGGACATTTTAGGACAATCTTTATGAATTATCCAAGGATACAATTATCACAGTTAACATGCAAATAATATGATAACAGAATGGAGAAATTTCATTAAAATAATAATGTTTAAAGTACAATGATTGGCCCTTAGGGCACAATTTCCAACATCCTCCCACTTGCCCTTGGTGCAATCATTAATTTGCCTAATTCCCATTGCCCTAACATGACGCTCATGCTTTGCCTGTGCAAGTGGCTTAGTAAGAGGATCAGCAACATTATCTTCTCCTGCTACTTTGCATATCTTTATATTACCTCTATCATTGATTTCTCTAATAAGATGAAATCGCCTGAGTATGTGTTTGGTCCTTTGATGTGACCTAGGCTCCTTCGCTTGTGCAATAGCACCGCTATTGTCACAAAACAAATCTATTGGATTTGAGATAGTAGGCACTACCCCTAGTTCAGTAATAAACTTTCTGATCCAAACGGCTTCTTTAGCTGCATCTGATGCTGCTATATACTCAGCTTCTGTTGCAGAATCTGCTATAGTGCTTTGCTTGGAGCTCTTCCAGCTTACTGCTCCACCATTCAGGAGGAATACATATCCTGATTGCAATTTAAGGTCGTCTTAGTTAGTTTGGAAACTTGCATCTGTGTAACCAGTTACACAGAGCTCATCATCCAATCCACCACAGACCAAAAATAAGTCCTTAGTCCTTCTTAAGTACTTTAGGATATTCTTAATGGCAGTCCAATGACCCTCAAAAGGATCTTGTTGGTATCTGCTGGTCATACTTAAGGCAAACGAGACATCCTGTCGAGTACATAACATGGCATACATGATGGATCCAATGGCCGAGGCATATGGAACCTTACTCATGCGATCTCGCTGATCAGGTGTACTAGGACACAAATCCTTGCTAAGATGGAACCCATGAGACATAGGCATGTAACCCCTTTTTGAATCATGCATATTGAACCTATGCAATATCTTATCTATGTATGTGCTCTAACTTAGGCCTATTAGTCTTTTAGATCTATCCCTATAGATCCTAATCCCTAGGATATAGGTGGCTTCACCTAAGTCTTTCATTGAAAAGGACTTTCCTAACCAAGACTTGACACTCTGCAAGGTAGGAATATCATTCCCAATGAGTAGGATGTCATTAGAAATACAACTATGCTCCCACTAACCTTCTTGTAAACACAAGGTTCATCGATGTTTTGAATGAATCCAAACTGACTACTTCATCAAAACGATGATTCCAGCTCCGAGATGCTTGCTTCAATCCATAAATGGATCTTTGAAGCTTGCAAATTTTACCAGAGTCCTCTGGACGCATAAAACCTTCAGGTTATGTCATTCACACATCATCAAGCAGCTTTCCATTAAGGAAGGCTGTTTTGACATCCATCTGCCATATTTCATAGTCATAATATGCTGTAATGGCAAGAAGGATTCTGATTAATTTGGCCATTGCAACTGGGGAAAAGGTTTCATCATAGTCTATACCATGAGTTTGAGTGAATCCTTTTGTAACCAGTCATGCCTTGAAGACATTTACATTGCCATCCATGTCAGTTTTCTCCTTGAAAACCCATTTGCACCTAATGGTTTTTACACCTTCAGGTGGATTGACTAAGGTCCATACCTGATTGTCGTACATGGATTGCATTTCAGACTTCATGGCATTTAGCCATTTCTCAGAGTTTGGTCCCACTGTGGCTTTTCGATAGGTGGTGGGCTCATTTTGCTCAATGAGCAACACATCACGGCCTTCAGTAATCAGAAATCCATATCTCTGAGGCTGATGCCGTGTCCTATCAGATCTTCTTGGACCTTGTGTTACTTGAGGAGGCTCAGCAACTTGTTGTGAGTCTTCTCTAATTTCCATCTGTAGTTCTGTACCATCTTGTGGATCTCGAATTTCTTCGAGATGTACGTAGCTCCCACTGGTTGTTTTAGAGACAAACTCTCTTTCTAGAAACTTGCCATTTCGAATAACAAACACTTTGTTATCGGTGGGATTGTAGACATAATATCCTTTTGTTTCTTTAGGATACCCTACGAAAAGGCACTTTATGGATTTGGGCACTAATTTATCAGAGGCTTGTTGCTTAACATATACCTCACATCCCCATATCTTAAGAAAAGATAAACTTGGTTTATTTCCAGTCCATATCTCATATGGTGTCTTTTCAATTGCCTTAGATGGAACACGATTTAGTGTGAACGTAGCTGTCTCTAGGGCATGTCCCCAAAAGGACGGTGGAAGATCTGTTTGACTCATCATAGATCGAACCATATCTAATAGTGTTCGATTCCTCCGTTCAGAAACGCCATTCCATTGTGGTGTTCCTGGAGGAGTCAATTGTGAGATTATCCCACAACTCCTAAGATGGTCAGTGAATTCTTGGCTCAAATATTCACCACCTCGATTAGATCTAAGTGCTTTAATTGTTTTACCAAGTTGGTTTTGTACTTCATTTTGGAATATTTTGAACATTTCAAAAGATTCAGATTTATGTTTCATTAGATAGATATAGCCATATCTACTAAAGTCATCTATAAATGTAATGAAGTAGACATAACCTCCTCTAGCAGCTATATTTAATGGTCCACATACATCTATATGTATGAGGCCCAATAATTCAGTAGCCCTCTCACTGTGCCCAGTGAAAGGTGCCTTAGTCATCTTTCCTAATAAGCAAGATTTGCATGTATCATATAATTCAAAATCAAATGAGTTTAGAAATCCATCTTGATGGAGTTTAGAAATGCGTTTCTCATTTATGTGGCCTAGACGACAATGCCATAGGTAGGTCAGATTCAAGTCGTTTGATTTTATCCTCTTAGTAGTTACGTTATAGATATTCCCATTATTAAGATGTTCCAAATTTAATATATAATGACCAACATGCAAATCACCATCAGCATAGAAAATGTCATTACGATAAATAGAACATTTACCATTCCTAGTAATGGAAGTATAACCTTCCTTATCCAAATAAGAAAGAGAAACAATGTTACTACTCAAAGCAGGAACATAATAGCAATTGTTCAAAACTAACAAAAGCCCACTGGGTAGAACTAATTCATAAGTGCCTACAGCTAAAGCAGCAACTCTTGCTCTATTTCCAACTCGTAGGTCTACCTTGCCTTTCTTCAGCTTTCTACTGTCCTTTAGACCCTGCACATTTGTACAAATGTGAGAATCACATGCAGTATCTAATACCCATGTAGAGGAAGTAGAAAAATGAATGTCTATAACATAAATACCTGAAGCGATAGCCCCGCTATCCTTCTTGTCCTTTTTCAGATCTTCCAGGTAGAGTTTGCAATTCCTCTTCCAATGACCGGGTTCATTGCAGAAGTAGCAGACTCCTTCCTTTGGAGGCTTTGCCTTCCTGGGTACAGGCTTGGTTTCGGGCTTGTTTGACTCTTTGGTCTTACTACCTGAGCCATTACCCTTCCATTTGCCCTTCCCTTTCTTTTTCATACCCTTTCCTTTCTGAACCATTAAAACTGTGCTAGGCTTTTTCTTAATGCTTTGCTCAGCAATTTTGAGCATCCCATGCAGCTCAGAAATTGATTTCTCCATGTTGTGCATGTTGTAGTTCATAAAAAACTGGTCATAACTCTCCAGGAGTGAGTTGAGGATCAAGTCCGTAGCTAACTCCTGGCTCATGGGAAATCCAAGCCTCTCAAGGTGATCAATATAGCCTTTCATCTTTAACACATGAGTACTAACTGATGCACCTTCAGCCATTTTGCAGGAATGTAAGGCCTTTGTAGTCTCATACCTTTCTTGCCTTGCCTGTTGCTGGAACATTTCCTTGAGATGTAATATCATCTCATGAGCCTCCATTAGTTCCAGATCTTTTTGGAGCTCTGGAACCATAGTGGCAAGCATCAGGCAACCTACATCCACAGAGTCATCCTTATGCTTTGTGTAAGCATCTCTCTGAGCTCTTGGAGCATTAGCTGCAGGGTCCTCAGGAATGGGTTGATCTAGGATATAAGCCTTTCTTTCCTGCTTGAGAACAATTCTCAAGTTCCTGAACCAGTCAAGAAAGTTTGTCCCATTGAGTTTGTCCTTCTCAAGGACCGATCACAATGATAGTGTAGCAGTATTACTAGTCGACATGATTCTACAATTAAAATATGCAAAGTTAGTTAGTAATCTCCCACTAAATTAACAACCCTCAATATAATAATTAGTGAGCTAAGATCCATATTTGGCTTAAACTTAAGTCCGCTTTGGCAAGACGCTTAAATTCAAGTTATTTATGTAGGTAACCTATTTACCAATTACATCACATGTAACTCTTATATCTTTATGGGATTTAATCATCATATGATCCGGCATGTTTAACCCCATCTAATGCCTTGAGATTCAAAACCGTTTTGTTAATCTCAATTAAGTCAAAACAATAATGAATATTATGAGTATCACAATTACTCAAGCTTGTCTCATCAAGATAACTCAAGTGCATCCACTTTGGTGGTTTCCACAATTGAGCGATCTAGGTTTTGACAAGTATTCATTAATTGATGGCATTATGACTTAAGATTTAATTTAGAGGGCTTAATTAATTAGTTTTGTTTATATGGATGCAATCTTGGTCGTATCTCATACAGATAAATACATATAAACATAAAAGTAATCATGCAATGATCTTATCAAAAGCATAATTTAAATGTGACACAACATGGCTTACCTAACCTAAAATCCTCCCAAGCCAATGAGAGGACTTCTCTAAAAAAAAGAGAAATACATTGAGAGAAACCTCGTTTAAACATTCGAGGGGAGTGAGATGAGAAGAGAATGTACATCGAGAGTATTTAGAGAAAGGCATGGCACGCAGGCCGTATTTAAATATTACAACCTTTGAAAAAGGCACATTCCTTTTAAAAGAAATATTTGAAAATTTTAAATTTTTAAATTTCGGACCCAATTTTTTTCAAAACAAAAAACAACAATGGCCCAGAACGCTTCTGATCCAATTTGTCTTCCCCATAGTTCGGATCCCTATTACCCGAATAGATATCCGAACCTAGACCCAATTTGATTGCCGCCAACTACGATCTCAGGTACCCTACCCAATTTCATGCTTGTTCAAAACGAAAATCACATACATGTTTCAAGATATACATGTTCGGAATCGATTTCACGCTTGTTCCAAAATGAGAATCACATACATATTCGAGTATTTCTTATAAACATACGTACACATCCCATATATATCACATGTATAAGAATCATAAACTCAATTTAAATGCACAGTTGATCTGGCTCTGATACCACTGTTAGGTTCAGTAAGCACAGCGGAAGAATTTGAAAAATTTTCTCACCGATCCTAATTGAGGATCTATCAACGGCGTTTAAACCAAGTTGGAAGGATTCATACCTTTTTCATGATTCAGAGTTTTCAAGATCTCTAGGAGCCAACACGTCAGGTCCGCTCCCTCTACCGGTATCCACATGAATGTCTCCAAGGGTTTAACTTGCGGCTCTCAATTCTGATGTACCCTGATTCTATCAGCTCTATCAAGTTTATAACCCATGAGGGTTATTTTCAAATTTCAAAATTAATCATCATTAATTTCGAAATTAATTAACAATTAATTATCTTGATGCGCTAATTAAATAAATTCAGTTTAAATTAAATCTGTCTAACAGTTTTAATTTAACCTATTTATTTAATCTAAATAAAGAGCCATTAGATTTAATTTATCTTCATAAATTAAATCTGAGATACTATATCTCTATCATGTTAGTTATTAAATTTAATATATCTTAATAAATTAAATTTAAAACCAACACAATATAATAATATAATATAATATATATATATACATATATATATAATATATTTTGAAAATATATATATATATCTATATAATATTATTAACTATAATAATAAAATATATATATATATATAAGATATATATTTTGAAAATATATATATATCTATATAATATTATTAATGAATTTTATATTATATATATATAAATATAAAATTCATCCACCCTAAATCATACATTATCTCGTGTTGGGCTATTCTTGTGTGCGACCCTGTAGGCCCATATGAAGTTGGCAGTGGGCCAATAACTACACTAACCCAAAAGTCGCAAGAGGCCTCTAGCAAGACATTACGACTACCCAATTCATATGAGGATCGTTATCACGATGCAACCTGTCATACAACCATGTCACGTCCCTTTTGTCACACGATATATCGATCAAGGATAAGGCATGGAAAATGTCATCCTCTTGTTCCTGACCATTACTTTCTCGATTCCTGAGTAGCCTAATAATAGAGACAGAAACTCCTTTCATCATAGTATGGCCATACATTTCTCAGACTCACTCATCGAGGGGCCCAGTAATATCTCTCTACTAATGTGAGGGACAAATTCCATCTTGATCATTCATATTCCTCTACATGAAAAACCACCAAACCCGATTGTAGCCTTTATCATCACCCGGTCAAAAGTGACTTTTGACTAGTTCAAAGCTTAGCAACTTTCATGTAGGAATCCATGATGACCTCATGTCTAAGGGCATTGTGACGTGGTTATACATAAGAAAAGCTTATGACTTGATCCATGCAGCTTTCTCATAATGGGTCAGTCCAGCACCTTGTACTCTTACAAGTGCCTAAGACTTTGATTCGTATCTCTATATCTTATCAAAGTCATACTGGTCTTGTTTCATCTCTGCTCCCGCATAGATGACCGACCAGGGACATTTTAGGACAATCTTTATGAATTATCCAAGGATACAATTATCATAGTTAACATGCAAATAATATGATAACAGAATGGAGAAATTTCATTAAAATAATAATGTTTAAAGTACAATGATTGGCCCTTATGGCACAATTTCCAACACTTTGGACATCCCCATTCTGAAGTAGGGACGTCTAAAGTCATCCCCATACACGACCCCTGTTTTACAGACGTTATTGACATTTTTTTCTACGTCGCTCAGATAGACATCCCCCTATTTTCATACGTTAAAAGGCCTAAAAAGGGACGTTAAAAGCATTTTTTCTAGTTATGTTAGTAGCACCGAAAAGGGACGTCCCCTGTTTGCATGATTAAAATGTCATCTTGTTTTCATTTTGTAAATAGTATTGTATCAACTTTTCCTCGTACAAAAGCTTTATCAATGAGAAATTTACTAAGCCTTTCATACCATACTCTAGAAGCTTGTTTTAAACCGTATAAAGCTTTGCTTAGTTTAAAAACATGATCAGGTTTGGTTACATCTTCAAAACCTGGGGGTTGATCTACATACACTTCTTTCATAATGTAGCCATTTAGAAATGCACTCTTTACATCCATTTGATAGAGTTTGAATCCTTTGATGCATGCAAAGGCTAAAAGTACTCGTATAGCTTCCAATCTAGCCACTGGAGCATACGTTTACTTATAATCAATTCCTTCTTCCTGATTATAGCCTTTGGCCACCAATCTTGCCTTGTTTCTGACAATGATTGCGGATTCATCAAGTTTGTTCTTGAATATCCATTTAGTGCCAATGATCGGATGATCTTTAGGTCGGGGTACTAAATCCCAAACTTGATTTCTTTCAAATTGGTTTAGTTCTTCTTGCATTGCTATCACCTAATCATTGTCTGATAGGGCTTCATCAATGTTGGAAGGTTCAATTTCAGAAATGAATGCAAAAAAACTAACTTCATTGAAAATTCTATTTATAGTTTTGACTTCTTCATTCACATCTCCTATGACTTGATCTAGGGGATGACTTGTATTGTATTTCCAAGCTTTAGGTTGTCCTAGTGACTAAACCTCTTCCTCGGTTTGATTAATTTCTAGGATGAGAGATTTAGAAATAGGTTGACCATTTTCTTGATTTAAAACAACTTCCTGCTCATCTTCCATGGTTTTATCAAAGGATTCAAATTCATCAAATATAACATGAATTGATTCTTCAACAACACATGTTCTTTTATTGAAAACTCTGTATACTTTGCTTTGGTTAGAATAGCCTAGGAAAATTCCTTCATCTGTTTTAGAATCAAATTTTCCTAAGTTATCTTTACCATTATTATGAATGAAACACTTACAACCGAAGATGTGTAAATGAGCAAGGTTTGGCTTCCTTCCTTTGTATAGCTCATATGGTGTCTTTCCAAGTTTTGTTATAATGTAGGCTCTATTTGAAATATAGCATGTTGTGCTCATTGTATCAGCCCAGTAAACTTGAGACACGTTCTTTTCATTCAATATTACTCTAGCCATTTCAGTGAGCACTCTATTCTTTCGTTCTACGACTCCATTTTGTTGAGGTATTCTTGGAGCGGAGAAATTGTGATTAATGCCATTAGTATCACAATATTCTTCAAAGGCTTGATTTTCAAACTCTCCACCGTGATCTGTCCTGATACCTACAATGGACATACCTTTCTCATTTTGCACTTTCTTGGCAAAAACAATGAATTCTGCAGGGTTTCATCCTTTGTTGACAGAAAAATAGTCCATGTAAATCTAGAGAAATCATCAACAATGACCAATGAATATAAGTTGCCACCAAGGCTTGTAACTCTTGGTTGACCAACTAAATCCATATGTAGCAATTGAAGTGGTTGATTTATTGTAATTTTATTTTTGATTTGAAAGATGATTTAGTTTGTTTACCATTTTGACATGTGTCACAAATCAAATTGTTTTTGAAACTTACTTTGGGTAATCCCAGAACTAAATCCTTTTTGAGTAGTTAGCCTATTTGGTGCATGTTTACATGAGCTAGTCTCTTATGCCATAACCAACTTCTATCGGCATGACTCAAAACAATTTTCAGAGTCATTTCTACTGATATCAAGAGTATAGCAGTTACCTTTCCTTTTTGCTTTGAGTTTTACCTTGATATTTTTCTTATCAAGTTATAAGTCTTTCTTATTGACAATTAGACATTCCTGTGAATCAAATATTACCCAGTTGTCTTTATCTGCACTTTGACTCATGCTCAGCAAGTTATGATATAAACCTTCAACGTAATAAACGTCTTTGACTTGTATGCCTTTATTGTTTTTTATTTCACCAATTCTTGCTATCTTTCCGGATTGATTTCCTACATATTTTACCTTCCCACTTTCTTTTGGTTGTAATGAGGTAAAACTTTTGAAATCACCGGTCATATGTCTGGAGCATCCACTGTCTGTGTACCATTTGTTGTTTTTGGATGATTTAAGACATATCTGCAATCAATACGATTAAGACTTAGGAACCCATATCTTTTTAGGTCTTTTTGGGTTAGTACAGCTGACTTTCTGAACATATGGACTTTAGGTACCCATTTGTAGGTTTCTATCTTTCCTTTCTTCTTATGAATGCATGATGATGTATAATGACCTTTTCTATTACAATAATTGCAATATGCAAAAGGATTTGATGTATGTACAGAATGCTGAAAATAATTCAAGTATGACTTGCCTCCTGCTTTCTTTCTTCCTTTCCTTCTATTTGATTTTGGATCATATTCAAGACCAGATCGATCATTTATAAAAAGTTGAGCTTTTAAAATCACATTTAGCATCTCACTTTCTTTAGTGAATTTTTCAACAGTTTTCATGAAATCAACATTTTTCTTTTTCAAAGAAAAATAGTTTTCACAATCTTTTTCTAAATTCTCTTTGAGTTCTATTTCAAGAACTTTGTTTTTCTTTTTGAAAACAATTAGTTCTTTAACTACTTTGATGAATTTAGAATGTAAAGCATTATATTCGGAAAGTAAGTCATCATAGGTAGGATGTAAAGCATTATCTTCTTGAGCAACTAGCTAAATATTGGCTACTTCTTCTTCATTTCTATCTTCGTCAGAAGAACTATCTTCCCATATGGCAAATACAAAGGCTTTCTTCTTGTTGTAGAACTTGCCTTTTCTCTTTTCTTTATTCTTCTAGGCCAGTTCTTGACATTCTAATTTGATATGTCCTTGCTTTCCACATTTGTAGCAGATGATGTGTTCTTTACTACTTTGTTGCTCCTTTCTGAAAATTCTTGAATCCTTGGCCTTTCTTGTAAAACTTTCTGAACCGTTTTATTATCAGGCCCATTTCATCGTCATCAAACTTGTTATCCTTATCTTGATTTTCTTCCTTTGCTTTTAGTGCTAGACCTCTCTTCTTATTGTCACCAATGTCATCTGGTTCTCGTTTGAACTTTACTTTCATATTCAGAAAGACTTCCGAATAGAGAAGCAACTGATCGTATTTATTCATCTTTTGCTTCTTCAATAGTAGTGACTTTGGCCTCCTAATCTTTAGAAAGAATATTCAGAATCTTTCATACTTGGGTATATTGATCATAGGCTTTCCCAAGTGTTGCAAGTTGATTAACAAGATAAGTATATCTAAGTTTGAATTTAGCTATTGACTCACTTGATTTCATTCAAAGTAAATCAAACTTGGTAACCAGAGTATTGATCCATTTTTCTTTTATTCCCAAAGTTCCTTCGTGAGCTATTTCCAAGGCTTCCCTCATTTCCTTAGCTGTTGAAAGTGTGCAAATCCTGAAGTACTCGTTTTGGCTTAAAGCGCTTTGAATCATCAGAATTGCCTTGCTATTGAGAGTGATGAGTTTCTTATCATTTTCACCATATTCTGCTGGCATTTTGGGAATTTTCTAAGAATCTACATCTTTTACAGGTTGATAGTTTCCACTTTCGATCACGTCCCATAATCCATATTCTATAGCCATTACGAATACTCTGAACTTCACTTTTCAAAAGGAGAAGTGTTCACCATTAAAACCTGGAGGTCTGGTGATAGAAGCTCCATTCGGAAGAATTCCTTCACCCATGCTTGCCATTGGATCCTTCTTAGGTTGTTATACCTTGACAAGAAGACCTACAGTCTGATATCAAATGTTAGTGCAAGCGTTTCACCCAAGAGGGGGTGAATTGGGTGATATTAGAAATTTTTGTTGCGTATAAGAAAATTGACAGAATATTTAAAGCAGTTGAGAGTAAGGAGAAATATCATTGAAGTGACACTGGGAGTTATACTAGTTTGATCACAACCACTTTGACCTACGTCCAGTCCTCAGAACGTCTCTAAGAGTTTCACTATATCTTCAAAGATTCAGTGGGTTCTTGGAACCTCAGTACACAACAAGTTCCTTCACCCAGATACTCGCTCCCCCTTACACATTGTAATCAAATCCCTAACTCAAGGTTCCACAACCTTAAGTTGTCTCAATAATGAATATTGAGTTTTGTAATGAAAATCTCTATTACAGAGTAAATGTATAAACACTGAAGTACAAAGAATGAGTATAAGAAAATAGAGCACAAAGAGTATATTGATCGATGTGTGATTACTTGTTCTCATTTGTTGTGTTCTGTTCTTTGAATGCTCCATATATATAGATGATTTATGGTGTCCGTAGGAAGCATTTCAAACATGTCTGTTAGATTCGCGCAACTACTATTGACCGCTATGCAATTTTGAAAACCATCCATTTGCGGTAGGTAACGATAGGTGAGTGTTCATACGTTTTATTTGACTTTCCACTTATAGCATGATCTCTTCATTGTTTCTCTACAAATGTACTTAGAATACTAATACAATGAAGGGTTAATCATATAGAAAACAAATCAATAAACCTTAGATTAAAATCATGTTTTCTGGACTTCATTAATCAAGTGGCTATTTATATCCAGTATGAGTTTTAACCATTTGTAATGTCCCATTGTGGAGTGGAGCTTTTCATTGAGGAGCAGGATATATATGTTTGAGTTTTCATACACTTTTTTCATGAAGGATCAACTGCATGTGATGGTAGGTGTTCAATATTAGGTGTGCAATGATTATGTTTGCCTCATTTGAATGCCTTATTTGATTATGTAATCTGAACATTCAATCTCTTATTTGACACTTGAAATATATGTTAGATAACATTTATGTATAATAAAAAGTGAAAACATAATGAATAAATAACATTTAACCATATTCAGATTGTTTGCCATGACTCAGTTTCACATTCAAACTTGAGTTTTCTTCAATATTTGCATGAGTACAGAGAACACCTTCAACACTATCAAGTAATTCTTAAGAGTGTTTGGAGAAGTTTTAGACAACACTCGAGTTCTTAGGCATAACTTGAGTTCCTTAATTGAATTCTCTAAGTTCCAGACTTCACTTTCTTTAAACTTACAAATTGTCTGAAAGTTCTTAAAGTTCAACTCAAGTTCTCCTCAGAAACCTGAGTTCTTGAGATTGCTGGTATTGCTTCATTGTGTCTCTGCCAAGAACTTGCAAGAGTTGATTTGCACTTGCAAGAGTTTTAAAGCAAAACTTGAGTTCAATGCCAAACCTCGAGTTCTCAGGTTGGTCAACACCTTTTCACTTTGTTCCTATCAAAAAGTTGTAAGAGGTAACTGGAAGTACAATAGCAGAGTTCCTTACCCAAACTCAAGTTCTCTATTGCATGTCAGATTGATTAAGATTCTCATTTGGCTTTAGAATGGAAAATGCAAAAGTTGACTAGAAGTGTTAAAGCAAAACTCGAGTTCTCCCATAAAACTCAAGTGCATGTCACAGGTTAAGATTCTAGTTTTGCTTCTGGACAATACTTGCACTAGTTCACTTGCTGAACTCGAGTACACTTGAGACCGAAACTCGAGTGTTGCTATAGAACTCAAGTTCTTCAGATAGTTTCAGTTTTTGACTTACCTTTGGGATAGAACTTGCAAGAGTTATCTTCCCAACTCGAGTTCTCAATAGACCAGAACTTGAGTTTTCATCCAAAACTCGAGCTCCTCATAAAATTTTAGTTTCAATGCAGCTTTTGTATAAAAATTTCAAAGGAAAACTTGCTGAACTCGAGTTCTTCAGCTTACATAACTCGAATTCTCCCCTGAAACTCGAGTGCACTAGAAATTTAGCAACAACTTCTTGTCAACTTGTGAAATGCATTTGGTGACCATTTTAAATCAATTAAACTTTGTTAATTTCTTACAAATCAATTTGTGAACACTTTATCATCATCAAAACTTGGATTCTAATAGTTTTTATTAAGTAAGTTGATGAATTTAAATTTGGTACTTTAATTTCTTATTGTCTTATCAAAGTTTATTATGAATTTAGTACTATAATTTCTTATTATAATATATCTTGTTAGAGTTGTGTACTATTATGCCACAGACAAAGGCCTTGATTGCCCCTTGTTAAAAGGTAAAGGTATTGCGTCCGCTTACAAATGGAAGATAGTAGCGGTAATTTACCAATACTTACAATTTTGCGTTAGACTTGTTAGAGTTGGTTTTTTATGTTCTGTTACTACATTTCAAGCAAATGTTTCAGCAATAGGCAAGACAAGAAAGGTATGAGACCATAAAGGCCTTTCATTCTCATAAGATAGCTGAAGGTGCATTAGTTAGTACTCATGTGTTAAAGATAAAAGGCTACATTGATCACCTTGAGAGCCTTGGATTTCCTATAAGCCAGGTGTTAGCTATAGATTTTATCTTGAACTCACTCCCGAAAAGTTATAACTAGTTTGTTATGAACTACATCATGAACAACATAGATAAATCAATTTTTGAACTGTATGGGATGCTTAAAACCACTAGCAGAACATTAAGAAAAAGGCCAGCACTATTTTGATGGTTCATAAAGGAAATGGTATGAAAAGGAAAGCCAAGGGTAAACGCTTTGTGGTAAGACCAAAGAATCAAACAAACCCAAAACTAAGCCTCCACCCAAGAAGGCAAAGCCTCCAAATGAAGGAGTATGCTTCTTTTATAGTAAAACTGGTTATTGAAAGAGGAATTACAAACTCTACCTCAAAGATCTGAAAAAGAACAAGAAGGATAGTGGGGCTATCTGTTCAAGTTTTTATGTTATAGAAATTCATCTTTCTACTTCCTCTACATAGGTATTAGATACTACATGTGGTTCTCACATTTGTTCAAATGTGCAAGGTCTTAAAGGTAGTAGAAAGCTGAAGAAGGGTGAAGTGATTGTATAAGTTGGAAATAGAGCAAGAGTTACTGCTTTAGCTATAGGTACTTATGAATTAATTCTGCCTAGTAGGCTTTTGTTAGTTTTGAACAATTGCTATTATGTTCCTACTTTGACTAGTAACATTATTTCTCATTCTTATTTAAATAAGGAAGGTTATACTTCCATTACTAGGAATGGTAAATGTTCTATTTATCATAATGACATTTTCTCTTCTAATGGTGATTTTTATGTTGATCATTATATATTAAATTTGGAATATCTTAATAGTGGAAATAACTATAACGCAACTAGCAAAAGGATCAAGTCAAACGATTTGAATCCTACCTACCTATGGTATTTTCATCTAGGCCATATAAAAGAGAAACACATTTCTAACACTAGTACAAAAATGACCTGTAAGACCGGTTCAAAATGACTTTTTAGACTAGTCAAGATGAGGTATTAATACAGCCGGTCTTAAAAGTTTAATACTTTTTAGATCGGTTAAGTAACAGGTTCTAAAGAAAAAGTTTTAATACTGGTTGTAATATAAATCGATCTTAAAAATACATTATTTTAAGACTGGTTGCCATAACCACCGGTCTTAAAATACCTCATTTTAAGAGCTATGGTAACACTTTTAAGACCGGTTGTCCTTAAAACCGGTCTTAAAAGTTTCAGTTTTAAGACCGATTGCCATTTAAATAAAACTTTTTAAGACTGGTTGAATATAAAACTAGTATTAAAAATATATTTAAGACCGGCTATTCATACAGTCGGTCTTAAAAGTTTGCTTTAAGATTTTTTTTCAGTTGTCTTTGATTATGTTTGTATACTAAAACACATATCCTGAAGCTGATTCTAAGGCTATACTTATTAAGTGTAGAGTTGAGATTTAAGTGACAAGTCCCCATATTCAATTTATACATGCCATATATATAGAATTTGTATGCAATCAACAACTAACTTGTAACAAAATAAATGTTGCCATAAGGAGTATTCATTTTCCTTCCACTTACCATTTCCTTTTTATTTAGCTTTCTAATTGGGAACTTGTAACATAACATAGGGTAATTGATGTCTCAACCAAGTTCACATGGATAAATGCATGATGTCACATAATCACAAAATGTAACATAACATAGGCTAATGGATGTCTCAACGAAGTTCACATGAAAAAATGCATGATGTCACATAACCACAAAAACAACAAACATGTCAATTCATGCAACCAACAAGTTTTGCAGAAAAGCCAAGGGAAGAAAAATTTCTCAATTTTACAAAAAATCACTATTGTTGTAAAAGCTCATAAATGAATTTCGCACAATAATTGCCGATGAAATCAATATCTTCGTTCGCAAAGGGGTCAGCAAGATAAAACATTTGTAACACTAAAGTCAGACAAAACATTAACTTGCTAACTTAAAAAAGAATAAAAGTAATACAAATTTTTGAAATATACATTTACCTCTTAAGTAAATTCTACATGCCTAAAGTGATAATGTTATAAATGTGTCTCAAAACATACAACCCAAATAAGTTGGACCCCGATGGTTGCCTACGGCTCTAAAAAATAACATGATATCATTAAAACAAGTATAAAAGCATGCCTTATCAAATACATTCTTAAAACAAACCACTGTGTACTAACCTTTGGCCTGATCCATGTAGGGTCTTTTAAGTCACTAACATGCTTACCACGACCAACATGTAGGAATGCCCTCATAGCCCTATCATAATCAAAATCACAAAGGTTACTTATTGTACACAAATTCCATGAATTTCCAATAATAGACAATGCAAGAAAACTTATGAGTTCATGGTCTTCTTTAATTCATTTCCTGGTTTGTGGTGGAGGGAGCACAAGAGGATGGCTGTATAACTCTTCTTACATAGAGAACCAATTTCTAATAATCCTTGAAAAAAGGATGACTATATATTAAGCAAATATAAAACATTATATATATTATGAAATATATATTTGTTTCTTACCCATGCACATATGGAGCTAAGAAATACTCAATTAGGGTTTCACTAAGCCTCTCCGATAAGTATGTATATCTGATAGCAACAGTGGTCCCTTTGTTGTGGAGTTGAACTGGGCATAGGAATCCAAATTTATCACTTTTTTCGGAGGAAACCAACCTATGATTCATGTACCTACATAATGCAAGCATACAAATCAATTTTTATTTACTGGCGTAATTTGTAAAATATTTACTTCCAATTGAAGAAGATACTTACATTAAAATAGCTGGACAATCAAAACAATAAGCTGTTCTTGAGGAGCTACCAAGGACATTAAATCTTCCCTCTCAAGATAGCATTGCACCCCTGACTTGCCAATAGATGAATCAGTAGGCCAATCTCTTATGTGAAAGGACGTATCATATGCCATCAAAATCACTTGCTACATGACATTCAATGGAGGTTGTAAAGCTTCTTGAATAGAGGGAGGTGCAGGTGACAGGGCTGTGATCGGGGCTTCTTCAACTCGATCAGAAATAAGGTTATTTAGCCTTAAGATGAAAGAGCTGAGGACATCGCTCATAATCTTGATGTCATCATTGGGGATAGGGAGAGGTGCATCTGCAATGATCACCTCTTCAATTGCTGCCACTCTGACTTGATCATCTTTTATTTGTTGGTGGTAGAGAGTTGATCCCAAGTTGTGTACACTCCCCCGTGTAACTAGTCATCTTAGAGGATCACCTACAAATAGGTCATAAGGCTCACTAATTTCTTTTCCAAGACCCTCTGATGACTGACAAATACAACTCCCTTTAGTGCTCTATTTAGGATGTATGGAATGTTCCTGGGGAGCACTAGTATTTTATCTTGTGCTCGCCATGATAATCCATTCCTTCTTCATCTTGCTAAACCTTTCTTTAAATCGTGCATCAAATGATGCTTCTACCTCAGCCCTTGATTCTGCCCTGACAGTGGCCAACATATGCTCCATTACCTCCTTAGTCACCACACTTGAGGAATGGCAGGGGACTATTACAAAGTAATCCCTTATGCCTACCCCTCCTTTTACTACCATAACACGGCCGGGACCCTCATGTTTTCCTGTAGCTACGGTTAGGATGTCATTCTTCCCATCCGACCTAAACGATCCCTCAGCTTGTTTTTTTTGAAGCTCCTCCTGTAAGATAAAGATGACAAATGTTAGAAATGAAATTTGTTTAGTAAATAATTAATAGCAACAACAATACTTACAATTTTTTTACTAACTATACGAGATTGTTCACTCATATAAGACCCGCTCCTCTTTCGGTGAGCGAATAACCACTTATCAGATATGGTGGAGAAAGAAGAACAGAAGGATTGGATTGAGCTGTTTCTTCCAATCTCTTCCATTTGGTTTCCAACAAGTCTTTTTAGCCTTCATATAACCCCCACAAGACATTGTATAGGGGCAATCATTCTTTCTACCACTCTCTTGGGCCTTTTGCCTTTTTTCTTATGAATAAGAAATCAAAATTAAGGTTACAATCAATAACGACAATTCACAATTCATAAGTAAATCAAATGCAAAATAAGTCAACTTACCAATGCTTCTGGAGTAGTCCGAAGCTATCTAAATTCTTGCCATGTGTGTTTGTCAATATAAGAATACTGGTCACATGGATTAGAATGAGGCTGACCTTCTTTCACCTCTATATGCATGTAATTGTTGGCTAGACTTGTCTTAAACTTCCTCCAGCATCCATCACAATATGTCATTGTCTTCTTATACAAGATTTCACTATTAGGAATGTCATAAGTGAGCTAGATAGTTTCCCAAATATGTTGCTTCACACATTTATCCATATTTCTCCACTCCTCTATTAAGATGCTAGGCTTGTTACGTGCTAGGAGGCCAACAAAACTCCTATATCGGCTTGCATTTTGCCTGATTGATTTCTAATATTCCGATTAAGGGGAATGTCTCTCAATTGGGTGCCTCATCTACCCTTTCGTATGGGATGGCTACATGGCTCACTTTGTTCCTAGATCAGAGAATTGCTAGGTTCGCTTTGATTAACATTTGTTGGATCTGGAGTACCCTCATTAGGATGCCTTATTATCTTCACTTTAAGGACACTATTTAAGGAGAGTGATGGTATAAGGAAAATTTATAGAGGCTGTGGTAGTTTAAGGATAGTAAATAATTAGGGTCCTCATGCTATCCAAATAAGACTCTACAACACTTAATAGCATAACAAGGCACACTCTACTAAGGCATCGTTCAAAAGCAATTCCCAAGTTATGCAGACATGAACAAATGATTAATTGCAATCACAAGTTGATAATCAATATACAACACTTCCTTTTTCAAACATACAACATTTGGGCAATAAAAACTACTATTAAAGTGACAATTCATAGACAAGTCAATAATTAATTATAATGCACAAGTTGATAATCAATATACAGCACTTCCTTTTTCAAACATACAGCACTTCCAACTGTATACTTTATTAGCAATGACAAAACTCTATGTGAATCTCCTAATTAGAGATTATGGCAATTCAGTCCACCAGTAATTCAATCCCCCAATTGCTTCTGAAGGAAACAAGCCAACAACAATAATGCAACTCTTAATTAATTAAAAGAAATTGATTACAAATCTTGTATAATTGAGTCATAAATACCTAGAGTTTGTGCTTGAGGAACAAAACTAGGGGAGGCAAGCAACGACAATGAGGGAATACAATCCATAGTACCCCTGCGTGGTGTTGGTAATGACCGGAGAAGAGACGTGGGAAGGAGGAGTTTAACAAAGAAACCTAGGGGAGGCAGGAAAACAAGGTTGAGAAAGAAACCAATGAATATAAATTGCCACCAAGACTCTTTACTCTTGCTAGTCCAACTAAATCCATATGTAGTAATTGTAATGGTCTATTTGTTGAAATTTCATTTTTCAATTTGAAAGATAATTTAGTTTGTTTACCCTTTTGACATGCACCACAAATCAAGTCATTTTTGAAATTAACTTTGGGTAATCCAAGAACTAAATCCTTTTTGAGTAATTTCCCTAGTTGATGCATATTGACATGAGCCAATCTCTTATGCCATAACCAGCTTTCATCGGTATTACTCAGAAAACAGTTTTCAGATTCATTTCTACTAATATCTAAAGTATAGCAATTACCTTCCCTTTTTGCTCTGAGCTTAGCCTTGATATTCTTCTTATCAAGCTGTAAGTCACTCTTGTTGATGATTAAACATTCTTCTGAGTCAAATATCACCCAGTTGTTTTTATCCACACTTTGACTTACGCTCAGCAAATTGTGACACAAGCCTTCAACATAATATACATCTTTGACTTGTATTCCTTTGTCATTTTTGATTTCACCAATTCCTGCTATCCTTCCGGATTGATTTCCTCCAAATTTTACCTTTCCACCTTCCTTAGGTTGTAATGTGGTAAAACTTTCGAAATCTCCGGTCATATGTCTAGAGCATCCACTATCTATGTACCACTTGCTATTTTTGGATGCTTTGAGACATACCTGCAATCAATTGACTAAGTCTTAGGTACCCACATCTTTTTGGGTCCTTTTGGGTTAGTACAAATGATTTTCTGAATATATGAAACTTTAGGTACCCATTTGTAGGTTCCTATGGTTCCTTTCTTCTTATGAATGCATGAAGATGTATGATGTCCTTTTCTATTACATTAATTACAAAATGCAAAAGGATTTGATGTATGCACAGAATGTTGAAAATAATTCAAATATGTCTTACCTCCTGCTTTCTTTCTTCCTTTTCTTTTATCTAATTTTGGATCATATCCAATTCCAGATCGATCATTTACAAATCGTTGGTGTTAGATCCCAAGTTTTGATGATAACAAAAAGTCAATTGTATGGAAATCATGTTTTTAGAAGATTAAGAAAAGTTTACAAAGTTACCAAATGCATACTTGATGTGTTACTGATATCTGCTGTGAAATTGCACTTGAGTGCTCGAGCATGAAGTTTGCACTCGAGCATAGATCACCTCTGTGCTCGAGCATGTGCGAGAGAAAGCCAGAAAGTATGTACCCGAGAGGCATTCTCCCATTGTATTCACTAGATCACTCGAGAAGAAGGTATGCACTCGAGCAGAGAAGTCATTCTCACTCGAGCACACATGCGAGTGAGGGCATGCGAGTGTTTGGCCGAGAGCAAGTAATGGCATGCTTCCTTTATTCACTCGAGCAGAGACACCAATGCTCGAGCATGAGCATTCTGTGCTCGAGCAAGGGACTGCGGGTACTTGGCCGAGAGTCATGAAGTTCAGAGATATACAAGTGTGCTCGAGCACATCCATTTATGCTCGAGTGACACATCATTGCTTGCGAGTGAAAATTTCATCCCTCTCCAAATCTGTTGCGAGTGCTTGTTCAAAAGGTATAATTCTTGAGAATATTCTTCTCACTCGAGCAGGAGTCTTTGTGCTCGAGTGAGGGCCCACATCACTCGCGAGTGAAAATTCTATCCCTCTGAAATCCTGATGCGAGTGATGGTTTTGAGAGCATATTCCTTGAGAATATGCGTCTCACTCGAGCAGAGGTAAGTGTGCTCGAGTGAGGGTCCATATCACTCGTGAGTACAAATTCTCACTCTTGTCAAAATGGTATGCGAGTGATGACCCGAGAAGACATTCCCTGTGTAATTTGCAAAGATCACTCGAGCAGAGGTTTTGTGCTCGAGTGAGACCCCTCTTCACCCGCGAGTGAAGATTTTGTCTCTCTGAAATTTATGCAGGCACAACCCGATAACAGAGGCATATGAAGGAAAATAGGAGATCACTCGAGGTGAGCCTTTCATGCTCGAGTGATGCCCTGTTTGACCGCCGAAAATGCTAAGTATCACAACGTTCATTACGAATATGGTTTATTGTTTCAAAATCATATCATCATTACTTTTTATCATTGTTTAACATTGTTTTGATTGTTTTAAAAGTATGATACAGGAATATGAACGTTTGAATTGAACCACATGAGGAAAGTAATACAACGGCAGATAAGATGATTATAAACACGCTGGCACCTACCGCACTCAGATTATTCAAACATGCACGTGTCTGCCAATACTTTCAAATGTCCCGCTCCATAAATGAAGAATTTCCAAACGGGCAAAAACTGGAGCAACTATATATATACAGAGACTCAAGGAGAAACTACAACAACGTAGCACATGCATTCATAAGCTCATACCAAGTTTCTGCTATTCATCATTTTTCTCTGTATACACATTGATCTTCAGTGTTCAGTCATTTGCTCTGTAAGAGAGTCCTCATTCAATTCAAAATTCTATGTGTAATTGATCTCAAGGTATTGGGACCTTGAGTGGGGTGTTTTTCCTTACGAGAGAAGCCGTTGAGAGAATTTCTTGTTGTGTCTTCCACTCTTAAGTCTTATAAGATACAAGCAGAAGAGAACGTTGCTGCTCGTAAGACTTACAGTTGTGTAAGCAGGAGAGAACGTTGCTGCTCATAAGTCTTGTTTGTATACATAAGCAAGTGAGAAGAGTCATAGGTTGTTTTTCTGCACGTAAGACTTGTCGTAAGGGGGAGAGAAATTTCTTGTTGAGAGAATATTTCTGCTCGTAGTCCGTTTAAGGACGATTGTTGTTTTGTGGCGTTCTGAGAACCCATTGAATCTTGGAGATATAGTGAAAAGCTCAGTATGTCTTGATCTCTGAGGACTGGACGTAGGCCTGGTTGTTAGGCCGAACCAGTATAACTCTCTGTGTTCAAATCTTCTCAACTCTACTCTATCTACTATATTTTTCATATCACCACATCAAGCGAAAAATTTATAACATCACCCAATTCACCCCCCTCTTGGGTGAAGCTTGCCTCTTACATTTGGTATCAGAGCCTCGTCTTCTCCGAAGAGCCTAACAGCTTGAGAAGGATCCGACAAATGGCAACAATGGGTGAAAATATCCTTCCAGACGGTGCTTCAATCACTAGACCTCCTGGTTTTGCTGGAGAACATTTTTCGTTCTGGAAAGCCAAATTCAAAGTGTTCATGATGGCCAACGAGTACAGATTATGGAATGTTATACAAGATGGTGACTATGTTCCAATGAAGAAAATCGAAGATAGAGCAGTTAAAAAGAGCCCAGATGAGTTTGACGAGAATGACAAGAGGTTAGTAACATTAAATAGTAAAGCCATTTTAATGATACAGAGTGCTCTTAGTCAAAAAGAATATTTTCGTATATGTACTCTACCTACTGCCAAAGATATGTGGGATGCTCTTGAAATTGCTCACGAAGGTACATCTGGAATCAAAGAGAATAGAATCAATACTTTAATTACAGAATATGATTTATTTTGTATGAAATCTGGAGAGAGTATATCATAATTTGAACTAAGGTATACTCATCTTGTTAATCAATTATCTGCTCTTGGAAAGTCGTTTGATCAAAATTCCCAGGTAAGAAAGATTCTTAATATTCTTACGAAAGAATGGGAAGCAAAGGTGACAGCCATCGAAGAAGCCAAAGGAGAGTCTATGAGATCCGTAGCTGCTCTCTTTGGAAGTCTTTCTGAATATGAAGGTAAGTTGAAATTCGAAAAGGAACTTGAAGAATTTGATGATAAAAAGAAAAAGGGAGTTGCATTTAAAGCTATCAAAGAAGAAGAAGAAACTTCTGAGAATGAAGATGTTCCTAGTGATGATGAAATGGGAATGATCGTGAGAAAGTTCAAGAAATTCTACAGAAGAGGACAAAGGAATTTCAAGAATTATCAAGGTGGACCAAGCAAGAAAAAAAACAAAGAACAACAAATAGTATGCTATGAATGTGGGAAACCAGGACACATCAAATCTGAATGCTTCAGAAACAAAGACAAAAAGAAGCAGAAAAAGAAAGCATATATATCATCTATTTGGGGTGATAGTTCGTCAGACGAAGAAAATGACAATGACGAAGTAGCAAATCTATGCTTGGTAGCTAAGGAAGAAGAATCAGACTCTGAGGTAAGTGACTCTGAACCCTCTTATAATGAATTGTTGTCTGAATATAATGCATTGCATACAGAGTTCATTAAAGTTGCTAAAGAAATGGTTAGTTATAAGAAGAAAGTAAAAGAATTAGAAAGTAATGTCATATCATCATATGAAATGTGTAAAGAGAAAGATAAGAAAATAGAAGACTTGACAAAGATTGTTGAAAAATTTACTAAAGGAAGTGAAACTCTTAAGGTTATCTTAAGTTCTCAGAAAGTTTCCTTTGATAAATCTGGAATTGGATATAATGCTATGCATGATAAGAATAAGAAGAGTAGTAGAGACTATCTTAAATACTTCAGGAATTCTGTGCATACATCAAATCCATTTGTGTCATGCAATTATTGTAATAGGAAAGGACATTATACTTCATCGTGTTATTTCAAAAAGGGAAAGGTTGTTGGAACATATAAATGGGTTCCGAAAGGGACACATATTCCAAATACTAACCACAAAGGACCCAAGAAAGTGTGGGTACCTAAAACTTGATCATCTTATTCTAGGTATGTCTCAAAGCATCTCGAGCGAACAAATGGTATATTGATAGTGGATGTTCGAGACACATGACTGGTGACAAAAATAAGTTCACCATGTTTGAAACTAGAGAAGGAGGAAAGGTGACATTTGGAGGAAATCAATCCGGACGTATTGCTGGAATTGGTGAAGTGGGAAGAACCGATGGTATTCAAATCAACAGAGTATATTATGTTGAAGGATTATGCCACAATCTCTTAAGCGTAAGCCAAAGCACTGACAAAGATAACTGGGTGATTTTCGACTCGAAAGAGTGCTTGATAGTAAGCAAGAAAGATCTACTCCTAAACAAAGAAACTATCAAGGCAAATATCCGAGCTCAAAGGGACGGTAATTGTTATACTATTGATTTAAATTCAAATTCTTCTGAAAATTGTTTTCTTAGTCGATCAGAGGAAAGTTGGTTATGGCATAAGTGGTTGGCTCATCTCAATATGAATCAACTTGACAAATTGATCAGAAAAGATTTAGTTGTAGGCCTTCCTAAACTCAAATTCAAAGACGACATGATTTGTGAAGCATGTCAAAAAGGCAAACAAACTAAATCCTCTTTTAAAACAAAATATGAAATTTCTTTTCAAAACCTTTACAATTACTTCATATGGATTTGGTAGGGCCTGTAAGAGTTAAAAGTTTTGGAGGAAATTTATATACGTTAGTAATTGTTGATGATTTTACAAGGTTTGCATGGACTATATTTATTGCCTCAAAAGATGAAACTTTTGCTGAATTTATTATGTTTGCCAAAAAGGTTCAAAATGAGAAAGGTATTTCTATTGTCTCTATTAGAACAGATCATGGAGGAGAATTTGATAATCAACAGTTTGAAGATTACTACAACAATGAAGGTATAGATCACAACTTTTCAGCCCCTAGAACACCTCAACAAAATGGAGTAGTGGAAAGGAAGAACAGGGTGCTTACAGAAATGGCAAGAGCATTACTTAATGAAAAAGAGATGTCACAAGTATTCTGGGCAGATGCAATGAGTACTGCATGCTATATTTCAAACAGAGCATATATTCGCAAATCTCTTGGAAAGACACCATATGAACTTTACAAAGGAAGAAAGCCAAATATTGCTCATCTTCATATCTTCGGGTGTAAGTGTTTCATTCACAACAATGGTAAGGAAAATTTAGGTAAATTTGATTCAAAGTCTGATGAAGGTATTTTTCTAGGATATTCTAATAGAAGTAAAGCTTATAGAGTTTTCAATAAAAGAACATGTACTATTGAAGAATCTATTCATGTTGTGTTTGATGAAATTGAATCTCAGACAAAACTTAATGATGAAGAAGAAATGGATTCAATCAAAAAAATCAAATCTATTTCAAAACAGGATGATTTTGAAACAAATGATTTTCAAAATTTAGAAGATGTCGATGATCATGCTCAACCTAAAGCATGGAGACATATGAAGGATCATCCAATTGATCAAGTTATAGGAAATATTCAAGAAGGTGTCAAAACCAGAAATAGAATTCTCAATGAGGTAACATTTTCAGCTTTTATTTCTGAAATTGAGCCTTCTAATATAGAAGAAGCTTTATCTGACAATGATTGGGTGATTGCTATGCAAGAAGAACTAAATCAATTTCAAAGAAATCAAGTTTGGGATTTGGTTCCTCGACCTAAAGATCATACAGTTATAGGGACCAAATGGGTTTTCAAAAACAAACTTGATGAATCAGCAATCATTGTGAGAAATAAAGCAAGATTGGTTGCCAAAGGCTATAATCAAGAAGAAGGTATTGATTATGAGGAAACATATGCTCCAGTGGTAAGATTGGAAGCAATACGAGTACTCTTAGCTTTTGCTTGCATCAAAAGTTTTAAACTTTATCAAATGGATGTAAAAAGCGCTTTTCTAAATGGTTATATTATAGAGGAAGTTTATGTCAAACAGCCTCCTGGTTTTGAAGATGAAACAAAACCTGATTATGTCTTCAAACTTAAGAAAGCATTATATGGTTTGAAACAAGCACCCAGAGCTTGGTATGGAAGACTAAGCAAATTTCTTCTTGATCAAGGTTTTGTCAAAGGTAAAGTTGACACAACTCTATTCATCAAACATAACAAAAATGATATTCTAATAGTTCAAATTTATGTTGATGATATTATTTTTGGTGCTACTAACGAATCTATGTGTAAAAAATTCTCTAAGATTATGCAGGGAGAATTTGAAATGTCCATGATGGGAGAACTGAACTTCTTTCTTGGACTTCAGATCAAACAAAAGAAGAATGGTATATTTATATCTCAGACAAAGTATTTGAAAGAATTATTGAAGAAATATGGATTAGATAATGCTAACGGAGCTGATACTCCAATGAGTTCTACAACATTGCTGGATGCTGATGTAAAGGGACCTAGCTTCAACATCACAAAGTATAGAGGAATGATTGGTTCATTACTCTATCTCATAGCAAGCAGGCCAGATATTCAGTTCAGTGTAGGAATGTGTGCAAGGTATCAATCCAATCCTAAGGTATCTCATGCAGAGACAGTAAAAAGAATTTTCAAATATCTAGGAGATACTTCAGAGCTTGGATTGTGGTATCCAAAAAGAGGGAACGAGTATTTAATGGCATATTCAGATTCAGATCACGGTGGATATAAAACCGACAGAAAGAGTACCAGTGGACAATGTCAATTTCTCGGAGGCTCTCTAGTGTCATGGTTCAGTAAGAAGCAGAACACAGTTTCATTATCTTCGACTGAAGCTGAATATATAGCTGTGGCAAGCTGCTGTTCTCAAGTGCTATGGTTGAAACAACAACTTCAAGATTTGGGAATTTATTTAAAAGAAATCCCAATCTATTGTGATAATACTAGCGCGATAAGCTTGGCAAAGAATCCTGTACAACATTCAAAAACCAAGCATATAGACATTCGACATCATTTCATTCGAGATCATGTTCAAAAGAAAGATGTCAAAGTGGAATTCATACCAACTCATCTTCAACTTGCGAATATTTTCACAAAACCAATTGCAAAAGAGCAATTCCTCTATATTCGAAGAGAATTGGGAATGGTTAATCCCAATGAGTTGTAAGTTTTCTTGTTAAAAAGTTTAATTAAATAGTTCCTTTGATGATAACTATACTGACTTTAGCATCGGAGTGGCAAAGTTTGTTTTTGCAGGATTCTCACTCGAGCATAGAGGATACTGCTCGAGTGAGGAGCTGTGTCACTTGAGCACAAGAAGCTCTGCTCGAGCACAGCACTATTTATGATACTCTGTTCTCTGATAGTTAAAACAGAGGTTAACAGAGGAGTTAAGAACACCAAGGGAATATATCATAAACAACAGTGAGAATTGAACTCACTCGCGAGTGAGGAATTCTCACTCGAGCATGATATGATCATGCTTGAGGTGAGGAATGCCTGCTCGAGTGAAGAAAAAGAATCTCTTTGCAAAAGCTATCCAAATCATGGTTACTCAAATGATCTTGGAAGATTTGAGTACAAAGATGCAAAATATGTCAAGGAATCCACAATCCAGGTACGTTTTACTTGTTTCTTTATTTTTCCAGAAAATCACTCGAGCACAGATAGAACACACTCGAGCACAGTATGAACATCACTCGAGCACTAGGGTTCATGCTCGAGCACTGTCACTTATATCAGTTACTGGGGAGCTCAGAACGTCGCACTTCCTCCTCTCACTTGAAGTGTTTTCTCACTCGAAAGACACAACTCTTCACCTTCAACCGTTTTCTCATCAATCAATCACGTCTTTCTGCTTCAAATCGCCGTTACAACCTCTCAATCTTCTATAAGAGGTGATTCTTACCCTCTGCATTTCTCACTTGTGCCCTAATCTCCATTTGTCTTTCTTCCAAAAACTAAGAGTTTTTGCCTCACTTCCACTTTCTTAACAATGGCAAGAACAAAACTACCCTCTATCCCTCAAAGATCTCATTCACCTTCTCCTACTCACTCTGCTGCCAGTAAATCTGGAACTCCTGAGCCTACTCCTCCATCTCCTAAAATCTCTTCCTCACCTTCACCCCCTCCTAAACCCAAAACCAAAAAGAGGACTCCGGCTAAGAAACCTCACCCAAAGCCTCAAGTTTCAAAGAAAGACCAACCTCCTCAAAAGAAACCAAAGGGTGTGGTCTTCAAGGAACCCATAATCACCCGGTCTCAATCCAAAGAGGTTCAAGGAAAGGGAAAGAAGAAGGAATCATAACAACCCCAATCATCTTCTTCCTCTGGGGATACCTTCAGTAGACAACTCCAGGAAGCGATAGAGAAATCCAAACTGGACAAGATAGTTGGGAAGATTGCTTCTCAAGCCGGTGTTTCAAGTTCACATCAACCAAGTGCCTCCGCTTCAGGAGTACCTTCTGCCTCCCAAGCACCAGTGGATAACCAACTCACTAGTCCTCCTGAGGGATTCAATGTGACAGAGCTTAAGGCCTTATCTTAGAAGGTATATGATGATGAATTCAAACATAGACATTTCTGTCCAGTAGTATATGTTGATCTGGATTATCTGAAAAAGAATTGTCATTTGGACTTGTACCCTTACCTTCAATACTATGCTCCCTGGCTAAATATTCATTTGCCATATTCCCCCACTGTTGTGAAAACTTTCTACTGCAACATGAAAACTCATAATATTATGTCTAGATCCGGTGAGTTGATTGAAGAAGCTGTATCTACAACCATTAGAGGGAAATTTATTATGATTTCTGCCAAAATCATAAATGATTTACTTGGTTATGTTGCACCTCCTACTGATCCACCCTCATTCTCTGCCAATAAAACCTTTAAAATTTTGAGACCAAAAGACCCGATTGGCCCCCTCATTTTCAAGCCTATTGATATGCCTGATAATCACAGAATCCTTCATTACATTTATTCCCGGAGCATAGTCAATAAATCCAAGAACTTTACCCACTTTGCTCAAAAGGATTACTATCTCTTGGCTTCTTTGGTTGCTGGGCAACAAAGGAATGTAGGGGAGATCATTTTTAATAAGATGAGGCGGTTTCGATTTTCTTCAACAAGATCCACAACCATACCTTACCCTCAACTTGTTTCCTTCATCTTGATGAAAAACAAAATTTGGTATCTGGAAGGAAAAGAAAGGGTACTCATCTCACGGTTTGGTAAGACTCAGTTAACTCATATGGGTATCAATCTTCCGGTGAGTCGGACCAAAGCCACATCAAAAAGGGAAGCCACTCCATCCAGAGGAGATGAGGCACAATCATCTGCACAAGGACCTATTCCTCCTCCTTCCTTTCTCAATGCCTCTCTGTCTAATCATCTGTCTGAGGTAATTAATCAAGCTGTATCAAGTTTGAAGAAGGAGTTAGTCACTGGATATGAGAAGCTTGTGGAGAAGATGGAAGCACAAGTCATCAATCTGGTAGACAAGGCCAATCTTAATTTTGAACTGATATTCAAAACTCAGGATGAGATGTCTGAAGAAATAGGCTTTGTCGGCTTTTGCCTTGGTAACCTCTTCAAAAATAACCAAGGATTGCAATATAGGGTACAATCCCGGATCGTCTCTCGAAGAGCCTTTTATTAATTACTTAGAAACTAAGTGCAATAATTGACATGAAATGAGTTAAAAATGATCTTTGAGCTTTTTGTCTAACAACTAAGTTGCAATTAAACTAAAATGCTTTTAAAACTAATATTTTTGGATTTTTGTAATTGAAGAAGGAATGAAAATTGGTTAGAAATGCAAGTGATGAAGATGCTCTTGGAAATGATTTTCAATGGCTATCCTTGCTCAATTAAAATATTTGGGGAGTTAATTCACTAAGGTTCTAATATATCAAACCTCAATTACCATTGAGTCTAGCATCACAAGAGAGGAACCCCTACCCTTGAAATGCTATTAAGCCCTCTTAGTGTAATGAGTTTCTCTAAGTTTTCTAATATACCAAACCCCAATTACCATTGAGTCTAATGCTTAAACTCATGAACCCATTTATTTAAGCATTATTAAAACCCCTTAGAGAGTGATTATGGAATAAGCAATGCATTTAGGTTCAACTATAATTCTATTTCAATCAAACCATCCAACAATACCATGTTAAATAGAGAGAAACAATAGAATCATAGATAAACATATATATAACCATATATATTGATGAGCACAAATCCTCATTACAAATTCCAAATCACAACAACTCAATCCATAGAAATCATAACTAAAATCATAGTTTCATTACATAAATAAATTCTTAAACCTAAGAAATCACAAATATAATGAATTATAGATAAAATAAACTCCTCTTTAAAGTATATGTGAGCTCAAGTCATCTCCAATTCATCTCCAAGATCAAAGCAATTCAGCTACTCACAGCCATGCATTACTTTAAAATAACCACAGAAAATTCAGAAACATGACAGCCACGTGGTGAAATGCAAAAGAGAAACAGTGGAGACACGGTGGTGACTTCAACGGAATCACAGAAGGAGGGGCTGACGACGGTCTTCGGTGGTGGAGTGCAGCTCTGACGGTGAGACCTCAGCTCTCAACCTCCGCTCACAGATTCCCAGCCTCCCCTAGCTCGCGTCTCTCACTCTCCCACGGCGCTGCTCTCTCTCTCGGTTCTGCTTTCTCGGTTCTGCTCTCTCTCTCGGCGCTGCACTTGGCCAAATAATTTGAACCTCCAAAAATCTTTAATTTCCTTCTTTGATACCTACAATGCAAAATTAAGCAAAAGGTAATATCAAAAGTTCAAGGGACAATATAGAAAAAAATAATAATTAATGAATTTTGACCATTTTACCCCTAATTTCCATTAATTCAAAATAATTGTCCCTAACCAAAATTAATGCTTAATAATGCAATAATGTCCCAGAAAATACATTAAAATCCCAAATTAATTATGGAAAATTCATATAAAAATATGGTTCAATCAATGTCACAGAGGATCACCAATATGGAGACTTTCCTGCACTCCCATTTTCCCTCTTCATCTTCCGGGGTGCCTCCTGAGACCACTCCTCCCTCAGTACCACAGACTCATGTGCTCTTCACCGATCCAGATTCCAATGTAGATGTTACATTTGATCGGTCGCCTTCACTACCTCCCTCATCATCTGTACCACAGCCACCATCTCCCTCTGATCAGCCCATTGACCCTCTCTCTGCCATGATATCATTTGTTCCACCTCCAGAACCCCATTCTGATGTTGACAAAACGGGGGAGAAGGATGTGTAATGTTTTCTGAGCTTCTATAAGGTGTATATGGGTGTTTGGGTAGATTTTTGTATTGGGTAGGATTTGATATGTATTTCATTTTGTCATTTTGAATTACAAGTTATTATGTTATCCTAAGTTATTATGTTATCTTGTGTTATTCAAGGTTGTTTTTGTTTTCCTCAAAGTTAATGATATGGTTCAAGTTTTTGATTATCAAAATTTCAATAATGTTTCAAGTTATTAAGTTCTTATTAAGTTATATACCTCATACTATGCTTATCTTGGTTGTTAAGTGTCCACAGGAAACATTGCAGGAAAACTTGAATTTGAAACTCTTGATATGCATTTGGAAACATTGAAGAATTCCAAAATTTTCAATCTCAAACAATTTCTCTTAAACTTTCATCACAAAGGTTTTGTCATCATCAAAAAGGGGGAGAATGTTAGATCCCAAGTTTTGATGATAACAAAAAGCCAATTGTGTGCAAATCATGTTTTTAGAAGATTAAGAAAAGTTTACAAAGTTACCAAATGCATACTTGATGTGTTACTGATATCTGCTGTGAAATTGCACTTGAGTGCTCGAGCATGAAGTTTGCACTCGAGCATAGATCACCTCTGTGCTCGAGCATGTGCGAGAGAAAGCCAGAAAGTATGTACCCGAGAGGCATTCTCCCATTGTATTCACTAGATCACTCGAGAAGAAGGTATGCACTCGAGCAGAGAAGTCATTCTCACTCGAGCACACATGCGAGTGAGGGCATGCGAGTGTTTGGCCGAGAGCAAGTAATGGCATGCTTCCTTTATTCACTCGAGCAGAGACACCAATGCTCGAGCATGAGCATTCTGTGCTCGAGCAAGGGACTGCGGGTACTTGGCCGAGAGTCATGAAGTTCAGAGATATACAAGTGTGCTCGAGCACATCCATTTATGCTCGAGTGACACATCATTGCTTGCGAGTGAAAATTTCATCCCTCTCCAAATCTGTTGCGAGTGCTTGTTCAAAAGGTATAATTCTTGAGAATATTCTTCTCACTCGAGCAGGAGTCTTTGTGCTCGAGTGAGGGCCCACATCACTCGCGAGTGAAAATTCTATCCCTCTGAAATCCTGATGCGAGTGATGGTTTTGAGAGCATATTCCTTGAGAATATGCGTCTCACTCGAGCAGAGGTAAGTGTGCTCGAGTGAGGGTCCATATCACTCGTGAGTACAAATTCTCACTCTTGTCAAAATGGTATGCGAGTGATGACCCGAGAAGACATTCCCTGTGTAATTTGCAAAGATCACTCGAGCAGAGGTTTTGTGCTCGAGTGAGACCCCTCTTCACCCGCGAGTGAAGATTTTGTCTCTCTGAAATTTATGCAGGCACAACCCGATAACAGAGGCATATGAAGGAAAATAGGAGATCACTCGAGGTGAGCCTTTCATGCTCGAGTGATGCCCTGTTTGACCGCCAAAAATGCTAAGTATCACAACGTTCATTACGAATATGGTTTATTGTTTCAAAATCATATCATCATTACTTTTTATCATTGTTTAACATTGTTTTGATTGTTTTAAAAGTATGATACAGGAATATGAACGTTTGAATTGAACCACATGAGGAAAGTAATACAACGGCAGACAAGATGATTATAAACACGCTGGCACCTACCGCACTCAGATTATTCAAACATGCACGTGTCTGCCAATACTTTCAAATGTCCCGCTCCATAAATGAAGAATTTCCAAACGGGCAAAAACTGGAGCAACTATATATATACAGAGACTCAAGGAGAAACTACAACAACGTAGCACATGCATTCATAAGCTCATACCAAGTTTCTGCTATTCATCATTTTTCTCTGTATACACATTGATCTTCAGTGTTCAGTCATTTGCTCTGTAAGAGAGTCCTCATTCAATTCATAATTCTATGTGTAATTGATCTCAAGGTATTGGGACCTTGAGTGGGGTGTTTTTCCTTACGAGAGAAGCCGTTGAGAGAATTTCTTGTTGTGTCTTCCACTCTTAAGTCTTATAAGATACAAGCAGAAGAGAACGTTGCTGCTCGTAAGACTTACAGTTGTGTAAGCAGGAGAGAACGTTGCTGCTCATAAGTCTTGTTTGTATACATAAGCAAGTGAGAAGAGTCATAGGTTGTTTTTCTGCACGTAAGACTTGTCGTAAGGGGGAGAGAAATTTCTTGTTGAGAGAATATTTCTGCTCGTAGTCCGTTTAAGGACGATTGTTGTTTTGTGGCGTTCTGAGAACCCATTGAATCTTGGAGATATAGTGAAAAGCTCAGTAGGTCTTGATCTCTGAGGACTGGACGTAGGCCTGGTTGTTAGGCCGAACCAGTATAACTCTCTGTGTTCAAATCTTCTCAACTCTACTCTATCTACTATATTTTTCATATCACCACATCAAGCGAAAAATTTATAACATCACCCAATTCACCCCCTCTTGGGTGAAGCTTGCCTCTTACAGTTGGGCTTTTAAAATAACATTTAGCATCTCACTTCCTTGTGTGAATTTTTCAAGAGTTTTTGTGAGATCAATGTTTTTCTTTTTCAAAGATAAACAATTTTCACAATCCTTTCCCTTAAGTTCAGTTTCAAGAACTTTGTTTTTCTTTTTAATAACAATCAGTTCTGTAACTATTTTGATGAATTCAGAATGTAAAGCATTATATTCGAAAAGTAATTCATCATAGGTAGGTTCAGAATCATTTACCTCTTCTTCTGTTTCTTCTTGAGCAACAAGACATATATTAGCTACTTCTTCTTCATCACTTTCTTCATCTGAGGAGCTATCACCCCATATAGCAGATACAAAGGCTTTCTTTTTGTTGAAGAATTTACCTTTTCTCTTTTCTTTGCTCTTTTGGTTCAAATCTGGACATTCTGACTTGATATGTCCTAGTTTCCCACATTCATAGCAAATGATATGATCTTTACTACTATTTCCTTCTTTCTGAAAATGTTTGAATCCTTGACCTTCCTTGTAGAACTTTCTGAATCATTTTATGATTAGACCCATCTCGTCATCGTCGAACTCTTCATTCTCATCCTGATTTTCTTCTTTCGCTTTTAGAGCTAGACCTTTCTTTTTCTTGTCGCCAATGTCATCTAGTTCTCTTTTGAACTTTAGTTTGCTTTCATATTCAGAAAGACTTCCAAATAGAGAAGCAACTGATCTCATTGATTCTCCTTTTGCTTCTTCTATTGCAGTAACTTTTGCTTCCCATTCTTTAGAAAGAATATTCAAAATCTTTCGTACTTGGGTGTGCTGATCATAGACTTTCCCAAGAGCTGCAAGTTGATTAACAAGATGAGTATATCTAAGTTCGAATTCAGAAATTGACTCACCTGATTTCATTCGAAGTAAATCGAATTCGGTGACCAAGGTGTTGATTCGATTCTCCTTTATTCCCGATGTTCCCTCATGAGCTATTTCCAGAGCTTCCCACATTTGCTTTGCTGTTGGGAGTGTACAAATTCTGAAATATTCACTTTGACTCAAAGCGCTCTGTAACATCAGAATTGCCTTACTGTTGAGAGTGATGAGTTTCTTGTCATTCTCATCATATTCCGCTGGCGTTTTTGGAATTTTCTGAGAATCTTCAATCTTTGTAGGTTGATAATTTCCACTCTCAATTACATCCCATAGCCCATATTCAGTAGCCATCACGAACACTCTGAACTTAGCTTTCCAGAAAGAGAAGTGTTCTCCATTGAAACCAGGGGGTCTAGTGATGGATGCTCCGTCGGGAAGAATTCCTTCACCCATGCTTGCCATTGGATCCTTCTTAGGCTGTTAAACCTTAATAAGAAGACCTATGCTCTGATACCAACTGTTAGATCAAGTGTTTCACCCAAGAGGGGGGTGAATTGGGTGATACTAAAATTTCTTCTGAAAATATAAAACTTTGACAGAGAAATTAAAACAGTAATGAGTGAGGAGAAATATCACCGAAGTGTATACCGGGAGTTATACTGGTTCGGTCACAACTACTTTGACCTACGTCCAGTCCTCAGAGCTTCTCTGAGAGTTTCACTATAGCTTCCAAGATTCAGTGGGTTCTTGGCACCTCAGTACAAGCAAGTTCCTTTCACCTGGACACTCGCTCCCCCTTACAAGTTGTATTCCAATCCCAACTCAAGGTTCTACAACCTTAAGTTATCTCAATAACAAATATTGAGTTTGAATGAAATATCTCTCTTACAGAGTAAATGAGAATCACTGAAGCATAGAAATACAATTTCAACGTGAAAACAGAGTAATGAACTTAATAAGTCATTTTTGTGTGTGCGCTTGTTCTTCTTTCTCTGTTTGAAGGTTCCTATTTATATAGGTATGTTGTTGATGACCGTTGGAATATTTCCTTTCATCCGTTGGTGAGTGCGCAGCCACTATTGACTTTTCAAGTTTTTGAAAAATATCCGTTGGCGGTGGTTGGCATTTGAACGTTTCATTTGACTTTCATTTCTTGATATGATTTCTTCATTGTTTATCTGTAAATAGACTAAGAATACTAATACAATGAAAGGTTAATCATATAGGAAACAATATAATGAAAGTTTGAATGATTTCTAAATTTCTGGGTAAGCTTACTCGAGTAGGTACTCGAGTATCCCTTGAAGTTTACTCGAGTACCTACTCGAGTAACATCGAGAAATCATTGTTTAATTGCAAGTCAATGAATAAATATAAGATTACTCGGGTAGTGCATGGAGTAAACTAAATTTCAAACCTTTGGAAAAGTTATTTACTCGGGTACATACTCCAGTAAAGCTTTTGCAACTTCATAGGTTACTGGGGTAACACCTCGAGTAAACTTTCAAATAACTTTTGATTACTCGATGCTTTACTCCAGTAATGTTGGCAGGATTTCAAGACCGAAAGCAATTACCTTGTTGCTCGGGTAGGGACTCAAGTAATGCACCCATTTTTGCATAGGTTACTCGAGTACCCCCTCGAGTAACTGAGACTTTTGAACATGACTTACCCGGGTACCAACCTCCAGTTTTTCACTTACTTTAGTATGTTACTCGAGTAGCTCCTCGAGTAACATTGGCAATGGTACAAAGTGCCGAGAGTTACATATTTTCAGAAACAGAGTTACTCGAGTAGCTCCTCGAGTATCATGGGGAAAATTTGAAGGCAACTGGAAGTTTTCACATAGTTACTCGAGTAGTTCCTCGAGTAACATTAGCAGTAGTACAAAATGCCGAGAGTTCCATATTTTCAGAAACAGTGTTACTTGAGTAGCTCCTCGAGTATCATTGGGAAAACTTGAAGGCAACTGGAAGTTTCACACATTGTTACTCGAGTACCTCCTCGAGTAACATTGGCAGGCCGAGAGCAACTCCAAGTTTTTACCTGGTTACTCGAGTAGCTCCTCGAGTAACATTGGCAGGTTACTGGAAGTTGTCTCTTGGTTACTTCAAGTTTTGTCTCATTACTCGAGTAGGTCCTCGAGTAATGCCTTAGAAGACTTGTTTCTGATCAAGTTCCTCAGCATTTTCTCTTGGCCTTTCTTCATTACTCCAATGCTTACTTCAAGTGATGCTTGATCCTGTTATTATTTTGTTCAAACTTGTTCTTTTTTTTAATTATTTCCTTTTTAAACCATACTTTTGTTATCATCAAAACATGAGATCTAACATGATTCTCACAAGAATCTCAAATGGACCAATGTATTGTAGGCTCAGCTTCTTTCTCTTGATCGATCTACCAATTCCCTGACTGGAGACACCATCAAGAACACGTGATCTTCAACTTCAAACTTTAGAGGCCTTCTCCTTTTATCAGTATAGCTTTTCTATCAACTTTGCACTGTTAAGAGCCTCTTTCTGATAATCTTGATATGCTCTATGGTATGATCAACTAGATTTGACCCATACAGCCTTCTTTCAGACAACTCTATCTACCACAAAGGTGATTGGCACTTTCTCCAATATAGTGTTTCATAAGGAGCCATATGAATGGTTGCATGATAGCTATTATTGTACGCAAACTTAGCAAGTGGAAGGAAGTGATCCTAATTCCCTTTAAATTCCAGAACACACATTCTTAACATATCTTCCAGCATTTTTATAGTTCTTTCTGACTAACCATCTATCCATGGATGGTAGGCCATAATAAACCTCAATTTCATACCTAAAGCTTCATGTAAAGCTTTCTAAAACCTTAAAGTGAAATGAGGATCTCTGTCAAAAATAATGCTCTTCGATGTACCATGGATTCTTACTATCTCTTTGATGTATATCTTTACCAGTTTGCCAGGAGAGTAGCTAGCATTGATTGGTATGAAATGTGTTGACTTTCTTGAATCAATCAAAAATCACCTAGATCGCATCATAGTTTCTGATTCTGGGTAATCCTACCACCATGTCCATAGTTACAAATTCCTAATTCCATTCTAGAATTTTAGGGCTTTGGAGTAATCTTGGAGGCCTCTGGTGTTCAATCTTTACTTTCTAACAAGTAAGGTACTGTGCCACATACTCAATCACATCACTCTTCAGCCTCAGCCACCAATATATAGACTTCAAACTATAATACTTATTGGTCATTACTGGGTGAAGAGTATACTGACTCTTGTATGCCTCATCCAGGATTTTCTACCTCACGTCAGACCGGCACATTTAGACCGGTTGTAGTGGATGAGGTCTAAGAGAAATGCGCAGTGACATTTTTGTAATTATAAAAAACTTGGGAGACTGGTTATTATAATAACCGGTATAAAAATATTATTTAGATTGTTAGAATCGGTAGGCACAGCGGAAGAATTTTAAAAATTTTCACCGATCTTAATCGAGGATCTATCAACGGCGTTTAAACCAAGTTGGAAGGATTCATACCTTTTGATGATTTAGAGTTTTCACGATCTCTAGGAGCCAACACGTTAGGTCCGTTCCCTCTACCGGTACCCACATGAATGCTCTCTAACCGAGACTACGTGCTAGCGCCTCTAATGTCTCCTAGGGTTTCACTTGCGGCTCTCAATTCTCATGTGCGTATCAATATATCTACTCTATCAAGTTTATAACCTATGAGGCCTATTTTCAAATTTCAAAATTAATCATCATTAATTTCGAAATTAATTAACTATTAATTATCTTGATGAGCTAATTAAATAAATTCAGTTTAAATTAAATCTGTCCAACAGTTTTAATTTAATCTATTTATTTAAACCAAATAAAGAGCCATTAGATTTAATTTATCTTTATAAATTAAATCTGAGATACTATATCTCTATCATGTTAGTTATTAAATTTAATATATCTTAATAAATTAAATTTAAAACTAACACAATATAATAATATTATATAATACACACACACATATATATAAGATATATATATTTCGAAAATATATATCTATATATTATTATTAATGAATTTTATATTATATATATATAAATATAAAATTCGTCCACCCTAAGGGCATTGTGACGTAGTTATACATGAGAAAAGCTTATGACTTGATCCATATAGCTTTCTCATAGTGGGTCGGTCCAGCACCTTGTACTTTTACAAGTACCTAAGACTTTGATTCGTATCTCCATATCTTATCAAAGTCATACTGATCTTGTTTAATCTCTGCTCCCGCATAGATGACCGACCATGGACATTTTAGGACAATCTTTATGAATTATCCAAGGATATAATTATCACAGTTGACATGTAAATAATATGATAACAGAATGGAGAAATTTCATTAAAATAATAATGTTCAAAGTACAATGATTGGCCCTTAGGGCACAATTTCCAACACAGTCGACCCATTGTATTGGATAGATTTGCATTGTTAATGAGAATTGTACTATTCGAATTACTCTTCTTTTATCTCGATCTCTCAACTCTCTTCTACCTGTTCATTATGTAGTAGTTAAACTAGGTACTTGGGTGTAATGAATGCATGCTCTCATCATACTCCTTCCTTTTCCAAGGGAAAAAGTAGAAAACAAAGAAAAAGGTGTTGAAATATATAGATCGTAGTTGGATACAAGCTAAACGGATGAGTATTGTGTTGGAAATTGTGCCCTAAGGGCCAATCATTATACTTTGAACATTATTATTTTAATGAAATTTCTCCATTCTGTTATCATATTATTTGCATGTTAACTGTGATAATTGTATCCTTGGATAATTCATAAAGATTGTCCTAAAATGTCCCTGGTCGGTCATCTATTCGGGAGCAGAGATAAAACAAGATCAGTATGACTTTGATAAGATATGGAGATACGAATCAAAGTCTTAGGCACTTGTAAGAGTGCAAGGTGCTGGACTGACCCACTATGAGAAAGCTACATGGATCAAAGTCTTAGGAACTTGCTAGAGGCCGCTTGCGACTTTTGGGTTAGTATAATTATTGGGCCACTGCCAACTTCATATGGGCCTACAGGGTCGCACACAATAATAGCCCAACACGAGATAATGTTTAATTCACGGTGGATGAATTATATATATATATAATATAAAGAATATTATATAGATATATATTTTTTTGAAATATATATCTCATATATATATATATATATGTATATATATATTATATGATATTATTATATTGTGTTAGTTTTAAACTTAATTTATTAAGATATATTAAATTTAATAACTAACATGATAGAGATATAGTATCTCAGATTTAATTTATGAAGATAAATTAAATCTAATGGCTCTTTATTTGGATTAAATAAAGAGGTTAAATTAAAACTGTTGGACAGATTTAATTTAAACTAAATTTATTTAATTAGGTCATCAAGATAATTAATTGTTAATTAATTTTGAAATTAATGATGATTAATTTTGAAATTTGAAAATAGCCCTCATAGGTTATAAACTTGATAAAGCAGATATATTTATATGCACATGAGAATTGAGAGCCGCAAGTGAAATCCTAGGAGACATTAGAGGCGCTAGCACACAGTCTCGGTTGGAGAGCATTCGTGTGGATATCGGTAGAGGGAGTGGACCTGACATGTTGGCTCCTAGAGATCTTGAAAACTCTGAATCATCAAAAGGTATGAATCCTTCCAACTTGATTTAAATGCCGTTGATAGATCCTCGATTAGGATCGGTGAAAATTTTTAAAATTCTTCCGCTATGCCTACCGATTCTAACATTTTGAATATGATGTTGGGGTGAGGGGTTTTTTAGACTTTGCAAAAAGAAATGCCGATGATGATAGTGGGATGTTTTATTGCCCTTGTGTAAAATATTTGAATGAGAAGCAACTAAGTGCTACAGATATATACACATTTAATTTGTGAAGGGTTTTCTAAGATGTATATAGTATAGGTATGGCATGGTGAACAATTAGAAATGCTAAGTGAATCTCAACAGGGGGAGTGATTTGTGATAATAATGACACGGATTTGGATGATTGGATAGAGGATATTATTCATGATGTAGGAGAAGAGGCTTTTGAACAATTACATGTATATGATAATATGTGCAGTGATGCTGAGAAGCCGCTGTACCCAGGATGTAAAAAATACCAATTGATGAAAGCTATATTGGAATTAGTAAGCTTAAAAACATGGCATAGATGGAGCGATAAGAGTTTTTTAGAAATGATTAAGGTCTTTAAAGACATGCTTCCTGATGATAATGTGTTGCCTTATTGATACTATGATGCTAAGAAAATACTGTGTCCACTAGGGATAAACTATAAAAAGATCCATGCATTCCCTGACGATTGCATATTGTATAGAAAAGAGCATGAAGAGAAGTAGTAATGTCCGATATGTGAAACTCTTAGGTATAAATCAAACAAGGGCCCTGCAAAAGTGTTATGGTATCTTCCAATCATACCAAGGTTCAAGCACTTGTTTGCCAATGAAATTGATGCTAAAAATTTGAGATGGCATGCAGATGAGCGGATTTCTGATGGAAAGCTTCGACATTCAGCTGATTCTTCTCAATGGCAGAAAATCGATCAATTATTTCCTACCTTCAGTGAAGAACCTAGGAATCTCAGGGTTGGGCTTAGCACAGATGGCATGAATCCTTATGGTAGCCTAAGCAGTATACTTAGTTCATGGCCTATTCTGTTGGTAATTTACAACTTATCTCCTTTGTTATATATGAAACAAAAGTACATTATGTTGTCTATATTGATTTCGGGACCAAAGCAACCCGGAAATGACATAGATGTTTACCTAGAACCCTTGATCGAAGACTTGAAAGGGTTATGGGATAAAGGTGTCGATGTTTTTTATGCGAACAAGAAGGAGACTTTTAATATGTGAGCAATGATCTTTTGTACTAAAAATGACTTTCCTGCATATGGGAACTTGTCAGGATATAGCGTTAAAGGCCACAAAGCATGTCCGATTTGTGAAGAAGGCACATGCTACCATCAACTTCAACATGGAAGAAAGACGGTTTACCTTGACCATAGGCGATTTCTTAAACGAAGCCACCCTTATCATAGATTAAAAAAAGCTTTTTTCGGTGGCCAAAAGTTTGAAGATGCTCTAGAGGCATTGACTAGGGAGAAAATTTATGAAAAGGTGAAAAATATCAATACTATCTTTGGTAAGTCATCAAAGAGAAGAAATGAGAAAAGTATATGGAAAAAAAGGTCCGTCTTCTTCGATCTTCCGTTATGGCGCAATCTTGATGTCAGACACTGTATTGATTTCATGCATGTGGAGAAGAACGTATGTGATAGTATTGTTGGGATATTGCTCAACATATAAGGAAGTTCTAAGGATGGCATGAAGGCAAGATTAGATTTGCAAGAAATGGGAATGCGAGAAGATTTACATCCTAGGCCATATGGTAATAGAACTTTTTGTCCTCCAGCTACTTATACTTTGTCTAAGGATGAGAAAAGAAGCTTTTGTGAGTGTTTACATGGCACCAAAGTTCCCTCAGAGTATTCTTCAAATTTTAAAAAGCTTGTATCGTTGAAAGACTTAAAGTTAATAAGGCTAAAGTCTCATGATTGTCATGTCTTAATGCAACAACTACTCCCAGTAGCTATTCAAGGCATTGTCGAATATGATCTTCAACACATTAACTAGACTTTGTTTCTTATTTAATGCCATTTGTTGTAAAGTCATTGACACAGAAAGATTAGAGGAATTGGAAAATGAAGGATATATGATCTTGTGCTAGCTTGAGAAGCTTTTATTCCTTCTTTTTTTGACATCATGGTACACCTGATTGTTCACTAAGTAAGGGAGATAAAGTTGTGTGGCCCTATCTATTTTCGGTGGATGTACCCAATTGAAAGAACTATGAAAATCCTAAAAGGGTATGTGAAGAACCCCAACTGGTCAGAAGCATCTATTGTTCAGAAATATATTTCTGAAGAAGCTATGGAATTTTTTCAACATTATTTGTTAAATGTATGACATATTGGGCTTCCTAAACGTCAAAATCAAGAAGGGGGTAGACACGGGGCAACAGTAAAGACTGTAGATGCTGATGAATTGCAACAAGTCTACTTGTACATCTTGAATAATGTTGATGAAGTTAAATATCACATGAATGCCCATAAAGAAATTGTACGGAAACAAAATAGTCAAATGACTGAACAAAGGTTAATTAGGGAGCATAATAGAACTTTCGCACATTGGTTCAAACAAAAGGTTGACGAAGAAGAATGTGTTTCTAATACAATAAATTGGTTAGCACGTGGTCCTGAAGTTGATGTCATAAGTTGGCATTCATTTGTGATCAATGGTTATACCTTTTACACGAAGTCCCTAGATGATAAGAGCACAATCCAGAACAGTGATGTTGTATTAGTAGCTGAATCTATGCATTTCTCTAGTTCGAAAGATAAGAACACTAAATTGGTTATCATACCTTATTATAGGGTTATTAAAGAGATATGGGTGGTTGACAATGTTAAAATCAGATTTCCCATTTTCAAATGCATGTGGGTTGATGTCAATAATGGTGTGAATATCGATAGGTTAGGATTTACAATAGTAGATTTGAATAATAGAAGTTTTGGGGTTGAACCTTTCATTATGGCAGATCAGGTGCAACAAGTGTTCTATATTATTGATCAAGCAAATAAAATATGGTCTGTAGCTCTCTAAGGAAAAAGGGTCGTTGATATTGATGAAAAAATTCGCTCAAATTATGATATTCTTGAGACTCCTTTTTCTATAGGTCTACCAGAATTGAACGAAGAAGATGAAGCTGATAATGAACATGGCACAGGAAATTATCATCATGAGGGAATATGGGAGGATATCTCTTTATGATACTACTTTGATCGAAAGTAATTATGATTATGATTTATATCCGAATAATGTATTTAGTTTTTCCATAGATATAATCTTCTCATGTTGTAACTTAACAATTTATCTTTCTTTGTTGTCGTTAGAGGCAAATGACAGATCCCCGGCATCCTAGTGTAAAGGATCAGCCACCTACTGCACCTCAGAGTCAGCCACCTATTGCCCAGAAGATTCAGCCAACTAGTGCTCCTCAGAGTTAGCCATCTAGTGTTAATTAGAGCGAGCCTACCAATGCTCGGAGCTAGGATCATAGTGAGCCTAGTAGCCAGTCTGTACGAAGGGGTAGATGTGGCACACGGTTGACAGATATTTCCCTCAGTCGGAGTGTAGGGCAAAAGATACCAATTGAGTTTGGTAGATATTGCAAACCAATCAGGCCTAATGTAAGCCGATATAAGAGTTTTGTCGGCCTCCTTGCACGTAACAAGCCAAGCATCTTGATAGAGGAGTGGAGATATGTTGATGAAAAGGTGCGGTAACATATTTGGTACACTATCTAGGTATACAATTCTCTTATGTTCTGTATGTAATTACTATCAAATATGTCACAAATCTGTCACTTCTCCTTCAATTCATGCATTCCAGCTCACCTACGATGTTCCTTAGAATGAGATGTTGTACAAAAAGACAATGACTTATTGTATGAGTGTTGGAACAAGTTTAAGACAAATCTGACCAACAATTACATTTATATTGAGGTGAAAGATGGTCAGCCTCGTCCTAATCCGTGCGATAAGTATACATTTCTTGATCAAGCGACTTGGCACACATTTGTTATGCTTCAGACTACTCCAGAATCTTTGGTTAGTTGACTTATTTGTTATTTTATTTACTTATCAATTATCTTAATTGATTGTAACATTTTCCTTTTGTTTAATTTCTTATTTACAAGCAAAAAGGCAAAAAGCACAAGAGAGTGGTAGAAAGCATGATTGCTCTCATACAATGTCTTGTGGGGTTTATGCAAAGGCTGAAAGAGACTTGTTGGCGGCCAAACAGAAGAGATTATAAGAAGTATCTCATTCTGATCCTTTTGTTCTTCTTTCTCCACCATCTCTGATTCATAGCAAAGAAAAATGGTTATTTGCTCACCAAAAGAGGAGTGGGTCTTATATGAGTGAACAATCTCATATAGTAGGTGAAAATATTGTAAATATATATCGTTGCTGTTCTTAATTACATAAGAAACATACTTGATTACTTATGTTTGTTATTTTGTATTATCTTACAGGAGGAACTTAAGAAAAAACAAGCTGAGGGATCTTTTAAGTTGGAGGGTAAGAATGATATTCTAATTGTTGCTACTGGCAAACATAAGCATCCAGGCCGTGTCAAGGCAGTTGGAGTAGGGGTAGGGATACGGGATTACTTTGGAGACCCCGTACGCCATTCCTTAAACAACGTGACTAGGGAGGAATTGGAGACTATGTTGGCCACTACAAGAGCATAAGCAAAGGCCGAGGCTGAAGCATCATTTGATATACTATTAAAGACCCGGTTGAGCAAGATGAAAGAGGAACTGATCGTGTTTAAGAGCTCATGACAAGATAACAGTGCTCCCTAGCCACAATTGATTGATCCTAATAAGCAGAGCACTAAAGGGAGTTGTTGCAACATCGGTCAATCATCAGAGGGTCTTGCAAGAGAAATCACTGAGCCTCTTATGATATTTTTGTCAAGGATCCTCTAAGACAGTTAGTTGCAGAGGGTAATATGCATAACCTGGGATCAACTATCCACCACTAACAAATGGAAGCTGATCAACTCTTAGTGTTAGTTGACAAGGTGCTCATTACAGATGCACCTATCCTTATCCCTTCTGATGAATTCAAGATCGTAAGCGATATCCTGGGTATGTTCATCTTGTGGCCAAAGAACCTTGTTTCTGTTCGAGCTAAGGAAAGTCCGATCAAAGCCCCACCATGTCCAGCTCCCTTCACTCAAGAAGTTTCAAAGCCTCCATTAAATAGCATGCAACAAGTAATTCTGATGGCATATGATTCATCTTTTAAAACAAGAGATTGGCCTACGGATTCAGTTGTTGGCAAGATAGGGGTGACATGCTATCTTAAGAGTGATGATTTGATGTCCCTGGTAGCTCCTAGACAGAATCTTATGATTGGGATTGTCCAACTGTTCTTAATGTAAGTGTCTTCTACAATTCAAAGCAAATATTTTAAAAATTTCACCGTTTACCTTTGATTTATGTGCTTGCATTATTATAGGTACATGCATTATAGGTTGGTCTCCTCTGGCAAAAGTGAAAAATTTTGATTCTTATGGCCATCGAATCCAAGAGAAAGGGACCACTGCTGCTATCAGACATAAATACTTATCAGAGAGGCTTAGTGAAACTGGAACTGAGTGTTTCTTGGCTCCATATGTGCATGGGTAAGAAACAAACTTATATTTTATAATTTATATCATGTTTTATGTTTGCTTAATATTCTTCTCTTTTTTTTCAGTGATCATTGGCAGTTGGTTCTTTTATGCAAGAGTAGTTACACTGTCATCCTTTTATGCTCCCTCCACTTCAAACGAGGGAATGATTTGAAAAAGACCATAAACTCGTTAGTTTTCTTGTATTATTACCTTTTGTGTGCAAAGTTTATGGAATTTATATAAAATAAATAACCTTTATGATTTTGATAATCATATGGCTATGCGGACATTCTAACACACTGTGTATGTTAAGCATGTTCGTGACTTAAAGGACCCTACATGGATCATGCCAAAGGTTAGCACATATTGATTTGTTTAAAGAATGTAATAAGCTATGCCTTTATATTTGTTTTAATGATATCATGTTTTTTCGCAGAGTCGTTGACAACCACAGGAGTTCAACTTATGTGGTTTTTATGTTTTGAGACACATTTATAATATTCTCACTCTAGGCACGACTGATTTTACTTAAGAGGTAAATTTATATTTCAAAACTTTTGTATTACTTTATTGTTTTTAAGTTACTAGGTTAATGTTTTGTCTGGTTTTGGTGTTACAGATGTTTGATCTTTCTGATCCCTTTCCTGAAGAAGATATTGATTTCATTCGCATATGTTGTGCTGAATTCATCCATGAGCTATTACAAAAATAGTGAGTTTTTGGATCCAATGTTACATTGTACATTGTTCTCCTATGTATTGCTGACAATGAAATCTGTTACGTTGCTTCTGTGCAATCTGTTACTTACTTCATACATGCACTCCATTGCATCCATTGTATTTTACATTGTTCTCTATTGCTTCAAGATTCATTACTGCTGTCATTTGGTCCTCCTTACTATCTAATTGCACTGTTGATGTTATTTAGTGATAAACTAAGGTTGGTCATTACCTTTGGCTAAATTCTTGACAAATTTGCTTGCACTCTACTATAACTGGAATTACTGTCAAACCTGTGCATTAAGATGTCATGCATAGTTTCCTGAAGTCTGGGATTTAAATAAAATTCTACATTATTATGAAGCCTTTATTGAAATTGAGCAAATCTATTTGGTATTTTCTGTGCATTTGATATGAATTTCTTGTTTGCTTTTTGTTTCTGCAGGTTGGGTTAGGTCAAGCATTATCTTCATCTGAGTTTTGCTGCACATTCTATTACACTGGTATGCTGTTAACATTGTCTAACTCATTCCTAGTTTTCCCCTGTTTATGGCCTCTGTTTGAAGTGGATGTTGTTTGAAACTTGGTGAAAATGTGCATTTGCACTTCATTTACCTTGCTGAAACAAAATTGAGTCTTTGGAAAGCTATCATAGTAAAGTAAATCTTTGAAATACTTTCCTAATCTATAGAGTTAGGGACTGAAACTACAAGTGCATTTGCACTGAAATTGAGCCAATGAAGTATACATTACTTGTCATATTCTTCTATATTGTAATTAAATTACTGCAAATGAATCATCAATATGTCACTGGCTTGTCTGAAAATTTGTTACTACTATAGATTGCTGCATTTGAAGATTGAAATTGAAATTTGTGATTGTTCTGTACTGCTGTTAAAATAGGTTCATTAAACATGCTGCTAGAGTTGGGTTCTATTTTTGTTATCATTCTGACCTTTTGCTTGTTAACCTGATATTGAGAATATATATTCACTTGTGCCTTGAATTCAACAATCGTGAAATTTGTGAAACTATCCACTATGTAGATAAGATTTTTTGAACTTCCACTGCGTATATATATTAAAGGGACCTTTTTTTTAAAAAAAATAGAACCTTTAAGACCAGTTGTAGCTACAACGGGTCTTAAAAGGTCTGACCTTTCAGACCTATTATAAGCAGAACAGGTCTTAAAAGTGACATTTAAGACTGGTTTTAGGAACAACCGGTCTTAAAAGTATGACCTTTATGACTTTTAAGACCGGTTCCAACAACCGGTCTAAAAATAATAGACTTTTTAGACCTACTGTAACAAGACCTAATACACAACCGGTCTAAAAAGTGAAATTTCCACTAGTGTATCAAACTAATCCATTGGGCAACAAATCATAATCATGAGTCTCTCCTTATTCGATCATGGTTTGGATGGGTCGTACACGTTCATCCTGGATTTGAGCCTCTTTAATCTCAGACATCAAATCACTCTCCCCTTGGATAATACCATAGCTAGTATATAGGATTTGGTTTGAGAGATTTAGATCCCAAAAATCTTCTATTAATTTTCCTTCTTGTATCATCATTGCTACAACTAGCACTGCCTTTCGACTAAGTGTATTTGCGACAACATTAGCTTTACTTGGGTGATATTTTATCTCTAGGTTATAGTCTTTCAGTAACTCCAGCCATTGGTACTATCTCATATTCAATTCTTTCTGATCATATAAATGCTTGAGACTCTTGTGGTCACAGTACAATCTACCATCACACCATACAGGTAATATCGCCATATCTATTGATGCAAACATAATCACCGCAAGCTCCAGATAATGGGTGGGATGGTTTATTTCATGAGGCTTCAGCTGTCAGGAGGTGTAGGCCACCACTCTGCCCTGAGGCATAAGGACACACCTCAACCCCTACTTACTAACATCACTGTACACAACATAAGTCAAGCTAGGATCGGGTATAGTCAACATTGGTGTCGTTGTTAACCTCTCTTTCAACTCAGTGAAGTTCTTCTCACATCGATCATCCCACTTAAAAGGTTGATCCTTCCATGTCAGCTTGGTCATCCACAAGGTAGTCCAGGAGAAATCTGAATGAACCTTCAGTAATAACCAGCAAAACCCAGAAAATTGCATATCTTAACAACAGTTCCCGGCTTCTTCTAGTCTAGCACTGGTTCTAATTTACTGGGATCAATTGAGACCCCTTCTTGCAAGATGGCATGGCCCAAAAAATTTACTTCCGAAAGCCAAAACTCATACTTGCTTAATTTGGCATAGAGTTTCTTCGCTCGAAGAATTTATAGCACTAACCTCAAATGATGCTCGTGTTCTTCATTACTCTTGGAGTATATCAGAATGTCGTCGATAAAAACCACCATGAATTGATCTAGATATTGTCGAAAGACACAATTCATGTAATCCATGAATACAGCAGGTGCATTAGTCAATCCGAACGGCATGACTAGAAACTCATAGTGCCCATACCTAGTCCTGAAAGCAGTCTTAACTACTTCTTGTGCTTTTACTCATAGCTGATGATAAACCAAGCTTAGATCAATCCTTGAAAATACATAAGAACCAGATAGTTGATCTAAAAGGTCATCGATTCTGAGAAGTGGATACTTGTTCTTGACAGTTATCTTATTTAGTTCTCTGTAGTCTATACATTGCCTCAGACTCTCATCTTTCTTCTTGACAAATAATACTGGAGCTCCCCATGGCAAAACATTGGGTTGAATGAACCCTTTTTCAAGTAACTCTTCAATTTGTTTCTTTAGCTCTGCCATCTCGTTTGGGGCTATTCTATATGGGGACTTTGATAAAGATCCAACTCCAAGCATAATTTTGAGTGGAAATTCCACTTCCCTTTCCTGAGGCAATCTGTTAAGATCATCTGGAAATACTTCAAGGTACTCTTTTACCATGGGTAATTTCCTAGAGTTTTTCTGTCTCTCCCTGCATGGAAAAGAATACCATATACCCTTGGCACCCCTTCTTTAGGCATTTCTCAGCCTTGCTATTGAGAGGAAGTTCAAATTAGTACTCATATTATCATTCTTCTGCGAATTAGGATAAACTATTATCTTGTTCCATAATCTAGCCACACATTATTCACTGTCAACCAATCAAAACCCATTATGACTTATAATTGAAAGAGTAGTAAACAAATAAAGTCGATCGTGGACTCATGCCCATTAACGGTTATTACAATTCAAACAAGCATCAATAGTCATAGCCTTATCACCTATCAATGTCAACACAACTATGTCAATTGGCAGTTTATGAACATGCAATCCTAGGCGCTTTACACAGTCATAGGCAATGAAGGAATGACTAGGACCCGAAACAAATAAAGCTTGCAGCAAACTACCATTTAGAAGGATTTTACCTTGAATCAGGTCGGGGGACTTCCATACTTCTTTATATGTCATGGCAAACCCCTGCCCTAATTCCTAGGTTTTGGCTCTGCCAGTCGTTGCTTGCATTCACTAGTAATATGTCCTATCTGCTTATAGTTGTAACAAATTATTTTCCATGAAACCAGGGGCCTTTGGTTCTTGTAATCCTCAGGTCAATAGGGTTTCTTACCACCACCCTTGGATAAGGATCATTGACTCTTATGCTTCTGAGAAGAATTTCCCTTATTGGGCTCACCATGGCTGCTACCACCCTTGGCTGGGTATAGATCCCTCATATTGTTCTCTGTAATTTGGCACTACTCCACAGCTTTATTAAATTTAGTAAAATGTCGCAAGGCTCACCTTTTCCTTAATTTATGCCTCAACCCTCAGATCAACATGTCAGAGCCCCACTCCTCATCATCCATTCATCTCAAGTAAAAGGAGTAATGGGCCAGTCAAATAAATCAAGATAGGTAGTCATGAAAAGTCACTTCACACCCTGCTGTATAGACAAGAATTATTATTCCTTTTCAACCCTAACTGACTTAGGAAAATACTTGTCATTAAATTTTTCCTAGAATATCTCCCAGGTCACAGGCACATTTTAAGTCCGCAGGTCAGAGCAATGTTCCACTACCACCGTCGGCATCCCCCTTTAGCTTATAAAAGGCAGTCACACCATCACCTCAGTCAAGCATTCTAACACTTCAAAAAACTTCTCTAGATGGATCAGCCAATCTTCCACTGCTTGGGGATCAAATCTTCTCCTAAATGCCAGAGGCAGAGGCTTACAAAACTTGGAGACCCAGAACTGTAGTTCTCTTTCATTTGTGTTGTCACCCTATACGATCCCTGGTTCGGCTCAGTATATTGTTGTGACTCCTTAGGTGTAGTCGACTTCTCTTTTATTTCTACCCAGTTTATTTCTTCTCGTGTCGATGGTTCATTCTCTTCATTTTGTTTTGCTTTCACCTCTCTAAGTACTTCACTTAATTTATAGATCATATCCCATTGTTCTATTATTAGACCCATCATCTGTTGTATGGGATCAGGTAGGTTGTGATCTATCTCTTCCACCTCAATTCCATACGTCTAATCTTTAGTCGAACCATTATTCCTTTTTACTATCATAAATGATTTGCAACACCAATATCACATTTAATATATACACCTATTCCTTAAAACTCATATACCAGCAAATAATAAGAACATATATGTGTATACTATAAGCAGTCATGGGTTAACAACCATCACTAAGACAAAGAACTCTTGCAACTACCCTAGCGACAACCTACCCTTGCCAAGAACTTTGGCTCTGATATCAAAAATGTAACCCTCTTACTTGAAAGCCATGAATATGGATCAAAAACATGTCACAAAGTTAAATTGGAGAACAAAGAATAATTTACAACTCATTTGAGGGTCTCGATTTCAAGACAAGGTTTGATCTTGTGATAAAGTGGGCTTTCAAAAACGTTTCAAAACATGTTTGTGAGGTCTTACTTCCACCTTTTAAATCTATTTGGCCTGTCGGTTTTGTTCCATTTATTAGTATCAGAGTACTTAACAAAATTGTTTTACGGACGATCGGGTTATATTCATTAATTAATAGAGTCTACAGGGCATGATCACCTGTCTTAGTTCCCATACCAGGGATTACATATGAATTCACAAGTCTACGGTAGATACGTCCACCTTTACTATATTGAACTTATATTTACATCATATACATCCAGCCAAAAGTTTGATAACCAATACAAAACCCTAATCTCCTAGCCGTGAGCACTAGCCGCCCTTGTTTACCTGCTTGTCTTTTAATCAACTTGCCCTGGTTGTAGGTTAGTTATTGGAAAGTGTGAGATTTATATGAATTTCAGTAGTAACATTTCACTCATATGATATATAATTACACAAAGCATGTAAGCACTCATCACAACAATAGATAATATGCACATACATACAAATCATTAAACAAAACATAAGGGAAATAGTTACTACCTTGGTCTTTTCGGTCTTGTTCTTACATAGATTTCTTACGCTCAAGGCAGATATCAAATTCGATAATTAAAACTATGGATGATAGGCTATTACTTAATTGATAAGTAAAATATTTACATATTTATTTTCCCTTATATGATAATTTTATGGATGATATTTGTGTTTAATATAATAAATTTGGGTGTGATTGATAAATAAATACTGTTTTTGGAATAAACAGCATTTAAAAAAATAAATAAAGAAAAATAAAAAAATAAGAAAAAATGAATGTACTGTAGCAGCCGCCGAGCACTATAGAAGTCAACGAGGGCACTGTAGCAACCGCCAGGGCCCTATAGCACCCGCCAGATCACTATAGCAGTCTCCGGACACTGTAGCAGTACTGTAGCACATGTTTTTTCCCTATAAATAGAGATCAATGCCAAGCTCAAATAAAGAGGAGAAGAAGAGAAGCAGAGGTTTCCTTCACCGACAAGGAGAGGTCCTTCTCTGAACCAGAAAGATCTTTCTCTAACATTTTTGAGTTCTCTGCGTTGTTTTTTTAGATTTAACTTCATGCATTGCATGCCTCCATCTTGGAAGGCTTAGGATTGTATTACATATTGTATGCCTCCATCTTGGAAGGCTTAGGATTGTATTACATTTTTCATGCCGCCTACATGGAAGGTTTTACCTCCTAAATGGACGGCTATATTTCTTCATTTTTCATGCATCTTTTGGTTGTATATTTATGTTTGAGAATTTAATATTCAAGTTTATACAGTATTTCTGAGGATTTCATTCTAGCTTTATATAATGTCAATTTATTTTGGTTTTGTTTTTAATTTCATCATGTGCTAAATTTTCATTTTCCTAAGGTGATGATGTAACTTACTAATGACGGATTGAATATTAACTTATTAAATCTAGTTTGAATTTTCTCCTTCATAATTGAGTTTTAATTATTATTCTTAATGCTTTTGATTGACTGGCCATCTTTTGAATGATTTCAATATGCATGTTGAGACTGGAAGCAGATATATGTGTGTAGACCCTATAATTAAAACCATGACTTGCATATGAAATAGGAATATATTCATATGAGTTGTGTAGTCTTACTGAGTTCCATAAATCTTAATGCATAATTAATTGCTTAAATTCATATAGGAATATATTGGATTAGCAATTGATTATAGAATTGCTTGACCTTGGAAGAGGCTAGTAATTAAATTAGGGAAACTCGACTATCAATCATGTGGAATAAATTGGGCTAGAATAGATAAGTGATTCAATCCGGAATTTGTTAAGTGAAATATAATCCCTAGGGCTTTTCTCATATTTGCTTTCTTAACATCTGCATTCATATTTAATTGTCTTTCTTTTATTTTGTACTCTCAATCACCAACTAATCGATCGACTGAATAGAGTTAAAATTACCCATTTTGGTACTTAGTGCTCAATCCTCGTGGGAATGATACTCTACTTACTTCTATATTACTTGATTACGATAGTGTACACTTGCACTATTTAATTGATCATCTGCACACGTATCAAGTTTTTGGCGCCGTTACCGGGGATTGTTGTCATTAATATCAATACCATGTAATTTTAATACTAATTTAGTCTTCATGTAAAAATTTCAAAAAAATATTAAAAAATGGATTATTCACAGCATTCATTTGGTTTAATCAGTGATAACTTGTCATATCTTGGTTCTTTTTCTGGAATGCTTGTGAATGGAATGAGACAAGAAAATATATATGCTGGTTGGATTGAAAATTCTTCTCCTTATAATTGTTTTTCTTGTGCTTATTGTGGAAAGTGTCATTCTTATGAGCATTGTCCATATAGCAATACCGGTCATTATGTGAGAGATGATTTCAATATGAACCAAACTTGTTTTGATCATTCCTTTTATCCTGGTGGAATTTTGGAGCAACAAGAGTCTTTGGATCCATATGTCAGGTATTCTCCTAATCCTCCTTTCTACTCTTATCCATATATTGAAGAACAAACTCTTGAGTATAAGGAAAAATCTGATTTAGAAAGATTAATTGAGGAGTTTGCAGAATCAACAGAGAGATTTTGTAGAGAGCAAAAGGAAAGTGACACTTGAGTTGAGTCAAGTGTCCAAAATATTGGAATATATGCAAGTCAAATTATTGCATCACTTGAAATTATGAGGCAAGATAATTCTTTGAGCATGATTCCCACTCCTTGTGTTGATTATGATTATTGTGAGGAAGTTGAGGATGTGGAATTGAATGAAACTTTGCCTCTTGTAGCTTGTGATAAGGAACTTGAAATCACTTTTGGAGAGAATAATGGATGTCTAATTGAGGTTCCTCCTGTGGAGCCTAATCTTTGTGGTTTTGATATTGAAACTAATATGGATATTCCAAAAGATGTTGTTCATGTCTCTCCTATTGAAGTCTTGACTCTTACTGATGAGAGTCAAGTGGATTTTATGGGATGCTCTAAAATTTTGAAAATTCCTAAATCTGTTTGCAAATACATGCATGTTGTGCTTTATTTGAATTCAGTAAATAATTGTACTCTAAAATTGTCTATGATTGAAGAAGTACAATTAATTACTTTGAATGATCATTGTTGGTTTTTGAAATATTGTTGCTTGAAAAGAAATGAAGACAAGGTGATCCTGGTGTTTGATACTTTTGATTAGTAGTTTGTGTTTAAGAAGTCTGGCTGAAGACTATAAATTTAGTGCTGCTTGGGAGGCAACCCAAGGTTTGGATTGATATTTTGTTGTGATTTTGTAGGACTTCTGGTAGCTCTTGATGATCTATTCTACTTTGATAGTTTAAAAAAAAAGAAAAAAATTTGGTTTAATTTTTGTCTAGCTAAAGACGTTAAGGAAGGGCGGCTATTTGGGAGGCAACCCAAAACTTCTTTCCTACTCTCTCAATTTTCTTTCCCACTCTCTCAATTTTCTTTCCTACTTACTCATTTCTTTCCAACTCTCTCATTTTTCTTTCCTACTCACCGAAACATACTATACTGCATTGAGCATTTTAGTTTTCTTCATTTTAAGTTACTATGGAGGAATCTCTTGCAAAGCTTAAGAACAGGTTTCCCACTCTTCCCAAAGATGTGCTCAGGAAGATCTATAATAGTTGACTTGAAAGGATGAAAGTATTCAATCGTTTAGGCCTTCCTATGGATGTACGGTGGATCATTGAAGCTAAGGTACGTTTAGCAGGTGAGATTCATAATTCATTTGTTAAACCTTTGCCAGGAATGGGAAGAAGTTCTTACTCTAAAAAGAGAAGAGCTAAAAGAATGAAGGTCTGCCATAAATATGCAAGGTAGAATTGTGATCAGTGCTATAGGAGTAAAGGTATGGTTTCTATAAATCGAGAAGATAAAATCAAATTTATAAAGGATGGATTGAGTAAGGAGTCACTGGATGATATCATTCAAACTCTTGAGACGCATCCGAGTGGTGATATTCATCGTATTCTTCTTGATTTAGCAGACATATTCAAAAGAGAAAAAGAGCGCTATTGTCTTAGGAATCTGACGTTAAAAGACCCTGTTTGCCAGTTTATAAGAAAACTGGATGGGAAGCAAATCCTCGATTCATAGAAAGCGTTTAAGTCGTTACTGGACATAAAACCAGAGGAAGATGTGAGCTAAAATCACAACTACTGTACATAATCTTGCTTGTGTTTAATTTGTTTTGTCATTTTCGTAGCTTTTGTCTAATCTTTCTTATCTTTTCGGCAGCTTTTACCTACTCTACTTTATCTTTTGACTTTCTTTCCTTTTTTTGTTTAATTTCTTCACGCAATGGCCCACCGGTCATTTGTGTCAGAAATTTTTTCAAACTTCTTTGAAAAATGTGTGATTGGTGTGATTTTGTTGTCGCTGTTTTAGTATTATATATATATGTACTCTTCTACTTGTAAGCATGTACTCTTCACTTGTAAATATGCACTCTTCCGCTTGTAAGCATACATGGTCCGAGAGAAAGAAAGAGAAAAAGGATATTTCACAAAAATGTAGATTTACATCTATTTACATTTTTGGTGAAACTGATTTGGGCAAGAAAGGAGAGTTTATAATAGCAGCAAACGAACTTGGAATTGCATTAGCTGCTAGAAAAATCAACTTTGTGTACGGGGGAGGCATCCATGGTGCAATATCCCAAAAAGCGATTAAGGGCTAATGACTTCAAAAGTGACTGTAATTATTGTTGAATAAACACTTTTGGAGAATGAGTGATGGGAATTTGGATGTTTTAATGATTCCAATGCCTTCCTTGTGAAAATTCGTGTGGGGAGAGTGTTTATTGTGAAATTGAAACCATTGGGAACAATTGTGCAAAAGTTGGAAACTTGTCCATTGAAACTCTGTACAGGGCAGTCAATTTGTATGGACATTTTAAATAGGTAACTGGAGTCTAAAAATTCTGAAATTTCCCAGTCTTAACGTTCACATGCCAAGCTACAAAATGGACATATAATTTGTGTCATTTCAATTTGTGAGCTAAGAGTTATGATTTTCCAAAGTTTGGGATGGAAACTGGAATCTGTTTTGGAGCAGTATGGACTTTTGTGCAATTCTGTATTTTTGAGGTTATTAAATGCAGTGATCCATATTTTTCCAATAAAGAGTACTTAAATAGCTTTCCATTGGCTTTGGGAACACCTCATTTTGATTTTTCTAGAATTAGTTATGATTTTTCAAAGTTTGGGCAGAAATCTGCCAGAATTTTGTAAAAATCCGAAATTGATGGAAATTTAGTAAATAATTAGAAAATAATATTATATTATATTAAATCATCATCCACCTCCTCCATCAGCCCAAAACCGTGATATTCAGCTGCAACAAGAGAGAGAAGGTGTGACAGATTCTAGAGAGAGAAGGAGAAGAGAACTTGTACGGTAAGTCGATTTCTTCGGTAAATCCTTACCTAACGCGTATAACTCCGCTCCTAAGCTATTCTTCTATATTCTTCAAGGTTTGTGGAGCACAAATTTGGGTGTTCTAAGGCTAGGGTTTTCAGCCACCTTGAGGAAAAGCTATGGGAGCTTGAGGTAACTTCCAAACTTTCGTATATTGCTTATTCTGGCTGCTGTGGGCAATTTAATCAATGAAATTTTGCCGGATTGCCATTGGTTTTAAAGTTTGGAAATGATATGGCCTAGGGGTTATGTTGCCCAAATTGGGTCTTAATGTTAGTTGTAACCTAATGTAATGATTAATAAAGTGGTTAGGAGTAGAAAGGAACACGTTTACGGAGCTGAAACCGAAAAACACCGATTCTTCCCAAAGTATGCCAAGATTTCGGCCAGGGCTAGATCTGAGGGTTAGAGTTGGATTTTCAATGATTTGATGGTTCCATTGAGTTCAGGAGCGAAAATTAGGTGGGGTTAAAGTTGGTCACTTTTTCGGAAAAGGCCGAAAAGCATAATTACGAAAACGCCCCTAAAACCCTTAAAGTGAGGCTGCCAAGGGTAATGTTGTAATTTGACATTGAATTTGATAATTTCGAGTTCGGAAATGGATTCCTTGGGTGAAAATATGTCAGAATAGCCCATGTCAAAATTTCAGGAAAAGTACAGCCGGACCGGGTACGGCCGGGCCGGGTCCCCGGGGGCATTTTTGTAAATTTTCATAATATGCTCATATAACCCCCAGAAACACTATGGAAGTGTCTAAATTGTATTTTGGAATTCTAGGACTAAGTTGTGAGCCCAGTGGTTAGCACGTTTTACGATGCACACTAAAAGGTGGTCTTTGAGATAGTACTCCCCAACCCTTTAGGCATGTGTCTAGGCTTCTAGTAGCCACCTAAAGAGTCTAAGTGATAACTAACTTTAAGTGTTCTGAAGGTGAGAATTTGGAATAGAGAATAACCTGTCGTCCTTGACTTTGGTTTATAGGGTTCGACATTTGTCCTAATCGCAAGCAACCTGTGCCGTCGCACGTCAGGAAAGAACAAGGTAGTGACTCTTTTCACTTATACTATATGTCACACCCCACTTCTAGCCAGGCCACACATGGACCCCGTAAGAGGTGGACTCACAAGAGTTCCTCACTCCCCAAGCGAGATTTTCTGCCTCCGCAGGGATCGAAGCCACTACCTGGGGGTAAGTAGCGCCTCATGACAATCCCCACTACCATTGAGCTAGGTGGTGGTCAACTTGGTGGAAGGGTTGAATAGAAAACCCTAAAAGTTGAAGTGAATAATGTTAGAGTCAACACTGCTAGATTCTGGTTAGGTTTTTGTGACGAGATTTTGGATGTTCAAAACTTTTCCAAAAGTCATGAAACTTTCCAAAAAGAAAGTCAACTTATCAACCTTTAATTTGATTATATATCTAGGGCTATAAGAAGTCATATGGTTGTATGTCTATGATCATTAGGTGACAAAGTAGAAGTATTCTCAATGGTTGGAGAAAATGTACAAGAGGAGGACTCAAAGACAAGAGGTAATAAACTTACCTAACTTGCATATATTTGATAATTATTCTTGTACAATGATGTATGTGATTGCTTTACTTGATTGTGTAGAGTATAGTTGAATGATGAAGCTCTGTTTCTATTTATGCCATGGCCATGAGTATAGTATGTGAAGCGTTGAGTATGCAGAAATGTCATTATATGGCATGCATTTAGTTAAGGCTAATATGTCATGCACTTAGCATATATCTTGCATTCATTATGGTAATTGTTTACTAATGAGATTCTCTAGAATCTTACCCTCTCCAACCAACCATTTAGACAGGTGAAAACAGGAGGTGTACTGAGAATAAAGAAGCAAATTGTACGAGAGGAATACAATGGTGGAATGAAGATGGAAAGATGTATGTGTTTCATTTTATTCATGTGTTTAGGCACCCTAATAGGCCTGTGTGGCTACATTATTTGTAATTATATGTACATGGAATTGTATTTGAACAAAGTATCAAGCTCAAAGAATTACTCTGATAATTAATCACGACACCCCTTAAGAATATATGGCTTCTACATAGGTAATAAAGGGGTATAACAAGAAGGGTGTCACATGGATGGTTGAGGCGATAAGACCTATTCCACCAAGTGCTGTGGTAATGTGTTCTGTGTATAACATGTTACATGTTATTGTACTAAATGATATTGTGAAGTCTCCAGTGATATAATGGTTTTTGTTACATGTTTTGTAATCTTGCATTTTATATGATTGAATGATTATTACTACTAAGATTCTTTTGAATATCATGCTTTCCAAAAATTTAATTATACAACAATAAAGGCGAGTGGCTCAAAAGGCAATGAGGTAAGCACTGATATGTGAAAAGATGAAGGCAAAGGAATTAAATTTTCTATTGGTTATCTTTGTATGAGTATTATAACTTATAATATTTTAAGCAGCCATATTACTATGTACTCTGTATTTAGATTTAAAGACATGACCGTATTACTAATTTTAAGCAGCCATACACGTGGTAATGGTATCAGTATGTACAACTGTGGCATCAATAACGTTAAAGGCATACTAGCTAATAAGCAACATTTGAATTTATAAGCAAAGAAATTACTCTTCTACTATTTATAATAAAGTTATGAACTGATGAGTCATGATTAAATTGGTAACCATTAAGTAATTACTTTGGAATTTTTGAAAATTTTCAGTAAAGTCCAATCAATCAAAGGTTGAATTGAAACCAGGTTTGGTGGTCCGTATACTGTTTATGTAAAAGACTCATTAGAAAATGTTACAAGTAAGGGGGTTATAGACAAAATTCTTATGCTCGCATTAGGCCTAATTGGTAATATCTATCAAACTTAATCAGTATCTCTTGCCTGGTACTCTGACTTAGAGAAATCTCTTACAATCATGGGACTCTTCTACCCCTCCTCTATATAGTTTGGTTGCTAGGCTCACTTTGATTTTTGCTTAAAGTATTGCCAAGCCTACTCTCATCAAAATTAGCTGGTTCACTTGGAGCATTGCTAGGATCGCTCTAATAAAAACTAGCTGTTCACTTAGAGCATTACTAGGATTGCTTTGATCAATACAAGCTAGCCCAGTTGGATTATTGCTAGGCTTGCTTTGATTAACACTAGGATGTCTTAGACCCTTCATTTTCCTATTAAGACAATAAAGCAAGGTAAATAATTAAATTATAAAATTAAATAACTATGTAAGTTATTCAATATAATTCATCATATATGATAATTTCTATAGCTAAATTTTAAAGTAGTTTTTAAAATAAATATCCTACCATATCCTATCATGATGATTTGAAACAATGGACAGGATTGGTTGGCTAGAAAAAACTATAAAGACATAAATGGGATGAATGATCAAAGGTAGAACTTTAAGAGGACCTGTCTCTTCTTACCCTAGCCATGAATATACACCAAAAAGAAGATCATCCCTTGATATAATCAGAATATTCTCATGAGAATATAGTGATGCAAGCAAAGCTCACACAAAAAGAATTAAACATTCTCAAAGAATAAAAGTTCTGATTCATATCATTATGATCTACATGTCAAGTACAAAAACACAACCTACATATATATAGGCAAACTTAGAAAACCCTAGTCATAAATGCATTAAATGAAGCCTTAATGATGATTGATTGTCTTGGTTAGCACCATTCAAGTCTAAAGAAAAATGGAAATTTCTTACTTTACAAGACTAAGCAAGCTTCGTAAAAATAGGAAACTAACACAATGTCTTATAGGACAAGCATTGACCAAAAAGACTTATTCAATGCAAATAAAAAAGGAAACTACTTAAAAATAAAATTAAATAAGATTAAATGCAAGCGGATGCCTTCTAGATGCTTCTTGAAGTGCCTTGGCCACCACTTATGATCCTTCTCTAAGGCCCATGATCGTCATGTGGCATTTTTAAGTTAAATAGAATAGAAGTAATGCTTTCAGACCATTATTGAACACGTTAGAAGTTGAAGATGTTAGTACCGGCTGACACCCAAGAGGGGGTTGAACTGGGTGTAAGATAAAAACTTTAAGAACTTTGAAAATCTTTTCACATCTTAGTGAAAGCACTAGGTATAAAAGCAATGAATCATAAATCAACAGTAAGTTATTCAAATAATATATGCTAGAAATATAAGAGCTTAAGGAACCACTATCTCCCTCAAGTTTAAATCAGGTACTTAAGAACCACTACAATCCCATAAGTTTACTTAAGGCACTTGTAAAGCCTTTTACAATTCTCACACTGAGTTACTCCCCCTTGCACACCATAAGGATACAACATTGATGTTGAAGAATTACAATGATCTTCTCTCTTAGAAGTGAATTAATATGAACACTGAAGCATAATACAAATAATCTCTCTCTCTCTCTCTCTAAGATAAATGATATTGAAGCTAGTAAAACAAGGAGTATTCGGGTTGAAGTGGGTGATTCATGGTTTTAGCATTTTGCCGTAGTTGCTCTTTCTCTCTCTCTATTCAACTTTTAGTGTTCTTTTACATGTAGTTCATGGATATATTACCATTGAGCTGTTTCTTTCTCCCATTAGGCTTCTTAGAATATGACCGTTGGAAGTCTATTGAAAGTAGCCGTTAAGCTTCTGACAAAAATTTGCTTTTTGGCCAATGAGCTCTAATCCAAGTTTAATCACCTATAACCGTCATGTAAACTTGATTAGTGATGATTAGGAATGTTAGGAACAAGATAGTCAAGATCTAAATGAGTTTGAAAGACTATCAAAAAATCATAAATGGTGATTAAAAAGCTTCTAATAAACAACACTCTAGTGCCTATTTTATCACTCGAGTATTCAAGTGTACTTGTACTGATAATCACTAGCGAATAACTGGGTAGTGATGTTTGTAAAAATGAATATAACTCAAGTTCATATTCATTCACTTGAGTGATCTTCCAAAGTTTTGAAAAAGAAAAACTCAATCACTATTAAGTGACTTAATTGCACTTTTATATCACTCATAGATGCCTTACAAGTGATCAATGATCACTCGAGTGATCTTTATCAGAAGATCACATCACTTCAGCTTCATTTGTGAATAACTCACAAGTGATTGCCATCACTCGAGTGATCATCACATTACTCGAGTGATCTAGTCTTTATTGAGCATATCACTCTCAAATTACTTTCAAGTCACTTGTAATTACTTGCAAGAGATGTCCATCACTCGATTGATTCCCACATCACTTGAGTGCCTTTTTTTCTGGTCAACACATAGATAGTTTAGCATAGAGGTCAATTTCATGTGGGTATAACTTTTCGAATGTAACTCCAAATTTAGCAAATGACCTATCCCCATGAATCTCTTTAAGTGTTCTCTCTAATGCCATAAGAACTAGTCCCAAATTTATTAGATTTTGAACATTATGATCAAATTCATAACAGCTGATCTGGAGAGGAATCTTTAGATGATTGTCCAATTCCAAAGTTCATATCTCTACCATTTGACCATTGTTGAGTGTGATCTTGATTTCATTGAAATTCCTCTTGAGTCTAGTTTTATATGCGATAAGTTTCAGTCTAAAACTCATTGTCTTCCAAAAGTTCTGATCTAAACAATGATTATTGTTTTGCAACATTGTGGGAACATTATGAGAACATCAAGTGTCAACTTCCAAGATCTATATCTCTTTCATTTGACCCTCTTTAGGCTTGGTAATGGCTTCTTTAAAACAAATGGTAGTATTGTTTCACATGGAACAAGTTCACCTTATTCAAAGTTTTGATGTGGGAGATATGTCTAAATTATTGAACCTATTTTGGAATAATGTGAGAAATTCTAGTGTCAACTTCTAAAACTCATATCTTTTTCATCTGAACACCGTTGAGCTTGATCTTGGAGTTTGTGTCTTATTTAAAGTCTAGTTTTATATGAAATAAACTTTTAGCTCAATCAAAATTGTGGTTTAGGAGATATGACCGAATTACTGAACCTTTTCTCATGTTGAATGAAATAAAGCTAAACAGAATATGCTGAAATATGATTAATACTCGAGTGATGCTTCTTTAACTCAAGTGAAATATGTGAAAATCACTTTTGGAGGTGCAACTTGAGTGTTAATAAAGTATCACTTGAGTGAAGTTGATATGACTTCGATATAAGGCACTTTAACTTCCAATTAAGCCATTCCAACATCTAACTAAAGTGTCAACTTTGATCATAGAGGCCTCAAATGTCATATCTAAGAACTTGAAACTTGACAATCCCAATATATTTTACAAGTTCTTCTATTTTTAATCTATCTTATTCTTATTGATTATTCTCCATAATCCTTTTGATAACTGCTTGCTTTCTTGTCTAATGTCTTCTATCTATTTCTTCTTCTCTCTCTTGATCATTCTCCACATTCCAATTTGATCTCTTATAATCTTTTCTTGACTAATCTACAAGATATATTTAAAATTAAATATAGTAGTTAGTCAATGTTTATGATAAATCCATTATGTAAACATTTTGCTCTTAATATTTAGTTTTATATTTGACATCATCAACACTAATCATATCTAATAGAAGAGGATCAGTTGTGCGTAGTGGTGGGTAATAAATGGGTACTTGGCTACCATGCCTGATCATCAGAGAATGAAGAAGCATGTTTTATCTTCAACGATAAGAAAGGGAAAGGTTTCAAACTTTATTTGACATGAGTCAAAATGAAAGCATATTTGGTTCTCACACAGTCGAACCATCATGGTGTTTGTTATTTCATGACGCTTTTTACATAACAACCATCATTCTTGGGAGACAATATATGACAATTACTAATTACAAACGTTAAGTGTTTGCAAGGTATTCTAATAAATGGCAGGTGTTACTTAATAACTGTAATACATTTGACCTTTTTTAAACTTTGGTGGTTGATAATGTAACCACCATTTTTTTAACAAAAAAAATGGAAATATACAAACTAAAAATATAAAGTTATGAACATGCTTTAAGAGTCTGATGCATCATCATATTTTCCTAATCCAGCAACTTGTCTACTTTCTTGTTTAAAGAGCGAACTAGAGTGGTAAGTTCTATCAAGGACTAATCCATGTATCCCTCCTCTCATAGGTGAACATAAACCATATGATGGATCTCATAGGTCACATGGATGAGCCCTTAAATGCTTGTTGATGGAGGGAGTTCAGCATTCATTTTGTTCCCAGTTAATGAATTAGAAGTTCTCTTGCATTTATCTATGATTTTGGTGAAGAACAAAAACTTGCAATTGGCTATGAGAAGTTCAAATGGAAGTGGAAAAGTGGAGTTCATTTTTTGGATGTTTACATAGAGAGGGTTTAGTGGATTATCAAGCCATCATGTGCTTTAGTTTTAAATATCATTATATTTATAAATGGCGTTGGTTCATTTCTTAATAGCCGTTAGGAATTTGAAAGAGTTGTTAGAATCGGTAGGCACAGCGGAAGAATTTTAAAAATTTTCACCGATCTTAATCAAGGATCTATCAACGGCGTTTAAACCAAGTTGGGAGGATTCATACCTTTTGATGATTCAGAGTTTTCATGATCTCTAGGAGCCAACACGTCAAGTCCGCTCCCTCTACCGGTATCCACATGAATGCTCTCCAACCGAGACTGCGTGCTAGTGCCTCTAATGTCTCCTAGGGTTTCACTTGCGGCTCTCAATTCTCATGTGCCTATAAATATATCTGCTCTATCAAGTTTACAACCTATGAGGGCTATTTTCAAATTTCAAAATTAATCATCATTAATTTCGAAATTAATTAACAATTAATTATCTTGATGAGCTAATTAAATAAATTCAGTTTAAATTAAATCTGTCCAACAGTTTTAATTTAACCTATTTATTTAATCCAAATAAAGAGCCATTAGATTTAATTTATCTTCATAAATTAAATCTGAGATACTATATCTCTATCATGTTAGTTATTAAATTTAATATATCTTAATAAATTAAATTTAAAACTAGCACAATATAATAATATCATATAATATATATACATATATATATAAGATATATATTTCGAAAATATATATATCTATATAATATTATTAATGAATTTTATATTATATATATAAATATAAAATTCGTCCACCCTAAATTAAACATTATCTCGTGTTGGGCCATTCTTGTGTGCGACCCTGTAGGCCCATATGAAGGTGGCAGTGGGCCAATAACTATACTAACCCAAAAGTCGTAAGAGGCCTCTAGCAAGACATTACGACTACCCAATTCATATGAGGATCGTTATTACGTTGCAACCTGTCATACAACCATGTCACGTCCCTTTTGTCACACGATATATCGATCAAGGATAAGGCATGGATAATGTCATCCTCTTGTTTCTGACAATTACTTTCTCGATTCCTGAGTAGCCTGATAACAGAGATAGAAACTCCTTTCATCATAGTATGGCCATACATTTCTCAGACTCACTCATCGAGGGCCCAGTAATATCTCTCTACTAATGTGAGGTACAAATTCTATCTTGATCATTCATATTCCTCTGCATGGAAAACCACCAAGCCCGATCGTAGCCTTTATCATCACCCGATCATAAGTGACTTTTGACTAGTTTAAAGCTTAGCAACTCTCATGTAGGAATCCATGATGACCTCAGGTCTAAGGGCATTGTGACATGGTTATACATGAGAAAAGCTTATGACATGATCATGTAGCTTTCTCATAGTGGGTCGGTCCAGCACCTTGTACTCTTACAAGTGCCTAAGACTTTGATTCGTATCTCCATATCTTATCAAAGTCATACTGATCTTGTTTCATTTCTGCTCCCGCATAGATGGACCAGGGACATTTTAGGACAATCTTTATGAATTATCCAAGGATACAATTATCACAGTTAACATGCAAATAATATGATAACATAATGGAGAAATTTCATTAAAATAATAATGTTCAAAGTACAATGATTGGCCCTTAGGGCACAATTTCCAACAAGAGTATTCTAATAAGAGATGTGTTTTATTTAATAATCATTATTTATTTGACATTTTCTAAATTTTGATGCATGAGGGGTTGCATAATCAACCACTACTTTGTAGGAAAAAATTAAAAAATAAAAAGACAATAAAAACAAAAAGAAAATGTTATGGAGATGAAGGATCTGATGCATTATCAAATTCTACTTTCTTTAGTAATTTTTCAACTTTTCAGAGAGCAAATAAAAGAGGTAAGTTTTCATTGAAGAAAAGGTTTACCGAGTTATCAAGTTGAATGGGCGTGGCCCTATAAATTGGTGTCCATGGAATTTCACAATTATTGGATTTGCAAAACTTCTTGTTTTTTTGAAATAAAGTCAAATGCATATTAAGAAAAATGATTACAACAAGCTATAACATGTCTGGTACATGTCATCCTAAAAAATATAATATCCTAAAATTCATTCAAGGGCTAAATGACCTAAAAGAAAGTGTAAATAGTGATAGAAATCAGTTGGGAATAAAGTATGAGTTATGGTCCAAATTCGTTGTAGGAAATGCCTAAACTCTTTATCTAAATTCCAATATGATACAAAGTCTAACTTGGACCTAAAAAGAAGAAGTGGCGTCTAGCAAGAGAGAATAAAGAGGAATAAAAGAACTAATGGCAATTTAATTAATATTTTCATAATCAAGATGAAGGGATAGGATTTTGTTTATTAGTAAGTTAAGTAGAGCATCAAGAGTTGGAAAAGCGATTTAACAATTGAAGATACTGTGGAGTGGAAAAGAATAACAATATATTGTTATATGATTGCCCCTTATTGTTAAGGAATATTAATTACTTTGGACTAACGTTTAAATTCCTACCTAATCCAAGTTCATTCCACACTCTTACTATTACGTACACTTATGACTTAGGATTGAATTAACTATCTTTTTTTTTAATTGTGGTGAAATCATTGGAGATGCATGGAATTCCCTTGGTTCCCTATTACAAATTCACTTTTAACTAAATCACATGTATACATAAATAGTTAAAAACATTAAATTTGTTTATCAAATTTAATTGATTTATAATGTTATCATTGTTAACTACACTAACTCTAAAACTTTGCTTTAAGTTCTAACCTCTCATTGTTCTTGTTTAAATATGAGCGTATATATGGAAAACATTTTTATGCTCCTTGAAACTAGCAAATACTCTTCCTTATAAAATGGACTAATAACTCCTTCTTGGAAGTATTTATATCAAGACATGAAGGTGATGAGGATTGGAGGTACTCATACAAGCGATGGATCAAGACAAATAATAAATAAACAAATAAATAAATTAAAGAGATATGAAGAATGACACTTCATGATAGAGCACCTGTTAAGAAAATTAAAACAACTTAATAAGATTCTGTTTATACTTTAAATGTTTTATCTCACAATTTCTTTTGTAATTTATCTTGAAAAAATAATAATTACAAATTTAGAAACATGTGGCATACTACATAGCTTCTTATCAAAGTTAATAATTTTATAAAGCTCCCTTAAACTTTTGGTCAATTCTATATAACACCCATAATATTCCAAATTTTAAATTTAACCTCTTAGAGTTAGGAAGTTTTCTATAACTGGCATGAAGTTTAAGGGAGTTTTACAAAATTATTAACTTGCATAGGAAAGTAGTAAGATGCCGTGAGTCTTTTATTATGCCATTGTGGCATTTTCTGTCAAGAAGATAATGCTGGTAACTTAATGGCAATGGGTCCATGATAAATAAATGAAAACGTTTTATCTAACTTCTATATTTGGAAATGAGGTAATATTTAATTTTCCAAACATATACTATGGATGGTTGAAATCTACTGCTTTTGCCTATTGTGATGCAGAAGTCCTTCTAACCTTGACAGCAAATTCAAAACTCTGCAGAATATTGTTCATCTCATTAGATCTAAAAGCTCTCAAAATATATAAGCTCGTGGGGGGTGACTTAAAGTTCACACATTAACTTACTTTAACTACCAATTTTGCAAGAGATATACAGATCTAGAGCTTGCCTTGGACGTGAAAGAGCCCCTAAATGCAGCTAAGCACAGTCATTCAAGGGAATCTTTCAAAGATAAAGTGTACCCCTCTTCCCCAAAGACTTTCACATGATTGAACTTCTTCTTGGGGTCTTGGTAGTCATAAATTGAACCTCAACAATATAATCACAGAGAAACTAGGAAAATAAAGAAATAACAGCTACCCAAAGATTGAAAAACAAAGGGATTTTTCATTTACCTGGAAAATACAGGAAGCACGTTGAAGAGCTACAGGTCGACGAAACACTGTAGCTACGAGGCGGATGGAGAACGATGAAGTAAAGTACAGAATGAGACTGTCGCGACTTGTGAAGAACAAGTGAGGGACAAAGAAGAGTGGGCAGCAGAGGACGAATGAATGAAGAGCTAAAGCAAACTATGAGAGGAACAGACACACATGGGAGAAGGAGGTACGAATTGAAAGCAAAAGGTAAAGTAATGTGGAGCTCAGTGGCGGTAATGGGGAAAGATTCAATGACCGTTCTCATAGAATGGTCATTGAATCATTACTTACAACAATCGTTCCTAGGGAACAGCCATTGAAATTGATTACAACGACCGTTCTGGTGAACAATCATTGTATCATATGCATTCAACGACCGTTTTTAGTTAAATGGTCTTTGAAAATCTTTCCAGAATTATGCCTTTGCCACCGCTCACCTTTCTACTACCGTTTTCTTGAAAACGGACGTTGTTTGGTGTCGTGGAATCATCTTCCTGTAGTAGTGAAGAGTAATCATGAGGATAAAAAGAAAATCAACTCTCTCTTCTTAAGAGGTGATGGATAGCAAAGGACAAGAAAGGAATAGGTGTAACCCCCTCCGTAATTATATCCTAAATTCGTGATTAAAATGAATTAGAGACCAACGGATAAATAAAACTCATTTAATATCCCATCTTTGTGATAGGGTTTTCACAAATACCTTTCAAAATCTAATATACTTGGTGTAACCCCCTTCACAATCTAGGCCAAGATTAGTTCATAAATACGTAATTATATGGAATTAGATACCGTAAGATGATTTGGGACTTATTCAAAATTAAACTTCCCAAAATCAGGGTTTACAAAAACTTTTACAAAACATATTCATAATGGTCTCATAATAACATTTTAATACATAAATGGCCTACACAGGTTGATTTCATTCATACATATTAGAGTACAGCATAAATTCCCGTCACACTCGGGTTCCATTGATTAATAAAGGGTCTACAAGGCACAATTGCCTATAGAGTTTCCCATAACAAGGGGATTACACAAATACTATCCAATATGTATATGTAATTCCTAACAAAATATATCCAAATGATTTACAAAATGATAACCAATTTTCCAAAATAAAACTCCTAGTCAGGAGCTCTATCCACTCTTCATCGCCCGCTTTCCCTTGGATCCTTCAGCCCTATCTAAAATTTGTGTTTTTAGGAGAGCGAGATTCTAAAGAATCCCCATAGTAACAAATCACTCATAGTATGCACAACAATAAGGCATGAAAGTAAATCATCATACACACATAGCAACTACAACGGTAGTTACAGCGGCAAGGGCAGGTATGACTCATGTCACCCTTACGTTTGCTTACGCTGTATTGTACCACAACAGTTCACACAATATATTTCACCACAGTTGGGATTCATATATAGCATTTCATACACAAGCCATATAGGCAAGATATACAATTAGGGACGAAGTGTCAATTCTCTATTCCAATTCTCAATGACTTCTTAACACTTAGTTTGGTTATCATTATTTCTCTTTTAGTACCCATATATCACTCTATCAATAGGTCTAAAGGGTTGGAAGACTATCCCAAAGATCCCCTTTTGAAAAGCTCAAACCTGACATTTTTCACTGAGACACTCGAGTGAAGATGGCCTCACTCGAGTGATATTGTACGGATACTCGAGTGATGGTACGGTCTACACTCGGGTACTAGAAAGTGAACAATAGCAAGTGAATACCCGAGAGTACAAGAAACTTTCAGAGACAAGAACACTCAAGCACAGAAAGCAACACTCGAGTGATAGCCAAATGCTTACTCGAGTACTAGAAAGTGAAGCATAGAAAGTAAAGACCTGAGAGAACAAAAGTCTTCAAGGAAAGGAGCACTCGAGTGGAACACAAAGCACTCGAGTGACAGCTTAATACTCGCAAGTGTTAAGGTGCACTCTTGCCTTTAACCATGGAAGTGCAACATGAAATTGGAAGTAAAAGGGAAAATACATTATAGCACTCGAGTGAAACCCATCCTCACTTGAGTGATATTCATCCCGCACTTGAGTAAACCCAAATCACTCTAGTGATCTTATCAAAAACCAGAAAACGCAAAAAACTGACCACACATCCCAACAATTTCTCAAATGATTCTAATAGTCCCAAACTCTTACTCAAGGCTACTCCTACACAAAAACACCCACGGAATCATATAGAACCATCAAATTACCAAAATCCTATTCCATTATCATGCTTTGGTTTTGGGCAACATAAATATCCAAAATCCAACATCATCTAAAGAAGACATTTCAATCCTAAATCCATTCTATCTATCCCAAAATCACTACAAAGTACCATTTTCATGCCAATGACATACCAAATACACAATAACACTCATTTTTGAATTCAAGGCCATAAATACCAAAAATTCCAAACTTCATCCAATGGCATGAAACATAGATAAAAGGATTGGTTTTGCTTACCTTATCAACTTTCTCAAAGACACTTCTTGATTCTCCAACTTCCACAATTCCTTATGAGTTCAAATCAACACCAATGGAGAAACTATAACCATTAACATAAAGCTCTCAAGCCAAGGAACAACATTAATGAAATGAGTTTGAGCAATGGAAGCCATTTGCTTACCCAAATTACAAGCTTTCCTTCTTCCCTTTCCTTCAACAATGGCACTGAATAGAGAGAAAAGAGAGAGATGAAGAGAAGTTGAAGATGATAGGGAATGATCACACTATCCCCCCTCAAGTTCTCATGTCAGCCGAAAAAGGGGAAGAGGAAAGAGAGAAAACATTTAAAAATCTTTCTTTTACTTTTCCTTCACTCCTCACACAACCCCAACTTGCCATTTGTCCTCTTCCTATTGGCACTCACACAATAAGTCACCAATCATCTTATCTAATCCCTTCATTAGTCATTTAATCACACTTCTCATTTTCCTTCTTAGTTAGTAATTAATTTTCCATTAATCACTAACTAATTAATCGATAATTTCCATTCTCCCAATTTTCTTGATTATGGCATATTTACCGAAATTGCCACAAAACACCAATAACTCAGATTTAATTCACAAATCATTCTTAATAATTGTCATTAGCCCTTAATCAAAAATTGTAGCATTACACCTAGTCTCACATTCATATTTCAAATACAATTACTTTGCACGGATAAATCACATTTAGTATATATTAAAGTGCAGAACATAAATCCTGCAATCTTGGGTTCATACCTTTCACCAATGAGTTTCAAAGGCATATTCGCCCATATACAAGTTCTCATATGATGATTACACAATATCCTTTCGAACACATATCCAAATACACATTCCAACCTATACAACCATGTATACATCCAAACATGTACATTTATCCCAACTACAATGATAACCAACTACCAAATCTACAACTTGAAGAGGTCTTTACCGCCCTTGGATGCTTACTCCATCCTCGATCCACCTACCCTGTCTAAAATGTTGGTAGGGGAGGGTAAGATTCGAGAGAATTTCAATAGGAAATAGATACCAATATGCATACATGATAAATGTTTAATGCATGACATGCTTGCATTACATAACTCATGCTCACATAATGACAAATCTACAAGCTCAACATTTCGAACAACATACTTATGGCCATAGCATAAATTGAAACAGAGCTTCAATCATTCATATATGTTTAACATAATCATGTAAAGCAATAACATGCATCAATACACTAGAAAAAATATCAGAGCATACAAGAGAGGTAAGTTCCTTACCTTAACCCTTTTACGCCATAAAATGTGTGCCTCATAAAGTGTGCTAACGTCTGGGCTCACAACATGGTCCTACAATTCATAATATAAAATTTACACACTTCCATAGTGTTTATAGGGGTTATATGAGCATATTATGAAAATTTACTAAAATGCCCCCAGGGACCCAGCCCGACCCGGCCCGGCTGTACCCAGTCCGACTGTACTTTTCCTGAAATTTTTACATGGGCTATTCTAACATATTTTTACCCAAGGAATTCATTTCCAAACTCAGAATTATCAAATTACAAAATTACCCTTCACAACCCTACTTTAAGGGTTTTAGGGGAGTTTTCATAACTATGCTCTTTTAGCCTTTGGCGAAAAAGTGACCAACTGTAACCCCACCTAATTTTCCCTCCTAAACTCAATAGAACCATCAAATCATTGAAAATCCAACTCTAAGGTCAATTTACAACCCTGACTGAAATATATGGGTTTTCTGGGGAAAATTGGGGTTTTGCGATTTCGGCTTGGTAAACGCGTTCCTTTATACTTCTAACCATTTTATTGACTATTCTACTCGGTCACAACTACCATTTAGTACCAATTTGGGTAGCATAACCCCTAGGCCAACCAATTTCTAAAAATTAAAACCAATGAAAATCCGACAAAATTTCACCGATTAAATTATCCGCAACGGCCAGAATAGTCAATATACAAGAATTTGGAAGTTACCTCAAGCTCCCACTAGCTTTTCCTCAATATGGCTGAAAACCCTAACTCCTCCATACCAAAATATGAGCTTTACAACCTTCAAAAATACCGAATAGAAGCTTAGTAGTAGAGTTATACGCGTTAGGAGCTAAATAGTTAGAGGAATCGGCTTGCCTTGTGAGATTTCTTCCCTTTCTCTCTCTAGATTTTCTCTCACTTTCTCTCTCTATTTCAGCTACTCTTCATGTCATAAATAAGAAGAAGATGAAGATAGAAATGTTAAATACTCCATGATTATGTCATCTCCTTAATTGCTTATGTCATAATTCCCATTTTCAAATTTTTTAGAAATTCAGGCAGATTTTCTGTCCATACATTGAAAATTCATAACTAATTCTAGAAAAATTGAATTAGAGTGATTCTAAAGACTGTAGAACCCTTATTGAGTCTAGTTTCAAGAAAAAATATACCCTTTTACTATTTAGAAGCATATCATTCCCAAATTTTTAATCTTTACATGTTCCAGAAATTTCACAATTTTTCTATGTTGAATACAAAAATTCATAACTTTTTGTATGTAGCTCTAATTGAGTGATATGACCTATCAAATTAAAGCTTTGGATGTCTACTTTCATCCTATAAATTTTCATAAGTTGTTCTCATCATTTGTTCATACAACATCATATGGCAAGCTCACTACCTCATAGGCGATTTCACCAAAAACGTAATTACTTTCTCCAAAATTCACCATTTTACTTTCTTTAATATCCCAAATATATAAGAATCCATAGGGAATAAATTTTGGATCCTGCTAATCTGGGGCTTAGCCGTCCACTTATTTCAGGCTTATTCTCTAGCCTCAAATATCAAAATTCACGGTATTACAACAAGAAAAGAGAAAGTCAAAGTGTCAAACCACTTTTAAGGAAGACCAGGGTCAAATTTGAACCTATACATATAAGATTAATTGGTTAACATTCTCCCTTCCTTTTTATTAAAGTAATTCAGTCAAGGCCCAAGAGAAAGAGAGAGAATTTAATTTAAGCAATTGTATACCCATTGACAAGCCAAAAAGAAAGAAAAGAAGAGAGGAAGAAAAGTCAACAAATCTTCCATTTTGACTCAACTTGGAGTGTTGACCAAAAAGAAAGATTTCAAGAGGAAATTAATCAACATAATTCCCTCCTTTTTTAATGTTACTTTTGGCCAATTCCAAGAAGAGAGAGGGAAGGAATGAATCTTAAATTAACCCAACCCACCCTAGTTAATTAATTAGCAAACTTTTCAAGAAACCATAACAGCTTGACACCGCACCTCCTCTACTCTCTTAAGCTCATTTTCGACCAAGTATTCAACAAGGATGAAGATTAATAAATTAAACATTGCATTCTCTCATACACTCACTTAAAATTTGGTCAAGGCAAGAGAAAAAGAAAGGAAAAAGAAAAAGGAAAGAGAAAGGTGAACTTGAAGAATCAAGAAGCAATGTGAGTGATCTTGTCTCATTTTCACCTTCTAAATCATTTTTCTAGCCCTAGATGCCTTCTTAAACATTATTCCTTTCTCTAAGACCTACAATTATATGGTTTTTTTTCTTAAAGGGAAGTAGTTTGAGATACCAAGAAAGTGGTGAAGTTGGAGAAACCAAGAACAAGCAGTAGAAAGTGAAAGAGGTGAGTCTAAGCTTTAATTTGAACCCAATATCTTGTGGTTTGGTTTAGTTTTATAGATTTTATGGGCTTCCCTAGTTTCCGTCAATATAGGATTTCTAGAGTTTCATATAGCTATGATCATGAATAAGATGATATATGATGTTTAAATATGATACTAGAACAGTTTAGTGATAAAATTGCCAAGTTGATGATTGTTGGTATGGGGAGCTCGTTTCAGCTAGGTGCAGGGCAATGGGGAGAAGTGTGATTTTGATGAATTTGAGGTCAACAATGGATTCTACATAAAAAATTGTGTGGGAATAGCCTATAGTTATGATATTGGATGAAATGGATTAAAAATCTTAAAATTAGAATTTGAGGTTATTAGGGTTAAATGCTACGAGATTTGAGGCAGGTCGATTGTGGCTTATTTTTTACTGACCAAATGTTTTCCAATGGTCATGATATTTTCTCGAATGATAGTAGACATGCTAAGTTCTTATTTGATATATAATATGTGGCTTTTGGATTAGTACATTGGTAGATATAACTTGTTAAAGTTAGGCATTGAATCTAGAATGAATTTTGTGGCAATGAGGATTGATTGAGGATTCTGGAGCTATTTGCATATAATTGGTAGTAGCAGGTACTTTTCCCTTAAAATAGACTTCAATAGTTCACATAAGACTTTTCCCTTGTGAACACAATAAAAGCTATCATGATGCCGTGGAAGTGAATACGGCGAAAGCTGTTGTTGTTTATGCTGTTGTGAACACAGCGAAAGCTGTCTTGATGCCGTGGAAGTAAATACGGTGAAAGCTGTTGTTGTTTATACCATTATAAATACAGTAAAAGCATTCATTTTGTGACTTATGAGTCACACATTATTATAGTAGATAAATATAGCGAAAGCTGTTGTGATACTTGTCACGCATCAATGTGGAAACTGCTGTAAATGCTATTGAGGATTTGTCACTGAGAATGTTATCTTTACTATGGATGCCTTTGTGTTATTGCTTTGTGATAATTGCTTACATGCCTTGTTTATTATATATCATATGATTGATATTGTTACTACTGAGAATCCTATGAATCTCACTTTTTTCATTACTAACTTACATCTAGGGTAGATAGATAAAAGGTTTTATGTTGGTTAGAGTTTGTGGCTAGGAGATTAGTTTTATGTTGGTTATCAAATGTTGGGATAATTGTATATGTAAATGTAGAACGATGCAATAGACTTATATAGACATCTATAATCCCCATTTAAAATTGGACGAATATGCCCTGTAGGCTCTTATAATTAAAGATTGAAGCCTAAGAGTCATCGAGAATTTTTCTATATACTCTGATATTTATGAATGGAACCAAACTGCATAAGCCAAATATATTCGAAGGTTGAATGTGAGATAGTATTAAATAGATTGTGAAAATTTTTTGAAAACCCACTTTATCACAGGACCGAACCTTATCTTGAAGTTGGGACTTTCAATAAGCATTGAATTGTCCGTTGGTCTCTAGTTTGATCAAGTGACGCATTTTTTAACTATAATTATGGCTATTAAGGTAGGGGGTTACAGTTTTCATCAGCCTAAACTTACAAAACAACCAAAAACCAAGCCAAAACCAACAATAACAATAACAACACCATCATATAGCACAAGTGGATTAAGTTTATGAGATTACCTCTTGATTTCACCTCTTTTCTAAGTCACCCTTATCCTCTCTCTCTCTCTCTCTCCCCCCTCTCTTGATTTAGCTTGCTAACCATAGATTTCAAGGAGAAGTTAGAGGAAGTTTTAAGGAGTTTGGAAGGCAAAATCACTTGATTTCAAGCTTACATACCTTTGATCTTGCTTCTTGAAACCCTATGTTTTCCAAGCTCTCTTCAACTCTTCCTCTCTCTATTTGGTTTCAGCTGAACGAAAATGAAGCTCAAGAAAGAGATAAAAGGTCTTGGATATTATCCTCTTTATCTCTCCTAAATCACTATATTATTTTGCCAATTTCCCATGTACTTTGCTTTATGACTTGTTATTTAATTAGTTGGCTCTAATTCATTCCACATGGCATCATCTTTATTCAATCAATTATTCCCTTTGCCTCATGTTAAAAAGTGACGTAAATGGAGGACCCAAAATAACTAAATTGGCTTCTTGAAATATCATAATATTGCCTCTTCAAATGTTACAATATTAGCCTACAATTGTTGACTTTTCAACTTCATTTACTTGGCTATAATTAATTCTTGTTGAATTAATTCGGACAACACAAATTATTTTCCTTTCTTACTCCCTACTTCAGCAAAAATTTATCCCAATTAAAGGGAAAAACATATGGCTTCTTTCTTTATTGGCTAAATGACCATTTTGCATTTATATTTTTTTTTCCATTTTTGTACTTTGTTGGAAATCTAGGATAATTTTCATCAAATTTTGAAAAATTCATATCTAATTGTACAGATGTCCAATTGGCATGGTTCCAAGGCTATGTGACCCTTATTAAGTTTATTTTTAAGGAAAAATATAGCCTTTAGCCAATTAGAAGCTTATAATTCCCAGAATTTCCATTTTTGGATGCTGTCACAGAAACTTGCCAGTTTCACTGGGCTAAATTCAAAAATACATAACTCCTTGTATACAGCTCTAAATGACTTATATGACCTATCAAGTTAAATCTTTACAAGTCTACTTTCATTATTGAAAATATCATAGGCATTGAACATCATTAGCCTATTTAAAAATATCACACAATAAGACTGCTATACAAGGAAACTCACTCGCAGTAAATTTAAATGTTTACAATTTGTGTTCCAAACATAATCATGTTGTGTTTGACCACTAATTGTCTTGTTTTGTTATTCCATATGCTATTTACTTCACCTTTTTATTCCTTTTAATATAAGGATTTTTTGGTGATTAAAATTTTGGGATGTTATATTCAGCATTCAAGATACAGCATATATATCAATCACGGGACACGCTGGTCCAATACAACATAGTTGGAATATAAGATTTTATAGCCTAGGGTCACTGTCTTATGCCTTGGGTCACTGACGGGCACGACTCTAAATGCATAATGGTTTATTGGCTTAGGACACACTAGTCCAAACAGGTCTTATAACCTCGTGACACACTGGTCCCACATTGATCCCATATATTCGTGAAACGAATATAATCAATGGTAAAAACATACATGTTGAATAATACATATTATTTGAGAGAGAAAAAATTACTACCTGATTCTCTTTCTCCTAATTTACCTTTACCTACACACTTCTTCTCGGGTCTTAGGTAAATATCAAATCCTATAATTTAGAATGCATAACTAGATGGGTCATTACCTATTCCAATTTTATTGACATAATGAAGATTAGGTTATTCATGACCCATCCTATATTCTGGTCTTTTATTTTAACTTTTGTTGGTTATATTTAATACTTCTCATGTGTGCTATGTCTAATGAATATCTAATCTAAGACATACTGTATATCTCCTATCCTTGAAATATAGGTAAATTCCATAATTCACGACCAATATGGTGGTCTCAGGATTCTTTCCAGTTTTGATACCTAAATTTTAAAAATTCTTAACTTCCTCTCTATGTATCCAATTAATGCATTCTATGACTTAAAAAGCTTGAGATGTGTACTATAGAGCTATAAAATTTCACAACCATTGGACAAGGTTTGACTAGTCAAAATAGAATTCAAAGCAATTTGACTCCCTGGAAACTCAATTCTAGCAGCATACTTTCATAACCTTTAATTCAAATTTTTGAATTCTCAATCCAATTTTTCTAAAATTACTTGGGGGTTTTAGGCGAAGTTTCCATTTTCAATTCCAATACTTCCAAAATCACTTGCTCACATTCTTCCTACACAATTTTGCATTCTAAACTCATTGGAAACATCAAAATTAGCAAAAATGCATACTTCCCCTTGCCCTAATCTAGCCTAAACATGACTTATAGCCTATTTGGTTCGATTACATGCTAATCCTGATTATATTCATCAGTTCTAGCAATATAATCCTGATTACATCAAATGATGTAATCAGAATTACAAAATGTAATCCTCTTTAAATTACATAAGCCCAACCAAACACTATAATTGCTCTATTGCATTAGGATTGCATGTAAACGATGTAATCAGAATTACAAAATGTAATCCTCTTTACGTTACATAAGCCCAACCAAACACTATAATTGCTTTATTGAATTAGGATTACATGAGCGAGGATTACATGTAATCCTAATGCAATAGAGCAATTATAGTGTTTGGTTGGGCTTATGTAACGTAAAGATGATAACATTTTGTAATTCTGATTATATCGTTTGATGTAATCAAGATTATATTGCTAGAACTGATGAATGTAATCAGAATTACATTGCTAGAACTGATGCAAACATCTTATAATCAAGTGAAAATAACATTATTGCCATTGTAATTTTTTAAATTGACCAAAGTGTCCACTCATATATGCTATTAAATATTAAATAATTTTAATTACCACCATTAAATATTAAGAAAATAATTAATAATATAGAAATTTAAGAAATATTCCCCAATTAAAAATTTTAAAAAAAATTGTATTCCACCATTAAAAAATATTAAAATATCTCATTCAATAATATTCCCATCTTTAAATGTTAAAAAAAATTAACATGAACTCACCCTATATACACTAAATAATATTTCCACCATTAAATATTAAAAAATTATTATGAATCTAACTTGTCACCACACAGAATGAAAAATATTATCATGAACCTAATGTGTATATTATTATATGTGTAGATAGGGGTAATTTTGTCCCTTGCTATATTATTCCCATATATTCTCATATTCAATGTAATCTAACTAAACGTTTTTATGCATATGCATCTTCTTTCTCTAATAACAAATCAAATAATTTATGTAATCATCATTACATTATATTCTATTACATTTCATTGCATTACCTCCAATTCTGTTAACCAAATGAACACTTAGGGTTAAACATAGTGACTTTGCACCTTCTATTCACAAAACTTGCTCTACTTCCTCTCTATCATGCTCAAACTTCTTTTAAAATCATTTTCAAATGTTCATATCATTAAAATCCTAAGGTTACCTCTTAATAAAAATTAGGGCAGCATATCATCACCAAGAATACTTAACCAAATTTCATGACACTTGATTAAAAAAAAGCTTATGCCTACCTCTTTCCTTTGCTATCACCCAAACTTGATTTGTCCAACTCCCACACCTTCTAGACTGCACCAACCACCTGTTATCAAGAAATTGAAACCATAGAAATGTTTCTCTTGATGAGAGGAACAAAGTTTATGAAGGCACTTGGAGCTAGAAATGGAGTCGTATGGGTGAAAATGGCTTAAGAACACTTACCTCTATTTCTTGTTCTTTGGCTCTTCCAAACCATCACTTTCTCTTTCTCTTTTCTATTTTATGTTTTTCCTTTTTTGGCTAACTTTGAGATGAATGAGAGTGAGGGAGTGTTAGTGATTAAATGGATACATATGTGTGAGTACTTGGCTATAAGGTGCCCATGTGTCCAAGTGTTGACCAAGCTCTTTCTCTTCCTTGCTCATATGTCTTGACCGATTTTGCTTCCTAAAAAGGTAAGGATAGGTGTAGTGAATAATCTCTCCCTTTCTCTTGGTGTACTTTTGGGCGTCCTTTCTTGGGAAAAAGGTGAGGAAATATTTTGGTTTAAATTCTCTATTCTTGTTTTCTTTATGGCTTGGCTAAAATAATTGACTAAACAGGAGGGAGTGTATTTGGCCAAGTCTTACATGTTGCATGTGTGTGTGAGGGACGGTTTAGGGAGCATTCCAAATGAAATGAAAAATAGGCAATTAATAATGAACATTTATGTGAAGAATGCTTAGGTGGCAACTTGTTATGACTCCTTATTATCAATATCCAAGATTGCTCTTTCCTTTTCCTTCTTGGCCTAAAATCACGCCACCTAGGTACTTTATGGAGTCCATGGAGTCTTCTTTCCTATACTCCGTCCTCATGATAAATCATAATTTTTTCTTCAATTTAGAACTATGTTAGGCTTTGTACACTATTAAATTATAGATACAAAAATTAGGTATTTTCCTTCAACTAAGAAGAAATAAATTCCATACTTAATTCACCCTACTCCTTGGAAGGTCGTTGCCTACATTTTCCCTTAATTATTCAAGGCCTTTAATTCCCCAAATTAATTCTAACTCAATTTAAATTTTCTTTTTGGGAAAATTTATTCTTTGGCTAAATTTCATGATGTTACAATTCTCCCATCATGAAATAAATTTCATCCTCAAAATTCGATACATACCTTAAGGCATAAATTCCATATTGCTTCCCTAAGAGACAATCCTTTCCAGGCCACTTTCACAAATGTTATGCTTTTGTGTCTAAGCTGTCTCTCCTTACAATCTATAATTCACTCCAGCTCAACTTTATGTGTAAGATTGTCTTGCACACTAATGTCTTCGTACTCAATTACATGTTCAAGGTCTAGTTGGAATTTCTTTAGTTCTGATACATGAAAGACATTATTTAGCCTGATCAAATTTAGGGATAATGCTATCCAGTATACCACTAGTCTGACTTTCGATAATATTTCAAAAGGACCAATATACCTAGGGCTTGGCTTATTTGTTTTTAGTGTTCTACCAATACATGCGTGATAGGTGAAACTTTTAAAAATACATGATCATCAACCCTAAATTCCAGAGGTCTTCTGCTCTTATTGGCATAGCTTTTCTGCCTACTCTATGCCTTAAGGAGACTTTTCTTAATAATTTTTATTTTTTCTGTAGTTTGGTCAACTAGGTCTGGCCCATACAATTTTCTCTCATTTAATTATGTCCACCAAAGAGGTGACTAACACTTCCTCCATATAATGCTTCATACAGGGCCATTTGAATACTCGCATGATAATTGTTGTTGTAAGCAAACTCAATGAGTAGAAGAAAATGATCCCAACTTCCCTTGAAATCCAATACGTACACTCTCAACATATCTTCTAGCATTTGTATGGTTCTCTCCATTTATCAATCAATCAGAGGATTATAGGCTGTACTAAATTTCAGTTTAGTACCCAAAGCTTCATCTAAAGATTTCCAAAATTTTGAAGTAAATCAGGGGTCTTTGTTATATATAATACTACTTGGTGTACCATGGAGTCTAACTATCACCTTTATATATATTCATGCTAGCTTATTAAGAGAATAGGCAGCATTGATTGCTATGAAATGAGTTGACTTCATAAATTGGTCAAAAATTACCCATATTGCGTAATAGTTCCTTTTTCTGGGTAATCCTATCACAAGATCAATAGTAATGCTCTCCCTTTTTCACTTGGGAATCTTAGGACTTTGTAGAAGTCCTTGTGGTCTTTGATATTCAACTTTAACTTTTTGACATATGAGGCAACATGTAATGTATTTGGTTACATCACCTTTCATTCCTGGCGACTAGTACAAAGACTTTTGGCTGTGATATATCTTGATTGCTCCTGGGTGAAGAGTATACTTACACTGGTGGTATGCTTCTTCTAAGATTTTCAATCTCAATTAAGTCTTTAGTGGAACATATATTCTCTTCTTATATCTTACCAGTCTACCAGGGAAAGATTATACTCCTAAGTTTCCCTTGCTTAATCTTACTCCTGATTAACTTTGCTCACTCATCCTGTACTGAGCTTCTTCAATTTCAGTTCTTTGATTGATTTCTTCTTGACTAACACTGTACTATTAAGAAGTATCCTATTTGACCAATTCAGATCTCTAAGTCCTTCTAACAGTTTCTGTTCTTGATTTATCATGACTCTCATCTACACCATTTTTCAACTCAAAGCATTAGCTATGACATTCGCTTTACTTAGATGGTATCTAATTTAAAGGTTGTAATCTTTTATCAACTCCATCTATCTTCGTTGTCTCATGTTTAACTCTTTTGATCATGCAAATCTTTGAGACTCTTGTGGCCGTAGTACAGTTTTAGGTTGTATCGTAGAGATAATGCCACCATATTTTCAAAGCAAAGACAATTGCTACAACCTATAAATCATGTGCGGGATAATTCATCTCATAAGGCTTCAGCTGTCGAGAGGCATACGTTGCCACTCTGCCCTGTCGTATTAAAACACATCTCAATCCCTACTTACTGACATCATTGTAGACCGTATAAATCAAACTCAAATTTGTAGCAATTAACATTGGTATGGATGTTAGCCTCTCCTTCAGCTTTAAGTAGTTACTTTCACATTTATCATTCCATGTAAACAATTGATTATTTCAAGTACCTTTGTCAACTACATGGTGACTCGAGAGAGGTTCTAAGTGAACCTTCAATAATAACCAGCTAGACCAAGAAAACTGCATATCTCTGTGACAATTTTAGGCCTCTTCTAGTTTAGTATTGCTTCCACTTTATTGGCATATACCAAGACCCTATCCGTGAAACAACATGGCCTAAAATTTTGACCTCTGAAAGCCAAAACTCACATTTGCTCAACTTTACATAAAGTTGCTTCTCCCTCAAGTTTCCTTGTACTATTCTCAAGTGCTCTTCATGCTCTTCTCTATTTTTTGAATATATCAGAATATGCATTGGTCAGTCCAAATGACATTACCAAAAATTAGTAGTGCCCATACTTGGTTCTGAAAGTAGTCTCTGACACATTATTTGTTTTTACTCTTAATTGATGGTATCCTGACCTCAGATCAATTTTTAAGAATACATAGGAACCAGACAGCTGATCCAGGAGATCATCAATTCTAGGAAGTGGATATTTATTATTGACGGTTTCCTTATTAAGTTATCTATAATTGATACATAATCTCAAGCTTTCATCTTTCTTGTTAAAAAATAGCACCAGAGCACCCCATGGCGAGACACTGGGTCATATAAACCCTTTTTCCACATAGCTCATCAATCTACTTCTTTAACTCCACCATTTCTTGGAGCTATTATGTTTGGGGATTTATATATTAGTCCAGTTCCAGGCATGATTTCAATTGCAAACTCTGCTTCCCTTCCCTCGGTTAGTCTACTATGTCTTCTTGAAATACTTCAAGGAATTCATTCTGCATAGGTATATTCTCAAGTGTTGTTTATGCTTCAGCCTGTATTGAGAAGAATGCAAAATGCCCTTGGTATCCCTTATGTAAACATTTCTTAGCTTGAGCAGCTAAGAGAAAGTTCAAGTAATCATTTGCACTATTTCCTTTTTGCAAAGATATGCAATCCTCTTATTTTCACAGTCTAACAACAAATTATTTGTTGTCAACCAATCAAAGCCCTAGTATAACTTCAAGTTTGTGAAATGGCAGACAGATTAAATCTACCATAAAATGGTGTCCTTCAACATTCACCATACATTTCGAACAAGCACTTGTTATGTCAGTTTTGATACCTATAGACGTTAACACAACCAAATTATATGGTAGTTCATGAATATTCAACCCTAAGCATCTAGCACAATTAAATGCAATAAAAGAATGGCTAGTACCATAATCAAAAAATGCTTGTACTACATTACTATTGAGTTGAATTGCACCTTGGATCATCTCGGTTGATTTTAGCTCCTCGTCATGTGTCATGGTGAACACCCTACCTTGATTTATAAGTATGGGCTCGACTAGTCATTGTTTACAATTACTAGTATAATGGCCCAGCTTTTGACAAACATAACAGATTATCTAACCATTCGTGCAAGGTCTACCACCATGTGGTTTGCCATATCGAGGGCATAGTTGTGGTGCTGAAGGTCCCTGAAAATTGTGGTTCTTTAGCTAAGAAAATCTTCTACTGTCCCCTCTGGGCAAGAACCATGAGCTGTTTTGCTTGTAAGAAGAATTCCCAGGGCTTGAACGTCCACAAATTTTCATAATTTTTGGCTGAATACAAGTTTATCATATTACTTTTGGTAATTTGACATACCTGCACATCTTGATTAAATACAATCAATTACTTGGAGACTGACTACTCTTTCAGTTCTAGCTTTAACCCTCTTACCAGCATGTCAGAACTCCAGCTCTTATCATCCCTGTATCTCTAATTGGAAGAATATCGAGATATATAGGCAGATAAACTTAGATAGATACTCATTAAAAGTTTCATGACTTGCCTATTTGAGTGACAAGAATTATGCCTCTTTTTCAATTATGACTAACCTTAGAAAGTAGTTTTCATTAAACTTGTCATGAAATAATTCCTAAGTAATAGGAATATTTCGAGCCTGTAGAATTAACTCTGTATTCTTCCACCATCAATTAGCATCTCCTTCCATTTTGTAGATGGCCATTTGAGCTTTCATTTCTATGGGTACTTCATCACCTTGAGAATTTTCTCCAGTCTAACAATTTAGGCTTTGGCCATATGAGGGTCAAACCTTCCTTTGAATACTGGAGGCTGATGTTTACAAAATCTCGTGATCCAGAATTGTAGATTTTTCAACTTCCCTAGCTAGTTTATTAGGATCATTATAGGGTCCTGGGAACTATTCTTGTTGCTCTTGTTATTGTTGTTGCTGCTGCTATGGGTGTTGTTGTCATTGTTGTTGTATCTCTTCCTACCATACATTATTATTTCTTTTTTCCCTATCCTCATTCTACCTGCTCTAAACTTCTCTTAACTCCTCCCTAAGCAAATAGATTATGGCCTTCTGTTCAGACAGCATGCCCATTATTTGTTGCATAGGATCAAGTGGATTTCTTTCTCCATCATTACCTGGTCCTGTCCTTCTCCTTCCTAGCACATTAACTATCACTTATTTTCATTATTAAGAGAATGATTCATCGTTAATATCACATCAGATATATATAAATATTCCTTAAATTTCAAAACCAGCAGAAAACAAGAATATATATCATTCCACACAATCATATTACACTGGACACAGTAGTGATTACAATATCATTAAAGGGAAAGTTTATAATAGTATAACAATTACCACATATAGTCATTTACATATGCTCAATGAAAGCAGTTAAACTATAAGGGCCATGCTCTGTAATCTCATTCATCTTCCTCATCCAAAAGGCAGTTTTGGGAAAGAAACCCAAAGTGGTCCGTACCCACACTTCATCAGGCATCGACAACTTGTAAATATCTCTATCCCAGTATTACATAGATACCTCCTCCATAAATGCTAGATATTTTCCTAGCATGGTATAATCATCAATCCTAGATTTTTCATATATCTCGTTTATATATCCCTATAGTATAGGGTGAGGATCCAAACCAAACTCTAACTCAATATCATAATCCCTACAATTAGCAGCAGAATCTTGTGCTATCTCTTCTACCTCTAGGTTCCCATTATCTCCTTAGAAGAATCCCCACCAACTACCAATGTCTCTATCTCTGGGGCTCAAACCCTTTTCCTCTAAGTATGTCTCATTGTCACTTGTTCTTTTCAAGAACTTTAAAATTCGGGTGTTACCCTAGTTTGCCAGTTTTCATTAGTTAACTTCCAAAATTCACAACTAAATCCAGAGAACTCCAAATGAGGTCGTTCAAAGCCCTATGTGAAGCTCTCTTAATCCTCTTTAAAGTAAAAATATAAGCCAATGCCAATAGTTGGGGCTAAAATCCAGAAATCCTTGACCAACCTCATTGGTCCATAATTCATTCCATATTCAATGATTAAAACTTTGAAAATTCATAACTTACTTTCTAGACATCCAATGAATGCATTCTATATATCAGTTTAAAGTTTATAATGTCTTATAACAACTTGTGAAATATCTCAGCCATTGGATAAGATTTGGGCATTCAAAATCTCGCTACAAACAATCTGTCTCCCATAAAATGCAATCAAGTAGCACTATTCGTAAGTTACAAAATTAAGGTTTTCTTACATAATCACCCAAAAATCATAACCATACCTTGACCCTATACAATTTTGCATGGAGAATCCAGTTTAAACCTTAAATTTACTAAAATAAATTTCTTTCCTATAGTTCTGCACCTAGTCGAATGAAACCCAAACTTACCACAAGTTGGTTTCTTGCAATCGCAACCACAAGACTCATCATATATTATCACTAAACCTTATTTAACATCATGATCATGCTCTAAACATCATCAAAACCCTAAGGTTAACATTTCTAAAAAATAGAGCAGCACCATAACATTACAAAAACCTAACCAAATCTCAGGATATTAGGTTCAAATCATAGCTTGAGCTTACCTCTTTCCCTTGCTATGGCTCTTTCTTGATTTCTCTAACTTTAACACTTTCCTGGAAACTCAAAACACCTTTCCTTGAGAAACAAAAACCATAGAAATGTAGCTCTTAGTGAGAGGAATAATGTTTGTGAAGGCACTTAGAGCTAGAAAGGTGATCTTGAAGGTGAAAATGGATCAAGATCACTCACCTTTTTCTTTGCTCTTCAAGTTTGCTTCTTAATGTAATGCCATAAGTTTATACAGTTTAAAACATGACATGAAGTTAACCAAAGAACAAAAGCATTTTTCATACCATTGGGGTCCTGACTTCAATACAGGGTCCTATCTTGTACTTAAGTGGGTTTTCAAAAAATTTTCAAAACTTTTTTCAATGTGGTCACAAACTGGTTTGTGAGTTTAGCATAGCCCATTCATTTTATTTTCATTTCTTAATATCATAGTGTTGCCAAAATGTTTTCTACCAGAACCCACTTTGAGGTTGTTAATTAATGAGCCTTAAGTGCTTGATTGCCACTATTCATCATCAATATTCATAGGATACATTTACACATCTACTGGTACTGCTAGTACTAGACTAACTACGTTTACATATACAACATGTACAGATATCCAAAAGTAGATAACCAATAGGACTTTAATTCTAGGTTTTGCCCTTTACTTGCATATGGTTACCTTTTTCCTTGCTGAACTACTAGCTCGAGCTGTAAATGATATTATTGGAAAGAGTGAGATTCAAAAGAATCTCAATAGTAACAAATATCACCTCAAATAAAATGCTTATATGAAACATGTCATGCCAACCAAGGTTATCATACAAGTAGCATATTCAACATTCAGAGATAATTCACAATGTAAGCACCAATTTCATATATGCAAATAGCATAAAGTTTATGTAAATTCAAGGACAATCATCCCTTGCTATAGCACTGGCATATTCTACTGGGCCTGAGCCCTTTCCATTTGAATGCTTTAAATTCACATTGGTTCAGACATACATATAGCATAACATGTAGTATATGAGGGACAAGTTACTACCTGATAGTATTTCCAACTCCTGACCTCAATTACCATTCCTTGGTTGCTTTGAGCAAATGTCAAATCCTATAGATTATAATTTATGGATGAGTTATTACTTATCCAAGTTCTATAATAATTCAAGACACTTGGGTTGGTTATCATTTATGAGATGAATTAAAGGTCTTTGTGTAATTAATGAACCAACAACAACTTTAAGTGCCTCACTTTAACCCTTGAAGTCCTTAATTATTACATGTAGGCCATTATGTTGTAAATTTGGCATAAGACATAAAACTGGCAGATTTTCCTCTATACTTTGAAAAATCATAACTAATTCTAGAAAATTCCATAATTATTCCCCCTGCCACCAATTTCTGTCTAGAATTAATAGTCAACTTCAATCAACCATAACTTTTTGTGTACTTATCTAACTACTACAAATTACACATCAAATTAAAAATTATTGTGTCTACTTTATTTCTGGAAAATGTCATGGCCATTGGATTTCATCTGGATAGACAAAAACACGTCACAACCAATCTACCATAATTATCTTTCCAGAATCATTGCTTAACTTTAACAATTTATAACTCTTAATATGTTAACCCTTAATATATTGACCCAAATTGAGCAAATTATATGTTAAATTAAAGCTTGACATATCTACTTATGTTCTAGAAAATATTAGGGTCATTAGATAAAGTTTAGTCATTGAAAAACATACCAAAAGCAGACTGCCTTTAGAAAACAATTTTTTGGCAGCATCAACACCAAACTTCCAATTTTCAAACATCGTTTCCAATTTATCCAAATTCAAAACCACACCATATTCTCACACAATTTTTCATGATGAATCCATAGGTGACCTTAAAATTACCAAAATCAAGCCCCTTCCCTTAGTTCTATTATGGCAAAAAATAACAAAGAAAAAACAACAATCCACAAGCTTCCAAATTTTTCCATAAAACTAGTCCATATGCATCATTTAACCCTATATTTAACCATTTGCATGATCAAAACATCATTAAACCCTATATAATCAAGGCTGGCCAAAAATTAGGGTTTCAAACCAAATATCACAAGACTCAACCAGACAACATAATCTATGGTTCAAAAGGAAGCCCTTACTCACCTCTTGCTTCTTCTAGGCTTGGTTCATGAATTCTACAACTTTGGGTTTTGGAAAATGACTCAAGACACCTCGTTTCCAAAAACAAAAACCATAGAGTTAAAGCTTAGGATGAGCGGAACAATGTTCATGAAGAACATTTGAGGTAGAAATGTGAGGAAGAGGGTGAAAATTAAGGTTGAAGCTCTTACCTTTGCCTTTATTCTTCAAGCTCTTTTTTTTCTTTCCTCTTCTTGAGTTGGATGACTTGGGGCTACTGGAAATAAGGGAATGATATTGATTTATTCACTTATTCCCTCTTCCATTGTGTGGCCATGAATTAAAGATAGTGGGAAAGTTAGTGAGGTGTCACTTGTAGATTGCTTCTTGAACTTCTACTAGGTTAATTAACCTTATTAGGATTAAATTAAAGTGGACATTTTCTCTCCTTTATTGGCCTTACTTCAGCCAAAAATGAGAGGGAGGAAAGAAGAAATAGCTTTGTCCATTGGTTTATAGCTTTATGTACAAGGGGAAGCTTATTAGGCAATGGCCATTTGGGTAAATCATTTTGACTTCCCTTCTTGAAATCTAGTTTGGTTAGCTTAACCAAATGAACCTTTGGTTGGACAAAAAGCAATTATGTCCTCTTCCAATATGCCTTCTTGACCGAAATTAGAGGGTGAGAAATGAGGAAATATATTACCCAATGGTTCTTAGCTTCTTGTACACAAAGAAGCTAATTAACTAATGGTTGCTTAGCTAACTTATTTATCTCCCTTTTTCTTCTCTCTGTGACCAAAATTTTAATCAATTTGGGAGGGAATTAATTTTCTTTTTGAGCTTCATAATTACTTCATATCATGCTTGACACATCTTAAAGGAATTACATATTTTCCTTTATTAATTGAACAATTTCTTTACAAATTTCCCAAAGAAATTTCTAACATTAATTACACTTGCTTTTGGGATATTTATCTCTTGTATAAATTTTGGGCTATTACACTTTCTCTTTTCTCTTCTTTTTTCCTTCTTGGCCAACTTTTTGAGTGTAAGAATGAGGGAAATGAGTTGATTAAATATTATCATAATCCCTTTAAGTGTTTGGCAAAAATTGAGAGTGAGTTGGGAGAGTGTGGTGGGTTGTCAAAATCATATAGCTTCTTGCAAAAAGTAAGTGAGTTAATTAACTAAAGGTTGGTTTGGTCACATGAAATTACACTCTTCCCTTCTTGCTAATTTCACAATAAAAGGGAAGGAAATAATGTTGACCAAAAGCCTATTGGGCTTTAACCAATAATTTTCCTTCTCTCCTTTTGGCCCTTGGACGTTTTTGTTGACATAAGGGGAAGGAGTTTGTTGCTTTAATCATCTTCATCATTACTCTTGCTTTTTAAGTGCAATATCCAAAAATTCAGTAAGTTAGGATTGGACTAAAGAGAGAAGCCAAATATTGTATAAAGGTTAACATTAGTCTAAAATGGAGAAGGAAGGGTATTTTAGGAAAGAAGGGAATTAAATAAAATACCCAGTGGCAATTTAATAAATGTTGCAATATGTAAGGGCAAAAATGGAATTTAGAATTTGATCTAAAGAATATATTTGGGAGACAAAAATGCAAGGACAAGATTTTCCCTTAAAAATGAAAAGTAATGATAAGGAAGTAATTAGTTACTTTATTGATGAAGTCACAACAAGTTGCTACATGGAAAATGCCTACACAAACAAGACCAAGTAAACACAGTCCCCTCCCCTTTTGTTCTATGAATTTGGTCAAGTAAAAGAAGAGGAAGGAAAGAGCAAGCTTAATTGTAATATCTTGAAATTCAGTAAGTCTACATTGGACTAAAGAGAGAAGACAAATATTGTATAAAGGTTAACATGAGTCCAAAATAGAGAAGGAAGGGTGTTTTAGGGAAGAAGGGAATTAAATAAAAAACCCAATGGCAATTTAATAAATGTTGCCATATGTAAGCAAAAATGGAATTTATAATTTGATCTTACGAACAGATTTGGGAGACAAAAATGCAGGGATAAGATTAAGGAATAGGTCGAGAAATAACATAATCTATGTTATGTTAATAGAATTGGAGTAAGTAATGACTCTTCATGAATTTAATACTATAAGCTTTCACTTTCCTTCCTCTGCTTTTACTTGGCCAAATTCATAGAACAAAAAGAGAGGGGGTTATGTTGACTTGGTCTTGTTTGTGTAGGCATGTGCCATGTGGCAACATGTTATGACTCCATCAATAAGGTAACTAATTACTTCCTTATCATTACTTTTCCTTTCTAAAGTTTATTGTGTTTTGGTTTTGTAAATGGTGTTAAATAAGAATTAGAAATGAGAAATCACAAATTTGGAACTTAAGAGTAGTGTTTCCAGATTTTATATTCTGGAAGGTAGCGATGTTGTGGCATGTTTTTGATCGGCCAAACCTGGTCCAAATGAAATATAATTTTATAGGATTAAAGTAGACATCCTGTACTTTAATTTTTTGGGTAGAATCTAATTTTTGGATTAGTGAATTTAAAATTATGATTTTTCAAATTTAAGCCATCTTTCTGGAACAAGTTTTGGAATATATAGGGTTTGACAAGTTTCTGGGAATTTTACGGCTATAATTGCAAGATGGTGATATTTTTCCCTGAAAATATACTTAAATAGCTTTATTTGGATCTATGAAATGTATCATTTGGACAAGTAGATTGAGATATATGAATTTTTAAAACCTGATAATGATTATGGAAAGAAAATTGTGGCAGACTGACTGTAACATGTTTTCGTCAGCCAAATGAATTCCAATGTCCACTAAATTTTCCAGAAATAATGTAGACCTAACAAGCTTTAATTTGATGGCTAATTTGTAATAATTGGATAAGTACACAAATGGTTATGTATGTTGGAAGTTGGGCATTAATTTTGGGCAAAACTTTTGTGGTAGAAGTGAATAATTGATAATTCTGGAATGTGTGCGTGTAAATGGCAGTGCTAACTATTTTTCCCTTAAAGTGGACATAATAAGGATCACATTAAGCTATGAACCAACCCAATTAGAGGTTTGTAGAATTAGTTATGATTTTTTAAAATACAATGAAAAATCTGCCAGCTTTATGTCTTATGTGAATTTAAGACTTGATGGCACAAATGCAATAATGAGGAACTCCAAGGGTTAGAGTTAGGCCCTTAAAGTTATTGAAAGCCCATATAGACACATTGGATCTTCATTTATCATGGCTCTAATGTATGGTTATGTACCTAGGGCCATGAGATGGCAAGGAAGAAGAATAGAATAATTTCTAAATAACTGCAATGGTTGGAAGAAAAGGTACAGAAGAGGACACAAGTCCAAAAGGTAGTATAACTTTTGTGACATTCCAAATTTCAATCATCAAAATTCCTTATATTAAAGGCAATAAAATGGTGAATTATCAAGCACATGAAATGACCAAAAAATGCATATATTGGTCACACACAACATTATTGAGTTAGGAACACAAATTACAAAATGTGGATTTGTTGCCAGTGTGTTTTCCTGCATGGCAATCTAGTTGTGTGATGGTTTCAAATAACCAAATGATGTCCAATAAATGTGAACTTTTCCAAAATAAAAGTAGATTTATCAAACTTTAATTTGATAGGTCATATAAGTCATTTGAAGCTGTACATGATACGTGTGCAGATGATCAATTAAATAGTGTAAGTGTACACTATCGTAATCAAGTAATATAGAAGTAAGTAGAGTATCGTTCCCACGAGGATTGAGCACTAAGTACCAAAATAGGTCATTTTAATTCTATTTAGTCGATCGATTAGTTGGTGATTGAGAGTACAAAATAAAAGAAAGACAATTAAATATGAATGCAGATGATATGAAAGCAAATATGAGAAAAGCCCTAAGGATTAGATTTCACTTAACAAATTCCGGATTGAATCACTTATCTATTCTAGCCCAATTTTTTTCCACATGATTGATAGTCCAGTTTCCCTAATTTAATTACTAGCCTCTTCCAAGGTCAAGCAAGTCTATAATCAATTGCTAATCCAATATATTCGTATATGAATTTAAGCAATTAACCATGCATTAAGATTTATGGAACTCAGTAAGACTACACAACTCATATGAATATATTCCTATTTCATATGCAAGTCATGGTTTTAATTATAGGGTCTACACACATGTATCTCCTTCCGGTCTCAACATGTATATTGAAATCATTTAAAAGATGGCCAGTCAATCAAAAGCATTAAGAATAATAATTAAAACTCAATCATGAAGGAGAAATTCAAACTAGATTTAATAAGTTATGATTCAATCCATCAATAGTAAGCTACGTCATCACCCTAGGAAAATGAAAGTTTAGCACATGATGAAATTAAAAACAAAACCAAAATAAATTGACATTATATAAAGCTAGAATGAAATCCTCAGAAATACTGCATAAACTTGAATATTAAATTCTCAAACATAAATATACAACCAAAAGATGAATGAAGATGAAGAAATCAAGCCGTCCATTTAGGAGGTAAAACCTTCCATGTAGGCGGCATGCAAAATGTAATACAATCCTAAGCTTTCCAAAATGGAGGCATGCAATACATGAAATTAAATATAACAAACAACACAAAGAACTCAGAAATGTCAGAGAAAGATCTCTCCTGGTCAGAGAAGGACCTCTCCCAGTCAGAGAAGGAAACCTCTGCTTCTCTTCCTCCCTCCTCCTTTGAGATTGGCATTGATCTCTATTTATAGGGGGAAAAACGTGTGCTACAGTACTGCTACAGTGATCTGGCGGGTACCACAGTTCCCTGGCAGCTGCTACAGTTCTCGTTGACCTGCTACAGTGTTCGGTGGCTGCTACAGTATTTTTATTTTTTTATTTTTTTATTATTATTTTTTTAAAATGCTGTTTATTCCAAAAACAATATTTATTTATCAATCACACCCAAATTTATTATATTAAACGCAAATATCGTCCATAAAATCATCATATAAGGGAAAATAAATATGCAAATATTTTACTTATCAAATTCCCCAATACTTAACTCTTGGACGTCCTCGGACAAGAAGTAAATAATAAGTGCTTCCAACAAACTCAGAAGTGTTAGGTCATAAGTAAGAACACAATTGAAAAATAAAGAGAACATAGTATTAATGAATCAATGAAAATATAAACTGGTAACTTTAATTGAAAATCAATAAACTGAGTTCGTACTTGTAGCTCATTCTCTCAATCTCTCAAGTGTTCAAGGGTAAGTGTTTCGCTCAAATTCAACCGAAAAAATTGCACTACCATAGGCTTGCTAAAAATCTCAATCTCCACTACCTAATTCACATGCATAATTCAAAATTAAAAGGACTTATTAAGGGTTGTAATGGGGTTAAGGTAAAGGAATGTAAAACAAGATATGAAAGGCTAAAGAAATAAAGCAATTTGAAAATGGGCTACTTGTAAATTTATCTTATCACAACAACCCACAATTCAAACACTTAACATTTTTTTCTTTTTTTTATAATTTTTTCCTTCTTCTTTTTTTTCTTTTTTTATTTTTTTTTCTTATTGAATTGCAACTGTAAAGTTGATGATAGATACACCCCCACACTTTGTCAAAAGCCTATTTCGCAAAAATTTCAAATGCTCCATTAATTTTCCGAATAAGGTAAAAGCACTTGATATATCATTAAAACACATGTTATTGGATTGAAAACAAAGAAACAATCAATTAGGCTCAAAGGGGCTTATCAACGGTATAATTGCAATGTTGGCTATTTGGCTCTGGCTAAAGAAAATGAATGCCTTTATCATTTTTGAATGTGCATGTGAGATGTAATTTCAACCAGATTTAAAGCAAGTTCTAGAGTGACAACTTAATAGGTGAATATCACACAAAAGAGAAATAATCATTATAGGCTCAGAAACTCACGGCTAGGAATTTTTAAACTCAGTTCATTCAATCTCAAAATTCATCACCAATTACAACAATCAGTTGTTCATTCATGCTATAAAATCTCTAAATTCAATTGATCCATACTTAAACCTTATATACTTCTTAAGATCATTACAAAGCACTTGAACAAGATGATGAATTTTTTTTTTACTTTTTTTTTTCAAAAACATAAAAAAAATGCAACTAATGAAATGCCTTTTTTTTCACTTTTTTTTTAAAACATAAAAAAATGCAACTAATGAAATGCGTCTCAGGAGTTAAAAATAACCCCTTACTCTGTCATTTTTTTCCACACCCCATGCATCTAATGGTTTTACTAACAAACAAAAGTAAAACAAAATTTTTTTTTCTCTACCTAAATCAGACATTGTCCCCAATGTCTTCTAAAGCTCAGAGGAGGTTTTTTTTAACATAAACACACAATAAAGTAAAACCAAGAGATTAAGGAAAGTTACAACCTAAGAGTGGTATCTGGGTTCTGCTTCTGACTGCTATCTGAAGATTGCCCACTTATTTGCTTGACGAGTAGATCTAGTTTAGGTTCATAGGTTTGCATTTGATCAAGCAGCTTATCAGCAGTTGGTGCAGCAATTATGGAGTGGCGAGTCGCTTGGGGTATGAATCCTGTTCTATAGCATGATCAAGAAAAGACAACAGATTATCATAAAAACCATTAACATTTAACAATCCTAATGATTTTTTGTGATAGTTTAACTTAGCCCAATATGCAACACTAGAAATGCCATCCAATGTCTCCAAACCACCGGGTAGAGCAATAAAAGCTTGAGCATGGTAGAACATTACTCCCATCCATTCAGGCAAGCTCGAAACCTGTAACTCTTGTCCTAAGGAAAAAATGTGATCTTCCAACTCCTTCACCCTTACACTTAAACCCTTGCTTCCATTCATGGATGCAGAAATGGTCATTCTTCCCTTTAGGCCCTGGATGCCTCCCCCGTACACAAATTTGATTTTCTGGCAGCTAACGCAATTCCAAGTTCGTTTGCTGCTGTTATAAACTCTCCTTTCTTGCCCAAATCAGTTTCACAAAAAATACAAATAGATGTAAATCTACATTTTTGTGTGATACCCTTTTTCTCTTTGTTTCTCTCAGACCATGTAAGCTTACAAGAGGAAGAATTCATGTTTACAAATGGAAGTGTGAATATTTACAAATGAAAGAGTACATATATATATAATACTAAAACAACAACAACAAAATCACACAAATAACTCATTTTTCAAAAAAGTTTGAAAAAATTTCCGACACAAATGACCAGTGGGCCATTACGTGAAGAAATTAAACAAAAAAAGGAAAGAAAGTCAAAAGATATAGTAGAGTAGACAAAAGCTGCCGAAAAGATAAGAAAGATTAGACAAAAGCTACGAAAAAGACAAAACAAATTAAACACAAGCATGATTATGTACAGTAATTGTGATTTTGGCTTACATCTTCCTCTGGTTTTACGTCCAGAAACGGCTTAAACGCTTTCTATGAATCGAGGATTTACTTCCCATCCAGTTTTCTTATAAACTAGCAAACAGGGTCTTTTAACGTTAGATTCCCAAGACAATAGTGCTCTTTTTCTCTATTGAATATGTCTACTAAATTGAGAAGAATACGATGAATATCACCACTCGGATGCGTCTCAAGAGTTTGAATGATATTATCCAGTGACTCCTTACTCAGTCCATCCTTTATAAATTTGATTTTATCTTCTCGATTTATAGAATCCATACCTTTACTCCTACAGCACTGATCACCATTCCACCATGCACATTTATAGCAGACCTTCATTCTTTTAGCTCTTCTTTTTTTGGAGTAAGAACTTCTTCCCATTCCTGACAAAGGTTTAACAAATGAATTATGAATCTCACCTGCTAAACGTACCTTAGCTTCAATGATCCAACGTATATCCACAGGAAGGCCCAAACAATTAAGTACTTTCCTCCTTTCAAGTCGATAGCTATAGATCTTCTTGATCACATCTTTGGGAAGAGTGGGGAACCTGTTCTTAAGCTTTATAAGAGATTCCTCCATGGTAACTTAAAATGAAAATGATGAAAACTAAAATCTCAATGCAGTGTAATGTGTTTCTATGAGTAGGAAAGAAAAATGAGAGAGTAGGAGAGAAAATTGAGAGAGTGGGAAAGAAGTTTTGAAAGAATAGGAACGAAGTTTTGGGTTGCCTCCTAAATAGCCGCTCTTCTTTAACGTCTTTAGGTAGACAAAAAAATAAAAAAAAATATTTTTTGTTTTTCCTTTTTTTTTCTTTTGAAAAAAAACTATCAAAGTAGAATACATCATCAGGAGCTACCAGAAGTCCTGCAAAATCACAACAAAACATCAAACCAAACCTTGGGTTGCCTCCCAAGCAGCGCTAAATTTATAGTCTTCAGCCAGACTTCTCAAACACAAACTACTAATCAAAAGTATCAAACACTAGGATCACCTTGTCTTCATTTCTTTTCAAGAAACAATATTTCAGAAACCAACAATGATAATTTAAAGTAATTAATTGTACTTCTTCAATCATAGACAATTTTAGAGTACAATTATTTACTGAATTCAAATAAAGCACAGCATGCATGTATTTGCAAATAGATTTAGGAATTTCCAAAATTTTAGAGCATCCCATAAAATCCACTTGACTCTCATCAGTAAGAGTCAATACTTCAACAGGAGAAACACGAACAACATCTTTTGGAACATCCTCATTAGTTTCAATATCAAAATCATAAAGATTAGGCTCCACAGGCGGAACCTCAATTGGACATCCATTATTCTCTCCAAAAGTGATTTCAAGTTCCTTATCACATGCCACAAGAGGTAAAGTTTCATTCAATTCCACATCCTCAACTTCCTCACAATAATCATCATCAACACAAGGAGTGGGAATCATTCTCAAAGAATTATCTTGCCTCATAGTTTCAAGTGATGCAATAATTTGACTCGCATATATTCCAATATTTTGGACACTTGACTTAACTCTAGTGTCACTTTCCTTTTGCTCTCTACAAAATCTCTCTGTTGATTCCGCAAAATCCTCAATTAATCTTTCTAAATCAGATTTTTCCTTATACTCAAGAGTTTGTTCTTCAATATATGGATAAGAGTAGAAAGGAAGATTAGGAGAATACCTGACATATGGATCCAAAGACTCTTGTTGCTCCAAAATTCCACCAGGATAAAAGGAATGATCAAAACAAGTTTGGTTTATATTGAAATCATCTCTCACATAATGATCGGTATTGCTATATGGACAATGCTCATAAGAATGACACTCTCCACAATAAGCACAAGAAAAACAATTATAAGGAGAAGAATTTTCAATCCAACCAGCATTTATATTTTTATGTCTCATTCCATTCACATGCATTTCAGAAAAAGAACCAAGATATGACAAGTTATCAGTGAGTAAACAAAATGAATGCTGTGTATAATCCATTTTAAAAAATTTTTTTTTTTGAAATTTTTACATGAAGACTAAATTAGTATTAAAATCACTTGGTATTGATATTAATGACAACAATCCCCGGCAACGGCGCCAAAAACTTGATACGTGTGCAGATGATCAATTAAATAGTGCAAGTGTACACTATCGTAATCAAGTAATATAGAAGTAAGTAGAGTATCGTTCCCACGAGGATTGAGCACTAAGTACCAAAATAGGTAATTTTAATTCTATTTAGTCGATCGATTAGTTGGTGATTGAGAGTACAAAATAAAAGAAAGACAATTAAATATGAATGCAGATGATATGAAAGCAAATATGAGAAAAAGCCCTAAGGATTAGATTTCACTTAATAAATTCCGGATCGAATCACTTATCTATTCTAGCCCAATTTATTCCACATGATTGATAGTCCAGTTTCCCTAATTTAATTACTAGCCTCTTCCAAGGTCAAGCAATTCTATAATCAATTGCTAATCCAATATATTCGTATATGAATTTAAGCAATTAATCATGCATTAAGATTTATGGAACTCAGTAAGACTACACAACTCATATGAATATATTCCTATTTCATATGCAAGTCATGGTTTTAATTATAGGGTCTACACACATGTATCTCCTTCCGGTCTCAACATGTATATTGAAATCATTTAAAAGATGGCCAGTCAATCAAAAGCATTAAGAATAATAATTAAAACTCAATCATGAAGGAGAAATTCAAACTAGATTTAATAAGTTATGATTCAATCCATCAATAGTAAGCTATGTCATCACCCTAGGAAAATGAAAGTTTAGCACATGATGAAATTAAAAACAAAACCAAAATAAATTGACATTATATAAAGCTATAATGAAATCCTCAGAAATACTGCATAAACTTGAATATTAAATTCTCAAACATAAATATAAAACCAAAAGATGAATGAAGATGAAGAAATCAAGCCGTCCATTTAGGAGGTAAAACCTTCCATGTAGGCGGCATGCAAAATGTAATACAATCCTAAGCTTTCCAAAATGGAGGCATGCAATACATGAAATTAAATATAAAAAACAACACAAAGAACTCAGAAATGTCAGAGAAAGATCTCTCCCGGTCAGAGAAGGACCTCTCCCGGTCGGAGAAGGAAACCTCTGCTTCTCTTCCTCTCCTCCTCCTTTGAGATTGGCATTGATCTCTATTTATAGGGGGAAAAAAACGTGTGCCACAGTACTGCTACAGTGATCTGGCGGGTGATACAGTTCCCTAGTGGCTGCTACAGTGCCCGTTGACCTGCTACAGTGCTCTGTGGCTGCTACAGTACTTTTATTTTTTTATTATTATTTTTTAAAATGCTGTTTATTCCAAAAAAAATATTTATTTATCAATCACACCCAAATTTATTATATTAAACGCACATATCATCCATAAAATCATCATATAAGGGAAAATAAATATGCAAATATTTTACTTATCAGTGCACAAAGAGTTATGCATTTTTAAAGTTAGCCAAGTGAAACTGGCAAGTTTATGTGACAGTGTCCAATACATAGGATTTCTGGAATGTTGTGCGTCCAGTTGGCTAAAGGAAATATTTTTCCTTAAAAATAAACTTAATGAGGGTCACATGACCCTTAGACCCATTGTAATTGGATATCTATAAATAAAGATATGAATTTTCAAAGTTTGATGAAATTTCTATCAGCTTTTAGACTATGTACGAAATCGAAGAGGTAATGGAAAAATTATATGGGCAAAATAGTCATTTGGCTAATAAAAATTAAAAACCCATATTTTCCCCTTTAATTGTAGCCAAGTAAGATGTCCAAAAGGATAAGAGGAGGGGAAAGAATCAATGGTGGCAATTGAAATATGACAAGATGAATATATTGTAGCTGAGTAAAGATCAAGTTGAAAAGTCAAAAGTAAACTTGTCATAAATGGCCATTGCAAGTAACTTCCAAGAGGATAACTGAAGAAGCCAACTTGGTTAATTGGAGGGCCTTCATTTACATCATTTTGTAGGTAAAAAGCAAAGGGAATTAATGATTAAATACAAAGGCCAAGTTGAAGGAATGAAATCAAGCAAAAATCTAAAGTTTGAAAAGTCAATAGTTAATCTTATAATAAATGTTCATCTTGTCATTTATTGTAGGGAAATGGATGAAGCAACTAAAAAAGCTATTTAGTTCATTTGGAAGCCTTCATCTACTCCATTTAGTCAATAAGAAAGAGAAACAATTATGTGGAATTAAAATTGGACAAAGCCATATGAAGAAAGAGAAAACATGTGCGAAATTCCCAATTAAATAATATTTCTTCAAGGAGGTGGAGTTGGATATTTTAAAGGCTTATCATCTCTTTCTTTAAGCTCATATAGGTCAAACACAAGAGAGAAAGAGAGAGAAAGAGCTTGAAGAACATATAGAACAAGAGAGAAGGGCTAGGGTTCAAGAAGGCAAAATCAAGGTATGTAGTTGTGGAATTCAAGTATTATGCAATTAAAATTCATGGAAACACCTTGTAATCCCTATTCTTTCATGAATCTCACTTGTAGCAAGGTAAAATCAAGAAGAAAATAAGAGAGAAAGCCACAATTTCGAGAGAGAAAGAAGAAGAAATCAAGGTAAGCTTGGAAACTTGTCTTATCTTATTGATTCTTTCTTGTTGTTGATAATTTGGTTGATTGATTGGATTGTTTGGTTGGATTTTGTAATTTAGGATGCTCAAACCCTAAGGGGGTTATGCTACCTAAATTCACACTAATCATATGGAAAGTGTAATTAAGTGATTAAACAAGTTATTAGAGGTGCAAAGTGTTAGAGCAAGCATTTCACCCAAGAGGGGGGTGAATTGGGTGATACTAAAAATTTCGTTGCAAATATAAAACTTGACGGTGAATATAAAGCAGTAAAGAGTAAGGAGAAATATCACTGAAGTGTACACCGGGAGTTATACTGGTTCGGCCATAACCACTTTGACCTACGTCCAGTCCTCAGAGCATCTCTGATAGTTTCACTATGATTTCCAAGATTCAGTGGGTTCTTGGCACCTCGGTACAAGCAAGTTCCTTCGCCTGGACACTCGCTCCCCCTTATAAGTTGTAATCCAATCCCAACTCAAGGTTCCACAACCTTAAGTTACCTCAATAATAAATATTGAGTTTGAATGAAATATCTCTCTTACAGAGTGAATAAGAATCATTGAAGTACAGAATTACAAGTATGTGTAAAAACAGAGTATTGAACGTTAACTTGATAATGCGTTCATGTGTGTTCTTGTTTTTATCTCTGTTTGGATGTTCCCATATATATAGATGTGTTGATAATGACTGTTGGAACATTTTCTTCTCGCCCGTTAGAGTGTGCGCAGCCACTGTTGACTTTTCCAGTTTTTGAAAAATATCCGTTTGTGGTAGGTGGCGGTAGGTAGCATTTGAGCGTTGCATTTGACTTTCCTTATTTGGTAAGATCTCTTCATTGTTTATCTGTGAATATGCTAAGAATACTAATACAATGAAGGGTTAATCACATAGGAAACAAATTAATGAACGTTGGAATGATTTCTGACTTTCTGGGTTTGCTTACTCGAGTACTACTCAAGTATCTTCGTGAAAATATTGATAGATAACAAGTCAATAAATGAACATCACATTACTCGGGTAGTGCATGGAGTAAACAATTTTACAAACCTTAGAAATACCTATTTACTTGAGTACTTACTCGAGTATACTATAATTTTCTCCATAGGTTACTCGATGCTTCACTCCAGTAATGTTGGCAGGATTTCAGCCAAGAGCACTTCAAGTTTTGCTTACCTGTTTACTCGAGTACCACCTCGAGTGAACATCTATTTTCTGCATAGCTTACTTAGGTAGATACTTCAAGTGCATTGTATATAACTTTGCAGATCACTCGATTACTGACTTGAGTAAAGTCTTTGACATAGAACAATTTAATACCTGCATACTTGAGTGGTGCCTCGAGTGAAGTATGATTAGAATATTTCAGATTAATCGAGTGTTACCTTCAAGTTTTGCTTACCATAATGATTTACTCAAGTTGCTCCTCGAGTAACGTTGGCAGGCTGAGAGCAACTGGAAGTGATTTCCCTGATTACTCGAGTACTTACTCGAGTAACGTTGGCAGGCCGAGAGCAACTGGAAGTGATTTCACTGATTACTCGAGTACTTACTCAAATAACATTGGCAGGCCGAGAGCAACTCATTTCCTTATGGCAAGTTACTCAAATGTGGACTCGAGTAACTCTTCTTTTCATTTCATATTACTTGAGTCGTCCCTCGAGTGATATATCTAGCCGTGAGTTACTTGAGGTTCTGTGCTCTAGTTACTTCAAGTTTCTGTCTCATTACTCGAGTTCTTACTCAAGTAGCCCTTTAGAGATTTTGCCCGTGATGAAGTTTCTCAGCTTTTTCTCTTGGCCTTTCTTCATTACTCAAGTGCTTACTTCAAGTGATGATTTGCTTTATCATTACTTTGTTCAAACTAATTTGTTTATCAAGTCTTTTTCATACCCATTCTTTGTTATCATCAAAACATGTGAGATCTAACATTCTCCCCTTTTTTAATGATGACAAAACTTGGTGATTTTGAACAAAGTTTTTGAAATTGAGTTCTCAAATAAACACTTCTTGAAATTAATTGTAACTTTGAAATCCTTTTTGAAATAACTTGTTAAGTGTCAATTCAAAGTGTTTTGGAAATTTTTGAAAATATAACATATTCACCTTGCATACATAATAAACTCATTAGTCCCACAATGTAATATAACTTAAAAACTTAAATGCACTTGAAATGAAATTGAACTAGAATTGCATTAATTAGAATTGTTTTACTGAATTACAAATATGAAAAGCTCCCTAAATCCCATATACAATATACCCAAAATGAAAGAAGCTCAGTCAACCACAAAATCACTCAAGCTCTTCTCCCCCTTTTTGTCTTCATCAATCAAGTGGAGGACTGGAAGGCTTGACTGCAGTTATAGGCTTGACAGGAAGGACCAAGGAGCCATCTGAACTAGAAGAATCAAAAGAGGAGCTGGAAGATTCTGGTTTAGGAAGATTGAGTGGAGGGATATGAATGTCAACTCTTGGAGGAACTGGAGGTGACTGATATACAATAACAGAGGTGGTCTCAACCTCTTCTGTGGCACCTAGAGAATGATGACCAGAGGATGAGGGAGATATCTCCTCTGTATGAGTAGGGGAATGAATAGGTATGGGTGTGGGTTCGGGCTGAACTCTGGGTGGTGAATCTTCAATGGTGATGTGGATAGTCTCATTGGTTTCAGGATCATCCACTGAGCATAGAATATCTCTAGGAAGAATAATGGGGATTTTGAGTGCAGAGGGTCTTGGTTCAAGGGGGCTAAACTCTGGAAGTTTGGGAAAGGAGATCTCAGGGACAGTTGGCTCAACCTCAATATAATGATGCTCTGGGGGAATGTTCTCTGGGTGTGAGAAAGCCTCAGGAACAGATGATGGATCAGCAGAAGGTCCAGGACCCATAGAGTCCAATCTAGCAAGAATCAATCTCAGAGTCTCACCCTGGGCACGTTGCTCTGCTAATATCTCCTCGTGCCTCTTGTCCATCCTCTCAACCAATTCAGCCATCTTGTTATTCATGTAAGTGATCAACTCGGCATTGGTATTTACAATGTCGATATGAAATCCCTTTAGCATATTCTCCATAAAATGTTGAAGTGTGGCATTGAGGAATGAGGGTGAGGATGTAGTACCAGCTGGAGCAGAAGACTATGTGTCATCCATTTTACTCGTTTCAGTCTTAGTCTTCTTCTTCTTCTTCTTGGGGCCTGACTCTAGAGGACCCTTGAGAGGAATCTCAACATTAAGCTTCCCAATCTGGTTTCTTCCAATTGGAGTGATCCTCTCAATGGGCTCCTTATTCTCCAAATACCATATCTTATTTTTCTTCAGAATAAGAGAAATGATCTGACGATATGGCATAGGAGTAGTTGCTTTCCCTTCTATTTTGTACCTCTGCATCTCAGAGAAGATGTATTCTCCCAAGTCCTTTTGTTCCTTCAGGAGTAGAGAAGCAAACCACCTATAGTCCCGGTCAGAGAAATGGGAGTAGTTATTGGCTTTGTTCACAAGGGATCTAGAGTAAATATACCAAAGAACCCTGTGATGGTTACACATGTCACTTGGTTTGAAGTTAAGAGGACCCACTAGCTCACCAGGTCTAAGGACAGTGAAAATCTGGTTAAGTTCAAGCTTGGAATAGTTGTCATCAGGGGGTTTTCTATTCCTAACCAAATATTGATCCTAGAGGGTGAGATAAAGATTTTCTGACCTCTAACTGTTGTGGTCATTTCTTCCTCTGCAGAAGTCCTATTAGGTTCATCTAGGATTTCTAGGTTGCAGTAAAAATGAGTGACTATTTTAGTGCAAAAGGGAAGTTTAATTGACAGCCAAGGCATAAAAGGTTTATGTAAGGGACTTAGGTCATACTTCAATACCTCCTGAAGAATCTTGAGATCTATACTGTGAGTTTTGCAGACTTTCCTTCTTGAGAACTGTGTGAGATAATTTTGAGATTCCTCCAATTTGTTGACATTGAACCCTTTTGGAGGTTTAGTAATTTCCTCTTTTGGCAACTCTGGCTTTTTGGATGATTGGCCCTGTTAGATCCCAAGTTTTGATGATAACAATAATTCAATTATGTGTAAAACATGTTTTTAGAAGGCTAAGAAAAGATTCCAAGTTACCAAATGCATATTTGAAGTTTGCTAATATCTGCTGTAAGTTTGCACTTGAGTGCTCGAGCATGAAATCTGCACTCGAGCACAAATCACTTCTGTACTCGAGCAAGTGTGAGAGAAAGCCTGGAAGTGAGTACCCGAGAAGCATTCTCCCTTTGTATTTACTGGATCACTCGAAGCACAAGGTATGCACTCGAGTAGAGAAGTCATTCTCACTCGAGCACACATGCGAGTGAGGGCATGCGAGTGCTTGGCCGAGAGCAAGTAATGGCATGCTTCCTATATTCACTCGAGCAAGGGCATGCGAGTGCTTGGCCGAGAGCAAGTAATGGCATGCCTCCTATATTCACTCGAGCAAGGGCATGCGAGTACTTGGCCGAGAGTCTTGAAGTTCAGAAAAGTACAAGTGTGCTCGAGCATACCCATCCATGCTTGGAGTGATGTGTCCATGCTTGCGAGTAATATTTCCATCCCTCTCCAGATCAGTTGCGAGTGCTTGTTCAAGAGAGCATATTCCTTGAGAATATACTTCTCACTCAAGCAGAGGTAAGTGTGCTCGAGTGAGGGCCAATATCACTTGCGAGTGAAATTTCTATCCCTCTGAAATTCTGGTGCGAGTGATGGTTTAGAGAGCATATTCCTTGAGAATATGCTTCTCACTCGAGCAGAGGTAAGTGTGCTCGAGTGAGGGTCCATTTCACTCGCGAGTGCAAATCCTCACTCTTGTCAAAATGGTATGCGAGTGATAACCCGAGAAGACATTCCCAGTGTAAAGTGCAAAGATCACTCGAGCAGAGTTTTATGCTCGAGTGAGACCCTTCTTCACCCGCGAGTGAAGATTTTGTCTCTCTGTTTTTCCATGCAAGCACAACCCGATAATAGAGGTATGTGAAGGAAAATAGGAGATCACTCGAGGTGAGCCCTTCATGCTCGAAGTGATGCCCTGTTAACCACAGAAAGTGCTAAGTATCACAACGTTCATTACGAATGTGGTTTATTGTTATTAATTCATATCATCATTTCTTTTTATCTTTGTTTAACATTGTTTTGGATGTTTTAAAAGGATGATACAGGAATATGGACGTTTGAATTGAACCACATGAGAAAAGTGATACAACGGCAGACAAGATGATTATGAACACGCTGGCACCTACCACACTCAGATTATTCTAACATGCACGTGTCTGCCAATATTTTCAAATGTCTCGCTCCACAACTGAAGAAATTCCAAACGGGCAAAAGATGGAGCAACTATATATATATACAGAGACTCACGGAGAAACCAAGAACAACACAGCACAAGAATTCACAAGCTTATATCGATCCTCTATTATTCATCTGTTTTCTCTGTATACATTTTGATCTTCAGTGTTTATTCATTTACTCTTTAAGAGAGTCCACATACAAAATCAAAATTCTATGTTTATGTGATCTCAAGGTATTGGGACCTTGAGAGGGTAGCTATTCCTTACGAGAGAAGCAGTTGAGAGAATTCCTTGTAGTATCTTTCACTCATAAGCCTTATAAGATACAAGCAGGAGAGAACGTTGTTGTTCATAAGACTTACAGTGGTGTAAGCGGAAGAAAACGTTGCTGCTCATAAGTCTTGTATACATAAGCAAGTGAGAAGAGTCATAGGTTGTTTCTCTGCACATAAGACTTGTCGTAAGGGGGAGAGAAGTTTCTTGTTGAGAGAATATTTCTGCTTGTAGTCCATTCAAGGACAATTGTTATCTTGCGGCGTTCTGAGAGCCCATTGAATCTTGGAGTTATTGTGAGAAGCTCAGTAGGTCTTGATCTCTGAGGACTGGACGTAGGCATTGTTGTTGGGCCGAACCAGTATAACTCTCTGTGTTCAAATCTTCTCTACTCTACTCTAGTCACTATATTTACATTTTACCACCTCAAACGGAAAATTTATAACATCACCCAATTCACCCCCCTCTTGGGTGAAGCTTGCCTCTTTCAGGCCCTTCTCTAATTGATCAAGGATACCAGCCATAGCTTTGGCTACATTCACATCATACTTTGACTTTTTGGAGGGTTTTGGAGTAAAAGAGGGAGTGGAAGAATCGGAAGGTAATGGAGAAGGAGACTTAGTGCTTTTTCCTCTCCCAGTTGGGGTGCTTTTCTTTGATTGAGCCCTAGTTACCACTGGCTCTTTGATCACAACACCTCTTTCCTTTGGTTTAGGTTGTGGTTTCGGTTGAACTTTGGCCTTTGATCTAGGAGTGAGCTTTCGTCTCTTTCTAGGAGGAGAAGAAAGAGGGTCAGAGGGTTGTCGAGATCTAGAAGAGTCTGTAGGAGTAAGATTCTTGGTTCTAACCATCTTGATTTAGAGAAAATAGAAATCTCAGAAAATCAGAGTGAGAAGTCGCGAGTTAGGGCAGAGTGATTCTGAGCTGAATAGGAAGTTTTTGGAGCTAAGATTTGATGGGTTTTGATGGAAATCAAGCAAGGAAGAGATTGTGAAAACTTTTTGAGAGAGGACTGGGTAATTCACTCGAGGAGATTTTGTGGAAATGACCGAGTTTGCGACTGATAAAGACCTAAAACCCGACATTACTCGAGGCCCTACACGAGTAATTATCAAGTTTACTCGAGTCCCTACTCGAGTGATTATATAGAAAATTTTAAAATAATTCATTTAAATTGCGTACCTGGCATGAATAATATTGTAATTATCCATGTATGTTCCCTCGATCATTTGATAGCCATTTTAGAATAGATTTGAATTGATTCTCATCGAACTTGTGATCTGGACCTGCAGTCACTCGAGGCCTTACTCGAGTAAACTTCAAGTTTACTCGAGGCTTCCCTCGGGTAACCTATCTTTTCTCCTCTTGACTATTCATGTCCTACCAAATGAGCCGTTTGATTCAAATTCCATGTGACTTGAGACTTCACTGCCAGTTTTGAAGTCCATTACCTCGAGTGCCCACTCGAGTAATATGCCCTTTTACTTCAAGTTGTCCCTCGGGTAATGTTGCACTGTCAATCATTACTTGAAGTTGGTACTCCAGTAATGATGTCCTCTGATAACCTCTATTTTTATTTCTCAGAACAAAGTTTCAATCTTCCTACAAAACAAGTTTCTAGATACTCCGATGCTTAAGTTAGTAATCATCAAAACATTATCAAATAACATTATCTAACATAATGAAAAACCCGAAATAACTTACAATTCATTGGGATTTACCATTCCCAATTCTCTTTTAATGTATAGAAATTGATCTTTTACAAGAGGTTTGGTGAAGATATCAGCTAGTTAAAGATGAGTAGGAATGAATATCACTTTCACATCTTTCTTTTAGACATGATCTCTGATAAAGTGGTGTTTGACATCGATATGCTTGGTTCTAGAATGTTGAACTGGATTCTTTGCCAAGCTTATCGTACTAGTATTGTCACAATAGATTGGTATTTCTTTGAGATAAATACCAAGATCTTGTAGTTGTTGTTTTAGCCATATCACTTGTGCACAACAACTTGAGACTGCAATATATTCGGCTTCCGTTGACGAAAGAGACATTGTATTTTGTTTCTTGCTGAACCATGATACAAGAGATCCTCCAAGAAATTGACCTTGTCCGCTGGTGCTCTTCCCATCTATCTTGTATCCTCCATGATCAGAATCTGAATATGCAACAAGATATTCACTTCTTGCACATATGCCAACACTGAATTGGATGTTCGGTCTGCTTGCCGTGAGATAAAGTAATGATCCAATCATTCCTCTGTATTTTGTGATGTTGTAGTCTTTCCCTTTGACATCAGCATCAAGCAACGTAGTTAAGCTCATAGGTGTGTCCGTTCCATTTGCTTCATCCATTCCATACTTCTTCAATAGCTCTTTCAAGTACTTTGTTTGATATATGAAGATTCCATTCTTTCTTTATTTGATTTGCAAACCGAGAAAGAAATTCAATTCTCCCATCATTGACATCTCAAACTCTCCCTGCATTATCTAAGAAAATTCCTTACACAGAGATTCATTAGTAGCACCGAAAACAATGTCATCATCATATATTTGAACAATTAAAATATCATCACGTTTTCGTTTTGTAAAAAGTGTTGTATCAACTTTTCCTCGTACAAAACCTTGATCAATAAGAAATTTATTGAGCCTTTCGTACTGTAACACCCATGTTTTGAAAGCAAATAGATGGCATAAGTGTAGTAATATCTTTAAAAAGGAGACCAGTAATCTTTTGTAAACAGCGGAAGTCCCAATTTCAAGCAGAGTGTGGAGCTGTACTTGAATGGGTTTTCAAAAATCTTTTCAAAAATCATTTTCAGATTGGGTCTCATATGATTTATTTTAAGCCATCCGTTTTAGGTTCATTTCTTCATATCAGAGTATTTACTAATAAGTTCTCTGCTGAAACCCAAGCTACCATGCTTAATTAACGGCCCTGGTGGACGGCTGTCCACTACTGATACGAATGTCGATGCGCGTTCGCATATATACAGGCACTTACATACATGTCAGTACAAGACTGACCACACTTAAATACAAATTACATACAATCTCCAAAATAGATAACTAACAGAAAACTAAATTCTAAGTCCTTTGCTTCATTTGCCCGTGTTTACCTTCTTGCTTGAGGAACTACTTGCCCGAGCTGAAAATTTGTTTTGGAAAAATAGGGTGAGATTCAATGAATCTCAGTAGTAATAGATATCACTCATATAAAATGCACATATATCATGCCATGTCAACCAAAGTTACAATACAATCAACATATTCAACATTCAGAGATAAATTCACAATATGTAGAAAGCATAAAGTTACCAATTCAAGGACAACCGTCCCTTGCCACAGCGCTGGGAAATTCTACTGGGCCTGAGCCCTTCTCATCTGAATGCTTAAATTCACAATGGTACAAACATGCATATAACATATCACATATTATGTGAGGGATAAGTTACTACCTGACAATTTTTCCAAATCTTGATATTGATTGATGTGCTTTGAACGTCCTGGGCAAATGTCAAATCCTATAAATTATAATTTACGGGCAATGAGTTATTTCTTAGTCCAACTCTTAATAAATTATTCTCTTATGTTGGTTACTATTAGGGTAATACATTAGGCCCAATATGAAGCTAATGAGCTCAAGATACTCACTCCAAATGCTTAACTTAACTCTTAAATGTCCAATTTTATTACAAAAACTCTTTGCTTTGAATTTTTGCACAATTACCAAAAGCTGGCAGATTTTTCACTGAAATTTGAAAAATCATAACTAATTCTAAAAAAATCGAATTGAGGTGTTAAAAAATTCTATATAACCCTTATTAAGTCTATTTTAAGGGAAAAATACTTTCAGTAGCTGAAAGGCCGCGCACACTTCCCAGTTTTTCTTTTTCTCCCTGCTGCCAGAAAATCTGACCAGTTTTAATGGTCTACTTCAAAAACTCATAACTCCTAGTATACTTATCAAAATCCTTCATAATACCTATCAAATTAAAGGTCTATAAGTGTAATTTAATTCTGGAAAATCTCATAATCAACAGATGAAGTTTGGACAGTGAAAGTTTCGCCACAACAAAACTGCCAGACAAAAACGCACACTGGCAACTTTGTTGCACAAGTAGACTTAATTTCCAATTTTTGATTCTTTAAACCAATCTGTCAAAAATTATAACCAGAGCCTATTCCCACACAATTTTTCGTGTAGAATCCAATGGAAAGATCAAAAATACCAAAATCAAACTATTTCTACCAGATTTAGCCCCCAACCGAAATCTGCCTCCCAAAACAACAAAAATTCCACTTTGTGATTTTAACAACCAACAAGTCTAATACTTCTCCAAACATCATATATCACCTTATATATATGATTAAAACATCTTCCTTCTTCAAAAACACCTCTTGAATGAAATACATGGGTGGTTGAAGAGCTAAGAAAAACCCAATGAAATCACAAAGTATTCGGTTCAAAAGAAAGCCTATGCTTACCTCTTCGCGTTTCTACAAGTGGTTCGGCATTCAGGCGGCACTCTGGTTGACTAATTGGCACAAAACACCTCAGATGAGAAATCTAAGATCATAGAATTGAAGCTTATAGTGAGTAGAGGAAGTTTCCAGAAGGACTTACCGAACAATAACGGTGATTCAGGGTTGAAATCGGCTCTGGTAGTCAAGAAAACTCACTATTCACTCCTCCTTCTCTCTTCTTGTGTTCTTAAGCTTAAGAAATCTAATTTTCCTTTCTCTTTCCATGGTTGCACGAAATTTTTCCATTTAATTAGGCATGGATGGTTGTGATTTAATCACTTAAAATGATCTCATCTCATCTTGCCACGTGTCACAAGTTTAAGGCTTAAGAATGCCACGTGTCATGCAACCATTGGTCTTCCACTTTTCTCTTTCTTCGGTGGGTCATAAATGGTCAGGGGAAGGGAAGGCCTGACAATTTCCCCGAACTCCTGGGTTCGGTGCTCGACTCAAAAAGTAAGCGACCCGGACGGAGACCGGTGAATTCCCCGGACTCAGACGCTAGGTGGCATACTCCAGAGATGACAACACAAAAGGCTTAAAGTGGGTGAAATAATGTGTAATGATGAGGGACACATGTCACCCCCTCATTTGGCCAACACAAAAACATGTTTTTACTTTGTAATAATTTCGGGACACTTGTCATTTCCTTATTTGGCCAACACGAAAGATGTGTCATCATGAGTCATAATGAGCTGTCATTACATACTTTACGGAAGTTCTTTTTAATAAAGTTGCTCCATCGGTGCATTACCCGGAATTCCATGTGGGACCATGGCATGTATATCGAGGCACATCACGAAATGCCCGAATTCCTTCGATCTCGCAACTGACGCCCCTAAACCCTGCAGCCACCGACGAATTTTGCTCCGACTTCTTACACTTGTATTTGTACAATATTAACTTCTCAATTTCTGTGAATGACATAATGGATATCTGGGAATTCCGAAAGTAACTCTACCTTTAATTGTAAATACCGATATTTATTTTATTCTTCTAATTCCATATTTACACTTTTTTAGTATTGCAAAATTTGGTATATTACACGTACCATGCTCTAGGAGCTTGTTTTAAACCATATAAAGCCTTTTTGAGTTTGAAAACATGGTCAGGTTGAAAACCTGGAGGTTGCTCTACGTATACTTCTTCCATAATGTAGCCATTTAGAAATGCACTCTTTATATCCATTTGATAGAGTTTGAATCCTTTGATGCATGTAAAGGCTAAGAGTACGCGTATAGCTTCCAATCTAGCCATTGAAGCATACGTTTCCTCATAATCAATCCCTTCTTCCTGATTATAGCCTTTGGCCACCAATCTTGCCTTGTTTCTGATAATAACTGCGGATTCATCGAGTTTGTTCTTGAATACCCATTTAGTGCCAATGATCGGATGATCCTTGGGTCGGGGTACCAAATCCCAAACTTGATTTCTTTCACATTGATTTAGTTCTTCTTGTATTGCTATAACCCAATCATTGTCTGATAGGGCTTCACCAATGTTAGAAGGTTCAACAAAAAATTGCTATAACCCAATCATTGAATGTAGAAAAACTTACTTCATATTTGGAAAGACTTCCAAATAGAGAAGCAACTGATCTCATTGATTCTCCTTTTGCTTCTTCTATCATAGTGACTTTGGCCTCCCACTCTTTAGAAAGAATATTCAAAATCTTTTGTACTTGGGTATGTTGATCATAGACTTTCCCAAGTGCTGCAAGTTGATTAACAAGATGAGTATATCTAAGTTCAAATTCAGATATTGACTCACCTGATTTCATTCGAAGTAGATCGAATTCAGTAACCAAGGTGTTGATCCAATTCTCCTTTATTCCTAAAGTTCCTTCATGAGCTATTTCCAGAGCTTCCCACATTTGCTTTGCTGTTGGAAGTATGAAAATTCTGAAGTATTCACTTTGACTCAAAGCACTTTGTATCATCAGAATTGCCTTGCTGTTGAGAATGATAAGTTTCTTGTCATTCTCATTATATTCTGCTGGCGTCTTGGGAATTTTTTGAGAACCTACAATCTTTATAGGTTGATAGTTTCCACTCTCAATCACATCCCATAGCCCATATTCAGTAGCCATTATGAATACTCTAAACTTTACTTTCCAGAAAGAAAAGTGTTCGCCACTAAAACCTGGAGGTCTAGTGATGGATGCTCCGTCGGGAAGAATTCCTTCACCTATGCTTGCCATTGGATCCTTCTTAGGTTGTTATACCTTAACAAGAAGACCTACGCTCTGATACCAAATGTTAGAGCAAGCGTTTCACCTAAGAGGGGGGTGAATTGGGTGATACTAAAAATTTCGTTGCAAATATAAAACTTGACGGTGAATATAAAGCAGTAAAGAGTAAGGAGAAATATCAAGGAAGTGTACATCGGGAGTTATGCTGGTTCGGCCATAACCACTTTGACCTACGTCCAGTCCTCAGAGCATCTCTGATAGTTTCACTATGATTTCCAAGATTCAGTGGGTTCTTGGAACCTCGGTACAAGCAAGTTCCTTCACCTGGACACTCGCTCCCCCTTACAAGTTGTAATCCAATCCCAACTCACGGTTCCACAACCTTAAGTTACCTCAATAACAAATATTGAGTTTGAACGAAATATCTCTCTTACAAAGTGAATAAGAATCACTGAAGTATAGAATTACAAGTATGTGTAAAAACAGAGTATTGAATGTTAACTTGATAATGCATTCGAGATGTTTCTTCATTACTCCAGTACTTACTTCAAGTGATGATTTGCTTTATCATTACTTTATTCAAACTTATTTTTTTATCAAGTCTTTTTCACACCCATTCTTTGTTATCATCAAAACATGTGAAATCTAACACAAAGAAGGTGTTTTATGGATTGAAATAATAAAATTGTAATTTGTTCCCAAAGTTTTGGTAATTTTTGTCCAGACCTGTTTTGGGGCTGGTTGGACTGAATTTTGGTGGTTTTGATAATTCCATTAGATTTAGAAGAGAAAATTGTGTGGGAATATGAGTGTTCATGAATTTTGGAAATTTGTATGCAAATCTAGAATTTATTAAAATTCAAGGTAAATGCTATTTGATTGTTTCACTAGAGATAGAGTTATTGAGCAATAAAAATCATTCATCAAACCTGGTCCAAAAATTATGAAACTTGACAGGATTAAAGTAGACATATAGAGCTTTACTTTGCTAGGTAGACCATGATTTTTGGGATAGTACTTTAAAAGATATGGATTTTCAAAGTTGTGCCATGTTTCTAGAAACAAATCTGGAATAGGGGAAGTTTGGCGAAATTATGGGAATGACATGGTTGTAGTGGTTAGACTTAAGTATTTTTATACAAAAGTACATTTAAAAAGCTTCACATAAACTTTAGAATCAGTCAAATTGGATTTTCATAGAATTAATTATGAATTTCCAAAATTGACTAAAGTCTTCCAGTTTTCTTGAAAACTGTGAAACTCCATTGTGCAAAGTTGTACTGTGCAGAAACTATTTTAACTACATTAGATAACTAATAGAATGTGACTTAAAGGCAGTAATAGTTTAAGTAATAACTAGTTACTTGTTAAATGTAAATTATAGGACTTGGTAATAGCCTGAGCTGGAACGCTGTATATTAGATTGAACAGACAAGTAGAGCATGAAAGGGCAATTCCAGGTAGTAACTCTTTATTTAATAAATTATGTGAATATTTACATGCTTTATATATGTCATCTTCTGTATTGTGAACACTGTATGCCAAGTAGGGCATTGTGCAAGTAGGCACTTTTATAGAGGTTTACAGATAGTGGAGAAGTAGCCCCGCCTCATGTGCACATGCCATGTTGTTTGTGTTATGTTGCATTACATGGTGTATAGCATATTTATTTGTTGCATTTGTATGACTGATTGTATGTTACTACTAATATTCTTTGAATCTTACCCTTTCCATAATGGTAAAGTTTTCAGTAGCAGACAGCAACTCAGAGGGCAGAATCGTAATTACTGGCCATAGAAGGTTCCGCATAAGCACAAGAGGAGATGTCGGTTATCTGAAGACCTTTTATTGTTTAAGGTCTGCAATTATTATGTATGAACCCTTGTGGGGAACTCCTGTAATATAATCATGTACTTTATATCAGTATTTTTATGCTATTCTTGTGCGCCCACCGAACTGCACACTAATACTCTAAATAATGTGGAAATAAGATAAGGGCATAACAACTTTCCTGAATTGCATTCACTTGATAAGTATACTTATACATTCATGTGTTTAATTTCTTTGATGAATGGTATGAAGAATGTATGAATGATTGAAGCCCTATTCTTACTTACATTATGGCCATAAGTGTAATGTGTGAAGCATTGAACATACAAGTATGCCATTATGATAGTATGAATTTATGTAAGCAAGCATGTCATGCATTAAGCTTGAATCTTGTATGCCTAGTTAACGAAGTTTGCTACTGAGATTCTCTCAAATCTCACTCTCCCTCACCCAACCCTATAGGTATGATGAATACAGGAGAAGCATACATGAAGGTATGAAAGAGGGAACTACAAAAGAGAATCGATGATTGAAGTGCAAAGCACTATTTATGTATTTTGACTAGAATTTGTGTATGTATATATATGAACAACTTAAGAATGAGTAGAAAATCACTCTGATTGAACTAAAAGAAAAGATAAGAACCAATGAATAATAACAAAGTTGCGAACCACTAAGGGTCTGTTTGGTGGGAAGGATTTGGAGGGGAGGGAAAATTTTTATAAGTTAAATTTTAAAAGATTGAAGAAGTGGGGTAATAAAATTTTAATAAAGAGAATATATATGATAAAAGAGTAAGAAAAAGTAATTAAAATATTTTAACCCCACTTCTATAATTTTTTTAAATTCAACTCAAAAATATTTTCCCTTTACCCACTTTCCCTCCCCTCCCTTCACACCAAACAAGCCCTAAAAGATGCTTTCGACAGATTTTGAAATTTTAAGAAAAACTCACTCAACTATATATTCAAATCTTGTCTTGATGTTGGGAATAGAAATTGTTTTAGAAAAGAATATTACTTAGTGGTTGCATAAACTTATCAGATAGATTATGGAAATAAGGTGTTATATTTGGTGGTATCAGAGCAGATTCCTGGCATTTAGTTACAATGTGCTGCTAATACGAATAATATCCGTGAGTGATACTTGAATAATCTTGAGTGATACTAGGATTAAGAGATATGGATGATAGATAAACCAGAGAAATAGAATTTCCCCTGACCACTAATTGCCATACTAGTATAAAGAAAGGGAAGAGCCGTATATTGGTGAATCAGCTTATTATAGAAACCCCTACCTAAAGAAGGGGTAGAGCTATATATGGATAATGAAATGGTGCAGCATTGATGTATACCCAGTAAGGAAGGGTATGGACTCTAATGAATCTGAATCTGGATTAGCATGTGACCCGGATTCCAACAAAACTCCCCAGTTAGCGTGCTTATGAGAGAGAAATCCTGGGATGGGTGACCCCTTAAGAGGTTAAGTTGGCAAGGTAATGGGGACTGAGGAATAGTAATTGTCTTAAGGTTTCTCTTGACTAATGATCATCTTAGTTAGCTGAATTGTGTATAAAGTCACACAGGTACAATAGGCAGGATTAAACTTGAGGAGGCCAAAAACTGCTATAGAGATATGCAATCTTTTGGGTCCTGCCAGATATTGTCAGGGAGACATCTTGACACCTAAATTGCCTGGCCATTATAACGCTCTTATATATGAACAAAGTAGTTGTATGTGGGATGATAAATGTTATAGGAGCTTCATAGAGCTAAGTGAGGGGCTAACATTCGTACCCGCATTGATTATCCTAGATCCTAGTATGGCGAGTGTGGTATACAAATGAAGTGACCGGTATGGGTTACAGTGAAATGAGTATATGGGATTGGGATATACTAAGTATAGCAAGGTAGAATGGTGGCAGATGCCTCTCGATAGCTGAAGTCTTATGAGATAGAATACCCTACTCATGAATTTGTGTTGGTGACGATTGTCTTTATATGAAGTGATGATAATTTGAATATGCCTTTGTGATATTGAGGATTGAAGTAGAACTAGAGCCTTGTGATTATTGATAATGCTATGAGAATTTGATCTTATGATACTAAAGGTTGAGGATAGGCTTGAATTATATTTAAGCTGAAATAGTTCTTAAGTTGAAATGTGAATCAACTTGCACTATGGTTCTGTTCTATGACGGAAGTTTGAACCTTGTAAACATTGTAGATAGTGTAGAACCTTTAGTACTGTTTTGAGATAGTACCTGAATATTATAAAGGTTAGAATAAGCGCTATTGATTATGATTTTAGTATGCCTATTAGGTATATTTGTGGAAAATGATTTATGATCTGTGAGATGTCGAAGTTATAGAGCTAGTAATGAAACTAAAAGTTGGATATCTATCCAACATCCAAGAAGGGTGACCAAGTAATCGCAACCTATGAATCAACTATTAAGTTTCAATTCCTTAAGAATTTGAAATAGCCCAGAATGATTCGTGGTATTGGAATATGTTGAAATGTGTATGAGGTTCTATAAGGTTGCTAGTTATTGATCTAGCATATAGAAAGATCTTGATAATAGAATATTCTCTTAACAAGATTGAATGAGAATAGTTCTATGTTAAAACAGAGAGTAGCCGTAAATTATACTCTCATGGTTGAGATAAATAATAGAGATATACTAGTGGCTTATGGATTACCTGTACGTTATAGGTAGATTATCTGGTATGGGAATTAGAATTTTACTTGGATCTGGATCAACAGCGAAAGTCCATACATAATTGAAAGAGGCAAGCTTCACCCAAGAGGGGGTGAATTGAGTAATGTGATAAAGTTTTTGGTGGATGCGATGATATGAAAATAATTGTAGATAGAGTAGAGTTGAGAATATTAACACAGAGAGTTATATTGGTTTGGTCCAAAACCCAGGCTATGTCCAGTCCTCAGAGATCAAGACCTACAGAGATTTTTACTATTATTCCAAGATTCAATGGGCTCTTAAAACGCCTCAAGACAACAATCATCCTTATATGGACTATGAATAGAAATATTCTAATACCTAGAATTTTCTCTCCCCCTTACGATAAGTCTTATGTGTAGAAACAATCCTATAACCTTTCTCTCTTGCTTACGTATTCAAGTCTTATGAGCAGCAACGTTCTCTCTTACTGACACCCCTATAAGTTTTACTAGTGGCAACGTTCTCTGCTGCTTGCACCTTGTAAGTCTTACGAGTTGAAAGTTCTCTTAGGAATTCTCTCAACTGCTTATCTCGTAAGGATATCTACCCTCTGAAGGTCCCTGTACCTTGAGATCAAATGAAAGTATGATTTGAAATGTATACAGACTCTCTCACAAAGCAAATATAATAAGCGTTGAAGTACAATTTTGATACAGAAAAAATATGAATAATAGAGACTTGCGAATTTTCTTTTGTATATTCTCGTTATAAGTTGTTGTTTTATATGGTCTCTAAAACTCTGTATTTATAGTCAAATGATTTTGTCCATTGAATAATAATCATTGTAGAGAAGAGTGTTTCATTGTGGAACGGCATGTGTACATTTGAAATCTCTGAATAAGATATCGTGGTAGGCACGTGCTTAGTTAGTCGTAATGATTTTGTCCGCCATTATTTGACTTTCTCTGTGCATCTCTGATTCAAATGATCAAACTCTTGTTTCACACTTAAAGTATATGTTCAATGATGTTAAATAATAATAACAAGTGAAAATAAAATGAATAAATAACATTAAACCATATTCAGACTGATCGCTATAAGTCTATTGCATTTTGGCTTCTGACAGCACTATGGTCTTACTCGAGTACACCTTCAATTCTTCACTACTTCCCTTACTTTTATGTAACACTTCCTAGTGATTTTGAATGAGTGAATTTCTTACTTGTGAGTGTTGTAGGACCTCACTCGAGTACATCTTATCTCACTCTAGTACATGTGTATTTTGCACTATGGACTCATGTCTCTGGATAACACTTGCAGCATATTTTTCAAGAGTGTGATTTTGCACTTGCAGGTGATATGGGGCCTTACTCGAGTACTGAGATGCTCTGTAACACCCCAAATTTTGATTAAGGGTTAATGAGAATTATTGAGAAGGTAATTGTGATTTAGAGTGGATTAAAGTTAAATTAATGTATATTGATGACAATATTATTTATATGTCATAATTGTTGGAAAATTGAAAGAATGGAATTATTGGCATAAGTTGGTAATTAATGGGGAAATTAATTACTAACTAAGAGAAAATGAGAAGTGTGATCAAATGGCTAATGGAAGGATTAGAGAGATTAATTGGTGGCTAAGTGTGTGAGAGCTAATAGGAAAATGACATGTGGCAAAGTGGGTGTGAGAGGAAGGTAAAGAAAAGTCAAATGAAATAAAAAAATACATTTCTCTCTCCTCTCTTCCCTCTTGTGCGAAGCAAAAACTGAAAAGGGAGGGGGTAGTGTCATCATTTGTGCTTCTTCTTCACTCCACTCCATCTCTCTCTCTCGTCCTCTCTCTTCTCTCCTTGGGTGGCGCCATTTTTGCAGCAAAAAGGAAGAAGAAAAGCTTCAAAAAGGTAAGGAAAATGGCTTCTATTGCTCAAACTTCCTTCTTTAATGTTGATCCTTGAATGAAGAGCTTCATTGTGATGGTTGAAATGTGTTCATTGGTGTTAGTTTGTGACCTCAAGAGATTGTGAAAGTTGAAGAATCAAGAAATCTCTTTGGCAAAGTGAAAGAGGTAAGTGCTATCTCTCTTTTGATATATATAATGTGGATGTTGGTGAGCATTGATTTTCTGGAAATTTCTGCCCTATTTTCGAAAATTAGGGTCTTAGTGAGTTGGGCATGTTGTGATAATGGAAATGGTATATTATGATGTCTTTTGGACAAAGGGATTGGTTTGAATCATTAAAAGTAAAGTTTGGGATCTTTGTGTTGGTTTTGGTGTGTTGATCAAAACAGGGCATGTGGTTAGATTGTGAATTTGGTCATTTTGAGGTTACCATTGTGTTCCTTGTGGAAAATTGTATGAGAATATGTTTGGTTAATGATTTTGGAGTCATTGAACACTTTGATAGAAAAGTTGGAAAATGCTGTCAATGTGAACTCTGTCTGGGCAGTTTATTTGTGTGGACATTTTGAGTGACCAAATGATTTCAGAAAATTGTGAAACTTTCCAGTCTTAAAGTTCACATCCCAAGCTTCGAAATGGACATATATTTTGTGTCATTTCGTTAAGTATTCTGAGAGTTATGCTTTGCCAAAGTTTGGTACAAAAACAGAACTCTGTTTTGGAGTAATGTTGGATTTTGGGTGATTCTGTATTTTTGTGATGATTTTAAGTTATAAGCCATATTTTTCCTTGAAAGAGGACTCAAATACCTTTCATTTGGCTTTGGAATCACTCCGTTTCGATTTTTCTAGAATCAGTTATGGTTTTTTGAAGTTCAGCCCAGAGTCAGGAAATTTCTGGGCCGCGGCCCAAACCTTTCTGGCCTATTTTGGGCCGCGGCCCATGAGTGGCGGGCCACAGCCCAAGGCCTTCTGACCTTATTTGGGCCGCAGCACAAGGAATGGTGGGCCGCGGCCCACCCCTGTGTTCCAGCACTTTAAGTTTTTGAAAAGAGATCTTCACCCTATTGTTTCCCAACCTTTTAGGGGTTTTATTAGAGGCATTTGTAGCTTCTTGAGGGTCATTATTGATAACCAAATCTAAGTGTTGAAGAGTTAATTGAGTATTGGAATAGAGAATAATGCTTCGTCCTTAATTATGACTTTAGGATTTGATATCTGCCCGGAGCATAGAACGCCTGTGCCTGCTCAAGGAAGGAAAGACAAAGGTAGTGACACTTTATCCTATATCATGTGTATTGCATTGCTTGTTTGCATTAGTCATCGATTGTAGTGAAAGTGAAGGGGACGTGGTGAAAGCCCGGACTCGATTAAAGTGAAAGTGAAGGGGACGTGGTGAAAGCCCAGACTCGATTAAAGTGAAAGTGAAGGGGACGTGGCGAAAGCCCGGACTCGATTAAAGTGAAAGTGAAGGGAACGTGGTGAAAGCCCGGTCTCGAATATTGATTGCTGCATAATGATATATGTGAATTGCTTTGTATATATGCATCATATAAATAAACTGTTGCTACTGGGATTCTCTAGAATCTCATTCTTTCCAAATAACATTTTTAGACAGGGCAAGTGGATCGAAAAGCAAGCAAGTGGCAAAGGACGATTAGGACTACCAGCGGTAGTCTTAGCTAAATCTTTTGGTTTTATGTTGAGTTGGTTATCATTTTGGATAAATGTATTCATATTGAATAGAATTGTAGTGGTATAGTTTTGTGTAATCCCCGGTATGGATACTGAGATGGGCAATGATGCCCTGTATAAACCTTTGGATTAATGTTATTATCCCGGGTGAACGTCGGGAATTGTGCTTACTCTGATATTGTATATGTAACAGACTAAACAGGCCATTTGTTTTAAAGAATGAAATGAATGGAAATCCATTTATATAGGTGTTTTTAAAAAGTTTTTAATTGTCCTGGATTTCTTATTCGATAATTAAATGTGTTTAAACGTTAATCCCGGCCTGATTATCGAAGGGGGTTACATGCTCACTCGAGTAAATAAGCATGTCCTCGTATCTGGTCAACCTTATGCTCATTACTTGTGGCAATATTGGAGGAAGTGTGTTTTCTTACTAAAGTCATTGATCAAGTGCACTTCTCGCCTTCAGCTCTTCCTAGCTCTCGAGTAAACAATTCTTGTACCACGCTTGTAGGACTCGAGTGAGCTTGAGGATCTCACTTGAGTATTGATTATGTGCTCAAGTGCAATGACCATTTCCTATCTATGACTTTATTCTCTATCAAATACTTTCAGTCCAACACTCATAGTACTTTAGTGTAAAACTGCTTCTTACTCAAGTACAAGCTCCATTACTCAAGTGCATCAATTAAAATCAAAGCATTATCCTCTGAGCTTTGTGAAATGTATTTTGAAACATTATGATTCAATATTTATACTTCTAAAACTTGAGTTTCTTATCAAAACACATAATCACCTTTTGTTTTCATTAAAACATGGATTCTAACAAGAATGACCCTAGATGAGATGGCGGGATTAAAGAAAGTAGGCCTAAGGACTTGTTCCCATTACAATGGTGCATTGTAATAAAGCCCAACATAGGAGAGTTTCCCTAAGAAAGAAGGGGTTATATGATCCAATTAAATGCCATGGGGTACTCAGGCGTAGTTTGTTAAATTGAACTTGAAAGAAACGTAGGTCGTAAGACCTAGTATGCATTTAGAGCAGGGTCACAAGACCTTCTAAGCAATTTGAACTTGAGATTCCAGGAAGTAACTCGACACATCAGATTCTGGGAGTGACCCGATACATGAGATCCCGAGAATTGTCACGTAAAGGTTGTAAAGCTTGAGAATGATGGGACAGTTAGTCCCAGGGCAATAAGACCCATAAGTACAAGTTGCACAAGTTGTACTGGGAGTTACCCTAGGCGTCTTGATCCAGGTAGGCTTAAGGCATAAAGCCCATGAGTGCACATTTTATTGGCAGTTACCTTAGGGCATCTTAAGTGAGGTAGGCATAAGGTAGAAAGCCCATGAGTGTACATTGTAGGGAATTACCCTAGGCTATAAGACCTAATAAATATCTGGTAGAATATGGGTAGAGACTCAAGGCCATAAGTCTCAATGTACCTATGGCATAGGGATGATTCCCTAGGCTATAAGACCTCACATGCTATCTGGATAGTTGACAATGGACAGTATGTCCTGTGATTTACCATTGAACTATGGATCCTGTGATTGTGGAATGCCAAATGATTGATTATTGTTAGATGGTTTGTTTTGCATGCTACAAGAACATTACATAAGTATATAAAGGGTTGAGAAGCAAGAGGTGGAGCCTATAATGAATTTAGAATACCTAGTGGATTGTGTGTCCTAGGTAGCTAGACTCGATATTGTTAGATCTCATATGTTTTGATGATAACAAAGATTGGATTAATCATACAAAAGGCTTTGATAGTAAACAAAATGATTTTAACAAAGTAACGAAGTTCTTGATTACAGGTAAAAGCATTACTTGAAGTAGCTACTCAAGTAATGAAGAAGAAATGAAAGACAAAGTACATGAAAAAGACCACTGTGAGATTTCATAAAGGATTACTCGAGGGAGCCCTCGGGTCATTACCTTTATTACTCGAGGGGTCACTCGAGTAATATGAGAAGAATTACTCTCTGTCAAAAATTGCATAGGATTACTTGAAGAGTTTACTCAGGTAATCTACAAAGTTATTTGAAAAGCTTACTTAAGGGATTACTCGAGTAACCAAAGCAAAAATCATCCAGTAGCTCTCGGCTAAGAAATGACAGACATTACTCGAGTAGTTACTCAAGTAACCATATTTGGAAAGCAATACTACTCGAGTCATTACTCTAGTAACATGAAATGAAAAGATTAAATTACATGAGGGATTACTTGAGTAATCTAGTAAGAAAAATAGAAGTTGCTCTCAGCCAAGATTTTAATGGCATTACTCAAGAAATCACTCGAGTAATCTCCAAAGTTATTTGAGGCATTACTCGAGTCTTAAGGGATCATTCAAGCAATCAGAAGAAAAGGAACATTTACTCAAGGGAATACTCAAGTAAGCAAGGTGTAATCTGGTCAGACAACATTGACTTACTCTCTGGCTTATTTTTAATAAAGTTACTCGAGGGACTACTCGTGTAATAAGCATGATCACTCGAGTAATACAGTACAAAAAGCATAATTTTAATCCAATGTTCATTGATTTGTTATCTATATGATTAACCTTTCATTGTATTAGTTTTCTGAGTATACTTGCAGAAAAACAATGAAGAGATCATGTATTGAGAGAGAAGTCAAACATATCATCCGTAATGTTCAAAATTCCTACCTACTATAAACGGCTAGTTTTCAAATTTGAAGAATAGTCAAACGAAGCTGTGAGACTCTAATAAACATATTTGAAATGCTTCTAATGGACATCACAAATCATCTATATATATGGAGCATTCAAACTATAGAACACAACAACTGAGAATAAACAAACATATATTGATCATTATATTCTTAGTGCTCTATTTTCTTATATTCACTCTTTATACTTCTGTGATTATATATTTGCTCTGTGAGAGAGTTTTTTATTACAAACTCAATATTTGTTATTGAGACAACTTAAGATTATAGAACCTTGATTTGGGGATTTGATTACAATGTGTAAGTGAGAGCGAGTATCTAGTGAAGGAACTTGCTGTGTACCAAGGTGCCAAGAACCACTGAATCTTGGAAGATATAGTGAAACTCTCAGAGATGCTCTGAGGACTGGACGTAGGTCAAAGTGGTTGTGGCCGAACTAGTATAACTCTCGATGTACACTTCGGTGATATTTCTCCTTGCTCTTAATCCCTTTAATTCTAGTCAATTTTTATATACGCAATGAAATTTCTGGTATGACCCAATTCACCCCCTCTTGGGTGAAACGCTTGCACTAACATATATGTATTTAGCAAATATGATATACAGCATGTCCTAAGGCTATAAGACATGTGGACTAGTATGTCCTTAAGCCGACAGCATTTTATGTATTTGAGAATTGTGGCGAGCAGAGGCTTGAGGTGGTATGACGTGTTTTCTTGATAGAAGAGATTGAAACTCAGGAGAAACAAAACTATAAGGGTGAGGGGTACGGCTAACTACTAAAGCGGTGTACAAGTTGCATAGAGTAGAGACCCTAGGTAGCCAGACAGCAATAAGACCTGTGAATCTAACGCTGTGGTTGTTTCCTAGCGTGGTGACATTAGACCAATGTGTCCAGAGTACATCTTGAGGCTGGCAGAACATTCAAACTTCCCCAGGTTGTAGCTGTGACAGTAGAATACCCAAGCGCTATGGGAATAAAATGAGTCGAAAGGCCAGAATGAAATAAGCCATAAGGCTGAATGTACCGGGTAGTGACCCGAAGTGGTAGTGAGGCTTGTGTAACCAAGCACTGTGGGAATGGGCCAGTAGATCCTGTGTTTGAATCTATGATACATCCTATGTATTGAATGAATGAGAATGCTATATGATGGTGCCTGAATACTATCAGTGATATAAGGATATGATCATTGTGTTGTATACTCTGAGTTTGCAAATGAAAGAGGTAGAATGAAAAAGATAGACTGAGTGTCTAGAGATATTCCCTGAGATATAGATAGTACCATATGATGTTCGACATTTTGAGGTTGAAATTTATTGAACGGTAAGAGAAATGTAATATCCTAAATTTCAAGACAGAAGGTTGAGATTAAGCCTAACTCGAGCAGTGTCCCAGTTAGTAAGAGTGCTAAGAATGTCTAAGAGATAGAATGACTTTTAAGAACTAATTTAGGAAAATAAAGTATGGAATTTGGTTCCAAATATTTAAAGGAATATATCAATTCCTTTATCTAAAGGCATAAATGATATAAGGCTTAATTTAAACATAAAAAGAGAGGGAATAGCGTATGAAAGAAAGAAAGAAGAGAATTAAAATGAAAGAAAATACTTAATGACAAACTTACTTAATGCTACCATAATCAAGGGCAAAAGATGTTGGAAATTGTGCCCTAAGGGCCAATCATTATACTTTGAACATTATTATTTTAATGAAATTTCTTCATTATGTTATCATATTATTTGCATATTAACTGTGATAATTGTATCCTTGGATAATTCATAAAGATTGTCCTAAAATGTCCCTGGTCGGTTATCTATGTGGGAGCAGAGATGAAACAAGATCAATATGACTATGATAAGATATGGAGATACGAATCAAAGTCTTAGGCACTTATAAGAGTACAAGGTGCTGGACCGACCTACTATGAGAAAGCTATATGGATCAAGTCATAAGCTTTTCTCATGTATAACCACGTCACAATGCCCTTAGACCTGAGGTCATCATGGATTCCTACATGAGAGTTGCTAAGCTTTGAACTAGTCAAAAGTCACTTTTGACCGGGTGATGATAAAGGCTATGATCGGGCTTGATGGTTTTTCATGCAGAGGAATATGAATGATCAAGATGGAATTTGTCCCTCACATTAGTAGAGAGATATTACTGGGCCCCTCGATGAGTGAGTTTGAGAAATGTATGGCCATACTATGATGGAAAGGAGTTTCCGTCTCTATTATCAGGCTACTCAGGAATCGAGAAAGTAATGGTCAAGAACAAGTGGATGACATTATCCATGCCTTATCCTTGATCGATATATCGTGTGACAAAAGGGACGTGACATGGTTGTATGACAGGTTGTATCGGGATAACGATCCTCATATGAATTGGGTAGTCGTAATGTCTTGCTAGAGGCCGCTTGTGACTTTTGGGTTAGTATAGTTATTGGCCCACTGCCAACTTCATATAGGCCTACAGGGTCGCACACAAGAATGGCCCAACACGAGATAATGTTTAATTTAGGGTGAACAAATTTTATATATATATATATATAATATAAAATTCATTAATAATATTATATAGATATATATTTTCGAAATATATATATCTTATATATATATATATATGTATATATATATATTATATGATATTATTATATTGTGTTAGTTTTAAATTTAATTTATTAAGATATATTAAATTTAATAACTAACATGATAGAGATATAGTATCTCAGATTTAATTTATGAAGGTAAATTAAACCTAATGGATCTTTATTTGGATTAAATAAATAGGTTAAATTAAAACTGTTGGAAAGATTTAATTTAAACTGAATTTATTTAATTAGCTCATCAAGATAATTAATAGTTAATTAATTTTGAAATTAATGATGATTAATTTTGAAATTTGAAAATAGCCCTCATAAGTTATAAAGTTGATAGAGCAGATATATTGATATGCACATGAGAATTGAGAGTCGAATGTGAAACCCTAGGAGACATTAGGGGTGATAGCACGCGGTCTCGGTTGGAGAGCATTCCTGTGGATACCGGTAGAGGGAGCGGACCTGACATGTTGGCTCCTAGAGATCGTGAAAACCCTGAATCATAAAAGGTACGAATCCTTCCAACTTGGTTTAAATGCCATTGATAGATCCTCGATTAGGATTGATAGAATTTTAAAATTCTTCCGCTGTGCCGCCGATCCTAACAGTGGCATCAGAGCCAGGTCAATTGTGTGTTTAAACTGAGTTTATGTTCTTATACATGTGATATATATGGGTTATATATGTGTGTTCATAAGAAAACGTCCGAATATGTTAAATCGAAAAGGAATATGTTCAACGTTAATGTGCGTTTTTCAAATAGTGCTGTATGTTTATGCGATTTGGTTATGCGATGTGTTTAAGTTTCAATTTCGCCACTGGCATCGCGATTTCTATTCTGGATTTGATCTAAAGTATAATTCATCGTTTAGGTTTCGAATAGGTGAAAAACATGGCGTACAGACACGTTAAGGTCTCTAATTGGATTTAGGGATTCAAAACTTTGGGGTAGACAATCCGGATCAGAAGCGTTTTTAGCCGTTGTTTTTGAAATTGGGCCGAAATCCCTTAAGAATTGGACTAAACGAATTTTTGAGAAAAACAAATTAGGTCCGAAATTTTAAAATTTTAAAAATTTCAAATATTTCTTTTAAAAGGAATGTGCCATTTTCAAAAGCTTCAAGGGCGTTGCCCTTTGCAACCCCGAAGGGCAACTCCCCTTGACCCCGCCCGCTAACCGACTAGCGGGACCGCCGTGACCACCTCTGCGTAGCGCAATATAATCTGATCACGACATTTATTGCTTTTCTTATTGTATGAATTCTTGCTGTGGTTTATTATTTATACGTGTTTGGGTATGGTGAACAACATGGCTTTAGAATTTCACAAAGGGTTGTGATATTTAAATACGGCCTGCGTGCCGTGCCTTTCTCTAAATACTCTCGATATACATTCTCTTCTCATCTCACTCCCCTCGAATGTTTAAACGAGGTTTCTCTCAATGTATTTCTTTTTTTTATTTAGAGAAGTCTTCTCATTGGCTTGGGAGGATTTTAGGTTAGGTAAGCCATGTTGTGTCACGTTTAAATTATGCTTTTGATAAGATCATTGCATGATTACTTTTACGTTTATATGTATTTATCTGTATGATATACGACCATGATTGCATCCATATAAACAAAACTAATTAATTAAGCCCTTTGAATCAAATCTTATGTGATAATGCCGTCAATTAATGAATACTTGTCAAAACCTAGATCGCTCAATTGTGAAAACCACCAAAGTGGATGTACTTGAGTTATCTTGATGAGACAAGCTTGAGTAATAGTGCTGCTCATAATATTCATTATTGTTTTGACTTAATTGAGATTAACAAAATGGTTTTGAATCCAAGGCATTAGATGGGGTTAAACATGCCGGATCATATGATGATTAAACCCCATAAAGATCTAAGAGTTACATGTGATGTAATTGGTAAATAGGTTACCTACCTAAATAACTTGAATTTAAGCGTCTTGCCAAAGCGGACTTAAGTTTAAGCCAAATATAGATCTTAACCCACTAATTATTATATTGAGGGTTGTTAATTTAGTGGAAGATTACTAACTAACTTTGCATATTTTAATTGTAGAATCATGTCGACTAGTAATACTGCTACACTATCAACTTCCAATTCTAGCTTGTAATTACCATTACAAATGTTCAACACATTCAGTTTAGTCATTTACAATCCACTTAACCAAGTTGGAATAAACAACTCAACCTACTCCAATTCTTTTCAAATCTACATTTTTTTGTTGGTCAAAAGTTTCGGCTACTCATTCTTTTTCACACTCTCCAGCGCAATCTCCTCTTCTCCTTTTATCTATCGTGTTACTTTTTACTCCCTTACACATTTGGTCTCCTTTCCTTCTCTGCACGGTCCAGCTCTCCTTGATTTTAATCCGGTCCTCTTTCTTTATCATTTCCTCATAACCACTATTCTCTTATTTTCTTTCGTTTGGTCCATCTATCCCCAATTCTTCAATTCGGTTCACTTAGCTCTAATTCTTCCATTCCATTATTCCCTTTTTCGGTACAGCATCCTCTCTCATTAACTCAGCCGCCACTCTCAATTCTTTTCTCATCCTTCCTTTTCTATTTAGGTTAAAAAGTGAGTTGTGCCTTATTTGGATAAGAGATAAAAATCTGTTTTGGTATTGGACATAAAATTGCAACCACCAAACAAGGCCCTTGCTCATTTAACCTCCTCTTAGAAAAAATGTGAAAATAAATTCTACACTTATTATGTTCCACTTTTGTTCTTCATTAAGCTCCAAAATAACATCTTTGATCTTGATCACTCAAGTTATGCCACATCATCACCAACAAAATTATGTTCACAAAGGTAATATCTTTTTCTCACAATTAAAGAATAATGGGAATAAAATAAATATTAATTAAAAATATAACAATTAAACCACTTTAGTTCCCAAATTATTCTTTCACTAAAATCTCATTTTAACACTTGATTATGCCCAAAATATTTAATTAAGTTCCACAAAAGCCTAAGATTAATGAATAAAAATATATAAATATTGAGCTCTATCAATTCCCCTACACTTAAGCTTTTGCACTCCTGAGCAAAACATGAAATTTCAACACTAGGCAAAGAGGGATGAAATTTGAAAGGATAGGCAAGATCAAGCTTTAAGAATTACACTTAGTCAAATAACAAGGTATCCTCTTATCCAAATTCAATGAACATACCAAAAATTGAAGTAGCAAAAGCAATGCATGGTTTAATTACAATGAACTTAATTGGAAACCTTAACTAGGATAAGTGTTTACAATCTTCTCTCATATAAGGTAGTTTTTCACTCACATCCACTTTGACCACACTCTACCATAGGTTGTAGTATTTCTAGGCTCTCCACTACTTGCAACAATGGCATAAATAAGTCCAAAGGACTTTGTAGGGTTGTAATGTTGAATAGGCCAAATGATGGAAAATGTAACAAACACTATGCTTGCACTAAATAATTTGCTAGATCACTTAGCACTATGGAACTAACTTAATTCACATATTCTACCATTGTAACTTTATTTCTTTCTTTGAATTTTTTTTATTTTTTTTCTTCACACTTTTTCTCTTCTTCTTCTTCTTTTCTATTTTCTTTCTTTTGACTATTCACATGGTATTTTGTTTCTTTTTCTTTTCTAATATATAATAGTACTATTTTTTTTAGTGCTATGAAGAAATTGATAAAGGATGCAAACATAGCATTTGTATAATGAAATGGAAATGAAAGTGAAGGGCTCAAAGGGTTAAACAAAGATAAATTATGAATGGTTTGTGTTTGGGTAAATGGGTGATGAAATGAATGCCAATGTCATCTCTATCCATACCATTGCAAAATATAGCCTTAAGCAAGAAACAAAACAAGTTCTAGAGAGCAATAATCTAAGTAGATGAATCACACAATGCAATGAATAATTAGGCCCAAAATACCTTCCAACTAGGCTCTTTGTTTCCTAACAAACTCATCAAAATTAAACCATACATCATTAAAACACTTGAATTTTGTGGCAATTCACTAATTTAAAGCAAATTTCAACCATGAATCCAACTAATAGTAATCAAGATACTTGATTATGAATAAAGGCTTCAAAAATCTCAGTGAATTGGACCAAAAACAACAGAGGACACAAGCAGGAGACAGAGGCATATGATATCATAGTGAATTCTCATGAGAATAACACACACTCCCCCACACTCAATCCTTACATTGCCCTCAATGTAATGCACAAAAAAAAAAAAGAACCTAGACGCACTTATCTCTTAGGTGAAGTGAATGTTGTGAAGTCCAATTCAAGATTGAAGCACAACACATCATCGTCACAAGGAGAGAGAGAGGACAAGACATAAGTGGAAATAGTTCTCAGAAATTAGGCATAAGGATAAGAGAAAAGGGTAGTGTAGGATAAGGCTAAGCACAAGAGTATGATTCAAAATGGAGTTTATTCAATTGAAAAATGCAATCTAACAAACTACTTTTTACTATTGGTTAGTCCCTCCCCCACACTCATTCAATAGCATGGATCACCAAATAAAACAAGGAACAAGGTAAGGAAAGAGACTACCGTGTGCATTATGGTGGTTGATGACTAGCATGGTAGTGCTTCAACAAGTGACCATTCACTTGAAACTTTGCACCACTTGCAAGATCTTCGAGCTCTATTAACCCAAGCTATGCACCTTGACCACTTTGTAGGGACCTTGCCATTTGGTTTTAAGCTTCCTATTTTTAGCTTGAATCTTGCCTTGAACTTAAGCACTTGCTCTCCTTCATGAAACTGCTTCTGTAAGATGCCTTGATCATGAATCAATTTGGATTTTTCCTTATAGATACGAGAACTTTCATAAGCATCCAACCTCAACTCTTCTAGCTCTTGTATCTCAAGCATCCTTTCCTCAGCAGAACCTTGAAGATCCATATTACAAGTCTTCACAGCCCAGTAAGCTCTATGCTCTAGCTCAACAGGTAGATGGCAATGAAGGATCGGTAAGCACAGCGGAAGAATTAAAAAAAAAATTTCACCGATCCTAATCGAGGATCTATCAACGGCGTTTAAACCAAGTTGGAAGGATTCATACCTTTTTGATGATTCAGAGTTTTCACGATCTCTAGGAGCCAACACGTCAGGTCCGCTCTCTCTACCGGTATCCACATGAATGCTCTCCAACCGAGACTGCATGCTAGCGCCTCTAATGTCTCCAAGGGTTTAACTTGCGGCTCTCAATTCTGATGTACCCTGAGTCTATCAGCTCTATCAAGTTTATAACCCATGAGGGTTATTTTCAAATTTCAAAATTAATCATCATTAATTTCGAAATTAATTAACAATTAATTATCTTGATGAGCTAATTAAATAAATTCAGTTTAAATTAAATCTGTCCAACAGTTTTAATTTAACCTATTTATTTAATCTAAATAAAGAGCCATTAAATTTAATTTATCTTCATAAATTAAATCTGAGATACTATATCTCTATCATGTTAGTTATTAAATTTAATATATCTTAATAAATTAAATTTAAAACCAACACAATATAATAATATCATATAATACATATATATATATATAATATATTTCGAAAATATATATATCTATATAATATTATTAATGAATTTTATATTATATATATATAAATATAAAATTTATCCACCCTAAATCAAACATTATCTCGTGTTGGGCCATTCTTGTATGCAACCCTGTAGGCCCATATGAAGTTGGCAGTGGGCCAATAACTACACTAACCCAAAGTCGCAAGCGGCCTCTAGCAAGACATTACGACTATCCAATTCATATGAGGATCGTTATCACGATGCAACCTGTCATACAACCATGTCACGTCCCTTTTGTCACACGATATATCGATCAAGGATAAGGCCTGGAAAATGCCATCCTCTTGTTCCTGACCATTACTTTCTCGATTCCTGAGTAGCCTGATAACAGAGACAGAAACTCCTTTCATCATAGTATAGCCATACATTTCTCAGACTCACTCATCGAGGGGCCCAGTAATATCTCTCTACTAATGTGAGGGACAAATTCCATCTTGATCATTCATATTCCTCAACATGAAAAACCACCAAGCCCGATCGTAGCCTTTATCATCACCCGGCCAAAAGTGACTTTTGACTAGTTTAAAGCTTAGCAACTCTCATGTAGGAATCCATGATGACCTCAAGTCTAAGGGCATTGTGACATGGTTATACATGAGAAAAGCTTATGACTTGATCCATGTAGCTTTCTCATAGTGGGTCGGTCCAACACCTTGTACTCTTACAAGTGCCTAAGACTTTGATTCGTATCTTCATATCTTATCAAAGTCATACTGGTCTTGTTTCATCTCTGCTCCCGCATAGATGATCGACCAGGGACATTTTAGGACAATCTTTATGAATTATCCAAGGATACAATTATCACAGTTAACATGCAAATAATATGATAACAGAATGGAGAAATTTCATTAAAATAATAATGTTTAAAGTACAATGATTGGCCCTTAGGGCATAATTTCCAACATCCTCCCACTTGCCCTAGGTGCAATCATTAATTTGCCTAATTCCCATTGCCCTAACATGATGCTCATGCTTTGCCTGTGCAAGTGGATTAGTAAGAGGATCAGCAACATTATCTTCTCCTGCTACTTTGCATATCTTTATATCACCTCTATCATTGATTTCTCTAATAAGATGAAATCGCCTGAGTATGTGTTTGGTCCTTTGATGTGACCTAGGCTCCTTGGCCTGTGCAATAGCACCGCTATTGTCACAGAACAAATCTATTGGATTTGAGATGGTAGGCACCACCCTTAGTTCAGTAATGGACTTTCTGATCCAAACGACTTCTTTAGCTGCATCGGATGCTGCTATATACTCAGCTTCTGTTGTAGAATCTGCTATAGTGCTTTACTTGGAGCTCTTCCAGCTTACTGCTCCACCATTCAGGAGGAATACATATCCAAATTGCAATTTAAGGTCGTCTTGGTCAGTTTGGAAACTTGCATCTGTGTAACCGGTTACACAGAGCTTATAATCCAATCCACCATAGACCAAAAATAAGTCCTTAGTCCTTCTTAAGTACTTTAGGATATTCTTAACGGCAGTCCAATGACCCTCACCAGGATCTTGTTAGTATCTGCTGGTCATACTTAAGGCAAACGAGACATCCGGTCGAGTACATAATATGGCATACATGATGGATCCAATGGCCGAGGCATATGGAACCTTACTCATGTGATCTCGCTGATCAGGTGTACTAGGACACAGATCCTTGCTAAGATGGATGCCATGAGACATAGGCATATAAACCCTTTTTGAATCATGCATATGAACCTATGCAGTATCTTATCTATGTATGTGCTCTGACTTAGGCCTATTAGTCTTTTGGATCTATCCCTATAGATCCTAATCCCTAGGATATAGGTGGCTTCACCTAAGTCTTTCATTGAAAAGGACTTTCCTAACCAAGACTTGACACTCTGCAAGGTAGGAATATCATTCCCAATGAGTAGGATGTCATCTACATAAAGCACTAGAAATACAACTATGCTCCCACTAACCTTCTTGTAAACACAAGGTTCATCGATGTTTTAAATGAATCCAAACTCTTTGACTACTTCATCAAAACGATGATTCCAGCTCTGAGATGCTTGCTTCAATCCATAAATGGATCTTTGAAGCTTGCAAATTTTACCAGAGTCCTCTGGACGCACAAAACCTTCAGATTGTGTCATGTACACATCCTCAAGCAGTTTTCCATTAAGGAAGGCTGTTTTGACATCCATCTGCCATATTTCATAGTCATAATATGCTGCAATGGCAAGAAGGATTCTGATTGATTTGGCCATTGCAACTGGGGGAAAGGTTTCATCATAGTCTACACCATGAGTTTGAGTGAATCCTTTTGCAACCAGTCGTGCCTTGAAGACATTTACATTGCCATCCATGTCAGTTTTCTCCTTGAAAACCCATTTGCACCCAATGGTTTTTACACCTTCAGGTGGATCGACTAAGGTCCATACCTGATTGTCGTACATGGATTGCATTTCAGACTTCATGGCATTTAGCCATTTCTCAGAGTTTGGTCCCACTGTGGCTTCTCAATAGGTGGTGGGCTCATTTTGCTCAATGAGCAACACATCACGGCCTTCAGTAATCAGAAATCCATATCTCTAAGGCTGAAGCTGTGTCCTACCAGATCTTCGTGGACCTTGTGTTACTTGAGGAGGCTCAGCAACTTGTTGTGAGTCTCCTCTAATTTCCATCTGTGGTTCTGTACCATCTTGTGGATCTCGAATTTCTTCGAGATGTACGTCGCTCCCACTGGTTGTTTTAGAGACAAACTCTCTTTCTAGAAACTTTCCATTTCGAATAACAAACACTTTGTTATCGGTGGGATTGTAGACATAGTATCCTTTCGTTTCTTTAGGATACCTTACGAAAAGGCACTTTATGGATCTGGGCACTAATTTATCAGAGGCTTGTTGCTTAACATATACCTCACATCCCTAGATCTTAAGAAAAGATAAACTTGGTTTCTTTCCAGTCTATATCTCATATGGTGTCTTTTCAATTGCCTTAGATGGAACACGATTTAGTGTGAACGCAGTTGTCTCTAGGGTATGTCCCCAAAAGGACAGTGGAAGATCTGTTTGACTCATCATAGATCGAACCATATCTAATAGTGTTTGATTCCTCTGTTCAGAAATGCCATTCGTTTGTGGTGTTCCTGGAGGAGTCAATTGTGAGATTATCCCACAACTCCTAAGATGGTCAGTGAATTCTTGGCTCAAATATTCACCACCTCGATCAGATCTAAGTGCTTTAATTGTTTTACCAAGTTGGTTTTGTACTTCATTTTGGAATATTTTGAACATTTCAAAAGATTCAGATTTATGTTTCATTAGATACATATAGCCATATCTACTAAAGTCATCTATAAATGTAATGAAGTAGACATAACCTCCTCTGGCAGCTATATTTAATGGTCCACATACATCTGTATGTATGAGGCCCAATAATTCTATAGCCCTCTCACTGTGCCCAGTGAAAGGTGCCTTAGTCATCTTTCCTAATAAGCAAGATTTGCATGTATCATATGATTCAAAATCAAATGAGTTTAGAAATCCATCTTGATGGAGTTTAGAAATGCATTTCTCATTTATGTGGCCTAGACGACAATGCCATAGGTAGGTCGGATTCAAATCGTTTGATTTTATCCTCTTAGTAGTTACGTTATAGATATTCCCATTATAGGATGTTCCAAATTTAATATATAATGACCAACATGCAAATCACCATCAGCATAGAAAATGTCATTACGATAAATAGAACATTTACCATTCCTAGTAATGGAAGTATAACCTTCCTTATCCAAATAAGAAAGAGAAACAATGTTACTACTCAAAGCAGGAACATAATAGCAATTGTTCAAAACTAACAAAAGCCCACTGGGCAGAACTAATTCATAAGTGCCTACAGCTAAAGTAGCAACTCTTGCTCTGTTTCCAACTCATAGGTCCACCTCGCCCTTCTTCAGCTTTCTAATGTTCTTTAGACCCTGCACATTTGTACTAACTCCTGGCTCATGGGAAATCTAAGCCGCTCAAGGTGATCAATATAGCTTTTCATCTTTAACACATGAGTACTAACTGATGCACCTTCAGCCATTTTGCAGGAATGTAAGGCCTTTGTGGTCTCATACCTTTCTTGCCTTGCCTGTTGCTGGAACATTTCCTTGAGATGTACTATCATCTCATGAGCCTCCATGAGTTCCAGATCTTTTTGGAGCTCTGGAGCCATAGTGGCAAGCATCAGGCAACCTACATCCACAGAGTCATCCTTATGCTTTGTGTAAGCATCTCTCTGAGCTCTTTGAGCATTAGCTGCAGGCTCCTCAGGAATGGGTTGATCTAGGACATAAGCCTTTCTTTCCTGCTTGAGAACAATTCTCAAGTTCCTGAACCAGTCAAGAAAGTTTGTCCCATTGAGTTTGTCCTTCTCAAGGACCGATCGTAATGATAGTGTAGCAGTATTACTAGTCGACATGATTCTACAATTAAAATATGCAAAGTTAGTTAGTAATCTTCCACTAAATTAACAACCCTCAATATAATAATTAGTGGGTTAAGATCTATATTTGGCTTAAACTTAAGTCCGCTTTGGCAAGACGCTTAAATTCAAGTTATTTAGGTAGGTAACCTATTTACCAATTACATCACATGTAACTCTTAGATCTTTATGGGATTTAATCATCATATGATCCGGCATGTTTAACCCCATCTAATGCCTTGAGATTCAAAACCATTTTCTTAATCTCAATTAAGTCAAAACAATAATGAATATTATGAGCAGCACCATTACTCAAGTTTATCTCATCAAGATAACTCAAGTGCATCCACTTTGGTGGTTTCCACAATTGAGCGATCTAGGTTTTGACAAGTATTCATTAATTGACGGCATTATGACTTAAGATTTGATTCAAAGGGCTTAATTAATTAGTTTTGTTTATATGGATGCAATCGTGGTTGTATCTCATACAGATAAATACATATAAATGTAAAAGTAATCATGCAATGATCAAATCAAAAGCAGAATTTAAACGTGACATAACATGGCTTACCTAACCTAAAATCCTCCCAAGCCAATGAGAGGACTTCTCTAAATAAAAAAGAAATACATTGAGAGAAACCTCGTTTAAAAATTCAAGGGGAGTGAGATGAGAAGAGAATGTACATCGAGAGTATTTATTGGAAGGCACGGCACGCAGGCCGTATTTAAATATTACAACCTTTGTAAAATTCTAAAGCCATGTTGTTCACCATACCCAAACAAGGATAAATAATAAACCACAACAAGAATTCATACAATATGAAAAGCAATAAATGTCGTGATTAGATTATATTGCGCTACGCAGAGGTGGTCACGGCGGTCCCGCTATTTCATGCTTGTTCAAAACGAAAATCACATACATGTTTCAAGATATACATATTTGGAATCGATTTCATGCTTGTTCCAAAATGAGAATCACCTACATGTTCGAGTGTTTCTTATAAACATATGTACACATCTCATATATATCACATGTATAAGAATCATAAACTCAATTTAAACGTACAATTGATCTGGCTCTGATGCCACTGTTAGGATCGGTAGGCACAGCTGAAGAATTTTAAAAATTTTCACCGATCCTAATTGAGGATCTATCAACGGTGTTTAAACCAAGTTGGAAGGATTCATACCTTTTTTATGATTCAGAGTTTTCACGATTTCTAGGAGCCAACAGTCAGGTCTGCTCTCCAACCGAGACTGCGTGCTAGCGCCTCTAATATCTCCTAGGGTTTCATTTTCGGCTCTCAATTCTCTTGTGCATATGAATATATCTTCTCTATCAAGTTTATAACCTATGAGGGTTATTTTAAAATTTTAAAATTAATCATCATTAATTTTGAAATTAATTAACAATTAATTATCTTGATGAGCTAATTAAATAAATTTAGTTTAAATTAAATATGCCCAACAGTTTTAATTTAACCTATTTATTTAATCCAAATAAAGAGCCTTTTGATTTAATTTATCTTCATAAATTAAATCTGAGATACTATATCTCTATCATGTTAGTTATTAAATTTAATATATCTTAATAAATTAAATTTAAAACTACCACAATATAATAATATCATATAATACACACACACACACACACACACACACATATATATATATATATATATAAGATATATATTTCGAAAATATATATATCTATATAATATTATTAATGAATTTTATATTATATATATATATATATAATTCATCCACCCTAAATTAAACATTATCTCGTGTTGGGTCATTCTTGTGTGTGACCCTGTAGGCCCATATGAAGTTGGCAGTGGGCCAATAACTATACTAACCTAAAAGTCGCAAGCGGCCTCTAGCAAGACATTATGACTACCCAATTCATATGAGGATTGTTATCACGATGCAACCTGTCATACAACCATGTCACGTCCCTTTTGTCACACGATATATCGATCAAGGATAAGGCATGGATAATGTCATCCTCTTGTTCCTGACCATTACTTTCTTGATTCTTGAGTAGCCTGATAACAGAGACAGAAACTCCTTTCATCATAGTATGGCCATACATTTCTCAGACTCACTCATCGAGGGGCCCAGTAATATCTCTCTACTAATGTGAGGGACAAATTCCATCTTCATTATTCATATTCCTCTGCATGAAAAACCACCAATCCCGATCGTAGCCTTTATCATCACTCGGTCAAAAATGACTTTTGACTAGTTCAAAGCTTAGCAACTCTCAGTAGGAATCCATGATGACCTCAGGTCTAAGGGCATTGTGACGTGGTTATACATGAGAAAAGCTTATGACTTGATCCATGTAGGTTTCTCATAGTGGGTCGGTCCAATACCTTGTACTCTTACAAGTGCCTAAGACTTTGATTCGTATCTCCATATCTTATCAAAGTCATACTGGTCTTGTTTCATCTATGCTCCCACATAGATGACCGACCAGGGACATTTTAGGACAATCTTTATGAATTATCCAAGGATACAATTATCACAGTAAACATGCAAATAATATAATAACAGAATGGAGAAATTTCATTAAAATAATAATGTTCAAAGTACAATGATTGGCCCTTAGGGCACAATTTCCAACAACTAAAGATGGAGAGCATGTATCTTTGAAATGTTCTAGGAGCGTTGCATAACCCAAAAAGCATCCTTCGGTATGCAAATGTCCCAAATGGACATGTAAATATTGTCTTTTCCTGATCCCCCTGTGCAATAGGAACCTGAAAATAACCAGAAAAACCATCAAGGAAACAATAATGTGATTTATATGCCAATCTTTCTAGCATCTGATCTATAAAGGGGAGGGGAAAGTGGTCCTTTAGTTGCTTCATTCAACTTTCTAAAGTCTATACAAACTCTCCAAGAGTTTTAGACTCTTGTTGGAATGAGTTCGTTCTTCTCATTTTGCACAATAGTTATTCCACTCTTTTTTGGAACAACTTGGACTGGACTGATCCACTCGCTATTTAAAATAGCATACATGATCCCTACACTCAAGAGTTTGGTGACCTCCTTCTTAACTACATCTAAAATGAGAGCGTTGAGTCTACGTTGGGGCTGTCTCACAGGTTTAGAACCCTCATTCAAAAGTATTTTGTGGGTGCACACAGTTGGGTTAATACCTGGAATGTCACCTAAAGTCCACCCTATTGCCCTCTTGTGTTTCTTCAACACATGGAGTAAACTCAACTCCTCAGATGTACTTAAGGAACTAGAGATAATGATAGGTAATTGATCATGTTCAGCAAGAAAAAACATACTTCAAGTTAGGAGAAAGGGGTTTTAAATCAAGTTCAGGGGGTTGCCCAATTGAAGGTAAAAGTTCTTTCAACTCAAGTGCACCAAGAAACTTCCCTTTCTTATGAGAATCCCTAATAATTTTGGATTGAAAGTATGCCCTCTTTGTTCAGATGTGGATTGAGATTGTGGCTCATTTACATAGCAACCTTGACTACCACCTACATCATTCAAAGAGTGAAATATATGAGAAGTAGCATCATGAAATGGTATGCAACAGTGTAGTAATTGATTAGAACTGAGTTTCTCCCCTGTTGCAGTCTTGACATGTGGTTGTCCATTATTTCCAAAATTTTCAGTAAAGAAATTTATGACTTTTGACCTCCTACGTTCACCACCAAAAGGAGAAGGTAAGTATTTCAATAATTGGAAAGAAGTGAGGTTACCCACACAATCATCCTTGAGGTTAGGAGAAGTCTGAAACTTGTAAGATAGAGGAATGTGAAGCTTAAACCCATGAATTGCAGTCATGCCATCAGTAACACATTGATTTCTTTCCTCATGTTTAATAATGACTCCACTTGTGTCCATAGGAGCAGATTCAGTGCTAATGGATGTTGCTTCACTTCCAAAAGTGGAATCCACTTCACTAACATTCTCAAATTCTGTAAAGCTACACAATAATTCTTTCCCAACACCATGATAACTATCAAATGAAGATATAGTACTACCAAGGTTAGAAAAATCAAAAATAAAAGGATTGGAAGTGGAAAGTGAGCTATCAATTGACATGCAATCAATACTACACACATCATCATCACAATCAATAGAGGGAGAAGAATTTGAACCAATGGTAGCACATACATCATCATGACAATCATTTTTCACACACAATGAGAAATCAGACCCATCAATTGTCTCTTCCAAGGCCAAATCAATCTCATTCAAGCCAAGAAGGGAGTAGTCCTCAAATGGGTGATTCATAGCTTCATAACATTAAACCGAATGACATGATCACCTACTTCCATAGTTATGTACCCATCCTTCATGCTAATGATAGTATTAGCTGTGCGCATGAAAGGCCTACCCAAAATCAATGGTTCCTTAACTAAGACCTCAATAGACATGTCTAGGACATAAAAATCAGCAGGAAACACTAAGTCTTTGACCTTGACTAAGATGTCTTCCAATAAGCCATGAGGTTTTCTAGTGGTGTGATCAGCTAGTTGTAGGATGACACTAGTGGATTTGATGTTTGTGAGGCCAAGAAAGGTGTAAACAGAGTAGGGCATGACATTGATAGCCGCTCCTAGATCAAGAAGAGCATTACTAAAAGGCATGGTACCTATAGTGCATGGAATAGTAAATGAGCCAGGGACTTTACACTTAATTGGAAGATGGGGTTTAAACATAGCTGACACGCTAGGACTCAACTGAACACACTCATTGGGTTTACACCTACGCTTTTGGGTATACAAATCTTTCAAGAATTTAGCATAAGCAGGCATTCCTTTAAATACATCAAGCAAAGGCAACTTAACTTCAATCTTACTGAAAATATCCATCATATCAAGAAATTTCTTTTCTTTTGAAACCTTTTTACTAAGCACATATGAATTAGGAATGGAATTTCAGAGAGATCTACCTTTTTACCTTCCCCTTTACTTGAAGAAGAAGAAGTTGAAGGTTCAAGTACCTTAGTATTTGTTGAAGTTGACACTCCTTGCTTGCTATCCATATTTGAATTTGGAGAAGAATGACTTTGTAGAAGCTGCTGTTCAACCATACTCAGATTTTCCAATAGCCAGGTGAGTGCTTTGATCAGAATCATCACTACCATCAATATCTTCCACTTGTGGTTGCAATAGAACCTTAACTTCTTCATTGTGCCTATCACTAGAATGCATTCCAGATTTAAAACTCTCAACATTTTCTTCAAATCGGACTTGTTTACCCACTTTTTTACCACTCCTCAAGGAGATAGCATGTACATCCTTTGGATTGATCACAGTGTTGGAAGGCAACCCTTGTCCACTTTTAGCTTGTTGCTCATTGAGGCTATCAGACATTTGAGTGACAAATGAAGTAAGGTTAGAATTCTTAGAATCTAACAACTCTAACTTGTTAAAGATTGTATCAAACTTAGTCCCAATGCCAGAAAATTTAGAATTTGTTTGAGCTCTCTCTTCATCAAATCTCGAGGCTAAGTTACCCATTGAAGATGACACATTGTTCATATACTTGAGAAGTTGAGAGATGTCATCTTTAGTAGCATGGGATTCAGGTGTAGCAACCACTGTTTGTTGGGGATTAGATTGGTTTGAAGGTCCTTGAGTTGGAGCTTGATTTAAAGAACTCCCTTGAAATTGATTCTGGTTCTTCCAACCAAAGTTGGGATGGGACCTCAAACCCTCATTGTATGTATTAGAGTAGGGATTCCAAGGCCTTTGATTCTGTCCTTGTCTCCCTTGAAAAACAGCCGAGACCTCCCCAAGTTGGTGTGGGCAATTAGGAGCAATATGCATGTGAGAGCTACATATGTCACAGCTAGGAGCCACTAGAGCTTGAGAATGTGACCCATGAATGTTCTCATTGTTTAGATGGGCCATAAGCTTATTGAGGTCAGTTCTTATATCTGTCATTTGGGATGACAAATTATCATACTCCCTTGAAGATCTTGAAACATGTGAGACCTCATAGACTTGTCTAGCATCCAACCCTTCAAATTGTTGATCATTACTAGCTATCTTCTCAATTAAAGCCCAAGCTTCTTCAGGTGTAAGCAATTGAATAGTGCCTCCAGAAGATGAATCCAAACTCTTACTATCTTGAGGAAGCAACCCACTATGAAAATATTGCACCAATCGAGCTTCTGGGATTTGGTGATATGGACACTTGGCTAGGAGTTCTTGAAATCGACACCAATACTCATAAAAAGATTCATGGAGGCCTTGTTTAGCACCGAAGATTTCCTTAGTGAGAGATGTTATTTTGAAGAAGGGAAGTATCTTTCCAAAAATGCACTCTTCAAGGTGTCCCAAGATGCTAAAGCATTAGGATTGTGGTGAGGTAGCATCAAGAACTACTCCTTAGCTTTGTTTTCAAGTGTAAAATGAAAGACTTTCTGGTACATCTCATCTAGATCAACTCCCATTGGTTTCATAGAGTTGCACTCAATGTACATATTCCTCAGGTGCCTGTTAGGGTCTTCTGCAGGTAAACCATGAAATTTTGGTAAGTGACTCAACAAAGGACCTTTCAACTCAAAATTAATATTAAATTCAGGACAAGAGAGGAAAGGATCAATAATATCAGTAGAAAAGGTAAGATCTTTGATAGTTCTACGCTCCCCAATGGGTAGAGGTACGTCTTCTGGAGGGGGAACTGGATCCATGGCAAGATGGTGATCTATAATGAACGAAGAGCCAATATGAGAAGAATTATCACAAGTATGTGCAACAACTTCAGTGTCAATAACTTGTCTAAGCCCTACACTAGATTTTCTTACCTTTCTTAAGTAACCTAATTGTCTTGTTAATATCTTTATCTAAAGGCACAAGTTCAGTTTTCTGAGATCTAGTCATGCACAGTAAGAAGACTCATATAGACACACAAATTACAGTAAAGTAATTGGTTAAATGGTTAATTGAAGAAGGGTTGTATATAGCAAAAATTAGCAACTTGTAAGAAACCAAGATAACTAATCTTTGACAACCAAAAGAGTTAACCACAACCAACAAAATTCAAGTGTCTAAAGAGTAAGACCAGTTTCAGCAATAACAAGACAAGTGCAGCACAATGTGAGAAGAGGCAAATAGGAGTTGCAAGGTAAGAATTCACCTTTTAGGAGAACAAGTTGGTATATCAGTGAAGTAGTACCTCAAACCGCAAGTATGTAAGTAGAGTCACTGGAAGCACAACTTACAGAATGTGATAGCTACCTGAAATCTCAAGTTGCAACCAACTAATTTCCAAGGATGAAGAATGCAAAGTTGCTCACCACAAAACAATAATGAACCACATAATGGCCACTAAGAACATGATAGCAAAGCAACAAAACACAAATTTATTTTTGTTTTTTTTCTAATTGCAAATGGAATGCAAAACAACTATGAAAATGAAAATTAACCTAAACCACTACCAAACACTTTAACAACTAACAACTAACTAAGACAAACTTAAAAACACACTAGCAACCAAGAAAAATCAAAGAAAACCCTAAGAACAAACTAAATCAAAAACTTAGAAAAATACCAAAAAAGAAAGAAAATTCAGAAAAGTATAGCAAACCTTTGAATTTCGCTAAAATCCAGCAGACCTAATAGCTTTGCCTATTAGTCTTGATTAGAATGCTGAAAAGCTTTAACCTGTCAAATTTCAAAATTTTCTGGGCACAAATATTTCAATTCCAGCAAGACAGTGCTAATCGAAAATCAGAATTTTGCCAAAATTCAAATGAGTGCTACACACTTCCTACCAAACTAAGACACACTATGACAACAGAAAAGAACACTTAACTACTTAAAATCTTGGCAATCATCCTCCCCGGCAACAACGCCAATTTTGATGAACCCATATCGTATAAGTTAATAAAATAAGACTAGGTTAGAAAATGTAGCATAGTAGCTCAACCTAAGTCGTTCTTGTGAGGAGATTAATTTTCAAGTTCCTAAGTAGTAAAGTGATAAAAAAAACCTTAAAGTTGTGAGAAATCATTTTGAGAATTTGATTTTTAAACTAATGAAGTAATCTAAGCTAAAGCAATATTTTTGTATTTTTCAGTTTTTAAAACAAAGAAGCAAACGAAATTGAAATTAACACTAACAACAAGATAAATTCAACTAACTAATATAATGATGAAATGGGATTCCCTTGAGTTGAGGTTTTAGTCTTCCTTGCTTGCTAATGATATGAATTCCACAATATGAGTCAAGAGGATGGAACTAAGTTACCACTAGCTCCATACTTGCAATAATCATTTAATTCATTCTACCGAAGCAATTAAATGAATACCACGAAATAATTCAGACTCAAGGAGATGAATAATCAACTTCCAATTATAGCTTGTAATTACCATTACAAATGTTCAACACATTCAGTTTAGTCATTTACAATCCACTTAACCAAGTTGGAATAAACAACTCAACCTACTCCAAAATTGAATCATACAAAGCTTAATTAATCAACTCCTAGCTCAACCACCAAGTTTATTCACTTAGCATAGAATAATCTAAATCATAATCACATACTTTACCAAGCCATACAATTTTGAAATAGAAAGAGAGCTTAAGGAATTCCATTGAAGTTTAGAAGCTCAAACCATTACCCAACTCAAGGAAATCACCAACACTTTAGCTACTCATGGAGAAAGAAGATGAAGATTGATGAATGTTGATGATATGAGCCATATAGAATTGCAGCAGCCCCTCACGCTCCTTTCTTCTTCCGGCTCCAAGAAAGCACCCTCACCTTCTGCACAGCCGCACTCCCCCTCTACTCATTCATTCGGTGCCTTTCTTCTATGCATAGCCGTGACCCTTCAATTCTTTTCAAATCTACATTTTTTTTGTTGGTCAAAAGTTTCGGCTACTCATTCTTTTCCACACTCTCCAGCACAATCTCCTCTTCTCCTTTTCTCTGCACGGTCCAGCTCTCGTTGATTTTAATCCGGTCCTCTTTCTTTACCATTTCCTCACAGCCACTATTCTCTTCTTTTCTTTTGTTTGGTCCATCTATCCCCAATTCTTCAATTCGGTTCACTTAGCTCTAATTCTTCAATTCCATTATTCCCTTTTTCGGTACAGCATCCTCTCTCATTAACTCAGCCGCCATTCTCAATTCTTTTCTCATCCTTCCTTTTCTCTTTAGGTTAAAAAGTAAGTTGTGCCTTGTTTGGATAAGAGATAAAAATCTGTTTTGGCATTGGACATAAAATTGCAACCACCAAACAAAGCCCTTGCTCATTTAACCTCCTCTTAGAAAAAATGTGAAAATAAATTCTGCACTTGTTATGTTCCACTTTTATCCTTCATTAAGCTCCAAAATAACATCTTTGATCTTGATCACTCAAGTTATGCCATATCATCACCTACAAAATTATATTCACAAAGTTAATATCTTTTTCTCACAATTAAAGAATAATGGGAATAAAAAAAAATATTAATTAAAAATATAACAATTAAACCACTTTTGTTCCCAAATTATTCTTTCACTAAAATCTCATTTTAACACTTAATTATGCCCAAAATATTTAATTAATTCCCACAAAAGCCTAAGATTAATTAATAAAAATATATAAATATTGAGCTCTATTAGAGGGCCACTGAATTATTGGGCCTCATACATATAGATATATGTGGACCATTAAATATAGCTGCCAAAGGAGGTTATGTCTACTTTATTACATTTATAGATGACTTTAGTAGATATGGCTATATCTATCTAATGAAACATAAATCTGAATCTTTTGAAATGTTCAAAATATTCCAAAATGAAGTACAAAACCAACTTGGTAAAACAATTAAAGCACATTGATTTGATCGAGGTGGTGAATATTTGAGCCAAGAATTCATTGACCATCTTAGGAGTTGTGGGATAATCTCATAATTGACTCATCCAGGAACACCACAATGGAATGACATTTCTGAACGGAGTAATCGAACACTATTAGATATGGTTCGATCTATGATGAGTCAAATAGATCTTCCACCGTCCTTTTGGGGACATGCCTTAGAGACAGCTGTGTTCACACTAAATTGTGTTCCATCTAAGGCAATTGAAAAGACACCATATGAGATATAAACTGGAAAGAAACCAAGTTTATCTTTTCTCAAGATCTAGGGATGTGAGGTATATGTTAAGCAACAAGCCTCAGATAAATTAGTGCCTAGATCCACAAAGTGCCTTTTCATAGGGTATCCTAAAGAAACGAAAGGATACTATGTCTACAATCCCACCGATAACAAAGTGTTTGTTATTCGAAATGGTAAGTTTCTAGAAAGAGAGTTTGTCTCTAAAACAACCACTGGGAGTGACGTATATCTCGAAGAAATTTGAGAGACACAAGAAAGTACAGAACCACAGATGGAAATTAGAGAAGACTTACAACAATTTGTTGAGCCTCCTTAAGTAACATAAGGTCCACGAAGATCTGATAGGACACGGCATCAGCCTCAGAGATATGGATTTCTGATTACTGAAGGCCATAATATGTTACTTATTGAGCAAAATGAGCCCACCACCTATCGAGAAGCCACAGTGGGACTAAACTCTGAGAAATGGCTAAATGCCATGAAGTATAAAATACAATCCATGTACGACAATCAGGTATGGACCTTAGTCGATCCACCTGAAGGTGTAAAAACCATTAGGTGCAAATGGGTTTTCAAGAAGAAAACTGACATGGATGGCAATGTAAATGTCTTCAAGGCACGACTGGTTGCAAAAGGATTCACCTAAACTCATGGTGTAGACTATGATGAAACCTTTTCCCCAGTTGCAATGGCCAAATCAATCAGAATCCTTCTTGCCATTGCAGCATATTATGACTATGAAATATGGCAGATGGATGTCAAAACAGCTTTCCTTAATGGAAAGCTGCTTGAGGATGTGTACATGACACAACCTGAAGGTTTTATGTGTCCAGAGGACTCTGGTAAAATATGCAAGCTTTAAAGATCCATTTATGGATTGAAGTAAGCATCTCGGAGCTGGAATCATTGTTTTGATGAAGTAGTCAAAGAGTTTGGATTCATTCAAAATATCGATGAACCTTGTGTTTACAAGAAGGTTAGTGGGAGCATAGTTGTATTTTTAGTGCTTTATGTAGATGACATCCTACTCATTGAGAATGATATTCCTACCTTGCAGAGTGTCAAGTCTTAGTTAAAAAAGTCCTTTTCAACGAAAGTCTTAGGTGAAGCCACCTATATCATAGGGATTAGGATCTATAGGGACAGATCCAAAAGACTAATAGGCCTAAGTCAGAGCACATACATAGACAAGATACTGCATATGTTCAGTATGCAGGATTCAAAAGGGGTTACATGCCCATGTCTCATGGCATCTATCTTAGAAAGGATCTGTGTCCTAGTACACCTGATCAGTGAGATCGCATGAGAAGGTTCCATATGCCTAGGCCATTGGATCCATCATGTATGCCATGTTATATACTCAACCGGATGTCTCTTTTGCCGAAGTATGACCAGAAAATACCAACAAGATCCTGGTAAAGGTCATTGGACTACCGTCAAGAATATCGTCTATGGTGGATTGGATGATGAGCTTTGCGTAACTGGTTACACAGATGCAAGTTTCAAAACTGACCAAGACGACCTTAAATCACAATTTGGATATGTATTCCTCCTGAATGGTGGAGCAGTAAGCTGGAAGAGCTCCAAACAAAGCATTATAGCAGATTTTACAACAGAAGCTGAGTATATAGCAGCATCAGATACAGCTAAAGAAGCCGTTTGGATCAGAAAGTTCATTACTGAACTAGGGGTGGTGCCTACCATCTCAAATCCAATAAATTTGTTCTATGACAATAGCAGTGCTATTGCACAGGCTAAGGAGCCTAGGTCACATCAAAGGACCAAGCATATACTCAGGTGACTTCATCTTATTAGAGAAATCAATGATAGAGGTGATATAAAGATATGCAAAGTAGCAGGAGAAGATAATGTTGCTGATCCTCTTACTAAGCCACATGCACAGGTAAAACATGAGAGTCATGTTGGAATCAGGCAAATTAATGATTGCACCTAGGGCAAGTGGGAGGATATTGGAAATTGTGACCTAAGGGCCAATCATTGTATTTTGAACATTATTATTTTAATAAAATTTCTCCATTCTGTTATCATATTATTTTCATGTTAACTATGATAATTGTATCCTTGGATAATTCATTAAGATTATCCTAAAATGTCCCTGGTCAGTCATCTATGCGGGAGTAGAGATGAAACAAGAGTAGTATGACTTTGATAAGATATGGAGATACAAATCAAAGTCTTAGGCACTTGTAAGAGTACAAGGTACTGGACCGACCCACTATGAGAAACCTACATGGATCAATTCATAAGCTTTTCTTGTGTATAACCACGTCACAATGCCCTTAAACCTGAGGTCATCATGGATTCCTACATGAGAGTTGCTAAGCTTTGAACTAGTCAAAAGTCACTTTTGACCCGGTGATGATAAAGGCTAAGATCGGGCTTGAAGGTTTTTCATGCAGAGGAATATGAATGATCAAGATGGAATTTGTCCCTCACATTAGTAGATAGATATTACTGGGCCCCTTGATGAGTGAGTTTGAGAAATGTATGGCCATACTATGATGGAAAGCAGTTTCAGACACTATTATCAGGCTACTCAGGAATCGAGAAAGTAATGGTCACGAACAAGAGGATGACATTATCCATGCCTTATCCTTGATCGATATATCGTGTGACAAAAGGGACGTGACATGGTTGTATGACAGGTTGTATCGTGATAACGATCGTCATAAGAATTGAGTAGTCGTAATGTCTTGCTAGAGGCCGCTTGCGACGTTTGGGTTAGTATAGCTATTGGCCCACTTCCAACTTCATATGGGCCTACAGGGTCGCACATAAGAATAGCCCAACACGAGATAATGTTTAATTTAGGGTGGACGAATTTTATATATATATATAATATAAAACTCATTAACAATATTATATAGATATATATTTTCGAAATATATATATCTTATATATATATATATGTATATATATTATATGATATTATTATATTGTGTTAGTTTTAAATTTAATTTATTAAGATATATTAAATTTAATAACTAACATGATAGAGATATAGTATCTCAGATTTAATTTTTGAAGATAAATTAAATATAATGCCTCTTTATTTGGATTAAATAAATAGGTTAAACTAAAACTGTTGGACAGATTTAATTTAAACTGAATTTATTTAATTAGCTCATCAAGATAATTAATTGTTAATTAATTTCAAAATTAATGATGATTAATTTTGAAATTTGAAAATAGCCCTCATAGGTTATAAACTTGATAGAGCAAATATATTGATATGCACATGAGAATTGTGAGCCGAAAGTGAAACCCTAGGAGACATTAGAGGCGTTAGCACGCAGTCTCGGTTGGAGAGCATTCTTGTGGATACCGGTAGAGGGAGCGGACCTGACGTGTTGGCTCCTAGAAATCGTGAAAACCCTGAATGATAAAAGGTACAAATCCTTCCAACTTGGTTTAAACACCGTTGATAGATCCTCGATTAGGATTGGTAAAATTTTAAAATTCTTCCGCTGTGCCTACCGATCCTAACAAAAGAGACATTTGCTTTGTGATCTTGAGGTTAAAATTGGAACCTAAGATTAAGGGCTAGGATATGCTCTTGAAAGGAGGAGTAATTATTGTGCTCAAAAAGAAAAATTAATTCCCTCAAAATCGCAAAGAATTTCAGACAAAAGAGAAGAGAAATAGAAGACAAAAAATTCAACCAAGTAATCAACGGATAATTAGCTTCTTTGTGTACAAGGAGCCAAGAACCCTTGGGTAAAGTATTTCTTCCTCTCTCTTCGTTTAATTTTCAATCAGGAAGGCCCATGGAAGAGGAAATAATTGTCTTTGGTCCAACCAATACTCATTCAGTTAGGCTAATTAAACTAAACTTAAAGAAGGAATTAACTAAGGACACATCATCATTTATTTTCTCTCTCTCTTAGAATTTCGGTTAGCAGCCTTAAGAGGGACTTAAGTGACTTTAAAACACATCATTACCTTCATTCTTAATCACTTTGTTCATCCAAGACAGGAAGAGAGAGAAAGGCAAGCTGGAATATTGAAGACTCAAGAAGGGTAAGAAACTTCTCTTTAAGATTTCACCCTCCTACTCACCTTTCTAGCTAAAAGTGTCTTCATGAACATTATTCCTCTTGGTCTAAGCTTCATTCCTATGGTTTTAATTTTCAAGAGGACATTTTTTGAGGCATTTATCAAGGTCTAAAGTTGTGGAATCAAGAAACAAATCTTAGATGAAGCAAGAGGTGAGTAAGAGCTTTCTTTTGAACCATATATTGTGTGGTTTGGTTGAGTTTTATGGAATAGGTGTTGCTACCTTAAATTTTAGTTCTTTGAGTTTTTTTAGGGTTTATTGTGTTTTGGTTTTGTAAATGGTGTTAAATAAGGTTTATAAATGAGAAATCACAAATTTGGAACTTATGAGTAGTGCTTCTAGATTTCATTTTTTCGAAGGTAGCAATGTTGTGGTGTGTTTTTTATCAGTCAAACCTGATCCAAATGCTATGAAATTTTATAGGATTAAAGTAGACATCCTAAGCTTTAATTTTATGGATACAATTTAAGTTTTGGATTAGTGAATTAAACTTATGATTTTTCAAACTTAAGCCCTGTTTCTGGAATGAATTCTAGAACAGATAAGGTTTGATGAGTTTTTGGGAAGTTTATAGCTGTAACTGCCATATGGTAATATTTTCACAAGAAAATATACAAAGAGATTTATTTTGATATATGAAATGTATCATTTGACAAGTAGATTGATAGATATGGATTTTTAAAGTATAACAATGATTCTGGAAAGATAATTGTGGCAGACTGATTGTGATGTGTTTTTTATCTAGCCATATGAATTCTAATGTCCACTAAATTTTCCAAAAATAAAGTAGACCCAAAAAGCTTTTATTTGATGGGTAATTTGTAATAATTGGATAAGTACACATCAAGTTATGATTGTTTGAAGTTGGACATTAATTCTGGGCAGAATTTTGTGATATAAGTGAATAATTGAGAATTCTGAAATGTGTGCGTGTAATTGGTAGTGATCATGCAAGTATGTCATTATGCTAGTATGAATTTATGTAAGCAAGCCTGTTATGCATTAAGCTTGAATCCTGTTTGCCTAGTTAGCAAAGTTTGCTACTGAGATTCTCTTGAATCTTACTCTTCCTCACCCAACCCTATAGGTATGATGAGTACAGGAGGAGAATGCATCAAGATATGCAAGAGGGAAGTATGAAAGAGAATCGAAGATTGAAGTACAATAAACTGTTTATGTATTTTGACTTTAATTTATGTATGTATATATAAATGAACAACTTAAGAATGAGCAAAAAATTGCTCTGATTGAATTAAAAGAAAAGATAAGAATCAATGAGTAATAACAAGGTTGCCAACAACTAAAAGACACATTTGATAGATTTTGAAATTTTAAGAAAAAACCATATCAACTACAGGTTCGAATCCTGTCTTGAGGTTGGGAATAGAAAGAGTTTTGTAAAAAAATATTGCTTAGTGGTTTGAATTCACTGGGTAAAACTCACCGAATATGATATGGAAGTAAGGTGTTACTAATAGCCCCTGGTTGTAATCTTGAATGAGTTGGAATGAAAAATCAAAAGTTGGGATTTTGATAGAAGCGCTGCAAGGTTACATTTTCTTAAGGCAGTTTTCTTGTGACAAGTTTTTAATTGACCAAATGTTATCCAATACCATGAAACTTTTTAGAATTAAAGTAGACATGTCAAGCTTTAATTTGATATGTAATATGTACCATTTGGACTAGTACACTAATAGATATGAATTTTGAAGTAGACATGTCAAGCTTTAACATGACGCTCATGCTTTACCTGTGCAAACGGCTTGGTAAGAGGATTAGCAACATTGTCTTCTCCTGCTACATTACATATTTTTATATCACCTCTATCATTGATTTCTCTAATAAGATGAAATCGCCTGTGTTAGATATGATTAGTTTTGATGATGCCAAATATGGATGTCAAGTATTAAGAGTAAAAAGTTTGTATGACATACTTATTATCTTCATTGACTAACTACTATATTTAATGTCGGATATCTGGTAGATTAGTCAAGCTAAGAAAGAAGAAGATTGAAGATATTCAAAGAGATATCTAATTGGATTATGGAGTCAAGAAGAATGACATTGAAGAAAGAAGTACGAACTAATGGGAATTTCAAGAAGAAAGATTAGTCGAGTAAAGAAAGAAGAAGTTTGAAGATATTCAAGAAGATGTCTAGTTGGGTTATGAAGAATGATTATCAAGTGGCAAAACAAGTAGAAAGAGATTGAAGAAAGAAGAACTTGCAAGATCACATGAGAATATGAAGATCCAAGCTATTAGAAGTGATACCGGAAGTTTCTATTATCATAGGGAGGTTGGAATGGGTCAATACGTAGCTAAAATGACTTATATGGAAGTTATGGAACTTCCCTAAGGTGTTCCTTTGAGTTTTGACTCTCTGCTATGTTTTAAAGGTCATTACTCGAGCGGTTAGTCGAGTAATGGACATGATCACTCGAGTAACCACTCGAGTAATTTGCATTTTTTATTGTACTCTGTTTTCGCACGGTAGGATAGAGGCTTGGTATTTTGGATAAATCGCTCTAACCACATGTCAGATTGATCTAAAATTAGTGGCATATGAACCTAGACTCCCAACATGAAATATAGACACCAATATAACAATCAAAGGAGTTCATATGAGGGAGATATGATCTATTGAAGTTGACACATGAATCAGCGTCTTTTACCAGAATAGTTTCGGTATTTTGGATATAATTCTCAAACTATAAATCAAACTGAGACGAAACTAGTGCCATATGAAAGTAGACTCAAAGATCTTTCTATGGATGTTCAATTTGTCACATTTCAAATTATATACTAAGATCTATCTCTTCTGGAAGTTGCTACTCGTGATTTCAGAGATTGTTTAAGAACAGTAGATACTCTTTGGATCATAACTTTCTGTATACAACGAGTTTGGAGCTGATTCTTGTTGCATTAGAATGTAGACGATGAGAGCTTTCCAATGATGTATAATTTTCCATGTTTCGAATCAAAATCAACAATTCACTTAAAGGGCTCACTCGAGTAATATGCAAAGTTATTTAAAATTTACTCGAGGGACCACTCGAGTAATGTATGAGAATTTGTTCCAGTAAGCTCTCTGTCAAGAATTGCATGGGATTACTCGAATGGATCACTCAAGTAATCTACAGAGTTATTTGAGACATTACTTGAGTGACTACCCGAGTAATTAGAGAAGAAATCATCTAGTAGCTCTCGGCCAAGATTTGAGTGACATTACTTAAAGGAGCACTCGATTAACATGAAATGAAAAGAAAGCATTACTTGAGTAATGAAGTTGGAAATGCTCTCAGCCAGATTTTGAACGTGATTACTCCAGGGATCCTTGAGTAATGACCCAGGCTTACTCGAGTGACCACTTAAGTAATGCTTCTTAGGAGAACAAAACAACATACCAAAGCTTTCAAAAATCATGGGATTCATTATGAAACTCACTCTTCTTGCTTCCAATCATGCTTACACTTTATTGTATTAGTTTTTAATGTATTTCTCCAAGAATACTATGAAGATATGATATGAAGAGTTAAATGGTGACTTTACGGAAGCGGAGCATCAATGTTCGTAATAGCTAGTTTTCAAACTCAAGCAAACGAACAAAAGAAGCAGCCGTAGTCCATCAGATATTTTGAAATACTCAAATGGTCATTAATATTTATCAACTATAAATAGAAGAGCTTTCAGAGTTTAAAAATACTAATGAGAACACAACGACATAAACATGCTCATATCATAAGCTATCTATCTCGACCTGAACACTCTCTGTTCTTATCTATTTTCTATATTATGTGTATTTGAGAGAGTGATTGATTGTATTGTGCTTCAGTATTCATCTATTCACTTTTGAGAGAGAAGATTGATTGTAATCTTTTATCATCATCAAAGTTGTATCCTTACGGGGTGTGTAAGGGAAAGTAACTCGATTGTAACGTTACGATATGTAAGGGGGAGTAACTCAGTGAGAGATTTGTAAAAGGCTTCGCAAGTGCCCGGCTAAACTTGTGGGTTGTAAAGGCTTTTCTTGTGCTTGGATTAAACAAGAAGATAATATATTTGAAAATCTCAAGAGGAGCGTGGGGACTGGATGTAGGCCATCGCAGATTGGACCGAACCGGGATAAATCACAATTTGCATATTCTCTTTCTTAAACTCTTATATTTCCAATATATATTAACTATTGATTTATGATTCATTACTTTCATATTTATTGCTTCCTCTAAGATGCAAAAAGATTTTCAAAGTTCTTAAGATTTTTATCTTACACCCAATTCACCCCCCTTTGGGTATCAGCCGGTTCTAACAACCTGTGTATATGCTTGGTCCTTTGATGTGACCTATGTTAGATCTCATGTTTTGATGATAACAAAAGAATGGTTTGAAAAGGAAATGTTTAATAATCAAGCTTGAACTAAGTAATGACAGGAATAAGCTTTACTTGAGGTAAGCATGGAAGTAGTGAAGATTGGGAAAGAGAAAATGCTGAGAAACTTGATCAGAAGCAAATCTTCTAAAGGCATTACTCGAGGCGCTACTTGAGTAATGAGACAAAACTTAAAGTAACCGAGGAGAACTTCCAGTAACCTGCCACCATTACTCGAGGCGCTACTTGAGTAACCAGGTAAAATTTTAAGGTTGCTCTCGGCCTGCCAATGTTACTCGAGGAGCTACTCGAGTAACCATATGAAAACTTCCAGTTGCCTTCAAGTTTTCTCCATGATACTCGAGGACCTACTCGAGTACCTTTGTTTCAGAAAATATGTACTTCTCGGCAGTTTGTACCACTGCTAATGTTACTCGAGTAACCCTGTGAAAACTTCCAGTTGACTTCAAGTTTTCCCCATGATACTCGAGGTGCTACTCGAGTAACTGTGTATTTGAAAATGTGAAGCTCTCGGCACTTTGTACCACTGCCAATGTTACTCGAGGAGCTACTCGAGTAATGCACTAAGGTGAGTGAAACCTTGAGGTTAGTACCCGATTAACTTGAATTCTCTTTTCCTCAAGTCCTTATGGTTTAAGTGGATTCCTCGAGTATGTACCCCAGTATATGCAAATGTTTTCAAGGTAAACTTCAAGTCATTACCAGAGTAAATCATGTTCAAAGGTCTCTGTTACTCGAGGAGCTACCCGAGTAACCTATGCAAAAATGAATACCTTACTCAAGTCCCTACTCGAGTAACAAGGTATTTGCTCTCGGCCTTGAAATCCTGCCAACATTACTGGAGTAGAGCATCGAGTAATCAAAAGTTTTTTAAAGGATTACTCGAGGTGTTACCCCAGTAATCTATAAAGTTGCAAAAGCTCTACTGGAGTAGTTACCCGAGTAAATAACTATTCCCAAAGGTTTGAAATTTAGTTTACTCCATGCACTACCCGAGTAATCTTGTTTCTCTTCATTGAATTTCAAATAAACAATGATTTCACGATGTTACTTGAGGAGCTACTCGAGTAAACTTCAAGGGTTACTCGAGGAGCTACTCGAGTAAGCATACCCAGAAATTTAGAAATCATTCAAACTTTCATTATATTGTTTCCTATATGATTAACCTTTCATTGTATTAGAATTCTTAGTATATTTACAAAGAAACAACGTAGAAATCATATCAAGAGATGAAAGTCAAAAGAAACGTTCAAATGCCAACCACCGCCAACGGATATTTTTCAAAAACTTGAAAAGTCAATAGTGGCTGCGCACTCACCAACGGACGAAAGGAAGTGTTCCAATGGTCATCACCAACATACCTATATATATGGGAACCTTCAAACAGAGAAGAACAACCAAGCACACATACGAACGTATCATTAAGTTCATTGCTTTGTTTTCATGTTGAAATTGTATTTCTATGCTTCAGTGATTATCATTTACTCTGTAAGAGAGATATTTCATTCAAACTCAATATTTGTTATTGAGATAACTTAAGGTTGTGGAACCTTGAGTTGGGATTGGATTACAACCTGTAAGGGGGAGCGAGTGTCCAGGTGAAAGGAACTTGCTTGTACTGAGGTGCCAAGAACCCACTGAATCTTGGAAGCTATAGTGAAACTCTCAGAGAAGCTCTGAGGACTGGACGTAGGTCAAAGTGGTTGTGACCGAACCAGTATAACTCACGGTGTACACTTCGGTGATATTTCTCCTTCCTTATTACTGTTTTAATTCTTTTGTCAAAGTTTTATATTTTCGAAAGAAATTTCAGTATCACCCAATTCACCCCCCCTCTTGGGTGAAACGCTTGATCTTACAACCTAGGCTCCTTGGCCTGTGCAATAACACCCTATTGTCACGTAACAAATCTATTGGATTTGAGATAGTAGGTACCACCCCTAGTTCAATAATGAACTTTCTAATCCAAACGACTTCCTTAGCTGTATCCAATGCTGCTATATACTCAGCTTCTATTGTACAATCTACTGCAGTGCTCTGCTTAGAGCTCTTCCAGTTTACTGCTCTGCTATTCAGTAGGAATACGTATCCAGATTACGATTTAAGGTCATATTGGTTAGTTTGAAAACTTGCATCTGTGTAATCAGTTACACAAAGCTCATCATCCAATCCACTATATACCAAAAATAAGTCCTTAGTCCTTCTTAAGTACTTTAGGACATTCTTAATAGCAGTCCAATGATCCTCACCAGGATCATATTGATATCTGTTGGTCATCCTTAAGGAAAATGAGACATCCGGCCGAGTACAAAACATGGTATACATAATAGATCCAATGGCCGAGGCATATGGAACCTTGCTCATGCAATCTCACTGATCAAGTATACTAGGACACAGATCTTTACTAAGATGCATGCTATGATACATGGGCATGTAACCCCATTTTGAATCCTGAATACTGCACCTATGCAATATCTTGTATGTGTATGTGCTCTAACTTGGGCCACTTAGTCTCTTAGATCTATCTCTATAGATCCTAATCCCTAGGATATATGTGACTTTACCTAAGTCTTTCATCAAGAAAGACATGCCTAACCAAGTCTTGACACTCTGTAAGGTAGGAATGTCATTCCCAATGAGTAGGATGTCATCTACATAAAGCAGTAGAAATACAACTGTTCTCCCACTAGCCTTCTTGTAAACACAAGGTTCATCAATATTTTGAATGAATCCAAACTTTTTGACTACTCTATCAAAACGATGATTCCAGCTTCGAGATGCTTGCTTCAATCCATAAATAGATCTTTGAAGCTTGCATACCTTACCAAAGTCCACTGGATAAATAAAGCCTTTAGGTTATGTCATGTATACATCCTCAAGTAGCTTTCCATTAAGGAAGGTTGTTTTGACGTCTATCTGCCATATTTCATAATCTTAATATGCTACAATGGCAAGAATGATTCTGATTGATTTAGCCATTCTAACTGAGGAAAAGGTTTCATTATAGTCTACACCATGAGTTTGAGTTAATTCTTTTGCAACTAGTTATGCATTAAAGACATTTACATTGCCATCCATGTCTGTTTTCTCCTTGAAAACCCATTTGCACCTGATGGTTTTTACACCTTCAGGTGGATTGACTAAGGTCCATACCTGATTGTCGTGTATGGATTGCATTTTAAACTTTATAGCATTCAGCATTTCTCAGAGTTTGGTCTCACTATGGCTTCTCATTAGGTGGCTGGTTCATTCTACTCAATAAGCAACACATCATAGTTTTCAGTAATCAGAAATCTAATCTCTGAGGCTGATGCCATGTCCTACAAGATCTATTGGGCCTTGTGTTACTTGAGGAGGCTTAGCAACTTGTTGTGAGTCTTCTCTATTTTCTATCTATGGTTATGTGCTATCTTATGACTTTCGAACTTCTTTAAGATGTACCTTGCTCCCACTGGTTCTTTTAGAGATAAACTTTCTTTCTAGAAACTTACCATTTTGAATAACAAATATTTTGTTATCTCTGGGATTATAGACATAGTATCCCTTCGTTTCCTTAAGATACCCCACATAAAGGCACTTTAAGGATCTGGCTACTAATTTATCTGAGGCTTGTTGCTTAACATATACCTTACATCCCCAAATCTTGAGAAAAGAAAAACTGAGTTTCTTTCTAGTTCATATCTCATATGGTGTCTTTTCAATTGCCTTAGATAGATCGTGATTTAGTGTGAACGCAACTATATCTAGGGCATGGCCCTGAAAGGATGGTGGAAGATCTGTTTAACTCATAATAAATCAAACCAAATTTAATAGTGTTTGATTCCTTCTTTCAGAAACGTCATTCCATTATGGTGTTCTTGGAGGAGTTAATTATGGATTATCCCACAACTCTTAAGATAGTCAATGAACTCTTGACTCAAATATTCACTACCTCGATCAAATTCAAGCGCTTTAATCATCTTGCCAAGTTGGTTCTGTACTTCATTTTGGAATGTTTTGAACATTTCAAAAGATTCAGATTTATTTTTCATTAGATAGTTATAGCCATATCTACTAACGTTATCTATAAATGTAATGAAGTACATATAACCTGCTCTGGTAGCTTTATTCAATGGTCCATATACATCTATATGTACGAGGCCAAATAAATTAGTGGCCCTCTTACTATGCCTAGTAAAAGGTGCCTTTGTCATCTTTCCTTGCAAAATTCACATATGTCATATGATTCAAAATTAAACGAGTTAAGAAATCCATCTTGATAAAGTTTTGAAATACATTTCTCATTTATATAGCCTAGAGACAATACCAAAGGTTTGTCAGATTCAAATCGTTTGAATTTATCCTTTTGGTAGTTATGTTGTAGATATTTCCACTATTAGGATTTTCCAAATTTAATATATAATGACCAACATGCAAATTACCATCAGCATAGAAAATGTCATTACGATAAATAGAACATTTGTCATTCCTAGTAATAGAAGTATAACCTTACTTATCCAAATAAGAAAGAGAAACAATGTTACTACTTAAAGCAGGAACATAATAGCAATTGTTCCAAACTGAAAAAAGCCCACTAGGCAGAACTAATTCATAAGTGCCTACAGCTAAAGTAGTAACTCTTACTCTGTTTCCAACTTATAGGCCCACCTCACCCTTTTTCAGCTTTCTACTATCCTTTAGACCTTGCACATATAAGCAGAAGTGAGAACCACATGTATTATCTAATACATATGTAAAGGTAGTATAAAAATGAATGTCTATAACTTAAACACCTGAGGAGATAGCCCCGCTATCCTTCTTGTTCTTTTTCAGATCTTTGAGGTAGAGTTTGTAATTCCTCTTCTAATAACCTGGTTCATTACATAAGAAGTATACTCCTTCCTTTGGATGCTTTGCCTTATTGGGTGTAGGCTTGGTTTTGGGCTTGTTTGACTCTTTGCTCTTACCACCTGAGCCATTACCCTTCTATTTGCCCTTCCCTTTCCTTTTCATATATTTTCCTTACCTTGCCTATTGCTGGAACATTTCATTAAGATGGACAATTATCTCATGAGCCTCCATGAGTTCCAGATCTCTTTGAATCTCTGGAACCATAGTGGCAAGCATCTAGCAACTTATATCTACAGAGTCATCCTCTTGTTATGTGTAAGCATCTTTCTAAGCTCTTAGAACATTGGCTGCAGGCTCCTCAAGAATGGATTGATCTAAGACGTAAGCCTTTTCATTCCTACTAGAGAACAATTCTCAAGTTCCTGAACTAGTCAAGAAAGTTTGTCCTTCTCAAGGACTGATCGCAATAATATTGTAACAGTATTACTATAGTCAACATGATTCTGAAATAAAATATGCAAAGTTTAGTTAGTAATCTCCCACTAAATTAACAACCCTCAATATAATAATTAGTGGGCTAAGATCCATATTTTGCCTAAATTTAAGTCTACTTTAGTAGGACGCTTAAATTCAAGTCATTTAGGTAGGTAACCTCTTAACTAATTACATCACTTGTAACTCTTAGATGTTTATACGATTCGATCATTATATGATGAGCATTTTTAATCCCATTTAATGCCTTGAAATCCAAAACCATTTTGTTAATCTCAATTAAGTCAAAACAATAATGAATTTTGTGAGTAGCACCATTACTCATGCTTGTCTCACAAAGATAACTCAAATGCATCTACTATGGTGGTTCCCACAATTAAGTGATCTAGGTTTTGACAAGTATGTTAGAACCGGCTGACACCCAAGAGGGGGGTGAATTGGGTGTAAGATAAAAACTTAAGAATTTTGAAAAAATTTTCACATCTTAATAAAAGCAATAAGTATAATGGTAATGAATCATAAATCAACAGTTAGATTAAATAATATATGCTGGAAATATAAGAGCTTAGGGAAGAGAATATGCGAACTGTGATTTATCCTGGTTCGGTCCAATCTGTGATGGCCTACATCCGGTCCCCAGGCTCCTCCTGAGATTTTCAAATCCACTATCTTCTTGTTTAATCTGGGCACAAAAAAAGCCTTTACAATCCCACAAGTTTAGCCGGGTATTTGTGAAACCTTTGACAAATTTCTTACTGAAATACTCCCCTTTACAGCAAGTCTTATGAACAGAGCAATCCCGAAGATCTTCCTTTCTTGCTTACTCGTGCAAGTCTTATGAGCAGCAACATTCTGTCACACCCCACTTCCAGCCAGGCCACACATGGACCCTGTAAGAGGTGGACTCACAAGAGTTCCTCGCTCCCCAAACGAGATTTTCCGCCTCCGCAGGGATCGAAGCCACTACCTGGGGGTAAGTAGCGCCTCATGACAATCCCCACTACCATTGAGCTTATTTCACAAGGTACTGTCCCCCCTCCACACACTTCCAGCCAGGCCACACATGGACCCCGTAGTGCGACAAGGCACCGTGTACTTAGGGATTTCTTTTACCTCCCATAAGGTTCGAACACGCCACCTGAGGGTCAAGTAGCGCACCGTGGCGAACCCTGCTACCATTGAGCTACTAGCTCAATGGTAGCATGGTTCGCCAAGCGCTCATACTTACCCCCAGGTCGAGTGTTCGAACCGTGCGGAGGCGAAAGAAACCACGCAGGGGGCATGGGAGAGTCCTGTGAGTGGCACGCTCGTGCCCTTGGAGACGCTTACAGCCCTGAGGGGTGTCTGGAGGTGCATGCTCCCTGGGACGGGGTGTTACACATTCTCTCCTGCTTACACCCCTGTAAGTCTTATGAGCAGAAATGTTCTCTACTGCTTGTAACTTGTAACTCTTACGAGCAGAATGTCTTACTGTTAATTCTCTCTACAGCTTCCCCTGTAAGGAAATCAACCCTACCAAGGTCCCTCTACCTTGAGATCAACTCAGAAATATAGATGAAAGTGTTTACAGACTCTCTCACAGAGTAGATATAATACTCACTGAAGTATAATATAAATAATCACTCTCTCAATGATAAGTAATATAGAAACTGGAAAACTGAGAGTGTTTAGGTAGAAGCAGAGGATTCATATTTCTATCATTTTTCTCGTAGTTGCTCGCTGTCTCAATTATCCATCGACTTTGATTGCTCTCTCATTTATAGTTGATGAAGATGATGACCGTTGTGAGCATTCGTCCGTTGGAGTCCCATTGCTTCGTTTGACCGTTGTGTGCATTTGAACAACTAGCCGCTATCCGTTGCAGAGCAAAGCATCCCGTTGAAGAGTGAGATGTTTCATTATGAGATGTACGTCACGTTGTGGAGCGTTGGTGTTTTAGACATTTGTTCATGGTTGTTGGAAATTGTGCCTTAAGGGCCAATCATTGTACTTTAAACATTATTATTTTAATGAAATTTTTCCATTCTGTTATCATATTATTTGCATGTTAACTGTGATAATTGTATCCTTGGATAATTCATAAAGATTGTCCTAAAATGTCCCTGGTCGGTCATCTATGCGGGAGCAGAGATGAAACAAGACCAGTATGACTTTGATAAGATATGGAGATACGAATCAAAGTCTTAGGCACTTGTAAGAGTACAAGGTGCTGGACCGACCCACTATGAGAAAGCTACATGGATCAAGTCATAAGCTTTTCTCATGTATAACCACGTCACAATGCCCTTAGACCTAAGGTTATCATGGATTCCTACATGAGAATTGCTAAGCTTTGAACTAGTCAAAAGTCACTTTTGACCGAGTGATGATAAAGGCTATGATCGGGCTTGGTGGTTTTTCATGTAGAGGAATATGAATGATCAAGATGGAATTTGTCCCTCACATTAGTAGAGAGATATTACTGGGCCCCTCGATGAGTGAGTCTAAGAAATGTATGGCCATACTATGATGAAAGGAGTTTCTGTCTTTGTTATCAGGCTACTCAGGAATCGAGAAAGTAATGGTCAGGAACAAGAGGATGACATTTTCCATGCCTTATCCTTGATCGATATATCGTGTGACAAAAGGGACGTGACATGGTTGTATGACAGGTTGCATCGTGATAACGATCCTCATATGAATTGGGTAGTCGTAATGTCTTGCTAGAGGCCGCTTGCGACTTTTGGGTTAGTGTAGTTATTGGCCCACTGCCAACTTCATATGGGCCTACAGGGTCGCCCAACACGAGATAATGTTTGATTTAGGGTGGATGAATTTTATATTTATATATATATAATATAAAATTCATTAATAATATTATATAGATATATATATTTTTTTGAAATATATATCTTATATATATATATATATATATTATATAGATATATATATTTTTGAAATATATTATATATATATATATGTATATATATATATTATATGATATTATTATATGGTGTTGGTTTTAAATTTAATTTATTAAGATATATTAAATTTAATAACTAACATGATAGAGATATAGTATCTCAGATTTAATTTATGAAAATAAATTAAATCTAATGGCTCTTTATTTAGATTAAATAAATAGGTTAAATTAAAACTGTTGGACAGATTTAATTTAAACTGAATTTATTTAATTAGCTCATCAAGATAATTAATTGTTAATTAATTTCAAAATTAATGATGATTAATTTTGAAATTTGAAAATAACCCTCATGGGTTATAAACTTGATAGAGCTGATAGACTCAGTGTACATTAGAATTAAGAGCCGCAAGTTAAACCCTTGGAGACATTAGAGGCGCTAGTACGCAGTCTCGGTTGGAGAGCATTTGTGTGGATATCGGTAGAGGGAGCGGACCTGACGTGTTGGCTCCTAGAGATCGTGAAAACTCTGAATCATAAAAAAGGTATGAATCCTTCCAACTTGGTTTAAACGCCGTTGATAGATCCTCGATTAGGATCGGTTCCGCTGTGCTTACCGATCCTACAATAGTAGGTCAATCTTTTGTCATGGTAGGTGGCCAATATTTGATGTGTAATAATGCTGCCTGCCATAATTGACTCTCTCATTTGAAACTGTAATCCGAACGTTAAATTTCCTATTTCACACTGCAAAATGCTTAATCACTAATATGATGAAGTATTAGTCATAGGTATATTGGATCATTGGTCAAAAGCTGAATTTCTTGCTTCTGGGACTCATCACGTTGAGTGACAATATCTGCCATAAATAACCTATGATCTTGAAGATGCAATCCAAATGTTTAATCTCCTGTTTCTCACTTGAAATATAAGTTAGTTAACATTTAGGAATAATTACAAGTGAAAACATAATAAATGTATAACATTTAACAACGTTTGGATTGATGGCTATGAGAGTTTGAAATTTCTACGTTGGTTCTGTCAGGACTTCACTTGTGTGCAAAGAAGCCTCACTCGAGTGCATGTACAATTTCACGTTCTAGCTTGCTCTCGGGCAAACACTTGCTGCTCTTCACTTGCACGGACTCGAGTGCAATTCTGGACATCACTCGAGTGCAACATCTCTCACTCGAGTGCACTTCTTGTTTTCACGTACATGCTTCTTCTCGGGTTAACACTTTCATGACAACACTTGCATGACTCGAGTGCAATTCTGATCCTTACTTGAGTGTGTTGTTCAATGCTCGAGTGTTGCTAAATTTCTCCACGCTTCAGCTGCTTCTGGACAACACTCGCATGACATTTTTCAAAAGTGCGTTTTTGCACTCGTGAGTGATGTGGGGCCATATTAGACAAAATTTATTTATTTGATTCTAATGATGTATCATAAGAAAGCTTTTGCCATATGCATTCCAATGCAAAAAGAATCAGCTCCAAACTCCTTGTATTCTACAAGTTATGATTGAAAGAGTATCTATCGCACTAGACTGCACAAGCGTCAACTTCCAGAAGGTATAGCTCCAAGAATATAACTTTAAATTAAGCAAATTACATATCCATGGAAAGCCCTTTGAGTTTAGTTTCATATGGCACTAGTCTCGGCTCAATCCGATGTGTGGTTTGTAGTTATGTTCAAAATACGGAACCTGTCTTGAAAAGTGACGGTGATTTCAGTGTCTCCTTCATCTGAGCTTCTTTCAATGTGATCTTGGTGTACATTTTTCGTGTTGGGAGTCTTCTTTCATATGCCAGTAGTTTTGGATCAATTCGACATGTGGTTTGAGAGATATGGCCAAAATATATGACCTCTGTCAGGCTGAACGTAAAACAGAGTAGAACATAGTGCTCCAACACTCGAGTGTGTTCTTGCTTCACTCAAGTGCTACAGTGATTTTATCACTACAGTGATTTGCATGCTACAGTGCCTCACTCGAGCGCTATATTGCCTCACTTGAGTGATTGCTACAGTACCGCAGCTACAGTGCCAACTGCTACAGTGCCAAACAGTGCCTCAAATTTATGAAATCTTCAAAATTACTTCTAATAACTTGAATCTTGATATTCTCATAAGATCTTACAAGTTCTTCTTTCTTCCATATATTTCTTCTTGATTTTCCTCTTGATAATAATCCTCCATAACTCAGTCAAGATATCTTCTTTTGTTTTCTTGACTACCTTCAATCTTCTTCTTTCTTTGCTTGGCTAATCTTTAATCTTCTTTCTTTTCTTGGCTAATATTTTTCTTGACTACCTTCAATCTTCTTCTTTCTTTGCTTGGCTAATCTTCAAGTTATGCAACATTAAATATAGTAGTTAGTCAATATAGAAGATTGATATATTATGCAAACTTTTGCTCTTAATATTTCACATTTATATTTGACATAATCAAAACTAATCATATCTAACAAAGTATTCATTAAATAACAGTATTATGACTTAAAATTTGATTTGGATGGCTCAACCAATTAGTTTTGTTTATATGAATGCAATCGTGGTTGTATCTCATACAGATAAAAACATATAAATGCAATAGTATACATGCAATGATCTAATCAAGAGCATAATTTAAATGTGACATAACATGACTCACCTAACCTACAATCCTCCCAAGCCAATTAGAGGACTTCTCTAAATAAGAAAAGAAATCCATTGAGAGAAACCTCGTTTAAACATATGAGGAGAGTGAGAGGAGAAGAGAATGTACATCCATACTATATAGAGGAAGGCATGGCACGCAGGCCATATTTAAAATTTTACAACCCTTGTAAAAATAGAGCTATATTATTCACCATACCCAAACAATTTTTAGAAATTAAAACCACAACAAATAACAATTCATACAATATGAAAAGCAATAAATTTTATGATTATATCGCATTATGAATAGTTAGCCATAGCAAACTATTAATATTTATTTAATTTATTTAAGTCACGCATTAGTAAATTATATTACTACTCTTTCACACCAATATTATAAGTAACCTTTAAATAGTTAACATCCATATCGGAATCAAGGTCTAATGGTTGACTCATAAACTTTGCCTAGGAATGAAACAATTTCTCAACTCTATTCTTATTTAAAGTATAGAGAAGCATGCATTAAACTTCAAGTCATATTTTTTATTGACTTTCAAGCTTTTTAACACTAGCAGTAGAGGCATCACATGTCTCTAAGAATAGTTATGAATCTTCTTAATTTATTCATCCTTAACATTTCATGTAAGAGATTCCTACATGTTTATACTCAACATGCTGCCTATGATATTTTAAATCTAACAATCTCATAACACAAGAGTACCAAAACCAGGCCAGATTTTCCTTAGTCTCCTATCCTTAACATGTGACACAATAGTACTAATGAAGTCACCCAGCTTAGCATAAGAAGTTGCATCTAGAATTTCTTTGAGATAGTATACTCAAATCCTAAGAAACTCCTCCTTTAAATTAATACTTATAGAATTCCAAGGTAACAAGGAAATAAAACAAATTATAATTATATACAACTTATATATCACATATATAAGCACACAAACTGAACTTAAATGCATAATTGACCTGGCTCTGATGCCACTGTTGGGATTGGCTGCACAGTGAAAGAATTTTAAAGTTTTACCAATCCTAATTGTGGATCTATCAACGGTGTTTAAATCGAGCTAGAAAGAATTGTACCTTTTATGTTTTGCCCTTCTCGATCTCTAGGAGCCAACACCTCATAATGACTCCCTCTACCAGTATCCACATGAATGTGACTCCAATACAGACTGTATCCTAGCACTTCCAATGTCTGCAAGGGTTTTCTTGCAGCTCTGAATTCTCATCCGTACATAAGTTTTTCTGCTCCATCATTTTTATAACCCATGAAGGCTATATTGGAATTTTAAAATTAATCTTAATTAATTTTGAAATTAATTAACACTTAAATATCTTGATAACCTAATTAAATAAATTCAGTTTAATTAAATATGTCCAACAGTTTTAATTTAACCTATTCATTTAATGAGAATACAGAGCCAACAGATTTAATTTATCTTCACAAATTAAATATGAGATACTACATCTCTATCATGTTAGTTATTAAATTTTATCTTAATAAAACTAAATTTAAAACTAATATAATAATATTATCATATATATAGATATATATATATATATATGCATATATAGATATATATGTGTGTGTATTTCGAAAATGCATATATATATATATAATATTATTAATTTTATTTTCATGAATTTTACATTATATATATATATAAAATTCATCCACCATAGATTAAATATTATCTTGTGTTGGGCCATTCTTGTATGTGACCCTATAGGCCCATACGAAGTTGGCATTGGGCCAATAATTGTACTAACCCACAAGTCGCAAGCAACCTCTATCAAGACATTATGACTACCCAATTCATATGAGGATCTTTAATACGATGTAACCTGTCATACAACCATGTCACGTCCCTTTTGTCACATGATATTTCGATCAAGGATGAGGCATGGATAATGGAAACTCCTTTCTATCATAGTTGGCCATACATTTCTTAGATTCACTCATCGAGAGGCCCAATAATATCACTCTACTAATATGAGGGACAAATTCCATCTTGACCATTATATTCCTCTACATGAAAAACCACCAAGCCTGATCGTAACCTAGTCAAAGGTGACTTTTGACTAGTTTAAAGCTGAACAACTCTCATGTAGGAATCCATGATGACTTCAGGTCGAAGGTCATTGTGATGTGGTTATACATGATATAAGATTATGACTTGATCCATGCAACTTTCTCATAGCATGTCGATCCAGTACCTTATACTCTTACAAGTGCCAAAGACTTTGATTCGTATCTCCCTATCTTATCAAAGTCATACAGGTCTTATTTCATCTCTGCTCCCACAAAGATGACCAACCACGGATATGTAGGACAATCTTTATGATTTATCCAAGGATACAGTTATCACAGTGAACATAAAAATAATATGATAACATAATGGAGAAAATTCATTAAATTGATCATGTTCAAAATACAATGATTAGCCTTTAGGGCACAATTTTCAACACTTCAATGGTTGGAAGAACAGATACAAAAGGAAGACTCAAAGTCAAGAGGTAGTATAACTTACCTAATATACATGTACTTGATATGTATGCTTTTACATTGATATATGCTATTGCATTGCCTAACTGTGGTGAGCATGATTGAATAATTTAAGCTCTATTTACATTTATGCTATAGCCATAAGTATGTAGAACATTGAGCATGCAAATATGTCAATATATTGGCATGTAATTATATGTAAGGCAAGCATGTCATGCATTAAGTATATATCTTGCATGCATAGTGGTATTGTTTGCTACTAAGATTCCCCCAAATCTCACCCTCCCTCAAGCAACCATATAGGCAGCTAAGCATAGAAGGGGAGTATAGGACGATGTACCAGAAGAAGTTACAATGAAGAATAGAAGAATTTTTTATGCGTTGTACCATTGTGTAATTGATGTTTGAGTGATTAATTGTATATCACTGCATGACGGGTGAATTGAATTTCCTAAGCATGTTAATTGAATAAGAAATAGGTAATCAAACAGTATAAGGCCATTGATAAGTAAGTAGAATGATTAATACAAAAAGAAATACTCTGATAATAATAAAAGGAATAAGAAAAGATGAGTTATGAAGAAGTTACAAACCACCTTATGATAGTTTTGAAAAGTTTTAAATTATTCAAAAAAACCCACTCAACTATAGGTTTGAGTCCTGTCTTGAGGTTGGGAATTGAAAGAGCTTTACCAAGGAATATCGCTTAGTGGTTTGAATTCCCTACGTAAAACTCATTAGATTAATTACGGAAATAGGGTGTTACAGGGCATGTAACCCCTTGCTAAACTTTAGGATACTATAGTTTATACACTCATATGCCCCAACCAAATGGCGCCATATATGTGTCTTGTGCACATCTGCATCAACACAGTAATCTTACTATTTAAACATACTGAGCCCTCTGCTCGGAATGGCCAAATCACGAAGTCCCTACAAAGCTTTCTATTTCTCAATCATCCTTGGGACTCTTACTAAAGCGGGCTTGTAGTAAACTTAATTTAGACTTATTCTCAAGCTTCCAGTCCCAAAATTTTAGATATTACACCTAGCACAAATCTAAATGCGTAACGGTCTGCCGGCCTCATGACACATTAGTCCAAACAGGTGTTATGGCTTCGTGACACACTGGTCCCACATTAATCCCATATATATTTATGAAACGAATATTATCAATGTTAAAAATATGCATATAGAATAATACTTATTATATGAGAGAGAAAGAGTTACTACATGATTGTCTTTCCTGTAATTTACCTTTGCCAACACACTTCTTATCGGGTCTAGGGCAAATATCGAATCCTATAATTTAGAATTCATAAATAGATGGGTCATTACCTATTCCAATTTTGTTGACATAATGAAAATTAGGTTATTCTTGGCCCATCCCAGATTCTTGTCTTTTTTTTTAACTTTTGTTCATTAATTATCTTTAATACTTCTCTTTTGTGCTATGTCTAATGAATATCTAATGTAAGACATATTGTATGCCTTCTATCCTTGCAATTTGGGTATTTGACATGGTCATATTGATCTTTAAATCATGTTTCTAATCCTCATGATCCCATTAATCATAATTCCCTTTAAAAATTGGAAATTCCAGAACCAACCCCAATCTGCCGATTTCATTAGGCAACTTTGAAAATTCATAACTTAATCCAAAAAATTTCAAATGAGATGGTTCAACCTCAAATTTATAACTTAATACACAATTTTTCATGTATAATGCATTTCTAACCTCAAATTTAGCAAAAACAAACTCTTTCCCTATAAACTAGCTAGGGCCAAAACTTAGGGGTTTTAGGCTAAGTTTCATGACCCAAAAACCCACTGGTCCAGTAAGCCTACTGCCTATCTTGTGTTCACAACACAGGTATTCATAATGGTAATAACATGCATGTAAGAGCATACATAGTATTTGAGAGAAAAGTTACTACCTGGTAGCCTTTCCAAGTCTTGTTCTTATTCCCAGTTTCTTGGGTATCCCGGGCATATATCAAATCTAGGTTAGAATTTATGAATGGATGAGTTATTACTTATTCAGGTTCTTTGATAACTCAAAATACTTGAGTTGGTTATCCTTAAGGTTAGTGCATTATGCCACATGAATAGTCAATGTGCTTACACTAAACCCAAGTGTAACACCCTGTCCCTAGACCCCTTTGTATTGTACTATGGAGGCATTACTGGTTTAACGGATCCTTACTTAGGCCCCCAAACTTGGACTTACACTCTTTCTTACGGGGTCACTTATTTATTTAGTAAGCCATATTTACCAAATTATTTAACTTCATTCACAGGGTTACTTTTCTCTTTAACTTATCAGGTTTTCCATTCATTACTATCAGAGTTTTTCTCTGCTTATTAATTCCTCTACTCACTTAACTAATGGCTTATACTATGCGATTACCCACTTCTAGTTCATTTACCATGCTTAGGAAATTCAATCCATCCATCATGAAATGATATACAATAAACCACTCATACAACAATTACGTATCAGTACAATGCATAAATAATTATTCTTTGCTTTATTGCAACTTCTTCTTCTGGCACAATGTCCTGCACTCCTCTTCTATGCTCAGCTGCCTATATGGTTGGTTGAGGGGGGTAAGATTCGGGGGAATCTCAGTAGCAAACAATACCAACAATGTATGTAAGATAAATTGCTAATGTATGATATACTTGCCTTATGTAGGCTTATATTAACATAATGACTTATATGCATGGTCAATGCTTCACATTTCTTACATATGGCCATAGCATTAAAAGAAATAGAGCTTCCATCATTCAACTATATTACACATAAACAACCAAGGCGATCATGCACACTAACACACAAGCATACATATCAATACACACAAGTAAGGTAAGTTCACTACCTTTTGGACTTGTGTTATCTTCTTGTCCCTTTTTCTTCTAACCATTGAAGCTTGAAGATTCTTCCAATCTTCTTCTTTCTTGACTTCTCATGGCCCTAGATATATAATCATATAATTAGCACCATGATAAATGAATTCTCATTGTGCTATATTAGCCTCATAGGCTTACTTCTACTCTTAGGGTTCAAGGTAACTACATTATGCCATTACCTTTTTAATGTTGCACATTTACTAAAAGCTGGCAGAATTTTTAGCTAACTTTGAAAATTCATTTTTTTGTACAAATGTCCAATTGTTGTGGTTCCAAAGGCTATGTGACCATTATTAAGTCTATTTTTAGGAAAAAATATTTTCCTTAGCCAATTGAATGCATATAATTCCAGAATTACCATTCAATGGAGACTGCTAAGAAACATGCTAGTTTTACATAACCAACTTCAAAAATACATAACTCATAGTATACAGATCCAGTTGACCTATATGACCTATCAATTAAAGTTTGATTGGTCTACTTTTATTCTGAAAAAGCTTATATTCATTAGACTTCATTCAGTTACTAAAAAACACAATGCAAAAAACTGTTAGGATCGGCAGGCACATCGGAAGAATTTTAAAATTTATCGTTGATCCTAATCGATGATCTATCAACAACGTTTAAACCGAGTTGGAAAGATTCATACCTTTTCGAATTCAGGGTTTTCGATCTCTAAGAGCCAACACGTCAGGTCCGCTCCCTCTACCGGTATCCACATGAATGCTCTCCAACAGAGACTGCATGCTAGCTCCTCTAATGTCTCTTAGAGTTTCCCTTACGGCTCTAAATTCTCATACGTGTATGAGTATATCTGCTCTATCAAGTTTATAACCAAAGAGGGCTATATTCGAATTTCAAAATTAATCTTTATTAATTTTGAAATTAATTAACAATTAATTATCTTGATGAGCTAATTAAATAAATTCAGTTTAAATTAAATCTGTCTAACAGTTTTAATTTAACCTATTTATTTAAGTGAAATAAAGAGCCATTAGATTTAGGTTATCTTCATAAATTAAATCTGAGATACTATATCTCTATCATGTTAGTTATTAAATTTAATTTATCTTAATCAATTAAATTTAAAACTAGCACAATATAATAATATCATATAATATATATATATAAATATAAAATTCATCTACCCTAGATTAAACATTATCTCGTGTTGGGCCATTCTTGTGTGCGACCCTATAGGCCTATACGAAGTTGGCAGTGGGCCAAAAACTATACTAACCCATAAGTCGCAAGCGGCCTCTAGTAAGATATTACGACTACCAAATTCATATGAGGATCATTAACATGATGCTACCTGTCATACAACCATGTCACGTCCCTTTTGTCACACGATATATCGGTCAAGGATGAGGCATGGATAATGCCATCCTTGAAAGAGGCAAGCTTCACCCAAGAGGGGGATGAATTGGGTATTGTGATAACAGTTTTATTTGATGTGGTGATATGAAAATTGAAGTAGATAGAGTAGGGTTGAGAAGATTGGAACACAGAGAGTTATACTGGTTCGGCCTAAAAACTAGGCCTACGTCCAGTCCTTAGAGATCAAGACCTACTGAGATTTTCACTATTCTTTTAAGATTCAAGAGGCTCTCAGAATGCCACAAAACAACAATTGTCCCCGAACGGACTACGAGCAGAAATATTCTCACACTAAGAAATTTCTCTCCCTTTTACGACAAGTCTTACGTGCAGAAAAACAACCTATGACCTTTCCCACTTCTTTACATATACAAGTCTTATGAGCAGTAACGTTCTCTCCTGCTTACACCACTGTAAGTCTTACGATTAGCAACATTCTCTACTGCTTGTATCTTATAAGTCTTATGAGTGGAAGGTTTAACTAGGAATTCTCTCAACTACTTCTCTCGTAAGGATATCTACCCTCTCAAGGTCCTAATACCTTGAGATCAAATGAAAATAGAATTTGAAATGTATATAGACTCTCTTACAAAGCAAATATGATAAACACTGAAGATCAATATGAATATAGAGAAAATATGAATAACAGAGACTCGTGTATTTGCTTGTGAATTCTTGTGCTTAGTTCTTTCCAATCTCTCTGGAACTCTATATTTATAGATGTTCAGTTTTGCCCGTTTGAATAACGATCATTGTGGAGCGGGGCATATTACTGTAGAATGGCATGCGTACATTTGAAAACTTTGAATGTAGTAGGTACAAGCTTGTCATGATGTTGTCTGCCGTTGTTTGACTTCCTTCGTGTCTGTTTATTTCAACGTTCATCCTCCTGTATCACACTTATAAAACATTCAAAATGATGTTAAATAATAATAATAAGTGATGATAAGATAAATAAATAACATTAAACCATATTCGGATTGAACGCTGTAAGATTGGTGCATTTTCTCTTCTGGCAGAGTATCACTCGAGCATGGATGGGCTCACTCAAGTGATCTCACCATTTTTCTCCTTGTTCTTCAGTTTTGAACTTGCACTCGCATAGGATTTCAAAGAGATAGTTTTCTCACTCGCGAGTGATGTGGGGCCTCACTGGAGCACAACTCCTTCTACTCGAGTGGCCTTGCATTTTACACTAGGAGACTCATCTATGGATAGCACTCACATACCATTTTATCAAGAGTTAGATTTTGCACTCGCAGGTGATGTGGGCCCTCACTCGAGCACACATACCCCTGCTCGAGTGAGAAGAATATTCTCATGTAATATACCCTTATGATCAGCACTTATATCAGAATTTGAGAGAGATAGATTTCTCACTCGCGAGTACTGATGTGTCACTAGGGCATAAGAAGTCTCACTCGGTCATACTTGTGGTTCTCTGACCTTTTGACTCTCAGGCAAACACTTGCAGTCCTTCACTCGCTAGTGCTCGAGTACAAAAGGGCTTCATGCTCGAGTAATGATTACCATGCTCGAGTACATTAGAAGGAATTACAGGAATTGCTCTCGGCCAAGCACTCGCAGTGCCTCACTCGCATGTGCTCAAGTGAGAAAGACTCTTCTGCTCGAGTGCTATCTCCAGTGCTCGAGTGAATCAGTAAAAATGACAATAGCATACTCTCAGGCAAACACTTTCTGGCTATCACTCGCATCTGCTCGAGCATACAACAACTCCATGCTCGAGTACTAGTTCTTATGCATGAGTACATCAGTTAATTTTGACATCAAACATCACAAAACTTTGCCATATGCATTTGGTAACTTTGTAAACATTCTTTAGACTTATAAAACTATGATTTGCACACAATTGTCTTTTGTTATCATCAAAACTTGGGATCTAACATTCTCCCCCTTTTTGATGATGACAAAACCTTTATGATGGGATTTAAGGAAAAAAAATTGATTAAGGTGAAAATTTTTTGAAATACAACATCAATGTTTCCAAATGCATATTTTCACCAAAGTTTAGATTCAATTTCAAATTTTTGCACTTATATACATATGTTCCCTGCAATACTTCCTCTGGATACTTAACAACCAAGATAAGCATAGTATCACAGAAACAATCAAAAACTTAAATAGAACAACTTGATAACATGAAAATAGCCATTAATGATAAACTTATAAACACACAATAGTCAGCATAAATCATTAACTACAGTTACTACCCATAATCCCCGTATACAACCATAATATCATCATAAACCTACCCCATTACACAAAACTACCTAGACACCCAATACATCCCATGATAGCTCAGAAAACCATCACACATCCTTCTCCCCTGTTTTGTCAACATCAGAAGGGGGCTGAGGAAAAGTGATATCAGATGATGGGACAAAGGGTACCATGGCAATGGAAGGGTTAACTGGCACTAGCACAATGGGTGGAGATGATGGTTGTGGAATAGAGGCTGAGGGTGGTGGTGAAGACGACCGATCATAGGTGATATCAACATTAGAGTCTGGATTGGTGAAGAGAACATGTGTCTGTGGATGAGGAGGTGAAGTTGAGGCAGGAGTGGTCTCAGGTGGCACTGTTGAAGATGTGGTCAGAAAATGAGAACGTAGAAGGATCTCTATATCAGTTATCCTTCTTGACATGTCATCCTGAGTCTTGAACATTAAGTCAAAGTTGGTATTGGCCTTGTCTACCAACTTTAAGACTTGTAACTCCATTTTGTCTACCAACTTCTCATACTCAGTTACTAACTCCTTCTTCAAGCTAGACACAGCTTGATTGATCACTTCAGTTAAATAAGTGGAGAGTGATGCATTCAGGAAGGATGGAGGAGGAACTTGTCCTTGAGCAGATGACTGAGCCTCATCACCTCTTGATGGAGTGGCTTCCCTCTGAGATGTAGCTTTGGTTCAACTTACTGGAAGATTGATACTCATATGAGTCAGTTGAGTCTTGCCAAACCTTAGAATGAGCACCCTCTCTGTTCCTTCTAAGTACCATATCTTATTTTTCATAAGGATGAGAGATACAATTTGAGGATATGGTATGGTTACAGATTTTGATGAAGAAAATCGAAATCTTCTCATCTCACTGAAAATGATCTCCCCTACATTTCTTTGTTGCCTGGCTAGGAAGGAGGTAAACATATAATAATCTTTTTGAGCAAAATGGGTAAAATTTTTTGGATTTGTTAACCATGCTTCGAGAGTAAATGTAGTGAAGGGCTATATGAGAATCAGGCATGTCAATAGGCTTAAAATTAAGGGGTCATATTGGATCCTTTGGTCTTAAAAGTCGGAAGGCTTCATTGGCTGAGAAAAAGGGTGGATCTGGAGGTGGTGCAACATATCCAAGTAAGTCATTAATAATCTTAGCAGATATCATAATGAATTGACCTTTAACAGTAGTAGATACTGCTTCCTCAATCAATTCTCCAGCTCTAGACATAATGTTATGGGTTTTCATGTTGCAGTAAAATGTTTTCACAACATAGGGTGAATATGGAATATGGATATTCAGCCAGGGAGCATAGTATTCAAGATAAGGATATAAATCCAAATGGCAATTCTTCTTCAAGTAATCTAAATCCACATAAACTACAGGACAGAAATGCCTATGTGCAAACTCAGTATCAAATACCTTATGTGATAGTGCCTTTAATTGCTCAACATTGAAACCTTCAGGAGGACTTGTAATATGATCATCCTCTAGAGCTTGTGAGGCAGAAGGTACACCTGAAGCAGCCGCACTGGATTGCCCACCATGATGTGAACTTGAAATACCGGCTTGAGAAGCAATTTTCCCAACCAACATTTCAAGCTGTGACCTCTCCATTGCTTCCCAAAGTTGCATGTTGAATGTGTCATCAGAGGAAAAAGAGGATTGTTGTGGTTGCTCAGTTTCCTTCTTCTTTCCTTTTCCTTGGACCTCTTTGGATTGAGACCAGGTAACCACAGGTTCTTTAAACACCACACCCTTTGGTTTCTTTTGAGGAGGTTGAACCTTCTTTGCTATTTGAGGCTTAGGATGAGGTTTCTTGGCCGGAGTTCTCTTTTTGGTTTTGGGTTTAGGAGGAGGAGGAGGTGTAGATGAAGAAGACATTTTAGGAGATGAAGGAGTTGGTACCGGGGTTGCAGAAGCACTAGCAGCAGAATGAGTGGGAGATGGTGAGTGAAATCTTTGTGAAATAGTAGGCATTTTGGTTCTAGCCATTTAGAAACAAAAATGGAAGAAACAAGACTCACAGATTTTTTTGAGAATAGAGAAGAAAAATGCAGAGGCTTAGGGCACCGAATGAGAGAAACAGAGAATAAATCTTACCTTTTAAAGAGGGTTGAAGAGTTGTAACAGTGATTTGAAGCAAATGTATACGTTTGATTGATGAGAAACGGTTGGAGATGAAGAGGTGTGACCTTCGAGTGATGAGACACCTCGAGTGAGAGCAGGAAGTGCGACGGTCTGAGCTATCGCGTAACTGATATAAGTGACAGTGCTCGAGTAGTAACCCTAGTGCTCGAGTGATGTTCATAATGTGTGCGAGTGTGCTCATTTTGTGCTCGAGTGATATACAAACAATTTTGATAAAACATGTAAAAGCATACCTGGTTTATGGATTTCTTGCTATATTTTTCATCTTTGTACTCAAATCCTCCAAAATCATTTGAGTAACCATGCATTGGGTAGCTTCTGGAAAGAAATTCTTCCTTTCTACTTGAGTACACATTCTTCACTTCAAGCATGATCATATCATGCTCGAGTGAGGGTCCTTCTTACCCGAGTGAGCTCAATTTTCACTGTTGCATTTCAGATAGTATCTTGGTATTTTTATCTCCTCTGTTAACCCCTGTTTTACATGCTAAGAAACAAAGTATTTTCAATGGTGCTGTGCTCAAGCAGAGTCAACTTGCTCAAGTGAGCATAGCTTATCACTCGAGTGACACTTTCTGTGCTCAAGTGATAGACCTGTAAAACAATTTTTTAATGCTCCGATGCCAAACTCAGTATGGTTATCATCAAAAATACATTTAATTAAGATATTTAACAAGAAAACTTACAACTCATTAGGATTAACCATTCCCAATTCTATTCGAATATATAGGAATTGATCTTTAGCTATTGCTTTTGTGAAAATGTCAGCAAGTTGAAGATGAGTTGGTATGATTCTACTTTGACATCCTTCTTTTGAACGTGATCTCGAATGAAGTGATGTCGAATGTCTATGTGTTTGGTTCTTGAATATTGTACATGATTTTTGGCTAAGCTTATGGTGCTAGTGTTGTCATAATAAATTGGAATCTCATTTAAGTATATCCCCAAATCTTGAAGTTGTTGTTTCAACCATAACACTTGAGAACAACAACTTGCTACAGCTATATATTCAGCTTCAGTCGAGGATAATGAAACTGTGTTCTGCTTCTTGCTGAACCATGATACTAGAGAGCCTCCAAGGAATTGACATTGACTACTAGTACTCTTTCTGTCAATTTTATATCCTCCATGATCTGAATCTGAATATTCCATTAAATACTCGTTTCCTCTTTTTGGATACCATAAGCCAAGTTCTGAAGTGTCTCCTAGATATTTGAAGATTCTTTTCACTGTCTCTGCATGTGATACCTTAAGAGCGGATTGATACCTTGCACACATTCCAACACTGAACTGAATATCTGGCCTGGTTGCTGTAAGATAGAGTAATGAACCAATCAGTCCTCTATATTTAGTAATGTTGAAGCTAGGACCTTTAACATCAGCATCTAACAATGTTGTAGAACTCATTGGAGTATCAGCTCCGTTAGCATTATCTAATCCATACTTCTTCAACAACTCTTTCAAATACTTTGTTTGAGACATAAATATACCATTCTTCTTTTGTTTGATTTGAATTCCAAGAAAGAAGTTCAATTCTCCCATCATGGACATTTCAAACTCTCTCTACATAATCTTAGAAAATTCTTGACACATAGATTCGTTAGTAACACCAAAAATAATATCATCAACATAAATTTGAATAATTAGAATATCATCTTTGTTATGTTTGATGAAAAGAGTGGTATCTACTTTTCCTCTGACAAAATTTTGATCAAAAAGAAACTTACTTAGCCTTTCATACCAAGCTCTAGGTGCTTGTTTCAAACCATATAAAGCTTTCTTAAGTTTGAAAACATGATCAGGCTTTGTTTCATCTTCAAAACTAGGAGGTTGTTTTACATATACTTCCTCCATAATATAACCATTTAGAAAAGCACTTTTCACATCCATTTGATAAAGTTTAAAACCTTTAATGCAAGCAAAGGCTAAGAGTACTTGTATTGCTTCCAATCTTGCCACTGGAGCATATGTTTCCTCATAATCAATACCTTTTTCTTGATTATAGCCTTTGGCCACTAGTCTTGCTTTGTTTCTCACAATGATTGCTGATTCATCAAGTTTTTTTTTTTGAAAACCCATTTGGTCCCTATAACAGTATGATCCTTAGGTCGAGGAACCAAATCCCAAACTTGATTTCTTTGAAATTGATTTAATTCTTCTTGCATAGCAATCACCCAATCATTGTCAGATAAGGCTTCTTCCATATTAGAAGGTTCAATTTCATAAATAAAAGTAGAGAAAGTTACCTCATTGAGGATTCTATTTCTGGTTTTGACACCTTCGTGAATATCTCCAATTACTTGATCAATTGGATGATCTTTAATATGTCTCCATGCTTTTGGTTGAGCATGATCATCGACATCTTCTATATTTTGAAAATCATTTGTTTCAAAATCATTTTGTTTTGAAATAGGTTTGTTTTTCTTTATCAAATCCATTTCTTCTTCATCAATATATTTTGTCTGGGAATCAAGTTCATCAAACACAATGTGAATCGATTCTTCAACTGTGCATGTTCTTTTATTAAAAACTATATAAGCTTTATTTCTATTAGAATATCCTAGAAATAAGCCTTCATCAGATTTTGAATCAAATTTACCTAAGTTCTCTTTACCATTGTTGTGAATGAAGCACTTATATCCGAAGATGTGTAGATAAGCAAGATTTGGCTTTCTTCCCTTGTAGAGTTCATATGGTGTCTTTCCAAGTGGCTTGCGAATATATGCTCAATTTGAAATGTAGCATGCAGTACTCATTGCATCTGCCCAGAACACTTGTGACATTTCTTTTTCATTAAGTATTGCTCTCGCCATTTTTGTAAGGACTTTGTTCTTTCTTTCTACTACTCCATTTTGTTGGGGTGTTCTAGGTGCAGAGAAGTTATGATCTATTCCTTCGTTGTTGTAGTAGTCTTCAAATAGTTGATTATCAAATTCTCCTCCATGGTCTGTCGTAATAGAAACAATAGAAATACCTTTCTTATTTTGGACCTTTTTAACAAACGTAATAAATTCAACAAAAGTTCATCTTTTGAAGCAATAAATATAGTCCATGAAAATCTTGTAAAATCATCGACAATCACTAAAGTATATAGATTTCCTCCAAAACTTTTTACTCTTGCCAGACCTACCAAATCCATATGAAGTAATTGTAAAGGTTTGGAAGTCGAAATCTCATACTTTGTTTTGAATGAAGATTTAGTTTGTTTGCCTTTTTGACATGCTTCACAAATCATATTATCTTTGAATTTAAGTTTAGGAAGACCAACAACTAAATCTTTTCTAATCAGTTTGTCAAGTTGATTCATAATAACATGAGCCAAACGCTTATGCCATAACCAACTTTCCTCTGATCTACTAAGAAAACAATTTTCAGAAGAATTTGAATCTAAATCAATAGTATAACAGTTAACGTCCCTTTGAGCTCGGATCTTTGCCTTGATAGATTCTTTGTTTAGTGGCAGATCTTTCTTGTTTACTATCAAGCATTCTTTTGAGTCAAAGATCACCCAGTTATCTTTGTCAGTGCTTTGACTTACACTCAAGAGGTTGTGGCATAATCCTTCAACATAGTATACTTCGTTGATTTGAACACCATCGGATTTTCCCACTTCACCAATTCCAGCAATACGTCCAGATTGATTACCTCCAAATGTTATCTTTCCTCCTTCTCTAGTTTCCAGCATGGTGAACTTATTTTTGTCACCAGTCATATGTCTCAAACATTTACTATCAATATACCATTTGTTTGCTCGTGATGCTTTGAGACATACCTAGAGTAGATTGATCAAGTTTTAGGTACCCACACTTTCTTGGGTCCTTTGTGGTTAGTATGTGATGCATGTGTTCCTTTTGGAATCCATTTGTATGTGCGAATAACTTGTCCTTTCTTAAAATAACATGTTGAAGTATAATGTTCTTTTCTATTACAATAGCTACATGATGCGAAAGGATTTGATGTATGCACAGAATTCCTAAAATATTTAAGATAAGTTCTACTGCTATTCTTCTTATTTCCTCTATTTTTATCATGATCAAACTTATATCCAATTCCAGATTTATCAAATGAAACTTTCTGAGAATTTAGAATAACTTTAAGAGTTTCACTTCCCTTAGTAAATTTTTCAACAATTTTTGTTAAGTCTCTTATTTTCTTATCTTTCTCTTCACATATTTCACACGATGATATGACAGTATTTTCTAATTCTTTCACTTTCTTCTTATAACTAACCATTTCTTTAGCTACTTTGATGAATTCTGTATGTAATGCATTATATTCAGATAACAATTCATCATAAGTAGATTCAGAATCACTTACCTCAGAATCTGATTCTTCTTCTTTGGCTACCAAGCATAGATTTGCTACTTCGTCATTGTCGCTTTCTTCATCTGACGAACTATCACCCCAGATAGATGATATATATGCTTTCTTTTTCTGCTTCTTTTTGTCTTTGTTTCTGAAGCATTCGGATTTCATGTGTCCAGGTTTCCCACATTCATAGCATACTATCTGTTGTTCTTTGTTTTCTTTCTTGCTTAATCCACCTTGATAATTTTGAAGTTCTTTTGACCTCTTCTATAGAATATCTTGAATTTTCTCACGATCATTCCCATTTCATCATCATTAGGGACATCTTCATTTTCGGAAGACTCTTCTTCTTCCTTGATAGCCTTAAGTGCAACTCCCTTTTTCTTTTTATCATAGAACTCTTCTAGTTCCTTTTTGAATCTCAACTTTCCTTCATACTCAGAAAGACTACCAAAGAGAGCAGCTATGGATCTCATAGATTCTCCTTTAGCTTCTTCGATAGCTGTCACCTTCGCTTCCCATTCTTTCGTAAGAATATTAAGAATCTTTCTTACCTGGGAATTTTGGTTAAAAGATTTTCCAAGTGCAGATAATTTATTAACAAGATGAGTATACCTAAGTTCGAATTCTGATATACCTTCTCTAGGTTTCATACGAAATAGATCATACTCTGTAATTAGAGTATTGACACTATTTTCTTTGATTTCAGATGTACCTTCGTGAGCATATTGGTTGAGCATCCCACATTTCTTTGGCAGTTGGTTGAGTACATATTCGAAAATATTCCTTTTGATTGAGAGCACTTTGTATCATTAAAATAGCTTTACTATTTAACGTTACTAACCTTTTATCATTTTCGTCAAACTCCTCTGGGCTTTTCTTAACGACTCTATCTTCGATTTTCTTCATTGGAACATAGTCACCATCTTGTATTACATTCCATAAACCGTACTCGTTAGCCATCACGAACACTCTAAACTCAGCTTTCCAGAACGAAAAATGTTCTCCAGCAAAACCTGGAGGTCTAGTGATTGAAGCTCCGTCTGGAAGAATGTTTTCACCCATTGTTGCCATTTATCGGATCCTTCTCAAGCTGTTAGGCTCTTAGGAGAAGACCTCTCTCTGATACCAAATGAAAGAGGCAAGCTTCACCTAAAAGGGGGGTGAATTGGGTTATGTGATAACATTTTTGCTTGATGTGGTGATATGAAAATTGAAGTAGACAGAGTAGGGTTGAGAAGATTGGAACACAGAGAGTTATACTGGTTCGGCCTAAAAACCAGGCCTACGTCCAGTCCTCAGAGATCAAGACCTACTGAGATTTTCACTATTCTTTTAAGATTCAATGGGCTCTCAGAATGGCACAAAACAATAATTGTCCTCGAACGGACTACGAGCAGAAATATTCTCACACTAAGAAATTTCTCTCCCCCTTACGACAAGTCTTACGTGCAGAAAAACAACCTATGACCTTTCCCACTTGCTTACGTATACAAGTCTTATGAGCAGCAACGTTCGCTCTTGCTTACACCACTGTAAGTCTTACGAGCAGCAACGTTTTCTACTGCTTGTATCTTATAAGTCTTATGAGTGGAAGGTTTAACTAGGAATTCTCTCAACTGCTTCTCTCATAAGGATATCTACCCTCTCAAGGTCCCAATACCTTGAGATCAAATGAAAATAGAATTTGAAATGCATATAGACTCTCTTACAAAGCAAATATTATAAACACTGAAGATCAATATGAATTCAAAGAAAATATGAATAATAGAGACTCGTGTATTTGCTTGTGAATTCTTGTGCTTAGTTTTTTTCGATCTCTCTGGAACTCTGTATTTATAGATACCAACTGTAAGCCCACCTAATTTTTGGTCCTGAACTCAATGGAACCATAAAATCATTTAAACTCCAACTCTAAGACCTATTTCTAGAGCTGGCTGAAATTTATGAGCTCTCCGGAGAAAATCAGGGTTTTACAATTTCAGCTCCGTAAATGCGTTCCTTTATACTCCTAACCACTTTATTAACCATTACATTAGGTTACAACTAATATTAAGACCCAATTTGGGCAGCATAACCCCTAGGCCATATCATTTCCAAACTTTAAAACCAATGGAAATCCGGCAAAATTTCACAGATTAAATTGCCCACAGCAGCCAGAATAAGTAGTATACGAAAGTTTGGAAGTTACCTCAAGCTTGTTAGTACAAGCGTTTCACCCAAGAGGAGGGTGAATTGGGTGATACTAAAATTTCGTTGCAAATATAAAACTAGACAGTGAATATAAAGCAGAAAAGAGTAAGGAGAAATATCACCAAAGTGTACACCAGGAGTTATACTGGTTCGGCCACAACCACTTTGACCTACGTCCAGTCCTCAGAGCATCTTTGAGTGTTTCACTATAATTTCCAAGATTCAGTGGGTTCTTGGCACCTCGGTACAAGCAAGTTCCTTCACCTGGACACTCGCTCCCCCTTACAGGTTGTAATCCAATCCCAACTCAAGGTTCTACAACCTTAAGTTACCTCAATAACAAATATTGAGTTTGAATGAAATATCTCTCTTACAGAGTGAATAAGAATCACTGAAGTACATATTTACAAGTGTGTGTAAAAACAGAGTATTGAGCTTGAACTTGATAATGCGTTAGTTTGTTCTTATTGTTGTTATCTCTGTTTGAATGTTCCCATAAATATAGATGTGTTGGTAATGACCGTTGGAACATTTTATTCTCGCCCGTTAGAGTATGCGCAGCCACTGTTGATTTTTCCAGCTTTTGAAAAATATCCGTTTGCTGTAGGTGGCGGTAGGTAGCATTTGAGTGTTGCATTTGACTTTCCTTATTTGGTAAGATCTCTTCATTGTTTATCTGCGAACATGCTAAGAATACTAATACAATGAAGGGTTAATCATATAGAAAACAAATCAATGAACATTGGAATGATTTCTGAATTTCTGGGTTTGATTACTCGGGTAGTGCATAGAGTAAAGCAAATTAAAAACCTTGGAAATACCTGTTTACTCGAGTACTCACTCGAGTATACTATATAATTTTCTTCATAGGTTACTCGATGCTTCACTCCAGTAATGTTGGCAGGATTTCAGGCCGAGAGCACTTCAAGTTTGCTTACCTGTTTACTCGAGTACCCCCTTAAGTGAACATCTATTTTTGTATAGCTTACTCGGGTGGATACTTCAAGTGCATTGTAAATAATTCTGTCGATCACTCGATTACTGACTCGAGTAATCTTGTTCAAGACTTTGACATAGAACATTTTAATACCTGTATACTTGAGTGGTGCCTCGATTGAAGTATGATAATAACATTTCAGATTAATCGAGTGTTACCTTCAAGTTTTGTTTACCACAGTGATTTACTCGACTTGCTCCTCGAGTAACATTAGCAGGATTGGAATGCCAAGAGCAACATATTTCTTGAAACAACTGACTCGAGTACTGACTCGAGTAACGTTGGTAGGCCGAGAGCAACTGGAAGTGATTTCACTAATTACTCGAGTAACGTTAGCAGACCGAGAACAACTGGAAGTGATTTCACTGATTACTCGAGTACTTACTCGAGTAACGTTGGCAGGATTACATGGCTGAGAGCAACTCATTTCCTTGTGGAAGGTTACTCGAATGTTGACTCGAGTAACTCTTCTTTTCATTTCATATTACTCGAGTCGTCCCTCGAGTGATGTATTTGGTCGTGAGTTACTTGAGGTTCTGTGCTCTGGTTACTTCAAGTTTCTATCTCATTACTCAAGTTCTTACTCGAGTAGCCCTTTAGAAATTCTGCCAGTGATGAAGTTTCTCAGCTTTCTCTCTTGACCTTTCTTCATTATTCTAGTGCTTACTTCAAGTGATTATTTGCTTTATCATTACTTTTTTCAAACTTGTTTGTTTATCAAAAATTTTTCACACCCATTCTTTGTTATCATCAAAACATGTGAGATCTAACATTCTCTCCCTTTTTGATAATGACAAAACTTGGTGATTTTGAACAAAGTTTTTGAAATTGAGTTCTCAAATAAACACTTCTTGAAATCAATTGTAACTTTGAAATCCTTTTTGAAATAACTTATTAAGTGTCAATTCAAAGTGTTTTGGAAAGTTTTGAAAACATAACATATTCACCTTGCATACATAATAAACTCATTAGTCCCATAATGTAATATAACTTAAAAGCTTAAATGAACTTGAATTGAAATTGAACTAGAATTGTATTAAAAAATATGAAAAGCTCCCTAAATCCCATGTACACCCATATAAATAAAAGAAGATCAGTCAACCACAAAATCACTCAAGCTTTTCTCCCCTTTTTTTCTTTATCAATCAAGTGGAGAACTAGAAGGCTTGACTGCAGATATAGGCTTGATAGGAAGGACCAAGGAGCCATCTGAACTAGAAGAATCAAAAGAGGAGCTGGAAGATTCTGGTTCAGGAAGATTGAGTAGAGGGATATAAATGTCATCTCTTGGAGGAACTAGAGGTGACTGATATACAACAACAGAGGTGGTCTCAACCTCTTCTATGGCACCTACAGAATGATGACCAGATGAAGAGGGAGAGATCTCCTCTGTATGAGTAGGGGAAGAAATAGGTGTAGGTGTGGGTTCGGGCTGAACTCTAGGTGGTGAATCCTCAATGGTGATGTGGATAGTCTCATTGGTTTCAGGATCATCCACTAAGCATAGAATATCTCTAGAAAGAATAATACGGATTTTGAGTGCAGAGGGTCTAGGTTCAAGGGGGCTAAACTCTGGAAGTTTGGGAAAGGAGATCTCAGGGACAGTTGGCTCAACCTCAATATGATGATGCTCTGGGGGGATGTTCTCTGGAGGTGAGAAATGCCTCAGGAACATATGATGGATCAGCAAAAGGTCCAGGACCCATAGAGTCCAATCTAGCCAGAATCAACCTCAGAGGCTTACCGTGGGCATGCTGCTCTACTAATATATCCTCATGCCTTTTATCCATCCTCTCAACCAATTCAGCCATCTTATCATTCATATGAGTTATCAATTCGGCATTGGTATTTGCAATGTCAATATGAAATCCCTTTAGCATATTCTCCATGAAATGTTGAAGTGTGGCATTGAGGAATGAAGGTGAAGAAGTAGTGGCAGCTGGAGCAGATGACTGAGTATCATCCATTTTGCTTGTCTCAGTCTCAGTCTTCTTCTTCTTCCTGGGACCAGACTCCATAGGGCTCTTGAGGTGAATTTCAACATTAAGCTTCCCAATCTGGTTTCTTCCAATTAGAGTGATCCTCTCAATGGGCTCCTTATTCTCCAAATATCATATCTTGTTTTTCTTTAGAATAAGAGAAATAATCTGAGGATATGGCATAGGAGTAGTTGCTTTCCCTTCTATTTTGTACCTCTGCATCTCAGATAAGATGTATTCTCCCAAGTCCTTTTGTTCCTTCAGGAGTAGAGAAGCAAACCACCTATAGTCTCGGTCAGAGAAATGGGTGTAGTTATTGGCTTTGTTCATAAGGGATCTAGAGTAAATATACCAAATAACCCTGTGATGATCACACATGTCACTTGGTTTAAAGTTAAAAGGACCCACTACCTCACCAGGTCTAAGGACAGTGAAAATCTGGTTAGGTTCAAGCTTGGAATAGATGTCATCAGGGGGATTCTCTATTCCTAACCAAATATTGATCCTAGAGGGTGAGATAAGGATTTTCTAGCCTCTAACTGTTGTGGTCATTTCTTCCTCTGCAGAAGTTCTATTAGGTTCATCTAGGATTTCTAGGTTGCAGTAGAAATGAGTGACTATTTTAGTGCAAAAAGGAAGTTTAATTGACAACCAAGGCAAAAAGGGTTCAAGGAAGGAACTTAGGTCATACTTCAATACCTCTTGAAGAATCTTGGATCCACACTGTGAGTTTTGCATACTTTCCTTCTTGAGAATTGTGTCAGGTACTTTTGAGATTCCTCCAATTTGTTGACATTGAACCCTTTTGAGGTTTAGTGATTTCTTCTTCTGGAAATTCTGGCTTTTTGGAGGATTGGCCCTTCTCTAATTGTTCAAGGATCCCAGCTATAGCTTTGGCAACATTCACATCATACTTTGGCTTTTTGGAGGGTTTCGGAGTAAAAGAAGGAGTAGAAGAATCAGAAGGTAGAGGAGAAGGTGACTTAGTGCTTTTGCCTCTCCCAGTTGAGGTGCTTTTCTTTGATTGAGCCCTTATGACCACTGGCTCTTTGATCACAACACCTTTCTCCTTTAGTTTAGGTTGAGGTTTCGGTTGGATTTTGGCCTTTGATCTTAGAGTAAGCTTTCATCTCTTTTTAGGAGGAGAAGAAAGAGGGGCAGAGGGTTGTCGAGATCCAGAAGAGTCTATAGGAGTAAGATTCTTGGTTCTAACCATCTTGATTAAGAGAAAATTGAAATCTCAGAAAAACCAGAGTGAGAAGTCGCGAGTTAGGGCAGAGAGATTTTGAGCAGAATAGGAAGTTTTTGGAGCAAAGATTTGATGGGTTTTGACGGAAATCAAGCAAGGAAGAGATTGTGAAACCTTTTTGTGAGAGGACTGGATGATTCACTCGAGGAGATTTTATGGAAATGATCGAGTTTGCTACTGTTAAAGACCTAGAACCCGACATTACTCGAGGCCCTACTCGAGTGATTATCAAGTTTACTCGAGTTCCTACTCGAGTGAACATATAAAAGATTCTAAAATAATTCATTTAAATTGTGTACCTGGCATAAATAATATTGTAATTATCCATGTATGTTCCCTCGATCATTTAATAGCCATTTTAGAACAGATTTGAGTTTATTCTCATCAAATTTGTAATCTGGACCTACAGTCACTAGAGGCCTTACCCGAGTAAACTTCAAGTTTACTCGAGGCTTCCCTCCGGTAATCTGTCTTTTCTCCTCTTGACTGTTCATTTCCCACCAAATGAGCCATTTGATTTAAATTCCATGTGACTTGAGACTTTACTGCCAGTTTTTGAAGTCCATTACTTGAGTGCCCACTCGAGTAATATGCCCATTTACTTCAAGTCGTCCCTCGGGTAATGCTGCATTGTCAGACATTACTTGAAGTTGGCACTCCAGTGATGGTGTCATCTGTTAACCTCTATTTTTATTTCTTAAAAACAGAGTTTCAATCTTCCTGTAAAACAAGTTTTTACATACTCCGATGCTTAAGTTAGTAATCATCAAAACATTATCAAATAACATTATCTAACATTATGAAAAACCGAAATAACTTATAATTCATTGGGATTTACCATTCCCAATTCTCTTCTAATGTATAGAAATTGATCTTTTGTAAGAGGTTTGTTGAAGATATCAGCTAGTTGAAGATAAGTAGGAATGAATATAATTTTCACATCTTTCTTTTGGACATGATCTCTGATGAAGTGATGTCTGACATCGATATGCTTGGTTCTAGAATGTTGAACTGGATTCTTTGCCAAGCTTATCGTACTAGTATTGTCACAATAGATTGGTATTTCTTTGAGATAAATACCAAGATCTTGTAGTTGTTGTTTTAACCATATCACTTGTTCACAACAACTTGAGACTGCAACATATTCGGCTTCCGTTGACGAAAGAGACACTGTATTTTGTTTCTTGCTGAACCATGATACAAGAGATCCTCCAAGAAATTGACCTTGTCCGCTGGTGCTCTTTCTGTCTGTCTTGTACCCTCCATGATCAGAATCTGAATATGAAACAAGATATTCACTTCTTCCTTTAGGATACCACAGACCCAATTCTGGTGTGTTGTAAGGTATCTAAAGATTCGTTTGATAGTTTCGGCATGTGATTCCTTTGGTGCTGATTGATATCTTGCACATATACCAACACTAAATTGGATGTCCGGTCTGCTTGCTGTGAGATAGAGTAATGATCCAAACATTCCTCTGTATTGTGTGATGTTGTAGTCTTTCCCTTTGACATCAGCATCAAGCAACGTAGTTGAGCTCATAGGTGTGTCTATTCCATTTGCTTCATCCATTCCATACTTCTTCAAAAGCTCTTTCAAGTACTTTGTTTGAGATATGAAGATTCCATTCTTTCTTTGTTTGATTTGCAAACCAAGAAAGAAACTCAATTCTCCCATCATTGACATCTCAAACTCTCCCTGCATTATCTCAGAAAATTCCTTACACAGAGATTCATTAGTAGCACCGAAAGCAATGTCATCAACATATATTTGAATAATTAAAATATCATCATGTTTTCGTTTTGTAAAAAGTGTTGTATCAACTTTTCCTCGTATAAAACCTTGATCAATGAGAAATTTACTGAGCCTTTCATACCATGCTCTATGAGCTTGTTTTAAACCATATAAAGCTTTTCTATGTTTAAAAACATGGTTAGGTTTGGTTATATCTTCAAAACCAGGAGGTTGATCTATATACACTTCTTCCATGATATAGCCATTTAGGAATGCACTCTTCACATCCATTTGATAGAGTTTGAATCCTTTGATGCATACAAATACTAAGAGTACTCGTATAGCTTCCAATCTAGCCACTGGAGCATACGTTTCCTTATGATCAATCCCTTCTTCCTGATTATAGCCTTTGGCCATCAATCTTGCCTTGTTTCTGACAATAATTGTGGATTCATCGAGTTTGTTCTTGAATACCCATTTAGTACCAATGATCGGATGATCCTTGGGTCAGGGCACCAAATCCCAAACTTGATTTCTTTTAAATTGATTTAGTTCTTCTTGCATTGCTATAACCCAATCATTGTCTAATAGGGCTTCATCAATGTTAGAAGGTTCAATCTCAAAAATGAATGCAGAAAAACTAACTTCATTAAAGATTCTATTGCTAGTTTTGATCCCTTCATTCACATCTCCTATGACTTGATCTAAGGGATGACTTTTATTGTATTTCTAAGCTCTAAGTTGTCCTAGTGACTGCTCTTTTTCCTTGGTTTCAACAACTTCTGGAATAAGAGATTTAGAAATAGATTGACCATTTTCTTGATTTAAAACAACTTCCTACTCTTCATCAATGGTTTTTTCAGAGGATTCAAATTCATCAAATACAATATGAATTGATTCTTCAACAACACATGTTCTTTTATTGAAAACTCTATATGCTTTACTTCGGTTAGAATATCCTAGGAAAATTCCTTCATCAATTTTAGAATCAAATTTTCCTAAGTTATCTTTACCATTATTATTAATGAAACACTTACAACTAAAGATATGTAGATGAGCAACGTTTGACTTCCTTCCTTTGTACAGTTCGTATGGTGTCTTTCTGAGTTTTGTTCTACTATAGGCTCTATTTGGATATAGCATGTTGTGCTCATAGCATCAGCCCAGAAAACTTGAGGCACGTTCTTTTTATTTAATATTGCTCTAGCCATTTCAGTGAGCACTCTATTCTTTCGCTCCACGACTGTTAGGATCGGTAGGTACAACGGAAGAATTTTAAAAATTTTCACCGATCCTAATCGAGGATCTATCAACGGCGTTTAAACCAAGTTGGAAGGATTTATACCTTTTGATGATTCAGAGTTTTCACGATCTCTAGAAGCCAAAACGTCAGGTCCGCTCCCTCTACCGGTATCCACATGAATGCTCTCCAACCGAGACTGTGTGCTAGCGCCTCTAATGTCTCCTAGGGTTTCACTTGCAGCTCGTAATTCTCATGTGCGTATCAATATATCTGCTCTATCAAGTTTATAACCTATGAGGGCTATATTCAAATTTCAAAATTAATCATCATTAATTTCAAAATTAATTATCTTGATGAGCTAATTAAATAAATTCAGTTTAAATTAAATCTGTCCAACAGTTTTAATTTAACCTATTTATTTAATCCAAATAAAGAGCCATTAGATTTAATTTATCTTCATATATTAAATCTGAGATACTATATCTCTATCATGTTAGTTATTAAATTTAATATATCTTAATAAATTAAATTTAAAACTAACACAATATAATAATATCATATAATATATATATATACATATATATATATATATAAGATATATATTTCGAAAATATATATATCTATATAATATTATTATTTATAATAATATCATATAATATATATACATATATATATATATAAGATATATATTTCAAAAATATATATATCTATATAATATTATTAATGAATTTTATATTTTATATATATATATATACAAAATTCATCCACTCTAAATTAAACATTATCTCGTGTTGGGCCATTCTTGTGTGCGACCCTGTAGGCCTATATGAAGTTGGCAGTGGGCCAATAACTATACTAACCCAAAATCGCAAGCGGCCTCTAGTAAGACATTACAACTACCCAATTCATATAAGGATTGTTATCACGATGCAACCTGTCATACAACCATGTCACATCCCTTTTGTCACACGATATATCGATCAAGGATAAGGCATGGATAATGTCATCCTCTTGTTCCTGACCATTACTTTCTCGATTCCTGAGTAGCCTGATAACAGAGACAGAAACTCCTTTCATCATAGTATGGCCATACATTTCTCAGACTTGCTCATCGAGGGCCCCAGTAATATCTCTCTACTAATGTGAGGGACTAATTCCATCATGACATTCATATTCCTCTACATGAAAAACCACCAAACCCGATTACAGCCTTTATCATCGCCTAGTCAAAGGTGACTTTTGACTAGTTCAAAGCTTAGCAACTCTCATGTAGGAATCCATGATGACCTCAGGTCTAAGAGCATTGTGACGTGGTTATACATGAGAAAAGCTTATGACTTGATCCATGTAGCTTTCTCATAGTGGGTCGGTCCAACACCTTGTACTCTTACAAGTGCCTAAGACTTTGATTTGTATCTTCATATCTTATCAAAGTCATACTGGTCTTGTTTCATCTCTGCTCCTGTATAGATGACCGATTAGGGACATTTTAGGACAATCTTTATGAATTATCCAAGGATACAATTATCACAGTTAACATGCAAATAATATGATAATAGAATGGAGAAATTTTATTAAAATAATAATGTTCAAAGTATAATGATTGGCCCTTAGGGCACAATTTCCAACATCATCCCACTTGCCCTAGGTGCAATCATTAATTTGCCTCATTCCCATTGCCCTAACATGACGTTCATGCTTTGCCTGTGCAAGTGGCTTAATAAGAGGATCAGTAACATTATCTTCTCCTGCTACTTTGCATATCTTTATATCACCTCTATCATTGATTTCTCTAATAAGATGAAATCGCCTGAGTATATGCTTGGTCCTTTGAAGTGACCTAGGCTCCTTAGCCTGTGCAATAGCACCGCTATTGTCACAGAATAAATCTATTAGATTTGAGATGGTAGGCACCACCCCTAGTTCAGTAATGAACTTTCTGATCCAAACGGTTTCTTTAGTTGTATCTGATGATGCTATATACTCAGCTTCTATTGCAGAATCTGCTATAGTGCTCTGCTTGGAGCTCTTCCAGCTTACTTCTCCACCATTCAGTTTGTAAGGTCGTCTTGGTCAGTTTGTAAACTTGCATCTGTGTAACCGGTTACGCAGAGCTCATCATCCAATCCACCATATACCAAAATTAAGTCCTTAGTCCTTCTTAAGTACTTTAGGATATTCTTGATGGCAGTCTAATGACCCTCACCAGGATCTTGTTGGTATCTACTGGTCATACTTAAGGCAAACGAGACATCCGGTCGAGTACATAACATGGCATATATGATGGATCCAATGGCCGAGGCATATGGAACCTTACTCATGTGATCTCGCTGATCAGGTGTACTAGGACACAGATCCTTGCTAAGATGGATGCCATGAGACATGGGCATGTAACCCCTTTTTGAATCCTGTATGCTAAACTTATGCAGTATCTTGTCTATGTATGTGCTCTGACTTAGGCCTATAAGTCTTTTGGATCTATCCCTATAGATCTTAATGTCTAGGATATAGGTGGCTTCACCTAAGTCTTTCATTGAAAAGGACTTTCCTAACCAAGACTTGACACTCTGCAAGGTAGGAATATCATTCCCAATGAGTAAGATGTCATCTACATAAAGCACTAGAAATACAACTATGCTCCAACTAATCTTTTTGTAAACACAAGGTTCATTGATGTTTTGAATGAATTCAAACTCTTTGACTACTTCATCAAAACAATGATTCCAGCTCCGAGATGCTTGCTTCAATCCATAAATGGATCTTTGAAGCTTGTAAATTTTACCAGAGTCCTCTGGATGCACAAAACCTTCAGGTTGTGTCATGTACACATCCTCAAGCAGTTTTCCATTAAGGAAGGTTGTTTTGACATCCATCTGCCATATTTCATAGTCATAATATGCTGCAATGGCAAGAAGGATTCTGATTGATTTGGCCATTGCAACTGGGGAAAAGGTTTCATCATAGTCTACACCAAGAGTTTGAGTGAATCCTTTTGAAACCAGTCGTGCCTTGAAGATATTTACATTGCCATCCATGTCAGTTTTCTCCTTGAAAACCCATTTGCACCCACCTTCAGGTGGATCGACTAAGGTCCATACCTGATTATCGTACATGGATTGCATTTCAGACTTTATAGCATTTAGCCATTTCTCAGAGTTTGGTCCCACTGTGGGTTCTCGATAGGTGATGGGCTTATTTTACTCAATGAGCAACACATCACGGCCTTCAGTAATCAAAAATCCATATCTCTGAGGTTGATGCCATGTCCTATCAGATCTTCGTAAACCTTGTGTTACTTGAGGAGGCCCAGCAACTTGTTGTGAGTCTTCTCTAATTTCTATTTGTGATTCTATACCATCTTGTGGCTCTCGAATTTCTTCAAGATGTACGTTGCTTCCACTGGTTGTTTTAGAGACAAACTCTCTTTCTAGAAACTTGCCATTTCGAATAACAAACACTTTGTTATCGGTAGGATTGTAGACATAGTATCCTTTCGTTTCTTTAGGATACTCCACGAAAAGGCACTTTATGGATCTGGGCACTAATTTATCAGAGGCTTATTGCTTAACATATACCTCACATCCCCAGATTTTGAGAAAAGATAAACTTGGTTTCTTTCCAGTCCATATTTCATATGGTGTCTTTTCAATTGCCTTAGATAGAACACGATTTAGTGTGAACGTAGCTGTCTTTAGGGCATATCCCCAAAAGGAGGGTGGAAGATCTGTTTGACTTATCATAGATCAAACCATATCTAATAGTGTTCGATTCCTCCGTTCAGAAATGCCATTCCATTGTGGTGTTCCTGGAGGAGTCAATTGTGAGATTATCCCACAACTCCTAAGATGGTCAATGAATTCTTGGCTCAAATATTCACCACCTTGATCAAATCGAAGTGCTTTAATTGTTTTACCAAGTTGGTTTTGTACTTCATTTTGGAATATTTTGAACATTTCAAAAGATTCAGATTTATGTTTCATTAGATAGATATAGCCATGTCTACTAAAGTCATCTATAAATGTAATGAAGTAGACATAACCTCCTCTAGCAGCTATATTTAATGGTCCACATACATCTGTATGTATGAGGCCCAATAATTCAGTAGCCCTCTTACTGTGCCCAGTAAAAGGTGCCTTAGTCATCTTTCCTAATAAGCAAGATTTGTATGTATCATATGATTTAAAACCAAATGAGTTTAGAAATCCATCTTGATGGAGTTTAGAAATCCATCTTGATGGAGTTTAGAAATGAGTTTCTCATTTATGTGGCCTAGACGATAATGCTATAGGTAGGTCAGATTCAAATCGTTTGATTTTATCCTCTTAGTAGTTACGTTATAGATATTCCTATTATTAGGATGTTCCAAATTTAATATATAATGACCAACATGCAAATCACCATCAGCATAGAAAATGTCATTACGATAAATAGAACATTTACCATTCCTAGTAATGAAAGTATAACCTTCCTTATCCAAATAAGAAAGAGAAACAATGTTACTACTCAAAGCAGGAACATAATAGCAATTGTTCAAAACTAACAAAAGCCCACTGGGCAAAACTAATTCATAAGTGCCTACGGCTAAAGCAGCAACTCTTGCTCTCTTTCCAACTCATAGGTCCACCTCGCCCTTCTTCAGCTTTCTACTGTCCTTTAGACCCTGCACATTTGTACAAATGTGAGAACTACATGCAGTATTTAATACCCATGTAGAGGAAGTAGAAAAATGAATGTCTATAACATAAATACCAGAAGTGATAGCCTCGCTATCCTTCTTGTTCTTTTTCAGATCTTCCAGGTAGAGTTTGCAATTCCTCTTCCAATGACTAGGTTCATTGCAGAAGTAGCAAACTCCTTCCTTTGGAGGCTTTGCCTTCTTGGGTGCAGGCTTGGTTTTAGGCTTGTTTGACTCTTTGGTCTTACCACCTGAGCCATTACCCTTCCATTTGCCCTTCCCTTTCTTTTTTTTACCCTTTCCTTTCTGAACCATCAAAACTGTGCTAGGCTTTTTCTTAATGCTTTGCTCAGCAGTTTTGAGCATCCCATACAGCTCAGAAATTGATTTCTCCATGTTGTTCATGTTGTAGTTCATAACAAACTGGTCATAACTCTCCGAGAGTGAGTTGAGAATCAAATCTGTAGCTAACTCCTGGCTCATGGGAAATCCAAGCCTCTCAAGGTGATCAATATAGCCTTTCATCTTTAACACATGAGTACTAATTGATACACCTTCAGCCATTTTGCAGGAATGTAAGGCCTTTATGGTCTCATACCTTTCTTGCCTTGCCTGTTGCTGGAACATTTCCTTGAGATGTACAATTATCTCATGAGCCTCCATGAGTTCCAGATCTCTTTAGAGCTCTGGAACCATAGTGGCAAGCATCAGGCAACCTACATCCACAGAGTCATCCTTATGCTTTGTGTAAGCATCTCTCTGAGCTCTTGGAGTATTGGCTGTAGGCTCCTCAGGAATGGGTTGATCTAGGACATAAGCCTTTCTTTCCTGCTTGAGAACAATTCTCAAGTTCTTGAACCAGTCAAGAAAGTTTGTCCCATTGAGTTTGTCCTTCTCAAGGACCGATCGCAAAGATAGTGTAGCAGTATTACTAGTCGACATGATTCTACAATTAAAATATGCAAAGTTAGTTAGTAATCTCCCACTAAATTAACAACCCTCAATATAATAATTAGTGGGGTAAGATCCATATTTGGCTTAAACTTAATTCCGCTTTGGCAAGACGCTTAAATTCAAGTTATTTAGGTAGGTAACCTATTTACCAATTACATCCCATGTAACTCTTAGATCTTTATAGGATTTAATCATCATATGATCCGGCATGTTTAACCCCATCTAATGCCTTGAGATTCAAAACCGTTTTGTTAATCTCAATTAAGTCAAAACAATAATGAATATTATAAGTAGCACCATTACTCAAGCTTGTCTCATCAAGATAACTCAAGTGCATCCACTTTGGTGGTTTCCACAACTGAGCGATCTAGGTTTTGACAAGTATTCATTAATTAACGGCATTATGACTTAAGATTTGATTCAGAGGGCTTAATTAATTAGTTTTGTTTATATGGATGCAATCGTGGTCGTATCTTATACAGATAAATACATATAAACGTAAAAGTAATCATTCAATGATCTTATCAAAAGCATAACTTAAACGTAACACAACATGGCTTACCTAACCTAAAATCCTCTCAAGCCAATGAGAGGACTTCTCTAAATAAAAAAAATACATTGAGAGAAACTTCGTTTAAACATTCGAGGGGAGTGAGATGAGAAGAGAATGTACATCGAGAGTATTTAGAGAAAGGCACAGCACGCAGGCCGTATTTAAATATTACCACCTTTGTAAAATTCTAAAGCCATGTTGTTCACCATACCCAAACAAGGATAAATAATAAACCACAACAAGAATTCATACAATATGAAAAGCAATAAATGTCGTGATAAGATTATATTGCGCTACACAGAGGTGGTTATGTCAAAACCAAAAATGAAAAAATTTCAAGATTCAATTTAATGAAGTAGGATATAGTTCTCTTAAATTATTTCCTGTGATCCTACACTCTTCAATAGCCTTATTGAATTTAGTGAAATATGAGTGACCAACCGCTTCTTCAGATCAAGTCTCAACCCACAAATAAGCATGTCAGAACTCCACTCTTCATCATCCTTATACTGGAGGTAGGAGGAATACCGGGACAAATGGATGAAACGGGATAGGTAGTCATCAAAGCTCTCCGTGTCCCCTTGTCTGATATTCAGGAATTTTGTTTCCTTCTCGAGCCGCACCGATTTAGGAAAGTATTTCTCATTAAATTCTTGCTGGAATGATTCCCAAGTCAATGGCATATTTCTGCTGTGCAGAGTGAGGGAGATATTCCTCCACGAATGATCTGCATCACCTTCTAACTTGTAGACAGCCAGGCGTTCCTTCACCTCGGACGGGTATCCTAGGACCTTGAATATTTTCTCAAGGCGATTCAACCAATCTTCAGCTGCTTGTGGATCAAACCTCCCTTTGAACACTGGAGGCATATGTTTACAAAATCTGGTGACCTAAAACTGAAAGTCCCTTTCCTCTCTTGCCGGTACCCCGTACGACTCTTGATTTGGAACAGTGTGAGGTGGGGACTCCAGGTGTCGTGCTGACCCTTCAGTAGTGTCCTCATGATGAGTTTCTTCTTGCGTTTCTGCTGGAGTAGACTGAATCGGGTCCTCTTTGTTCTTTGCTTTCTCTACTCTGAGCTCTTCTCTTAGCTCAGCAATCATATCTCTTTGATCCCAGATTAGATCCATCAGCCCTTACATTGGATCTGGTAGATTGTCATTGACTACCTCCACCTCTGGGTCTACACGCGGAACATTGGGGCATTCTCTAGTTTTCTTCATTCCACAAACAACTTACCCCATTAATATTACAGAGATAGTATGCACATATATTCACAAGTCTCATATATATATCCATATCATTAGAACATACATGTGTATACACAACAATTATCCACAGATGATCTTCTATCCCTAAAGCCAACTAAGGCATCTATCCTAGCAAACTCTACCCTTGCCAGGAACTATAGCTCTGATACCAAAAATGTAATCCCCTACCTTGATAACCGTAATTAAGATTCTAAAATGCGTAATTTAAAGATATTAGAAATCGACGGATACATTTTTCTCAAATCTCTTTTCTAAAATTCGTTCAATATGGTCTCAGATTCATCTTCCAAATCTAATTACTCTTCGCAGTTCAATCACATTCATACATATCAGAGTGCATAGCCAAATTCCCGGCAACTCCCGGGTTTCATACATGTATAAACTAAGGGTTGTAAGTTCCAACTAGGGGATTACATGACCAATATCAATGTAATATCTACATTTCAAAACTAAACAGTAATCCCAAGTCTAAAATAGATAACCAACAACCTAACAACACATCTCTACAAGATCCTAGCCGCTCCTGGTAGTTTGTTTCTTCTTGGAGCCACTTGCCCTGTGTGAAATGTTAGTCAATGGCAAGAATGAGATTCAAAAGAATCTCTGTAGTAACAAATCACTCATACAGTGTATAAATGCATAGCATATATGATCATGTTAAGCGGCATCACAATGATATATGGCTCACGCCACATACGATAACACTCATGGCTATAAACACTCTGCGTCATCTTTCGCTGCGATCTCAATGCAACAGCTTATGCTGTAATCACTATGCGTCAGCTTTCGCTATGATATCAAAGCATCACAATGTATCACAATGCATGACAAACATACATACAATACTTTACACATAGCATAAGAGAAGAGTCACTACCTTGTTTTTTCCGATTGTGCTCTAGCGCAGGTGGATCACGAATAGGGAAAATATCGAATCCTACAATTCCAAATGCACCATTTAGACACTTCCATAGTGTTTCTTGGGGTTATATGAGTCTATAATGAAAATTTACAAAAATGCCCTCAGGGACCTAGCCCGGGCCTGCCGTACCCGGTCTAGTTGCACTTTTCTTGAAATTCTAATCTGGGCTATCCTAACATATTTCTGCCCAAGGAATCCATTTCCAGACTTAGAATTATCAAATTCAATGTCAAATTACAAATTTACCCTTGGCAGCCCTACTTCAAGGGTTTAAGGGGCGTTTTCGTAATTATGCTTTTTCGGCCTTTTCCGAAAAAGTGACCAACTGTAACCCCACCTAATTTTTTCTCCTGAACTCAATGGAACCATAAAATCATTGAAAATCCAACTCTCAGACCCATTTCTAGAGCTGGACGAAATTTATGAGCTCTCCGGAGAAAATCGGGGTTTTACGATTTCGGCTCCGTAAATGCATTCCTTTATACTCTTAACCACTTTATTAACCATTACATTAGGTTACAACTAATATTAAGACCTAATTTGGGCAGCATAACCCCTAGGCCATATCATTTCCAAACTTTAAAACCAATGGCAATCTGGCGAAATTTCACCGATTAAATTGCCCACAGCAGCCAGAATAAGCAATATACGAAAGTTTGGAAGTTACCTCAAGCTCCCACTAGCTTTTCCTCAAGGTGGCTGAAAACCCTAGCCTTAGAACACCTAAATTTGTGCTCCATAAACCATGAAGAACAATGAAGAATAGCTTAGGAGCGGAGTTATACGCGTTAGGTAAGAATTTACTGAAGATATCGACTTACCGTACAAGTTCTCTTCTCCTTCTCTCTCTAGAATTTCTCACATCTTCTCTCTCTTGTTGCAGCTGAATGTCACGGTTTTTGGATGATGGAAGAGGTGGATGATGATTTAATATGATATAATATTATTTTGTAATTATTTACTAAATTTCCATCAATTTCATATTTTTACAAAATTCTGGCAGATTTCTGCCTAAACTTTGAAAAATCATAACTAATCCTAGAAAAATCAAAATGGAGTGATTCTAAAGCCTATAGAACCCTTATTGAGTCTAGTTTTAAGGAAAAATATATACTTTTTCTGGATGGAATCAAAAAAATCCCAGAATTTCAATCTTTGCATACTGTTCCATAAAATAATTAATTTCGCTAGGCAAACTTCAAAAAATCCATAACTCTTAGCTCAAAAATCAAAATGATACAAATTATATGTCCATTTTGAAGCTTGACATGTGATATTCAAGACTAGAAACTTTCAGAATTTATAGACACCATTTGCCTATTTAAAACGTCCATACAAATCGGCTGCCCTGTACAGAGTTTCAATGGACAGAGTTTTTAACTTTTGCACAATTGTTCTCAATGGTTCCAATTTCACAATAAACACTCTCACCACACGAATTTTTACAAGGAAGCCATTGGAATCATTAAAATATCCAAATTCCCATTACACATTCTCCAAAAGTGTTTATTCAATAATAATTACATCCACTTTTAAAGTCATTAGCCCTTAATCACTTTTTGGGATATTACATATGTCATTAGAGTATGCCTTGTAAAAGTATATATGTACCTCTTGTTCTTTGAAAGACATAATCTCTCTAGCGTTCCTTTCCTTCTTGCTAATGATAGAGGCCATTGTGTGATAATTCTTCTCGATGAAGTGAGTGAACTTATTGGCCTTGTTCACCATAGCTCTAGTTTAGATGTATCATATAAAGAATGATAATGAGATATGCAAATTGTTTCAAATCTTCGATGTAATTTCAAATCATAACAATGCATTGTAAAATTGAGATTTTGAATATATGCAAAAATCATCTTTGAAATATGTTTATAATCAATGTTTATGCTGAAAATGGTGGAAGTCAACAATTTAAATATACATATACCAGAAAGCTTCTCTTTTAGAGAACAACTAAGATAACATGTTAGACATTGGAGTTTAATATGTTTGAGAATTTTCCAAAGAGCAAAAATTATATGGAAAATGAATTAGCCAAAAAGACTTAGCTTCAAGGGTGTATATAAACACAATGACTTTGCTATTGACAAGAGATAATCTTGACTCTTAGAGGTGTCTTGAATAATAGGAATATTCATCTCAAAGATTTGAATGCAATATACTAGTTACTTAGAGATATATGATATCAATGGTTCATGTATTTAAGCAATAAAATGAGTGCAAATGAATTATGAATGATTAAGTACATACTCATTAGGCCAAATGACTAGAGTACTAGAATTTTATCCTAGTAAGTTATACCACTATAATGGTTAATGCATTAAGATTTAACGCACTAATGAACATTCAAAATGCTTGGAATAACATGGACAACCAAAGATTTATGCATTAGACATAAGGCTTTCACATATTGAATTCCTTTATAGGAAATACACTTGAAACTCATATCGATAGTGAACTTTTTAGACATAAGGTCTAACTTGTTAGAAAATAAAGGTTGAGGAGTTCAAGCAGTAACAGGTTGAAAATCAAGAAATAATATGTGAATGATGTTAGATATGAATAGTTTTGATGATGTCAAATATGAGCAAAAATTTTGTATAATATACTTATCTTCTACATTGACTAACTACCATATTTAATGTTGTATATCTTGTAGATTAGTCATAAACCCAATGGTGGGTTGATGTTATAATGCCTTATAAATGGAGAACAATCATCAAGAAGAAAATCAAGAGGCAAGGAATTGAAGAAAGAAGAAAGAAAGATGAAGATTGAAGATATTCATCAAGAAGGTTGAAGTTGGGTAATAAAGAATGATCATCAAGTGGCAAAACAAGAAGAAAGAGACTAAAGAAAGAAGAACTTGCAAGATCACATGAGAATATCAAGATCCAAGCTATTAGAAGTGATATCAGAGGTTTCTATGGTCAAATGGAAGTTGGAATAGGTCAATACGAAGCTAAAATGATGTATACGGAAGTTATGGTGCCTCTGGGGATGATTACTCAAGTAATTACTCGAGTAATAGGGCACTGCCTCATTTTGGAGGTGATTACTCGAGTAGCTACTCGAGTAATCTACCGGGTTACTTGATGAATCACTCGAGGCGGCACTTGAAGTAATGGGCACTCTGTGTCACGCTGCAGAATAGAGGTTCGGTATTTTGATGATATCTCTCCAACCATATGTCGGATTGAACTGAAACTGGTGGCATATGGAACTAGACTTCCAACACGAACTTTTGACACCAAGATCACATTCAAAGGAGTTCAGATAAGAGAGATATAAGCTTTGAAAGTTGACATATGAATCAGCATCATATTCCTGGACAGCTTTGGTATTTTGGACATAACTCCCAAACTACACATCAGTTGCAACGAAACCGGTGCCATATCAAAGTAGACTCAAAGAGATTTCCATGGATATATAATTTGTCACATTTTAAGCTATATCCTAAGAGCTATGACTTCTGGAAGTTGCTGCTCGTTATGGTTCGTGAGTTCAGAAATGGTCTAAGAATAGTAGATACTCTTTGGATCATAACTTTCAGTATACAACGTGTTTGGAGTTAATTCTTGTTGTGTTGGAATGTAAACGATGAGAGATTTCTGATGATATATAATTTGCCATGTTTCAAGTCAAAATCAAGAATTCACTTAAAGGCACTACTCGAGTAACTAGTTGATAACAAAAGACTTTACTCGAGTGAGTACTCGAGTAATCAGATAGAAAACTTCCAGTTGCTCTCGGCCTGCCAACGTTACTCGAGTAGGTACTCGAGTAATCAAATAGAAAACTTTCAGTTGCTCTCGGCCTGCCAACGTTACTCGAGTCAGTACTCGAGTAAAGAGACAGAAACTTGAAGTAACCAGAGTCGACCTTCAAGTAACCTGCCAACATTACTCGAGTAAGTACTCGAGTAACCAAGAGAAAGACTTGCAGTTGCTCTCGGCATTTCAATCCTGCCAATGTTACTCGAGGAGCTACTCAAGTAACTCACTATGGTAAGCAAAACTTGAAGGTAATACTCGAATAACTTGAAATGCTATTATTCCTTCACTCGAGACACTACCCGAGAATTCAGAGTTATTTAGAAGAGAACTTCAAGTTACTACCCGAGTAAGCTATGTAGAAAATGGAAGGCCACTCAAGTAGCCACTCAAGTAACCTGTGAAGAAACTTGATGTCCGCTCGAGTGAGCACTCGAGTAATGCTTCACAGGAAAACAGAACAACGTCCCGAAGATTCTGGAAATCAATGGAATGATCATATAACTCATTCTTCTTGCTTCTAATCACTCTAACACTTCATTGTGTTAGTGTTTAATGTATTTCTCCAGGAATACAATGAAGATATGATGTGAAGAGTTAAAAGGTGAATTTACAGAAGCGGAACGTCAACGTTCTAATGGCTAGTTTTTCAAATGTGAAGAATGACCAAACGAAGCAATAGGACTCAACGGATAGGTTGAAATACTCACAACGGTCATATCCTACTCAACATAAATACAAGAGATTCAAGCAGACGACAATAACATATAACATGATAAGATTATGAATCATCCATTTCTACCCGAATACTCTCTGTTCTTATCTATTTTCCACATCATGTATATTTGAGAGAGTTTTTGTAGTGTACTTCAATGTTCATCATATCTACTCTGTGAGAGAGTTTGTAAACACTTTCAATTGTATTTCTAAATTGATGTCAAGGTAGAGGAACCTTGAGTGGGTTGATTTCCTTACGAGCAAGTATAGAGAGAATTGCCGGTAAGACTTTCTGCTCGTAAGACTTATAAGGTGCAAGCAGTAGAGAATGTTGCTGCTCTTAAGACTTACAGAGGCGTAAGCAGGAGAGAATGTTGCTGCTCGTAAGACTTGCACGGGTAAGCAGGAAGGAAAGATCTTCGGGATTGCTCTGCTCGTAAGACTTGCTGTAAGGGGGAGTATCTTAGTAAGAACTTTGTAAAGGCTTTTCTTGTGCCTGCATTAAACAAGAAAATAGTGGATTTGAAAATCTCAGGAGGAGCCTGGGGACTGGACGTAGGCCATCACAGATTGGACCGAACCAGGATAAATCACAGTTTGCATACTCTCTTCCTTAAACTCTTATATTTCCAGCATATATTAACTGTTGATTTATAATTCATTATTTTCATATTTATTGCTTCCTCTAAGATGCAAAAAGATTTTCAAAGTTCTTAAGATTTTTATCTTACACCCAATTCACCCCCCTCTTGGGTGTCAGCCGGTTCTAACAAATGATGGGGAAAATTCTAGTAGTTGGATTTGAAGCATTTCTGACTTTCAGTATATATAAATATTAACTTTCAATTTTGAAACCGATTTAAATACAAACAAGATATGAATAATTTTTAAATAATGTGTATGCATTTTTATAAACAAGATGAATTTGGAATCTAAGTACATTTTTGAAATGTGCATTTCAAAACTCAAATAGAAAGATTATGTACAATTTCACTTTCAGTTCATTTAGCAATTTAAAAACGTTTTGAAAAAAAATGATTGATTTCTATGGTATGCAATAATGAACAAGTTCTTTATTACCCAAATAAATAATTTATATATGAGGTTTTATTATTGTGTACCTTTGCTTTAGATACTTGGAGGATTGCTTTTTCTTACTCTCTACATCTTTCAATGATGTTGATACTTTGAATATCTTGCTTTGGGTACTGGAAACCTTCTCTCAAAATATATAGACTCCAAGAGTCTTCTACTTGATGCTTGAGAGATCCTCCTTTTCTTGTTCTCCTCGTTGTAGTTAAATGGTAATTTATGGTAGCTCTTCCTTAAGGTGGAATGTACTCCTTGTTATCCATTTCTTCTCTTTATAATCACATTGTACAGTTCTAGCAATGGGTGCTCCGAGAGTTCTTCTTTTAGATATAGATGATATGAACCTCTTTCTTAGTGCATAAAAAACTCTTGGCTTCTTCTTTATCATCTCCATACCCTTATGTCCATTCTTCTTATATTCAATCCGCATACATAAAGTACTAGATAGACATTTTGGTACCCACATATACTTGGGTCATTGATTGTTAGCATTAGACCTTACTTGCCTTTTAGGAACCCAAACAAATTTATTTCTCATATTAGAATTTCTCCTAATATAGCATGTGTGAGAAAAAATGACCTGGTTTACCACAATAATTGTAAATAATAGAATGATATGCATTATGAGATTTTATGCAAGTATTGAGTCGGTCATGAGAGTAGAAACTCAAATGGATTTTATTTGAACATTCTTTCTTCCCAACAAATTTTCCATCATATTTGAAAACATTTTTGCTTTTCTCAATAGAATTAACAATTGGTTGAAAAATAATTTTGTGCAAACTTTGAAAATTTGTTTTCAAAATAACTCCAGAAGAATTGAAATTTTTTACCATATGTAGATCTTGAGCTTTGAAGGATGATCCATCAAATTCGTCCGTAATGAGCTCTTTTTGGGAATCATCTTCCTCTTGTTCTTATATGTTGACCAGATCATGGAAATGTTCTACGATTTCTCCTTCTTCATTCATTGTTAACTTCCACTAGTTCATGAACCATCACTACTACATAATTATGATATAACTACCTTAAGGGACATCCCAATTTTAAAATTGGGTGATTAAAAAGGAAGGCGGTGATATTTTCGTAATTATTTGTATGTATGAAAACCTTTAGACATCCCAATTTGAATTTGGGACTTCTAAAGTGCTTCATGGCGCGAATTTAAATTTTTCACATTTTTTAAGCGCTAGAAACTGGGTTTAGGCATCCCAAATGGATTTGGGACATCTAAACCTGGGACTTTAGGCGTCCCAAATGCCATTTGGGAGGCCTAAAGTTGGAGTTTAGGTGTCCCAAATGGATTTTGGGATGCCTAAACTTATCTTTATGCATCCCAAATGGCCATTTAGGATGCCTTTGGACGCATGTCACACACTTTTCTGACATACGTCCTCACACACACACACACTCCCTTTACTTTTTGACCATCTCCCTCCTTCTTCATTCATTCATTTCCTCCGTCAGTGATCTGGGCATTCCTCCTCCTCCCTTCTTCTTCTTGTCTTCTTCAACCCTTCCTCCTCCCTTCTTTGTCTTCTTCACAACTCGTCCTCTCCCCCCTTCTTCTTCAACTTTACTCTTCCTCCTCCTCCCTTCTTTGTCACGTGTCCTCTGTCCTGTGCTCTCTGATTCACTTCCTCACTCAGAACGCCTTCTTGTTGCGGATTTAATAGCTATGGATTCTGAAGAAATCAAAACAAGATTAAACAACAAGAAGAAGATTCAAGCAAGGCACACACTATTATGACGCCCTCCACCTCCTTCCTTCCATTGTGACGTACGCAGGGTCCCCCCTTTAGTTAGTTTTTTTTAAGATATGAATTTACTTGAATTAAATTTAAACTTGTAATGTGAAATTATTTTATATGTTTTTAGTTATTGGAGTGATTTTTCCTTTTGATTGGATTTTTTTGTGTTTTTTGGCCAGAACCATAGACTCATTGTTAGTTACTAGTTATGCAACAATATATTGTTTGATATGTTTGGAGCTGAAAATGTTTGTTTTATATGTTTGGAGCTTGGAAATTGAGAGGGAAAAACATGTGTATTATTATAAATAAATGGAGCTATTAATTGATTTTGATGAACTGAACAACAATTAAAATAGTAATTTTTTTTGTTAGTATTTTTTTTTGTTTAAATATGGTTGGTTTTATTTTTTTTAGATTAGATTAGTATGATTATTATTACTATAGTGGTGAAAATCTTATTTTAAGATAAAGAGAATAATAAGATAAAGACATTGATCATTAATAAATATATAATTGATTATTAAGAAACACAATATACTTAAAAAATAGATTGAAATATATTCTATTAATCCTTCTCTTCAAATTATTATAAGTTCTTTATGTCCTAGAATAGAAAAAAAAATTGAATATTTATTTGAAATTCTATATTCTTTTCTATATTCATAGGAGAATTATATTATCAATAGTTAAGAATATAGAGTTAATAACTAAGATAGGGTTGCTTGAAATTTTGGGATGTCTTACTTTTAAGTAAAATTGCTGTCGAAATTTTTGTTGAAAAAAAGTGAAAAAAGGCAATCCCATCCTATATCATTGACAATTGTACTAAACGTGTGAGTGTTATTGGGAATGGCTTAGTTGGTAACAAAATGGATCACAGTTAAATGAATGCTTTGAGAACTAGTGAAGAATATGAGAAAGGGGTAGAAGAATTTATTGAATTTGCTAAAAGGAAAGCTCTAGCAAAAAATGGGAAGTAGTTTTGTCCTTTTGTGAATTGTTTAAATGAGAGTAGACGGGATGTTGATGTCATAAAGGATCACCTACTTTGTGATGGAATAAATCTGCGATACACAAGGTAGATATGTCATGGTGAGGAAGTAACGGACTATCCATCACACAAGAAGGAAGATGTGGATGTCATAGATGTAGATATAATGGAGAAAATGATTCACGATGTTGAGATAGAATCCTTTGCGCAATCGCAAGAGTATGATAGCCTGCGGAATGATGCAGAGACACCATTGTACCCTGGGAGTAAGTACACTCGGCTGATGGGAACATTGCATTTGGTTAACTTAAAGGAAACTTGTGGGTGGACCGATAGTAGTTTCACATTGCTGCTTAAACTATTATGTGATATGTTTCTAGAGGGTAATGTACTTCTAAATCGTATGTATGAGACCAAGAAATTCCTGTCTACGATGGGTATGGAGTATAAAAAGATACATGCTTGATCTAATGATTGTGTACTGTACATAAATGAGTATGGAAGTCTTAGTGAGTGTCCTAAGTGTAAAATTGCACGATACAAAGTGAAAAAAGATGGTAGTTGTGGCGATATGACAACTAAAAGGCAACCTTTAAAGGTTATGTGGTATCTTCTAATAATACCATATTTTAAACATTTGTTTGTGACTGCAACAAAAGCGAAGAAGTTGAGATGGCACTCTGATGAGAGAATATTTGATGGGAAATATCTTTAGCACCCATCTAACTCTCCACAATGGCAAAAAATATATGAAATGTTCCCTCAATTTGGCAGCGAGTTGATAAACCTTCAGATTAGGCTTTGTACAGACGACATCAATCAGTATGGAACTCTTACTAGCATGCATAGTGCGTGGCCGGTTCTCCTTGTAATATACAACTTGCCTCCCTGGCTATGTATGAAACGCAAGTATATGATGCTTTCTAGACCAAAATAGCTAGGGAATGTTAGAAACGGGGAAGAAGGTACATCCATCCCTGTTCCTGATCTAGAGGTTGGCATGTTAGGTCAAGCGTTAAGATCTTTCATCCTTTGGCCTCACAATCTTATTGGTTCAGAGGCAACACCTCCAATGGTAGGCATTACCTTACTATTACTGAAAATCTGTTGGCATCTTAATAACAAATTTTTGTTAATATTCTAAAAAGATGACAAAGATGCGAGGAAATGGCCCTACTTAGCACGGCTGCAATAGATCTACAAGGGCATTAAACAGGTTAACTTGAAGATGCCTCAAGAGATTGTGGGCCTTACATTGAAGTATCCCTGCACGATTGACAATACAAATCTCAAACAGTTTATCAGGTTGTAGGAGATAGATGCAGGATGGGTGAAATTTGCAATCCAATAAGTTTTTTTCTATTTTCCCGTAGAATTCATTTAGTGGCTTTTTGATTTCATACATTCAATAATTCATTCCTTATTTTAATTCTATTATAGCATCTTCTACAGCCTTTGTACAAACATGGAAAGACATGATTGGTATGGATTCTTATGCCCTGTAAATACGACAGGGGATACCAATACTGTGGCGTATAGGACTCACTATGTGGGCTACGCAATGGAAGAGACCAAACTTCTTTGTTATCTAGCACCCATTGTTCAACGGTTCATATTTTCATTTTGTCAATTTAAGATGTTTAATAAATAATTACCTTGTCATCTAACTTCATTTTAATCTATACATGTTGTTATAGTTACCACTGGAGTTTGTGTGTTATATGTCCTCACCGCAACGTAGTCTATTGGTTTGATCCCTTGCATAAAAGGCCAAACAAAGATACAAAATCCTGGGAAACAAAATAAAGTTAAGGGGTTAAGGAGATATATGAAAAAGAGGTAAGGGCAAATTGGTCTTTTTCTTTTAATTTCAGTAAGGACAATTTGGACCTAACATCTTTCTGGGATTATGAATATTCAAAACACCTTTTCGTCTTTTAACATTGTTAAAGTTCTTTAGGAATTCACAAGTTCAGATAAGGAATTGCTCAACTTGCAAATTTCTTCTTTCAACCTGTGAATTCCTTATCTCAACTTGTGAATTTTGTTTTCTCAACTTGTCAATTCCTTATCTCAATTTGTCAATTCCTTATATGAACTTATGAATTCCTTATCTCAACTTATGAATTTCTTTTTTTCAACTTGTCAATTCCTTATCTCAATTTATCAATTCCTTATCTCAACTTGTCAATTCCTTATTTCAACTTGTGAATTCTATTTTTTCATCTTGGAAATTCCTTATCTGAACTTGTGAATTCGTCATCTCAACTTGTTAATTCCTTATCTGAACTTGGGAATTCTTTATCTTAACTCATCAACTCCTCATCTAAACTTGTGAATTCTTTATCTCACCTTATCAATTCCTTATCTAAACTTAGAAATTCCTTATCTAAACTTGTAAATGGCCTGAGAGATTAAGTGAATTTTTTACTTAAAAAACAAAAATTGTGAATTCCTTATTTGAACTTATGAATTTATTATCTCAATTTGTCAATCCCTTATCTGAACTTATTAGTAGGCTTGGTTAAAGATCAGATGTTACTATATATATAAATATATATATATATATATATTTTTTTTTTTTTTTGCATTACTTATGTTAAAGTTCATTGGTAGCCTAATGTTCATGCACTTTTTGTGCCTCCAAAGTGGTAGGGGTTTGAACCCCACCTTCCAACAAATATTAATGTTCCCAAGAGGAGAATATTTTAGGGCCTGTTTGGTTTAAAGGGAGGGGATGGATGGGAGGGGATGGGATGGGAGGAGGGAGAATCACCTTGTTTGGTTTGGTTGAAGGGGGAGGAAAGGAAAGGTTTTTTAATGATCCTTTGTTTGGTTTAAGAGGGGAGGGGACGGAAGATAATATTTAATTTACCATTTTATCCTTAAACATTAGTTTATATATTTTTCCTTATATAAATTATTTAAATTAGTTTACACCTCAATATGAATTATATAATTTATAAAAAAAAGATGAAGATATAAAATAGAAATAGTTTTCAATTTCCCTCAACTTAATTTCTTATTATATGAATATTCCAGTAATTATCATATTAAATTAAATAAAAAATTTCTTCTATTGAAAAACAATGCAGAGGAGTTGCAAAAAAAAAAAAAAAAGATTTCATGCGCTCACACTTGTATTATGGATAACTCTGGTAAAAAAAACAAAGATTTATGGATAACATTTTACAGTCGAATTCACCTGCGAAAATATCATCACCAAAATTATATTTTAATCGCCATTCATTCCTCTGGAGATATTTATACTCATGATTTGGTTGAACTATAAGGTTGGAAAAAAACACACATAAGCGTGAAACACTAGAGATGATAAAAGAAGTTATATTTTTATTGAAGACTCATAGGGTATAATTAAGAATATGAAAAAATTATGGGGGTAAAATAGTCTCAAATTTTTGGCTCCCTCCAAAACCCCCCAATTTGGAGGGAGCTAATTTGAGGGAGTGGGAGGGATTTGGAGCCCCTTTTTTGGGGCCCCTCCCCTCTTACTTTTTATACCAAACAAGGGGAGGGGCTCATTTTTCATCCCCTCCCCTCCCCTCCCCTCCAACCAAACAGACCCTTAAGGAATATTCCTTCCAGAGCTCCCGCCGCTAGCGATTGAGCTACCAGGGTGGCGGTCCTGCGACCCGCTGGTGAGGGGTCACTATTTTTTTAATTAAAAAAAAGTTAAAGGCAAATAGATCTTTTCCTTTTAATTTCAATAAAAAAAAATTAGATTTAATATCTTTCTGAAATTATGAATATTCGAAATACCTTTTTATCTTTTAGTATTTTGAAAATCCTTTACGGAGGATTTTCCCAAAAACGAAAGGATATACGAAAAAAATGTGGAAAAAGAAAAGTGTCAAACCGACATATGTGTCAAACCGACATATAAACCGTCAAAATATTGACACGTAACAGAGTGAGATGCATGAGTCACCCTCTCCCGCTCTCCCAAGATTCTTTAAAATCTGAAGCAATCAGCGTTGCAACATGCAACTACCAGCCTCAGCCCAAGCCGCCATAGCCACACCAAACTTCTCTCTCTTGGGATCCGATTATTTCGCCATTTTCTTCATTCTCACTCCCTCAAAACAGAGAGCCACACAGCTTCGCAAGCGTCCCGTGCTTCAGGGACATCCTTCTTCTTCTAATCTTCTCTCTTCTTTTCAATCTTCTTCCTCTAATTGGGTTTCTTCTTCCTCTGAAACGCAAGAGAAGAGGAAGACAAAATTAAAAAAAAAAAAAAAAATCTCCTTTTATTCTTTTTTGTTTTATTTGGGGAAGAAATGGAACAGAAAGGCTTGTTGATCTCAGCGTTAAGTGTTGGTGTAGGAGTTGGAGTGGGCATTGGGTTGGCTTCTGGGCAAAACGTAAGCAAATGGGGAGCTAATACTTGTTCCTCAAACGCCCTTACTGTGGAAAAGATAGAGCAAGAAGTGCTTCGATTAGTTGTTGATGGCAGAGAAACTAAAGTCACCTTCGATCAGTTCCCTTATTATCTCAGGTCACATACCCATCAATGCATCGTTTATCGTTTAATTCTTTCTTAACCCTTTCGTGTTCATGTTTTTTAAGTTTATATTTTCGTACTAACCGCCCATAGGTGGTTTCTCATATGCTCCTGTATTTCAATCACCATCCATTTCTGGGTTGTTTATATCTTCGTTTCTGTTTCATTATTTAGATGTTTGCATCTTGTTTGCTAATTTGTTTCGCTTACGTGATGATGGCTTGTTAGCATAACTAAATATGAAACTTTTAAGAAGGTATAAGCTTGATGGCATGCCTAAATATAGATCTGCTATGCTAAGTCCTTTTTCTCACATAGTTGACAAATGCCTCCGCAATGACTTGAATTGGATAATCATATGCAATTCCATTATTCTTGACTGCTTGATTACATCTTTGTTTGTCTCCTTCTCCTTCTTCTGTTGGCTGGAGGATAATAATCTGTTACATATTCTGTTGGGATGATTTACATTGAATCCTTCCTGCATTTCTATCCCAAAGCCTTTTCGTTTTCTTGAAATAGTCAGAGTATAATTTCTACGACTGTCTTCTTTCTTACTCTGTTAACCATTCATTCCTTATGGTATGGACACGCTTCTTAATGGGAATAACATATATCAAATATAACTTTATGCCAAACAAATCAAAGAGTTTTTACTTGATCCTGAGCCATCCACTTTTTTTTTGACTCAATGAAAGCTTCATCTGATCATACACATATGAGTCAGAAGTTCTTTTCTTTCTCTAGGAAAAAGAATCTCAGTTCTGGTTTCACCCTTTCCAATCCTTTTACGTTGACAGTGAGCAGACACGCGTGGTGCTGACAAGTGCCGCTTATGTCCATTTAAAAAATGCCGAAGTCTCTAAATTCACGCGTAACCTTTCTCCGGCAAGTCGGACTATTCTACTCTCTGGACCAGCAGGTAATTTGCTGGGAGTTCCTTTGTTTTCTGAGAAATGATTAATATGTTTTTGTATAACAGTCACATTCAGACTAATTAACTTTTCTTCTCTTCTGTACAGAACTTTACCAACAGGTGCTTGCCAAGGCTTTAGCTCATTACTTTGAAGCAAAGTTGCTGCTGTTAGATTTAACCGACTTTTCGTTGAAGGCAAGTGTGAGAAATTTTTGTGCTATTCTATCTATATGCTTTCTCCTTTTGCTCATGACTTTATTGGTTGGTTTCTCATCGGCGCAGATCCAAAGCAGATATGGTTCTGGCAAACCCGTAAGCTCTTTCTAGTTTCTCTTTTGCTTCATTTAACTGTCTGCTGGATCAAGTTTATGCATCATATAATGCTTAATGCTCTTACACGGAACGGTTTCTGAGTATCATAGATCTGTTCACTAGCTACCTGCTCTTTCTTGAACTAACATCAAACTGACTTATTGCCTTTTCTGATTCTAGGTTTTTAAAAGGTCTACGTCAGAGTCAACTTTGGAGAGACTATCTGGCTTATTTGGGTCATTTTCAATTTTTCCTCGGAAGGAGGGACCTAAAGGTACAAATTGATGAACTTCTTTGACATGTGAAGTAGGAAAAACATTATGTTTATCTAAAGCTCTGTTATTCTCTAATACATTATTTGGCTGTGCATGCTTCGGTTTCTAGAGTCTGTCTTACATCTTAAAAGGAGGAAAGTAAGAAAAAAATGGTAGTTTCAACTTCAGAAGAGACATGCTGTGAAAGGTTTCAGACACTAAATAGGGACGACATGCAATTGGCTTTAACTATGGTTGGTTTCATGTTTTCCATATTCTGATGAGCCTTCAAATGGAAATCAAGAAATTGTCCTTATTTCTCTGTCCTTTTTTACCGGGGCAATAGTGTTGCATTTGTGTGTTGGTCGAGGTAAATGTCATTAAACATAAACAATTGTAAGATCCATATGCCTGACCAAGGGCTTGTGGTTGCAGGAAAAATCATCAGACAAAGCAGTGCAGCGGACCTCAGTTCAATGTAAGTTGACTAGATGATCAACTATTATAGCCCAAAAGGGAAAAAAAAAAACAATTTTTCAAGTTTGTTTTTATCATTTCTGGGTACATTATTTCCTTTGTACTTGCAGGCAGGCTGATGGGTCCTGCAATACGCCTAGCATTCGTCAGAATGCTTCTGCCTCTGCAAATATCAGTAGCCTTGCCTTGCAAAATACTCCATATAATTCAGGTTACGTTCTAGAATTTATGCAATGGTATCAATGATGGCTGTTGGTTTCAAAAAAGTAGTTTATATAATCGTTCTCACTAGGTCACATTTTATTTCTTATTCCGTTTTGTCTCACTTCAGGTTCTCTTAGGCGCACAACCAGTTGGTCGTTTGATGAAAAGCTTCTTTTTCAGTCTCTTTACAAGGTACTCCGCAAATGATGGAACTGCAAGCATTGATATGTTACTATAATATCAAAATTAGAATACCGTAGGCAATATTCTTCAGAAAGAAAATGATAAGCGGATGTTGCACTTGCAGGTTCTCAGTTATGTGTCAAAAACTTATCCCATAGTGCTGTATCTGCGGGATGTTGAGAAGTTGCTTAATAGATCACAAAGGACTTATAAGTTGTTACAAAAAATGTTGGAGAAACTATCTGGACCAGTACTGATTCTCGGTTCTCGAGTTCTGGATCCTGGTAATGACTACAGTGAGGTAGATGAGAAAATTGCTTCAGTCTTCCCGTACAACATTGAAATTAGACCTCCAGATGATGAATCACATCTTGTAAGCTGGAAGACTCAACTAGAAGAAGATATGATAAAGATACAGGTTCAGGATAATAAAAACCATATTTTGGAAGTACTGTCAGCCAATGATCTTGATTGTGATGATCTAGATTCCATATGTGTGGCAGACACAATGGTTCTTAGTAATTACATAGAAGAGATTGTTGTTTCAGCAATTTCTTATCATTTCATGAGAAACAAAGACCCCGAATACAGAAATGGGAAACTTGTTATTTCATGTAACAGGTGAGCCTGAGACTGACAACCTCGATTTACATCAACTGTCCTTTTTTTTTTTAATTTCATTTTCTTACTATATATTTTTTTGTCAAACAGTTTATCTCAAGCATTGAGAATATTCCAAGAGGGAAAATCCAATGGAAGGGATACATTAAAATTGGAAGCTCAAGATGTGACATCTGAGGTTTGCCCCATCTGCCAATGCTTAAGCATTATTAAGCTTGGAACTATAATTATGTTAATATTTTAATATATATATATATATATATGATAAATTATAGTAAGTCAATATATTCACAAGCTGGAAGCAATGTACCGCATTTTTTAAATTTCATGTAATGTATGGGAGAACACGTCTATTCAGATAATGTATTTTGTCTGGATCACCTTTTTGTTTCCCCCCTCATTTTATTGATTCTTCCCTTTGTAAAGAAGGAAAGAGGGGAAGGTGCTGCTGTGAAACCTGAAGCCAAGTCTGAAAACCGAGCTCCAGAAAAGAAAACCGTAGAAGCAGCAACAGTTTCAGTGGCAAAGGCTGAGAATGCAACTTCAGCTCCTCCAGAACCGAAAGTTGCAGTAAGCCTCAACCATTGAATTTATCAGAAGAAACAAAATTTAAAGTATTGAAAATTTTTATATCTGAATATTGCTTTGTTGTTCTCTTTTAGGAACCTCCTCAAGATAACGAGTTTGAGAAGCGAATAAGGCCAGAGGTAATACCAGCAAATGAGATTAATGTGACATTTGCTGATATTGGTGCCTTACAAGAGACTAAAGAATCCCTTCAAGAACTAGTGATGCTTCCACTACGAAGGCCAGACCTTTTCACCGGTGGTATTCTGAAGCCTTGTAGAGGAATATTGCTGTTTGGTCCACCTGGCACAGGAAAGACAATGTTGGCTAAGGCCATTGCAAGGGAGGCTGGAGCAAGCTTTATCAATGTATCTATGTCTACCATAACATCCAAATGGTTTGGTGAAGACGAAAAGAATGTTCGAGCTTTGTTCACATTGGCAGCTAAGGTCTCACCAACTATTATATTTGTTGATGAGGTCGATAGCATGCTTGGCCAACGCACAAGAGTTGGAGAGCATGAAGCCATGAGGAAAATAAAGAATGAATTCATGACTCACTGGGATGGCCTTATGACAAAGCCAGATCAGCGCATTCTTGTTCTTGCTGCGACCAATAGGCCCTTTGATCTAGATGAAGCCATTATCAGGAGATTTGAAAGAAGGTAGCTCTTCTCTTTTTCTCTTACTACTACTGCTTTAGTGTATGTTGAACTGTGGGAAATACAATCAGATAACAAATACAGTGATTATGAGTGGAATGCTGCTGACATAGATTTCAATTTTTTATAAACAGAATTATGGTAGGGTTTCCATCTGCAGACAACAGGGAAAAGATTTTGAGGACTCTTTTGGCAAAAGAAAAGGTAGATGATCAGCTTGACTTTAAGGAATTAGCAACTATGACAGAAGGTTATACTGGAAGTGATTTGAAGGTATTTACTGCTTATAATATTTTCTTATGTTATTCTCAATGGTTTTAACCATTTTCTATTAATGCTTTTGCTATATGTATTCATCATCATTTTGAATGGTTTCAACACAGAACCTTTGCACAACTGCTGCTTATAGGCCTGTACGAGAGTTAATTCAGCAAGAGAGACAGAGAACTCTGGTAACAATGCAGTTTGTTTGTAAATCCAATGGTGTGTTCTTTATGATAACAGGTGATGACTCTTGATACTTATTTTGTCTTCCTCTTGCAGAAGAAGAAGCAGAAAGCTGCTAATGTAGATGTACGAGCTAGACAAGGGGAACAATCAACTGCAGAAAATGCCCCAGATGCTGTGAATGCAAAAGAGGAAGTTGAACAGGAAAGAATTATTGTCCTTAGGCCATTGAATATGCAGGACTTCAAAGAGGCGAAAAATCAGGTCACAATTCTCTTCCATCTGAACTTCATGGAGTTTTCTCTCAACTACATAGGATGATGAATGAAATGGAAAATAGAATGAAAAACGATTGTGGTGTCTCTATTTTAAAACGACAGAGTGATTTATAAACTGTTGAATGATGAATATAGACATAGCGGAATAGTAAACTGAAGAAAATAACTTTCTTTGATATGCATATCCAACAGGGTCTTAAATGTTAAAATTCTTCATGTTTCAAAATTTTTTGAACACAGGTTGCTGCAAGCTTTGCAGCTGAGGGAGCGGGAATGAATGAATTGAAGCAGTGGAATGACTTGTATGGAGAAGGCGGTTCCAGGAAGAAACAGCAATTAACTTACTTCCTATGAGATTTAGATGAAAGGAAGAATCCACAATCGAATCCTTCTGGTAGGACCATAAGCCTCCCTTCCCATAATTTGATGATATTGAGGAGGCCATTTTCCACTGAGCAAACATCCTTCAAAATATCAGTAAAAGTTGACGAGTGATGTCTGTGGTATATAATTCATTCTAAGAACAAGAACAGCTACGTTAAGTGTTTATCCATTGCTCCATGGATAAAGAATGAAACATCAGTCAATAGTTTAAGGAGTAATATATATATATATATATATAGTCAGTGTTATACAGTAGCTTAGCTTCTATGTTCAATACAATGGTCTGGTCAGCTTTCTGTATGTTAGTAAAATTTAGAGTGGCATTGTTTGTCAGCAAGATTCGATTATTTCATTAAACTCCTTTATATATAATGGAAACAAAAAAAAAAGACGATGATTCAATGTTATGTTCTAGCTAGCTTGTATTTTACCGCGTACTTGGAGAGAAAATTCGGAGAGGAGAAAACGGAGGGGGAAATGGATGTACATACCATGCATTCATCCCAAACCAGCTTGAGAATTTTCAAGTCCAGTAATCAAATGTGCTGGACAATGAAGCAATCCTGTTAATTCTTTTACACTTTGTTTTTGGATGGAAAGAAAATTAGGTGAGGAAAAAATGGAAGGAGGAGAAAACTCGAGGGATAAGGGGAGAAGAGAGAGAAAATACATAACATAAAGAAAACTGGAGGGATAATATATCCCTCATTGTTTTTGTATTGATCATACAAGCTGAGCTACTGTATAACAATGACAATAATACCTTCTTTTTTCAATTTTTCAACCCATTTGTTCAAGTAATGCCATGAATATTAAATTCAAATAAAAAATTTCCATGAAAATTAAAATCAAATAAAAAACTAACACCATCAAATTAAAGATTAAAAGATTAAATTTAAATTAATAGGAAATTATTTTTTATATTTTATTTTAAAATGGCTCGAGTACAGTGAGAAGTGAGCGAGAGCCGCTATATCATCATCTGGATGTAGTGTTAAATGAGCAAGGGCTACTGCTCTCTTCTGAACGGAGGTTGCTAAAGAAGCTAGTTCATGAGAGCAAGATCAGATTTAGCACTTGGAACATTGGGACTCTGAATGGAAAATCTTGGGAGGTGGTGGACATAATGAATGATCGAAAGATTAATACCTTGTGCATTCAGGAAACTAAATGGTCAGGAGAAAGGTTTCGGGAAATTAATGGTTTTAAGCTCTAGTACACAGGAAAGGTTAATGGAAGGGAATGGTGTTGGTATCATCGCTGGTAAAAAAATGGAGGAAGAATGTGGTGGAAGTTAAGGGGTTGAAGATAGAATCATCTTATTAAGAATGATTGTTGGGAAGGATACTATTAACATTATCAATGCTTATGCACCTTAAGTTGGGGTAGAAGCATATCTTAAGAAAATGTTCTAGGAAGATATGGAGAGGCTAATTCAGAGTATTCCACTAACCAAAAAGATTTTTATTGGAAGAGATCTTAATGGATATGTTGGTAAGGAGGTAGGACCTTATGCAAGGGCTTAAGGTGGGTTTGGATTTTGGGTGCTCAATAATGAAGGTCAATCTATTATTGATTTTTCCCACGCATATAACCTTAAGATTGTCAATACTTGCTTTAAGAAGCAGGAGGAGCATTTAATAACATGCAAGAATGGAGCCTCCATGACACAGATTGACTTTTGTACTAACTGCAAAGTGATCTCTGGGAATGACGTGACGATTTGGTCCTTGATGTGAATATTAAGTGTATAAAACAAAAGTGCAAGTTTTAAACCCTTGGTGGTGGCAATTAAAAGAGAAGAAGCGGGAGATTTTTATGATAACACTTTTAGAGGAGGGGGTGGGAGTTATAAAGAAATTTGAATATCATGTAGGAGAATATGCCCAAAAAGGTCCAAAAGGTTGCTAAAGCAATTTTGGGAGAATCAAAATGTTTTGGTCGGCAAGATAAGGATACTTGGTGGTGAGATGAGATTGTTCAAGAGAAAATCATGCATATGAAAGACTATTTTCAAGCCATACACTTGTGTAATAATGTTGAAAATTGGGAAAGGTATCGGTTGGTTAAAAATGAGACTAAGAAGGCAGTGAGTGAAGCTCGTAATAAAGCATATGAGAAGTTAGGGACAAAGGTAGGAGAACATAAGATTTATAAGATTGCAAAGAATAAGGAGAGAAAATCTAGAGACTTGGACCAAGTGAGGTGTATAAAGGATGAAGAAGGCAAAGTTTTGGTTACTGATGGAGATATTAAGAATAAGTCGGAAGCCTACTTTTATAAGCTATTCAATAATGGAGGGGGAGGGTCGCCTTGTGATTAGGAAGATTTGACAACACAAGAAGGTGATCTCAATTTGTCATTTTACTGCAGGATTCGAGTTGGTGAGGTTAAGGAAGCTCTTAAGAAAATGGAAAATGGTAAAGCTATTGGACCTGAAGGTATTCCTATTGAAGTTTGGAAATGTTTGGGTGAAGAGGGTGTGTTGTGACTCACAAAATTATTTAATGAGATTTTAAGATCCAAAAAAATGTCAGATGAGTGGAGAAAAAGTATTTTGATCCATATTTATAAGAATAAAGGCGATATTCAGAATTGTCCAAACAACAGAGAAATTAAGTTTATGAATCATACAATGAAATTTTAGGAAAATGTGATTGAACACAGGTTGAGGTTGGAGATTGATATTGCTAAAAACCAATTTGGATTCATGCCAAAAAGGTCTACAGCATAAGTGATTTATTTATTAAGGGGGCTAATGGAAAAGAATAATAGCAAAGAAAGAGATTTGCATATGGTTTTCATTGATTTGGAAAAAGTGTATGATTGTGTGCCAAGAGATGTATTTTGGAAAGCCTTAGAAATAAAGAAGGTGCAGTTTGCATATATCAAAACCACTCAGGACATGTATGAGGGTGTTACAACCAATGTTAGAACATCTGGAGGTGTTACAAAGCACTTTCCTATAAGGATTGGGCTACATCAGGGATATGCTTTGAGCTCGTATTTGTTTGACCTAGTGGGAGATGTTCTAATTGAGTTAATAAAAGAGGAGATCCCTAAATGCATGCTTTTTGCAGATGATATAGTTCTGTTGTCTAGATCCAAGGACAAAATTAATTCTAAACTTCAGATATGGAGGCAAACTTTGGAATTGAAGAGCATTTATCTGAGTAGGAGAAAAAATGAATATATACATTGCAATTATGATAAGAGACAAGGTCAAAGTGAAGTGGGAGTTAAATTGGGGGGCCAAGTCATTCCGTTAGTGAGAAAATTTAGATATTTGGGATCAATTATACAATAAGATGGTGAAATTGATAAAGACGTCAATCACAGAATTTAAGAAAGATGGTACAAATGAAAAAAAGCTACTACCTCCCGTCCTAAATATAGGACATAGTTTGTAGTGCAAATTACACTACAAACTATGTCCTATATTTAGGACTGGAGGGAGTATTAGAGTTATTTGTGATAGGAAAGTACCTAATAAGGTAAAAGGGAAGTTTTATCACACTACTAAAGACCAACAATGCTATACAATAGTGAGTGTTGGGCTTTAAATGGACAACATGAACATAAAATGGGGGTAACCGATATGAGGATACTAACTGCTAAGATGGATGTGTGGTTATACAACAAAAGACAAGATTCATAATACTCATATACGCAAATGAGTTGAAATGGCCTCTATTGAAGTAAAAATTGTAGAAAGTCGTTTGAGGAGGTTTGTACATATACAACGAAGGCTATTGAGTGCTCCAGAGATGAGGATTGATCGAGTAGCATGTTTAACGTCGTACTTTATAAATATTTTCAATGAGTTCCAGTCAAGTAATGTTTACAAACCAAAGACTTTGTTCTAATGTGGTTTGTTAAAGTCCAAACTTCAATATAGGGTTCTAACCTGCATTTAAGTGGTTTTTTTAAAAAACATTTCAAAATATTTTCATTGTGGTCTTAAATCGGTTTGCAAATTCATAATCACTTATCAGTTTCAAAACCTTTTAATTTAAAATATAGAGCATTCGTTACTAATAGCCCGTATATCGGTGGTTAACTTATGGGCTTTTAGTGTTTAGTTGCCCGATTTTAGTTCACTTATTGCATTGGGATACTAGTACGATAGGTAATGTATTAACATTCAGGTTACAACTAATGTGGTTAGTGTTACGGTTATTGGTATTGCTACATCTACCTCTACTTAGATACATTTACAAATTTTATAGTCATCCAAAATAAAAGATAACCAAAAGAACGTTAATTTATCTATATTCGCTTTGCCTGTTCATGTTACCTTCTTGCCCTTGGAGCTGGTCACGTTTGTTGTATATCATTGGTTGGAAAGGGTGAGATTCGAAAGAATCTCAGTAGTACAAATATCACTCATATTATATGCAGAATACTAAGCATGTAAAACAAATCATCAAAGAAATAACACTCATAGTATGCAACAAACAAAAGGCATAACCGGTCCCTTTTCACAGAACCATAGCACTTGGTAATCATAAACTGGCTATCCAGGGCCTCTACCCCATACAAGATATGCAATCTAGGGTAACCCCCTATGCTACAACCCAAGGTAACTCCCTGTGCACTTGTGCTTATGGGTCTTACCGCTTAGGGACAAACTGTCCCACATATAAGCAGATGATAAGGAATGAATGCACAGTTGCACATATGATATAAGGGATAAGGTACTACTTGGTAGCCTTTCTAGACTCTATTCTTGTTCTCAGTCTCGAGGACAAATCAGGCAAATGTCAAATCCTATAAGTTAGAATTTAGTCAATTTACGGACGGCGAATGATTACTTGTCCCAAGTCTTGATAACTTATAACTCTTATGTTGGTTATCTTTAAGTCTAGTGTATTGTGTCTTATAAAGTGTCAATGTGTCAACACTAGCTTTATGGGCTTAGTCCACCCTTGAAGTTCAAGTTTATTACATTTGGCTCTTACTTTCTCAAATTCGCATGTTAGCTAAAAGCTTTAAGAATTTTCAATAAACTTTGAAATTTCATATCTTTTCCTAGGGATATCTAATTCAGGTGGTTCAAAGTTCTATGTGTCATTTCTTAAGTCTATTTTGAAGGAAAAATATCTTCTTTAGCCTATTCCACACACAAAATTCTAGAATCACATATTAACTCATACTAGCATAGAATCATTCTATCTTTTAATGCCTAAATTCAAAAATTCATAACTCCTAATGTATTAAACGCAACTCTGGCAGCACCATTTCATAAGCAACTCAAATTCCAAATTTAAGAGTATTTAATCTAATCTACCCAAACTCATAACTAGGGCTATTCCCACACCGTTTTTCACGTAGAATCTATTGGTAATATTAGAAATATAAAAATCACACTCCCTCCTTAAGTTTTAGTTCTGGATGAACCAACAACCTCAACTAACAACCAAGAAATTTACATTTTGACCACTAAACTAGTCTTATATTATCATGAAACATCATATATCCTCATATTCAAGTTTAAATCAACACTAGACCCCAAAAATCCCCCTTGGCCAAAAACCTAGTTAGCCCAAGGGTCTATGATAAACACAATGAAACCACAACATATTTGGTTGAAAATGAAGCTAGGCTTACCTCTTTGCGATTCTACAATCGGTTCAGAATTTTAGCAACACTCCGGCTAATTAAACATCACCAAACACCTTTAATAAGAAAACTGAAACCATAGAAAGAAATCTCTTAGTGATTAGAACAATGTTTCTGAAGAGTTTAGCAGTTAGAAACGGCGATTCGGGGTCAGAGTTGGCTCTGGAACTCCAAAATTTTTACTATTCCTCTCCTTTCTCTCTTCTTTCTATTTCTCTTGGGTTTTGCTATTTTTTACTCTTCTTTCTTGAGCTGACTGAAATGTTTAATGAGGGATAGAGGAGTTGGATTTTTGACAAGTGTCCCTTACTTTGATCAAATGGTGCCATAGTGTGACAAGTGGCTTGAGATTAAGTTATAAGATGACATATGTCATCTAGCTTCATCTTCTCTCTCTCTCTTAGTCATCCTTGGGGTCTGGGGAAAGAGGAGTCTAATGAATTCCCCTGACTCTAGGGTTCGATGTTGGGGAAGTTAGGCAGGCGATCGGGCCAGGGACGGGTGGATTCCCCTGACTCAAGCGCTAGGTGGCATCCTCTGGAGGTGCCAACACAAAAGCTGAAAAAGCAAGTGCAATCATGAGGGACAAGGTCACTGTCTTGTTGGTGCCAACCATAAAGTAAAACAATCATGACTTATTTTATTAAAGCTACTTTAATAAAGTTATTTTTAATAAAGTTACTTTATTGGTGTTTACTCGAGATCTTACTCATGTTTTTACTCAGAACTGTGGCACACATATCGAGGCCCATCAAATGACTCCATAAGCCCAAGTGTCCCCTAAACAGTGCCATATAAGACCCTTATGTTATTTCCACACTTTTTAGAGTATTTGCGCATCGTTCGATGGGCACACAGAAATAGCATGAAACTACTGATATAAAGTACATGATTATATCGCAGGAATTTTCCACAGAGTTGAAAAATATATACAAATACCAAAATATACAAAATTAAACTAAAGATAACCAACTACAGCTCTGATCCGAACCGGAACCCTCAATCGCCTGTATTTATGTTTTTACCTAGATCCACTACCTTCTACTGGAATATTTTAAATTTTGGGAAAAAGGTGAGATTCAAATGAATCTCAGTAGCAACATGCAATCAATCATATAAAATGCGATAAATAAATATGTTATGCACCATATAGTGTAAATGAATATTCAATTATATTTGATATATGCATACAATTCAAGGCCAACTTCCTTACTTGTCGGGTACCTCAGCTGGATTTCAAACCACAGCTAGGTAATGTGCCCCTTGGCACTATTCATATCATTATTCCCCCAGGCACTCTGTCCACCCACAGAGTATGGAATACACAAAGCATACAAATAAGCTTGTAGTTTATGAAAGATAGAGTTACTACCTTAAGTCCCTTTTTTGCTCACTAATAGTTCTTTAATCCCTGATTCGGCTTGGGCAAATTGTCCGATCCTAAAGTTCCAATTTTACAATAATTGAGTTATTACTCATTCATGTGCTATTCCAAGCCTATTTTGTTGGTTATCTTTACCCTTAGAGTTCAAGGTAATTACATTTTTTCCATTACCTTTTAAATTTTGCACATTAATTAAAAGTGCCAGAATTTTCATCAAACTTTGAAAATTCATAACTTTATTTACAAATATCCAAATGATGTGGTTCTGAAGGCTATGTGACTCCTATTAAGTCTATTTTTAAGGAAAATTATTTCCTTTAACCAATTATGTGCACAGAATTCTAGTATCAACATTATTTGCACACTACCATAACAGCATTCCAGTTTTACAAATCCAACTTCAATAAATCATAACTAATAATATACTAATCCAAATGGAATAAATTACATATTAAATTGAAGCTTGATATGTCTACTTTTATTCTGGAAAGTCTCATAATCATTGAAATCTATTTGGAATAAGTATAGTTATGTAGCATTTCCTTGAACATCTCTAATGAAACCTTGAATACTGTTTTAGAAAAAATTGTGAAAATAGATCATGTGAAGTAAAATGATTGTGATGTGATGAGTTTATCTATTGAATGTAGTGCTGGGATTGGTAAGAACAACGGAAAATTAAAATTCAAAAGTTTTCTAATCCCTACTGTGGATTTATCAACGACGTTTAAATCAAGTAGTAGAGAAGCATACCTTTCTTATGCGTTCAGTCTTTCTTTTCGATCTTAAGGAGCTAACAACTCATATAAGCTCCCTCTATCGGTATCCACATGAATAGAAATCCAACACGAATAGCGTGCTAGCGCCACCAATGTTGTCTTTAGAGTTTTTTTTCTTACTGCTCTCTATCTTGCTTTTCTCATCACCTGTAGAAAACTCTAACTCACCCTTTCTAAATAACTAGTCAGGGCTTTCTATTTTATGATGGATATTGAATTTTTAAAATTAATCTTAATTAATTTCAAAATCCCTATCATATCAATTAATACTTAATTGTCTCTTGATAAGCAAATTAAATAAATATGGTTTAATTAAAGTCTGTCTAACAGTTTAAATTTAACCTATTTACTTAATCTGAATAAAGAGCCAATAGAAATATATTTACTTTATCTCTATAAATCAAATCTTAGATATTATATCTTTATCATGTTAGTTATTAAATTTAATCTATCATGTAAAACTAAATTTAAAACTAACATGAAATAATAATATTATCATATATAATATATATACATATTTATATATATGTCAAAAATACATATATGTATTATAATATTATTAATTTTCTTTTTGAATATATACACACACACATTTGTCTACCCTAGATTAACCATTACATTCATTAAATCTAGACATATCTTAGATTCAATGAATCTGAACATTATAGCTCATGTTGGGCTATTTTTGTATATGACCTTGTAGGCCAATGTGAAGTTTGCAGTGGGCCAATGACTTTACTAACTCACAAGTCTTCAGTGGCCTCTAGCAAGACATTACAACTACCCAATTCATATGAGGATTGATAAACCGATGCAACCTGTCATATAACCATATCACATCCCTTTTGCCACACGATATTTTAATCAAGGATGAGGCATGGGTAATGTCATCCTCCTATTCCTGACCATTACTTTCTCAATCCCTGAATAGTCTGACTATAGAAATGGAAACTCTTTTCTATCATTGTATGGCCATACATTTCTTAGACTCACTCATCAAGGGGCCCAGTAATATCTCTCTACAATGTGAAGGACAAATTCCATCTTGACCATTCACATTCCTCTATATGAAAACCACCAAGCCTGAACAGAGCCTTTACCATCAACCAGTCAAAGGTGACGTTTGACTAGGTCAACGATGAGCAACTCTCATATAGGAATCCATGACTATCTCAGGTCAAAGGGCATAGTGACGTGGTTATTCATGAGATAAGCTTATGACTTGATCCATGTAACTTTCTCATAGCAGGTCGGTCCAGCATCTTGTACTCTTACAAGTGCCTAGAACTTTGATTTGTATATCCATACCTCTTCAAAATCATACTGGTCTTATTTTAAATTTGCTCTCGCATAGATAACCGACCATGGACATTTAGGAAAATATTATGATTTATCTTAGGATAGTTATCATAGTGAATATGTAAATAATATGATAACAAAATGGAGAAGTTGATTGAATAATAATGCTTAAAGTGCAATAATTGGCCCCTTGGGTACAATTTCCAACATCCTCCTACTTGCACTAGGAACAATCATCAATTTTCCTAATTCCCATTGTCCTAACATGACTCTCATGCTTTGCCAGTGAAAGCGGGTTGGTAAGAGGATCAGCAACATTGTCTTCTCCTGCTATATTTTTATGTCACCTCTATCATTGATTTCACAAATAAAATGAAATCGCTTGAGTATATGATTGGTCCTTTGATATGACCTAGGCTCCTTAGCCTGTACAATAGCACCACTATTGTCACAGAACAAATCTATTAGATTTGAGTTGGAAGGGACAACCCCTAGTTTAGTAATAAACTTTTTGATCCAAATGGCTTTCTTAATTGCATCCAATGCTGCTATATAATTAGCTTCTATTATAGAATATGCTACAATGCTCTTCTTTGAGCTCTTCGAGCTTACAGCTCCACCATTTAGGAGGAATATGTCTCCAGATTGTGATTTAAGGTTATCTTGGTTGGTTTAGAAACTTGCATCTGTGTAACCAGTTACATAGAGCTCATCATAAAATCCACCATATACCAAGAATAAGTCCTTAGTTCTTCTTATGTACTTTAGGATATTCTTGACAGCAGTCCAATAACCCTCACTAGGATCTCGTTGATATCTACTAGTCAAACTTAAGGCAAATAAGACATCTGGTCGAATACATAACATGGCATACATGATAGATCCAATGGTTGAGGCATATGGAACCTTGCTTATACGATCTCACTGATCAGGTGTACTAGGACACAAATCCTTGCTAAGATGGATGCCATAAGACATGGGTATGTAACCCCTTTTTGATCCTACATATTGAACCTATGTTGTATCTTATCTATGTATGTGCTTGACTTAGGCCTATTAGTCTCTTAGATCTATCTCAATAGATCCTAATTCCTAGCACGTAGGTGGCTTCACCTAAGTCTTTCATCAAGAAAGACTTTCTTAACCAAGACTTGACACTCTGTAAGGTGGGAATGTCATTTCCATTGAGTAGGATGTTGTAACCCCTGCCTAAATTAGCGTAATTATAATTCGATATCACTTAATTAAATTGGTTTAGAGACCGTCGAATAGTTCAAAACTCATTTAAAACTCCCTTTTATAGTAGGGACTTTACAAAATTTTCAAAACTTCTTTCCTATTCCGGTCTCAAGTTCAATTATCGAATATAATCACCTGTGCAGTTAATTTACATTCATTCATATCAGAATATCTAACAGCAATCCCGGAAACCCCCGGGTTCCATTCATTCACTAGAAGGTTTACAATTCCCATATAAGGGATTACACAACTGTATTCCACTAATATTTACAACCCAAAAATAATTTACAGAACCCTGTCCAAGATGAATAACCAACATATCTAAAACAAACGTCCCTATAGGATTCTATCCGCTCCTAGTAGTCCGCTTCTCCTTGGAGCCACTTGCCCTGTCTGAAATGTTAGTCGAAGGAAAGAATGAGATTCAAGAGAATCCCAGTAGTGACAATCTATTCATACCACACATAAGCACACAGCATGTAAGCAATCATCATACATCGGCAGCACGAATCACACTCCACCCTCATCCCCTTTTACCGCCGGGAAGGCACACCGTCCTAACCCGAACCGTTGTTAGCGACTCAAGGACTGTTGGCGTGGCAGTGCATATACATAGCCTTATAGCTCATACAGCTATCCGGCTTTCACAATCGGCCCGTCGGCCTTCACAAATAGCCTTTCGGCTTTTCACATAATCACACATATAACGCCCCAACCTCATCCCCTTTTACCGCCGGGAAAGCACACCGTCCTAACCCGAACCATTGTTAGCGACTCAGGGACTCTCGATATGGCGGTGCTTACACAAATCCATAAATGTTGCAGCATACGATTCATCACAAATCAATGATATAACACACATACAATACATCATATATGGTATAAAAGAAAAAGTCACTACCTTGTCCTTTCCTGACGTCCTTCGGCGCAGTTGGCTCACGAGGGCGGCAAATATCAAAGCCTATAAACAAAATCAAGAATGGTGGATTAATTTCCTACCCCCAATTCCTACTTTCAAATACTTAGAATATGTTCCATATGAGTCCCCTAAATGGTTCTAACAAGCTCAAGGAGAACCTAAAAGGATTGGAGAGTACTAGGTTGGAAATTGCTTTGCAAACTCACAAAGTGCTGAAAATTGGGTTCTGGCTGCAGCCAAAAATGGCTAAGAACGTCACAAAAACATTTTTGCTACAGCCAAGAATTTTCTGGCTGCGGCCAGGTCACAAACAGAAAGTTTTGCGCTACAGCCAGGGAAACTTCAAAAATTCATAACTCACTCTAGAAAACTTGAAATAAGGTGATTCCAAAGCCCATTGAAATTTAATACTGGAAAGTTTCATAATTTTTCAACATTATTTGCCCAGTCAAAACGTTCACACCATCTGACTGTCCAGAACAAACTTACATTGGACAGATTTTCCAGATTTTCACATTTGATCCCAAATGATTCCCATTTCAACCCAAACACCATTCTCACACAATTTTTCTCAAGAAAACCATTGGAATCATCAAAATGACCAAATTCAACTCCCATTGACATATTACACAACAACCACAACATGTCTCACAATGTCACAACACAATTCACACATTGCCACACTTTCTAATCCAAGTTCCCAAATCAATTCCAATGGCCAAAATGTTCAACAAAAGACCAAATTCTACACAACACATAAGCCAATTCATACCATTCAAAAATTGCACAAAATCAGGGCAAATTCATAAATTCCCAATACTCAACTAATGATTACAACAACTATACCAAAATGCTTCTAATTCTTACCTCTTCTTCTTCCTAAAGCCAATTCTTCAACTCTCCAATTTCCAAATTTCCACAAGTTCTCAAACTTCACCAATCAAAATTCTGAAACCATAGGAATATAGCCCTCAACCTCATGAATAATATTAGTGAAGATGAATTAGGCATTCATGGTCATTTAGGTCACTAACCTTAGGTTTTCTTCTTCCTCTTTCTTGCTCAACTTGGATGTAACCCCCTCCGTAATTATATCCGAAATACGCGATTAAAATGAAATAGAGACCAATAATAATCAAATAACATTTACTAACCCATCACATGATGGGGTTTTCAAAAATGCCTTTCGGAATCATTTATAAACTTGGTCTCATATTCACATTTCGAATACAATTACTACGCGAAGATAAATCACATTCATATAAATATCAGATTGTACAACATAGTCATCCCGGCAATCTCGGGTACATACCTTCACTAAAGATATATAGGGCACAATTGCCCATTACAATTCTTCAAATGGGGATTACACAATCTCATCTTGAATGAGTCCTGCCGCTCCCTCCACGAGCTACTTGCCCTGTCTAAATTGTTGGTAAGGGAGGGTGAGATTCTAGAGAATCTCAGTAGGATAACAATATCAATATGCATGTACGATAAATGTTTAATGCATGACATGCTTGCATCACACAACTCATGATAACACAATGACAATTTGCCAGCTCAATGCTTCGAACAATATACCTATGGCCATAGCATAAATTGAAACATAGCTTCAAATTACACATAATTATGCAAAGCTAAGACATGCACCAACACACTAACACATATATCAAATACAAGCAGAAGAGATATGTTTCCTACCTCCAGTCTTTTCTCCTCGATTTGCGTGCCAGCAACTCGGGGCTTCACATTCGATCCTACAATGTCAAATGTACTATTTAGACACTTCCATAGTGTTTCTGGGGGTTATATGAGGCTATATTGAAAATTTACTAAAATACCCCCGGGGACCCGGCCCGGCCCCGCCGTACCCGGTCCGGCTGTACTTTTCTTGAAATATTGACATGGGCTATTCTAACATATTTTCGCCCAAGGAATCCATTTTCGGACTCGGAATTATCAAATTCAATGTCAATTACAAAATTACCCTTGGCAGCCCCACTTTAAGGGTTTCAGGGGCGTTTTCGTAATTATGCTTTTTCGGCCTTTTCCGAAAAAGTGACCAACTGTAACCCCACCTAATTTTCGCTCCTGAACTCAATGGAATCATCAAATCATTGAAAATCCATCTCTAACCCCTCCAAACCAGGCTTGGCCGAAATTCTCAATTCCCCGGGAAAAATTGGGGTTTTTCGGTTCCGGCTCCGTAAACGCGTTCCTTTCTACTCCTAACCACTTTATTGACTATTCCATTAGGTTAGAACTACCATTTAGTATCAATTTGGGCAGCATAACACCTAGGCCAACCCATTTTCCAAATTTACAAACAAAGACAATCCGGTGAAATTTCACCGATTAAATCAACCACAGCAGCCAGAATAGTCAATATGCACGAGTTTGGAAGTTACCTCAAGCTCCCACTAGCTTTTCCTTCTTGTGGCTGAAAACCCTAACTTCAAAACACCAAAAGAGGAGCTTCCAAACCTTAAAGAACAAAGAGGAGTAGTTTAGAGTCGGAGTTATACGCGTTAGGAGCGAAATCGTCGGAGAAATCGGCTTACCTTGTGATTTTTCTTCTCTTTCTCTCTCTAAACTCTCTCAACTTTCTCACACTATGTTCAGGTGCTGTGCGTGAATGAGCAGCTGAAGATGATGAGAAGATGTTTTAATTCCATGCTTATGTCATCTTGCCTTTTGATGATGTCATAATTCCCAAAATTGGCATTTTCGGATTTTCTGGCAGATTTTCTGCCCAATCTTTGAAAAATCATAACTAATTCTAGAAAAATCGAAATGAGGTGATCCCAAAGCCAAATGAAAGATATTTAAGTCGTCTTCATAGGAAAAATATTGGCCATTACTAAAAATCACCACACAATTCCAGAATTACATAAAACTCATCACTGCCCCAAAACAGAGTTCAGTTTCCATCCCAAACTTTGGACAGTCATATCTCCTAGTTCACAAAACGAAATGGCACAATTTATATGTCCATTTCGAAGCTTGAGATGTGAACTATAAGACTGGAAAGTTTCATAATTTTATGACATCATGTACCTAGTAAAAACGTCCACACGAGAAGACTGCCCAGACAGAATTCACACTGGACAGCATTTCCAGTTTTGCAACCAATGTGTCCAATCCAATTTAAATCAATTCCAATGATTAAATACCACAACATGACACCATTTCCATCACAATACCCCATTCAATTCTTCCCTCTATTCTAAGTCAATTTGGATGTTAATCCACAATTGAACTCAAATACAGGGTTTTGGCGTTGCTCATAACACAAGCGACTACAATCCACTTTATATTCTCTAAAAGGGTTCATTAATCACTAACCACGTCCACTTTTGTAGTCATTAACTCCTAATCACAATTTGGGATCTTGCTAAACCGGGGCTTAGCAATCCACTAACCTCAGGCTTATTCTCTAGCCTCGAGTCTCAAAATTCGGGGTGTTACATTTCTCCCCCCGTTCAATAAATTTCGTCCTCGAAATTTGTCATACCACTTAATTCAAAACTATGGATGCTTCTTCACGACAGCTTTCGTTTCACAATTCATTTCATATTGGGATGTCCCTTCTAGACCACGCAGACAACCGGTGCACCACAAATCTGATTCTCAGAAGAAACTTACACAATAAATGCAACCCAGTTGCCACAAACTGCAATCGGCCCATTTCACGATTGCAGCACAAACACAATCACCTCACGATTATTAAACAAATACAATCGTTTCCATATACGATTGCTATCAAAACCATCATCACATAATCACAATCGTCGCAAGCCCTTCTAACTCATGAGTGGCTAGCGTATCTCAATATCCGAAGGCTCTAAATCATGAGCCATATCATAAGATTTTGGCAGTTTGGCAGCATAGGCCACCACTCTGCTCAACTCAATCTAGTTACCCCTTCCGGGAGTAACACCAAAACACCACAACCTCAATACATCAAACGACAGCCTCAGCTGTATACACAAACATTTCAACTTTCACTATATCCACTTTCACAGCTTTACCCTCACCCGTACACCCACCAGTAACTCCACTAGTGGTAACCAGGACTTTTGGGTATCAACACAATATCACATCATCTGGTCACTCCGGAATCTCAATTTCTTTTATCCAAAGTACCTGACCGTAATGGCCCACCTAGAGTCTCAGTCTCTTCTATCCAGGCGCCTTTTATTGTCACACCCCCCTTAATGGGTGCCCACGCTTCCGCTGCGTGGCTGGCTCCCACATCACACCCGTCCGATGGATGCCCGTGGGTTATCGGACTCATAATTTTATTGTCACAACCACCCCGGTTTTACCCCCTCTAGGGATGCCCCGTGCCGGTGGTGCCCACCCCGGTTTTACCCCCCGCTGGGGATGCCCCGCGACGGTGGCTAGGTTACTCAATTATTGTCACACCCACCCCGGTTTTACCCCCTCTAGGGATGCCCCGTGTCGGTGGTGCCCACCCCGGTTTTACCCCCCGCTGGGGATGCCCCGCGACAGTGGCTGGGTTACTCACATTTCACCCAGGACTCATAAGAAAATCCATTATCACACCCTACCCTCATCCCCTTTCTCCGCCGGAAAGACACACAGTCTTTACCCGAACCGTTGTTAGCTACTCAGGGACTGTTGGCGTAGCGGTGCTCACAAATAGCCTTTCGGCTTCCACATCACACTCCACCCTCATCCCCTTTCTCCGCCGGGAAGAACACAGTCTTTACCCGAACTGTTGTTAGCTACTCAGGGACTATTGGCGTGGCAGTGCATATACATAGCCTCGCGGCTCACAAATAGTCAATCCCCCGTAACTACCGCCCCGAAGGCACGGTCCTCCGCTATAGGAATCACCCCATGCGGCCGCAGGTGAGAGACTCACAAATATCAGTCACATCCTGAGCCTATGCCTACCAGGCGCAGCCCACCAGACCAAACAAATCCGGCCCAACCAGGGAGATGGACTCACAGTACACAATCGTAACAAGCTGGAATCAGGCATATTAACAACTTCATCTTCAACATCTTGAATTCTTTTCACATATTGGGATCCTTCAAGACCCCTTCTCACAAAATAATCTAGACTTCGAAGTTTTACTTCCTGAAGCCATCACTAACACATTGCACTTTCTGCAAATTCGAGCTTCTGCTCAACACAATTCTCAAACATCACATTCACCACGCTTCCGCTGCACACTCTGAGGTCTTTATCCTCATCTGTGCCTTCATAATGTCAGGGTGACTCAATAGGAGTCCCATAGGAATCTCCTACTACCCCTGTCCACACACATAATCTGTGCCAGACCTTGGCTCAATTCAATTCGAATCATTCAGAGCCATAACCAACACATCGTTGAGATCCCATACTCCCAACGTTCCCAGAGCTCTATTCTACAATTCAACGTCATGGCGAGTGCACACTAAGGTTCGTCGTCACGGCGGCTCCACTCTAGGGTTCATCGTCATAGTGGCTCCACACTATGGTACTGTACCCGATGCTTCACTCAGTCACCTAACTGGTCAGCCCCTTCGGTCAGCATCCTCCGTAGGTAGCCCTTTCCAATCAGATCTTACCGTAGGTAGCCCTCTCCAATCAGATCTCACCGTAGGTAGCCCTCTTCCATCACAACTCCCCGTAGGTAGCACTCTCCGATCCGAATCCTCCATAGGTAACTTTTCCCTCTGCTAGATTTACAACTAGCAATCTCGGGTACCTGATACATATTTCAATTCAATTCTAGTACCATGCTCTAACACCACAGACCATCCAGGTCAAATGCAATTCCTATGAATCAGCCCAGCTATGGAGTCTGATCCTTGGATCACAGCTCATCTATCCAAACCTCAATCTTAGTTGAACTGGGAAATCACTTCCCTCAATTCCACGGAGCATTATCAACCCCAACACAAATCCAAATATCTTTGCCAGCCTAAGGCACCATGGTCCCCTAGGTCTTAAGGACTTTAAACACACAAATTCAGGACAACCAAATAATGTATACACATAATCCACAAATCTCAGATATCCACAACACCAGAGATATAAATGTGTATACCACAAACAACCACAATCACAAATCATTGCCTATTCCTTAGGCAATCATAACTCATCACTCATTCCCTAGCTTGGCCTAAGGGAAATATCCTAGCAAAATCCATCTTTGCCAGGAACTGCAGCTCTGATACCAAAAATGTAACCCCCTCCGTAATTATATCCGAAATACGCGATTAAAATGAAATAGAGACCAATAATAATCAAATAACATTTACTAACCCATCACATGATGGGGTTTTCAAAAATGCCTTTCGGAATCATTTATAAACTTGGTCTCATATTCACATTTCGAATACAATTACTACGCGAAGATAAATCACATTCATATAAATATCAGATTGTACAACATAGTCATCCCGGCAATCTCGGGTACATACCTTCACTAAAGATATATAGGGCACAATTGCCCATTACAATTCTTCAAATGGGGATTACACAATCTCATCTTGAATGAGTCCTGCCGCTCCCTCCACGAGCTACTTGCCCTGTCTAAATTGTTGGTAAGGGAGGGTGAGATTCTAGAGAATCTCAGTAGGATAACAATATCAATATGCATGTACGATAAATGTTTAATGCATGACATGCTTGCATCACACAACTCATGATAACACAATGACAATTTGCCAGCTCAATGCTTCGAACAATATACCTATGGCCATAGCATAAATTGAAACATAGCTTCAAATTACACATAATTATGCAAAGCTAAGACATGCACCAACACACTAACACATATATCAAATACAAGCAGAAGAGATATGTTTCCTACCTCCAGTCTTTTCTCCTCAATTTGCGTGCCAGCAACTCGGGGCTTCACATTCGATCCTACAATGTCAAATGTACTATTTAGACACTTCCATAGTGTTTCTGGGGGTTATATAAGGCTATATTGAAAATTTACTAAAATACCCCCGGGGACCCGGCCCGGCCCCGCCGTACCCGGTCGGCTGTACTTTTCTTGAAATATTGACATGGGCTATTCTAACATATTTTCGCCCAAGGAATCCATTTTCGGACTCGGAATTATCAAATTCAATGTCAATTACAAAATTACCCTTGGCAGCCCCACTTTAAGGGTTTCAGGGGCGTTTTCGTAATTATGCTTTTTCGGCCTTTTCCGAAAAAGTGACCAACTGTAACCCCACCTAATTTTCGCTCCTGAACTCAATGGAATCATCAAATCATTGAAAATCCATCTCTAACCCTCCAAACCAGGCTTGGCCGAAATTCTCAATTCCCCGGGAAAAATTGGGGTTTTTCGGTTCCGGCTCCGTAAACGCGTTCCTTTCTACTCCTAACCACTTTATTGACTATTCCATTAGGTTAGAACTACCATTTAGTATCAATTTGGGCAGCATAACACCTTGGCCAACCCATTTTCCAAATTTACAAACAAAGACAATCCGGTGAAATTTCACCGATTAAATCAACCACAGCAGCCAGAATAGTCAATATGCACGAGTTTGGAAGTTACCTCAAGCTCCCACTAGCTTTTCCTTCTTGTGGCTGAAAACCCTAACTTCAAAACACCAAAAGAGGAGCTTCCAAACCTTAAAGAACAAAGAGGAGTAGTTTAGAGTCGGAGTTATACGCGTTAGGAGCGAAATCGTCGGAGAAATCGGCTTACCTTGTGATTTTTCTTCTCTTTCTCTCTCTAAACTCTCTCAACTTTCTCACACTATGTTCAGGTGCTGTGCGTGAATGAGCAGCTGAAGATGATGAGAAGATGTTTTAATTCCATGCTTATGTCATCTTGCCTTTTGATGATGTCATAATTCCCAAAATTGGCATTTTCGGATTTTCTGGCAGATTTTCTGCCCAATCTTTGAAAAATCATACCTAATTCTAGAAAAATCGAAATGAGGTGATCCCAAATCCAAATGAAAGATATTTAAGTCCTCTTCATAGGAAAAATATTGGCCATTACTAAAAATCACCACACAATTCCAGAATTACATAAAACTCATCACTGCCCCAAAACAGAGTTCAGTTTCCATCCCAAACTTTGGACAGTCATATCTCCTAGTTCACAAAACGAAATGGCACAAATTATATGTCCATTTCGAAGCTTGAGATGTGAACTATAAGACTGGAAAGTTTCATAATTTTATGACATCATGTGCCTAGTAAACACTTCCACACGAGAAGACTGCCCAGACAGAATTCACACTGGACAGCATTTCCAGTTTTGCAACCAATGTGTCCAATCCAATTTAAATCAATTCCAATGATTAAATACCACAACATGACACCATTTCCATCACAATACCCCATTCAATTCTTCCCTCTATTCTAAGTCAATTTGGATGTTAATCCACAATTGAACTCAAATACAGGGTTTTGGCGTTGCTCATAACACAAGCGACTACAATCCACTTTATATTCTCTAAAAGGGTTCATTAATCACTAACCACGTCCACTTTTGTAGTCATTAACTCCTAATCACAATTTGGGATCTTGCTAAACCGGGGCTTAGCAATCCACTAACCTCAGGCTTATTCTCTAGCCTCGAGTCTCAAAATTCGGGGTGTTACATTGGACGTCAATGGTGGAGAGGAGAGATGAAGTGAGCTACTGGAAAATGATGAAGAAAGTCTTATTTTAGGGTGAGCTGAGTCACTTGGCCGACTTACATGGAAAGAGAGAGGAGAGATGAAAGCAAAATAATCATATTAGACTTTTCTTCTTTTTTTTCTTTGCTTTTCATCTTGGTCAATGACTCAATTTGTTTTAATTTAATTCCTCTTCCCTTTCCTTAGTCTCCATCGAAATGTTGCACTTTGAAACACAAAAAGAATGTTGACCACTTGCTTTAAGACATATGTGACCCATATGACCAAGATTCCCTTGTAAAAGAGTTGAAATTTTGACCAAATTCCTCTTTCCTTCTCCTTTACCCTTTTTGAACATTTTTAACAATATGAGGAAGGGTATTAATTTGTTTTTCCATTGGTCAATCTTGATCCTTCATTTTAAGCTTTATCACACAATTAAGCTTAACTATAGGGTTTAAGCACTGATTACAACACATTCGGATCAAAATCCACATCATATACTTCAAAAGTGTTCATTTACAATAATTACTTCACTTTTGGAGTCATTAGCCCTGAATCCCATTTTTGGGTTATTACAGATGTCATCTACATAAAGCACTAGAATACAACTGCACTCTCACTAACCTTCTTGTAAACACAAGGTTCATCGATGTTTTAAATAATCCAAACTCTTTGACTACTTCATCAAAACAAAGATTCTAGCTCTGATATACTTGCTTCAATCCGTAAATGGATCTTTGAAGCTTGCAAACTTTACTAGAGTCCTCTGGACGCACAAAATATTCAGGTTGTGTCATGTACACATCCTCAAGGAGCTTTCCATTAAGGAAGGCTATTTTGACATCTATCTGCCATATTTCATAGTCATAATATGTTGCATTGGCAAGAAGAATTTTGATTGATTTGGCCAATGCAACTGGGGAAAAGGTTTCATCATAGTCTACACCATGAGTTTGAGTGAATCCTTTTGTAACCAGTCATGCCTTGAAGACATTTACATTACCATCTATGTCAATTTTCTCCTTGAAAACCCATTTGCACTCGATGGATTTTACACCTTCAGGTGGATCGACTAAGGTCCATACCTGATTGTCATACATTGATTGCATTTTGGACTTTATGGCATTTAGCCATTTCTCAAAGTTTGGTCCCACTATGGTTTCTTGATAGGTAACAGGCTCATTTTGCTCAATGAACAACACATCACGGCTTTCAGTAATCAGAAATCCATATCTTTGAGGCTAATGTCCTGTCATATCAGATCTTTGTAGACATTGTGTTACTTAAGGAGGCTCAACAACTTGTTGTGAGTCTTTTCTAATTTCTATCTGTGGTTCTGTACTATCTTGTGACTCTTGAACTTCTTCGAGATATACCTTGCTCCTACTTTTTCTTTTAGAGATAAACTCTCTTTCTAGAAACATACCGTATCAAATAACAAACACTTTGTTATCGGTAGGATTGTAGACATAATATCCTTTCGTTTCCTTAGGATACCCCATAAAAGGCACTTTAAGAATCTGGGTGCTAATTTATCTAAGACTTGTTACTTAACATATACCTCACATCCCCAAATTTTGAGAAAAGATAAACTAGGTTTCTTTCTAGTCCATATCTCATGAGGTGTCTTTTCAAATGCCTTAGATAGAACATGATTTAGTGTGAACGCAACTATCTCTAGGGCATAGCCCCAAAAGGATAGTAAAAGATATATTTAACTCATCATAGATCTAACCATATCTAATAGTATTCAATTCCTCTGTTTAGAAATGTCATTCCATTGTAGTATTCTTGGAGGAGTCAATTGTGAGATTATCCCACAACTCCTAAGATGGTCAATGAACTCTTGGCTCAAATATTCACCACCTCAATCAGATCAAAGTGCTTTAATCATTTTTCCAAGTTGGTTTTGTACTTCATTTTAGAATATTTTGAACATTTCAAAAGATTTAGATTTATGTTTCATTAGATAGATGTATCCATATCTACTAAAGTCATATATAAATGTAATAAAGTATATATATCCTCCTCTGATAGCTGTATTCAATAGTCCATATACATTTATATGTTTGAGGCCCAATAAATTAGTGTCCCTCTCACTATGCCGAGTAAAAGGTGCCTTTGTCTCTTTCTGGATAAGCAAGATTCACATGTATGATATGATTCAAAATCAAATGAGTTAAGAAATCCATCTTGGTAGAGTTTCGAAATACATTTCTCATTTATATGGCCTAGACGACAATGCCATATGTAGGTTCGATTCAAATTGATTGACTTGATCGTTTTGGTAGTAACGTTATAGATATTTCCACTATTAGAATGTTCCAAATTTAATATATAATGACCAACATGCAAATCACCATTAGCATAGAAAACATCATTACAATTAATAGAACATTTATCATTCCCAATAATAGCAGTATAACCTTCGTTATACAAATAAGAAAGAGAAACAATGTTACTACTCCAAGTATGAACATAATATCAATTGTTCTAAACTAACAAAAGCCCACTAGGCAGAACTAATTCATAAGTGCCTATAGCTAAAGCAACAACTCTTCTCTATTTCCAACTCATAGGTCCATTTCACCCTTCTTAAGCTTTCTACTATCCTTAAGACCTTGCACATTTGTAAAAATGTGAGAACCACATGGAGTATCTAATACCCATGTAAAGGAAGTAGAAAGATGAATGTCTATTGTTGGAATTGGCTGGCACAGCAAAATAATCAAAAAAATTTCCCCAATCCCAATCGAGAATCTATCAATGGCGTTTAAAGAGAGTTAGGAAGAATTGTACCTTTTCAAATTTAGGGTTTTTGATATGTAGGAACCAACACCTCCGATCGGCTCCCTCTATCAATATCCACACGAATGTTACTCCAACACAGACTACGTGCTAGCGCCTCTAATATTTGCTAGGGTTTTCTTGCGGCTCTGAATTCTCATCCGTACATGAGTTTTTCTGCTCTATCATTTTTATAACCTAAAAAGGCAATATTTGAATTTCAAAATTAATCTTGATTAACTTCAAAATTAATTAACTCTTAATTATCTTGATGTGCTAATTAAATAAATTTGTTTTAATCAAATATGGCATACATTTTTAATTTAACCTATTTAATTAATCCGAATAAAGAGCCAATAGATTTAATTTATCCTTATAAATTAAATCTGAGATATGATATTTCTATCATGTTAGTTATTAAATTTAACTTATCTAATAAAATTAAATTTAATTCTAATATAATATATAATAATATTATCATATGTATATTTATATGTATATAAAAAATACAAACATATATATATATATAACATTATTAATTTTCTTTTTCCATGAATTTTATATTATATATATAAATATAAAATTTGTCCACCCTAGATTAAACATTGTCTCGCATTAGGCCATTCTTGTGTTCAACACTGTAAGCCCATACGAAGTTAGCAGTGGGCCAATAATTGTACTAACCCATAAGTCACAAGCAGCCTCTAACAAGACATTATGACAACCTAATTCATATGAAGATTATTAACATGATGGAACCTGTCATACAACCACATCAAGTTCCTTTTGTCACACAATATTTTGGTCAAGGATTAGGGATGGATGATGTCATCCTCCTATTCTTGACTATTACTTTTTCGATTCTTGAGTAGTCTGACAATAGTAATGGAAACTCCTTTCTATTGTAGTATGGCCATACATTTCTTAGGCTCACTTATCGAGGGGCCCAACAATATCTCTCTAATGTGAGGGAAAAATTTTATCTTGACCATTCATATTCCTCTGCTCGATCGTAGCATTTATCATCACCCGGTCAAAGGTGACTTTTGACTAGTTGGAATCTTAGCAATTCTCATATAGGAATCCATGATAGCCTTAGGTCAAAGGGCATTGTGACATGATTATACATGAGATAAGCTTATGACTTGATCTATGCAACTTTCTTATAGTGGATCGGTCCAGCACCTTGTACTCTTACAAGTGCCTAAGACTTTGATTTGTATCTCTGTATCTTATCAAAGTCATACTGGTCTTGTTTCATCTTTGCTCTCATATAGATGACCAACTAGGGACATTTAGAACAATCTTTATGATTTATCCAAGGGTACAATTATCACAGTGAACATGCAAATGATATGATAATATAATGGAGAAATTTCACTAAATTAATAATGTTCACAGTATAATGATTGGCCCCTATGGCACAATTTCTAACATCTATAACATAAATACCTGAATAGATAGCCCCCTTATCCTTCTTCTTTTTTCTTAGATCTTTGAGATAGAGTTTACAGTTGCTCTTCTAATGACCGGTTTCAATGCAGAAGAAGCATACTTCTTCCTTTAGAAGCTTTGCCTTCTTAGCTGCAATCTTGGTTTTGGGCTTGTTTGGCTCTTTGGTCATACCACCTGGGCCATTACCCTTGCCCTTACCCTTGCCTTTCCCTTTCATACCATTTCCTTTTTCTAAACCATCAAAATAGTGATGGGCTTATTCTTAATACTCTACTCAGCAATTTTAAGCATCCCATGTAACGGCCCTATACAGGCAGCTGGTCGGGCCCACACAGGCCCCCGTCATGAATTGTCCGCCCTCCTCACCATACAGGTGCTTAGGGATTTATTCCAACCATATAAGAGGGAATACCCCTCCCCAAGGGATCGAACACACTACCTGAGGATAAGTAGTGCGCTATGACCCACTTGGTAGCCACTTGTATTATGGCACAAGTGGTTAACAAGTGGGTGATGACGCACTACTTATCCTCAGGTAGTGTGTTCGATCCCTTGGGGAGGAATATTCCTTCCTGTTATTGGAAATTGTGCCCTAAGGGCCAATCATTGTACGTTGAACATTATTAATTTAATGAAATTTCTCCATTTTGTTATCATATTATTTGCATGTTAACTGTGATAATTGTATCCTTAGATAAATCATAAAGATTGTCCTAAAATGTCCCTAGTCGGTCATCTATGTGGGAGTAGAGATGAAACAAGACCAGTATGACTTTGATAAGATATAGAGATATGAATCAAAGTCTTAGGCACTTGTAAGAGTACAAGGTACTGGACCGACCCATTATAAGAAAGCTATATGGATCAAGTCATAAGCTTTTCTCATGTATAACCACGTCACAATGCCCTTTGACCTGAGGTCATCATGGATTCCTACATGAGAGTTGCTAAGCTTTGAACTAGTTAAAAGTCACTTTTGAATGGGTGATGATAAAAGCTATTATTGGGCTTGGTGGTTTTTCATACAGAGGAATATGCACTAGTGGAAAAATCACTTTTAAGACCGGTTAAAAAAGACATTTTAGACCAGTTCTAAATCCGGTCTTGATACAATCGGTCTTAAAAGTCTGCCATATTTTAGACCGGTTATGGAACCAGTCTTAAAAATAAGTTTTAAGACAGGTTATTTACAAAATAGGTCAAAAAATAAATATATTTAGACCGGTTATCAGAGAAACTTGTCTAAAAGGTTATAATTTTAAGACTGGTTTTCTACAAAAATGGTTTAAAAGTAATATTTTTAAGACCAGTTTTTTAGGACACGGGTCTTAAAAGTAATAGTTTTAAGACTGGTTTTTTATGAAACCGGTCTTAAAATTATACTTTAAGAACGGTTCTCTCTAAATCCTATCTTAAATGTACTTTTAAGATCAGTTTTGGATAGAACCGGTCTTAAAAGTAATTTTTTTTAAAAAAATTCGTTTAAAACATTTACCCAGCAAGCGATTTCTCCTATTAAAACATTTCACTCAGCAAGCAGCAGCCATTTCAATGACATTCAAATAATTTCTTCTCTTACAGATTATAACTAACATCTTATACACATGTGAGAGACTTAAAACTCATAGGAAAAAATTAAAACTCAACTCCCTTATGTTTAAACAGTGCTAGCCGAAACAAAAGCAAGAAAAACAACCATGAATAAACTCACAATCATAGACAGAATCATAATGTAAGGAAATCATACAACCATGACAATGCTGTTTTGACCAAGTTCCTTGTCTTTTCACTTACATACATACATCAAAGGTTAAATTACATTAATGACAATGCTGTTATTCATTATGGCCAAAATACTTTATACACACTCTTCTCTGGCTGATGATCACTAGCTGGCTTCGAAGAATCTACACTAAAATGTACACCTCATATCCTTCATTTTCCTGTGACGACAACAAAAAAAGTAGTTTTATATATACACCAATAACAATATACATAATTCAAATATAGTTCATGATAATTATTTTAGCTAACTAACCTTCAATGTAGTTTTATAAAGGGATATCCTCCCATATTCCTTCATGATGATCATTTCTTGTGTTGTGTTCATTGTCTGCTTCATCTTCTTCATTTAATTCTGGTAGACCCCTAGAAAAAGAAGAGTCTCAAGAAGATCATTCATTGAATGACTTTTCTAATTAATATCAATGACCTTTTTTCCTTGGAGAGTTACAGACCACATTTTATTTGCCTGATCAGTAACATAGAACACTTGTTTTGCTTGATATGCCATAATAAAAGGTTCATATCCAAAACTTCTACTAATCAAATCAACCAATGTAAATCCCAACTGATCAATTATCACACCATTGTTGACATCAACCCACTTGCATTTGAAAATAGGAAGTTTAACTTTAACATAATCAACCACTCAAATCTCTTCAATAACCTCATAATAAGGTATTGCTGCCAATCTAGGATTCTTCTCTTTCGAACTAGAGAAGTGCATAGATTCAGCCACTAACATAACCCCACTGTTCTGGACGGTGCTCCTATCATCAAGAGACTTCGTGTAAAACGTATAACCATTGATCACAAATGAAGTCCAACTTATGACATCAGCCTCATGACCATGTGCTAACCATTTAATTGTATCAAAAACACATTCTTCACTGTCAACCTTTTGTTTGGACCAATGTGCAAATGTTTTGTTATGCTCCCTAATTAACCTGTGTTCAATCATTCGACTATTTCCTTTCCGTACAATTTCTTTATGAGCATTAATGTAATCTTGAACTTCATCAACATTATTCAAGATGTACAAGTGGACTTGTTGCAATTCATCATGATCCATACTCTTTACTGAAGCCCCACGTCTACCGCCTTCTTCATCATGACATTCAGGAAGTCCAATGTGTCCTACATTTGACAAGTAATCTTGACAAAACTCCATGGCTTCTTCAGAAATATATTTCTGAACAATAGATGCTTCAGGTTGGTTAGGGTTCTTCACATACCCTTTTAGGACTTTCATAGTTCTTTTAATTGGGTACATCCATCGTAAATAAATAGGGCCACACAACTTGATCTCCCTGACTAGATGAACAATTAGATGTACCATGATGTCAAGAAAAGAAGGAAGAAAAAGCTTCTCAAGCTGGCACAAGATCATATATCCTTCATTTTCCAGTTCATCCAATTTTTCTGTCTCAATGACTTTACTACAAATAACATTGAAGAAGAAACAAAGTCTAGTCAAAATATGTTGAAGATCATATTCGGCAACGCCACGAATAGCTACTGGGAGTAGTTGTTGCATTAAGACATGACAATCATGAGACTTTAGCCCTACTAACTTCAAATCTTTCATCGACACAAGCTTCCTTAAATTTGAAGAATACCCTGAAGGAACTTTCATGCCATGTAACACTCACAAAAGCTTCTTTTCTCAACCTTAGATAAAGTATGAGCAGCCGGAGGACAAAAAGTTCTCTTACCATATGGCTTAGGATGCAAGTCTTCTCATATCCCATTTCTTGCAAATCTAATCTTGCCTTCATGCCATCCTTAGAACTAGCTTGTATGTTAAGCAGTGTCCCAACAATACTATCACAAACATTTTTCTCCACATGCATGAAATCAATACAGTGTCTCACATCAAGATTCGGCCAATATGGAAGATTGAAGACGACATACCTCTTTTTCCATTTACTTTTCTCATTACTATTCTTTGTAGTCTTAACAAAGATAACATTCATATTTTTCACGTTTTCATAAACTTGCTCCCCAGTCAATAATTTCGGAGCATCTTCAAACTCTTGTCCACCAAAAAAAGCTTTCTTTAATCTACGATACGGGTGGGCCCGTCTAAGAAATCTCCTATGGCCAAGATAAACTGTCTTTCTTCCATGTTGAAGTTGATGATAGCATATTCCTTCTTCACAAATCGAACATGCTTTATGGCATATAACACTGTATCCTGACAAGTTTCCATATGCAAGGAAGTCATTTATAGTACAAAAGATCATGGCTCACATTTTAAAAACATCTTTCTTGCTCGCGTCAAAAACATCAACACCTTCATCCCACAATTCTTTCAAGTCTTCTATCAAGGGTTCCAGGTAAACATCTATGTCATTTCCAGGTTGTTTTAGTTCTGAAATCAATATAGACAACATGATATACTTTCATTTCATGCATAACAGAGGAGATAAGTTGTAAATTACCAATAGAACAGGCCATGAACTATGTATATTACTCAGGCTACCAAAAGGATTCATGCCATCCGTGCTAAGCCCATGGGTATAGCGGCGTCTCAGCATCACTATACATATTACCATATGCATATGATTGCTCAAAAGCCTTCTCTCCTATATCATGAATAATATCCTCTATCCGATCATCTGTATTCGTGTCATTATCATCAAAGCTCACTTCCCCTATTGAGATGAACTTGGCATTTCTAATTCTTCACCATGCCATACCCACACTGTATAACTCTTACAAAATCCTTCATAAATTAAATGTGTGTATATATATGCAGTACTTAGTCGCTTCTCATTCAAACATACTATAAAAGGGCAATAAAACTTCCCACTACTATCATTGGCATTTCTTCTAGCAAAGTCTAAAAAACCCCTCACCCCATTATTATATTCAACACTTGTTTGTTTAGCATTTATCCAACTATGATCCTTATATATCTCAATACTTGTAGCACCCTATATCCAACAACTAAAGGATAGAAAAAAAAACAACAACTATAGAGTTTTAGAGATTTCAACGAAATTAACATGCACCATTTAAAACTAGTATCGTTTTAACAAACCAATAACATTGACAATAATCAAACAATCACACTAAATTAAAATAGAACATAAAGTGGCATTACTCCAAGCCAAAAATCATAGGGATGTAATTAAAAGTCAGAGCATATATCTAACAAGAATATGTAAATTTTTTTCCAGATTACGTTATCACAAAACAGTTGGATTTCTAACAAACTATAATAACAACTTGTGGGAATTAAGTGCTCAAAACAACAAGAACCATTTTTTCATAGAACATTATTAATTATTGAACTACGTACAACTAAATAACAGATCGAACACGTATTAACCTTATTGAAGACCAATGAGTGAGCTTCAACATAAAGTCACGGTGGCGTCGACTGAGGTTAAAATGAAGTCCTCAAATTCACGGCACTGACAAAGGGAAGTCAAGGCAGAGGAGAATGGTCACTACAGAGAATAGAGGTGGCGGTAGAGAAGATTGATGATAATCAAAGAACAGCGATGACGAACACAGCAACAACAGTAGTAATGTCGGAGGAGAGTTGAGCAAATGAAAGATAGGACACCATGGACGAGTTTAGAACAAGCACAAACAAAACTCATAGAGAAATGGCTCAAAGAGAAGAAAGGGTTCATAGAGCGCGCGATCTGGGCGCGGGAGTAAAAATATGGCGAAAAAACTTACCTTTTAGACCGGTTTTCTATAAAAACCGGTCTTAAAAGTGTGAAATTTCAAATTTAAGACCGGTTTTAGAGAAACTGGTCTTAAAATGTTAAAATTTTTAACATTTAAAATGTTTTGAAATTTAAGACTGGTTTTCATAATAACCTATCTTAAATTTTAAACATTTAAGACCAATTTTTTTATAGAAACCGATCTTAAAATGTTAAAATTTTTATTTTTTTAAATATTTTCATATTTTTAGACCGGTTTTATTTATAGCCGGTCTAAATAAATTTTTTAAGGCCGGTTTTTTTTTTTAAAACTAGTCTCAGAAGTTCAACATAATTACAGAACTATCACCGCGCAAATTTTTAAGACCTTATCCGCCAAAACCAGTCTAAATGTGGCGGTCTAAAAATATATTTTTCCACTAGTGATGAATGATCAAGATGGAATTTGACCCTCACATTAGTAGAGAGATATTACTGGGCCCATTGATAAGTGAGTCTGAGAATTGTATGGCCATACTACAATAGAAAGGAGTTTCCATTTCTATTATCAAACTAGTCAGGAATCGAGAAACTAATGGTCAGGAACAAGAGGATGACATTATCCATGCCTCATCCTTGACCGATATATCGTGTGACAAAAGGGACGTAACATGGTTGTATGATAGGTTGCATCCTATTAACAATCCTCATAAGAATTGGGTAGTTGTAATGTCTTGCAAGAGGTCACTTGTGACTTGTGGGTTAGTACAGTTATTGACCTACTGCCAACGTCGTATGGGCCTATAGGGTCATGTAATATCCCAATTTGGGATTAAGGGCTAATGACTTTGAGATTAATTGTAAGTGTGTAATTAAGCACTTTTGGGAATAATGTGATGTGAATTTGGTATAAATGTATGTGATATTTAAGATCAAGAGTTGAGATTCATTGTTTATGGCTCGGAATCCTATGCTTTGCAGTTGTGTGAGCTCATTGTGGAAGTGAGTAGGATGGTGACATGTGGCATAGTGTGGACGATTGGATGTAGCACATGGGACAAAAGTCCACTTTTCTCTCATGTTCTCTCTCCTATTCGGTGGAGGAGTGTGGGCAAAGAAGGGGAATGCAATCATCATCTTCTCCATATCTCATTTTCTCTCTCATCCCTCCATTTTCGCTAAACCCAAACTAAGAAAGAGAAAGGAAAGCTTTGATTTTAGGTAAGTAATGATCTTCTAATGCCCTAATCCTCTTCTCTAATGTTGTGCATCTCATTGAGAGCTTCAACTTGGTGATTTCAGAATTTTAAATAGTAGAGGTTTGTGTGTTGGTCAAAATTTGAAAGTTGGAGAATCAAGATTCTGGATTTGGCAAAGTGAAGAGGTAAGCCTTTAGTGCATTTTGATATAATATTTGTGATTTTGGATAAGTTTGTGAAAATCTGGAAATTTGCCCTAGTTTATGCCTATTTTTAGATATATGAATTTCATTGTGATTGATATTGGAAATGGTTTATTGTGAAGTCATTTGAGTTTTGGATATAGTTTGGAAGTTTGGATTTAAGTTGAATGAGATTGGGGTATTGTGTGTCATAGAGACCCAAAGGCATAAATTGTGGTAGAAAGAGTTTTTGGAGTGTTTTGGAAGTTGCCAATGTGTTCCTTAGGCATGGTTAAGTGTGTTTGAGCTTTGTGAGAAGTTTGGCAACTATTGGGTATGATTTTGACCATCTGGTATTTTCTGTCATTTGCTGCGTTTCTGGTCTCTGATGCACAACACTCGAGTGATGGAAGATCGTGCTCGAGTGCTACGTGTGTTTTCCCTTTTCTGCTTTAAGTTTTGCCTGGGTTTTATGAGTAGAGCTCGAGTGCACTTATTTGTTAGCGAGTGAAGTTGATGATCATGCTCGAGTGAGCTTGAGTCTGCTCGAGTGATGGTGTAAGTCCAGAGTTAGGGTTGCTCTAGGGTTGTCACTCGTTGTGTTGCACTTTCGGGGACTCGAGCATATTTGGAGTCATCACCCAAATGTAAAGTTTAATGCTCGAGTGATGTGAGCAATTTCAGGTCAGGGTAGTTGCTCACTGTCAAACACTCACGAGTGAGAGTCGTTCTCACTCGAGCACGAGTCACTCATCACTCGAGTGAGGTCATCTTCACTCAAGTAATCCAGCCTAAAATCACTGTTTTGCCTTCCAAAAAGGGGTCTTCAGGGTAGCTTCTTCTAACCCTTTAGGCATATGTTTAGGCCTCTAATAGTCACCTAAAGAGTCCTAAATGATAACCAACTTAGAGTATTATGAAATTAAGAACTTAGAAAAGAGATTGATCGGTTGTCCCTAATTTGGTATAGGATTTGATATATGTCGCCCTCGTGAGACCACGGTAACGGAGCCAGTTAGGAAAGATACAGGTAGTGACTCTTTCTTTATACCTTATGTGATACATTGTATGTGTGCTATATCATTGGTTGTGATGGATTCATATGCTGCAAAAATTGTGAAATTGTGTAAGCACCGCTCTACCAATAATCCCTGAGTCGCTAACAACGGTTCGGGTAAGGGCTGTGTGCCTTCCCAGTGGTAAAAGGGGATGAGGTTAGGATGTGATATATGTGATTATGTGGGCCGAAAGGCTAATTGTGGGCTGAAAGGCTATATGTGAGCCGTATGGCTATTCGTATGCACTGCCATACCAACAGTCCCTGAGTCGCTAACAACGGTTCGAGTTAGGACGGTGTGCCTTCCCGGCGGTAAAAGGGGATGAGGGTGGAGTGTGATTTGTGGGGCTGCTGTATGTGGTGATTTGTTTACATGCTATGTGATTACGTGTGGTATGAATGATTTGTTACTATTGGGATTCTTTAGAATCTCACTCTTTCCAAATGACTAGCCTTTTCAGACAGGGCGAGTGGCTCGAAAGGGAAGCGGACAACCAGGAGTAGTTAGGATTACTCTGAGACTTTAGTGGATATTGGTTATCTATTTTGGTTTGGGATTACCATTTGTACATAAGATGTAAATATTAAATTTTGGATATGTAATCCCCATTTTGGGAACTTTAAACCCATGTTATATATATGCAAGTAACCCGGGGTTTGTCGGGATTTTAGTTACGCACTCTGATATTTGTTAATGTGATTTGGTTTCTCAAGTAATTATATTCGAATGTGAATGTGAGACCAAGATGAATTATGATTTTGAACCGTTTTTCAAGATCATGATGAATTATAATTATATTCGAATGTGAATGTGAGACCAAGATGAATTAGATATGGGATTGTAATTTAGTACTTTGTCTTATTGGTCTCTATTTCACTTAAATTTTATAATCCGAATGTAATTACCGTGGGGGGGTTACAGGTCGCACACAAGAATTGCCTAACACGAGATAATATTTAATATAGGGTGGATGAATTTTATATTTATATATATATAATATAAATTTTTTTAATAATATTATATATATATATATATATAAATATATATGTATTTTTGAAATACAGATTTTATATATATGTATATACATATATTATATGATATTATTATATTGTGTTAGTTTTAAATATAATTTTATTAAGATAAATTAGATTTAATAACTAACATGATAGAGATATAGTATCTCAGATTTAATTTATGAAGATAATTTAAATATAATGGCTCTTTATTTGGATTAAATAAATAGGTTAAATTAAAATTGTTGGATAGATTTAATTTAAACTAAATTTATTTAATTAACTCATCAAGATAATTAATTATTAATTAATTTTGAAATTAATAAAGATTAATTTTGAAATTCAAATCTAACCCTCATATAGGTTATAAACTTGATAGAGCAGATATACTCATACACGAATGAGAATTTAGAGCCACAACGGAAACCCTAAGAGACATTGGAGGCGCTAGCACGTAGTTTATGTTGGAGAGCATTTGTGTGGATACCAATAGAGGGAGCGGACCTGACGTGTTAGCTCCTAGAGATTGAAAACCCTGAATTGAAAAAGGTACGAATCTTTCTAACTCGGTTTAAACGCTGTTCATAAATCCTCGATTAGGATCGGCGAAAATTTTAAAATTCTTCTGCTGTGCCTACCGATCCTAACACCTGTGTGGTTGGAATAAATCCCCAAGTACCTGTGTGGTGCAGAGTTTTAGATCCCATATGTTTTGATCATAACAAAGATTGAAAAGTCTTAAATCAAAGGTTTGAACAAAGCAACTAAGATCTTGGTTGTAGGCCATAAGCATCACTCGAGTACATACCTCAAGTAATGCAGATGAAGTGAAAGACAGAGCACAGAAAAAAAAGGAACACTAGCTATAAGATTTTTGAAGACATTACTCGAGTGAGCACTCGGGTAATTACCTCATTACTCGAGCGACCACTCGGGTAATGTGTGAGAAAATGTTCCAGTAAGCTCTTTGTCAAGGATTGGGTGGGATTACAACAAGGGATCACTAGAGTAATCTGCAAACTTATTTGAGACATTACTCAAGTGACCACTCAAGTAATCAGAGCAAAAACCATCTAGTAGCTCTCGGCCAAGAATTAAAGGACTTACTCGAAAGGATCACTCGAGTAATCTCCAAAGTTATTTGAAGCATTACTTGAGTGACCGCTCGAGTAATCAGGTAAAATCTAGTAGAATTTGCTCTTGGCCAAGATTTTAATGACATTACTCAAAGAGATCACTTGAGTAATCTCCAAAGTTATTTGAACCATTACTCGAGTGACCACTCAAGTAATTAGAAGAAAAGGAACACTTACTCGAGGGAGTACTCGAGTAAGCAAGGTATTTTCTAATTAGACCACGTTGACTTACTCTCTGGCTTATTTTTAATGAAGTTACTAGAGGGATTACTCGAGTAATGAGCATGATCACTCGAGTAGCCACTCAAGTAATGTAGTACAAAAAGCATGATTTTAATCCAACGTTTATTGATTTGTTATCTATATGATTAACCTTTCATTGTATTAGTTTCTTGAGTATACTTGCAAAAAAAAAATGAAGAGATCGTGCATTAAGAGAAAAGTTAAACATATCATCTGTAACGTTTAAAACTCCTACCTACCGCAAACGGCTAGTTTCCAAATTCAAAGAATGGTCAAACGAAGCTACGTGACTCTAACAGACATGTTTGAAATGCTTCCAACGGCACCACAAATCATCTATATATATGGAGCATCCAAAGAACAAAACACAACAATTACGAACAAGCAAACTCATATCGATCAATACATTCTTTGTGCCCTATGTTCTTATGCTCATTCTTTATACTTCAGTGATTATATATTTGCTCTATGAGAGAGATTTTCATTACAAACTCAATATTTGTTATTGAGACAACTTAAGGTTGTGGAACCTTGAGTTGGGGATTTGATTACAATGTGTAAGGGGGAGCGAGTGTCCAGTGAAAGAACATGCTGTGTAATGAGGTGCCAAAAACCCACTAAATCTTGGAAGTTATAGTGAAACTCTCAGAGAAGCTCTGAGGACTGGATGTAGGTCAAAGTGGTTGTGGCCGAACCAATATAACTCCCGGTATACACTTCGGTGATATTTCTCCTAGCCCTTAACTACTTTAAATTCCAGTCATTTTTATATACACAATGAAATTTCTGGTATCACTTAATTTACCCCCTCTTGGGTGAAAGCTTGCACTAACACAAAGGAGGTGACAATTCCTATCAGGGGCCTGTGTGGCCACCTGTGTCGGCCTGGCCGGCTACCTGTATAGGGCCGTTACATAAAAAGGCCAAAAATGGAAACACCTATTTCCATTTCGATATGTGCAGAGTGATAAAGACCAAATTCCATAAGCACACAGAAAAAGTACTAATATATTGATAATATGTATTTGTTTGCATACAGGAATCAACCATGCAGAATTCAATAATATCTGCAAATATGTACAAAATATACAAAAATATTCTAAAAGACAGACTATCTATAATCACAGTCTTCATCTCGGGATCCGTGCCTATAAGTGCACTCTACTAACTTGTCTTTGGATCTGCTAGTTCCCGCTGACACATTTTTTGTTTATGAAAAAGAATGAGATTCCAAGGAATCCCAGTTACAACATACTATCATTCATAAAAATGTGGAGAGTAGATATGATATGCACCATGCATGCACCCATTAATGAACAATATAGACACATGTATACATAGGATAGGGCATTACCACCACTATCCAAGTACCTTGGTTGGATTGTTACTCTACAACTATGTTAGAGTGCACTTCTTGCACTCGTTGTCCCTTCTTGGCAGACTGCCCCTTCTGGACAAATCATGTTGATTAATAAAAGCACAAACAATGATAGCCACACAATCATATAAACTATGACATGATGTATGAAGGATAATGTCACAACCTTAAGTCTTTTGCACCTTGAGATGCATGCCAACAACTCGATTCTCAGCTTGGTCCCAACATATTTAATGTAGAAGAATTAGGTTTAAACCCATTCATGTACTATTATAGGCACTTCCATAGTGTTTTTAGTGATTATATGAGTCTATTGTGAAAATTTACCAAAATGCCCCTCTATACCCGGTCCGACCGTACTTTTACTGAAACTTTGACTTGGGCTATTCTGACATATTTTCACCTAAAAAATCTGTTTTCGGCCTTGGAATTATCAAATTCACTGCCAAAATAGCAGAATGCCCTTGGCAGCCCTTATTTCAGGGTTTCAGGAGCGTTTTGGTCATTATGCTTTTTAAAGCTTTCTTGAAAATGTGATCAACTATAACCCCATCTAATTTTCTCTCATGAACACAATGGAATCATTAGATCATCAAAATCCAACTCCAATCCCCTGAACCACCACTGGCCAAAACTTTAAGCTTCTCCAGGAAAAGTTGGGGTTTTCAATTCTAACTTCGCAGATTTGCTCCTTTTTACTCCTAATCACTTTATTAACCATTTAATTTCATTAAAACCACCATTTAAACTCAATTTTGGCATCATAACGCCTAAGGCACACCATTTCCCACATTTTACAATCAAAGCAAAACTAACAGAAATTCATCGATTAAATTATCCACAATAGCCAGAACAACCAAAGATTGAAGTTTAGGAAGTCACCTTAGCTTCCTTCTGACTTTTTCCTTGTTGGCTGAAACCCTAGCTCCCCCAACAATATAATTTTGCTTCACAAACACCTTAATTCACATAGAAGAGAAGCTTAGAGGAAGGATTACACAAGTAGGAGCTAATTCACGAAGAAATCAAGCTTACCTGGCGAATTTTCTCTTCCTTCTCTCTACAGATTCTCACAAGCTCTCTCTCTTTCTCTCTCTTTTGTGCACAAACTAACAGAAAATGGGCATGGAACGGAAGGAAATGACTTTCAAAAACATCTCATAATTTCCCTTAATTTAATTAATTAATTTCCCATTTTCAGATTTAAGCAAATTCTGACAGATTTTCTACCCAAACTTTGAAAAATCTTAACTAAATTTTTAGACATCGTATTAGAATGATTCCAAAGGATATATAACCTTTACCAAGTCTAGTTTCAAAACAAAATATAGCCTTTAGCCAACAAGCAGCTAAAAATTCCCAGATTTTAAGTTTTTGAACGTTGTTCTAGAAAATAGCCAATTTCCCAAGGCTAACTTCAAAAATCCATAACTCTTTCCATACAGCTCCAAAAATTACCCATTACCTATCAAATTAAACTTACGATGTCTACTTTCATCCTATAAATTTCATAATTTTTTATCATCATTTGGTTATCCAAAACCATATGACAAACTCACTGCCTCACCGGGAATTTTCATTGGCAACAAAATCACATCCTTCAAAATTCACCCTTCCTTTTTATAGGATATTTCCTCATATTTACAATTTATATTGGTGAATACAAGTTGGGGTGTTACATCCCATGCAGTTTAGAAATTGATTTCTCCATGTTTTTCATATTGTAGTTTATAACAAACTAGTCATAACTTTCCGGGAGTGAGTTCAAGATCTAATATGTAGGTAACTCTTGGCTCATGGGAAATCCAAGCCTCTCAAGGTGGTCAATGTATCCTTCCATATTTAACTCGTGATAAATAACTGATGTACCTTCAGCCATCTTGCAGGAATGTAAGACCTTTATGGTCTCATACCTTTCTTGCCTTACCTATTGCAGGAACATTTCCTTGAGATGTATAATCATCTCATGAGCCTCCATAAGTTCCAGATCTCTTTGGAGCTATGGAACTATGGCAGCAAGCATCAAGCAACCTAAATCCATAGAGTATTTCTTATGCTTCATGTAAGCATCTTTATGAGCTCTTGGAGCTTTAGCTGCAGGCTCCTCAGGAATGGGTTAATCTAGGACATATGTTTTTCTTTCCTGCTTGAGAAAAATTCTCAAGTTCTTGAACTAGTCAAGAAATTTTATCTTATTGAGTTTGTTCTTTTCAAGGACTCATTGCAATGATAGTGTAACAGTATTACTAATTGACATGATTCTACAATAAAATATGCAAATTAGGTTAGCAATCTCCTACTAAATTAACAACCTTCAATATAATAATTAGTGGCATAAGATCTATATTTCACTTAAATTTAAGTCCACTTTGGTAGGACGCTTAAATAAAATTATTTAGGTAGGTAACCTCTTTACCAATTACATCACATGTAACCCTTAGATCTTTATGGAATTCAATCATCATATGATCCGGCATATTTAATCCCATCTAATGCCTTGAGATCCAAAATTGTTTTGTTAATCTTAATTAAGTCAAAGCAATAATGAATCTTGGTGTGTAGCACTATTACTTACCTTTGTCTCACCAATATAACTCAAATACATCCACTTTGGTGGAACCTACAATTAAGCGATCTAGGTTTTGACAAGTATTCATTAATTTACAGCATTATGACTTAAGATTTCATTCAGATGGCTTAATTAATTATTTCATTTTTATGAATACATATATCACAATTGTATCTCATACAAATATACATATATATGCAAAATAGGCATGTAATGATCTAATAAAAGAAACATAATTTAAATATGACACAATATAGCTCATCTAACCTAAATCCTCTTAAGCCAATGAGAGGACCACTCTAGTAAGAAAAGAAAATACATTGAGAAACCTCATTTAAGCATACGAGGGGAGTGAAATGAAAAGAGAATGTACATCTAGACTATGTAGAGGAAAGCACAGCATGCAGGCCGTATTTAAAAAATTTACAACCTTTGTAAAACTAGAGCCATATTGTTCACCATAACCAAATAGGTTTTGGAATTAAAACCACAACAAATAACAATTCATACAATATGAAAAGCAATAAATGTTATGACTATGTCATGCTACGAATAGTTAGCCACGAAGGTCCCACTACCAAACCTATGCTCCCTAGTCCTCCTCTAAGAAAAGAGGAAGGAAAAGAAGAAGATAGGGAGTGGTTTAGAGGATAGTTTAGGTGATCCTAATTCCAGTGGAAGGGTATCTTTGAGCTTTTTCCCCCTATTAGTAACTGACCATATGATTAGAGGAGAAAATTGACAAGTTCTTTAATTTCCCTTATATTCTCTCAACTTTCTTTTCTCTAACTCTTATGTAATTTTTAATTAAAAAATAACTTCTTTTCATTTATTGTCTCTATCGATAACCAAATGTAGGATTTCTATAGTACTAGCTTCCTCATATTTTACTTGATTTTTAAGCTTTTTTACACTAGCAGTAGAGGCATCACATGTCTCCAAGAACAGTTGAATCTTCTTAATATATTCATTAACATTTCTTGTAAGAGATCCCCACATATTTCTACTCAACATGATGTGTAATCCCCTGCCGTAATTATATCCGAAATACGCGATTAAAGTGAAATAGAGACCAATAAGAAGCAAAACTACATTTTACAAACCCATCTACTAGACGGGGTTTTCATAAATACCTTTCGAAATCATTCATAACCTGGTCTCACATTCACATTCCGAATACAATTACTACACAAAGATAAATCACATTTAAATAAATCAGAGTACACAATATAATAATCCCGGCAATTCCGGTTTCCATATATTAACTCAAGCTTTATAGGGCACATTTGCCCATACAAGCCCTCATATGGGGATTACACAAATCTTCTTAAATACATCTACAAATATCGTATCCAAACACATTCCAACCCATACATATCGAAAACTGAATCCAAACATACATAATACTCCCAACTATGATAACCAATCCACCATATCAAATACTGAAGAAGCCCTTGTCGCCCTTGGATGCTTACTCCCTCCTCGAGCCTCTTGCCCTGTCTACATGATTAGTAGCGGAGGGTGAGATTCGAGAGAATCTCAGTAGGAAAACAATATCAATATGCATGTATGATAAATGTTTAATGCATGACATGCTTGCATCACATAACTATCACAATGACAAATCTGTAAGCTCAATGCTTCCAACAATATACTAATGGCCATAGCATAAATTGAAACATAGCTTCAAATAACACATAACCATGCAAAGTAAAGACATGCACCAACACATTAATACATATATCAAATACAAGCATGAGAGATATGTTCCCTACACTCTTTCCACGTATGCTCCAGCTCCGCTTACTCGCGATCAGAACGAATACCAAACCACGTCCAGGGCGAACATCAACCCTATAATCAAAGCAAGGACATAGGGTTATTCTCTATTCTAAAACCTTACTTCCATATCACTTAATGTTGGTTACCATTTAACACCTTTAGGTGGCTAAAATAAGCTCAACGAAAGCTTAAAGGATTGGGACGTACTAGGTTGGAAATCACCTTTCAAAATCTCAAAATGCTGAAAATGGGGGTTGGCTGCAGCCAAGACCCTCTGGCTGCAGCCAGAACATGCACAGAAGGTTTTTGGCTGCAGCCAAGAATTTCTGGCTGCGGCCAAAACGCTCACAGAAACTTTTGCGCTGCAGCCAGGATTTTCTGCTGCAGCCAAGGGAACTTCAAAAATTCATAACTAATTCCACAAAAATCGAAATGAGGTGATCCCAAAGCCAAATGAAAGATATTCACGTCCTATACACAGGAAAAATATTGTATAATACTGGAAATCACCACATAAATACAGAATTTCCAAAAACTCAAGACTGTCCCAAAACAGTGTTCATTTTCGACCTCAAACTTTGGATAGCTATAACTCATAGAAGACAAAACGAAATGGCATATATTATATGTTCATTTTGAAGCTTAAGATGTGAACTTCAAGATTGGAAAGTTTCAGAATTTTATAACATCATTTTCCCATTCAAAATGGCAACACAAACAGACTGCCCAGAACAGCAATTCAAAAGACAGAATTCCAGATTTTGACAATTGCTTCCAATGGTTCCCATTTTCATACCAAACCTCATTCCCACATAAATTTGCACAAGGAATCCATTGGAAATACCAAATCAACCAAATTCACATTATATTGACATGTTTCACAATGAATTGCAATATGTCACACAATTCACAATACCAACTCTACATTACAATCTCTTTCCATTTCAAATTCAAAACCAATTTCAATGATGCCAAAACATAATATGACACCATTTTCATCATCAAACACAATCCAATTCATCCAATCAAAAATCACATGAAAATCAGGGCAAAATTCGAAATTCACAAAGCTCAACCAAAACTCACAAAACTTAGATCAAAAGGCTTCAAATACACACCTCTTCCTCTTTCCCAAACCAATTCTTTGATTCTCCATCTTTCCAAATTTCCTCAAGCCACAAAACACCACCAATCAAGAATCTAAAACCATAGAGATGAAGCTCTCATCACTATGAACAACATTATAGAAGGGTGTTTTAGCAATAGAGGACAAGAAACAAGGCAAATCTTACCTTTTTCTTTTCTCTTTCCACCTTGAAGCATGGCGCCATGGAGAACAAGAGAGAGAGATGAGATGATGAAATGAAGATGATGAAGAGAGAATCAGTTTTTTGGGAGTCAAAACCGTCCACATAAAGAGAGGAAAGAGGGAAAATGAGTTGAAATCCTTGACCAAATCCAAGGGCTCAAATTGTGACACTTGTCACACCCTTAATCCATCTCTATGAGTTCACATGAACCCACACACATGGGATTCCACCCACTTAATCTCTACACAAATCAATCTCAACCATTGATCTTGAAGTTACCAATGAGTTTTCTCTTCGGTAACTGACCAATTGGTCGGTAACTTTACCGTTTTGCCCCTGATTATGGTAATTCCTCTTGAATCACCTTCAAATACCTTTTCTCATTCATTTTCTTTCACAATGCACCCTCCCCTCTATTTTAAGTCAATTTAGAGGTTAATCCATAATTGAACTTAAATACAGGGTTTCGGCGCTGCTCACAACACATACGAATCACATCGGGTGCCAACTCACACCATAATCTCCAAAAGGGTTCATTCATCACTATTGACATCCACTTTTGGAGTCATTAACCCTTAATCACAATTTGGGATCTTGCTAAACCGGGGCTTAGCAATACACTAATCTCAGGCTTATTCTCTAACCTCAAGTCTCAAAATTTGGGGTATTACATGATGCCCATGAGATTTTGAATCTAAAAACTCCATAACACAAGAATACCAAAGCTAGGCCAGGTTTTCCTTGGTCTCCTATCCTTCTCGATTAATCACCATCAATCGAATCCAAAGCAATATATCACATACAACTTATATATCACATATACAATTCATAATTGAGACAAAACCTTAAATTCAACTTAAACGCACAATTGTCCTATCTTTGATACCATTATTGGGATTGGTAGGCACAGCAGAAAATTAAAATTCAAAAGTTTTCCAATCCCTACTACGGATCTGTCAACATTGTTTAAATTGAGTAGTGGAGAAGTGTACATTTCTTATGTGTTCAATCTTTATTTTCGATCTCAAGGAACTAACAACTCGGATAAACTCCCTCTACCGATATCCATACGAATAGAAATCCAACACGAACAACGTGCTAATGCCACCAACGTCTCTCTCTAGAGTTTTTTATTCTTATGGATCTCTATCTTGATTTTTTATCACCCGCAGAAAACCCTAGCTCACCTTTTTTAAATAGCTAGTCAAGGCTTTCTATTTTATTATGGATATTGGATTTTTAAAATTAATCTTAATTAATTTCAAAATCCATATCATACCAATTAATACTTTATTGTCTTTTGATAAGCAAATGAAATAAATATGGTTTAGTTAAAATCTATCCAATAGTTTTAATTTAACCTATTTATTTAATCTAAATAAAAAGCCAATGGAAATAGATTTTATTTATCTTTATAAATTAAATCTTACATATTATATCTTTACCTTGTTAGTTATTAAATTTAATTTATTATATAAAACTAAATTTAAAATTAACACAATATAATAATATTATCATATATAATATAAATACACACACACACACAAATATATATATATATATCAAAAATACGTATATGTTTATATAATATTATTAATTTTCTTTTTGAATATATTTATATATATTTGTCCACCCTAGATTAACCAATACATTCATTAAATCTAAACATATCTTAGATTCAATGAATTTGGATATTATAGCTCGTGTTGGGCTATTTTTGTGTACGGCCCTATAGGCCCATATGAAGTTGGTAGTAGGCCAATACTATACTAACGCACAAGTCTTAAGCGGCCTCTAGCAAAACATTACAACTACCCAATTCATATAAGGATCGATAAACCGATGTAACCTATTATACAACCATATCAAGTCCTTTTTGTCACACGATATTTTAGTCAAGGATGAGGCATGGAGAATGTCATCCTCCTATTCCTGACCATTACTTTCTCAATCCCGGAGTAGTCTGACTATATAAATGGAAACACTTTTTATCGTAGTATAGCAATACATTTCTCAGATTCACTCATTGAGGGGCCCAGTAATATCTCTACTAATGTGACGGACAAATTCCATCTTGACCATTCATATTCCTTTACATGAAAACCACCAAGTTCGAACATAGCCTTTATCATCACCCTGTCAAAGGTGACTTTTAACTAGGTCAAAGCTGAGCGACTCTCATGTAGAAATTATGATGATCTTAGGTAAAAGGGCATAGTGACGTGGTTATACATGAGACAAGCTTATGACTTGATCCATGCATCTTTCTCATATCAGGTCGGTCCAACACCTTGTACTCTTACAAGTGCCTAAGACTTTGATTTGTATCTCCATACCTCCTCAAAGTCATACCAGTCTTATTTCATAAATGACCAACACGGACATTTAGGACAATCATTATGATTTATCCAAGGATAGTTATCACAGTGAACATGCAAATAATATGTTAACATAATGGAGAAGTTGATTGAATAATAATGTTCAAAGTACAATGATTGGACCCTAGGGCATGATTTCTAACAGTAGATCTAGCATTTTCTCGTGAAGCATGTATATCTGTGCAATGATAAGACAATGCTTTATGTATTATCAAATTGTGTTGCTTGGGTACATGTGTAAGAAGGGGGTTGAAAATGGAGATTACAATATGCTAAGTCCACGACAACCCCACTTCTGATTATAGTGGTTGGCAACTTATAGGTTCAGACTAAAGTGGGGGACAAGGAAGGGAAACCAGAGTTTAAGGTGTAGTTTGATCTTTGGTTAGGTCATACTACATTTGAAGTATTGGCCCACATTAAGGTGTAATAAGGAGGAGTTAGTTTAGAGGGGCTAACCAGGCATGCGTTTGTTTATCTAAAAGTGTATATATATTGTTAATTATATTTCTTATTTATATGAATTTATTTGGCTTCATTAGCTTATATTCCTTTCTTGGATATTCTATAATTTGATTTGGTTACTGGGACTTCTTGTCTCACCTCATTATTGTTAAAATTTTTCATATGCGACCCCTAATCTTTTCAGAGGCCAAGGAAAGTAGCCAAAGGCGTAGGCATCGATAGCCCTATAGGCCTTAAGCTTCTAATATGTGACTTGATTATTATTTTGCCATTTTAGGGCCCTCATGTTTTAAAATACTGTTTTATTGTTTTGAATAACTATCATTGGGTAACTATTTTCTTCTTGTTGGGCATAAGGCCATATTTTGCATACTCTGATATTTTAGTAGATCCACTGTTACAACGTGTGGTTAAAAGATGTTTTGAGTTAACCCTTTTAGTAGCATCAATGTTGCAAATATGACTTGTGGGTTGTAGTTTCGTATTCCTAATTAATTGTGAACAAAGTTTTGACTTTTTATAATGGGTTTGTGGGTGGGTTTTGTACCCCTAACCCTAATGTGTTTTCTTGAAATATTATGTTTCAGCTTATCTGTTATTAATCAGGCTTTCAATTAAGCATAACTATGAGGTGCCTATTACCTACATCAAGCCAAAGCCACTTAAACTATTAAAATTTTACATATTTAGCTAGATGCACATGATTAATAACCCTTGGTTATTAATCATTTGAATTAATTTTCTATTGACCATGAGGTGCCCATTGCCTGTATCTAGTCAAAATGTCAAAAAAAGCAATTCTATTTGCACCTATTTTCAGCTAACAACGGAGTAATCAATAAAACCCAAGTAGAAAGGGTATGATCTTTCAACTATCAACTAAGTTTGTAAATAAACATAAATATTTTAAAACTAATATTTGTGGATTTTTTTTGGGGATAAATATGGAATGAAATAGAAGTTGGTTTTGAAAATTTGAATGGTAATCTTCAAGACCAATAGATTTATCTATCATTGCTTCAAAAGATAATGGCAGTGTGTGCTAGTTAACAAGATTACCCAAAAGACCCTTTAAGTTACATGAGTTAGGCCAATTAAATCATCCACACCAAGCAATATTTAGTCGCTCTCACCAAAACACAATTCAAAATACTAGTGAATGGAATTAATAATATGCGATGACACAAGTAACTAAGAACCCTTAAATTACCAACACAAATAAATATTCATAACAATTTGAAGCGAAAGCTAGTATATTACATGAAATTGCTACTACTGAAGCACAAATGTCAAATACATAATGTCAAATCCAAATACACATCTAATTTCATAAATTGTATGGAGCCCCAATACAAAACTTCAATCATATACATCAATTAAACTCTAAGCCTATAATTTCACTAAAATATATAATGGAACAAAGTAAGAAACTAGATGATTAAACACTCCTTTATAAAGCTCCAAGCTCAAGAATTAGTCCATTGCTCTAGGAGAAGAAGAGCTTAACCATACATAGCCATAGATGAAGCTCCGAAGATCTATAGACGTTCATCCATGGTGGACATTAAAGAAGATGAAGGTTGAAGGTGATAAATAGTGAAAAATGAGAAGAAATGAAGGTGGGATATATGGAGAAAGATGGAAGATAAAGGAGAAGAGGGTATAGACTAAAATGATCAATGAATGATGAATATGGAGGCTGGAAGTCAAAGAAATAGGCTAAAAAATGGGTCCAAGTGTACACCTTAATTTTAAGCCCCTTATACATAAGCATTAATTCACTTGTTCTGGCTTAGGAATATCAGTGATTAAAGTTCCCAAACCAAAGCTCACCATATTAATTTTTCCTTTAGGGGTTACTATTCTTTAACTATCAGAGTACTTCTTTGCTCATACATGTGCATACTTATAGACACACCCTATGGCATGTTTTTAAAATTAATCAAACATGTAACATATTACATATACTCTTCTTCACTTATATACCTACAATTCTTTGTCACCTTGTCTCTTACACAACTTCATGCACTTTTCTTCTGTGCGCTTACATACATGTGTGGTTGGTGAGGGAGGGTGAGATTCGGGGGAATCTCAGTAGCAAACAATACTAACAACGCATGTAAGATGAATGCTAGTGCATAATATGCTTGCCTCATATAGGTTCATGTGTTAGAAATTGTGCCCTAGGGGCCAATCATTGTATTATGAACATTATTATTTAATGAATTTCTCCATTTTTATCATATTATTTGTATGTTCATTATGATAGCTGTATCCTTAGATAAATTATAAAGATTGTCCTAAATGTCCTTGGTCAGTCATCATGTAGGAGCAAAGATGAGGTGAGAACAGTATGCTTTGTTGCTATTCCATTTCTTTCTATATATAGCTCTGCCCCTTCCTGTGGCAAACTGGTCAATGGACAGTGCAGTCTATTTCTTTGGTGTCTTCTATTGCTCATACTTAAACATCTATACAGAAAAGGAATATACATATATGATTTCAAGCAGTCATGTTTATATTGAAATGGCTTTGCATTTACATCCAAAAATAACCTCTGTACACTGTCATTACAAACATCTTCACTCCATTACTAAATATCACAGGTAATGTACTATATGTCCATACATTTGTTTAATAAAAGGAAGAAACCCATAAAGACCACATTCTACTAGTTTGTTCTTCTTCCAGGTCCAAAAGATAGTGTCAAGAAAGAAGGACAGGGTAGTCTTAATCCAAACATCCCTGGCTATCCACAACCTAACAATGTTCCTTTCCCTATATAACGTGTCCACTCTTTCCAGAAATGTTGCGTACTATGCTGGGGTAGTGGCATAGTCATGATAGGTTGCTAGGTATTACCCCTTGAGACACTCCCACAGCTCATGGTCAACGTGTGGGTCATAAGCTAACTCAATCTCAAGTGCCTTAGAGCTAGCTATGGAGTTTGTCATATGCTAGTTCGACTATCTCCAAGTCCTCTCTATCCCCAATAGAGGACTCCACTCTCAATCTGCCCCATAGTACCACAGTAATTGCTATTCTAACCCTCTTTCTCAGAGTGAGCATCATGTTGGTCCCCCTTGGGTCCTATACGTGAGAACACGTTAACCCTTCAGTATGCGCGTATCTCCTAGGGGTTGGTTAACTAATGAGGTGTTGTACTTCTCTACCTTCTCCGAGGCATAATTCCTATACAAATGCACTATTTAAGGTCAATATACCTACATAGCAGGGAAACCTTAACCTAATGGCAAAAACTTCTGCTTGATACAAAAAATGAAACACCATACTTTCAGAGCATTTAAATCAGTTCAAAACATGTCATGAAGTCAAACCGGAGACCAGAAACAGTTTTCAACCTAGTTGGGATCCTGACTTCAATACAGGGTTCGATCTTGTATTTAAGTAGGTTTTCCAAAAAATTTCAAAACATTTTCGTTGTAGTCTCATTTTTCATTTTTCGAATATGTTTGACTTATTCAGTTCTATTACCATTTGTTAATATTAGAGTGCTTACTGAAGTTCTTAGTGAATATTCTGGTTAAGTTCATTAACTAAAGGGGCCACATTGTATGGTTACCCTGTTCCAGTTCATTTACTATATTTGTGTACAAGACTTACTGTTATAGTGTACTTATACATATCATATGCAGATCCTTAAGAACTTTATAATTAATAGAAAATAAGCTTTAGATTTTCAACTCTATTCGTCCGTAGCTACCTTCTTCCCATGTGAGCTACTTGCTCGTATTGCAGATTAGTTATCAGAAAGGGATATGATTCAAAGAATCCCAGTGGTAATAGATAACACTCATATAAAATGCATACTGAAAACCATGCTATATCAACCATCACATACCAGACAATTCAATATTCATTCAACATTTAGATATGTGCTTAACAATGTTTATGAAGAGCATTTGAGCCAAAGAAGTAATTTAGAAGGTGAAAATTGAGCAAGAAGGTCTCACCTTGTTCTTATTTTTCTTTTTCTCTTTCCTTTAGTTTGTTGGCCAACTTTTCCCTAGTGAGTGTCAGAGAGAAATGTTCTCAATTTTCTCTTCATTTCCTCTTGAATACTTGGCCGAAAATTGGTCCAGAGAAGAGAGAAAAATATGTGGCTAAAAATGTGTCTACTTGCATAAGCCTCAAGTTAATTAATCATGTGTGGTTAATTCCATTTTGTTGACTTTTTCTTTCCACTTCTCATCCTCTTTTGGCTGAAATTTTACTCTTGAAAATGGAAGAAGAATTGTTGACCAATTGCCTCACTTTGACTTGCCATTGGTCAATAATTTTCCAAGTTGGAAAAGTTGACAAAACTTTGACCAATTGACCAAACTTGTCTTCTTTCTTTATTTACCTTTGTTGACCAAAATTTAACCCTTATGTAAGGAAGGTTACCTTACTTTTGAAAATCAAATCTTGGCCCTTCATTTTGTCTTCCAATTTTAACCTCAAAATCAAGTGGCAATTATCTCTTTTGCCCTTGATTATGACAATATTATTTCTTGCGCCATTAGTTCTTTTAGTTCTCTGTATTATTATATTTCTTTCTAGACACCATTTCCCTTTTCCTTTGGATCCAAGTTAGGTTTTATGTCATTCTAATACACCCTAAAGGAATCGGGTACTTTGATGCGACCCAGAATCAACAAATTAACTCTCCAAATTCAAGTCAAGATTTGAGGATGAATCCTTTTGAGGAGAGAGGGAATGATGTGATCCAGAATCAACAAGTTGTCCCTTCAAATTCTAGTGACATCTATTCTATTTCAAATGATCATTATCAAATTCTAGCTGGACAAATCATGAGAGCTCAAGCTAAAATATTCAAGGAAGCAATGATTGAGCTGATTGAAGAAGTTATTGTAAATCAAATGGCAAGTGGATCTGATTTACAAAACAAATATGCTGAAAACGTCACTATATTCATTTGTGCTAAATATGGAGTTGTTAATAAAGTTTTGGGCTTGGAAACTTCAAAACAAAGAGCTTGGACCTAGTACTATACATGGGAGGCTCATTTGGGCCTAAATAAGCACATTTTGAGCCTTAATTTGCTTACTACATTTTCTTGAAGTTAGGTGTGCGAAAATCAACAAGGAGTTGGTGGCAGATTTGACTTTTGCTTTCTTTAGCATGTTGTATTTGATTTTTCAACTTTCTTCTAGATTGTATTAGACTTTTAGGTTTCCTAGCACATGGTTTTATAATTTGTATTGGTTGTTTTCAAAATTTCACTTATTGCAATTAGGTCATATTTTCCTATAAATACTTGGTGCTTCTTCATTTGTAAGACACACAATTCAGATTTGAATCATAAATGAAAGTTACACTTCTGCACTTTGTTTCTTGAGAGTGGATTCTCTCTAAGGGTTCTTTTTAGAACTAACAAACTTATCAAGGCTTGATCAACCTTGTGGCGTTTTCCAACACTTCGGGTCCTTGTTCTTTCGTGTTCAAGGGTTCAAGTGGATCTTCGATCTGTGTTTAGCTTTCTTGGGGTGTGTATATTTCAGAATTGGTTGTGGGTTCATGGGATCTTCCCTTGTGGGTTCACACTATCTTGGTATCAGAGCTTTGGATCTAAATTCAGGTCATCTCTATCTATTCTTCGTTTCCATTTTTGTTTCAAGTTTTGTGCTTTATTCTTGTGTCTATCCGTGTTCAGATTTGTTACTTCTATTCGTGAAGTTTTTCTTTGTGTTTTCCAATATTTATATGTCAAATTCATAGTTTAGAATCTCTTCTTTCATCTCGGTTTGGAATCATTTTAATACGATTTGTCATTTGTGAGTTCTATCTATTTTAATCTAGTTAGGTTTCTGGAAAATTCTGGGCTTGTTCATCTTCGTTTTTCCAGAACGTCCTGAAATATTATGTCCTTGTTTGACCACTTTTCCTTTGTGTTTTTCATCATTCAATAGGTCTTTTTCATAGTTTAGAATCTCATCTTTCTGTGTTGGCATCATCTCAATCCAAAATTTTCACTGAGAGTTATAGTTTTTCCAAAATAGACGCTTTTCTGGAATTTCTGGGTTCAGATTTCTTGAGTTTTGTTGTTCTCTTTAAATTTCAGTAGAGGAAAAAAAAAGACAAAGAGCATCAGAAAAAGAAAAAAATATATTTGATAAGAAAAGAAAAAAAAACTGAAGAAAAAAAAGGGATTGTGTTGGAAGTGTTTTGAGCAATATCTATTGTCATACATAGAATTTGTGAAGTCTATGTCATTTAAAAAGTCTTGATTTCCTTGAACTTCCTTTTCCAATACTCGCTTTGATATTCCATATTTCTAAGTGTTGTGTTGATTCTGCAAATTGTGATTGCTTTGATTATGAATTGCTTAGTTCTTTAAAGCTCCTCAAGAGGAATCTAGAGTGGAAAAAGGCAAGAGTGACATACATCAATCTAAAAGCCAAATTTGAGTGAAACACGAGTGACACTAAACTTGTTTGAGTGAAACACGTGAGTAGAGTGGTGAGGTCCATTTTTCTCTAAATCTAACTTTTCAGGTATCATCAATATGCATGATGAAGAGCTTCAAACAAATTTTGACTCCCTACTAAAAGGACTTCAAAGGTTTACTGATGAAGCAGAGCAATGGATGTCTAGTCACAATTCCAAATCAAAATTCCAAAGAAATCTCCAAAATTTGAAACAAGGTTCTATGACTGTTGATGAATATTTTCAAGAGTTGGAATTAGCTATGACTAGAGCTAGAGTGAAAGAAACTTCAAAAGCCACTAAGGATCGTTTTGTGAATGGGCTTAATTATGAATTAGCTTCTTTTGCAAAGACCTTAAGTGGTGCGAACCCACAAGGGAAGATCCCACGAACCCACAACCAATTTTGAAATATACACACCCCAAGAAAGCTAAACACAGATCGACGATCCACTTGAACCCTTGAACACGAAAGAACAAGGACCCGAAGTGTTGGAAAAACGCCACAAGGTTGATCAAGCCTTGATAAGTTTGTTAGTTCTAAAAAGAACCCTTAGAGAGAATCCACTCTCAAGAAACAAAGTGCAGAAGTGCAACTTTAATTTATGATTCAAATCTGAATTGTCCCTACAAATGAAGAAGCACCAAGTATTTATAGGGAAATATGTCCTAATTGTAGTAGGTGCAAATCTGAACATAGAAAATACAAATTGTAAAACCATGTGCTAGGAAACCTAAAAGTCTAATAAAATAAACACAAAAGTCTAATACAATCTAGAAGAAACTTGAAAAATGAAATACAAATGCTTAAAGAAACCAAAAGTCAAATCTTCCACCAACCCCTTGTTGATTTTCGCACACCTAACTTCAAGAAGATGTATTCAGCAAATTAAGGCTCAAAATGTGCTTATTTAGGCCCAAATGAGCCTCCCATGTGTGGTACTAGGTCCAAGCTCTTTGTTTTGAAGTTTCCAAGCCCAAAACTTGATTAACAACTCCATATTTAGCACAAATGAACTTAGTGACGTTTTCAGCATCTTTGTTTTGTAAATCAGATTCATTGATCCAATTGTCATTTGATTTACAACAATTTCTTCAATCAGCCCAATCAATGCTTCCTTGAATATTTTAGCTTGTGCTCTCATGATTTGTTCAGCTGGAATTTGAAAATGATCATTTGAAACGGAAGAGATGTCACTTGAATTGGAAGGGACAACTTGTTGATTCTGGATCGCATCATTAAGCTTCTTGGACATTGATCTTTTGGTTCAATTTGTTGCTGAGCATGAGCAAAAAATCAAGCAACAAAGATGTTCAGAACGTAGCTCAAATGCAAAGGAGATTGAAAGCTTCAATGTTACAGTTTCTAATGATGAGAAAGTGCTAACTAAGGAGGAAGAAGTATTGAATGTTGAAAGTCTTGCTGACCAATGTGTGGAAGAAAACCTCATTAGTCCAAACACCAATCTTGTGGTTGAAGAAGTTCCTCTCAATCATGAAAAGAAAAGTAACATATGAGTGAGAGTGATTTCAATGAAACTATTTTAGAGAGAAAAATTCAGTTTGAGGGAGAAAAAGATATTGAGAGCATGGAGTGTTGTCAAAATAAAGAGAGCAAAAATGAGAGTGAAGAATTCAGTGAAAAGAAAGATGAAAAGAGTCGTGAGAAAAGTAAGGTTAAGAGTGCTGGCAAGGATATTGTTTTAGTTACTAATGATCTTAATCATTATTTTCCTTGTGATTTTGATGTGTTGCAGGTATTCTTGGATTTGATTCCTAAGAAGCCACCCGATGGATTCTTATCTTCAAGAAGCATTGAACTTCCATTTCCTTCAAGTGACATTGAAAAACATTTTGGTTCTCTAAAGTTTGATATTGTTGATAACTTGCTGCCCTTAAGATGCCTTGAACTCAACACTTTTAGTTTTTATTGTTCCATGGATTTTGCAGTTTGTAGGTGTTCTTATATGCATGTTGCAGCTTGTTTTGATGATACTCTTCTTTATAGCAACAAACATGATGAGCATGTGAATCATTTGCTATACGTGCTTGAAGTTTTGAGAAAGGAACAATTGTTTTCAATTCTGGAAAATTCTGATTGTTGCATGGAAAACATTGATTTCCTTTGTTATGTGTATTTGCTTGGTCAAGGTAAGCTTAACTAAAGGCATACATGCTAGCTGAAATTTATTGAGACATTTCCGTATGTCATCATATATAAGAAAGGTAAAGGGAATGTTGTTGTTGAAGTATTGTTAAGAAGGTATAGTGCTCTTTCTTCTCTAAATACCAGATTGCTTGGATTTGAATATGCTGAGGAAATGTATGCAAATGATATTGGCTTTGCTGAATTGTTTCTTCCCTGTGAAATTGAGCATTATGCATCCAAAGCCAACAAACAAAGAAGTTGTGTTCTTTTTGAACTTGCTGATGCTTACAAGATTGATCTAGCTTGTGAGTATATTGTTATTGTTACCTTTAATGTGGCTTATATATGTCCATTTGATCCAGGTGGAGATTCATAGACGAATCCTTTTGAGGAGAAAGGGAATGATGCGACCCAGAATCAACAAGTTGTCCCTTCAAATTCTAGTGACATCTATTCTGTTTCAAATGATCATTATCAAATTCTAGCTGGACAAATCATGAGAGCACAAGCTAAAATATTCAAGGAAGCAATGATTGAGCTGATTGAAGAAGTTATTGTAAATCAAATGGCAAGTGGATCTGATTTACAAAACAAATATGCTGAAAACGTCACTATATTCATTTGTGCTAAATATGGAGTTGTTAATAAAGTTTTGGGCTTGGAAACTTCAAAACAAAGAGCTTGGACCTAGTACTACACATGGGAGGCTCATTTGGGCCTAAATAAGCACATTTTGAGCCTTAATTTGCTTACTACATTTTCTTGAAGTTAGGTGTGCGAAAATCAACAAGGAGTTGGTGGCAGATTTGACTTTTGCTTTCTTTAGCATGTTGTATTTGATTTTTCAACTTTCTTCTAGATTGTATTAGACTTTTAGGTTTCCTAGCACATGGTTTTATAATTTGTATTGGTTGTTTTCAAAATTGCACTTATTGCAATTAGGTCATATTTTCCTATAAATACTTGGTGCTTCTTCATTTGTAAGACACAATTCAGATTTGAATCATAAATGAAAGTTGCACTTCTGCACTTTGTTTCTTGAGAGTGGATTCTCTCTAAGGGTTCTTTTTAGAACTAACAAACTTATCAAGGCTTGATCAACCTTGTGGCGTTTTCCAACACTTCGGGTCCTTGTTCTTTCGTGTTCAAGGGTTCAAGTGGATCGTCGATCTGTGTTTAGCTTTCTTGGGGTGTGTATATTTCAGAATTGGTTGTGGGTTCGTGGGATCTTCCCTTGTGGGTTCGCACCATACTTTCTTTCAACTAATTCGCACTGAATTTTATATTCTATTCTGAGTGCGATTTCTAAAATTTATTTTGTTTCTTATGCATTTCTAGGACACTTACTAATCTAAACTTAGTAACCTACTTTATTTAGGCTTATTCCCTAGCTCTAGTCCCAAAATTCGGGGTATTACATAACCGGTGGCCCTTTTGTAAATATATATATATATATATATTAAATCATAGATCTGTTCTGAGTATAAAAGGTCTAAAATATACTTTTTAAACCGGTTACTTTTAAAAGTAACCTAAAAAGCATTAAAATATTTGCTTTATAAAAATAATATTTGCAAGCTTTTAGACCTGTTCTGTGTATACAACCTGTTTAAAATATACTTTTAAAACCTGGTGTTTGTACAAGTGATCTAAAAAATATCAAAAAATTGGTTTTTTAAAAAATTGTTGAAAAGCTTTTACATCATATTTTGTTAAATCTAGTCTACAAAGTGATATAAAACTTAAAAAAGTTATATAGACTTGACTCAGCCACCCTTTGAAAACAAATTTCATGATATTTACATCTTCTCATCTTTATTTCCCATGTTCTTAAAGCTCTTCCCTTCCTTGTCTATCACAAGACCACACTCATGATCTCCTTCCAACCACTTCAGGAGTAACAATGTCTTCCGCTTCATCCCTCAACACTAGTTTTCTTCTCCGTGCTCGTCTCCTCAGTGCTTTTCTTTTTCTTTGTGCTTTTTGGCTTCTTCATGCTTGTTATCTACTAGATCTATGCTTGTCATGCCTAGATCACAGTATATTATGTTCTCACCGAGCCGTCACCCAGATCTATGCTTGTCATATCTAGATCGCACTATCTCATGGTCTCATCAAATCATCACCTAGACCTATGCTCATTTATGCAGATTTGTTCAAAAATAATGCATCAATCTATGTTCAACTAATGCTCCTAGCTGCGTCCTACTGTAACAAATCTTGAACATAATCAGGTGGTTGATGCAACACCAATATGTCCATCAACAAATTGCAAGCCTCAATAGCCATACCCTCAGCAATTGTGTTGGCTTTGTGTGTAGAATGGATTAAGTCAATCTCCTATTCCCTTGCTAACAAGCTTCTAACCTCCACCATCACTGCAAAGTTAAGGAAGTAGGGTGTTCAAGGGAAGCAAAAGGACATGGTAAATGGAAGCAAACTGAACACCATATGGCATTTAATAAGTATGGCATTGGAGGTAGCAATTCAAGGATGCGTTCAGGTAACTAACCTAGTTAGACTAATCTAGTTTATTCACTTAAGTCCCTATCAAGCTACCCTTATACATTCCATAACAATGTCAGCACAAGTTGAACAAAGTTGAACATAAATGCATTAGGAGGCAGACTCAGAAGCAACACCAAAGTTCATATCAAGCAATATCAGCACTACCTTATCCAGAGTTTTACTATATTGAACATGCAAATATGCATAACCAAATTAAACCCTTATCATACACAACCAAAAAAACCCAGGTCCACAGAAGCATAAGGACATTAACCTCAGACATACATGCATTAAGTAAAACTCTTCAGAATAATTAACGATACCTTCAACCTTTGCTTGAGGATCCTCTTCTTTCTCTAGATTTGAACAGTCTTTGGTCACTTTACGAATCAAGTAAGGTCTCTCTTAGTAGGCAATGGACGCTTCTGAAAAGTGGGTTGATGACTTGTTGCAAGAATCAAACAAAGAAAATGGAGATTTCAATGAAATACCCAAAAATGAAACCATTTTTTTAATTGAACGCCTGGCAATTGAAACACAAACCTAACAATAAAAACGAGGTTGAGAACGAAACCAATCGGAGGGAACAAACGATGATAGCCTTACGACAATATATTTAACCGTAAATCTCCGTTGACGGTGGCAAAGTTAAGGACGGAGGAGATAAGGGGAAAGGAGGATCTGCTGCAAACAGACACAGGGGTTTCACTGATGTGCTTGAGTCTTAAATTTTAGAGTTAAAATTAAGCGCCTTTTGAAATCCAGGTCAGTTTTAAGACCGGTATTAATTAATAACCAATCTTAAAAGTAATATTTAAGACCGGTTTTAATTAATTAGAAACCGGTCTTAAAATTAATATTTAAGACCGGTTATTAATAAATAACCGGTCTTAAAAATAGAAACTTTTTAATATCGGTTATTAAATAATAACCGGTCTTAAATTTTTAATATCTAAGACCGGTTTTCATGTACAGCCGGTCTTAAAAATAATAACGATTTTATTTTTTTAATTGTCTTTAATTCAGATAATATTTTCTAGACTGGTTATATTTAGAACCGGTCTAGAAAATATATTACATATATTTATTTTTTTAATTGTATATATTTTAAGACCGATTTTTATTATAACCGGTCTTAAAATTATTTTTAAGACCGGTTATAAATATAACCGATCTTAAAAGTATTTAAGACCCGTTATAGTTATAACCAGTCTTAATATTTCATCATAATTATAAAAATGCCACCGTTCATATTTTTAAGACATTATCCAATATAACCGGTCTAAATGTTCTGGTCTAAAAACCCTTTTCTATACTAGTGCATATTGGCTTTTTTTTAGGTAAGTCCTTTAGTTCGTCTCTTCTTTTAGTAGAGCAATCGTCTTCTTGCTTATCTTTATGTTTTCTTGTCTCTGATGCCATTCTTCTCATCTTCTCCCTGCCCTTCACTGCTAATAAAAACACTTTTAACGTCCATTTTTTAGGCTTTTTAATGTCTGAAAATAGGGCAAAATCTATATGAGCGATGTAGTAAAAAATGACAATAACATCTGTAAAATAAAGGTCGTCTAAAACCTGCACTTTAGACGTCTCCATTTTAAAAAGGGACATCTAAATTGTCATTGTCATACTTTAGACGTCCCCAGTTTAAAATGAAGATGTCTAAAGTGTGAGTGTCAGACTTTAGACTTTTCTATCTTAAAATAGGGACTTTAAAGCCATTTGAATTTTAAATTTCCTGCAGATGTTGGGGCCATCACTTACAGAAGCAAACCCAAGTTCCAAACTGTTCACTACCGCAAGTGCACGGATCGCGTCAAGTAATAAAGTGATAAGTAAGATCGTTCCCTCGAGGATTTGAGTAACAAATTAGTTGAGAAATAGTCTTAGTGAGTTTGATTAAGTTGCGCCAAAACAAAGTGTTGAGTGTGGAAAAAGAACTTTCAAAAGATATTTTGATAAAGACTAAAAATTACTGAACAATAATCTATTTCTTGTGAATTCAATCAATTTTAATAAACCTAGGATTGTTCATCCCATTTGCACTTCATAAACTTAATTTCCTTCCTCTATAAGAATACTTTCATGGGTTATATATATGTCAGCCTAAGATTCACTAGCAAGTGATTAAGCTCTCTCAAGTCATAACCACATTTATACCCTCCATTAACATACACAATCTCTTGCTATAGTTAATGGAAAATAATCTTTAAATAACCACCTTAATTTTGACAATGCTAGGTCAATAACTATATCTCTATGCTATTAACTAACCATCCATTTAATTCTTAAACTTCAAGTCTAGCATAACTCTCCCCAAGTTCTACAATTAAACTAACTCTCTCGATCTTAATCTAATTGAACAAATGATCCATTGTGCTGGCCAGTCACGGATATCAGCAAAAACAGGGGAAAATTAACATATATATACCATTGAGTACCAAAAGAAGGAAGGAATTAAGTTCAATCCATACAAAGGTCTAGAACAATCCTAGAATGAAAAACCTAGCTACTCATGTTCAAAAACAAATCACACATATCAACATTCAGTCCAGCCATATCAGAATTACAATGGAGAAAGGGAATGAGTACAGAAAAACCAAGAGAATCGGAGTTGGAATCTCTTTCAATCTTCAATCCCACTTGATTTCCTTGAGAAAACCCCTCTCCTTTGCTTGCAAATACTCCTTAGCCGCCTCACAAAACTTCTGAATGTCGAACTCCCCCTTGTGTTTCAGCATCTTGCCTTTTAAATGACCTAGAAACAAAACGCACAGCTGCTATTTTCGAGTTTTGGCTGCAGCAAGAAATTATTGGCTGTAGCCAGAAAACGCATTTTTGGCTCTGTCTGTCGTCTGGCTGCAGCCAGAAATGGCATGGCTGCAGCCCAAAACTTTCTGGAGGTTTTCTGGCTGCAGCCAAGCGTCTGTTTTCAACTTTTTCAGCTTTTCCCCAGTGACGCAATCATTACAAAGGGTGTTGTACTTTCTTCCCAACTTCTTGATCAATGATTTGTGCTTCCATTGGCTCTTTGAGTGTCTCAAGTGTGATCCTACAAGCACAATGAAGTCTATACAAAACAAAGGGTGATGTATGATAGCAAAATATTCACATTTAATCAAAGAATTATTCCCTTTTTAACCAAACACTCATGGGGCACATTTCCTTCACACTTCAATCCTTATAAACCCCTTAATAAATCAGAAAGTGTGATAAATTGAGTGTAAATGTGCCATTTTGATATGCATTTCACAAGGCTAACACAAACAAGAATCCTCTGTATTTTCCCACTAACAGCCATCAGAAAGAAGGTAGAAGGAGACCAAAAAAATCACAGCGATGGAAATATTAATGAAGTAGAAACCATAAATTATTAATATTATAATACATCTCATTCAACAATTCCTTCTTAATTCACACACAATCATATCATAGTCAATAAAATTATAGATCTATCATATGAAATACAAATCCAAAATCTACACAATAATAAATCCAACACTGAAATCCTATAGGGAGAGTTGAACTCGTCTTCCCTGTTGGAACGCGGATCAAGACGCATGTTTCATAATCTCGATCTGCAAGCCATAATAACATGAGTTAGAAGATGAAATAGAAGGGAAATCCCAAAAAAAAAAGGAGAGAAGATGAAATACTAAAAAAAGGGTGAGAAAGCAGAACAGATCTGGAGGCGGAAAAAAAATAGAGAAGAGGAAGAAGAAAGAGTTAAAAGAGCAGGAAAAAGCAAGAAGTCTCTTATTAGAGGAGAAAAAAGCTAAAAAGAGATATAAATATAAGTGGGTCAACAAGACAACAAAAATTTCTTAGCAAAATGAAAAACGAAGCACCCAAACGAAGTTGAAAAAAGCAGCCTTTCTGCATCTCCAATATAAATAAGGACCATTTGTCCTGAATATTGAAAAAGTAAAAAATAATAAAATTACTCTCATATCCTCAGATTTTATAATACTTATTTATTGTTTGAGATAAAATTTGAGTTCTTTGATATATTTGATAAGCACAAGTTGTGACCATATTGGCTTTTTTTGACGTGAGTCCTTTAGTTTGTCTCTTCTTTTAGTAGAGCAATCGTCTTCTTGCTTCTCTTTATGTTTTTTTGTCTCTGATGCCATTCTTCTCATCTTCTCCCTTCCCTTCACTACTAATAAAAACACTTTTAACGTCTATTTTTTAAGCCTTTTAACGTCTGAAAACATGGGGACGTCTATGTGAGCGATGTAGTAAAAAATGAAAATAACGTCTGTAAAATAAAGGTCGTCTAAAGCCTGCACTTTAGACATCTCCATTTTAAAAAGGGACATCTAAATCGTCATTGTCATACTTTAGACGTTCTCAATTTAAAATGGGAATGTCTAAAGTGTGAGTGTCAGACTTTAGACTTCTCCATTTTTAAATAAGGACGTCTAAAGTCATTTGAATTTCAAATTTCCTACAGATACTGAGGTCATCACTTACAGAAGCAAACACAAGTTCCAGATGAGAATCCTTTGCATTTTCCCACCAACAGCCATAAGAAAGAAGGTAGAAGGAGACCAAAAAAATCACAGCGATGGAAATATTAATGAAGTAGAAACCATAAATTATTAATATTATAATACATCTCATTCAACAATTCCTTCTTAATTCACACACAATCATATCATAGTCAATAAAATTATAGATCTAGCATATGAAATACAAATCCAAAATCTACACAATAATAAATCCAACACTGAAATCCGATAGGGAGAGATGAACTCATCTTCCCTGTTTGAATGCAGATCAAGACGCATGTTTCATAATCTCGATCTGAAGCCATAATAACATGAGTTAGAAGAAGAAATAGAAAGGAAACCCCAAAAAAAGGAGAGAAGAAGAAATACTAAAAAAGGGTGAGAAAGCATAATAGATCTAGAGGCGAAAAAAGAAAGAGAAGAGGAAGAAGCAAGAGTTAAAAGAGCTGAAAAAAGCAAGAAGTTTCATATTAGAGGAGAAAAAAAAGCTAAGAAGAGATATAAATATAAGTGGGTCAACAAGACAACAAAAAAAATTTCTTAGCAAAATGAAAAATGAAGCACACAGACAAAGTTGAAAAAAGCAATCATTCTACATCTCCAATATAAATAGGGACCATCTTTTGACATCCCTGAATAAATTAGGGGCGTCAAAGGTGGACGTCTCTAATTTATTCAGGGACGCCAAAGCACACCTTTAGCTTGGGGAAGCCAAAGGTACCCCTTTGGCATGCCAAAGTTGGGACCTTAAATTAGGGACGCCAAACGCCCACTTTTGGTGTCCTTAATTTATTTAGGGATGACAAAAGTCGACTTTTACCGTACCTTTTTGATATTGGGACATCTAATCTCTTAAAACTGGCACACAAAATTACAAAATGCCACTGCCTTTATTTTTTACTTCTCTTTTTAAAAAAGGGACATCCTTTGGGATAATAAAATCTATATTTTGTAGTAGTGCTGCTCACTTCATGTTGCTGGTTTTCTTCATATGAGTAGTGTAAATGGATTAATCTTTGCTCTGCAATTATTCTTTGTGTGTGCGTGTGATGTTTTGATACAGGTTTTTCAGATGGTTGCTTGTCGAAATCTGTGTGTACTCGTATGATTCTTTTTTAGGGAATATTGTGTTGAACACGTTAGGAACTTAGGAACTTAAGTTGAAATATTCGATTTATTTTATTATTTTTTAACATTTTCGAAAACAGCATTTTTGAGGTCTTTATATGAATTCTGGACAAAGTAACTAATATTAGATCCATAGTCGTTATTTTTTTTTTCAGTTAGATTGTCTGTTTCTATATGAAATATCAATGAGTTAGTTCTTCTAACGTTTCGGAATTTCATGTCATGCAATTAGCATTTGTATTTAGATTATCATTTGAATTAGTTTATGGTAGGTTATCTTTGTCTATCTTAAATTCAAATCCATAAATATCTAAATCATAATAAAATAACTAATAAAGATCTAATCCAAATATCTAATAATATTAAACCTTTTTTCAGAATAACTATATTAAGCCTAATATCTTATAATATCAATCATGAGTCAAATGTCATAGAAAGAGAGAGTGTGTGTGTTTTAGCCACAAGATTCCACCCATTTTAGGGAAGAAGTTTGGAATTTGATGACTGAATGTCCATTGGATGCTGACAAAAAGCCTTAAATTTGTAACTGAGTGTTAGATTCAATGCCCACCTCCAGCATGCAAAGACGTAATTATGGATATGGTGTTTGGATCTTAATGTCTTCATTAAGATATATTAGTATTTGAACTTGAGTTATGCTATTGGCATTTCAATTTTTCTTCATGAGTGGATGATGTATCAACACTTGCTTCTTTCTTCATGTGGATGGTTATTTTTTTAAATGTGGATGTTTATTTTTATTACAATATATGTTGGTAGGAAACTTTAATTTAATCTCTCAAGTTTATGTTTTAAGAATGTTGGTGATAGGAAATTATAATTATGGTTATTTTTAATAAAATGGCTATAGCATTTGTAATTTAAGTTTTTGCAAAAAGTTCTTTTTTACAAATAAGAGATCAAATATAATTTTTACTATGGGAGATCACATTTGATCAATTTTCTTATACATATTTATATAATGATAAAAATTGTTAAAAATCCATATAATATTATAAGATTAAAATAGTAACACTATAAAAAAATGCGGTTTAGTAGCGGTTAAAAAGGTATATTTGTAGCAGTTTTAACCTCTACAAGCGATATTAGTAGTGGTTGCCAAAACTACTACAAAATCCACTGTTATAGATGGATTTGTAGTGGTTTAATATAAGGACAATACTAACATCAAGTTCCTTATGTCCATTTCGTCAATTTTTCCAATCACATGTGACCATGTGTTCTATTTTTTGAATTATTATCAATGAACTATAAATCCAAATGCGAAAAATAGCACTCATGGTCATGTGTGATTGGAGAACTTGATATAATGGATGTAAAGAACTTGATGTAAGTGTGATCCTTAACATAACTGCTACTCAAGTAACACAACCACTACAAGATGCGTATGTTGATAACACATTATTTATCAAAATTTCAGTGGTTTTATGTTGGCGCCATAATTCACGTGGCGGGAAATGAAAAATGAAAATTTGACTCCAATTTTATAGCGGTTGAAAAACTGCTACTAAATGGAAACATGAATTTTAAAAAACTAGCGCCAACACCTTTGTAACAATTGCCAAACCACTACTAATAAAGTATGAAATTTCAAAAATAGCGTAAAAAATTTAATCCCATTTTATGTTCAACCGCTACAAAATTTTGGGAAATTTAAAAAAATGATACAATTATCTGACTCCATTTTTATAATATTGGGTTGAATAGTTTATTATTTAAGTAGCTTAGATGATAGTAGTTATTACTTAAAAAGAATGATTAATTTAGATAAATACAAACTTTATATAGGTAATATTGTATGAAATTTCAAAAGTAGCGTAAAAAATTTAATCCCATTTTACGTTCAACTGCTACAAAATTTTGGGAAATTTAAAAAATTGATACAATTATCTGACTCCATTTTTATAATATTGGGTTGAATAGTTTATTATTTAAGTAGCTTAGCTGATAGTAGTTATTACTTAAAAAGAATGATTAATTAAGTTATATAAGTATAAACTTTATATATATAATATTATCAAGGATATATAGGTAATAAGAAGTTATTATGTTGTCTACTATATGTTGATTATTATGGAAGGAATATTGAAAACGGTGAAGAAATGTCCTTTAATTTCTTGACAAAAAAAAATAATGAGTATAAATAATATGAGTGGGAAAAAATGTTAAAATCAAAGAATTAAAATTTTTTTTACCATATTTGATCACCTTACTTAGATCTTCGGCTCTTAAAAAAAATTCCCAAATGAGAGAAAACGAAAGAGAAGAAGGGTTGAAAGAAATGGAGAAGTGTTTAAAATGAGGTGTAGTTGAGGTATTTATAAGGACCTGCATAATTGGTGCGAACCCACAAGGGAAGATCCCACGAACCCACAACCAATTCCGAAATATACACACCCCAAGAAAGCTAAACACAGATCGACGATCCACTTGAACCCTTGAACACGAAAGAACAAGGACCCGAAGTGTTGGAAAACGCCACAAGGTTGATCAAGCCTTGATAAGTTTGTTAGTTCTAAAAAGAACCCTAGAGAGAATCCACTCTCAAGAAACAAAGTGCAGAAGTGCAACTTTCATTTATGATTCAAATCTGAATTGTGTGTCTTACAAATGAAGAAGCACCAAGTATTTATAGGGAAATATGTCCTAATTGTAGTAGGTGCAAATCTGAACATAGAAAATACAAAGTCTAATACCATGTGCTAGGAAACCTAAAAGTCTAATACATGAACACAAAATTCTAATACAATCTAGAAGAAAGTTGAAAAATCAAATACAACATGCAAGAAAAAACAAAAGTCAAATCTGCCACCAACTCCTTGTTGATTTTCGCACACCTAACTTCAAGAATATGTAATCAGCAAATTAAGGCTCAAAATGTGCTTATTTAGGCCCAAATGAGCCTCCCATGTTTAGTACTTGGTCCAAGCTCTTTAGTTCCAAGTTTGCAAGCCCAAAACTTGATCAATATCTCCATTTGCAGCCCATATGAAGTTAGTGACGTTTTCAGCATTTTTGTCAAGTTTTGATCCAATTGCTACTTGCTTTGTCCAAGTATCTTGCACTAGCCCATTTAATGCTTCCTTCATTTGTTTGGCTCTTGCTCTTGTGATTGGTCCACTTGGTATTTGCAAAGGATCGCTTGAATTTGACACAACTTGCTGGATTGCATCATTCCCTCTCTCCTCAAAAGGATTCGTCCTCGAATCTTCACCTACATCAAAAGGAGATAAATCAGCTACATTAAAAGTAGCACTAACAGAATACTCACCAGGCAAATCAATCTTGTAAGCATTATCATTTATTCTTTCAAGAACTTGAAATGGACCATCTCCTCTTGGAGCTAATTTTGATTTTCTCTGAGCTGGAAATCTTTCTTTTCTCATATGCACCCACACCCAATCTCCAGGTTCAAAAAGAACACGCCTTCTTCCTTTATTAGTCTTGAATGCATAATGTTCATTTTTCTTTTCAATTTGTTGTTTCACACGCTGATGAAGTTGCTGCACTATTTCAGCTTTCTTTTTCCTATCAAGACTTGCTCTCTCATCAATAGGTAATGGTAATAAATCCAGAGGAGTTAGTGGATTAAAACCATATACTATTTCAAAAGGAGAATAATCAGTAGATGAATGCACACTTCTGTTATATGCAAATTCAATGAATGGCAAACAATCTTCCCAATTTTTCAAGTTCTTTTGAATCACAATTCTGAGTAATTGTGATAAGGTTCTGTTAACAATTTCAGTTTGTCCATCAGTTTGTAGATGACAAGCAGTAGAAAATAACAATTTAGTACCAAGCTTTCCCCACAAAACTCTCCAAAAATGACTCAAGAATTTGGTATCCCTATCAGAAACAATACTTTTAGGGACGCCATGAAGCCTCACAATTTCTTTAAAGAACAGATCAGCAATGTATGTGGCATCATCAGTTTTATGGCATGCAATGAAATGTGCCATTTTAGAAAATCTATCAACAACCACAAATATGGAATCCATCCCTCTTTTTGACCTAGGCAAACCCAAAACAAAGTCCATTGATATGTCAATCCAAGGTTTACTAGGTACAGGTAAAGGAGTATACAAACCATGTGGCAAGACTCTAGATTTAGCCTTTTTACATGTTATGCATTTAGCACAAATTCTTTCCACATCACGTTTCATTTTAGGCCAAAAGAAATGCTCATGCAAAACATCCAAAGTCTTTTTCACACCAAAGTGACCCATTAAACCTCCCCCATGTGCTTCTCTAACAAGCAATTCACGCAATGAACATTGAGGCACACACTGTCTATTTTCTTTAAACAAGTACCCATCAACTCTATAAAATTTAGCAAATGCTTTCTTTTCACACTCAAGGAACAATTCAGAAAAATCAGCATCATTTGCATACAACTCCTTGATATATTCAAAGCCAAGCAACTTAGTATTAAGAGTTGAAAGAAGAGTATACCTTCTAGACAATGCATCAGCAACCACATTTTCATTACCTTTCTTGTATTTGATGACATATGGAAATGTCTCAATAAATTCCAGCCACCTTGCATGTCTCTTGTTCAGCTTACCTTGACCTTTAATATGCTTCAAGGATTGATGATCAGTGTGAATCACAAACTGTTTTGGCCAAAGGTAGTGTTGCCAATTCTCCAAGGCTCTTTTAAGCGCATAGAGCTCTTTGTCATAAGTTGGATACTTCAAGGCTGCTCCATTTAGCTTTTCACTAAAATAGGCAATTGGCTTTCCTTCCTGCATTAAAACAGCTCCTATCCCAACTCCAGATGCATCACATTCAATCTCAAAAGTTTTGCTAAAGTCAGGCAATACTAACACAGGTGCAGAACACAATTTTTTCTTAAGGCCATCGAATGCATCTTCTTGTGCTTTATCCCATTTAAAACCAACAGATTTTTTAATGACCTCAGTGAGTGGTGCAGCAAGTGTGCTAAAATCCTTCACAAATCGCCTATAAAAACTAGCCAAACCATGAAAACTTCTCACCTCAGTTATGCTTTTAGGTGTTGGCCATTCTTTTATAGCTCGTATCTTTTCCTCATCAACTTCTATTCCTTTAGCACTCACCACAAAACCAAGAAAAACAAGTTTATCCATGCAAAAATCACACTTTTTCAGATTTGCAAACAGTTTTTCTTTCCTCAAAACATCAAGAACACAATGCAAATGATTCAAATGCTCATCCAAATTCTTGCTATAAATCAGAATATCATCAAAATAAACCACAACAAATTTCCCAATGAAAGCACGCAAAACATGGTTCATTAATCTCATGAAAGTACTTGGTGCATTAGTTAACCCAAAGGGCATAACTAACCATTCATATAATCCATGTTTGGTCTTGAAACCAGTTTTCCACTCATCCCCTTCTCTCATTCGAATTTGATGGTACCCAGATTTCAAATCAATCTTAGAAAAGACAATAGAACCATGCAATTCATCAAGCATATCATCTAATCTAGGAATGGGATGGCGGTACCTTACAGTGATATTGTTGACAGCTCTACAATCAATGCACATCCTCTAAGTTCCATCTTTCTTTGGAACTAAAAGCACTGGAACTACACAAGGGCTTAAACTTTCCCTAACATACCCTTTTGCCATGAGTTCTCCCACTTGCTTTTGCAGCTCTTTTGTTTCTTCAGGATTGCTTCTATATGCTGGCCTATTAGGAATTGTTGCTCCAGGAATGAAATCAATTTGGTGTTCAATTCCTCTAATAGGTGGTAAACCTGGTGGAGTTTCTTCAGGGAACACATCTTCAAATTCCTGCAACAAAGAACCAACAACACTAGGAAAAGAAGAGTTAATGTCATTAGTGTTCAAAAAGGATTCCCTGTAAACAAGGAGTAGCAAGTGTGTTTCATCCAGAGAAGCACTTCTCACTTCACTCTCTTTTGCATAAAAACTCATTTTCTTCTTTTCTTTTCTCTCCTCACTCATTTCCTCTCTCTGGATTTCTTTTTTTGAACTTTCAGATTTTCTCTCTTTTTCACTCTCTTTTCTTTTCTCTCTCTCATTTTTCTCTCTTTTCATCTTGAGTTGATCCTCATATACTTGTTTTGGAGTCAATGGAACAAGAGTCACAGGTCTGCTGTTCATTACAAAAGAATATCTATTTGTAAACCCATCCCTCTTGACTTTTCTATCAAACTCCCATGGTCTTCCTAAAAGTATATGTGCAGCATGCATAGGAACAACATCACACAATATTTCATCACAATATTTGCCAATTGAAAAAGAAACAAGAACTTGCTTATCAACTTTAATTTCCCCACATTCATTCAACCATTGCAGCTTGTATGGTCTAGGGTGTCTAACGGTAAGCAAATTCAATTTCTCAACCAATGTAGTACTTGCGACATTTGTTACACTCCCACCATCAATGATCAAACTACAAACCTTGTTATTAATGAGGCAACGAGTATGGAAAATGTTTTCCCTTTGCTCATTCGTCTCATCTTCCTTCACTTGGCAATTCAAAGCTCTTCTAACCACAAGGCATTCTCCTTCTACGGCATATTCAACCCCATCATCACTAGCATCTTCAATGGAATCATGATCACTTTCACTTTCAGTTACAACTTCACTATTTTTAAGAATCATGACTCTCTTGTTGGGGCATTGAGAAGCTATATGACCTGTACCCAAACACTTGAAACACTTTATATCTCTATTTCTAAAAGTTTGGGAATCATATTTACCTTTGTTCTTTGATGTAGCTTCTTCTTTGCTTTTAGTTGTCTCCTTCTGGAAAGCTCTTTCTCCTTTCTTCCAAATCTGTTTTTGTGAAGAACTTGATCCAGAATGGAATTTTGAAGCGCCTTTACGCTTGAGTTGCTTCTCCACCTTAATTGCCATGTGCACCATGTCCTCCAGCTCCACATAATGTTGCAATTCCACAGTGTCAGCAATTTCTTTGTGAAGCCCATTTAGAAAACGAGCCATTGTTGCCTCTCCATCTTCTTGCACATTAGCTCTTATCAAAGCTAACTCCATCTCTTTATAATATTCCTCCACACTCCTAGAGCCTTGTGTAAGGGTCTGCAACTTTTGATAAAGCTCCCTATAGTAATGGTTAGGAATAAATCTCCTTCTCATTAGAGTTTTCATTTCCCTCCATGTTGCTACGGGCCTCTCACCATTATTCCTCCTATTGATGCCCAATTTATCCCACCAAACAATGGCATAATCAGTGAATTCTATTGCTGCCAACTTCACCTTTTTAGCCTCAGAATAATTGTGGCACTCAAAAATCATTTCTATCTTCTTCTCCCACTCTAAATATGCTTCAGGATCACTCCTACCTTGGAAAGGTGGTATTTTCATTTTGATGCTCCCTAGGTTCCCATCCACTCTATTTCTTTCCCTAGGAATATTTCTGCCATGTCCTCTCCTATACCTCCTATCTCCTCTATGCCTATTACTTCCCACTTCATATTCATATTCAAAATCTTCTTCACTAGCACCACTAACCTCATCATGCTCAGATTCAAATTCATCCATAGAGGTATCCCGCCTATTGTGCCTTCTAGGATTTGGTCTGACTCGTTGTAAGTTTGCAATTCTTTCATCTTGTCTATCCATCCTATCCCTTATTTCTCCATAAACAACATCCATACGTGCAAAATGTTGTTGCATTGCCTTGAAGTGGTCATTTAGATTCTTTGGGTTGTTACCATCGGATGTTTCTTCTGCATTTGACATTGTTTCTACAAGAAAGATGTTAGAGAAATAATTTTCCTCACAAATTCCTCACGTGTTTCTCTCAAGGATGTCACTCTACACTCGTGTTTCACTCAAATTTGGCTTTTAAGTTGATGTATTTCACTCTTGCCTTTTTCCACTCTTAGATTCCTCTTGTGGCACTTTAAAGAACTAAGCAATTCATAATCAAAGCAATCACAATTTGCAGAATCAACACAACACTTAGAAATATGGAATATCAAAGTGAGTATTGGAAAAGGAATTTCAAGGAAATCAAGAGTTAAAATGACACAAACTCCACAAATTCTGGGTATCACAATAGATATTTTTGCTTAAAACACTTCCAACACAATACTTGTTGCTCTTCTTTTTTTTTCAGTTTTTTTTTCTTTTTCTTTTTCTGATGCTCTTGTCTTTTTTTTTTCTCCTCTACTGAAATTTAAAGAGAATGCAGAATCTATCACAAACAACAAAACTCAAGAAATCTGAACCCAGAAATTCCAGAAAAGCGTCTATTTTGTAAAGACTATAACTCACAGTAGAAATTTTGGATTGAGATGATATTAAAACGAACAGAATGATGAGATTCTAAACTATGAAAATGACCTATTGAAAGATGAAAAACACAAAGGAAATGTGGTCAAACAAGGACAGAAGATTTTAGGACGTTCTGGAAAAACGAATATGAACAAGCCCAGAATTTCTAGAAAACACAACTAGATTAAAATAGATTAAACTCACAAATGACAAATCGGATTGAAACGATTCCAAACCGAGATGAAAGAAGAGATTCTAAACTATGAATTTGACATACTAAATATTGGAAAACACAAAGGAAAACTTCACGAACAGAAGTAATAAATCTGGACACGGACAGACACAAGAACAAAGCACAAAACTTAAAATGAAAATGGAAATGAAGAATAGATAGATATGACCTGAGTTTAGATCCGAAGCTCTGATACCAAGATGGTGCGAACCCACAAGGGAAGATCCCACGAACCCACAACCAATTCCGAAATATACACACCCCAAGAAAGCTAAACACAGATCGACGATCCACTTGAACCCTTGAACACGAAAGAACAAGGACCCGAAGTGTTGGAAAACGCCACAAGGTTGATCAAGCCTTGATAAGTTTGTTAGTTCTAAAAAGAACCCTAGAGAGAATCCACTCTCAAGAAACAAAGTGCAGAAGTGCAACTTTCATTTATGATTCAAATCTGAATTGTGTGTCTTACAAATGAAGAAGCACCAAGTATTTATAGGGAAATATGTCCTAATTGTAGTAGGTGCAAATCTGAACATAGAAAATACAAAGTCTAATACCATGTGCTAGGAAACCTAAAAGTCTAATACATGAACACAAAATTCTAATACAATCTAGAAGAAAGTTGAAAAATCAAATACAACATGCAAGAGAAAACAAAAGTCAAATCTGCCACCAACTCCTTGTTGATTTTCGCACACCTAACTTCAAGAATATGTAATCAGCAAATTAAGGCTCAAAATGTGCTTATTTAGGCCCAAATGAGCCTCCCATGTTTAGTACTTGGTCCAAGCTCTTTAGTTCCAAGTTTGCAAGCCCAAAACTTGATCAATATCTCCATTTACAGCCCATATGAAGTTAGTGACGTTTTCAGCATTTTTGTCAAGTTTTGATCCAATTGCTACTTGCTTTGTCCAAGTATCTTGCACTAGCCCATTTAATGCTTCCTTCATTTGTTTGGCTCTTGCTCTTGTGATTGGTCCACTTGGTATTTGCAAAGGATCGCTTGAATTTGACACAACTTGCTGGATCGCATCAATAATACTTGTAACGGTTAATGTGACAAGTTTTTTCATGCAGAGGAATATAAATGGCTAAGATGGAATTTGTCTCTCACATTAGTAGAGAGATATTATTAGGCCCCTTGATGAGTAAGTTTGAGAAATGTATGGCCATACTATGATGGAAAGCCATTTATATTGTCAGACTACTCATGAATCGGGAAAGTAATGGTCAGGAACAGGAGGATGACATTATTCATATCTTATTCTTGATCAAAATATCGTGTGATAAAAGGGACGTGGCTTGGTTGTAAGACAGGTTGCATTGTGTTAACGATCCTCATATGAATTGGCTAGTGGTAATATCTTTTCTAAAGGCTGCTTGTGACTTGTGGGATAGTACAATTATTGGCCCACTGTCAACTTTGTATGAGTCTAAAAGGTTGCACATAAGAATGACCAAACAAGAGCCAATGTTTAATTTAAGGTGGACGAATTTTATATTTATAGATATAATATAAAATTCGTGAAAATAAAAAAAAAATATTATATATATATATATAGATATTATATTAGTTTTAAATTTAGTTTTATTAAGATAAATTAAATTTAATAACTAATATGATGGAAATATAGTATCTCAGATTTAATTTATGAAGATAAATTAAATCTGTTGGTTATTTATTCTGATTAAATAAATAGGTTAAATTAAAACTGTTGGACATATTTAATTAAACTGAATTTATTTAATTAGTTCAACAAGATAATTAAGGGTTAATTAATTTCAAAAATAATCAATATTAATTTTGAAATTCCAATATAGCTCTCATGGGTTATAAAAATGATGGAGAAGAAAAACTCATGTACGGATGAGAGTTTAGAGCCGCAAGAAAACCCTAGGAGATATTGGAGGAACTATCACATAGTTCGTGTTGGAGTAGCATTCGTGTTGATACCAGTAGATGGAGTTGATTGACATGTTAGCTTCTGAAGATCGAAATCTCAGAAAGAAAAGAAAGGTACGATTCTTTACTACTTGATTTAAATGTCATTGATAGATCCGTAATTAGGATTAGCGAAATTTTAAACTTTCGTTCTGCATGCCAATTCTAACATAAAAAAAATTGTTCATTTTATAAAAAAAAAAAAGTATGTAAATTAAAACTAAGAATGCCCATCTATTAACGCAACCTCAAAAATGCCCACCACTTGGGCCAATATCATAATTTCAATGATAGAGAGATACTTTCATACTATGGTCAAAGTGGTCAGTAAATGGTTCATAACACCTCCTCTTCCCTTTCCATCCTCTTCTTTCTTCTTCCTTTTCTAACCATTAGATCAGCATTTAAATGATTCAAATTTAATTTTATAGAAAACATTATTTTATTATTTTTATTAGAAATTTAAATTATTCATATCAAAATTTACCAATTTGTATTTAATTAGTTTTTTTTTTATAATTTAACATTTTAATAATAATCTTATAAAATATTAAATCTGACCCATTTACAAATGTTTATATAATGGTTAAAAAAGAGAAGATGATGGAAGAAAATGGGGAGGACACTGATTTGTTGAACACGTCGGTATGTTAGTTCGTTTAATCCCATTTACCCAATCGACATTTAATTAATTTAAATTTAAATGAAATCTAATCGAGGGACTTGCCAGTTGGCTCACACTTTCATATTATAATGGATAATGCTACGTCAACATGTCCAAAAAGACATTTTACCCTCACCGGAATATTCCTCGCCGACCTCCTGTGTCCGAATTCCCAACCTATCTAGCCATTTCCCGAAAACTATATATATTTATCTATCATCCAAAATTTTGCCCTAGAAACCCTCGTTTCGCCTTCTCTAGCCGCAGCATGCTCAGCCCCACCAACTACCCAATTTTTCACAGCTCTTCCCCTCTTTTCCTCAGCAAATCCACTACTTCTCGCTGGGCTTTTCTAGAAATTTGTTCGCATACCTGTTAGGATGCACCCCTTTTGCTTATTTGAAATTGTTTATCCTCATGGATTTTGAGTTTTCAAAGATGTTAGCTATTGCATCTTGATCTTCCAGTCGTGTAATTTTAAAAGGGATTTTGCTCACTGCGATGGATACTGTGGAATTATCTTTCCCCGTAGACGTCGCACCAGCTCCTAAGTTGATAGCGCCAGAGGGCTTAGTTAGAGCTGGGGTTACAGTCAAGGAGGTGGAAGGTCGAGGATCTGATCGCGTTTCCATTGTAGTCAACCATTCGAATGAGTATTGTGAGCCCCGAGTCGGAAATGGTGGGTTTTTGTCGTTGTTTTAGTTTGAGCTCTCATATACGTGTGCTATTCTTGAAAGTTCCTTTTCTGCCCTAAGGTTTTTTTATCAAATGTTATAAAAATTGCTGTTTAATCTGTTTGGGTAACATGTTTTACTTTCATTATAGTTGGGCGTTTTATTATCTTTTAGTTTTAATATTGAACGCTAACGCTATGTCGGATAGCTTTGAAATTATGAAAATTTTAGATGCTAGGATCTCGCAATTGCTTTGAGGAAAAAGGTCAATTATAAATTTTCCTCGATATTCCTTACTTTCCTGATGGCATTTTAAGAATATTCATTATTTCCTCATTAGAACTGAAAATGAACCTCCTGACATGTACTCCAGCTACAGTTATAAATTTTTTACCCACAACTTTTGATGCATAACTGAAATGTAAACGTGATGTTATAAAGGAATGTTTTGTTTGTTTTGTGAATTAATGGGATCATATTGGACCTAGGAATCATGGATATCAACACCAACGTGGCAACATGACAAAATTTGATGTATATATTACAGGTCATGTAGTTTCATGTTGTGACCGATATGAATATTTGATTTGTCGAACAATCAAGCTTTTTTCTGGGTATTCGCACTCTATATTGAACAACTATTTATGCATTAAATGAAGTATTTTGGAAAATCTCTGCCAAGTGCTCTGGCCTAATTGGATACACTGATTCTCTTTCTCTTTGCCCCAGGATTTTATTTTAGTTGCCCCCAAGTTGTATGTGGTGGCATTCAACCTGGGCTCTCCTCTGTTTACTTTCCTCAGCCATGAATAGTGCTCTTTAATGGGTTCAACACTGGTTGATAACACAATGAATTAACTCTATGCCATTTCGGGAGATCTATAATATAATGTAGTTGCATCCCTTAATTCCCCACGTGAGAGTCTCTTGTACTGCTTGTTGAAGTAGTTGTTGACTTGGCTAACGACATGGGAATGTAAAATGTTACTAAAATTAGTAAATTTTGTTAGTTTCAACATATTGTTACGGCTGAAATAGTGATTAATTATAGCTTATAGATCAAGCAAAACGCTATTAAACAGTTCAATTCATTTGAAAAGAACCTATTGTTTGAGGAGTTCTTACCCAACAACGTCCTCTGCTCTATCTTCTATGCATGCCTCATTAACCAAGCAATTCCCTTGGGTGGAGTATGTTATCTATGTCACTCCTAAGCTATTGACGTGCTTATTTCTTTTGCTTGTCCATATATCATTAATTGGTTATGAATGCTTGCCTATTTTTGCGATACTCTTTTGTGTGGTCTTATTTAGATAATTTTTTTACCAGATGTTGCATATATGAAAAGTGATACTGAGTTTCAGACCCATGATGGATTTCCAAAGAATGAGCTTATTAAGAATTCTAGTATGCTTCCCAATCTTCCCTGTGAACGGTTATCCAATGGTGTGCATGGAAAAGGAAAGAATTGCCCAGTAGTCTCTTCCAAACATGAAGGATTGCCGTTGCAACAAAAAGCAGGAAAAGTTCACAGGAGTGTTACTTCAAATTCAAAAAGGCCACGAATATCGGAAGATTCTATGGGCCCGAAAGCGATTGAGAGTTCAAAGGAATCTTCTGATAAGCATGCATCAAATCGTATAAAGAGTGGTTCTTCAGGTATAACTCTTTTGGCTGTGTTTAGTACTCAAATTACCTTTTAATATATTCTATCAAATATTTTACATATATGTTCTTGTCAACTTCCCTTATCTTGGCTTAGAAAAAAGTCAATTATCAAAACAAAAGAGCAATGGTAGCAAGCGTGGGGATAAGAAGAACATTAAAATTCCCTCGAAGGCTAAATTTGACTCATCGTCTATGAAGTTGGGTGCAGCAGTCTTCAACTCTGCCTGTGGAGGAAACAACTTTTTTGGTATAGTTTTGGGCATATTGTATTGTTCTACAAATGATCATAAACCTCTTATGTCATTATTTCCTTCGTAACTATATTCTCTTGTGATTATATATCCCTGGTATTTATATACCACCATGTTATAACTCATTATATAACTTCACAGGATCACTCTTTCAACCTGTTTGGAACCTGATTTTAGTGTTTTTAGCATGTTATCTAACAACTTGATCATCTGCTTAATAAATTGGAACTAACCTGTAGTTAGTTGACTGTTGTGCTATGTGAATGTATGCTATATTCTATTAACGAAATAATTAAACATTAAGCATTCTGAGGTCTTGTTTTTGGCACTCTGGTTGTAATGGTATGAGGCCAAAAATTGGTCTATTTTGGGCTTATATTTTGGCAGCTTAGTTTGAGCCTCTCATATCACTGGCATCATGTTAGGGTTTCTTGTTTGTAATGCATCAATGTTTTATGGTGTTTCTGCTGATTAAAATGTCATCCTTCATATGACTATCATTGTTGTTGTATTAGACCACAATAAAGGTATTTATTGATATTCAATTCTCAATTTTGCGCTTTTTTCCATGAGCATAATGAGATTTTGGCTTATTGATAAAATTTTGTTTATATACCAGATTTTTTTTTTTTGGTTTTATATGCTTTAGAACTGCTATTGTTAAGATGACCTTATGTACATATCAAATGAAGTTTTTGTTTGCTGATGCCAGGATTATATGGTCTGAAGCATGATATTCATGATGTCACAAAGCCTATGAAGGAGCCAACCTTAGATGAGCTCCTTAAAGGCGCTTTTGACTGCCCCAGTTTGGGCAAAGATAAGGGGAAGAAAACATCAAATACTAGTGAAAATTTTTTGTGCTCTGTTAGAAAAGCTTACTCCATCCTTCATATCCCAAAATCTGTTCAGTCCCAGTGTATGGCTGAGATTGACAGTTCCTTGACCCGGAAAATGTCTGCTTCTGAATCAAGTTCTGTTTGTGCAGTAGAAAGTTGTGATAATGGGGATAAAGAGCAGTCTCGTGCAACAGATAATTCTTTATGTCACAAGGTAAGTATGGACAATTTTGTGCTTAGTCATGGAGCAGCTCTTAACTAAAACATGCTTTATGCATTTGATTTCCTCACTCTCTTCACGTTGAAAAAGAAACATTTTGCTTGTGCATATGTTTTGTCATTGTGCCTATGCTAATTTATCTTCATGATTGGAATGTTGTATGTGATGGTAACGGGTAGTTATATTTTGTTATTGACATACAGGAACCTTCAAGTGAGATTGAAACTCCAGTCAGTCCACTTGACTTTCCATTATATCAACCTAAAGATGTTTTGGAACGCATTGCACTCCCCCAATCTCGGGATTTGGATTCTTTGCTCCTTGATGCATCCAAGGCTGTTGTCACCTCAAAGAGTAATGGTGATCTTCGTACAGTCAAGCAGGTCAGTCGTCGACCTAGCTTGACTGCCTTTTCATGGTCTCATAATCTCAGTGGTCATTGTAGAACTAATTCCGATGCAGTTAAGTTATCAAGTAGAATCACATGCCAAGGTAAATGGGCAAAGATAGGCTTTCGTGCTAGTTATATGGGAATGGATCATGGGAGCTTCACAAACCTTGATTCATTCAGTTATGACCAGACTCTAGTTCCTTCAGTTGGTAGTTCAGACAATAAGGGTTTACCATCTTCATGTGCCAATCTTCCTTTCTGTCATTGGGTGTCGTCATCAGTAACATGTTTGAAAGGATCTCAGGATACTGCAGGTACATTTCTTTTTCTTTTTTTCCCGTAAGATTACAGGTATACTATTTGTTAATTAATACCTGGATCTCTGTTACCTTTTTTACTTCATTTCTTATGCCATCTGGCTCCTCCTTTTCTCAGGATGTACTAAAGTGGCATTTGATTCTTATATTTTCCCCTGAAAATGCAGATTTTGAAGCCCAGGTGGATGATAGTAAAAAATATGGTATGTTCTTGATAAATACCACAACGCATCTTTTGCTAGTGTGCATACACATGTTTGGCTGTTAATGTGCCCCAGGTTTTTTGTGTACTTTTCTTTCTCTTGATTGAACATTCTGAGCCCTCATGAATTATCTCTTGGAATCACCAACGACATCAGGTCCTTACAAGATCTGAAATATTTTAGTCTAGCAAATTGAAAAAGTTTACTGAATTTGCAATTGCAGTTGAAGAATGCCTTCTCCTGCTCTCCTCTTTCTCCTCTTGGTTAACATTTTTTGTGTTGACAGATGGACATTGTCCAAAATTATTAGCTGCTGCAAAAACTCTATATGAAATGGCAGCTCACTCGCCAAGGCCGAATGAGGGCAATTCAGGGTGGCAGAAGAAGGCTTCACATAAAGCCACAAAAGCTCCCAACTGGAAATCAAATGAGAAACCCGAGGAAATGATTTTTAAACGAATATCAGCCATTGAATCCAATCAGTTGACCAGAGGCATGGAGCAGATGATGCCCTCAAAGAAGCCAAGGCTTTCCATAATCAAGAGCAAGGATGGTCCTTCCAATACTGTCAAGAAAGGGCCTTGTGCATGGCCAACTTCAAAATCAAGTAGATCGTTACTGAGTAAATCAGTTAGAGAATCCATTGTAGAAAACAAACATTCAAATGCGAGCATCATGAGGCAACATAGTATGATGCCACCTCCTGCTGCTAGGGGGTCTTCGATAAGGCCTTTGACAGTCAACAGAAGGTCAGAAAAGTGGTGTTGAGGGAACAGAATGTTAACAAAAAGTTAGGTTGCTAGTTAAATGCTGCTTCGTACATATGCCATGGTGGCAATGAGATTATTGTTGTAACTGGTTACTTTGTAATATGTTCAAAGGAGAGCGAAATTCAAATATTGTAACATCGAAGACAGGTCTACAATACAAGATGAATTATTTGCCTTCTGTAGATGATTTTACGTGGCAATAGAAAGTCGATGTTTGTGTATGTGCCTATTGGTTAAATTGCTTGACCTGCACCATTACTTTACATAGCGCTGGCTTGAAGTACAAAGCTTAGGGAGAGTTCCTAGATATTGCATGAAAATATAGTATCCGGGTACCCAGAAGCATTAGACATATAAAATTTGTTGCAGTCTTGGTTCGTTTTAGTCCTCAGAATAATGAAACGGTGAAGATCTGATGGGAATGATCTTGCATAGTTTAAGGATTTTAGGAATGCGCTATTATGCTTCATTTGTTTTGCGATATAGTGGTGTGAAAGGTCCCTCATTAAGGGAGGTTAATTGATATTGTACTTTATATGACAGAATATTCTCTCCATATGTAGGATATAAGTAAGGATGTTCTCTCCATATGTAGGAGGATATAAGCGAAGAAATGTAGAGTGAAAATTTTCTGCTTCAGATGGAACCCAAAAAACTTTTTTTTTTTTTTTTTAAAATTTACTCCATAAAAACTCAGGTTTTGAATCCAGGCCCAAGAAGAGATGGTAAACCATCATCGAGTGAAGCAAGCAGGTTTGTCCTCACAAGGAGGGATGGATGATTATTTTCCACAAACTGTTGTCCCCTCTCATTATCAGACTTGAATATATTATCAGGGACAACTACTTCAGCATTTGAAGTGGATTAGAAAGCACAAATTAAAAGTGACTCCGACTTCAAGATGGAAGTCCTTCCTCTCTTGCTTGGATATCCAAGTCTTCCTTCCTCTCAGCTCGGTCTGATCAATTGGAAACATGGACTACAAGAAGATTCACAAACATAAGCAGGAAGTCTTTCATGGAACGTCCTTTAGTACTGCATAGAGATGTGGCAGCTTTATTGTCGTCTTTTTGTCATTTTAGAGTGGAGTTTTTTATTCTAAAAGACCATGTAAGCGATATGCTTTTTAGGACATGTAATATGCTAACTACTACTCTCTACTTTCAATACATTATATTGATCTTCTATCGAGAGAGAGAGATGGTAAACCGTAAACCCCACCTGTCCCCACACTAACATTGCTTGATATAAAATTTAACAGCTAAAAATATTCATTTCAATGGAGTTTCCTGTCAATCTACAACAGTGATGTCAAGGGAAACAAAAAAAATGAAAAAGCTATTAATCAGGAAAACATCTGATCAAGGAGTGAAACTAAGGCCATGGCAAAGTCAGGATCGAAGCCAGGATGAACAATCAATTGGAAAATCTCTATCCCAAACGAAGCATCTTTGGCTATGGCTTCCTTCTAATCTCAGCCACCACGTCATCCGATGAGCGTAAGAACCCTCCACCGCAAAATCATATCTCTTCTTATCGGAGATTTCTTTGTATACATAAGCCTGAACTAAGAGGATTACCCGGTAATATCTTTACATGCTTCCTCACACAACATATCGGTCTTTCCTCCGACGACTTTCGCCGGCGATTGCACACTTGCCCTTAATACACATACTAGCAATCTCCCAATCTAAACTTCTGCAATAATAATCAATAGTTGTATCTCCATCGTCAATATATATACACATACCCAACATAGCATTTGTTTCTAGGAAGCACCAAACCCCAATATAGTTACCTGTATTGGATAAGATAGAGCACGATACATCGAATAGGCAATTTCCAATTTATGTATCGTATATTATATACGATACATATCGGGTATGGGTACGTTTCTGTGCTTTATAGAATTGTTTATTAGAAATACCGTAAAATCGGCTTTGGTGAATTAAATATGGAAAAAGGTACAAGAGAAAAAGGGAAGAGAGAAGACCCTGATGCGGCGGCGCATGGCATGGTGAGGACAGATTTTCCAGAAGCGTCCATGAGGGTGATGTTGTCTGGTCAACCATATAATTGCGACCCGATAAATCGCATTTTAGACCTCATGAAATTTGCTTTCTAAACCCTAGTTCAGCGTGTAGGGTTTAGTTTTCTCGAACCACCGGTCTAGATACAGTTAATTTTAAGTGTCTTATACTTTTAAGATTGGTTGAGTAACCGGTTTTAAAAGGTACTTTTTAGACACATTTTTATAAGATAAGGTTTAAGAAATTTGACGGTTTAGATATCAATTACTTTATATAAGATCTAAAAAGTATAATCTTTCAGAACGGTTATTGATAACTCAGGTTTAGAAGATAATTTTTTTAGACCTCTTATTCACCACATCACCTCATATATCTTACAATTGGTCTAAATTTTTCATTTTTTAAAAAAATATCTACTCTATTTCTTCCTCTATCTCAATTACTTAAAAGGAACTTGGGTATAAAAGAATACAATTCAATCTACAAGGTCTTAATAACTCAATGAGTTACAAATTGAATTCCTAGAATTCAATAGTTTCCAATAACAATTCAAAAGCTTCAAAATGAAATATAATACTAACAATCTTCCAATTCAAGTGGGAACAAATTTAATCAAACAACTATTCATCATTTAAAGGTTAATGATCTACACACATGAACTGAGATGAGCCAAAATACATATAAAATAAAAATGAAATAAATTACACCATGTGTCTTAACAACTATAAGACCTAAACTCACTATTGTTTAAAAGCTTAGCAATGAATTCAGCACAACATTTGTAGATAAAATCAATATCTTTTTTAGGAAAGGGATTAATAAGATTAAACATTTGTAATATCAAAGACAGACAAATCATTAACTTACAAATTTTTAAAAAATAAAAATAGTACACAATTTTTGAAATATACATTGACCTCATGAGTAAATTCAGTCATGCTAAAATGATAATATTAAATATGTGTCTTAGCACATAAAAGTCACATAGGTTGGGCTCTGATGGTTGCTTATAGCTCTATAAAAGAGTATGACATTTGTAAACATGTATAGAGCACATCTTATTGAAAACGTTTATGAAGCAAACAAATATGTATTGACCTTTGTTGTGATCCATTTAGGGTCTTTTACCTCATGCACATGCTTACCTCATAAAGCGTGTTGATATGTCCTCATAGCCCTATCAACAAAAAAGCAAATGTTACTTATTTATCACAAATTGCACAGACCTCTAGCAATACATAGACTTCTAGCAATCGGTAATGCAAGAGAACTTACGATTTTCTCATATTTATTCAAATGACACTACTAGTTCACTACTTCATTTAGTAATGAGAAAACTTACGAGTTTATGGACTTCTTCAATTTATTTCCTGGTTTATAGTGAAGGGAGAATAAGAAGATAATAGTATAACTCTTCTTGCATAAAAGAACCAATTGCAATTGTCTTCTACCCAATCATCCATATATGTATCATCATCAAAGGCCTCATCCCCCTCTTAAGATGCACCCGACATTTCCATTTCTTCACTATGCTATACCCATACTGTATAACTCTTAAAAAATCATTCACAACACTACTACATAAATCACAATATATGACGGTTATTAACTACCATACATTACAGTTTTGAACCAACATATATGTGGACACTATAAAAGCTCGGCACAAATACATGGTTATGAACCATTTTTTATTTCTGATATAGTATAATAATGGTTATAATATAACACCCGTTATATATTGAGGTTTAATGAGGTCATAACCTATCCATTGTTGTGATAATAATTAACGGATACACATAAACAACTATCATAATATATAGTAATGCTTGTATGATACATAGCAGTCTCATTTTTCAACCATTATTTATTCAATAACATACGTAACGGTTTGTATATAAGAACTGTGACTTTTACTAAACTTAATAACAGTCTCACGTAGACAACCGTTATGAAAAAAAGTATATAAATAACCATTTATAAAAAAGAACCTTGAAGATTTATAATACATTATGGTTTTTATATAATAACAATGATGTATGGATATAAAACTCTTCAAGTGAGAGTTTATGAGCTAGTTGATCTCCTCTATATATATAATAGAACAACAATACGTCCAACACCTTGTGGCTATGCAATTTGTCATGGATCAAGACATTCCTGATAGGGAAAAAAATATAACCTAAGAGTCCACAAGTGCGCGTGCCGTATGAAGTAATAAAGAGCAAATAAAAAAGCATTCCCACGAGTACTTGGCACCCAAACTTTAGTTAAGCATTAATTTTATACACTTTCATTTAAGTTGAGCAACCATAATTGAATTCAAATGAGTGAAAATAAATTAAAAATAAAATTAAAATAAACAAACTACCACAATAATCAAATGAGCAACTTAGAGTCACTAATCCCTTATTAGTTTCATAAATCTTGTTTTCCCTAATTAATCAGTTTCAATGTCAATTTTGTTAATCTAGAGTATTAATAGATATAAATATCTCACAATCACTTGCAACCCTCTCTCAAGTTAAAATTGTTATTTCTAACATAGTTGCATAAGAAGCAATAATAATTCAATTTCACTCTAATATGATTATATGGGTCCAATAGGTATATTCCTATCCTATTGGCAAATTAGAATAAATGCTAATCCCATATTATTCAATCCTATGGTCCAATTATGATCCCTCTCTAAGGATAATCTAAATTATCCAAATTCATACTTAATAGTGATCAAGCACTAGGTAGATAAGAAATAGACAAGATTAGATAACCAAAATTAACATTAAAATATAAATAATATGTGAAACCAAAGTATAATCCACCTACAACAAGTTCATAGTTCCTCTAGGTTGCAAAATAAAATTAGCCACACATGGGTTTAATCAAATCTCATCCTAGCAACATCGAAAATAGATTACAGAATCCATGAGAAAAAGAAAGATGAATAGAATAAAAACACTTTATGGAGTCCTCTTAGCTTTGTCTCTTCCCCCTCTGGTTCTGTAGCTACTATGGTCTCTTTTATTCTCCACAATCTTCTTGACCTCCTGTGAAGAAGAAGAATGAAATTTGAATGCCTTTCTTTCTCCCCCTCAAGTAGCCTCCCTTTCTACTCTCCAAAATGAAGATGGTTATTATATTCCACTAGCTTGTGCTCCCCCATACGTTGCATGGGATGCTTGTATTTTTGCACCATTTCAAACATTCACTCCATATATAGAAGAGAGAGGAGGCGTGAATAGAGAACCTTGCAATAGCCTAAGTTGGGATACACCACATTGATTAAAGACCTACAGTATATTTAAGAAATACGAATGGCTATGGTTTTAGGATCGGCAGGCACAGCGGAAGAATTCTAAAAATTTTACTGATCCTAATTGAGGATCTATCAACGGTGTTTAAATCAGGTTAGAAAGAACTCGTACCTTTTTCAACTTAGGGTTTTCACAATCTCTAGGAGCCAACACGTTAGGTCTGCTCCCTTTACCGGTATCCATATGAATGCTCTCCAATAGAGATTGCGTGCTAGCGCCTCCAATGTTTTTAGGGTTTCCCTTGCGGCTCTGAATTCTCATGCGCGTATGAGTATCTCTGCTCTATCAAGTTTATAACCTATGATGGCTATATTCAAATTTCAAAATTAATCATCATTAATTTCAAAATTAATCAACAATTAATTATCTTGATGAGCTAATTAAATAAATTCAGTTTAAATTAAATTTGTCCTACAGTTTTAATTAAACCTATTTATTTAATCCAAATAAAGAGCCATTAGATTTAATTTATCTTCATAAATTAAATCTGAGATACTATATCTTTATCATGTTAGTTATTAAATTTAATATATCTTAATAAATTAAATCTAAAACTAACAATATAATAATATCATATAATATATATACATACATATACATATATATATAATATATAAGATATGTATTTCGAAAATATATATCTATATAATATTATTAATGAATTTTATATTATATATATAAAAATATAAAATTTGTCCACCCTAAATTAAATATTATCTCATGTTAGGCCATTCTTGTGTACGACCCTGTAGGCCCATATGAAGTGGCAGTAGGCCAATAACTATACTAACGCAAAAGTCACAAGCGGCCTCTAGCAAGACATTACGATTACCTAAATCATATGAGAATCATTATCACGATGCAACCTGTCATACAACCATGTCACGTCCTTTTGTCACATGGTATATCGATCAAGGATAAGGTATGAATAATGTCAAGAAAGTTTGTCCCATTTGTTAGATCTCACATGTTTTGATGATAATAAAGATTGGTATGAAACAGATTTAATAAACAAAAAAGTTTGAATAAAGTAATAACAGGGCAAATCATCACTTGAAGTAAGCACTGGAGTAATGAAGAAAGGCCAAGAGAAAAAGATGAGAAACTTCATAACTGGCAATATTTCTAAAGGGTTACTTGAGTAAGTACTCGAGTAATGAGACAAAAACTTGAAGTAACCAGAGTCAATCTTCAAGTAACCTACCAACGTTACTCGAGTAAGTACTCAAGTAATAAGGTAAAAGATTTCCAGTTGCTCTTGACCTGCCAATGTTACTCGAGTAATCAGGTAAAAGACTTCCAGTTGCTCTCGGCCTGCTAACGTTACTCGAGTCTGTACTCGAGTCCCCTGCTTCAAGAAATATGTTGCTCTCGACATTTTCAATCCTGCCAATGTTACTCAAGGAGCTACTCGAGTAACTCACTGTGGTAAGCAAAACTTGAAGGTAATACTCGAATAACTTGAAATGCTATTATCACTTCACTCGAGGTACTACTCAAGTATGCAGGTATTCAATTATTCCTTATCAAATATTAGAACTAGATTACTCGAGTAAGTAATAGAGTAATCTGTAGATTTATTTACAAAGCACTTGAAGTATCTACCCGAGTAAGCTATGCAGAAAATTTACCTTTACTTGAGTAAGTACTCGAGTAACAAGGTAATCAAACTTGTAGTGCTCTCGGCCCTGAAATCCTACCAATATTACTGGACTGAAGCATCGAGTAACCTGAAGGTTGTTTGAGAGATTACTCGAGTAGCTACTCGAATAACCTATGAGGAAAAGTGTACCATACCCGAGTAAGTACCCGAGTAAACAGGTGTTTCCAAGGTTTTTAAATTTGTTTACTTCATGTACTACTCGAGTTATGTGATGTTCATTCATTAACTTGCTATCATTACTCTCACGATGATACTCGAGTAAGTACTCGAGTAAACTTAATGAATACTCAAGTAACTACTCGAGTATGCAAGTCCAGAAATTCAGAAATCATTCCAACATTCATTGATTTGTTTCCTATGTGATCAACCCTTCATTGTATTAGTATTCTTACCATATCCGCAGATAAACAATGAAGAGATCTTACCAAATAAGGAAAGTCAAATGCAACATTCAAATGCTACCTACCGCCACCTACCGCAAACGGATATTTTTCAAATACTGGAAAAGTCAACAGTGGCTGCGCACACTCTAACGGGCGAGAAGAAAATGTTCCAATGGTCATTACCAACACATCTATATATGGGAACATCCAAACAGAGAAAGAAAACAAGAACACACACACGAACGCATTATCAAGTTCACGTTCAATACTCTGTTTTACATATACTTGTAATTATGTACTTCAGTGATTCTTATTCACTCTGTGAGAGAGATATTTCATTTAAACTCAATATTTGTTATTGAGGTAACTTAAGGTTGTGGAACCTTGAGTTGGGATTAGATTACAACTTGTAAGGGGGAGCGAGTGTCCAGGCGAAGGAACTTGCTTGTACTGAGGTGCCAAGAACTCACTGAATCTTGGAAATTATAGTGAAACTCTCAGAGATATTCTGAGGATTGGACGTAGGTCAAAGTGGTTGTGGCCAAACCAGTATAACTCCCGGTGTATACTTCGGTGATATTTCTCCTTACTCTTTACTGCATTATATTCAAATTCAAGTTTTTATATTTGCAATGAAAAATTTAGTATCACCCAATTCACCCCCCTCTTGGGTAAAACGTTTGCTCTAACATTTGGTATCAGAGCCTGGTTCTTCTTGTTAAGGTATAACAACCTAAGAAGGATCCAATGGCAAGCATGGGTGAAGGAATTCTTCCCGACGGAGCATCCATCACTAGACCTCCAGGTTTCAGTGGCAAACACTTTTCTTTCTGGAAAGCAAAGTTCAGAGTATTTGTGATGGCTACCGAATATGGGCTATGGGATGTGATTGAGAGTGGAAACTATCAACCTACAAAGATTGTAGACTCTCAGAAAATTCCCAAGACGCCAGCGGAATATGATGAGAATGACAAGAAACTTATCACTCTCAATAGCAAGGCAATTCTAATGATACAAAGTGCTTTGAGTCAAAGTGAATACTTCAGAATTTGCACACTTCCAACAGCAAAGCAAATATGGGAAGGTTTGGAAATAGCTCATGAAGGAACTTCGGGAATAAAGGAGAATCGGATCAACACCTTGGTCACTGAATTCGAACTACTTCGAATGAAATCAGGTGAATCAATATCTGAATTTGAACTTAGATATACTCATCTTGTTAATCAACTTGCAGCACTTAGGAAAGTTTATGATCAACATACCCAAGTACGAAAGATTTTGAATATTCTTTCTAAAGAGTGGGAGGCCAAAGTTACTGCGATAGAAGAAGGAAAAGGAGAATCAATGAGATCAGCTGCTTCTCTATTTAGAAGTCTTTCCGAATATGAAAGTAAACTAAAGTTCAAACGGGAACTAGATGATATCGGTGACAAGAAGAAGAGAGGCCTAGCACTAAAAGCAAAAGAAGAAAATCAAGATGAGGATGAGGAGTTTGACGATGATGAAATGGGTCTAATCATAAAACGATTTAGAAAGTTCTACAAGAAAGGTCAAGGATTCAAATATTTTCAAAAAAGAGGAACTAGTAGCAAAGATCATATCATTTGCTACGAATGTGGAAAACCAGGACATATCAAATCAGAATGTCCAGAACTGAATCAAAAGAGCAAAGAAAAGAGAAAAGGAAAATTCTTTAACAAAAAGAAGGCCTTTGTATCTGCTATATGGGGTGATAATTCCTCTGACGAAGAAAGTGATGAAGAAGAAGTAGCTAATATATGTCTCATTGCTCAAGAAGAAACAGAAGAAGAGGTAAATGATTCTGATCCTACCTATGATGAATTACTTTCTGAATATAATACTTTACATTCTGAATTCATCAAAGTAGTTAAAGAATTAGTTATTTTTAAAAAGAAAAACAAAGCTCTTGAAAGTGAACTTAAAGAAAGTTCAGAAAAGGATTATGAAAATTGTTCTTCTTTGAAAAAGAAAAACACTGATCTCACAAAAACTCTTGAAAAATTTACTAAAGGAAGTGAGATGCTAAATGTGATTTTAAAAGCTCAACGATTTGTAAATGCCCGATCTGGTATTAGATATGATCCAAAATCATATAGAAGGAAAGGTAGAAAGAAAGCAGGAGGTAAGTCATATTTGAATTATTTCCAACATTCTGTATATACATTAAATCCTTTTGTGTCTTGTAATTACTGTAATAGAAAAGGTTATTATACCTCTTCATGCATTCATAAGAAGAAAGGAATGATAGGAACCTACAAATAGGTACCTAAAGGAACACATGTTTCAAAAATTTCCTGTACTAACCCAAAAGGACCCAAAAAGAAGTGGGTACTTAAGACTTAATCGTATTTAATTGCAGATATGTCTCAAACCATCCAAAAACAACAAGTGGTACATAGATAGTGGATGCTCTAGATATATGACCGATGATTTTGAAAGTTTTACCAAATTGCAACCTAAAGAAGGTGGAAAGGTAAAATTTGGGGGAAATCAAACCGGAAGGATAGCAGGAATTGGTGAAATAAAAAATGACAAAGGCATACAAGTCAAAGACGTATACTATGTCGAAGGATTGTGTCACAACTTGCTGAGTGTAAGTCAAAGTGTAGACAAGAACAACTGGGTAATATTTGACTCAGAGGAATGTCTAATTATCAACAAGAATGACTTACTACTTGATAAAAAGAATATCAAGGCTAAGCTCAGAGCAAAAAGGGAAGGTAATTGTTATACTCTAGATATTAGTAGAAATGAATCTGAAAATTGTTTTCTGAGTAATGCCGATGAAAGTTGGCTATGGCATAAGAGATTGGCTCATGTCAATATGCATCAATTAGGCAAACTACTCAAAAAGGATTTAGTTCTTGGATTACCCAAAGTAAATTTCAAAAATGACTTGATTTATGACGCATGTCAAAAGGGTAAACAAACTAAATCATCTTTCAAATTGAAAAATGAGATTTCAACAAATAGACCACTACAATTATTGCATATGGATTTAGTTGGCCCAGCAAGAGTAAAGAGTCTTGGTGGCAACTTATATTCATTGGTCATTGTTGATGATTTCTCCAGATTTACGTGGGTTATTTTTCTATCATCAAAGGATGAAACCTTTGAAGAATTTATTGTTTTTGCCAAGAAAGTGCAAAATGAGAAAGGTATGTCCATTACAGGTATTAAGACCGATCATGGTGGAGAATTTGAAAATCAAGCCTTTGAAGAATATTTTGATACTAATGGCATTGATCACAATTTCTCTGCTCCAAGGACACCTCAACAAAATAGAGTCGTGGAACGTAAGAGTAGAGTGCTCACTGAAATGGCTAGAGCAATGATAAATGAAAAGAATGTGTCTCAATTTTTCTAGGCTGATGCTATGAGTACAGCATGCTATATTTCAAATAGAGCCTATATTAGAACAAAACTTGGAAAGACACCATACGAGTTATACAAAGGAAGGAAGCCAAACATTGCTCATCTACACATCTTCGGTTGTCAGTGTTTCATTCATAATAATGGTAAAGATAACTTAGGAAAATTTGATTCTAAAACTGATGAAGGAATTTTCCTAGGATATTCTAACCGAAGTAAAGCATATAGAGTTTTCAATAAAAGAACATGTGTTGTTGAAGAATCAATTCATATTGTATTTGATGAATTTGAATCCTCTGACAAAACCATTGATGAAGAATAGGAAGTTTTTTTAAATCAAGAAAATGGTCAATCTATTTCTAAATCTCTTATTCCAGAAGTTGATGAAACCAAGGAAGAAGAGCAATCACTAGGACAACCTAGGAGATGTGAATGAAGGGATCAAAACTAGAAATAGAATTTTCAATGAAGTAAGTTTTTCTGCATTCATTTCTGAGATTGAACCTTTTAACATTGATGAAGCCTTATCAGACAATGATTGGGTTATAGCAATGCAAGAAGAACTAAATCAATTTGAAAGAAATCAAGTTTGGGATTTGGTACCCTGACCCAAGGATCATCCGATCATTGGCACTAAATGGGTATCATTCCCTTCCAGATCACCTTCACTTATGGAATACTTTGGTGTCTGAGCCATCATTCTTCTAGATCAATGATCTTCTCTGGCTTCACCGTATATGTGAAGTTGTCTTATAACTCGACTTCTTCATACTCAACAATGCAGGAAGGATCCAGTTGGTACTTCTTCAGTTGGGAAATATGAAATACATCATGGAGTCTGTTCAAGTTTGTGGGTTGGGCTACTCAATATGCAATAGGCCCAATTCTCACAAGAATCTCAAAAGGACCGTTATACCTCGAGCTCAACTTCTTTTGCTTGATAGCTCTCCTGATACCAGTAACTGGAGACACCCTAAAAAACACATGATCACCAACTTCAAATTATAGAGGCCTTCTCCTCTTGTCATCATAGCTTTTCTGTCAACTCAACACTGCAAGTTCTGGCCCATATAGTTTCCTTTTAGATAACTCATTCCAGCATAAGGGTGATTGGCACTTCCTCCCTTAAAAAACTTTATACGGAGTTATCTGGATGCTCACATGATAGCTATTGTTGTAAGCAAACTTAGCAAGTGGAAGAAAGTAATCCCAATTCCCTTTAAAGTCAAGGGCACATGCTCGTAGCATATCCTCCAGCGTTTGAATAGTTTTCTCTGACTGTCCATCTGTCTGAGTATGATAGGCCTTACTAAATCTCAACTGATTACCCAAAGCCTCATGTAAGGCCCTCAAGAATCTCGAAGTGAATCTGGGATCTCGGTCAGAAATGATATTTTTCGGTATGCCATGGAGCTTCACAATCTCTCGAATGTAAATCTCTTCCAGTTTGTCCGGAGAGTAACTATCATTGATTGGCATGAAGTGCGCCATTTTCATTAACCTATCCATAATCACCTAGATTACATCATAATTCTTGATCCTAGGCAATCCCACAACAAGGTCCATGGTCACACTTTCCCATTCCTATTCCGAAATCTTAGGACTCTGTAATAACTCTAGCAGTCTCTGGTGCTCGATCTTTACCCTCTGGCAAGTAAGACATCATGCCACGTACTTCATCGCATCACTCTTCAATCCCAGCCACCAATACATAGATTTCAAGTTATGATACATTTTGGTCATACCAGGATGAAGAGTATATCAGCTCTTATGGGCCTCATCTAGAATCTTCTGCCTCAACTCCACCTTAAGTGGAACATAAATTCTCTTCTGGTAATGAACCAATCCACTAGGCGACAAATCATAGTCCTGAGCTTCTCCCTATTCAATTCTAGCACGAATGCTCTGTACTCGATCATCTTGCCTTTGAACTTCTTCGATTTCAGCTCTCAAATCACTTTTCACTTAGGAAACATTGAAATTGGCACAGATGATCTAGTTTGACAAATTTAGATCTAAAAAATCTTCTAGTAACTTCCCCTCTTATATCATCATTACTACCACAAGCACCGTCTTTCGACTAAGAGCATTCTCGACTACATTTGTCTTACCTGGATGGTACTTGATTTCCAGGTTGTAGTCCTTAAGTAACTCCATCCAATGATGCTGTCTCATATTCAATTCTTTTTTATCGTATAAATACTTAAGACTTTTATGGTCGCAGTACAGTTCTACCATCACACCATACAAATAATGTCACCAAATTTTCAAAGCAAACACAATTACCGCAAGCTCTAGATCATGGGTGGGATAATTCATTTCATGAGGTTTGAGCTGTTGAGAGGCACATGCCACCACACGTTCCTACTACAAAAGGGCATACCCTAACCCCTGCTTACTTGCATCACTATACATAACATAAGTCAAGTTGGGATCAGGTATAATCAACATAGGTGCCATAGTCAACCTCTCTTTCAGCTCCACAAAGTAATTTTCACAATGCTCATCCCACACAAATGGCTGATCCTTTCTCATGAGCTTGGTCATCGGAAAAGCAATACGAGAGAAATTCTGAATGAATCTCCGATAGTAACTAGTAAGACCCAGAAAACTGCATACCTCAGCAATAGTTTCTGGCCTCTTCCAGTCCAGTACTGCTTCCACCTTACTGGGATCCACAGAGACCCCTTATTGCGAGATCACATGGCCTAGAAATTTTACTTCTGGAAGCCAAAAGTCACATTTACTCAATTTGGCATAGAGTTGCTTCTCAATCAGGATGTTCAATACAATCCTCAAATGATGTTCATGCTCCTCCCTAATCTTGGAGTATATCAAAATATCATTGATAAAAACAACCATAAACTGATCTAGATATTGTCAAAAGACATGGTTCATGTAATCCATGAATACCGTGTTGCATTGGTTAGCCCAAATGGCATTACCAGAAACTCATAATGCCCATATCTCTTTCTGAAAAGCATTTTTTGGAACATCTTCTGCTTTCACACATAGATGATGATAACCTGACCTTAGATCAATCTTTGAAAACACACATAAACCAGATAGTTGACTTAGAAGGTCATCGATTCTTGGGAGAGGGTACTTGCTCTTGAAAGTAATTTTATTCAACCTCTATAGTCAACACATAAACGAAGGCTCCAATCTTTCTTTTTAACGAATAGCACTGGAGCTCCCCAAGTCGACATATTGGGTCTAGTAAACCCTTTCTCAAGCAAGTCTTCAATTGCTTCTTCAACTCTGCCATTTCATTTGGAGCCATATGGTATGGGGCTTTTGATATAAAACCAGCTTCAGGCACGATCTCAATTGGGAATTGAACTTCCCTTTCTGAAGGCAACCCGTTAAGGTTATCGGGAACTACCTCAGGGAATTCATTTACTATGGGTATGATACTCAGAGTTTCTCTGGTATCTCCTTAGATGGAAAAGAAAACCATATACCCCTGGAAACCCTTCCCTAAATATTTCTTAGCTTTGGCTGTTAAAAGAAAATTCAGACTGCCATTCACATATTTAACACTTTGAGAAGCAAGATATATTATCCACTTGTTTCCAAAGTCTAATAGCACATTATTTGTCATTAATCAATCAAAGCCCAAAATTACTTCTAATTGATATAGCGGCAGATAGATCAAATCAACAACGGATTGGTGCCCCTCCACAGTTATGACATAGTTTAAACAAGCTTCAGTGGTCAAAGCTTTGACACCTATTGGCGTCGACACAACTAGATCAAATGGTAGCTTATGTGCATGCCTACTTAGGCGCTTCACACAATGATAAGCAATGAAAGAGTAACTTGCGCCCAATTCAAACAACGCTTGCAATACATTACCATCAAGGAGAATTTTACCTTAGATGAGATCAAGGGACTTTCGGGCTTCCTTGTGAGTCATTGAAAATACTCGACCCTGAGTCCTCGACCTCTGCTCTGCTTATGGTCATCGACAATCTTTAGCAATATGCCCTAGTTGCTTACAATTGAAACAAATTGCTTATCCCTCACAATTTTTGCCATAATACGGTTTATTACATTGGCGACATACCCACTCTGACATAAATCTTTGGGGTTGGTAGGCCTTTTTACTACTGCCCTTAGACAAAGAAGATCCCTAACCATTCTACTTTTAAGAAATATTACCCTTATTGGGTTTACTGCGACTACCAGTACCCCTGGCCAGATACAGATCTCTCAGATTGTTCTCGGTGATTCTACATTCCTTGACCGCTTTGTTGAACTCGGTAAACTGGTGGGTGTCTAACCTTTTTCTCAATTCTCACCTCAACCCACGTATCAACATATCTGAGCTCCACTCCTCATCGTCCATTTTCCGTAGATATGCGGAAACATGGATAGCTGGATGAAACAAGACAGGTAGTCGTCAAAGGTCTCTGTGTCATCATGCTTGATCGAGAGGAATTCAGTCTCCTTCTCAAGCTACACTGACTTGGGAAAATATTTCTCGTTAAACTGCAATTGGAACAACTCCTAGGTCAGTGGTACATTACGATTCCGCAATGTTAGGGCGATATTCCGCCACCAACGATCCACATCCCCCTCTAGCTTATAGATAGCTAGGCATGCCTTCACCTCAGAAGGGCACTCAAGAACTTCAAATATTTTCTCTGGTTCATTCAACCAATCTTCAATTGCTTGGGGATCAAATGTTCCTCTAAATACCTGCGGTAGATGCTTGCAGAATTTGGAGACCCAATATTATAGATCTCTTTCTTCTCTAACCGGAACCCTATGTGATTCCTGGTTTGGTCCAACATGAGGAGGTGACTCCAGTGGTCGTACTGACCCTTCGACAGTTTCTTCATGTCTAGTTTCTTCCCTATGAGTCCCTTGTAACCCCTATGAGTTCCCTGCCTTGATTAGCGTAATTATGATTCGATAACACATATTTAAAACGGATTAGAGACCGTCAGATAATTTAAACTCATTTCAACTTCCTACCTTTCAGTAAGGTTTTCACAAAATCTTTCACAACTTTTCCTTATCTTGGTCTCAATTTCACATTTCGAATATCAATTTATACATATCAGAGTGTATAACCAAATCCCCGGTAACTCCTGGGTTTTATACATATATAAACTAAGGGTTTATAAGTCTCAACTAGGGGATTATATGACCAAAATCAAATGTAATATTTACATCTCAAAATATACAGTAATCCCAAGTTCAAAAGTAGATAACCAACATCCCAAAATCAAATATACCCCTAAGGGTCCTAATCACTCGGGGTCGCCTGCTTCTCTTTAGAGCCACTTGCCCTGTCTGAAAGGTTAGTCATTGGAAAAAAATGAGATTCAAAAGAATCCCAGTAGTAACAAATCACTCACACAATGCTTATACACATAGCATATATGATTATGTTAAGCAACATCACAATGTATTATGGCTCACGCCACAAACGACAGCACTCATGGCTGTAAACTCTATACATCAGCTTTCGCTGCGATCTCAAAGCATCACAATGTATTCAAAAGTATTCTCAATGCATGACAAACATATATATAATGTTTCACACACAGTACAAGAGAAAGAGTCACTACCTTGTCCTTTCCTGACGTTCTTTCGCACTGTGGGCTCTCGAGGGCGGCAGATGTCAAATCCTATAAACCAAGTTATGGACAACCCTTTCAATATCTTTTCCAAGTTCTTAATTCCATAGTATTTAAGTTGGTTATCATTTAAACTCTTTAGGTGGCTATTATAGGCTTAATCATATGCCTAAAGGATTGGGAGAAACAGCCCCGAAGATCACTTTTCAAAAGAAAAATACTAATTTTGGGCTGACTCACTCGAGTGAAGAAGGCCTCACTTGAGTGTTGCCTTTCAATCGTATTCGAGTCCCAGCGAGTGAGACATAGAAAGTATGTACCCGAGAGGACCAACACCTCCTAGAGTGGCCAGTGCACTCGAGTGATGACACCTAGTCACCCGAGTCCCAACGAGTGAAGTGCAAGAAGTGACAACTTGAGAGTAATTAAGGCTCCAAGTGCACTCGAGTGATAACGTATGTCACTCGAAGATGAAGAAGTTTACTCGCGATCTCAGCCTCAGGACTTAACCAAAATACCAATAATTTCATGCTGCACTCAAGTGAGACCTTACCTCACTCGAGTGAGGCTTATCAGAAGCTAGATCGTATCAACTGTTATGGTTTTCCAGATTTACCAAAACAGCTCCAATGGTTCCAGAACTTATACCAAAGCTCATTCCCATACAAAATCTCCTAAGGAACCTATTGGTAACCTCAAAACACTTAAATTCCTTCCCAATCAACATATACACTATTTTTTATCCAAAATGCAACCCAAAACCACCAATAACCAATCTTACTCCCACAATTTTCCAATCACTTCTAATAGTTCAAGGTCATAGTTTGGTACCAATTCTACCACCAAATACTAACTAATTCAAATCTTTCAAAATCACAAGAAATCAAGGCAAAATCTACAATTTCCAAAACGTAACCAAAAATCATCACAAATATGCCAAAATGCATCAAATGTTTACCTCTTCACTTTGCTAAGATCAAATCTTTGATTCTCTAGCTTACAAACTTGTACAAACTCCAAAACACCTTTCAAAATTTTGAAACCATAGCATTAAAGCTCTCAACCTCTTGGACAATATTAATGAAAACTATTTGAGCATTATGAGACATCTAGCTAGTCAAAACTCATCTTTACACTTTCTCTTTCCACCTTCAATCCACCAAAAACGGAGGCTAAGGAGAGAGAATGAGATGAGCATAATGATGATCACATTTTTTCCCTTTTTCCCATGCTTCAACCGACTTGGAAGAGGAGAGGAAGAGAAAATTGAGTTTGAAAATTTGACTTTATCTAATGGTCCATCTTTTGCCACTTACCAACATCTTGTGCTTCCTTCTATGATTTCATATACTCATATACACACTTGATTCCGCCTCTTGCTCTTTCATTCCTAGCCATTGATCTCAAGTTATCTATAAGTTTCCTCTTCAGTAACTGACTAATCGGTCGGTAAATTTACCATTTTGCCCTTGATTATCATAATGCTTACTAAACCATCATCAGGCACATTTGCATCACCATTCACTTCATATACTTCAAAAGTGCTTAATTAACATTAATTACATCACTTTGAAGTTATTAGCCCTTCATTACAATTCAAGATATTACACCCCTCCTGGGTCTTCTCTTGGGTAGACTGACCCCGGCCCTCATTTTGTTCAGCTTTCTCTTCTCTAAGCTCTTCTCTCAACTCAGCAATCATATCCCTCTTATCTTTAATTAGACCCATCAGCTTTTGCATAGGGTCCAGTGGATTGTCATTGACTACCTCCACCTCAGGATTCACTTGCTGTACTCTAGGACGACCTTTTGTCATCTCCATTCTACAAGTAGCTCACCATGTCAATATTACAAATAAGTATACACATATGTCCATAAATTTCATATATATATTCACAACACAGACATACATGCGTATACACAACAACTATCACAATCATCTACTACCACTAAGGCCCAACTAAAGGAGCTAACCTAGCAAATTCTACCCTTGCCAGAAACTACAGCTCTGATACAAAAAATGTAACCACTACCTTATAAACAGTAATTATAATTTGAAATACATAATTAAAATGAAATAGAGACCAATAATAATCAAACTCATTTACCATCCCTTTCTTACGGTAGGGTTTTCACAAATTCTTTCAAAATTTCTACCTTACCCTAGTCTCAAAATTCATAATTCGAATATAATTACTGTTAGAATCGGTAGGCACAGCGGAAGAATTTTAAAAATTTTCACCGATCCTAATCGAGGATCTATCAACGGCGTTTAAACCAAGTTGGAAGGATTCATACCTTTTTGATGATTCAGAGTTTTCACGATCTCTAGGAGCCAACACGTCAGGTCCGCTCCCTCTACCAGTATCCACACGAATGCTCTCCAACCGAGACTACGTGTTAGCGCCTTTAATGTCTCCTAGGGTTTCACTTGCGGCTCTCAGTTCTCATGTGCGCATGAATATATCTGCTCTATCAAGTTTAAAACCTATGAGGGCTATTTTTAAATTTCAAAATTAATCATCATTAATTTTGAAATTAATTATCTTGATGAGCTAATTAAATAAATTTAGTTTAAATTAAATCTGTCCAACAGTTTTAATTTAACCTATTTATTTAATCCAAATAAAGAGTCATTAGATTTAATTTATCTACATAAATTAAATCTGAGATACTATATCTCTATCATGTTAGTTATTAAATTTAATATATCTTAATAAATTAAATTTAAAACTAACATAATATAATAATATCATATAATATATATATACATATATATATATAAGATATATATTTCGAAAATATATATATCTATATAATATTATTAAATATAATAATATCATATAATATATATACATATATATATATAAGATATATATTTTGAAAATATATATATCTATATAATATTATTAATGAATTTTATATTATATATATATAAATATAAAATTCGTCCACCCTAAATTAAACATTATCTCGTGTTGGGCCATTCTTGTGTACGACCCTGTAGGCGCATATGAAGTTGGCAGTGGGCCAATAACTATACTAACCCAAAAGTCGCAAGCGGCCTCTAGTAAGACATTACGACTACCCAATTCATATGAGGATCGTTATCACGATGCAACCTGTCATACAACCATGTCACGTCCCTTTTGTCACACGATATATCGATCAAGGATAAGGCATGGATAATGTCATCCTCTTGTTCCTGACCATTACTTTCTCAATTCCTGAGTAGCCTAATAATAGAGACAGAAACTCCTTTCATCATAGTATGGCCATACATTTCTCAGACTCACTCATCGAGGGGCCCAGTAATATCTCTCTACTAATGTGAGGGACAAATTCCATCTTGATCATTCATATTCCTCTGCATGAAAAACCACCAAGCCCGATCGTAGCCTTTATCATCACCCAGTCAAAAGTGATTTTTGACTAGTTCAAAGCTTAGCAACTCTCATGTAGGAATCCATGATGACCTCAGGTCTAAGGGTATTGTGACATGGTTAAGAGCTGCAGCAGATCAAGCTATGGCTATAATTATAATTAGGAACATTAACCAGCAGCAGAAGAAAAAAAGGAAGAGAATGCCCAGACGTGATATGACTTGATCCATGTAGCTTTCTCATAGTGGGTCGGTCCAGCAACTTGTACTCTTACAAGTGCCTAAGACTTTGATTCGTATCTCCATATCTTATCAATGTCATACTGGTCTTGTTTCATCTCTGCTCCCGCATAGATGACCGACCAGGGACATTTTACGACAATCTTTATGAATTATCCAAGGATACAATTATCACAGTTAACATGCAAAAAATATGATAACAAAATGGAGAAATTTCATTAAAATAATAATGTTCAAAGTACAATGATTGGCCCTTAGGGCACAATTTCCAACAATTACCCTGCGCAGTTAAATCACATTAATATACTAGAGTCTACAACAAAAATCCCGGCAACCCCTGGGTTTCATGTAAATACTAAGGGTTTACAATTTTTCCACTTAGGGGATTACACAAAATCATTTCAATGTTTACATCCCAAACATGTACAGTAATCCCAATACCAAAACTAATAACCAACAACCAAAATATAAATCTTCCTAAGGAGTCCTATCCACCCTTGGTTGTCTCTTTCCCTTTGGAGCCACTTGCCCTGTCTGAAGATTATTCAATGGAAAGAATGACATTCAAAAGAATCCCAGTAGTAACAAACCACTCATACCAGACAAAATCACAAGGCATGCAATGATATCATCAAGCAAGATCACAGTATAACACAGCACACAGGCTGCCACATATGCACACAATCACATAGTCTCATCCCCCATATTCCACCGCCCCGAAGGCACGGTCCTCCCACCGTCAACACTGATGGGCTGAGGGTAAGGTTTCACAAATAGCCTTTCGGTTTTCACATAGTTTCATCCCCTAGATTCCATCTCCCTAAAGGCACGATCCTCCCACCATCAGCACTGATAGGCCATAAGTGATAGACCCCCAAAAAATGATCAGTCATACATACCATATGTCACATATAGTATAAGGGAAATAGTCACTACCTCATTCTTTACGAGCATGCTCTGGCGTAGTCTGTTCACACGAGCAGAGCAAATTTCAAAACCTATAAACCAAAATCAAGGATGATAGGTTATTCTCTCTTCTAAATTCTTATCTTCATAACACTTAAAGTTGGTTATCATTTGAACTCTTTAGGTAGTTACTAGAAGCCTAGACACATGCCTAAAATGTTGGAAAGAACTACACTAAACACCCCTTTTTGGAAGTATAACCCTAATTCTTGACTCAGTCACAGCACTTGAGTCCTAACCACAATGCTCGAGTGATAACCTCAAACTCACCTAAGTCCTATAGAGTGAGGTATAGGAAGTGACTACCCGAGAGCAACAGAAACCCTAGACTGAGAAGTGTACTCAAACACTAGCTCTAGCACTCAAGTGATATCACAACACTTGCGGTGTTAAGACACACTCTTGAAAAATGGCCTACGAGTGACAACCCAAGACGCAGCCTCAAAGTGCAAAATACTCTTACGCTTAAGTGATGACCTATATCACTTGCAAGGGGGAATGTGCACTCTTGTATTCTGGTATGGAAGTGTGACCGAAAATAGAAGGAAAAGGGAAAACAAGATACTACACTCGAGTGACACCCTTGTGCACTTGAGTGAGGCTTATCAGAAGCCAAAATACAGTAACTGACAAAATTTTCCAAACTTTCCACCAAAATACCTAATGGTTCCTAAAATCTACAAATATCTCTATTTCCACCAAAATTTCATAAGGAACACATTGAAAACACCAAAATAACCAAATTCTCATTCTAACATCAAGTTTTTATTTTGGACACTACATTCTGACACACCAACCAATGACACCAATTTCCCATCCAAAGCTCCAAATAACTTCTATTGACACAGACACAATATGCCACCAAATCTAACACCATACACTATCCAAATTGTTCATTCCAAAATTACACTAAAATCAGCAGAAAATCCAAACTTTACAAAACTTAATCAATGCTCACATCAATATGTCAAAAGAGAGCTCTTTCTTACCTCTACCTCTTTCCAAAATTGGTTCCTTGATTTTTCAGTTTTCAAATTTCTTCAAGCACTTAAACACCACTTTTCAAAATCTACAACTATAGCAATGAAGTTTTTATCACCATGATCAATATCAATGAAGAGTGTTTCAGCATTAAAGGTCATATGGGCCACTAACCTTAGGCTTTTCTTCTTTCTCTTTCCTCTTGACCTCACATGAAAATGGAGGCAAGTCAGAGAAGGTGAAATGATGATGATGATGAAACAGATTTTTTGTAATATCCCAAAAAAGTGATTAAGGGCTAATGACTTTAAAAGTGGATATAATTATTGTTGAATAAACACTTTTGGAGAATGTGTGATGGGAATTTGGATATTTTAATGATTCCAATGGCTTCCCTGTGAAAATTCGTGTGGGGAGAGTGTTTATTGTGAAATTGGAACCATTGGGAACAATCGTGCAAAAGTTGAAAACTCTGTCCATTGAAACTCTGTACAGGGCAGCCAATTTGTATGGACGTTTTAAATAGGCAAATGGTGTCTACAAATTCTGAAATTTTCCAGTATTAAAGTTCACATGTCAAGCTTCAAAATGAACATATAATTTGTATCATTTTGATTTGTGACCTAAGAGTTTTGGATTTTTGAAGTTTGCCCAGCGGAATTAATTATTTTCTGGAACAGTATGCAAAGATTGAAATTCTGGGAATTTTGTGGTGATTTTCAGTAATGGCCAATATTTTTCCTATGAAGAGGACTTAAATATCTTCATTTGGCTTTGGAATCACCTCATTTAGATTTTTCTAGAATTAGTTATGATTTTTCAAAGTTGGGCAGAAAATCTGCCAGAAAATCCGAAAATGTGAAATTAGAAATTATGACATCATCATGTGGTAAGGTGACATCAACATGGAATTAAAAGCAATTCCATCATCTTGATCAGCCATTTCCCGTCGTCTTTTCCAGCAGCACAAACGTGAGAGAGAGCTTGGAGAAAGGAGAGAAAAAGAGGAAGAAATCTCGCAAGGTAAGCCGATTTCTCCGACGATCTAGCTCCTAACGCGTATAACTCCGACTCTAAGCTACTCCTCTTTATTCTTTAAGGTTGTGAAGCTCAAACTTTGGTGTTTCAAAGAGGCTAGGGTTCAGCCAAATTTGGGAAAAGCTAGTGGGAGCTTGAGGTAACTTCCAAACTTTCGTATATTGCTTATTCTGGCTGCTGTGGGCAATTTAATCGGTGAAATTTCGCCGGATTGCCATTGGTTTTAAAGTTTGGAAATGATATGGCCTAGGGGTTATGCTGCCCAAATTGGGTCTTAATGTTAGTTGTAACCTAATGTAATGGTTAATAAAGTGGTTAGGAGTAGAAAGGAACGCGTTTACGGAGCCGAAATCGTAAAACCCCGATTTTCCCCGGAGAACTCATAAATTTCGGCCAGCCCTAGAAATGGGTCTTAGAGTTGGATTTTGAATGATTTGATGGTTCCATTGAGTTCAGGGGCGAAAATTAGGTGGGGTTACAGTTGGGCACTTTTTCAAAAAAGGCCGAGAAAGCATAATTACGGAAACACCCCTAAAACCCTAAAAGTAGGGCTGCCAAGGGCAATTTCGTAATTTAACATTGAATTTGATAATTCCGAGTCCGGAAATGGATTCCTTGGGCGAAAATATGTCAGGATAGCCCATGTCAAAATTTCAAGAAAAGTACAGCCGGACCGGGTACGGCGGGCCCGGGCCGGGTCCCCGGGGTATTTTTGGTAAATTTTCATTATAGACTCATATAACCCCAAGTAACACTATGGAAGTGTCTAAATGGTGCATTTGGAATTGTAGGATTCGATATTTGCCGCCCTCGTGAGCCAACTACGCCAGCGAACGTCAGAAAGGAACGAGGTAGTAACTTTTCTTTCGTACCATATGTGATGCATTGTATGTGTGTATTATCATTGATTTGTGATAAACTCGTATGCTGCGACATTGTGAATATGTGTAAACACCGTCATACCAATAGTCCCTGAGTAGCTAACAACGATTCGGGTTAGGGCGGTGTGCCTCCCCGGCGGAGAAAGGGGATGAGGATGAGGTGTGATATATGTGATTATGTGAGCCAAAAGGCTATTTGTGGAGGCCGACGGGCCATTTGTGAAAGCCGAATAGCTGTATGGGCTATAAGGCAATATGTATGCACTGCCACGCCAATAGTCCCTGAGTAGCTAACAACGGTTCGGGTTAGGCGGTGTGCCTTCCCGGCGGAGAAAGGGGATGAGGGTGGAGTGTGATTTGTGGTGCTGCTGCTGTATGATGATTTGCTTACATGCTGTGTGCTTATGTGTGGTATAAATGTTTTGTTACTACTGGGATTCTCTTGAATCTCATTCTTTCCTTTAACTAACCCTTCAGACAGGGCGAGTGGCTCTAAGGAGAAGCGTACGACCCGGAGCGGTTAGAATCCTGTAGGGACATTTATTTTGGTTATGTTGGTTAAACCTGTTGGACAGGGTGTCTGTATATTATGTTTGCTGTAAAGGATAGTTGAACGTAGTTGTGTAGTCCCCTATATGGAGGTTGTAGACCCTTTTTGTGTATGAATGGAACCCGGGGGTTGCCGGGATTGCTAATAGATATTCTGATATGAATGAATGTGAATTAACTGCACAGGTGATTATATTCGATAATTGAACTTGAGATCGGAATAGGAAAGAAGTTTTGAAAATTTTATAAAGTCCCTACTTCACAGGGAGTTCTAAATGAGTTTTGAACTATTCGACGGTCTCTAAACCAATTTAATTACGTAATATTGAATTATAATTACGCTATTTAAGGCAGGGTGTTACATTTTTCCCTTGCACCCTGCCTCTAGCCGACTTGGAGGGAGAGAGGAGAGAGGAAAAGATTATTTGAACATTTGACTTGATCCATGGTCCACAAGATGCCACTTGTCATGATCGTTTTCTCTTTTCATGGCACACATGAACTCACATACATGTAATTCCATTCTCTTGATCATTGAATCTCAACTGTTGATCTTCAAATTACTAAGGAGTTTCCTCTTTGGCAACTGACCATTTGGTCGATAACTTTCCTTTTTACTCGTTTTGCCCCTGATTATGACTATTACACTTGAATTACCACTAACACAATTATATCATTCATATCACCATTCATGCGCCCTCCCCTACCATTAGGTTTCATTTTAAGCTTTATCACATAGTTAAGCTTAAATACAAGGTTTAGGCACTGATCAGAACACATTCGGATCATAACTTACGTCACATTCTTCAAAAGCATCTATTAACAATAATTACATTCACTTTTGAAGTCATTAGCCATTAATCCCATTTTTAGGGCCTTACATGATGGATCCTCTGCTGCTCTCTGCACCTAGTGTTCCTTTAAGAAAGAACCTGCATAACAAACACAATAATAAAATTATTTAAAAAATATAAAAATGTATAATTAAGAAAAAGATAAAAATTATTAAAATTATAATTATAGAAAAATTACCTTCCCCTTTACGCTCCTCCTTTACTGGATAAAACTCGACCAGTCATTCAGTAGGACATTGTCCGAGACATTGTCGATCAGTTACTGCAAAGGTATCATCCCATCCTTATTCATACTATGGAAGGGATGATTGTTCTTGTTCCTCTAGCCATCCTCTATCTTCATCAGCGTGTACCTTTTCCTGTTGTCATGGACCACAAACCTATCATGTAACACAATTGAATAAATAATAATTAAATACAAATACTTACAAACTATACAATTAATAAATAATAATTAAATACAAATAATTACAAAATATATAATACAATTAAATACCTTCACAGCCTCATCCTACGTTAGAGCCTTTGGTGTATTGAGAACATTCTTCCATGTCCAGAAGTGGATGCGGAACTTCATCAGCGTATACCTCTTCCTATTATCCCAGACGGCAAACATATCTTGTAACATAATTGAATAAATAATAATTAAATATAAATACTTGCAAATAATACATTTAATAAATAATCATTAAATACAATTAAATACCTTCATAGCCTTGTTCCACGCTAGATCCTTTAGCGTCTTGGAAATATTCTTCCACATCCTGCAGTGGATGGGGAACCACATCCAATTTGAGCCCAGCTCGTTAAGATACCCGTTAAAGAGGTGACCACTATTCATAATAGTCTAGTCCGTGGCCTTATTCGATGTAACTATCACACATAGTCTACGGTCTATGCTATTAAGACCAGCCACATCTAGCAACCTTATGGAAATGATCCCCTGCTCATCTGCACAATTTACCACATAGGTTAATTAAATTTTGATCCATATTTAACCTATGGAATTTTAATATTAAATTTATTAAAAAAATAATTAAATTTACCTTGAACCTACACCACAAATTGTTGGAAATTGTGCCCTAAGGGCCAATCATTGTACTTTGAATATTATTATTTTAATGAAATTTCTCCATTCTGTTATCATATTTTTTGCATGTTAACTGTGATAAATGTATCCTTGGATGATTCATAAAGATTGTCATAAATGTCCCTGGTCGGTCATCTATGCGGGAGCAGAGATGAAACAAGACCAGTATGACTTTGATAAGATATAGAGATACGAATCAAAGTCTTAGGCACTTGTAAGAGTACAAGTTGCTGGACCGACCCACTATGAGAAAGCTACATGGATCAAGTCATAAGCTTTTCTCATGTATAACCATGTCACAATGCCCTTAGACCTGAGGTCATCATGGATTCCTACATGAGAGTTGCTAATCTTTGAACTAGTCAAAAGTCACCTTTGACCGGGTGATGATAAAGGCTACAATCGGGCTTGGTGGTTTTTCATGCAAAGGAATATGAATGATCAAGATGGAATTTGTCCCTCACATTAGTAGAGAGATATTACTGGGCCCTTCGATGAGTAAGTCTGAGAAATGTATGGCCATACTACAATGGAAAGGAGTTTCCATTTCTATTGTTAGACTACTGAGGAATTGAGAAAGTAATGGTCAGGAATAAGAGGATGACATTATCCATGCCTCATCCTTGACTGATATATCGTGTGATAAAAGGGACGTGACATGGTTGTATGATAGGTTATATCGTGTTAACGATCTTCATATGAATTGGGTAGTAGGTAGATGATCATCATGGGTTATTCTAGTCCTGCGCCTTCTCTTTATCTAGGAACCGTTCTATGTCACTGATAAGAATCCGAAAGTCAAATTCTTTGTTCTCATCATAATCGCTGACACTAAGCTTACCCTAGGCTGAATAGGCAGCTCTAGTACGGTTGCCTTTTGTGGGGTCATCTACTCTGTGCCCATTTGCTAGAGAGTCATTTGTAGTGGTTGTTGTGGCCCGGTCGCCTCCTGCAATGGCATAGGGATGTGCCTACCTCTGCGCTACCCTGTGCCACCTCTCCCGCTACCCCCTCTCCTATTGCTCCCATGCAGAATAGATATGTGGGGAAGCTTAGTCTCCTTCCCTTCTCCTTGTCTCGCTCAAAAGTCATAATATATAACTATAAAAAAATCAAAAAATTAGTAACATTTTTTTTCAAAATTATAGAATAATAGGGACAAAATGAAATAAAGGACTTAACTTTACTAACCTTAAGTGGCAAGCTCTGTAAAATACTTCAGTAGAACCTTGGATCTCAAGGAAAATCTTAAAGGGTGCGTGAGAATTCAAATTGCCAAAATGAGGAAATGAGGGGCACGGCGCTTTTATAGTGCTCGGATTTGTAGAGTTTCTAAAGAAACCACTACCTTAATTGCTAAAAACCCATAAACCCTACTTGGATAATGTAAAACTTTATAGTGGTTATGAATAACGGCTACAAACCTGTAGACCCTTTGAATTTTGTAGCCGTTATAAGCTATAACCACTACAAATATGCGTTAAGCTTTGTAGTGGTTCCCTGTAACGACTACAAAAAGGTGGCCCTTTGCATTTTGTAATGGTTACTGTCATAAAAACTGCTACAAACTAACTGCCACAATAGTTACACTAGCTTTGAGCATATTTGTAGTAGTTAATATATACTAACCACGGCAAATTTGGCCCCAAGTTGGCACCAAATTTTGTAGTGGTTATGCCTTGTCAACTACTACAAAACACGCACCTTAACCCGCGCTCTACTTTGTACAAGGAATACTGTTGCAAATATGTAGCGGTTTTGCTTAAATGGCTACAAATCCTCATCATTATAGCGGTTTATATTAACCACTACAAATGCACCACTACAAATTGTCATTTTTTTGTAGTGTAAATTTCTTATTAACCCCCTTTCTCTCCTCAGCTAAACAAGGTACCATCAAAATTCTGCCCATCCCATCTCCTCTAATCAATACAAACAAGAGATCATTAAAATCTCTTTCTTTCAATTCCCTTCCGCCCCTTTCCCCTTATATCTACCCATCCCTTTCATTAAAATTTTCCCCTCCCCTCCACTTAGCCAAACATAGCATTAAGATTTGATTGTCTCCATGCGTCATATTTTCTACCCACTTGCACCTTTGAAAAATTCAACGTAAATTTACTTATCACGTTTCTTGTTCAACTTCTTTAAATATTGCTTCAATCCATAAAGAAAGAATCAAATATTGGACTAAGAAAGGTCCACAGTCAGGTTAGTGTCAGTGTCATTTTGTCACCCTTTTTGCTAGCAGTATAACACCTTATTCTTTTTGAATGAGCTTTTATACAATGAGTTTGAACCACCTTCGTACAATAGTTCCAAACCCAACTTCAAGACAGGATTCAAACCTATAATTGAGTGGGGTTTTCTGAAAATTTCAAAATCTTTCAAAAATGTCTTTTAGTGGTTCACAACTTTGTTATTTCTTATCTATTCTTATCTTTTATTTCAATTCAATTAAAGTTATTCTATGCTCTATTCATTTCTATCAGAGTTCTTAATATGCTCTTATTCGCTAAATGATCATTAACTAATTGGCTCTTACCATGCGATAACCCATTCCTAGTTTAATTACTATACTTAGGAGATTAATCCATCCGTCATGCAGGTTATACCATTAGCCACTTCAAACATTAATTTACACATAACAAATTAGCACGTATTAATCTTCAACTCTTCACTACAACTTCTTTATACTGCACATCATCTTGCACTCCTCTTCTATGCTCATGTGCTTGTATGTTTGGTTGAGAAAGGGTAAGATTTGGGGGAATCTCAGTAGCAAACAATACCACTTAGCATGAAGATAAATGCTTAATGCATGACATGTTTGCCTTACATAAATTCGTGCCAACATAATGACATATCTACATGCTCAATGTTTAATACATCATACTCATGGCCATAGCATATATAGAAACAAAGCTTAGTCATTCATTTATGCATTATATAATCAAGCAAAGCAATTACATACATTAATGCACAAGCATACTTATCAAATACACGTAAATTAGGTAAGTTTACTACCTTTTAGGCTTAGGTCCTCTTCTTCTCCCCTTTTCTTCCAACCATTAAAGTTGCTTGAAGATTCTTCCATTCCTCTTCTTTGTCATCTCATGGCCTTCTACGCGATACCATAGTTGGTTCTTGATTTCGTTAGTACTTTGACCAACAAGATGGAACCAAACACCTCATATCAGAAATCTGAAACCATAGGAATAAAGCCTATACTAAGTAGAAGAAGATTTATGAAGGCTTCATCGGCTGGAAACAGAGATTCGATAGTGAAATCAATACGGAATCTAAAGAAATCTAAGTTTTTCCTCTCCTTCTCTCATCTTTCTTTTTCTTGGAATTTTTCCTTTTTTTCCTCCTCTTTCTTCATATTGGCTGAAACTTTAAAGAGAAAGGGACTGTTGGATTTATGCCAAGTGTCTTGTGCTTTGATCACAATATGCCATGTGTCTTGTGATTAAACCATACGGTGACATGTGTCCTTCAAGATCATCCTCTCCTTTTTTCTCTCTCCATGGCCTTCCTTTTTGGGTCAAGGAAAGGAGGACCCTGATGATTTTCCCTAGCTTCTGGGTTTGGTATTTGAGAAAGTCAAGTACATGATCGGGCTAAAGATTGGATTCCCCTAACTCAGAGGCTAGGTGGCACCTTTTTAGAGTGCGAACTCAAAAACAAAAAGCCAATGTCATGATGAGGGACACATGGCACCTTCTAGTAAAGCTAATACAAAAGCTAAATAGTGCATTCTCATGATGAAGGAACATATGGCACTTTTATGTTAAGCCAACACTAAAGTTATGCCATCGTTACTCATCATTACTTACTTTATTAAAGCTACTTTAATAAAGTTACTTTAATAAAGCTACTTTATCAGTGTTTAATCCGAATCTTAATCAGGTCTTACTCGGTACTTACTCGGTACTACACCACATATATCGAGGTATGCCAAATGGTACCTTAAACCCTTGTGTCCCATAAGATGGAGCCAAGTCCCCTTGTACACATACACTGATATATTTCTTTTGAATAACTACAACTTTCGAGCTCTCATATCATCGAGAGAACCATTCTCTTCCTGGAGACTAAATCATACAGTTCCTGGGAGTCTTTCTGTCTCCCATCATTATTGAAACTTTTCCCAAACTATGCTTAGTAGTCTGCCTAATATGGGCTTATCCTTAAGTCTCTTGACCTAAAATTCAGCATATTACAAGTAGCAAAATTGTGCGAGTAAAATAGTTGGTCAATATGTGCTTAAGCGTTGTTTATATATGCTTCTTGGAAAATCAAAATCAAGAAAGAAACTTTGAGGAAAGGAATTGATAAGAATATTGTGTAGGTTCAATAATAAATCAGTGTCAAGATCAGCATACAAAGAACAAGTTCAAGAGCATAGACATGAGAAGAAGGCTACCCCAGAACCAAATCAATAGTTGGTACATCACTTACCGTATGGATAAAATTGCTTTCTAAATAAATGTGAAGGATTCAAGGTGATCTAATCTGATGACAAACTATGCCTTGTTTGGTATGGTGGACTTGAAGGCATGGAATTGGAATTCAATTATATGAGTTGTGCATGTTTAGTACAAAGAAATGCTCATAGAATTTAATTCCATGTGCAAGTCAAATGGGATCAAGTCCATCAATCTCAATTCCACCCAAATAGCTAAGATTTGCAATTCCATGTCTTCAATTCCAACCTTACTCTTTTTACGATGAGACACTCGGACCATCCTCAACCGTTCTACAGATCTGCGCATTCTTTGACTTCATCTTCTTCCTCACTCTTTGACTTCGCCGGCCAACTCCTCCCCTACTGCAGGCTAACTTCGTAATTCTTCCTTACAAACCATCACCTCCCTATCATCTCCTCTGCAGATTCATAATTATATATATATATATATATATATCTCCGTTGCAAATCAAAATTCAAAAATAAGACACTCATGATGACGGGGAACATAACTTGCAGTAAAGGTGAGGACGATGCAGCAGCGGTGGCTTTTTCTCGGAGTTCAAGTTCACCGCTATCTTCAATTCTGATTCTGATTCCGATGACCTTCCTTGAAGAAGAGATGAGGACGATGGAGAAGGAAGAGGACAAAGGAGAACTGTTTAAAGGGAACGACGAAGGAGACATGAGGATGATGGGGATGAAGGAGAGGTGATGATAATGGGGAAAAAGAAGAGGACGATAGAGAAGGAAGAGGGATTTAAGGGATTTGTGTTTGAAGGGGAGGACAAAGGAGAGGGACTTTTTATTTTTTAATTATAAAGGTATTTTAGTTTTTTCACTTATAAATTATGACTCATTTCTATGACATACCAAACATACTTTTAAACCCCATTTCCATTTCCATTTCCATCAAAATCAATTCCATTGTACCAAATGGGCCCCTAGTTTATTGAGTTGACAATTATATGGTTGACCTGTCAAGATCACCCTTATGGATGCTTCTCAAAAATCTATCTTCACCGTATGCTACTGTACTAGGGTCTTCTCTCTTCTCTCTATCTCATATGCCTTTTTCCATATTTTATTCACCAAAGCCAATTTTATGGTATCTCTAATAAACAATTCTTTAAAGCATAGAAACATAGCCATACCCGATATGTATTTTATTTAATACATGATACATAAATTAAAAATTGCCTATTTGGTGTATCATGCTATATAACTCCGCTTATGTTTTATAGCTAGTCCCAAGCTCAGATAAAGGAGAAGGGTTGTGTTAGGACCTCTATAGCCAACATAAAACTTTATCAAATCTTTATGAACATGGATCAACAAAGAAATTGTTTTAATGCAAGGTCCTTGCCCATAAGTGACATGATGTATGGCTCGAGTACAATGAGAAATAAGTAAGATTCATTGCATTGTTTCCCAAGTGTAGTGTTAAATGAGTAAGGGCTACCACACTCTTCTAAATGACGGCGGCTAAAGAAGCTAGTTCATGCAAGCAAGATCATATTTGACACTTGGAATGTCAGGACCCTATATGGCAAATCCCAAAAGGTGATTGAAATTACTGAAAAGAGAAAGATTAACATCTTATGCCTTTATAAGACTAAAGATGTTAGAGAATAGTCTTAGGAATATGATGGGTTTAAGCTTTGGTATATAGGTAAAGTGGGTACTAGGAATGGTGTTTGTATCCTCATTGATAAAGAGTGGAGAAGTAATATGTTAGAAGTTAAAAGGATTGAAGTTACAATCATTTCTATAAGAATGATTATTGGAAAGGAGACTATCAACATTATTAGCGCTTATGCACCACAAGTAGAAGCAGACGCATACCTTAAGGAAAAATTCAGTGAATATATGGAGGGTTTGGTTCAAAGCATACCCCTCATTGAAAGATTTTTTATTGGTGGGGATCTTAATGAACATGTTAGTAAGGAGGCAGGATAGTATGCAAGGGATCGTGATGGCTTTGGCTTTGGGATGCTTATTAGTGAAAGTCAATATATAATCGATTTCTCTGTTGCATAGAATTTTAAGATTGTCAACACTTATTTTATAAAGCAGGAGGAACATCTTATTGTAAATAAGAGTGGTGTCTCTAGGTCTCAGATTGACTTCTTTTTAGTAAGAAACCCAGATAGAAGACTTTGTAGTAACTTCAAAGTGATTCCTTGGGATGGTGAGACTATGCAACATAAGATCTTGGTCCTTGATGTGTATATGAAATATTGAAAACAAAAGCGCTAACAAGTTTTAAACCCAAGGATTATGTGGTGGCAGTTAAAATGGGAGAAAAGAGAAATTTTCAAGAGAACTCTTTTAAAGGATGGAGTTTAGGAGTCACAAGAAAATGGCTTAGATGGTTTAAAAGGTTGCTAGAGGTATTTTGGGAGAATCTAAAGGTTTTGGCCATCGAGATAAGGAGACATGATGGTGGGATGAGAATGTGCAAAAGAAAGTAAAGTACAAGAGAGATTGTTGTAAAGGCATACACTTGTGTAACAATGAAAAAAATTAGGAAAAGTACCGTGTGGCTAAAATAGAGACTAAGAAAGTAATGAGTGAAGATCGCTCTAAAGATTTTGAGGAGTTTATAAGGAGTTAAGGATAAAGTCTAGGGAAAGAAAGATTTACAAGATTAAAAAAATAAGGAGAGAAAAAAGAGAGATTTGGATCAAGTAAGGTGTATAAAAGGTGCATAAGTCAACATCTTGGTTTCTGATGGAGATATTAGGGATAGATGGGAGGCCTACTTTTACAAATTGATGAATAATGGAGGTAGAAGTTTAGCTTGTGAGTTGGAGGATTTTTCAATTAGAGAAGATAAACAAAATTTGGCATTCTATTACTAGATCCATATTAACGAGGTTAAGGAAGCTCTTAAGAAAATGGACAGTCATAAAGCCTTTGGTCCTAACAGTATTCCTATTGAAGTTTGGAAGTGTTATGTGAGAAAGGGGTATCTAGGCTTACTAAGCTTTTTAATGAGATATTACGATCTAAGAAAATTCCAAATGATTGGAGGAAAGCACTTTAGTACCTATTTACAAGAAAAATGGTATATCCAAAATTGTGCTATCTACAGAGGGATAAAGCATATAAGCCACACAATAAAATTGTGGGAAAAGGTGATTGAACACAGATAGAGATTGAAGACTTACATTTCAGAGAACCAATTTGGATTCATGCCGGGGCGATCCACAACAAAAGCGATTTATTTGTTAAGGCAGTTATTGGAGAAGTATCAAAGCAAAAGAAAGGACTTGAATATGGTTTTCATTGACTTGGACAAAGCTTTTGATAGTGTGCTAAGAGGTGTATTTTGGAAAGCCTTAAAAAGAAGGGTGTGTGTGTTGCATATGTTAAGGTCATACAAGATATGTATGAGGGGGTTACAACTAGTGTGAGAATGCTTAGAGGTTAGAGAAAGAACTTTCCTATAAAGATTGACCTTCATCAGGGATTAGCCTTGAGCCCTTATTTGTTTAACTTGGTCTTAGACATTCTAATTGAGCATATACTCGAAGAAATCCCGAAGTGCATGCTTTTTGTTGATGATATTGTTCTTGTGGCTAAGTCAAGAAAAGAAGTTAATTCTAAATATGATTTATGGAGAAGGACCTTAAAATTGAAAGGTTTTTGACTAGTAAGAGTAAGATAGAATATATGAATTTCATTTTTTATAAGAGTAGAGTAATAAGTGATTTGGACATGAAATATGAGGTCAGGTCATACTACAAGTGACAAAGATTAGATATTTTGAGATCAATTTTGTAGGAAGATGGTGAAATTGATAGAGATGTTAATCATAGAATTCAAGATGGGTGGTTTAAATGGAGAAAAGCTACTAAATTTATTTGTTATAAAAAAGTACTTGATAAAGTAAAAGGGAAATTTTATCGTACTGTTATTTGGCCAACAATGCTTTATGGTTGTACATGTTGGGCTTTAAAGGGTTACATAAGCACAAAGTAGGGGTTGCTGCAATAAGGATGTTCGGATAAATGTATAGTCATACAAGGAAAGATAAGATTCATAATGAAATTATACCAGGAAGGGTTAGAGTGGCACCTATAGAAGAAAAAATCATAGAAAATCATTTGAGGTAGTTTGGACATTTACAACGAAGGCCATTGGATGCACCAGTGAGGATGGTAGATCAAGTTGTTTAGAGCCTAGTTAAAAGGGATAGAGGAAGACTGAAGAGAACACTCAATGAAGCTATTGAGCGAGATCTATTAGTTAACAATTTTTCCTGAGATTTTGTTTTTGATAAAGTGCAATGGCATCATTAAATCCATGTAGCTAACCCTACCTAGTAAGATTATGGCTCTGTTGTTGTTGTTGTTGTTGTTGATATGTCATGCTATATCTTATCCAATACACATAATTGTATTAAGGATTGGTGCTTCTTAAAACAAATACCATTTTGGATCTATGTATATATATATTAACAATTGAGATACAACTTTTGATTATTATTAAAGAAGCTTAGTCTAGTATATTGTTGTTATGTGTATGAAGGGAAAATGCACAATCACTTGCGAAATTCGATGAAGGAGAGACTGATATGGTGTGTAAGGAAACATGTAAAGATATTACATGGTAATCCAGGCTTATATATATAGAGAAATCTCTGATAAGAAGAGATATGATTTTGCAGTGGAGAGTTCTTATGCTCATTGGATGTGTAAGGTAGTGGATGAGTTCGACAAGGTAGTGGCTGAGATTAGGAGGAAGGAAGCCATAGCCAAAGATGCTTCATTTGGCACTAGTACAAAATAGACATTTTGGATCATCTAATTTGGACCTCTTATAGAGGACAAGGTCTAAAAGGTGTGATTGGTGGCTTTTTTGTATATATCTTGAAGTTCTGAGATCAATTCCTTTTAGTTGTGGTCTAATAGTTGTTATATATACCTCATTTCCAATCACCAAGTCTAAAAGCAATTGAAATAATGAAAAAAAAATCATTTATATGCTATGATTTTTAAACCTATTGTCTTTTGAAAAGGTCTAAAATACATTTTTCTGTATTAAAAAGGGAAAAAGACAAGAAAATACCACTTGAACTTCAAGATCCCAAATAAGTGATTTCTTATTAAAACGTGTTGTCTATTGTTATACTCTTATAGTTAATTCCTAAACTTTTTGATGAGGGCTTTTTGTACGTTAGACTTGGGGTCCATAGTCAAAAATTAACTAACGATTTTATATATTTAAACATAAGAATGTTCTCTCTTCTCGAGGAGCCTTTTATTGAATTCTAAGTAATCTAAATGCCATACAAATGCAATGAAAATAAGAGGAAATTGGTTTTAGATTTTATTGAAAATAGGTAAGTGCAAAACTTAATTAAAATCGTAATGCTAATATTTTTTGTCTTTTCTTTATAACATGGGATGGTTAATGGAATATGAAGGAAGTGAATTCTCTTGAGAAATTGGTTCAATGTCAATTCTTGCTCGCTAAATGATATAAGAGTTTGAAATCCATCAAGTCTTAATTAAAAAAACCCTAAGTAATCATATTGGGTCTAACATTCTTAATCAATAACTACTCCTACGATCACATTCATAGCTGTTCCTTAGAAATATTATCAAGAACCACTTGATGTGTGAAATGGATTGAATTAATACAAATGTTTCTTCTAATATGAATGCACAATCACAACGATAATATCCCAAATGTTGGTCTTAGAGGCTTGAGAATAAGCCTAAGTCAAAGGCTACTAAGCCCAGTTTAGCAAGAGTCCCAGAGATATAATGAGTTTCATAGGATTATATGATTTAGCCCTCTGAGTTGAGACTGAGTCTCCTGATTCAATGAGGTTCAGTGTGTAATACCCTAGTTTCATAGGCCTAAGATTATTGGATTGCTAAGCCCCGGTTTAGCAAGATCCCAAATTGTGATTAAGGGTTAATGACTTCAAAAGTGGATGTGGTTAGTGATAAATAATCTTTTTGGAGAATATGATGTGATTTGGCACTTGAATGTGATTCGTGTGTGTTGTGAACAGTGCCGAAACCCTGTATTTGAGTTCAATTGTGGATTAACATCCAAATTGACTTAGAATAGAGGGAAGAATTGAATGTGAATTGTGTTGACATGTTGAGATTGTTGTGAAAATATGTCAATGTGATGTGAATTTGATTGATTTGGTGTTTCCAATAGATTCCTTGTAAAAATTTATGTGGGAGTGATGTTTGGTATGAAAATGGAATCAATAGAAGCAAAGATGCAAAATCTGAAATTCTGTCTAGTGAAACTCTATTCTAGGCAGTCCGTTTGTGTGAACGTTTTGAATGACCAAATGGTGTCTAAAAATTCTGAAACTTTCCCGTATTATAGTTCACATCTCAAACTTCAAAATGGACATATAATTTGTGCCATTTCGTTTTACGAACTAGGAGATATGACTGTCCAAAGTTTGGGATGGAAACTGAACTCTGTTTTGGGGCAATGATGAGTTTTATGTAATTATGGAATTGTGTGGTGATTTTTAGTACTGGCCAATATTTGTCCTATGAAGAGGACTTAAATATCTTTCATTTGGCTTTGGAATCACCTCATTTTGAGTTTTCTAGAATTAGTTATGATTTTTCAAAATTTAGGCAGAAAATCTGCCAGAAAATCCAAAAATGGAAATTATGACATCATCAAAATAAAATATGACATCAGCATGGAAATTAAAACATTTTCTCATCATCTTCAGCTCTCATTTTCGTGCTGAACCAAAAGCCAAGAGAGAGAGAAAGTTTGAGAGCTTTTAGAGAGAGAAAGAGAAGAGAACTTACAAGGTAGGTTGATTTCTTCGGTGAATTCGTACATAATGCGTATAACCTTGTTCCTAAGCTTCTCTTCTATGTTATTTAAGGTGTTTGAGAAGAAAATTTGGTGTTCAAGAGGCTAGGGTTTTCAGCCAAGTCAAGGAGAAGCTATTAGGAGCTTGAGGTAACTTCCAAACTTTCGTATATTGACTATTATAGCTGCTATGGACAATTTAATCGGTGAAATTTCACCAGATTGTCTTTGTTTGTAAAATTTGGAAATGTTGTGTTAGTAGTGTTATGCTGCTAAAATTTGTACTAAATGGTGGTTGTAACCTAATGGAATAGTCAATAAAGTGGTTAGGAGTAGAAAGGAACGCATTTACGGAGCCGAAACTGAAAAACCCCAATTTTTCCCGGGGAATTGAGAATTTCGGCCAAGGCTAGTTTGGAGGGGTTAGAGATGGATTTTCAATGATTTGATGATTCCATTGAGCTCAGGAGCGAAAATTAGGTGGGGTTACAGTTGGTCACTTTTTTGGAAAAGGCCAAAAAAGCATAATTACGAAAACGCCCCTGAAAGAATGGGTAGCTTCTTGCTATAAGGAGAATGCTTTTTGCATTCTTTCTTGTATCTGCTTTAAAGTGGGGCTACCAAGGGTAAATTTATAAATTGACATTGAATTTGATAATTCCGAGTCCAGAAATGGATTCCTTGGGCGAAAATATGTCAGAATAGCCCATGTCAAAATTTCAAGAAAAGTACAGCCGGACCAGGTACGAGGGGGCCGAGCCGAGTCCCCGGGGGTATTTTAGTAAATTTTCATTATAACCTCATATAACCCCCAAAAAACACTATGGAAGTGTCTAAATAGTACATTTCACATTGTAGGATCGAATGTGGAGCCCCGAGTTGCTGGCACGCAAATCGAGGAGAAAAGACTGGAGGTAGGGAACTTATCTCTCTTGCATGCTCTGATAACTGTATTAATGTGTTGATGCATGTTATTGCTTTGCTTGATTATGTAGAACATGTATGAATGATTTGAAGCTATGTTTCAATATATGTTATGGCTATATGTGTATCGTTCGAAGCATTGAGCTTATAGATTTGTCATTGTATGTGTGGATGAGTTATGTGATGCAAGCATGTCATGCATTAAACACTTATCTTGCCTGCATATTGATAATGTTTCCCTACTGAGATTCTCTCGAATCTCACCCTCCCCTACCAACAATTTAGACAGGGCAAGTGGCTTGTGGAGGGAGGGCTAGGACTCCTTCGAGATAAGAGTTGGTAGTTGGTTATCAATGAGCTGTGAAGACTGTATATGATTCAGTTGATTATATGGTTATGAATTTGAGATGAGATTGTGTAATCCCCATTTGAAGAATTGTAATGGGCAATTGTGCCCTGTGTATCTTTAGCGAAGATATGTACCCGGGATTGCCAGGATGATTATGTTGTGCACTCTGATATTTATATGAATGTGATTTATCTTCACGTAGTAATTGTATTTGAAATGTGAATATAAGACCAAGTTTATAAATGATTTCAAAAGTTATTTTTGAAAACCCCATCATGTGATGGGTTAGTAAATGTTATTTGATTATTATTGGTCTCTATTTCATTTTAATCACGTATTTTGGATATAATTACGGAGGGGGTTACACAGTGCATATAAGTTGTCAAACATAATATGCTAGTATATGGGCACTTAGGCATAGTTGGCACCATTTGGTAGCACCCAGAGGCATATGTGGTGCCATTTGGGTCCCACATCCATAAGTAGCTTTAAAGGTGGTGCAATGAGAAGTTGCGTTGTGTATCGGTAGTCAGATGAAAGTTATCAGTGTCTATGTACACTTAGTATGCCATAAGACATATAGGCCCGCATGTGGCAGTTTTTGAGGTATGGGACACCATCTTATGGCACATAGGTACATATGTATCACATTCTTGAAGACATAGACATATAAGGCTAATTAATAGCATAAAATATGTTGATGTGGGGGCACACATAGCATTTTCAGGGTAGGTGCATGTACCCTGCGTTTTTTAAGAGACATCGACTTGTTGACAAATGTCTGGGACACTCAAGGGTAATTGTCACCATTTAATGGTCACCAGGGACATATGGCATCCTCCGGACAGTGTCTAGGACACAGCAGCAATTAAGGAGGAGCATGCACGTGTCACAAAACCGAGCAGCCCTGTAATATCCCAAATTTTGGGACTAAAGGCTTAAGAATAAGCCTAAATTAAAGAAACTGTTAAACTCTAGTTTAGTAAGAGTCCTAGGAAGACATAAGCAGAGTGCCTTATAGAAATCACACTCAGAATAGAATATAAATTTTAGTGTGAATTAGTCAGAAGAAAATACACGATTCCCTTAGGATGTGTCAGAATGACATAAAACTTGACTCAGATCCAAATGAAAAGGGAAATGATGTCTAGAAATAGGTAAGAAAGAGAAATAAAAGAAACAATGGCATAAGAAATAAGATTGATCTTAAGGGCAAGATTGGAAGACAAAATGAAGGGTTAGGAGTTGCTCTTAAAAAGCAAGAGTAATTATAAGAGTTAAAAAGCAATCAATTCCCTCCTCTTACATCATCAAAAAAGTCCAAAAGAGTGGCAAGAAAGGAAGAAGAATAGTTGGTCAACAAATCCTTACCTTTTGGTAAAAAATGGTGGCTAGAACATAAGGGCTTTTGGTCCACATTTTTCCTCCCCTTTTTATTGTGCAATTTGGTCAAGAAGCTAAGAGAGAGAGAAAGTTTAATTAATTGAATTCTTTCATTCCTTTATTAATCCAAAAGTTGGTCAAGACACTAACTGAAAGAAACAGAAATAGATTAAAATATTTCCTCACTTGTTGGGTCATTTAGACGACCAAAGAGTAAGAGAGTGGGAGTAAATATTTAATTATCACACATATCCTCATTCTTACTCATTTTAAGGTTAGCCAAATAGAGAACAAAAATAAGAAAATAGAAGGAAAATGAAAAAGGAAAGAGAAAGGAGCAAAATGGATGACAAAGAAGCAAGGTATGTCTTCTAACTTCTTTTTCACTTGGTAAATCATCTCTATTGCTCAAAACTTCTTCGTAAACATTGTCCCTCTTGCTAAGTGTAATATCCTAAATTGTAATTAAGGGCTAATGACTTCAAGTGATGTAATTAATGTTAATTAAACACTTTTGAAGTAAATAATGTGATTTATGATGCAAAGGTAATTGTTGATGGTTTAGTAAGCATTGTGTTAATCAGGGACAAAATGGTAAATTTACCGATCAATTGGTCAGTTACTGGAGAGAAAACTCCTTGTTAATCGAGATCAATGGTTAGGATGTGTTAAGCAAGGGGTAGAATCTTGTGTGGATGAGTTCATATGAACTCATAGAAGGAAGGATGAGATTTTGCCATGTGTCTAAATGGGAGCCATTGGATTGAAGCCAAAAAGTAAAATATTTTCCCTCTCTCCTCTTAGTCGGTTTGTGCATGGGAAAAAGAAAAGAATGAGATCATCATCTTCATGCCTCATTTCTCTCTCATCTTCCCCCATTTTCACTGAAGACAATCAGGAAAGAGAAAGAGAAGAGCTTGATTTTGAGTAGGTAATTGTCTCCCTATGCTTAAAGCCTCTTTATTAATGTTGCTCAAGAGGTTGAGAGCTTCTTTGCTATGTTTTCAGAATTTTGATTTGTGGTGGTTGGAAGCTTGAGAAAATTTGGAAGTTAGAGAATCAAGGTTTTGAATTCAGAAAATTGAAAAGGTAAGAATTTGATGCATTATGGTGTGTTCACTTTGATTTTTGATTAAGTGATGTGGATTCTGAAATTTTACCCTAAATATGATGTTAAGGGAAATATAGGAAAGAGATAGAATTTTACTGTTGTATTGGTAGATTGTGGAGTCTTTGGGTCATTGTGATTGATTTGGGGAAATTGAAAAGGAAAGTATTGGATTGAGTATTAGGAAGCAAAGTAGAGATTTAAGAGTGAAATGGTCATTGGGATGTGATTTTGGATATTTTAAAGTTACCAATAGGTTCCTTATGGAATTTTAGGTGAGAATGAGCTTTAATGCAAGTGTTGAACCTATTGGGATCAGTTTGGGTCACTTTGGAAAAACCATATCAGTTGCTGCGATCTGGCTTCTGATAAGCATCACTCGAGTGAGGGAGAGTCTCACTCAAGTGCGGTATGAATTTTTGGATATTTGGTTGAGTCTTTAGGTAGAAATCACGGGTGCATTTCTTCATCTTCGAGTGACGTGCGTCATCACTCGCAAGCATTGGGAAGTCACTCGAGCACTAGGGCTAGTGCTCGAGTGCACTTGTCGCCTGGGAGTTGGGTTGCTCTCGGGTAGTCACTCGTGGTGCCTCACTTATTGGTGCTCAAGTGCATTTAAGGTTCTCACTCGAGTGAGGTTTGCTGTGCCCTAGTGAGGGTGTAAGATATACCAAGGTTTACTCTCGGGCAAACACTTCTAATGTGACACTTTTGGGTGTTCAAGTGAATTTGGGGGTCATCACTCGAGTGCGGCCTTCTGTGCTCGAGTGAGACGACCAAAAATCAGTGTTTCGCTTCCTAAAAAGGGATCTTTGGGGGTGGTCATCCCAACCCTTTAGGCATATGTTTAGGTATTTAATAGTCACCTAGAGTTCCTATGAATACCAACTTAAAGTGTTATGGAATTAAGAACTTGGAAAAGAGATTGATCTATTGTCCCTACTTTGGTTTATAGGATTTAATATTTGCCGCCCTTGAGAGCCCACTGTGCCAGCGAACGTCAGGAAGGAACAAGGTAGTGACTTCTCTTTCGTACCATATGTGATGCATTGTATGTGGGTTATATCATTGATTTGTGATCAATTCGTATGCTGCGACATTTGTGGATATGTGTAAGCACCGTCATACCAATAGTCCTTGAGTAACTAACAACAGATCGGGTAAGGGTTGTGTGCCTTCCTGGTGGAGAAAGGGGATGAGGATGAGGTGTGACTTTGTGATTATGTGAAAAGCCGAAAGGCTATTTGTGAGGGCCAACGGGCCAATTGTGTAAGCCGGATAGCTATATGAGCTATAAGGCTATGTGTATGCACTGCCACGCCAATAGTCCCTAAGTAACTAACAACGGTTCGGGTTAGGACAATGTGCCTTCTCGGCAGAGAAAAGGGATAAGGGTGGAGTGTGATTTGTGCTGCTGCTGCTGTATGATGATTTACTTACATGCTATGTGATTATGTGTGGTATAAATGTCCCGTTACTACTGGGATTCTTTTGAATCTCATTCTTTCCTATGACTAACCTTTCAGACAGGGCGAGTGGCTCTAAGGAGAAGCGAACGACCCGGAGCGGTTAGAACTCTATAGGGACATTTAGCTCAGGCCATGTTGGTCATTCATTTTGGATAGAGATTACTGTATGACGTTTTTGAGTTGTAAATATTTTTGAATATCTGGTATTGTAATCCCATAATCAGGATCTAAAACCCTGTAGGTATATATATAGATGAACCCGGGAGTTGCCGGGGTTTAAGTTATAAACTCTGATATGAATGAATGTATATTAACTGCACAGGTAATTATATTCGAACATCGAAATTGAGACCAGGATAGGGGAAAAGGTTTTGAAAGATTTTTGTGAAAATCCTACTGTAAGGTAGGAAGTTAAAATGAGTTTAAATCATCCAATGGTCTCTAATCTGATTTATTTATACGTTATCGAATTATAATTACGTGTTTACTGTAATATACCAAATTTTTCAATACTAAAAATGTGTAAATATGGAAATAGTAGAATAAAATAAATATTGCAAAATCAGTATTTATTTTACTCATTCACAGAAATCGAGAAGTCAATATTGTAACAATACAAGTGTTAGAAGTCGGAGCAAAATTCGTCGATGGCTGTAAGGTTCAGGGGTGTCAGTTGCGAGATCGGAGGAATTCGGGCATTTCGTGACGTGCCTCAAATGCGTGCCAATTTCGGGTAATACACCGATGGAGCAACTTTATTAAAAAGAACTTTAGTAAAGTATGTAATGACAGCTTATTATGACTCATGATGACACATCTTTCATGTTGGCCAAATAAGAAAATGACATGTGTCCCGAAATTATTACAAAGTAAAAACATGTTTTTGTGTTGGCCAAATGAGGGGGTGACATGTGTCCCTCATCATTACACATCATTACACCCACTTTAAGCCTTTCGTGTTGTCATCTCCGGAGTACACCATCTAGTTTCTGAGTCCGGGGAATTCACCGGTCTCCGGCCGGGTCACTTACTTTACGAGTCGAGCATCGAACTCAAGAGTCCGGGGGAATTGTCAGGCCTCCCCTTCCTCTGACCATTTATGACCCACCGAAGAAGAGAAAAGTGGAAGACCAATGGTTGCATGACACGTGGCACTCTTAAGCATTAAACTTGTGACACGTGGCAAGATGAGATGAGATCATTTTATGTGATTAAATCACAACCATCCATGCGTAATTAAATGGCGAAATTTCATGCAAGCATGGAAAGAGAAAGAGGAATCAGATTTCTTAAGCTTAAGAACACAATAAGAGAGAAGGAGGAGGGAATAGTGAGTTTTCTTGACTACCGGAGCTGATTTCAACCCTGAATCACCGTTATTGTCTGGTAAGTCCTTCAGGAAACTTCCTCTACTCACTATAAGCTTCAATTCTTTGGTCTTAGATTTCTCATCTGAGGTGTTTTGTGCCAATTAGTCTTCCAGAGTGCCACGGGAATACCGAACCACTTGTAGAAACGTGAAGAGGTAAGCGTAGGCTTTCTTTTGAATCGAATACTTTGTGATTTCATTGAGTTTTTCTTAGCTCTTCAACCACCCATGTATTTCATTCAAGGGGTGTTTTTGAAGAAGGAAGATGTTTTAATCATATATAAGGTGATATATGATGTTTGGAGAAGTATTAGACTTGTTGGTAGTAAAATCACAAAGTGGAATTTTTGTTGTTTTGGGAGGCAGATTTTGGTTGGGGGCTAAATCTGGTAGAAATAATTTTATTTTGGTATTTTTGAGTTTTCCATTGGATTCTACACGAAAAATTGTGTGGGAATAGGCTATGGTTATAATTTTTTGACAGACTGATTTAAAGATTCAAAAATTGGAAATTAAGTCTACTTGTGCAACAAAGTTGCCAGTGTGCGTTTTTGTCTGGCAGTTTTGTTGTGGCGAAACTTTCACTGTCCAAAATTCATCTGTTGATTATGAGATTTTCCAGAATTAAATTACACTTATAGACCTTTAATTTGATAGGTATTTTGAAGGATTTCGATAAGTATATTAGGAGTTATGAATGTTTTAAGTAGACCATTAAAACTGGTCAGATTTTCTGGCAGCAGGGAGAAAAAGAAAAACTGGGAAGTGTCGCAGTCTTTTGGCTACTGAAAGTATTTTTCACTTAAAATAGACTTAATAAAGGTTATATAGAATTTTGGATCACCTCAATTCGATTTTTCTAGAATTAGTTATGATTTTTCAAAGTTCAGTGAAAAATCTGCCAGCTTTTGGTAATTGTGCGAAAATTCAAAGCAAAAAGTTTTTATAATAAAATTGGACATTTAAGAGTTAAGTTAAGCATTTGGAGTAGCTTGAGCTCATTAGCTTCATATTGGGCCTAATGTAGTGACCCTAATAGTAACCAACATAAGAGAATAATTTATGAAGAGTTGGACTAAGAAATAACTCATTGCCCGTAAATTATAATTTATAGGATTTGACACTTGCCTAGGACGTTCAAAGCACGTCAATCAAGATCAAGATTTGGAAAAATTGTCAGGTAGTAACTTATCCCTCACATACTATGTGATATGTTATATGCATGTTTGTACCATTGTGAATTTAAAACATTCAGATGAAAAGGGCTAAGGCCCAGTAGAATTTCCCAATGCTGTGGCAAGGGACGGTTGTCTTTGAATTGGTAACTTTATGCTTTCTGCATATTGTGAATTTATCTCTGAATGTTGAATATGTTGATTGTACTGTAACTTTGGTTGACATGGCATGATATATGTGCATTTTATATGAGTGATATTTGTTACTACTAAGATTCATTGAATCTCACCCTATTTTTCCAAAACAAATTTTCAGCTCGGGCAAGTAGTTCCTCAGGCAAGAAGGTAAACACGGGTGAATGAAGCAAATGACTTAGAATTTAGTTTTATGTTAGTTATCTATTTTGGAGATTGTATGTATTTGTATTTAAGTGTGGTCAGTCTCATACTGACATGTATGTAAGCGCCTGTATATAAGCGAACGCGCAACAACATTCATACCAGTAGTGGACAGCCGTCTACCTAGGGCCGTTAATTAAACATAGTAGCTTGGGTTTCAGCAGAGAACTTATTAGTAAACACTCTGATATGAAGAAATGAACCTAAAACTAATGGCTTAAAATAAATCATAAAATAATATGAGACCCAATTTGAAAATGATTTTTGAAAAGATTTTTGAAAATCCATTCAAGTACAGCTCCACACTCTGCTTGAAATTGGGACTTTCACTGTTTACAAAAGATTACTGGTCTCCTTTTTAAAGATATTACTACACTTATGCCATCTATATGCTTTCAAAACATGGGTGTTACATTTAAAGGTAGGGGTTACACTAAGAGCTTTAATTCTATGGTTTTTTCATTTGAAGAGGAGGTGTTTTGAGTTATCTAGCAAGATCCAAAGTTGAAGAATTAAAGAAAGAGCTTGGGAAAGTAGAAGAGGTAAGTAAGAGCTGCATTTTGAGCTATATATTGTGTTAATTGGTTGAATATTTTGGAATTTGAATTTCTTCCCTAATTTCAGTTGTGCTAGGGTTTTGAGGTTTCATGGTGTTTTAATTGTATAAATGGTGTCTTGTGATATTTAAAAAGCATATGAAACTAGATTGAGGATTTAATTGGAAGTTTGGTGAGTGTTGGATTATGTGTCCGATTTCTGCCAAAATAGGACACATAAAAAGGAGTAGGAATTTGGTGTTTTTGAGGAAAAAATATCTCCTTATGTGTTGGACCCTCATTAAGCCTATTTTGAAGGAAAAATATCTCCTTTAGCCAATTACACGCACACAATTCCAGATACCTCAATTATTCCTTACTGGCATAGAATTATTCATATTTTTATGTCTAAATTCAATAAATGATATCTCCTAATGCACTTATCAGAATGGGACAAATAACATATCAAATTAAAGCTTGACATGTCTACTTTTATAATAGAAATTATCATGGCGATTAGATAACATTTGGTCATTTAAAACCTTACTATAGTCGAGCTTGTTCCCAAAAAATGAAATCTGGCAGCACTATGTTCGATTCCAATTTTTCGATTTCAAATCCATTCTTTCTAAAACCATACCAACCACCTATTCTTACACAATTTTCTCCAAGAAATCCATTGGATTTTTCTAGACAAAGTTATGAATTTTCAAAGTTGGTTGAAAATTCTACCAACTTTTTACTATGGTGCGAAATTAAGAGGGTCTATTGTAATAAATGGGAACTCTAAGGGTTAAGTTGAGCATTTGGGGCTTGTGTAGCCATATTAGATGTTCAATTATCATGGCTCTAATGAGTTAACACATAATATAGTTATGTGACTAGGGCCATAAGGTGACAAAGAAGAAGCAACTTCAATGGTTGGAAGAAAAGGAACAAGAGGAGAACATAAAAACACAAGGTAGTAAACTTGCTTTGCTGCATATATTTGATCAGTATCTTGTGTATTGATGTGTGGTATTGCTTTACTTGATTATGTGAACCATGTATGAATAAATTAAGCTTTGTTTCTATGTATACTATGTCTATAAGTATGTTGCACGAAATATTGAGCATACAGTAATATCATAATGTGAACATGATCTCACTCTCCCCTACAACCATATAGGGGTATTAAGACCAGAAAACAAACGCAGAAAGATGTACAAGAAGAAAATGCTGTAGGGGAATGAAGATTTAAAATGTGTCAAAGGTTTTATGTAATAAACTTAGACAATTTGGTAGCCCTGTGTGGCTACACTATCTATATATATATATATGTGAATGAATAAGTAGAGAAGCGATATAATAATACTCTAATAATAAAGAAAGGAAAAAAGTTAGTAACCCTGTGAATTAAGTGAAGTAATCTAGTAAATATAGTTTTACTAAATGAATAGTGACCCGACGAATTAAATAGTAAGTCCGGGTTTGGGGGCCTAGGTAACATTTCCCCCTAAGCCGGTAATGCTTTCGCAATACAATATAATGTTGGAAATTGTGCCCTAAGGGCCAATCATATACTTTAAACATTATTATTTTAATGAAATTTCTCCATTCTGTTATCATATTATTTGCATGTTAACTGTATAATTGTATCCTTGGATAATTCATAAAGATTGTCCTAAAATGTCCCTGGTCGGTCATCTATGCGGGAGCAGAGATGAAACAAGACCAGTATGACTTTGATAAGATATGGAGATACGAATCAAAGTCTTAGGCACTTGTAAGAGTACAAGGTGCTGGACCGACCCACTATGAGAAAGCTACATGGATCAAGTCATAAGCTTTTCTCATGTATAACCACGTCACAATGCCCTTAGACCTGAGGTCATCATGGATTCCTACATGAGAGTTGCTAAGCTTTGAACTAGTTAAAAGTCACTTTTGACCGGGTGATGATAAAGGCTACGATCGGGCTTGGTGGTTTTTCATGTAGAGGAATATGAATGATCAAGATGGAATTTGTCCCTCACATTAGTAGAGAGATATTACTGGGCCCCTCGATGAGTGAGTCTGAGAAATGTATGGCCATACTATGATGAAAGGAGTTTCTGTCTCTGTTATCAGGCTACTCAGGAATCGAGAAAGTAATGGTCAGGAACAAGAGGATGACATTTTCCATGCCTTATCCTTGATTGATATATCGTGTGACAAAAGGGACGTGACATGGTTGTATGACAGGTTGCATCGTGATAACGATCCTCATATGAATTGGGTAGTCATAATGTCTTGCTAGAGGCCGCTTGCGACTTTTGGGTTAGTGTAGTTATTGGCCCACTGCCAACTTCATATGGGCCTACAGGGTCGCACACAAGAATGGCCCAACGCGAGATAATGTTTGATTTAGGGTGGATGAATTTTATATTTATATATATAATATAAAATTCATTAATAATATTATATAGATATATATATATATATATTTTTGAAATATATATCTTATATATATATATATATATATTATATTATATTATTATATTTAATAATATTATATAGATATATATTTTTGAAATATATTATATATTATATATATATATGTATATATATATTATATGATATTATTATATTGTGTTGGTTTTAAATTTAATTTATTAAGATATATTAAATTTAATAGCTAACATGATAGAGATAGTATCTTAGATTTAATTTGTGAAGATAAATTAAATCTAATGGCTCTTTATTTAGATTAAATAAGTAGGTTAAATTAAAACTGTTGGACAGATTTAATTTAAACTGAATTTATTTAATTAGCTCATCAAGATAATTAATTGTTAATTAATTTCGAAATTAATGATGATTAATTTTGAAATTTGAAAATAACCCTCATGGGTTATAAACTTGATAGAGCTGATAGACTCAGGGTACATCAGAATTGAAAGCCGCAAGTTAAAGCCTTGGAGACATTAGAGGCGCTAGCACGCAGTCTCGGTTGGAGAGCATTCGTGTGGATACCGGTAGAGGGAGCGGACCTGACGTGTTGGCTCCTAGAGATCGTGAAAACTCTGAATCATCAAAAAGGTATGAATCCTTCCAACTTGGTTTAAACGCCATTGATAGATCCTTGATTAGGATCGGTGAAAATTTTTTTCTTCCGCTGTGCTTACCGATCCTACATATAAAGGCGTCTAGAGACGGGTGTTACAGGCCTTGTTCAAAAAGTAGCTTTATTAAAGTAGTTTTATTAAAACAGCATTATTAAAGTAACTTTTTTATTTCTTCCCTAATTAACCAATCATATGAAGACATTTATAGTTATATATCAGGGATGTGAAGAATAGCCAGTATAATTCTCCAGCCTCCGGTCCGACTGCATAATTGATTTTCCCGAACACTACACAACAAGCTGGATGAATTCATCAGATTTCATTTTCCCTGACAAATGAATTCATCCAACCATGAGAAAAGGAGAAGAGAAGACAGATTTTAGAAGGTACACCGGGCACCCTGCAGTCTCAAGAAAGAGCATCTAGTATATCGAATCATCGGATACCCGGTAATTTTCAAAAGGGTTAATATAACTTTTGGTCCCTGAAGTTTGATCCAATTTTGGTTTTGGTCTCTCAAGTTTGAAATCGGTGGTTTTGGTCCCTGAAGTTTCACCCGATTTTGGTTTTGGTCCCTCAAGTTTGAAAAGAACTTAGTTTTTTTCCAGGTCAGGTCGGGTTTCGAAAACGGGTCACCAAGTCCTTTTCAAACTTGAGGGACTAAAACCAAAAGCGGGTGTAACTTCAGGGACCAAAACCACCGATTTCAAACTTGAGGGACTAAAACCAAAATTGGATGAAACTTTAAGGACCTAAACCACCGATTTCAAACTTGAGGGACTAAAACCAAAATTGGATCAAACTTCAGGGACCAAAAGTTATATTAACCCTTTTCAAAAAGAACACCAGGGACCCTAGATTTTTATGCACTTCACACATGTAATTAAAGGAGCATTCAACACCCCCCAAACCTTATTAATTTCTTGCAAGCCATCAAAACTAGAAGAAAAATTAGAAAATTCAAGAGAAAAAGAAAGAGGAGAGAAGTTTGAGTGTTCTTGAGCTCTCAGCAAATTTCACCATCGAATCGGTGTTTCTAGCTCCTGATGGCTTCAAGAATCTTCTTATATTCATAGAGGTATTTGTTTCTACAATTTTTGATTTTTGAATTTTTATTAGAGGTGTTTGGTGCCATCTAGTTGGTGGAAGTATTGCCAAAATCAAGAATTGATCATAAAATCGAGTAGAGGTAAGCGTAACCTCTGATTTGAGTAAAATATCTTGAGGTTCTGTTGAGTTTTATAAGGTCTTATTGTGCCTTAGGGTTTTGACCAAAGAGGAAAACTTAGGATTTTGATGTTCTTGTGATCTTGAATATGATGTTAATTGAGGCTTGATGATGATATTTGATAAGCTTTATGGTGAAAATTGGCAAAACAAACTTGTTGTAGTTTAGAGTAATTTTCAGCTAGACCTGGAACCATAGGTAGAAATCTGATTTTGGTGTTTATGAGGTATCCATTGTTTTTAGAATGCAAAATTATGTAGAAATAGCTTGTGGTTATGATTTTAGGATAATTGGATACAAAACCATAACTTTGGGATTGAAAGTTAGTTGCTGCCAGATTTCATTTTCTGGAAGGCAAAGCACTTGTGAGGTGTTTTTGATTAGTTAAATCTTGTCCAATGATCATGATATTTTTCAGGTTGAAATTAGACATCTTAAGCTTTAAATTGATATATAATATTTGTCATTTGGGTTTGTAAATTGTAAGTTATGATCTGCCAAAGTTTTGGCTTTGAATCTGGAATGAATCAAGAGGCAGTGTTGTTGTTTGAGGATTTCTTAACTTTTGGGCCTATAATTGACCATGGATGATATTTTTCTTGTAAATAGGACTTAAAGATCTTTTCATAGAATTTGAAACCACCTTATTTGGAATTTTCTAGATTAAGTTGTGAATTTTCAAAGTTGAGTGACAAATCTGGCAGATTAGGGTTGACCTACGAACTTGTGGCATTTAAGGTAAATTGTGACAAGTATGGGTCCAAAGAGTATAGGCATGTTTTAGAACCTAATGTGATCACATTAGAGACTCAAGTCACTAGTGAATGAAATACATAATGTGTTAGACATAAAATAAGGAAAATTATAAAGATTATGTAAGAGAGACAAGTCATGTGTAATGCCTATCATGGCTCTAATGATGTGGTTTTGTGATTAGGGCCATGAAACACCCAAATGAAAGATTAGAAGGTTTATCAAGCCACTTCAATGGTTGGAAGAAAGGAAATGAGAGGAGGACATAAATACATAAAGGTAGTAAACTTACCTAAAATATGAATGATTGAAGATCTGTTTCTATTGATATTATGGCCATATGTATGAGATGTGAAACATTAAGCATGCAAATACATTATTATTCGAGCATGAATTGAGGTAAGGCAAGCATGTCATGCATAAAGTATTTATCTTACATACATAATTGGGATTGTTTGCTACTAAGATTCTTCCGAATCTCACCATCCCTCACCCAACCATATAGGTATTTGAGCACAAGAGGAGTGCATGATGATATGCTAGAGGAATTTGTGTAGAAAGAATTGAAGACTGATATGCGATAATCTGTGATTGTATAAATATTGTGTAAAGTAAATAATTGTGTAAACATGTTGAGAGGAATGAAGTTACCAGATGTGACATTCGTGACAAATATAAATACGAATAAGAATGGAAATGGTAAAAGTTATGACTTATTGAACCTAGGTTGAGAAATTGGAAAGTACAAATTTACTAAATGAATACTGCCCCAATAAAGAAATTGTATAAATTTTTTTCCGGGAGTTTTAATTATTGTTTCTCTCAAGCCATAACAACAATATTAGCACTTCCGTATGCATACTAAATGGGCATAAATGAAGGGTGTTATAGCAACACTCAAATTAACCCAAATCAAATATACAAACTAGTAATCACATAATAACCATAATCTCATTGAATTACTATGAAATGCATAACTGAAAATCATCTAATCACAACAATCTCAATTAAAACACAATATAAGTAATCTTATTTCAAAAATATGGAGTCTAAGTAACTCTTAACAAAATCCTACTGAAACTATCTTAGAACATAGCTAGGAATTACAAAAAAAAAAAAAAAGGAAATTCATAAAGGAACTAAGAAAAACTCTCCATTGAATCTCTTAAACTCATGCCAAATACTTAATCCTAAGAGTTGAAAGCTTAGCCACTCATTGGAGCTTCAGTAGTAGTGATAGCAACTTGTTTGGATCTTTGAAAATCCATGGAAAATAAGCTTGCTGGAAAGTTATAAAGCTTTGCCAAATTCACAGGGAAGGACTGATAGTGCTCTGAAGGGACAAAGAATGTTGGAGGAGCAATAATGATTGAGGGATTGGAGGTACAACACAAAAAAATGTAGCTCTGATGGAAGTATGGTAGTCTCATCTACTTCCTTCCGTTTCTCCATTTCAGTTCATCGGTGTTGAAGGTGGTAAGGTCAGACAGGCAGCGAAGGTGGTAAAGCTCATAGGCTTCCTCTAGTTTCTGTGTTGGCTGTGTTTCCCTCTCAAGCCTGAAGTGTCGAGCTCTCTTTTCCTATTTACATATTATCGCTAGCAACAATAGAAAAGGTGACTAAAGTCGCTGACAATGAGAAGGCAAGCACCAGTGGAGGAAAGTGACAATAAGGGTCATGAGAGCGTGTGAGACAAGGTCAAAGGTTCATAGCTGGTTCAAAATATGCTCTAAAACTATCATGTTTATAAGAAGAAGAGGGTCAAACTAGACCTAGTGTTTTGACTATGGACTAAACTACAAGAATTCAAAAAATTTTGAAAGGACTAAAAGGTTTACAGGGCTTCACTATAATTTTCTAAAAAATTGGGCCCTTTTCTATAATTTTCCCTAATCCCTTTTCAGAAATCTGCAATTTCTAGAAATTCTGAGGTCTTTTCTGTAATTTTCTCCAGTCCTAAAAAATATTTATTCTGACCCCAATTAACATTTTCCAAATTGTTCAATTTTCTTCTTAAACCCTATAATGTAAGATTAAACACAATGTAGCATCAAAAGTCTAAGAAATCATTTACATGAATAATTAACAAATTATGACCATTTTACCCCAAATTAAATTTAATTGAATAAAAATGTCCTTTATTTAAATTAGTGCTTAATCATGCATTAATGGCCTAAGAAATACATTAAATTCCCTAAATTAATCATAAAAGAATCTATGAAAATATGGTTCAAACACTCTTATTGGTGACAAGGCTGATTTTAGATTTTGAAGTTTAAGTGGTATTTTTTTGTCTTTTCCCTATTAAAAATAACAAAAAAAAAATGAAATGTTTGATATTTTTTAGAGCTCATGTTCTAAACAATTACTCTAGAAGAAACTAAATCCCTAAAATTTAATCAAATGCTTTCTTCTCATTTGCGCAACCTCTTTTCGCTCTTTGACCTCCTTCGCCATGACCTTTGACCTTTGTTTCTGCAACCTCTCTCCTTCGTCGCAACCTCCCTGCTTTACTGTGACCTTATTGGCGACGTTGCTCATTCGCCATGACCGCCCTTGGTGGCCTTACTCCTTTGCTCTTATGACCTCTATTTCTCTTGATTTCTCTAAGCTAAGTGATTATTGAGTTGAAATACCTACCACTCTATATGGACCCTTCGAGCCTATGACCATCCCTCTCAACAAGAGCTTCTAAGGACAAGCCGTACATGGATGTTACTAATTTGAATTCTCACCTTCAAGCAAAGCTCGAACAATTTCATCCCGAACAACTCTCCAATTCTATCTCCTCCAACTACTATTCCATTTGGGTTTCTTGGATTACTGATATGCCTATTCTTCCCTCTAATTACCATTTGCTTCCAACCTTTGTCCTCTCATTAAGTGGGGTCCATTTTCAAATGGTATAGCTTCAGGACATTGGGGTCATGAATACTGACATGACTTGTGGCACTATGAGACATACATGGGTTTCCACTTTTAGAGGCTTCAATTCAACATGAAAGTGAATTACCAACGTCTATCTCTTTAAATCCTATTGGCTAAAAATGTCAATTTTTAAATCCCAACACTCACATTTGAATGCACTCAGAAATAAAACTATAGGAAATCTTTTAGAATGACTCTTTAATTAGATAGCTATTAATTAAAAGAAAGATATATGCATGCTTTGTTTTCTCTAAAAGCATGATGGCTTGCTCGTTGTTCTTTTTATAAATACAAGAGGATGACTAATTTTTAAATCCTATGTTGTGTGTTAGAAGAGTGAAAATGAAATGATTGGCTTGAAGCAAGGCACTGCATCATCATTTACTTTCTTCTTGTCAGTCTCTATCATCAGTCCATCGTGCAACATGCATGCATGTGATCTTAAAACAAAGAATCCTATTAATTGCTTAGTTTCCTGTGTTTGAATTTTTTCCATATACCGTCCCCTCGTATCAATTATTTCTCAAACAAAAATGTAAATCCATTCACTTTTCTTGTTTATTTGGAAAATATGCCATCTCCCCTACAAACCAATTCCTTATATATATGTTACAAAGTATACTTAGCTTCTACTCATTGAACAAAGAAAACTAAAGAAGAGATCCAAGCTAAGTAACAAGAATAATAGGGGGAAAGCTTTCAGTCAAGTTCTTTATATCATTAATTACAACGAGGTTCCTTATATATATGTTACACAAATTTCATTGTGTGGTGGAATGTTAACACTTGCAAAATACAAAACTTGATTCCATGTTAGAAGTATGAGATTCAAAAGTAGTGCAATACAAATGTTAACCCACATGGCTTTCTCATGAATTGAAATTTTAATGCATTTCAAATGGCTATTCTATTATACATTTCATAAATCCCCTTTTGATGCTCATTGATTGCAAAACATATATGATATCTTATAAAATAACAGTTTTACACACGTCTGCCTCCCAGTGAGAATAGAAATTGACAGCCTAAAATTTTTGAAGTCATAAATTGATATATAATAATATATTACCTCTGAATCTAGGAATTCCTAAGGATTAAAAGTAGTGAAGCCTCAAAGCTTCCAATGATTTGCATGTACTTGTTTTCCTACATGCAACCAATTAAAATAATCTTTTGATGTCACTCTTGAGGAGGATGGATCCATAAAATATCATCTAAGTTTGAGGGGGTTTCAAGTATTTAAAAGTGATTGAGATCACAGTGATCCTATGACTTTCTTGTTCCTTTAATTCCTTTTAATCTATGAATAAGCAATAATAACATAGTAGAGCACATAATGCACTTTATTTTAGTTATTTGCTTTTTATGCATCTGATATGTTGAAAAACATGTTTCTATTAATAATCTTAGAATTTGTCAACACACCTAGCTATCTTTAAAACTTTTCAATTTGAATTGCATAAGTATTCTATGATATGAATGTTGAAAAGTGTTCTAATGAATTGGAACTTTTCAACTTGAATTGCAAACTGGTAATGTTCTGTTAACTATTGTAACACCCCGATTTTCGATTAAGGGCTAATGGCATTGAGATTGATTATAAAATTGTGCAATTAAATATTTTGAGAGAAATATGATATGAATTTGGTGTGCATACATGTGGTATTTAAGATCAAGGGTTGAGATTCATTTCTGATGGGTCGGAATCCTATACTTTGTGTCTATGTGAGCTCATAGTGGAAGTGGATGAGATGGTGACATGTGGCATAGTGGAGGCCTTTGGATGAGGCACATGAAGACAAAATAGCACTTTGCTCTTTCTCCTCTCTTTTGTTCGGTTGTGTGCTAGGGAAGGGAAGAGAAAAGTTCATCATCATCATCTCTTCCATCTATCATATTCTCTCTCCCATTCCTCCATTTTCGGTGACCTTAAGCTTGGAGAGAGAAAGAAAAGCTTGGATTTTGACTTGTCCATTAGTTGTGGTTTGTGATCACTCGAAATTCTGGACTTGGGTGAATCAAGAACTCTCTTTGGAGAAGTTGATAAGGTGAGTGAGACCTATCTATCTATCTATGTTTCATGGCATTTGAAATAGTTTGAGTTTTCTGGAATTTTGGGCTCATTTTCGAAAATGAGAGCCATTGGGAGTTGGTATGTGTTTGATATGGAATTTGTATGTTTAGAATGTATTTTGGATAGATAGAAATTGATTGGGTTTGAAATTGTTAAGTTTGGAGATTTTGAGAGTTTGGTGTTTAATGTCACCCACAACCAAAGCATGATAATGGAATAGGATTTTGGTGATTTTGACACTTCCATTGGATTCCTTGAGTGATTTTGTGTGGGAATAAGCTTGGTTGTTGATTTTGGATTCATTTGGATCACTTGGGAAAAGTTGGAAAATCTGTTTTGTTTAAGCTCTGTTTTTCGCTGTCAGTTTGGACGAGCGTTTTGAGTGACCAAATGGTATTGGAAAATTATGAAACTTTCCAGTTTTAAATTTCACATCCCAAGCTTCAAAATATATGTATATTTTGTGTCATTTCGTTGAGTATCCTATGAGATATGGTTGTCCAAAGTTTGGGATTGAAACAGAACTCTGTTTTGGAGTAGTGTTTAGTTTTTAGTGATTCTGTATTTGTGTAGTGATTTCCAGTGATGGGCTATATTTTTCCTTGAAAGAGGACTCATATACCTTTCATTTGGCTTTGGTTTTTCGAAGTTAGTTATGGTTTTTCGAAGTCAGCCTAGAGTCAGGAAATTTCTGGGCCGCGGCCCAAGACTTTCTGACCTGATTTGGGCCGCGGTCCATGAGTGGTGGGCCGCAGCCCAAGACCTTCTGACCATATTTGGGCCGCAGCCTAAGGAAGGGCGGGCCGCGGCCCAACCCTGTGTTCCAGTACTTTGTGTTTTTGAAAAGTGACCTTCAACCTTTTGTTTCCCAACCTTTTAGGGCTTTCATTAGAGACATTTGTGGCCTCTTAAGAGTCCTAAATGATAACCAAGTTAGTGTATTATGGGATTAAGTAATTGGAAAAGAGATTGATCAATTGTCCCTAATTTGGTATAGGATTTGATATCTGCCGAACTCGTGAGCCAACTGTGCCAAAGATTGTCAGGAAAGATACAGGTAGCGACTCCTCTCTTATACTTTGTGTAAATGTATTGTATGTTTGTCTGTCATGCATTGAGTCAATGTTGCTGCTGCTATTGCCTTGTGATACCTTGTGCATTGAGATGCTTTGTGGTGCTTTGTACTTCGTGTTGCTGCTACATAGTGTTCACCGCGAAAGCGGGCGTTGTGCATAGTGATTACAGCGAAAGCTGGCATAGTGTTCACCACGAAAGTAGGCGTAATGCATTGTGATTACATCCGTGAGTGCTGTCGAATGTGGCGCGAGCCTGAGATCATTGTGAAGCTGCTGAACATGATGAACATACATGCTCTATGTTTATATATTGTATGAGTGTCTTGTTGCTACTGGGATTCTTTAGAATCTCACTCTTTCCATATGACTAACCTTTTCAGACAGGGCGAGTGGCTCGAAAGGGAAGCGACCAACCAGGAGTGGTTAGGGCTTAGGGACATTTTATATTTGGATGTTGGTTATCCTTGTTTTGGTTTTGGGATTACTAAGTGTATATGAGATGTAAATGAATATTTTGGATATGTAATCCCCATTTTTGGGAACTCGCAAACCATGATATATATGTAGATGAACCCGGGGTTTGCCGGGATTTTAGTTTCCGCACTCTGATATTTCTTATGTAATTTGATTTCTCAAGTAGTTATATCCGCACGTGACTGTGAGACCAGAATTAACACGTTTTGAATTGATTTTGAAATACCTTATCCCGAGTTGAGGGATTATAAATTGTTGATTTGACTTTATTGGTCTCTATTTCACTTAAACATCGAAATCCGGATGTAATTACCGTGAGGGGGTTACATTTTTGGTATCAGAGCTGTAGTTCCTGGCAAGGGTAGAGTTTGCTAGGATAGCTCCCATAGTGTGGTCTTAGTGATAATAGATCATCTGTGAAGGATTGTTTTATACACATTTGTGCTCGGTGTTAGGGATATATATATATATATATGAGATTTGTGAACAATGTGTATACATTATCTGAGTAACTGACCTAGTGAATGATTTGTAGAATGAAAAAGACAAGGGGTCGTCCCAGTGGACGAGTAGACCCTGAGGTGGAAGTGGTTAATGACAATCACCGGACCCAATGCAAGAGTTGATGGGCCTGATAAAGGACCAACGAGATATGATAGCGGAGCTTAGAGAAGAGCTCAGAGCTGAAAAGGCCAAGAACAATGAGGGCCGGGGTCAGTCTACTCATGAGGAAACTCGAGCGGAAACCCGGGAAGAGACTGCTGAAGGGTCGGCACGACCACTTGAATCCCCTCCTCATGTGATTCCGAACCACGAATCCCATGGAGTGCCAGTCAGGGAGGAACGAGACCTTGAGTATTGGGTCTCCAAATTCTGTAAGCAACTACCTCCGGCATTTAAGGGGAAGTTTGATCCTCAGGCGGCTGAAGATTGGCTACACCGTCTTAAGAAGATTTTTGAGGTCTTAGTGTGTCCCTCCGAGGTAAAAGCCAAGCTAGCGGTGTACAAGCTTGAAGGCGATGCTGACCGCTGGGGGCGTAACATTGCGTTGTCCTTGAGGATTAAGAATGAGCCATTGACCTGGGAGGTTTTCTAACAACACTTCAACGAGAAATATTTTCCCAAGTCAGAGAGGCTTGAGAAGGAAACCGAGTTTCTAAATATCAAGCAAGGGGACACAGAGTCTTTTGAAGAATATTTGTCCCGATTTACCCGCCTATCTCGATACTCCTCTTATCTTCAGAAAATGGATGATGAGGAGTTGAGCTCAGACATGTTAATTCGGGGTTTAAGGCGTGATATGAGAAAGAGACTCGCCACCCATCAGTTTTCCAAGTTCAACAAGGCCGTTGAAGAATGTCGGATCACTGAGAGCAATCTTAGAGAGTTGTATCCGGCTAAGGATGGTGGTGGTCATAGTGAGCCTAGTAAGGGCGGTGCTTCCCAGAAGTGAAAGAGGCAAGGGTTCTCACCTGAGGACAGTGGCAAGAAGCCCTACCAATCTGGGGGTCGTGATGATCAGAAACCTCCAGTGGGAATGATGTGCGCCGAATGCAAGGGTTATCACCCTGGCAAAACTTGCTCGGGGCAAACGATTTGTTATAATTGCCAACAACCTGGACATATGGCTAGAGAATGCAACCAGCCGAAGGTTGAGCAAAGACCTAGGACTCAGGGTCGAGTGTTCATGATGACACATGAAGAGGCTCAGGAGTCCCCCAACCTGATTCAAGGTAAATTCTTGTTTCAATGATGGTTTATTGAAAAATGTTAGTTGATTGGGGTGCAATCAAATTTTGAATTATGATGACTGTGCGAAGCCCCGAAATTGTGTGTATGTGAAATGGTTATTGTTTTAATTGTGGCAATGTTGATGATTGTGAAACCTAGAAGTCTTATGGAATTCTAACTGGTTGATAGTGAGAAATGTATTGACTATGTATTTGAATTCGATGAATCGCATCCTTCGATTGTGGTTAGATCGGTTAAGGATAGTTTTGATTGGCGATATGGTGATATAGAGTATAAGTATGATCGAGGATACTGATCGGAAAGGGCTACCTACGAATATTCTGATAGGAGAGGGCTACCTACAGTGAGGTCAGATCGGAGAGGGCTACCTACGGTGAAATCCGATCGGAGAGGGCTACCTACGGTGAGATCTGATTGGAAAGGGATACCTATGGAGAGTTCTGACTGGAGGGGCTGACCAGTCAGTGGACTGAGTGAAGCACCGAGTGCAGTACCATAGTGTGGAGCCACCGTGACAATGAACTCTAGTGTGGAGCCACCGTGACGACGAATCCTAGCGTGCAGCTACCTTGATGACGAACCGTGGAGTGCAGCTACCGTGATGTTGAATCGTGGTGTAGAGAAGGAGCAAGAGCTCCAAATAATAAGTGAAAGATGTGAATAGGGCCTCGGGAGGTAAAACTTAGGGGCTGAATTATGTTGTGAGAAGAGGTTTTTAAAGGATCCCGATTTGATAAAAAGGGTTCTTGTGCAAAAGTCATAGGGTTTAAAGGTCTTAGTGTTGAGCATATGCCCGGTTCCAGCTCGGTATGATTGTGCATTGTGAGTCTTTCACCTGCGGCCCATCAGTGGTTCTGGTGGGAGGACCGTGCCTGTGGGGCTGTGGGATTACGGGGGATTGACTATGTGAAAGCCGGGAAGGCTATGTGAACCGGCTGGGATCGGGGTATGAATGGAAGCTAGCAGGCTATTGAAGCCGTAAGGCAAGGTGTATTTGTGACCACGCCAAGCACACTGCCATCGGCCGAGCCCTCAGAGGGGGTATACGGGTGGAGTGTAGGCAGGGTAAGCCGTGATAGATGGGTACTTCGGATAGAAGAGATTGAGATTCTGGAGTGACCCGATATTGTTATTGAAGCCAAAAGTCTCGGTTACCACTAGTGGAATCATTGGTGGGTGTACGGGTGAGGGAAATGTTATGAAAGTGGCATCGTGTAAATGAAAGTATAGTGGAAAACAGCAAAAGCTAAGAGATGTGATTACAGCAGAAGCTGTCGATTGTGCGCAGTAAGTCTGCGGTGCTTTGAGTTATTCCCAGAAGGGAAATTGATGTAATGACTAGATGGAAAAGGCTTAAAGCCGGAATGAACAAGTGTAGTTCGTCCGAATAGTGATTGAATGAGGTAACAACCTCTAGAGTTTGGAAATGGAGATCACACACTCGTGAGAGTGTCTTCGGGTCTGAGAAGAGATAAAGTGATCGAAAGGATTATCAAAGTGAGGAACGAAAGCCGTCGTGAAGAGGTGTCCGGAGTTTATGTTCTTAGTGGTGGAACAAATTTCGAGGACGAAATTTATTAAACGGGGGGAGAAATGTAACACCCCGATTTTCGATTAAGGGCTAATGGCATTGAGATTTATTATAAAATTGTGTAATTAAATATGTTGAGAGAAATATGATATGAATTTGGTGTGCATACATGTGGTATTTAAGATCAAGGGTTGAGATTCATTTCTGATGGGTCGGAATTCTATACTTTGTGTCTATGTGAGCTCATAGTGGAAGTGGATGAGATGGTGACATGTGGCATAGTGGAGGCCTTTGGATGAGGCACATGAAGACAAAATAGCACTTTTCTCTTTCTCCTCTCTTTTGTTCGGTTGTGTGCTAGGGAAGGGAAGAGAAAAGTTCATCATCATCATTATAACTTTTCGTACATATATTAAAATGATACAAAATTTATATCATTTTAAAGCTTTGCAAAGCTACTACATCACTAGAAAATTTCATAACATTTTGACATCATTTACTATTTCAAAACACCATGCAAACAAACACCCTTGCACAGCATTTCCAGAATTTCCAGTTTTCAACCAATGTTTTGAAAGGTCTAGAATTCTCAACTAATGTTTTTAAAGGTCCAGAATTCACAACAGAGACCACTCTCAAAACAACTTTCCACATATAATCCAATGGAAACATCAAAACCACCAAATTCTCACTCCTTTAACATGCTCTATTCTTTGCACATTTCAATACAAAACTAAATTTCACTAAACCTCATATTCAAGACTCCAAACCAATTTTATTGTCTAAAGGACACAACAAGACACCATTTCCATCAACAAAACACCATGAACTCACTAACACCCTAATTACATGAAAATTAGGGCAAATTCCACAAGCCAATGTACTCAACCAACAACCACAATACATTTGTCAAAAGATAGCTTTTGCTCACCTCTTCCTCTTTCTCTAGTTGATTCTTTAACCTCTAGCTTTTTCGGGATTCACAAAACACCTCCTCTTGAAAATCTAAAACCATACAAATGAAGCTTACATAAAGAGGAACAAGATTAGAGAAGAGGTTTTGAGAAATAGGAGTCATCTAAAGGTTATAACCTCACCTTTATCCTTTGCTTCTTTCTCTTTCCTCCTCCTACTATGGTCGTCCAAGAGAGCTCAAAGTGAGTGAGAGAGAGAGACGATGATGATGATGTCTGAACTCTATCCTCATTCTGTTTTGCTTTCACCTCTCGAAGCTCATCCCTCATCTCATGGATCATGTCTCGCTACTCCAATAATATACCCATCATCTACAGTATGGGATCAGGTAGGTTGTGGATTATCTTTCCCCACCCCTGATTCTACATGTCTAATCTTTGGTCAAACCATTGTGTCTTTTTCACTCCAATGCAAATGATTCTTAACATCAATATCCTACTAAGTGTAAACACATGCTCCTTAAGACTCATATACCAACCACAAACAGGAACATGTATATGTATACAACAACAGTTATGGGTTAATTACCCACAATAAGATAAGGAACTGTTACAACTATCATAATAAAACCTACCCTTGCCAAGAACTTTAGCTTTGACACAAAAATGTAACCCCTACCTTCACAACCAATATTATGGCTTGAAAACGTGCCATTAACTTAAATTGGAGACCAACGGAGAATTCAAAACTTATAAAAGTCCTAGCTTTAAGACAAGATTCGGTCCTGTGATAAAGTGGACTTTACAAAACTTTTCTTAATATGTTTAATCAGGTCTCATTTTCACATTTCAAAACTATTTGGCCTGCTTGGTACCATTCCATTCATTTTTATTAGAGTACTCAACGAAATTCCTGACAACACTCAAGTTTCAATCTTAACTATAATAACCTACAGGGCATATTCGCCCATTTTCAAATGGGGATTATAGACAACTACTCATATTTACTACTTTCGTCTACATGTGCATATACAATTATCCCACATTTGATAACCAACACAAAACAAATATCCTAGCCACGAACTCTAGCCACCCTTGTATACCTGCTTCTCCTTTTATCTGTCTGCCCTAGCTATAGGTTTGTAATAGAAAGAGTGAGATTCATAGGGATCTCAGAAGTAAGAATTTCAATATGATATATAATAAACAAGGCATGTAAGCAATTATCACAAAGCAATAACACAACAACATTCAAAATAACGATAACATTCTTAACATATTCACAACAATTTCCATATTAATGCATGAGGATTGTCACAGAAGCTTTCACTGTGTTCAACTACCATATTCAAGTGTGACTTTTGTCACAAATGACAGCTTTCACTGTAATCACCATAATAATAGCTTTTACAGTATTCACTTTCACGGTATCACGACAGCTTTTGTTGTATTCACAATGGCATAAGCAACAACAGCTTTTGTCGTATGCACTTCCATAGTATTACGACATAGCGAAATGTAACAACTTCACCCGTACATTTCCCAGTACTTTTGGTCAGCCTATCCTCACCCGTACATCAGCCAGGACTTTTGGCATAGTTTCATATTGATGAGTGACACCAAGTCACAAAACGACAACCTTCACTGTAATCACAGTGGTATATGATAATTGTTACAACAGCTTTCACTTTTTCACAATTTAGCTTCCATGTTCTTTACTATTTAGTGATAAACACAAACATACAAGTATTATACATGATATAAGAGAAAGAGTTGAAAGAGGCAAGCTTCACCCAAGAGGGGGGTGAATTGGGTGACGTTATAAATTTTTCGCTTGATGTGGTGATATGAAAAATAGAGTAGATAGAGTAGAGTTGAGAATATTAGAATACAGAGAGTTATACTGGTTCGACCTAACAAACAGGCCTACGTCCAATCCTCAGAGATCAAGACCTACTGAGATTTTCACTATTCTTCCAAGATTCAATGTGCTCTTAGAACGCCACAAAATAACAATTGTCCTTGAAAGGACTACGAGCAGAAATATTCTCTTACTAAGAAATTTCTCTCCCCCTTACGACAAGTCTTACGTGCAGAAAAACAACCTATGACCTTTCCCACTTGCCAAATCTTCTCTGGACAGCACTCGTATATCATTTTAGCAAGAGTGAGATTTTGTACTCGCAGGTGATGTGGGCCCTCACTCGAGCATACATACTCCTGCTCGAGTGAGAAGAATATTCTCAAGAAATATACTCTTAATACCAACACTCGCATCAGAATTTGAGAGAGATAGATTTTTCACTTGCGAGTGCTGATGTGTTACTCGAGCATATGAAGCTACGCTCGAGCATACTTGTGCTTCTCTGATCTTCATGACTCTCGGCCAAGCACTCGCATACCTTCACTCGCTAGTGCTCGAGTACAGGACACTCATGCTCGAGCATTGATTTCTCTGCTCGAGTGCATCAAGGAAGAATGACAAAACTTGCTCTCGGCCAAGTACTCGTAGTCTCTCACTCGCATGTGCTCTAGTGAGAAAGGCTCCTCTACTTGAGTGCTATCTCCAGTGCTCGAGTGAATCAGTTAAAATGACAGTAGCATGCTTCTCGGGCAAACACTTTCTGGCTGTCACTCGCACCTGCTCGAGCACCGAAGAGATCCATGCTCGAGTGCTAGACTCATGCTTGAGCACACCAGTTCATTTTGATAGCAGACACCACATAACATTGTTATATGCATTTGGTAACTTTGTAAACATTTCTTAAACTTATAAAAGCATGATTTGTATACAATTGACTTTTGTTATCATCAAAACTTGGGATCTAACATTCTCCCCCTTTTTGATGATGACAAAACCTTTGTGATGGAAGTCAAGGAAAATTGATTAAGATGAAAATTTTTTTTTTGAAGTACAATATCAATGTTTCCAAATGCATATCAAGTTTTAGGTTTGAGTTCATGTTTCCCTGTAATACTTCCTCTGGACACTTAACAACCAAGATAAGCATAGTATAAATCAAATTCTTAAACAGAAAAACTTGAATCATAGAAATAGTCATTAACAATAAACTTGATTATTGTATAAAAAAAAAACAATAAACTTGATTAATAAACTTGATAACATTAAAACCTACCCCATACAAAAAACCTACCCAAACACCCAATACATCCCATGATAGCTCAGCTCAGAAAACCATCACACATCCTTCTCCTCTGTTTTGTCAACATCAGAAGGGGGCTGAGGAAAAGTGATATCAGAAGATGGGACAAAGGGTACCATGGCAGTGGAAGGGTCAATAAGTGCAACAGGTGGAGATGATGGCTATGGCACAGAAGTTGAGGGAGGTAGTGAAGGCGACCGATCATATGTGATATCAATATTAGAGTCTGGATCGGTAAAGAGAACATGTGTCTGTGGATGAGGAGGTGAAGTTGAGGTAGGAGTGGTCTCAGGAGGCACTTCTGAAGATGCAGATGGAAAGTGAGAACGTAAAAAGGTCTCCATATCAGTTATCCTCTGTGACATCTCATCCTGAGTCTTGAACATCAAGTCAAAATTGGTATTGGCCTTGTCTACCAACTTGATAACCTGTGACTCCATCTTTTCCACAAGTTTCTCATACTCAGTCACTAATTCCTTCTTCAGACTAGATACTGCTTGATTGATTATTTCAGTCAAATAGTTGGAAAGAGAAGCATTAAGGAAAAAAGGAGGAGGAATAGGACCTTGAGCAGATGATTGGGCCTCATCACCTCTTGATGGAGTGGCTTCCCTCTGCGATGTGGCTTTGGTTCAACTCACCGGAAGATTGATACCCATATGAGTTAGCTGAGTCTTACCAAACCTTGAAATGAGCACCCTCTCAGTTCCTTCCAAATACCATACCTTTTTTTTCATTAGGATGAAGGATACAAGCTGAGGATATGGTATGGTCGTGGATTTTGATGAAGAAAATCGAAATCTTCTCATCTCATTAAAAATAATCTCCCCTACATTCCTTTGTTGCCCGGCTAGAAAGGAAGCCAACATATAATAGTCCTTTTAAGCAAAATGGGTAAAGTTTTTGGACTTATTGACTATGCTTCGGGAATATATATAGTAAAGGGCTCTGTGAGAGTCAGGCATATCAATAGGTTTAAAATTGAGAGGGCCTATTGGGTCTTTTGGTCTCAAAATCTTGAAGACTTCATTGGCTGAGAAAAAAGGTGGTTCAGGGGGAGGTGCAACATACCCAAGTAAGTCATTTATGATCTTAGCAGATATTATAATAAATTTGCCTCTAACAGTAGTAGACACTGCTTCCTCAATCAATTCACCAGATCTAGACATAATGTTATGGGTCTTCATGTTGCAATAAAAGATTTTCTCGACAGTGGGTGAATATGGCATATGGATATTTAGCCAGGGAGCATAGTATTGAAGATAAGGATATAAATCCAAATGGCAATTCTTCTTTAAATAATCTAAATCCACATACACAACTGGACAGAAATGCCTATGAGTAAACTCATCATCAAATACCTTCTGAGACAATGCCTTTAGTTCCTCAACAATGAATCCCTCAGGAGGACTGGTAATGTGATCATCCACTGGTGCTTGTGAGGTAAAAGGTGCTCCTGAAGCAGTGGCACTGGATTGCCCAACATGGTGTGAACTTGAAACACCGACTTGAGAAGCAATCTTTGAATGATTTCTCCATTGCTTCCTGGAGTTGCCTATTGAATGAATCATCAGCGGAAGAAGATGATTGTTGAGGTTGCTCAGTTTCCTTTTTCTTCCCTCTTCCTTAAACCTCTTTGGATTGAGACCGGGTAACTATAGGTTCCTTGAACACCACACCCTTTGGTTTCTTTTGAGGAGGTTGAACCTTCTTTACTATTTGAGGCTTAGGGTGAGGTTTCTTAGCCAGAGTCCTCTTTTTGGTTTTGGGTTTAGGAGGAGGTGAAGGTGAGGAAGTCATTTTAGGAGATGGAGGAGTTGGTTTTAGGGTAACAAAGGCACTAGCAGCGGAATGAGTAGGAGAGGGAGAGTGAGATCTTTGAGGAATAGAGGGCATTTTAGTTCTTGCCATTATGAAACAAGAAAGAAAGAGGCAAGACTCACAGAATTTTTGAGAATAGAGAAGATAAAAGCAATACAAATTAGGGCACCGAATGAGAAATGTAGAGGATAGAATTCACCTTTTATAGAAGATTGGAGAGTTGTAACGGTGATTTGAGGCAAATGGACATGATTGATTGAAGAGAAATGGTTGAAGGTGAAGAGTTATGACCCTCGAGTGACGAGACACCTCGAGTGAGAGCAGGAAGTGCGACGGTCTGAGCTATCGCGTATCTGATATAAGTGGCAGTGTTCGAGCATAAACCCTAGTGCTCGAGTGATGTTCATATTGTGCTCGAGTGTGTTTATTCTGTGCTCGAGTGATAAACTGGAAATTTTGATAAAACATGTAAAAGCGTACCTGGATTATGGATTTATTGATATGTTTTGCATCTTTGTACCCAAATCCTCCAAAATCATTTGAGTAACCATGCTTTGGATAGCTTCTGGAAAGAAACTCTTTCTTTTTACTCGAGCACACACTCTTCACTTCAAGCATGTTCATATCATGCTCGAGTGAGAGTCCTTCATGATCGAGTGATCTCAATTTTCACCGTTGCTTTTGAGATAATCTCTTGGTATTCTTATCTCCTCTGTTAACCTCTGTTTTACATATCAAGAAACAGAGTATTTTTAATGTTTCTGTGCTTGAGCAGAGCTAACATGCTCTAGTGATGTAGCTTGTCACTCGAGTGACACCCTCTGTGCTCGAGTAACAGACCTGCAAAATGTTTTTTAATGCTCCGATGCCAAAGTCAGTATGGTTATCATCAAAAACACATTTAATTAAGATATTTAACAAGAAAACTTACAACTCATTGGGATTAACCATTCCCAATTCTCTTCGAATATATAGGAATTGATCTTTTGCTATTGGCTTTGTGAAAATATCCGCAAGTTGAAGATGAGTTGGTATGAATTCCACTTTGACATCCTTCTTTTGAACGTGATCTTGAATGAAGTGATGTTGGATGTCTATGTGTTTGGTCCTTGAATGTTGTACAGGATTCTTGGCCAACCTTATAGTGCTAGTGTTGTCACAATAAATTGGAATCTCATTTAAGTATATCCCCAAATCTTGAAGTTGTTGTTTCAACCATAATACTTGAGAACAGCAACTTGCTACAGCTATATATTCAGCTTCAGTCGAGGATAATGAAACTATGTTCTGCTTTTTGCTGAACCATGATACTAGAGAGCCTCCAAGAAATTGACATTGACCACTGGTACTCTTTCTGTCAGTTTTATATCCTCCGTGATCTGAATCTGAATATGCCATTAAATACTCGTTCCCTCTTCTTGGATACCAAAGACCAAGTTCTGAAGTGTCTCCTAGATATTTGAAAATTCTTTTTACTGTCTCTGCATGTGATACCTTAGGAGCGGATTGATACCTTGCACACATTCCCACGCTGAACTGAATATCTGGCCTGCTTGCTGTAAGATAGAGTAATGAACCAATCATTCCTCTATACTTAGTGATGTTGAAGCTAGGACCTTTTACATCAGCATCCAATAATGTTGTAGAACTCATTGGAGTATCAGCTCCATTAGCATTATCTAATCCATATTTCTTCAACAACTCTTTCAAATACTTTGTTTGAGATACAAATATACCATTCTTCTTTTGTTTGATTTGAAGTCCAAGAAAGAAGTTCAATTCTCCCATCATGGACATTTCAAACTCTCCCTACATAATCTTAGAGAATTCTTCACACATAGATTCGTTAGTAGCACCGAAAATAATATCATCAACATAAATTTGAACAATTAGAATATCATTTTTGTTATGTTTGATGAAAAGAGTTGTATCTACTTTACCTCTGACAAAACTTTGATCAAGAAGAAATTTGCTTAGTCTTTCATACCAAGCTCTAGGTGCTTGTTTCAAACCATATAATGCTTTCTTAAGTTTGAAAACATGATCAAGTTTTGTTTCATCTTCTACATATACTTCTTCCATAATATAACCATTTAGAAAAGCACTTTTCACATCCATTTGATAAATTTTAAAACCTTTAATGCAAGCAAAGGCTAGGAGTACTCGTATTGCTTCCAATCTTGCCACTGGAGCATATGTTTCCTCATAATCAATACCTTCTTCTTGATTATAGCCTTTGGCTACCAATCTTGCTTTGTTTCTCACAATGATTACTGATTCATCAAGTTTGTTTTTGAAATCCCATTTGGTCCCTATAACCGTATGATCTTTAGGTCGAGGAACCAAATCCCAAACTTGATTTCTTTGAAATTGATTTAGTTCTTCTTGCATAGCAATCATCCAATCATTGTCAGATAAAGCTTCTTCTATATTAGAAGGTTCAATTTCAGAAATAAAAGCAGAGAAAGTTACCTCATTGAGGATTCTATTTCTGGTTTTGACACCTTCATGAATATCTCCTATAACTTGATCAATTGGATGATCTTTCATATGTCTCCATGCTTTTGGTTGAGCATGATCATCGACATCTTCTAAATTTTGAAAATCATTTGTTTCAAAGTCATCTTGTTTTGAAATAGATTTGTTTTTCTTGATTAAATCCATTTCTTCTTCATCAATATGTTTTGTCTGAGATTCAAGTTCATCAAACACAACATGAATAGATTCTTCAACTGTACATGTTCTTTTATTGAAAACTCTATAAGCTTTACTTCTATTAGAATATACTAGAAATAAACCTTCATCAGACTTTGAATCAAATTTACCTAAGTTTTCTTTACCGTTGTTGTGAATGAAACACTTACACCCGAAGATATGTAGATGAGCAAGATTTGGCTTTCTTCCCTTGTAGAGTTCATATGTCGTCTTTCCAAGTAATTTGCGAATATATGCTCGATTTGAGATGTAGCATGCAGTACTTATTGCATCTTCCCAGAACACTTATGACATTTCTTTTTCATTAAGTATTGCTCTCGCCATTTCTGTAAGGACTCTGATTCTTTCCACTACTCCATTTTGTTGGGGTGTTCTAGGAGCAGAGAAGTTATGATCTATTCCTTCGTTGTTGCAGTAGTCTTCAAATAGTTGATTATCAAATTATCCTCCATGGTCTGTCCTAATAGAAATACCTTTCTCATTTTGAACCTTTTTAGTAAACATAATAAATTCAACAAATGTTTCATCTCTTGAAGCAATAAATATAGTCCATGCAAATCTTGTAAAATCATCGACAATTACTAAAGTATATAAATTTCCTCTAAAACTTTTTACTCTTGCTGGTCCTACCAAATCCATATGAAGTAATTGTAAAGGTTTAGAAGTAGAAATCTCATACTTTGTTTTAAAAGAGGATTTAGTTTGTTTGCCTTTTTGACATGCTTCACAAATCATATTATCTTTGAATTTGAGTTTGGGAAGACCAACAACTAAATCTTTTCTAATTAGTTTGTCAAGTTGATTCATATTGACATGAGCCAAACGCTTATGCCATAACCAACTTTCCTCTGATCGACTAAGAAAACAATTTTCAGAAGAATTTGAATTTAAATCAATAGTATAACAATTACCGTCCCTTTGAGCTCGAATTTTTGCCTTGATAGATTCTTTGTTTAGTGGCAGATCTTTCTTGTTTACTATCAAGCATTCTTTTGAGTCAAAAATCACCCAGTTATCTTTGTCAGTTCTTTGACTTATGCTCAGGAGGTTGTGGCATAATCCCTCAACATAATATACTTCGTTGATTTGAACACCATCGGATTTTCCCACTTCACCAATTCCAGCAATACGTCCAGATTGATTACCTCCAAATGTTACCTTTCCTCCTTCTCTGGTTTCCAGCATGGTGAACTTATTTTTGTCACCAGTCATGTGTCTCGAACATCCACTATCAATATACCATTTGTTCGCTCGAGATGCTTTGAGACATACCTAGAATAAGGTGATCAAGTTTTAGGTACCTACACTTTCTTGGGTCCTTTGTGGTTAGTATGTGATGTATGTGTCTCTTTCAGAACCCATTTATATATTCCAATAACTTGTCCCTTTTTGAAATAACATGATGAAGTATAATGTCCTTTCCTGTTACAATAACTACATGATGCAAAGGGATTTGATGTATGCACAGAATTCCTGAAATATTTAAGATACGTTCTACTACTATTCTTCTTATATCCTTTATTTTAATCATGAGCTGATTTATATCCAATTCCAGATTTATCAAATGAAACTTTCTAAGAATTTAAAATAACCTTAAGAGTTTCACTTCCCTTAGTAAATTTTTCAACAATTTTTGTTAAATCACTTATTTTCTTATCTTTCTCCTTACACATTTCACACGATGATATGACAGTATTTTTTAATTCTTTTACTTTCTTCTTATAGCTAACCATTTCTTTAGCTACTTTGATGAATTCTGTATGCAATGCATTATATTCAGATAACAATTCATCATAAGTAGGTTCAGAATCACTTACTTCAGAATCTGATTCTTCTTCCTTGGCTACCAAGCACAGATTTGCTACTTCATCATTGTCACTTTCTTCGTCTGACGAACTATCACCCTATATAGATGATATATATGCTTTCTTTTTCTGCTTCTTTTTGTCTTTGTTTCTGAAGCATTCGGATTTGATGTGTCCAGGTTTCCCACATTCATAGCATACTATCTGTTGTTCTTTATTTTCTTTCTTGCTTGGTCCCCTTGATAATTTTTGAAGTTCTTTTGACCTCTTCTGTAGAATCTCTTGAATTTTCTCACGATCATTCCCATTCTCGGAAAAACTCCTAAAGAGAGCAGCTATGGATCTCATAGATTCTCCTTTAGCTTCTTCGATGCTGTCACCTTCGCTTCCCATTCTTTCGTAAGAATATTAAGAATCTTTCTTACCTGGGAATTTTGATCAAACAATTTTCCAAGAGCAGATAATTGATTAACAAGATGAGTATACCTAAGTTCGAATTCTGATATACCTTCTCCATGTTTCATACAAAATAGATCATATTCTGTAATTAGAGTATTGACTCTATTTTCTTTGATTCCGGATGTACCTTCGTGAGCAATTTCAAGAGCATCCCACATATCTTTGGCAGTTGGTAGAGTACATATTCGAAAATATTCTTTTTGACTAAGAGCACTCTGTATCATTAAAATAGCTTTACTATTTAATGTTACTAACCTTTTATCATTCTCGTCAAACTCCTCTGGGCTCTTCTTAATGGCTCTATCTTCGATTTTCTTCATTGGAACATAGTCACCATCTTGTATTACATTCCATAAGCTGTACTCGTTAGCCATCACGAACACTCTGAATTTAGCTTTCCAGAACGAAAAATGTTCTCCAGCAAAACCAGGAGGTCTAGTGATTGAAGCTCCGTATGGAAGAATGTTTTCACCCATTGTTACCATTTATCAGATCCTTCTCAAGCTGTTCGGCTCTTCGGAGAAGACCTTGCTATGATACCAAATGAAAGAGGCAAGCTTCACCCAAGAGGGGGTGAATTGGGTGACGTTATAAATTTTTTGCTTGATGTGGTGATATGAAAAATAGAGTAGATAGAGTAGTGTTGAGAAGATTAGAACATAGAGAGTTATACTGGTTCGACCTAACAACCAGGCCTACGTCCAGTCCTCAAAGATCAAGACCTACTGAGATTTTCACTATTCTTCCAAGATTCAATGGGCTCTCAGAACGCCACAAAATAACAATTGTCCTTGAAAGGACTACGAGCAGAAATATTCTCTTACTAAGAAATTTCTCTTCCCCTTACGACAAGTCTTACGTGCAGAAAAACAACCTATGACCTTTCCCACTTGCTTATGTATACAAGGCTTATGAGCAGCAACGTTCTCTACTGCTTGTATCTTATAAGTCTTATGAGTGGAAGGTTTAACTAGGAATTCTCTCAACTGCTTCTCTCGTAAGGAAATCTACCCTCTCAAGGTCCTAATACCTTGAGATCAAATGAAAATAGAATTTGAATTGTATGAAGACTCTCTTACAGAGTAAATAAATGAACACTGAAGATCAATATGTATACAGAGAAAATTATGAATAGCAGAGACTCGTGTATATGCTTGTGAATTCTTGTGCTTTGTTTATATTGACGATCTCTGAATCTCTGTATTTATTGATGTTCAGTTTTTGCCCGTTTGAGTAATGATCATTGAGGAGCGGGGCTTGCAACTGTGGAATGACACTCGCATGTTTGAATATTTTGAATGCGGTAGGTACGTACGTGCTTGTAATGATGTTGTCTGCCGTTGTTTGACTTTCTTTGTGTCAGTTTATTTCAAATGTTCAACCTCCTGTATCACACTTATAATACATTCAAAATGATGTTAAATAATGATAATATGTAATGATAAGATAAATAAATAACATTAAACCATATTTGGATTGAACGTTGTGAGACTTGGTGTATTTGGTGATCTGGCAGAGTATCACTCGAGCATGGATGGGCTCATTCGAGTGATATTGCAATTTTACTCCTTGATCTTCAGTTTTGAGTTTGTGCTCGCATAGGATTTCAGAGAGACAAAATTCTCACTCGCGAGTGACGTGGGGCCTCACTCGAGCACAACTCCTTCTGCTCGAATGGCCTTGCATTTTACACTGGGAGTTTCTTCTCTGGACAGCACTCACATATCATTTTAGCAAGAGTGAGATTTTGTACTCGCAGGTGATGTGGGCCCTCACTCGAGCATACATACTCCTACTCGAGTGAGAAGAATATTCTCAAGAAATATACTCTTAATACCAACACTCGTATCAGAATTTGAGAGAGATAGATTTTTCACTCGCGAGTGCTGACTCTCGAGCATATGAAGCTATGCTCGAGCATACCTGTGCTTCTCTAATCTTTATGACTCTCGGCCTAGCACTCGCATACCTTCACTCGCTAGTGCTCGAGTACAGGACACTCATGCTCGAGCATTGATTTCTCTGCTCGAGTGCATCAAGGAAGAATGACAAAACTTGCTCTCGGCCAAGTACTTGCAGTCTCTCACTCACATGTACTCGAGTGAGAAAGGCTCCTCTGCTCGAGTGCTATCTCCAATGCTCGAGTGAATCAGTAAAAATGACAGTAGCATGCTTCTTGGGCAAACACTTTCTGGCTGTCACTCGCACCTGCTCAAGCACAGAAGAGATCCATGCTCGAGTGCTAGACTCATGCTCAAGCACACCAGTTCATTTTGACAGCAGACACCACATAACATTGTTATATGCATTTGGTAACTTTGTAAACATTTCTTAAACTTATAAAAACATGATTTGTACACAATTGACTTTTGTTATCATCAAAACTTGGGATCTAACAAGATTCACTACCTTATTCTTTCTATTCCCACTCGGGCACCGATTTCACATGCTCAGGCCAGACGTCAAGTCCTATAAATCATAATCAAGGAGATTGAGTTATTCACTATTCCAATTCTTAACTCCAAAGCACTTAGGGTTGGTTATCATTTGAAATCTTTAGGAGGCTACTAGAAGCCCACACAAAAGCCTAGAGGGTTAAGAAGGACTAGACCAAAGACCATCTTTCAAAAGTTAAAAAAGTACTTTTTAAGGGGTTGGCCGCGGCCAAGCCACTCTCTAGCTATAGCTAAGAGATGGTCAGAAAGATTTTAGCTGTAGCCAAGAACCACTCGCTACGGCCAAGATCAGGCTAGAAATGTTTTGACCATGGCCAAGAACAGGTCAGAAAGTTTTGGGCCACGGCCAAGAATTGGATAGAAACTCTTTAACTAGGGGCCAAGATGCTTGATTCTTGCCTAATTTCCAACGACTATAACTTTTCCCACACATATCAAAATGACACAAACTTTACATCATTTTAAAGCTTGCAAAGTCTACTACATCACTAGAAAATTTCATAACATTTTTTCATCATTTCTTATTTTAAAACACCATGCAAAAAATACCCTTACACACCATTTCCCCAAAACAGGATTTCCAGAATTTTCAGTCTTCAACCAATGTTTCCAAAGGTCTAGAATTCTCATCCAATATTTCCAAAGGTTCAGAATTCACAATAGAGACCACTCTTAACACATATTTTCACATCGAATCCAATGGAAACATCAAAACCACCAAATTCTCACTCCTTTAACATCCTCTGTTCTTTGCACATTTCAACAAAAACTCAATCTCACTAAACCTCACATTCAAGACTCCAAACCAATTTCATTGTCCAAAAGACACAACAAGACACCATTTCCATCAACAAAATACCATGAACTCACTAATACCCTAACTCTATGAAAATTAGGGAAAATTCCATAAACTAAAGTACTCAACCAACAACCACAATATATAGGTCAAAAGATAGCTTTTGCTCACCTCTTCCACTTTCTCCAGTTGATTCTTTGATTCTCTAACCTCTAGCTTTTCTTGGATTCACAAAACACCTCCTCTTGAAAATCTAAAATACAAATGAAGGTTACATCAAGAGGAACAAGATTAGAGAAGAGATTTTGAGCAATAGGAGTCATCTACAAGGTTAAAACCTCAGTTTTCTCCTTTACTTCTTTCTCTTTCCTCCTCCTTCTATGGCCGTCCAAGAGAGCTCAAAGAGAGAGAGAGAGAGATGATGATGATGATGGTGTCTAATTTAACTCCCTCCTTGCCCCTTTTTGACAGAAATAGGAAGAGAGAGAGAAGGAGGAGGAATTGAATCTTTGACTCCTCATCCAATGGTGGAAACAATACCAAGTGTCACAATCTTGTGACTCCTCACAACATGGATGAACCATAGGATTATTCTTCATAAATCCATTAGCTATTTAATCACACCTCTTACTTTTTAGTTATTAGCGAACTTCCCTCTTTGGTTACTGACTAATTGGCCGATAAATTTTCTTTCTTCCCATATTGCCCCTAACTATGGCAATTTCCACTGGATTACCACTTAACACATCTTTTTATTCCATCTCTCATGTCATGGGCCCTTCTTTTTAATTCAATTTAAGCTTTGACACCATAATTGAGCTTATATACTAGGTTTGGGCACTGTCTACTGCTCTTTCAGGTCATAATTCACACTTTATTCCCCAGAAGAGTTTATCTACATTCATTATGTATTTTAGGGCAATACATACCATGCAATGAAACATAATAATAGCACAAACAACATGGCATATACACATGAGTTGGCGCGACTTCCTACTATCTGTACAACATAACACAAACAACATGGCATGTGCACATAAGTCAGGGCTATTCCCTTACTATCCGTACACCTCGGTTGGTTTCCTCCTCACAACTAGGTAAATGTGCGTCATAGCACAATTGCCTACTCTACATCATACATATCACAAAGATGGCATAGACAAAGTATATAAACATTCACATAATGTGTGAAAGATAGAGTTACTACCTGACTCCTTTTTTTAGTTCCACTATCTATTCTAAATTCTTGTTTCTGCTCAGGCTATTTCCAATTCCTATAAAATTAAAGTTACAAGTAACTGGTTATTACTTGACCTATTATTGCCTTTAATCAAAGTTTTTTTTTTATCTATTATAGTTTCAAAAATTTCTGCACAATATAACTTTGTACAATGAAGTTTCACAGTTTTCCAAAAATTGGCAGATTTTCAGTCAACTTTGAAAAATCATAATTAATTCTAGAAAATTCCACATTGATTGATTCCAAATCCTAATGAAGCTTTTTAAGAGTAATTTCATGGAAAAATACCCAAGTCTAATAATTATAGGCACATTATTCCCAAAAATTCGCCAAACCTCCACTATTCCAAATTGTATTCCATAAATAGGGCACAACTTCAAAAATCCTTATCTTTAGTATACTAGTCCAAAAATTATGATCCACCTTTCAATTTAAAGCTATGCATCTCTACTTTAATCCTGTATAGTTTCATAATATTTGGAATAGGTTTGACTAACAAAATTCATTTTACAATAACACTGCCTCCAAGAATCAAATCAAATAGCATTTCCCCTATACTTCTAAAAATTCCATACAATCATCTAAAAATTATGAGCACATGTATTCCTACATCATTTTCCCTTCTAAATCTAATGGAATAATCTAAATTACAAAGTTCCAGCTCCTTCCTATGGTTCTATACTTGACCGAAAATCAGGACCCTAGAAGAGAAGTTGGGTTTTCTTATTTTCTCTTGATTAACCACTTCCTCTTCACTTACAATCACAAGATTAAGCACTTAAACACTTAATAAACATGTTTTATGGAAGATTGGACAGCATAACATTCTAAGGTTTCATCATCCAAAATTCCAAATCAAAGCAAAATCAACCAACCAAATCACCTAACAACCAACAACTATCAATAATCATCAAGATAAGCTAAGTTCTCCCACCTAAACCGTGCAGCTCTCTCTCTCTCTACTCTTGATTGTGCTTGTTACAAGCCATGTTCATGAAGATAAAGAGGTTAAAAGAGGTATTACAAGAACTAGGAGACTTCAAGACCGAGATTACAGCCTCATACCTTGGATTTCCTTCTTAAACCTCTTCTTGCTTCTCTTTTCTCTAGCTCTCAACTTCGTATGACTCTCCCTCTCTCTTTGGTCAAGCTGACCGAAATATAAGCTCAAATGGAAACAAATGGAAAGAGAACTCATAAAATATCTCCTTTATCCTTCTAGTATATTATATATATATATATATATTGCTAAATAACCACATGCTCATTTTATTGATCATCATCTTTTCTCTTTCCTCATTATCCTTGACCGAAATGCACTCTTCAAATGGTAAAAAATATGCTATTCAATTAACACTACTAACCTCTTCCACATAATTTTTAATTGGAGTTGCAATATTTGACTTTTCAACTCTTAATTTACTTGGCCATAAAACATCCCTTCTTGATTCATTTTAGCCAAGCATTTATATTTCTCCATTGCTCTCCTCTTTTGATTGAAAATATCAAGGGAATAAGGGAAATATTTATTGCTTCTCGTATTATTTGCAAATTACCATTTTACCCTTACATTTTGTGATTTTCACACAAGCTAACAAAATTTGCATCAAACTTTGAAAATTCATATCTTTATGTACAGATATCTAATTGATGTGGTTCTAAAGGCTATTTGACCTGACAATCTCACTGCCTCGTAGGAAATTTCATTGGTAGCATTTTCTAATTCACCAAAATTCACTATTTATTCTATTTTTTGAAATAAATATACACTAGATTTTTTGTGTATGAATTTTGGGATATTTCACATCATCATGTATTGTGAGGCGAAACTTGTGAAAACATAAAAATAATGGTTGTAGTTGATAACTGTCATTTATTTAGGGAAAAAGGTGACAGTTCTTTCAAACCAATAGCCATGTAATACTTACAAATGATTCAACTTCCAACCTCTTATATCGGTGAAGACAAAACATAATGGTATTCAGAAAAACCTGTCATCTAAACCTTTCATGATCATTTGTAACATTCAAACCTTTAATGTCATAACTCATCATAATCCTTCATAATCCCTCATAATCCCGTTAAACCTTTATAAGTCATAAGTCTTATTACTTTTCTTTAGACCTTTATTTAAACTTAACTATTCAATGTGATTTTTACTACTTTTCTTTTTTGGCCTCCTCCTCCTCTCCATCATGTTATAAGTTATGAGGAAACTCTACCGCGGCTGCCACCCCCTCCTTCCTCCTTAAGGCTAGTTTATTGTAACAAATGGCTCAAGTAAGGATCCTAACCATGTCACCCCTTCTGCCATCACCAGTGCCTCTGCCTCCTCCGCCAATCCATCTATTCTGCCGAATGATGAGATGACACAAGAAAAGAGTATTTGGGAAGGGTCTTCTTATCATGAGGAGGTCCAAAAAGCAACTTAAGAGAGAGGGGAGGAAACTTACTGTAGATGGAACAAGAAAGGTCAAATTATTAAATCTAACAAGTTCAAAATTTGTTAGATTTCACAATTTGTCATTTCTTGTTCATCCTCATAGTAAGTCTCCTCCCCTCTCTTGTAATTTTCTTTGGACCTCCTTTATGACAATAAGATCCTTCCCAAGTACTCTTTTCTCTTATGACAACTTGTCATTTGGTGAAGAGATGCATTAGCGAAGGGGCGGGGTGCGAGCAATGACAGAGGGGGCAATATAGTTAGTTCTTCATATGTATGAAGGTTAGTAAGTAAAACCAATCACTTAATAAAAGTCTAAGAAAATAAATAACGGTAGCAATCAGTAACCATAATATTTTGTCTCATAAGAATGATGGTTGATAAGCAAAAACCAACATGAAACAACAAACAGTGTGATGGTTTGAAACCCTTCCCCTTCCCCTTCCCCACACTAATGATAATATTCTAACCCGGCCTTCATTTGCTACTTGATGTTCTTGGGATGAGATTGATTAAACCGTTGTATGGCTAATTTAGTTTTTGCAACCTGGATGAACTATGAACTTGTAGGTGGATCAAACTTTGGTTTCACTTATTATTTATATTTAAATGTTAATTTTGGTTACTTAACCTTGTCTATTTCTTATCTACTTGTGATTGATCACCATTAAGTATGAATTTAAAGAACTTCGATTAGCCTTGGGAGACGAATCTTAATTGGACAATAGGATTAAGTAATGTGGGATTATAGTTTATTCTAATTTGAAAATAGGATAGGAATGTATCTATTGGACCCTTATAATCATATTAAAGTAAAATTGAATTATTATTGCCTCTTGGCTAACTATGTTAGTATTGGAATATGCCAAGTCCACCCTTCATGGATTAAGGCCTAAGCCCACACTTGGGGCTCTTATGTAATTATGATAAAGTATGAGTCCAAATAAGGAGTTTTATCCTTATGATTTAAAGTTCAAATCTGTAACTTCTTTTACAAGAAATATGGGAGTGATAGATTGTGGGAATGGGTTGAATTTTTATGATGAGAAAATTTCCCTAAAAACTGCTCTCCCTAGTTCTCTTCTCCAATGGTGAATTTTCTGTATGAACGTGATCGGAGTCCATATCGGTGCTCTGATTTTGTGTGGGTACTCAGTGAGTCAATGGATTCTAGGTACACCCAAAATCCTTTGGTGGTATCAGAGCATTTTTATGTCATGAGATGGATTTCTTCCATTGCATTCTTTTTGAGTTTTCTTGATTATCCTCCGACTTCATGTTTTTCCATTTTTTTTGGATTGGTGTTTATCTTCCTATTGGTTTATATCTATCTCATATATATGTATGTGTTCAAAATGCATGGAATAGTTATGTTAAAGCCATAGAAATAAAAGGCTGAGATAGATAAATCACCAAAAGGCAAAATCAAAACTAAGGATATTAGTTTTTTGAGATTTGGTTCCAGGAAAACTGAGGATTTATATTGCTAAATCAATGTCATTGAGAACATCACAAAAAAATGAATCCAAAAATGACAAAAAAAAAAATAGAGCCAAATGTACAAAGCAAATGGTTATCAAACAAACATAAAGCTTTAAACTGGGTTATAAGAAACTTCATGTATTGGCTTTGAAATTAGTCTGATTTTGTAAAGCATCAAAAAACAAAGAAAACCATACCAAGACAGCTAAAAAAGTGTTAGACGGCAAAGATACGGAGGAGAGAAGGTTCTAGGTTGATAAACCTGACCTGCGCTGTAAGCGGGTCAAACGCGACCTGATTGGAGTTTGAAGACAACCTCCAGCTCCAAAATGGCGTCATTTCAACATTTAAAAAAAAGATTGTGGGCGGTGGACTCGGGCCTAGGTCGAGTATATGGGTTTACCAAAGTTGGCCCAACCCAAACCAAAAAAAACAGAGAGAGAGAGAGAGATCAAGCCTGGTGCGTCAAATGGACCACCCGATCCAAACCCCCAAAAAAATTAATAATAAAAAGGGTTGTAATGCCACGTGGTTCATGAGGCCACGTGGTTTAACCATTTGACACTTGGCGGGTATACCAGACTACATACGACCGACACTGAGTCATTAGTTCATATGCAGATGCAAGAATATGTAAGAAATTTAAAGAAAAGAGATGAAGATTTATAAAACTGATATATTATTGAATTCAAAATGATACAAACATAAAGAAATTATAAAGAAAGCAATAAAACATACAAGGGTTATTACCCTAGAGGAGGCGGGGAGAGAGAATTGAAACTGAAAGCTTTAAGTCTCAGTGTGTCTAACAACTAAATGAGATGCCATTTTATAGGCATTCTAATCAGTTACTGTGCACTATTTTACTTTGGGTAAAATTACTTTAACTAGAGTAGAAAACATGTTACTTAGGTAAAAAGACCTTTATTTTTGCTTTTACATAAAGTAAAGGAAATTACATTATTTTGTCTACTAAAGTAAAAGCAAAGGTACAATTTTACAAAAGCAGAAATTTTTGTGTCAGCCGGGTCTTGGACTCTTGTGCCAACAATTTTTCTTTAAAATCAATCTTCGCCAAGGCTAATGATCTCATCATCTGAATCATGGCCAAAGTATTAGGCCAGATCTTAAGCTTCTGATCCATATGAGGATTGGGCCGATCTGCTACTATGAGTTTCTTGGGTTTGGAGGAGCCTAAGAATATCTTGAAGCTGCTTGGTTAGGGCCTCTTTGTTTGTTGCCAATACCAAACATGATTGGATTTTTGCCTTCTGATTGAGGAACACACTTGATTCATGATCTCCAGCCATAAGGAATTTGGGGTTTTTCCTGAACCATTTCTTGAGATTTGTTTTAGACACATTTTTTATATTTGGAAACTTTGCCCACTATTTGACTGAGGAAGTCCTTTGAAGCATGGGGAACAAGTTTTGATATTTTGAGGGGCCATATTTGAAGATCTATTTGAATACCCAGGCTAAACCAAATTTTGAAAAATAATGAAGATCTGCTGGGAAGGGATCTTCACTAAGATTAATCCGACTCTTGAAATAGTAAAACCCAATTTTCACCGTGGTTGGTAAAATTTCCTGGATAGGACTAAGTAATCCCACCATTGATTGAACCATAACAGAAATTGGTATTTCGTATCATACATAAACATGAAATGCCAAGTATGACTAAAATTTGGGTTTTGGTACTAGAAGGTACACCACCATGCATCCAAGTAGTCCTAGTAATTTAAACCAATTGGATCCACATCTTTGATGGAAAATCTTTTCCTTTTGCTTAAATCCTGACCCGGTCTTGTGGTGATAAAAATTTCCATATTCAAAGTGTCGAATAACTATGGATACTTTTATCATTAGGGTGATCACGATCTAAGAAATGTCTTATTTTTGTAGATTTGGTATCTACAAGAATAAGCTCATAAAATTTTTGAGTTTTCTCCAAAGGTTTTGGAGTGAAAAGAATACTTTTGGAAATATTTTGGTTGCTAATGCAACATGATTTTTGTCACAAAAACCTGGTTCTGTGTGGAAAAGGTTTAAAACCTTTTCTGGTTTTAACACAAATGTGGTCTGTGTTGGTTGAGAGTATAAGGCTACTTCTTTTGATGAACTAGCCTTGGTGACCTCTTAGGAAGATTTTTTGATGGCTAAGGCAAAAGCCTCAGGATCTAGGTTAAATGGGGTAAGTGCCTTAGAATCTTCTTCTTCGGCAATATCAGCCTATCTTTTGGTTAGCAATTTGGACAAATTTTGGTTAGCCTATAAAGCCAATAGTGTTTCAATTGGGAACTTATAATGAGAAGGATCCATTATAGTTCCAGAAGTTTTTTGAACGGGTTGTTCAAAAATTTTGGACCTCAAAGAGAATCCTTTTTGGTGGATTGATGATCCTTAGGTCAATAACCCTTTTGATAATTCAATTACAGCCTTAAGCTACCTTGCTTCTTCTTTTATGATCCTTTCTAGATCAGTTTTGGGTTGGGCTTTGCCCTTTCCTCTCTTTTTCTTCTCTTTGTCACTCATTTTTTGTCGCCTTATTTCCCCTACAAGAACTCTCTAGTTAGAAAGTCTATGAGAGAATTTGAAGTACCTTTGATAAAATCAATTTCAAAATCAAAGACACTTAAAATTGCTTGCCAAAAGCAAAAATCTGTTTTGATGCTAAATTTTTAACATCTTTTTGTAAAACATCTTTTGCAGCCTTACAATAAACTCTAATTAAGAATTTTTGATTTAGCAAATCGCTTTGAAATTTGTTTATGCACAAAACAATTGCTCAAATTTCTTTTTGGATTGTGGAATAGTTCTATTGAGCCCTATTCCAATGCTTTGAAGTAAATGCAATGCAATGCTCTTGACCATCAATTTTTTGTTTAAGAATGCCACCATAACCTATGTCAGAGGCATCAGTTCCAACAATTTTGAATGCTTGTGGATTTGGGAGATACAAGCATGGAAGATTTTTTTACCAAAGACTTGATTTTGATAACCACATTAGTGTGATCATCTGTCCATGGAGGAGGAGTTTTCTTAAGATGCTCATAAAGAGGCTTAATGATATTGTTTAGGTCAGGAATGAAATCACCTACATAATTCAAACATCCTAAAAATCTTTGGAGTTGAGTTTTGTCCAGAATTTGGTCTGAAAATTTATCGACAAACTTAATTGCACGATCAATTGGAACAATAGTTCCTTGGTATATATGATGACCAAGAAATCGAATTTTTGTCTGGAAGAGACTAATTTTGCTTTTAGAAACTACTAAGCCATTGAACCTAGCAACATCTACAATGATTTTAACATGTTTAAAGTATTGTTCAACTGATTCTGAAAACACTAAGACATCATCAATGTAGTCAATAATGAATTTTGAAAAAGGATTGAAAATTTCATTCATAACATTTTGAAATTTTGAGGGTGCATTTTTCAAACAGAAAGGCATAACATTCCATTCATATTGTCCAAATGGGACAGTGAATGCAGTCTTATACCTATCTTTTTCTGAAATTTGGATTTGCCAAAAACCAGATTTCATGTCAAATTTTGAAAATATTATGGCCTGATGAAGGCAATTTAAAAGATCTTTTTTGTTAGGTATTGGATACCCTTGAAGAGCTTGATTGAGAGGCTTGTAATTAATTACAACTCTCGGAGTTCCTCGTTCAAGTTCAGCATTTTTATTAACATAGAAAGCTTCACAAGACCAAGAACTTTGGCTCTTACAGATTAAACCTTTTGCAAGTAAATCCGTTATTTCTTTTTGGCAATGTTCCAAGAGTTCTTGGTTCATTTGAATTGGTTGAGCTTTCATTGGGATAGCTCTTTCATTGAAATCCTTTTCATAAGGTAAATCAATTATATGTCTTTTTCTTTCCTAAAACGCATTTGGAAAATCAAAACAAACTATGTCTTGAATATTTTTCAAAACATTTTGGATTTTCTGTTTTAGACAAGGTTTCTCCAATTTATTTTCAATTGCTTTATAAGAAACTTCTTCTTTTAGAAAATTGATTTGATTTTCCTTATATTCAATTTGGTTAACAAATTTTGTATAAGGTGGATCAACAAAATTGAGAAAAATCCTTTTGCCTAAAGCATCAGATTCAATTCCTTCATCAGTTGTTAAAAAGGGTTTTAATTTGCTAATGAAAGGAGCACCAAGAATTACATCTTGTGATAAAATCTTTGATAAGATAAAAAGATTTTTGATTTTGACACCATTATTTTCAACTACTGCATTTGAGAGCTTGTAGCTGATATCTAGTGGAGATTTGTTTGGTCCACAAAGATTTTCAGTGGTTTTTTCATAAAATTTTGTTGGAAATAGACCTTCCCTGATACAGCTCAAAGCTGCACCAGTATCAAACAAAGCTATTGTTTCTAATACGAAGGTATTGGCAACAATAATTTTGACTGGGACATGCCATTTTTGGATTGAAATTCTTGATGTAAGATTTAAGAAATTCTCAGAAACTTCTAGTTCTTTCTCATCAGGTTCTCTTTCATCACTAGATCTTGAACTTGATGATGTTGAAGAAGAAGAGTCTTCCTTAATTTCTTTCTTTTCTTTATCAAGATTTTCTTCCTGAATTTGATTTAAAATAAGAGAATGGAATTCTTGAGTGTTTTTCAGGTTTCTTATCTCTTCTTTTAAATTGTTTATTTCATTATGAAGGTCAGAAATTGAAACAGGTTTTGGATTAGACTGAAATCTTTTGATTATTTCAAAGAAATCATATTTTGTTTGCAAATTCTTTTGTAAATATTTTTGATTTGGTTTTGAAGAAGAAGCTATGCTTTCTCTTAGTTTATTGAAAAATTTAACCTTTTCTTCATTGGTTGGAAGAGAGTTAATTATTTCAAAAACCAAATCTTCTTCAATGACATTTATTTGTAAATTGTCTATCTTGGAATTAGTTAAGACCGATTCCTTAATTGGGTCATCAAGTACAGGATTTCCTAAACTCTCAGCAAACTTGTCAAGACAATTTATTTGAAAATCATCTTCTTCAGATGAAGATGAAATGTCATCATGTTGAAGTTCATTAACTTCATCAGAGGATGTTACTTCTTATTCTTCTTCAGAAGAGGTTTCTTCAATCAAAAGATTGTTTAATTGTTGAAGAGTTGATTCTTCAAGTTGTAGAGCATTAATTCTTTTATTAAGCCTACAGTATTTTGCCATGTGGCCTTCTTTACCACATTGAAAACAAACAATTTTTCCTTTGGGAAGATCCATAGGAGGTTTTGATTTGAATTCATTTTTCAAATTTTTAGGTTTGTTTGTTTTTGGTTTCTTCTAAGGTTTTTGATATTTTTTGTAGTATCTTTTAGCCTTGAGTTCTTCATCTTCACGTCTATGTTTAAGTTTTTTAGACTTTTTATAGGCAGGAAACCGAATTGTTCACAGAAAGTTCCCCAGTCTTTCTAATTTGATGCTTTTTCTTTGGCAAGTTGATGTTGATCCTTGTTTCCAGATTTCCTTTTCTTATACTATATGAGCTAGTTGTAGGAATATCATAAGGCTTAAAAATTGGCTGTGTATTTGTGGAGCTAAATAAGATTTCCTTACTAGCTTCACTAGTAATAGGTTTTTTCAAAATATGTTCTCCCAAAGTTTGCAGATACGAAGTTGTATAATTGTTTTGTTCAATGATATTTCTAATATCATCTGAAGTTGTATCTGTTTCGGGATCTTTTATTTTGAAAGGAGAGGTAATGACAGTTGCTTCACCAATTTTTGTACCAGGGACAAAGTAAGATTGTTTTGGAGGAAGATCAGATTCCATTCTATCTTTATTTTTCAAAATCCAAGAGGCATTAACCCCTTCAAATGGTTTAAAAGGATAATCCTTTATATTCTTATCTTTCATGTAGGTTTCAAACCAAAGAAAGAACGGAATATGAAGTTTATACCTTTCAAGAATTTTATAAAACCTTTCTTGAATTGGTTTCCTCAATTCTTCAGTTTTATATTGATGCGATCCAGAATCAACAAGTTGTCCCTTTAAATTCAAGTGACGTCTCTTCTGTTTCAAATGATCATTATCAAATTCCAACTCAACAAGTCATGAGAGCACAAGCTAAAATATTCAAGGAAGCATTGATTGGGCTGATTGAAGAAGTTGTTGTAAATCAAATGGCAATTGGATCAATAAATCTGATTTACAAAACAAAGATGCTGAAAAACGTCACTAAGTTCATTTGTGCTAAATATGGAGTTGTTAATCAAGTTTTGGGCTTGGAAACTTCAAAACAAAGAGCTTGGACCTAGTACTACATATGGGAGGCTCATTTGGGCCTAAATAAGCACATTTTGAGCCTTAATTTGCTGATTACATATTCTTGAAGTTAGGTGTGCGAAAATCAACAAGGGGTTGGTGGAAGATTTGACTTTTGGTTTCTTTAAGCATTTGTATTTGATTTTTCAAGTTTCTTCTAGATTGTATTAGACTTTTGTGTTTATTTTATTAGACTTTTAGGTTTCCTAACACATGGTTTTACAATTTGTATTTTCTATGTTCAGATTTGCACCTGCTACAATTAGGACATATTTCCCTATAAATACTTGGTGCTTCTTCATTTGTAAGACACAATTCAGATTTGAATCATAAATGAAAGTTGCACTTCTGCACTTTGTTTCTTGAGAGTGGATTCTCTCTAGGGTTCTTTTTAGAACTAACAAACTTATCAAGGCTTGATCAACCTTGTGGCGTTTTTCCAACACTTCGGGTCCTTGTTCTTTCGTGTTCAAGGGTTTAAGTGGATCGTCGATCTGTGTTTAGCTTTCTTGGGGTGTGTATATTTCAGAATTGGTTATGGGTTCGTGGGATCTTCCCTTGTGGGTTCGCACCATCTAACTTCAAGAATATGTAATCAGCAAATTAAGGCTCAAAATGTGCTTATTTAGGCCCAAATGAGCTTCCCATATGTAGTACTAGGTCCAAGCTCTTTGTTTTGAAGTTTCCAAGCCCAAAACTTGATTGAAGCTCATTTTCATCATACATATTGATGATACCTGAAAAGTTAGATTTAGAGAAAAATGGACCTCACCACTCTACTCACGTGTTTCACTCAAACAAGTTTAGTGTCCCTCGTGTTTCACTCAAATTTGGCTTTTAGATTGATGTATGTCACTCTTGCCTTTTTCCACTCTTAGATTCCTCTTGAGGCACTTTAAAGAATTAAGCAATTCATAATCAAAGCAATCACAATTTGTAGAATCAATACAACACTTAGAAATATGGAATATCAATGTGAGTATTGGAAGAGGAAATTCAGGGAATTCAAGAGTTTAAATGACACAAACTTTACAAATTCTGGATGTGACAATAGATATTGCTCAAAACACTACCACCACAATCTTTTTTTTTCAGTATTTTTTTTTTCAAATAATATTTTTTCTTTTTCTTTTTCTGATGCTTTTGTTTTTGTTTTTTTTTTTCTCCTCTACTGAAATTTAAAGAGAATGCAGAATCTATGACAAACAACAAAACTCAAGAAATCTGAACCTAGAAATTCCAAAAAAGCGTCAATTTTGGAAAGACTATAACTCACATTGGAAATTTTGGATTGAGATGAAACCAAAACGAACAGAAAGATGAGATTCTAAACTATGAAAATGACCTATTGAACGATGTAAACCACAAAGGAAAAGTGGTCAAACAAGGACACAATATTTCAGGACGTTCTGGAAAACGAAGATGAACAAGCCCAGAATTTCCAGAAAACACAACTAGATTAAAATAAATAGAACTCACAAATGAAAAATCGGATTGAAACGATTCCAAACCGAGATGAAAAAAGAGATTCTAAACTATGAAAATGACCTATTGAACGATGTAAAACACAAAGGAAACGAGGTCAAACAATGACAGAACATTTTAGGACGTTCTGGAAAAACGAAGATGAACAAGCCCAGAATTTCCAGAGAATACAACTAGATTAAAATAGATAGAACTCACAAATGACAAATCGGATTGAAACGATTCCAAACCGAAATGAAAGAAGAGATTCTGAACTATGAATTTGACATACTAAATATTGGAAAACACAAAGAAAAACTTGACGAACAGAAGTAACAAATCTGGATACGGACAGACACAAGAACAAAGAACAAAACGTGAAACGAAAATGGAAATGAAGAACAAATAGATATGACCTGAGTTTAGATCTGAAGCTCTGATACCAAGATGGTGCGAACCCACAAGGGAAGATCCCACGAACCCACAACCAATTTTGAAATATACACACCCCAAGAAAGCTAAACACAGATCGACGATCCACTTGAACCCTTGAACACGAAAGAACAAGGACCCGAAGTGTTGGAAAAACGCCACAAGGTTGATCAAGCCTTTATAAGTTTGTTAGTTCTAAAAAGAACCCTTAGAGAGAATCCATTCTCAAGAAACAAAGTGCAGAAGTGCAACTTTCATTTATGATTCAAGTCTGAATTGTGTCCTACAAATGAAGAAGCACCAAGTATTTATAGGGAAATATGTCCTAATTGTAGTAGGTGCAAACTGAACATAGAAAATACAAATTGTAAAACCATGTGCTAGGAAACCTAAAAGTCTAATAAAATAAACACAAAAGTCTAATACAATCTAGAAGAAACTTGAAAAATTAAATACAAATGCTTAAAGAAACCAAAAGTCAAATCTTCCACCAACCCCTTGTTGATTTTCGCACACCTAACTTCAAGAAGATGTATTCAGCAAATTAAGGCTCAAAATGTGCTTATTTAGGCCCAAATGAGCCTCCCATGTGTAGTACTAGGTCCAAACTCTTTGTTTTGAAGTTTCCAAGCCCAAAACTTGATTAACAACTCCATATTTAGCACAAATGAACTTAGTGACGTTTTCAGCATCTTTGTTTTGTAAATCAGATTCATTGATCCAATTGTCATTTGATTTACAACAACTTCTTCAATCAGCCCAATCAATGCTTCCTTGAATATTTTAGCTTGTGCTCTCATGATTTGTTGAGTTGGAATTTGATAATGATAATTTGAAACAGAAGAGATGTCACTTGAATTTGAAGGGACAACTTGTTGATTCTGGATCGCATCAGATACTTCATTATGATTTTACATGTCTATTTGAAAGTATACAATGTCCAGTATATCATACAGGTTGATGAGGTCGACTTTCTTACACGAGCGACCACCTTTAACACTCAGGAGGAGTGTGCATAAATGAGACATATGTGTTTACTAGTAAAATAGTGAGAGAGTTGATATGGTAGAGAAGAAACACAAACTAAATATCACCTCGATTTAAAAGTGCAATCGATCAGGATAAGATCCATGATTATAAATATGGATTGAATCATGGAAACCCACGTCCATGATACCTGTAGCCAGACAAAAAAATTATTCAAATTGACGTCATGTGAGTAAACCTGAAGAATTTTGGTTTAAATAATGTGCATATTTAAACTTAAGTTTGTATGGTGTTAATGGTAAGATCAAATCGACATACGCTCTTAAAGTATAAGAGTAACACCATATCATGCGATTCATACCGCATGTGCTAGAAAACCGTAAATGGGAAGCAAGTGAAAAGATCCCTGCTTCATTGTTGTATGAGTCCCAAAAAGTTAACCCTTTCATGATGTCCTCTAACTTTGACAATATCATGGAGATATGTTTTGACGTATGCTACTTTAGCATTTTTCCTATGATCATGATTGATACGATCTAAAGGCATTATGTTAGGAAAGCGGTTGATTTATATTGAAATGATATATGGGAGAAAGAAATATTACTTGTAATATATACACTTATGCTTGTGTCTGAGACCAGTCCCATATGATGTTACTTGGGTAATTTTATAAGTGTGGATACTATACATATGAGAAAGGCAATTTGAGTTTTATCTTGACTCAAAAGGGATTAGATTGGCCATCAAGAAAGTGTATATAGGTTAAAATCTAGGACATCTGTGGCATTATATTAATATGATCGAGTTGTACTACAGGGTTGTTTGTGCTGGTCTCTGTAGAAGGGATTTCTAGTACAAGATACCCAAATGGAGACATCATGCCTACGTGGTTATGGCAAAGCACCTAGTATGAAAGAAGGATGGAAGAGAAAGAGACATGACTCATAACATCTAATCCACCAAGCGTGAGTGGGAGATGTTGGAATATGCCCAGTCCACCCTTAGTGGATTAGGTCCCAAGCCCAATACTTGGGGCTATTATGTAATTATAGAAAAGTATGAGTCTAAAAAGGAGTTTTATCCTTATGATTTGAAATTCAAATCTGTAACTTCCTGTACATGAAATATGGGAGTGGGTTGAATTTTTATGATAAGAAACTTCCCTAAAAACTGCTCTCTCTAGTTCTCTTCTCCAATAGTGAATTTGTCGTATAAACGTGATTAGAGTCCATAATGGTGCTTCGATTTCGTGTGGGTACTCAGCGAGTCAACGGATTTCAAGTACGCCCGTAATCCTTCATTTAGGAATAACAATTTTAACTTGAGAGAGGGGTGTAAGTGATTGGAAGATATTTACATCTATTAATACACTAGATTAAAAATATTGACATAAATCTAATTAATTAGTGAAAACAAGGTTTATGAAACTAACAAAGGATTAGTGACTCTAGGTTCCTCGGTTGACTATTGTGGTAATTTGTTTATTTTAATTTTATTTTTAATATCTTTACACTCATTTGAATTCAATTTGGGTTGCTTAACTTAAATAAAGGTGCAAATTTAATGCTTAAATAAAGTTTGGGTACCAAGTTCTCGTGGGACCAATACTTTATTCACTCTTTATTACTTGATACTACCCATATATTGGCAAACTCTTAGGTTATAATTTTTTCCTATCAAGTTTTTGGCGCCATTGCCCCGGACTTGTGTGCCCACACTGTTTTGGTTAGATTTGATTGAGCATTAGTAGTTTAAGCTTGGGTTTGTAAATATCTTGTTCAATTTTCTTGCTTTTCCTAAAAAAATTGAAAAAAAATACGGCTTTCTCTTAGCAAACAGCTAGTTTTAATATTGTGAAAGAAATGAATTCTATCTTCAACACAAGATGAACTGATTGCTTTAATAAATTCTTTGAATGAATATAGGCAATACAAAAGGAGCATAAATGATGGTTACATTCCATATATTGATTCTTCTCAATATGTTCGCATGTCTTGTGCTTATTGTAGAGGGAGTCATTTATATAAGCATTGTCCACATAGTATAACTAGTCATTATGTGGTAGATGATTTTGCCAAGAACCAAACTTGTTTTAACCAGTCATCTTGTCCTAGTGAAAGTTTTGACCAACAAATTTTTGGGATCCACATATCAAGTATTGTTCTAATGAAATTACCCCTTCTTTTTACTCTTATCCACATATTAAACAACACATAATTGGGTATAAGAAAAAGTCTAATTTAGAAAGATTGTGGGGAGTATATGGAATCATTAGAGAGATTTAGTCATCAACAACAAGAATGTGCCACTAGAGTTGAGTCAAGTGTCCAAAACATTGGAATATATGTGAGTCAAATTATTTCATCCCTTGAGACTATGAGGCAAGATAATTCCTTAAGCATGATGACCACTTCTTGTATTGATGGTGATTATTGTGAGAAAGTTGAGGATGTGGAATTGCATTACACTATAGTTAATAGAGAAGGTGATTGTGAGCTTGAAATTGGTTTAGATGAAAATAATGGGTGCCTAGAAGGGGTTCCGGCTGTGGAGCCTAAGGATTGTTATTTTGATGATCAAATTGATGTGTGTGTCTCAATAGTTGCTATGAACAATTCTTCTATGGATTTTTTAACTCTTACTGATGAGAGTCAAGTGGATTTTATGGGATGCTCTTAATTATTGGATGCTACTAAACCTATTTGCAAGGAAGTGTATGTTGTGCTTCTTTTGAATTCAGTGAATGCTTGTACTCTAATATTGTCTATAATTGAGGAAGTACAAGTAACTTGAATGGTCATTTGTTGCATTAAATGGGCTAGTGCAAGGTACTTGGACAAAGCAAGTCGCAATTGGATCAAAACTGGACAAAAATGCTGAAAATGTCACTAACTTCATATTGGCTGCAAATGGAGATATTGATCAAGTTTTGGACTTGCAAACTTGAAACTAAAGAGCTTGGACGAAGTACTACATATGGGAGGCTCATTTGGGCCTAAATAAGCACATTTTGAGCCTTAATTTGCTGACTACATTTTCTTGAAGTTAGGTGTGCGAAAATCAACAAGGAGTTGGTGGCAAGTTTGACTTTTGTTTTCTTTTGCATGTTGTATTTGATTTTTCAACTTTCTTCTAGATTGTATTAGAATTTTGTGTTCATGTATTACACTTTTAGGTTTCCTAGCATATGGTATTAGACTTTGTAGTTTCTATGTTCAAATTTGCACCTACTACAATTAGGTCATTTTCCCTATAAATATTTGGTGCTTTTTCATTTGTAGAACACAATTCAGATTTGAATCATAAATGAAAGTTGCACTTCTGCACTTTGTTTCTTGAGAGTGGATTCTCTCTAAGGGTTCTTTTTAGAACTAACAAACTTATCAAGGCTTGATCAACCTTGTGGCATTTTCCAATACTTCGGGTCCTTGTTCTTTCTTGTTCAAGGGTTTAAGTGGATCGTCGATCTGTGTTTAGCTTTGTTGGGGTGTGTATATTTTAGAATTGGTTGTGGGTTCGTGGGATCTTCCCTTGTGGGTTCGCACCATTTTGACCTCAAATTAACCCAAATCGGGTATGTGCCCGTTCGGGTTCCAAACAGATGAATTTCACAACAATGTTAGTCATTCTATAATCCTTATGAAAAAAGGAGAGAGTATGTGAGTTTTCAAGCCATTACGAGAAAGTGACCAAACTTTCATTCTTTTGACCTCAAATTAGCCCAAATCGCGTATGTGGCCATTCAGGGCCCAAACAGATAAATTTCGAAACAATGTTAGGCATTCTTGAATCCTTATGAAAAATGGAGTAGGTACGTGAGTTTTCAAGTCATTACGAGAGAGTGACCAAACTTTCATTGTTTTGACCTCAAATTATCCCAAATCGCGTATCTTGCCATTCGGGGCCCAAAGAGAAGAATTATACAACAAGGTTAGGCATTCCTGAATCCTCATTAAAAAAGGAGTGGGTATGTGAGTTGTCAAGCCATTCCGAGATAGTGACCAAACTTTCATTCTTTTGACCTCAAATTAGCCCAAATCGCGTATGTGGCCGTTCGGGGCCCAAACAGATGAATATAGAAACAATGTTAGGCTTTCTTGAATCCTCATTAAAAATGAAGTGGGCATGTGAGTTTTCAATCAATTCTGAGACAGTGACCAAACTTTTATTCTTTTGACCTCAAATTAGCCCAAGTCGGGTATGTGCCCGTTCGGGTCCAAAACAGATGAAATTCACAACAATGTTAGCCATTCTATAATCCTCATGAAAAATGGAGTGGGTATGTGAGTTTTCAAGACATTCCGAGACAATGAACAAACTTTCATTGTTTTGAACTCAAATAGGCCAAAATCGCGTATGTGGTCGTTTGGGGCCCATATTGAAGAATTTCACAACAATGTTGGACATTCTTGAATCCTCATTAAAAATGGAGTAGGTATGTGAGTTTTCAAGCCATTTCGAGACAGTGACCAAACTTTCATTATTTTGACCTTAAATTAGCCCAAATCGTGTATGTGGCCGTTTGGGGCCCAAACAGATGAATTTCGAAAGAATGTTAGGAATTCTTGAATCCTCATGAAAAAATTGAATGGGTACGTGAGTTCTCAAGCCCTTCCAAGACAGTGACCAAACTTTCATTCTTTTGAACTCAAATTTGCCAAAATTGCGTATGTGGCCGTTCGGGGCCCAAACAGATGAATTTTGAAACAATGTTAGACATTCTTGAATCCTCATTAAAAATGGAGTGGGCATGTGAGTTTTCAATCCATTCCCGAGACAGTGACCGAAGTTTCATTCTTTTGACCTCAAATTAGCCAAAATCGAGAATGTGCCCGTTCAGGTCCAAAACAGATGAAATTCCCAACAATGTTAGTCATTCTATAATCCTCATGAAAAATGGAGTGCGTATGTGAGTTTTCAAGCCATTCCGAGACAGTGACCAAACTTTCATTCTTTTGAACTTAAATTTGCCAAAATTGCGTATGTGGCTGTTCGAGGGCTATAGAGAAGACCTCAAATTAGCCCAAATCGGACATGTGGCCGTACGGGACCCAAACAGATGAATTGCACAAAAATTTTAGGCATTTTGGAATCCTCATGAAAAATGGAGTAGGTTTGTGAGTTTTCAAGCCATTCCGAGATAGTGACCAAAGTTTCATTCTTTTGACCTCAAATTAGTTGAAATCGCGCATCTGGCTGTTCGGGGCCCAAACAGATGAATTTCACAACAATGTTAGTCATTCTAGAATTCTCCTAAAAAATGGAGTGGGTATGTACGTTTTCAAGATATTCCGAGAGAATGACCAAACTTTCATTCTTTTGACCTCAAATTAGCCCAAATCGGTCATGTGGTCATTCGGGACCCAAACAGATGAATTTCACAACAATGTTAGGCATTCTAGAATCTTTATGGAAAAATGGAGTGGGTAAGTAAGTTTTCAAGCAATTCCGAGACAGTGACCAAACTTTCATTCTTTTGACCTCAAATTAGCCCAAATCAGACATGTGGCTGTTCGGGACCCAAACAGAAGAATTTTACAACAATGTTAGGCATTCCAGAATCCTTATGTAAAATGGAGTGGGTATGTGAGTTTTCAAGATATTCCGAGAAATTGACCAAACTTTCATTCTTTTGACCTTAACTTAGCCCAAATCGTCCATGTGGCCGTTCAGGACAAAAACAGATGAATTCCACAACAATGTTAGGCATTCTACAATCCGCATGAAAAATGGACGCGGTATGTGAGTTTTCAAGCCATTCCGAGACAGTCACCAAACTTTCATTCTTTTGACCTCAAATTAGCCCAAATCGGACAAGTGGCCGTTCGAGACACAAACAGATGAATTTCACAACAATTTTAGGCATTGTTGAATCCTCATGAAAAAAGGAGTGGGTGTTTGAGTTTTCAAGCCATTATGAGACAGTGACCAAACTTTCATTCCTTTGGCCTCAAATTAGCCCAAATCGGTCATGTGGTCGTTCGGGACCCAAACAGATGAATTTCACAACAATATTAGGCATTCTAGAATCCTTATGAAAAATGGAGTGGGTATGTAAGTTTTCAAGCAATTCTGAGATAGTGACCAAACTTTCATTCTTTTGACCTCAAATTAGCCCAAATCGGACATGTGGCCATTCGGGACCCAAACAGAAGAATTTCACAACAATGTTAGGCATTCTAGAATCCTTATGTAAAATGGAGTGGGTAAGTGAGTTTTCAAGATATTTCGAGACAGAGACCAAACCTTCATTCTGTTGACATCAAATTATCCCAAATCGAGTATATGGCCATTCAAAGCCCAAACAAATGAATTAAGAAACAATGTTAGGTATTCTAGAATCCTCATGAAAAGTTGAGTAGGTACGTGAGTTTTCAATTCACTCCGAGACAGTGACCAAAATTTCATTCTTTTGACTTCAAATTAGCCTAAATCGCTCATGTGGCCGTTCATGGCCCAAAAAGAAGAATTTCTCAACAATGTTCAGCGTTCTAGAATCCTCATAAAAAATGGAGTTGGTACGTGAGTTTTCAAGCCATGTCGAGACAGTGACCAAACTTTCATTCTTTTGACCTCAAATTAGACCAAATCGGACATGTGGCCGTTCGAGACACAAACAGATGAATTTCACAACAATTTTAGGCATTTTTGAATACTCATGAAAAAAGGAGTGGGTATGTGAGTTTTCAAGACATTGCGAAACAGTGTCCAAACTTTCATTCTTTTGACCTCAAATTAGCCCAAATCGGACATGTGCCCGTTCGTTCCCAAACAGATAAATTTCACCACAATGTTAGGCATTCTAGAATCCTCATGATAAATGGACTGGGTACGTGCGTTTTCAAGCCTTTCCGAGGTAGTGACCAAACTTTCATTCTTTTGACATAAAATTAGCCTAAATAGCGCATGTGGACGTTCAGGGCCCAAACAGAAGAATTTCACAATAATGTTAGCCATTCTAGAATCCTTATGAAAAATGGAGTGGGTAGGTGAGTTTTCAATCCATTCCGAGCCAGTGACCAAACTTTCATTCTTTTGACCTCAAATTAGCATAAATCGCGCATGTGGCCGTTCGGGGCCCAAACAAAAGAATTTCACAACAATGTTAGGCATTCTAGAAACCTCATGAAAAAGGGGGTGGGTATGTGAGTTTTCAATCCATTCTGAGACAGTCACCAAACTTTCATTCTTTTGCCCTCAAATTAGCCCAAATTGGACATGTGGCCGTATGGGACCCAAATAGATGAATTGCACGAAAATTTTAGGCATTTTGGAATACTCATGAAAAAAGGAGTGGGTATGTGAGTTTTCAAGCAATTACGAAACAGTGTCCAAACTTTCATTCTTTTGACCTCAAATTAGCCCAAATCGGGCATGTGCCCGTTCATTCCCAAACGGATGAATTTCACAACAATGTTAGGCATTCTAGAATCCTCATGAACAATGGAGTGGGTACGTGCGTTTTCAAGCCATTCTGAGGCAGTCACCAAACTTTCATTCTTTTCACATCAAATTAGCCTAAATCGCGCATGTCGACGTTCGGGGCCCAAACAGAAGAATTTCACAACAATGTTAGGCATTCTAGAATCCTTATGAAAAAATGGGTGGGTATGTGAGTTTTCAATCCATTTCGAGATAGTGACCAAACTTTCATTCTTTTGACCTCAAATTAGCCCAAATTGGTCATGTGGCCGTTCGGGACCCAAACAGACAAATTTCACAACAGTGTTAGGCATTCTAGAATCCTGATGAAAAATGGAGTGGGTATGTGAGTTTTCAAGCAATTCCGAGACAGTGACCAAACTTTCATTCTTTTGACCTCAAATTAGCCCAAATCGGACATGTGGCCGTTCGGGGCCTAAACAGATGACTTTCAAAACTATGTTAGTCATTCTTAAATCCTCCTGAAAAATGGAGTGGGTATGTGCGTTTTCAAGGTATTCTGTGACAGTGACCAAATTTTCATTCTTTTGACCTCAAATTAGCCCAAATCGCGCATCTGTTCGTTCGGGGCCCAAATAGATGAATTTCAAAACAATGTTAGGTATTCTGGAATACTCATGAAGAATGGAGTAGGTATGTGAGTTTTCAAGCCATTCCGAGACAGTGACCAAACTTTCATTCTTTTGACCTCAAATATGCCCAAATCGGACATGTGGCCGTTCTTGAATCCTCCTAAAAAATGGAGTGCGTATGTGCGTTTTCAAGATATTTTGAGACAGTGACCAAACTTTCACTCTTTTGACCTCAAATAAGCCCAAATCACACATCTACCTTTCGGGCCAAAAACAGATGAATTTCACAATAATGTTAGGCATTCTAGAATCCTCATGAAAAATAGAGTGGATATGTGAGTTTGCAATCAATTCTGAGACTGTGGCCGAACTTTAATTCTTTTGACCTCAAATTAGCCCAAATCGAACATGTGGCTGTTCGTGGCATAAACAGAAGAATTTCACAATGTTAGGCATTTTAGAATCCTCTTGAAAAATGAAGTGGGTATGTGAGTTTTCAATCCATTCCGAGAGAGTGACCAAACTTTTATTCTTTTGACCTCAAATTATCCCAAATCGAACATGTGGCCATTCGGGGCCCAAACAGATGAGTTTCACAACAATGTTAGTCATTCTAGAATCCTCCTGAAAACTGGAATGGTTACGTGCGTTTTCAAGATATTCTGAGACAGTGACCAAACTTTCATTCTTTTAACCTCAAATTAGCCCAAATCGCGCATCTGGCCGTTCGGGGCCCAAACAGATGAATTTCAAAACAATGTTAGGTATTCTGAAATACTCATGAAAAATGGAGTGGGTATGTGAGTTTTCAAGCCATTCGGAGACAGTGACCAAACTTTCATTCTTTTGACCTCAAATGCCCAAATCGATCATGTGGCCGTTCGGGGCCCAAATAGATGACTTTCACTACAAAGTTAGTCATTCATGAATCCTCCTGAAAAATGGAGTGGGTATGTGCATTTTCAAGATGTTCCGAGACAGTGACCAAACTTTCATTCTTTTGACATCAAATTAGCCCAAATCACTCATCTGGCCTTTCGGGGCCGAAATAGATGAATTTCAAAACAATGTTAGTCATTCTAGAATCCTCCTGAAAAATGGAGTGGGTATGTGATTTTTCAAGCCATTCCGAGAGAGTGACCAAACTCTCATACCTTTATCCTCAAATTAGACCAAATCGCGCATGTGGCCGTTCGGGGCCCAAACATATGAATTTCATAACAATATTTGGCATTCTAGAAACCTCATGAACAATAGAGTGGGTATGTGAGTTTTCAAGCAATTCCGAGATAGTGACCAAACTTTCATTCTTTTGACCTCAAATTAGCCCAAATCGGACATGTGGCCGTTCGGGGCCCAAACATATGACTTTCAAAACTATGTTAGTCATTCTTAAATCCTCCTGAAAGATAGAGTGGGTATGTACGTTTTTCAAGATATTCTGAGACAGAGACCAAACTTTCATTCTTTTGACCTCAAATTAGCCCAAATTGCGCATCTGTCCGTTTGGGGCCCAAATAGATAAATTTCAAAATAATGTTAGGTATTCTGGAATACTCATGAAGAATGGAGTGGGTATGTGAGTTTTCAAGCCATTCTGAGACAGTGACCAAACTTTCATTCTTTTGACCTCAAATATGCCCAAATCGGACATGTGGCCGTTCGGGGCCCAAACAGATGACTTTCACAACAATGTTAATCATTCTTGAATCCTCCTGAAAAATGCAGTGCGTATGTGCGTTTTCAAGATATTTCGAGACAGTGACCAAACTTTCACTCTTTTGACCTCAAATTAGCCCAAATCGCGCATCTAGCCTTTCGGGGCCCAAACAGATGAATTTCACAACAATGTTAGGCATTCTAGAATCCTCATGAAAAATAGAGTGGATATGTGAGATTTCAATCAATTCTGAGACTGCGACCGAACTTTAATTCTTTTGTCATCAAATTAGCACAAATCACGTAAGTTAATTTGTGACTAATATTGTCTATGAATATGGTACATGTTAGGGCTAATTCTGTTTGTCCTCCTTTTCCTACTCCTCCTTTACAACCTTTACTACCTTTTCCACCTCCTCCACCACCTTATACGAAGCAGCTTTTATAGCACCTCCATGTGGTGATGAATCATATTGACAGATGCCTTGGAAGACTTGGAATTGCTCTACTCTGTCACAGAAAGCTTAACCTTGTACTTGACACCAATGATATCGAGAACAATCTTTTGGATGACCCCTCTTCCCCTTCCTTTTCTTCCACCTTTGCCTTTGGTGATGAAGAGGAAGATTGAGGGTTATTTTATATTATGTAAAATGAAGGCAGCATAAAAAATATATTATTAATGAAAAAATATTTTTATTTCTAATCTTGATCTTGATTTTGTCATGTCTCTTGTATCTTTGTTCCATTGTTCTTTCTGTCTTTGGTGTGATAAATTAATTTTATGATAGAATCTATATACTTTATCAGTAAATTTTATTATCTGGGATATTGTTCATGTTAAATATATAATTTGATTATATTCAAACTGATTGTAGTGGCATAAGGTCTAAATATGTTAATCTAAATCGTTATTTAACTCTTAACCGGTCTAAATGTCATTTGTTCTTCAAACGTTCACTTTTTATTTAGATTGGATAAGATGTGATTCTAGTCTCATAATTATTATTGAAATCACATTTTCAAATACGATTGGTCTAAATACGTAACATTTCAACTATAATATTCTGAAATTTTGTAACCCGTATTGCATTGTAAGTGAAATTGGTTAGAAAAATATACCAGTGCATGAGTGTATTAAAAGATTTGGTGTCTCTTTAAGAGGAAAACATGGCACCATCTTATATGGAATTTAGACATACAAGATGCCATATAGTGACACAAACATGGATATCCATCATTTTCCATGATACACTGGTACGTACTCGGCAATTCTTGGAGGCAAGAGTATAGGTGACGCCATCTTAGGGCCATTCAAATACACATGGTGCGTTTTTGAACTCATATGGACACAGAGTGCTAAACCGAGTAGACTTTGTACACACGTGGCCCCAAACTGAGTAGACTCCGCATAAAATAACTTTAACAAAGTAGCTTTATTAAAGAAGCATTATTAAAGCCACCTTTTGACTTTCTTCACCAATTGAACAATCAAGAAGCGCCACCTAGCAATACTTAGCTCCTGTGGCACCATATATACAAGAAGTCGGGACAACTTGCCAGTTACAGGTCTGGCCACATATCCAACTTTCCCAAACACTGAACACGGAAGCCAGGGGAAAATCATTGAGCCTTTCCTCCTATAATTTTTGTAGCACCATGTGGGGCCCACAAGCCTACATCCAATATTTTCCCAGATACACCGGTATATGCTCAGTAATTCCCTGAGTCATAGGCCATGTGGCGATATCTGAGGGCTTACACGAACAATTGGCGCATTCTTGAATTCAAGCCGAGTAGACTTTGTAACCCCTACCTTAATAACCATAATTATAGTTCGAAAATGTGTCATTACGGTAAATTCAAGACCAATGGATAATGCAAAGCTTATTAAAAGTCCCCCTTTATGATAAAGTGGGTTTTCAAAAACTTTTTCCAAAACCTGTTGAATATGGTCTCACATTCACATTTCGAATATATTTGGCCTATGCAGTTTGGTTTCATTCATACATATCAGAGTGTGAGCAAAATTCCCGGCAACACTCGGGTTATATCTATTTGCCATAAGGGTTTACAAGGCATATGTGTCCGTATCAGTTTCTCATATTGGGGATTACATCATATTAACCTAATTTACAATATTTATAATTAGTATAATAATCCCAAAAATATGATAACCAACTAATAAAGTACAAATCTACTAGCTAGGAACTCTAGCCGCCCTTCGTCACTTGTTTATCCTTCAATGCACTAGCCCTGGCTGCAAGTTAGTCATTGAAAAGAGTGAGATTTAAAAGAATATCAGTAGTAACAATTTACTCATATAACATATAATAACGTGGCATATAAGCAAATCACAAAGCAGTAATAGCAGTAATGGTAACAGTGATGTGTGACTTTCATCATAAACGACAGCTGTCACTACTGTATCCATATGATGTGTGACTTGTATCGCAAATGACAGCACTCATGACTGTATCCACATATGCTTGACTTGCGTCACAAATGAAATGCATTACAAATAATATCAAAGAAAGACTTACTATCTTTTCTTTCTACTTGTGCTATCGCACTGATTTATCACTAGTAGGGCAAATGTCAAATCCTATAAATCATAATCAAGGATGACAAATTATTCCCTATTCCATTACTTAACTCCAAAACATTTAAGGTTGTTTATCATTTGAGACCTGTAGGTGGTTACTAGAAGCTTAAACAGATGCCTAAAAGGTTGGAAAATACTAGACAAAAGACCATCTTTCAAAAGTTCAAAATACAGATTTTGAAGGGTTGGCCGTGGCCAAGAGATGGTCAGAAAGATTTGGGCTGCAGCCAAGAACCATTGGCCAGGGCTAAAGTCAGGTCAGAAGCTTTTGGATCACAGCTAAGAACTGGTTAAAAGGTTTTGGGCTGCAGCTAAAAATCCTGGACCGCCGCCAACAATTGGCCTATTTCCTAACTGTTTTCAAACGAACATAAAATTGTACACACTTATCAAAATGACACAAAATTTTTATCATTATAAAGATTGCAATGTCTACTATAACCCCCTACGACTCAAGCTCGAGATTAAGTTCATAAATACATGATTATATGGAATTAGAGACCGTAAGATAATTTAGGACTTATTTAAAATTAAACTTCCCAAAACCAGAGTTTACAAAAACTTTTCAAAAGACTACTCAACACGATCTCATATTCACCTTTCGAACATACAAAAGGCCTGTACAAATTGATTTCATTCATAAATATCAGAGTACAAGGTAAATTCCGACACACTCAGGTTTTATTAATTAGTTAAGGGTCTACAGAGGACAAATGCCTATCATCAGTTTCCCAATCTAGGGGATTACAAAAATCAATATAATATCTCCATAACCAGCACTGAAAAATCCAATATATACATGTAATTAATTCCCAACAAAATATCCAAATGATTTCTAAATGATAACCAAAAACCAAAATAAACTCCTATACTGGAGTTCTATCCGCCCTTCGTCACCTACTTTTCTTTAGAACCACCAGCCCTGTCTGAAATTTGTTTAGGAGAGTGAGATTATGAGGAATCCACGTAGTAACAAATCACTCATAGTATACACAACCACAAAGCATGTAAGCAAATCATAACCCAAAACACAGTAACTACAATGGCAGTAACAGTAGCTGGGGCAGGTGTGACCTACATCATCCTTACGCTGCTCACGCTGTATTGCACAACCACATGTTCATATCACATATATCACCATACTGAGATCCATATAAAATATTTCACATTACATCAAAGCCACACTGGCATATTTTCAACACAGGAATCACAATTCCATAACACAGCCTCGGCAATTACAACAGTAGATACAACGGTAGGGGTAGGTGTGATAATCATCACCCCCTACAACTGCTCAAGCTGTAATACACTATGGCATATAACACATTCACAAGATCATAATGGCCTCATGCCCACAATTTCGCAACATCAAGTTTTCACATGAAATATTTCACATTAACACAATGATAAGTCATGCATACCAAGTATCATACACAACATGAGTGAAACGTTACTACCTTGGTCTTTCCGTTCATGCTTTGGCACTGGTCTCTCCCGAGTAGGGCAAATATCGATCCTATAATTCACAATTAGGGACGAAGTGTTATTCTCTATTCCAATACTTAATGACTTCACAACACTTAGATTGGTTGTCATTAATGTCCCTTAAGTAGCTACAAACGTCTCTAACAAAAGCCCTAAGGGTTGGAAGAACTATCCCAAAGATCCCCTTTTAGAAGTGAAAGTACAGATTTTTCACTATTACCCTCGAGTGAAGAAGGCCTCACTCGAGTGATGATGGACTTGCACTCGAGCATGAAAGCTCACTCGTTCAAGTGCTTGGCAGAAAGCATAGACAGAGACAAGAAATGCCTACAGCACTCGAGTCATGGAAGCAACACTCGAGTGAATGCCAAATGCTCACTCGAGTCCTACAAAGTGAGGTGCAAAAAGTGCTCACCCGAGAGCAAAAGAAACTTTCAAAATAGAACATCACTCGAGTAGGGGCCTTGAAACTCGAGTGAATAGTGCAAACCCACAAGGGAAGATCTCACGAACCCACAACCAATTCCAAAATATACACACCTCAAGAAAGCTAAACACAGATCGATGATCCACTTGAACCCTTGAACACGAAAGAACAAGGACCCGAAGTGTTGGAAAACGCCACAAGGTTGATCAAGCCTTGATAAGTTTGTTAGTTCTAAAAAGAACCCTAGAGAGAATCCACTCTCAAGAAACAAAGTGCAGAAGAGCAACTTTCATTTATGATTCAAATCTGAATTGTGTCCTACAAATGAAGAAGCATCAAGTATTTATAGGGAAATATGTCCTAGTTGTAGTAGGTGCAAATCTGAACATAGAAAATACAAAGTCTAATACCATGTGCTAGGAAACCTAAAAGTCTAATACATGAACACAAAATTCTAATACAATCTAGAAGAAAGTTGAAAAATCAAATACAACATGCAAGAGAAAACAAAAGTCAAATCTGCCACCAACTCCTTGTTGATTTTCGCACACCTAACTTCAAGAATATGTAGTCAGCAAATTAAGGCTCAAAATGAGCTTATTTAGGCCCAAATGAGCCTCCCATGTGTAGTACTAGGTCCAAGCTCTTTGTTTTGAAGTTTCCAAGCCCAAAACTTGATTAACAACTCCATATTTAGCACAAATGAACTCAGTGACGTTTTCAGCATCTTTGTTTTGTAAATCAGATTTATTGATCCAATTGCCATTTGATTTACAACAACTTCTTCCAATCAAAGCTTCCTTGAATATTTTAGCTTGTGCTCTCATGATTTATTCAGTTGGAATTTGATAATGATCATTTGAAACGGAAGAGACGTCACTTGAATTTGAAGGGACAACTTGTTGATTCAGGATCACATCATTCCCTCTCTCCTCAAAAGGATTCGTCCTCGAATCTTGACTTGAATTTGGAGAGTTAATTTGTTGATTCTGGGTCGCATCATTCCCTCTCTCCTCAAAAGGATTCGTCCTCGAATCTTGACTTGAATTTGGAGAGTTAATTTGTTGATTCTGGGTCATATCATTCCCTCTCTCCTCAAAAGGATTCGTCCACGAATCTCTACCTGGATCAAAGGGACATATATCAGCCACATTAAAAGTAACAATAACAATATACTCACAAACTAGATCAATCTTGTAAGCTTCAGCAAGTTCAAAAAGGACACATCTTCTTTATTTGTTGGCTTTGGATGCCTAATGCTCAATTTCACAGGGAAGAAACAATTCAGCAAAGCCAATATCATTTGTATACATTTCCTCAGCATATTCAAATCCAAGCAATCTGGTATTTAGAGAAGAAAGAGCACTATACCTTCTTGACAATACTTCAACAACAACATTCGCTTTACCTTTCTTATATATGATGACATATGGAAATGTCTCAATAAATTTCAGCCAGCATGTATGCCTTTTGTTGAGCTTACCTTGACCAAGCAAATACACATAACAAAGGAAATCAATGTTTTCCATGCAACGGTCAGAATTTTCCAGAATTGAAAACAATTGTTCCTTTCTCAAAACTTGAAGCACACATAGCAAATGATTCACATGCTCATCACGTTTGTTGCTATAAAGAAGAGTATCATCAAAACAAGCTGCAACATGCATATAAGAACACCTACAAATTGTAAAATCCATGGGACAATGAAAATTCAAAGTGTTGAGTTCAAGGCATCTTAAGGGCAGCAAGTTATCAACAATATCAAACTTTAGAGAACCAGAATGTTTTTCAATGTCACTTGAAGGAAATGAAGGTTCAATGCTTCTTGAAGGTAAGAATCCATCGGGTGGCTTCTTAGGAATCAAATCTAAGAATTCCTGAAACACAACAAAGTCACAAGGCAAATAATGATTAAGATCATTAGTAACCAAAACAATATCCTTGCCATCACTCTTAAGCTCACTTTTCTCATGACTCTTTTCATCTTTCTTTTCACTGAATTCTTCACTCTCATTTTTTCTCTCTTTATTTTGACAACACTCTATGCTCTCAATATCTTTTTCTCCCTCAAAATGATTTTCTCTCTTTAGAACAGCTTCACTAAAATCACTCTCACTCATATTTTCACTTTTCATTTCATGATTGAGAGGAACTTCTTCAACCACAAGATTGGTGTTTGGACTAATGAGGTCTTCTTCAACACATTGGTCGATATTCAACATTCAATACTTCCTCCTCCTTAGCTAGCACTTGCTCATCATTAGAAACTGCAACAATGAAGCTTTCAATCTCCTTTGCATTGGAGCTACGTTCTAAACATCTTTGTTGCTTGATTTTTTGCTCATGTTCAGCAACAAATTGAACCAAAAGATCAATGTCCAAGAAGCTAAAGGTGTTTGCAAAAGAAGCCAATTCAGGATTAAGCCCATTCACAAAACGATCCTTAGTGGCTTTTGAAGTTTCTTTCACTTTAGCTCTAGTCATAGCTAATTCCAACTCTTGAAAATATTCATCAACAGTCATGGAACCTTGTTTCAACTTTTGGAGTTTCCAAGCCCAAAACTTGATTAACAACTCCATATTTAGCACAAATGAACTTAGTGACATTTTCAGCATCTTTGTTTTGTAAATCAGATTTATTGATCCAATTGCCATTTGATTTACAACAACTTCTTCCAATCATTGCTTCCTTGAATATTTTAGCTTGTGCTCTCATGATTTATTCAGTTGGAATTTGATAATGATCATTTGAAATGGAAGAGACGTCACTTGAATTTGAAGGGACAACTTGTTGATTCAGGATCGCATCAGTGAAGGCTTAACACTCGCGAGTATTAAGACACACTCTTTGAAATGGACCATGAGTGACACAACCAGAGATGCGAGTTCATAATGTCACAAACACTTACACTCGAGTGAGACAAGGTTCACCCAAGTGATAACCAACAATAATCGTATTGGCTTTTTCCACCAAAGTGCACCTAAAAACTTGAAGGAAAAGAGAATATACAATGCTGCACTTGAATGAGACCCCATATCACTCGAGTGATACATATCAGAAGCTAAAAACGGAGCAAAGTTGACAACATTTTCTAAACTTTACCCAAGTGTTTCCAATAATCCCAAATTCTCAACCAAGGCTACTCCTATATAAATTCGGACAAGGAATCCAATGGAAACATCAAAACTACTAAATTCCTATTCCATTATTATACTTTGTTTTAGGCCACATTCAACACAAAAATCCCAAAATTTCCAAAATTGACATTTCAACCTCAAACCCATTTCTATCTATTCCAAACATATACCAAAACTCTGAATAACACCTCCACATGTTTGCTTCCACTTTCCAAGTTGCTTCCCTTTAAAACATTCCCTTCCATACCACCTTCACAAACAGAATACTTCAGTGTCTAAGCCGTCTTTTTTCCCAATAAACGATTTGGTCTAACTCTACCGTATAGGTGAAGTTGTCTTGCAAGTTGACATCTTCACACTCAATAATGTGTGTAGGATCCAATTGGTACTTCTTCAACTATGAAACATGGAATACGCCATGGAGCCTACTTAAGTTTGGGAGTAGGACTACTCGATATGCTACAGCCCCGATTCTAGAAAAAATCACACATGGACCTGGTGCGAACCCACAAGGGAAGATCCCATGAACCCACAACCAATTCTGAAATATACACACCCCAAGAAAGCTAAACACAGATCGACGATCCACTTGAACCCTTGAACATGAAAGAACAAGGACCCGAAGTGTTGGAAAAACGCCACAAGGTTGATCAAGCCTTGATAAGTTTGTTAGTTCTAAAAAGAACCCTTAGAGAGAATCCACTCTCATAAAACAAAGTGCAGAAGTGCAACTTTCATTTATGATTCAAATTACAATTATGTGTTACAAATGAAGAAGCACCAAGTATTTATAGGGAAATATGTCCTAATTGTAGTAGGTGCAAATCTGAACATAGAAAATACAAAGTCTAATACCATGTGCTAGGAAACCTAAAAGTCTAATACATGAACACAAAAGTCTAATACAATCTAGAAGAAAGTTGAAAAATCAAATACAAATGCTTAAAGAAACCAAAAGTCAAATCTGCCACCAACTCCTTAAAAGTAGCACTAACAGAATACTCACCAGGCAAATCAATCTTGTAAGCATTATCATTTATTCTTTCAAGAACTTGAAATGGACCATCTCCTCTTGGAGCTAATTTTGATTTTCTCTGAGCTGGAAATCTTTCTTTTCTCATATGCACCCACACCCAATCTCCAGGTTCAAAAAGAACACGCCTTCTTCCTTTATTGGCCTTGAATGCATAATGTTCATTTTTCTTTTCAATTTGTTGTTTCACACGCTGATGAAGTTGCTGCACTATTTCAGCTTTCTTTTTCCAATCAAGACTTGCTCTCTCATCAATAGGTAATGGTAATAAATCCAGAGGAGTTAGTGGATTAAAACCATATACTATTTCAAAAGGAGAATAATCAGTAGATGAATGCACACTTCTGTTATATGCAAATTCAATGAATGGCAAACAATCTTCCCAATTTTTCAAGTTCTTTTGAATCATAATTCTGAGTAATTGTGATAAGGTTCTGTTAACAACTTCAGTTTGTCCATCAGTTTGTGGATGACAAGCAGTAGAAAATAACAATTTAGTACCAAGCTTTCCCCACAAAACTCTCCAAAAGTGACTCAAGAATTTGGTATCCCTATCAGAAACAATACTTTTAGGGACACCATGAAGCCTCACAATTTCTTTAAAGAACATATCAGCAATGTATGTGGCATCATCAGTTTTATGGCATGCAATGAAATGTGCCATTTTAGAAAATCTATCAACAACCACAAATATGGAATCCATTCCTCTTTTTGACCTAGGCAAACCTAAAACAAAATCCATTGATATGTCAATCCAAGGTTCACTAGGTACAGGTAAAGGAGTATACAAACCATGTGGCAAGACTCTAGATTTAGCCTTTTTACATGTTATGCATTTAGCACAAATTCTTTCCACATCACGTTTCATTTTAGGCCAAAAGAAATGCTCATGCAAAACATCCAAAGTCTTTTTCACACCAAAGTGACCCATTAAACCTCCCCCATGTGCTTCTCTAACAAGCAATTCACGCAATGAACATTGAGGCACACACAGTCTATTTTCTTTAAACAAGTACCCATCAACTCTATAAAATTTAGCAAATGCTTTCTTTTCACAATCAAGGAACAATTCAGCAAAATCAGTATCATTTGCATACAACTCCTTGATATATTCAAAGCCAAGAAACTTAGTATTAAGAGTTGAAAGAAGAGTATACCTTCTAGACAATGCATCAGCAACCACATTCTCATTACCTTTCTTGTATTTGTTGACATATGGAAATGTCTCAATAAATTCCAGCCACCTTGCATGTCTCTTGTTCAGCTTACCTTGACCTTTAATATGCTTCAAGGATTGATGATCAGTGTGAATCACAAACTGTTTTGGCCAAAGGTAGTGCTGCCAATTCTCCAAGGCTCTTTTAAGCGCATAGAGCTCTTTGTCATAAGTTGGATATTTCAAGGCTGCTCCATTTAGCTTTTCACTAAAATAAGCAATTGGCTTTCCTTCCTGCATTAAAACAGCTCCTATCCCAACTCCAGATGCATCACATTCAATCTCAAAAGTTTTGCTAAAGTCAGGCAATACTAACACAGGTGCAGAACACAATTTTTCCTTAAGGCCAATGAATGCATCTTCTTGTACTTTATCCCATTTAAAACCAACAGATTTTTTAATGACCTCAGTGAGTGGTGTAGCAAGTGTGCTAAAATCCTTCACAAATCGCCTATAAAAACTAGCCAAACCATGAAAACTTCTCACCTCAGTTATGCTTTTAGGTGTTGGCCATTCTTTTATAGCTCGTATCTTTTCCTCATCAACTTCTATTCCTTTAGCACTCACCACAAAACCAAGAAAAACAAGTTTATCCATGCAAAAATCACACTTTTTCATATTTGCAAACAATTTTTCTTTCCTCAAAACATCAAGAACACAATGTAAATGATCCAAATGCTCATCCAAATTCTTGCTATAAATCAGAATGTCATCAAAATAAACCACAACAAATTTCCCAATGAAAGCACGCAAAACATGGTTCATTAATCTCATGAAAGTGCTAGGTGCATTAGTTAACCCAAAGGGCATAACTAACCATTCATATAATCCATGTTTGGTCTTGAAAGCAGTTTTCCACTCATCCCCTTCTCTCATTCTAATTTGATGGTACCCAGATTTCAAATCAATCTTAGAAAAGACAATAGAACCATGCAATTCATCAAGCATATCATCTAATCTAGGAATGGGATGGCGGTACCTTATAGTGATATTGTTGACCGCTCTACAATCAATGCACATCCTCCAAGTTCCATCTTTCTTTGGAACTAGAAGCACTGGAACTGCACAAGGGCTTAAACTTTCTCTAACATACCCTTTTGCCATGAGTTCTCCCACTTGCTTTTGAAGCTCTTTTGTTTCTTCAGGATTGCTTCTATATGCTTGCCTATTAGGAATTGTTGCTCCAGGAATGAAATCAATTTGGTGTTCAATTCCTCTAATAGGTGGTAAACCTGGTGGAGTTTCTTCAGGGAATTATCATCAAATTCCTGCAACAAAGAACCAACAACACTAGGAAAGGAAGAGTTAATGTCATTAGTGTTCAAAAAGGATTCCTTGTAAACAAGGAGTAGCAAGTGTGTTTCAGCCAGAAAAGCACTTCTCACTTCACTTTCTTTTGCATAAAAATTCATTTTCTTCTTTTCTTTTCTCTCTTCACTCATTTCCTTTCTCTGGATTTCCTTTTTTGAACTTTCAGATTTTCTCTCTTTTTCACTCTCTTTTCTTTTCTCTCTCTCATTTTTCTCTCTTTTCATCTTGAGTTGATCCTCATACACTTGTTTTGGAGTCAATGGAACAAGAGTCACAGGTATGCTGTTCATTACAAAAGAATATCTATTTGTAAACCCATCCCCCTTGACTTTTCTATCAAACTCCCATGGTCTTCCTAAAAGTATATGTGCAGCATGCATAGGAACAACATCACACAATATTTCATCACAATATTTGCCAATTGAAAAAGAAACAAGAACTTGCTTATCAACTTTAATTTCCCCACATTCATTCAACCATTGCAGCTTGTATGGTCTAGGGTGTCTAATGGTGAGCAAATTCAATTTCTCAACCAATGTAGTGCTTGCAACATTTGTTACACTCCCACCATCAATGATCAAACTACAAACCTTGTTATTAATGAGGCAACGAGTATGGAAAATGTTTTCCCTTTGCTCATTCGTCTCATCTTCCTTCACTTGGCAATTCAAAGCTCTTCTAACCACAAGACATTCTCCTTCTATGGCATATTCAACCCCATCATCACTAGCATCTTCAATGGAATCATGATCACTTTCACTTTCAGTCACAACTTCACTATTTTTAAGAATCATGACTCTCTTGTTGGGGCATTGAGAAGCTATATGACCTGTACCCAAACACTTGAAACACTTTATATCTCTATTTCTAGAAGTTTGGGAATCATATTTACCTTTGTTCTTTGATGTAGCTTCTTCTTTGCTTTTAGTTGTCTCCTTCTGGAAAGCTCTTTCTCCTTTCTTCCAAATTTGTTTTTGTGAAGAACTTGATCCAGAATGGAATTTTGAAGCGCCTTTATGCTTGAGTTGCTTCTCCACCTTAATTGCCATGTGCACCATGTCCTCCAGCTCCAAATAATGTTGCAATTCCACAGTGTCAGCAATTTCTTTGTGAAGCCCATTTAGAAAATGAGCCATTGTAGCCTCTCCATCTTCTTGCACATTAGCTCTTATCATAGCTAACTCCATCTCTTTATAATATTCCTCCACACTCCTAGAGCCTTGTGTAAGGGTCTGCAACTTTTGATAAAGCTCCCTATAGTAATGGTTAGGAATAAATCTCCTTCTCATTAGAGTTTTCATTTCCCTCCATGTTGCTACGGGCCTCTCACCATTATTCCTCCTATTGATGCCCAATTTATCCCACCAAACAATGGCATAATCAGTGAATTCTATTGCTGCCAACTTCACCTTTTTTGCCTCAGAATAATTGTGGCACTCAAAAATCATTTCTATCTTCTTCTCCCACTCTAAATATGCTTCAGGATCACTCATACCTTGGAAAGGTGGTATTTTCATTTTGATGCTCCCTAGGTTCCCATCCACTCTATTTCTTTCCCTAGGAATATTTCTGCCATGTCCTCTCCTATACCTCCTATCTCCTCTATGCCTATTACTTCCCACTTCATATTCATATTCAAAATCTTCTTCACTAGCACCACTAACCTCATCATGCTCAGATTCAAATTCATCCATAGAGGTATCCCGCCTATTATGCCTTCTAGGATTTGGTCTAACTCGTTGTAAGTTTGCAATTCTTTCATCTTGTCTATCCATCCTATCCCGTATTTCTCCATAAACAACATCCATACGTGCAAAATGTTGTTGCATTGCCTTGAAGTGGTCATCTAGATTCTTTGGGTTGTTACCACCGGATGTTTCTTCTGCATTTGACATTGTTTCTACAAGAAAGATGTTAGAGAAATAATTTTCCTCACAAATTCCTCGCGTGTTTCCCTCAAGGATGTCACTCTACACTCGTGTTTCACTCAAATTTGGCTTTTAAGTTGATGTATTTCACTCTTGCCTTTTTTCACTCTTAGATTCCTCTTGTGGCACTTTAAAGAACTAAGCAATTCATAATCAAAGCAATCACAATTTGCAGAATTAACACAACACTTAGAAATATGGAATATCAAAGTGAGTATTGGAAAAGGAATTTCAAGGAAATCAAGAGTTAAAATGACACAAACTCCACAGATTCTGGGTATGATAATAGATATTTTTGCTCAAAACACTTCCAACATAACACTTGTTGCTCTTCTTTTTTTTTCAGTTTTTTTTTTCTTATCAATTTTTTTTCTTTTTCTGATGCTCTTGTCTTTTTTTTTTTCATTTTTCTCCTCTACTAAAATTTAAAGAGAATGCAGAATCTATCACAAACAACAAAACTCAAGAAATCTGAACCCAGAAATTCTAGAAAAGCGTCTATTTTGTTAAAGACTATAACTCATAGTAGAAATTTTGGATTGAGATGATACCAAAACGAACAGAAAGATGAGATTCTAAACTATGAAAATGACCTATTGAACGATAAAAAACACAAAGAAAAAGTGGTCAAACAAGTACAGAAGATTTTAGGATGTTCTGGAAAAATGAATATGAACAAGCCCAGAATTTCCAGAAAACACAACTAGATTAAAATAGATTGAACTCACAAATGACAAATCGGATTGAAACGATTCCAAACCGAGATGAAAGAAGAGATTCCAAACTATGAATTTGACATACTAAATATTAGAAAACACAAAGGAAAACTTGACGAACAGAAGTAATAAATCTGGACACGGACAGACACAAAAATAAAGCATAAAACTTAAAATGAAAATGGAAACCAAGAACAGATAGATATGACCTGAGTTTAGATTCGAAGCTCTGATACCAAGATGGTGCGAACCCACAAGGGAAGATCCCACGAATCCACAACCAATTCTGAAATATACACACCCCAAGAAAGCTAAACACAGATCGACGATCCACTTGAACCCTTGAACATGAAAGAACAAGGACCCGAAGTGTTGGAAAAACGCCACAAGGTTGATCAAGCCTTGATAAGTTTGTTAGTTCTAAAAAGAACCCTTAGAGAGAATCCACTCTCAAGAAACAAAGTGCAGAAGTGCAACTTTCATTTATGATTCAAATCTCAATTGTGTGTTACAAATGAAGAAGCACCAAGTATTTATAGGGAAATATGTCCTAATTGTAGTAGGTGCAAATCTGAACATAGAAAATACAAAGTCTAATACCATGTGCTAGGAAACCTAAAAGTCTAATACATGAACACAAAATTCTAATACAATCTAGAAGAAAGTTGAAAAATCAAATACAAATGCTTAAAGAAACCAAAAGTCAAATCTGCCACCAACTCCTTGTTGATTTTCGCACACAACTTCAAGAATATGTCATCAGCAAATTAAGGCTCAAAATGTGCTTATTTAGGCCCAAATGAGCCTCCCATGTGTAGTACTTGGTCCAAGCTCATTAGTTCCAAGTTTGCAAGCGCAAAACTTGATCAATATCTCCATTTGCAGCCCATATGAAGTTAGTGACGTTTTCAGCATTTTTGTCAAGCTTTGATCCAATTGCTACTTGCTTTGTCCAAGTATCTTGCACTAGCCCATTTAATGCTACTTGCTTTGTCCAAGTATCTTGCACTAGCCCATTTAATGCTTCCTTAATTTGTTTGGCTCTTGCTCTTGTGATTGGTCCACTTGGTATTTGCAAAGGATCGCTTGAATTTGACACAACTTGCTGGATCGCATCAGGACCGATATACCATGGGCTCAACTTCTTTCATTTTATTTCTCTTCCGATGCCTATGACAAGAGATACCCTCAAGATCACTTGATCTCCCACTTTAAACTTTAGAGGTCTTATCCTCTTATCAACATAACTCTTTTGTCGACTCTCTGTGGTTTGATCAATAAGATCTAGCCCATACAATCAAATCGCATATAGCTTTATCCAGTACAAAGGTGATTGGCACTTCCTTCCATAAAGTGCTTTATACAGAGCCATCTGAATACTCGCATGATAGCTATTGTTGTAGTCAAACTTAGTAAGTAGAAAAAGTAGTCCCAATTCCCTTTAAAGTCTAGGACACACACCATCAACATATCTTCCAGCGTCTGAATGGTCCTTTCCGACTGTCTGTCTATCTGGGGATGGTAAGCCATGCTAAATCTCAACTTCATACCCAGAGCTTCATATAGAGCCCTCTAAAATCTTGAAGTGAAACGGGGATCTCTATCCAAAAAGATGTTTTACAGTATGCCATGTAGTCTCACTATCTCCTAAATATAAATTTCTGCCAGTTTGTCTAGAGAGTAACTAGCGTTGATCAGTATAAAATGTGCAAACTTCGTGAATCAATCAACAATCACCCAGATCGCATCAATATTTCTGATCTTAGGCAATCCCACAACGAGATCTATGGTTACACTTTCCCACATCCATTCTAGAATCTCTAGACTCTGTAGTAATCCCGGTGGCCTCTAGTGTTCAATCTTCACTTTTTAACAAGTAAGACACCGTACCACATATTTGGTCACATCACTCTTCAATCCTGGACACCAATACATTGACTTTAACCCATGATACATCTTGGTCATTCCCGGGTGAAGAGTATACTGATTCTTTATGCTTTATCTAGGAATTTCTGCCTTAAGCTAGCCTTTAGTAGAACACAGATTCTCTTCCTGTATTATACCAATCCACTAGGTGACAAATCATAGTCTTGAGTCTTCCCTAGCTTAATCATAGTCTGAATGGGCTGCACCCAATCATTTTACCTCTGAGCCTCTTCAATTTCTGCCCTTAGATCATTTTCCCCTTTGGAAATAATGTAATTAGCACTTAAGATCTGCTTTGACAAATTCAAATCGTGAAAGTCTTCTATCAATTTTTCCTCTTGTATCATGATTGTTGTAACTAGCATCATCTTTCGACAAAGAGCATCTGGGATGACATTTGCTTTACCCGGATGATATTTAATCTCCAAGTTGTAATCTTTCAGCAACTCCTTTTACCGACGCTGTCTCATATTCAACTCATTCTAATTATACAAATACTTGAGACTCTTGTGGTCACAGTACAGTTCTACTATTACACCATACACATAATGTCACCATATTTTCAATGCAAACACAATCTCCATAAGCTCTAGATCATGAGTGGGATAATTCATTTCATGAGGCTTTAGCTGTCGGGAGGCATAGGCCACCACTCGTCCCTGCTGCATAAAGATACAGCTCAACCCCTGCTTACTCATATTACTATACACAATATAAGTCAAGCTTGGATCGGGTATAATCAACACAGGTGCCATAGTCAATCTTTCCTTCAGCTCAATAAAACTGTTTTCATAACATTCATCCCACTTAAATAGTTGATCTTTTCACATGAACTTGGTCTTCGGCAAGGTGATACAGGAGAAATTCTGAATGAATCTCTGGTAGAGTAACAAGCAAGACCCGAAAAACTGCATATCTCAACAACAGTTTAGGCCTCTTCCTGTCTAACACTGCTTCTACTTTACTGGGATCCACTGAGACCCCTTCCTGTGGATAACATAGCCTAAGAACTTTACTTCTGAAAGACAAAACTTCTACTTGCTCAATTTGGCATAAAGTTGCTTTTCACACAAGATCTCTAGAACTATTCTCAAATGATGCTCATACTCCTCATTACTCTTGAAGTATATTATAATGTCATCAATAAACACTAACGCAAATTGATCTAGATACTATCAAAAGATTCAATTCATGTAATCCATGAATACCGTAGGTGTATTAGTTAACCCGAAGGGCATTACCAGAAACTTAATACCTTGTCCTAAAAGTAGTCTTCGGTACATGTTCTATTTTCACACGTAGCTAATGATAACTTGACCTTAAATCAATTTTTGAAAACACACAAGAACCAGACAATTCATCTATAAGGTCATCGATTATTAGGAGAGGGTATTTGTTCTTAACAGATATCTTATTCAATTCTCTATAATCCACACACAATCTTAGACTCCTTTCTTTCTTCTTGACAAATAATACTGAGCTCCCATGGCAAGACACTGGGTCGAATAAACCCTTTCTCAAGTAATTCTTCAATTTGATTCTTTAGTCTACCATTTCGTTTGGGGCTATTCGATATGGGGCCTTTGTATAGAACTAGCTCCAGGCACGATTTCAATTGGAAATTCTATTTTCCTTTCCGGAGGCAATCCGCTGAGATCATCCAAAAATCCTTGGGGAACTTTTTTACCATGAGTATACTGTTCAAAGTTTCTTCTATCTCTCCCTGCACAGAAAAGAATACCATATACCCCTGGCACCCCTTCTCTAGATATTTCTTAGCTTTGGCTATTGAAAGGAAGTTCAAACTAGCACTCACATTATCATTTTTCTTTAAAGTAGGATACTCTATTTTCTTGTTCCCATAATCTAACAGCACATTATTCGCCGTCAACTAATCAAAACCCAATATGACTTCAAATTGATAGAGTGGCAGACAAATCAAATCGATAATAGACTCATACCCCTCAACGGTTATCACACAATTTAAACAAGCCTCAGCTGTCACAGCCTTGACACTCATCCGTGTCGACACAACCAAGTCAAATGATAGTTTATAAACATGCAATCCCAGACATTTCACATAATCATAGGCAATAAAGGAATGACTTGGACTTGCATCAAATAAAGCTTACAGTAAACTACCATTAAGAAAGATGTTACCTTAAATCAGGTCGGAGGACTTCCGTGCTTCTTCATGTGTCATAACGAACACCCTGGCCTGATTCCTTGGTCTTTGCTCTACCGGTGGCTGTTTGTAATTACTAGCGATATGTCCTGGCTATTTGCAATTATAACAGATCACTTGCCCATAACACATTCTGCCATAATATGACTTACCACAACAAGTTCATATCCATACCGCTAGGGCTTTCTAGTTCTCACAATCCTCTGATTGATAAGGTTTATTGCCATTGCCTTTGAATGAGGATCCCTGACCATTCCACTTCTAAGGAGTACTTCCCTTACTGGGTTCACCACGACCACTATCCTTGGTTGGATTCAAATCTCTCAAATTATTTTCTGTGATTCTGCACTCCTCTATAGCCTTCTTGAATACAGTAAACTGGCAGGTGGCCAACCTTTTCATCAACTCACAATGCAAGCCCCGGATCAGCATATCGGAACTCCACTCCTCATTATCCATGAGTCAAAGATAGGAGGAGTATCGAGCTAGCTGGATGAAGCGAGAAAGGTAGTCATCAAATGTCTCTGTATCACCCTGTTTAATGGTCAAGAATTCTGATTCCTTCTCTATTCTCACCGACCTTGGGAAGCACTTGTCATTAAACTGTTCCTGAAACAAATCCCAGGTCAAAGGATCATTTCGGTTGCATAAAGTCCTAACAATATTCTGCCACCACTGGTCAGCATCTCCCTCAAGATTGTAGATGGCCAATCACGCCTTAACCTTAGTTAGGCAGTCTAGCACTTTGGCCATATCAGTTTCCCATACTGGGGATTACATCATATTAACCTAATTTACAACATTTATAATTGTACAATAATCCCAAAAATAGATAAGCAACTAAAAAAGTACAAATTTACTAGCAGGGAACTCTAGCCGCCCTTTTTTACTTATTTCTCCTTCTATCCACTAGCCTTGGTAGTAGAATAGTTGGTGCGAACCCACAAGGGAAGATCCCACGAACCCACAACCAATTGTGAAATATACACACCCCAAGAAAGCTAAACACAGATCGACGATCCACTTGAACCCTTGAACACGAAAGAACAAGGACCCTAAGTGTTGGAAAACGCCACAAGGTTGATCAAGCCTTGATAAGTTTGTTAGTTCTAAAAAGAACCCTTAGAGAGAATCCACTCTCAAGAAACAAAGTGCAGAAGTGCAACTTTCATTTATGATTCAAATCTGAATTGTGTCCCTTACAAATGAAGAAGCACCAAGTATTTATAGGAACCTAATTGTAGTAGGTGCAAATCTGAACATAGAAAATACAAATTGTAAAACCATGTGCTAGGAAACCTAAAAGTCTAGTACATGAACACAAAATTCTAATACAATCTAGAAGAAAGTTGAAAACTCAAATACAAATACTTAAAGAAACCAAAAGTCAAATCTACCACCAACCCTTTGTTGATTTTCGCACACCTAACTTCAAGAAGATGTATTCAGCAAATTAAGGCTCAAAATGTGCTTATTTAGGCCCAAATGAGCCTCCCATGTGTAGTACTAGGTCCAAGCTCTTTGTTTTGAAGTTTCCAAGCCCAAAACTTGATTAACAACTCCATATTTAGCACAAATGAACTTAGTGACGTTTTCAGCATCTTTGTTTTGTAAATCAGATTTATTGATCCAATTGCCATTTGATTTACAACAACTTCTTCAATCAGCCCAATCAACGCTTCCTTGAATATTTTAGCTTGTGCTTTCATGATTTGTTTAGTTGAAATTTGATAATGATCATTTGAAATGGAAGAGATGTCACTTGAATTTGAAGGGACAACTTGTTGAGTCTGAATCACATCATTCCCTCTCTCCTCAAAAGGATTCGTCCTTGAATCTTGACTTGAATTTGGAGAGTTAATTTGTTGATTCTGGGTTGCATCATTCCCTCTCTCCTCAAAATGATTCGTCCACGAATCTCCACCTGGATCAAATGGACATATATCAGCCACATTAAAAGTAACAATAACAATATACTCACAAGCTAGATCAATCTTGTAAGCATCAGCAAGTTCAAAAAGAACACAGCTTCTTTGTTTGTTGGCTTTGGATGCATAATGCTCAATTTCACAGGGAAGAAACAATTTAGCAAAGTCAATATCATTTGCATGCATTTCCTCAGCATATTCAAATCCAAGCAATCTGGTATTTAGAGAAGAAAGAGCACTATACCTTTTTGACAATACTTCAACAACAACATTCTCTTTACCTTTTTTATATATGATAACATATGGAAATGTCTCAATAAATTTCTGCCAGCATGTATGCCTTTTGTTGAGCTTACCTTGACCAAGTAAATACACATAACAAAGGAAATCAATGTTTTCCATGCAACAATCAGAATTTTCCAGAATTGAAAACAATTGTTCCTTTCTCAAAACTTCAAGCACACATAGCAAATGATTCACATGCTCATCATGTTTGTTGCTATAAATAAGAGTATCATCAAAACAAGCTGTAACATGCATATAAGAACACCTACAAACTGCAAAATCCATAGGACAATGAAAATTCAAAGTGTTGAGTTCAAGGCATCTTAAGGGCAGCAAGTTATCAACAATATCAAACTTTAGAGAACCAGAATGTTTTTCAATGTCACTTGAAGGAAATGAAAGTTTAATGCTTCTTGAAGGCAAGAATCCATCGGGAGGCTTCTTAGGAATCAAGTCTAAGAACACCTGCAACACATCAAAATCACAAGGAAAATAATTATTAAGATCATTAGTAACCAAAACAATATCCTTGCAATCACTCTTAACCTCACTTTTCTCATGACTCTTTTCATCTTTCTTTTCACTGAATTCTTCACTCTCATTTTTGCTCTCTTTATTTTGACAACACTCTATGCTCTCAAAAACTTGTTCTCTCTTAAACTGATTTTCTCTCTTTAGAACAGCTTCACTAAAATCACTCTCACTCATATTTTCACTTTTCATTTCATGATTGAGAGGAACTTCTTCAATCACAAGATTTGTATTTGGAATAAGAAGGTCTTCTTCCACACAATGGTCAGCAAGACATTCAACATTCACTACTTCTTCCTCCGTAGTTAGCACTTGATCATCATTAGGAACTGTAACAATCTCATTTGCATTAGAGCTACTTTTTGAACATCTTTGTTGCTTGATTTTTTGCTCATGCTCAGCAACAAATTGAACCAAAAGATCAATGTCCAAGAAGCTTAAGGTCTTTGCAAAAGAAGCTAATTCAGGATTTAGCCCATTCACAAAACGATCCTTAGTGGCTTTTGAAGTTTCTTTCACTCTAGCTCTAATCATAGCTAATTCCAACTCTTGAAAATATTCATCAACAGTCATGGAACCTTGTTTCAACTTCTGGAGATTTCTTTGGAATTCTCTTTTTGATTTGGAATTGTGACTAGACATCCATTGCTCTGCTTCATCAGTAAACCTTTGAAGTCCTTTTAGTAAGGAGTCAAAATATGTTTGAAGCTCTTTTTCATCATGCATATTGATGATACCTGAAAAGTTAGATTTAGAGAAAAATGGACCTCACCAATCTACTCACGTGTTTCACTCAAACAACTTTAGTGTAACTCGTGTTTCACTCAAATTTGGGCTTTTAAATTAATGTATTTCACTCTTGCCTTTTTCCACTCTTAGATTCCTCTTGTGGCACTTTAAAGAACTAAGCAATTCATAATCAAAGCAATCACAATTTGCAGAATCAACACAGCACTTAGAAATATGGAATATCAAAGTGAGTATTGGAAGAGGAATTTTAAGGAAATCAAACTCCACAAATTCTGGATGTGACAATAGATATTGCTCAAAACACTTCCACCACAATCTTTTTTTTTTCAGTATTTTTTTTTTCAAATAATTTTTTTTTCTTTTTCTTTTTCTGATGCTTTTGTTTTTGTTTTTTTTTCTCCTCTTCTGAAATTTAAAGAGAATGCAAAATCTATGACAAACAACAAAACTCAAGAAATCTGAACCTAGAAATTCCAGAAAAGCGTCAATTTTGGAAAGACTATAACTCACAGAGGAAATTTTGGATTGAGATGAAACCAAAACGAACAGAAAGATTAGATTCTAAACTATGAAAATGACCTATTGAATGATGTAAACCACAAAGGAAAAGTGGTCAAACAAGGACACAATATTTCAGGACGTTCTGGAAAACGAAGATGAACAAGCCCAGAATTTTCAGAAAACACAACTAGATTAAAATAGATAGAACTCACAAATGAAAAATCGGATTGAAACGATTCCAAACCGAGATGAAAGAAGAGATTCTAAACTATGAAAATGACCTATTGAATGATGTAAAACACAAAGGAAACGAGGTCAAACAATGACACAATATTTCAGGACGTTCTGGAAAAACGAATATGAACAAGCCCAGAATTTCCAGAAAACACAACTAGCTGAAAATCGATTGAACTCACAAATGACAAATCGGATTGAAACGATTCCAAACCGAGATGAAAGAAGAGATTCCGAACTATGAATTTGACATACTAAATATTGGAAAACACAAACGAAAACTTGACGAACAGAAGTAATAAATCTGGACACGGACAGACACAAGAACAAAGCACAAAACTTGAAACAAAAATGGAAACGAAGAACATATAGATATGACCTGGGTTTAGATCCGAAGCTCTGATACCAAGATGGTGCGAACCCACAAGGGAAGATCCCACGAACCCACAACCAATTGTGAAATATACACACCCCAAGAAAGCTAAACACAGATCGACGATCCACTTGAACCCTTGAACACGAAAGAACAAGGACCCTAAGTGTTGGAAAACGCCACAAGGTTGATCAAGCCTTGATAAGTTTGTTAGTTCTAAAAAGAACCCTTAGAGAGAATCCACTCTCAAGAAACAAAGTGCAGAAGTGCAACTTTCATTTATGATTCAAATCTGAATTGTGTCCCTTACAAATGAAGAAGCACCAAGTATTTATAGGAACCTAATTGTAGTAGGTGCAAATCTGAACATAGAAAATACAAATTGTAAAACCATGTGCTAGGAAACCTAAAAGTCTAGTACATGAACACAAAATTCTAATACAATCTAGAAGAAAGTTGAAAAATCAAATACAAATGCTTAAAGAAACCAAAAGTCAAATCTACCACCAACCCTTTGTTGATTTTCGCACACCTAACTTCAAGAAGATGTATTCAGCAAATTAAGGCTCAAAATGTGCTTATTTAGGCCCAAATGAGCCTCCCATGTGTAGTACTAGGTCCAAGCTCTTTGTTTTGAAGTTTCCAAGCCCAAAACTTGATTAACAACTCCATATTTAGCACAAATGAACTTAGTGACGTTTTCAGCATCTTTGTTTTGTAAATCAGATTTATTGATCCAATTGCCATTTGATTTACAACAACTTCTTCAATCAGCCCAATCAATGCTTCCTTGAATATTTTAGCTTGTGCTTTCATGATTTGTTTAGTTGAAATTTGATAATGATCATTTGAAATGGAAGAGATGTCACTTGAATTTGAAGGGACAACTTGTTGAGTCTGAATCACATCATTAGTCATTGGAAAGGGAGAGATTCAAAAGAATACCAGTAGTAATAATTCACTCATATAACATATAAAAACATGGCATGTAAGCAAATCGCAAAGCAGCAACAGCAGCAATGGTCACATTGATGTGTGACTTTTGTCATCAACGACAGCTCTCATGGCCGTATCGATATGATTCGTGACTTACGTCACAAACGACAGCACTTACAGCTATATCCACATAATGTGTGACTTACGTCACAAACGACAGTACTCACGGTTGTATACATAAAGCTTTCATAGCAACATACATCACAACATTTACAATCAACACAATTAAATGATAGATAAAACATACACATAATATAAGAGAAAGAGTAACTACCTTGTTCTTTCTGCTTGTGCTCTGGCACCGGTTTATCATGCGTAGGGCAAATGTCAAATCCTATAAATCATAATCAAGGACGACAAGTTATTCCCTATTCCAATACTTAACTCCAAAACACTTAAGATTGGTTATCATTTGAGACCATTAAGAGGTTACAAGAAGCTCAAACAGTTACATAAAGGGTTGGGAAATACTGGACTAAAGACTATCTTTCAAAAGTTCAAAATACAGATTTTAAAAGGTTGGCCGCAGCCAAGCCATTCTCTAACGACGGCCAAGAGATGGTAAAAAAGATTTAGGTTGCAAACAAGAACCGCTAGCAACAGCCAAAATTAGTTCAGAAACTTTTGGACTGCAGCCAAGAACAGGTCAGTAACATTTGGATCATAGCCAAGACACTTTTAGCCACAACCAAGAACTGGTTAGAAGGTTTTGGGCTGCGGCAAAAAATTGGCCTGTTTCCTGGCTGTTTTCAAACGATCATAACTTTGTACACACTTATCAAAATGACACAAACTTATATCATTGGAAGTCTTGCAATGTCTACTACAACACTAGAAAATTTCATAACATTTTGACACCAATTGCTATTTCAAAACACCATGCAAAGTTAGTCCCTTACACAGAATTTTAACTTAACAGAATTTCCATAATTTCCAATTTTTACACAATAGTTTCCAAAGGTTCAAAATCCATAACCAATACTACTCCTACATAATTTTCCATAAGGAATCCAATAGAAACATTAAAACACCCTAATTCCATTATTTTCTCATGTTCTGTTTTGACCACAATGCAACACAAAACCCTACATTTTGGACAATTTCTCATTCAAAAATCCAATTAATTCCATTATCTAAAAATTCAACACAAGACAATATTTCAACAATCAAAACACCATAAATCCTCTAAAACCCTATATCATATGAAAACAGGGCAAAAATCCAGAATTCAAGGTCTCAACCAATGGCCATACTATACATATCAAAAGGTAGCTATTACTCAACCCTATCACTTCCTCAAACTTGTTCTTCAATTCTTCAACCACTAGATTTCCTTTAAACACTCAAACACCTCCTCTTAAAAATCTTAAACCTTCAACATGAAGCCCTCATCATGATGATCAAGATTAAAGAAGGGGTTTTGTGCATTCAAGGTCATTCATAAGGCCAAAATGCAAGAAGAATACCTTGATTTCACTTTCTCTTTCCTCCTCTTGCTATAACTGAAAATGAGAGCTGAAGAGAGAGAGAATAAGATGATGATAGTCAGCTTTTTCATCCTCTCAAAATGCCTTAGCCAATTTTGAGGAGAGAGGGAACAAAAAAGAGTTGAAAATTTAACTTTCATCTAATAGTCCAAGTAATGCCATGTGTCACAATCTTGTGACTTCTCCTATGTTCATGCAACCATGTGATTCTTCTCTCTTGTTCACTTGGCAAATAGTCATACCACTTAATCTTAAGTTATTAGTGAAATCCCTCTTCGGTTGCAGACTAATTGGCAGGTATCTTTCCTTTTCCTATTTTTCCCCTGGCTATATCAATTCCTATTCAATCACCATTGAGCATACTATATACTTCCATTTTGTCAAACCATGCGCCCTCCCCTTACTATTAATTAACTTTAGGTTTTACTACCACAATTGAGCTTAAATACAGGATTAGGGCACTAGTTACTGCTCATTCAGATCATATTTCACATTGTATTCTCTGAAAGTGCTTGTTTAACAACAATTACTTTCACTTTTGAAGTCATTAGCCCTTAATCACATTTTGGGGCATTATAAACTCTGTATAAAGTTACTTTAATAAAGTAACATCATGACTTAGCTATTGTAATTGGACCACAAGAAGGTGCCACATGTCCCACCATCATTGTATTCACTTTATGACTTGTTTGTTGGCTTATTAAGTAGATGACACCTAGCAATTAGTTGGGACAACTCTCCGATCTTCGATCTAGCAATATGCATCAATCAAGAAATTTAGGGACAATCATTAGACTTTCCTCTCTCTTGACATTAAGGTCAGGCAGGGCTTAGAGCAAAGAGGTGGCTGAGTTGGTCAAGGGCATGTGGCACTTTTTAGGCCACACACTTATGACACATGGCATTAAATACTCTTAACACATCCTACACATGTCAATTTCATCTAAGAAAGAGAAATAGGAGAGAAAAATAATGAGAAAATGAAAGAGGAGAGAAGGGGTGTGTTCTTGAGGAAAGAGAAAGTGTTCTTTCCTGATTTAAGCCCGAATTGACGTTTCTGACTAATTGAGCCTTACAAATATTCATTTATTCGTTGAGGGCTACAATTATATGGTTTTGGATATTTGATCATAGGAGTTTTGTACTGCCTCTAAGGTGGAAAAGCAAACGAAATCAAGAACAGAGTATGGCACCAGATAGAGGTAAGCGTAAGCTCCTATTTGAGCATAATATTTTGAGTTTTTATAAACTTTTCTTGAGGTTGTTATGATGCTAAGATTTCTGCCAGACCTAAAACCCTATGAAGAAATATGATTTTGATGATTCAGATTCTTCTATTTTGTTTAGAACAAAAAACCTATGTGGGATAAAGGTGAGGAACTGATTTCGGGAATAACGGAATAGAAAATTGAATTTTAACTCAAAAACCCTTGAGTTTCGGCCATAGTGGTTTCATAGGGAAGGAATTTGATTTTTGTAAATCTGAGGTTTCTAATGAATTCTATATGTTAAACTACATGGAAATAGCTTGTGGTATGATTTTTGGATGATTGGGTAGAAAACCCTAACTTTAGGAACTTAAGGATAGTTGCTTCCAGATTCATTTTTAAGGAAGTCAAGTTGCTTGTATATTGATTTTGGTTGTTATGTATCTAGGGCCATGAAATGTCAAGGAAGAGGCAATGAAAGATTATTCATGCATCTTCAATGGTTAGAAGAAGAGGGAACAAGGAGAGGATAAAAAGGCAAAGGTAGTGAACTTACCTACTTTGTACTTGATATGTATGTTTATGTATTAATGTGTATGTTACTTTACTTGATTATTGATGCGATCCAGAATCAACAAGTTGTCCCTTCAAATTCAAGTGACATCTCTTCCGTTTCAAATGATCATTATCAAATTCCATCTCAACAAATCATGAGAGCACAAGCTAAAATATTCAAGGAAGCATTGATTGGGCTGATTGAAGAAGTTGTTGTAAATCAAATGTCAATTGGATCAATAAATCTAATTTACAAAACAAAGATGCTGAAAACGTCCCTAAGTTCATTTGTGCTAAATATGGAATTGTTAATCAAGTTTTGGGCTTGGAAACTTCAAAACAAAGAGCTTGGACCTAGTACTACACATGGGAGGCTCATTTGGGCCTAAATAAGCACATTTTGAGCCTTAATTTGCTGATTACATATTCTTGAAGTTAGGTGTGCAAAAATCAACAAGGAGTTGGTGGCAGATTTGACTTTTGTTTTCTCTTGCATGTTGTATTTGATTTTTCAACTTTCTTCTAGATTGTATTAGAATTTTGTGTTCATGTATTAGACTTTTAGGTTTCCTAGCACATGGTATTAGATTTTGTATTTTCTATGTTCAGATTTGCACCTACTACAATTAGGACATATTGCCCTATAAATACTTGGTGCTTCTTCATTTGTAACACACAATTCAGATTTGAATCATAAATGAAAGTTGCACTTCTGCACTTTGTTTCTTGAGAGTGGATTCTCTCTAGGGTTCTTTTTAGAACTAACAAACTTATCAAGGCTTGATCAACCTTGTGGCATTTTTCCAACACTTCGGGTCCTTGTTCTTTTGTGTTCAAGGGTTCAAGTGGATCATCGATCTGTGTTTAGCTTTCTTGGGGTGTGTATATTTCAGAATTGGTTGTGGGTTCGTGGGATCTTCCCTTGTGGGTTCGCACCATCTTGGTATTAGAGCTTCGGATCTAAATTCAGGTCATATCTATCCGTTCTTCGTTTCCATTTTCGTTTCAAGTTTTGTGCTTTGTTCTTGTGTCTGTCTGTGTCCAGATTTGTTACTTCTATTCGTCAAGTTTTTATTTGTGTTTTCTAATATTTAGTATATCAAATTCATAGTTCAGAATCTCTTCTTTCATCTCGGTTTGGAATCGTTTCAATCCTATTTGTCATTTGTGAGTTCTATCTATTTTAATCTAGTTGTGTTTTCTGGAAATTCTGGGCTTGTTCTTCTTCGTTTTTCCAGAACGCCCTGAAATATTATGTCCTTGTTTGACCACTTTTCCTTTGTGTTTTTCATCGTTCAATATGTCATTTTCATAGTTTAGAATCTCATCTTTCTGTTCGTTTTGATATCATCTCAATACAAAATTTCCACTGAGAGTTATAGTCTTTCCAAAATAGACGCTTTTCTGGAATTTCTGGGTTCAGATTTCTTGAGTTTTGTTGTTCTCTTTAAATTTCAGTAGAGGAAAAAAAAGACAAGAGCATCAGAAAAAGAAAAAAATATATTTGATATGAAAAGGAAAAAAAGCTGAAGAAAAAAAAAGGGATTGTGTTGGAAGTGTTTTGAGCAATATCTATTGTCATACATAGAATTTGTGAAGTCTATGTCATTTAAAGTCTTGATTTCCTTGAACTTCCTTTTCCAATACTCACTTTGATATTCCATATTTCTAAGTGTTGTGTTGATTCTGCAAATTGTGATTGCTTTGATTATGAATTGCTTAGTTCTTTAAAGCTCCTCAAGAGGAATCTAGAGTGGAAAAAGGCAAGAGTGACATACATCAATCTAAAAGCCAAATTTGAGTGAAACACGAGTGACACTAAACTTGTTTGAGTGAAACACGTGAGTAGAGTGGTGAGGTCCATTTTTCTCTAAATCTAACTTTTTAGGTATCATCAATATGTATGATGAAAAAGAGCTTCAAACAAATTTTGACTCCTTACTAAAAGGACTTCAAAGGTTTACTGATAAAGCAGAGCAATGGATGTCTAGTCACAATTCCAAATCAAAATTCCAAAGAAATCTCCAAAAGTTGAAACAAGATTCCAAGACTGTTGATGAATATTTTCAAGAGTTGGAATTAGCTATGACTAGAGCTAGAGTGAAAGAAACTTCAAAAACCACTAAGGATCGTTTTGTGAATGGGCTTAATCCTGAATAGGCTTCTTTTGCAAAGACCTTTAGCTTCTTGGACATTGATCTTTTGGTTCAATTTGCTGCTGAACATGAGCAAAAAATCAAGCAACAAAGATGTTCAGAACGTAGCTCCAATGCAAAGGAGATTGAAAGCTTCAATGTTACAATTTCTAATGATGAGCAAGTGCTAGCTAAGGAGGCAGAAGTATTGAATGTTGAATATCTTGCAGACCAATGTGTTGAAGAAGACCTCATTAGTCCAAATACCAATCTTGTGGTTGAAGAACTTCCTCTCAATCATGAAATGAAGAGTGAAAATATGAGTGAGAGTGATTTTAGTGAAGTTGTTCTAGAGAGAGAAAATCATTTTGAGAGAGAACAAGATATTGAGAGCATGGAGTGCTATCAAAATAAAGAGAGTAAAAATGAGAGTGAAGAAGTCAGTAAAAATAAAGATGAAAAGGGTCATGAAAAAAGTGAGGTTAAGAGTGATTGCAAGGATATTGTTTTGGTTACTAATGATCTTAATCATTATTTTCCTTGTGATTTTGATGTGTTGCAGGTGTTCTTGGATTTGATTCCTAAGAAGCCACCCGATGGATTCTTACCTTCAAGAAGCATTGAACCTTCATTTCCTTCAAGTGACATTGAAAAACATTCTGGTTCTCTAAAGTTTGATATTGTTGATAACTTGCTGCCCTTAAGATGCCTTGAACTCAACACTTTTAATTTTCATTGTCCCATGGATTTTGCAGTTTGTAGGTGTTCTTATATGCATGTTGCAGCTTGTTTTGATGATACTCTTATTTATAGCAACAAACATGATGAGCATGTGAATCATTTGCTATGTGTGCTTGAAGTTTTGAGAAAGGAACAATTGTTTTCAATTCTGGAAAATTCTGATTGTTGCATGTAAAACATTGATTTCCTTTGTTATGTGTATTTACTTGGTCAAGGTAAGCTCAACAAAAGGCATACATGCTGGCTGAAATTTATTGAGACATTTCCATATGTCATCATATACAAGAAAGGTAATGAGAATGTGGTTGCTGATGCATTGTCTAGAAGGTATACTCTTCTTTCAACTCTTAATACTAAGTTGCTTGGCTTTGAATATATCAAGGAGTTGTATGCAAATGATGCTGATTTTGCTGAATTTTTCCTTGATTGTGAAAAGAAAGAATTTGCTAAATTTTATAGATTTGATGAGTACTTGTTTAAAGAAAATAGACTGTGTGTGCCTCAATGTTCATTGCATGAATTGCTTGTTAGAGAAGCACATGGGGGAGTTTTAATGGGTCACATTGGTGTGAAAAAGACTTTGGATGTTTTGCATGAGCATTTCTTTTGGCCTAAAATGAAACGTGATGTGGAAAGAATTTGTGCTAAATGCATAACATGTAAAAAGGCTAAATCTAGAGTCTTGCCACATGGTTTGTATACTCCTTTACCTGTACCTAGTGAACCTTGGATTGACATGTCAATGGATTTTGTTTTGGCTTTGCCTAGGTCAAAAAGAGGAATGGATTCCATATTTGTGGTTGTTGATAGATTTTCTAAAATGGCACATTTCATTGCATGCCATAAAACTGATGATGCCACATACATTGCTGATATGTTCTTTAAAGAAATTGTGAGGCTTCATGGCGTCCCTAAAAGTATTGTTTCTGATAGGGATACCAAATTCTTGAGTCATTTTCAGAGTGTTTTGTGGGGAAAGCTTGATACTAAATTGTTATTTTCTACTGCTTGTCATCCACAAACTGATGGACAAACTGAAGTTGTTAACCGAACCTTATCACAATTACTCAGAATTGTGATTCAAAAGAACTTGAAAAATTGGGAAGATTGTTTGCCATTCATTGAATTTGCATATAACAGAAGTATGCATTCATCTACTAATTATTCTCCTTTTGAAATAGTATATGGTTTTAATCCACTAACTCCTTTGGATTTATTACCATTACCAATTGATGAGAGAGCAAGTCTTGATGGGAAAAAGAAAGCTGAAATAGTGCAGCAACTTCATCAGCGTGTAAAACAGCAAATTGAAAAGAAAAATGAACATTATGCATTCAAGGCCAACAAAGGAAGAAGGCGTGTTCTTTTTGAACCTGGAGATTGGGTGTGGGTGCATATGAGAAAAGAAAGATTTCTAGTTCAAAGAAAATCAAAATTAGCTCCAAGAGGAGATGGTCCATTTCAAGTTCTTGAAAGAATAAATGATAAGGCTTACAAGATTGATCTAGCTTGTGAGTATATTGTTATTGTTACTTTTAATGTGGCTGATATATGTCCATTTGATCCAGGTGGAGATTCGTGGACGAATCCTTTTGAGGAGAGAGGGAATGATGCGACCCAGAATCAACAAATTAACTCTCCAAATTCAAGTCAAGATTCGAGGACGAATCCTTTTGAGGAGAAAGGGAATGATGCGATCCAGAATCAACAAGTTGTCCCTTCAAATTCAAGTGACATCTCTTCCGTTTCAAATGATCATTATCAAATTCCATCTCAACAAATCATGAGAGCACAAGCTAAAATATTCAAGGAAGCATTGATTGGGCTGATTGAAGAAGTTATTGTAAATCAAATGGCAATTGGATCAATAAATCTAATTTACAAAACAAAGATGCTGAAAACGTCACTAAGTTCATTTGTGCTAAATATGGAGTTGTTAATCAAGTTTTGGGCTTGGAAACTTCAAAACAAAGAGCTTGGACCTAGTACTACACATGGGAGGCTCATTTGGGCCTAAATAAGCACATTTTGAGCCTTAATTTGCTGATTACATATTCTTGAAGTTAGGTGTGCGAAAATCAACAAGGAGTTGGTGGTAGATTTGACTTTTGTTTTCTCTTGCATGTTGTATTTGATTTTTCAACTTTCTTCTAGATTGTATTAGAATTTTGTGTTCATGTATTAGACTTTTAGGTTTCCTAGCACATGGTATTAGATTTTGTATTTTCTATGTTCAAATTTGCACCTACTACAATTAGGACATATTTCCCTATAAATACTTGGTGCTTCTTCATTTGTAACACACAATTCAGATTTGAATCATAAATGAAAGTTGCACTTCTGCACTTTGTTTCTTGAGAGTGGATTCTCTCTAGGGTTCTTTTTAGAACTAACAAACTTATCAAGGCTTGATCAACCTTGTGGCATTTTTCCAACACTTCGGGTCCTTGTTCTTTCGTGTTCAAGGGTTCAAGTGGATCGTCGATCTGTGTTTAGCTTTCTTGGGGTATGTATATATCAGAATTGGTTGTGGGTTCGTGGGATCTTCCCTTGTGGGTTCACACCTTGATTATGTGAAGAACGTATGAATGTTTGAAGCTCTATTTGAATTTATGTTATGGCCATAAATATGTTTTATGAAACATTAAGTATGCAAATATGTCATTATGAGAGCATGAATTTAAGTAAGGCAAGTATGTCAACCACTAAGCATTTATCTTGCATGCATAATTGGTATTATTTGCTATTGAGATTCTACCAAATCTCATCCTCCCTGACCAACTATATAGGCTTATTGAGCACAAAGGTGGAGTGTAGGAAGATTTGCAACATAATTATGATAGAGAATTGAAGATGAATGCATGATAATCTGATATATGTAAATTATCTTGCAAAGTAATTTATTATATAACATGTTAAGTTGAATGATGATTATTGAGTATGCTATCCATGGTGTGTGCATGTGTGAATAAGAATGGAAAAGTAATTCTGGATATTTGGTAAACTTATCAATTATGAAATTTTAAAGTTAAGATAAGAACTCAGAAAGGTATAATGTTTACCAAGCGAATAGTGCCCCAAGAATAATTGTGCAAGTTTTTGGCTAGAATCTTTCATTAACGTTTTTTTATAAGTCATACCAAGAACCTTAGCGCTTCCTTTTACGTACTAAAGGGGCATAAAATTTAAGGTGATAAAATTATGGTATCAGAGTAAAGATTCTGGCAATAGGCTTAATATTCTCTGCTTTTGTGAGTAGGTATACAAACACCTTGACTAGAACTTATGAGACATAGATAATACCAAAGGAGTAGATCTTCCCTATCAATTAACTAGCTTGCTAGAAGAAAGGGCAGGGTTATGTATAAAGGAAGAAATAGAGCAGCACTTATATACACCCCAAGGAAGAGAGTTCAAGCTCCGATGATAGTAATAATGGCGGTGCTTAGTCCTAGTATGGATTCTTTCACCAGTGAGATTGAGGCTCTATAGATAGATGAGGTGGCATAGGATTTGGATTCTATTGCTAACTCTTGGGCTCCTGATATTGAGATAGAGTATGACCTAGATCCCTATCCTATGCTATGAGAATAAATAGAGGAGTTATACAAAGAAGATGGTATGGCTTATGTTTCCCTGTGGGGACATATGATATCTGAGAGGACAATATGATATACTAGGATCGACATATGTATGAGATATCGATACCTAAAAATATATAGATCCAGATAGCTCTAATAATGCACCGAATCCCATCAAAACTCCGTAGTTAAGCGTGCTTGGATGAGAGTAGTGCTAGTATAGTTGACCCCCTAGGAAGTACCTTGGAAATTTGAAACCTTTTGATTAAGGATTTGAGTGCATTGAGTTATGATATATGGTAATCCTGAGGGATGCCATGAGGATGATAGAATGAATACTATGAAGGCTAGAATAGGAATTATAAATCACAATAATTCCTGGTATGTATATTGGGTAAATTGAGGCAAATGATTTCTCAACTCAGGTAATGTTAAAGGTTCTATATTTAGTAGAACCAATATTCGATCCAATTGAATAAATTGTAACCTAAGAATCAAACTTACTTAAGGAATTGATTCTTTAGGAATTTGAAATGGCTTGAGTAGTTAGAGGTACTAGAATATGTTAAAGATGTGTATGAGGTTTCTAAATGTTGCTAGTTGCTAACCTAGCATAGGGAAAGATCTCGATCATAGAAGATTCCCTTGAAAAGATTGATTAAGAGTTAGTTCATTGATGGAACCAAGTAGTAGATAGAACCAGGGTAGCCACGAGTTATGGTCTTATGATCGAATAGATAATAGAAGGTATACTGGTGGCTTTCTGATTTCCAATATGATGTGAGTAGAATAGCCTATTGAGGGAAGTTGAATTTGTGATATGCCTGGATCAGGACCGATATAGAAAGTATTGGAAATTGTGCCATAAGGGCCAATCATTGTACTTTGAACATTATTATTTTAATGAAATTTCTCCATTCTGTTATCATATTATTTGCATGTTAACTGTGATAATTGTATCCTTGGATAATTCATAAAGATTGTCCTAAAATGTCTCTGGTCGGTCATCTATACGGGAGCAGAGATGAAACAAGACCAGTATGACTATGATAAGATATGGAGATACGAATCAAAGTCTTAGGTACTTGTAAGAGTACAAGGTGCTGGACCGACCCACTATGAGAAAGCTACATGGATCAAGTCATAAGCTTTTCTCATGTATAACCACGTCACAATTCCCTTAGACCTGAGGTCATCATGGATTCCTACATGAGAGTTGCTAAGCTTTAAACTAGTCAAAAGTCACTTTTGACGGGTGATGATAAAGGCTACGATCGGGCTTGGTGGTTTTTCATGCAAAGGAATATGAATGATCAAGATGGAATTTGTCCCTCACATTAGTAGAGAGATAGTACTGGGCTCCTTTATGAGTAAGTCTGAGAAATGTATGGCCATACTATGATGAAATGTATATATATATTATATGATAGAGCAGATATATTGATATGCACATGAGAATTGAGAGCCGCAAGGAAAACCCGAGTAGACATTAGAGGCGCTAGCACGCAGTCTCGGTTGGAGAGCATTCGTGTGGATACCGGTAGAGGTAACGAACCTGACGTGTTGGCTCTTAGAGATCATGAAAACCCTGAATCTCCAACTTGGTTTAATCGTCGTTGATAGATCCTCGATTAGGATTGGTAAAATTTTAAAATTCTTCCGCTGTGCCTGCCGATCCTAACAGTGGCATAAGAGCCAGATCAATTGTGCGTTTAAATTGAGTTTATGATTCTTATACATATGATATATATGGGATGTGTACGTATGTTTATAAGAAACACTCGAATATGCATGTGATTTGGTTAATACGAAGAGAAATTATTTAGAAAGATGTGATATTGTAATTCCGTTGATTTTCATTTTCGTTTAAATTGAATCTTGAAATTGTTTCGTTTTCGGTTTTGAAACATGTAATTTGATCACGACATTTATTGCTTTTCATATTGTATGAATTCTTGTTGTGGTTTGTTATTTATCCTTGTTTGGGTATGGTGAACAACATGGCCTTAGAATTTTACAAAGGTTGTAATATTTAAATATGGCCTGCGTGCCGTGCCTTCCTCTAAATACTCTCGATGTATATTCTCTTCTCATCTCACTCCCCTCGAATGTTTAAACGAGGTTTCTCTCAATGTATTTCTTTTTTATTTAGAGAAGTCCTCCCATTGGCTTGGGAGGATTTTAGGTTAGGTAAGCCATGTTGTGTCACGTTTAAATTATGCTTTTAATAAGATTATTGCATAATTACTTTTATGTTTATATGTATTTATCTGTATGAGATGCAACCACGATTGCATCCATATAAACAAAACTAATTAATTAAGCCCTCTGAATCAAATCTTAAGTCATAATGCCGTCAATTAATGAATACTTGTCAAAAACCTAGATCGCTCAATTGTGGAAACCACCAAAATAGGTGCACTTGAGTTATCTTGATGAGACAAGCTTGAGTAATGGTGCTGCTCTTAATATTCATTATTGTTTTTGACTTAATTGAGATTAACAAAATGGTTTTGAATCTCAAGGCATTAGATGGGGTTAAACATGCCGGATCATATAATGATTAAATCCCATAAAGATCTAAGAGTTACATGTGATGTAATTGGCAAATAGGTTACCTACCTAAATAACTTGAATTTAAGCGTCTTGCCAAAGCGGACTTAAGTTTAAACCAAATATGGATCTTAGCCCACTAATTATTATATTGAGGGTTGTTAATTTAGTGGGAGATTACTAACTAACTTTGCATATTTTAATTGTAGAATCATGTCGACTAGTAATACTGTTACACTTTCATTGCGATCGGTCCTTGAGAAGTACAAACTCAATGGGACAAACTTTCTTGACTGGTTCAGGAACTTAAGAATTGTTCTCAAGCAGGAAAGAAAGGCTTATGTCCTAGATCAACCCATTCCTGAGGAGCTTGCAGCCAATGCTCCAAGAGCTTAGAGAGATGCTTATACAAAGCATAAGGTGACTCTGTGGATGTAGGTTGCCTGATGCTTGCCACTATGATTTCAGAGCTCCAAAGAGATCTGGAACTCATGGAGGCTCATGAGATGATTGTACATCTTAAGTAAATGTTCCAGCAACAGGTAAGGCAAGAAAGGTATGAGACCACAAAGGCCTTGCATTCCTGTAAAATGGTTGAAGGTGCATCAGTTAGTACTCATGTGTTAAAGATGAAAGGCTATATTGATCACCTTGAGAGGCTTGGATTTCCCATGAGCCAGGAGTTAGCTACGGATTTGATCCTCAACTCACTCCCAGAGATTTACGACCAGTTTGTTATGAACTACAACATGAACAACATGGAGAAATCAATTTCTGAGCTGCATAGGATGCTCAAAACTGTTGAGCAAAGCATTAAGAAAAAGCCTAGCATAGTTTTGATGGTTCAGAAAGGAAAGGGTATGAAAAAGAAAGGGAAGGGCAAATGGAAGGGAAATGGCTCAGGTGGTAAGACCAAAGAGTCAAATAAGCCCAAAACCAAGCCTGCACCCAAGAAGGCAAAGCCTCCAAAGGAAGGAGTCTGCTACTTCTGCAATGAACCCGGTCATTAGAAGAGGAATTGCAAACTCTACCTGGAAGATCTGAAAAAGAACAAGAAGGATAACGACGCTATCACTTCAGGTATTTATGTTATAGACATTCATTTTTCTACTTCCTCTACATGGTTATTAGATACTACATGTGGTTCTCACATTTATACAAATGTGCAGGTCTAAAGGACAGTAGAAAGCTGAAGAAGGGCAAGGTGGACCTACGAGTTGGAAACAGAGCAAGAGTTGCTGCTATAGCCATAGGCACTTATGAATTAGTTCTGCCCAGTGGGCTTTTGTTAGTTTTGAACAATTGCTATTATGTTCCTGCTTTGAGTAGTAACATTATTTCTCTTTCTTATTTGGATAAGGAAGGTTATACTTCCATTACTAGGAATGGTAAATGTTCTATTTATCGTAATGACATTTTCTATGCTGATTGTGATTTGCATGTTCGTTATTATATATTAAATTTGGAACATCCTAATAATGGCAATATCTATAACGTAACTACTAAGCGGATAAAATCAAATTATTTGAATCCGACCTACCTATGGCATTGTCGTCTAGGCCATATAAATGAGAAACCCATTTCTAAACTCCATCAAGATGGATTTCTAAACTCATTTGATTTTGAATCATATGATACATGCAAATCTTGCTTATTAGGAAAGATGACTAAGGCACCTTTTACTTGGCACAGTGAGAGGGCCACTGAATTATTGGGCCTCATACATATAGATGTATGTGGACCATTAAATATAGCTGCCAGAGGAGGTTATGTCTACTTCATTACATTTATAGATGACTTTAGTAGTATGGCTATATCTATCTAATGAAACATAAATCTGAATCTTTTGAAATGTTCAAAATATTCCAAAATGAAGTACAAAACCAACTTGGTAAAACAATTAAAGTACTTCGATCTGATCGAGGTGGTGAATATTTGAGCCAAGAATTCATTGACCATCTTAGGAGTTGTGGGATAATCTCACAATTGACTCCTCTAGGAACACCACAATGGAATGGCGTTTCTGAACGAAGGAATTAAACACTATTAGATATGGTTCGATCTATGATGAGTCAAACAGATCTTCCACTGTCCTTTTGGGGACATGCCCTAGAGACAACTGCGTTCACACTAAATCGTGTTCCATCTATGGCAATTGAAAAGACACCATATGAGATATGGACTGGAAAGAAACCAAGTTTAACTTTTCTCAAGATCTGAGGATGTGAGGTATATGTTAAGCAACAAGCCTCTGATAAATTAGCACCCAGATCCACAAATTGCCTTTTCGTGGGGTATCCTAAAAGAAACGAAAGGATACTATGTCTACAATCCCACCAATAACAAAGTGTTTGTTATTCAAATTGGCAAGTTTCTAGAAAGAGAGTTTGTCTCTAAAACAACCAGTGGGAGCGACGTACATCTCGAAGAAATTCGAGAGCCACAAGATGGTACAGAACTACAGATGGAAATTAGAGAAGACTCACAACAAGTTGCTGAGCCTCCTCAAGTAACACAAGATCCACGAAGATCTGATAGGACACGGCATCAGCCTCAGAGATATGAATTTCTGATTACTGAAGGCCGTGATGTGTTGATCATTGAGCAATATGAGCGTCACCTATCGAGAAGCCACGATGGGACCAAACTCTGAGAAATGGCTAAATGCCATGAAGTCTGAAATGCAATCCATTTACGATAATCAGGTATGGACCTTAGTCGATCCACCTGATAATGTAAAAACCATTGGGTGCAAATGGGTTTTCATGGAGAAAACTGACATGGATGGCAATGTAAATGTCTTCAAGGCACGACTGGTTGCAAAAGGATTCACTCAAACTCATAGTGTAGACTCTGATGAAACCTTTTCCCTAGTTGCAATGGCCAAATCAATCAGAATCCGTCTTGCCATTGCAGCATATTATGACTATGAAATATGGCAGATGGATGTCAAAACAGCCTTCCTTAATGGAAAGCTGCTTGAGGATGTGTACATGACACAACCTGAAGGTTTTGTGCGTCCAGAGGACTCTGGTAAAATTTGTAAGCTTCAAAGATCCATTTATGAATTGAAGCAAGCATCTCAGAGCTGGAATCATCGTTTTGATGAAGTAGTCAAAGAGTTTGGATTCATTCAAAACATCGATAAACCTTGTGTTTACAAGAAGGTTAGTGGGAGCATAGTTGTATTTCTAGTGCTTTATGTAGATGACATCCTACTTATTGGGAATGATATTCCTACCTTGCAGAGTGTCAAGTCTTGGTTAGGAAAGTTCTTTTCAATGAAAGACTTAGGTAAAGCCACCTATATCCTAGGGATTAGGATCTATAGGGATAGATCCAAAAGACTAATAGGCCTAAGTCAGAGCACACACATAGACAAGATACTACATAGGTTCAGTATGCAGGATTCAAAAAGGGGTTACATGCCCATGTCTCATGGCATCCATCTTAGCAAGGATCTGTGTCCTAGTACACCTGATCAGTGAGATCGCATGAGTAAGGTTCCATATGCCTCGGCCATTGGATCCATCATGTTTGCCATATTATGTACTTGACCGGATGTCTCGTTTGCCTTAAGTATGACCAGCAAATACCAACAAGATCCTGGTGAGGGTTATTAGACTACCGTCAAGAATATCCTAAAGTACTTAAGAAGGACTAAGGACTTATTTTGGTCTATGGTGGATTAGATGATGAGCTCTGCGTAACCGGTTACACAGATGCAAGTTCCCAAACTAACCAAGACGACCTTAAATCGCAATCTGGATATGTATTCCTCCTGAATAGTGGAGATGTAAGCTGGAAGAGCTCCAAACAGAATATTATAGCAGATTCTGCAATAGAAGTTGAGTATATAGCAGCATCAGATGTAGCTAAAGAAGCCGTTTGGATCAGAAAGTTCATTACTGAACTAGGGGTGGTGCCTACCATCTCAAATCCAATAGATTTGTTTTGTGACAATAGCGGTGCTATTGCACAGGCTAAGGGGCCTAGGTCACATCAAAGGACCAAGCATATACTCAGGCGATTTCATCTTATTAGAGAAATCAATGATAGAGGTGATATAAAGATATGCAAAGTAGCAGGAGAAGATAATGTTGCTGATCCTCTTACTAAGCCACTTGCACAGGCAAAGCATGAACGTCATGTTAGGACAATGGGAATTAGGCAAATTAATGATTGCACCTAGGGCAAGTGGGAGGATGTTAGAAATTATGCCCTAATGGCCAATCATTGTACTTTGAACATTATTATTTTAATGAAATTTCTCCATTCTGTTATCATATTATTTGCATGTTAACTGTGATAATTGTATCCTTGGATAATTCATAAAGATTGTCCTAAAATGTCCCTGGTCGGTTATCTATGCAGGAGCAGAGATGAAACAAGATCAGTATGACTTTGATAAGAAATAGAGATACGAATCAAAGTCTTAGGCACTTGTAAGAGTACAAGGTGCTGGACCGACCCACTATGAGAAAGCTACATGGATCAAGTCATAAGCTTTTCTCATGTATAACCACGTCACAATGCCCTTAGACCTGAGGTCATCATGGATTCCTACATGAGAGTTGCTAAGCTTTGAACTAGTCAAAAGTCACTTTTGACAGGGTGATGATAAAGGCTACGATCGGGCTTGGTGGTTTTTCATGTAGAGGAATATGAATGATCAAGATGGAATTTATCCCTCACATTAGTAGAGAGATATTACTGGGCCCCTCGATGAGTGAGTCTGAGAAATGTATGGCCATACTATGGTGAAAGGAGTTTCTGTGTCTGTTATCAGGCTACTCAGGAATCGAGAAAGTAATGGTCTGGAACAAGAGAATGAAATTATCCATGCCTTATCCTTGATCGATATATCATGTGACAAAAGGGACGTGACATGGTTGTATGACAGGTTGTATCGTGATAACGATTCTCATATGAATTGGGTAGTTGTAATATCTTGCTAGAGGCTGCTTGCGACTTTTGGGTTAGTATAATTATTGGCCCATTGCCAACTTCATATGGGCCTACAGGGTCGCACACAAGAATGGCCCAACACGAGATAATGTTTAATTTAGGATGGACGAATTTTATATTTATATATATATAATATAAAATTCATTAATAATATTATATAGATATATATATTTTCGAAATATATATCTTATATATATATATATATATGTATATATATATATTATATGATATTATTATATTGTGTTAGTTTTAAATTTAATTTATTAAGATATATTAAATTTAATAACTAACATGATAGAGATATAGTATCTCAGATTTAATTTATGAAGATAAATTAAATCTAATGGCTCTTTATTTGGATTAAATAAATAGGTTAAACTAAAACTGTTGGACAGATTTAATTTAAACTGAATTTATTTAATTAGCTCATCAAGATAATTAATTGTTAATTAATTTCAAAATTAATGATGATTAATTTTGAAATTTGAAAATAGCCCTCATAGGTTATAAACTTGATAGAGCAGATATATTGATATGCAAATGAGAATTGAGAGCCGCAAGGAAAACCTGAGGAGACATTAGAGGCGCTAGCACGTAGTCTCGATTGGAGAGCATTCGTGTGGATACCGGTAGAGGGAGCGGACCTGACGTGACAGGCTTCTAGAGATCGTGAAAACCCTGAATCATAAAGGTATGAATCCTTCCAACTTGGTTTAATCGCCGTTGATAGATCCTCGATTAGGATTGGTAAAATTTTAAAATTCTTCTGCTGTGCCTGCCGATCCTAATAGAAAGTCTATACAAAATAACCTCATATGAGATGGCAGAATTAAAGAAGTAGATTGCAGAACTGCTAGAGAAAGAAGACCTTTAGTACCCTAGCTCCAAATGATTAGTTTTAGGGTATGGTCCTCTTAATGACTTGGTTCCATTATAATGGTACTTTCATTAAGAGATTGGCTAACAGAAGAGGGCTACCTACAGAGGGGCTGACCAACAAAGGTTGAGTGAAGTACCATAGAGTGGATCATCATAACGTCATCTAGATCGGCCAATCAAAAAAGGCCACTTATGAAGAGTTCTGATCGGAGAGGGCTACATATAGAGGGTTTTGACTAAAGGGGCTTACTAGATAGTGACTGAGTAAAGGGCTGAGTAAATTACCATGGAGTGGAGCCATTAAGACGTCAAATTGTAGATTGGAGCCACCGGGATGTCGACTCTGGAGAGTGGTACATTGTAATGAATCCCATATTGGAAAGGTTTCCTTGAGAAAAAAGGGTTTATATGACCCAATGTAGTACCATGGGATGCTCCAATGCTGTTTGTTGAAGTAGAGATAGGAAAAGTGACCAAAGGTCAGGATACCGTTTATACATACCAATGTGCTTGCTGAATTCATGAATTACATGAATCACCTTGATGTTTATAAAGCTCTTATGAAAGAATTACTTGTTTCTGTAGGATAATAAATGTATAAGGAGCTTCTTAAAGCTGTCAGATAGGCTGATATTTATATCAGTATTAATTACCCCAAATCCTAGTTTGACCTGTGTGGTCTACAGTGGTTCTAGTAAGCAAAGATTGGGATGTGTCCTATTGTAGTGTGATAGAGTGGTTGTGCATATCTCTCGGTAACTAAAGCCTCACATGAAGAATTACCCAACTTATGATTTAGAGTTGGCGACCATTGTGTTTACTTTAAGTTAAAAAGTAGTGCAGGCGACCATCATGATGAGAGAGAACTAGGCTCAATAAGCTAGAGAAAGTTGAGCAACTCTTGCTCTCGTATATCATATAATGGTTCTGTATATATGTGTTTACCATCAGGTATATTCATTTCATGAATATACGATAGGTAGTAAGACCTATTGGGCCAGCATATCCTTAGGCACTCAAACTTGATGAGTATTTCAGGTAATAAAGCTTGATGAGAATTAGGTAAATCTGGGCAGTAAAGTCTGATGAGCATTTAGATTGTGATGAATGATGTTATTGATATTTGTATTACATGCTTTGGGAAAATTGGATTAGTATATGAATGGCATGAGAAGCAAGAGTTGCAGCCAGGAATGCGTTCAGAATAATTATGGGATTTGCGTTTTGAGGTTATAAGTCTTGATATCCATTCAGCATGGATCTTGGACTATCTATGTGTTATGAGGCCATAAGACCTATTGGACTAGTATGTCCTTATGCCCGCATATTGTTATGCATTTAGCACTGTACCGGGTTACAGCCTATGGCAGTAAGTCCCGATATGCATTGTTGCATGGGGTGTATCCTTGGGCTATAAGACCAAAATGTTAGATCCAAGTTTTGATAATAACAAAAGGCAAATGTGTGCAAATCATAGTTTTATAAGTCTAAGGAATAATTACAAAGTTACCAAATGCATATGGCAAAGTTCTGTGATGTCTGCTGTCAAATTTAACTGATGTACTCGAGCACAAGAACTAGCACTCAAGCATGGAGCTTTTTTATGCTCGAGTAGATGTGAGTGATAGCCAGAAAGTGTTTGCCCGAGAGCATACTAATGTCATTTTTACTGATGTACTCGAGCACTTGAGATAGCACTCGAGCAGAAGACTCTTTATCACTCGAGCACATGCGAGTGAGGGACTGCGAGTGCTTGGCCAAGAGCAATTCCTGTCATTCTTTCTGATGTACTCGAGCATTATAGTCATCACTCGAGCATAAAGCTCTTTTATACTAGAGCACTAGTGAGTGAAGGACTGTAAGTGTTTGGCCGAGAGTCATGAAGGTCAGAGAAGCACAAGTATGCCTGAGTGACACATCAACACTCTTGAGAAATCTAACTTTCAAATTCTGATGCAAGTGCTGATCACAAGGGTATATTACATGAGAATATTCTTCTCACTCGAGCAGGAGTATGTGTGCTCGAGTGAGGGCCCACATCACCTGCGAGTGCAAAATCTCACTCTTGCTAAAATGGTATGCGAGTGTTGTCCAGAGACGAGTCTCCTAGTGTAATATGTAAGGCCACTCGAGCAAAAGGAGTTGTGCTCGAGTGAGGCCCCACATCATTCGCGAGTGAGTAAATTATCTCTCTGAAATCCTGAGCGAGTGCAAGAAGAAAACTGAAGAGCAAGTAGAAAAATGTTGAGTTCACTCGAGTGAGCCCATCTAATAGAAGTAAAGCTTATAGAGTTTTTAATAAAAGAACATGTACAGTTGAAGAATCGATTCATGTTGTGTTTGATGAACTTGATTCTCAGACAAAACACATTGATGAAGAAGAAATGGATTCGATAAAGAAAAACAAAACTATTTCAAATCAAAATGATTTTGAAACAAATGATTTTCAAAATATAGAAGATATCGATGATCATGCTCAACCAAAAGCATGGAGACATATTAAAGATCATTCAATTGATCAAGTAATTGGAGATATTCACGAAGGTGTCAAAACAAGAAATAGAATTCTCAATAAGGTAACTTTCTCTGCTTTTATTTCTGAAATTGAACCTTCTAATATGGAAGAAGCCTTATCTGACAATGATTGGGTGATTGCTATGCAAGAAGATTTAAATCAATTTCAAAGAAATCAAGTTTGGGATTTGGTTCCTCGACCTAAAGATCATACGGTTATAGGGACCAAATGGGTTTTCAAAAACAAACTTGATGAATCAGCAATCATTGTGAGAAATAAAGCAAGATTGGTGGCCAAAGGCTATAATCAAGAATAAAGTATTGATTATGAGGAAACATATGCTCCAGTGGCAAGATTGGAAGCAATATGAGAACTCTTAGCCTTTGCTTGCATTAAAGGTTTTAAACTTTATCAAATGGATGTAAAAAGTGCTTTTCTAAATGGTTATATTATGGAGAAAGTATATGTAGAACAACCTCCTGGTTTTGAAGATGAAACAAAGCCTGATCATGTTTTGAAACTTAAGAAAGCTTTATATGGTTTGAAACAAGCACCTAGAGCTTGGTATGAAAGACTAAGTAAGTTTCTTCTTGATCAAAATTTTGTTAGAGGAAAAGAAGATACAACTCTTTTCATCAAACATAACAAAGATGATATTCTAATTATACAAATTTATGTTGATGATATTATTTTCGGTGCTACTAACGAATCTATGTGTCAAGAATTTTCTAAGATTATGCAGGGAGAGTTTGAAATGTGCATGATGGGGGAATTGAACTTCTTTCTTGGACTTTAAATCAAGCAAAAGAAGAATGGTATATTTGTGTCTCAAACAAAGTATTTGAAAGAGTTGTTAAAGAAGTATGGATTAGATAATGCTAATGGAGCTGATACTCCAATGAGTTCTACAACTTTTTTGGATGCTGATGTAAAAGGTCCTAGCTTCAACAATACTAAGTATAGAGGAATGATTGGTTCATTACTCTATCTTACAGCAAGCAGGCCAGATATTCAGTTCAGTGTTGGAATGTGTGCGAGATATCAATCCACTCCTAAGGTATCACATGCAAAGAGAGTGAAAAGAATCTTCAAATATCTAGGAGACACTTCAGAACCTGGCTTATGGTATCCAAAAAGAGGAAACGAGTATTTAATGGCATATTCAGACTCAGATCATGGAGGATATAAAACTGACAGAAAGAGTACTAGTGGTCAATGTCAATTCCTTGGAGGCTCTCTGGTATCATGGTTCAGCAAAAACCAGAACACAGTTTCATTATCCTCGACTGAAGCTGAATATATAGCTGTAGCAAGTTGTTGTTCTCAAGTGTGATGGTTGAAACAACAACTTCAAGATTTGGAGATATACTTAAATGAAAATCCAATTTATTGTGACAACACAAGGATGTCAAAATAGAATTCATACCAACACACCTTCAACTTGCAGACATTTTCACAAAGCCAATAGCTAAAGATCAATTCCTATATATTCGAAGAGAATTGGGAATGGTTAATCCCAATGAATTGTAAGTTTTCTTGTTAATTATTTTAATTAAATATATTTTTGATGATAACCATACTGACTTAGGCATCGGAGCATTAGAAATTGTTTTGCAGGTCTGTCACTCGAGCACAAGAAGTGTCACTCGAGTGATAAGCTCATGCTCACTCGAGCAAGTTAACTCTGCTCGAGCACAGAACTATTGAGAATACTCTGTTTCTTAGCATATAAAACAGGGGTTAACAGAGGAGATAAAAATACCAAGAGACAATTTGAAGTGTAACGTGAAATTTGATCTCACTCGGGTAAGAAAGATCCTCACTCGAGCATGGTATGAACATGTTAGGCCGAACCAGTATAACTCTCTGTGTTCAAATCTTCTCAACTCTACTCTATCTACTATATTTTTATCTCTCCACATCAAGCGAAAAATTTATAACATCACCTAATTCACCCCCCCTCTTGGGTGAAGCTTGGCTCTTTCATTTGGTATCAGAGTGAGGTCTTCTCCGAAGAGCCTAACAGCTTGAGAAGGATCCGATAAATGGCAACAATGGGTGAAAATATCCTTCCCAATGGAGCTTCAATCACTAGACCTCCTGGTTTTGCTGGAGAACATTTTTCATTCTGGAAAGCTAAATTCAGAGTGTTCGTGATGGTTAATGAGTACGGCTTGTGGAATGTAATACAAGATGGTGATTATGTTCCAATGAAGAAAATTGAAGATAGAGCTGTTAAGAAGAGTCCAGAGGAGTTTGACGAGAATGATAAAAGGTTAGTAACATTAAATAGTAAAGCTATTTTAATGATACAGAGTGCTCTTAGTCAAAAAGAATACTTTCTTATATGTACTCTACCAACTGCCAAAGATATGTGGGATGCTCTTGAAATTGCTCACGAAGGTACATCTGGGATCAAAGAAAATAGAATCAATACTCTAATTACAGAATATGATTTATTTCGTATGAAACCTGGAGAAGGTATATCAGAATTCGAACTCAGGTATACTCATCTTGTTAATCAATTATCTGCTCTTGGAAAGTCGTTTGATCAAAATTCCCAGGTAAGAAAGATTCTTAATATCCTTACAAAAGAATGGGAAGCGAAGGTGATAGCTATCGAAGAAGCTAAAGGAGAATCTATGAGATCCATAGCTGCTCTCTTTGGAAGTCTTTCCGAGTATGAAGGTAAGTTGAGATTCAAAAAGGAACTTGAAGAATTCGATGATAAAAAGAAAAAGAGAGTTGCACTTAAAGCTATCAAAGAAGAAGAAGAATCTTCTGAAAATGAAGATGTCCCTAATGATGATGAAATGGGAATGATCGTGAGAAAATTCAAGAGGTTCTACAGAAGAGGTCAAAAGAATTTCAAGAACTATCAAGGTGGACCAAGCAAGAAAGAAAACAAAGAACAACAGATAGTATGCTATGAATGTGGGAAACCTGGACACATCAAATCTGAATGTTTCAGAAACAAAGACAAAAAGAAGCTGAAAAAGAAAGCATATATATCATCTATATGGGGAGATAGTTCGTCAGACGAAGAAAGTGACAACGACGAAGTAGCAAATCTATGCTTGGTGGCCAAGGAAGAAGAATCAGACTCTGAGGTAAGTGATTCTGAACCTTCCTATGATGAATTGTTATCTGAATATAATGCATTGTATACATAGTACATCAAAGTAGCTAAAGAAATGGTTAGCTATAAGAAGAAAGTAAAAGAATTAGAAAGTACAGTCATATCATCATATGAAATGTGTAAAGAGAAAGATAATAAAATAGATGATTTAACAAAAATTGTTGAAAAGTTTACTAAAGGAAGTGAAACTCTTAAGGTTATTTTAAATTTTCAGAAAGTTTCATTTGATAAATCTGGAATTGGATATAATTCTGTTCATGATAAGAATAAAGGATATAAGAGGAATAGTAGAGCATATCTTAAATATTTCAGGAATTCTGTGCATATATTAAATCCATTCGCATCATGCAATTATTGTAATAGGAAATGACATTATACTTCATCATGTTATTTTAAAAAGGGACAAGTTGTTGGAACATATAAATGGGTTCCGAAAGGGACACATACATCTCATACTAACCACAAAGGACCCAAGAAAGTGTGGGTACTTAAAACTTGATCATTTTATTCTAGGTATGTCTCAAAGCATCTCGAGCGAACAAATGGTATATTGATAGTGGATGTTCGAGACACATGACTGGTGACAAAAATAAGTTCACCATGCTCGAAACTAGAGAAGGAGGAAAGGTAACATTTGGAGGTAATCAATCTGGACGTATTGCTGGAATTGGTGAAGTAGGAAAATCCGATGGTGTTCAAATCAGTGGAGTGTATTATGTTGAGGGATTATGCCACAATCTCCTGAGTGTAAGTCAAAGCACTGACAAAGATAACTAGGTGATTTTTGACTCAAAAGAATGCTTGATAGTGAACAAGAAAGATCTGCCACTAAACAAAGAATCTATCAAAGCAAAGATCCGAGCTCAAAGGGACGGTAATTGTTATACTATTGATTTAAATTCAAATTCTCTTGAAAATTGTTTTCTTAGTCGATCAGAGGAAAGTTGGTTATGGCATAAGCGTCTGGCTCATGTCAATATGAATCAACTTGATAAATTGATTAGAAAAGATTTAGTTGTTGGTCTTCCCAAACTCAAATTCAAAGATAATATGATTTGTGACGCATGTCAGAAAGGAAAACAAACTAAATCCTCTTTTAAAACAAAGTATGAGATTTCTACTTCAAAACCTTTACAATTACTTCATATGGATTTGGTAGGACCTGCAAGGGTAAAAAGTTTTGGAGGAAATTTATATATGTTAGTAATTGTTGATGATTTTACAAGATTTCATGGACTATATTTATTGCTTCAAAAGATGAAACTTTTGCTGAATTTATTATGTTTGTCAAAAAGGTTCAAAATGAGAAAGGTATTTCTATTGTTTCTATTAGGACGGACCATGGAGGAGAATTTAATAATCAACTATTTGAAAACTACTGCAACAACGAAGGAATAGATCATAACTTCTCTGCTCCTAGAACACCTCAACAAAATGGAGTAGTGGAAAGAAAGAACAGAGTTCTTACAGAAATGGCAAGAGCATTACTTAATGAAAAAGAAATGTCACAAGTGTTTTGGGCAGATGCAATGAGTACTGCTTGCTACATCTCACACCGAGCATATATTCACAAATCACTTGGAAAGACGCCATATGAACTTTACAAAGGAAGAAAGCCAAATCTTGCTCATCTACATATCTTCGGGTGTAAGTGTTTCATTCACAACAATGGTAAAGAAAACTTAGGTAAATTTGATTCAAAGTCTGATGAAGGTATATTTCTAGGATATTCTAATAGAAGTAAGGCTTATAGAGTTTTCAATAAAAGAACATGTACTGTTGAAGAATCTATTCATGTTGTGTTTGATGAAATTGAATCTCAGACAAAACTTATTGATGAAGAAGAAATGGATTCAATCAAGAAAAACAAATCTATTTCAAAACAAGATGATTTTGAAACAAATGATTTTCAAAATTTAGAAGATGTCGATGATCATGCTCAACGAAAAGCATGGAGACATATGAAGGATCATCCAATTGATCAAGTTATAGGAGATATTCATGAAGGTGTCAAAACCAGAAACAGAATCCTCAATGAGGTAACCTTCTCTGCATTTATTTCTGAAATTGAACCTTCTAATATTGAAGAAGCTTATCTGACAATGATTGGGTGATTGCTATGCAAGAAGAACAAAATCAGTTTCAAAGAAATCAAGTTTGGGATTTGGTTCCACGACCTAAAGACCATACAGTTATAGGAACCAAATGGGTTTTCAAAAACAAACTTGATGAATCAGCAATCATTGTGAGAAACAAAGCAACATTGGTTGCCAAAGGCTATAATCAAGAAGAAGGTATTGATTATGAGGAAACATATGCTCCAGTGGCAAGATTGGAAGCAATACGAGTACTCCTAGCCTTTGCTTGCATTAAAGGTTTTAAACTTTATCAAATGGATGTGAAAAGTGCTTTTCTAAATGGTTATATCATGGAGGAAGTATATGTAGAACAACCTCCTGGTTTTGAAGATGAAACAAAACCTGATCATGTCTTCAAACTTAAGAAAGCACTATATGGTTTGAAACATGCACCTAGAGCTTGGTATGAAAGACTAAGCAAATTTCTTCTTGATCAAAGTTTTGTCAGAGATAAAGTTGATACAACTCTATTCATCAAACATAACAAAAATGATATTCTAATTGTTCAAATTTATGTTGATGATATTATTTTCGGTGCTACTAACGAATCCATGTGTCAAGAATTCTCTAAGATTATGCAGGGAGAATTTGAAATGTCCATGATGGGAGAATTGAATTTCTTTCTTGGACTTCAAATCAAACAAAAGAAGAATGGTATATTTGTATCTCAGACAAAGTATTTGAAAGAGTTGTTAAAGAAATATGGATTAGATAATGCTAACGGAGCTGATACTCTAATGAGTTCTACAACACTGTTAGATGCTGATGTAAAGGGACCTAGCTTCAACATCACTAAGTATAGAGGAATGATTGGCTCATTACTCTATCTCACAGCTAGTAGGCCAGATATTCAGTTCAGTGTGGGAATGTGTGCAAGGTATCAATCCGCTCCCAAGGTATCACATGCAGAGACAGTAAAAAGAATCTTCAAATATCTAGGAGATACTTCAGAGCTTGGTCTTTGGTATCCGAAAAGAGGGAACAAGTATTTATTGGCATATTCATATTCAGATCACGGAGGATATAAAACTGACAGAAAGAGTACCAGTGGTCAATGTCTGGGAGGCTCTCTAGTATCATGGTTCAGTAAGAAGCAGAACACAGTTTCATTATCCTCGACTGAAGCTGAATATATATAGCTGTGGCAAGTTGTTGTTCTCAAGTGTTATGGTTAAAACAACAACTTCAAGATTTGGGAATTTAGTTAAAAGAAATTCCAATTTATTGTGATAACACTAGCACGATAAGCTTGGCCAAGAATCCTGTACAACATCAAGGACCAAACACATAGACATTCGACATCACTTCATTCGAGATCATGTTCAAAAGAAGGATGTCAAAGTAGAATTCATACCAACTCATCTTCAACTTGCGGATATTTTCACAAAGCCAATTGCAAAAGATCAATTCTTATATATTAGAAGAGAATTGGGAATGGTTAATCCCAATGAGTTGTAAGTTTTCTTGTTAAATATTTTAATTAAATGCTCCTTTTGATGATAACCATACTGACTTTGGCATCGGAGTATTAAAAACCATTTTGCAGGTCTGTTACTCGAGCACTGAGAGTGCTGCTCGAGTGATAAGCTGTTTCACTCGAGCACAAGTAGCTCTGCTCGAGCACAGCACTGTTGAAAATACTCTGCTTCTTGATATGTAAAACAAAGATTAACAGAGGAAACAAGAATACCAAGAGTCTATCTTAAAAGCAACAGTGAGAGATGAACTCACTCGCGAGTGAGGAACTCTCACTTGAGCATGATATGAACATGCTTGAGGTGAGGAGTGCCTGCTCGAGTGTAGAGGAAGAATTTCTTTCCAAAAACAATCCAAATCATGGTTACTCAAATGATCTTGGAGGATTTGAGTACAAAGATACAAAATATAGCAAGAAATCCATAATCCAGGTATGTTTTTACATGTTTTCTTAAATTTTCCAGAATATCACTCGAGCATAGATAGAACACACTCGAGCATAGTATGAACATCACTCGAGCACTAGGGTTTATGCTCGAGCACTGTCACTTATATCAGTTACACAGAAGCTCAGAATGTCACACTTTCTGCTCTCACTCGAGGTGTCTCGTCACTCGAAGGGTGCAACTCTTCATTTTCAACCGTTTCTCTTCAATCAATAACGTCCATTTGTGATGCGATCCAGAATCAACAAGTTGTCCCTTCCAATTCAAGTGACATCTCTTCCGTTTCAAATGATCATTTTCAAATTCCAGCTGAACAAATCATGAGACCACAAGCTAAAATATTCAAGGAAGCCTTGATTGGGCTGATTGAAGAAGTTGTTGTAAATCAAATGACAATTGGATCAATGAATCTGATTTACAAAACAAAGATGCTGAAAACGTCACTAAGTTCATTTGTGCTAAATATGGAGTTGTTAATCAAGTTTTGGGCTTGGAAACTTCAAAACAAAGAGCTTGGACCTAGTACTACATATGGGAGGCTCATTTGGGCCTAAATAAGCACATTTTGAGCCTTAATTTGCTGAATACATCTTCTTGAAGTTAGGTGTGCGAAAATCAACAAGGGGTTGGTGGAAGATTTGACTTTTGGTTTCTTTAAGCATTTGTACTTGATTTTTCAAGTTTCTTCTAGATTGTATTAGACTTTTGTGTTTATTTTATTAGACTTTTAGGTTTCCTAGCACATGGTTTTACAATTTGTATTTTCTATGTTCAGATTTGCACCTACTACAATTAGGACATATTTCCCTATAAATACTTGGTGCTTCTTCATTTGTAGCACACAATTCAGATTTGAATCATAAATGAAAGTTGCACTTCTGCACTTTGTTTCTTGAGAGTGGATTCTCTCTAAGGGTTCTTTTTAGAACTAACAAACTTATCAAGGCTTGATCAACCTTGTGGCGTTTTTCCAACACTTCGGGTCCTTGTTCTTTCGTGTTCAAGGGTTCAAGTGGATCGCCGATCTGTGTTTAGCTTTCTTGGGGTGTGTATATTTTAGAATTGGTTGTGGGTTCGTGGGATCTTTCCTTGTGGGTTCGCACCATCTTGGTATCAGAGCTTCGGATCTAAACTCAGGTCATATCTATCTATTCTTCGTTTCCATTTTCGTTTCAAGTTTTGTGCTTTGTTCTTGTGTCTGTCCGTGTCCAGATTTGTTACTTCTGTTTGTCAAGTTTTTCTTTGTGTTTTCCAATATTTAGTATGTCAAATTCATAGTTTAGAATCTCTTCTTTCATCTCGATTTGGAATCGTTTCAATCCGATTTGTTATTTGTGAGTTCTATCTATTTTAATCTAGTTGTGTTTTCTGGAAAATTTCTGGGTTTGCATCTTTGTTTTTCCAGAACGTCCTGAAATATTGTCATTGTTTGACCTCGTTTCCTTTGTGTTTTACATCGTTCAATAGGTTATTTTCATAGTTTAGAATCTCTTCTTTCATCTCGATTTGGAATCGTTTCAATCCGATTTTTTATTTGTGAGTTCTATCTATTTTAATCTAGTTGTGTTTTCTGGAAATTCTGGGCTTGTTCATCTTCGTTTTCCAGAACGTCCTGAAATATTGTGTCCTTGTTTGACCACTTTTCCTTTGTGGTTTACATCGTTCAATAGGTCATTTTCATAGTTTAGAATCTCATCTTTTTGTTCGTTTTGATTTCATCTCATTCCAAAATTTCTACTGTGAGTTATGTCTTTCCAAAATAGACACTTTTCTGGAATTTCTGGGTTCAGCTTTCTTGAGTTTTGTTGTTTGTAATAGATTCTACATTCTCTATAAAATTCAGTAGAGGAGAAAAAAAAAAAGACAAGAGCATCAGAAAAAAAAAGAAAAAAAAATTGATAAGAAAAAAAAGAACTGAAAAAAAAAGAAGAGCAACAAGTGTTATGTTGGAAGTGTTTTGAGCAAAAATATCTATTATGATACCCAGAATCTGTGGAGTTTGTGTCATTTTAACTCTTGATTTCCTTGAAATTCCTTTTCCAATACTCACTTTGATATTCCATATTTCTAAGTGTTGTGTTGATTCTGCAAATTGTGATTGCTTTGATTATGAATTGCTTAGTTCTTTACAGCTCATCAAGAGCAATCTAGAGTGGAAAAAGGCAAGAGTGACATACATCAATCTAAAAGCCAAATTTAAGTGAAACACGAGTGACACTAAACTTGTTTGAGTGAAACACGTGAGTAGAGTGGTGAGGTCCATTTTTTTTTCTAAATCTAACTTTTCAGGTATCATCAATATGTATGATGAAAAAGAGCTTCAAACAAATTTTGACTCCTTACTAAAAGGACTTCAAAGGTTTACTGATGAAGCAGAGCAATGGATATCTCGTCACAACTCCAAATCAAAAAGAGAATTACAAAGAAAGTTGCAGGAGTTGAAACAAGGTTCCATGACTGTTGATGAATATTTTCAAGAGTTGGAATTAGCTATGACTAGAGCTAGAGTGAAAGAAACTTTAAAAGCCACTAAGGATCGTTTTGTGAATGGGCTTAATCCTGAATTGGCTTCTTTTGCAAAGACCTTTAGCTTCTTGGACATTGATCTTTTGGTTCAATTTGTTTCTGAACATGAGCAAAAAATCAAGCAACAAAGATGTTCAGAACGTAGCTCCAATGCAAAGGAGATTGAAAGTTTCAATGTTACAATTCCTAATGATGATCAAGTGTTAACTAGGGAGGAAGAAGTAGTGAATGTTGAAAGTCTTGCTGACCATTGTGTGGAAGAAGACCTTCTTATTCCAAACACCAATCTTGTGGTTGAAGAAGCTCCTCTCAATCATGAAAAGAAAAGTAAACATATGAGTGAGAGTGATTTCAATGAAACTGTTTTAGAGAGAAAAATTCAATTTGAGGGAGAAAAAGATATTGAGAGCATAGAGTGTTGTCAAAATAAAGAGAGCAAAAATGAGAGTGAAGAATTTATTGAAAAGAAAGATGAAAAGAGTTGTGAGAAAAGTGAGGTTAAGAGTGATTGCAAGGGTATTGTTACTAATGATCTTAATCATTATTTGCCTTGTGATTTTGTTGTGTTGCAGGGATTCTTGGATTTGATTCCTAAGAAGCCACCCGATGGACTCTTATCTTCAAGAAGCTATAAACTTTCATTTCCTTCAAGTGACATTGAAAAACATTCTGGTTCTCTAAAGTTTGATATTCTTGAAAACTTGCTACCATGTGATTTTGATGTGTTGCAAGAGTTCTTGGATTTGATTCCTAAAAAGACACCTGATGGATTCTTATCTTCAAATAGCATTTCATTTGCATCAAGTGACTTTGAAAAACATTACGTTTCTCTAAAGTTTGATATTCATGATAACTTGCTGCCCTTAAGATGCCTTGAACTCAACACTTTGAATTTTCATTGTCCCATGGATTTTGCTGTTTGTAGGTGTTCTTATATGCATGTTGCAGCTTGTTTTGATGATACTCTTATTTATAGCAACAAACATGATGAGCATGTGAATCATTTGCTATGTGTGCTTGAAGTTTTGAGAAAGGAACAATTGTTTTCAATTCTGGAAAATTCTGACTGTTGCATGGAAAACATTGATTTCCTTTGTTATGTGTTTTTGCTTGGTCAAGGTAAGCTTAACAAAAGGCATACATGCTGGCTGAAATTTATTGAGACATTTCCATATGTCATCAAATACAAGAAAGGTAATGAGAATGTGGTTGCTGATGCATTGTCTAGAAGGTATACTCTTCTTTCAACTCTTAATACTAAGTTGCTTGGCTTTGAATATATCAAGGAGTTGTATGCAAACGATGTTGATTTTGCTGAATTGTTCCTTGATTGTGAAAAAAAAAACATTTGCTAAATTTTATAGAGTTGATGTGTACTTGTTTAAAGAAAATAGACTGTGTGTGCCTCAATGTTCATTGCGTGAATTGCTTGTTAGAAAAGCACATGAGGGAGGTTTAATGGGTCACTTTGGTGTGAAAAAGAATTTGGATGTTTTGCATGAGCATTTCTTTTGGCCTAAAATGAAACATGAAGAGGAAAAGAATTTGTGCTAAATGCATAACATGTAAAAAGGCTAAATCTAGAGTCTTGCCATATGGTTTGTATACTTCTTTACGTGTACCTAGTGAACCTTGGATTGACATATCAATGGATTTTGTTTTGGGTTTGCCTAGGTCAAAAAGAGGAATGGATTCCATATTTGTGGTTGTTGATAGATTTTCAAAAATGGCACATTTCATTGCATGCCATAAAACTGATGATGCCACATACATTGCTGATCTGTTCTTTAAAGAAATTGTGAGGCTTCATGGCGTCCCTAAAAGTATTGTTTCTGATAGGGATACCAAATTCTTGAGTCATTTTTGGAGTGTTTTGTGGGGAAAGCTTGGTACTAAATTGTTATTTTCTACTGTTTGTCATCCACAAACTGATGGACAAAGTGGAGTTGTTAACAGAACCTTGTCACAATTACTCAGAATTGTGATTCAAAAGAACTTGAAAAATTGGGAAGATTGTTTGCCATTCATTGAATTTTCATATAACAGAAGTGTGCATTCATCTACTGATTATTCTCCTTTTAAAATAGTATATGGTTTTAATCCACTAACTCCTTTGGATTTATTACCATTACCTATTGATGAGAGAGCAAGTCTTGATGGGAAAAAGAAAGCTGAAATAGTGCAGCAACTTCATCAGCGTGTGAAACAGCAAATTGAAAAGAAAAATGAACATTATATATCCAAAGCCAACAATCAAAGAAGCTGTGTTCTTTTTGAACTTGCTGAAGTTTACAAGATTGATCTAGCTTGTGAGTATATTATTATTGTTACTTTTAATGTGGCTGATATATGTCCATTTGATCCAGGTGGAGATTCGTGGATGAATCATTTTGAGGAGAGAGGGAATGATGTGACACAGAATCAACAAATTAACTTTTTAAATTCAAGTCAAAATTCGAGGACGAATCCTTTTGAGGAGAGAGGGAATGATGTGATCCAGAATCAACAAGTTGTCCCTTCCAATTAAAGTGACATCTCTTCCGTTTCAAATGATCATTTTCAAATTCCAGCTGAACAAATCATGAGACCACAAGCTAAAATATTCAAGGAAGTCTTGATTGGGCTGATTGAAGAAGTTGTTGTAAATCAAATGACAAAGATGCTTGGATCAATGAATCTGATTTACAAAACAAAGATGCTGAAAACGTCACTAAGTTCATTTGTGCTAAATATGGAGTTGTTAATCAAGTTTTGGGCTTAGAAACTTCAAAACAAAGAGCTTGGACCTAGTACTACACATGGGAGGCTCATTTGGGCCTAAATAAGCACATTTTGAGCCTTAATTTGCTGAATACATCTTCTTGAAGTTAAGTGTGCGAAAATCAACAAGGGGTTGGTGGAAGATTTGACTTTTGGTTTCTTTAAGCATTTGTACTTGATTTTTCAAGTTTCTTCTAGATTGTATTAGACTTTTGTGTTTATTTTATTAGACTTTTAGGTTTCCTAGCACATGATTTTACAATTTGTATTTTCTATGTTCAGATTTACACCTACTACAATTAGGACATATTTCCCTATAAATACTTGGTGCTTCTTCATTTGTAGGACACAATTGAGATTTGAATCATAAATGAAAGTTGCACTTCTGCACTTTGTTTCTTGAGAGTGGATTCTCTCTAAGGGTTCTTTTTAGAACTAACAAACTTATCAAGGCTTGATCAACCTTGTGGCGTTTTTCAACACTTCGGGTCCTTGTTCTTTCATGTTCAAGGGTTCAAGTGGATCGTCGATCTGTGTTTAGCTTTCTTGGGGTGTGTATATTTCAGAATTGGTTGTGGGTTCGTGGGATCTTCCCTTGTGGGTTCGCACCAATTTGCCTCAAATCACCGTTACATCTCTTCAATCCTCTATAAAAGGTGATTCTTACCCTCTGCATTACTCATTCATGCCCTAATCTCAGTTTGCTTCTCTCTTCACTTTCAAAAATCTGTGAGTTCTTGTTTCTCTTTCACTTTCTCTACAATGGCAAGAACCAAAATGCCCTCTATCTCTCAAAGATCTCACTCTCCTTCTCCTACTCATTCTGCTGCTAGTGCATCTGGTACCCCAGAACCAACACCTCCTTCTCCCAAAATCTCTTCCTCACCATCACCTCCTCCTAAACTTAAGACCAAAAAGAGGACTCCGGCTAAGAAACCTCACCCAAAGCCTCAAATTGTAAAGAAAGATCAACCTCCTCAAAAGAAGCCAAAGGGTGTGGTGTTCAAGGATCCTATAGTTACCCGGTCTCAATCCAAGGAGGTTCAAGGAAAAGGGAAGAAAAAGGAAATAGAGCAACCCCAGCAATCATCTTCTTCCTCTGGTGATTCATTCAACAAACAACTCTGGGAAGCATTGGAGAAGTCCAAACTTGACAAGATAGTTGGAAAGATCGCTTCTCAAGCCAGTGTTTCAAGTTCACACCAAGCTAGGCAATCAAGTGCCTCTGCTTCAGGAGCACCTTCTGCCTCACAAGCACCAGTGGATGATCACATCACCAGTCCTCCTGAGGGATTTATTGTTGAGGAACTCAAGGCACTATCTCAGAAGGTATTTGATGATGAGTTTATTCATAGGCACTTCTATCCAGTTGTGTATGTAGATTTAGATTATCTGAAGAAGAATTGTGGTGCGAACCCACAAGGGAAGATCCCACGAACCCACAACCAATTCCAAAATATACACACCCCAAGAAAGCTAAACACAGATCGACGATCCACTTGAACCCTTGAACACGAAAGAACAAGGACCCGAAGTGTTGGAAAACGCCACAAGGTTGATCAAGCCTTGATAAGTTTGTTAGTTCTAAAAAGAACCCTTAGAGAGAATCCACTCTCAAGAAACAAAGTGCAAAAGTGCAACTTTCATTTATGATTCAAATCTAAATTGTGTCCTACAAATGAAGAAGCACCAAGTATTTATAGGGAAATATGTCCTAATTGTAGTAGGTGCAAATCTGAACATAGAAAATACAAATTGTAAAACCATGTGCTAGGAAACCTAAAAGTCTAACAAAATAAACACAAAAGTCTAATACAATCTAGAAGAAACTTGAAAAATCAAATACAAATGCTTAAAGAAACCAAAAGTCAAATCTTCCACCAACCCCTTGTTGATTTTCGCACACCTAACTTCAAGAAGATGTATTCAGCAAATTAAGGCTCAAAATGTGCTTATTTAGGCCCAAATGAGCCTCACATGTGTAGTACTAGGTCCAAGCTCTTTAGTTCCAAGTTTACAAGCCCAAAACTTGATCAATATCTCCATTTGCAGCCCATATGAAGTTAGTGACGTTTTCAGCATTTTTGTCAAGCTTTGATCCAATTGCTACTTGCTTTGTCCAAGTATCTTGTACTAGCCCATTTAATGCTTCCTTCATTTGTTTGGCTCTTGCTCTTGTGATTGGTCCACTTGGTATTTGCAAAGGATTGCTTGAATTTGACACAACTTGCTGGATCGCATCAAATTGCCATTTGGATTTATACCCTTATCTTCAATACTATGCTCCCTGGCTGAACATCCATATACCATATTCTCCCACTGTTGTGAAAACATTTTATTGCAACATGAGGTCCCATAATATTAAGTCTAGATCTGGTGAATTGATTGAGGAAGCAGTATCTACAACTATTAGAGGAAAGTTTATTATGATATCTGCTAAGATCATAAATGACTTACTTGGGTATGTTGCACCACCTCTTGATCCACCCTCTTTTTCTGCCAATGAAGCCTTCCAGATTTTAGGGCCAAAAGACCCAATAGGTCCTCTCAATTTTAAACCTATTGATATGCCTGACATCCACAGAGTCCTTCACTATATATATTCCCTGAGCATAGTCAATAAGTCCAAAAACTTTACCTATTTTGCTCAAAAGAATTATTATATGTTGGCCTCTTTACTTGCCGGGCAACAAAGAAATGTGGGGGAGATTATCTTCAACGAGATAAGAAGATTTCGATTTTCTTCATCAAAATCCGCAACCATACCATACCCTCAGCTTGTATCCTTCATCTTGATGAAAAACAAGATATGGTATTTGGAAGGAAATGAAAGGGTACTCATTTCAAGGTTTGGTAAGACTCAACTAACTCATATGGGTATTAATCTTCCTGTGAGTAGAACCAAAGCCACATCTAAGAGGGAAACCACTCCATCCAGAGGTGATGAGGCACAATCATCTGATCAAGGTCCTATTCCTCCTCCTTCCTTCATTATTGCCTCTCTTTCCAACCATGTGACTGAGGCAATCAATCAAGCTATATCAAGTCTGAAGAAGGAGTTAGTGACTGAGTATGAGAAGCTTGTGGAAAAGATGGAGTCACAGGTCATCAAATTGGTAGACAAGGCCAATATCAATTTTGAATTGATGTTCAAGACTCAGGATGAGATGTCTCAGAGGATAACAAATATGGAGACCTTCTTGCACTCACATTTCCCCTCTTCATCTTCAGAGGTGCCTCCAGAAACCACTCATACCTCTGTACCACAGACACATGTACTCTTCACCGATCCAGATTCTAATGTTGATGTCACTTTTGATCGGTCACCTTCACTGCCTCCCTTATCCTCTGTACCACAGCCATCATCTCCACCAATTGACCCTCTCACTACCATGGTTTCATTTGTTCCACCTCCTGGTACCACTTTTCCTCAGCCCCCTTCTGATGCTGACAAAACGGGGGAGAAGGATGTGTGATGATTTCTGAGATTTCTGAGTTATGGGATGTATTGGGAGTTTGGGTAGATCTTCTGTATGGGGTAGAATTTGATGTTATTTTAGATTATTAGTTATTATGTTATTGACTTTGTCAGAATTTGAAATCAAGTTTAATATTAATGGCTATTTTCATGTTTCAAGTTATTAAGTTATTTGCCTCATACTATGCTTATCTTGGTTGTTAAGTGTCCAAAGGAAGTATTGCAGGAAAGCTTGAACTTGAAATTAAAACATGATATGCATTTGGAAACATTGAAGTATTTCAAAAATTTTCTATCTTAATCAATCTTTCTTAACTTCCATCACAAAGGTTTTGTCATCATCAAAAAGGGGAGAATGTTAGATCCCAAGTTTTGATGATAACAAAAAGACAATTGTGTACAAAACATGGTTTTATAAGTTTAAGAAATGTTTACAAAGTTACCAAATGCATATAGCAATGTTTTCTGTTATCTGCTGTCAAATTGAACTGGAGTGCTCGAGCATGAGCTTTTGCACTCGAGCATAGATCCCTTCTGTGCTCGAGCAGGTGCGAGTGAAAGCCAGAAAGTGTTCACCCGAGAGGCATACCACTATTATACTCACTGATTCACTCAAGCACTGGAGTTTGCACTCGAGCAGAGAAGCCATTCTCACTCGAGCACTTGCGAGTGAAGGTCTGCGGGTGCTTGGCTGAGAGCAAGTATTATCATGCTTCCTTAATTCACTCGAGCAGAGACATCAATGCTCGAGCATGAGCATTCTGTACTCGAGCAAGGTATTGCGAGTGCTTGGCCGAGAGTCACGAAGTTCAGAGAAGCGCAAGTGTGCTCGAGCACATCCTCATATGCTCGAGTGACACATTAGCACTTGCGAGTGAAAAATCTATCCCTCTCCAAATCTGATGTGAGTGCTTGTATAAATGGTATATTACTTGAGAATATTCTTCTCACTCGAGCAGGAATCTGTGTGCTCGAGTGAGGGCCCACATCACCTGCGAGTGATAAATTTATCCCTCTGAAATTCTGATGCGAGTGTTGGTATTGAGAGCATATTCCTTGAGAATATGCGTCCCACTCGAGTAGGAGTATGTGTGCTCGAGTGAGGGACCACATCACCCACGAGTACAAAATCTCACTCTTGCTAAAATGATATGCGAGTGACAACCCGAGAAGACACTTGAATCTTGGAGGTATAGTGAAAATCTCAGTAGGTCTTGATCTCTGAGGACTGGACGTAGGCCTGGTTGTTAGGCCGAACCAGTATAACTCTCTGTGTTCAAATCTTCTCAACTCTACTCTATCTACTATATTTTTATCTCTCCACATTAAGCGAAAAATTTATAACATCACCCAATTCACCCCCCTCTTGGGTGAAGCTTGCCTCTTTCACTGAGAGGGTGCTCATTCCAAGGTTTGGCAAGACTCAACTGACTCATATGAGTATTAACCTTCCAGTGAGTTGAACCAAGGCTACATCTCAGAGGGAAGCCACTCCATCAAGAGGTGATGAGGCTCAGTCATTTGCTCAAGGTCAAGTTCTTCCTCTATCATTCCTGAATGCATCACTCTCCACTTATTTGACTGAAGTGATCAAACAAGCTGTGTCTAGCTTGAAGAAGGAATTAGTGACTGAGTATGAGAAGTTGGTAGACAAAATGGAGTTACAAGTCTTAAAGTTGGTAGACAAGGCTAATACCAACTTTGATTTGATGTTCAAGACTTAGGATGACATGTCATGAAGGATAAACTGATATGTAGATCTTCTTACGTTCTCACTTCCCGACTGCATCTTCAAAAGTGCCACCTGAGACCACTCCTGCCTCGACCTCACCTCTACATCCATAAACACATGTTCTCTTCACCGATCCAAACTCTAATGTTGATATCACCTATGATCGGTTGCCTTCACTACAGCCCTTAGCTTCTGTTCCACAGCCATCATCTCCACCCTTTGTGCCAATCGATCCTTCCATTACCATGGTGCCCTTTGTCCCATCATCTGATATCACTTTTCCTCAGCCCCCTTCTGATGTTGACAAAATGGGGGAGAAGGATGTGTGATGGTTTTCTGAGCTATCATGGGATGTATTGGGTGTTTGGGTAGTTTTTATGTAATGGGGTAGGTTTATGATGATGTTATTGATTATGGTTGTATACGGGTTTTATGGGTAATTAATGTAGTTAATAATTTATGCTGACTATTATATGTTTCTTAGTTTATCATTAATGGCTATTTTCATATTATCAAGTTTTTCTGTTCAGTTTTGATTGGTTCTGTGATACTATACTTATCTTGGTTATTAAGTGTCCAGAGGTGTTGCAGGGAACATATATAGATAAGTGCAAAAATCTGAACTTGAATCTAAACTTTGGTGAAAATATGCATTTCGAAACATTGATGTTGTACTTTAAAAATTTTTCACTTTTATCAATTTTTTTTTAAAAAAACCCATCACAAAGGTTTTGTCATCATCAAAAAGGGGGAGAATGTTAGATCCCAAGTTTTGATGATAACAAAAGGCAATTGTGTGCAAATCATAGTTTTATAAGTCTAAGGAATAATTACAAAGTTACCAAATGCATATGGCAAAGTTCTGTGATGTCTGCTGTCAAATTTAACTGATGTACTCGAGCACAAGAACTAGCACTCGAGCATGGAGCTCTTTTATGCATGAGCAAATGTGAGTGATAGCCAGAAAGTGTTTGCCCGAGAGCATACTAATGTCTTTTTTACTTATGCACTCGAGCACTGGAGATAACACTCGAGCAGAAGACTCTTTATCACTCGAGCACATGCGAGTGAGGGACTGTGAGTGCTTGGCCGAGAGCAATTCCTGTCATTCTTTCTGATGTACTCGAGCATTATAGTCATCACTCGAGCATAAAGCTCTTTTGTACTCGAGCACTATCGAGTGAAGGACTGCAAGTATTTGGCCGAGAGTTATGTGTTGGATTCAGAGTTTTGATGATAACAAACCTAAGTCTAGTTTGATTTGTCTCTGCATTCTTATTCACAAGATTTTCACTGAGAAAGTATTTGAATAGTATACCTACTATTCGAATAGTGGAACTCAGTTTCTATTAGCTATTATTCTGATAAGTCTCAGATTATTCGAATAGTCAAATAATTATCATGATAATGCATATGTTATTCGAATAAAGTTACACTGGCACATAGTCATATTATTCGCATATACTCTGACTATTCGATTAGTATAATCTAGTATATCAGTTGAAAGTTTTCTGATCAAAAAGTATTCGAATAGCCATTACACTATTCGAATAGGGTTTATATTCTCCAAAGTAAATATCAAATGTATTATTCGGATAATAATATGACTATTTGAATAAGAATGGTCACTATTCGAATACTATGGCCATTATCAGAATAATTGGTGTTTGCTTAAAAGAGTTTTCAAATTCTATTATTCAAATAGTATGTATACTATTCGAATAGTATATCCACTATTCGAATAGTGATATTAATATTCGAATAGCATTTTAAAGCCCACATCAAGCCTATGAGATTGAGATGAGAAACTATTCGAATAGGCAAGAAGACTATTCGAATAATATTGAAAACTGAAAGAAAATATTTTTAGTCAAACTCGAAAGCTAGTATTCGAATAGTAACTCATGTATCAGGATAATCTTTTTGAATTTAAGAGATCACTATTCAAATAGGTATCTCAACTATTCGAATAGTCTCAGTGTAAAATTTCAAATATTATCCGAATAGAGAAAAAGGTATTCGAATAGTAAGTTATCTGTAAAGACTTAAACTATCCTAATAATTATAATAGTATCCGAATACTTGTTCTTCATGAAAAACAGAGCATCATATCTAAATCTAAATTTCTCAGATTCATTGAGTACTTTCATTAATCTTCATTAATCTTGCTTATTATCTTTTTATTTCATGATTAACATTCTGAAAGCAAGTTACAGGAGATTGATACTTCAGATTTCTGGATTCCAAGAAAAGCAGATATACTGTGTAAGAAACGTTAAATGCATACTGAGTCTCTACCAACGCATTCTCTTCACCTCAACGGCTATATCAAATAACATAAAGAATGTTCCAATAAATGATCAGTGAGTAACGGACAAACAGAATGCCTCCAACGGTCATTAAAATCTCTCCAACTACAAATAGCAAAGGCATTCAAAGCGGGAGTTAAGACGTTGAACTACCGAACCGACGAATATTCATTTTCTGAGCTCTTAGTCTTTTGTTTTAATACACTTCAGTGTTTACATTACCAACTCTTTAAGAGAGAACATTGATTGATTTAATACACTTGTTTTGAGAGATATCTTGAGGTTGTGGGACCTTAAGTTGGGCATCAATTTACGTGGTGTAAGGGGCAGCGAGTATTCAAAGTGAGGAATCGATCACTGTGTACGAGGTGCCAAGAACCCATTGAATCTTGGAAAGTATAGTGAAGGCACAGATTCTATCTGTGGACTGAACATAGGTCATTGTGAATTAGACCGAACCAGTATAACTCCTGGTGTATACCTCGGTGAAATTTTTCTAACACTTTAATCTTCTCCTTATTGGTTTTCAGTTTTATTTGTCTTATCATAAATTTTTATTATCACCCAATTCACCCCCCTCTTGGGTGAAAAGCTTGCACTAACATTTGGTATCAGAGCCAAGTCTTCTTTGTCAGGTTTAATAGCCTAAGAAGGATCCTATGGCAAGCATGGGTGAGGAAATACTTCCAGATGGAGCCTCAATCACCAGACCTCCAGGCTTTAATGGAGAACATTTCTCATTCTGGAAAGCTAAATTCAGAGTGTTCGTCATGGCAACAGAATATGGACTCTGGGAGGTCATTGAAGAAGGGAACTATGTTCCCAAAATGACAGTAGAAGGACGAGCTGTTCCAAAAGTACCAGCTGAATATGATGATAATGATAAAAAGCTCGTGGCCCTCAATAGCAAAGCAATCCTCATGATTCAAAGTGCTTTGAGTCAGAAGGAGTACTTCAGAATTTGCACTCTTCCAACCGCCAAGGAGATGTGGCAAGCATTGGAAATAGCACATGAAGGAACTTCAGGCATTAAGGAGAATCAGATCAATACTCTTGCCAAGTATGATCTAATTCGCATGAAGACTGGAGAATCAGTAGCTGAGTTCGAACTCAGGTACACTCACCTTGTGAACCAACTTGGGGCACTTGGTAGTACTATGATCAAAATACCCAAGTGAGAAAAATACTAAACATTCTTTCCAAAGAATGGGAGGCCAAAGTCACAGTAATAGAAGAACCCAAAGGAGAATCTATGCGATCAGTAGCCTCTCTATTTGGCAGCCTATCGGAATACGAAAGCAAACTGAAGTTCAAACGTGAACTAGATGAAATTGATGACAAGAAGAAGAAAGGAGTAGCGTTAAATGTCATCAAGGAGGAAACACAACTGAAATCAGAAGAAGAGATTGAAGATGATGAGATGGGAATGATTATAAGAAGATTCAAAAAGTTTTATAAAAAGGGACAAGGATTTAAAAACTTCAACAAAGGAGGAAGTAGCAACAAGACTAAGGATCAAATCATTTGCTACGAATGTGGGAAGCCTGGACACATCAAATCCGAATGCCCTGAATATCTAAAGAACAAAGAGAAGAAGAAGAACAAGTTTGTAAGGAAAAAGGCCTTTGTCTCAGCCATCGGGGGAGACAGTTCCTCAGATGAAGAAAGTGATGATGAAGAAACGGCCAACCTTTGTCTGGTAGCTCAAGAACAATCAGAAGAAGAAGAAGACGAGGTAACTGAAAATCCTTCTTATGATGAATTGCATGATGAATATAATGCCTTACATACAGAATTCATTAGAATTGTCAAAGAACTTGTGAGTCACAAGAAACGGGTGAAGTTACTCGAGGAACAGCTCAAGGAACCAAAACCAGTTTCATGTAACTCTTGTCAAAGTTTAGAAAAGAAAAATGATGATCTTATCAAAACACTTGAGAAGTTCACTAGAGGGAGTGAAATGCTCAAGGTAATTTTAAAAAGCCAAAACTTTACCAATGACAAATCTGGAATTGATATGACCCAAAAACAGATAAGTCAAAAGGAAAGAAGAAGTTGGGAAACCAATCTTATTTGAATCATTTTCAAAAATCTGTGCATGTTTCTAACCCTTTTGCTCATTGCAATTTTTGCAACAAAAAGGGACACTACACTTTGTCATGTTATCATAAAAAGGGAAAAATGGGAATCTACCAATGGATACCCAAAGACACATATTTTCAAACTAACCACAAAAGACCCAAGAAAGAATGGGTATCTAAAACCTAATTCTTTGTCTTTGTAGACATGTTTCAAAGCATCCATAGGAAGCAAGTGGTTCATAGATAGTGGATGCTCACGTCATATTGGTGACAGAGAAAGATTTACTTCCATAACTCCAAAGGAAGGTGGCACAGTCAAGTTTGGGGGAAATCAATCAGGAAAGATTGCTGGTATAGGAGAAGTTGGAGTCAAGAACAAAATTCAAATCAAAGATGTCTTCTATGTAGAAGGGCTGATGCACAATCTTTTGAGTGTGAGTCAGAGTGCTGACAAGGGCAACTAGATCATATTTGACTCTGAGGAATGCCTTATAGTCAGCAAGAAAGACTTATCCATCAAGAAAGAAGAAATTAAGGTAAAAGTCAAAGCCAAAAGAGAAGATAATTGCTACACTATTAATATTGATAATCATACTTTCGAAAATTGCTTTCTTAGTAATGATGATAGATGCTGGCTATGGCATAAAAGATTGGCCCATGTAAATATGCGTCAGTTAGATAAACTCATCAAAGAGGACTTGGTGATAGGTTTACCTAAACTGAAATTTAAAAATGATTCAATTTGCAATTCCTGTAAAAAAGGAAAACAAACTAAATCTTCTTTCAAAACCATAAAAGAAATTCAACAAAAAGACCATTACAACTACTCCACATGGATCTAGTTGGACCAGCAAGGGTGAAGAGCCTTGGGGGAAACTTATATACCTTGGTCATTGTTGATGATTTCTCAAGATTTACATGGACTATCTTTTTATCCTCAAAAGATGAAACTTTTAATGAATTCATTATTTTTGCTAAGAAGGTTCAAAATGAGAAAGGTATGTCAATTGCAGCAATTAGAACAAATCACGGAGGTGAATTTGAAAACCAAGCATTTGGAGATTACTGCAACACGAACGGAATTGAGCACAACTTCTCAGCACCAAGAACTCCACAGCAAAATGGTGTTGTAGAAAGGAAAAATAGAGTTCTCACGGAGATGGCAAGAGCAATGCTCAATGACAAGGAAATCTCACAAGTATTCTGGGCTGATGCAATGAGTACTGCTTGCTACATCTCTAACAGAGGTTATATCCGATCAAAGCTAGGAAAAACACCATATGAACTTTATAAGGGGAGAAGGCCAAACCTCAGTCATCTGCGCATATTCGGATGTAAGTGCTTTATTCACAATAATGGTAAGGATAATCTGGGAAAATTTGATTCCAGAGCTGATGAAGGTATTTTCTTAGGTTACTCTAATAGAAGTAAAGCTTATAGAATATTTAACAAACAAACTTGTGTTGTTGAAGAATCTGTTCATGTTGTGTTTGATGAAATAGATTCCCCTGCCAAATCTGTTGTTGATGAGTCAAAGTTGATCAGTTCTGGAACAAATCAAATGATTTCAAAATCCTCAAATGAGTCTTTTAACTTTGAAGAAAAAGAGAGTCATCCTCCTTCTTCTGATCAACCTAAAGCCTGGAAATTTAATAGAAATCATCCTATAGACCAGGTAATAGGTAATGTTGAAGAAGGAGTAAAAACCAGAAATAGTATTCTCAATGAAGTTAGTTTTTCAGCTTTTATTTTAGAACTGGAACCCTCAAGCATTGATGAAGCCCTAACAGACAATGATTGGGTTTTAGCAATGCAAGAGGAACTCAATCAGTTTAAAAGAAATCAAGTATGGGACTTAGTACCTCAGCCTAAAGATCATCCGGTCATTAGCACTAAATGGGTATTTAAGAACAAACTTGATGAATCCGCAATAATTGTCAGAAATAAGGCAAGATTGGTAGCCAAAGGTTAAAATCAAGAAGAAGGAATTGATTATGAGGAAACGTATGCTCCAGTAGCTAGATTGGAAGCCATACGTGTACTCTTAGCCTTTGCGTGTATCAAAGGATTCAAACTTTATCAAATGGATGCAAAAAGTGCTTTTCTTAATGGATATATTTCAGAAGAAGTCTATGTTGAACAACCCACTGGTTTTGAAGATGTTTATAATCCAGAAGGTGTCTATAGACTAAGAAAAGCACTTTATGGTCTTAAACAAGCTCCAAGAGCTTGGTATGAAAGACTAAGCAATTTTCTCATCAATAATGGATTTGTCAGAGGAAGAATGGACACAACCTTGTTTATAAAATGAAAGAAAAATGATATGTTAGTTGTTCAAATATATGTTGATGACATTATTTTTGGAGCTACTAATGATTCTCTGTGCAAGGAGTTTTCTGACACTATGAAAGGAGAATTTGAGATGTCAATGATGGGAGAATTAACATTCTTTCTGGGTTTACAAATCAAACAAAGAAAGAATGGAATATTCATATCTCAGTCCAAATATCTCAAAGAACTTCTCAAGAAATATGGAATGGATCAAGCTAATGGAGTTTACACACCTATGAGTTCAACAGCCTTACTTTATGCAGATGTAAAAGGACCTGAATTCAATATAACTAAATACCGAGGAATGATAGGGTCACTACTCTACCTTACAGCCAGTAGACCAGATATTCAGTTCAGCGTGGGTATATGTGCCAGATACCAATCATGCCCCAAGGAATCTCATGCTGAAACAGTAAAAAGCATTTTCAGATATCTCCCTGACACTGTAGATTTAGGAATATGGTACCCTAAGAAAGGAAGTGAATATCTTGTAGCTTACTCAGATTCAGATCATGGTGGCTATAAGACAGATAGAAAAAGTACAAGTGGACAATGCCAATTCTTGGGTGGAGCAGTGGTCTCTTGGGTTAGCAAGAAACAGAACACTGTATCATTATCCTCAACAGAAGCTGAATATATATAGCTACCTCAAGTTGTTGTGCTCAAGTATTATGGTTAAAACAGCAACTGCAAGATCTTGGTATCTATCTCAAGGAAACTCCCATATGCTGTGACAATACGAGTACCATCAGCTTGGCCAAAAATCCAGTGCAACATTCAAGAACCAAACATATTGATGTGAGGCATCATTTTATCAGAGATCATGTCCAGAAGAAAGATATCAAAGTTGTATTTATTCCAACACATCTGCAGTTAGCTGATATTTTCACCAAACCTCTGGCAAAAAATCAGTTTCTTTACATAAGGAGGGAATTGGGAATGGTAAATCCAAATGAATTGTAAGAAATTCTGTATTTTATTCACTTATTTAATTAAGTTTTGATGATGAACATTACTGACTTAAGCATCGGAGTTTTTAGTTATGTGTTTTGCAAGACAAATTCTAAAGGAGAAATCTGAGTAAAAGAGGAAGTATTCGAATAATGATTATGGTATCCGAATACTCAATCATGGTTTCAAAAGGATAGTATTTGAATAACTAAATAACTATTCGAATACTGCAAAGTTTTGTAAAAACTATTCGAATATAGCAAGAGTTATTCGAATAATAAAGCATTTTTGTCAAAAAGAACTATTCGAATAAAAGAGATGATATTCAAATAGCAATACAACTTTAGAACATATAAACCATTATTCGAATACTCTCGTTGCTATCCGAATACAAAAAGTGAGAATTTCAACAGAACTATTCGAATAATCAATATATTATTCAAATATTACTTTTCTTCTTCAGAGCTTAAAAAGGGAAACTATCCGAATAACGGAAGTCACTATCCGAATACTAAGTCAATATTCAATTAGAAGTATTCGATTAGTACATCTATTATTCGAATAGTAACCAATTAAAACTGAGATTTCAATTTAAAATGTTCTTCGAATACAACTCAATCTATTCGAATAGTAATAGTGGTTATTGTTGTCAAAATAATCAAAGACTCTAAAAACTATTCGAATAGTATTATTATTTTTGTTTGTATTCGATTAACCAAAGCTCTATTCGAATAGAATTGGTTTTGAATAACAACTGATTATTTGAATAGTGACAACCTGTAGTCGAATAGATTGCACTTTTCATATTTCACAGGTATATAGCATATCCGAATACCAAAGTTATTATTCGAATACAACTAGAAGCATGGAACAGAGGATTATTCGAATAGCTGGTAAACTATTCGAATAAAACACTTGAATATCTTACCAAAGAAGAATTATCTGAATACTACTCTTACTATTCGGTTAATCAAAGGTTACAGGACAATAGAAACTATTCGAATACTTGGACAACTATTCGAATAGTTACAATCTTCAGAGACAGGAATATTCGAATACCACCAGAACTATCCGAATACAGGTATGCTCATTTACTCTCTTAGTATTCGAATGATTTCTTGAGTATTCGAATAGTACCCCCTTTATTCGAATACACATGTAATTATCCGAATAAAAATAGACCTAAATATAAAGGAACTAAGCTCAGTCTCTGATCATTATTAGATTATCACTCCATTTCTCTCCACATACAAACTCTTCCAATCTTCTTCGACTCTCTCTTGCGATCAAAACCCTCTAAAAATCTCACCATTTCCTCCTCCAAATCTCCAAAAATTCACAGTTTACCAGAAAACCCAAATCTTCGACATACCTCAGTAAACCCAGAATAAGAACAAAGGGAGCTAATGTTGAGAAAGGAGAAGTTACTCCTCCTCCAAAATCATCCTCGAAAAAGACTTCAACTCAGAAAACCCCACAGAAATTCAAACCCAAGATTGCTGATACTTCATTCAAGGGGCCATCTCGAGCCAAAGGAGTTGTTATCAGAGAGCCAATGGAGACTAGGTCTGTATCTAAAGCTACTGCAACCACTAAGGACAAAGACACTGCTAGTGCATCTTCCAATGATTCTTCTACCGAGAGTGACAGCCTGGATCAAACAGTGAGGAATGTTGTCAAAAATATTATGCAAAATGTTGAAGCCGGGCCTAACAAGACTCCTCAAATTCAGTCTCAAATAAGTATGCCTGAAGGATCTCGAAGCTTGATTGAGGAAGAAAAAGCTGGACCTCCTATAGATTTCAATAATGGACCACTTTTTTAGCCTGATGAGAAAAAGAGGAAATAAGAAGGTTTTAGTTGAGGAGAGATTGGAGTCCACAGTGAGAGGTCAGAAAATGCAATTATCTCCCTCTATCATCAACACTTACCTAGGATATGATGCAGATGAGTTTGATGAAATTCCTGAGTACTCTAATGAATAGATTCATCAGATCATTAAGCCAATAAGACAAGCAAAGAAGTTCTCTTCAATGTGTCTCAATAATACATAAAGAATTCTGCGGTACATCTATACAAGAGCTATTGTCAACAAATTCCAGAATTTCAACTTCTTTTCATACAGTGATACGATCCAGCAAGTTGTGTCAAATTCAAGCGATCCTTTGCAAATACCAAGTGGACCAATCACAAGAGCAAGAGCCAAACAAATTAAGGAAGCATTAAATGGGCTAGTGCAAGATACTTGGACAAAGCAAGTAGCAATTGGATCAAAGCTTGACAAAAATGCTGAAAACGTCACTAACTTCATATGGGCTGCAAATGGAGATATTGATCAAGTTTTGGGTTTGCAAACTTGGAACTAAAGAGCTTGGACCAAGTACTACATATGGCAGGCTCATTTGGGCCTAAATAAGCACATTTTGAGCCTTAATTTGCTGATTACATATTCTTGAAGTTAGGTGTGCGAAAATCAACAAGGAGTTGGTGGCAGATTTGACTTTTGGTTTCTTTAAGCATTTGTATTTGATTTTTCAACTTTCTTCTAGATTGTATTAGAATTTTGTGTTCATGTATTAGACTTTTAGGTTTCCTAGCATATGGTATCAGACTTTGTATTTTCTATGTTCAGATTTGCACCTACTACAATTAGGTCATATTTCCCTATAAATACTTGGTGCTTCTTCATTTGTAAGACACACAATTGAGATTTGAATCATAAATGAAAGTTGCACTTCTGCACTTTGTTTCTTGAGAGTGGATTCTCTCTAAGGGTTCTTTTTAGAACTAACAAACTTATCAAGGCTTGATCAACCTTGTGGCATTTTTCTAACACTTCGGGTCCTTGTTCTTTCATGTTCAAGGGTTCAAGTGGATCGTCGATCTGTGTTTAGCTTTCTTGGGGTGTGTATATTTCAGAATTGGTTGTGGGTTCGTGGGATCTTCTCTTGTGGGTTCACACCATACAGAGACTTCCATCTTTTGGCCTATCTATTGTCTAAAGTGAAGCTGAATATTAGGGAATTCATATACCAAGAAATTGAGAGATACAGAATGGGATCCAACAAAACTCCTCCTGCTCCTACCAGAAAAGTTCCTCCTCCTTCTGACTTTTCGCTCCGTCTTCCCCCCAACCTTTCTGATAATGACAAAAGGGGGGAGAATAGTTTTCAGCCATCACCCTCTTTATAACTTACCAGTCGCCAGACAACATGGAGAATTGGTGCGAACCCACAAGGGAAGATCCCACGAACCCACAACAAATTCCGAAATATACACACCCCAAGAAAGCTAAACACATATCGACTATCCACTTGAACCCTTGAACTCGAAAGAATAAGGACCCGAAGTGTTGGAAAACGCCACAAGGTTGATCAAGCCTTGATAAGTTTGTTAGTTCTAAAAAGAACCCTAGAGAGAATCCACTCTCAAGAAACAAAGTGCAGAAGTGTAACTTTCATTTATGATTCAAATCTGAATTGTGTTTCCTACAAATGAAGAAGCACCAAGTATTTAAAGGGAAAATATGACATAATTGTAGTAGGTGCAAATCTGAACATAGAAAATACAAAGTCTAATACCATGTGCTAGGAAACCTAAAAGTCTAATACATGAACACAAAATTCTAATACAATCTAGAAGAAAGTTGAAAACTCAAATACAAATGCTTAAAGAAACCAAAAGTCAAATCTGCCACCAACTCCTTGTTATTTTCGCACACCTAACTTCAAGAAAATGTAGTCAGCAAATTAAGGCTCAAATTGTGCTTATTTAGGCCCAAATGAGCCTCCCATATGTAGTACTAGGTCCAAGCTCTTTGTTTTGAAGTTTCCAAGCCCAAAACCTGATTAACAACTCCATATTTAGCACAAATGAACTTAGTGACGTTTTGAGCATCTTTGTTTTGTAAATCAGATTTATTGATCCAATTGCCATTTAATTTACAACAACTTCTTCAATCAGCCCAATCAATGCTTCCTTGAATATTTTAGCTTGTGTGCTCATGATTTGTGTAGCTGGAATTTGAAAATGATCATTTGAAACGGAAGAAATGTCACTTGAATTTGAAGGGACAACTTGTTGATTCTGGATCGCATCATTCCCTCTCTCCTCAAAAGGATTCGTCCTCGAATCTTGACTTGATTTTGGAGAGTTAATTTGTTGATTCTAGGTCACATCATTCCCTCTCTCCTTAAAATGATTCATCCATGAATCTCCACCCGGATCAAATGGACATATATCAGCCGCATTAAAAGTAACAATAACAATATACTCACAAGCTAGATCAATCTTGTAAGCATTATCATTTATTCTTTCAAGAACTTGAAATGGACCATCTCCTCTTGGAGCTAATTTTGATTTTCTTTGAACTGGAAATCTTTCTTTTCTCATATGCACCCACACCCAATCTCCAGGTTCAAAAAGAACACGCCTTCTTCCTTTGTTGGCCTTGAATGCATAATGTTCATTTTTCTTTTCAATTTGCTGTTTTACACACTGATGAAGTTGCTGCACTATTTCAGCTTTCTTTTTCCCATCAAGACTTGCTCTCTCATCAATTGGTAATGGTAATAAATCCAAAGGAGTTAGTGGATTAAAACCATATACTATTTCAAAAGGAGAATAATCAGTAGATGAATGCACACTTCTATTATTTGCAAATTCAATGAATGGCAAACAATCTTCCCAATTTTTCAAGTTCTTTTGAATCACAATTCTGAGTAATTGTGATAAGGTTCTGTTAACAACTTCAGTTTGTCCATCAGTTTGTGGATGACAAGCAGTAGAAAATAACAATTTAGTACCAAGCTTTCCCCACAAAACACTTTGAAAATGATTCAAGAATTTGGTATCCCTATCAGAAACAATACTTTTAGGGACGCCATGAAGCCTCACAATTTCTTTAAAGAACATATCAGCAATGTATGTGGCATCATCAGTTTTATGGCATGCAATGAAATGTACCATTTTATAAAATCTATCAACAACCACAAATATGGAATCCATTCCTCTTTTTAACCTAGGCAAAGCCAAAACAAAGTCCATTGACATGTCAATCCAAGGTTCACTAGGTACAGGTAAAGGAGTATACAAACCATGTGGCAAGACTCTAGATTTAGGCTTTTTACATGTTATGCATTTAGCACAAATTCTTTCCACATCACGTTTCATTTTAGGCCAAAAGAAATGCTCATACAAAACATCCAAAGTCTTTTTCACACCAAAGTGACCCATTAAACCTCCCCCATGTGCTTCTCTAACAAGCAATTCACGCAATGAACATTGAGGCACACACAATCTATTTTCTTTAAACAAGTACCCATCAACTCTATAAAATTTAGCAAATTCTTTCTTTTCACAATCAAGGAAAAATTCAGCAAAATCAGCATCATTTGCATACAACTCCTTGATATATTCAAAGCCAAGCAACTTAGTATTAAGAGTTGAAAGAAGAGTATACCTTCTAGACAATGCATCAGCAACCACATTCTCATTACCTTTCTTGTATATGATGACATATGGAAATGTCTCAATAAATTTCAGCCAACATGTATGCCTTTTGTTGAGCTTACCTTGACCAAGCAGTACACATAACAAAGGAAATCAATGTTTTCCATGCAACAATCGGAATTTTCCAGAATTGAAAACAATTGTTCCTTTCTCAAAACTTCAAGCACACATAGCAAATGATTCACATGCTGATCATGTTTGTTGCTATAAATAAGAGTATCATCAAAACAAGCTGCAACATGCATATAAGAACACCTACAAACTGCAAAATCCATGGGCCAATGAAAATTCAAAGTGTTGAGTTCAAGGCATCTTAAGGGCAGCAAGTTATCAACAATATCAAACTTTAGAGAACCAGAATGTTTTTCAATGTCACTTGAAGGAAATGAAGGTTCAATGCTTCTTGAAAACAAGAATCCATTGGGTGGCTTCTTAGGAATCAAGTCCAAGAATTCCTGAAACACAACAAAGTCACAAGGCAAATAATGATTAAGATTATTAGTAACCAAAACAATATCCTTGCCATCACTCTTAACCTCACTTTTCTCATGACTCTTTTCATCTTTCTTTTCACTGAATTCTTCACTCTCATTTTTGCTCTCTTTATTTTGACAACACTCTATGCTCTCAATATCTTTTTCTCCCTCAAAATGATTTTCTCTCTTTAGAACAACTTCACTAAAATCACTCTCACTAATATTTTCACTTTTCATTTCATGATTGAGAGGAACTTCTTCAACCACATGATTAGTGTTTGGACTAATGAGGTCTTCTTCAACACATTGGTCTGCAAGATATTCAACATTCAATACTTCCTCCTCCTTAGCTAGCTCTTGCTCATCATTAGAAACTGCAACAATGAAGCTTTCAATCTCCTTTGCATTGGAGCTACGTTCTGAACATCTTTGTTGCTTGATTTTTTGCTCATGTTCAGCAACAAATTGAACCAAAAGATCAATGTCCAAGAAGCTAAAGGTCTTTGCAAAAGAAGCTAATTCAGGATTAAGCCCATTCACAAAATGATCCTTAGTGGCTTTTGAAGTTTCTTTCACTTTAGCTCTAGTCATAGCTAATTCCAACTCTTGAAAATATTCATCAACAGTCATGGAACCTTGTTTCAACTCCTGCAACTTTCTTTGTAATTCTCTTTTTGATTTAGAGTTGTAACTAGACATCCATTGCTCTGCTTCATCAGTAAACCTTTGAATTCCTTTTAGTAAGGAGTCAAAATATGTTTGAAGCTCTTTTTCATCATGCATATTGATGATACCTAAAAAGTTAGATTTAGAGAAAAATGTACCTCACCACTCTACTCACGTGTTTCACTCAAACAAGTTTAGTGTCACTCGTGTTTCACTCAAATTTGGCTTTTAGATTGATGTATGTCACTCTTGCCTTTTTCCACTCTAGATTCCTCTTGAGGAGCTTTAAAGAACTAGGCAATTCATAATCAAAGCAATCACAATTTGCAGAATCAACACAACACTTAGAAATATGGAATATCAAAGTGAGTTTTGGAAAAGGAAGTTCAAGGAAATCAAGAGCTTAAATGACACAGACTTCACAAATTCTGGATGTGACAATAGATGTTGCTCAAAACACTTCCAACACAATCCTTTTTTTTTCAGTATTTTTTTTGTCTCTTATCAAATTTTTTTTTCTTTTTCTTTTTATGATGCTCTTTTCTTTGTTTTTCTTTTTTCGTTTTTCTCCTCTACTGAAATTTAAAGAGAATCTATCACAAACAACAAAACTCAAGAAATCTGAACCCAGAAGTTCCATAAAAGCGTCTATATTGGTAAGACTATATATAACTCACAGTGGAAATTTTGGATAGAGTTGATACTAAAACGAACAGAAAGATAAGATTCTAAACTATGAAAATGACCTATTGGACGATGTAAAACACAAAGGAAAAGAGGTCAAACAAGGACAGAATATTTTAGGACGTTCTGGAAAAACGAAGAAGAATAAGCCCAGAATTTTCCAGAAAATACAACTAGATTAAAATAGATAGAACTCACAAAAGACAAATCGGATTGAAACGATTCCAAACCGAGATGAAAGAAGAGATTCTGAACTATGAAATTGACATACTAAATATTGGAAAACACAAAGAAAAACTTGATGAACAGAAGTAACAAATCTGGACACGGACAGACACAAGAACAAAGCACAAAACTTGAAACGAAAATGAAAACGAAGAACAGATAGATATGACCTGAATTTAGATCCGAAGCTCTGATACCAAGATGGTGCGAACCCACAAGGGAAGATCCCACGAACCCACAACCAATTCTGAAATATACACATCCCAAGAAAGCTAAACACATATCGACGATCCACTTGAACCCTTGAACATGAAAGAATAAGGACCCGAAGTGTTGGAAAACGCCACAAGGTTGATCAAGCCTTGATAAGTTTGTTAGTTCTAAAAAGAACCCTAGAGAGAATCCACTCTCAAGAAACAAAGTGCAGAAGCGTAACTTTCATTTATGATTCAAATCTGAATTGTGTTTCCTGCAAATGAAGAAGCACCAAGTATTTAAAGGGAAAATATGACATAATTGTAGTAGGTGCAAATCTGAACATAGAAAATACAAAGTCTAATACCATGTGCTAGGAAACCTAAAAGTCTAATACATGAACACAAAATTCTAATACAATCTAGAAGAAAGTTGAAAACTCAAATACAAATGCTTAAAGAAACCAAAAGTCAAATCTGCCACCAACACCTTGTTATTTTTGCACACCTAACTTCAAGAAAATGTAGTCAGCAAATTAAGGCTCAAATTGTGCTTATTTAGGCCCAAATGAGTTGGTGGCTCTTTGTGATTATTTAGGCCCAAATGTACAAGAAAATTGTGCTTATTTAGGCCCAAATGTAGTACTAGGTCCAAGCTCTTTGTTTTGAAGTTTCCAAGCCCAAAACCTGATTAACAACTCCATATTTAGCACAAATGAACTTAGTGACGTTTTCAGCATCTTTGTTTTGTAAATCAGATTTATTGCTCCAATTGCCATTTAATTTACAACAACTTCTTCAATCAGCCCAATCAATGCTTCCTTGAATATTTTAGCTTGTGTGCTCATGATTTGTGTAGCTGGAATTTGAAAATGATCATTTGAAACGGAAGAGATGTCACTTGAATTTGAAGGGACAACTTGTTGATTCTGGATCGCATCAAGAATCAACAACATGGTCAGACACGATAACCTTCTCTCAACCTTGTTGTTTACTTACCAGTCACCAGACAATATGGAGAATCAACAACATGGTCAGACACGATAACCTTCTCTCAACCTTGTTGTTTCATCCATCAAATTTTATCAGAGCTTCTGAGATATTTAGTTTCCTAAATATTTAGAATATTTAGACTGTTTATCTTCACTTATGTTGTCTAGTTTATTGAACCTGACCTTTGCTTTAATATATATATATCTATTCTTGCCAGTCATCTACATTCTGATTTATATCACTTAGTTTTGTCATCATCAAAAAGGGGGAGAATGTTAAATTCAGAGTTTTGATGATAACAAACCTAAGTCTAGTTTGATTTGTCTCTGCATTCTTATTCACAAGATTTTCACTAAGAAAGTATTCGAATAGTATACCTACTATTCGAATAGTGGAACTCAGTTTCTATTAGCTATTATTTTGATAAGTCTCAGATTATTCGAATAGTCAAATAATTATCATGATAATGCATATGTTATTCGAATAAAGTTACACTGGCACATAGTCATATTATTCGCATATACTCTAACTATTCGATTAGTATAATCTAGTATATCAGTTGAAAGTTTTCTGATCAAAAAGTATTCGAATAGCCAGTACACTATTCGAATAGGGTTTATATTCTCCAAAGTAAATATCAAATGTATTATTCGGATAATAATATGACTATTTGAATAAGAATGGTCACTATTCGAATACTATGGCCATTATCAGAATAATTGGTGTTTGCTTAAAAGAGTTTTCAAATTCTATTATTCGAATAGTATGTATACTATTCGAATAGTATATCCACTATTCGAATAGTGATATTAATATTCGAATAGCATTTTAAAGCCAACATCAAGCCTATGAGATTGAAATAGGCAAGAAGACTATTCGAATAATATTGAAAACTGAAAGAAAATATTTTTAGTCAAACTCGAAAGCAAGTATTCGAATAGTAACTCATGTATCAGGATAATCTTTTTGAATTTAAGAGATCACTATTCAAATAGGTATCTCAACTATTCGAATAGTCTCAGTGTAAAATTTCAAATATTATCCGAATAGAGAAAAAGGTATTCGAATAGTAAGTTATCTGTAAAGACTTAAACTATCCTGATAATTATAATAGTATCCGAATACTTGTTCTTCATGAAAAACAGAGCATCATATCTAAATCTAAATTTCTCAGATTCATTGAGTACTTTCATTAATCTTCATTAATCTTGCTTATTATCTTTTTATTTCATGATTAACATTCTTAAAGCAACTTACAGGAGATTGATACTTCAGATTTCTGGATTCCAAGAAAAGCAGATATACTGTGTAAGAAACGTTAAATGCACACTGAGTTTCTACCAACGCATTCTCTTCACCTCAACGGCTATATCAAATAACATAAAGAATGTTCCAATAAATGCTCAGTGAGTAACGGATAAACAGAATGCCTCCAACGGTCATTAAAATCTCTCCAACTACAAATAGCAAAGGCATTCAAAGCGGGAGTTAAGACGTTGAACTACCGAACTGACAAATATTCATTTTCTGAGCTCTTAGTCTTTTGTTTTAATACGCTTCAGTGTTTACATCACTAACTCTTTAAGAGAGAACATTCATTGATTTAATACACTTGTTTTGAGAGATATCTTAAGGTTGTGGGACCTTAAGTTGGGCATCAATTTACGTGGTGTAAAGGGGAGCGAGTATTCAAAGTGAGGAATAGATCACTGTGTACGAGGTGCCAAGAACCCATTGAATCTTGGAAAGTATAGTGAAGGCACAGATTCTATCTGTGGACTGGACGTAGGTCATTGTGAATTAGACCGAACCAGTATAACTCCTAGCGTATACCTCGGTGAAAGTTTTCTAACACTTTAATCTTCTCCTTAATGGTTTTCAGTTTTATTTGTCTTATCATAAATTTTTATTATCACCCAATTCACCCCCCTCTTGGGTGAAAAGCTTGCACTAACATCATGAAGGTCAGAGAAGCACAAGTATGCCTGAGTGAGACTTCATATGCCCGAATGACACATCAGCACTCACGAGTGAGAAATCTAACTCTCTCAAATTCTGATGCAAGTGCTGATCACAAGGGTATATTACATGAGAATATTCTTCTCACTCGAGCAGGAGTATGTGTGCTCGAGTGAGGGCCCATATCACCTGCGAGTGCAAAATCTCACTCTTGCTAAAATGGTATGTGAGTGTTGTCTAGAAACGAGTCTCCTAGTATAATATGCAAGGCCACTCGAGCAGAAGGAGTTGTGCTCGAGTGAGGCCCCACATCACTCGCGAGTGAGAAAATTATCTCTCTGAAATCTTGAGCGAGTGCAAGAAGAAAACTGAAGAGCAAGTAGAAAAATGTTAAGTTCACTCAAGTGAGCCCATCTATGCTCGAGTGATACTCTGCCAGAAGACAAAATGCACCAGTCTTATAGCGTTCAATCCGAATATGGTTTAATGATATTTATTTATCTTATCATCACTTATTATTATTATTTAACATCATTTTGAATGTATTATAAGTGTGATACAGGAGATGAACGTTGAAATAAACAGACGCGAAGGAAGTCAAACAACGGCAGACAACATCATGACAAGCACGTACCTACCACATTCAAAGTTTTCACACGTGCGCATGCCGTTCCACAGTAACATGACTCGCTCCATAATGATCATTATTCAAATGGGCAAAAATGAATGTCTATAAATACAAGGTCCCAGAGATCGTCAAAAATAACGAAGCACAATAATTCACAAGCAATTTTACGAGTCTCTGTTATTCACATTTTCTCTGTATTCATATTGATCTTCAGTGTTTATCATACTTGCTCTGTAAGAGAGTCTATATACATTTCAAATTCTATTTTCATTTGACCTCAAGGTATTGGGACCTTGAGAGGGTAGATATCCTTACGAGAGAAGCAGTTGAGAGAATTCCTAGTTAAACCTTCCACTCATAAGACTTATAAGATACAAGCAGTAGAGAACGTTGCTGCTCGTAAGACTTACAGTGGTGTAAGCGGGAGAGAACGTTGTTGCTCATAAGACTTGTACACGTAAGCAAGTGGGAAAGGTCATAGGTTGTTTTTCTGCACGTAACACTTGTCGTAAGAGGGAGAGAAATTTCTTAGTGTGAGAATATTTCTGCTCGTAGTCCGTTCGAGGACAATTGTTGTTTTGTGGCATTCTGAGAGCCCATTGAATCTTGGAAGAATAGTGAAAATCTCAGTAGGTCTTGATCTCTGAGGATTGGACGTAGGCCTGGTTTTTAGGCCGAACCAGTATAACTCTCTGTGTTCCAATCTTCTCAACTCTACTCTGTCTACTACTATTTTCATATAACCACATCAAGCGAAAAATTTATCACACCGCCCAATTCACCCCCCTCTTGGGTGAAGCTTGCCTCTTTCATACCAAAATACCCTGCCCTATGGGAATGGAATGAGCAGTAAGGCTGGAATCCAAGTGCTTAGGAATGGACCAGTGGGTCTCATGTTTGTGTTTTAATGCTGCATACTATGTACTAAATCTTGGATACAGTTATGATGATTGCTAAAAGCTATTAATGACCTTTGTTGATGTTATGATTGTTTGTGTTGCATGTTCTGTAAGCTTGCTTATGAAAGGGATAGACTAAGTAACAAGAGGTGACTCCCCGAGGTAAAGTCAATTCTTTATGAATGGCAAAATTTTGAGGAAAAAATTTATTGAATGGGTGGTGAATTGTAATATCCCAAATTTTAGGCCTAGAAGCTTAAGGATAAGTCTGAATCAAGCAAACTATTATGCCCAGTTTAGCAAACTACTGTATGATGGATCTGTGTGTGACATTAGTTGGATATAATTTACTAGTATAAGTATACATTGGCACACTTAAGCGCCATATGATGGCACACTAAGGGTATATGTGGCACCATATAGGGCCCACAAGCCTTCATCCGAAGTTTTCCAAGAAACACCGGTATGTGCTCGGTAATTCCCTAACTCATAGTCCATGTGGCGACATCTGAGGGATCACACGGATAGTTGGCGCGTTCTTGAATTCATATGGACATATGGACTCTAGATAAAGTTACTTTAAAAAAGTAGCTTTAATAAAGTAACATTATGACTTAGCTTTTGTGATGGTACCAAAGAAGGTGCCAAATGTCCTACCATCATTGTATTCACTTTATGACTTTTTTGTTGGCTCATTGAGTAGATGACACCTAGGATTTAGTCAGGACAACTCACCGGTCTCTGGTCTGGCCACATTCCCAACTACCCTTGACATCAATCATGAAAGCTGGGGAAAAGTCATCAGAATCTACTCCCCCTGACATTGAAGTCGGCCAGGGCTCAAGGACATGTGGCACTTTTTAGGCCACACACTTATGACATATGGCATTAAATACTCCCAACACCACCCATACTTGTCAATTTTGTCCAAGAAAGAGAAATATGAGAGAAAAATAGTGAGCAAATAAGAGAGGAGAGGAGGGGAATGTTCTTAAGGAAAAAGAACGTGTTCTTGCCTGATTCAAGCCTGAATCGGAGTGTCTGACCGATTGAGCCTTCATGAATCTTCTTCTATTCATCGAGGGCTATGATTCTTCAATTTTGGATTCTTGATCAGAGTAGTTTTGTGCCATCTCTAAGGTGGAGGTGCTGCCGGAATCAAGAACAGGGTATTACACTGGATGGAGGTAAGCATGTGCTTTGATTTGAGTATAATATCCTGAGTGTTTGATAAATTTTCTTAAGGTTGTTATGATGCTAAGATTTCTACCAGACCTTGAACCCTAGGAAGAAATGTGATTTTGGCGATTTTAATGCTTCCATTGGGTTCAAAACGGAAAACTGTGTAGGATAAAGATGAGGATCTGATTTCAAGAACAGCAGGATAGAAAACAGAATTTTGACACATAAACCCTTAAGTATCAGCCATGGTGAGTTCATAGGGAAGGAATATGATTTTGGTAAATTTGACTTTTCCAATGACACTAGTACAGAAAAGGGATTTTAGACTAGAACATTTAGACTGGTTATATTGGATAAGGTCGTACAAATATGACCGGTGGTATTTTTGTAATTATGATCAAATTTTAAGATCGGTTATATTTAAAACCAGTCTTAAAAATAATTTTAAGACCGGTTCTAATAAAAACCGGTCTTAAAATATATACCATTTAAAAAATAAAAATATGTAATATATTTTCTAGACCAGTTTTATATATAACCGATCTAGAAAATATTATCTGAATTAAAGACAATGAAAAAATAAAATGTTTATTATTTTTAAGACCGGTTGTAAATAAAAGCCGATCTTAAATATTAAAACTTTAATACCGGTTATTATTAATAACTGTCTTAAAAAGTTTTTATATTTTTAAGACCGGTTATTTATTAATAACCGGTCTTAAATATTACTTTTAAGATCGGTTTTTTATTACTTTTAACTCTGAAATCTGATACTCAAGCACATCAGTAAAACCCCTAGTCGGTTCGCGGTAGGTCCTCCTTTCGCCTTCTCTCCTCCGTCCTTAACCTTCACCGCCGTCAATGCAGATCTACGGTTGAATATATTGCCGTAAGGCTATTGTCGCTTGTTCCCTCCGATTGGTTTCATTCTCAACCTCATTTTTGTTGTCAGGTTTGTGTTTCAATCGCCAGGCGTTCAATTAAATTATTGGTTTCATTTTTGGGTATTTCATTAAAATTGTGAGATGTCTTAGCCTCCATTTTCTTTGTTTGATTCTTGCAGCAAGTCGTCAATTTACTTTTCAGAAGTGTCCATAGCCTCCTAAGTGAGACCTTACTCGATTCGTAAAGTGGCCAAAGACTATTCAAATCCAGAGGAAGAAGAGGATCCTCAAGCAAAGGTTGAAGGTACCGTTAATTATTCTGAAAATTTTTACTATATGCATGTGTCTAAGGTTAATGTCCTTATGCTTTTATGGACCTGGGTTTTTTTTGGTTGTGTATGTGAAGGGTTCTAAGTCTGCCTCCTAGTGCATTTAGGACTATCTACGTGTCTATGGTGCTTCATACTATATAAACTCTTGCAGGAACATTTTGATGAATGAAAACTTGCTCGTGTTCGTATTTCTAAACTCTGTATTTGATGCGATCCAGAATCAACAAGTTGTCCCTTCAAATTCAAGTGACATCTCTTCCATTTCAAATGATCATTATCAAATTCCATCTCAACAAATCATGAGAGAACAAGCTAAAATATTCAAGGAAGCATTGATTTGGCTGATTGAAGAAGTTGTTGTAAATCAAATGGCAATTGGATCAATAAATCTGATTTACAAAACAAAGATGCTGAAAACGTCACTAAGTTCATTTGTTCTAAATATGGAGTTGTTAATCAAGTTTTCCGCTTGGAAACTTTAAAACAAAGAGCTTGGACCTAGTACTACACATGGGAGGCTCATTTGGGCCTAAATAAGCACATTTTGAGCCTTAATTTGCTGATTACATATTCTTGAAGTTATGTGTGCGAAAATCAACAAGGAGTTGGTGGCAGATTTGACTTTTGTTTTCTCTTGCATGTTGTATTTGATTTTTCAACTTTCTTCTAGATTGTATTAGAATTTTTTGTTCATGTATTAGACTTTTAGGTTTCCTAGCACATGATATTAGATTTTGTATTTTCTATGTTCAGATTTGCACCTACTACAATTAGGACATATTTCCCTATAAATACTTGGTGCTTCTTCATTTGTAAGACACAATTCAGATTTGAATCATAAATGAAAGTTGCACTTCTGCACTTTATTTCTTGAGAGTGGATTCTCTCTAAGGGTTCTTTTTAGAACTAACAAACTTATCAAGGCTTGATCAACCTTGTGGCATTTTCCAACACTTTGGGTCCTTGTTCTTTCGTGTTCAAGGGTTTAAGTGGATCGTCGATCTGTGTTTAGCTTTCTTGGGGTTTGTATATTTCAAAATTGGTTGTGGGTTCGTGGGATCTTCCCTTGTGGGTTCGTACCAGTATTTTTGCTTCAAAACTAATTCTATATTTTTGCATGTATATTCAATATAGTAAATTACTTGGGAATTGCTTTTGAACTTGCTTGTGTTCATGTATGTTCATATTGCCTAACTCTATATTTTTGCTTCAATACATTCTCTGGATTCATAATGCTTCAATTCACTTTTTAACTTTCATAAAGGAATTTCTTGCTTCTCACTATCCATAGATTTTTATCAACTTGTGCATTGCAATTAATTATTTGTTCATGTTTGCATAACTTGGGAATTTCTTTTGAATGATGCCTTTGTAAATAGTGCCGTGTTATAGCAATAAGTACCATGTAGAAAAATTTCCTTAAACCATTACTAGCTATCCTTAAATAGTGTCCTTAAAGTAAGGATAATGAGTCATCCTAGTGAGGGTACTCCAGATCCAACTAATGTTAATCAAAGCGAGCCTAACAATGCTCCGAGCCAGGAACACAGTGAGCCACGTAACCGACCTAGATGAAGGGGTATAAGAGCCACCCGATTGAGAGACATTCCTCTCAATCGGAATACTGGGGAAAAGATTTTGATTCAGTTTGATAGATATTGTAAACCAATCAGGCATAATGCCCAACGGTAAAGAAGTTTTGTTGGCCTCCTAGCATGCAACAAGCCTAGCATCTTGATAGAGTAGTGGAGAAATGTGGATAAAAATGTGAAGTGATATATTTGAGAAACTATCCAGCTCACTTACAACATTCCTGAAAATGAAGCCCTGTATAACAAGACAATGACGTATTGTGATAAACGCTGGAGGAAGTTTAAGATAGGTCTAGCCAACAATTACGTGCATATTGAGGTAGAAGAAGATCAGCCTCATCCTAATCCATGTGACCAATATTCTTTTATTGATGAACACATTGGTAAGAATTTAGATGGCTTCGGACTACTCCAGAAGCATTGGTGAGTTGACTTAATTTGCATTTGATTTACTTATGAATTTTGAATTGTCTTTATTGATTGTTTTCTTATTTGCAGGAAAAGGCAAAAGGCCTAAGAGAGTGGTAGAAAGAATGATTGCCCCCACACAATATCTCATGGGGGTTATGTCAAGGTCGAGAAAGACTTGTTGGCAGCTAAACGGAAGAGATTGGAAGAAGCATTTTAATCCGATCCTTCTGTTCTTCCTTCTCCACTGTCTCCTATATGTCGCGAAGAGAAGCGGTTGTTCACTCACCAAAAGAGTAGTAGGTCTTATACGAGTGAACAATCTCGTATAGTTGGTGAGAAAATTGTAAGTAAGCAAATTGTTCTTCTTTCTTATTGTTTGTTGACTTGTCGTTATTAATTATTTAGTAAGCAAATTTCATTACTAACATTTGTCATCCGTGTCTTATAGGAGGAGCTTAAAAAAATAAGCTAAGGGATCGTTTAGGTGGGATGGGAGGAATGACATCTTGACCATAGCTACAGGAAAACGTGAGCATCCCGGCCATGTCAGGGGGGTTGGAGGAGGGGTAGGCATAAGGGATTACTTTCAAGCACCCCCATGCCGTTCCTCAAGTAGTATGGTGATGAGGGAGTAGATGGAGCATATATTGGCCACTGTGAGGGTGGAAGCTAGGGCCGAGGTAGAAGCATCATTTTATGCACGATTTGAAGAAAGCTTTAGCAAGATGAAGGAGGAATGGATGATCATAACGAGTACAAGACAAGTAGATACCAATGCTCCCCAGGCTCATTCCCTAAACCCTAAACAAAGCACTAAAGGGAGTTGTGTTGGTCAGTCATCATAGGGTCCAGGAAAAGAAATTGGTGATCCTTGTGACTTGTTTGTGGAGGATCCTCTGAGATGATTAGTTGCACGAGGGAGCATACATAACTTGGGATCAACTGTCCACCACTAAGAAATATAGGATGATCAAGTCAGAGTGGCAATTGAAGAGGTAATAATTGCAGATGCACCTCTCCCTTCCCTGCTGATGACTTCAAGGTTGTGAGCAATGTCCACAACTCTTTCATCTTATGTCTAAAGAACCTTGTCTCTGATCGAGCTGAGGATTCCCCGCCACTTCCATTTCCACCTCCAGCTCCAACTCCACCTCCCTCTACTCAAGATGTTTCACGGCCTCCATTGAATGTCATGCAACAAGTGATTCTGATGGCATATGATACATCCTTTTGAACAAGATATTGGCCTACTGAGTCAGCTATTGGCAAGTCAGGGGAGCAATGCTATCTTAAGAGGGATGATTTAATGTCCCTGGTAGCTTCTCAACAACAGCTTACGCTTTCGATTGTCCAACTCTTTTTAATGTAAGTATCTTCTCAAATTGGAAGTTAATATTTTACAAATTACGTTGTTAAAATTTGATTTGTGTGCTTGTATTATTGTAGGTACATGAATCATAGGTTGGTTGATTCTGGCAAAACTAATAAATTTAGACTCCTATGCCCACTTCAACTCTATGACAAAGGGACCACTACTGCTATCAGACACACATACTTATCACACAGGCTTAGTTAAACCTCAATTGAGTGTTTCTTAGCACCATATTGCTTGGGTAAGAAACAAATTTATATTTCATAACATACATAATATTTTATATTTGCTTAAAAGTCTTCCCTTTTTTCAATGATCATTGGCAATTGGCTATTTTGTGCAAGAAGAGGTTATTCTGTCATCCTTTTATGCTCCCTCCACCTCAGCAAGCCAACTAGTGAATTGAATAAGATCTTGAACTCATATTTTTCTTTCATTATTAATTACCTTTCGTGCCCAAAATTTATGGAATTTGTATAAAATAAGTAACCTTTGTGATTTTGATGATATAGAGCTATGTGTACATTCCAACACACTGCTTGTGGTAGGCCTATTCGTGAATTAAAAGACTCCACACAGATCTTGCCAAAGGTTAGTTACATATTGGTTTATTTTAAGAATGTATTCAATAATAAGCCATGCTTTAATTTTATACTTGTTTTAATGATATCATATTATTTTTCAAACCAGTAGGCAACCACCGGGGTCCAACTTGTGTGGGTGCTATGTTCTAAGGTACATTTATAATATTATTACCCTAGGCACGACAAAATTTACTCAAGAGGTAAATATATATATATATATTTAAAAAAATTTGTATTACTTTTATCTTTTTTGAGTTAAGTTAATTGTTTTCCTGGCTTTGGTGTTTCAGATGTTTCATCTTGCTAACTCCTTTCTAAAAGAAGATATTGATCACATTCGCAATTGTTGTGCTGAATTAATTTATGAACTTTTACAACAGTGAGTTCTTGTAAAACTGACAAATTTTTTGTATATATTGATGATGAATTGACATGTTGTTTGGTTGCAAAACTTGTTGGTTGCATGATTTGACATGTTTGTTGTTTTTGTGATTATGTGCAACCATGCATTTATACATCATGTGAATCTATTTGAGCTATGTCATTGGTCTGCATGTGTTTTAAACAATTATGCATATATATAGATGGTTTTAAACAACACATTGCATGAGGATATATGACATGTTATGTTACAAGTTCCCAACGAGAAGGTTAAACAAAAGGGAAATGGTAAGAGGAAGGAAACTGAACACCTTATGGCATTTAATAAGTATGGCATTAGAAGTAGCAATTCTAGGATGTGTTCTGGTAACTAACCTAATCACACACAATTAAAAAAAATTTAATACTTTTAAGACCTATTATAAAAATAACTGGTCTTAAAAGTTGTTTTAAGACCGGTTTCGCATATAACCGGTCATAAAACTGAATTTTTAAGACGGTTTTACATAAAACTGGTCTTAGAATTAAAATTTTTAAGACCAGTTATATATAAAACTGGTCTTAAAATAAATTTTAAGACCAGTTATAATAATAACCGATCTTAAAAATGTTCTGTAATTAACTTACAAAAGAGATCTTTTAAGACCAATGCTCATGACAACTGATCTTAAAAGTGTTTACTTTAAGACCGGTTATTAATACAATCGGTCTTAAAAGTAAGAATTTTAAGACCGGTTATCAAACCAGTATTAAAAGTGACATACTTTTAAGACCAGCTATATCAAGACCGGATCGAAAACTGGTCTAAAAGGTCGATTTTAACCAGTCTAAAAATCCATTTTTCCACTAGTATGAATTCTACTTGCGAAACTACATAGAAATTGCTTGTGGTATAATTTTTGGATGATTGGGTAGAAAACCCTAACTTTGGGAGCTTAAGGATAGTTGCTGCCAGATTTGATTTTAAGGAAGTCAAGTTGCTCACCGATTGATTTTAGTTGACCAAATCTTGTCCATTGACTGTGAAATTTTACAAGATATTAGTAGATATCCCATGCTTTGAATGAGGGATAGAATGCGTTATTTGGGTTAGTAGATTGTGAGTTATGATTTGTGAAAATTTCAATGTTGAATCTGGAATAAGTCCTAAGGCTGTGATGTTGATCGAGGATTCCTGGGCTTTTGTGCTCATAATTCGTAGTGAGTTATATTTTTCCTTTAAATAGGACTTAGAGAGCATTACATTGGAATTGGAATCATCCCAATTGGAATTTTCTAGATTAAGTTATGAATTTTCAACATTAACCAATGAAATCTAGTAGATTAGGGTTGACCTACGAATTTGTGGAATTTGAGGTAAATTGTGATAAGTATGGGTCCAAAGAGTAGAGACATGTTTTAGAACCCATTGTGACCACAATAGATACCCAAATCACAAGGGTTAAGAGACACATAATTTGTCTTAGGTTAGACACTTATTTGGTATAACACAAGAGTTTTGAAAGATTATGTAAAGGAAATAAATCATGAGTAATGACTTGATTTCATGGCCCTAACAAGTCAAGTGGTTATGTATCTAGGGCCATGAAATGTCAAGCAAGAAGCAATGGAAGGTTATTCAAGCATCTTCAATGGTTGGAAGAAGAGGGAACAAGGAGAGGACAAAAAGGCAAAGGTAGTGAACTTACCTACTTTGCTTGTACTTGATATGTATGCCTATTTATTGATGTGTATGTTGCTTTGGTTGATTATGTGAAGCATGTATGAATGTTTGAAGCCATGTTTCAATGTATGCTATGGCCATAAGTATGTTGACATTGAGCATGCAATATGTCATTATGTGAGCATGAATTTAATTTAATTAAGGCAAGCATGTCATGCACTAAGAATTTATCTTACATGCACAATTGGTAATGTTTGCTACTATGATTCTCCCAAATGTCACCCTCCTTCAACAACCATATAGGAATATTGAGCACAAAGGGGGAGCAGGAAGATGTTTGAAGGGAAATGTGAAGGAGAATTGAAGATTAATGCATGATAATATGTTATATGTAAATTATTGTGCAGCATGATTATCGTATAACATGCCAAGTTGAATGACGATTATTGAGTATGTTATCTATGGCATTTACATGTGTGAATATAAATAGAAAAGTAATTCTGGATATTTGGTAGATCTAACATTCATGAAATTTTTAAGTTAAGATAAGAACTCAGAAAGGTAAAATGTTTACCAAGTGAATAGTGCCTCAAGAATAATTGTGTAAGTTTTTGGCTGGAAGTTTTAATTAATGTTTTTCATAAGCCATAACTGTAACACTATATTTCTAAAAAATTTATATAAGTTCTAGTCATGTAATGTTTACAAACTTGAGACATTGTTCTATTATAAGTTATTAAAGTCTTGACTTCAATACAAGGTTCGAACCTGTAATTGAGTGGGTTTTCCGAAAACTTTTGAAAATACTTTAAGTGTGGTCTCAAATAGGTTTGCAATTTCACTACCACTCATCTGTTTTAAATCCTTTTATTTAAAATATAGAGCTTACTCTAGCAATAGCCCACGTAATGATGGTTAACCTATGGCCTTTTAGCAATTGGTTGCCTGATTCTAAGTCACTTATCGTATTAGGATACTAGCACGTTTGTTGATGCACTACCATATAGATTACAACTAATACAGTTAGTGCTGCTGCTACTGGTACTGCTATAACTATTTCTACTTAGTTACATTTACAAATTTTACATTTATCCAAAATGAAAGATAATCAAAGTGACTCTAATCATTCAGTATTCGCTTCACCCATTCGTGGTTAGCTTCTTCCCCTTGGAGCTGCTCACCTTTACTGTAGATTATTGATTGGAAAAGGTGATATTCAAAAGAATCCCAGTAGTAACACAAACCACTCATATGATATGCAAAATACTAAGCATGTAAAGCAAATAATCAAATAGAACACTTTCACTTGGTGACCATGAACTACAGCCCAGGGCCTATGCTCCATATGAGATTTGTAGTCTAGGGTAACCCCCTATGCTGTAGCCCAGGTAACTCCCTGTAAAACTTGTACTTACAGGTCTTACAACCTAGGGACTAAATATCTTGCGTAATATCCTAAATTTTGGCCCTTGAAGCTTATGAAAAAGCGTAAATCTAGTAGGCTACTGAGCCCAGTTTAGCAAGAGTCCCAAGAATACTCAACAAATATAATGAGTTTCATAGGACTATATGATTCATCCCTCTAAGCTAAGACCGAGTCTCCTGATTACATGACACTCAATATGTATAAGTAGTCAGACATACGATAATAGTGTATGGGTACTTAGGAATATTTGGTGCTATTTGGTGGCACCCAAGCCATATATGGCATCATCTGGGTCTATTATCCATGAAGTAGATTTCAAGGTGGCACAATAAAAAATTGCCTTGTGTATCGGTAGTCAGATGAAAGTTATCGGTGTCTTGTACAATTGGTGTGCCATAAGACACACAGGCACACATGGCAGTTTTTGAGGTATGTGGCACCATCTTATGCCACACAGGAGCATATGTGGTGCATTCTTGAAGACATAGACATATGTGGCTAATTAGTTGGATAGAAAATGTTGATATATGAGTGCAGACGGCATTTTTCAGCCAGGTGCATGTACCCTACATTTTTGAATAGACACCAGCTTGGTGTCATTTTTCTGGGACACCTAGGCATGTATGTGGCAAAATCATGAGACACAGGGGACACATGGCACTCTTCGAGCAGCCATTAAGACACATGGCAACAATCAGGGGAAAGCATGACACGTGTCGTAAAACTGAGTAACTCCAAATCAAAAAAGTAGCTTTATTAAAGTAATTTTTGTCTTCTTCCCTTGATTAATCAATTAATGACGACATTTTTAGTTGAGTAATAGATATACAGAGAATAGCCAGTACAATTCACCGTTCTCTGGTCTACTACATACCTGATTTTCCCAAATACTGAACCAGAAGCCAAATGAATTCATCAAACTTCCTTTCCCCTGACCAATGAAAATGGCCAAGCATGAGAGAGGGGAAGGGAAGATAGATTTTAGGAGGTGCACTAGGCACTCCGTAATTTCAAGAAAGAGCGTCTGGCACACCGGATTGCCGGATACCCTGTAGTTTCCAAAAAGAAAGCTAGGCACCCTAGATTTTTAAGTACTTGACACATGTAACTAGAAGATCATCTAACACCTCTAAGGGTTATTAATTTTGTATAGCACCCTAAATTAAGAGGAAAAATAAGAAAAATTATAAGAAAAAGAAAGAGGAGAGAAGTTTTGTGTTCTTAAGTTTATTCACCAATTTCAAGCCCGAGATCACGTTTTAGCCAAAAGAGTCCCCATAAACCTTTTTCTACTCATCGAGAGCTACATTTCTATGGTTTTGAATTTCTGAATAGAGGGTTTGGTGTTATCTTTTTAGTGGATATACTGCCAGAATCAAGAACTGATCATAGAATCTAATAGATATAATTGTAAGCTTTGATTTAAGTATAGTATCTCAATGTTTTGATGAGAACTTTTAAAGTTAGGGACCCCTAAGGTTTCAGCCAATAAGGGAATTTAGAGCCTTGATGGTCAAATGATGATGAATATGATTTTAGATAAGGTTTTATGATAAGTAATAACATGTCTTGAGTTTGAAATTGCAAGAACACAACTTATGCCAATTAGGGTTCATATCCGGCCAGCCTTAGTTTATAGGGTTGGAGTTGGAGTTTGGTAAAATTGAGGTTGGAAATGGATTCTATGGTAAAAAACATGTAGGAATTGCTTGTGGATATGATCTTTGGATGATTGGTTAGAAAACCTTAAGTTTGGAACTTAAAGTTTTAAGTTCAATTCTTCCATATACGAGTTAGCACTAGTACAAAATGGCCATTTTAGACCGGTTATTGTGGATAAGGTCTAAAAAGTATTACCAATGATAGTTTTATGAGTATAAAGAACTTTTGAGACTGGTTCTTAAAATATGCGGTCTAAAAGATACTATTTAGACTGGTTATCTAAACAACCAATCTAAAAAGATAAAAATAATTAAAAATTAAAAAACTTTAAAACTTTTTAGACATAACCGATCTAAAAGATAAAACATTTTAGACCGGTTATTCTTTATAACCAGTCTAAAAGATGCAGAATTAAAAAATAATATATTTTTTAATAACCGGTCTAAAAGATGAACTTTTTATACCTTATTTTGATCGTAACCGGTCTAAAAGATTTGCCCCAAATTTATCTCTTTCTTATAACCCTTTCTTCCTTGGGCCTAACTAAATTGAATCTCGCGCTCCTATTTCACACATTGCTCCTCCGTCATTACCACTGTTGCTGTTGTGTGCCACTGTCACTATCCTTTTATCATCATCAGGCTCCTCCGTGTCCACCTCTATCCTCCGTCATGACCACTCTCCTCTACTGTGACTTCCCTTCATCTGTGCCATGCATTTGAATTATTAGTATTACATTTTACTTTTCTCATCTTGATGTTTACTTATGGAATGGTAGCCTTGCATTTCAGAGATTTGTTGTGAGGACATCAAAGATACACCAATTAAAGGTAGTAGTAATAGCAAACTACCTAGTTGGTTTTTGTCACCATGTTAACAAATTAGTTTGAACTAAAATCTAAATGCTGTGTATTCTAATAAGAACTCAGATAAAAGAAGGGATAACTGAGCTGTTCAAGGACCACTCAAAAGATATGGAGGTAGCTTATATATTGTTATGCTATATTAAATATTGGCTATACTAAGAATTCAACTTTGATGGTGTTATGCTGATTACTTTGTCAATCAAATAGGACTTCTTTTGTCCAATTACTACTAAGCATACAAGATTTGTTATTCTGAAAAGTGAAAAAATAGATTGTTTTTTGTGAGTTTTACTGTTGCATAGAGTTTTCTTTTTATTTTCAAAACTTGCACAGACCTCTATTAATAATAAATGTGTTTTTTTTGTACTGGTAGTAGTTTAAGAAGCAGTAATTGGTTTTGATGGATTAACAACATCCTTAACCTCTAGTTAAGGACTGTGCTGGTGGAGACAGACAAGCCTTCCTCGCCATCTCTCTCTATTTTTTTATTAGTTTAGATTTGCTTAGTTTGTGTGATCTCAAATTCATCAGGAAGGAATTAAATCGGCCTTATTTGGACATCTGAAAAAGAATTACTCAAATTAGTTTCATGGATATATTTGGTGCTCATGATTTATATTGCGCTAATAAATTGTATTTGGCTCTCAATGGCTTAGAATACTTATAATTATTTCTTTTAGGTTTAGTACTAGCTTAGATTGTGGGTTAGAGGATGGAATATGCTGAAAAATGTTAAAAACACTAAAAATAAATTTTAAGAGCGGTTTTATGAATTATAAGGTCTAAAATAAACCTTTTAGACCGATTTTCATAATAACCAGTCTTAAAAGTTATACTTTTTAGACCGGTTATCATCACAACCGGTCTAAAAGGTCAATTTTTAGACATGATCTTGGAATAATGGTATAAAAAGTGATTTTTAAGACCAGTTGCCTAACAGTCTAAGAAGTAATAGATTTTTTAGACCGGCTGTATCAAGAACTCATCCAGAACTGGTCTAAAAAGTCATTTTTACCCAGTCTAAAAAATGACTATTCTACCAATGTAGGTCACTTGTGGATTGTTTTCATTGATCAAATCTTGTCCAATGACTGTGATATTTTACAGATGATAGTATACATCCTAATCTTTCAATTTATATATAAAATGCGCCATTTGGTTTTGTAAATTGTGAGTTATGTTCTGTTGAAGTTGAGGTTCAAACACTGAAATGTATTTTGAGGCAGTAATGTTAGCCGAGGATTCTTGAGGTTTTACCCCCAATAATTAGCACTAAATAGTATTTTTCCTTGAAAAAGACTTAAAGAAATTTCCATAGGACTTGGAACCACCCCGTTTAGAAATTTCTAGATTAAATTATGAATTTTCAAATTTGGGTGTCAAATATGCCAGATTAGGATAACCTATGGATTTGAGGTATCTAAAGTAAATTGAGATAGGTTTGATCATAAAGGGTAGAAACATGTACTAGAAGCTAATGTAGACCTCATTTGATACCTATTTGACATAATTTATGAGACTTAGGAGATAATTAATAAAGTAATGCCAGGACAAGAATTGGAATAAGCAATAACATGTTTATTCATGAATTCTGACTTCTACGATTTGATCTTTGCCTGGGCAAATCAAGAGACTGATAAACAAGGAAAAGTTGTTGGAAAGGCATTCAGGTAGGAACTCTTTCTTTCATATACTATATGATGCTCTGCATATGTATTTTACCATCAAATGTGTTGTGTTTTAAGCATTCGAAATGTTGGAAATTATGCCCTAGGGGCCAATCATTGTACTTTGAACATTATTATTTAATGAATTTCTCCATTTTATTATCATATTATTCGCATGTTCACTATGATAACTATATCCTTGGATAAATTATAAAGATTGTCTTAAATCACTACAAAAAAAACGTGATTTAGTAGCGGTTAAAAATGGGTATTAGTAGCGGTTTTAACCGCTACAAACAAGGTTAGTAGTGGTTACTAGAACCGCTACTAAATCGTACGTTGCAAGCAGTTTTGTAGCGGTTATATAAAACCGCTACTCAATCAAAAATAACCGCTACATCCTTTGTAGCGGTTCAACTTAACCGCTATAACACCCGCATGGACGAAATTTTTTCAGAGATATTTGTAGCGGTTATATAACCGCTACAAATATAAAAATTGAAATTTTGAGAGCTAAAAAAAGAATTTTTTTTTTATTTTGTAGCGGTTAACAAACCGCTACAAATATAAAAAATTGAAAATTTGTTGGCGAAAAAAAATGACATTTTTTTATTTTGTAGCGGTTAACAAACCGCTACTAATTTTGAATTTCATGAAATTAGTAGCGGTTTTGAAAATCGCTACTAATTTCATGAAATTCAAAATTGGCGCCAAAAAATTTAATTTGAGTTGTAAAAAGGCGCGTTATTTAGTAGCGGTTTAATAACCGCTACAAATATTTAAAATTTTTTAAAAAAATATACAATTATTTGTTTCTGTTTTTTCAATATTAAATTAAATAGTTTATTTTGTTATTATTTTATCTATTTCAATTAGCTTATTATTCAATAGTTTAACTTATTAATAAATAAAAAGGAAAAATGTAATTGAATTGGATTAGTATAAAATTTATATTAATAATATTATTAAGGATAGGTAGGTAATAAGGAATTATTATGTTATCTAATATAATGTAATTATGTATGAAAAATAGATGAAAATGAGATACAGTTATGATATATCTAGAAAAAAAATGGTTAGAATAAATTTTATAGAAAGGAAAGAAGTATTCTAAAAAAAATTAAAAATCTTGTTACCATATTTGATCGTATTATTCAGCTCCTCTACTCATACGAAAGAAGTTGTAAATGAGAGAAAATGAAAGAAAGGTAAGGTGAAAAGAAATTGGGGAGTGTTTGAAATGAGTTGTGGTAAGGGTATTTATAGGGATCCACGTACTATTTGTAACGGTTAATGTAGCGGTTGTTAGTTAGTAGTGGTTATTTGTATTTTTGTAGCGGTTTAATATTCATAGTGCTATTTGTAGCGGTTAATGTATCCATTTTGTAGCGGTTAATTTTTTATTTGTAGCGGTTTAATAACCGCTACAAATATTATTTTAATTTTTTTTAAAATTTTTTTTACATTTTATTTTAAAAAATTTTTTGTATTTTTTGTAAAGACAAAAGCATAATTTGAATTTGATCACTCATCGTCGCTATCCCTACAGAAATTTTGTAGAAAAATTATTGTTATTGATGTATTATTAAATTTAAAAAATTTAATTCAAATGATGTGAACTTAAAAAAACTCACCGCAGTAGAGGTAAATTGTCATCCCCTTCAGGGAAGTAGTTTTCAAAATCAGCTGGCTGAAATGACTCACTCTCGTAGGCGATGTTATCGCCTTCACCCATGTCGTAAAGGTCTCTTGGCTTTAAATGAACAACCATGTGCCAATCCCTATGCCTCTCGTCCTCGACATAATAAACCTAATATGCCTCTGAAGCTAGAATATACGGCTCATCATCTTGAGAAATACCAGTATGAATCGGCCGTGAGAAATTGAATGATGTGATCCCTAGGTCGTCAGTTGTCAATCCCTGAGAAGTAGTGGTATTTGCCCACAAACACTTGAATAGCGTCACGGTGAAACGGCCTTGATAATTAAGCTCGACCACATCAAGAAGCTTGCCATAGTAAGGGACGCCTCCGAACTGCATGTTGGCGTCACTGCTGCTCGCATAACTCCTTGTCCCAAATGTGCCATAAACACCCGAATTCTATGTTTGCAATCCTTGATCCCGTGAAACCGTGCAAAACTTAAAATCATTGACATTGTATGCTGTAAACTGTTTTACATGATCAAGAGGCCGATTACGAGAGCTCTGAAATCTGGTGAGTGTGGGTTGTGGTCATTTAGTATTCTGCGCGCAAACTAGCTCGGGAATTCTCTGTGGACCCTCCTATCAACTTCTGAGGATGTCTGTGTACAGATCCTGAGTTGACACTTCACATGACTTCTGAATTCCCTGCAATTAATAATGGAAAGGCGTTGTGAAATGAAAATGAGAAATGTTACGAAAGATATAGATCGAATAACATGTGAGTGTACAATTCTTACCATATGAAAGGTTCAACTTGAGTGCAATTAATCAAGACATGTCTATGTGCTTGGAACTTCTCAGTTGCCGTTAGTTTGAAGTTCTCAGTGGCTCCAACTGGTTTACCAACACGAGGGATAAATTCTCCTGATGTCGGCTCAGGTTCAGGATAATCGTCAACACGAGGCGGGCGGTTGAAAGCCGTCTCAAGATCATCAAAGTACCGTGAGCAAAAATATAGCACCTCATCCCCTATATAGCCTTCAGCTATAGAACCTTCTAGCCACGCTTTATTCCTCACGTAAGATTTTAATTTCCCAAGGAACCTACGAAGTACAGAAGAGAAAATTGATATAAAATGATGAAAAGGACGACTAGCAAACATTAAATACGAACAATAAATTAAAGCACATATTTAAAATGAGTACCTCTCAATCGGATACATCTAACGATATTGTACTGGTCCAGCGAGCTTTGTTTCATGAACGAGGTGGACTGTGAGGTGAACCATCACAGTAAAAAAGGACGGAGGAAAGATCATCTCCAAATGACAAAGCTTAAGAATGATTTTCGATTGCAGCTAATCGAGCTCCTCAACGATCAAAACCTTAGAACACAACTTCTAAAAGAAAGAACAAAGTTCCACCAAAATGATGGAAACATCAGGAGGAAGTGTATTCTTTATAGCCAGAAGGAGTAACTGCTGCATAAGAACATGTGAGTCATGACTCTTCAGGCCAGCAACCTTTCGAGCCTGCAAGTCGACACATCGAGAAATATTGCTTGAATACCCATCAGGAACTTTTAATTTCTTCAACGTCGCGAGGAACACTTCCTTGTTCGGTTTTGTGAGGGTAAACTTTACCGGTGTAAATCTGTCATGCTCATCTGGCCAAGCGTCTTCACGAACTCCCATGTCGCGTAAATCTTTCCTCGCTTGAAGGTGATCTTTTGTCTTGCCGGGTTCGTTAAGCAACGTATACAGCACATTGTCGCAAAATTTTTTTTCAATGTGCATTACATAAAGACTGTGGCGAAGTAAATTAGATCTCCAATATGGAAGCGTGAAGAAAATACTTATCTTCTTCCACTGCTGAGGCTCCAAAGTCCTGCGTGTCTTTTGGCGAGTTTGTGCTGAATCGTCGCTTTTTCCAAACTCGAAGTCAACATGCTCAAGCTGCTGTAAGATATCTGTATCAGACAAAGTCTGAGGTGGTCCTCTTTTCTCTGGTTTCCCATTGAAGTGATTCCATTGCAATATGAACTTCTGCGTTCTATCGAGAAACCTCCGATGCCTCATAAAGCACCACTTTCGGCTGTGGGGAAGGCGCAATGCGTCAGAGTCAAAATTGCAAGTTAGACACGCCGACCCAGTATGCACATTCCAACCAGATAATGTGCCAAGGCCAGGAAAGTCACTAATCGTCCACATCAAGGCTACACGCATGTTGAACAAAGTCTTGTTGCCTCCAAGCCGACATTCCACAGGTCAAGCAATTCCGTAATAAGCGGTTGGAGATACACATCGATGTCATTGCCCTGTGACTTTTTGCCTGGAATGATCATAGACATAATGAAAGAGCTTTGTTTCATACACATCCTGTAATATACCAAATTTTGCAATACTAAAAAAGTGTAAATATGGAATTAGAAGAATAAAATAAATATCGGTATTTACAATTAAAGGTAGAGTTACTTTCAGAATTCCCAGATATCCATTGTGTCATTCACAGAAATCGAGAAGTTAATATTGTAAAAATACAAGTGTAAGAAGTCGGAGCAAAATTCGTCGGTGGCTACAGGGTTCAGGGGCTTCAGTTACGAGATCGGAGGAATTCGGCCATTTCGAGATGTGCCTCGATATGCGTGCCATGGTCCCACGTGGGTCCCACATGGAATTCCGGGTAATGCACTGATGGAGCAACTTTATTAAAAAGAACTTCAGTAAAGTATGTAATGACAGCTCATTATGACTCATGATGACACATCTTTCGTGTTGGCCAAATAAGGAAATGACAAGTGTCCCGAAATTATTACAAAGTAAAAACATGTTTTTGTGTTGGCCAAATGAGGGGTTGACATGTGTCCCTCATCATTACACATCACTACACCCACTTTAAGCCTTTCGTGTTGTCATCTCCGGAGTACGCCATCTAGCGTCTGAGTTCGGGGAACTCACCGGTCTCCGGCCAGGTCGCTTACTTTTTGAGTCGAGCACCGAACCCAGGAGTCCGGGGAAATTGTCAGGCCTTCCCTTCCCCTGACCATTTATGACCCACCGAAGAAAGAGAAAAGTGGAAGACCAATGGTTGCATGACACGTGGCATTCTTAAGCCTTAAACTTGTGACACGTGGCAAGATGAGATGAGATCATTTTAAGTGATTAAATCACAACCATCCATGCCTAATTAAATGGAAAAATTTCATGCAACCATGGAAAGAGAAAGGGAAATCAGATTTCTTAAGCTTAAGAACACAAGAAGAGAGAAGGAGGAGTGAATAGTGAGTTTTCTTGACTACCGGAGCCGATTTCAACCCTGAATCACCGTTATTGTTCGGTAAGTCCTTCTGGAAACTTCCTCTACTCACTATAAGCTTCAATTCTATGATCTTAGATTTCTCATCTGAGGTGTTTTGTGCCAATTAGTCTACCAGAGTGCCGCCGGAATGCCGAACCACTTGTAGAAACGCGAAGAGGTAAGCGTAGGCTTTCTTTTGAACCGAATACTTTGTGATTTCATTGAGTTTTTCTTAGCTCTTCAACCACCCATGTATTTCATTCAAGGGGTGTTTTTGAAGAAGGAAGATGTTTTAATCATATATATAAGGTGATATATGATGTTTGGAGAAGTATTAGACTTGTTGGTTGTTAAAATCACAAAGTGGAATTTTTGTTGTTTTGGGAGACAGATTTCGGTTGGGGGCTAAAGCTGGTAGAAATAATTTGATTTTGGTATTTTTGAGCTTTCCATTGGATTCTACACGAAAAATTGTGTGGGAATAGACTCTGGTTATAATTTTTTACAGACTGGTTTAAAGAATCAAAAATTGGAAATTAAGTCTACTTGTGCAACAAAGTTGCCAGTGTGCGTTTTTGTCTGGCAGTTTTGTTGTGGCGAAACTTTCACTGTCCAAACTTCATCTGTTGATTATGAGATTTTCCAGAATTAAAGTACACTTATAGACCTTTAATTTGATAGGTATTATGAAGGATTTCGATAAGTATACTAGGAGTTATGAGTTTTTGAAGTAGACCATTAAAACTGGTCAGATTTTCTGGCAGCAAGGAGAAAAATAAAAACTGAGAAGTGTGCGTGGTCTTTTAGCTACTGAAAGTATTTTTCCCTTAAAATAGATTTAATAAGGGTTATATAGAATTTTGGATCACCTCAATTCGATTTTTCTAGAATTAGTTATGATTTTTCAAAGTTCAGTGAAAAATCTGCCAGCTTTTGGTAATTGTGCGAAAATTCAAAGCAAAGAGTTTTTGTAATAAAATTGGACGTTTAAGAGTTAAGTTAAGCATTTGGAGTATCTTGAGCTTATTAGCTTCATATTGGGCCTAATGTAGTGACCCTAATGGTAACCAACATAAGAGAATAATTTATGAAGAGTTGGACTAAGAAATAACTCATTGCCCGTAAATTATAATTTATAGGATTTGACATTTGCCCAGGACGTTCAAAGCACGTCAATCAAGATCAAGATTTGGAAAAATTGTCAGGTAGTAACTTATCCCTCACATACTATGTGATATGTTATATGCATGTTTGTACCATTGTGAATTTAAAACATTCAGATGAGAAGGGCTAAGGCCCAGTAGAATTTCCCAGCGTTGTGATAAGGGACGGTTGTCCTTGAATTGGTAACTTTATGCTTTCTGCATATTGTGAATTTATCTCTGAATGTTGAATATGTTGATTGTATTGTAACTTTGGTTGACATGGCATGATATATGTGCATTTTATATGAGTGATATCTATTACTACTGAGATTCATTGAATCTCACCCTATTTTTCCAAAACAAATTTTCAGCTCGGGCAAGTAGTTCCTCAGGCAAGAAGGTAAACACGGGCAAATGAAGCAAAGGACTTAGAATTTAGTTTTCTGTTAGTTATCTATTTTGGAGATTGTATGTAATTTGTATTTAAGTGTGGTCAGTCTTGTACTGACATGTATGTAAGCTCCTGTATATATGCGAACGTGCATCGACATTCGTACCAGTAGTGGACAGCCGTCCACCTAGGGCCGTTAATTAAGCATGGTAGCTTGGGTTTCAACAGAGTACTTATTAGTAAACACTCTGATATGAAGAAATGAACCTAAAACGCATGGCTTAAAATAAATCATAAAATAATATGAGACCCAATCTGAAAATGGTTTTTGAAAAGATTTTTGAAAACCCATTCAAGTACAGCTTCACACTCTGCTTGAAATTGGGACTTCCGCTGTTTACAAAAGATTACTGGTCTCCTTTTTAAAGATATTACTACACTTATGCCATCTATATGCTTTCAAAACACGGGTGTTACACATCCAGGGGGTAAGTTGTAGGGAACTAAAACTACCGGCCAAATACTGTAACTTGTGCTAAGATTCCCGAAAGGATTGAAACCGTCGGTCGCCAACGCAAGCCGAACATTTCTGGGATCAGTCGCAAAATCTGGAAAGTCGTTGTCAAATGTTTTCCAATCAGCTGCATCCCGCAGATGTCTTAATTTACCGTCTTCGTTTTTATCAACGGCATGCCACCTCATGTGCTCAGCAGTTTTAGACGACATAAATAATCTTTGTAGACGAGGTTTCAAAGGGAAGTACCTGAGAATCTTTGCAGGTTTCTTCTTCTGCTTTTTCCCCTTCCGAATTGTCTTGTACCTCGATGTGTGACATCTCTTACACGTCTCCCTGCTAGAATTGTCTCCCCAATACAGCATACAATCATTTGGGCATGCATCAATCTTTTAATAATTCAACCCCAACCTGTTGATAATCTTCTTGGCCTCGTAGAACGTTGTGGGAATCTCGGCGTTGGGGAATGCATCTTGTAATAAGTCGAGCAACATCGACATTCCCTTATCTGTGATCCCACACAAGCACTTGATATGATACAATTTGATCAAGAAAGATAATTTAGAATATTTGCGACAACCTTGATATAAAGGACGATCTGCTTCATCCATCAAGCTGAAAAAATCCCGAGCTGCTTCATTCCCCATAAAAACCGGCTCAGAGCCATGCACTTCTTCGTTGAAGTTGTCGCCTTGAAATCCAAACGCATCACGCACAGCATCATTCACAGGATCATCTTCATCTACTTGAACGCCTACTTGAGAACTTCGAGGAAGAGCATCGTCATATCTAATGCCGGCCTTCTCACCATGAACTGTCCAGAACGTATAGTCCTCAGGGAAAGGCTTCACAAGCAAATGTTCCTTCACAACATTTCGTGTATGCCACTTCTTGAACTTGCATTTCCGACACTGACAGACAATCTTGCCGTTACAGCTGGCGTGAGTGAATGCGAAATCCAAGAAATTATTTAATCCGTACAAATATTCAGGAGAATTACGCGGCAATCTGATCCATGATTTATCCATAGCTACAAGTAAGAGAGAAGAAAGTATAGAGAAGAAGATGAGTGAGAAGATAATGACGAATGCCAAGAACCTTATATTCTGAAATTCCAATGTTTATAATTTTGTAGCGGTTCTTAAACCGCTACACCAACCGCTACAGTTATAAAATATTAGTAGCGGTTATATATATAAAACCACTACTAATATTCAAGCCGTTACACATTGGTGGGAAATTCAAAATTTACTTGTTGATTATTTGTAGCGGTTATATATATAAAACCGCTACTAATATTAAAGCCGTTGGACAGCAAATTTAAAAATAATTTTTAATTTGTAGCTGTTATACATAACATAACCGCTACAAATGTGCACAAAGGCGGCAAATTTTAAAATTCAAATTATGAGTATTTGTAGCGGTTATTATTTTAAAACCGCTACTAACATATATAGTTGTAGCGGTTTCACAAGAGAAACCGCTACAACTATATATATTCAATTGTAGCGGTTATTATTGTAAAACCGCTACTAAGATATATATAGTTGTAGCGGTTTCACAAAAGAAACCGCTACAACTGTATATATACAGTTGTAGCGGTTTTTATTTAATAACCGCTACAAATATATATATTTGTAGCGATTTTAAGTTAAAACCGCTACAAATATATATACTTTATTTTTTTTATTTAGAAATATAAATAATATTATTGCAATTAATTCATAAATTAAACAACGCGATCTAATAATATAAATATAATTATATTAAACACAATAAGAAAGTTCTGAAATAAAAACTCATATATATATATATATATATATTTTTACAAATGTTTCAACCAAAAAAAATGTCCTAAACTAAGTAGCTGGGGGGTGATCACTGGTGCTCCCTCAGGTGGGGCTCCCTCAGGTGCTGCTGGATCGGGCCGCTGCGCAGAGTGAACCGCACCATCCTCATCAGCTGGAGGAGGAGGAGGAGGAGTACTCGGGACAACGTAGCGAGGGACATGGGGAACCTCTGGATGCTGCTCGTCCTGGAACAGGCTGTTAGATCTCATGTTTTGATGATAACAAAAGTATGGTATGGAAAAGAATTGATTAATAAATGAGTTTGAACAAAGTAATAACAGGGATAAGCATCACTTAAAGTAAACATTGGAGTAATGAGGAAAGACCAAGAGAAAATGCTGAGAAACTTAAGCAGAAGAAGTTTTTCTAAGGCATTACTCGAGTACATACTCGAGTAATGAGACAAAACTTGAAGTAACCAGAGGCACCTTCCAGTAACCTGCCAACGTTACTCGAGTAAGTACTCGAGTAATAGTGTAAGTATTTTCAAGTTGCTCTCGGCCTGCCAATGATACTCGAGTGGCTACTCGAGTAACCAGGTAAAAACTTGAAGTTGCTCTCGGCCTGCCAATGTTACTCGAGTAGGTACTCGGGTAACCAGGTAAAAACTTGGAGTTGCTCTCGGCCTGCCAATGTTACTCGAGAAGGTACTCGAGTAACCATGTGAAAATTTTCAAGTTGCTCTCGGCCTGCCAATGTTACTCGAGTAGGTACTCGAGTTACTCTGTTTCATAAAATATGATGCTCTCAGCACTTTGTACTACTGCCAATGTTACTCGAGTAGCTACTCGAGTAACGCACTGAAGTAAGTGAAAACTTGAAGGTAGTACTCGATAAACTTGATTTTCTTTACAACTCATTTTCCTTGAGTCTTTACTCTAGTATGCAAGTATTTAATGTTTTATTTTGAGTGGATTCCTCGAGTAGGTACCCAAGTATGCAGAGTTATTTTCAAGAAAAACTTCAAGTCATTACCCGAGTAAATTGTGCCCAAAAAGTAAGTTTACTCGAGTAGGTACTCGAGTAACAAGGTAATCTAACTTGATGTGCTCTCGACCTTGAAATCCTGCCAATATTACTGGAGTAAAGCATCGAGTAACCAAAAGTTTATTTGAAGGTTTACTCGAGTTGGTACCCGAGTAACTTATAAAGTTGTGAGTATATTACTCGAGTAGGTACCCGAGTAAACATACATTTTCAAAGGTTTGAAAATTGGTTATTCCATGCACTATCCGAGTAATCTTAAATTTGTCTATTGACTTGCAGTTGATCAAAGATTTCCCGATGATACTCGAGTAAGTACTCGAGTAAACTTCAAGGAATACTCGAGTAGCTACTCGAGTAAGCAAACCCAGAAATCCAGAAAACATTCAAACGTTTATTGATTTGTTTCCTATATGATTAATCTTTCATTGTATTAGTATTCTTAGTCTATTTACAGATAAACAATGAAGAAATCATATCAAGTAATAGAAGTCAAATGAAACGTTCAAATGCCAACCACCGCCAACGGATATTTTTCAAAAAAAAACTGAAAAGTCAATAGTGGCTGCGCACTCTACAACGGACGAAAGAAAAATGTTCCAACGGTCTTCACCAACATATCTATATATATGGGAACATCCAAATAGAGAGAGAACAATAAGAACACACACAAATGTATCATCAAGTTCATTGCTCTGTTTTCACGTTGTAATTATATTTCTATGCTTCAGTGATTCTTATTCACTCTGTAAGAGAGATATTTCATTCAAACTCAATATTTGTTATTGAGATAACTTAAGGTTGTGGAACCTTGAGTTGGGATTGGATTACAACTTGTAAGGGGGAGCGAGTGTCCAAGCGAAGGAACTTGCTTGTACTGAGGTGCCAAGAACCCACTGAATCTTGGAAGTTATAGTGAAACTCTCAGAGAAGCTCTGAGGACTGGACGTAGGTCAAAGTAGTTGTGACCGAACCAGTATAACTCCCGGTGTACACTTCGGTGATATTTCTCCTTACTCATTACTGTTTTAATTTCACTATTAAAGTTTTACATTTCCGACGAAATTTTAGTATCACCCAATTCACCCCCCCTCTTGGGTGAAACGCTTGTTCTAACACATGCGACTCCATGACCGCTCAAGCATATTGTTCGCGATTTCACGCCACTGCGTCTGCTGAGCGTACATCAAATCAGCTTGCAGCTGCATCTGTTGCATATGCTGCACCTGCATCTGCTGCTCCAAATCTGACCGCAGCTGGTCAATAGACTCGTCCCTCTGACGTCTGACCCCTTTAGAGCTGCCAGCCTCAGAGGCGGCGCTCCTGCCGTAGACCATGCTAGGTCTGGCGCCTATCCCTATCCCCCGCACGCGTCCGGGGTGCTCAGCCTAAGCCAGACCCACCTTCAAAGGAGCTGTCGGGTCCACTGACCCCTGTGACTCCTCAGGCTGGGTTTGTCGCAGCTCAGCCTGCGACTGCTGCATCCGGTCCTGCCATTTTATTAAACAATTACTAATTAGCATTTTTCATTATTAACTTGGTTTTATAAAAAATATAATAATAAAATTACTTACAATGGCCGCCTCTACCTGCTGAGAGGTCACAGTCCCGTCACGGTGTCTGTGTGTGATTGCGTTCAACTCCCCATAGTCTGTCTGACGGTTCTCCTGCTGTGCCTTCGTCTCCTGAAACAATTACAAAATTCAATTAGTATTATGAAATAATCAGCTAAAAGTAAGTGATATTTTGAAAAGTTACCAGCTCGCTATAGGTCACAGCAAAGGTCTTCGATCCTGCTGTGTGGTGGATTGTCTGCTGCGCCCGGATCTCGGTGTTCCTCTGAGAAAGCTCCTGGAAAAAAAAATTAAATGTATTATAATTTAAAATTAAATACAAATTAAATTGAAATTATAATTTAATATTTAACAATTACAAAATTATATATCAAAAATCTAATAAATACATTACCTGCGCCTCAGGACTCCTCCTGAACTGGACGAAACTCCTCCAGAGGCATCGTCCTGTCCTTATCCACTGTCACTCCCTACTTCCAGCCAGGCCACACATGGACCCCGTAAGAGGTGGACTCACAAGAGTTCCTCACTCCCCAAGCGAGATTTTCCGCCTCCGCAGGGATCGAAGCCACTACCTGGGGGTAAGTAGCGCCTCATGACAATCCCCACTAGTATGGCTCTGCCTGTGGGATCGTCTGTGGTGCCTGTGGTAGGGCCGACTCCTATGGGGGGATGGGCTGAGATACTGCGGTAGCCCTGCCTCTGCGCTGCCCCTCCCTCTGCCCCCTGCCCGGCTGCTGCACCCCGTAAAATCGGTCTAGGGACCTCAGGGGCCTTCCCCTTATCCTGTCCTGAAGCCATATCAACTGTAAAAATTAAAAAAAAATTAGTCACATTATTATGCAAAAATATAATAAAAATACAAATATAAATAAAATACGTGTTATATACATACCTCAAGTGCAAATACTGAGAAATACTGAGCAAAAACTCATATATAAACGTCTGAACGCTCAAATCTTGAAGAAATCACTCAAAGAAACCTCAGGAAACAAAATGAGCAAAAGGAGAAATGTGGGAGGCGGTGTCTTAAATAGGCCAGATTTTAATAGCGGTTATTCAAATAACCGCTACTGTAACCGCTACAAATAATTAAATTTGTAGCGGTTCTACAATAACCGCTACAAAAGATAACAACGTTTGAAATTCTGTAGCAGTTATTGCCCAGAACCGCTACAAATGTCGAGACTCTTGAAATTCTGTAGCGGTTATAGGGGCATAACCGCTACAAACTTCTGACCTTTGATATTTTGTAGCGGTTCTGTTGCTGTAACCGCTACAAATAACTGCTACACTGTTGGAGCGCCAACTGGCGGGAATATTGTAGCGGTTTCTATGCATTAACCGCTACAAAATCACCGCTACAAGTTTAGGCGGGAATTTCGAGCCAAATTTCTAGCGGTTTTGTGTACCCAACCGCTACAAAGAAACCTTGCCGCTACAAATTTGTAGCGGTTTAGGTGAAAACCGCTACAAATACTATAATTTGTAGCGGTTTAATATAACCGCTATAATTGCACCGCTACAAAATACCTTTTTTTTTGTAGTGAATGTCCCTGATCCATCATCTATACGGGAGCAAAGATAAAGTGAGACCAGTATGACTTTGACAAGGTATGGAAATACAAATCAAAGTCTTAAGCACTTATAAGAGTACAAGGTGCTGGATCCACTATGAGAAAGCTACATGGATTTGGTGATAAGCTTATCTCATGTATAACTCTGTCACTATGCCCTTTGACCTGAGATCATCATGGATTCCTACAATTAACTAGGTGATGATAAAGGCTACAATTAAGCTTGGTGGTTTTCATGCAGAGCAATGTGAATGGTCAAGATGGAATTTGTTTCTTATATTAGTTGAGAGATATTACTAGGCCCTTCCATGACTAAGTATGAGAAATGTATGGTCATTCTATGATGGAAAGAAGTTTCCATTTCTATTGTCATACTAGTCAAGAATCGGGAAAGTAATGGTCAAGAATAGAAGGATGACATTATCCGTGCCTCATGCTTGGGCGAAATATCGTGTGACAAAAGGGACGTGACATGGTTGTATGATTAGTTGCATCGTGTTAATGATCCTCATATGAATTAAGTAGTGTAATGTCTTGCTAGAGACGACTTACGACTTATAAGTTAGTACAGTTATTGGCCCACTGCCAACCTCATATGGGCCTACAAGGTCACACAAAAGAATAGCCCAATACGAGCTATAATGTCCAGATGCATTGAATCTGAGATGTGTCTAAGATTCAATGAATACAATATTTAATCTGGGGTGGACGAATTTTATACATATATATATATATATATATGACATAAAATTCGTGAAATGGATAATAATATTATTATTATGTGTTAGATATGAATAGTTTTGATGATGTCAAATATAGATGTCAAATATGAGCAAAAAGTTTGTATAAAATACTTATCTTCTACATTGACTAACTACCATATTTAATGTTGTATATCTTGTAGATTAGTCATAAACCCAATGGTGGGTTGATGTTATAATGCCTCATAAATGGAGAACAATCATCAAGAAGAAAATCAAGAGGCAAGGAATTGAAGAAAGAAGAAAGAAAGATGAAGATTGAAGATATTCATCAAGAAGGTTGAAGTTGGGTGATAAAGAATGATCATCAAGTGGCAAAATAAGAAGAAAGAGATTAAAGAAAGAAGAACTTGCAAAATCACATGAGAATATCAAGATCCAAGCTATTAGAAGTGATATCGGAGGTTTCTATGGTCAAACGGAAGTTGGAATTGGTCAATACGAAGCTAAAATGATGTATATGGAAGTTATGGTGCCTTTAGGGATGATTACTCTAGTAATCACTCGAGTAATAGGGCACTGTCTCATTTTGGAGGTGATTACTCGAGTAGCTACTCGAGAAATCTGCCGGGTTACTTGATGAATCACTTGAGGCGGCACTTGAAGTAATGGGCACTTTGTTTTCGTGCGGCAGAATAGAGGTTCGGTATTTTGATGATATCTCTTCAGCCACATGTCGGATCGAACTGAAACCGGTGGTATATGGAACTAGACTTCCAACACGAACTTTTGACACCAAGATCACATTCAAAGGAGTTCAGATGAGAGAGATATAAGCGTCGAAAGTTGACACATGAATCAGCATCATATTCCTGGACAGCTTTGGTATTTTGGACATAACTCCCAAACTACACATCAGATTTCAACGAAACTAGTACCATATCAAAGTAGACTCAGAGATCATTCCATGGATATATAATTTGTCACATTTTAAGCTATATCCTAAGAGCTAAGACTTCTGGAATTTGCTGCTCGTGATGGTTCGTGAGTTCAGAAATGGTCTAACAACAGTAGATACTCTTTGGATCATAACTTTCAGTGTATAATGTGTTTGGAGCTAATTCTTGTTGCATTGGAATGTAAACGATGAGAGCTTTCCGATGATATATAATTTGCCATGTTTCCAGTCAAAATCAAGAATTCACTTGAAGGCACCACTCGAGTAACTAGTTGATAACAAAAGACTTTACTCGAGTGAGTACTCGAGTAATCAGATAGAAAACTTCCAGTTGCTCTCGGCCTACCAACGTTACTCGAGTAGGTACTCGAGTAATTAAATAGAAAACTTCCAGTTGCTCTCGGCCTGCCAACGTTACTCGAGTAAAGAGACAGAAACTTGAAGTAACCAGAGTCGACCTTCAAGTAACCTACCAACATTACTCGAGTAAGTACTTGAGTAACTAAGAGAAAGACTTGCAGTTGCTCTCGGCATTTCAATCCTACCAATGTTACTCGAGGAGCTACTCGAGTAACTCACTATGGTAAGCAAAACTTGAAGGTAATACTCGAATAACTTGAAATGCAGAGTTATTTATAAGAGAACTTCAAGTTACTACCCAAGTAAGCTATGCAGAAAATGGAAGGCCACTCGAGTAGCCACTCGAGTAACCTGTGAAGAAACTTGATGTCCACTCGAGTGAGCACTCGAGTAATGCTTCCTAGGAAAATGGAACAACGTCCTGAAGATTCTGGAAATCAATGGAATGATCATATAACTCATTCTTCTTGCTTCTAATCAGTCTAACACTTCATTGTATTAGTTTTTAATGTATTTCTCCAGTAATACATTAAAGATATGTTGTGAAGAGTCAAAAGGTGAATTTACGGAAGCGGAACGTCAACGTTCTAACGGCTAGTTTTTCAAATGTGAAGAACGACCAAACGAAGCAATAGGACTCAACGGATAGGTTGAAATACTCACAATGATCATATCCTACTCAACTATAAATACAAGAGATTCAAGCAGACGATAACAACATATAACATGATAAGATTATGAATCATCCACTTCTACCCGAATACTCTCTGTTCTTATCTATTTTCCACATCATGTATATTTGAGAGAGTTTTGTAGTGTACTTTAATGTTCATCATATCTACTCTGTGAGAGAGTTTGTAAACACTTTCAATTGTATTTCTGAATGATGTCAAGGTAGAGGGACCTTGAGTGGGTTGATTTCCTTATAAGGTGCAAGCAATAGAGAACGTTGCTTTTCGTAAGACTTACAGAGGTGTAAGCAAGAGAGAACATTGCTGCTCGTAAGACTTGCACGGGTAAGCAGGAAGGAAAGATCTTCGGGATTGCTCTGCTCGTAAGACTTGCTGTAAGGGGGAGTATCTTAGTAAGAACTTTGTAAAGGCTTTTCTTGTGCCTACATTAAACAAGAAAATAGTGGATTTGAAAATCTCAGGAGGAGCCTGGAGACTGGACGTAGGCCATCACATATTAGACCGAACTAGGATAAATCACAGTTTGTATACTCTCTTCCTTAAACTCTTATATTTCCAGCATATATTAACTGTTAATTTATAATTCATTATTTTCATATTATTGCATCCTCTAAGATGCAAAAAGATTTTCAAAGTTCTTAAGATTTTTATCTTACACCCAATTTACCCCCTCTTGGGTGTCAGCCGGTTCTAACATTATGTAGTATTAGTTTCAGATTTAATTTTATTTGATAAATTAAATGGCTAACATTAATAAAGCTATAATATGCCAAAGTTTAATTTATAAAAGATAAATTAAATCTAATTCCATTGGCTCTTTATTCAGATTAAATAAATAGGTTAAATTAAAATTGTTACACAGATTTAATTAAACCAAATTTGTTTCATTAGCTTATCAAAATAATTAAGTATTAATTTATTTCAAAATGAATTAAGATTAATTTTGAAAGATCAAATAGAGCACTTATTAGTTATAAGACGAAATGGCAACATAATCTGAGGAATGATGAGAAATAAGGACCTGCAAGAAAAACTCGAGGGTGACATTTGGAGGCTCTAGCATGCAGTCTATGTTGGAGTCATATTCGTGTGGATACCGATAGAAAGAGCTGATCTAAGGTGTTAGCTCCTAGAGATCGAAAAGCCTAAAACACATAAAAGGTACGATTCTTACTACTTGATTTAAACATTGTCTATAGATCCATAATTGGGATTAGTAAAATTTTGCTATTTTAAACTCTTTCGTTGTGCCTGCCAATCCTAACATGGAACATGTCAGGTGGATGCATGAAGTAGCTAAAGATGAGATGGGTGGATGCCCGTGATTGTAACCAAGTGTTGTGGTATTGTGATTTATGTATGTTGTGATGCATATTGGTGTGATAGATGCTCCCGTGATGCTCATTATAGATGATGGTCGTAATGCATCTTTGTATGTTTGCATTTTATATGATTAAATGCTTGTTACTTCTAAGATTCTTCCAAATCTCACCCCTTCTGAAATTCATTACACAAAAAAGACAAGTGGAACAAAAGGCAATGACGTAAGCGCTAATGAGTAAAGGAAGGCGCTAAACATGAAGAAGTTAGTTTGCTGATTATTTGTATAGTTTTGTAATATGTTGAGTTGTCTTATATGAGTATACACAATGTATGTATATGAATGTTCATATATATAATAGTAAAGATAGTATAAGGTGGTATCAGAACACTTGGTCATTTTCCTAGAATATTTTCATATTTTGTAATATTGACAACATAAAAGAAAAATTAGGCCATAAGATATGGGTATCAGTACCTGAGTGTGATATTAGAACTATAAGAGAGTAGTGGTATCTCAAACTCAAGTTCCATACTCAAACTCGAGTTCATAGTTGTATATCACAATGTTGAAGTATCTAGTTTGGCTTTAGAATGGAAGTTGCAAGAGTTGACTGGAAGTGTTGCAAGCATGACTCGAGTTCTTGACCACAACTTAAGTGCATCAGAGTGTCTCAGTTTTTGGATAACACTTGTAGGAGTTCACTTGCAAGACTCGAGTGTACTTGTTGTCAAAACATGATTGTTGAATCAGAACTTGAGTTCTTTAGGCAGTATTTGTTTTTGACTTGGCCTCTGGATAAAACTTGCAAGAGTTATTCTTTCCAACTCGAGTTCTATTCAAATCAAAAAATGAATTTTGCACCCAAACTCAAGTGCAGGAGTAAATTCTACTTTCTAAGACAACTTCTGTATAAAACTTGCAATAGTGAGAATGACAAACTCAAGTGCTTCAGCTTACAGAACTTGAGTTCTTCCTCCAAACTCAAGTGCATCAGACTTTTTCAAACAGCAACTTTCTGTCAACTTGTGAAATGCATCTGATAATCTTTTACAAAACAATGTATCAATACTTTGTTATAATCAATTTATGGATTCTAATACATATGCAGGTTATGGTTTTAATTATAGGATTTACACACATGCTTCTCTTTCCGGTTTCAACATGCATATTTAAATCATTGAAAAGATGACCAATCAATCAAAAGCATTAAGAACAATAATCAAAACTTAATCATGAAGGAAGCTACATTATCACCCTAGGTAAATGGAAATTTAGCTCATAATGAAATTTCAAATGAAACCAAAATAAATTAAAAACTTCATAAACATTGCATAAAACTTAATTATTAAATTCTAAATCATAAAGATACAACTACGAGATGCATGAAAATGGAAAAATCTAGCCTTCCATATAGGAGATAAAACCTTCAATGTAAGAGGCAATATATACCATCCATAAAGGAGGACTACCTAAGCCTTCCATGAAGGAGGCATGCAAGTAGCAATAGAATGCATGGAATTAAACTCTAAGATCATGTGTCCTCCTTGAGTCTTCCACTCCTCTATTTATAGATGAATGCGGTGCAAAAATTTCCACTTGTTAGGCATGAATTTTGATTTTAAGCTACTAATGTTGACCTTGTGGCAACCATGCTTCTTGATTGCAGCCTAATTTTTATAGTCAAAATGGTGGAGTTTTCACATTTTTTATCCTCAGAAAGTTGTAGCTCTAGATCTTAGCTTGAAAATGCATGTAAAAGCTCCTCATTTCAATATTTGTAGCTAAAGTTATATTCAAATTAGTGAGCAAATGTCAGACTAGGACAAATTCATATGCTCAACTTTCAAGAAAAATTTAAAATCTTTGAAGACAGGAAAGGGTTTTGGCCTCAACAAAAATGTTGTAGAGCTTTTTCTTAGCTTTTTATCCATATAGAGAACATCCCAATCTGACATTTAGAGCTCTAGATATTGCCTGAAAATTGAAACAGGGTTAAAATTTAGTATTTTTTGATAAATTCTATTTTATGCCAAGATCAATATTTATTTATCAATTGCACCCAAATTCATTACATTAAGCTCAAATATCACCCACAAAATAATCATATAAGAAAAAATAAATATGCAAATATTTTACTTATCACTATTCGAATCATCTCACTATATCTTTTCATATCTTGTGGTCATATGAACTAATTTGGATAAGGAATACTTGCACATTATTGCATACAACTAGCAATCAATAATTTATGGTTTTCAAAATGTTTTCGGATTGCTAAAAGGACCAAAAGTGAAATTATGCATAATCTTTCTATGTATTTGATTTTTGAAATGCACATTTCAAAACTTTACTTGGATTCCAATCCATCCTATTTATAACAGGGCATACACATTATTTGAAAATTATTGATATTTTGTTTGCATTCAAATCGGTTTCAAAATTAGAAGTTAATATTTTTTGATACTAAACTTCATCCGTAAAGTTTTCCCTATCATGTTATTCCTTGATCTTCAATATGATGTCACATGTTTGAACTCTTCTACCTTACTCTTTAACAAGTTAGACCTCATGCCTAAAAAGTTGATTATCTATATGAGTTTCATGTGTATATCTTAGAGCCTTTTCGAAAAGTGCTTCAAGCCAAAAATTCGTGATAGGGATGAGAATGCATAGTAGCCATGATTTGGAGAAAGCGGCTGACTCCACTATGCTTCTTCTACCAACATGGCTTCTAGAATAAGTACATGTTGCCTTGCTTTTCTCTCCCATGGTGAGCATAGTAGCACCATTCATGAGTTAGACCTTAAACTCACAGTTTTTGAAGTGCGTTACCCTCCTTCTCATAGATGATCCTTTGTGCTCAAGTGGGTGTTTGAAGGTCAGGGTAAGCCGTAGGCGTCTGCAAGGTGTTTAGCGTTGATGTCTAGTATGGCTCTGCCATAACACAGATTGGGTGGAGACGAAGGATGATGGAAGGGAAAAATGATGACCGGAACTGGTAGAAGACTAAAAGTAGAGATGGATAAAAGAAGCTCGAGTCTCTGTTTACGGTGTTCTACAACTCAACCTCTGGGTAGAAGAAAAGGATGATGATGGTGGAAGCTTGGCAGCGGTGGTGAAAGTGAACGGTACCACTGGCGAGGAAGAAGGTGAAAAATAATGGTCCGGTCTCCCTATGACCACAGCTCTCTCTTCACAGCAACCCAAAGTTCTAATGCTCACCGGCGCCTGTGTCTCATGCAATAGCGATAGCGGAGTGGTTGAAGCTGGCCGCTGGCCTTGGTCGTCGATGCTGCCGCCGGTGAGAGAGAAGTTGAAAGTGAAGGGAGAGTGAAGAAGATTGGAACTCCTAGCTCTCCTCATCCTCACGATAGGTCACTCTCTTATGAATGTTCGAATCTAACGAAAGAACAAGAACACCGAGTCGAGTCCAGTGCAATCAGAAATCTTGAAACCTTTTGTAATTCCAACCATAAATTTCAAACTTTATGGGCCTTTTCTGCAATTTTCTCTGATTCCTTCTTTCAACAATTTCTATTTTCCAAATATTCTAGGTTATTTTCTATAATTTTCGCCCAAATGATCTGTAAATAAAATAAACTGAATATGTAATACCTTGTATTCCAAAATTTAATCAATTAAGGCAAATTATAAAATATATTACATTTTTACCCCTTTTCAACCTTAATTTCATACAAACTTCTTTAATCACAATTAATCACAAAAGAGACATTTTAAGCTCACTTATTATGATAAAAACCCCAAATAAAATATGAAAATATATAATAGAATAAGGATTTGTCACATATAACCACTCGTTGATAAGAGAACCATAATTAGTTTTATTTGTGTTATTAGATGGTTATTCTCAATCAAGATTGAGGCCATGGAAGTTGTTTTGTCTTGCAGAGCAATGGAGGGGTCAAATCTTGCAAGATATATAGTATTTTACTGTCATACACTTACTTATTTTGATATTAACTAGAGTAACAATGCACAGTTCAGTGAGCACACATGGATAGCATAAATATACTGCTAATAAGTGCTTGATTATAGGAATTTTGCATAGGGATTGTACATAATATATGTAAATATACACATGAATATATAGACAGGGTAGCCCCATAGGACTACCAAAATGTCTAAGTTTAAAATAGGAGCAAAAGACACCTCCCTATCTTCGTTCCACCTCTGTATTTTTCTCATGCAGTCGTCTTCTCTGTTCTCAACATACCTCCTGTGTTCACCTGTCTAAATGGTTGGTTAGGGGAAGGTGAGATCCGGGGGAATCTTAGTAGTAAACAGATACCATAATGCTTGCAAGATAAATGCTAAGTGCATGACATGTTAGCCTTGACTAGATAAATGCTAAGTGCATGACATTTCTATGTGCTCAATGTTTCATGTAACATACTCATAGTCATGGCATAAATAGAAGAAGAGCTTCATCATTTAAATATGCTCAACTTAATCAAGTAAAGCAATCACATGCATAACTACATAATCATAACTATCAAATACATTTAAGTATGGTAAGTCTACTACCTCTTGTCTTTGAGTCCTCTTTTGTACCTTTTCTTCAACCATTAAAGATGATTCTTCTTTTCACCTCATAACCCTAGACATACAACCATATGACTTGTTAGAGTCATGAAAGTGAGCCATGTCTTTAATTTATAGGTCAACCTTAATCTACCTGTTTTGACCCTCATATTTGAAAAATCATCACTTATTCTCTAGGACTCAAAATGAGGTGGCTCAAAGATCTAGATAAATCTCTTTAAGTCTACATTAAGGGAAAAATATTAACCGCTACTAATTACAGGGATTAAATTCCCAGAATCCTTGACCAACCTTACTGGTCCAGAATTTGTCCTAGTTTTTATGCCACGACTTCCACAATTCATAACTTAATTTATAGACATCCAAAAAATTCATTCTACTCATCATTTTAAAGCTTATGATATAAACTATTATTTTGGAAAGTTTCATGATTTTTGAACAAGGTTTGTTCATCCAAAACCTCGTCACAAAAACCTAACCAAAATCTGGCAGTGTTGACCTTAGTAATAATGCATTCCAATTTTAGGGTTTTCAATCCAACCCTTCTAAAATCACAACGACATCATATTCCTATAAAAGTTTGCCCAAGGAATTCATTGGAAACCTCAAATTTGGCAAATCATATTCCTTTTTATAGCCCTGCACCGGACCAAGAAAATTAGGGAATAATGAGATCTACACTTTCCATGCAATTAAACTTCTTCCTTACACTTCTAGTCACATGATTAACCATTTAAACACCTTTAAACATGATTAATCAAAATTTGGGCAAAATTTCCCCTTAGGGTTTAGCATTCCCAAATTATAAAATAAACCAAACAAACCACCAAACAACCATAAATCAACCATAACCAACAACAAACAACCTTAAATCAACAAGATAGCAATGTTTAGTTTGATTACCTTTGGTATCTCTCTCTAGGGCTCCAAAACTGTGGCCCTTCTTATCTCTCTTCATCTTGATTTTTCATGATAGAAGTGTATTTCAAGATGGCATAGAGATTAGAGAGAGGCTTGCATGAATTAGAAAGCAAGAACAAGTGGATTTTACTTGCAACTTACCTCGATCTTCCTTCTTGAGTACTTAAGCTCTCTCTTGGTTCTTGTTTTCTCCAAGCTCTCTCTTTCCCTCTCCTTGGTTTGTGTTGGACAAAATGTGTGGCCCTTTGGAAGAGATAATTGATCTCAAAATATCATCTTCCACCTCCTTAAACAAGTATTATTTTATTGCCTTTTATCACATGGCAATTGCTTAACTTTATCCCTTTTCAACTTGACATAAATATTTCGTTCCTTTTCTCTTCCATATTGACGTAAAAGGGGCTGTTGAAGGAACCAAATATGCTCCTTCAATTAGCTTCATTCATCTCTTTGAAATTAATATTCTATGGCCATAAGTCACATGCTTGGTTTTTTGAATTTTCAACCCCATTACTTAGCTTAAAATGCTTCAACTTTTAGCATATGTATCTCAAACATTTATTTTCCTTCTTGCTCCCCTTTTGACCATCCAACATAATGAGAAAAAGGGAAAAATATTGGCTTTTAATTTTTATTTAGCTAAGTGACCATTTTGCTCATAAATGTTTTGGAATTAAATTGGGCTTTCTTCTTTTCTTCTTGTATTTGGCCAAAATTCACAATATATTGGACCCAAAAATTATGCTTTTCCATTTTCCAATGTTGGTCTCCAATAATGGGCTTTTATAAAGATACAAATTAAATTTTATATTTTATTTTGACCCAAAGTTGATGTGGCCACCAATTACACTATTTTGCCATTTCAAGTGTGCCAATATTCATCATTTTATTCCCTTTAACATCACCGAGGTGCAAAAGACTGTTGGTGACTTTAATTTGGGATGTTATATTTTACTTTAGTGTATTTTACTTTTTTTCAGTAATAACTGAACTTTTTTTATTTTATCACATTTTAATTTTAATTTTTTACTTAAATTATCACAATATATACAAATAATATATATATATATATAGTATTCAATAAGATTCATACCCTTTTTAGTCATTTTTCATCTAAACTGGTTATTCAAATAATAAACCAAAAAGATTTAAGGTTAGAAAAAAAGTCACTTCTACCACCACCAATCCAAACACAAATCACATTTTCAATCTGACTTTTATCCTATCTTAAGTTTGCAAAAGTCAGATTGAAGAAAACCACTTCTGCCATCACTAATCCAAACAGGCACTTGACAATGATTTAATGCTTGAAAACCTTATGATTAACATGTTTATTCTCATCGGCCAAGTTATTTCGACCATTACAAATGTTTATTAATGCATTGAATGTTAATGCATTAGCCATTATAGTAGAATAAATTATTATGACAATATTTTAATAACTCTATTCATTTGGATTAATGAGTATGTGCTTCATCATTCATAAATTCTTATATTCATCTTATTGCTCAAATGCATTACCATTTATCTTCATCCATTTTCTAGTAACTAGAGCCTTGTATTCAAATTCTTTCTTTGAATGTTTATATATTTCAAGACACAACTCTAAGAGGCAAGATTATCTCTTGGTCAATAACAAAGTCATTGTACATATATATGTCTGTCAAGTTAAGCCTTTTTGACCGATTCATTTTCCATTTGACTTTTGTTCTTAAGAAAATTCTCAAACATGCTAACTTCAACATCTAACATGTTATCTTAGTTGTTCTCTAAAAGAGAATCTTTCTAGTATATATATACACTTAAATAATTTTTCACTATTTTTAGCATAAGCATTGATATTTAACAAACATCATAAATGAGTTTTCATGCATTCAAAATCTTAACGTCATAATGCATAATCATGATTTGAAAAAGCATTTGAGATTTGGAAACAATTTGCATATTTCATTATCATTCTTAGAAAACTTGATTCCATTCATGATTTATCATTTCATAAAAGTTGGTCATTATAGATAAATTCTCTACTCTCTTTGATCCAACTTACATGGATTGCATTAAAACGTTTTTAATGGCTTATTTTCTATATAAGGTGTATTTACAAATTGTCATTGATCATTGAAAAACTTCATTTTTGAAGTCAATTGTTCAATACCCTTTATGATTCAATGGCTCAAATTTATTTAATTGGGTAAAATTATAATTTAGTCACTATTGGTTATTATATTCTTTGCTCAAATATCATACGATTCAATTATATAAGAGCAAAAGAGTTATAATATCTAATATTGTATGGACTAAAGAGAAATTAGTTACCAAAGGGAATGTATTTATACTTTTGCTAGAGTTGACCAAGATGTTCTACTTTCAAGTACAAAGATCAGAAACTAATAGAGTAGGCATGATTGGCTATGTTGTAATGTGAGTAGAAAACGAATATGTGGTATCACTTGAGTGATCACTCGAGTGACACCCGATCACTAGCAAGTGACTAGCTAATGATGCATTCAGAGAAAGAGAAAGAGAAAGAGGAGGAAGACCTCTTAGTAGCCCCAACTGAGTTCAATTCAAGGCCAAGAACAAGTCTAGCAATATGAGCCTTGATTATCCATCTATCTTCTCCTTTGCTCAAAGGAAGTAAAAGAATTCTATTATGACATAGAGCCAGCTAAAATATGCTCTAAGAAAGGCACAATGGTTTAGGGGACTTTAGAGACCACTACTGGAGATCAAAAGGTGGTCATCTCAGTCAAGAGGATCAATTAATGGTTAGGGATCAAGAAGCCCCCTATTAGACCTTTCAAGGAGTACAATGAGCTAAAGATGTATTAAGATATCAAGCCAAAAAAGCTACTTGGGATTCTCAACTTTAATTCTAGCTCTGAGTAATCTTCATAAGATTATTTGATATACCTATACTAGAGCTACGGTGAACAAGGCCAACAATTTCACTCACATCATCAAGAAGAATTATCGCATGATGGCTTCTATCATCAACAAGGAGAAGAGGAACATTGGAGAAACCATCTTCTCTCGTACTCTTTATCCTTAGTTGGGCTTGTTATTTCTAAAGATTTGGTACTTGGAACCAAATGAGCCATTAATCAAGATTCCAAAATTTGAAGGCCTTTACATTTTGAGGATGAAGATTCAATTACCTCTTCTTGTTTCATAAGAGCTTTAGGAGAAAAAGGTAGAGGAGAGAAGTTGAGACTTTGAGGATAGATGAGACACAGTATTCTACTAGAGCTGGTCCCTCTGGTCCTTAATTCTTTGGTTCATCTATCTAGGGCTATCTAAGAGAGGAGCTTTAACAATTTCATACTGAGCTTACTACAAATAATGCTGAGATCATCACTTTAGGAAATGATAAGATGAGGCAGCTATAAACTAGAACTTTATAGTTCTATTTGAGTAGCAGGGACATAGTAGAGGTTAAGGCACCCATAAAATGATGAATCCAACTCCTCAGCAAGAGCTAAATCACGTGGACTCTCATTCATTAGATCCACCATTCAGATAGATTGAGCTATAGAAGATCTTATTTGAGATTACCAATACTGAGGAGAAGCTACAAGCAAAGACTAATTTTTTTAATATCCTATTCAAAGATAATTTGGGATTTCTGCTCCTGAGATGCCTTCAGTGCCATTGGCTGCAAAAGCTCATCCTTTTAAAGATCCTCCACATATATCTTCAGAGTTCTTTAGTATTGATCAAATCATCAGATAGTGACTAGCTAAGGATGCATCAGTAGACTATAAAGGATTATAACTTGAGTAATTATGACATTACTAGAGTGAGGTATTATACTCTTGCTTAACTAAAATTCCCTGATTTGCATAACTTGAGTGAGCACTCGAGTGATGGTCGAGTAGGATCACTCAAGTGATTACTCGAGTGATATTAGGGTATAGCTGTTAAAACCCCTGAATAGCATCATTATTTTCAAAACTTGATTTCTCACCAAATTTTTAGACTTTCATACTCAATTTCTCTACAAATTTTTTCAATGGCTTTTTAAATCCTTGAGTTTTTAACTCTATTCCTCATAATGATTTTTTGAAACCATGCATTTATTAAGGGAGAGCTTCACATTCACATGTTTTTTATATGTTAAAAGCTTATCTCCTTTATTTGAAGAAATTCATTATAGCATACTCATCTGCATTTACTCTCAATAGATTAGTTTTGATTATTAGTTACCCATATATTTTCTTTCCATTATCTTAATTTGCATATACCTTATAGAAAGGAAACTTTTGATACTTGATTGCACTAACTATTCTTCTTGCAAGAATGTTTTTTTAAGTTATGCCAGGAGAATTTGCTATATGAAAGATCATTCCTCAACACACTAAAATGAGAATATATCAACTTTGAGGACATATGCTTTGATGCTCAATCAAGGGAAATATATTGGTTGCAACAGTCAAATCAACGAACTTCATGGAGTACTTCATCTTTTTTTCAAATCTACAAGAGCATTTCTAAACCCGCTCTCTTTATACTCCCTTCGGTCCTATTTATAAGAAACTTTCTCCTTGATTGCGCAAAACAAACTAGTAATTAAAAGCAATAAGTGTGTCAAAAATATCATATTTTTTCATATATACTCCTATTTATGAAAAGAGTATATGAGAAAGAATAGATAAAAAGTATGAGAGATAATGAGTTTAAGATACACTTAATAAAACAATAAATGAATGAGAAGATAGGGGGAAATTGCATTAACTCAAACAAATGGCTAATTAATCAATGCAATTTTTCTTTAATGAAAGTTTAGGCTCAAATGGTTGAAACGAAGGATTCATGAGATAGGAATGGACATTTGGCCAAACTAGCTATAAAATTAAATGCCTAAATTATTTTTGATCATTCAAAAAGAGTTTTAAATTTTAAAAGAGATTCAAGACTATAAGTTCTAGAGATGAAATTGCAATAAATATACCCTCTCTTAAAAGAAATAAATATTTAGTCTCAATTCCTCACTAGTCTTTGGCTTCCTAAAGTTAATTACCAAAGCCAAATTCTATGCCTACCTACTAACACTCTAAGAAGATAGAACCAAATCCTAATCAAATTCAATTCTTTCAAGATCAAATCAAACAACTTTTAGAATATTCATAAATCAAAATCCAAACTTCCATAACGCAATTTTTTTGTTCAAAATTTTTCAAAAAAATTTCTCTATATGTATAAAAGCAAAGAAGACAAGTTATGCAAACTCAATAGTATTAGTTATAAATTTTTAAAACTTAAAAAAAACACAATTTAACAAGTGAATATATAGAGTGACCTGAGAATCATGTCAAGTTTTGAAGTTTTTTATTTTGTAAGGGTTCAGTTGGACCGCAAGTGATTCTTAAATGTCTAAACAAATATGATAAATGACCCCAACATACATAAGGTTTGACATATTCTAACATTAATTCAATTTTTTCTTAATATAAACAACTCATTTGAATCACATGAGCTTACATTGTAAACAAGATCTGTTCCCCAAAATAATTATTTACATTACACAAAGCATACACACCTGATTTTCTCATAATCCAAGTGTAGAATCCAAGTTCATGCAGCAACAATATAACCTAAAAACGCAGAACCAAGTGCAGCAACAATCCAGAAACGCAGAATCCAATTGCAGCAACAATCCATAAATGCAGAAACACAGAATCCAAGCTTTTCTGTAAATTCTTAATTGCTTCACATAATAATCCAACTCACGCCTCATATGCACATGATTTTAGGAAACCCAGAAACGCACCTGAATAATTCTAAGAATGCAGCAGCAACAGCTAATAGCAAGACCCACACGGCCACGGGAATGGGAGAAGAGGGAAGACAAATGCAGGGGAGGTGTGCCTTTGTTCAGTGAAGGAGTTATGATACTCAGCTCACGGGTTTAGGAGAAGAGGGAAAACGAATGCAGCAGGGAAAGTGGAAAACTGGAGACACTCACGGGTATGGCAAAGCACACAAGGTAAAGCTGCAATGTACAATGAATGAAGTGATGGTTCTATATGGTTCTGCGTCCCCAGTCAAAATGGGGACGCCTAAAGTAAGCTTTAGACGTCCCCAGTCAAAATAGGGACGTCTAATGCTTACTTTAGACGTCCCCATTTATTCAGGGGATGTCTAAAGCCTATTTTAGACGTTCCCAGTTTCTCTGGGGACGTCTAAAGTCCACTTTAGACGTCCCCAGTTTCAACTGGGGACGTCTAAAGTAGTGGAAATTTTTTTTTGTCAAATTCATCCAGCGCCAAAGCCTCCTGTAATACCTCAAATTTTGAGACTCGAGGTTAGAGAATAAGCCTAAGAGAAGTGGACTGCTAAGCCCCATTTTAGCAAGATCCCAAATTGTGATTAAGGGTTAATAACTTCAAAAGTGAATGTGAATTGTGTTGACATGTTGAGATTGTTGTGAAAACATGTCAATGTGATGTGAATTTGATTGATTTGGTGTTTCCAATCGATTCCTTGTGAAAATTTATGTGGGAATGATGTTTGGTATGAAAATGGAACCAATTGAAGCAAAGATGCAAAATCTGAAATTCTGTCTAGTGAAACACTATTCTAGGCAGTCAGTTTGTATGAACGTTTTGAATGATCAAATGATGTCTAAAAATTCTGAAACTTTCCAGTCTTATATTTCACATCTCAAGCTTCAAAATAGACATATAATTTGTGCCGATTTGTTTTGTGAACTAGGAGATATGACTGTCCAAAGTTTGGGATGAAAACTGAACCTGTTTTGGGGCAGTGATGAGTTTTATGTAATTCTGGAACTGTGTGGTGATTTTTAGTAATGGGCAATATTTTTCCTATGACGAGGACTTAAATATCTTTCATTTGGATCTAGAATCACCTCATTTTGAGTTTTCCAGTATTAGTTATGATTTTTCAAAGTTTGGGCAGAAAATCTACCAGAAAATCCGAAAATGGGAATTATGACATCATCAAAATAAAAGATGACATCATCATGGAATTAAAATATTTCCCATCTTCTTCTTTCTCTCATTTCTGTCGTGAGTTTCAGCTGAAAATAGAGAGAGACGTTTGAGAGCTCTTAGAGAGAGAAAGAGGAGAAATCTCACAAGGTAAGCCGATTTCTCCGACGATCTAACTCCTAACGCGTATAACCTTGCTCCTAAGCTTCTCTTTCATGTTCTTTAAGGTGTTGGAAGCTCAATTTTTGTGGTTAAGAAGGGCTAGGGTTTCAGCCACTCTTGAGAAAAGCTAGTGGGAGCTTGAGGTAACTTCCAAACTCTTGTGTATTGACTATTCTGGCTGCTATGGACAATTTAATTGGTGAAATTTCGCCGAATTGTCATTGGTTTCAAAAATGGAAAATAGGTGTGTGGGGCTGTTATGCTGCCAAAATTGGTACTAAATGGTAGTTGTAACCTAATGGAATAGTCAATAAAGTAGTTAGGAGTGGAAAGGAACGCGTTTACGGAGCCGAAACCGAAAAACCCCAATTTTCCCGGAATACTTGAGAATTTTGGCCAGCTCTAGAAATGGGTCTTATATTTGGATTTTTAATGATTTGATGGTTCCATTGAGTTCAGGAGCGAAAATTAGGTGGGGTTACAGTTGGACACTTTTTCGGAAAAGGCCGAAAAAACATAATTACGAAAACGCCCCTGAAACCCTTAAAGTGTGTTAGAATAGTTTTGTAATTGACATTGAATTTGATAATTCTGAGTCCAGAAATGGATTCCTTGGGTAAAAATATGTTAGAATAGCCCATGTCAAAATTTCAGGAAAAGTACAGCCGGATCGGGTACGGTGGGGCCGGGCCGGGTCCCTGGGGGCATTTTAGTAAATTTTCAATATAGCCTCATATAACCCCCAGAAACACTATGGAAGTGTCTAAATAGTACATTTGACATTGTAGGATCGAATATGAAGCCCCGAGCTGTTTGCACGTAGATTGAGGCACACGTTTTGAGGCATAAAAGGGTTAAGGTAGGGAACTTATCTCTCCTGCATGCCCTGATAATTGTATTAATGTGTTGATGCATGTTATTGCTTTGCTTGATTATGTGGAACATGTATGAATTATTTAAATCTATGTTTCAATGTATGCTATGGCTATATGTGTATCGTTCGAATCATTGAGCTTATAGATTTGTCATTGTATGTGTGCATGAGTTATGTGATACAAGCATGTCATGCATTAAACACTTATCTTGCCTGCATATTAATAATGTTTCCCTACTGAGATTCTCTCGAATCTCACCCTCCCCTACCAACAATTTAGATAAGGCAAGTGGCTCGTGGAGGGAGCGGCTAAGACTCCTTCGAGATGAGAGTTGGTAGTTGGTTATCAATGAGTTGTGAAGACTGTACATGATTCGGTTGAATATAGGGTTATAAATTTGAGATGAGATTGTGTAATCCCCATTTGAAGAATTGTAATGGGCAATTGTGCCCCGTGTATCTTTAGCGAAGGTATGTACCCGGGATTGTCGGGATGATTATGTTATGCACTCTGATATTTATATGAATGTGATTTATCTTCAAGTAGTAATTGTATTCGAAATGTGAATATGAGACCAAGTTAATTAGATTTCAAAAGGTATTTGTGAAAACCCTATCTCAAGGATGGGATTTTAAATGAGTTTTGATTATTATTGGTCTCTATTTTACTTTAATCGTGTATTTCGGATATAATTACGGAGGGGGTTACACCTCCCGTCAAATATTGAACTTTGGACGTCCCTAACTTAAAAAGGGACGTCCTTTAGGGACATAAAAAGTATAGTTTGTAGTAGTGATTTTTTTTAATCATCTTGCTTTTGGGTGTAGAAGGTAAACCTATTGATGATGTAGCTTGCGTAAGATATCACTTGATTGCTTAGACCATATGCTAAGAACTATACTCACAAAGGACTTGATCTTTAAATCATATTATAAAATGTTTATTGTGTTGTTGAGTACACTATCTTTCTCCTTTATAGGGATTTTCCCTCTAAAGTTGATGCATATGGTTATGCACGTACTCATCAACCTCCTTAGAGTTGTGTAGCATATATAGGTGTGCTTGCTCCAACTGTTGATATGAGATGGTTACAACTTTCCTGCCTATGATCCCTTCTCCATCAGTCTTTCTTCCCTAATGCTGAGACACGGGAAGCCCAGTATCACTTGCATGCGTTAAGTATATGGTAGAAAATTCAGTAGCCCCTTCATATATATATATATATATATCATTTAACAATGCAACCCTCCGAATGACTCTAATTTTTCATAAACCCTTTCATTATCTTAATGGAATGTCCAATTAGGTACGTCCAGCTTGAATAGGTTAGTCTATAAAGTTGTACCTCTCTAATAAAGTGAGTTATCAAGTAGACCATGATGTCAAAGAATATTGGAGGAAAATACTTCTCAAGCTCACATAATGTGTGTACAATTCAGTTTTGTAACCTTGGCAATTTTTTAGGGTCTATCACTTTATTGCAAAGTGACTTAAAGAATAAACTTGACCTAGTGATTACAACCTACACCTTATAAGGCAAGATACCCTATATAGATACTGAAATCAAGTTCTCCATCAAGACATGGCAGTTATGACATTTTCATCCCATCAGTTTTAAGTCCTTCACTGACATGAACCTTCTGATGTTTAAAAAGTAACCATCTGGCACCTTGACTAAAGCAAGGAACTAAAAAAACTAGTTTTTTCTTCCTTTGATAGTGTGTGAGCCGTGGGACAAAGAAATGTATGGGCTCCCCTCTCCTTTAGTGCTAATTCTTCCCTTATTCCCATCTCAACCATGTCTAGCCTAGTATTTATGCCATATTTGGTCTTCCCGGGCATATGGAGTAATGTGCTAACAATAGTTTCACACACATTTTTCTCAATATACATAACATCAAGAAAATGTCTTACATCTAGGGTTCTCCAATAAGGCAAGTCAAAGAAAATGGACCTCTTCTTCCACCCGCTTGTCCCAACATCCATAACAAAAGGTTTGCTAAATAGACATTTTATATCTTTTACCTTTCGATATACCTATTCACCAGTCAAAGGTTAAGGTATCCAGCCCTCTTTTGATTTCCCATTGAAATATTTTTTTTAAACATCGGTAAGGATGCTCCCTAATTCAAATCTTCAATAAGTGGAGCCAGGTAAATATCTGTCATTCCCGGGTAGCTTGGGCCCCAAGATTAGAATGAACAACATGGAATACTTGTGCTTCATGCAATTCCATGGAGGAAGGTTATACGTAAACAATATTACTAGCCATGTGCTGTGGGTACTACTTTGTATCCCAAATGGGTTCATCCTATCAGTAGCCAATACAAGACATAAGTTTATATCATCTTTAGTGAATTTGGGGTGGTTCATATGAAACATATTCTATTTTGGAGAATCACAAGATGTCTAAGCATATCGTCATCTATCCTTTCATTTGCATGCCACCTCAAATTTTTAGCATTATTAGGATTGCTATACAGGAGTTTTAATCTAGGTCAATGGGGAAATACCATAACACCTTATTTGGGCTCTTACCATTCTATTAGTAGCATAGTTCCTTACACATGGAACAATATGTAAGCGATGTCTATTCATTCCTAAACAAGACAATCATTGGGGCAAGCATATAGCTTCTCGTAGCTAAGACCAATGAAGTACAATATCTTCTTTATAGCATATGTTTTAGGAGGAAGAACATTTTTTGTCAGTAACATTTTATTCAAAGCTTCAAGCAATTATGTGAAGCTCAAGTCAGATCACCTATTTCTCACCTTCAAGTTGTACAACATTAACAAAACGCTCAATAAGGTAAACTCAAAGTACCCCTTATATAATGGCTTCACCGTATTGCCCTTCAAAGTTTCCATCATTTTAGGACAATCCCGGAGGTCCTCTTCAAACGCGTTGGCCATATCATTGAGACGGTTGGCGTCAAACGCACATATGTTTAAATCAAGTAATGAATAACTTTCCATATGCTCAACCACCCCCACTGCTTGTCTTCCCATACCTCGTCCAACATGTATAAGTAAGATCAATTCCATGAATCACTAAGTGTGACATACACGTGTCTCAATCACAACACTATAGATTGCCATACTTTACACAAGGGCAAAGAGTCAAACTATTGTTTGGAGGATTATGTGTAAATACAAAGTCAGGTAAATATGTTTCCCCATCCTAGTAGTCTCTCATTAGACGATTGGCATACATCAACTCCTTATTCAAAGACCCCATCTAGCACAAATTATTTAGAAACAAAAACCCCAATCAAAACTCAATAATCATATGTGCCCAGAATAAATTCATAAAAATACATATAATGAAAGAAAAACTATGAACATTATGTCAACCTGGCTGATGCTGAAGAAAGAAAACTCTAGGTTGAATAGATGCCTTTCACAGAGCTAAAAGTGCTAGAGCTTTTGATAGAATGTGATAGTTTTCAAATGTCAAACTAATTGGATATTTTACAAATAAACCCTCATTATAGATTTGAAGGTCTTACATAATGGTTAGTTAGTAAGAATCGCTAAATGTTTTATTTTTATAATGATTATGTTCAAATAACCATGAGGTTTGTTATTAACAAATTTATAGTGTTTAAGGTCTTACATAACGGTTAGTTGGTAAGAATCGCTAATTATTGTTTCACCTTTATAATGGTTATTTTTAGTTTATCATGAGTATATTATTTGTTTGATTTATTATGGTTCTTTAATAACAACTACAAGGTATGTTATTATTATTATTTTAATATATGTTGGAGCTATTACATTAATATATATTTATAAATGAAACTAAAAATGAAAATAAAATAAACCTACTCATCATCCTTGATAAGAGTGATCTGAATCATTTGAGAAGATGAGAACAAGCCTGTATTGGATGCCATAGTGACGCCAGCCTCAGGCTAGAGCTAGAGGTGGAGGTTAGGTAGGAGGAGGAAGGGAAGCAAGCGAGGGTGGAGGTTGGCAAGGAGGAGGAAGCAAAGAAAGTGGAGGAGTAAGTTGGGAAGGAAAAGCATGAGGAAGGTGTGGTGGTTGGGTACGAAGAGGAAGAGAAGCAACCGAAGGTACATATTGAGAAGCAACACAAGGAGGAGAAGGAGGTAGAGGTTAGGGAGGATGATTCTCCAGCATTTCTTTAATGTGTCGCTTGACTATGATGATGAGGAGAATAAAAGAAGAGGGTAAAGAAAACATATGAAAAAAGGGAGTTTAAATAGATCATAAGTGAAGCGTGTAATGAAAGTTGAAAAGGATCATTCACTAGTGGAAAAATCCCTTTTTAGACCGCCACATTTAGACCGGTTTTGGCGGATAAGGTCTTAAAAATTTGTGCTGTGGCAGTTCTGTAATTATATTGAACTTCTAAGACCGGTTCTTAAAAAAACGGTCTTAAAAATTTATTTAGACCGATTATAAATAAACTGGTCTTAAGATTTTTAACATTTAAGATCGGTTTGTACAAAAACCAGTCTTAAATGTTTTACATTTAAGACCGGTTTTTATAAAAACCGGTCTTAAATTTGAAATTTCACTCTTCTATGAACCCTTTCTTCTCTTTTCACTATTTCTCTGTGAGCTCTGTCTGTGCTTGTTCTGAACTCGTCCGTGGCGTCCCGTCCCTCATTTGCTCAACTCTCCTCCGTCATTACCGTTGCTGTTGCTTTATTCGTCATTGTTATTCTTTGATTACGTCAGTCTTCTCCGCCGCCGCCTCTATTCTCCGCAATGACCATTCTCCTCTGCCTTGACTTCCCTTTGTCAATGCCGTGAATTTGAAGACTTCATTTTAACCTCAGTCGACGCCACTGTGACTTTGGGTTGAAGTTCACTCCTTGGTCTTCAATCAGGTTAGTTGTAATCCCCTGCCTTAATAAGCGTAATTATAATTCGATAACGCATAGCTAAGATTGATTGGAGACCAACGGATAATTGAACTTAATTCAATCCCTTCCTTACGGTAGGGTTTTCACAAATTCTTTCAAAAATTTCTCTTTCTATCCTGGTCTCAAATACAAGTTCCGAATATAATTACCTTGTGTAGTTAAATCACATTTATATATATATCAGAGTATACAGCAAAAATCCCAGCAACCCCCACGTTTCAAGTAGGTGTACTAAGGGTTTACAAGATTCCCTTTTTGGGGATTACATAATTATATCCCAAAATAATATTTACATTCCAAAACTATACAATGATTTCAAATCCAAAATGGATAACCGACAATCCAAAACTAAATATTCCTACACGGTCCTAGCTGCTCCTAGTTGTCCGTTTCTCCTTGGAGCCACTTGCCCTGTTTGTAAGGTTAGTAATGGAAAGAATGAGATTCAAGAGAATCCCAGTAGTAACAAATCACTCATATAGGATATAAACACACATCATGTAAGATCACGTTTAGCAGCAACACAATGATACATGGCTCACGCCACATATGACAGCACTCACGGCTGTATACACAATGCACAGCTTTCGCTGTAATCTCTATGCTCAATGCGACAGCTTTCGCTATAATGGCAGCAGTATCTCAAAGCATCATAAAGTATCACAATGCATGACAATATACATACAACATTTTATATATAGTATAAGAGAAAGAGTTACTACATTGTTCTTTTCGATTGTGCTTTGGCGCAGGTGGATCACGAGCAGGGTAGATATCGAATCCTATAAACCAAAATTAAGGATGGCGCATTATTACCTATTCCAATTCTTTAATAACTCTTAATACTTGGGTTGATTATCACTATGGTCATTTAATCAAGTCAACTAAGGGCCTAAAGTGGTCAATTAACCTAAAAGGCCAGTTTCTAACCTCAATGTTCCACAATATTACATTATGCCATAAGATCTTCAATTTTTGCATAGGTGACCAGTCTGCCAGAATTTTTCAGCATCTTTGAAAAATCATAACTAATTCTAGAAAAATCAAAATAAGGTGATCCTAAAGCCTATTGAAAGCTCTTTAAGTCCTCTTCATAGTAAAAATATGAATCATTATAAAAAAACACAACACAATTACAGAATTTCACAAAATTCCATAATGTGTTGGAAATTGTGCCCTAAGGGCCAATCATTGTACTTTGAACATTATTATTTTAATGAAATTTCTCCATTCTGTTATCATATTATTTGTATGTTAACTGTGATAATTGTATTCTTGGATAATTCATAAAGATTGTCCTAAAATGTCCCTGGTCGGTCATCTATGCGGGAGCAGAGATGAAACAAGACCAGTATGACTTTGATAAGATATGGAGATACGAATCAAAGTCTTAGGCACTTGTAAGAGTACAAGGTGCTGGACCGACCCACTATGAGAAAGCTACATGGATCAAGTGATAAGCTTTTCTCATGTATAACCACGTCATAATGCCCTTAGACCTGAAGTCATCATGGATTCCTACATGAGAGTTGCTAAGCTTTGAACTAGTCAAAAGTCACTTTTGACCGGGTGATGATAAAGGCTACAATCGGGCTTAGTGGTTTTTCATGCAGAGGAATATGAATGATTAAGATGGAATTTGTCCCTCACATTAGTAGAGAGATATTACTGGGCCCCTCGATGAGTGAGTCTGAGAAATGTGTGGCCATACTATGATGAAAGGAGTTTCTGTCTCTGTTATCAAGCTACTCAGGAATTGAGAAAGTAATGGTCAGGAACAAGAGGATAACATTATCTATGTCTTATCCTTGATCGATATATCGTGTGACAAAAGGGATGTGACATGGTTGTATGACAGGTTGCATCGTGATAACGATCCTCATATGAATTGGGTAGTCGTAATGTTTTGCTAGAGGCCGCTTGCGACTTTTGGGTTAGTATAGTTATTGGCCCATTGCCAACTTCATATGGGCCTACAGGGTTGCACACAAGAATGGCCCAACACGAGATAATGTTTAATTTAGGGTGGATACATTTTATATATATATATATATAATATAAAATTCATTAATAATATTATATAGATATATATATTTTCGAAATATATATCTTATATATATATATTATATGATATTATTATATTTAATAATATTATATAGATATATATATTTTTGAAATATATATCTTATATATATATGTATATATATATTATATGATATTATTATATTGTGTTAGTTTTAAATTTAATTTATTAAGATATATTAAATTTAATAACTAACATGATAGAGATATAGTATCTCAGATTTAATTTATGAAGATAAATTAAATCTAATGGCTCTTTATTTGGATTAAATAAATAGGTTAAATTAAAACTGTTGGATAGATTTAATTTAAACTGAATTTATTTAATTAGCTCATCAAGATAATTAATTATTAATTAATTTCAAAATTAATGATGATTAATTTTGAAATTTGAATATAGCCCTCATAGGTTATAAACTTGATAAAGCAGATATATTCATACGCACATGAGAATTGAGAGTTGCAAGTGAAACCTGAGGAGACATTAGAGGCGCTAGCACGCAGTCTCGGTTGGAGAGCATTCGTGTGGATACCGGCAGAGGGAGCGAACCTGACGTGTTGGCTCCTAGAGATTGTGAAAACTCTGAATCATCAAAAAGGTATGAATCCTTCCAACTTGGTTTAAACACCGTTGATAGATCCTCGATTAGGATCGGTGAAAATTTTTAAAATTCTTCTGCTGTGCCTACCGATTCTAACACACTGCTCCAGAATTAAGTCCAGTTTCGACATCAAACTTTGGATCTTAGAATGTGAAATTTAAAACTGGAAAGTTTCAGAATTTTTTGACACCAATTGCACATTCAAAATGTCCCTACAAACTGACTGCCCTGCACAGAATTACACTTAACAGTTTTTCCAATTTTCAACCAATGTGTTCAATAGCTCCAAAATCAACAACCAACCTTATTTCCACACAATTTTTTGTGTAGAACACAATGGTAACATCAAAATAAACAAATTCCCACTCATTCCCCATGTCCTGTTTTGACAGAATTTTAGGGTATTTCACAACAAACAACCACTTCGCTATCTAATCACTAAGCTTAGCTCATTTGCCTCCAAACCAACATATAAGCACATACATAGGATAAAAGCTTCATGATCCCTAATATACCCTAAAAATAAAAATTAAGGCTGTCACAATAGCCCACCACAACTCAGCCAATTAAAGCATCATATACATCAACATAATGCTCTTACTCACCTCTTGCTTCTTCTTGTGTTCTTTTCTTGATTCCTTAAATTTTGTTCTTGCAAGGTGGCTGAAAACTCCTCTTCTTCAAAAACAAAAATGATAGAAATGAAGCTAAGGAAGAGAGTAACAAGTTTCATGAAGGATCTTTGAGCATAAGAGGTGATTTACCAAGTGAAATTGGAGCTAAAAGCTTACCTTGTGTCTTTGTTCTTCAAGCTTCACTTTCTCTTTCCTTTCTTCCACCTTAGCGGACCTTCTTTGTGTGTGAGAGAGAAAGTATTATGTGTTTAGATTGTAATATCCCAATTTTTTATTATGGGCTAATGAGGATTAGTATGGATATTTATGAATTTAAATGGGAATTATTATGTGTTTTATGGCTATTTTAATTAATACGTCATCATTATTGAAAAATTGAAAGAATGGAATTATGGGCCATAAATTAGTAATTAATGGAGAAATTAATTACTAACTATGGGAGAAATGAGAAATGTAATTAAAATGGCTAATGGAGGGATTAGAGAAGCTAATTGGAGACTTAGTGTGTGTAGGCAAGATCACATGTAAAGGGATTGGGAGAAAAGTCAAATGTAATTTTAAATCAGTTTTTCTCTCCTCTCTTCCCTCTTGTGCGCTGAAGTAGTATGGGATGGAGTAAGATCATCATTCTTCATCTTCTCCATCACTCAACCTCTCTCATTTTCTCTCTCGTTCTCTCTCCCGGTTCAGCACCATTATTGCTGAAAATAGAGGAAGGAAAGCTTGAGAAAAGGTAAGGAAAATGACCTCCATTGCTCAAACTCATTTCTTTAAAGATGTTCCTTGAGTTAAGAGCTACATTTATATGGTTATAGTTTTCCATTTGGTGTTGGTTTGAGACTTCAAGAAATTGTGGAGGTTGGAGAATCAAGAAGCTCCTTTGAGAAAGTTGTTAAGGTGAGTTTAAGAGACCCTTATATATAAGTTTTGTGCCAAATGTTTTAGCTTGGAAATTCTGGAAATTTGGCTTGAAATTTCAAAAATTAGGGTCTTGTGGTGTTTGAATTGTTGTTGTCATAGATATGATGCTTTGAGATGTATCTTGGGTAGATAGAATTGGATTGAAGCTTAAATGTAAGGTTTGGCACCTTTGTGTTGGTTTTGGGCATTGGGCAAAAATAGGGCATGTAATTGGGTTGTGATTTTGGTCATTTTGAAGTTACCATTGCGTTCGTTATGAAAATTTATGTGGGAATAGGCTTGATTGTTAACTTTAGAGCCATTGGACACTTTGGTAGAAAATTGGAAAATCTGTCTTGTGTGAACTCTGTCTGGGCAGTCAGTTTGCATGAGCGTTTTGAATGAACAAATGGTGTTGGAAAATTCTGAAACTTTCTAGTTGTAAATTTCACATCCCAAGATTTAAAATGGATATATAATTTGTTTCATTTCATTTTGTTAACTGAGAGTTATGCTTTGCCAAAATTTGGGATAAAAAGTGGACTCTGTTTTGGAGTAGTGTTGAGTTTTGGGTAATTCTGGAATTTTGTGGTGATTTCTGGCTAAGGTCCATATTTTTCTAGTAAAGAGGACTTAAATACCTTTCATTTGGCTTTGGAATCACCTCGTTTTGATTTTTCTAGAATTAGTTATGAATTTTGGTAGTTCAGCCAAGAATCAGGGAATTTCTTGGTCGCGGCCCAAGGTTGCTGGCTGTGGCCCAAACCTTTCTAATCTAATTCTGCCGCGGCCTATGGGTGGCTGGCCGTGGCTAGTGACCTTCTGACCATATTTTTGCCGCTGCCCAAGGAAGAGCTGGCCACGGCCAACCCCTGTATTCCAGCACTTTGAGTTGTCGAAAGGAGATCTCTAACCTATTGTTTCCCAAGCTTTTAGGGCTTTTATTATAGGCATTTGTGGCCTCTTAAAGGTTAATTATGATAACCAAATTTAAGTGTAATGAAGTAAATTAAGTCTTGGAATAGAGTATAATTATTCATCCTTAATTATGATTCTAGGATTTGACATTTGCTCTACTCGGGAGAGACCGGCGCTAGGACATGCCCGGAAGGACCAAGGTAGTGACTCTTCTCTCATATTGCGTATGATGTTTTGGTATGCATGACTTGTCATTGGGTTTTGTGAACTGTGTGTACCATGGTCCATTACGGCGTGAGCACTTCAACATGAGCGGTATAAGGATTGACGCTGGTCATCTCTAGGTTAGCCGTTGAACTGCCGTCATAATCAACATGGATTTTTGTGTATCCGACCTGTGGGGCGGCGTTTGTGAATCCAGCCATGGGTTGTGTGTTGATCTTGCCTGTATGGCTTGCGTTATGGAATGCTTTATATGAATCCCAGCTGTGGTGAAATATATTGTGTGGATTGTTGTGATGTAATGCAGCGTGAGTAATTCAGAGTGAGCAATCGTAAGGGACGACATGTGTCATACGAACCATTGCGCTGTAACTGCCGTTGTAGTTGCCATGTGTGTGTAATAATTTGCTTTCATGCCTTATTGTTGTGTATACTATAAGCAATTTGACACTACGGGGATTCCTTAGAATCTCACTTTCCCAAAAATAATGTTTTAGATAGGGCAAAATGATCGAAGGGAAAGCGGGTGACGAAGAGTAGTTAGTGTAATATACCAAATTTTGCAATACTAAAAACGTGTAAATATGGAATTAGAAGAATAAAATAAATATTGGTATTTACAATTAAAGGTAGAGTTACTTTCGGAATTCCCAAATATCCATTGTGTCATCCACAGAAATCGAGAAGTCAATATTGTAACAATACAAGTGTTAGAAGTCGGAGCAAAATTCATCGGTGGCTGCAAGGTTCAGGGGCGTCAGTTCTGAGATCGCAGGAATTTTTATGTGATTAAATCACAACCATCCATGCCTAATTAAATGTCAAAATTTCATGCAAGCATGGAAAGAGAAAGAGAAATCAAATTTCTTAAGCTTAAGAACACAAGAAGAGAGAAGGAGGAGTGAATAGTGAGTTTTCTTTCCTCCAGAGCCGATTTCAACCCTGAATCACCGTTATTGTTCGGTAGGTCCTTCAGGAAACTTCCTCTACTCACTATAAGCTTCAATTCTATGATCTTAGATTTCTCATCTGAGGTGTTTTGTGCCAATTAGTCTACCAGAGTGCCGCCGGAATACCGAACCACTTGTAGAAACGCGAAGAGGGTAAGCATAGGCTTTCTTTTGAACCGAATACTTTGTGATTTCATTGAGTTTTTCTTAGCTCTTCAACCACCCATGTATTTCATTCAAGGGGTGTTTTTGAAGAAGGAAGATGTTTTAATCATATATATATAAGGTGATATATGATGTTTGGAGAAGTATTAGACTTGTTGGTTGTTAAAATCACAAAGTGGAATTTTTGTTGTTTTGGGAGGTAGATTTCGGTTGGGGGATAAATCTGGTAGAAATAATTTGATTTTGGTATTTTTGAGCTTTCCATTGGATTCTACACGAAAAATTGTGTGGGAATAGGCTCTGGTTATAATTTTTGACAGACTGGTTTAAAGAATCAAAAATTGGAAATTAAGTCTACTTGTGCAACAAAGTTGCCAGTGTGCGTTTTTGTCTGGCGGTTTTGTTGTGGCGAAGGGTTCACTGTCCAACCTTCATCTGTTGGTTATGAGCTTTTCCAGAATTAAAGTACACTTATAGACCTTTAATTTGATAGGTATTATGAAGGATTTCGATAAGTATACTAGGAGTTATGAATTTTTGAAGTAGACCATTAAAAATGGTCAGATTTTCTGGCAGCAGGGAGAAAAAGAAAAACTGGGAAGTGTACGCAGTCTTTCAGCTACTGAAAGTATTTTTCACTTAAAATAGACTTAATAAGGGTTATATAGAATTTTGGATCACCCCAATTTGATTTTTCTAGAATTAGTTATTATTTTTCAAAGTTCAGTGAAAAATCTGCCAGCATTTGGTAAATGTGCGAAAATTCAAAGCAAAGAGTTTTTGTAATAAAATTGGACATTTAAGAGTTTAGTTAAGCATTTGGAGTAGCTTGAGCTCATTAGCTTCATATTGGGCCTAATGTAGTAACCCTAATGGTAACCAACATAAGAGAATAATTTATGAAGAGTTGGACAAAGAAATAACTCATTGCCCGTAAATTATAATTTATAGGATTTGACACTTGCCCAGGACGTTTAAAGCACGTCAATCAAGATCAAGATTTGGAAAAATTGTCAGGTAGTAACTTATCCCTCACGTACTATGTGATATGTTATATGCATGTTTGTACCATTGTGAATTTAAAATATTCAGGTGAGAAAGGCTAAGGCCCAGTAGAATTTCCCAGCGCAGTGGCAAGGGACGGTTGTCCTTGAATTGGTAACTTTATGCTTTCTGCATATTGTGTATTTATCTCTGAATGTTGAATATGTTGATTGTATTGTAACTTTGGTTGACATGGCATGATATATGTGCATTTTATATGAGTGATATCTGTTACTACTGAGATTCTTTGAATCTCACCCTATTTTTCCAAAACAAATTTTCAGCTCGGGCAAATAGTTCCTCAGGCAAGAAGGAAAACACGGGCAAATGAAGCAAAGGACTTAGAATTTAGTTTTCTATTAGTTATCTATTTTGGAGATTGTATGTAATTTGTATTTAAGTGTGGTCAGTCTTGTACTACATGTATGTAAGCGCCTGTATATAAGCGAACGCGTATCGACATTCGTCCCAGTAGTGGACAGCCGTCCACCTAGGGCTGTTAATTAAGCATAGTAGCTTGGGTTTCAGCAGAGAACTTATTAGTAAACACTCTGATATGAAGGAATGAACATAAAACGGATGGCTTAAAATAAATCATATGAGACCCAATATGAAAATGATTTTTGAAAAGATTTTTGAAAACCCATTCAAGTGCAGCTCCACACTCTGCTTGAAGTTGGGACTTCCGCTGTTTACAAAAGATTACTGGTTTCCTTTTTAAAGATATTACTACACTTATGCCATCTATATGCTTTCAAAACACGGGTGTTACAGTTAGAGCTCTGGTTTAGGAGTATACTTTGGTTATTGGTTATAATGTAAATCATTTGAATATTTTTGGATCAATTGTATATGTATTGGGATAGATTGTATAGTTTTGTGTAATCCCTAAGATAAAGGAAAAGTATGTGGGCTTTGTGCCTTTGTATAAACCCTTATTTAATGAATGGAACCTGAGTGAGTCGGGAATTTACTTTGCACTCTGATATTTATAAATGGAATCCACCTGTACAAGCCATTATTGTTTTGTATTGTGAATATGAGACCATTGTGAATAGGTTTTTTGAAAAAGTTTTTGTAAACCCTGATTTTAGGAAATTTTATTTTGTATAAGTCCCAAATCATCTATGGTCTCTAATTCTACATTAATTACGTATTTATAAACTAAATCTCAGCCTTAAGGTGGGAAGGGGGTTACATAGATCATCTAAGTTCAGCCACTTAATATGCTTGGCCGAATATCACCAATGAATAAGATAAAAACCACATGTCACCTTCTTATGGCTCCTTATAAAGTTGTCACCTTTCTTTCTTTCTTTCTTTTTTGTTCCCTCCCTTTTTCTATTCATGCCTATGCTTGGCCAACTTTTACTCCTAAAAAAGAAGAGGATGCATATTAATTAATTATTCACTTCATCTCTTGTGATATGCCTTTGTTTTGGCTGAAATGTTTGACTCAAAGAAAGTGATTACATTAATCAAAAGCTCCATTTCTCTTGCCTCTTTGTCTTGGACGAAATCCTCAAGAAAAAGGGAGAAGAGATGTTGACCAACATGCTCCCTTCTTGCTTCCTTCAAGTCAAGCCACAATTATTGACTTTTAAACTCTTTATTTTATTTGGCTAGAATTGCTTTCTCTTGGCTCTCTTTATTCATACAAAATAGCTTCTTGGAAGAGAATAATGATCTCTCAAAAATATTCTCTTACACCTCCTTAATTAATATAATTTAATTTCCAAAAATCACATGATTAGTTGACTTTTATGTCATCATTTCCAAGGATTCTGTCATTAATCCCACCATCTATTCTATACATTTAGCCCTTGAGTAAGTTTTGGGATATTACATTAGTATTCAATCTGTTATTTTATTGTACGTTGTTCAATAATTAATAATGTTCTATGAAAAAATTGTTCTTGTTGTTGTTTTGAGCACTTAAACGTAATCTGGAAAAAAATTAAATATGCAAATTCTTGTTAGATATATGCTCTGACCTTTAATTACATCCCTATCATATTTGGCTTAGAGTAATACCACTCTATGTTCTGTTTTAATTTAGTGTGATTGTTTGATTATTGTCAGTGTTATTGGTTTATTAAAACAATATTAGTTTCAAATAGTGCATATTAATTTTGTTGAAATCTCTAAAATTCTATTGTTGTTGTTTTTTTGTCTATCCTTTTTATTTTTGGATATAGGGTGCTAGAAGTGTTGAGATATATATGGATCATAGTTGGATAAACGCTAAATGAATGAGTATTTAATATGATAATAGGGTGAGGGGTTTTTTAGACTTCGCTAGAAGAAATACTGATGATGGTAGTGGGAAGTTTTATTGCCCTTGTGTAGTATGTTTGAATGAGAAGTGGCTAAGTACTGTAGATATATGTACACATTTAATTTGTGAAGGATTTTGTAAGAATTATACAATGTGGGTATGGCATGGTGAAGAATTAGAAATGCCAAGTTCATCTCAACAGGGGGAGTGAACTTTGATGATAATGACATGGATACGGATGATCAGATAGAGGATATTATTCGTGATGTAGGAGAAGATACTTTTGAGCAATCACATACATATGGTAATATGTACACTGATGCTAAGATGCCGTTGTACCCGGGGTGTAAAAAATACCAATTGTTGAAAGCAGTATTGAAATTGGTAAGCTTGAAAGCACGGTATGGATGGAGCAACAAGAGTTTTTCAGAAACGCTTGAGGCTTTTAAGGACATGCTTCCAGATGATAATGTGTTGCCTTCTCGATACTATAATGCTAAGAAAATATTGTGTCCACTTGGGATAAAGTATAAAAAGATCTATGCATGCCCTAATGATTGTATATTGTATAGAAACTTGGCAACAACAAAAAGTATATTGTATAGAAAAGAGCATGAAAAGGAACAACAGTGTCCAATATGTGAAACCACGAGGTACAAAACAAATAACGCTCTTGCAAAAGTATTGTGGTACCTTCCAATCATACCAAGGTTCAAACGCTTGTTTGCTAATGAAAACGATGCAAGAAATTTGAGATGGCATGTGGATGAGAGGATATCTGATGGAAAGCTTTGATATCCGGCTAATTCTTCTCAATGGAAGAAAATCGATCAATTATTTCCTGCCTTCGGTGAAGAGCCTAGGAACCTTAGACTTGGGCTTAGCACGGATGGCATGAATCCTTTTGGTAGCCTGAGCAGTATATATAGTTTATGGCTTGTTCTGTTGATAATTTACAACTTATCTCCTCTGTTATGCATAAAACGAAAGAACATCATGTTGTATATGTTGATTTCGAGACCAAAACAACCTGAAAATGACATAGATGTTTACCTGGAACCCTTGATCGAAGACTGGAAAGAGTTGTGGGATGAAGGTGTTGATGTTTTTGACACGAGCAAGAAGAAGGTTTTTAAAATACGAGTCATGATCTTTTGTACTATAAATGGCTTCCCTGCATATGGAAAATTGTCAGGATATAGTGTTAAAGGCCATAAGGCATGTCTGATTTGTGAAGAAGGAAATGCTACCATCAACTTCAACATAGAAGAAAGATAGTTTATCTTGTCCATAGGAGATTTCTTAGATGAGGCCACCTGTATCACAGATTAAAGAAAGCTTTTTTAGTGGACAAGAGTTTAAAGATGCTCTGAAGGCATTGACTGGGAAGCAAGCTTATGAAAAGGTGAAAAATATGAATGTTATATTTAGTAAGACTACAAAGAAAGTAATGAGAAAAGTAAATGAAAAAAGAGGTATGTCTTCTTCAATCTTCCATATTGGCCGAAGCTTGATGTGAGACACTGTATTGATTTCATGCATGTGGAGAAAAATGTTTGCGATAGTATTGTTGGGACACTGCTTAACATACAAGGTAGTTCTAAGGATGGAGTGAAGGCAAGATCAGATTTGCAAGAAATGGGGATACGAGAAGACTTGCATCCAAAGCCATATGGTTGTCCTCCAGCTGCCCATACTTTGTCTAAGGATGAGAAAAGAAGATTTTGTGAGTGTTTACATGGCATCAAAGTTCCTTCAGGGTATTCTTCAAATGTTAGGAAGCTTGTGTCGATGAAAAACTTGAAGTTAGTGGGGCTAAAGTCTCATGATTGTCATGTCTTAATGCAACAACTGCTCCCAGTAGCTGTTCGAGGCATTGCGAATATGATCTTCAATATATTTTGACTAGACTTTGTTTCTTCTTCAATGTTATTTGTAGTAAAGTCATTGAGACAAAAAAATTGGATGAACTGAAAAATAAATGATATATGATCTTGTGCCAGCTTGAGAAGCTTTTTCTTCCTTCTTTTTTTGACCTCATAGTACATCTAATTGTTCATCTAGTAAGGGAGATCAAGTTGTGTGGCCCTATCTATTTACGATGGATATATCCAATTGAAAGAACTATGAAAATCCTAAAAGGGTATGTGAAGAACCCTAACTAGCTTGAAGCATCTATTGTTCAAAAATATGTTTCTAAAGAAGCCATGGAGTTTTGTCAAGATTACTTGTCAAATGTAGAATACATTGGACTTCATGAACGTCATGACGAAGAAAGTAGTAGACGCGGGGCTTCAGTAAAGAGTATGGATCCTGATGAATTGCAACAAGTCCACTTGTACATCTTGAATAATGTTGATAAAGTTCAAGATTACATTCATGCTCATCAAGAAATTGTACAAAAAGGAAATAGTCAAATGACTGAACAAAGGTTAATTATGGAGCATAACCAAACTTTTGCACATTGGTTCAAACAAAAGGTTGATGGTGAAGAATGTGTTTTTGATACAATTAAATGGTTAGCACGTGGTACTGAGGCTGATGTCATAAGTTGGACTTTATTTGTGATCAATGGTTATACATCTTACACGAAGTCCCTTGATGATAGGAGCACCGTCCAGAACAGTGGGGTTATGTTAGTGGCTGAATCTATACACTTCTCTAGTTCAAAAGATAAGAATCCTAGATTGGCAGCAGTACCTTATTATGGGGTTATTGAAGAGATTTGGGTGGTTGATTATGTTAAAGTTAAACTTCCCATTTTCAAATGCAAGTAGGTTGATGTCAAAAATGGTGTGATGATTGATCAGTTGGTATTTACATTGGTTGATTTGAAGAGTAGAAGTTTTGGAGATGAACCTTTTATTATGGCATATCAAGTGAAACAAATGTTCTATGTTACTAATCAGGAAAATAAAATGTGATATGTAGCTCTCCAAGGAAAAAGGGTCGTTGATATTAATCAGGAAAGTCATTCAATGAATGATCTTCTTGAGACTCCTTCTTTTTCTAGGGGTTTACCAGAATTAAACGAAGAAGATGAAGCAGACAATGAACATGGCACAAGAAATGATCATAATGAAGGGATTGTTAGGATCCGCAGGCACAGCGGAAGAATTTTAAAAATTTTCACCGATCCTAATCGAGGATCTATCAACGGCGTTTAAACCAAGTTGGAAGGATTCATACCTTTTGATGATTCAGAGTTTTCATGATCTCTAGGAGCCAACAAGTCAGGTCTGCTCCCTCTACCGGTATCCACACGAATGCTCTCCAACCGAGACTGCATGCTAGCGCCTCTAATGTCTCCTAGGGTTTCCCTTGCGGCTCTCAATTCTCATGTGCGTATAAATATATATGCTCTATCAAGTTTATAACCTATTAGGGCTATTTTCAAATTTCAAATTAATCATCATTAATTTCGAAATTAATTAACAATTAATTATCTTGATGAGCTAATTAAATAAATTCAGTTTAAATTAAATCTGTCCAATAGTTTTAATTTAACCTATTTATTTAATCCAAATAAAGAGCCATTAGATTTAATTTATCTTCATAAATTAAATCTGAGATACTATATCTCTATCATGTTAGTTATTACATTTAATATATCTTAATAAATTAAATTTAAAACTAACACAATATAATAATATCATATAATATATATATACATATACATATATATATATATATATATAAGATATATATGTTGAAAAAATATATATCTATATAATATTATTAATGAATTTTATATTATATATATATATAAATATAAAATTCGTCCACCCTAAATTAAACATTATCTCGTGTTGGGCCATTCTTGTGTGCGACCCTGTAAGCCTATATGAAGTTGGCAGTGGGCCAATAACTATACTAACCCAAAAGTCGCAAGCGGCCTCTAGCAAGATATTACGACTACCCAATTCATATGAGGATCGTTATCACGATGCAACCTGTCATACAACCATGTCATGTCCCTTTTGTCACACGATATATCAATCAAGGATAAGGCATGGATAATGTCATCCTCTTGTTCCTGACTATTACTCTCTCAATTCCTGAGTAGCCTAATAACAGAGACAGAAACTCCTTTCATCATAGTATGGCCACACATTTCTCAGACTCACTCATCGAGGGGCCCAACAATATCTCTCTACTAATGTGAGGGACAAATTCCATCTTGATCATTCATATTCCTCTGCATGAAAAACCACCAAGCCCGATCATAGCCTTTATCATCACCAGGTCAAAAGTGACTTTTGACTAGTTCAAAGCTTAGCAACTCTTATGTAGGAATCCATGATGACCTTAGGTCTAAGAACATTGTGACGTGGTTATACATGAGAAAAGCTTATGACTTGATCCATGTAGCTTTCTCATAGTGGGTCGGTCCAGCACCTTGTACTCTTACAAGTGCCTAAGACTTTGATTCGTATCTCTATATCTTATCAAAGTCATACTGATCTTGTTTCATCTCTGCTCCCGCATAGATGACCGACCAGGGACATTTTAGGACAATCTTTATGAATTATCCAAGGATACAATTATCACAGCTAATATGCAAATAATATGATAACATAATGGAGAAATTTTATTAAAATAATAATGTTCAAAGTACAATGATTGGCCCTTAGGGCACAATTTCCAACAGGGATATGGGAGGATATCCCTTTATAAAACTACATTGAACATTAGTTAGCTAAAATAATTATCATGAACTATATTTGAATTATGTATATTGTTATTGGTGTATATATAAAACTACTTTTTTTATTGTCGTCACAGGAAAATGAAGGATATGAGGTGTACGTCGTAGTATAGATTCTCCAAAGCCAGGCTAGTTAGTTATCATCAGCCTGAGAAGAGTGTGTATAAAGTATTTTGGCCATAATGAATAACAGCATTGTCATTAATGTAATTTAATCTTTGATGTATGTATGTAAGTGAAAAGATAAGGAACTTGGTCAAAACAACATTCTCATGGTTGTATGATTTCCGTGCATTATGATTTTGTCTATGATTATGAGTTTATTATTCATGGTTGTTTTCCTTGCTTCTGTTTTGGCTAGCATTGGTTAAGCACAAGGGAGTTGAGTTTTAATATGTTCCAATGAGTTTTGAGTCTCTCACATGTCATTAAGATGTTAGTTATAATCTGTAAGAGAAGAATTTATTTGAATGTCGTTGAACTGGCTGCTGCTTGCTGAGTGAAATGTTTTAACAAAGGAAATGTCTTGCTGGGTAAATGTTTTAAACGAAAATATAAAAAAAACTACTTTTAAGGCCAGTTCTCTCCAAAACCGGTCTAAAAAGTATATTTAAGACCGGTTTTGGAGAGAATCCATCTTAAAAATATTACTTTATGACCGGTTTACTAGAAAATCGGTCTTAAAAGTATTACTTTAAGACGAGTTTTGTAGAAAATGGTCTTAAAATTTCAACTTTTAGACCGGTTTTTTAGAAAACCGATCTAAAATTTGAACCTTTTAGACCGGTTCCTCTGATAACCAGTCTAAAAATATTTATTTTAAGACCAGTTTTATAATAACCGGTCTTAAAACATTTTTTAAGACCGGTTCCATAATCGGTCTAAAAAGTAGCAGATTTTTAAGACCGGCTGTATCAAGACCGGATCCAAAACCGATCTAAAATGTCTTTTTTAGCCGATCTTAAAAGTGATTTTTTTTCACTAGTGATTCCACACAATTATATATATTCTTTTTCCCACTCATGAGTTTCATGATGGTTGTTTTATAAACACTATTATTTATCTATGAATTCACAACGGTTATTTTGAAAGAATAGTTAATGAACTGTTATTTATTATATTCAATAACGGCTTTTTTCTAATAACTGTGAGAAATGTTTTGTATTATTTTAACAATACATTTAAAATAATAAAATGTAAAAAATAGAATAGTGGCGAATAGCCTAATGAACTGATGAGATCATTAAGCTACTCATCAACAAAGGAGTAGCTAGGATCATGGCCAATCCCATACTCATAAAGTATGAGATTGGCCTTCCTGTTCATACTTATAAGGTATAAAGAAAACCTCCTCACGGCATGGTCAGTGTATTCTGCATGCTGTAACATTACCTCCAATCGTGGAAGCATAAGATGTGGAGGCGGAGGTGATGGCGGCTGACGTTTAGGAGGAGAACTAGGAAGTGGAGTATGGGGAGGATAAGGAGGAGGAGGTCGAGAGCTTTCTAGCAATTCTTTCGCACGGTGTTTTATCTTTACGATTGAAAGAACAAAGATAAGGATTACAAAGAGAACATAGGAAAAACAAATGAAAATATGGAGCTTAAACAGACGTCTAGAACTCTTAAAGGGACAGAAAAAAAACTATCATTACACTAGTTAGGGACAAATTTATGTTCTCAACTTCCAAGCAAAATTCGAAACTATTAAAGGCAATATTGAGTTTTGGCCTCAACATAAAAGTTGTAAAGCTTTTTCTTAGCATTTTATCCATATAAAGAAATTCATAATCTGACATCTAGAGCTCCAGATATTGCCTAAAAATTGAAACATGGTCAAATTTAGTAGTTTTCAATAAATTCTATTTTATGCCAAAATCATTCTTTATTTATCAATTACAACCAAATGCATTAAATTAAGCTCAAGTATCATCCACAAAATCATCATATAAGGGAAAATAAATATGCAAATACTTTACTTATCAAATTCCCTCACACTTAGCTTGGACGTCCTTGAACAAGAAGTGACTAATAAGTGCTTTCATCAAAATCAGAAGTGTCAAGTCATAAGCAAGAACATAATTGAAGAATAAAGAGATCATAGTATTCATGAATCAACAAAAATATAAACCGGTAACTTTATTTGAAAATGAATGAACTAAGTTTGTAATTGTGACTCATTCTCTCAATCTCTCAAGTGTTTAAGGGTAAGTGTTTCGCTCAAATTCAACCGAAAAAATTGCAATACCATAAGCTTGCTAAAAATCTCAATCTCCACTACCTAATTCACATGCATAATTCAAATAAAAAGGACTTATTAAGGATTGTAATGGGGTTAAGGTAAAAGAAATATAAAATATGATATAAAGAGCTACACTTAAGAAATTAATAGAGCAATTGAAAAATGGGCCAACTTATGAATAAATCTATCTCATCACAACAACCCACAATTTTAATTCAAATATTCAATATCTTTTCTTTTTCATTTTTTCCTTTTTCATTTCCTTTTTCATTTTTTTTCCTTATTGCATAATTCTGCAACTCTAACATTAATGATATATACACCCCCACACTTTACAAAAGTCCATTTCACAAAAATTTCAAATGATATGCTAATTCTTCCAAATAAGGTAAAAGCACTTGATATATCATTAAAACATATGTTAATGGGTTGACAACAAAGAAAAAATCAATTAGGCCTCAAAGGGGTTTATCAACGATATAATTACAATATTGGTTATTTAGCTCTAGCTAAATAAAATGAATGCCTTTATCATTTTTGAATGTGCATGTGAATGTAATTTCAACCAGATTTAAAGCAAGTTCTAGAGTGACAACTTAATAGGTGAATATCACACACAAGAAAAATAATCATTATTGATCAAATTGGCTCCAAAGCTCATAGTTAAGGGCTTTCAAAATCAGCTCATTCAATCTCAAAAATTATCACCAATCGCAACAATCAATTGTTCAATCATACTTAAAACTTATATACTTCTTAAAATCATTAAAAAGTACCTAAACAAGATCTTTTATATATATATATATATATATTTAATAAAATGATACAAAAACATGCAACTAATAAAATGTGTCTTAACAGTTAAAAATAACTCTTTACACTTCTATTTTTTTACACCCATGCATCTAATGCTTTTACAAACTAACTAAATTTTTTTTACTACTCCTCCCCTAACCTAAATCAAACATTTAAATCCATTTAAAATGCCGAAATCCAAATTCAAACTGTCAACACCTATTTCCATTTCGATATATATAGAGTAATAGATACCAAGTTCCACAGGCATGCAAAAAAGTACAAATATACTGATAAAAATGTTTTTTTACAAACCAAAATCAACCATACAGAATTTGAAGATATTTACAACTTTGTACAGAACTATCCAAAAATATTCCAATTATAGACTATATATAACCGCGGTCTTTGTCTCAGGAAACATGCCCGTTAGTTTCCCATACCCACATCCTTTTCTTTAAAGCCGCTGGCACCCACTAAGATGTTTTGTTTAAAAAAAGGGATGAGATTTCAAGGAATCCCAATAGAAACATGCTATCATTCATATAAAATGCAAAAAATAAATATGATATGCGCCATGTTTGCACCAATTAATGAACAATATAACATCATCATCATATCATCATTGTTAGTGCAAGCGTTTCACCCAAAAGGGGGGTGAATTGGGTTATACCAGAAATTTTGTTGCAAATATAAAAATTGACTGGAAATTTAAAGCAATTAAGAGCTAGGAGAAATATCACCGAAGTGTACACCGAGAGTTATACTGGTTCAACCACAACCACTTTGACCTACGTCCAGTCCTCAGAGCTTCTCTGAGAGTTTAACTATATCTTCCAAGATTCAGTGGGTTCTTGGCAACTTAGTATACAGCAAATTCCTTCATTGGACACTTACTGCCCCTTACACGTTGTAATCAAATCCCCAACTCAAGGTTCTACAACCTTAAGTTGTCTCAATAATAAATATTAAGTTTGTAATGAAAAACTCTCTCATGTGAATATATAATCACTGAAGTATAAAGAGTGAATATAAGAAAGCAGAGCACAAAGAATATATCGATCGATGTGAGTTTGCTTGTTCTCAGTTGTTGTGGTCTATTCTTTGAATGATCCATATATATAGATGATTTGTGGTGTCTGTTGGAAGCATTTCAAACATGTCTGTTAGAGTCGCGCATCTTCGTTTGAGCGTTCTTCGAATTTGAAAACTAGTCGTTTGTGGTAGGTAGGCGTTTTGAACATTACATATTATATGTTTGACTTATCTTTTAATGTATGATCTCTTTATTGTTTTTCTGCAAGTATACTCAGGAAACTAATACAATGAAAGGTTAATCATATAGATAACAAATCAATAAACGTTAGATTAAAATCATATTTTCTGTACTACAATACTCGAGTGGCTACTCGAGTGATCATGCTCATTACTCGAGTAGTCCCTCAAGTAACTTCATTAAAAACAAGCCAGAGAGTAAGTGTTAGGATCGGGAGGCACATTGGAAGAATTTTAAAAATTATCACCGATCCTAATCAAGGATCTATCAACGGCGTTTAAACAGAGTTAGAAAGATTCGTACCTTTTCGAATTCAGGGTTTTTGATCTCTAGGAGCCAACACATCAGATCCGCTCCCTCTACCGGTATCTACAAGAATGCTCTCCAACAGAGATTGCGTGCTAGCACCTCCAATGTCTCCTAGGGTTTTCAAAATTAATCTTTATTAATTTTGAAATTAATTAACAATTAATTATCTTGATGAGCTAATTAAATTAATTCAGTTTAAATTAAATCTGTCCAACAGTTTTAATTTAACCTACTTATTTAATTCAAATAAAGAGCCATTAGATTTAAGTTATCTTCATAAATTAATCTGAAATATTATATCTTTATCATGTTAGTTATTAAATTTAATTTATCTTAATAAATTAAATTTAAAACTAGCATAATATAATAATATCATATAATATACATATATATACATATATGTATATAATATGTATTTTAAAAATACATATATATAATGTTATTAACGAATTTTATATTATATATATATATATAAATATAAAATTCATCCACCCTGGATTAAACATTATCTCGTGTTGGGCCATTCTTGTGTGCGACCCCTGTACGCCCACACGAAGTTGGCAGTGGGCCAATAATTGTACTAACCCACAAGTCGCAAGTGGCCTCTAGCAAGACATTACGACTACCCAATTCATATGAGGATCGTTAACACGATGCAACCTATCATACAACCATGTCACATTCCTTTTGTCATACAATATATCGGTCAAGGATGAGGCATGGATAATGTCATCCTCTTGTTCCTGACCATTACTTTCTCGATTCCTGAGCAGTCTGATAATAGAAATGGAAACTCCTTTCCATCGTAGTATGGTCATACATTTCTCAGACTCACTCATCGAGGGGCTAATGTGAGAGACAAATTCCATCTTGACCATTCATATTCCTTTACATGAAAAACTACCAAGCCCAATCGTTGCCTTTATAATCACCCAGTCAAAAGTGACTTTTAACTAGTTCAAAGCTTAGCAACTCTCATGTAAGAATCCATGATCACCTCAGGTCTAAGGGCAATGTGACGTGGTTATACATGAGAAAAGCTTATGACTTGATCTATGTAGCTTTCTCATAATAGGTCGGTCCAACAACTTGTACTCTTACAAGTGCCTAAGACTTTGATTCATATCTCCATATCTTATCAAAGTCATACTGGTCTTGTTTCATCTCTGCTCCTGCATAGATGACTGACCAGGGACATTTTAGGACAATCTTTATGATTTATCCAAGGATAAAATTATCATAGTTAACATGCAAATAATATGATAACAAATGGAGAAATTTCATTAAATTAATAATGTTCAAAGTATAATGATTAGCCCTTTAGGTACAATTTCCAACAGTAAGTCAACATTGTCTGATCCGAAGGTAGTCTGCTTACTCGAGTAATCCCTCGAGTAGGTGTTCCTTTTCATCTGATTACTCAAGTGATCCCTCTAGTAATGATTCAAATAACTTTGGAGATTACTTGAGTGATTCCTTGAGTAATGACATTAAAATTTTGGCTAAGAGCAACTTCTATTTTGCTTACCTAATTACTTAAGTAATCCCTCGAGTAACTCAATCTTTTCATTTCATGTTACTCGAGTAACGACTCAAGTAATATTGCTTTTCAAATGTGGTTCCTCGAGTAACTATTCGAGTAATGTCTGTCATTTCTTGGCCGAGAGCTACTAGATGATTTTTGCTTTGGTTACTCCAGTAATCCCTCTAGTAAGCTTTCAAATAACTTTGTAGATTACTTGAGTAAGCCCTTCGAGTAATCTCATGCATTTTTTGACAGAGAGCTTCTGGAACAGTTTTTCACACATTACTTGAGTGAACCCTCGAGTAATGAGTCATTACTCGAGGGCCCCCTCAAGTAATCCTTCAAGAAATCTCACAGTGCTCTTTTTCCTGTACTTTGTCTTTCATTTGTTCTTCATTACTTCAGTACTTACTCAAGTAATGCTTATGACCTGCAACCAATATCTTAGTTACTTTGATCAAACTTTTGATTTAAAACTTTTAATCTTTGTTATCATCAAAACATATGAGATCTAACATTCTCCCCCTTTTTGATGATGACAAAACTTGATGATTTTGAACAAAGTTTTTGAAATTAAGTTTTCAATCATATGCTTCTGATAATATTTCATATGGAATCTTTTGTTCAATTCAAGTTTGAAAACTCTTTCGAAATAACTAGTAGTATGGGCTGCTCTCTCGTGGGGGCACGTGACACCCCTGCCTTACGGGACAACGGACTCTCGTTGGTACTGGTGCTCATGGGTTAAAGGTTAAGTTCCTCGCCTTGACTACCAGCTTAAGCTTCTAGCTCAGTGGTAGAGCACTTGGTCCTGACGCTTATGGTATCAGAGCCAGAGGTCCTGTGTTCGATCCCAAGGGTGGGTGAAAAATAAAGGGACGGGAGAGTAGTATGGGCTGCTCTCTCGTGGGGGCACGTGCCACCCCTGCCTTACGGGACAACGGACTCTCGTTGGTACTGGTGCTCATGGGTTAAAGGTTAAGTTCCTCGCCTTGACTACTAGCTTAAGCTTCTAGCTCAGTGGTAGAGCACTTGGTCCTAACGCTTATGATAAAGATTATTTCGAATTCAAATTTTGAAAAATTTAGTATTTGAAACCTTTTTGAATTCAAAAGTTCATGATTTTGTATATGTTCTAATTTATTCACCTTACATAACACTAAAAAACTTATTAGTCCACAATGTAATATAACTTCAATTGAAATTGCAGAAATAGTTCATTACATAATCAAACTTAAAAATGAATAAAGCTCCTTAAACCCTATACTATACCCATATTCATATCAGCACAAAATACATCACATCATTAATCACAAAATCACCCCAAGTTCTTCTCCCCCTTTTTGTCTTCATCACAAAGGATATGATTAATCAAGAGAAGAGGGACTAGATGGCTTGACTGTAAAGATAGGATTGACAAAAAGGACCAAAGAGTCATATGAATTATCTGAATTGGAAGAATATGAAGAGGAGTTAAAAGATTCAGGGTCAGGAAGTACCAGAGGTAGAGCCATAATGTGATCCTTTGAAGGAATTTGTGAGGCTCGAATCTAAGAAGAAATCTCTACTTCCACTATTCTTCCAGGTGATTGATGATCACTAGAAGAGACAACCACTTCCTCAGTGCCGATTGGGGATGCAATAGGTATGGGCACTGGTTCAGGCTGAATTGGTTGAATAGGATCATCAACTCTGATATCTATGTGCTCAAAGATAGATGATGGGTTAGGCATAGAAAATAAAAGATTGTCTAGAGGAGGGATGGATGAGGGTCCAGGCTCAGAAGGTTCGAGCTAAGAAGGTCTAGGCTGAGAAGGTGGTACTGGCACAGAGCAGTAGGCACAAATGAACCAGGAGTGGATGAGCCAGATGCCATAGCATCAAGTTTGGCATGGAGTGATCTCAGAAGTTCACCCTGAGCCTGTTGTTCTGCTAATATCTCTTCGTGCCTCTTATCCATTCTCTCCACAAGTTCTCTCATCTTTACATTCATATGAGTTACCAACTCAGGATTTGTATTGGCAATGTCGATATGGAAGCCCTTGAGAATATTCTTCATAAAAGTTTGTAATGTGGCACCAAAGAAGGAAGGAGAAGATGTGGATGCTAGAGTAGAAGACCGTGTCTCATCCAAACTACTTGTGGTCTTAGTCATCTTCTTCTTCTTGGGACTTGTCTCAAGAGGGTTTTTCAGGGGAAGTGCAATATGTAACTTCCCAATTTGGTTTCTTCCTACTGGAACTAGCCTCTCAATTAGTTCACCCTTCTCCAAATACCAAATCTTGTTCTTTTTTAGAAACAAAGATATAAGTTGAGGGTAAGGCATTGGAATGGTGGATTTTCCTTTAAATCTATACCTTTTGATTTCAGCAAAAATATATTCCCCCAAGTCCTTTTTCTCTTTTAGTAGCAATGAGGAAAATTTCATGTAGTCCCTTTCTATGAAATGTGTGTAATTATGCTCTTTGTTCACTATGGCTCTAGAATAGATATACCATAGGACTCTATAAAGATCACATTATCACTTGGATTGAAACCAAGGGGTCCTATAATCTCACTAGGCCTTATAATAGAAAATAGTTGGTTTGAATCAAGATTGGGATAATTATCCTTATATGGGTCTTCTATTCCTAACCAAGTATTGATTTTGGAGGGTAAGATTAGGATTTCTTACCCTCTAACCTTAGAGAACATTTCTTCTTCCAGAGAGTTCCTAAGTGGATCATTGACAGGTTTTAAATTACAATAGAAATGTCTCACTATTTTAGAACAAAAAGGAAGTTTTACAGAGAGCCAAGGCATATAGGATTCCAGATATGAATTGAGGTTGTATTTCAATACCTCTTGAAGAACATTGAGGTTAATGAAGTGCATCTTGCACACTTTTCTCCTTAAAAAGTAATCTTTGTATTTTTGTGATTCCTCAATCTTCTTCACATTGAATTCGGTTGGAGGAAATATGATTTCTTCTTCCTCTAGTTCCTTTATAGATTGATCTTGCTTCCCTTCTCAAGACTTGTGAACCTCATCTAGTATATTTGCCATAGCCTTAGCAAGATTTCTGTCATACTTAGCCTTTTTCGATGGCTTCTCAGAGAATGTTGGTGTGCCAAAGGAATCAGAAGGAGGTGGAGATGGTGCCTTAGTTTCCTTGCCTCTACCAAAAGGAGCATCCTTCTTAGATTGAGCTCTCATGGTAGATGGTTCCTTGATCACGACCCCCTTCACTTTGGGTTTAGCTTACGGCTTGGTTTTAGCTTTTGAACAGGGAGTAAGCTTCTGCCTTTTGGCTAGAGGAGATGGAATAGAATCATGCGATTGCTGTGGATAAGAAGATTTAGAAGGAGTATCAGGATGTGTGATTTTAGTTCTGACCATTTGAATGAAAGATCAAGATTTTCAGAAATTTTCTCTCTCGTAAGTTGAAGATTAAGGCAGAGAGTTTAGAGAGATTTGAGGAAACTTTTCTCAAGAAATTTTGATAGGTTTTGACGGAAATGGAGTGAGGAAGAGTTTGTGGAAAGATTTTCTGAGAGGTTACTCAGAGAATTACTTGAAGTAATTTTGTGAAAATTTCGTAACGAGCAAAGATATAGCCTAAGTGCCCGACGTTACTCGAGGGCTCCCTCAAGTGATCATGGGCAATACTCGAGAGCTCCCTCGAGTAAAGCTCAAAAAAAATTTAAATCAATGCAATTTAAATGCATACCTGTCACAAGTAACATTGTAATTACTTATATATATATATTCCCTCGATCATTTGATGGTATATTAACACTGATTTGAAGGAGATTGAGTTGATTTTTGATTTCCTCTCATGATTACTCGAGGCCTTACTCGAGTAACATTATTGGTTTACTGAGGCCTCCCTCGAGTAAATCTGTCTCTTCATTTTCTGTCTATTTATCCAACCGTTGCCGTTTCCTTTTGAATTCCTTTTGAATTAATGCTTCACTGCTACATTTTCCAAGCCATTACTCGAGTAATCCTTCTAATTACTTCAAGGTATTACTGGGTAATGGGGTTTACTTGAAGTTGTCCCTCCAGTAATATTGTCCTCTATTAGTCTCTGATTTTCATACCCTAAAACAGAATATCAAGATCTTGCAAAACAAATTGTTAGAAACTCCAATACTTAAATTAGTAATCATCAAAACATCAATAAATAACATCATCTAACATTTTGTAAACACTAAATAACTTACAATTCATTAGGATTTACCATTCTCAAATCTCTTCTAATATATAAGAATTGATCTTTTGTAAGAGGTTTTGTGAAGATATCGGCTAGTTAAAGATAAGTTAGAATGAATATTACTTTGACATATTTCTTTTGGACATGATCTATGATGAAGTGATGTCTAACATCAATATGCTTCGTTCTGGAATGTTGAACTACATTCTTTGCCAAGCTTATAGTGCTAGTATTGTCACAATATATTGGTATCTCCTTTAAATAAATACCAAGATCTTGTAGTTGTTGCTTTAGCCACAGCACTTGTGCACAACAACTAGAAGCTGCAACATACTCAGCTTTCATTGATGAAAGAGACACTGTATTTTGTTTCTTGCTAAACCATGATACAAGTGAGCCTCCAAGAAACTGGCTTTGTCTACTGGTATACTTTTTGTCTGTCTTGTATCCTCCATGATCAGAGTCTGAGTATGCAACTAGATATTCACTTCTTCCTTTAGGATACCAGAGACCTAATTCTGCCGTGTCAGCAAGATATCAGGAGATACGTTTGACAATTTGTATCAAACTTCAGGGACCAAAAGTTATATTAACCCAAAATAAAACTAATAAGATTTTTGCAGATAATAATGTTTTTTATTCAAATGGTTATTACGAAGCACAATATTAGAAAACAAAAAAAATATCAAATGATGAGATGCTCTCTCATCATTTTAATTAAAGGGGCATTATAGTTTTTTTTAACAATATTCAGAAATTCCTAATGAGGACTCTTAGCCTAATTAGGAATTTGTCAAAAATGTATACCTGAATTTAGATTTTGGTATTTTAAATGGATTTATATGAGATTCTCCTTTTTAGATATTAGTAGACTTGGTAGAAAATTTACATATTGTAATATCACATTAATATATTAATTTAAATATTTTAAATAAATCAAGACATTTATTGATTTTTAATAATAATATCATGAGGCTGCTCACACTCCAGCGTAGAAGATTGGGGAATATCTCAGCTCCAATTTCTGCTTATTCACATTTAAACCCCAAATATTATGAGCTTAGGCCTAATCAACCCCGACCAGTCGTCCAAAAAACCAAACAACCACGACTAGCCTAGGACATTTTCCAACACGACAATGTGTGCGTTTGGAAGAGTTTATTTGCTTGTTTGGGATAGTTTATTTTTGGGTAATAAGTGCTTATAATTTGTGATTCACAGTATACGAGGTAAGTATGTGAGAGGAGTTTTATCTCGACTTATGTAATAAGTGTTTATTTTCAGAAAATAAGCTATTCCAAACACTGGCTATATATCTGAAAAATAAGTCTTGAGAAAAAATTTCTCTCATATATTCATCTTATATACCGTGAATTACAAATTATAAACACTTATTATCAAAAAATAAGTGATTCCAAACCAGCACTCTAAAACTGCGTTTTTCCTCCCTTGGGAGTTGGGACTGCTTACCTGCGTTGGTTGAGCGTGCAAAATCCACAGATCAGAGATAGCGACGTCTAAACCTATTTCGTCGATCATCCACTCCTTTCGCATTTTCATGGTCCCTTCGATCTGCATTGTTCGAGTTGGGGATCTGCGTGCTCTGCAATCATCTCTGATCTTCACTTTTTCGTACATCTCTCTCTTTGATTCCCAGTTCCTTCTGAATTTTAGTCTCTACTGTTTTTATTTGCTGTGTAACATGTTTGTGAGTCTTTGGTGTTAAACAGACCTTTTATTGTGATAATTTTTACATGCTTAATATTTCCACTCATTCGAGTGGATAGAGAGACTTTGAGGTTTTGTACTAATCCCTGCACTTCCTAATCTTTTGTCTACGAAATTTTCCGACCTAATCTGTTTAAGTTGGGGTGCTGAAACTGAAAACTGAAAGACATCATTGTCTTTATGTTGTTCTTTAAGCTTCGATTAAAAAAAAAGGGATATTTTTTTAGCTGTATGCTGGCATTTTCTGCGCTCTTTGTGCTCTAAAGAGCAATGGAGCTAGATACAATGCTTGCATCAAATGTGTTTAAGTACCAAAATGTTATTTCTATACCGGATTTTTGTCATGGCCAGATCTCAACATTAACTTTGTTGGGCTCTCTCATTATTAAGTGAATATTAGGAATTTCATCCAACACTTTGCATCTTTTCATCACAATGCATTTTCCTTCTGAAAAGAAAATTTTCCTGTGATTTAAACAATATATTTGTGATTAAATGTTAGAAATTTGATGTCTCTTGTTCTCGTATATCCCTTTTGATGTATGTTAACATAGCTGATGATATGCCGCCATATTTGAACTAAGATTTTTTTTTTTTTTGGGCCAAAATATTAGAATTAAGATTGTGCAGTGCAATTAGAATGTGTTCTTATTTCCTGACATTCTGGTTGGAAAAGTATTGTAGATTATTTTGCCTTTTTGGATTTTTTCAGAATCTTTGGAAGACACTGAGAAGGGAGGAAGGAGTGGAAAGCATAGGATGTTTTCACACATGACATCTGAGAGGGAATACTTTGACCTCTCAGAACCCTTACATCTAACATCTGTTGACTGGTATGACCCATCAAAATAATTCCCCATGTTATAAATTTATCTATCTGTTTTTTTTAGACATAGTACATGTTGTTCCATCACCTTTCTGGTTACCTATTATATCAAGAAATGCATCTTATCTTTATTTAAGAACTAACCAAGGCATCCCACAAAGTATTCAATTTTGCATAAACTTGGTAAATTTGAGTTATTTTTGTTGGGCATGTAACTTCGGTGTTGAATATGTTAGTTGACTAAATCACTAAGTCTGTGTGTTTTTAAGGGAGGGAAGGGGTTTTGCTCATTTAGTTAAAAGTAAATAGAGGAGCCCCCCAACAAAACCGAACACTACACATGATTTTGATTATGAGGATGTGCTTATATTAGTTATATGCTGGCCAAAAAACTGTTTATATAATGCTGTTGCCAATGATACTGAATAATTTTTTGACCAAAATATGTGAAATGATACTCAGTAATTTGCTTCATTATCCAGGGATAACGCCAATAATCAGATGACAGTTGCTGCTAGCTTGGTCCAAGGTGTTTACATTCTAGAAAGGGATCGACAAGAAAGACGGGGAGGTCCCAATGCTCTTGCACCTATTTGGTGGGAGTTCTTTAACTTTAAGTTGTTACGTCCACTTGTAGATGATGTTGATTCTTCCATCTTTGGTGCGATGTATGAGTTCAAACCTCATTCATCTATAAGTAATGACATTTTACAGAGAAGAATCCCTCACTATGTGATTGCCTTTCGAGGTACCATAACCAAGACAGACTGTTTCTCGTGACATCGAGATGGATATACACATAGTTCAAAATGGACTTCATCAGACCTCTCGTGCGGAGATAGCCATCCAAGCTGTTCGTAACATTGTTGCATCTGCAAATGATTCAAACATCTGGTTGTCTGGTCACTCTCTTGGATCAGCCATGGCAATGCTTTGTGGGAAAACAAAGTTTCTTGAATCTTTCCTTTTTAATCCGCCATATGTTGCTGCTCTAATCGGGGGAATTAAGGATAAGAAATTGAAACATGGTATTCGATTTGCCGGCAGCGTGATAACAGCTGGACTCATCATTGCTATGAAAGCTAAGCAGCTGAAGAATTTGACTTTTGATCCATTTTCTGCTTTGTCTTCCTGGGTCCCATGTTTATTTGTGAATCCTAATGATCACATTTGCTCAGAGTACATTGGATATTTTGAGCACAGAAGAAGAATGCAAGAGATTGGAGCTGGTGGAATTGAAAGGTTAGCATCTCAAAACTCACTCACTGGTTTGCTGATGAGTGCCTCTGAAAAGGAATCATCTGAACCCTTGCACCTAATTCCTTCAGCAACTTTGACGGTTAATGTAAGGCCTTCACTGGATTTCAAAGAAGCTCATGGTATTCATCAATGGTGGAAATCCGATCTGCGCCTGGAATGTCAGTTCTACAAATACTAGTTCTTGTAGGGTTATCATGGTAAATATATTGGCTGAAGATGAACTATATATTTTTGGTGAGATTTGCCTTTGATTATGGGTATTGCATAGGATATAATGATTGCTTTTCTGTTTGTAATTTACAGTATATGGATTTTTATAACGACAGTGTGGTTGTTATCACAAAAGATAAAGGTCAAGAAAGGTGCCAGGAATCAACTTGTTCCAAATTCTCCCTCCCGGGTAAATTTCATGATAGTAACTAATACTATATCTGGTTTTTAATAGAAGATATGGTTGATCTTTAATATAAGATATGGTTTATAGTTTAATTTCTTTTTTGAAGTAGATCTTATATAAGGATCGAAATAGTATTAGTTTAATACCACTTGTGTTAACTACACGCGCGCAGCCAAAGGCGAATACAACCTTAAAGCATAACCTAAACTTGCAAGAAAACTCTACCAAAAGTGACTATGGCGAGATGTTGTCTTTATGATGAGTATAGTAAACATCTCCACTTTATTAGTTACACTTGTTATACTTATAATTTATTATTAAGACATTCAATTTTTTTAATTTTTTAAATGTCATTCTTCCAAATGTTCTTTTTTGTTTATAAAATACAGAAATAATATTAATGTAATTTATAGAATAAATGCAGGAATATAGTGCTTATGATAAGAAAGGTTTGAATCATTGACTAGAAACCAAATTAATTTCCAAAAAAGGTACCCATATCTTGTTGGTTAACTTTTTTGATATTATTTTTCTTAATTGGGACCTTGGTGTGATCTTCCTTATACTATTAAATTATATATTAGTTTATTAGTCTGAAAAAATAGTAATAAATATAACCACTTTAAAATAATTTATTTATATTCATTAAATTCCCCAAATTAGTCAACTAAGTCTCACATTAAACAACGGAATACCAAATTATTAATCCTTCTGGTCTTAATTATAGGACATATTTATCTAACTTTGGAGAAATTAAGAATAGTAGTTAAATTAGTTAATCTTATTTATTTTCCAAAAATGCCCTTATTTAATAAGGGTGATTTAGGAATACTACATAAATCTATCATGGTCCTGTGAGTATTTTCTCTGATCCAGTGAGCTAGCATCCAGCTGTACAAACTTTAACATAATAGAAAAGTGCGTCCCATTGACGATGAACAGTCACATGATGCTTGCTGCCTTATTTTTCTCAAAAGTCAAAATATGAATACATTACTTTTGTTTTTATATATTATACTCAAAGAAAAATAAAAGAAACAGTAGAATTGAGGTGTATATGAAATTAATGAGTTGTAAGTATTATTCACGTTATACAATACATAGGTGTATTATAAAATTATTATTGTGTTTTATTATTATTGATGAGAAAGTATCAGTAGGGGGTATTTTGGGAAGAAATTGACAAAAAATTAAAACTTTGTCCTATAATTAGGATCAAGATCAACTCTTAAATGTTATCATATAATTAGGACTGTACTCCCTCCAGTTCTTAATATAAAACATGTTTGGAAAGTTAATTTTAGTTTTAAATATAAAGCATGTTTTTCTTATCTGTCAATCTTTTTCTATTTTACCCCTTTGATGCTCTCTCAATAATAACCAAGGAGGAGAAGGGAGAATTAGAAAAGATGAGTATGATATTTTAGAAAATATATGTCATATTAACTGACTTAACTAACTTCTTTAATATAATCAAATTAGATAAATATATCTTATATTAATGATATGAGGGAGTACTGTACTTCTAGTTATTACTATTGCAATTTCCAATTTTAATTTAGCACGTTCTTAAATCATCTTTGCCTCAGTCACTCAAGAAATCAGTTCCTTCCTAATCCAATATGTTCCTTGGTCAAAAGTATTATGAAGCATGGCATCAAGCTTTGCTTATGTTACAATTAAGCTCATTAATGAAAAAGCAAAAGCCCCCTCATTCCCACCACACCCCCACAAAATTCTTTTTCTTTTCCCTAAAGCCTTTCTTTTTCCTTCAAACCAAACAAGCTAACCTAAAGAACATGATTAAGGGTTGAACCAGAACCGCAACTTGCCAGTAATTCAGAGATAGAAGGAAGAAGAAAAACAAAATGTAACATCCAAGAGGACAATAAAATCCATTTTTACAGTTCCATGCCCTTCTGATGAGTATACAATCGTAACCCAATTGGTAAAACCAAAAAAAAAAAAGCAAAAAAACAATACACAATAGTGCAATGACTAGCCATTAATAACTACACTTGCATAGATTAAGAGGCAATTAAGAAAATAGGGGAAAGAATTAGCAGTGAAGACCTAAAACGGAACCATCGCTCACGCCAATGGCGACTCTGCATCCAGACTTGGCCATCACGCGATGGCTGAACAAGTACAATACCTTGACCCGACCCACCATCTGCATCCTGGACTCTATCTCCATGGTGGGTCCTACCCTTACTTCACTGAACCCACCGGCGGCGGAGGAGGAGGGGTTGGACAAGGGAAAAGACTGAACGGAGAAAGTGGCGGCCATGCGTTTGGTACTTCCGGCGTCGATGTAGCCGGCGGGGATGAACATGAAACCGACCTGGCTGCCAGAGTAGAGAAGCTGAAGAGAGCTATCGTAGTGAGAGAATAGGGCTCTGTTGGGGTTTCTGACGGAGGCGTTCTGGGAGAAGGTGAAACTGACGGAGCCGTTAGAGACAGAGAAGGAGGGAAGCTGGACGGCGCTGATGGAGATCTTGGGGTCTTGAGGCTTGAAGACTGTGAAGTAAACGACGAGGATGGCGATAAGAAGGAAAATCAAGAAGACGGTGGCGACGAGACACGAGGCGAGGTTGGTGCGTGCCGAAGAAGATGGCCTCTCTCTGTAAGGCTTGGCCATGGCAGAAAGAGGAAAGTGGAGATGGATAGTCAAGTGTAACTCAATTTGGGCTGCTTTGTGATTCCAAGATCATTTTTACCCTCATTCGCATCTTTTCTCACACTATTCTTGTTTGTACCCATAATTGATTTCTAACGCCGGTCCCACCAGCTTCTTTTATTTATTATAGTTGTCGTTATTGTTGCTGCTGTGTTGTCTTTAAATGGAAGAATTATGAAAAGAGTTTTTTTTTTTTCCACCCAGTTCACCAGAACTTTGTCTTGACTATATTCGGATCCGATCTGCATCACACACCTGACTATGGTGGGAGAGTCTCCTAATAGGAATTTTCTGCATACACAAGGCTCGAATCTGAGACCTTACTTAAGCGGAACCAAGCCGCTTACCATTTGGATCAACTCCCATTGATAAAAAAGAGTTTGTTTTGATATTAAGGCTAAGGCTTCAAGTCATTGGGTCTCTCACAATTATAATTTTTTTCCTACACTCACTTTTTAATTACACAAGAAGGTTTTTTTTTTATTAATGTTCATATTCAACATGAATATATCCCAAGTGAGCTGTGTAATGAGATTGAAAGAATAATTATTTGCACCAACTGTATTGAAGCTGTAAATTTGCTTACTAGGGGTTGCGATTATAGGTATTCCTTTAGAGATGTTATTGATGAGGTAAGGTTATGAATGGGTAGAGAGTGACAGGTCATGCTTACTCATATCTCTAGAGACTTTAATGTTCATGTTGATTATTTAGCATCGTTAGCTCATGGTAGTATGGTTAATTTTGTTACCTTTGATCATCCACCTCCTCCGCTTAGGATAGGCGGTGGTTGATGAGAGTGTATTGATTGTGTCTCATTTGGAGGCGGCTTTGTATTAATCTATTGTGGATTAATGAATTCCAGTTTTATATTAAAAAAAAAGCTGCAAAAGAACTTTATTTGGGGTCCACTTAAGGCATAAATAAAATTCATGCGGTCAGCTGGGAAACTTTGTGTAAACTGAAGAAAGAGGGAGGAGTGGAAATAAGAAGTATGAAGGAAATGAATGAGATTCTATTATGAACAATTAGTTGGAACATGTTAGTAAAACCCGAAAGCTTGTACTCAAGGATTCTAAGGATGTGTTTGGTTCAATGAAGGTTAGATTGGGTGAGGTTTATTTAAGTTATGTTAAGGGAGGTTATAATGTTGTTTGGTTCAAGAAGAGGATAGGGGAAGTTCGGTATCTTGTTTACTTCAGGAGGTTAGGTTAGGGGAGTTAATTATAAATGGACAAAAATGCCCTTATACATATTTCCCTTTTTCTTTTACCATGTATTTTTTTAATAATAATTATTTGTAAAATTATTATTTATAAAATAATTATTCTAACAATTATATACACTTCTTTCACACATTTGTCATTTTAAGACTTGAGATGATAAAAAAGATTAAAGAAAATGAAAAGAATATTTTTTTTTATCACTAAATGCTTTTCATATTTAATGTTTTCCCTCTTCTTTCGATATTTAAAAATTTAGAAGAAAGACTTTATTTTATCCAAGAAAGGGTGCCCATAAGAAAAATGCTTGCCAGCAGGTAAAATCATATAAAGAAAAAGTTACTCTTCTCTTTTTATAATACATAAAAAGATGAGTTATAATAAAAAAAATTGGATTCAAATTTATTAAAGACCATAAATATATATAAAAAATATATATAACTTACTTAAAACAATATCCTTGTTTATAGAAAAAAAAGTGAAAAAATAATTATGTAATACAATGAAACTAACTATTAATTAATTGTAGTAGAAATGATAAATGATAATACAAATTTTAGATAGAATATAAATGAGTCATCTAATCCCTAAAAATATTCTCCACTTTGGATCTATTTTATTCTTCCTTTTCTATGCTTCCTCCGTGATTCAACCTTTACAAGCAATAGATACAAAAGTCTCTTAGGCAAATTAAGAATGGTCAGTTTAAAAGCCAAGGGAGTGGTAATCAGCAAGACTCAAATTGAGTTGCAAGTTCATGATCTACTTCTTCTATGAGATCCTCGTTAGGGTCAACGCCATCAAGTAGTTATGAAGAATGCAATATGTTCCAATGATAAATGTTTGAGTTTTTACTCTGTACGTAGGCTCATATGAATTGGCTAAAATATCAAATCTTTTTTTCAGAACACCAAAAGTTCTTTCAATTGCATTACGTAGCGATGAATGCCTCAAATTGAACAATTCTTTATAGTTTGGGGGGCTTTCTTTCTGAATATTCCTTCAAGTGATAACAGATTCCTCTATAAGGTGAATCAATCCATTAGTTAGCATGAAGCCAGCATCCACATGGTAATATTTACCTTCAGGAATTTTGAGCTTATCTTCTCATGCCAATGCATTTTTAATAATCCTAGAATCAGATATTGTACCTTCCCATCCAGTGAGTACATAAGTGAATTTTAAATCAAACGAGCAAGCTGCTAACACATTTTGTGTGGGGAAGTCTTTCCTACCATAATATCGAGGAGCATCCTTATCAGATACTTTCACATGTATATGTGTTCCATCAATGGCACCAACACAGTCCTTTAAAAAAGGGTAAAACCTATCATTTGCACAAATTTCAAGAGGAATTGTTGTCTCATCAGGTTGTATAACAAACTTATCTCATACTTCAATGATAGCTCTTAACACATTATGAAGATGATGACTAATTGTCTTACCAAATCGTCGAAAGAAGAAATTTATCACACGATTTTTTGCTCTATGGGATAATATGTAAAGAGTTTTTACCACTTGTTCTTCCACAGTAGACCATCTTGTGGCTTTTAATCCCCCCTCTCTTTCTAACAAAGCACATAATATTAGAAAAGCTCTATGACTCATACGGATAATATTGCGGCTTGTTTCATTAGTACTTATTTCACTCATTATTTCTTCACGCACCCTTTCCCTTTCTAAACTTATGCTATAAGTTATTCTTCTTTTATGGCACCTCCGAATAACTAGGTAGACAAAGACACATCTTTTTGACGCAAATCCAGCCATCGACGATGCAAGACTAAATTGTTTTGAAATGCCGACTTCATCTAACACACCAAGGCAACATGCACCCAATTAAAACTAGACCACTTGAGACATATCAAACAACTCTAAAAAGTTAAAGTTTAGCAACAACTATAACTTATAATGTGTTAATGTCTGATTATGGAATTGCAAAATATAAAAATCACAAAGTGAAAAATAAAGGAAGCATATGTGCTATTGCTTTTTTCTGGTCTACTACAAAGGTAATATATACAAATCTGGTACCAATGTTCCAACAACAATTTTCTCACCAAGGCCAGTCAATGTAGAATTTGATTCCAACACTATTAGGTTCCAAAATTAGATACAACCATTTAACCACTAAAACAATAAAACGAATAATAATAACCTACAGCAATAAGAAAAGAGTTTATAGCCCATCACACCAAATAGGACTAGTGTGTCTTCATTCTTTAACTGGTCTTGTAATATTAAAATGCAATACTTCATCTTAACAAACAAGCTAACAGACAATATAAGGAATAAACAAGATTTAATCATTAAGTGAACTTTGAAACTCAATAAAAAGAGTGAGTTATCACCATCTTATTGCAGTCAAGTCCTATAATTCTTAAACCCGATTGTGTTGAGATGATTCATTGTAAGCATAATTATTTATATCATCCATCCCTAATTTCTTTCTGGTCTTAATTCCTCCATAATTTTGCTGCATGAGATTTTTTACTCTTGGTACCACAACACATTTGCATCTTCAAGTTGCATGTAATTAATTGAAAGTACGAAACCACCTTACCTCAAAATTTTATTTTTGTTGAGTATTTGGCACCATTCAAGCCTAAAGGAATTAGGAAATTACTTATTCGTCAAGACTAAGTCAGCTACCTAAAACAAATAGGAAATAAAACAAAGTCCTCAAGGGCAATCTTTGACCAAGGGCCTTATTTAATGCAAATAAAAAAAAGGAAACAAATAAAAACGAAATTAATTCAGATTTGCTGCATAAGGACGCCTTCTAGATGCTTCTTGAGGTGTCTTGGACGTCACTTATGATCCTCCTTCAAGGCACATGCTTGTCACATGGTATTTTAAGTGAATTCTTCAATCTGGACTGCACTTGGGCCTTGTACTTCATCTTGTTGGGCTTCAAACAATGTGATCACCATTCTTGGGTTCTTGTTGGGCATATTAAAGGATGCCTCTTCCAAATAAATGGGCTCCAACTCTTTAAGCTCTCTTATCAAACAATTCAAGGCCTCCTTCATGGCTTTAGTCCTTTCTCTTGTCATTGGGCCTCCAATGCTTTGTAATGGATCTTTTGGGACATTGGACTTCCATACTTGAGCTTGGGCTTCCATCTTCATGCCTTTCTCTTCCTTTGGAGCTCCTCCTCCATCTTGCTATGCTCCTCCATCATTCCCTCCTTGCTCAAAAGGATTCGTCCTCGAATCTGCAACATCAAAGAGAGATAAGTCAGCCACATTAAAAGTAGCGCTAACATTACCATAGGAGCTTGGTAGATCTATTTTATAAGCATTATCATTTATGCGCTCCAAGACTTGGAAAGGGCCATCTCCTCTTGGCTGCAACTTAAATTTCCGTTGTTCTGGGAACCTCTCCTTTCGCAGGTGCACCCAAACCCAATCTCCAGGCTCAAAAACAACCTTTCTGCGACCTTTGTTTGCTTGCCTAGCATATTGTTCATTCTTCCTCTCAATGTTGGCTCTCACTGTAGCATGCAATCCCTGCACAAATTCTGCCTTTTTCTTGCCATCAAGGTTAGCTTGTTCATTAGAAGGCAATGGTAAGATATCTAATGGAGATAAGGGATTAAAGCCATAAACAATCTTAAATGGAGAGAAGGAAGTAGAGGAATGAACAGTTCTATTGTATGCAAATTCTATATGAGGCAAACAATTTACCCAATTTTTCAAGTTCTTTTGAATTATTGCACGCAACAAAGTAGTGAGTGTTCTATTTACTACCTCAGTTTGCCCATCCGTTTGGGGATGTGCCACAGTAGAGAATAATAACTTTGCTCCTAGCTTACTCCATAAAGTCCTCCAAAAATGGCTAAGGAACTTTACATCCCTGTCACTCACAATTATTTTAGGCAGTCCATGCAATCTAACAATTTCTTTGAAGAACAAATCAGCAATATGCACAGCATCATTGGTTTTTGAACATGCAATGAAATGAGCAATTTTACTAAACCTATCAACCACAACAAAGATGCTATCCTTGCCGGATTGAGACCTAGGCAAACCCAACACAAAATCCATAGAAATATCAACCCAGGGTTGGGAAGGCACAGGCAATGGAGAATACAATCCATGGGGTTGAACCTTAGACTTTGCATGCTTACATGTCACACATTTAGCACAAACAGAAATTACATCTTTCCTCATATGAGGCCAATAAAAGTGTTCATGCAAAAGAGCTAATGTCTTATCAACACCAAAGTGACCCATCAAACCACCACCATGAGTTTCTTTCACAAGAAGTTCATGCATAGAACAATTCGGAATGCACAATTTATCTTTCTTAAAAAGAAACCCATCATGTCTATAAAAGTCATGCAAACCATGCTTTTCACAAGAAGACCAAATCGTAGAAAAATCACAATCAGAGTCATACAATCCTTTCAACAATTCAAATCCAAGTAATCTAGCATGAAGAGAGGTGATAAGACAATACCTCCTAGAAATAGCATCAGCAACAACATTCTCTTTACCTTGTTTATGCTTGATCACATATGGAAAGGTCTCAATGAACTCTAACCAGCGAGCATGCCTCTTGTTGAGCTTACCTTGAGACTTTAGAAACTTCAAGCTTTCATGGTCAGAATGAATGATAAACTCTCGAGGCCACAAATAATGCTGCCAAGTTTCTAATGTTCTTTTCAAAGCATAAAGTTCCTTATCATAAGTAGAGTAATTCAAGGAAGCCCTGCTCAATTTTTCACTAAAGTAAGCAATAGGCCTATATTCTTGCATCAAAACAACACCAATGCCAATTCCAGAAGCATCACATTCAACTTCAAAAACTTTGTTGAAATCAGGTAAACACAATAATGGTGCATTGGTTAATTTCACTTTCAAGGTGTTAAAAACATTTTCTTGTGCCTCCCCCCCATTTAAAGGTCACATGCTTCTTCACAAGCTCATTTAGGATGCAGCAATAGTGGAAAAATCTTTAACAAACCTTCTATAGAAACTTGCTAATCCATGAAAGCTCCTGACTTCATTAGCATTTGTTGGGGTTGGCCAATCTCTAATAGCTTTTACCTTTTCTTCATCTACACAGATCCCTTGGGCACCTACAACAAAGCCAAGAAACACAACAAAATCCATGCAAAATGAACACTTTTGAAAATTAGCGTATAGGCTATTCTCCCTAAGAGTTTGAAAAACCTCACGCAAGTGCATAACATGGTCATCTAATGTTTTACTGTACACAAGAATATCATCAAAGTAGACAACCACAAACTTTCCAATAAATGAACGAAAAACATGATTCATTAAGCTCATGAAAGTACTAGGTGCATTAGTCAACCCAAAGGGCATAACTAACCACTCATACAACCCAAACTTAGTTTTAAATGCTGTTTTTCATTCATCTCCCTCTTTCATGAGAATTTGATGATAATCACTCTTAAGATCAATTTTAGAAAATAAAGCAGCACCATGCAACTCATCTAACATGTCATCTAATCTAGGAATGGGATAGCGATACTTAACTGTTATTTTGTTGATGGCTCTACAATCCACGCACATCCGCCATGAACCATCTTTCTTGGGCACTAAGAGTACCAGAACAGCACATGGACTCAAACTTTCCCTCACAAAGCCTTTTCTCATAAGCTCGTCTACTTGACGTTGAATTTCTCTAGTTTCTTCAGGATTGGCTCTATAAGCAGGTCTATTTGGTAGGGAAGCTCCAGGAATGAAATCAATCCTATGCTCAATTCCTCTCAAGGGAGGAAGCCCATCAGGTATCTCATTAGGGAATAAATCACCAAATTCGTGCAACAAAGACATAACACTAGAATGCAAAGAGGGGTTAAGTTCGTTAGTAGAAAAGGAAGCATCCTTACATACAAGTACCAAGACTTGCTCTCTCAATATTGCTTTCTTAACTTCACTTTTTCCTGAAAATAAACTCTCTTTCTTTTCTTCACTTCTCTCTTTTTCTTTCTTTTTCTTTTCTTGCACTCTATGTTCTTTCTTTTGCACACTCTTTTTTTCACTCAATTCATCTCATTTTTTGCATTCTTGCTCAATCATCACTTGATCCTCATAAGCTTCTCTAGGCCTAAGTGGTTTCAGTACAATGAGTTTCCCATTAAAGGGTACCGAATAGCAATTTTTGTAACAATCATGTTGTGCCCTACTATCAAATTGCCATTGTCTTCCAAGTAAAAGATGTCCCGCAAGCATAGGGACAACATCACATAAAACTTCAGCATGATAATTCCCAATAGAGAAAGAAACCAAAACTTGCTTAGTGACTTTAGCTTCTGCACTATCATTCAACCATTACAACTTGTAAGGTTTAGGATGCTTCTTAGTAGGCAAGTCTAACTTATTAACAAGTAAGGTACTAGCAACATTGGTAACACTTTCACTATCAATAACCATGCTACATACCTTATTTTTGATGAAGCACTTAGTGTGGAAGATAAGCTCTCGTTGCTCTTGCTCATTATCTTCCTTTAGTTGCATGTTGAGGGCTCTCCTAGCCACTAATGCTTCTCCTTTAATTGGTTCAGCTTCATCAATCTCCAATTCAAAATCAGTTACCAAAGATGGCATGTCATCATCACTTTCACTATTAGAATGCACACTGTCATACTCGCCATTATCCTTAAGAATCATAGCTCTCTTGTTGGAACATTGGGAAGCAATATGGCCTTTTCCATGACATTTAAAGCATTGAAGAGAAGAAGTTTTATCAGAAGGAAAAGTTTTAGAATCAGACTTCTTACCACCATCAGTTTTTGCTTTGGATTCCTCTTTGGCTTTAGGCATAAATTTGGTGTCATCCTTAGCCTTAGAATCCTTCCACTTGGAGGTTGATTTAGAGTCCTTCCAACCATAAGAAGAGGATTTGGAACGTTTTTCTTTAAACCGCTTCTCAATTTTAATGGCTTTATGCACTAGCTCCTCCTTATCAATAAAAGTATACATCTCTACTTTGTCTCTTATTTCTGCCTTCAAACCATCAACAATTCTAGTCATGCTTGCTTCTTCACCTTCTTGTACTCTAGCACGCATCTTTAAAAGGTCAAGCTCATGAATATATTCATCCACAGTCATAGAGCCTTGGTTAAACAACCGCAACTTTCTATTTAGCTCCCTGTAATAATAACTTGGGACATACTTGTTGCGCATAAGTTTCTTGAGCTTCTCCCAAGTACGAGGTGGACCTTTGCCTTTAAGGCGCCTCTTAAGCTGTAAATCTTCCCACCAAACAACAGCATAGTCAGAAAATTGGAATGAAGCTAATTTTACCTTCTTTTCTTCAGGGCAATCATTCATTCTAAAGATTTGCTCAAACTTCATCTCCCAATCAAGGTAGGCATCCGGATTTGTATTTCCCTTGAAGGTAGGGTACTTGATCTTTGGATCAGATGCATCCATGTCATGTTTAGAATGTCTTCGGTTAGAATGTCTTCTTTTGTCCTTTGAGGATGAAGATTCATAGTGGCTCACCTCCTCCTCACTTCTAGATGTTTTTGTCGCCTTTAACTCCTCCATGTCCATCTTGAGTTTGAGGAACTCAGCTTGCATGGCCTTCATGAATAATTTGAAATCTGTTGTGACTTCTTCTTTTCTTGATTCCTGATCACTCATCTTGAATTTTAATGTTAGTTTGATCAAAGTTGGGAAAAAAAATAGTAATATGGATCCTTACCACTCTACTCACGTGTTTCACTCAAAAGTTATGTAGTCACTCGTGTTTCACACAAATATGGCTTTTAACTTGATGTAACACTCTTGCCTTTTACCACTCAAGCTTGCCTCCTATAGTATTCTTGATTGAAACTCAACAAAATCAAGAGACAATGTTAGTATGTGGTAATCTTTGCAACAAGAAATTGTAAGAACCAGAGAGTATGTGAGAAATGAGAAAAAATGAGTGATGAAAGAAGATGGAAAGAGGAAAAAAACGTGAATAATGATGGAAAAGGAAGAAGGGATAATAACAAGAGGGAAAAAATGGAATCAGGAAAAAAAAAGAAAGGGAAAGGAATTCAAAATAGGAAGGAAGGAAGAATTAGGAAAGTAAGGAGTCTTACCACCCAAGTTTGTAGATTTAGGAAACTTTTATAACTTGCAATGGAAACTCTCAAATTAGCCTTCAATCTTCCTAATTTCCAAAACCTGTGGCTCTTTCGTCTTTTTTTTTTTGTTTTGAATTTTCGATTTTTTTTTTGCTCAGTTTTTTTCCAGCACCACACCCTTTTTTTTTTTGCACGAATTTTTTTCTGGTTTTTTTGTTTTTTTAAATTGAAACTAACAAAGTCACACAACAAACAAAAAAAATTATGGGTGGAAGAGGAGAGAAGAGAATGGGAAAACACAAGAACAAAGGAAAAACAATATAAACAAGGGAAGAAGAAAAAAAGGAAGCAAAGAACGAAAACAAAAGGATAGAACTTGAAATCTAGCAAACCTTAAGCTCTGATGCCACTTAAAATACCATGTGACAAGCATGTGCCTTGAAAGAGGATCATAAGTGACGTCCAAGACACCTCAAGAAGTATCTAGAAGGCGTCCTTATACAGCAAATCTGAATTAATTTCGTTTTTATTTGTTTCCTTTTTTTTATTTGCATTAAATAAGGCCCTTGGTCAAAGATTGCCCTTGAGGACTTTGTTTTATTTCCTATTTGTTTTAGGTAGCTGACTTGGTCTTGACGAATAAGTAATTTCCTAATTTCTTTAGGCTTAAATGGTGCCAACCAAGACAATCAATCATCATTAAGGCATCATTTATTGCATTTATGACTAGGTTTTCAAACTCTAGAGTGTTCTTTTGTGGCCTTTATATATGGCTACGTTTTTGTACTAAATTTTCAGACTTGAATGATAATTGAGAGTTTTATTTCTCTTGTGTGAGCTTTGCTTGCATCCTTGTATTCTTGTGCGAATACTCCGACTGTATCAAGGATTGATCATCCTTGTGGTGTCTTTGTGGCTAGGGTTGTAAGAGACAGGTTCTCTTAAGGTCCTACCTTTGATCATCCGTCCCGTTAGTGTTTTCATACTTATTTTCTAGCCGGTCCGTTACCCTCACTGTATCAGTATTTTCATGTGATAATCTATATTCAACTCTAGAGCTCATCCCTCTTCATAACAAGCAGTGTAAGATATGTGGTAGACAAAATTTTAATCGCTATGCTTCAAGCCATACTTTCGATTAATAGATAAACATAAGAACATATCATATCTCATCGCATGGATGCAAGTCAATGAAAGAACAACCCTTTGATCTCTCAAATTTGGTGTTCAAGGAAAGCATTTATCTCTCAAATACCCATCCAATTTGACATTATCAATGTGGTGATCCAAAACACTTTTCAAGGAAATTTCATCTTTTCCAATTTGAAATCAGACAGAACAACTATTAATTGCATAGCTAGAACAAAAACATAGTAAAACAAAACAGGACTTATTTTAATAAGGTTATCATAGCAAAACACAACAAAACCTAGATCAGACAAGGAAACATAGTAAAACACAGCAGAATTCAAAAAAGCTAGAACAAAACAGGGAAGAGCAAAATCTATGAACTACCCCAACGAACGAGCAACCAACAAAAAAATCATCACAGAAAATAATCTTACCTAAATAAACGAGCAACCGACTAAGCAGGAGGTGGCGAAGGCGGCTGGAGGACGGGCCTGAGATAATGTAGAGCACGCGAACACGAGAGAAAATGGGATTTCGCACTGGAGAGGGAATGAAAAAAATGAAATAGGGAGGGACACTTTTTATAGGCGAAGGCAGTGCTGGAATTTTAAAAAATTGCCATGGGCAATTTAGTCACAGTTGGACACAAACATTCTCTCACCTAGAAAAATCTCCAAATTTGAAGGTTTTGTAAAGTGGGGGAGTCTACCACTAGAGATCAAAAAACCTCCAACATCTCACCTCACCTCCTTTCAACCAAACACCTATTTTCAATCTCCAACCCTCCCCGAACCTAACCTAACCTAACCAAACCTCCTACCAAACACAGCCTAAAGGCAAAATATGGCAAGATACATGACTTGTTGGCTAACTGCAGTTGTGAAAAACTCTGATACAATTTTGTGAAAACATGTAACTAAAGCTAGTTAAAAGGGCCAGCCCGGCCCTATAAGGCTGGCTCTTCACAGGCTAAGGCCTAAAAAGGCAAAGAAAAACAGTCATTTTTCGAGGCCCAGGCCTTGAGCATAAGGACTAGGGCCGGCCCTAAAGGGCCAAAGCTATTTTAACAATTTTTTTTTTATTTTTTCAATTTTTTGGGCCATATAGTCTCACAAGAAGGGGTCTCGATTGATCCTAGCAAAGTGGAAGCAGTACTGAACTGGAAGAGGCCAAAGAGTTTTATGGGTCTTGCTAGTTATTACAAAAGATTCATTCAAAATTTCTCCAAAATTGCTTTGCCTTTGACAAAGTTGATACAAAAAACTTAACATTTTCTGTGAGACAATAGTTGTGAGAGAAGCTTCTCAGAATTGAAGGAGAGATTGACAATAGCACCAGTGTTAACAATCCCCAATCCACATTTGACCTATATGGTCTATAGTGATGCGAGAAAACATGGATTAGGATGTGTCCTAATGTAGCAAGGCAGAGTTGTAGCACATGCCTCTCATCAACTGAAGCCTCACGAACTAAATTATCCCACTCATGATCTTGAGTTAGCAGCAATTGTGTTTGCACTAAAAATCTGGAGACATTATCTCTATGGGTTAACCATAGAGTTGTACTATGACAACAAAAGCTTGAAATACTCGTATGATAAAAAAGAGTTGAACATGAGACACCGCAGATAGATGGAGTTTCTTAAAGGTACAACCTAGAAATTAAATACCATCCAGGAAAGTCTAATGCAATGGAAGACTCATTAAGCCGAAAGACAGTGCAAGTGGCATCCCTTATGATTCAAGAGCAGAAAATGATTGAAGATTTTAGGGATCTCAATCCCTCTAATTATATTATGATTAGTGGCAGCAATGTCAGTCAAGTAGAAAATGATCTTTCAACAGTAATTGAGAAAGCTCAGATGCAAGATGAAGGTGCATAGTCCATCAGGAACATGATTGAAAGGGGAGAAACTCAGGAATATGACTTGTTACTGAGTGGACTAGTCAGATACAGGAAGTGGATATATGTTCCACCATAAACAGGACTAAGACGACAAATCCTGGATGAAGCACACAAGAGTAAATATACTCTGTACCTAGGAGCAATTAAAATGTATCATAGCTTATAAAGTCCATGTATTGGTGGCCGGGGATGAAAAGAGATATGACAAAATTTGTGGCTCGTTGTCTCATTTGCTAAAAGGTAAAAATCGAGCATCAGTGACTATTAGGGCTTCTGTAAAACCCCAAAATTCCTGAGTGGAAATGGGAAAGCATTACCATGGATTTCATGACAGTATGACCCAAGATTAGGAGCTATGATGCAATATGAGTAATCGTCGATCGATTCACGAAGACAACTCATTTCTTACCAATTGGTATCAACTATTCTCTTGATAACTGGTAGAGATACATATATCAAGGAGATTGGGCGATTGCATGGTACGCTGAAGAATATAATTACTAATCGAGATCCTCAATTTACTTCCAGGTTTTGGAGATCATTACACGAGGCTTTGGGGTACCAAACTTAGATTCAGTACGGCCTATCATCCTTAGACAGATGAATAAATAGAAAGAACAAAACAGACACTAAAAGATATGTTAAGGGCGTGTGTATTAGATTTCAAAGGAAGTTGGGATTGATTCCTTCCACTTGCAGAATTTGCATACAACAATAGCTATCATTCAAGCATTCAAATGGCTCCATGTGAAGCGTTGTATGCAAGGAAGTGTCAGTCACCCTTTTGCTGGATAGAACTATTTGAGAGGAAGTTATATGGGCTAGATGTAGTAGATTGGGCCAGTAGTGTACCAAATAACTTTACCCCTAAATTTGAGCAGATTACATGATGTCTTCCATGTAACACCCCAAATTTTATATTCACCAAATATATTGTAATTATTTGAGAAATTCAATAAAATGGTGAATATTCATGAGAAAATGAGCAAATTAATTCAAGAAACGGAATTATATTTCAAAGGTAATGGCAAAATTGAAACTTTGCCAATTTAGCACAAGATTAATTATTTTTCAATTAATTGAAGTTAATTTCAATTAATTAAGGAAAATAAAGGAAAATGTATCATTGGAATATTCTTGATGAAATAAATCAAGAGTTGTGAAATTGGGAGGACTTGTGCATAATTCAATTAATTGAATTATGGAAATATTGAAACAATTCCTATTTCAATTTTTCTTGCAATTTTCGCCTAGCACAAGAAAAATAGAGGGAAAATGATATTTGGAATTAAACATGCCAAGTGTCATTATCATATGGTGAAGGGATTAGTTTATAATTGATGAAGATGAGCACATGTCTAATTAAGTTAAAATAATGTTACTTTGACAAAGTAATCATGAATTTGGTACAACAATTGAGTGCATGGTTGGATTAGTTGGAAGAAGCAATTTGGTTAGTGGAGACATAAGGGGGGACAATTTTTAAGGCAAACCAAAAGGGGAGAAAATTAGTTCAAAGTTAATTGGAAGCCTAATGACACAATTGGAAGGAGATAAAGCCAATGCTAAATGTCAACACAAGATGCAATCTTGGAAAGCAAGTGATTAAAGGAAAGGAGAGATCTTTTAAAACATTCTTCCTTCCTCTTCCTCTTCATATTTTCGGCCAAGCTAGAGAAAGAAGAGACAGAGAGAGAGAGCTTTGAAGAAGTCTTGAAATCTAGAGAGAAGGAAGAAGAAGAAGCTTAAAGTAAATGGTGTTTTCTTAAGCATTTTCTTATAGTATTCCATAAAAACCTTCTCTAAACCCTTCTTCTCTATGGAATCTATGGTTTAGAAGACACATTTTGAGCTCAATGAGAGAGAGAGAGAGAGGAGGACACCTAAAGAGAGAGAACTCAAGAGGTAACCTCACAAACCTTATATCTATTCTTGTATGATGTTGTTATTGAGGTTTGTGGTTGGATTTGGTGATTTTTGAATAAGTTGTAAATTTGGAAAGTCCTAATCCTAAGGGGTTATACTGCCCAAGGTTCTTTGAATCATGGTTAGTATGTGTTTAAATAACTTAACAATGGATTAGAAGTGAAAAGGTACAAGCTTTGGAAGCTAAAACACAAAACTCCAAAATTTTCCCTTTTCTTGACCTATGTTTCGGCCAAGAGCAGATCTGGGGGAAGGAGTTGGATTTTCAATGATTTGATTATTCCATTGGATTCAGGAGGCAAAAATAGGTGGGGTTACAGTTGGTTACTTGTTCGGAAAAGCTCGAAAAAGCATAATTACTTAAATGCCCCTAAAACCCTAAAACGGGGCTGTCAAAGGAAATTTCATAATTTGACACTGAATTTGGTAATTTTGAGCCCAGAAATGGATTCCTTGGGCAAAAATACATCAGGATAGTCCTAGTCAAAATTTTGGGAAAACGTGCCATCTGGCTGGGTGCGATAGGGCGGGGGCGGGGTCCTAGGGGCATTTTAGTAAATTTTCACCATAGACTAATATAACCACAAAAAACACTATAGCAGTGTCTAAAATGATACTTGGATAGGTTATGACCTATTTCTAGTACATTTAATATTTCAGGACCAATCAGAAGCCGGAAGCCGGAAGTGACACATTTTACGAAGCACACTAAAAAGGGGTTGAAAGAACTTTAAGGTAGGGACATTATCCTTCATACATCATGCCATAGTTATATGAATGTATGGATGCCATTGTTTGTAAATGTACTTTATTAATCAACATGTTTTGCCTAAAGAGGGGCAATTAGTGCCAGCAGCACTTGCACTGGGGGTTGGTGAGAATCTAACCGGTGTATGAATAGTGGGATTGGGCCCTACTCATGTATACATACAGATGATGTGTTTATATTGTTCATTAATTGGTGCATACATGACGTTTATCATATTTACTTTTCACATTTTCTATGAACGATAGCATGTTTCTACTAGGATTCCTTGGAATCTCACCCCTATTTCTAAACAAACATCTCAGTGGGTGCCAGTGGATCAAAAGGCGAAGGCGTAGGCACCGGGAAGTGATTGGTACATGTCTTAAGGCAAGGTCAAAGTCGGTGGTTATAATTAGTTTATGCTTAAGATATTTTGGGGAATCCTGTATATATTGTAGTTTCCACTGTATTCTGTATTTTATCTATGAAGGACTTTGGGATTGTAAACGAATATTGTTATCAGTATATATGTACTTTTCTGTATGCCCATAGAATTCCACCTTTATTACTCTTCAATTATCGAAATGAAAATGGGTGTTGACATTCCATTTCTCACAGTTAAAGAAGTATGAACCCAACCTTGAGCACGTAGTTGAATATGAAGATGTAGATGTGCGAGATGATCTTATATATGAGGTCGAACCGACCGAATCATTGATCAACAAAAGAAACAACTTAAGCACAGGAGTATCCCATTCGTGAAAGTAGTTTAGAAGGGATCATCTCCTAGAGAAGCTACCTGGGAAACAGAGGAAGACATGCAAAGACATTACCCGGAATTTATGAATATGTTCATGTACCAAAATTTCGGGGACAAAATTTTATTTACGAGAGGAGAGTTGTAATATCTCAAATTTTGTTCGCCAAAATTCCTTGTACATTTGTTTGAATGGAATAAAAAGGTGGATTTTGGTGCACTTGAAATGGTGAAATTTTGGAAGTAAAGGTTACATAAAATTTGATTAAGTTAAGACACAAAAGTTCAATTTTTATCTTCTTAAAGGCCTAATTTTGTAGCCCAAAATGAAGAAGGAAAAAGCACAATTCTTGGCCCAAATTGTTGCTCATATTTCAGCCAAAAAGAAAAAGGAAGAAGGAAGACAAAAATTTAATTCAAAAATTGAAGAAATGTAAGGGCAAAATGGTCATTTGCCTAATAAAGCAAGAATCCTCTTATTTTCTCCAATATTTAGGACCAAAGTTGGCCAAGAGAGAAAGGGGAGAGAGAAAATGAAAAATTGGACCAAAATAAAGCTAAGTGGAAGCATTTATGGCCAGTGGAAAAGAAGAAGCAAAAACTAAAAACATGTGCAAAAATTTCCATTAAACAATTATTATTTTAAGGAGGAAGGTGATATTTTAGGAGGCTATTTGACTCTTCCAAAGGGTCAAAATTTTGACCAAATAGAGAGAGAAGAGAGAGAGCACAAGCTTTAAAGAACACAAGTGTAAAGAGAAGAGACAAGAGTTCAAGAAGAAAAACTAGGTAAGTTTGGGTGCAAATTTCACTTATTCTTGTCTCTAAATTCTTAGAAACCTCTTCTAATCCTCATATCCTTCTTGAAATCACATGAAGCAAGAAGAAAATCAAGGAGAACAAGAAGGAGAGGGGATGGTTTTCAAAGGAAAGAAGAAAGAATAAAGAGGTAATTCAAGAAACCTTATTTTACTTCTTGATTCATGGTTGTTGTTGGTTATTTGGTTCTTTGTTTGGCTTGGTTGTCATGCTTTTGTGATTTGGGAGACATAAACCCTAAGGGGAGGTGTTGTCCGAATTTTGATTAATCATGTGGTAAGTGTAAATAAAGGATTCAAGAAGTAAATTAGGGTGAAAAGGAGGTGTTTTGTTGAATGAAAACATAAAACTCCAATTTTCCCAAATTTCTTGAATTTTGGCCAGGGATATTTTTCTGTATTTTGGTTGGAATTTGATGTTCTCATTGTGTTTAGAATGAAAATGTGTGTAGGGAACATGTGAAAAATGAATTATGGACGCTTTAGGGTGTGAAATGATGATTTTACCCCTAAAACCCTAACATATGTGGCGCAAGGGTAATTTAGTAAATGGAGTGTGATTTTGGAAAAACTGAGGTAAAAAATGGATTCTACACTCAAAATCGTGTAGGAGTAGCTTGGGTCATAATTTTTAGTAAAGTACAGTATTACTAGATATAAAGGGAATTAGACCGAATTCCTAAGGGCATTTTGGCAATTTTATGTTTCTGGTGGAGATAACCAACTATATGAATTTAGGAATGAGACATGAACGAGCAATAACTCATTTATTATAAATTTGGAATTTTAGGATTTGACATTTGCCCAAGCCGGACTGATACAATGAGGGTAACGGACCGGCTAGAAAATAAGTATGAAAACACTAATGGGACGGATGATCAAAGGTAGGACCTTAAGAGAACCTGTCTCTTACAACCCTAGCCACAAGACACCACAAGGATGATCAATCCTTGATACAGTCAGAGTATTCGCATGAGAATACAAGGATGCAAGCAAAGCTCACACAAGAGAAATAAAACTCTCAATCATCATTCAAGTCTGAAAATGTAGTACAAAAACGCAGCCATATATAAAGGCCACAAAAGAACACTCTAGAGTTTGAAAACCTAGTCATGAATGCAATAAATGATGCCTTAATGATGATTGATTGTCTTGGTTGGCACCATTCAAGCCTAAAGGAATTAGGAAATTACTTATTCTTTAAGACTAAGTCAGCTACCTAAAAATAGGAAATAAAACAAAGTCTTCAAGAGCAATCTTTGACCAAAGGCCTTATTTAAGGCAAATAAAAAAAAGGAAACAAATAAAAACGAAATTAATTCTGATTTGCTATATAAGGACGCCTTCTAGATGCTTCTTGAGGTGTCTTGGACGTCACTTATGATCCTCCTTCAAGGCACATGCTTGTCACATGGTATTTTAAGTGAATTCTTCAATCTGGACTGCACATGGGCCTTGTTCATCATCTTGTTGGGCTTACTACTTTATGTTACACCAATTTCATGGATCTTCCTGCTTTGCCACGTGCTCAAGCTTCTATGTGTTGTAAAATCATGTATAAGGGCCTGAATAGGTATGGTTAAGGCCTCATTTGCACCCTCAACATATATACTAACATTATGAGCCATTAATGAAGCAAAATCAAGCCTAAATGTTTTCTCCAACCTCTCAAACACTTCACTCTTTTCTGAGTTTTTAGTAATTGGGCCGTCAATGTCATGAGGAGGATCTTGGGCTTGCTTAGAATCTTGTTGGATAATAGAGACAACATCTTGTTCATTGTAGATGCCACCTAAGTTGCCATGTAGTACTTTGTCGACACTTTGGATACCAACATTGATGATTTGTTGGACACCACATAAGACGTCCCTTGCACCTCTATCATGGACTAAAAATCATTAGACTGGAGTAGCTAGACAGTTGGAAAGGATTTCAGGTAGTAACTCTATCTTTCATATACTGTGATTGTTTATATGCTTTGTATGGTCATGTTCTATGATATGAATTGTTTGGTACAAACCTAGTTGTGGTGTGGGAAAAGCACAAGTACCATCAGGCCCATTTGGAACCCTGCTAAGTGATGAGACAAGTATGGACAGATAGTCATCTGCTCCGAAACATTGTATACAGCATGGTCAGTAGGGACAAACAATCATTTGATCTTGAACACTGTGAATTTATGATCAAACAGATATATGTGCAGTACATTCATTCTGTTACATTGCATTGCATGTTTATTTATCACATTTTGTATGATTGATTGTGTGTGTTACTATGAATCCCACTCATTTCCAAATATTTAAAAATTTATTCAGTGAGAGACAGCGGCTCAAAGGGCAAGGAAGTAGATACCAAAAACTAAAGATCCCATACCTTTCCCAGCAGTAGTGTTGGTTATCCATAGTTTTTATGTTATTTTGGGTTTTGTAAATTTTACGTACAAACCCTGTTGAGATTCCTATAGTATAATCAAGTACTTTATATCAATATGTTTGTGCTATTTTTGTTCGCCCATTAAACTGTGCATTAATACTCTTATAAATGTCGAAATAATAAGGGTTTGATAGCATGCATCCTGTAATTAAGTGAAAAAGACACTTTTGCTATTATAATTTTTTAATTTGACCAAAGTGCCCACCTATAAATGCTGTTAAATATTAACTAATTACCACCATTAAATTTTTAAAAAATTAATTAATTATATAAAAATATTAAAAAAAATATTCCCCACTAAAAATTAAAAAAATATATATTCCACCATTAAAAATACTAAAATATCTCATTAAATAATATTCCCACATTAAATATTAAAAAATTACCATGAACCCCTTCATAATATTTCCACCATTGGATATTAAAAAATCATGATGAACCCAACGTATACACTGCACAAATTGAAAAAAAATCACTTTGAACCCAACATGTACATTATATATATATGTGTAGATGAGGGTAATTTTGTCTTTTGCTACATTATTCCTATGTATTATCATTTTTTATGTAACCCAACCAAACATTTTTATACATATGCATCATCTTCTCTTAATGGCGAACCAAACAAATTCATGTAATCATTATTACATTACATTCCATTCCATGCCATTGCATTCTATTTCATTATCTCCGATTCCGTGAATCAAATGGCCACTAAGTCATAATCAAAGGTAAACTATTATCCACATACTGCAATTACAAATAGTTAATGAGAAGACTTAACAAAATTTAAAATACTTCTTATAAATATGTCTTGAAAAGTGTAAGTAGATATAAACAAAACAATACTAGAAAATAAGTCAGAAAATACAAAATTAGTAAGAATATTTAAGAAATAAGAAATATCTTTTATAAGTTTTTAATTTTTAGGATTCTTGATACAAACTTTTCTTATGAAACTTAATTCTAGAAAAGATAATAACAACTAAATATTTACAACATCATTAACAAAGTATAAAAAATCAATAATATTATTATTATATAAATAGTTTTAAAACATTAAAAAAAAACATACGAGCCTAAAAGGGTCGGCCCTCAACCCTATAGAGCTAGCCCTTTTAGGTTCGCTTTCACTTTTGAGGCAAAAACCTTAAACTCGACCCTTACAAATTTAGGCTCAAACAGGCTGAGCCCGTCGTTTTCCTGTCTCTACATGTAAATTACATTTGGCTTGAAATAACCCAAAGTCTGAGATGGGAGGTGAGGAATGGAGAGATGGTCAGGTTCTAGATAGATCATTGGATAGAGAAAGAATGGAAATTGTTAACAGATGTAATGGGGTACTAGAGCATCTTAACTTGGATATGTCTGTGAAGGAAGGGTTAAATTGTAATGGGGAATGGAATTGGGAATGGTTGAATAATGCTCTGCCATCACATATAGCAGAGAAGATTCAGGCCGTGCCAGCCCCTTTTTAAAGATGAAGGTGTAGATAGGATTGTGTGGATGGATGGGAAGGAGAATTACTACGTTGTAGCTAATAGAGGCTCCGTTCAAGTGTGAGTGGAACAAGAAACAAAATTTGGAAGAGTGTAGAATTTGAAGGTTAAAAGGAGGATCCAGGTGTTTTTATGGCTTGTTATCCATGATTGGCATCTAACAACCAAGAGGTCAATGAGGTTGTTGGGAAGGGACCCATGGTGTGTGAGACGAGGAGAGGCCGAGGAGGATTTAATGCATATTCTGTGATTGCCCTGTTTCAAGAAGAATATGGAATGCTTTAGGATTTTCAAACTCAAATGTGGAATTTTTTTTTATACAGGAACAAAAGAATGGATGGTTTTCCAAGAAATTGAAAAAGGGAGGTAGGTGGCAAGTTATTTTTGGAGTGTGTTGGTGGTGGTTGGTATCAACTATATCCTTCTAAACCTTGTAGCTAATCATTCATTGGTCCTGCTAAGCATCTGACTTGGACAAATAAACTAATATCATTGGCTCATACATGGAACGTCTTTAAATATGTCACTTCATCAATCCAAGTCACCTTACATTGATGTAAGGACTGAAAAAGTCTTCTATATTTATCATCTCATTGGTCTATTAATTTCGTTTCACCAAGCTACAATTAATAGTCACTAATTCATGCTCTCTCATCAATTTCCCATATATGCTCTCCCCAATCCAGTGATAGATAATTTAAATTAGTAACCCCTATTGGTTGTTGCAGTTGCACGAGTACATGTGTCACCATCCTTCCATTATAAAGTCACAAACAACCTACGTAAAGATTCACACCATTCCTTTAATCATTAGTATTCTTCACACATACCTCAAATACAGTTCGATGGCGTGATAACTTCATCTTTATTAGGGTTTAGTACATATATGATTTGTTGTGTTTCTAATACGTTGGTAAATAAAATATCATACTTAATGTTATGACCACAAAATCATAATACGTAGGCAATATTTAAATAAATGACTAAAAGTAGGCAATATTTAAGTTGTGAAATAAAATATCATAATACTTGAGGTTAGAGACTAGCACGGGGTCTAATACATAGGCAATATTTAACTTATTTCAATGCACAATGTAAATATTGTCAATGAGTAGGTTTTAACTTTATTAATTGGAACTATTAATTCTTATACTTCTCACGCTGAAGACGATATAATACATTGGAATTCATGAATTCCCACATAATCACTCATTGGCCATATTTAACTAAAAGTATATATTCATGTGATAATTGTCAATTAACGGTTGGTTAATTCACAGCCGACAAGACAGTATTCCCCATTATTTTCACCTGCAACAGAATTAATGCGTCATTAGACTTATTCTTATGCTAAAGTGGCGATCCGTGTCAACTGTTGATTCACATGAAAAAGATCCATCCATCCATTAAACAATAAGAAACAATCAACGATCATCCATCATCATTACACTAGTATTGTTTCTACTATTTAACTACTATTGTTAATATCCGGATTGTGCTTTACAACATCCATATTCTTTTCAGAAAAAGTCAGAATGAAGACCAAGAGATCGATGCTCACGCAGAATGAAATTTGAAAGGTAAGACTTTCATCAACGCTACTAGACCTCACAAGCATGCCTTTCATTCCTCACAAGTTGAGTTATTTTGTAGGAAAAAGGAAATCTGTAGATTGTATTTCAGCAGATACACGTTGTAATGTTGCTTCACTTAGTGAATATATTGTTACCCCAATTCGGTCGTATGCTGGATCATCCGTTAACAAAGAAAGATTGTTGACTCCACAATCGGAAGTTATTAGCCCAATACCTAACAACCAAAGTAGGGCTATCTTAACGGACATAAGTAACATTTCCAACCTCTCAGGATCTACTACTGGGAACTTCATGGTCTCTTCTTATGTTAACACTTTGAATTCAAATGGTAGTTGTGTAACTAATGCACACAGGGTTGTTAGGAAAAAGTCATAAAAAAAAACTGACGCATCTATAGGTCAAGTCAGGACGAATCTTTGCACCAAACTTAACGAGCATTCTCAAGATAGTAAGTATCATTTTTTTTCCTAATCAAAAGTTCTTATATATTTATGTAATATTACATGATCAAAGTAAAAATGTGTACTGAATTATTTTCACTAAAACCCCAGGTACAGATGAAGTCATTTTAGACAAACCTGATGAGTCTATTCAGGATGATGCGTATGCAACCAATGTTTTCACCAAGTACCATTCAAATTATTTAGATGAGGGTGATGTTGTACATGAGTGTACATTTTGTGGTGCTTCAATGTGGTTTGAAGAGAGATTGAAAAGAGCCAAGAAATCAGAAAGGCCTTAGTTCGGAATGTGTTGTGGCCATCGAAAAATCATTGTCCCTTCATGAAAGATCCGCCATGTGAGCTTGCAAATCTCTTCTACAACAAAACCTCACCTGAATCGAAGAATTTCCTGAAGAACATTCGTTCTTATAGTAACATGTTCAGTTTCACTTCAATAGGAGGAAGGATTGACCATTCCATGCATGCAAGGGGTGGCGGTCCTTATTCTTTTGTGTTTTCAGGTCAAAACCATCACTTGATTGGTAGTTTATTACCATCGAAAGGGAACCCACCAGTGTATGCACAATTGTACATATATGACACTGATAATGAGGTGGCAAATAGATTATCGGCAGTAAGGTTAGTAGTCTCAACTTAGTTATCCAATGTATCCATTATAGTATTAATATGTGTGTATCCAGTAAGTATTTTTTTACTTTTTGTTGTTGCAAATGGCAGTCGACATTGTCGTGGAGTAAAACTAGATACAAAGATCGTTTACACCATTAAAGATTGCCTTGATAAGAATAACAATGTCGTGAAGCAGTACAAATCAGCTGCTAATATAATAAAGAACAGTCATAACAATGTCACTGATGTGTCCATCCGGTTAATTCGGAACAGCAGTACAATCAGAGATAACAGACAGTATAATTTGCCAACAACATCAGAGGTGGCAGCATTGATTGTAGGTGATTTCGACAAGTCATACACAAAAAGGGACATTATTGTTAAGCTACAAAGTGGAGCACTTCAGAGAATCGATGAGTTACATATGTCTTATTTACCACTGCAGTATCCTATTCTTTTTCACTTTGGAGATAATGGATATGATTCTACTATGGAGCATGCACTGGACTCATTATCAAGAACGAAGAAGAAGAAGAAGCTTACACCACGTGAATATATGGCATTCCGTCTTATGAGGAGGAAATCAGAGTGCTCTGTCTTACTGCATGCAAAAAAACTACTTCAACAATTTATTGTTGATGGCTATTCGATGGTCGAAAGTGATAAGCTTGATTACATAAGAAAGCATCAAAAGGAATTGCGTGTTGATCTTTACAGTGGGATTACAGATGCTATGATTAGAGGAGAAACAGACCCTCGATCTACCGGCCGTCGAGTTATACTACCATCTTCATTTACCAGTGGGGCTAGATACATGATTCAAAACTACCAGGATGCTATGGCCATATGTGCTTGGGCTGGATACCCAGATATATTTTTAACCTTCACTTGCAACCTAATATGGCCTGAGATAACACGTTTTTGTGATAAGGATGGCTTAAAACCTTGCGACAGACCAAATGTGTTAAGCAGGATTTTCTATGTCAAGCTTCATAGATTGATGCAAACATTGAAGGACGAAAAGATCTTTGGAACAATTAAAGCAGGTACACGCGTGAACACTCTAGCTTACATAATGCAATCATTTATTTTGTGATTAAACCATTTATTTGATTTTTCCTCAAACCGAACATGTTCAATTAATTTAAGCATTTATTAAATCAAACTCCATAATCTGTAATGTATAATATCGTTTTTGTTTTTTATGATTAACCTTTTATCTGTTTAGTTGTTACTGAAATGGGTAAAATAATATTATATTTAACCGTCAGACTATTTAACATATTAAATATTTGAAATATGATTGCAAATGGTAAAAGATTCGTCAGTTTGTACAACAACATATTGTTTTATAATGTACCCTCTTATAGATGAAATATACCAAATATTCCCCCCATCCTAAATATAAGATAAAATTAAATTTTTTAAAGAGATTAAGGAAGCTAATTAAATTACTTTAGAGTATTTTTATTTTTATTATTTCATCCAAACTAATTAATTTGACTAATAAACTAAGATATAATCTAAAAATACACAACATATTATATGATTAAATAACTTAGTTAGCTTCCTTAATATCGATAAAAAATGTCAACTCTGTCTTATATTTAACTTCTTTTCCATATATAGGGGTTAGAATAGTTTTGTGCCAGAATTTCTCACTTAGCAAGATTGTAAATGCTAACACATTCTTAGGAAATGAATGGCCATTATAGTAAATTCCGGTTCCAACTGTTGCATTTAATTATCACTAGCAAGCGTTGAATGATGGGTTTGATTATTGATGTACATGGCATATAATTTCAACATTTTTTCTTATTAAAAATTCTGGAGTATTACGACCTAATGCCAACAAGTTTACATTATAAAATCTAATAAATAAGTTTGATATTTTATTAAGTGATAGTTACAATTCCGAACACCAGGAAAATTATTGATGCCAATTAGTGTGTTCACAATAATGATTTAAAATATATACTCTTTATTTTATATTCACAATTTATATCAAATATCAACATTTTCCTTATTATTTACAAATTATTAATCTAACCTTTAGTATTTCAACACATCTTTTAATGTCTACCCAACGCCTTCATCAATATCACATTAATTATATTGCTTTTTTTTTCTAACATAATATATACAATTTTATGCAGAAGTATACACTATTGAGTTTCAAAAAAGGGGTTTGCTGCATGCACATATAATACTTTGGTTGGCTGATGCTGATAAAATAAGGACTACATCAATGTTGACAATAAAATATCGGCAGAAATACCCGACAAAGATGAAGATCCAGAACTGTATGAATTAGTTAGTAGTTATATGGCCCATGGACCTTGCGGGAGTACATGCAGAAGTGCACCATGCATGAAAGATAGGAAATGTTCAAAATACTTTCCTAAGAGATTTGCCGAACGTACAACATTGGATGAGAACGGTTACTCTACATATCGTAGGAGGAACCATGGGAGGAGAGTAATTAGAAAGGGCGTAGAGCTTGACAATAGAAGCGTTGTTCCATCCAATGCTAGATTGCTAAAATTATTCCATGCACACCTAAATGTGGAGAAGACAAATCAATCACGTGCTATCAAGTACCTATTCAAATACATTAGCAAAGGGAATGATCGGGTAATAGCAGGGATTTAAAATAACAATGATGGAGCTGGATCTCAACAAGCATTTGATGAAATTGCTCACTACCTAAATTGTAGGTACGTGTCATCATGCGAAACATCTTGGAGAATTTTAGGCTTTGATATCCATCATAGATATCCACCAGTTGAGAAACTAAGTTTTCATCTTCCACAGCAGCAACCGGTATATTATAGTCAACGGGACCAGATGTCATCATTGGTCAACAACCTAAGGGTAAAAGAGTCAATGTTCCTAGCTTGGTTGGAAAAAAATGCAGATGATCCATTTGCAAGAACACTGACGTACTCCGAATTCCCTAACTACTTTACATTTGTCAAGGAAAAGAGATTTTGGAAGCTTCATGAACATGGATTTTCAGTGGGTAGATTGGGCCATTGCACACCATCTCAAGGAGAATTATACTTTTTGCGACTGTTGTTAACAAAGGTTCGAGGTCCAAAAAATTATGAACAAATAAGGACAATCAACAATATTGTCTACCCAACGTTCAGAGAAGCATGCTACGCGCTTGGGTTACTTGATGATGATAAGGAGTATGTAGATGCAATAAAAGAAGCTTCCTTATGGGCATCTGGTAATTACCTACGTCAATTCTTTGTCAACATGTTGTTAAGCCACTCATTATCACAACCATCACTAGTGTGGGAGCAAACCAAAGTACTCATTTGTGAAGATATGTTGCATATTAGCCATAATGACCAGCTTTTTTCATGTACACATTTTATACAAAACGTCGAAGTAAATGTCAAAATTTATTACTTGTGGAAACTCAATGGCTTATATATAGTTAGATAATACCCACTTGTAGTTATAACCACACAGGTACTATTGACCTTTTTAAAAGTCCATGAAAATGATTACGTACTCAATTTTTTAAGTCTATGAAAATGCCTACTTACTAATTAACTTGTAAGAACTCTGTTGCATGTTTTTAAATAAGTTTTTTTTACTGCAAATAACATTTTTTCGTTTTTGAATTCCAACACACAGATATTGAGATTGCATTCAAGGATAAGGAAGATGCAGCATTAGCACATATTGAACAACTTCTGTTGCGCAATGGTAAATGCTTAGACGACTTCCCATCAATGCCAAAGACCAAGAAAGACAACAATATTGACACATCGAGCCACCTAATAATGCAAGAGCTGAACTACAACACAGATAAGGAAAAAGATGTTTCTGAGAGGCTACAACGAAGTATGACAGATGAGCAGATGAAAGTGTTTGGTGACATAATGAGTGAGGTATCTTCAAATGTAGGCGGCTTCTTCTTTGTCCATGGTTTTGGTGAAACTGGCAAAACATACATATGGAATGCGTTGACAGCAGCTGTCAGATGGAATGGTGGTATAGTTCTAAACGTTGCCTCAAGCGGTATAGCGGCTACTCTATTGCCATCTGGTAGAACTACACATTCTAGGTTCTGTATACCTATCAAAGTGAACGAGGACTCTATTTGTGCTATTACTCATAATTCACCGACCGCGAACTTATTGAAGGCAACTAGCCTCATCGTTTGGGATGAGGCACCCATGGTGAAGAGACATTGTATCGAGGCTTTTGACCGTACATTAAGAGATTTAATGAAATGCAATAATATTTTTGGAGGGAAATGTGTAGTCATGGGTGGTGACTTCAGACAGATTTTACCAGTTATACAAAAGGGAGGAAGAGCTGAAATTGTAGATGCTGCTATCAATACATCTCATCTTTGGTTTAAATGCAAGATATTGCATTTGACCAAAAATATGAGGTTACAGTCTTCAAGTAAGCCAGAAGAGCAAGAAAAAATAAAGTCTTTTTCGGAATGGTTGTTGCAAGTTGGAGATGGCAATATTGGTCTACCACACGATGGAATAGCAAACATCATGATACCGTCAGATTTGTGCCTACATGATGATTGCAATCCACTTCGTGCAATTGTTGAATCTACCTATCCAAACTTGAAAGAACGTATCTCAGATGGAAATTACCTCAACAATAGGGCGATACTGACACCCACAACATATAACGTAGACAAGTTGAATGATTATATTTGTTCTTTATTGCCAGGTGAGGCGATTGAGTACTTTAGTTCAGATCCCATAAGTCGAACTGATAATGCACATGGTAGCTTCGAAGATTTGTATGATACAGAATATCTCAATGGCATTAGGTGCTCCGGTATTCCTCACCATAAATTGGTTTTGAAAGTAGGTGTACCAGTTATGTTAATAAGGAACATTGATCAGGCAGTCGGTTTGTGCAATGGGACAAGGTTACAAATTTCACATTTAGGAAAGAATGTTATAAGAGCAAAGGCTTTGAATGGAATTAGCATTGGTGAGGAGATTTTGATACACCGAATGGACATGAATCCATCTGAGGCAAAACTACCTTTCCAGATGACAAGGCGCCAATTTCCTATCATCATTTCTTTTGTCATGACAATCAACAAAAGTCAAGGACAATCAATGACAAATGTTGGGATTTACCTACCAAGCCCAGTTTTCTCACATGGTCAATTGTATGTTTCACTATCTAGGGTTAGGAGTTTAAATGGACTAAAATTACTTATTGTAAATGAACGTAATTTATGTACGAACGCCACTCTAAATGTGGTGTACAGAGAAGTTTTTCAAAATATCAATTAAAAAGTAAATGTGACTTGAATGTGAAGTTTTGATATATAGTTGTAGTTAATGTTGCATAATAAAGTTGATTTTCCTTTCCATCATACATTAGTCATTTTGAATTAATTATAGTGGAAAACACTTATCTGTGCAACGCACGGGTCATAAGTCTTGTTGGAGGTATGAAACGTTTGAAAAATGTTTCACTTTACCCTCAAAACTTGAGATGATTATTGGTAAATATGTCTGCAACGTACTACACTTGCTCCTCAATTGGATTTTGTGGTGTTAGCAGGTGTGTAAAAAAAATCAAATGGATCTTTCCTCCTTATGGATGGACCAAACTAAACTTTGATGGATTAGTAAAATGATGTCCAGGGGCAGCATGGTGTGGTGGTGTATTAAGAAGAGATGGGAGTTGGGTGTGTGGCTTTGTGAATAAGGTAGGGATATGTGGGGTGCAATATATGGTCTCAAAATTGCACAGGAGCTAGGAATCACAAAGTTCATTGTAGAGGGGAATTCCTCTTGTGTGATTCAAATGCTGTTAGAAGCTTGGAATGGTGGTAAAGCAAGAAACAGATACTTTGTTCGTGACTTAGAGAAGCTAATAAAAACTTCAAATACGTTTCTCCCATACTTACAGAGAAGGAAATTTTGTGGCTGATTGGCTTGCAAACTTTAGTTTAACTTGTAAAGATAATCTGTGTCGTTTTGAAATGCTTCCTAGAGGACTATCTAATATACTTCTCAAGGAGTTGGTGGGTGTCTCGTAAAATATTTATGTTTTGATGATAAATTGATGGGGTGGCTTGCCCCATTTTCTGATTAAAAAAAGTTTCAAAAATAAATGATTAAAAGAGTACTTTAAGGGAACATGTACATTTTTTTATAAACAAAACAAAAAAAAAACAAACAAACACATGTGACACATGCTTTGTCACTCATTGGCATCAAAGTTGTTCATTTAAATACTTTTCCAAAATTCTTTCGTCATTCAATTTGTGCACTAACTAATATGTAAACTCCTACTGCTTCTTTAATATAAAAAGACAAAATGATATATTAAATGATAATCAAAGTATTACAGAAGACTAAGGACAGAAAGAAAAATTACAAATATTATGAAAGAAAGCAGATTGCTTCGAGAAAACAAGAACTTTAAAGAAAGACGATAATAAAAAGCTAAGATTAGTCCAAATTATAGTTGCTTGAGAGGGATTATGTATTCATGGAGGCATGAATTACTTGGGAGTGCAGATGATATTCAAATCCCCCAAGTCTGAGTCAAGTTCAGACCTACAAATCCAAGATAGAGATCCTCTTAAACAAAATAAGTAGAAGTCAGATGACTTCATAATTCTTCTATGCCAAATGAACCTGTGAATAGCATAACCCTCAAGGCAAATTACACCATTACAGATAACTTGATAGTTATATTGCCTCTTCTTATACATAATGATTTGCCATCGGCTACCAATACCGTGTGGAGTATTACCATCTTTGTACTGTACTAAGGAGGGAGGCCATTGATTTTGTGAGAAGGCCACTTTAAAAGAAATCAAACAAGATATTTCCTTGATAACAGCTTGTGGAGGAGCAAGTTTTCCTTCATGAATGGCCAAATTCCTTTCATACCAGATTGCTTTAATGAGAAAAATAATACCATGTATTAATTCCTCATGTCCATCCTTATGTAGCTGGAGCAGCGTGTTTTTAAGCCAATGTCTGAATCCAAGGAAACTTGAAGAAGAAAGCCTGATACATAAGCATGCAAACCAGAGAGATCTTGAATATGGGCATTGGATAAAAAGAAAGAGAGAAGGTTTTGGTAGTGTGTTTCCGTATCGTCTAGCACCTTGGAATTGTACTCTAGCATGGTATTAAAATTTGTTTGAATCAACGAAGAAAAAAAATCTTCATTTTCATTTTTATAAACAAAGAGGCAAATTTAGGAAACAAGAAGTGAAAGACAAAAATATATCTATAAACATTTAACTTTATATAAAGTTTTCTTTTAATCCCTCAATTTTATAAGATATCTTTAAAGTGGACATTAACAAAAAAATTTGCTAACATCAAAATTTCAAATTTAAAAAAAATAAATAAATACTGACAAATTAAAGTTAACTTTCAAAATGACAACAAAAATCATCATTTGAAAGTAATAGTGTTGGAGTTAAAGGCACTATATTAAAACATTATGTAAAGTTAAAAGATTAAAAATACACTCGTATTAATTGAAATTTAACTCAACCTTCCAGAAAGAAGAAAACTTAGAATCATTAGGCAAGATCATTAGCCAATGTTTTTAGGGAAAATTATATTTAGGTCTTGGACAAGAGAAAATATGAAAAAATGGTCATTTGAAATCTCAAAATTGCCAAAAAAATCCTGTCGAAGTTTTTTGTAATAAATTCTAATTCCGTTGATAAGTCCATGAGTGTCCGCTGACAAGTCTATGGACGTGTCATTAACAAGTCTAGGAGCGTCCACTGGCAAATCCAGGGGTATCCATTGGCAAGTCTACGAGCGTCCATTGAAATTTATTGCAAAAATGTCCCATAAGAATTTTTGGCAATTTTAAGATTTTAAGAGACCATTTTATCTTTTTTCCACTTATCCGAAACCTGAATGTAATATTCTTGTCTGGGACCTGAATGTAATTTTCCTTCTTTCTTTTTTTCATTTTAACAGCAATCAATTGAACTTCATTTGTGTAACTTGTTATACTTTTATATAAGCTTCTTTTATTCGAAGCATAATTGACCTTGTCAACCCCCAAAAAAAAAAAAGGCTTGGAGCAAGGGACATCTATTATGTTAATCGATAATAACATTCTTTAACGGAGAAATCAATGTAAAATGCATACTTTGCCTTTCTCAGTGTCTCTTGGCCAAAGGAAAGAAAACAAATCCCACTCACCCAAGTACCTAAAGCCATTATTGACAATTTTCATTCCACTCAATGTAGTATTTATCTTTGTACTTGTACCCTATACCCTGCAATATTTTAAACAAATTTGGCTACAACATAAAATCACAGTAAACTTGTGTTTCTCCGGCAAACTTCTTTTTTTGTTGGATAGGATCAAATTAACACATTCAAAGACAACCACCGACACTCACATGCAGGGTTAGAATCTGTGACCTCCATCCCAAGAGTCTATTTCAACAAATAGTTACTCCCTGTACTTTTAATAAACAATTTTTTTTTAATTGTGTAAAAAACAAACAAGAGGGTTGATATTAATTAAAAATAATAAATGTATCAAAAATATCATATTTTCCCCCAAATATACCATTCTTTATAAAAAAGAGTATATTAGAGAGAATGGGTATAAAATATAAGAAAATGGATAATAAATTATTGAATGAAAGAGAATTAATAGTGAGTGAAAGATAATTTAATATGAAGTTATACATTTCATAGAGGTAGAAAAAAACAAAGGTAGTTTAAATTTCAAGACAAAAAAAAAAAAAAAAGAAGTTACTTATATTAAGGGCCAACCCTATAAAAAAAAGTTACTTATAAAAAAAACCGGAAGAGTATATTACAGTCACTAATTAATATTTAAATTTAAAAGTCATAATTGTATCTTACATAAATATACTACAAATACTTCTGGAGCAGCAAATTAACATCAAGAATGAATAATCTTTTTCAACCCTGTCAAGCAATTAAAGAGTGCAACTAGTTCCATTTAATTCTTTAATTAGTTTAATCCCCAAGTGTCATCAACTAACAACTTCCTAGAAAAATTTCATGGATCCTTGCTGCTATGGTGAACACCAAGAGCAATGTCTTGAAGCCACTCATGAAATCTGCACGCGCTGGAACAGGACAACGCAGCAGCAATCTCATCCAAGGGAAATTCATACAATATTTCTTCTTGCAGACCTGTCAGGCTGTCACAATATGCTAATAGCGCTGGATCTTTTATTAATCGCATCAAGCAATCATAGAGATCCTACACAGGAGGCAAATTAAAACGCCAACATAGTAGGGATTTAGAGTAAACCAACCAACCATTTTCCTGATCAGGATTCACGCAGGTACTTTTGCAACACAGTATCAAATAAAAATATATTAACAGCTATATAATTAATTATACCATCGACTATTTTTCTATAATTACTTTGCTATCACAATCAAAATTAAATCAGATGAACTTCCCCTCACTGTGAAAGATGAACCAAATATAATTACCCAGATATACGCAATCACAAGAAACCTTACTAGCATTATGCATTCATTCTTAAATGGACAACCGTGCTAAGCATAGGATTTGTATCAAACGAAAATACAATGATTCACTTCATGACAGGTTGTTTGCAAAAACTCAAGACGAAGATTCATATAGAGCCCCAAAAAAAAGGGAACAAAAGAATAAACAAGAGAAAACTCGATACAAAATAATGGATGAATAATGATTGACTAATTTTGCCTGACCGAAAATATGTTCCATTGCCTATTCCAAGACATAGACTAAGACAACTGTTTTCCACTCTATAGCCAAATGATAGAGGAAAAATAACAAAAAGACAAGGACAGACGGTATCCCTCCCATTAAGGCCTTACAACCCACCAGATATCAGACAGTACACCAACCTCATATGAAGAAACAAAATCAAGCCAAGCCAACAGAGACAGCATTGGCATTTGTATCATGGCAAATCACCATTTTTCCATCCTCACCATTAAGCTCATTTTTCCTCCTGTGCCAAAAACTCCATATTTTCTGCCAAGTTAGCAGAAAATCTGATCATCACCCACCATCCTCCGTAGCAAAGCAGAACAAATAAATAAAAAATAAATGGGAATGAAGACTCCATATTGCTGACAAGAAATGCAGACAGCTGTACTCAAGCATTTGAGCCCAAAAATGGTGTTGACCTGACTCATGGTATGCAATTGTGACTCACTCAACACAAGCAGATGCATGCAATAACAACGACCCATTAAATAGCAATTGGCTCAAGATGATATGGCTCGACTGATAGCCAACTTGGCCCATTCAGCTGATTCCTTAACCAAATGATCGTCAGATGACAAGCACTCTTTGAGAAAGTCTTTGCTGGACACGGATTGCTGGATCAAGGGGCCAGCATTACTACCCAATGTATCAGCTAAATCTCCAAGCACACCAATTGCCGTCTTTGTCACAACATCATCCCTAGACACATAAAATGACAAAAGATCAAAATTTAGCAGCTTAAATGACAGAATAGCAAATACAAAAATTTACTTACATGTCCTTCTCCACGTACAAACTATCCAAAAACTGCAGTATATATGGAGCATAGGGCATTAAGAGTTGAGTCTTTGGGGAGCCCTTAAACCCTTGGAAGATCCCTGAGTATGCCTCCAAGATTCCATTTCTCAAGGAATTTGTGTACTCTATCATATCATCATCAACACCTGATGTGTGAGCAGATAGTTCGGCGGCACTCTGAAGCATGGGCATAGCATATAACAAGTACTTTTCAGTGTTTTCACCAATTGCCAAGGCAATATCTCCAAAGCATGAAAATATAGGAGGCTTCACAGACCGATGCAGTTGGTTACTTGACAGGTCCTTCAAAAGTTGGGTCATTATTCCATCACAATAAGGCACCATCTTATCCTCCAAGGCCCTACATACATCACCAACCACACCGACTGTAATGGCACAAACCTGGTAGTCCTCAAAATTTTGAAGTCCCATCTCCAAATACTTGTAAAATTCCGGCATGTATTTAGCAAAATCTGGTCCGGTTGCATAAGCCAGAGCTCCAATAGCAAGCATAGCCTCCTCATGTGCTGTGGCACTTCGAGAAGCAAAGACTCTTAGGAACAGGGACATCATTTGGTCAGCATACTGCATGAAGTGATATTTTGTTGGTTCTGATGAACCTAACTTCTGTATGGTGACCTGCAAGCAACCACAGAGAAGGCCTTGTAGCTCATTCTGTCTCTCATCGGCTGGAAGGTTCTGATTCTCAAGAGTCTGGTGAAGCTCCATCATGATGATGGGAACTAATTGTACGACCATTGGAGTTGTTTCATCAGTAGAACACCTCACTACTTCATTTAAGGCTTCATAGGCTGCTGTCCGAAGGCGTGAATCTCCAGCATCATCTCTATGAGTAGCGTTAAGAAGAGCTTGGACAATATCTTGAAAAAAGGGTGTCAATGGAGAAGATGAAGATCCAGCATCCTCATAACCTTGGGCAAGAAAATAAAGAGCACCACATGCCTTCTCAGCAACATTGGGAACATCTTTCATGCTTTGAAGCAACACTGTAATAATCTGTTGGCAATTAGCCTGAGTAATAATTGGTGTTTCCAGAGCTGACCCATGCAAAAATTCAAACATTCGTCCAAGAGTCCAGGCAGTAGTATCCTTTACATGATTATTCGGATCCTGCATTAATGCGGTGAGCATAAAGTTCAAAGCAACATTTACAAGTGGTACTAGTTTATCAGGTGATGGACCTTCAAGAATGGAGCCAAAGGCATACGTAGCAGCTTCCCTTTGCCGCCAATCTGGTTTTGTTATATTCTCTTCAATGAATGGCATAACCAAAGGCACAATATCATCACCAACTGTTCGAGCAACCAGGCCCAAACATGTGCCTCCAGCCATAGCTATGTTCCATGCTCCTTCGTCCTGATCTTGATCCTCTTCTTGCTTTAATAGCGTCTCCAATAACATAGGAACAAGAGCTGGAAGTGCTTGTTTGATAAAATAAAAGCATGGAATATCAGAATCACCACTAAAATCTCCTCCGTATTCTTCTAGTATATCTATTTCTTCATCACAAATTGAACTCCAAAACTCAATAGCTTGAAGTGCAACAGGCTCCTCATCTTCTTTCACAGCCTTGGCAGTAATGCTGAAAATATCCTGCATATAAGGAGCCAGCTTTTCATAGTATGTTGATGAAATGGCAACCAAACACTCAAAAGCTGCTCGTCGAATCCTCAATTCAGGGGAAAGAGTAGCCTCACAAACAACTCTCATGATGTAGTCACGCTCCATATCATTTGAAAAATTTGCTTGAGCAAAACCCAATGCATTGTATAAAGCTTGGATTGCAGCAAGCCTGACATCATTATTGGTTTCAGAAGAATTCATGCCCTGAACTACAGCTGTGAGTATCTTATTTACATGGTCCTGATCTACCACATCTGCAGAGACTTCTTCACAGATGTACCCAAGTGTCTCAAGAGTTGCTTGCCTAGTAGGAGCAGGAAGTTGAGGAATATTTGATAAGAGAGATCCTATCAGTTCAGGCCATTGCTTGTGTGGCAATTCAATACCAGCAACCTTCGCAATAACTTGAGCTGCAGTTGATCGAGCATCCAAAGAAGGGGAGGAAAGGGTCTTTAACAAGAATGCTTTAATCTGGCCTTTCGCTGTTGGATCCAATGACAACCACCTTTGGACAAATTCTATCTTTCTGTGCTGCTCTTTTGCATCCAATGCATTCTTAAGAACTAGACCTGCAAGCTTCCGACTCTCTGCAGGTTTCTCATCATTTGCCAATTCACCAGCAAGAGAAAACAAAAAGCTTGGGAGATTTTGTTCCTGAAACTGTTTCAAATTTTCTTCTGCCTGTTTCCGTACAGTTCCATCCACTGCTTGTGCATTTAGAAGAATTTGTGTAACCTCCATGGCCATCTGAACCTGCAGCATGCAAATCTAATCACATACCAAAAAGATAGAGAAAGAATCTCACCCACCTAGTATCTATCAGATGTGAAAATCAAGACAAACAGGAAATCATAAATAATCAGATACCTTACAAAATTGACACACCACAGAGGTAATAGAACTTAACCGCACAAAAGGGTAGAGAAAAAATAACAAGGGGGACAGTGGTACAGAGTGATGCAGCTAATCTATCATTCATAATCAAGAAAAATTATAGGTTTTTGTTGCCACCAAGTAAGATTGAAGTATGAAAGACATCGAAAGTTCAACAATGAAATCATTAAAACAGTTATCGCAACCACAAAAAGGCCAGAAACTAATTGAAAAAGAATAATAATGCATGTCCCTAAGAAGTTCCATATCCCACTGCAAAATTGAGAATCTTTGAGCATAACATATAAAGAGAAATCTTTGTCAAGATAAAACTACTAGTTACCGATCGGGCCATTCCACAGACAGTATTATCAATCCTAAATATAAGCAAAGTACCAGTAATCGAGGCATGATACTCTTCCAAGATAAGTTAGCCAAAAAAGTGTAGAGTACATTTAATGAAGGATAAACACAACAAGCCACAGCCGGAGAAAGCTAAGCAATGCATTTCCGCGCTGCAGTTATTGAGAGAAAAACTTTTAGCACTATTAGACTACTTAAATACATCCCAATAGATCGGAAATGTAAGGAGTCAGGTTCGCTGTCGTTTTATACCTTTGCCCAACAAACGCACAAGGCTTCGCTTCACTTGTTGAATGTATTATTTACAACAAATCAAATTTTAAGGAAGAATCAGATTACGATCACATACATCCAAGTTAGTATAGAAAAGAACACAAAACAGCAACCCTAAATTACTCAACAAAGAGTATAAGACAGAACATCCATAACCAGAGAACTTACAGCTAATTAACGAATAAAGCAGTGGATACTGAGAAGAGAGATGAACCAGTTGAAGAAAAATTCAACGGTAGAAGAAGCGCGGCGACTCTGAAACCCTAGGAGGGCGTGGGAGTGGGACAAGCAGAGACCCCTATGCTGAGAATATTTTCTTCATATACACTTTTTTCAAATATAATCAGAGTAGGACGGAATTAGTGTGATAGCAAGCAATCGTGTCCGTTGATTTAAAACCAATAATCTACGGCCCAGTTTGAAATGTTTCTTGTTTTTGTTTTTTGCCAATAGTTTGAAATGTATCTATTTCCTCTTCAATGTCATCTGCGCTTGCTTTGCGCAACACGCGACATCTTATGCACGTGTAAAAGTTCGGTGCGGGGAGGTAATGGGCATACCAAAGGCGAAGGGAAAGCTTTTTAGTGGTTGTGCTTTGCACGCGCTTTGTAGGCAGCGTGGTAATTGAATGGTATAGAGACAGTTAATTCATTACTAAGATCAAATCCTTGCATTGGTCTCGCGCCCCCCACACATATACAAAAAAAAAAAGCACTTAGCTCAATTCTTCAAAACGTGATCTCAATTTCTAAATGGTCTTTCATAATTTCCTTGATGGGTCCAAATCAGCCACTAAATTAATAGTTTTTAAGGTTAAACTATGCGTTTGATCTTTATATTTGCATCAAGTTTCATTTTATACTAAGGGGGTGTTCGGATTAGCTCTTGGAGAATAGCTTTTACAATTTACGAGGTAAGTATGTGAGAGGAGTTTTGTCTCGATTTGCGGAAAAGTGCTTCTGAAACCTAGGTTTTGAAGGTTGCCGAACACCCCCTAATACAAAAAAGTTGTTTTAGACTGGTATATTTAAACCGGTTATAGCAGATAAGGTTTAAAAAATATGACCGGTGGCATCAATATATTCTTAAGGGGGATAGCAAAATAAGCCATTGGTGTCAAATCAGGCAAGAATGTGTCATGAGTTACTGTTTTTAACAACAGTAACGGCTCTACTTAGCAAGCCGGTTCCATTCTATTCGGCTTCATCCAATGCTGACTGGATGAATACAGTGCCATGCCCAGGAGAAGATGACTCACTCCTTAGTATCACTTCAACGTGTCTTACTCAGTATTCATTTCTCTGACATCTGCACGCAGTCGGTGGAGATATTTCTTTCCCAAAATGCTCCTTTCCCATAGTCTTCATTCATCATTAATTTTGGTCCATCTCCTCTCTCTCAGTCTTGCACAATGCATCGTTCTGGAAAGCAAGTCTCGGGGAAGCTGATGTCTTTGTTTAAGCATATTCACCGTTGTTGTCGTCCGAAAACCAAACAATCTTATGGGTAAGGTTGAAAGAGCATAGGCTTCGATTCTGTGTTTTTTTTCGTTTAATTTCTCGCAAATGCTTTCTGATTTATCATTTTTCGATTTTGTGTTTGCTTCAGGGGTCTTCACCGTTTAATTGCAACATTTTTTCTTCTTCTTCGATATAGGTAATTTCTGCTTTGTGGTTTTGAGTTCTTCTTAGTTTTCGTCTTTTGTGGTTTTGAGTTCGGCTTTGTTTCATTTCTGCATCTTTTTTTCTTCTTCGATCCCGAGCTACCTGAAGTCCAGATCTCATTCCAGACATCATCCTTAACTGATCCTTCTAATTGTCTCATTCTCGCAAATGCTTTCTGATTTATCATGCTTCGATTTTGTGTTTGCTTCATGGGTCTTCACCGTTTAATTTCTGCAATTTTTTTTTCTTCTTCGATCCCGAGCTACCTGAAGTCTAGATCTCATTCCAGAAATCATCCTTAACTGATCCTTCTTATTGTCTCTTTCTCGCAAAGCTTTCGATCTTGTGTTTGCTTCCTCCATCTTTTCCGTTCCATTTCTGCATTTTTTTTCTTCTTCGATCCCGAGCTACCTACGTCCAGATCAGCTTTCGTCCATCATCCTTAACCGATCCTTCAGCATTTTCGTTTAAGCAGATTCAGCGTTTTTGTCGACAGAAAACCAAGCAATCATATAGGTAATTTCTGCTTTGTGGTTTTGAGTTCTTTGTTTTTGTCTTTTGTGGTTTTGAGCAGATTCAGCGTTTTTGTCGACAGAAAACGAAGGTGTGTTGCTGGGTTTTGTTCCCTTTTTTTGTGTGTGGATGTTTTGATCTGTGTCAAAACAAACCTTAATAATTTTAGTTTACAGAATTACTTTTCTATAAGCTTCTATAAGCATGTTTTTTTTCTAATATTTCTCTTTACAGAATTATTTGACAGAATTATTTTTCTCTTGACTTATCTTCCTATGTCTCAGGTATTCAGCCAATCCAATATTTTGCTGATGATCAACGGCAAAGCTCAGAGAGTGAGAAAAACTCAACTATGAAGTCTGTGTGAGAGTTCTTTTTTCTACCCATCAAAAACAGGAATTTTGCAGCAAAATAATAGTATACTGTTGGTTCTAATGATTTGCATGTTGCTTTTAATATAATATTGGTTCATGTATACCTTATAGGCTTAAAGAACTAACGATGAAAGTAATGCAAGTACACAACATATCACTTTCATTTTGTTATATCAATGGAAAAAAAAAATTTTGTTCAAAGCTTCTGCCATTGAAGCTATTCAGGCCAGTCATCAACCAGAATCAGCACTAATATCTACCATCTACCAATAATATGGAAAAAACACTCTTCACATCAGAATTGAACATCATTATCATAATAATCACTTGCAAAACTTGAGAATATGGTCTAAACTTGTAGGTTGGCTCTTGGGTCGTCAGAGTTATGCTTAATTTCATTCCACCTGTCGTACACATACAAACCTATCTTGAGTTCTGTTTTCTTTTATAAGCATATCCGTCCTTTATTTGACAGAATTATGTCACTCTTGTGCTTATATTCATCCTTTAGTTTACAGAATTATTTTTCTATAAGCTTCTATAAGCATGTTTTTTTTCTAATATTTCTCTTTACAGAATTATTTGACAGAATTATTTTTCTCTTGACTTATCTTCCTATGTCTCAGGTATTCAGCCAATCCAATATTTTGCTCATGATCAACGGCAAAGCTGATCGAGTGAGAAAAACTCAACTATGAAGTCTGTGTGGGAGTTCTTTTTTCTGCCCATCAAAAACATGAATTTTGCAGCACAATAATAGTATACTGTTGGTTCTAATGATTTGCATGTTGTTTTTAATATAATATTGGTTTATGTATACCTTATAGGCTTAAAGAACTAACGATGAAAGTAATGCAAGTACACAACATATCACTTTCATTTTGTTAACTCAATGAAAAAACAATTTTTGTTCAAAGCTTCTGCCATTGAAGCTATTCACGCCAGTCATCAACCAGAATTAGCACTAATATCTACCATCTACCAATAATATGGAAAAAACACTCTTCACATCAGAATTGAACATCATTTTCATAACAATCACTTGCAAAACTTGAGAATATGGTCTAAACTTGTAGGTTGGCTCTTGGGTCGTCAGAGTTATGCTTAATTTCATTCCACTTGTTGTACACATACGAACCTATCTTGAGTTCTGTTTTTTTCTATAAGCATATCCATCCTTTATTTGACAGAATTATGTCACTCTTGTGCTTATATTCATCATTATTTTACAGAATTATTTTTCTATAAGCTTCTATAAGCATGATTTTTTTCTAATATTTCTCTTTACAGAATTATTTGACAGAATTATTTTTCCCTTGAATAATCTGCCTATGTCTCAGGTATTCAGCCAATCCAATATTTTGCTCGTGATCAACGGCAAAGCTCAGAGAGTGAGAAAAACTCAACTATGAAGTCTGTGTGAGAGTTCTTTTTCCTGTATCGTCAAAGATTGTATCAAACGTCAGGGCTTTCTGGGTTTTGTATGTTCCTCATTTAAACTTGCAAATATTTGGGGATACTAGCCAATCGATGGGACGTGTTCTTTATGACTCATTCTCTTCATAACTGTTATGTCCCTTAGTCAAAAGTTGCGTCTATGGAAACAAAACTGTTATGTCATAATATATGAGTTTCAAACCATGACTTGAGTTACTGTTTGTACATATTTAATAGTTTATGACTCATTCTCTTCATAACTGATATGTCCCTTAGTCAAAAGTTGCGTCCATGGAAACAAAACTGTTATGTCATAATATATGAGTTTGAAACCATGACTAGAGTTACTGTTTGTAATTATTTAATAGTTTATGACTCATTCTCTTCATAACAGTTATGTCCCTTAGTCAAAAGTTGCGTCCATGGAAACAAAACTGTTATGTCATAATATATGAGTTTGAAACCATGACTTGAGTTACTGTTTGTACATATTTAATTTTTTATGACTCATTCTCTTCATAACTGTTATGTCCCTTAGTCAAAAGTTGCGTCCATGGAAACAAAACTGTTATGTCATAATATATGAGTTTTAAACCATGCCTTGAGTTACTGTTTGTAAATATTTATTAGCTTATGTCTCATTCTCTTCATAACTGTTATGTCCCTTAGTCAAAAGTTGCGTCCATGGAAATATTCTAACTGTTCTGTCATAATATATGAGTTTGAAACCATGACTTGAGTTACTGTTTGTACATATTTAATTTTTTATGACTCATTCTCTTCATAACTGTTATGTCCCTTAGTCAAAAGTTGCGTCCATGGAAACAAAACTGTTATGTCATAATATATGAGTTTTAAACCATGCCTTGAGTTACTGTTTGTAAATATTTATTAGCTTATGTCTCATTCTCTTCATAACTGTTATGTCCCTTAGTCAAAAGTTGCGTCTATGGAAATATTCTAACTGTTCTGTCATAATATATGAGTTTGAAACCATGACTTGAGTTACTGTTTGTACATATTTAATATCTTACGACTCATTCTCTTCATAACTGTTATGTCCCTTAGTCAAAAGTTGCGTCCATGGAAACAAAACTGTTATGTCATAATATCTGATTGGTCATGACATCTAACCTTATTTTAAATAACTATCAGGTTAACCTTTCTTTACTAGTGTATTTATGGTCCTATGATCAAGTGGCTATCGTTGTTGGGCCCTCCCTCTATATAATTGATATTTGGTTTCACATTGTCTGAACATTGAGCATATTGGTATATGTTGATTTAGTGACTTATTTCCTTGAGGTCAATGGCAGGAAGGAAGTGTTCAATGATTAGAGAGGTTGATGATAGCACTGATATGTGGAGAATTGTTGTGCGTGTCCTCAGGAGGTGGAATAGCTATCAGAGAGATTCGCCAACACAATTGTTTGCTATCTGTTTTCTTCTAGTGGATCAAGAGGTTAGTAGGTTAACTTTAATTCCCTTCATTTCTTATATACAATAGGCATGGTTTCATGAGGGTTTACATGATGATTTTTTGTTTGTAGGGTTCTAAGATCCAGGCTTCTATCATGAACAAATATTTGTTCAAGCAGTATGAGAAAGACCCTATTGAAGGCAATTCTTACTTTATTGCCAATCTTGAAGTCATACCTAATGGGAAGGATTTTAAAGTTTCCAAGCACAAGTTTAAGTTGCTTTTCAATTCTGCCACTTTTGTCAAACAAGAGAATACTACGATTCCTCTTTCTGTTTTTAGCTTCTTCCCCATTTCAGACATTCTTGGTCAAACTGTGGACAATCACACTATGTATTTATTTGGTAAGTCATACAAAAATCCAGTTTTCCCTTTATTAATTCGCTTCTGACCTTTTGTTCTCCTTATTAGATGTCATTGGGTTTCTGATAAGCGTTGGCCCTTTGGAGGAATACCATTCAGGATCTGAACTTAAATCTAAGATGCGTTTGATTTTGAGTGATGAGAGGTACATTGGCAATCTTTTAACTGATTAGTCAATTCTGATGAAATGCTTTGGGACATTCTAATTGAAATGTAAGTTGTGTGTGGCAGGGAGAACACTATTCAGCTAGTGTTATATGATGAGTGTGCGGTGAATTTCTGTATGCATGATTTCAATACCATTCAAAAGCCTATAGTGTTGGTTGCTCAACTTGCAAGGGTTGGGTTTGATGAAAGGGGTTAGTATACTGTTAGTTTTTCCAAGAATAGCATAATGCAGTTTTGTTCCTTTTTCTGTTCTTAACCATCTTAAACGTTGTGGACCTTCATCTAATTTCTATATATGTTATTGTAAGGTACACCTGAGGTATGCAGCTCTTTCCATGCAACTAAGATCTACCTAAATGGGAAGTTTCCTCAAGTTAAACAATTTATTGCAAGGTAAAAATAAAATATCACCATCATGTCTTGTGTGCATTTCACTTATTTAGAGACATGGATATGTTCTTTTGACCATAGAAGCTCCATTTGCACTGCAATATCTATTTAAGTCCATCAAATCCTACTTTTTGTAACTCTTTCCTCACATTTATCTTACCTTCAATCATACAATTCTTGCACAAATTTAATTCGGTCCCTTCCAGTTTGAGGCATCTTTTGCTATTGGTAATGTTCTCTTGCCTTCATGTCTGACTATTATTGCTTCTGCATGTATTTTAAACCATGCCAAATTATTTACAAAATTATACTACTTGAAAGGGTCCTTCTGATGAGGTGGTTAACTTCAGACCAGTTTTCCCTTAAATTATGACACAAATTCTGCATGCAGGGTCCTTATACTATCATCACACAGTTTCTACTCGTGTTAAATGGTCCCATCCAATTTTAGGGATATGTTATTATTGGTTATGTTCTTTCGTATCACACATGCTTCTCAATTTTCCTGTAGTTACTTAACACAATTCAAATTATTTACAACTTCATGGTGCTTCATAATAACTCATGTTGATGCGGGGGATAGGTTTAGGTTTCTTTTCCTTTACAGAATATACAGGAACTGTACTTATACTTTCTTTGTACTTCATGTTCAACATGTCTTTCATGTGCAATCCGGTTTATGTCTTTCCTATTGATTGATGCTCTCTTTTTTCCATCTTTAAAGTGCTGTGAATCTGCCATCCCCAACCATTAGTTCACTTAGTCAAAGTGTTGAGTCGCAAAGGTCTAATTCTGCTGTTGCAAGCATGATGAAAAACACACCGAGGATCAAAGTGTCTGACATCCATTGCCAGGAAGTGGTTCGCTTAACTATACCTTTTGTAATATGCATTTATGCCCTATCACTTATTTCTGTCTTTACTAATAATACAAATTCCTCCAGGAAAACTATTTTGCTGTTATGTGTGAGTTCAAGAAGTTTGAAACCCGTCACCATTGGGTTTATGATGGTTGTGCAAGGTGTGGCACTAAACCTAAATTTGTCAATGGATCACCTTTATGTGGCAATAATTATTGCAAGGGAAAACAGTGTACAATCCAATCAAAGTATGTTCATTTGCCATATGCGTAATACAGAAAGGTTATCCTTACTGTTTTCTAAGAATGAATATATCTCATTCATGTTGGTTGCATGTAGGTTGAGACTTAATTACCTGATTGCTGATGAATCTGGCACTGCATCAATTGTCTTCTTTGACAAGCATGCTACTGAGCTTATGAAGAAAAGTGCTGCTGAGCTGAAAGCTAATATTCCTGAAGTATGACTTTAGAATTTTTTTTCCCTACAATCCACTAAACTGCTTCTGATAGACCTTGACTTTTGCATTTCTTTTCTGATTTAGGACCAACTTGAGTATGAGTCCCAAGTGAAATAAACAGTTTGATTGGGAAGAAAATGCTTCTAAAGATGAAGTTGAACAAATACAACAAGGAGCACCCTAACTCAAGTGTTTCGGTTGCCACATATGCTGAGTGTTCTGACCTAATGGATGAGTTCAATGATGCTGATCCTCAGGTGCTGTGTACATTAATCGGCATTATTTTACTAAACCAATTCAATATCTTTCAATTTACACGCTTATGCTTCATTCTGATTTTATTAGATGGGACAATCAAGTGGTGCAGTCAATGAGGAAGAAGAAGATGTAATCTTGATGAGTCATGTAATTGTTGAAGATAAGGGCACACCAGATACAGATCCAAGTGTTACACTGTCTGAAACTTTCCCTACTATAGAGCTAGATGGAGTGTCTATTCCTGATGTCATTGCTGCAGTTCCCTTCAAAGGGAAGAGGAAGGTTTCTTCGAAGAAAACTCATACAATGGGTTCAAAGTCTGTTGCAATTGGACCAGAGTCTCCAACTAAGTCATGTCCAAAACCATTGAAGTCCATTAAGCAAGAGAGGAATTAAGTAGAATCAAGAACTTCATTTAGGATTTTTAGTTGTTGTCTTTAAATCCCTTTGTATTGCTTATCTTTTTGGTTGCCATGTCATTCCAATGTCCTTATCCATGTCATTAGTGTGATATGCCCTTCTTTAGTAATGCAGTAGTTATGTTGTGTTTGTTGTCATGTTGTATCAGTCCTTGAATGGATACTATCTAATGTAATATCTTTTCTTATGAATGATATCAACGTAAAAGAAGGCCCCTATTTTATTCCGATGTCTGATGATGTTTCCCATATGATTATGGCAAAGTAATGCCATTGTTGATAAATATTTGCATTGTAATGATGAAGTTCATTTTACTAAGTCTTAAGTGTATTCACGAGTTTAGCAGATTGATTCGTTCGGAATTTCCAAGGTAGAGACAACGTGACAAAAGGTGTTCTTCAAAGTATGAATATGCATCATCAATAATTTTGGCATTTCCCATGATGCAGTCATATTTTCCCTTTATCATACTATTGACTGTAAAGCTTCGTCTTTACTCACTTTAATATCTGATTCCATACCTTAGTTGTTAGTCAGGTTGTGACTATGCTATCTGGTCAAGTTGTCTATGCTGTATAAGCATATGCGGTCACAAGTTGTATTTAAGGGCTCCTTTAGTTGTTCTTATTCATTTTACAATTACATCAATCATATCACTTGCTCAGCCCTTATGTATGTCTAATATAAGTTATCATGTTCGCAGTATAGATCAATTATGCTACAAAATATATAATATCAGCTGACAAGTCATATTATTCAAGTTTATGAGTTCTGCTCTCTTTTATGAGTTCCTCAAATTAATACTATATGCAATGGTAGGTTCAATACAGTTTTATATTAGGTCAGCAGTAGATGCATGCATAAGATCTTTTCTAGATCCAATGGAGATGACTCAGTATCCAGCAGGCATTTAAGAGGTATGGCAATTCCTTACTTTTCAGTGGACATATGTTACATAGTGGAAGAGTTACATTGACTTTGTTGCCTTTCTAGATTTTGCAGTTACACTTGACAGTATTTTCTTATATTTTGCATTATAATAAGCTAGGGGATACATACTATTAATTCAAAACTGATGTGGTGGGATTTTTTTAGTTCTGACATTCACAGTAAACATGTGCATGTCTTCTCAATTAATTTACTCATAAAGCTGAACGTTCAAATCAGTTTCCTAATAGTTTTGCACTATATATATTGATATTCTCCTCTCAAGCATGTAGTATCTTCATATAAAGCCATCAGATCTTTTCTAGATCCAATGAAGATGACTCAGTTTCCAACAGGCATTTAAGAGGTATGGCAATTCCTTACTTTTCAGTGGACATATGTAACATAGTGGAAGATTTACATTGACTTTGTTGCCTTTCTAGATTTTGCAATTACACTTGACAGTCTGTTCTGATATTTTTCATTATAATAAGCTAGGGGCTACATACTATTAATTCACAAGTGATGTGATGGGATTTTTTAAGTTCTGTCATTCACATTACACATGTGCATGTATTCTCAATTAATTTACTCAGACAGCTGAACGTTTAAATCAGTTTCTTAATAGTTTTGCAATATATGCATTGATATTCTCCCCTCAAGCATGTAGTATCTTCATATAAAGCCATCAGAAAGTTCTAAACATTGCCCCTTATTTGTTTAGACCACAAATCTTCACACTATTCACAATTACACTCCAACCACACACAAGCTTCCTTCTACTCTGCGCTGTGTCCCCTGTCACTGCATGGAAAGAGCTTTGCCTTGAGGTTTGGTAAATAACTTGAGCTGCTATTTTTTGCCTGAGGTTTATACCTTAACTTGCAAAGTTCACTTCTTAGCTGCTGTAATTATGGTCTTTCTACTCAATTCTGAGGCAACAACGAATTATGAAGGTGATATAGCATTTAACCTCAAAGTTTGCCACACTTTGTCCTCCTGTAACAATTATTTTCTTTTGTTGTGCTGCCACAGTTTATCCTCTAAGCTTTTTTTTTACACTTATAACATAAGTTTAGAAGTTCAGTTCTGTTCTGCTGTAATTGTGGTCTGTCTTCAGTTTTGCAGCCCAAAAAAATTATGCAGGTCATATAGTATTTAACCTCAAAGTTTGCCACATTCTGTCACCACTCATTTCTGACTCTGCATGTTGGAACACTCATCACATCTGAAATTTCAGAATCATGCTTCAGCATATATGTTGCTCTTACATTGCAATATAGAGTCTGACATTAGGCTGTACGCATGTTTTTAACTTATAGCATTTTATATTTGAGCATTATCAGTAGGTTAATATATGGCAGAAAACAGTGTTGTTTCATACCATTTTGTTTGAGATTGACATTACATCGGGTGATTGCAAGTATGAAAGATGAACAACTATCAAATATAGAAATCATTTGCAGGACCTAAATAGAAGAAAGCATTGCAGCACTCATTGTAAGCTTGAAGATTCTGAATTTCATTGATGTGATGAGTTACTTTACTTCATAAAAAACCTGTACAGTAGGGGAAGCTATTTCTGATCACTTTGAGGTCAAATACAATATTTTGTCATGCAAATGATGATGGCAATCAGTATGGTTTTTGCAAAACAATTTTTACTTAAACCTTCTGCATCTTTTTATTGCCTAAAATTGATAGGTTATCTTTCTATTATTTTCATTGTTCCAGGTTATAGGATATGGTATAGCATCCTATTATTACGCTTCACAAATTTGTTGCTTTGCGTTATATTACAATCATCATAGTGTTGCAGCAAGTTTCATTTTAAATATTCTAACTAGCTTTGACAATTGTGATCATCTATTGGCTGCATATGTTGGGGATTATCAGTGATGAAGTTTGAACGTGTGACACCTTACCTACTGCAATTGAAGAGCACATGCTTGTGTGGCGTTGTAGTAGCACTCAAAAGGACCATGCTACAGATTTTCAATATGGTAAATAAAGGTCAATGGGCTTTCATTAGAACTTAGAGATGCCAATTATCATTTAATTTGGTTTTTAATTAGTTCTTTTTAAAAAAAATATAAAAAACTACTTGCGTGATTCAAAAATGAGGTTCAAGAAAAATTTTCATGAATATTGGAAAAGGAAAACTATTACATTACTTACATGAGTTCTAATGATATAGTCTCTAAAAGAACGTGCTGCATGCATAAAGAATTGACTTGCGAGCTGAGAAATCTATATATAGAGAACTATAATAAGGACAAAAATCACAAGGAAAAGGTGGTTGAAGCTGACGTTATAATGTCTCAGATAAAAGTAAAAGAATTAAGAATATCGAACCTGGCAATTAACGGTTTTGTTATTTTTGTAAATGCGAGAATTGCCAAATGGAACCAAGTGAAGGGTAACAATAAATTTGAGATCTAAATCAAGCACTCGCGCAAGATGATCTACGATAAAGGACTGAGCATCTGAACAGAGGGTTTCATAGTACAAGGTAAGGTTAACTTTCTGAGGTTGAAGATTTTGATGAAGCTCATCTTCTGAGATATTAACAGAATGGCATGTATTGACCATAGTCAAAATCATCAACAGAGAAATCAGAATATAGAAGAAGCCAATTAAATTTGTGTTTGGAGCCATTTCTCTTTAATTTGAATCAGCTCTCTCTCTCAGGCTTTAAGTATACTTATACAGCATCTGAGATATACCAAAATGCCTTCTCTTTACGTCAATAAGCTGATTGTGCGAATATTGTCACTTACGTGCATTTATCTATTTCTGTTTGATGCATATCTTGTGCCTTCCCTCTACTTCATTTGGATGAAAAAAAAAGGCCACGCCAGTTTCATGTAAATTGGTTTATTTCAAATAATTAAACATGTTGTATTATTTTATATTTCCTAAACTATAGCATCTTATGGAACATCTATGCTTCATCATATACTTCTGCTACAAATGGTAACTATTACAAACATGTGACATATATTCCACTAACATAAGTTCCATTTAGACTTGAACAGCAAAACATAACATGCTTTCACTTCCTTATAAGCTGGTCTGAAGTGAGTACATTTTTTCCATACAGTTAGTTTTAGGTACTCACGCCAAAAAAAACTCACTTCACTACTATTCATATATCATGTACATATCTCCTAAAACCAGTTACTTCCTTTAACATGTTTGTTCAAGATGCCTCCAAGGAAAAGACCTCTCCCAAATAATGGAGTCAAACCTAACTACAAAGAACAGGCTAGGAGGGCTGTTTTCGAGGATATCACCAACGTCCTTGCTACTACTAAGTCACCATTCCAATCTTCCACAACTCCTGGTAAGTCAATTCTGAAGAGGTCCGCTATAAGCTTGAATGATTCAGATGTGCTTAATTCTGAATGGAAGTATTGTGTTATAACATTCATCTATGTTGATAGGGGAGTTGGACTTCAAGAATAGTACTATTCACCGTCGCAGCAATAGATTTTGTTCAATGGAAATAGATTCTGGCCAATGTAGTTCACATCTTACTCGCTTATCGAACAGTCAGAGAAAACTTTTTAAAGCACCTGATGCAAGCCGACGTCTTGATTTCGATCCTGAAGCATCACCTCTAGGTAATGATTTGGAGTAACACAAATTAGAATTCACATGTTAGTTATTATGGTTCTACGAACAAATTTCCAACGATGTACATTATATGTATGACTATCTAGATAAACATAATATCTCCATAGCTCATCTTTCATGCATTACTCTGTTCACCACAAGTTTCTGAGATGTAAACAAACATTTAGTTTCTTCATCATGCTATAAAGGTTCATGTACGTATGACATGCTCCTACAAACTACTTCAATATCTCCAACAACCCAACTCAATTCCTCAAGTAACATATCTATGGTCATAGAGCAATCAAAATCCAACCCTCAGGTTCATCAAGTGCATCCAGGTTATATATTCACTTCAGTCACAAATTCTTATTCATTATGCTCGTGCAAAAATTTATTATCTCTTCCTTCTTCTATTGCTTTAAACATGCTCAATATATAGTCTTTTTGTCCGTATTCATTGAATCATTTTGTTTTATTATTAGGTCCTGAACAATATTATAAAGATATTCACTTTGCATATGATGACCACTTTGATACTAATAGTCAAGGAAGTGAACATGAGGCACAATCATCTGAAGGTAATGGACTTGACTATTATGCGAGCTATATGTTTGATGTCTGAGGGATATTTACTCATTTTGTTCCATGCAGGTTCGGATAATGATGATAGAGTATCTGAAGTGAATACGCTGCCAGAAAATTCACATGGCAAAAAAAGAAGGAGGCGTCCCCTAAATATTGGTATGGATCGAATTACTTTGAATGGTAGTTGTGCCATATAATTCATGCTAGTAGTTTCATCTAATTTGGTTTTGTTTTATATTGTCAATCATGTTCGTAGACATTAATTTGCTTTTTGCTGACATATATATATATATATATATCTATTGTTGTAGAGTATATGGATGAAGGAGATGCCAGTTATACGTGCCAAATTTGTCATGCGAAAATGTGGTATAATGAAAGGGTACAAAAACAAAAAAATTCTACTGAACCAAATTTCACAATGTGTTGCCATGGAGGGAAAGTGAAGCTTCCAAAAAATAAAGACCCTCCATCAATTTTGTATCAGCTCTTCTTCGATAGATGCTCAGCTATGTCCAAGAATTTTCATGCAAATATTAGGTCATATAACAACATGTTTGCATTTACCTCAATGGGTGGGAAAATAAACCATGCTAAGAACAATGGTCTCGGTCCTTACACATTTGTAATGTCCAGACTTAATTACCATCATATAGGTAGCCTTTTACCTGAACATGGCGTGAAACCTATCTACTCACAGCTTTATATATACGACACAGAAAATGAAGTTCAGAATAGGATATCTGCAGTAAGGTACGTAAACTATATATCTGTATGTTCCATTTCCTATGCCAACAACATGATAATTACTAATACTCTGCTTCAATTGATTTCTGTTCCTTTCATCCCAGCAAGCACTTGAACAACTCAACCATCGATACTGCTATTGTTGAATCCATTATGAATGTGTTGGATGAATTTAATCCGTTTGTTAAACAGTATCGGATGGCTGCTTCAATGCTAAACAGGGCTCATCCTCATGCCTTAAAGTTACGCCTAATAAGTACCCGACAACAGGATGGTCGAACTCATAATTTGCCTTCTACTTCAGAAGTTGCTGCACTAATAGTTGGAGACATTGATATAAACTTCCATCGTAGAGACATTATTGTTCAGGAGTTATCTGGTACCCCACAAAGGATACATGAATTACATCCATCATATCTACCATTACAGTACCCTCTTCTATTTCCTAGAGGAGAGGATGGTTATAGGGATGATATTGAGCATTTTTCAGATGATAGAATTGCTACTAACAAAACCAAGAAACGAGTTAGTATGAGGGAATATTTTGTGTATAAATTGATGGCTAGAGATGATGAAGTTTCTGTTGTCTTGCTTGCTGGGCGACTATTTCAGCAATATGTTGTAGATGCATATACAATGATTGAGGCTCAAATATTGTTATGGGTTAGGACACACCAGAAAGAACTTCGTGCAGGCATGTACCAAGGTTTGTCTGATGCTCTATTCAGTGGGGAGAGAAGTGCGTCGGCTACTGGTAAAAGAATTGTTCTCCCTTCGTCATTTACTGGTGGGGCACGTTACATGATACAAGCTTATCAAGATGCAATGACAATATGTAGATTTGCTGGGTTCCCAGATTTATTCATCACATTTACATGCAATCCGTCGTGGCCTGAGGTATCTAGATTTTGTCAAATTGGTTCTTTGTCTGCTGTAAACAGGGCTGATATATTATCCAGGATTTTCAGGCTCAAACTGAGGGCTTTAATGAAGGTCATTAAGAAGAAGAAGATATTTGGGAACGTTCGTGCAGGTACTTATTATTTAGTTATTCAGTCATGGAACTTCAATTTATCTCATTGACATATCGTTCTAAAAGACACGATCATATACTTATATTTTGTTCCATTACCACCAACTGTGTTATGCGTCCTCTTATGGAGGCATTCTTTAACCTTTTATTTATGTCAACAATTAACTAAATTTTATTTATCTCTTTTCCCTAACAGAGGTTTATACGATTGAATTTCAAAAAAGAGGTCTGCCCCATGCACATATCCTCATATGGCTTGATGGACGTGACAAAATAAAAGATCCTGTTCAAGTAGATAATATTATATCTGCTGAAATCCCAGATGTCGAGTCTAACCCTCAATTGTATGAGTTGGTACAGAAATTCATGATGCATTCTCCTTGTGGGCATCTCAATCCGAAAGCACAGTGCATGGTGGACAATAAATGCAAAAAGTTCTTCCCTAAGAAATTTAATGAAGCAACTATTGTTGATCAAGAAGGGTTTCCTACGTATAGAAGAAAAGATGATGGCAAGACAATTGAAGTCAAAGGCATTCCATTGGATAACAGGTTTGTGGTGCCATATAATCCAACATTGTTGTCAATGTTTCATGCTCATATTAATGTTGAAAAATGTAATCAGTCTACTGCGATCAAGTACCTATTCAAGTATATTAGCAAAGGGAATGATCGTGTAGTTGCTTCAATTTATGATAGTGGGCAAAATGGGAATTCTGATAGATCATTAGATGAGATTCAACAATATTACAATTTTCGTTACATATCTGCATGCGAGGCAGCTTGGCGTATACTAGGATTTGATATCCATCATAGGTTCCCACCCGTTGAAAGGATAAGTTTTCATTTACCAAACCAACAATGTGTCATCTACTCTAACACTGATGATGTGGCGGACGTTCTAGACAAGCCGAGAGTGTGCGAGTCTATGTTCCTTGGTTGGATGAAACAAAACAAAGATGATGATTTTGCAAAGACACTATATTATTATGAATTCCCGCAATATTATGTATATCATCGGAGGCAACGGATATGGAAAAAAAGGAAGAGAGGATTTGCAATTGGTCGACTTACTCATACTTCACCTTCATCTGGAGAACTATATTACCTCCGGATTTTATTAACTAAAGTTAAAGACCCATTATCTTACGAATCTATTAGGACAGTTGATGGAGTTGTACGGCCTACATATCGTGCGGCATGTATTGCATTAGGATTGTTAGACGATGACACTGAATTCATTTCTGGTTTGAAGGAAGCTTCTGTATGGGCAACAGGTCGGTTACTTCGTAGTATGTTTGTGAGTATGTTATTGTGTAGCTGCCTTAGTCGGCCTGAAGTTGTTTGGAAGGAGACTTCCCATATTTTATCTGAAGATTTATTATACATCCCGCATCAAGACCCTTTATCATCAGGTTTGCTCATATTCGTTAACTTTTTTTTGTTTACCATCTATTTATATGTGTTTCCTTACAGATCTACTTCCACTTATGTAGGTATTCAGATATCAAATTCAGAGAGACAGGAAGCTGCTCTTAATGAGATTGAAACTTTGTTGCAACAAAATGGAAAGAGTATTGTAGAGTTCCCTTCCCTACCACTGCCTTCATCATTCAATCATTTGGATGTTGGAAATCATCTAATTCTTCATGAATTAAACTATGATAAAGTTTAGCTGGGCAAGCAGGCAGCGGAAATAATTCATTCATTGACTTCAGAACAGAAACATATTTACGATACAGTCATGTCTTCACTTAACTCTGGTATTGGTGGTTTTTTCTTTGTCTACGGTTATGGAGGAACTGGGAAAACCTTCCTGTAGAGTGCGTTCACTTCACGACTTCGGTCCAAAGGTGAAATAGTGCTTACTGTTGCTTCTAGCGGCATAGCAGCAACATTGCTGCAATCTGGAAGAACAGCTCATTCGAGATTTGCAATACCAATTGAAGTTAATGAAGATTCTATGTGCAATATCAAACATGAGATTATATGGGACGAAGCACCAATGGTACAACGTTTCTGTTTTGAAGCATTTGACAGGTCTTTAAAAGATATTATGCGTTGCAACAAACCGTTCGGTGGGAAAGCAGTCTTGATGGGTGGTGACTTCCGCCAGTTGTTACCTGTTATTCCAAAGGGATCTAGAGCTTCCATTGTCAATGCTTGCATTACTTCCTCATACTTATGGGATTCATGTTCCATTTTTCATCTCACAAAAAACATGAGATTGTCATCTGCATCGCAACAAGATTATCAAAAATTACAAGTGTTTTCAGAATGGCTACTATCTGTTGGTGATGGTAAATTAGGTTTACCACATGATGGCATTGTTGATATTGAGATTCCTGACGAATTCCTTATTCAAAATTATGATGATCCTATAGAAGCTATTGTGTCATTCACATACCCAGACTTGCTAGGAAATTTATCTGATTCAAACTACTTCAATAGCCGAGCCATTCTATGCCCTACCATCGAGAGTGTAAACTATGTCAATGAATACATGTGTTCTATATTGCCTGGTGAATTGATGGAGTATCACAGTTGTGATACTATTTGTAAGTCATCACAAGAGGTTGATGGCTTTGAAGATTTATACACAACGGAGTTTTTGAATACAATTAATTCCTCAGGTTTGGCTATGCATACTATTAACCTGAAGGTTGGAGCACCTGTAATGCTGTTACGGAATATAGATCAAGCTAATGGGTTATGTAATGGTACCAGGCTACGTATCACACTTCTTGGGAAAAATGTTATAGAAGCAATAACATTGAATGGATCAAACCCAAATCAAAAGGTTTTAATTCATAGAATGGATATGAATCCTTCAGAGGGTACTCTTCCTTTTTGAATGAAGAGAAGGCAGTTTCCTATTTCTCTGTCTTTTGCAATGACAATTAACAAGAGTCAAGGGCAATCTCTGCAAAATGTGGGATTATATCTATCTACGCCAGTGTTCACACATGGCCAATTATATGTTGCTTTATCAAGGGTAAAGAATATTGCAGGTTTGAAAATTCTTATACACCACGAGAGTAAAGATCACTACAATACAACTACTAATGTGGTTTACAGGGAGATATTTAGGAAGATTGAACAGCTTTCATTTGATGATGTGCACACAACTCATCTGTAGAACGTTTCTTTCTGCCTTAATGTAAACTATTTGTTGTGTCACCTTTTTTCTCCTTTCATTACTATGTTGTGAAACACATTAGTTGGACATATCTTCTTACAAATTCGTATTGTGCTTACTGTTGCAAGGAATGTTCCATTTTTTCCATTTCCATACTTGGGTGAAGCATGTTCTGGACAAAATTCATGCAATGCCCTACATTTTGCTAACGATTGATGTAATGAAGTTCATGCTCCCGCGCAAAGCGCGGGGGGATTTTTTGCTTGTTTTCATAATTAAGAATAACTTCTGAGACCAGTTCTCATAACATAAGGTCTAAAAAACATTATTTAGATAGGTTTTCTAAAGAACCAGTCTGGAAAGATAAAATAATTAAAAATATATATGTAATATATTTGTTAGACCAATTCTATCTATAACCATAGGATAAAAAACCGGACCGGACCAGCCGGTTTGACCGGTTGAATCGGAAACCAGTCAGTGGTCCAGTCTGGTTTGATGGTGAAACCGTGAAAATCGGTTGAACCGGTTTAAAACCGGTTGGACCGGTCATAACCAATAAAATCGGTGGTTCAACCAGTTGAACCGGTTTCTTTCTTTTTTTTCAAATTTTTATTTTGTGATTTTTGAGGAGAAAATGGAAGATTAAAGACTAAAATGAAGAGAAAAGTAGATAAAGAAAGAACAAATCTAAAAAAATGAAAAAGATAATGAACAACATTATTTAAAAAGATATAATAATTATAGGAAAGGAGATATCATTGCATAAATATAAGCATTATAACTAATACTAATAGATTTTAAGCATTTTTTTCCTAAAAATCTTCATTTTTATCTATAGAAGTTTAAAAATATATTAATATATATTGCCATTAATAAATTATAATATTTTAATATGTCCGGTTCAACTACCGGTTAGACCCCGGTTGACCTATTAACCCTTGAACCTGTGCTGTGACCGGTTCATTGCCCAGTCCGGTTTTTCATTCCTTGTCTATAACAGGTCTAATATATTTTTTGAATTAAAGGAAATTAAAAAAATAATATGTTTATTACTTTTTAGACCGATTTGTACTAGACAAGTGGTCTAAAATATTAACCCTTTTAGACCGGTTGTATCAAGGAACCGATCTAAAAAGTTGGAAAAAAAATTAAAAAATCCTTTATTTTAAGACCGGTTATCTATATAACCGGTCTTAAAAGTCCCCCTAATATATGTTTTTAGATCTTCAGTTGTCGCTAGCTCTCTCACCTTATTTCAACTCTCAAAACTTTCCACAGTTGCTCTCTTTCCACTACTACCCTCTATTTGTGTCAGCGTCGATCTGCAAGAGTTCGGCATTCTGTGGTGAAATTTGGGTATGCAATTTGTTAAAGCCCTAATTCTCTTGCCGGTTGTTTTTTCTTTGTCTATTTTTTTTTTTTGCAAATTCTCAAACTCGTTGATTCCCTTCCTTTGGTTAGTGTGATCATCATTCCTCCTTCCCATCTATAATATCCTAAATTTTGGAATTAAAGGCTTGAGAATAATCCTGAAGCAAATAGACTACTAAGCCCCGGTTTAGCAAGAGTCCCAGGAATGAGGATTTGTTGCTAGTGTATTTTTCCAGTGTGGTAGTCTAGTTGTGTGACATTGTTAAATAGGTAAATGATGTCTAAAAATTGTGAAATTTTCTAGAATAAAAGTAGACATTCCAAGCTTTAATTTAATATGTCATATGAATTATTTGGACTTGTACACTAAGAGTTATGAATTTCTGAAGTTTACCTAGTGAAACTGGCTAATTTATGGGACAGCGTCCAAGGATTTAAATTTTGGAAATGTTGAGCTTTCAGTTGGTTAAAGGCTATATTTTTTCTTAAAACTAGACTCAATAAGGGTCAAGTAGTAGCCTTTGGAATCTCCTCAATTGGATGTTTGCAAATAAAGATATAATTTTTCAAATATTGGTGAAAATTCTGCCAGCATTGCCAACTGTAACCCCCTGCCTTTAAGCACGTAAGGTATTCAATACTTAGATGATGCTCATGTTCCTTCATACTCTTGGAGTATATCAAAATGTCATCGATAAACACAACAACAAACTGATCCAGGTATTGTTGAAAGGTACGGTTCATGTATGTAATCCATGAAAACTGCAGGCGCATTGGTTAGCCCAAATGGCATCACCAAGAACTCATAATGACCATATCTAGTCCTGAAAGCAGTCTTTGGAACATCATCTGCTTTCACTTGCAGCTGATGATACCCTGACCTTAGATCAATTTTTGAAAACACACACGAACCAGATAGTTGATCTAAAAGGTCATCGATTCGGGGAAGAGGGTACTTATTTTTTATAGTAACTTTGTTCAATTCTCTATAATCAATACATAACTGGAGGCTTCCATCTTTTTTCTTCACAAACAACACCGGAGCTCCCCAAGGCGATACACTAGGCCTAATAAACCCTTTCTCAAGCCAGTCTTCTATTTGTTTCTTTAATTCCGCCATTTCGTTTGGGGCCATACGATATGGGGCCTTAGATATAGAACCAGCTCCAGGCATAATGTCGATTGGAACCTGAACTTCCCTCTCAGGAGGCAATCCGCTAAGATCATCCGGAAATACCTCAGGGAATTCATTTACCGTGGGTACTTTACTCAAAACTCACCAGTTTCCCCTTGCACCGAGAAAAACACTACATACCCCTGGCAACCCTTTTTAAGATACTTTTCAGCTTTAGCCATAGAAAGAAAATTCATACTGGCATTCACAGCTTCGACCCTCTGAGAAATAGGATATACTATCCTCTTGTTTCCACAATCAAGCAATACATTATTTGCCGTTAACCAATCAAAACCTAAGATGACTTCCAATTGGTAAAGCGGCAAACATATCAAATCTACAACAGATTAGTACCTTTCCACAGTTATGACACAATTCAAGTAAGCTTCTGTGGTTAAGGCCTTAACACCCAATTGAGTTGACACTACCAAATCGAATGGCAATTTGTGTACATGCAATCCCAGGCGCTTCACGCAATCATAGGCAATGAAGGAGTGACTTGCACTTGAGTCAAATAAAACTTGCAACAGATAGCCATCAAGAAGAATTTTACCTTGCGTCAGCTCAGGAGATTTATGGGCCTCCTCATGGGTCATAGCGAATACACGACCCTGTGTCTTTGGTTTCTGATCTGGTCTGGCTCTTTGCATTCAATAGCAGTATGCCCCACACGCTTACAATTGTAACATATTATTTTGCCATCACAAGTTCTACCTTGGTGTGGTTGATTACAGCAACGACAAATCCACGGTGTAAAATAAGTTCTTTGTTGATCACGGCTCCCAAACTGGTAGGGCTTTTTACCACTCCCAGATGAAGATCCTTGCCCCTTTCGCTTCTGTGAAGCAGCACCCTTACTGGGTTCGTTGCAATGACTAGTAGTTTTGGCAGGATACAGTTCTTTCAAATTATTCTCTGTAATTCTGCACTGTTCAACCGCCTTGTTGAACTTGGTAAATTGGTGGGTAGCTAGCCATTTCCTTAACTCTCGTCTCAGACCACGAATGAGCATGTCTAAACTCCATTCTTCATCATCCTTATACCGGAGATAAGAGGAATACCGGGTCAAGCGGATGAAACGGGACAAATAATCATCAAAGCTCTCCGTGTCCCCTTATCTGATATTCAGGAATTCTGTTTCCTTCTCGAGTCTCACCGATTTGGGAAAATACTTCTCATTGAATTCTTGTTGAAATAGTTCCCAAGTCAGCGGCATATTTCTGCTACGCAGAGTGAGAGAAATATTTCTCCACCAATGATCCATATCACCCTCGAGCTTGTAGACTGCCAAACGTGGCTTCACCTCATCCGGGCACCCAAGAATCTCAAATATTTTCTCTAGCCTATTCAACCAATCTTCGCCTGCTTGAGGATCAAACCTCCCTCTGAATGCCGGAGGCAGATGCTTGCAAAATCTGGTGACCCAAAACAGAAGGTCTCTTTCCTCTCTAAGCGGCATCGCATGTGATTCTTGATTCGGAATAGCGCGAGGTAGAGATTCTAGTGGTCGAGCTGACCCTTCAGCAATCTCTTCTTTACAAGTTCCTTCCTAAGTTTCCTCTTCAACTGACGGACCTTGATCTGCTTTATTCTTTCCTTTCTCTGCTCTGAGCTATTCTCTTAGCTTAGTGATCATGTCTCGCTGATCTTTGATTAGACCCATTAATTCTTGCAAAGGATCTGGTGGGTTGTCATTGACGACCTCCACCTCTGGGTCTACACGCGGAATATTAGGGCGTCCTCTGGTTTCTTCATTCTACAGGCAACTTTCCCTATTAACATAACAAAGATAGTATGCACACATATTCATAAGTTTCATATATATCCATATCAATAGAACATACATGTGCATACACAACAATGATTCACAGATAACTTTCTATCCCTAAAACCAACTAAGGGTTCTATCCTAGCAAACTCTACCCTTGCCAGGAACTACAGCTCTGATACCAAAATGTAACCCCCTGCCTTTAAGCACGTAATTATAATTCGATAACGCATAATTAAATCAGATTAGAGATAATAGGATGATTTAAACTCATTTTAAATTACTGTCTCACAGCGTGATTTTCACAAAAATATTTAAAATCTTTTTCCCATCCTTGTCTCAATTTCAATGTTCGAATATAATTACCTGTGCAGTTAATATACATTCATTCATATCAGAGTATATAATCAAAAACCCCAGCAACTCCCGAGTTCTATACATATATAACCTGAGGGTTTATAAGTATCCACTAGGGGATTACACAACCAAAACTGAATATAATACTCATATCTCAAAATATACAATCATCCCAAGTTCTAAATGGATAACCAAGTTCTAAATGGATAACCAACGTCTCCAAAATCGAATATACCCCTAAGGGTCCTAATTGCTCCGGGTTGGCCTCTTCTCTTTTGAGCCACACGCCCTGTCTAAAATGTTAGTCGTAGGAAAGAATGAGATTCGAGAGAATCCCAGTAGTAACAAACCACTCACACAATGCATAAACACAAAGCATGTACATAAATCACAACCAGCAATAGCAGTAGCAATATCAAAGATACATGGTTTTCATCACAAACGACAGCACTCATAGCTGTATACACAATACGACAGCTCTTGCTGTAATCATAATCATGACAGCTTACGCTATAATCACAATAACGATAGCTTGCGCTATAAACGACAGCTTGCGTTGTAAATGACAGCTATCACCAGCTGTAACCACAGCAACATCAAAGATCATCACAAAATAGTGATAACACACACATACAAAGCATTACACATAATATAAGAGAGAGAGTCACTACCTGATCCTTTCCCGACGTTTCTTGGCACTGCGGGCTCACGAGGACGGCAAATATCAAATCCTGTCAATCAAGTTAGGGACAACCCGTCAATCTCTTTTCCAAGTTCTTATTTCTATAATACTTTAAGTTGGTTATCATTTAAATTCTTTAGGTGGCTATTAGAGGCCTAGACATATACCCAAAGAGTTGGGAAAGTGATGCGATCCAGAATCAACAAGTTGTCCCTTCCAATTCAAGTGACATCTCTTCCGTTTCAAATGATCATTTTCAAATTCCAGCTGAACAAATCATGAGAGCACAAGCTAAAATATTCAAGGAAGCCTTGATTGGGCTGATTGAAGAAGTTGTTGTAAATCAAATGACAATTGGATCAATGAATCTGATTTACAAAACAAAGATGCTGAAAACGTCACTAAGTTCATTTGTGCTAAATATGGAGTTGTTAATCAAGTTTTGGGCTTGGAAACTTCAAAACAAAGAGCTTGGACCTAGTACTACACATGGGAGGCTCATTTGGGCCTAAATAAGCAGAGCCTTAATTTGCTGAATACATCTTCTTGAAGTTAGGTGTGCGAAAATCAACAAGGGGTTGGTGGAAGATTTGACTTTTGGTTTCTTTAAGCATTTGTACTTGATTTTTCAAGTTTCTTCTAGATTGTATTAGACTTTTGTGTTTATTTTATTAGACTTTTAGGTTTCCTAGCACATGGTTTTACAATTTGTATTTTCTATGTTCAGATTTGCACCTACTACAATTAGGACATATTTCCCTATAAATACTTGGTGCTTCTTCATTTGTAGGACACAATTCAGATTTGAATCATAAATGAAAGTTGCACTTCTGCACTTTGTTTCTTGAGAGTGGATTCTCTCTAAGGGTTCTTTTTAGAACTAACAAACTTATCAAGGCTTGATCAACCTTGTGGCGTTTTCCAACACTTCGGGTCCTTGTTCTTTCGTGTTCAAGGGTTCAAGTGGATCATCGATCTGTGTTTAGCTTTCTTGGGGTGTGTGTATTTTAGAATTGGTTGTGGGTTCGTGGGATCTTCCCTTGTGGGTTCGCACCATCTTGGTATCAGAGCTTCGAATCTAAACTCAGGTCATATCTATCTGTTCTTCGTTTCCATTTTCGTTTCAAGTTTTGTGCTTTGTTCTTGTGTCTGTCCATGTCCAGATTTGTTACTTCTGTTCGTCAAGTTTTCTTTGTGTTTTCCAATATTTATTATGTCAAATTCATAGTTCAGAATCTCTTCTTTCATCTCGGTTTGGAATCGTTTCAATCCGATTTGTTATTTGTGAGTTCTATCTATTTTAATCTAGTTGTGTTTTCTGGAAAATTTTTGAGTTTGCATCTTCGTTTTTCCAGAATGTCCTGAAATATTGTGTCATTGTTTGACCTCGTTTCCTTTGTTTTTTACATAGTTCAATAGGTCATTTTCATAGTTTAGAATCTCTTCTTTCATCTTGGTTTGGAATCGTTTCAATCCGATTTTTCATTTGTGAGTTCTATCTATTTTAATCTAGTTGTGTTTTCTGGAAATTCTGGGATTGTTCATCTTCGTTTTCCAGAACGTCCTGAATTATTGTGTCCTTGTTTGACCACTTTTCCTTTAGGATTTACATCTTTCAATAGGTCATTTTCATAGTTTAGAATCTCATCTTTCTGTTCGTTTTGGTTTCATCTCAATCCAAAATTTCCACCGTGAGTTATAGTCTTTCCAAAATTGACGCTTTTCTCGAATTTCTAGGTTCAGATTTCTTGAGTTTTGTTGTTTGTCATAGATTCTGCATTCTCTTTAAATTTCAGTAGGGGAGAAAAAAAAACAAAAACAAAAGCATCATAAAAAGAAAAAGAAAAAAAATTATTTGAAAAAAAAAATATACTGAAAAAAAAAAGATTGTGGTGGTAGTGTTTTGAGCAATATCTATTGTCACATCTAGAATTTGTGAAGTTTGTGTCATTTGAATTCCCTGAATTTCCTCTTCCAATACTCACATTGATATTCCATATTTCTAAGTGTTGTATTGATTCTACAAATTGTGATTGCTTTGATTATGAATTGCTTAGTTCTTTAAAGTGCCTTAAGAGGAATCTAAGAGTAGAAAAAGGCAAGAGTGACATACATCAATCTAAAAGCCAAATTTGAGTAAAATACGAGTGACACTAAACTTGTTTGAGTGAAACATGTGAGCAGAGTGGTGAGGTCCATTTTCCTCTAACTTTTCAGGTATCATCAATATGTATGATGAAAAAGAGCTTCAAACAAATTTTGACTCCTTACTAAAAGGACTTCAAAGGTTTACTGATGAAGCAGAGCAATGGATATCTCATCACAACTCCAAATCAAAAAGAGAATTACAAAGAAAGTTGCAGGAGTTGAAACAAGGTTCCATGACTGTTGATGAATATTTTCAAGAGTTGGAATTAGCTATGATTAGAGCTAGAGTGAAAGAAACTTTAAAAGCCACTAAGGATCATTTTGTGAATGGGCTTAATCCTGAATTGGCTTCTTTTGCAAAGACCTTTAGCTTCTTGGACATTGATCTTTTGGTTCAATTTGTTGCTGAACATGAGCAAAAAATCAAGCAACAAAGATGTTCAGAACGTAGCTCCAATGCAAAGGAGATTGAAAGTTTCAATGTTACAATTCCTAATGATGATTAAGTGTTAACTACGGAGGAAGAAGTAGTGAATGTTGAAAGTCTTGCTGACCATTGTGTGGAAGAAGACCTTCTTATTCCAAACACCAATCTTGTGGTTGAAGAAGCTCCTCTCAATCATGAAAAGAAAAGTAAACATATGAGTGAGAGTGATTTCAATGAAACTGTTTTAGAGAGAAAAATTCAGTTTGAGGGAGAAAAAGATATTGAGAGCATAGAGTGTTGTCAAAATAAAGAGAGCAAAAATGAGAGTGAAGAATTTATTGAAAAGAAAGATGAAAAGAGTTGTGAGAAAAGTGAGGTTAAGAGTGATTGCAAGGGTATTGTTACTAATAATCTTAATCATTATTTTCCTTGTGATTTTGTTGTGTTGCAGGGATTCTTGGATTTGATTCCTAAGAAGCCACCCGATGGACTCTTATCTTCAAGAAGCAATAAACTTTCATTTCCTTCAAGTAACATTGAAAAACATTCTGGTTCTCTAAAGTTTGATATTCTTGAAAACTTGCTACCTTGTGATTTTGATGTGTTGCAGGTGTTCTTGGATTTGATTCCTAAAAAGCCACCTGATGGATTCTTATCTTCAAATAGCATTTCATTTGCATCAAGTGAATTTGAAAAACATTACGTTTCTCTAAAGTTTGATATTCATGATAACTTGCTGCCCTTAAGATGCTTTGAACTCAACACTTTGAATTTTCATTGTCCCATGGATTTTGCTGTCTGTAGGTGTTCTTATATGCATGTTGCAGCTTGTTTTGATGATACTCTTATTTATAGCAACAAACATGATGAGCATGTGAATCATTTGCTATGTGTGCTTGAAGTTTTGAGAAAGGAACAATTGTTTTCAATTCTGGAAAATTCTGATTGTTGCATGGAAAACATTGATTTCCTTTGTTATGTGTTTTTGCTTGGTCAAGGTAAGCTTAACAAAAGGCATACATGCTGGCTGAAATTTTTTGAGACATTTCCATATGTCATCAAATACAAGAAAGGTAATGAGAATGTGGTTGCTGATGCATTGTCTAGAAGGTATACTCTTCTTTCAACTCTTAATACTAAGTTGCTTGGCTTTGAATATATCAAGGAGTTGTATGCAAACGATGCTGATTTTGCTGAATTGTTCCTTGATTGTGAAAAAAAAACATTTGCTAAATTTTATAGAGTTGATGGGTACTTGTTTAAAGAAAATAGACTGTGTGTGCCTCAATGTTCATTGCGTGAATTGCTTGTTAGAAAAGCACATGAGGGAGGTTTAATGGGTCACTTTGGTGTGAAAAAGATTTTGGATGTTTTGCATAAGCATTTCTTTTGGCCTAAAATGAAACATGATGTGGAAAGAATTTGTGCTAAATGCATAACATGTAAAAAGGCTAAATCTAGAGTCTTGTCATACGGTTTGTATACTCCTTTACCTGTACCTAGTGAACCTTGGATTGACATATCAATGGATTTTGTTTTGGGTTTGCCTAGGTCAAAAAGAGGAATGGATTCCATATTTGTGGTTGTTGATAGATTTTCTAAAATGGCACATTTCATTGCATGCCATAAAACTGATGATGCCACATACATTGCTGATCTGTTCTTTAAAGAAATTGTGAGACTTCATGGTGTCCCTAAAAGTATTGTTTCTGATAGGGATACCAAATTCTTGAGTCATTTTCGGAGTGTTTTGTGGGGAAAGCTTGGTACTAAATTGTTATTTTCTACTGCTTGTCATCCACAAACTGATGGACAAAGTGGAGTTGTTAACAGAACCTTGTCACAATTACTCAGAATTGTGATTCAAAAGAACTTGAAAAATTGGGAAGATTGTTTGCCATTCATTGAATTTGCATATAACAGAAGTGTGCATTCATCTACTGATTATTCTAATTTTAAAATAGTATATGGTTTTAATCCACTAACTCCTTTGGATTTATTACCATTACCTATTGATGAGAGAGCAAGTCTTAATGGGAAAAAGAAAGCTGAAATAGTGCAGCAACTTCATCAGCGTGTGAAACAGCAAATTGAAAAGAAAAATAAACATTATGCATCCAAAGCCAACAATCAAAGAAGCTGTGTTCTTTTTGAACTTGCTGAAGCTTACAAGATTGATCTAGCTTGTGAGTATATAATTATTGTTACTTTTAATATGGCTGATATATGTCCATTTGATACAGGTGGAGATTCGTGGACGAATCATTTTGAGGAGAGAGGGAATGATGTGACACAGAATCAACAAATTAACTTTTTAAATTCAAGTCAAGATTCGAGGACGAATCCTTTTGAGGAGAGAGGGAATGATGCGATCCAGAATCAACAAGTTGTCCCTTCCAATTCAAGTGACATCTCTTCCGTTTCAAATGATCATTTTCAAATTCCAGCTGAACAAATCATGAGAGCACAAGCTAAAATATTCAAGGAAGCCTTGATTGGGCTGATTGAAGAAGTTGTTGTAAATCAAATGACAATTGGATCAATGAATCTGATTTACAAAACAAAGATGCTGAAAACGTCACTAAGTTCATTTGTGCTAAAGATGGAGTTGTTAATCAAGTTTTGGGCTTGGAAACTTCAAAACAAAGAGCTTGGACCTAGTACTACACATGGAAGGCTCATTTGGGCCTAAATAAGCACATTTTGAGCCTTAATTTGCTGAATACATATTCTTGAAGTTAGGTGTGCGAAAATCAACAAGAGGTTGGTGGAAGATTTGACTTTTGGTTTCTTTAAGCATTTGTACTTGATTTTTCAAGTTTCTTCTAGATTGTATTAGACTTTTGTGTTTATTTTATTAGACTTTTAGGTTTCCTAGCACATGGTTTTACAATTTGTATTTTCTATGTTCAGATTTGCACCTACTACAATTAGGACATATTTCCCTATAAATACTTGGTGCTTCTTCATTTGTAGGACACAATTCAGATTTGAATCATAAATGAAAGTTGCACTTCTGCACTTTGTTTCTTGAGAGTGGATTCTCTCTAAGGGTTCCTTTTAGAACTAACAAACTTATCAAGGCTTGATCAACCTTGTGGCGTTTTCCAACACTTCGGGTCCTTGTTCTTTCGTGTTCAAGGGTTCAAGTGGATTGTCGATCTGTGTTTAGCTTTCTTGGGGTGTGTGTATTTTAGAATTGGTTGTGGGTTCGTGGGATCTTCCCTTGTGGGTTCGCACCATCACTTCAAGAAGATGTATTCAGCAAATTAAGGCTCAAAATGTGCTTATTTAGGCCCAAATGAGCCTCCCATGTGTAGTACTAGGTCCAAGCTCTTTGTTTTGAAGTTTCCAAGCCCAAAACTTGATTAACAACTCCATCTTTAGCACAAATGAACTTAGTGACGTTTTCAGCATCTTTGTTTTGTAAATCAGATTCATTGATCCAATTGTCATTTGATTTACAACAACTTCTTCAATCAGCCCAATCAAGGCTTCCATGAATATTTTAGCTTGTGCTCTTATGATTTGTTCAGCTGGAATTTGAAAATGATCATTTGAAACGGAAGAGATGTCACTTGAATTGGAAGGGACAACTTGTTGATTCTGGATCGCATCATTCCCTCTCTCCTCAAAAGGATTCGTCCTCGAATCTTGACTTGAATTTAAAAAGTTAATTTGTTGATTCTGTGTCACATCAGAAAGGGTATACCAAAAACCACCTTTCAAAAGTGCAAAATACTAATTTTTGTGGGTTGACCGCGGCCAAAAAGAGGTCAGAAACATTTGGGTCACGGCCCACAATCTTCTGGCCGCGGCCAAGAAAAGTCTGTTTCTTGGCTGAACTTCCAAAAATCATAACTAATTCAAGAAAAATCGAAATGAGGTGATTCCAAAGGTAAAACAAAGCTATTTAAGTCCTCTTCCTAGGAAAAATATTGGCCATTACTGGAAATCACCACAAAAGCACAGAATTGCACAAAACTCACTACTGCCCCTACAACAGAGTTTAGTTTCCATCCCAAACTTTAGGCAACCATAACTCACAGTGCACAAAACAAAATGATACAAATTATATGTCCATTTGAGGCTTGGGATGTGAACTTTAAAGCTGGAAAGTTTCATAATTTTCTAACATCATTTGCCTATTCAAAACGCCAACACAAAAATACTGCCCAGCATAGACTTTCAATGGACAGATTTCCAGTTTTTCACAATAGCTTCCAATGGTTCCCATTTTCACATTAAACACCATCCCCACACCAACTTTGCCCAAGGAATCCATTAGAGCCATCAAAGCATTCAAATTCCATCCACATAGACATGTTCCACAGAAATCTTAACATGTCAACACAATATACACACAATCCACCACAATGCAATTCCTTCCCTTCCAAAATTCCAAATCAACTCCAATATCACAAAGACACAATTTAACACCACATTCTACACAACACACTAACCAATTCAAGCATTCAAATTAGACAAAAAATCAGGGCAAAATTCGAAATTATCAAAACCAAACCAATGACCACAACAATTATACCAAAAGGTATCAAATACTTACTTCAACTTCTTTCCAAAGCTATTTCTTTGATTCTCCTACTTTCAAATCCCCACAAGTTATCAAACTCCACTAATCAAAAATATGAAACCATAGGAATAAAGCTCTCAACCCCTTGAAAAATATTAATAAAGGTGAGTTGAGCATTTAGGGACAAAACCTTACCTAAAACTCAAGCTTCTTCTTTCTCTTTCTTGCTTGATTTTGGCGACAATGGAGGAGAGGAGAGAGGTGAGAAGATGATGGAGAAATCAGAATTTTGGGGTGCAATAAGGCCCTTGGCCGACTTGAAATGGAGGAGGGAAGAGAGAGTTGCAATTGTTGACTCTTTGACCTCAATCCATGGTTCTTGTGTTGACATGTGTCAACATCTTGTTCCTCCTTCTAAGCACTCACATAAGCACATGCACACACAATCCCACTCCTTTGCTTATTCAATCTTAGCCATTGATATCAATTACCAATGAGTTTCCTCTTCGGTAACTGTCCAATTGGTTGGTGAATTTACCATTTTGCCCTTGATTGTCCTAACATATACAATACCCTCATCAAGTACATTTTACATCACAATTTACACATATCCTTCAAAATGTTTAATTAACATTAATTACATCACTTTTGAAGTTATTAGCCCTTAATTACAATTTGGGATATTACACCAACTATTTCGAAAATAGGAAAAATGTTATGGCAAATCTTGTAATTATGGAATAAAATGTTATGGCAAATCTTGTAAAATGGGAAAAATGTTATGGCTAGGGACGTTCAATTGAAGGCAAGGAAATGAATTAGCATGATCATATATATATGTGTGTGTGTGTGGGGGGGGGGTCATATGAAGCCTTACTTTAACATTGGTGGAAAATTCAAAAGTTAAAAGGTAATAAGTTGTTGTGTGGTAAATTCAAAAAGTCACTTGGTCAATAAAAGGGGCTAACTTTGGGCTATATTCTCATCCATTTTGCCTGAAGAAAGAGAAGGGATAATTATCCCATTTAATCACCATGTGTTCTATACAATTAAATATAAAAAAAATTGGGTAAAAATGTGATATTTTAAAAGGCAATGAGACACTCTAGCTGCCTTCATCTTTTCAGCCAAGTGAGCTGAAATTAAGAGAGAGAGAGAAGAGAGACGCAAGAAGAGAAGCCAAGGAGCAAGAAGGCCAAGCTTCATGGTCATCTAAGGTGAGTATCCCGTGAAAATCCTTGTGGTTTTGTTTGCAAATCTTATGAATTCCCTACCTAAACCTCAAACCCTCCCTTAAACCATGTTTAGTCAACTCAATTAAGAGAAAAGGAGGAGGTGAGGGATGGCCATGTGAGACAAAGTGGAGAAATCTAAGGTAAATCTAAGAACTCATTGAATCTTGATGCTTCTTGATTGTTCTTGGTGGTATTTGTTGTATTTGGTTGTTTGGCTTTGATTCCATGAATTTTGTAAATTTGGGATGATGCAAACCCTAGGGGTTATACTACCCAATTTTCCATTAATCATGTTGATATGTGATTAGAGGTGTATTCGAGGTGTTTAGAAGGTTGAAAGTTTGAAAATCACTTTGTTCTTCCATAAACCCCTATTTTGGCCAGTACTGTTTATGTATGTTAGAGCTAGAATTTCATCAATTTGACAGTTTCATTGTGTTTAAAATGAAAAATTGTGTAGAGTCTATGTTAAGTTTGAAGTGCGAAAGTGATGCGATCCAGAATCAACAAGTTGTCCCTTCAAATTCAAGTGACATCTCTTCCGTTTCAAATGATCATTATCAAATTCCAACTGGACAAATCATGAGAGCACAAGTTAAAATATTCAAGGAAGCATTGATTGGGCTGATTGAAGAAGTTGTTGTAAATCAAATGGCGATTGGATCAATAAATCTGCTTTACAAAATAAAGATGCTGAAAACGTCACTAAGTTCATTTGTGCTAAATATGGAGTTGTTAATCAAGTTTTGGGCTTGGAAACTTTAAAACAAAGAGCTTGGACCTAGTACTACACATGGGAGGCTCATTTGGGCCTAAATAAGTACATTTTGAGCCTTAATTTGCTGACTACATTTTCTTGAAGTTAGGTGTGCGAAAATCAACAAGGAGTTGGTGGCATATTTGACTTTTGTTTTCTTTAGCATGTTGTATTTGATTTTTCAACTTTCTTCTAGATTGTATTAGACTTTTGTGTTTATTGTATTAGACTTTTAGGTTTCCTAGCACATGGTTTTACAATTTGTATTAGTTGTTTTCAAAATTGCACTTATTGCAATTAGGTCATATTTTCCTATAAATACTTGGTGCTTCTTCATTTGTAAGACACACAATTCAGATTTGAATGATAAATGAAAGTTGCACTTCTGCACTTTGTTTCTTGAGAGTGGATTCTCTCTAGGGTTCTTTTTAGAACTAACAAACTTTTCAAGGCTTGATCAACCTTGTGGCGTTTTCCCAACACTTCGGGTCCTTGTTCTTTCGTGTTCAAGGGTTCAAGTGGATCGTCGATCTGTGTTTAGCTTTCTTGGGGTGTGTATATTTCGAAATTGGTTGTGGGTTCATGGGATCTTCCCTTGTGGGTTCGCACCATCTTGGTATCAGAGCTTCAGATCTAAACTCAGGTCATATCTATCTGTTCTTCGTTTCCATTTTCGTTTTAAGCTTTATGCTTTATTCTTGTGTCTGTCCGTGTCCAGATTTATTACTTCTGTTCATCAAGTTTCTCTTCGTGTTTTCCAATATTTAGTATGTCAAATTCATAGTTCAGAATCTCTTCTTTCATCTCAGTTTGGAATCGTTTCAATCCGATTTGTCATTTGTGAGTTCTATCTATTTTAATCTAGTTGTGTTTTTTGGAAAATTCTGGGCTTGTTCATCTTTGTTTTTTTTTCTAGAACATCCTGAAATATTGTGTCCTTGTTTGACCTCTTTTCCTTTGTGTTTTACATCGTTCAATAGGTCATTTTCATAGTTTAGAATCTCATCTTTCTGTTCGTTTTGGTATCATCTCAATCCAATATTTCAACTGTGAGTTACAACCTTTTCAAAAAGGTCGCGTTTCTGGAATTTCTGGGTTCATATTTCTAATGTTGTATTGTTTGTGTAGATTTTGCATTCTCTATAAATCTCAATAAGGGAGGAAAAAAAAGAGCATCAAAAAAAGAAAAAAAATATTTGAAAAAAAAAACAAAAAAAATACTCCAAAAAAAAAAGGAAGAGCAACAAGTGTTGTGTTGGAAGTGTTTTGAGCAAAAATATCTATTGTCATACCGAGAATTTGTGGAGTTTGTGTTATTTTCAAGGAACGAAAAACCGGACCGGTCAATGAACCGGTCGCGGAACAGGTTCAAGGGTTAATGGGTCAACCGGGGTCGGACCGGTGGTCGAACCGGTAGTCAAACCGGTCATATTAAAATATTACAATTTAATTGACAATAACAAAATAATCAACATTCATAACCTATAAGTCATCACTAACATAAAAATAGTTAAAATACATAATAAGTTCTTCAAAGCAAACCCATAACTAACATCAAAATATAGTCAAAACATAACAATATCAATAATCATTTATCAACCATAGCCAAATGAGTAAATGATAATTCAACAAACTCTACAACTCATCAAGCTGATCTATTGGAGATGAGTCAATAGGTGCTGGATTAGTGAAATGGTAAGTAGTAGTAACATCATCATTCAAAGCCGGGGGATCAGGAATGTCCTTATCTTCGAAACCTATGCATATGCACAACAATAATTTATATCAATGATTATGTATAACAAATAATTATATGGATGGAAAATAAATCAGTAACAGGATAACAATAGGACATATTATATAAACCTTCATTAATCCTATCCAGAGTTGATGAAAGTGCAATGCCTTCATTGTTAAGAACACTTTCAAGATTTTCTGCATCTTCATCATTAAATTCTGGAATGGGATCTTCTTCGGTCACCCAAAAATCCACCTCATCAATAGACTCGTAGTCAATGGGATCATAACTTGTCTTCTTTTTATTCAATGCACCCCTTCAATTTTCCAATGACAAATGATTTCATTTAAAACTTAATCCATATTAATTAAAAGCATTTTTCATAATATCTAAAGTTACCTATGCTTTAATCGCAAGTTATAGTTAGTGTAAACCAAATCATTCAGCCTTTGATGCTGCAATCTATTTCTCCTTTTTGTATGGATGCGCTCAAATAAGCTCCAGTTTCTCTCGCAGCCAGAAGAAGCAGACGTTTGCCTAAGAATACGTGTTGCAACACGTTGCAATTTTGGAACTGAATAGCCATAGTACATCCACCATTCATCTACAAAATAAAACATATAAATAATGTCCCTTTGCTGAATAAAACATGTATAAAAGAAAACACGTTGCCATTCTGGAACTGAATAGCCATAGTTACTTACAAGGATCTAGTTTTTCAGCCCCCTTTTTACATGTCTCTCTGCTGAAAGATTCGTTGCCATCAAGATATAATGTCACTTGCTTCATTACCTTGAAGCAATCAACATTTTCATCTGAGTTAGCCTCCACCACGTCAATCAAAGCTTGCATTAACCCTCCCTTGTGAACAAAGTTTGGATTATATACGAATACCGGGTTCAATAAATAGGCAGCTGCATGGAGATTGGTTTTCAAATGTTTATCCCATCTAGCTTGAATGATATTTGTGTAGGGCTTATATTGATCTTTATTCCTCTTGAACATCTCCTTAATTCCACTTTTTGCCCTTTGCATGCCTTCATAAACATATGGAAGTGAGGGCTTCTCATCCGAGTCAACAATTCTCAACAATTTCATCAGAGGAGTTATAATCTTCACAATTTGGTAGCACTCATTCCAAAACCGGTTATCTAATATAATGGCACTAAAAATTTTTCCTGGAGTAGTTCTAGATAACTTATGGTCCACAAAGTGTTTATCAACAACAAGGGCTTGCAAGTCATGTTTGTGCATGTATATGCTGTGTAATGTAATGAAGGTAGTGGCAAACCTTGTAGCACCAGGACGTACAATTTCTTTCCAACATGTCCTCTTCCTCAACCAAGACAAGAATATCATATGATTGTAAGCAAATACTGTTATCTTTGATGCCTTTACTGCAATATCCGACACATGAGGCATGCTTGCAATGTCTTTCAATACAAGATTTAAACAATGAGCAGCACAAGGAGACCAATAAATATTTCTATACTTCTCCTTGATCAACCTTCCACATGCCACATAGTTGGCAGCATTGTCAGTCACTATATGAACTATATTCTTGGAACCAACCCACTCAATCACTTCACAAAACAATATAAACAAAGTTTTAGCATCTTTCACTAAATCTGATGCGTCAACAGACTTAACAAACACCATTCCGTGGGTAGAATAAACTAAGAAGTTTATTAAAGTCCGTTGTCTCACATCAGTCCATCCATCCGCCATAAGTGTGCAGCCGTTACTCTTCCATTTAGCTCTATGACCATCAATGAGTAACTCACATTCCTTTTTCCAATCTCTTAACAAGTTGGTTTTAAAATCATAAGCACTAGGGGCTTTAAACCCAGGCCCTATAGAGCACATTCCATCCACAACTCTTTGAAATAAAGGGCATTCCAATGCTTTAAATGGAATACAGTTCACTATAGCCCATTCAGCAAGAAGCATCTTCACACTATGTTGTGCTTCTTTTGATGCTAAGGCACTCTTGATGGTTGGCTGAGCTCCAGGAGTTGTCCTAGGAGCAAAATATTTATCCATTATCCCAGCTTTCCTCTTCTTAGCTCCACTATCAACCTCCTCTACTTCAACTTCCTCTTCTCATAAATCTTCAACTTCAGTTGACTTTTTCTTAGAACTTTCTTTTAAAGACTCTGCAATCCTATAACGCACATCAGAAGTAACCTTTTTACAAGAAGAAATCTGACCAACCACACCAGCAAGATGTTGTTTCATCCTGTTTATGCCCCCTCCTCTATAGCTATTCCCACAAAAGAGACATGTGTATACATTCTGTGTCCCCTCTTTTTGGTAGGCAACATGTGCCCATGCTGGATCAGTTTTAGAACGAATTGTGGAATTTGGAGTAAGAGTAGCATTCGTGTTGGAATTAGAAGTGTGAGGCTCGGTATTAGGAGTGTGAGGTTCGGTATTAGGACTAGGAGTGACATTCTCATTTCCTGAACTCGATATATCCATCCTTGCAAAAACAACAATAATAAACTCTCATTGGCATGTCCCAATATAACCAGGGGTAACCAATCGTTCATTAAAAGAAAAAACATTAAAACAGAACAACATACAACCACAACATCATACACCTACAACATTTAATTATTTAAACAATTAAACTTCATCGTTCATCGGTACTAAAAAGAAAAAACCTTAAAACAGAACAGAACCACAACCACAACAACATAAAACATACGCCCACCTCCATTGACCGATTTCTTTTTCTCTAATTTTCAACTAATTTTTAAAATATTAACACTCAATAAGAACAGAACAGAAATCACTCAAACATAACAGAACAGAGTAAATTCGAAGAAGAAGAAAGTATTTTCTTTCAATGCTTGCCTGCTGTCGACGCTGTGGAGGTGAAGAAGACGAGCAATCACGGAGGTGAAGCAACCGAGTCAGATCATCGCGATCAATCACGGAGAGAATCCCTCGCCGCTCAATCATTTCCGTTTTCGAATGCCTTGTCGTCGTCGCTCCCTCGCTCGCACTCGACGTCGCCGCTCCCTCGCTCCCTCGCTCGCACTCGACGCTGCTGCGGCCTGTGGATCATCGATTTGATTTTCAGATTTGGGGATATTTTTCTGGGCGGGTCGGGTCGGGTCGGGTCGGTAAAAAGCCCCGCCACAATTGGCCCAAAACGACGTCATTTTGGGCCTTCAACAAATAAAAAAAATTAACCGGTCAACCCGCCCAACCCGCCGGTTTTACCGGGTTTGGTCGGGTTTAACCGGTTCGACCTGGTTTTGACCGGGTCACTCCTTCCCCCTCACAAATGTTCGACCGGACCGGACTGAGGACCGGTCGGCCGGTTTTCCGGTCCGACCGGCCGGTCCGGTCCGGTTTTTTTTTCCTTGGTTATTTTAACTCTTGATTTCCTTGAAATTCCTTTTCCAATACTCACTTTGATATTTCAAATTTCTAAGTGTTGTGCAAATTGTGATTGCTTGATTATGAATTGCTTAGTTCTTTAAAGCGCCTCAAGAGGAATCTAGAGTGGAAAGAGGCAAGAGTGACATACATCAATCTAAAAGCCAAATTTGAGTGAAACACGTGAGTAGTGGTGAGGTCCATTTTTCTCTAAATCTAATTTTTCAGGTATCATCAATATGCATGATGAAAAAGAGCTTCAAACATATTTTGACTCCTTACTAAAAGGACTCAAAAGGTTTAATGATGAAGCAGAGCAATGGATGTCTAGTCACAACTCCAAATCAAAAAGAGAATTACAAAGAAAGTTGCAGGAGTTGAAACAAGATTCCATGACTGTTGATGAATATTTTTAAGAGTTGGAATTAGCTATGACTAGAGCTAGAGTGAAAGAAACTTCAAAAGCCACTAAGGATCGTTTTGTGAATGGGCTTAATCCTGAATTGGCTTCTTTTGCAAAGACCTTTAGCTTCTTGGACATTGATCTTTTAGTTCAATTTGTTGCTGAACAAGAGCAAAAAAATCAAGCAACAAAGATGTTCAGAACGTAGCTCCAATGCAAAGGAGATTGAAAGCTTCAATGTTACAGTTTCTAATGATGAGCAAGTGCTAACTACGGAGGAAGAAATAGTGAATGTTGAAAGTCTTGCTGACTATTGTGTGAAAGAAGACCTTCTTATTCCAAATACAAATCTTGTGATTGAAGAAGTTCCTCTCAATCATGGAATGAAAAATGAAAATATGAGTGAGAGTGATTTTAGTGAATCTGTTCTAAAGAGAGAAAATCAGTTTGAGAGAGAACAAGATATTGAGAGTATAGAGTGCTATCAAAATAAAGAGAGTAAAAATGAGAGTGAAGAAGTCAATGAAAATAAAGATGAAAAAAGTTGTGAGAAAAGTGAGGTTAAGAGTGATTGCAAGGATATTGTTTTGGTTACTAATGATCTTAATCATTATTTTCCTTGTGATTTTGATGTGTTGCAGGTGTTCTTGGATTTGATTCCTAAGAAGCCACCCGATGGATTCTTACTTTCAAGAAGCATTGAACCTTCATTTCCTTCAAGTGACATTGAAAAACATTCTGGTTCTCTAAAGTTTGATATTGTTGATAACTTGCTGCCCTTAAGATGCCTTGAACTCAACACTTTTAATTTTCATTGTCCCATGGATTTTGCAGTTTGTAGGTGTTCTTATATGCATGTTGCAGCTTGTTTTGATGATACTCTTATTTATAGCAACAAACATGATGACCATGTGAATCATTTGCTATGTGTGCTTGAAGTTTTGAGAAAGGAACAATTGTTTTCAATTCTGAAAAATTCTGATTGTTGCATGGAAAACATTGATTTCTTTTGTTATGTGTATTTGCTTGGTTAAGGTAAGCTTAACAAAAGGCATACATGCTGGCTGAAATTTGTTGAGACATTTCCATATGTCATCATATATAAGACAGGTAAAGAGAATGTTGTTGTTGGAGTATTGTCTAGAAGGTATAGTGCTCTTTCTTCTCTAAATACTAGATTGCTTGGATTTGAATATACTGAGGAAATGTATGCAAATGATATTGGCTTTGCTAAATTGTTTCTTCCCTGTGAAATTGAGCATTATGCATCCAAAGCCAACAAACAAAGAAGCTGTGTTCTTTTTGAACTTGCTGATACTTACAAGATTGATTTAGTTTGTGAGTATATTGTTATTGTTACTTTTAATGTGGCTGATATATGTCCCTTTGATCCAGGTGGAGATTCATGGATGAATCCTTTTGAGGAGAGAGGGAATGATGCGACCCAGAATCAACAAATTAACTCTCCAAATTCAAGTCAAGATTCGAGGACGAATCCTTTTGAGGAAAGAGGGAATGATGCGATCCAGAATCAACAAGTTGTCCCTTCAAATTCAAGTGACATCTCTTCCGTTTCAAATGATCATTATCAAATTCCAACTGGACAAATCATGAGAGCACAAGCTAAAATATTCAAGGAAGCATTGATTGGGTTGATTGAAGAAGTTGTTGTAAATCAAATGGCGATTGGATCAATAAATCTGATTTACAAAACAAAGATGCTGAAAACGTCACTAAGTTCATTTGTGCTAAATATGGAGTTGTTAATCAAGTTTTGGGCTTGGAAACTTCAAAACAAAGAGCTTGGACCTAGTACTACACATGGGAGGCTTATTTGGGCCTAAATAAGCACATTTTGAGCCTTAATTTGCTGACTACATTTTCTTGAAGTTAGGTGTGCGAAAATCAACAAGGAGTTGGTGGCAGATTTGACTTTTGTTTTCTTTAGCATGTTGTATTTGATTTTTCAACTTTCTTCTAGATTGTATTAGACTTTTAGGTTTCCTAGCATATGGTTTTACAATTCGTATTGGTTGTTTTCAAAATTGCACTTATTGCAATTAGGTCATATTTTCCTATAAATACTTGGTGCTTCTTCATTTGTAAGACACACAATTCAGATTTGAATGATAAATGAAAGTTGCACTTCTGCACTTTGTTTCTTGAGAGTGGATTCTCTTTAGGGTTCTTTTTAGAACTAACAAACTTATCAAGACTTGATCAACCTTGTGGCATTTTTCCAACACTTCGGGTCCTTGTTCTTTCGTGTTCAAGGGTTCAAGTGGATCGTCGATCTGTGTTTAGCTTTCTTGGGGTGTGTATATTTCGGAATTGGTTGTGGGTTCATGGGATCTTCTCTTGTGGGTTCGCACCAGAAAGGCCCTAGAATGTGAAATGTCAAAAATACCCTAAAAATCCTAAGTTAGGGGCTGCCAAGGATATTTTCATCTTTTGACAATGAATTTGACAACTCTAAGGTCAAAAATGGATTTTACATGCAAAATTGTGTTGGATTAACCCAGATCATAATTTTTGGTAGAGTACAAAAATACCGGATATAAAAGGGCTTGGACCGAGTTCTCAGGGGTATTTTGGTAATTTTGCAGTTTTAGAGAAAGACAACCAACACAATGAGTTTAGAATGAATTATGAATGAGTAATAACTCATTTATCCTAAATTTGGAGTTTTAGGATATATCAGTAGCTCGAGCCGGATAGACGGAAATTTATCAACAAATGATAAAATTCATATGATCTTATGAGAGGAGAAAAAAATGCTCGAGACAGCATAAAGAATATCATCATATGATAGCACAGCAGAAAAAATCATCTCATATTGGCACTCAAAAAAAAAATCATACCTAGAATTATGATTTTGCGCAGCGGAAAAAATAAGCATGATGAAACATAAAATTATTCACATAGAATAATCACAGCCACAGGATCAACATGCTCTGATGCCAATATAAGAAAAATATAACTAAAAAGGAGATTAGGCGTACCTGGACGAATCCATGTTTGGATCCGGGTCAAAGCTCCAATACTCTATACTTGTGCCCACACAATTATTAGACTACTAGAGCCTAATTGTGATTTGCACAGCAGATCACCGAACCAGAAAGATGGTAGGAGAGAAGAGAATTGTTAGAAAACTCAATGGTGGGGTGAATTGCAATTGAGGAGGCACACCCTATTTATAGTGGTTTATGGAGGCCACTAATTAGGAAACGTGTGCATTCCTTTTTGCCCTCCAAGACAGCAATTAATTGTCTCTCAATTAATTCCCTAATTATGGTGATTTGTTCCTCTTTTAACAAATCCATAATTATTGCTGAAATATTCCCAAATCTGCATTTTATGCTGATTTTATTCTTATTTGATTAGGCTACTTATTTTCTAATCAAATAGTCTGGCCCATCAAGGGCGGACTTGGACCCAAAGTCCAACACAATTCTTCCATATTTAGCATAATATGAACCAAGTATTTAATTACTTTCTTGCCTATCTTTTGGATGCCACTCACACAAGAGAAAGGGAAAAATATGGGCTTTGGGTTTAATTTAGGCTAATGACTATTTTGCCCATATATTTTTGCCATTTTCGCACCTTGGTAAAAAGCTAACAGAATTTTCATCAAACTTTAAAAATTCATATCTTTATTTATAAATGTTCAATTGTAGTTATTCTAAAGGCTATGTGATATTTATTAAGTCTATTTTTAGGGAAAAATATATTCTTTAGCCAACTGGAAGACATAATTCCCATCATTTCTATTTTTGGATTCTGTCATAGAAACTTGCCAGTTTTACTGAGCTAACTTCAAAAATTCATAACTCTTTGTATACAGGTCCAAATAACTCATGACCTATCACATTAAACCTTGGAATGTCTATTTTCATTCTGGAAAATTTCACATTTATTGAACATCATTTGATTATTCAAAACTACATGACAATCTCACTGCCTCACAGGAAATTTCGTTGGCAGCAATTTCTAGTTCACTAGAATTCACCATTTACTCTATTTATTGAAATAAATATGCACTAGACCTGTGGTATATGAATTTTGAGATGTTACAACTGATCATTGGATAACTTCACTGTGGTGGACTAAAAGTGATAAGCTTTAGAACATATCACTTGAGTGATCCATTTGGAAAATAAATTTTAGAAATATGATCACTGTCGAATCACTATAGTGAAGTGGAAGTGATGAAAAATTGTTGGATCATTCGAGTGGTCCATTAAGTGATCTTTTAATGCCCTGTTTGGTACGGTGGAATTGAAGGCATAGAATTGGAATTGGAATTCAATTCCATGATTTGTGGATGTTTGGTACAAAGAAATGCTCATTGAATTTAATTTCATATGGAAGCCAAATAGGGCCAATTCCATCAAACTCAATTCTACCCAAATAGCTAAGATTTGCAATTCCATGTCTTCAATTCCAACCTTACCCTTTCTGTGATGTGACCCAGGTTCAGGAACCCAGACCGAACCGGCCTGTCCAGCCCGGAAACCGGTGAACCAGTCCGGTCCGGGTTCCAATTTTTTTTAAATTTTTTTTTTTATATTTTTCCTTTACAATTTCATACTATAAGCCTAAAATTCTTAATTTCTTACAAAGGAGAGAGATTTTTTATTTTTTTAATTATAAAGGCATTTTGGTCTTTTCACATATAAATTAGGACTCATTTCCATGATATACCAAACATACTTTTAAACCTTATTTCCATTTCCATATCCATTTCCATTTCCATCAAAATCAATTCCATTATATCAAACGGGCCCTAATGGAAACACTTGATCACTTCTAGTAGCTGTTATGGTGAAGAATTTTGCAAACCATATCACTCAACTAATCAACCAAAATATCCACAACTAGCTCAATCACTGCCAATGAGGTGGGAGTGGCTAAGTTTGAACACATCACTCAAGTGGCTACTAGAGTGATCAAACTTTTTCACATCACTCGAGTGTCCACTCAAGTGATTCAATTTTGCTCATTTCAAAACATATTTAAAAGTTATAAAAACACTGTTGCTCATGCAAATCACTTTCTTTAAGCTTTGTTATCATCAAAACATAAGATCTAACAATTATCAGCATCCAATCAAATTGTAATAAAATACTTTCATTTCTCAAATGCCGTGTATACTCTGACAATTATATATTTAAATTTAAAAATGAGAAAGTTAGACCACAGGCACTAATGATTTAGATCAATTTTGAATAAAGTCTTTATAATTTATTTTGCTTGAACTGGACCCTTTTATTTTGATCCTCTATATGCATTCATCCTTAAATGTAAATTTTTTTACTTTTAATTTATTGAATTTTATGGACTTCATGAAGTTTCCTTAATTTTTCAACTTTGTTTTAACACTCGTGCATTTCTATAAATAATTAAACAATAAAGGCTGAATTGAAATTAGGGACTTGTTTAAAATTAAGGTAAATTATAAGGACATGTAAATTAATTTTTCCTTTAAAAATAATGCATTTGTCGTTCACATATCAATAAATGTTTTACCTCAATGCTATGTGTTTTTCTTTAATAAGATATATAAGGAAAAGATTATTCATAAAAATTTTTGTTACTAAATTATCTTTTCATTTCAAAAGTTGGTGTCATCATATTTAAGTATTGATTATGATTATTCACTTGATATTATATGCAAAAATATTGATCAAATTATAGGCCAATAAAATATTAAAACAATGTTTTCATTTCTCAAATACCAAAACCATATATACTTTTAGATCTATATATATTTAAAATTAATCCATTCCCCAGCGATCACAGATCGTGGATGGTTGACTTAAATGCTGTACGTTTTTCTTATTATCTTATCTATGAAGGAAATGTTATTTGTGAATATTTTCTTTAGCAAACTTTGTCACTTTTCGCAAATATATAAATGTGGGATCGAAACTCCTCCTTGATCTGCTTGCACATTTTTCCTTGACTACCGACATGTAATATTCTGGTATTAGTATTTTTGAAATATTTTATTTTTCACAAAAAGTTCTTTGTTTATGCCTTAATTAAATAATTTTTGTTACAGTAATTGTTTAATTAGGGGATTGATGAGTTCCATAAAATTGATCAAGTCAAGATTAAGCTCAAAATTAATATTTATTGCAAACTCATTGATGCGGAAGCACCCGCAAAGTTTGGACTTTCTCTCAAGGAAAACCCACGATATCTCACAATTACCCAGGACGTATTCTAACAAGAACACCTATTACCCAAATAGCTATAAGGTACTCAATTCAGAACACCAAAAAAACAAGCAATGCTTGTTAAAGAAACTGAATAGTTCTTCTTTATTCAACTCTTTTTGAATTCAAAAATAACATGACAGGGATCTTTATAACCCAATAAAGTTGACTCAAACTAGGACTCTTAAGAAATAAAAACATAATCCTAATAGCCCAAAAAGATATATAGAGAGATAATGAAGGATATGGTGAAAATATTTGGCAAATATTTTAATTAGATTATTTAAATAATCTAATTGCTGAAAAAAAAGGTTTATGTGGTTAATAAATAAAAGATATTGAAAGATATTGGAAAGTAGGGTTTACTTAAGGATTGGATATTGAAGGATTAAGATAATCTAATAGAATTGGGTGCTGAATATATTAGATCTTGAATGACAACCTGATTATAATAGGGATTTGTTAATATAATTGAATATCTGATTGAATATTGTATATATCAGATCATGGATAGCAATCTGATTGTTATAGGGATTAGATATCTGGGCTTTAGAGGCATTCTTAATAATTAATGAAAACAAATAAAATATAAAAATAATAGATAAAAACATCCTAAAATAGCTACTTGGGCTTAAGAGCTTATTTAAATGTCTAGCACAAGGAAATATATCAAATAAACAACCTAAATAAAAAACTCAACAAGTTGGACCTTGAATGAGACTCTTATGATGCCGTCTTAAGCCCATTTAGTCATTTGGAAGCTCTTGTACCTCTCCTAAGATGGAAAGCATTGTTGGCCTTGTTTCTACATCTTTGGATTTGGCCTAAATACGCCAGACTATGGCCTAACTTGCCATCTCCAAGCGTATGTTTATGTCTGGGGCCTTTAATGTAATATCCCAAAATTTATACAAGGGGTAAATGTTTTAAAAGCAAGTGTAATTAATGTTAGAAATTGCTTGGGAATTTTGTAAAGAAATTGTTCAATGAATTAAGGAAAATATGTAATTCCTTTAAGATGTGTCAAGCATAAGATGAGGTAATTATGAAGTTCAAAAAACAAATTAATTCCCTCCCAAATGGATTAGAATTTCAGTCAAAGAAAGAAGAAGGGAGATGAATGAATTAGCCAAATAACCATTAGTTAATTAGCTTCCTTGTGTACCAGAAGCTAAGAACTATTGGGTAAAATAATTCCTCTTTTCCCACCTGCTAATTTTCATCCTAGACAAGCCAAAGGGAGGAGGAAATAGTTTTAGTTAAACTAAACTTCATTTAGTTGGCCTAACAAAATCACTTTTCAAGACAACTAAGTAAACCCAATTGACCATTGGTTAATAACCGTGGTACCTTTCTTTACAATACCGTTGGACATTGGATACCTCTTTTTTCCCCCTCCTCATCCTCCCTCATTTGCGGTCACGCATGGAAAATGGAAGAAGGAATTATTGCTTATTAGCCAAACCCATTTAATTGGAATTTAATCGGATGGCAATTTAGTAATATTTACTCTAACCAAGGGCAAGTTGGTAAAAACATTTTCCTTCCAATTTTTTTTGGGAATTTCGTCCAGTTGAAGAGAGAGGGAATGAATGGAATAAAACACTAATATCCTCTCACTCACACTCATTTGGACAGTTAGAAGAAGAACAAGAGAGAGAAGGAGAAGTCAAGAAAGCTCAAGGTAACTTCTCTATAGATTTCCACTTGTTTCTTCTTATTTCTAGCTCAAATGTTCTTCATGAAACATTGTTCCCCTCATCCTAAACTTCAACTATAGGGTTTTTGTTTTTGAAAAGGAGGTGTCTTGAGTCATTTTCCAAGACCCAAAGGTGTAGAATCAAGAACCAAAGCCTAAAAGAAGCAAGACGTGAGTTACGGCTTTGTTTTAAGCTAAGTATTGCAATGATTTATGGAGATTTTTAATTTCTCATTACAGCTCTAGATTTCATTTGAATGGGCATTGTTAGGGTTTTGATGGTTTCGGCTTGCAAATGGTTAAATATGGGGTTAAATGATGTATATGTACTAGTTTTGTGGAGAAATTTGGAAGTTGTGGATTTTTGTTATCCCTTGTAAATTTCATCTAGAACAGAACCCAGGGAAGGAGTTTGATTTTGGTAATTTTAAGGTCACCAATGGATTCCACATGAAAAATTATGTGGGAATATGATGTGGTTTTGAATTTGGATCAATTGGAAATAAAGTTTGAAAATTTGAAATTTGGTATTGATATTGCCAGAATTTTGTTTTTGAAGGCAGTTTGTTTGTGGTAAGTTCTTAAATGGCTAAACTTTATCCAATGACCCTAAAATTTTCCAAACATAAACTAGATACAATAAGCTTTAATTTGATAGGTAATGCATAGAAATTGGAAAGTACACAAAAAGTTATAGGTGAATAGTTGATTAAAGTTGAGTAATAATTTTGGACAGAAATTGGTGGCAGGGGGGATAATTGTGGAATCTGGAATTATGTGCATCTGAACTGCAGGGATGATTATTTTTCCCATAAAGGAGACTTCATAAGGGTTACATAGGGCTTTTAACCTCCCAAATTGGAATTTTCTAGGATTAGTTATGATTTTTCAAAGTACAGTGAAAAATCTGCCAGATTTATGTCTTATGCGAAATTAAGACTTAATGGCCTAAATGTAATAATTAAGGACTTCAATGGTTAAGATTAGGCATGTCAACACCTATTACATTATGATATGCATAGAGTAATGAGCGCAAAGTTCCATCAGGCATACAAAAACTATGGAAACATACTGAAATTAAGTACATGTTTACATATAGGAGTCTCCATGCAGAGTTTGACAAATTGTCCCAAAATATCCAAGACATTTGAACAAAATAGACTATATATAATGAACTAGTTCCGATCCAAGGATCCGCACCTTCAATTGCCCGTATCTACCACTTTGCCCTTGGAGCCAAGGTTCCTGTAGGAATATTGATTTAATTGTAAAAGGGTGAGATTCAAATGAATCTCAGTAGTAACAGATAATCATTTATAGAAGATGCAATAAATAAATATGCCAAATACCAAATAACGCAACATATACTAACACATAACTCAATTCAATCAGAAATGTGTTCAGAGTCAACTATTGTTGCAACCCCTATACATTCATACCACAGCTGGGCATATCACTGTACCCGTAGGCACTATTCATCAGTGTACCCATAGGCACTGTGTATCATACATATTACAGAAGATGACATATACAAAGATATAAACATTAACATAGTATATGAAGGATAAAGTTACTACCTTAAACCCCTTTTTGACTAGTAATAATACTCCTTGAACTTCGTGTTATTGCTTGGGCTATTAATTCAAATGTACAAGAATTAGGTTAAAACCCATTCATGTACTATTTTAGACACTTCCAAAGTGTTTTTGGTGGTTATATGAGTCTATAGGGAAAAATTACCAAAATGCCCCTGGAAGTTGCATGTCACTTAGGTGATGTAACGTAAAATGGACAAGTATGTGATGTACAGTAGTTTGTAGAATATGGGATATATCTAGCTTTCCTTAACTATTGTAAATATTTGATGTATGTTATATTGAATATGATTTTGTCTTCCATTGTTTGACTTTCTCTATGAATCTCTGATTTAAAAGATCAAACTCCTATTTCACACTTAAACTATATGTTAAATGATATTAAATAATAATAACAAGTGAAAATAGAATGAATAAATAACATTAAACCATGTTCATATTGATCACTGTAAGTATGGTACGTTTTGGCTTCTGACAGAGCATCACTCGAGTGCACTGAGGGTTCACTCGAGTGTGATAGTATATTTTCTCCTCTGAAGTTTTACTTCTATGCAAAAAAGCAAGAGTACATTTTCTCACTTATAAGTGATGTGGGTCCTCACTAGAGTATATCTTGTCTCACTTGAGGGCATATATATTTTGTACTATGGACTTACATCTCTACATAACACTCGCAGCCTATCTTTCAAGAGTGTGATTTTGCACTTGTAGGTGATATAGGCCCTCACTCGGGTGACAAAGTTTCACTCGAGTACGCCATTGTATTTCAGCTTTAGGCTTTGCTTCTGGATTGTACTTGCACCACTTTTCACAAGAGTGTGTTTAAGCACTCTGGGTGATGTGGGTCCTCAGCCGAGTACATGTGTCCTCACTCGAGTGTATCAGCATTTCCTCGCATCTGATCATCCTTATGCTCATCACTTGTGGCACTATTGAGAAAGTGTGTTTTCTCACTTGCAGGTGTTGCTCCATCACTTGAGTACCAAAGCCATTACTTGAGTACACTTCTTACTTCAAGTCTTCCTTGCTCTCAGGTAAACACTTCCTGTACCACACTTTACAGGACTCGAGTAAGCTTAAGGCTATCACTCGAGTATTGAGTCCATGCTTGAGTGCAATGATCATTTTTTGTCTCTAATATCGCTCTCCGACAAACACTTGCACGAGTGTGCCTTCATGCTCTGTGCAAATCACATAATCACTCGAGTGTTGCGTCTATTACTCAAGTTGTCCTGGTATTTTTAGCTAAATACTACTTCTGTCAAACACTTTCAGTTTAACACTCACTATGCTCAAGTGCAAAATTGTTTATCACTCGAGTGCTAGGTTCCATACTTGAGTGCATCAATTAAAATTACAGCAATGACCTCTGAATTTCGTGAGATGTATTTTGTAACATTTTTAACCATGGTCTAAACTTGCAAAAGACGAGTTTCTTATCACAACACACAATAATCTTTTGTTATCATCAAAACTTGGAATCTAACATTCTCCCCCTTTTTTTTGATGGCAAAACCTTTGGATAGATTTTAAAAACTTGATTGAAGTGAACATTTTTGAAAACACTTTCTAGATTTCCAAATGCATATTCACTAAAGTTTTGACTCATTTTTCAGATTTTTGCACTTAGCCTCATAAGCTTCTTGCAATACTTCTAATGGACACTTAAAGCCAAGATAAGTTATAGTACCATAATATTTGAATAGAAAACTTAGAAAAACATGAAAATGACCATATATAGATTAATAGTCTTGTAAAGTACAATGGCAAACTTTAATCAACATCTACCCATTAAACCTAAATACATCTAAATCATAAAAAAATAGTAAAACATCACGTCTACCCTAAATACATCAAAACTACCCAATACTCCCCCTTAAACCAAAAAGCTCCCATATCATATCAGAATAGCTTAAAAACCATCACACGTCCTTCTCCCCCATTTTGTCAATATCAAGAAGAGGGCTGAGGAAAGGTGATGTTAGAAGGCGGAATATATACCACTATGGCGGTAGATAGATCAATAGGATCAGGCTCAAAGGGTACAGATGATGGGTAAGGAGCGGAGGCTGCAGGTTGTGATGATGATGGCTGGTTCAAAAGTCACATCAATCTGGGAATCTGTGTCAGTGAAGAGGACATGAGTCTATGGCTGAAATGGTGAAGTAGTGGCAGGATTGAACTCTAGAGGCACCTTAGTCTGAGTAGTCAGAAGATGAGTATGCAAAAATATCTCTATTTCAATGATTCTTCATGACTGTTTTTCTTGTGCCTTGAATATCAAATCAAAGTTTGTATTTGCCTTGTCCACCAACTTTGAGACTTGTGTTTCCATCTTGTCTACCAATTTCTCATACTCACTTACCAGTTCCTTTTTCAGGCCTGCCACCGCTTGATTGATCACGTTGGCTAGATAGCTTGGTAGTGATGCACTTAGGAAAGATGGAGGTGGAGATGGACCTTGTATAAAAGATTGAGCCTCATCACCTCTCGATAGTGTGGCTTCTCGTTGAGATGTGGTTTTGGTTTGACTGGCTAGAAGAGTAGTCCCTATATGTGTCAACTGTGTCTTGCCAAACCTTGGGGTGTTTGCCCTCTCAGTTCCTTCCAAATACCAAACCTTGTTATGTCGAAGTATGAGAGATATGAGTTATGGATATGGCATTGTGGTGGTTCATGGTGAAGAAAGTCAAAATCTTCTCATCTTACCAAAGATAAATTCACCAGCATTCCTTCGTTGGCTGGCTAGGAAGGAAGCCAATAGGTAGTAATCTCCCTAAGCAAAGTAGGTATAACTTTTGGATTTGCTGATTATGCTTTGGGTATAAATATAATGAAGAGCTCGAATTGAGTCAGGAATATCGATGGGCTTAAAGTTAAGAGGTCCTATCAGGTCTTCTAGCCTTAATTGCTAGAAGGCTTCATTAGCAGAGAGGGTGGGTAGATTGGATGGTGGTGCAACATAGCCAAGTATATGGTTTATGATAGAAGGAGATATCATAATGTGTTGGCCTCTAACAGTGGTGGAAATTCCTTCCTCTATCAACTCTCCGGCTCTAGACTTTATGTTTTGGACTTTCAAGTTGCAGTAAAAGGTTCTCACAATAGTAGGGGAATATGGAAGATGCACATTCAACTAAAGATCATAGTATCCAAGAAAAGGTTGAAACTCCAGACACCAAATTTTCTTCAAATAATCCAAATCCGCATAAACTATAGGACGGAAACTTCTATGAGTAAACTCAAAATCATGTACCTTTCTGATCAAATGGCTTCAGTTCCTGAATATTGAAGCCTTCTGAAGGAATTATGTCTTGTTCTTCCTTTAGAGCTTGTGAAGTAGAACGTACTCCTGACTAAGAAGCAGCTTGACTGGTCTGGCCAACATGATGGGAGCCTGAGGCACCGGCTTGGGAGGCAATTTTGCCAACCAAGGCATCAATCTTGGATTTATTTATTGCTTCTCGGAGGTGCACATTGAAGGAATCATCAAAGGAAAACTCTCAAAGTTCTTATGTGGCGGTCATGTTTCCTCTTCCCTTTACTTCCTTTGATTGAGAACGAGTGACAATAGGCTCTTTGAAGACAATTCCCTTTGGTTTCTTCGGTGGAGGTTGAGTCTTCTTAGCCACCTTAGGCTTAGGATGATTCTTCTTAACGAGTTTTGATCTTTTCTAGCTCGTTTTGGGTTTTGGAGAGGGTGGTGGAGTAGGATATGGTATGGGTGTTAGAGATAAAGTAGTTGTAGGTGTTGCTGTTAGAGTTTCTGACTCACTGGCTTCAAAATAAGGAGGTGAATGTATTAGAGAGTTTTGGTAAACTTAAGGAACCTCTGTTCTAACTATCTTGAATGATTCAAAAATGGATTGAGAATTAACAATACAGAGAAAAGCTTAAAGAATGATTTTTGGAAATGTTCATCTTTTAGGGCAAGAAAAGAGAATTTATAATGATAAAACTAACCTTTTTAAGATGTTTGAAGAGTTGCAACCAAAATTTGAAGAGATTTAAGGTGTTTAATTGGTGGGTAACAGTCAGAGGTGAAGGGTATGGTTGTCAAGTGAGGAGACACTTTCGAGTAAGAAGAGGAAGTGTGACAGTTTGATCTATCGCGAGTTTGATATAAGAACCAATACTAGAGTGAAAACCCTAAGTTCTCGAGTATTATTCATAGTGCACTCGAGTAAGCTAATTTTGAACTCAAGTGTTCCAAAAAAAATTTCATAAAGCGTACCTGGTCTCAATGTATTTTGTTGTAATCTTTATCTTTGTACTCAAGTCCTTTAAGATCACTTGAGTAAACCATGTTTTGAGGCTGATTTATGAATTTGTACTTCTTAAACTTGAGAGTTCTTCCTTCACTCTCAAGTGTGTTCATCGTCCACTTAAGTAACTAAAACTTTCACTCGAGTGAGAGCCATCCAACCAGTTGGATTAGTAAGCTCTTGGAAGTTTTATCTCCTATGTTAAAACCTGTTTTGCAAGCTAAAAAATAAAGTATATGATATAGCTCCACACTCGAGAATTCAACTCTGGCTCAAGTGCTAAGGTACCTTACACTCGAGTGGCAGCCCTGCAAAACCAATTTCTACATACTCTGATGCCTAAGTCAGTATGGTTATCATCAAAACTCATATTAAACATAATAATTAAGAAGAACTTACAACTCATTGGGATTAACCATTCCCAATTCTCTTTGTATATATAAGAATTGATCTTTAGCTATTGGCTTTGTGAATATGTCAGTGAGTTGAAGATGTGTTGGAATAAATTCTACTTTGACATCCTTCTTTTGAACATGATCTCAAATAAAGTGATGTCGGATATCTATGTGCTTGGTCCTTGAATGTTGTACAGGATTCTTGGTCAAACTAATAGTGCTAGTATTGTCACAGTAAATTGGTATCTCCTTCAAGTATATCCTCAAATCCTGAAGTTATTGCTTCAACCATAGCTTGCTGCAGCTATATATTCAGCTTCAGTGGAAGATAAGGACACTATGTTCTTCTTCTTGCTAAACCATGATGCCAGAGAACCTCCAAAGAATTGACATCGTCCACTGGTACTTTTCCTGTCAGTTTTATATCCTCCATGATCTGAATCTGAGTCGGCCATCAAATATTCGTTTCCTCTTTTTGAATACCATAGGCCAAGTTCTGCAGTGTCTCCTAGGTATTTGAAGATTCTTTTTACAGTTTCTACATGTGACACCTTAGAAGCAGATTGATACCTTGCACACATTCCAATACTGAATTGTATATCCGACCTACTTGCTGTTAGATAGAGTAATGAACCAATCATTCCTCTATATTTAGTGATGTTGAAGTCAGGGCATTTTACGTCTGCATCCAATAGTGTTATAGAGCTTATTAGAGTATAAGCTCCATTAGTATTGTCCATTTCATACTTCTTCAAAACCTCTTTCAAATATTTAGTTTGAGATACAAATATCCCATTCTTCCTTTACTTGATTTGAAGTCCAAGAAAGAAGTTTAATTACCCTATCATGGACATTTCAAACTCTCCCTGCATAAGCTTGGAGAATTCTTGACAAAGAGATTCATTAGTAGCACCGAAGATAATATCATCAACATAAATTCAAATAATTAGAAGATCATTTTTGTTATTTTGATGAAGGGTGTTGTATCTACTTTTCCTTTGACAAAGTTTTGATCAAGAAGAAAGTTGCTTAGCCTTTCATACCAAGCTTTAGGTGCTTGTTTCAAACTATACAAAGCTTTCTTAAGTTTGAAAATATGATCAGGCTTTGTTTCATCTTCAAAACCAGGAGGTTGTTCTACATATACTTCCTCCATAATATAACCATTTAGAAAAGAACTTTTTACATCCATCTGATAAAGTTTAAAACCTTTAATGCAAGCAAAGGCGAAGAATACTTGTATTGCTTCCAATCTTGCTACTGGAGCATATGTTTCCTTATAGTCAATACCTTCTTCTTGATTATAGCCTTTGGAAACCAACCTTGCCTTGTTTCTCATAAAGATTGTTGATTCATCAAGTTTGTTTTTGAAAACCCATTTGGTTCCTATAATCAAGTGATCTTTAAGTTGAGGTACCAAATCTCAAACTTGATTTCTTTGAAATTGATTTAATTCTTCTTATATAGCAATCACCTAATCATTGTAAGATAGTTCTTCTTCAATATTAGAATGTTCAATCTCAGAAATAAAAGTAGAAAAAGTTACTTCATTAAGAATTCTATTTCTGGTTTTGACACCTTCATAAATATCTCCAATTACTTGATCAATTGGATAATCTTTAATATGTCTCCATACTTTTGGTTGAGCATGATCATCGACACCTTTTTCATTTTGAAGATCATTTGTTTCAAAATCATTCTGATTTGAAATAGCTTTTTTTTCTTTGTCAAGTCCATGCACAAAATTCTCAAATATCTGAGATAAGTCCTACTTCCCGTTTTCTTTTTTCCTCTATTTTTATCCTAATCAGACTTATATCTAATTCCATATTTATCAAAGCAAACTCTTTGAAATTTTAGAATAACTTTAAGAGTTTCACTTCCTTTAGTAAATCTTTCCACAGTTTTTGTTAAATCACTTATTTTCTTGTCTTTTTCTTCATACAATACACGTGATGATATGACAATACTTTCTAACTCTTTTATTTTCTTCTTATGACTAACCATTTCTTTAGCTACCTTGATGAATTTCATACGCAATGTATTATATTCAGATAATAACTTATCATAAGTAGGTTCATAGTCACTTACCTCGAAGTCCTATTCTTCTTCCTTAGCCACCAAGCATAGATTTGCAACTCCGTCGTTGTCGCTTTCTTCATCTGATGAGCTATCACCCTATATGGATGATATGCATGCTTTCTTTTTCTGCTTCTTCTTGTCTTTGTTTTTAAAGCATTCAGATTTGATGTGTCCAGGCTTTCTACATTTGTAGTATACTATATGTTGCTTATTACGAGTGTAAATGATCAATTAAATAGTGTAAGTGTACACTATCATAATCATGTAATATAAAAGTAAGTAGAGTATCGTTCCTATAAGGATTGATCACTAAATATCAAAATAAGTAATTTTAATTCTATTTAGTCGATCGATTTGGTGATTGATAGTAAAGAATAAAAGTGAAACACAATTTAATATGAGCGCAGATAATATAAAACTAACTATTAGAAAAAGTCCTAGGGATTATATTTCACTTAGCAAATTTCGGATTGAATCACCTATCTATTCTAACCTAATTTATTCCACATTATTGATAGTTGAGTTTCCCTAATTTAATTACTAGCCTCTTCTAAGGTCAAGCTATTCTATAATTAATTACTAATCTAATATATTCCTATATGAATTTAAGCAATTAATTATGCATTAAGATTTATGGAACTTAGTAAAACTGTACAACTCATATGAATATATTCCTATTTCATATGCAAGTTATGGTTTTAATTATATGATCTACATATATGAATCTCCTTTCGATCTCAACATATATATTGAAATCATTTAAAAGACGACCAATCAATCAAAAGTATTAAGAATAATAATTAAAACTCAATAATGAAGGAAAAATTCAAACTATATTTAATATGTTAAGATTCAATCCGTCATTAGTAAGCTACATCATCACCCTAGGAAAATAGAAATTTAACACATGATGAAATTAAAAACAAAACCAAAATAAATTAACATTGCATAAAACTTAATTATTAAATTCTAAAACATAAATATACAACAACTAGATGCATGAAAATGGAGAAATCCTAGCCATCCATTTAGGAGGTAAAACCTTCATGTAGGTGGCAACCTATATTATCCATAAAGAATGACTACCTAAGCCTTCCATGTAGGAGGCATGCAGGAATTAAATACAATGCATAAAACTACTCTAAGATGGTGTATGTGGAGAAGAGAGGAAAGAAATAGATAGGAAATGGTGGTGTAAGTGGAGAAGAGAGGAAAGTAATGGATATGAATGGTTGTATAAAATTTAAAGGAGATGGTGGCTATATATAGGGAGGAATGGAGTATGGTAGATGAAGCGGTAGATGAAGTGGTAGGTGAAAAGGAAGATGAGGTCGTAGATAAAATGTGGTAGATGAAGTAGTAGATTAAAAGGAAGATGAAGTGGTAGATGAAATGTGGTAATGGAATGGTTGGTGGAATGGTATATGATTTCCGCTCTTTAACTTCCTAGTAAAATTTGAAACCCTTGGATATAGAACTGGGTTTTGGTCTCAACATAAAAGTTTTAGAGCTCTTTCTTAGCTTTTGATCTATATATAGAACGCCCCAATCCAACATCTGGAGCTCCAGATATTTCCTGAAAACTTAAAAAAGGGTCTATTTTAGTATTTTTCAAGAAATTATATTTCATGCCAAAATCATTATTTATTTATTTATTACACCCGAATTTATTAAATTGAGCTCAAATATCATCCACAAAATCATCATATAAGGGAAAATTAATATGCAAATATTTTACTTAACAAATTCCCCCACACTTAGCTCTTGGATGTCCTCGGACAAGGAGTGACCATTAAGTGCTTTCAACAAAATTAGAAGTGTCAAGTCATAAGCAAGAACACAATTGAAAAATAAAGAGGTCATAGTATTCATGAATCAACAAAAATATAAACTGGTAACTTTATTTGAAAATGAATAAACTGAGTTTGTAATTATTACTCATTCTCTCAATCTCTCAAGTGTTTAGCATAAGTGTTTCACTCAAATTCAACCAAAAAAAAAAATCAATACCATAGGTTTGCTAAAAATCTCAATCTTCACTACCTAATTCACATGCATAATTCAAATCAAAAGGACTTATTAAGGGTTGTAATGAGGTTAAGGTAAAAGGAATGTAAAACGTGATATGAAGGGCTAAATTTAAGAAATTAATAGAACAATTGAAAAATGGGCGAGCTACTGAATAAATCTGTTTTATCACAACAACCCACAATTTGAATACTCAAATTTGTTTTTGCAACTCTTGATGATATATACACCCCCACGCTTGTCAAAAGCCCATTTCACAAAAATTTCAAATGCTCTGCTAATCTTCCAATTAGGTAAAAGCACTTGATATATCATTAAAGCACATGTTAATGGGTTAAGAGCAAAGAAACAGTCAATTAGGCTCAAAGGGGCTTATCAACGGTATAATTGCAAGGTTGGCCATTTGGCTTTGTCTAAACAAAATGAATGCCTTTATCATCTTTGAATGTGCATGTGAAATGTAATCTCAACCAGATTTAAAGCAAGTTCTAGAGTGACAACTTAGGCTCAAAAGGATGAATATCGCACACAAGAGAAATAATCATTATAATAGGCTCAAAAGTTCATGGTTAGGGGCTTTTAAACTCAGCTTAATCAATCTCAAAATTCATCACCAATTGCAACAATCAGTTGGTCATTCGTGCTATAAAATCTCTAAATTCAATTGATCTATACTCAAAACTTATATACTTCTTAAGATCAATACAACGCACTTAAACAGGATGATTTTTTTTCTTTTTTTTCACTTTTACTCCTTGTTTTTTAAGAAGGAACAAAAACATACAACTAATAAAATGCGTCTCAGGAGTTAAATGTAACCCCCTTCATGTTAAGGCCGAGATTTATGTTCAAAATTGCGTAATTATGTTGAATTAGATACCATAGGATGAGTCGAGACTTATTATAAATTTTCATTTTCCAAACTTCAAAAACTTTCTAGCAGCCTATTCACATGGTCTTATATTCACATTTCAAATATACAAATGGCATGTACAATTCGATTCCATTCGTAAATATCAGAGTGCAATAAAATTTCCCGACACACTCGGGTTCTATTAATCAACTAAGGGTTTACAGGGCACAAATGCCCCTAATTTGGTTCCCATAACAAGGGGATTACACAAAACTACTCAATGTATTCAACATATACATTAATTCCCAACAAAATATCTAAATGATTTGTACATGATAACCAATTATCCAAAATGAAAACTCCTAGCTCGGATCTCTATCCGCCCTTCATCACCTGCTTCTCTTTGGAACTACTAGCCCTGCCTGAAATTTGTTTTATGGGAGAGTGAGATTTTAAAGAATCATCATAGTAACAATTCACTCATAGTATGCACAATAATAAAGCATGTGAGCAAATTATAACACCACAGCAAAAACAATGTCATTTATAACAGCGGTTACAACAACAGTTATAACGGCAGGGGTAGGTGTGACACGTATCACCACCTACGACTGCTCATACTGAAGTGCTCATGCTGTAATCCATAATGACATGTTTCACATCACATATTTCACTACAGCTGGGTTCCATATAAAACATTTCACAACACATAGCCACACTGGCATGTTTCTCAAAGTGGGAATTCACAATTCCACTACACCGCCCCAACAATTACAACGATAGTTCAACGGGAGGGGTAAGTATGACACGCATCACCACCCATGACTGCTCACGCTGAAATGCTCACGCTGTAATGCACTATGCCACATTTCACATTCACAATTTTCACAACATCAAGGTTTCATGCAGCATTTTTCACAACAACAACACAATGATAAATTATGCCTACAAATTATCATACACAATACAAGAGAAAGGTCACTACCTTAGGCTTCCACACTTGCTCAAGCGTTGGTCTCTCGTAGGCAGGGCAAATATCAAATCCTATAATTCATAATTAGGGATTAAGTGTTATTCTCTATTCCAATACTTAAATGACTTTACAACACTTAGATTTGGTTATCATTAATGTCCTTTAGGAAGCTACAAATGCCTTTAATAAAAGCCCTAAAGGGTTGGAAGAACTATACCCAAGATCCCCTTTTAGAAGTACAAGTGCTGATTTTTCACTATTGTACCGAGTGAAGAAGGCCTCACTCGAGTGATGATGAACTTGCTCTCGAGTCATGAAAAGAACACTCGTGTGAGTGCTTGACAGTAAGCAATGGCAGAGATAAGAAATGTTCGCTCCACCCGAGTCATGAATGCAACACTTGAGTGATAGCCTAATGCTCACCCGAGTTCTACAAAGTGAGGTTCAGGAAGTGTTCCCCTGAGAGCAAAAGAAACTTTCAAAGGAGAAAGCAATCAAGTAGGGACCTTGGTACTCGTGTGATGGCTTAACACTCGTGAGTGTTAAGACACACTATTGAAAATTGACCACGAGTGATATCCTGAGATGAAAGTTTATAGTGTCCAATACACCTACACTCGAGTGAGACAAGGTTCAAAGTTAATTGAGCATTAAAACTATTCTCAATGTTGATAGAGTCCTCTTGTAGTATGCTGAGGAATGCTAATGTACAAAATAAATTCTCCTGTCATAAATTTAAATCTTTCTTTGCAAAGAGAATTGTTAGATCAATCAAGTAACAAATAGTTCTTTTTTGTATATGTTAAAAATTAAGATCATGAAAAGAACAATATAAGAGTAACTCATCATCAAAACTAATCAAGACATATTGAATACAGATGAGTATGTTAAAAGATTTTCTTCTAATAAAGGAGATGAGCTTTCAAGATATAAAACATGTGTGAATGTGAAGCTCCCCCTTAATTGATATATGGTTTTAAAACTTGTCATTAGGAAAGCAGATAATTACTCTCCTGGATTTTAAAAATAATTGGAAACTTTATAGAGAAAATGATTTTGAAAGTGTGAAGATTTAGAGAGAAATGAAATTTGAAAGATGATAATGCTATTTAGAGGTTAGAAAATATAACCCAATATCACCTAAGTGGTCACTTGAGTGATTCTACTCGACCATTACTCGATTGTGTACTCAAGTGATGCAACTCAAGGATTTTGAATTAAGCAAGAATACAATACCTCACTCGAATAATATCATAATTACTCAAGTCATAATCCTAGGTAGTCCACTGATACATCGTTGGCTAGTCACTGTCTGAATATGTGATTTGACAATGTAATCTATGTTGCTACTTAAGGATACCAAGTTGAGCTTGGAGTAAGGCTTTATGCACATATCAGCTTAGCATGTGCCCCTTTCTTAGCAAACATCATTGAGAAATTTTAATTTCACCATAGCACATAGCACCCTTATTTTGTCATCCATCATCTCAAATAGAACTTTGAAGTTCTGGTTCACTAAGTCACATAGCTACTTCATCTTATCATTAAATAATGATCTCAGCATTGTTTGTAGTAAGCTTAGTGTGAAAGTGTTGAACCTCCTCTTTCAGATAGCCTTTGATAGATGGACCAAAGACTGAAGGACCAGGGACTCAGGGAGACCAGCTCTAAAGTATAATACAGTGTCTTCCTCTGAACATCTCTTTATCTAACTGCATCAATAGCTGGTCACTTGCTAGTCATAGAGTGTCATATGGGTGATATTACATATTCTGTTTCCACTTACACCACAACACTATCAGTCATGCCTCTTCTGTTAGCCTCTGATCTTTGTATACGAAAGTATAGCATTTTGGTTAATTCCTGCAAACGTATAATTATATGCTTTTGGTACCCAACTTTATCTTGGGTCCATATGATATTGGACATTATAACTCTTATGCTCTTATAAAATTAAATCATATGATATTTGAGCAAAGAGTATCATAAACCAACAATGTCCAAGTTATAATTTTACCCAATAAATTCAATCCATTGAGTCATGAAGCATGATGAACAAGTGATACCAAGAGTGATGATTCTCAATTATTAATGACAATTTGTAAATGCACTTTATATAGAAAATGTCATTGATAAGATTTTTATGCAATCGATGTAAGTCAGTTCAAAGAGAGTAGAAAGCGTATCCACAATGATCAACTTTTATAAAATGATAAATCATGAATGAAATCAAGTTTTCCGAAATGATAATGAGATATGCAAATTGTTTCAAAATCTAAAATGTTCTTTTGAATCATGAATATGCATTTTTAAGATTTAGAATGCATGGAAACTCATTTATAAAATCAATCCTCATGCTAAAAATAGTAGAAATCAATATATGTTTACATATATCAGAAAGCTTCAATTTTGGATAACATGTCAAATATTTAACATGTTGGAGTATATTCTTGAGAGCAAAAATAATAAAATTGAAGTATTAGACAAATAGACTTAGCATGAGTGATTAAGGATAATGAATTTGTTATTGACCAAGAGACAGTCTTGACTTTGAAGAGTAAGAATACCACCAAGTCAAGGATTTGAATACTTTAGTTGCTCGAAGATAGTTAATGTCAATTGTTAAGGCATTCGAGCAATAAGAGCAAATATGTAGTTTTATAAACTATGAAGTTCAGGCTCGTTGGTCTAGATTACTAGAGTTCTAAAGTGATATCTTATAAAGTTATTCCATTATAATGGTTAATGCATTTAATACATCATTGAACATCTGTAATTCTTAGAATAACTTAGCCAAATAAGACTCATTAGTCACAAGGCATTCACATATTGAATTCTTTTATGAGAAATATACTTGAATCTCATATAGATGGTAACTTGCTAGACGTAAGATCTAACATGTTAGAGAATAAAGGCTAAAGAGTTCAAGCATTGGATAACACATTTAAAATAAATGATCAAAATGTCAACGATGGGGAAATACTCTAGTAGATGGATTTGAAGCATTTATGACTTTTAGTATACAAAAATGCTAACTTCCAATTTTGAAATCGATTTGAATGCAAACAAGATATGAATAATTTTCAAATAATGTGTATATACTTTTTATAAAAAGGATGAATTGAAATCCAAGTAAATTTGTAAAATGTGCATTTAAAAAATGCATAGAAAAATTATGCACAATTCTATTTCGATACATTTAGCAATCTAAAAATATTTTGAAAACCATAAATCATTGATTGCCAATGGTATATAGTAATGAGCAAGAATTTACCACTCAAATTGAGTTGAAAAGAATGGGTGCAACTGTTGAGATTTTAATTACTAATACAGTGTACCTAGCTTGAGTGTAACTTGTAGACACTCAAGCTAATTTCCATCTCCTTGCATCTTTGTACTCAAGTCCTCCAAGATCACTTGAGTAAACCATGTTTTGAAGCTAATTTATGCATTAACCTGTGGCACTCGAGAGTTCTTGCTGCACTTTCAGGTGAGTTCTTCAAGCACACGAGTGTGCTTACGTCTCACTCGAGTGTGTGTCAAAACATTTGATGAACTTGAGAGTCTCCTTAGAGTTTCTACACACTCTGTTAATCCCTGTTTTACAAACTAGAAATAAAGCATAGGATTCAAATCCACACTCGAGTGACCAACCAGTACTCGAGTGTTAACATGCCTTGCACTCGAGTGTTCACTTTTACACTTGAGTGTCATGCTTCTTTTTCAAATTATTCCTGCAAAAATCATATAACCTTTTTTCTTCCTTCGGTATCTAATTGTACTTGGATTCACTCACGGTTAGCTTGACAAAATCATAATTCACATGCCCTAAGAATATAGTCACTTCAAAGAAATTGAGCATAATGAATTAAGAAGAACTATTTTCTCATAGAGTATGCGTATATACATAAAATGTTAAGCTACTGAACATTGCGATTCTTTATGAATGAATTTTCCAAAGATTTTGAAAACATATGTGCAATGCTTATATATAAGGTAACAAGTAACAAGGTATAAACCTCAATAAATATTAAAGATGATAGTATAGGAGGTTTTACCATTGCTTACTTTCACGTTAGGTGCTTAGAGGATTGCCTTTGCATATCTTTCTTTGAAGCTCTGTTTTAGCATATTTAGCTTTAGGATTATGTACAACTTTCTCATATGATGTAGGCTTTACGAGAATTTTTCTTTGTGTATGAGAGATCCTCCTCTTCTTATTCTTCTCAAGATAGTTGAATGGTATATTATGGTAGACCTTCCTTGAGGTGAAACATACTCCTTTTATCCATTGTTTCTTTCTATAGTTATACTTTATAGCTCCATTAATGGATGTTCTGAGAGTTCCCTTTTGCGATGATATAAACCTCTTAATTGGTACATGAGAACCTCTTGGTTTCTGCATCTTCTCTGTACCCTTACATCCATTTCTTTTCGGATCATTCTGCATACATAAAGTACTAGATGGACATTTTGGTATCCACATATAGTTGGGTCCTTGATTGTTAGTTTTAACCTTTACATGTCTCTTCGGTACCCAAATATACTTATTTCTCACATCGGAATTTCTTCTAATATAGCATGTGTGAGAAATATGACCAGAATTGGCACAATAATTGTAAATTGTATGAAGATATGCATTATGGGATATCATGAAAGTATTATGTCAATCATGAGAGTAGAAATTTGAATGGAATTTATTTGAACATTCTTTCTTCCCAATAAACTTTCCAGCATATTTGAAAACATTTTTTCTTTTCTTAATAGAATCAACAATTGGTTGAAAAACAAACTTTTGTACACTCCAAAAATCAGTTTCATGAAAATCACATGAAGAATTGGAACTTTTTACCTTAAGTTCATCTTGAGCTCCGGAGAGTGATTTTTCATGCCTATCCATAATGAGCTCTTTTCGGGAGTCCTCTTCTTCTTGTCTATCCATATTGACTGTATAGAGGCATTCTATGATTTCTCCATCTTCATCATCAACTTCCAATTGTTCATGCACAATTGTGTAGTTTCACATGAACTGTCAACACACTTGTTAGAAGTATATATAGAATCAAGAGTGTCCTAAATATCTCTAGCAGTAGAGCAAAATCTAATTTTCTCAAAATCATTTTCGGTTAAAAGCACTATACATAATTTCATTGCTCTAATGTTCAACAAAAATATTTTCTTTTCACTTTCTGTCCAATCTTTTCTTGGTTTGAAATCAAAAGAATTTATAAAAATATTCCACATATCAAAATCAAACTCTTTTATAAAACTAGTTATTCTAGCTTTCCTAAACCAAAAACCGATATCTTTCAGAAGAGGTGGAATTGTATAGTCAAAAACTTTTGAAAGCGTATAACACCTAAAATCAGCCATAATAACTCTTGAGATAGTTAAGTCCTTTAAACAAGAGCCTAGGCTCTGATACCAAATGTTAGAACCGGCTATCACCCAAGAGGGGGAGTGAATTGGGTGTATGATAAAAACTTAAGAACTTTGGAAATCTTTTCGCATCTTAACGAAAGCGATAAGTGTGAAGGTAATAAATTATAAAACAACAGTTAGATTAAATAATATATGCTAGAAATATAAGAGCATAGGGAAGAGAATATGCAAACTGTGATTTATCTTGGTTCGGTCCAATCTATGATGGCCTACGTCCAGTCCCCAGGCTCCTCCTGAGATTTTTAAATCCACTATCTTCTTGTTTAATCTGGGAACAATAAATGCCTTTATACACCCACAAGTTTAGCCGGGTACTTGTGAAACTTTTTACAAATCTCTCACCAAGATACTTCCACTTATGGCAAGTCTTACAAGCATAGTAAACCCAAAGACCTTTCCCTCCTGCTTACCCGTACAAGTCATACGAGCAACAAGGTTCTCTCCTGCTTACACCCATGTAAGTCTAATGGGCAGTAACATTCTCTCCTGCTTACACCCATGTAAGTCTTATGGGCAGTAACATTCTCTATTGCTTGTACCTTGTAAGTCTTATGAGCAGAATATCTTACCGGCGAATCTTTCTATAGCTTTCCTTGTAAGGAAATCAACCCACTCAAGGTCCCTTTACCTTAAGATCAATTCAGAATTATAGTTGAAAGTGTTTACAAACTCTCTTATAGAGTAGATATAATGTTCACTGAAGTATAATACAAATAATTACTCTCTCAATAATAAGTAATATAAAAGATGCAGAACAGAGAGTGTTTAGGTCAAAGTAGAAAACTCATGATATTCGCATCTTGACGTGTTGCTATATTCTCTATTTTTTTCTTCTCTGAATGCTATTATATTTTTAGCTGTGTTGAAGAAGACAACCGTTGTAAGTATTCGTACGTTGGAGTCCCATTGCTTCGTTTGACCATTGTGTGCATTTAAACAACTAGCCGCTGTTCGTTGCAGAGTAGGTCATCTCGTTGAAGAGCGGGGTGATTCATTATGAACTGTACATCAAATTATAGAGCGTTTGTGTTTCAGACATTCGTTCATGGTAGGTCAATCTTTTGTTGTGGGAGGTAGCCGATATTCGGTGTGTAATGATGTCGCCAGTCATAATTGACTCTTTCATTTGAATATGTAATCTCAACATTTAATTTCCTGTTTTACACTGTAAAATGCTTAATCACTAATATGATGAAGTGTTAGTCATGGGTATATTGGATCATTGGTCAAAAGCTAAATTTTTGGTTTCTGGGACTCATAACTTTGAGAGACGATATTTGCCATGAGTGAGCTCTATACTTGAAGATGCAATCAGAATGTTTAATCTCCTATTTCTCACTTGAAATATATGTTAATTAATGTTTATGTATAATAACAAATGAAAACATAATGAAAAAATAATCTTTAACTGTATTCAAATTGTTTGCTACATCTCCGTAATGTATTCTGCTTCTGGCACAATCACATTTTCAAGTTGTATGTTAATCCTTGTTTGATCACCTGAAAAATGCTTAAACACTAATATGATGAAGTGTTAGAGTGATTAGAAGCAAGAAAAATGAATTATAAAATCATTCCTATGATTTTCAGAAGTTACATAGTGTTGCTCTATTTTTGCTAGAAGTGCTCTTCGGAAGTGCACTTGCACTTTCTGCCAACACCTCAAGTGCAATTGGAAGTGTAGGAAGTATAGGTTGCCAACACTCGAGTGATAAGGTCCTCACTTGAATGTACTTTATATTTTCAGGTTCTGGAATTCTCTCAGGCAAACACTTTCAGTGTCATACTCACAGGACTCAAGTGTAAATCTGGATATCACTCGAGTGCAACATCTCTTACTCAAGTGCACTTCTTGTTTTCACGTACTTGCTTCTTCTCAGGTTAACACTTTCATGTCAAAACTTGCATGACTTGTGCAAACCTTTACTTCACTCGAGTGTATTGTCATTCACTCGAGTGTAGCAGAAATACTTCCACTTCATAGCCACTTTTGGACAGCACTCGCACCAAAATATCAAGAGTGCATTTTTGTGCTCGTGAGTGATGTGGGGCTATGTCGAACTCAATTTATTTATTTGATTCTAAATATGGAAAATATGTATCATAAATGCACAATAAGCACCAGAAAAACAGTTATAAGGAGAAGAATTTTCAATCCATCCAGCATTTATATTTTCTTGTCTCATTCTATCCACATGCATTCCTAAAAAAGAACTAAGATATGATAATTTATCACTGATTAAAACAAATGAATGCTGTTAATAACCCTTTTTTTAATTAATTTATTTTTTTTTGAAATTTTTACATGAAGGCTAAATTAGCATTAAAATTACTTAGTATTGATATGGGGTATATACACTATATTTTGTCCGAACCTCTTTGGTTCTAAGGGGGCATCTTATTCTTTTGGCCAGACAAAATATGTGTTCTTATATTTACTTACTTCATAGCCAAGAATCTCACTTTTCTCAACTACGAAAAAATTAAAGAGGGGCAACTATGAACACCCTATTTTATCCAGGCCCCACTTAAAAATTTAAAAACTAATAAAAACAAAAATCCTCTCATTGATAATGATTGGTGTCTAAATTGGCAATCATCATTAAAGGAAAAATTAAAAAATACATAAAAACGAAAAAAATCCTCCTACTGATGACCGATGTCCAAATTAGCAATCATCATTAAAAGGAAAAAATAATAATAAAAATGAAAATGAAAATTTAAAAAAATCCTCTCATTGATGATGATTAGTGTCCAAATTGGCATTGTTATTCATTAAGGGAAAATAAAAAAATATAAAAATATATATAAAAAAGTATCTCCCATTTATAGGTTTAAATTAGGAAGTTGCTTGTAGGGAAAATATAATAAATAAAAAACAAAAATACAAAATAAAAAAATTTTCTCATTTATATTGATAGGTTTAAATTAGGAAACTGCTTGTGGCGAGAATAATAAAAAAAATTAAGATTTTCTCACTTATGTTGATAGGTTTAAATTAAGAAATTGCCTATGGGGAGAATAATAAAAAAACCTTAATTAAAAACCAAAACAAAACTCTACTAATGGTGATTAGGTCAAGGTAAGAAGTTTTATTAATAGAAAATACATAAAATACAAAAACAAAAATTAAAAAAAAATCTCCATTGATGGTGATTGGGTCAATTTAGGTAGTTTTTAACATAAAATACAAAAAAAATTCAAAAATGAAAATCCAAAAAGAATGAGCATTTATGAAAAAATACCCTACCTTAAGATTATAAATAAGAGTGTAAGGGTTGAAGCAAGACACACAAGAACTACAGTGGAAAAAAGACTAGTGAGAAAAAGGTAGAGAGAATAAACTACTCTTTTTACTTCTCTTGTTCTAATGATCAAAGGACAGGGTCTTTATGGACACATAATTATCACATTGCCCAAGCAATACCATTACCCGCAGAAGTAGTTTAGAAATTGTGTCAGGGTTTGTCATTTGCTTTAAAGTGATAGTAATGTTGCTTTGCCTCAATCTATATCCACATGGTGTTCTTGATACGTATGACTATGTGTGTATTTGTTTTATTATTATTTTTTTGCTTGCCCATAACACCACTTGTGCAGCATCTAAGATCAGGAAGCACATCTGTATTATGTGATCGTTCGACTTCAGTATACAATGCGGAAGGCGTGAATCATATTCGCTGCATCTATCCCATTGCTATTTTGCTTACCTACTTAATTGCTCAATGAATTCTGTTAATAACCCTTTTTTTAATTAATTAATTTATTTTTGAAATTTTTACATGAAGGCTAAATTAGCATTAAAATTACTTAGTATTGATATTAATGACAACAATCCCCAGCAATGGCGCCAAAAACTTGCTACTAGTGTAAATGATCAAGTAATATAGAAGTGAGTAGAGTATCGTTCCCATGAGGATTAATCACTAAATACCAAAATAAGTAATTTTAATTCTATTTAGTCGATTGATTTGGTGATTAAGAGTACAGAATAAAAGAAAAACACAATTCAATGAGTACATATAATATGAAAGTAACAATGAAAAAAATTCCTAGGGATTAGATTTCACTTAGCAAATTTTGGATTGAATCACCTATCTATTCTAGCCCAATTTATTCCATATTATTGATAGTTGAGTTTTCCTAATTTAATTACTAGCCTCTTCTAAGGTCAAGCAATTTAATAATTAATTGCTAATCCAATATATTTCTATATGAATTTAAGTAATTAATTATGCATTAAGATTTATGGAACTCAGTAAGACTACACAACTCATATGAATATATTCCTATTTCATATGCAAGTTATGATTTTAATTATATGATCTACTCACATGCATCTCCTTCCGGTCTCAACATGCATATTGAAATCATTTAAAAGATTGCCAATCAATCAAAAGCATTAAGAAGAATAATTAAAACTCAACAATGAAGGAAAAATTCAAACTAGCTTTAATAAGTTAAGATTCAATCTGTCACTAGTAAGCTACATCATCACCCTAGAAAAATAAAAATTTAACATATGATGAAATTAAAAAAAAAACCAAAATAAATTAACATTGCATAAAAATTAATTATTAAATTCTAAAACATAAATATACAACAACTAGATGGTTGAAAATGGAGAAAATCTAGCCATCCCTTTAGGAGGTAAAACATTTCATGTAGGTGGTAACCTATAACATCCATAAAGGATGACTACCGAAGCATTCCATGTCTGAGGCATGCAGGAATTAAATACAAGCCATGAAACTACTCTAAGATGGTGTATGTAGAGAAGAGAGGAAAGAAATAGATATGAAATGGTTGTATAAGTATAAAAGAGAGGAAAGTAATGGATATAAAATGGTTGTGTAAAATGTGAAGGAGAGGGACGCTATATATAGGGAGGAATGAAGTATGGTGTTGAAGTAGTAGGTGAAAAGGAAGATTAAGTGGTAGATAGAATGGTTGGTGGAATGGTAGATGATTCCCGCTATTTAACTTCCAAGCAAAATTCGAAACACTTGGAGATAGAATAAGGTTTTGGTCTCAACATAAAAGTTGTAGAGCTCTCTCTTAGCTTTTTATCCATAGATAGAATGTCCTAATGTGACATCCAGAGCTCTAGATATTGCTTGAAAAATGAAAGAGATTTAGCACTTTTCAAGAAATTCTATTTTATGCCAAAATTAATATTTATTTATTAATTACACCCATATTCATTAAATTGAGCTCAAATATCATCCACAAAATTATCATATAAGGAAAACTAAATATGCAAATATTTTACATATTATTGCTCCTTGTTTTCTTTCTTGCTTGGTCCACCTTGGTAATTCTATGGAAATTCTTCAATTTCCTCACGATCATTCCCATATCACCATCATTAGGGACATCTTTGTGTTCCGAAGAATCATCTTCCTTGATGGCTTTAAGTGCAACTCCTCTTTTCTTTTTATCATCAAACTCTTCTAGTTTCTTCTTGAACTTTAACTTTCCTTCATACTCAGAAAGGCTATCAAAGAGTGCATCTACGGATCTGATTAACTCTCCTTTAGCTTCTTCGATAGCTACCACCTTTGCTTCCCATTCTTTTATAAGAATGTTAAGGATCTTTCTTACCTGGGAATTTTAATCGAATGTTTTCCTAAGTACTGATTGTTGATTAACAAGATGAGTATATCTGAGTTTCAATTATGAGATTGTTTCACCAGGTTTCATCTGAAATAAATCATACATTGTAATTAGAGTATTGATTCTATTTTCTTTAATTCCAGATGTGACTTCATGAGCGATCTCAAGAGCATTCCATATATCTTTGGCTGTTGGTAGTGTGTAGATTCGGAAATATTCTTTTTGACTGATGACACTCTGTATCATTAAAATAGCTTTACTATTTAACATTACTAACCTCTTGTTATTGTAGTCAAACTTCTCTGGGCTCTTTTGCACGACTCTATCTTCGATTTTCTTCATTGGAATATAGTCACCGTCTTGTATGACATTCTATAGACCGTATTCGTTAGCCATCACGAATACTCTGAACTTAGCTTTCCAGAACGAAAAATGTTCTCCATCAAAACCAAGAGGTCTAGTGATAGAAGCTCCATCTGGAAGGATGTTCTCACCCATTGTTTCCATTTAAAGGATCTTTCTCAAGCTGTTAGGATCTTCAGAGAAAACCTTGCTCTGACACCAAATGAAAGAGGCAAGCTTCACTTAAGAGGGGGTGAATTGGGTAATGTAATAAATTTTTTGGTTGATGTTGTGATATGAAAATAACTGTAGATAGAGTAGAGTTGAGAAGATTAGCACACAGAGAGTTATACTGGTTTGGCCCAAAACTCAGGCCTACGTCCAGTCCTCAAAGTTCAAGACATACTGAGATTTTCACTATTCTTCCAAGATTTAGTGGGCTCTCAGAACGCCGTAAGACAACAATCGTCCTTGAATGGACTTCAAGCAGAAATATTCTAACACCTAGAAATTTTTCTCCCCTTGCGACAAGTCTTACATGCAGAAACAAACCTATGACCTTTCTCTCTTGCTTATGTATACAAGTCTTATGAGTAGCAATGTTCTCTCCTGCTTACACCCTTATAAGTCTTACAAGCAGCAATGTGCTCTACTGCTTGTACCTTGTATGTCTTATAAGCAGAAAGTCCTACTAGGAATTCTCTCAACTGCTTCTCTTGTAATGATATCTACCCTCTCAAGGTCCCTATACCTTGAGATCAAATGAAAATATGATTTGAAAAGTATACAGACTCTCTTACAGAGCAAATATAATAAACACTGAAGTACAATATGAATATAGAAAAAATATGAATAACAGAGACTCATGAATTTGCTTGTGTATATTCTCGTTCTAAGTTATTCTCTTTTTTTCATGCTCTTTGAAACTCAGTATTTATAGTCAGTAGATTTTGTATGTTAAACAATAGATGTTGTGGAGTGGATTGTGTAAAAGCATGCGTATGTTTGAAATCTCTAAACAAGATATCGTGGTAGGTACGTGCTTAGTTGGTCGTAATGATTTGTCTACCGTTGTTTGACTTTCTCTGTGAATCTCTGATTCAAATGATCAAACTCCTATTTCACACTTAAAGTATATGTTAAATGATATTAAATAATAATAACAAGTGAAATTAGAATGAATAAATAACATTAAATCATGTTCAAATTGGTTGTTATAACTCTGGTGCATTTTGGCTTCTAACAGAGCATCACTTGAGTGTTATGAGGGTTCAATCGAGTGTAATAGTATATTTTCTCCTCTGAAGTTGCATTTCTATGTGAAAAAGCAAGAGTGCTTTTTCTCACTTGTGAGTGATGAGGGTCCTTACTCGAGTACATCTTGTCTTACTCGAGTGCATATATATTTTGTACTATGGACTTACATCTCTGGATAACACTCATAGCCTATCTTTCAAGAGTGTGATTTTGTACTTGTAGGTGATATGGGCCCTCACGCGGGTGACAAAGTCTCACTCAAGTATGCCACTGTATTTCAGCTTCAGGCTTTGCTTCTAGATTGCACTTGCACCATTCTTTACAAGAGTGTGTTTTAGCACTCGTGGGTGATATGGATCCTCACCTGAGTGTATGTGTCCTCACTAGAGTGTATCAATATTTCCTTGCATCTGATCATCCTTATGCTTATCACTTGCAGCACTATTTAAGAAAGTGTGTTTTCTCACTTATGGGTGTTGCTTCGAGTGCTTCTCAGTTTAAGTTTTCCTTGCTCTTAGGTAAACACTTCCTGTACCATACTTTGTAGGACTCGAGTGAGCTTGAGGCTATCACTCGAGTATTGATCCATGCTTGAGTGCAACAATCATTTCCTATCTCTGACATTGCTCTCTGTCAAACACTTGCACGAGTGTGCCTTCATGCTTAAGTGCAAATTACATTATCACTTGAGTGCTACATCCATAACTCGAGTTGTCCCGGTATTTTCAGCTAAAGACTGCTTCTGTCAAACACTTTCGTTCAACACTTGCTGTGCTTAAGCGCAAAACTTCTTATCGCTCGAGTGCTAGCTTCCATCACTCGAGTGCATGATAGAGCTCAATATTTATATATTTTTAGTAATTAATCTTGGGCTTTTGTGGGACTTAATTGAATATTTTAGGCATAATTAAATGTTGGTGTGAGATTTTAGTGAAAGAATCATTTAGGAATTATAGTAGTTAAATTGTTATATTTTTAATTAATATATGTTATCCCATTTATTCTTTAATTGTGAGTAAAAGATATTACTTTTGTGAATCTAATTTTGTTGGTGATGATGTGGTACAACTTGAGTGGTCAAGGTCGAAGATGTTATTTGGGATCTTAATAAAGGATAATAGTGGAACATCACAAGTACATAATTTATTTTCACATTTTTTCTAAGAGATTAAATGAGTTAGGGCCTTGTTTGGTGGTTGTAATTTTGTACCTATCATAAAACATATTTTCACCACTTCATACAAACAAGGCACAACTTACCTATTTAACTTAGAGAGAATTGAAGAAAGATTAAAGTGGGGACTATTGTTGAAAGGAGCGACGGCTAAATTGAAATGAGAAGGGAGCATGAATTAATAATTGATGATGGAAAGCAATTGGACCAAAATGAATAAAAGCTGCAGAACCGATAGGAATTGAGAGCAACAAGAGACCAAAAAGGAATAGAAGAAAGGAAAAAGGAGATGACTTGGATCGATTGAAACAATTAAAGAAATAGAGGAGGAGGAGAGGCGGCTAGATTAGAAAAAGAATAATGAAGAATTGAAGAGAGCTGAACTGAGAACAATGTGAAATGAAGAAAAAGGTGAAGGAGCCAAAATTGTTGAATGAGAAAAAGGAAGGTTGACTGATGGATTAAAGAAGAAGCTAGGTGGACTGAATTTATAAAAGAGAAAAGTGAGACCTTGACCGAAGGGGAAAAATTAAAAAAAGGAGAAGTTGGACTAATAAAAGAAAAGAGAGCCCATACGAAATGAAAAAAAAAGGGTTTGGCGGCTGTAAAGAAAAGCACCGAATTAAAGAATAGAGAAGGGAAAGCACCAAATAACATGAGTGAAGGATGTGAATAATTGGAGAAGGACACAAGTTGAACATGTCTTGGGAGCTTAGATGGCCAATTATTTCCTCTTTCTTCAAGCTTCATCTTCCTCTTCCATAAGTGGCTAACTCTTGGTGATTTCCTTGAGTTAGGTAATGATTTGATCTTCTAAACTTCAATGGAATTCCTTTAAGCTCTCTTTCTATTTCATAATTATATGGCTTAGTTAAGTATGTGATTGTGATCTAGATTGTTCTATGCCAAGTGAATAAACTTGGTGGTTAAGCAAGGAATTGATTAATTAAGCATTGTATGATTCAAAATAGAAGTAGATTGAGTTGTTTATTCCAACTTGGTTAAGTGGATTGTAAATAACTAAACTGAATGCTTTGAACTTTTATAATGGTAATTACAAGCTAGAATTGGAATTTGATTATTCATCTCCTTGAGTCTGAATTATTTGGTGATATTCATTTGATTGCTTCAGCAGAATGAATTAAATGATTATTGTAAGTATGGAGCTAGTGGTAGCTTAGTTCCATCCTCTTGACTCATATCATAGAATTTATATTATCAGCAAGCAAGGAAGACTAAAACCTCAACTCAAGGGAGTCTCGTTTCATCATTATACAAGTTAATTGAATTTATCTTATTGTTAGTGTTAATTTCAATTCCATTTGCTTCTTTGTCTTGAGAACCAAAAAATACAAAAATATTGAATTAGATTAGATCACTTAATTAGTTTTAAAATCAATTTCTCAAAATGATTTCTCACAACTTTTAGGTATTTATCACTTTACTATTTAGAAACTTGGAAATTAATCTCCTCACAAAGAATGACCTAGGTTGAGCTACTACGCTACATTTTCAAACCTAGTTTTATGTTTAGATCACACAACATGGGTTCATCAGTACTTCAGTTAAAATCACAGCAATGACCTCTGAACTTTGTGAGATGCATTTGGTAACATTTTCAACCATTGTCTAACTTGCAAAACATGAGTTCTTACCATAACACTCAATAATCTTTTGTTATTATCAAAACTTGGAATCTAACATTGGGATGATGAAGAATGGAGTGCAGATATGATGATTGAGAGATTGAAGCCAGAGATTAAAGAAAAACTAGTTTTAAGGCATTACACTAAATTCAACAAAGTTGTTGAACAATGTTGTGTTGTTGAGAAAAATCTATTGAGCTTGGCTGCTAGAAAGAATCAAAGTAAGTGTGTATCCGGTGGTGGTAATTCATCCCAAAAACGTAAAGATTAAGGAGAACTACCCAGGAGCAGAGATAAAAAGCCATACCAGGCTAGGGATAATTAGAATCAACGATCCCAACAAGGCAGAACATGTTGGTTTTGCAAGAAGCCACATCATCCTGGCAGAGCATGTAATGGTGCTCCCTTACAGCAGGACCCGACCCAGCCCAAGAATTGTTTTATCTGCGGTAGGTAGGGGAATTATGCTAATAATTGCCTACATCAATAGCAATGCCCTGTTGATCCCAGACTAGGAGCATAGGGCAGAGTGTATACAATTACACAGGAGGAAGCCAGGAAATCTCCTGAACCGACTCAAGGTACAATTTACTGTTATGACAATTCATTATAAATAATGTGTGATGTGGGGTGCTAGTCAACCATTTGTTGCGTATAATAGTGTGAAACAGCTAGGCCCGTGAGTACACAAATTTTCGTATGACTCGGTTGTGTTTAGACCCACAGGTGTTAGAATTGTCACAGCCAAAGTCTGTCAGAATTGCATAATAAATGTAAAGGGATGTGAATTAGTGGTGGATTTGATTTGTTTACCACTACAAGGTTGGAAAATTTTTCTTAGTATTGACAGTTAGAGACATGACAGCAATATAAGACATGACAGCAAGTCATTACTCATGACTTGTTTCTCTTACATAATCTTTAACTCATGTATTATGTCAAATAAATATCCAACATAAGACATATTGGTCTCTAATGTAGTCACATTAGGTTATAAGGCATATCTCTACTCTTTAGACCCACACTTGTCACAATTTACCTCAAATGCAATAAATTCATGGGTTAACCCTAATCTGGCAGAATTATCACCTCACTTTGAAAATTCATAACTTAATTTAGAAAAATCCGAATAAGGTTCCAATTTATGTGTAAAGCTATGTAAGTCCTTTCTAGAGGAAAAATATCATTCTCTGCCAACTATAAGCACAAAATTCTATAAACCTCAAACAATCCTCACTGCCACAAAAACTATTCCTGATTCAATACCTAACTTTAGCAAATCAGAACGCATAATATACCTACCCAAATTGTGGATTATATTTATCAATTTAAAGCTTAAGATGTCTACTATCAATATGGAAAATATCATAATCATTGGACAAAGTTTGATCATCCAACATCATGCCACAAGCAACCTATCTCAAATATGGTAAGATCTAACCTCAAGCAACCTTTAATTACAATTTTAAGATTTTCATTCCAATCATCCAAAATTCATAACTAGAGGCTATTCCCACACAAATTTTCATGCTGAATCCATTGGTGACCTCAAATTCATCAAAATCACACTTCTTCCTATTGCCCTGCACCTGGCCAAAACTACCTCTCAAGCCAACAACAAACTATTTTGTAATTTCAACCACCAAACTAGTCTAATTCATCATTAAACCTCATATATCATCATATTCATGATCATAGCAACATAAACTCTAAAAATCCCATGTTGGTTGAACCTTAGGGCAGCCCAGTAAATTCATTAAAACTCAAGAAATCTTGAAGACATTCAGCTCAAATCGAAGCTTAGGCTTACCTCTATGCGATACTACAAGCAGTTCTTAACTCTAGCAGCACCTCTACCAACTAGACAGCACCAAACACCCCTAATCAGAAATATGAAACAGTAGAAATGAAGCGCACAATGAGTAGATGAAGATTCATGAAGGCTCTTTTGGTCAAAAATGGAGATTCGGTTGTAAAATCGGTAGAAACACTCAAGAACTCTTAAGTTTTCTCCAACTTCTCTCCTCTTTCTTTTTCCTTGAATTTTCTCTATCTTTCCCTTCTCTTTCTTGCCTTGGCCAAATTATAAGAGCCTTGGGAGTTGTTGGATGATCTTATAATGACATGTATCCAAGTGTTTACCTTTCAGGGTGCCAGGGGCCCCTTCTTAAAATATGACTGACTAACTTATTGGGGAATTCATCCGGCTTGCCTAAGGGATGTCCAAGGAAATGACATGTGTCAAGATATAATCATTCTGTTTCCTCTCTCTTCTTAGCAAACCCACTCAATGAGGAGAGAAGTTTGATGATTTCCTCTAGCTTTCATGATCGGTGTCTGGGAAAGTCAAACACAAAACCAGACTAGAGACCAGTACGTTACCCTGGCTAAAGGGCTGGGTGGTGCCTTCACCATGGTGCCAATACATAAATCAAAAAGTCACTTTATGGTTTCATGGCTCATGTTGTGCCATGTATCCCTTATGTGGGACCCAACTCTTCTTCTTTCCTTTTCTTGGTCACTTGACCATCCACTTTATTAGGGGTAGGGAAGAGTTTAATGAATTCCATTGACTAATGGGACTAGGTGGCGTCCCCTAAGGATGCCAACACAAAAGTTATAAAATGGTTACAATCATGGAAGGACATGTGGCTCCTTCTTGTGGTGCCATCACAAAAGTAAGAATTACTTTATTAAAGCTACTACATGGATGTCTACCAAAATCGTGCCAAGTGTATGTGTAAGCCCTTAGATGAGGCCACATAGCCTATGACTCAGGGAATTATCGAGTGTCTTGTAATATTCTAATTTTCAATTTCCTTGTACATTAGTTAAATTGAATGGAAAAAATGGTGAATTTTGGTGCACTTGCAATGACAAAATAATTTGAAATAGAGGTTACATGAAGTTTTGTTAAGTTGAGACATAAAATTTTAATTTTTGTATTAATTTTTACTCATTAAAGGGCTACAAAAATAAGCCTAAATGAAGTATGGAAGAGCACAATTCTTGGCCTAATTTATTATGTAAATTTCAGTAAAAAATAAAAAGGAAAGAGGGAAGACAAAATTTAATACAAAAATAGTAAAAATGTAAGGGCAAAATCATCATTTTTTGAATAATCAAGAAGGCTCTTGATTTTTCTATAAATTAATGGCCAATTCGACTAAAACAGAAAAGAAGGAAAATGAAATTTGGACACAAAGGATGACATATGGAAGCATTACAAGCCAAGTAGAAAAATAAAAATAATAAAATAATGTGACATGTGCAAAAATTCTAATAAAATAATAATATTTTGAGGAGGTGGAAGAGGCTTCTTGAAGAAGCCATTTGACATCTTCCAAAGGCCATATTTTATGCCAAAACAAGAGAAGAGAATGAGAGACAAGTTTGAAGAACACAAGAAGCAAAGAGAGACAAGGTGATCAAGAAGCAAATTTAAAGAGAAAGAAGCAGGAGAGGTGGCCGTTTTGAAAGAAAAGAAGAGAATAAAAAAATAAGTCATGAAACTTGATTCTTCATGTTGATTAGTTGTTGTTGTTGATAAAATTGGTTGAATTCTTGGTTTTGTTGGATTGATTTTATGACTTGGTATGCATGAACCCTAAGGGGAGGTGCTACCTAACTTTTGATTAATCATGTTCAAGAGGTATTTAAGTGTTAAACAAGTGATTAGGAATGAAAAGAATGTGTTTTATGGAATAAAACATGAAATTTTAAATTTCTCATAGCTTTTGGACCAGACATAATTCAGGGCATCTGAGCTGGAATTTTATGGATTTGATGATTCTATTGTGTTTAGAATGAAAAATTGTGTAGGGAACATGTGAAATATGAATTATGAAGGCCTTAGGGTGTGAAATGACAATTTTGCCCCTTAAAACCCTAATTTCTGGCTGCTAAGGGTGTTTTGGTCATTTGAGTGTGAGTTTGTTAAAAATGAGGCCAAAAATTTTACACATGAAATTATGAAGAAATAGCCTGGGTCATTTTATACCGGGTATAAACGGACTTACACAGGGTCCCTAGGGGCATTTTGGTCATTTTGCATTTTTAAGCAAAGATAACCAACTATATAAGTTTAGAATATGACATGAATGAGTAATAACTCATTTATTATAAAATTTGGAATTTTAGGACTTATTGTCTACCCTAGCCGGACCAAGGGTTTTGGACCAATAACTAGGTTAAAAGGGATTTCAGGTAATAACTCTATCTTTCATATACCATGTGATTAGTTATATGTATTGTATTGTCATATTTTGTGATGTGAAAAACATGTTACAATGCCTAGCTGTGCTGTGGGGAAAGCACAAGTACCATTAGGCCTAGTGGGACCCAGCTTAGGTAGTGATACAAGTTTGTTACAAATCCTCCCTGTGGTGGGGGAAAAGAACAAGTACCATTTGGCTAAGCAGGACCCAGTTGAGGTAGTAAGACAAGTAGGGGTCAAAGAGTCATTTGATCCTGAACAGTGAACACAGATTGGCTAGTTGGGGCAATATAGTCATTTTGATCTTGAACACAAAATAAATAGACTAATTGCAATGTTTATTTCTGTTACATGATATGGTGTATTGCATGTTTATTTATTACATTTTGTATGATTGATTGTATGTTACTACTAAGATTCGTATGAATCTCACCCCTTTCCATAAAATGTAAATTATTCAGTTGGAAGGAGCGTCTTAATAGGCAAAGATGTACATACTGGCAACTGAAGTTTTTGGTCCAATTTAAGTATAAATGCTGGTTATCTGTAATACCTTTTGTAATTTTAAACATTGTAAATATTTTATTTTGAATCTTGTGGGAATTCCTGTAATGTAATCAAGTATTTTATATCATTATTTATGCTATTTCTATTTGCCCACTGAATTGTGTGACATCACTCTGATATAAATGTAGAATTAATAAGAGGTTTGGCATTTTTGTATCATAGCAATGGTTCTAGCAATATCAGAATAGTTTATTGATATGGTCTTAAATATATGGTAATAGGAGTTATGCACAGGAGAAGGCACTAAAGGAGTAAGTCACTACCTTTTTGATGAATTAGACATGGGAAAGTCATAGGATACCAGAAGGATAATGAGTATGATATTACCATATGGCAGGTGGAACACTAATGAAGTGGACGATGAGGAAATGTGTACGGTTAAGACCGGTATACAGACCTCCCACTCAATTATCATCACTAGTTAGCTCATATGTGGGTAACACAAAGCAACTATTGACAGACGGAATAGAGTGTGACCCGGATTCTGTCACTAGCTCCAGAGCTGAGCCAGTAAATGTGAAATATGATTTGCGGCTAGACCCAGAATTATGGGAACATATAAAAGAAATATACCAGAATGCCGTTTACAAAAAAAGACACTTCGATATCCCAGTGTAAGAAATACTTGTATGATGTAGATTACCTTTTATGGAATCAAGGCTTACTAAGCTTAGAGTTTCCAGATGATGTTTGGATACGCACAACATTATGCTTCTTCCTAAATACAACGTTTTGGGCACAAGAGAAGAACAAAGTTATATAACGAGGTCCAAACGACAACTTCATAGCTTTTATAGAGCATATTAAGAGATACGTAAGGGATTACATGTACTGGTACTGATATAAAGTTATTACTTAGTATTTGGTCAACTAGAGACCATTAGCATGACTTTTTGAAGCAAGGACAAACATAGGGTGTCGATGCTCGAAAGTAGTTAGAGCCTGTACCAACATTTTGCACTGATATGTCGGGTTAATCGTGCTCAGCCTAGGGAAATATTATGATGGGTGACCCCCTAGGAAGTCATATGTACATGTTAGGATATATTATGTAAAACATGTTATACAATGATCTACAGGCTGTATGTTGGTAAAAGCTTTCTCTAACTGCTATAAATATCTATTGTATTTTAAATATAAGGTTCTTGTGTATCAAAATTTTGTTAAATGACAAATATGCCCCTATGATTATGTGAAATTTACCTCTTCCTTATTTCAATATAGTCAAACATAAATATGATAAGAATAAGAGGTAGACCTAGTGGTAGAGGTGCTGGCCAAGGTCAAGCAGCTGGACTTGACCTGATGATGCAAATGTTAGACATGTTAACAAAACAGAGAACTATGATACATAAGCTAAGGGATGAGCTACGAGTGGTGCATCAAAAACAAAATGCAGATATGGAAATGCATGTTAGTCTTGGTGGACATGGAGATGAACATGCACAGCCTCAAGAAGCTAATCAATGGCCTCTGCCTAAACTTGCCATTAAGGTTGAAAGTTTGCCCATATGGATAGCACATTTCTATTAACAACAACCCCTTGCCTTCCGAGGAAGATTTGATCCTCAACTAGCAGAGGATTGGTTATCAATTTTTAGAATTTTTGAATACCCAAATGATATTAAAGCTTAGCTAGCTATTTACAAACTATAAGGGGATGCAGATAGATGGTAGAGGAATATTGACATAACCCTGCAATCACGAAATGTTCCGGTAACTTGGGATTTATTTCAAGAATAGTTCAATGAGAAATATTTTCCCTGTTAGTCAGAATTGAAAAAGAAACAGAATTTCTGTCAATACAACAAGATGAGAAAGAGAGTTTTGATAAGTATTTAGCGCGATATATTTGGTTGTCCCAATACTCTTCTTATCTGAGATACCGGGATGACAAGGAATGGAGCTTAGACATGGTGCTATGGGGACTGAGGCCAGTATTAAAAGAGAAATTGGTCTCTAAGTAGTTTATAGAGTTTAACAAGGCGGTAGAAGAGTACAGAATCACATGAAGTAACCTGTTAAACTTATATTCTAGTAGAAATATTAACAACAAGGGAGCCTCTGGTAGTAGGAGTTCATCTCAGAAATGTAAAATTCAAGGAGGTTTATTAAGAGGAAATAACAAGAAGCCTTATCAGCTTGAGCGCTAGTAATTAAAAATCCCCTAGGAATAAAACATGCTCGCATTGTGGCAAGCCGTTCCATCCTAGCAAGCCATGTGGTATTTTAGTAAAGCAGGCTCTAGTAAGGTAGACAATCTATTATTTATGCCAAAAATTGAGGCATTTTACTAGAGATTGCCACAACAACAATAAACAGGGTAGTTTAGACCAAGAGCTCAAGGCAAAGTTTTCATAATGACAGAGTAAGAAGCAAGAAAATCTCTTAAGCTAATTCAAGGTATGATGTTACTTAATGGTAATTCAGTACAAGTATTGTATGATTTGGGTGCTAGTCATTCATTCATTGCATATGACTGTGTAAGATAGTTAGGCATGAGTGTGCATCAATTACTGTATGATTTAGTTGTGTCTACACCCACTGGTGTCAGATCTGCCATAGCCAATGTTTGTCTGAACTGCGTAGTCAATACCAAAAGACACGAATCAATAGTGGATTTGATTTGCTACCATTGCATAGACTAGAGGTAATTCTCAGTATTGACTGGTTGCATTAAATAATGTGTTGTTAGACTATAACAACAAAAGAGTTATTTATCTTAATCCGCAATCAAATGGAAACACAGAGGTTAATTTTAATTTTCTCTTAGCAGCTGAAGCCGATAGATGTTTACATAAAGGTTCTCAACATCTCTATGCAATCAGAAGCTTTCCAATGCCATTGAAAATATACCTATGGAAAGGTATTAGTGGAAGCAGGGGATGTACCAAATGCAGCTTTCCAAAATAAGATATGCTCATTACAAATTCCTAGCAATGCCATTTGGGCTGAATAATGCACTTGCAGTATTTATGGACTACGTGAATCAAATCTTCCATCTATATCTGGACCTATTCGTAGTAGTCTTCATTGATAATATTCTTATATATTCAGGAAGTAGAGTAGAACATGATGAGCAATTGAGAATAGTGCTGAGCATACTGAGAGATAAACAACTCTATGAAACTAAGCAAATGTAAGTTTTGGCTTTTGGAAGTTAAATTTCTGTCCTATGTAGTCTCACAAGACGGGGTCTCTGTAGATCCTAGCAAAGTGGAAGTAGTACTGAACTAGAAGAGGCTAGAGACTGTTGCTAAAATACACAGTTTATGAGTTTTACTGGTTATTACAAAAGATTCATTCAGAATTTCTCTAGAATTGCTTTTCTTTTTGTTGGAAATTGTGCCCTAAGGGCCAATCATTATACTTTCAACATTATTATTTTAATAAAATTTCTTCATTTTGTTATCATATTATTTGCATGTTAACTGTGATAATTGTATCCTTGGATAATTCATAAAGATTGTCCTAAAATGTCCCTGGTCGGTCATCTATGCGGGAGCAGAGATGAAACAAGACCAGTATGACTTTGATAAGATATGGAGATACGAATCGAAGTCTTAGACACTTGTAAGAGTACAAGGTGCTGGACCGACCCACTATGAGAAAGCTATATGGATCAAGTCATAAGCTTTTCTCATGTATAACCACGTCACAATGCCCTTAGACCTAAGGTCATCATGGATTCCTACATGAGAGTTGCTAAGCTTTGAACTAGTCAAAAGTCACTTTTGACCAGGTGATGATAAAAGCTACGATTGGGCTTAGTGGTTTTTCATGCAGAAGAATATGAATGATCAAGATGAAATTTGTCCCTCACATTAGTAGAGAGATATTACTGGGCCCCTCAATGAGTGAGTCTGAGAAATATATGGCCATACTATGATGAAAGGAGTTTTTGTCTCTGTTATCAGGCTACTCAGGAATCGAGAAAGTAATGGTCAGGAACAAGAGGATGACATTATCCATGCCTTATCCTTGATCGATATATCGTATGACAAAAGGGACGTGACATGGTTGTATGAAAGGTTGCATCGTGATAACGATCCTCATATGAATTGGGTAGTCGTAATGTCTTGCTAGAGGCCGCTTGCGACTTTTGGGTTAGTGTAGTTATTGGCCCACTGCCAACTTCATATGGGCCTACAGGGTCGCACACAAGAATGGTTCAACACGAGATAATGTTTGATTTAGGGTGGATGAATTTTATATATATATATATATAATATAAAATTCATTAATAATATTATATAGATATATATATTTTCGAAATATATTATATATATTTATATATATGTATATATATATTATATGATATTATTATATTGTATTGGTTTTAAATTTAATTTATTAAGATATATTAAATTTAATAACTAACATGATAGAGATATAGTATCTCAGATTTAACTTATGAAGATAAATTAAATCTAATGGCTCTTTATTTAGATTAAATAAATAGGTTAAATTAAAACTGTTGAACAGATTTAATTTAAACTGAATTTATTTAATTAGCTCATCAAGATAATTAATTTTTAATTAATTTCGAAATTAATGATGATTAATTTTGAAATTTGAAAATAGCCCTCATAGGTTATAAACTTGATAGAGCAGATATATTGATATGCACATGAGAATTGAGAGCCGCAAGTGAAACCCTAGGAGACATTAGAGGCACTAGCACGCAGTCTCGATTGAAGAGCATTCGTGTGGATACCGGTAGAGGGAGCGGACCTGACGTGTGGGCTCCTAGAGATCGTGAAAACTCTGAATCATCAAAAAGGTATGAATCCTTCTAACTTGGTTTAAACGCTGTTGATAGATCCTTGATTAGGATCGGTGAAAATTTTTAAAATTCTTCCGCTGTGCCTACCGATCCTAATAGTGGCATCAAAGCCAGACCAATTATGCGTTTAAATTGAGTTTATGATTCTTATACATGTGATATATATGGGATGTGTACGTTTGTTTATAAGAAACACTCGAATATGCATGTGATTTGGTTAATACGAAACGAAATTATTTCGAAAGATGTGATCTTGTAATTCTGTTGAATCTTGAAATTGTTTCATTTTTGGTTTTGAAATATTATGTGATTTTCGTTTTGAACAAGCATGAAATTGGGTAGGGTACCTGAGATAGTAGTTAGCGGCAATCAAATCGGGTCTAGGTTCTGATATCTATTCGAGTAATAGGGATCCGAACTATGGGGAAGACAATGTGGATCAGAAGCGTTCTGGGCCATTGTTGTTTTTGTTTTGAAAAATTGGGTCTGAAATTTAAAAATTTAAAATTTTCAAATATTTCTTTTAAAAGGAATGTGCCTTTTTTCAAATATAGCAGGACCGCCGTGACCAACTCTGCGTAGCGCAATATAATCTGATCATGACATTTATTGCTTTTCATATTGTATGAATTCTTATTGTGAATTGTTATTTATCCTTGTTTGGGTATGGTGAACAACATGGCTTTAGAATTTCACAAAGGTTGTAATATTTAAATACGGCCTGCGTGCCGTGCCTTCCTCTAAATACTCTAGATGTACATTCTCTTCTCATCTCACTCCCCTCGAATGTTTAAACGAGGTTTCTCTCAATGTATTTCTTTTTTTATTTAGAGAAGTCCTCTCATTGGCTTGGGAGGATTTTAGGTTAGGTAAGCCATGTTGTGTCACGTTTAAATTATGCTTTTGATAAGATCATTGCATGATTACTTTTATGTTTATATGTATTTATCTGTATGAGATACGACCACGATTGCATCCATATAAACAAAACTAATTAATTAAGCCCTCTGAATCAAATCTTAAGTCATAATGCCGTCAATTAATGAATACTTGTCAAAACCTAGATGGCTCAATTGTGGAAACCACCAAAGTGGATGTATTTGAGTTATCTTGATGAGACAAGCTTGAGTAATGGTGCTGCTCATAATATTCATTATTGTTTTGACTTACTTGAGATTAACAAAACGGTTTTAAATCTCAAGGCATTAGATGGGGTTAAACATGCCGGATCATATGATGATTAAATCCCATAAAGATCTAAGAGTTACATGTGATGTAATTGGTAAATAGGTTACCTACCTAAATAAGTTGAATTTAAGTGTCTTGCTAAAGCGGACTTAAGTTTAAGCCAAATATGGATCTTAGCCCACTAATTATTATATTGAGGGTTGTTAATTTAGTGGGAGATTACTAACTAACTTTGCATATTTTAATTGTAGAATCATGTCGACTAGTAATACTGCTACACTTTCGTTACGATCGGTCCTTGAGAAGGACAAACTCAATGGGACAAACTTTCTTGACTGGTTCAGGAACTTGAGAATTATTCTCAAGCAGGAAAGAAAGGCTTATGTCCTAGATCAACCCATTCCTGAGGAGCCTGCAGCCAATGCTCCAAGAGCTCAGAGAGATGCTTACACAAAGCATAAGGATGACTCTGTGGATGTAGGTTGCCTGATGCTTGCCACTATAGTTCTAGAGCTCCGAAGAGATCTGGAACTCATGGAGGCTTATGAGATGATTGTACATCTCAAGGAAATGTTCTAGCAATAGGCAAGGCAAGAAAGGTATGAGACCACAAAGGCCTTACATTCCTGCAAAATGGCTGAAGGTGCATCAGTTAGTACTCATGTGTTAAAGATGAAAGGCTATATTGATCACCTTGAGAGGCTTGGATTTCCCATGGGCCAGGAGTTAGCTACGGATTTGATCCTCAGCTCACTCCCGGAGAGCTATGACCAGTTTGTTATGAACTACAACATGAACGACATGGAGAAATCAATTTCTGAGCTGCATGGGATGCTCAAACCTGCTGAGCAAAGCATTAAGAAAAAGCCTAGCACAGTTTTGATGGTTCAGAAAGGAAAGGGTATGAAAAAGAAAGGGAAGGGCAAATGGAAGGGTAATAGCTCAAGTAGTAAGACCAAAGAGTCAAACAAGCCCGAAACCAAGCCTGCACCCAAGAAGGCAAAGCCTCTAAAGGAAGGAGTCTGCTACTTCTGCAATGAACCCGGTCATTGGAAGAGGAATTGCAAACTCTACCTGGAAGATCTGAAAAAGAATAAGAAGGATAGCGACGCTATCGCTTCAGGTATTTATGTTATAGACATTCATTTTTCTACTTCCTCTACATGGGTATTAGATACTGCATGTGGTTCTCACATTTGAACAAATGTACAGGGTCTAAAGGACAGTAGAAAGCTGAAGAAGGGCGAGTTGGACCTACAAGTTGGAAATAGAGCAAGAGTTGCTGCTTTAGCCGTAGGCACTTATGAATTAGTTCTGCCCAGTGGGCTTTTGTTAGTTTTGAACAATTGCTATTATGTTCCTGCTTTGAGTAGAAACATTGTTTCTCTTTCTTATTAGGATAAGGAAGGTTATACTTTCATTACCAGGAATGGTAAATGTTCTATTTATCATAATGACATTTTTTATGCTGATGGTGATTTGCATGTTAGTCATTATATATTAAATTTGGAACATCCCAATAATGGGAATATCTATAACGTAACTACTAAGAGGATAAAATCAAACTATTTGAATCCGACCTACCTATGGCATTGTCGTCTAGGCCACATAAATGAGAAATGCATTTCTAAACTCCATCAAGATGGATTTCTAAACTCATTTGATTTTGAATCATATGATACATGCTAATCTTGCTTATTAGGAAAGATGACTAAGGCACCTTTTACTGGGCACAGTGAGAGGGCCACTGAATTATTGGGCCTTATACATACAGATGTATGTGGACCATTAAATATAGCTGCCATAAGAGGTTATGTCTACTTCATTACATTTATAGATGACTTTAGTAGATATAGCTATATCTGTCTAATGAAACATAAATCTGAATCTTTTGAAATGTTCAAAATATTCCAAAATGAAGTACAAAACCAACTTGGTAAAACAATTAAAGCACTTCGATCTGATCGAGGTGGTGAATATTTGAGCAAAGAATTCATTGACCATCTTAGGAGTTGTGGGATAATCTCACAATTGACTCCTCCAGGAACACCACAAAGGAATGGCATTTCTGAACGGAGGAATCGAACACTATTAGATATGGTTCGATCTATGATGAGTCAAATAGATCTTCCACTGTCCTTTTGGGGACATGCCCTAGAGACAGCTGCGTTCACACTAAATCGTGTTCCATCTAAGGCAATTGAAAAGACACTATATGAGATATGGACTGGAAAGAAACCAAGTTTATCTTTTCTCAAGATCTGGGGATGTGAGGTATATGTTAAGCAACAAGCCTCTGATAAATTAGCACCCAGATCCACAAAGTGCCTTTTCGTGGGGTATCCTAAAGAAACAAAAGGATACTATGTCTATAATCCCACGGATAACAAAGTGTTTGTTATATTCGAAATGGTAAGTTTCTAGAAAGTGAGTTTGTCTCTAAAACAACCAGTGGGAGCGACGTACATCTCAAAGAAATTCGAGAGCCATAAGATGGTACAGAACCATATATGGAAATTAGAGAAGACTCACAACAAGTTGCTAAGCCTCCTCAAGTAACACAAGGTCCACGAAGATATGATAAGACACGGCATCAGCCTCAGAGATATAGATTTCTGATTACTGAAGGCTGTGACGTATTGCTCATTGAGCAAAATGAGCCTACCACCTATCGAGAAGCCACAGTGGGACCAAACTCTGAGATATGGCTAAATTCCATGAAGTCTGAAATACAATCCATATACGACAATTAGGTATGGACCGTAGTCGATCCACCTGAAGGTGTAAAAACCATTGGGTGTAAATGGGTTTTCAAGGAGAAAACTGACATGGATGGCAATGTAAATGTCTTCAAGGCACGACTGGTTGCAAAAGGATTCACTCAAACTCATCATGTAGACTATGATGAAACCCTTTCCCCAGTTGCAATGGCCAAATCAATCAGAATCCTTCTTCCCGTTGCAGCATATTATGACTATGAAATATGGCAGATGGATGTCAAAACAGCCTTCCTTAATGGAAAGCTGCTTGAGGATGTGTACATGATACAACCTGAAGGTTTTGTGCGTCCAGAGGACTTTGGTAAAATTTGCAAGCTTCAAAGATCCATTTATGGATTGAAGCAAGCATCTCGGAGCTGGAATCATCATTTTGATGAAGTAGTCATAGAGTTTGGATTCATTCAAAACATCGATGAACCTTGTGTTTACAAGAAGGTTAGTGGGAGCATGGTTGTGTTTCTAGTGCTTTATGTAGATGGCATCCTACTCATTAAGAATGATATTCCTACCTTGCAGAGTGTCAAGTCTTGGTTAGGAAAGTCCATTTCAATGAAAGACTTAGGTGAAGCCACCTATATCCTAGGGATTAGGATCTATAGGGATAGATCCAAAAGACTAATAGGCCTAAGTCAGAGCACATACATAGACAAGATACTGCATAGGTTCAGTATGCATGATTCAAAAAGGGGTTACATGCCCATGTCTCATGGCATCCATCTTAGTAAGGATCTGTGTCCTAGTACACCTGATCAGCAAGATAGCATGAGTAAGGTTTCATATGCCTCGGCCATTGGATCCATCATGTATGCCATGTTATGTACTCGACCGGATGTCTCATTTGCCTTAAGTATGACCAGCAGATACCAACAAGATCCTGGTGAGGGTCATTGGACTATCGTCAAGAATATCCTAAAGTACTTAAGAAGGACTAAGGACTTATTTTTTGTCTATGGTGGATTGGATGATGAGCTCTGCGTAACCGGTTACACAGATGCAAGTTTCCAAACTGACCAAGACGACCTTAAATCGCAATCTGGATATGTATTCCTCCTGAATGGTGGAGCAGTAAGTTGGAAAAGCTCCAAGTAGAGCACTATAGCATATTCTGCAACAGAAGCTGAGTATATAACAGCATCAGATGCAGCTAAAGAAGCCGTTTGGATCAGAAAGTTCATGACTGAACTAGGGGTGGTGCCTACCATCTCAAATCCAATAGATTTGTTCTGTGACAATAGATGTGCTATTGTACAGGCCAAGAAGCCTAGGACACATCAAAGGACCAAGCATATACTCTGGCGATTTCATCTTATTAGAGAAATCAATGATAGAGGTGATATAAAGATATGCAAAGTAGTAGGAGAAGATAATGTTGCTGATCCTCTTACTAAGCCACTTGCACAGGCAAAGCATGAGCGTCATGTTAGGGCAATGAGAATTAGGCAAATTAATGATTGCACCTAGGGCAAGTGGGAGGATGTTGGAAATTGTGCCCTAAGGGCCAATCATTATACTTTGAACATTATTATTTTAATGAAATTTCTCCATTCTGTTATCATATTATTTGCATGTTAACTGTGATAATTGTATCCTTGGATAATTCATAAATATGGTCCTAAAATGTCCTTGGTCGGTCATCTATGCGGGAGCAGAGATTAAACAAGATCAGTATGACTTTGATAAGATATGGAGATACGAATCAAAGTCTTAGGTACTTGTAAGAGTACAAGGTGCTGGACCGACCCACTATGAGAAAGCTACATGGATCAAGTCATAAGCTTTTCTCATGTATAACCACGTCACAATGCCCTTAGACCTAAGGTCATCATGGATTCCTACATGAGAGTTGCTAAGCTTTGAACTAGTCAAAAGTCACTTTTGACCGGGTGATGATAAATGCTACAATTGGGCTTAGTGGTTTTTCATGCAGAGGAATATGAATGATCAAGATGAAATTTGTCCCTCACATTAGTAGAGAGATATTACTGGGCCCCTCGATGAGTGAGTCTGAGAAATGTATGGCCATACTATGATGAAAGGAGTTTCTGTCTCTGTTATCAGGCTACTCAGGAATCGAGAAAGTAATGGTCAGGAACAAGAGGATGACATTATCCATGCCTTATCCTTGATCGATATATCGTATGACAAAAGGGACGTGACATGGTTGTATGACAGGTTGCATCGTGATAACGATCCTCATATGAATTGGGTAGTCGTAATGTCTTGCTAGAGACCGCTTGCGACTTTTGGGTTAGTATAGTTATTGGCCCACTGCCAACTTCATATGGGCCTACAGGGTCGCACACAAGAATGACCCAACACGAGATAATGTTTAATTTAGGGTGGATGAATTTTATATTTATATATATATAAAAATAAAATTCATTAATAATATTATATAGATATATATATTTTTGAAATATATATCTTAGATATATATATATATATATATGTATATATATTATATGATATTATTATATTTAATAATATTATATAGATATATATATTTTCAAAATATATATCTTTTATATATATATATATATGTATATATATTATATGATATTATTATATTGTGTTAGTTTTAAATTTAATTTATTAAGATATATTAAATTTAATAACTAACATGATAGAGATATAGTATCTCAGATTTAATTTATGAAGATAAATTAAATATAATGGCTCTTTATTTGGATTAAATAAATAGGTTAAATTAAAACTGTTGGACAGATTTAATTTAAACTGAATTTATTTAATTAGCTCATCAAGATAATTAATTTTTAATTAATTTCGAAATTAATGATGATTAATTTTGAAATTTGAAAATATTCCTCATAGGTTATAAACTTGATAGAGCAGATATATTGATATGCATATGAGAATTGAGAGCCGCAAGTGAAACCCTAGGAGACATTAGAGGCGCTAGCACGCAGTCTCGGTTGGAGAGCATTCGTGTGGATACCGGTAGAGGGAGCGGACTTGACGTGTTGGCTCTTAGAGATCGTGAAAACTCTAAATCATCAAAAAGGTATGAATCCTTCCAACTTGGTTTCAACGCTGTTGATAGATCCTTGATTAGGATCGGTGAAAATTTTTAAAATTCTTCCGTTGTGCCTACCGATCCTAACACCTTTTCCAAAGTTGACACCAAAAACTCAACCTTTTCTGTGGTACGATAATTGTGAGAAGAGCTTCATAGAGTTGATAGAGAGATTTACAATAGCACCAGTGTTAACAATTCCTAATCCACATTGACCCATATGGTCTACAGTGATGTGAGCAAGCATGCATTAGGATGTGTTCTGATAGGTAGAGTTGTAGCATATGCCTCTCGTCAGCGGAAGACTCACAAATTAAATTATCTTACTCATGATCTTGAGTTAGCAGCAATTGTATTTATATTGAAAATCTAGAGACACTATCTCTATGGGTCAACTGTAGAGCTGTACTGCGACCCCAAGAGTGTGAAATACTTGTATGATCAAAAAGATTTGAACATGAGATAATACAGATGGATGGAGTTGCTTAAAGATTGCAAACTGGAAATTAAGTGTCATCTAAGAAAAGCTAATGTAGTAGTAGATGAATTAAGCCATAAAATAGTGCAGGTGGTAGCCCTAATGATTCAAGAGCAGAAACTGATTGAGGATTTCAGAGATCTTAATCTGTCTAATCAGATTATGATTAGTGGCAGCAGTGTCAGTGAAATAGAAAATGATCTGAGAACAACAATTGAAGTAGCTTAGATGTAAGATGAAAGGACACAATCTCTAAGAAACATGATTGAAGGAGGAGAAACTTAGGAATACGACTTGTCACCGAGTGGATTAGTCAGATATAGAAAACAAATATATGTCCCACTACAAATGAAACTAAAATGACAAATCCTTGATGAAACACACAAGAGTAAATATACTTTGCAGCTATGAGCAACTAAAATGTATCATGAGTTAAAGTCTATGTATTAGTGGCCATGGATGAAAAGAGATGTGACAAAATTCGTAGCTCATTTATTCACTTGCCAGAAAGTGAAAGTCGAGCATCAACGACTGTCAGGGTTTCTACAGAACCCTAAAATTCCTAAGTGGAAATAGGAGAGCATTACCATGGATTTCGTGACCAGGTTACACCAAATTAGAAATCATGTTGTAATATGGGTAATCTTTGATCGATTCATGAAAATAGCTCATTTCCTACCCATTAGTATCAACTATTCTCCTGATAAGCTAGCAGAGATCTATATTAAGGAGATTGTATGGTATACCCAATAACATAATTTTTTATCGAGATCCTGGATTTACCTCTAAAGTTTAGAGATCAGTACATAAGGCCTTGGGTACCAAACTTAGATTTATCACAACCTATCATCATTAGTCAAATAGATAAATAAAGAAAACAATATAGACGTTAGAAGATATGTTGAGGGCATGTGTATTGGATTTTAAAGGAAACTGGGATTGATTCCTTTCACTTGTAGAATTTGAATACAACAACAATTATCGTAAGCTTTAAAACCCTCTATATGAACCGTTGTATGGAAAAAAGTGTCAATCGCCATTATGCTGGACCGAACTATTTAAGAAAAAATTATAACGGCCAGTCATTGTAGATTAAAAAATAGAGCAAATTAAGTAAATAAAGCAGAGATTAATTGCTGCTGAAAGCAGACAAAAGAGTTATGTCGACAAAAGACGAAAACCTTTAGAATTTGAAGTTGGCGATCACATGTTTTTGAAAGTTTCACCTATCACTGGTATTGGTAGGGCATTAAAAGTGAAGAAACCGAGCCCCAGGTATATTGGTCCATTTAAAATATTATCAATGAATCGACTAGTAGTGTATCCGATAGCTTTACCACCAAATTTGAGCAAATTACATGATGTCTTCCACGTCTCGCAGTTAAAGAAGATCAACTCGATCCAAAACACATAATTAAATATGAAGATGTAGAGATATGTGTTAGAATCGGTAGGCACAGCGGAAGAATTTTAAAAATTTTCACCGATCCTAATCAAGGATCTATCAACGGCGTTTAAACCAAGTTGGAAGGATTCATACCTTTTGATGATTCAGAGTTTTCACGATCTCTAGGAGCCAACATGTCAGGTCCACTCCCTCTACCGGTATCTACACGAATGGTCTCCAACCGAGACTGCGTGCTAGCGCCTCTAATGTCTCCTAAGGTTTCACTTACGGCTCTCAATTCTCATGTGCATATGAATATATCTGCTCTATCAAGTTTATAACCTAAGAGGGCTATTTTCAAATTTCAAAATTAATCATCATTAATTTCAAAATTAATTAACAATTAATTATCTTGATGAGCTAATTAAATAAATTCAGTTTAAATTAAATCTGTCCTACAGTTTTAATTTAACCTATTTATTTAATCTAAATAAAGAGCCATTAGATTTAATTTATCTTCATAAATTAAATCTGAGATACTATATCTCTATCATGTTAGTTATTAAATTTAATATATCTTAATAAATTAAATTTAAAACTAACACAATATAAAAATATCATATAATATTATTAATGAATTTTATATTATATATATATATATAAAATTCGTCCACCCTAAATTAAACATTATCTCATGTTGGGCCATTCTTGTGTGCGACCCTGTAGGCCCATATGAAGTTGGCAGTGGGCTAATCACTATACTAACCCAAAAGTCGCATGCGGCCTCTAGCAAGACATTACGACTACCCAATTCATATGAGGATCTTTATCACGATGCAACCTGTCATACAACCATATCACGTCCCTTGTGTCACACGATATATCGATCAAGGATAAGGCATGGATAATGTCATCCTCTTGTTCCTGACCATTACTTTCTTGATTCCTGAGTAGCCTGATAACAGAGACAAAAACTTCTTTTATCATAGTATGGCCATACATTTCTCAGACTCACTCATCGAGGGGCCCAGTGATATGTCTCTACTAATGTGAGGGACAAATTTCATCTTGATCATTCATATTCCTCTGCATGAAAAACCACCAAGCCCAATCGTAGCCTTTATCATCAGCCGGTCAAAAGTGACTTTTGACTAGTTCAAAGCTTAGCAACTCTCATGTAGGAATCTATGATGACCTCAGGTCTAAGGGCATTGTGACATGGTTATACATGAGAAAAGCTTATGACTTGATCCATGTAGCTTTCTCATAGTGGGTCGGTCCAGCACCTTGTACTCTTACAAGTACCTAAGACTTTGATTCGTATCTCCATATCTTATCAAAGTCATACTGATCTTGTTTAATCTCTGCTCCCGCATAGATGACCGACTAGGCATATTTTAGGACAATATTTATGAATTATCCAAGGATACAATTATCACAGTTAACATGCAAATAATATGATAACAGAATGGAGAAATTTCATTAAAATAATAATGTTCAAAGTATAATGATTGGCCCTTAAGGCACAATTTCCAACATCCTCCCACTTGCCCTAGGTGCAATCATTAATTTGCCTAATTCCCATTGTCGTAACATGACGCTCATGCTTTGCCTGTGCAAGTGGCTTGTAAGAGGATCAGCAACATTATCTTCTCCGACTACTTTGCATATCTTTATATCACCTCTATCATTGATTTCTCTAATAAGATGAAATCGCTGAGTATATGCTTGGTCCTTTGATGTGACCTAGGCTCTTTAGTCTGTGCAATAGCACCGCTATTGTCACAGAATAAATCTATTGGATTTGAGATGGTAGGCACCACCCCTAGTTCAGTAATAAACTTTCTGATCTAAACGGCTTCTTTAGCTGCAACTGATACTGCTATATACTCAGCTTTTGTTGCAGAATCTGCTATAGTGCTCTGCTTGGAGCTCTTCCAGCTTACTGCTCCACCATTTAGGAGGAATACATATCCAGATTATGATTTAAGGTCGTCTTGGTCAGTTTGGAAACTTACATCTGTGTAACTGGTTACGCAGAGCTCATCATCCAATCCACCATAGACCAAAAATGAGTCCTTAGTCTTTTTTAAGTACTTTAGGATCTTGTTGGTATCTGCTGGTCATACTTAAGGCAAATGAGACATCCTGTCGAGTACAAAACATGACATATATGATGGATCCAATGGCCGAGGCATATGGAACCTTACTCATGCGATCTCGCTGATCAGGTGTACTAGGACACATATCCTTGCTAAGATGGATGCCATGAGACATGGTCATGTAACCCCTTTTTGAATCATGCATACTAAACCTATGCAGTATCTTGTTTATGTATGTGCTTTGACTTAGTGCTATTAGTCTTTTAGATCTATCCCTATAGATCCTAATCCCTAGGATATAGGTGGCTTCACCTAAGTCTTTCATTGAAAATGACTTTTCTAACCAAGGCTTGACACTCTGCAAGGTAGGAATATCATTCCCAATGAGTAGGATGTCATCTACATAAAGCACTAGAAATACAACTATGCTCCCACTAACCTTCTTGTAAACACAAGGTTCATCGATGTTTTGAATGAATCCAAACTCTTTGACTACTTCATCAAAACTATGATTCCAGCTCCGAGATGCTTGCTTCAATCCATAAATGGATCTTTGAAGCTTGCAAATTTTACCAGAGTCCTTTGGATGCACAAAACCTTCAGGTTGTGTCATGTACACATCCTCAAGCAGCTTTCCATTAAGGAAGGCTGTTTTGATATCCATCTGCCATATTTTATAGTCATAATATGCTGCAATGGCAAGAAGGATTCTGATTGATTTGGCCATTGCAACTGGGGAAAAGGTTTCATCATAGTCTACACCATGAGTTTGAGTGAATCCTTTTGCAACCAGTCATGCCTTGAAGATTTACATTGCCATCCATGTCAGTTTTCTCCTTGAAAACCCATTTGCATCCAATGGTTTTTACACCTTCAGGTGGATTGACTAAGGTCCATACCTGATTGTCATACATGGATTGCATTTCAGACTTCATGGCATTTAGCCATTTCTCAGAGTTTGGTCCTACTGTGGCTTCTCGATAAATGGTGGGCTCATTTTGCTCAATAAGCAACACATCACGGCCTTTAGTAATCAGAAATCCATATCTCTGAGGCTGATGCCGTGTCCTATCAGATCTTTATGGACTTGTGTTACTTGAGGAGGCTCAGCAACTTGTTGTGAATCTTCTCTAATTTCCATCTGTGGTTCTGTACCATCTTGTGGCTCTCGAATTTCTTCGAGATGTACGTCACTCCCACTGGTTGTTTTAGAGACAACCCCTCTTTCTAGAAACTTACCATTTCGAATAACAAACACTTTGTTATCGGTAGGATTGTAAACATAGTATCCTTTCATTTCTTTAGGATACCCCACGAAAAGGCACTTTGTGGATCTGGGCGCTAATTTATCAGAGGCTTGTTGCTTAACATATACCTCACATCCCCAGATCTTGAGAAAAGATAAACTTGGTTTCTTTCCAGTCCATATCTCATATGGTGTCTTTTCAATTGCCTTAGATAGAACACAATTTAGTGTGAACGCAGCTGTTTCTAGGGCATATCCCCAAAAGGATGGTGGAAGATCTGTTTGACTCATCATGGATTGAACCATATTTAATAGTGTTCGATTCCTCCGTTCAAAAACGCCATTCCTGTTAGAACAAGCGTTTCACCCAAGAAGGGGGGTGAATTGGGTGATACTAAAATTTCGTCGGAAATGTAAAGCTTTAACAGTGGAATTAAAACAGTAAGGAGTGAGGAGAAATATCACCGAAGTGTACACCGGGAGTTATACTGGTTCGGCCACAACCACTTTGACCTACGTCCAGTCCTCAGAGCTTCTCTGAGAGTTCCACTATAACTTCCAAGATTCAGTGGGTTCTTGGCACCTCAGTACAAGCAAGTTCCTTCACCTGGACACTCGCTCCCCCTTACAAGTTGTAATCCAATCCCAACTCAAGGTTCCACAACCTTAAGTTATCTCAATAACAAATATTGAGTTTGAATGAAATATCTCTCTTACAGAGTGAATAAGAATCACTGAAGCATAGAAATATAATTTCAACATGAAGACAGAGCAATGAACTTGATAATTCGTTTTTGTGTGTTCTTGTTGTTCTTTCTCTGTTTGGATGTTCCCATATATATAGATATGTTGGTGAAGACCGTTGGAACACTTTCTTTTGTCCGTTGGAGAGAGCGCAGCCACTATTGACTTTTCCAGTTTTTGAAAAATATCCGTTGGCGGTGGTTGGCATTTGAATGTTTCATTTGACTTCCATTACTTGACATGATTTCTTCATTGTTCATCTGTAAATAGGCTTAGAATACTAATACAATGAAATATTAATCATATAGGAATCAAATCAATGAACGTTTGAATGATTTCTGGATTTCTGGGTTTGCTTACTCGAGTAGCTACTCGAGTATTACTTGAAGTTTACTCGAGTACTTACTCGAGTATCATCGGGAAATCTTTGATCAATTGCAAGTCAATGAATAAATACAAGATTACTCTAGTAGTGCATGGAATAACCAATTTTCAAACCTTTGGAAATATATGTTTACTCGGGTACCTACTTGAGTAATGCACTTACAACTTTATGAGTTACTCGGGTACAAACTCGAGTAAACCTTCAAATAAACTTTTGGTTACTCGATGCTTTACTCCGGTAATGTTGGCAGGATTTCAAGGCCGAGAGCAACTACCTTGTTACTCGAGTGCTTACTCGAGTAAACTTACTCTTTGGGCACCACTTACTCGGGTAATGGCTTGAAGTTTTCCTTGAAAAGATTTCTGCATACTCGGGTACCTACTCAAGGAATCCACTTAAAATAGAACATTAAATACTTGCATACTAGAGGAATGACTCGAGGAAAATAAGATAAAATTATATCACGTTAATCGGGTACCACCTTCAAGTTTTCACTTACTTCAGTGCGTTACTCGAGTAGCTCCTCGAGTAACATTGGAGTAGTACAAAGTGCCGAGAGCTCCACAATTTCAGAAACAGAGTTACTCGAGTAGCTCCTCGAGTAACATTGGCAGGCCGAGAGTAACTCCAAGTTTTTACCTGGTTACTCGAGTAGCTCCTCGAGTAACATTGGCAGGCCGAGAGCAACTTGAAAATACTTATACTATTACTCGAGTACCTACTCGAGTAACATTGGCATGTTACTGGAAGTTGTCTCTGGGTACTTCAAGTTTCGTCTCATTACTCGAGTAGCTACTCGAGTAATGCTTTAGAAAACTTGCTTCTGATCAAGTTTCTCAGCTTTTTCTCTTGGTCTTTCTTCATTACTCCAATGCTTACTTCAAGTGATGCTTATCCTGTTATTACTTTATTCAAACTTATTTATTAGACAATTCTTTTTTTTATACCATTCTTTTGTTATCATCAAAACATGAGATTTAACAATTCCTTTGTGGTGTTCCTGGAGGAGTCAATTGTGAGATTATCCCACAACTCCTAAGATGATCAATGAATTCTTTGCTCAAATATTCACAACCTCGATCAGATCGAAGTGCTTTAATTGTTTTACCAAGTTGGTTTTATACTTCATTTTGGAATATATTGAACATTTCATAAGATTCATATTTATGTTTCATTAGACAGATATAGCTATATCTACTAAAGTCATCTATAAATGTAATGAAGTAGACATAACCTCCTATGGCAGCTATATTTAATGGTCCACATATATCGGTATGTATGAGGCCCAATAATTCAGTGGCCCTCTCACTGTGCCCAGTAAAAGGTGCCTTAGTCATCTTTCCTAATAAGCAAGATTTGCATGTATCATATGATTCAAAATCAAATGAGTTTAGAAATCCATCTTGATGGAGTTTAGAAATGCATTTCTCATTTATATGGCCTAGACGACAATGCCATAGGTAGGTCGGATTCAAATCGTTTGATTTTATCCTTTTAGTAGTTACGTTATAGATATTCCTATTATTGGGATGTTCCAAATTTAATATATAATGACTAACATACAAATCACCATCAGCATAGAAAATGTCATTACGATAAATAGAACATTTACCATTCCTAGTAATGGAAGTATAACCTTCCTTATCCTAATAAGAAAGAGAAACAATGTTACTACTCAAAGAAGGAACATAATAGCAATTGTTCAAAACTAACAAAAGCCCACTGGGCAGAACTAATTCATAAGTGCCTACGGCTAAAGCAGCAACTATTGCTCTGTTTCCAACTCGTAGGTCTACCTCGCCCTTCTTCAGCTTTCTACTATCCTTTAGACCCTGCACATTTGTACAAATGTGAGAACCACATGCAGTATCTAATACCCATGTAGAGGAAGTAGAAAAATGAATGTCTATAACATAAATACCTGAAGCGATAGCATCGCTATCCTTCTTTTTCTTTTTCAGATCTTCCAGGTAGAGTTTGCAATTCCTCTTCCAATGACCGGGTTCATTGCAGAAGTAGCAGACTCCTTCCTTTGGAGGCTTTGCCTTCTTGGGTGCAGGCTTGGTTTCAGGCTTGTTTGATTCTTTGATCTTACCACCTCAGCCATTACCCATCCATTTGCCCTTCCCTTTCTTTTTTATACCCTTTCCTTTCTAAACCATCAAAACTGTGCTAGGCTTTTTCTTAATGCTTTGCTTAGCAGTTTTGAGCATCCCATGCAGCTTAGAAATTGATTTCTCCATGTTGTTCAAGTTGTAGTTCATAATAAATTGGTCATAGCTCTCCGGGAGTGAGTTAAGGATCAAATCCATAGCTAACTCCTGGCTCATGGGAAATCCAAGCCTCTCAAGGTGATCAATATAGCCTTTCATCTTTAAGACATGAGTACTAACTGATACACCTTCAGCCATTTTACAGGAATGTAAGGCCTTTGTGGTCTCGTACCTTTCTTGCCTTGCCTGTTGTTGGAACATTTCCTTGAGATGTACAATCATCTCATGAGCCTCCATGAGTTCCAGATCTCTTTGGAGCTCTGGAACCATAGTGGCAAGCATCAGGCAACCTACATCCACAGAGCCATCCTTATGCTTTGTGTAAGCATCTCTCTAAGCTCTTAGTGTAACCCCCTCCGTAATTATATCCGAAATACGTGATTAAAATGAAATAGAGACCAATAATAATCAAATAATATTTACTAACCCATCACATGATGGGGATTTCAAAAATACCTTTCAAAATCATTTATAAACTTGGTCTCATATTCACATTTCGAATACAATTACTACGCGAAGATAAATCACATTCATAAAAATATAAGAGTGCACAACATAATCATCCCGGCAATCTCAGGTACATACCTTCGCTAAAGATATACAGGGCATAATTGCCCATTTCATTTCCTCAAATAGGGATTACACAATCTCATCTTGAACGAGTCGTGCCGCTCCCTCCATGATCCACTTGCCCTGTCTAAATTGTTGGTAAGGGAGGGTGAGATTCGAGAGAATCTCAGTAGGGAAACATTATCAATATGCAGGCAAGATAAGTGTTTAATGCATGACATGCTTGCATCACATAACTCATGCACACATACAATGACAAATCTATAAGCTCAATGCTTCGAACGATACACATATGGCCATAACATATATTGAAACATAGCTTCAAATCATTCATACATGTTCCACATAATCAAGCAAAGCAATAACATGCATCAACACATTAATACAGTTATCAAAGCATGCTGGAGAGATAAGTTCCCTACCTTAACCCTTTTATGCCTCGAAACGTGTGCCTCAATCTACGTGCAAAGAGCTCGGGGCTTTATATTCGATCCTACAATGTCAAATGTTCTATTTAGACACTTTCATAGTGTTTCTGGGGGTTATATGAAGCTATATTGAAAATTTACTAAAATGCCCCCGGGGACCCGTCCCGGCCCCACCATACCCGGTCCGGCTGTACTTTTCCTGAAATTTTGACATGGGCTATTCTAACATATTTTTGCCCAAGGAATCCATTTCTGGACTCAGAATTATCAAATTCAATGTCAATTACAAAATTACCCTTGACAGCCGTTTTCGTAATTATGCTTTTTCGACCTTTTCCGAAAAAGTGCCCAACTATAACCTCACCTAATTTTCGCTCCTGAACTCAATGGAATCATAAAATCATTGAAAATCCAACTCTAAGACCCATTTCTAGAGCTGGCCGAAATTCTCAAGTATTCCGGGGAAAATTGGGGTTTTTCGGTTTCGGCTCCGTAAACGCGTTCTTTTCCGCTCCTAACCACTTTATTGACTATTCCATTAGGTTACAACTACCATTTAGTACCAATTTGGGCAGCATAACAGCCCCACACACCTATTTTCTTTTTTTGAAACTAATGACAATCCGGCAAAATTTCACCGATTAAATTGTCCACAGCAGCCAGAATAGTCAATATACAAGAGTTTGGAAGTTACCTCAAGCTCCCACTAGCTTTTCTCAAGAGTGGCTGAAACCCTATCCCTTCTTAACCATAAAAATTGAGCTTCCAACACCTTAAAGAATATGAAAGAGAAGCTTAGGAGCAAGGTTATACGCGTTAGGAGCTAGATTGTTGGAGAAATCGGCTTACCTTGTGAGATTTCTCCTCTTTCTCTCTCTAAGAGCTCTCAAACGTCTCTCTATCTTTTCAGCTGAAACTCAAGAAAGAAATGAGAGAAAGAAGAAGATGGGAAATATTTTAATTCCATGATGATGTCATCTTTTATTTTGTTGATGTCATAATTCCCATTTTCAGATTTTCTGGTAGATTTTCTGCCCAAATTTTGAAAAATCATAACTAATTCTATAAAAATCAAAATGAGGTGATTCCAAAACCAAATGAAAGAAATTTAAGTATTCTTGATAGGAAAAATATTGGCCATTAATAAAAAGCATCACACAATTCCAGAATTACATAAAACCCATCACTGCCCCAAAACAAAGTTTAGTTTCCATCCCAAATTTTGGACAGTCATATCTCCTAGTTCACAAAATGAAATGTCACAAATTATATGTCCATTTTGAAGCTTGTGATGTGAACTATAAGACTGGAAATTTTCAGAATTTTTCGACACCATTTGGTCATTCAAAATGTTCACACAAATTGACTTCCCAGAATAGAGTTTCACTGGACAGAATTTCAGATTTTGCATCTTTGCTTCAATTGGTTCCATTTTCATACCAAAACATCATTCCCACATAAATTTTCACAAGGAATCCATTGGAAACACCAAATCAATCAAATTCACATTACATTGACATGTTTTCACAACAATCTCAACATGTCAACACAATTCACATTCAATTCTTCCCTCTATTCTAAGTCAATTTGGATGTTAATCCATAATTGAACTCAAATACAGGGTTTCGGCACTGTTCACAACACACACGAATCACATTCGAGTGCCAAATCACATCATATTCTCCAAAAGGGTTATTTATCACTAACCATATCCACTTTTGAAGTCATTAACCCTTAATCACAATTTGGAATCTTGCTAAACCGGGGCTACTAATCCAATAATCTCAGGCTTATTCTCTAGCCTCAAGTCTCAAAAGCTGGGGTATTACACTTAGAGCATTGGCTACAGGCTCCTCTGGAATGGGTTGATCTAGGATATAAACCTTTCTTTCCCGCTTGAGAACAATTCTCAAGTTCCTGAACCAGTCAAGAAAGTTTGTCCCATTGAGTTTGTCTTTCTCAAGGACCGATCGCAATGATAGTGTAGCAATATTACTAGTCGACATGATTCTACAATTAAAATATGCAAAGTTAGTTAGTAATCTCCCACTAAATTAATAACCCTCAATATAATAATTAGTGGGCTAAGATCCATATTTGGCTTAAACTTAAGTCTGCTTGGCAAGACGCTTAAATTCAAGTTATTTAGGTAGGTAACCTATTTACCAATTACATCACATGTAACTCTTAGATCTTTATGGGATTTAATCATCATATGATCCGGCATATTTACCCCCATCTAATGCCTTGAGATTCAAAAACTGTTTTTTTAATCTCAATTAATTCAAAACAATAATGAATATTATGATTAGCACCATTACTCAAGCTTGTCTTATCAAGATAACTAAAGTGCATCCACTTTGGTGGTTTCCACAATTGAGCGATCTAGGTTTTGACAAGTATTCATTAATTGATGGCATTATGACTTAAGATTTGATCAGAGGGCTTAATTAATTAGTTTTGTTTATATGGATGCAATCGTGGTCGTATCTCATATAGATAAATGCATATAAACTCAAAAGTATTCATGCAATAATCTAATCAAAAGCATAATTTAAATGTGGCACAACATGGCTTACCTAACCTAAAATCCTCCCAAGCCAATGAGAGGACTTCTCTAAATAAGAAAAGAAATACATTGAGAGAAACCTCGTTTAAACATTCGAGGGGAGTGAGATAAGAATATAACGTACATCGAGACTATTTAGAGAAAGGCACGGCACGTAGGCCGTATTTAAACATTACAACCCTTTGTAAAATTCTAAAGCCATGTTGTTCACCATACCCAAACAAGTATAAATAATAAACCACAATAAGAATTCATACAATATGAAAGCAATAAATGTCGTGATCAGATTATATTGCGCTACGTAGAGGTGGTCACGGCGGTCTCGCTAGCCGGTTAGCGGGCGGGGTCAAAAACAACGGCCCAGAAAGCTTCTGATCCGGATTGTCTACCCCAAAGTTTCGAATCCATAAATCCAATTAGAGACACTAACGTGTCTGTACGCCAACTACGATCTCCGGTACCCTGCCCAATTTCATGCTTGTTCAAAACAAAAATCACATACATGTTTCAAGATATACATGTTCGGAATCGATTTCATGCTTGTTCCAAAACGAGAATTACATACATGTTTCAAAACCGAAAGTGAAACAATTTCAAGATTCAATTTAAACGAAAACGAAAATCAACGGAATTACAAGGTCACATCTTTCTAAATAATTTCGTTTCCTATTAACCAAATCACATGCATATTTGAGTGTTTCTTATAAACATATGTACACATCCCATATATATCACATGTATAAGAACAAAAACTCAGTTTAAACGCACAATTGATCTAGCTCTGATACCACTATTAGAATTCGTAGGCACAGCGGAAGAATTTTAAAAATTTTCACCGATCCTAATCGAGGATCTATCAACGGCATTTAAACCAAGTTGGAAGGATTCATACCTTTTGATGATTCAGAGTTTTCATGATCTCTAGGAGGCAACACGTCAGGTCCACTCCCTCTACCGGTATCCACACGAATGCTCTCCAACCGAGACTGCGTGCTAGCATCTCTAATGTCTCCTAGGGGTTTCACTTGTGGCTCTAAATTCTTATGTGCATATGAATATATCTGCTCTATCAAGTTTATAACCTATGAGGGCTATTTTCAAATTCAAAATTAATCATCATTAATTTCAAAATTAATTAACAATTAATTTTCTTGATGAGCTAATTAAATAAATTCAGTTTAAATTAAATCTGTCCAACATTTTTAATTTATCCTATTTATTTATTCCAAATAAAGAGCCATTAGATTTAATTTATATTCATAAAATAAATTTGAGATACTATATCTCTATCATGTTAGTTATTAAATTTAATATATCTTAATAAATTAAATTTAAAATTAACACAATATAATAATATCATATAATATATATATATACATATATATATATATATATATAAGATATATATTTCAAAAATATATATATCTATATAATATTATTAATGAATTTTATATTATATATATATATAAATATAAAATTCATCCACCCTAAATTAAACATTATCTCGTGTTGGGCCATTCTTGTGTGTGACCCTGTAGGCCCATACGAAGTTGGCAGTGGGCCAATAACTATACTAACCCAAAAGTCGCAAGCGGTCTCTAGCAAGACATTACGACTACCCAATTCATATGAGGATCGTTATCACGATGCAACTTGTCATACAACCATTGTCACGTCCCTTTTGTCACACGATATATCGATCAAGGATAAGGCATGGATAACGTCATCCTCTTGTTCCTGACCATTACTTTCTCGATTCCTGAGTAGCGCCTGATAATAGAGACAGAAACTCCTTTCATCATAGTATGGCCATACATTTCTCAGACTCACTCATCGAGGGGCCCAGTAATATCTCTCTACTAATGTGAGGGACAAATTCCATCTTGATCATTCATATTCCTCTGCATGAAAAACCACCAAGCTCGATCGTAGCCTTTATCATCACCCGGTCAAAAGTGACTTTTGACTAGTTCAAAGCTTAGCAACTCTCATGTAGGAATCCATGATGACCTCAGGTCTAAGGCATTGTGACGTGGTTATACATGAGAAAAGCTTATGACTTGATCCATATAGCTTTCTCATAGTGGGTCGGTCCAGCACCTTGTACTCTTACAAGTACCTAAGACTTTGATTCATATCTCCATATCTTATCAAAGTCATACTGATCTTGTTTAATCTCTGCTCCCGCATAGATGACCGACCAGGGACATTTTATGACAATATTTATGAATTATCCAAGGATACAATTATCACAGTTAACATGCAAATAATATGATAACAGAATGGAGAAATTTCATTAAAATAATAATGTTCAAAGTACAATGATTGGCCTTTAGGGCACAATTTCCAACAATATGGGATGATCTTACATATGAGGTTGACCTTGAAGAAATTATCGATTGTCAGGAGAAACAACTCAGACACAAGAGTGTCCCGTTTGTAAAAGTTGTTTGGAAAGGGTTATCTCCTTGGGAAACAACCTGGGAAACAAAGAAAGACATGTGCAAGCGTTACCCATAATTTATAAATATGTTCATGTAGCAAATTTTGTGGACAAAATTTTATTGATGGGGAGGCGGAGAGCTATAATATCCTAATTTTCAATCACCAAACTTCCTTGTAAATTAGTTACATTGAATTTAATAAAATGGTGAATTTTGGTGCACTTGCCATGACAAAATAATTTAAAGTAAAGGTTACATAAAGTTTAGTTAAGTTGAGACACAAAAGTTTAATTTTTATCTCATTAAAGGGCTATAAAAATAATCCTAAATGAAGTATGGAATAGCACAATCCTTGGCCTAATTTATTATGTAAATTTCAGCCAAAAACCAAAAGGAAAGAAGGAAAACAACATTTAATACAAAAATAGGAAAAATGTAAGGGCAAAATGGTTATTTGTGAAATAATAAAGAAGACTCTTGATTGTTCTATGAATTAATGGCCAATTTCGGTTAAGATAGAAAAGAAGGAAAAATGAAATTTGGACACAAAGGATGCCATGTGGAAGCATTACAAGCCAAGTAGAAAAAGAAAATAATAAAATAATGTGACATGTGCAAAAATTTTAATAAAATAATAATGTTTTGAAGAGGTGGAAGAGGCTTCTTAAAGAAGTCATTTGACATCTTCCAAAGGCCATATTTTCGGCCAAAACAAGAGACGAGAGGGAGAGACAAGTTTGAAGAACACTAGAAGCAAAGAGAGACAAGGTGATGAAGAAGCAAACTTAAGTAAGTTTGGTTGCAAAATTCATGTGTTATTGTCTCTAATCTCTTAGAAACCTCTTTTAATCTTCAAATCCATCTTGAAATCACATGAAGTAAGATGGAAATCAAAGAGAGAGAAGGAGGATAGGTGTCCATTTTGAAGGAAAAGATGAGAATCAAAAGGTAAGTCATGAAACTTGATTCTACATGTTGATTAGTTGTTGTAGTTGATGAAATTAGTTGAATTCTTGGTTTGGTTGGATTGATTTTATAGGAGAAAAGCACAAGTACCTCCTGATAGGAAAGCACAAGTTCCATCTGGCCAAGCAGGACCTAGTCGAGGTAGTGAGACAAGTAGGGGTCAAATAGTCATTTGATCTTGAACATTGAACACAAATTGGCTAGTAAGGACAAAATAGTCCTTTTGTTCTTGAACACATAACAGACAGACAGATTCTAGTGTTTATTTCTTATACATGATATAGTTCATTGAATGTTTATTTATTGCATTTTATATGATTGATTTTATGTTACTACTGAGATTCATATGAATCTCACCCCTTTCCATAAAATTTAAATTATTAAGCTAGAAGGAGCGACTAAATGGGAAAAGATGTTGACACTAGCAACTGAAGGTTCCAGTCGAGTTTAAGTATAATTGTTGGTTATCTGTAATACATTTTGTAATTTAAATATTGTAAATATTTTATTTTTGAATCCTGTGGGAACTCCTGTACTGTAATCAAGTATTTTATATCAGTATTTATGCTATTTTTGTTTGCCCACTGAACTACATGACATCACTTTGATATAAGTGTCGAATTAATAAGAGGTTTGACATGTATACTGTAATATCCTGAATTGTAATCAAGGATTAATAACTTCAAAGTGATGTAATTAATGATAATTAAGCACTTTTGAAGTATATGTTGTGTAATGTGATATAAAGGTGTTTAGTGATGGTTTAGTAAGCATTGTGATAATCAAGGGGAAAATGGTAAATTTACCAATCAACGGGTCAGATACCGAAGAGAAAACTCCCTAGTAATTGAGACCAATGGTTAGGATTGTGATTAAGAAATTGGTAGTGCTTATGCATGTGTTATATGAATTCATAGAAGGAAGGGTGAGATTGTGCCATGTGTTCAAATGAGAGCCATGGGATTTGAAGTCAAAAAGTCAAATGTTTTTCCCTCTCTCTTCCCTTGTCAAGTCGGTTGTGTGTGTGTGTATGTGTGAAGGGAAAATCTCATCATCATCCTCTCACTCTCTCATCTCTCTCCTCACTTCCATTTCTGTCTCAAACTAACCAAGAAAGAGAAAGAGAAAAGCTTGGTTTTAGGTAAGTGAATGCCTTCAAATGCTTATATTATGTCTATTAAAGTTGTTCATGGTGTTGAGGGCTTCCTTGCCATGCTTTCAGAATTTTGAAAAGTGGTGTTTGATAGTTGAACAAATTTGAAAGTTGGTGGAATCAAGGTTTTGATTTCTGCAAGTTTAAGAGGTAAGCTTTTGATGAATTTTGGTATATATGTTATGATTTTTGGTTAAGCTTAGTAAATTCTGGATTTTTGCCCTGATTTCTTGTGATTTTAGAAGATATGAATTAAGTGATGTAATATGGTGAAATAGATGCCAAATAGTATATGAGAGTTAATGGTTTTGGTTTGGATTTGAAAAGAGGAAGTTTGGCAAAGTGTGGTTTTGGGTGATCTTGTGACCTAGAGATGGGAATGTGTTGCTTGAGTGGGAGTTTGGTTGTTTTAGGTTTACCAATGGGTTCCTTGTTTAAAATGAGTAAGAATGAGTTTTAGAACAAGTCTTAGGACCCTTGGTAGCAAATTGGTCAATTTTGGAAAACCATATCAGTTGCTGCGATTTGGCATCTGATAGACATCACTCGAGTGAGGGAGGATCTCACTTGAGCACGATATGGAATTCTAGGTGAGCACACTTCCTGACTTTACGAGTGCGATATGATCTCACTCGAGTGAGCATGGGCATGCTCGAGTGAGGGAGTCAGCTTAAGACCTAGGAGTTTATGGTTGCTCTCGGGTAGTCACTCGTTGGGCCTCACTTCTTGGTGCTCGAGTGCACTTGAGGTCATTGCTCGAGTACAGCTTCTTGTGCTCTAGTGAGTATGAGAAATATTTCGAGGTTTGCTCTCGAGCAAACACTTTCTATGTCTCACTCGCTGGTGCTCGAGTGCAATTGGGGGTGTCACTCGAGTGAGAATTCCATTACTTGAGTGAGCCAGCCCAAAATCAGAAATTCTTCCAAGAAGGAGGGTCTTCAGGGTAGATTCTCCTAACCCCTTAGGCATATGTTTAGACCTACAATAGTCACCTAAAGAGTTTAAATGATAACCAACTTAAAGTATTATAGAATTAAGAACTTGGAAAAGAAATTGACAGGTTGTCCCTAAACTTGGTTTACAAGATTTGATATTTGCCATCCTCGAGAGCCCACAGTACTGAAAAACATCAGGAAAGGACCAGATAGTGACTCTATCTCTTATACTATGTGTAATACACTGTATGTGTGTTGTATCACTGTTTTGTGATGATCTCTGATGCTGCTGCGGTTACAGCTGGTGATAGCTGTCGTTATACAGCAAAAGTTGTCGTTTACAGCATAAGCTGTCGTTATTGTGATTACTGCGTAAGCTGTGGTTATTGTGAATTACAGCGAGAGCTGTCGCATTGTGTATACAGCCGTGAGTACTGTCGTTTGTGGTAAAATTCATGTATCTTGTGTTGCTGCTGTTGTTGCTGTTTGTGATTTACATACATGCTTTGTGTTTAAGCATTGTGTGAGCGATTCGTTACTACTGGGATTCTCTTGAATCTCATTCTTTCCAATGACTAACATTTCAGACAGAGCATGTGGCTCAAAAGAAAAGCGGGCAACCCGGAGCGATTAGGACCCTTTAGGGGTATATTTGATTTTGGAGATGTTTGTTATCCATTTTGAACTTGGGATTACTGTATAATTTGCAATGTAAATGTTATTGTAGTGGAGATTGGTTGTGTAATCCCCTAGAGAGACTTACAAACACTTCGATGATATATATATATGGAACCCGGGAGTTGCCGGGAATTTGATTACACACTCTGATATGAATGAATGTATATTAACTGCACAGGTATATTCGAACATTGAAATTGAGACCAGGATGGGAAAAAGGTTTTGAAAGATTTTTTGTGAAAATCCTACTGTAAGGTAGGAAGTTAAAATGAGTTTAAATCATCCAATGGTCTCTAATCTGATTTTATTATACGTTATCGAATTATAATTACGTGTTTAAAGGCAGGGGGTTACATATACCAGTGTGTCTTGGAAAATGTCGGATGTAGGCTTGTGGGCCCCATATGGCACCACATATACCCTTAGTGTGCCTTCAAGTTGGTGCTGAAGTGTGCCAATGTACACTGGCATTGGTATATTTTATTCGACTAATTTTACACACCGTGCCATCGTATAGTCTCTAGAATTATTCTCTACCCAGAGGGCCGAATCATAGAGTCCCTGAAAAGCTTTCTATGTCTCAGACATTCTTAGGACTTTTGCTAAATTAGGCTTAGTAGTATGCTTGATTTAGGCTTATTCTTAAGCTTCTAGGCCCAAAATTCGGGATATTACATACTGTGTATGAATCCCACATAGAACCATTGTATCCAGATTCATAGCTTGATTTACATGCAATGTTGTAACATTTACTAATTCCACACTATGGTAAGAAAATTTCTATTTGATTTGTAAATATTTGTTTGTAGATAGAAACACATGGTTGGTGTTGATTTTGTTTAGGGGTGTGTATTTGGTGTTGTTTCTTTTAGTAAGGCACAAAGAGTATACTTCACAAAGAAGATGATATGATGCTAGCCAAGCGTGCTTTAGAGTTACCCTAGAATTTCACTTAGTTTCTTTAGATGATTTTTGTTTATTTGTTTCTTGTAATGTAAAGTAGTTTTTGGTACTTTTTTCTAAAAAAAGAGTAAAATTTCACAAACAATAGAGTCTAATCTCCTCTGACATATTAAGGGTAAAAGGTATATTCCCCTCAATTCACAGTGAAGTATTGAAGGGTTTCACTAAAGTTTAGGTGCGTGCAAATATATAAAGTGCCCTAACCACCCATAAAAAGCCTAGTTTGTTGATCACTCACAACCTTATAATATCACACTCACACAAACTTTGCAAGTAATACAGGTAATGTAAGTTGTAAATGTTTATCTAGACAACTACAAGTATGGAGTGTAAGTTGTAAATAATTGAAAATAATAATTCACATAAATACTTAGTCAAATAATTATGAATATTGGGAGTGATGGTTGCGAATATTTGAAACGAACTACAAGGTTTGAATGAATAATTCGAAATGGTTTAAATTCATATTTCAAATCAAAAAAAGGAGCATATGATTATTAAATTGATATGTGATCTAATTAATTCTTAATTTGTATAGAACTTGATAGTTTTCTAAAATAAAAACTTTAAAACTTTTTGACATTCTCTCTAGTAGATCTTAAATTTAAGAGTTGCAAAGAAAGTTTGCTTTAGTGCTAAATATAGTACATCAATCTTATTTGTCTTTCAAATTTATAAATTTGTTCCTAAATGAACTCTCTTAATTGATTGCCCATATCAAGTGGGTTTTCCATCAAGGGAGTAATTTACAATGCAAATTATTCAAAGGGAAACTTTAGGGAAACCAATGCATATTTATTATAAATAACTAACTTAATCTAATTTTTTTAATCTTTACAAATTAATTTTCAAGCTCCTACATGTAGGACAAGAGGTTGTACAAGAAAAGACTAATTAATTGCATGGAAAATAAATTGATTAGATTTATGTTTAATTTTTCTTGAATATATAGCCTAAAAAGCACATAGGCATTAGAAAATGTTTTTTTAGTTACTTAATCCTAGCCATTTGTAGAATATAATAGAGATATGCATAACATATCAATCCTAGCGTGCTTTTTAAATCCCTTTTTTCTATTATCAATTGTTTGATATGATTTATTTTCATTTGAATTCAAATGATATCGGTCGGTGTTTTGAGGTCTTTGTAAATTTAAAGCTTGTGATTTCTAGGCTTTCTGATTCTTCTTCTTCATGAAAGCTGCTTCTTATTTGATGACAAGGGTTTTATATGGTGGCCAACAGTGGTTGGTGATGAGTTGCAAGTGGTTTTGTGTGATGAAGATCAATCCCACCTACTTTTTCTACGTTGAGTCCTAATAAAATATAAAATATTATCTTCAATCTATCTATCAATCCATGTCTGTTCTAAATTGCCAATATCTCATGGTTCCCTCTAGTAAAATTTCTTTATAGGCTGTTCAACTTTGGGTCCATGTCCACCATTGATGGGCTGAACATTTTCTTAAGAAACAAGTAGCCTTATTAAATAATAAACAAATCAGCATTAATTACATATTTGTTAATTGAGAAACAAGTAATTGTATAATAGGAAATTAATCAGGAATTAATTTTCTGATTATTACTTAGAGGGAAAGTTGGAGTGCACATAACTTCCTAATGAGTGATCTCCCTATACCTCTATAAATAGGATGTACCTCCCTCAGCTGAACCTCACCTCTGCCATTGAGCTATCACGTAATCTCTCTTCTGTCCTACCATCTTTCTTTTTCTGGTGATCTACTGTGCGAATCTTATTTAGGCTCTGGTAGTCTAATAATTATGTGAGCATTATTATGTTCGAGTTATGGAGAATTGGAGCATTAACTTGAATCTAAACATGGATACGCTATGGTATGTAAGTCTCTTCTCTATCTTGATTTTCCTTAATTGGCATTAGAGCCAGTTGATCCTGAGGCTGTGATTATTCTCTGTGAATAACCATATGATATAATTTAATTATATCTCTATCATATTTTATTTCTTGAGGCTGTGATTTATATATTTGATAAGAGTGGGACGGTAGTAGACCTCCCTGTCATGAACTTTGGTTGGTGGCGAGGCAAAATAAAGATGGCTTATATGACGATCCTCAGGTGAAAGAGGTCATCAATAAAATGGCAAGTATTAATATTGTCCCTCAATTTATGGAAGTAATGTCTTTAATTAACTATCAATATTAGTATAAATAACAAGGACAAAAATATGAAAAATATTATGGTCAATGGCTACCTCAAAGAAATAACAACGATGAAAAATATGAAAAGCTCCAAAACTAGAGTGATGAAATGCATAAACAAATACTGTTTCTCATAGCTGATGAAGGAGCATTGTACAAAGCAACAATGAGGAAGTGTGACAAGCCATGTTGTGGGATCTATCAAATAAAACTAGACTAACTATGTACTATAGTGATGCTAACATAGGTCAATCTCTTTGAGGAGCTAATTATTTAGTCTGTAGCTAACTAAGTAGCAATTAATTAACTATTTTTAACTAAGTTAAGCTGCTTTATATAGGTTTTTCCAAGTTTACTGAATGAAATGGAGTATTGTGGAATGTGAATATGATGAGCTTCCCTGACTTTTGGTTTAACTAACCCTCATATATATTCCAAATTAGCTTGAGTTCAATTCATAACTAAGTACAAAAGCTAGTGAAGGATCCTTCCAAGCATATATCACTAATGCACTAATCTCACTTAACACCTAAGTTCAATTAGTTAATTAGAGATACTTTATAGGAACTTAGCTTGCAGAGGATTTGCAATCAGAATGCTATTCCCTTGCCTAACCACTAACCTAGTCAATTAACCAAAAGCATGAATACATGAGATGCTAATGAAATTTTGCAAAGTGATGCTATAATCTAACCCACAAATGATTCAGTGCAACATCCAAAGCAAGCATAATCATCCAGATTACAATTAACCAACCAAAATCCTCAACTACATATGCAAGGCATAACATCTAGCTAGAACCCTAGAATTATAAATCATATATAGAGTGAGCAGAAGATGAAATCAATAACATAGAACTCCCCTGCCAGCACATAGGACTCAAAATAGCTTTATTAAATCATCAAGGATTGGAGGAATCACATTCTCATGACTAGAGAATAACTACATCGAGCCTTAGGCTCTCCTTTGGCCATCGAGTAGTGATAGAAATAAAGGGAGCTAGAAGAGTAGTGCGACGAGGAGAAGAACAGAGATGATGATGATGAGCGATGGAGGTAATTGAAGCCGAATGTAACATGTTACGAGTGTAAATGGTCTATTAGAAAGTACAAGTGTACATTGTCATAAACAAGTAATATAAAAGTGAGTAGAGTATCATTCCCTCGAGGATTGATCACTAAGTACCGAAATGAGTAATTTTAACTCTATTTAGTCGATTGATTAGTTGGTAATTGAGAGTAAGAAATAAAAGATGAGTAAATATGAATGCAAATGATATGAAATAACTATGAGAAAAAACCCTAGAGGTCAGATTTCACTTAATAAATTTCGGATTAAATCACTTATCTATTCTAGCCCAATTTCTTTCACATGATTGACAGTCGAGTTTCACTAATTTAATTACTAGCCTCTTCCAAGGTCAAGCAATTCTGTAATTAATTGCTAATCCAATATATTCCTATATGAATTTAAGAAATTAATTATGCAATAAGATTTATGGAACTCAGTAAGACTACACAACTTATATGAATATATTCATATTTCATATGCAAGTCATGGTTTTAATTATAGGATCTATACACATACATCTCCTTCCAATCTCTACATGCATATTGAAATCATTCAAAAGATGGCCAATCAATCAAAAGCATTAAGAATAATAATTAAAACTCAATCATGAAGGAGAAATTCAAACTAGATTTAATAAGTTAAGATTCAATTCGTCATTAGTAAGCTATGTCATCACCCTAGAAAAATGGAAATTTAACACATGATAAAATTTAAAATAAAACCAAAATAAATTAAGATTGCATAAAAATTGAATATTAAATTCTAAAACATTAATATACAACAACTAGATGCATGAAAATGGAGAAAATCTATCCGTCCCTTTTAGAGGTAAAACCTTCCATGTAGGTGGCAACCTATACAATTTATAAAGGAGGACTACCTAAGCTTTCTATATAGGAAGCATGCAAGAATTGAATACAATGCATTAAACTACTCTAAGAGGTGTATGTGGAGAAAAAGAGGAAAGTAATGGATATGAAAATGGTGTGTCTTAAATGTGAATGAGAGGATGGCTATATATGGGAAGAATAGAGTAGGGTAGATGAATTGTTAGATGAAATGTGTTAGATGAAAAAGAAGATAAAGTGGTACATAGAATATGGTAGATGTAGTAGTAAGTGTAAAGGAAGAAGAAGTGGTAGATGAAATGTAGTAGATAAAATGGTAGATGATTCCCGCTCTCAACTTCATGCAAAATTCGATACCCTTGGAGATAGAACTGGGTTTTGGTCTCAACATAAAAATTATAGAGCTCTTTCTTAGCTTTTTATCCATATAAAGAATGTCCCAGTCTGACATCTAGAGCTCCAAAAATTGCCTGAAAACTAAAAAGATGGTCTAATTTATTATTTTTTCAAGAAATTCTATTTTATGCCAAAATCATTATTTATTTATTAATTATACCCATATTCATTAAATTGAGCTCAAATATCATCCATAAAAGCATCATATAAGGAAAAATAAATATGTAAATATTTTACTTATCAAATTGCCCCACACTTAGCTCTTGGACGTGCTTAGACAAAGAGTAACTAATTAGTGCTAACAAAATTAGAATTGTCAAGTCATAAACAAGAACACAATTAAAAAATAAAGAGATCATAGTATTCATGAATCAACAAAAATATAAATTGGTAACTTTATTTTAAAATGAATAAACCAAGTTCATAATTGCTACTCATTCTCTCAATCTCTCAAGTGTTTAAGGGTAAGTCTTTCGCTCAAATTCAACAAAAAAAATTGTACTACCATAGGCTTGATAAAAATCTCAATCTATACTACCTAATTCACACGCATAATTCAAATCAAAAGAACTTATTAAGGGTTGTAACGGGGTTAAGGTAAAAGGAATGTAAAACATGATTTGAAGGGCTAAAGAAATATAAAAATTGAAAAATGAGCTACTTATGAATAAATTTATTTCATCACAACATCCCACAATACTTCATAATTTTTTTTTCTTTTCTCCTTTTTTTCTTTTTTTTTACTACTCCTCCCCCAACTTAAATCAGACATTGTCCCTAATGTCTTCTAGGGCATAGATATATATACATATATATATTGCATAATTCCGCAACTCTAGAGTTGATAATATATACACCCCCCATACTTGTTAAAAGCCCATTTCACAAAAATTTCAAATGCTCTGCTAATCTTTTGAATTAGGTAAAACCACTTGATATATCATTAAAACACATATTAATTATTTGAGAACAAAGAAACAGTCAATTAGGCTCAAAGGGGCTTATTAGCGATATAATTGCAAGGTTGGCTGTTTGGCTTTGGCTAAAAAAATGAATGCCTCTATCATTTTTGAATGTGCATGTGAGATATAATTTCAACTAGATATAAAGCAAGTTCTAGAGTGACAACTTAATAGGTGAATATCACACATAAGAAAAATAATCGTTATAGGCTCAAAAGCTCATGGTTAGGGGTTTTCAAACTCAGCTTATTCAATCTCAAAATTCATCACCAATTGCAACAATCAGCTATTCATTCATACTATGAAATCTCTAAATTCAATTGATCCATACTCAAAACTTATATATTTTTTAAGATCATTACAAAGCACTGAAACAAGATGATTTTTTTTTTTTAAAATGTACTCTCTCTTTTTTTTAAGAAGGAACAAAAATATGCAACTAATAAAATGCATCTCATGAGTTAAGAATAACTCCTTACTCTGTCATTTTTTTTCCACACCCTACTCATCTAATGGTTTTTACTAACTAACTATTTTTTTTGTTTTTTCTTTTAAAACATAAACACATAATAAAGTAAAACCAAAAGATTAAGGAAAGTTACAATTGAAGAGTGGTATCTGGATCCTGCTTCAGACTGCTATCTAAAGACTATCCACCTATTTGCTTAACTAATAGATCTACTTTAGGTTCATAGGTTTGTAGTTGATCGAGCAGCTAATCAGCAGTTGGTGCAGAAATTATGGAATGATGAGTCACTTGGGGTATAAATCCTGTTTCTATAGCATGATAAAAAAAAAGACAACAGATTATCATAAAAACCATTAACATTTAACAATCCTAATGGCTTTTTTGTGATAGTTTAACTTTGCCCAATATGCAACATTAGAAATCCCATCCAATGGCTCCAAACCACCAGGTAGAGCGATAAAAGTTTAAGCATGGTAGAACATTTGTCCCATTTGTTCAAGCAAGCTTAAAACCTGCAACTCTTGTCCTAAGAAAAATATGTTATCTTCCAACTCCTTTGCCCTTACACTCAAACCCTTGCTTCCATTCATGAATGCGAAAATGGCCACACTTCCCTTTAGGCCTTGGATGCCTCTTCTGTATAAAAAATTGATTGTTCAAGCAGCTAATACATTTCCTAGCTCTTGTGCTACAGCTAGAAACTCTCCATTCTTGCCCTCATCAGTCTCACCATAGATACAGATAGATTTAAACCTACATTTTAGTGTGATGCCCTTTTTCTCTTCTTTTCTCTTGGACCATTTGGGCTTACAGTAGAAGACTAAATATTTAAAGTGGAAGTGTGCATATTTACACATGGAAGAGTGCATATATATAACTCTAAAATAGCAACAACAAGATCATGCAAATCAAGCATTTTTCAAAGAAGTTTGAAAATTTTCTGACACAAATGACCAACATAATTTGCGTGAAGAAATTAACAAAAAGAGGAAAGAAAGTCAAAAGTTATTGAAAAGATAAAACAGATTAGACAAAAGCTACTGAAAAGATAAGACATAATAGATAAAAGCAAGATTATGTATAGTAGTTGTGATTTTGGCTCTCATCTTCCTCTAGTTTTACATCCAGTAACGAGTTAAATGCTTTATATGAATCGAGGATTTGCTTCCAATCTAATTTACTTAAAAACTGGCAAATAGGGTCTTTTAACGTCAGATTCCCAAGACAGTAGCGCTCTTTTTCTTTGTTGAATATGTCTGCTAAATCAAGAAGAATACGATGAACATCACCATTCGGATGCGTCTCAAGAGTTTGAATGATATCATCCAGTGACTCCATACTCAGTAGATCCTTTATAAATTTAATTTTATCTTCTCGATTTATAGATGTTAGATCCCAAGTTTTGATGATAACAAAAAGTCAATTATGTACAAATCATATTTTTATAAGTTTAAGAAAAGTTTACAAAGTTACCAAATGCATATAGTAATGTTTTCTGGTGTCTGCTGTCAAATTGAACTGGAGTGCTCGAGCATGAGATTTGCACTCGAGCATACATCCTTTCTGTGCTCTAGCAGGTGCGAGTGATAGCTAGAAAGTGTTCACCCGAGAGGCATGCCACTGTTATGTTCACTGATTCACTCGAGCACTGGAGACAACACTCGAGCAGAGAAGCCATTCTCACTCGAGCACATGCGAGTGAAGGTCTGCGAGTGCTTGGCTGAGAGCAAGTATTATCATTCTTCCTTGATGCACTCGAGCAGAGACATCAATGCTCGAGCATGAGCATTCTGTACTCGAGCAAGGTATTGCAAGTGCTTGGCTGAGAGTCATGAAGTTCAGAGAAGCGCAAGTGTGCTCGAGCACAACCTCATATGCTCGAGTGACACATCAGCACTTGCGAGTGAAAAATCTATCCCTCTCCAAATCTGATGCGAGTGCTTGTATAAACGGTATATTACTTGAGAATATTCTTCTCACTCGAGTGAGGGACCACATCACTTGCGAGTACAAAAACTCACTCTTGTTAAAATGATGTGCGAGTGATAACCAGAAGAGAAACTCCCAGTACAAAGTACAAGATCACTCGAGCAGAAGGAGTTGTGCTGGAGTGAGACCCCACATCACTCGCGAGTGAGAATTTTGTCTCTCTGAAATCCTATGCAAGCACAACCCGATAACTGAAGCTCAAAGAGGAAAATAGGAAGATCACTCGAGTGAGCCCTTTCATGCTCGAGTGATGCTCTGCCAGATCACCAAAAATACCAAGTCTCACAACGTTCAATCCGAATATGGTTTATTGTTATTTATTCATATCATCATTACTTATTATCATTGTTTAACATCATTTTGAATGTATTATAAGTGTGATACAGGAAGATGAACGTTTGAAATAAGCTGACACGGAGAAAGTCAAATAATGACAGACAATATCATTACAAGCACGCTCGTACCTACCGCATTCAGAATGTTCAAACATGCGCGTGTCATTCCACAGTTGCAAAAGCCCCGCTCCTCAAACTATGATTACTCAAACGGGAAAAATCTGAACATCTATATATACAGAGATTCAGAGATAGTCAATATAACAACGAAGCACAAGAATTCACAAGCTTATACACGAGTCTCTGCTATTCACAGATTATTATCTGTATACACATTGTTCTTCAGTATTTATCTATTTACTCTTTAAGAGAGTCTTCATACAATTCAAATTCGATGTTTATTTGATCTCAAGGTATTGGGACCTTGAGAGGGTAGATTTCCTTACGAGAGAAGCAGTTGAGAGAATTCCTTGTTGAACCTTCCACTCATAAGACTTATAAGATACAAGCAGAAGAGAACATTGCTGCTCGTAAGACTTACAGTGGTGTAAGCAGGAGAGGACGTTGCTGCTCATAAGTCTTGTATACATAAGCAAGTGAGAAAGGTCATAGGTTGTTTTTCTGCACGTAAGACTTGTCGTAAGGGGGAGAGAAATTTCTTAGTGAGAGAATATTTCTGCTCGTAGTCCTTTCAAGGACAATTGTTGTTTTGTGGTGTTCTGAGAGCCCATTGAATCTTGGAGGTATAATGAAAATCTCAGTAGGTCTTGATCTCTGAGGACTGGACGTAGGCCTGGTTGTTAGGCCGAACCAGTATAACTCTCTGTGTTCAAATCTTCTCAACTCTCTCTATTTACTATATTTTTCATATCTCCACATCAAGCAAAAAATTTATAACATCACCCAATTCACCCCCTCTTGGGTGAAGCTTGCCTCTTACATTTGGTATCAGAGCGAAGTCTTCTCTAAAGAGCCTAACAGCTTGAGAAGGATCCGATAAATGGCAATAATGGGTGAAAATATCCTTCCTGATGGAGCTTCAATCACTAGACCTCCTGGTTTTGCTGGAGAACATTTTTCGTTCTGGAAAGCTAAATTCAGAGTGTTCGTGATGGCTAATGAGTACGGCTTGTGGAATGTAATACAAGATGGTGACTATGTTCCAATGAAGAAAATCGAAGATAGAGCCGTTAAGAAGAGTCCAGAGGAGTTTGACGAGAATGATAAAAGGTTAGTAACATTAAATAGTAAAGCTATTTTAATGATACAGAGTGCTCTTAGTCAAAAAGAATACTTTCGTATATGTACTCTACCAACTGCCAAAGATATGTGGGATGCTTTTGAAATTACTCATGAAGGTACATCCGGAATCAAAGAAAATAGAGTCAATACTCTAATTACAAAATATGACCTATTTTGTATGAAACCTGGAGAAGCTATATCAGAATTCGAACTCAGGTATACTCATCTTGTTAATCAATTATCTACTCTTGGAAAATCGTTTGATCAAAATTCCCAGGTAAGAAAGATTCTTAATATTCTTACGAAAGAATGGGAAGCAAAGGTGACAGCTATTGAAGAAGCTAAAGGAGAATCTATGAGATCAGTAGCTGCTCTCTTTGGGAGTCTTTCAGAGTATGAAGGAAAGTTGAGGTTCAAAAAGGAATTTGAAGAGTTCGATGATAAGAAGAAAAAGGGAATTGCACTTAAAGCTATCAAAGAGGAAGAAGAATCTTCCGAGAATGAAGATGTCCCTAATGATGATGAAATGGGAATGATCGTAAGAAAATTCAAGAGATTCTACAGAAGAGGTCAAAAGAACTTCAAAAATTATCAAGGTGGACCAAGCAAGAGAGAAAATAAAGAACAACAGATAGTATGCTATGAATGTGGGAAACCAGGACACATCAAATCTGAATGCTTCAAGAACAAAGACAAAAAGAAACAGAAAAAGAAAGCATATATATCATCTATATGGGGTGATAGTTCGTCAGACGAAGAAAGTGACAATGACGAAGTAGCAAATTTGTGCTTAGTAGCCAAGGAAGAAGAATCAGACTCTGAGGTAAGTGATTCTGAACCTACTTATAATGAATTGTTATCTGAATATAATGCATTGCATACAGAGTTCATCAAAGTTGCTAAAGAAATGGTTAGCTATAAGAAGAAAGTAAAAGAATTAGAAGGTACTGTCATATCATCATGTAAAACTTGTAAAGAGAAGGATAAGAAAATAAGTGATTTAACAAAAATTGTTGAAAAATTTACTAAAGGAAGTGAAACTCTTAAAGTTATTTTAAATTCTCAAAAAGTTTCATTTGATAAATCTGGAATTGGATATAACTCTGCTCATAATAAGAATAAAAGATATAAGAAGAAGAGTAGAACGTATCTTAAATATTTCAGGAATTCTGTACATACATCAAATCCCTTTACATCATGTAGTTATTGTAACAGGAAGGGACATTATACTTCATCATGTTATTTCAAAAAGGGACAAGTTATTGGAACATATAAATGGGTTCCGAAAGGGACACATACATCATATACTAACCACAAAGGACCCAAGAAAGAGTGGGTACCTAAAACTTGATCACCTTATTCTAGGTATGTCTCAAAGCATCTCGAGCGAACAAATGGTATATTGATAGTGGATGTTCGAGACACATGACTGGTGACAAAAATAAGTTCACCATGCTGGAAACCAGAGAAGGAGGAAAGGTGACATTTGGAGGTAATCAATCTAGACGTATTGCTGGAATTGGTGAAGTGGGAAAATCCGATGGTGTACAAATCAGCGGAGTATATTATGTTGAGGGATTATGCCACAATCTCCTGAGTGTGAGTCAAAGTACTGACAAAGATAACTGGGTGATTTTTGACTCAAAAGAATGTTTAATAGTGAACAAAAAGGATCTGCCACTAAACAAAGAATCTATCAAGGCAAAGATCCGAGCTCAAAGGGACGGTAATTGTTATACTATTGATTTAAATTCAAATTCTTCTGAAAATTGTTTTCTTAGTCGATCAGAGGAAAGTTGGTTATGGCATAAGCGTCTGGCTCATGTCAACATGAATCAACTTGACAAATTGATTAGAAAAGATTTAGTTGTTGGTCTTCCCAAACTCAAATTCAAAGATAATATGATTTGTGACGCATGTCAGGAAGGAAAACAAACTAAATCCTCTTTTAAAACAAAGTATGAGATTTCTACTTCAAAACCTTTACAATTACTTCATATGAATTTGGTAAGACCTGCAAGAGTAAAAAGTTTTGGAGGAAATTTATATACGTTAGTAATTGTTGATGATTTTACAAGATTTGCATGGACTATATTTATTGCTTCAAAAGATGAAACTTTTACTGAATTTATTATGTTTGCCAAAAAGGTTCAAAATGAGAAAGGTATATTGTTTCTATTAGGACAGATCATGGAGGAGAATTTGATAATCAACTATTTGAAAACTACTGCAATAACGAAGGAATAGATCATAACTTCTCTGCTCCTAGAACACCTCAACAAAATGGAGTAGTGGAAAGAAAGAACAGAGTTCTTGCAGAAATGGCAAGAGCATTACTTAATGAAAAGGAAATGTCACAAGTGTCTGGGCAGATGCAATGAGTACTGCATGCTACATCTCAAACCGAGCATATATTCGCAAATCACTTGGAAAGATGCCATATGAACTTTACAAAGGAAGAAAGCCAAATCTTGCTCATCTACATATCTTCGGGTGTAAGTGTTTCATTCACAACAATGGTAAAGAAAACTTAGGTAAATTTGATTTAAAGTCTGATGAAGGTATATTTCTAGGATTTTCTAATAGAAGTAAGGCTTATAGAGTTTTCAATAAAAGAACATGTACTGTTGAAGAATCTATTCATGTTGTGTTTGATGAAATTAAATCTCAGACAAAACTTATTGATGAAGAAGAAATGGATTCAATCAAGAAAAACAAATCTATTTCAAAACAAGATGATTTTGAAACAAATGATTTTCAAAATTTAGAAGATGTCGATGATCATGCTCAACCAAAAGCATGGAGACATATGAAGGATCATCCAATTGATCAAGTTATAGGAGATATTCATGAAGGTGTCAAAACCAGAAATAGAATCCTCAATGAGGTAACCTTCTCTGCTTTTATTTCTGAAATTGAACCTTCTAATATAGAAGAAGCTTTATCTAACAATGATTGGGTGATTGCTATGCAAGAAGAACTAAATCAGTTTCAAAGAAATCAAGTTTGGGATTTGGTTCCACGACCTAAAGACCATACGGTTATAGGGACCAAATGGGTTTTCAAAAACAAACTTGATGAATCAGCAATCATTGTGAGAAACAAAGCAAGATTGGTTGTCAAAGGCTATAATCAAGAAGAAGGTATTGATTATGAGGAAACATATGCTCCAGTGGCAAGATTGGAAGCAATACGAGTACTCCTAGCCTTTGCTTGCATTAAAGGTTTTAAACTTTATCAAATGGATGTGAAAAGTGCTTTTCTAAATGGTTATATTATAGAGGAAGTATATGTAGAACAACCTCCTGGTTTTGAAGATGAAACAAAACTTGACCATGTTTTCAAGCTTAAGAAAGCACTATATGGTTTGAAACAAGCACTTAGAGCTTGGTATAAAAGACTAAGCAAATTTCTTCTTGATCAAAGTTTTGTCAGAGGAAAAGTTGATACAACTCTATTCATCAAACATAACAAAAATGATATTCTAATTGTTCAAATTTATGTTGATGATATTATTTTCGGTGCTACTAACGAATCTATGTGTCAAGAATTCTCTAAGATTATGCAGGGAGAGTTTGAAATGTCCATGATGGGAGAATTGAACTTCTTTCTTGGACTTCAAATCAAACAAAAGAAGAATGGTATATTTGTATCTCAGACAAAGTATTTGAAAGAGTTGTTAAAGAAATATGGGTTAGATAATGCTAATGGTGCTGATACTCCAATGAGTTCTACAATATTGTTAGATGCTGATGTAAAAGGCCCTAGTTTCAACATCACTAAGTATAGAGGAATGATTGGCTCATTACTCTATCTCACAGCAAGCAGGCCAGATATTCAATTTAGCTTGGGAATGTGTGCAAGGTATCAATCTGCTCCTAAGGTATCTCATGCAGAGACAGTAAAAAGAATCTTCAAATATCTAGGAGATACTTCAGAGCTTGGTCTTTGGTATCCGAAAAGAGGGAACGAGTATTTAATGGCATATTCAGATTCAGATCACGGAGGATATAAAACTGACAGAAAGAGTACCAGTGGTCAATGTCAATTTCTATTAGGCTCTCTAGTATCATGGTTCAGCAAGAAGTAGAACACAGTTTCATTATCCTCGACTGAAGCTGAATATATAGCTGTGGCAAGTTACTGTTCTCAAGTGTTATGGTTGAAACAACAACTTCAAGATTTGGGGATATACTTAAATGAGATTCCAATTTATTGTGACAACACTAGCACTATAACCTTGGATAAGAATCCTGTACAACATTCAAGGACCAAGCACATAGACATTCGACATCACTTCATTCGAGATCATGTTCAAAAGAAGGATGTCAAAGTGGAATTCATACCAACTCATCTTCAACTTGCGGATATTTTCACAAAGCCAATTGCAAAAGATCAATTCTTATATATTCAAAGAGAATTGAGAATGGTTAATCCTAATGAGTTGTAAGTTTTTTTGTTAAATATTTTAATTAAATGTTCCTTTTGATGATGACCATACTGACTTTGGCATCGGAGTGCTAAAAATCATTTTGCAGGTCTGTCACTCGAGTACTGAGGGTGTTGCTCGAGTAATAAGCTATTTCACTCGAGCACAAGTAGCTCTGCTTGAGCACAGCACTGTTGAAAATACTCTACTTCTTGATGAAAGAGGCAAGATTCACTTAAGAGGGGGTGAATTGGGTGATGTTATAAATTTTTCGCTTGATGTGGAGATATGAAAAATATAGTAGATAGAGTAGAGTTGAGAAGATTTGAACACAGAGAGTTATATTGGTTCGGCCTAACAACCAGGCCTACGTCCAGTCCTCGAGATCAAGACCTACTGAGATTTTCACTATACCTCCAAGATTCAATAGGCTCTCAGAACGCCACATAACAACAATTGTCCTTGAAAGGACTACGAGCAGAAATATTCTGTCACTAAGAAATTTCTCTCCCCCTTACGACAAGTCTTACGTGCAGAAAAACAACCTATGACCCTTCTCACTTGCTTATGTATACAAGACTTATGAGCAGCAACGTTCTCTCCTGCTTACACCACTGTAAGTCTTACGAGCAGCAACGTTCTCTTCTGCTTGTATCTTATAAGACTTATGAGTGAAAGGTTTAACAAGGAATTCTCTCAACTGCTTCTCTCATAAGGAAATCTACCCTCTCAAGGTCCCAATACCTTGAGATCAAATAAGCATAAAATTTGAATTGTATGAAGACTCTCTCACAGAGCAAATAAATAAACACTGAAGATCCATGTGTATATAGAGAAAATGATGAATAGCAGAGACTCGTGTATAAGCTTGTGAATTCTTGTGCTTCGTTGTTTTTGTTGACTATCTCTGAAGCTCTGTATATATAGATGTTCAGATTTTGCCCGTTTGATTAATCATAGTTTGAGGAGTGGGACTTTGCAACTGTGGAGTGACACGCGCATGTTTGAATATTCTGAATGTGGTAGGTACGAGCGTGCTTGTAATGATGTTGTCTGCCGTTATTTGACTTTCTCCGTGTCAGCTTATTTCAAACGTTCATCTTCCTGTATCACACTTATAATACATTCAAAATGATGTTAAACAATGATAATAAGTAATGATGATATGAATAAATAACAATAAACCATATTCGGATTGAACGTTGTGAGACTTGGTATTTTTGGTGATCTGGCAGAGCATCACTCGAGCATGAAAGGGCTCACTCGAGTGATCTTCCTATTTTCCTCTTTGAGCTTCAGTTATCGGGTTGTGCTTGCATAGGATTTCAGAGAGACAAAATTCTCACTCGCGAGTGATGTGGGGTCTCACTCGAGCACAACTCCTCCTGCTCGAGTGATCTTGTATTTTCCACTGGGAGTGTCTTCTCAGGTCATCACTCGCATATCATTTTAGCAAGAGTGAGATTTTGTACTCGCGGGTGATGTGGTCCCTCACTCGAGCACACATACTCCTGCTCGAGTGAGACGCATATCCTCAAGGAATATGCTCTCAATACCAACACTCGCATCAGAATTTCAAAGGGATAAATTTATCACTTGCAGGTGATATGGGCCCTCACTCGAGTACACAGACTCCTGCTCGAGTGAGAAGAATATTCTCAAGTAATATACCATTTATATAAGCACTCGCATCAGATTTAGAGAGGGATAGATTTTCACTCGCAAGTGCTGATGTGTCACTCGAGCATATGATATTGTGCTCGAGCATACTTGCACTTCTCTGAACTTCATGACTCTCGCCCAAGCACTCGCAGTACCTTGCTCGAGTACAGAATGCTCATGCTCGAGCATTGATGTCTCTTCTCGAGTGCATCAAGGAAGAATGTTAATACTTGCTCTCGGCCAAGCACTCGCGGACCTTCACTCGCATGTGCTCGAGTGAGAATGGCTTCTCTGCTCGAGTGCAAACTCCAGTGCTCGAGTGAATCAGTGAGTATAATAGTGGCATGCCTCTCGAGTGTAAAGCTCATGCTCGAGCACTCCAGTTCAATTTGACAGCAGATACCAGAAAACATTGCTTATATGCATTTGGTAACTTTGTAAGCATTTCTTAAACTTATAAAACCATGTTTTGTACACAATTGTCTTTTTATTATCATCAAAACTTGGGATTTAACACTTGATATGTAAAACAAAGGTTAACAGAGGAAACAAGAATACCAAGAGTCTATCTCAAAAGCAATAGTGAGAGATGAACTCACTCGCGAGTGAGGAACTCTCACTCGAGCATGATATGAACATGCTTGAGGTGAGGAGTGCCTGCTCGAGTAGAGAGGAAGAATTTCTTTCCAAAAGCAATCCAAATCATGGTTACTCAAATGATCTTGGAGGATTTGAGTACAAAGATACAAAATATGGCAAGAAATCCATAATCCAGGTACGTTTTTACATGTTTTCTTAAATTTTCCAGAATATCACTCGAGCACAGATAGAACACACTCGAGCACAGTATGAATATCACTCGAGCACTAGGGTTTATGCTCGAGCACTGTCACTTATATCAGTTACGCAAAAGCTCAGAACGTCACACTTTCTGCTCTCACTCGAGGTGTCTCGTCACTCGAAGGGTGCAACTCTTCATCTTCAACCGTTTTCCTTCAATCAATCGCGTCCATTTGCTTCAAATCACCATTACAACTCTTCAATCTTCTATAAAAGGTGATTCTTACTCTCTGCATTTCACATTCGGTGCCCTAATCCTTGTTTGTTCTTCTCTTCACTTTCAAAGAATCTGTGAGTTCTTGCTTTTCTTTCTCTTATCCTACAATGGCAAGAACCAAAATGCCCTCTATCTCTCAAAGATCTCACTCTCCTTCTCCTACTCATTTTGTTGCCAGTGCGTCTGGTACCTCAGAACCAACACCTCCATCTCCCAAAATATCTTCCTCACCTTCACCTCCTCCTAAGCCTAAGACTAAAAAGAGGACTCCGGCTAAGAAACCTCACCCAAAGCCTCAAATTGCAAAGAAAGACCAACCACCTCAAAAGAAACCAAGGGTGTGGTGTTCAAGGAACCTATAGTTACCCGGTCTCAATCCAAAGAGGCTCAAGGAAAAGAGAAGAAAAAGGAGACTGAACAATCATCCTCTTCCTCTGATGATTCATTCAACAGACAACTCCGGGAAGCGATGGAGAAATCCAAACTTGATAAGATAGTTGGAAAGATTGCTTCACAAGTCGGTGTTTCAAGTTCACATCATATTGGACAATCCAGTGCTTCTGCTTCAGGAGCACCTTCTGCTTCACAAGCACCAGTGGATGATCACATTACTAGTCCTCCTGAGGGATTCATTATTGAAGAGCTAAAGGCTTTTTCTCAGAAGGTATTTGATGATGAATTTATTCATAGGCATTTCTGTCTAGTTGTGTATGTGGATTTGGATTATTTAAAGAAGAATTGCCATTTGGATTTATACCCTTATCTTCAATACTATGCTCCCTGGCTGAACATCCATATGCCATATTCACCCTCTATTGTGAAAACTTTTTATTGCAACATGAAGTCCCATAACATTAAGTCTAGATCTGGTGAATTGATTGAGGAAGCAGTGTCTACTACTGTTAGAGGAAAATTTATTATGATATCTGCTAAGATCATAAATGACTTGCTTGGGTATGTTGCACCACCTCCTGATCCACCTTCTTTTTCTGCCAATGAAGCCTTCCAGATTTTGAGGCCAAAAGACCCAATAGGTCCTCTCAATTTTAAACCTATTGATATACCTGACACCTACAGAGTTCTTCACTATATATATTCCCGGAGCATAGTCAATAAGTCCAAAAACTTTACCCATTTTGCTCAAAAGGATTATTATATGTTGGCTTCTTTACTTGCCGGGCAACAAAGAAATGTGGGGGAGATTATCTTCAACGAGATGAGAAGATTTCAATTTTCTTTATCAAAATCCGCAACCATACCATACCCTCAGCTTGTATCCTTCATCCTGATGAAAAACAAGATATGGTATTTAGAAGGTACTGAAAGGGTTCTCATATCAAGGTTTGGTAAGACTCAATTAACTCATATGGGTATTAATCGTCCTGTGAGTCGAACCAAAGCCACATCTCAGAGGGAAGCCACTCCATCCAGAGGGGATGAGGCCCAATCTTCTGTCCAAGGTCCTATTCCTCCTCCTTCCTTCCTCAATGCTTCTCTTTCCAATCACTTGACTGAGGCAATCAATCAAGCAGTATCCAGTCTGAAGAAGGAATTAGTGACTGAGTGTGAGAAGCTTGTGGAAAAGAAGGAGTCACAGGTCATCAAATTGGTAGACAAGGCCAATATCAATTTTGATTTGATGTTCAAGACTCAGGATGAGATGTCTCAGAGGATAACAAATATGGAGACCTTCTTGCACTCACATTTCCCCTCTTCATCTTCAGAGGTACCTCCAGAGACCACTCATACCTCTGTACCACAGACACATGTACTCTTAACCGATCCAGATTCTAATGTTGATATCACCTATGATCGGTCACCTTCACTACCTCCCTCATCCTCTGTACCACAGCCATCATCTCCACCTATTGACCCTCTCACTGCCATGGTATCATTTGTTCCACCTTCTGGTACCACTTTTCCTCAGCCCCCTTCTGATGCTGACAAAACGGGGGAGAAGGATATGTGATGTTTTCTGAGCTGAGCGTGTGTGGGATGTATTGGGTGTTTAGGTAGATTTTCTGTATGGGGTAGGATTTTCTGTTACTATGGTTGTATTTGGGGATTATTATTTATTTTGTTATTAACTTTATCAAAATTTGTTTCAAGTTAGTTTAATTAATATTTCTTTGCTTTAAGTTATTTGCCTCATACTATGCTTATCTTGGTTGTTAAGTGTCCAGAGGAAGTATTGCAGAAAAACTTGAACTTGAAACTAAAACTTGATATGCATTTGGAAACATTGAAGTATTTCAAAATTTTCTATCTTAATCAATCTTTCTTAACTTCCATCACAAAGGTTTTGTCATTATCAAAAAGGGGGAGAATGTTAGATCCCAAGTTTTGATGATAACAAAAAGTCAATTATGTACAAATCATGTTTTTATAAGTTTAAGAAAAGTTTACAAAGTTACCAAATGCATATAGTAATGTTTTCTGGTGTCTGCTGTCAAATTGAACTGGAGTGCTCGAGCATGAGATTTGCACTCGAGCATACATCCTTTCTGTGCTCGAGCAGGTGCGAGTGATAGCCAGAAAGTGTTCACCCGAGAGGCATGCCACTGTTATGTTCACTGATTCACTCGAGCACTAGAGACAGCACTCGAGCAGAGAAGCCATTCTCACTCGAGCACATGCGAGTGAAGGTCTGCGAGTGCTTGGCCGAGAGCAAGTATTATCATTCTTCCTTGATGCACTTGAGCAGAGACATCAATGCTTGAGCATGAGCATTCTGTACTCGAGCAAGGTATTGCAAGTGCTTGGCCGAGAGTCATGAAGTTCAGAGAAGCGCAAGTGTGCTCGAGCACAACCTCATATGCTCGAGTGACACATCAGCACTTGCGAGTGAAAAATCTATCCCTCTCCAAATCTGATGCGAGTGCTTGTATAAACGGTATATTACTTGAGAATATTCTTCTCACTCGAGTAGGAGTCTGTGTGCTCGAGTGAGGGCCCACATCACCTGCGAGTGATAAATTTATCCCTCTCAAATCCTGATGCGAGTATTGGTATTAAGAGCATATTCCTTGAGAATATTCATATCACTCGAGCAGAAGTAGGTGTGCTCGAGTGAGGGACCACATCACTTGTGAGTACAAAAACTAACTCTTGTTAAATTGATGTGTGAGTGATAACCATATGAGAAACTCCCAGTGCAAAGTACAAGATCACTCGAGTAGAAGGAGTTGTGCTCGAGTGAGACCCCACATCACTCGCGAGTGAGAATTTTGTCTCTCTGAAATCCTATGCAAGCACAACCCGATAACTGAAGCTCAAAGAGGAAAATAGGAAGATCACTCGAGTGAGCCCTTTCATGCTCGAGTGATGCTCTGCCAGATCACCAAAAATACCAAGTCTCATAACGTTCAATCCGAATATGGTTTATTGTTATTTATTCATATCATCATTACTTATTATCATTGTTTAATATCATTTTGAATGTATTATAAGTGTGATACAGGAAGATGAATGTTTGAAATAAGCTGACATGGAGAAAGTCAAATAACGACAGACAACATCATTACAAGCACGCTCGTACCTACCGCATTCAGAATGTTCAAACATGCGCGTGTCATTCCACAGTTGCAAAAGCCCCGCTCCTCAAACTATGATTACTCAAACGGGCAAAATCTGAACATCTATATATACAGAGATTCAGAGATAGTCAATATAACAACGAAGTACAAGAATTCACAAGCTTATACACGAGTCTCTGCTATTCACAGATTACTATCTGTATACACATTGTTCTTCAGTGTTTATCTATTTACTCTTTAAGAGAGTCTTCATACAATTCAAATTCTATGTTTATTTGATCTCAAGGTATTGGGACCTTGAGAGGGTAGATTTCCTTATGAGAGAAGCAGTTGAGAGAATTCCTTGTTGAACCTTCCACTCATAAGACTTATAAGATACAAGCAGAAGAGAACGTTGCTGCTCGTAAGACTTATAGTGGTGTAAGCAGGAGAGAACGTTGCTGCTCATAAGTCTTGTATACATAAGCAAGTGAGAAAGGTCATAGGTTGTTTTTCTGCACGTAAGACTTGTCGTAAGGGGGAGAGAAATTTCTTAGTGAGAGAATATTTCTGCTCGTAGTCCTTTCAAAGACAATTGTTGTTTTGTGGCGTTCTGAGAGCCCATTGAATCTTGGAGGTATAGTGAAAATCTCAGTAGGTCTTGATCTCTGAGGACTAGACGTAGGCCTGGTTGTTAGGCCGAACCAGTATAACTCTCTGTGTTCAAATCTTCTCAACTCTACTCTGTTTACTATATTTTTCATATCTCCACATCAAGCGAAAAATTTATAACATCACCAAATTCACCCCTCTCTTGGGTAAAGCTTGCCTCTTACAATAGAAATCATACCTTTATTCTTACAACGCTGATTACATGTCCACCTTGCACATTTATGGCAAACATTCATTCTTTTAGCTCTTATATTTTTGGAGTAAGAACTTCTTCTCATTCCTGGCAAAGGTTTAACAAATGATTTATGAATCTCACCTGCTAAATGTACCTTAGCTTCAATGATCCAACGTATGTCCACAGGAAGGCTTAAACACTTAAATATCTTCATCCTTTCAAGTCGACAGTTATAGATCTTCTTGAGCACATCTTTGGGAAGGTGAGGAAATTGTTCTTAAGCTTTGCAAGAGATTCCTCCATGTTATCTTGTAATGAAAATTATGAAAACTAAAATTCTCAACACAATGCAGTGTGTTTTGGCGAGTAGGAAAGAAGTTTTGGGTTGCCTTCCTAATAGTCACCCTTCTTTAACGTCTCTGGCTAGACAAAAACCAAACCAAATTTTTTTTATATTTTTAATTTTTTTTTTGTTTTTTAATATTCTTTTCCAATTTTTTTAATTGTAGCTACTAAAGTGAAATACATCATAAGGGACTACCAGAAGTCCTGAAAAATCACAACAAAACATCAAACCAAACCTTGGTTGCCTCCCAAGCAGCATTAAATTTATAGCCTTTAGCCAGACTTCCCAAAACAAACTACTAATCAAAAGTACCAAACACCATGATTGCCTTGTCTTCATTTCTTTGCAAGCAACTGGGGTTCAAACAGAAGAAATGATAATTCAAAGTAATTAATTGTACTTCTTCAATCATAGACAATTTTATAGTACAAATATTTACTAAATTCAAATAAAGAACAACATGCATGTACTCGCAAATAGATTTAGGAGTTTCCAAAAATTTAGAACATCCCACAAAATCCACTTGACTCTCATCAGTAAGAGTCAACACTTCAACAGGAGACACATGAACAATAGCTGTTGGAACATCCATATTAGTTTCAATAACAAAATGACAGGAATTGGGTTCTATAACCGGAACCTCTTCTAAACTATACCCACTATCCTCTCCAAAAGTGATTTCAAGTTCCTTATCACATTCCACTAGAGCTAAAACTTCATTCAATTCCACATCCTCAACTTCCTCACAATAATCATCATCAACATAAGAAGTGGTCATCATGCTTAAAGAATTATCTTGCCTCATACTCTCAAGCGAGGAAATAATTTGACTCACATATATTCCAATATTTTGGACTCTTGAGTTGACACTAGTGACAAGTTCCTTTTGCTCTCTACTAAACTCCTCACACAATCTTTCTAAGTCAAACTTTTCCTTATACTCAAGATTATGTTCTTCAATATATGGATAAGAGTAGAAAGGAGGACTAGGACAATACCTGATATATAGCTCCAAAGACTCTTGTTGCTTTAAAATTCTACTAGGATAAAAGGAATGATCAAAACAAGTTTGGTTCATATTGGAATCATCCCTCACATAATGACTGGTAGTTCTTTATGGATAATGCTCATAGGAATGACACTCTCCATAATAAGCACCAGAAAAATAATTATAAGGAGAAGAATTTTCAATCCAACCAGTATTTATATTTTCTTGTCTCATTCCATCCACATGCATTCCAGAAAAAGAACCAAGATATGATATTTTATCACCGATTGGACCAAAAGAATGCTGTGAATAATAATCCTTTTTTTTATAATTTTTTAATTAATTTTTTTTTTGAAATTTTAACATGAAGACTAAATTAGTATTAAAATTACTCAGTATTGATTTAATGTTAATAATCCCTAGCAACAACGCCAAAAACTTATTATGAGTGTAAATGGTCTAATAGAAAGTTCCAATGTCCACTGTCGTAAACAAATAGTACAGAAGTAAGTAGAGTAGTGTTCCCTCGAGGATTGATCACTAAGTACCAAAATCAGTAATTTTAACTCTATTTTGCTGATCGATTAGTTGGTGATTGAGGGTTCAAAAAAATTAGTAAATATGAATGCAAATAATATGAAACAACTGAGAAAAAGCCCTAAGGGTCAGATTTCACTTAACAAATTTTGGATTAAATCACTTATCTATTTTAGCCCAATTTATTCCACATGATTGATAGTCTAGTTTCCCTAATTTAATTACTTGTCTCTTCTAAGGTCAAGCAATTCTATATTTAATTGCTAATCCAATATATTCCTATATGAATTTAAGCAATTAATTATGCATTAAGATTTATGAAACTCAGTAAGACTACACAACTCATATGAATATATTCCTATTTCATATGCAAGTCATGGTTTTAATTATAGGATCTATACACATGCATCTCCTTCCAATCTCTACATGCATATTGAAATCATTCAAAAGATGGCCAATCAATCAAAAGCATTAAGAATAATAATTAAAACTCAATCATGAAGGAGAAATTCAAACTAGATTTAATAAGTTAAGATTCAATCCGTCATTAGTAAGCTATGTCATCACCCTAGGAAAATGGAAATTTAACACATGATGAAATCAAAAACAAAACCAAAATAAATTAAGATTGCATAAAACTTGAATATTAAATTCTAAAAAATTAATATACAATAACTAGATGCATGAAAATGGAGAAAATCTATCTGTCCCTTTAGAAGGTAAAACCTTCCATATAGGTGGCAACCTATACCATCCATAAAAGAGGACTACATATGCTTTCCATATAGGAGGCATACAAGAAGTAAATACAATGCATTAAACTACTCTAAGATGATGTATGTGGAGAAGAGAGAAAAGTAATGGATATGAAAATGGTGTGTCTTAAATGTGAAGGAGAGGATGGCTATATATGGGAAGAATGAGGAGGTAGATGAAATGTGGTAGATGAAAAAGAAGATGAAGCGGTAGATAGAATATGGTAGATGAAGTAGTAGGTGAAAAGGAAAATGAAGTGATAGATGAAATGTAGTAGATGGAATGGTAGATGATTCCCTCTCTTAAATTCCAAGCAAAATTTGAAACCTAGAGATAGAACTGGGTTATGGTCTCAACGTAAAAGTTGTAGAGCTCTTTCTTAGCTTTTTATCCATATAAAGAACGTCCCAATCTGACATTTGGAGCTCCGGATATTACCTAAAAACTAAAAGGGGGTCTAATTTAGTATTTTTTCAAGAAATTATATTTTATGCCAAAATCATTATTTATTTATTAATTCCACCCAAATTCATTAAATTGAGCTCAAATATCATCCACAAAATCATCATGTAAGGGAAAATAAATATGGAAATATTTTACTTATAATAACAACCCACTTTTTATTCACTAGTATTCCTTGCATTTTTGTGACATTAAAAGGAATAAAATGGTGAATTTTGGATCACATGAAATGTCAAAAACACCCTTAGTTGAGGTTACACGAAAAATTGGGCTGAAATAAGACATAAAGTGCAATTTTTGTCTTCCTAAAAGCCCAAAAGGGAAGAATAAAAGAGCACAATATTAGGCCCAATATTAAGTGGAAAATATATATTTGGAGCATTCTTGGCTAAGTAAAATTGTTGGGAAAAAAAGAAAGTAAAAAAAAAAGGCAATTAAGTGATTATTTGAAGAAAGAGAAGCATGGTAATTCATGAAACAATTTCCTCTCCCTTTTTCTCATGATAAATTCGGCCATGAGAGGGAAATTTGAGGAACAAATAATTACTTTGATAAACATGATGCCATGTGTCTTGATTTGTAGCCAAGTAATTAAATATGAAGTCATAAAAATAACAGCACATGGGAACAGGCATAAAATATATTATTGCAAGAGAGATAAAGAGGATATTCCAAGAAGCTAATTTTTGTTCTCTCTTTCTCTACAATTTTGGTCAAACAAAGAAGCGACAAGGATAATATTTAAAGGGATAAATTAGGATATTTCAAGACACATATTAAGTGTCTCCAAGGGGTTGATTTTTCGGCCAAGTCATGGAAGAAAGTGAAAGATGATGGTTAACATAAAATAGCATGTGATAAATATAACAAAATATAATAAATTGATGAGGTGGATGAAAGATATTTTAAAATCCTCTCATCATCTTTCCTCACTTTAATCCAACTTGAGAGAGAAAGGTTTGAGCAAGGACATAGAAACCAAGAGGGAACAAGAAGCAAGGATTAAGGTAAGTAGTAGGTGATTTCACTTGTTTATGCTTACAAATCCAAGGACACTCTCTAATCCTTATATCTTCATGAATATCACTTGTAGCAAGGCAAACTCTAGGGGAAGAAAGAGAGGGGGATTGGCTAGAGAGAAAGGGAAGGAAAAATCAAAAGGTAACCACAAATCACCTTGTTATCTTGTGAATCCAAGGTTATATGATGTTGTTGGTTGAATTGGTTGGTTGTTTGGTTTGCTTTGTCTTGCTTTGTGATTTTGGGATTGTTAAACCCTAAAATGTTATGCTGCCAAAATTTCCCCTAATCTTGTGCAATTGGTGTTTAATGGGTTAAACATGTGATTAGAGGTGTAAAGAAGGTGGTTTAGGGATTAAAATCAAGAAACTCTAATTTTTCCTTTTTATTGTGAAATTTGTCCAGCTACTGTTCACTCACAGTAGAGCTGGATTTTTGAAATTCTGATGGTTTTATTGGATACAGAAGGAAAAATTGTGTTGGAATTTAGGTGATCATAATTTTTAGAAATTTGTATGTAAATCTAGAATTTATTGAAGTTATAAGTACATGTTGTTTGATTTGCCACCAGTGAGGCAGTATTGTTGTACAATGGATTTAGTGAGCCAAACCTGATCCAAAAATTATGAAACTTGATAGAATTAAAGTAGACATATTGATCTTTAATTTTATAGCATTAAAAGATATGAATTTTCAAAGTTATGCCCTGTTTCAGGAAGGAAATGTGGAGCAGTGCAGGTTTGTCAAATTACTCAAAAAAATGTGGTTATAGTGTTCAAACTTAGGTTTTTTTCCATAAAAACACATTTGAATAGCTTCATTTAGGCTTTAGAATTAGTCAAATTGGATTTTCCTAGAATTAATTATGAATTTCCAAAGTTGACTAAAAATTTGTCAATTTTTGGAAACAATGAAATTGTACTTTGCAGAATTGTACTGTGCAGGAGCTGTTATAATTGCATTAGATAACTAGCAGAATTTGATTTAAAGGTAGTATTGGTACAAATAATAATCAGTTACTTGTAACTTTAATGTTGATAGGAACTGGAAATTTCCCAAGCTGAAACCAAGGTTAGGATCGACAGAGGAATTGGAAAAGGAGTCAGGCAGTAACTTTTTGTTGCACATACTATGTAATTATTGTATGTTCGAGTATGCCATTCTTTGTAACATGAGCATAGTATCTTGGACATGCACATTAGCCTGGTTGGGTTATGGGACCCAATGGAGGCGCAAAGTTTAGCCAAGGTTGTAAATAGTTGTTTGGCATTAGACAATGTACACACAGCATTCTATCATGCTAAATGTAACACCCGTGTTTTGAAAGCATATAGATGGCATAAGTGTAGTAATATCTTTAAAAAGGAGACCGGTAATCTTTTCTAAACAGCAGAAGTCTCAACTTCAAGCAGAGTGTGGAGCTGTACTTGAATGGGTTTTCAAAAATCTTTTCAAAAATCATTTTCAGATTGGGTCTCATATTATTTTATGATTTATTTTAAGCCATCCGTTTCAGGTTCATTTCTTCATATCAGAGTGTTTACTAATAAGTTCTCTGCTGAAACCCAACCTACTATGTTTAATTAACGGCCCTAGGTGGACGGCTGTCCACTACTGGTACGAATGTCGTCACGCGTTCGCTTATATACAGGCGCTTACATACATGTCAGTACGAGACTGACCACACTTAAATACAAATTACATACAATCCCAAAATAGAAAACTAACATAAACTAAATTCTAAGTCCTTTGCTTCATTCGCCCGTGTTTACCTTCTTGCCTGAGGAACTACTTGCCCGAGCTGAAAATTTGTTTTGGAAAAATAGGGTGAGATTCAATGAATCTCAGTAGTAACAGATATCACTCATATAAAATGCACATATATCATGCCATGTCAACCAAAGTTACAGTACAATCAACATATTCAACATTCAGAGATAAATTCACAATATGCAGAAAGCATAAAGTTACCAATTCAAGGACAACCGTCCCTTGCCACAGCGCTGGGAAATTCTACTGGGCCTTAGCCCTTCTCATCTGAATGTTTTAAATTCACAATGGTACATACATGCATATAACATATCACATAGTATGTGAGGGATAAGTTACTACCTGACAATTTTTCCAAATCTTGATCTTGATTGACGTGCTTTGAACGTCCTGGGCAAGTGTCAAGTCCTATAAATTATAATTTACGGGCAATGAGTTATTTCTTAGTCCAACTCTTCATAAATTATCCTCTTATGTTGGTTACCATTAGGGTCACTACATTAGGCCCAATATGAAGCTAATGAGCTCAAGATACTCCAAATGCTTAACTTAACTCTTTGCTTTGAATTTTCTCACAATTACCAAAATCTGGCAGATTTTTCACTGAACTTTGAAAAATCATAACTAATTCTAGAAAAATCGAATTGAGGTGATCCAAAATTCTATATAACCCTTATTAAGTTTATTTTAAGGGAAAAATACTTTCAGTAGCTTAAAGACCGCACACACTTACCAGTTTTTCTTTTTCTCCCTGCTGCCAGAAAATCTGACCAGTTTTAATGGTCTACTTCAAAAATTCATAACTCCTAGTATACTTATCGAAATCCTTCATAATACCTATCAAAATAAAGGTCTATAAGTGCAATTTAATTCTGGAAAATATCATAACCAACTGATGAAGTTTGGATGGTGAAAGTTTCGCCACAACAAAACTGCCAGACATAAACGCACACTGGCAACTTTGTTGCACAAGTAGACTTAATTTCCAATTTTTGATTCTTTAAATCAGTCTGTCAAAAATTATAACCAGAGCCTATTCCCACACAATTTTTCATGTAGAATCCAATGAAAAGCTCAAAAGTACCAAAATCAAATTATTTCTATCAGATTTAGCCCCCAACCGAAATCTGCCTTCCAAAACAACAAAAATTCCACTTTGTGATTTTAACAACCAACAAGTCTAATACTTCTCTAAACATCATATATCACCTTATATATATGATTAAAACATATTCCTTCTTCAAAAACACCCCTTGAAAGAAATACATGGGTGGTTGAAGAGCTAAGAAAAACTCAATGAAATCACAAAGTATTCGGTTCAAAAGAAAGCCTATGCTTACCTCTTCGCGTTTCTACAAGTGGTTCGGTATTCCGGCGGCACTCTGGTAGACTAATTGGCACAAAACACCTCAGATGAGAAATCTAAGACCATAGAATTGAAGCTTATAGTGAGTAGAGAAAGTTTCCTGAAGGACTTACCGGACAATAACGGTGATTCAGGGTTGAAATCGACTCCGGTAGTCAAGAAAACTCACTATTCACTCCTCCTTCTCTCTTCTTGTGTTCTTAAGCTTAAGAAATCTGATTTCCCTTTCTCTTTCCATGGTTGCATGAAATTTTGCCATTTAATTAGGCATGGATGGTTGTGATTTAATCACTTAAAATGATCTCATCTCCCCTTTCTCTGGGCTCGGTGCTCGACTCGAAAAGTAAGCGACCCGGTCGGAGACCGGTGAATTCCCCAGACTCAGACGCTAGGTGGCGTACTCCAGAGATGGCAACACGAAAGGCTTAAAGTGGGTGTAATGATGTGTAATGATGAGGGACACATGTCACCCCCTCATTTGGCCAACACAAAAACATGTTTTTACTTTGTAATAATTTCGGGACACTTGTCATTTCCTTATTTGGCCAACACGAAAGATGTGTCATCATGAGTCATAATGAGCTGTCATTACATGCTTTACTGAAGTTCTTTTTAATAAAGTTGCTCCAACTTCTTACACTTGTATTTTTACAATATTAACTTCTCGATTTCTGTGAATGACACAATGGATATCTGGGAATTCCAAAAGTAACTCTACCTTTAATTGTAAATACCGATATTTATTTTATTCTACTATTTCCATATTTACACGTTTTTAGTATTACAAAATTTGGTATATTACACTTAACAGTCTATCATCTTACATGACATGGTGTATTGGATATTTATTTTTGCATTTTATATATCTGAAAAGCATGTTACTACTGAGATTCGCTCAAATCTCATCCTTTTTCGAACTATAAATCATTACACTGAGGCTAGTAATCAAAAAACAAGGTGGTGGCTACCCGTGAGTAGAGTCCCGGTGCATTCTAGAGCTGTGTCTGGTTATCTACATTTGTACTTTTACTTTCTTTTGAATGCTCTGTACATTTATGTATATTTTTCAAACCCTACGGGGATTCTCCTATATTATTAACAAGTACCTAATATCAGTATGTTTCCGCTATTTATGTATGCCTTATAGTACTGTGCGCTTAATATTCTACAAATATCAAAATGTTAAGGGGTTTAACATTTTTTGTATTAGAGCTAGTTATTAAGATGGCTTAATTTGCCACCGTGATCGGGGGTTATCACAGTGTGATCTGAGGTGAAGCATTGGCTCTTACCCTGACACGGTATAGAGGCCAGCCACCCTATTGTTGCCCTATCAGAGGGGTTGACCAAGTGTATGGGTGCCTTTATGATGCGCCAGTCCTTGGTCGAGAGCTAGGGTGTTGAACTAGCTGCTAAGGTTACCTTAGATTGCCATTGGAAAGGGCTACCAGGTTGGTGCCTGTGTAAAGCCGCCATTTGACATTTTTTTTGTATCAAAGCCAAAAAAAGAAATAGTTTACAAACAATTCACTGAGTTGAATAAGGTGGTTAAAGAGTGTCAAATCATAGAGCACAATCTGTAGAATGTATACTCCCACAGACAAGCTAGCAACAAGAACACAACTGGTAGTGGGAACTCCTTTTAGAAGTGCAATTATCAAGGTGGACCTTTCAGCAAAAGTAGTAATAAAAAGCATATCAGCTTGATAGCCCGTAGTAATCAAAGACCACTTGGGAATAGCCCTACAGATATTATGGAAATCCTTACCATCCTGGTCAAACATGCAGGCAAGCAAAGCAAGCATCAGTACCCATAAGGTAGGCGCCAGGGTTAGAGAGGCAAATAGTTTGTTATAACTGCCATAAGCCGAGACATTTGGCAAAAGATTTTCGACAGCAACAAGAGCCTAGAGAGCCTAAAAAGCAATCACAGGGCAAAGTATTTGCTTTAATGCAGGAAGAAGGCCAAAAATCACCTGAGTTAATCTGAGGTGCGATTTTTGTCAATGGTAATTTGGTACAAGGATTGTTTAATTCAAGAGCTAGTTATTCATTCATTGCATACGACTATGTAAGATGTTGGAAATTGTGCCCAAAGGGCCAATCATTATACTTTAAACATTATTAATTTAATGAAATTTCTCCATTATGTTATCATATTATTTGCATGTTAACTGTGATAATTGTATCCTTAGATAATTCATAAAGATTGTCCTAAAATTTCCCTGGTCGGTCATCTATATGAGAGCAGAGATGAAACAAGATCAGTATGACTTTGATAAGATATGGAGATACGATTCAAAGTCTTAGGCACTTGTAAGAGTACAAGGTGATGGACCGACCCACTATGAGAAAGCTACATAGATCAAGTCATAAGCTTTTCTCATGTATAACCACGTCTCAATGCCCTTTGACCTGAGGTCATCATGGATTCCTACATGAGAGTTGCTAAGCTTTGAACTAGTCAAAAGTCACTTTTGACCGGGTGATGATAAAGGCTATAATTGGGCTTGGTGGTTTTTGTCCCTCACATTAGTAGAGAGGTATTACTGGGCCCCTCGATGAGTAAGTCTGAGAAATGTATGGACATACTACAATGGAAAGGAGTTTACATTTCTATTGTTAGACTACTCAAGAATCGAGAAAGTAATAGTCAGGAATAAGAGGATGACATTATCCATGCCTTATCCTTGACTAATATATGGTGTGACAAAAGGGATGTGACATGGTTGTATGACAGGTTGCATCGTACTAACGATCCTCATATGAATTGGGTAGTCGTGATGTCTTGCTAGAGGCCGCTTGCGACTTGTGGGTTAGTACAGTTATTGGCCCACTGCCAACTTCATATGGGTCTACAGGGTCACACACAAGAATGGCCCAACACGGGATAATGTTTAATTAGGGTGGACAAATTATATATATATATGTATATATGTAATATAAAAAATTCGTTAATAATATTATATAGATATGTATTTCGAAATACATATTATATATATATGTATATATTTATTATATGATATTATTATATTGTGTTAGTTTTAAATTTAATTTATTAAGATAAATTAAATCTAATAACTAACATGATAGAGATATGGTATCTCAGATTTAATTTATGAAGATAACTTAAATCTAATGGCTCTTTATTTGGATTAAATAAATAGGTTAAATTAAAACTGTTGGACAGATTTAATTTAAACTGAATTTATTTAATTAGCTCATCAAGATAATTAATAGTTAATTAATTTCGAAATTAATGATGATTAATTTTGAAATTTGAAAATAGCCCTCATAGGTTATAAACTTGATAGAGCAAATATACTGAGATACACATCAGAATTGAGAGCTGCAAGGGAAACCCTAGGAGATATTAGAGGCACTAGCACGCAGTCTCGGTTGGAGAACATTCGTATGGATACCGGTAGAGGGAGCGGACCTGACGTGTTGGCTCCTAGAGATCATGAAAACCCTGAATTATCAAAAGGTATGAATCCTTCCAACTTGGTTTAAACACCGTTGATAGATCCTCGATTAGGATCAATAAAAAAATTTAAAATTTTTCCGCTGTGCCTGCTGATCCTTACATAAGATGACTAGGCCTGAGTATATATCAGTTACCGTATGATTTGATGGTCTCTACGCCTATGGGTAACGGGTTTGTTACAATCAATGCTTACTTAAATTGCATTGTAAACGTAGAGGGACACGAGTCCATAATTGATCAAATTTATTCGCCACTGAATAAGCTAGAGGTAATTCTCGAGATTGACTGTATAACTGCAAATAATGTATTACTAGACTGTGGAAGCAGAAGGGTCATTTACCCTAATCCACCATCAAAGGCTAATACAGCAATCAACCTTAACTTTCTCTCCGCAACCGAGGTAGAGAGATGCTTACATAAAGGTTGTCAGGGGTACATCATGTTTTTCTCCATGTAATCAGAGGCTAAAATAGCATTAGAGAGCATCCCTATAGTGAATGAATTTCCTGATATATTTTTGAAGGATATCAGTGGATTATCCCCTAATAGGAAGGTGGAGTTCGTGATTAAGCTAGGCTTGGAGCAGGACTAATATCCAAAGCCCTATACCGTATAGCGTTAAGCGAAATGGTAGAGTTGAAGAAGCAGATTGAGGAGTTGCTAGAGAAAGGGTTTATTAGACCCAATGTCTTGCCATGGGGAACTCCAATGCTTTTCGTTAAGAAGAAAGATGGACGTCTACGACTCTGTATTGACTGTAGGGAGTTAATCAAGCTAATTGTCAAAAATAAGTACCCACTTCTGTGAATTGATGATTTGATTGATTAGCTATCGGGTGCCTGTGTGTTTTTGAATATTGATATGAGATCTGGGTATCACCAACTCAAACTGAAGGCAGATGATGTGTCGAAGAATACTTTCAAAACAAGATATGGCCATTATGAATTTTTAGTAATGCCATTTGGGCTGACCAATACACCTATAGTGTTCATGGACTTTATGAATCAAATTTTCTATCCATACTTAGATCAATTCATAGTAGTCTTTATCGATGATATTCTGGTGTACTCTCAAAACAGAGCAGAGCATGAACACCATCTGAGGACTATACTAAACACATTGAGGGACAACCAACTCTATGCCACACTGAGTAAATGTGCATTTTGGCTTTTAGAAGTCAAATTTCTGGGCCATATAGTCTCACAGCAAGGGTTCTCGGTAGATCTAAACAAGGTGAAAGTAGTACTGAACTAGAAGAGACTAGAAACTGTTTTTGAGATTCGCAGTTTTCTAGGTCTTGTCGGGTATTACAGGCCATTTTATACAAAAATTCTCTATAATAGCTTTGTCACTGACAAAGTTAACATGAAACACTTAATATTTTGTATGGGGATAGTAGTTTTAAGCGAGCTTCGTAGAGCTGAAACAGAAATTAACAACACCAGTGTTGATAATCCCAGATCCATATTTAACCTTTGTAGTTTACACAGATGCCAGTAGGCATAGATTGGGATATGTTTTAATGCAACAAGGCTAAGTAGTGGTGTATGCATCCTATCAGCTGAAGCCTCACGAACAGAGATATCCCACACACAATCTTGAGTTAGTAGTGATCATGTTCGCACTGAAAATTTGGAGACACTATCTCTATGGGGCGACCGAAGAGATGTATTGTGACAACAAGAGTTTGAAGTATCTTTATGATCAGAAAGAGCTCAATAAGAGACAGTATCGATGGATGGAGTTGCTTAAAGATTACAATCTGGAGATCAAGTATCATCCAGGCAAAGCTAATATAGTGGAGGATGCACTGAGCCATAAAGTAAGTAGGTAGTTGCCCTCATGATTCATGAGCAAAGGCTGATTGTGAACTTCAGAGACCTCAACTTGTTGAATCCGATGGTGATCAACAGTAGTAACATTAGTCAACAGAAAATGACTTGAGAGTAGATATTAAAGAAGCTTAAATGCAGGATAGAGGTGCCCAGTCTATTAGAGATATGATCGTAAGGGGAAAGACTTAGTGTAATATCCTGATTTGTGATTTAGGGCTAATTATGTTTTTAATGATGTAATTATTGTTAATCTTGTTGCAACCATGTTGTAAGCAATGTGATGTAAAGGTGTTTAGTAATGGTTTAGTGAGTATTGAGATAATCAGGGGCAAAACTGTAAATTTACCGACCGAGTGGTCAGTTACCGAAGAGAAAACTCCTTAGTAATTAAGATCAATGGCTAGGATTGAAAGAACAAGAGGTGAAATCCTATGCATGCAAGTTCATGTGAAATCATGGTAGGAAGAAAGAGATGGTGCCAAGTGGCAAAATATGAGTCATAGATAAGGTCAAATATTCAAACACTCATTCTCTCTCCCTTCCAAGTCGGCTATGTGCATGGGGAGCATGAAAAATCTGCACTTCATCAATATCTTATTTCTCTCTCCCTATTCTCTCCATTCGGTGCAGTTGAAGCAAGAAAGAGAAAGAAAAGGTTCAAATTCTAGGTGAGTAATTTGACTCTAGATGCTCACTTCACCTTCATTGATTTTGTTCACATGGTCAAGAGCTTTATTTCAATGTTTTCAGACTTTTGATTTGTGGTGTGTGGAAACTTGAGAAAATTTGAAAGTAGAAGAATCAAAGTTTTGATTTCAACAAGCTTAAGAGGTGAGTTTTTGATGAAGTTTGATATAATTGTTTTGACCATTGGTTTGGTTTTGGCAAATTCTGGATTTTGCCCTGATTTCTTGTGGTTTTGGAAGATATGAATTAAGTGATATAATGTGGTGAAATAGATGTCGAACAGGGTATAGGAGTTAATGGTTTTGGTTTGGATTTGAAAGAGGAAGTTTAGCAAATTATGGTTTTGGTGATCTTGTGGTCTAGAGATGAGAATGTATTGTTTGAGTAGGAATTTGGGTTGTTTTGGGTTACCAATGGGTTCTTTGTGTTAAAATAAGTGTGAATGAGTTGTAGTATAAGTCTTAGGATCATTGGTAGCAAATTGGTCAATTCTGGAAAACCATATCAGTTGCTGCGATTTGGCACCACTCGAGTGAGGGAGGATCTCACTCGAGCACGATGTGGAATTCTGAAAATTTTGGTTTAGTCTTTAGGCAGAAACCGCGAGCATACTTCCTGACTTACGAGTGAGATATAATCCTGCTCGAGTGAGGTCTTGCCTGGAAGTGGTCTGTACTCTCCGGCAAACACTCTTGGTGTTGCACTTCTTGGTGCTCGAGTGCACTTGAGGTCATTGCTCGGGTGCAGATTCTTGTTCTCGAGTGAGTGTGAGAGATATTTTGAGGATTTGCTCTCGGGCAAACACTTTCTGTATTTCACTCACTGGGACTCGAGCACAACTGAGGGCATCACTTGAGTGAGGTGGTTGTCACTCGAGTGACGCAACCCAAAATTGGTGTTTTGCACCCAAAAAAGGTATCTTCTGGGTAGTTTCTTCCAACCTTTTGGGGATACGTTTAGGCCTATTATAGCTACCTAAAGAGTCTAAATGATAACCAACATAAAATATTATGAGATTTGGAAACTTGGAAAAGAGATTGACCTATTGTCCCTATTTTTATAGGATTTGATATCTACCGTCCTCGTGAGCCCATTGAGCCAGCAAACGTTAGGAAGGAACGAGGTAGTGACTTTTCTTTCATACCATATGTGATGCATTGTATATGCGTATTATCATTGATCTGTGATAAATTTGTATGCTGTGACATTGTGAATATGCGTAAGCACCGTCATTCCGATAGTCCCTGAGTAGCTAACAACAGTTCGGGTAAGGGTTGTGTGCCTTCCCGGCGGAGAAAGGGGATGAGGATGAGGTATGACTTTGTGATTATGTGAAAATCTGAAAGGCTATTTGTGAATGCCGACGGGCCATTTGTGGAAGCCGAATAGCTATATGAGCTATAAGGCTATGTGTATGCACTGCCACACCAACAGTCCCTGAGTAGCTAACAACGGTTCAGGTTAGGACAGTGTGCCTTCCCGGCGGAGAAAGGGGATGAGGGTGGAGTGTGATTTGTGTTGATGCTGCTGTATGATGATTTGCTTACATGTTGTGTGCTTATGTGTGGTATAAATGTTTTGTTACTACTGTGATTCTCTTGAATCTCACTCTTTCCTTAAACTAACCTTTCAGAAAGGGCGAGTGGCTCCAAGGAGAAATGCGTGACCTGGAGTGGTTATAACCCCGTAGGGACATTCTCTTTTGGATTTGTTTGTTAATCATGTTGGGACAGAGATCCTGTAAATGATTTTTGGGTTGTAATTAATAGTTGAATGTAGTTGTGTAATCCCATATATGGGAATTGTAAAATCTTGGAGTGAATGAATGGAACCCGGGGATTGCCGGGATTGCTATTAGATACTCTGATATGAATGAATGTAAATTAACTGCACAGGTGATTATATTCGATAATTGAACATGAGACCGAGATAGGAAAGAAATTTTGAAATTTTGTAAAGTTCCTACCACTTGGTGGGTGCTTTAAATGAGATTCGAACTATCTGACGGTCTCTAACCCCTTTTTACTATGCGTTATCAAATCTTAATTACACTTATTAAGGCAGGGGGTTACACTCAGGAATATGGCTTGTCACCAAGTGGGCTAGTCATATACCAAAAGTGGATATATGTTCCACCATAAATGGAATTGAAGCGGCAAATCCTAGAAAAGGTGCACAAGAGTAAGTATACTCTACACCCAAGAGAAACCAAAATGTACCATAATTTGAAGTCCACGTATTATTGGCTAGGGATAAAATGAGATGTCATAAGGTTCGTTGTTCATTGTCTTACTTGCTAGAAAGTGAAAGTTGAGCATCAATGATCATCAGGGTTTCTGCAAAAACCCTATAATTCCTGAGTGGAAATGGAATAGTATAACCATGGATTTCATGATAGCATTACCCAAGGTCTGAAGTCATGATGCAATTTGGGTAATAGTGGATCAATTCATGAAGACATCACATTTTCTCCCAATTACTATTCACTATTCTCTCAATAAACTCGTATAAATCTACATCAAGGAAATTGTACGCCAATATGGTACGCCAAAGAACATCTTATCTAATAGAGATCCTCGATTTACTTCTAGGTTTTAGAGGGCAGTGCATGAAGCTTTGGGTACCAAGCTTCGATTCAATACACCCTATCATCCTCAGATAGATGGGCAAACTGAAAGAATAATCCAAACACTAGAGATATGCTTAGGGCGTATGTGATAGATTACAAAATAGTTACCATTCAAGCATTCAAATGGCTCCCTATAAAGAGTTGCATGGATGGAAGTGTCAGTCTCCCTTGTGCTGGACAGAGCTATCTGGGAGGTATTAGCCTAGATATTATCGATCAAACCACAGAGTAGATAAAACTGATCAAGCAGAGATTATTGGTTGCTCAGAGCAGGCAGAAGAGCTATGCTGACAAAAGACGGAAATGTCTTGAGTTTCAGGTTGAAGATCATTTATTCATGAAGGTTTCGCCTATTACCGGCATCGGCATGGCACTAAAGGTGAAGAAGCTGAGCCCTAGGTATATAGGTTCTTTTGAAATCTTGTCTAAGGTTGGGCTAGTAGCATACTAAATAGTTTTACCCCCAAACTTGAGCACGCTGCATGGTGTCTTCCATGTTACACAATTGAAGAAATATCACCCCGACCTAGAACATGTGATCGAATATAAAGATCTAGACATGCGGGACGATCCTGCGTATGAGGTCACACTTGACCAAATCATCAATCGGCATGAGAAACAACTAAGACATAGGAGTATCCCATTCATAAAAGTGGTATGGAAGGGGTTATCTCCTAGAGAAGCTACCTTGGAAGCTAAGACAGATACGCAAAAGCGTTACCTAGAATTCATGACCCAATACGTGCAGCAAATTTTGGGGATGAAATTTATTTAAGGGGGAGAGCTGTAATACCCCACTTTTTATTCACTAATGTTCTTTGTTTATCTATGTCATTAAAAGGAATAGAATGGTGAATTTTGGAATATATGAATGATAAAAACACCCTTAGTTATGGTTGCAAGAAAAATGGGGCTGAAATAAGATGTAAAGTGTAATTTTTGTCTTCCAAAAAACCCAAAATGGAAGAATAAAAGAGCCAAATGTTAGGCTTAATATTAAGGGGAAAATATATATTTGGAGCATTCTTGGAAATGTAAAAAAGTTGGAAAAAAAAAGAAAGTAAAAAAAATGGCAATTAATTGGTGATTTGAAGAAAGAGAAGCATGATAATTCATGAAACAATTTCCTCTCCCTTTTTCTAGTTTGACTGACTTAGGAAAGTATTTCTCATTAAATTTCTCTTAGAATAATTCCTACGTTACAGGAATATCCCTTCCCCAGAGAATCAGCTCAGTGTTTTCCCACCACCTATCAACATCGCCTTTCAGCTTATAAATTGCCAAACAAACTCTTATTTCATCAGGGCAAGCCAGAATTGCAAAAATCTTCTCTAGCCATGCTAATTAGTCTTCAGCCTATTGAGGATTAAATTTTCCTTTGAACATAAAGGGTTGTTGTTTACTAAACCTTCCTACCTGAATTTGTATATCAGCCTCAGCATCAGGCAAAGGATTTTCTGGTTGAAGTCCCTCGGGTAGATTAAGTTCACCATATCCCCTCACCAAATCTTCTAGATGATCCTATCTGTGTTGTACCTCTCACAGTTCCTCCCTAATACCATTCATGGTGGCCTATTGCTATGTGAGCATATCTAGAATATGTTGTTGTATAGGATCAGGTTGAGGGTCTAGTACTTCATTATTATGCCCGCTTGTGGTCTACCTCGTGGTTGTACCATCTTGATGTTTCACTATATGAAAATAGAGAAGAAACAAGTTTATATGATCCAAAGAGCATTTTTGTCATTTCTCAAATTGTCGAGTACACAGATATGTCATACATAGCATATAACATCTATATACAGCAGTTAGGGAAAATACTACACATCATATGTCCTAAAACTACTGTACAATAAGTCTTTGTCGCATTTACATAACATATCCTAACTATACATAAAGCTTCCCAGGGGGTCACCCATCCCGTAATTGCCCTGAGTTAAGCACGTTTAACTTTCTATGTACGCATAAAAACACAAACACTAGCTTTATCTTCTTCTGTCCACCGGTTTCCTATGACTGCCCTTGCCTCAAAAGACATATCAGCTACCTCCGGTCGCCTAAAATAATGTGCTTGAACCCTACATCACTCTCGGTACATGTCCCTCCGAACGAGGTCTGTGATATGTTCTATGAACTCCCCAAAGTGGTGGTTTGAGCCTCTCTCGACTATATCATTCTTCTTTCGGTCAAAAAGGCCGTGCCCGGAAAGAAGTCTATAGTGGTAAAGATCCATAACTCATTTAGCAAATCAATCTCTAATTTGAGACATTAAAAGGAAAAATATGATGAATTTTGGAACACATGATATGATAAAAACACCATAAGTTGAGGTTACACGAAAAAGTGGGCTGAAGCAAGACATAAAGTACAATTTTTGGCTTACAAAAGCCAAAATAGAAGAATTAAAGAGCACAATATTAGGCCCAATATTAAGGAGAAAATTTATATTTGGAGCATTCTTAGCCAAGTAAAATTGTTGGAAAAAAAATAAAGTCAACAAAAAAAAAGGCAATTAATTGATTATTTGAAGAAAGATAAGCATGATAATTCATGAAACAATTTCCTCTCCCTTTTTCTCATGATAAATTCGGCCATGAGAGGGAAATTGGAGGAACAAATAATTACTTGGATAAACATGATGCCATGTGTCTTGATTTGGAGCCAAGTAATTAAATATGAAGTCATAAAAATAACAGCACATGGGAACTTACATAAAATAAATTATTGTAAGAGAGATAAAGAGGATATTTCAAGAAGCTAATTTTTGTTCTCTCTTCCTCTACAATTTCAGTCAAACAAAGATGCAACAAAGAAATGAAATACTTGGTGCAAATATGCCTAAAAGAAAAGTGAAGTAAAAAGTCAATAATAATTCTGCTCCTGTAGTAAGGATAAAACAACACTTGGACAAGGATAGTTAGTATCAACAAAAATTTCTTCTTTTACATATACTTTTTCCTTATATTCACTCTCATTCTTTTTATTTTCACTCAAGTCACTCTTAATTATTTTTGTCACCTCAAACTCATTTGCTATTTCACTCAATTTTTCTTTTCTCTTCAAGCATTTTTTCATGTGCCTCTTTCTCTTTTTTTATCCTCTCTTTTTCTTTATTTCTCTCTTTTTTCTTCATGAGTTTTTCTATCTCAATAGCTATAGAGACCATTCCTTGAATATCACTATACAGGTACAACTTCATTTGTTTAGCAATATTTGGATTAAGCCCTTGTAGAAATCGATCCATTGTTGCCCTTGAGCTTTCTTTGACTTTAGCTTGAAGCCTAGCAATGTGCAGCTCATCGAAGTATTCTTTCACACTCATGGAACCTTGCTTGAGCTCCTGCAATTCTTTGTAAAGCCTAAAATGGAATGAAGCCTTTAATTTGTGCACCTCTTTATGTAGCTTAAAGATGTCATTTGTCATGCTTTCCAAGAACAACTTGAATTCTGCAAGTGTTTCTTTTTTACTCATCTTGAACCTGAAATGTTAGTTTGATCAAAGATGGGGAAAAATAGTAATATGGAACCTTACCACTCTACTCACATGTTTCACTCAGAAGTTAGATATAGTCACTCGAGTTTCACACAAATATGGCTTTTAACTTGATGTGAACCTCTTGCCTTTTACCACTCAAGCTTGCCTCTTATAGTATTCTTGATTGAAACTCAGCAAAATCAAGAGACAATGTTAGTATGTGGTAATCTTTGCAACCAAAAATTATAAGAGAATATGTGAGAAATGAGAGAAATGTGTGATGAAAGAAGATGGAAAGGGGAAAAAATGTGAATAATGATGGAAAAGGAAGAATGGATAATAACAATGGGGGAAAATGGAATTAGGAAAAAAAAGAAAGGGAAAGGAAATCACAACAAACAAACAAAAAATTATGGGTGGAAGAGGAGAGAAGAGAATGGGAAAACACAAGAACGAAGGAAGACAATGTAAACAAGGGAAGAAGAAGAAAAAACTGGAAGCAAAGATAGAAAACAAAAGGATAGAACTTGAAATCTAGCAAACCTTAAGGTCTGATGCCACTTGATACGATGAGGGTAACGAACCGGCTAGAAAACAACTATGAAAACATGAACGGGACGGATGATCAAAGGTAGGACCTTAAGAGAACCTGTCTCTTACAACCCTAGCCACAAAGACACCACAAGGATGATCAATCCTTGATACAGTCGGTTTGATCATCCTTGTGCGAATACTCCGACTGTATCAAGGATTGATCATCCTTGCGGTGTCTTTGTGGCTAGGGTTGTAAGAGACAGGTTCTCTTAAGGTCTTACCTTTGATCATCCGTCCCGTTCATGTTTTCATAGTTGTTTTCTAGCCGGTTCGTTACCCTCATCGTATCAAGTGGCATCAGAGCTTAAGGTTTGCTAGATTTCAAGTTCTATCCTTTTGTTTTCTATCTTTGCTTCCGGTTTTTTCTTCTTCTTCCCTTGTTTTCATTGTCTTCCTTCGTTCTTGTGTTTTCCCATTCTCTTCTCTAAGTAAAAAGTCAATAATTGTGGGCAAAATAATTATAATTAAGGGTAATATTTAAAGGGATAAATTAGGATATTTCAAGACACAAATTAAATGCCTCCAAGGGGTTGATTTTTTGGCCAAGTCATGGAAGAAAGAGAAAGATGATGGTTAACATAAAATAGCATGTGATAAATATAAAAATTATAATAAACTGAGGAGGTGGATGAAAGATATTTTAAAAGCTTCTCATAATCTTTTGTCAAGCTCACTTTCTTCCAACTTGAGAGAGAAAGTCTTGATGAAGAACATAGAAACCAAGAGGGAACAAGAAGCAAGGATTAAGGTAAGTAGTAGGTGATTTCACTTGTTTATGCTTACAAATCCAAGAACACTCTCTCTGATCTTTATATCTTCATGAATATCACTTGTAGTAGGGCAAACTCAAGAAGAAGAGAGAGAGGTGTTGGCTAGAGAGAGAGAGAGGGAAAGAAAAATCAAAAGGTAACCACAAATCACCTTGTTCTCTTGTGAATCCAAGGTTATATGATGTTATTGGCACTACTATAGAAAATGCTTTTAACGTCCCTTGTTAAGCCTTCTTAACATCTGAAAATAAGGGGACGTCTATGTGAGCGACGTAGTAAATAATGGCAATGACTTTCGTATATAAAGGGATGCCTAAAGTCTGTACTTTAGACATCTCTTTTTAAAAAAGGAGCGTCTAAAGTTTCTTTTTCTAAAAAAAAATAATTTATATTACATATCTAGACCAAACACTATTTGAAACTAGAAATTATAGATCATAGTCAATAAAATTATAGAGCTAGTATCTAAACTCCAAATCCAAAATCTACACAATAATAACTCCAAAGCCGAAATCCCACAGGCAAAAGATGATAACAATAAGAGGAATCAATTGCAAAAAATTCATCTACTTCTATTATTGAAAGTCATTTTCTCATAATAGTGAATAGAAAGGAGCGACAAGGAGAGATAAACCTCATCTTCTCAACGGGAACATGGGCCAAGATGCATGTTTCAAAATTTCAATATGCAAACTATAAACTATAATAACACAAGTTAGAAGATAAAAATAAAAGGGAAACCTACAAAAATAGAGAGAAGATAAAATAATAGAAAATAGTGAGAAAGCAAAACAGATATAAAGGCAAGAAAAAGAGAAAAGAGGAAGAAGCAAGAGTTAAAAGAGTAGGAAGAAGCAAGAAGTCTCATATTATTATTAAAAGAGAGAGAATTGGTAGTGCTGAGAGAGGTGGTAGTAGTTCTTCTTGTAGTGTCGCGATGGGAGGGGTCTTCTATTTGAATCAAGAAGATGAGCGTGAGAGTGAAATTGACAAATAAAGGCTCAATTTAAATTTGAACTATTTTTGGCACGCCAAATGTCCGGACACCAAAAGTGGACCTTTGGCGTCCCTAAATTAATTAGGGACGCCCTTCAGGGCACCAAGACCTTTGGCATCCCTGAAGTGTCTTTGGCGTCCCTAATAAAGGTCCACTTTTGACATCCCAAATTTAATTAGGGACGCCAAAAGTCTTTTTTTTTTACTTTAGGCGCCCCAAATTCAAAAAGGGACATCTAAAGTGTTTGAGGCATCTAAAATTTAAAAAAAAATTTTAAATGACATCTAGTTAAGATCACAGGAAGGAAGACAACACAAACCCAAAAATGATTGTGAAATTAATATTTTAATGTCAAATATTAATATTAAATGTTCATATTGAACTAACGATTAGTATTGATGTTGGTAGATCAGTGATTTTAATAAATAACAATGATATCAATGTCAAATTTAATTTCATAATTTTTAATTTAATTTAATTTTAATTGATTACGTTTCTCCTATATAAAAATTAAAACAAAACTTGTATAACATGGTGCCATAGTTGTCTACGTGCCTTTTACTGACAACGGTAGCAACGCCAGTCCATGAAACCCAAATATTTGTTTTTACTTTAGACATCCTAAATTGAAAAAGGAACATCTAAAATCACACTTTAGACGTCCCTTTTTGAATTTGGGACGCCTAAAGTAAAAAATATATTTTATATTTTTTACTTTAGGTGCCCCAAATTCAAAAAGGGATATCTAAAGGGTGCCTTTTGGTGTCCCAACTTCAAATTGGGATGTCTAAAGCTACCCAGTTCCCCCCAAAATTATAAATATGCTACCGCCTTTATTTTTTACTTCCCTTTTTTTCCTAAATGGATGTCGTTTAGGGTAGTAGAATCTATATTCTTTAGTAGGGTGGTTGAATTGGTTAGTTGTTTGGTTTGCTTTATCTTGCTTTATGATTTTGGGATATTGAAACCCTAAAATGTTATGCTGCCAAAATTTCCCCTGATCATGTGCAATTGGTGTTTAATGGGTTAAACATGTGATTAGAGGTGTAAAGAAGGTGGTTTATGGATTAAAATCAAGAAACTCCAATTTTTCTTTTTGTGAAATTCGTCCAGCTACTGTTCACTCAGAATAGAGCTTGAAATTCTATGGTTCCATTGAATTTTGAAAGGAAAATTGTGCGGGAATATAGGTAATCATAATTATTTGTTATTTGTATGCAAATATGGAATTTATTGAAGTTGTAAGTGCATGCTGTTTGATTTGCCTCAAGTAAGGCAGTGTTGTTATGAAATGGATTTCGTGAGTCAAACCTAGTCCAAGAATTATGAACCTCGACAAGATTAAAGTAGACATATAGAGATTTAATTTGATAGGTATTTTGTAATTTTTGGACAAGTACATTAAAAGATATGAATTTTCAAAGTTATGCCCTATTTCTAGAAGGAAATCTAGAACAGTGTAGGTTTGGCGAATTTCTAGGAACATTGTGATTATAGTGGTTAGACTTGGGTATTTTTCTATGGAAATACATTTAAATAGCTTCATTTAGGTTTTGGAATCAGTCTAATTGGATTTTCCTATAATTAATTATGAATTTCCAAAATTGATTGAAAATCTACCAGTTTCTGGAAATAGTGAAACTGCACTGTGCAGAATTGTATTGTGTAGAAAATATTATAATTGCATTAGATAACTAGCAAAATTTGATTTAAATGAAGTATTGGTACAAGTAATAATCAGTTACTTGTAACTTTAATGTTGATAGGAACTGGAAATTTCCCAAGCCAAAACAAAGGTTAGGAACGACAGAGGAATTGGAAAAGGAGTCAGGTAGTAACTTTTTCTTGCATATACTATGTGATTATTATATGTTTGAATATGTCATTCTCTGTAACATGAGCATAGTGTCTTGGACACGCACATTAGCCTAGTTGGGTTATGGGACCAAACGGAGGCACAGAGTTCAGCCAAGGTTGCAAACAGTCGTTTGCCCTTGGACAGTATACACACAACTTTCTATCTTGCACAACAGTCTATCATCTTACATGACATGGTGTATTGGATATTTATTTTCACATTTTCTATGTTTGAAAAGCATGTTACTACTGAGATTCACTCGAATATCATTCGTTTTCAAATTGTAAAACATTACAGCTGAGGTTAATGGCTCAACAACAAGGCGGTGGCTACCAGTGAGTAGAGTCCTGGTGCATTCTAGAGCTGTGTCTGGTTATCTAAATTTGTACTTTTTCTTTCTTTTGGACACTCTGTACATTTGTGTATATTTTCCAAACCCTGCAAGGATTCTCCTGTACTGTATAAAAGTACATAATATCAGTATATTTTTGCTATTTCTATATGCCTTATGGAACTGTGCATTTAATACTCTACGAATATCGAAATGTTAAGGGGTTTAACACCGAATGGAGATGATGATTGGTGGATGTGTCGGCTTGCTCCAAATGAGAGAAGTAAAGCTCTTAAAATGATTCTAGAGGACTAAAAATGCAGATTTTTGGATTTGTGGACCAAACTCTCATTTCTACAATTCAAGGACTAAAGTGAAAATATCTTGGGGATTGACCTATAATTTCCAAAATTCATCAACTTGACCAAAATACCCTGAAATAAAATTCAAACCATTGTAATACCATGTATTTGGTTAATCATGAAAATAATGACATTTTTACCCCTTTTATCAACTAATTAATGTGATTTCTTTTAATCCCAATTACTCATAATCACTTTTAATCCCTCAAGTAATCCCAATTACTCGAAGCCATGATTGCCTAAGGGCTTGGTGGATATTGATTGTTTTGCCGATAGGCCAAGACATCATACAGTTGCAATGGGCCGCATGTTCAACCACATAGATGATAACATGCTTCATAACTAGCCTATCCCTCCTAAGTGTGTGAATATACAAATCAACACTAACATCAATCCCCTATTATATGCTCCCTGTAGCCACTAAAGAAATAGATACATTGGGAGGGGCTATGGGTGGCTTCATTGTATGGCCTTACCGTATACTTAGAGTATGCAAACTGCCAAGAAGTTCACCTCTCAAAAGAACTATCCACTAAGTCCAATCCCCCCACTTAATTTAAGCCCCCTCTTAGTCTAAGCTCCCCACTTAGTCCAAGACCCCTAGTCAGTCCATGAAAAGGAAACATCCCACGCGCAATGGTCAATTTAGGACGAAGTCTTTCTCATAGAATAAGATTGTTGGTCAATCTACCTGGAAGTCCCTCCAAGAGTGTACTGACAAGTTCTTCGCTTCAGAGCTATTTACTATGCTCAAATTTGAGAGACTAGCCTTTGACCTACCAGAGCAAGAGGAAGCAGTAATCAAAGAGCTTGTTTTTGAGGTCTTAAACAAGAAGATGGCAAGTACAAGTTCTGTCAACTTCATTGTGAGGTATTTATTCAACTATGATTAAATAGTTGGTTGCTTAGAACTTTAATTACATTTTGATATGTTGGTTTTGGCATTTCAGACACCTGTACCATGCTAACATCCTTCCCCGATGCCTCTAGGACAAGATCAAGTTCATCCGCCTTAACAATCTCAATAACCAAGGTGAGGACATGAAGGAAGATATCAAGCAATATCATGCGAGGTTTTCTAGGGTGATGAATTCATTAGTAGAGTTCTAGACATAAGTGACACTTACTTCTTTGTGCCGTACATTTAAGGGTAGGAACATCATTCACTCTGCTTAAAATAGTTTTATTTATGTTGTAGTTGTCCTAATGGTTTGATCTATTATTGTACTTAGGCACCACTAGATGCTCATAGTGGTAAATCTAATGCGTAAAAAGATTTAGTACTATGACTCTATGAGTGAGGTTCCAAACATGAGACCATACATGCAGGAGACATTCAACTAGCAAGTTGTCTATTCATCATCTCTTATAATTCAGTTCATCTTGCAAGTTTCTATATGTATAACTTTTTATTGTATCTTCTCAAAATGGTGTATAATTAACGCACGCAACATGGTCTCAAGTGCAGCAAAATCAACCTCATTGATGGCTGCTATAGATGCGCCTTCTAATAGTTATATCTAAAGGTATATATATTATTCACCAATGACTGTAATATTCAATTGAAGCACACATATAGTTTATATATATAACTGGCTGACAAATTTTTCTTCTCATTTCTTTATAGCACCCAAAGCAACCAGACATGAGCAATGATTGTGGGTATTGCAAGAAGCAATACATAAAGGACATAATCATGCATGGTCTCAGTTATATATACATTCGATCAGCTATATATTACAATATCTAACTTCTGTCTATTGTTTCCTTTTGCGCACAATATTTTAATGCCTTTTGCACAATGTTTAGCAACTCACAAAAGGAAGAAGTGGCTAAAGAGTTAGTGACATCTCTGCTACATCAGTAGGGAGTAAATAGTTCAAATGACTGTAAATTTCTAGATATTGATGATTTGTTTGTTATAAAGTTATGAATTTCATAGTATACACATGCACATGAATGACTGTAAATATATTCTGATTTGTTTTGTTGTTATGTATATGACTGAATGTAAACATATATCGTGATTCATTCTGTAAAAATGGTATAAAGGGGAGATATCAAAAGCAGAAACACCCACCATTTATTTTTAAAAAATAGCTTTTATAAATCACGGTTGTTACCTAACAACAATTATTTATCTCAACCATATATAACCATTATTTAAATAAATCCATTAGCATTACTATCAGTTTATAGTGGTTTCTTTGAAAGGATTGTTATTTATGTATAACATATACAACAGTTGTTAAAGTGGACCATTATGTATTATGTAAGTATTACCATATTTTATTATGGTTGTTTTCGAGTGCCCATTAATTATTATAACAACAATGTGCATATCATGGCATCACCATGTCTCAATACATAATAGGTGTTATATAATAACCATTATAATAGGCCTAGAATAAATAATGGTTTGGAACCATAATTTATCTGCACAGAGCATATATGGCACCCGTATCTGTGACGATTCAAAACAATATATATGGCATAAAATAACTTTCATAAAAGGCATTTTTGGTAGTAGTGTAATGAAAACTTCAAGCACACATTGTTTTAGTAGAACATGGTTTTAAAACTCCGGCATGTAATACCTTACATTTCCGCCTCTTTTATGCATGTAAGAAGCGTTTATATTCAATTTTAGGGGTTCATATCTGAATTTTGACTGTTGAGCCGTTATTCTTACCAGATATCAAGTTAATTCTATTTCTAGTTCTTATTCTTAGTTGTAATGAGTTTAGCGATCCCAGTTATCGCTTACTTAAATTATGCATATTCGATCTTGCATATTCATACAAATATTCTTGTCATGCAGATAATTTACATATTGTAAAATAATACACATTCTTTCCTCTTCGATTCTTCATCTTCTTTCCTTCTTGTTTATCTTTATCATTCTTTTCTTTCATATTCCCGTACCTATATGGTTGGTTGGGGGTGCAATTTAGGGGAATCTCAGTAGCAAACATTACAGACAATGCATGCAAGATGAATGATAGTGTATGATATGCTTGAGTTACATGGGCTCTTGTTCACATAATGATATTCTGCATGCTCAATGTTTTGTGCAATATACATATGGCCACAATAAAAATAGAATCAGAGCTTCATTCATTCATACATGCTACATATACTTAAGCAAAGCAATATAGCAAATGAATACACAGCATAACCATACATACATACAAGTAAGTAAGTTTACTACATCTTTTCTTTGAGTTCCCTCTTTTACCTTTTCTTCTAACCACTAAAGTTGCTTAGGATCCCTTCTATTTTCCTCTTCCTTGTCATCTTTTGGCCCTAGGTACATAACCATACATTAGAGCCATGATACATGAATGACTAATGTGGCTACATAGGCCTTCAACAACTTTAAGGGCCTAATCCTAACCCTTGGAGTTCCTAATTATTACATTTTACCCTTTTTGCTTTAAATTCGAATGGAATTAAAAAGCTAGCAGATTTTTCACTTATCTTTGAAAAATCATAACTTTGTCTAAGAAACCCTAATTAGGGTAGTTCAAAGTCCTATGTGACCCCTATTAAGGAAAAAATATTTTCTTTAGTCAAATACACGCCTAAATCCCATAGCTCACTCATAGTCCTTTATGCCAAAAACATCACTCCAGCTTTTAACATGTACTTTAATAAATAATAACTTTTAGTGTACTTATCCAAATAAGATGGTTTAAGTGGCTAATTAAATAATTTTAAGCCCTTTATCAACAAAAAATAAGGTCCATTGAAAACTGGAACCACAGAAACCCAAAATTTCTCAACTGCCCATACTATCACAGGACAAGTTTCAAAATCATTACAATACTTTAAAAATTCATATCTCTCGATCTACTTGTCCAAATGACACATTTCATATATAAAAATAAATCTATTTGAATATATTTTCAAGGAAAAATATCACCATCGAGAAATTACAACAAAAAACTTCCTAGAAATTCGTCAAACCCTATCTGTTCTAGAATTTGTTCCAGAAATAGGGTTTAAATTTGAAAACTCATAACTTTAAATTCACTTATCCAAAAATTACATTCTACCCATACAATTAAAACTCAGGATGTCTACTTTCATCCTGTAAACTTTCAAAGCCATTAAATATCATTTGGTCAGTCTAAAACGCGTCACAAGCAGACTGCCTCACACAACTTGAATTTGGCAGCACTTAAGCTATTCTTATACTATCATCAAACACCATATATCATCATATATTCATGGTTAAAACATCATTAGACCTCCAAAACCCAGCTTGGCTGAAACATATGGCAGCCCAAGGGTCAAAGAAAACTTATTAAAACATCAAGCCAATCGGTTCAAAATGAAGCTTAGCCTTACCTCACTGAGAGGAACAATATTACAGAAGACTCCAGGAGCAAAAAATGTCGAATCAGAGGTGAAATCGGCTTCGAAACTTTGGGAAAATCACTATTCACTTACCTTCTCTCTTCTTTCTACTTTCTCTAATTTTTCTTCCCTTGACTGACATCTTAAAGTATAATAGGGGGTTGGCATTTAATCTTGAATTTTGGATGGTTTCATGGTGTGCCAAGTGTCAACAAATGTGAGCTCAAGATTGCCATGTGTAAAAAAAAGGATCTTGGCTTCTCTTTAACTTTCTTAGGTGGTGTTCGGGAAGTCAAATACGTGATCGGACCTGAGACCGGTGGATTTCCTTGACCTAGGTGACATGTGGCACATCATGGGGATGCTAACACAAAAGGCAAAAAGTAAGTGTGATCATAAGGGACACGTATCACCTTCCTATCAAGCCAACACAAAAGGCACTTGGTACTTTGTCATGATGAGAGGACAGTTGTCACTCTATTGTAAAGCCAACTAAAAAATAGTGTCATCATTAGCTATTATAACTTACTTTATTAAAGCTACTTTATCAGTACTTACTCAAAATTCTACTTGGGTTTTACTCAGGATTGCTTCACGATACCATGGGCCACCAAATGACGTCAGGTTAGAAATAGTGTGTGTGTGGGCCCCACATGGCAGAACATACTAATGTCTTTTCCAAAAATGCAGAGCACACATATATGCTCTGAAATTGCCATATGCACAACTATACCGACATATTTTGCTTGACCAATCAGTCCTATACCTCATGACATAGCTGGGTAGCATCTTTCTACCAACTCAGTGACACCTTATATGTGTCATATGCACATGTTCACTGACACTTTGATCTTACTTCCTACGCATACTCGGCCCTTTGCCTGGTAGGGCCAAATCACATAGTCCCTGAGAGTTTTTTTATCTCTCATCATTCTTGGGACTCTTACCTAATTGGGCTTAGTCATCTTCCTGATACAAGCTTATCCTCAAGTCTCTAGGCCTACAATTCGGGATACTACACCATGCACATTATTTTATGAGAACATGTTTTTTGAAAGCCCACTGTTTTGATGGCACACTATTTTCTCAATCTGAAACCGCTCTTCTCATCTATAAAATACTTTTATGCACATCAAGACTTAAACTTGTGTAGATATTTCTTCATCATATTTTATTTCTCCTAGTTTCTAAGAAGAAATTGCCTATGAAATTTGATGCTGATGATAAAGAAGAAGACGATGATGCAACTAACACAAAGCTTTGCTATTAAAAAGAAATCAAATCAACAAGATACCAAAAAGGTATTAAATGTTTACATTTTTTTGTTATCAATATTGTTGGATATATATGATTCATCTTATCCTATCAACTCAATTCAATTGGGTTGTTATTTCTGGGTTTTATGTTTATTCTCCTTTTTATTTCATTGAAGTTGCTTCTCTTAGTTTCATATGGAGGCCAATGATATGGCTGAGGTTGAGAGCATTCATTACTACTAGAGGGATGAACAAAATGATAAAGCTCAACTTTCTAGCTCCGTCTCAACATTGTAATCATTGGAAAAGCAAACCTAATGAAATAAATTTTGCTCAATCTCTGTGCGCCAATTCCAACTCTATAAGGATGCTTAAATCTTTGACTTTCACACAAAAAGAAAGAGACTGAAGATTAATGCTTTGATCCATTTGTAGGCCCTAATTGTTTCCCATGTTAAGTACCTTAATGACTTTAATTTCCATACACTAAAAATTATATTTCTCTCAAATTGGTTGCTACATACATAGATTGAATAATATTGAAGTGTTTCAATTAAGTTTAGGTATCTGTAAATATATATAATCATTCCCTAACTTCCTATAGAAGAACTAGATTGTTGATCACTCATAGCCTTGAAATATGATGTGTGTGTGTGTGTGTGTGTGTAAAACTACATTGGAAATAATATAGGTAATATAACTTGTAAATAGTTATCCTGACAACTACAAATATGAAGTGTGAGTTGCAAATAATAGAAATAACCTATATGATTAGAAAGTCAGATTTGCAACGGTCTAAATTCATATTGACAACTTATTTTTTTCAAAAAAAAAATTGTTAGAACAAATTATTGTTAAATTGATCTTTTGTCAATTAATTCTCCTTAATTTGTAGTATAGACCATCATTATTTTGTATAAATGAAAAATTCAACTCTTATAACAATAAAAAAAGAATAATAAATTACACAGACAATAAATTGATTATATTTATGTTTGTTTTTTCTTGAATATTATTAGAACCATAATTAATTTCTTAAATTTAAAATTAAACCCTTTTCACGTACTACCTCTTGTACTAAATGTCAGAGTTAATATACTGGTTTCATTTTGTCCTAAATTTAAGGCCTCAAATTTATATATTTTTTAAAAACCTCCCTATATTGTCCAGTAATAATGGGGTTTTCTATCAAGGTAATAATTTCTAATGCAAATTATTAAAACCAATCCTTGAAGTGAACCGACACAAATTTCTTACAAATAAAAACTCACGTAATTTGTTTAATATCTACAAGTTAGTTATGTAGCTACTAAATTTAGAACCGGAAAGAGTACAAGAAAAGGATAATTAATTACATGGACAATAAATTTATTGGATTTGTATTTGATTTTCCTTCAATATATAGCTTAAAAAACACATATGTTGCTTTAGAAAAAGTTAGGGGAAATTATTATAAGGTCCTAAGTAAGGGTCTTAATGACCGAAAAGTCCCAATATCAAGTGAGGTGTTATCATTTCTTACTATGCAATTTGTCATTGTAGGCATCTCAGTTGCTATTGGGACCTCTTGATAATTAAGTCTTTTCCTTGGGACCTCATAGTAATTCCCCCAAAAAAGTTATTTAAATTATACAATTCTAGCCTTTCACGAAATATTACAAATCTTCATATCATATCTCAAGGTGAGCCATTAGTTGCAAGGAAATTTGATGATTCTAGTGAATCCCTTGAAGCACATTATTTTAGAAAAAAAGCACGTAAGTATTACTTTAGACTAAGTTATTTCAGTTATTCAATCCTAGCCATTCACAAAATATAACAGACATCTACATATCATATCTCAAGGTGAGCCGTCCGTTGTAAGGAAATTTGAGGGGTTTAATCACTACTATAGAATCATCAACATATAACGGTAATTATCAGCCATAAATTATGATTTTGAACCATGATATATGTGGGCGCTATATATGCTCATTTTCAAACCGTTATATATGTACTATAATATATTGAGGGCATATATAAAATTATTTATTAATAACTATAATTTATTGACTTTATTTTCTTATTATATATAGTTATTTTTTATTATTGTTTTATTTAGTTTTATTATTAATATTTATTATATAAAACACTATATGATAATTGATAATAAAAAGATAATAATATTACAACAAAGCCTTTACCAACTAGGTGGAGTCGGATATATGGATTGCATGACATCATTATGGTCTCTTCAAAACCATATCTTTAGATATATTTTTAACTAAAAGATCCCTCTCTATAACCTCATTGAACATTCGCTTAGGCCTTCCTCGACCTTAATTTATAGGATTCCATACTGCTTGATCAACCCTCCTCACAGAAGCACTAAATAATCTTTGTTGAACATGTCAAACCTCCTCAAATGACTTTCTACCATTTTTCCTTCAATAAAGGCCACTCCAACTCATTCACATATATGAGTATTATGAATCTTGTCTTTTCTTGTTTGACCACACAACCATCTCAAGATCCTCATTTTCTGTTCATATTGTCCATTTAAAGTGCAAGACTCACTACCATATAACATTGTTGGTCTTATAGTAATGCGATAAAACTTCCCTTTTACCTTATTAGGTACTTTGTGATCACAAATAACTCTAGTAGCTTTTATCCATTTATAGAATCTAGCTTGAATTCTATAATCAACATCTCTATTAATTTCACCATCTTGCTATATAATTGATACCAAATATCTCAATTTTGTCACTTATGGACTAACCTGCCCCCCAATTTAACTTCCACTTCACTTCTACCTTGTCTTTTATCAAAATTATAATGCATATATTTAGTTTTGCTCCTAATTAGATGAAAGCCTTTCAATTCTAGAGTCTGTCTTCATATCTCAAGTTTAGAATTAATTTCCTCCCTAGATTCAGCCAATAGAACTATATCATCATCCACAAAAATCATGCATTTAGGGATCTCTTCTTTTATAGGCTCAATTAGAACATCCGCCACTAGTTTAAACAAATAAGGGCTCTAAGCTAATCCCTGATGTAGACCAAATCTTATAGGAAAGTCCTGTTAGATCTCATATGTTTTGATGATAACAAAGATTGGATCAATAATATAAAAGGATTTGATAACAAATAAATGAATTTGAATAAAGTGGCAAAGCATTACTTGAAGTAAGCATTGAAGTAATAAACAAACTTTGTGAAGGCTTACTTGAGTAGCCACTCGAGTAAGGGAAGCTGTTACTCAAGTAAGCACTCGAGTAATCATGACGAATTTCATCCAGAGAAGCACTGCCAAAATTTAGAAGTAGTTACTCAAGGGACCACTCGAGTAATCTGCAAAGTTATATAGACCATTACTCGAGTAACATCATTTGCAAAGGCATCACTCAAGTTGCCAGTCGAGTAACCAAGTCAAATATCTTCCAGTAGCTCTCAGCCAAGAAATGCAATGCTTTACTCAAGTAGCTACTCGAGTAACCATGAGAGAAGAAAAGGCACCACTCGAAGGAGCACTCTAGTATTCTGCAGAGTTATTTGATCCATTACTTGAGGGATCACTCAAGTAATCAGTAAGTAAACTCTCTGCCAAGAATTTGATGCAGTTACTCGAGGGAGTAATTGAGTAATCTGCCGAGTTATTTGAACTTTACTCAAGGGCTTACTTGAGTAACATGTGAAGAAAAGTGAAGGCCACTCGAGTAACCACTCGATTAATCAAATTACCATAGTCAGCACCTGAGTAACTTGTAAAGGAAAAGGCATAGCCACTCGAGTAATTAGGTATTTCCAAGGTTTGTGATATCACTCTATGTTTTACCCGAGTAATATCTTATGAAAAATGTTGAATTAGGCAATACCATATTTTTAATAGCTTTACTCGAGGGACCACTTGAGTAACAAACATGATCACTCGAATGTTTATTATATTATTTTCTATATGATTAACTCTTTATTGGATTAGTATCCTAAGTACATTTACACAGAAACAATGAAGAGATCAAGCAAGAAGAGCAAAGTCAAATAAAGTGTCCGAGATCTCACCTACCACTACCTACCACAAACTGATAGTTTTCAAATTTGAAGAATGGTCAACCATTGTTGCATGACTCTATCAGACATGTTTGAATTGCATCCAACGGACATTACAAATCATTTATATATATGGGGCATTCAAAGAGAAGAACACAACACACAAGAACTGAGAACACACGAACATACACTACACATTCTTAGTGCTTTGTTTTCTTATATTTATTCATCGTACTTCAGTGATTATATATTTGCTCTGTGAGAGAGTTTTTCATTACAAACTCAATAATTGTTATTGAGACAACTTAAGGTTGTGGAACCTTGAGTTGGGGATTTGATTACAGCATGTAAGGGGGAGCGAGTGTCCAAGTGAAGGAACTTGCTGTGTACTGAGGTACCAAGAATCCACTTAATCTTGGAGAATATAGTGAAACTCTCAGAGATGCTCTGAGGACTGGACGTAGGTCAAAGTGGTTGTGGCTGAACCAGTATAACTCCTGGTGTTCACTTCGGTGATATTTCTCTTTTGCTCTCAACTACTTTAAATATTTTGTTAATTTTCTTATACGCAATGAAATTTCTGGCATCACCCAATTCACCGCCCTTCTTAGGTGAAACGCTTGCACTAACATTTGGTATCAGAGAGTAGGTCTTCATGTTAAGGTTTAACAGCCTAAGAAGGATCCAATGGCAAGTATGGGTGAAGGCATTCTTCCTGATAGAGCTTCTATCACAAGACCTCCGGGTTTCAATGGCGAACACTTCTTATTTTTGAAAGCAAAATTTAGAGTCTTCGTAATGGCTAATGAATATGGGCTTTGGGAAGTGATTGAGAATGGAAACTAAAAATCTGAAAAGATTGTAGATTCACAAAGAGTTCCCAAGACACCAGCAGAATATGATGAGAATGACAAGAAACTCATTACACTCAACAGTAAAGCAATTCTAATGATTCAAAGTGCCTTGAGTCAAAATGAGTACTTTAGAATCTGCACACTCCCAACAGCTAAAGAAATATAGGAAGCCTTGGAAATAGCTCATAAAGAAACTTCAGGAATAAAAGAAAACTAGATCAATACTCTAGTTACTGAGTTTGATTTACTTCGAATAAAATTAGGTGAGTCGATAGCTTAATTTGAACTTAGATATACTCACCTTGTTAATCAACTTGTAGCACTTGGAAAAATCTATGATCAACATACCTAAGTACGAAAGATTTTAAATATTCTTTCTAAAGAGTGGAAGGCAAAAGTCACTACAATTGAGGAAACAAAAGGTGAATCAATGCGATCAGTTGCTTCTCTATTCGGAAACCTTTCTAAATATGAAAGCAAATTAAAGTTCAAACGAGAACTAGATGATATTGGTGACAAGAAGGAAAGAGGTCTAGCACTGAAGGCAAAAGAAGAATAAAAAGATGAAGATGAAGAGCTTGACGATGATGAAATGGGCCTAATCATAAAACGATTTAAAAAGTTTTACAAGAAAGGCCACGGATTCAAAAACTTTCAGTAAGGAGGGACAAGCAATAAAGAACACAGTATCTGCTATGAATATGGAAAGCCTGGACATTTCAAATCAGAATGTCAAGAACTGATTTAGAAGAATAAAGAAAAGAGAAAAGGCAAATTCTACAACAAGAAGAAAGCTTTTGTATCTACCATATTGGGACATAGTTCTTCTAACGAAGAAAGCGATGAAGAAGAAGTAGCTAATATCTGTCTAGTTGCTCAAGAGGAAATAGAAGAAGAGGTAACCTATTCTAATCCTACCTATGATGAATTACTTTTCAAATATAATGCTTTACATTCTAAATTCATCAAAGTAGTTAAAGAACTAGTTGTTTTCAAAAAGAAAAATAAAGCTCTTGAAGTAGAACTTAAAGAGAATTTTGAAAAGGATTGTGAAAACTGTACTTCTCTGGAAAAGAAAAACACTGATCTTACTAAATCTCTTGAAAAATTCACTAAAGGAAGTGAAATGCTAATTGTAATTTTAAAAGCTCAACGATTTGTGAATGATCGATCTGGAATTGGATATAATCCAAAATCAGACAGAAAGAAAGCTGGAGGTAAATCATACGTGAATTATTTTCAGCATTCTGTGCATACATCAAATCGTTTTGCAAATTGTAATTATTGTAATAGAAAAGGTCATTATACTTTATCATGCATTCATAGGAAGAAAGGAAATATAGGAACCTACAAATGGGTACCTAAAGGTTCATATGTTCCGAAAATTTTTTGTACTAACCCAAAAGGACCCAAAAAGATGTCGGTACCTAAGACTTAATCTTATTTGATTGCAGATATGTCTTAAAGCATCCAAAAACAACAAGTGGTATATAGTGATGCGATCCAGAATTAACAAGTCATCCCTTCAAATTCTAGTGACATCTCTTCTGTTTCAAATGATCATTATCAAATTCCAGCTGGACAAATCATAAGAGCACAAGCTAAAATATTCAAGGAAGTATTGATTGAGCTGATTGAAGAAGTTATTGTAAATCAAATGGCAAGTGGATCTGATTTACAAAACCAATATGCTGAAAACTTTACTAAGTTCATTTGTGCTAAATATGGAGTTGTTAATAAAGTTTTGGGCTTGGAAACTTCAAAACAGAGAGCTTGGACCTAGTACTACACATAGGAGGCTCATTTGGGCCTAAATAAACACATTTTGAGCCTTAATTTGCTTAATACATTTTCTTGAAGTTAGGTGTGCGAAAATCAACAAGGAGTTGGTGGCAGATTTGACTTTTGTTTTCTTTAGCATGTTGTATTTGATTTTTCAACTTTCTTCTAGATTGTATTAGACTTTTGTGTTTATTGTATTAGACTTTTAGGTTTCCTAGCACATGGTTTTATAATTTGTATTGGTTGTTTTCAAAATTGCACTTATTGCAATTAGGTCATATTTTCCTATAAATACTTGGTGCTTCTTCATTTATAAGACACACAATTCAGATTTGAATCATAACTGAAAGTTACACTTCTGCACTTTGTTTCTTGAGAGTGGATTCTTTCTAAGGGTTCTTTTTAAAACTAACAAACTTATCAAGGCTTGATCAACCTTGTGGCGTTTTCCAACACTTCGGGTCCTTGTTCTTTCATGTTCAAGGGTTCAAGTGGATCATCGATCTGTGTTTAGCTTTCTTGGGGTGTGTATATTTCAGAATTGGTTGTGGGTTCGTGGGATCTTCCCTTGTGGGTTCGCACCATCTTGGTATCAGAGCTTCGAATCTAAACTCAGGTCATATCTATCTGTTCTTCGTTTCCATTTTTGTTTTAAGTTTTGTGCTTTGTTCTTGTGTCTGTCCGTGTCCAGATTTGTTGCTTATGTTCGTCAAGTTTTTCTTTGTGTTTTCCAATGTTTATATGTCAAATTCATAGTTCAGAATCTCTTCTTTCATCTCAGTTTGGAATTGTTTCAATCCGATTTGTCATTTGTCAGTTCTATCTATTTTAATCTAGTTGTGTTTTCTAGAAAATTCTGGGTTTGTTCATCTTCATTTTTTTGCCAGAACGTCCTGAAATATTGTGTTCTTATTTGACCTCATTTCCTTTGTGTTTTACATCGTTCAATAGGTCATTTTCATAGCTTAGAATCTCTTCTTTCATCTCTTTTTGGAATAGTTTCAATCTGATTTATCGTTTGTGAGTTCTATCTATTTTAATCTAGTTGTATTTTCTGAAAAATTCTGGGCTTGTTCTTCTTCATTTTTCCAGAACGTCCTAAAATATTCTGTCCTTGGTTGACCTCTATTCCTTTGTGTTTTACATCGTCCAATAGATCATTTTCATAGTTTAGAATCTCATCTTTCTGTTCGTTTTGGTATAATCTCAATCCAAAATTTCCACTGTGAGTTATAGTCTTTCCAATATAGACGTTTTTTTGGAATTTCTGGGTTCAGATTTCTTGAGTTTTGTTGTTTGTGATAGATTCTACATTCTCTTTAAATTTCAGTAGAGGAGGGAAAAAAAAGACAAGAGCATCAAAAAAAGAAAAAGAAAAAAAATATATTTGATAAGAAAGGAAAAAAAATACTGAAAAAACAAGGATTGTGTTGGAAGTGTTTTGAGCAATATCTATTTTCATACATAGAATTTGTGATGTTTATGTCATTTAAACTCTTGATTTCCCTGAATTTCCTTTTCCAATACTCACTTTGATATTCCATATTTCTAAGTGTTGTTTGATTCTGCAAAATTGTGATTGCTTTGATTATGAATTGTTTAGTTCTTTAAAGCGCCTCAAGATGAATTTAGAGTGGAAAAAAAGGCGAGAGTGAAATACATCAATCTAAAAGCCAAATTTGAGTGAAACACGAGTGACACAAAATTGTATGAGTGAAATACGTGAGTAGAGTGGTAAGGTGATGCGATCCAGAATCAACAAGTTGTCCCTTCAAATTCAAGTGACATCTCTTCCGTTTCGAATGATCATTATCAAATTCCATCTCAACAAATCATGAGATCACAAGCTAAAATATTCAAGGAAGCATTGATTGGGCTGATTAAAGAAGTTGTTGTAAATCAAATGGCAATTGGATCAATAAATCTGATTTACAAAACAAAGATGCTGAAAACGTCACTAAGTTCATTTGTGCTAAATATGGAGTTGTTAATCAAGTTTTGGGCTTAGAAACTTCAAAACAAAGAGCTTGGACCTAGTACTACACATGGGAGGCTCATTTGGGCCTAAATAAGCACATTTTGAGCCTTAATTTGCTGACTACATTTTCTTGAAGTTAGGTGTGCGAAAATCAACAAGGAGTTGGTGGCAGATTTGACTTTTGTTTTCTTTAGCATGTTGTATTTGATTTTTCAACTTTCTTCTAGATTGTATTAGAATTTTGTGTTCATGTATTAGACTTTTAGGTTTCCTAGCACATGGTATTAGACTTTGTATTTTCTATGTTCAGATTTGCACCTACTACAATTAGGTAATATTTCCCTATAAATACTTGGTGCTTCTTTATTTGTAGAAACACAATTCAGATTTGAATCATAAATGAAAGTTGCACTTCTGGACTTTGTTTCTTGAGAGTGGATTCTCTCTAAGGGTTCTTTTTAGAACTAACAAACTTATCAAGGCTTGATCAACCTTGTGGCGTTTTCCAACACTTCGGCTCCTTGTTCTTTCGTGTTCAAGGGTTCAAGTGGATCGTCGATCTGTGTTTAGCTTTCTTGGGGTGTGTATATTTCAGAATTGGTTGTGGGTTCATGGGATCTTCCCTTGTGGGTTCGCACCATGAGGTCCATTTTTCTCTAAATCTAACTTTTCAGGTATCATCAATATGCATGATGAAAAAGAGCTTCAAACAAATTTTGAATCCTTACTAAAAGGACTTCAAAGGTTTACTAATGAAGCAGAGCAATGGATGTCTAATCACAATTCCAAACAAAATTCCAAAGAAATCTCCTGAAGTTGAAACAAGGTTCCATGACTGTTGATGAATATTTTCAAGAGTTGGAATTAGCTATGACTAGAGCTAAAGTGAAAGAAACTTTAAAAGTCACTAAGGATCGTTTTGTGAATGGGCTTAATCCTGAACTGGCTTCTTTTGCAAAGACCTTTAGCTTCTTGGACATTGATCTTTTGGTTCAATTTGTTGCTGAACATGAGCAAAAAATCAAGCAACAAAGATGTTCAGAACGTTGCTCCAATGCAAAGGAGATTGAAAGATTCTTTGTTGCAGTTTCTAATAATGAGCAAGTGCTAGCTAAGGAGGAAGAAGTATTGAATGTTGAATATCTTGCAGACCAATGTGTTGAAGAAGACCTTATTAGTCCAAATACCAATCTTGTGGTTGAAGAAGTTCCTCTCAATCATGAAATGAAAAGTGAAAATATGAGTGAGAGTGATTTTAGTGAAGCTGTTTTAAAGAGAGAAAATCATTTTGAGGGAGAAAAAGATATTGAGAGCATAGAGTGTTGTCAAAATAAAGAGAGAGAAAATGAGAGTGAAGAATTCAGTGAAAAGAAGGATGAAAAGAGTCATGAGAAAAGTGAGGTTAAGAGTGATTGCAAGGATATTATTTTGATTACTAATGATCTTAATCCTTATTTTCCTTGTGATTTTGATGTGTTGCAGGTGTTCTTGGATTTGATTCCTAAGAAGCCACCCGATGGATTCTTACCTTCAAGAAGCATTGAACCTTCATTTCCTTTAAGTGACATTGAAAAACATTCTGGTTCTCTAAAGTTTGATATTGTTGATAACTTGCTGCCCTTAAGATGCCTTGAACTCAACACTTTTAATATTCATTGTCCCATGGATTTTGCTGTTTGTAGGTGTTCTTATATGCATGTTGCAACTTGTTTTGATGATACTCTTATTTATAGCAACAAACATGATGAGCATGTGAATTCTTTACTATGTGTGGTTGAAGTTTTGAGAAAGGAACAATTGTTTTCAATTCCAGAAAATTGTTGTTGTTGCATGGAAAACATTGATTTCCTTTGTTATGTGTTTTTTTTTCCAACCTTTGTTATGTGTATTTGCTTGGTCAAGGAAAGCTCAACAAAAGGCATACATGCTGGCTGAAATTTATTAAGACATTTCCATATGTCATCATATATAAGAAAGGTAAAGAGAATGTTGTTGAAGAATTGTCAAGAAGGTATAGTGCCCTTTCTTCTCTAAATACCAGATTGCCTAGATTTGAATATGCTGAGGAAATCTATGCAAATGATATTGGCTTGAGCATTATGCATCCAAAGCCAACAAACAAAGAAGCTGTGTTGTTTTTGAACTTGCTGATGCTTAGAAGATTGATCTAGCTTATGAGTATATTGTTATTGTTACTTTTAATGTAGCTGATATATGTCCATTTGATCCAGGTGCAGATTCGTGGATGAATCCTTTTGAGGAGAGCGAGAATGATGCGACCCAGAATCAACAAATTAACTCTCCAAATTCAAGTCAAGATTCGAGGACGAATCCTTTTGAGGAGACAGGGAATGATGCGATACAGAATTAACAAGTCGTCCCTTCAAATTCTAGTGACATCTCTTCTGTTTCAAATGATCATTATCAAATTCCAGCTGGACAAATCATGAGAGCACAAGCTAAAATATTCAAGGAAGCATTGATTGAGCTGATTGAAGAAGTTATTGTAAATCAAATGGCAAGTGGATCTGATTTACAAAACAAATATGCTGAAAACGTCACTAAGTTCATTTGTGCTAAATATGGAGTTGTTAATAAAGTTTTGGGCATGGAAACTTCAAAACAAAGAGCTTGGACCTAGTACTACACATGGGAGGCTCATTTGGGCCTAAATAAGCACATTTTGAGCCTTAATTTGCTTAATACATTTTCTTGAAGTTAGGTGTGCGAAAATCAACAAGGAGTTGGTGGCAGATTTGACTTTTGTTTTCTTTAGCATGTTGTATTTGATTTTTCAACTTTCTTCTAGATTGTATTAGACTTTTGTGTTTATTGTATTAGACTTTTAGGTTTCCTAGCACATGGTTTTATAATTTGTATTGGTTGTTTTCAAAATTGCACTTATTGCAATTAGGTCATATTTTCCTATAAATACTTGGTTGGTGCTTCTTCATTTGTAAGACACACAATTCAGATTTGAATCATAAATGAAAGTTGCACTTCTACACTTTGTTTCTTGAGAGTGGATTCTCTCTAAGGGTTCTTTTTAGAACTAACAAACTTATCAAGGCTTGATCAACCTTGTGGCGTTTTCCAACACTTCGGGTCCTTGTTCTTTCGTGTTCAAGGGTTCAAGTTGATCGTCGATCTGTGTTTAGCTTTCTTGGGGTGTGTATATTTCAGAATTGGTTGTGGGTTTGTGGGATCTTCCCTTGTGGGTTCGCACCATATAGGCAGTGGATGCTCTAGACATATGACCGGTGATTTCAAATGTTTTACCACATTGCAACCTAAGGAAGATGGAAAGGTAACATTTGGAGGAAATCAATCTGGAAAAATAGCAGGAATTAGTGAAATCAAAAATGACAAAGGAATACAAGTCAAAGATGTATATTACGTTGAAGGCTTGTGTGATAATTTCCTGAGCATAGGTCAAAGTGCAGATAAAGACAACTGGATAATATTTGATTCAGAGGAATGTCTGATTGTCAACAAAAAAGACTTACAACTTGATAAGAAAAATATCAAGGCAAAGCTCCGAGCAAAAAGGGAAGGTATCAGGACAGATCACGGTGGAGAATTTGAAAATCAAGCCTTTGAAGAATATTGTGATACTAATGGCATTTATCACAATTTCTCTGCTCCAAGGACACCATAACAAAACGGAGTCGTGGAACGTAAGAATAGAGTGCTCACTAAAATGGCTAGAGCAATACTAAATGAAAAGAACGTGTCTCAAGTTTTTTAGGCCGATGCAATGAGCACACATGCTATATTTCAAATAGAGCCTACATTAAAACAAAACTTGGAAAGACACCATACGAGCTATACAAAGGAAGGAAGCCGAACCTTGCTCATTTACACATCTTTGGTTGTAAGTGTTTCATTCATAATAATGGTAAAGATAACTTAGGGAAATTTGATTCTAGAACAGATAAAGGAATTTTTCTAGGATAATCTAACCGAAGTAAAGCATACAAAATTTTCAATAAATAAACATGTGTTGTTGAAGAATCAATTCACATTGTATTTGATGAATTTGAATCCTCTGACAAAACCATTGATAATGAGCTGGAAGTTGTTTTAAATTAAGAAAATGGTTAATCTATTTCTAAATCTCTTGTTCTAGAAGTTGATCAAACTAAGGAAGAAGATCAGTCACTAGGACAACCTAAAGCCTAGAAATACAATAGAAGTCATCCCTTACATCAAGTCATAGGAGATGTGAATGAAGGAGTCAAAACTAGAAATAGAATTTTCAATGAAGTGAGTTTTTTTGCTTTCAATTCTGAGATTGAACCTTCTAAAATTGACGAAGCCCTATCAGACAATGATTGGGTTATAGCAATGCAAGAAGAACTAAATCAATTTGAAAGAAATCAAGTTTAGGATTTGATACCGCGACCTAAGGATCTTCCGATCATTGGCACTAAATGGGTATTCAAGAACAAACTTGATGAATCCACAATAATTTTAAAAAACAAGGCAAAATTGGTGGCCAAAGGCTATAATCAGGAAGAAGGAATTGATTATGAGGAAACGTATGCTCCAGTGGCTAGATTGGAAGCTATACGAGTACTCTTAGCCTTTACATCCATCAAAGGATTCAACCTCTATCAAATGAATGTAAAGAGTGCATTTCTAAATGGCTACATCATGGAAGAAGTACATGTAGAACAACCTCCAGGTTTTGAAGATGTAACAAAACCTGACCATGTTTTCAAACTCAAAAAGGCTTTATATGGTTTAAAACAAGCTCTTAGAGCATGGTATGAAAGGCTTAGTAAATTTCTTATTGATCAATGTTTTGTACAAGGAAAAGTTGACACAACACTTTTTACAAAATGAAAACGTGATGATATATTAATTGTTCAAATATATGTGATGGGTAGTTTTCTGAGAATTTTCTGAGATAATGCAGGGGGAGTTTGAGATGTCAATGATGGGAGAATTGAATTTCTTTCTCGGTTTGCAAATCAAACAAAGAAAGAATGGAATTTTCATATCTCAAATGAAATATTTGAAAGAGCTATTGAAGAAGTATGGATTGGATTAAGCAAATGGAATGGACACACCCATGAGCTCAACCACATTGCTTGATGCGGATGTCAAGGGAAAAGATTACAACATCACAAAATATAGAGGAATGATTGGATCATTACTCTATCTCACGGCAAGTAGGACTGATATTCAATTCAGTGTGGGCATGTGTGCAAGATATCAATAAGCACCAAAAGAGTCACATGTTGAAACCGTCAAATGTATCTTTCGATATCTTGCTGACACGCCAGAATTGGGTCTCTAGTATCCCAAAAGAAGAAGTGAATATCTAGTTGCATACTTAGACTCTGATCATGGAGGATACAAGACAGACAGAAAGAGTCGAGTGGACAAGGCCAATTTCTTGGAGGCTCACTTATGTCATGGTTTAGCAAGAAACAAACTACAGTGTCTCTTTCGTCAACGGAAGTTGAGTATGTTGCAGTATCAAGTTGTTGTGCACAAGTAATATAGCTAAATTAACAACTCCAGGATCTTGGTATTTAATTGAAAGAAACACCAATATACTGTGACAACACTTGCACGATTAGCTTGGCAAAGAATCATGTTCAACATTCCAGAATCAAGCATATTGATGTTAGACATCACTTCATCAGAGATCATGTCCAAAAGAAATATGTCAAAGTAATATTCATTCAAACTCATCTTTAACTAGCCGATATCTTCACAAAACCTCTTGCAAAAGATCATTTTTTGTATATTAGACAAGAATTGGGAATGGTAAATCCCAATGAATTGTAAGTTATTTAGTGTTTACAAAATGTTAGATGATATTATTTATTGATGTTTTGATGATTACTAACTTAAGCATTGGAGTTTCTAGCAATTTGTTTTGCAAGATCATAATATTCTGTTTTGGAATATGGAAAGCAGAGGTTAACAGAGGATAACATTACTGAAGGGACAACTTCAAGTAATGGGTATTACTGGAGTGGGACCTTGAAGTAATGGAGGTATTACTCGAGTAGCCACTGAGTAATGAACTTGGAAATATGCAGTGAAGCATTAATTTCAAATGAAATGGCACAACGGTTGGAAATGAACAGTCAGAAGGTGAAGAGACAGATTACCCGAGGGAGGCCTCGAATGAACTTCAACGTTACTCGAGTAAGGCCTTGAGTGAATCTGGGTGCAGATCTCAAATCTGCTGAGTTTCAACTCAAATCTGTTCTAAAGAGACATCAAATGATCAAGGGAATATACATGGGTGATTATAATATTATTCATACCAGGTACGTACTTGAATTCCCTGCATTTTAAAATTTCTGGTATGATTACTTGAGTAACTACTCGAGTGAGGCTGATGATCACTCAAGTAAGCCCTCGAGTGATGGTAGGCATGCTTGAAGAAGCTTTTCAATCTAAGGAAGCTAAGAAAGGGTAATCTTTAAAACAAACAGAAGAGAGGGATAAAAAAATCACATTTTCCTCCAAAGGGATTCAACGTAAACAAGCTTGAGGAATCTCAGAAGTACCTGAGTCATTTTGCTAGAAGAAATGTGTGCAAGATGCATTACATTGACTATAAGGTTCTTCAAGAGGTATTGAAATTTGATCTAAGTCCCTATCTTGATTCCTACTTGCCCTGGCTCTCTGTTAAACTCCCATTTTGTACCAAAGTTGTGAGGCAATTTTATTGTAATCTTGAACCTATAAATGATCCCGTAATGACTTTTAAGGTTAGAAGACAGAGAATTTTAATCTCACCTTTTAGAATCAATACCTGGTTAGGAATAGAGAACCCTCCTGATGATGATTATCCTAACCTAGATTCAAACCAGATATTCTCTATCCTAAGACTTGGTGAGATAGTGGGACCTCTTAATTTCAATCCAAGTGATATGAGTGATTTTCATCGAGTCCTATGGTATATCTATTCTAGAGCCATGGTAAACAAATCCAATAACTTCACTCATTTCATTGAAAGGGACTTCAGAAAATTCGCCTCATTAATTCTCACAGAACAAAAGGACTTGGGAGAGTATATCTTCGATGAGATTAAGAGGTATAGGTATAAAGGAAAACCTACTATTCCAATGCCTTATCCTCGACTTATTTCCTTGTTTCTCAAGAAGAATAAGATTTAGTACTTGGAGAATATGGAGCTGATTGAGAGGATAGCACCAGTGGGGAGGAATCAAATTGGAAAGTGGAATATTAAGATTCCTCTGAAGACTCCTCTAAAAGCAAGCCTGATGTGATCAAGAATCAACAAGTTGTCCCTTCAAATTCAAGTTACATCTCTTAAGTTTCAAATAATCATTATCAAATTCTAGCTGGATAAATCATGAGAGCACAAGTAAGATATTCAAGGAAGCATTGATTGGGCTGATTGAAGAAGTTGTTGTAAATCAAATGGCAATTGGATCAATAAATCTGATTTACAAAACAAAGATGTTAAAAACGTCACTAAGTTCATTTGTGCTAAATATGGAGTTGTTAATCAAGTTTTGGGATTGGAAACTTCAAAACAAAGAGCTTGGACCTAGTACTACACATGGGAGGACTCATTTGGGCCTAAATAAGCACATTTTGAGCCTTAATTTGTTGACTACATTTTCTTGAAGTAAGGTGTGCGAAAATCAACAAGTAATTAGCAGATTTGACTTTTGGTTTATTTAAGCATGTTGTATTTGATTTTTCAACTTTCTTCTAGATTGTATTAGACTTTTGTGTTCATTGTATTAGACATTTAGGTTTTCTAGCACTTGTTATTAGACTTTTTATTTTCTATGTTCAGATTTGTACCTACTGCAATTAGGTCATATTTCCCTATAAATACTTGGTGCTTCTTCATTTGTAGGGGATACAATTCAGATTTGAATGACAAATGAAAGTTGCACTTCTGCACTTTATTTCTTGAGAGTGGATTCTCTCTAGGGTTCTTTTTAGAACTAACAAACTTATCAAGGCTTGATCAACCTTGTGGTATTTTCCAACACTTTGAGTCCTTGTTCTTTCATGTTCAAGGGTTAAAGTGGATCGTCGATCTATGTTTAGCTTTCCTGGGGTGTGTATATTTCAGAATTGGTTGTGGGTTCGTGGGATCTTCCCTTGTAGGTTCGCACTAAAGCTCCAAGAAAAAGAAGAAGACTGACACAGCAGCTAGTCGAATGGATAACACATAGTCTTCTGCTCCAGCCAACACATCTTCTCCATCCTTCTTTGGTGCCACAATGCAAACGTTCATAGAGAACATTCTGAAGAGTTTTCATATTGACATTGCAAATACCAATGCGGATTTGGTAACCCATATGAATGAGAAGATGGGGCAACTTATGGAGAGGATGGATAAGAGGCACGAAGAGTTGCTAGCTGAACAGCGTGCCCAGGGTGAGCTTCTAAGATCCATTGTTGCCATACTTGATGCTATGGCATCTGGCTCCTCTATTCCTGGTCCTTCTGGTATTCCTAAGCCCATACCTGTCCCTAAACCTGGACCCTCTATACCTACTAAGCATAGACCCTCTAAGAGTTGACCTAGCAATGTCTTGTTCTCTATGCCTAACCCTGACACATCTGAGCCAATTCACACAACCACTAATGATCACCTCAGCCTGTTCAGCCAAAGCCCATACCTACTCTCATTGCATCACCTACATGCACTGAGGAGGTGCTTGAGTCTTCACCGATTGCTATAGAGGAAGTAGAAATTATTTCTCTGGTTCCTTACCCTTCATCTCTGGTGAATCCTCCAGAGGATCTTCAGACACCGCCAGTGAACCTTCCTGACCGTGATGATGATCTTTAGATCCTTTAAGTTCATATGGTTTATATGAATCATTGGCATATCCTGTCACTCCTATCTCAGCAGCCAAGCCACCTACTCCTCCTCATGATTGATTCCATCTTTGTGATGAAGACAAAAAGGGGGATAAGAACCTGAGTGATTTTGTGATGAATGGCTGAGTTGATGAATTAGGATTTGGGTGTATGGGGATTTAGGGTGCTTTTAAGTTTTTATTTTTGAATTCTAAAGTTTTGGTTATGTAATGAATTCTTCCTTATGCAATTTGTTTCTTTACACTATTAAAGTTAAATTTCATTAAAGTTATATTGCTTTGTGGGACTAATGAGTTTTTGATTATGCAAGGTGAACAAATAAATAAGAACAAAAACTTTAAAAAGATCTTTAATAAGCTATTTCAAAAGAGTTTTCAAGGTTAAACTGAAGAAAAGATTTCATATGAAAAGTATTTAAGAAGCTATGTTTGAAAACTCAATTTCAGAAAACTTTGTTCAAAATCACCAAGTTTTATCATTATAAAAAAGCAAGAGAATGTTAGATCTCATATGTTTTGATGATAACAAAGATTGGATCAATAATATAAAAGAATTTGATAACAAACAAATGAATTTGAACAAAGTGGCAAAGCATTACTTGAAGTAAGCACTGGAGTAATAAACAAATTTTGTGAAGGCTTACTCGAGTAACCACTCGAGTAATCGTGAAGAATTTCATCCAGAAAAGCACTGCCAAAATTTGGAAGTAGTTACTCGAGGGACCACTCGAGTAATCTGTAAAGTTATATAGACCATTACTCAAGTAGCCACTCGAGTAACATCATTTGCAAAGGCATCACTCAGTAGCCAGTCGAGTAACCAGGTCAAAAATCTTCTAGTAGCTCTCGGCCATGAAATGCAACACTGTACTCGAGTAGCCACTCGAGTAACCATGAGAGAAGAAAAGGCACCACTCGAGGGAGCACTCTAGTAATTTGTAGAGTTATTTGATCTATTACTTGAGGGATCACTCAAGTAATCAATAAGCAAACTCTCGGCCAAGAATTTGATGCAGTTATTCGAGGGAGTAATTGAGTAATCTGCCAAGTTATTTGAAATTTACTCGATGGCTCACTCAGTAACATGTGAAGAAAAGCGAAGGCCACTCGAGTAACCACTCGATTAATCAAATTACCAGAGTCAGCATTCGAGTAACTTGTAAAGGAAAAGACATGGCCACTCGAGTAGCCACTCGAGTAATTAGGTATTTCCAAGGTTTGTGATATATCTCACTCCATGTTTTACCCGAGTAATATCTTATGAAAAATGTTGAATTAGGCACTGCCATATTTTTGATAGGTTTACTCGAGGGACTACTCAAGTAACAAACATGATCACTCGAGTAGCCACTCGAGTAAGGCAGTCCATAAATTATGTTTTTGATCGAATGTTTATTAAATTGTTTTCTATATGATTAACTCTTTTACAAGAAACAATAAAGAGATTATGCAAGAAGAGCAAAGTCAAATAAAGTGTCCGAGATCTCACCTACTGTTACCAATCGCAAACGGATAGTTTTCAAATTTGAAGAATGGTCAACCATTGCTACACGACTCTAACGGACATGTTTAAATTGCTTCCAATGAATATTACAAATCATCTATATATATGGAGCATTCAAAGAGAAGAACACAACACACAAGAACTGAGAACACACGAACATACACTACACATTCTTAGTGCTTTGTTTTCTTATATTTATTCATTATACTTCAGTTATTATATATTTGCTCTGTGAGAGAGTTTTTCATTACAAACTCAATAATTATTATTGAGACAACTTAAGGTTGTGGAACCTTGAGTTAGGGATTTGATTACAATGTGTAACGGGGAGCGAGAGTCCAGGTAAAGGAACTCGCTGTGTACTGAGTTTCCAAGAACCCACTGAATCTTGGAGAATATAGTGAAACTCTTAGAGACGCTCTGAGGATTGGATGTAGGTCAAAGTGGTTATGGCCGAACCAGTATAACTCTCAGTGTTCACTTCGGTGATATTTCTTTGCTCTCAACTGCTTTAAATATTCTATCAATTTTCTTATACGCAACGAAATTTTTGGTATCACACAATTCACCCCCCTCTTGGGTGAAATGCTTGCACTAACAAGTCCTTTGTAATACCTCCAGTTGTTCTAACATTAGTTGTAACCTCCTCATACATGTCCTGAATGGCTTTGATATATGCAACCCACACCTCCTTCTTTTCCAAGGCTTTCCAAAGTACATCTCTTGGCACACAATCATATGCTCTTTCCAAATCAATGAAAACCATATACAAATCCTTTCCTTTGTTCCGATACTTTTCCATTAGCCCTCTTAATAAATGAATCACTTCTATTTTGGACTATCAAACCCCTTAACATTTTGATACACACAGAGTAATAAGCGCATAGTTCCATAAGGTATACAGAAATAGCGGAAACATACTGACATTAAGTATTTGTTTACAATACAAGAAAACTCCCGCATGATTTAGAAAATATTTATAAATGTACAAGTGTTTAATAGAAACTAAATTATGATGTTATATAAGCAGTGGCAGCTTCAGAATGCACCAGTTTCTATTCACCGGTAACCACTACCTTGCCCCTAGAGCCGCTAGCCTCAGCTGTAAGGTTTTCTAGTTTCAAAAAGGGTGAGATTCAAGGGAATCTTAGTAGTAACAGACATTTCAAACATATAGAATGCAATAAAAATATGCAATGCACCATGTTATCTAAGATGCTAACTCATGCTGTGCGCACTTAGTCCAAGGCCAAATGACTGTTTGCAACCCTGGCTTGACTCGTATCCATAGTCAAACGAAACCCCTGGCTTATTCACGTGTACCATCATTGGATCCCATATCACAGCTAGGCTAATATGCCCTAGGCACTTTTATGTTACAAAAGATGGCATACACAAAGCATACTGATAATTACAAAGTATATGAAAGAAAGTGCTGCTACCTGACTCCTTTTCTAGTTCCTCTATTTATCCTAAACTCTTGTTCTGGCTCGGGCAATTTCTAATTCTTGTAAAATTAAAGTTACAAGTAACTAGTTATTACTTAAACTATTTCTACCTTTAATCATAGTTTGTTGGTTTTCTATCACAATTCCAGCAATTTCTGCACAGTACAATTCTGTATAGTGCAATTTCATTGTTTCTAGAAAAACTGGCATATTTTCAGTCAACTTTGAAAATTCATTATTAATTCTAGGAAAATCCAAATTGACTAGTTTCAAGGCCTATGTGAAGCTCTTTGAATGTACTTTTATGGAAAAATACCTAAGTCTAACCACTTTTATCACATTTTTCCCATAATTTCATCGAACCTCCCCTGTTCCAGATTTTCTTCCATATCTTTTAATCTGTATGTCCAAAAATTATGGTCTACCTATCAAAGTAAAGCTCTACATCTTTACTTTAATTCTGAAAATTTTCATAATTTTTGGACCAGGTTTGGCTAATGAATTGCATTGCACAATAATACTGCCTCCAGAGAAACAAATCAAACATCATTTCCCCTTAACTTCAATAAATTCCATATTTTCATACAAATTTCCAAAAATCATGAACACATATATCCCCACACAATTTTCCCTTTTAAATCAATTAGAATCATCAAAATTTCAAAATTCCAACTCCTTCCCTATGTCATGCACTTGGCCAAAATATGCAAGAACTTAGGGTTTAATGGATTTTCATGAATTGCATTGTGTTCTTTAAACTCTCTTCTCTCTCTCTATTTTTGTTGCTTGACTAAAAATGATGAATAAGATAATGGGAAAATAACTTTTTAAAATATCTCTCCTCTTACATCTTTAATTACCATTATTTTATGGCAATCTTACCATGTTCAATTTTTACTGGGCAATGGTTAATTCTTACTTGAATAAATGTGGACCAAGTAATTATTTTCTCTTGCTTTCTTTATTTAGATGAAAGGTTGGCTCTTAAGTGCTAATGAGCCTCTTGAACTATCATCATTCATTTCCTTGCATGATATTAATTTATTGCCAACTAGCATGAGATATTTGACCAAAGTCATCATCTTTCTAAACTTGGTCAAATATGCATCCTTTTGCTTTAATTTAGACCAAGTATTTATTTTCTATTCTTGCTCCCATTTTGACTGTCCAACATCATGAGGAAAAGGGAAAAATATGGGCTTTGGATTATATTTAACCAAATGACTATTTTGCCAATACATTTTGTGAAATTTTGCACATGTACTCAATCTACCATAATTTTCACCAAACTTGGAAAATTCATATATTTATTTATCGATGTCCAATTGATGCGGTTCTAAAGGCTATGTAACCCTTATTAAGTCTAATTTTATGGAAAAATATAGCATTTAGCCAATTGAATACTTAGAATTCTAGAATTACTATTTGTTGGACGTTGTCACAGAAACTTGCCAATTTTACTTGGCTAACTTGAAACATACATAACTCTTTTTATACAGCTCCAAATGACCTATCAAATTAAATTTAATAAGTCTACTTTCATTCTAAAAACTTTTATAGGCATTGGACATCTTTTTCCCATTTAAAAAATGCCACATGTCTAGACTGCGCTGCTGGAAAACACACTGACAGCAACTTGTAACTTTACAAATTGTGTTCCAACTTCATCATGGTTGTGTGTGACCATTAATTGCCTTATTCTGGCATTTAACATGCTCTTTAATTCACCATTTTATTCCCTTCAATGCTATAATTAGATATAAGGAATATTGGTGAACAAAAAAGTAGGATGTTATATGGACCTTCCTAACATGAATCCAAATTAGTTTTGAACAATATCAATATCTAACCTTAACTTGTGTTCAATCACCTTTTCCCACAATTTCATTGTTTGACTCATAAGCTTAATTCCTTTGTTGTTTGCACAATTTTAATTTTCCCCTTTATTCATATTGTTAGACTTTGGGTCCAAGTCCTCCCTTGATAGGCCAGACTATTTGGTTAGAATACAACTAGCCTAATCAAATAAGAATTAAATTAGCATTAAGTGTAGATTGGGGAATAAGTTAGTATTAATTATGATATTATTAATTGATAAACAAGTCATCATAATTCAGAAAATTAATTGAGAATTAATTCTCTTGATTACTAACTTGGAAGGCAAGAAGGGTGGATATCATTTCCTAATTAGTAGCCACCCTAAACCACTATAAATAAGAGGTGTCTCCTTCAGTTATTCCTCACCCCTGCTATTGAGTTTTCTAGCAATCTCTTCTCTCATACCATCTTTCTTGTTCTGGTGATCTGCTCTACCAATCCTAATTAGGCTCTGGTAGTCTAATAATTGTGTGGGCACCATTATGGAGCATTGGAGCTTTGACCCAAATCCGAACATGGATTCACTCCAGTACGTTAGTCTATCCTCTTACTTTATTTTTCTTACATTGGCATCAAAGCCTGGTTAATCCTGTGGCTGTGATTTATTCTTTATGAATAACTAAATGATATAATTTGTTTTTATCTTTATCCCTTTTTTTTTATTTCTGTTGCACTTATTTTATATACATAAATATGTTATGTGTTAATTAAAGCATGATCATTGTCTCTCTCCCTCATATTGATGTTTGCGTGATTTTAGCATGTTCATGCAATTTTTATTTTTTTTTCCAAATTGTGCAAACAATTTTTTTCCAATATATGCAATCTTGAAATTCATATAAGTTGAAGATTATAGATATATTCTGAAGATCCCTTCTTTTAAAATCATTTGTGTCCATGATTTAAAGCAAGGTTAAACATCTATTTTCCACTCTTCTGTTGCGTATATTTTTGCTGTGATAATCACTCATGAACATTTTTTTTATGCCTCATTTTTTCAAGCCTTATATTCTTCTAAGTTTTTGTTGCTTGAAATTCGGTTTGCACATGAATATGTGATGTTTGGTTCTTGAGTTTGAAGCTTTGCAAACTATCAACTTCATTCTTCTTCTTCTCCTCACTTCTTGGATCCCTTTACAGTTGAGTTTTTTGAAACCTATAAGGAATAAAAAACAAAAGACTTAACCCCTCAAAGGTTAGAAGAGCCTTTGAAACATAGAGGACACACATCAAAGTCACATTGCGGAATGCCGTCGATGTCAAGAAAAAATTGGGTGTTTGAAACAAAGTGTTTTTGGCCAAGGAAAGGCCATGGATGTGTAGAGCTCGAAGAGATGATTCCAATGACACTTAGAACACATAAAACAGAGTTTGGATAAGGGAGAAATGAAGGAATGGAAGGTCGCTTGTCACTGCCACCAATTGAGTCACAATTTGATCAATGAAAAAGACATTTTTAGATCGAATAAAAGCCATGGATTTGTAGTTCATTCAACTAAGATTCCAACGACACCAAGAAAGCGAAAAGAGGAGCTAAAATGAGGGAGATACGGCCTTCTAAAGTTGGTGGGTCGCGATAACCCACCGGAGCTCCAACCAGGTTGAGTTGACTCAGCTGGAGGTTGAAGATGATGACGTAGTAGTCAACCGGCCACTTCATCAGTCAACCAAACCATATGGCACTAATGAGGGAGTGCCACGTCAGCGTTCAGTCACATGTCATCATCGGTCTACATCAACCATGTCATCTGTTGACTAGCCACGTTAACCACGCCACGACATGTCAGTAGTCACAGTCAAGGGTTGACTAGTCAACATTGACTGACCAACGGTTAATGGTAAACAGTAAACTGTTAATGGTTAAAAAAATCGAGAAAAATGACAAGTGGAGGGTGGGGCCCATAGGGGCCACAATATGACATGTGAGGGCACTGTCAGAGAGAAGATGACGCGTGGAATCAAGAAAGCCAACATATGTCACTGTCAGATGACTGCAAGGCGGCATGTAATGCATACGCGCATCTACTGAGAGTAGCCTTTGTTGGATTTTTATGAAGAGTTGAGAGAGTCTAGAGAGAGAAAGTGAAGAAAACTCGTAAGGTAAGTCGATTTCTCTGACGATCTATTTCCTAACACGTATAACTCTACTCCTAAGCTTCTTTTTCATGTACTTCAAGGTTGTTGGAGCTCAAATTTTCTGTTTAAAGAGAGTTAGGTTACAGCCAAGAAGAGGAAAAGCTATTGGGAGCTTAAGGTAACTTCCAAACTTTCGTATATTGACTATTCTGGCTGCTGTGGGCAATTTAATCGATGAAATTTTGCCAGATTGTCGTTGGTTTTAAATTTTGGAAATTGAGTTGCCTAAGGGTTATGCTGACACATTTTGGTTCAAATAGTAGTTATAACCTAATGTAATAGTTAATAAAGTGGCTAGGAGTAGAAAGGAACGCGTTTACGGAGCCGAAATTGTAAAACACCAATTTTCCCCGAAGAACACATAAATTTTGGCTAGCTCTAGAAATGGGTCTTAGAGTTGGATTTTCAATAATTTAATAGTCCCATTGCATTTATGACAGAAAATTAGGTGGGGTTACAGTTGGTCACTTTTTCGACAAAGGCCGAAAAAGCATAATTAAGAAAACGCCCCTGAAACCCTTAAAGTAGGGCTACCAAGGATAAATTTGTAATTTAACATTAAATTTGATAATTCCAAGTATGGAAATGGATTCCTTGGGTGGAAATATGTTAGGATAGCTTAGGTTAGAATTTCGGGAAAAGTGCATCCAGACTAGGTACGGCGGGGCCAGGTCAGGTCCCCGGGGCATTTTTATAAATTTTCATTATAGACTCATATAACCACCAGAAATACAATGGAAGTGTCTAAATGGTGTATTTGGAATTGTAGGATTCGACATTTGCCCTGATCGTAAATGACCTGTGCCACACCACGTTTGGAAAGAACCAGGTAGTGACTCTTTCTCTTATACTATGTGTAATGCACTGTATGTGTGTTGTATCACTATTTTGTGATGATTTTTAATGCTGCTGTGGTTATAGCTTGTGATAGCTATCATTATACAGTGAAAACTGTCGTTATACAATGCAAACTACCGTTATTGTGATTACAGCGTAAGCTGTCGTATTGTGTATACAGCCATGAGTGCTGTCATTTGTGGTAAAAGTCGTGTATCTTTGTGCTGCTGCTACTGTTGTTGTTTGTGATTTACTTACATGCTGTGTGCTTATATATTGTATGAGTGAATTGTTACTACTGAGATTATTTTGAATTTCATTCTTTCCATGAACTGACCTATAGACAGGGCAAGTGACTCAAAAGGGAAGCAGACAACCAAGAGTGGCTTGGACTCCTTAGAGATCTTTGATGTTGGTTGTTGTTATCGATTTTGATTTGGGATTACTGTGTATATATGGAATGATTTTGTGTAATCCCCTACATGAGAAACTATAAACCCTTAGTGAATGAATAAAACCCGAGGGTTGCCGGAATTTTTGTTGTACACTCTGATATCTATAAATGCGATTCAACTGTACGAGGTAATTATATTCGAAACTTGAATTTGAGACCAGAATAGGAATGAAATTTTGAAAGGGTTTATGAAAACCCTACCGTAAGGAGGAGAGTTTGAAATAAGTTTATTTATTTGTTGGTCTCTAATTCATTTTAATTATGCCTTTTCAAATCATAATTACAATTTTCGAGGCAGGGGACTACACTACCTCTGGTTTCTGTGCCCTTCTCTTGTACCTTTCTACCAGTTGAACATTTTATGTCCAACCCAAGCTATAATCCAATCCTAAATTTTGCAAATGTACAAGAATTAGGTTAAAACTCATTTATGTTCCACTTTAGACACTTCCATAGTGTTTCTAGTGGTTATATGAGTTTATAGTGAAAATTTACCAATATACACTGGGGACCCAGCCCGATCTTACCGTATCTGGTGCGATCGTACTTTCCCTGAAGTTTTGACCTAGGCTATTCTGATATATTTTTGCCCTAGGAATCCATTTCTGACCTCATAATTACCAAGTTCACTGTCAAAAGACAAAAAATACCCTTGGAAGCTCTTAATTTAGGGTTTCGGGGTGTTTTGGTCATTTCGCTTCCCAGGGATTTTCTGGAAAAGTGATCAACTGTAACCCCACCTAATTTTCCCTCCTAAATATAATGAAACCATCATACTATCAAAAATCTAGCCCTAAGCCCTTAATATTAACTTGGCCAAAATCTTAGAGAACTCCAGGAAAATTTGGGGTTTTTCAATTTTGACTCCACAGACTTGCCCCTTTCTACTCCTAATCACTTTATTAACTATTTAATTACATTACCAACATGATTTAGACCTAATTTGGGCAGCATAATGAATAGGGTTCATCATTTCCCAATTTCACAATCCACAACAAATCAACCAGAAATCCATCGATTAAACTAACCACAACAGCAATAGCAACCAAAGATTGAAGTTTATGGTGTTGCCTTTACTTTCTTCTTGCTCTTCTCACAAGGCCAAAACCCTAGCCCTCTCAACTCTAAGGATTTGCTTCAAAAACACCTTCAATCATGCAGAAGAACAACTTAGAGGAAGGATTACACAAGTTAGAACCCAAATCATAGTTAGAACCTAACTTATAAGATTGCCATCACAAATGTTTTTCCATTTTTGAATTTTTGGCAATTCTAGCAAATTTTCTGCCCAAATTTTGAAAAGTTCTAACTAAATTTGTAGATATCGTACTGGAGTGATTCCAAAGGCTATAAAACCCTTATTGAATCTAATTTTAAGGAAAAAATATAGCCCTTTGTCAGTTAGAAGCACAAAATTTCTAGAATGAAATTCTTTGAATGTTGTTTCAGAAAATCAATAGTTTTTTTGGGCTAACTTCAAAAGTTCATAACTCTTTGCATACAGCTCCAAAAATTACCCATTACATATCAAATTAAAGCTTAGGATAAGTACTTTCACCTTGTAAAAATTGCAAAATTTTTGAACATTATTTGATCTTCTAAAATCACACGAAAAACTCACTTCCTCACCAAAAATCTCAATGGCAGCATAATAACATTCTCCAAAATTCACCATTCTATTTTATTGACTATTTCCATTAATTACAATACATATTAGTGAATCAAATTTGGGACATTTTGGCCTAAAAGACCCTAAGTTTTAGCCATGTTGGGTTCTTAGGGAAGGAGATGGTTTTTGATAAATTTGAGGTTAGAAATGGATTCTTCACGAAAAATTGTGTAGGAATAGCTCGTGGTAATAATTTTAGAAGGATAGGATTGAAAACACAGAAATTAGAGTTAAAGATTATGTAAGGGAAGCCATTCATGATTAATGGCTTACTGTCATGGCTCTAATGATGTGGTTGTCTCTAGAGCCATGAGATTTCAAAGAAGGGGCAATAGAAGGTTTGTCAAGCAACTTGAATTGTTGGAAGAAAAGGAAACGAGAGGAGGACATTAATGCAGAAAGGTAGTAAACTTACCTAAATTTTTTGTATTGATATGCATGATTGCTTTGCTTGATTATATGTAGCATATATGAATGATTCAAGCTCTATTTCTATTAATGCTATAGCCATATATATGAGATGTGAAGCATTGAGCATGCAAATATGTCATTATATGAGCATGAGTTGAGGTAAGGCTAGCATGTCATACACTAAGCATATTTCTTGCATGCATTTTGGTAATGTTTGCTACTGAGATTTTCCCGAATCTCACCCTCCCTCACCCAACCATATAGGTACGTTAAGCACAGAAGAGGAATGTATTAGAGTTGTGTAGCCAAATATGTGATGGAGAATTGAAGAGTTACATGCGATAATCTGTTATACGTATCATTGCATCTTTTGATGAATTGTATACCATGCCAAATCGAATGATGTCATTAGATATGTCATCCATGGCATGTATGTATGTATACGAGAAGAAATAAGTGTAGATTTGCACGTTTGATTAGTTAAGAATGGGAAGTAATTCAAGAGTTATCAAATTATAATTGAAATTTAAAAGGCTAAGTTAATAAGTTAGCTCCTAATACTTAGTAAACTTAAAGTATAGTTTCACCAAATGAATAGTACCCAAAAGTAAATACAAAAGTTTTTCTTTGAAAAGCTTTAATTACTTATTCTACTAGCCTAGTAATGCTTTTGAAAGCATAATAAAAGGGTACAAATGATGGGTGTTGCAATGGCCATGATAACTTTTACATGCAAAATACACATGTAGAGCTTTCCAAAAAGTCTTAAATCAGGTCAATTGGAGGTATGAAGCATAAGGTATGAATTTTGAAGATAAGACAAATAATCTATCCTAGAAGCAAAGCAAACTTAGAAAATGTAGTAAACTGTATCATTTTGGTCAAGATCTGGCTAGAATGCTATTTGTATCACATAAAGGAATTCAAGAGCTTTCAATAGAATTTTAGAGCACCCTCATATGAATATCATAGAATTAGTTATGATTTTTTAAAGTTGGACCCTCATATGAAATGCAAATGAAAAGTAACCCAAAGATAATTATGTAAGTTCAGTTTATTGGGGGCTTCGATATATATTCACCAGAACCAAAGCGCTTTCGGATGCATATTAAAGGTGTTAAATGACAGATGTAGTAGTTAAGCAATATTCAACATTCAGGATGTTACAAGCTGTTACAAACTTTCGTTTGTCATTTTAAAGTGTGGATTTGTTACTTAATACATGAAAGTTGGTAACAATTATTGGTAACATTTACTTGTGCATGACTTACTAGTAAAAGTAATGACAGGGCGTTTTATGTCAAAAATTAAAATATCATTGAGGTTAAATTTAAACTTTGAAATGTCAGAGGTTCTATGCAATTGACCTAAAGTTAATAGTATTTTTTTTTATAGATTTTAGCCTTATCTAAAGATTATTCTCATTCGTTTTAGATTTTTATTATAAAATAAAATGATTAAAATGTAAACATTATGGGTCATCGAGTTAGCTAGCATGTGTTAATGTTTATAATAATATTTTGTAAAAAGCAAGAAATTATTCTTTTTGAGTTTTGACAAGCATATATAAAAAATTCAAACTCTGGCAAAAAAATATATAAGGAATTCAAACAATTTTAGTTTGATATGATAGCGATGGTGATTTTTTTAAATGTAGATGGTGATTGCCAATGACTACCCACTTGATCTCAATAAATAGAAAAATAAGGGACATAAGTTCTTTTTTTTTTTGGGTATAATAGTGTATATATGAAATTTAATGTATAACATAATCACGGTCAGTTTGAAAATAAATCCGTGCACAGCTTTATTATTTTGTTATCACTCATATTTCAAGAAACATGATATATTATTGCATATATTTACAGGCAAGACAATCAAACTCACAAGTTTAACTAAACTTACAACATAAAGGTAAACTCAGATCGTGAGCTTGAATCGTAAACTCGTAAGATGAGTTTACTTCCATTAATTAATAGATGTCAAAAGTATATAATTAAATAACTAAAATATAAAATGTGACCCAACAATACTCAAATTTGGCCCTATCAGGTATAGCCATATCAAATATATATAATATGATAATAGTTTGGTTTAAATATATTTCAAACCCAAATAATTAAAATTAAATCCATCAATATACATAATTTGTTTTACTCAACACAGAAATTTTTATGAAGTTCATATATAAAGTCAGTAAAAAAATTTATATTGCTAATGAATTGTCACCACTTGGTCTCTAAAAGTACTGAATTAATGGTTAAATTAGTTACAGAGTTTCAAATGTTTCAAATCACTAACAATCATGTTTAGTGATGGAAAAATTCAGTCTGTAAAATATTAACAAAAATCCCATTAGAAATTACCGACAAAAAGAACTCAGTCGGTAATTTCATGTTTTTGTAGTGTAATTAATGCATTCAATTTTCAATATAAAACCCAATAATTATAAATTACAAAATTTCTTGAACTTTTAGAAATTTCATTTGTTTCATTTAACATTGTGTTAACCTCCACAGATTTCTATAAATAAAATTTTACAAAATCTATAAATTGCAACTAGTAGGGGCTCAATTTAAATAAAATAAACTATATGGAGCTGATTTAAAGTTAAGATCAACTATAAGGACCTCTAACTCAATTTTTACAGTAAAAGTTAGTGCATTGTTGATCACATATTGATAAATTCTTTTTATTTGAAGGTCAATAAATTGGGGAATAGGACCTAGGAAAATGTGATGTGAAGCCATGTCTTTGGGGAAAATATTTAACTTCATGAAATGACTTCTCCATCTGTAATGGAACCATTAAATATGAACCAATATTTAAGCCATCTTCTGTAATTTGCAATAAGCTTCCATAATATGCAAGTAACTTTCCAAACATACAACTACCTTTCATAATATTCAATATGAACCAATATGCACATAACCTTCCGTAATATGCAACTAACTTCCATAATATACAAGTGAGCTTCTATTTCATAATATTCAATTTGAACTAATATGCAAATCACCTTCCATAATATGCAACTAAATTCCATTATAAAATTAGAGAACCAAACGTATGCTTTAGCCAATTAAAAATATGGGGACTGAAATCCAATAAGTTAAATTATAAGGACTGAGTTAAAATTATATGGACTCGGTTACAATTGAGGAAAAACTATAGGGCCAAAAATTATTTTTTTTATAATTGGTAATAACTATAATATTGATTGTTTAATTTTCAACGGTGTAAATTCATAGTAAATACTTATTTAAAAAACAAATTTAAGACAATTATTATTAAATTGATCTGATAAAGACCTAATTAATTATCCTTAATTTGTATAGAAAAAAATATTTTTTATAAATAAAAAATTAAACTCCTTTCACATGCAAGAAAATAATAATTAATCACATGGGCACTAAATTGAAAAGATTTAATTGATTTTCATTGAATAGATTGCCTAAAAAAATGCTAACATGTGACTTTAGAAAATGTTATTCAATCCTAGTCGATCTAAAAATATAATTGACATGCGCATATCATATTTTGAGGTGATCAGATGTCCATTGTAAGAACGGTTAGCTGGTTCAATAAAACTCTTGGCACGTAATTTTTTACTAGAACTTGGTTTAAAGGCCAATTGTTTTGACGGCACGCGATTTTCTCAACCTAAAACCTAGTTCATTAACTATAAAGAGCCCCTAACAATATAAAACATGACATAGACTTGTGTAAATGTATCCTCATTGTATTTTATTTGTCCTGGTTCTCATGAAAAAATCACCCATAAAATTTGATGCCAATAAAGAAGAAGACAACGTGGACGACACCACTAGCCTAAGGCTTCGCTATTAAAAAGAAATACCAAAAAAGGAATTAAAATTTTACTATTTTATTATCAATTGTTTTATATGATCTATATTCTTTTCATTTCAAATCAATCGGGTCACTATTTATGGGTCTATCTGAATTTAAAGCTCATGATTTCTAGGTTTTATTAATGTTCTTCTTCTTCCGCATGAAAATTTCTTCATTGTCGGTGATCTAAGTATCACTACAAAAAACACTAAATTTCTGAAAAAATTTATCTTGGAATCCAAGTTTTCTAGTTGACTTTCCTACTGATTTGTGATGAAAATGGATTTTTGATGGAATTTCTAACGAAATTAGTTCCGTTGATGTCGGGCCTATGGAAAATGATTTCTAACAAAAATTCAATTCCATCACTATTTTTTTAATTTTCAAATGCCTCATGTACCTTCTTAGGTAAAGCCACGTGGTACATCTATAGGAGGCCACCTCTTTATGGGCCACTCACCAGCAGCGCCGAGTGTCCACTTCGGTAGCCATAACCTCATTACCGGCAGCCACCGCGTGTCCCCTATTCAAACCCACGACTTCGAGCTCTGGTACCCTCGTGTGTGACTTTCTAGTTGCTCTAAAAATGAACCTGCATTATATTATTACAAAATGTTATATATGTAACACCTTATTTACATAATCACTCTGATGAGTTTTACGCAAAAAATTTGAACCACTAAGTGATATTCCTTTGTAAAGTTGTTTCAATTTCCTACCTGAAGATAGGATTCAAACCTGTAGTTGAGTGGGTTTTTTTCAGAATAATTTAAAACTTGTTAAAACCACCCTAAAGTGGTTCGTAACTTCTTAATGACTCATCATTTCTTAATTATTTTTATAATTACCAGAGTATTACCCTGCTTATTAAATCGCTTCGCTTACTTAACTAATGGTCTTGTACCATGCAATTACCCATTCTTAGTTCAATTATCATGCTTAAGAAGTCAATTCAACCATCATGTAGGTTATACATTTAACCACTTCAAACGTTAATATTTACATAATGGACTAGCGTGTATATGTAACACCCCTGTTAGATATGATTAGTTTTGATGATGTCAAATATAGATATGACATGATAAGAGCAAAAAGTTTATATAATGTATTTCTTTGACTAACTACTATATTTAATGTTACATATTTTGTAGATTAGTCAAGCAAAGAATGAAAAAGATTGAATTAATGAAAATGAACAAGAGGAAGAAGAAGAAAGAAATTGAAGATAGTCAAGGAGATGTTTACTCGGATTATGAAGAATTATTATCAAGAGGAAAACCAAGAAGAAAGATATTGAAGAATGAAGAACTTGGAAGATCTATTATGAATATCATAATTCAAGTTGTTAGAAGTGATACTGGAGGTTCCTATGATGATTCCGGAGGTTTCTATGATCAAATGATGATTGGAATAAGTTAATACGAAGCTAAGATGACTTATATGTGAGTTATGGCACTTCTAGGGGAGTTATGCTCAAGCACAGAGCTCAATACTCGAGCACGGGATGAACTCACTCGAACACGGGATGAGCACTCTGTTCTACTCTGTTTTACTTTCAGTCTGATAGATGTCCGGTATTTTGATCATATCTCTCAAACCACATGTTGGATTGACCCGAAATCAGTGGCATATGAAAGAGGACTCACAACACGTAAAATGTACACCAGTATCACATTGAAAGAAGATCAAATGAAGGAGATATGATTCGTGGAAAATGAAACTGAAATCACCGTCACTTTTCAAGACAGGTTCGGTATTTTGCACGTAACTTACAAACCACACATCGGATTGAGACGAGACCAGTGCCAAATGAAACTAGACTCAAAGAGCTTTCCATGGATAGGTAATTTTCCTAATTGTAACGTATATTCTAGGAGCTATGCCTTCTGGAAGGTGATGCTTGTGCAGACTAGCGAAATAGACACTCTTTCGATCATAACTTGCAGAATACAAGGAGTTTGGAGCTGATTCTTTTTACATTGGAATGCATATGGCAAGAGCATTCTTATGATACATCATTAGAATCAAATAAACAAATTTTTTCTAAAGTGGCCCCACATCACCCGCGAGTGTAAAAACCGACTCTTTGAAAAAGTTGTGAGAGTGATGTCCAGAAGCAGCTGAAACGTGAAGAAATCTGTAACACTCGAGCACTAGGATTCATGCTCGAGCATTGGAGTATTTCTCACTCGAGCACATGCAAGTTTTGACATGAGAGTGTTAACCCAAGAAGAAGCATGTACGTGAAAACAAGAGGAGCACTCGAGCATGACTGGTTGTGCTCGAGTGATGTCTAGATTTCACTCGAGTAGATGCGAGTGAAGAGCAGCGAGTGTTTGCCCGAGAGGAAGTCAGAACGTGAAATTCTACATGCACTCGAGTGAGGTCCTGACAGAAGCAACGTAGAAGTTCAGAGCCTCACAGCAATCAATCCAAACGTGGTTAAATGTTATACAATCATTGTGTTTTCACTTGTTATTGTTCCTAAACATTAACTAACATATATTTCAAGTGTAAAACAGGAGATTAAATATTTGGATTGCATCTTCAAGAACGGAGGTCACGTATGGCAAAAGTCTTCACTCAACGTGATGAGTCCCAGAAGACAGAAATTCAGTTTTTGACCAATGATCCAACATACCCATGACTAATACTTCATCATATTAATGATTAAGTATTTTGCAGTATGAAACAGGATATTAAACGTTCGGGTTGCAGATTCAAATAAAAGTCAATTACGGTGAACTTCATCATTATACACCGAATGGCAGCTACCAACCCAGACAAGTAACTAACCCACCATGAGAGATTGTCTGAAACACAAAACGCTCCACAACGTGATGTACAGCTCAAAATGAATCTTCTTGCTGTTCAACGTGATGCTCTGCTTTGCAACGAAAAGCTCATGGTAGCTCATTTTTCAAATATGCTCAACGGTCAAAATGACTCCAACGGACAAATGCTTACAACGGTCATCATCTTCATCAACTATAAATGAGAAAGCATTCAACGTTGATGAAAAACAGAGACAGCAAGCAACTACGTGAAAAATGATAGAAATATGAATCCTCTGCTTCTACCTAAACACTCTCTGTTTTCCAGTTTCTATATTACTTATTAATGAGAGAGTGATTATTTGTATTGTACTTCAGTGTGTATTATATCCACTCTATGAGAGAGTTTGTAAACACCTTCAACTATATTTCTGAGTTGATCTCAAGGTAGAGGGACCTTGAGAGGGTTGATTTCCTTACGGGAGAAGCTGTAGAGAGAATTGCCAGTAAGACATTCTGCTCGTAAGACTTACAAGGTGCAAGCAGTAGAGAACGTTGCTGCTCATAAAACTTACAGGGGTGTAAGCAGGAGAGAATATTGCTGCTCGTGAGACTTGCATGAGTAAGCAGGAGAGGAAGATCTTCGGGATTGCTCTGCACGTAAGACTTGCCGTAAGGGGGAGTATCTTGGTGAGAGATTTGTAAAAGGTCTCACAAGAACCCGGCTAAACTTGTGGCATTGTAAAGGCTTTTCTTGTGCCCGGATTAAACAAGAAGATAGTGGATTTGAAAATCTCAGGAGGATCCTGGGGACTGGACGTAGGCCATCACAGATTGGACCGAACCAGGATAAATCACAGTTTGTATATTCTCTTCCCTAAACTCTTATATTTCCAACATATATTATTTAATCTAACTGTTGATTTATAAACCTTCATACTTACCACTTTCGTTAAGATATGAAAAGATTTCTAAAGTTCTTAAGTTTTTATTATATACCCAATTCACCCCCCTTGGGTGATAGCCGGTTCTAACAACCCCAAATTTGATTATGGGCTAATGTTGATTTTTAAGAATGTAATCATGGATTAAGGTTGAATTAATGAGTAATTGTGACAATATTATTTAATATGTCATAAATAATGGAAAATTGATAGAATGAAAATATTGGCCTTAAGTTAGTAGTTAATGGGTAAATTAATTGCTAACTAAGTAGAAATGAGAAGTGTAATTAGAATGACTAATGGAGGGATTAGATAAGCTAATTAGGTGCCTATTGTATGTGAGCCAATGAGGAGTGGACACTTGGCAAAATCACATGTAAAGAGAGGAAGTAGAGAAATGTCAATGGGGATTAAATAATCATATTTTCTCTTTCTCTTCCCTCCCATTTCGCTGACATGGAAGCTAGAGGGGGTATCATCATCATTCTTCAACCCTTCACACTCCATCTCTCATCTCTCTCGTCCACTCTCTCCTCTTATCTCTTGGTGCCATTGTTGCAGAAATAGGGGGAGAAAAGCTTGCAAAAAGGTAAGGGAGATGATCCCAAATGCTCAACTTCATTGTATTAATATTGTTCCTTGTATTAAGAGCTTCAATTTGATAGTCATAGTTTGGCATTTGGGGCTAGATTGAGTTCTAAAGGAATTGTGAAAGTTGGAGAATCAAAAAGTCCATTTGAGAAAGTTGTTGAGGTGAGTTAAAGAAACCTATCTCTCTAAGTTTTGTGCCATTTGAATTTGTTTTGAATTTTTGGAATTTATTGGCCATTTTCAAAAAATGATGATCATTGGACATTTGGCATGTTATTGGTATGGAAATGGTATATTTGAAATGTGTATGGATAGATAGGATTGATTTTAGAGTGAATGATTGAGTTTAGAAATGTTGGAAATTTAGTGTTGAATGTTGCCCAAAACCAAAGCATGATAATGGAATAGGATTTTGGTAGTTTTGACATGTTCATTGGATTCCTTGAGTGTTTTTATGAGGGATTGGCTTTGGTTGAGGTTTTGGGTCCATTGGTAGCTTTTGGTAAAAATTTTGGAAAACTGTCATGGTTTCTGCATTTTCTAGGCTCTGATATGGTCACTCGAGTGATCTGGGGCTCACTCGAGTGAGGGATGAACATCACTCAGGTATGGTTGGGTTCCACTCGAGTGATTTAGTGAGATTCTTAGTTTTTCCTTCAGTTTCGGTGTTTCACTTCTGTAAAAGTGCAAGAGTGTGCCTTTACACTCGCAAGCATTCCATATCACTCAAGTGCAAAGGCCAATACTCGTGATGCGATCCAGAATCAACAAGTTGTCCCTTCAAATTCAAGTGACATCTCTTCTGTTTCAAATTATCATTATCAAATTCCAACTCAACAAATCATGAGAGCACAAGCTAAAATATTCAAGGAAGCATTGATTGGGCTGATTGAAGAAGTTGTTGTAAATCAAATGACAATTGGATCAATGAATCTGATTTACAAAACAAAGATGCTGAAAACGTCACTAAGTTCATTTGTGCTAAATATGGAGTTGTTAATCAAGTTTTGGGCTTGGAAACTTCAAAACAAAGAGTTTGGACCTAGTACTACACATGGGAGGCTCATTTGGGCCTAAATAAGCACATTTTGAGCCTTAATTTGCTGAATACATCTTCTTGAAGTTAGGTGTGCGAAAATCAACAAGGGGTTGGTGGAAGATTTGACTTTTGGTTTCTTTAAGCATTTGTATTTAATTTTTCAAGTTTCTTCTAGATTGTATTAGACTTTTGTGTTTATTTTATTAGACTTTTAGGTTTCCTAGCACATGGTTTTACAATTTGTATTTTCTATGTTCAGTTTGCACCTACTACAATTAGGACATATTTCCCTATAAATACTTGGTGCTTCTTCATTTGTAAAACACAATTCAGATTTGAATCATAAATGAAAGTTGCACTTCTGCACTTTGTTTCTTGAGAGTGGATTCTCTCTATGGGTTCTTTTTAGAACTAACAAACTTATCAAGGCTTGATCAACCTTGTGGCATTTTTCCAACACTTCGGGTCCTTGTTCTTTTGTGTTCAAGGGTTCAAGTGGATCATCGATCTGTGTTTAGCTTTCTTGGGGTGTGTATATTTCGGAATTGGTTGTGGGTTCGTGGGCGACCCAGAATCAACTCGAGTGCTTCTCTTCTATGAAATTTCTGTTTGTTCTCGGGTTCTCACTTTCTGGACTTCACTCTCTAGTGCTCGAGTGAAGCATTTGGCTATCACTCGAGTGAGGTTCAATGTGCTCGAGTGTCCCTGTCTCTGAAAAGTTCTTGTGCTCTCGGGTGCTCACTCTATCCTTCACTCCCTGATACCCCAGTGCAGACGTACCACCACTTGAGTGAGGCCATCTTCACTCGAGTGTCAGTGCCCCATCACTCGAGTAAAATAGTGAAAAATGTCAGTGTTTGTGCTTCCAAAAGGGGATCCCTGGGGTAGTTCTTCGAACCTTTTAGGGCTTTTATTAGAGGCATATATGAGTGTTAAAGAAACAATATGATAACCAATTTAAGTATTGTGAAGATATTAAGTATTGGACTAAGTGGTAACACATCGTCCTTAATCATGACTTTAGGATTTGATATTTTCCCAAAGTAAAGAAGGCATGTGCCTGCTCAAAAGCGGAAAGACAAAGGTAGTGACACTTTATCCTATATCATGTACATTGCATTGCTTGTTTGCATTATCATTGAATACAGTGAAGTGAATGTGGTGGCGTAAGCCCGATCTTGAATGCAGATACAGTTGATAGGATGTGGCGAAAGCCCAGCCTTGAATACAGATACAGTAAAGGGAACATGGCATAAGCCCGATCTTGAATACAAATACAGTTGATACGATGTGACGAAAGCCCGGCCTTGAATACAGATACAATGAAGGGAACATGGCGTAAGCCCGATCTTGAATATAGATATAGTTGATAGGACATGGCGAAAGCCCGGCCTTGAATATAGATACAGTGAGGGGATGTGGCAAAAGCCTGACCTTGTATATAGTGAAGGAGAGGTGGCAGTGTGTCCGGCCTCGAATATTGATTGCTGTATTGTGATATTTGTTTACTTGCTTTGTTTATATGCATCATATTTGTAAACTGTTGCTACTGGGATTCTCTGGAATCTCATTCTTTCCAAAAAAACATTTTTAGACAGGGCAAGTGGATCAAGGAACAAGCAAGTGGATAAGGGCGATTAGGACTGTCGGCGGTAGTCTTAGTTAGATATTTTGGTTTTATACTGAACTAGTTATCATTTTGGATAAATGTATATATATATATTGAATAGATAATAGCATTATAGTTTTGTGTAATCCCCGATATGGATACTGAGACGGGCAGTGATGCCCTGAACAATATTTTGGATTAATGTTATTATCCTGGGTGAATGTCGGGAATTTGCTAATACTCTGATATTGTATATATAACAGACCAAACATGCCAATTGTTTTTATGAATGAAATGAATGGAAATCTATTTGTACAAGTGTTGTAAAAAGTTTGAAATTGTTCTGGATCTCTTATTTAGTTATTAAATGTGTTTAAATGCTAATCCCGGCCTTGATCGTGACGGGGGTTACAGTATACATCCTCAACTCTTCACTGCAACATCTTCTGGCAAATTGTTCTGCATCCTGTCACACCCCACTTCCAGCCAGGCCACACATGGACCCCGTAAGAGGTGGACTCACAAGAGTTCCTTGCTCCCCAAGCGAGATTTTCCGCCTCTGCAGGTATCGAAGCCACTACCTGGGGGTAAGTAGCGCCTCATGACAATCCCCACTACCATTGAGCTAACAATCCCTACTACCATTGAGCTAGTAGCTCAATGGTAGTGGGGATTGTCATGAGGCGCTACTTACCCCCAGGTAGTGGCTTCGATACCTGCGGAGGAGGAAAATCTCGCTTGGAGAGCGAGGAACTCTTGTGAGTCCACCTCTTACGGGGTCCATGTGTGGCCTGGCTGGAAGTGGGGTGTGACACATCCCCCTTCTATGCTCATGTGCCAATATGGTTAGTTAAGGGAGGGTGAGATTCGAGACAATATTAGTAGCAAACAGTACCACTTGGCATGCAAGATAAATGCTTAATGCATGACATGCTTGCCTTGTATAAATTTATGCCAACATAAAGACATATATGCATGCTTAATGCTTCATACAACATACTTATGGCCATAGTGTAATAGAAACAGAGCTTCATTCATTCAAATATGCTTCACACAATTTAGCAAAGCAATCACATACATTAGTGCACAAGCATATGTATAAATTACATGGAAGTTAGGTAAGTTTTAGTGCCTTTCACTTTATGCCCTCCTCTTGTACCTTTTCTTCTAATTATTGAAGTTGCTTGAAGAACCTTCCATTCTTCTTCTTTGACATCTCATGGCCCTAGATATATATCCACATCATTAAAGCCATGACAAATGAATATCCTATGTGGCTATATTAGCCTCTAGGACATTACTCTACCCTTTTAAGTGACTATTATTACAATTCACTCCAAGTATCTCAAATTTGCATGATAAGCCTATAATGCCAGAATTTTCACCTAACTTTGAAAATTCATAACTTTGTCTAGGAACCTCCAATTAGAGTGGTTCAAAGTCATATGTGACACTCTTTAAGTCTATTTTAAGGAAAAAATAGCTCCTACTACCAATTACATGCACATTGTTCTAGAAACTCCAATCAATCCTCACGCCCATAAATATCATTCCATATTTAATGTCTAACTTTAACAGGTCATAACTCCCAATGTACTAATCCAATTGCCACTGTTATATGTCAAATTAAATATTATCATGTCTATTATTATTCTAGAAATTTTTATGTCCAATGGATAACATTTCATAAATTACAAACAAGCTACAAACATCCTGCCACAAATATGGTAGCATTCAACCTATGCAACATCAAGTTCCAATTTTCACATTTCCTATCCAATTCATCCAAAAACATAACCCTAGTATACCCACAAACAATTTTTCATGTAGAATCCATTGGTTACATCAGATTCATGAAAATCACTTTCCTTGTTCATGCCCTAATCTGGCCAAACCTATGGCCCCAACCAACAATCAACAAGTTTGCATATTTCACCACTAAAACTAGTCTAGTCTAGTGGTGAAATATGCAGACTCTTTAAACATCATATATCATCATGATCATGCTTATAACTTTAACACCTTATTATCAAACCCAATTGGATGAGCTTTGACATAATAAGTCTGAACCACCTTAGAAAAAAATTCAAAAGCCCAACTTCCGGATAGGATTTGAACCTGTAGTTGAGTGGGTTTTTTTGAAAATTTCAAAATCTTTCGGAAGTGTCTTTTGGTGGTCTGCAACTTTGTTAATACTCATCAATTTTTATCTTTTCTTTCAATTCAATTAGAGTAATTCTCTACTTTATTCATTTCTATCAGAGTTCTTAATATGCTCTTATTCATGGAATGTTTAATTACTAATGGGCTTGTACCATGCGATCACCCATTCCTAGTTCAAATACTGCGCTTGGGATATTAAATCATTTGTCATGCATGTTATACTATTAACCACTTCAAACATTAATATACACATAATGGATTAGAGCGCATTAATCATAACTCTTCTTCACTTTAAGTATAGAGTAATTAATTATTGGAAGAAGGGAATTATGGAAAATATAAGAAACAATAATTATTTCCCTTTCCTTTTGTGATTGTCGCCCAAATGGGGAAATAGGAGGGAAAAATAAATACTTGGTAGATGATGTTGCTAAGTTTAATTATCTTAGGCCAATTAAAAAGATAAAGCTCAAAAACCAAAATTCACATGGTAAAATTTCATTAAAATATATTAAACATAAGGAGGTGGAGATGAGATATTTTTAAATGCTTCTTATCTCATTCCTTAGGCCATATTTTGGCCAACATAAAGAGAATAAAGATAGAAAGAGTTTTAGGAACATCAAGAACAAGAGAGCAAGAACTAGGGTTCAAGAAGTATAAATCAAGGTAAGATGATGAAATTCCATGTGCTCTTGCTTCCTAGTTCATGGAAAACCTCTTCTAACCTCTATTCCTCATAAATATCATGTATAGCAAGCAAAAATTCAAGAGAAAGAGAAGGAAAGAGGGACAGTTAGAGAGAGAAAGTTTATAAATCAAGAGGTAATCTTAAGAACTTTGATCCTCTTGGTAAATATGATGTTGTTGTGGTGCTTGTTGTTGTTATTGGCTTAATTTATGGTTGGTTTGATTGACTTTGTAAATTTAGGATGATGAAACCCTAAAGGGTTATGAAAACCCAAATTTCCACAAATCATATTTGTAAGTGTTTAAGAAGTAAAAAAGGTGATTAGGAGTGAAAACGAAGGAGTTTAAAGGGTTAAATCAAGAAAATCCAATTTTCCCTTTTGTTGTAAAGTTTTGGCCAGACCTAGTTCTAGGGGAAAAGTTGGAATTTCATCAATTTGATGGTTCCATTGTATTTAGAAGGGAAAATTGTGTAGGTTTCATGTTCAGTATGAAGTGTGAAAAGCTTTGGAATGTGAGCCAGGAAAAGAGATTAAGGTAGTAACTATATCTTTTATAAACTATATGATTATCTGTATACTTTGTGTATGTCATCTTCTGTGATATGTATAATGCGCTCTCTAACAAGGGGAGAAAAGCACAAGTACCGTTCGGGGGGAAAACTACAAGTACCCCAACAACCCCAAAAGGGGATCTAGTTATGAGATACAGTACGAAGAGGGTATATTGCCCAGTTTATGGTCGTGAGCCCAGCTGAGGTACAAACAAGTAGGGATTCTAACAATAGTTGGCCCTGACTACATGTGCATATTCTAATGATTATGAATTTTACAGTGTTATTATCCTGATACATTATATGGTGCTTGACATATTTATTTGTCATATTTTATATGACTGATTGTATTTTAATACTGAGATTCATTCGAATCTCACCGTGTCTAATATTTAAAAACATTCCAGTAGAAGCTACTAGCTCAAAGGGCAAAATGGTAAATACCAATGTTTGAGGGTACAGGTTCAAGCAAGGATTACTCTTGGTTCCCCTAGTTTTATTTTGTAAACTTTGAGGATTTGTAAATATTTTTCAAATCCGAAGGGATTTTTTGTGTTGTAAACAAGTACTTCTTATCAGTATATTTGTGCTATTTTTTCATGCCTGTGGAACAATGCCAATTAATGTACTTTGAACATTACTATTTTAATGAAATTTCTCCATTCTGTTACCATATTATTTGCATGTTAATTGTGATAATTGTATACTTGGATAATTCATGAAGATTGTCTTAAAATGTCCCTGGTCGCTCATCTATGCGAGAGTAGAGATGAAATAAGACCAGTATGACTTTGATAAGATATGGAGATATGAATCAAAGTCTTAGACACTTGTAAGAGTACAAGGTGCTGGACCGACCCACTATGAGAAAGCTACATGGATCAAGTCATAAGTTTTTCTCATGTATAACCACGTCACAATGCCCTTAGACCTGAGGTCATCATGGATTCCTACATGAGAGTTGCTAAGCTTTGAACTAGTCAAGAGTCACTTTTGACCGGGTGATGATAAAGGTTATTTCATGCAGAGAAATATGAATGATCAAGATGGAATTTATCCCTCACATTTGTAGAGAGATATTACTGGGCCCCTCGATGAGTGAGTCTGAGAAATGTATGGCCATACTACAATGGAAAGGAGTTTCCATTTCTATTGTCAGGCTACTCAGGAATAGAGAAAGTAATGGTCAGGAACAAGAGGATGACATTATCCATGCCTTATCCTTGATCGATATATCATGTGATAAAAGGGATGTGACATGGTTGTATGACAGGTTGCATCGTGATAATGATCCTCATATGATTTAGGTAGTCGTAATGTCTTGCTAGAGGCCGCTTGTGACTTTTAGGTTAGTATAGTTATTGGCCTACTGCCAACTTCATATGGGCCTACAGGGTCGCACACATGAATGACCCAACACAAGATAAAATTTAATTTAGGGTGGACGAATTTTATATTTATATATATATAATATAAAATTCGTTAATAATATTATATAGACATATATTTTTGAAATACATATCTTATATATTATATATATGTATTTGTATATATATATTATATGATATTATTATATTGTGTTAGTTTTAAATTTAATTTATTAAGATATATTAAATTTAATAACTAATATGATAGAGATATAATATCTCAGATTTAATTTATGAAGATAAATTAAATTTAATGGCTCTTTATTTGGATTAAATAAATAGGTTAAATTAAAACTGTTGGACAGATTTAATTTAAACTGAATTTATTTAATTAACTCATTAAGATAATTAATTGTTGATTAATTTCAAAATTAATGATGATTAATTTTGAAATTTGAATATAGCCATCATAGGTTATAAACTTGGTAGAGCAGATATACTCACACGCGCTTGAGAATTCTGAGCCGTAAGGGAAACCCTAGGAGACATTGGAGGTACTAGCACGCAGTCTTTGTTGAAGATTATTCGTATGGATACTGGTAGAGGGATTGGACCTGAGGTGTTGGCTCCTAGAGATCATGAAAACTCTAAGTTGAAAAAGGTACGAATCTTTCTAACTCGATTTAAAAGCCGTTGATAGATCCTCGATTAGGATCGGTAAAATTTTAAAATTCTTCTGCTGTGCCTATTGATCCTAGCAGTGTCATCAGAGCCAGATCAATTGTGCGTTTAAATTGAGTTTATGTTCTTATACATGTGATATATTGGATATATATGTGTGGTTATAAGAAAATATCTGAATATGTTAATAAGAAACAGAATATGTTCAACGTTATTGTGCATTTTCAGATAGAGCTGTGTGTTTATGCGATCTGGGGAAATTTTTTCGATTACATGCATTATGTTCTATTTTCAATTCCGCCATTGGCATCATGATTTCTGTTCTGAATAGGCTTGCATGAAATTGGGTAGGGTACCTGAGATCATAGTTGGCGGCAATCGAATCAGGTCTAAGTTCGGATATCTATTCGGGTAATAAGGATTCGAACTATAGGGAAGACAATATGGAATAAAAGCGTTCTGGGCCATTGTTGTTTTTTGAAACTGGTCCAAAATCCCTTAAGAATTGGACTAAATGAATTTTTTGAAAAATTGGGTTCGAAACATTCTAGCAGAACCGTCGTGGCTACCTCTGCATAGCGCAATATAATCTGATCACAACATTTATTGCTTTTCATATTATATGAATTCTTGTTGAGGTTTATTATTTATACTTGTTTGGGTATGGTGAACAAAAATGGCTTTAGAATTTTACAAAGGGTTGTAATATTTAAATACGGCCTGCGTGATGTGCCTTTCTCTAAATACTCTCGATGTACATTCTCTTCTTATCTCACTCCCCTCGAATGTTTAAACAAGGTTTCTCTCAATGTATTTCTTTTCTTATTTAGAGAAGTCCTCTCATTGGCTTGGGAGGATTTTAGGTTAGGTAAGCCATGTTGTGTCACGTTTAAATTATGCTTTTTATAAGATCATTGCATGAATACTTTTAAGTTTATATGTATTTATCTGTATGAGATACGACCACGATTGCATTCATATAAACAAGACTAATTAATTGATCCCTTTAATCAATTCTTAAGTCTTAATGCCGTCAATTGATGAATACCTGTCAAAACCTAGATCACTCAATTACGGAAACAACCAAAGTGGATGCACTTGAGTTATCTTGATGAGACAAGCAAGAGTAATGGTGCTACTTATAATATTCATTATTGTTTTGACTTAATTGAGATTAACAAAACGGTTTTAAATCTCAAGGCATTAGATGGGATTAAACATACCGGATCATATGATGATCAAATCCCATAAACATCTAAGAGTTACATGTGATGTAATTGGTAAATAGGTTACCTACCTAAATAACTTGAATTTAAGCGTCTTTCCAAAGCGGACTTAAGTTTAAGCTAAATATAGATCTTAACCTACTAATTATTATTTTGAGGGTTGTTAGTTTAGTGGGAGATTACTAACTAACTTTGCATATTTTAATTGTAGAATCATGTTGACCAGTAATACTGATATGCTATCATTGTGATCGGTCCTTAAGAAGGATAAACTCAATAGGACAAACTTTCTTGACTGGTTCAAGAACTTGAGAATTGTTCTCAAGCAGGAAAGAAAGGCTTATGTCCTATATCAACCCATTCTTAAGGAGCCTGCAGCCAATGCTCCAAGAGCTCAAAGAGATGCTTACACCAAGCATAAGGATGACTCTGTGGATGTATGTTGCCTGATACTTGCCACTATTGTTCCAGAGCTCTAAAGAGATCTAGAACTTATGGAGGCTCATGAGATGATTGTCCATCTCAAGGAAATGTTCCAACAACAGACAAGGCAAGAAAGGTATGAGACCACAAAGGCCTTACATTCCTGCAAGATAGCTGAAGGTGCATCAGTTAGTACTTATATGTTAAAGATGGAAGGCTATATTGATTACCTTGTGGTGCGAACCCACAAGGGAAGATCCCACGAACCCACAACCAATTCTGAAATATACACACCCCAAGAAAGGTAAACACAGATCGATGATCCACTTGAACCCTTGAACACGAAAGAACAAGGACCCGAAGTGTTGGAAAAACGCCACAAGGTTGATCAAGCCTTGATAAGTTTGTTAGTTCTAAAAAGAACCCTTAGAGAGAATCCACTCTCAAGAAACAAAGTGCAGAAGTGCAACTTTCATTTATGATTCAAATCTGAATTGTATCCTACAAATGAAGAAGCACCAAGTATTTATAGGGAAATATGTCCTAATTGTAGTAGGTGCAAATCTGAACATAGAAAGTACAAAGTCTAATACCATGTGCTAGGAAACCTAAAATTCTAATACATGAACTCAAAATTCTAATACAATCTAGAAGAAAGTTGAAAAATCAAATACAACATGCAAGAGAAAACAAAAGTCAAATCTGTCACCAACTCCTTGTTGATTTTCGCACACCTAACTTCAAGAATATGTAATCAGCAAATTAAGGCTCAAAATGTGCTTATTTAGGCCCAAATGAGCCTCCCATGTGTAGTACTTGGTCCAAGCTCTTTAGTTCTAAGTTTGCAAGCCCAAAACTTGATCAATATCTCCATTTGCAGCCCATATGAAGTTAGAGACGTTTTCAGCATTTTTGTCAAGCTTTGATCCAATTGCTACTTGCTTTGTCCAAGTATCTTGCACTAACCCATTTAATGCTTCCTTAGTTTGTTTGGCTCTTACTCTTGTGATTGGTCCACTTGGTATTTGCAAAGGATCACTTGAATTTGACACAACTTGCTGGATCACATCACCTTGAGAGGCTTGGATTTCCCATGAGCTAGGAGTTAGCTATGGATTTGATTCTAAACTGACTCTCGGAGAGTTATGACCATTTTGTCATAAACTACAACATGAACAACATAGAGAAATCAATTTCTGAGCTGCATGGGATGCTTAAAACTACTGAACAAAGTATTAAGAAAAATCCTAGTACAGTTTTGATGGTTCAGAAAGGAAAGGGTATGAAAAAGAAAGGGAAGGGTAATGGCTCAGTTGGTAAGACCAAAGAGTCAGACAAGCCTGAAACCAAGCCTGCACCCAAGAATGCAAAGCCTTTAAAGGAAGGAGTCTGCTACTTCTGCAATGAACCCAGTCATTGGAAGAGCAATTACAAACTCTACCTGGAAGATCTGAGAACGAACAAGAAGAATTGCGGGGCTATCGCTTCAGGTATTTATGTTATAGACATTCATTTTTCTACTTCCTCTACATGGGTATTAGATACTGCATGTGGTTCTCACATTTGTACAAATGTGCAGGGTCTAAAGGACAGTAGAAAGCTGAATAAGGGCGAGGTGGACCTACGAGTTAGAAACAGAGCAAGAGATGCTGCTTTAGCCGTAGGCACTTATGAATTAGTTCTGCCCAGTGGGCTTTTGTTAGTTTTGAACAATTGCTATTATGTTCCTGCTTTAAGTAGTAACATTATTTCTCTTTCTTATTTGGACAAGGAAGGTTATACTTCTATTACTAGGAATGGTAAATGTTCTATTTATCGTAATGACATTTTCTATGCTGATAGTGATTTGCATGTTGGTCATTATATATTAAATTTGGAACATCCTAATAATGGGAATATCTATAACATAACTACAACAAGGAAAAAATCAAACAATTTGAATCCGACCTACCTATGGCATTGTCGTCTAGGCCATATAAATGAGAAAGGCATTTCCAAACTCTATCAAGATGGATTTCTTAACTCATTTAACTTTGAATCATATGATACATACAAATCTTGCTTATTAGGAAAGATGACAAAGGAACCTTTTACTGGGCATAGTGAGAGGACCACTGAATTATTGGTCCTCATACATACAATGTATGTGGACCATTAAATACAGCTGCTAAAGGAGGTTATGTCTACTTTATTACATTTATAGATGACTTTAGTAGATATGGCTATATCTATATAATGAAACATAAATCTAAATCTTTTGAAATGTTCAAAATATTCCAAAATGAAGTATAAAACCAATTTGGCAAAACAATTAAAGCACTTCGATTTGATTGAGGTGATGAATATTTGAACCAAGAGTTCATTGACCATCTTAGGAGTTGTGGGATAATTAACTCCTCCAGGAACACCATAATGGAATGGCGTTTCTGAATGAAGGAATCGAACACTATTAGAAATGGTTCGATCTATAATGAGTCAAACAGATCTTCCACCATCCTTTTTGGGACATGCACTAGAGACAGCTGCTTTCACACTAAATCGTGTTCCATATAAGGCAATTGAAAAGACACCATATGAGATATGGACTGGAAAGAAACCAAGTTTATCTTTTCTTAAGATCTGGGGATGTGAGGTATATGCTATGAAACAAGCCTCTGATAAATTAGTGCCTAGATCATCAAAGTGCCGTTTCGTAGGGTATCCTAAAGAAACGAAAGGATATTATGTCTACAATCCCAAAGATAACAAAGTGTTTGTTTTTGAAATGGTAAGTTTCTAGAAAGAGAGTTTGTCTCTAAAACAACCAGTGGGAGCAAGGTACATCTCAAAGAAATTCAAGAGTCATAAGATAATACAGAACCATAGATGGAAATTAAAGAAGACTCAAAACAAGTTGCTGAGCCTCCTCAAGTTCCATGAAGATCCGATAGGACATGGTATCAGCCTTAGAGATATGGATTTCTTATTACTGAAGGCTTTATGTGTTGCTCATTGAGCAGAATGAGCCAACTACCTATCGAGAAGCCATAATGGGACCAAACTCTCAGAAATGGCTAAATGCCATGAAGTCTGAAATGCAATCCATATACGACAATCATGTATGTACCTTAGTCAATCCACCTGAAGGTGTAAAAACCATTGGGTGAAAATGGGTTTTCAAGGAGAAAACTGACATGGATGGCAAAGTAAATGTCTTTAAGGAACGACTAGTTGCAAAAGAATTCACTCAAACTCATGGTGTAGACTATGATGAAACATTTTCCCTAGTTGCAATGGCCAAATCAATCAAAATCCTTCTTGCCATTGCAGCATATTATGACTATGAAATATGACAGATGGATGTCAAAACAGCCTTCCTTCATGGAAAGCTGCTTGAGGATGTGTACATGATATAACCTGAAGGTTTTATGCGTCCAAAGGACTCTGGTAAAATTTGCAATCTTCAAAGATCCAGTTATGGATTGACGCAAGCATCTCGGAGCTGGAATCATCGTTTTGATAAAGTAGTCAAAGAGTTTGAATTCATTCAAAACATTGATGAACCTTGTGTTTACAAGAAGGTTAGTGGGAGCATAGTTGTATTTCTAGTGCTTTATGTAGATGACATCCTACTCATTGGGAATGACATTCCTACCTTGCAAAGTGTCAAGTCTTGGTTAGGAAAATCCTTTCCAATGAAAGACTTAGGTGAAGCCACCTACATCCTAGGGATTAGGATCTATAGGGAAAGATCCAAAAGACTAATAGGCCTAAGTCAGAGCACATACATAGACAAGATACTGCATAGGTTCAGTATACAGAATTCAAAAAGGGGTTACATGCCTATGTCTCATGGCATCCATCTTAGCAAGGATCTGTGTCCTAGTATACCTGATTAGCGAGATCGCATGAGTAAGGTTCCATATGCCTCGGCCATTGGATCCATCATGTATGCCATGTTTGTACTCAATCGGATGCCTCATTTGTCTTAAGTATGACTAGTAGATATCAACAAGATCCTGGTGAGGGTCATTGAACTACGGTCAATAATAGAGTCGGTAATATGGGCCCAACTTGTGAGCCCGCGGGTTTTGACGGGTTAGGGTTGGGAAGATCTCAACCCGCAAAAATGCGGGTCGTACAAGCCCGCACCGCATAACCTGCGGGTTGCATGGGCCAGCCCGCAAATTTTTTTATTTTATATTTACATATAATAATTTTACAAAACCTATAAGTTTTTCATTCCTATCTTAGTACCTTCCAATCCAAAGAGAAAAAATCTTATCTTCTTCCCTTCTTCTTTAAACAAAATTATTATATCTTGGTTGCTTAAGGATAAGTTTATGTTTTATTTATAAACTTTAACAAATTTGATAACTTTATCTCTTAAATTGTATATTATGTTTTTAAATTTTTATAAGAGAAATTATTGATATTAGAAAGATAAATTTAATTACTCATATATATGTGTCTCATATTTTCAATCCTCTTTAAAAAATATGAATTTTTTTTTTCAAAAATAAAATGCGGGCCGACCCGCAACCCGCACATTACGGGTTAGGGTTGGCATTTTGCCAGCCCGCAGAAGTGCGGGTTGCACAGGCCTGCACCGTGTGTTCTGCGGGTTGGTGCGGGCTAGCTCGCAACCTGCGGGCTAGTCCGTATTCCCAGCTATAGTCAAGAATATCCTAAAGTACTTAAGAAGGACTAAGGACCTATTTTTGGTCTATGGTGGATTGGAAGATGAGCTCTGTGTAATTGGTTACACAGATGCAAGTTTCCAAACTGACTTAGAACCTTAAATTGCAATTTGGATACGTATTCCTCTTGAATGGTAGGGCAGTAAGCTGGAAGAGCTCCAAGCATAGCACTGTAGCAGATTCTACAACAGAAGTTGAGTATATAGTAGCATCGTATGCAGCTAAAGAAGCCGTTTGGATAAAAAAAAATTTCATTACTGAACTAGGGGTGGTGTCTACCATCTCAAATCCAATAGATTTGTTCTGTGACAATAGCAGTGCTATTGCACAGGCCAAGGAGCCTAGGTCACATCAAAGGACCAAGTATATACTTAGTCGATTTCATTGTATTAGAGAAATCAATGATAGAGGTGATATAATGATATGCAAAGTAGCAGGAGAAGATAATGTTGCTGATCCTCTTACTAAGCCACTTGCACAAGCAAAGCATGAGCATCATGTTAGGGCAATGGGAATTAAGAAAATTAATGATTGTACCTAGGGCAAGTGGGAGGATGTTGGAAATTGTGCCCTAAGGGCCAATCATTATAATTTAAACATTACTATTTTAATGAAATTTCACCATTCCGTTATCATATTTTTTGAATGTTAACTATGATAATCGTATCCTTGGATAATTCATGAAGATTGTTCTCAAATGTCCCTGGTCGGTTATCTATACGAGAGCAGTGATGAAACAAGACCAGTATGACTATAATTGGGTTTGGTGGTTTTTCATACAGAGGAATATGAATGATCAAGATGGAATTTGTCCCTCACATTAGTAGAAAGATATTACTGGGCCCCTCGATGAGTGAGTTTGAGAAATGTATGCCCATACTACAATGGAAAGGAGTTTCCATTTCTATTGTCAGGCTACTCAGGAATCGAGAAAGTAATGGTCAGGAACAAGAAGATGACATTATCGATGCCTTATCCTTGATCGATATGTCGTGTGACAAAAGATATGTGATATGGTTGTATAACAGGTTGCATCGTGATAACGATCCTTATATGATTTGGGTAGTCGTAATGTCTTGCTAGAGGCCACTTGCAACTTTTGGGTTAGTATAGTATTGGCCCACTGCCAACTTCATATAGGCCTACAGGGTCGCACACAAGAATGGTCCAACACGAGATAATATTTAATTTAGGATGGACGAATTTTATATTTAAATATATATATATATATATAATATAAAATTCGTTAATAATATTATATAGATATATATTTTCAAAATACATATCTTATATATTATATATATGTATATGTATATATATATTTATGATATTATTATATTGTGTTAGTTTTAAATTTAATTTATTAAGATATATTAAATTTAATAACTAACATGATAGAAATATAATATCTCAGATTTAATTTATGAAGATAATTTAAATCTAATGTCTCTTTATTTGGATTAAATAAATAGGTTAAATTAAAACTATTGGACATATTTAATTTAAATTAAATTTATTTAATTAGCTCATCAAGATAATTAATTCTTGATTAATTTCAAAATTAATGATGATTAATTTTGAAATTTGAATATAGCCATCATAGGTTATAAACTTGATAGAGCATATATACTCATATGCTCATAAGAATTCAGAGCCGCAAGGGAAACCCTAAAAACATTGGAGGCGCTAGCACACAGTCTCAGTTGGAGAGCATTCGTGTGGATACCGGTAGAGGGAGCAGACCTAACGTGTTGTCTCCTAGAGATCATGAAAACCCTAAGTTGGAAAGGTATGAGTTCTTTTTAACCTGATTTAAATTTCGTTGATAGATCCTCGATTAGGATCGGTAAAATTTTTAAAATTCTTCCGCTATGCTTGGCAATCCTAACACAATGCCTTTATTATTCTAGAAAATATCAAAATGTTAAGGGGTTTGACTTTTTTGGTATCAGAGCTAAAAGCGATTCTGGCATTATAAGAATAGTATACTAATATGGTCTTGTTTACAGGATGACAGGAACGATGCATGGAAGGTGCGACAGCAAGATAGGTCACCATCATCAGTGAACCAGGTTTCCCCAGGTCAAAGGATTCCCGAGGGGCCACATTCTATAGAGACGAGGACACTCGAAAGCGAATCAGAGTCAAAATGATATATGAGCCATAGCCGAGACCAGAGCCCATACCTAGAGTATCAGTGGGAGATTCTGACCAGCCACTCTCTGATGGGTCAAAGTCTGGCTACGTATTGCTATTGTTGTCAGAGCCAGACCAACACATGTGAGATATGTTCTATGACCAGATCAAGGTTTGTGGTAGCGTGTCAGAGACATATATCTACGTGTCTTTCAGGAGCACAACACCCTTATAGACTAGTATGTAGCATATTTAGATGAGGTAGACTCATTGTACTAGGATCAGGTCAAGCAGCACTTAGATTTTCCAGTTCATGTATGGATCCTCATGACACTGTAGTTCTCTTTAGATATAGTATTTTGTGCTCGGAAGAAGAATGATGTTATTGAGTGGGGTTCCAACGACCATTTTGTGGAGTTTATGGGTTATATGAACGTGTTCGTACAGTTGTACATGTACACCAGCTGATTGAGGATCTATACTTAGTATTTTGGTAACTGGAGGCAGCCAGCACAACTTTTGAGACGAGGGCAGTCACATGGTATCAGTGGACAGAAGTTTATAGAGCTGGTATTTTTGTTTTAGATAGGGTACATAAAAGTTAAGCATGCTCAACTCAGGGAAATCATGGGATGTGTTACCCCCTGGGAAGTCATTTGTATAGTTATGACATATTGTGTAACAGAGGACAAAGTCATATTGTACAGTAGTGTATAAACTATATCCTGTTAAGAGATTTTCTTAACTACAGTAAATATTTTTTGTATGATATATATGACATATCTGTGTATCCAAAATTTTGTGAAATGATGAAAATTCTCTTGTGTAATATGAAATTGATTCCTTCTATATTTTCATATAGTGAAGTACAAAGATGGTATGAACACGTGGTAGACCACGAGGGCCACATAATAACCCAAATCGAGAGCCTAGGCTTGACCCAATACAATAGATATTGGGAATGTCACAATAGGCCATGATGAATGATATCAGGAAGGAGTTGTGAGAAGTGTTGCAAAGACAAGATCGCTTAGAAGACCTGGTGAGGGGAAATGGTGAGCCTAATTTGTTGGAGGAACTTCAACAAGAGCCTCTACTTATGCCAGAACCTGAGGTTGTATTCTTCAGACCTGGGTAGGAAGGATCAGTAAATAGCAACCTCCTATATTTAGAGGAAACTTTAATCCTCAACATTCTGAAGACTGGCTATCTCTATTAGAGACAATTTTCAAATCTTGGCATGCCCTGATGACATCAAGTTCCAACTGGCAATTTATGAGCTGGGGGCGATGTTGACAGATGGTGGAAGAACATTGAGATGATTCTCCAAGGGAGGAATATTCTGGTAATGTGGGAATTAGTTCAAGAGAAATTTAAAGAGAAATACATTGCCCATTCAGTTAAGCTTGAGAAGGAAAAATAATTCCTTAGCATACAGTAGCATGATAGAAAGTGCTTCGATAAGTATTTAGCTCCTTACATCCAGTTGTCTCGATACTTATCATACCTTAAGCATCAGGATGACAAAGAATTGAGTTCCGATATGATGATAGAAGTTTTGAAACAAGAGTTGAAAGAGAAACTTGGTTCTAAATATTTTACTGAGTTTAACAAGGCAGTTGAAGAGTGTCGTATCACTGAGAACAACTTGTTGATCTTGTATTCTGATAAAAGCAACAACAACAAGGGTGTGTCGGTAGTGTGAGTTCTTCCTAAAACACAAAGATCAAAGTGGATAACCTAGAGGAGGAAACAAGAAGCTGTATTAGGCTGGGGGCCATGGTAATCAAAGACCCTCTTTGGGCAGAACATTCTGGTATTGTTGCAAGCTACACCATCCTAGCAAGACATGTAATGGTTATACGCCAGCCTTTACCAACAAATCAGGCTCTAACTAGGTAAATAACCTATCACATATGCCAGAAGCTGAGTCATTATGCTAATGATTGCCCATAGTGGCAGCAACAATCTGTGGAGCCCAAACAAAGAGTTTCGGGCAGAGTTTACATGATTACTTAGGAGGAGGTCAAAAAATCCCCTGAACTAATACAAGGCACTATTTATTTCATATGATTGTGTGAGATGCTTAGGCCTGAGTGCACAAAAATTTCCATATGACATGGTTGTTTTTGTACCCACAAGTATTAGAGTTGTCATAATCAAAGCCTATCTGAATTTCATAATAAATGCCAAAGGGCAAGAATCAATGGTGGATTTGATCTGTCTACTACTGAAAGGCTTGGAAATCATCCTTGGCATTGACTGGTTGACACTAAACAGAGTATTGCTAGATTATAGAAGTAAAAGGGTCATTTACCCTAATCCGTAACCACAAGTGAATACAAAAATCAACCTTAACGTTTTTTAGCAGCTGAGGATAAGAGATGTCTGCATAAAGGTTGTCAGGGGTATATGGTATTCTTTTCCTTGCAATCAGAAGTTGGAACAACATTGGAAAGTATCCCTTTAGCAAATGAGTTTTCAGATGTATTTTTGGAAGATATCAGTAGATTACCCTAGATAGGGAGGTGAATTTGCAATTAACCTAAGGCCTGGAGCAAGACCAATATCTAAAGCCCCATATAGAATGGCTCCAACTAAAATGACAAAATTGAAAATGCAGATTGAAGAGTTGCTAGAAAAAGGGTTCTTTTAACTTATTGTTTTTCTATCGAGAGCACTGTTGCTCTTTATCAAAAAGAAAGAAGGAAGCCTATGACTCTATATTGATTACAGGGAGATAAACAAGGTAACCATCAAGTACAAGTACCCACTTCCCAAAATTGTTGATTTACACGATCAGTTGTTTGGTTCTTGTGTGTTCTTGAAGATTGACTTAAGATTAGGATATGACCAGCTTAGGGTAAAAATAGATGATGCACCATAAACTGCTTTCAAAACTAGATATGGCCATTACGAATTCCTTATAATGCCATTTGGGTTGACCAATGCACCTGCTGTGTACATGGACTACATGAATCGAATTTTCTGTCCATATCTGGACCAATTCGTAGTAGTCTTTAGTAATGACATTTTGGTATACTCAAGAAGTAGAACATAACATTAGAAACATCTAAGTATAGTGTTGAATACACTGAGAGATTAGCAACTCTATACCAAGCTGAGCAAATGAAAATTTTGGCTTTCAGAAGTTAAATTTCTGGGCCACTTGGCCTCACAGCAAGGGGTCTCGGTGGATCCTTGCAAAGTGGAAGCAGTACTGAACTGGAAGAGGTCAGAGACTGTTTTTGTAATATGTAATTTTTTGGGTCTTGCCCCATATTATAGAAGATTTATATAGAATTTCTCTATAGTAGCTTTGCTTTGACAAAGTTAACATGAAAAACTCAACCTTATCTTTGGGACATAAACATGAGAGGAGCTTTATAGAGTTGAAACAAAAATTAATATAGCCCCAGTGCTGATAATCCCAGATCCATAGTTGACCTTCTTTGTCTTTACTGATGCTAGTAGGCATGGATTGGGAAGTATATTAATGTAGATGGCCATATAGTGGCTTATGCATCTAGATAGCAGAAGTCTCATGAACAGAATTATCCTACACATGATCTTGATTTAGCGGCAATTGTGTTTGAACTAAAATCTAGAGATACTATATCTATAGGGTGACTATAGAGTTGTACTATGACCACAAGAGCTTGAAATATGTATATGATAAAAAAGAATTAAATATGAGATAGTACAGATAGATAGAGCTGCGTAAAGATTATAACCTAGAGATCAAGTACTATCCAGGAAAGGCTAATATCGTTGCTGATGCGATGAGCCGTAAAACAGTGTAGGTGGCAGCCTTAATGATTCAAGAGTAGAAACTGATTGAGGATTTTAGATATCTCAATATGTCTAATCAAATCATAATTTGTGGCAGCAATGTTAGTAAGGCTGAGAACGACCTGAGAGCAGCAATTGAAGAAGCTCAGATGCAAGATAAACAAGCATAGTCTATCAAAGATATGTTTAAATAAGGAAAAGCTCAGGAATATGACTTGTCACTGAGTAGGCTAGTCAGATATAGAAAGAGGATATATGTTCCACAACAACTAGAGCTTAAGAAAAAATCCTGAAGGAGGTCCAAAGGAGTAGGTATACTCCACACCAGGAGCAACCGAAATGTATCATGACTTGAAGTCCACACATTGGTGGCCATGCATGAAAAGAGATATAACAAAGTTTATGGCTTATTGTCTCACTTGCCAGAAGGTAAAAATTGAGCATCAATTACCATCAGGGCTTTTATAAAACCCTGAGATTCCTGAGTGGAAATGGGAAAGCGTCATTATAGATTTTGTGACAGAATTACCCAAGATCAGAAATCATGATATGATATGGGTAATGTTGATCGATTCATGAAGACAACCCATTTCCTACCCATAAGTATTCATTACTCTCCTGATAAGCTAGTAGAGATTAATATCAAGGAGACAGTACGACAACATGGAACTCCGATGTTAGGATCGAGAGGCACAACAAGAATTTTAAAAATTATTGCCGATCCTAATCGAGGATCTATCAACGGCGTTTAAATGGAGTTAGAAAGATTCATACCTTTTTCGAATTTAGGGTTTTCGATCTCTAGGAGCCAACACGTCAGGTCCGCTCCCTCTACCGATATCCACAAGCATGTTCTCCAACAGAGACTGCGTGCTAGCTCTCCAATGTCTCCAAGGGTTTCCTTTATGGCTCTGAATTCTCATAGGTGTATAAGTATATCTGCTCTATCAAGTTTATAACCTATGAGGGCTATATTTGAATTTCAAAATTAATCTTTATTAATTTTAAAATTAATTAACAATTAATTATCTTGAAGAGCTAATTAAATAAATTCAATTTAAATTAAATCTATCCAACAATTTTAAATTAACCTATTTATTTAATTCAAATAAAGAGCCATTAGATTTAAGTTATCTTCATAAATTAAATCTGAGATACTATATCTCTATCATGTTAGTTATTAAATTTAATTTATCTTAATGAATTAAATTTAAAACTAGCACAATATAATAATATCATATAATATATATCCATATATATATAATATGTATTTTGAAAAACATATATATAATATTATTAACGAATTTTATATTATATATTTATAAAACTCATCCACCCTAGATTAAACATTTTCTCGTGTTGGACCATTCTTGCGTACGACCCTGTAGGCCCATACGAAGTTGGCAGTGGCCCAATAAATGTACTAACCCACAACTCGCAAGTGGCCTCTAGTAAGACATTATGACTACCCAATTCATATGAGGATCATTAATAGGATCATTAACACAATGCAACCTGTCATACAACCATGTCAAGTCCTTTTGTCACACGATATATCACTCAAGGATGAGGCATGGATAATGTCATCCTCTTGTTCGTGATCATTACTTTTTCGATTCCAGAGTAGTCTGACAATAGAAATAGAAACTCCTTTCCATCATAGTATGGCCATACATTTCTCAGACTCACTCATCGAGGGGCCCAGAAATATCTCTCTACTAATGTGAGGGACAAATTCCATCTTGATCATTCATATTCCTTTGCATGAAAATCCACCAAGCCCAATCATATCCTTTATCATCACCGGGTCAAAAGTGACTTTTGACGAGTTCCAAGCTTAGCAACTCTCATGTAGGAATCCATGATGACCTCAAGTTAAAGGGCATTGTGACGTTGTTGTTAGATCCCAAGTTTTGATTATAACAATAATTCAATTATGATTAAAACATGTTTTTAGAAGGTTAAGAAAAGATTCCAAGTTAACCAAATGCATATCTGGTGTTTGCTGATATCTGCTGTGAAAATGCACTTGAGTGCTCGAGCATGAAATCTGCACTCGAGCACAAATCACTTCTGTACTCGAGCAGGTGTGAGAGAAAGCCAGGAAGTGAGTACCCGAGAGGCATTCTCCCTTTGTAACCAATGGATCACTCGAAGCACAAAGTATGCACTCGAGCAGAGAAGTCATTCTCACTCGAGCACGTATGCGAGCAGGGCATGCGAGCACTTGGCCGAGAGCAAAGCAATGGTGTGCTTCCTATATTCACTCGAGCAAGGGTATGCGAGTGATTGGCCGAGAGCAAGTTAAGGCATGCTTCCATCATTCACTCGAGAAAGGCACTGCGAGTACTTGGCCGAGAGTCTTGAAGTTCAGAAAAGTACAAGTGTGCTCGAGCACACCCATCCATGCTTGGAGTGACACGTCCATGCTTGCGAGTATAATTTCCATCCCTCTCCAGATCAGTTGCGAGTGCTTGTTCAAGAGAGCATATTCTTTTAGAATATGCTTCTCACTCGAGCAGAGGTAAGTGTGCTCGAGTGAGGGTCAATATCACCCGCGAGTGAAAATTCTATCCCTCTGGATTTCTGATGCGAGTGATGTTTTAGAGAGCATATTCCTTGAGAATATGCTTCTCACTCGAGCAGAGGTAAGTGTGCTCGAGTGAGGGTCAATATCACCCGCGAGTGAGATTTCTATCCCTCTGGATTTCTGGTGCGAGTGATGGTTTAGAGAGCATATTCCTTGAGAATATGCTTCTCACTCGAGCAGAGGTAAGTGTGCTCGAGTGAGGGTCCAGATCACTCGCGAGTGCAAATTCTCACTCTTGTCAAAATGGTATGCGAGTGATAACCCGAGAAGGCACTTCCAGTATAAAGTGCAAGGATCACTCGAGCAGAGGTTTTGTGCTCGAGTGATACCTCTCTTCACCCGCGAGTGAAGATATTTTCTCTCTGATTCTCCATGCGAGCACAACCCGATAACAGAGGTAAATGTAGAAAAATAGGAGATCACTCGAGGTGAGACTCCCATGCTCGAGTGATGCCCTGTTTGACCACAGAAAATGCTAAGTATCACAACGTTCATTACGAATATAATTTATTGTCATTAATTCATATCATCATTGCTCTTTATCTTTGTTTAACATTGTTTTGAATGTTTTAAGAGGATGATACAGGAATATGAACGTTTGAACTGAGTCACATGAGAAAAGTGATACAACGGCAGACAAGATGATTATGAACACGCTGGCACCTACCGCACTCAAACTATTCTAATATGCACGTGTCTGCCAATATTTTCAAATGTCCCGCTCCACAACTGAAGAGAATCCAAACGGGCAAAAGATGGAGCAACTATATATATACAGAGACTCACGGAGAAACTGGAACAACACAGCACAAGAATTCACAAGCTCATATCAATTCTCTGTTATTCATCTGATTTCTCTGTATACACTTTTGATCTTCAGTGTTTATTCATTTACTCTGTAAGAGAGTCTTCATTCAAACTCTAAACTCTATGATTGTGTAAACTCAAGGTATTGGGACCTTGAGAGGGTAGTTATTCCTTACGAGAGAAGCAGTTGAGAGAATTCCTTGTAGTATCTTTCACTCATAAGCCTTATAAGATACAAGCAGGAGAGAACGTTGTTGTTCATAAGACTTACAGTGGTGTAAGCAGAAGAAAACGTTGCTGCTCATAAGTCTTGTATAAATAAGCAAGTGAGAAGAGTCATAGGTTGTTTCTCTGCACATAAGACTTGTCGTAAGGGGGAGAGAAGTTTCTTGTCGAGAGAATATTTCTGCTCGTAGTCCATTCAAGGACGATCGTTGTCTTGTGGCATTCTGAGAGCCCATTGAATCTTGGAGATAGTGTGAAAAGCTCAGTAGGTCTTGACCTCTGAGGACTGGACGTAGGCATTGTTGTTAGGCCGAACCAGTATAACTCTCTGTGTTCAAATCTTCTCTTCTCTACTCTATCCACTATATTTACATATCACCATCTCAAACGAAAAATTTATAACATCACCCAATTCACCCCCCTCTTGGGTGAAGCTTGCCGCTTACATTTGGTATCAGAGCCTCGTCTTCTCCGAAGAGCCTAACAGCTTGAGAAGGATCCTATCAATGGCAACAATGGGTGAAAATATCCTTCCAGACGGTGCTTCAATCACTAGACCTCCTGGTTTTGCTGGAGAACATTTTTCGTTCTGGAAAGCCAAATTCAGAGTGTTCGTGATGGCCAACGAGTATGGGTTATGGAATGTTATACAAGATGGTGACTATGTTCCAATGAAGAAAATCGAAGATAGAGCAGTCAAAAAGACTCCAGATGAGTTTGACGACAATGACAAGAGGTTAGTAACGTTAAATAGCAAAGCCATTTTAATGATACAGAGTGCTCTTAGTCAAAAAGAATATTTTCGTATATGTACTCTACCTACTGCCAAAGATATGTGGGATGCACTTGAAATTGCTCACGAAGGTACATCTGGAATCAAAGAAAATAGGATCAATACTTTAATAACAGAGTATGATTTATTTCGTATGAAATCTGGAGAGAGTATGTCAGAATTTGAACTAAGGTATACTCATCTTGTTAATCAATTATCTGCTCTTGGAAAGTCGTTTGATCAAAATTCCCAGGTAAGAAAGATTCTTAATATTCTTACAAAAGAATGGGAAGCAAAGGTGACAGCCATCGAAGAAGCCAAAGGAGAGTCAATGAGATCCGTAGCTGCTCTCTTTGGTAGTCTTTCCGAATATGAAGGTAAGATGAGATTCAAAAAGGAACTTGAAGAAGTCGATGATAGAAAGAAAAAGGGAGTTGCATTTAAAGCTATTAAAGAAGAAGAAGAAACTTCCGAAAATGAAGATGTTCCTGGTGATGATGAAATGGGAATGATCGTGAGAAAGTTCAAGAAATTCTACAGAAGAGGACAAAGGAATTTCAAGAATTATCAAGGTGGACCAAGCAAGAAAGAAAACAAAGAACACCAAATAGTATGCTATGAATGTGGGAAACCAGGACACATCAAATCTGAATGCTTCAGGAACAAAGACAAAAAGAAGCAGAAAAAGAAAGCATATATATCATCTATTTGGGGTGATAGTTCGTCAGACGAAGAAGATGACAACGACGAAGTAGCCAATCTATGTTTGGTAGCTAAGGAAGAAGAATCAGACTCTGAGGTAAGTGACTCTGAACCCTCTTATAATGAATTGTTATCTGAATATAATGCATTGCATACAGAGTTTATTAAAGTTGCTAAGGAAATGGTTAGTTATAAGAAGAAAGTAAAAGAATTAGAAAGTAATGTCATATCATCACATGAAATGTGTAAAGAGAAAGATAAGAAAATAGAAGACTTAACAAAGATTGTTGAAAAATTTACTAAAGGAAGTGAAACTCTCAAGGTTATCTTAAGTTCTCAGAAAGTTTCCTTTGATAAATCTGGAATTGGATATAATGCTGTGCATGATGAGAATAAGAAGAGTAGTAGAGACTATCTTAAATATTTTAGGAATTCTGTGCATACATCAAATCCATTTGTGTCATGCAATTTTTGTAATAGGAAAGGACATTATACTTCATCGTGTTATTTCAAAAAGGGAAAGATTATTGGAACATATAAATGGGTTCCGAAAGGGACACATATTCCAAATACTAACCACAAAGGACCCAAGAAAGTGTGGGTACCTAAAACTTGATCATCTTATTCTAGGTATGTCTTAAAGCATCTCGAGCAAACAAGTGGTATATTGATAGTGGATGTTCGAGACACATGACTGGTGACAAAAATAAGTTCACCATGTTTGAACCTAGAGAAGGAGGAAAGGTGACTTTTGGAGGAAATCAATCCGGACGTATTGCTGGAATTGGTGAAGTGGGAAGAACAGATGGCTTTCAAATCAACGGAGTATATTATGTTGAAGGATTATGCCACAATCTCTTAAGCGTAAGCCAAAGTACTGACAAAGATAACTGGGTGATTTTCGACTCGAAAGAATGCTTGATAGTCAGTAAGAAAGATCTACTTTTAAACAAAGAAACAATCAAGGCAAAAATCCGAGCTCAAAGGGACGGTAACTGTTATACAATTGATTTAAATTCAAGTTCTTCTGAAAATTGTTTTTTGAGTCGATCAGAGGAAAGTTGGTTATGGCATAAGCGTTTGGCTCATGTCAATATGAATCAACTTGACAAATTGATCAGAAAAGATTTAGTTGTTGGCCTTCCCAAGCTAAAATTCAAAGATGACATGATTTGTGAAGCATGTCAAAAAGGCAAACAAACTAAATCTTCTTTTAAAACAAAATATGAAATCTCTACTTCAAAACCTTTACAATTACTTCATATGGATTTAGTAGGACCGGCAAGAGTAAAAAGTTTTGGAGGAAACTTGTATACGTTAGTAATTGTAGATGATTTTACTAGATTTGCTTGGACTATATTCATTGCCACAAAAGATGAAACTTTTGCTGAATTTATTATGTTTGCCAAAAAGGTTCAAAATGAGAAAGGTGTTTCTATTGTCTCTATTAGAACAGATCATGGAGGAGAATTTGATAATCAATTGTTTGAAGATTACTGCAACAATGAGGGGATAGATCACAACTTCTCAGCTCCAAGAACACCTCAACAAAATGGAGTAGTGGAAAGGAAGAACAGAGTGCTTACAGAAATGGCAAGAGCTTTACTTAATGAAAAAGAAATGTCACAGGTGTTCTGGGCAGATGCAATGAGTACTGCATGCTACATTTCAAACAGAGCATATATTCGCAAATCTCTTGGAAAGACACCATACGAACTCTACAAAGGAAGAAAGCCAAATATTGCTCATCTTCATATCCTCGGGTGTACGTGTTTCATTCACAACAATGGTAAGGAAAATCTAGGTAAATTTGATTCAAAGTCTGATGAAGGTATTTTTCTAGGATATTCTAATAGAAGTAAAGCTTATAGAGTTTTCAATAAAAGAACATGTACTATTGAAGAATCTATTCATGTTGTGTTTGATGAAATTGAATCTCAGACAAAACTTAATGATGAAGAAGAAATGGATTCAATCAAGAAAAACAAATCTATTTCAAAACAGGATGATTTTGAAACAAATGATTTTCAAAATTTAGAAGATGTTGATGATCATGATCAACCTAAAGCGTGGAGACATATGAAGGATCATCCAATTGATCAAGTTATAGGAGATATTCATGAAGGTGTCAAAACCAGAAATAGAATCCTCAATGAGGTAACATTTTCTGCTTTTATTTCTGAGATTGAACCTTCTAATATAGAAGAAGCTTTATCTGACAATGATTGGGTGATTGCTATGCAAGAAGAACTAAATCAATTTCAAAGAAATCAAGTCTGGGATTTGGTTCCTCGACCTAAAGACCATACGGTTATAGGGACCAAATGGGTTTTCAAAAACAAACTTGATGAATCAGCAATCATTGTGAGAAATAAAGCAAGATTGGTTGCCAAAGGCTATAATCAAGAAGAAGGTATTGATTATGAGGAAACATATGCTCCAGTGGCAAGATTGGAAGCAATACGAGTACTCTTAGCCTTTGCTTGCATCAAAAATTTTAAACTTTATCAAATGGATGTAAAAAGCGCTTTTCTAAATGGTTATATTATGGAGGAAGTTTATGTAGAACAGCCTCCTGGTTTTGAAGATGAAACAAAACCTGATTATGTCTTCAAACTTAAGAAAGCATTATATGGTTTGAAACAAGCACCCAGAGCTTGGTATGAAAGACTAAGTAAATTTCTTCTTGATCAAGGTTTTGTCAGAGGTAAAGTTGATACAACTTTATTCATCAAACATAACAAGAATGATATTCTAATAGTTCAAATTTATGTTGATGACATTATTTTTGGTGCCACTAACGAATCTATGTGTCAAGATTTCTCTAAGATTATGCAGGGAGAATTTGAGATGTCCATGATGGGAGAATTAAACTTCTTTCTTGGACTTCAGATCAAACAAAAGAAGAACGGTATATTTATATCCCAGACAAAGTATTTGAAAGAATTATTGAAGAAATATGGGTTAGATAATGCTAACGGAGCCGATACTCCAATGAGCTCTACAACATTGCTGGATGCTGATGTAAAGGGACCGAGCTTCAACATCACAAAATACAGAGGAATGATTGGTTCATTACTCTATCTTACAGCAAGCAGGCCAGATATTCAATTCAGTGTAGGAATGTGTGCAAGGTACCAATCCAATCCTAAGGTATCTCATGCAGAGACAGTGAAAAGAATTTTCAAATACCTGGGAGATACGTCGGAACTTGGTCTTTGGTATCCAAAAAGAGGGAACGAGTATTTAATAGCATATTCAGATTCAGATCACGGCGGATATAAAACAGACCGAAAGAGTACCAGTGGACAATGTCAATATATGGGAGGTTCTCTAGTGTCATGGTTCAGCAAAAAGCAGAACACAGTTTCATTATCTTCGACTGAAGCTGAATATATAGCTGTGGCAAGTTGTTGTTCTCAAGTGCTATGGTTAAAACAACAACTTCAAGATTTGGGAATTTATTTAAAAGAAATCCCAATCTATTGTGATAATACTAGCACGATAAGCTTGGCAAAGAATCCTGTACAACATTCAAGAACCAAGCATATAGACATTCGACATCATTTCATTCGAGATCATGTTCAAAAGAAAGATGTCAAAGTGGAATTTATACCAACTCATCTTCAACTTGCGGATATTTTCACAAAACCAATTGCAAAAGACCAATTTCTTTATATTCGAAGAGAATTGGGAATGGTTAATCCCAATGAGCTGTAAGTTTTCTTGTTAAAATGTTTAATTAAATGTTTTGATGATAACCATACTAACTTTGGCATCGGAGTGGCCAAAATGTGTTTTTGCAGAACTCTCACTCGAAGCACTGAAGGCACTGCTCGAGTGAGGAGCTGTGTCACTCGAGCACAAGAAGCTCTGCTCGAGCACAGCACTATTCATGAAGCTCTGTTTTCTTATGGTTAGAACAGAGGTTAACAGAGGAGTTAAGAACACCAAGGAAATATAACATAAACTACAGTGAGAATTGAGCTCACTCGCGAGTGAGGAATTCTCACTCGAGCATGGTATGAACATGCTTGAAGTGAGAAATGCCTGCTCGAGTAAGGAAGAAGAATCTCTGTGCAAGAGCTATCCAAATCAAGGTTACTCAAATGATCTTGGAGGATTTGAGTACAAAGTTGGAAAATATGTCAGGAAATCAACAATCCAGGTACGATCTACTTATTTCCTTATTTTTCCAGAATATCACTCGAGCACAGTTAGAACACTCGCGAGCACAGTATGAACATCACTCGAGCACTAGAGGTCATGCTCGAGCACTGGCACTTATATCAGTTACTGGGGAGCTCAGAACGTCGCACTTCCTCATCTCACTCGAAGTGCTCTCTCACTCGTAAGTCACAACTCTTCATCTTCAACCGTTCTCTCATCATTTAATCACGTCCTTCTGCTTCAAATCGACGTTACAACCTCTCAATCTTCTATAAGAGGTGATTCTTGTTTTCTGCATTCTTCACTTGTGCCCTAATCTCTGCGTCTATTTTTTTTCTTTCTTTCAAAAACAAGTTTCTTGTTTCTCTTCCATTTGTCAAATGGCAAGAACAAAGTTACCCTCTATTCCTCAAAAGTCTCATTCTCCTTCTTCCACTCACTCTGCTGCCAGTGTTTCTGGAACCCCTGAAATTACTCCTCCATCTCCCAAAAACTCACCCTCACCTTTACCTCCTCCTAAGCCTAAGACCAAAAAGAGAACTCCCGCAAAGAAACCTCACCCAAAGCCACAAGTTTCCAAAAAAGACCAACCTCCTCAAAAGAAAGCAAAGGGTGTGGTCTTCAAGGAACCCATACTCACCCGGTCCCAATCCAAAGAAGTACAAGGGAAGGGAAAGAAGAAGGATTTAGAGCAACCCCAATCTTCCTCTTCATCTGGGGATACCTTCAGCAAACAACTCAGGGATGCAATAGAAAAATCCAAATTGGACAAGTTAGTTGGGAAGATCACATCTCAGGCAGGTGTCTCAAGTTCACATCAAGTCAAGCACCCAAGTGCTTCTGCTTCTGGAGCACCTTCTGCCTCTCAAGCACCAGTGGATGACCAACTTACTAGTCCTCCTGAGGGATTTAATGTGACAGAGCTTAAGGCCTTATCACAGCAGGTATATGATGATGAATTCAAACATAGGCATTTCTGTCCAGTAGTATATGTTGATTTGGATTATCTGAAAAAGAATTGTCATTTGGACTTGTACCCTTACCTTCAGTACTATGCTCCCTGGCTAAATATTCATATGCCATATTCCCCCACTGTTGTAAAGACATTTTATTCCAACATGAAAACTCATAATATCATGTCTAGATCCGGTGATTTGATTGAAGAAGCTGTATCCACAACCATTAGAGGGAAATTCATTATGATTTCTGCCAAAATCATTAATGATTTGCTTGGTTATGTAGCACCTCCTACTGATCCACCCCCATTCTCTGCCAATGATACCTTTAACATCTTGAGACCAAAAGACCCAATTGGACCCCTCACTTTCAAGCCTATTGACATGCCTGATAATCACAGAATCCTCCATTACATTTATTCCCGGAGCATAGTCAATAAATCCAGAAATTTTACCCACTTTGCACAAAAGGATTACTATCTTCTGGCTTCATTGGTTGCTGGGCAACAAAGGAATGTAGGGGAAATTATATTTAGTGAGATGAGAAGGTTTCGATTTTCTTCAACAAGATCCACAACCATACCTTACCCTCAACTTGTTTCTTTCATCTTGATGAAGAACAAAATCTGGTATCTGGAAGGGAAAGAAAGGGTACTCATCTCAAGGTTTGGAAAGACTCAATTAACTCACATGGGTATCAATCTTTCAGTGAGTCGGACCAAAGCCACATCAAAGAGGGAAGCCACTCCATCTAGAGGAGATGAGGCACAATCATCTGCACAAGGTCCAATTCCTCCTCCTTCATTCCTCAATGCCTCCCTGTCCAATCATTTGACTGAGGTAATTAATCAAGCTGTATCAAGCTTGAAGAAGGAGTTAGTGACTGAGTATGAGAAGCTTGTGGAAAAGATGGAAACACAAGTAGTTAAATTGGTAGATCAGGCCAATCTTAACTTTGAACTAATGTTCAAAACACAAGATGAGATGTCACAGAGGATCAATAATATGGAGACTTTTCTGCATTCTCATTTTCCCTCCTCATCTTCCGGGGTGCCTCCAGAGACCACTCATACCTCACCCCCTCATTCAGAGACACATGTACTTTTCACTGATCCTGAATCTAATGTTGATGTTACATTTGTCCCACAACCATCATCTCCTCCTGACCAGCCCATTGACCCTCTCTCTGCCATGATATCTTTTGTTCCACCTCCAGAACCCCCTTCTGATGTTGACAAAACGGGGGAGAAGGATGTGTGATGTTTTCTGAGCTTTCTGTAGGCTGTAGGGTGTATATGGGTGTTTGGGTAGTTTTCTGTATTGGGTAGGATTTGATATGTATGTCATTTTTCTATTTTAAAGTTATCTTGTATTGTTCAAGTTTGTTAAAGTTAATGATATGGTTTAAGTTTCTCATTATCAAAATTTCAATGTTTCAAGTTATTTGTTAAGTTATATACCTCATACTATACTTATCTTGGCTGTTAAGTGTCCAGAGGAAACATTGCAGGAAAACTTGAATTTGGAACTTAAACTTGATATGCATTTTGGAAACTTTGAAGAAATTTCAAAACTTTTCAATTTCATTCATTTTCTTTTAAACCTTCATCACAAAGAGTTTTGTCATCATCAAAAAGGGGGAGAATGTTAGATCCCAAGTTTTGATGATAACAATAATTCAATTATGATTAAAACATGTTTTTAGAAGGTTAAGAAAAGATTCCAAGTTAACCAAATGCATATCTGGTGTTTGCTGATATCTGCTGTGAAAATGCACTTGAGTGCTCGAGCATGAAATCTGCACTCGAGCACAAATCACTTCTGTACTCGAGCAGGTGTGAGAGAAAGCCAGGAAGTGAGTACCCGAGAGGCATTCTCCCTTTGTAACCAATGGATCACTCGAAGCACAAAGTATGCACTCGAGCAGAGAAGTCATTCTCACTCGAGCACGTATGCGAGCAGGGCATGCGAGCACTTGGCCGAGAGCAAAGCAATGGTGTGCTTCCTATATTCACTCGAGCAAGGGTATGCGAGTGATTGGCCGAGAGCAAGTTAAGGCATGCTTCCATCATTCACTCGAGAAAGGCACTGCGAGTACTTGGCCGAGAGTCTTGAAGTTCAGAAAAGTACAAGTGTGCTCGAGCACACCCATCCATGCTTGGAGTGACACGTCCATGCTTGCGAGTATAATTTCCATCCCTCTCCAGATCAGTTGCGAGTGCTTGTTCAAGAGAGCATATTCTTTTAGAATATGCTTCTCACTCGAGCAGAGGTAAGTGTGCTCGAGTGAGGGTCAATATCACCCGCGAGTGAAAATTCTATCCCTCTGGATTTCTGATGCGAGTGATGTTTTAGAGAGCATATTCCTTGAGAATATGCTTCTCACTCGAGCAGAGGTAAGTGTGCTCGAGTGAGGGTCAATATCACCCGCGAGTGAGATTTCTATCCCTCTGGATTTCTGGTGCGAGTGATGGTTTAGAGAGCATATTCCTTGAGAATATGCTTCTCACTCGAGCAGAGGTAAGTATGCTCGAGTGAGGGTCCAGATCACTCGCGAGTGCAAATTCTCACTCTTGTCAAAATGGTATGCGAGTGATAACCCGAGAAGGCACTTCCAGTATAAAGTGCAAGGATCACTCGAGCAGAGGTTTTGTGCTCGAGTGATACCTCTCTTCACCCGCGAGTGAAGATATTTTCTCTCTGATTCTCCATGCGAGCACAACCCGATAACAGAGGTAAATGTAGAAAAATAGGAGATCACTCGAGGTGAGACTCCCATGCTCGAGTGATGCCCTGTTTGACCACAGAAAATGCTAAGTATCACAACGTTCATTACGAATATAATTTATTGTCATTAATTCATATCATCATTGCTCTTTATCTTTGTTTAACATTGTTTTGAATGTTTTAAGAGGATGATACAGGAATATGAACGTTTGAACTGAGCCACATGAGAAAAGTGATACAACGGCAGACAAGATGATTATGAACACGCTGGCACCTACCGCACTCAAACTATTCTAATATGCACGTGTCTGCCAATATTTTCAAATGTCCCGCTCCACAACTGAAGAGAATCCAAACGGGCAAAAGATGGAGCAACTATATATATACAGAGACTCACGGAGAAACTGGAACAACACAGCACAAGAATTCACAAGCTCATATCAATTCTCTGTTATTCATCTGATTTCTCTGTATACACTTTTGATCTTCAGTGTTTATTCATTTACTCTGTAAGAGAGTCTTCATTCAAACTCTAAACTCTATGATTGTGTAAACTCAAGGTATTGGGACCTTGAGAGGGTAGTTATTCCTTACGAGAGAAGCAGTTGAGAGAATTCCTTGTAGTATCTTTCACTCATAAGCCTTATAAGATACAAGCAGGAGAGAACGTTGTTGTTCATAAGACTTACAGTGGTGTAAGCAGAAGAAAACGTTGCTGCTCATAAGTCTTGTATAAATTAGCAAGTGAGAAGAGTCATAGGTTGTTTCTCTGCACATAAGACTTGTCGTAAGGGGGAGAGAAGTTTCTTGTCGAGAGAATATTTCTGCTCGTAGTCCATTCAAGGACGATCGTTGTCTTGTGGCATTCTGAGAGCCCATTGAATCTTGGAGATAGTGTGAAAAGCTCAGTAGGTCTTGACCTCTGAGGACTGGACGTAGGCATTGTTGTTAGGCCGAACCAGTATAACTCTCTGTGTTCAAATCTTCTCTTCTCTACTCTATCCACTATATTTACATATCACCATCTCAAACGAAAAATTTATAACATCACCCAATTCACCCCCCTCTTGGGTGAAGCTTGCCGCTTACAGTTGTTATACATGAGAAAAGCTAATGAGTTGATCCATGTAGCTTTCTCTTAGTGAGTCTAACAACTAGAGCTTAAGAAAAAAATCGCGTATATAGCCGTTAAGGTCCCAAACCGAGGAGTTTCACAACAATTTTAGCAATTCTCGAATCCTTATGAAAAATAGAGTGGGTATATAGATTTTCATTCCATTCTGAGACAGTGACCAAACTTTCATTCTTTTGACCAAATATTAGCCCAAATCATGTATGTGGCAGTGTAGGGTCCAAATACATGAATCTGACAACAATATTAAGCATTCTCGAATCCTTATGAAAAATGGACTGGGCATGTGGATTTTTAGGCCATTCCGAGAGAGTGACCAAACTTTCATTCTTTTGACCTAAAATTAGCCCAAATCGTGTATGTGGCAGTCTAGGGCACAAACAAAGACAACAATATTAGGCATTCTCGAATACTTATAAAAAATGGAGTGGGTACGTGGATTTTCTGGCCATTTTGAGATAGTGACCAAACTTTCATTCTTTTAACCTCAAATTAGCAGAAATAGTGTATGTGGATGTTCAGGGCGAAAACAGATTAATTTTACAACAATATTAAGCATTTTGGAATAAACATGAAAAATGGAGTGGGTATGTATGTTTTGAAGCCATTCTGAGGTAGTGACCAAACTTTCATTCTTTTGACCTCAAATTAACCCAAATCGCGTATGTGGCAGTTTAGGGCCCAAATACTTGAATTTGACAACAATATTAGGCATTCTAGAATCCTCATGAAAAATGGAGATAGTATGAGTTTTCAAGCCATTCTGAGAGAGTGACCCAACTTTCATTGTTTTGACCTCAAATTAGCCCAAAACTATTATGTTGCTGTTCAGGGATGAAACAAATGAATTTTATATCAATATTAGACATTTTGGAATAAACATGAAAATGGAGTGGGTATGTGAGTTTTCAAGGCATTTTGAGACAGTGACCAACTTTCATTCTTCAACCTTAAATTAGCTCAAATCCCATATGTGGCCGTTCAAGGCCCAAACAGATGAATTTCATAACAATGTTAGGCATTCCAAATCCTTATGAAAAATTGAGTGGGTATGTTGGTTTTCAAGCCATTCCGAGACAGTGACCAAAGTTTCATTCTTTTGAACTCAAATTAGTGCAGATAACATATGTGGCAATTTTGGGACCACATACATGAATTTGACAACAATATTAGGCATTCTCGAATCGTTATGAAAAATGTAGTGGGTATGTGGATTTTCAGGCCATTCCGAGAGAGTGATCGAGCTTTAATTTTTTTAACCTCAAATTAGCTCAAATAGCGTATGTGGCTATTTAGGGCCCAAATGGATGAATTTTACAACAATATTAGGCATTTTGGAATAAACATGAAAAATGGAGTGGGTATATGAGTTTTTTAGCCATTCCGAGATAGTGACCAAACTTTCATTCTTTTGGCCTCAAATTAGCCCAAATCACATATGTGGCCGTTCCTAGCCCAAACAGATGAATTTCATAACAATGTTAGGCATTCTAGAATCCTCACCAAATTTGGAGTGGGTATGTTGGTTTTCAAGTCATTCCGAGACAGTGAGAAAACTTTCATTCTTTTTACATTAAATTAGACCAAATCGCGTATGTGGCAGTTTAGGGCCCAAATACATGAATTTGACAACAATATTAGACATTTTCGAATCCTTATAAAAAATGTAATGGGTATGTGGATTTTCAGGCCATTTTGAGAGAGTGATCAAAATTTCATTCTTTTGACCTCAAATTAGCCCAAATCGCATATGTGGCTGTTTAGGGCCCAAACGGATGAATTTTACAACAATATTAGGCATTTTGGAATAAACATGAAAAATGGAGTGGGTATGTGAGTTTTCGAGGCATTCCGAGACAGTGACCAAACTTTCATTCTTTCAACCTAAAATTAGTTCAAATCATGTATGTGGCCGTTCCAAGCCCAAATAGATGAATTTCACAACAATGTTTGTCATTCTAGAATCTTCTTGAAAAATGGAGTAAGTTTGTGAGTTTTCAAGCGATTCCGATACAGTGACCATACTTTTATTCTTTTCAAGTTAAATTAGCCAAAATCACGTATATGGTTGTTAATGTCCCCAACTGATGAGTTTAACAACAATTTTAGCAAGTCTGGAATCCATATGAAAAATAAAGTGGGTATGTGGATTTTTATTGCATTCTGAGATAGTGACCAAACTTTCACTCTTTTGACCTCAAGTTAGTCCAAATCGCGTATGTGGCAAGTTAGATCCCGAATATATGAATTTTGACAACAATATTAGGCATTCTTGAATCCTTATATAAAATGGAGAGGGTATAGGGATTTTCAGGCTATTACAAGAGAGTGACCAAACTTTCATTCTTTTGACATCAAATTAGCCCAAATCGAGTATGTGGCAGTTTAAGGCCCAAACAAATGAATTTGACAACAATATTATGCATTCTCGAATACTTATGAAAAATAGAGTGGTGTGTGGGTTTTCAGGCCATTCTGAGACAGTGACCAAACTTCCATTCTTTTGACCTTAAATTAGCCCAAATAGCGTATGTGGCTGTTCAGGGCCCAAACAGATAAATTTTACAATAATATTATTCATTTTGGAATAAACATGAAACATGAAGTTGGTCTGTGAGATTTCAAGCCATTATGAGATAATGGCCAAACTTTAATCCTTGTAACCTCAAATTAGCCCAAATCGCGTATATGGCCGTTCCTTGCAAAAGCAGATAAATTTCACAACAATGTTTGGCATTCTAGAATCCTCTTGAAAAAAGGAGTCCGTATTTAAGTTTTCAAGCCATTTTGAGACAGTGACCAAACTTTCATTCTTTCAACGTCAAACTAGCCAAAATCGCGTATGTGGCCGTTATGGTCCTAAAAAGATGAGTCTTAGAACAATTTTAGCACTTCTCGAATGCTTATGAAAAATCGAGTGTGTATGTGGATTTTCATTCCATTTTGAGAAAGTGACCAAACCTTCATTCTTTAGACCTCAAATAAGACCAAATCTAGTATGTGGCAGTTTAAGGCCCAAATACATGAATTTGACAACAATATTAGGCAATCTAGAATTCTCATGAAAAATATAGATAGTATGTGAGTTTTCAAGTCATTCTGAGACAGTGCCCAAACTTTCATTATTTTAACCTTAAATTAGCCCAAAACGGGTATGTTGCTGTTTAGGGCTGAAACAAATGAATTTTACAACAATATTAGGCATTTAGGAATAAACATGAAAAATGGAGTGGGTATGAGTTTTCATGCCATTCCGAGACAGTGACCAAACTTTCATTCTTTTGACCTCAAATTAGCATAAATTGTTAGATAAGATTAGTTTGGATGATGTCAAATATAGATATAAAATGATAAGAGCAAAAAGTTTATATAATGTATTTCTTTGACTAATTACTATATTTAATGTTACATATTTTGTAGATTAGTCAAGCAAAGAATGAAGAAGATTGAATTAATGAAAATGAACAAGAGGAAGAAGAAGGAAGAAATTGAAGATAGTCAAAGGAGATGCTTACTTTGGTTATGGAGAATTATTATCAAGAGGAAAACCAAGAAGAAAGATATTGAAGAATGAAGAACTTGGAAGATCTATCATGAATATCAAGATTCAAGTTGTTAGATGTGATATTGGAGGTTTCTATAATGATACCGGAGGTTTCTATGATCAAATGATGGTTGGATTAGGTTAATACGAAGCTAAGATGACTTATATATGAGTTTTGGCACTTCCAGAGGTGTTATGCTCGAGCACGAGGTGTTTCACTAGAGCACAGGAAGAACTCACTCGAGCACAGATGAATTCACTCGAGCACGGGGTGAACACTCTGTTCTACTCTGTTTTATGTTCAACCTGAGCGAGGTCTGGTATTTTGGTCATATCTCTCAAACCACACATCGGATTGATCCGAAACCGGTGTAATATGAAAGAAGACTCCCAACACGTAAACTGGGCACCAGGATCACATTGAAAGAAGATCAAATGAAGGAGATATGATTCGTGGAAAATGAAACTGAAATCACCGTCACTTTTTGACACAGGTTCGGTATTTTGAGTATAACTCACAAACCACACATCGGATTGAGACGAGAGTAGTGCCAAATAAAACTAGACTCAAAGATCTTTCCATGGATAGGTAATTTACCTCATTTTAGCTTATAATCTAGGAGATATGCCTTCTGGAAGTTGACGCTTGTGCAGACTAGCGAAATATACACTCTTTCGATCATAACTTGCAGAATACAAGGAGTTTGGAGCTGATTCTTTTTGCATTGGAATGCATATGGCAAGAGCATTCTTATGATACATCATTTGAATCAAATGAACAAAATATTTCTAAAGTGGCCCCACATCACCCGCGAGTGTAAAAACTGACTCTCTGGAAAAGTTGTGCGAGTGATGTCCAGAAGCAGCTGAAACGTGAAGAAAATTGCATCACTTGAGCACTAGGATCCATGCTCGAGCATTGGATGATTTCTCACTCAAGCACATGCAAGTTTTGACATGGAAGTGATAACCCGAGAAGAAGCTTGTACGTGAAAGCATGAAACGCACTCGAGCATGACTGGTTGTGCTCGAGTGATGTCGAGAATTCACTCGAGCAGATAAAAGTGAAGTGCAGCGAGTGCTTGCCCGAGAGGAAGTCAGAACGTGAAAATATGAACTGCACTCGAGTGAGCCATATTGCACTCGAGTGAGGTTCTGACAGAAGCAACGTAGAAACACAGAGCCTCACAGCAATCAATCCAAACATGGTTAAATGTTATACAATCATTATGTTTTCACTTGTTATTGTTCCTAAACATTAACTAACATATATTTCAAGTGTAAAACAGGAGATTAAATATTTGGGTTGTATCTTCAAGAACAGAGGTCACGACAAATATCTTCATTCAACGTGATGAGTCCCAGAAGCCAGAAATTCAGTTTTTGACCAATGATCCAACATACCCATGACTAATACTTCATCATATTAATGATTAAATATTTTGCAGTGTGAAACAGGATATTAAACGTTGAGATTACATATTCAAATGAAAGAGTCAACTGTGGCGGGCGGCATCATTACACACCGAGCATCAGCTACCTACCACGACAAAAGTTTGACCCACCATGAGAGATTGTCTGGAAACTCAAACGTATTCATCCCGCTCCACAACGTTACTACAGCTCAAAATGAATCTTCCTGCTGTTCAACAAAACGCTCCATTTTGCAACGGACAGTAGCTCGTTTTCAAATATGCTCAACGTTCAAATGAAGCAATGGGACTCCAACGGACGAATGCTCACAACGGTCATCATCTTCATCAACTATAAATGAGAGAGCATTCAACATTGATAAAGAACGAAAAAAAACAGAGACAGCGAGCAACTACGAGAAAAATGATAGAAATGTGAATCCTCTGCTTCTACCCAAACACTCTCTGTTTTCTAGCTTCTGTATTACTTATTAATGAGAGAGTGATCATTTGTATTGTACTTCAGTGAGTATTATATCCACTCTGTGAGAGAGTCTGTAAACACTTTCATCTATATTTCTGAGTTGATCTCAAGGTAGAGGGACCTTGAGAGGGTTGATTTTCTTACGGAGAAGCTGTAGAGAGAATTGCCAGTAAGACATTCTGCTCGTAAGACTTACAAGGTGCAAGCAGTAGAGAACGTTGCTGCTCATAAGACTTACAGGGGTGTAAGCAGGAGAGAACGTTGCTGCTCGTAAGACTTGCATGAGTAAGCAGGAGAGGAAGATCTTCGGGATTGCTCTGCTCGTAAGACTTGCAAGTAAGGGGGAGTATTTTAGTAAGAGATTTGTAAAAGGTTTCACAAGTACCCGGCTAAACTTGTGGGATTGTAAAGGCTTTTCTTATGCCCGGATTAAACAAGAAGATAGTGGATTTGAAAATCTCAGGAGGGGCCTGGGGACTGGATGTAGGCCATCACAGATTGGACCGAACCAGGATAAATCACAGTTTGCATATTCTCTTCCCTAAACTCTTATATTTCCAGCATATATTATTTAATCTAACTGTTGATTTATAAACCTTCATACTTACCGCTTTCGTTAAGATACGAAAAGATTTTTAAAGTTCTTAAGTTTTTATTATACACCCAATTCACCCCCCTCTTGGGTGATAGCCGGTTCTAACATAAATTGCGTATGTGGCTGTTCCTGGCCCAAACAAATGAATTTCACAGCAATGTTAGGCATTCTAGAATCCTCATGAAAAATGGAGTGGGTATGTGAGTTTTCAAGCCATTCTGAGACAGTGATCAACCTTTCATTCTTTCAAAGTCAGATTAGCCAAAATATAATATATGGCCGATATGGTCCCAAACAAGTGAGTTTCACAAAAATTTTAGCAATTCTCTAATCTTTATGAAAAAATAGAGTGGGTATGTGGATTTTTCTTCCATTCTGAGATAGTGACCAAACTTTCATTCTTTTGACCTCAAATTAGCCCAAATCGCGTATGTGGCAGTTTAGGGCCAAAATACATAAATTTGATAACAATATTAGGTATTCTAGAATCTTCATGAAAAATGGAGTGAGTATGTGCATTTTCCAGCCATTCAGAGACAGTGACCTAACTTTCATTCTTTTAACCTCAAATTAGCCCAAAACTTGTGTCTTGCTGTTAAGGGCTGAAACAAATTAATTTGACAACAATATTAGGCATTTTGGAATAAACATGAAAAATGGAGTGGATATGCGACTTTTCAAACCATCCCGAGAAAGTGACCAACTTTCATTCTTCAACCTCAAATCAGCTCAAATCTCGTATGTGGCCGTTCAAGGCCCAAACAGATGAATATCACAACAATGTTCAACATTGTAGAATCCTCATGAAAAATGAAGAGGGTATGTTTGTTTTCAAGCCATTCCGAGATAGTGACCAAAGTTTTATTCTTTTAACCTCAAATTAGCAAAAAATACGTATGTGGCAGTTTAGGGCCCAAATACATGAATTTGACAACAATATTAGGCATTCTCGAATCATTATGAAAGATGGCTTGGGGATGTGGATTTTCAGGCCATTCAGAGAGAGTGACCAAACTTTCATTCTTTTAACCTAAAATGAGACTAAATTGCGTATGTGGCTGTTTAGGGCCCAAACAAATGAATTTGAAATGATTTGGCATTCTCGATTTCTTATGAAAAATGGACAGGGTATGTGGATTTTTAGGCCATTCTGAGATAGTGACCAAACTTTAATTCTTTTGACCTCAAATTAGCCCAAATCGCGTACGTGGCTTTTCAGAACCCAAACAGATGAATTTTACAACAATATTATCCATTTTGGAATAAACATGAAAAATGAAGTTGGTATGTGAGTTTTCAAGCCATTCCAAGATAGTGGCCAAACTTTAATTCTTGTAACCTCAAATTAGCCCAAATCGTATATGTGGCCGTTCCTTGTAAAAAGAGATGAATTTCGCAACAATGTTAAGCATTCTTTAATCCTCTTGAAAAATGGAGTGCATATGTGAGTTTTCAGGCCATTCCAAGACAATGACCAAACTTTCATTCTTTTGACCTTAAACTAGCCAAAATCACGTATGTGGCCGTTAAGGTCCAAAACAAATGAATTTCACAACAATTTTTTGCAATCTCAAATCCTTATGGAAAATGAAGTGGGTATGTGATTTTTCAAGCCATTCTGAGACAGTGACCAAACTTTCATTCTTTTGACCTCAAATTATCCCAAATCACGTATGTGGCCGTTCAGGGCCCAAATAGATGAATTTTACAACAATGTTAGGCATTCTTGAATCCTTATGAAAAATGGAGTAGGTGTGTGGATTTTCAGGCCATTCCGAGAGATTGACCAAACTTTTATTCTTTTGACATCAAATTAACCCAAATCGTGTATGTGGCAGTTTGGGGTCCAAATACATGAATTTGACAATAATATTAGGCATTCAAGAATCCTCATGAAAAATGAAGTGGGTATGAGGATTTTCAGGCCATTTTGAGAAAGTGACTAAACTTTCATTCTTTTAACATTAAATAAGCCCAAAACGTGTATGTTGCTGTTAAGGGCCGAAACATATGAATTTTACAACAATATTAGGAATTTTGGAATAAACATGAAAAATGGAGTGGGTATGTGAGTTTTCAAGCTATTTCGAGACAGTGGCCAACTTTCATTCTTCAACCTCAAATTAGCTCAAATCGCGTATGTGGCTGTTCAAAGCCTAAACAGATGAATTTCACAATAATATTCGGCATTCTAGAATTGTAACACCCCAAATTTTATATTCACCAAATATATTGTAATTATTTGGGGAAACTCAATAAAATGGTGAATATTCATGAATTTGGAATTTATGAATTTTATAAATGTTCAATTTCACGGGAAATTGGGCAAAAATGAATATAGAATTAATTTGGGTAATTTAAAAAGCCTAATATTAAGATCCAAAAATGAAGAAATATTAGAGAAAATATTTGGTCCAAAAATAGATAGAAATTGGCCAAAGAAAAATAAGAGGAGAAATTGGATTAAAAAGGTAATGGCAAAATCGCAATTTTTCCAAATTATCACAAAATTAATTATTTTTATGATTAATTGAAGATAATTTCAATTAATTAAGGAAAATAAAAGGAAAAATATATTTAGAATATTTTGGTCAATTTAATATGAATTTATGAAAAATTTAAGCAAAAATGCAATTTTGACCAAAATTGAGAATTTACGTGTATACGTAATCGAAACAAGTTGTGAAGCCAATTGAGACCTTAGGGAGGGACCCATAGGTGTCTCCTACATGTGGCATAAATAAGGAAATATTGGTTGGACATGATGGCATGGTTACATGAATGTAGGAAGTTATGTAATAAAAATTAGTTTTGGAATTGTTGGAAAATTCCATAAATCATTAAAATGATATTATAATATATCATTCTCATCTTCTTTATTCAGCATTTCACGCACAAAACAGCAGCTGAAAGTGAGAGAGAACGTTCAGAATTTTAGAGAGAGAAAGGAGAAGAAATCTCACAAGGTAAGCCGATTTCTCCGACGATTTAGCTCATAACACGTATAACTCCGACCCTAAGCTACTCCTCTTTGTTCTTTAAGGTTTGGAAGCTCAAAATCTGTTGTGGAACACCTAGGGTTTTCAGCCATATTTGGGAGAAACTTGTGAGAGCTTGAGGTAACTTCCAAACCTTCATATATTTTCTAACTGCTGTGGGAAATTTAATCGGTGAAATTTCGCCGGATTGCCATTGGTTTTAAATTTTGGGAATTGGAGTTGCCTAAGGGTTATGCTGCCCAATTTTGGTTCAAATGGTAGTTATAACCTAATATAATAGTTAATTAAGTGGTTAGGAGTAGAAAGGAACGCGTTTACGGAGCCGAAATCGTAAAACCCCGATTTTTCCCGGAGAACTCATAAATTTTGGCCAGCTCTAGAAATGGGTCTTAGAGTTGGATTTTCAATGATTTGATGGTTCCATAATTATAAAAATGCCCCTAAAACCCTTAAAGTGGGGCTGCCAAGGGTAACTTTGTAATTTAACATTGAATTTGCTAATTGTAATATACCAAATTTTGCAATACTAAAAACGTGTAAATATGGAAATAGTAGAATAAAATAAATATCGGTATTTACAATTAAAGGTAGAGTTACTTTTGGAATTCCCAGATATCCATTGTGTCATTTACAGAAATCGAGAAGTCAATATTGTAAAAATACAAGTGTAAGAAGTCGGAGCAAAATTCGTCGGTGGCTGCAGGGTTCAGGGGCGTCAGCTGCGAGATCGGAGGAATTCGGGCATTTCGTGATATGCCTCGATATGCGTGCCATGGTCCCACGTGGGTCCCACATGGAATTCTGGGTAATGCACCGATGGAGCAACTTTATTAAAAAGAACTTCAGTAAAGTATGTAATGACAGCTCATTATGACTCATGATGACACATCTTTCGTGTTGGCCAAATAAGGAAATGACAAGTGTCCCGAAATTATTACAAAGTTAAAACATGTTTTTGTGTTGTGATGCGATCCAGCAAGTTGTGTCAAATTCAAGCGATCCTTTGCAAATACCAAGTGGACCAATCACAAGAGCAAGAGCCAAACAAATTAAGGAAGCATTAAATGGGCTAGTGCAAGATACTTGGACAAAGCTGCCACCAACTCCTTGTTGATTTTCGCACACCTAACTTCAAGAATATGTAATCAGCAAATTAAGGCTCAAAATGTGCTTATTTAGGCCCAAATGAGCCTCCCATGTGTAGTACTTGGTCCAAGCTCTTTAGTTCCAAGTTTGCAAGCCCAAAACTTGATCAATATCTCCATTTGCAGCCCATATGAAGTTAGTGACGTTTTCAGCATTTTTGTCAAGCTTTGATCCAATTGCTACTTGCTTTGTCCAAGTATCTTGCACTAGCCCATTTAATGCTTCCTTAATTTGTTTGGCTCTTGCTCTTGTGATTGCTCCACTTGGTATTTGCAAAGGATCGCTTGAATTTGACACAACTTGCTGGATCGCATCAGTCCCCGAGGGCATTTTTGTAAATTTTCATTATAGACTCGTATAACCCCTAGAAACACTATGTAAGTGTCAAAATGATGCATTTGGAATTGTAGGATTTGACATTTGCCCTGATCGCGAGCAGCCTGTGCCGGCGCCAGTCAGGAAAGAACGAGGTAGTGACTCTTTTCCCTTATACTATATGTGATACATGGTATGTTTGTTTGATCATTGTTTGTGAGTCTATCACCTGCGGCCCATCGGTGTTGACGGTGGGAGGATCGTACCTTCGGGGCGGTGGAATCCGGGGATGAGACTATGTGAAAGCCGTAAGGCTATAGGTGAAAGCCGAAAGGCTATTTGTGAAACCTTCACCCGCGGCCCATCGGTGTTGACGGTGGGAGGACCGTGCCTTCGGGGCAGTGGAATACGGGGGATGAGATTATGTGATTATGTGCATATGTGGTAGCCTGCGTGCTGTGCTTTATGCTGTAATGCTGCTTGATGATTTTCTTGCATGCTTTGTGATTACATGTGGTATAAGTGATTTGTTACTACTGAGATTCTTTTGAATCTCATTCTTTCCATTGACTAACATTTCAGACAAGGCAAGTGGCTCCAAGGAGAAATGAACCACCAAGAGCAGCTAGGATCTTGTAAGGATGTGTTGTTAGGTTGTTGGTTATCTATTTTGGACTTGGGGTTACTATTTATTTTTGAAATGTAGATATTTTGTTGATGTTGGTCATGTAATCCCCTAGTTGGAACTTATAACCCTTAGTTTATACATGTATGAAACCCAGGAGTTGCCAGGAATTTGGCTATGCAATTTGATATGTATGAACGCTATTGAACTGCGTAGAGTAATTAGATTCGGAAGATGAATCTGAGACCATGTTGAATGAATTTTAAAAAGAAATTTAAGAAAAATGTATCCATCGGTCTCTAATTCATTTAAATTACGCATTTTCGAATCTTAATTATGGTTATCATGGCAGGGGATTACAAGAATCCTCATGAAAAATGGAATAGTTATGTTTGTTTTCAAGACATTCTGAGACAGTGACAAAACTTTAATTCTTTTAACCTCAAATTAGACCAAATCTAGTATGTGGCAGTTTAGGACCCAAATACATGAATTTGACAACAATATTAGGCAATATACAATTCTCATGAAAAATGTAGATAGTATGTGAGTTTTCATGCCATTCTGAGACAGTGCCCAAACTTTCATTATTTTAACCTCAAATTAGCCCAAAATGGGTATGTTGCTGTTCAGGGCCGAAACAAATGAATTTTACAACAATATTAGGCATTTAGGAATAAACATGAAAAATGGAGTGGGTATATGAGTTTTCAAGCCATTCCGAGACAGTGACCAACCTTCATTCTTTTGACCTCAATTAGTCCATATCGTGTATGTGACAGTTTAGGGCCCAAATACATGAATTTGACAACAATATTAGGCATTTTTGAATCCTTATGAAAATGGTAGTGGGTATGTGGATTTTCAGGCCATTCCAAGAGAGTGACCAAACTTTCATTCTTTTGACTTTAAATTAGCTCAAATAGCATATGTGGCTGTTTAAGGCCTAAATGGATTAATTTTACAACAATATTAAGCATTTTTGAAAAACCATGAAAAATGTAGTGTGTGTATGTGAGTTTTCAAGCCATTCCGAGACAATGACCAAACTTTCATTCTTTTGACCTCAAATTAGCATAAATCACGTATGTGGCTGTTCGTGGCCCAAACAAATGAATTTCAAAGCAATGTTAGGCATTCTAGAATCCTCATGAAAAATGGAATGGGTATATGAGTTTTCAAGCCATTCTGAGACAGTGATCAAACTTTCATTCCTTTATAGTCAAATTAGCCAAAATCGAATATATGGCCGTTATGGTCCCAAACAGGCGAGTTTCACAAAAATTTTAGCAATTCTCGAATCCTTATGAAAAATATAGTGGGTATGTGGATTTTCCTTCCATTCTGAGATAGTGACCAAACTTTCATTCTTTTGACCTCAAATTAGCCCAAATCGCGTATGTGGCAGTTTAGGGCCCAAATACATAAATTTTGATAACAATATTAGGCATTCTAGAATCCTCATGAAAAATGGAGTGAGTATGTGCGTTTTGAATCCATTGTGAGACAGTGACCCAACTTTCATTCTTTTAACCTCAAATTAGCCCAAAACGTGTATCTTCTTGTTAAGGGCCGAAACAAATTAATTTGACAACAATATTAGGCATTTTGGAATAAATATGAAAAATGCAGTGGGTATGTGAGTTTTCAAACCATTCCGTGAAAGTGACCAACTTTCATTCTTCAATCTCAAATCAGCTCAAATCACGTATGTGATGCGATCCAGAATCAACAAGTTCTTCCTTCAAATTCAAGTGATGTCTCTTCCGTTTCAAATTATCATTATCAAATTCCAACTCAACAAATCATGAGAGCACAAGCTAAAATATTCAAGGAAGCATTGATTGGGCTGATTGAAGAAGTTGTTGTAAATCAAATGGCAATTGGATCAATAAATCTGATTTACAAAACAAAGATGCTGAAAACGTCACTAAGTTCATTTGTGCTAAATATGAGTTGTTAATCAAGTTTTGGGCTTGGAAACTTCAAAACAAGGAGCTTGGACCTAGTACTACACATGGGAGGCTCATTTGGGCCTAAATAAGCATATTTTGAGCCTTAATTTGCTGACTACATTTACTTGAAGTTAGGTGTGCGAAAATCAACAAGGAGTTGGTGGCAGATTTGACTTTTGGTTTCTTTAAGCATTTATATTTGAGTTTTCAACTTTCTTCTAGATTGTATTAGACTTTTGTATTTATTGTATTAGACTTTTAGGTTTCCTATCACATGGTATTAGACTTTGTATTTTCTATGTTCAGATTTGCACCTACTACAATTAGGTCATATTTTCCCTATAAATACTTGGTGCTTCTTCATTTGTAGCAAACAATTCAGATTTGAATCATAAATAAAAGCTGCACTTCTGCACTTTGTTTCTTGAGAGTGGATTCTCTCTAAGGGTTCTTTTTATAACTAACAAACTTATCAAGGCTTGATCAACCTTGTGGTGTTTTTCCAACACTTCGGGTCCTTTTTCTTTCGTGGTCAAGGGTTCAAGTGGATCGTCAATCTGTGTTTAGCTTTCTTGGGGTGTGTATATTTCGGAATTGGTTGTGGGTTCATGGGATCTTCCCTTGTGGGTTCGTACCATCTTGGTATCAGTGCTTTGGATATAAACTCAGGTCATATCTATCTGTTTTTCGTTTCCATTTTTGTTTCAAGTTTTTGTGCTTTGTTCTTGTGTCTGTCCGTGTCCAGATTTGTTACTTCTGTTCGTAAATTTTTTCTTTGTGGTTTCCAATATTTAGTATGTCAAATTCATAGTTCAGAATCTTTTCTTTCATCTCGGTTTGGAACCATTTCAATCCGATTTGTCATTTGTGAGTTCTATCTATTTTAATCTAGTTGTGTTTTCTGAAAATTCTTGGCTTGTTCATCTTCGTTTTTCCAGAACGTCCTAAAATATTCTGTCCTTGTTTGACCACTTGTCCTTTGTGTTTTACATCGTTCAATAGGTCATTTTCATAGTTTAGAATCTCATCTTTCTGTTCGTTTTGGTTTCATCTCAATCCAAAATTTCCACTGTGAGTTATACTCTTTCCAAAATAGACGCTTTTCTAGAATTTATGGGTTCAAATTTCTTGAGTTTTGTTGTTTGTAATAGATTCTGCATTCTCTTTAAATTTCAGTAGAGGAGAAAAAAAAACAAGAGCATCAGAAAAAGAAAAAGAAAAAAAAATATTTGAAAAAAAAAATACTGAAAAAAAAAGATTGTGGTGGAAATGTTTTGAGCAATATCTATTGTCACATCCAGAATTTGTGAAGTTTGTGTCATTTAAACTCTTGATTTCCCAGAATTTCTTCTTCCAATACTCACATTGATATTTCATATTTCTAAGTGTTGTGTTGATTCTGCAAATTGTGATTGCCTTGATTATGAATTGCTTAGTTCTTTAAAGTGCTCAAGAGGAATCTAAGAGTGGAAAAAGGCAAGAGTGAAATACATCAATTTAAAAGCCAAATTTGAGTGAAACACGAGTGACACAAAATTGTTTGAGTGAAATACGAGAGTAGAGTGGTGAGGTCCATTTTTCTCTAAATCTAATGTTTCAGGTATCATCAATATGCATGATGAAAAAGAACTTCAAACAAATTTTGACTCCTTACTAAAAGGACTTCAAAGGTTTACTGATGAAGCAAAGCAATGGATGTCTAGTCACAATTCCAAATCAAAATTCCAAAGAAATCTCCAGAAGTTGAAACAAGGTTCCATGACTGTTGATGAATATTTTCAAGAGTTGGAATTAGCTATGACTAGAGCTAGAGTGAAAGAAACTTCAAAAGCCACTAAGGATCGTTTTGTGAATGGGCTTAATCCTGAATTGGCTTCTTTTGCAAAGACCTTTAGCTTCTTGGACATTGATCTTTTGGTTCAATTTGTTGCTGAACATGAGCAAAAAATCAAGCAACAAAGATGTTCAGAACATAGCTCCAATACAAAGGAGATTGAAAGCTTCATTGTTGCAGTTTCTAATGATGAGCAAATGCTAGCTAAGGAGGAGGAAGTATTGATTGTTGAATATCTTGCAGACCAATGTGTTGAAGAAGACCTCATTAGTCCAAACACCAATCTTGTGGTTGAAGAAGTTCCTCTCAATCATGAAATGAAAAGTGAAAATATGAGTGAGAGTGATTTTAGTGAAGCTGTTCTAAAGAGAGAAAATCTTTTTGAGGGAGAAAAAGATATTGAGAGCATAGAGTGTTGTCAAAATAAAGAGAGCAAAAATGAGAGTGAAGAATTTAGTCAAAAGAAAGATGAAAAGAGTCATGAGAAAAGTAAGGTTAAGAGTGATGGCAAGGATATTGTTTTGGTTACTAATGATCTTAATCATTATTTGCCTTGTGACTTTGTTGTGTTTCAGGAATTCTTGGATTTGATTCCTAAGAAGCCACCCGATGGATTCTTGTCTTCAAGAAGCATTGAACGTTCATTTCCTTCAAGTGACATTGAAAAATATTTTGGTTCTCTAAAGTTTGATATTGTTGATAACTTGCTGCCCTTAAGATGCCTTGAACTCAACACTTTTAATTTTCATTGTCCCATGGATTTTGCAGTTTGTAGGTGTTCTTATATGCATGTTGCAGCTTGTTTTGATGATACTCTTATTTATAGCAACAAACATGATGAGCATGTGAATCATTTACTATGTGTGCTTGAAGTTTTGATAAAGGAACAATTGTTTTCAATTATGGAAAATTCTGATTGTTGCATGGAAAACATTGATTTCCTTTGTTATGTGTATTTGCTTGGTCAAGGTAAGCTTAACAAAAGGCATACATGCTGGCTAAAATTTATTGAGACATTTCCATATGTCATCATATATAAGAAAGGTAAAGAGAATGTTGTTGTTGAAGTATTGTCAAGAAGGTATAGTGCTCTTTCTTCTCTAAATACAGATTGCTTGGATTTGAATATGCTGACGGAATGTATAGAAATGATATTGGCTTTGCTGAATTGTTTCTTCCCTGTGAAATTGAGTATTATGCATCCAAAGCCAATAAACAAAGAAGCTGTGTTCTTTTTGAAGTTGCTGATACTTACAAGATTGATCTAGCTTGTGAGTATATTGTTATTGTTACTTTTAATGTGGCTGATATATGTACATTTGATCCAAGTGGAGATTCGTGGACGAATCCTTTTGAGGAGAGAGGGAATGATGTGACCCAGAATTCTTGTGACCTCAAATTAGCCCAAATCGCGTATGTGGATGTTCCTTGCAAAAAGAGATGAATTTCGCAACAATGTTAGGCATTCTTTAATCGTCTTGAAAAATGGAGTGCCTATGTGAGTTTTCAAACCATTCCGAGACAGTGACCAAACTTTCATTCTTTTGACCTTAAATTAGCCAAAATCACGTATGTGGCCGTTAAGGTCCCAAACAGATGAATTTCACAACAATTTTTTGCAATCTCAAATCCTTATGGAAAATGAAGTGGATATGTGAGTTTTCAAGCCATTCTGAGAGAGTGACCAAACTTTGATTCTTTTGACTTCAAATTATCCCAAATCATGTATATGACCATTCAGTGCCTAGTGCGAACCCACAAGGGAAGATCCCACGAACCCACAACCAATTCTGAAATATACACACCCCAAGAAAGCTAAACACAGATCGACGATCCACTTGAACCCTTGAACACGAAAGAACAAGGACCCGAAGTGTTGGAAAAATGCCACAAGGTTGATCAAGCCTTGATAAGTTTGTTAGTTCTAAAAAGAACCCTTAGAGAGAATCCACTCTCAAGAAACAAAGTGCAGAAGTGCAACTTTCATTTATGATTCAAATCTGAATTGTGTGTCTTACAAATGAAGAAGCACCAAGTATTTATAGGAAAATATGACCTAATTGTAGTAGGTGCAAATCTGAACATAGAAAATACAAAGTCTAATACCATGTGCTAGGAAACCTAAAAGTCTAATACATGAACACAAAATTCTAATACAATCTAGAAGAAAGTTGAAAAATCAAATACACCATGCAAAAGAAAACAAAAGTCAAATCTGCCACCAACTCCTTGTTGATTTTCGCACACCTAAATTTAAGAAAATGTAGTAAGCAAATTAAGGCTCAAAATGTGCTTATTTTGGCCCAAATGAGCCTCCCATGTGTAGTACTAGGTCCAAGCTCTTTGTTTTGAAGTTTCCAAGCCCAAAACTTGATTAACAACTCCATATTTAGCATAAATGAACTAGTGACGTTTTCAGCATCTTTGTTTTGTAAATCAGATTTATTGATCCAATTGCCATTTGATTTACAACAACTTCTTCAATCAGCCCAATCAATGCTTCCTTGAATTTTTTAGCTTGTGCTCTCATGATTTGTTCAGTTGGAATTTGATAATGATCATTTGAAACAGAAGAGATGTCACTTGAATTTGAAGGGACAACTTGTTGATTCTGGATCGCATCATTCCCTCTCTCCTCAAAAGGATTCGTCCTCAAATCTTGACTTGAATTTGGAGATTTAATTTGTTGATTTTTGGTCACATCATCCCCTCTCTCCTCAAAAGGATTTGTCCACGAATCTCCACCTGGATCAAATGAACATATATCAGCCACATTAAAAGTAACAATAACAATATACTCACAAGCTAGATCAATCTTGTAAGCATCAGCATGTTCAAAAAGAACACAGCTTCTTTGTTTGTTGGCTTTGGATGCATAATGCTCAATTTCACAGGGAAGAAACAATTCAGCAAAGCCAATATCATTTGCACACATTTCCTCAGCATATTCAAATCCAAGCAATATGGTATTTAGAGAAGAAAGAGCACTATACCTTCTTGACAATACTTCAACAACAACATTCTCTTTACCTTTCTTATATATGATGATGACATATGGAAATGTCTCAATAAATTTCAGCCAGCATGTATGCCTTTTGTTGAGCTTACCTTGACCAAGCAAAGGAAATCAATGTTTTCGATGCGACAATCAGAATTTTCCAGATTTGAAAACAATTGTTCCTTTCTCAAAACTTCAAGCACACATAGCAAATGATTCTCATGCTCATCATGTTTGTTGCTATAAATAAGAGTATCATCAAAACAAGCTGCAACATGCATATAAGAACACCTACAAACTGCAAAATCCATGGGACAATGAAAATTAAAAGTGTTGAGTTCAAGGCATCTTAAGGGCAGCAAGTTATCAACAATATCAAACTTTAGAGAACCAGAATATTTTTCAATGTCACTTGAAGGAAATGAACGTTCAATGCTTCTTGAAGGTAAGAATCCATCGGGTGGCTTCTTAGGAATCAAATCCAAGAACACCTGCAACACATCAAAATCACAAGGCAAATAATGATTAAGATCATTAGTAACCAAAACAATATCCTTGCAATCACTCTTAACCTCACTTTTCTCATGACTCTTTTCACTGAATTCTTCACTCTCATTTTTGCTCTCTTTATTTTGACAACACTCTATGCTCTCAATATCTTTTTCTCCCTCAAACTGAATTTTTCTCTCTAAAACAGTTTCATTCAAATCACTCTCACTCATATGTTTACTTTTCTTTTCATGATTGAGAGGAACTTCTTAAACCACATCATTGGTGTTTAGACTAATGAGGTTTTCTTCCACACATTGGTCAGCAAGACTTTCAACATTCAATACTTCTTCCTCCTTAGTTAGCACTTTTTCATCATTAGAAACTGTAGCATTGAAGCTTTCAATCTCCTTTGCATTTGAGCTACGTTCTGAACATCTTTGTTGCTTGATTTTTTGCTCATGCTCAGCAACAAATTGAACCAAAAGATCAATGTCCAAGAAGCTTAAGGTCTTTGCAAAAGAAGCTAATTCAGAATTAAGCCCATTCAAAAAATGATCCTTAGTGGCTTTTGAAGTTTCTTTCACTCTAGCTCTAGTCATAGCTAATTCCAACTCTTGAAAATATTCATCAACAGTCATGGAACCTTGTTTCAACTTTTGGAGATTTCTTTGGAATTGTGACTAGACATCCATTGCTCTGCTTCATCAGTAAACCTTTGAAGTCCTTTTAGTAAGGAGTCAAAATTTGTTTGAAGCTCTTCATCATGCATATTGATGATACCTGAAAAGTTAGATTTTAGAGAAAAATGGACCTCACCACTCTACTCACATGTTTCACTCAAACAAGTTTAGTGTCACTCGTGTTTCACTCAAATTTGGCTTTTTAGATTGATGTATTTCACTCTTGCCTTTTTCCACTCTTAAATTCCTCTTGAGGCACTTTAAAGAACTAAGCAATTCATAATCAAAGCAGTCACAATTTGCAGAATCAACACAACACTTAGAAATGTGAAATATCAAAGTGAGTATTGGAAAAGGAATTTCAAGGAAATCAAGAGTTATGACACAAACTCCACAAATTCTGGGTATGACAATAGATATTTTTGCTCAAAACACTTCCAACACAACACTTGTTGCTCTTCCTTTTTTTTTTGAGTTTTGTTTTTGTTTTTTTTTCAAATATTTTTTTTCTTTTTTTGATGGTCTTTCTTTTTCCTCCCTTACTGAGATTTATAGAGAATGCAAAATCTACACAAACAATACAACACTAGAAATATGAACCCAGAAATTCCAGAAACACGATCTTTTTGAAAAGGTTGTAACTCACTGTTGAAATATTGGATTGAGATGATACCAAAACGAATAGAAAGATGAGATTCTAAACTATGAAAATGATCTATTAAATGATGAAAATCATAAAGGAAAAGAGGTCAAACAAAGACACAATATTTCAGGACGTTCTGGAAAAAAATGAAGATGAATAAGCCCAGAATTTTCCAGAAAACACAACTAGATTAAAATAGATAGAACTCACAAATGACAAATCAGATTGAAACGATTCTAAACCGAGATGAAAGAAGAGATTATGAACTATGAATTTGACATACTAAATATTGGAAAACATAAAGAAAAACTTGACGAACAGAAGTAACAAATATGGACACGGACAGACACAAGAACAAAGCACAAAACTTGAAACGAAAATGGAAACGAAGAACTGATAGATATGACCTGAGTTTAGATTCGAAGCTTTGATACCAAGATGGTGCGAACCCACAAGGGAAGATCCCACGAACCCACAACCAATTCTGAAATATACACACCCCAAGAAAGCTAAACACAGATCGACAATCCACTTGAACCCTTGAACACGAAAGAACAAGGACCCGAAGTGTTGGAAAAATGCCACAAGGTTGATCAAGCCTTGATAAGTTTGTTAGTTCTAAAAAGAACCCTTAGAGAGAATCCACTCTCAAGAAACAAAGTGCAGAAGTGCAACTTTCATTTATGATTCAAATCTGAATTGTGTGTCTTACAAATGAAGAAGCACAAAGTATTTATAGAAAAATATGACCTAATTGTAGTAGGTGCAAATCTGAACATAGAAAATACAAAGTCTAATACTATGTGCTAGGAAACCTAAAAATCTAATACAATCTAGAAGAAAGTTGAAAAATCAAATACAACATGCAAAAGAAAACAAAAGTCAAATATGCCACCAACTCCATGTTGATTTTCGCACACCTAACTTCAAGAAAATGTAGTAAGCAAATTAAGGCTCAAAATGTGCTTATTTGATGCGATCCAGAATCAACAAGTTGTCCCTTCAAATTCAAGTGACATCTCTTCTATTTCAAATGATCATTATCAAATTCCATCTCAACAAATCATGAGAGCACAAGCTAAAATATTCAAGGAAGCATTGATTGGGCTGATTGAAGAAGTTGTTGTAAATCAAATGGCAATTGGATCAATAAATCTGATTTACAAAACAAAGATGCTGAAAACGTCATTAAGTTCATTTGTGCTAAATATGGAGTTGTTAATCAAGTTTTGGGCTTGGAAACTTCAAAACAAAGAGCTTGGACCTAGTACTACACATGGGAGGCTCATTTGGGCCTAAATAAGCACATTTTGAGCCTTAATTTGCTGATTACATATTCTTGAAGTTAGGTGTGCGAAAATCAACAAGCAGTTGGTGGCAGATTTGACTTTTGTTTTCTCTTGCATGCTGTATTTGATTTTTCAACTTTCTTCTAGATTGTATTAGAATTTTGTGTTCATGTATTAGACTTTTAGGTTTCCTAGCACATGGTATTAGATTTTGTATTTTCTATATTCAGATTTGCACCTACTAAAATTAGGACATATTTCCCTATAAATACTTGGTGCTTATTCATTTGTAAGACACAATTCAGATTTGAATCATAAATGAAAGTTGCACTTCTGCACTTTGTTTCTTGAGAGTGGATTCTCTCTAGGGTTCTTTTTAGAACTAACAAACTTATCAAGGCTTGATCAACCTTGTGGCGTTTTTCCAACACTTCGGGTCCTTGTTCTTTCGTGTTCAAGGGTTCAAGTGGATCGTCGATCTGTGTTTAGCTTTCTTGGGGTGTGTATATTTCAAAATTGGTTGTGGGTTCATGGGATCTTCCCTTGTGGGTTCGCACCATCTTGGTATCAGAGCTTTGGATCTAAACTCAGGTCATATCTATCTGTTCTTTATTTCCAGTTTTGTTTCAAGTTTTTGTGCTTTGTTCTTGTGTCTGTCCGTGTCCTGATTTGTTACTTCTGTTCGTCAAGTTTTTCTTTGTGGTTTCCAATATTTAGTATGTCAAGTTCATAGTTCAGAATCTCTTCTTTCATCTCGATTTGAAATCGTTTCAATCGGATTTGTCATTTGTGAGTTCTATCTATTTAAATCTAGTTGTGTTTTCTGGAAATTCTGGGCTTGTTCATCTTCGTTTTTCCAGAACGTCCTAAAATATTCTGTCCTTGTTTGACCACTTTTCCTTTGTGTTTTACATCGTTCAATAGGTCATTTTTATAGTTTAGAATCTCATATTTCTGTTCGTTTTGGTTTCATCTCAATCAAAAATTTCTCCTGTGAGGTTTAGTCTTTCCAAAATAGACGCTTATCTGGAATTTCTGGGTTCAGCTTTCTTGAGTTTTGTTGTTTGTAATAGATTCTGCATTCTCTTTAAATTCCAGTAGAGGAGAAAAACAAAACAAAAACAAAAACAAAAGCATCAGAAAAAGAAAAAGAAAAAAAAATTATTTGAAAAAAAAATACTGGAAAAAAAAAGATTGTGGTGGAAGTGTTTTGAGCAATATCTATTGTCACATCCATAATTTGTGAAGTTTGTGTCATTTTAACTCTTGATTTCCTTGAAATTCCTTGTCCAATACTCACTTTGATATTCCATATTTCTAAAGTGTTGTGTTGATTCTGCAAATTGTGATTGCTTTGATTATGAATTGCTTAGTTCTTTAAAGTGCCTCAAGAGGAATCTAAGAGTGGAAATAGGCAAGAGTGAACTACATCATTTTAAAAGCCAAATTTGAGTGAAACACGAGTGACACTAAACTTGTTTGAGTGAAACACGTGAGTAGAGTGGTGAGGTCCATTTTTCTCTAAATCTAACATTTCAGGTATCATCAATATGCATGATGAAAAAGAACTTCAAACAAATTTTGACTCCTTACTAAAAGGACTTCAAAGGTTTACTGATGAAGCAGAGCAATGGATGTCTAGTCACAATTCCAAATCAAAATTCCAAAGAAATATCCAAAAGTTGAAATAAGGTTCCATGACTGTTGATGAATATTTTCAAGAGTTGGAATTAGGTATGACTAGAGCTAGAGTGAAAGAAACTTCAAAAGCCACTAAGGATCATTTTGTGAATGGGCTTAATCCTGAATTGGCTTCTTTTGCAAAGACCTTTAGCTTCTTGGATATTGATCTTTTGGTTCAATTTGTTGCTGAACATGAGCAAAAAATCAAGCAACAAAGATGTTCAGAACGTAGCTCAAATGCAAAGGAGATTGAAAGCTTCATTGTTACAATTTCTAATGATGAGCAAGTGCTAGCTAAGGAGGAAGAAGTATTGAATGTTGAATATCTTGCAGACCAATGTGTTGAAGAAGACCTCATTAGTCCAAATACCAATCTTGTGGTTGAAGAAGTTCCTCTCAATCATGAAATGAAGAGTGAAAATATGAGTGAGAGTGATTTTAGTGAAGTTGTTCTAAAGAGAGAAAATCATTTTGAGGGAGAAAAAGATATTGAGAGCATAGAGTGTTGTCAAAATAAAGAGAGCAAAAATGAGAGTGAAGAATTCAGTCAAAAGAAAGATGAAAAGAGTCATGAGAAAAGTAAGGTTAAGAGTGATGGCAAGGATATTGTTTTGGTTACTAATGATCTTAATCATTATTTGCCTTGTTGTGACTTTGTTGTGTTTCAGGAATTCTTGGATTTGATTCCTAAGAAGCCACCCGATGGATTCTTGTCTTCAAGAAGCATTGAACGTTCATTTCCTTCAAGTGACATTGAAAAATATTCTGGTTCTCTAAAGTTTGATATTGTTGATAACTTGCTGCCCTTAAGATGCCTTGAACTCAACACTTTTAATTTTCATTGTCCCATGGATTTTGCAGTTTGTAGGTGTTCTTATATGCATGTTGCAGCTTGTTTTGATGATACTCTTATTTATAGCAACAAACATGATGAGCTTGTGAATCATTTGATATGTGTGCTTGATGTTTTGAGAAAGGAACAATTGTTTTCAATTCTAGAAAATTCTGATTGTTGCATGGAAAACATTGATTTCCTTTGTTATGTGTATTTGCTTGGTCAAGGTAAGATCAACAAAAGGCATACATGCTGGCTGAAATTTATTGAGACATTTCCATATGTCATCATTTAAGGGTTTAAGTGGATCATCGATCTGTGTTTAGCTTTCTTGGGGTGTGTATATTTCAAAATTGGTTGTGGGTTCGTGGGATCTTCCCTTGTGGGTTCGTACCATTATTTAGGCCCAAATGAGCCTCCCATGTGTAGTATTAGGTCCAAGCTCTTTGTTTTGAAGTTTCCAAGCCCAAAACTTGATTAACAACTCCATATTTAGCACAAATGAACTTAGTGACGTTTTCAGCATCTTTGTTTTGTAAATCAGATTTATTGATCCAATTGCCATTTGATTTACAACAACTTCTTCAATCAGCCCAATCAATGCTTCCTTGAATATTTTAGCTTGTGCTCTCATGATTTTTTCAGTTGGAATTTGATAATGATCATTTGAAACAGAAGAGATGTCATTTGAATTTGAAGGGACAACTTGTTGATTCTGGATCGCATCAGTGCCCAAATAGATGAATTTTACAACAATGTTAGGCATTCTCTAATCCTTATGAAAAATGGAGTAGGTGTGTGGATTTTCAGGCCATTCTGAGAGATTGACCAAAATTTCATTCTTTTGACGTCAAATTAACCCAAATCGTGTATGTGGTAGCTTCGGGTCCACATACATGAATTTTGTCAACAATATTAGGCATTCAAGAATCCTCATGTAAAATGGAGTGGGTATGAGGATTTTCAGGCCATTTTGAGAGAGTGACCAAACTTTCATTCTTTTAACCTCAAATAAGCCAAAAACGTGTATGTTGCTATTAAGGGCCGAAACAAATGAATTTTACAACAATATTAGGTATTTTGAAATAAACATGAAAAATGGAATGGGTATGTTTGTTTTCAAGCCTTTCCGAGACAGTGACGAAAGTTTAATTCTTTTGACCTCAAATTAGCAAAAATCATGTATGTGGTAGCTTAGGGCCCTAATACATGAATTTGACAACAATATTAGGCATTCTCGAATATTTATGAAAAATGAACTGGGTATGTGGATTTTCAAGCCATTCAGAGAGAGTGACCAAACTTTCATTCTTTTGACCTCAATTTAACCCATATCGCATATGTGGTAGTTTACGGCCCAAATACATGAATTTTACAACGATATAAGGCACTCTAGAATCCTTATAAAAAATAGAGTGGGTATGTGGATTTTCATTCCATTATGAGATACTGACCAAACTTTCATTGTGTTTATCTCAAATTAGCCCAAATCGCGTATGTGGTTGTTCATGGCCCAAACAGATGAATTTTACAACAATATTATTCATTTTAGAATAAACATGAAAAATGAAGTTGGTATGTGTGTTTTCAAGCCATCCAAGATAGTGGCCAAAGTTTTATTCCTATAACCTCAAATTAGCCCAAATCGATTCTGTGGCCGTTCCTGAGCAGAATAGATGAATTTCACAACAATGTTAGGCATTCTAGAATGCTCTTGAAAAATGTAGTGGGTATGTGAGTTTTCACACCATTCCGAGACAGTGACCAAACTTTCATTCTTTTCACTTTAAATTATTCCAAATAACGTAAGTGGCTATTCAAGGCCCAAACAGATAAATTTCGACACAATGTTAGGCATTCTCGAATCCTTATGAAAAATGGAGGGGGTATGTGGATTTTCAGGCCATTCTGAGAGAGTGACCAAACTTTCATTCTTTTGACCTCAAATTAACCCAAATCGCGTATGTGGCAGTGTGGGGCCCAAATACATGAACGTGATAACAATATTAGGCATTCAAGAATCCTCATGAAAAATGGAGTGGGTATATGGATTTTGCGGCCATTCCGAGACGGTGATGAAACTTTCATTCTTTTCACCTCAAATTAGCCCAAAAGGTGTATGTTGCTGTTCAGGGCCGAAACATATGAATTTTACAACAATATTACTCATTTTGGAATAAACATGAAAAATGAAGTTGGTATGTGAGTTTTCAAGCCATTCCAAGATAGTGGCCAAAGTTTAATTCCTATAACCTCAAATTAGCCCAATTCAATTCTGTGGCCGTTCCTGAGCAAAATAGATGAATTTCACAACAATGTTCGGCATTCTAGAATCCTCATGAAAAATGGAGTGGTAATGTTTGTTTTCAACCCATTCTTAGACAGTGATGAAACTTTAATTATTTTGACCTCAAATTATCCCAAATCGCGTATGTGGCATTTTAGGGCCCAAATACATGAATTTGGCATCAATATTAGGCATTTTCGAATCCTTATGAAAAATGGAGTGGGTATGTGGATTTTCAGACTATTCCGAGAAAGTGACCAAACTTTCATTCTTTTGTCCTCAAATTAGCCAAAATAGAGTATGTGGCTGTTCAGACCTCAAACAGATGCATTTTACAACAATATTATTCATTTTGGAATAAACATGAAAAATGAAGTTGGTATGTGAGTTTTCAAGCCATTCCAAGATAGTGGCCAAAGTTTAATTCCTATAACCTCAAATTAGCCCAATTCATGCAATATCTTAATTGAACTTTCATGCAATATCTTAATTGAATTATATGTAATGATCAATAATTTTAGTTTCATTCTATATCTAGACATATCAAAATTCTAGCAACAATTTATTCTATTGATATTTAGCTATTTGGACTGGAATTGACGAACAACCAATATTCATGAATTTATGTGGCCGTTCCTGAGCAAAATAGATGAATTTCACAACAATGTTCGGCATTCTAGAATCCTCATGAAAAATGGAGTGGTAATGTTTGGTTTCAACCCATTCATAGATAGTGATGAAACTTTAATTCTTTTGACCTCAAATTAGCCCAAATCAATTATGTGGCATTTTAGGGCCCAAATACATGAATTTGACATCAATATTAGGCATTTTCGAATCCTTATGAAAAATGGAGTGGGTATGTGGATTTTCAGACCATTCCGAGAGAGTGACCAAACTTTCATTCTTTTGTCCTCAAATTAGCCAAAATAGCGTATTCGGCTGTTCAGACCCCAAACAGATGTATTTTACAACAATATTATTCATTTTGGAATAAAGATGAAAAATGAAGTTGGTATGTGAGTTTTTCAGCCATTCCAAGATAGTGGCCAAAGTTTAATTCCTATAACCTCAAATTAACCCAATTCAATTCTGTGGCCGTTCCTGAGCAAAATAGATGAATTTCACAACAATGTTCGGCATTCTAGAATCCTCATGAAAAATGGAGTGGTAATGTTTGTTTTCAACCCATTCTTAGACAGTGATGAAACTTTAATTCTTTTGACCTCAAATTAGCCCAAATCGATTATGTGGCATTTTAGGGCCCAAATACATGAATTTGACATCAATATTAGGCATTTTCGAATCCTTATGAAAAATGGAGTGGGTATGTGGATTTTCAGACCATTTCGAGAGAGTGACCAAACTTTCATTCTTTTGACCTCAAATTAGACACATCGTGTATGTGGCAGTTTAGGGCCCAAACAAATGAATTTGACAACAAGTTTAGTCATTCTCGAATTCTTATGAAAAACAGACTGGGTATGTGGATTTTAGGGTCATACTAAGACAATGACTAAACTTTCATTCTTTTCACCTCAAATTAGTCAAAATAGCGTATGTGGCTGTTCAGACCCCAAACAGATGCATTTTACAACAATATTATTCATTGTGGAATAAACATGAAAAATGAAGTTGGTATGTGAGTTTTCAAGCCATTCCAAGATAGTGGCCAAAGTTTAATTCCTATAACCTCAAATTAGCCCAATTCAATTCTGTGGCCGTTCCTGAGCAAAATAGATGAATTTCACAACAATGTTCGGCATTCTAGAATCCTCATGAAAAATGGAGTGGTAATGTTTGTTTTCAACCCATTCTTAGACAGTGATGAAACTTTAATTCTTTTGACCTCAAATTATCCCAAATCGCGTATGTGGCATTTTAGGGCCCAAATACATGAATTTGGCATCAATATTAGGCATTTTAGAATCGTTATGAAAAATGGAGTGGGTATGTGGATTTTCAGACCATTCCGAGAGAGTGACCAAACTTTCATTCTTTTGACCTCAAATTAGCCAAAATAGCGTATGTGGCTGTTCAGACCCCAAACAGATGCATTTTACAAAAATATTATTCATTTTGGAATAAACATGAAAAATAAAGTTGGTATGTGAGTTTTCAAGCCATTCCAAGATAGTGGCCAAAGTTTAATTCCTATAACCTCAAATTAGCCCAATTCAATTCTGTGGCCGTTTGATGCGATCCAGAATCAACAAGTTGTCCCTTCCAATTCAAGTGACATCTCTTCCGTTTCAAATGATCATTTTCAAATTCCGGCTGAACAAATCATGAGAGCACAAGCTAAAATATTCAAGGAAGCATTGATTGGGCTGATTGAAGAAGTTGTTGTAAATCAAATGACAATTGGATCAATGAATCTGATTTACAAAACAAAGATGCTGAAAACGTCACTAAGTTCATTTGTGCTAATTATGGAGTTGTTAATCAAGTTTTGGGCTTGGAAACTTCAAAACAAAGAGCTTGGACCTAGTACTACACATGGGAGGCTCATTTGGGCCTAAATAAGCACATTTTGAGCCTTAATTTGCTGAATACATCTTCTTGAAGTTAGGTGTGCGAAAATCAACAAGGGGTTGGTGGAAGATTTGACTTTTGGTTTCTTTAAGCATTTGTATTTGATTTTTCAAGTTTCTTCTAGATTGTATTAGACTTTTGTGTTTATTTTATTAGACTTTTAGGTTTCCTAGCACATGGTTTTACAATTTGTATTTTCTATGTTCAGATTTGCACCTACTACAATTAGGACATATTTCCCTATAAATACTTGGTGCTTCTTGATTTGTAGGGGACAATTGAGATTTGAATCATAAATGAAAGTTGCACTTCTGCACTTTGTTTCTTGAGAGTGGATTCTCTCTAAGGGTTCTTTTAGAACTAACAAACTTATCAAGGCTTGATCAACCTTGTGGCGTTTTTCCAAGACTTCAGGTCCTTGTTCTTTCGTGTTCAAGGGTTCAAGTGGATCATCGATCTGTGTTTAGCTTTCTTGGGGTGTGTATATTTCAGAATTGGTTGTGGGTTTGTGGGATCTTTCCTTATGGGTTCGCACCATCTTGGTATCAGAGCTTCGGATCTAAACTCAGGTCATATCTATCTGTTCTTCATTTCCATTTTCGTTTCAAGTTTTGTGCTTTGTTCTTGTGTCTGTCCGTGTCCAGATTTGTTACTTCTCTTCGTCAAGTTTTTCTTTGTGTTTTCCAATATTTAGTATGTCAAATTCATAGTTCAGAATCTCTTCTTTCATCTCGGTTTGGAATCATTTCAATCCGATTATTCATTTGTGAGTTCTATCTATTTTAATCTAGTTGTGTTTTCTGGAAATTCTGGGCTCGTTCATCTTCGTTTTTCCAGAACGTCCTAAAATCTTCTGTCCTTGTTTGACCACTTTTCCTTTGTGTTTTTCATCGTTCAATAGGTCATTTTCATAGTTTAGAATCTCATCTTTCTATTCGTTTTTGTTTCATCTCAATCCAAAATTTCCACTGTGAGTTATAGTCATTCCAAAATTGACGCTTTTCTGGAATTTCTAGGTTCAGATTTCTTGAGTTTTGTTATTTGTCATAGATTCTGCATTCTCTTTAAATTTCAGTAGAGGAGAGAAAAAAAACAAAAACAAAAGCTCAGAAAAAGAAAAAGAAAAAAAAATTATTTGAAAAAAAAAATACTGAAAAAAAAAGATTGTGGTGGTAGTGTTTTGAGCAATATCTATTGTCACATCCAGAATTTGTGAAGTTTGTGTTATTTAAACTCTTGAATTCCCTGAATTTCTTCTTCCAATACTCACATTGATATTCCATATTTCTAAGTGTTGTATTGATTCTCCAAATTGTGATTGCTTTGATTATGAATTGCTTAGTTCTTTAAAGTGCCTCAAGAGGAATCTAAGAGTGGAAAAAGGCAAGAGTGACATACATCAATCTAAAAGCCAAATTTGAGTGAAACACGAGTGACACTAAACTTGTTTGAGTGAAATATGTGAGTAGAGTGGTGAGGTCCATTTTCCTCTAACTTTTCAGGTATCATCAATATGTATGATGAAAAAGAGCTTCAAACAAATTTTGACTCCTTACTAAAAGGACTTCAAAGGTTTACTGATGAAGCAGAGCAATGGATATCTCGTCACAACTCCAAATCAAAAAGAGAATTACAAAGAAAGTTGCAGGAGTTGAAACAAGGTTCCATGACTGTTGATGAATATTTTCAAGAGTTGGAATTAGCTATGACTAGAGCTAGAGTGAAAGAAACTTTAAAAGCCACTAAGGATCGTTTTGTGAATGGGCTTAATCCTGAATTGGCTTCTTTTGCAAAGACCTTTAGCTTCTTGGACATTGATCTTTTGGTTCAATTTGTTTCTGAACATGAGCAAAAAATCAAGCAACAAAGATGTTCAGAACGTAGCTCCAATGCAAAGGAGATTGAAAGTTTCAATGTTACAATTCCTAATGATGATCAAGTGTTAACTACGGAGGAAGAAGTAGTGAATGTTGAAAGTCTTGCTGACCATTGTGTGGAAGAAGACCTTCTTATTCCAAACACCAATCTCGTGGTTGAAGAAGCTCCTCTCAATCATGAAAAGAAAAGTAAACATATGAGTGAGAGTGATTTCAATGAAACTGTTTTAGAGAGAAAAATTCAGTTTGAGGGAGAAAAAGATATTGAGAGCATAGAGTGTTGTCAAAATAAAGAGAGCAAAAATGAGAGTGAAGAATTTATTGAAAAGAAAGATGAAAAGAGTTGTGAGAAAAGTGAGGTTAAGAGTGATTGCAAGGGTATTATTACTAATGATCTTAATCATTATTTGCCTTGTGATTTTGTTGTGTTGCAGGGATTCTTGGATTTGATTCCTAAGAAGCCACCCGATGAAATCTTATCTTCAAGAAGCAATAAACTTTCATTTCCTTCAAGTGACATTGAAAAACATTCTGGTTCTCTAAAGTTTGATATTCTTGAAAACTTCCTACCTTGTGATTTTGATGTGTTGCAGGTGTTCTTGGATTTGATTCCTAAAAAGCCACCTGATGGATTCTTATCTTCAAATAGCATTTCATTTGCATCAAGTGACTTTGAAAAACATTACGTTTCTCTAAAGTTTGATATTCATGATAACTTGCTGCCCTTAAGATGCCTTGAACTCAACACTTTGAATTTTCATTGTCCCATGGATTTTGCTGTTTGTAGGTGTTCTTATATATATGTTGCAACTTGTTTTGATGATACTCTTATTTATAGCAACAAACATGATGAGCATGTGAATCATTTGCTATGTGTGCTTGAAGTTTTGGGAAAGGAACAATTGTTTTCAATTCTGGAAAATTCTGATTGTTGCATGGAAAACATTGATTTCCTTTGTTATGTGTTTTTGCTTGGTCAAGGTATGCTTAACAAAAGGCATACATGCTGGCTGAAATTTATTGAGACATTTCCATATGTCATCAAATACAAGAAAGGTAATGAGACTCTTGAAAAATTTACTAAAGGAAGTGAGATGCTAAATGTGACTTTAAAAGCTCAACGATTTGTAAATGACCGATCTGGTATTGGATATAATCCAAAATCAGATAGAAGGAAAGGTAGAAAGAAAGCAAGAGGTAAGTCATATTTGAATTATTTCCAGCATGCTGTGTATACATCAAATCCTTTTGCATCTTGTAATTACTGTAATAGAAAAGGTCATTATACCTCTTCATGCATTCATAAGAAGAAAGGAATGATAGGAACCTACAAATGGGTACCTAAAGGAACATATGTTTCAAAAATTTCCTGTACTAACCCAAAAGGACCCAAAAAGAAGTGGGTACCTAAGACTTAATCGTATTTAATTGTAGATATGTCTCAAAGCATCCAAAAACAACAAGTGGTACATAGATAGAGGATGCTCTAGACATATGACCGGTGATTTCGAAAGTTTTACCAAATTGCAACCTAAAGAAGGTGGAAAGGTAAAATTTGGAGGAAATCAAACCAGAAGAATAGTAGGAATTGGTGAAATCAAAAATGACAAAGGCATACAAGTAAAAGACGTATACTATGTCAAAGGATTGTGTCACAACTTGCTGAGTGTATGTCAAAGGAATGTCTAATTATCAACAAGATTGACTTACTACTTGATAAAAAGAATATCAAGGCTAAGCTCAGAGCAAAAAGGGAAGGTAATTATTAAACTCTAGATATTAGTAGAAATGAATTTGAAAATTGTTTTCTGAGTAATGCCGATGAAAGTTGGCCATGGCATAAGAGATTGGCTCATGTCAATATGCATCAATTAGGCAAACTACTCAAAAAGGATTTAGTTCTTGGATTACCCAAAGTAAATTTCAAAAATGACTTGATTTGTGACGCATGTCAAAAGGTTAAACAAACTAAATCATCTTTCAAATTGAAAAATGAGATTTCAACAAATAGACCACTACAATTATTGCATATGGATTTAGTTGGCCCAGCAAGAGTAAAGAGTCTTGGTGGCAACTTATATTCATTAATCATTGTTGATGACTTCTCCAGATTTACGTGGGTTATTTTTCTATCATCAAAGGATGAAACCTTTGAAGAATTTATTGTTTTTGCCAAGAAAGTGCAAAATGAGAAAGGTATGTTCATTGCAGGTATTAGGACCGATCATGGTGGAGAATTTGAAAATCAACCCTTTGAAGAATATTGTGATACTAATGGCATTGATCACAATTTCTCTGCTCCAAGGACACCTCAAAAAAATGGAGTCGTGGAACGTAAGAATAAATTGCTCACTGAAATGGTTAGAGCAATAATAAATGAAAAGAACGTGTCTCAAGTTTTCTGGGCTGATGCTATGAGTACAACATGCTATATTTCAAATAGAGCCTATATTAGAACAAAACTTGGAAAGACACCATACAAGCTGTACAAAGGAAGGAAGCCAAATATTGCTCATCTACACATCTTCGGTTGTAAGTGTTTCATTCATAATAATGGTAAAGATAACTTAGGAAAATTTGATTCTAAAACTGATGAAGGAATTTTCCTAGGATATTATAACGGAAGTAAAGCATATAGAGTTTTCAATAAAAGAACATGTGTTGTTAAAGAATCAATTCATATTGTATTTGATGAATTTGAATCCTCTGACAAAACCATTGATGAAGAACAGGAATTTGTTTTAAATCAAGAAAATAGTCAATCTATTTCGAAATCTCTTATTCTAGAAGTTGATGAAACCAAGGAAGAAGAGCAATAACTAGGACAACCTAGAGCCTGGAAATACAATAAAAGTCATCCCTTAAATCAAATCATAGGAGATGTGAATGAAGGGATCAAAACTAGAAATAGAATTTTCAATGAAGTAAGTTTTTCTACATTCATTTCTGAGATTGAACCTTCTAACATTGATGAAGTCCTATCAGACAATGATTGGGTTATAGCAATGCAAGAAGAACTAAATCAATTTGAACGAAATCAAGTTTGGGATTTGGTACCCCAACCTAAGGATCATCCGATCATTGGCACTAAATGGGTATTTAAGAACAAACTCGATGAATCTGCAATTATTGTCAGAAACAAGGCAAGATTGGTGGCTAAAGGCTATAATCAGGAAGAAGGAATTGATTATGAGGAAACGTATGCTCTAGTGGCTAGATTGGAAGCTATACGCGTACTCTTAGCCTTTGTATGCATCAAAGGATTAAAACTCTATCAAATGGATGTAAAGAGTGTATTTCTAAATGGCTACATTATGGAAGAAGTATATGTAGAGCAACCTCCAGGTTTTGAAGATGTAACCAAACCTGACCATGTTTTCAAACTTAAAAAGGCTTTATATGGTTTAAAACAAGCTCCTAGAGCATGGTACGAAAGGCTCAGTAAATTTCTTATTGATCAAGATTTTGTACGAGGAAAATTTGATACAACACATTTTACAAAAAGAAAATGTGATGATATTTTAATTGTTCAAATATATGTTGATGATATTGTTTTCAGTACTACTAACTAATCTCTGTGTAAGGAATTTTCTGAGATAATGCAGAGAGAGTTTGAGATGTCAATGATGGGAGAATTAAATTTCTTTCTCGGTTTGCAAATCAAACAAAGAAAGAATGGAATCTTCATATCACAAACAAAGTACTTGAAAGAGTTATTGAAGAAGTATGGAATTGATGAAGCAAATGGAACGGACACACCTATGAGCTCAACTATGTTGCTTGATGCTGATGTCAAAGGGAAAGACTACAACATCACAAAATATAGAGGAATGATTGGATCATTACTCTATCTCAAGGCAAGCAGACTGGACATCCAATTCAATGTTGGCATTGTCCAAGATATCAATCAGCACCAAAGGAATCACATGCTGAAACTGTCAAATGAATCTTTAGATACCTTGCTGACACACCAGAATTGGATCTGTGGTATCCCAAAGGAAGAAGTGAATATCTAATTGCATATTCATATTCAGATCATAGAGGATACAAGACAGACAGAAAGAGCACCAGCGGACAAGGTCAATTTCTTGGAGGATCTCTTGTATCATGGTTCAGCAAAAACAAAATACAGTTTCTCTGTCGTCAACGGAAGCCGAATATGTTGCAGTCTCAAGTTGTTGTGCACAAGTGATATGGTTAAAACAACAACTACAAGATCTTGGTATTTATCTCAAAGAAATACCAATCTATTGTGACAATACCAGTACGATAAGCTTGGCAAAGAATCCAGTTCAACATTCTAGAACCAAGCATATCGATGTCAGACATCACTTCATCAGAGATCATGTCCAAAAGAAAGATGTGAAAGTGATATTCATTCCTACTTATCTTAAACTAGCTGACATCTTCACCAAACCTCTTACAAAAGATCAATTTCTATACATTAGAAGAGAATTGGGAATGGTAAATCCCAATGAATTGTAAGTTATTTCAGTTTCTCATAATGTTAGATAAAGATATTTGATAATGTTTTGATAATTACTAATTTAAGCATCGGAGTATATAGAAACTTGTTTTGCAGGAAGATTGAAACTCTGTTTTTAGAAATAAAAATAGAGGTTATCAGAGGACACCATTACTGGAGTGCCAACTTCAAGTAATGTCTAACAGTGCAGCATTACTCGAGGGACAACTTGAAGTAAAAGAGCACATTACTCGAGTAAGTACTCGAGTAATGGTCTTCCAAAACTGGCAGTAAAGTCTCAAGTCACCTGAAATTTAAATCAAACGGTTCATTTGGTGAGAAATGAACAGTCAAAAGAAGAAAAGACAGGTTACCCGAGGGAAGCCTCGAGTAAACTAGAAGTTTACTCGAGTAAGCCTCGAGTAACTGCAGGTCCAGATCACAAACTCGATGAGAATCAACTCAAATATGTTCTTAAACAGTTATCAAATGATCGAGGGAACATACATGGATAATTACAATATTATTCATACCAGGTACACAATTTAAATGAATTATTTTAGAAATTTTCTATATGATCACTCGAGTAGGGACTCGAGTAAACATGATATTTACTCGAGTAAGGCCTCGAGTAATGTCGGGTTCTAGGTCTTTATCTGTCACAAACTCGGTCATTTCCACAAAATCTCCTCGAGTAAATCACCCAGTCCTCTCACAAAAAGTTTTCACAATCTCTTCCTTACTTGATTTCTGTCAAAACCCATCAAATCTTAGCTCCAAAAACTTCCGATTTTGTTTAGATTCATCTTGCCCTAACTCGCGACTTCTCACTCTGTTTTTCTGAGATTTCAAGTTTTCTCTGAATCAAAATGGTTAGAACCAAAAATCTTACTCCTACAGATTCTTTGGATCCCCACAACTCTCTGACCCTCTTTCTTCTCCTCCCAGAAAGAGACGAAAACTTACACCTAGATCAAAAGCCAAAATCCAACCAAAACCTCAACCGAAACCAAAGGAGAAAGGTGTTGTGATTAAAGAGCCAGTGGTCACAAGGGCTCAATCAAAGAAGAGCACCTCTACTGGGAGAGGCAAAAGTGCCAAGTCTCCTTCTCCTCCACTTTTTGATTCTTCCAATCCCTCTTTTACACCAAAACCCTCCAAAAAGCCCAAGTATGATGTGAATGTGGCTAAAGCAATGGCTGGAATTCTTGATCAACTAGAAAAGGGACAATCCTCCAAGAAGTCAGAATTGCCAGAAGAGGAGATCACTAAACCTCCAAAGGGGTTCAATGTCAACAAATTGGAGGATTCTCAGAAGTACCTCACACAATTCTCAAGAAGAAAAGTCTGCAAAACTCACTGTGTGGATCTCAAGGTACTTCAGGAGGTATTGAAGTATGACCTAAGTCCCTTTCTTGAACCTTTTATGCCTTGGCTGTCAATTAGACTTCCTTTTTGCACAAAAGTAGTTACTCATTTTTACTGCAATCTAGAAATTCTAGATGAACCCAATAGGACTTCTGCAGAGGAAGAAATGACCACAACTGTTAGAGGCCAGAAAATCCTTATCTCACCCTCTAGGATCAATGTTTGGTTAGGAATAGAAAACCCTCCAGATGACATTTACTCCAAACTTGACCAAACCAAATCTTCACTGTCCTAAGACCTGGTTAGTTAGTGGGTCCACTTAATTTTAACCCGAGTGACATGTGTGACCGTCACAGGGTTCTTTGGTATATCTACTCTAGATCCCTTGTGAACAAAGCCAATAACTACACCCATTTCTCTGACCGGGACTATAGGTGGTTTGCTTCTTTACTCCGGAAGGAACAAAAGGATCTGGGGGAATACATATTTTCTGAGATGAAGAGGTATAGAATATATGGGAAAGCCACTACTCCTATGCCATATCCTCAGATTATTTCGCTTATCCTGAACAAAAATAAGATATGGTACTTGGAGAGTAAAGAGCACATTGAGAGGATTACTCCAATTGGAAGAAACCAGATTGGGAAGCTAAATATTGAAATTCCTCTCAAGGGTCCTCTGGAGTCTGGCTCTAAGAAGAAGAAGAAGTCAGAGACTGAGACGAGTAAAATGGATGACACTCAGTCTTCTGCTCCAGCTGCCACTACCTCTTCACCCTCTTTCCTCAATGCTACACTTTAACACTTCATAGAGAATATGCTAAAGGGCTTTCACGTAGATATCGCCAACACCAATGCTGAGTTGATAACTCACATAAATGACAAGATGGCTGAGTTGGTTGAGAGGATGGACAAGAGGCACGAGGAATTGTTAGCTGAGCAGCGTGCCCAGGGTGAGACTCTGAAGTTGATCCTAGCAAGATTGGACTCTATGGGTCCTGGACCTTCTGCTGGTCCATCATCTGCACCTGAGGCATTCTCACCTCTAGAAAATATCTCACCTCCAGAGAACATCCCCTCTGAGCTTCATCATACTGAGGTTGAACCAACTATCCCTGAGATATCCTTTCCCAAACCTCCAGTCTCTAGTCCACTTGAACCAAGACCCAGAGATATCCTATGCTCAATGGATAATCCTGAAACCAATAAGACTATTCACATTATCATTGAGGATTCACCACCCAAGCTCAGCCTGAACCCTCTCCTACACCTATTCCATCCCCTACTCATACAGAGGAAATCTCTCCCACATAAAAGGTTGACACCACCACTATGATTGTCTATCAACCCCCTCCAATCCTCTAAGAGATGACATTCATATCCCTCCACTAAATCTTCCTAAACCAGAATCTTCTAGCTCCTCTTCTTTTGATTCTTCTAGTTCAGATGGTCCTTTGGTTCTTCCTGTGAAGCCTATTTCTATGGTCAAGCCTTCTAGTCCTCCACTTGATTGATGAAGACAGAAAGGGGGAGAAGACCTTGAGTGTGATTTTATGGAGTTTCTGAATTTCTTTTAAGTTTTCTTTCATTTTGGGAATATGGATGTACATGGGATTTAGGGAGCTTTTCATACTTGTAATGCAATTCTAAGTTAAATGCAAGCATCTTTAAGTTTTAATTTCAATTTAAGTCCATTTAAGTTTTTAAGTTATAATACATTGTGGGACTAATGAGTTTATTATGTATACAAGGTGAATATGTTATGTTTTCAAAATATTTCCAAAACACTTTGAATTGACACTTAACAAGTTATTCAAAATTACCATTGATTTCAAGAAGTGTTTACTTGAGAACTCAATTTCAAAAACTTTGTTCAAAATCACCAAGTTTTGTCATCATCAAAAAGGGGGAGAATGTTAGATCTCACATGTTTTGATGATAACAAAGATTGATATAAAAAGATTTAATAAACAAACAAGTTTGAACAAAGTAATAACAGGGCAAATCATCACTTGAAGTAAGCACTGGAGTAATGAAGAAAGGCCAAGAGAAAAAGCTGAGAAACTTCATAACTGGCAATATTTCTAAAGGGTTACTTGAGTAAGTACTCGAGTAATGAGACAGAAACTTGAACTAACCAGAGTCAATCTTCAAGTAACCTGCCAATGTTACTCGAGTAAGTACTCGAGTAATAAGGTAAAAGACTTCCAGTTGCTCTCGGCCTGCCAACGTTACTCGAGTAGCTACTCGAGTAACCAGGTAAATCACTTGCAGTTGCTCTCGGCCTGCCAATGTTACTCTAGTGATCACTTGAGTAATCAGGTCAAAGACTTCCAATTGCTCTCGGCCTGCCAACGTTACTCGAGTAGCTACTCGAGTAACCAGGTAAATCACTTGTAGTTGTTCTCGGCCTGCCAATGTTACTCTAGTGATTACTCGAGTAATCAGGTAAAAGACTTCCAGTTGCTCTCGGCCTGCCAACGTTACTTGAGTCTATACTCGAGTCCCCTGCTTCAAGAAATATGTTGCTCTCGGCATTTTCAATCCTGCCAATGTTACTCGAGGAGCTACTCGAGTAACTCACTGTGGTAAGCGAAACTTGAAGGTAATACTCGAATAACTTGAAATGCTATTATCACTTCACTCGAGGCACTACTCAAGTATGCAGGTATTCAATTATTCCTTATCAAATATTGGAACTAGATTACTCGAGTAAGTAATCAAGTAATCTGCAGATTTATTTACAAAGCACTTGAAGTATCTACCCGAGTAAGCTATACAGAAAATTTATGTTTACTCGAGTAAGTACTCGAGTAACAAGGTAATCAAACTTGAAGTGCTCTCGGCCCTGAAATCCTGCCAATATTACTGGAGTGAAGCATCGAGTAACGTGAAGTTTATTTGAGAGATTACTCGAGTAGCAACTTGAGTAACCTATGAGGAAAAGTGTACTATACCTGAGTAAGTACCCGAGTAAACAGGTATTTTCAAGGTTTGAAAATTGGTTTACTTCATGCACTACTCGAGTTATGTGATGTTCATTCATTAATTTGCTATCATTACTCTGACTATGATACTCGAGTAAGTACTCGAGTAAACTTAATGAATACTCGAGTAACTACTCGAGTATGCAAGTCCAGAAATTCAGAAATCATTCCAACATTTATTGATTTGTTTTCTTGTGTGATTAACCCTTCATTGTATTAGTATTTTTAGCATATCTGCAGATAAACAATGAAGAGATCTTACCAAATAAGGAAAGTCAAATGCAACGTTCAAACGCTACCTACCGCCACCTACCACAAATGGATATTTTTCAAATACTGGAAAAGTCAACAGTGGCTACGCACACTCTAACGGGCGAGAAGAAAATGTTCCAACGGTCATTACCAACACATCTATATATGGGAACATCCAAATAGAGAAAGAAAACAAGAACACACATACGAACGCATTATCAAGTTCACGTTCAATACTTTGTTTTACGTATACTTTTAATTCTGTACTTCAGTGATTCTTATTTACTCTGTGAGAGAGATATTTCATTCAAACTCAATATTTGTTATTGAGGTAACTTAAGGTTATGGACCTTGAGTTGGGATTGGATTACAACTTGTAAGGGGGAGCGAGTGTCCAGGTGAAGGAACTTGCTTGTACTGAGGTGCCAAGAACCCACTGAATCTTGGAAATTATAGTGAAACTCTCAGAGATATTCTGAGGACTGGATGTAGGTCAAAGTGGTTGTGGCCGAACCAATATAACTCCCGATGTACACTTCGGTGATATTTCTCCTTACTCTTTACTACATTATATTCACCGTCAAGTTTTTATATTTGCAACAAAAAATTTAGTATCACCCAATTCACCCCCTCTTGGGTGAAACGCTTGCTCTAACAGAAGTGTGCTCAATAGAAAGCTTAGGAATAGCCTTCCTTAGATGCTACCCAAAATCATCCTGATTTGTGCCTTTTGTTGCTTTGAGTGTGGCAGCCAGTATTAAATCATCTTTCCACAAAGTTGATTTATTCTCCTTTTAGTGTGTTGAGGAATGATCTTGCATAGAGCAAATTCTCCTGCTATAAATAAAAGCATTCTTACAAGGAGAATGGTTAGTGCAATCAAGTATCAAAAGTTTCCTTTCTATAACATATATGCAAATTAAGATCATGGAAAGAAGATATATGAGTAACTCATTATCAAAAGTAATCACTTGAGAGTAAATGCAGATGAGTATGTTATAATGATTTTCTTCAAATAAAGGAGATGTGCTTTTAAGATATTAAACACATGTGAATGTGAAGCTCCTCCTTAATGAACGCATGACTTAAAAGAAAAACATTATGAGGAATATAGTTAATAACTCTCGTAGATTTGTAAAACCATTGGAAATTTTGTAAAGAAAATGAGTATGAAAATCTAAAGATTTAGAGAGAAATCAAGTTTTGAAAAAGATGATGTTATTCAAGGTTTTAGGGCTGTAACCTTGATCACTTAGTGATTCTACTTGACCATCACTCGAGTGCTCACTCGAGTGATGCAACTCAAAGAATTTTAATTAAGAATACAATACCTCACTCAAGTAATTTTGTAATCACTCGAGTCATAGTTATCTGTAATCGATTGATGCATCGTTAGCTAGTCACTATCTGATGATGTGATCAATACTGAGGGATTATAAAGTGTAGCCTCTATGAGCATTTAAGTGTACAAAGATAAGCTCAAAATAAGGCCTTGAAGTTCTAGTTGATCAAGTCACAGAGTTTTCTAATCTTACCATTCACAGAAGTGATGAATCAGCATTGTTTATAGCAAGCTCTATGTGATTGTTGAAGCTCTTCTCTTAGATAGTCTTAGAAAGATGGACTAAAGAATAAAGGACCCAAGAGACCAGCTCTAGCAAAGTATTGTATCTTATCTATCCTTGAAGTCTTAGCTCCCACCCTTTGCGTCTCTTATGTTAATTGGAGTGGGGTTCAGTAATTTAAACAAAATGCTTACGAATCACTTGGAGTGATTGCAAATTACTTGGAGTGATTGTAGATCACTTGGAGTGATAATAAGAATCAGTTGGAGGTCCAGTGTTAAGTAAACAACATTTGGAAATTTTGATTCACCACAGCCATAACTTCCTCACTTTATCCTCCACAACCTTAATGAGCTTCTTCATTGGTATTGGTAACATCAAGTAAAGCTTAGTTTGAAGGGGTTCATTTGGCTCTAGGTACCATATCTTGTTAGCCTTTAGAGTATGCCTTCTAAAATTATATATGTACCTTTTATTCTATAAAAGACATGATCTCTCCAATGTTCTTCTCCTTCTTACTAAAAATATAAATCATTGTGTGATAATCCTTCTTGATGAAGTGAGTGAAGATATTGGCCTCATTCACCATATCTTTAGTGTAGATATACCATATAATTTTGTGAAGATTAGACATAGAGCTAGATTATAGTTGAGAATTCCCATAGGCTTACCCAACTTGATGATTTTGTATATCTCAAGTTTATCATATTTTTGAAAGGTCTAGTGGGAGGCTTGTTGATACCTTATCACTCATTAATGTTTGAGGTAGAGATGGTGACCTTCAATTTCTAACTGTTGTTATCTATGTCCCTTCAACTATTGTGCCTTCCTTATAGCATAACTTAGCACGGTCCATGTCGCAATAGAGATGTTTAACTTCCTTTGGTAGTAGGGAAGATGGCTAGAAAGTGAAAGCTTATAGTGTTCGAAGTATGAATAAACAGCTGGACTAAAACGATCTCTGGGTATAATCATTATCATTTCTGGTCTTGCTCTTGACTTGAGCTTCTTTAAGTTGAATTCTGATGTGGCCATTATGAGACCTTCCTCCTCTTTCTCTTTTTTTGACTACATCACTAGTTGGTCATTAACTAGTGACGGGGTGTCACTTGAGTTCAATCACATATCTTGCTTCTGCTAACACTACTAGTCATGCCTACTCTATTAGCCTCTATTCTTTGTATTGAAGCAGAGCATCTTGATCAACTCCTACAAAAGTCTAAATGTGTGTTCTTTGGTGACCAACTTCTTTTAGTTCTGTACAATATTAGACATAACAACTCTTATGCTCTTATACAATTAATCCATATGATATTGAGCAAAAAATGTATTAAATCACCAAAGGTTAAAAATTATAATATCATCCAATTAATTCATGTCGTAAACAATAGCAAACAATTGACATCGATAATGATGTTTTCAAAATAACAGTATACAAATATGTCATTGAAAATTTGCAATCCATGTAAGTTGTAAATTCATAATGACCAACTTTTATGAAAAGATAAATGATGAATGAAACCAAGTTTTCCAAGAATGAGATATGAAAATTTAAATCTCAAATATTATTTCAAATCATGACAATGCATTGAAAAATTGAGATTTTGAATATATGCAATGCTAGTCTTTAAAACATGTTTACATGCGATGCTCATGTTAAAAATGGTGGAAGTCAATAGTTATAAAATATATATCAGAAAGCTTCACTTTGAAGTTCAACTAAGATAACATGTTAGTCTTCAGAGTTAACATCTTGGACAATTTTTCAAAGAGCAAGAGTCATATGGATAACCAATAGGATTAGCTTGATAGACATATATGAGCATTATGACTTTACTATTGATCCATAGACTATCTTGACACTTAAAGTTGTTCCTTGAAAAATATGAATATTCAACTTAAGGATTCAAATAGATGACACTGGTTATTTAAAGATAGATTATATCAATGATTAATGTGTTTGAGCAAAAAAATGAGTATAAGAATTTATGGATGATGTAGAACATAATCATAAATCCAAATGACTAGAGTTCTAGAATATTAGTAAGTTATTCCACTATAATGGTTAATGCATTAAGATTCAATACATTAATTAGCATTCATAATGCTTGAAATAATATGGCCAACTAAGAATTTATACATTAGGCATAAGGCTTTCACAAATTAAATTCTTTTGTAGGGAATATACTTGAAACTCATATAGATAGTTAACTTGTAGGACATCTTAGAACCATTTGACACCCAAGAGGGGGTGAATTATGTGTAAGATAAAAACTTAAGAACTTTGGAAAAATTTTCGTATCTTAATGAAAACAGTAAATATTAAACTAATGAATCATAAATCAATCGTTAGATAAAATAATATATGCTGGAAATATAAGAGCTTAGGGAAGAGAATATGAAACTATGATTTATCCTAGTTCGATCTAATCTGTGATGGCCTACATCCAGTCCCCACGCTTCTCCTAAGATTTTCAAATTCACTATCTTCTTGTTTAATCCGGGCACAAGAAAAGCCTCTATAATTCCACAAGTTTAGTCGGGTACTTGTGAAACCTTTTACAAATCTCTCACTGAAATACCCCCCTTACGGCAAGTCTTACAAGCAAAGCAATCCTGAAGACCTTCCTCTCCTGCTTACTCATGCAAGTCTTACGAGTAGCAATGTTCTCTCCTGCTTACACCCCTATAAGTTTTATGAGTAGCAACGTTCTCCATTGCTTGCACCTTATTAGTCTCACAAGCAGAATATCTTACTGTGATTCTCTCTACAGCTTCCCTCATAAGGAATCAACCTACTCAAGGTCCCTCTACCCTAAGATCAATTCAGAAATTTAGTTGAAAGTGTTTACAGACTCGCTCACAAAGTGGATATAATGACCACTAAGGTACAATACAAAAATCAATCTCTCAATGGTAAGTAACATAGAAACTACAGAACAAAGAGTGTTTGGGTTGAAGTAGATGACTTATTATTTTTGCATGTTGGTGTTGTTGCTCTATTCGCTACTCTCTCTTCTTTGAATGCTACTATATTTATAGTTGTGTTGTATAAGATAACCATTGTAAGCATTCATCTGTTGGAGACACATTACTTCATTTTGACTGTTGAGCGCATTTGAAAAACTAGCTACTATAAGATTTCCGTTGTAGAGTAGAGCATCCTGTTCAGGAGCAGGATATTTTATTATAAGTAGTATGTCACGTTATGGAGCGGGATGAATATGTTTGATTTTCCAGACAATCTTTCATAGTAGGTCAATCTTGTCATGGTAGGTAGCCCATATTTGGTGTGTAAAGATGCCGCCCGCCACAATTGACTCTCTCATTTAAAACTATAATCTGAACATTCATCTTCCTATTTTACACTTAAAAAATATGTTAGTTAATGTTTAGGAAGAATAACAAGTGAAAACACAAAGATTCAATAACATTAAAACCATGTTGGAGTTTATCGCTGTGAAACTCCGTTTCCCCGTTTCACGGTGGCTTATGTCAAAGTCTCACTTGAGTGCACTTGTATATCATTCGAGTGTGTCTCATATTTTCTCAATGTAATTTTTATCCATTACTCGACTGCACACATCGTTACTCGAGTACATGTGTAATTTAAACTATGAACTTGAGCCTCAGATAACACTCACAACATTTTTATTAAGAGTGTGATTTTGCACTCGCGGATGATGTGGATCCCCACTCGGGTGACAGTGTCTTACTCAAGTACACCAGTTTATTTGAGCTTCATACTTTCTTTCTGGTCAGCACTTGCAGCTAAATATTCAAGAGTGCATTTTTACACTTGCAAATGTCACATCCTCACTCGAGTACAGTATGGTTCACTCGAGTGCATTTCATATTTTCACGTTCTGGCTTCCTCTCGGGCAAACCCTTGCTACACTTCACTTGTAGGACTTGAGTGTATTTCTTGCCATCACTCGAGTGTTACTATTCATGCTCGAGTGCTCTTCATGTTTCTCTGGTTATATTTCTTCTCAGGTTAACACTTTCATGTCCACACTTGCATGTCTCGAGTGTATTCCTTGACTTCACTCGAGTGCATTGTCATTTACTCGAGTGTAGTAAAATACTTCCACTTCATAGCCACTCTTGGATAATACTCGCATCTAAATATTCACGGGTGCGTTTTTAGACTCACGAGTGTATCGAGTGCCACGTTAGACTTGATTGATTCGTTTAACTCCAAAAATAGCAAGTAACATATCATCAGAAAAGCTCTTGTTATTTACATTACAATGCAATAGGAATTAGCTCTAAACTTGTTCTATTGTGCAAGTTATGATCTACAGAGTGCCTATCGCACTAGACAGTACAAGCTTCAAATTCTATAAGGCATATCTCTTAGCATATAACATTGATTTTGATGAATTAACTATCCATTGAAAGCTCTTTGAGTCTAATTTCATATGGCACTAATTTCACCTCAATCCAATGTGTCATTTGTGAGTTATGTCCAAAATAACTAACATGTCTTGAAAAGTGACGATGATTTCAGTGTCATCTTCCATGATTCATATCTATTTCATCTGAACTCCTTTCAATGTGATCTTGGTGTACATTTTTCATGTTGTGAGTCTAGCTTTATATCCACATGTTTCAAGTCAATCTGACCTATGGTTTGAGAGATATGGTAAAAATACCTGACCTCTACCAGGCGGAACAAAAAACATAGCTGAACAGACTAGCCCCAACACTCAAGTGCGTTCTTCCTTCACTCGAGTGCTACAGTATTGCACTTGTTACAGTGAATCTGTACTTTCAGCTTGCACCTTGAGTGCTACAATGCCATAATACTACAGCACCTGTATGCTACAGTGCCACACTCGAGTGGTATAGCACCTCACTCGAGTGATTAATACAGTACCTGACTACAACAGTGTCAAACAGTGCCGACTCCTACAGTGCCACGAATTTCCAAAATCTCCAAAATTACTTCTAATAACTTAAATCTTGATATTTCCATTAGATCTTACAAGTCCTTCTTTCTTCCATATCTTTCTTCTTGATTTTTGTCTTAATAATCATTCTCCATAACCCAAGTAAACAGCTTCTTGACTATCTTCAATTTCTTTCTTCTTCTCCCTCTTGCTCAATCTCATCAATTCAATCACTTCTTTGTTGATTGTCCTATATTTGATAATTTTGCCTTCTCATTCATCCTCAATACTCCAACTTAATTAATTTGCAAGATATTATACATTAAACACAGTAATTAGTCAAAGTATAAAACAAATACATTATATAAAATTTTTGCTCTTATCATTTCACATCTATATTTGACATCATCAAAAATAATCATATCTAAAATCCCGCTTTTTGATGATGACAAATCCTACAAGAACAATATGTTTGAATATCAACAATTTGAATGCAACATAATTTTCCTGCTTTTTTCTCCCCTTATTTAACATCTGCAAAAGGTTTGAAATAAATAGAAGTAAGGCTTGAAGTTAATGTGTCAAGAAAATAATATTCTCTCTCCCTCTATTTGAAAGTATTTTCATTTTTATAGAACAACAAATAGATTTGGAGAGGTTTTCAAGAAACCTTTTATAATCAATACAATTTGAAAATTAAAGATACGAAACGTATTCTTGAAATGTAAAGAGTAAGGATTAGAAATGCTCATGTAGATTTTGAAAAATGATGAAGCGCTCCATGAATTGAAGTTTGTTGCTTTATTCTTTGGCAATGCTAGTTCATGATCTTGTGTTTACCACACTCCTGCTATGCAACTCTGATGTACATTCATGTTGTTGCCAAGATTCTCCAATTCAGTTGAGCTTTTGTTCAACATGCTCAATGATCATTTTTATTGGCATATGTATTTGTTGCTTTGAATGTTGCAGCCAACATATTTTCCTTGATTGATGTTGAAGCATCTTTCTTCAAGATTGATAGTTTCTTCATGTAGTACGTTGAGGAACATTATTATGCAAAACAAATTCTCCTGTCATAAATTTAAATTTTATCTTTGCAAAGAGAATTGTTAGTTCAATCAAGTAACAAACGGTTCTTTTCTGTATCATATGTTAAAATTAAGATCATAAAAAGAGCAATATAAAAGTAACTCATCATCAAAACTAATCAAGACATGGTGAATACAGATGAGTATGTTAAAAGGATTTTCTTCCAATAAAGGAGATGAGCTTTCAAGATATAAAACATAAATGAATGTGAAGCTCCCCCTTAATTGATGCATGGATTGAAAATTCATCATTAGAAAAATTGTTAAATACTCCTCCGGATTTGAGAGACTATTGGTAACTTTGTTTGGAAAATGATGTTAAAAGTATGAAGATTTGGAGAGAAATCAAATTTGAAAAATGATAATGCTATTTAAAGGTTTTAAGATATAACCCAATATTGCCTAAGCGGTCACTTGAGTGATTTTACTCGACCATTACTCGATTGTTTACTCAAGTAATGCAACTCAAAGATTTTGAATTAAGCAAGAATACAATACCTCACTCGAGTCATAATCCTCTGTAGTCTATTGATACATAATCGGCTAGTCACTGTCTAAATATATGATCTGACGATGTAATCTTATGTTGTCACTTAAGGATACTAAGCTGAGCTCGGAGTAAGGCTTTATGTGCATATTAGCTTAGTATATACCCCTTACTTAGCAACATCATTGAGAAATTTTAATTTCACTATAGCATATAGCACCCTTATTTTGTCATCCATCATCTTAAATAAAACTTTGAAGTTTTGGTTCACTAAGTCACACAGCTACTTCATCTTATCATTGAATGATGATCACAACATTGCTTGTAGTAAACTTATTAGTGTCAAAGTATTGAAGTTCCTCTTTCAGATAGCCCTTGATAGATGGACCAAATGCTGAAGGAGCAGGGAGACTCGCTCTAAAGTGTAATACTATGTCTTCCTCTAAACATCTCTTTATCTGATTACATCAATAGATGGTTACTTGCTAGTGATAGAGTGTCATATGGGTGATATTACATATTCTGTTTTTGCATACACCGCAACACTATCAGTCCTGCCTCTTCTATTAGCCTCTTATCTTTGTATATGAAAGCAGAGCATTTTGGTCAATTCTTGCAAACGTATAATTATATGCTCTTTGATACCCAACTTTCTCTTGGGTCCATATGATATTAAACATTATAACCCTTATGCTCTTATACAATTAAATCATATGATATTTGAGAAAAGAGTATTCAACAAAGACCACAATATAATTTTACCCAATTAAATAAATTTAAGCCATTAGATCATAAAGAGTAACAAATAAGTGATATCAATGAGTGATGATTTTCAAAGATCAATGACAATTTGTAAATACGATTTATATAGAAAATATGTCATTGATATTATTTTTATGCAATCCATGTAAGTTGTATCAAACAGAGTAGAAAATTTATCCATAATGAACAAATTTTATAAACGGATAAATCATGAATGAAATAAAGTTTTGCAGGAATAAAATATGCAAATTTGTTTCAAAATCTCAAATGTTGTATCAAATTATGAATATGCATTATGACATTGAGATTTTGAATGCATGGAAATTTATTTATGAAATTAGTCCTCGTGCTAAAAATAGTAGAAATCAATATATGTTTACATATATAAGAAAGCTTCAATTTTGGATAACATGTCAAATATTTGAAGTCAACATGTTGGAGTATAGTCTTGAGAGCAAAAGTCATAAAATTGAAGCATTAGACAAACAGACTTAGCATGAGTAATTAAGGATAATGACTTTGTTATTGATCAATAGACAGTCTTGACTTTGAAAAGTAAGAATACCACCAAGTCAAGGATTTGAATACTTTAGTTTCTTGGAGATAGGTAATGTCAATTGTTAAGGCATTCGAGCAATAAGAGCAAGTATGTAGATTTATAAACTGTGAATTTTAGGTTCGTTGGTCTAGATGAATAGAGTTCTAAAGTGTTATCTTATAAAGTTATTCCACTAAAATGGTTAATGCATTTAATACATCAATGAACATCTGCAATTCTTGGAATAATATGATAAACTAAAGATCTATGCATTAGGCATAAGGCTTTCACAAATTGAATTCTTTTCTACAGAAAACACTTGAAACTTACAAAGAAAGTTAACTTATTAGACGTAAGGTCTAGCATGTTAGAAAATAAAAACTAAAGAGTTCAACCATTGGATAGCACATTTAAGATCAATATGTCAACAATGCGAAAAGACTCTGGTGGATGAATTTGAAGCATTTCTGACTTTCAGTATACAAAAATCTTAACTTTCGATTTTTGAAACCGATTTAAATGTAAACAAAAAAATTTTCAAATTATGTGTATGTACTTTTATAAAACTCAATGTATTGAAATCAAAAACATATTTTTGAGTTGTGTACTTCAAAACATACACCGATAGAAAAACTATGCAAGTTTCACTTTTAGTTTATTTAGCAATCTGAAAAATGTTTTGAAATCCAAAAAATTATTGATTGCTAATTGTAATGCAGTAATAAGCAAGTATTTACTACTCAAATTGAGTTGAAAAGAACGGGTATGATGGTTGAGTTTTGAAATTACTGGTACAGTATACCTGGCTTGAGTGAAACTTGTAGACACCCAACCAAGTTAATTTCCATATCTTTGTACTCAAGTCCTCGAAGATCACTTGAGTAATCTATGTTTTGAAGCTAATTCATGAATTTATATCTGTGGCATTCGCAAGTTCTTACTGCACTTTTAGGTGAGTTCTTCATGCACTCGAGTGTGCTCACATCTCACTAGAGTGTGTGTCGAAACATTTGATAAACTCGAGAGTGTCCTTAGAGTTTCTACATATTCTGTTAACCCCTATTTTAGAAACTAGAAATAGAGCATAGGATTCAAATCTGCACTTGAGTGGACCAACCAGTACTTGAGTGTTAACATGCCTTGCACTCGAGTGTTCACTTCTGCACTTCAAGTGTCATGCTTCTTTTTCAAATTATTCTTGCAAAAATCATATAACCTTTTGCTTCCTTCGGTACCTAATTCTACTTGGATCCAATCATGGTTAGCTTGTAAGAATCATAATTCATATGCTATAAGAATAAAGTCACTTCAAAGGAATTGAACATAATAAATTAAGTATGACTTTATGCATAAACATTATTTTCTCATGAAATATGTATATGCATAAAAAGTTAGACTATTGAACATTGCAACTCTTTATGTATGATTTTTGTAAAGATTGTAAAAACATATGTGCAATGCTCATTCCTAAAGTAACAAGGTATAAAACCTCAATCAATATTATAGTCAATAGCATAAGAGGTTTTATCATTGTGTACCTTTTCCTTAAATACTTGGAGGATTGGTTTTGCTCACCCAATGCATCTTTCTGTATTGTTGATAATTTGAATCCCTTGTTTTAGGTGCTGACAATCTTTTCTCAAAAGATCTAGGCTCCAGGAGTTTTTTACTTGATGCTTGAAAATCCTCCTTTTCTTATTCTCCTCAAGGTAATTGAATGGTACATTATGGTAGCCCTTCCTTGAGGCGAAACATCCTCCTTTTATCCATTGTTTCTTTCTATGGTTATGCTTTGGAGCTCCAGCAATAGATGTTCTAAGAGTTCTCTTTTTTTATGACATGAACCTCTTAATTGGTACTCCCTCCGGTCCTAATTATAAGACAAAGTTGACTTTTTTGGAGAAATTAAGGAAGACAATTAAATTACTTTAGAGTATTTATATTTTTATTTTTTTCTCCAAACTAATTAATTTGACTAATAAACTAATATATAATCTAAGGATACTAAAAATATAAACACTCTAAAGTAATTTAATTGGCTTCCTTAATTTCTCCAAAAAAAGTCAACTTTGTCTTATAATTAGGACCGGAGGGAGTACATGAGAACCTCTTGGCTTCTTCATCTTCTCTATACCCTTATGTCCATTTCTTTTTGGATCATCCTACATATATAAAGTACTATATTGACATTTTGGTACCCACATATACTTGGGTTCTTGATTATTAGTATTAATCCTTACATGTCTCTTCAGTACCCAAATATATTTATTTCTCACATTTGAATTTCTTCTTATATAGCATGTGTGAGAAGTATGACTGGATTTGCCACAATAATTGCAAATTTTTTGAAGATATACATTATGGGATATCATGCAAGTATTATGTCGATCATGATGATAAGAACTCGAATGGGTTTTATTTGAACATTCTATCTTTCCAATAAACTTTCTTGCATATTTGAAAACATTTTTGCTTTTCTCAATAGAATCAACAATTGGTTGAAAAACAATCTTATCTACACTTTGAACATCAATTTTACAAAAATCACAAGAAGAATTGTAACTTTTTACCTTAAGTTCATCTTGAATTTCGAAGGGTGATTTTTCATGTTCGTTTATAATGAGCTCTTTTCGAGAATCCTCTTCTTCTTATCTATCCATGTTGACTGTATGGAAGTGTTTCATGATTTCTCCTTCTTTATCATTAACTTCCAATTGTTCATGCACCGTACAGCTTATAGTTTCACATGAACTTTCAACTTCAACACACTTGTTAGAAGTATACATAGAATCAAGAGTGTCCCAGATATCTTTAGCATTAGAAAAAGATCTAATTTTCTCAAAATCATTTTCGATTAAAGCACTATATAGAATTTTCATTCCCATAATATTCAACGAAAACATTTTCTTTTCTCTTTCTGCCCATTCCTTTCCTGGTTTGAAATCAAAGGCATTTGTTAAAATATTTCACATATCAAAAGCAAATACTTTTATAAAAACAAGTCATTATAGCTTTTCAAAACCAAAAATCAATATCTTTCAAAAGAAGTGGAATTGTATAGTCAAAACCTTCTGAATGTGAATAACACCCAAAATCAGCCATTAATAACTCTTGAGGCAATTTAGTCCTTTAAACAAGAGCTCAGGCCCTGATACCAAAACTTAGAACTGGTTGACACCTAAGAGGGCGGTGAATTGGGTGTAAGATAAAAACTTAAGAACTTTGGAAAAATTTTCGTATCTTAATGAAAACAGTAAGTATGAACTAATGAATCATAAATCAACAGTTAGATAAAATAATATATGCTAGAAATATAAGAGCTTAGGGAAGAGAATATGTAAACTATGAATTATCCTGGTTCAGTCCAATCTGTGATGGCCTACGTCTAGTCCCCAGGCTCTTTCAGTGATTTTCAAATCCTTTATCTTCTTGTTTAATCCGGGCACAAGAAAAGCCTCTATAATTCTACAAGTTTAGTTAGGTACTTGTGAAACCTTTTACAAATCTCTCACTGAAATACTCCCCCTTACGGCAAGTCTTACGAGCAAAGCAATCCTAAAGACATTCCTCTCCTGCTTACTCGTGCAAGTCTTACGAGCAGCAACATTCACTCCTGCTTACACCCTTGTAAGTCTTATGAGCAGCAATGTTCTCTACTACTTGCACCTTGTTAGTCTTACGAGCAGAATATCTTACTGGTGATTCCTCTACAGCTTCCCCTATAAGGAAATCAACCCACTCAAGGTTCCTCTACCCTAAGATCAATTCAGAAATATAGTTGAAAGTATTTACAGACTCTCTCATAGAGTAGATATAATGAACACTAAGGTATAATAGAAATAATCAATCTCTCAATGGTAAGTAATATAGAAACTACAGAACAGAAAGTGTTTGGGTCGAAGTATATGACTCATTATTTTTTGCATCTTGGTGTTGTAACCCCCTTTAAGTAATTGTAATTCAAATATGCATGATTTAAACGAACTAGAGACCGGCAGAAAATTAAATTTCATTTCTAATCCCTTACATTCGGTAGGGTTTTCAAAATTCTTTCAAAACTTTATCCTTTCCCCGGTCTCAATTTTCAAATTCCGAGTATAATTACCTGTGAGTTAGTTGCATTTAAGTATATCAGAGTGAAATAGCAAAGTCCCGACGACCCCTGTGTTCCATATATATTTACTAAGGGTTTCAAGTTTCTATATAGGGGATTACATGACTGCTTCCAAAATATTATTTACATCCCAAAAAGAATATATAGCACTCCCATTCCAAAAACCAATCCAAATTATGATCCTTATAGGGTTCTAGCCACTCCTGGTCGCTCGCTTCTCCTTGCAGCCACATGCCCTATCTAAAGGTTAGTCAAAGGAAAGAATAAGATTCAAAAGAATCTCAGTAGTAACAAATCACTCATACCCATATAACCACACAGCATGAAAGTAAATCATCACACAGTACAACAGCATAAACACAGCATACAAGCTATCACATATACATGTTACCTCACTGGCATACACATATCGCATTGCCTCTCTGATAATGCACATAGCCACCTTGGCTTTCATATTGCCTCTCTGGCATTCACATAGTACATTGCCTCTCTGGCATTCACATAGTACATTGCCTCTCTGGAAATCACATAACCTTACTGGCTTGCAGCATTTACAATATCACAAAACAATGATAAAACATATATACAATACGTCTACACATAGATAAGGGAAAGTGTCACTACCTTGTTTTTTCCTGACATCCTTTGGTACAGCGGGCTCATGAGAATGGCAAATGTCAAACCCTATAGCCAAGATCAAGGATAACAGATCAATCTCTTTTCCAAGTTCTTAATTCCATAATACTTAAAGTTGGTTATCATTTAAACTCTTTAGGTGGCTACTAGAAACCTAGACATATGCCTAAAGGGTTGGGATAACTACCGCCAAAGATCTCTCTTTCTGAAGAACATATTGATTTTTGGCTGACTCACTTGAGTGAAGACAACCTCACTCGAGTGATGGATGTCTTGTACTCGGGTGGGGATAGCTCACACTTGCGAGTACTTGACAGAGAGCAACAGCAAAGATAGAATATGCTCATTTCACTTGAGCATAAACATCAATACTCGAGTGATAGCCTAATACTCACTCAAGTTCCACAGAGTGTGGTTTAGGAGGTGTTTACCCGAGAGCACAAGGGAACCTTAGGGTGACAAGTGCACTCGAGCACTGGCCCTGGCACTCGAGTGACCACCTAATACCTGTGAGTGCTGAGGCACTCTCTTGAAAATGGCCTCCGAGTGCTAACCCGAGGCACAGCCTCATAACCCAGAACATCTTTGTACTAGAGTGAGACAGGTTCACTCAAGTGATGACCCATATCACTCGCAAGTATAGAAGTGTACTCTTGCCTTTTCCTGATAATCCTATGATATGCTGAAGGAAAAGAGAAAATACACTGCTACACTCGAGTGAGACCCTACCTCACTCAAGTGAGGCTTATTAGAAGCCGAAACGCAGCAGCTGACAGAATTTTCCAAACTTGCCAAATCTGATTCCAATTGTTCCAAAATTCATTCCCACCTAAAATTTCATAAAGAAACCATTAGACACACTAAAACAACCAAAATCACACCATAAGAACAATTTGGTCTTAGGTCAACACACTACACCCAAACCACTCCATAACCCAAACTTCCCTTTCAAATTTTCAAACCAATTCTAATGGCTTAAAGACTCAATATGCCACCAATTCTACCATCATACACTATCCAATTCTTACATTCCAAATTAACACCAAATTCAGAGAAAAATTCCAAAATTTCCAAAACTCATTCAATGGTTACACAATTTGGTTAAAATGTTACTAACTCTTACCTCTTCCTCTTCTCAAGGTTGGTTTTTTGATTTCTCAACCTTCAAATTTCTTTAAACAATAAAACACCTCCATTCAAAAATTTGAAACCATAGCTATGAATCCCTCACTATCATAAACAACTTTAAAGAATAGCATTTGGGCCACAGAGATCATTTACCAAGACAAAACTCACCTTTACACTTTCTCTTTCCTTCTTCACTTGCACAAAAATGGAGAATGATGAGAGAGAAAATGAGATATTGATGAAGAAGCATATTTTCTTGCCTCTCATGCCCACATAGCCGACTTTGGAAGGAGAGAGGAGAGCATTTTAAACATTTGACCAAATCCAATGGTCCACCTTTTTACATTTGGCAAGATCTTACTTCTTTTACCATGAACTCTCACAAGCTCAAAGCACTTGATTCCACCCCATGAATCACCTAATCAATAATTCACAACCATTGATCCTTAGGTTAACAATGAGTTTTCTCTTTGGTAACTGACCAATTGGTCGGTAACTTTACCATTTTCCCCTGATTTTCACAATACTCACTAAATTACTACCAAACACATTTATATCATTCCTTTAGCTAAACCATACGCCCTCCCCTATGTTTTAACCCAATTTAAACATTAACCTATAATTTATCTTAAATACAGGGTTTTGGAACAGGTTATAACACATTCAATTCAAAATTCTTAATCACATTCTCCAAAAGTGTTTGCTTTCATTGATTACATCACTCTTGAAGTCATTAGCCCTAAATCACAATTTAGGATATTACAGGTGTTGTCGCTCTATTCACTACTTTCTCTTCTTTGAATGCTATTATATTTATAGTTGTGCTATAGAAGATAACCATTATAAGCATTCATCTGTTGGAGTCCCATTACTTCATCTTGACTGTTGAGCGAATTTGAAAAACTAGCTCGTATGAGATTTTTGTTGCAGAGCAGCGCGTCCCATTGAGGAGTAGGGTGTTTCATTATAAGTTGTATGTCATGTTGTGAAGTGGGATGAATACATTCGAGTTTCCAGACAATCTTTCACAGTGGGTCAATCTTTTATCAGGGTAGGTAGCCAATATTTAGTGTGTAAAGATGCCGCCTGCCACAATTGACTCTCTCATTTGAATCTGTAATCTGAACGTTAATCTTCCTATTTTACACTTGAAATATATGTTAGCTAACGTTTGGGAATAATGACAAGTGAAAACACAATGATTCAATAACATTTAAACCATGTTAGAGTTGATTGCTGTGAAACTTTGTTTCGCGATGGCTTCTATCAAATTCTCACTCGAGGACACTTATATATCACTCGAGTGGATCTCATATTTTCTCAGTGTAATTTTCATCCATCACTAGAGTACACACATCCTCACTCGAGTGCATATGTGATTTGAACTATGAACTTGAGCCTCTGGATAACACTAGCAGCATTTTTATCAAGAGTGTGATTTTGCACTCGCGGGTGATGTGGATCGCCACTCGAGTGACAATGTCTCACTCAAGTACACCATTATATTTGAGCTTCAGATTTCATTTCTGGTCAACACTTATAGCTAAATATTCAAGAGTGCATTTTTGCACTTACAAATGTTACGTCCTCACTCGAGTGCAGTATGACTCACTCTAGTGCATTTCATATTTTCATGTTCCGATTTTCACTCCGGCAAACACTTGCTACACTTCACTTGCAGGACTTGAGTGTATTTCTTGCCATCACTTGAGTATTACCAGTCATGCTTGAGTTCTCTTCACGTTTTTCTAGTTATATTTCTTCTCGAGTTAACACTTTCATGTCAACACTTGCATGACTCAAGTGCACTCCTTGACTTTACTCGAGTGCATTGTCATTCACTCAAGTATAGTTGAAATACTTCCACTTCACAGCCACTTTTACACAACACTTGCATCTAAATATTCAAGAGTGCGCTTTTAGACTCACGAGTGTACCGAGTGCCATGTTAGACTTGATTGATTCGTTTGACTCCAAATATGGCAGGTAACATATCATCAAAAAGCTCTTGTTCCTAACATTACAATGCAATAGGAATATCTCCCAACTTATTGTATTATGCAAGTTATGATCCAAAGAGTCTCTATCACACTAGACAGTACAAGTGTCAAATTCCAGAAGGCATGTCTTTTAGCATATAACTTTGATTTTGATGAAATAACTATCTATTGAAAGCTCTTTGAGTCTAGTTTCATATGGCACCAGTTTCAACTCAATCCAATGTGTTGTTTCTAGTTATGTCCAAAATACCGAACATGTCTTGAAAAGTGATAGTGATTTCAGTGGCATCTTCCACGATTTATTTCTCATTCATCTGAGCTTCTTTCAATGTGATCTTGGTGTACATTTTTTGTGTTGTAAGTTTAGCTTCATATACCACTTGTTTCAAGTCAATCAAACGTGTGGTTTGAGATATATGGCCAAAATACCAGACCTCTGCCAGGCAGAACAAAAAATAGAGCTGAACAGAGTTGCCCTGACACTCGAGTGTTTTTTTCCTTCACTCAAGTGCTATAGTGCTATAGTTGCTACAATGAATCTACACTTTCAGCTTGCACCTTGAGTGCTATAATGCCACAATGCTACAGCACCAGTATGCTACAGTGCCTCACTCGAGTGATTGCTACAATACCTGACTACAACAGTGTCAAATAGTGCCGACTACTACAGTGCCATGAATTTCTAAAATCTCCAAAATTACTTCTAATAACTTGAATCTTGATATTTCTACTAGATCTTACAAGTTCTTCTTTCTTCCATATCTTTCTTCTTGATTTTTGTCTTGATAATCATTCTCCATAACCCAAGTAAGAAGGTTCTTGACTATCTTCAATTTCTTTCTTTTTCTCCCTCTTGCTCAGTCTCATCAATTGAATCACTTCTTTATTGATTGCCTTATATTTGATAATTTTACCTGCTCATTCTTCCTCCATACTTCAACTTAATTAATCTATAAGATATTATACATTAAACAAAGTAATTAGTCAAAGTATAAAACAAATACATTATGTAAATTTTTTGCTCTTATCATTTCACATCTATATTTGGCATCATCAAAACTAATCATATCTAACAAGACATAAGGTCTAACTTGTTAGAAAATGAGGCTGAAGAGTTCAATCATGTGACAGCACATTGAAGACCAAGGAATAACATGATGATGGGGAAAATCTGGTGGTCATATTTGAAGCTTTTCTAACATTCAGTACACACACAAAAATGTTAAATTCCAATTTTAAAACCAATTTGAATGCAAACAAAATATGAACAACTTTCAAATCATGTATATGCACTTTTATAAATAGGATGAATTGAAATCAAAAACATATTTTTGGATTGTGCTCTTTAAACATAAACCGATGGGAAACTATGGGCAATTTAACTTTTGGTTCATTTAGCAATCTGTAAATAATTTTGATGATCATCAAAGATTTGATTGCTAAAGGAATGCAATAATGGACAAATATTCATTACCCAAATTAAATAATTCATATAAGCACAATATAAGGTAAGGATTAGATATCACCATAATTCCTCTTGTCCTTGCGATAGCTTGCTTGGTTTTGGTAGAATAATATTGATTTTCCTCCTTTTGCACACTCAGCACCAAAATCCAAACTCCAAAATTCAGTATCATCAAGATATGAATTTGTTTTCATATGGCCATAGTCTTGAGAAGCCTTTTCTTATCCTATAGAACTGTATAAATTTCTTTTCTTCATGGTATCCAACAGTGCTTGGATCCATTTCTTGTTAGCTTGTAGGAAATAAGATAAAATTCACTTGCTCTAAGAATATTATCAATTCGAGGAAATTGAGCATAATGAATTAAACATGTCTTTATGCATAAAAGAAATATTTTCTTTTCGAATCATTATATATTCATAAAGAATTAACCTGTTGAGCATTACAATGTCTATATAAATAAATCTATTACGTGGCTTTTTAAAGGATGTGAAAACACAATTTCAAAAGTTTGTAATGCTCATTCCTAAGGTTCCAAAATATAAAACCTCAATAATATTACAAACAATAGTATAGGAGGTTTTATCATTGTATACCTTTGGCTTAGATACTTGGAGGATTGCTTTTACTTATCCACTACATCTTTCTATGATGCTGATACTTTGAATATCTTGCTTTGGGTGCAGACAGCCTTCTCTCAAAATATATAGACTCCAAGAGTCTTTTACTTGATGCTTGAGAGATCCTTCTTTTCGTATTTTCCTCAAGATAGTTGAACGATACTCTATGATAGTCTATTCTTGAGCTGTAACGTACTCCTTTTCTCTATTGCCTTTCTCTGTGGTTAGACTTTGTTGTTCCAGCAATGGATGATTCGAGAGTTCTCCTAATTGATGTGAATCTCCTTTCAAGAGCATTACGAACTCTTGGAATCTTCTTCATGTTCTCTGTACCCTTATCTCCATTCTTACTAGAATCAATCTTCACACATGAAACACCATATGGACATTTTAGTACCCACTTTGCTTTAGGTCCTTGAATGTTAGATTTTGAACCTATTTGCCTTTTAGGAACCCAAATAAATTTATTTCTCACATTATAATTTCTCCTAATATAACATGTGTGAGAAATGTGACCCAATTTACCACAATAATTGCAAACTATATAATGATATGTATTATGAGATTTTATGCAAGTATTGTGTCGGTCATGTGAATAAAAACTCAAGTATTTTTCATTTGAACATACTTTCTTCCCCATATATTCTCTAGCATGATCAAAAACATTTTTGCTTTTTAAAATTGAATCAATAATTGGTTGAAAAATAATTTTATGTAAACTTTGAAAATTTGTTTTCAAAATAACTCTAGAAGAATTAAAATTGTTAATCTGTTTTCAAAATAACTCTAGAAGAATTAAAATTGTTTGCCATATGTAGATCTTGAGCTCTATAAGATGATCCATCAAATTCATCCATAATGAGCTTTTATTGGGAATCATCTTCCTCTTATTCTTCTATGTTGACAAGATGATAGAAGTGTTCTACGATTTCTCCTTCTTCATTTTCAACTTCCACTTGTTTATGAATCATAGGTATGCAGCTTATAGTTTCACATGACATGTCAACACTTTCAACTTCAACACAATTATAAATAGAATCAAGAGTATCCCAAATATCCCTAGCAGTAGATCAAAATCTAATTTTTTAAAAATCATTTTCAGTTAAAGCACAATACAAAATTTTCATTACTCTAATGTTCAACAAAAACATTTTCTTTTCTCTTTTTGTTAATCCTTTCTCAGTTTGAAATCAAAGGCATTTGTAAAAATATCCCACATATCATAATCAAAGCATTTTATAAAAGATGTCATTCTAGCTTTCCAAAATAAAAAATCAACATCTTTTAAAATAGGTGGAATTGTGTAATCAAAACCTTCAGAAAGCATATAACACCCAAAATTAGTCATTATAGACTCTTGAGACAGTTAAGTCCTTTAAACAATACTCTAGCTCTAATACTAAATGTTAGAACCAGCTAACACCCAATAGGGGGTGAATTGGGTGTAAGATAAAAAACTTAAAAACTTTAAAACTCTTTTCGCATCTTAGTGGAAGCAGTAAATACGAAAGTAATGAATCATAAATCACAATTAATATATGTTGGAAAATATAAGAGTGTAATGACCCAAAATGTGAATATGGGCTCATAACTCCAAAAGTGGACATACATAATGAATGTTAGTCAATCACTTTTGGAGATTATAGTGTGAGTATTGACCCGAATGACCCAAATTAGAAGCAGAAAGTGCCCAAATCTAGTATTTAAGCTCAATCATGGTGAGAAAGTTTAAGTGGAATTAAAAGTGAAGGGAAGGGAGCATAGAGGGTCAAATAATGTGTTAAATGGAAATCTAGTTGAAATTGTTGTAGTCAGGGGCAAAACAAAAAGAAAGAAATTTTTCAGCTAATTAGTCAGCTACCGAAGAGGAAACTAACTAATAGCTAAAAGAGTAAGAGGTATGATTAAATGGCTAATGGAATTAGTGAGAATAATCTTATGGTTGCATACTTTATGAGAATGCATGAGATTATGACATATGGCATATTTGACACCATTGGATTAAAGTCAAAAGGTCAAAGGTCAAAATTTCAACCTTTTCCCTCTCACCCTCTCTTTAAGTCAATCAAGTGTGTGCGTGGAGGAAAAATATGATCTATCATCATCTTTTCTCTCTCTCCCCAAGCTTCACATCTTCCAAGTATCGTGAAGGAAGAAAGAGAAAGGGGCAAAGGCAAGGTGAGCCATTTTGACCTAATGGATGACCTTTAATGCTCAAAACCTCTTCTCTAAACTTGCTCCTCTTAATGAAAGCCTCATTTCTATGATTTTATGTTTTCAAGAGGAGGTATTTTATGAATTCAACAAAAGCTAGAGGTTAGAGTAGCAAAGAATCAACTAGAGAAAGAGGACGAGGTAAGCAAAAGCTATCTTTAGATATATGATTGTGGTTATTGGTTGAGTACCTTGGCTTGTGGAATTTGCCCTAATTTTCATGTAATTAAGGTGTTAGTGAGTTCATGGTGTCTTGTTGATTGTGTTGGTATTGTTAGATCCCATATGTTTTGATGATAACAAAGATTGGATCAATAATATAAAAGAATTTGATAATAAACAAATGAATTTTGAACAATGTAGCAAAGTATTACTTGAAGTAAGCATTGGAGTGACGAACCAATTCAGTGAAGGTTTACTTGAGTAGCAACTCGAGTAGCCACTCGAGTAACCAAAGAAAATTTCATCCAATGAAACACTGCCAAATTTTGAACAAAGTTACTCGAGGGAGTACTCGAGTAATCTGCAAAGTTATATAGACCATTACTCGAGTAGCCACTCGAGTAACATGATTTTCAAAGGTATCATTCGAGTAGCCACTCGAGTAATCAGGTTAAAAATCTTCCAATGACCCTTGGCCAAGAAATAGAACACATTACTCGAGTAACCAGTAAAAAAATAGCATTACTCAAGGGACCACCCGAGTAATCTACAGAATTATTTGAAGCATTACTCGAGTAGCCACTCGAGTAACCAGACAGCAAACTCTCAGCCAAGAATTTGATACATTTACTCGAGGGTGTAATCGAGTAATCTACCGGGTTATTTGAAAGTCACTCGAGGGACCACTCGAGTAAAGAGTGAAGAAACATGAAGCCCACTCGAGTAAAGAGATTACCACAGTGATTACCCGAGTAACCTGTGAAGGTAAAGACATGGCCACTCGAGTAGCCACTCGAGTAATTAAGTATTTTCAAGGTTTGTAATATATCACTCCAGGTCTTACCCGAGTGATATCTAATTTAAAATGTTGATTTGCTTACTGCCATATTTTAGACAAGTTTACTCGAGGGACCACTCGAGTAACAAACTTGATCACTCGAGTAGCCACTCGAGTAAGGTAGTCCAGAAATTATGTTTTTGATTTAATGTTTATTAAATTGTTATCTATATGATTAACCCTTCATTGCATTAGTATCTTAAGTACATTTATAGAGAAATAATAAAGAGATCATGCAAGAAAAGCAAAGTAAAATAAAGTGTCTGAACATTCACCTACCGCTACCTACCACAAATGGATAGTTTTCAAAGTCAAAGAACAGTCAACTGTCGCTGCTCGACACTAATAGACATGTTTGAAATGCTTCCTATAACGCCCATGTTTTGAAAGCATATAGATGGCATAAGTGTAGTAATATCTTTAAAAAGGAGACCAGTAATCTTTTGTAAATAGCGGAAGTCCCAATTTCAAGCAGAGTGTGGAGCTGTACTTGAATGGGTTTTCAAAAATCTTTTCAAAAATCATTTTCAGATTGGGTCTCATATAATTTTATGATTTATTTTAAGCCATCCATTTCAGGTTCTTTTCTTCATATCAGAGTGTTTACTAATAAGTTCTCTACTGAAACCCAAGCTACTATGATTAATTAACGGCCCTAGGTGGACGGCTGTCCACTACCGGTATGAATGTCGTTGCGTGTTCGCTTATATATAGGCGCTTACATACATGTCAGTACGAGACTGACCACACTTAAATACAAATGACATACAATCTCCAAAATAGATAACTAACAGAAACTAAATTCTAAGTCCTTTGTTTCATTCGCCCGTGTTTACCTTCTTGCCTGAGGAACTACTTGCCCGAGCTGAAAATTTGTTTTGGAAAAATAGGGTGAGATTCAATGAATCTCAGTAATAACATATATCACTCATATAAAATGCACATATATCATGCCATGTCAACCAAAGTTATAGTACAATCAACATATTCAACATTCAGAGATAAATTCGCAATATGCAGAAAGCATAAAGTTACCCATTCAAGGACAACCGTCCCTTGCCACAGTGCTGGGAAATTCTACTGGGCCTTAGCCCTTCTCATCTGAATATTTTAAATTCACAATAGTACAAACATGCATATAACATATCACATAGTATGTGAGGGATAAGTTACTACCTGACAATTTTTCCAAATCTTGATCTTGATTGACGTGTTTTGAACGTCCTAGGCAAGTGTCAAATCCTATAAATTATAATTTACGGGCAATGAGTTATTTCTTAATCCAACTCTTCATAAATTATTCTCTTATATTGGTTACCATTAGGGTCACTACATTAGGCCCAATATGAAGCTAATGAGCTCAAGCTACTCCAAATGCTTAACTTAACTCTTAAATGTCCAATTTTATTACAAAAACTCTTTCCTTTGAATTTTCGCACAATTACCAAAAGCTGGCAGATTTTTCATTGAACTTTGAAAAATCATAACTAATTATAGAAAAATCGAATTGGGGTGATCCAAAATTCTATATAACCCTTATTAAGTCTATTTTAAATGAAAAATACTTTCAGTAGCCGAAACACTGCGCACACTTCCCAATTTTTCTTTTTATCCCTGCTGCCAGAAAATCTGACTAGTTTTAGTGGTCTACTTCAAACATTCATAACTCCTAGTATACTTATCGAAATCCTTCATAATACCTATCAAATTAAAGGTCTATAAGTATTCTTTAATTCTGGAAAATCTCATAATCAACAGATGAAATTTTTACCATGAAAGTTTCGCCACAACAAAACTGCCAGACAAAAACGCACACTGGCAACTTAGTTGCACAAGTAGACTTAATTTCCAATTTTTGAATCTTTAAACCAGTCTGTCAAAAATTATAACCAGAGCCTATTCCCACACAATTTTTCGTGTAGAATCCAATGGAAAACTCAAAAATACCAAAATCAAATTATTTCTACCAGATTTAGCCCCCAACCGAAATCTGCCTCCCAAAACAACAAAAATTCCACTTTGTGATTTTAACAACCAACAAGTCTAATACTTCTCCAAACATCATATATCAGCTTATATATATGATTAAAATATCTTCCTTCTTCAAAAACACCCCTTGAATGAAATACATGGGTGGTTGAAGAGCTAAGAAAAACTCAATGAAATCACAAAGTATTCGGTTCAAAAGAAAGCCTACGCTTACCTCTTCGCGTTTCTACAAGTGGTTCGGTATTCCGGTGGCACTCTGGTAGACTAATTGGCACAAAACACCTCAGATGAGAAATCTAATACCATAGAATTGAAGCTTATAGTGAGTAGAGAAAGTTTCCTGAAGGACTTACCGGATAATAACGGTGATTCAGGGTTGAAATCGGCTCCGGTAGTCAAGAAAACTCACTATTCACTCCTCCTTCTCTCTTCTTGTGTTCTTAAGCTTAAGAAATCTGATTTCTCTTTCTCTTTCCATGCTTGCACGAAATTTTGCCATTTAATTAGGCATGCATGGTTGTGATTTAATCACATAAAATGATCACATCTCATCTTGCCACGTGTAATGGTCAGGGGAAGGGGAGGCCTGACAATTTCCCCGGACTCCTGGGTTCGGTGCTCAACTCGAAAAGTAAGCAACCCGGCTGGAGACTGGTGAATTCCCCGGACTCAGACGCTAGATGGCGAACTTCAGAGATGACAACACGAAAGGCTTAAAGTGGGTGCAATGATGTGTAATGATGAGGGACACATGTCACACCCTCATTTGGCCAACACAAAAACATGTTTTTACTTTGTAATAATTTTGAGACACTTGTCATTTCCTTATTTGGCCAACACAAAAGATGTGTCATCATGAGTCATAATGAGCTGTCATTACATACTTTACTGAAGTTTTTTTTAATAAAGTTGCTCCATCGGTGCATTACCTGGAATTCCACGTGGGAACCATGTGGGACCGTGGCACGCATATCAAGGCACGTCACGAAATGTTCGAATTCCTTCAATCTCAGAACTAACGCCCCTGAACCTTGCAGCCACCGACGAATTTTTGCTCCGACTTCTAACACTTGTATTTTTACAATATTGACTTTTTGATTTCCATGAATGACACAATGGACATCTGGGAATTCCGAAAGTAACTCTACCTTTAATTGTAAATACCGATATTTATTTTATTCTACTATCTCCGTATTTACACGTTTTTAGTATTGCAAAATTTGGTATATTACACTTCCAACGGATACTACAAATCATCTATATATATGGAGCATTTAGAAAGAAGAAAAACAAGACACGAACTGAGATTACACTGATCAACACATTCTTAGTGCTTTGTTTACTTATACTCATTCATTGTACTTTAGTGATTACATATTTGCTCTATGAGAGAGTTTTTCATTACAAACTCAATATTTGTTATTGAGACAACTTAAAGTAGTGGAACCTTGAGTTGGGGTTTTAATAACAACGTGTAAGGGGGAGCGAGTGTCCAGGTGAAGGAACTTGCTGTGTACTAAGGTGCCAAGAACCTACAGAATCTTGGAGAATATAGTGAAACTCTCAGAGACGTTCTGTGGACTGAATGTAGGTCAAAGTGGTTGTGGCCAAACCAGTATAACTCCTGGTGTACACTTCGGTGATGTTTATCCTTGTTCTTAACTACTTTTAATATTCCATCAATTTCCTTATACGGAACGAAATTTCTGGGATCACCCAATTCACCCCCCTCTTGAGTGAAACGCTTGCACTAACAGGTGTCTTATGGTGTTCATTAGATAAATGCACTTGATTGGAGTCTTGAATGTGGAGTTTGGCAATTTTGTGGTTTTGTGTTGAAATGTGCCAAAAATAGAACACGTTAAAGGAGTGAAAATTTGGTGGTTTTGATGTTTCCATTGGATTCCATGGGAAAACTTGCTTGGGGAGTAGCCTTGGATGTGAATTTTGGACCTTTGGAAACATTGGTTGAAAATTGGAAATTCTATTAAGTGTAAAATGCTCTGTAGGGGAGATTGTTTGCATGGTGTTTTGAATGAGTAAATGATGTCAAAAAGTTATGAAATTTGGTAGTGTTGTAGTATACATTGCAAGCTTTCCAATGACATAAAGTTTGTGTCGTTTTGACATGTGTGCAAAAAGCTATGGTCATTGGAATTCAGCCAAGAATCAAGTCAGTTCTTGGCCACGGCCAGGAATCCTGGCCGCAACCAAAAAGTTTCTATCCAGTTCTTGGCCATGGCATAAAAGGGTCCTGACCGCGGCCCAAAACTCTCTGACCTGTTTTTGGCTACAGCCTAAAAGTTTCTGACCTGATCTTGACCACGGCCAGTGGTGATTGGCCGTGGCCCAAAAAGGTCCTGGCCGCAGCCAACCCCTCAAAAACTATATTTTGAACTTTCAAAAGATGGTCTTTGATCTAGCTTTTCCGAACTCTTTAGGCATCTGTTTGGGCTTCTAGGAGCCACCTAAAGATTTCAAATGATAACCAACCCTAAGTGTCTTGGAGTTAAAAATTGAAATGGAAAATAACTCATCGTCCTTGATTGTAATTTATAGGACTTGACATCTACCCTGAGCGTGCGAAACTGGTGTCTGAGTAGGAATGGAAAGAACAAGGTAGTGACATTTTCTCTTATATCATGTATAATACTTGTATGTTTTTGTTTATCATTGAATTGTAAAGAAGTGGAAGCTGAATGGTGAAGAAACTGGTAGCTAAATACAGCAAAAGCTATTGTGACAATCATCACGCATCATTGTGAATACAGCAAAAACTGTCATCATGCTGTGGAAGTGAATACAGTGAAAGCTGTTGTTGTTTATGCCCAAAAGTCCTGGTAGAATGTACAGGTAAGGTCGTTACATGTTATGCTGTTGTGAACACAACGAAAGCTATCATAATGCTGTGGAAGTGGATACGGCGAAAGCTATTTTTGTTTATGCCCAAAAGTCCCGGTAGAATGTACAGGTGAGGGTAGGCTAGCCAAAAGTCCTGCCAGAATGTACGGGTGAGGTCATTACATGTTATGCCATTGTGAACATAGCGAAAGCTGTCGTAATGCCGTTGAAGTAGATATGGCACAAGCTGTTGTTGTTTATGCCCAAAAGTCCTAGCTGATTGTACGGGAACGGTCATTACATAAAAAGGTACGACTGTTGATTTTGTCACAAAGAATGCTATTGTTATTGTGAATGTTGTTGTGTTATTGCTTTATGATAATTGCTTACATGCCTTGTTATTATATATCATATGATTGAAATTGTTGCTACTGAGATTCCTATGAATCTCACTCTTTGCACTGCTCACCTACAGCTAGGGCAGGCGGATTAAAGGAGAAGCTGGTATATAAGGAAAGTTAGAGTTTGTGGCTAGGAGATTAGTTTTGTGTTAGATATCAAATGTTGGGATAATTGTATATGTAGATGTAGACCAATGTAGTAGGTTTGTGTAATTGTCTATAATCCCCATTTAAAATAGGCAAAAAATGCACTATAGGCTCTTATAGTTAAAGGTTGAATCCCAAGTGTCATCGGGAATTTCATTGAGTACTATGATATGAATGAATGGAACGATATCGAGCAGGCCAAATAGTTTGAAATGTGGGCATAAGACCTGATTAAACCATATTGTGAAAAGTTAAGAAAACCCACTTTACTACAAGCCCAATTCCTGTCTTGAAGTTGGGAATGCGAACGAGTTTTAAATTGTTCTTTGGTTTCTCACTTGCTTTATGATACGTTTACAAACCATATTTAACAACTGTGAAGGTAGGGGTTACCAAAAGCTTAAGGAAGAGAATATGTAAATTGTGATTTATCTTGGTTCGGTCCAATCAGTGATGACCTATATTCAGTCCCCAGGCTCCTCTTGAGATTTTCAAATCCACTATCTTCTTGTTTAATCCTGGCACAAGAAAAGTCTCTACAATCCCACAAGTTTAGCCGGGCACTTGTAAAGCCTTTTACAAATCTCTCACTGAGATACTCCCCCTTACGCAAGTCCTACGAGTAGAGCAATCCCAAAGACCTTTCTCTCCTGGTTACTCGTGCAAGTCTTATAAGCAGTAACATTCTCTCCTGCTTACACCCCTGCTTGAATCTCTTGTATGTATAGTTGAGTGGGATATAACCATTGTGAGTATTTCAACCTATCCGTTGAAGTGGAACTATTTTATCTTGTCTATTTGCTTGAATTTAAAAACTAGCCATTACGAACATTGATGCTCCGCTTTCATAAAGTCACCTCTTGTCTCTTCACATCATCTCTTCATTGTATTCCTGGAGAAATACATTAAACACTAATACAATAAAGTGTTAGAGTGATTGGAAGCAAGAATAGTGAGTTGTACCATCATTCCATTGATTTTCAGAATTTACAGTACATTGTCTATCGCATCACTCGAGTGGTTACTCATGTGATCCTGGGTCATCACTCGAGTGAGCCCCTTTAAAATGTGGCAGAGAGCATTAGAGTCATTTTCCAACTTCATCACTCGAGTGATCGCTTGGGAGATCTCTTGATTTTGATTCAAAACATGGCAAATTACATATTATTGGAAATTTCTCATCATCTACATTCTAATGCAATAAGAATCATCTCCAAACTCATTGTATACTGCAAGTTATTATCCAAAAAAGAGTGTCAACTGCACTAGATAGTGTCTGAATTCACAAGCATCAACTTCTAGTAGGCATAAGTCTTAGTATATAACTCTAAATAGGACACATTAGCCATCTATGGAAAGCTCTTTAAGTCTACTTTCATATGACACTAGTTTAATCTTAATTTGATGTGTAGTTTGAGGGTTATGTCTAAAATAACAAAGCTGTTATGGAATAAAATGCTGATTTCAGTGTCAAATTCAAAAGATCAAATCACTTTCATCTGAACTTCTTTAAATGTGATTTGGTGTCCATATTTCCTGTTATGATTCTATTTTCATATGCCACTAGTTTCAGTTCAATCCGACGTGTGGTTTAAGAGATATGGCCAAAATACCGAACCTCTGTTATGCTGTACAAAAACAGAGTACTCATAACTCAAGTGATCATGTCCATCACTTGAGTGATGCTCTCCAAAACTTGGCAGAGAGCCAATACTCAAGGGAACACCTTGGGAAAGTTGCATAACTTTCATATAAGTCATTTTAGCTTCTTATTGAGCCATTCCAACCTCCAGTATCACTTCTAAGAGCTTGAATCTTGATATTCTCATTTGATCTTACAAATTCTTCTTTCTTCAATCTCTTTCTTCTTGATTTTCCTCTTGATGATCATTCTTCATAACCCAACTAGATATCTTCTTGAATATCTTCAATATTCTTCTTTCTTTGCTTGACTAATCTACAAGATATGCAACATTAAATATAGTAGGTAGTCAATGTAGAAGATAAGTATATTTTGCAAACTTTTTGCTCATTTTATATATATATATTTGACATCATCAAAACTAATCATATCTAACATTCTCAATGGACGATATTGATTTGGTAATAACAAATTGTCTCAAAGAGCAAATATATAAATGCTAAAGCTCATAAATTCATATAACACTCATATATAAAAATTGCAGAGTAAAGCTCAAGAGGAATTGTTGCTTTGTTCAAGTGTGTGTCTCTTCATGTTGATCACTTCCTCTTTTATAGTATTTAGAATTAGTGACCGTTGGAAGCATTCATAATGGTTACAATATGTTTGTTGGAATCTCGCTGCCAATTTCATTAAACTTTGAAAATTCATAATTTACTCCACAAAAATCCAAATTGAGTGGTTCCAGTTTTTGTGTAAAGCTCTTAATGTCCTATTTCAAGGAAAAATATCGCAACTTATCAATTACAGCTATACAATTTCCATAAATTCGTCAAACTCATATTGCCACAGATTTAGTTCCAAATTTATAGTCAAACTTTAAAAAATCATATCTTTCAATCTACTAGTCCAAATGGCTTGTATTACATATCCAATTAAAGCTCTGAATGTCTACTTTAACCTTGTAAAATTTTATAGCATTTGTATCAAGTTTGACTGATCAAAAATATGTTGCAAGTTCTCTGCCTCCAGAAAACAAATTCAGGCAGATTTAAACACAAACTTCCAAAAATTCATAATTTCAACATATTCATCCAAAAATCACAACCACATGTTTTCCCACACAATTTTTCATGTAGAATTCAATGAAAGGATCAAAAATATCAAAATCTATCTCCTTCCAATGGTTCTGGTCAGACCAAGACAGAACCCTAATTTCATTAAATTGTGTTCTTGCAAATTTAACCACAAGAATCATTATAGATCATCATAAAACCTCTTTTAACATAATGATCATCATCATATGAACATCAAACCCTAAAAGACTCCCTCTGGCTGAAATTTAAGGTTTGAATATCTCAAGAAATACTCAACAAAATCATAGGATATTGGGTTCAAATCGAAGCAAACACTTACCAGAACTCGAATATGTGATATGCTCTTGATTCCGACAGCACCTCCTCTGGGTAAATGGAATGAAACACCTCTAAATGAAAATCCGAAACCATAGAAATGTTGCTCTCACTGAGAGGAACAACATTAGAGAAGATTTCGGAAGCTGGTATTGCCGAATCGGAAGTGAAATCGGCTCCTAAGCTTAGAGCTTTTACTATTCACCCTTTCTCTTTCCTCTTCCATTTTCTCTTGATTTTCTATATTTTCTCTTTTTCAAGTGCTGGATGAATTAATAGAGAGGCAGGAGAGATAATTAGTCAATTTCCCAATTTGCCCTTGGTTTCTATAAAAATTACCAAGATTTCGATTGTATTTCAACCGTCTAATTTCTTTTCTCTTTCCTCCACTCTTAATAATTGACTGAAATATGCCTTTCAGAAGGGAATAATGATCATTAAAAATATCATCATCTATTTCTTTGAATAACATAATTTAATTTCCAAAAGTCACATGATTATTTGACTTGTATATCATCTTTTTCCATACAGCAAAAAATGCTTCCACATGGCACAATTTGTAGCCAAATAAATATTTTTCCTCCGTTTTATTTCTATTTTGGCAGAAAATATCCCCAGAAAGAGTAAAATATTTTTTTTTCTTTTTTGGTAAATCACCATTTTGCCCTTACATTTTTGTAATTAAATTGGGCCTTCATTCTTCCCTTTTGTTTTGGCTGAAAATCCACAATAATTGGGCCAAAAGTTATATTCTTCCATTATCGCATTTTGGGCTATAATAATAGGATTTTAGGAAGACAAAAATTGAATTTCTATGTCTTATGTTGGCCCAAAATTCGTGTGTTCACTAATTACATTGTTTAGCCGTTCCAAGTGTGCCAAAATTCATCATGTGTGTGATCACCGATTGCATTATTTTGTCATTTCATGAGTTCTTTAATTCACCATTTCCCTTTTCCTTTGGATCCGAGTCAGGCTCTATGTCATCCTGACGCATCCTTAAGGAATCAAGTATGTTCTTTCAACTAATCCGCACCGAAATTTTTATGCCTTCCTAAGACACTTGTTAAACCGGGGCTTAGCAGTCCACTTGATTCAAGCTTATTTTCAATCCTCTAATTCCAAAATTCATGATATTACACATGTCATGGGTGTGTCCTCCACTCAACTTCATATTCTCCAGAATTCTCCTTCTTGGGTTCATAGGGTACATTCTTGGGGTTTTCAAGCCTTTTCACCTAAAGTTGATTCTAGTCCTTTAATTTTTTTTTTTTTTTTAAATTTTCTTGTTTGATGCTCTTGAATTGCAGGTGTTCATCTCAAATCATGGGGTACACTGGCGTCAGTTACAACTCTCCCTTAATTTCTTGGGCCATCAGTTACTAATCTTACCCTCATTTCTGGGTTTTTCGATCTACTCTTACTAGGGTGCTAAGATTAAAGAAAAAAGGGGGGAGAGAGGAAAGCAATAATAGTGGGTTTAGAAGACAGGGAGAGGGGAAAGAAAGGGTTAGGTGCAGAGAATTGTGACTACGTAGCATGCAGGAGTGATGAGGTGGCATATTAGGAGTGTCATGTGCATAAATTAGTCAACCTTAACAGTCAAAATTAACATTTTAAATAGTAAGGGTAACGTTAAACCATTTTTTAAACTTCCGGGGTAATATCTCCTCCTCAAAAACTTCTGACACTTTTTGCATATTCATAAAAACTTACAAGCATTTTTACCCTTTAACCTTTTAAAAATTTATTAATACTAGAATTTTTTAAAAGAATAATTCTAACAAAATTTAAAACTGGATTTATTTTTATTTATAAGAAGTCTGGGTGTTTGGATCTCTACAACTCGCTTAGAATTCACAATCTTATAGTTAGTTATAAGTCAATCCTTTGCCAATTGGACCAACCTTTTGGTCGTCAATTTTAATAAAATCAAAGTTCTTGATAAAATCATAATCACATAACTTTTGTGTGATCCGATGGCCAAACTCAATATAAAATTACAGGCGATAAGCTTTTACCGGTGTCATATCATATAAATGGACATCGTTTTTTTTTTTCCCGGAATATAATGGACATAGTATATCTAACAACGAAATGTTGCAGAATTCATGAGCCAAATAATAAAACAATAATTACTACACTCAGCAATTCTTATGCCGCGTTACAATTCCAGCAACTGGTAGCTCATCACTTTTTTAATTAACTTAATAATCATGATACATAAATACTTAAATCCAAATTAAAAATATCAGGTGAATAAACGATATGACAATGAAAATACAATTTTCCGTCCTAACCATTTTCCTTTCTCACCAATCTCCAGTGCTCAAAACAAACTAATATCTCCTTTTCCTGACTTGAAAGGTCATTGATCTGATAACATCATCATCAGTTTTTAGTGTGTCCTCAAGAACTGGTATGGACTCTGGTTTTGTGAAGTAGGTAAATAGGAGGTAGATGCCATCCAAGTACGTGTTGGTCTCTCCAGCCTTATTTTTCTTCTTGATGCTATATGCTAGTGGAATAACTCCTCTGTTGAAAACCTCCACATACATGCCACCTCCAGCAACAAGCAGCTGCAGAGAGAATTCACAATATATTTATCAATCCCATTTGCCTAAATTTATTTGCATATGATACAGTTTGAGTTAAGTCTTGACTTCTTCATTATTGTAAAATGTGACAAGACTGGCCAGCCACACCTGATTATTTTCTGTCTGCTTCAATATCTAGAGCTTCAACTATTAGAGTACAAGTCCCAAATCCATTAATACAAAGATAAATGAAATATATATAACCATGAGACAAATTCTATCAAATTGACTTGAGTCTCAATCTTAAGAGATCAACAACTTCATCCTAGGATGACCAGCATCACCCATAATCATATACTGCACGGTATCACCCAGAATAAAAGGCTTAAAAAAATTGCTGTATATCACAGATATGAGCATCTCCAGCTGATGAATTAAATAATAATCAGCGGCTAATGGATGGTATAATGGATCCTAAGATCATATAGCCCGTTCCTTGGGTATTTTGCTCCACTATGAGAAAATTGCAGGTTCTCTTCTAGAGAAAACAAACATTTCACTTGACCATTTAGAATAAAGGGTTAAAGTGCAATTTTAATGAAGTTTCTCACCACGAGCATCTTGCGCAATCAAGTTTTGAAGGGTCTAAAAATAGACATAATCTTTCAAAATGGTACAATTTTAGCAATTCCATTAAATTGGCTCAAATGTCCATTATAAAGCTAAAAGGAGAACAAGTGTGATAGAGTCTGATTTTATTAATATTTATTTTATTAATTGAGTCTGTTTTTATTATCATTTTAGGAAATCTGAAAATAAATGGATTATCCACAAATAGGATTTAAGATATTTTAGCAATATTATTTATTATTTTAGATATTTCAGAATAAGTGGAATATCAATAAGTAGGATTTAGTTCCTAGATTTTAGATATTATTTGGATTTTTTAGTTTGAATTTTGAATTAGATTTTATCTCTCTGTACTTCTATAAATTGGCCTTTGGTCTATTCAATAAAACATGGAATATTTAGAGAGTAAATTGATTTAGGAGATTTTCCAGGGCTGTTCTTAGAGAGTTAGTGAGATGCTTGCTTTCTTTTTATAACAGAGTATTGGGCTGTTTTAGAGAGAAGGTGAGATTCTTGCTTACTCTTTATCTCAGAATACCTTTATCCTTCTCAACATAAATTCTCAAATTATCATCTAACTTTCTCATTTATCAATTACTTTACTTAGTACCTTAACAAAGTGTATCCCACATTAAAAAGTTAATAGATGTTTGAACCAATTTTACAGAATTGCTAAAATTGCACTATTTTAAAAGATTATGTCAACTTTTGCGCCCTTTAAAACTTAATTGTGCTAAACGCTTATAGCAAAAAACTTCGTTGTTAAATTTGCACATTTAACCCTAAAATAAATGGCTTGAAGATTCACTTTTACATTCATTCTTTTTTTATCAAAAACTCCTACATTCATTCTCAAGACACGACATTGTGTGTCCGTTAAATTGCAAAAGATATCCAAACATCAGATCCAAAAGCTATCTCACAGGAACAAAAATGAAATTTAGACTGTTCAAATCAAAGACAAATTTCACTCTGAATTTGTTAATCTCATTCAACTAGGAAGGCTACATTATATAGGCTGAGGAGAGCAATCAACGGAGTAAATAAGGGGATTACAATCAGCAATTATTTCCTAAATATTTCCTAAACAGTGACGCACTAAATTAGGGATTATGATAAATAAGAGATAATTGAGATATCATCAAATATAAATTGATTTGATTTCCAACACTCCCCCTCAAACTGAAGGGTAGATGTCAATCATTCCCAACTTGCCTCAAAAACCTTCAGACGTAGTTTTGCCCAGTGGCTTCATCATAATATCTGCAATCTGATATGCAAATTGTATGAGAGACAAATTCATAATGCCAGCTTCAATCTTTTCTTTAATGAAGTGTATGTCAATCTCAACATGTTTTGTTCTATCATGATATACTGAGTTCTTGACTATTTCAATGCTGGCCTTATTGTCACAACAGGGCCGCATTGCTCCCTTATGCGGAATTCCTAACTCTTTCAGTAACCTAATGACCCAGAGTCCTTTCACTTACTCTATCGACAACAGCTCTTAATTCTGCTTCTGCATTGCTCCTTGACCCCCATAGTTTGTTTCTTACTTCTGCACGCAACCAGATTTCCCCAAACATATGTGCGATACCCAGAGGTTGACTTCCTAGTTTCTCTCTCCCTCGCATGGTCTGCATCGATGTAGATCTCGATGTTTCTAGCTATGCCTTTCTTAAAGAAGATCCCTCGTCCAAGATTAAGTTTCAGGTAGCTTAAAATTCTGTACACAACCTCTATATGTTCTTCTTGTGGCTGATGCATAAATTGACTAACTATTCCAACGGCATAGCTGATGTCTAGACGTGTGTGGGTTAAGTATATCAATTTTCCCACAAGTCTTTGGTACATTTCTGAGTCGACTAGAACACCTTGTGGCTTGATCTCTAGGTGACACCCTTCTTCCATTGGTGTCCTCTAAAGTTGAGTATCCAACATTCATGTCTCATGCAACAGATCCAAGGTATACTTTCGCTGTGATACGTTGATGCCCTTCTTAGTTCTTGCTACTTCCATGCCTAGAGAATACCTCATTTGTCCAAGATTTTTTACTTGGAATTCGGTAGACAAATCCTGTTTCAGTTGAGCTATGGACTCTTCATCATTTCCTGTAATGACAATGCCATCAACATAGACGATCAGGATAGTCCCGTTCCCATTAACACGTTTGATGAACAATGTGTCATCTGCTTGTCCCTAGGTGTACCCAAGTCCTTTCACAGCTTTGGTGAATCTACCGAACCATGCTCTAGGGGATCGTTTCAGCCTGTATAAAGACTTATTGAGTTTACTTACAGAATTGTTAGAGGTTAGAACTCCATCAGGGATCTCCATGTATACCTCTTCCTCTAAATCTCCATTCAGGAATGCATTCTTTACATCCAGTTGGTGCAACGACGAATCCAAGTTGGTTGCGATTCATAACAACACTTGGATGATATTTAACTTAGCTACTAGAGAAGTGTCTCTTGATAATCAATCTCATATGTCTAGGTATATCCTTTTGCAACAATTCTTGCTTTGTATTTATTGATACTACCATCTGGATTGAATTTCGGGGTGAAGATCTATTTACATCCTACTGGTTTCTTTCCTTTGGGAAGCATTGTAATCTCCCTCATTTTATTTTCCTTGAATGCTTTCAACTCCTCTTCTACAGCTTGTTTTCAATTCGGATCAAACATAGCTTGCTGAAATGTGCTTTGAATTTTTATCTGTGCACTATGTACAACAAAACTTTCCATTTTTGTAGACAAATTACCGTATGAGACAAAATTGAATTGTATGCTGAGTACAAGATCTTGCCCCTTTTCTCAAAGCAATAGGCCAACCCAGTTCTTTAGAATTTAATCCCGGATTGGAGTTATAGTCATTCCTTTGAATGGGATAGATAGTTCTACCAGTGTTTGGTTCTTCTTGAACTTGTTGATTGGAATCTTCTTCTCACCTTGTTTCAGTATCCACCCCTGAATTAATCTCAACATTTATTTCCAGTTCATTGGGTGTGGGTTCAATTTCATGATCAGGTTAGATAGGATTAGGCTGGTCTATGGGGACAAACGTAAAATCAAGGTCTACTATAAGGTTAGGCTGTGATGGTGGTGATGTGTCTGGTGGGGCTGTGAAGTGAGATTCTTCTGAAATTAGCCATTCAACATCAGTATACTCCCCCTGAATGGGCTATGTAGGATAATAAGCTTTGTCTTCGGAGAAGACAGTATCTCAGGAAATGAATAGTTTCTTGGAAGTAGGATAATAGCATTTATACCCTTTTTGAGTGGGGGGAGTAGCCAAAAAATACATTTGTTAGCTTGAGCAACGAATTTGTCACCATCATTTTTGTGAACAAAAACGATGGCACCAAACACTTTTGGGGGTAAAGAATTGATGAGTAAACAAGTTGGAAAGTGTTCAAGAAGCTTTTGGATAGGAGTGATGTCATTAAGGACTTTGGAGGCTATACTAGTAATGAGGTAAGTGGCTGTGAGGACGGCGTCACCCTAGAAAATTGTGGGAACACTCCTCTCCATTAATAAGGTTCGGGTTACTTCCAACAAGTGACGGTTCTTACGCTCGGCCATTCCATTCTGTTGAGGGGTGTAAAAGCAAGAAGTTTGATGATGAATTCCTTGCTGATCAAGAAATTCCTTAAAGACTCTACTCATATATTCCTTAGCATTATCACTTCGTAATACCTTAATAGAAATATTGAATTGGGAGCACACAAAGGTATAGAAGTTTTGAAATACTTTGGCTACTTTTGACATTTCCTTTATTAAGCAAACCCATGTGGCTCTTGTGTGGTCATTTATAAAAGTAACAAACCATCTATCATTAGTTAGAGTTTTCATTCATGCTGGTCTTCAAATGTCAGTGGATTAGTGTGAATGGTGCGGAAGGGGTGTAGGGCTGTTTAGGATACAAGGATCAGGTTCGTTTTGCAAGTTGGCAAGTTTCACAATGAAAAAGAACAGAATTTTTATCGAAAAAACTTGGAAACACATGTTTTATATAATCAAAACTATGGTGACTTGAACGATAATGCCATATCAATACATCATTATTTTGAGAATCAGAGCTAACCAGTGCTCTACTCCTTCCATGCATCTTTATTCTTCAAACTCGATCCTTCCAGGTAGAACAGTCCATCCCATTCTCTAGAAGTCCCAATCGTCCTCCTCAATCTGAAATCCTAAAAAACACATAGATCATCATCAAAGATTACTGAGCATATACAACCTTTAGTCAATTTGCTCACAGATATTAAATTATAAGTGCAGGCACAAATAGGACATTGTGTATTTCCAAGTGATTAGATAATGTGACCGTGCCAATTCCCTTAACCCGTGTGAAAACACCATTAACTACTTTTACTTTTGAGATGTTCGTAACAGAATTTAAGGTTGTAGAATAAGTTTTCGTTACTGGTCATGTGATCCAAGTGTCGTCACCTGTCATCACAGTATTGAGAGCTATAATGGAATTACTTGATTGTACCAAATTCACACTAGGAACGGAGTTTGAATTATTTTGCTTCTCAAATAGCTTACGAAGCACTTGTAGTTCTTCTTGGCTCAGGTGATCACCATTCTCAATTTTCTGCTCAGTTGTGGTAAGGTGACTCTGGGAGGTCTGTTTTCTATTGGATGGCTTGCCATGCAGCTTCCAACATTCTTCTTTGATATGGCCCTTCTTTTTGCAATAGTTACACCATTTGTTATTCCTTCTATACCCTTGTGGCCCTCTCACAACAAGTGCTGAACTCTCAACTTGACTTGGACCACTTTGGTTCAGGAGTTTCCTGCTTTCCTCGAATTGCGCAAAAGTTGACCACATTCAACAGAAGTGGTAGAAGTCACAATCCCATGATTCTGCCCCTTATCTCCTCAAAAAAGCTGTTTAGGCCTAGCAAGAAATCGTGTATCCTTCCATCTTCCATTATTTTCTTGTATAGTTGAGCACCTCGATGTTCTTCCATGGGTGGACCACAAACAAGTTCTGCTGTTGCCACAATTTTAGTAAAGCATTATAATATTCAGTTATTGACAGGTTACCTTGTCTTAAATCATGAAGTTTCCTTTTCAAATAAATCAAGGCAGTAGTGTTATCAAGAGAGGAGTAGATTCTCCTGGCTGGATCCCAGATTTTTTTAGCGGTGTTCGCAAGAAGATAGCCTTCACTAATGTCCACAGTCATTGAATTGCACAACCAACTCATTACCTGATTATTTTCAGCGAACTAGGTGTCAAAATTGGGATCATTAGGAGCTGTTCAAAGAGCTTCACCATTAATGTACTTCTCCTTTCTCTTGCCATGCAAATACCTCAAAACACATTGGGACCATTGAAGGTAATTCTTCCCATTAAGTTTATGATTAATAATCATTCCTTGATTTTCTGTAAGAGATGCAAATTCTGATGTCACCTCAGGGGTTTGCGCGTCCAGTAGTGGTCGATGAAGAAGTAGTGCTGCCTTGTGTTGAAGCATTAGTACCGGACATTAGTGCCGTAGGAATGACTCCAGAATTTGCTGGGATGTGAGGAACAGATCCGAAAAGGGGAGGAAAATCACGAGAATCCATGTTCTGGACGAAGAACGACAACAACGCATGGGGAACAGTGGCAGCCTATCGTACTCCCTCCCTCTCTGAGTCTAGGTCGAACTCATAGGCTCTAACACCATGTTCAAATCAGGGACAACTTTCACTCTTAATTTGCTAATCTTATTCAACTAGGAAGGGTGCATTATATAGGCTGAGGAGAGTAATCAAAGGAGTAAATATGGGGATTACAATAAGCAATTAGGGGATTACAATCAGCAATTATTTCATAAATATTTCCTAAACAGTGAGGTACTAAATCAGGGATTATGATAAATAGGAGATAATTGGGATATCATCAAATCTGAATTGATTTGATTTCCAGCATACACGAAGAAAATGCATGAGTTCAGTGTCATTTTATTTCCCTTCTCTTGTGAAATATCAAGTAACCATTATCATCACTTACCTCATTATCATTATCTCTAATCCTTCCACATTGTTAAGATGAGAAAATAGTTTCGATTAGAATGTCTAGATATCAATCATGGAAACATACGACATCAAAGAGAAAAAGTAAAGAACTAAATGGCCCATGGGAAGCAAGATACATGATGGTTGAACATAATAAGCTTCATCCATGAACACCTTAGTTTCTTTAGTAATGCTTCTGAATAATATCCCTGGTCCTTTATTCCTGTCCAATGCCAGTTTAAAACTCATGATCATCTTAACTTCAGAATTCCATTCATATTGTAAATGCAACAAGCGCTTGTTAGAAGAATGACAATTCAGGACCTGATTGGAATATCAGTGTCAAATATGGGCTTTCTAGCTGTGACAAGTTATAAAAATTAGTAAACACTGGAACTTTAATTAGTGACCATGTTTTGGTCAAAAAAAAAAAAATAGTGACCATGTTCTTGTTTGACAGTGATTGTCTAATCAAGTCCTGAATCGTCATTTTCCAAAGGAAGTTTACTATCTAGTGGCATTCCTGATTTCACATTAGTATTGTGTGATTAAAACATATATATTAGACCTCCCCTGAACTTTGTGCACTTACCACAATACCACACTATGCTACCATTTTTTTAAACTTCGAAGTTCAAACAATTCCAACAACTGAGGACAAAGTGAATCTTAATAATCCTCCAATGAAGTGAAAGTTAAATGGAATGATGACCTGAGATTATTTTATGGTAATTAATCAAAGCTCGAGAGGGCAGGGCAACAAGTAGTACACTGTATTTTTTCCTATCATAAAATTATATAACCTTGAAGGGCTATGTATGAGAGTTTTTGAAGAGGGTGGAGTGAGGTAATTATTAGAATGGAGTAATATGAAATCGGGTGGAGACAATAAAGTATTATAGTCCTCTGCAATTTCAAATATGCTATTATTTTTTGAGAGAATAATCCATTTGTTGAATTTGACAGCAAACACTCAAAATTCATATTGCCTATGATGCATTACATTGGAAAGCAAGACAGTACGAAACCTGAAACCTAAAAATAATAACCTTAAAATCCCTTGTTACTCCAATAAGCTTAAGTGATAATTAATGGATGAGAACATTTGCATCCAAACACACAAAGAATCATATCAGTGGCAGCTTCAGAATAATAAAGATTTTCATATACTTCATTGCAATTTTGCAAAAAGTCCTTTGATCTGTTTTTCCTAAATACACAGATACGAAACTTTAAAAATTGCGGGGTGGACCTGGAAAGCGTGATTTGAAATTCCTTCTAATCCACACCACTACTTTCCTTTAAAGGCAAGCACACTAGTTTCAATTTTTCCCACTTTATTTTACCAATTCATTTCATCGAAGCAAAAAAGAAAGCATTTAAACTTCCATAGGTTTTTTAAAACAAAAAAAAAAAAATGGAGAAATAGAATACACTCGTAGGCCCTCTGCACCACGAGAACATCTGATCTAAGAGAAGAGGTAATCAACCGCCTTGGTTGATAGAAATTCACTGATATTCATAGTAAAAGTCACTCAGATGAAGATGAAATTGAAAATTAATTATGGCAATTAAACGTGAAAAAATATGATTTAGAGTATTGATACCTCCTCGAACTTCTGAGTAAGTGCTAGTCGCTCATCCTCGGACATGTCAGGCCTCAAGACAGCCATTGTCTCGTACTGTCGGAGTCCGGGTGGGCATTGTGGTTCCTCCTTCTCCTCCACAGAAGTAAACCCCGTTCCAGGAGAAGTCGGGTCGTCATCCGAACCGAATCCACCTTCGAAGAAGGAACCGGCGAAGTCAAGGGTTTGGGCTTGGATGGAAAATCCAGAATCTATTCTCTTCTGGCGATAGATTGATCCTAATTGCGTAGAAAAAGGTATGAGGCAGTGAGAAAAGCTTAGAATTGAAGAAGATAAAAAAACTTTGGGACAATTCGGCACTTTAAGCGGAATCGAAGAAGAGATTGGAGTAGAAGTGAGTGAAGAAGTTGCCATTGATGCGCTCTGCTATTCGCCTCCTACACGGATAAGGCAAACCCCGCTTTATAGGCGCTCGTCCTAGTGCGAGTTACGACGTCGTTAATGTTGCCCTTGGTACAATTCCATGCCCCAAAATTTGTATACCCTGTTGTACACATTCGGATTCGCCCAAAAACTAATCCAGTCTATTTTTATCCCCAACATTTATACCCACCCCAAATCAACCGTATGTAATAATTTATTTTTAATTTATAAGTGTTTATAAATTATAATTTATAATATATAAGATAAGTATATAAAAAAAATTTTATTTTAACTTACATAATAAACATTTATTATCTAAAAATAAGCTATCTCAAACTTTATTTAGACAGTTATTACCTTCCCTTTTATTCTTAATAAAGTTAAAAAGATTATTTCATACTTATTTTTATTTTTTAGATAAAATATAAATTTCATTTCATGATTCCTTAATATCACACCAAACAAATGTTATATAATCATCACTCTATTTCATTACATTACTTATTAAATTTTATTTCATTCTCATGAACTCCAGGAACTAAATGGGTCACTCGATTATTAGAATTTTTTTGTGTGCATAGTTTTCCTTTTATAATTGACTTTGCCAAATTTATATTTAAAATTCATTTAATAAAATCATGTATGAATATATAATCACAAAAAATATGAATTTTATAAAGTAGTTTACAATTTGATAATTATATTTAATAATGATTATTATTAGGACAATGCTTTGATCAAGTAAATTAGGTCAAATATGTCCATTAGTCCATTTATATCTTGCCACATGTGCTAATTTTCCCCATCAGCATTTAAGCTCCGAAATCCTGTTAAACCACCGAAATCCTACCATTTGATTGGCTTCTCCCTTTCTGTTGTGTTAGATTAGGTCCCCCCGTACATCTACCATTGAATCTCTCTACGCCCACCTCATGTTCTAGCTATGTGTTTGTATTTCTTTCTTTCTTTCTTTCTTTTTTTTTTTTTTTGTTGCAATTTCTGCTCATTCTTTCGTTGGGGTTCAATGAGCCGTTCACGGCCACTGCTCTTTGCCAATCACACTGTAACAGCTTCTCTGGGCCGATAACATCGTTAAAGACGCCCTAGAGTTCTATCTTTTATTGTTATTTTTGAAAAAAAGAATGTTTTTCCAAACTAACGATGGGTGGCTTAACAAGATTTTGACGTTTAAATGCTGATTGGGAAAATTAATACATGTGGCAGAATATGATTAAAGTAATAGACATACGTGACCTAATCAACTTGACCTAAGTATCGTCATTCTTATTAATTGTAATCTAATAAGTGACATGATTATTTCAATATATATAATTTTCACTTCATTTATTATTATTATTATTATTATTATTAAAAGTATTTTAAAATTTTAATTTCAACATCTGTGTTCTGAGATTGAACATGATGATAATGCATTTTTTTCAATTTAAATACTTATCCTCCTCTTAGGAGGCTGATTTAGTTCTGTGGGTGATGATTGCAAGGAGTGTGCCTATAACAATGGCTATAAGAAAATACAAGCAATTTTCTCTTGCCTCACCAGCACCCCTGACGGGAATGCTTGAGTTTGCACAGCTTGCTCATTGGCTTGCCATGATGGCCATCAACTAGATCTTTTCTACTATAAGGACAATAGAATTGTGGTTTTTCATCGCAACTGAATTGAAAAAAGATATGATTTTGAATAAATCTCTTCTTTTGACAGTGAAATGTGTAGATTTTTGGGCGTACATGGAGTGTAGTTTTGTATTCTTAAGATACCCACACGAACTGGATCACATCAAAGTCCGGCTATAATACACAACAAAATACACCGAAGGAAGGAGAGAAAAATGATTTTTTCACAATGTATCTCTTTTGGGAGGTTCGTCTTATTATCACACGCAGAGCATAAAACCATGTAAATAGAACTGTTCCCACCAATTTTTACGGGAAAAACCGTTCCCACAATTTTGTTTCAAATATTTGGGGAATATTGCTAACAAATGACCCAGAATATTGTCAACAAATACCCCATAAAATTAGGTATTTTATTTTGGCCCAAGGCTAGTGGGTTTGGGCCTGATCCACCCTTTCCACCAAGGGTGGATCAAGCCCATTTCCCAACATTTGCCACTCACATTTGAGAAACTGTGAGCCTTGTCTCTCTCTTTTCCTTCTTTCATACTATGTGTTTTACCGTGACTGCGTGGGTATGACGTCTCCTAGGTGCTTATACTAGGAATCCCTTTCATACAACTAGCATAAGACAACCTTTCTCTGTGTAGTTTGTATTTAATATTATACCTCTTATGTCCTAAATTTACCAATATACACTTTCACATGGCTTATCTAATCCCTCTCAAGTCAAGATAAAACTTAGATCGTCTTTTCATATGTTTAGTGTCCACACTTATGAAATTACAAAAATTAATATCATAAGGGACATGTCTCAGAAACCATCATAGGTGTATATATTCCAAGTAATCTTCCTTTCGCTCATATATCATTTTGATATGCTTCAATCGCTTTCCTAACATAATACATTGGATCGTATCAATCGTGATCCTAGGACGAATGTTAAGGTATCAGTCATTGAAGTATACCTCCATGACAATGTCAAAGTCAAAGGATATCATAGAAGTGTTTAACCTTCTTGGGACTCACACAACAATAAAGCGGGGATCCATTCACTTGCTTCTCATTTGCGATTCTTTCACACATGTGGTATAAATCACATGCTATGGTGTTACTCTTGCACTATAAGAGCGTACATCGTTTTTAATCTTATTATTAACACTGCATAGACATAAGTTTAGATACTCCCAATATCTAGACCCAAATTCTTCTACTCCATTTATCTCTTAGGATGTCAATGTTGAAGAATTTGTTGTCTGGCAATAGGCATCATAGAATCGAGCATCCATAATTCAATCCATATTTATATTTATATCTTATTGGATCTTATCTCGACATACTATACTCTTATCGAGGCGACATAATTTGTGTTTCTTCTCTACCATATTAGCATTCTTGCTGCTTTACTAGTGAACACAATTGTCTCATCTTTGCATACTCCTCCTGAGCATCAAGGGACGTTACTTGTGTGAGATAGCCAAACTTACCTGCATGTACGACATACTAGACATTGTATACCTTCATATAAACACATAAATTTATCAAGAAATATTTTCATTAATCATAAACATATTACATAATGTCTGTAATTTTACATTTTGTGCATTCCAATAACCTTCACATATTTGTCATATATTTCCTTGGCTATTAGGTTGGTTCGGGGTCTGCGACCATACTCTTGGTCGAAATATGTTGTATAGTAAAAACTTTCTGTGCTACATAATCCCTCACAAAATTGTACTTTATATCTATTTGTTTTGTCTAGCTATGATATTTGGGATCTTTCATATAGGTTATGGCTGCAATATTGTCATAATATACTGACATCAAATTTGTGCTTTCCTTTCCAAATCCAGGGTGTTCAATAAATCTCTTGAGCCATATAGCCTCTTGCACTGCTGAGGTGCATGCCACAAACTCAGATTCTATAAGATGTAGGACAATGCACGTTTGCTTCTTGCTGCTCCAACATATGGCGCCATTATTTAGCAAGAAAGTATATCCTGAAGTGGATCTTCGCTTAACTTCATCTCTACCCAAATCAACGTCAGAGCATCCAACCAAGTGTTGATCTCTTCCCTGATAGCATAGTGTTAGAATCGTATGCACAACGGAAGAATTTTAAAAATTTTCACCAATCCTAATTGAGGATTTATCAACAGTGTTTAAACCAAGTTGGAAGGATTCATACCTTTTGATGATTCAGAGTTTTCACGATCTCTAGGAGCCAACACGTCAGGTTCGCTCCCTCTACCGGTATCCACACGAATGTTCTCCAACCGAGACTGCGTGCTAGCGCCTCTAATGTCACCTAGGGTTTCACTTGCAGCTCTCAATTCTCATGTGTGTATCAATATATTTGCTCTATCAAGTTTATAACCTCTGTGGGCTATTTTCAAATTTCAAAATTAATCATCATTAATTTTGAAATTAATTAACAATTAATTATCTTGATGAGCTAATTAAATAGATTCAGTTTAAATTAAATCTGTCCAACAGTTTTAATTTAACCTATTTATTTAATCCAAATAAAGAGCCATTAGATTTAATTTATCTTCATAAATTAAATCTGAGATACTATATCTCTATCATGTTAGTTATTAAATTTAATATATCTTAATAAATTAAATTTAAAACTAACACAATATAATAATATCATATAATATATATATATATACATATATATATATAAGATATATATTTCGAAAATATATATATCTATATAATATTATTAATGAATTTTATATTATATATATATATATATATAATTCGTCCACCCTAAATTAAACATTATCTCGTGTTGGGCCATTCTTGTGTGCGACCCTGTAGGCCCATATGAAGTTGGCAGTAGGCTAATAACTATACTAACCCAAAAGTCGCAAGCGGTCTCTAGCAAGACATTACGACTACCCAATTCATATAAGGATCGATATCACGATGCAACCTGTCATACAACCATGTCACGTCCCTTTTGTCACACTATATATCGATCAAGGATAAGGCATGTGTTAGAACCAGCTGACACCCAAGAGGGGGGTGAATTGGGTGTAAGATAAAAACTTAAGAACTTTGAAAATCTTTTCGCATCTTAGAGGAAGCAATAAATATGAAAGTGATGAATCATAAATCACAGTTAGATATTTAAATGATATATGCTAGAAGTATAAGAGCTTAGGGAAGAGAATATCAAACTGTGATTTATCCTGGTTCGGCCTAATCCACGATGACCTACGTCCAGTCCCCAGGCTCCTCCTGAGATTTTCAATCCACTATCTTCCTCAAGTTTTACCGGGTACTTGAGAACCACTACAATCTCACAAGTTTGATCCGGGCACTTGTGAAGCCTTTACAATTCTCGCACTGAGATTACTCCCCCTTACACACCGTAAGGTTACAACCAAGTTGCTCCCCCTTACACACCGTAAGGATACAACTTTGATGATGAAAGATTACAATCAATCTTCTCTCTTAGAAGTGAATAAGATGAACACTGAAGTACAATACAAATAATATCTCTCTCAAAGGTAAATCATATAGAAGCTAGAGAATCAGAGAGTATGTGCGATGAGTATTGATGTCAGGATGTTGGCATTTGGACGATGTATCCTCTAAGTCTTACTTCTATTTTAGATGATCTTCTATTTATAGCTCATGAGGATTGATGACCGTTTGAGCATTTCAACATGTCCGTTAGAGTGACGTAGCTTTGTTTGACCGTTCTTCGATTTTAAAAACTAGCCGTTGGAACGTTGGCCGCTCCGCTCCGTAAACTCAACTTTTATCTCTTCTCATCATCTCTTCATTGTTTTACTGGAAAAGTGCATTAAACACTAATACAATGAAGTGTTAGAGTGATTAGAAGCAATAAGAATGAGTTATATGATCATTCCATTGATTTCCAGAATCTTCGGGACGTTGCTCTGCTTTCCTGGGAAGCATTACTCGAGTACTTACTCGAGTAAACATCAAGTTTCTTCACAGGTTACTCGAGTGGCTACTCGAGTGGCCTTCCATTTTTTGCATAGCTTACTCGGGTAGTAACTTGAAGTTCTCTTCTAAATAATTCTGAGTACCCGGGTAGTAACTTGAAGTTCGACTTGAGGTTCTGGTAATAACTTGAGGTTCTGGTAATAACTTGAAGTTCGACTTGAAGTTCTGGTAATAACTTGAAGTTCTACTTGAAGTTCTGGTAATAACTTGAAGTTCGACTTGAAGTTCTCTTTAAGTTTCTGTCTCTTTTTGCTAGCACAGTGCTTTACTCCAGTAGTGACTTGAAGTTTTTGTCTAAATAACTCTTCAAGTTTTGCTAGCACAGTGCTTTACTTGAGTAGCTACTCGAGTATTCATTAAAGTTTACTCGAGTACATACTCGAGTATCATCGGGAAAAACTTTGATGAACTTCAGGTTTTTGCTTACCACAGTGAGTTACTCGAGTAGCTCCTCGAGTAACATTAGCAGGATTGAAAATGCCGAGAGCAACCGCAAGTGATCTACATGGTTACTCGAGTACTTACTCGAGTAACATTGGCAGGGCGAGAGTAATTGGAAGTTTTCTATCTGATTACTCGAGTACCTACTCGAGTAAAGTCTTTTGTTATCAACCAGTTACTCGAGTGGTGCCTTCAAGTGAATTCTTGATTTTGACTCGAAACATGGCAAATTATATATCATCGGAAAGCCCTCATTATCTACATTCCAATGCAACAAGAATCAACTCCAAACTCGTTGTATACAGAAAGTTATGATCCAAAGAGTATCTACTGTTCTTAGACAATCCTGAAATCACGAGCAGCAACTTCCAGAAGTCATAGCTCTTAGGATATAGCTTCAAATGTGACAAATTATATATCCATGGAAAGCTCTTTGAGTCTTCTTTCATATGGCACCAGTTTCGTCTTAATCCGATATGTATTTTGAGAGTTATGTCCAAAATACCAAAACTGTCCTGGAATATGACGCTGATTCATGTGTCAACTTTCGAGGCTTATATCTCTCTCATCGGACCTCCTTTGAATGTTATCTTAGTGTCAAAAGTTCGTGTGGGAAGTCTAGTTTCCAATGCCACTAGTTTCAGTTCGATCCGACGTGTTGTTGGAGAGATATCATCAAAATACCGAACCTCTGTTCTGCCGAGCGAAAACAGAGTCCCATTTACTTCAAGTGCCGCCTCGAGTAATTCATCAAATAACCCGACAGATTACTCGAGTAAGGCCTCGAGTAAACACCTCCAAAATCAAACAATGCCATATTACTTGAGTGATTACTAGGGTAATCATCCCCAAAGGTACCATAGCTTCCGTATACATCATTTTAGCTTCGTATTGACCCATTCCAACTTCCGTATGATCATAGAAACCTCCGGTATCACTTCTAGGAGCTTGAATCTTGATATTCTCATGTGATCTTGCAAGTTCTTCTTTCTTTAATCTCTTTCTTCTTATTTTTCCTCTTGATGATCATTCTTCATAACCCAACTTCAATCTTCTTGATGAATATCTTCAATCTTCATCTTTCTTTCTTCTTTCTTCAATTCCTTGCCTCTTGATTTTCTTCTTGATGATTATTCTCCATTTATGAGGCATTATAATATCAACCCACAATGATGTCTATGACTAATCTACAATATATACAACATTAAATATGGTAGTTAGTCAATGTGGAAGATAAGTATATTATACAAACTTTTTGCTCATATTTGACATCTATATTTGACATCATCAAAACTATTCATATCTAACAGCATGGATAATGTCATCCTCTTGTTCCTGACCATTACTTTCTCGATTCCTGACTAGCCAGATAACAGAGACAGAAACTCCTTTCATCATAGTATGGCCATACATTTCTTAGACTCGCTCATCGAGGGGCCCAGTAATATCTCTCTACTAATGTGAGGGACAAATTCCATCTTGATCATTCATATTCCTCTGCATGAAAAACCACCAAGCCCGATCATAGCCTTTATAATCACCCGGTCAAAAGTGACTTTTGACTAGTTCAAAGCTTAGCAACTCTCATATAGGAATCCATGATGACCTCAGGTCTAAGGGCATTGTGACGTGGTTATACATGATAAAAGCTTATGACTTGATCCATGTAGCTTTCTCATAGTGGGTCGGTCCAGCACCTTATACTCTTATAAGTGCCTAAGACTTTGATTCGTATCTCTATATCTTATCAAAGTCATACTGATCTTGTTTCATCTCTACTCCCGCATAGATGACCGACTAAGGACATTTTAGGACAATCTTTATGAATTATCCAAGGATACAATTATCACAGTTAACATACAAATAATATAATAACAGAATGGAGAAATTTCATTAAAATAATAATGTTCAAAGTACAATGATTGGCCCTTAGGGCACAATTTCCAACACATAGTGCATAATCTAATATGCCCTTCAAGTATCTCAAAATCCTCTCCACTGCTTTCCAATGTTGCTCATTGGGATTTGACTGGAATCTACTAACTAGTCCAACAACGTAATAAATATCTGGCCTTGTAAACATCATTGCTTAGATCAAAATTCAAATGGCACTAACATAGGAAACCCTTTCCATTTTCTTCTTTGCTAACTCAGTTTTGGGACACGTATCAAGACTTAAGGTTACTCCAGAAGTTATTGGGGTATCTAAGGGATTGCAGTCTTTCATATTGAATCTCTTAAGAATTTTCTTGTTGTATTTCTCATGTGAAAGAGAGATAATTCTTTTAGAATGATTCCTTTAGATTTTAATTCAAAGTATATTCTCTGCTTCACTTAAGTCTTTCGTCTCAAATTTCGATGATAGCCATTCTTTAATAGCTAAAACTAAATTTAGACTATTTCCAACCAATAGTATGTCATCTACATATAGGGATAATATCACAAAATTACCCTCAAACCGCTTAATGTAGATGTAGTGGTCCTCTTCAATCATTTGAAAGTCATAAGAGGTTATTACTCTGTGAAACCTCAAATACCACTGTTTGGATTATTGTTTCAGTCCATGAATGGACCTCTTGAGCTTACAAACTTTGCTCTCCATTCCTTTCTTAATGAAACCTAGTGTTGTTCCATATAGATTTCTTCATCTAGATCACCATTTAGAAATGTGGTTTTTACATCCATCTAATAGAGTTCCAGGTCTAAACTATATACTATTGCCAGAATAAGTCTTGTAGAATTGAAACGTAGAACAACTGAGAAGGTATCCTCTTAATCTATACCTTTCTGTTATGTGTACCCCTTTGCAACCAATCAAGCCTTGTATTTGTCAATTGATCCATCAACTTTTCTTTTTTATTTTTGGAACTCATTTGTTCCCAATGGCTTTACACCCTTTTGGTAAATCAACTAGTTTATAAACTTGATTCTTTTTCATTGAATCAATTTCCTCTTCCATTTCATTATTCCATTCATCCTTAGCAAGACGTGATAAGGCTTCTTGCACAGAACATGGCTCATCATCTCCGTCTGGAGTAATAAGTTCCTCTCCCTCTATAGAGAAGTATCTACTAGGTACATTTCCCCTGCCACTCCTTCTTATGGGAGCTTTTTGTCTCATTCACTTCTCTTGCCTAGGCCTTTGTAAAGACCTTTATGAGCTCCCACTCAAGTCAATATATTGAGACAATTGAGGATCATTAGTCTGAGTTTGTTCTGTATTGCCTTGTTCTTGTGTCTTATAAAGAGATACTATACGATCAATATCTCCCCTGCTAGGAAATTCATTTTCTAGAAATATAGTATCTCTTAATTCAATTTCAATCACAGTTCCATCTTCAATTTTGTTGGGATTGGCAGGCACAGCAGAAGAATTTAAAAATTTTTGCCAATCCCAATCGAGGATCTATCAACGGCATTTAAACCGAGTTAGAAAGATTCGTACCTTTTCAGTTGAGGGTTTTTTTTATCTCTAAGAGCTAACACCTTGTAACACCCCAAATTTTGGTTAAGGGCAAATGAGAATTTTTGAGAATGTAATCGTGGATTAAAGTTGAATTAATGTGTATTTGTGACAATATTATCGAATATGTCATAATTGATGGAAAATTTATAGAATGGAAATATTGGCCATAAGTTAGTAGTAAATAGGGAAATTAATTATTAACTAAGAGAAAAATGAGAAGTGTGATAAAATGGTTAATGGATGGATTAGAGAAACTAATTGATGGTTTACCTTATGAGAGCCAATGGGAAGATGACATGTGGCAAAAGTGGGTATGAGAGAGTAAAGAAAAGTCAAATATATTTTTAAGCAATTCTCTCTCCTCTCTTACCTTGGTTTCTGCTAAAGTGGTATGGAGGGAGTATTATCATCATTCTTCATCTCCTTCACACTCAACCTCTCTCTTCTCTATCTCTTGAGTTCAGCGCCGTTTTTGCTAAAAGAAGAAGGAAGAAAAGCTTGAAAAGGTATGGGAAGATGATCTCAAATGCTCAAACTCATTTCTTTAAAATTGTTCCTTGAGTGATGAGCTTCATTTTGATGGTTGTAGTGTGTTCATTGGTGTTGGATTGTGATTTCAAGAGATTGTGAAAGTTGAAGGATCAAAAAGTCCCTTTAAGGAAGTTATTGAGGTGAGTTAAAGAAACCTATCTATCTAAGTTTTGTGCCAAATGGAGTAGTTTTGAATTTATGGGATTTATTGGCCATTTTCAAAAAATGATGATCAATGGACATTTGGCATTTTATTGGTATGAAAATGGTATGTTTGGAAGGTATATGGATAGATAGGATTGATTTGGGATTGAATGATTAAGTTTAGTGATTTTGCAAATTTAGTGTTTAATGTTGCCCAAGACCAAAGCATGATAATAGAATAGGATTTTCTTACTTTTAACGCTTCCATTGATTTCCTTGGGTGTGTTTATGTGGGAGTAGCTTTGGCTGAGGTTTTGGGTCCAATGGTAGCTTTTGGTAAGAATTCTGGAAGTGTTGTCATTGTTTCTGTATTTTCTGATTCTGATATGGTCACTCAAGTGATCTGGGTTTCACTCGAGTAAGAAATGAATATCACTCGAGTGAGGTAGGGTTCCACTCGAGTGAGTCGATGTAATTCTTTCTCTTCCCTTTAGTTTTTATATTGCACTTCGGTGAAAAGAGCAAGTAGTGTTGTCTCACTTGCGAGTGCAGTAGGTTATCACTCGAATGAGCCTCCTCTCACTCGAGTGCTGGTGTATTTGACACCCAGAACTTGCCTCTCGGGTTGTCACTCATGGCCAAGTCTCAAGAGTGAGCCTTAACACTTGCGGGTGTTAAGCATTAACTCGAGTGGGAAGCTTCATACTTGAGTGCTCATTCCTTTGAAATTTCCATTTGCTCTCGAGTTCTCACTTCCTGAACTTCACTCTCTAGTGCTTGAGTGTAACATTTGGCTACCACTCGAGTGAGGTCTTGTGTGCTCGAGTGTTCCTGTCTCTGAAAAAGTTCTTATGCTCTCGAGTGCTTACTCGCTATCCTTTACTCTCTGGTACTCGAATGCAGACCGTACTGTCACTCGAGTGAGGCCGTCTTCACTTAAGTGAAACAGTGAAAATTGTCAATATTGTGCTTCCAAAAGGGAATCCCTGGGGTAGTTTTCCAACCCTTTAGGGCTTTCATTAGAGGCATATATGAGTGTTAAAGAGACAGTAATGATAACCAATTTAAGTATTGTGAAGGTATTAAGTTTTGGACTAAGTGGTAACGCATAGTCCTTAATTATGACTTTAGGATTTGATATTTGCCCGGAGCAAAGAAGGCTTGTGCCTGCTCAAGAGCAGAAAGATCAAGGTAGTGACACTTTATCCTATATCATGTATATTGCATTGCTTGTTTGCATTAGTCATTGAATACAGATACAGTAAGGGGACATGGCGAAAGCCCAACTTTGAACACAGATGCAATGAGGGGACGTGGAGAAAGCCCGGCCTTGAATATAGATACAATGAGGGGACGTGGCGAAAGCCCGGCCTTGAATACAGTGAAGGGGATATGGCATTGTGTCCGGCCTCGAATATTGATTGCTGCATTGTGATATATGTTAACCTGCTTTGTTAATTATGCATCATATACGTAAACTGTTGCTACTGGGATTTTTTAGAATCTCACTCTTTCCAAATAATATTTTTAGACAGGGTAAGTGGATTGAGGAACAAGCAAGTGGATAAGGGCGATTAGGACTGCCGGTGGTAGTCTTAGTTAAATATTTTGGTTTACACTAGACTGGTTATCATTTTGGATGAATGTATATATATTGAATAGATAATAGTATTATAGTTTTGTGTATTCCCTAGTATGGATACTGAGATGGGCAATGATGCCCTGAACAATATTTTGGATTAATGCTATTATCCCGGGAGAAAGTCCGGAATTGTGCTTGTACTCTGCTATTATACATGTAACAAACCGAATAAGCCTATTGATTTTATAAATGAATGAATAGAAATCTATTTGTACATATGTTGTAAAAGTTTTTAATTACCCTTGATCTCTTATTCAATTATTAAACGTGTTTAAATGCCTAATCTTGGCCTTGACAATGGCGGGGGTTACACACCTTAGGTCCGCTCCCTCTATCGGTATCCACACGAATACTCTCCAACACAGACTACATGCTAGTGCCTTCAATGTCTCATAGGGTTTCCCTTGCGGCTCTGAATTCTCATCAGTATATGTGTTTTACTGCTCCATCAATTTTATAACTCATGAGGGCTATATTCGAATTTCAAAATTAATTTTTATTAATTTTGAAATGAATTAACCTTTAATTATCTTGATAAGCTAATTAAATAAATTCAGTTTAAATTAAATCTGTCCAACAGTTTTAATTTAATCTATTTATTTAATCTAAATAAAGAGCCAATAGATTTAATTTATCTTCATAAATTAAATCTAAGATACTATATCTCTATCATATTAGTTATTAAATTTAATTTATCTTAATAAAATTAAATTTAAAACTAACACAATATAATAATATCATATAATATATATATACATATACATATATATATATATATATATATATATGTAAATATGTATTTCAAAAATACATATATATAATATTATTAATTTTTTTTCACGAATTTTATATTATATATATAAATATAAAATTTGTCCATATAATATAAAATTCGTCCACCCTAGATCAAAGATTGTCTCGTGTTGGGTCATTCTTGTGGCGACCCTGTAAGCCCATATGAAGTTGGCAGTGGGCTAATAACTGTATTAATCCACAAGTCGAAAGCAGGCTCTAGTAAGACATTACGTCTACTCAATTCATATGAGGATTGTTAATGTGACGCAACCTGTCATACAACCATGTCATGTCCCTTTTGTCACATGATATTTCGGTCAAGGATGAGGCATGGATGATGTCATCATCCTATTCCTGACCATTACTTTCCTGATTCCTGAGTAGTCTAACAATACAAATGGAAATTTCTTTCCTTCGTAGTATGGCCATACATTTCTTAGACTCACTCATTGAAGGGCCTAGTAATATCTTCTACTAATATGAGAGACAAATTCCATCTTGATCATTCATATTCCTCTGCATGAAAAACTACCAAGCCCGATCGTAGCCTTTCTCATCACCCGGTCAAAGATGACTTTTGACTAGTTCAAAGCTTAGCAACTCTCAGGTAGGAATCCATAATGGCCTCAGGTTGAAGGGTATTGTAATGTGGTTATACATGAGATAAGCTTATGACTTGATCCATGCAGCTTTCTCATAGCGAGTAGGTCCAATATCTTGTACTCTTACAAGTGCCTAAGACTTTGATTCGTATCTCTATATCTTATCAAAGTCATACTGCTCTTGTTTCATCTTTGATCCCGTATAGATGACCAACCAGGGACATTTAGGACAATCTTTATGATTTATCCAAGGATACAGTTATCACATTAAACACGCGAATAATATGATAACATAATGAAGAAAATTCATTAAATTAATAATGTTCAAAATATAATGATTGGCCCTTAGGGCATAATTTTCAACATCCTCTCACTTGCCCTAGGTATAATCATTAATTTGCCTAATTCCAATTGTCTTAACATGACGATCATGCTTTTCTTGTGCAAGCAGCTTAGTAAGAGGATCAGCAACATTTTCTTCTCCGACTACTTTGCATATTTTTATGTCACCTCTTTCATTGAATTCTCTAATGAGATAAAATCTCCTGAGTATATGCTTGGTCTTTTGATATGACATAGGCTCTTTGGCCTGTGTAATAGCACCGCTATTGTCATAGAACAAATCTATTGGATTTGAGATGGTAGGCACCACCCCTAGTTTAGTAATGAACTTTCAGATCCAAACGGCTTCTTTAGCCGTATCCGATACTGCTATATACTTAGCTTCTGCTAAAGAATCTGCTACAGTGCTCTATTTAGAGCTCTTCCAGATTGTGATTTAAGGTCATCTTGGTCAGTTTGGAACTTGCCTTTGTGTAACCGATTATACAGAGCTCATCATCCAATCCACCATAGACCAAAAATAAGTCCTTAGTCCTTCTTAAGTATTTTAGGATATTCTTGACGGCAGTTCAATAACCCTCACCAGGATCTTGTTGATATCTGCTGGTCATGCTTAAGGCAAATGAGACATCCGGTCGAGTACATAACATGGCATACATGATGGATCTAATGGCTGAGGCATATGGAACCTTACTCATGTGATCTCACTGATCAGGTATACTAGGACACAGATCCTTATTAAGATGGATGCCATGAGACATGGGAATGTAACTCCCTTTTAAATCCTGCATACTGAACCTATGTAGTATCTTGTCTATGTATGTGCTCTGACTTAAGCCTATTAGCCTTTTGGATCTATCTTTATAGATCCTAATCCCTAGGATGTATGTCGCTTCACTTAAGTCTTTCATCAAGAAAGGCTTTCCTAACCAAGTCTTGACACTCTACAAGGTAAGAATGTCATTCCCAATGAGTAGGATGTCATCTACATAAAGCACTAGAAATACAACTATGCTTCCATTAACCTTCTTGTAAACACAAGATTCATCAATGTTTTGAATGAATCCAAGCTCTTTGACCATTTGATCAAAATGATGATTCTAGCTCTGGGATGCTTGCTTTAATCAATAAATGGATCTTTGAAGCTTGCAAACTTTACCAAAGTCCTCTAGACGCACAAAACCTTCAGGTTGTCTCATATACACATCCTTAAGGAGCTTTCTATTAAGGAAGGCTGTTTTGATGCCCATTTGTCATATTTTATAGTCATAATATGCTGCAATGGTAAGAAGGATTCTATTGATTTGACCATTGCAACTAAGGAAAAGGTTTCATCATAGTCTACACCATGAGTTGGAGTAAATCCTTTTGTAGCCAGTTCTGCCTTGAAGACATTTACATTGCTATAAATGTCAGTTTTCTCCAAGAAAGCCCATTTGCACCCGATGTTTTTTACACCTTCAGGTGGCTCGACTAAGGTCCATACCTGATTTTCGTACATGGATTGCATTTTAGACTTCATGGCATTTAGCCATTTCTCGAAGTTTTGTCCTACTATGGTTTCTCAATAGGTAGTTGGCTCATTTTGCTTAATAAGCAACACATCACGGTTTTTAGTAATTAGAAATCTATATCTCTGAGGCTGATGTCGTGTCCTATCAGATCTTCATGGACCTTGTGTTACTTGAGGAGGCTCAACAACTTATTGTGTGAGTCTTCTCTGATTTTCATCTGTGGTTTTGTACTATCTTGTGACTCTCGAACTTCTTTGAGATGTACCTTGCTCCCACTGGTTGTTTTAGAAATAAACTCTCTGTTTAGAAATTTACCATTTCGAATAACAAATACTTTGTTATTGGTAGGATTGTAGACATACTATCCTTTCATTTCTTTAGGATACCCTATGAAAAGGCACTTTAAGGATCTGGGCACTAATTTATCTGAGGCTTGTTGCTTAACATATATCTCACATCCCCATATCTTAAGAAAAGACAAACTTGGTTTCTTTCCAGTCCATATGTCATATAGAGTCTTTTCAATTGCCTTAGATAGAACTTGATTTAGTTTGAACGCAACTATCTCTAGGGCATGTCCCCAAAAGGATGGTGGAAGATTTGTTTGACTCATCATAGATCAATCCATATCTAATAGTGTTTGATTCCTCTGTTTAGAAATGCCATTCCATTATAGTGTTCTTTGAGGAGTTAATTTTGAGATTATTCCACAACTCCTAAGATGGTCAATGAACTCTTGGCTCAAATATTCACCACATTGATCAGATCGAAGTGCTTTAAGTGTTTTGCCAAGTTAGTTTTGTACTTTAATTTGAAATATTTTGAACATTTCAAAAGATTCATATTTATGCTTCATTAGATAGATATATCCATATCTATTAAAGTCATCTATAAATGTAATGAAGTACAGATAACCTCTTCTGGCAGCTATATTTAATGGTCCACATACATCTGTATATATGAGGTCCAATAAATCAGTACCCTCTCAATATGCCCAGTAAAAGGTGCCTTTGTCATCTTTCCTAATAAGAAAGATTTACATGTATCACATGATTCAAAATCAAATGTGTTTAGAAATTAATCTTGATGGAGTTTGGAAATACGTTTCTCATTTATATGGCCCAGACAACAATGCCATAGGTAGGTAGGATTCAAATTGTTTGACTTGATCCTTTTGGTAGTTACGTTATAGATATTTTTACTATTAGGATGTTTAAATTTAATATATAATGACCAACATGCAAATCACTACCAGCATAGAAAGCGTCATTACGATAAATAGAACATTTTCTATTCCTAGTAATGGAAGTATAACCTTCCTTATCCTTATAAGAAAGAGAAACAATGTTACTACTCAAAGCAGGGACATAACAGCAATTGTGTAAAATAAAAGCCTACTGGGTAGAACTAATTCATAAGTGTCTACGGCTAAAGCAGCAACTCTTTCTCTGTTTCCAACTCGTAGGTCCACCTCGCCCTTCTTCAGCTTTCTACTGTCCTTTAGACCCTGCACGTTTATACAAATGTCAGAACCACATACAGTATCTACTACCCATGTAGAGGAAGTAGAAAGATGAATGTCTATAACATAAATACCTGAAGCGATAGCCCTACTATCCTTCTTGTTCTTTTTTAGATCTTTGAGGTAGAGTCTGCAATTCCTCTTTTAATGATCGGGTTCATTGTAGAAGTAGCAGACTCCTTCCTTTGGAGGCTTTGTCTTCTTGGGTGCAGGCTTGGTTTCAGGCTATTTGACTCTTTGATATTACCACCTGAGCCATTACCCTTCCATTTGCCCTTCCCTTTCTTTTTCATACCATTTCCTTTCTAAACCATCAAAACAGTACTGGGCTTTTTCTTAATGCTTTGTTCAGCAGTTTTGAGCATCCCATACATCTCAGAAATTGATTTCTTTATGTTGTTCATGTTGTAGTTCATAATAAACTGGTCATAACTCTCTGGGAGTAAGTTCAGGATCAAATCCGTAGCTAACTCTTGACTTATAGGGAATCTAAGCTTCTCAAGGTGATTAATATAGCCTTTCACCTTTAACACATGAGCACTAACTAATGCACCTTCAGCTATCTTGTAGCAATATAAGGCCTTTGTAGTCTCATACCTTTCTTGCCTTGCTTGTTGCTGGAACATTTCCTTGAGATGCACAATCATCTCATGAGCCTCCATAAGTTCCAGATATCTTTAGAGCTCTGGAACAATAGTGGCAAGCATCAGGCAACCTATATCCACAAAGTTATCCTTATGCTTTGTGTAAGCATCTCTTTAAGCTCTTGGAACATTAGCTATAGGCTCCTCAGGAATGGGTTGATCTAGGACATAAGCCTTTCTTTCCTTTTTTAGATCTTTGAGGTAGAGTCTGCAATTCCTCTTTTAATGATCGGGTTCATTGCAGAAGTAGCAGACTCCTTCCTTTGGAGGCTTTGTCTTCTTGGGTGCAGGCTTGGTTTCAGGCTATTTGACTCTTTGATATTACCACCTGAGCCATTACCCTTCCATTTGCCCTTCCCTTTCTTTTTCATACCATTTCCTTTCTAAACCATCAAAACAGTACTGGGCTTTTTCTTAATGCTTTGTTCAGCAGTTTTGAGCATCCCATATATCTCAGAAATTGATTTCTTTATGTTGTAGTTCATAATAAACTGGTCATAACTCTCTGGGAGTAAGTTCAGGATCAAATCCGTAGCTAACTCTTGACTTATAGGGAATCTAAGCTTCTCAAGGTGATTAATATAGCCTTTCACCTTTAACACATGAGCACTAACTAATGCACCTTCAGCTATCTTGTAGCAATATAAGGCCTTTGTAGTCTCATACCTTTCTTGCCTTGCTTGTTGTTGGAACATTTCCTTGAGATGCACAATCATCTCATGAGCCTCCATAAGTTCCAGATATCTTTAGAGCTCTGGAACAATAGTGGCAAGCATCAGGCAACCTATATCCACAAAGTTATCCTTATGCTTTGTGTAAGCATCTCTTTAAGCTCTTGGAACATTAGCTATAGGCTCCTCAGGAATGGGTTGATCTAGGACATAAGCCTTTCTTTCCTGTTTGAGAACAATTCTCAAGTTCCTGAACTAGTCAAGAAAGTTTGTCCCATTGAGTTTGTCCTTCTCAAGGACTGATCGCAACGATAGTGTAGTAGTATTACTAGTCGACTTGACTCTACAATTAAAATATGCACAGTTAGTTAGTAATCTCCCACTAAATTAACAACCCTCAATATAATAATTAGTAGGCTAAGATCCATATTTGGCTTAAACTTTTAAGTCCGCTTTGGCAGGACGCTTAAATTCAAGTTATTTAGGTAAGTAACTAATAACTCTCCATATTTTGTATATTTAAAGGATATTTTGAAGATAATTGGAGAGTTATCAATCCTAAATTAAAGGATTTATAGGAGATTTTGATAAGATATCCATTTGATGCATAATTTGGGGGTTTTATTTTAAATATAATAATTTTAATCTAAAATAGAAATAATTCAATATAAGATAATAAGAATAATAATAATCCAGTGTTTTGAAATTAAAAAAAGAAAAAAGAAGAAATCAGTTTTAATTTTATTATCTTTTATTTTATTTTATTCTCTAAATTCAATGACAATAGGTGTTGTGTTTTTTTCTTGGATAAGAAGTTGTAGAGCTAAGTTTAATTATTTTATCTAATAGGAGAGCATGTGGGGCGCATATGAGAGGGAATTAATCAAATCAACTACGACATCGTTTTTGTGGGGAATAGAGAATTGAAAACCTAAAAAAGAAAAGAAATAGAGGCGCAGCGAAGGGATGGAGGAGGCACCATTTCTATACTATTGATCATCATCTCCAGTTGGGAGATCGGCGAATGTTCTGTTTTTGTTTAGCTTCCGACATTTCTGATTCAGAGAGAGTTGAGAGGCACGACATTGATCATTCATTGAAGGAGAGCTAACAGTCAGCGACTTCGGAGAGAGTAGGGAGGTGACATTTTCCTGGGTTGTCCGGTCTGAACAAGAGAGAGAGAGAAAGAAACTGCCAGGATTATCATTCCTTGTTTCCGACCAACGGGAGTTGAATTAGAGGAGGTGGCTGGTTGAGGATAGTGTTCAGTTCTCTTGGAGCTTCTTCACCAACAGTGGACCAGAGGAGTGAGACACGCTGATCATGAGAATGATTGAGGAGAAGCAATTGAATACCAGCTTGATTCTTCTTTCTCGATGAGCTAGATCAGAGTCCACGGTCAAGAGAAGGGATCAAAGGACGTATTGCCAATTCTTATTGTATTGCTTCAATTTCATTTTCCTCCCTCTGTTTCATTGAATTCTAGTATGTTTATGAGTGTATAATTTATTGTTGATGCTGTGATGACTCTGTTTAAAGCCATGTGTGGCTAGTTGCCTTTGAACCTAGAGTAGTTATAAACTGATTTAAGGATTTGAGCATGTATTAACTAATTAATTTGTGCTTAGTATTATTTTTGTTTACTTAATCTGTTCTGTTTTATCTACTTAGTGGTTGATCACCATTAAGTATGAAATTAGGAGATTTAGATTATCCTTGGGAGAGGGATCTTAATTAGACCATAAGATTAAGTAATGTGGGATTAGGATTTTTTCTACTTTGCCAATAGGATAGAAATATACCTATTGGACCCATATAATCATATTAGAGTGAATTTGGACATTTATTGCCTCTTGAGTAAATTAGTTAGGAATAACCATTTTAACTTAAGAGAGGAGTATGAGTGATCGGAAGATATTTATATTCATTTAAACTCTAGATTAACAATTTAACACTAAGTACTTTTAATTGGGTAAATACATGCTCTAAAACTTAAAGAAGGGATTAACCACTCTAGGTTGTTTTTATCAATTGAAATCTTTAAATCATTAGATTTGTTTCTTTTGTATTTGTTTAAATTCTCTTTCAATCTCTTCCTTTGATTTGCTCAATTTAAATAAAAATGAGAATTTTAATGCCTAATTATCTATTACCTTGGATCTCTATAGGACGACCTTGATTTGCTATTATACTATTCCAATGGCCCATACACTTGTGATGCTTATTTAAACATTTAGTTGCATCAAGCTTTTGGCGCCGTTGCCGGGGATCGAAGGCAACTGGTGATTAGAATTAGAAATCCTTTAGTTGTTTTAGCTTGAGCAATTTTATTTTATTTTTGTTCATTCTTTTTGTTAGTGTGATACTCTTGAGATCTATTTTGCTTTTCAGGTATTTTAGTATATGCCCCACAGATCTAAAGCACCTAAGACACCACAGAAAACAAGGAGCGTCTAAGAACTTTTGAAAGCTACAAAACCTCATACTCAACCAAAGAAAGGTGTACACACTGAGACTATAGTAATGCAGAGGATGAAAATGATCGTTTGGGTGTCAATGATTTCATGGGAAGACAATCTCATGGGTATTAATTAGGAATCAGAGTGCCTGAATTTCAAGCAAACAACTTTGAGATTAAGCAAACTATACTGAAGATGCTTGACCTACATGGTCAGTATGCTGGAAATGATTTAGAAGATCCAAATCGGCACTTGATTCAATTCCTTGATGTTTGTGACTTATTCAAGCAAAATGGAGTTCCTAATTATGTGATTCGCCTTAGGCTTTTTCCTTATTACCTATAAGGAAAAGCCAAAGAGTGGCTTGACAATTAGAAGAAGGCAGTGTCACTTCGTGGGCTGAATTAGAAGAAAAGTTCAGATCAAGATTCTTTCCTCATAATAAGATGGTGGATGCTAGAGCTACTCTAACTATTTTTTGCCAACAATTTAGGGAACACCTATATGAAGCTTGGGAGAGGTTCAAGATCAAGCTGCTACTAATGCAACATTTAGTTCATCTATCAAGAATCTTGAGGTTGAGTGGGACAACTTGCAACTAATGTGAATGTATTACAACAAAGAGAATTGCCAACTAATGTCACAACGTAGATATGGAAAAGAGGAATATAAAGCTCTCATATTAAGAAGTGGTAAAGAGTTACCTGAGATTCCCCATCTAGTGAAGAAACCTTCAGCTTCTAATGGCAATGCAACTCTTGAAGTTATTATAGAGAATGATGAAGAGCCTACTCATAAGGTACATGGAAAAGTTAATGAAGCAAAAGTTGATAATAAGTCTAAGAAAAGTGAAGTGAAGAAAAAGGCTACTAATAAGAATCTTAAATGGGTACTACCTTTGCCATTTCCTTAGAGACTCTAGAAGAAAGCTTTAGATGAGCAATACAAGAAGTTTTTGGGAATTTTCAAGAAACTCCACATCAATCTCCCTTTCCTTGAAGCTTTAGAGCAGATGCCTCAATATGTTAAGTTTCTAAAGTAGATATTAAGTAAGAAGAAGAGGTTTGGTGATTATGAAGCAGTACCTCTCACTAAAGAATGTAATGCTATTATTTTCAACAAGTTGCCACCTAAACAGAAAGATCTTGGTAGTTTTTCTATACCTTGCATAATTGGAGAAAAGTTTCAAGGTGGAGCATTATGTGATCTAGGCTCAAGTATCAACTTGATGCCACTATCTGTGTTTCAAAAATTGTAACTTGGTGAAGCTTATCCAACCTCTGTGACACTTCAGTTAGCTTATCGAAGTTTAGCTTATCCAAAGGGTATCATTGAAGATGTTTTAGTTAAAGTTGATAAATTTATCCTCCCAGCTGATTTCATTGTGTTAGATTATAATGAGAATAGCACTCTCCCACTCATTGTAGGAAGACCGTTCCTAGCTACAGCTCGAACTTTGATTGATGTTGAAAAAGGGGAGATCAAGTTAGGAGTGAATGACGAAGAGGTTATTTTTAACATGAACAAGGCATTGAAGCATTCAAGGGACACTACTAATTGCTTCAGGGTTGATATATTAGATGAGTTTATTCAAGAGAGTTTGGATTCCTATGCTATAAAAGAACCTTTAGAAGCTGTGTTACTTGGGCTTGATGATGTTGAAGAAGGGAATCTAGTTGAATGTAAAAGGTTACTTGAAGCTTTTTCTCCTTACAATAATTGATCAAGGCAGTTTGAGTTGTTAGAGCTGGAATCAAGGCCAACTTCGTTAAAGCCTTCTTTTGAACAAGCACCAATTCTGGAGCTTAAGCCTTTACCTTCGCATCTTGAATATGCATACTTGGGTGAATTTAAGACACTTCCTATTATCATATCTTCTTCTTTATCTGAAGATCAAAGAGAAAGGTTGTTGAAAGTCCTTGGGGATCACAAAAGGGCTTTGGGTTGGATAATAGCCGACATCAAAGGTATGAGTCCTTCAATTGTAATGCATAAGATACTTTTGGAAGATGTTCATAAGAAGTCTATTTAGAATCAGAGAAGATTGAATCCTGTGATAAAGGAAGTGGTCAAGAAGGAGGTAATTAAGTGGTTAAATGCTGAAATCATTTATCCCATTTCAGATAGCTCATGGGTTAGTCCAGTACAGTGTGTTCCTAAGAAAAGAGGAATGACCGTTATTGCTAATGAGCACAATGAGATTATCCCGACTCATACAGTTACTGGTTGGAGAATGTGTATGGATTATAGAAAGTTGAATGAAGCAACATGGAAGGATCATTTCCCACTCCCTTTCATTGATTAGATGTTAGACCGGTTAGCTGGAAAAGAATTCTTTTATTTCATGGATGGGTATTCTGGTTACAATCAAATTGTTGTTGCTCCTGAAGACCAAGAAAAGACAACATTCACATGTCCTTATGGTACCTTTGCCTTTAGAAGAATGCCATTTGGTTTATGCAATACTCCTGCTACTTTCCAAAGATATATGATAAGCTTAATCTCTGATATGATAGAAGAGATAATGGAAGTATTCATGGATGACTTCTTGGTCTTTGGTGAATCATTTGAGGAGTGTTTGATACATATAGATAAAGTGTTGAAGAGATATGAGGAGACAAATCTGGTTCTTAATTGGGAAAAGTGTCATTTCATGGTGACCGAAGGGATAGTTCTTGGTTACAAGGTTTCAAAAATGGGCTTAGAAGTTGAACAAAGTGATTGAACAAAGTCCTCCTCCTTCTAATGTCAAAGCTATGAGAAGTTTCTTAGGTCATGCTGGATTTTATCGCCAGTTCATCAAAGATTTTTCCAAGATTTCAAAGCCTCTTTTGTAATTACTTAAGAAAGATACTCCTTTCTATTTCAATGAGGAGTGCATTAAGGCCTTTGAAGAATTGAAGATTTGATTGATTTCAGCTCCTATTATTATGGCTCCTGATTGGTCATTACCTTTTGAAGTGATGTGTGATACAAATGACTATGCTGTGGGAGCTGTATTAGGGCAGAGGCCTACCAAGATCTTCCATCCTATCTACTATGCAAGTAAGACACCAGTTGTAGCTCAGGTAAATCACTCAACTACTGAAAAAGAAATTCTTGCTATTGTGTTTGCTTTTGAAAAGTTTAGAGTCTACTTGATGGGTGCTAAGATCTTAGTCCATACTGATCATGCTGCTATAAAATATCTGTTAGGGAAGAAAGAGTCCAAACTTAGATTGATAAGATAGGTTTTGTTGTTACAGGAATTTGATGTGCATATAGTTGATAGGAAAGGAATTGAAAATCAAGTTACTGATCATTTATCTAGGATTATGAACTCTTCTGATTGTGTGAATGACTTGTTGGTTAATGAATATTTCCCTAATAAACAGTTGTTTGCTATTAGTAGTTATGGTTTGCCCTAGTATACTGATATTGTGAATTATTTTATGTGTAATGTGTTACCTCTTGATTTGACTTTCTATCAAAGAAAGAAATTTTTGTATGATGTTGCTTACTATATATGGGAAGAACCATTTCTTTTCAAGAGATGTGCTGATTTGATCATTAGAAAGTGTGTTCCTGAGGTTGAACAAGGGTCAATTTTGACTGATTGTCATACATCTACATATGGGGGACATTATGGGAGATAAAGGACTGCATCTAAAGTGCTTGATTCTAGTTTTTATTGGCCTTTGTTTAAAGATGCTCACTAGTTTGTTTCCAAGTGTGATAGATGTCAAAGAACAGGTAACATTTCTAAGAGACATGAGATGCCACAATCTAGGATCTTAGAGGTGGAGTTATTTGATGTTTGGGGGATGGATTTCATGGGTCCTTTCCCATCTTCAAGAGGAAACCAATATATTCTTGTTGCAGTAGAGTATGTGAGCAAATGGGTTAAAGCTATTGCTTGCCAAGTAAATGATGCCAATACAGTGATCCATTTCTTGAAAATGTATATTTTCACAAGATTTGGTACTCCTAGAGCGATCATTACTAATGAGGGAACTCGTTTCAACAATACGAATTTCAAGGCTCTCTTGGCAAAATATGGAGTGCACCACCAGATGTCACTTGCATATCATCCCCAAATTAATGACTTATGTGAGTTGGCTAATAGGGAGATTAAGAGGATCCTTAAGAAGACTATAGGTCCTACTAGAAAAGATTGGTCTGATAAGCTTGGTGATGCTTTGTGGGCATACAGGACTGCTTTCTGAACTCCAATTGGCATGTCACCTTATCGGTTTGTTTTTGGGAAAGTATGTCATTTGCCACTTGAGTTGGAGTATAAAGCATGGTGGGCAATCAAGAAGTTGAATATGGACTACAAAGAAGCTAGAGCTAAAAGGTTATTGCAACTAAATGAGTTGGAAGAATTGTGACATGAAGCATATGAGAGTTCGAGATTATACAAAGAAAGGACAAAGAAATGGCATGACAAGCATGTCTTGAAATGCAATTTTGAGCCCGGGCAATTGGTTCTTATCTTTAACTCATCGCTTAAGTTGTTTCCTGGAAAGCTTAGATCTAGATGGTCTGGTTCTTTTAGAGTGGTTTCTGTGTCATCAAAGGGTTTAGTTGAAGTTAAAAATGAGAGTACAGGAAATTGCTTTAAATTGAATGGGCAAATACTAAAGCACTATTATGGTGGTGAGGTGGACTGACAAGGAATGGTTCATCACTTGTCACAACCTCCTTGAGTTTCTGACATAGTCTGATTGAGGACTACAAACTTAGCGCTGCTTGCGAGGCAACCCAAGGTTTGATTTGATGTTTTGTTTTGATTTTGTAAGACTTTTGTAGCCCCTAATGATGTATTCCACTTTGGTAACCGCAATCAAGAGCACAAGATAATGATTGAGAGGGGAGTTTCCTTTTACTTTTCCTTGCTTTGTTTAATTTGATAGTTGATTACATGTTCTAGATATGAGTGCTAATTATAGTCTAGCATTACATGTGATTGAAATTTGTTATTGACTATTAATTTGAGTTGTGGCACTTGTTAGTTGTGATCAATTGGTGAAAATTTAAGATCTTTGACCCTTTTGCTATCCTTACACTTGGATATGGCTATGTCTTCATCTCCATTACTTTGGGTTACTTGTTCACATTAAAACAATGTGACATTTAAGTGTGGGGGTGAAGGGTACCATTGATTTTGTATGACTTGTCCTCAATTTTGAAAATTTTCTTTGGTTTTGCACATAATTAGACAAATTTTGAACAAAAATTTTGTTTTTATGGAAGCTTGGATTTTACTTGTGAATATTGGTAAAGTTGGTTTGATTTGAACTGGAAAAGGATTGAGTTTAATTAGAATTCGGTCCTTGGAATGTTAGTAGATAGGCAAAAAATTTGGTTTGGATGATTGACTTTAGGATGTCAAATACCAGTGAGAAACTTGAGCCTAAATATTCATTTCTTTCAAGAGGGAGTACACTTATTGTGATTTTATCTCTAGAACTTGTCTTGAATCTCCTTTGAAGCTTAAAAATCCTTTTGCATGTACAAGGATGATTTAGCCATTCATTTCATAGCTAGTTTGGCCAAATGTCCATCCTTTTTACTTGAAAATCCTTTGCTTTAACCCATTTGAGCCTTACTTTGTTTTTTTAAAACAAAAAAAAAATTGCATAGAGTAAATAGCCATTTGTTTGAGAAATGCAATTTTTATATCTTTTCTTTCCCATTCATGTGCTACTTTAGTTAGTGCTAAGTAAAACAATTTTAGAAAAGAGTGAAGGGATTAGAAAGTCAATATTATATGACTTGTGTAGATAGAAAAAAAATGAAATAGAAAGAAAAGAAAGATAGAAAGAAAGGTGTACATAAAAAAAGAAGAGAAAAAGAAAAAGAAAAAGAAAACAGAGAGAGAAATATAAAAAAAAAAGATTGTTGAAGTTAATAGAATAAAAGTTGTTTAGAATGTAAGTGAGTTTGTTTTTTTTAAGTAATTATTCTTTCATTCTTCATGAATTTCATTAAGTTGCTTAGCACTAATTAAATTATGCCTCCATACCATTTGACCACTTCCATTTCATTATCCCACCTTATTCATTACAACCTTTAGAAAAGTCCTTTTTGTGTGAGCAAGGGGATAATGTAGTAGAGATGGAGATAATAAACAAGCTTATGGTAGATGGGTTGCAATAAGTGGAAGAGAGTGAAACACAAGTCCTTTAATTATCTTGAGAGAAGAGTACAAACACTTCAATTGTGAGGAACATTTTATTATTATTTGTCCTTGCCAAGTTATTTGCACTTCTACTTGCATTTTTAGAAGGTGGAAAAGAGTTTTCAAGAAAACTTTATTCTTGAAAATTTGAATTAAATCCAATTTTGTAGTGTTTGATTTGAAAATCTTGCCTCCATGATTTCATTTGGTTGTTTGATGTTTTGAAATCTTGAGGACAAGATTTGATGCAAGTGTAGGGGTGTGATAACTCTCCATATTTTGTACATTTAAAGGATATTTTGAAAATAATTGGAGAGTTATCAATCCTAAATTAAAGGGATTTATTAGAGATTTTGATAAGATATCAATTTGATGCATAATTTGGGGATTTTATTTTAAATATAATAATTTTAATCTAAAATAGAAATAATTCAATATAGGATAATAAGAATAATAATAATCTAGTGTTTTGAAATTAAAAACAAAAAAAAGAAAGGGAAAATCCCTTAAAAATGCGCTCGAAATAGCGAAATCCCGTTTCAGTGCAGCGAATTCCAAAATGCCGAATCAGTTGTGTGTCAGTACGGAATGAACAGTGCAAGGATGCTAAAAGACGATTTTGCCCTTCAGCCCTCATTCTCATCACTTTCAGAATAACAACACAAGCCTCTTAATTAACAACTTTGTCTTCTTGATTAACAACTCCAATTTTATCTTTTTACTTTCACAATAATAATTCCGGTCTTGTTATTAACAACACCATATTCTACATTAACAACTCTCATTTCTTATTTCACAATTTCGTAATTTAAGTTTCAGGGTCAATAACAACACTTCTTTCTTTATTAAGAAGATGAAATTGGAGTTGTTAATCAAGAAGACAAAGTTGTTAATTAAGAGGCTTGTGTTGTTATTCTGAAAGTGATGAGAATGAGGGCTGAAGGGCAAAATTGTCTTTTAGCACCCCTGCACTGTTCATTCCGTACTGACACACGACTGATTCGGCATTTTAGAATTCACTGCACTGAAACAGGATTTAGCTATTTCAAGCGCATTTTTTAGGGATTTTCCCAAAAAGAAATTGGCTTTTATTTTATTTTATTCTCTTAATTCTACGACACTAGGTGACATGTTTTTTTTGGATGAGAAGTTGTAGAGCTAAGCCTAATTATTTTATCTAATAGGAGAGCATGTGGGGCGCATATGTGAGGGAATTAATCAGATCAACTACGACACCTTTTGGTAGGGAATAGAGAATTGAAGACCTAAAAAAGAAAAGAAACAGAGGTGCAGCGAAGGGAACTGAGGAGGCTCTGTTTCTACACTATTGATCATCATCTCCAGTTAGGAGAGCGAAGACTGTTCGGTTTTTGTTTGGCTTCTGACATTTCTGATTCAGAGAGAGCTGAGAGGCACGACACTTATCATTCACCGAAGGAGAGCTAACAGTCGGCAACTTCAGAGAGAGCTGGAAGGCGAAATTTTCCTGGGTTGTCAGGTCTGAACAAGAGAGAGAGAAATTGTCAGGATCATCATTCCTTGTTTCCGACCAGCAGGAGCTTCTTCACCGACCGTAGACCAGAGGAGAGAGACACACTGATCGTGAGAGTGATTAAGGAGAAGCAATTGAATACCAGCTTGATTCTTCTTTCTTGATGAGCTAGATCAGAGTCCACGGTCAAGAGAAGGGATCAAAGGACGTATTGCCAATTCTTATTGTATTTCTTCAATTTCATTTTCCTATCTCTATTTCGTTGAATTCCAGTATGTTTCTGAGTGTAGAATTTATTGTTGATGCTGTGATGACTCTGTTTAAAGCCATGTGTGGCTAGTTGTCTTTGAACCTAGAGTAGTTATGAACTGATTTAAGGATTTGAGCATGTATTAACTAATTAATTTGTGCTTAGTATTATTTTTGTTTACTTAATCTATTCTGTTTTGTCTACTTAGTGGTTGATCACCATTAAGTATGAAATTAGGAAATTTAGATTATCCTTGGGAGAGGGATCTTAATTAGACCATAAGATTAAGTAATGTGGGATTAGAATTTATTCTACTTTTCCAATAGGATAGAAATATACCTATTGGACCCATATAATCATATTAGAGTGAATTTGGACATTTATTGCCTCTTGAGTAAATTAGTTAGGAATAACAATTTTAACTTGAGAAAGGAGTATAAGTGATTGGAAGATACTTATATTCATTTAAACTCTAGATTAATAATTTAACACTAAGTACTTTTAATTGGGTAAATACATGCTCTAAAAGTGAAAGAAAGGATTAGCCACTCTAGGTTATTTTTATTAATTGAAATCTTTAAATCATTAGATTTGTTTCTTTTCATTTGTTTAAATTGTCTTTTAATCTCTTCCTTTGATTTGCTTAACTTAAATAAAAATGGGAATTTTAATGCCTAATTATCTATTTCCTTGGATCTCTGTAGGATGACATTGATTTGCTATTATACTATTCCAATGGCCCATACACTTGCTGTGCCTATTTACCAATTATGTCACATGTAACTCTTAGATGTTTATGGGATTTGACCATCATATGATTTGACATGTTTAATCCCATCTAATGCCTTGAGATTCAAAACTGTTTTGTTAATCTCAATTAAGTCAAAACAATAATGAATTTTGAGAGTAGACCATTACTCACTTTTATCTGAGCAAGATAACTCAAAAGCATCCACTTCGGTGGTTCCCATAGTTGAGCGATCTAGGCTTAATTAATTAATTTTGTTTATATCAATGCAATCGTGGTTGTATCTCATACAGATAACTACATATAAATGAAAAAGTAGGCATGTAATGATTTAATCAAAAGCATACTTTAAACATAACACAACTTGACTCACCTAATCTAAAATCCTCCCAAGCCAATGAGAGGACTTCTCTAAATAAGAAAAGAAATACATTAAGAGAAATCTCGTTTAAACATTCGAGGGGAGTGAGATGAGAAGAGAGTGTACATTGAGAGTATTTAGAGGAAGGCATGACATGTAGGCCGTATTTAAATATTACAACCCTTTGTAAAAATCTAAAGCCATGTTGTTCACCATACCCAAACAAGTATGAAGAATAAACCACAACAAGTAAGAATTCACAAAATATGAAAAGCAATAAATGTCATGATTAGGTTATATCGCGCTACGAACAGGTAGTCACTCCAGTCCCATTTCGGATCCAATCTAGAACAAAAATCATGACACACATAAGTTCGAATTTCTTAAAACCAAAAATAGATTTCAATATCGCATACAATACACAGTAGATTGCATACAATTAGACTTTCTTAAAATCAAAAATTAAATTAGATACATATTCGATCGTCTTCTTATAAGTATACATATATATCCCATTCATATCACATGTATAAGAACATAAACTCAATTTAAACACAATTGACCTGGCTCTAATGATACTGTTGGGATTGGCTGGCACAGTGGAAGAATTTAAAAATTTTTGCCAATCCTAATTGAGAATCTATTAACGATGTTTAAACTGAGTTAGAAAGATTTGTACCTTTTCAATTTAGGGTTTTTCAATCTCTAAGAGCTAACACCTCAAGTCCACTCCCTCTACCGGTATCCACACAAATGCTCTCCAACACAGACTACGTACTAATGCCTTCAATGTCTCTTAGGGTTTCCCGTGCGGCTCTGAATTCTCATCAGTACATGTGTTTTTCTGCTCTATTAATTTTATAACCCATGAGGGCTATATTCGAATTTCAAAATTAATCTTTATTAATTTCAAAATTAATTAACCTTTAATTATCTTGATGAGCTAATTAAATAAATTTAGTTTAAATTAAATCTGTCTGACAATTTTAATTTAACCTATTTATTAAATCTAAATAAAGAGCCAATAGATTTAATTTATCTTGATAAATTAAATCTGAGATACTATATCTCTATCATGTTAGTTATTAAATTTAATTTATCTTAATAAAATTAAATTTAAAACTAACACAATATAATAATATAATATATATATATATATACATATATGTAAATTTGTATTTTGAAAATACATACATATATATATATATATAATATTATTAATTTTATTTTCATAATTTTATATTATATATATAAATATAAATTTCATCCAACATAGATTAAACATTGTCTCGTGTTAGGTCATTCTTGTGTGCGACCTTGTAGGCCTAAATGAAGTTGGCAGTGAGCCAATAACTATATTAACCCACAAGTCGAAAGCGGCCTCTAGCAAGACATTACAACTATTCAATTCATATAAGGATCGTTAACATGATGCAACCTATCATACAACCATGTCATGTCCCTATTGTCACACGATATTTCAGTCAAGGATGAGGCATGGATGATGTCATCCTCCTATTCCTGACCATTATTTTCGCGATTCCTGGATAATCTGACAATAGAAATAGAAACTTCTTTCCTTTGTAATATGATCATACATTTCTCAGGCTTACTCATAGAGAGGCCCAGTATTATCTCTCTACTAATGTGATGGATAAATTCCATCTTAACCATTCATATTCCTCTGCATGAAAAACCATCAAGCTTGATCGTAGCCTTTATCGTCACCAGGTCAAAGGTGACTTTTGACTAGTTTAAAGCTTAGCAACTCTTATGTAGGAATCCATGATGGCCTCAGGTCAAAGGGCATTGTGAAATGGTTATACATGAGATAAGCTTATGACTTGATCCATGTAGCTTTCTCATAGCATGTCGGTCCAGCACCTTGTACTCTTATAAGTGCCTAAGACTTTGATTTATATTTTCATATCTTATCAAAGTCATACTGGTCGTGTTTTATCTTTGTTCCCACATAGATGACTGACCAAGGATATTTAGAAAATCTTTATGATTTATCTAAGGATACAGTCATCACTTGAACATGCAAATATATTATAACATAATGGAGAAAATTCATTAAATTAATAATGTTTAAAGTACAATGATTGGCCCTTAGGGCACAATTTTCAATAGTTTTCACTTATGAAAACATATCCTTTTGATTGCTCACAGTATCTTATAAAGATACATTTCTTTCCTCTAGGACACAATTTCCTATAGCTATGGGAATCATTATGAATGTATGCAGCTGACCCCTAGGGTCTAAGGATGTTTAAATCTGGCTTCCATTTTGTCCAAACTCATAGGGTGTAAAAGTGACTGATTTTGAGAGCATATAGTTAAGAATGAATGCAGCTGTAGTAAAGCATTACCCCAATATGAAATTGGTAGATTTGCTTTAGCCATCATTGACCTAACAATGTCTAGAAGAGTTCTATTTCTTCTTTCTGCAGCTCCATTTTATTGTGGACCACCAAGGATGGTAAGTTGCCTAACTATCCATTTTTCTTCACAAAGCTCCATAAACTGATAGATAAGTATTCACGACTCCGATCAGTATGCAATGCTTTAATTTTACAGTCGGTTTTATTCTCTACTTCATTCATGTATCGTCTAAAGCACTTAAGAGCTTCAAACTTGTGTGAGATTGAATAGATGTGACCATATCACGAATAGTCATCAATGAAGGTAATGAAATACCAAGCTCTGTGTCTCACCCTCATATATCAGAATAGATTAATTGCAATAGAATCTCAACTCTAGTTTCCTTACCGAAAGGTTTCCTAGTTACCTTACCAGTGAGACAATTCTCGCATAAGGACATTTCCATATTTGAAATTTCACCTAGTAAACCTTCTCTAGCTAGTTTAGTCATTCTATTTTGGTTAATGTGTCCTAGTTTAGTGTGTCAGATATTCATATCAATAGTTATATTGGAGGAAATAATGAAACAGTCATGCACATAAAAATCATCAACAATATCCATAACAAAGAACTTTCTAGAAAGGAAAGCTAAACCATAAAAGGTCTTGTTGCTAAAAATGTCTGCAACTTTGCCATGCAAGTTTACATCAAACCCATAATCTAAAAGATAAAGTACTGAAACCAAATTTCATCAGATGACAGGTTCATAAAGAACATAATGTAGGATCAAAGTCTTCCCACCACGCAAAGCTAACTTACAGGTGCAAATTCCTTTGACTTTGATCTTTGCATTGTTGCCCACATAAAGCCATTTACTTAGATGCAACAATCAATGGTATTCCATGAAGGATCCCCGATCCCTCATCACATGGTCTGTTGAGCCTAAGTCCAAAATCCAAGAAGAATAAACAAGTTATGTTAGAAAAATAGTACTTTAAACAAAAGAAATGTGTAAATTCACATAATTCACTAGTACCTTTTCACTGTCATTTCTCTCGGTACAGTCCCATGCAAAGTGACCCATTTTCAAGCAGGCATAACACTTGACCTCATTAAGGTCAACTTACTTTTTGCTACCTTTCTTTCCTTTCTTCTTGAATTGCCTTATGACCTTTTTGAACTTAGAGCCGTCCTTCTTGCCTTTCTTCTGAAATTTCTTACCCTTCTTAAAATTAGGCTTTGTATTAAAAGGACCAGCACTCTCAATGTAGTAGGCTTGTCTAGAAGTCTTATATGCCTTTAGGCATTCATCCTCAAGCTCAAGTTGTTTCACTACATCATCAAAAGGGGCAATGTTATCATTATGAGTCAAGTTCACTTTCATGTGCTCCCAACTAGAAGGGAGTGATCTGATCACAGCCTAAACTTGTTGTTCATCAGTCAAGGTATGTCTAGCTTCCTAAAGTTCTCTAATCATGTTAGACATCTCTATCAGTTACTACTTCATAAGAGTATTCCCTCTAAACTTAGTGGTTGATGTGCCACCAAACTTATCCTTAAGTGCAGCCCACATAGCCTAAGCAGTTTGATATTTCTCATCTTGGCACATTAGGTCGTGCTCTATAGTGCTCAATAAGGTGACTCTCACAATGTTGTTTTTCTTTGTCCATACTTGGTAAGCTTCCAAGTTTCTCCTGTGTTGAGTAGTAGTCCCAGCTGTAGGTTCCATCAAAATAGTGGTTAATGGCTTAACAACCTCTAGTTCCTCCTAAAAGTACTGCACCTTATGGTGCTGATGTCCTAATTGTTGCCATTCAATTTCTCCCCTTTATTCAGCTAAGCAATGATGCCTTTCGTGGCCATTTGTCACTTTTGGAGCAACGTTTTTCACATTTAGAAGTTGAGTTCTCTTAAAGAGAACTTAACCAAACGACTATATATAGCACATCGTGGTATACAATGTCTGTACTTATATCGTTCTTGACCAGAAAATAATTTTATTACTAGATCCATGATCAAGAGAATACGCTTGTATCTCCCATCACACAAATACTATCAACTTTACTATTTTCAGTCAAAAACTTCATATAACTACTTTAAATAAGTTATCAACTTTTAGAAATTTTGCCTTTTAAAAGCTCCCACTTATCAATGATTTATGGTATTATAATGTACAGTTAAAAGTAGCATTAACTAAAAATAAATTCATTACATGAAAAATTCCATGTCAATACATAAAACATAGTAACAACAATAAGTAGAGTCATATTCTGAATACAACCAATATAAAAAGAAACAGGAATATTATACACCATTTAAATGTCAGAACAAAAGTAGTCAATAATGGCTTTCCTTAGTTTCCTAAAACATCTTTTCTTTTTCTTTATGAATCTTCTCATTTTTCTTACAACATCAACCCAAGAAACAGTCATAGAGAAAGTGCCCCTTACTCTACAGCTGCGCAGTATTTCATCATTACGTTCACCTAGAACTCTGCACTCTTTTTGTCTGTTATGCTTTCTACATAGTTCACAACGATTGAGTATATGATTTTTATGTTCTTTATTCTAACTATTTTGTCCTTTTTTGTCTGTATTAAGTTCCGCTATCTTCTCAGCCATGGCAGCAGAGTAGGGTTGGTTGACCTCTTCTAAATTTTGAGGTTTATTAGGATAGGAGGATTCAAACTTTGGTCCAGAATCAAAGTAAACCACCAGGTTCCTCTATAATAGGCTCTAGAAAATCCTCTTCAGGGATAAGAAAGAAATCGTCCTCGGGATCTTCCTTGAAAAATTCATTTTCTTTAGGATCCACTTCAGGATCATCCATATGAGATTGATCATCCACAAACTCAATACTCAATGACCTATACTTATGTGTTTCAGCACTGTTAGAAGCCTTTTGCTTTATTTTCACCTAAATAAATAAATACGAGTCATTATTGTAATTTTAGGGATTTTTTAATGTATATAAACACTTAAATAAGCACTGAAAATCTCACAAATAGATCCTAAATTGCCTCCAAAATAAAGCAAATAGCATATCATTATGAAGATCTCAAATTTAGGAATTTTTAGGAACAAACCACAAGTCAAACGGATCAGCCACGCTCCTACACGCGCTCCTAGAAGAATAAATCCTAGAAAAAAAATGGAAAATCAGGTCGAATCTTACTCTCGTTGAAAGCGCATGTAAGCCATGCACCACCCTGGAGGTCTCTGATTGCAACACACGTAGTTAATCTAGATTCCACGCGTTGTTTGCAGTCGGTCATGTCTACCACATGTCAAACAGGTTTGCCACATGGCCACACTCGCCATGCGGTATTTTCTATCCTTTTTTTTTATTTGATTTTTTTTATCGTTTGGATCGGGTTGGGCATGGTGACCTTATCCAGTGGCCTTTTTTTAAATAAAAAATTGGGTAGGTTAGGCCTATTTTGGCCCAAATCGAAAATTTTGTTTTTTCGTTTTTTTATGGATCTAGGTCAAATTTATGATTCGACTCGAAACCAACCCTTTTTTTCAACGAAAGCCTAAATGACGCCGTTTCAATTTCTTTTTTGAACTTCATCTTCAACCTTCAAACGGGTCAGGTTCGTCGAACCCAATTCTTTTCTCCACAATATCTTCACTGTCTGACATCCGTTTTGTGTGTTCTTGTTGTCGTTTTCTTTGTTTTTTGAGCTCTATGCAATAGGATCAATTTCAAAGCCTTAACCACTCATTTTCATATGACCCAAATTAAATTAGTTTCTTTTTTTTTTGGTTCATTTTTCTGGGATTGTATTCAACCTTTAGGTTCCTTCATTCCATAGCCTTGTGATGTGTATTATGAGGCTTCTAAATACAACTATACTCAGAGAATAAAGGCATAAATGAAAAAAAGACAAGAATTGACAGAAATTGGAAAACATAGAAACGTTAGAATCCATGTTTTAATGATAACAAAATGTGATTATGTATTTTGACAAGAAACTCATGTTTTGAAAGTGTGAACTTTAATCCAAATTGGTTATCAAATGCGTTCCACAAGTTGAGAGAAAATTGTTGTTGAATTTAACTGATGTACTTGAGTACTGGAGCAACACTCGAGTAAGGTATGTCCTAACACTTGAGTCCAAGAAGTGTGGCTTTAAAAGTGTTTTACAGAAGTTGCTGTGGAGTGTAATATTTCAGCAACACTGAGTGTTTGCTAATGCACTCGAGTGATGACAAGAACTATACTCGAGTGTGAAGGAACACTATTGCAATTGTCTCAATTAGTAGCTAAACTCGAGTTCTAGGTCAACACTCAAGTGCTGGACACAATCACACTCGAGTCCTTAAAGTGAAGTCATACAAGTATTGTCCCGAGAGGAAACAAAATCAAAGACCATGAAATGCACTCCAATGTAGGATAAGACACTCGAGTGAGATGTTGCACTTCCAGTGCACTCTTGTCACTCTCTAACATGAAGCAAGTAAAAAAGCTCTAATCTTACTATGCACTCAAGTTTGATCTTTAGCACTTGAGTGAGATATCTACACTCTCAAGTATAAAATCTCACTCTTGCAAGTGTAAGTGCAAGTGTAGTCCAAAAGATGAACCATGAAGTGTAAAATACTAATGCACTCGAGTGAGGACTTTAGCACTCGAGTAAAGACCTATAACACACGTAAGTACAAAGCTCACCCTTCCAAGTTTTGGTGAAAGTGTTGTCCAAAAAGTAAAACTGTAATGATACGCTCGAGTATGGATTGAGAACTCGAGTGTTGGACTAAATTTCTCTCAACACTTTCAATCTTTACTTGAAGGTCATCCAAGTGCTGTTTGGCGAAATAATGCATGCACTCGAGTGTGATACGAAGAACTCGAGTGTAGCCATGATAGAAGCAAAAATATTACAGAATCACAGTGTACAATCCAAATATGGTTAAACAATATTTACTCATTATGTTTTCACTTGCTATTATACCTAAATGTCATCTAACATATATTTAAGTGAGAAACAGGAAAATGAATGTTTGGATTACAAATTCAAATGAAAGAGTCAATTACAGCAAACAACATCATTACACACTGACTGCAGGACAACTATCATCACATGCAGTTGACCTACCATGAACGAATGTCTGAAAATACAAACACCCACATCCCGCTCCATAACTTGATGTTCAGTTACAAAATGGAATATCCCGCTCGTCAATGGCATGTTACACAATGTCTATTTCAAATTTGCTATAAATACAAAGCATCGGAGACAAACAAAAATAGATAGAACATACCACAAGAGCATATATCAAAAAACTTACAAAAGTCTCTGTTCTTTATATTAATCTCTGTATTCATATTGTACTTCAGTGATTATCATATCCACTCTATGAGAGAGTCTGTAAACACTTCATATTATATTTTCAATTTGATCTCAAGGTAAAGAGACCTTGAGAGGATAGATTTCCTTATAAAAGCTGTAAAGAGAATTCCTGGTAAGACTTTCTCCTCGTAAAACTTACAAGGTGCAAGTAGTAGAGAACGTTGCTACACGTAAGACTTACAAGGGTGTAAACAGGAGAGAACGTTACTACTCATAAGGCTTGCACAGGTAAGCAGGAGAGAAAGGTCCTTGGATTGCTCTACTCATAAGACTTATTGTAAAGGGGAGAGAAAATTCTAAGTATTAGAATATTTCTACTTGCAGTCCTTGCGAGGACAGTTGTCATCTTGTGGGATTTCAAGAGCCTACTGAATCTTGGAAACTTAGTGAAAATCTTGGAGGTGTTGATCTCTAAGGACTGGACGAAGGCCTGGGGTTGGGCCGAACTAGTATAACTTTCTATGCACCAATTCTCTTCTCTCTTCTTATTTATCTTCATATCACCGTAACATACAAAAATTTATTACATCACCCAATTCACCACCTCTTAGGTGAAGCTTGCCTCTTTCAAGAAAAACATAAAAAACACAGACAAAAAAAAATCCTCTGTAAACACAATAAATAGGAACTTATATCATATAGGATAATATATACTTGAGTGAGAATCATATGCTTTCATATATTCATGAAGTGACAGAATATATGCTTCCATATATTCATATGCTATCATATATTTATGAACACAAAGAAGACATTTTTACTCATAAAACATGTTCAACAGAAGTAATTCAGTCTCAGGACAGATTAAAATACATGCTCTGATACCAATGTAGATTTTTGGGCATACCTAGAGTGTAGTTTCCTACTCTCAAGATACTCACACGAACCGGATCACGTCGAAGTCTGGCTATAATACATAGCAAAATACATTGAAGGAAGGAGAGAAAAATGAGTTTTTCATAGTATATCTCTTTTAGGAGGTAGAATGTCTTATTATCACATCTAGAGCATAAAACCACGTAAATAAAATTATTCCCACCAATTCTTATAGGAAAAACCGCTCCCACCATTTTGTTTCAAATATTTGGGGAATATTGCCAACAAATGCCCCATAATATTGTCAACAAATGCCCTATAAAATTAGGTATTTTATTTTGGCCCCAAGGCCAATGGTTTTGGCCTAATCCACCAAGGTGGATCAAGCCCATTTCCCAACAAAATGGGAGACTACTATCAAATGATTCTATTTGTACTGAACTTGAAGTATGGAGGAATTTCCAAAACAAATATTAACTATTATGTCATCATTTTTAAAATAATTTTTTATAATGTCCTGTATACCACTGTTTTTACTTTTTCAATACTACATTGTATAGTTCGTGGTTTTCATTACTGCTCTTGAGCGAAGGTCATGGAACTATGGATGAAAGGAAACTTCATGTGATTGTGGAAATTCAAAGTTTAGGCAGTTCAAATGAAAGCTTTTTGTTAACAAGGATATTGAAAATGTTGAAAATTCATACAATCACAACTTCAAAAAGCTTATATTGCACACGTAGTGAGCCTTATCCCAACCCAAATGCTAAATAACAACAAGAGATGATGCAATTCTGTTTACGTGAGGATTTGTTTCATGAGGAGTAATTTCTCTACTCTTCTCAATCATTTATATATATATATATATATATCTATCTATCTATATATCTATATCTATATATATTTCTTGTGTCAGTTTTGACAGGGCCTTTCAATATAGTTTTAGCAAATAAGTTATGGGCCTTCTGAGTTAGCTTCCTAGGTCTTGGATTACAATAATACATATACGGATTCAACTTATATATGCTACTCAGAAAATGAAGTTAAAGATATTCTCTATTTTTTTTGGCTTTTCTAATATTGAATCCATGCCATTTAATGCAAAACTAGTGGTTACTATCATTTGTTGCATTCTTTTTTTGCTTGGAGTAAACTTCATTTAGGCTCTAATTGTTAGAGGAAACACTTGAAGTGCATCTTTTGAATTTGAGAGTTTTTCTAAGCCTATAGATAATATAGTAAACACAAAAGGATCGGTTTTCTTTGGTATGCAAGATTTACTCAGAGTCTTGCATATAATAGTCCGTCCTCACTATGAATTATATGAGCTTAGATGATGGGGTGGCTTATTTTGTTCTACAGTCATAATAGCTATAATTTGTTTTATATTTCCATGTAATCAACTCTTATGGTTCCCCTGAAATTGAGGATTCAAAAGCTAAAAAACTGATTCTCAATCTGTCCCTAGAGTGAAGGATATGCTTTAGGGACAAAATTGTGCTACCAATGCAATTTTAAGCCATGTACTAAAGACACACAACAACTAGAAAAAAAGCCTTTTGGATTGATTAAAAATGGCTATTTAGATTGGTTTTAGGTAGGTCTTATATAGAGCGGTTTAGAAAGTTTGGCACTTGCTAGACTGTATAGTAGACAACTAGTATAAAAGGTAAATTAAAAATTAAAATAAAATCAGAAAAATCTAGATTTCAAAATCAGGGTGAAGAAGTGATTTGAGATCTTTATTTTTCTGATTTTTTAATTTTATTTTTTTAGAATGGCTTCTTCTGAGAAGTCATTTTGAGATATAGATAAGATATCATAAAAATGCATAACAGAAGCTCTATGATTTTATGAGATCTCATAATAAAATCCATATCTTATAAAACCTTACATTTATGCCGCTTATTACGCATTCGGAAGTGTTATCATTTTTGTTATGGCTTAGGAAAAATGTTTGTTGAACTTAGAGCCAAAAACTTGTACGACTATTCTCAAGGCATTGTTCATTTGTTAAAAACTTTACCTTCAGTTCTCAACTTATCTTGGCCGAGTAACCAGGCCTATTACTTGATTACTCCCTTAAGTAATAGCATCAAATTCTTGGCTGAGAGTATGCTGACCTGATTACTCGAGTGACCCATCGAGTAATGCTTTAAATAACTCCGCAGATTACTCGAGTGCTCCCTTGAGTAATGCTTTTTTCTCACCTGGTTACTCGAGTGGCTACTTGAGTAAATTGTTGCATTTCTTGACCTAGAGCTACTGGAAGATTTTTGACCTGGTTACTCTAATGGCTACTCGAGTAATGCCTTATGCTCATGTTGTTACTTGAGTGGCTACTCAAGTAATTGTCTATATAACTTTGCAGATTACTCGAGTGGTCCCTCAAGTAACATCTTCCAAATTTTGTCAGTGCTTCTCTGGATGAAATTCTTCATGATTACTCAAGTGCTTACTCGAGTAGTCACTCGAGTAAGTGATCACAAAATTTGCGCTTACTTCAAGTAATGCTTTGTGCCAATTATTACTTTGTTTAAATTCATTTGTTTGTTATCAAATCCTTTTATATGATAGATCCAATCTTTGTTATCATCAAAACATATGGGATCTAACAGCAACTACCAACAAAAATTCATCTCTCAATATACTGACCCAAATGGCACATATTACTTATCAAATTAAAGCTTGAAAGGTCTACCACCACCATTCTAGAAAGTTTAAAGACTATTGGACAACATATGATCATCTAAAAACTTGTCACAAGTAGACTGCCTCCAAAAAATGAAATCTGTTAGCACTACTATTTCAACTTCAATCTTTGTGTTTTCAATCCAACTATTCTAAATTCATGTTCACAATGTATTCCCACACAAAATCATGTGTAGAATCCATTTTTAACTTCAAAAACACTAAAATCATCTTCTTTCCATAGGTTTGGGTCTGACCAAAAATCCGGGAAATATAAAAACTCAATAAAACCTCAAAATACTTACTTTAAATCATAGCTTATACGTACCTGTACCTGATTCTATAATCGGTTCTTGATTTTGGGAGTAATCCGGCCAGCTAGATGGCACCAAACACCTCTAATTCAGAGTCCAAAACTGTAGAAATGTTGCTCTCACTGAGAGGAACAACATCGAGAAGGCCTTGGGTGCTAGAAAAGCCAAATTGGAAGTGAAATCGGCTTTGGAACTTAATAACTTTTACTATTCATGTAACCCCCTGACTTTAAACACGTAATTATAATTCGATAACACATATTTAAATCGGATTATAGACTATTGGATGCTTTAACCTCGTTTTAAACTTTCTGTCTCATAGTAAAATTTTTTTTACAAAACTTTCAAAACTCTTTTTCCCATCCTGGTCTCAATTTCAATATTCGAATATAATTACCTGTGCAGTTAATATACATTCAATCATATCAGAGTGTATATTCGCATCCCCGACAACTCCCGGGTTCTATACATAAAAACCTGAAGGTATATAAGTATACACTAGGGGATTACACAACTAAAATCGAATGTAGTGTTCCTGATTCAAAATATACAGTAATCCCGAGTTCAAAATACATAACCAACGTTTCCAATTCAACTATATACCCCCAAGGGTCCTAATTGCTCCGGGTTGGCCTCTTCTCCTTTGAGCCACACGCCCTGTCTGAAATGTTAGTCATAGGAAAGAATGAGATTTGAGAAAATCTCAGTAGTAACAAACCACTCACAATGCATAAACACAAAGCATGTACATAAATCACGAACAGCAACATCAGCAACAATCTCAAAGCTACATGGTTTTCACCACAAATGACAGCACTCACGCCTGTATACACAATACAATAGCTCTTGCTGTAATCAACATCACGACAGCTTACGCTATAATCACAATAACGACAGCTTGCGCTGTAAACGACAGCTATCACCAGCTATAACCGCAGCAGCATCAAAGATTCATCACAGAACAGTGATAACACATACATACAGAGCATTACACATAGTATAAGAGAGAGAGTCACTACCTGATCCTTTCCCGACGTTTCTTGGCACAGCGGGCTCACGAGGATGGCAAATATCAAATTCTATAAACCAAGTTAGGGACAATCCGTCAATCTCTTTTCTAAGTTTTATCTCTATAATACTTAAGTTGATTATCACTATGGTCAATTAATCAAGTCAACTAAGGAGCTAAAGTGGTCAATTAACCTAAAAGGCTAATTTCTAACCTCAAAGTTCCACAATATTACATTATACCATAAAATCTTCAATTTTCGCATAGGTGACCAATCTGCCAGAATTTTCCAACATCTTTGAAAACTCATAACTAATCCTAGAAAAATCAAAATGAGGTGATCCCAAAGCCTATTGAAAGCTCTTGAAGTCCTCTTCATAGGAAAAATATGAATCACTACCAGAAATCACCTCACAATTCCAGAATTACACAACATTCCACACTACTCCAGAATTAGGTCCAGTTTCGACATCAAACTTTGGCAATCAGAACTCCCAGCCCAAAAAATGAAATGACACAAGTTATATGTCCATTTTGAAGCTTGGAATGTGAACTTAAGATTGGAAATTTTCAGAATTTTTAGACACCAATTGCCCATTCAAAATGTCCCTACAAAATGACTGCCCTGCACAGAGTTACACTTGACAGTTTTTCCAATTTTCAACCAATGTGTCCAATGGCTTCAAAATCAACAACCAAACCTATTCCCACATAATTTTTTGTGTAGAACACAATGGTAACATGAAAATGAACAAATTCCCACTCATTCCCCATGTCCTGTTTTGGCATAATTTTAGGGTATTTCACAACAAATAGCCACTTCACTATCTAATCACTAAGCTAGCTCATTTGCCTCCAAACCAACATATAAGCACATACATAGGATGAAAGCTTCAAGATCCCTAATATACCTTAAAAAACGAAATTAGAGCTGTCATAATAGCCCACCACAACTCAGCCAATTAAAGCATCATATACATCTACATAATGCTCTTACTCACCTCTTGCTTCTTCTTGTGTTCTTTTCTTGATTCCTCAAATTTTGTTCTTGCAAGGTGGCTGAAAACTCCTCCTCTTCAAAAACAAAAACCATAGAAATGAAGATAAGGAAGAGAGGAACAAGTTTCATGAAGGTCACTTGAGCCATAGATGAGGTTAAGAAGGTGAAAAATCAAGATTAAGCTCACCTTAAAACCTTGCTTTTCTTCCTCTACGTTTTTGCTGCTGTAACCGACTTGAGGAGAGAGGAAATATGTGACTTAATGATCAGATTTTTGGCCCCTCTTATCTCTCAAAGTCCAAACGAAAATATGGTGCAAAAGTAGATAAAAGATGTGGTGAAAATTACTTCACTTGGTTATATACTTATGGTGAATTAACTAAGGGTAAATTTGCTTCAAGTTTTCTCTTTCCTTCCTCCTCCCTTTTTAACCGAAATGTTTTGCCTTTGTATTCAAGATATCATCTTATGCTTGGCCTACAATTATTGACCAAGTCTTCATCTCCTTACTTGGTCTTTCATGTGCTTCTCTTTCTCTCTTTATTGTCACCGAAAATAGCTCTTAAAGAGCAAAAACAAATACTCCTTGATTTATCATAAATTTTGCCTCTTCAAATACATTACTTTAGTTGCAATATTTGACCAATTCAACAAATTTTCTTTTCCTCCTCATGCCATACGAATTGTAGCCCTTGGAATAGCCAAAAGAGCTTCTTGAATCAATCATAATTCCAACTCTTCAAATATTACTTCTTTAGTTGAAATTGTTGACTTAGTCACCACCTTTTACAACTTGGTCAAATTGCCTTCACATGTCATATATTAATAACCTATATTGTCTCCTTATATCTTACGTAAGTCATGGCCCTTTGAAGGAGATGATGATCTTATAACATATCCACTTGCAATATAATATTCAATTGCCAACTTTTTTGCATGTGAAAATTGACTAAAGTCGTAACAAAATTTCTAGAGGTAATTCTGTCATTAATCCCACCATCTATTCTGTACATTTAGCCCTTGAGTACATTTTGGGATATTACAATTCTCCCCCCGTACAATAAATTTCGTCCTCAAAATTTGTTACACAACTTGAGCCATAAACTTCGAATATCGTCTTCGCATATCCTCTTCGACTTCCCAAGTTGCTTCTCTTTGAGTCATTCCCTTCCAGACCACCTTCACATACGGAATGCTTCGGTGTCTGAGCCGTCGTTCCTCTCGATCAAAGATCTGCTCTGGTTCTACAGCATACGTGAAGTTATCTAGTAACTTGACATCTTCATACTCAATGATGTGAGATGGATCCGGTTGGTATTTCTTCAGTTGGGAAACATGAAACACATCATGGAGCCTGCTCAAGTTTGGGGGTAGGGCTACTCGATAGGCAACAGGCCCAATCCTCTCAAGAATTTCAAAAGGACCTATATACCTTGGGCTCAGTTTCTTCCGATTGATAGCTCTCCCGATACCAGTTACTGGTGATACTCTTAAAAAGACATGGTCACCAACCTCAAACTCTAGAGGCCTTCTCTTCTTGTCAGCGTAACTTTTCTGTCGACTCTGCGCTGCAAGGAGCCTCTTACGAATGATTCAAATCTGTGCCGAGGTTTGGTCAATCAACTCTAGCCCATATAGCTTCCTTTTAGATAATTCATTCCAGTATAAGGGTGATTGGCACTTCCTCCCATACAACGCTTCATACGGCGCCATCTGAATGTTCCCATGATAGCTCTTGTTGTAAGCAAACTCAGCCAGTGGAAGAAAGTGATCCCAATTCCCTTTGAAGTCGAGGACACAAGCTCGCAAGATATCTTCTAATGTCTGAATTGTCCTATCTGATTGTCCATCCGTTTGAGGATGGTAAGCCGTACTGAACCTCAATTGAGTTCCTAGGGCTTCATGCAATGCCCTCCTAAATCTCGAAGTGAATCGGGGATCTCGGTCAGAAATGATATTCTTCGGTGTACCATGAAGTTTGACAATCTCTCGGATATAAATCTCCGCTAGTTTATCAGGAGAATAACCAGCATTGATTGGTATGAAGTGTGCCGACTTCGTTAACCGATCCACAATTACCCATATCGCATCATAGTTCCTGATCCTGGGCAATCCCACAACCAAATCCATGGTCACGCTTTCCCATTTCCATTTCGGAATCTCAGGACTCTGAAGTAAACCAGGCGGTCTCTGGTGCTCGATCTTTACCTTCTGGCAAGTGAGACACCTTGCTACATATTTGGCCACATCACTCTTCATTCCCGGCCACCAATACACCGATTTCAAATTATGATACATCTTGGTCATACCAGGATGGAGAGTATATCGGCTCTTGTGTGCCTCATCCAAAATTTTCTGCCTCAACTCTGCCCTAAGTGGAACGCAGACTCTCTTCTGATAGTGAACTAACCCACGAGGCGATAGGTCGTAGCCTGGAACTTCTCCCTGTTCGATTCGAGCTAGGTTACGCTGTATCCAGCTATCTTGCCTCTGAGCTTCCTCAATTTCCGCCCTTAGATCACTCTCATCTTGAGAAACAGTGTAATTGGCACAGATGATCTGGTTTGTTAAATTCAGATCACGAAAATCTTCAATCAATTTCCCTTCTTGTATCATCATAGCTGCAACGAGCACGTTCTTTCAACTAAGAGCATCAGTGACTACATTTGCCTTACCCGGATGATATTTTATTTCCAAGTCGTAGTTCTTAAGCAATTCCATCCAGCGGCGCTATCTCATATTCAGTTCTTTTTTATCATACAGATATTTGAGACTCTTGTGGTCGCAGTACAATTCCACAGTCACACCATACAGGTAATGACGCCAAATCTTCAAAGCAAATACAATGGCCGCAAGCTCCAGATCATGAGTGGGATAGTTCAATTCATGAGGTCTGAACTGTTGAGAGGCGTAGGCCACCACACGTCCCTGCTGTATAAGGACACACCCTAATCCCTGCCCACTGGCATCAGAATACACAACGTATGTCAAACTGGGATATGGTAAAATCAACACAGGTGCCGTGATCAACCTTTCCTTCAGCTCCACAAAACAGTTTTCACATTTCTCATCCCACACAAACGGCTGATCCTTTCTCATGAGCTTGGTCATCGGCAACGCAATACGGGAGAAATTTTGGATAAATCTCTGATAATAACCAGCAAGACCCAGAAAACTGCGTATTTCCGCCACAGATTCTGGCCTCTTCCAGTCTAGTACTGCTTCCACTTTACTGGGATCCACAGAGACCCCTTCTTGCGAGATAACATGGCCTAAGAATTTCACTTCTGATAGCCAGAACTCGCACTTGCTCAATTTAGCATATAGTTGTTTCTCACGCAATGTATTCAATACAACTCTCAAATGATGCTCATGATCCTTCATACTCTTGGAATATATCAGAATGTCATCAATAAACACAACAACAAACTAATCCAAATATTGTCGAAAGATACGGTTCATGTAATCCATGAAAACCACAGGCCCATTAGTTAGCCCAAATGGCATCACCAAGAACTCATAGTGACCGTACCTGGTCCGAAAAGCAGTCTTCGGAACATCTTCTGCTTTTACTCGTAGCTGATGATACCCTGACCTTAGATCAATCTTCGAAAATACACACGAACCGAATAGTTGATCTAAAAGGTCATCGATTCGGGGAAGAGGGTACTTGTTCTTAATAGTAACCTTGTTCAATTCTCTATAATCGATACATAACCGAAGGCTTCCATCTTTCTTCTTTACAAACAACACTGGAGCTCCCCAAGGTGACACACTGGGTCTAATGAACCCTTTTTCAAGCAAGTCTTCTATTTGTTTCTTTAACTCCGCCATTTCATTTGGGGCCATTCGATATGGGGCCTTAGATATAGAGCCAGCTCCAGGCACAATGTCGATTGGAAATTTGCTTCCCTTTCTGGAGGTAATCCGCACAAATCATCCGGAAACACCTCAGGAAATTCATTTACCACGGGTATATTATTCAAGGTTTCGCCAGTTTCCCCTTGCACAGAGAAAAACACCACATACCCCTGGCAACCCTTTTCAAGATACTTTTCAGCTTTGGCTGCAGCAAGGAAATTCATACTAGAATCCACAACTTCAGCCCTCTGAGAAACAAGATATACTATCCTCTTGTTCCCACAATCAAGTAATACATTATTTGCCGTTAACCAATCAAAACCCAAAATAACTTCCAATTGGTAAAGTGGCAAACATATCAGATCTACAACAGATTGGTGCCCTTCCACAGTTATAATACAACTCAAACAAGCTTCTATGGTTAAGGCCTTAACACCCATTGGAGTTGATACTACTAATTCAAATGGTAATTTATGTACATGCATTCCCAGGTGCTTCACGCAATTATTGGCGATGAAGGAGTGACTTGCACCCGAATCATATAAAACTTGCAACAGATGGCCATTAAGAAGAATATTACCTTGTATCAGCTCAGGAGATTTATGGGTCTCTTCGTGGGTCATAGCAAATACTCGGCCCTGTGTCTTCGGTCTCTGGTCTGGTCGTGGGTCTTTGCAGTCAGCAGCAGTATGGCCCACACGCTTACAATTGTAACATTATTTTGCCATCACATGTTTTACCTTGGTGTGGTTGATTACAGCGACGACAAATCCACGGTGCAAAATATGTTCTTTGCTGGTCACGGCTCCCAGACTGGTAGGGCTTCTTACCACTTCCAGATGAAGATCCTTGCCCCTTCCGCTTCTGTGAGGTAGCACCCTTACTAGGTTCATTGCGATGGCTAATAGCTCTGGCAGGATACAATTCTCTCAAATTGTTCTCTGTAATTCTGCACTGTTCAACCACCTTGTTGAACTTAGTAAATTGGTGAGTAGCTAGGCGTTTCCTCAACTCTCGCCTCAAACCACGGATGAGCATATCCGAACTCCATTCTTCGTCATCCTTGTACCGGAGGTAGGAGGAGTACCAAGCCAATCTAACAAAATGGGACAAGTAATCATCGAAGCTCTCTGTATCCCCTTGTCTGATATTCAGAAACTCTGTCTCCTTCTCAAGTCTCACTAATTTGGGAAAATACTTCTCGTTGAACTCTTGTTGAAACAGTTCCCAAGTCAATGGCATTTCTTTGCTCTTCAATGTTAGGGTGATATTCTGCCACCAATGGTCTGCATCCCCTTCGAGCTTATAAACGGCCAGTCGTGGCTTCTCCTCATCCGGGCAACCAAGAACCTCAAATATCTTCTCCAGCTTGTTCATCCAATCTTCGGCTACTTGAGGGTCAAACCTTCCTTTGAACGCCGGAGGCAGATGCTTGCAGAATCTGGTGACCCAAAACTGAAGATCTCTTTCCTCTCTAAGCGGCATCCCATGTGATTCTTGATTTGGAATAGCACGAGATGGGGATTCTAGTGGTCGTGCTGATCCTTCGGCAGTGTCCTCATGTCGAGTTTCTTCGTGAGTTTCCTCCGGAGTGGACTGAACTGGACATTCCTTGTTCTTCGCTTTCTCTGCTCTGAGCTCTTATCTCAGCTTAGTTATCATATCCCACTGATCTTTGATTAGACCCATTAATTTCTGCATTGCATCCGGTGGGTTATCCTTGACGACCTCCACCTTTGGGTTTACACGTGGAATATTGGGGCGTCCTCTAGTTTTCTTCATTCTACAAACAACTTGCCCCATTAATTTAGCAGAGATAGTATGCACATATAGTCACAAAACTCATATATATATCCATGTCAATAAAACATACATGTGCATACACAACAATCATTCACAGATAATCTTCTATCCCTACTACTATCTAAGGGATCTATCCTAGCAACCTCTACCCTTGCCAGGAACTACAACTCTGATACCAAAATGTAACCCCCTAACTTTAAACACGTAATTATAATTTGATAACACATATTTAAATCGGATTAGAGACCATTGGATGCTTTAACCTCGTTTTAAACTTTCTGTCTCACAGTAAAATTTTTTTTACAAAACTTTCAAAACTCCTTTTCCCATCCTGGTCTCAATTTCAATATTCGAATATAATTACCTGTGCAATTAATATACATTCAATCATATCAGAGTGTATATCCGCATCCCCGGCAACTCCCGGGTTCTATACATAAAAACTTGAAGGTATATAAGTATACACTAGGGGATTACACAACCAAAATCGAATGTAGTGTTCCTGATTCAAAATATACAGTAATCCCGAGTTCAAAATACATAACCAACGTTTCCAATTCAACTATATACCCCCAAGGGTCCTAATTGCTCCGGGTTGGCCGCTTCTCCTTTGAGCCACACGCCCTGTCTGAAATGTTAGTCATAGGAAAGAATGAGATTCGAGAGAATCTCAGTAGTAACAAACCACTCATACAATGCATAAACACAAAGCATGTACATAAATCACGAATAGCAACAGCAGCAACAATCTCAAAGATACATGGTTTTCACCACAAATGACAGCACTCACGGTTGTATACACAATACGACAGCTCTTGCTGTAATCAACATCACGACAGCTTACACTGTAATCACAATAACGACAGCTTACGCTGTAAACGACAGCTATCACTAGCTGTAACCACAGCAGCATCAAAGATTCATCACAGAACAGTGATAACACACACATACAGAGCATTACACATAGTATAAGAGAGAGAGTCACTACCTGATCCTTTCCCGACGTTTCTTGGCACAGCGGGCTCACGAGGATGGCAAATATTAAATCTTGTAAACCAAGTTAGGGACAACCCGTCAATCTCTTTCCTAAGTTTTATCTCTATAATACTTAAGTTGATTATCACTATGGTCAATTAATCAAGTCAACTAAGGAGCTAAAGTGGTCAATTAACCTAAAAGGCTAATTTCTAAACTCAAAGTTCCACAATATTACATTATGCCATAAAATCTTCAATTTTTGCATAGGTGAGCAATCTGCCAGAATTTTCCAACATCTTTGAAAAATCATAACTAATTATAGAAAAATCAAAATGAGGTGATCCCAAAGCCTATTGAAAGCTATTGAAGTCCTCTTCAAAGGAAAAATATGAATCACTACCAGAAATCACCTCACAATTCCAGAATTACACAATATTCCACACTGCTCCAGAATTAGGTCCAGTTTCGACATCAAACTTTGGCAATCAGAACTCCCAGCCCAAAAAACGAAATGACACACGTTATATGTCCATTTTGAAGCTTGGAATGTGAAATTTAAGACTGGAAATTTTCAGAATTTTTAGACACCAATTGCCCATTCAAAATGTCCCTACAAAATGACTGCCCTGCACAGAGTTACACTTGACAGTTTTTCCAATTTTCAAACAATGTGTCCAATGGCTTCAAAATCAACAACCAAACCTATTCCCACATAATTTTTTGTGTAGAACACAATGGTAACATGAAAATGAACAAATTCCCACTCATTCCCCATGTCCTGTTTTGGCAGAATTTTAGGGTATTTCACAACAAATAGCCACTTCACTATCTAATCACTAAGCTTAGCTCATTTGCCTCCAAACCAACATATAAGCACATACATAGGATGAAAGCTTCATGATCCCTAATATACCCTAAAAAAAGAAATTAGAGCTGTCATAATAGCCCACCACAACTCAGCCAATTAAAGCATCATATACATCTACATAATGCTCTTACTCACCTCTTGCTTCTTCTTGTGTTCTTTTCTTGATTCCTCAAATTTTGTTCTTGCAAGGTGGCTGAAAACTCCTCATATTCAAAAACAAAAACCATAGAAATGAAGCTAAGGAAGAGAGGAACAAGTTTCATGAAGGTCACTTGAGCCATAGATGAGGTTAAGAAGGTGAAAAATCAAGATTAAGCTCACCTTAAAACCTTGCTTTTCTTCCTCTACGTTTTTGCTGCTGTAACCGACTTGAGGAGAGAGGAAATATGTGACTTAATGATCAGATTTTTGGCCCCTCTTATCTCTCAAAGTCCAAACGAAAATATGGTGCAAAAGTAGATAAAAGATGTGGTGAAAATTACTTCACTTGGTTATATACTTATGGTGAATTAACTAAGGGTAAATTTGCTTCAAGTTTTCTCTTTCCTTCCTCCTCCCTTTTTAACCGAAATGTTTTGCCTTTGTATTCAAGATATCATCTTATGCTTGGCCTACAATTATTGACCAAGTCTTCATCTCCTTACTTGGTCTTTCATGTGCTTCTCTTTCTCTCTTTATTGTCACCGAAAATAGCTCTTAAAGAGCAAAAACAAATACTCCTTGATTTATCATAAATTTTGCCTCTTCAAATACATTACTTTAGTTGCAATATTTGACCAATTCAACAAATTTTCTTTTCCTCCTCATGCCATACGAATTGTAGCCCTTGGAATAGCCAAAAGAGCTTCTTGAATCAATCATAATTCCAACTCTTCAAATATTACTTCTTTAGTTGAAATTGTTGACTTAGTCACCACCTTTTACAACTTGGTCAAATTGCCTTCACATGTCATATATTAATAACCTATATTGTCTCCTTATATCTTACGTAAGTCATGACCCTTTGAAGGAGATGATGATCTTATAACATATCCACTTGCAATATAATATTCAATTGCCAATTTTTTTGCATGTGAAAATTGACTAAAGTCGTAACAAAATTTCTAGAGGTAATTCTGTCATTAATCCCACCATCTATTCTATACATTTAGCCCTTGAGTACATTTTGGGATATTACAATTCACACACATTCTCTCTTTCCCAATTTTCTCTTGAATTTTTCAGATTTATCTTCTCTTTCCTAGGTTGGCCGAAATGAGCATAATAAAGAAGGATGGAGGGTTGTGATTTCATCTTGCCTTTGATTTCATCTTAGCTTGCCATATGTCCAAATATTAAAGCACAAGATGCCAAGTGTCAATAAAGAATCTTCTCTTCTTATTCTTTCTCCTATATGGTGTCCTTACATGTGTTAGGGGAAGAGAAGCCTGATGAAATCCCTTGACTCGTGAGTTCAGTGTTTGAAAAAGTCAAGTACGCATATAGGTCAGAGACCGGTGGATTCCCCAGGCTCAGGGGTTAAGTAGTGCCTTTACAAAGTGCCACCTCAAAAGGTAATAAGCAAGTGTCATCATTAAGGACGCTTGTCACCTTCTTAATATGCCAGCACAAAAGTCAAGTTGTACTTTGTCATGATGAGAGGACACTTATCACTTTCTTATTTGTCCAACATAAAAGTTCTGTCATGATTGCTTACTTTATTAAAGTTACTTTATCAATGTCTACTCAGATTTCACTCGGGATTTTGGCATGCGTATTAGGGCTCGCTAGATGACGCCAGGTTGGAGTATGTGTGTGGCCCCCACATGGCGCCACATACCAGTGTCTACTCCAAAACGTAGGGTACACATGTCTACCTAGAAAAGGCCATATGCAGTTGACTAATCAATCCCTTACCTTATGGCATAGTTGAGTAGTGTCTTTCTAATAAACCAATGGCACCATATATGTGTCCTATGCACATCTGCATCGACACTTTGATCCTACTGCCTACGCATATTGGGCCCTCTATCTGGTAGGGCCAAATCACATAGTCCCCGAGAGTCTTTCTATCTCTCGTCATTCTTGGGACTTCTCCTGAACTGGGATTAGTCATCTGCCTAATACAAGCTTATCATCAAGTTTTTAAGCCCAAAATTTAGGTATTATATCTCTTAATAAAATGAAGAAGATAAATTTGAAAAAAAATTAAGAATAAAAGCAAATCTAATAAAATAGCAATAAACAATCCTAACAATAAAAATAAAAGAAGTAGAAAATATTAGATCAGATGATACATTCAAATTTTCTAGATTTAGAAAACAATAATATATATATTCAATAAAATTAAAACAAAGAGAAAAAGGAATTGGATTCATTATTGTAGAAAAAATCTAGCAACAATACATATGAGCAGAGATCTGGGTGATGACTTGATGAGAGTTTGAGATAGTGTGATCTGGATATGAAGAGCATAGATTTGAACTCGATGAGCATAGATCCAGACATGACAAGCATAAATCTAGAAGCCAACGAGCACGAAGAAGCCAACAAGCACAGAAAAGAAAACTAGTGTCGAGGAAGCCCTCAAATGAAGTTGAACAAGTTATTGCTCTTAAAGTAGTTGGGGAGGAGATCATGAGTGGTCTTGTAAGAGACGAGGAAGGGGAGAGCTTCCGAAAAATAGTGAGTGAAGATGACGTAAAGATAGTGAAGTCTATATAATTTTTTAAGGTTTAGATAAATTTATAAATAGGATCTAAAAAATCCAATATAAAACCTAGTAAATATTATTTTTTTTTTAAAAATATTTTAGACCAATTGTATACATAATGTAAGGGCCTGCCTTACATACCTCTTATTACCAATATTAATCAGAGTAGCAATTGCGTAGTTCACACACCTTTACCCCTTGAGCTGCTACCATCTGCTAACAATTTTATATATTATGGAAAGGGTGAGATTCAAAAGAATCCCAATAGCAATATGCAATCGGTTATATAAAATGCAACAAATAAATATGCCATACACCATGTAATGCAATATAACAATAACACATAGCATATAAACACTCATATAATGTATGAGAGAAAGAGTTTCCACTTGGAATTGGCCTTTCCTGCTCTTCTTATCTGTTCAAAATCTTGGTTCCAGCTTGGGCTATTGCAAATTCCTATAAATTGAAGTTACAACTAACTGGTTATTACTTAAACTATTACGGCCATTAATCACAGTTTGTTGGTGATCTATCACAGTTTCAACAATTTCTGCATAGTGCAATTTTGCACAGTGCAGTTTCACTATTTCCAGAAAATTGGCAGATTTTCAGTCGACTTTGGAATATCATATTTAATTATAACAAAATCCAATTTGACTGATTCCAAAGCCTATATGAAGATTTTTAAATGTACTTTTGTATAAAAATACTCAAGTTTGACCACATTCATCGCACGTTTCCTAGAAATTCACCAACCTTCCACTCTTCCAAATTGCATTCCAAAAATAAGGCATAACTTTGAAAATCCATATCTTTTAATCTACTAGTCCAAAACTTATGACCCACCTACCAAATTAAAGCTCTACATCTCTACTTTAATCCTACCAAATTTTAAAATATTTGGACTAGGTTTGGCTAATGAAATTTATTTGACAACAATACTACCTCCATTGAAATAAATCAAACAGCATTTCCCCTTAACTTCAATAATTTCTAGATTCAAACATAATCATCTAAAAACCATAAACACATGTTTTCCCACACAAATTTTCATGTAGAACACAATGAAATCATCAAAATTATCAAATTTCCATTGCTTCATGATGCCCTATTCTGGTCAAAATTTTAGGGGTTTTCACAACAAACAACCAATTCACAAATTGATCACTGAACTTAGCTCATTTGCCTCCAAATCAATATATAAGTACATGTATAGAATGAAAGCTTCATAAACCCTAAAAACTAAAATTAGGACTGGAAATATAGCCCACCAAAACTCAGCCAAATCAAGCATCATATACATCAAAATGATGCTCTTACTTACCTCTTGCTTCTTCTTGTGTTCGTTTCTTGATTCCTCAACTTTTGTTCTTATAAGATAGCTCAAAACTGCTCTTCTTCAAAAGCAAAAATCATATAAATGAAGCTAAGGAAGAGAGGAACAAGTTTAATGAGGGGTATTTGAGCTAGAAAGGTAATTTTCCAAGGGAAAAATCAAGAAGAAGATCTTACTTCTTCCATGTTCTTCCATTTTCTCTTCTCTCTTCTATTCTCCATTTTTTCTTAGGTAGGTCAAATAATGAGGGTATGAGAGAGAGCATAGTATGTTTACTATTCACTTAATTGCTTTCTTGAAATACTTGGCCAAAATGGCCTCGAGAAATATGTTGCCCTAGCATGTGGCTTCTTGAAGAAGAGTGGTTAATTTAACCATGTGTTGTTTGGTTTATTTTGAAGATATCTTCTCTTTCTTCATGCCTATGCTTGGCCAACCCTTACTCTTCAAAACGATGAGGATGCACGATAATTAATTGTGCACTTCCTCTCTTGACTTCTTGACCAATTTCCTAAGCATAAAAGGTGAGCATATGTTTGACTACACCCCTCCTTCTTGTGGTATGCTTTTTGGCCAAAATGTTTCACTCAAGGAGAGTGATTATATTGACCAAAATGCTCTCTTCTTGCTTCCTTTATATCAAGCCATAATTGTTGACTTTTCAAACAAATTTCATTTGGCTGATATTGCTCCAACTCTTAGCATATTTATTCAAATATCCATTGTCCCTGCCCCCTCCATCTTTTTGGAAATCTTACACAATTACAATAAGGGAAAATATGGGCGTTTAATTTTTGCTAGCCAAATGTCTATTTTGCCTATACATTTTTTGTAATTTTCACACAAGCTGACAATTTTTTCATCAAACTAGGAAAATTCATATCTTTATTTATAGAGATTCAATTGGTGTGATTCCAAAGGCTATGTGACCCTTATTAAGTCTAGTTTTAAAGAAAAATATGGCCTCTAGCCAACTGGAAGCCCATGATTCCCAGAATTTCCATTTTTGGACACTGTCACAAAAACGTGCCTCTTTCACTGGGCTAACTTCAAAAATTCATAACTTTTTGTGTACAGCTCCTAATGACTTATATGATCTATCAAATTGAAATATTGATATGTCTACTCTTATTCTAAAAAATTTCACATTAATTGGATATCATTTGATTATCCAAAACCATCAAACTACAGACTGCCACACAAAAAACACACTGACAACAAGGTTTACATCCCTAGGACTCTTGCTAAACTGGGGCTTAGCAATCTACTTAATTCAGGCTTAGTCTCAAGCCTCTAATCCCAAAATTTGGTATTAAATTTCTCCTCCTGTTCATCAAATTTCATAGAATCACCTATACCTTATGGAATCTCTTTTTATCACTTAATCTATCTCTTTCATGTGCAGGCTCACAAACCATACAACACAACCATCATCATATTCTTAACATAGATTGGAAATAGTATTCTTCATGCTCATTCATCATAATGACATTCAATAATCAATGTGCAATATAAACAACTGGCATATAAGATCTCATAGCCTAGGGATAAGGGCTTGGGCTTGACCAGATGCACAAAAAAAAAAGAAAAAAAAAATGAAAAAATCAAAAAATAGAAAAATAGAAAGGATCCGCTTTTGACATGAAATGGATATATCCATATATCTCGGACTTATATTTATGAGATAATAAAATATGGGAAAACCTATACCAAAAATTGGTTCACGTAAAAATGGACGTATTGGTTCACGTAAGAATGCGCGTACCCCACACAGAATTTTATACCTCGAGCCTTTACTTGTCATGATTTTCAAATACACAACATTCTGCCAGCCCAAGGATGTATATGCCCATCAGGTCTTATGGCCTAAGCACATATAGTTTATCATCTTTGCTGAATACATATCGAGACTAATTAAATGAACTTTAACATCATATAGCACCGTATATCATACCTACATTCCTTTAACACCACAGTGTTATTAAGGGCCATCACTTAGCATGGAGAAACCTCAAAACATTTACCTCAAGTTTCCCATTACCTAATTAAATGAACTTTTCTGCGTAGTACTTATTGCAATAAAAATGGTTCAGATTAAAATCAATACTTACATCATCATGATCTCTGTGCTTCTAAGCATTCTTTAAATCATCTAACTAAGATGATTATTAGTCATGGGGAAAATCTTAAGGCAATCATTATTCCTCAAGTCTCCATAACCTTACCAACTTTATGTTTCACTATTTCAAAACTAGGAAGAGATAAATGTTACACCTTCACAAGGGCATATTTATCATTTCATATAGTTTGGATACACAGATATGCCTGAACTAACATATCATAAATGTTTATAGTTGTCAGAGAAGGCTTGCAACAACATGCATCCTCTAAAATATTGCACAATATGTGCTTGCCCTTTTTCATAACATGACATAACAAGTGCAACAACTTCCCAGGGGGTTGCCCATCCTAAGATTTCTCTGGGTTGAGCACGATTAATTTTTGCGTACCAGTACAAAACTGCAGATATCGGCTTTAACTGATTCTAACTACCAGTACCCTGTGACTGCCCTTGTCTCAAGAATTATGCCCACTATCTCCGGGCATCAAAATACTGGGTATGGACTGCCTATCAGTGCCAATACATGTACTTGAACACGTACCCTAATATGTTCCATGTAATCAATAAAATTTGTCTTTGTACCCCCCACTGGTTAGCTCAAGGGTAATACTAGGCCATTCCACTAACCTTAGTTGTACCCACTTCCTCGGATTTCACAACATCATTGTACCACCCTCAGTCCTGTATTGTGATACTGGCTACCCTTAGGGTATTCTTTAATCTTTCGGGGGCTCATTCATAAAAGAGGGGTAATTTACTTCTCTAGTGCCCCATTCTGTGTAGATTTCCTTTTACCATATCATCAAGAACTTATCAGTATACTATCCTATTACCAGAATCGCTTACTCTGCCAGAACCGCTTGGGCTTTAATACCAAAATATAAGGTCCTACCTTACATACGACTTATTATTGATATTATTCAGAGTAGCAATTGCATAGTTTAGTGGACACACAAAAATAACATAAATATACTAATAAAATGCACATGATTATATTACAGAAATCCCAACAAGGTGTATTCACAATAGTTACAGACCTTAAAATAATAAAAAGGCCTTCAGATAACTAACAGTCTTGATTGATCCAAACTGAAACCATCAGTTGCCGGTAAGTACACCTTTACCCCTCGAGCCGCTACCTGCTACTGAAAACTTTATATATTATGGAAAGGGTGAGATTCAAAAGAATCTCAATAGTAATATGCAATTAGTCACATGAAATGCAACAAATAAATATGCCATACACCATGAATGCAACATAACAATAACCCAAAGCATATAAACACTCACATAATGTATGAGAGAAAGAGTTACTACCTAGAATTGCCCTTGCATGCTCTACTTGTCCATTCAAAATCTTGGTTCTAGCTTAGGCTATTGCAAATTCTTATAAATTAAAGTTACAAGCAACTTATTATTACTTGAACTATTACTGCCTTTAATCATAATTTTTGGGTTATCTATCACAGTTTTAGTAATTTCTATATAGTGCAATTTTGCACAGTGCAGTTTTACTATTTCCAGAAAATTGGCAAATTTTCAATAAAATTTAGAAAATCAAATTTAATTCTAAGAAAATCCAATTTGACTGATTCCAAAGCCTATGTGAAAATTTTTAAATGTACTTTTGTATAAAAATACTCAAGTCTGACCACAGTCATCATAAATTTTCTAGAAATTCGCCAACCTTCCATTGTTCCATATTGCATTCCAGAAACAGGGCACAACTTTGAAAATCAATATCTTTTAATATACTAGTCCAAAAATTATGATCCACCTATGAAATTAAACCTCTACACCTCTACTTTAATCCTACCAAATTTCATAATATTTGGACTAGGTTTGGCTAATGAAATTCATTTCACAACAATACTACCTCTAGTGAAATAAATCAAACAGCATTTCCCCTTAACTTCTATAATTTCCAGATTTAAACATAATCATCCAATAATCCTAAACACATGTTTTCCCCAACAATTTTCCATGTAGAACACAATGGAATAATCAAAATGATCAAATTCCCATTTCTTCATGATGCCTTATTCTGGTCAGAATTTTAGGGTTTTTCACAACAAACAACCAATTCACAATTTAATCACTAAACTGTGCTTATTTGCCTCCAAAACAATATATAAGCACATGTATAGTATGAAAGCTTCATGAACCCTAAAAACCAACATTAAGATTGTCAAAATAGCTCACAAAAACTCAACCTAATCAAGCATTATATACATCAAAATGATGCTCTTACTTACCTCTTACTTCTTCTTGTGTTCTTTTCTTGATTCCTAAACTTTTGTTCTTGCAAGATAGCTGAAAACTCCTCTTCTTCAAAAACAAAAATCATAAAAATGAAGCTAAGGAAGAAAGAAACAAGTTTTATTAGGGGTATTTGAGCTAGAAAGGTCATTTTCCAAGTGAAAATTCAAGAAAAAGATCTTACCTTTTCATTGCTCTTCCAATTTCTCTTCTCTCTTCTCTTCTCCATTTTTGCTTAGGCTGGCCGAATAATGAGGGTATGAGAGAGAGTATAATATGTTCAATATTTGCTTAATTGCCTTCTTGAAATACTTGGCCAAATATGGCCTATAGCAATATGTGGCCCTATCTTGTGGCTTCTTGAAGAAGAGTGGTTAATTTAACCATTGTTGGTTTAGTTTATTTAGAAGACCTTTACTCCTCTAAAAGATGAGGATGCATGAAAATTAATTGATCACTTCTTCTCTTAACTTCTTGACCAATTTTCTAAGCATAAAAGGTGAGCATATGTTTGACTACACTCCTCCTTCTTATGGTATGCTTTTTGACCGAAATGTTTCACTTAAGGAGAGTGATTATATTGATCAAAAGCTCTCTTTCCCTTGCCTCTTTGTCTTAGATAGATACTCAAGGAAAAGGGAGAGGAAATGTTGACCAAAATGCTCTCTTCTTGCTTCCTTTATACAAGCCACAATTGTTGACTTTTCAAACAAATTTCACTTGGTTGATATTGCTCCAACTCTTAGTATGTTTATTCAAATATCCATTATCCATGTCCCCCCATCTTTTTAGACGTCCTACACAATTACAATAAGAGAAAATATGGGCTTTTAATTTTTGCTAGCCAAATGTCTTTTTTGCCCATACATTTTTGTGATTTTCGCTCGAGTTGATAAAATTTTCATCAAACTTTGACAATTCATATCTTTATTTATAGAGATCCAATTGGTATGGGTCTAAAGGCTATGTGACCCTCATTAAGTCTGGTTTTAAGAAAAAATATACCTTTTGGCCAATTGGACGCCCATGATTCCCAGAATTTTCATTTTTGGATACTGTCATAGAAACTTGCCAGTTTCGTTGGGCTAGCTTCAAAAATTCATAACTCTTTGTACACAGCTCCAAATGACTTATATGACCTATCAAATTGAAGCTTGATATGTATATTCTTATTTTGAAAAATTTCACATTTATTGGATATCATTTGGTTATCCAAAACCATCACACAACCAGACTGCCACGCAGGAAAACACACTGGCAGCAAGGCTTACATTCTTAGAACTCTTGCTAAATCGGGGCTTAACAGTCCACTTGATTCAGGCCTAGTCTCAAGCCTCTAATCCCAAAATTTGGGTTATTACACAGAATAGGTCTAAAAACCTATAAATAATATTTTTATAAAAATATTTTAATGCCTTTTAGACTGTTTGTAAAAGCAATCAGTTTAAAAAATATATTCTAGACATGTTGTTTGTAGAGCCATCTAAAATTATATATATATATATATAATAAAATACCAATGGTAACATTTTTCAAACCGTTTCCACAAAAGAGGTTTAGATAGAGCATTTTAGAAAGCATTTTTTCTAGTAGTGACACCAATACTTATGCTTACTGTAACATCCTAAATTTTCATTCATAAGGCTTAGATAATTTTGTAAAGGAAATATTTATCTATAAATAGAATTTAGTGAATAATGTTTAAATAAGGAAGATATATCTACAATAAAATAAAGTATTAAAGTTTAATGGAGTCTGATAAAAATATAATTAAGCAATTATTATTATTGAATTCTTTTAGAAAAGATAAAATACTAAAGTTAGTATAGGTTGAATCAGAGTATTTAATTTTAATTTTAATTATGTGTATAAGTAAATAAATAATAAAATAAAAGAGACTAACAAGTCCCGCATCGACTAAATTAAGAGAAGAGGAGGTTCTTAGAGCATATATATATAGAAGTGGCAAGGTGAAGGAAAGGGGCAACATTTTCTATTTTCACATACAATTGAGTCAGCCTCAGTAAAATCCCATTATCACTTTGTTAACAGTTGGATCTGGCTGAACTTTAATCAACGCATCCAAGACATCTAATTCATCAATGTCAACGGTTGAACTAGAAATTAGTGTTATGGGTTATGAGTTACAAAGCTCATAACATGATCAAATTTCTAGAACATAGAGAACAAACCCTAGAGGGATCACAAAATTTTGTTAGCTTGTTCGAGACATCCTGTTCAACAAAATGAATAGTGCAAACCTTGATTTGATGACTCGATTTGAGTTTGAGCATGAAATAGAAGGGTTTTCAATGGTGTAAATTAGAGAACTCCAGGTAACATGGCCTTATCTTCTTATTTATTGATGTTGCACATAGGTTTTTATGAAAAAGCTCCACAAGCCTAGAATGAGTATAATTGGTATGAACGTTACTATTTTATGACCAATAATGCCTTGTGGGACCTTTGTGTTAATCCTAGGACTAGATAGATTGATTTGTGGAATCATTAGAGACAATTATAGGTCTGGATGCATAAACTAAACTATTTTTGGTATCTTTGTGATTCACGCCTCATGAGTGGCTCTGTATGGGCAATTGAACTACTGGTGTGATGTGTTTTGAGTATGAACTTGACAAATAGATGTTTTATGTATGTGATGCAATGATATCTTGTATTGTTCATATATTGTTGATTAACTGGATAAAGAATGTATGACTGTGTTTGAACATGTTGTTTCTATATTATAAACTGGAATATATGAGCATGAGACTATGAAAACCCCTTGAGAATAATGTGATATAAATAATGGAGTTAATCAATGGGTTGTGATTGATAAAAACAGAATACCACATGGTTGGTCGTTGGTTTGATTATTGTGCACCCCCACATGGCATCTATTTTACAAGGCATATTCCTTGATACTATACTGCAAGGGCTTTAGGGCAGTATTCCCTGGGCCTGGGTAGTATTCCTGAGGGCAGTAACCCTACTAGAGGAACCCATGGTCCCTTGTTCACTCCATAGTACTTTATCCGGTCTACATCACACTTGTGGAGAGCTTGTGAGAGTGACCAATAAAGTGGAATGTACTTAGCCCATGAGTTCAATCAGAGGAAATAAGGAAGATATAATGATGGTTAGAGGTTAATGAAAGATAAAGATTAATCATTGCATTTTGACATTTTGTCATATAGCATATTGTGTTATGAATAAATGTCATTTGAGAAATATGAATCAAATCACTATGCTCTTACTTATTACATTGGCTGGCCCTCCTCCTTATTATATCTGTGTGACATGCTTGTATATTAGTTCCACCTGGCACCCCATGGGTGCTGCTAGTAGGTAAGGTAGGTAGTGATTGCGTTACTGAGATAGTGGTCTTATCCTGTTACCTCTTTATTTTTCAGGTGAGATTTTGAGGGCAGACACTACTAGAAAGGCACCCAAGGCTTAAGGCTACTGTAACTAGTAGTTGTGGGTTCATGCTTGATTCATTTAATTGCCACTTAGGGACCTTGTGTTGGAAATTATGCCCTAAGGGCCAATCATTGTACTTTGAACATTATTATTTTAATGAAATTTCTCCATTCTGTTATCATATTATTTGCATGTTAACTGTGATAATTGTATCCTTGGATAATTCATAAAGATTGTTCTAAAATGTCCCTGGTCGGTCATCTATGCGGGAGCAGAGATGAAACAAGACCAGTATGACTTTGATAAGATATGGAGATACGAATCAAAGTCTTAGGCACTTGTAAGAGTACAAGGTGCTGGACCGACCCACTATGAGAAAGCTACATGGATCAAGTCATAAGCTTTTCTCATGTATAACCACATCACAATGCCCTTAGACCTGAGGTCATCATGGATTCCTACATGAGAGTTGCTAAGTTTTGAACTAGTCAAAAGTCACTTTTGACCGGGTGATGATAAAGGCTATGATCAGGCTTAGTGGTTTTTCATGCAGAGGAATATGAATGATCAAGATGGAATTTATGTTAGATCCCAAGTTTTGATGATAACAATAAGTCAATTGTGTGCAAATCATGTTTTTAGAAGATTAAGAAAAGATTACAAAGTTACCAAATGCATATTTGATGTTTTCTGATATCTGCTGTGAAATTGCACTGGAGTGCTCGAGCAAGGATTTTGCACTCGAGCATAGATCTCTTCTGTGCTCGAGCAGGTGCGAGTGAAAGCCAGAAAGTGTGTACCCGAGAGGCATTCTCCCATTATGTTCACTGGATCACTCGAGCACTAAGGTGTGCACTCGAGCAGAGAAGTCATTCTCACTCGAGCATATGCGAGTGAGGGTCTGCGAGTGCTTGGCCTAGAGCAAGTAATAGCATGCTTCCTTCATTCACTCGAGCAGAGACATCAATGCTCGAGCAAGAGTATTCTGTGCTCGAGCAAGGTATTGCGAGTGTCTGGCCGAGAGTCATGAAGTACAGAGAAGTGTAAGTGTGCTCGAGCACACTCGTATATGCTCGAGTGACACATCAATGCTTGCAAGTGAAAATTCTATCCCTCTCCAGATCTGTTGCGAGCACTTGTTTAAAAGGTATAATACTTGAGAATATTCTTCTCACTCGAGCAGGAGTCTGTGTGCTCGAGTGAGGGCCCACATCACTCGCGAGTGATAATTCTATCCCTCTAAAATCCTGATGCGAGTGATGATATTGAGAGCATATTCCTTGAGAATATGCGTCCCACTCGAGCAGAGGTATGTATGCTCGAGTGAGGGTCCATATCACCCGCGAGTACAAATTCTCACTCTTGTCAATATGGTGTGCGAGTGATGACCCGAGAAGACACTTCCAGTTGAAAATGAAAGATCACTCGAGCAGAGGAAGTTGTGCTCGAGTGAGACCCCTCTTCACCCACGAGTGAAGATTTTGTCTCTCTGAAATTCTATGCAAGCACAACCCGATAACAGAGGCTTATGAAGGAAAATAGGAGATCACTCGAAGTGAGCCTTTCATGCTCGAGTGATGCCCTGTCTGACCACTAAAAATGCTAAGTCTCACAACGTTCATTCCGAATATGGTTTATTGTTATTTATTCATATCATCATTACTTATTATCATTGTTTAACATTGTTTTGATTGATTTAAAAGTATGATACATGAATATGAACGTTTGAAATAAACTACATGAAGAAAGTTATACAACGGCAGATAATATGATTATAAACACGCTGGCACCTACCGCACTCAGATTATTCAAACATGCACGTGTCTGCCAATACTTTCAAATGTCCCGCTCCTCAAATGAAGAATTTCCAAACAGGCAAAAACTGAAGCAACTATATATACAGAGATTCAAGGATAATCAAAATAACAACGTAGCACATGAATTCATAAGCTCATACCAAGTCTCTGCTATTCATCATTTTTCTCTGTATACACATTGATCTTTAGTTTTTATTCATTTGCTCTGTAAGAGAGTCTTCATACAATTCAAAATTCTATGTTTATTTGATCTCAAGGTATTGGGACCTTGAGAGGGGAGTTTTTCCTTACGAGAGAAGCAGTTGAGAGAATTCCTTGTTGTATCTTCCACTCATAAGTCTTATAAGATACAAGCAGAAGAGAACGTTGCTGCTCGTAAGACTTATAGTGGTGTAAGCAGGAGAGAACGTTGCTGCTCATAAGTCTTGTATACATAAGCAAGTGAGAAGAGTCATAGGTTATTTTTCTGCACGTAAGACTTGTCGTAAGGGGGAGAGAAGTTTCTTGTTGAGAGAATATTTCTGCTCGTAGTCCGTTCAAGGACGATTGTTGTCTTGTGGCGTTCTGAGAGCCCATTGAATCTTGGAGGTATAGTGAAAATCTCAGTAGGTCTTGATCTCTGAGGACTGGACGTAGGCCCTGTTGTTAGGCCGAACCAGTATAACTCTCTGTGTTCAAATCTTCTCAACTCTACTCTATCTACTATATTTTTCATATCCCTACATCAAGCGAAAAATTTATAACATCACCCAATTCACCCCCTCTTGGGTGAAGCTTGCCTCTTACATTTGGTATCAGAGCCTCATCTTCTCCGAAGAGCCTAACAGCTTGAGAAGGATCCGACAAATGGCAACAATGGGTGAAAATATCCTTCCAGACGGTGCTTCAATCACTAGACCTCCTGGTTTTGCTGGAGAACATTTTTCGTTCTGGAAAGCCAAATTCAGAGTGTTCGTGATGGCCAACGAGTACGGATTATGGAATGTTATACAAGATGGTGACTATGTTCCAATGAAGAAAATCGAAGATAGAGCAGTTAAAAAGAGCCCAGATGAGTTTGACGAGAATGACAAAAGGTTAGTGACATTAAATAGTAAAGCTATTCTAATGATACAGAGTGCTCTTAGTCAAGAAGAATATTTTCGTATATGTACTCTACCAACTGCCAAAGATATGTGGGATACTCTTGAAATTGTTCATGAAGGTACATCTGGAATCAAAGAAAATAGAATCAATACTTTAATTACAGAATATGATCTATTTCGTATGAAATCTGGAGAAAGTATATCAGAATTTGAACTAAGGTATACTCATCTTGTTAATCAATTATCTGCTCTTGGAAAGTCGTTTGATCAAAATTCCCAGGTAAGAAAGATTCTTAATATTCTTACGAAAGAGTGGGAAGCAAAGGTAACAGCCATCGAAAAAGCCAAAGGAGAATCTATGAGATCCGTAGCTGCTCTCTTTGGAAGTCTTTCTGAATATGAAGGTAAGTTAAGATTCAAAAAGGAACTTGAAGAATTCGATGATAAAAAGAAAAAGGGAGTTGCACTTAAAGCTATCAAAGAAGAAGAAGAAACTTCCGAGAATGAAGATGTTCCTAGTGATGATGAAATGGGAATGATCGTGAGAAAGTTCAAGAAATTCTACAGAAGAGGACAAAGGAATTTCAAGAACTATCAAGGTGGACCAAGCAAGAAAGAAAACAAAGAACAACAAATAGTATGCTATGAATGTGGGAAACTAGGACACATCAAATCTGAATGCTTCAGAAACAAAGACAAAAAGAAGCAGAAAAAGAAAGCATATATATCATCTATTTGGGGTGATAGTTCGTCAGACGAAGAAAATGACAACGACGAAGTAGCAAATCTATGCTTGGTAGCTAAGGAAGAAGAATCAGACTCTGAAGTAAGTGACTCTGAACCCTCTTATAATGAATTATTATCTGAATATAATGCATTGCATACAGAGTTCATCAAAGTTGCTAAAGAAATGGTTAGTTATAAGAAGAAAGTAAAAGAATTAGAAAGTAATGTCATATCATCATATGAAATGTGTAAAGAGAAAGATAAGAAAATAGAAGATTTAACAAAGATTGTTGAAAAGTTTACTAAAGGAAGTGAAACTCTCAAGGTTATTTTAAATTCTCAGAAAGTTTCATTTGATAAATCTGGAATTGGATATAATGCTATGCATAATAAGAATAAGAAGAATAGTAGAGACTATCTTAAATATTTCAAGAATTTTGTGCATACATCTAATCCATTTGTATCATGCAATTATTGTAATAGGAAAGGACATTATACTTCATCGTGTTATTTCAAAAAGGGAAAGGTTGTTGGAACATATAAATGGGTTCCGAAAGGGACACATATTTCAAATACTAACCACAAAGGACCCAAGAAAGTGTGGGTATCTAAAACCTGATCATCTTATTCTAGGTATGTCTCAAAGCATCTGGAGCGAACAAATGGTATATTGATAGTGGATGTTCGAGACACATGACTGGTAACAAAAATAAGTTCACCATGTTTGAAACTAGAGAAGGAGGAAAGGTGACATTTGGAGGAAATCAATCTGGACGTATTGCTGGAATTGGTGAAGTGGGAAGAACCGATGGCATTCAAATCAACGGAGTATATTATGTTGAAGGATTATGCCACAATCTTTTAAGCGTAAGCCAAAGCACTGACAAAGATAACTAGGTGATTTTTGACTCGAAAGAATGCTTTGTAGTAAGCAAGAAAGATCTACTCCTAAACAAAGAAACTATCAAGGCAAAGATCCGAGCTCAAAGGGACGGTAATTGTTATACTATTGATTTAAATTCAAATTCTTCTGAAAATTGTTTTCTTAGTCGATTAGAGGAAAGTTGGTTATGGCATAAGCATTTGGCTCATGTCAATATGAATCAACTTGACAAATTGATTAGAAAAGATTTAGTTGTAGGCCTTCCTAAACTCAAATTCAAAGACGACATGATATGTGAAGCATGTCAAAAAGGCAAACAAACTAAATCTTCTTTTAAAACAAAATATGAAATTTCTACTTCAAAACCTTTACAATTACTTCATATGGATTTGGTAGGACCTGCAAGAGTAAAAAGTTTTGGAGGAAATTTATATACGTTAGTAATTGTTGATGATTTTACAAGGTTTGCATGGACTATATTTATTGCCTCAAAAGATGAAACTTTTGCTGAATTTATTATGTTTGCCAAAAAGGTTCAAAATGAGAAGGGTATTCCTATTGTCTCTATTAGAACAGATCATGGAGGAGAATTTGATAATCAACTGTTTGAAGATTACTGCAACGACAAAGGAATAGATCACAACTTCTTAGCCCCTAGAACACCTCAACAAAATGGAGTAGTGGAAAGAAAAAACAGAGTGCTTACAGAAATGGCAAGAGCATTACTTAATGAAAAAGAAATGTCTCAAGTATTCTGGGCAGATGCAATGAGTACTGCATGCTATATTTCAAACAGAGCATATATTCGCAAATCTCTTGGAAAGACACCATATGAACTTTACAAAGGAAGGAAGCCAAATATTGCTCATCTTCATATCTTCGGGTGTAAGTGCTTCATTCACAACAATGGTAAAGAAAATTTAGGTAAATTTGATTCAAAGTCTGATGAAGGTATTTTTCTAGGATATTCTAATAGAAGTAAAGCTTATAGAGTTTTCAATAAAAGAACATGTATTATTGAAGAATCTATTCATGTTGTGTTTGATGAAATTGAATCTCAGACAAGACTTAATGATGAAGAAGAAATGGATTCAATCAAGAAAAACAAATCTATTTCAAAGCAGGATGATTTTGAAACAAATGATTTTCAAAATTTAGAAGATGTCGATGATCTTGCTCAACCTAAAGCATGGAGACATATAAAGGATCATCCAATTGATCAAGTTATAGGAGATATTCATGAAGGTGTCAAAACCAGAAATAGAATCCTCAATGAGGTAACTTTTTCAGCTTTTATTTCTGAAATTGAGCCTTCTAATATAGAAGAAGCTTTATCTGACAATGATTGGGTGATTGCTATGCAAGAAGAACTAAATCAATTTCAAAGAAATCAAGTTTGGGATTTGGTTCCTCGACCTAAAGATCATACGGTTATAGGGACCAAATGGGTTTTCAAAAACAAACTTGATGAATTAGCAATCATTGTGAGAAATAAAGCAAGATTGGTCGCCAAAGGCTATAATCAAGAAGAAGGTATTGATTATGAGGAAACATATGCTCCAGTGGCAAGATTGGAAGCAATACGAGTACTCTTAGCCTTTGCTTGCATCAAAAGTTTTAAACTTTATCAAATGGATGTAAAAAGCGCTTTTCTAAATGGTTATATTATGGAGGAAGTATATGTAGAACAGCCTCCTGGTTTTGAAGATGAAACAAAACCTGATTATGTCTTCAAACTTAAGAAAGCATTATATGGTTTGAAACAAGCACCCAGAGCTTGGTATGAAAGACTAAACAAATTTCTTCTTGATCAAGGTTTTGTCAGAGGTAAAGTTGATACAACTTTATTCATCAAACATAACCAAAATGATATTCTAATAGTTCAAATTTATGTTGATGATATTATTTTTGGTGCTACTAACGAATCTATGTGTCAAGAATTTTCTAAGATTATGCAGGGAGAATTTGAAATGTCCATGATGGGAGAATTGAACTTCTTTCTTGGACTTCAGATCAAACAAAAGAAGAATGGTATATTTATATCTCAGACAAAGTATTTGAAAGAATTGTTGAAGAAATATGGATTAGATAATGCTAACGGAGCTGATACTCCAATGAGTTCTACAACATTGTTGGATGCTGATGTAAAGGGACCTAGCTTCAACATCACAAAGTATAGAGGAATGATTGGTTCATTACTCTATCTTACAGCAAGCAGGCCAGATATTCAGTTCAGTGTAGGAATGTGTGCAAGGTATCAATCCAATCTTAAGGTATCTCATGCAGAGACAGTAAAAAGAATTTTCAACTATCTAGGAGATACTTCAGAGCTTGGTCTTTGGTATCCAAAAAGAGGGAATGAGTATTTAATGGCATATTCAGATTCAGATCACGGTGGATATAAAACTGACAGAAAGAGTACCAGTGGACAATGTCAATTTCTCGGAGGCTCTCTAGTGTCATGGTTCAGCAAGAAGCAGAACACAGTTTCATTATCTTCGACTGAAGCTGAATATATAGCCGTGGCAAGCTGCTGTTCTCAAGTGCTATGGTTAAAACAACAACTTCAAGATTTGGGAATTTATTTAAAAGAAATCCCAATCTATTGTGATAATACTAGCACGATAAGCTTGGCAAAGAATCCTGTACAACATTCAAGAACCAAGCATATAGACATTCGACATCACTTCATTCGAGATCATGTTCAAAAGAAAGATGTCAAAGTAGAATTTATACCAACTCATCTTCAACTTGCGGATATTTTCACAAAACCAATTGCAAAAGATCAATTCCTTTATATTCGAAGAGAATTGGGAATGGTTAATCCCAATGAGTTGTAAGTTTTTCTTGTTAAAAATTTTAATTAAATGTTTCTTTTGATGATAACCATACTGACTTTAGCATCGGAGTATTCAAAATTTGTTTTTGCAGGACTGTCACTCGAGCACTGAGAGTGCTGATCGAGTGATAAGCTGTATCACTCGAGCACAGCGCTATCAAAGATACTATGCTCTTTGACATGTAAAACAGCGGTTAACAGAGGAGTTAAGAATACCAAGGGAATGTATCAGAAATAACAGTGAGAATTAAACTCACTCGCGAGTGAGAAACTCTCACTCGAGCATGATATGAACATGCTTGAGGTGAGGAATGCCTGCTCAAGTGAAGAAGAGGAATTTCTTTGCAAAAGCTATCCAAATCATGGTTACTCAAATGATCTTGGAGGATTTGAGTACAAAGATACAAAAATATATCAAGGAATCCACAATCCAGGTACGTTTTACTTGTTTCTTTATTTTTCCAGAAGATCACTCGAGCACAGATAGAACACACTCGAGCACAGTATGAACATCACTCGAGCACTAGGGTTCATGCTCGAGTACTGTCACTTATATCAGTTACTGGGGAGCTCAGAACGTCGCACTTCCTGCTCTCACTCGAAGTGCCTTCTCACTCGAAAGACACAACTCTTCACCTTCAACCGTTTTCTCATCATTCAATCACGTCTTTCTGCTTCAAATCGCCGTTACAACCCTTCACTCTTTTATAAAAGGTGATTGTTACTTTCTACATTTCTCATTCTTTCCCTAATCTCCATTTATCTTTCTTTCAAAAATTAAGAGTTTTTGCTTCTCTTCAATGGCAAGAACCAAACTACCCTCTATTCCTCAAAAATCTCATTCTCCTTCTCCTACTCATTCTGCTGCCAGTGAATCTGGAACCCCTGAGCTTACTCCTCCATCTCCTAAAATCTCTTCCTCACCATCACCTCCTCCTAAACCCAAAACCAAAAAGAGGACTCCGGCTAAGAAACCTCACCCAAAGCCTCAAGTGTCAAAGAAAGACCAACCTCCTCAAAAGAAATCAAAGGGAGTGGTTTTCAAGGAACCCATAATCACCCGGTCTCAATCCAAAGAGGTTCAAGGAAAGGGAAAGAAGAAGGAATCAGAACAACCATCTTCTTCCTCTGGGGATACCTTCAGTAGACAACTCCGGGAAGCAATAGAGAAATCCAAATTGGACAAGATAGTTGGAAAGATTGCTTCTCAAGCCGGTGTTTCAAGTTCATATCAAGATAAGCAACCAAGTGCCTCTGCTTCAGGAGCACCTTCTGCCTCTCAAGCACCAGTGGATGACCAACTCACTAGTCCTCCTGAGGGATTCAATGTTGCAGAGCTTAAGGCTTTATCTCAGAAGGTATATGATGATGAATTTAAACATAGACATTTCTGCCCTGTAGTATATGTGGATCTGGATTATTTGAAAAAGAATTGTCATTTGGACTTGTACCCTTACCTTCAATACTATGCTCCCTGGCTAGATATCCATTTTCCATATTCCCCCACTGTTGTTAAAACCTTTTATTGCAATATGAAGACTCATAATATTATGTCTAGATCCGGTGAGTTGATTGAAGAAGCAGTGTCTACTACTGTTAGAGGAAAATTCATTATGATTTCTGCCAAAATCATAAATGACTTACTTGGTTATGTTGCACCTCCTCCTGATCCACCCTCTTTCTCTGCCAATGAAGCTTTTAAAATTCTGAGACCAAAAGACCCAATTGGCCCCCTCATTTTCAAACCTATTGATATGCCTGATAATCACAGAATCCTTCATTATATATATTCCTGGAGTATAGTCAATAAATCCAAGAATTTTACCCACTTTGCTCAAAAGGATTACTATTTCTTGGCTTCTTTGGTTGCTGGGCAACAAAGGAATGTAGGGGAGATTATTTTTAATGAGATGAGAAGGTTTTGATTTTCTTCAACAAGATCCACAACCATACCATATCCTCAACTTGTTTCCTTCATTTTGATGAAAAACAAAATTTGGTATTTGGAAGGAACTGAAAGGATACTCATCTCAAGGTTTGGTAAGACTCAGTTAACTCACATGGGTATAAATCTTCCGGTGAGTCGGACCAAAGCCACATCCAAGAGGGAAGCCACTCCATCCAGAGGGGATGAGGCACAATCATCTGCACAAGGTCCTATTGCTCCTCCTTCCTTCCTCAATGCCTCTCTGTCCAATCATATGACTGAAGTAATTAATCAAGCTGTATCAAGTTTGAAGAAGGAGTTAGTGACTGAGTATGAGAAGCTTGTGGAGAAAATGGAAGCACAAGTCATTAAATTGGTAGACAAGGCCAATCTTAACTTTGAACTGATGTTCAAAACTCAGGATGAGATGTCACAGAGGATCACTAATATGGAGACCTTCCTGCATTCACATTTTCCCTCTTCATCTTCCGGGGTGCCTCCAGAGACCACTCATACCTCACCACTTCATCCACAGACTCATGTACTTTTCACCGATCCAGAGTTTAATGTAGATGTTACATTTGATGGGTCGCCTTCACTACCTCCCTCATCATCTGTACCACAGCCAACATCTCCTTCTGATCAGCCCATTGACCCTCTCACTGCCATGATATCCTTTGTTCCACCTCCATAGCCCCCTTCTGATGTTGACAAAATGGGGGAGAAGTATGTGTGATGTTTTCTGAGCTTCTGTAGGGTGTATATGGGTGTTTGGGTAGATTTCTGTATTGGGTAGGAATTTGATGTTATTTTAATTTGATGTTATGAAACTATTATGTTTGATGTTATTGATATTATGATTGATGTTATTGATATTTTGTACTTGTTTCAAGATTGAACTTTTTCATATTTTCAAGTTGTTCATGATTTTGATTATCAAGTTACTATTAAAATATCTCATATTATACTTATCTTGGTTGTTAAGTGTCCAGAGGAAACATTACAGGAAAACTTGATTTTGAAACTTAAACTTGGTATGCATTTGGAAACATTGAAGAATTTCAAAATTTTCAATCTCAATCAATTTCTCTTAAACTTTCATTACAAAAGTTTTGTCATCATCAAAAAGGGGGAGAATGTTAGATCCCAAGTTTTGATGATAACAATAAGTCAATTGTGTGCAAATCATGTTTTTAGAAGATTAAGAAAAGATTACAAAGTTACCAAATACATATTTGATGTTTTCTGATATGTGCTGTGAAATTGCACTGGAGTGCTCGAGCAAGGATTTTGCACTCGAGCATAGATCTCTTCTGTGCTCGAGCAGGTGCGAGTGAAAGCCAGAAAGTGTGTACCCGAGAGGCATTCTCCCATTATGTTCACTGGATCACTCGAGCACTAAGGTGTGCACTCGAGCAGAGAAGTCATTCTCACTCGAGCATATGCGAGTGAGGGTCTGCGAGTGCTTGGCTGAGAGCAAGTAATAGCATGCTTCCTTCATTCACTCGAGCAGAGACATCAATGCTCGAGCAAGAGCATTCTGTGCTCGAGCAAGGTATTGCGAGTGTCTGGCCGAGAGTCATGAAGTACAGAGAAGTGTAAGTGTGCTCGAGCACACCCGTATATGCTCGAGTGACACATCAATGCTTGCAAGTGAAAATTCTATCCCTCTCCAGATCTGTTGCGAGCACTTGTTTAAAAGGTATAATACTTGAGAATATTCTTCTCACTCGAGCAGGAGTCTGTGTGCTCGAGTGAGGGCCCACATCACTCGCGAGTGATAATTCTATCCCTCTGAAATCCTGATGCGAGTGATGATATTGAGAGCATATTCCTTGAGAATATGCATCCCACTCGAGCAGAGGTATGTGTGCTCGAGTGAGGGTCCATATCACCCGCGAGTACAAATTCTCACTCTTGTCAATATGGTGTGCGAGTGATGACCCGAGAAGACACTTCCAGTTGAAAATGAAAGATCACTCGAGCAGAGGAAGTTGTGCTCGAGTGAGACCCCTCTTCACCCGCGAGTGAAGATTTTGTCTCTCTGAAATTCTATGCAAGCACAACCCGATAACAGAGGCTTATGAAGGAAAATAGGAGATCACTCGAAGTAAGCCTTTCATGCTCGAGTGATGCCCTGTCTGACCACTAAAAATGCTAAGTCTCACAACGTTCATTTCGAATATGGTTTATTATTATTTATTCATATCATCATTACTTATTATCATTGTTTAACATTGTTTTGATTGATTTAAAAGTATGATACATGAATATGAACGTTTGAAATAAACTACATGAAGAAAGTTATACAACGGCAGATAATATGATTATAAACACGCTGGCACCTACCGCACTCAGATTATTCAAACATGCACGTGTCTGCCAATACTTTCAAATGTCCCGCTCCTCAAATGAAGAATTTCCAAACAGGCAAAAACTGAAGCAACTATATATACAGAGATTCAAGGATAATCAAAATAACAACGTAGCACATGAATTCATAAGCTCATACCAAGTCTCTGCTATTCATCATTTTTCTCTGTATACACATTGATCTTTAGTTTTTATTCATTTGCTCTGTAAGAGAGTCTTCATACAATTCAAAATTCTATGTTTATTTGATCTCAAGGTATTGGGACCTTGAGAGGGGAGTTTTTCCTTACGAGAGAAGCAGTTGAGAGAATTCCTTGTTGTATCTTCCACTCATAAGTCTTATAAGATACAAGCAGAAGAGAACGTTGCTGCTCGTAAGACTTATAGTGGTGTAAGCAGGAGAGAACGTTGCTGCTCATAAGTCTTGTATACATAAGCAAGTGAGAAGAGTCATAGGTTATTTTTCTGCACGTAAGACTTGTCGTAAGGGGGAGAGAAGTTTCTTGTTGAGAGAATATTTCTGCTCGTAGTTCGTTCAAGGACGATTGTTGTCTTGTGGCGTTCTGAGAGCCCATTGAATCTTGGAGGTATAGTGAAAATCTCAGTAGGTCTTGATCTCTGAGGACTGGACGTAGGCCCTGTTGTTAGGCCGAACCAGTATAACTCTCTGTGTTCAAATCTTCTCAACTCTACTCTATCTACTATATTTTTCATATCCCTACATCAAGCGAAAAATTTATAACATCACCCAATTCACCCCCCTCTTGGGTGAAGCTTGCCTCTTACATTTGGTATCAGAGCCTCGTCTTCTCCGAAGAGCCTAACAGCTTGAGAAGGATCCGACAAATGGCAACAATGGGTGAAAATATCCTTCCAGACGGTGCTTCAATCACTAGACCTCCTGGTTTTGCTGGAGAACATTTTTCGTTCTGGAAAGCCAAATTCAGAGTGTTCGTGATGGCCAACGAGTACGGATTATGGAATGTTATACAAGATGGTGACTATGTTCCAATGAAGAAAATCGAAGATAGAGCAGTTAAAAAGAGCCCAGATGAGTTTGACGAGAATGATAAAAGGTTAGTGACATTAAATAGTAAAGCTATTCTAATGATACAGAGTGCTCTTAGTCAAGAAGAATATTTTCGTATATATACTCTACCAACTACCAAAGATATGTGGGATACTCTTGAAATTGCTCATGAAGGTACATCTGGAATCAAAGAAAATAGAATCAATACTTTAATTACAGAATATGATCTATTTCGTATGAAATCTGGAGAAAGTATATCAGAATTTGAACTAAGGTATACTCATCTTGTTAATCAATTATCTGCTCTTGGAAAGTCGTTTGATCAAAATTCCCAGGTAAGAAAGATTCTTAATATTCTTACGAAAGAGTGGGAAGCAAAGGTAACAGCCATCGAAGAAGCCAAAGGAGAATCTATGAGATCCGTAGCTGCTCTCTTTGGAAGTCTTTCTGAATATGAAGGTAAGTTGAGATTCAAAAAGGAACTTGAAGAATTCGATGATAAAAAGAAAAAGGGAGTTGCACTTAAAGCTATCAAAGAAGAAGAAGAAACTTCCGAGAATGAAGATGTTCCTAGTGATGATGAAATGGGAATGATCGTGAGAAAGTTCAAGAAATTCTACAATATCATACGAGTATTGAATACCTAAAAATTTTTCAGGGGGCAAATATAATTCTGGAAGTATAAAAAAAGGGATAATTTTACCTCCACCATTGAACATGTTAAAATCATTGTATTAAAACCCAGACCGGACTGGCTGAGTTGACCTGAAAACCGACGACCTAGCCACTTGTTCAGTCCGGTTGATAAGGGAACTCGGGAGGGACTGACTCGGTGGGACTCAGTCTAAATCTGTGGGAACCAGGAGTAACTCGGCTAACCCACTGGGTTGCCGAGTTACACGGTTCAGACTTTAGATGAAGGAAAAAAAATAGAGATGATCCAAATCAGCGACGGAGGTTGAAGTAGAAAGGAAAGAGTAACATATATCGTCATGGACTCAAATCATTTTTTAGAGATAATCTAGATGTGAGGTGTAAGTAATAAATCTTGTGAGACATGGAAGAGTAAAAATAGAAGGAAACCTGTGATTGAGGATTTCAAGAACTATAGGCAGTAACATACGGTGGAGGCTGAAGAAGAAAGGGAGTCTCATCGAAGAAAGTGGTGGGAGACTACTAGAAAGATGCAAAGAGTGATGACTAAGCAGTGGAAAGGAGGAAGAAGAATAAAATTAAAAACCATGGAAGATTGATAGGAACTCGAAAGATAGGAAGGGTGAAGGGTGAATGTTGCATAGAAAGAATAGAAGCACTGAAGCAGTCACGTGAAGAGTTTAGCCTATAGTATCAATTGTTCCCATCATAATAAATTTTAATAAAATAAAATCAAAAGTAGTTCAGAACTCACACCAACCAAGATTGTATTGTACTACTTATCTTTAGAAAGATCTTGATGGACTGAAATTTTTTTAACATGGATCATGTCCCTTCGGCGGTTGTGATTAAAGGATTTTAGGGATTTTTTTAGTAAGATGTAGTGGAAATATTTAGTTATCATATATCTATTAATATTTTGTCAAGATGAATATTTATTATTTAGTGTAAAATTATTTTTAAATTTTTTATTCCTTCTTCGGTTTGACTCCTCTGACCCACTAACCCTTAACCTACTGTCTTAACCGGTTCACTAGCCCATCTGAATTTTAATGCCTTGATTAAGTGTGTGTTTGAGAATACTTATTTTTTGAATATAAGTGCTTGTTACGCAAGTCGAGATAAAACTCCTCTCACATCTTACCTCGTATACTGTGAATCACGATTTATAAACACTTATTGCCCAAAAATAAACTATTCCAAACAAACACATTTGTTAAGGTAGATTAAGGTATGCATACAGTACCAATACTTGCCACCTCATCATCCATCTTCAACCAACTTGCTAACTCACTCTTTCTCTTTCTCCATGTAGCCTTGCTTTTACCCCTCTCTTCCTGTTTCGATAGCCATCTCCTCTTCTCTCTTGAAGAAATTTCTCCATTTTTCCTCCTTTTCACAGATCCTTTGCCACCTTTAACCAAGGAGAGTAAGGTTAGCATAAGAATGGCAGTGGCGGCGGCGGGGGAGGGTGCCAATTGTGGACTTTGGAAGGGAGCCGTCTTCTTCCTCAACCTTCCTCTTTGATCTGCGACCTTAAACCAGCGACGGCGACGGTGGAGTGGCCAGGTAGGGTGCCGATTGTAGGCAGCAGGAGGGATCCATCTTCTTCTTTAACCTCCCTATTTGATCTGCCAGCTTAAACCTATGACGGCGACGACATCGTAGCTAGGGAGAGTGCCAATTGTTGACATCAGGAGGAAGCTGTCTTCTTCAACCTCCCTCTTTGTAATAGTACTATTATGTATAGTATAATTGTGAAAATATACTACGACCAGAAGAATTTTGAATATTTGAAAACCAGAAAAGTGTATATTGAGACATCATAGATGAATGAAAAAGTAGAGATGTGATTATCTTCACCGATGCATTGAATTGAAAATGGCGTAGTTAGCGGTCATGGTGAAATAGGAACAGAAATTGATTGAAGGGCTTAGAAATCTGAACTTATAAAGTCAGATAGTACTTGCTAGCTGCAGTGCTAGATAGACCTCTATAACTTGAGGTATTAGGAATTTGGAGTGTTCTCTAGAATTTGAGATAATCTCTAGAATTTGAAGTATCAATAGACCTCTAGAATTTGAGGTGTCAGAAAGGAGTAGAAGTAAAGAAATGAAACCCTTGCTATAATGGTCTTTTTGAAGTAATATTAAGAATCAAACTAGTAGCAAATTTTAAGGTCAAAATTTATTGAAAGGAGGGAGAATTGTAATACCCTGAATTTTGAGCCTAGAGACTTGAGGATAAGCCTGTATTTGGCAGAAGACTAAGCCTAGTTTGGGAAGAATCCCAAGAATATTTAGAGATAGAAAGACTCTCGGGGACTATATGATCCGACCCTACTGAGAAGAGGGCCTAGTACGTGTAGGTAATATGATCAAAGTATCGGTACAGATGTGCATAGGATATATATACGGTGCCATTGGGTTAGTAGAAGACGCCACCCAGCTATGTCATGAGAAATAGGCCGGTTTAGGTGTGCATATGGCATTTTCAGGGCAGACATGTGTACCCTGCGCTTTTTAAATAAATACTGGTATATGGCACCATATGGGGCCTACACACATATACTCTGACTTGGCATTATTTAGCGAGCCTCGGTATACATGAAGAAATCTCGAGTAAGTCCTGAGTGAAACTCGAGTAGAGACCGATAAAGTAACTTTATTAAAGTAGCTTTAATAAAGTAATCAATCATGACTAGCTTTTGTGTTGGCTAAGTAAGAGGATGCCAAGTGTTTCTTAAGCATTACAAAGGACAATGACACTTTCATGTTGGAAGAGTAAGGAGGTGACAAGTGTCCCTCATCATTACCATCGCCTTTATGCCTTTCGAGTTGTCATCATAGGGGGGCTACCACCTCACCCTAAGTCAGAGAAATCCATTGGTCTCTGGTCAGTCACATACTTCACTTCCCCAACACCGAACCTGGGAGTTTGGGAAATTGTCAAGCTTGTCATTCCCCTGACCAATCAAGGACTTCTAGTAGGGAGAGAGAAGGACACTTGCCATCTTATGACTTGATCACATGACACTTGTCACACCATGAGACCATTGGATCAAAAAGGTAAGACACATGGCAAAAATCAAGCTCTTCCCTCCCCCTTTTATGATCATTTCATCCAGCCAAGAAAGAAGAGGAAAAAAATAGAGAAAAATCAAAGAGAAAATAGAAGAGGAGAGAATTGGATGAATAGTGAAAATCCCAGAGTTCCGGAGTCGATTTCACCTTCGATTCCGTGTTTCCAGCTCCTTAAGTCTTCTGTAATGTTGTTCCTCTCAGTGAGAGCAACATTATAGTGGTTTTGAATTCTTGATCAGAGGTGTTTGGTGCTATCTAACTGGCCGGAGTGCCGCCAAAATACTGAACTGGTTGTGTCAACACATAGAGATAAGCATAGCCTTCATTTTAAACCGATTGCTTTCTTATTTGGATGAGTTTTCATAAGGGTAGGGTACTATTGATGTTTTTGTCATGGGGTCTTTTTGATGTTTAATCATGTGTTTATATTAAATGATGATTTATGATGATATTAGACCAAGTTGGCGGACAAAATTCTATTTTGGTGATTTTGGCAAAATTGGGTTTGTTTGGTTAATAGGTGTAGAGGCTGGAAGCTTTGTGATTTTGATGATTTTTAGATTACCATTGTGCTTAGAATGCAAAAGTATGGGCGAATAGGTTGTGAACATGATTTTAGAAAGGTTAGATTGAAAACCCTGAGATTGAAGTTCGAATAGTAATACTGCCAGATTTCATATTTCTGGAGGAAGTCTGCTTGTGATGAGTTTTTGAATGATCAAATCTTGCCCAATGACCATGAAACTTTCCAAAATAATAGTAGACATGCTACATTTTAATTTGATATATAATAAGCTCAATTTGGGTTTGTACACTGGGAGATATTAATTGTTAAAGTTTGAGGTTGAAATTGGAATTGATTCTGGAACAATATGGGGATTCATGGATTTATGTATTTTTGTAGTTGTACATGGCCGTGGTTAATTATTTTCCTATATAGAGGACTTAGAGAGCTTCGAATAGGACTTTGGTCACGGCCAGACGATTGCTTGGTCATAGTCCAAATGTTTCTGGACCATTTTTTGCCTCGGCTAAATGATTCCTTGGCCGTAGCCAAGACCCCAACTTCCAACATTTCATATTTTTCTGAAAGATGTCTAATTGTTTAGCCTACCTAACTTCTTGGACATTGATATACACTTCCAATAACTCTCTATCTTGTCACTAATGATGTGATTGGGTATCTAGGGTCATAAGAGGCCAAGGAAGAAGAAATGGAAAACTTCCAAGAAGCTATAATAGTTGGAAGAAAAGGTACAAGAGGAGGACATGAAGATAAGAGGTAGTTAAACTCTCCTAACATGCATGTATTTGATATGTGAATGCTTATGTAATGATACATTTTATTGCTTTGATGAATTTTATAGAACATAAGTGAATGATTGAAGCTCTGTCTGTACTTATGCTAATGCCATGAGTGTATTGTAAAACATTGAGCATGTAAATGTCATTATGTTGGCATGAATTGATGTAAGCAAGCATGTCATACATTAAATATTATCTTACATGCATAGTTAGCATTGTTTACTACTAAGATTCTCTCGATTCTCACTCTTCCTCACCCAACCATATAGGTATGATGAGTATAGGAGAAGAGTGCATGAAGATATGCAAGAAAGAAGGGTGATGGCAAATTGAAGAATTATACGTGATTTTTCATGTATAAATTATTGCATGTTTTCATTGTTGTATAAACATGCCATGAATGATGAATGTATGCACTCAAGGCTAAATGAATGAGTTAAGGATAAATAGAGAAATGAGCATCGAATCACTCTAATTGAATATAGAGATGAGAATGATGAGTAATAATGAATTTATGAACCGCTATATGAACCTTCCGCAAGATTTTGAAACATTCAGAAAAACTCACTCAACTACAGGTTCGAATCCTGTCTTGAGGTTGGGAATAGAAAGTTTTTACAAATGAATAGCGATGAGTAATTCGAATTCATTTTGTAAAACTCATCAGATTGATTATAGAATGTAAGGATGTTACACTTTACATCACAATTCATTCGCAAGAATAGTTATTTATTGCTTTACATTTATCATGGTTCCTTGTTAACAACTTTGAGGTATGATATATATATTTTTTAAAAACTTTTTGAAGGCTAATAGTGCCTAAATAATTACATTTTTATATTTTATAAAAATAAAACTAAAAAATATCACCCTCTGATAAATGAATGAGGTTTGCTATGAGTTTTGGAATTTGTGTTTCCTTCAATTTGAATAAATCAAAAGTTTTAAAAATTAGCAGTATACTTCACATCATGATGCTAGTCATCATCAGAGGAGTGGCTTGAATCATTTGGGAGTATGTCAGGACTATGGTGGTCAATCTCACACTCATCTATAATGAGATGGCCTTCCTGTTCATACTCAATAAATATTTAGCCAGTCTCTTCACAATGTAGTTCATGCATTCTGTATGATACATCATTGTCTTCACTTGAGCGAGCAGAGAAAGTGGAGGTGGAGGTGGTGGAAGTTATAGAGGAAGAGGACAAGGAGGTGGAGGTTGTGGAGGAGGAGAAGGAGGTGTAGGAAGAGGAAGACACTGAGGATTTTCTAGCAAGACTACAGCATGGCATTTCATCTTGATAGAATAAAGGAGGATGATGAAGAAATAGTATGAAAAATTAATCAAATGTTGAGTTTAAATAGATTAGAAGTGACGAGTACGAACCATTATTGCACACATTGAAAGTTGAAGAGAGTAGTCGCATGTAGTCGTGGGTAATAAATGTTACTTGGTTCTCATGCCTAATCATCAGAGAACAAAGAAACATGTATTATTATCATCAACGTAGGAAGGGGAATGGTTTTGAACCATCATGACATTTGTTGTTTCAAGACAATTTTTGCATAACAACCGTCATTCTTGTGAGACAAAATATGATAATTACTAATTATAATAGTTATTTATTTGCATGGTATTTTAATAAGTGACGGGTTTTACTTGATAACCATTATGTATTTCACTTTTTTTTTAAAAATTTGGTGGTTGGTTATGAAACCGCCTTTACAAACAAAATAAAAAGACAATTTAACAAACTAAAAATAAAAAGTTACGGAGCTATTTTAAGAATATGATGCATCATCATATTCTTTCTTCTCCAGTAACTTGTGCACATTCTTATTCAAAGAGTGAACGAGCTTCCTTCAAGCATTATTCCATGTGTCCTTGCTCTTGCAGGTAATCATGGAGCATATGATGTCAGTGGGGGGAGTTCATCTTTCAGTTTATCCCCAGATGATGAAGCATAAGTTCTCTTGTGTGTGTCCATAATTTTGGTGAAGAAGAACAAAAGTTTGCATTTGGCTGTGAGAGTTGAAATTGAAGTAGAGAAGTAGAGTTCAGTTTTCACCTTTTCAGATGTTTATATAGAGAGGGTTTCATGGATTATTGAGTCGTCGCGTCCTTTAGTTTTATATATCATTATATTTTATAAATGGTGATGGTTGTTTTTTAATAACCGTTAGTAATTTTGAAGCAGTATTCTAATAAGTGACGAGTTTTCTTAATAACCATTATTTATTTCACACATCTTTTTAATTTATAGAAAAATTAAAATAGGCGAATTTAATTATAGATTTATGAAAAAGGTACTTTAAATAAGAGTAGTTGGGAAAGACTGATCATTTGAAAGTGTTACTTGACAGTTGTTTTTTAAGAAACATAATATTTCTCATTCATGCTTTAGGTCAATTGTTATGACCATTATTGTCATGCCCTAAAATACTAAAGTGTGATGGGCACAAAATATAAGGCAATATTACTTCATTAGCCCTTTTAATTTACTATTTTCTACTTACAATCAACAATATTTATTTAATTAATAGAATATCAAGTAACAATATAATATTCATTCATGAGACTTTGTATAAATATTAAACATAAATAAATCTCTTTAAGTGTTGAACTTCCCAATATATTTGCAACTCAAGCAACCAAATATTTTAAAATACTTGAAATAAATACATGCAAAGGCATACTGGTTGAAACAAATTTTACTATGTAAAAGAGGTAAACATTATCATTTATACATGTAAAAACTCATTTTCAAACTTATCATAATCATATGCTAGTATTTTTTTAAGGAAAGAAAATAGAAATTTTAAGAAAATAATCATAGAGTCAACTCAAATAAAAATACAATAATAATAAACAATGATGAAAGTATATGTTTTCCCTGAAAACTTGTTTCATCAGAGGAACCAACTCAAAACAAATAATAAATGCAGCTCAGGCGCAACTCGTAGGTCATGAATAACAGGCACAACTCGAAGGTCACGAATAGCAGACATAGCTCAAAGGCCACAAATAAACCCTAAGGTCATGAATAGCAAGCATAGCTCAAAGGCCACGAATAAACCCAAAGACATAGCCACGAATAACAGGCTCAACCTAGAGGTAATGAATAACAGGCACTTTCTATATGTTCCTTTGATAAAAATGTCCACAATCTTGTAAAAATTCATTTCTTTCAATTCATGAATGTTTACATGGATAAAATATATAAATAAATTTTATAAACCTTCAAGAAACAAAATCTCAACTTTCTCTTGAAGAAATTATAAACATTTATATATATATATATGAAAATAATATTAATAACAATAATAGTACAAAACCTATAAAACATCAGCTATACATAACATGCATATATTTTATTTACTTTACCGTCAAAGTAAGCATCATACTCCCTTCGGTCCTATTTATAAACAACTTTTTCTCTCATAGGACTGATCCCTTTTATAAGCATCTTTCACTTTTTGTCTAAAAATGTAAGCTTCTTTTTCCTATTTTACCCTTCTTAATGCTCATTCTCTCTCATATCTTATACTTATTACCTCTCATACTTTTTATCTATTCTCTCTCCTATACTCTTTTCATAAATAGGGGTATATATGGAAAAAATATGGCATTTTTGACACACTTTTTTTTAACTACCAGTTCGTTTTGTGCAATCAAAGGGAAAATTGCTTATAAATAGGATCTTCAGGATTTTTATTCTCTTTGATAACTAGATTTTTATTCTAATTTTCTTCTCATCTAGTTCCCCTCAATACCATTTATTTCATTAAAATTCAATATTAAAAGACAAGTTATAGTCTCTTCTTTTTATACATGTATAACACCCATTGACACTATATTAATTCATCTAAAGCATTGATTCTTTTTCCTAGCTATTCCAATTGGTGCAAACAACTTCTTACAATATTCCTAACCATATCTAATCATCTTAACAAGTTTATAAACTATATTTCCCATCCTTACCGGTTAATATAGAAATCATGCATTTACAAAATAAAGTGAAACTACAATTATAACTGTAAAACCCTTCAATTTTTCCCTTTTAGAACATATACGGAAGTGCTAATATTCATGTTATGTCTTACGAAAAACGTTAATTAAAACTCCCAGCCAAAACTTACATAATTATTTCCTTAGGGCATTGTTCACTTGGTAAAAACTTTGCTTTCAGTTGTCAACTTCATTTTATAATTGTCAGAGTTATTTCTTTATGTTGTAAATTTGAATGTTGTTTCTTAGCTACTGTACCCTTCTTGATACTAATACTGCAGTTGTACGTTCCGATACCACCGCTCTCTAATGCCACTGGTATAGCTATTCGGGCACTGATACCATTATCATGTGCACTGATACCAATACTACATGTATTGATAACACTACTATATGCACTGATACCATCAAATTCCTAAGTGTTCTGATACCACTCTGTACACATACATACATGCATAATCCATGGCATTGTTATTACAATTAATCAAAACATGCGATAATTTAGACACAACAGATTATCGCGTAACAATCTTCAATTCTCCACCATATTTCCCTCTTGCACATCTTCATGCATTCCTCTTTTGTACTCTACATACCTATATGGTTAGGTAAGGGAGGGTGAGATTTAGGAGAATCTCAGTATCAAACATTACCAAAATACATGCAAAATAAATACTTAGTTCATGACATGCTTGCTTTACCTCAATCCATACTCACATAATGACATATTTGCCTGCTCAGTGCTTCACATCTCATACATATGGCCATAGCATCAATAGAAATAGAGTTTCAATCATTCATAAATGCTACACATAATCAAGCAAAGCAATCATACACATCAATACACAAGCATACATATCAAGTACATGCAAGTAGGGTAAGTTCACTATCTTTTGTGTTTATGTCCTTCTATTATTCCTTTACTTCTAACTACTGAAGTGGCTTGACAATCCTTCTATCTGCTCTTCGTTGATATTTCATGGCCCTAGATACATAATCACATTATGTGGTTAACTTATTCGAGCCATGAAAGAAAACCATTGCACATGACTTGTTCTCTCCAAATGCTATAAATTCGCAAGTTAACCCTAATCTGCCAAATTCATTAATTATCTTTGAAAAATCATAACTTAATCTAGAAAATTCCAATTAGGGTGGTTCCAATACCTATGGAAATCTTTCTAATTCCTTTATAAAGGAAAAATATCACCCACTGCCAATGATAAGCATAAAGTCTAGAAATCCTCGACTAACAAAACTGTCTTAGGATTCTTTCCAGATTCAGTACCTAAACTTTGATAAATCATAACTTACAATCTACTAACCCAAATAATGCATGTTATACCTCATTTTAAAGCTTAAGATGTCTACTACTGACATATAAAATATCACAGTCATTGGATAGGGTTTGATACACCAAAACATAAACAAAATCAAATTGACTTCTAGAAAATGAATCTGGCAGCACTATCAACCTTAGATTCCAGATTCAGGGTTTTCATTCCAATCTACCTAAAATCATAACCACAAGCCATGCTTATACAACTGTTTGTGTAGAATCCATTAGAAACCTAAAAATCATCAAAATCATATTATTTCCTCATGATTCAGGTCTGGCTGAAATCAACCTCAAGGCCAACACAACATGATTTTGCAATTCTAACCACAAGACTTACCGAATTCTGTTTCTTTTATGCGTAAACCATTTCTATCATTATGCTCATGTTCTTAATATCATCAAAACCCTAAGATCCCCTCTCAAACAGAATTAGGGCAGCATGACAACTCTATGAAAACTTAACCAAAATGTAGCTCTTAATGAGAGGAACAAGTTTGGTGAAGGCAATGTGTAACACCCCAAATTTTATATTCAAAAAATATATTGCAATTATTTGGGAAACTCAATAAAATGGTGAATATTCATGAATTTGGAATTTATGAATTTTATAAATATTAAATTTCACGAGAAATTGGGCAAAAATGAATATGGAATTAATTTGGGTGATTTTAAAAGCCCAATATTAAGATCAAAAAATGAAGAAATATTAGAGAAAATATTTGGTCCAAAAATAGATAGAAATTGGCCAAAGAAAAATAAGAGAAGAAATTGGATTAGAATGGTAATAGCAAAATCGTAAATTTGCCAAATTATCACAAAATTAACTATTTTCTAATTAATTGAAGATAATTTCAATTAATTAAGGAAAATAAAAGAAAAAATATATTTAGAATATTTTGGTCAATTTAATATGAATTTATGAAAAATTTGAGCAAAAATATAATTTTGACCAAAATTGAGACTTTAGATGTATACGTGACCGACACAAGTTGTGAAGCCAATTGAGACCATAGGGAGGGACCCCTAGGTGTCTCTCCTACATGTGGCATAAATAAGGAAATATTGGTTGGACATGATGGCATGGTTACATGAATATAGGAAGTTATGTAATAAAAATTAGTTTTGGAATTGTTGGAAAATTCCATAAATCATTAAAATGATATATGATATTATAATATATCATTCTCATCTTCTTCATTCAGCATTTCATGCACAAAACAGTAGCTGAAAGAGGGAGAGAATGTTCAGATTTTTAGAGAGAGAAAGGAGAAGAAATCTTACAAGGTAAGCCGATTTAGCTCCTAACGCGTATAACTCAGACCCAAAGCTACTCCTCTTTATTCTTTAAGGTTTGGAACCTCAAAATCTTTTGTGGAACACCTAGGGTTTTAAGCCATATTTGGGAAAAGCTTGTGGGAGCTTGAGGTATTTTCCAAACCTTCATATATGAACTATTTTGGCTACTATGGGTAATTTAATTGGTGAAATTTCACCAGATTTCCGTTGGTTTTAAATTTTTGGAATTGAGTTGCCTAAGGGTTATGCTGCCCAATTTTGGTTCAAATGGTACTTATAACATAATGTAATAGTTAATTAAGTGGCTAGGAGTTGAAAGGAATGCGTTTACAGAGCTGAAATCGTAAAACCATGATTTTTCCCAGAGAACTCATAAATTTCAGCAAGCTCTAGAAATGGGTCTTAGAGTTGGATTTTTAATGATTTGATGGTTCTATTGAGTTCAGGAACAAAAATTATGTGGGGTTACAGTTGGTCACTATTTCAGAAAAGGGCGAAAAAGCATAATTACGAAAACGCCCCTAAAACCCTTAAAGTGGGGCTGCCATGGGTAAATTTGTAATTTGACATTAAATTTGATAATTCTGAGTTTGGAAATGGATTCCTTGAGTAGAAATATGTTAGGATAACTCAGGTTAGAATTTCAGGAAAAGTGCAATCGGACCGGGTACGGCGGGCCCTATTTACCACTCAAGCTTTCCTCTATTAGTATTCTTGATTGATACTCAACAAAATCAAGAGACAATGTTAGTATGTGGTAATCTTCACAACCAATAATTGTAAGAACCAGAGAATATAAGAGAAATGATAGAAATATTTGATAAAAGAAGAAAGGAAGGAAAAACATGTGAATAATGGAAAGAAAGAAGAGAAATAAACAAGGAAAGGAAATAAATGAATTAGAAAAAGAAAGGGAATGGAAATCAAGATAAGAAAGAAGGAAGAATTAGGAAAGTAGGAGTCTTACCGCCTAAATTTGTAGATCTAGGAAACTTTTTGTGACTTGCAATAGAAGATCTCAAATTAGGAAACTTTTCTTAAATCTTTCAATTTCCTAAAACCTCATGCTCTTTCCTCTTTTTTTTTTTGTTTTTTTCTGCTCAATATTTATTCTAGCACGACACTTTTTTTTTGCTTGAATTTTTTTGTAATTGAAGAACAAAACAAAATATATAGGTGGCAGAGGAGAACAAAATGGTAAAAACAAGAGAAGGAAGGAAGATTATGGAAACAAGGAAGAAGAAAAAAGGAAGCAGAGAAGGAAAACGGACGGATTAAACTTGAAATCTAGCAAATATTAAGCTCTCATACCACTTGGTATGATAGGGGGAATAGATTGGCCAGAAAACAAGGTTGGGAACATGAATGGAACATATGATCAAAGGTAGGACCTTAAGAGAACCTGTCTCTTATAACCCAAGCCATAAAGACACCACAAAGGTGACCACTCCTTGATTCAATTGAGTATTCTCACAAGAATACAAGGATGCAAGCAAAGCTTGAAAAAGGCAAGCTTCACCCAAGAGGGGATGAATTGGGTGACGTTATAAATTTTTTGCTTGATGTGGTGATATGAAAAATAGAGTAGATAGAGAGAGTTGAGAAGATTAGAACACAGAGAGTTATACTGGTTCGGCCTAACAACCAGGCCTACGTCCAGTCCTCAGAGATCAAGACCTACTGAGATTTTTACTATTCTTCCAAGATTCAATGGGCTCTCAGAACGCCACAAAACAACAATTGTCCTTGAAAAGACTACGAGCAGAAATATTCTCTCACTAAGAAATATTCTCTCACAAAACAACAATTGACCTTTCCCACTTGCTTATGTATACAAGACTTATGATCAGCAACATTCTCTCCTGCTTACACCACTGTAAGTCTTACGAGCAGCAACGTTCTCTTCTGCTTGTATCTTATAAGTCTTATGAGTGGAAGGTTTAACAACGAATTATCTCAACCGCTTCTCTCGTAAGGAAATCTACCCTCTCAAGGTCCCAATACCTTGAGATCAAATGAAAATAGAATTTGAATTGTATGAAGACTCTCTTACAGAGCAAATAAATGAACACTGAAGATCAATGTGTATACAGAGAAAATTATGAATAGCAGAGACTCGTGTATATGCTTGTGAATTCTTGTGCTTCGTTAATCTTGACGATCTCTGAATCTCTGTATTTATAGATGTTCAGTTTTTGCCCGTTTGAGTAATGATCGTTGAGGAGCGGGGCTTGCAACTGTGGAATGGCACGCGCATGTTTGAATATTCTGAATGCGGTAGGTACGTGCGTGCTTGTAATGATGTTGTCTGACGTTGTTTGACTTTCTTCGTGTCAGTTTATTTCAAACGTTCATCCTCCTGTATCACACTTATAATACATTCAAAATGATGTTAAATAATGATAATAAGTAATGATGAGATAAATAAATAACATTAAACCATATTTGGATTGAACGTTGTGAGACTTGGTGTATTTGGTGATATGGCAGAGCATCACTCGAGCATGGATGGGCTCACTCGAGTGATATCGCAATTTTACTCCTTGATCTTCAGTTTTAAGTTTGTGCTCGCATAGGATTTTAGAGAGACAAAATTCTCACTCGCGAGTGATGTGGGGCCTCACTCGAGCACAACTCCTTCTGCTCGAGTGGCTTTGCATTTTGCACTGGGAGTTTCTTCTCAGGACAGCACTTGCATATCATTTTAGCAAGAGTGAAATTTTGTACTCGCAGGTGATGTGGGCCCTCACTCGAGCACACATACTCCTACTCGAGTGAGAAGAATATTCTCAAGTAATATACCCTTAATACCAACACTAGCATCAGAATTTGAGAGGGATAGATTTTTCACTCGCGAGTGCTGATGTGTCACTCGAGCATATGAAGCTATGCTCGAGCATACTTGTGCTTTTCTAATCTTCATGACTCTCGGCCAAGTACTCGTATACCTTCACTCGCTAGTGCTCGAGTACAGGACACTCATGCTCGAGCATTGATTTCTCTGCTCGAGTGCATCAAGGGAGAATGACAAAACTTGCTCTCGGCCAAGCACTCACAGACTCTTACTCGCATGTGCTCGAGTGAGAAAGGCTCCTCTGCTCGAGTGCTGTCTCCAGTGCTCGAGTGAATTAGTAAAAATGACAGTGGCATGCTTCTCGGGCAAACACTTTCTGGCTATCACTCGCACCTGCTCGAGCACAGAAGGGTTCCATGCTCGAGTGCTAGACGCATGCTCGAGCACACCAGTTCATTTTGACAGCAAACACCATAGAACATTGTTATATGCATTTGGTAACTTTGTAAACATTTCTTAAACTTATAAAAACATGATTTGTACACAATTGACTTTTGTTATCATCAAAACTTGGGATCTAACAAAGCTTACACAAGAGAAATAAAATTCTCCAAGAACAAAGTTCTTGTTCATATCATTATATTCTTCTATCTTGAATAGGGTACATAATGAAGTATTTATAAGCTAAGACTCTAAAAAAGCCCTAATATGAAGATCCTAATTAACAACCTAAGCCCAAAAGCCCATTATAAGCTATTTGAGCCTAAAACACTAACTAAATAAAATAAACCAAAAATAGATGAGAACAAAAAAATAAAAATAGAAAAACCAAAAGAACTTTTAGAATACTTTAACTTGCTAGTCAAGATAGAATGAACTAGATAACGCAAACTACCTAGATGATCCCATCATTAATGAGATGGATCTTATTTGACTCTCTACTAGTTAATGCAATATAAAATTAGGTTAGTCTTTACCTTCAAGTAGCTATCAATACAAAATAGGACTATAAAATAGGAAACTCAATAAAGCAAATAGAATCCTGATTAACTCAATATAAGACCATTCTTGTTGCTTCTAGAATCATCTTGCACCTTCCAAAATGGATCTTCATCTTACTTTTCACATTTATGACCATGTATGGGCCTTTTAGACATCCACTTGGGCTTGAATATGGCTGAATCACATTGTGGAACTCCTATGGTCTATTACACAATGCATTTGGGCCCCATTTTTAAAGATTGAGCACCATTGGACTCCTCCCTGCTCATATAATTGTATTGGCCTTTAGAAACGTGGAAATCAAATCCAAATGCTTTATTGGGCCTCTTAAATTATGATCTTGTCTTTCTTAGCATCCAAGAGTGTATAAACCAAAGATGCACATGCCGGGGTGGCTTTGGATGTGCCCTGTCACGTGTCACATCAAGTGCTACATATGTAATTGTGTATGTCATCAACCAAGCAATAATCCATGTTTGCCTTCATGTAAGCACTTTTTAGACTTGATAGGCTCCTTGATATCTTGGAGTGCTTGTTGAGCCTCAAACTGGATAAATTCTTCTTAAGCTTGTTGACCTTCATGTTAACTGCCTCTTAGTATGCTATCATCAAGTATCTTGCACACCTATTTAAAACTACACAAAGGTGAAATGAAATGAAAATGCTAGGCTCAAAGGGGTTTACAAAAGATAGAATATGCAAGAAGTTTATGTTTAGGTCTTAGGGATGTGAAATGAATGCCTCAATCATATCCACGTATGCTTATGTGCAAATTGGCATCAATTACGAGCTAGGACATGTTCTAGAGAGTTATAAGACTGGGGAGCATGCACACATAATATTTAATAAATCAAACAAGCTCAAATATACTTCCTTGGTGGCTAATTAAATCTCTCCAATAGTTTTAATTTAACCTATTTATTTAATCCAAATAAAGAACCATTAGATTTAATTTATCTTCATAAATTAAATCTGGGATAATATATCTCTATTATGTTAGTTATTAAATCTAATTTATCTTAATAAACTTAAATTTAAAACTAACACAATATAATAATATCATATAATATATATACATATGTAAAAATATGTATTTCAAAAATACATATATATATATATATAATATTATTAATTTTATTTTCATGAATTTTATATTACATATATATATAAATATAAAGTTCGTCCACCCTAGATTAAACATTATCTCGTGTTGGGCCATCCTTTGTGCGACCCTGTTGGCCTATACGAAGTTGGCAGTGGGCCAATAACATACTAACACACAAGCCGCAAGCGGCCTTTAATAAGACATTACTACTACTCAATTCATATATGGATCATTAACACAATACAACCTGTCATACAACCATGTCACGTCCGTTTTGTCACACGATATATAGGTCAAGGATGAGGCATGGATAATGTCATTCTTTTGTTCCTGACCATTACTTTCTTGATTCTTGAGTAGTCTTAAAATAGAAATGGAAACTCCTTTCTATCATAGTATTGCCATACATTTCTCAGACTCACTCATTGAGGGGCCCAGTAATATCTCTATACTAATGTGAAGGACAAATTTCATCTTGATTATTCATATTCCTCTACATGAAAAACCATCAAGCCTGATCGTAACCTTTTTCATCACCAGGTCAAAAGTGACTTTTGACTAGTTCAAAGCTTAGCAACTCTCATGTAAGAATCCATGATGACCTCAGGTCAAAGGGCATTGTGACGTGGTTATACATGAGAAAAGGTAATAACTTGATATATGTAGCTTTCTCATAGTGGGTTGATCCAGCACCTTGTACTCTTACAAGTGCCCAAGACTTTGATTCGTATCTCCATATCTTATCAAAGTCATAATAGTCTTATCTCATCTTTGCTCTCGTATAGATGACTGACTAGGGACATTTTAGGACAATCTTTATAATTTATCCAAGTATACAATTATCACAGTTAATATGCAAATAATATGAAAGTAGAATGGAGAAATTCATTAAATAATAATGCTTAAAGTATAATGATTGGCCCTTAGGGCACAATTTCCAACAGGATGATCAAAAGGACACACTAGTTCTAAATAGATTTATGATTCTCATTTGTGATGAGAACTGTTGCTATAAGAGTTTGAAGAGATTTCATCACAAGGTTGTCCTTTTCCCTTACTCAAGTTGTTTTGAACTAGTTAAACCCTTTCTGAATATGATTGTTAATAATAAGTGTGGAGGAGATGCCAAACTAGTAGAAAAAGGTAGAAATAATCATTGAATTCCATTGGCATGCTAGTCTTCTCATTTGTCTCTTGCAATCAGTTTGAGTTCCATTGATTATTCATGAGTTTGTTCTTGCATTGAGACAATACAATAGATAAGTATAGGGGAAGGATGCATTTAAGTGTAGGTGCGCTAATTAATGATTTGTGGTTAATTAATTGATCTGCACAAGGCATTTTGCAATTCCAGACAAATTAAAAACTATAGTAATGATGGAGATATGAGTGAGTGCTCATGAATGTGAGGAACATATTTGTTTCAAGGAATACAAGCTTTGTTAGCTTAGGAAACTAACATTGAGCTTAGTAATACATATGGCTCAATCATTGTAAGTGAAGTCAAAGGAATTTAATTTAAACTGAATTTATTTAATTAGCTCATTAAGATAATTAATTATTAATTATTTTGAAATTAATGAAGATTAATTTTGAAATTCAAATATAGCCCCATGGGTTATAAAATTGATAGAGCAGAAAAACTCAGACACAGATGAGAATTTAAAGCAGCAAGGGAAACCCTAGTAGACATTGGAGGCAATAGCACGTAGTCTGTGTTGGAGAGCATTCGTGTGGATATCGGTAAAGGGAGCGAACCTGAGGTATTTGCTTCTAGAGATTAAAAAACCCTAAATCGAAAAGGTACGATTCTTCTTAACTCTGTTTAAACACCATTGATAGATCATCTATTATGATTGGCAAAATTTTTTAAATTCTTCCATTTTTCCTACCGATCCCAATAGTGGCATCAGAGACAGGTTAATTGTACGTTTAAATTGAGTTTATGTTCTTATATATATGATATATATGGGATATACATGTGTGCTTATAAGAAGATGATCGAATATGTATCTAATTTAGTTTTCAGTTTTAAGAAAGTCGAATTGTATGTGATCTGTTGCATATTGTATGCGATTTTGAAATCTATTTCGGTTTTAAGAAAGTCAAACCTATACAATTTGTTGTTGGTGTCATGATTTCTATTTTGGATTGGATCCAAAATTGGAATTCGTCATTCTTGGTTTCGAATTGGTTGAAGGTACCGGTTGGTTTAATCGGGTCTAAGTTTGGATCTCTATTCAAGTTGTAGGGATCCAAAACTGTGGGGAAGACAATTCGGATCAAAAGCGTTCTAGGCCATTTTTTAAAATTGGGCCAAAATCATTTTGAACTAGACTAAAACCAATATTTTAAAAATGGGGCCAAAAATTTTTAAATGTTTTAAATTTTCAAATATTTCTTCTAAAAGAAAACTAGGCCAGTCTAGCGGGACCGCCGTGACTACCTGTTCATAGCGCAATATAACCTAACCATGACATTTATTGCTTTTCATATTGTTGAACTATTACTTGTTATGGTTTATTCTTCATACTTGTTTAGGTATAGTGAACAACATGGCTTTAGATTTTTACAAAGGGTTGTTATATTTAAATACGGCTTGCGTGCCGTGCCTTTTCTTCAATACTCTTAATGTACATTCTATTCTCATCTCACTCCCCTCAAATGTTTAAATGAGGTTTCTTTCAATGTATTTCTTTTCTTATTTAGAGAAGTTCTCTCATTAGCTTGGGAGGATTTTAGGTTAGGTAAGCCATGTTATGTCACATTTAAATTATGCTTTTGATTAGATCATTGCATGCCTACTTTTGTGTTTATATATAGTTATCTATATGAGATACAACCACAATTGCATTCATATAAACAAAACTAATTAATTAAGCCCTCCAAATCAAATAAGTCATAATGCCATCAATTAATGAATACTTGTCAAAACCTAGATTGCTCAATTGTGGAAACCATCAAAGTAGATGCATTTGAGTTATCTTGATGAGACAAGCGTGAGTAATGGTTCTACACACAACATTCATTTTTGTTTTGACTTAATTGAGATTAACAAAATGGTTTTAGATCTCAAGGCATTAGATGGGATTAAACATGCCAGATCATATGATGATCGAATCCTATAAACATATAAGAGTTACATATGATGTAATTGGTAAATAGGTTACCTACCTAAATAACTTGAATTTAAGGGTCCTGCTAAAGCGGACTTAAGTTTAAGCCAAATATAGATTTTAGCCCACTAATTATTATATTGAGGGTTGTTAATTTAGTGGGAGATTACTAACTAAACTTTACATATTTTAATGGTAGAATCATGTTGACTAGTAACACTGCTACACTATCATTGTGATCGGTCCTTGAGAAGGACAAACTCAATGGGACAAACTTTCTTGACTGGTTCAGGAACTTGAGAATTGTTCTCAAGCAGGAAAGAAAGACTTATGTCCTAGATCAACTTATTCCTAAGGAGCTTGCAGCCAATGCTCTAGAGCTCAGAGAGATGCTTACACAAAGCATAAGGATGACTCTATAGATATAGGTTGCCTGATGCTGGCCACTATAGTTCCAGAGCTCCAAAGAGATCTGGAACTTATAGAGTCTCATGAGATGATTGTCCATCTTAAGGAAATGTTCCAGCAACAGGCAAGGCAAAAAAGATTGAGACCATAAAGGCTTTACATTCTTACAAGATGGCTGATGGTGCATCAATTAGTGCTCATGTGTTAAAGATGAAAGGCTACATTGATTACCTTGAGAGGCTTGGATTTCCCAAGAGCCAGGAGTTAGCTACGAATTTGATCCTGAACTCACTCTCAGAGAGTTATGACCAGTTTGTTATAAACTACAACATGAACAACATGGAGAAATCAATTTCTGAGCTACATGGGATGCTCAAAACTGTTGAGCAGAGCATTAAGAAAAAGCCCAGTACTATTTTGCTGGTTCAGAAAGGAAAGGGTGTGAAAAAGAAAGGAAAGGGCAAATGGAAGGGTAATGGCTCAGGTGGTAAGACCAAAGAGTTAGACAAGCTTGAAACCAAGCTTGCACCCAAGAAGGCAAAGCCTCTAAATGAAGGAGTCTACTACTTCTGCAATGAACCAGGTCATTGGAAGAGGAATTGCAAACTCTACCTCGAAGATTTGAAAAAGAACAACAATGATAGCGGGGCTATAACTTTAGATATTTATGTTATAGACATTCATTTTTCTACTTCCTCTACATGGGTATTAGATACTGTATGTAATATGCAGGGTCTAAAGGACAGTAAAAAACTGAAGAAGGGCGAGGTGGACCTATGAGTTGGAAACAGAGCAAGAGTTGCTACTTTAGCCGTAGTCACTTATAAATTAGTTCTGCCTAGTGGGCTTTTGTTAGTTTTGAACAATTCCTATTATGTTCCTACTTTAAGTAGTAACATTATTTCTCTTTCTTATTTAGATAAGGAAGGTTATACTTCCATTATTGGGAATAGTAAATGTTCTATTTATCGTAATGACATTTTCTATGCTGATGGTGATTTATATGTTGGTTATTATACATTAAATTTGGAACATCCTAATAATGGAAATACCTATAACGTACCTACTAAAAGGATAAAATCAAATGATTTGAATCTGACCTACCAATGGCATTGTCGTCTAGGCCATATAAATGAGAAACACATTTCTAAACTCCATCAAGATGAATTTCTTAACTCATATGAATTTGAATTATATGACACTTGCCAATCTTGCTTATTAGGAAAGATGACAACGACACCTTTTACTGGGCATAGTAAGAGGGCCACTGAATTATTGGGCCTCATACATATAGATGTATGTGAACCATTCAATACAGTTGCCAGAGGAGGTTATATGTACTTCATTACATTTATAGACGACTTTAGTAGATATGGCTATATCTATCTAATGAAACATAAATCTGAATCATTTGAAATGTTCAAAATATTCCAAAATGAAGAACAAAACCAACTTGGCAAAACAATTAAAGCACTTCGATCTGATCAAATTGGTAAATATTTGAGCTAAGAGTTCATTGACCATCTTAAGAATTGTGGTATAATCACACAATTGACTCCTCTAAGAACACCACAATGGAATGGCGTTTCTAAATGAAGGAATCAAACACTATTAGATATGGTTCAATCTATGATGAGTCAAACAGATCTTCCACCATCCTTTTGGGGATATGCCCTAGAGACAGTTGCATTTATACTAAATTGTATTCCATATAAGGAAATTAAAAAGACACCATATTAGATATGGACTGCAAAGAAACCAAGTTTATCTTTACTCAAGATCTAGGGATGTGAGGTATATGTTAAGCAACAAGCCTCAGATAAATTAGTGCTCAGATCCTCAAAGTGCTTTTTCGTGGGGTATCCTAAAGAAATGGAAAGATATTATGTCGATAATCTCGCCGATAACAAAGTATTTGTTATTTGAAACTGTAAGTTTCTAGAAAGAGAGTTTATTTCTAAAACATCCAGTGGGAGCAAGGTACATCTCAAAGAAGTTCGAGAATCACAAGATAGTACAGAACCACAGATGGATATTAGAGAAGACTCACAAAAAGTTGCTGAGTTTCCTCAAGTAACACAAGGTTTACAAAGATCTGATAGAACATGGCATCAGCCTCAGAGATATGGATTTCTAATTACTGGAAGCTGTGATGTGTTGCTTATTGAGCAAAATGAGCCAACCACCTATTGAGAAGCCATAATAGGACTAAACTCTGAGAAATGGCTAAATGCCATGAAGTCTAAAATGCAATCCATATATGACAATCAAGTATGGACCTTAGTCGATCCACCTGAAGGTGTAAAAACCATAGGGTGCAAATGGGTTTTCAATGAGAAAACTGACATGGATGGCAATGTAAATGTCTTCAAGGCATAACTGGTTGCAAAAAGATTCACTCAAACTCATGGTGTAGACTATGATGAAACCTTTCCCCCAGTTGCAATAGCCAAATCAATCAGAATCCTTCTTGCCATTACATTTTATTATGACTATAAAATATGGCAGATAGACGTCAAAACATCTTTCTTTAATAGAAAGCTCCTAGAGGATATGTACATGACACAACCTAAAGGTTTTGTGCGTCCAGAGAACTATGGTAAAGTTTGCAGGCTTCAAAGATCTATTTATGGATTAAATCAAGTATCTTAGAGCTAGAATCATCATTTTGATGAAGTAGTCAAAGAGTTTGGATTCATTTAAAACATTGATGAACCATGTGTTTACAAGGTTAGTAGGAGCAAATTCATATTTCTAGAGTTTTATATAAATGACATCCTACTCATTGGGAAAGGCATTCCTACCTTGTAGAGTGTCAAGACTTGGTTAGGAAAGTCTTTCTGGATGAAAGACATGGGTGAAGCCACATACATCGTAGGGATTAGGATCTATTGAGATAGATCTAAAAGACTAATAGGCCTAAGTCAGAGCACATATATAGACAAGATACTACATAGGTTCAGTATGCAGGATTTTAAAAGGGGTTACATGCCCATGTCTCATGGCATCCATCTTAGTAAGAATCTGTGTCCTAGTACACCTGATCAGCTTGATCGCATGAGTAAGGTTCCATATGCCTCAGCCATTGGATCCATCATGTATGCCATGTTATGTACTCGACCGGATGTCTCATTTACCTTAAGTATGGCGAGTAAATATCAATAAGATCCTCGTGAGGGTCATTGGACTACCATCTCAAATCCAATAGATTGTTTTGTGACAATAGCGGTGCTATTGCACAGGCCAAGGAGCCAAGGTCACATCAAATGACCAAGCATATACTCAGGTGATTTCATCTTATTAGAGAAATCAATGATAGAGGTGATATAAATATATGCAAAGTAGTAAGAGAAGACAATGTTGTTGATCCTCTTACTAAGCCGCTTGCACAGGCAAAGCATGAGCATCATGTTAGGACAATGGGAATTAGGTAAGTTAATGATTGTACCTAGTGCAAGTGGGAGGGTGTTAGAAATTGTGCCATAAGAGCCAATCATTGTACTTTAAACATTATTATTTAATGAATTTCCCCATTCTTCTATCATATTATTTGCATGTTAACTGTGATAATTGTATCATTGGATAAATCATAAAGATTGTCCTAAAATATCCCTGGTCGATCGTCTATGCGGGAGCAGGGATGAAAAAAGACCAGTATGACTTTGATAAGATATGAAGATACGAATCAAAGTCTTGGACACTTATAATAGTACAAGGTGCTGAACCAACCCACTATGAGAAAGCTACATGGATCAAGTCATTAGCTTTTCTCATATACAGCCATGCCATAATGCTTTTTGACCTGAGATTATCATGGATTCTTACATTAGAGTTGCCAAGCTTTGAATTAGTCAAAAGTCACTTTTGACTGGGTGATGATAAAGGCTGTGATCGGGCTTAGTGGTTTTTCATGTAGAGGAATATGAATGATCAAGATGGAATTTATCATGACATTAGTAGAGAGATATTACTAGGCCCCCCAATGAGTGAGTTTGAGAAATGTATGGCCATACTATGATGGATTGTCAGACTACTCAGGAATCGAGAAAGTAATGGTCAGGAACAACAGAATGACGTTATCCATGCCTCATCCTTGACCGATATATCGTGTGACAAAAGGGACGTGACATGGTTGTATGACAGGTTGCATCGTGTTAACAATCCTCACATGAATTGGGTAGTCGTAATGTCTTACTAGAGGCTTGAGCAAAACATTAAACTCAACACTAGGCAAAGAGGGATGAAAGTTGAAAGAATAGGCAAGATCAAGCTTCAAGAATCATACTTAACCAAATAACAAGGTATTATCCTCATATCGAAATTCAATGAATATACAAAAAATTGAAGTAGTTAAAGCAATGCAATGTTTAATTACAATGAGCTTAATTGGAAACCTTAACTAGGGTAAGTGTTTACACTATTCTCTCATATTGGGTAGATTCTCACTCACATCCACTTTGACCACGCTCTACCATCGGCTTGTAGTATTTCTAGGCTCTCCACTACTTGCAACAATGACATAAATAAATCTAAAGGACTTTGTAGGGTTGTAATGTTAAATAGGCCAAATGATGAAAAATGTAACAAACACTATGCTTGCACAAAATAATTTGCTAGATCACTTAGTACTATAGGACTAACTTAATTCACGTATTTTACCATTGTGACTTTATTTCTTTGTTTAAATTTTTCTCTCTTTTTTTATTCACAGTTTTTCTCTTCTTTCTCTTCTTTTCTATTTTCTTTCTTTTGACAATTCAAATTGCATTTTTTTTTCTTTTCCTTTTCTAATATATAATAATACTCTTTTTTTCAATAGTGCTAGGAAAAACTTGATAAAGGATGCAAACATAGCATTTATATAATGAAATAGAAATGAAAGTGAAGGGCTCAAGGGGGTAAACAAAGGTAAATGATTAATGGTTTGTATTTGGGTCAATGGATTTAGAAATGAATGCCAATATCATCTCTATCCATATCATTGTAAAATGTAGCCTAAAGCAAGAAACAAAATAAGTTCTAGAGAGCAATAATCTTGGTGGATAAATCACATAATGAAATGAACAATTAGGCCCAAAAAACCTTCCAACTAGGCTTTTTGTTCCCTAACAAACTCATCAAAATTAAACCATCCATCATTAAAACACTTGAATTTTGTGGCAATTCATTAATTTAAAGCAAGTTTCAATCATGAATCCAACTAACAGTAATTGAGATACTTGATCATGACTAAAGGCTTCAAAAATCTCAGTGAATTGGACCAAAAACAATAAAGGATACAAGCAGGAAATAGAGGCATATGATATCACAATGAAATCCATCATGATAATAAACATACCCCCACACTCAATCCTTACATTGCTCTCAATGTGATGCACAAAAACAAAGAACCTGGACACACTTATCTCTTGGGTGAAGTGAATGTTGTGAAGTCTAATTCAATATTGAAGCACAACACATCATTGTCACAAGGAGAGAGAGAAGGCAAGACATAAGTGAAAATAGTTCTTAGAAATTAGGCATAAGGATATAGAGAAAAGGGTAGTGTAGGATAAGGTTAAGCACAAGAGTATGATTCAAAATAGAATTTATTCAATTGAAAAATGCAATCTAACAAACAACTTTGACTACTGATAAGTCCCTCCACCACACTTGTTTAATAGTATATATCATCAAATAAAACAAGAAATAAGGTAAGGAAAGAGACTACCATGTAATCAAGGTAGTTGATGACTAGTATGGTAATGCTTCAACAAATGACCATTCACTTGAAACTTTGCACCACTTGCAAGATCTTCGACCTCTATTAACCCAAAGCTATGCACCTTGACTACTTTGTAGGGACCTTGCCATTTGGTTTTAAGCTTCCCATTTTTGAGCTTGAATCTTGCCTTGAACATAAGTACTTGCTCTCCTTCATGAAACTGCTTCCGTAAGTGGCCTTAATCATGAACCAATTTGGATTTTTCCTTGTAGATACGGGAACTTTCATATGCATCCAACCACAACTCTTCAAGCTCTTGTATCTCAATCATCATTTCCTCGGCAGAACCTTGAAGATCCATATTACAAGTCTTCATAGCCCAGTAAGCTCTATGTTATAGCTCAACAGGTAGATGGCAGCCCTTACCAAAGACTAACCGAAAAGGAGACTTGCCAATGAGAGTTTTAAAAGCTATACAATATGCCAAAGAGCATCATCCAATCGGAGACTCCAATCTTTCCTACTTGGCTTGACAATTCTCTCCAAGATATACTTGATTTCCATGTGAGACACCTCAGCTTGCCCATTTGTCTGTGGATGGTATGGGGTAGAAGTCTTATGGAGAACATCATATTTGGATAGCAAGTTGTCCAATTTGTTGCAAAAATGTGAGCCACGATCACTCACAATTGCTCTTGGCACACCAAACCTACAAAAGATATGAGTATATAGGAATTTAATAACAGTAGAGGCATCATCCTTCCATGTAGGAATGGCCTCAATCCACCTTGAAAGGTAATCAACAGCCAACAAAATATACAAATTTGCATGACATAGACCCATAAAATCAACACCCCAAACATCAAAAACTTGAGAACGGCGCCAATTTGATAAACCCATGTTGTGTGAGTTCTCAAAATAAAACTAGGATTGAAAATGTAGCGTAGTAGCTCAACCTAGGTCATTCTTGTGAGGAGATTCATTTCCAAGTTTCTAAATAGTAAAGTGATAAATACCTTAAAGTTGTTAGAAATCATTTTGAGAATTTGCATTATTAAACTAATGAAGTAATCTAACAAAGAAGCAAACGGAATTAAAGTTAACACTAACAACAAAGTAAATTTAATAAAAAAAACTAATAATAAAATGGGATTACCTTGAGTTGAGGTTTTAGTTTTCTTTGCTTGTTAATAATTTGAATTCCATAATAAGCCAAGAGGATGGAACTAAGCTACTACTAGCTCGATACTTGCAATAATCATTTAATTCATTCAACCGAAGCAATTAAATGAATACCACCAATTAATTGTGACTCAAGGAGATGAATAATTAACTTTCAATTGTAAATTGTAATTACAATTACAACAAATCAAAATATTCAATTTAATCATTTAAATCCACTCAACCGAGTCGGAATAAACAATTCATCCTACTCCTAATATGAATCATACGAAGTTTAATTAATCAACTCGTAGCTCAACCACCAAGTTTATTCACTTGGCATAGACAATCTAGATCATAATTACATACTTAACCAAGCTACATAATTATGAACTAGAAAGAGAGCTTAAAGGAATTCCATTGAAGTTTAAAAGCTCAAACCATTATGCAACTGCAGGAAATCACCAATACTTTAGCTACTCATGGAAGAGGAAGATGAAATTTGATGGATAATGAAGAGATTGGCTATACAGAATAATGGAGAACACCAAACAACCGCTCCAATTCTTTTTGCCTAGCGCCTCCTCCTTCCTTCCTCTAAGTCATGTGCCTCCTCCTCTTTTCACTCACACAGCCGCCTCTTCCTTCTCCTTTCTTGTATCGTGTAGCTGCCCTCTTTCCCTTCGATGTTGGTCTCCTTTTTCATGTAACCCTTTCGGACCACCAATTCAAATCGGTCCAGTTATGCTTTTTTTTAATTCCATTTGGTCAAGAATTTCAGCTGCCTCCACTGTCTTTTCTTTTTCCTTTCACCATCGGTTCGACTCTCCTCTTTCTACAATAAATCTCATTCAGTCTACTCTCCATTTTAGTCCAACCCATCTTCAATTTGTTCAACAATTTTGGCTGGCTCTCTTTTCTTTATTCAGTTCAATCTCTTCTCCAATTCCTCTTCCCAGCCATCTCTCTTTTCTTTATTCAATCCTCCCCCAATTTTGGTCCAGCTTACTTCACTTCTTTAGGCTCCTTACGTCAGCCCTCTCCCTTTCTATTAATTCAATCCAGCCCCTTCAAATTGTTCATTTCAGTTTAGCTTTCATTTTACTACACAACTGCCACTCTTATACACAAAACAATGATCCTCACATTCTCTTCTTTCTTCAATTCATCTAGGTTAAATAAGTAAGTTTTGCTATATTTGGATGAGGAGATGAAAATGTGTCTTAACCTTAGGCATAAAATTGCAACAACTAAACAAGGCCCTTACTCATTTAATCTCCTCTTAGAAAAAATATGAAAATAAATTTTGCACTTGTGATGTTCCACTTTTGTCCTTCATTAAGCTCCAACATAACATCTTTGACCTTAACCACTCAAGTTATGTCACATCATCACCTACAAAATTAGATTCACAAAGGTAATATCTTTTGCTTACAATCAAAGAATAATGGGAATAACAAATATTAATTAAAAATATAACAATTTAAACAATATAATCCTCAAATTATTCTTTTACTAAAATCTCACATTAACACTTGATTAAACCCAAAATATTTAATTAAGTCCTACAAAAGCCTAAGATTAATAAAAATATATAAATATTGAGCTCTATCAAGGCTGCTTACGACTTGTGGTTTAGTACAGTTATTAGCCCATTGCTAACTTCGTATGAGCCTGCAAAGTCACATACAAGAATAGCCCAACACGAGATAATGTTTAATCTAGGGTGGACGAATTTTATATTTATATATGTATAATATAAAATTCGTGAAAATAAAATTAATAATATTATATATATATGTATTTTTAAAAAACATACATACATATATATATATATATTATATGATATTATTATATTGGGTTAGTTTTAAATTTAATTTTATTAAGATAAATTAGATTTAATAACTAACATGATAGAAATATAGTATCTTAGATTTAATTTATGAAGATAAATTAAATTTAATGACTCTTTATTTGGATTAAATAAATAGGTTAAATTTAAACTATTGGACAGATTTAATTTAAATTGAATTTATTTAATTAGTTCATCAAAATAATTAATTGTTAATTAATTTCAAAATTAATGAAGATTAATTTTGAAATTCGAATACAGCCCCATGGGTTATAAAATTGATAGAGCAGAAAAACTCAGACACGAATGAGAATTTTGAGCCACAAGAGAAACCCTAGGAGACATTGGAGGCGCTAGCACATAGTCTGTGTTGAAGAGCATTTGTATGGATATCGGTAGAGGGAGCGAACCTGAGGTGTTGGCTCCTAGAGATCAAAAAACCCTAAATCGAAAAGGTATGATCCTTCCTAACTCTGTTAAACACCATTGATAGATCCTCGATTGGGATTGGCAAAATTTTTTAAATTCTTCCGCTGTGCCTGTTTATCCCAACACGTCCTTCCTTGGTGGTGATTCTTGATCTATTGGTTAGGGCTTCAAGATGTATAGAATGTCTAGACTTCCTTGAAGTTGTTTGCCACTAATTTTCTGCAAGAGAGAACTAGAACTAGTAGTACATTACTCAATAGAAATTAAGTGCTTCAAGTGATCCAAATATGTGTAAATAAATCTGGGGTCAAATTACAAGAAAACACTTTATGAATAGCAATGTGACTAAGCATAGCAATGAGAGAGTTTTTAGGAACTAAATAATACCCAACTAAGTCAAATGGTATCACATTATGCTCAAGATGATTAATTGCAATTTCAGTAGGCACACATGTTCTTAAATCTGAAATGAAGTCATAAGAGAGGATCTCCCGTAAACAACTATGTACATATGGAATGGAATCACTACAGAAAGAAGATTTCAAATTAGAATTAGACAAATTAGCTTTTGAACCTTAAATATCTAGAGAAACAAATGAAATTAGTGTGACTATCATGGGTAGTAGAATCACCAATAGAAAATTCAGGTTAAATAAAATCAGTTTCAAACTTATCTATGTCTGGAAGCAAATCACATGTTAAAATCTGATATGAAAATCTTTGAAAGTCAGCCTCAAAAGTAGTGTTCAAGAGAGATGCAATACACTCAATATCATTCACATGGTCATCAATAAGCTTGGATAGACAACTAGAATCGATATCAAGAGTGAATTTAAAAGAATGCAAAAGATTCTCAATTTCAGCACATGCAACACATTTAGAATTACTATTAAAATCATCACAAATCATGTAGGGCACAGAATTTAATGAATGAGAATCAATATCAGCATATGAGACAAAAAAAATACTCCCCTTCCAATGTTTAACTGCATAGCCTCAACTTCTTGGTGTGTCTCTCCTAGCTTTTGAGTTGCTAGGAAGAGAATATCATGTTGCGCCATATTGGTTCCAGCTACAAGAGAATATCATGTTGCTCTAGATTGGTTCCAACTACAAGGATCTCTCCATAAGGCTCCAAATTCTTTTTAGATTGGGTCCAAGTAAGGTGTTGAACATTTTCTACACTGCCTCATTTTTTCTTCATGCAATTTTGGGAAGATTGGAGCCCCCACTTCACCGCCAGAGTTGTCCCAACATATATGAAGTTTAAAAGAGTTTGAGAGGTCAACCATTGCATTGAGCTTATCCATTTGCTTACCTAAAGTGTCAGTCTCCAATATAGTATTGAACAATTGTTGATGTTTTGCCTCCAATTTATTACTTTCTTCCCTAAAAGCAAGCCAGAGATCATCAAAGTTCAACATAGCGAGTGAAGTCAGCTCAAATTCACCTGTGGAAAATCCAGAAGCACCTTTCCCAAGAATATCATAATTAGTAGAAACAATTATAGCACTAGGTTTGTCCAGTACATCACAGCCATACTCAAGAGAATTAGTATCACTTCTAACCTCATCACACTAGTTCTCTAAACTGGTAGTCAAATATTGCTCACTACAATCAATAGGTTCACGTATGTCATGACTAGTAGATTAATGCAAGAAGTGACATCCATACTAACACTCACATCAGTACCCATAGAAGTAAAAGAAGTGCAATCAACATATTCATTCAAGTGATGAGGACTAGAAGCAAGAGATGTGACACATTTCATGCTTAAACGTGTGGGGTGACTCAACTATAATTTCTTCGTCAATCGCTTCATCACTCAAGTCCTCACTTGCCTCATTAGATTTAGAAGTGTAGGGAAAAATATAAAGGGAGAGAGAACTAGCGTACCGGGGCGAATCCATGTTTAGATCTGGGTCAAAGGTCCAATGCTCCATAATGGTGCCCACACAATTATTAGACTACTAGAGCCTAATTTTGATTTGAACAGTAGATCACCAGAACCAGAAAGATGGTAGGAGAGAAGAGAATTGCCAGAAAGCTCAATGGGGGGTGAATTGCAATGAGGAGGCACACCCTATTTATAGTGGTTTATAGAGGCCACTAATTAAGAAACGTGTGCACTCCTTCTTGCCCTCCAAGACAACAATTAAATGAATTGATTCTCAATTAATTTCCTAATTATGGTGATTTATTCCTTAATTAAAAAAACCATAATTATTACTGAATTATTCCCCAATCTGCAATTAATGTTGATTTTTATTCTTATTTGATTAGGCTACTTATATCTTAATCAAATAGTCCGGCCCATCAAGGGCAAACTTAGACCCAAAGTCCAACATCTCCTACTCATACTTGATGGGCCTGCCATCGTGCGTGCGTTATATCGAGTGGGCAAAAACGTCTTTAAGATTTAGTGCTTGTGATACTAGAAATCCCTCATGCCGGATCAGCATCCAAGGACACCCTTTATATATAACTGTAAGCTATATATTTATTTCCTCATATGTCCCAGATTCTCCCATACATATTACTCATGGCATATCTAATCCCTCTCGAGTTAATATGTTGATTAACTCAGATTTCCTTTCACACACATAGTATCCACACTTACAAGCTTCACATAGAGCTAGTAAGGGGTCAACCATAGACACTAGCACATCTTATGTATCTAGGAGTAAATCTTCCTTTTTGACTAAACATCAGTCCATCTTGACTTTGTCACTTTCCTAGTTTTCACTTGTCTGATCGAATTGAGTGTGATCATGGAGCTTCAGCTAAAGTAGCTATCACCAAACCAAGCTTTCATGATGCCACCTAAGTCTTAAGGGCATCGTGAAGGATTCTTCCTTCCTGGGACTCACACTGTAGTGAACTAGGAATCTTTCATCCACATCCCATATTGCAGTCTAACTCTCAAGCACATGTAGTATGAATTGCATGCTACGGTGAATGGTTTATGATGAACATCAATTTCTTTCTCTTTTACCATACAAACATTAGTTCCAAAATGTACTCAATATTTGAACCAGAACTTTTTTTTTCATAATATCTCTTTTACAATCTCACTTGTGAAAAAGAGTTCTTTGCTTGGCTACAGGTCTATATGCACACATGTAGATCTCATCTCAGTCTAACTGAGGTAACTCAAGCGCAACGATTCTTCTTGACCATCTGATGGTGATCATTTGCTCGTCTTACCCTCCCATGCCCTCGCAAAACATGGGAAGATGGTTGTTTGTGTGAGTAAACCAACCTCTTCTGATTTGTACGAGATACAAACTTGTATACCTTATATGTATTTACTCATAACATATAAACTATTTCTTTTATCTTCATATAAAAAGAAGTTCACGACCTTACATTTTATTTGCACCCCCAGATATTTACTAACTCAATGAAAACCAAGCTATTGACTCAATAAGGGGATCTACCAATATTCTCTCAGTAGAAGGTCATCGAACTGTCACTTTCCCTCTTTGAAAGCATATCTCTTATAGAGATATATCAAAAAAGTATGTTTCGCCTTGTTGTGATACTTAGGATCCTCATCATAAGATGCTATCGTTTGGATCCTTCTATCCACCATTCATTCCCAAACTCTCATAGGAATTACTTTAGCCATATGGCACTTTGAATGATGGCAGAACACGCCCTGTGTTCTATTTTCATGGATAACAGGAAAAATACTTTGTATATTTCCTTACTCCATCACCATTTGCATATGTCTTGTATTAGAGTATCCTTTCAAAAAAAAGTTGTTGTCTTGACAACTTAATCCATGGTTATTCATAATCAATTTTACAACAGGACCAAAAAAAACTTCCAAGTCCCACTAAAAATGTTTTGGTCTTATACACACCAATGTGCACATTACCAACCATAGTCTTACTATGGGACTCTATCTGTAATATCCCGAATTGTGATTAAGGGACTTTGACTCCGAAAGTAAAGGTAATTAATGTTAAACCAACATTTTTAGAGGACATGACAAGAATTATGATCGAAATATGTTACAGCCAGAACTCAAACCCTGTATTTAAGTTCAATATCGGATTAATATCTAAATTGAATGAAAATAGAGGAGAGGGCATGTGAATGGTATAAAGGAAAGAGAAGAATGTGTTTAGTGGTGATTTGATAAGTGTTACTCAGGGGTAAAATGGTAATTTACCGACCGATTGGACAATTACCGAAGAGGAAACTCATTGGTAATTGAGATCAATGGCTAGGATTGAAAGAGCAAAGAGGTGGAATCTTGTGCATGAAAATCTATGTGAAGTCATAGTAGGGAGAACAAGATGTTAACAAGTGTCAATATGTGCACCCTTGATCATGGTCAAAAAGTCCACATGGATTTTTATTCATTTCCCATCCTTCTCTCTCTTTCCATTTCGTTTTGTGTGTGTGAGGAGGCAATACAAATCTGCTTCTCATCTTCATCATCATCATCTCATATTTTCTCTCTCTCTCTCTAAGTCCTTGTGCGCCATTTTTTAAGAGGAAAGAGAAAAGAAAGCCTTGTGATTTAGGTAAGGTTTTGACTTCAAATGCCAAAATCTTCTTCTCTAAAGTTGTTCCTATTGCTAAGAGCTTTCTTTCTATGGTTTTAGAATCTCAAGGGGAGGTGCTTTTGTGGTTAAGGAAACTTGAAGGTTGAGGAATCAAGAAATTAGTTTGGGAAAGTGAAAAAGGTGAGTAAGAGCTTTCTTTTGACCAAAGTATTGTGACTTTTGGTTGAGTATTGTGGTTTGTGGAATTTGCCCTGATTTTAGTGTAATTTCAAAATGAATGAATTGGATGGTGTTTTGGGTAGCAATTGGTGTCATGTTGTGCCTTTGTGCCATTGGAATAAGTTTGGAATTTGAAATGGAAAGCAATTGCAATGTGGAGTCTTGTATATGACTTTGTGTTGCAATGTGGTCAAGAACCAAATATGTGTAAATGTGATGTGAATTTGGTGGTCCTAGTGTTTCCAATGGTTTTCTTGTGAAATTTTATGTGGGAATGGTATGTGATGTGAAATTAGAACCATTGGAAGCTATTGTGAAAATTTGGAAAATCTGTCCATTGAGGGTCTGTGCTGGGCAGTATTTTTGTGTGGGCGTTTTGAATAGGCTAATGATGTTAGAAAATTATGAAACTTTCTAGTTTTGAAGATCACTTCCCAAGCTTCAAAATGGACCTATATTTTGTATCATTTTGCTTTGTGGGCTGGGAGTTTGAACTGTCCAAAGTTTGGCATCAAAGATGGACCTTGTTTTGGTACAATGTTAGGTTTTTGGTAAATCTGGACTTTTGTGGTGATTTTCATTAATGGCCAATATTTTTCCTTGAAAGAGGACTTAAATAGCTTTCATTTGGATTTAGAATCACCTTATTTTGATTTTTCCTGAATTAGTTATGATTTTTGGAAGTTCAGCCAGAAACTGGATTTTCTTGGGCCGCAACCCGTGGATTCTGGGCCACAGCCCAAATGTTTCTGAGCATCTCTGGATAGTTTTGGGCCACAGCCCATGGATTTTTGGGCCGCGGCCCACCCCCAAAAATCTATGTTTTGCACTTTCAAAAAGTGGTTTTGGGTATAGTCTTTCCCAACCCTTTAGGCATATGTTTAGACCTAAAATAGTTACCTAAAGAGTTCAAATGATAACCAACTTAAAGTATCATGGAATTAAGAACTTGGAAAAGAGATTGATTGGTTGTCCCTGATTTGGTTTATAGGGATCAACATTTGCCCTACTCGTGAACCAACGGTACCAGAGAATGTCCAAAAAGAACAAGGTAGTGACACTTCCCTTATACTTTGTGGAAATGTATTGTATGTATGTTGGTCATGTGCTGTGATGAGTTGTGATGTTGTTGGTTATACAGCTAATGATAGCTGGTGACTATATTATACAGCGAAAGCTGGTGACTTTATTATACAACCATGAGTGCTGTCGCTTGTGGTGAAAAGCATGTTCTATTGTTGCTGTTGGCTGTGATTTACTTACATGCTATATGTTTACATATTGTATGAGTGAATTTATTACTACTGGGATTCTTTTGAATCTTATTCTTTCTAATGACTAACATTTCAGACAGGGCAAGTGGCTTAAGAGGGAAACGACGAACCAGGAGCGGTTAGGGATTTTGGGGAACATGGAATTGTTGGTTATCTACTTGGATTTTGGATTACTGTATATTATTTTTGGGTTGTAAATAATATACTGATCACAGTTGTGTAATCCCCTAGTAGGGAATTTAGAACCCTTAGACTATATATATGAACCCGGGGGTTGCCGGGATTTTATTGTACACTATGATATATGAATGTGATATAACTGCACAGGTGATTATATTCGATAATTGAATTTGAGACCGGAATAGGAAAGAAGTTTTGAAAATTTTGTAAAGTCCCTACTATAAAAGGGAGTTTAATTGAGTTTTGAACTATTCGACGGTCTCTAAACCGACTTAATTAAGTGATATCGAATTATAATTACGCTATTTAAGGCAGGGGGTTACACTATCCACCTTTTCTGTGTTGGATTCCTCATAGGACATGTAACCTCTTTAGGTTTATGCCTTGGACTTCAGGGTGTCCATGGGTTTGCAGTTTGGCGTCCTAGGATGCCTAAAGATCACACTTGTACATGTCTTAGGTAGTAAAGACTGTATCTTCCTTGTACAATCTCCGTTTACCTTGTTATTCAAGATATTTGTACAACCCATGATTTTCTCAACTCAGAATTTAAAGATTCTCCGATCCTTTATTCCTTTGACTCCCTTGACACTTGTTTCAGCTAAACATATGTCATTTGACAAAGGATGACTTCATAAAGAATCATCACTAGACCGTTTGGCACTCATGTAGTGTTCTTCAATTATCTCGAAGTTGGTGAGGCTTTCACCTTGTGAAACCTCATATACAACTATTTGGGTGATTGTTTTTACGAAGCCCTTAAGCTGTTTCATGTAGAGTTTATCATCTAATTTCCAAAATTTTCAAATTGGAAAGCAGCCTTCACATCATCTTGATGTAATTTCAAGACTAAGCTTGCTATCATTGCCAAAGTTCAGAGTTAAAATGTACAATAGACAACCTTCTATTATAGTACCCCTTTGCTACTAAGTGTTTTAGGTTTTATATGCCCCTAATAGATTTGAGAACCTACTTGTTCCCAATCGCTTCCTGGCTTGGTGACAAATTGCCAAAAACATATACTTGGCTAGTTTCCAAAAAAGAATCCATATTCTCCTACATAACACTTTGCATTCCTTCTTAGCAGGTCATTTTAGTGTCTTTCAGACACTTATAGGTAGTTTTCATCGCCTTCTAAATGATGAAGGAATCATTTAATCCATCAGGGAATCTATTCCCTTATAGTCATTCGCTAGATGATAATTTGCTCCGAGGTGGATTTCATAGGATTCTTTTCCTATGCATGAGTGAGGTAATTCTCTCGTAACTTACCTCTTACCTCTTTCATTGTGAAAATGGTCTCAATCCTCCCACTCATATCAGTGAACTTAGGAACACTTGGTTATTCCTTGTCACTTTTGAGCCTCTTAAAGAGATTCAATATGATTAATGCTCATTTCCTGCTAGGAAATCTGGGTTTTATGAACGTTGCATCCCTCAGTTCTCTTGTAGTCACTGAGCCGCCATCATTTTTACTAATGAAAAATGTGTCTTGTCAAGTTGCAAGTCATCTCACAAAGAGATACCTTGTATACCTTGACCCTAATCTTCCTTACTCATAAGAAGAATTATGGATATAAAGTTGCTGACCCTTATGGTCTTAACAAACTTGTGCCTGATCTAAGGCCTATATGTGATTCACAGGGTAAGGTCGTGACTGACATAGAGGGCATTTGATCAAGTATGAAGATAATAGTTGTGAGCTTACATACCAACATATGACTGATGGCCTCACTTATGCCATTATCTACTCAACCATGTTAAGGAGAGGTCTATCTCTCCATTTCAACAATTCTATTATGTTGAAGGCTTCTAGGTATTGATAGTTTCCAAACAATGCCTTTCTTGTACACAGAACAGCTTGAACTAATCACGTAAGTGTCTTTAACCCTTGTTAGTTCGAAAGGTCTTGTCCTTTTAGTTTAACTGATTCCTGACTAGTTCAGCCATTATCTAATAGCTTCACACTTGCCAAAAATCAAGTAAACATTACTGTATTTCGAGTAAACATCCTTAACATTAACGAAATACTAAGCTCTATGTTTTGCCTTCACGTTCATTGGTTCACTAAAGTCATAATTTGCTAATTGTAGTGGATTTTCTCAAAAATGTTTCTTTGCCAGGTAGAATAAGTTCTTAACTTATTCATAAGGGTATTAACCAAGGTAATTAAACCCGAACCGGTCGGGGTACTGGGTCAAGGGTCAGTGGGTCAGACCGGAGCTAAACCGGGACCAAACAGGTGAGAAATGAAATATTTTAGACTTATAGTATGAAATTCTAAAGGAAAAATTTTTTTAAAAAAATATTTTAAAAAAATATTAAAAATATGGCCCGGACCGGGTCACCGAACCAGACCGGTTTAGAGGTCGGGTCGCCGGTTTCATGTCCGATTCGGCCGGACCGGTCCGGGTTAGATAACCCTGGTATTAACCCTTTAGCACACATTATTTAGCAAATACTCTTTTGCTAATTTGATCATGTCTTTTGATCAATGTGTACATATGGTAAGAAATGGAATCTTTTATCCCTAAAGGGAAACATCAAAATCCAACGAAGGATTTGAGAATCATAGTCCCATCGATCCTTAACTAAAGAGATAATAAAGATGTGATTTTATCAGTTATATTTGCATGGAGTGAATCAGGGTGGTTTATCTATGTAGAGTTAACGTGCAATTCCAATCTCTTGATTCTATCTCTTTATTGCCTTACATTTTGTTAGATCAAGCGTTTCACCCAAGAGGGGGGGTGAATTGGGTGATACTAAAATTTCTTCCGAAAATATAAAACTTTGACAGAGAAATTAAAACAGTAATGAGTGAGGAGAAATATCACCGAAGTGTACACTGGGAGTTATACTGGTTCGGTCACAACTACTTTGACCTACGTCCAGTCCTCAGAGCTTCTCTGAGAGTTTCACTATAGCTTCCAAGATTCAGTGGGTTCTTGGCACCTCAGTACAAGCAAGTTCCTTTCACCTGGACACTCGCTCCCCCTTACAAGTTGTAATCCAATCCCAACTCAAGGTTCCACAACCTTAAGTTATCTCAATAACAAATATTGAGTTTGAATGAAATATCTCTCTTACAGAGTAAATGATAATCACTGAAGCATAGAAATACAATTTCAACGTGAAAACAGAGTAATGAACTGAATAAGTCGTTTGTGTGTGTGCTTGTTGTTCTTTCTCTGTTTGAAGGTTCCCATATATATAGGTATATTGGTGATGACCGTTGGAACGTTTCCTTTCGTCCGTTGGTGAGTGCACAGCCACTATTGACTTTTCAAGTTTTTGAAAAATATCCGTTGGCGGTGGTTGGCATTTGAACGTTTCTTTTGACTTTCATCTCTTGATATGATTTCTTCATTGTTTTATCTGTAAATAGACTAAGAATACTAATACAATGAAAGGTTAACCATATAGGAAACAATATAATGAAAGTTTGAATGATTTCTAAATTTCTGGGTATGCTTACTCGAGTAGCTCCTCGAGTATACCTTGACGTTTACTCGAGTACCTACTCGAGTAACATCGAGAAATCTTTGTTTAATTGAAAGTCAATGAATAAATATAAGATTACTCGGGTAGTGCATGGAGTAAACTAAATTCCAAACCTTTGAAAGAGTTATTTACTCGGGTACCTACTCCAGTAATGCTTTTCCAACTTCATAGGTTACTGGGGTAACACCTCGAGTAACCTTTTAAAAACACTTTTGCTTACTCGATGCTCTACTCTAGTAATGTTGGCAGGATTTCAAGGCCGAGAGCAATTACCTTGTTACTCGAGTAGGGACTCGAGTAATGCACTCATTTTTGCATAGGTTACTCGGGTACTACCTCGAGTAACTGAGACTTTTGAACATGACTTACCCGGGTAATGACTTGAAGTTTACTTTGAAAATATTTCTGCATACTGGGGTACATACTCGAGGAATCCACTAAAGATAGAACATTAGAAACTTGTATAATAGAGTAAGGACTCGAGGAAGATGAAATAAAGAGAGATCAAGTTAATCGGGTACCAACCTCAAGTTTTCCACTTACTTTAGTATGTTACTCGAGTAGCTCCTCGAGTAACATTGGCAGTGGTACAAAGTGCCGAGAGTTACATATTTTCAGAACCAGAGTTACTCGAGTAGCTCCTCGAGTATCATGGGGAAAACTTGAAGGTAACTGGAAGTTTTCACAGGGTTACTCGAGTAGCTCCTCGAGTAACATTAGCAGTAGTACAAAATGCCGAGTGGTCCACATTTTAACAAACACAGTTACTCGAGTAGCTCCTTGAGTATCATTGGGAAAACTTGAAGGCAACTGGAAGTTTTTACTTGGTTACTCGAGTACCTCCTCGAGTAACATTAACAGGCCGAGAGCAACTCCAAGTTTTTACCTGGTTACTCGAGTAGCTCCTCGAGTAATGGTGGCAGGTTACTGGAAGTTTTGTCTCATTATTCGAGTAGCTCCTCGAGTAATGCTTTAGAAGATTTGCTTCTGATCAAGTTCCTCAGCATTTTCTCATGGCCTTTCTTCATTACTCCAATGCTTACTTCAAGTGATGCTAGTTCCTGTCATTACTTAGTTCAAACTTGTTTATTAATTACTTCCTTTTCAAACCATACTTTTGTTATCATCAAAACATGAGGTCTAACATTCTCCCCCTTTTTGATGATGACAAAACTTGGTGATTTTGAACATGGTTTTTCAAATTGGATTCTTAATTAAATATGTCTTATTAAGGTTGAATACACCTTGCATACACAACAATTTCATTAGTCCAAACGAGTATCATAATTTAAAACTTAATTGAACTTTAAGATGAAATCATAACACATTTGCATTAATCTTAAAACTTTCAAATTACAAGATAAAGTTCAAACTGAAATCAAAAAGCTCCCTAAAAATCCCATGTACACCCAAATACCCATGATAAGCTAGGACATATCCACAAAATCACTCTCAAGCTCTTCTCCCCCTTTTTGGCTTCATCAATCAAGTGGAGGGCTAGGAGGCTTGGCCATGGAAATGGGTGTTACTGGAAGGACCATAGAATCATTTGAGTCTAAAGAATCAAATGAGCTAGAGGATACTGGATCAGGCAGATGAAGTGGAGGGATATGGATGTCATCGCCGGGAGGAGAAGGTTGAAAGACAACCATAGTAGAGGTTTCTCCTTCTGGGGTGGTCTGAGTCTCAGGAGTAATCTCAACCTTAGGTGTATGCTGTTCAGGTGAGGAAGAGGGAGATATTTCCTCAGTGTGGGTAGGAGAGGGAATAGGTTTAGGAGCGGTCTCTGGCTGTGGCTTAGGAGGTGAATCATCGATGATAATATGTGTGGTCTCATGGGTTTTAGGATCATCCACTGTGAATAAAATATCTTTCCCTTGGGACTCAAGTGGATCAGAAACCAGAGGGGTAGATGGTTCAGCCTCAGGAATAGGATCAACAATAAGAGGGTTCTCTAGAGGTGGTGGTGGTGGTGCAGATGAGGAGGGACCGGCAGAAGGTCCAGGACCAAAGAATCCAATCGTGCCAGGATTAGTCTCAATGTCTCTCCCTGGGCACGTTGCTCTGCTAGCAACTCCTCATGCCTTCTATCCATTCTCTCAACCAATTCTCCCATTTTTGTGTTCATGTGGGTTATGAGTTCTGCATTTGTGTTGGCGATGTCCACATGAAAACCTCTGAGCATGTTCTCCATGAAGTGCTGGAGAGTGGCATTGAGGAAGGATGGTGATGATGTGGTAGCAGCTGGAGCCGATGACTGGGTGTCATCCATCCTACTGGTCTCTGCCTCAGTGGTTTTCCTCTTCTTCTTGGATCCAGATTCCAGAGGTCCTTTGAGAGGGATATCGATGTTCAGTTTTCCAATCTAGTTCCTCCCCACTGGGGTCATCTTCTCAATTGGCTCCTTACTATCCAAGTACCATATTTTGTTCTCTTTCAGGATTAGAGACACAATATGGGGATATGGCATTGGAGTGGTAGCTTTTCCATCCACCTTGTACCTTTTCATCTCCGAGAAAATGTATTCTCCCAGATCCTTCTGTTCCTTCAGAAGTAGTGAAGCAAACCACCTAAAGTCCCTATCAGAGAAATGGGTGTAATTGTTGGCTTTGTTTACTAGGGACCTAGAGTATATGTACCAAAGGACTCTATGATGATCACACATGTCACTCAGTTTAAAGTTTAGGGGGCCAACTAACTTACCGGGTTTGAGAATAGTAAAAATTTGATTTGGCTCAAGTTCAGAATATATATCATCAGGGGGGTTTTCAATTCCCAACCACAAATTAATTCTAGAGGGAGATATCAGTATCTTTTGACCTCTAACTGTGGTGGTCATCTCTTCCTCAACTGAGGTTCGGTTAGGCTCATCTATAATTTCTAAGTTGCAATAGAAATGGGTGATTACTTTAGTGCAAAAAGGTAATCTAATAGAAAGCCAGGGCATAAAGGGATCTAGATAAGAACTTAGGTCATACTTCACTACCTCTTGAAGCAACTTCAGATCAACATAGTGTGTCTTACACACTTTTCTTCTGGAGAATTGTGTTAGGTATTTGGGAGACTCCACCAGTTTGCCCACATTGAATCCCTTTGGTGGAGTAGTGATCTCTGCTTCCGGAATCTTGGACTTCTTGGAAGACTGTCCCTTTTCCATTTGGTCAATGATCCCAGCCATAGCCTTAGCCACATTTTTGTCATATTTTGGCTTTTTGATAGGCTTTGGTGTGAAAGAGGGTGTAGAGGAATCAGAGTGAGAAGGTGAGGGAGATTTGGCAACTTTGCCTCTTCCAGTAGATGTACTCTTTTTAGATTGAGCCCTAGTCACAATAGGCTCTTTAATCACAACTCCTTTGGGTTTTGGTTGAGATTGAGGTTGAAGAGGAATTTTGGCTTTAGGTCTCGGAGTTAATTTTCTTTTCTTTGTTGGAGGAGCAGAAAGGAGATCAAGGTTTTGTTGTGAATCAGAGGAATCTGTGAAGTTGAGATTCTTGGTTCTAACCATCTTGAAACACAGATAATCTAGAATCTCAGAAAAACAGGGTCACGGTCGCGAGCTTAGGGCACAGAGATTTTGAACAAAATAGGAAGTTTTTGGACTTGAAATCATTTGGGTTTTGACGGAAATGAGGCAAGGAATCGATTGAGAAAAGTTTTTGTGAGGGTGTATAGTGATTTACTCGACGAGATTTTGTGGAAATGACCAAGTTTGTGCAAGATAAAGACCTAAAACCCGACGTTACTCGAGGCCTTACTCGAGTAATGTTCAAGTTTACTCGAGGCCTTCCTCGGGTGTTCATATAGAAAAATTCTAAAATAATTCATTTAAATTGCGTACCTGGAATGAATAATATAGTAATTATCCATGGATGTTCCCTCGATCTTTTAAAGTCCATTTGGGTCAGATTTGAGTCATTATTCAACACTTTGAGAATTTGAACTCCGACATTACTCGAGGCCTTCCTCGAGTAAGCTTCAAGTTTACTCGAGGCCTGCCTCGGGTAAACAGCTTTTCAACTTCTGACTCTTCATTTCTTTGAAAACTGAACCGTTATGTTTGAAAATTAAGTAACTTGATCCGTTACTTCCAGTTTTGGGGGCCATTACTCGAGTACATACTCGAGTAAGCTGCTACTTTACCTCAAGTTACTCCTCGGGTAATGCTTCTCTGTTATCCATAACTTCAAGTTGTTACTCCAGTAAAGTTGTCCTCTGATAATCTCTGTTTTTGTTTCTCAAAATAGAGTTTCTTTCTTCCTGCAAAACAAGTTTCTATATACTCCGATGCTTAAGTTAGTGATCATCAAAACATTATCAAATGACTTCATCTAATATTATGAAATACTGAAATTTCTTATAACTCATTGAGATTTACCATTCCCAATTCTCTTCTAATGAATAGAAATTGATCTTTTGCAAGGGGTTTTGTGAAGATATCTGCTAGTTGAAGATGAGTAGGAATGAATATCACTTTCACATCTTTCTTTTGAACATGATCTCTGATGAAGTGATGTCTGACATCGATATGCTTGGTTCTAGAGTGTTGAACTGGATTCTTTGCCAAGCTTATCGTACTAGTATTGTCACAATAGATTGGTATTTCTTTGAGATAAATACCAAGGTCTTGTAGTTGTTGTTTTAACCATATCACTTGTGCACAACAACTTGAGACTGCAACATATTCGGCTTCCGTTGACGAAAGAGACACTGTATTTTGTTTCTTGCTGAACCATAATACAAGAGATCCTCCAAGAAATTGTCCTTGTCCACTGGTGCTCTTTCTGTCTGTCTTGTATCCTCCATGATCAGAATCTGAATATGCAACTAGATATTCACTTCTTCCTTTGGGATACCACAGACCCAATTCTAATGTGTCACCAAGATATCTAAAGATTCATTTGACCGTTTCAGCATGTGATTCCTTTGGTGCTGATTGATATCTTGCACATATACCAACACTAAATTGAATGTCTGGTCTACTTGCCGTAAGATAGAGTAATGATCCAATCATTCCTCTATATTTTGTAATGTTGTAGTCTTTTCCTTTGACATCAGCATCAAGTAACGTAGTTGAGCTCATAGGTGTGTCAGTGCCATTTGCTTCATCCATTCCATACTTCTTTAATAGCTCTTTCAAATACTTTGTTTGAGATATGAAGATTCCATTCTTTCTTTGTTTGATTTGCATACCAAGAAAGAAATTCAATTCTCCCATCATTGACATCTCAAATTCTCCCTGCATTATCTCAGAAAATTCCTTACACATAGATTCATTAGTAGCACCGAAAACAATATCATCAACATATATTTGAACAATTAAGATATCATCACGTTTTCGATTTATAAATAATGTTGTATCAACTTTTCCCCGTACAAAACCTTGATCGATGAGAAACTTACTAAGCCTTTCATACCAGGCTCTAGGAGCTTGTTTTAAACCATACAAAGCCTTTTTAAGTTTGAAAACATGGTCCGGTTTAGTGACATCCTCAAAACCAGGAGGTTGTTCTACATACACTTCTTCCATGATGTAACCATTTAGAAAAGCACTCTTAACATCCATTTGATAGAGTTTGAATACTTTGATGCATGCAAAGGCTAAGAGTACACGTATAGCTTCCAATCTAGCCACTGGAGCATATGTTTCCTCATAATCAATTCCTTCTTCCTGATTATAGCCTTTGGCCACCAATCTTGCCTTGTTTCTGACAATAATTGCAGATTCATCGAGTTTGTTTTTGAATACCCATTTAGTACCAATGATTGTATGATCTTTGGGTCGGGGCACCAAATCCCAAACTTGATTCCTCTCAAATTGATTTAGTTCTTCTTGCATTGCTATGACCCAATCATTGTCTGATAGGGCTTCGTCAATGTTAGAAGGTTCAATATCAGAAATGAATGCAGAAAAACTTACTTCACTGAAAATTCTATTTCTAGTTTTGATTCCTTCATTTACATCTCCTATGACTTGATCTAAGGGATGACTTTTATTGTATTTCCAAGCTCTAGGTTGACCTAGGGATTGCTCTTCATCCTTAGTTTCATCAACCTCTGGAATAAGAGACTTAGAGATAGATTGACCATTTTCTTGATTTAAAACAGCTTCCTGTTCTTCATCAATGGTTTTGTCAGAGGATTCAAATTCATCAAATACAACATGAATTGATTCTTCAACAACACAAGTTCTTTTATTGAAAATTCTATATGCTTTACTTCGGTTAGAATATCCTAGGAAAATTCCTTCATCAGTTTTAGAATCAAATTTTCCTAAGTTATCTTTACCATTATTATGAATGAAACACTTACAACCAAAGATGTGTAGATGAGCAATGTTTGGCTTTCTTCCTTTGTATAGTTCATATGGTGTCTTTCCAAGTTTTGTTCTGATATATGCTCTGTTTGAAACATAGCATGCTGTACTCATAGCATCAGCCCAAAACACTTGAGACACATTCTTTTCATTTAGCAATGCTCTAGCCATCTCTGTGAGCACTCTATTCTTGCGTTCCACAACTCCATTTTGTTGAGGAGTCCTTGGGGCAGAGAAATTGTGATCAATACCATTAGTATCACAATACTCTTCAAAGGCTTGATTTTCAAATTCTCCACCATGATCAGTCCTAATACCTGCAATAGACATACCTTTCTCATTTTGCACTTTCTTGGCAAAAATAATAAATTCTTCAAAGGTTTCATCTTTTGATGATAGAAAAATAACCCATGTAAATATAGAGAAATCATCAACAATGACCAATGAATATAAGTTGCCACCAAGACTCTTTACTCTTGCTGGTCCAACTAAATCCATATGTAGTAATTGTAGTGGTTTATTTGTTGAAATCTTATTTTTCAATTTGAAAGATGATTTAATTTGTTTACCCTTTTGACATGCATCACAAATCAAGTCATTTTTGAAATTAACTTTGGGTAATCCAAGCACTAAATCCTTTTTGAGTAATTTCCCTAGTTGATGCATATTGACATGAGCCAATCTCTTATGCCATAACCAGCTTTCATCGGTATTACTCAGAAAACAGTTTTCAGATTCATTTCTACTAATATCTAGAGTATAGCAATTACCTTCCCTTTTTGCTCTGAGCTTATCCTTGATATTCTTCTTATCAAGCTGTAAGTCACTCTTGTTGATGATTAAACATTCTTCTGAGTCAAATATCACCCAGTTGTTTTTATCCGTACTTTGACTTACGCTCAGCAAATTGTGACACAAGCCTTCAACATAATATACATCTTTGACTTGTATTCCTTTGTCATTTTTGATTTCACCAATTCCTGCTATCCTTCCGGATTGATTTCCTCCAAATTTTACCTTTCCACCTTCTTTAGGTTGTAATGTGGTAAAACTTTCGAAATCTCCGGTCATATGTCTAGAGCATCCACTATCTATGTACCACTTGCTATTTTTGGATGCTTTGAGACATACCTGCAATCAATTGACTAAGTCTTAGGTACCCACATCTTTTTGGGTCCTTTAGGGTTAGTACAAATGATTTTCTGAATATATGAACCTTTAGGTACCTATTTGTAGGTTCCTATGGTTCCTTTCTTCTTATGAATGCATGAAGATGTATGATGTCCTTTTCTGTTACAGTAATTACAAAATGCAAAAGGATTTGATGTATGCACAGAATGTTGAAAATAATTCAAATATGTCTTACCTCCTGCTTTCTTTCTTCCTTTTCTTTTATCTAATTTTGGATCATATCCAATTCCAGATCGATCATTTACAAATCGTTGGGCTTTTAAAATAACATTTAGCATCTCACTTCCTTGTGTGAATTTTTCAAGAGTTTTTGTGAGATCAATGTTTTTCTTTTTCAAAAATAAACAATTTTCACAATCCTTTCCCTTAAGTTCAGTTTCAAGAACTTTATTTTTCTTTTTAATAACAATCAGTTCTTTAACTATTTTGATGAATTCAGAATGTAAAGCATTATATTCGGAAAGTAATTCATCATAGGTAGGTTCAGAATCATTTACCTCTTCTTCTGTTTCTTCTTGAGCAACAAGACATATATTAGCTACTTCTTCCTCATCACTTTCTTCATCTGAGGAGCTATCACCCCATATAGCAGATACAAAGGCTTTCTTTTTGTTGAAGAATTTACCTTTTCTCTTTTCTTTGCTCTTTTGGTTCAAATCTGGACATTCTGACTTGATATGTCCTGGTTTCCCACATTCATAGCAAATGATATGATCTTTGCTACTATTTCCTCCTTTCTGAAAATGTTTGAATCCTTGACCTTTCTTATAGAACTTTCTGAATCGTTTTATGATTAGACCCATCTCGTCATCGTCGAACTCTTCATCCTCATCCTCATTCTCTTCTTTCGCTTTTAGAGCTAGACCTTTCTTTTTCTTGTCGCCAATGTCATCTAGTTCTCTTTTGAACTTTAGTTTGCTTTCATATTCAGAAAGACTTCCAAATAGAGAAGCAAGTGATCTCATTGATTCTCCTTTTGCTTCTTCTATTGCAGTAACTTTTGCTTCCCACTCTTTAGAAAGAATATTCAAAATCTTTCGTACTTGGGTGTGCTGATCATAGACTTTCCCAAGAGCTGCAAGTTGATTAACAAGATGAGTATATCTAAGTTCGAATTCAGAAATTGACTCACCTGATTTCATTCGAAGTAAATCAAATTCGGTGACCAAGGTGTTGATTCGATTCTCCTTTATTCCCGATGTTCCCTCATGAGCTGTTTCCAGAGCTTCCCACATTTGCTTTGCTGTTGGAAGTGTACAAATTCTGAAATATTCACTTTAACTCAAAGCGCGTTGTAACATCAGAATTGCTTTGCTATTGAGAGTGATAAGTTTCTTGTCACTCTCATCGTATTCCGCTGGTGTTTTTGGAATTTTCTGAGAATCTTCAATCTTTGTAGGTTGATAATTTCCACTCTCAATTACATCCCATAGCACATATTCAGTAGCCATCACGAACACTCTGAACTTAGCTTTCCAGAAGGAAAAATGTTCTCTATTGAAACCAGGGGGTCTAGTGATGGATGCTCCGTCGGGAAGAATTCCTTCACCCATGCTTGCCATTGGATCCTTCTTAGGCTGTTAAACCTTAACAAGAAGACCTATGCTCTGATACCAAATGTTAGATCAAGTGTTTCACCCAAGAGGGGGGTGAATTGGGTGATACTAAAATTTCTTCTGAAAATATAAAACTTTGACAGAGAAATTAAAACAGTAATGAGTGAGGAGAAATATCACCGAAGTGTACACCGGGAGTTATAATGGTTCGGTCACAACTACTTTGACCTACGTCCAGTCCCCAGAGCTTCTCTAAGAGTTTCACTATAGCTTCCAAGATTCAGTGGGTTCTTGGCACCTCAGTACAAGCAAGTTCCTTTCACCTGGACACTCGCTCCCCCTTACAAGTTGTAATCCAATCCCAACTCAAGGTTCCACAACCTTAAGTTATCTCAATAACAAATATTGAGTTTGAATGAAATATCTCTCTTACAGAGTAAATGATAATCACTGAAGCATAGAAATACAATTTCAACGTGAAAACAGAGTAATGAACTGAATAAGTCGTTTGTGTGTGTGCTTGTTGTTCTTTCTCTGTTTGAAGGTTCCCATATATATAGGTATATTGGTGATGACCGTTGGAACGTTTCCTTTCGTCCGTTGGTGAGTGTGCAGCCACTATTGACTTTTCAAGTTTTTGAAAAATATCCGTTGGCGGTGGTTGGCATTTGAACGTTTCTTTTGACTTTCATCTCTTGATATGATTTCTTCATTGTTTTATCTGTAAATAGACTAAGAATACTAATACAATGAATGGTTAACCATATAGGAAACAATATAATGAAAGTTTGAATGATTTCTAAATTTCTGGGTATGCTTACACGAGTAGCTCCTCGAGTATACCTTGACGTTTACTCGAGTACCTACTCGAGTAACATCGAGAAATCTTTGTTTAATTGAAAGTCAATGAATAAATATAAGATTACTCGGGTAATGCATGGAGTAAACTAAATTCCAAACCTTTGAAAGAGTTATTTACTCGGGTACCTACTCCAGTAATGCTTTTCCAACTTCATAGGTTACTGGGGTAACACCTCGAGTAACCTTTTAAAAACACTTTTGCTTACTCGATGCTCTACTCTAGTAATGTTGGCAGGATTTCAAGGCCAAGAGCAATTACCTTGTTACTCGAGTAGGGACTCGAGTAATGCACTCATTTTTGCATAGGTTACTCGGGTACTACCTCGAGTAACTGAGACTTTTGAACATGACTTACCCGGGTAATGACTTGAAGTTTACTTTGAAAATATTTCTGCATACTGGGGTACATACTCGAGGAATCCACTAAAGATAGAACATTAGAAACTTGTATAATAGAGTAAGGACTCGAGGGAGATGAAATAAAGAGAGATCAAGTTAATCGGATACCAACCTCAAGTTTTCCACTTTCTTTAGTATGTTACTCGAGTAGCTCCTCGAGTAACATTGGCAGTGGTACAAAGTGCCGAGAGTTACATATTTTCAGAACCAGAGTTACTCGAGTAGCTCCTCGAGTATCATGGGGAAAACTTGAAGGCAACTGGAAGTTTTCACAGGGTTACTTAAGTAGCTCCTCGAGTAACATTAGTAGTAGTACAAAATACCGAGAGGTCCACATTTTAACAAACACAGTTACTCGAGTAGCTCCTCGAGTATCATTGGGAAAACTTGAAGGCAACTGGAAGTTTTTACTTAGTTACTCGAGTATCTCCTCGAGTAACATTAGCAGGCCGAGAGCAACTCCAAGTTTTTACCTGGTTACTCGAGTAGCTCCTCGAGTAATGGTGGCAAGTTACTGGAAGTTTTGTCTCATTACTCGAGTAGCTCCTCGAGTAATGCTTTAGAAGATTTGCTTCTGATCAAGTTCCTCAGCATTTTCTCATGGCCTTTCTTCATTACTCCAATGCTTACTTCAAGTGATGCTAGTTCCTGTCATTACCTAGTTCAAACTTGTTTATTAATTACTTCCTTTTCAAACCATACTTTTGTTATCATCAAAACATGAGGTCTAACACATTTGACATGAAGCCATATGCTTCTGTGAAACATCCACAAGTTAAGTGGATTGCTACTTTTTACAACTTAAGTGGATTGCTACTTATCAATGTAGCTTTTCATCTTTGTAGAAACCATTTGACCTCCTCTAGATCAAGTTTACCTCATAGGTTTCTTGCCCTTAGGCTTAAAGGATGAATCCTCTCACTCTTTAGCTAAGTTCGTCTGACTTATGGATCTTGGATCCTTCAGTCTTTCACACTCAAGTTCAATGAGGTGAATCATATTGTTAAAGGTCATAATAAGCATATCATGGGAAATATTTACTTTTGTATATGCCCACTCATTGGAAGTCGTGCCTTACTCCCACTCACTGGTAGATATAGCTGATACGAGTTCAGATGATCAATTAAATAGTGCAAGTATACACTGTCGTAATCAAGTAATATAGAAGTGAGTAAAGTATCGTTCCCACGAGGATTGAGCACTAAGTACCAAAATGGGTAATATTAATTCTATTTAGTCTATCGATCAGTTGGTGATTGAGAATACAAAATAAAACAAAAACAATTAAATATGAATGCAGATGATATGAAAGCAAATATGAGAAAAAGCCCTAGGGATTAGATTTCACTTCACAAATTCTGGATTGAATCACTTATCTATTCTAGCCCAATTTATTCCACATGATTGATAGTCGAGTTTCCCTAATTTAATTACTAGCCTCTTCCAAGGTCAAGCAATTCTATAATCAATTGCTAATCCAATATATTCCTATATGAATTTAAGCAATTAATCATGCATTAAGATTTATGGAACTCAGTAAGACTACACAACTCATATGAATATATTCCTATTTCATATGCAAGTCATGGTTTTAATTATAGGGTCTACACACATGTATCTCCTTCCGGTCTCAACATGCATATTGAAATCATTTAAAAGATGGCCAGTCAATCAAAAGCATTAAGAATAATAATTAAAACTCAATCATGAAGGAGAAATTCAAACTAGATTTAATAAGTTAAGATTCAATCCATCATTAGTAAGCTACGTCATCACCCTAGGAAAATGAAAGTTTAGCACATGATGAAATTTAAAAAAAAAACCAAAATAAATTGACATTATATAAAACTAGAATGAAATCCTCATAAATACTGCATAAACTTGAATATTAAATTCTCAAACATAAATATACAACCAAAAGATGAATGAAAAATGAAGAAATCTAGCCGTCCATTTAGGAGGTAAAACCTTCCATGTAGGCGGTATGCAAAATGTAATAAAATCCTAAGCCTTCCAAGATAGAGGCATGAAGAAATCTATCCGTCCATTTAGGAGGTAAAACCTTCCATGTAGGCGGTATGCAAAATGTAATAAAATCCTAAGCCTTCCAAGATGGAGGCATGCAAAAAGTAATACAATCCTAAGCCTTCCAAGATGGAGGCATGCAATACATGAAATTAAATCTAAGAAACAACACAAAGAACTCAGAAATGTTAGAGAAAGATCTCTCCCGGTCAGAGAAGGATCTCTCCCGGTCGGAGAAGGAAACCTCTGCTTCTCTTCCTCTCCTCCTCCTTTGAGCTTGGCATTGATCTCTATTTATAGGGGAAAAAAAACGTGTGCTACAGTACTGCTACAGTGATCTGGCGGGTGCTACAGTGCCCTGGCGGTTGCTACAGTAACGTTGACCTGCTACAGTTCCTGATGGCTGCTACAGTACCGTTGACCTGCTACAGCCCCGATGGCTGCTACAGTGCTGTTGGCCTGCTACAGTTCCCGATGGCTGCTACAGTACTTTTATTTTTTATTTTTTATTTTTTTTTATTATTATTTATTTTTTTTTAAATGCTATTTATTCCAAAAACGGTATTTATTTATCAATCACACCCAAATTGATTATATTAAACACAAATATTGTCCATAAAATCATCATATAAGGGAAAATAAATATGCAAATATTTTACTTATCAATAGCTTACTCCCACTCACTGGAAGACATCTTGTCACAACATACACTTGTTGTTTGTTAGAAAGAACTTGGCATTTAGTTTGTTTCAACTTCTTAGTTTGACATTTGCCTTAAGTGTTTCCTAAACGACATGTTAGGACTTAATACATTATGTTAAAACTTAACTTAGTTTTAACTTTATGGAAGAAGATAATCTATTTCACTATCTTCTAACACTATCAACATGACTTGGATAAGGTTTAAGGTTACATTGCTCCTACCAACATAAGTTTGAGCAATGTTGTTCTTTCTATGTGATAGCATAAAATTTTTGTATCCTTTAGTTGCTTCAGCCTCTAAATGCTCAAGACTAGTTGGTAGGATGTCCCTGACATCTCATTCTTCTTGAATGAAAGAGATTTGAGACTTTCTAACTCCACAGATATCTTTATTGAGCTTGTCTTCATAAGCTTAGTCAAATAGACTTGGTCATAATTGGTCACTTAAACGATTATGGTATACAAATCATATTTGTTCAAATGAGATAAAGGATAATTAGATAATAAGTTCACTAGTTTCATGTTTAGAAGACAACTAGGTTGACTCCCATCCCAATCATGCTAGTTAGCTCTTCACCCTTTTAACCATAGTCTTTAATGAACACTTTCCCCTTTAGATTTCTAGACACATTCTAGAAACTCCCACTCAATCAAAAGATAGTTATACAAAGAAGATAATGCTATATCATCTTATCAACATGAATGTTCATGAAAACAAGAGAATGTGCCTAATTCAATTCTAAAAAACATAGAATATAATCATAAATTCAATGATAAAGAACATTTAAAAAAAAACCTTTGCCTTATTTTGTTGTCTCTTAATTAGGTTCCCCTTCTCATAGGCCCTTCTGACCATATGAACTCATGTAGCATCTAGCTACAATGTCAAGCTCCTCTTTGCCATGTTTACATCCACTTTCTTGGATGTATTTGCAGCATACCTCCCACTTGATAAGATGATTCTCACATCTCTATCTGTCTTGTCCTTTGTCACAACACTTGTGATAAAGGGTTGAATTTAGAGTCACTGCTTCAATCCTAATTGAATCAATATGGTTAGAAGCATGGGAAGACTTGTTATTATTCAATAATTATAGAATAATTTCAAGTTGTTGCAAGTTTTAGGTTTTTATCTCTAAGAGTTTGAGTCAAGGTTGGATAGGATTTTATATTCAAAAACTCATTTGAATAATCCCTCACTTTTAAAGAATTTTTCAGCATTAACCTTATGTTGCAGATGAAATATTCTTAATAAGTAAGCCAACCTATCCTAAAAAATGATATAATCATCATTGACTTAATTTCAATATTTTTGGGAATCTCTAAGTGCACATAAGCACCTTTTTGACTTAAAACACATCCAAACGTGCTTCAAATATATGAAAATTATATATCAAATTGAAGCCCTCAAATTTATAGATTTTTAGGAACCAACGACATCTAAATCGGAGGTCCCACGCACCCACACATTCCCCTAGAATGTGTCTAGATCAAAAAATCCTGAAAAATTAGAAAATTGTAATGTTGGCCACTGTCGTGGTGGCACGTGACCTCCAAGCACCGCCTTATGGCTGTCTGCCGGTGACACGCACAGGCTCAAAAGACTCCATGCGCCATCCTCTCTCCGACGGTACTTGCCACATGTCAAACAGAGATCCCTGTGGGCCCCACGCGCCATATGTTAGTTTTCTTTTTTTCCTCATTTTTTCTTTTTTTTAACGGTCAACGGTTAACACTTAACCGAGACTTGCTGATGTGGTGATGGACACTGATGTGGTGCGCTCTCATTGGTGCCACGTGGCTTGGGTTGACTGCTACGTCATCGTCTTCAACCTTCAGCTAGGTCAACCTGACCCAGTTGAAGCTCTGATGGGTCATCGCGATCCACTAAGTTCAGGAAGCCATATCTCCCTCGTTTTAGCTACTTTTTTCGCGTTCTTGGTGTCGTTGGCCTTTATTTGATCTTAAAACCTCTGTTTGATTGATCAAATCATGAGTAAAATGGTGGTGATGACAAATGACCCGCCAACTTCTTTCTTTCATTTCTCCCTTATCCGAACTCCGTTTGACGCGTTCTAAGCATCTTTAGAATCATCTCTTTAAGCTCTACACATCCATAGCCTTACTTTGGGCAAAAACAATTAGTTTCAAACATCCAATTTTTTGCTCGACGTTGACGGCGCTGCGTAATATGACCTGGATATGTGTCCTCTGCGTTTCAAAAGTTTTCTTACCTTTTGAGGGTTAAAGTTTCTTTTTCTTTTGGTTCCATATAGGTTCCAAAGACTCACCTTTAATCAGATTAAAGATATGAGGAAGAAGAGGAAGCATGAATATGTATATATGAAAAATGACCAGAGGAGCGAACATATTCGGCCAACAATCATGAACTCAGTATTATTTGTGTGCATATGGAGCTTCAATCAAATGGCAAATCTGGGAAGAAGAATAGAAGCACACAGAACACAGACGCATGTATTGTTCAATATATACATTTATGTCACAATTTCATATTCATGTAGAGGCAGAGACTGAAGCATTGAATAGACGTGTGGTAATATAAACCAAAATTATTTGCAAGTTCCCTACAAATTCAATTAATGCATATGTATCCAAAAACCAAATACTTTTAGCAACACCAGATGGCACATTCATATATAAAGATCATTATATATGATTACCCAATGGAAATTCATCTCATATTGACACCCAAACAAAATCATACCCAGAATTATGATTTAGCGCAGTGGAAAATAATAAGCATGATGAAACATATAAATAATTATATTACAAAATTATTCACATAGAATAATCACAGCCATAGGATCAACCAGCTCTGATGCTAATGAAGGGAAAAATATAAAGGGAGAGAGAACTAGAGTACCGGGTCAAATCCATGTTTGGATCCGGGTCAAAACTCCAATGCTCCATAATTGTTCCCACACAATTATTAGACTACTAGAGCTTAATTGTGATTTGCACACCAGATCACCAGAACCAGAAAGATGGTAAGAAAGAAGAGAATTGCCAGAAAGCTCAATGGCGAGGTGAATTGCAATTGAGGAGGCACACCTTATTTATAGTGGTTTATGGAGGCCACAAATTAGGAAACGTGTGCACTCCTTCTTGCCCTCCAAGATAGCAATTAAATGAAGTTATTCTCAATTAATTTCCTAATTATGGTGATTTGTTCCTTAATTAACAAAACCATAATTATTACTAAATTATTCCCTAATCTGCAATTAATGCTGATTTTTATTCTTATTTGATTAGGCTACTTATATCCTAATTAATAGTCTGGCCCTTCAAGGGCGAACTTGGACCCAAAGTCCAATAGGAAGTAACTAGAGTAGGATCAACTTCCACAAGCAAGGATTCAATTTGCTCCAATTCGCTTGTTAAAATGGTACTTCTATCATCCAAGGTCATACTAGCTAGCTCCTTCTTACAACTACTTAGTGTTTTGGTCTTTTCTAGTAACAGTCTCCTAAACTCATCACTAGTGGAAGACTCTTGACTTGGTGGAGGAGAAGGTTCTTAATAAGGCTTATAGGGAGGATGATCCATCCAACTAGCTTGGTGGAAAGGGAGGGTAATAGTCACTCATGTCACCAGTTTTAAAAGACCCTTAGTGAAGCCTAGATAGACCTAAACTCTCATTCTCTATCCTATAATAAAAATCCTAAATCTCATGGCATCGAGATTGACAATACACAAAATAGAGTCCCTTAGACAATCTGGGTATCCAATGTGGTATTCTGGGTTGAGGAAGAGGTGGTGAGAAAGCCCCATTATAGCCTACAAAAGATTGATGAGGTGGTGGTGCGACTTGCCTTGTAAAAGACTAAGTAAGTATGGGTGAATCATGATTAAAATCATTATAAGGATTATTCTAAGCCATGAGATATAAGGCGAAGCATAAATCTTAGACAATGAAAGATCCGTAATAAATCCTAATGTGCAGAATTCTTTCAGTCAATGGCAAGTACAAAACCAGCAAGCAACTTGATGCCCACATGGTAAAATCAAATTTTATAAATCAGATATATGCAGTTAGATTCAAAATCTAAACAAGTGCAGCAAAAATAGAGTTATTTGTGACAGCAAAGGATTCTCAAAATCCACTTTTCAGCATAGAATTAAACAACATTAAAGAGTTCAAATGCACAAGTTTTGCTCTCAAAATTTAAGCTTAGCAGTAATGATAGCAAATTCCAAGTCTAATGCAGGCTAGATTCAGAACATAACAGCTCAATTCCTCATTGTAAATTTCCTAAAGATTTCAAATCAGTTTCAAATCATTCTTTTGAAGTTTAACTATACAGCCAAAAGAGATTAGAGCATTGAAAACCATGAGCCAAGTCACACAAGAAAAGAGTGAAATGCTAAAAATCCTTCATGATCAATTAGTCAAATGCACTAGTTAAGTCAAGTTCAATGCAATTTTAGAAAATGGTTACTAACAGTAGTGAAGTTATATAAGACCAAAATGCCAATAAAATGAATTTATGACAGCAGCATGGGCTCAAGCAGAGAAATTTCACTTAGAAAACTGTTTTTGCAACAAATGAAAAGTTTATGACTACAGCTCTCTTTCAATCAAGTAGAAAATTAGGCAACTCAACTCAAGGTTAATTTTTCACTATGCAGCAGTTCAATTCAAGCAATGAGTGTTTCAACTAATGAACTTATAATAACTAGAGCAGGTTGTGTTTGTTTTTTCAGCAAAGAATTTGGACCTGTAAGTAACTTCAACAAATCATTCAATTAAGTTCACAACTTACAGCAAAAACACTCAACATAAGAATGGAAGGATATCAGCAGTCTAAGCGGAAACTTCAACTGTAGTGCCAAAGAAGACAACAATTTCAGTGAAGACACTTGATTAAGAATTAAAGTGCAGCAGTGAGGAACTTTCAGCAAATTGAAGAGGCAAGAATTTTTCCAAGTTTGAATTAGATTTAGATCACAAAATCTGATCCAAAAGAGCAAATGAGACCCCAAAATCAAATGGATCAAAGATCAATGAAAAAATTAGCAAAACCAAGGACCAAGATTATCACATTTAGGGAATAGAAAATCAGCAAATATATCAACAATTTTGTGAGCAAAACATCCGATAAATTTTAGAGCAAAATTACTCAAACCGGCTGCCAAATACCTCTAAACAATATCTAATCAACCTTTAAGTCCAGTAATGCCTCACTATCACTCTTTTGACAGTCAATTCGGATATGACAACAGAAGTTTTTAAAAATAATTGCAATATAAACCCAATAATTTCCATACAAGTGATAGCACATAATGGCAGTAATGATTGTTAAACTCAAATCTCAACAAAAGTTCAAGGTTTCAGCACCTACACTTAACATTTTCTTTTAAAATCACATTCAAAAGCACAACTCAAATTCTGCATGACAACTCCCAACCTATAACTAATATGTAACGCAAGTCTACACATGTAACTTCTAAACAATTCCATATTCGATGTATATCATTATGTAAAATATTTGGATAACTGGTTATCATTATGTAAATCATTTAGATATTTTGTCAGAAATTACATGTATATTTTGGAGATATTGGATAATATTTGTGTAATCCACTAATTTGGGAAACTAATTATGGGCATTCTTGCCTTGTAAACCTTTTAGTTGGTTAATAGAACCCGAGTGTGTCGGGAATTTACATTGTACTCTGATATTTATAAATGGAATCGAATGTATAGGCCAATTGTGAATTTGAAGTGTGAATATGAGACAATTGTTGAACAGGTTTAGAAAGGTTTTTGTAAACCCTATTTTAATAAGTCCCAAATCATTTTATGGTCTCTAATTCCACATAATCATGTATTTATGAACTTAATCTCAGCTTTGGTTGGAAGGGGATTACAACTACTATTTCCAAAAATGATATTTTTCTTGAAAATAGACTTTAAGAGCTTTACAATGTATTTGGAATCAGCCAATTTGAAGTTTTATAAAATTAATTATGATTTTTGAAAACTGGGCATTGAATCTGGAGGTTAATCTATGACAGATTGATTGTGACATGGTTGCGTCTAGTCAAATGAGTTCCAATGTCAACAAAATTTTTCAAAATCAAAGTAGACCCAACAAGCTTTGATTTTATAGGTAATTTGTAATTATTGGAAAAGTACACTGGGAGATACAATTTTTTGAAGTTTGGTAATGATTCTGGAAGTTGTCTTACGATAGAATAAAGTAATTATGAAATTTGGGATTTTGTGCCCGTTTGCTGCAGAAGTAATCATTTTTCCTTTAAAATATACCTAATAAGGGCCATATAGGACTTTGAATGACCCTAATTGGAGTTTCCTAGACAAAGTTATGATTTTTGTAAGTTAAGAGAAAAATCTGCCAACTTTTATGGAATAGTGCGAATGTAGTGGGCTTTGGGCCAAAAGTCATGATTGTGAACTATAAGGGTAAATAGTAGAACTTGTGCCTAGGCACTAACCCTACAAATAACCAAGCGTCTTAAGTAATCAAAGAATTGAATAAGTAGTAACTCGCCCGTAAATTATAACTTATAGGATTTGATATTTGCCCGGGACGTTAGAAGCACGTCAACTGAGGTCAAGATTTGGAAAAAATTGTCTGGTAGTAACTTATCCCTCACATATTATGTGATATGTTATATACATACTTGTATCATCATGAATTTAAAGCATTCAGATGAGAAGGGCTCAGGCCTAGTAGAATTTCCCAATGCTGTGGCAAGGGACGGCTGTCCTTGAATTGGTAGCTTTATGCTTTCTGCATATCATGAATTTGTCTTTGAATGTTGAATTTACTGCTTGTATTTAAACTTTGGTTGACATGGCATGTTACATGTATATACTTTATATGAGTGATATCTGTTACCACTGGAATTCTTTTGAATCTCATCCTATTTTTCCAAAAACCAATTTTCAGCTCGGGCAGGTAGTTCCCCAGGCAAGAAGGTGATCACAGGTGAGTGAAGTGAAGGACTTAGAATTTAAATTTCCTGTTGGTTCTCTATTTTGGAAATTGTACTTAATCTGTACCTAAGTATAGAGTCAGTCTTGTACTGGCAACTCTATTGACATGTAAGTAAAGTGCTTGTATCTAGGCAATGAATAGTGACATACGAACTAATAGGGGACAACAGTCCATCTAGAGCCAATAATTAACCGCAGTAATTCGGGTTCTAGAAGAGAATGTATAGGTAAAACTTTGATATGAAGAAATGAAACTAAAATCGATGGGTTATAAATCAATCAAAAATTAATATGAAACCAATTTGAAAATGTTTTTGAAAATTTTTTTCAAAACCCACTTAAGTGCAAGTCTAAACTCTACTTTGAAGTTGGTACCCACACTATTTACAAAAGATTACCACCTCCCATTTCAAAGATATTATTGCATTTAAGCTATCCATACCCTTTGAAAATGAAGGTGTTATAGGTGAATGTGCAAATTTAGCAATAACAATATCGCTATATGTATCCATATTTTCAGTTCACATAGTAGCAATAATCAATTATTTTGGTAGCAATTTTAACAATGACATTACCTATCCTTTATTTTTATAGCAATAAACAATATTGCTATGTGCATCTATAAGTAACAATTGGGTACTGTCGTTGTTAAAATTGCTACAAAAACAATTGATTATTGCTACTTTGTGAACTGAAAATAGATTAGTTCTTATGCATACACGTAGCAATATTATTATCACTAAATTTGTGCCTTCGCCCATTTTAAAATTAGTCACAGCAACAAAATTAAGTTAACTATAATCACTGCCAAACCTGAAAATTTCTATCCATTAATTTTTATTTGAGTTTTATGTTTTCTCCCTTTTTTATGTATTTCCCTAGAGTCAATAGATTACTAGGGAACCTCCCGGCAACGTCTCTACTTTGATAAACATGTCGTTATGCCTACTAAAAATACTAAGCGAAAATATAGTACAGTGATATCTAGCCTAGGCGATTGTTCACTAAGGAGCCAAAGAGATGTTAAAATTCCTAATCCTATGAGCCATAAATTAACAAAGTAATCACAACACAGGGAAGAACACTTCCTAGTTTATTTTCTGCATTAAGACTAATCCTAATGTTTGTAATTTTTTGAGTTATCTAGATGAGATGAGTGAGCTTTCCCTTAAATAATGACTTTGCCTTCATAGCTAAATAGGATATGGAGCAAGTTCATATTCAAATTCATGAGTGCAACAAATCAGATGTGACAAGACAGAAAATTCCAAAGATACAATATACCAATTCATACCCTGAATTTATCCATCTAATCATATTCAAACATCAAACCAGATATAAGAAAGTAATTAAATCCACTCGAAAACAAGGAATACACCATCTGTTACAGTCACTATCGAATCTGTGTACATCTCAAGAAATTTGAATACAAAATCATCTACTCAAGATCCACAGCTCTGAATCCAAACATATATATACCAACTATAAATACAAGAGAAGAAACTCCCTGATTAGCTCAATAGCTCCGTATCGCCATGGCTCTAGGGAAGGAGATGCATCAGCCACATATGTCGTGAGGTTTAGCAACACCGAGCTTTACTCCAGATGTATCCATGAAATCGTTAGAGAGCAGAATCAATCTCCAAACTTTCCCTCTAAATTGGAATAGTTGAGAAGATGAAGGGAAAGAAAGAGATTGGAAGTGGCCGAATGAATGGAGAGGAAAGTGGATGTCAAGTTTGAGTGTGTTCTCCAATGTTTGAAGCTGGGAAAGTGATATAAGCTGAAGATTCTGGCTTCAGAGATATTTATGATCAAACTTGTACAACTTTCTGGTCTTTGTATTTAGGTCCTTTTCTGTCTTCCACACAGAGCCTGCGAACTTTCCATGATTTTTAGTTTAGTCCCTCTTGCCATTTGCAGCTCCATGACTCCACTTTCTCCCAGGTTTCCTACAAAACCAAATAATCCTAATGTAATACCATTTATCCTTTACATCAATTACTTAAAAACAACTATAAAATGTGCAATTATGTTATCTTTTAATATAGTCACAATTAGTTATAATGAATGCATTCCAAGCATGATTATCTCAACAAAATCTCTCAAAAGTCTATGAAAATACGTGCTAAAATTAGGATTTATCAATACCCATAACCATGTAAGCAGAATTAGCTTCAATGAGACAAATTTGGGTTAACGGAAGTTCTAGCACCTCCCTTTTCTGTGTACACAATAACTGCATCCAAGAAGGTGAAACACAATATGAAAGAAAACATAAATGCTTAGCCATAGAAAATAGAGAAAAGTAAACATTATTCAGATACATGTATGCATGTAAATAGAGGAAAGATTGATTTAAAAAAGACCGTTAAACAACTACAGGACTGATGGATTCATAAAAGAGGGAGTACATCAAAAGCATCCAGAAAGTAGAGTATGGAAACTATCATATTTTAGGAACTTCTTGTGGCTAAGAATGGCATCAGAGAATGCATAACATGATATTTATATAATGAATCTTCTTTATACAAGCATTGTTAAAACTGAATAAAGATTTTATATAGAAATATATAGTAGAGTCAACCATAGCTTTAAATTGTTAGGCATATACAACATATGAATAAGTGAAATTAGACCTTAAAATGCTAAAACAAAAAATAATAATTCATTATGAAGATATTGCAGTTCTTAACCATCTGGTTGTCACTTGGTTAACTGTGAGCAGACTCAATTTTAGGGTTTCAAAGCAAGCATATATGAAGGGCAACATGACAACACTAAATCATATCAAAGGGCATTTATGTTTCTTGACTGCCCCTAATCTGCAATATTGTTGGTTAACCTATTTCCAACCAATTAAGGTTAATTGCTTAAGCGGATTAAGTTTATAAACATCTCACCTCAGGATATAAATTAGACAACGTGATGATTAATTTGACCACACAAAAGAATGAGTGGGTCTGAAGAATTCTTTGAGCTGGATTTCTTCATCTTGCTTACCTATTGGAAGAATGATGGGGTCCATTGCCTTCATATCTTTTGTGGACAACTTTTGGTGCTGGTAACATGGGATGCTGAAACTTCAGCAAGGACAGTAAACACATACGTCATATCCCATGAACTTGTTGATTTTGAGTGTTGCTATCATTAATGATACTTTATCTTCATGTGCATATATAGCATCATAAGGACGCAAGCATTCTACTACCAGAAATTGGAAAGTGCAGACACATATGATTTCCAATGTTACTTATCAAACACTGAAGTGATAATGGAACACACCCCATACCTCTATGTTCAAATCCCATGGAGAAATCACAAACCACTCTGGATATACAGTATGCGATCAAAGACTTATATGAAGGTCATTCTAGTAATCAACATTGGTAGGATAATGAGAGCAAACTGTGCATGGAATAGAATTGTACTGGATTGTCCCACCTCCGATAAATTGACAATGGATGAAGGGTTACAACTAAATGAGTCCAACGAAATACCATCTTTACCTTCTTTGTTGGACTTTGATTCGAAGGTTATTTTCATTACTAGCGAAGATGACAATGATAACAATAATACCTCTAATTAGGTACCAAGTCTGTATTAGGTTCATTGAAAAGCCTAACTCCCCAATCCCCCATCGCCTCTAATTCTATTCATTGCATCATCTAATGTATCTGGTTTATTGCCTAGATTAAAAACATCATTTTCTTTCAATATTTGTGTTTTGCACTGTAAAGTAGGCCACCATAAATAGACTTTATATGCGTACTAATAGTAATACTATGCTAAATATGATTTTAAGTGTTTAACTTTTAAATCCATAGGGAATAGGAAAAAAATACATGTCTATTGTTAGGAGCAAGTTCGCATATTTTTTGGGCTGCTTCTGTTCAAGTTGATTGAGTTTCCATCACAAAACCAAAAAAAAACAAAGTTGAACATTATATGGTTTTTTCATAAACTAAAAATTTTCACATGAACTTCATCAAGCCTTGTCTTACTCACATGCTTGGCCTACCAATTTAATCTTATCATACCCAAATTCTTTTTTGATGACAAATTATATTTAGTCCTATGTTGTAAAATTATGTTGTCTAAATGGCGTGAAAGAAAAATTTTGTCAATTCAGTTTCCATCTTAACATCCCACAAGAATATAAACAACAATGACAAGACAAATTCTAAAAAACAACCCAATAATGTTGCACCATGAATCAGTAGGCTTAGAAGTATGATAAAGCTTAAGATTTATATATTTTTATTAATTAATCTTAGGTTTTTGTGGGACTTAATTGAATATTTTGGGCATAATCAAGTGTTAATGTGAGATTTTAGTGAAAGAATAATTTTAAAAATAAAGTGGTTAAATTGTTATATTTTTAATTAATATTTTTATTCCAATTATTCTTTAATTGTGTGCAAAAGATATATATTACCTTTATGAATCTAATTTTGTAGGTGATGATGTGGCATAACTTGAGTGGTCAAGGTCAAAGATGTCATTTTGGAGCTTAATAAAGGATAAGAGTGGAATATCAAAAGTGCAGAATTTATTTTCACAATTTTTCTAAGAGGAGATTAAGGGAAGATAATTAAAGAGAAAGTAAAATGAAATGGCGGCTGTGTAATAGAAAAGAGGGAATGTATGGATAATGGACATCTTGGATTTAATGGAATAAAGGGATAAAAGGCGGCTATGAATAAAATATATGAGGGAGCTGGCCGAAATGAATTAAAGGAATGGATAATAGATGAGCTGGACCAATTTGAGAAGTGGGCTGAAATAGTTAAATAAGAAAAGGAGGGCTTGACTGAATTGAGAGAGGTAGACTGAGAAGGATAACAGCGTGGAGCAGCCTAATTGAAAGAGAAGTAGCTGAAATTAACAAAGAGGGGAAAAAGAACAGCTAACCAAATGATAAAAGAAAGAGGAGAAAAGCTTATTAAAGGGAATAAAGGACGGCTGGACCAAATTAAAAAGAGAAAAGAGGGCCTAAATGAATAGAGAGTATTGACATGGAGGTGCTGGGCCGAATTGCAGCTAAGGAGTGATTTGAGTAATTAAAGAAAAGAGGGTTTGGCGGCTGGAGGAAGGTGTTGCAGTGACGCGAAATAGAAAAAGAAGGGAGGCATCCTAGAGGGTTTCAGCGGCATTTGGAGAAGTAGAATTTAAAGAGACGGTTGCAATATTTACATGAATAATATTTGTTGGAAATTGTGCCCTAAGGGCCAATCATTGTACTTTGAACATTATTATTTTAATGAAATTTCTCCATTCTGTTATCACACTATTTGCATGTTAACTGTGATAATTGTATCCTCGGATAATTCATAAAGATTGTCCTAAAATGTCCCTGGTCGGTCATCTATGCGGGAGCAGAGATAAAACAAGATTAGTATGACTTTGATAAGATATGGAGATACGAATTAAAGTCTTAGGCACTTGTAAGAGTACAAGGTGCTGGACCGACCCACTATGAGAAAGCTACATGGATAAAGTCATAAGCTTTTCTCATGTATAACCACGTCACAATGCCCTTAGACCTGAGGTCATCATGGATTCCTACATGAGAGTTGCTAAGCTTTGAACTAGTCAAAAGTCACTTTTGACCGGGTGATGATAAAGGCTACGTTCGGGCTTGGTGGATTTTCATGCAGAGGATTATGAATGATCAAGATGGAATTTGTCCCTCACATTAGTAGAGAGATATTACTGGGCCCCTCGATGAGTGAGTCTGAGAAATGTATGGCCATACTATGATGAAAGGAGTTTCTGTCTCTGTTACCAGGCTACTTAGGAATCAAGAAAGTAATGGTCAGGAACAAGAGGATGACATTATCCATGCCTTATCCTTGATCGATATATCGTGTGACAAAAGGGACGTGACATGGTTGTATGACAGGTTGCATCATGATAACGATCCTCATATGAATTGGATAGTCGTAATGTCTTGCTAGAGGCCGCTTGTGACTTTTGGGTTAGTATAGTTATTGGCCCACTGCCAACTTCATATGGGCCTACAAAGTCGCACATAAGAATGGCCCAACACGAGATTATGTTTAATTTAGGGTGGACGAATTATATATATATATATATATATATATAATATAAAATTCATTAATAATATTATATAGATATATATATTTTCGAAATATATATCTTATATATATATATATATATATTATATGATATTATTATATTGTGTTAGTTTTAAATTTAATTTATTAAGATATATTAAATTTAATAACTAACATGATAGAGATATAGTATCTCAGATTTAATTTATGAAGATAAATTAAATCTAATGGCTCTTTATTTGGATTAAATAAATAGGTTAAATTAAAACTGTTGAACAGATTTAATTTAAACTGAATTTATTTAATTAGCTCATCAAGATAATTAATTGTTAATTAATTTTGAAATTAATGATGATTAATTTTGAAATTTGAAAATAGCCCTCATAGATTATAAACTTGATAGAGCAGATATATTCATACGTACATAAGAATTGAGAGCCGCAAGTAAAACCCTAGGAGACATTAGAGGCGCTAGCACGCAGTTTTGGTTGGAGAGCATTCGTGTGGATACCGGTAGTGGGAGCGGACCTGACGTGTTGGCTCTTAGAGATTGTGAAAACTCTGAATCATCAAAAGGTATGAATCCTTCCAACTTGGTTTAAACGCCGTTGATAGATCCTCGATTAGGATTGGTGAAAATTTTTAAAATTCTTCCGTTGTGCCTACCGATTATAACAATATTTTCTTCATTTATCAAGCTTGATCTTTCTCCTCTTCCATAAGTAGCTAAAGTGTTGGTAATTTCCTTGAGTTGGGTAATGGTTTGAGCTTCTAAACTTTAATGGAATTCCTTAAGCTCTCTTTCTATTTCATAATTACAAGGCTTGGTCAAGTATGTGATTAGGATCTAGATTGTTCTATGCCAAGTGAACAAACTTGGTGGTTGAGCTAGGAGTTGATTAATTAAGCTTTTTATGATTCAAATTAGGAGTAGGTTGAGTTGTTTATTTCAACTTGCTTAAGTGGATTGTAAATGACTAAATTGAATGCTTTGAACTTTTGTAATGATAATTACAAGTTAGAATTGGAAGTTGATTATTCATCTCCTTGAGTCTAAATTATTTAGTGATATTCATTTAATTGCTTCGGTAGAATGGATTAAATGATTATTGTAAGTATAGAGCTAGTGGTAGCTTAGTTCCATCATCTTGATTCATTATGGAATTCATATTATTAGCAAGCAAGGAAGACTAAAACCTCAACTCAAGTGAATCTCGTTTCATCATTATACTAGTTAATTGAATTTATCTTGTTGTTAGTGTTAATTTCAATTTCGTTTGTTTCTTTGTTTTGAAAACCAAAAAATACAAAAATATTGAATTAGATTAGATTACTTCATTAGTTTTAAAATCAATTTTCAAAATGATTTCTTACAACTTTAAGGTATTTATAACTTTATTATTTAGAAAATTAAAAAATTAATCTCCTCACAAGAACAACTTAGGTTGAACTACTATGCTACATTTTCAAGCCTAGTTTTATTTTGAGAACTCACACGACATGGGTTCATCAATGTAAAATACTGCAATTTGTAATTGGTATTGCTCTATATGTGTAATTAGTTAGATATAATCAACCGGTGTCTATATAGAGACATGGCACCATCTTAAGGCCACATAGACACTTGGCGCAATTTTAGGGGACACTCATAAAGTAACTTTAATAAAGTGTTTTTTTTTTTGCGTTTTGGTTGGCACCATGACAAGGCGCCACCTTAGGCGCATCAACTTTTTACTTTTGTATTAGTGAATTAAGGAGGTGACACCTAATCCATGAAAGAGACATAGGCTTTAATTGCTAGGGCAACTTATTGGTCTCCAGTCGGGATACATGTCTAACTTTCCCAAACACTGACCATGAGAGTTGGAGGAAATCATTAGACCTCTCTTCCCCTGACTCATTAAATTTGGTCAAGGCCTAAAAGGTGGAGAGAACCAAAATTAATAAGGGACACATGGCACCCTAGGATTAAACACTTAGACACATAGCACCATAAGACTTAGACACATGTGGAATTAAAGTCTTAATACTTCAACCTCCTTATAATTCAACCATAGCAAGGAAAGAAGGAAACATTAAGAGAGAAAATAGCAAGAAAAAGATAGAAGAAAGAAGGTGAGTGTTCTTGAAGTTCTTGAGGAAAGAGAAAGTGATCTTGCTAGATTTCATCGCCGAACTCATGTAGTTAGCCAATAGAACCTTCATGAGTTTTACACTAGTACAAAATTTCCTTTTTAGACCGCCATATTTTGACCGGTTATAGCGGATAAGGTCTAAAAAAGTTGACCGGTGGCAGTTTTGTAATTATATAGAACTTCTAAGACCGGTTCTCAAAAAAACCGGTCTTAAAAAAATTATTTAGACCTGTTATAAAAAAAACCGGTCTAAAAATATCAAAATATTTAAAATGTTAAAAATTTTAAACTTTTAAGAATGGTTATTATTGGTCTTAAATGTTTGACATTTTAAATAGGAAAAATTTAAAAATTATTTTTTTTCCACCCTTTTAAGACCGGTTTTATATATACCCGGTCTAAAAAATTGACCCTAAATTTTTTAATCTCTTCTTTGTTGCGCCTAAATTTCTCTTTCTAAATCTAAAACCTCTCTTCTTGGTGCGATCACTCTGTGAACTCGGTCATCTTCGTTCGATCTTATTCTCATGTTTGTTGTTGTGGTGCTCTTACCATTGCACTGAATAAGTTTGTCGCTGCCACAACCTCGCTTGCTCTGATCTCTTTCATCATGACTTTTCTCTTTTCCTGTGACATCCATCCTTCATCGCAACCTACCTTGGCAACCTCACTTCTTTACTGCCATGAGCTGCTTACTCCTTTGCTTTGACCCAGAGATGCGTGAAGAAGATGCAACTGATGTTATGAGGTTTGAATAAACTTTCGTTAAACGCTTAATTAATTTGTAAACTAATTTTTGAGTATCTACTGCAAGGTGGTGATAGATGAAAGAGGAAGAAGAAGGTGCTAAGCGAAGTGCCTCACTTAAAACAGTTACTCGTCTGCTTTCTTTACCAAAGGAACAAAGGTCATGAAGAGAAGAGAGATCCTATTTGGATTTTTGTTTTTTTAGGGTTTTATTATAGGTGTAAATGGTATACATACTGATATATACTAAGTTGAGTGTGTGGTCGGTCTTTGGGGGATCCTATATGCGAAATTGCACTATTTGCTTTTTTTAATTTCGTCTCTGGTTTTCTTCTTCATTATGGTTGTGCCAAAATAGTTTCATAGTTCCAACTAAGAAACTGAATATGTATACAAAGTTAAACTTATTGGTGTGCCTGAATTTTGTTACAAGAGCTATTCATTATCTTTCTATATTGTTTGATGTTCTTAGTGAACGATACAGGAATTCAGGTTTTTAGAAATTTTAGCAGTGGGATTCACAGGGAAGGTGTTTTTGTGAAATCTGATGGTGGTAATTTGCTTGGAAGTATTCGCAATCAATTTTTCACTGTAATCCCTTCTACTCATCTGTACGTTTGATTACAAAAAAAGGCCTTATTTATTTTGTTTAAAAAATATCACTTTTAAGACCCGTTATTTTAATAACGGGTCTTAAAAAGACCGGTTATTTTAATAACGGGTCTTAAAAAAAGGTTTTTAGACCGGTTTTTAAACAACCGATCTAAAAAGTTTGGACTTTTTAGACATGGTCTTCGAGCAACCGATCTAAAAAAGTGATTTTAAGACTGGTTTCGTTAACCGGTCTAAAAAATAGCAAACTTTTAAGACCGACTATATCAAGACCGAATCCAAAACCGGTCTAAAATATTGTTTTTAACCAGTCTTAAAAGTGATTTTTCCACTAGTGTTACTCTTTTCGTCATGGGCCACACTTCTACGGTTTTAGATTTTTGATCTGAGGTGTTTGTTGCCATCTAGTTGGTGGAAGTACTACTAAAACTCAAATTAGACCATAGCATCATGTAGAGGTAAGTCTAAGCTTCAATTTGAGCCTAATATCTTGAGGTTTGATGAAGTTTTCTCAAAGTTATGTAGCTGCCCAAATTTTGGGTCAATGTGTAATTTTAGGGTTTGATGTTGTTATGATTATGAACATGATTATAAATAAGGTTTAATAATAATATTTGACTAGTTTAGTGGTTGAAATTGCAAACTTGCTTGATGTTGGCTTAGTGGTTTTTTCGGCCAAGTGTAGAAAATTAAGAAGGAATTTGATTTTGGTATTTCTAAGGTTACTAATGGAGTCTATACAAAAAAATATGTGGGAGTAGCCTATGGTTATGATTTTTGGATGATTGGATCGAAAACCCTAATTTTGGAATTTAAGCTTGCTGAGGTTAGATGTTGCCAGATCAAGTCAGGTTGCTTGTAGGTTGATTTTGATTGAAAAATCATGTCCAATGACTATGATATATTATAGGGTGTTAGTAGACATCTTAAAATTTAAAATAAGGTATAGAATTTGCAATTTAGGTTAGTGGATTGTAAGTTATGATCAGTTGAACTTTGAGAATTAAAACTGGAATGAATCCTGGAACAATATTGTTGATCTAGGATTTCTGGACTTTTGTGCTTATAATTGGCAGTGGGTAACATTTTTTCCTTACATAGGACTTAGGGAGATTTATATAGGACTTTGAATCACCCAATTTGGAATTTCCTAGATTAATTTATGAATTTTTAAAGTTGATCAATGAAATCTGGCAGATTAGGGTTGACCTACGAATTTGTAGAATTTGGAATGAATTGTGATAAGAGGGATCATAGGGAATAAAGGTGTGACTTAGAGAGTAATGAGGCCACATTAGATACTCAAGTCCCAAGGGATAATAGACATATAATGTGGCTTAGATTAGACATTTACTTGACATAATATAACAGTCTTAAAGATTACCAACAAAGTTAAGTTAAAGACAAAGATAAGAATGGGTCAAGAATAATATAATGTTCATTATGCTAATAGCATTGGATCGAGCAATCGCTCATCTTTGTCGATTCTAAATTTATAGGATTTGACATTTGTCTTGAATCCAACATTTGCTTGAGCCTGAAGATGAAGTTGGATAAATCACTAGAAAGGCATTCAGGTAGTAACTCTTTCTCTTATAACGTATGCATTGCTTTGCATGTATATTTCTATTATCGGGATTGTGGGGACTTTGGGTCCTAAGGTAGTAAGACCCGTGAGTACAGTGACCTTGGGCTATAAGACCTGAGCTGGGTAGTAACCTGAGGCTATGAGACCCATGAGTGCTTCTTGTGTAGGGCAGAGGCCCTAGGCCATAAGACTAGGTACCAAGTGATATGGTATTAGACCAATGGGTCCTATGATTGATGTTATTGCTGCATATTGATGTCTCTGGTTGTTGTTATAATGAGTATGCTTATCCGATGATTGTTAACATGCTTTGTGAATTTATATATTATATGAGTGATTGTTGTTACTATTGAGATTCTTGTAAATCTTATCCCTTTCATATAACTAACATACAGCAAGGGCAAGAGGCTTGAAGGACAAGAAGGTAATCATAGAGGGATAAAATATGCGGTTAACGCACTGAGATTTTGTTGGTTAACTGTTTTGTATATTATATGTATTGCATATACCTATGAGAACATAACTACAGTACTACTACTAGTAGTAGTGGTGATGGTAGCCACACAAACATTTAGTAAATCAATAGCTGCCCATTAACGTGGTAAATGAAATAGAATAGAGCATCCATGCACTAAAGGCTCGTTAACTAAACAACGATATAAGATATATAAGCAAAGAAACACTCAGATATTAATAAAAGGAAATGAGAATGGATAAGTTATGATGAAGTGATAAACCATTATGAATCTATTTCAAAAATGTTTAAAATTTATTGGAAAAACCCATTCAATTCCAAGTTTGTACGTTGTTGTGAAGTTAGGATTTACACATTTTGTCAAAGGTATGTTTATCCTAGGTTTGAATCCTGGCTTAGTGGTCCAATTCAATATGTAGTTAAACTCATATGATAGTCATGGAATTAAGAGTTTTACATTGGACATATTAGTTGAAGCACAACATAAACTACAAACTATTTTATAACATAGATGACATATTAATTTAAATGGATGTAGACATATTTCTAGATTACAAACAAACAAACAGAAATGAAAAACAAAATGTGAAAAAAACATAACATTATAGAATTATAGAGCTGTATTAAAAAAATATTTGAACCAAAAGGATTATATCCTAAAGGATAGGGAGGATGGTGAAGGAAGAAGATGCCGGATTAGGATGGAGTTGTCCAAGCATGGAAATCCTTTGTCCAAGCACTTTTAGGAAGGTTGGTGGAAGAAAACTATTATTGCATTTGTGATTGGATGTTAGGCTTGGAACACCTACAAAGGAAACATGTCAATGAAAATGCTCTCGAAGCATCTATACAACCAATAAAATACAAAAACACTAACTTTCACCAGGATTACTCCTTGTCAGCATAGCATACTGGATGACAAAATCATATAGGGTCTTCACTCAGAATAGTCTCATATTCTATGATTATTGAATTAGCACAAACACCATGCAAGCTATAAGTTAATACCTTATTGCAACTAAATGAAATTAGAACATCACATAGTGTTTAGTCAACAACAAACAAAAAAATGAAAAAAGAAAACCATTCAAAAATTTTCATCCAAAACTAAAATGAAATTATACCTGGTCGACAACACTCCACTGTCATGCAAAACTAAAATGACCTCCTTATTATAAACTCCTCCAAACTCACTCATACCTCGTTCAAACATTGTTGTCAGGACACCGCACACATCTGAACACATGTGCATATCACATTATGAAAGAGTGACAAATAATCCATGGAAAGAAGCTAAATGATGGTGCTTATATACCAACTAAACAACCAAGCCTTATCACTCCACTCAAAACATGGGAAACATTATAGATGTTAAATCAATGTTTTGGCAATTAATGATCCAAAGGTATGTTCGAGATGGCTGGAAAGGAGGACTCTGATGCGGCATTTATTTCTTGTACCCTATCTATTTATGAGTACTCCAAAGTTAGAGATCTTGTAGCAGTGATCTTCCCCAAGAATGGGAGCAAAATGATCGATAATAGGATACTCATCCAAGGAAACTATCATATGGTACACCTAAAGTTTATGTTGCAGAGACCAAAACATCAACCCAAACAAACAAACTAGAACTTAATAATCAAAATCAGATAAGAAAAAACTCAAAATTAAAGGATAATTGATTCATCAAAGACAACCAACTGCAATGCAACCAACTCTTTCATCAGATATGAATGACCAAGTGGATAATTGACAACTTCCTTAGAAATGATCTTGTCCACCTTCACTAGTGTGATGCCTTCACACACTCCTTTAGATAAGTTCTGCAAACTCACAACACCATTATTTAGTTCCATGGCCGATAGCCCATAAAAGTAGGATTTATGAATAGAGACGATGTTTAGAAATATGAGGGAGGGAAATGGTAAATAGAATATGCAAGTTGAGGCGAGTAGGAGGAGCATCCAGTTTTTGACATATATTAATAAAGGAGTGTAACCATTTTTCCCATTAATTCACTCACCTACTTATACAAGGCAATATAGGAGAAACCAATGCCAAATATTAATCATCATGTCAAAATGCAATTTCTTTAATTAATACACAACAACATTGAGGGAAACATGATTCTATCATTTATGGATGTAAAGGCATTAATTGATTACTGGTAGGCCGTTATTCTATTGGACACCAACTTTAAGGGATGGCTTCTACCATTGCTTTGCTTAACCTGAACATAAAGTCAATGCCTTTAAATAATAATACGAATGTAGTGTTACGAGCAAGGGAAAACTCAGTTTAGCAAACATATTTCAACCCTGAAGATCCAGCTTCAGCAACCTATAGTCTAAATTAGACCATAGTCCATAATAATGTAAATGATGTAGATGTTCTCCTTAAACTCTTACAGATGGAAACGGTGATGGCAATATTTTATAGAGCAAATACATGTAAAGACATATCTAAGAATGAGGAAAATATCTATATTAGAATTATATTGATAACTAATAAAATAAAATAAAAGCATAAGGAAGCCACAAAAACTTGCCATATTCAGTTGAATAGACCCCTTAGATCACAATCCTTGAAGATAGGAGTAAGTGTTAGAACTAGCTGACACCCAAGAGGGGGTGAATTGGGTGTAAGATAAAAACTTCAAAACTTTGGAAAACTTTTCATATCGTAGTGAATGTAGTAAGTATGAAAGTAATGAATCATAAATCAATAGTTAGATTAAATAATATATACTGGAAACATAAGAGCTTAGGGAAGAGAATATGCAAACTGTGATTTACCCTGGTTTAATCCAATCTGCGATGACCTACATCCAATCCTCAGGCCCCTCCTGAGATTTTCAAATCCATTATCTTCTTGTTTAATCTGGGCACAAGAAAAGCCTTTATAAACCCAAAAGTTTAGCCTGACACTTGTGAAGCCTTTTACAAATCTCTCACCGAGATACTCTCCCTTACGGCAAATCTTATGAGTAGAGCAATCCTGAAGACCTTCCTCTCCTGCTTACCTATGCAAGTCTTATAAGCAGCAACGTTCTCTATTGCTTACACCTTGTAAGTATTACGAGCAAAAAGTCTTACCGATAATTTTCTCTACTTCCCCTATAAGGAAATCAGCCCTCTTAAGACCCCTCTACCTTGAGATCTATTCAAAAATATTAGTGTTTAAAAACTCTTATACAGAGTGAAAAAAATACTTACTAATGTATAATATAAACAATCACTCTCTCAATGGTAAATAATATAGAAGCAAGAATAACATAAAGGATTTAGGTTGAAGCAGAGAATTCATGATTTTATCATTTTGTATTAGTTGCTCGTTGTATCTGCTTCCCATCGACTTTGAATGTTCTCTTATTTATAGTTGATGAAGATGATAACTGTTGTGAGTATTTCAACCTATTCATTGAGTCTCGTTACTTCATTTGACTGTTGAGTGTATTTGAAAAACTAGCTATTATGTTAGACGCTCCCATCGAGTGACGATATTTGCCATAACTAACCTCTATACTTGAAGATGCAATCTGAATGTTTAATCTCCTATTTCACACTTGATATATGTTAGTTAATATTTAGGAACAATACCCAGTGAGAACATAATGAATAAATAACATTACATTTAACTATATTTGGATTGTACGCTATGACTCTGTAATACATTCTGCTTCTGTCACCGTCTCACTCGAGTGCACTGAAGCCTTACTCTAGTGCATGTGCATTTTATACTATGGACTTGAGCTTCTAGACAACACTTGCACCATTTCTTCAAAAATGTGTTTTCTCACTCATGAGTGTAACTAATTCTTACTTAAGTGCTTGTGTTTCACTCAAGTGTATCAGTATATTTTCAAACTTCATTTTTGGATAGCACTTGCACCAAGTTTTGTAAGAGTGAGATTTTGCACTTGTGAGTGTTGAGCTGTTCACTCGAGTGCATTTAAAGTTTTAACATTCTAGCTGACTCTCAGGTAAACACTTTTTGTGTCTTACTTGAGTGAAATCCTTCTCCTCACTTGAGTGCAATGCCATTCACTTGAGTGTAGCTGACATTCTTCCACTTCACAGCTGCTTCTGGAACACACTTGTTCTAGTTTTTGCAAGAGTGAGATTCTTCACTCGTAGGTGTTTAGGTACCATGTCTGACTTGATCTATTCATTTGACTCTAAATATGGCAAATGACATATCATTGGAAAGCTCTTGTCGTCTACATTCCAATGCAAAAAAAAAAATCAGCTCCAAACTCATTTTATTCTGCAAGTAATGATCAAAGGAGTGTCTACTGTTCCTAACAATCTTCAAAGTTTTCAGTGTCAACTTCCAGAAGACATATCTCTCACCATATAACTTCACAGTTGACAAATTACCTATCCATGGAAAGCTCTTTAAGTCTAGTTTCATATGGCACTAGTTTCACCTCAATCATATGTGTTGTTTGTGAGGTATGTTCAAAATATTGAACCTGTCTTAAAATATAATAGTGATTTTAGTGTCATATTCTAAGATTTATATCTCTTCCATCTAAAATCTTTTGAATGTGATCTTGGTGTGTATTTTTTGTGTTGTGAGTTTAGTTTCATGTGCTATTAGTTTCAGTTCAATCCGACATGTGGTTTTAGAGATATGTCCAAAATACTGGACCTCTGTTAGGCTGAACGAAAAATAGTGCTGAACAGAGTGCTTTCAACACTCTAGTGTTATTCCTTCACTTGAGTGCTATAGTGCTGTTCTTCCTATACTTTATTTGCACTTGCTATAGTGTCAGCTGCTACAGTGCCTGCCGCTAGAGTGTCACCCCGAATTTTCTTTTGACCATAGAAATCTCCAGAATTACTTCTAAGAATTTGACTATTGATATCCCCATTAGTTCTTGCAAATTCTTCTTTCTTCAATACCTTGCTTCTTGATGATGATTCTCCATTTATGAGGCATTGTAAGCAAAATAACATTAACCCAACATTGGGTTATGACTTTCTTCAATCCATTGCTTCTTGATTTTCTTCTTGATGATTATTCTCTATAACCCAAGTAGGCAGCTCCTTGACTATCTTCAATTTCTTTTTTCTTCTCCCTCTTGTTCATTTCCCATTCTTAATAATTTTTTCTTCTAATTCTTCCTCCATAATTCAACTTAATTAATATACAAGATATTTCACATTAAATACAGTAATTACTCAAAGTATTATATAAAATTTTTTCTCTTATTATTTTACATATATATTTGACATCATTAAAACTAATCATATCTAATAGTAAGTTTAGATGTTAACTAATAACAGAGTTTTTCATTTTACAACATGTATATGTAGATGTGAGAAAAGACAGAAGGTTTGAAAAATTTTAAAATTTATGGAAAAGAGGTGGGAATTTGAAGCTGAAGAGTTCAGGGCATTGGCCTGGAGCCCAACAGTAAGTATAAGTCGTTTAACATATTGTTGGTAAGCCGCATGTTTTACAATTTTTTATTGTGTGTCATTTTTACTGTTGTGAATAGCAATTTGTTCGCTAGGCATGTTGGAGATGACTTCTAGATGGGACTTGGTGGAATAGTATTATTGATTATATAGATTCCTTAATTTCCTTACAATAAATACAATGAAAAGTACCGTCACCCTAATCAGTTTTATTTAGGGAAATAAATATATGAAAATTTCACCATTTTTGTTATTTCATTTGTGCAACACTTGAATACAAAATAATCATTATAATTACATTTGATCACATTAATGATGATAAAATCCCATAAGTAGATATAAAAATATAAAGTAAAATAGGGATATATCAAATCCCCCATACTTAAACCTTTTCACTCTAAGTCAAAGTCATAAATCATAGGATTATCTTTGGATAAAGATATTTACAATTTAAGGAATCAACTATATTTGAGCACCAAAGTAATGAGTTTTTTTTATCACATTCTTCATATTAGCAAAAATCACAAAGTAATAATATTCTATTGTCTTTTTAACATGTAACCCCTACATTTGTCCAATTTATCCTATTCTAGCAATTCTTCTAGATTGATCTCCTCTAAAGCTTACTTTGTCTCCTTCCTTAAGTTTCAAATTATTGAATTTCTTTTTGCCTTTGGTCATGTGTCTTGATCAACCACTATCAATATACCATATTTTTGCTTTTGGAAGCCTTAAGACACACCCACAAAAAGATTGATCAAGTTTTAGGTACCCATATTCTTTTAGGTTCCTTTGTGGTTAGTATGAATTACTTTGGGTGTCAAATCCTAAAATTGTTACCTGTATGCTAAGTAAATTTAATAGCTTGGTATATCTAATATGTTAGATTAAGGGTTCAAGATGATATAGGGACTAAATGAAAACAAAAGTTTAGGGACTAACTTTAAAATATTTTTCTATAGATTTTTACTATTTTATCAGATTGTAGATTTTATCAATAGAATGCAAGGATAGAAAAAGTTGTCAAAATTCCCATGATAGTAACACTCAAGATCTATGAGATAGTGTTTAGAGACCTTGAGTATTGATTTTTGAAAAATAGATATAAAATTAGAAAAGAATTTAGGTTCTTGTATGTGTGAGTTTTTCTGTAATATCCTAAAATTCATACACCAAGAATCTAGTGTATAGTTATCTCAATAAATGGAATAATATGGTGAATTTTGGTGAATTGGAATATGCTGCCAGTGTGATTTCATACGAGGCAGTGAACTTGTTATGTGTTTTTGGATTGTCTATTGAATGTGAAATTTTTCAAAATAAAGGTATACATATCAAGCTTTAATTTGATAGGTTTGATGAACCCATGTCGTGTGAGTTCTCAAAATAAAACTAGGTTTGAAAATGTAGTATAGTAGCTCAACCTAGGTCATTCTCGTGAGGATATTAACTTCCAAGTTACTAAATAGTAAAGTGGTAAATACCTTAAAGTTGTGAGAAATCATTTGGGGAAATTTCGTTCTAAACTAATGAAGTAATCTAATCTAATTATATATTTTTGTATTTTTTGGTTTTCAAAACAAAGAATCAAATAGGATTAAAATTAACAATAAACAAGCTAAATTCAATAGACTAGTATAATGATGAGACAAGATTCCTTTGAGTTGAGGTATAGTCTTCCTTGCTTGCTAATTATATGAATTCCATAATATGAGTCAGGAGGATGGAACTAAGCTACCACTAGTTCCATACTTGCAATAATTATTTAATTTATTGTACCAAAGTAGTTAAATGAATACCACCAAATAATTTAGACTTAAGGAGATGAATAATCAACTTCCAATTCTAGCTTGTAATTACTATTAGAAAATTCAAAGCATCCAGTTTAGTCATTTACAATCCACTTAACCAAGTTGGAATAAACAACTCAACCTACTCCTAATTTGAATCATACAAAGCTTAATTAATCAACTCCTAGCTCAACCACCAAGTCTATCACTTGCCATAGAACAATCTAGATCACAATTACATACTTAACGAAGCCATATAAGTATGAAATAGAAAGAGAGCTTAAAGGAATTCCATTGAAGTTTAGAAGCTCAAACCATTACCCAACTCAAGGAAATCACCAAAACTTAGCCATTCATGGAGGAAGAAAATGTAGCTTGAAGAATAGAGAAGGAACTAGCCATCAAAATTGCAGCACTGATCAGTTCCCTCATTGTTGTCCATGTTAGGATCGGCAGGCACAGCGGAAGAATTTTAAAATTTTCACCGATCCTAATTGAGGATCTATCATGGTGTTTAAATCGAGTTAGAAAGATTCATATCTTTTAAAATGAAATTCAGGGTTTTCGATCTCTAAGAGCCAACACATCAGGTCTACTCCCTCTATCGGTATCCATACGAATGCTCTCCAACATAGTCTACGTGCTAGCGCCTCCAATGTCTCCTAGGGTTTCCCTTACGGATTTGAATTCTCATACATATATGAATATATCTACACTATCAATTTTATAACCTATTAAGACTATATTCGAATTTCAAAATTAATCTTCATTAATTTTGAAATTAATTAACAATTAATTATCTAGATGTGCTAATTAAATAAATTCAGTTTAAATTAAATCTGTCCAACAGTTTTAATTTAACCTATTTATTTAATCCAAATAAAGAGCCATTAGATTTAAGTTATCATCATAAATTAAATCTGAGATACTATATCTCTATATATTAGTTATTAAATTTAATATATCTTAATAGATTAAATTTAAAACTTACACAATATAATAATATCATATAATACACACACACACACACATAAATATATATATAAGATATGTATTTTGAAAATATATATCTATATAATATTATTGACGAATGTTATATTATATATATATATAAAATTCGTCCACCCTAAATAAAACATTATCTCGTGTTGGGCCATTTTTGTGTGTGACCCCGTAGGGCCATATAAAGTTGGCAGTAGGTCAATAAATTTACTAACCCATAAGTCGCAAGCGGCCTCTAGCAAGACATTATGACTACCCAATTCATATGAGGATCATTAACATGATGCAACCTGTCATACAACCATGTCACATACCTTTTGTCACGCGATATATTGGTCAAGGATAAGGCATGGATAATATCATCCTTTTGTTCCTGACCATTACTTTCTTGATTCCTGAGTAGCCTGACAATAGAAATGGAAACTCCTTTCCATCGTAGTATGGCCATACATTTCTCAGACTCACTCATCGAGGTACCCAGTAATATCTCTCTACTAATGTGAGGGACAAATTCTATCTTGATCATTCATACTCCTTTGCATGAAAAACCACCAAGCCTGATCATAGCCTTTATCATCACCCAGTCAAAAGTGACTTTTGACTAGTTCAATGCTTAGCAACTCTCATGTAGGAACCCATGATAAGCTCAAGTCTAAGGGTATTGTGACTTGGTTATACATGAGAAAAGCTTATGACATGATCCATGTAGCTTTCTCATAGTGGGTCGGTCCAGCACCTTGTACTCTTACAAGTGTCTAAGACTTTGATTCGTATCTCCATATCTTATCAAAGTCATACTACTCTTGTTTCATCTTTGCTCCCGTATAGATGACCGACCAGGGACATCTTAGGATAATCTTTATGATTTATCCAAGGATATAATTATCACAGTTAACATGAAAATAATATGATAACAGAATGGAGAAATTTTATTTAATTAATAATGTTCAAAGTACAATGATTGGCCATTTGGGCACAATTTCCAACATCTTCCCACTTGCCCTTGGTACAATCATTAATTTGCCTGATTCCCATTGTCCTAACATGACGCTTATGCTTTGCCTGTGTAAGCGGCTTGGTAAGAGGATAAGCAATATTGTCTTCTCCTACTACTTTGCATATCTTTATTTCACCTCTATCATTGATTTCTTTAATAAGATGAAATTGCCTGAGTATATGCTTGGTCCTTTGATGTGACCTAGGCTCCTTGGCCATTGCAATAGCACTGCTAATGTCATAGAACAAATCTATTGAATTTGAGATGGTAGGCACCAACCCTAGTTCAATAATGAACTTTTTGATCCAAACGGCTTTAGCTGCATCCGATGCTGCTATATGCTTAGCTTCTATTGTAGAATCTGCTACAGTGCTCTGCTTGGAGCTCTTCCAGCTTACAGCCCTACCATTCAGGTGGAATACATATCCAGATTGCGATATAAGGTTGTCTTGGTCAGTTTGGAAACTTGCATCTGTGTAACCGGTTACACAGAGCTCATTATCTAATCCACCATAGACAAAAAATAGGTCCTTAGTCCTTCTTAAGTACTTTAGGATATTCTTGACCGCAGTCCAATGACCCTCACCAGGATCTTGTTGATATCTGCTGGTCATACTTAAGGCAAATGAGACATCCGATTGAGTACATAACATGACATACATAATGGATCCAATGGCTAAGGGATATGGAACCTTACTCATGCAATCTCACTGATCAGGTGTATTAGGACACAAATCCTTTCTAAGATAGATGCCATAAGATATGGGCATGTAAACCCTTTTTGAATTCTGTATACTTAACCTATGTAGTATCTTGTCTATGTATGTGCTCTGACTTAGGCCTATTAGTTTTTTGGATCTATCTCTATAGATCCTAATCCATAGGATGTAGGTGGCTCACCTAAGTCTTTCATTGAAAAGGACTTTCTTAACCAAGACTTGGCACTCTGTAAGGTAGAAATGTCATTCTCAATGAGTAGGATTTCATCTACATAAAGTACTAGAAATACAACTATGCTCCCACTAACCTTCTTGTAAACACAAGGTTTAACAATGTTTTGAATGAATGCAAACTCTTTGACTATTCATCAAAATGATGATTCTAGGTCCAAGATGCTTGCTTCAATCCATAAATGGACCTTTGAAGCTTGCAAACTTTACCAGAGTCCTCTGGATGCACAAAACCTTTAGGTTGTCTCATATACACATCCTCAAGGAACTTTCCATTAAGGAAGGTTGTTTTGACGTCCATCTGCCATATTTCATAGTCATAATATGCTACAATGGCAAGAAGGATTATATTGATTTGGCCATTACAACTAGGGAAAAGGTTTCATCATAGTCTATCCATGAGTTTAAGTGAATCCTTTTGCAATCAGTCGTGCCTTGAAGATGTTTACAATGCCATCAATGTCAGTTTTCTCCATGAAAACCCATTTGCACCTAATGGCTTTTACACCTTCAGGTGGATTGACTAAGGTCCATACTTGATTGTTGTACATGGATTGCATTTCAGACTTCATGGCATTTAGCCATTTCTCGGAGTTTGGTCCCATTATGGCTTCTCGATAGGTGGTTGGCTCATTTTGCTCAATGAGCAACACATCACGGCCTTCAGTGATCAGAAATCCATATCTCTGAGGATGATACCTTGTCCTATCAGATCTTCATGGACCTTGTGTTACTTGAGGAGGCTCAGCAACTTATTGTGAGCCTTCTCTAATTTCCATTTATGGTTCTATACTATCTTGTGACTCTTGAATTTCTTCGAGATATACCTTACCCCCACTGGTTGTTTTAGAGACAAACTCTCTTTCTAGAAACTTACCATTTTGAATAACAAATACTTTGTTATCGGTGAGATTATAGACATAGTATCCTTTCATTTCTTTAGGATACCCCACGAAAAGGCAATTTAAGGATCTGGGTGATAATTTATCAGAGGCTTGTTGCTTAACATATACCTCACATCCCTAGATCTTGAGAAAAGATAAACTTGATTTATTTCCAGTCCATATCTCATATGGTGTCTTTTCAATTGCCTTAGATAGAACACGATTTAGTGTGACGCAACTGTCTCTAGGGCATGTCCCCAAAAGGATGGTGAAAGATATGTTTGACTCATTATAGATCGAACCATATCTAATAGTGTTTGATTCCTCTGTTCAGAAACGCCATTCTATTGTGGTGTTCCTGGAGGAGTTAATTATGAGATTATCCCACAACTCCTAAGATTGCCAATGAATTCTTGGCTCAAATATTCACCACCTCAATTACATCGAAGTGATTTAATTGTTTTGCCAAGTTGGTTTTGTATTTCATTTTGGAATATTTTGAACATTTCAAAAGATTTAGATTTATGTTTTATTAGATAGATATAGCCATATCTACTAAAGTCGTCTATAAATGTAATGAAGTAGACATAACCTCCTCTGGCAGCTGTATTTAATGGTTCACATACATCTATATGTATGAGGCCTAATAATTCAGTGGCCCTCTCACTATGCCCAGTAAAAGGTGCCTTTGTCAACTTTCCTAATAAGCAAGATTTGCATATATCATATTATTTAAAATCAAATGAGTTAAGAAATCCATCTTGATGGAGTTTGGAAATGTGTTTCTCATTTATATGGCCTAGACAATAATGTCATAGGTAGGTCAGATTCAAATCATTTGATTTTATCCTTTTGGTAGTTACGTTATAGATATTCCCATTATTAGGATTTTCAAATTTAATTTATAATGACTAACATGCAAATCATCATTAGCATAGAAAATGTCATTACGATAAATAGAATATTTACCATTCCTAGTAATGGAAGTATAACCTTCCTTATCGAAATAAGAAAGAGAAATAATGTTACTACTCAAAGCAGAAATATAATAGCAATTGTTCAAAACTAACAAAAGCCTACTGGGCAAAACTAATTCATAAGTGCCTACGGCTATAGTAGCAACTCTTGCTCTATTTCTAACTCGCAGGTCCACCTCACCCTTCTTCAGCTTTCTATTGTCCTTTAGACCCTGCACATTTGTACAAATGTGAGAACCACATGCAGTATCTAATACCCATATAGAGAAAGTAGAAAAATGAATGTCTATAACATAAATACTTGAAGCGATAGCCCCGCTATCCTTCTTGTTCTTTTTCAGATCTTCAAGGTAGAGTTTACAATTCCTCTTCCAATGACCGAGTTCATTACAGAATTAACAAACTCCTTCCTTTGGAGGCTTTGCCTCCTTAGGTGCAGGCTTGGTTTCGAGCTTGTCTGACTCTTTGGTCTTACCACCTGAGCCATTACCCTTCCATTTGCCATTTCCTTTCTTTTTCATTCCCTTTCCTTTCTAAATCATCAAAATAGTACTGGGCTTTTTCTTAATGCTTTGCTCAGCAGTTTTGAGCTTCTCATACAGCTCAGAAATTGATTTCTCCATGTTGTTCATGTTCTAGTTCATGACAAACTGGTAATAACTCTTTGAGAGTGAGTTGAGGATCAAATTTGTAGCTAACTCCTGGCTCATGGGAAATCCAAGCCTCTCAAGGTGATCAATATAGCCTTTCATCTTTAACACATGAGAACTAACTGATGCACCTTCAGCTATCTTGCAGGATGTAAGGCCTTTGTGGACTTATGCCTTTCTTGCCTTTCCTGTTGCTGGAACATTTCCTTGAGATGGACAATCATCTCATGAGCCTCCATAAGTTCCAAATCTCTTTGGAGCTCTGTAACCATAGTGGCAAGCATCAGGCAACCTACAATCACAGAGTCATCGTTATGCTTCGTGTAAGCATCTCTCTGAGCTCTTGGAGCATTGGCTGCAGGCTCTTCAGGAATGAGTTGATCTAGGACATATAAGCCTTTCTTTCTTGCTTAAGAACAATTCCCAAGTTTCTGAACCAGTCAAGAAAGTTTGTCTAATTGAGTTTGTCCTTCTCAAGGACCGATCGCAATGATAGTGTAGCAATGTTACTAGTTGACATGATTCTACAATTAAAATATGAAAAGTTAGTTAGTAGTCTCCCAATAAATTAACAACCCTCAATATAATAATTAGTGGGCTAAGATCCATATTTGGCTTAAACTTAAGTCCATTTTGTTAGAACCGACTGACACCCAAGAGGGGGGTGAATTGGGTGTAAGATAAAAACTTAAGAACTTTGAAAATCTTTTCGCATCTTAGAGGAAGCAATAAATATGAAAGTAATAAATCATAAATCACAGTTAGATATTTAAATAATATATGCTAGAAGTATAAGAGCTTAGGGAAGAGAATATGCAAACTGTGATTTATCCTGGTTCGGCCCAATCTACGATGACCTACGTTCAGTCCCCAGGCTCCTCCTGAGATTTTCAATCCACTATCTTCCTTAAGTTTAACAAGGTACTTGAGAACCACTACAATCTCACAAGTTTGATCTGGGCACTTGTGAAGCCTTTACAATTCTCGCACTGAGATTACTCCCCCTTACACACCGTAAGATTACAACCAAGTTGCTCCCCTTTACACACCGTAAGGATACAACTTTGATGATGAAAGATTACAATCAATCTTCTCTCTCAGAAGTGAATAGATGAATATTGAAGCATAATGAAAATAGTCTCTCTCTCAAATATACATGATATAGAAAATGGATAAGAACAGAGAGTAGTTGGGTTGGAGTAAATGATTCATGATATTTGCATGTTTCTCGTTGTAGTGTTTTCATTGGTGTTCTGAACTCTAAATGCTCTTCTATTTATAGTTGATGAAGGTTGATGACCATTTGAGCATTTCAATATATCCGTTGGAGTTTGGCTTCTTCAATTTGAAAACTAGCCGTTGTGAACGTTGACGCTCCGCTTCCGTAAATTCACCTTTTGACTCTCCACATCATATCTTCATTGTATTCCTGGAGAAATACATTAAATACTATACAATGAAGTGTTAGAGTGATTAGAAGTAAGAATAATGAGTTATATGATCATTCCATTGATTTCCAGAATTTTCGGGATGTTGTTCTTGTTAGATCTCATGTTTTGATGATAACAAAAGAATGGCTTGAAAAGAAAATGTTTAATAATCAAGCTTGAACTAAGTAATGACAGGAATAAGCTTTACTTGAGGTGAGCATGGAAGTAGTGAAGATTGGCCAAGAGAAAATGCTGAGGAACTTGATCAGAAGTACAATTTCTAAGGCATTACTCGAGGCGCTACTCGAGTAATGAGCCAAAACTTGAAGTAACTAGGCAAAACTTCCAGTTACCTGCAACCATTACTCGAGGCGCTACTCGAGTAACCAGGTAAAATTTTAAGGTTGCTCTCGGCCTGCTAATGTTACTCAAGGAGCTACTCGAGTAACCATATGAAAACTTCCAGTTGACTTCAAGTTTTCCCCATGATACTCGAGGAGCTACTCGAGTACCAGTGTTTTCTAAAATATGGACCTCTCGGCATTTTGTACCACTGCTAATGTTACTCGAGGAGCTACTCGAGTAACCAGGTCAGAAACTTCCAGTTGCCTTCAAGTTTTCCATGATACTCGAGGAGCTACTCGAGTAACCGTGTATTTGAAAATGTGAAGCTCTCGGCACTTTGTACCACTGCCAATGTTACTCGAGGAGCTACTCGAGTAATGCACTAAGTTAAATAAAAACTTGAGGTTTGTACCCGATTAACTTGATTTATTTTTCTTCATCTTCCTCGAGTACTTACTCCATTACACAAGTCTTTCATAGTTTATTTTAAGTGGATTCCTCGAGTATGTACCCCAGTATATGCAAATGTTATTAATGTAAACTTCAAGTCATTACCAGAGTAAATCACATTCAAAAGTCTCAGTTACTCGAGGAGCTACCCGAGTAACCTATGCAAAAATGAATGCATTACCCGAGTCCCTACTCGAGTAATGAGGTAATTGCCCTCGGCCTTGAAATCCTGCCAACATTACTGGAGTAGAGCATCGAGTAATCAAAAGTTTTTCAAAAGGATTACTCGAGGTGTTACCCCAGTAATCTATGAAGTTGCAGAAGCATTACTGGAGTAGCTACCCGAGTAAATAACTATTCCCAAAGGTTTGAACTTTAGTTTATTCCATGCACTACCCGAGTAATCATATTTATCTTCATGGAATTTCATATAAACAATGATTTCATGATGTTACTCGAGGAGCTACTCGAGTAAACTTCAAGGGTTACTCGAGGAGCTACTCGAGTAAGCATACCCAGAAATTTAGAAATCATTCAAACCTTCATTATATTGTTTACTATATGATTAACCTTTCATTGTATTAGCATTCTTAGTATATTTTCAGAAGAACAATGAAGAAATCATATCAAGAGATGAAAGTCAAATCAAACGTTCAAACGCCAACCACCGCCAACGGATATTTTTCAAAAACTTGAAAAGTCAACAGTGGCTGCGCACTCACCAACGGACGAAAGGAAGTGTTCCAACGGTCATCACCAATATATCTATATATATGAGAACCTTCAAACAGAGAAAAATAACTAAGCATCCATACGAACGATTCATTAAGTTCATTGCTCTGTTTTCACGTTGAAATTGTATTCATTTGCTTTAGTGATTATTATTTACTCTTTGAGAGAGATATTTCATTCAAACTCAATATTTGTTATTGAGATAACTTAAGGTTGTGGAACCTTGAGTTGGGATTGGATTACAACCTGTAAGGGGGAGCGAGTGTCCAGGTGAAAGGAACTTGCTTGTACTGAGGTGCCAAGAACCCACTGAATCTTGGAAGTTATAGTGAAACTCTCAGAGAAGCTCTGAGGATTGGACGTAGGTCAAAGTGGTTGTGACCGAACCAGTATAACTCCCGGTGTACACTTCGGTGATATTTCTCCTTCCTTATTACTGTTTTAATTCTTGTGTCAAAGTTTTATATTTACGAAAGAACTTTCAGTATCACCCAATTCACCCCCCTCTTGGGTGAAACGCTTGATCTTACAGTTCTATTTTTCTGGGAAGCATTACTCGAGTAAACATCAAGTTTCTTCACAGGTTACATGAGTGGCTACTCGAGTGGCCTTCCATTTTCTGAATAGCTTACTCTGGTAGTGACTTGAAGTTCTTTTCTAAATAACTCTGCATTCACAGTGCGTTACTCCAGTAGTGACTTGAAGTTCTCGTCTAAACAGTGCTTTACTCCAGTAGGGACTTGAAGTTCTCGTCTAAACAGTGCTTTACTCCAGTAGGGACTTGAAGTTCTCGTCTAAACAGTGCTTTACTCCAGTAGTGACTTGAAGTTCTCGTCTAAATAACTCTTCAAGTTTTACTAGCATAGTGCTTTACTCCAGTAACTACTGGAGTATTCATTAAAGTTTACTCGAGTATCATCGGAAAAACTTTGATAAACTTCAGGTTTTTGCTTACCACAGTGAGTTACTCGAGTAGCTCCTCGAGTAACATTGGCAGGATTGAAAATGCCGAGAGCAACTGCAAGTGACCTACATGGTTACTCGAGTACTTACTCGAGTAACGTTCGCAGGCCGAGAGCAACTGGAAGTTTTCTATCTGATTACTCGAGTACCTACTCGAGTAAAGTCTTTTGTTATTAACTAGTTACTCGAGGGGTGCCTTGAAGTGAATTCTTGATTTTGAATCGAAACATGGAAAATTATATATCATCGGAAAGCCCTCATTATCTACATTCCAATGCAATAAGAATCAACTCCTAACTCGTTGTGTACAGAAAGTTATGATCCAAAGAGTATCTACTGTTCTTAGACAATCCTGAAATCACGAGCAGCAACTTCCAGAAGTCAGCTCTTAGGATATAGCTTCAAATGTGACAAATTATATATCCATGGAAAGCTTTTTGAGTCTTCTTTCATATGGCACTAGTTTTGTCTCAATCCGATATGTCTTTTTAGAGTTATGTCCAAAATACCAAAGCTATCCTGGAATATGACGGTGATTCATGTGTCAACTTTCGAGGCTTATATCTCTCTCATCTGACCTCCTTTGAATGTGATCTTGGTGTCAAAAGTTCGTGTTGGACGTTTAGTTTCCAATGCCACCAGTTTCAGTTCGATCCGACATGTGGTTGGAGAGATATCATCAAAATAGAAAACGTCTGTTCTGCCGCGCGAAAAACAGAGTGCCATTTACTTCAAGTGCCGCCTCGAGTAATTCATCAAATAACCCGGCTGATTACTCGAGTAAGGCCTTGAGTAAACACCTCCAAAATCAGACAATGCCATATTACTCGAGTGATTACTTGGGTAATCATCCCCAAAGGTACCATAGCTTCTGTATACATCATTTTAGCTTCGTATTGACCCATTCTAACTTCCGTATGATCATAGAAACCTCCGGTATCACTTCTAGGAGCTTGAATCTTGATATTCTCATGTGATCTTGTAAGTTATTCTTTCTTAAATCTCTTTCTTCTTGTTTTTCCTCTTGATGATCATTCTTTATAACCCAACTTCAATCTTCTTGATGAATATCTTCAATCTTCATCTTTCTTTCTTCTTTCTTCAATTCCTTGCCTCTTGATTTTCTTCTTGATGATTATTCTCTATTTATGAGGCATTATAATATCAACCCATAATGATGCCTATGACTAATCTACAAGATATACAACATTAAATATGGTAGTTAGTCAATGTGGAAGATAAGTATATTATACAAACTTTTTGCTCATATTTGACATCTATATTTGACATCATCAAAACTATTCATATCTAACACATTTTAGCAAGACGCTTAAATTCAAGTTATTTAGGTAGGTAACCTATTTTACCAATTACATCACATGTAACTCTTAGATCTTTATGGGATTTAATCATCATATGATCTAGCATGTTTAACCCCATCTAATGCCTTGAGATTCAAAACCATTTTGTTAATCTCAATTAAGTCAAAACAATAATGAATATTATGAGCAGCACCATTACTCATGCTTGTCTCATCAAGATTACTCAAGTGCATTCACTTTGGTGGTTTCCATAACTGAGCGATCTAGGTTTTGACAAGTATTCATTAATTGACAGCATTATGACTTAAGATTTAATTCCGATGGCTCAATTAATTAGTTTTGTTTATATGAATGCAATTGTGGTCGTAACTTATACAGATAAATACATATAAACTCAAAAGTATTTATGCAATGATCTAATCAAAAGCATAATTTAAACGTGACATAACATGGCTTACTTAACCTAAAATCCTTCCAAGCCAACGAGATGACTTCTCTAATAAGAAAAGAATTACATTGAGAAAAACCTCGTTTAAACATTCAAGGGGAGTGAGATGAAAAGAGAATGTATATTGAGAATATTTAGAGGAAGGCACAGCATGCAGGTCGTATTTAAATATTACAACCCTTTGTAAAAATTTAAAGCCATGTTGGGTATGTTGTTCACCATACCCAAACAAGTTTAAAAAATAAACCACAACAAGAATTCATACAATATGAAAAGCAATAAATGTTGTGATTAGATTATATTGCGTTATGAACAGGTAGTCACGGCGGTCCTGCTAGGGTTTCTCTTGCGACTTTGAGTTCTCATACACATATGAGTATATGTGCTCTATAAAGTTTATAATCTATAAGGGCTATATACGAATTTCAAAATTAATTATCTTGATGAGCTAATTAAATAAATTCAGTTTAAATTAAATCTATCCAACAGTTTTAATTTAACCTATTTATTTAATCCAAATAAAGAGCCATTGGATTTAAGTTATCTTCAAAAATTAAATCTGATATACTATATCTCTATCATGTTAGTTATTAAATTTAATATATCTTAATATATTAAATTTAAAATTAACACAATATAATAATATCATATAACACACACACACACATATATATAAGATATGTATTTTGAAAATATATATCTATATAGTATTATTAACGAATTATATATATATATATATAATTCGTCCACCCTAAATTAAACATTATCTCGTGTTAGGCCATTTTTGTGTGTGACATCGTAGGGCCATATAAAGCTGGCAGTGGGTCAATAACTTTACTAACCCATAAGTTGTAAGTGGCCTCTAGCAAGACATTACGACTACCCAATTCATATGAGGATCGTTAACACAATGTAACCTGTCATACAACCATGTCACGTCCCTTTTGTCACACGATATATCGGTCAAGGATAAGGCATGGATAATGTCATCCTCTTGTTCCTGACCATTACTTTCTCAATTCTTGAGTAGCCTGACAATAGAAATGGAAACTCCTTTCCATCGTAGTATGGCCATACATTTCTCAGACTCACTCATCAAGGGGCCTAGTAATATCTCTCTACTAATGTGAGGGACAAATTCTATCTTGATCATTCATACTCCTCTGCATGAAAAACTACCAAGCCTGATCGTAGCCTTTATTATCACCCGGTCAAAAGTGACTTTTGACTAGTTCAATGCTTAGCAACTCTCATGTAGGAATCCATGATAACCTCAAGTCTAAGGGTATTGTGACTTGGTTATACATGAGAAAAGCTTATGACTTGATCCATGTAGCTTTCTCATAGTGGGTTAGTCCAGCACCTTGTACTCTTACAAGTGCCTAAGACTTTGATTCGTATCTCCATATCTTATCAAAGTTATACTACTCTTGTTTCATCTTTGCTCCCGCAAAGATGACCGACTAGGGACATCTTAGGATAATCTTTATGATCTATGCAAGGATACAATTATCACAGTTAACATGCAATTAATATTATAACAGAATGGAGAAATTTCATTTAATTAATAATTTTCAAAGTAAAATGATTGGTCCTTTGGGCACAATTTCCAATAGTCCAGTGCCTCCTCTTTTTTCTATTTTCTTGTATCATGTGTCCTCCTTTTTATAGCCGCCTCCCCTCATTCTTTAATTTTCCTCTTCAAAACCTCTTGAGTCAACGATTTTGCCTCCCTCCTTTTTGCCATTTTAGTCTACCCCTTTTGCTTTCCTTCAATCCATTCGATCTCCTCCCTTAATCATCCGCCACCCTCCTTTTCCTTTCACATTCGGTCCTTCCTCTTTTCACACTTAATCCTCACCTAATCCGGTCTAGCCTCCTTCAATTACTCCCAGCTTTCTTCTCAATTGTCTAGCTTAGCCCAGCTCCTATTCACGCTATTTCCTCTCTTCATCTCAATTCAGCAGCTTGAATTCATTCTTCAATTTCGATCTACTCCTTTTTTAATTCAATTCACCTAGGTTAAATAGAAAGTTGTACCATGTTTGGATAAGAGGTGAAATTATATTTTTTCATTAGACATAAAATTACAACTACCAAACAAGGCCCTTACTCATTTAACCTCTTCTTAGAAAAAATGTGAAAATAAATTCTGTACTTGTGACGTTCGACTTTTATCCTTCATTAAGCTCCAAAATAACATCTTTGACCTTGACGACTCAAGTTGTGCCACATTATCACCTATAAAATTAGATTCATAAAGATAATATCTTTTGCTCATATTTAATGAATAATGGAAATAACAAATATTAATAAGAAATATAACAATTTAACCACTTTAATTCCCAAATTATTCTTTCACAAAATCTCACATTAACACTTAATTATGCCCAAAATATTTAATTAAGTCCCACAAAAGTCTGAGATTAATTAATAAATATATATAAATATTGAGCGCTATCAAGGTCATATAAGTTATTTAGACTTGTACACCAAGAGTTAAGTATTTTTGAAGTCAGCCAAGCGAAACTAGCAAGTTCAAGTGACAGTGTCTAATAAATGAAAATTTTGGAATGTTGTGAATCCAGTTGGCTAAAGGAAATATCTTTCCTTAAGAATAGACTTAATAAGGGTCACAAAGCCTTTAGAACCATTGCAATTGGACATCTATAAATAAAGATATGAATTTTCAAAGTTTGATGAAAATTCTGTTAACTTGTGCCAAAATCACAAAATGTAAGGGTAAAATGGTAATTTGCCATATTAAGCAAGGGGCAATTATTTTCACCAATTCTTTTGGTCAATTTCGGCCAAAAAGAGATATGAAGGGGGGAGAATAATTAATTGGTGAATAAATATCCATTTGGAGGCATTTTTGGTCAAGTAACAAAAAATAATAATGAAGGAAAAGTCCTTTAGTCAAAATTTACAACTCAGATAATTTATGTGGAAGAAGTTAATTGTGATAATTGAAGGCATCTTTTTTATCCTTCCCAAAGCTCAATTTTGGCCAAGTATAATAAGGGAAGATAAACGATTATGATCAATTAAATGAGCATATGTTTATTTAGCCAAAAACCAAAAATATAATAAAATAGAAGGATGAAGGAGATATTTTATATGCTTTCTCTTTCTATTTGAGCGTATATTTTCGGCCAGCGGAAACCAAAGCAAGAGAGAGAGAGAGTTATACGAAAGTTGGAGCATGAAGAGAGCTCATGAAGAAAATCCAAGGCAAGTAGGATGAATCTTGGAGTTTAGGCCTTCAAGTTCTTGTAATACCTCTTCTAACCTTTATATCTTCATGAATAAGGCTTGTAGCAAGGCAAAAACATGATGAAGAGAGAGATAGAAGGGACATCCTAGAGAGAGGAAGAAGAGAAAATTCAAGGTGAGTTTAGAAACTTAGCTTATCTTGATGAACAATGGTTGTTGTTGGTTGTTTGGTGATTTGGTTGGTTGATTTTGCTTTCTTTTGGAATTTTGGATGATGAAACCCTTTAATGTTATGTTGCCCAATTTTCCACAATCGTGTTTAAGAGGTGTTTAAGACGTTAAATAAGTTATTAGAAATGAAAGGGAGATGATTGGTTGAATGAAATCACAAAAACACATTTTCCTTAAAATTCCTTAACTTTCGGTCAGATACAGAACTAGAGGTTTGTGTTGGGTTTTCATAATTTTGATGATTCCATTGGATATAGAAGGGAAATTGTGTAGGAATACATGTGTTCATGATTTTTTGATGCTTATGTTTACATCTGGAAACTATTGAAGTTAAGGGATATGTTGTTTGATTTGTTTCACTAGAGGCAATGTTATTGTGCAATGGATTATGTGGGTCATGCCTAGTCAAAATATTATGAAATTTGGCAGGATTAAAGTATAAATGTAGAGCTTTAATTTGATAGGTGGATCATAATTTTTGAACTAGTAGATTAAAAGATATGGATTTTTGAAGTTGAGCCCTGTTTCTGGAATATAATATGGACCAGTGGAAGGTTGGGGAATTTTTGGGAACAATGTGGTTAAACTGGCCAGATTTAGGTATTTTTTTGTCAAAATACACTTAAAGATTCACTTAAGCTTTTAAACTAGTTAATTTGGAATTTCCTGCAATTAATTATGATTTTCTAAAGTTGACTAAAAATCTGCCAGTTTTCTTGAAAACTATGAAACTGCATTGTGCAAAATTGTATTGTGTAGAAATTGCTAAAACTGTGATAGATAACTAGTATAATATGATTAAAGGTAGTAATAGTTTAAGTAATAACTAGTTACTTGTAACTTTAATTTATAGGAATTTGTAATAGCTTGAGCCGGAACCAAGATTTTAGACAGACAATTGCACTGAAAAAGGACTTAGGTAGTAACTCTATCTTTCATAAATTGTGTGAATATTTATATGCTTTGGGATGCCATCTTGTATAATATGTATGATGAACACTATTTTGCTAAGTAGGCATTGTGCAAGGAGGCATATTTATCTAGTTGTGAGTAAGAACCAAATCGAGGTTTATGGATAGTAGGGGAGTAGCCCTAACTCATGTGTATATGTCGTATTGTTTTGTGTTATTGTTATAATGCATTGCATGGTGCATAGCATATTTGTTTGTCGCAAATTATATGACTGGTGGTATGTTACTATAGAGATCCATTTGAATTTTACCCTTTTTCCAAATTTAAAAATCTCTTAGTAGAAGGTAGTGGCTGAAAGGGCAAAGATGTTAATACGGGCGATTAGGGGTCTCAGTGAAGATTCAGGAGCTTACTTGGTTATCCTAGTGTTAGTTAAATTTTAAGGATATTGTATATATTTTTCAAACCCTATAGGGATTTTTCTGTAATGTAATACAAGTACTAATATTAGTATGTTTACGCTATTTCTGCTTGTCCTATGAATTATGCGTTAGTTACTCTGCCATTATCAAAATGTTAAGGGGTTTGACATTTTCAACATAAGGTAATAGTAAAAGCTAAAGTTCAAACTAGGAAATATGATTAGTTTTCCCTAGATTAAGAGGTTAGGGGTCAAGCCAGTAGTTAATGTGTTGCATAGTCAGTGGATGAGATAAGTTGCCCTGGAAGTTACCAAAATGGTCAAGTCTTACCCAGTGCACCCTACTTTACCTATGTGTCAATTACTCAGAGCACCCTACTTATTTTGCTAAATAAAATATAATTTTTGAAAATCATAGGGTTGAGGTGTCAATGCCACAAGAAGTGTGGCAATTACACTTTTGAGGTGCCATGACGAGGCTGACTATTGGTATTGTAGCTGGTGAGGTGCAAGGGAAAGAGGCATTATGTAATTTTTAAATGACACAGAGGTGTCTCGTGATATTCTCTCTACCTGACACATGGAAGATGAGATGTCGAGCAACGAATGGCAAGAACAAGTCTTCACCCATTTCCTCTGACCTCTCTTATTCCTTAAGGTTTCTCTCTTTAGCAAGAACAAGTCTTGCTATCTAAAGTAAGGTGATAAGGCTTGTTAGGAATTCCTTAATCTTCCAATATAAGTTGTCTTTTGTAGAGAAGGTATACTAATATCATACTTTGTTATGAATATTAGATAGCAATACTACCCCCATCCTCTTACTTGTTTATTACTTGTGTATATTGTTGCTTGCAGTGCTACATAACCATGTTATGTTAATTGCTTCATTCGTATGTGGTTGATTATTATTCCTAGACATGATAGTTAAGTGTAGGATAGGGTAACCCTTCCTTAGCATAGGGTTAGGATTTGGCGATCCTTCCCTATTGGACTAGGACATGATGATCCTTACCTTATATAGTATTTGGACATGGCAATCCACCCCTAAGTAAGAAAGGACAAGGTGATCCTCCTCACACAAGTTATTAGCGAATGACAGTAATGTTGTATTGTGTGTGACTTATTTGTTTATTTGTTGGTATGATAATTATGTGTTGTTTTGCCATATTGTGGATTTTATTGGTATAATGCATATTTAAGGAAGGATTCCTTTTTCTAATTGTGCTTCTCCCCAAAATCTCACCCTTTTTAACTCTAACCCCCACAGGTGCTATCACAAGCGGAGGCAAAGATAAAGAAGTAATGACTTAAGCTCTTTGTGATATCATGTTTCAAGCTTATAAGATGATCTTGTTGTTTTGATATGTACAAAAATGAATTTTAGTTGTAATACTTTCACAGTGTTTTGCATAATTTAAGTATGACACATAAATAGTTTTGTAATCTTTTAAGTATGAATGTATGCTTCTTCCTTTAGAAACTTTTATCTTTCATGGGAAACAAGCAAACAATAACCTATTAAGTAGTGTCTGACAATTTTTGGTATCAAAGTAGGCAAAAGAGAGGATAGAACATACATTGAAGTAAGAGAAGGAAAAATTGTTTATGTGTACCAATAAAACCTAATACGAAAATCATCATACCATACTTGATAATTTTTAGATTACTTATTTCCAACAAAGATAAACATTTCTAGAGGAATAAACATACATTCATACTTTTAAGAGCATATATAAAGTATACAAAACATTACAAAAGTGTTGCAACTAAAGTTATTTCGATACATATCAAATAATATGATCATGTTATAAGCTTTAAGACATGATATCATAAACGACTTAAGTCATCACTTCTTTAACCTTGCCTTTGCTTGTACCAGCACCTATAGATGTTAGAGTTGGAAGGGGTGAGATTTTGGGGAAAAATCCAAGCAGCAAGTAGTAACAGGAAGCCTTCCTTAAACATGAAAATTACTCAAGTTGTAGTCACAAGAAAATCAACATATAAATATCATACCAGCAAATAAACATATAAATAAACACAATGCAACATTGTTGTCATTGGCCAATAACTTAGTGAGGAGGATTGCCTTGTCCTTCTCACTTAGGTGTAGATCACCATGTCTAGATCCCCTATAAGGGAAGGATTGCCATGTCCAAGCCCTTGGTTTAGGAAGGATCACCATGTCCTAGCCCAATAGAGAAGGATAGCCATGTCCGAGCCTAATAGGGGATGATCGCCATGTCCTAGTCCTTGGTTTGGGAAGGATAACCATGTCCTAGCCTAATAGGGAAGCATCGCCATATCCCAACCCTATGTTAAGGAAGGATCACCTTAACTATTATATCCGAGAACAACAATCAATCATAAACAAATACAACAATTTACAGAATAAGGTCATGTAATATTGCAAGCAACAGTATGCTCAAGCAATAAACAAGTAAAAGAAGGGGTTATATTGCTACCTGATATTCTTAACTCATACTGATATTAGTATACTTTCTCTAAGCAAAACAACCTACACTGTAAGCTTAGGGAATTCCTAACTGAACTTATTAACTAACTTCAGATAGTAAGACTTGTTCTTGCTAAAGAGAGAAACCTTAAGGAGTAAGAGGAGATGGGTAAAGAATGTGGAAGTTGGAGGGGGTATTTATATGTAGAAGAAATCAATAAATTATTTACATGCAGCTGGACAAGTATCGCATAAAGATCGACTCACTATTTGTTGTTGCATGTAACCCCTTGTATCGAAAACTGTAATTATGATTCGAAATACGTGATTAAAATGAAATAGATACCAATAATAATCAAACTCATTTAATATCCCTTCCTTATGGTAGGGTTTTTTTTTTAATTCTTTCAAAATTTTCTGCCTTATCCTATTCTCAAAATTTCACAATTTGAATTTACCCTGTGCAGTTAAATCACATTATTATATCAGAGTATACAACAAAAATCCTGGTGACCCCCGGGTTTCACATAAAGACTAAAGGTTTACAAATTTGCATTTAGGGGATTACACAAAATCATGTCAATATTTACATCCCAAATGAATACAGTAATCCCAATACCAAAATTGATAGCCAACAACCAAAATATAAATCTCCCTAAGGAACCCTATCTGCCCTTGGTCGTCTCCTTTCCCTTGGAGCCACTTGCCCTGTCTGAAGGGTAGTTAAAGGAAAGACTGAGATTCAAGAGAATCCCAGTAGTAGCAAATCACTCATACCACATGTAATCATGTAGCACACAAGTAAATCATCACACCATATAGCAACACAAACCCATATCACACCCCACCCTCATCCCCTTTTACCACCGGGAAGGCATGCAGTCCTTACAGCTCATATAGCCTTTCGGCCTCACAAATAGCCTTTCACAACTTCCGGCCCACAAGTAGCCTTTCGGCTTTCATAACTTCAGGCCCACAAATAGCCTTTCGGCTTTCACAAATAGCCTTTCAGCTTACATCCACAAGCTTTACACAGCATATGAAGTCTTCAAAAATCAATGATAAATAAAACATACAATGTATCACATATAGTATAAGGAAAAATGTCACTACCTTGTTCTTTCCTGGCATGCTCTAGCACAGTCTGTTCTCTAGTAGGGCAAATATCAAAGCTTATAAACCAAATCAAGGATGATAGGTTATTCTCTGTTCCAAATTCTTATCTTCATAACACTTAAAGTTGGTTATCATTTGAACTCTTTAGGTGGCTACTAAAATCCTAGAAACAAGCCTAAAGGTTGGGATGAACTTAACCAAACACCCCTTTTCCAAACGTATAACACTGATTTTCAGCTCTCACTCGAGTGATAGATGATGTACTCGAGTGATGAGATGGTTTGCACTCGAGTGAGGTTGGCTCACTCATGCTAGTACTTTACCGAGAGCAACCACTGAGACAGAAAATGATCACAGCACTCGAGTCTTGACCCTAATACTCGAGTGATGTGTTTATGCTTACCCAAGTTCAACCAAGTGAGGCACAGGAAGTGATTACTTGAGAGCAATCGAAACCCTAGAATGAGAATTGCACTCGAGCACTGGCTCTGGCACTCAAGTGATGTCACAACACTTGCGGGTGTTAAGGTACACTCTTGACACTTTGATCATGAGTGTTTCCCTGAGAAGCGACTAGAAGGTGCAAAATACATACTCACTCGAGTAAGACCCGATGCAATCGAGTGATAACCTATACCACTCGCATGTGAGGAATTGTACTTTTGCATTTTGGCATGGAAGTGCAAACAAACACTGAAAGAAAAAGAGAAAGCAGGATGCTGTACTCGAGTGATACCCTTGTGCACTCAAGTCAGGCTTATAGAAGCCAAAATACAGCAACTGACTGTATTCCCCAGATTTTGTCTAAAGTGTCCAATGACCCTCAAGATCCACACATAACCTTTTCCCCATACAAGTTTTCATAAGGAACTAAATGGACATACTAAAGCAACTAAATTCTCATTCTATCAACACATTCCACACTCCCAAACACATTGCAACCTAAGACCACTAAATGACTACTTTGGTTTCCAAAATTTCAAACCCATTCCAATGACACAAAGATACACTATGCTACCAATTTTACCACCATACATTAGCTAATTCATGCATTCCAAAACTATACCAACATCTGGGCAAAATCATAAATTTCCAAAACTTAACTAATGATCAAAATGAACATGTCAATAGAGAGCTCTTCCTTACCTCTTCCTCTTCTCAAGGTTGGTTTCTTGTTTTCACAACTTCCAACTTTCTTCAAATACTCAAACACCACTTTTCAAAATTCTGAAACCATAGCAATGAAGCTCTCATCACTATGAATAATATTAATAAAGAGCATTTGATCATTAGAGGTCACCTAGAGCACTAACCTTGAGCTTTACTTCTTTTTCTTTCCTCTTGAGCTCACACGAAAATGGAGTTTTATGAGAGAGAAAGTGATGATGATGATAACGCAGATTTTTCCCTTGAACCATGTGCCTAGCCGACCTTAAAGGGAGAGAGAGAAGAGAGGAATGAGTGTTTTGAACTTTTGACTTAATCCATGGCTGTCATGTGACAAGTGGCATGATCTTGTGTCTCCTTCCACACACACATATGAGCTCATACACACAAAATTCCATTCTCTTAATTTCTTAATCCTAGCCATTGATCCTTAAATTACCATGGAGCTTCCTTTCCAGTAACCAACCAATCAGTCAGTACTTTCCTTTTTACCCATTTTGCCCCTAATTATGGTAATTACACTTGAATCACCACTAAAGACAATTATATAATGCATATCACCATTCATGCACCCTTCCCTATTATTAGGGTTCATTTTAAGCTTTACCACACAATTAAACTTCAATATAAGGTTTGGGCACTGATCACAACACATGTAGATCAAATTTCACATCATATTCTTCATAAGTGTTTATTCAACAATAATTACATCTACTTTTAAAGTCATTAGCCCTTAGCCAGTTTTTGGGATATTACAATTCTCCCCACGAAAAATAAATTTTGTCCTTGAAATTTGTCATACCACTTAAGCCATAAACTCCATATAACGTCTCCGCATATCAGCTTCCGCTTCCCAAGTGGCCTCTCTTTGAGTCATTCCTTTCCAAATCACCTTCAAATATAGAATGCTTCTGTGTCTAAGCCATCACCCTTCTCAATCAATGATTTGCTTTGGCTCTACCATATAGGTGAAGTTGTCTTGTAGTTCAACTTCCTTATACTCAATAATGTGAGATGGATCTAGTTGGTACTTCTTCCGTTGGGAAATGTGAAACATATCATGGAGCCTATTCAAATTCGAGGGTAGGGCTACTTGATATGCAAGAGGCCCAATTTTCGCAAGAATCTCAAAAGGATTTATATACCTCGAGCTCAACTTCTTTCGCTTGATATCTCTCCCGATACTAGTAACTGGGGATACTCTTAGAAACACAGGATCACCAACCTCAAACTCTAGAGGTCTTCTCTTCTTGTCATTTTAGCTTTTCTGTTGACTTTGCACTGTAAGGAGCCTCTTACGAATGATTCAAATCTGTGCTGAGGTTTGGTCAACAAGTTCCAGCCCATACAGTTTCCTCTAAGATAATTCATCCAGCACAAGGCTAATTGTCACTTCCTCCCATACAATGCCTCGTACAATGGCATCTGGATGCTCACATGACAACTATTGTTGTAAGCGAATTCGACGAGTGGAAGAAACTAATCCCAATTCCTTTTGAAGTCGAGGGCACAAGCTCGTAACATATCCTCCAGCATCTGAATAGTCCTCTCTAACTACCCATCTGTCTGAGGATTATAGGCCGTACTAAATCTCAACTGAGTACCTAGGGCCTCATGCAAAGCCCTCCAGAATCTCGAAGTGAATCAGGGATCTCAGTCAGAAATGATATTCTTTGGTATAACATGGAGATTCACAATCTCTCGAATATAAATCTCTGCTAGTTTTTCTGGAGAGTAGCTAGCATTGATCGGTATAAAGTGTGTCGACTTTGTCAACCAGTCAATAATCACCCAGATTGCATCATAATTCTTGATTCTGGTCAATCCCACAATAAGGTCCATGGTTATACTTTCCCATTTCCATTCCGGAATCCCAAGACTCTATAGCAACCCTGGCGGTCTTTGGTGCTCAATCTTTACCCTCTGGCATGTAAGACACCGCACCACATATTTTGTCACATCGCTTTTCAATCCCATCCACCAATACACATATTTCAAATTATGGTACATTTTGGTCATACCGGGGTGAAGAGTATATCAACTCTTGTGTGCCTTATCAAAGATCTTTTGCCTAAACTCTGCCTTAAGTGGAACACAAATTCTTTTCTGGTAGCGAATCAATCCACTAGGCGACAAATAATAGCCCTGAGCTTTTCCCCATTCAATTCTTGCCAGATTACGTTGTATCTAACCATTTTGCCTTTGAGTTTCTTCAATCTCAGCTCTCAAATCACTTTCCCTTTGGGAAATAGTATAATTGGCACAGACAATCTTGTTGGACAAATTCAAATCTCGAAAATCTTCTATTAATTTCCCCTCTTGTATCATCATTGCCGCTACAAGCACCATCTTTCAAATAAGAGTATCTGTGACTACATTTGCCTTACCTGGATTGTATTTAATTTCCATATTGTAGTCCATAAGCAACTCTATCCAGTGATGTTGTCTCATATTCAACTCTTTCTGATCATACAGATACTTGAGACTCTTGTGGTCATAGTATAGTTCTACCGTCACACCATACAAATAATGTCTTCAAATTTTCAAAGTAAACATGATTGCCGCAAGCTCCAAATCATGAGGATGATAATTCATTTCATGAGGTTTGAGCTGTTGAGAGGTATAGGCCACCACACGTCTCTACTGTAAAGGACACACCCCAATCCCTGCTTACTTGCATCACTATACATAACATAAGTCAAGCTGGGATCTGGTATAATCAACACATGTGCCATAGTCAACCTTTGCTTCAGTTCCACAAAGCAATTTTCACATTTCTCATCCCACACAAACGGCTAATCCTTTCTCATGAGCTTGGTCATTGGCAAAGCAATACGCTAGAAATTATGAATGAATCTTCAATAGTAACCAGTAAGACCCAGAAAACTACGTACCTCAGCAACAGTCTCTGGCCTCTTCCAGTCCAGTATTGCTTCCACCTTACTAGGATCCACAGAGACCCCTTCTTGAGAGATAACATGGCCTAAGAATTTTACTTCTGACAGCCAAAACTCGAACTTACTTAACTTGGCATAGAGTTGCTTCTCACACAATATATTCAACATAATCTCAAATGATACTCATACTCCTCCCTACTCTTGGATATATCAAAATATCATTAATAAACACAACATTAAACTGATCCAGATACTATTGAAAGACATGGTTTATGTAATCCATGAATACCGTAGGTTCATTGATTAGCCTAAATGGCATCACCAGAAACTCATAATGCCCATATCTCTTTCTGAAAGCAGTTTTTGGAACATCTTCTGCTTTCACTCACAGCTGATGATAACTCGATCTTAGATCAATTTTTGAAAACACACACGAACTAGACAGTTGATCTAAAAGGTCATCAATTCTTTGAAGAGGGTACTTATTTTTCACAGTAATCTTGTTCAATTCTCTATAGTCAATACACAAATGTAGACTCCTGTCTTTCTTTTTAACAAACAAAACTGGAGCTACTTACAGTGACACGTTGTGTCTAATGAACCCTTTTTCAAGTAAGTCTGCAATCTTTTTATTTAACTGCACCATTTCATTTGGGGTCGTACGGTACAGGGGCCTTTGAAATAGAACCAGCTCCAAGCACAATCTCAATTGAAATTGAACTTCCCTTTCAGGAGGCAATTTGCTAAGATCATCAGGAAATACTTCAGGGAATTCATTTACCACGGGTATACTGCTTAAAATTTCTCCGATCTCTCCTTGAATAGAAAAGAACACCATATACCCCTGGCAACCTCTTTCTAGATATTTCTCAGCCTTGGCTGTTGAAAGAAAATTCAAACTGCTATTCACATCCTCAATACTTTCGATAGCTGGATACATAATCCTTTTGTTCCCACAATCAAGCAACACAGTGTTTACCCTTAACCAATCAAAAGCCAATATAACTTCTGATTATTAAAGCGGCAAACAAATCAAATCCATAGTAGACTCATGCCCTTCTATAGTTATGACACAATTCAAACAGGCTTCAGCAGTCACAGCCTTGATTACCTCTTGATTCCTCCTCTTTCTTTCTCTAGGTGTCCTCTCCCTCTCTCTTTTCTCTTTGATTTTTGTTTGTTAAACATGATATTCAAGAAGGAAAAGAGATTACAAGAGGTTTCCATGGATTTTGTCAGCTTAACACTTGAAATCACAAGCAACTTACCTTGATTCTTTCTTCTTGCTTCTCTCTAGCTCTTGTTCTTCAAAGCTCTCCTTCTCTCGCTATTTTTCCTCACTTGACCGAAATATGGAGTCATAAAATGGAAAGAGAAGAGCTTAAAATATCATCTTCATCTTTCTTTGAATAATATATTTTAATGCAAATTTGACTATGTGAAATTTATTTTACGACTTTATCTTTTTACTTGGCCCTAAATACTTACACATGGCACCTTTATCTTCCAAGTAATTATTTTCCCCCTTATTTTCCCTGTTGGCTGAAAATTATAAGAGAAAAGGGAAATAATTAATGCTTCTTGAATTCTTATAATTCCACCTCCTCAATTAATTAATTAATTCCATATTTTCTTTTTGACTTTTCAAACTTCATTTACTTGGCCATAGTTGCTCCTAATTGGATATCTATCTCCAATTTATTATTTTCCCCTCCTATTTTCTTATTTGACCAAAAATTGTCTCATGAAAAAGGGAAAATAATTAACTTTTTGCTTTATTGGAAAATTACCATTTTGCGTATAAATTTGTGTGATTATTGTACCAAAGTGTTTCTTCATTCTTTTTCTTTCCTTTTTGGCCGAAATTCACCCTTATTATTGGCCAAAAATTATGCTCTTCATTCTCAAATTAGGGCTTTAATAATAGACTTTTTGGAAGACAAAAATTGGCTTTATGTCTTGATTTAGCTCAATTTTCATGTGGCCTCAACTAAAGGTATTTTTTGTCATTCCAAATGCACTTAAATTCACCATTTTATTCCCTTAGATGCTACAAATATTTACATTAAATATTGGTGAATAAAAAGTGGGGTGTTCTAGCTCTCCCCCCTAAATAAATTTTGTCCCCAAAATTTACTGCATGTACAATCTCATGAATTATGGGTATCGCTTCTGCCTCTATTTCCCACATTGCCTCTTTGGGTGATAATCCCTTTAAAACAACTTTCACAAACGGGATACTCCTATGTCTGAGATGTTTCTCCTGCCAATCAATGATTTGGTCAGGTCTGACCTTATATGTAAAATCATCCTGTACATCCATATCTTCATATTCAATTACATGCTCTGGTTGGGTTCACATTTCTTTAACTACGAAACGTGGAAGACATCATGCAATTTGCTCAAGCTTGGTAGTAAAGCTATCTGGTACACTATTAGCCCAATCTTTGATAAGATTTCAAATGGACCAATGTATCTAGGGCTTAGCTTCTTTACTTTTAGTGCCTTCATATACCTGTCACAGGCAAAACTTTCATAAACATAAGATTGCCACCCTCAAATTCTAGAGGTTTTCACTTCTTATCAGCATAGCTCTTCCGTTAGCTTTGAGCAGCTAATAATTTTTGCCTGATCAACTTGATCTACTTTATTGTTTGATCAACTATGTCTGGCCCAAGTAACCACTTCTCAGACAATTTTGTCCAGTATAAAGGTGACTGACATTTCCTTTCGTACAATACTTCAAAGGGAGCCATTTGAATACTCGAGTGATAACTGTTGTTATAGTCAAACTCTGCAAGTGGCAGGCATTTGTCCCAACTAAATTTGAAATCAAAGACATACACCCTTAGCATATCCTTTAATATATGTATTGTTCGTTCTATCTATCCATCTGTATGAGGATGATAAGTGGTGTTGAATCTGAGCTCAGTACTCAAAGCCTCAACAACACTTTCCAGAAATTGGAAGTAAAGCAAGGATCTCTATCAGAAATGATATTTTTTGATGTACCATGTAATCATAAAATCTCCTTAATATAAATTTCTACTAGCTTATTAGTAGAGTGATGAATACTGATCGGTAGGAACTGGGCTATATTTTTGAATCGATTATCAATTACCCATATTGCATTATGATTCATGATTTTGGGCAATCCTGTCATGAAATCCATTATGATACTTTCCCATTTCCACTCAGGAATCTCAAGGTTTTACAAGAGTGCTAATGGTCATTGATGCTCAATTTTCACCTTCTGGCAAGTGAAACAACAAGCAACGAACTTTGATACGTCTCTTTTCAGCCTTGACCACTAATAATGGTCTTCAAGTCATGATACATTTTGGTTGCTCCTGGGTGCAGAGTATACCTACTCTATGTGCTTCATCCAGGATTTGCTGGTTAAGCTCTATTTACAGAGAAACATATATTGCTTTCTGTATTTGATTAGCCCACTTGATGACAAGTCATATTCCTGAGTTTTGCCCTTGTCATTTATGTCCCAGATAGACTGTGCTCTTTTATCCTGCATCTGAGCTTCATCTAATGCTACTCTCAGATCATTCTTTGCCTGGCTGACATTGTCGCCATAAATCAAGATTTGATTACATAGAATGAGATCTCTAAAATATTTAATCAATTTCTACTAAGAAATCATAAGGGCTACCACTTGCACTGTTTTATGGCTCAATTCATCTGCTACTATATTAGCCTTGCCTGGATGATATTTGATTTTCAGGTTGTAATCTTTAAGCAGCTCAATCCATCTATGCTGTCTCATGTTTAGCTCTTTTTGATCATATAAATATTTCAAGTTCTTGTGGTCATAGTACAATTCTACGGTCACCCCATAAAGATAGTATCTCTAGATTTTTAGTACAAACACAATTGCCGCTAACTCAAGATCATGTATGGAATAGTTTTGTTTGTGAGGCTTTAGCACTCTAGATGCATATGCCAATACATGGCCTTGTTGCATCAAAACACATCCCAATCCATGCCTACTATTATATACATAGACAATAAAGGTCAATTGTGGATTTGGGATTGTTAATATTAGTGCTGATGTTAATTTATGTTTAAGCTCTATTAAGCTCCTCTCACAATTATGGTCCCATAGATAAGGTTGAGTTTTTCATGTTAACTTTATTAGAGGCAAGGCTATCCTGGAGAAATTCTATATCAATTTTCTATAATATCTGGCAAGACCCAGAAAACTGCGTATTTCAAAAATAGTCTCTAGCCTCTTCTAGTTCTCAAATGTTGTTCATGCTCAGTTTTACTCTGTGAGCATACTAGAATATAATCAATAAAGAGTACGACTAATTGGTCTAAATACGGATGAAAAATTTTAATTCATGTAGTCCATGAACATGACAGGTGCATTAGTCAGCCCAAATGGCATTACTAGAAATTTGTAATGGCCATATCTGGTCCTAAAAGTAGTTTTCGGTACATCTTCTACTTTTACCTTGAGCTGATGATACGCTAATCTTAAGTCAACTTTTGAAAACAAGCAGGAACCAGATAACTAATCAAGCAAATCATTAATTCTAGGAAGTGGGTATTTGTTCTTGACGGTTACCTTGTTTAGCTCACTGTAATCAATATAAAGTTGTAGGTTTCCGTCTTTCTTTTTGACAAAGAGCACTGGAGCTCCCCAAAGTGAGACACTGGTTGAATGAACCCTTTTTCTAATAGCTTCTCAATTTGCTTCTTCAATTCTGCCATTTTATTTACAGCCATTCTGTATAGGCTTTAGATATTGGTCCCACTCCAGGCTTAAAGTCAATTGTAAACTCTACTTCCCTGTCCGGAGGTAATCCGTTGATATCTTCCCGAAACACCTCTAGAAACTCATTCACTACAGGGATACTTTCAAATCTTGTTCCAGCATTTGATTGCATGGAGAAGAACATTATATACCCCTAACAACCTTTATACAAACATCTCTAAGCTTCAGCTGCTAAAAGAAAATTAAGGCTAACTTCTATACCGGCCTTTGATTACAGATCACGATAAATAATCCTTTTTCTTTTACAGTTTACCAAAACACCATTTGCTGCCAGCAGTCAATATGAGGATTACTTCTAAGCTTTGCAACGGTAGACAGATTAGATCCATTGTTGATTCGTGTCCTTCGGCATTTACAATGCAATTCAGACAGACATCCGTGACAACTCTGATACTTGTAGGTGTAGACACAACCAGGTCATATAGGAATTGTGTATACGAAGGCCTAGTCATCTCATACAGAGTTATATGCAATAATTGAATGACTAGCACTTGAATCATACATTACTTGTACTAAATTGCCATTAAGAGAAACTGCACTTTGTATCAGTTCAAAAGATTTTTTGGCCTCTTCCTAGGTAATCGTATAAACTCTACCCTGAATTCACTGTTTGGGCTTCATAAGTTGTTGTTGCTGTTGTGGGCAATCTTTAACATAATGCCCTAGTTTCTGGCATATGTAATAGGTTATTTGCCTGTCTGAAGCTTGATTTATAGATCTGTCCTGCCAAAATGGTGTGGCTTATGACAATACTAATATGTTCTGCCTAGAGAGGGTCTTTGGTTACCACTGCCCCTACCCTGATACGACTTCTTATTTTTGCCTCTAGCTGGTCTACTTTGATCTTTATGTTTTTTGGAGAAACTCCCACTACGAGACGCACCCTTGTTGTTGTTGCTTCTATCGGAATACAAGCTCAACAAAATTATTCTCTGTGATTCAGCACTCCTCAACTACCTTGTTGAACTCTATAAAATGTTTGGAAACCACTTTCTCTTTCAACTCTTGTTGCAACCCCTGTATCATCATGTCTGAGATCTACTCCTCATCATCCCGATACTTAAGGTATAAAGAGTATTGAACAATCAGATGTAATGAGCCAGGTACTCATCAAAGCTCTCTTTGTCATTCTGCTATATGTTAAGAAAATCTTTTTCTTTCTCAAGCTTTACTGAATAGTGGAAGTATTTCTTGTTAATTTCTCTTGGAACAATTTCGACATTATTGAAATATTCCTTCCTTATAGAATCATCTCAGTGTTCTTCCACCATCTGTCAGCATCGCCTTCTAGCTTATAGATTTCCAACTGGACCTTGATGTCATTAGGGCATGTCAAGATTTTAAAAATTTTCCCTAATCTTAATAGCCAGTCTTCGGCTTGTTGAGGATCAAATTTCCCTTTAAAGACAAGTGGTTGCTACTTACTAAACCTTCCAACCCAAGTCTAAAGAATATTAGTCTCAAGATCAGGTAAAGGTTGTGGCTCAAGTTGAAGTTGACGTTAAGGTGCCTCTATTAAATTAGGCTCACCATCTCCGCTTACCAAGTCATTGAAGTGATCATGTCTTTGTTTCACTTCTCACAGCTCCTTCTTGATATTGTTCATTATTTCTTGTTGTTGTGTGAACATGCTTAATCTCTATTTCATTAGGTTAGGTCTAGGTTCTGGTACTTGATTATTATGTCCCTTTTATGGTATACCTCATGTTCATACCATCTTTGTATCTGACTATATGAAAGGAGAGAAGAAATAAATTCATGTGAACACAAGGGCAATTTTGTCATTTCTCAAAATGTTGGGTACACAAGTATGTCATATGTAATCATACAATAGATATTTATAGTAGTTAGGGAAAGCTCTTAACACCATACAGCTTATAAACTACTGTACAATATAACTTTGTCCTTTTTACATAACATGACATAAGTATACATATGGCTTCCTAGGGGGTCACCCATCCCATGATTTTCCTGGTTTAAGCATGCTTAACTTTTATGTAACTGTGCAAAACACAGATACCGGCTCTATATACTCCTGACCACCAGTACCCTGTGACTGACCTCGCCTTAAAAGTATTGCTGACAGCCTCCAGTCACCAAAATACCGTGCCTAAATTGAGAATTACTCCCAGTACATATACCTCCGCATATAGTCCATTATGTGTCCCATAAACTCTATGAAATCATCATTCAGGTCCTGCTTAACAATCTCATTCTTCTTCCAGTTCCAAAATGATGTATCTGGGAAGAAGTTTCTCATGGTGAAGATCTAAAACTCATTTAGATAATCTAGCTCCAATAAAACCTGCTTCAAGTATAGTGAATCTAGAGCATCCAAATATGGAAGGTATTGATAAATTGGAGCATCATGTGCTCGTATAGCCCGCCAGTATCTACCTAGGACATACACCCATAACACCTCATCCAATTGTTGGTTGTATGTTATATGCATAGTCTTTGCACTGGAAATGTTAATGATACTCGGGTCTGACTAGTACCTTCTGACAGTGGCTGCTAGTATATGTCATGGATGCACTGGGTATCGGCTCTGGTCTCAGCTGTGGCCTATATACTGGCCTGACTCAGACTCTATTTCAAGGTGTCCTCATCATTTTGGGGCTATAAGGTACCCGATGCTGCATGTGATTCTATCCTTCAAGAATCCGCTGATCTATGGAAGATGGTTCACCGACAGTGGTGATCTATCCTGCTATTGCAGCCTTCCGCGCATCATAACTATCAACATGAAAATAAGACCATATCAGTATATTATTTTGATAATACTAGAATAGCTTTTAACTCTGATACAAAAAATGTCAAACCCCTCAACATTTCAATATTACTAGAGTAATAAAGGCATAGTTCCAAAGGTATACAGAAATAGCACAAATATATTGATATTGGGTACTTGTTTACAATACAAGAAATCCCCATAGGCTTTAAAAATATATACAAATTTCCCAAAACCACTAAAAACAAAGTATAACTAATGGTAGCCCTTGCTTGACCAATACCCTCACATGCCAGTATTTACCATTTTTCCCTTAAAGCCACTAGCTTTTGGTAAAATATTTTTAAATATTGAAAAGGGTGAGATTCAATCGAATTTCACTAGTAACATACAATCAGTCACATAAAATGTGACAAATAAATATGCTAAGCACTATATAATACAACAAAATAGTAACACTGTAATCATAATAATCGGTATGTGAACATATTCAGGGCAAACTATTGTTACAACCCTTGCTTGTCTGTACCTCAGTTGGGCTCAAGACCATAGGCTGGGCAATATACCTTCTTGGTACTGTGTATCATAACTAGGTTCCCTTTGGGCCGTTGGGGTACTTATGCTTTCCCCCCGGATGGTACTTGTGCTTTTCCCACACCAGTTAGATAATGTATGTACATTATACATATCATAGAAGATGACATACACAAAGCATATACAAGTTCACATAGTATATGAAAGATAAAGTTACTACTTTAAATCCCTTTTCGGCTCACAACTGTTTTGAACCCTATCCCTGCTTAGGCAAATTGTCTGGTCCTAAAATTACAAGTTTACCAAGAAATGAGTTATCACTCCTTCATATACTTTTGTAAACTCTCTTTGTTGGTTATCTTAGCTTAAAACTCCCCGGTCCAAGTCCCTTTGTAACCGGTCCAACTATACTTTTTCAAAAATTATGACCCAGGCTATTCCTACTCAATTTCAAGTGTAGAATCCATTTTTGACCTCATAATTCCAAATTCAGTGCCAACAGATGATTTTTCCCTTAGCAGCCCTTAACTTACGGTTTTAGAGGTAGTTTTGCCATTTCACATTTTAATGCTTTTAACACTTCACACTTAACATGTACCCTGCACAATTTTCCCTTCTAAACTCAATGGAACTATTAGATTGATAAAATTCTAGCTCCTACCCCTATTTTTACTGCTAGCCGAAGCTTAACATTGTAAATGGGAAAATGTGGTTTTATTAATCCAACCCTTCAAACACCTTCCTTTTCACTCCTAATCACATGTTTAATCATTTAAACACTTATTAATAATGATTTGTAGAAATTTAGGTAGCATAACCCCTTATGTTTTCATCACTCAAAATATTACAAAGGCAATTGAAACAACCACAAACCAAGCCAATAACAACCACAAGAGGTTCTTGAGATTACCTCTCGATTCCTCCTCTTTCTCTCTCTAGGTGTCCTCTCCCTCTCTCTTTTTCCCTTGGATTTTTTTACTAAACATGATATTCAAGAGGGAAAAGAGATTACAAGAGGTTTCCATGGATTTTGTGAGCTTAACACTTGAAATCACCAGCAACTTACCTTGATTCTTGCTTCTTGCTTCTCTCTAGCTCTTATTCTTTAAAGCTCTCCTTCTCTCGCTATTTGTCCTCACTTAGGAGAAATATTGAGTCATAAAATGGAAAGAAAAGAGCTTAAAATACCATCTTCATCTTTCTTTGAATAATATATTTTAATGCAAATTTCACCATGTGAAATTTTTTTTATGACTTCAAAGGGAAATAATTAATGCTTCTTGAATTCTTATAATTCCATCTCCTCAATTAATTAATTAATTCCATATTTACTTTTTGACTTTTCAAACTCCATTTACTTGGCCACAAGTGCTCCTAATTGGATATTTATCTCAAATTTTTTATTTTTCCCTTCTATTTTCTTATTTAACCGAAAATTGTAGAAAGAAAATGGGAAAATAATTAAATTTTTGCTTTATTAGTAAATTACTACTTTGCCATACATTTTTGTGATTTATTGTACCAAAGTGTTGAAAGCGGCAAGCTTCACCCAAGAGGGAGGTGAATTGGGTGATATGATAAATGTTTCGGTTAATGCAGTGATATGACTTTAATTGTAAATAGAGTAGAGTTGAGAAGATTAGCACACAAAGAGTTATACTGGTTCGGCCCAAAACTCTGGCCTACGTCGAGTCCTCAGAGATCAAGACCTACTGAGATTTTCACTATACTTCCAAGATTCAATGGGCTCTCAGAATACCACAAAACAACAATCATCCTTGAATGGAGTATGAGTAGAAATATTTTAACACTTAGAAGTTTCTCTCCCCCTTACGACAAGTCTTACGTGCAGAAAAACAAATATATAACCTTTATCTCTTGTTTACGTATACAAGTCTTATGAGCAACAACGTTCTCTCCTGCTTAAACCACTGTAAGTCTTACGAGCAACAACATTCTCTACTGCTTGTATCTTGTAAGTCTTATGAGCAAAAAGTCTTACTAGGAATTCTCTCAACTGCTTCTCTTGTAAGGATATCTACCCTCTCAAGGTCTTAGTACCTTGAGATCAAATGAAAATAGAATATGAAGTATATACAGACTCTCTTATAGAGAAAATATGATAAACACTGAAGTATAACAAGAATACAGAGAAAATATGAATAATAGAGACTCGTGAATTGGCTTGTCTGATTTCTTGCTCTTCATTATCTTTGATTGTCTCTGAAGCTATGCAATTATAACAAGATGATTTTGCCCATTCAATAATAATCATTGTGGAGTGGAGCATTATACTGTGGAACAAATGTATATTTGAAATCTTTGAACATAGTAGGTACGTGCTTGGTTGGTAGTAATGATTCTGTCTGCCATTGTTTGACTTCTTTTGTGCTTTTCTAATTCAAACGACCAATCGCCTGTATCACACTTGTAATATAAGTTAAATGATGTTAAATAATAATAACAAGTAGAAATAGAGTGATTAAATAATATTAAACCATATTCAGATTGATCGTTGTGAGTCAGTAATGTTTTGGCTTCTGACAGAGGAACACTCAAGTGCACTAAGACTCACTCAAGTGAATCTTTATATATGCACTTCTGCTTTAATTTTTGTGTTGCACTTCTACATGATTGTGAGAAAGTGCATTTTCACACTTGTGAGTGATGTGGAACCTCACTCGAGTTCAAATCCCCTCACTCGAGTGCACCTATATTTTACACTATGAGTCCATGTCTCTGGATAACACTAGCATCCCATTTTATCAAGAGTGAGATTTTGCACTTACAGGTGATGTGGGCCCTCACTCGAGCATACTTACTCTCACTTGAGTGAATAGTATATTCTTGTAAAAGATACTCTTTTGCTTCAACACTTGCATCAGAATGAAGAGAGTTGGATTCTATACTCGCAGGTGTTGAGGTATCACTCGAGTGCAGTATCCTCTACTAGAGCATACTTTCTCTTCCATGCACTTGGTGACTCTCGGGCAAACACTTCTTATCCCTCACTCGCTTGGACTTGAGTGTTGTTTACATTTTGAGTTTACCTTGCTCTCGGGTTAACACTTCTTCTGCCACACTCAGAAGGAGTCAGGTGCACTTGAGATTATCACTCAAGTAGAGGTTCTGTGCTCGAGTGAGATGATGATATCCTATCTCTGTCATTGCTCTCTGTCAAATACTTGTACGAGTGTCCCTTCATGCTCGAGCACAAATCTCATCATCACTCGAGTGTTGTGTGCATCACTCGAGTTGTCCTGGTATTTTTAGCTAGAGCTTGTTTTTGTCAAAGACTTTCTATCCAACACTTATATGTGCTCGAGTGCAAAAGTGCTTGATGCTTAAGTGCTAGGTCTATCACTCGAGTGCATAAGTTAAAATTGCAACAATGACCTCTGAACTTAGTGATATGCATTTAGTAATACTTTGGTAATAATTTCAACTATTTTTTAAACTTGCAAAACATTATATTCTTACGATATCTCACAACAATCTTTTGTTATCATCAAAACTTGGAATCTAATATTCTCCCCCTTTTTGATGATGATAAAACCTTTGTGATGAGTTTTAAAAACTTGATTGGAGTGAAAATTTTGAAAACATTTTCAACATTTCCAAATGCATATTTCACCAAATTTTAAAGTCATTTTTAGATATTTGTACTTAATCTCATATGTTTCCTGCAATACTTCTAATGGATACTTAAAAGCCAAGATAAGTCATAGTACCATTATATTTGCACAGAAACCATTAAATCTGAACAGAAAAAATAGCAAACTTGAAAATGACCATAAATGAACTTGTAAAGTACAATATCAAGCTTCAATCAGCATCTACACATAAAGACCTATATGCAACCATGTCTGTAAAATAAACCAGAAAAGGTCAAATAACAATAATCTCCTACCCAATACAGAAAAGCTACCCACCCAATACTACTCCTCCTTAAACAAAAAATCTCCCATATCAGCTCAGACACCATCACATATCCTTCTCCCCTGTTTTTTCAACATCAGAAGGGGGCTGAGGGAAAGTAAGATCAGATGATGGGGTATATAGCACCATAGTGGTGGATGGGTCAAATGGCTCAGACACAAAAGGTGGAGATGATGGCTAAGGAACTGTGGCTGCAAGTGGTGGTGAAGGCAACTGATAATAAGTGACATCAACATTAGAATTAGGGTCTGTGAAGATAACATGAGTCTGAGTCTGAAAAGGTGAAGTTGTGGTAGGAGTAGACTTAGGTGGCACCTCAGGAGAAGCAGTCGGAAAATGAGTGCACAAGAAGATTTCCATATTAATGATTCTTCTGGACATATCTTCTTGAGTCTTGAACATCAAGTCAAAGGTTGTATTTGCCTTGTCCACCAACCTTGGGACTTGTATCTCCATCGTGTTCACCAATTTCTCATACTCACTCATCAATTCCTTTTTTAGGCCATTCACTGCTTGATCTACCACTTTTGCCAGATAGGTTGATAGTGATGCATTTAGGAAGGATGGAGGTGGAGTAGGACCTTGTGTAGACGACTGAGCTTTATCACCTCTAGAAGGAGAGGCTTTTCTTTGAGATGTAGCCTTGAATTGGCTCACTAGAAGATTAATACCCATATGTGTCAATTTAGTCTTGCCAAACCTCGGATGGATACCTTCTTAGTTCCCTCCAAATACCACACTTTATTATGCTTGAGAATGAGAGACACAGGTTGTGGATATGGAATTATGGTAGATTTTGATGAAGAAAATTGAAATCTTCTTATCTCACCAAAAAAAAGTTCCCCTACATTTCTTCGTTGACCAGTAAGAAAGAAGGCCAATAAATAGTAATCTCTCTAGGCAAAATGGGTATAGTTTTTAGATTTGTTGATAATGCTACGAGAGTATATATAATGAAGGGCACGAATGGAATCAGGCATGTCAACAGGCTTAAAATTAAGAGGGCCTATAGGGTCATTTGGCCTTAAATGCCGGAAGGTTTCATTGGCAGTTAGTGTGGGTCGATCAGAAAGGGGTGCAACATATCCAAGGATATCATTAATGATAGTAGTAGATATCATAATATGTTGATCTCTAATAGTGGTAGATACTGCTTTTTCTATCAACTCTCTAGCCCTAGAATATATATTATTGACTTTCATGTTGCAATAAAAGGTTCTCACAATAGAAGGTGAATAAGGAAGATGTATATTTAGCCAGGGATCATAAAAACCAAGAAAAGGATGAAAATCCAAACTACAACTTTTCTTTAGATAATCTAAGTCCATATAAACTATGTGGCAAAAATGTCTATAGCAAACTCAAAGTCATATAACTTTTGAATAAGTGGCTTTAGTTCCTTGACATTGAAACCTTCAAAAGGATTTGTATCTTGTTCTTCCTCTGGAGCATGTGAAGTAGAATGTGCTCTTGAAGTACCTTGACCTGTCTGGCCAATATGATGAGAACTTGAGGCACTGGCTTAGGTGCCAATCTTGCCAACCAAGGCGTCAAGCTTGGATTTTTCCATTGCTTCTCTGAGCTACATGTTGAATGAGTCATCGGAGGAAGAAGATTCTTGTGATTGCTCTGTGTCCTTCTTCTTTTGATTGAGACCGAGTGACAACCAGTTCCTTGAAAACCACTCCCTTCAGTTTCTTTTGTGGAGGTTGATCCTTCTTAGCCATGTTAGGCTTAGGATGACGTTTCTTGGCTGGAGTTCTTTTCTGGTGGTTTTGGGTTTAGGAGGAGGTGTGGGTGTAGATGATAGAGAAGGTGTTGGAGATAAAGGTGTTGCCTCTGGAGTATTTGAAGTACTAGCGACAGATTGAGTAGGTGAAGGTGAATGGGAACTTTGGGGAACAACAGGCATTTTAGTTCTAGCCATTAAAACCGAAATAAGAATAAAGAGTTTATAAGAACTTGAAGAAAGATTTTCAGAAACTCTCTTTGGTTAGGGCAAGAAATGAGAAGCTAAAATGATAAATATGACCTTATAAAGATGATTGAAGAGTTGTAATAGAAACTTGTAGCAATCTGAGTCGTTTAATAGATGGGTAATGGTTGGAAGTGAAGAGCTTTTGAGTAATGCGATACTTCGAGTGAGAATTGGAAGTACGACGGTCTTAGCTATCACGTAACTGATATAAGTGCCAACACTCGAGTGACAACCCTAGTGCTCGAGTGTTAATCATACAGTGCTCAAGTAACACAATTTTGTGCTCGAGTGATACTTAAAGAAATCTGATAAAGCATGTAATAGCGTACTTGATTTAAATGTATCTTGTTATATTTTTCATCTTTGTACTCAAATCCTCCAAGATCATTTGAGTAACCATTCTTTGAATGAGTATTTGCATAATTCTCTCTCTTCTGCTCAATTGCTCTTACTTCACTTCAAGTGTATTCATACTATGCTCGAGTGGTGTTTTTCCATCACTCGAGTGAGAGCCATCTTACCCGTTGTATTTAAGTAACCCCTTGGTACTTTTATCTCCTATGTTAACCCCTGTTTTACAAGCTTAGAAACAAAGTATATGATATAGTTCTTGACTCAAGCATTTATCTCGTACTCAAGTGCAACTTTACTTGTCACTCGAGTGATACATCCAGTGCTCGAGTAACAGCCCTACAAAAACAATTTCTACATACTTTGATGCCTAAGTCAGTATGGTTATCATCAAAACTCATATTAAACATAGTAATTATCAAGAAAAACTTACAACTCATTGAGATTAACCATTCCTAATTCTCTTCGTATATATAAAAATTGATCTTTAGCTATCGACTTTGTGAATATGTCAGCAAGTTGAAGATGTGTCGGTATGAATTCTACTTTGACATCCTTCTTTTATACATGATCTTGAATGAAGTGATATTGGATATCTATGTGCTTGGTCCTTGAATGTTGTATAGGATTCTTGGTCAAACTAATAGTGCTAGTGTTATCAAAGTAAATTGGTATCTCCTTTAAATATATCCCTAGATCCTGGAGTTGTTGCTTTGACCATAGTACTTGAGAACAACAGCTTGCTGCAACTATATATTTAGCTTCAGTGGAAGATAGTGACACTATGTTCTACTTATTGCTGAACCATGAAACTAGAGAGCCTATAAGAAATTGACATTGTCTACTGGTAATTTTTCTATTAGTTTTATATCCTCCATGATTTGAATCTGAATAGGCCACCAAATATTCATTTCCGCTTTTTGGATACCATAGGCCAATTTCTGCAGTGTCTCCTAGGTATTTAAAATTTTTTTTACAATTTCTATATGTGATACCTTAGGAGCAGATTGATACCTTGAACACATTCTAACATTGAATTGTATATCCGGTCTGCTTGCTGTTAGATAGAGTAATAAACTAATCATTCCTCTATATTTAGTGATGTTGAAGTCAAGGCCTTTTATGTCAACATCCAACAACTTTGTAGAACTCATTAGAGTATCAGCTCCATTCATTGTCCATTCTGTACTTCTTCAACACCTCCTTTAAATATTTTGTTTGAGATACAAATATCCCATTCTTCCTTTTGCTTGATTTGAAGTCCAAGAAAGAAGTTTAATTCTCCCATCATGGACATTTCAAACTCTCCCTGCATAAGCTTAGAAAACTCTTGATAAAGAGATTCGTTAGTAGCACCAAAAATAATATCATCAGCATAAATTTGAACAATTAGAAGATCATTTTTATTATGTTTGATGAAAAGAGTTATATCTACTTTTCCTTTGACAAAGTTTTGATCAAGAAGAAATTTGTTTAGCCTTTCATACCAAGCTCTGGGTGGTTGTTTTAAACCATACAAAGCTTTCTTAAGTTTAAAAACATGATCAGGTTTTGTTTCTCCTTCAAAACCAGAAGGTTGTTCTACATATACTTCCTCCATAATATAACCATTTAGAAAAGCACTTTTCACATCCATTTGATAAAGTTTAAAACCTTTAATGCAAGCAAAGGCTATGAGTACTCGTATTGCTTCCAATCTTGCCACTGGAGCATATGTTTCCTCATAATCAATACCTTCTTCTTAATTATAGCCTTTGGCAACCAATCTTGCTTTGTTTTTCATAATGATTGCTGATTCATCAAGTTTGTTTTTGAAAACCCATTTTGTTCCTATAACTGAGTGATCTTTAGGTCGAGGAACCAAATCCCAAACTTGATTTCTTCGAAATTGATTTAATTCTTCTTCCATAGCAATCACCCAATCATTGTCAGATAAAGCTTCTTCAATATTAGAATGTTCAATCTCAGAAATAAAAGCAGAAAAAGTTACCTTATTGAGTATTCTATTTCTGGTTTTGACACCTTCGTGAATATCTCTAATTATTTGATCAATTGGATTATCTTTAATATGTCACCATGCTTTTGATTGAGCGTAATCATCGACATCTTCTATATTTTGAAAGCTATTTGTTTCAAAATCATTCTGTTTTGAAATAGTTTTGTTTTTCTTTATCAAATCAATTTCTTCTTCATCAAAATTCTTTATATAAGAATCAAGTTTATTAAACACAACATGAATGGATTCTTCAACGGTACATGTTCTTTTATTAAAGACTCTATATGCTTTACTTCTATTAGAATATCCTAGAAATAAACCTTCATCAGACTTTAAATTAAATTTACCCAAGTTTTCTTTACTGTTGTTGTGAATAAAGCACTTGCATTTGAAGATGTGTAGATGAGCAAGATTTGGCTTTCTCCCTTTATAGAGTTCATATGGTGTCTTTCCAAGTAACTTGCGAATATATGCTCAATTTGAAATATAGCATGCGGTACTCATTGCATCCGCCCAGAATACTTGCGATATTTCTTTTTCATTGAGTATTACCCTTGCCATTTATGTGAGGACTCTATTCTTCCTTTCTACTACTCCATTCTGCTTAGGCGTTCTACGTGTAGAAAAGTTGTGATCTATTCCCTCGTTGTTGCAGAAATCTTCAAAGAGTTGATTGTCAAATTCTCCTCCATGGTCTATCCTGATAGAGACAATAAAAATACCTTCCTCATTTTGAACCTTCTTAGCAAACATAATAAATTCGACAAACGTTTCATCTTTTGAAGTAATAAATATAGTCTATGTAAATCTTGTAAAATCATCGACATTTACTAAGGTATATAGATTTTCTCCAAAACTTTTTTCTCTTGCTGGACCTACCAAATCCATATGAAGTAATTGTAAAGGCTTGAAAGTAGAAATCTCATACTTTGTTTTGAATGAAGATTCAGTTTGTTTGCCTTTTTGACATGCCTCACAAATCATGTCTTTTTTGAATTTAAGTTTAGGAAGACCAACAACTAAATCTTTTCTAATCAGTTTGTCAAGTTGGTTCATATTAACATGAGTCAGACGCTTATGCCATAACCAACTCTCCTCTGATTTGCTAAGAAAACAATTTTTAGAAGAATTTGAATTTAAATCAATAGTATAACAGTTACCATCCCTTTGAGCTTGGATCTTTGCCTTGATGGATTCTTTATTAAGCATTAAATCCTTCTTGCTTTCTATCAAGCATTCTTCTGAATCAAGGATCACCTTGTTATCTCTGTTACTGCTTTGACTCACTCTCAGGAGGTTGTGGCATAATCCTTCAATGTAATATACATCATTGGTTTGAACACCATTTACTTCACTAATTCCAGCAATGTGCCTAGATTGGTTACCTCCAAAAGTTACCTTTCCTCCTTCTCTGGTTTCTAGTATGGTGAACTTATTTCTGTCACCAGTCATGTGTCTTGAGCATCCACTACCAATTACCACTTGTTTGCTCGTAATGCTTTGAGACATAACTAGACTAAGGTGATCAAGTTTTTAGTACCCACACTTTCTTGGGTCCTTTGTGGTTAGTATGCATTACTTTTAGTACATGTGTCCCTTTCAGAACCCATTTATATGTACCAATGACCTGTCCTTTTCTAAAATAAAACAATGAAGTATAATGTCCTTTCCTATTACAATAACTACATGATGCAATTGGATTTGATGTAAGCACAGAATTCTTAAAATATATGAGATAAATTCTACTGCCATTTTTCTTATTTCCTTTGTTTTTATCCTGATCAGACTTATATCCAATTCCAAATTTATCAAAGGAAACTCTCTGAGATTTTAGAATAACTTTTAGAGTTTTACTTCCTTTAGTAAATCTTTCCACAGTTTTTGTTAAATTACTTATTTTCTTATCTTTTTCTTAACATAATGCACATGATGATGTGACAATATTTTCTAATTCTTTTACTTTCTTGTTATAACTAACCATTTCTTTAGCTACCTTGATGAATTTAGTATGCAATGCATTATATTCAGATAATAACTCATCATAAGTAGGTTCAGAATCACTTACCTTGGAATTTGATTCTTCTTCTTTGGCTACCAAGCATAGATTTACAACTTCGTCGTTGTCACTTTCTTCATCCGACTAGCTATCAACCCATATAGATGAGAAGTATGCTTTCTTCTTCTACTTCTCCTTGTCTTTATTTTTGAAGCATTCAGATTTGATGTGTCCAGGCTTTCCACATTTATAGCATACTATCCGTTACTCCTTGTTTTCTTTCTTGGTTGGTCCACCTGATAATTCTTGAAATTCTTTTGGCCTCTTTTATAGAACTTCTTGAATTTTCTCATGATCATTTCCATATCATCATCATCATGGACATCTTCATTTTTAGAAGACTCTTCTTCCTTAATAGCTTTAAGTACAACTCCTCTTTTCTTTTTATCATCAAATTCTTCTAGTTCCTTCTTAAACCTTATCTTTCCTTCATATTCAGAAAGACTACCAAAGAGAGCAGCTACGAATCTCTATGAATTTTGGTCAAATGATTTCCCAAGTGTAGATAGTTGATTAACAAGATGAGTATATCTTGTTAGATCCCAAGTTTTGATGATAACAATAATTCAATTATGTGCAAAACATGTTTTCAGAAGGTTAAGAAAAGTTTCCAAGTTACCAAATGCATATTTGTTGATTTGCTGATATCTGCTGTGAAATTGCACTGGAGTGCTCGAGCAAGGATTTTGCACTCGAGCATAGATCTTTTCTGTGCTCGAGCAGGTGCGAGAGAAAGCCAGGAAGTGTGTACCCGAGAGGCATTCTCCCTTTGTGTTCACTAGATCACTCGAGCACAAGGTATGCACTCGAGCAGAGAAGTCATTCTCACTCGAGCACACATGCGAGTGAGGGTCTGCGAGTGCTTGGCCGAGAGCAAGTAATAGCATGCTTCCATCATTCACTCGAGCAGAGACATCAATGCTCGAGCATGAGCATTCTGTGCTCGAGCAAGGTACTGCGAGTACTTGGCCGAGAGTCATGAAGTTCAGAGAAGTGCAAGTGTGCTCGAGCACACCCATATATGCTCGAGTGACACGTCAATGCTTGCGAGTGAAAATTCTATCCCTCTCCAGATTTGTTGCGAGTGCTTGTTCAAAAGGTATAATTCTTGAGAATATTCTTCTCACTCGAGCAGGAGTCTTTGTGCTCGAGTGAGGGCCTACATCACTCGCAAGTGAAAATTCTATCCCTCTGAAATCCTGATGCGAGTGATGGTTTTGAGAGCATATTCCTTGAGAATATGCGTCTCACTCGAGCAGAGGTAAGTGTGCTCGAGTGAGAGTCCATATCACTCGCGAGTACAAATTCTCACTCTTATCAAAATGGTGTGCGAGTGATGACCCGAGAAGACATTCCCTGTGGATATTGCAAGATCACTCGAGCAGAGGTTTTGTGCTCGAGTGAGACCCCTCTTCACCCGCGAGTGAAGATTTTGTCTCTCTGATAATCTATGCAAGCACAACCCGATAACAGAGGTATATGAAGGAAAATAGGAGATCACTCGAAGTGAGACTTTCATGCTCGAGTGATGCCCTGTTTGTCCACCGAAAATGCTAAGTATCACAACGTTCATTCCGAATATGGTTTATTGTTATTAATTCATATCATCATTACTTTTTATCATTGTTTAACATTGTTTTGATTGTTTTAAAAGTATGATACAGGAATATGAATGTTTGAATTGAACCATATGAGGAAAGTGATACAACGGCAGACAAGATGATTATAAACACGCTGGCACCTACCGCACTCAGATTATTCAAACATGCACGTGTCTGCCAATACTTTCAAATATCCCGCTCCACAAATGAAGAATTTCCAAACGGGCAAAAACTGGAGCAACTATATATATGCAGAGACTCAAAGAGAAAATAGAACAACGTAGCACAAGAATTCACAAGCTTATACCAAGTCTCTGTTATTCATCATTTTCCTCTGTATACACATTGATCTTCAGTGTTTATTCATTAGCTCTGTAAGAGAGTCTTCAAACAATTCAAAATTCTATGTGTATTTGATCTCAAGGTATTGGGACCTTGTTGTGTCTTCCACTCTTAAGCCTTATAAGATACAAGCAGAAGAGAACGTTTCTGCTCGTAAGACTTACAGTGGTGTAAGTAGGAGAGAACGTTACTACTCATAAGTCTTGTATATAAGCAAGTGAGAAGAGTCATAGGTTGTTTTTCTGCACGTAAGACTTGTCGTAAGGGGGAGAGAAATTTCTTGTTGAGAGAATATTTCTGCTCGTAGTCCGTTTAAGGATGATTGTTGTTTTGTGGCGTTCTGAGAGCCCATTGAATCTTGGAGATATAGTGAAAAGCTCAGTAGATCTTGATCTCTGAGGACTGGACGTAGGCCTGGTTGTTAGGCCGAACCAGTATAACTCTCTTTGTTCAAATCTTCTCAACTCTACTCTATCTACTATATTTTTCATATCACCACATCAAGCGAAAAATTTATAACATCACCCAATTCACCCCCCCTCTTGGGTGAAGCTTGCCTCTTTCATTTGGTATCAGAGCCTCGTCTTCTCCGAAGAGCCTAACAGCTTGAGAAGGATCCGACAAATGGCAACAATGGGTGAAAATATCCTTCCAGACGGTGCTTCAATCACTAGACCTCCTGGTTTTGCTGGAGAACATTTTTCGTTCTGGAAAGCCAAATTCAGAGTGTTCATGACGGCCAACGAGTACGGATTGTGGAATGTTATACAAGATGGTGACTATGTTCCAATAAAGAAAATCGAAGATAGAGCAGTTAAAAAGAGCTCAGATGAGTTTGACGAGAATGACAAGAGGTTAGTAACATTAAATAGTAAAGCCATTTTAATGATACAGAGTGCTCTTAGTCAAAAAGAATATTTTCGTATATGTACTCTACCTACTGCCAAAGATATGTGGGATACTCTTGAAATTGCTCATGAAGGTACATCTGGAATCAAAGAAAATAGAATCAATACTTTGATTACAGAATATGATTTATTTCGTATGAAATCTGGAGAAAGTATATCAGAATTTGAACTAAGGTATACTCATCTTGTTAATCAATTATCTGCTCTTGGAAACACGTTTGATCAAAATTCCCAGGTAAGAAAGATTCTTAATATTCTTACGAAAGAGTGGGAAGCAAAGGTGACAGCCATCGAAGAAGCCAAAGGAGAGTCTATGAGATCCGTAGCTGCTCTCTTTGGTAGTCTTTCTGAATATGAAGGTAAGTTGAGATTCAAAAAGGAACTTGAAGAATTCGATGATAAAAAGAAAAAGGGAGTTGCATTTAAAGCTATTAAAGAAGAAGAAGAAACTTCCGAGAATGAAGATGTTCCTAGTGATGATGAAATGGGAATGATCGTGAGAAAATTCAAGAAATTCTACAGAAGAGGACAAAGGAACTTCAAGAATTATCAAGGTAGACCAAGCAAGAAAGAAAACAAAGAACAACAAATAGTATGCTATGAATGTGGGAAACCATGACACATCAAATCTGAATGCTTCAGAAACAAAGACAAAAAGAAGCAGAAAAAGAAAGCATATATATCATCTATTTGGGGTGATAGTTCGTCAGACGAAGAAAATGACAACGACGAAGTAGCAAATCTATCCTTGGTAGCTAAGGAAGAAGAATCAGACTCTGAGGTAAGTGACTCTGAACCCTCTTATAATGAATTGTTATCTGAATATAATGCATTGCATATAGAATTCATCAAAGTTGCTAAAGAAATGGTTAGTTATAAGAAGAAAGTAAAAGAATTAGAAAGTAATGTCATATCATCATATGAAATGTGTAAAGAGAAAGATAAGAAAATAGAAGATTTAACAAAGATTGTTGAAAAGTTTACTAAAGGAAGTGAAACTCTCAAGGTTATCTTAAGTTCTCAGAAAGTTTCCTTTGATAAATCTGGAATTGGATATAATGCTATGCATAATAAGAATAAGAAGAGTAGTAGAGACTATCTTAAATACTTCAGGAATTCTGTGCATACATCGAATCCATTTGTATCATGCAATTATTGTAATAGGAAAGGACATTATACTTCATCATGTTATTTCAAAAAGGGAAAGGTTGTTGGAACATATAAATGGGTTCCGAAAGGGACACATATTCCAAATACTAACCACAAAGGACCCAAGAAAGTGTGGGTACCTAAAACCTGATCATCTTATTCTAGGTATGTCTCAAAGCATCTCGAGCGAACAAATGGTATATTGATAGTGGATGTTTGAGACACATAACTGGTGACAAAAATAAGTTCACCATGTTTGAAACTAGAGAAGGAGGAAAGGTGACATTTGGAGGAAATCAATCCGGACGTATTGCTGGAATTGGTGAAGTGGGAAGAACCGATGGCATTCAAATCAACGAAGTATATTATGTTGAAGGGTTATGCCACAATCTCTTAAGCGTAAGCCAAAGCACTGACAAAGATAACTGGGTGATTTTCGACTCGAAAGAATGCTTGATAGTAAGCAAGAAAGATCTACTCTTAAACAAAGAAACTATCAAGGCAAAGATCCGAGCTCAAAGGGACGGTAATTGTTATACTATTGATTTAAATTCAAACTCTTCTGAAAATTGTTTTCTTAGTCGATCAGAGGAAAGTTGGTTATGGCATAAGCGTTTGGCTCATGTCAATATGAATCAACTTGACAAATTGATTAAGAAAGATTTAGTTGTAGGCCTTCCTAAACTCAAATTCAAAGACGACATGATTTGTGACGCATGTCAAAAAGGCAAACAAACTAAATCTTCTTTTAAAACAAAATATGAAATTTCTACTTCAAAACCTTTACAGTTGCTTCATATGGATTTGGTAGGACCTGCAAGAGTGAAAAGTTTTGGCAGAAATTTATATACATTAGTAATTGTTGATGATTTTACAAGATTTACATGGACTATATTTATTGCCTTAAAAGATGAAACTTTTACTGAATTTATTATGTTTGCCAAAAAGGTTCAAAATGAGAAAGGTATTTCTATTGTCTCTATTAGAACAGATCATAGAGGAGAATTTGATAATCAACTGTTTGAAGAATACTGCAACAATGAAGGAATAGATCACAACTTCTCAGCCCCTAGAACACCTCAACAAAATGGAGTAGTGGAAAGGAAGAACAGAGTGCTTACAGAAATGGCAAGAGCATTACTTAATGAAAAAGATATGTCACAAGTGTTCTGGGCAGATGCAATGAGTACTGCATGCTATATTTCAAACAGAGCATATATTCGCAAATCCATTGGAAAGACACCATATGAACTTTACAAAGGAAGAAAGCCAAATATTGCTCATCTTCATATCTTCGGGTGTAAGTGTTTCATTCACAACAATGGTAAGGAAAATTTAGGTAAATTTGATTCAAAGTCTGATGAAGGTATTTTTCTAGGATATTCTAATAGAAGTAAAGCTTATAGAGTTTTCAATAAAAGAACATGTACTATTGAAGAATCTATTCATGTTGTGTTTGATGAAATTGAATCTCAGACAAAACTTAATGATGAAGAAGAAATGGATTCAATCAAGAAAAACAAATCTATTTCAAAACAGGATGATTTTGAAACAAATGATTTTCAAAATTTAGAAGATGTCGATGATCATGCTCAACCTAAAGCATGGAGACATATGAAGGATCATCCAATTGATCAAGTTATAGGAGATATTCAAGAAGGTGTCAAAACCAGAAATAGAATTCTCAATGAGGTAACATTTTCAGCTTTTATTTCTGAAATTGAGCCTTCTAATATAGAAGAAGCTTTATCTGACAATGATTGGGTGATTGCTATGCAAGAAGAACTAAATCAATTTCAAAGAAATCAAGTTTGGGATTTGCTTCCTCGACCTAAAGATCATACGGTTATAGGGACCAAATGGGTTTTCAAAAACAAACTTGATGAATCAGCAATCATTGTGAGAAATAAAGCAAGATTGGTTGCCAAAGGCTATAATCAAGAAGAAGGTATTGATTATGAGGAAACATATGCTCCAGTGGCAAGATTGGAAGCAATATGAGTACTCTTAGCTTTTGCTTGCATCAAAAGTTTTAAACTTTATCAAATGGATGTAAAAAGCGCTTTTCTAAATGGTTATATTATGGAGGAAGTATATGTCGAACAGCCTCCTGGTTTTGAAGATGAAACAAAACCTGATTATGTCTTCAAACTTAAGAAAGCATTATATGGTTTGAAACAAGCACCCAGAGCTTGGTATGAAAGACTAAGCAAATTTCTTCTTGATCAAGGTTTTGTCAGAGGTAAAGTTGATACAACTCTATTCATCAAACATAACAAAAATGATATTCTAATAGTTCAAATTTATGTTGATGATATTATTTTTGGTGCTACTAACGAATCTATGTGTCAAGATTTCTCTAAGATTATGCAGGGAGAATTTGAAATGTCCATGATGGGAGAATTGAACTTCTTTCTTGGACTTCAGATCAAACAAAAGAAGAATGGCATATTTATATCTCAGACAAAGTATTTGAAAGAGTTGTTGAAGAAATATGGACTAGATAATGCTAACGGAGCTGATACTCCAATGAGTTCTACAACATTGTTGGATGCTGATGTAAAGGGACCTAGCTTCAACATCACAAAGTATAGAGGAATGATTGGTTCATTACTCTATCTCACAGCAAGCAGGCCAGATATTCAGTTCAGTGTAGGAATGTGTGCAAGGTATCAATCCAATCCTAAGGTATCTCATGCAGAGACAGTAAAAAGAATTTTCAAATATCTAGGAGATACTTCAGAGCTTGGACTTTGGTATCCAAAAAGAGGGAACGAGTATTTAATGGCATATTCAGATTCAGATCACGGTGGATATAAAACTGACAGAAAGAGTACCAGTGGACAATGTCAATTTCTCGGAGGTTCTCTAGTGTCATGGTTCAGCAAGAAGCAGAACACAGTTTCATTATCTTTGACTGAAGCTGAATATATAGCTGTAGCAAGCTGCTATTCTCAAGTGCTATGGTTGAAACAACAACTTCAAGATTTGGGAATTTATTTAAAAGAAATCCCAATCTATTGTGATAATACTAGCACGATAAGCTTGGCAAACAATCCTGTACAACATTCAAGAACCAAGCATATAGACATTCGACATCATTTCATTCGGGATCATGTTCAAAAGAAAGATGTCAAAGTGGAATTTATACCAACTCATCTTCAACTTGCGGATATTTTCACAAAACCAATTGCAAAAGAGCAATTCCTCTATATTCGAAGAGAATTGGGAATGGTTAATCCCAATGAGTTGTAAGTTTTCTTGTTAAAAAGTTTAATTAAATGTTTCTTTTGATGATAACCATACTGACTTTAGCATCGGAGTGGCCAAAATTTGTTTTTGCAGGAGTCTCACTCGAGCACTGAAGGTACTGCTCGAGTGAGAAGCTGTGTCACTCGAGCACAAGCAGCTCTGCTCGAGCACAGCACTATTTAGGATACTCTGTTCTCTGATAGTTAAAACAGAGGTTAACAGAGGAGTTAAGAATACCAAGGGAATATATCAGAAACAACAGTGAGAATTGAACTCACTCGTGAGTGAGGAATTCTCACTCGAGCATGGTATGAACATGGTTGAGGTGAGGAATGCTTGCTCGAGTGAAGAAAAGGAAGTCCTTCGCAAAAGCTATCCAAATCATGGTTACTTAAATATATCAAGGAATTCACAATCCAGGTACGTTTTTACTTGTTTCTTTATTTTTCCAGAATATCACTCGAGTACAGCTAGAACACACTCGAGCACAGTATGAACATCACTCGAGCACTAGGGTTCATGCTCGAGCACTGTCACTTATATCAGTTACTGGGGAGCTCAGAACGTCGCACTTCCTCCTCTCACTCGAAGTGCTTTCTCACTCGAAAGACACAACTCTTCATCTTCAACCGTTTTCTCATCATTCAATCACGTCTTTCTGCTTCAAATCGCCGTTACAACCTTTCAATCTTCTATAAGAGGTGATTTTTATCTTCTGCATTTCTCACTTGTGCCCTAATCTCCACTTATCTTTCTTTCAAAAAAAACTGAGAGTTTTTATTTATCTTCCACTTTCTTTACAATGGCAAGAACAAAGCTACCCTTTATTCCTCAAAAATCTCACTCTCCTTCTCCTACTCACTCTGCTGCCAGTGAATTTGGAACCCCTGAACTTACTCCTCCATCTCCCAAAATCTCTTCCTCACCTTCACCTCCTCCTAAACCAAAAACCAAAAAGAGGACTCCGGCTAAGAAACCTCATCCAAAGCCTCAAGTTTCAAAGAAAGACCAACCTCCTCAAAAGAAACCAAAGGGGGTGGTATTCAAGGAACCAATAATCACCCGGTCTCAATCCAAAGAGGTTCAAGGAAAGGGAAAGAAGAAGGATTCAGAACAACCCCAATCATCTTCTTCTTCTGGGGATACATTCAGTAGACAACTCAGGGAAGCAATAGAAAAATCCAAATTGGACAAGATAGTTGGGAAGATTGCTTCTCAAGCCGGTGTTTCAAGTTCACATCAAGATAAGCACCCAAGTGCTTCTGCTTCAGGAGCACCTTCTGCCTCCCAAGCACCAGTGGATGATCAACTCACTAGTCCTCCTGAGAGATTCAATGTTGCAGAACTTAAGGCTTTATCTCAGAAGGTATATGATGATGAATTTAAACATAGACATTTCTGCCCAGTAGTATATGTTGATCTGGATTATCTAAAAAAGAATTGTCATTTGGACTTGTACCCTTACCTTCAATACTATGCTCCCTGGCTAAATATTCATTTGCCATATTCCCCCACTGTTGTGAAAACTTTCTACTGCAACATGAAAACTCATAATATTATGTCTAGATCCGGTGAGTTGATTGAAGAAGCTGTATCTACAACCATTAGAGGGAAATTCATTATGATTTCTGCCAAAATCATAAATGATATACTTAGTTATGTTGCACCTCCTACTGATCCACCCTCTTTCTCTGCCAATGAAACTTTTAAAATTTTGAGACCAAAAGACCCAATTGGCCCCCTCATTTTCAAGCCTATTGACATGCCTGATAATCACAGAATCCTTCATTACATTTATTCCCGGAGCATAGTCAATAAATCCAAGAACTTTACCCACTTTGCTCAAAAGGATTACTATCTCTTGGCTTCTTTGGTTGCTGGGCAACAAAGGAATGTAGGGGAGATCATTTTTAATGAAATGAGAAGGTTTCATTTTTCTTCAACAAGATCCATAACCATACCTTACCCTCAACTTGTTTCCTTCATCTTGATGAAAAACAAAATTTGGTATTTGGAAGGAAAAGAAAGGATTCTCATCTCAAGGTTTGGTAAGACTCAGTTAACTCACATGGGTATCAATCATCCGGTGAGTCAGACCAAAGCCACATCAAAGAGGGAAGCCACTCCATCCAGAGGAGATGAGGCACAATCATCTGCACAAGGACCTATTCCTCCTCCTTCCTTTCTCAATGCCTCTCTGTCTAATCATCTGACTGAGGTAATTAATCAAGCTGTATCAAGTTTGAAGAAGGAGTTAGTCACTGAATATGAGAAGCTTGTGGAGAAGATGGAAGCACAAGTCATCAATTTGGTAGACAAAGCCAATCTTAATTTTGAACTGATGTTCAAAACTCAGGATGAGATGTCACAGAGGATCACCAATATGGAGACTTTCCTGCACTCCCATTTTCCCTCTTCATCTTCCGGGGTGCCTCCTGAGACCACTCCTCCCTCAGTACCACAGACTCATGTGCTCTTCACCGATCCAGATTCCAATGTAGATGTTACATTTGATCGGTCGCCTTCACTACCTCCCTCATCATCTGTACCACAACCACCATCTCCCTCTGATCAGCCCATTGACCCTCCTCTACCATGATATCCTTTGTTCTACCTCCAGAACCCCATTCTGATGTTGACAAAATGGGGGAGAAGGATGTGTGATGTTTTCTGAGCTTCTGTAGGGTGTATATGGGTGTTTGGGTAGATTTCTGTATTGGGTAGGATTTAATATGTATGTCATTTTGAATTACAAGTTATTATGTTATGTTGTTCAAGTTTTTCTTCAAGTTTTTCCAAAGTTAATGATATGGTTCAAGCTTTAGAATTTCAATGATGTTTCAAGTTATTAAGTTCTTATTAAGTTATATACCTCACACTATACTTACCTTGGTTGTTAAGTGTCCAGAGGAAACATTGCAGGAAAACTTGAATTTGAAACGTAAACTTGATATGCATTTGGAAACATTGAAGAAATTTCAAAAATTTTCAATCTCAATCAATTTCTCTTAAATCTTCATCACAAAGAGTTTTGTCATCATCAAAAAGGGGGAGAATGTTAGATCCCAAATTTTGATGATAACAATAATTCAATTATGTGCAAAACATGTTTTCAGAAGGTTAAGAAAAGTTTCCAAGTTACCAAATGCATATTTGTTGATTTGCTGATATCTGCTGTGAAATTGCACTGGAGTGCTCGAGCAAGGATTTTGCACTCGAGCATAGATCTCTTCTGTGCTCGAGCAGGTGCGAGAGAAAGCCAGGAAGTGTGTACCCGAGAGGCATTCTCCCTTTGTGTTCACTAGATCACTCGAGCACAAGGTATGCACTCGAGCAGAGAAGTCATTCTCACTCGAGCACACATGCGAGAGAGGGTCTGCGAGTGCTTGGCCGAGAGCAAGTAATAGCATGCTTCCATCATTCACTCAAGCAGAGACATCAATGCTCGAGCATGAGCATTCTGTGCTCGAGCAAGGTACTGCGAGTACTTGGCCGAGAGTCATGAAGTTCAGAGAAGTGCAAGTGTGCTCGAGCACACCCATATATGCTTGAGTGACACGTCAATGCTTGCGAGTGAAAATTCTATCCCTCTCCAGATTTGTTGCGAGTGCTTGTTCAAAAGGTATAATTCTTGAGAATATTCTTCTCACTCAAGCAGGAGTCTTTATGCTCGAGTGAGGGCCCACATCACTCGCGAGTGAAAATTCTATCCCTCTGAAATCCTGATGCGAGTGATGGTTTTGAGAGCATATTCCTTGAGAATATGCGTCTCACTCGAGCAGAGGTAAGTGTGCTCGAGTGAGAGTCCATATCACTCGCGAGTCCAAATTCTCACTCTTGTCAAAATGGTGTGCGAGTGATGACCCGAGAAGACATTCCCTGTGGATATTGCAAGATCACTCGAGCAGAGGTTTTGTGCTCGAGTGAGACCCCTCTTCACCCTCGAGTGAAGATTTTGTCTCTCTGATAATCTATGCAAGCATAACCCAATAACAGAGGTATATGAAGGAAAATAGGAGATCACTCGAAGTGAGACTTTCATGCTCGAGTGATGCCCTGTTTGTCCACCGAAAATGCTAAGTATCACAACGTTCATTCTGAATATGGTTTATTGTTATTAATTCATATCATCATTACTTTTTATCATTGTTTTGATTGTTTTAAAAGTATGATACAGGAATATGAACGTTTGAATTGAACCACATGAGGAAAGTGATACAACGGCAGACAAGATGATTATAAACACGCTGGCACCTACCGCACTCAGATTATTCAAACATACACGTGTCTGCCAATACTTTCAAATATCCCGCTCCACAAATGAAGAATTTCCAAACGGGCAAAAACTGGAGCAACTATATATATGCAGATACTCAAAGAGAAAATAGAACAACGTAGCACAAGAATTCACAAGCTTATACCAAGTCTCTGTTATTCATCATTTTCCTCTGTATACACATTGATCTTCAGTGTTTATTCATTAGCTCTGTAAGAGAGTCTTCATACAATTCAAAATTCTATGTGTATTTGATCTCAAGGTATTGGGACCTTGAGAGGGTTGTTTTTCCTTACGAGAGAAGCCATTGAGAGAATTCCTTGTTGTATCTTCCACTCTTAAGCCTTATAAGATACAAGCAGAAGAGAACGTTGCTGCTCGTAAGACTTACAGTGGTGTAAGCAGGAGAGAACGTTACTGCTCATAAGTCTTGTATATATAAGCAAGTGAGAAGAGTCATAGGTTGTTTTTCTCCACGTAAGACTTGTCGTAAGGGGGAGAGAAATTTCTTGTTGAGAGAATATTTCTGCTCGTAGTCCGTTTAAGGACGATTGTTGTTTTGTGGCGTTCTGAGAGCCCATTGAATCTTGGAGATATAGTGAAAAGCTCAGTAGATCTTGATCTCTGAGGACTGGACGTAGGCCTGGTTGTTAGGCCGAACCAGTATAACTCTCTGTGTTCAAATCTTCTCAACTCTACTCTATCTACTATATTTTTCATATCACCACATCAAGCGAAAAATTTATAACATCACCCAATTCACCCCCCTCTTGGGTGAAGCTTGCCTCTTTCATATCTAAGTTTGAATTATGAGATTCTTTCTTTAGGTTTCATACGAAATAGATCATACTCTGTAACTAGAGTATTGACTCTATTTTCTTTGATTCTGGATGTGCCTTCATGAGCGATCTCAAGAGCATCCCATATATCTTTAGCTGTTGGTAGAGTGCAGATTCAGAAATATTCCTTTTGACTGAGGGCACTCTATATCATTAAAATAGCTTTACTATTTAACGTTACTAATCTCTTGACATCTTCGTCAAACTCCTCTTGGCTCTTTTTAATGACTCTATCTTCGATTTTCTTTGTTGGAACATAGTCACCTCTTATATCACACTCCATAAACCGTATTTGTTAGCCATCACGAACATTCTGAACTTAGCTTTCTAGAACAAAAAATGTTCTCCAACAAAACCAGGCTATCTAATGATAGAAGCTCTGTCTGGAAGGATGTTCTCACCCATTGTTGCCATTTACTGGATCCTTCTCAAGCCGTTAGGCTCTTCGGAGAAGACCTTGCTTTTATACCAAATGAAAAAGGCAAGCTTCACCCAAGAGGGGGTGAATTAGGTGATGTCACAAATTTTTGGTTAATACAGTGATATGAATTTAACTGTAAATAGAGTAAAGTTGAGAAGATTAACACACAGAGAGTTATACTGGTTCGGCCCAAAACTCAGGCCTACGTCCAGTCCTCAGAGATCAAGACCTACTGAGATTTTCACTATACTTCAAGATTCAATGGGCTCTTGGAACACCGTAAAACAATAATCATCATTGAATGGAGTATAAGTAGAAATATTCTAACACTTAAAAATTTCTCTCCCCCTTACGACAGGTCTTACGTGGAGAAAAACAAACCTATGACCTTTCTCTCTTACTTACGTATACAAGTCTTATGAGCAGCATCGTTCTTTCCTGCTTACACCATTGTAAGTCTTACGAGCAATAACATTCTCTACTACTTGTATCTTGTAAGTCTTATCAGCATAAAGTTCTACTAGGAATTCTCTCAACTACTTCTCTTATAAGGATATCTTCCCTCTCAAGGTCCCAGTACGTTGAGATCAAATGAAAATAGAATATGAAGTGTATACAGACTCTCTTATAGAGCAAATATGATAAACACTGAAGTATAATAAGAATACAGAAAAAATGTGAATAACAGAGACTCATGAATTTGCTTGTCTGAATTCTTGCACTTCATTATCTTTGATTGTCTCTGAAGCTCTGCATTTATGACAAGCTGATTTTTCCCATTGAATAATAATCATTGTAGAGCAGAGCATTATACTGTGGAATAGCATGTGTACATTTGAAATCTTTGAACATAATAGGTACGTGCTTGTTTAGTAGTAATGATTCTGTCTGTCGTTCTTTGACTTCCTTTATGCTTTTCTAATTCAAATAACCAACCACCTATATCACACTTGTAATATATGTTAAATGATGTTAAATAATAATAACAAGTGGAAATAAAGTGATTAAAAAATATTAAACCATATTCGGATTGATCGCTGTGAGTCAGTGATGTTTTGGCTTCTGACAGAGGATTACTCGAGTGTACTAGGCCTCACTTGAGTGAATCTTCATATATGCACTTCTACTTTAGCTTTTGTGTTGCACTTCTACATGATTTTGAGAGAGTGAATTTTCAAACTTACGAGTGATGTGGGACCTCACTCGAGTTCAAATCCCCTCACTCGAGTACACCTATATTTTACACTATGAGCCCACGTCTCTGGATAACACTAGCATCCCATTTTATCAAGAGTGAGATTTTGCACTTGCAAGTGATATGGGCCCTCACTCAAGCATACTTACTCTTACTCGAGTGAACAATATATTCTTGTACAAGATACTCTTTTGCTTCAGCACTTGCATCAAAATGGAGAGAGTTGGATTCCACACTCACAGGTGCTGAGGTATCACTCGGGTGTAGTATCCTCTACTAGAGCATACTTTCTCTTCCATGCACTTCGTAACTCTCAGGCAAACACTTCTTGTTCCTCACTCACTTGGACTCAAGTACAGTTTGCATTTTGAGTTTACCTTGTTCTTGGGTAAACACTTCCTCTGCCATACTTGCAAGGACTCGGGTGTACTTGAGATTATCACTCGAGTAGAGGTTCTGTGCTCGAGTGAGATGATGATATCCTATCTCTATTATTGCTCTCTGTCAAACACTTGCACAAGTGTCCCTTTATGCTCTAGTATAAATCTCATCATCACTCGAGTTGTCCTGGAATTTTCAGCTAGAGCTTGCTTCTGTCTAATACTTTTTGTCCAACACTTGCATGTGCTCGAGTGCAAAAGTGCTTGATACTTGAGTGCTAGGTCTATCACTCGAGTACATCAGTTAATATAGCAGCAATGACCTCTGAACTTAGTGATATGCATTTGGTAATACTTTGGTAATAATTTCAGCTATTGTTTAAACTTACAAAACATTATATTCTTACTATATCTCACAACAATCTTTTGTTATCATCAAAACTTGGAATCTAACAAGTGTTTCTTCCTCCTTTTTCTTTCCTTTTTAGCCAAAATTCACCCTTATGATTGGGGCAAAAATTGTTCTCTTTATTTCTCAATTTTAGGCTTTAATAATAGACCTTTTGAAAAACAAAAATTGGCTTCACAGCTTGATTTAGCTCAATTTTCATGTGACCTCAACTAGAGGTATTTTTTGTCATTCCAAATGTACCAAAATTCATCATTTTTTCTATTAGATGGCATAAATATTTATAAAAAATATTGGTGAATAAAAAGTGGGGTATTAAAGGTTAGTACAAGGTGATCCTTCTTAAACCAAGGGCTTAGACATGAGGATCCTTCCCTTATAAGGGTTCTAGATATGGTGATCCACCCCTAAGTGAGAAAGGATATGCGATCCTCCTCGTACAAGTTATTGGCCAATGACAGTAATATTGTATTGTGTGTGATTTATACGTTTATTTGCTGGCATGATAATTAGGTGTTGTTTTGCTTGTGACTACTATTTGAGTAATTTTCATGTTTAAGAAAGGCTTCCTATTGCTACTTGGATTTCTCCCCAAAATCCCACCTCATCCAACCCTAACATCCACAGGTGCTAGCACATATGTACGCAAGGTTAAAGAAGTGATAACCTACATCGTTTGAGATATAATGTCTGCAAGCTTATAATATGATATTATTGATTTGATATATATGGAAATGAACTTCAATTGCAACACTTTTGTAAATTTTTGTATACTTTTAATATGACATACCAACAAATAAAAATATAAATCACACAAAACACAACATGACTGTTGTTAGCTAATAACTTGTAAAGGAGGAATGCCATGTCCTTTCTTACTTAGGGGTAGATTGCCATGTCCTAGCCCTTGGTTTAGGAAGGATCACCATGCCCTAGCCTAATTAGGAAGGATCACCATGTCCTGCCTTTAGCTATTATGTCTAAGAACAACAATAAATTACATACAAATACAACAATTCACAAAACATGGTTGTAAAGCAATGCAAGCAACAATATAGTCAAGTAATAAACAAGTAACATGAGGGGGTAGTATTGCTATATGATACTCTTAACTTAAACCGATATTAGTAGATCTTCTCAAAGAAACATAACCTACACTAGAAGATTAAGGAATTCTTAACCAGTCTTATCACCTAACTTTAGATAGCAAGAGGAGAAACCTTAAGGAATAGAAGAGGACTAGAGGAGATGGATGAAGAATGATGAAGCTAGAAGGCATATCTATAGGCGGAGGAAATCAATAAAATATTTGCATGTAGTTGGATATGAGTCATGCAGATATTGACTCACCATTTGTTGCTTGACACCTTATCTGCCATGTGTCATGCTGAGAGCATATCACGAAACACCTCATCATGTGATGTGTCATGTAGAACTTACACGATGTCTCTTTGCTTGACACCTTACCAGCTGCAATGTCACTAGTCAGCCTCGTCGTGACACCCTAGTAGTGTTATTGCCATACTTCTTATGGTGCTTATGTTGGAAATTATGCCCTAGGGGCCAATCATTGTACTTTAAACATTGTTATTCAATAAATTTCTCCACTTCATTATCATATTATTTGCATGTTCACTGTGATGACTATCCTTGGATAAATCATAATGATTGTCTTAAATGTCTGTAGTCTGTCATCTATGCAAGAGCAAAGATGAAATGAGACCAGTATGACTTTAAAGAGGTATGGAGATACGAATCACAGTCCTAGGCACTTGTAAGATTATAAGGTGCATGACTAACCTGCTATAAGAAAGCTGCATGTATCAAGTCATAAGCTGGTCTCATGTATAACCACGTCACTATGCCTTTTTAACCTAAGATCATAATGGATTCCTATATGAGAGTCTATCAGGTTTGACCTACTCAAAAGTTACCTTTGACAGGGTGATGATAAGGCTATCTTTGGGCTTGGTGGTTTTCAACCAGAGGAATGTGAATGGTCAAGATGGAATTTGTCCCTCACATTAGTAGAGAGATATTACTGGGCCCCTTAATAGTGTGTCTGAGATATGTATCGCCATACTATGATGGAAAGGAGTTTCCAATTCTATAGTCAGACTACTCATGGATCAAGAAAGTAATGGTTAGGAATAGGAGGATGATATTCTCCATGCCTTATCCTTGACCGAAATATTGTGTGACAAAAGGAACGTCATACGGTTGTATGACAAGTTGTATGGGTTTATCGTCCTCATATGAATTAGGTAGTGTAAAGCCTTACTAGAGGCCACTAACAACTTGTGGGTTAGTATAGTCATTGCCCCACTGCCAACTTCATATGGGCCTATAGGGTTGCACAAAAACATACCCCAACATAAGCTATAATGTCCAGATTCATTGAATCTAAGATATGTCTAGATTTAATGAATGTAATGGTGAATCTAGGGTAGATGAATATATATATATTTTTGAAAAGAAAATTAATAATATTATATATACATATATGCATTTTTGAAATGCATATATATATATATACCTATATATATATTATATCATAATATTATTATATTGTGTTAGTTTTAATTTTAGTTTTATTTGAAAAATTAAATTTAAAAAATAACATGATGAAGATATAATATCTTGGATTGAATTTATAAAGATAAATTAAATCTATTTCCATTGGGTCTTTATTCATATTAAATAAATAGGTTAAATTAAAACTGCTGGATAGATTTAATTAAACCATATTTATTTAATTTGCTTATCAAAAGACAATTGACTGTTTATTGATATGATGTGGATTTTGAAATTAATTAAGATTAATTTTAAAAATCCAATATACATCATAAAATAGAAAGCCCTGACTAATTATTTAGAAAGAATGAGCTAGGGTTTTCTACGTGTGATGAAAGATAGGTGGAGAGCCGTGAGAAAAGAAAACTCTAGAGAGGGACATTAGTGATGCTAGCACGTTGTTCGTGTTGGATTCTTATTCGTGTGGATACCGGTAGAGGGAGCTAATTTGAGTTGTTAGCTCCTTGAGATCGAAAAGAAAGATTAAACACATAAGAATGACACATTTCTCTACTACTCAATTTAAATGTCGTTGACAAGTCCACAATCGGGATTAGAAAATTTTTTGAATTTTAATTTACCGTAGTGCCTACCAATTCAAATAGTGGCATTAAAGCTATGTCAATTGTGCATTTAAGTTGAGTTTGAGAGCTTATTGTGTGCTTGTATATGTGGTATATAGGTTGTATATGATCTTTGAAGGATCTGAGAAGCATATATTTTTGTTTTGATTACTGCTCTGCTGTATAATTTGTTTTCATTTTTCATTATTACTTTGGATTTGATTGTGAATAACCCTATTGCGAGAGATCGTGTTTGTTCATAAAAGGGTTTGCGATTGATGGTGATTAATAGCCTGAATAAAGGTTGTTGACATTCTCTGGTTTTGTCACCAATGATGGATATATTTTTTATTTCAGTAGAATCTTACATTTTTTGTTAGATTATGAAAAATTATCACTTAGATCCTACTTAGGCTCATTTTCCCATAATTATGGCTATTGAAAATCATTGTTTCACACTTTCTGATTGCCTAAAAACTTCTCCTAAGATCATAGGTTGTGGCAAGGGAGCCAGGTCTTCATGGGTTAGGAGTCAGGTAGGGTTTGTGAACTAGGCTTGTTTGTTTTGAACTAGGCCAAAACAAATATTTTTTTTTAAGTTGAGATTTTTTAGGCCAAGACAAAAAAAAATCTCCAAGGGTTACTGCCCCTTGACCCAACCCACTAACCATCTAGCTAGACCGCCGTGGCTAACTATTCATAACGAGACATAATCATAATATTTATTGCTTTTCATATTGCATTAATTGTTATTTGTTGTGGTTTCAATTTCTAAAATTGTTTAGGTATGGTAAAATATATGGCTCCAGTTTTACAAGGGTTGTAGATTTTTTTAAATATGACTTGTGCGCCATTCCTTCCTTACATAGTCTGGATGCACATTCTCTTCTCATCTCACTGCCCTCATATGTTTAGACAAGGTTTCTCAATGTATTTTATTTTCTTACTAAAGAGGTGATGGAAATGGTGCCCTTGGGGCCAATTATTGTACTTTGAACATTATTATTTAATGAATTTCTCTATTTTGTTATCATATTATTCAAATATTCATTGTAATAATTGTATCCTTGGATAAATCATAAAGATTGTCCTAAATGTCCTTGATTAGTCATCTATGCGGGAGCAAATATGAGTTGAGACTAGTATGACTTTGATAAGGTATGGAGATACGAATCAAAGTCTTAGGCACTTGTAAGAGTACAGGGTGCTGAACCGACCCGCTATGAGAAAGCTGAATAGATCAAGTCATAAGCTTATCTCATGTATAAGCACGTCACTAAGACCTTCAACCTAAGATCATCATGGATTCCTATATAAGAGTCGCTAAGCTTTGACATAGTCAAAAGTCACCTTTGACTAGGTGATGATAAAGACTACAATCGAGCTTGTGGTGGTTTTCATGCAGAGAAATGTGAATGGTCAAGATGGAATTTATTCCTCACATCTGTAGAGAGATATTATCGGGCCCCTCGATGAGTAAGTCTGAGAAATGTATGGCCATACTAGATGGAAAGGAGTTTCCATTTCTATTGTCATACTACTTAGGAATTGGGAAAATAATGTTTAAAAATAGGAGGAAGACTTTATCCATGCCTCATCCTTGGCCGAAATATCATGTGACAAAAGGGAGGTGACATGGTTGTTTGATAGGCTGCATCGTGTTAATGATCCTCATATCAATTGGGTAGTGTAATGTCTTACTGGAGACTACTTGCGACTTGTGGGTTAGTACAGTTATTGGCCCACTTCCAAATTCATATAGGCCTATAAGGTCGCACACAAGATTAACCCAACATAAGCTATAATGTCCATGTTCATGAATCTAAGATGTGTCTAAGATTCAATGAATATAATGTTTAATCTAGGGTGGATGAATTTTATACATATATAATATATTGATATAAAATTTGTGAAAGAATAATAATAATAATAATATGTGGTGTTAGTTTCAGATTTAATTTTAATTGATAAATTAAATGACTAACAGTGATAGATATATAATATCTCAGATTTAATTTATAAAAGATAAATTAAATATATTTCTATTAGTTCTTTATTCAGATTAAATAAATAGGTTAAATTAAAACTATTAGATAGATTTAATTAAAGTGAATTTATTTAATTAGCTTATCAAAACAATTAAGTGTTAATTAATGTCAAAAATAATTATGATTAATTTTAAAGATCCAATACAACCATTATTAGTTATAAAAAAATGAAGGGGTAGGATAATCCTAGTACGGATGAGAAAGAAGGAGCCACAAGAAACCCCTAGGAAGACATTGAAAGTGCTAGCACGCAGTTCGTGTTGGTGTTGTATTCGTGTAGATACCGGTAGAGGGAGCTAATATGAGTGTTAGCTCTTAGAGATCGAAAGGCCTAAAACATATAAAAGGTATGATTTTTACTACCCAATTTAAACACCATTGATAGATCCACAATTGAGATTAGTAAACTTTTTCAATTTAAATGTTTCCAATGTGCCTACTAATCCCAACAAGAGGTCCTCTCATTGGCTTGAGAGGATTTAGGTTAGGTGAATCATATTATGTCACGTTTAAATTATGTTTCTTTTGATTAGATCATTACATGCATATTTTACATATACATATTTATTTGTATGAGATACAATCGTGATATATGTATTCATATAAAGAAGTAATTAATTAAGCCCTCCAAATGAAATCTTAACTCATAATACCGTCAATTAATGAATAGTTGTAAGAACCTAGATCGCTCAATTGTAGGTCCCATTAATGTGGATGCATTTGAGTTATCTTGGGGAGACAAGCATGAGTAATGGTGCTACTCACAAAGATTCATTATTGTTTTGACTTAATTGAGATTAACAAAATGGTTTTGGATCTCCAAGAATTGGATGGCTTTAAACATGTCGGATTATATGATGATCGAATCCCATCAACATCTAAGATTATAGTGATGTAATTGGTAAAGAGGTTACCTACCTAAATAACTTGATTTAAGAGTCCTGCCAGAGCAGACTTAAATTTAAGTGAGATATGGATCTTAACCTACTAATTATTATATTGAGGGTTGTTAATTTAGTGGGAGATTACTAGCCAACTTTGCATATTTTATTATAGAATCATGTTGACTAGTAATACTGCTACACTATTATTGCGATCATTCCTTGAGAAGGACAAACTCAATAGGACAAACTTTCTTGACTAGTTTAGGAACTTGAGAATTGTTCTCAAGCAGAAAAGAAAAGCATATATCCTAGATCAACCCATTCCTTAGGAGCTTGCAGCCAATGCTCCAATAGCTTAGAAAGATGCTTACACGAAGCATAAGGAAGATTCTGTAGATGTAGTTTTCTTGATGCTTGCCACCATAGTTCCAGAGCTCTAAAGAGATCTGGAACTTATAGAGGCTCTGAGATGATTGCGCATTTTAAGGAAATATTCTAGCAACAGGAAAGGCAAGAAAGGTATGAGACCATAAAGGCCTTACATTCCTGCAAGATGGCTGAAGGTGCATCAGTTAGTGCTCACGTGTTAAAGATGAAAAGCTACATTGATCACCTTAAGAGGCTTGGATTTCCTGTGAGCCAAAAGTTAGCTACATATTTGATCTTGAACTCTCGGAAAGTTATAACCAATTTGTTATCACCTACAACATCAAGAAATCAATTTCTGAACTATATAGGATGCTTAAAATTGTTGAGCAAAACATTAAGAAAAAGCCCAACACTATTTTGATGGTTCAGAAAGGAAAGGATATGAAAAGGAAATGCAAGAGGAGGTTATATGTACTTCATTATATTTATAGATGATTTTAGCATATATAGATACATCTATCTAATAAAACATAAACTTGAATCTTTTGAAATGTTCAAAATAAAAATGAAGTACAAAACCAACTTGGCAAAATGATTAAGGAACTTTGATCTGATCGAGGTAGTGAATATATGAGCTAAGAGTTCATTGACTATCTTAGGAGTTATGGGATAATCTCACAATTGATTCCTCCAGAAGCACTATAATGGCATGGTATTTCTGAATAAATGAATCGAACACTATTAGATATGGTTCGATCTATGATGAGTCAAATAGATCTTCCACCATCCTTTTGGGGCCATGCCCTAGAGACAGCTGTGTTCACACTAAATCGTGTTCCCTTTTAAGGCAATTAATAAGACACCATATGATATATGGACTGGAAAGAAACTAAGTTTCTCTTTTCTCAAAATTTAGGGATACGAGGTATATGTTAAGGAACAAGCCTCAGGTAAATTAGTGCCCAAATCCTCAAAATGCCTTTTCGTGGGGTATCATAAGGAAATAAAGGGATACCATGTCTACAATCCCACCGATAACAAAGTATTTGTTCTTCAAAACGGTATGTTTCTACAAAGAGAATTTATCTTTAAAAGAACCAGTGGGTGCAAGGTACTTCTTGAAGAAGTTTGAGAGTCACAAGATAGCACAAAACCACAGATGGAAAATAGAGAAGTCTTACAACAAGTTGCAAAGCCTCCTCAAGTAACCTAAGGTTCATATAGATTTGATAGGATACAGCATCCACCTCAGAGATATGGATTTCAGATTACTGAAAGTCGTGATATGTTGCATGTAAAATCCTAAATTTTAGGATTAGAGGCTTGAGAATAGGCTTGATCAAGTGGTCTGCCAGCCCCTGGTTATAAATTATGGGTTATTAGAACACAATTTGTAAAGTCATAATGTGTTGCCATTGTGATTTCTTGCGAGGCATTGAAGTTGTCATGTGTTTTTAAATAACTAGTAATGTCCAATGGATGTGAAATTTTCTAGAATACAAGTCAACATATCAAGCTTTAATTTGATAGGTCATATAAGTCATTTGGACCTGTACACTGAGAGTTATGTATTTTTAAAGTTATCCAAGGAAAATGGAAAGTTTCTGTAGTGGATGCCTCTCAATAGCTAACCATCACATAATCAATTACCCACTCATGTTACACTGCACACAGTATGATAAGGAAGGTTCAAATAGTAATTTCATCCTGAATAGTGCACACAGTACGGCCAGTAAGGTCAACTAGTCATTTGGTCCCAAATACCGAACATGCAAGCATAGATTCATATGGTTATGTTTATAGGAAGACAAATTAGTAATAAGTCCCTCTGTATGTGTTTGTACTGGGCAGTAAGACCAAAATATTCATTTTTGTGAGAATAGAATGACATAATCTGTAAGGCTAAATATACTGGGCAGTATCCCAACAAGGCAATGAGGCCTAGAGCTACTAGTGGACTATGAGGCCTGGGATCATAACTCTTGTTAGACTAGTATGTCCTTAGGCCATCAGATTTTTACGCCGAATAGTGACAGAAGCAGTAAGACCCGATGCACATGTTTGCATGGGGTAGTATACCTAGACAGTAAGACCTAATGGACAAATAGTACAGTACTGGGTTGAGTGACCCTTGAGCACTCAACAGGCTGATAGTATGAATGCTATAGGCATTTCACATGCACAAACATTAGGTCATTGGTTATACATGCTTGAAGAATATGCATCCAGCAGGGGATGAATTGCATATTAAGATAGGATTCCCTGAGGATAATCAATGTTATATGATATCTGAAATTTCGAGGATGAAATTTTATTGACGGGGTGAGAAATGTAATATCCTATATTCTGGGATTTGCGGCTTAAAAATAAGCCTGAATTAGGTAGCCTACTAGCACTAGGTTATAAATTCCAGGTCATTGGATCACAATTTGCAAAGTTATAATGTGTTGCTAGTGTGATTTCCCATGAGTAGTGAAGTTGACATGTGTTTTTGAATAACCAAATGATATCTAATGGATGTAAAATTTTTAGAATAAAAGTAAACATCTCAAACTTTAATTTGATAGTTCATAGAAGTCATTTGGACATATATACAAAGAGATATGTATTTTTGAAGTTAGCTGAGTAAAATTGGCAAGTTTTTGTAGAGTGTCCAATAAATGAAAATTCTTGAATGATGTGCGTCTAATTGGCTAAAGGCAATATTTTTCCTTAAAAATAGACTTGATAAGGGTCACAGCCTTTGGAACCATTGCAATTGGACATCTATGAATAAATATATAAATTTTCAAAGTTTGATGAAAATTCGATCAGCTTTTAATCAATGTGCGAAATTAAAATGGTAGTGGCAAAAAAATGTATGGGCAAAATGGTCTTTTTGGTCATTAAAACAAAAGCTCTTATTTTTCAATAATTAAGGGCCACATGATGTCTAACAAGAAGAGAGGCAAAGGAAAATTTATACTTGGCTCACATTTAATCAAATAGGAGCATTTTTGGCCAAGTAAAGGTGGAAAAGTAAAAAGTAATAACATGTGTTTAATGGCAATAAATAAATATATTTCTAGGATGTGGAACATGATATTTTAAGAGCTAATTAAGCTCTTCTAAAGGCCACAATATACATCCAAGCACAAGAAAAAGGAGAAAGGAAGTGGTCAAACGAAAAAGATGAAGGCATAAGTCAAAAAATTGGCATGTGCTTAATTGTAATAAAATATTATCTTTTAAGGAGGTCGATGATGATTTTTTAAAGATCATTAACCTTCCTCAAGCCTTTATATCTTTGTCCAACACATGAACAAGGATAGTGAAAGAGCTTTAAAGATGCATGAACAAGAAAGAAACACAAATGATTCATGAAGCAAGATCAAGGTGAGTTAGCAAGTAAATTCACTTGTTCTTGTCTTCAATCTCTGGAAAACTCCCTCTAATCTCTATGCCCTCTTGAAATACATATGTAGTAAGGCAAAAGCAAGAGCAAGAAGGAGGAGAGAGGGGATGGTTTTAGAGAGAGGAGGAATAAAAAGCAAAGGTAAACCAAAAACCTTGATTATCTTGTTGGATTCAAGTTTGTAGTTGATGTTATGGCTAATTTGTGGCTTTGTTTTGGCTTGTTTTGTGATTGGGAATGCCAACCCTTAAGGGATGTGCTACCCAAATTGTGATTAATCATGTTCATTAGGTGTTTAAATTGTTAAACAAGTAATTAGAAGTGAAAAGGAGGTGTTTAGTTGAATGGAATCAAGAAAATCCATTTTTTTTCTTTAACTTCCAGATTTCATCTAGGGGCATTTTTTCCATGTTTGAGCTAGAATTTAGTTGATTTGATGATTCCATTTTTTTTAAAATGGAAAATTGTGTAGGGAATATGTGAATTATGAAGCACAGAGGCCCTATAATGTGAAATGACAAAATTACCCTTAAAACCCTAAGTTAGGGCTGCCAAGAGCATTTTTCATCTTTTGCTAGTGAAATTTGTAAAACTGATTTAAAAAATAGATTCTAAATGTGACATTGTGTAGAATTAGCCTAGGTCGTAATTTTTGGAAGAGTACATTTAGATTGAGTATAAAGGGATTTATATTGGGTCCCCAGGGGTATTTTGGTCATTTTGCAGTTTTAAGCAAAGATAACCAACACAATGAGTTTAGAATAATACATGAATGAGTAACAACTCATTTATTATAAATTTAGGATTTTAGATTGGATAGTTGCCCGAGCCGGACACAGTTGACCGATAGACAGGGAAGGAAGGGCAATCCAAGTAGTGAACTTACCCTGCTTGCATGTTTTGATATTTATTCTTGTGTAGTGATGTATGTGATTACTTTACTTGATTATGTAAGAGCATATTTGAATAATGAAGCTTTGTTTCTATTATTCTATGGCCATGAGTATAGTATCTGAAGCATTCAGCATGCAAAAATGTCATTGTGGGGCATGCATTTAGTTAAAGCTAACATGTTATGCACATAGCATATATCTTGCATGTATTATAGTAACTGTTTACTACTGAGATTCCCTAAATCTCATCCTCCCCAACCAACCATTCAGACCTGTGAAAATAGGAGGTGTGCTGAGAACCAAGAAGAGAACTGCACGAAAGGAATGTAGTGGTGGAACGAAGATAGGAAGATGTCTGCGTTCATTATAACGGGTTTAGACAGTCTAGTAGCCCTATGCGGCTATATTATTTGTAATTATTATGTACAATCCTTATGGGGAATTCTTGTAATCAAGTACTTATTATCAGTATTTTTATGCTATTTTTGTGTGCCCACCGAACTACATGTAAACACTCTAAAAATGTGGAAATAAGGTAAGGGCCTTACATTGCTCATTGAGAAAAATAAACCAACCACTTATTTTTAAGCCACAGTGAGACCAAACTTCAAGAAATGGCTAACTGCCTTGAAGTCTGAAATGCAATCCATATACAACATTAGGTATGGACCTTAGTCGATCCACCTGAAGGTGTAAAAACTATCAGGTGCAAATGGGTTTTCAAGGAGAAAATTGACATGGATGGCAATATAAATGTCTTTAAAGCATGATCGATTGCAAAAGGATTCACTCAAACTTATGGTGTACACTATGACGAAACTTTATCCCAAGTTGTAATGGACAAATCAATCAGAATCCTTCTTACCATTGTAGCATATTATGACTATAAAATATGGCAGATAGATGTCAAAATAGCCTTCCTTAATGGAAAGATGCATTAGGATATGTACATGACACAAGCTAAAGGCTATGTGCGTTCAGAGGACTTTGGTAAAATGTGCAAACTGCAAAGATCCATTTATGGATTGAAGCAAGCATCCCGGAGTGAGAATCATCATTTTGATGAAGTAGTCAAAGAGTTTGGATTCATTCAAAACATCATATTCAGCATATCATATCATCCTCAAATAAATAGACAGACAAAACAAATCATACAAACATTAGAGGATATATTAAGGGAGTGTGTCATAGATTTCAAAGGCAGTTGGAATAAATTCCTTCCATTAGTAGAAATTGCCTATAACAACAGTTATCACTCAAGCATATAATGGCTCCCTATGAGGCATTGTATGGAAGGCAATGTCAATCGCCCTTGTGCTAGACAAAATTGTCTGAGAAGTGCTTACTAGGGTCAGATATAATTGATTAGACAACAGAGCATATCAAGGTGATCAAGCAAAGATTGTAACTGCTTAAAGCCGACAAAATACCTAGCTGATAAGAGGCAAAAATCTCTAAGCTTAAGGTCCACGATAACAGGTTTATGAAATTTTCGCCAGTTACAGGTGTCAACAGAGCACTGAAAGTGAAGAAGCCACGTCAGAGGTACATTAGTCCATTTATGATTTTGTCTAAGATTGGGCTAGTAGCATACCGAATAGCTTTACCTCCAAATCTGAGCAGATTACATGATGTCTTTCATGTTTCACAGTTAAAGAAGTATCAACCTTATCCAGAACTTGTGATTGAATATGAAGATGTGGATATGCGAGGAGGATTTCACGTATGATGTCATGCCTGACGAAATCATTGATCGGCAGGAGAAATAGCTCAGAAACAAGTGTATCCCAGTTATAAAGATTGTCTGGAAGGGATTAACTCCTAGAGAAGCAATATGGGAAACTAAAGTCGATATGCGAAAGCGTTACCCGGAGCTTATGGCTATGTATATGTAGCAAATTTTAGGGACGAAACTTATTTAAGGGGGGAGAGCTGTAACACCCTGTTTTTATTCATCAATATGCCTTGCAAAGATTTATGGCATTCAATGGAATTCAAGAAGCTAGTAAATTTCAATTTTCATGAGAATTGGGTTAAAGTAACACATAAAGCTAATTTATGGTTTTTCCAAAAAGCCCATTATTAAAACCTAAAGATTGAAGAAATAAAGGGCCTAATATTAGCCCAATATTAAGGGTTAATTTTAAAGCTAGAAAGAAGAAAAGGAAGAATGCCCAAATTAAATCCAAAAACTTAAGGGCTAAGTGGTAATTTGCCAATCAGGCAAAAAATTAATTATTTTACCAATTAATTGAAGCCAATTTCGGTTAATTAAGGAAAATAAAGGGGAAAATATATCTTTGAAGATAAATATGCAATTTTAGAGCATTCTTGGCCAAGTAAAATCAAGTTTGAAAAGTTAAAAAGTATAATGTACTTGATTATTAATTAAAGAAGGGAATTATGGAAAATGCAAGAAACAATTATTATTCCCCTTTTCTCTTATGAATTTTGGCTAAGGGAGGAAAATATGAGGGAAAAATAAGTACTTGGTCATTTTGCAGTTTCAAACTAAGATAACTAACAAAATGAGTTTGGAAGAGTCTAGAGTAGTACATGAATAAGTATTAACTTGATTTTTGTTAAATTTGAAATTTTTGGACTAGACAGTTACCCGGAGCCGAAACAAAATTTAGTAACAGTTGTGAGTTGAAAAAGTAAACCTAAAGTAGTAACTCTATCCCTCATACACTATATGAATATGTGCATGCTTTATGTATGCCATCTTATGTGATACGTATAATATACTCTCTAACAGGTGTGGGAAAAATACAAGTACCGTCTGGGGCAGAAGCACCAATACCCCAATGGCCCCAAAAGGGGTTCTAGTTATAAGAATTCAGTACCAAGGGGTACACTACCCATTTGTGTTTGAAAGCCCAGATGGCGTATGGAAGTTGGGGACTAATAGTAGTTGGCCCTAACTTGGGGTCAAATCGTTATTTCCCTAAAAAATGTGTACATATTGATGAATATTTTTACAGTGTATTTATTCTATTGCATTATATGGTACCTGGCATAATTATTTGTTGCTTTTTATATGATTGATTGTCTGTTACTACTGAGATTTGTTTAAATCTCACCCTTTTCAAATTTAAAAATATTTCAGTAGAAGCCAGCGGCTCAAGAGGCAAAATGGTAAATATTGGCAATTGAGTTATCCGAGTCTAGAAGGTGGAGCTGTTGGTTATAGTTAGTTTATTTTGAGAGTTTTGGACAAAATTTGTATATATTTTCAACCCTACGGGAAACTCCTGTATTGTAATCAAGTACTCTTTATCAGTATATTGGTGCTATTTCTGTATGCCTGTGGAACTGTGTCGTTATCACTCTGGCAAATATCAAAATATTTAGGCGTTTGAAATTTTCGGTAACAGAGTTTAAATTGGTTCTAGCATTATCATAATAGTATATTGATATTGTCTTGTTTACAGGTTGACAGGATCGATACGTGGACGACAACGATAGCGAGATAGATCATCATCTTCAGTGAACCAGGGAAACCTGGAACTAGGTCAGAGTATTCCCGAGGGGCAGTATTCTGTAGAGATGTGGACACCTTGGGAGTAGGTCCGAGTCATATCGATATACGGGCTATAGCCCAGACATGAGCTAGTACCTAGAGAATAGATGGGATATTCCAAGCAACCACTTCTAATAAGTCAAAGTCTGATTTCTGTAATGCTACTCTCTCCAGAGCCAATGCATATGGGATATGACCTACGACCAGACCAGAGGTTGTGGGACAATGCCCAACGTAGATATTTATGGGCTTTCGGGAAGTATAGCACACCTATAGCCCTATACCTCACATATTTGGATTATATGGATTCACTCTACTCGGATCAAGTTCCACAAACACTGGACTATCCGGACGAGGTTTGGATTTACACAACGATGTACATCTTTCCAGACACAGCATTTTGGGCTAGGAAGAAAAATGACATAGTAAAGTGGAGCTTGAACAATCATTTTGTCAAGTTCATGGATCACATGACACCGTATGTGGTGAAGTATATGTACAACAGCAGGTAGAGGGCCTATACCTAGTATTTTGGTTACTGGAGGCAGCCGGCATGACTTTTGAGATAAGGGCAGTCCCAGGGTACCAGTGGATAGAAGAAAATAGAGTTGTTATCTGTGTTTTGGCATGAGTATACATTAGTTAAGCGTGCTTAACCCAGAAAAGTCTTAAAATGGGTGACCCCCTGGGAAGTCATATGTATAGTTATGTCATAATGTGTAAAAGATGACAAAGTCATATTATACAGTAGTTATAGGTTGTGTGATGTTAAGAGCTTTCCTTAACTATTGTAAATATATATTATATATTATATATATATGACATATCTGTGTACTTGACTTTTTGAGAAATTACAAAAATGCCTTTGTGTTCATCTGAATTTATTTCTTCTCTATTTTCATGTAGTGAAATACAAAGATGGAACACGAGGTAGACCACGAAGGTGACACAATAATGTGTTGATGCGTGCTTTTGTCGCTAAAGCAATCAATTAAACTAGGTCCTAAATTATTATACAGTTTAGGGTCAACCTAGGTCATTCTCCCAAGGAGCAAGCTATGGGTTTTCTTTAGGATTGATTTTTAAGTAACAAAAGATGCAATAGAATGAACCTAAACTAAAATGCAAGATTCTACTACCTAAATGCAAATGACTCTAAAATCTATATGAGAATGAAACTAACCTAAATGAATTGGAATGCAATATTTGGGGTTTTTTATGAAAAAGGAATTAAGATGCTAAGCAAAGAAAATAATCAAAAGCAAGACAATCAACAGGGGTTTTGTTCAGTTATGATGATGAAGGGGACAACTCAGGATTCACATGGATTTAGCTTTCTTAGCCATTCAATTTGTTAGACCAAAGGGAGATTCATGAAAAATTGGAGTTAATAAATCTAATCACCTAATCAAGACATGGGAAACCCTCATGCTCAATAACACCTAATCCACTAGAAAACTCATAATGGAAAAAATGTTGGTTAATTAAATCCATTAAAAACCAATCACAATTGCTTAAGATATTTTGGAAATTATGTTTACAATTGCCTAATTAAACAATTAAGAGATTAAACCCAAATTGACAATTAAATTAATAATGAAAACTTAATTAATAATTTAATTGACAATCAAAGGTTTGCAAACAAAAATCCCAATAATCAATTAAGAATAAATCAAATCCAAATTATCAATTCAATCCAAATAAAAAATAAGTCTACAATCTAAAACTAGACTGTTCTCAATTAACACAACCCAAAATCATTTAAAACTAAATAATCCCAAGTCTTGAATCAAAAAGATAAAAGAAAGACACTCCCTTGTGGTCTTCAAGTGTAAGCTCTTAGGCTCTAGCTTCCTCCATGCTCCTCCCAAGTTGCCTCCCAAAAGAGCTTAAGCTGCCATGGAATTTTCCTCCACAAACTCCTTCATAAAAGTCACGGCCATGAAGAAATATTGAGAAGAATTGATTGACTCAATTGCTTCATCACTGTGCAAGCTCCGTCACTGTGCAATGTGAATTGATGACAATTCAAAAGGGGTTTGTGGAGGTGGGGTCACGCTGTGATGTGAATGAAGAAAAGGGTTTGAATGGAATTGATTAATAGAATTGAAGGTGGTGGTGGATATTATGCCGAACAGACATGGAGCTTCAGCGTTCTCGGTATCTGTGAGTGCGTGTAGCCTCCCTCTCCAGCCATCCAGTGTCTGTCCGCCTGAGTCTTCAGCGCCTCACCTCATCTCAGCGTGTTCAGTTCGTGTTTCTCAGCGTCTGTCAGTGTGTGTATCTGAGTGTCCAGTGGCTAGGTTATTTTTAAGAAGGGAGGGGAGAGTTTTGGGCACTAATTTGGGCCTATTAAAATTCCAAAAGCCCAATAAAATTCTACCATTGGATTCTTTTTTAGTTTCTAAGAAAAGTTCTGCACCGTAGGATCTTCTAATCTGCTTTTCTCTGCCTTGCAAGAATATAATAAAATCGTGATTTATCATATAATTGGAAATATATTTCAATCATAATATAACAATTAAAATATTAACTTTTTGAGCCCAATAATATCATAATCAATTCAGATTTGTATTATTTCCAAATATTATCTAATAAATCCAAATTAGCCTAAAATAATTTCCAAATAAATGAATAAGATGGGATAAGATATATTAAAATTATGATTTATCAACTCCCCCACACTTATCATTTGCACTCCTAGGCAAAACAAATCAAGACCAAGGGAGTATAACAAGACAAAATAAAACAAAACTTCAAAAGTGAATGTTCCAATCACAAGTAAAAAGTAAACAAAAGCATTTCAACACCTCTTTTATCCAAGTGATTTTCTCATGACTCAAGAAAACAAACTTAATGGCAATTTACTTGACAAAGGAATATCTAAGCTAGAAATCCCTCACCAAGGATATGTGTATGTCTCTCATCACTCACAAGTGTAGAGGCTTGTGTTTATACTCAAATCCACCCTATCCAGTACTTTTTCCATAGGCTTGACAAGGATCTAAGTTCTCCACCACTAGCAAAGCAAATGCAAACATAAATCCAAAGGACTTTTATTAGGTTGTAATGGGGCTAAGGTTAAGAAAGAAGGGTATAGTGTTCAGAGAAACAAAGTTGAATATCCTATAAGATGAAGAGAATGATGCAATAGGATGAAACAGGATGAAAGAAACCAAATCACACTTGAACTGGGTCATTACTTTTCCTTTCTCTTTTTTTTTTTATTTTTTTACAATTCTCTTGGGCTGTTATATATATGTTCTTTTGACGCGAACCTGTATATTAGTGATACAAAGGCCTGGTTACTCAAACATTTATAACTTAATAGCACCAAGATGCTACTAGCATGCTCATAGCTCTTACTAGCCGTTTAACGCGAAGATCAACATTAGTGATGAAGACCCCCGGTTACTAAGCACAGCTTAAACCAGCGGAGCAGAATCTTATTGCCTTCTTTTTTTCAAGATAACATATCATACTTTTCACAATGACCCAATTCCTAATTTTATACGCGTTCTTCCATCCAAAATAGATATAATGCAATGCTCTTCAATTCCTAAGATATTCAAAAGGTAGGATTTTTTTTAATTATGGGGTGAGAAAAAAAAATAAAATATAGGCTCAAAGGGGCTAAACAAAGGATATATGTATGGAAAGGATGGGCTGTTTGGCTTATCTGGCTAAAATGAAATGAATGCCTTTATCATCTTCATGTATACACATGCATAAAATGTGGCCTCAAATAAGATTCAAGTCAAGTTCTAGATCAAGTAAAGAGATAGGGGGTACACACTGAAAAAAAAATGCATCAGGCTCAAAATCTCACTAGGTCTATATGATTACTAGCCTAAATTCACCTAAGTCAAATTCATTGCCACTTAGTCTATTGTCTCAAAACATGATCAATCACTTTTCAAATCAAGGATGCATCGTACTAAAGTTACTTAAAACTTGCAATTTTCACATTCAAAACAGTTGATCCCTCCCCCACACTTAAACAATGCATTGTCCTCAATGCAAAACAGTCATAGCAAAGCACAAAGACAGGTAATATGCAGCACTACTCAACTTAATAATATGACAACGCAAAATAAAAGAGTGAAGGAAGGAATACAATCGGGGTCTACGTGGTGTCTCGTAGTGCGGTAACCTCCACTGCTTGAGTAGAGAATCCGTCATAGAATGGCTTCAAGCGGTGTCCATTGACGGTGAAGCATTTTCCATTCGGCTCACTTTTGATCTTCACAGCTCCATATGGAAAGACATCAATGATAATGAAGGGCCCCTCCCATCTAGATCGGAGCTTTCCAGGCATGAGTTTTAATCTGGAGACGTAGAGTAGAACTTTTTGGCCTACTTGGAATTCTCTCTTCATAATGAGTTTGTCATGGGCTGCTTTAGTTCTTTCCTTAGAAATCCTCGCATTCTCATAAGCTTCCCTTCTTAACTCTTCAAGCTCTTGTAATTGCAACTTTCTTTCCGCACCGGTACTAGCAAGATCGAGGTTGCACCTTTTTATTGCCCAATACGCCTTGTGCTCCACCTCTACTGGCAAATGACATGCTTTGCCATAGACAATCCTGTATGGAGACATGCCAATGGGACTTTTATATGCTGTGCGATACGCCCAAAGTGCATCATCGAGCCTTTTACTCCAGTCCTTCCGGTTGGGTTGCACTTTCTAAAATAAGCTTGATTTCTCTATTAGAGAGTTTTGCTTGACCATTCGTCTGAGGATGGTATGGGGTGGCTACCTTGTGCATCACACCATACTTGCTAAGCAAGTTCAGCAAACTCCGATTGCAAAAATGAGTTCCTTGATCACTAATGATAGCTCTGGGAATGCCAAACCTGCAAAGAATGTGAGACCGAACAAAGGAAACCACTACAGAAGAGTCATTAGCACGAGTGGGGATAGCCTCAACCCACTTGGACACATAATCCACAGCCAGCAAGATATACAGATAACCAAATGAAGTGGGAAAAGGCCCCATGAAATCAATTCCCCAAACATCAAAGACTTCACAGAATAAGAAGGGTTGTTGGGGCATCTCATGTTTTCTAGAAATAGTACCCACAAATTGACACCTGGAACATTTCTTACAAAATTCATGGGCATCACGAAATAGACTAGGCCAAAACAATCCACTTTCCAAAAATTTCCTAGCAATACGCTTAGCACTAAAATGTCCCCTACATGCAAGAGTATGGCAAAAAGTTAAGACAGACTCAAATTCATCATCAGGAATGCATCGCCTAATAATTTGATCACTACAAATATGCCACAAGTAAGGATCATCCCATATATAGAATTTAACGTCTTTCTTAAACTTATTCAATTGATGTGTATTCATGTCAGCTGGCAACACAGACGCAACAAGATAATTTGTAATATTAGCATACCAAGGGATAGAAACAACAACCTCACAGAGCCTTTGATCAGGAAAATCATCTAAGGGTAGAGATGTTACCAGAGGTGATTCAATCTTACTCAAGTGATCAGCTACCATATTCTCTGCACCACTCTTAGCACGAATCTCCACATCGAACTCTTGGATCAGCATCACCCACCTAATGAGGCGGGGTTTGGAGTCCAGTTTTTTGAACAAGTATTTGATAGCTGAGTGATCTGTAAAGACAGTCACCTTGGTGTGAAGGACGTAAGATCGAAACTTCTCTAACCCAAAGACGATTACAAATAGCTCTTTCTCTGTGGTAGTGTAGTTAGCTTGAGCAACATCTAGTGTTTGAGAGGCACAGGCTATGATATGTTGTCTCTTCTCTACTCTCTGGGCAAGAATATCACCTAATGCATAATCTGAAGCATCACACAAGAGCTCAAATGGAAGGCTCCAATTAGGTGGCTGAATGATTGGGGGTATAGTGAGTTTCTTCTTTAACTCATCCAATGCATACCTGCAAGAATCATCAAAAACAAAACCCACATCTTTCTGCAATAAACGAGATAATGGCAGTGCTATCTTACTAAAATCCTGGATAAACCTTCTATAAAATCCAGCATGCGCAAGAAAAGAACGTACATCTTTCACACAAGAAGGGTATGGAAGGGATGCGATAATATCAACTTTAGCTTTATCAACCTCAATACCATCATGTGAAACTACATGACCCAAAACAATTCCTTTCTTAACCATGAAATGACATTTTTCAAAATTCAACACAAGATTATATTGAATGCATCTTTCCAAAACATTGTCTAAACTAGCTAAGCATGCATCAAAAGAATCACCGTAAATAGTGAAATCATCCATGAAAACTTCCATGCAATGCTCAAGAAAATCAGAGAATATGGAAACCATGCAACGTTGAAAAGTGCCTGGTGCATTACATAAGCCAAATGGCATGCGTCTATATGCAACGGTTCCAAATGGACATGTGAATGTGGTTTTATCCTGATCCTCAGGGGCAATAGAAATATGAAAATATCCAGAAAAACCATCCAAAAAACAATAATGTGATCTACCAGCCAGTCTTTCTAACATCTGATCTATGAAGGGAAGGGGGTAGTGATCCTTTCTAGTCACAGAATTCAATTTTCTATAGTCAATACATACTCTCCAACTATTCTGGACTCTAGTCGGAACTAGCTCACCTTTGTTATTACGCACAACTGTAATACCAGTTTTCTTAGGTACTACCTGAACTGGACTTACCCACTGGCTATCAGAAATAGGGTAGATTATACCTGCAGAAAGAAGTTTAGAGACCTCTTTCTTTACCACATCAAGGATCAATGGATTGAGTCGCCTCTGTGGCTGTCACACAGCTTTGGCACCATCTTCTAGCAGGATCCGATGCATGCACACATTTGGGCTGATTCAAGGGATATCAGCAAGAGTCCATCCAATAGCTTTCATTCGTCCCCTAAGTACCTCTAAGAGGCGGGTTTCCTCATCAGCAGTTATGTCACTAGCTATAATCACAGGAAGTGTCTCGTTCTTTCCCAAATAGAAATATTTCAATGAGTCAGGAAGTGGCTTTAACTCCAAAAATGGAGCTTGCTCAATTGAAGTTATGAGCGGCTTCAAATCTATATCAGTCAAACTAGAAACCTGCACAACTGATTCACAAACAGAAGAGCAAACTTTCCCATCTTGGGGAGTATTAGTAGAAACTGCAATTGCAGTAGAATCAAGCAACACATCACAATCAACAACAATAGTGCCATCAGTAGCACTCATGTCAGAGATAGAATCACAATTAGAAATCTTACTATCAGAAATATGATCAATGTCAATCAATAATTTAAAGTCAGGTAGTGGAGATAAATCAGTTCTATTCATGGCATCAATCACACTAAGTAACTGAGAAAGTCCATTAGAATCAATAAAAGTAGTAGATGTGTGATCACTAGAATTGCTAATGCTACAATTAGGCATAGAATAATCATGTCTAGAATGTCTCATAATCTCAATAGCATCAGTGAAAATATCAATATCAGCACTATCAAGATCAGTGAAAATTCCAGAGTAAGGCTACCAGCATGCACATCTATCATAGCTCTAGCAGTTTTAAGGAAAGGCCTACCTAGAATTAAAGATGAATGTCCTTTCTGCCTAAACCTACCATCATCCATATCAAGAACATAGAAGTTTGCAGGGAATATGAAATCTTTTACCTTAACCAAGATGTCCTCCAAGACGCCTTCTGGGACTGTGCAACGTCTATCAGCAAGGGATGCAATGAGATTTGTGGGCTTAAGCTCTACACCCTTGAGTTGATTAAAGACTAATTTTGGCATAACGTTGATAGCTGCTCCCAAGTCTGCTAAGGCATCTGAGAAGTCAATGTCACCAATAGTACAAGGGATGAGAAAGCTACCAGGATCCTTGCACTTTACTGGCATTGGCATTTGATAAAGAGAGGAGACAACTCCTCCTAAGTCAACCTTGCCTTCATGCTTAAATTTTCTCTTTGTAGTACATAACTCTTTCAAGAATTTTGCATATTTAGGCACTTGTGCGACTAAGACAACTAGTGGAACATTGATCACCACTTTCTTGAAGATATCATAGACTTCATTAAACATCTCAGCTTCCTTCTTTCTCCTTTCAGCCTTAGCTACTACAGTAGGAAATGGCAGGGCCGGTTTGATCACTTGCTGTCTTTCCTCACCCTTTTCATGTTCTTCATGAGGTGCCACTTGTGTTTTTGATAAAGTGGACTGATCTTGTGATGTGGAAGTGGACGTAGAAGGAAGAGTACAAGGAGAGTCATCAACAACTTCCTTGTCATTTGAAGTATTGGTGGTAACAGGATCTGCAGAAGGGATTATCTTTCCACGTCGAAGAGATATAGCATTAACTCCACCAATATTAGGATTTTGTTGAGGTCCAACATTCGGATTGGCTACCACTTGAGATGGAAGATTTCCTGAACCTTGACTCTGTACATTACTGAGTGTGTTAGAAAATTGACCCATTTGAGTTTTAAAAGCTTGAAATTCCTGCATCTGTTGCTGTTGCTGCATCAGGATTTTCATCATAATGTCCACCTTGCTTTCTAACCTTGAATCTTCATCTTGGACTGGCATTGATTGTCTAACTTGTTGAAACATCTTGCCACCAGAATTCCCACTTTGATTGAATTATGCTTGCTGAGCTTGGCCATTTCCATATCGAAGATTTGGATGATCACGCCATCCAGGATTGTATGTATTGGAGTAAGGATCATATCTTTGGCCGCCTTGAGTCAAAGGCTTAGAAGGGTAAATCACATTACAAGATTCAACTCCATCATTCATGTAGGGGCAAGAGTCAGTACCATGAGTAGCTAGAGAGCAAATAGAGCAGAATGGCCCTACTAAAGCAGAAGAGTTAGCCTGTGGGGTAACAGAAGTAGAGGACCCCATAGGAGTGGCCATATTAGAAGAATTTTGTATATGAGACATAACCATTTTTCCATAGCAGATGCAAGTCTATCAATTTTACTCTCTAGGCGAGATTCAGAATTAGAAGAAATTCGTCCCACTTCATTAACTTTGACCTGTTGTCTAGTACCAAATTGTTGGCTATTTTCAGCTTTCCTTTCAATCAATTCCCAAGCATTATCCACAGTCAAGTGTAGAAGTGCACCACCAGCAGCTGAGTCTAATAAATCTCTCTCTAGAGGCAAGAGACCTTCATGGAAGTACTGGATTAGTAATGTATCTGGAATCTGATGGTGGGGACAGCTAGAACATAGCATTTTAAAATGCTCTAGATATTCATATAAGGATTCTCCACCCACTTGTCGACATCCACATATGTCCTTCCTGATAAATGAAGTGCGAGAAGCTGGGAAATACTTTTCCAAGAACAGTTTCTTCAATTGGTTCCATGAAGTAATGAATCCAGGCGGTAATCGAAGCAACCAATTTTTAGCAGATCCTTCTAAAGAGAATGGGAAGGCACGCATCTTAATCTGATCTTCAGTCACACCAACAGGTTTCATAGCAGTGCAAACCATGTGAAACATCTTCAAGTGATTGTACGCTTCCTCACCTGAAAGGCCATTAAATTTTGGAAGTAAGTGAATCAATCCAGATTTCAATTCAAAATTTACATTAATATCAGGATAATTGATACACCAATTTTGAAAATGCAAATCAGGTGAAACCAATTCTCTAATAGTCATAGCAGGATCAACAATATTAGCATTTACATTTACGTTTGCATTTACAATTGCATTTACATTTGCATTAACATTAACATTCCCATCAGCATTAACAACAATATTATTAGCATCCATATTGACCTTAGAATCAGAAGAATCAACAATGGGCTCAACAGAGGAACTATTGCCTACAAAAGTACTAGCTCTAGTCCTTCTTCGTTGGTGAAGTGTCCTCTCAATCTCAGGATCAAATTCAAACAATTTTTCAGAAGAGGATCGGGTCATGCAATAAACAACTACCTAAGAAGTTGCCTAAAAACTCAAACCTAAAGCCTAACCGCTGCTCCCCGGCAACGGCGGCAAAATTGATGCGTGCTTCTGTCGCTAAAGTAATCAATTAAACTAGGTCCTAAATTATTATACAGTTTAGGGTCAACCTAGGTCATTCTCCCAAGGAGCAAGCTATGGGTTTTCTTTAGGATTGATTTTTAAGTAACAAAAGATGTAATAGAATGAACCTAAACTAAAATGCAAGATTCTACTACCTAAATGCAAATGACCTTATTACTCGAGTGGCTACTTGAGTGTCCATGTCTTTTCTTCACAAGTTACTCGAGTGGTCCCTCGAGTAAGCTATAAATAAGGTTGCAGATTACTAGAGTGGTCCCTCGAGTAATGTCATTCAAATCTTGGCCGAGAGTTTGCTTACTTGATTACTCGAGTGACCCCTCGAGTAATGGTTCAAATAACTTTGCAGATTACTTGAGTGCTCCCTCGACCAATGCCTTTTTCTCAAGTAATATTTTATCAAAAATGTTGAATTACATCCTGCCATGTTTTTGATAGGTTTACTCGAGGGACTACTCGAGTAATGAGCATGATCACTCAAGTAGCCACTCGAGTAAGGCAGTCCAGAAATCATGTTATTAATCTAATGTTTATTGATTTGTTATCTATATGATTAACTCTTTATTGCACTAGTATTCTAAGTATGTTTATAGAGAAACAATGAAGAAATCATGACATAAGAGAAAAGTCAAATAAAACATCTGAGATCTCACCTACCGCTACCTACCGCAATGGATAGTTTTCAAATTTAAAGAATGGTCAACCATTGCTGCGGGACTCTAACAGACATATTTGAAATGCTTCCAACAGACACTACAAATCATCTATATATATGGAGCATTCAAAGAACAGAGTACAACAACTGAGAACAAGCAATCACACATTGATCAATATACTCTTTGTGCTCTATTTTCTTATACTCATTCATTGTACTTCAGTGATTATATATTTGCTCTGTGAGAGAGTTTTTCATTATAAACTCAATATTTGTTATTGAGATAACTTAAGGTTGTGGAACCTTGAGTTGGGGATTTGATTACAACGTGTAAGGGAGAGCGAGTGTCCAAGTAAATGAACTTGCTATGTATTGAGGTGCCAAGAACCCTTTAAATCTTAGAGAAAATAGTGAAACTCTCAGAGACGCTCTGAGAACTAGATGTAGGTCAAAGTGGTTATGGCCGAACCAGTATAACTCCTGGTGTACACTTCGGTGATATTTCTCTTTGCCCTCAACTGCTTTAAAATTTATATTAATTTTCTTATACGCAACGAAATTTCTGGTATCACCTAATTCACCCCCTTCTTGGGTGAAACACTTGCACTAACATGTATCTGTAGTTTGTCACTTAGGGCACTCACTCAGACCTTCATACTCCTTTTAGTACAGTACACAATCATTAGGGCAAGCGTGTGTCTTTTTATACTCCATACCCATCGTAGATAGGATTTTCTTGGCCTCATACATACAATTTGGAAGTACATTATTGTCTAGAAACATATTAGACAACAATTCAAGCAGTAATACGAAATTACTATCAATCCACCTATAAGTTGCTTTTAAGTTAACCAAATATAATGTTCCTGTCAGCTGTGTGTACTTACTCCAGGGTACAACGGTGTCTCTGCATCACTCCGCATGTTGTCATATTTATGCGACTGCGCAAAGGATTCTCCTCAACATCGTGAATTATTCTCTCCATTCTATCTTTATCTATGACATATACAGCTTCCTTCTTGTGCGACAGACAATCAGTTACTTCCTCACTATGCCATATCCACCTTGTGTATCGAAGATTTATTCCATCATAAAGTAAGTGATCCCTTATAACTTCAACATCCTGCCTTCTCTCATTTAAATAATTGGCACAAGGACAAAAATACATCCCATTTTTTGCTGGAGCGTTCCTTCTAGCAAATTCAATAAACTCTTCAACCCCATTCTCATATTCTTCACTTGTTCTCAAAGCATTCATCCAACTATGATCCATTTTTTTACCACCTATACCATTCCCATTAACACTCAAGTTTATAATAATTGTCAAACTGGGATTGCCTTGTACTATTTTCTTTTACAAAATTTTGGTAGCATTTTCCCTTAAAAGTAAGACATCCCAAATCAAAATAATAAACCATCTCGACTTAATTTAAGTGAAACTAAGCTTATTAAGGCAATTCATACATATTTAGGACAATGTCAGCACGTCAAATCCAACAATTTCACTAAAGCAATGAAACTTTGAAGTCAAATTAAATACTTGCTTTTCATTTGAAACTAAAAAGAAAAAAATGAAACAATAATAATTAAACAAATAACAACTTCAATTTCTAATTATGTTTATGTCTTCTAATATTTATGTTACAATTTAACTTTTACTTCAAATATTGAGTAGGCTCACATATGTACAAGCTTATAATTATTCACATTTAACCATATTATCACTTATCTTCTCATATTTAAAAAATGAGCAAGTTCAAAAATGAAGAAACTTAATGCCACCAATACCTAACTTAATGTTCTTAATTGATCCAGAAGTAAAGGAAATTAATACAAAAAATTTACCAACAAGCAAAATTAATAAATTACTCTTCAACTAAAGGGTCCAATTTACTTTTTCTGGTTTGCAACAACTTGTTAAACAAGAGTACTATTTTAGTTCCAATGAATCTACAATTGACTTTTGAATATAACTCACTGGCCAAAAAGATTCTTACAACTCTACTTGTTATGATCATGGAACATATTTGTCAAGATAAGTGTAGACGACTCTTTAACAAATTGCAAAATCTGAACAGATAATAAACAAATAATTTTCCCCCTACAAAGTTATAAATATGAGAAGATAAGTATATTTTAAATTTTATTAATTCTAAGGCATCAGTAACAACACATTTAAAGTACCAATTATATAGACTAATTTTATAGAGAATAAAGATGATCTATGAAGGCGGGGTTGGAAACTAACCTGTAGCAGACAGTTTAGAGGGAGATAACCAAAAGTGGTGAGAGGGAGGATGACGGTGATGAGAATGATAGCAAACCTATCGACAGTACAAGCCTAGCAGCAGCGACAGCGATGAGTAGACACGATGGTTGAAACAAAGGGAAAGATGGAGAAGCAAGAACATAGCACATTTAGGAAATTTTGGAGAAAGAAAATGGAGAAAGGAGAGGGAGAATGCAAATAGAGAATTGAAGGGGGTTGTAGACTTTTTGGAGAAAGAACACGAAGAAAGGAGAGGGACATATGGAGAATTGAAGGGGGTTTTAGAATTTTTGAAGAAGGAATACGGAGAAGTGAGAGGGAAAACGAAGATGAAGAATTAAAATCTATATGAGAATGAAACTAACCTAAATGAATTGGAATGCAATATTTGGGGTTTTTTATGAAAAAGGAATTAAGATGCTAAGCAAAGAAAATAATCAAAAGCAAGACAATCAACAGGGGTTTTGTTCAGTTATGATGATGAAGGGGACAACTCAGGATTCACATGGATTTAGCTTTCTTAGCCATTCAATTTATTAGACCAAAGGGAGATTCATGAAAAATTGGAGTTAATAAATCTAATCACCTAATCAAGACATGGGAAACCCTCATGCTCAATAACACCTAATCCACTAGAAAACTCATAATGGAAAAAATGTTGGTTAATTAAATCCATTAAAAACCAATCACAATTACTTAAGATATTTTGGAAATTATGTTTACAATTGCCTAATTAAACATTTAAGAGATTAAACCCAAATTGACAATTAAATTAATAATGAAAACTCAATTAATAAATTAATTGACAATCAAAGGTTTGCAAACAAAAATCCCAATAATCAATTAAGAATAAATCAAATCCAAATTATCAATTCAATCCAAATAAAAAATAAGTCTACAATCTAAAACTAGACTGTTCTCAATTAACACAACCCAAAATCATTTAAAACTAAATAATCCCAAGTCTTGAATCAAAAAGATAAAAGAAAGACACTCCCTTGTGGTCTTCAAGTGTAAGCTCTTAGGCTCTAGCTTCCTCCATGCTCCTCCCAAGTTGCCTCCCAAAAGAGCTTAAGCTGCCATGGAATTTTCCTCCTCAAACTCCTTCATAAAAGTCACGGCCATGAAGAAATATTGAGCAGAATTGATTGACTCAATTGCTTCATCACTGTGCAAGCTCTGTCACTGTGCAATGTGAATTGATGACAATTCAAAAGGGGTTTGTGGAGGTGGGGTCACGCTGTGATGTGAATGAAGAAAAGGGTTTGAATGGAATTGATTAATAGAATTGAAGGTGGTGGTGGATATTGTGCCGAACAGACATGAAGCTTCAGCGTTCTCGGTATCTGTGAGTGCGTGTAGCCTCCCTCTCCAGCCGTCCAGCGTCTGTCCGTCCGAGTCTTCAGCGCCTCACCTCGTCTCAGCGTGTTCAGTTCGTGTTTCTCAACGTCTGTCAGTGTGTGTATCTAAGTGTCCAGCGGCTAGGTTATTTTTAAGAAGGGAGGGGAGAGTTTTGGGCACTAATTTGGGCCTATTAAAATTCCAAAAGCCCAATAAAATTCTACCATTGGATTCTTTTTTAGTTTCTAATAAAAGTTCTGCACCGTAGGATCTTCTAATCTGCTTTTCTCTGCCCTGCAAGAATATAATAAAATCGTGATTTATCATATAATTGGAAATATTTTTCAATCATAATATAACAATTAAAATATTAACTTTTTGAGCCCAATAATATCATAATCAATTCAGATTTGTATTATTTCCCAAAATTGGCTAATTATCCAAATATTATCTAATAAATCCAAATTAGCCTAAAATAATTTCCAAAATAAATGAATAAGATGGGATAAGATATATTAAAATTATGATTTTATCAATAACATACCCTCAACCTGACCCAATGCAACAGATACTGGGTATGATAACATAACAATAGGTGACAATAAATGATATCAAGGAGGAGCTACAAGAAGTGCAGAAAAGATAGGATCTTCTAGAAGATCTAGTGAGGGGAGACGGTGACCTAATCCACCTGAAGGACCTAAATGAAAATATCCTTTACCTAGTCATGAGGCTGATATTCTCCAGATTTGGGTAAGAAGATTCAGTAAACAACAACCTCCTATCTTCAGAGGGAAGTTTGATCCTCAGCAAACTGAAGACTGGCTATCACGGCTAAAATTTTTTTTCAGAATCTTGGCTTGCCTTGATGATATTAAGGTCTTGTTAGCAATTTATAAGCTAGAAGGTGATGCTGATAGATGGTGGAAGAATATTGAGCTTATTCTTCAGGGATGGAATATTCCAATAACATGGGAATTATTCCAAGAGAAATTCAATGATAAATACATTCCCCATTCAGTTAAGCTAGAAAAGGAAGAGTTTCTCAACATACAGCAGCAGGACAGAGAAAAATTTAAAGAGTACTTAGATTGCTACATTCAGTTGCCTCGATATTCTTCATACCTTAAATATCGGGATGATGAAGAGCAGATCTTAGACATGATGATATAGGGGCTAAAACCAAAGCTGAGAAAGGAATTGGTTTCTAAGCACTTCACAAAGTTCAACAAAGAAGTTAAACAGTGCCAAATCACTGATAATAGCTTTTTGAACTTGTATTCTGATAAAAGCAACCATATAAGGGTGCTTCTGGTAATGGGAGTTCTTCCTAGTAGTATACTCAAGTAAATTGCTGCATTTCTTGGCTGAGAGCTACTGGAAGATTTTTGCCCTGGTTACTCGAGTAGCTACTCGAGAAATGGTTCTTATAACTTTACAGATTACTCGAGTTATCCCTCAAGTAACTGCTTCCAAATTTTGGCAGTGCTTCACTGGATGATATTCTTCATGATTACTCGAGTAACAGCTTCCCTTACTCGAGTAGTCACTCGAGTAAGCCATGATAAAATCTACTAATGCTGTCTCTTTACTCCTCCAGTGCTTACTTCAAGTAATGTTTTGTCTACTATTTATTTACTTTGTTCAAATTCATTTGTTTATTATCAAATCCTTTTATATTATTGATTCAATCTTTGTTATCATCAAAACATTTGGGATCTAACAATACAAAGTGAAGAAAGATGGTGTTATGGCAATAAGACAACTAAAAGGCAACCTTTAAAGGTTTTGTGGTATCTTCCAATAATACCACGTTTTAAGCATTTGTTTGGGATTAAAAAAAATGAAGAAGTTGAGATGGCATTCGGATGAGAGAATATCCGACGGAAAATATCTTCGGCACCCAGCTAACTCTCCACAGTGGAAGAAAATAGATGAAATGTTCCCTAAATTTGGCAGCGAGCTGAGAAACCTTCAGCTTGGGCTTTGTACAGATGACATCAATCCGTATGGAACTCTTAATAGCACATACAATCTGTATGTGATGCTTTCTATGATGATTTCTGGACCAAAATAACTAGGGAATGATATTGATGTCTACTTGGCACCTTTGATTAAGGACTTGAAGAAGTTGTGGGAAGAAGGCATAAATATGTTTGATGTATATAAGAAGGAGTCCTTCAAGCTACGTGTAATGATTTTCACCGTGATAAATGACTTCCCTGCATACAGAAACTTGTTAGGGTACAATTTGAAGGGGCATAAAGCATGTCTGATCTATGAAGTAGACACTTACTTTTATCAACTTAAGCATAGAAGAAAAATGGTCTACCTTGGTCACAGGAGGTTCCTTCATAGGTTCCACCCGTGTCGTAGGTTATGAAAGCATTGTATCGGCTTTTCGGAGTATGGAAGGCTCCAAAGGCATTAATCAGAGAGGAAGTCTATAGTCGGGTCAAACGTATCAATGTCTTATTCGATAAGAATCAGAAGATTGCCAGTGAGAAGAATATATGGAAGAAGAGATCAATTTTCTTTGATCTTCCATATTAGTGTAGTCTTAACGTGAGAAACATTATTGATGTGATGCATGTGGGAAAAATGTTTGTGATAGCCTTGTCAGTGCGCTTTTGCACATACCAAGGAAGACTAAGGATGGGATTAGTACGAGACTAGATCTTGTTGATATGGGAATAAGAGAATGGTTACATCCATAACTAAGAGATGATGGTAGGAGGGCATACATGGAGCCAGTAGTGCATACTCTATCAAAAGCTGAGAAAAGAAGTTTGTATGGGTGTTTGCATGAAATTAAGGTGCCACAGGGGTATTCTTCGGATGTGAGAAGGTGTGTGTCAATGTACGATTTAAAGTTAGTGGGAATGAAGTCCCATGATTATCATGTGTTGATGCAACAACTATTACCAGTAGCTATTAGAGGCATTATCAAAGATGAAGTTCGAACCACTGTAACAAGATTGTGTGTTTTCTTTAATGCTATCTATAACAAAGTCATTGACACTAAAAAGTTGGATTAACTGGAAGTTGAGGGTTATATTTTATTGTCTCAATTAGAGATGCACTTTCCTCCTTCATTTTTTTGATATAATGGTGCATTTGATAGATCTTTAGTAAAGGAGGTGTGGCTCTAGGTCCAGTTTACCCGAGGTGGATGTACCTTTCCAAGCGATGCATGAAGATCTTAAAAGGGTATTCTAAAAATCCCTATTGACCAGAAGCCTCAATAGTGGAAAGGTATATAGTTGAAGAGGCTATAGACTTTTGTAGCGATTATCTATCAGGGAAGAAAGAACAATCACGGTATGAAGAGGGGAGAAGTAAGGGAACATGAGGACGTAAAGTGAAGAATATGCCTCATAAAGAGGTGTTGCAAGCACACTTGTATATCCTGAATAACATGATGATATAAGTACTATGCAAAATAGTAGGGTGATGGTAGAAGCTAAAGCCATGCACTTTTCCAATTTAAAAGACAAAAACCTCATTAGCATCCATGGCCTATTATAGAATGATAGAAGAACTATAGAAAATTACTTAAAACAAGTTTAAAGTTGCTTTATTCAAATGTAAGTGGGTTAGCAATAATGTTGTGGTAATAGATCAATAATTTGAATTTGTCTCAGTTAATCTTCAAAGAGTAGGTTACAGGGATGAGCCCTTCATTCTAGCAAGCTAGGCGAAACAAATGTTTTAAGTCACAGATCCTGCAAATAAAAAAATTTCCTTTGTACTTCAAAGCAAAAAGCAGAAGCATGGTGATCCGACCTTCAACCTTGATGACACACAACCTTTAACAATTAATCCACCTACAACAAGTGAAGTAGAATTGGTAGATGATAAAGAATATGCTGCAAAAAATGATCATGGTGAAGGAATATAGGAAATAATATAGAGTAAGAGCTTAACTTAGAAAATAGTAATGTGTGTTTTTTTTATAACAGTTAGTTTATTCATTTAATTACAATGTATTCACCTATCTGACAATGATTTTTGTGCTTACAAGAATATGGACAATTATCATGACTTATAAAGTGATAGGGACAATGAAATGGATAGCCATGAACTTGTGAGAAAAAGGGTTAGAGGCAGAACAAAAATGGGAGCATTGGTAGCACATCATTAACATCAACAGGAGAGGCTGCATATTGACTTTGATGACAATATGAAACCATTTGGTCTAGAGGAAGACCATTTCATTAGCTATTTAGGTTATTTGGGTTGAAGCAAAGTTCGCATTATCTATGATAATTAGAAGTTGGTTCTATCAAAAATGAAAGACATGATTTGGCAACAACTTTTGGTATATAAGTTTTAATACATCTGCATTTATAGCTTTATTCCTATTGCTTTAAATATAGTTATCATATGTTTTTACCTTGCAGCAAACCTTCGGTGTCTCTGATATCGTGGTGATGTACAAGGAGTGGATGTTGGAGGTTCGTCTATGATGGAAAGATTTCAAGAACAAGCTTACAGGAAAGTACATTCGAGGGGACCTGAGGCGTAAGGATCCATGTCAGTATTATTCGTATTTGTCTCTAGATGACTGGAGGTTGTTTATAGCATCACAAGAAGATCCTAACTTTTTGGTAAAATTTCTTTCGTCATAGTATTTTATTTGAATATAGTTGACATTATTGATTCGGTATTCATTATTTTCCTTTCACAGGAATTAAGAGTAGCAAATATAGAGAGGCAAGAAGCTAATAAGTATCAGCATTGCATTTCTCGTGGTGGTTATCAGAAGCTTGAGCGAAGGATGATAGCAGAAGAGTTGGAGAAAATGATGGAAGCAGCCACATCAGAAACTAGCATTCTAGTCTAGGCCCCGCCACCTTATCCATATCATAAAAAATAGAAAGCAGGGAGGATTAAGGGTGGGAAGTACATAAATTTGACTATTGCTGAGGTTACCACAAGGATTGTAAGTATTTAGAGCATAAGTACAAAGTTTTTTTCATATTGGGAGTGCTTAATTTTCATTTACGATAACGTTTATACTACAGGATGAACTGGAAAATCATAGTAGCCAAGGTTTTGTTCACTCTAAGAAGACAGATGGACATTTTGTCAACGGCGATTGGGAAGGCAGATCACCCTAGTCTTGTTCGAGGGGAGGCAGGAGGAGTTCATGTTATGAAGTATTTTGGCCAAGCCTCACATTCTTATTCGTCACTAGCTAAACCCAGTAGGGAGCTTGTGACCAAGATTCACCAGGAAGTCTCACAAGAGATCGAGGCTAACCTTCACGACAAGCTCTGACAAGAGCTATTGCTAGAGCTACGTCTTGAGCTGTTGCTTGAGCTACAAGCTGAAATGACAAAGATGTTTGAATCACAGATGGCAACTTCCGAGCATAGAACCCATTTATCCCCAACCCTCTAAAGCACCAAAGGAAGTTACAACCCGTTGGAGGAACCACTTGGCGACCCTTCTCCCACTCCAGCGCCAGGAGAACCTTCCATCCTTCATTTGGATGCCCTACTGCCGCATGTAGAGTCATATGCTCTCGTTTACACACAAGCTACCACCCACCATCATCAGCTAATTCTACAGCATTTATGTAGAGTGACTGTGATGTGTGTTCGAGAGGGGGAAAAGGTATAGCCATCCCTATTCCTGATGACGAGGTTGCCACGATAGGTCAGGCGACAGAATCTTTCATCCTTTTGCCTATAGATCTTATTGGCTCAGTGGCAATATCTCCAATGGTAGGAACTACCTCACTTTTACTTGAGATCTGTTCACATCCTACTAACAATATGTTTTTTTATGTTTTAAAAGAATGAGTAGGAAGCAGGAAAATGGTCCTTCTTAGCACGACTATAGCACATCTAGAAAGGTATTTGCCAAATTGATTTGCATATGGCTCTAGGGGTTATGGGCTAGAAATTAGAGTATCCCTTCACAATTGATAAAGATTTCCTTAAATAGTTAATTAAGTTGGAGGAGATAGATGTAGGATGGGTCAAATTTGCAATCCTATAAGTTTTTTATTTCCATTTTTTCCCTCATTTAGTGAAGTATTTTTTGGTTTCATATATTCACTAGCTAATACATTCATTATTTTAATTCTATTATAGCTCCTTCCGTCGTATATGCATTGACATACAAAGACATGACTTATATGGATTATTGTGTCCTGCAAATATGACAAGGGATAAGAATACAGTGCGAGCAAGGACTCACTATGCGGGCTACACAATGGGAGAGAACTGTTAGATCCCAAGTTTTGATGATAACAATAATTCAATTATGTGTAAAACATGTTTTTAGAAGGTTAAGAAAAGATTCCAAGTTACCAAATGCATATTTGATGTTTGCTGATATCTGCTGTGAAAATGCACTGGAGTGCTCGAGCATGAAATCTGCACTCAAGCACAAATCACTTCTGTGCTCGAGCAGGTGTGAGAGAAAGCCAGGAAGTGAGTACCCGAGAGGCATTCTCCCTTTGTATTCACTGGATCACTCGAAGCACAAGGTATGCACTCGAGCAGAGAAGTCATTCTCACTCGAGCACACATGCGAGTGAGGGTATGCGAGTGCTTGGCCGAGAGCAAGTTATAGCATGCTTCCATCATTCACTCGAGCAAGGCACTGCGAGTGCTTGGCCGAGAGCAAGTTATAGCATGCTTCCATCATTCACTCGAGCAAGGCACTACGAGTACTTGGCCGAGAGTCTTGAGGTTAAGAAAAGTACAAGTGTGCTCGAGCACACCCATCCATGCTCGAAGTAACACGTCCATGCTTGCGAGTAATATTTCCATCCCTCTCCAGATCAGTTGTGAGTTCTTGTTCAAAAGGTATAATTCTTGAGAATATTCTTCTCACTCAAGCAGGAGTTTTTGTGCTCGAGTGAGGGCCCACATCACTCGCGAGTGAAAATTCTATCCCTCTGAAATTCTGATGCGAGTGATGGTTTTGAGAGCATATTCCTTGAGAATATGCTTCTCACTCGAGCAGAGGTAAGTATGCTCGAGTGAGGGTCCATATCACCCGCGAGTGCAAATTCTCACTCTTGACAAAATGGTATGCGAGTGATGACCCGAGAAGACATTCCCTGTGTAAACTGCAAAGATCACTCGAGCAGAGGTTTTGTGCTCGAGTGAGACCCTTCTTTACCCGCGAGTGAAGATTTTGTCTCTCTGATTTCCTATGCAAGCACAACCCGATAACAGAGGTATATGAAGGAAAATAGGAGATCACTCGAGGTGAGCCTTTCATGCTCGAGGTGATGCCCTGTTGACCACAGAATATGCTAAGTATCACAACGTTCATTACGAACATGGTTTATTGTTAATAATGTTAGATCTCATGTTTTGATGATAACAAAAGAATGGTTTGAAAAGGAAATGTTTAATAATCAAGCTTGAACTAAGTAATGACAGGAATAAGCTTTACTTGAAGTAAGCATGGAAGTAGTAAAGATTGGCCAAGAGATAATGCTGAGGAACCTGATCAGAAGTGCATTTTCTAAGTCATTACTCGAGGAGCTACTCGAGTAATGAGCCAAAACTTGAAGTAACCAAACAAAACTTCCAGTTACCTGCCACTATTACTCGAGGAGTTACTCAAGTAACCAGGTAAAACTTTAAGGTTGCTCTCGGCCTGCTAATGTTACTCGAGGAGCTACTCGAGTTACCATGTGAAAACTTCCAGTTGACTTCAAGTTTTCCCCATGATACTCGAGGAGCTACTCGAGTACCAGTGTTTTCTAAAATATGGACCTCTCGGCATTTTGTACCACTGCTAATGTTACTCGAGGAGCTACTCGAGTAACCAGGTCAGAAACTTCCAGTTGCCTTCAAGTTTTCCATGATACTCGAGGAGCTACTCGAGTAACCGTGTATTTGAAAATGTCAAGCTCTCGGCACTTTATACCACTGCCAATGTTACTCGAGGAGCTACTCGAGTAATGCATTAAGGTGAGTGAAAACTTGAGGTTAGTACCCGATTAACATGATTTCTCTTTTTCATCTTCCTCGAGTACTTACTCCATTAGACAAGTTTTTCATGGTTTATTTTAAGTGGATTCCTCGAGTATGTACCCCAGTATATGCAAATGTTTTTAATGTAAACTTCAAGTCATTACCAGAGTAAATCACATTCAAAAGTCTCAGTTACTCGAGGAGCTACCCGAGTAACCTATGCAAAAATGAATGCATTACCTGAGTCCCTACTCGAGTAATGAGGTAATTGCTCTCGGCCTTGAAATCCTGCCAACATTACTGGAGTAGAGCATCGAGTAATCAAAAGTTTTTCAAAGGATTACTCGAGGTGTTACCCCAGTAATCTATGAAGTTGCAGAAGCATTACTGGAGTAGCTACCCGAGTAAATAACTATTCCCAAAGGTTTGAACTTTAGTTTATTCCATGCACTACCCGAGTAATCATATTTATCTTCATGGAATTTCATATAAACAATGATTTCACGATGTTACTCGAGGAGCTACTCGAGTAAACTTCAAGGGTTACTCGAGGAGCTACTCGAGTAAGCATACCCAGAAATTTAGAAATCATTCAAACCTTCATTATATTGTTTACTATATGATTAACCTTTCATTGTATTAGCATTCTTAGTATATTTTCAGAAGAACAATGAAGAAATCATATCAAGAGATGAAAGTCAAATCAAACTTTCAAACGCCAACCACCGCCGACGGATATTTTTCAAAAACTTGAAAAGTCAACAGTGGCTGCGCACTCACCAACGGATGAAAGGAAGTGTTCCAACGGTCATCACCAACATATCTATATATATGGGAACCTTCAAACAGAGAAAAATAACTAAGCATCCATACGAACGATTCATTAAGTTCATTGCTCTGTTTTCACGTTGAAATTGTATTCATTTGCTTCAGTGATTATTATTTACTCTTTGAGAGAGATATTTCATTCAAACTCTATTTGTTATTGAGATAACTTAAGGTTGTGGAACCTTGAGTTGGGATTGGATTACAACCTGTAAGGGGGAGCGAGTGTCCAGGTGAAAGGAACTTGCTTGTACTGAGGTGCCAAGAACCCACTGAATCTTGGAAGTTATAGTGAAACTCTCAGAGAAGCTCTGAGGACTGGATGTAGGTCAAAGTGGTTGTGACCGAACCAGTATAACTCCCGGTGTACACTTCGGTGATATTTCTCCTTCCTTATTACTGTTTTAATTCTTGTGTCAAAGTTTTATATTTACGAAAGAACTTTCAGTATCACCCAATTCACCCCCCCTCTTGGGTGAAACGCTTGATCTTACATTTGGTATCAGAGCGTAGGTCTTCTTGTTAAGGTTTAACAGCCTAAGAAGGATCCAATGGCAAGCATGGGTGAAGGAATTCTTCCCGACGGAGCATCTATTACTAGACCCCCTGGTTTCAATGGAGAACACTTTTCTTTCTGGAAAGCTAAGTTCAGAGTGTTCGTGATGGCTACTGAATATGGGCTATGGGATGTAATTGAGAGTGGAAATTATCAACCTACAAAAGTTGTAGATTCTCAGAAAATTCCAAAGACGCCAGCGGAATATGATGAGAATGACAAGAAACTTATCACTCTCAATAGCAAAGCAATTCTGATGTTGCAAAGTGCTTTGAGTCAAAGTGAATATTTCAGAATTTGCATACTCCCAACAGCAAAGCAAATGTGGGAAGCTCTAGAAATAGCTCATGAGGGAACTTCGGGAATAAAGGAGAATCGAATCAACACCTTGGTCACCGAATTCGATTTACTTCGAATGAAATTAGGTGAGTCAATTTCTGAATTCGAACTTAGATATACTCATCTTGTTAATCAACTTGCAGCTCTTGGGAAAGTCTATGATCAGCACACCCAAGTACGAAAGATTTTGAATATTCTTTCTAAAGAGTGGGAAGCAAAAGTCACTGCAATAGAAGAAGCAAAAGGAGAATCAATGAGATCAGTTGCTTCTCTATTTGGAAGTCTTTCTGAATATGAAAGCAAACTAAAGTTCAAAAGAGAACTAGATGACATTGGTGACAAGAAAAAGAAAGGACTAGCTCTAAAAGCAAAAGAAGAAAATCAGGATGAGGATGAAGAGTTCGACGATGACGAAATGGGTCTAATCATAAAACGATTCAGAAAGTTCTACAAGAAAGGTCAAGGATTCAAACATTTTCAGAAAGGAGGAAATAATAGCAAAGATCATATCATTTGCTATGAATGTGGGAAACCAGGACATATCAAGTCAGAATGTCCAGATTTGAATCAAAAGAGCAAAGAAAAGAGAAGAAGTAAATTCTTCAACAAAAAGAAAGCCTTTGTATATGCTATATGGGGTGACAGCTCCTCAGACGAAGAAAGCGATGAGGAAGAGGTAGCTAATATATGTCTTGTTGCTCAAGAAGAAACAAAAGAAGAGGTAAATGATTCTGAACCTACCTATGATGAATTACTTTCCGAATATAATGCTTTACATTCTGAATTCATCAAAGTAGTTAAAGAATTGATCGTTGTTAAAAAGAAAAACAAAGTTCTTGAAACTAAGGAAAAGGATTGTGAAAATTGTTTATCTCTGAAAAAGAAAAACATTGATCTCACAAAAACTCTTGAAAAATTTACACAAGGAAGTGAGATGTTAAATGTTATTTTGAAAGCTCAACGATTTGTGAATGATCGATCTGGAATTGGATATGATCCAAAGTTAGATAAAAAGAAAGGTAAAAAGAAAGCAGGAGGTAAATCTTACTTAAATTATTTTTAGCATTCTGTGCATACATCAAATCCTTTTGCATTTTGTAATTACTGTAATAGAAAAGGACATCATACATCTTCATGCATTCATAAGAAGAAAAGAACAATAGGAACCTATAAATGGGTACCTAAAGGCACATATGTTCAGAAAATCATTTACACTAACCCAAAAGGACCCAAAAAGAAGTGGGTACCTAAGACTTAGTCATTTGATTGCAGGTATGTCTTAAAGCATCCAAAAATAACAAATGGTTCATAGACAGTGGATGCTCAAGACATATGACCGGAGATTTCGAAAGTTTTACCACATTACAACCTAAGGAAGGAGGAAAGGTAAAATTTGGAGGAAATCAATCCGGAAAAATAGCAGGAATTGGTGAAATCAAAAATGACAAAGGCATACAAATCAAAGACGTATATTACGTTGAAGGCTTGTGTCATAATTTGCTGAGCGTAAGTCAAAGTGCTGATAAAGACAACTGGTAATATTTGATTCAGAGGAATGTCTAATTATCAACAAGAAAGACTTACTACTTGATAAGAAGAATATCAAAGCTAAGCTCAGAGCAAAAAGGGAAGGTAACTGCTATACTTTAGATATTAGTAGAAATGAATCTGAAAACTGTTTTCTGAGTAATGTCGATGAAAGTTGGCTATGGCACAAGAGATTGGCTCATGTCAATATGCATCAACTAGGCAAATTACTCAAAAAGGATTTAGTACTTGGTTTACCCAAAGTAAATTTCAAAAATGATTTGATTTGTGATGCATGTCAAAAGGGTAAACAAACTAAATCATTTTTCAAATCGAAAAATGAAATTTCAACAAATAGACCATTACAATTGTTGCATATGGATTTGGTAGGTCCAGCAAGAGTAAAAAGTCTTGGTGGCAATCTATATTCATTGGTCATTGTTGATGATTTCTCTAGATTTACATGGGTTATTTTTCTATCATCAAAAGATGAAACCTTTGAAGAATTTATTGTTTTTGCCAAGAAAGTGCAAAATGAGAAAGGTATGTCTATTGCAGGTATTAGGACTGATCATGGCGGAGAATTTGAAAATCAAGCCTTTGAAGAATACTGTGATACTAATGGCATTGATCACAATTTCTCTGCTCCAAGGACACCTCAACAAAATGGAGTTGTGGAACGTAAGAATAGAGTGCTCACAGAGATGGCTAGATCATTGCTAAATGAAAAGAATGTGTCTCAAGTGTTTTCGGCTGATGCTATGAGTACAGCATGCTATGTTTCAAACAGAGCATATATCAGAACAAAACTTGGAAAGACACCATATGAACTATACAAAGGAAGAAAGCCAAACATTGCTCATCTGCACATCTTTGGCTGTAAGTATTTCATTCATAACAATGGTAAAGATAACTTAGGAAAATTTGATTCTAAAACTGATGAAGGAATTTTCCTAGGATATTCTAACCGAAGTAAAGCATATAGAATTTTCAATAAAAGAACTTGTGTTGTTGAAGAATCAATTCATGTTGTATTTGATGAATTTGAATCCTCTGACAAAACCATTGATGAAGAACAAGAAGTTGTTTTAAATCAAGAAAATGGTCAATCTATCTCTAAGTCTCTTATTCCAGAGGTTGATGAAACTAAGGATGAAGAGCAATCCCTAGGTCAACCTAGAGCTTGGAAATACAATAAAAGTCATCCCTTAGATCAAGTCATAGGAGATGTAAATGAAGGAATCAAAACTAGAAATAGAATTTTCAGTGAAGTAAGTTTTTCTGCATTCATTTCTGAGATTGAACCTTCTAACATTGATGAAGCCCTATCAGACAATGATTGGGTCATAGCAATGCAAGAAGAACTAAATCAATTTGAAAAGAATCAAGTTTGGGATTTGGTACCCCGACCCAAAGATCATACGATCATTGGTACTAAATGGGTATTCAAAAACAAACTTGATGAATCTGCAATTATTGTCAGAAACAAGGCAAGATTGGTGGCCAAAGGCTATAATCAGGAAGAAGGAATTGATTATGAGGAAACGTATGCTCCAGTGGCTAGATTGGAAGATATACGTGTACTCTTAGCCTTTGCATGCATCAAAGGATTCAAACTCTATCAAATGGATGTTAAGAGTGCTTTTCTAAATGGTTACATCATGGAAGAAGTGTATGTAGAACAACCTCCAGGATTTGAGGATGTCACCAAACCAGACCATGTTTTCAAACTTAAAAAGGCTTTGTATGGTTTGAAACAAGCTCCTAGAGCCTGGTATTAAAGGCTTAGTAAGTTTCTCATCGATCAAGGTTTTGTACAGGGAAAAGTTGATACAACATTATTTATAAATCGAAAATGTGATGATATTTTAATTGTTCAAATATATGTTGATGATATTGTTTTCGGTGCTACTAATGAATCTCTATGTAAGGAATTTTCTGAGATAATGCAGGGAGAATTTGAGATGTCAATGATGGGAGAATTAAATTTCTTTCTTGGTTTGCAAATCAAACAAAGAAAGAATGGAATCTTCGTATCTCAAACAAAGTATTTAAAAGAGCTATTGAAGAAGTATGGAATGGATGAAGCTAATGGCTCTGACACGCCTATAAGCTCAACAACGTTACTTGATGCTGATGTCAAAGGGAAAGACTACAATATCACAAAATATAGAGGAATGATTGGATCATTACTCTATCTTACGGCATGTAGACCAGACATCCAATTTAGTGTTGGCATATGTGCAAGATATCAATCGGCGCCAAAGGAATCACATGCTGAAACGGTCAAACGAATCTTTAGATACCTTGCAGACACACCAGAATTGGTTCTGTGGTATCCCAAAGGAAGAAGTGAATATTTAATCGCTTATTCAGATTTTGATCATGGAGGATACAAGACAGACAGAAAGAGCACCAGTGGACAAGGACAATTTATTGGAGGATCTCTTGTATCATGGTTCAGCAAGAAACAAAATACAGTGTCTCTTTCGTCAACGGAAGCCGAATATGTTGCAGTCTCAAGTTGTTGTGCACAAGTGATATGGTTAAAACAACAACTACAAGATCTTGGTATATACCTCAAGGAAATACCAATCTATTGTGACAATACAAGTACGATAAGCTTGGCAAAGAATCCAGTTCAACACTCTAGAACCAAGCATATCGATGTCAGACATCACTTCATCAGAGATCATGTTCAAAAGAAGGATGTGAAAGTGATATTCATTCCTACTCATCTTCAACTAGCTGATATCTTCACAAAACCCCTTGCAAAAGATCAATTTCTATTCATTAGAAGAGAATTGGGAATGGTAAATCCCAATGAGTTATAAGTATTTTCAGCATTTCATAATATTAGATGAAGTCATTTGATAATGTTTTGATGATCACTAACTTAAGCATCGGAGTATATAGAAATGTGTTTTGCAGGAAGGTTGAAATTCTGTTTTGAGAAACAAAAACAGAGGTGATCAGAGGACACATTTACTGGAGTACCAACTTGAAGTAATGTGTGATAGAAAAGCAATACCCGAGGAGCAACTTGAAGTAAAGAAACACTTTACTCGAGTATGTACTCGAGTAATGGTCCCCAAAACTGGAAGTAACGGATCAGGTTATTTGATTTTCAAATATAACGGTTCAGATTTCAAAGAAATGAAGAGTCAGAAGTGGTAAAGCTATTTACTCGAGGCAGGCCTCGAGTAAACTTGAAGCTTACTCGAGGAAGGCCTCGAGTAATGACGGAGTTCAGACTCTCAAAGTGTTCAATAATGACTCAAATCTGAATCAAATGGACTATGAATGATCGAGGGAACATCCATGGATAATTACTATATTATTCATGCCAGGTACGCAATTTAAATGAATTATTTTTAAATTTTTCTGTATGTTACTCGAGTAAGGCCTCGAGTAAAGTCGGGATTTAGGTCTTTATCTTGCGCAAACTTGGTCATTTCCACAAAATCTCCTCGAGTAAATCACTATACACCCTTTCAAAAAAATTTCCCAATCGTTTCTTTACCTCATTTCCGTCAAAACCCAACTGGTTTCAAGTCCAAAAACTTCCTATTTTGTTCAAAATCCCTCTGCCCTAAACTTGCGTCTGTTGACCTATTTTTCTGAGATTTCTGATCTTCTGTGTTTTAAGATGGTTAGAACCAAGAATCTTAACTTCACAGACTCCTCTGATTCTCAGCAAAATCCTGATCTTCTTTCCCCTCCTCCAACAAAGAGAAGAAAGTTAATCCCTAGACCAAAAGCCAAAACCCCTCTTAAACCTCAACCACAACCTAAAGCCAAAGGTGTGGTGATCAAAGAGCCTATTGTGACTAGGGCTCAGTCTAAAAAGAGCACATCTACTGGAAGAAGTAAAGGTGTCAAAACTCCCTCACCTTCTCACTCAGACTCATCCACACCCTCTTTTACTCCAAAACCTCCCAAGAAGCCAAAATATGACAAAAATGTGGCTAAGGCAATAGCTGGGATCATTGACCAACTGGAGAAGGGTCAATCATCCAAGAAATCCAAGATTCCAGAGGCAGAGATCACTACCCCTCCCAAAGGATTCAATGTGGGGAAACTGGTGGAGTCTCCCAAGTACCTGACACAGTTCTCCAGAAGGAAAGTGTGTAAAACACACTACGTTGATCTGAAGCTACTTCAAGAGGTAGTAAAGTTTGACCTTAGTCCTTATCTTGATCCATTTATGCCTTGGTTGTCTATTAGATTGCCTTTTTGCACAAAGGTAATCACCCATTTTTACTGTAACCTAGAAATCACTGATGAGCCTAACCGAACCTCAGTTGAGGAAGAAATGACCACCACAGTGAGAGGTCAAAAAATTCTTATATCTCCCTCTAGGATCAATCTATGGTTAGGAATTGAGAACCCCCCGGATGATATCTATTCTGAGCTTGAGCCAAACCAAATTTTCACTATCCTTAAGCCCGGTGAGTTAGTTGGCCCCCTCAATTTTAAACCGAGTGATATGTGTGATCATCACAGGGTCCTATGGTACATCTACTCTAGGTCCCTAGTGAACAAAGCCAACAACTATACCCACTTCTCGGATAGGGACTATAGATGGTTTGCTTCACTACTCTTGAAAGAGCAAAAGGATCTGGGAGAGTACATATTTTCAGAGATGAAAAGGTATAAGGTGGATGGAAAAGGAACTACTCCAATGCCATATCCTCAAATTGTTTCTCTTATCCTGAAAGAGAACAAAATATGGTACTTGGATAGTAAGGAGCCTATTGAGAGGATGACCCCAGTAGGGAGAAATCAAATTGGTAAACTAAACATCGACATCCCTCTTAAAGGCCCACTGGAGTCTGGGTCCAAGAAGAAGCGGAAGGCTCCTGAGACAGAGACCAATAGGATGGATGACACTCAGTCATCGGCTCCAACTGCTTCCACATCTTCACCATCCTTCCTGAATGCCACTCTCCAGCACTTCATGGAGAACATACTCAGAGGCTTCCATGTGGATATAGCCAACACAAATGCTGAGCTAATTACCAATTCCAACTTCAAGATGGGGGAACTGGTTGAGAAAATTGACAAAAGGCATGAGGAGTTGGTTGAGAGAATGGATAGGAGACATGAGGAGTTGCTAGCAGAGCAACGTGCCCAGGGAGAGACTTTGAGACTGATACTGGCACGTTTGGATTCCCTGGGTCCTGGACCTTCTGCCGGTCCCTCCTCATCTGCACCACCACCACCACCTTCAGTAGACCCTCCTTCAGACTTTCCCATTCCCGAGGCTGAACCATCTACCCCTCTGGTTTCTGATCCACTTGAACCCCAAGAGAAAGATGTTCTATTCACAGTGGATGATCCTGATACCCACGAAACCACTCACATTATCATTGATGATTCACCTCCCAAGCCACAGCCAGAAACTGCCCCTAAACCTATTCCCTCTCCTACCCAAACAGAGGAAATATCTCCTTCTTCCTCTTCTGAGCATCTCACTCCTGTGTTAGACACACCTCCAGAAGCTGAGACCACTATGGTTGTCTTCCAGCCTTCTCCTCTCCAACCAAGAGATGACATCCTTATCCCACCTCTTAATCTTCCTGAACCTGAGTCATCTAGTTCCTTTGATTTATCTAGTTCAGATGGTGGTGGGTTGGTCCTTCCAGTAAAACCCATCTCTATGGTGAAGCCTTCTAACCCTCAACTTGAATGATGAAGCCAAAAAGGGGGAGAAGAGCTTGAGAGTGATTTTGTGGTTTTGTCCTAGCTTTTCATGGGTTTATGGGTGTACATGGGACTTTAGGGAGCTTTTTAAATTCAGTTATGAACTTATTTTGTAATTTGAAATTTTAAGTTCAATGCAAGAATATTTATGTTATATGATTTCATTTTAAGTTCTATTATGTTTTGGATATAATACATGTTTGGACTAATGAAGTTGTTTTGAATGCAAGGTATATTCAACCTTAAAAAGAAATAATTAATTAAGAATCCAATTTGAAAAACCATATTCAAAATCACCAAGTTTTGTCATCATCAAAAAGGGGGAGAATGTTAGATATCATGTTTTGATGATAACAAAAGAATGGTTTGAAAAGGAAATGTTTAATAATCAAGTTTGAACTAAGTAATGACAGGAATAAGCTTTACTTGAAGTAAGCATGGAAGTAGTAAAGATTGGCCAAGAGATAATGCTGAGGAACCTGATCAGAAGTGCATTTTCTAAGTCATTACTCGAGGAGCTACTCGAGTAATGAGCCAAAACTTGAAGTAACCAAACAAAACTTCAAGTTACCTGCCACCATTACTCGAGGAGTTACTCGAGTAACCAGGTAAAACTTTAAGGTTGCTCTCGGCCTGCTAATGTTACTCGAGGAGCTACTCGAGTAACCATGTGAAAACTTCCAGTTGACTTCAAGTTTTCCCCATGATACTCGAGGAGCTACTCGAGTACCAGTGTTTTCTAAAATATGGACCTCTCGGCATTTTGTACCACTGCTAATGTTACTCGAGGAGCTACTCGAGTAACCAGGTCAGAAACTTCCAGTTGCCTTCAAGTTTTCCATGATACTCGAGGAGCTACTCGAGTAACCGTGTATTTGAAAATGTCAAGCTCTCGGCACTTTATACCACTGCCAATGTTACTCGAGGAGCTACTCGAGTAATGCATTAAGGTGAGTGAAAACTTGAGGTTAGTACCCGATTAACTTGATTTCTCTTTTTCATCTTCCTCGAGTACTTACTCCATTAGACAAGTTTTTCATGGTTTATTTTAAGTGGATTCCTCGAGTATGTACCCCAGTATATGCAAATGTTTTTAATGTAAACTTCAAGTCATTACCAGAGTAAATCACATTCAAAAGTCTCAGTTACTCGAGGAGCTACCCGAGTAACCTATGCAAAAATGAATGCATTACCCGAGTCCCTACTCGAGTAATGAGGTAATTGCTCTCGGCCTTGAAATCCTGCCAACATTACTGGAGTAGAGCATCGAGTAATCAAAAGTTTTTCAAAGGATTACTCGAGGTGTTACCCCAGTAATCTATGAAGTTGCAGAAGCATTACTGGAGTAGCTACCCGAGTAAATAACTATTCCCAAAGGTTTGAACTTTAGTTTATTCCATGCACTACCTGAGTAATCATATTTATCTTCATAGAATTTCATATAAACAATGATTTCACGATGTTACTCGAGGAGCTACTCGAGTAAACTTCAAGGGTTACTCGAGGAGCTACTCGAGTAAGCATACCCAGAAATTTAGAAATCATTCAAACCTTCATTATATTGTTTACTATATGATTAACCTTTCATTGTATTAGCATTCTTAGTATATTTTCAGAAGAACAATGAAGAAATCATATCAAGAGATGAAAGTCAAATCAAACGTTCAAACGCCAACCACCGCCAACGGATATTTTTCAAAAACTTGAAAAGTCAACAGTGGCTGGGCACTCACCAACGGATGAAAGGAAGTGTTCCAACGGTCATCACCAATATATCTATATATATGGGAACCTTCAAACAGAGAAAAATAACTAAGCATCCATACGAACGATTCATTAAGTTCATTGCTCTGTTTTCACGTTGAAATTGTATTCATTTGCTTCAGTGATTATTATTTACTCTTTGAGAGAGATATTTCATTCAAACTCAATATTTGTTATTGAGATAACTTAAGGTTGTGGAACCTTGAGTTGGGATTGGATTACAACCTGTAAGGGGGAGCGAGTGTCCAGGTGAAAGGAACTTGCTTGTACTGAGGTGCCAAGAACCCACTGAATCTTGGAAGTTATAGTGAAACTCTCAGAGAAGCTCTGAGGACTGGACGTAGGTCAAAGTGGTTGTGACCGAACCAGTATAACTCCCGGTGTACATTTCGGTGATATTTCTCCTTCCTTATTACTGTTTTAATTCTTGTGTCAAAGTTTTATATTTACGAAAGAACTTTCAGTATCACCCAATTCACCCCCCTCTTGGGTGAAATGCTTGATCTTACAAATAATTCATATCATCATTACTTTTTATCATTGTTTAACATTGTTTTGAATGTTTTAAAAGTATGATACAGGAATATGAACGTTTGAATGCATCACATGAGGAAAGTAATACAACAGCAGACAAGATGATTATAAACACGCTGGCACCTACCGCACTAAGATTATTCAAACATGCACGTGTCTGCCAATACTTTCAAATGTCCCGCTCCACAAATGAAGAATTTCCAAACGGGCAAAAATTGGAGCAACTATATATATACAGACACACGGAGAAACATATACAACGAAGCACAAGAATTCACAAGCTTATACCAATTCTCTGTTATTCATCAGTTTTCTCTGTATACATATTGATCTTCAGTGTTTATTCATTTGCTCTGTAAGAGAGTCCTCATACAAACTCAAAATTCTATGTTTATGTGATCTCAAGGTATTGGGACCTTGAGAGGGTAGTTATTCCTTACGAGAGAAGCAGTTGAGAGAATTCCTTGTAGTGTCTTCCACTCATAAGTCTTACAAGATACAAGCAGAAGAGAACGTTGTTGTTCATAAGGCTTACAGTGGTGTAAGCAGAAGAAAACGTTGCTGCTCATAAGTCTGGTATACATAAGCAAGTGAGAAGGGTCATAGGTTGTTTCTCTGCACATAAGACTTGTCGTAAGGGGGAGAGAAGTTTCTTGTTAAGAGAATATTTTTGCTCGTAGTCCGTTCAAGGACGATTGTTGTTTTTGTGGCATTTTGAGAGCCCATTGAATCTTGGAAATATTGTGAAAAGCTCAGTAGGTCTTGATCTCTGAGGACTGGACGTAGGCATTGTTGTTAGGCCGAACCAGTATAACTCTCTGTGTTCAAATCTTCTCTACTCTACTCTATCTACTATATTTACATATCACCAACTCAAGCAAAAAATTTATAACATCACCCAATTTACCCCCCTCTTGGGTAAAGCTTGCCTCTTACATTTGGTATCAGAGCCACGTCTTCTCCGAAGAGCCTAACAGCTTGAGAAGGATCCGACAAATGGCAACAATGGGTGAAAATATCCTTCCAGACGGTGCTTCAATCACTAGACCTCCTGGTTTTGCTGGAGAACATTTTTCGTTCTGGAAAGCCAAATTCAGAGTGTTCGTGATGGCCAACGAGTACGGATTATGGAATGTTATACAAGATGGTGACTATGTTCCAATGAAGAAAATCGAAGATAGAGCAGTTAAAAAGAGTCCAGATGAGTTCGACGAAAATGACAAAAGGTTAGTAACATTAAATAGCAAAGCCATTTTAATGATACAGAGTGCTCTTAGTCAAAAAGAATATTTTCCTATATGTACTCTATCTACTGCCAAAGATATATGGGATGCTCTTGAAATTGCTCACGAAGGTACATCTGGAATCAAAGAAAATAGGATCAATACTTTAATTACAGAGTATGATTTATTTCGTATGAAATCTGGAGAGAGTATATCAGAATTTGAACTAAGGTATACTCATCTTGTTAATCAATTATCTGCTCTTGGAAAGTCGTTTGATCAAAATTCCCAGGTAAGAAAAATTCTTAATATTCTTACGAAAGAATGGGAAGCAAAGGTGACAGCCATCGAAGAAGCCAAAGGAGAGTCTATGAGATCCGTAGCTGCTCTCTTTGGTAGTCTTTCCGAATATGAAGGTAAGTTGAGATTCAAAAAGGAACTTGAAGAAGTCGATGATAGAAAGAAAAAGGGAGTTGCATTTAAAGCTATTAAAGAAGAAGAAGAAACTTCCGAAAATGAAGATGTTCCTAGTGATGATGAAATGGGAATGATCGTGAGAAAGTTCAAGAAATTCTACAGAAGAGGACAAAGGAATTTCAAGAATTATCAAGGTGGACCAAGCAAGAAAGAAAACAAAGAACACCAAATAGTATGCTATGAATGTGGAAAACCAGGACACATCAAATCTGAATGCTTCAGGAACAAAGACAAAAAGAAGCAGAAAAAGAAAGCATATATATCATCTATTTGGGGTGATAGTTCGTCAGACGAAGAAAATGACAACGACGAAGTAGCCAATCTATGTTTGGTAGCTAAGGAAGAAGAATCAGACTCTGAGGTAAGTGACTCTGAACCCTCTTATAATGAATTGTTATCTGAATATAATGCATTGCATACGGAGTTCATTAAAGTTGCTAAAGAAATGGTTAGTTATAAGAAGAAAGTAAAAGAATTAGAAAGTAATGTCATATCATCACATGAAATGTGTAAAGAGAAAGATAAGAAAATAGAAGACTTAACAAAGATTGTTGAAAAATTTACTAAAGGAAGTGAAACTCTCAAGGTTTTCTTAAGTTCTCAGAAAGTTTCCTTTGATAAATCTGGAATTGGATATAATGCTGTGAATGATAAGAATAAGAAAAGTAGCAGAGACTATCTTAAATATCTCAGGAATTCTGTGCAAATATCAAATCCATTTGTGTCATGCAATTTTTGTAATAGGAAAGGACATTATACTTCATCATGTTATTTCAAAAAGGGAAAGGTTGTTGGAACATATAAATGGGTTCCGAAAGGGACACATGTTCCAAATACTAACCACAAAGGACCCAAGAAAGTGTGGGTACCTAAAACTTGATCATCTTATTCTAGGTATGTCTCAAAGCATCTCAAGCGAACAAATGGTATATTGATAGTGGATGTTCGAGACACATGACTGGTGACAAAAATAAGTTCATCATGTTTGAACCTAGAGAAGGAGGAAAGGTGACTTTTGGAGGAAATCAATCCGGACGTATTGCTGGAATTGGTGAAGTGGGAAGAACAGATGGCTTTCAAATCAACGGAGTATATTATGTTGAAGGATTATGCCACAATCTCTTAAGCGTAAGCCAAAGCACTGACAAAGATAACTGGGTGATTTTTGACTCGAAAGAATGCTTGATAGTAAGTAAGAAAGATCTACTTCTAAACAAAGAAACTATCAAGGCAAAAATCCGAGCTCAAAGGGACGGTAATTGTTATACAATTGATTTAAATTAAAATTCTTCTGAAAATTGTTTTCTTAGTCGATCAGAGGAAAGTTGGTTATGGCATAAGCGTTTGGCTCATGTCAATATGAATCAACTTGACAAATTGATCAGAAAAGATTTAGTCGTTGGCCTTCCCAAGCTCAAGTTCAAAGATAACATGATTTGTGAAGCATGTCAAAAAGGCAAACAAACTAAATCTTCTTTTAAAACAAAATATGAAATTTCTACTTCAAAACCTTTACAATTACTTCATATGGATTTAGTAGGACCTGCTAGAGTAAAAATTTTTGGAGGAAATTTATATACGTTAGTAATTGTAGATGATTTTACTAGATTTGCTTGGACTATATTCATTGCCTCAAAAGATGAAACTTTTGCTGAATTTATTATGTTTGCCAAAAAGGTTCAAAATGAGAAAGGTATTTCTATTGTCTCTATTAGAACAGATCATGGAGGAGAATTTGATAATCAATTGTTTGAAGATTACTGCAATAACGAGGGGATAGATCACAACTTCTCAGCTCCTAGAACACCTCAACAAAATGGAGTAGTAGAAAGGAAGAATAGAGTGCTTACAGAAATGGCAAGAGCTTTACTTAATGAAAAAGAAATGTCACAAGTGTTTTGGGCAGATGCAATGAGTACTGCATGTTATATTTCAAACAGAGCATATATTCGCAAATCTCTTGGAAAGACACCATATGAACTCTACAAAGGAAGAAAGCCAAATATTGCTCATCTTCATATCTTCGGGTGTAAGTGTTTCATTCACAACAATGATCAAACAAAAGAAGAATGGCATATTTATATCTCAGACAAAGTATTTGAAAGAATTGCTGAAGAAATATGGTCTAGATAATGCTAATGGAGCTGATACTCCAATGAGTTCTACAACATTGCTGGATGCTGATGTAAAGGGACCTAGCTTCAACATCATAAAGTATAGAGGAATGATTGGATCATTACTCTATCTTACAGCAAGCAGGCCAGATATTCAGTTCAGTGTAGGAATGTGTGCAAGGTATCAATCCATTCCTAAAGTATCTCATGCAGAGACAATAAAAAGAATTTTCAAATATCTAGGAGATACTTCAGAGCTTGGACTTTGGTATCCAAAGAGAGGGAACGAGTACTTAATGGCATATTCAGATTCAGATCACGGTGGATATAAAACTGACAGAAAGAGTACCAGTGGATAATGTCAATTTCTCGGAGGTTCTCTAGTGTCATGGTTCAGCAAGAAGCAGAACACAGTTTCATTATCCTCGACTAAAGCTGAATATATAGCTGTAGCAAGCTGCTGTTCTCAAGTGCTATGGTTAAAACAACAACTTCAAGATTTGGGAATTTATTTAAAGGAAATCCCAATCTATTGTGATAATACTAGCACGATAAGCTTGGCAAAGAATCCTGTACAACATTCAAGAACCAAGCATATAGACATTCGACATCACTTCATTCGAGATCATGTTCAAAAGAAGGATGTCAAAGTGGAATTCATACCGACTCATCTTCAACTTGCGGATATTTTCACAAAACCTATTGCAAAAGATCAATTCCTTTATATTCGAAGAGAATTGGGAATGGTTAATCCCAATGAGTTGTAAGTTTTATTGTTAAAAAGTTTAATTAAATGTTTATTTTGATGATAACCATACTGACTTTAGCATCGGAGTGGCCAAAATGTGTTTTTGCAGGAGTCTCACTCGAAGCATTGAAGGTACTGCTCGAGTGAGGAGCTGTGTCACTCGAGCACAAGAAAGCTCTGCTCGAGCACAGCACTATTTATGATACTCTGCTTCTTGACATGAAAAACAGAGGTTAACAGAGGAGTTATTAATACCAAGGGAATATATCAGAAACAACAGTGAGAATTGAACTCACTCGCGAGTGAGGAATTCTCACTCGAGCATGATATGAACATGCTTGAGGTGAAGAATGCCTACTCGAGTGAGGAAGAAGAATCTCTGTGTAAAAGCTATCCAAATCATGGTTACTCAAATGATCTTGGAGGATTTGAGTACAAAGATGCAAAATATGTCAGGGAATCCACAATCCAGGTACGTTTTACTTGTTTCTTTATTTTTCCAGAACATCACTCGAGCATAGATAGAACACACTCGAGCACAGTATGAACATCACTCGAGCACTAGGGTTCATGCTCGAGCACTGTCACTTATATCAGTTACTGGGGAGCTCAGAACGTCGCACTTCCTCCTCTCACTCGAAGTGCTCTCTCACTTGAAAGACACAACTCTTTATCTTCAACCGTTTTCTCATCATTCAATCACGTCCTTCTGCTTCAAATCGCCGTTACAACCTTTCAATCTTCTATAAGAGGTGATTTTTGTCTTCTGCATTCTTCACTTGTGCCCTAATCTCTTCTTGTATTTTTTTTTTCCTTCTTTCTTTCAAAAACAAGAGTTCTTGTTTCTCTTCCACTTTTCAATGGCAAGAACAAAGTTACCCTCTATTCCTCAAAAGTCTCATTCTCCTTCTCCTACTCACTCTACTGCCAGTGAATCTGGAACCCCTGAACTTACTCCTCCATCTCCCAAAAACTCTCCCTCACCTTCACCTCCTCCTAAGCCTAAGACCAAAAAGAGAACTCCCGCTAAGAAACCTCACCCAAAGCCTCAAGTTTCCAAGAAAGACCAACCTCCTCAAAAGAAACCAAAGGGTGTGGTCTTCAAGGATCCCATAATCAAGGAACCCATAATCACTCGGTCTCAATCCAAAGAGGTACAGGGAAAAGGAAAAAAGAAGGATTCAGAGCAACCTCAATCATCTTCTTCTTCTGGGGATACCTTCAGTAAACAACTCAGGGAAGCAATAGAAAAATCCAAATTGGACAAGATAGTTGGGAAGATTACATCTCAAGCCGGTGTTTCAAGTTCACACCAAGTTAAGCACCCAAGTGCTTCTGCTTCAGGAGCACCTTCTGCCTCTCAAGCACCAGTGGATGACCAACTCACTAGTCCTCCTGAGGGATTTAATGTGACAGAGCTTAAGGCTTTACCACAGAAGGTATGTTGATGAATTTAAGCATAGACATTTCTGCCCTGTAGTGTATGTTGATCTGGATTATCTGAAAAAGAATTGTCATTTGGACTTGTATCCTTACCTTCAATACTATGCTCCCTGGCTAAATATCCATCTGTCATATTCCCCCACTGTTGTGAAAACCTTTTACTGCAACATGAAAACCCATAATATTATGTCTAGATCTAGTGATTTGATTGAAGAAGCTGTATCTACAACCATTAGAGGGAAATTCATTATGATTTCTGCCAAAATCATTAATGATTTTCTTGGTTATGTTGCACCTCCTACTGATCCACCCTCATTCTCTGCCAATGAAACTTTTAAAATCTTGAGACCAAAAGACCCAATTGGCCCCCTCACTTTCAAGCTTATTGATATGCCTGATAATCACAGAATCCTTCATTACATTTATTCTCGGAGCATAGTCAATAAATCCAAAAACTTTACCCACTTTGCTCAAAAGGATTACTATCTATTGGCTTCATTGGTTGCTGGGCAACAAAAAATGTAGGGGAGATCATTTTTAATGAGATGAGGCGGTTTCGATTCTCTTCAACAAGATCCACAACCATACCTTACCCTCAACTTGTTTCCTTCATCTTGATGAAAAACAAAATCTGGTATTTGGAAGGAAAAGAAAGGGTTCTCATCTCAAGGTTTGGAAAGACTCAGTTAACTCACATGGGTATCAATCTTCCAGTGAGTCGGACCAAAGCCACATCAAAGAGGGAAGCCACTCCATCTAGAGGAGATGAGGCACAATCATCTGCACAAGGTCCTATTCCTCCTCCTTCATTTCTCAATGCCTCTCTATCCAATCATCTGTCTGAGGTAATTAATCAAGCTGTGTCAAGTTTGAAGAAGGAGTTAGTGACTGAATATGAGAAGCTTGTGGAGAAACTGGAAGCATAAGTCATCAATCTGGTAGACAAGGCCAATCTGAATTTTGAACTGATGTTCAAAACTCAGGATGAGATGTCACAGAGGATCACCAATATGGAGACCTTCCTGCATTCACATTTTCCCTCTTCATCTTCCGGGGTGCCTCCAGAGACCACTCATTCCTCACCACTTCATCCACAGACTCATGTACTTTTCACTGATCCTGAGTCTAATGTTGATATCACATTTGATCGGTCGCCTTCACTTCCTCCCTCATCATCTGTACCTCAAGCACCATCTCCCTCTGATCAGCCCATTGACCCTCTCACTGCCATGATATCTTTTGTTCCACCTCCAGAACCCCTTCTGATGTTGACAAAACGGGGGAGAAGGATGTGTGATGTCTTCTGAGCTTCTGTAGGGTGTATATGGGTGTCTGGATAGTTTTCTGTATTGGGTAGGACTTGATATGTATGTCATTTTCATTTTGTCATTTTGAAGTTATCATGTTATCTATGTTGTTTAAGTTTTTCCAAAGTTAATAATATAGCTCAAGCTTTAAATATTTCAATGTTTCATGTTATTAAGTTCTTATTAAGTTATATACCTCATACTATGCTTATCTTGGTTGTTAAGTGTCCAGAGGAAACATTACAAGAAAACTTGAATTTGAAACTTAAACTTGATATGCATTTTGGAAGCTTTGAAGAAATTTCAAAACTTTTCAATTTCATTCAATTTCTTTTAAACCTTCATCACAAAGAGTTTTGTCATCATCAAAAAGGCGGAGAATGTTAGATCCCAAGTTTTGATGATAACAATAATTCAATTATGTGTAAAACATGTTTTTAGAAAGTTAAGAAAAGATTCCAAGTTACCAAATGCATATTTGATGTTTGCTGATATCTGCTGTGAAAATGCACTGGAGTGCTCGAGCATGAAATCTGCACTCGAGCACAAATCACTTCTGTGCTCGAGCAGGTGTGAGAGAAAGCCAGGAAGTGAGTACCCGAGAGGCATTCTCCCTTTGTATTCACTGGATCACTCGAAGCACAAGGTATGCACTCGAGCAGAGAAGTCATTCTCACTCGAGCACACATGCGAGTGAGGGTATGCGAGTGCTTGGCCGAGAGCAAGTTATAGCATGCTTCCATCATTCACTCGAGCAAGGCACTGCGAGTGCTTGGCCGAGAGCAAGTTATAGCATGCTTCCATCATTCACTCGAGCAAGGCACTGCGAGTACTTGGCTGAGAGTCTTGAGGTTAAGAAAAGTACAAGTGTGCTCGAGCACACCCATCCATGCTCGAAGTAACATGTCCATGCTTGCGAGTAATATTTCCATCCCTCTCCAGATCAGTTGCGAGTGCTTGTTCAAAAGGTATAATTCTTGAGAATATTCTTCTCACTCGAGCAGGAGTTTTTGTGCTCGAGTGAGGGCCCACATCACTCGCGAGTGAAAATTCTATCCCTCTGAAATTCTGATGTGAGTGATGGTTTTGAGAGCATATTCCTTGAGAATATGCTTCTCACTCGAGCAGAGGTAAGTGTGCTCGAGTGAGGGTCCATATCACCCGCGAGTGCAAATTCTTACTCTTGACAAAATGGTATGCGAGTGATGACCCGAGAAGACATTCCCTGTGTAAACTGCAAAGATCACTCGAGCAGAGGTTTTGTGCTCGAGTGAGACCCTTCTTCACCCGCGAGTGAAGATTTTGTCTCTCTGATTTCCTATGCAAGCACAACCCGATAACAGAGGTATATGAAGGAAAATAGGAGATCACTCGAGGTAAGCCTTTCATGCTCGAGGTGATGCCCTGTTGACCACAGAATATGCTAAGTATCACAACGTTCATTACGAACATGGTTTATTGTTAATAATTCATATCATCATTACTTTTTATCATTGTTTAACATTGTTTTGAATGTTTTAAAAGTATGATACAGGAATATGAACGTTTGAATGCATCACATGAGGAAAGTAATACAACAGCAGACAAGATGATTATAAACACGCTGGCACCTACCGCACTAAGATTATTCAAACATGCACGTGTCTGCCAATACTTTCAAATGTCCCGCTCCACAAATGAAGAATTTCCAAACGGGCAAAAATTGGAGCAACTATATATATACAGAGACACACGGAGAAACATATACAACGAAGCATAAGAATTCACAAGCTTATACCAATTCTCTGTTATTCATCAGTTTTCTCTGTATACATATTGATCTTCAGTGTTTATTCATTTGCTCTGTAAGAGAGTCCTCACACAAACTCAAAATTCTATGTTTATGTGATCTCAAGGTATTGGGACCTTGAGAGGGTAGTTATTCCTTACGAGAGAAGCAGTTGAGAGAATTCCTTGTAGTGTCTTCCACTCATAAGTCTTACAAGATACAAGCAGAAGAGAACGTTGTTGTTCATAAGGCTTACAGTGGTGTAAGCAGAAGAAAATGTTGCTGCTCATAAGTCTTGTATACATAAGCAAGTGAGAAGGGTCATAGGTTGTTTCTCTGCACATAAGACTTGTCGTAAGGGGGAGAGAAGTTTCTTGTTAAGAGAATATTTTTGCTCATAGTCCGTTCAAGGACGATTGTTGTTTTTGTGGCATTCTGAGAGCCCATTGAATCTTGGAAATATTGTGAAAAGCTCAGTAGGTCTTGATCTCTGAGGACTGGACGTAGGCATTGTTGTTAGGCCGAACCAGTATAACTCTCTGTGTTCAAATCTTCTCTACTCTACTCTATCTACTATATTTACATATCACCACCTCAAGCGAAAAATTTATAACATCACCCAATTCACCCCCCTCTTGGGTGAAGCTTGCCTCTTACAAGAACAACTATCATTGTTTTCTAGCACCGATTGTTCAAGGGTACGCATTTTAATTTTGTCTATTTAAGATTTTTAATAAATAATTGCCTTGCCATCTAACTTCATTTTAATCTGTATATGCTGTTATAGTTACCACTGGTGTTTATGCATTCTCTATCCTCAGTTCAACATAGTTTACTAGTTTGATTCCTTACGTAAAAGGCCAGACACAGAAACAAAAAATGTCTTCAACACGTAAGTTATTTTATTTGTATTTCATTGATTCATGATTCTTGACATTAATGAATCATTCTAATTTCTGTTGATTTTCATTTTAATGATAGGGCAACCTAGACATATCGAGTCCTTAGCGGGCCACGCGATCGTAGAAGTGGCAGAGACCTGAAATGGTTGTATCCAAAGGTACATAGTTTTAAATCAAGTTCTTTTGATTGACGGTCTTTGTAGATATGCCTTTATTGATTTTAACCATTTTCTTTTGATTTATAGTGCCCTCAACAACCTTGCGGCTGGGAATGTGGATACTATGTCTTACTTTATATATAACATCATTAGAGTGGCATTACGAAAGATTTTGAACAAGTGATCGCTTTTTCATTCTCAAAGGATAATATTTTTGCTGTTGTAATTTAATTGCAAATTAATTCATTAACTTGATTCATTATTTCATCTAAGCTTATTTTCTAAGTTGCAGATTTTGACAATGAAGATGTCTACTTATATGAAGACTTAATTTGATCAGAGACTTTTTGGCTGGACATCTTCTTCATCGTATACCAGAGTAAAGTTTTTATTTGTATTAGTTAATTAATTAGTAGTTTGTGTTCGTAGAGGACACACTTTGTGGTGGTTCTATATATTGTACATATAATGAGAGTTGTTGTTGTACATAGTATTAGATTGTTGGATAACATTTTTTATTAGATAGTGCTGAATTGTTGTTGTTTCCATTTTGGTTTATGCAATATTTTCTTCTATCTTATTTCTGCAGTTTAAATTTTCCAGACAGTGAAGTTATATATAAAAGGCCATTTAAAAAAATTTAACATCCTTAAATAAAAATGGGACGTAAAAACACTTTAGACGTTAGTTTAGACATCTCCACATTAAAATGGGGACGTCTAAATTTGGGGGGGGACACAATTTAGGCGTCCCCAGTTTGAAGTGGGGACATCTAAAGGCATCTAAAGTGAATCTTACCCTACTTTAAATGTCCCTAGTTTGAAGTGGGGACATCTAAAGTCCAGACTATAGACGTTCCCTATTTTACAGACATTATTAACAATTTTTTTTATATCGCTCAGATAGATGTCCCCTTATTTTCAGACTGTAAAAGGCCCAAAAAAGGGACGTTAAAAGTATTGATTGTTGTAGTGTGATTAAGCTCATAAAATCCGTAGAAGCCTCTTGTAATCTCTTCTTTATCATGAATATCATGTTAACAAGAAAAAATTCAAGGGAAGTGTAATGCCCCAAATTTTATTCACCAAGAGTATATTGTGATTATTTTATATATTCAATAAAATGATGAACATTAAGGCCAAAGGAATAAAATATTGAAAATTGAAAGGTGAATAGTGTTTTTAGTTAAATTGCCTGTGGGACAGTGAGTTTGTCATGTTGTTTTGGAAGACCAAATAATGAGCAAAAATTATGAAATCTTACAGGGTGAAAGTAGACATCCTAAGCTTTAAATTTGATAGGTTATCAATCAATTGAAGCTATGTACAAAGAGTTATAAATTTTGAAGTTAGTCTAGAAAATATGGAAAGCCTCTAGAACAACAGTCAAAGAAATGAAATCTGGGAATGATATGCTTCCATTTGGCTAAAGACCATATTTTTTCTTGAAACTAGATTCAATAAAGGTTCCATAGCCTTTGAAATAACTCTAAAATGATGTCTACAAAATTAGTTATGATTTTTCAAATTTAGTACAGAAAATTTTCCAAAATTTGCATTATTTTGAAAATTGAAAATAAAATGTGTTAGAAATTGATTAATGGAATTAAAGATGCCAAGTGTCATGATCATATGAGGAAGGGATTAAATTATAATTGATTTGTATGATTACATGTCAAATTGCATTAAAATAATGCTACATGGACATAGTAATTATGGTTAATGATGAAATGGTATACTACCTTGAGTGTGAAGTTGGATTAGTTGGACTATTTGAGTGCAAGGTTGAGTGTAAGATTGGCGAAAACTCATTTCACTACTTGAGTGCATGGTTGGTTTAGTTGGAAGAGGCAATTTGGTTAGTGGAGCATGTGAGAGGGAACAATTTTGAGCCAACCAAATGGAGAGAAAAATTAGTTCCATGCTAAGGGAAACCAAATGGAGCCATCATGACATAAATTTGAAGGAGGAGAGGATTGTGACAAGTGTCACAATAATAACCCTTGATGAAATCAAATGGTGTAGGATGAAGGGAGAAATTTTATGAAGGCTCTTCCTTCGTCTTTCCTTCATACATTTTGGCTAGCACAAGAGGAAAGAAGAGAGAGTGAGCTTAAAGAGTCTTGAAGTTCTAGAGAAAAGGAGAGAGCTTAAGGTATGTGGTGATCTCTTATGCCTTTTCCTTGTAATCTTGCTTAGAAAACCTTCTCTAAACCTTTATCTTCATGGAATCCATGATCATGAAGACACATCTTGAGCTCAAGGAGAGAGAGGAGAGGATGTCTAGAGAGAGAAAATCCAAGATCACATGAGGTAACTTCATAAATCTTAGATGTATACAAGTATGAAGTTGTTGTTGGTGAATGTTGTTGGATTTGGTGATTTTTGTTAAGTTTGTAAATTTGGAAAAGTCCTAATCCTAAGGGGATATGCTGCCCAAATTTCTTTAAATCATGGTTAAGATTTGTTTAATATGTTAATAAAGGATTAGAAGTGGAAGAGTACAAGTTTTGGAAGCTAAAACACAAAATAGCATTGTTCTATTTTTTTTGGCCTAAGTTTCGGCCAAAACTAGAATAGGGGAAGGAGATGGATTTTTATGAAATAGATGGTTCCATTAGATTCAGTGGGCAAAAATATGTGGGGTTACAGTTGGTCACTTTTCCTCAAAAGCACGAAAAAGCATAATTATGAAAACGCCCATAAAACCCTAATTCAGGGTTATCAAGGGTATTTTCATAATTTGAAACTAAAACTGGTGATTCTGGGCTTGGAAATGGATTCCTTGGGTAAAAATAATTCAAGATAGCCCTAGTTAAATTTTAGGAAAATGTACTATCGGGCCGGGTACGGTGGGGCCGGGTAAAGGTCCCGGGGGCATTCTGGTAAATTTTCACCATAGACTAATATAACCACAAGAAACACTATGGAAGAGTCTAAAATGATACTTGGATATTTATGAACTATTCCTTATACATTTAATATTTTAGGATCGAGTCGAAAGCCGGAAGCCTCACGTTTTATGAGGCACACTAAAAGGGATTTAAAAGACTTTAAGGTAGAAATATTATCCTTCATACATCATGCCATAGTTATATGCTTATATGGATGCAATTGTTTGTAAATGTGCTTTCTTAATCAACATGATTTGCCTAGAGAAGGGCAGTTAGTGCCAGAGGTACACTTACACTGGGAGTTGGTAACAGTCCAACCAGGTGTAGATAGTGGGGCTGGGCCTACTCATGTATACATGATGATGATGTGTTATGATGATAATGTGTTATGATGATGTGTTACGATGATGTGTTTATATTGTTCATTAATTGGTGCATACCTTGGCACAAATCAAATTTACTTGCCGCATTTTCTATGAATGATAACATGTTTCTACTGGGATTCCTTAGAATCTCACCTTTTTTGTAAAAAGAATGAATATCTCAACGGGTGCCAGTAGGACGAAAGGCAAAGGTGCAGATATAAAAAAGTGATTGGAGCGTTTCATGAGGCAAGGTCAAAGCCAGTGGCTATAATTAGACTAATCTTAAGATATTTTGGGAATCCTGTATATATTAGAATTTCTGCTGTATTTCTGTATTTTGTTGACGACGACTTTGGATTGTAAACGAATACTATTATCAGTATAATTGTACTTTTCTGTATGCCCATAGAATTATGTCTTTATTACTCTTCAATTATCGAAATGGAAACAGGTGTTGACAAGAAGTGAGAGGAGGGAGGACGCATAGAGAGAGAAAGTTGAAGAATCAAGAGGTAATATTAAGAACTTTGATCCTCTTGGTTAATATGTTATTGTTATGGTGGTTGTTGTTATTGTTGGCTTGATTTGCAGTAGCTTTGGATGTTTTGTAAATTTGGGATGATGAAACCCTAAGGGGTTATGCTACCCAAATCTCTACAAATATGTTCAAATATTATTTAAATGGTTAATCATGTGATTAGGAGTGAAAATGAAGGAACTTTATAGGTTAAATCAAGAAAGTCACATTTTCCCTTTTCTTTATGCATGTTTCGACCAGCACTGGAATTGGGGGAATGAGCTAGAATTTCATCAATTTGATAGTTCCATATTATTTAGAAGGGAAAATTGGGTAGGGTATATGTTTATAAGGAAAAACTATCTTGTGGCAGTGAATTTGGCAATTATGAGGTAAAAAATGGATTCTACATGCAAAACTATGCAGGATTAGCCCAGTCATAATTGTTGAAAAAAGTACAGTTGAACCGGGTACAAAGGGACTTGGACTTGGTCCTTAGGGCATTTTGGTCATTTTACAATTTTAAACTAAGATAACCAACAAAATGTGTTTATAAGAGTCTATAGTAGCACATTAATGACTATTAACTCAATTATTGTAAAATTTGGAATTTTAGGACTAGACAATTACCCCGAGCTGGAACAAAATTCAAGAACAGTTGTGAGCTAGAAAAGGAAACCTAAGGTAGTAACTCTATCCCACATACACTAGGTGAACATGTTTATGCTTTGTGTGCCATCTTTTATGATACGTATAATGCACTTTCTAAATGGCAAGGGAAAAACACAAGTACCGTCCGGGGGAGAAGCACCAATACCTCAATGGCCCCAAAAGGGGATCTAGTTCTAAGAATTTAGTACCAAGAGGGTGCACGCTCAGTCTATGACTGAAAGCCCAGCTGAGGTAACGAAGTCGAGGACTAACAATAGTTGGCCCTAACTCGAGGTCTAACAGTTATTGGCCTAGAAAAATGTGCACATACCAATGAATATTATTACAGTGTATTTATTCTGTTGATTATATGGTACCTGGCATAATTATTTATTGCATTGTATATGATCGATTGTCTGTTACTACTAAGATTCGTTTGAATCTCACCCTTTTTCAAATTTAAAAATATTCCAACAGAAACTAGTGGCTCTAGGGGAAGAATAGTAAATACTGGTAATTGAGTTATTCTGGTCAAGAAGGTAGAGTTGTTGTCATAGTTAGTTTATTTTGAGAGTTTTGGACAAAATTTGTATATATTTTCAACCCTACAGGGAACTCCTGTAATGTAAACAAGTACTCTTTATCAGTATATTTATGCTACTTGTAACCCCCTTCACAATCAACGTCGAGATTAAGTTTGTAAATATGTGATTATGTGGAATTAAAGACCATAAGATAATTTGGGACTTAATAAAATTTAATTTCCCAAAATCAGGGTTTTCAAAAACCTTTCTAAACCTATTCAACAATGGTCTCATATTCACATTTCAATTACACAAATGGCTTGTACAATACGATTTCATCCATAAATATCAAAGTACAATGTAAATTCCTAACACACTCAGGTTCCATTAATCGAATAAGGGTTTTCAGGGCACAATGCCCCAAACAGTTTCCCATAACAAAGGGATTACACATACTATTCTATGATCCAAAACATACATGTAATTCCCAACAAAATATATAAATAATTTGTACATGATAACCAATTATCCAAAATAAAACTCCTATCCCGGAGCTCTATAAGCCCTTCGTCACCTGCTTCTCTTTTAAACCTCCAGCCCTGTTTGAAATTTGTTTTGGGAGAGTAAGATTCTAAGGAATCCCTGTAGTGTCAAATCACTCATAGTATCCACAACCAAAAAGTATGAAAGAAAATCTTCACATAACATATAGCAACTACAACGGTAGTTACAGCGGCAAGGGCAGGTATGACTTGCGTCACCCTTACGTTTGCTCACGCTGTATTGCACAACCACATGTTCATATCTCATATATCACCATAGCTGGGATCCATATAAAATATTTCACATACACATAGCCACAATGGCCAGAGAATCCAACAGGAATCCATGATTCCACAACACAGCCTCGGCAATTACAACGGCAGGGGTAGGTGTGACAACTATCACCCCCTACAACTTCTCACACTATAATGTCCTACGGCCGATAACATATACACATGTTCACAATGGCCTCATGCCAAAGATTTTCTCAACAAAACAATGATAAGTCATGTATACCAAGCATCATACATAACATGAGAGAAAAGTCACTACCTTAGTCCTTACGTGCGTTCTCTGGCACTAGTCGGGCAAATATCGAATCCTATAATTCATTATGAGGGACAAAGTATTATTCTCTATTCTAACACTTAAATGACTTTACAACACTTATATTGGTTATCATTATTGTCCTTTAGGAAGCTACAAATGCCTCTAACAAAAGCCCTAAAGGGTTGGAAGAACTATCCCGAAGGTCCCCTTTTAGAAGCACAAGTACTGGTTTTCCACTGTTCACTCGAGTGAAGAAGTCCTTATCGAGTGATATTGGACTTACACTTGAGTCCTGAAAGCAACACTCGAGTTGTATCTAAATGCTCACCCGAGAGTATAAAGGAATGACAAAAACCAGATATGCTCGCTACACTCAAGCATAAACCAAATCACTCGAGTAGTAGCTTAATGCTCACCTGAGTTCCACAAAGTGAGATATAGAAAGTATTGACCTGAGAGCAAAAAGGAACTTCCAAATGAGATGAGTACTTGAGCAGGGCTCTTTGCACTCGAGTGATGGCTTAAAACCCGCAAGTGCTAAGTCACACTCTTGAAACTCAACTGCGAGTGACAACCCGAGATGCGAGTTCATGTAGTGTCAAATACACCTTCACTCGAGTCAGACAAGGTTCACTCAACTGAGAACCCACAACACTCATAAATGAGACAACACTCTTGCCTTTTTAACATGGAAATGCAGGTGAAAAGATAAAGGAAAAATGAAGATATAAACCTGCACTCGAGTGATACTTGAGAGCACTCAAGTGAGGCTTATCAGAAACCCAAAAAGTAGCAAAGCTGACAGAACTTCCAAAATTTTACCCAAGTGATTCCATTGATCCCAAATACCAAACCAAAGCTACTCCTACATAAAATTGCACAAGGAATCCAATGGAACCAACAAAACTACCAAATTCCTATTCCATTTTCATCTTTGGTTTTAGGCCACATAAAACTCCAAATCAGAAAATCACCAAACTTAACATTTTAACATCAAACCAATTCTATCTATTTAAAACACATACCAAAACACCATTTCCATAACTATATCATGCCAAACTACCAATGACCCTAATTTTCAAAAATCAGTCCAAAAATTCCTGAAATTCAAAGATTCATCATTTAGCACAAAACATAGATAGAAAGGTTCATTTCACTTACCTCAATAACTTTCTCAAAGAGGTTTCTTGATTCTCCAAACTCTAAATTTCCTTGAGGGCACAAACCAACACAATGAACAATCTATAACCCCCAAAATGAAGCCCTCAATCTAAAGATCAAGATTAATAAAGTGAGTTTTGGCATTTGAGGTCATTTACTCACCTTAATCGTAAGCTTTTCTTCCTCTTGCTTCTTCAACAATGGTGCCAGAAAAGGAGAGAAAGAAATAAGAGAGATTAGTAAGGAAGAAGATGAAGCAATGATCATACTCCCATCCCCATGCCTTGCGTCATCCAAAATAGAGGAAAGAAGAGAGAGAAAATATAATTAAAATTTCCATTTGACTTTTCTGCCTTCTCTCTCATGATATAAGTTTGCCAATTGTCTCAACCTTATTGGCTCTTAAAAAATGAGTAACCAATTAGTTACTCTAACCACTCCATTAGCCATTTGGTCACAAATCTCATTTCTCTTAGTTAGTAATTAATTTCATCATTAATCATTGATTAATTACCCGATAATTTTCCATTCTTTCAAATTTCTCACTGATTTTGGCACATTCACCGAAATTGCCACAAAACACATAATAATTCAACTTTAAATACAGAAATTATTCTCAATAATCATCATTTGCCCTTAATCAAAATTTTGGGGCATTACAATTCTCCCACCATTCAATAAATTTTGTTCCCAAAATTTGCTACAAATCATGGGGCATAAAATCAGGAAATCGTTTTTTCATGTCCGCTTTCGCCTCCCAAGTTGCTTCCCTTGGGGACATTCCCTTCTAAACCACCTTCACAAACAGTCTGCTTTAATGTCTGAGCCATTACTCTTCTCGATCAATTATTCATTATGGCTCTACCGCATAAGTGAAGTTTTCTTGCAACTCAATCTCTTCATACTTAATAATATGCTCAGGGTCTGGTTGGTACTTCTTGAGCTGCGAGACATGGAACACGTCAAGCAATCTACTTTCGCTTGATTGCTCTTCTGTTGCTTGATTGCTCTATCGATACCTGTAACCGGAGATACTCTCAAGAAAACATGATCCCCCACTTTAAACTCAAGGGGTCTTATCCTTTGTCAACATAACTCTTCTGTCTATTCTATGTTGTAAGGAGTCTCTTCCTGATGATTTTGATATGCTCTAAGGTTTGATTAACAAGATCCGGCCCATACAAATTCCTTTCAAACGGCTCTATCCAGCACAACAGTGACTAGCACTTCCTTCCATATAATGCCTTAAACGGAGCCATCTGAAAGCTCACATGATAGCTGTTATTGTAAGCAAACTCAACCAATGGAAGATAGTAGTCCCATTTTCCCTTGAAGTCTAGGACACACGCTCTCAACATGTCTTCCAATGTCTGAATAGTCCTTTCTGACTGCCCGTTTGTCTAAGGATGGTAGGCTATGCTAAACCTCAATTGAGTACTTATAGCTTCATGATGAGCCCTCCAGAATCTAGAAGTAAATTGACGATTGTTGTCAGAGATAATGTTCTTCGGTGTACCATGGAGTCTCACTATCTCTTTGTATATCTCAACTAGCTTATCAGGAGAGTAGCTAGCATTGATAGGTATGAAGTACACCGACTTCGTGAGTTAATCCACAATCACCTAGATCGTATTATAGTTCTTGATCCTGGGAAGACCCACCACTAGATCCATGGTCATACTCTCCCACTTCCATTCTATAATTTTCAGACTCTAAAGCAATCCTAGCAGTTTTTGGTGTTCTATCTTCACCTTTTGACATGTAAGACACCGTGCCACATACTTAGTCACATCACTCTTCAACCCTGGTCACCAGTATATAGATTTCAAGTTGTGATACATCTTGGTCATACCGGGGTGAAGAGTGTACTAACTCTTATGAGCCTTTCAAGAATTCTCAGTCTCAAGTCAGCCTTCAGTGGAACATAGATTCTCTTCTGGTAATGCACCAATCCACTAAATGGCAAATCATAATCCCAAATCCCTCCTTTCTCATTATAGTGCGGATATGTTAGGCTTGCTCATCTTGCATCTGAGCCTCTTCAATTTCAGTCCTAAGGTCATTCTCCCCTTGGACCACACCATAACTGGCACACAAAATGTTATTCGAGAGATTCAAATACCGAAATTCCTCTATCAATTTCTTCTCTTAGATCATCATCGTTGCCACTAGCATCACCTTCTGACTCAAAGCATCAGCGACAACATTAGCCTTACCCATATGATATTAGATTTCCAGGTTATAATCTTTCAGTAACTCCATCCACCGATGCTGTCTTATGTTTAACTCTTTCTGATTATAGAGATATTTGAGACTTCTGTGGTCGTAGTACAATTCCATTGTCACACCATACAGGTAATGACACTAAATTTTCAATACAAATACTATTATCGCAAGCTCCATACCATGAGTGGTGTAGTTCATCTTATGTGGCTTTAGCTATTAAGAGGCATAGGCCACCACTCTTCCCTGCTGCTTTAGGATACACCCTAACCCCCGCTTACTCACATCACTGTACACCACATAAGCCTCATTGGGATCAGGTATAATTAACACTGTTGCCGTAGTCAACCTCCCCTTTAGCTCAGTGAAACTCTGCTCACAACGTTCATCCCATAAAAATAGTTGATCATTCCTGTAAGCTTGGTCATCGGCAATGCAATCCAAGAGAAGTTTTGAATGAACCTCTGATAATAACTAGCAAGACCTAGAAAACTATGAATCTCAAAAACATTTTCTGGCCTCTTTCAATCAAGTATTGCTTTAGCCTTACTGGGATCTATCAAGACCCCTTCCCATAAGATAACATAGCTAATAAATTTCACTTCTGTAAGCCAAAACTCACACTTGTTTAGCTTGTCATAGAGTTGCTTTTCTCGTAAGATTCTCGGCACTATCCTCAGATACTGCTCATGCTCTTCTCTACTCTTAGAGTATATCAAAATGTCGTTGGTAATCACTACCATAAACTGGTTAGGATGCTGTCAGAAGACGTAGTTTATATAATCCATGAATACTGCCAGTGCATTAGTCAACCTGGAGGACATCACAAGGAACTAATAGTGCCCATCTCTCATTCTGAAAGTAGTCTTCAGAATATCCGCTGCCTTCACACTCAATAATGATACCTCGACCTTATAACAATTTTGGAGAATACACACAAACCAGATAATTGATCTAACAGGTCATTGATTATCGAGAGAGGATACTTGTTCTTGACAGTAATCTTGTTCAACTCCCTATAATCAATACATAACCACAAACTCCTATATTTCTTTTTCACAAACAATACTGAAGCTCCCCACGGTGATACACTAGGTCAGATAAATCCTTTCTCAAGCAGTTCTTCAATTTGTTTCTTCAATTCCGCCATTTCATTCGGGGCTATACGGTATGGGGCCTTTGATATCAAACCAGCTCTAGGCACAATCTCAATTGGGAACTGCACTTCCCTTTCTAGAGGCAACCTACTAAGGTCATTTGGGAATACCTCAAAGAATTCTCTTACCACGGATATACTTTCTAGAGTTTCATATGTCTCTCCTTGTACGAAAAACAACACCATATACCCCTAGCATCCCTTCTCAAGATATTTCTGGATTTTAGCCGTTGAAAGAAAGTTCAAATTGGCATTCACGTTAACATCCCTATGTGGAGTAGGATAAACTATCTTCTTATTACCACAATCAAGTAGCACATTATTCGCTGTTAACCAGTCAAAACCCAAGATAATTTCTAGTTGTTGAAGTGGCAAACAAATCAAATCAACTACAAACTCAAGTCCCTCAACAACTATCACACAATTAAGACAAGCTTCAGCTATCACAGCCTTGACACCAATTGCCGTCTACACAACCAAGTCAAATGGCAATTTATGCACATTCAAACCCAGGAGCTTTACACGGTCATAGGCAATAAAAGAATGGCTTGTACCCGAGTCAAATAAAGCTTGTAAATCATTACCACTGAGAAGAAAATTACCTTGGATCAATTCAGGCGAGTTCTGAGCCTCCTCATGTGTCATTACAAACACTCAACCCTGATTCCTGGGCCATTGCTTTACCGGCTATCATGGGTACTGAGTAGAAAGATGACCCGGCTATTTGTAGTTAAAGCAAATCACTTGCCCCGTGCAGTTTCTACCAGGATGATACTTTCTACATTGATTGCATACTGGTCCCACTGGAGGTCTTTGATCACTAGGACCCCTAGATTGATAGGGCTTCTTGCTATTGCCCTCGGATGAGGACCCTTATCCCTTCCGCTTCTGGGAAGTATTTACCTTGCTAGGTTCATTGCGGCTGTCCTTACCCTTAGCTGGGTACAACTCCCTCAGCTTATTCTTAGTTATTCTATACTCTTCTACCACTTTATTGAAGTTGGTAAATAAATGAGTGGCCAATCTCTTCCTCAGCTCACGCCTCAACCCCTGGATAAGCATATCAAAACTCCATTCCTCATCATCTCTATGCCGGAGGTAGGAAGAATATCAGGATAGCCGGATGAAGCGGGAAAGTACTCATCAAAGCTCTCCATATCCCCCTGCTTGATGGCTAGGAATTCGAATTCCTTCTCAAGTCTCATAGACTTAGGGAAGTACTTCTCATTGAACTTTTCTTAAAACACATCCCAAGTTAGTGGTATGTTCCGGCTTCGTAGTGTCATAGCGATATTTCACCGCCACCAGTTTGCATCCCTTTCTAGTTTATACACTACCAATTTCGCTTTCACCTCTATTAGACATTCGAGGACTTCAAAAATCTTCTTTAATCAATTCAACCAGTCCTCAGCAGCTTGGGGTTCAAATCTCCCTTTGAACGCCAGAGGTAGATGCTTGCAAAACTTTGAGAGCCAGAATTGTAGATCTCTACCCTCTCGGACAAGTACCCTTTGCGACTCTTTATTTGGCACCGTGCGAGATGGGGTCTCTCAAGACCAATTGGACCCTCAGCTATCTCCTCGTGACGAGCCTCTGCTTGGGTTTCCTCTTGAGTAGATTGAACCCTCTCAACATTACGCTTGGCGTTTTCCTGCCTGAGCTCCTCTCTTAGCTCAGCAATCATATCTCTTTGTTCCTGGATTATACCCATCATCTCTTGCATAGGGTCAAGTGGATTGTCATTCAACTCTCCACCTCTGGGTCTAGTCTGAGTCTAGGGCGAACCATGTTTTCCTTTAATTTGATAAATGATTCACCATGTTAGTACCATAGCAAATTGATAAGTAAAATATTTGCATAATTATTTTCCCTTATATGATGATTTTATGGACGATATTTGTGTTTAATATAATAAATTTGGGTGTGATTGATAAATAAATAATGTTTTTGGAATAAATAGCATTTAAAAAAATAACAAAAAATGAAAGTACTGTAGTAAAAAGATCACTGTGGCAGATGGTTAGACTATAGCGGACGGAAGTTACACTATAGTGGATGGAAGTCATTGTAGCGAGGAAGCACTGTAGAGTCATCGGACACTGTAGCTGTTTGTCGACAGTCAGTGTAGCAGCCGCCAGATCACTGTAGCAGTACTGTAGCACACATTTTTTCCCCTATAAATAGATATCATTGCCAAGCTCAAATGGGGAAGAGTAGAAGAGAATCAAAGGTCCTTCTCTGACAATTAGAGGCCTTTCTTTGACACGGAGAGATCTTTTCTCTAACAGTTCTGAATAAAGTGTGTTACTTTCTAGATTTAATTTCATACATTGTATCAATTCTTGCATGCCTCCATCTTGGAAGGCTTAGGATTGTATTACTTATTGCATGCCTCCATCTTAGAAGGCTTAGGATTGTATTACATTTTGCATGCCGCCTACATGGATGGTTTTACCTTCTAAATGGACTGCTAGATTTCTTTATTTTTCATGCATCTTTTGGTTGTATATTTATGTTTAAGAATTTAATATTCAAGTTTATGCAGTATTTATAAGAATTTAATGTCAATTTATTTTGGTTTTATTTATTTCATCATGTGCTAAACTTTCATTTTCCTAGGGTGATGACGTAGCTTACTAATGACGGATTGAATCTTAACTTATTAAATCTAGTTTGAATTTCTCCTTCATAATTGAGTTTTAATTATTATTCTTAATGCTTTTGATTGACTAGCCATCTTTTGAATGATTTCAATATGCATGTTGAGAATGGAAGGAGATACATGTGTGTAGACCCGATAATTAAAACCATGACTTGCATATGAAATAGGAATATATTCATATGAGTTGTGTAGTCTTACTGAGTTCCATAAATCTTAATGCATAATTAATTACTTAAATTCATATAGGAATATATTGGATTAGCAATTGATTATAGAATTGCTTGACCTTGGAAGAGGCTAGTAATTAAATTAGGGAAACTCGACTATGAATCATGTGGAATAAATTGGGCTAGAATAGATAAGTAATTCAATCCGAAATTTGTTAAGTGAAATATGACCCCTAGGGCTTTTTCTCATATTTGCTTTCATATTATCTGCATTCATATTTAATTGTCTTTCTTTTATTTTGTACTCTCAATCACCAACTAATCGATCGACTAAATAGAGTTAAAATTGCTTATTTTAGTACTTAGTGATCAATCCTCGTGGGAATGATACTCTACTTACTTCTATATTACTTGATTACAACAGTGTATACTTGCACTATTTAATTGATCATTCACATTCGTAACATAAATGTATACACATAGTCCTTAAAATTTATATATATCCACAAATAGCAGAAATACTCTTGTGTATACAACAATCAACCTAAGTCATCATTTATGACTAAGGCAACTAACTATGGCAACTATCCTAGCAATCCTACCTTTGCCAGAACTACAACTCTGATACCAACAAATGTAACCCCCTTCACGATCAAAGCCGAGATTAAGTTCGTAAATATATGATTATGTGGAATTAGAGACCATAAGATAATTTAGGACTTAATAAAATTTAATTTCCCAAAATCAAGGTTTTTAAAAACCTTTTTAAACCTGTTCAACAATGGTCTCATAATTACATTTCAATTACACAAATGGCCTGTACAGTAAGATTTCATCCATAAATATCAGAGTACAATGTAAATTCCTGACACACTCGGGTTCCATTAATCGAATAAGGGTTTTCAGGGCATAATGCCCACAAACAGTTTCCCATAACAAGGGGATTACACAAATACTATTCTATGATCCAAAGCATACATGTAATTCCCAACAAAATATCCAAATAATTTGTACATGATAACCAATTATCCAAAATAAAACTCCTATCCCGTAGCTCTATCTGCCCTTCGTCACCTGCTTCTCTTTTAAACCTCTAGCCCTGTATGAAATTTGTTTTGGGAGAGTGAGATTCTAAGGAATCCCTATAGTGTCAAATCTCTCATAGTATGTTCAACCATAAAGCATGAAAGCGAATCATCACACAGCACATAGCAACTACAACGGTAGTTACAGTGGCAAGGACATTTGCTCACGCTGAAGTGCTCACGCTGTATTGCACAACCACATGTTCATATCACATATATCACTACAGCTGGGATCCATATAAAATATTTCACATACACACGGCCACACTGGCTGGATAATCAAACAAGAATCCACAATTCCACAATGTAGCCTTGGAAATTACAATGACAGGTGTAGGAATCATAACCATCACCCCTTACGATTGCCCATGCTGAACTACTCATGTTGTAATATCCTACTGCCGATAACACATACACATGTTCACCATGGCTTCATTCTAAAGATTTTCTCAACAAAACATGTTCAAAAGTTTTCCAATTCCTACTACAAATTTGTCAACGACGTTTAAATTAGGTAGTAGGGAAACATACTTTTCTTATGTATTCAGTCTTTTTTTTTATATCAAGGAGCTAACAACTTAAATTAGATCCCTTTACTGGTATCCACACAAATAGGAATCCAACATGAACAGTGTGCTAGCGCCACCAACGTCCCTCTCTAGATTTTTCTTTTCTCACGGATCTTTATCTATCTTTTCATCACCCGTAGACTACCTTAGCTCACCCTTTAAATAACTAGTCAAGGGTTTCTATTTTGTGATAGATATTATATTTTTAAAATTAATCTTAATTAATTTCAAAATCCATATCATAGCAATTAACACTTAATTGTATTTTGATAAGAAAATTAAATAAATATGGTTTAATTAAATATGTCCAATAGTTTTAATTTAACCTATTTATTTAATCTTAATAAAGAGCCCATGGAAATAGATTTAATTGATGTTTATAAATTAAATCTGAGATATTATATCTTTATCATGTTAGTTATTAAATTTAATTTTATGAGATAAAACTAAATTTAAAACTAACACAAAATAATAATATTATCATATATATATTATTAATTTTCTTTTTGAAAATATATATTCAAGATTCATTGAATCTATGATATGTCTAGATTTAATGAATGTAATTATTACATTCATTAAATCTAGACATATCTTAGATTCAACAAATCTGGATATTATAGCTCATGTTGGGCTATTTTTGTGTGTGACCCTGTAGACCCATATGAAGTTGGTAGTGGGTTAATAACTATACTAACCCACAAGTCATAAGGGGCCTCTAGCAAGATATTATGACTACCCAATTCATATAAGGATCGATAAACTGATGCAACCTGTCATACAACTATATCACATTCCTTTTGTCACATGATATTTCAGTAAAAAATAAGCCATGGAGAATGTCATCCTCCTATTCTTGACCATTGCCTTCTCAGTCCCTCAGTAGTTTGACTGTAGAAATGTAAACTTCTTCACATTGTAGTATGACCATACATTTCTCAAACTCACTCATCGAGGGCCCCAGTAATATCTTTCTACTAATGTGAAGGACAAATTCCATCTTGACCATTCACATTCCTCTACAAGAAAACCACCAAGCTTGAATATAGGCTTTATTATCACCCAGTCAAAAGATGACTTTTGACTAGGTCAAAGCTAAGCGACTCTTATGTAGGAATCCACAATGATCTCTGGTCAAAAGGGCATAGTGACATGGTATACATGAGACAAGCTTATGACTTGATCCATGCAGCTTTCTGATAGTGGGTTGGTCTAGTACTAGGACTTTGATTCGTATCTCCATACCTCTTCAAAGTCATACTGGTCTTATTTCATCTTTGCTCTCGCATAGATGACTGACCACAGACATTTAGGACAATTATTATGATTTATCCAAGAATATTTATCACAGTAAACATGCAAATAATATGAAAACAAAATGGAGAAATTCATTGAATAACACTATTCAAAGCATAATAATTACCCCTAGTGCACAATTTACAACACCTATATAGTTAGGTAAGGAAGGGTGAGATTCGGGAGAGCTTCAGTAGTAAACACTACAAATTATGCATGCAAGATAAATGCTTAATGCATGACATGCTTACTTTACATGAACTCATCATGCTAACATAATGATATATTTGCATGCTTGATGTTTCAAACCATACACTCATGGGCATAGCATTTAGTAGAAACAGGGTTTCAATCATTCATATATGTTTCACTCAATCAAGAAAAGCAATTGCACATATCCATACATGAGCATATTCAAGAACACAAGAACTTCTAAACCCTAATACCACTATTCAGCTGAAACTTAAGGTCATCATAACTTCATGAAGTCTTCACAAAACCTCAAGATATTATACATAAATCAAATCTTACGCTTACCTCTACTCAATTCTATGATCGGTTTGTGATTCTGGCAGCTCTTTAACTTTATAGGTAGCATACAACTACTCTATTCAAGAATCCAAAACTGTAGAAATGTAGCTCTCATCGAGTAAAACAAGATTTGTGAAGGCTTTATTGCCTAAAAATGTGAATTTGGTGACAAAATTTGGCAATAACAAGAAGAACACTCAAACTTCTCTCTTCTTTCTTTTTTCTCTTGATTTTCCCCATTTTTTCCTATTTTATATAGGTTGATTGAATTTTAAAGACATGGGAGGGTGATGGATGCTCTATTAATCTTATTGGTCAAGTTATAAAAACCTCAGGGTTCCCAACACTCTTTTTAAAAATTACAGGGTGCCTAGCTCTTCGATGTGCCAGACGCTCTTTCTTAAAATTGTAGGGTGCCCAATTCCCTTCTTTAGGCTTGGATGGGTATATGGCTAGACCGGAGGCCAGTATGTTATCCCGGCTATTCAACATGTGTGTAATGTGCAATTAGAAATGGCGCCACATGATTAGTTAATCAGGGTGAAAAAGCAAAAGTTACTTTATTAAAGTTGCTTTAATAAAGGTATTTTAATAAAGCTACTTTTATACAGAGTCACTCGATTTTGCACCACATGTCCCCTGTTCCTCATGATTTTGCCACACACATGCCTAAGTGTGCTAGACAATTGACACCGAGTTGGTGTCTCTTTAAAAATGTTGGATATATGCATGTGCCCTGAAAATGCCATGTGCACACCTATACCGGCATTTTTATCTGACTAATTAGTCACATGTGTCTATGTCTTCAAAAATGTGCCACATATGTGCTTGTGTGGCATAAGCTAGCGCCACATACCTCAAAAACTGTAACATGTGAGCCTATGTGTCTTATGGCACAACAAGTATACATAGACACCAATAACTTTCATCCGACTACCGACACACAAGGTAACATCTCATCAGGCTACCTTAAAAGCTACTTTATGGATGTGGGACCCAGATGGTGTCACATATGCCTCTGGGTACCACCAAATAGCGCCGAATATACCTAAGTGCCCATACAACCGCATCTTATGTTCGACTATTTATACACACTGAGCCTCATGGAATCAGAAGACTCGATCTCAACTCAGAGGGTTGAATCATATAGTCTTATGAAAGTCATTCTATCTTTAGGACTCTTGCCAAACTGGGTTTAATAGTCTTCTTGACTTAGGTTTATTCTCAAGCCTCTAGACCCAAAATTCAAAATATTACATGATAGATCTGGATGATATTTCTTAAGTTGGGAGATATGAAAGACATCATGAATTTGGCTTAAATTAGGAGGTAACTAATTTTGGACATCTCTACATAAGGAACTAACCCCAAAATTAAGCTTTAGTACAACCTACCACCCTCAGACTAGCGGTCAAATAAAAAGAACCATTGAAACCTTCGAAGACATGTTGAGGGCATGTCTTTTAGAAATGAAGGGAAATTGGGATACATATTTAGCTTTAGCATAATTTTCTTACAACAATAGTTATCATTTAAGTATTCAAATAGCACCTTCTGAAGCCTTATACAGAAGAAAGTATAGATTGCCCTTGTGTTGGATATAAGTAAGAGAAGGAAATCTTTTGGGTCCTAAAATAGTATATCAAATCTCTAAGCATATTGAGTTGATAAGAAAGAAACTAATGGCAACACAATGAGGTAAAAGATCTACTTAGATAAGAGGATACCTCTAGATTTTATATTGGAGATCATATGTTCCTTAAAGTGTCACCAATTACTGGGGTTGGTCAGTCTATTAAGATGAAGAAGCCTGGTCTAAGGTATATTGGACAATTCCTAAACCTTTATCGAGTTGGACCTGTTGCTTATAAAATTGCCTTACCTCCCAACTTAAGCAAAATTCGTGATATTTTTCATATCTCCCAGCTTAAGAAATATCATCAAGATCCATCACATGTCTTAGAATATGAAAACATGCATTTGTAAGATATTTTATTTTTTGGAGTAGTACCAAAAAGAATCATCAGGATTGATATAAGGAAACTCATGAATAAAATCATTCCTTTAGTCAAAGTGGTTTGGAAAGGATTGTCTCCGAAGAAAGCAACATAGGAACTAGAAGAAGAAATGAAGAAATTGTACCCGTACTTGTTTCCATGAGGTAAGAGTCTAAATTTTGAGGGAAATTTCTATAACAAGGGGGAAATGTCACATCCTAAAAATTCTACCTATGTACTTGTTAAATATAATAGCTTGGTATATGTAGTATGTTAGAAAATGGTTTCAAGGACTAAAATGTAAATAAAAGTTTATGGATTAAATTGAAAATATTTTTAAATAGATTTTTATTGTTTTGTTGGATTGTAAATTTTATCGGTAGAATGTAGGATAGAAAAATCACACAAAATTTTCTTGATAGATACACTCAAGATCTAGAAGATAGTATTTAGAGACCTTGAGTTTAGATTCCTAAAAAATAGATATAAAATTGGAAAAGAATTTAGGTGCTTATCTATGAGAGTTTTTCACCCTAAGATAATAGTAAAAGTTAAAGTTCAAAATAGGAAATATGATTTGTCCATCTTAGATTAAGACGATAGGGGTCATCACATCAATTATTGGTGGTCTATAGTCATCAAACAAAGAGACTTGTTGAAATCGGGGAGTTACCAGAATAGTCAAGCCTTACCCGGTGTACCCTACTTCACCTATGTTGTAATTACTCAGAGTATGCTACTTACTCGGCTAAATAAAATATACTTTATTAAAAGTATAGGGGTAAGGTGTTAGCGCCAGAGGAAGTTTGGTAATTACACTTCTGAGGTGTCACAACAAGGCTATCCTGTGGCATTACAGCTGGTAGGATTTAAGCAAAGAGACACCACGTAATTTATGCATACACACAGCATGAAGATGTGTCTTGTGGTATCGAACAATGAATAGTGAGTCGATCTCTGTGGGACACATGTCTAGCTGCATACCAATATTTTATTGATTTCCTCTACCTATAAAAACCCCCTACATCTTCTACTTTCTTCACTCATCTCCTTTATCTTTCTCCTCCTATTCCTTAAGATTTCTTTCTTTTGAAAGATCATATATGAAGTTAGGTAGTAAGGCTGGTTAGTAATACCTTAAGCTTCTTGTGTAAGTTGTCTTGCCTAGAGAAGGTATCGGTCTAAGTTAAGAATATTATGTGGCAATCCTACCCCCTTATTTTACTTATCTATTACTTGAGTATATTGTTCCTTGTAATGCTGAATGACCATGTTCTGTGAATTAATTGTAGAAATAATAGCCCTTCCTTTTCCTTGTTGATTGCTTAAGTATATTGTTACTTATAATGCTGAATGACCATGTTTTGTGAATTGATTTAGCAACACTACCCCCTCCTTTTGTTTGTTTGTTGCACTAGTATACTATTGCTTATAATGATACATGACAATGTTTTATGAATTGTTGTATTTGTATGTGATTTATTGTTATTCTCGACGTAATAGTTAAGGGTGGGACATGGCGATCCTTACTTAACATAGGGTTAGGATATGGGAATCCCTCCCTATTAGGCTTAGATATGGCGATCCTTTCCAAAATAAGGGCTAAAACATGGCGATCCTTACCAAACAAGGGATTAGACATGGTGATCCTTCCCTTATAGGGGATTTGGACATGGCGATCTAGCCCTAAGTGAGAAAGGAGATAGTGATCCTCCTCACACAAATTATTGGCCAATGAGTTGTATTGTGTGTGATTTATATGTTTATTTGCTAGTATGATAATTATGTGTTGCTTTGCTTATGACTACTACTTGAGTGATTTCCATGTTTAAGAATGGCTTCCTGTTGTTATTGGGATTTCTCCCTAAAATCTCACCCCTTACAACTTTAACCTCTATTGGTGCTAGTAAAGTGGGGGTAAGGATAAAAAAGTGATGACTTAAGATGTCTGTGATATCATGTTTTGAAGCTTATAACATGATCTTGTTATTTTGATCTATATGAAAATGAATTTTAGTTGTAACCCATTTGTAATGTTTGTATACTTTAAGTATGACTTGTAAGCAATTTTGTAATCTTATAAGCATGAATGGATGTTTCTTCCTTTAGAAACTCTTATATCTAATTGGAAATAAGTAAACAAGAACTTGTTAAGTAGGGTATGAATATAAGTTTATAACATGATATCGTTGTTTTGCTTTGTATGGAAATGAACTTCAGTTGCAACATTTTTGTATTGTTTTAAGTATTACATCTAAACACTTGTTTTTGTACTCTTAAAAGTATGAATGCATGTTTCTTCCTCTAGAAACTTTTATCTTTGATTGTAAAAAAACTCAGCTAAAACTTATTAAGTAGGGTATGACAAGTTTTGCTCTCTATAGGCACATGAGATCCTTTAAGAACCCATTTGAAAGTACCAAGGATCTTTTCTTTCCTATGATAGCAAGTTGTAGTACTATGCCTTTTCTATTATGATAATTATAACCCATGAAAACATTTGAAGTATGAACATAGTGTTGCAAGTATTAGTTTAAGCCTTTCACCTAAAAGGTGAAGTGGGTGATATTTAAAAATTTTAAAAACTCAAATACAAACTTAATAAAGAGAATAGAGTTAGAAGGATATACCAATAGAAGACACAGAAGATTTATACTTGTTCGGTTTGAACCACTTGATCTACATCTAGTCCTCAAAATCATTTTTAAGAGTTCCTCTATCATCCCAATATTTATACGGCTCTTAATGCCTCAGTTCAAGTAAGTTCTTCTTCAAAGAATACTCGCTCCCCCTTACACTTTGTAATCTATGCCCACACTCAAGGTCTTACTACCTTAAGTAACTTATCATAATAAATGATCAGTAATGTCTATTACAAGAGTAAATGAATAATCAATGAAGTATAGAATCACATAGAAATAGAACTCAAGACTTAGCAATGAATGAAATAGTAAATATGTGCATAGAGTTAGTTGCTTCTTCTTTAATGCTCTTCTATTTATAGTGTAATGGTAGTTGATACCATTGCTTTTTTAAATCTAGCAATTGAGAGAAAGTGAGGTCATTGCTTATGTCCATTAAATGTGTCAGATCATTCATTTTGTCTTTTGAAGTAGCCATTAGAGACAAAGAGGATTTGAAGAGGTTGAAGCATGGAGCATTAAATTAAATGCTTATGACACAAAAGCACTTTTCACTAATCTTGAGTTAGTCCTTGATTAAGAACCTGTAATATGTTCAGACAATGAAATAATAATGAATAAAGTCAGTTAGAGGCAAAAAGAACAAGCTTAGAGATTTTTTGAAAGAATATCGAGATTTCTGAAGCGTTGTTATATTTCTAAGGCTCATCACTCCAATGGTCACTCGAGTGATCTTCGTTCTGCCCAGAAAATTGACTTTCTAAACAAAATAGATCACTTGTTAGTTCATTATGGTGATGTGAGAGTGATGAGCATTAGTAAGATCACTTGAGTGATCATGCTTCATTTTAGTTTAAAAGAAAAATAGATCACCAGCTAGCTTACTATGGTGTAGTAGAAGTGATGTACTTTTCTCACATCACTCAAGTGAACTCTTTGCAAAATATTTTTAAAAATACTAAGCATTACTTGTGTTAGTGTGATATTGTGTAAGTGATGTTAAAATATTAGGGTTACTTAAGTGGTTACTCGAATGATCTTTTTAAACTTAGTTTTAGAAAACTTGATCACTTGGATATATCACTATGGTATGCAAGAAGTGATGTGAAATAAAATACATCACTTGAGTAGTCACTCAAGTAATTAACTTTGAAATTCTTTTTCAAAAATTGATCACTGGATGGGTTTACTGTGGTTAAGTAGAAGTGAAATGAGTTTTAGTACATCACTCAAGTAATCAACTCTAAAATTATTTTTCATAAATTGATCATTAACTGCCTTCACTATGGTGAACTGAAAGTGATAAGATTTAGAACACATCACTCAATTAGTCACTCTAGTGATCTACTTGAAAATTGTGTTTAAGAGATAAGATTGCTATCAGAGACACTATACTACAGTAGAAGTGATTAGGAATTCATGCATTACTCGAGTGGTCACTTAAGTGATCTTCGATGAAGTTACTAGATCACTTCTAGTGTCTATTATGGTGTGGGTCTTTTTCAAAACATATCCCTTTAGTGGTCACTTAAGTGGTCAACTAAAAAATTCACAACTAGCTTGTTTTCAACCATTACATGGACCTTATTCTTTCTACTAGAGCTTTGTCTTCTAGTTGACTCACCTTTTTCTTAAAACTAATCAATTATTTAACTACTTTCCTAAAATCTAAATGTATGGCATTGAATTCATATTGTAAATTATGATAGGTAGTTTCAGATTTTATACCCAAAAGCAGACAACTAACAGTAAACTAAAGTCTTTCAGCTTCGTTCTCTAGCTATCCGTATTTACCTTCTTACCCTATGAGCTGCTAGCTTATACTGTATATTTATTTATAAAAAAGAGTGAGATTCAAAAGGATCACAGTAGTAACATATAGTCAATCATATAGATACCAAATCATAGAGCATGCTATATAGTTATCATATAACAGAATTATCATAACAACATTCAGTACACAACATGCAGTTCAACATATCACCATAGAGCTAGGAATATCACATGGCCCTGAGTGTAACCTATGCAATAGGCCTCGGTATCCACTCATGCATCACAGAACATTATATTAGCCTAAGCATGCACTCGTGCAATAGGCCTGAGTGACAACCTCGTATAGTCAAAATGTGTCAAACAATTCATGATGAATCCATAAACATGTAGTGTATCATATAACATATGAAAGATAAGGTTACTACCTGGTCATTTCCCTTGAGCAATATCCAACCATTTTTCTGAGCTCGGGCAAGTTTTAAGCTCCAGATAGCTATTAGGTCCTATAATTAGAATTTACGAACGATAGGTTATTATTCTGTCCAATACTTGCATAATCAAATTAGTCAAGTTAGTTGTCATTAAGGCTAAAACACTAGGCCAAAAGCAAAGTCAAAGTGGTCCAACTATCCCCAGTTGATTAACTTCACCCTTAAAGTTCCACTTAATTACTAGTGCCATTACATTTTTCGATTTTGCACTTGTACTCAAATTTGCAAAAATTTTCTTTAATCTTTGAAAATTCATAACTAATTGTACCAATGTTCAATTATGATCATTCTAAAGGCTATGAGACCCCAAATCAGTCTAGTTTCAGGGAAAAATATAGCCATTACACTTCTGGACGTCTATCAATACAGTATCTTACTTAACTGATCACTGCCCCTAGAATTAGCTAGTTTTCTGAACCAAATTTTGAAAATGTAGAACTCCCAGCACACACATCTAAATCACACAAAATGACATATCAAATTAAAGCTGGAAATGTCTACCTTTGGATTGAAAATTTTAACAATTTTTGGATATCATTTATTTATTTAAAATGTCATGCAAATAACTGACCCGCACAGAACACCCATTAGCAGCATCTCAACTTTGCAGTATATATTTCTAGTGGTTCAGAATTTACAACTAGGCTATTCCCACACATGTTTTCATTCTAAACACAATGGGACAATCAAAATTATCAAAATCACAAAGCTTCAACCTCTATACCTACTAACCAAACAGACCCAATTTTACCAAAATCACTAAAAGAGAATTTTGTCAGACAACTTGGTCTAATATCATCATAAATCATCATTTAGCCATAAACTCATGATTAAACCTAAAAATTACCCCCTAACCAAAAAACAAATAGTACCCCACCCTCATATAAACTCATCCAAACAACAAACCAATCGGTTCAAAATCTACGCGTTTGATAACCTGTTTGAAAATCCAGTAGTACTCCGAGCGGCAAAGATGGCACCAAACCCCTCTAAATGAATAATCTGAACCTGTAGAAATGAAGCTTCGGATGAGTAAAAGAAGGTTTGTGAATGGTATTTTAAGAGAAAATGTCGATTCTATAGTGTTTCGGAGGATTGAAGTTATGAAAAGTTACTATTGACCTTCTATCTCACCTCTAACAATTTTTCTTGATTTAATTTGATTTTTCCCTTTTTTTTGGTGTTGGCCAAAATATATGGCCTAGAGAGGGTGTTGAACGGTTTGCCACGTATCAGCATATTGTGGTGCCATTTGTCCGGTGATCCAATAGTTCGGTGACACATGTCACTTGAATTAATAAAGTACGTCTTGCCTCTTTTCTCAGGCATTTAGCCATCCAACTTGTCAAGGAAAGTAAGGGTATGATGGTTTTCCCTGACTCCCAAGTTTAGTGTATAGAAACGTTAGTCGAGTGATAGGACTGGGGGCCGGTGGATTTCCCCAGTTTGGAGTAAGGTGGCACCCTCTGGTGGTGACAACTCAAAAGGCAAACGTCACTTTATAGATAAGGAGGACATGTGTCATCTTTTGGTTGGTCAAGCCATAAAGTGAAAAGCAACTTTATGCTTTCTCCCTCTTATATGGTGCCAAGTGTCACAATTCTATGGGACCCGTATTCTTTTCCCGTGCATCACCTAACCGTCCACCTTATCAGGGAAGGAAAGTTTGGGGATTTTTCCCAGGTCCACCCATTGGGTGTCATTTTTTATGGTCCCCACATAAAGTACAATTAATTTATTTAATTATTACTATATGATTTAACAAATAGAATTTTGCCAAATGTCCATTTTATTAGAAAATTGTGTCATACACACATACTTGGCACCAGTGAATTTTCTTCCAACTAATCATATTTACAAGCAATATCGGGCGCTTATATTCCAGTATGTTACAATATACTATAAGATATGTTAAGCATACTTCAATTAATGCATACATATGAATTATTACTTAATTTATTTGTATATATTAATATAACATCGACACTGACACAATCATCTTAGTTATACCCTTTGATACCACGACTTTCTTATAATTCTGATATCACACCTGGGTACTGATACCCTTATCTTATGGCCCTATTTTCCTTTTATGTGGGTCCATATTACAAAATATGTAAAGATTATGGGAAAATAACCAAGTGTTATGGTACCACCTTCTACTATCTTTACTATTACATGTACAATCATTCATATATATACATAGTGTATAGTGATATAAGACTACTCAACATATTACAAAACTATAGAGATAATCAGCAAAATAACTTCTTCATGTTTAGCGCCTTCCTTCACTCATCAATGCTTACCTCTTTTCCCTTTGTGCCACTTGTCTTTGCTATGTAATGATTTCGGAAAGGGTAAGATTAAGAAGAATCTCAGTAGTAACAAGTATTGGATCATACAAGAGGGTATATGAGACTTACAAGCATTCAATCAAACATGTTATTAATTATTCCAATTCTTATCGTTACATTACTTGGTTAATTATCTTCTAAGTCTACTATATTATGTCAAAAAGAGGTATCAAATGAGGTCTACACTAGCTTTTAGTACATGTTTCTACCCTTTGAGATCAAACTTATATTAATTTACTGTAGATAGCTCAAATCCGTATGATACCCTGATCTGGTAGATTTGACACCCAACTTTGAAAATTTATAACTTGATCTAGAAAATTATAAATGTGGTGTTTCTAAGTCCTATGGAAATCTCTTTAAGTTGTATTTAAAGTAAAAATACTACTCAGTGCTAATTATAGGGGTAAAACCCTAAGAATCCTTGACCAATATTACTACCTCAGAATATAATCCAATGTTTGTACCTCAACTTCAACATATCATAACTCACAATTTACATAGCCAAATGGCACATTTTATATATCAAATGAAATCTTAGGATTGCTAATATCATGATGTAAAATATCATTATCATTTGATAAGGTTTGGCCATTCAAAAAAAACCTACAATTAATCTAACTCGAATCTGGCAGAATTGAACACTAACACTTTAAGTTTCGAAATTAGGGTTTTCTAACCAATCATCCATAAATCATATCCACAAGCTACTCCTACATAATTTGGCCAATAGGATACATTTCAAACCCCAATTTTACAAAAATATAGATCCAACCCCTTGAATTAAGGTAGACCGAATATGAACCCTAATTGCCACAAATTGTATTCTTGCAATTTCAAACTCAGGACATGTTACTAATCATCATAATACCTCATCTAACATCATACTCATCATCATATGACCATCAACACTCTAAATTCCCCAATTGGCTAAAACCCTAGGGGTCCCTAACTTTAAATATGCTCATCAAAACATTAAGACACTATACTCAAATCAAAGCTTACGATTACCTCTATTCGATTCTACGATAGGTTCTGGATTCTGGCGATACTTCCACAAACAAGATGACACCAAACACCTCTGCTCAAAAATTTCAAACTATAGAAATACAGCTGTCAATAAGTAGAAGAAGGTTTTTAAGGGCTCCGGTGGCTGAAAATGTGATCTCAGGCTTGTAATCGATGATTAAACTTGAGCATAAAACTTCTGTCCTCTTTCTTTTTCTCTTGAATTTTCTGATTTCCCCCTATTTTCTTATGGCTGGCTGAAATTCATAAGGGTTTGGAGGTGTTGGAAGATGCTTTAATGACATATGTCACATGCTTAAAAATCCCTGGTGTTAGGTGCTTTTTTTGGGAATTACAGGGTATCCGGCGATCTAGTGTACCAGATGCTCTTTCTTAGAACTATAGGGTGTCCAATGCACCTTCTAAAATCTATCTTCTCTTTTCTTCTCTCATGCTTGGCTGACTTCATTGGCCAAGGGAAAGATAGTCTAATGAATTCATCTGATTTCCAGTGCAGTTTCGCGAAAATCAAGTATATAACCAGATCAGACATAGGTGAATTATATTGGCTATTCTACATGTCTCTAATATATAACTATAAATGTCATCATATGATTGGTTAATTAGGGAAGAAGTCAAAAAGTTACTTTAGTAAAGTTACTTTTTGATATAAGGCCACTTATTTTTGCGACACATGTCATGCTTTTGCCTGATTGTTACCATATGTCTTGGTGGCTACCCAAAGAGTGCCATATGTCCCTGGAGACCATAAAATGGTGCCACCTACACCTATATCTTATAAAATTGCCGAGTCTATAAGCTGATATGCTGTAATGAAGATCAGGTATTTGTACAGCACCCACACTTGGCCATAGCGCCATTTTTGTCTATAAGTCTCCTATAATAGAGCCATGTAGATGCTTCCAAGGAGCCACTAAACTTTCCCAAATACAAGCACACATATATATATTACACTGGCTCATTCATCTAGCTAAATTGTATACACACAAAGCATTAGGGTTACAAAGCTTCAGTATATCACAAGATCACTTGAGTGACTACTCTATACACTCAAGTGATGCTTAGTCTTCAAAATTATTACTACCAAGTTCTTTGAATATGTCAAGAGTGCTAGATCAAGATAACTCGAGTGACTGTGAAAACACTTGAGTATCTGGTCTCTGACTTCTTATTTATTTTGACACTTTGCAGAATAACAATACATAGTTCAGTGGGCATATAGGAATTGCATTAATATACTGATATATTGATATAAAGCGTTTGATTATATTATAGGTATCCCCCACAAGGTGTGTTCATAAAAATTACATACCTTAAAATAATAAAAATGTATTCAAATAACCAATGTCAGGGACTATACTGGTCTGGAATGTAATGCCCTAAAATATCTATAAGGGTTCAATGACATCAAAAGTGAATGAAAGGAATGTTAGATGAATCCTTTGGGGAATAAAAGGTGAATTATGACCCGAATTAGTAGCAGAAAGTGCCCTAACCCAGTATTTAAACTTATTTGTGGTGACAAAGCTTAAATTGAAATAAAAGAGGGGGGAATGGCACATAGAAGAGGAAAAGAAATTAAATGATGAACAATGTGGCAAACTAACTTAAATTCCATAGTTAGGGGCAAAACAGGAAGAAAGAAATTTATCGGCCAATTAGTCAACAACCGAAGAGGAAATTGACTAATAGTGAAAAGAACAAGGGGTGTGACTAAATGGCTAATGGAATTAGTTAGAATAATCATATGGTTACTTGCTTTTGGGAGAAGTCATAGGAGGGTGACACTTGGCATCACATAAGCTAAGCAAGGAAAGTCAAACAACTAATTTCGCTCCCCCTCTCTTCTCTAAGTCGGTTAAAGCATGGGAGGGTAGAAAAAATCTTATCATTCACCATATTTTTCTCTCTCTTAAGCTCACAAAACGTCTAAGTAAGGAAAAGGAAAGAGAAAGAAGATTTTTGGTGAAGGTGAGTTATAATTCTTAAGTTTTGACCTTGTAGATGACTTCTAATGCTCAAAACCTCTTCTTTAATTTTATTTCTCTTGATGAAAGCTTCAATCCTATGGTTTTATATTTTCAAGAAGAGGTGTTTTATGCGCTCAAAAAAACTAGTGGGTGAAGAATCCAAGAATTAGCTGGTGGAAGTGATGGAGGTGAGCAAAGGCAACTCTTTGACATGTATATTATGGTCATTGGTTGAGAAATTGAATTTCTAGAATTTTTCCCTATTTTCATGTGATTTAGGGTTTTAGAGGGTTTCTAATGTTTTGATGATTACAATGGTGTCTGTGTTGTCTATTGGATGAATACACTTGATTGGAGGCTTAAATGTGAAGTTTGGAAGTTTTGAGTTTTGTGTTGAATCATTACCCTAAAATAGAACTTGTTAAAGGAATTGGAATTTGGTTGTTTTGATGTTTCTATTGAATTCTATGTGAAAAATTGTGTGAGGAGTAGTCATGGTTGTGAATTTTGAACCATTGGAAACATTTGTTGAAAAATTTGAAATTCTATGTGGGGCAACTTGTTTCCATGGCATTTTTGAATGATTAAATGGTTTGTAAAAATTCTAAAACTTTCTAGTCTAATATTAGACATGCCAAGCTTTAAATTGATATTTTATGGGAGTCATTTGGATGTGTGTACTAGAAGTTATGTATTTGCAAAGTTTGAGTTTGAAACTAGAAGACATTTTGGAACAATATGGAATTTCATTTAAGTCTGTATTTTTGGTGGTGGATAGTAGCGGCTCATATTTTTCCTATATAGAGGACATAAAAAACTTCAAGTAGACTTAAAGTAACCCATTTTGATTCTTTTAGATTTAGTTATGATTTTTGGAAGTCTAGCCAAGAAACAGGAATTTTCTTGGCCGCAACTAGAAGGGTCTTGGCCGCGGTCCAAACATTTCTGACCTATTGTTGCCATGGACAGGGAATGTTTTGCTGTGGCCAACCCCTAATTTCATCATTTTGAAATTTTGAAAGGTGGTTTATGATATAGCTTTCCCCAACCCTTTTAGGCTTTTGTTTGATCTTATCATAGCCACCTAAGGGACCCCAATGATAACCAACCCTAAGTATTTTGGAGTTAAGAATTGAGATAGGAGTTGACATCTGAACTGAGCATGAGAGACATGTGCCTAAGCATGAACAGAAAGAACAAGGTAGCAACTCTTTCTCTTATAACATGTATAATACTTGTATGCTTGTGCTTCTCAGTGAATTATGACGAATGTGAAGGCTATTGTGAATACAGTGAAAGCTATAGTGAACATGAATACAATGAAAGATGTAATGATTGTGAATACAGCGAAAGCTATCATATTGTGTATACAACAAAAGCTGTCATGATGGTGAATATAATTGAAAACTATCATGAAGGCCATGTGGTGTGACAAATGTGTATACAGCTATGAAAGCTGTCATTATTGTGAGTACAGCCATAAGAGCTATCATTTATGTGACTAAAGTCATAAATGTGATTACTGCTGTGGACGTTATTGTGTTGCTGCTTTATAAAAATTGCTTACATGCTTTATTTATTATGTATCATATAAATGAAAATGTTACTACTGAGATTCCTATGAATCTTATTCTTTTAAATGACTAGCCTATAGCTAGGGCAAGCAAGTAAAGGAGAAGCAGATGAATAAGGGTAGCTAGTGCTCCCAACCAGAAGATTAGAGTTTTGATAGTTTGTTATCATACTTTTGGATAAATGTATATATTGTAGTTATAAGTCCTATATAGTGATAGTGGATGTATCTACAATAGAATTGTATAGTTGTATGTAATCCTCGGTATGGGAAACTGAGAATGGGCGATCATACCCTATAAACCTCTGTTAGTGAATGAACACAACTCGGGAATCCACTAGAAAATTTTGGTATGCACTCTGATATTATGAATGGAATAGAACCAATCAAGCCCAATAGATTCTAAAAGTAGAAGACCGTATTAAATAGATTGTGAAATGTTTCTAAAAACCTGCTTTATCATAGGACCAAACCCTATCTTGAAGTTGGGGCTATAACGAGTCTTAAACTATTCTTTAGTCTCTCGTTTATATTATGACACATTTTTGAACCTTATTAACGGCTATCAAGGAAGGGGGTTACATTTTTGGTATTAGAGCTGAGGTTCCTGGCTAAGGTAGGTTTTGCTAGGTTAGTTGTCATAGTTCCTTGTCTTAGTGATAATAGATTACATATAATTGTTTATTGTATATGCATGAATGTTCTTGCTATTTGTTGATATAAGTTTTAAGGAATATGTGTATACATTCAATGTGGTATTGATGTGGTGAATCATTTGTAGAGAGTGAAAAAATACTATGGTTTGACCGAAGATTATACTGGTAGAACCAAAGGTGGAATAGATAAACGACAATCTACTTGATCCTATACAACAGATGATAGCCATACTGATGGAATGATAGGAAATGATCTATGAATTGAGGGATGAACTCTGGAGGTAAAAGCGAAATAGAATACAGATAGAGTTTAGTCGACAAAAGAAAAGACGGCTCACGAAAAACAGCAAAAGGGTCAACTCGACCACCGGAGCCACCACCGCATACTAAGCCAAACCAGGAATCCCATGGGGCACTAGCCTGAAATGATAGAGATCTACAATTTTGGGTCACCAAATTCTGCAAGCATCTGCCTCAACGTTTAAAAGAAGATTTGATCCCTAAGCAGCGGAAGTTTGGTTGGTCAGGCTTGAAAATTTTTTTGAAGTGTTAGATTGCCCGATCAAGGTGAGGGTATGACTATCCATCTACAAGCTAGAGGGAGATGTTGACAGATGGTGGCAAAACATTGCCATAACATTACAAACCCAAAATGAGCCTTTGACCTAAGAGCTGTCCCAGGAGAAATTCAATGACAAATACTTTCTGAGATATGTGAGGATTGAGAAAGAATTAGAATTATTGTCTATAAAGCAGGGTGATATGGTGACCTTTGATGATTACCTATCTTGATTCATTCGACTGGCCAGATACTCCTCTTATCTGTAACTCAAGGATGATAAGGAGAGGAGTTCTGATATGCTAATCCGAGGCTTGAGGAGTGAGTTAAGAAAAAGGTTAGACACCTGATAGTTTACAGTATTCAATAAAGTTGTGGAGGAGTGCATAATTACAGAGAATAATCTAAGGGATCTATACCCAGCTAAGGATGGTAGTAGCAGTGTTGACCCCAGTAAGGGAAATTCTTCCTAAAAGCGAAAGGGGTAAGAATCCTCATCTAAGGGCAGGGATAAGAAACCCTACCAACCTAAGGATCATGAGTACCAGAGGCCTCCAGTGATATGGTCATATCCTCATTATGGCAGGGCACATAGTGGCAGAACGTGTTCGGGCCAAGTCATTTGTTATAACTGTAGGTAGACAGGACACATGGCCAGTGAATGTAAGCAATGGTTGGTAGAGCAAAGGCTTATGAATTAGGCCAGGGTGTTTTCTATGACACAAGAAGAAGCATGAAAGTCTCCTAACCTGATTCAAAGTAAAATCATTCTCAATAGTAGCTTACTGTAAGCTTTATTTGATACGGGTACTGGTCATTTCTTCATTGCTTATGACTGTGTGAAGCACCTGGGATTTGTATGTTCATAAACTACCATTTGACTTGGTTGTGTCGAAGCTGACGGGTGTTAAGATTATGACTACTGATGCTTACTTAAATTGTGAGATAACCGTTGAGGGGCATGAGCCCACGATTGACTAATTTGATTGTCGCTTTATCAATTAAAAGTCATACTGGGTTTTGATTAGTTAGTGGTGAATCATGTGTTGCTAGATTGTGGGAGTAAGAGAATAGTGTTGGAAATCTTGTGTGTAAAGCAACTTGCCAATTGAGCAAATGCTAGTTTTGGCTTTTATAAGTAAATTTCTGAGCCATGTTATCTCGCGAGAAGGGGTCTTAGTGGATCCCAGTAAAGTGGAAGAAGTACGGGACGGAAGAGGCCAGAAACTTGGTTGAGATACACAGTTTTCTAGGTCTTGCTAGTTATTATCGGAGATTCATTTAGAATTCTCCTGGATCATTTTGCCAAAGACCAAGCTTATATGAAAGGATCAACTTTATGTTAAAGGATGAATGTTGTTCCATTCATAGCCACCTAAGGGACCTAAATGATAACCAACACTAAGTGTTTTGGAGTGAAGAATTGAGATAGAGAATAACTTGTTGTCCTTAATTCTGATTAATAGGAGTTGACATCTGCCCTGAGCGTGAGAAACGTATGCCTGAGCATGAACAGAAAGAACAAGGTAGTGACTCTTTTTCTTATGTCATGTATAATGCTTGTATGTTTATAGTTATCATTGAATTGTGACGAATGTGAAGGGTGCCGTGAATACAGTGAAAGTGGTCATGATTGTGGATACAACAAAAGCTATCATGATTGTAAATATAGCAAAAGATACCGTATTATGTATACAATGAAAGCTGTCATCATTGTGAATACAACGAAAACTATCGTGAAGGTCACATGGTGAGACAAATGTGTATACAGCTATGAAAGCTGTCATTATTGTGAATACAGCTGTAAGAGTTGTTGTTTATGTGACAACAATAACAAATGTGATTGTTGCTGGGGATGTTGTTTTATGATAATTACTTACATGCTTTGTTTATTATATATCATATGAGTGAAAACATTACTACTGAGATTCCTATGAATCTCATTCTTTCCAATAACTAACCTATATCTGGGCATACGGAGTAAAGGAGAAGTAGGTGAACAAGAGCAGCTAGTACTCCTGGCAAGGAGATTAGAGTTTTGTTAATTGATTATCATACTTTTGGATAAATGTATATATTGTAGTTATAAGTCCTATGTAGTGATGGTGGATGTATCTACCGTAGAATTGTATAATTGTATTAATCCCCGGCATGGGAAATTGAGAATGGGCGATCATACCCTATAAACCCCTGTTAGTGAATGAATAAAACTCAAACATTTGCTAGGAAATTTTGGTATGTACTCTGATATTATGAATGGAACAGAACCAATATGGTCCAATAGATTTGAAAAGTGGAAGTGAGACCGTATTAAATAGATTGTGATTTTTGAAAATCCGCTTTATCACGGGACCAAACCCTGTCTTGAAGTTAGGGTCTATAACGAGTCTTAAACTATTCTTTGCTCTCTCATTTATTTTATATCACATTTTTTAATCTTATTAATGGCTATCAAGGAAGCAGGTTACATAGAACCTCAAGTTGCCGGTAGTTACACTTTTACCCCTTGAGCCACTGTCCTTTTGCTGAAAAGTTTATACATTTATGGAAAGGGTGAGATTTGAAAGAACCTCAGAAGTAACAAGCTGTGAATCACATAAAATACGATAAATAAATATGCAATGTACCACATAGTGAAAATATAACAGTAACAGTGTAAATTGGTGTGTGTGTGTACACAATTCAGGGCTAAACCCCTACTTGTCCATGTACCTCAGCTGGGTCCTAGACTATACCTGGTAATATGCCCCCTAGCACTATGTATCATAGTTGGGTCCTCACTAGGCCGAATGCTACATGTGCTTTTCCCATCGGACGGTACTTGTGCTTTTCCCGCACCACAACTAGATAGTGTGCTCATTATTCATGTCACATAATATAGCAACATACAACATATATACTGCCATAGAGTGTAAAAAAGATAGAGTTACTACCTGAATTGCCCTTTCCTACTCTACTGACTGTCCAATACCTTTGATCCAGCTTGGGCTATTAATATGTCCTAAAATTTCCAAATGTAGAATAAATAAATCATTACTCATTCATGTATTATCCTAAACTCATATTGTTGGTTATCTTGACTTAAAATTGCTAAATGACCAAAATACCCTGGGATCCCAGTCTAAGCCCCTTTATACCTGGTCCACTTGTACTTTACCAAAAATTATGACCAAGCTATTCCTATACAATTACATATGTAGAATCCATTTTTGACCTCAGATTTGACAAATTCATGCTCAAATTATAGAATTACCCTTGACAACCACTATATTAGGGTATTAGGGGTAAAATTATCATTTCACATCCTAAAACCTTCACACTTCATATTATACATGTTACTTACAAAAGTTTCCATTCTAAACAAAATAGAAACATCAAATTAACCAAATTCTAGCTTTAACTGTGTTAACAACTACTGGCCAAAAATTTAGGGAAAATTAAGGAGAATGATATTTTCTTGTTTTATACCTTTAAACACATTCCTTTCCTCTTGTAATCACATGGTTAACTACTTAAAAACTTATTAATCATGATTAGTGTTAATTTGGGTAGCATAACCCCTTAGGGTTTGAGCATCCCAAATGATAAAACAAAGCAAATCAAGAGAATAAATCAACAACTTCCACCAACAACAAACATAATCCACAAGAGGAACAAGGTTCTTGAGATCACCTTTAAATCTTTCTCTCTCTAAAAACCGTCTTATCTCTCCTCCTTGTTGCTCTTTATTTTACTTGCTACATATATGTTTCAAGAAGGAATAGAGTTAGAGAGAGTTGTTCATGAATTAGAAGACATAACTCGTGAAATTTCACAACCAACTTACCTTGGTTGCTTCTTGAACTTCTTGAGCTTTTTCTTGCTCTTGTATTTCATACTAGCTCTCTCTCTCTCTCGCTCTTGATGTTTGCCCAAAATAATGCCCAAAGAAAGAGATAAAGAGCTTATAAGAATATCCTCTTACACCTCCTGAAAAATATAATATTTAATTGTAATTTTGCATGTGTAAATTGACTAAAGCCATAATCTTTTTATACTTGGCTCTAATGCCTCCAAAAGGAACCATTTATGGCCAAGTATTATTTTCCTCCAGTTGGCCGAAATATCTCCTTTTTGAAGAGGAAAAATGGCTTCTTGACTTATCATTATCCACTCCTCAAATATTACTTTTGGTTGAAAATTTTGACTTTTGACTCCATTTTTTTCACTTGGCCAATAATCCTCCTAGATGGCATAATTTATGGCTAAATAAATATTTTCCCTTGCCTTTTATTCATGTTGGCTGAAATTTTGACTTTTAACTCCATCTTTTGCACTTAGCCAATAATCCTCCCACATGGCATAATTTATTGTTGGCCAAAATTCACTATATTTGGGCACAAAAATTGTGTTCTTCTATTATTTGGGCTACAAGAATGGGCTTTTATGAAGACACAAATTAAATTTTGTCTTATTATGGCCCAGTTTCGTGTGATCACTAATACACTGTTTGGCTAATTCCTATCGAGCTTACTAGTATTTTGTACTGCGGTGCCAAGAACACTTCGAATCTTTGAAGTGTAATGAAAATCTCAGAAGTGCTCTCAGGACTGGACATAGGTCAAGTTATTGAGACTAAACCAATATAAATTGTTATGTACATTTCAATGGTATTTCTCCAACTCTTATCTATTTAACAAAGCATTTTACTTTTAAATTTTGTTAATCACCTAATTTACCCCTTTTTGGGTGAGACATTGACACTAACATATAGTACAGAGGTTAGTAGAGTATATATAGCACAGAGGCTAGATGAGTAATAAACAAGCCATATATTCATGAGTAACTCGAAGTATAACCCTAATAGAAAGTTCAAATTCTTTGTCTTACATCGACATAAATGAAAGTTTTTTGCTTGATCATATTCTCTTTGGTTGTTGTATGCCATTTTCTATTCACATGGTAGTGAAAATTATTTGCATATGCCATAATTGCAAAATGTACAGGAATGAGTATGAAGAGCTTCATAAGTGTTTGATATGTGTTACATGTGGTGATGTTTGTAGACTAAGACTACTTACTTTACTCCTTGGACCAAATGTGATGTACTCATTGTAACATCCCAATTTTATTCACCCATATTTCTTGTATGATTTGTAACATTCAATGGAATAAAATGATGAATTTTGGTGAACAAGAAATGTAACAAATAAAGAAAATAGTTGTCACACACAATATGACTAAGGTTGGAACATAAATTGTAAGAATTGGGATTTGCCGCCAGTGTAATTTCCCACGTGGCAGTCTAGTTGTGTGATGCTTTTAAATAGACAAATAATATCCAATGCCTGTGAAATTTTTTAGAATGAGAATAGATATGTCAAGCTTTAATTTCTTAGGTTATATATGTTATTTAGACCTATACACTGAGAGTTATGCATTTTTGGAGTTAACCAAGTAAAACTGGCAAGTTAGTGTGGCAGTGTCTAATAAATGGTAATTCTGAAATGCTGTGTGTCTAATGGCTAAAGGCAATATTTTTCCTTCAAAGTAGACATAATAAAGGTTATATAGCCTTTGGAACCACTGCATTGGATATCTATAAATAAAGATATGAATTTTCAAAGTTTGATGAAAGTTCTGTCAGCTTTTAGGTAAGGTACGAAATTAACAAGGCAATGGCAAAAATGTATGGGCAAAATAGTCATTTGGCTAAATTAAATCCACACCCCATATTTTTCCCTTTTTCTTCTGTGTGGGACGTCCAAAAAGGAAAAATGAATATTTGAGATAAACATGGCAAGAGTTGGAACAAATTGTGGCCAAGTAAACTTAAAGTTGAAAAGTCAACAATCGTAGGTAAATTGTGAAAATTAAAAAAGCATACTTGGATATTTCAAGGGCCTTCATTTTGTCATTTTTGGGCAAGAAGCAAAGGGAAATCATGATTGAAATACAATTGCCAAGTTGAAGTAATTAAACCAAGCATAAAGGTGAAAATTTGAAAAGTCAAAAAGTTGAGTTTGTAATAAATGGTAATCTTAAAATTAGTTGCAATGGAATGGATAAAGCTAATTGAAGAGGCATATTTAGTTCCCTTGACAGCCATTTATACTTCATTTAGGGAGAGAGAAAAAGCAAAACATTTATGTCAAAATTAAAGTGATAAAGCTTCACAAACCACATGTTCAAAAAAGGCAATTAAATAATATAAATTAAGGAGGTGGAAGAGATATTTTATAAACACATTTTAGCCCATTTGGCTATCATTTTCGGCCAGCTATCAATAAATAGAGAGAGAGAGTTGTTCGAGAAAACAAGAACCAGAGAAAGAGCAAAGGTTTGAGAGCAAAGATCAAGGTATGTTAGTGTGAAATTCATATGTTTATGGTTCCAAATTCAAGTAAGACTCTCCCTAATCTCTATGCCATCTTGAATAACACTTGTAGCAAGCAAAAGCAAGAGCAAGAAGAGGAGGGAGGGGACAGCAAGAGAGAGAAAGTCAAGATAAATCAAGGTGAGCTTGAATAGTGGTTGTCCCTTGATGATTATTACTTGTTGTGGTTGTTTGGATTAGATTTGAGGCTTACGTTTCATGGTTTTATGATTTTGGGGATGCTAAACCATAAGGGGTCATGCTACCTAAATTTACATTGATCATGTTCATTAGGAGTTTGGGTAGTTAAAAAAGTAATAACAAGTGAAAGGAAGGTGCTTTATGGATTTAATTCATGAAAATCCAGTATTTCCCAAAAATTAGTGAGTTTTGGCTAGACCTGGTTTAGGGGGTAGGAGGTAAAATTTTACATTTTTTATGCGTCCATTGTGTTTAGAATTCAAAATTGTGTAAGGAACATGTAAAGCTTGAAGTACAAAGGCCTTAGAATATGAAATGACAAAATTACCCTAAAACCTTAAGTTAGGGGCTGCCAAGGGCATTTTCATCTCTTGGCAGTGGATTTGGAAAAACCCAAGGTCAAAAATAGATTCTACGTGCGAAATTGTGTAGGATTAGCCTAGGTCATAACTTTTGAAAAAGTACAATTGGATTAGGTACAAACAGACTTGGACTGAGTCCCTACATGTATTTTGGTCATTTTTATAGTTTTAAACTAAAGTAACCAACAAAATGAGTTTGGAAAAGTACATGAATGAGTACGAACACAATTCGTGTAATTTGGAATTTTAGGACTGGACAATTATGCCTGAGCCAGATCAGGACATTTAGACAGTTAGGTGGAAAAGGGAATTCTAGGTAGTAACTCTATCTTTCATTAACTATGTGAAGTTGTATATGCTTTATGTTTTCCATCTTTTGTAATATGTATAATGCACACATGATATATAACTGGTGCGGGAAAAGTACAAGTACTGTCTAGGGGAAAAGCCCAAGTTCCTTAACAGCCCAAAAGGGACCCAATTATGATACACAGTGCCAGGGCCACAATGCCCAGTCTGTGGTCCTGGGCCCAGCTGAGGTACGAACAAGTAGGGATTCTAACAATGGTTAGCCTTGAACATGTGCACATACTAATTGTGATGATTATAGTGTTATTATTCTGTTACATTATATGGTGCTTGGCATATTTATTTGTCGCATTTTAATTTATTTGACTGATTGTATGTTACTACTAAGATTTATTTGAATCTTACCCTTTTCAATATTGAAAATTATTCTAGCAGAAGCTAGCCACTCTAAGGGCAAAACAATAAATATGGGCGTGTGAGGGTACCAATTCAAGCAAAGGCTACCGTTGGTTTTCGTTAGTAGAGGATTGTATATATTTTTCAAACCCTATGGGGATTCCTATATTGTAAACAAGTATTATTATCAATATATTTGTGCTATTTTATATGCCTGTGGAACTATGCCTTTATTACTCTAGCAAATATTGAAATGTAAAGGGGTTTGACACTCATTGTTAGATATCATTAGTTTTGGTGATCTCAAATATAAATGCTAAATATTAAGAGCAAAATATTTGCATTATGTATTTATCTTATACTTTGACTAACTACCATATTTAATATGAACATCTTGTTGATTAGTTGAGAAAAAAAAAGAAGATATCAAGTTGGATTATGGAGAATGATCAAGAAGAAAAATAAGATGATATTGAAGAAAGGAGTTATCAAATAGAGGGAGAATAAGTCAAGAAAAGAAACAAGTTATTGAGTTTGATTGTAGAGAATAATCAATAAGAAGAAGAGAAGAGTTTAAAGAAAAAAGAACTTGTAAAATATAATGGGAATATTAAGTTTCAAGTTCTTAGATTTGGTATTGGAGGTTGTTATGCTAAATTGGAAGTTGGAATGGCTTCATTGGAAGTTAAATTCCTTAGATGAATGTTATATCAACTTCACTCGATTCATACTTCATTATTACTTGGACTTACACATTGACTATCAAAGATTTGCTAGATTGTACTAGCATCTTAGCCACTTTATTACCTCCTTTCTCACCACCTCCTTCATATTCGGATTGAGTCTTCTCTGGTGCTCGACTGCTAGCTTGTAGTTATCTTCCATTAGGATCTTATGCATACAAATTGAAGGACTAATTCCTCTTATATCAATAATTGACCATCCAAATGCTGTTTTATACTCCCTTAGAACTCTTAATAACTTTTTTTCTTTCTCGAGAGTAAGAGCTGTAGAGACGATCATTGGTAATATTGAATTTTCTCTTAGATAAGCATACTTTAAGTGGGATGGTATTGTTTTCAACTCTAGTACTGGTGGTTTCCCTATTGTTGGTACCAACTTATTCGGCTTTGCTCCCAAATCTTCAAATGGTTTCTTGAAAAAATTGGGGGATTTGCTTCAACATACCTAATCATCTTCAAGACATCTAAATTAGTAGATTTTGATACATATACCATTCCTATTGCTAATGGTTAATCCATGCAGTATTGGAAATTGTGTCCAAAGGGCAAATCATTGTACTTTAAACATTATTAATTTAATGAAATTTCTCCATTCAATTATCATATTATTTGCATGTTGACTATGATAATTCTATCCTTGGATAAATCATAAAAATTGTCCTAAAATGTCCCTAGTCGGTCATATATGCGGGACCAGATATGAAACAAGACCAGTATGACTTTGATAAGATATGGAGATATGAATCAAAGTCTTAGGCACTTGTAAGAGTACAAGGTGCTGGACTGACCCACTATGAGAAAGCTACATAGATCAAGTCATAAGATTTTCTCATGTATAACTACGTCACAATGCCCTTAGACCTGAGGCCATCATGGACTCCTACATGAGAGTTGCTAAGCTTTGAACTAGTCAAAAGTCATTTTTGACGGGGTGATGATAAAGGCTACAAATGGGCTTGATAGTTTTTCATGCAGAGGAATATGAATGATCTAGATAGAATTTATCCCTCACATTAGTAGAGAGATATTACTGGGCCCCTCGATGAGTGAGTCTAAGAAATGTATTGTCATACTACGATGGAAAGGAGTTTCCATTTCTATTGCAGACTATTCTGGAATCGAGAAAGTAATGGTCAGGAACAAGAGGATGCCATTATCCATGCCTCATCCTTGACCGATATATCATGTGACAAAAGGGATGTGACATGGTTGTATGATAGGTTGTATCATGTTAACGATCCTCATATGAATTGGGTAGTCGTAATGTCTTGCTAGAGGCCGCTTGCAACTTGTGGGTTAGTACAGTTATTGGCCTATTGCCAACTTTGTATGGGTGTACAGGGTCGCACACAAGAATGGCCCAACACGATATAATGTTTAATCTAGGGTGGATGAATTTTATATTTATATATATAATATAAAATTCGTTAAAAATATTATATATATATGTGTATATATATTATATGATATTATTATATTGTGCTAGTTTTAAATTTAATTTATTAAGATAAATTAAATTTAATAACTAACATGATAGAGATATAGTATCTCAGATTTAATTTATGAAGATAACTTAAATCTAATAGCTCCTTATTTGAATTAAATAAATAGGTTAAATTAAAAATATTGGACAAATTTAATTTAAACTGAATTTATTTAATTAACTCATCAAGATAATTAATTGTCAATTAATTTCAAAATTAATAAAGATTAATTTTGAAATTCGAATATAGCCCTCATAGGTTATAAACTTGATAGAACAGATATACTCATACACGTATGAGAATTCAGAGCCGCGAGGGACCGTCGTGACTACCTCTTCGTTGCCTGATATAACGTAATCATAACATCTATTGCTTATTATATTGTATGAATTCTTGTTGTGGTTTATTCTTCATACTTGTTTGAGTATGGTGAACAACATGGCTTTAGATTTTTTGCAAAGGGTTGTAATATTTAAATATAGCCTATGTGCTGTGCCTTCCTCTAAATACTCTCAATGTACATCTCTTCTCATCTCACTTATAACCCCCTCCGTAATCATATCCGAAATACTCGATTAAAATGAAATAAAGACCAATAATAATCAATTAACATTTACTAACCCATCACATGACGGGGTTTTCACAAATACCTTTGGAAATCATTTATAAACTTGGTCTCATATTCACATTTTGAATACATTTACTACGTGAAGATAAATTACATCCATATAAATATCAGCGTGCACAACATAATCATCCCGGCAATCCCGGGTACATACCTTCGCTAAAGATACACAGGGCTCAATTGCCCATTACAATTCTTCAAATGGGAATTACACAATCTCATCTCAAATTCATAACCCTATATTCAACTGAATCATATACAGTCTTCACGACTCATTGATAACCAACTACCAACTCTCATCTTAAAGGAGTCCTAGCCGCTCCCTCCAAAAGCCACTTGCCCTATCAAAATTGTTGGTAGGGGAGGGTGAGATTTAAGAGAATCTCAGTAGGGAAATATTATCAATATGCAGGCAAGATATGTGTTTAATACATGACATGCTTGCATCACATAACTCATGCACACATATAATGACAAATCTATAAGCTCAATGCTTCAAATGATACACATATGCCCATATCATATATTAAAACATAGCTTCAAATCATTCATACATGTTCCACATAATCAAGCAAAGCAATAACATGTATCAACACATTAATAAAGTTATCAGAGCATACAAGAGAGATAAGTTCCCTACCTTAACCCTTTTATGCCTCGAAACATGTGCCTCAATCTACGTGCAAATAGCTCAGGGCTTTATATTCAATCCTACAATGTCAAATGTACTATTTAGATACTTCCATAGTGTTTCTGGGGGTTATATGAGGCTATATTGAAAATTTACAAAAATGCCCACAGTGACCCGGCCCAACCCCACGTACCCGGTCTAGCTGTACTTTTTCTGAAATTTTGACATGGGCTATTCTAACATATTTCCGCCCAAGGAATCCATTTCAGAACTTGAAATTATCAAATTCAATGTCAATTACAAAATTACCCTTGACAGCCCCACTTTAAGGGTTTTAGGGACGTTTTCGTAATTATGCTTTTTCGGCTTTTTCCGAAAAAGTGCTCAATTGCAATCCCACATAATTTTTGCTCCTAAACTTAATGGAATCATCAAAGAATTGAAAATCCAACTCTAAGACCCATTTCCAGAGCTGGCCAAAATTGTCAAGTATTCCGGGGAAAATTAGGGTTTCTCATTTTTGGCTCCATAAACGCGTTCCTTTCTACTCTTAACCACTTTATTGACTATTCCATTAGGTTACAACTACCATTTAGTACCAATTTCAGAATCATAACAGCCCCACACACCCATTTTCCATTTTTGAAACCAATGACAATCCGGCAAAATTTCACCGATTAAATTGTCCACAGTAGCCAGAATAGTCAATACACAAGAGTTTGGAACTTATCTCAAGCTCCCACTAGCTTTTCTCAAGAGTAGCTGAAACCCTAGCCCTTCTTAATCATGAAAATTGAGCTTCCAACACCTTAAAGAACATGAAAGAGAAGCTTAGGAGCAAGGTTGTACACGTTAGGAGCTAAATCGTCGGAGAAATTGGCTTACCTTGTGAGATTTCTCCTTTTTCTCTCTCTAAGAGCTCTCAACTTTCTCTCACTAGTTTTAGCTGGTTCAGCACATCAGAAATGAGAGCTAAAGATGATGAGAAAATATTTAATTCCATGCTGATGTCATAATTCCCATTTTCGGATTTTCTGTCAGATTTTCTTTCCAAATTTTGAAAAATCATAACTAATTCTAGAAAACTTGAAATGAGGTGATTCCAAAGCCATATTAAATGTATTTAAGTCCTATTTATAGGAAAAATATGGGCCATTACCCAAAATTACCACAAAATTACAGAATTACATAAAACTCATCGCTACCCCAAAACAGAGTTCAATTTCCATCCCAAACTTTGGATAGTCATATCTCCTAGCTCACAAAATGAAATGGCACAAATTATATGTCCATTTTGAAGCCTGGGAAAGTTTCAGAATTTATAGACACCATTTGGTCATTCAAAAAGTTCATACAAACTGACTGCCCAGAATAGAGTTTCACTGGACAGAATTTCAGATTTTGCATCTTTGCTTCCAATGGTCCCATTTTCATACCAAACATCATTCCCACATAAATTTTCACAAGGAATCCATTGGAAACACCAAATCAATCAAATTCATATCACATTGACATGTTTTCACAAAAATCTCAACATGTCAACACAATTCACATTTCAAAACCTAATATTGCAACTTTTCCATTCCAAAGTTCCAAACCAATTTCAATGACATCAAAACACACTGACACCATTTCCAACACAATACCCCATTCAATTCTTCTCTCTATTCTAAGTCAATTTGGATGTTAATCCATAATTGAACTCAAATACAGGGTTTTGGCGCTGCTCACAACACACATGAATCACATTTGAGTGCCAAATCACATCATATTCTCCAAAAGGGTTATTTATCACTAACCACATCCACTTTTGGAGTCATTAACCCTTAACCACAATATGGGATCTTGCTAAACCGGGGCATAGTAATCTACTAATCTTAGGCTTATTCTCTAAGCTCAAGTCTCAAAAGTTGGGGTATTACATTACTCCCTTCGAATGTTTAAACGAGGTTTCTCTCAATGTATTTCTTTTCTTATTTAGAGAAGTCCTCTCATTGGCTTGGGAGGATTTTAGGTTAGGTAAGCCATGTTGTGTCACGTTTAAATTACGCTTTTGATTGGATCATTGCATGAATACTTTTGCATTTGTATGTATTTATCTATATGAGATACGACCACGATTGCTTTCATATAAACAAAACTAATTAATTGAGCCCTCTGAATCAAATCTTAAGTCATAATGCCGTCAATTAATGAATACTTGTCAAAACCTAGATCACTCAATTATGGAAACCACCAACGTGGATGCACTTGAGCTATCTTGATGAGACAAGCATGAGTAATGGTATTGCTCATAATATTCATTATTGTTTTGACTTAATTAAGTTTAACAAAATGATTTTGAATCTCAAGGCATTAGATAGGATTAAATATGCCATATTATATGATGATCGAATCCTATAAAGATCTAAGAGTTACATGTGATGTAATTGGTAAATAGGTTACCTACCTAAATAACTTGAATTTAAGCGTCTTGCCAAAGTGAACTTAAGTTTAAGCTAAATATGGATCTTAGCCCACTAATTATTGCATTGAGGGTTGTTAATTTAGTGGGAGATTACTAACTAACTTTGCATATTTTAATTGAAGAATCATGTCAACTAGTAATATTGCTACACTATTGTTGCGATCAGTCCTTGAGAAGGACAAACTCAATAGGACAAACTTTCTTGACTGGTTCAGGAACTTGAGAATTGTTCTCAAGCAGGAAAGAAAGGCTTATATCCTAGATCAACCCATTCCTAAGGAGCCTACAGCTAATGCTCTAAGAGCTCAGAGAGATGCTTACACGAAGTATAAAGATGACTCTGTGGATGTGGGTTGCCTGATCCTTGCCACTATAGTTCCAGAACTAAAGAGATCTGGAACTTATGGAGGCTCATGAGATGATTGTCTATCTCAAGGAAATGTTCCAGCAATATGCAAGCCAAGAAACGTATGAGACCACAAAGGCCTTACATTCCTGCAAGATGGCTAAAGGTGCATCAGTAAGTACTCATGTGTTAAAGATGAAAGGCTATATTGATCAACTTGAGAGGTTTGGATTTCCCATAAGCCAGGAGTTAGCTATGGATTTAATCCTAAACTCACTCCTAGAGAGTTATGACCAGTTTGTCATGAACTACAACATGAACAACATAGAGAAATCAATTTCTGAGCTACATGGGATGCTTAAAACTACTGAGCAAAGCATTAAGAAAAAACCCCAGTACTATTTTGATGTTCAGAAATGAAAGGGTATGAAAAAGAAATGGAAGGGTAATGGCTCAGGTGGTAAGACCAAAGAGTCAAACAAGCCCGAAACCAAGCCTGCACCTAAGAAGGCAAAGCCTCTAAAGGAAGGAGTCTGCTACTTTTGTAATGAACCCAGTCATTGGAAGAGGAATTGCAGACTCTACCTCGAAGATCTCAAAAAGAACAAAAAGGATAGCGAGGCTATCGCTTCAAGTATTTATGTTATAGACATTCATTTTTCTACTTCCTCTACATGGGTATTAGATACGGCATATAGTTCTCACATTTGTACAAATGTGCAGGGTCTAAAGGACAGTTGAAAGATGAAGAAGGGCGAGGTGGACCTACGAGTTGGAAATAGAGCAAGAATTCTGCTTTAGCCATAGGCACTTATGAATTAATTTTGCCCAGTGGGCTTTTGTTAGTTTTGACAATTGCTATTATATTCCTGCTGTGACTAGTAACATTATTTCTCTTTCTTATTTGGATAAGGAAGGTTATACTTCCATTACTAAGAATGGTAAATGTTTTATTTATCGTAATGACATTTTCTATGTTGATGGTGATTTGCATGTTGGTCATTGTATATTAAATTTGGAACATCCTAATAATGGGAATATCTATAACATAACTACTAAAAGGATAAAATCAAATGATTTGAATCCAACCTACCTATGGCATTGTCATTTAGGCCATATAAATTGAAACGCATTTTCAAACTCCATCAAGATGGATTTCTTAACTCATTTGATTTTGAATCATATGATACATGCAAATCTTGCTTATTAGGAAAGATGAAAAAGGCACCTTTTACTAGGCACAGTGAGAGGGCAACTGAATTATTGGGCCTTATACATACAGATGTATGTCGACCATTAAATTCAGCTGTCAAAAGAGGTTATGTCTACTTCATTACATTTATAAACGACTTTAGTAGATATGGCTATATCTATCTTATGAAACATAAATATGAATCATTTATAAACGACTTTAATAGATATGGCTATATCTATCTTATGAAACATAAATATGAATCTTTTGAAATGTTGAAAATATTCTAAAATGAGGTTCAAAACCAACTTGGCAAAACAATTAAAGCTCTTTGATCTGATCGAGATGGTGAATATTTGAGCCAAGAGTTCATTGACCATCTTAGGAGTTATGAGATAATCTCATAATTGACTCCTCCAGGATCACCACAATGGAATGGCATTTCTGAGTAGAGAAATCGAACACTATTAGATATGGTTGGATCTATGATAAGTCAAACAGATCTTCCATCATCCTTTTGGGGACATGCCCTAGAGACAGTTGTGTTCACACTAAATCGTGTTCCATTTAAAGCAATTGAAAAGACACTATATGAGATATGGACTGGAAAGAAACCAAGTTTATCTTTTCTCAAGATCTGGGGATGTGAGGTATATATTAAGCAACAAGCCTCTGATAAATTAGCGCCCATATCCTCAAAGTACCTTTTTATGGGGTATCCTAAAGAAACGAAAGGATACTATGTCTATAATCCCACCAATAACAAAGTGTTTGTTATTTGAAATGGTAAGTTTGTACAAAGAGAGTTTGTCTCTAAAATAACTAGTCGGAGCAAGGTACATCTCTAAGAAATTCAATAGTCACAAGATAGTACATAACCACATATGGAAATTAGAGAAGACTCACAACAAGTTACTGAGCCTCCTCAAGTAACACAAGGTCTACGAAGATCTGATAGGACATGGCATTAGCCTCAGTGATATGGATTTCTGATTACTGAAGGCTATGATGTGTTGCTTATTGACCAAAATGAGCTAACCACCTATCGAGAAGCCATAGTGGGACCAAACTCTGAGAAATGGCTAAATGCCATGAAGTCTGAAATGCAATCCATGTATGAGAATCAGGTATAGACCTTAGTCAATCCACATGAAGGTGTAAAAACCATCGGGTGCAAATGGGTTTTCAAGGAGAAAACTGACATGGATGGCAAGGTAAATGCATGACTAGTTGCAAAACGATTTACTCAAACTCATAGTGTAGACTATCATGAAATCTTTTCCCTAGTTGCAATGGCAAAATCAATCAGAATCCTTCTTTACATTATAGCATATTATGACTATGAAATATGGCAGATGGATGTCAAAACAGCCTTCCTTAATGGAAAGCTCCATGAGGATGCGTACAGAAAACAACCTGAAGGTTTTATGTGTCCAGAGGACTCTGGTAAACTTTGCAAGATTTAAAGATCCTTTTATTGATTGAAGCAAGCATCTTGGAGCTGGAATCAGCATTTTGATGAAGTAGTCAATGAGTTTGGATTCATTCAAAACATCGATGAACCTTGTGTTTACAAGAAGGTTAATGGGAGTATAGTTGTATTTTTAGTGCTTTATGTAGATGGCATCCTACTCATTGGGAATGACATTCCTACCATGTAGAGTGTCAAGTCTTGGTTAGGAAAGTCCTTTTCAATGAAAGACTTAGGTGAAGCCACCTACATCCTAGGGATTAGGATCTATAAAGATAGATCCAAAAGACTAATAGGCCTAAGTCAGAGCACATACCTAGACAAGATACTGTATAGGTTCAGTATGCAGGATTCAAAAAGGGGTTACATGTCCATGTCTCATGGAATCCATCTTAGCAAGGATCTGTGTCCTAGTACACCTGATCAGTGAGATGCATGAGTAAGGTTCCATATGACTCAGCCATTGGATCCATCATGTATACCATGTTATGTACTCAACCGGATGTCTCATTTTCCTTAAGTATGACCAGTAGATATCAACAAGATCCTGATGAGGATTATTGAATTGCCGTCAAGAATATCCTAAAGTACTTAAGAAGGATTAAGGACTTATTTTTGGTCCATGGTGGATTCGATGATGAGCTCTGTGCAACCGATTACACAGATGCAAGCTTCCAGACTGACCAAGACAACCTTAAATCATAATCTGGATATGTATTCCTTCTGAATGGTGGAGCAGTAACATGGAAGAGCTCCAAGTAGAGCACTGTAGTAGATTCTACAACAGAAGCTGAGTATATAGCAACTTTGGATGCAGCTAAAGAAGCTGTTTGGATCAGAAAGTTCATTACTGAATTAGGGGTGGTGCCTACCATCTCAAATCCAATAGATTTGTTTTGTAATAATAGCGGTTCTATTGCACAGGCCAATTAGCCTAGGTCAAATCAAAGGACCAACCATATACTCAGGCAAATTTATCTTATTAGAGAAATCAATTATAGAGGTGATATAAAGATATGTACAGTAGCAGGAGAAGACAATGTTGCTATTCCTATTACTAAGCCGTTTGCACAAGCAAAGCATGAGCGTCATGTTAGGACAATGGGAATTAGGTAAATTAATGATTGTTCCTAGGGCAAGTGGGAGGATGTTGGAAATTGTGCCCTAAGGGCCAATCATTGTACTTTGAACATTATTAATTTAATGAAATTTCTCCATTCTGTTATCATATTATTTGCATGTTGACTATGATAATTGTATCCTTGGATAAATCATAAAGATTGTCCTATAATGTCCCTAGTCGGTCATCTATGAGGGAGCAGAGATGAAATGAGACCAGTATGACTTTGATAAGATATAGAGATATGAATCAAAGTCGTAGGCACTTGTAAGAGTACCAGGTGCTGGACCGACCTACTATGAGAAAGCTATATGGATTAAGTCATAAGCTTTTCTCATGTATAACCACATCACAATGCCTTTTGACCTGAGGTTATCATGGATTCCTACATGAGAGTAGCTAAGCTTTAAACTAGTCAAAAGTCACTTTTAAAAAGGTGATGATAAAGGCTACAATTGGACTTGGTAGTTTTTCATGCAGAGAAATATGAATTATCAAGATGGAATTTGTCCCTTACATTAGTAGAGAGATATTACTGGGCTCCTCGATAAGTGAGTCTAAGAAATGTATGGCCATACTATGAAAGAAAGGAGTTTCCATTTCTATTGTGAAATTACTCAAGAATCGAGAAAGTAATGGTCAAGAACAAAAGGATGACATTATCCATGCCTCATCCTTGACCGATATATCGTGTGACAAAAGGAATGTGACATGGTTGTATGACAGGTTGTATCGTGTTAACGATCCTTATATGAATTGGGTAGTCATAATGTCTTGCTAGAGGCCGCTTGCAACTTGTGGGTTAGTACAATTATTGGCCCACTGTCAACTTCATATGGGTCTACAGGGTCACACACAAGAATGGGCCAACACGAGATAATATTTAATCTTGGGTGGATAAATTTTATATTTATATATATATATAATATAATTCGTTAATAATATTATATATATATATATATGTGTGTGTGTGTATTTTCGAAATACATATTATATATATAGGTGTATATATATTATATGATATTATTATATTATGGTAGTTTTAAATTTAATTTATTAAGATAAATTAAATTTAATAACTAATATGATAGATATATAGTATCTTGATTTAATTTATGAAGATAACTTAAATCTAATGGCTCTTTATTTGAATTAAATAAATAGGTTAAATTAAAACTATTGAACATATTTAATTTAAACTGAATTTATTTAATTAGTTCATCAAGATAAATAATTGTTAATTAATTTCAAAGTTAATAAAAATTAATTTTGAAATTCGAATATAGCCCTCATAGGTTATAAACTTGATTGAGCAGTTATACTCATACACGTATGAGAATTCAGAGCCGCAAGGGAAATCCTAGGAGACATTGGAGGCGCTAGCATGTAGTCTCTATTGGAGAGCATTCATATGGATACTGGTAGAGAGAGTAGACCTAACATGTTGGCGCTTAGAGATCGAAAACCCTGGATTCAGAAAGGTACGAATCATTCTAACTTGGTTTAAATGTCGTAGATAGATCCTCGATTAGTATCGGCGATAATTTTAAAATTCTTCCGCTGTGCCTCCCGATCCTAACATGCAGATTTCGTTCACCATATCTTTTGCACAGCTGGTCAATGCATCTACTCTGTAACAGGTGTCACCTTCATCTAGAAAGGATAAAGGCTTAAAAATGTTGAAAGATCTTTAATTATCTTGAACTCACAAGGTTAACTCTCCTTGTTACACATCTATTAAAGTTCTCCTAATTGCTAGGAATGGCCTCCTAAGAATGATAGAAATTTCTTTATCTTCTTCCATGTCGAGTATTATGGAATTAGCTAGAAATATGAGTTTGTCCACCTTAACCAGAACATCTTCTAAGACACCCCTCGGATGTTTTATTGATCAGTCAACTAGAAGTAATGAAATTGTCGTAAGCTTCACCTCTCCAAGACCTTATTTTCTATAGACAGATAGAGGCATGAGATTTACACTTACTCCTAGGTCACAAAGTGCTCTTTCAAAGTTATATTGACCTATGATTCAAGGTATGCAAAACCTTTCTAGATCTTTCAGCTTTGGTGGTATTCTTTTTTTTTTGTAGAATGGAACTGCATTCCTCAGTAAGTGCTACTATCTCAAATTCCTCCTTGCACTTATTTAAGAGAATATCCTTTATGAATTTTGTAACTAGGCATTTAGGCAAGAGCATATGGGAAATGGATGTTGATATGTAAATTTTTGAAAACCTCTAGAAACTTTCAAAACTGCTTGTCCAGCTTTCCCTTTATAAGTCTCTGAGGGTATGGAACTAGTGGTACATATAGAGGAGGATTATCTAGAAAGTTGATTCTTTATAGTAGTACCTCATCCTCTTTGGGCTTTTGTCCTTCCTCCTTCTATTCTTCTTTGCTTTCTTTCTTTTCTATGTCATTTTTCCAATTCTTTTCCACTCCTTGTTGCAATGGCCTTTACATGCTCTCTTGGGTTTCTTTCGGTGTCACTTGGTAGAGTTCCTGGTTATCTAGAATTCAGCATATTTGCAATTTGGCCTATTTAGATCTCCAAGTTCTTTATTAAGGGTGTTGCGTCAGTTCCAACCATAACTTGAAATATATTCATAGTTAGTTGAGCTAGTGCATCTTCCATATTTACTTTCTGTTGTGATGGATTTGGTGGTTGAAGAGCTTGTTATTGGTAGTTCCCTTGTGGCTTGAACACATTTTGATTATTCCTCCAACTAAAGTTTGGATGATTTCGCCAATATGGATTGTAAGTGTTTGAGAATAGGTTGTTTCTTTGATTTATGATGTAATGAGTTTGCTCTGGCTTAATTGGGTGTCCTTCTTGACATTGTGTGCTCACATGAGGTCTTCTATATCGATCACAGGATTAAGTAGGAATGCTAATTATATTTGCTTGGTTTGTCAATGAGCTCACTATCTTGGATATAGATACAACTTGAGAAGACAAATTAAAGTTGTAAGCATATCTAGCTCGTGCACTCCAAGTGCTTTCTTTGAAATGTTACATTCAAAAGGCCATTAGTATGCATTGGCCACCATCTCCTCAAGTAGATTGTAAGCATCATCTAGACTTTTTTTCCATTAAAGATCCTCTAACTGTAGCATCTACAAGAATTCTTAAGGTGACGTCATCCCAATATAGAAAGTTTACAGTTGCCACCAATCTGGTAACCATAATGAGGTCATCTCCTTAACAACTCCTTGTATCTTTCCTAGGCTTTGTTAGATATGATTAGTTTTAATTGTGTCAAATATATCGCCAAAAGAGCAAAAGGTTTGCATAATATATAAATCTTCTATATTGACTAACTACTATATTTAATATTGCATATCTTGTAGATTATTAGTCAAGCAAGAAATGAAGAAGATTGAATTAATCAGAATGAACAAGAGGGAGAAGAAGAAAGAAATTGAAGATAGTCAAGGAGATGCTTACTTGGGTTATGGAGAATGATTATCAAGAGGAAAATCAAGAAGAAAGATATGGAAGAAAGAAGAACTTGTAAGATCTTATGAGAATATCAAGATTCAAGTTATTAGAAGTAATTCTGGAGATTTTAGAAATTTAAGGCATTGTTTGGCACTGTAGCAGTTGGCACTATAGAGGCGGTACTGTAGCAATCACTCTAGTGAGGCACTATAGCACTCAAGTGTGGCACTGTAACATGTGGGTGCTGTAGCAATATAGCACTCAAAGTACAAAGAGGAAGTATAGATTCACAGTAGCAAGTGTAGCACTGTAGCACTCGAGTGAAGGAAGAACACACTCGAGTGTCGGGCCACTCTGTTCTACTCTGTTTTATGTTCAGCTTGAGAGAGGTTCAGTTTTCTTAGCCATATCTCTCAAGACACATGTCAGATTAACCTAAAATAGGTGGCATACGAAAGAAGACTCACAACATGAAAAATTTACACCAAGATCACGTTACAAGAAGTTTATATTAAGGAGATATGATCCATGGAAGTTGACACTAAAATCACCATCACTTTTTAAGACAGGTTCAGTATTTTGGATATAACTCACAAACGACATATCAGATTGAGATGAAACTAGTGCCATATGAAACTAGACTCAGAGCGTTTTCTATGGATATGTAATTTGACTAATTTCAAGTTATATTTTAGGAGCTATGGCTTTTGGAATTTGATGTTTTTGTGATCTAGTGCGATAGACACTCTTTCAATCATAACTTGCAAAATAGAAGGAGTTTAGAGCTGATTCTTTTTGCATTGGAATGCATATGAAAAAAGTTTTCTTATGATACATCATTTTCCATATTTAGAATAAATTAAATAAATTGAGTCTGTTGTGGCCCCATATTACTTCAGAAGTGTAAAACACACTCTTGATATTTTGGTACAAGTGTTGTCCAGAAGTTGCTGTAAAGTGGAAGTATTTCAGATACACTCAAGTGAATGTCAATGCACTCACGTGAAGTGAATGTTTGCACTCGAGTTAATGCAAGTGTTGACATGAAAGTGTTAACTCAAGAAGAAATATGACCAGAGAAATGTGAAGAGCACTCAAGCATGACTGGTAACACTCAAGTGAGAAGAAGGATTGCACTTGAGTCCTACAAGTGAAGAACAACAAGTTTTTGCCTGAGAGAAAGCCAGAACATGAAAATATGAAATGTACTCGAGTGAAAACGTAACACTTTGGAAGTGCAAAATGCACTCTTGAATATTTAGCTAGAAGTACTGTCCAGAAATGAAGCCTGAATCTGAGATATATCGATGCATTCGAGTAATGATCAATACAATCGAGTGAAGGCCCACATCACCCACGAGTACAAAATCACACTCTTCATAAAAATGCCATGAGTATTATCCAGAGGCTCAGTTCCATAGTACAAAATTATACATACACTCGAGTGGGACTTCTTTGCACTTGAGTGACGTCCTGATAGAACTAAAACGCAGAAAGTTCATACTCGTATAGCCATCAATCCAAACATGGTCAAATGTTATACATTCATTATGTTTTCATTTGTTATTGTTCCTAACATTAACTAACATATATTTCAAGTGTAAAATAGGAGATTAAACATTTGGATTGCATCTTCAAGAACGAAGGTCATTTATGGCAAATATTGTCACTCAACATGATGAGTCCCAGAAGCCAGAAATTTAGCTTTCGACTAATGATCCAATATACCTATGACTAACACTTCATCATATTAGTGATTAAGCATTTTGTAGTGTGAAACAGGAAATTTAACGTTGAGATTACGTATTCAAATGAAAGAGTCAATTATGGTGGGTAGCATCATTACACACTGAGTATCGGCTACCTACCACAACAAAAGATTGACCTACCATGAACGAATGTCTAAAACACAAATGCTCCACAATTTGACGTACAACTCATAATGAAACATCCTGCTCTTCAATGGGACGATCAAATCTGCAACGGATATTTCAGAGTGGGTAGATATTCAAATGTGCTCAATGATCAAAATGAAGTAATGGGACTCTAATATACGAATGTTCACAACAGTCATCATCTTCATCAACTATAAATGAGAGAACATTCAAAGTCGATGAAAAACCAAGACAGTGATCAATTACGAGAAAAATGATAGAAATATAAATCCTCTGCTTCCACCCAAACACTCTTTATTCTGCAGCTTCTATATTACTTACCATTGAGAGAGTGATTATTTGTATTATACTTCAGTGAGCATTATATCTACTCTATGAGAGAGTTTTGTAAACACTTTCAACTATATTTCTGAATTGATCTCAAGGTAGAGGGATCTTGAGAGGGTTGATTTACTTACGGGGGAAGCAATTGAGGGAATCGCTAGTAAGACTTTCTGCTCGTAAGACTTATAAGGTGCCAGCAGTAAATAACGTTGCTACTCGTAAGACTTGCAGGGTAAGCAGGAGAGGAAGGTCTTCGGGATTGCTTTACTCATAAGACTTGCTGTAATGGGGAGTATTTCAATAAGAGATTTGTAAAAGGTTTCACAAGTATCTGACTAAACTTGTGGGATTGTAAAGGCTTTTCTTGTGCCCAGATTAAACAAGAAGATAATGGATTTGAAAATCTCAAGAGGAGCCTGGGGACTGGATATAGGCCATCACATATTGGACCGAACCAGGATAAATCACAGTTTACATATTCTCTTCCCTAAGCTCTTATATTTACAGCATATATTATTTAATCAAAATATTGATTTATAATTCATTATCTCCATACTTACCACTTTCATTAAGATATGAAAATATTTTCAAAGTTCTTAAGTTTTTATCATACACCCAATTCACCCCATCTTGAATGTTAGCCAGTTCTATCAGGCTTCACAAAGGCTTTCTAGTTCATGCTGGGTAAATGAGGTAATTTCATTCCTCAATTTAGCAGCTTCTTTTTAAGGAAAGTATTTTTTCCAAAAATTTATGCTCCAAGACATCCCATGTAGTTATGCTTCCCACTGGTAATGAGTGCAACCAGCTCTTAGCCTAATTGCTGAGTCAAAAATGAAAAAATATAAGACTAACGGCATCATCAGTAACACCATTATGCTTGAATATGTCACAAATTTCTAGGCTATTGGCTATATGTGTGTTAGGATTTTCTGTTGGTAAACTACCAAACTTATTTTCTTGCACCATATGGATAATTGTAGGCTTAATTTCAAAATTGTTGGCGCCTATTAGTGGTTTTCTGATTCCAGAATTTGTCCTTATGATTGTTGGTGTTACAGTCATAAAGTGTTTTGGTATATGTTGCTTCTTCCCCTAGATTTGCATCAAATTGCTTAGGATTTAAGTAAACTGCTTTCTAACTCTTCAATTTCTTTGACAAGTTCTCTCGATCTCAGAATCAAAAGGTTGTAGTTTAGTCTCCTTTGATATGGTCATGCATTAAGCAAAAGCCTGATAAAAAACACAAGACACAAAAAAAAACAAAAAAAAAAGATAAATGTAATATGAAGACCAAATTAGTATTAAAGTTACTTGGCATTGATATTAATAACAACAATCCCCAGCAATGGCGCCAAAAACTTGTTACGAGTGTAAATGATTTATTAAAAAGTGCAAGTGTACATTGTCGTAAACAAGTAATATAGAAGTGAGTAGAGTATCGTTCCCACGAGGATTGATCACTATGTACCAAAATTGGTAATCTTAATTCTATTTAGTCAATCAATTAGTTGATGATTGAGATTACAAAAATTAAAAATGATTAGATATGAATGTAATTGATATGAGAAAAAGCCCTAGGGAACAGATTTCACTTAACAAATTTCATATTGAATCACCTATCTATTCTAGTCCAATTTATTTCACATGATTGATAGTCAAGTTTCCCTAATTTAATTACTAGCCTCTTTCAAGGCCAAGCAATTCTATAATGAATTGCTAATCCAATATATCCCCATATAAATTAAAGTAATTAATCATACATTAAGATTTATTGAACTCATTAAGTATATTCCTATTTCATGTCTAAGTTATGGTTTTGATTATATGACCTATACACAGGCATCTCCTTCCAGTCTCAACATATATATTGAAATCATTCAAAAGATGACCAATCAATTGAAAGCATTAAGAATAATAATCAAAACTCAATCATGAAGGAAGAATTAAAACTAAATTTAATAAGTTAAGATTCAATCCGTCATTAGTAAGCTACATCATCATCCTAGAAAAATGGAAATTTAGCTCATGATGAAATTAAAAACTTCATAAACATTGGATAAAACTTAATTATTAAATTCTAAAACATAAGGATGCAACTACAAGATGCACGAAAATGAAAAATTCTTGCCTTCCATATAGGAGGTAAAACCTTCCATGTAGGTGGCAATCTATACCATCCACAAAAGAGGACTACCTAAGCCTTCCATGAAGGAGGCATACAAGAAGCAATACAATGCATGAAATTAAACTCTAAGATAGTGTGTTCTTCTTGTGACTTCCACTCCTCTGTTTATAAATGAATAGGGTATAAAGATTTTCACTTGTTAGGCATGAATTTTAACCTTAAGCCACCAATGTTAACCTTACAGCAACCATTCTCTTGATTGCAGCCTAATTTTGACAGTCAAAATGATGGATTTTCACATTTTTGTCTTCATAAAAGTTGTAGATCTAGATTTTAGCTTGAAAACACATATGAAAGCTCCTTATTTCAATATTTACAGCTCAAGTTATGGTCAAATTAGTGGGCAAAGATCAGACTGGGACAAATTCACATTCTTAACTTCCAAGCAAAGTTCGAAACCCTTAAAGAAAGAACTGGGTTTTGGCCTCAACAGAAAAGCTATAGAGCTTTTTCTTAGGTTTTTATCCATACAAAGAACATCCCAATCTAACATCTAGAGCTCCAGGATAAAATAAAAGTTTATTCAAAAAGGGATTTAATTCAAAATATTATATCTTTTTATCCCTTGAGAATTAATTTTAGTTCTTCTCCTCAAATATATCCAAATCCAAGAAAATGATAGAGATTCAATGATTTAATATAAAGATTTATGTTTATTTATTCAAAATTTTATCAAGAATTTGAATTCCTCTAGTCAAAATTCAAGATAGAAAGATAAAGTAGATCTTATCTAAAACTCAAATTCAAATGCATGAGGAATCCAAAAAAGGGACCCTAAGGCTTCATTTGAAGCATGACCACACACTACACTTTTCTTCTTCCATCACCAAGTGCACTTAATTAATCCTCTTATTGAGGAAGGATCTTGTAGCCTGAGTTCTATGTTCTTTATTAGGGAGTTGTATTAGTTTAGTCTTTTCTTGATTATATGAATTTTATGATTTCCTAGGTCTAGGATTGAATTTTTATTTTCAAGACTTTCATTTCCAGTTGGATAATCTTTATGATTAAACCTTTACAATTTATTAGTTGAACTTATGTTTTGAATTATATTTCAAGAGTTTGGTTATTTCATGTTTTCTTTAAGGTCTTAATTCATTATGTGTTTACTCTTACTCTATGCATATCAGTTGATTGTTCATTACAAAATTCATTTATAATTTCAATATAAATTTGCATGCTAAGTAATGCTTAAATAATTAATTGAAAGGTTATTATATGTTGGGTTTAGGTGTAATAACTAATTAATTAATTCAAACCTATGGCAGTTGTCTAGGGTATTTATACACTCAATATCCATTATTGAACTATGATGGGCACTGATATGTTCTCAAGAAGATTCATCATATTTTGAGTATATCTGTCTTTTCTATTTTTTTTTTAGTTTTTTTTATTGTTAAAAATTCACAGCTCATTATTTATTTTGAGTCTTGCACATCTAATTGGTTTAAGAATTAAATACTATTAACTTCGCTCAAGAGAATATGACCTAGGTTGTGCCATTGTGTTGCATAATTTAGTAATTAGTTTGAGCGATAACGACAAGCGTGATCAAATTTTGGTGTCATTGCCAAGGTGTCAATTTATTCAATTATTTGATTAATTAAGTGTATTTTGTAATAGCCTAATTTTGAATCACCAAAATTCCTTGCGCATTAGTTATATTAAATAGAATAAAATGGTGAATTTTGGCGCCTTTGCAATGACAAAATATTTGAAATAGAGGTTACATGAAGTTTGGTTAAGTTGAGACATAAAAGTTTAATTTTGTCTCATTAAGGGCTACAAAAATAACCTAAGATGGAGCATGGAATAGCACCATTCTTAGCCCAATATTATGTGTAAAATTCGGCCAAAAAGAAGAAGAAAAAGGAAGACAACATTTATTTACAAAAATTTGAAAAATGTAAGGGCAAAATGGTCAATTGTTGGTTAAGCAAGAATGCTCTTGATTTTTCTACAAATTGACGAACAATTTCGGCCAAGAGAGAAAAATGGAAGAGGAAATGAGATTTTGACACCAAGGATGACATGTGGAAGGATATCAAGCCAAGTGGAAAAAGAAAAGAATAAAATAATGTGACATGTGCAAAAATTCTAATAAAATAATATATATATATATATATCTATATTGTGGAGGTAGTAGAGGCTTCTTGAAGAAGCCGATTGATATCTTCCAAAGGCCAAATTTTTTGCCAAAACAAGAGAAGAGAGGGTGAATAGAGAGAACAAGCGAAAGATGAAGTATAAAGGCTTTAGGATGTTAAATGACAATTTAGCTCGAAAACCCTAATTTGTGGTTGCCAATGGTATTTTGGTCATTTGAGTGTGATTTTGGAAAAGTTGAGGTCAAAAATGAATTCTACATGTGAAATTGTGTAGAAATAGCCCAAGTCATAATTTTTGGTAAAGTACAATTATACTAGGTATAAAGGGACTTGAACCAGGTCCCCAGGGGCATTTTGGTCATTTTGCATATTTAAGCAAATATAACCAACTACATAAGCTTAGAATAAGACATGAATTAGTAATAACTCATCTATTATAAATTTGGGATTTTAGGACTTGTTGTCTGCCGAGCCAGACCAAAGGTATTGGACCTATAATTAGACTGAAAAGGGATTTTAGGTAGTATTTCTATCCAGCGGCGCTGTCTCATATTCAGTTCTTTTTTATCATACAGATATTTGAGACTCTTGTGGTCACAGTACAATTCCACAGTCACACCATACAGGTAATGACGCCAAATCTTCAAAGCAAATACAATGGCCGCAAGCTCCAGATCATGAGTGGGATAGTTCAATTCATGAGGTCTGACCTGTCGAGAGGCGTAGGCCACCACACGTCCCTGCTGCATAAGGACACACCCTAATCCCTGCCCACTGGCATCATAATACACAACGTATGTCAAACTGGGATCTGGTAAAATCAACACAGGTGCCGTGGTCAACCTTTCCTTCAGCTCCACAAAACAGTTTTCACATTTCTCATCCCACACAAACGGCTGATCCTTTCTCGTGAGCTGGTCATCGGCAACGCAATACGGGAGAAATTTTGGATAAATCTCTGATAATAACCAGCAACACCTAGAAAACTGCTTATTTTCGCCACAGATTCTGGCCTCTTCCAGTCTAGTACTGCTTCCACTTTACTGGGATCCACAGAGACCCCTTCTTGCGAGATAACATGGCCTAAGAATTTCACTTCTGATAGCCAGAACTCGCACTTGCTCAATTTAGCATATAGTTGTTTCTCACGCAATGTATTCAATACAACTCTCAAATGATGCTCATGCTCCTCCATACTCTTGGAATATATCAGAATGTCATCGATAAACACAACAACAAACTGATCCAAATATTGTCGAAAGATACGGTTCATGTAATCCATGAAAACCGCAGGCGCATTGGTTAGCCCAAATGGCATCACCAAGAACTCATAGTGACCGTACCTGGTCCGAAAAGCAGTCTTCGGAACATCTTCTGCTTTCACTCGTAGCTGATGATACCCTGACCTTAGATCAATCTTCAAAAATACACACGAACCGGATAGTTGATCTAAAAGGTCATCGATTTGGGGAAGAGGGTACTTGTTCTTAATAGTAACTTTATTTAGTTCTCTATAGTCAATACACAATCGAAGACTCCCCGTCTTTCTTCTTTACAAACAACACTGGAGCTCCCCAAGGCGACACACTGGGTCTAATCAACCCTTTTTCAAGCAAGTCTTCTATTTGTTTCTTTAACTCCGCCATTTCATTTGGGGCCATCCGATATGGGGCCTTAGATATAGAGCCAGCTCCAGGCACAATATCGATTGGAAATTGAACTTCCCTTTCTGGAGGTAATCCGCTCAAATCATCCGGAAACACCTCAGGAAATTCATTTACCACGGATATATTATTCAAGGTTTCGCCAGTTTCCCCTTGCACAGAGAAAAATACCACATAACCCTGGCAACCCTTTTCAAGATACTTTTCAGCTTTGGCTGCAGCAAGGAAATTCATACTAGAATCCACAACTTCAGCCCTCTGAGAAACAGGATATACTATCCTCTTGTTCCCACAATCAAGTAATACATTATTTGCCATTAACCAATTAAAACCCAAAATAACTTCCAATTGGTAAAGCGGCAAACATATAAGATCTACAACAGATTGGTGCCCTTCCACAGTTATGACACAACTCAAACAAGCTTCTGTGGTTAAGGCCTTAACACCCATTGGAGTTGACACTACTAATTCAAATGGTAACTTATGTACATGCATTCCCAGGCGCTTCACGCAATCATAAGCGATGAAGGAGTGACTTGCACCCGAATCATACAAAACTTGCAACAGATGGCCATTAAGAAGAATATTACCTTGTATCAGCTCAGGAGATTTACGGGTCTCTTCGTGGGTCATAGCAAATACTCGGCCCTGTGTCTTCGGTCTCTGGTCTGGCCGTGGCTCTTTACAGTTAGCAGCAGTATGGCCCACACGCTTACAATTGTAACATATTATTTTGCCATCACATGTTTTACCCTGGTGTGGTTGATTACAGCGACGACAAATCCACGGTGCAAAATATGTTCTTTGCTGGTCACGGCTCCCAGACTGGTAGGGCTTCTTACCACTTCCAGATGAAGATCCTTACCCCTTTCGCTTCTGTGAGGTAGCACCCTTACTAGGTTCATTGCGGTGGCTAATAACTCTGGCAGGATACAATTCTCTCAAGTTGTTCTCTGTAATTCTACACTGTTTAACCGCCTTGTTGAACTTAGTAAATTGGTGAGTAGCTAGGCGTTTCCTCAACTCTCGTCTCAGACTGCGAATGAGCATATCAGAACTCCATTCTTCGTCATCCTTGTACCGAAGGTAAGAGGAGTACCGAGCCAACCAAACAAAACGGGACAAGTAATCATCGAAGCTCTCTGTGTCCCCTTGTCTGATATTCAGAAACTCCGTCTCCTTCTCGAGTCTCACTGATTTGGGAAAATACTTCTTGTTGAACTCTTATTGAAACAGTTCCCAAGTCAATCACATTTCTTTGCTCTTCAATGTTAGGGCGATATTCCGCCACCAACGGGCTGCATCCCCTTCGAGCTTATAAACGGCCAGTCGTGGCTTCACCTTATCTGGGCAACCAAGAACCTCAAATATTTTCTCCAGCCTGTTTATCCAATCTTCGGCTGCTTGAGGGTCAAACCTTCCTCTGAACGCCGGAGGCAGATGCTTGCAGAATCTGGTGACCCAAAACTGAAGGTCTCTGTCCTCTCTAAGCGGCATCCCATATGATTCTTGATTTGGAATAGCACGAGGTGGGGATTCTAGTGATCTTGTTGATCCTTCTGCAGTGTCCTCATGTCGAGTTTCTTTTTGAGTTTCCTCCGGAGTGGACTGAACTGGACTTTCCTTGTTCTTCGCTTTCTCTGCTCTGAGCTCTTCTCTCAGCTCAGTTATCATATCCCGCTGATCTTTGATTAGACCCATTAATTCCTGCATTGCATCCGGTGGGTTATCCTTGACGACCTCCACCTCTGGGTCTACACGCGGAATATTGGGGCGTCCTCTAGTTTTCTTCATTCTACAAACAACTTACCCCATTAATTTAGCAGAGACAATATACACATATATTCAAAAGCCTCATATATATCCACATCAATAAAATATACATGTGCATACACCACATTTATTCACAAATAATCTTCTATCCCTACACCAACTAAGGGATCTATCCTAGCAACCTCTACCCTTGCCAGGAACTACAGCTCTGATACCAAAATGTAACCCCCTGACTTTAACCACGTAATTATAATTCGATAACACACATTTAAATCGGATTAGAGACCACTGGATGCTTTAACCTCGTTTTAAACTTTCTGTCTCACAGTAAAATTTTTACAAAACTTTCAAAACTCTTTTTCCTATCCAGGTCTCAATTTCAATATTCGAATATAATTACCTGTGCAGTTAATATACATTCAATCATATCAGAGTGTATAACCGCATCCCCGGCAGCTCCCGGGTTCTATGCATAAAAACCTGAAGGTTTATAAGTATACACTAGGGGATTACACAACCAAAATCGAATGTAGTATTCCTGATTCAGAATATATAGTAATCCCGAGTTCAAAATACATAACCAACGTTTCCAATTCAACTATATACCCCCAAGGGTCCTAATTGCTCCGGGTTGGCCACTTCTCCTTTGAGCCACACGCCCTGTCTGAAATGTTAGTCATAGGAAAGAATGAGATTCGAGAGAATCTCAGTAGTAACAAACCACTCACACAATGCATAAACACAAAGCATGTACATAAATCACAAACAGCAACAGCAGCAGCAATTCACAGATACATGGTTTTCACCACAAACGACAGCACTCACAGCTGTATACACAATACGACAGCTCTTGCTGTAATCAACATCACGACAGCTTACGCTGTAATCACAATAACGACAGCTTACGCTGTAAACGACAGCTTGCGCTGTAAACGACAGCTATCACCAGCTGTAACCGCAGCAGCATCAGAAATCATCATAAAACAGTGATACAACACACATACAGTGCATTACACAAAGTATGAGAGAGAGAGAGAGAGTCACTACTTTGTCCTTTCCTGACATCCTTCGGCGCAGTTGGCTCCCGAGGACGGCAAATATCGAATCCTACAATTCCAAATGCACCATTTAGACACTTCCATAGTGTTACTTGGGGTTATATGAGTCTATAATGAAAATTTACAAAAATACCCCCGGGGACCCGGCCTGGGCCCGCCGTACCCGGTCTGGTTGCACTTTTCCTGAAATTCTAATCTGGGCTATCCTAACATATTTCCGCCCAAGGAATCCATTTTTGGACTCGGAATTATCAAATTCAATGTTAAATTACAAATTTACCCTTGGCAGCCCCACTTTAAGGGTTTTAGGGGCGTTTTCGTAATTATGCTTTTTCGGCCTTTTCCGAAAAAGTGACCAACTGTAACCCCACCTAATTTTCGCCCCTGAACTCAATGGAACCATAAAATCATTGAAAATCCAACTCTAAGACCCATTTCTAGAGCTCACCGAAATTTATGAGTTCTCCGGGGAAAATTGGGGTTTTACGATTTCGGCTCCGTAAACGCGTTCCTTTCTACTCCTAACCACTTTATTAACCATTACATTAGGTTACAACTAACATTAAGACCCAATTTGGGCACCATAACCCCTAGGCCATAACATTTCCAAACTTTAAAACCAATGGCAATCCGGCGAAATTTCACCGATTAAATTGCCCACAACAGCCAGAATAAGCAATATACGAAAGTTTGGAAGTTACCTCAAGCTCCTAGTAGCTTCTCCTTGACTTGGCTGAAAACCCTAGCCTCTTGAACACCAAATTTGCTTCTCAACACCTTAAATAACATAGAAGAGAAGCTTAGGAACAAGGTTATACGCGTTAGGAGCTAGATCGTCGGAGAAATCGGCTTACCTTGTGAGATTTCTCCTCTTTCTCTCTCTAAGAGCTCTCAAACGTCTCTCTCTCTTTTCAGCTGAAACTCACGACAGAAAATGAGAGCTGAAGAAGATGAGAACATATTTAATTCCATGCTGATGTCATCTTTTATTGAGATGATGTCATAATTCCCATTTTCGGATTTTCTGGCAAATTTTCTGCCCAAATTTTGAAAAATCATAACTAATTCTAGAAAACTCAAAATGAGGTGATTCCAAAGCCAAATGAAAGATATTTAAGTCCTCTTCATAGAAACAATATTGGCAATTACTAAAAATCACCACACAATTCCAGAATTACATAAAACTCATCACTGCCCCAAAACAGAGTTCAGTTTCCATCCCAAACTTTGGACAGTTATATCTCCTAGTTCACAAAACGAAATGGAACAACTTATATGTCCATTTTGAAGCTTGAGATGTGAACTATAAGACCGGAAAGTTTCATAATTTTTAGACACCATTTGGTCATTTAAAACGTTCACACAAACGGACTGCCCAGAATAGAATTTCACTGGACAGAATTTTAGATTTTGCTTCTTTGCTTCCATTGGTTCCATTTTCATACCAAACATCATTCCCACATAAATTTTCACAAGGAAGCCATTGGAATCATTAAAATATCCAAATTCCTATCACACATTCTTCAAGAGTGTTTATTCAACAATAATTACATCCACTTTTGAAGTCATTAGCCCTTAATCACTTTTTGGGATATTACAGTGCTCACTTGAGTAATGACCCAGAATTACTCTAGTGACTACTAGAGTGATGAGCATTTTGACGTGCTCTGTTTTTGCACAACATGATAGAGCTTCTGTATTTTGGTCATATCTCTCAAACCACATATCGAATTGAGCTGAAACTAGTAGCATATGAACCTAGACTCCTAATGCGTCATTTTGACCAAATATCACATTCAAAGGAGTTCAAATGTGAGATATCAGCTTTGAAATTTGACACTAAAATCACCATCACAGTACAAGACAGCTTCGGTATTTTTGGCATAACTCCCAAATTACATATCAAATTGCGACGAAACCAGTGCCATATAAAGTAGACTTAAAGATATTTCCATGGATAGGTAGTTTGTCATATTTGAAACTATATACGAAGAATTATGCCTTCTGGAAGTTGCTACTCGTGATTTAAGATTTTGTCTAAGAACAGTAGAAACTCTTTAGATTGTAGCTTTCTATATACAACGAGTTTGGAGCTGATTCTTGTTCCATTGGAATTTATATGATGAGAGCATTTCGATAATATATTATTTACTATGTTTAGAATTAAAATGAAAACATTACTTGAAGGGATCACTCGAGTAATCTGTAAAGTTATTTGAAACATTACTCGAGGGATCACTCGAGTAATGAAGATAGAAATGTTCTCAACTAGATTTTGAAGGTGATTACTTGAGGGATCACTCGAGTAATAACCCAGGCTTACTCGAGTGACCACTCGAGTAATGCTTCCTAAGAGAACAGAACAACATATTGAAGCTTTCGAAAATCATGGGATTAATTATGAAACTCACTCTTCTTGCTTCCAATCACTCTTACACTTCATTGTATTAGTATTTAATGTGTTTCTTCAGGAATACAATGAAGTGATGATGCGCAGGGACAAAAGTGAAACAAGCAACCAGTATGTACTTTGAACTTCTAAAAATTCCAGATATGCATACAATCATCCAAAAATTATGAACATGTGTGTTCCTGCACAATTTTCTATTATAAATCCAATGAAACCATCAAAATTACAAAATTCTATCTACATTAGAACAAAATTTAGGTTCTTAGGAGGGAAAGTGTGTTTTCTTGATTTCTCTTGATTATTCACTTCCTTTTGACTTATAATTACAAGATTAACTACTTAAACACTAAACAAACAAGATCCATAGAAATTTTGGCAGCATAACATTATAGGGTTCATCATCTCAAATTTACAAACCAAGGAAAAACCAAGCCAAATTCCACAACCACAACCACAACAACAACAACATCTTATAGCACAAGAGTATCAAGTTTATGAGATTACCTCTTGATTTCTTGGCTTTCTCTCTCTAGGATTCCACTATTCACTCTCTCTAGCTCTCTCTCTCTCTCTCTCTCTTCTTTGTTTTGACAAAAATGAAGGCTAGGAAAGAGATTAGAAGCTTTTAAAATATCACTTCATCTCTCTTAGAAATATATTATTTTAAGGTAACTTGCACATGTGCTCTTACTTGGGCTTATCTCCATGTATCTTGTCATAATTATTCCATTTGCTTCTTGACTAAATTCGTTCCCTTCCTTTAGCCCAAAAAGACGCCATGGAGGGGTTCCAAATGAACCAAATGGGCCTCTTCAATTGCCTCTTAAAGATACCACTTGTCTTTGACTTTTCGAACTCCCATTTTTTGTTCATATTTTTACTTGGCCTAAGATAATGACACATGGCACCATTAGCCATCAAGTATTATTATTTCCTCCTAATTTCCATTTTTGGGAAAAAATACTAAGAAGAAAGGAAAATAATAATTGCCTTTTGCATTATCACAATTCTCTCTCTTCAAATAATTAATTAATGCTATTTTTTACTCTTTGACTTTTTGTTCCAAAATTGGGATATTTATCCCCAAACTTTTATTTTCTCTTTTATTTCTTTATTTGGCCAAAAATGGCCTCCTTAAATTGCCAAAATAATTAATTATTTGCTTTATTGGCAAATTACTCTTTTGCCCTTACATTTTTGTATTTAATTGTGGCTTTTTCCTTTTTCCTCTCTTCTTGGCCAAAACTTCACACTATCATTGGCCAATATTTGTGCCACTTTATGCTACAATTTGGGCTCCCATATTAGGCCTTTAAGGAACTAAAAGTTTCTCCTTTGTGGCCAAACTTAATTTTAGTACATAAAATCATTAAGTGCATTGTTTTGCCACTTCACATGTATCTTAGTTCACCATTTTTATCCCAGTAAATATCTCATTACATCAAGGGAATATTGATGATGAAAATTGGGAAGTCATAGCTCTCCCCATCTTAAATAAATTACATCCCCAAAATTTGTTACACGTAGTAGCTCATGAATTCCGGGTAACACTTCTGCATAATTTCCTCTGTTTCCCCATTTAGCTTCTCCAGGAGATAACCCCTTCCATACCACCTTATGAATGGGATACTCCTATGCCTCAACTGTTTCTCCTGTCATCAATGACTCGGTCAGGTGTGACCTCATACATCAAATCATCCCATATATCCATATCTTCATATTCAATCACATGTTCTGGATTTGGTTGATATTCCTTCAATTGAGAAACGTAGAAGACATCATGTAACCGACTTAGATTTGGCAGTAAATCTCTCTAGTATCCTATTGGCCAACTCTTCGACAAGATCTCACATAGACCAATGTACCTCGAATTTAGCTTCTTTACTTTTAATGCTTTGCCAATACCCGTGATCGGTGAAACTTTCATAAACATGTGATCACCGACTTCAAACTCTAGAGGTTTTCACGTCTTATCAGCATAGCTCTTCTATCAGCTTTGAATAGTCACTAATCTCTGCTTAATCAACTTGATCTACTCACAAACCATTAGGGCTGCCACTTGCATTATTTTACAGCTAAATGCATCAATAATGACATTGGACTTTCCTAAATAGTACTTTATCTCCAGGTTCTAACCTTTAAGCAACTCCATCCATTTGTGATTTCTCACATTCAGTTCTTTTTTATCGTATAAATATTTTAAGCTCATGTGGTCACTGTACAGCTCTACGGTCACACCATAGAGTTAATGCCTCCAAATTTTCAGTGCAACACACTTACTGCTAACTCAAGATTATGTATGGGATAATTAAATTTTTTTCATGATGCTTCAATTATCAAAATAAAAAGCCAATAATGACCATACTGCATTAAAACACTTCCCAATCCATGCCTACTGGCATCTGTGTAGACCACAAGGATCAACTGCAGATCTGAGATTGTTAACACTCATGTTGTTAATTTATGGTTCAACTTTGTGAAGTTCCTCACACAACTGCTCTCCCACACAAACTTTTAAGTTTTCCCGTGTTAACTTTGTCAACAACAAAGCTATTCTGGAATAATTATGTATAAACCACCAATAATTCTTGGCAATATCCAAAAAAACTACATATCCCTAGTACAATCTTTGGCCTCTTGCAATTTAGTACTACTTCCACCTTGGTTTGAGACTACATGGCCCAAAAATTTAACTTTCGAAAGGCTAACTCACACCTGCTCAGCTTGACATAGAGTTAATTATCCCTTAATGTGTTCAATACTGCCCTATGCAAATATGCACCTTGATCTTATTAACCCATTGCCTTATCCAAACACTATCTGGTATATTTAATCTTACGGCTTATGTCACTCTATTCTCACAACACTAAATATTCAGTCTTACAGCCATTCTGACTGTCTGCAAATATGTCTGTTTGAAACTATATTTATCTATTTGGGATTCAGAATCAACTAACTATTTGACTTTTAATGCATGTGCGGTGTGCACTGTTCAAGGTCAATGTGATGATTGTGTACCAGACTAAAATGATTGCTTTATCTTTACTTAATATCCCTACATGTCATATAAATATTCTAAAGTAGGCATCAACCTGTCCGTACTTGTCTCATATTCTCAAATACTATCCATGTTCTAATCTACTATGTGAGTATGCCAGAATATCATCAAGTAAGACTGCCATGAATATGTCCAGATATGGATGGAGAATTTGATTCATGTAGTCTATAAACAAGGCAGGTGAATTAGTTAGCCTAAATCGCATTACAAGGAATTCGTAACTTCATACTGGATCCATAATCTTAATGTTAATTGAATCCTCAATCATACCCAACATGGAAACTAAAAATATTATGATTCATAGTTCTAATTCTATCCCTTATGATATTCAAGTGTTATCCACAAGCTTTATTGAAGGTTCAACCTTAATTCTAAGGTTCAAATTCTCACTCCATATGCCTTTCAATACAGTTCATTTAATTAAGACCCGAGGGTGTAGGCACAACTAAGTTATATGAAAATTTGTGTACACTAAAGCCTAGCCATCTTACACGGGTATATGCAATGAATGAATGACTAGGACCCAAATTGTTCATTATTTGCACTAAATTGCTATTAAAAGAATTTACACCTTGAATCAGTTCAGGAGATTTTCTGGCCTCCTCCTGAGTATTCACATAAATCTCACCCTGAATTCTTAGGCTAAGATCCATTGGCTATTGCTGATATGGTCAGTCTCGAGCAAAATGCCCTGGTTTCCCATATTCATAACAAATTTTTTGTCTAGAAGGAGCCTGTCTAGTTGGCACCTGATTTACTGGTGAAGTCTAACAAATGGTGCACCACTGCATGTCTTGCCAGGATGGTATGGCCTGTAACAATGCCAGTATGCTTTGCCCCATGAGGGTCTCTGATTACCATAACCCCTAGCCCAATACGGCTTTTTGTTTACTCTACTGGATAGTCCACCCAAATCTTTGTGTTTTTAGGAAGATCCCCACTACCAGACGTACCCTTGTTATTATTGCTTCTATTAGGGTACATGCTCAACAAGTCATTCTCGGTGATTTAACTTTCTTCAACCGCTTTGTTGAACATGATAAAGTGTTTAGAAACCAGTTTCTCTTTCAACTATGGCTTTAACCCCTGTACCAACATGTCAAAACTCCACTCCTCGCCATCTCGATGTCTTAGGTATGAGGAATATCATACAATCGGATATAATGTGCCAGGTACTCATCAAAGCTCTCTTTATCATCATGTCGTATATTAAGGAATTCCTTCTCTTTCGCTAGTCAGTCTGATTGAGAGAAATAGCTTTCATTAAATTTTCCTTGGAATATTCCCTGTTTGTAGAATCAACTTGTATTCCTCTACCATATATCCGCATCTCCTGCTAGTTTATGAATGGCAACTGAACCTTGATATCATCAGGGCACATCAATTTTGTGAAAATTTTCTCTAATCTGGATAACCAGTCTTCTACTTGCAGAGGATCAAATCTCCCTTAAAAAGAAGGAGGTTGTTGTCTATCAAACCTTTGCAACCATGTGCGAAAAACATTTGCTTCATAAACGAGCACGGGTGGTGGCTTGTTGATAAGTAAAATATTTACATATTTAATTTTCCTTATATGATGACTTTATGGAAGATATTTGAGCTTAATTTAATTAATTTGGGTGTAATTGATAAATAAATATATATTTTGGCATAAAATATAATTTATTGAAAAATAGTAAATTTGACCCTATCTTGGTTTTTAAGAAATATCTGAAGCTCTTGATGTTAGATTGGGACATTCTTTATATGGATAAAAAGCTAAGAAAGCACTCTACACTTTCAAGTTAAACCAAAAACCTAGTTTTGTCTTCAATGGTCTCAAATTTTTCTTAGAATTTGAGGATGTGAATTTGTCCTTGATTAACCTTTGCCTACTAATTTGACAATAACTTGTGCTGTAAATGTCAAAATGGGGTGCTTCCTGTTGTGTCTTCACGCTAAGATCCATATCTACAACTTTTATGGGATCGCAAATTGAAATTCCATTATTTTGGATGTCAAAATCAGGCAATAATCAAGAAGTTTGGTAGCTTAACTTTCAAAGTTAATATTGGAGGCTTAAGGTCAAAATATATGCCTCACATTCTCAGAAATATTTGCACCTCCTTCATCTATAAATAGATGAGCTCAAGACAAAAGGAAACACACCATCTTAGAGTTAATTTCATGCATTGTATTTTCTTCTTGTATGCCTCCTTCATGGAAGGCTTAGGTAGTCCTCCTTTATGGATGGTATAGATTGCCACCTACATGGAAGGTTTTACCTCCTATATGGAAGGCTAGATTTTTCCATTTTTATGCATCTTGTAGTTGTATTGTTGTGTTTTAGAATTTAATATTTGAGTTTCATACAATTTTTATGAAGTTTTAAATTTATTTTGGTTTTTTTTAATTTAATCATGAGCTAAATTTCCACTTTCCTAGGGTGATGATGTAGCTTACTAATGACGAATTGAATCTTAGCTTATTACATCTAGTTTTAATTTTTCTTTCATGATTGAGTTTTGATTATTATTCTTAATTTTTTTGATTGATTGGCCATCTTTTTGAATGATTTCAATATGAATGTTGCGACCGAAAGGAGATATATGTGTATAGATCTTATAATTGAAACCATAATTTGCATATGAGATGGGAATATATTCATATGGGTTATGTAGTATTAATGAGTTCCATAAATCTTAATGCATGATTGATTGCTTTAATTCATATAGGAATATATTGGATTAGCAATTAATTATAGAATTGCTTGACCTTGGAAGAAGCTAGTAATTAAATTAGGGAAACTCGACTATCAATCATGTGGAATAAATTGGACTAGAATTGATAGGTGATTCAATCCAAAACTTGTTAAGTGAAATCGGATCCCTAGGACTTTGTTTCATAGTTGTTTTCATATTAATTGCATTCATATTTAATCATTTTTATTTTGTATTCTCAATCACCAACTAATCGATCGACTAAATAGAATTAAAATTACCCATTTTGGTACTTAGTGATCAATCCTCATAGGAACGATATTCTACTCATTTCTATATTACTTGGTTATGACATTGTACACTTGCACTTTTTAATAAACCATTTACACTCATAATAAGTTTTTGGCACCGTTTCCGGGGATTGTTGTCATTAATATCAAGACCAACTAATTGTAATACTAATTTGGTCCTCATATTACATTTGTTTTTATTCTGGGTGTCTTGTGTTTCTTTTAAAGCTTTTGCTTAGTGCATGATCAGATCGAAGGAGACTGAACTATTGCCTTTTGATTTAGAGATCGAGAGAACTTGTCAAAGAAATAGAAGAGTTTGAAAGCAGTCTACCTCGATCCTAATCAATCCGATGGCAAATTCGGGGGGAGAGACAACAGATACCAAAATACTCAGTGACTATGCAATACCAACAACTATAGGGACAATTTTTTTAATCAGAAAACCACCAGTAGCAGCCAACAATTTTGAAATTAAGCCTGCGGGTATCCAATGGTGCAAGCAAATCAGTTCAGTGGTTACCAACAAAAGATCCTAACGCACATGTAGCCAACTTTCTAGAAATCTGCGACATATACAAGCATAATGGTGTTACTGATGATGCCATTAGACTTAGACTGTTCCCTTTCTCACTTAAGGATAAGGCTGAGAGCTTGTTACAATCACTACCAGTGGGAAGCATAACTACATAGGATATCATGATGTAGAAATTTTTGGAAAAATACTTTCCTTCAACAAAAACTACTAAATTAATGAATGAAATTGCCTCATTTACCCAGCGTGAACAAGACAGCCACTATGAAGTAGGAGAAATATACAAGGAGTTGTTAAGGAGATGTCTTCACCATGAATTACTAGATTAGTGGCAATTACAAACTTTCCATAGTGGGATGATGCATATCTCCATAATTCTTATAGAAGCAGTAGCTAGAGGATCTTTAATGGAAAAAAGTCTAAAGGATGCTTACAATCTACTTGAGGATATGGAAGCCAATACATACCAATGGCCTTTTGAATGTAACTGTTCAAAGAAATCACTTAGAGTACACGAGCTGGATGTCCTTACAACTTTGTCTTCTCAGGTTGCATCTATATCCAAGCAAGTGGGCTCATTGACAAACCAAGAAAATGTAATCAGCACTCCTACTGAAGCCTGTGATTGATGTAGAGCACCTCATGTGAGTACGCATTATCAAGAAGAACACCCATTCATGTCGGAGCAAGCTCATTACATCAGGAATCAAAGAAATGACCCTTTCTCAAACACTTACAATCCAGGTTAGCAAAATCATCCAAATTTTAGTTGGAGGAATAATCAAAATATGTTTAGGCCGCAAGAAATTACCAGCAACAAGCTCTTTAACCAGCAAATCCATCATAGCAAAAAGTAAATGTGGAAGATGTACTAGCTCAACTAACCATGAATACATCTCAATTCATGGCCAGGACTAACGCAACGGTCAAAAGCCAACAAGCCTTAATAAAGAACTTGGAGATCCAAATGGGCCAAATTGCAAATATGCTAAATTCCAAGCAACCAGGAACTCTACCAAGTGACACCGAAAGAAACCCAAGAGAACATGTAAAGGCCGTTTCACTGAGAAGTGGAAAAGAATTGAAAGATTTGCAAAGTTTCTAGAGGTTTTCAAAAAGTTGCATATCAACATTCCTTTTGCAGACGCTCTTGCCCAAATGCCCAGTTACGCAAAATTCATGAAGGATATTCTCTTAAATAAGCGTGAGCTTAAGAAATTTGAGACAGTTGTACTTACTGAGGAGTACAGTGCTATTCTACAAAAGAAGTTACCACTAAAGTTGAAAGATCCAAGAAGCTTCTGCATACCTCGCACCATAGGTCAATGTCACTTTGAAAGAGCACTTTGTGACTTGGAGTAAGTATAAACATTATACCTCTATCTGTCTACAAGAAACTCAATCTTGGAGAGGTAAAGCCGACCACAGTTTCATTAATTCTAGATAACCGATCAATAAAAATTTTGAGGGGGTGTCTTAGAAGATGTTCTGGTAAAGGTAGATAAACTCATATTCCTAGCTGATGTCATAACACTCAAAATGGAAAAAGACCAAGAAATTCCTATCATTCTTAGAGGCTATTCCTAGCAACTGGGAAAATGTTAATAGATGTTCAATAGGGAAATTTAACCTTGCGAGTTCAAGATAATCAAGTATCTTTCAACATCTTTAAGGCTTTGTCCTTTACAGATGAAGGTGACACCTATTACAGAATAGATACATTGACCAGTTGCATGAAAGATGTGGTGAATGAAATTTGCACGGATCAACTATTAGCAATAAGAATAGTAGATGTATCAAAATCTATTAATCCTAAGTCTTAGACCAGATTAGGTACCTTGAGAGGTAGTAAAGTGCTTAATACTGGCATAATCTACCCAATCTCTGACAGTCAACGGGTAAGTCCAGTTCAAGTTGTGCCAAAGAAAGGTAGAATGACATGGTGCCTAATGAGAAAGATGAACTAATTCCATAATGAATGGTTACTAGATAGAGAGTGTGCATCGACTACAGAAAGGTCAATAAAGCCATAAGAAAAGATCACTTCCCTCTGCCATTTATAGACAAGATGCTGGAAAGACTAGCTAAGAAAGCCTATTATTGTTTCTTGGATAGGTACACGGATATAATCAAATTATAATTGCACCAAAGGATCAAGAGAAAAAAACTTTTACATGTCCATATGGTACCTTTGCCTTTAGAAAGAAGTCATTTGGTCTATGTAATGCACCAGCAACATTTCAAAGCAGTATGATGGCGATCTTTTAAGACAGGGTGGAAAGGTTCATTGAAGTATTCATGGATGATTTCTTAGTTTTTAGGGAGTCATTTGATCATTGTCTTTCAAAAATGGTAAAAGTCTTGTAATGTTGTGTGGAGACAAATTTGGTTCAAAATTAGGAGAAATGTCATTTCATGGTGAAAGAAGGAACCGTCCTGGGTCATAAGGTATATGATCGAGGTATCAAAGTAGACCGAGCTAAGATTGAAATAATTCAAAAGCTACCACATCCCTCTTCAATTAACAACATCCAGAGTTTTTTAGGACACACAGGTTTCTATAGAAGATTCATCAAGGACTTCTCAAAAATCACAAAGCTACTGTGCATGCTATTGGAGGAAAGCACTCCCTTTGTATTTAATGAGGAATGCTTATCAGTCTTCCAAACTCTAAAAAGTGCCTTGACTTATACACTAGTTATCATAGCTCCAGATTGGGACCTTCCATTCGAAATGATGTGCGATGCAAGTGATTATGCAGTTGGAGCTGTTTTAGGCCAAAGAAGAGACAAGATCTTTCATGCCATCTATTATGCTAGCAAGACACTCTCAGACACAGCTGAATTTGCAACAATAGAAAAGGTGCTCCTAGCAGTAGTGTTTGCATTAGATAAATTCAAAGCCTACTTGATCGAGTCAAAGGTCATTATCTGGATGGACCACTCAGCAATCAAATATTTGATTGAGAAGACAGATGCTAAGCCCAGATTGATCAGATGGGCACTTTTGCTACAAGAATTTAACTTGGAGATTAAAGACAAAAAGGGACTGAGAATCTCATTATAGAACATCTTTCTAAGTTAGAACCACCTAAACAAAAGAGAGAATCACCAATCCAGAAGAATTTCCCAAATGAGCAACTTTTTGTCATGCACTCACAACCCACTCCTTGGTATGCTGATTTTGTGAATTATTTTTCAAGTGAAGTAATGCCTTATGAACATTCTAAAGTACAAAAGAAGTTTCTAGCTGATGTAAGGCATTACTTTTGGGAGGATCCGTTCTTATACAAATAATACCCAAATTGAATTATCAAGTGATATGTTCCTAAAAAAGAAATGCTCATCATCTTAAATCACTGCCATTCATCCCTATATGGTGGTCATTTTGGAGCAAATAGAACAATTATTAAAATCCTTCAATCAGGATTTTACTGCCCATACTCTTCAAGGACACTCACATAATTGTGGTAACCTATGACAAATGTCAAAGAACGAGAAATATCTTAAGGAGACATGAAGCCCCTTTAACCAACATCTTAGAAGTTGAGCTTTTTGATGTATGGGGGATTGATTTTATGGGGCCTTTTCCATCCTCATTTAGCAATCAGTTTATTTAAGTAGCTATTATTATGTCTCCAAGTGGGTTGAAGTAGCTGCATTCCCTACAAATGATTCTCTAGTGGTTGTGAAGTTTCTAAGGAAAAATATTTTTACAAGATTTAGAGTACTTAGAGCTATTAGCGGTGATGAACGAATGCATTTTTGCAATCAACAACTTTAATCAGTGTTAGTTAAATATGAAGTAACTTATAAGGTTGCAACTCCATATCATCCACAAACTAGCAAGCAAGTAGAAATCTCAAATAGAGAACTGAAATGGATCTTAGAGAACACGGTGAATTCCAACTGGAAGGACTGGGCACAGAAATTAGATGATACACTTTAGGCCTATCGAACTACCTCCAAAACACCAATTGGTACATCCTCGTATCAATTGGTCTATGGAAAAGCATGCCATCTTCTAGTAGAAATGGATCACAAAGCATATTGGGTAGTAAAAGCCTTGAATTTTGACTTAAAGGTAGCTGGTGAAAAGAGGCTTCTCTAACTCAATGAGCTTGAAGAATTCAGACAACAAGCTTAAGAAAATGCTAAGTTATACAAGGAGAAGACAAAAATGTGGCATGATAGAAGAATTTTGAGGAAAGATTTCACACTGGGACAAAAAGTGCTTTTATATAACTCAAGGTTAAAGCTCTTTCTACAAAAAGCTAAGATCAAGGTGATCAGGACCTTTTACGGTGATTCAAGTATGGCCATATGGAATCGTGGAGATTCAAGATAGTGATCAAAATTTCAAAGTAAATAGGCAAAGGCTAAAGGAGTACAATGACAGTACAATCAACACTTTGAAAATTGTCATCACGCTTGAAGAACCAACAGGTAAGCCCTCCTTCTAGTATAAAAAAAGAAAAAAATATTAAAAAAAAGACTCAATTAGTTTGGCTTTTGTCTAGCTAAAGACGTTAAAGAAGAGCGGCTATTTGGGAGGCAACCCAAAACTTCTTCTCTTTGCTCATTTCTCTTTCTTACTTACTGAAACACACTACACTGCATTAGAAATTTTAGTCCTCATCATTTTCATTTCAAGTTAATATGGAGGAATCTCTTGTAAAGCTTAAAAACAGGTTCCCCACTCTCCCCAAAGATGTGCTCAGGAAGATCTATAGTTGTGGACTTGAAAGAATGAAGATATTTAAGTATTTGGGCCTTCCTAAGGACATACACTAGATCATTGAAGCTAAGGTATGTTTAGCATGTGAGGTTCACACATCATTTATTAAACCTATGACAAGAATGGGAAGAAGTTCTTAATCTAAAAAGAAAAGAGCTAAAAGAATGTAGGTTAGCCATAAATGTGCAAGGTGGACATATGTTCAGCGCTGTAAGAGCAAAAGGTATGGTTTCTATAAATCAAGAAGATAAAATTAAATTCATAAAGGATAGACTGAGTAAGGAGACATTAAATGGTATCATTCAAACTCTTGAGACGCATCCAAGTGGTGATGTTCATCGTATTCTTCTCGATTTATTGAATATATTTAATAACGAAAAAGAGCGCTACTATCTTGGGAATCTGACGTTAAAAGACCCTATTTGCCAATTTATAAGAAAACTGGATGGGAAGCAAATCCTCGATTCATAAAATGCATTTAAGTCATTACTAGACATAAAACCAGAGGAAGATGTGAGCCAAAATCACAACTACTGTTCATAATCATGCTTTTGTCTAATATGTCTTATCTTTACAATAACTTTTGACTTTCCTTCTGATTTTCTTTAAATTTCTTCATGCAACCTCTACCGGTCATTCATGTTGGTAAATTTTTCAAACTTATTTGAAGATTTGCATGCTCTAGTTGTCGTTGTTTTAGTATTATATATATGCACTCTTCCACTTGTAAATATGCACTATTCACTTGTAAATATGCACTCTTTTACTTGTAAACACAAAATGTTTGAGAGTAAACAGGAGAAAAGGGTACCACACTAAAATGTAAGTTTAAATCTATCTACATTTTTTATGAAACTGATAAGGGAAAGAATGGAGAGTTTCTAAATGTAGCACAAGAGCTTGGAAATGCATTAGCTGCTAGAAAGATCAACTTTATATATAAGTAACCAAGGCCTAAGGGGAAGTGTGGCCATTACTGCAATCATTAATGGAAGCAAGGGTTTGAGTGTAAAGGTGAAGGAGTTACATGGTCACATCTTTTCCTTAAGACAAGAGTTAGAGGTTGCAAACTTGCTTGAATGTATGGGACGTATATTCTACAAGGCTGAAGTTTTTATCGCTCTACCCGGTAGTTTGGAAACATTGGATGGGATTTTCAGCATTGCATATTAAGCTAAGTTAAACTTTCATAAAAAAGGCATTAGAATTGTTAAATAGTAATGGTTTTTATAATGATTTGTTGTCTTTTTTTGATCATGATATGGAAACAGGAGTCATACCCTAAGCAACTCATCATTCCATAATTTCTGCACCAACTGCTGATCAGCTGCTTGATCAACTGCAAACCTATAAACCTAAACCAGATCTATTAGTTAAGCAAATAGGTGGGCAATCTTCAAATAGCAGTTAGAAGTAGGATCCAAATACCACTCTATGGTTGTAACTTTGCTTAAACTTTTGGTTTTACCTTATTGTGTGCTTATGTTTCAAAAAAAACTTTCTTTAAGCTCTAGAAGACAATGGGGACAATGTCTGATTTAGGTTGGCGGAGGAAAAAAATTTTATATATTTTGTTATTTAGTTAATAAAACTATTAGATGCATAGGGTTTTAAAAAAATGGCAAAGTAAGGAGTTATTCTTAACTCTTAAGACACATTTTATCAATTGCATTTTTTTCATTCTAAAAAAAAAATTTAAAATTAATATAAATTTTTTTTTTAAAAATCATGTTTAGGTGTTTTTTAATGATCTTAAGAAGTATATAAGTTTTAAGTATGGATCAATTGAATTTAGAGATTTCATAGCATGAATGAAGAACTGATTGTTGCAATTAGTAATGAATTTTGAGATTGAATGAGCTGGGTTTAAAAGCCCCTAAATGTGAGCTTTTGAGCCTATAATAATTATTTCTCTTGTGTGTGATATTCACCTATTAAGTTGTCACTCTAGATTTGCTTTAAATCTGGTTGAAATTACATTTCACAAGCACATTTAAAAATGGTAAAGGTATTCATTTTCTTTAGCCAGAGCCAAATAGCCAACCTTGCAATTATACTATTGATAAGCCCCTTTGAGCCTAATTGATTTTTTTCTTTGTTCTCAACCCATTAACATGTGTTTTAATGATATGTCAAGTGCTTGCACCTCATTAAAAAGATTAGCAAAGCATTTGAAATTTTTGTGAAATGGGCTTTTGATAAGTGTGGGGGTGTATATATCATCAACTTTAGAATTGTTATGCAAAAAAATAGAGTGAGAAAAAAAAAGAAAAAGAAAAAAATATTAAGTATTCAAATTGTGCGTTGTTGTGATGAGATAAAATTTATTCATAAGTAGCCTATTTTTCATTTGCTCTATTAAATTTCTTAAATGTAGTCCTTCATATCATGTTTTATATTTCTTTTACCTTAACCCCATTACAACCCTTAATAAATCCTTTTGATTTATATTATGCATGTGAATTAGGTAGTAGAGATTGAGATTTTTAGCAAGCCTATGGTAGTGCAACTTTTTCGGTTGAATTTGAGAGAAAAACTTACCCTAAAACACTTGAGAGATTGGAAGAATTATGAACTCAGTTCATTCATTTCAAATAAAGTTACCAATTTATATTTTCATTGATTCATGAATAATATGATCTCTTTATTTTACAATTGTGCTCTTGCTTATGACTTGACACTTCTGATTTTGTTAGAAGCACTTATTAGTCACTCCTTGTTGTTCGAGGATGTCCAAGAGCTAAGTGTGGGCGAATTTGATAAGTAAAATATTTATATATTCAATTTCCCTTATATGATGACTTTATAGATGATATTTGAGCTTAATTTAATGAATTTGGGTGTAATTAATAAATAAATAATTATTTTGGCATAAATAGAATTTCTTGAAAAATAGTAAATTTGACCCTGTTGCAGTCTTTAAGCAATATCTAAAGCTCTAGATGTCAAATTTGGACATTCTTTACATAGATAAAAAGATAAGAAAAAGCTTTACAACTTTTATTTTGAATTGAAAACCTAGTTCTACCTTCAATGGTCTCGAATTTTGCTTGGAAATTGAGGATGTGAATTTGTCCCTGATTGACCTTTGCCTACTAATTTGACCATAACTTGATCAATAAATGTCAAAATAAGGTGCTTTCAGTTGTGTCTTCAAGATAAGATCCATAGCTACAACTTTCATGGCATCACAAGTTGAAATTCCACCATTTTAGATGTCAAAATAAGGTAGCAATAGAGAAGTTTGGCACCCTAACTTTCAAAGTTAATGTTGGAGGCTTAAGGTCAAAATATATGCCAAATGTTCATGAAAATTTGTGTACCTCCTCCAACTATAAATAGATGAGTTCAAGACACAAGGAAACACACCATCTTAGAGTTAATTTCATGCATTGTATTTGCTTCTTGCAAGCCTCCTTCATGGAAGGCTTAGGTAGTCCTCCTTTATGGATGGTATAGGTTGCCACCTACATGGAAGGTTTTACCTCCTATATGGAAGGCTAGATCTTTCCATTTTCATGCATCTTGTAGCTGTATCTTGTTGTTTTAGAATTCAATAATTGAGTTTCATGCAATGTTTATAAAGTTTTTAATTTATTTTGGTTTTGTTTTTAATTTCATCATGAGCTAAATTTCCACTTTCCTAGAGTGATGATGTAGCTTACTAATGACAAATTGAATCTTAGCTTATTACATCTAGTTTTAATTTTTCTTTCATGATTGAGTTTTGATTATTATTCTTAATGTTTTTTATTGATTGGCCATCTTTTTGAATGATTTCAATATGAATGTTGCGACCGAAAGGAGATGCATGTGTATAGATCCTATAATTGAAACCATAATTTGCAAGAGATAGGAATATATTCATATGGATTGTGTAGTATTAATGAGTTCCATAAATCTTAATGCATGATTGATTGCCTTAATTCGTATAGGAATATATTGGATTAGCAATTAATTATAGAATTGCTTGACCATGGAAGAGGCTAATAATTAGATTAGGGAAACTCGACTATCAGTCATGTGGAATAAATTGGACTAGAATTGATAGGTGATTCAATCCAAAATTTGTTAAGTGAAATCTGATCCCTAAGACTTTTTCTCATAGCTGTTTTCATATCAATTGCATTCATATTTAATTATTTTTATTTTGTACTCTCAATCATTAACTAATCGATCGACTAAATAGAATTAAAATTACCCATTTTGGTACTTAGTGATCAATCCTCATGGCAATGATATTCTACTCATTTCTATATTACTTTGTTACGACAGTATATACTGACACTTTTTCATAAACCATTTACACTCGTAACACTTTGATAAGGTTGCTTAGTTGGATTACGTTCACCTTCTTGCCTTTCAGGGTGTTTTAAGCTTTCCTGCCTTTGTCGTACCTCATGCAATTCATCTCTAAGATTGTTCATCATGGTTTGTTGTTGTGCCATCCTGCCCAGAATTTGTACCATAGGGTTAGGGCTATCTTCCCAATCTAAGTTATGATCTCCTTCTCTTGTATGTACCATCTTTATATACCACTATATGAAAATAGAGAAGAAATAAATTCATACAAACATAAGGGTATTTTTGTCATTTCTCAAAATATAAGGTACACAGATACATCATATATATCAAACAATGGATATTTATAGTAGTTTAGAATAGCTCTTAACACCATATAGCTTATAAACTATTGTACACTATACTTTGTTATCTTTTACACTCTATGTCCAAACCATACCATAAAGCTAGTTAGTATTATCACATTTTTCCTAGAAATTCATAACAATTCCCTTATTCTAGATTACATTCTGAAAATAGGGCACAACTTCAAAAATCCATATCTACAAGTCCAAAAAATATGAACCACTATCAAATTAAAGCTCTACATCTCTACTTTAATCTTGGAAAGTTTCATAGCATTTGGACTATCTTTGACTAATGAAATACACTATACATTAACACTGCCTCCAGTGAAACAAGCAAACATCATGTACTTTGAACTTCTAAAAATTACAGATTTACATTCAATCATCCAAAAATTATGAACACGAATATTCCTACATAATTTTCCATTATAAATCCAATGGAACCATCAAAATTACAAAATTCAAAATCCTTCCTATGGTTCTACATCAAAATAATTTTAGGTTCTTAGGAGGGAAAGTGTGTTTTCTTGATTTCTCTTGATTAATCATTTCCTTTTCACTTATAATCACAAGATTAACTAGTTAAACACTAAACAAACATGATCCATAGAAATTTTAGAACCATAACATTCTAGGGTTCATTATCCCAAATTTACAAACCAAGGAAAAACCAAGCCAAATTCCACAACCGCAACCACAACAACATCTTATAGCATAAGAGTATCAGGTTTATGACATTACCTCTTGATTTCTTGGCTTTCTCTCTCTAGGATGCCACTGTTCACTCTCTCTTCCCTCTTGATTTTACTTGCTAACATGATTTCCAAGATGAAGAAGAGATTAGAAGAGGTTCTACATGAATTAGAAGGCTTAAACATAAGGATTTCATAATCTTACCTTGGATTTTTGCCTTCTTGAACTCTCTCGTTCTTGAAGCTCTCTCTCTCTCTCTCTCTATCTTCTTTGTTTGGATGAAAATGAAGGCTAGGAAAGAGGCAAGAAGCTTTTAAAATATCACTTCATCTCTCTTAGAAATATATTATTTTAAGGTAATTTGCACATGTGCTCTTACTTGGGCTTATCTCTATGAATCTTATCATAATTATTCCCCTTTCTTCTTGACTAAATTCCTTCCCTTCTCTTTAGCCCAAAAAGATGCCATGGAGGGGTTCCAACTAAACCAAATGGGCCTCTTCAATTGCCTCTTGAAGTTACCACTTTTCTTTGACTTTCAAACTCCCCTTTTTGGTTAATCTTTTTACTTGGCCTAAGATAATGACACATGGCACCCTTGGCCATCAAGTATTATTATTTCCTCCTAATTTCCCTTTTTGGGCAAAAAAATTAAGGCGAAAGGGAAATAATAATTGCCTCTTGCATTATCACAATTCTCTCTCTTCAAATAATTAATTAATCCTCCTTTTTACTCTTTGATTTTTCAACTCAATTTACTTAGCCACAATTGCTCCAAATTTGGGATATTTATTTCCAAACATTTATTTTCCCTTTTATCTCTTTATTTGGCCAAAAATGGCCTCCTTAAATTGGGAAATAATTAATTCTTTGCTTTATTGGCAAATTATTCTTTTACCCTTACATTTTTGTATTTAGTTGTGGCTTCTTCCTTTTTCCTCTCTTCTTGGCTAAAACTTCACACTATTATTGGCCAATATTAGTGCCATTTTATGCTCCAATTTGGGCTCCTATATTAGGCCTTTAAGGAACTAAAAGTTTCTCCTTTGTGGCCAAATTGAATTTTAGTGCATAAAATCATTAAGTGCATTGTTTTGCCACTTCACTTGAATCTTAATTCACCATTTTTATTCCACTAAATATCTCATTATATGAAGGGAATATTGGTGATAAAAATTGGCATGTTATATAATGCATGTATGCTTTTTACTATTCGAACATATGGCACCATGGTTTAGTAAGAAGGTATAACCTAAAGTGGATCTTCACTCACCTTTATCTCTGCCTAAATCAGCATTAAAGTATCCAACCAAGTGTAAATCACTTCTTTTGTAACAAAGTGCATAATCGAAAGTGCCCTTTAAGTATCTCAAGATACACTTCACTGGTTTCTAGTATTTTTCATTGAGATTTGACTAGAATCTACTTGCTAGTCCTACTATATAGCAAATATCTAGCATTGCAACAACATTACGTACATTAGACTTCCAACAGCATTGGCATAGGGAACTCTTTCCATTTTCTTTTTATCTGACTTAGTTTTGGGACATATATCAAGGCTCAAAGCTATTTTGGAATACACTAGAGTATCCACGAGACTATAATCTTTCATATTGAGCCGCTCATGAATTTTCTTAATATAATTCTCTTGTGAAAGAGAGAGAATTCTTCTTGAATGATTCCTTTGGATCTTAACTCCAAGAATGTACTCTGCTTTACCCATGTCCTTCATCTTAAAATTTGATGAAAGCCATTCTTTAATAGATATTACCGAATTTAGATTATTTCTAGCCAATAGTATTTAGTTTACATATAAGGATAAATTACAAAATTATCATCAAAATGCTTAATGTAGACATATTGGTCCTCTTCAATCATTTGAAAGTCATAAGAGGTTATTGCTATGTGAAACCTTAAGTACCACTGTTTGGATGACTGATTTAGTGCATAAATAGGCCTTTTGAGCTTACAAACTTTGCTCTCTATTCCTTTCTTAATGAAACCTAATGATTGTTGCATATAGATTTATTCATCCAAATCACCATTTAAAAATGCGTTATTTACATCCATCTAATGTAATTCTAGATCTAAACTATTCACTATTGCTAGAACAAGCCTTATAGAATTGAACCCGCTTGTTCCTAATGGCTTTTTACCCTTGTGGTATATCAACCAATTCCCAAACTTAATTCTTTTTCATGGAGTCTATTTCCTCATCTATTGCTTTCTTCCATTCATCCTTAGCAGGACATGATAAGGCTTCTTATAAAGAACGTGGCTTATCATCCCCTTCTGGAGTAACTATAAGCACCTCCCCTTCTATTGAGAAGCATCTTCTGGGAATATTGCCCTAGTCACTCCTTCTTACAAGAGCTTCCAATATTTTTCTCTTCTTTTGTCTAGGTCTTTGTGTCAACCTTTCTGAGCTCCCACTCAGATTAATATACTAAGACATTTAAGGATCATTGACTTGTCATGTACTACCCTATTATTATATCTCATAAAAAGAAACAGCATGGTTAATCTCTCCCCTGCTAGGAAATTTATTTTCCAAAAAAGTGGAATCTCCATATTCAACTTCAGTCAGTGTTCCATCTTCATTTACACCTACAAAAAAAATATCCTTTTGACTGTTCTGAGAACCTTATAATGATACATTTCTTTCCTCTAGGACCTAACTCCCCATGCTTATGAGAATTTTCATGAACATACTCAACCGACCCCTATGGTCTTAAGATGCTAAGATCTGGCTTTTGTTTTGTCTATAACTCATAGGGCATGAAGTAACTGATTTGAGGCCATATGATTAAGTATGAAGGTGGCCATTAACAAACTATCACCCTAATATGAAATTGGCAAGCTTGCTTGCGCCATCATAGACCTAACCATGTCAAGAATCATTCCATTTCGTCTTTTTGCAATTCCATTTTGTTGTAGAAGGCCAAGGATGGATAGTTGTCTATCCCTTTTTCTTCACAAAGCTCTTTGAATTGATCAGAAAAATATTCACAACCTTGATTAGTGTGTAATGCTTTAATTTTATCATCCATTTGATTATCTACCTCATTCATGTCTCATCTAAAGCATTCAAGAGCCTCAAACTTATGTGAGATTAAATAGACATGACCATAGTGTGAAAAATCATCAATAAAAGTAATAAAGTACCAAGCTCTGTGTCTCGCCCTCACAATCATAGGACTGAATGTATTGGAATGGATTAATTGCAATGGACTTTTTGCTCTAGCTCCCTTACCAAAAGGTTTTCAAGTTATCTTAGCAGCTGGACAATTTTCACACAAGGACATTTTTGTATTTGCAACTGAACCTAGCAACCCTTCTTTAGCTAGTTATGCCAGATATTCATATCAATAGTCATATTAAAGGAAATATCAAAACAATCATATGCATGAGAATCACCCATAATGTCTATAACAAAAAACTTCTTAGAAAGAAAGGCTGAACCATAAAAGGTTGAATTAATCAAAATGTTTGCAACCTTATCATGAAAATTTACATCAAACCTATAATTTAAAAAGCATAAAATAGAAATTCAATTTCATCAAATGTCTAATGCATAAAGCACATCATGAAGGATCAAGGTCTTTCCACTAGGCAAAGCTAATTTGTAGGTGTCAATACCTTTAACCTCAATCTTTGACTTATTGCCTACACAAAGCCACTTACTTAGATACGGCAACCGACCGCATTCCATAAAGGATCCTCTATCCCTAGTTATGATTTTACTAAGCCTAAGTCTAAAATCCAAGAGGAAGAAATAGTTTCTGTTAGAAAAGTAGTACACGAAATAAAATAAACATGTGAATTCACATAATTCACTAGCACCATTTCACACTCATTTCACTTAGTACAATCTCATGCAAAATGGCCCATGTTGTGATACACAAAACACTTGACCTTCTTTAATTCACCATGCTTTTCTCATCCTTTTTGCCTTTCCTCTTGAATTGCTTTTTGCCCATTTTAAATTAGGGTCATCGTTCTTTCCCTTCTTTTAGAATTTCTTGCCCTTTCTAAAATCAGGCTTAGGATTAGAAGGACCAGCATCCTTAGTGTAATAGGCTTGTCCAAAAGACTTGTATGCCTCCAAGCGCTCATCCTCAAGCTTAAGGTACTTAGCCACATTATTGAAAGTAATGATTTTATCATTATGGATTAGACTAACCTTCATATGCCCCCAACAATAAGGGAGTGATCTTATCATAGCTTGAACTTGGTCATCAGACAAGGTATGCCCAGCTTTTTTAAGTTCTTTTGTCATACTCACCATCTCTCTCAAATGTTGTTTCATAAGAGTATTGTGCTTAAGCTTATAGGTATAGAATTTAATTGTTGAACTTCTAAGCTTAGTAGTGGACGTACCACTAAACTTGTCCTTCAACACTTCCCACATGGCTTACACAGTTTGGTGCTTCTCATATTCGCACATAAGGTCATCTGCCATAGTGCTCAGCAATGTGACCCCTTAATGTTGTTTTTCTTCTTTTAGGCCTAATAAGCCTCCATATCTCTCCTACACTAAGCTATGTTCCCAGCTTCAAGTTTCACTATGATAGTTGTCAAGGAATCAATTGCCTCTTGTTCCTCTAATATGTATTGCAATTTTCAGTGCCAGATATCCTAGTTGTCACCATTCAACTTATTCCCCTTATTTAACTCGCAATAATGTTCTTTATTGCCATTTTTCAATTCTATAACAAAGTTTTTCCGTCATTTAATACAACTAAAGAACATATATATTATTATATTAGCACATTGCAATATACAATGTCTTATACTTATATTATTCATGACTAGGAAAAAATAATAATACTACTAGATTCATGATCAAGAGTATATACATTTGTACCTCCCATCACATAACTACTTGCAACATTATTACATTCCGTCAAGAATTTTACATAAGTACCGCAATAAATTACTAGCTTTTAGAGACCTCATCTTTTAAAAGCTCCCACTTATATAAGAAGCTCATTAACTATATATAGAACAACTAATCATTAAAACATGCTAACAACACATTATACAAGGAAGCCAATTACATATATACATCAATAAACATTAGAACCATAACATGTTAGATATGAATAGTTTTGATGATGTCAAATATAGATGTCAAGTTTTAAGAGCAAAAAGTTTGTATAATATACTTATCTTCTACATTGACTAACTACTATATTTAATGTTATATATCTTATAGATTAGTCATAAACCTGATAGTAGGTTGATATTATTTTGCTTATAATACCTCATAAATAGAGAATGATCATCAAGAAGAAAATCAAGAAGCAAGGGATAAAAGAAAGAAGAAATTGCAAAGATCAAATGGAAATATTAAGATTCAAGTTGTCAGATCTAATATTAGAAGTCTCCATGATCAAGTTTGACGTTGGAATGGCTTAATTGGAAGCAAGTGTCTTAAATCAGAGTCATATTTGAGTCATGCGTCATTTTGACATTTTCAGGGCTAATCACTCAAGTGAAATACAATATCACTTAAGTGAATTCCTCAGAACTCGAGTGATCTCTTCAGAATCACTCAAGTGATGCTGAAAAGCACAATACTCTATTTTCATTTAGCATAAGCGAGATTCAGTAATTTGATCATATCTCACAAACCACAACTATGAATAAGGTGAAACTAGTGGCATTTGAAACTAGACTCCCAATACGTCATGTTAACACCAAGATCAAGTCAAAAGAAGCTCAGATGAAGGAGATATGAATTTTACAAAATAACACTCAAATCACCATCATATTCCAAAATAGCTTTGGTATTTTGGATATAACTCTCAAACTACACATTGAAGTATGAGAAAACTAGTGCCATATGAAACTATACTTAAAGTGCTTTCCATGGATATATAATTTGTTACATTTGAAGCTATATACTAAGAATTATGCCTTCTGGAAGTTACTGCTCATGATTTCAGACATTGTCTAAGAATAGTATATACTCTTTGGATCATAACTTTCTGTATACAATGAATTTGGAGATGATTCTTGTTGTATTGGAATATAGATGATGAGAGCTTTCTAATGAAATATTATTTGCCATATTTGAAGTCAAAATGAATAAATCATGTCTAATGAGAATTCAAGTTGATTGCACACGCTCTCACAAGTTTTGCACAAGAACTTATCCAGAAATTGAAGTTGTCACAAGAACTTGAGTTTTAGATGTAAACATGAGTTATGATCAAGATAAATTTGATTTTAGAGGAAGCACTGGAGTTATAGAAGCTTGAACACTCGAGTATGGATTCACACTCTTGTAAGTGTTAGACAGACACTAGTTCCTATGATGCACTTGAGCTTTGTTGGCAATTGCACTTGAGTATTGGCAGAAAGTGCAACCCGCACTTCCAGTGAATTCTCAGTGTACTCAAGTGAACATCAGAATCACTTGAAATGATTATTACTAAAGGCAGAAATTTGATAAGGTTTGCTCAATGGGAGTGAAAGAGAGATTCAATTGCAGTGATCTATCGAGTGATTAGGAAATTCACTCGAGTGATATATGACTAGAAGCAAATCACTCGAGTGATATATGACTAGAAGCAAATCACTCGAGTAATCAAATAAAATTCACTTGAGTGATATCCAATAAAAACCAGATCACTCGAGTGAAAGGATAAACCACTCGAGTGATGTATAATTCTAGAAAATAGAGCACGTATCGTAACTTTTGAAAATCATTAGAATAATTGTGTAATTCATTCTTCTTGCTTCTAATCACTCTAACACTTCATTGTATTAGTGTTTAATGTATTTCTCTAAGAATGCAATGAAGAAATAATGTGAAGAGATAAAAGTTAACTTTACGGAAGCGGAGCGTCCAACATTCTAACGACTAGTTTTTCAAACTCAAGCAAATAAACAAAAGAACCAACCACACTCCCATGGATATGTTGAAATGCTCAAATGATCATCAATCCTACTCAACTATAAATACAAGATATTCAAGTAGAGCGCAACCACACACAACGTCAACGCCAACATACTCATATCATAAGCTATCCACCTTGACCCAAACACTCTCTGTTATTCTCTAGCTTATATATCATTTACATTTGAGAGAGTACTTATTTGTATTGTACTTCAGTGTTCATCTTATTCACTTCTAAGAGAGAAGATTGATTGTAATATTTCATCTTCAAAGTTGTATCTTATGGTGTGTAAGGGGGCGTAATCGATTATATCCTTACCATATGTAAGGGGGAATAACTCGGTGAGAGAATTGTAAAAGGCTTCGCAAGTGCCCGACTAAACTTGTGGGGTTGTAGAGGCTTTTCTTGTACCCAGATTAAACAAGAAGATAGTGGATTTGAAATCTCAGAAAGAGCCTGGGGACTGGACGTAGGTCATCGTGGATTCAACCAAACCAGGATAAATCATAGTTTGCATACTCTCTTCCTTAAACTCTTATACTTCCAGTATATATTAACTGTTGATTTATGATTCATTACTTTAATACTTATTGCTTTCATTAAGATGCAAATTTCCAAAGTTCTTAAGCTATTATCAAACACCTAATTCACCCCCTCTTGGGTGTCAACCAGTTCTAACATAATATTCAATAGTGGCATTCCTGAGTTTATGAATATGTGTTTTATTAAAATTCAACAATATAAATTTTAGGAATTTCAAAATACATAAAAAACACACACAAAAATGCATCAAAGAAAAACATGATAAATATATCTCATTTTCCTCTGAAAAATAGCAAATAATATATCTATCTATCTATTTTTTATTTGTACAACCCAAACACATTTGAGCCCAAGATTATGATCATCATCATCATCTTGATTGGATCCACATGATCCATCTTGAAAAGAAAACAACAACCAATGAACATTGTAAGTTTTAGAACAAATTGAAACTAAACTAATACAAAACTTTTCTTAATATTTATGAGAAGAAAATCATGTTGCTGATAAATTATAGATAGAAAGAAAAAATTAAAAAAAATTATTTAATCACATAAGCAAATAAGATAAATATTATGGGAGTAGAGCAAAGACACGGTAAAATAAAAAATAACGTTGGCCTCAAGAAAAACTCCATGCTCTGATACCAATGTGAGATTATACAGCATACCTGGAGTGCAATCTACTATCACAAATACCGAGACTAAACCAAATCACAGTCAGACACGGTTATAATGCCCAACAAATACACCACTAATAGAAAGAAAAAAGAGAGTGTAACGTCCCAAATTTCAGTCACCAAGATTCCTTATATCAAAGGGAATAAAATGGTGAATATTGACACATTTGGAACTGCCAAACAGTGCAATTGGTGGCCACATGAATTTTGGGCCAAAATATGACATAAAATTTAATGTGTCTTCATAAAAGCCCAATATTGAGCCTAAATTAGTTAATAGAATAACATAATTGTTAGGCCCAATATATTGTGATTTTTGACCTAAACAAAAGAAAAAGGAAGAAGGCCAAATTACATACAAACAAAATATAAGGGCAAATTGGTCATTTGACCATAAAGGAAGAAGTCATATATTTTTCCCTTTCCTTGATGCATATTTCGGCCAAATGGGGAAGCAAGAAGGGAAATATATATACTTGGTCCAAATTAAAAGTAAGAAGGAAGCAATATTGGCCAAGCAAAATAAAGTTGAAAAGTCAAAAATTGTAGGTACATATAGTAATATTTGAAGAGATAAATTGTGATATTTCAAGAGCTTATTTTCCTCTTCTAATGGGCCATGATTTCGGCCAAGATAAAGGAGAGAGGAAAAAGAAAATGTTTATGACCAAAAACAAAAAAAAAGATGAAGCAAGAGCAAAGTGAAAAGAAATTGGACAGTTGGAATCCAACCGAATGGCAACTTGGTAATTTTTACACAAACTAAGGGAAAATTGGGAAATTGGCCAACTACCCCTCCTCTCTTTCTATTAATTTGTGCAGAAGCCATAAAAATGAGAGACAAATCATGAAAAAATGAGAAAAAAAGATAGAGGAACGAGAAATGATGAATAGTGGAAGTTCTTTAGCTCCGGAGCCGATTTCACCTCTGATTCAGCAATTCTAGCTTCTGGAGTCTTCTCTAATGTTGTTCCTTTCTTGGAGAGCAACATTTCTATGGTTTTTGATTTTCAATCAGGGGTGTTTGATTCCATCTACTTAGAGGAGGTGCTACCATAACAAAAATAGATCACAGGATTCAAGTTCTAGTAAGTGTATGCTTCGATTTGAACTGAATATTCTGTAATTTCATTGACTAATTCTTGAGATACTCAAACCTTAAATTTTTCCCAGAGGGAGTCTTTTAAGGTTTGATGTTCATAAGATGACGATTATGATGTTAAAAGAGGTTTTATGATGATCTATGATTATTTTAGAAGAATGTGTTTAAATCTACCCGAATTCATTTTTGGGAGGCAGAGAACTTGCTATATGTTTTTTATCGGTCAAACTTAGTTTAAATGCTATGAAATTGTACAAGATTAAATTATACATCCTGGGCTTTAATTTAATAATAATACATTCCATTTAGATTAATGGATTGAAAGTTATGATTTTTCAAAGTTTGGCCTTGATTCTGGAACGAAATCTGTAACAGTCTGAGTTTGATGAATTTCTGGGGAAGTTGTGGCTGTAATTGGGACTCTATGATATTTTTCATTGAATTAAGACTTAAGTAGCTTTTTATAGAACCTGGAACCAACCCATTTGGATTTTTTTAAAATTAATTATGAATTTCTAAATTTTGGTCAACAAAACTGGCAGATTGGGTTAACCTACAAATTTATGGCAATTGTGTTAAATTGTCATAAGTATTGGGCCAAATATAAGAGACATGTTCTAAAGGCCCATGTAATCCTATCAGACACTCATTTACCATGGCTCTAATGATATGAATCCCATTGGACACTCATTTATCATGGCTCTAATGATATGATTATATATCTAGGGTCATCCTCAATAGTTAGAAAAAAGGTACAAGAGGAGGATTCAACACAAAAGGCAGTGAACTTACCTTATTTGCATGTATTTGATAATTATTCTTGTTTAGTGATGTATGTGATTTCTTTACTTGATTGTATAGGGCATATTTGAATAATAAAGCTCTGTTTCTATTTATGCTATGGCCATGAGTATAGTATATGAACCATTGAGCATGCAGAAATGACATTATGGGGCATGCATCTAGTTAAAGCTAACATATCATGCACATAGTATATATCTTGCATGCATTATGGTAACTATTTACTACTGAGATTCCCCTGAATCTCACCCTCCCCAACCAACCATTTAGACAAGTGAAAATAGGAGGTGTGCTGAGAATAAAGAAGAAAACTGCACGAGAGAAATGCAGTGGTGGAACGAAGACTGGAAGATATTGGCGTTTCATTGTAACGGGTTAAGACACCCTAGTAGCCCTATGCGGCTACATTATTTGTAAATATTATGTACAATTCCTGTGGTTCTTAGAACAGGATTTATGATCTCATGTAAGTAACTTAAGAGTTATGGTCTTATAAGTAACTTAAGAGTTCTATGTATAAGAAAAATGATAGCCTTATTCCATTTTTAACACATCCACTCCCTTAATCGTTTCAATATGCATTCATTATTTCCTTCATACACATCAAATATGAAGAAAATATCCAAACAAATCGTGATAATGAGTGGCAAGGACTATAGTAGAGTCAAAGAGACTATTCTTATCCAATACTTGCCTTTATTAAGTTCTATTTAGGCAGTTCAGTGAATAAGGGCTTGTTTGTTTTTGTTTTTTTTCCTCAAAACAGTTTTATAAAAGTGTTTTTAAAAACAAGTTTTGAAAAAAAACAAAAAATCATTTTGGATAGTTATTTTAAAAAAAATCTATTTTTGAGGTGATGTGGCAGCAGCCATCAATGAAATGACATGGCATTGGTCGACGGGTGGTGTGGTGTTGATAATGGATAGGTGGCAACCTCAAAAAATAAGAAATTGAAAAACAAAAATAAGAGAACACATAAAAACTGCTTTGGCTTTTTAGTTTTTTAAAACAATTTTTTGTTTTTGAAAACAACTTATGGAAAATGGGTTTTCCAAACAAGTTTTATTGTTTATTTTTTAAAAACAAAAAATAATTGTTTTGAAAAACATAATCAAATAAGCCTTATAGGCTGGTATATAGTAATTTTTCTCCATAAACACACCTCCTACTTGCTTGTATAGGCTTCACATTTATTTATGATCACATCCTTTTATGTTTTTCTATGGAGAAGGTTGTCTGATGTTCCCTCCCTATTGCCTCCAGCTTTCCCCCCTTTCCCAAATATTTTTTTCTTATTTCTTTTGATCATTAGATTCTACATAAAATGAGTGATATTTTGATAACTTATAGGCCAAAATGGTATTGTTTTCAATTTTCTATGATTTTTTAAAATATTTAACAAACAACACCATTTTTTCTAGTGAAATAATGATTTGCCACTTAAAGGATCCTAAAACAATGATACAAAGCTTATTTAACTCTTCAATAATACTCGTAGTAACAACATTAAGAACCGTTCTATAAGTGAACATTTTGGAGAAAATAGATATTTTTATATTAACATTGCTAGTGTATTTCATTTACTTTGACATCAATAAATATCAATATAATATCCATATTTATAACTCTCTTTTGACTATCATAATTATTTATTGCTCTCTTTTATAGATCAATATCAATATTTCATATTTTATATCCATAAATTATTAGTTGGCTCCAATGATTCAAGGAGTTATCATAATCATAATTCAAACTAAATCTGCAAGAAGCTTATTTTCCAAGAAATATAGTTGGCCCCATGATTGAGGTAACGCTTATATATATATTAACATCATCAATGCATCCCATTTAGTGTTCTCTATTCTTCATTTTTGGTGATCTCAATTCCTCATCCCTAATATTATGGCAAGGTACCCTTACGAACTCATTAGGGATATTGACGATCACAAGGATACTTGAGCTACCATTGTTTAGGTTATCAAGAAGTGGACGATGACCAAAAAGACGTCACCTTTTGATGTGTGTAAAGTCACCATGATTTTGGCCAATGAGGAGGTTTGTGATACATGCCTATTAGATTATTATGTTTTGGGTTTTCTATACTCTCTGTGTTATGGAGTCGTACTCTTCATGCAGGGCCATAAGATTGATTATTATTAGGCTTAGAGTTAAGCACAACAACATCAAATACCCATCCAGAAGTATGAGCGTTTTGCAATTTTTTTAGGAGGGAGATATTTTGCAACGGTTTACATACTCATAATTAAAGGTAAGAAAAGGATTTAGTTGGTAGCAGCACATACTTAGGTCTTTTTTTCCAACCCTCTGAAGTAGAAACACATGCTTTAAGCTCCTTCACAGCATTGAGGTCAGCAAAAAAAGTTCAAAATGATGATGAAATACTAATAGTTTAGTCATCAAGATCTTCAACCACACCATCAAAGAAAAAGAGAGAATACATTCCATTGACTGATAATAGCGATTTGAGATTGCCTAATATGTCCACCCCTGCCTATAGGGCGAATAAAGCCATCATTAAGAATATAAAAAGTAGAAAAATGAGTTCCCATGTGTTGTTTTAAGTCTTTAAATACGTTATTTTAGCAATCTAGGTTTCGAGACTACTTTACTTTTAATTATGTTCAGTATTTTCACATTATATTAGGCTCCTATAGCGTGATATCTACCTTTTGGATCTTCCGATTTAAGTTTGATTTTATAATTTTTTGCCACTTATGAATATCCTTTGGTCAAAATATATACACTGAACTAATCATCATACATGATTTATTATGATTACACATAAATATTGCTTAATGTGCATACAATAAAAAAAATGGGTTAAAGGGGCAAAAATACCCATGCAAATATCTTACAAGAGCTATTGGCACCATATTAGAACCTTAGGTACACAAATGCCTATGAGGACATAAAAAGGGTATAAAAATGAAACTTAAGTTAAAATGAGCAACATTGACTGTTTGAATCAGTAATTTGACTAAAAATGCTTTATGTGGAATCCTGATATGGCAAAGAATATTACCAACGTGGAAAAATGTGTTTGACTAAAGTATGCAAAATATAGTAATCATCCTAATTAACCCTAAAAACTAAATCACGAGCTTGACACTTGATCAGGCTGGAGAAAGTGAGGAACCGAGTGTGACTGAAGTAAGAACCATAGTGCCAGAGGGAATCAAGTGCAAAGTTGAAAAGAATCTTAGGGATTGCGATGGATTAAGCGTAAAAGTCAGAGTGAGGCCCTATTGTCGGGAATTGAGTGTGCATGTGACCAAATTCTTTTCCAAGGTAATAGAACTGTGCAAAAATGGACAAGAATGAAAGCATGAGTAAGCATCTAATGGGACCCATTAATTGTTCTCTTGTTTGTATAGTGAAATGCCATGGAAGACCTTAGTTAAATTTTTTTTCTTTGTTTTAGAGTGATGGCGTCGAATGGGGAAAATGGGATGACAACTCTAGTAATGTCGAACAAAGCAACAACCATAAGGTAATGAAGTTTTTTTAGAGTAAATTGAATGAGGTATGTGAGATTTCACATAGAGCTAAACTGGTTGGGAAGAAACAAAGATCCAATTGTGAGGGGAACATAGCTGTATTGTAGAAAGTATACATGCAACTAGAAAAGGTGTAGTTGAATTTGAAAGGAATTTGTGTAACACCATAACTTCAAAGCATTTAAAGTAGTTTAAAATGTGTAATGAAGTCACACCGAAGACCAGAAACAGTTTTCAACCCATTTGGGATCCCGATTTCAATATGCAATCGTTAGGGCATGCATGGATCTTTTTATAGTTCATCCCTAGTGGACACAGTATTTTCTTAGCATCATAGTATTGATAAGGCAGCACATTATCATCAGAAAGCATGTCTTTAAAGGCCTCAAGCGTTTCTGAAAAACTCTTATCGCTCCATCCATGTCGTGCTTTCAAGTTTACCAATTTCAATACAGCTTTTAACAATTGGTATTTTTTACTCCTTGGGTACAGCAGCTTCTCAGCATCACTGCACATATTACCATATGCATGTATTGTTAAAAAGCCTTTTCTCCTATATCACGAATAATATCCTCTATCCGATCATCCAGATCCATGTCATTATCATCACAAATCACTCCCCCCTGTTGAGATGCACTTAGCATTTCTAATTGTTTACCTGCCATACCCATACTATATACGTCTTACAAAACCCTTCACAAATTAAATATGTATATATATCTGCAGTACTTAGTCGCTTCTCATTCAAACATGTTACACAATGGCAATAAAACATCCCCCTATCATCATATTCAACACTAGTTCGTTTAGCTTCTATCCAACTACGATCCATATATTCTAACACCTTTTTTTTGTTTTCTACTTTTTCCATGGAAAAGGCAGGAGTAGGATGAGAGCATGCAATCATTGCACCCAAGTACCTAGTTTAACTACTACATAATGAACAGGTAGAAGAGAGTTTAGAGATAGAGATAGAAGAAGAGTAATTTGAATAGTACAATTCTCATTAACAATGCAAATCTATCCAATACAATGGGTCGACTGGCTATATATATTACCAGTATGAACAGTGGAAATAGAATAGTACCATAAGGATTAGGGGTTCAGTAATTAGAGACCTATTAGCAATTAGACACAGTTAAGGCCATATTTGGCTGATGTCGCTCTTAAACGGCAAGTATCACTAATGGTTAAGCAGTCTTCTAATTTACTAACCTAACTAACTTTCAAAATATTCCAATTGTAGGTGTAGGGTATGTCCTAACCCACTCATCACGCTTAGTTGACAAAGAGGGGCTCTTTTGTTTCAGTGTTAACTGGCATGCACAGATACAACTTGCTTCCAGACATGTAGATCATGATTTATTTTAAATAAGAGCAATACATATAAAGGACATAAATAAGAGCAATACATAGGGGACTCTCGCCCTATTATCTATAAACATAGTAGGATCCAGCTCAAAAGAGAATTCACAATCATTATTATATAGCTTTGCTTGTAAGTCAGGTGGAAAGCAAGAAATGGAATAAAATTGATCTTTTGCCCAAGTCCACTTGAAGCAATTTATTAATTTATAAATTATAAATCGGTTTTCCACAGAAAAATTACCAGCTTATGTTGCTTAGTGATTTCCATATTCACTCTCTCTCGTGCCAGTTCCCAGCATCTACCGGCAGAAAAATGAATGAATACCTCACTTGGTTGATGTTCCAAGGACACCTGAGGGAGAGAAACAAGCATGTTATTATGTCTTTAACTTCATCCCACTGAACCGCACTTTGGAAATCCTAACAAAACAACCATTTCTTCATTCAAATTAAGGCTTTTAAAGTTCAAACTAAATTTATTCATGAAAACTAATTCTAAAAATCGAAATCCCAAGTAGGGCATAGTTTCAAAATATTCTTTTCAAAGGGCTAAGAAAATGGCAAGTAACGATATGTCGGATCAAAGAGCGCCTAGAAAGCCATCAATGCACCAAACTGATGAATTTAGAGAAACATGAGTTCAATATGCTAAGATTAGTAAGGAACTAAAAATCAAACGCAGCAATGGTTGAAGTTCTCAACGCAATATTGAGATTTGAGAGCTTAACAAGGGACCAACTAATAGCCTAGATGTTAGATGTCATGTTTTGATAATAACAAAAGAATGGTATGAAAAAGAATTGATTAATAAATAAGTTTGAACAAAGTAATAACAGGGATAAGCATCACTTGAAGTAAACATTGGAGTAATGAAGAAAGGCCAAGAGAAAAAGCTGAGAAACTTGATCAGAAGCAGTTTTTCTAAGGCATTACTCAAGTACGTACTCGAGTAATGAGACAAAACTTGAAGTAACCAGAGGCACCTTCCAGTAACCTGCCAACGTTACTCGAGTACTTACTCGAGTAATAGTGTAAATGTTTTCAAGTTGCTCTCGGCCTGCCAATGTTACTCGAGTAGCTACTCGAGTAACCAGGTAAATACTTGGAGTTGCTCTCGGCCTGCCAACGTTACTCGAGTAGCTACTCGAGTAACCATGTGAAAGTTTTCAAGTAGCTCTCGGCCTGCCAATAATACTCGAGTATGTACTCGAGTTACCCTGTTTCAGAAATGTGGTGCTCTCGGCACTTTGTACCACTACCAATGTTGCTCGAGTAACTACTCGAGTAACTCACTATGATAAGCAAAAACCTAAAGGTAGTACTCGAATAACTTGATCTTATTCTATCTCATTTTCCTCGAGTCATTACTCTAGTATGGAAGTATTTAATGTTTTATTTTAAGTGGATTACTCGAGTATGCAGAGATATTTTTGAAGGAAAACCTCAAGTCATTACCCGAGTAAGTTATGCACAAAATGTAAGTTTACTCGAGTATGTACTCGAGTAACAAGGTAATCAAACTTGAATTGCTTTCGGCCTTGAAATCCTGCCAACATTACTGGAGTAAAGCATGGAGTAACCAAAAGAATATTTGAAGGTTTACTCGAGTTGGTACCCGAGTAACCTATGAAGAAAAGAGTGCATTACTCGAGTAGGTACCCGAGTAAACAACTATTTACAAAGGTTTGAAATTTTGTTTATTCCATGCACTACCCGAGTAATCTTATATTTGTCTGTTGACTTGCAGTTGATTAAAGTTTTTCCGATGATACTCGAGTAAGTACTCGAGTAAACTTCAAAGGATACTAGAGTAAGTAAACCCAGAAATTCAGAAATCATTCCAACGTTCATTATTCTGCTTACTATATGATTAATCTTTCATTGTATTAGTATTCTTAGCCTATTTACAGATGAATAATGAAGAAATTATATCAAGCAAGGAAAGTCAAATGAGAAGTTCAAGTCCCACCTACCGCCAACGGATATTTTTCAAAAACTGAAAAGTCAATAGTGGCTGCGCACTCTCCAACGGACAAGAAGAAAATGTTCCAACGGTCATCATCAATATATCTATATATATGGAACATCCAAACAGAGAAATAACAACAAGAACACACACACACACACACAAACGTATCATCAAGTTCATTACTCTGTTTTACGTTGTAATTGTATTTCTATGCTTCAGTGATTCATATTCACTCTGTGAGAGAGATATTACATTCAAACTCAATATTTGTTATTGAGATAACTTAAGGTTTTCAAAAACTGAAAAGTCAATAGTGGCTGCGTACTCTCCAACGGACAAGAAGAAAATGTTCCAACGGTCATCATCAATATATCTATATATATGGAACATCCAAACAGAGAAATAACAACAAGAACACACACACACACAAACGTATCATCAAGTTCATTACTCTGTTTTACATTGTAATTGTATTTCTATGCTTCAGTGATTCATATTCACTCTGTGAGAGAGATATTACATTCAAACTCAATATTTGTTATTGAGATAACTTAAGGTTGTGGAACCTTGAGTTGGATTGGATTACAACTTGTAAGGGGGAGCGAGTGTCCAGGTGAAGGAACTTGCTTGTACTGTGGTGCCAAGAACCCACTGAATCTTGGAAGTTATAGTGAAACTCTCAGAGAAGCTCTGAGGACTGGACGTAGGTCAAAGTGGTTGTGACCGAACCAGTATAACTCACGGTGTACACTTCGGTGATATTTCTCCTTACTCCTTACTGTTTTAATTTCACTGTCAAGTTTCATATTAGCAACAAAATTTTTAATATCACCTAATTCACCCCCCCTCTTGGGTGAAACTCTTTCTCTAACACTAGAGACTCAACAACTACAGCAATGCATTAAAATCACATAAATCTAGAGAAGGGGAAGATCTGCAAGCAATGTTTACAAGACATATAAGGATATTCACAAGACAAATAAATGAATTCAAAACTACACTTTTGGAATTAACAAGACAAATGGCCTTTTTTTTCACTGGCAGACTTTGTCAACAATTCAGCATTATTCATTATTCTCAAGCATGCAAGCATAGCTAACTTTTTTTTCTTCTCTCTCTCCGTCTCCCTCTTCTATTTAGCCATTACTTAATGCTATACACTTCCTCACACACCAAGCCCCTATAAATAGGTGACATACTCTTGTTCAAGTCCAACACATAAAAACAATCACCAATCAAAAGTTTCACTTACATACATATATCATTCAGTTACAAGGTTTTTAGTCATGTAAAGGAGAAAATTTAGGAATGTAAGTTACAAGGTTCATACCTGTTGGACCCGTGTGATAAGCAACTTGTCTGTAATATTTGAGTTAACATTCACCATGGGAGAGAGAAAAACCAAAATAAGAATTTGATCAAGAAAGAAAATGAGTTTGAATGACAAAAAATGCAAGAAGTTTGTCAGAATAGCTTACTCTATGAAGAAGCTGACGCGTTTAGCTAGTGGTGTAAGTCCTAGTAAGCTCAACGCAAAAACCCAAGGCTGTTTGCAACAAAAAAAAACACAAAAACATTAAACTTTACAATCAATTCTCAGGATGGATACCCAAAATTTGAAAGTATAATTCTCCTCCGGTCCTAAATGTAGCTGCAGCGCACTTTCTACATACCTAAATTTCAAAACATTTCAAGAGTTTTCCTAACAGGTTTATCACACACTCGGTTTCATTTTCTTATTTCACTCTTATCGCCTGCCAAACAACAGAACAAGCATTTCAATGTCACTTACTCGACCGAACCTATAGACTTCGACAACAATGGCAAATGGAATCGCAAGTAAAGGAAGACGGTGACCCATGAGCGACAACCACGAGCAGCTCAACCGGCCAGATTTGATTGTTCCAATTCAAAGATCAGAGAAGGGACGGGGAGTCGAGGACTAAAGAGAGAAAAGATTGGGATCAAAGAAGCTAGGCTGATTCAGAATAGAAGAGGGATTTCAGAATGGAGGAGCGTGGGGAGCGAAGGCGCGAAAATATTAAGGGAAAGCTTTTTTAAGACCGGTTAATAAGATAACCGATCTAAAATAAATATATTCTAGACCGGTTCTTTCTGTAACCGTTCTAAAAAATAAAAGGCGTAATCTTTTTAGTGTAAAAAATGAAAATGCCACCGCGCATTTCTTTTAGACCTCATCCACTATAATCGGTCTAAATGTGCCATTCTAAATCACCTTTTTCGTACCAGTGACAAGCCAAATGGAAATTTAAGTATATAAACTTTAGTAGAAGATTCTACAAGCTTCCAAAAAGAGAACTTAAATAATGATATGAATTAAACCATACACACTAAAAGGGTCCATGGAACTTGGAAAGGGAAAAGAAAACTAAAACAGAGACAACATATAACTATATCAATATATCCTATATTATAAATAAAACTCTACAAGGCATTTCCCTAATGCGTAGGATATCCTCCTTTGTCGTCATTTCCGCAACCATCACACGCCTTAGATTGTATTTAGCATTCAGCTTTGCACAAACATCTGACAATAAAACACACATTGTGAGCTACAAAACACAACTTTAGCTTCACATTTGAGGGAAAACAATTACTCGGGAGTTTATCAGTGAAATCTGCAACAAATGTTGTCCCACACAAGAAAGGAAGATGGTACTTCTCTTGAACACATAGCCCTTTATCATTGACATCACATCCAGTGATTTTGGAGCTCATTAGCGGTTCTTGAACATGGTAGAGCTGTTATGGAAAACATCACTAAGACATCATATATATAGAGATATACATACATCATGTAGGAGATTCATACCTTTGCACTGAAGAGCCCAGCATAAATAGAAAGAAGATCATTGATAGGCCTTGTGAAATTCCCATCCTCTGAATGAACTCGATGTGTTTAATACTATGTACCTCAAGCAACATACTTGTCTTAAGGACTCCATAATGGAGCTTACTTACAGGTTTTGCCATCAATAGAATCAAAACACAGGGCATAATACCACATTAACGTACCATAAAGCTTACAGGGGTATGGCAAATCCATATGTGTCTGAACAAAAACACTAATTGTGACATGTGGATTTCCTATCTGTCTTACATACCGCCTCATCTTCCTGGACATATTGGAGCTTCTTTGTACTAGACACACACAAGAGACGACCATGACCTACTAGAAACAAAGAACACACATTAACGGTGTGATAAGCAAGAAAAGGACAAAATGAAGACACCAGAACAATTTCTTGAATGTGCACTAACCTATAAGGGAAAGCTTGAACATCCTAGCTAAAATATGAGGTTTGCCCTCATAAAACATTAGCGTCCCCTGAATTCTGAGAAGGCATATGAAGTAAAGATAGTCTTGTAGGATCGGCCTCATGTCTGGATGAATGTCAATGGAACAAAGCTGATAGTAATGTTTGGCTTTTGAGTGTCAATGTAATAGAATATAAAAGGCAATGAAATCTCGACGAAGGAAATGGCGGGTATTTGAAATTCGAAATGGTACAAAGCCACAATGCAATGACAATGACACGTCGGCTTCAAACGGAGCCTGAGTTTTTTTTTTCCAATGGAGTTGCAACAACCCTAGCTATAGTGATTTATGTCTAGAGCTGATGGTGAGCCGTTTTCAGCTTGTGGCTTGATGGGGAGGTATTATAAGATATATTGTTATATGGGGCAATTACAATGAAATCTCACACAAGAGAAAAAATGAAGAAATGGTCCCTGAAATTGTCAGTGTAAGCTCCTCGACTTGTTAATAAACGCTCTTCGACTTGTCATTAACAACTTTATGGACCATTTTTTTATTTTTTCTATTATGTGATACTTCATTGTAATTTTCCCTTGTTATATTGAATTAGCCTTTTTACATTTTAGAAAAGCCCCTAATCCTTCTTTTTCTAGATTCTTCGCCTCAACAGGAACATTCTCCATCTTCATCCCTCAGAAAACGATCAGCACTCCAACTCGTGAGGTTCTTCATCCTCCGTTTCGCTCTTCCTTGGCTTCCCTTTCTCGGTCTTTATTTGCTATCGGCGACAAATCTTCATCTTTCACGAATCTGTGAATGTCTATCCTCCTTATTACTCCATGTACCGTGGCTCTGTTGTTGTGAGGGATAGGATGTCGTTAATGTGAAGCCTTGAACATTGCTGGCAAGTATCCATCTTATTATTCTTCTTTTTCTGTGCCGTGCCTTTCTTTTTTTCTTTTTGTCTTGTTTGTGAATATAAATTTTGGATGTGATAATTTTTGGAAATGGATTGTTGCTTTCTGAATTCACATTTTTGGAACTAGAATTCTTTCCTCAAACAAGAACACAGAGGAGAAGCTGAGACGGAAAAGAGTTGAGGGCATTGCTGGTAGCTGAAATTTTTTATTTTGCCGTTGATGCTTTCAAAGGACATTGTGGGTTGCTTCTCTACTAACGGAGTTTATTGAAGGAAGTAAGAAACGCTGTTTGCAATGTCTTGTTTCGTTTTCATATGGATAAGCCGATTTTTGGGTGGCTAACTGTGTTTGAGATCCAAACAAGTACGAATAATCCCAATCCTAGTCTGAAATATTTTATAAGTTTGATTCACAAGCCAACGTCCTCATTTTCGCCTTGTAGGGGTTACAGACTCCGTTGCTTACAGTTACTGACAATCGAGAAAGGAAGAGCCGGAGAGGGAGCTTCTGTGTAGGGTGCGATGACGACTCGAATAGCGCCTGGTGTGGGAGCAAACTTGCTGGGTCAACATTCCGCTGAGAGGAATCAAGATGCTACTGCTTATGTTGGCAATCTCGATCCCCAGGTTCTTCCATCTCCTTCCTCTCTTAGCCTCTTTGATGTTTTGGGTCTTATGTTGTATAGCTCCTGTTTATCTAATCTTACTTCGGCCATCTCCTCTGGTATGGAGGCTTAGCTAAGCTTTTATCAGTTTTGAACTTTCATTCTTAAGCTACTGAGAGGTGAACCCTTTTTTTGTTAAATTTGAAGCTCATTGAGATGGCTAAACACTGATTCATCTTTAATAGCAATTATCTCTCTTGTGGGAAATTGACTTTTACTTTTGATAAGGTAGCCCATGAAGTGAACAGCTGGGGTTTGTAGCAATGATGTGGTAAGGGGACAAGGATTGATTTCTGGCTTTATGAGTGTTGGAATTTACAATGCAAGTTTTCGGCAATCCTAAGAGATATACTTTTCTATTAGAAAATATAATTGTAGAGCTAACATTTCTGACTTGATTCGTGTACTAATTTTTGAACTAGTATACTGAGAACTTTTACCTGCTCATATGTCTTGACCACTTTAAAGTCATTTGCGAGTGACCTAATGCTAATGAACCTTTCAGCAGTCTTGTTGCATGTCTTTGACCTCAAACAGATGAAACAATTATGACTTGTTTTTATTTTTTTCTGAGAAGTTAGGCTTTGTATGTTCTCCCTTTTATTATTTTGAAGCTTAGATTATGTCTAGTGGCAATAAGTCAGTGACTAATTGAATTTCTTCTATCCTAATCACCAGGTATCTGAGGAGTTATTATGGGAGCTATTTGTTCAGGCGGGTCCAGTTGGTATGTTTGGTTTTCCGTTATATTGTTCAATCATTTTAGTTAGATGTTGATATTCCTGATCAGTTTTCATGAAACTAGTATATTACAATTGTTTACAAACTTTTATAAGTTTTATCATTTTGTTTATGCTGTTTTATGTAGTCCATTTGTTACTGCTTCTAATATGATACTTCCTCTAGTCCTTAAAATATAAGACTTATTTACCTATTTTGATTAGATTAAGAAAGTTAGTTAAGGTAGTTAATATGACATGATTTTTCTAGAACATCCAAATCTTATTCCTTAATTTCTTCCACCTCTCTCTTACTTGAGTATTGTTGAGGGAGTATCAAAATGGGTAAATTAGGAAAAGATTGACAAATATGGAAAATAGATCTTACATTTAGACCAAGATCAACTCTCTAATTATGTCTTACATTAAGGACCGGAGGAGTATTGTTGTTCTTTTGATTAATACCCTCCTTCGTTTTCTGGCTATTTTAGTTATTTTACGTATGAGGTTTGCTGTTCACTTCTCTTGTCCTTTATGAAGTAAATTACATACTTATAACATAAAATGTAAATTACTCCGTACATAATTTTGATTAATCCTACTGTGGAAGTTTATTTCACCTAAACCTTCTTTTACTTTAAATTGGATTCTTATATGTTGCAACTTAGCTAGTGGCTATAAGATTGGTCTGCTGGTGTCCTTTTTGAAATTTTTGTAGAATGTGTGATTTAATCTGTGTTTCCCCCATTACTTTGTTTCAGTTAATGTCTATGTTCCCAAAGACAGAGTAACTAACCAACATCAAGGTTATGGATTTGTTGAATTCCGGAGTGAAGAAGATGCTGACTATGTGAGTATTCTCAAGTGCTATAGTCTTGTCTTTGCTTGTTCAAAGTGCAAGTTGTAACCACTCTAATGCTACTTGCTGCTCTCTAATGTTTGAATATTTGTCATTATGTTCTTCCCATTTTACATTATTGCAGGCCATCAAGGTTCTTAATATGATTAAGCTGTATGGAAAACCAATACGTGTAAATAAGGTATTAAACTCATTCTGTGACTGTCTCTCCTCTCTCTTCCCCTATGTGCTTTGTGCTATATTTAAATCAGCTAGCATCATTGATTAAATTTCTTTTCTTGTGTTTCTGTAATCTGTTTTTAAAATGTATTTATGCTTAATTAGTTAAAAATGAAAACACTGAGTTTAAGAGAAGGTATTGAGACGTATCTGTCATTGTACTGAAGAATATATTTTATTTGTCAGAATATACTCCCCCAGTTCTTAATAGAAGACATAGTTGACTTTTTTTTTTTTAGAAATTAAGGTAGCTAAATAAGTTAGTTAATAATTATATTATATGTTGTGTATCATTTAATTATATATCAGTTTGTGAGTTAAACAAATTAGTTTGGTATAAAAAAATATAAATATAAATACTCTAAAATAGTTTATTTTGCTTCCTTCTCTCTAAAAAACTCAACTGAGTCTTATATTAAGGACCCGAGGCAGTAACAAATAAATTAAAGACTGGACTTATTTAAGATGATATATAAGCATATGTATGACATAGATTGAACACATTCTGGGTGCTTTAAACAATGAATATTGTTACTTTGGATCTGTTCTTAGCTTTGAATTATTTGTATGGTTTTCTTTTTCTTTATACGAAATCAATGATCACTAATCAATTTTAGTGCAATGATCACAATCAATATCTTAACATCATTGTCCAAACCAGAAAAGCTTCGGCATTGTTCCCAACTTCACTATGTGTAACTCAAACTAGGCACCAAATGACGCTTGACTTTTTGATGGAGCAAGGCACACAAGGTGCCCAAAGGCAAAAGCCTGACTGAAGCCATCACCTCCCTTCACACCGGAGGCAATGGGGGTGTTATGTTCCTCAACTTAGCCTTTAGTGCCTTGGCCGCAAAGGGGACTAGTTGTATTACTATGTGCCAATGTAATTTGTCAACACCCGTTTCTATTTCGATATACGCAGAGTGATAAAGACCAAATTCCACGGCATACAGAAAGTACAAATATAGTGATAATATGTATTTGTTTACATACAGGAATCAACCATGCAGAATTCGATAATATTTACAAATATGTACAAAATATCCAAAAAATATTCCAAAAGACAGACTACATATAATCACAGTCTTCCCCAGGTCTACCAACTTGCCTTTGGATCCGCTAGTTCCCACTGGCACATTTGTGTTTATGAAAAAGAACGAGATTCCAAGGAATCCCAGTAGCAACATACTATCGTTCATAAAAATGCGAAAAATAGATATGATATGCACCATGATGCACCAATTAATGAACAATATAGACCCATGTATACATGGGATAGGGCATCACCACCACTCTCTGGGTATCTTGGTTGGATTGTTACTCCACAACCACGTAGAGTACACTTCTTGTACTCGCTGCCCCTTCTCGGCGCACCACCCCTTCTCGGCAAACCATGTTGATTAATAAAAGCACAAACAATGACAACCACACAATTATATGAATTATGACATGATGTATGAAGGATAATGTCACCACCTTAAGTCTTTTACACCTCGAGATGCGTACCTCATAATGCGTGCCAACAACTCGGCTCTCAGCTTGGTCCTAAAATATTAAATATACAAGAATTAGGTTCAAACCCATTCATGTACTATTCTAGGCACTTCCATAATGTTTTTAGTGATTATATGAGTCTATTGTAAAATTTACCAAAATGCCCTTGGGGACTCGACCTGGCCCCGTCATACCCGGTTTGACTGTACTTTTTCTGAAATTTTGACTTGGGCTATTTTGACATATTTTCGCCCAAGGAATCCATTTTCAGCCTTGGAATTACCAAATTCACTGCCAAAAGACCAGAATGCCCTTGGCAGCCCCTATTTTAGGGTTTCAAGGGCGTTTTGGTCATTATGCTTTTTAAAGTTTTTTTGAAAAAGTGATAAACTATAACGCCACTTAATTTTTCCTCCTGAACACAATGGAATCATCAGATCATCAAAAATCCAACTCCAACCCCCTGAACCAGCATTGGCCAAAACTTAAGGTTCTCCGGGAAAAGTTGGGATTTTTCAATTCTAACTCTGCAAACTTGCTCCTTTCTACTCCTAATCACTTTATTAACCATTTAATTATGTTAAAACCACCATTTATACTCAATTTTTGCAGCATAACGCTTAGGGCACACTCTTTCCCAAATTTAACAATCAAAGCAAATTCAACATAAATTCACCGATTAAATTATCCATAACAGCCAGAACAACCAAAGATTGAAGTTTAGGAAGTCACCTTAGCTTCTTTCTGGCTTTTCCCTTGTTGGTTGAAACCCTAGCTCCTCCAACAATGAAATTTTGCTTCACAAACACCTTAATTCACATAGAAGAGAAGCTTAGAAAAAGGATTACGCCAGTTAGGAGCTAATTCACCAAAGAAATCAAGCTTACCTGACGAATTTTCTCCTCCTTCTCTCTACAAATTCTCACAAGCTCTCTCTCTCTTCTTTGTGTGCAAAACTGATAGAAATGAGCATGGAAGGGAAGGAGATGACTTTTAAAAATATCTCATAATTTCCCTTAGTTTTAATTAATTAATTTCCCATTTTCGGATTTAAACAAATTCTGGCAGATTTTCTGCCCAAACTTTGAAAAATCATAACTAAATTTGTAGACATCGTATTGGAGTGATTCAAAATGCTATAGAACCCTTATGAGTCTAGTTTCAAGGAAAAATATAGCCTTTTGTCAATTGGAAGTACGAAATTCCCAGAACTAAATTCTTTGGATGCTTTCCCAGAAAATCAACAATTTTTCTGGGTTAACTTCAAAAATTCATAACTTTTTGTATAAAGCTTTAAATGATTCATATGACCTATCAAATTAAAGTTTAGGATGTCTGCTTTCATTTTGAAATATTGCATAAATTTTTGTCATCATTTGGTCATCCAAAGACACATGACAAACTCACTGCCTCGCAGGCGATTTCACTGGAAGCATTGTTTACTTTTCAATTTCTAATATTTATTTGACCATAATATTCCAAATATATATTCCCCCATTATTTTCCTTAATTAATTGAAATTAACTTCAATTAATTGGAAAATAATTAATTTTGTGCTAAATTGGCAAAATTATGATTTTGCTATTATTTTTTTAATTTAATTTCTTTTCTTCTTTTTCTTTGGTCAATTTCCATTTATTATTGGACCAAATATTTTTCCCTATTATTCCTTAAATTTTGGGCCTTAATATTGGGTTTTTTAAATTACCCAAATTTATTACATAATTATTCTTGTCCAATTTCTCATGAAAATGAGAATTTACAAAGTTCATAAATTCCAAATTCATGAATATTCATCATTTGATTAAATATTTTCAAATAATTACAATATATATTTGGTGAATAAAATTTGAAGCGTTACATAATCCATGATGTGTTTGTTCATTTCAACATCCTTGTTGTGTAAAAGTATTGATTCGACATGTTTTTTTGGTTCTAGGCTTCCCAAGACAAAAAGAGCTTGGATGTGGGAGCAAACCTTTTCATAGGAAACCTCGATCCTGTAAGTCACAGGCTTTTTAAGTGTCTAACAAATCCTGACATGATGAACTTTTATATCTAACGTGCCATGGGTCCTGTTGATGCAGGATGTGGATGAGAAACTCTTGTATGATACATTCAGTGCCTTTGGAGTAATCGTTACAAATCCCAAGGTTATGCTCTTTAAATTTTCATTGCGCTTTATTGTAAACTGTTTGTGCCATTTTAGAAAGTATATTCTGCAACTAACATTTACTTTCCATTCTTCTTCCTTTTTCTATAGTTCTTCATTCTAGCAATAATGTTTTGATATTTAGAAAATTTTGTAGTGTTGGGGTTGATAAAAACCGTCTATTCACTTTCTTCTTCTCTGGGAACTGCCTCATTATCTTTTATTGTTTTTTAAATATGCTACCCTATGATGTCTGGATATTTTTGTGGATATGAGATACAACAACCTATGCTGTGTTGTGTGCAATATGAAGTATTGTATTGCTTTTCACAAGTCTCATTTACATGTTGTACATGAGTCCAGCACCGTTTGTGAAGTATTAATGCTTCAGAGTACTGTCCCAATGTCTCCTCATATAGAATAAAATGGAATAGAATAGAAAACATATTGAAAATTGTAATTTTGTAGATAAAAAAATGCGGAAAAATGGGGAAGAATCCCCCGCTGAAAATTTTATTGTTGAGAAGGACCTGATAAATTTTTAAACATAGAGAGTACTGGTACTTTAGAAATTTTGTACACACAAACTAATGATAGATTTAGGTGCTTTTCACCAATAATATTTTCTCTGAGGGACATTTTCTCAATTTTCCCTAAAAATATATCTTCTTTACTTGTGAATAATGGTGATCGAAATTGCATATTTTGTGCAATAAAAATGAATCCTTTTACCATGCTCTTCACAAATGGGCCATATATGTTGAGTGAGATTTAGGGATAAGGACTTCATGGTTTTTTAGTCTGCTGGCGTTCACATTCTTTTGGAATTTTTCAACTTTCCATAGTAGTTTACATGTATTTTTTTATGACAGTAGTTGACATGTATTGGTTCAAACTATGTTTTCAAATTCTCAATTTGATGCATGGTATATTATGCTCATCCTTAGAGAACTTTTGATGAAGTTATTGACTAGAACCTCATGGTTAACATTTTATTATAAAGTACAATGGCACTATTCAATCTATATAGCCTACCCCAATTAGTGGATTAGGGCTTCTTGTTGTTATACTTTGCGCATCATTTGGCTGTGTAATCCATCCATCGAGAGATACTTTACAAGAAATGAGCATATGATTTGATGACATCTAGATTTCCTGTTGCAGATCATGAGAGATCCCGAAACAGGAAATTCCCGTGGATTTGGTTTCATTAGCTACGATTCATTTGAGGCATCTGATTCCGCTATTGAGGTATTCCATTGTTGATCGATGATACTTCTATATATTTCTCTCTGGTTTAAAGTCGGATAAACTGTGCAATGAACCTCTCCTTTCATAAATTTTTTTCCTACTTAAAATAGAATTGTATGCAGTTTCAGCCTTATTTTGCTGTGGCGGGTAACAGTGATCATTTATTTCATATGCTGCTTGTGATTCGTTTTGGTGTTTTTGCTATCACATTTCAAGTTACAAAAGGTTGAACACTGTTGACTATGGACTATCGGATAGGAAAACTTGTATGCTTTACCCTATATATATATATTAGGTAAGGTTCTTCAGTCAGAATTTGACACTTGACATTTAAAAAACACGTCATGTTAGTCATTAACATGTCACTAACTGTGTTATCTTTAGAGGTGAAAATTCTGAAATTCCCGATTGCTTGCCCTGATCATGATAGTCAAGTATAGAGTTGGAGTCTCTGCCAGATTTGTTGGAAGAAAAGGGAAAAAAGTCTGCTAAATACTATCATCCTCCATCAGTCCATTGTCTTGGTTTCTCACGCAGAGTCTATCAATTTGGTTCACCCTTCTATTCCCTGATGGCCTTCACTCTTCAAACCTAGACCCCTATTCCTCATCTCCCCTTTTTCTCTCCCACCACCTCAACTGCACCATCCTCTGCACTCTTCGCCTTCAATCACACAAGTTAGAGGGTGTTTGGGCACCACTTTTGTTACCCCAAAAGTCCTTTTGGTAAACCAACTTCCACCCAACCTTTGTTTGGATAGAGGCCCCCCCCCCCCCCCCCCCCCCTCAAAAAAAAAAACACCTTCAATCACACAAGTTAGGGGGTGTTTGGGTTCCACTTTTGTTACCCCAAGAAGTCCTTTTGGTAAACTTTCAACCTACATTTGTTTGGATAGTGATCTCGGCATGCTTTGAAGGATAATGATATATTATTATGACTGAAACAATCACAAAATATGAATGCTGCAACTCGATTCGACTTTGGAGATTAGGGTTGGGAGGGTGGATTTTTAGAGGTTAGGATTCTTAGAATTTTTTTAACTGTGATCTAACGTTGTTAGTGATATGTTAATAATTAAGATAATGTGTTAAGAACAAGCACATATGTCAAATTTTGATTGGGGAACCGTACCTATTAGCATATAAGTTTTCTACTGGTGGATGCTTACCTACTTTACTAATATTATAAATTGATTAATCTACCTTAGGCAATGAATGGGCAATATCTTTGCAATCGTCAAATAACAGTGTCTTATGCATACAAGAAAGATACGAAAGGGGAAAGGCACGGTACACCAGCAGGTGAGCCATTTTCCTGCATAGATCTTTATCTTTTGTTGAATTACCTGCTTATAACTTTTGTGATGCAGAAAGGGTTCTGGCTGCCAGCAACCCAGGTGCCCAGAAGAGCAGGCCCCACACTTTGTTTGCCAGTGGACCTCCGACACTTCCCAATGCTCCTCAGGCTAATGGTGCCATTGCCGCCACTCTAGTGCCGCCTCGTCCCTATGCTAATGGAGTTGCTCCCCCTGCTATTCCCGCTCTTCGACCGCCACCTCATCAAGCTGCACCATTTCCACCTATGCCAGTAGCCCCTCAACCAGCATGGCATCAGCAACAACCAGGTCAAACAATGCCACCACCTGTGATGCCTCTGCCTCATGTCCAGCAGTTCAGGCCACCTCACTTGAGTATGCCACCCCCTCCACCTCCACAAGCGGTGCCAGCTCCCCCTAGGCCTCTTCCACCACCAGCTGCAATGACAGGCCAACAACCTGTTTGGCGGCCACCGCCACCCCCCTCCACCCCAGCAGCAGGGTGTGCGACCTCCTTCATTTCCTCAATCCTCCATGCTGCCACCGCCTCCTCCAAGTTAAAGAGATTCCATCCTTTAGGGGTTCTCATTCCATCCTCCTTGCGACCCCCTCTATATTTACTAATTGTAGGATGTTATCTTCCTTGACTACTACAGTAAAGAATTAGTACACTAGAGAACAGTTTGATTTATGGTTTAATTGTAGGATGTTATCTTCCTTGGCTACTTAGTTTGTCGCTGAAAATTCTGATAGTGATAACTCATTGGACTCTGGTTTGTTCAAGGGATGACATAGGAAAGCTTCTAGCCAAACAAACTGTCACATGTGAAGGAAAATATTCAATTATAATGCTTTTTGAAAAAATATCAATACTGATAGAAGGTGATTTAAGATATCTCTTTATATAGTAGAGTATTAAAAAATTGAACTGGACCTGCTGGTCCAGTCTGAAACTGAGGGAAACTGTGATAATAGCATCAACAGCAACTAGGTCAATCCGACACTAACCAGTTCAACTGTAAAAAGTTGAGAACTGTCAAACCGATTATGTACGGACTTAAATGGTGAAAATTGGAGAGTTGGAGTTTTTATTTTTTTTGTTAAGTACAGATATTCTCCTATTAAAGGTAGTTATGTTTGAGGCACTGTTGGGCACTAAAAGCGGGTAACTCTCTTAATAGGGATTCAAACCTTAATTAGTCATGGTGTAAGGTGTAAGAGGCTAACTTCTTCCATTAAACTCAAATCATGTTGGTATTATTGAGTTAATTCTATTTACGGGTGAGAGTGGAACAGCTAGGACTGTGATACAATATGAAGGCATTCTTTTCATCTTCCTTTTCCATTTTGAGGTGAAAATTTCTTGTTCAGGTGTGAAGAGAGCCATTGAAGGAGTGCTCATCCTCTTTCTTATCTGATTCAAAAGTTAGAAGAATATCCAGTTACCTTTTAACCACTAGAGCCCCCTTCCAAAAGCAGGGATTGAAGTTGCAACTAGCCATATGAAACCATATATTCTAACAAACAGAATTCAAATTTATTCTACGACACCTACTTCCAAAATTATGGTTTTGATAATTTTTAACATGAATCCAAATGCACTTTTAAATTAAATTTTTGTGGCAATTTTATTTCATTTGAAAGGGCTCGGTTATGAGTTCATAGTTCTCTCCATTATCTTTAATGAGAATGCAAGAAACGTAATATTTAAATTCTGTATCAAAACGAATATTTCAAGTTCGGAATTCCTTTTAAGATAGTTTTATTTATTGGAAAAAAAAAATTAACCGTTGCTTGATGAATTTTTTTTGTAACTATTGCGTTAATCTTTGAATTTTGACTCGAAATAACTCAACTTCCATAGTATTTTACTGGAAACAATTCAGACCCAATAATTCCATAACTTGACTATAAGGATTAATTTATTACAAGCCAAAATTCATGGACTACATGGAACAAGAAAATAAAGTTTAGCGACTAAAAGTTATAATTTCCCTTATATTTTTTTATTCTACTTAACTTAAAACGATTTGTTATGATATTTTTGTTAAGAATAAAAAATATTCTTAATTTCTACTTTCAGTCTTATATTCGTGTGTAAAAAATTTAGGGAAAATTACTCTCAGGTCCCAAGGATCCAAAAAAATAACAATAAAGTCCCTATAGAAATTCCACACACAAAAAACTCCTTAGGGACTTTTGTGTGATTATCTGGCAAGTTGAAATGACAAAGTTGCCCTTAGGATTTAAAACACTCTCTTCAAAAAAGTCACAGTGCTTCGTTCTGCTTTGCTTCTCCGTGCTCACATCCGATCGGGCATTCATGTGTCCCTTGTAATATCCCAAAAAAGTAATTAAGGGTTAATGACTTCCAAAGTGGATGTGATTATTGATAAATAAACACTTTTGGAGAATACGATGTGAATTGTGATTCAAATGTGTTATGAGCAATGCCTAAACCCTGTATTTAAGTGCAATTGTGGATTAACATCTAAATTGAATTGGAATATAGGAAGGGTGCATATTATGCTGAAATGGAAAGTTGGGCAATTTGGTGGTTGTGTTGCATTGTGGTTCAAAACTGAATATGTGTGGATGTGATGAGAATTTGGTTGTTTTGGTGATTCCAATGGCTTCCTTATGAAAATTTGTTTAGGAGAGTGTTTGTTGTGAAATTGAAACCATTGGCAACAACTGTGCAAAAGTTGGAAATTCTGTCCATTGAAATTATATATAGGGCATTTGGTTTGTAGGGACATTTTGAATAGGCAAATGGTGTCTAAAAATTTTGAAACTTTCCAGTCTTAAAGTTCATATGCCAAGCTTTAAAATAGACATATAATTTGTTTCATTTCAATTTCTGAGCTATAAGAGTTATGATTTCCCAAAGTTTGGGATTGAAACTGGAATCTGTTTTGGAGTAGTATGGACTTTTGTTTAATTTTGTATTTTTGGTTTATGAACTTCATTTATCCATATTTTTCCAGTAAAGAGGACTTAAATAGCTTTCCATTGGATTTTGGATCACCGGCTTTTGGAGGTAAAAACTTCTAAGCCATGTTATATCGTGAGAAGGGATTCAGTGGACCCCAGTATAGCAGAAGTAATGCTAGTCTGAAAGAAGACAGAAGCTGTTGTTAAGATACACAGTCTTCCAAATCTTGCTGTGATTACCAGAGAATTCTTTCAGAATTTCTTCTAGATTGTTTTGTCAATGACTAAGCTCATGCAAGAAAATCAACCGTGAGTAGGGATGAATGATGTAAACGATGTGTATGTCATGAGAAAGGTTTATAGAGCTAAAGGTGAAATGATCAAATGCACTAATGTTAAAGATATTCGATCCCAACTTGATTTTGTGTGTACTGTGATGTGTTGTGAACAAGTAAGGGTTCGGGTGTGCCCTACCCAACTTGACTGATAGCATTTATTGTGATGTGAATAGGGTAAGATTGAGGTATGACTTGTGCAGTAGAGCAGAGCTAGTTCAGCTGATAGCGAATTCGACTTTCATGATCTGGGGTTCTCACTTGTGAGGGCACTTACCCCGGCATGGCCAGCATGGCTAGCTACCATGCTGGTTGCACCAGTGTTGACCCTAGGCCGAAAGGTGGTGCGTAAAAATTGAGTCTGCTGGGAGTCTACTATGAGTTTGTTGTGAATTTGTGTACTTTTATTTGTATTCGGAAGGGGAGGTTGAGACTCCCAATCGGCCACTTGGATAGAAGAGACTGAGACTCTAGATAGGCCGTTACAGTAGGGTGCTTCGGATAGAAGAGATTGAGATTCCGGAGTGGCCCGATGTAGTTGTTAATGCCCAAAAGACCCAGTTACCACTAGTGGAGTCACTGATGGGTGTACGGGTGAGGGTAATGTTGTGAAAGTGCAAACAGTGAAAGCTGAGGTATTGTTGCAAATAGCGAAAGCTAAGGTAGTGTTACAAATAGTGAAAGCTGAGGTATTGTGCAAACAGGGAAAGCTGAGGTATTGTTGCAAATGGCGAAGTTGAGGTATTTTTGCAAATGACGAAAGCTGAGGTATTGTTGCAAACAACGAAAGCTGAGGTATACGTGAATATAGCGGAAGTTGTTGTTTGTGTAGTAAACCTATGGTACTTTGAGTTACTCCCGGAAGGGGGGGTGACTAGAGTGAGCTGAGTGGTGGCTTATGCCTTCCAACTACTTGCGGCGATTGTGTTTGTACGATAATGGTGTTTTGCGGCAATCGTACATTATGGCAATTGCATTTGTTCGACAATTGTGTTGTGTTAGTATTAGTGCCAAAGATGTGACATGATTACCTATATGATGTGACGGTAAAATAGTATGGTGACCATTAGTGTTCCAAGTATCCTAGAGATTAAGTATCATCCGGAGAAGTGGATGTTGTCATAGAAATGGTTAGTCGGAAAATGATTTGAATTGTGGCAGTAATGATGGAGAATTTTTGGGATTTAAATTTCCTGAATCCAATTGTATGTATTAAGTACAGTGTTCCCCAAGGGGGGAAGTGATTTGATGATTGTCATTGAAGGGGCTCAAAGTCGGGCTGAAAGAGTACATTTAGTTTGAATTACGAACTTAGGAGATGGAAACCTCTAGAGTTGAAAATGGAGATCACATGCCCATAAGAATGTCTCCGGGTACGGGAATTAGTAAAGCGATCAAGCAAAAGGCGCTGAGCCACGACGCATTGGTCTGTTGAGATTCTTGCGAGAATCAGACCATAGCATACTGTTTGTGTGGGTGGTCTAGAAGGGACCATCGCAATGAGAAGTAATTCGTGAAATGGAAGCTGTCATAAAGAGGCATTCGGAGTTTATGGTTTAAGTTGAGTAACAAAATTAGAGGACGAAATTTATTTTATGGGGGGAGAAATGTAATATCCCAAAAATGTGATTAAGGGTTAATGACTTCAAAAGTGAATGTGATTATTGATAAATAAACACTTTTGGAGAATTTGATGTGAATTATGATTTTAAGGTGTTATAAGCAGTGCTTAAACCCTGTATTTAAGTTCAAGTGTGGATTAACATCTAAATTGAATTGGAATAGAGGAAGGGTGCATATTATGGTGAAATGGAAAGTTGGGCAATTTGGTGGTTGTGTTGCATTGTAGTTCAAAACAGAATATGTGTGCATGTGATGAGAATTTTGTTGTTTTAGTTACTCTAATGACTTCCTTTTGAAAATTTGTGTGGGAGAGTGTTTGTTGTGAAATTGGAACCATTGGGAATAGTTGTGGTAAAGTTGGAAATTCTGTTAATTGAAACTCTATACAGGGCAGTCGGTTTGTATGGATGTTTTGAATAGGCAAATGGTGTCTAAAAATTCTAAAACTTTCCAGTCTTAAAGTTCACATGCCATGCTTCAATACGGACATATTATTTGTGTCATTTCAATTTGTGAGCTAAGAGTTATGATTTTCCAAAGTTTGGGATTGAAACTGGAATCTGTTTTGGAGTAGTATGGAACTTTTGTGCAATTTTGTATTTTTTGGTTTATGAACTTCATTGATCCATATTTTTCCAGTAAAGAGGACTTAAATAGATTTCCATTGGATTTTGGATCACCCACTTTCAATTTTTCTAGAATTAGTTATGATATTTCAAAGTTTAGGCAGAAAATTTACCAAAAATTCCAAATAATCCGAAAATGGAACAAAAAGTGGTGGCAATCTTGTAATTATAAGATAAATTGTGATCAGCTTATTTTGGGCTGATGGAAGGCCTCAAGGCGTGATTTCAAGGGCCAAGAAGAGGGAGGGAATTAGTTGTATATGAATCGGGCTTTATGTACACAAAAAGTCAACAATTATGAATTTTGGGAAATTAGAAAATTATGACATAAGCCTAATGAAAAGTGACATAAGTGTTACATCTCATGTTTTGATGATAACAAAGAATGGCATGAAAAAGATTTGATAAACAAATAAGTTTGAACAAAGTAAAAACAAGGAAAATCATCACTTGAAGTAAGCATTAGAGTAATGAAGAAAGGCCAAGAGAAAAAGCTGAGAAACTTCATTATTGGCAAATTTTCTAAAGGGTTACTCGAGTAGGTACTCGAGTAATGAGACAGAAACTTGAAGTAACTAGGTTAACCTTCAAGTAACCAGCCAACGATACTCGAGTACGTACTTGAGTAATAAGGTAAATGACTCCAAGTTGCTCTCGGCCTGCCAATGTTACTCGAGTAGTTACTCGAGTAACCAGGTAACTCACTGGCAGTTGCTCTCGGCCTGCCAACGTTACTCGAGTAAGTACTCGAGTAACCAAGTCAAAGACTTCCATTTACTCTCGGCATTGTCAACCCTGCCAATGATACTCGAGTTACTCTGTTTCAAGAAATGTGTTGCTCTCGGCATTCTCAACCCTGCCAATGTTACTCGATGAGCTACTCGAGTAACTCACTGTGGTAAGCAAAACCTGAAGGTATTACTCAAATAACAGGAAATGTTTTTCTCACCCTTCACTTCAAGTTACTACTCGAGTATGCAGAATTACTTAGAAGAAAAACTTCAAGTCACTACTCGAGTATGCAGAGTTAGTTGGAAGAGAACTTCAAGTCATTACCCGAGTAAGCTATGCATAAAAATTTATGTTTACTCGAGTAAGGACTCGAGTAACAAGGTAATCAAACTTGAAGTGCTCTCGGCCTTGAAATCCTGCCAACATTACTGGAATGAAGCATCGAGTAACCTAAATTTTATTTGAAGGTTTACTCGAGTTGATACTCGAGTAACTAATGAAGAAAAGTTTGCCATACCCGAGTAAGTACCCGAGTAAACAAGTATTTCCAAAGGTCTGCAATTTTTTTTACTTCATGCACTACCCGAGTAATGTTATGTTTGCTTATTAACTTGCAGTTTATCAAAGTTTTCTCGATGATACTCGAGTATGTACTCGAGTAAACTTTAATGAATCTCGAGTAGCTACTCGAGTATGCAAGTTCAGATTTTGAGAATTCATTCCAACGTTTATTGATTTGTTTCCTATATGATTAACCTTTCATTGTATTAGTATTCTTAGCATATCCACAGATAAACAATGAAGAGATCTTACCAAATAAGGAAAGTCAAATGCAATGTTCAAATGTCACCTACCGCTACCTACCACAAACAGATATTTTTCAAATACTGGAAAAGTCAACAGTGGCTGCGCACTCTCTAACGGACATGAAGAAAAACGTTCCAATGGTCATTACCAACACACCTATATATATGGGAACATCCAAACAGAGAAGTAGAACAAGATCATACACACGAACGCATTATCAAGCTCACTACTCTGTTTTACTCATATTTGTGATTCTGTACTTCAGTGATTATTATTCACTCTGTGAGAGAGATATTTCATTCAAACTCAATATTTGTTATTGAGAGAACTTGAGGTTGTGGAACCTTGAGTTGGCATTGGATTACAACTTGTAAGGGGGAGCGAGTGTCTAGGCAAGGAACTTGCTTGTACTGAGGTGCCAAGAACCCACTGAATCTTGGAAGTTATAGTGAAACTCTCAGAGAAGCTCTGAGGACTGGACGTAGGTCAAAGTAGTTGTGGCCGAACCAGTATAACTCTCGGTGTACACTTCGGTAATATTTCTCCTTACTCTTTATTGCTTTATATTCACCGTCAAGTTTTTATATTTGCAACAAAATTTTAGTATCAACCAATTCACCCCCCTCTTGGGTGAAACGCTTGCTCTAACATTTGGTATCAGAGAGTAGGTCTTCTTGTTAAGGTATATCAACCTAAGATGGATCTAATGGCAAGCATGGGTGAAGGAATTCTTCCCGACGGAGCATCCATCACTAGACCTCCAGGTTTCAATGGCGAACACTTTTCTTTCTGGAAAACAAAGTTCAGAGTATTCGTAATGGCTACTGAATATGGGCTATGGGATGTAATTGAGAGTGGAAACTATCAACCTATAAAGATTGTAGATTCTCAGAAAATTCCCAAGACACCAGCGGAATATGATGAGAATGACAAGAAACTTATCACTCTCAACAGCAAGGCAATTCTGATATTACAAAGTGCCTTGTGTCAAAGTGAATACTTCAGAATTTGCACACTTCCAATAGCAAAGGAAATGTGGGAAGCTCTGGAAATAACTCATGAAGGAACTTCAGGAATAAAGGAGAATCGGATCAACACCTTGGTCACTGAATTCGATCTACTTCGAATGAAATCAGGTGAATCAATATCTAAATTTGAACTTAGATATACTCATCTTGTTAATCAACTTGTAGCATTTGGGAAAGTTTATGATCAGCATACCCAAGTACGAAAGATTTTGAATATTCTTTCTAAAGAGTAGGAGGCCAAAATCACTGCAATAGAAGAAGCAAAATGAGAATCAATGAGATCAGTTGATTCTCTATTTGGAAGTCTTTCTGAATATGAAAGCAAACTAAAGTTCAAACGAGAACTAGATGACATTGGTGACAAGAAAAAGAAAGGTCTAGCACTAAAAGCAAAAGAAGAGAATCAAGATGAGGATGAGAAATTTGACGATGATGAAATGGGCCTAATCATAAAACGATTTAGAAAGTTTTACAAGAAAGGTCAAGGATTCAAACACTTTCAGAAAGGAGGATCTAGCAGCAAAGATCATATTATCTGCTACGAATGTGGAAAACCAGGACATATCAAATTAGAATGTCCAGAGCTGAACCAAAAGAGCAAAGAAAAGAGAAAAGACAAATTCTTCAAAAAGAATGCCTTCGTATCTCCTATATGGGGTGATAGCTCCTCTGACGAAGAAAGTGATGAGGAAGAAGTAGCCAATATATGTCTTGTTGCTCAAGAAGAAACAGAAAAAGAGGTAAATGATTCTGATCCTACCTATGATGAATTACTCTCTGAATATAATGCTTTACATTCTGAATTCATCAAAGTAGTTAAAGAATTAATTGTTTTCAAAAAGAAAAACAAAGCTCTTGAAATTGAACTTAAAGAAAGTTCAGAAAAGAATTGTGAAAATTGTTCTTCTTTGAAAAAGAAAAACACTGATCTTACAAAAACTCTTGAAAAATTTATATAAAGAAGTGAGATGCTAAATGTTATTTTAAAAGCTCAACGATTTGTAAATGACCGATCTGGAATTGGATATGATCCAAAATTATATAAAAGGAAAGGTAGAAAGAAAGCAGGAGGTAAGTCATATTTGAATTATTTCCAGCATTCTGTGCATACATCGAATCCTTTTGCATTTTGTAATTACTGTAATAGAAAAGGTCATTATACCTCTTCATGCATTTATAAGAAGAAAGGAAACATAGGAACCTACAAATGGGTACCTAAAGGCTCATTCGTTCAGAAAATTATTTGTACTAACCCAAAAGGACCCAAAAAGATGTGGGTACCTAAGACTTAGTCATTTGATTGGAGATATGTCTTAAAACATCGAAAAACAACAAATGGTACATAGACAGTGGATGCTCTAGACATATGACTGGAGATTTCGAAAGTTTTACCACATTGCAACCTAAAGAAGGTGGAAAGGTAAAATTTGGAGGAAATCAATCCGGAAAGATAGTAGGAATTGGTGAAATCAAAATGACAAAGGAATACAAGTCAAAGATGTATATTATGTTGAAGGCTTGTGTCATAATTTGCTGAGTGTAAGTCAAAGTGCAGATAAAGACAACTGAATAATATTTGATTTAGAGGAATGTCTGATTGTCAACAAGAAAGACTTACTACTTAATAAGAAGAATATCAAGGCTAAACTCAGAGCAAAAAGGGAAGGTAACTGCTATACTCTAGATATTAGTAGAAATGAATCTGAAAATTGTTTTCTGAGTAATGCTGATGAAATTTGGCTATGGCATAAGAGATTGGCTCATGTCAATATGCATCAATTAGGCAAACTACTCAAAAAGGATTTAGTTCTTGGATTACCCAAAGTAAATTTCAAAAATGACTTGATTTGTGACGTATGTCAAAAGGGTAAACAAACTAAATCATCATTCAAATTGAAAAATGAGATTTCAACAAATAGACCACTACAATTATTGCATATGGATTTAGTTGGCCCAGCAAGAATAAAGAGTCTTGGTGGCAACTTATATTCATTGGTCATTGTTGATGATTTCTCCAGATTTACATGGGTTATTTTTTTATCATCAAAAGATGAAACCTTTGAAGAATTTATTGTTTTTGCCAAGAAAGTGCAAAATGAGAAAGGTATGTCCATTGCAGGTATTAGGACTGATCATGGTGAAGAATTTGAAAATCAAGCCTTTGAAGAATATTGTGATACTAATGGCATTGATCACAATTTCTCTGCTCTAAGGACGCCTCAACAAAATGGAGTCATGGAACGCAAGAATAGAGTATTCACTGAAATGGCGAGAGCAATGTTAAATGAAAAGAACGTGTCTCAAGTGTTCTAGGCCGATGCTATGAGTACAGCATGCTATATTTCAAATAGAGCATATATTAGAACAAAACTTGGAAAGATACCATACGAGCTGTACAAAGAAAGGAAGCCAAACATTGCTCATCTACACATCTTCGGTTGTAAGTGTTTCATTCATAATAATGGTAAAGATAACTTAAGAAAATTTGATTCTAAAACTGATGAAGGAATTTTCCTAGGATATTCTAACCGAAGTAAAGCATATAGAGTTTTTAACAAAAGAACATATGTTGTTGAAGAATCAATTCATATTGTATTTGATGAATTTGAATCCTCTGACAAAACCATTGATGAAGAACAGGAAGTTGTTTTAAATCAAGAAAATGGTCAATCTATTTCTAAATCTCTTATTCCAGAAGTTGATGAAACCAAGGAAGAAAAGCAATCACTAGGACAACCTAGAGCATGGAAATACAATAAAAGTCATCACAAGATGGCTGAGCTGGTTGAGAGGATAGATAAGAGGCACGAAGAGTTGCTAGCTGAGCAACGTGCCCAGGGTGAGACCTTGAAGTTGATTCTAGCACGATTGGATTCTTTGGGTCCCGGACCTTCTGCCGGTCCATCATCTTTTGCACATGAGACTTCTTCATCTCCAGAGCATATACCATCTCCGGAGCATATACCACCACCTCCAGAGAACATCCCATCTGACCTTTATCACTTTGAGGTTGAGCCACTTATTCCTCCAGTCTCTAGTCCACCTGAGCCAAGACCCAAAGATATCCTATGCTCAGTGGATAACCATGAAACCAATGAGACCATCCATATTGTCATTGAGGATTCATCGCCTAGAGCTCAGCCCCAACCTACTCCTACACCCATTCCTTCTCCTACTCATATAGAGGAGATATCTCCCTCATCCTCTGATCATCATACTCCAGAGGTTGAGACCACCACTATGATCGTTTACCAGCCTTCTCCTATTCCTCCCAGAGATGACATCCATATCCCTCCACTTAATCTTCCTGAACCAGAATCTTCTAGTTCTTTTGATTCTTCTAGTTCAGATGGTTCTTTGGTTCTTCCAGTGAAGCCTATCTCCATGGTCAAGCCTTCTAATCCTCCACTTGAATGATGAAGACAAAAAGGGGGAGAAGAGCTTGAGTGATTTTGTGGAATGGTTGAGTTTCTCTTTGGTTGAGTTTCATTTTGGTATATGGGTGTACATGAGATTTAGGGAGCTTTTTAACTTTTCATCTTGTAATGTAATTTTAAGTTTAATGCAAGTTTACTTAAGTTATGATTTCATTTCAAGTCCATTTAAGTTTTTAAATTATGATACATTGTTAGACTAATGAAGTTTATTATGTATGCAAGGTGAATATGTTATGTTTTCAACCTTTTCCAAAACACTTTGAATTTAAACTTAACAAGGTTTTCAAATTTATCATTGAATTCAAGAAGTATTTATTTGAGAACTTAGTTTCAAAATTCTTGTTCAAAATCACCAAGTTTTGTCATCATCAAAAAGGGGGAGAATGTTAGATCTCATGTTTTGATGATAACAAAGAATGACATGAAAAAGATTTGATAAACAAATAAGTTTGAACAAAGTAAAAACAGGAAAAATCATTACTTGAAGTAAGCATTGGAGTAATGAAGAAAGGCCAAGAGAAAAAGCTGAGAAACTTCATTATTGGAAAATTTTCTAAAGGGTTACTCGAGTAGGTACTCGAGTAATGAGACAGAAACTTGAAGTAACCAGGTCAACCTTCAAGTAACCAGCCAACGATACTCGAGTACGTACTCGAGTAATAAGGTAAATGACTCCAAGTTGCTCTCGGCCTGCCAATGTTACTCGAGTAACCAGGTAACTCACTGGTAGTTGCTCTCAGCCTACCAACGTTACTCAAGTAACCATGTCAAAGACTTCTAATTACTCTCGGCATTGTCAACCCTGCCAATGATACTCGAGTATGTACTCGAGTTACTCTGTTTCAAGAAATGTGTTGCTCTCGGCATTCTCAACCCTGCCAATGTTACTCGATGAGCTACTCGAGTAACTCACTGTGGTAAGCAAAACCTGAAGGTATTACTCAAATAACATGAAATGTTTTTCTCACCCTTAACTTCAAGTTACTACTCGAGTATGCAGAATTACTTAGAAGAAAAACTTCAAGTCACTACTCGAGTATGCAGAGTTAGTTGGAAGAGAACTTCAAGTCATTACCCGAGTAAGCTATGCATAAAAATTTATGTTTACTCGAGTAAGGACTCGAGTAACAAGGTAATCAAAGTTGAAGTGCTCTCGACCTTGAAATCTTGCCAACATTACTGGAATGAAGCATCGAGTAACCTAAAGTTTATTTGAAGGTTTACTCGAGTTGATACTCGAGTAACTAATAAAGAAAAGTTTGCTATACCCGAGTAAGTACCCGAGTAAACAAGTATTTCTAAAGGTCTTCAATTTTGTTTACTTCATGCACTACCCGAGTAATGTTATGTTTGCTTATTAACTTGCAGTTTATCAAAGTTTTCTCGATGATACTCGAGTAAACTTTAATGAATACTCGAGTAGCTACTCGAGTATGCAAGTTCAGATTTTGAGAATTCATTCCAACGTTTATTGATTTGTTTCCTATATGATTAACCTTTCATTGTATTAGTATTCTTAGCATATCCACAGATAAAAAATGAAGAGATCTTACCAAATAAGGAAAGTCAAATGCAACGTTCAAATGTCACCTACCGCCACCTACCGCAAAAGGATATTTTTCAAATACTAGAAAAGTCAACAGTGGCTGCGCACTCTCTAACAGACATGAAGAAAAACATTCCAACGGTCATTACCAATACACCTATATATATGGGAACATCCAAACAGAGAAGTAGAACAAGATCATACACACGAACGCATTATCAAGCTCACTACTCTGTTTTACTCATATTTGTGATTCTGTACTTCAGTGATTATTATTCACTCTGTGAGAGAGATATTTCATTCAAACTCAATATTTGTTATTGAGATAACTTGAGGTTGTGGAACCTTGAGTTGGGATTGGATTACAACTTGTAAGGGGGAGCGAGTGTCTACGCGAAGGAACTTGCTTGTACTGAGGTGCCAAGAACCCACTGAATCTTGGAAGTTATAGTGAAACTCTCAGAGAAGCTTTGAGGACTGGACGTAGGTCAAAGTAGTTATGGCCGAACTAGTATAACTCTCAGTGTACACTTTGGTGATATTTCTCCTTACTCTTTATTGCTTTATATTCACCGTCAAGTTTTTATATTTGCAACGAAATTTTAGTATCACTTAATTCACCCCCCTCTTGGGTAAAATGCTTGCTCTAACAATAAGCATAATGTTATTAAAAAGAATTTCCTTCTCCTTTCTTCAGCCATAATCGACACAAACAGTAGCCAAAAGAGAGAAAAAGGAGTTGAGAGAGAAGGAGAAGAAAACTTGCAAGGTAAGCTGATTCTTCCAACAATTTAGCTCCTAATATGTATACTCTTTCCTGTAAGCTTCTCTTTCATGGGATTTAAGGTATTTGAATCAAAACTTTTAGTGTGAAGAAGTTAGGCTTTTCAGCCATAAGAAGGATAAGCCAGAAGGAGCTTAAGGAAATCTCCAAAACTTCAATCTTTGATTGTTCTGGCTGCTGTGAGTAGTTTAATCGGTGAAATTCTGATTGATTTGCTTTGATTTCAAATTTGGTTAAGGAGTTGGCCTAAGTGTTATGCTAGCAAAATTAAGTCTAAATGGTAGTTATAACGTAATTAAATAGTTAATAAAGTGGTTAAGAGTAGAAAGGAACATGTCTATGGAGTTAGATTTAAAAAACCCTAATTTTCCTCGGAGTTCCTATAAGTTTCAGCATCATTAGTAGATTCCTCTAATAGTAGTCCTTTTTCGTTAGCCATCATAAATTTCCATATAAACATTTATCCCTTTTCATATCAGCATCATTAATAAACAATCCATACCCACTTTCTCATCAAACTAAATCCGTCAAGTATCATCTTCATCCTTTGTAGTCAATTCCAAATTCTACTCTAAAATTCACACTATGCACTTATGTACATGATCACAGTTTACACACCATGGTTTCCAACAACAATTCTATTTTGTCCTCAATTCAAACGTCATTCTTACATCTTGGTGTTTGTACCATTTATTCTTGTTATTGTTACTAATTATACTCAAGGTACAACTCCTCAAAATATTCCTTTCCAATTCACTTCAAAAATCAATTCTCTTTCTCCACTTACTGAATCCAAATCCATTTAAAACTCTTTCTTTCTTAAAAGAAAAACACTCAATTATAACATTAGTTAACTATCTTAATAACTAATTGTATTTGACGAGTTATAAGGAAGTATTTGACCTTTTAACATTATCATTCATAACGTACAAAGCTACTATCAAAATCTTCCTCAATGATCAACATTCCTATTTATCCTCAATTTCCGATAGCAAATGTTTTTATGTGATAATCCAGTAAATTCGTCCATGCAAGCCAACAAATCAAACTATCATAAAAATTTTCACTAGACTCTAGTAGGCACAAACACGGGCCTAACTAATAGTCCATTCTCTCACATTTTACCATTTCAAATATAATCAAGAGATATATTAATTTATTTTATCATCAAATACATGCTCATTCTATAACCATAAAATTAAGCAAAAGAGTCTGCTTATACTTTCGGCTTTTGTCCTTTATCACCATATAGTACTAAAAGAAAACTTGAAGTATGACCTAAACTTCCCCACTTCGAATACTTCATACAATTTCCTCCATGTCGTTTCCCATATCTCTTAGCTTCTAACATCTAAAGATGTTTATTTATTTATTTATATGAATTCGTGGTTTTTAGATACTAGCACTGCTTATTACTAGAACTTCGTAAACCTTGAATATTTTATTTTATTTTCCCTCTTGCAGGTTTCAAATAGAGAGATAAAATTTACTTTTTCTTCTTTTTTTTTTCTTTTTCTTGGCCTATCCCTACATCCAGCAATTTTCCAGATTCTTTATCTAGTATACAAAGGTTCTAACTCAAATCCAACCTTGCTACCCTTATCTAAAGAATTTTCGTCATCCACTTACAATCATTTACATCCTGAAGATACATGGAACTTATACAACTCCAAATAATTAGTTACGAACCCCTCTTCATAAAGATTTTCTTGTTTAAATATTAAAAAATTCACTCTCTCTTGTTTTATATCCCAATGCCTCAGGAAAAATAGAAACCAAGGACTTTCTTTAAATTACTCCCAAGTTAACACGCTTCTACTCCTAGGTTTGTAATTTGCCTCACCACCTTTTGTAAGCTTTCACCAATAATGTCCTAACAATTTGCACTTTTGATAAGTGATACCACTAACCACATAAATGCTTCCTTTAATCTCTCCACATTGCCCAACTTCAAATGAGAAAAGCCTATATCCAAATGACAGGGATTATATTTTTGCACATTTTCCAAAACTGGATAATCAAATCAACTTCCTTGTTTGTATAATCATTGTTCTGATATCCCTTTCTATCAAACTATTCGTATATATACACCCACTTATCAACTATTTGATATTTACTGCCCCAATTATCTCAAAAATCCATCATGATCTTACAACATAAGTCGATTATTCTACATTTGCAAACTTATTTTTCTTACCCTTTCTCCCCTCCTTAGGACGGAACCACAACTATAAGTAATAACAAAGTGACAATCTATAACTTAACTAAGAAATCTACTAAACTGGGAAGTGCACATGTCGCTAATACATATGTTGCCATGACTACCAAAAAACATTTTAAAATATAAAATCAGAACCTCGAAACACAAGGCTCTGATACCAAATTGTAACATTTCAACTTTTTAAACCAAATTTAACACATTGATTAAGTAACCTACCATGGAAATAAAAAGTTAAAACTCAAACAATAAAAATTTCCATGGTAGAAAGTTCTAAACAATAGTTTAAAAAAAAGCCAATCAAGGTAGAAAATGGGAAAACTTAACAGTAGAATGTCAACCCCGATTAATAGAACGTAATCAAAACAATTTGATAAATCATTTTCTAAACACAGCGAAAGTAAGTACTAGGGATCCCTGAGAAACAATTGGACCTCGGACATTCGAAACCCAACTATACAACAGTCCTTCCACAAGCCCAGATAACAACTTATTAAATCTCTTAATCCAAATCCATTATCACAAAATCACAGCAATAGGGGGCTCCGCTCAATAATACGAATATTTATCGAATATCTCAATCAAACACCAAAACCAATCATTTCCAAAACCTGAGTTCACAATACTCAATTTATATAGAATTCTCAAATCACGATTTAAATAGTTCCTAGGTCATGGCATTACATACGTAATTAGGAATGACAAATGATGACATGTGCAAGTAAGAGGAACCTTAATGAGAGCCTATAACTAGACTCACCCTCTTACCAACTTCCCTGTAGCCCTACTCATATCTCACCTGAAAAAAATGTAAATATAGCAACCGTGAGATCCAAAGATCTCAGTAAACATTGGTTATTCAGAAATATACATGCAAACCGAGATCGAGAACATACAGCTCGAAAATCAAGTTTAGCTTACAATAATTAATTTATACTGCTCTTTACATAAAACATTTAACAAACTAGTTCTCGATTCGGTTATCAAAACCCCATTCCAAATAGGTTCCAAAACGCTTGAAAATCACAATTCATTTTCCAAATATTGTTCACAAAAGATTTCACAAAAAAAAAAAAACATGTGTCAACCTTGTTGCAAAAAAATAATTATACAAAAACTTTATTATATTCAAATCATAAATCACATATATAACATGCCAAGCAAGTGATTGATGCACAGATCATCCTTATTACCCCGGACCAACCTTATAACCGCTGACTGGAGCCATAGGCTAACACATAGTCCAACAAAAACTCATCCATTTAACTGGATTGTCCCAAGCTCACCAGTTCTTAAGATGTACCTGGCCAAAGGTGCAGAGCTCTAGTCTGGACTATGGCTCCCCTCCTTAAAAGAATAAAACTAAGGAGGTGTCACATGTCCCACAGCTCCAATGCAATCCCGGCCAAAGGAAAACATGGAAGAAGGGGCCCTGACAAGTGCCATCCACTGTGCACCGAGTGATGGCATACCACGTGGTATTAACTTACACAAAATCTCCCATCACAACTCCACAACCATCCACTTGCATCAAGGCAATCAATCACAATCATGGCATGTATATTCGAATTCCAAATCATCGGTATGGCTCCAAACAATATTGATAAAAAAAAAACATTATCTCAATAATCATGAAGATAATAATACTATTTCAACTTAAGGAACCATAACAAGTGTGTTCATCATCTAAAACATAACATCATTTCCAAATTTTTCCATTATCACACACAAGCATGCTTAAACAATTTCCAATATACAAATCCATGAGTTCTAATACACACAAGCATGCTTGAATAGTTTCTAAGTATAATATTAGTTTCTATTAAATATACAATTTCAAATCAAGCCCTCCATAGGCAGAACAAATCCCAAAACAATTTAGTGTATATATATATAGTTGACAAGTATATAAAAGAATAACCAAAGTTACCTCTATTCCAAGCTTATTATTACCAACACTTGAGTGCTTCCAATTTGCCAACATCAAACAATCTAACTTCAATCTACATAATTATTATACAATTTCTCATTACTCAAATTGTCAAATAAATATTCAAGATAATTACATAGACTTAAAGTCTCTAACTCTACCTCTAACTTTTAAATCTCACTTATAATGTCTAATTCTTCATTCTAATGCCAATCCTATCATTTCTAAATTCCAATAATTCATTTGAACTAACAACTAACTCAAAATAATTCAAATTGATTAAAATCCCTAATTTCTCCAACTTAGGGTTCCAACCAAAATACCCATTTCCATTTTACAAGCTTAAACAACATTATAAACCGATTAAATATCAATTCTAACTCCAATAAACTTAACTCAACCATTAAACTCAAGCTTAATATGTAAAACTATCATCTTCAATCATAACATTTCTCTAACAATCAAACCATAACTCTAAATCTCTCAATTAATGTAATATAAAAATTCTAAACCGATTAAATGTCAATATTTACTTACCTCTACAAGCTTATGGTTCCCATTTGTTGAAACCCCATATTTGCTTCAAGCCCTAATCTTCAAACTTGCTTTTCTCCCATCACAATCTATATTTTTAGAAAGCTCTCAATGAACAGAAAAATATTTGGGAAATAAGTGTGGTGATTGGGGGATTTTATGGGGAAGAAATTAAGCTCAAAAGCATCTCAACTTCTCCATTAATGGAGTAATGGAGCTACTGGATGAATAACGAAACAGACGAGGGCACAGTGAGGCGCACGATGAAGGAATGAACAAGATGGATTATAAAATAGTGATGTGGGTCCCACACTTTTTTTTTTATTTCATTCTCCTTTAGTCCTTTTCTTTTTTTTTCTTTTTCTTGTTTTATTATTTCACTTTCTCCTCCTCTTTTTTTTTTTCTTTTCCACTTCTACGTTTTTTTTTTCATAACATAAAAAATTATTCATAACCCATTGAATCTTTAAGAATGGTACCAATGATTAAGTTATATTTATATATTTTTCTCAAATAAAATCTTCATAACATATAAATAATCATAATCATTTTGGTATTAAGATATTTTAAATACCTTTATTTAATCACTCCACATCTTATTAAGTTATCTCTTTTTTTTTTTCTAAATTTATAGTATGGGATTATTATCATAAAATTTAATGCATTTGTGATAAACTTTTTATACTTAAATAATTATATGGAAATTTCCCATTCACATAAACTAATCTCATTAAATTCAACTTATTATTAATAAATATACTACTCAAAATGCCCAATCATATTTTATTATTCCTATATTTTTTTAATCTCAAATAACGTATTAGTTTACTCTACACCTCAAATGACTTAATAAATTGCTTCCTAATAATGTTTAAATAATATGAGTAAAAATTAGGATGTTACACGAGCAATAAACACTTTTGTACTCGAGCACAAGTAAGTGTTGAATTGAAAGTGTTTGACAGAAGCATAATCTAGTTGAAAATACCAGGACAACTTGAGTAATGGACACAGCACTCGAGTGATGATATGATTTGTACTCGAGCATGAAGGCACACTCATGAAAGTGTTTGATAGAGAGCAATGCAGAGACAAGATATCATTATTTCACTAGAACACAGACTCAATACTCGAGTGATAGCCTCAAGCTCACCCGAGTCTTACCAAGTGTGGTACAGAAAGTGTTCACCCGAGAGTAAGAATAACTCAACTAGAAAACTGCACTCGAGTCCAGTCGAGTGAGGATAGAAAGTGTTTTCCTGAGAGTCAGCCAGTGCATGGAAGAGCAAGTGTACCCGAGTGGAGAGTACTTGCACCCGAGTGATACCTCAGCACCCACGAGTGAGAAATCTAACTCTCTCCATTCCTGATGCAAGTGCTGAAGCGAAAGAGTATCTTATATAAGAATATACTCTTCAATCGAGTAAGGATCAGTGTACTCGAGTGAGGCCCTACATCACCTACAAGTGCAAAATCATACTCTTGAAAAAATGGGGTGCGAGTGTTATCTAGAGATATGGGTTCGTAATACAAAATACAAGTGCACTCGAGTGAGAGGATATGTACTCGAGTGAGGACCCACATTACTCACAAGTATGAAAATGCACTCTCTCAAAATCACATGGAAGTGCAACACAAAAACAGTTGCAGAAGAGGAAATATGAAGATGCACTTGAGTGATACTCTGTCAGAAGCCAAAATGTAATAGACTTACAGCGATCAATCCGAATATGGTTTAATATTATTTATTCATTCTATTTTCACTTGTTATTATTATTTAACATCATTTAATATTACAAGTATGAAATAGGAGTTTGATCGTTTGAATTGGAAAGGCATAAAGGAAGTCAAACAATGGCAGACAGAATCATTATGACCAACCAAGCACGTACTTACCACGATATCTTGTTCAAAGATTTCAAACTTATGCATGCTGTTCCACAGTAAAATGCTCCGCTCTATAATGATTATTATTCAACGGGCAAAATCAACTAACTGACTATAAATGTAGAGCTTTAGAAACCATCAAGAACAACAACTAAGAACAAGAATACACACAAGCAAATTCACGAGTCTCTGTTATTCATATTTTCTCTATATTCATATTGTACTTCAGTGTTTATTATATTTTCTCTGAGAGAAAGCCTATATACACTTCAAATTCTATTTTCATTTGATCTCAAGGTACAGGGACCTTGAGAGGGTAGATATCCTTACGAGAGAAGAGTTGAGATAATTCATAGTAGGACTTTCTGCTCATAAGACTTACAAAGTACAAGCAGTAGAGAATGTTGCTGCTCATAAGACTTACAGTGGTGTAAACAGGAGAGAACATTGCTACTCATAAGACTTGTATACGTAAGCAAGAGAGAAAGGTCATAGGTTTGTTTTTCTGCACGTAAGACTTATCGTAAGGGGGAGAGAAACTTTTAAGTGTTAGAATATTTCTTCTCATAGTCCATTCAAGAACGATTGTTGTTTTGCAGTGTTCCGAGAGCCCATTGAATCTTGGAAGAATAGTGAAAATGTCAGTAGGTCTTAATCTCTGAGGACTGAACATAGGACTGGGTTTTGGGCTGAACCAGTATAACTCTCTGTGTGCTAATCTTCTTAACTCTACTCTATCTACAACATTGTCATGTCACCACATCAACTGAAAAATTTATCACGCCACCCAATTCACCCCTTCTTGGGTGAAGCTTGCCTCTTTCAAATATGTTTGTAAACCCTTTAGTTTACAATGTGAAACCCAAGGGTTGCCAGGAATTTTGCTTTACACTCTGATATATATGAATGAGATTTAGCTGCGCTAGGTAATGGTATTCGAAATGTGAATATGAGATCAGATGAATTGGATTTTGAAAGTCATTTGAGAAAACCCTTTCTCAAGGATGGGATTGTAGAATGAGTTTGGATTATATGTTGGTCTCTAATCCATTTTAATTACGTATTTTGAATCATAATTATGGAGGGGGTTACATCCCTCCTCTGCTTGCCCAATGTTTCGTGCGTCGTTCTTCTACTGCCCTAACGTTCGTGCGTCGATCCTTCGCTGACCCAGCCTCCATCCTCATCCATAGCACCGGCCTACATTGCTTCTCCCAAGCCCTAGCGTACATCGCTCTAACCAACACCTAGCCTCTGTTGCTCCTCCGATGGTGAAGGATCTGTTGTACCTTCAAAGGCCTATCATGCATTGCTACCCCCCACACACAGTCGCCGCCATCGCTCCTTCGCCAAGTCTTCAAAACTGAACAGAGAAGGTGAGTGACAACTCAAAACACGAATCATTAAAAATGACTCATAATGTTGTAAAAGCAAGCATCACCAATTGTTAAAAAAGCAATTTGTAGTTGTGAAAGTTGGAGTTTTGAAACTTGTCATTTTGGGTCAGGCATGAAAAAGTAGTTGTAAAAATAGTTCAAGATGTTGTAAAAACACGTGTTAAAGATTGTAAACTAAGAAACTTGTAGTGTTAAACTTTGAGATATAAACAAAGGCAGTTTCATTCAGACACGAGAAATAAGTTGTAAAAATGACTTAATATGTTGTAAAAACACGCTTAACCAGTTGTAAATTGAGAAATTTTCAGTGCTGAACTTCAAGATGTGAACTAAGGTAGTTTCATTCAGACACAAGAAATAAGTTGTAAAAATGACTCAATATGTTGTAAAAACGACTCAATATGTTGTAAAAACATGCTTAACCAGTTGTAAATTGAGGAATTTTTTAGTGCTGAACTTGGAGATGTGTAAAAAGATAGTTTCATTCAGACATGAGAAAGAAATTGTTAAAATGACTCAATATATTGTGAAAGTATGCTTAACGAATTGTAAACTAAATAATTTGCAGTGGTGCATAGTTGTTAAAAGGGCAGTGTCATTATGACATGAAAATATATTGTAAAAAAGACTAAACATGTTATAAACACAAGCATAATTGGTTGTTAAACAAAGCATATGTAATTGTCCTATTTAGAGTATTGGAAAAGGTCATTCAATTTAGGCAGCAAAAAGAATGTGTAAAAAATCACTTAAGCAGTTGTTATAACACACAATGACAGTTGTGAATTTAGAGACTTGGCAAACTTGAAATTAACTCATTGCATAAAAACATGTTGTGAAAATGACTGATGAAGTTGTCAACTATAAAATGACTGATGAACTAAGGGCAACTTTGTCATTTGACTTTAAGAAATAATCATAGAAAAGTCCCTAGGGACTTTTCTGATATTTGATTTTTCACAGGGACTTTTCTGTTATTATCTTTGTTCCTTGGGACTTAGGAGTGACTTTCCCAAAAATTTATATGCACTGAAATTTGGTCTATTATATGGTTGTGAAATATCAAAATTTATAGAGTGATAAGCTCTGCAGATTTGATGTATTAATGAGGCAAAATGGCATTGCGATATGAATTTGTACATTAGTCTTGGCAACCATAGTAAAATATAAATATTTCAGTATATTTTGATTAAATTATATTATGTTAATTATTACCTATGTGATCTTGATTGGACTGCTGATCCTTTGAACCACTATCCACTATGTCGACTGATACATTGAGGTCAATTTTCAATACCTCATTGAACTGAGTCTAATTGCATTAATATATCAGTAATTTTATGAATACAAAAATGAAAGAGATAATTCTTTAAGTTTTTTTTTTCACATCTATATAAATAATCACTAGTCAATGAAGCATTTTGATATTGTTAGTAGTAATATTTATAGATGATAACAAAATTAAAGAAGAGTTATTTTTCAGAGAAATATAATAATTCAAGTATAATATGTCTGAATATTTCCTGAGTTTCAATTACGTCATTATTTTGTGATATTTTGAACATAACTTGAAATGGTGTGGTTTATTGATGTTGATGATATCTGAGTTGTGTAGTGAACGCCTTCGGTATGAGAGAAATAAATCGTAAACAAAAAATATACAATTAATAATAAAACCACCATCCAACAGTCCAAATGTTAAATATAATTTTTTCTTTAGAAAAGTAAACAAGAACAAGAACAAAGCATTGTCTCCTTAGAAAGGGTTGGCATGAATTGCAAAATATCATTGTACTTGACAAAAGATAAAGGAAAATAAATACGGCTGTTAGAATGCTGGAGATAAAAGTTTTTTCATTTAAAAAAAAGTATAAAGGGAAAGTGAAAAATGTGAATCAAGCTCACAAAAACTTTTTCATACAAAAAAAAAAAAAAAACAATAACAAAACTTTGTCTCATTATATGGGTTGGTTACTTGATTGCACAATGTCATTATACTTTATGAAGTAAAAATACATCATACATAGAAGGTTCCCCCTATCAGGCTACTAGAGTAGATATAAAACAGTTTCCTTTTTTTTTTTAAAAAAAAGGCATAAAGCGAAAGTGAAAATGATTAAAAAAAAGAGTATAAAAGAAAAATAAAAAATGATGAATCAAGCTCACGAGAACTTTTTTCTTAAAAAAAAAAACAAAATAATAATAAATGTTTGTCTCATCAGGTGAGGTCAGTTATATAAATCTCACAACTCCATTGTGTTGTAGAAAGATAAAGTAAAACAGACATCATACATATAAGTTTCTGTTTAAACTACTAGAGATAAAACATTTTTTTAAAAAAGAAAGCATAAAAGGGAAAGTGAAAAATTGTTAAAAAGGGGTACAAAGGGAAAATGAAAAATGATGAATTAAGCTCACCACCAAAACTGTTTCTTAAAAAAATAATAATAATAAATCTTTGTCTCACTAGATGAGATTGGCTACTTGAATCGCATAACGTCATTGAACTCTATAAAGATAAAGTAAAAAAATACAACATACAAAAAAGTTTCCCTTAGACTACTTGAGATAAAACAGTTTCTTTTGAAAAATAAAAAAGTATAAAGGGAAAGTGAAAAATGGTTTTAAAAAAAAGAGTATAAAGGTAGAGTGAAAAAATATTAATCAAGCTCACTAGAACTTTTTCCTAATGAAAAACAAAACAATAACAAATTTTTATCCTACTAGATGGGATCGGCTACCTAAACAGCTTAGTACCAAAGATAAAGCAAAAAATACAAATATAGACAATTTTCCCGTTAGACTACTAGAGACAAAACAGTTTTTATTTTAATAAAAAAAGTTGTAAAAATTCTATTTAAATTCATTTGAAATACCTAAATTCAAAATCAGGCCTACACTTTAAACCAATCCCTAATAAGGCTGATAGGTCTGATTAGAAATTTTTGAATTTGTTAATTTAACTAATATATCCTTCTGCTATTTGTTAATTCGATTTACTTTATAATGTAAAACATGATGCTATAATAAATTAATGGGATTCAAGTATTCACTGGCGCTTATCCACTATTCAAGATTTTGTCATTCGGATTGTTGTTCATAAAACTAGGGGTCAGAAGAGGGCCTTTGCAATTTTTGCGCATAGGGTCAAGGAGCTAGTAAAAATGTTGTTTCTTTGGGATTCAAGTATTTTTGGATTTGGGATGTCTGCTACCTTTTTTAGTTGCATAAAATGAATGATATTTTGATATTATATAGATAAAAAATGGTCCAATTTTCAGGTTTTCATGATAATTCAAATATTACAGTTTTAAATTAAAAAGAAACATCACAATTTTAAAGCATGTAATCTTCAAAAAATCTTAAAAAATTGAAAATTGCAACATTGAATCTAATATGTTCACAATTTTTTTTTTTTTGAAAAACCAGCCAAATAGTCCAGATGAAAGAGAAAGGGTGGAAACAGCCGGAGGGACAGTGATAAGCTGGAACGGCGATCGTGTCTTAGGAATACTCGCCACTTCTAGATCCATAGGTACCATGCATTACCATCATCATCATCATGATGATTAATTACCTTATGATCTATTGAAAGAGGGAGGGCAACACCTCCACGACAGAGTACAGCTCTCGAGTTTCCACAGTTGGCGACAACAAGCTGGTCGCTGCCGACAACCACCACCACTGCCGTTGAGCCCACCAAGTCGCCACCATCACCGCCTCCAACTTCATTGTCCATCCTCATGAAGGACGAGTGCATTGCTTCCCGCCAATAATCCAATCCTGATCTCTTCTTCTGATCGTCGGCTCCCTCCTTTATATTTACTTGCTCCGCACCAACGAGTGCATCCTGTCACGGCAAGCATTAGCCACCGTGGCGCCACCGTGTCCGTCGTAAACCCCAAAAATGTCGTAGCTTCCCATGAATCCCGGTATTATCTTCACGGCGTCCTCCATCTTCCTCCGCCTTCCTATCACCGATATAGAACCGTGTGACGTGGAAGCTGCTCTATTTCTCCGTTCTTCTTCCTCATCCTCCTCCTCTTCCACGAAGGATAACTTCGAAGATAGTATCGTGAGATAGTTATCGCTGAACTCTCGAGGCATGGTTTTTTCCATTGAATCTGTTGTTGATGATCATGCGGTTGAATGAAGAGAAATGGAGCAAATGAAGAAGCCTTTTTCTATGCGTTGTAGTGACATGGGACGCGTGTGGGAGGACATATCAAGGAGTACATGTGGAGGGTTGAGATTGAGCAAGTGCCACGTGCCACGTTTTGGTGGGGAGTTTAAAAGTAAAAAGAGGAAGGCGGCAAGAAGGACGAAGAGTACGTAACGTACGTGTGGAGATCACCAAGTGAAACGTGGCGATTCAAACCGCCGCCCTTCATTTCAACTCAGCAGTTTCATGCCCCAGCACCTATTTATCTAACTTAGAAAGATTGAGAATCATAAAAAAATTATTTATGAAAACGTATATGACATGATTTTCTAAAAATATTTTTGAGCAAATTAATTTAGATAAAAATATTAAGGGAGAATTGCTGATAAATACTTTTTTAGCAAATTAATTGTTGAATGCTACCATGGAAGATCTAATGTACATAACGGAAGATATTTTGCACATAATGGAAGATTATTTGCACATTTATATAGAATATTTTTGCACACATGGAAGATGGTTTGCACAAAACGGAAGATCGCTTGTACACACGAAAGATCGCTTACACGCTTGGTAGCAATCAGAAATTAATTTACCACAAATATATTTTTGCGCAATTCTCCCAAATATTAAATATAAGAGATAAAATATTGGAAAGAAGTATTGCAATTAAAACCAAAATTCACCTTAAACTAAATTTTACATTTAAAGACTGAAAGAGCATTTAACATATCAAACTGGTCCTTGTTATAAGTCTTATATTTGGTTGCAAATATAATATTAAGGGGTTCTTAATAATTTTTTTCATAAATATAAAGAGAGATTAAAATTTTAATAATGATAAATTTAAATTTTTTTTATCAATTTATGACATATTTAATAATATTAATATCATCCTTTTATGTATATATCAACTCCAACGCTTGTTAAATTCTCCGAAATAAGTTCATATAAAAAATGATATATAGTGACATCGAATTCTCATTCTTTTGAATTAATTTTTTAATGTCCTACTTGTAAATTTATCTGGAGTTTGGTAGAATATTGAATGAAAAACGAAATAAAAATAAGAGAAAGTAGACTCAAAAAGCATCTCTAAAATTTATATTAATAAGTTCAGTTAAAGTTGGCAAACACACGCACAAAAACAAACAAACAAACAAACACACACACACACGCACATTTTAATTAGATCAAGGGTTTTTTCTTCGAGGCTTAGATGTTAAAGGGTTCCCACATCTTCCAACAAGTATGTTTCTCGGGATTTGAGCTTGTGTTCTCTTCTTCACGGGGGTGAAACCCTTTACCACTTTAACCAATAACTTGTTTGGTACACACACGCATATTATGCTTGTGTGTAGGTATGTCAAGACATTTGTACTTTTTATTTTATATTAGCAAGTATCTTCAATCTCTTCAATTTTTTCAAATTATTATTTATTTTATTTTAAAACTTCATAGTTTAAATTTACTATGATACACCAACAAGTTGATAGTTGAGGTGGTAAGAGGCCTTACCCTTTTAAGAAAAAGAATACAAGTTTGAATCATGGGAAACATACTTGTTGGAAAAGGAAACTTTTTACCTTTTATGCCTCTAGGAGGAAACTTTATATCAAATAAAAAATAATACTACAAATCTCACTCAGAATTACAAAAATGCCATCGCCTTTATTTTTAATGTCTCTTTTTTAAAAAGGGACGTCCTTTAGGGTCGTAAAATCAATATTTTGTAGTAGTGAGTGTACGTACGGTTACATAAGAATAGATGCAACCCTTAAACGTACGGTTATATAGGAATAGATGTAACCTTTAAAATAAAAAGGATATGACTCTTTATAACCCATTTCTCTCCATAAAGCTCCTCTTGAATTGGGCTTGGACCTTAATTCACCAAGGGTGGACTAGTATATTCCAACATCTCCCACTCACACTTGGTGGATTAGATGTTATAAGTCAAGTTTCTTTCTCCTACTTCTTTCATACTAGGTGTTTTGCCATGACCGCGTGGGCATGATGTCTTCATTTAGGTGCCTTGTACTAGAAATCCCCTTTTTACAGAGATCAACACAAGACAACCCTATAGTGCAGCTCAATATTGATATAATGCTTGAATGTCCTAGATTTACTAATATACACTTTACTCATGGCCAATCTAATCCCTCTTGAGTCAGTATAAAACTCAGATTGCCTTTCTCATATGCATAGTGTCTACACTTATGAAACTACAAAATAATATCATAAGAGACCGGTCTTAGACACCAACATAGGTGTGTATATTTCAGGTAATAATCTTTCTTTCGCCCATATATCACTTTGATATGTATCAATCACTTTCCTAACATAATGCCTTTAGATCGCATCAATCATGATCACAAGACAAAATGCTAAAGTAGCAGACGTTGAAACATATTTCCATAATAATGTCAAAGTTAAAGGACATCAATGAAGTGCTAACCTTTCATGGACTCACATAACAAATGAAACAGGGATTTATTCACTTGCTTCCTATTTGCAGTTCTTTAGCACATGTGGTATGAATCACATGCTACGGTATTACTCTTATACTTTAAGAGTGTATGTCGTTTGATTTTATCATTAACACCGTACAGACATAAGTTTGGACACTCCCAGTATCTAAACCCAAATTCCTTAACCCACTCATATTACATGACGTCAATTTTGAAGAATTTGTTGCCTAGCAACAGGTATCATGGACATGGGTTTCCATGATTTGATCCATACTTTTACAATCAAGGATCTCATCTCGACTTACTGCACTTTAAGTCGAGGCGATATAGTTTGTATTTCTTCTCTACCATATTAGCACTCTTGCTATTTTACTGGTGAAACAATTGTCTCATCTTTGCACACTCCTCCTGAATGTCAAAGGCGGTCGCTTGTGTAAGAAAGACGACCTCACCAACTTGTACGACATACTAGACATTGTATACTTACACACACATTAAAAGCCAAAATGAAGTATCATTACTCCATACTATCTCTATACCAAAGAACTTAATATGTTTCTCATACATGCCTTTGGTCATTAGGCTTAGTTAAGGGATTTTGCATATGAATACGTTGTTCAACAATAACTTTATGTCTTATGGCATCTTCATATAACTATGAATTTACATTTAGTCTATCTATAATTCTTAGGGTCTTTTACTTAGGTAATGGCTATGTGCATTCACAATACTTTGACACTAGATTTGAATTCTCATTTTCAAAATCTCTCATGTTCTATGAACATTACCAGCTATATAGCCTCTTGTACTATCATAGCACATACTTTGAACGTGTATAATCAATGTACTCTATAAGTATCTCAGTACCCTTATGTAAAACCATCTAATGTCTCTCACAATGGTTAGACTAATACCTAATTACAAGTCCTACCATAAGCATATATTGGTTTTGTATATATCATTGCATACATCATACTCCCACACAATTTTCCACAAGGAATCTAATTGAAACATCAAAACAACCAAATTTTCATTCCTTTAACATGTTTTGTTTTTGGCACATATTCAACACAAAACCCCAAAATTGCCAAACTTTACATTTAAGCTTTAATTCAATTCTATCTATCAAAACACATAACAAGACTCCATTTCTATATCCACAACATGCCATACACTCAATGGCCCTAATTTTCAAAAATAGGGAAAAATTCCCAGAAATTCAAGATTTAACCAAATGCCCACAAAACTTATATGAAAGTGTTCATCTTACTCACCTCTACAACTTTCTCAAAGGTGTTCCTTGCTTCTCCAATCACTAGATTTCCTTGAGTGCTCAAAACACCACCAATGGAAAATCTAAAATAATAGAATCAAAGCTCTCAACACAAGGAACATGATTAAAGAAAAGAGTTTTAGCATAGGAGTTCATTTAGAGGGTCAAAATGCTCACATTAACTAAGAGCTTTTTCTTATTTCCTCTTTAAACATGGCTACCAAAATTTTGGAGAGAGAAGAGAGAGAAATGAGAGAGATAAGAGTGAAGAAGAAGGTGAAATGATCACTCTTGAGCCCCCATGCTTGCTTCAGCAGAAACCAAAGAAGAGAGAGGGAAAGAAAATGATTAAAATATTGTATTTTGACTTTCTCAATCACTCCTTCATCATCTCCTCTTGCCACTTGTCAAACTCTCATTGGCTCTCATAAAGTAAGTAACTAGTTAGTTACTCTAACTACTCCATTAGCCATTTAGTCATATATCTCATTCCTCTTAGTTAGTAATTAATTTCTCCATTAATCATTGACTAATTGACCAATAATTTCCATTCTTTCAATTTTTCCCCTGATTATGGCACATTCACTTGAATTGCCACATAACACATATTTTAATTCTTTTCTTCTTCTCCATGTGCCATTCCCTCTAATTTTAGCTCAAGAACTACTTTATCACATAATTATGCTAAAATATAGGGTGTTGGGCATTTCCAATAATTAATTCGGGTCTCAATTCAACTTTAATTCATAAAATCATTCTCAATAAATGTCATTAGCCTTTAATCAAATTTTGGGCATTACAGAATTGATTCTACGGCACTTTTAAATGAAGCGCTAGAGCTTTAATATGCCTTATACGGTGCTTAAACTGAAAGCACCTTACAAGGTAACATTTTAAACGACACTTAAAAAGAAAGCTTCGTACAAGGTCATATAAATTTTCACAGCATGCCATTTTCCCTGCCATTTTTGTCTTTCTCACGCGTCCTTTAGCTCTCCATTTCTCAAAACTAATTGGACTACCACATTATCTCCATTTGGTCCCCACTCTACATTTCCTTATCCATTGTCTCCACTGCCTCCTCTCTTTGACGGCGGGAATTAGAAGCTTCGTTGGTCCCCACGTTTTGATTTTCTTGTTTCCTTGTCCGAATTTCTTCAAATCTTTTTAGTCACCTTACTTCCATTACTTTACAAAGCTTGGTTACTTTGTCTGAAGCTCCTACAAGAAGTTCCCCAGCTCATAAGTTTTTATTAGATATAAGTTTAAGATCGTATGTTTTCTTCTTCTTCTTCTTCTATTTTTTTTGTAAGAATCTGTCATGAATCTTATATGTGTACTCATGATTTATTTTAGGTTTTTATTTGAATTTTCAACTGTCTTGTTAAAGCTTGGTCTCCTGTCTGTGTTTGTTCCTTGTCTTAGCCTACAGAAGTTTCTAGCTTGTAAATCTTTATGTGTTTTTTTACAAAAGCTTAAATCATACATTTTTTTGTTCCCTTTTAAATTTGGGTGTATGAAGACTTGTCATCAATTTAGAATAGTTGATTGCCTAAAGATTTCTTATGTGTCCTACCAATCATTAAAGGAATGATGAACTAGTTAGAGTGTTACATATCATTGAACTATGTAATATTCCATTAATTTATTTTGTTGTGAGCTATGAAAAATTATTATGATGCTACGGGATTAATTGGTTGATTTAATACTTGAAAAACTTAAAATTTGAGGATGTTATGCTGCCGATTTTTTTTAAATAAATGCTAGAACATAAAAGTAATTAGTAACTGCAAGAAGCAAGCAACTAACCAGTTTTAAAAATATGTTTAAGGTATAGATGGATAAAAAATGGATGTCATCTAATCAATGCTCAAGGGAATATATAGATGGGGTCAAAGAATTTATTAGATTTGCAAGCGAGCATACAAATGATCTTAACAAAATCTTGTGTCTTGATTTTTTTCCTTGTATGTTTGATTACATGTATTCATATATTTTAACTTAATTTACTTTGATTTCCATGTTTGTCACTTGTACGTGCGCTGATGTTTTGTTTGGTTTTTCTAACTTGTAGGAAAATGGATCCACACAATGGAGATAAAGTTCCCGATGTTGAAAATGATGGTCAACCAGCATTTGAGGCCTATGTAGCTTGAGGCGGGACTGTAATGTCCAAATTGATCAAACTGAGGAGCAAAGGTATTAGGTTCGATCTGTAATGGAATGAAAAGGGAAATCCAATCGGACTGAATGCTAGCACATTCATTAATTACCTTGGACTGTTGTTAGAGAAAGAGTCCCCATTACAGTTTCAGATTGAAGATGGGGAAAGAAAAATTATTCTAATATCATCTTGGGTACCATTAAGGTTAAAAATTATTTAATTTTTTATTCTGGTTATTTTGTTTTATGAAATTACAATCTTGCTTCTTGCAGTTAATAATTACTTTTATTTTCTGGCATTTATTTAAAACAATATGTTTAACCTTAACAAAACAAAACAACTAACAATTTTTAAAAATATGTTTAAGCTATAGATGGATCGAAAATAATTGTCATCTGATCGATGCTCAAGGGAATATATCGATGTGGTCAAAGAGTTTGTTAGATTTGCAAGCGAGCATATAAATGATGTTAACAAAATCTTGTGTCTTGATTTTGTGCCTTGTATGTTTGATTATATGTATTCATATATTTTAACTTAATTTACTTTGATTTCCATGTTTGTCACTTGTATATGCGCTGATGTTTTGTTTGGTTTTTTTAACTTGTAGGAAAATGGATCAACACGATGGAGATGAAGTTCCCAAGGTTGAAAATGATGGTCAGCTAGCATTTGAGGCCCATGTAGCTTGAGGCAAGATTGTAATGTCCAAATTGATCAAACTAAGGAGTAAAGGCATTAGGTTAGATCTGTAGTGGAATGAAAAGGGAAATCTAATCAGACTGAATGCTAGCACATTCATTAATTACCTTAGGACTGTTGTCAGAGAAAGAGTCTCTATTACAATTTTAGATTGGAGACAGGGAAAGAAAAATTATTTTGATATCATCTTGGGTTCTGTTAAGGTCAAACATTATTTACTTTATTATGCTGGTTGTTTTGTTTTATGAAATTACAATCTAACATGTGTGTTTTTTTTCATACAGTCTTGTTTCTTGAATGATGAAGATAGAGACAAATTTGTGCTGTGAAAATGTGGCAAACTTTTGAGAGAATTTTGTTTCATTCTTGTCAAATTCTACTTACGGGACAACAATAATAATATAAATCATTCACCGCCGCAGTTGTACAAGAGAATAATAATTCAAGAGCTGTAGGATGAGTTTGTGAGCACACATACTACTGCGGAATTTGAGGTAATATATTATTAGCCTTTATGGAGTATATATAATGTATTTGTAATTAATATTTACTAATGTAATTCATTTGAATGTAAATAGGAAAGAAGCGAGCAAAATCGTGCAAACACGTCCAACATGCAATATCAGTATATGAAAAAACTGGTATCGTATGCAATGTTGGAGTAACAATTAGTAAGAACTAATCACTATTTTATATGAATATAAATTCTATGACTAATTTTTAACTATAACTAACTTTGATTTGCAGATAGAAGACTCACATTCTGATGTCACACATATACCACAACATGATTTGTCATTGGTCGGCTGCACAAATAAAAAGGGTGACATTCCAAGCGAACAAGCCAAAAAAGTAATAGAATATTGTGTAAGTCGTGGATTATACATATAATAAAGATTTATCTTTACTTAAATTATTCTTTTTTACACTAACTAATATTGTTGCAATGTTTTTGTAATAGTGTACAATAACGCAAGAGCAACCAAAGTTGGTGGATTATGTTGGTCATGGCGATTTGCTTAGCAAAGTGATTGGAGCTCTTGAGTATGATGGTAATGTTTGGGGTACTGGTTTTACATTAACCCAAACATCTTACTTTGGACCCCAAAAGCATCCCAATAAAAATGACTTCTTACAACTAAAGGAGAAGATTTTTTGCTACAAGCAGCAAATGAGTGGCTATAAATTGTCATATACATTTGCTAGAAGAGAAAAATACGTTATTGATGGCTCAACTTGATGCCTTACTACAGTCTAGGCTAGCACATAGTCTAGAATATGATAGCATAAATGCGAGGGATAGTTGGCCGTCCACCCCTAAAGTCCCTATACCTTTGGTAATTAATTTCGTCTATAGTTAACTTTTTCTTACGTTTTACATTAGTGTGCCTAAATATATTAATTATATGTTTTATAGGGCGAATCGGAGTGTAAGTTGTATGCTGATGAGTCTTTCAGGCACGCAATTGCTGTAGATGTGGCCTACAACTCTGACAATGATATACTTCATAATTCATCATTGCCCCCAAACACACTTTGAGTAAAGGTTGATGTATGCACAATTGATGACGTCCTCCTACCAATCCCTTCTAAAGATGAACATATAATGGTCAAAGAAGTTGTTGGTGGTTATGTTGTATGGCTAATAAGTCTGATTGAGCCATATCAAAAGGTAGTTAATTTACAATTCTTTCTACTTTTATTATGCACTTCCATCTACAATGATAAGATTTAATTTCATTATTTTTGTAGTTTGCTGGTTGTCATAATGGAGAAAGAATTGAAGGGCTTGGGAGACTCTCAAACTATTCAGCAACCCAATAGAAGTCCCAACCCTCAACCGCAACAAAAGCAATAGACAAATATGCTCATATCACTAATAATTGGCATCAGTGGTACCATATTTTATCTATTATTCTCTAACCTGGACCGGATCGACTAAACCAGACAAAAAACTAGCTAACTGGCCAGTAAACCAGTCCGGTGACCAGGTCTGGGTCAAGTTTTTGATTTTTTTAAAAAATATCATTTTTTTTTATATTTTACCTTTACAATTTTGATACTATAAGCCTAAAATCTTCCATCTCTCACCAGTTTAGTCTCGGTTTGACTCCGGTCTGACCCACTGACCCTTGACCCAGTACCCTGACCGGTTCACTGACCGGTCCGGGTTTAATTACCTTGATTTTATCAGCCAAGGAGGTCAGGAAATACCTTTTGATAGTGTAATATGTCATATAGAGATAACTGATCATGTCGATGGTAGTGTACTGAACGAAATGCTTACTCGTGGATGGGTTAGTGTGATAGCCATCAACATGTGGATTAGGTGCTTTATCATCATCATCTATCACTCTTGTTATTATTCATCATTTAATTTTTTTGGTTTTAATGACATTGTTTATTTTCTATAAAGGCATTTGTACCACAATCTATTAGTGGGAACAAGAATTGTGCATATATTTGTATTTGTCAACCCACACCTCTTTGGCGAGCATAGGGGTGATTTGAAAGGGCAATCAAATGATCTTAAGGACATCTTCATGAGGAGAGAAACCCCTAATATGTTCTTTATTTGTTATACAATCCAGGGTAAGTTATTTGTGACAATATTTTAATAATGCATGTTTTTTTATTCTTTCACTTTTACCATAACATTATTGTCAAAGTAAAATTTTCAAAATATTTTAGGGGATATTGGATTTTGCTTGTTATCTATCTATCATTAGCTAAAATCCCCATGTTTACTATGTAGATCCTCTAGTGGCTGGTTATCCAGAGAATCGGCCTGATATGATGATTATAATAATAAGTGTATAGGTGTGTGTGTAAGTATTTGCATGTGTGATTATTGAATAACCAAAATAATCAATCACTACTTGTTTTGTAAGTGCATTGACCGCTTAGCAAAGCAATATTGTATTGAGCTATTCTACATACAAAGACCCAGTCAAAGCCTATACCTGGAAGAAGATTACGGTCCTTCTATATGAATTTACTCAAATTTGTCATTCAAAATTTTTTCATCAAAAATTGACTTTACTATTTCTTTGTATTGTTGTAGTGCCTATTCCAACCAAACGACAATGATTGTGGTTATTACATTATGAAATTTATGAAAGATGTAGTTACTCATCATCATCTAAATTATGTCCCTATGAAAGTAAGTTCAATTATTTTACTTGCAGTTCATACTATGTTTTAAATTTAATTAACAAGTGTCTAAGTTAATTGATTTTTAGTGATTTTAATTTGTTCTATACATGATTTTTATGTAGTATTATGAACATCAACGTTATAACTAATTGATTGATCGACAAGTGGATGAAATCATTGAGGAATGGTGTGAATATATGGTTAGACAATTAGCTAATGCTAGGTTGTTTCTTGCCTATTCTTGTATGTGTTGTTTATTCTCATAAAATTAGTTGTATGTTACACTTGTTATTACATTGTAATTCCATACATACACTTAATACTCATTTTATGAATTAGTTTTGTGTTGTTTCATTTTGTTTTGCTTTGTTTATTTCATTCTTTACGGCTTTTTGTTTCCTCTCAATTTGAATTGCTATGGATTTGATGAATTGGCCTAGGTTCACCAAGTTCAGGAAAAGGAAATAATTATGTAAAATAATATTTAAAATAAATCCTCACCTCCTATGGCGCTTTTCTAGAGAAGATCCGTGGGAGGTACTAATCTCGTACGGCGCTTCATAGATGAACCATCGTAGGAGGCTCTTATGGTGCTTTATCTTGAAGCGCCGAAGGAATCTACTCGGTACTTATGAAGTATGAAGGAGGTTCTATTTAAATAAAAAAATACAAGCTACGAAGCTTTTAGAAATTCAAGAAGAGCCATAGCTTGCTTTTATAGCATTGAAAGGTATGGTGTTTGGTAAGCGCCATAATATTCATAAATATAACCATCGTTTATTAGCTTTTTTGTAGTAGTGAAATTATTTTCTAGACCAGTTGTCTTTGTAACTAGTCTAAAAGTAGAAATTTTATAAAATAAATTGTTTGCTTTTAAAATGGACTTTTGCATTGCGATAATCGGTATAAAAAATAATATTTTTTAAAATTATATAGGTTTTTTCCTTGAAACCCTTTTTAAATATCTGAAAAACTAATACAATGAAAATTCAATAGCTAGCCCAAAAATTTCATTTCAATCAATATGATGCAATACAAAGTTTAAAACATATATACTTTAACAAACATTTACATCCACTTTATCATACATATTATTGAGTCTTTTGCCATTTGTTTTTTCAATGTTTATTTTCCTTCTTGCTTGCTTGCCTTATTTGGCAACCTCCAAAGAGGTTAGATGATTTTTTAGTGTTGGATTTTGTGGATGTAGTTTAACCCTTGACGTATGTTTACTGCTGATGCCATGTTCCCTTTACTAAAGGTCAATTGGTATAGATATACCTCTACCAAGTCCATTCCCTTTCCTTATCCTCAATTGGTCTCTCTCTTCTTTAAGGCAAACACAATTTGGTACATGGACCAAATGAGCCATTGGTGAGGATACAGAAGTTTAGTAGGTTATGCATATAGAGGATGAAGATCTAATTGCCCTTACTTGGTCCACAGAGTTCCATAAGAAAAAGGCAAAGGAAGGAAGCTGAGACTTCAAGTATAGATGAGGCCCAGTCTTCAGCTAGAGCTAGTTCCCCTAGTCCTTCATTCTTGGGTCCATCTATCCAGGGTTACCATAGAGAGTCACTTCATAGATTTCGCACAAAGCTAGCCTCCAACAAAGTTGTGTTTATTACCTTTGTGAATGATAAGATAATATAGCCGTGTGACATGGTTAATCAAAACTTCAAGGTTATGGTTGAGTAGCAAGAGGCTCACACTAGAATAATGATTGAGTTTGGCAGCATGTTGAGGAGAAATGAGTACATATTGGATTAGTTTAGAGATTATTTGGGTATTCCTGCTCTTGAGGTGCACTTAGAGCCTATTGGTTCAGAGACTTAGCCCTCTGAGGTTGCCCCTTCTCATCCCATTCCTTTAAAAGCCCTAGTTACCTCTTATCCTCCTCTTGAGGCTACTTCTCAGAGCAATCCATTCACTCTACATGGTCCTAACACCTCCACCCATTTTGATGTTTCTCTTGATCTAGATCCTCCTCATTCACCATCAAAGCCCTTGAGTACTGACCATGTTCCTTTCCTTGTTCCACCTCATAAGGAGACAGTACTTTAGTCACCTTATAATTCTCATGGTTCTGGAATTAGTCTTAGCATTCAGTGGCATTGATTCTCTATTTGATCAAAATATTGAGATTCTTGAGCCTACTTTTGTGTCCTCTTTTAAGCTAGTACCCTTTCATCCATATGTTCCTGACCTTAATGATGAGCTGGTTATTCCTCTGTTGAAGCTTCTTACTCCTCCTTACTTAGATTCACTTACATTAGCATATCATGAAAATTCTGATGATGATAATGATGCTTCCATACCCATTGATCCTCTTACAGGCCATTGTTCCATAAACTCCCTCTTGTTATTCCTCTACTGAGTCGACCCCATTGTTACTCTTGCACCTCTCATAGTCCACCCTCCATCTGATGACCTTACCTTTCCCACTCTTTCCCCCTTTTAATGATGACAAAAAGGGGGAGAAGGAATCTTCTAGTGATGATGGTGATGGCAATGCTGCATAGGGAATGTTCTAGAGTTTTACATTGTATTTTGTCAATTTCATATATTTATTTTGTGTTATCATTGCTATTTCATTGTACTTTTGTGATATTTTGGACTTGACTTGGATTTTTTGTATTATTTTAAACTGTCTAAACATAAAAATAAGTGGTAATGCAATGAAATATAAGCTTTATTCCTTTTGTGTGATTAAGATTGGATTTTATTCTTTATTAGTGCATTACAAAATGAATGTAAATGATTATCAACATTATTGTAGTTTTTTAGAGAGTTTTCAAAATTATGTTACAGTTTTGCCATCATAAAAAAAAGGTAAGAATGTTATAATCTAATTTTTTGATGATAACAAATATTAGGAGTTTTGTTTTGCAAGAGAAAAGCTATTTTGAAAACTTATATCATGATTAAGGATGATTGCTAAGGGTGATCACTTGATTGGTAACAAGAGTGATGTGAAGAAAACTTGTTTTGTCAAGTCAGTCGAGTGACCGCCCAAGTGATGTGACCATTTTTCATTACTTGAACCCACTATTAGCTATATGACCAGCTTTTAAAAACTTTAGCTGATCATTTGAGTGAGCACTCGAGTGATGCCTTAAGAAAAGTCTATCATTGAGCAGGCATTAGAAAATGATCACTGTTCAATAGGATCATTAGACTGAGCACTTGAGTTATGAATTATTTTTTTAGGATAATTAACAAGGCATTGGATAGTGATATGATGAATAGTAATCATTGAGCAGACACAGGATAGTGATGAACTATTTTTGAAAATTCTTGAAGGGTCACTCAAGTAATGAAGTCTATTTATTCATCACTGGCTAGATACTTAATAGTTATACACTGTTCATTTTGTCATTACATCTTGATCACTTGAGTAATATTGGTCACTAGACTCTACTAGAAAGTGATACACTATATTTTTTAAAACCAAGAGCACTCGAGTGACATGGTCCTTTTCTCATTACTAACTAGTCTATTGATAGTGATGCATTGTGTGTATATATTTCAAAAACCAATAGCTAGTGTCCTCTTAGTGACATAGTCTAACAAGACTATATCACTCGAGTGATAATGTCCCTAACTTTAGAACGCTATCTCAAATTTTTTGATACTCATTCAAATCACTCTTAAAACTTGTTCCTTTTGCTTCCAATTGATTCTATATACTACTAATCATCTTTATGAACAAGTTTTAAGTATTTAAACATGAATTAAGTTCAAATCACTAAAAGTACTTTTGTGTTAGAAGCATTAAATGCAAACCACCTCATTCAATCTAATTGCTCCTTGCCTTTCAATAGTTATTTCAATAGTTATATTCAAAGCTTCAACTATCATCAAATACTCCCAGCCTATAAATATAAGAGCATTCAAGACAGAGCCAACAACTTACAACAAGCATTTATTATGCAATCAATTTCTAAGTATTGTGCTATGTTTTTCTATTATGCTTTATACTTCAATGTTTATCACATTTACTCTTTGAGAGAGATTAAGTCACCCCTTATTTTGTACACTCTAGTTGAGCGCTCAAGATTATAGGATCTTGAGTGAGATTGATTACAAAGTGTAAGGGGGAGTGAGTTGTCTTTGAGAGAAACTTGCTTGTACTGAGGCACGAAGAGTCCAGATAATCTTATAGATATAGTGGAACTCTCAAAAAGACTTTTGGAGACTAGATGTAGGTCAAGTGGTTAGACTAAAGCAGTATAAATCTCTCGTGTTCATCTCTTATACTCTCCTTGGTGATATGGTTCTAACTCAGACCTCTTCATTTATTTTGTTTTAAGTTTTTTAAAATTTAAATGTCACCTAATTCACTCTTTTCTTAGGTGAAAGGCTTGTCTAATATCTCTATCTTCCAAAGATGCTGAGTACATCGCTGCTATTAGTTGTTGTGCCCAAGTTCGATAGTCAAAATAGCAACTACAAGATTTTGGTATCAATCTTAAGAAGACACCAATCTATTGTGACAAACAAGCACGAAAGTCCTTGCCAAGAATCTAGTCCAACACTCCAAAACCAAGAACATTGACATAAACATCACTTTATCAGAGATCATATGCAAAAGAAGAATGTGAAAGTGGTCTTCACACCTTCTCATCTTCAATTGGATAACATCTTCACCATACCAATTGCCAAGGATCAATTTTTGTACATAAGAAGAGAATTAGGAATGGTAAATCCTAATGAATTGTAAGGAAATTCTTTCTTTATTTTCATTCTAATTATTTATTATATATGTTTTGATGATTTATGATCTAACTTAAGCATCAAAGTGTATACAAATTTGTTTTGGAGCAATTGTCAAATGGCTTTGCTTTCAAGTACAAAGAACATATGCTAATAGAGTAGACCTTACTAGCATATCACTCTAATGATGATTGCTAGTAATGATGAAACCCACTTGAGTGATCACTAGAGTAAGGGATGTTGTAGAGTAAGCTAAAGCATAATTCATCATTAGCGAGTGCCTCGTCAGTTATAAAGAAAAATAAGATGCAAAGTGAAGGATCACTCAAGTGATCATCATCACTATGTTGTGCTTGCTCAGAGATCAAAAGAAAAGGAAGACTTGGATAAACCTCAACTCGAGTGATAACTCAAGTGATCAAAAGATGATACATAAATGTATTATAATCAATTATGCCTTGAGTGATTATGAGACTCACTCGAGTGAAGTATAGTATCTTAACTGAGTACATTTTTCTAAAGTATATCACTCAAGTATCACTGGAGTGATGATCGAGTATGATTACTTGAGTAACCACTCGAGTAATGTGGGGTTTCTTGAGTTAAAACCCCTAACAACGTCATCACTTTCAAATCTCAATCATAGGTTCACTTTTGTTGCTTAAACTCAATCTTCTCAGTCTTGATTCCTATTATCTTTTTGGCTAAAACCCCTCTCTCTAAACTTGATTGTAACCATGTAATCCTTCCAATTTTAAAAATTTATATGACAAACCCTAGGAAGGTTGAAGATCAATTTTTTGATTCTTAGTTGCTCCGAGCTATGTCACGCACCAAGGAGATTAATAAGGATCCAAAGATGACTCCTTTACCAAAGTAACAAGCTTTTAAGTGTTCCAAGCAGTCCAAGTCAAAGAAGTACCCATGGCCAAAAGTAAAGGAAGTAAGGCTATCTAAGACTAGACTCAATGCTAATGGAATTATGATTCAAGAGCCTTGAGAGACTCAGTCTATGTCTAAGGTAGCTTCTACAAGTCCCTAGGATAAGGGAAATGGTCAAGCTCTAGGTGTAACCCCCTTCATGATCAAGGCTGAGATTAAGTTCATAAATACATGATTATATGGAATTAAAGACCATAAAATGAATTGGGACTTATTAAAATTAAACTTCCCAAAATGGGGTTTCCAAAAAAAACCTTTCTAAACCTATTCAACAATAGTCTCATATTCATACTTCAAATTCACAATTGGCCTGTACAATTCGATTCCATTTATAAATATCAAAGCACAATGTGAATTCCCGACACACTCGGGTCTTATTAAACAACTAAAGGGTTTATAAGGCAAGAATGCCTATAGTTAGTTTCCCAAATCAGGGGATTACACAAATATTATCCAATATCTCCAAAATATACATGTAATTTCCAACAAAATATTCAAATAATTTACATAATGATAACCAGTTATCCAAAATATAAACTCCTAGTCAAAGCTCTATCTGCCATTCGTCACCTGCTTCTCGTTAGATCCACCAGCCCTGTCTAAAAATTTGTTTGGGAGAGAAAGATTTTAAGGAATCCCCAAGTTTCAAATCACTCATAGTATGCACAACCACAAAGCATGAAAGCAAATTATCACACAACACATAGCAACTACTGTAATGACCCAATTTGAGATTAAGGGCTAATGACTTTGAAATTGCTTGTAATTAGTGTAATTAAACACTTTGGAGTAATATGATGTGAATTTGAAATAAATGTTCTTAGTGATAATTTATTCACCATAGTGAAAACCAGGGGTAAAATGGTAAAATTGGAAATTTACCGACCAATTGGTCAGTTACCAAAGAGGAAACTCATTGGTGATTTGAGATCAATGGTTAAGATTCATTGTCAATGGGTCAGAATTGTATGCTTTGAGATTATGTGAGCTCATGAAGAAAGTGAGTAAGATGTTGCCAAGTGCAATTTGTGGACTATAGGATGATGCCAAAAGTCAAACACCCACCTTTTCTCTCTCTTCTCTCTCCTATTCGGTGGGGAGTATGGGCAAAGGGAAAAATTACACTCATCATCATCATCTTCCTCATCTCTCATAATCTTTCTCTATCCCTCCATTTTCGGTGAGCACCAAAGAAGAAAGAGAAGAAGAAAGGTGAGATTTTGATGCCTTTATGGACTTCTAATGCTCTAGACCTCTTCATTAATCTTGATCATAGTGTTAAGAGCTTCATCTTGGTGGTTTCAGAATTTTGAAAGGTGGTAGTTTAAGTGTTAGAGTAGATTTGGCAGTTTGAAAATCAAGGTTTTGGCTTTGGCAAATTGAAGAGGTAAGGATTTGATGCTTTTTGGTATATTTATTGTGATTTTTGGTTAAGGCTGATAAATTTTAGAATTTTTCCTAGTTTTATGCCAATTTTTGAATGCATGGATTATATGATGAATGATGTTGGAACTGGTCTATTATGGAGTTCTTGAGTGTTGGATGTGATTTGGAGTTTTGAAAGGGAGATGAATGAATTTGGATATTGTGTGTGTTATAGAGACTCAAGAGTATGAATTGTTGTTAGAATGGGTTTTGAGTGTTTTGGAGCTTACCAATGGGTTCCTTATGCCATTTTAAGTGGGAATGAGCTTTGTGTTAAGTTTGGGAACCATTGGGATCAATTTTGGTAAATCTGGGAATTTCTGTTAGTTGCTGCGATCTGGCAATCTGATGAGCATCACTCGAGTGAGGAGGGTCTCACTCAAGTGCATCAATCTAATCTTTCCTTTTTCCTTCGTATTTTGCCTGAGTTTTCATGAAGGAAGCTTGAGTGCACTTCTTAACCCGCGAGTGATATTGTTGATCACTCGAGTGAGCATGGGTTCACTCGAGTGAAGGTGTGAGTTCATGTTTAAAGCTGTGTCTCGGCCAAGCACTCGCTTGCCAAATTTCAAGAGTGTGTTCTGACACTTGTAAGTACAGTATTCTCACCCAAGTGCCAAGGGTTGTACTCGAGTGAGCCTTTTCCTCTGAAGTTGTCTGTGCTCTCGGGTAAGCACTTTCTGTGTTGCACTTTCGGGGACTCGAGTGAATTTGGAGTCATCACCCGAGTGCGAATCATTATGTTAGATCCCAAGTTTTGATGATAACAATAATTCAATTATGTGTAAAACATGTTTTTAGAAGGTTAAGAAAAGATTCCAAGTTACCAAATGCATATTTGAAGTTTGCTGATATCTGCTGTGAAAATGCACTGGAGTGCTCGAGCATGAAATTTGCACTCGAGCACAAATCACTTCTGTACTCGAGCAGGTGTGAGAGAAAGCCAGGAAGTGAGTACCCGAGAGGCATTCTCCCTTTGTATTCACTGGATCACTCGAAGCACAAGGTATGCACTCGAGCAGAGAAGTCATTCTCACTCGAGCACACATGCGAGTGAGGGTATGCGAGTGTTTGGCCGAGAGCAAGTAATGGCATGCTTCCTCTATTCACTCGAGCAAGGGTCTGCGAGTATTTGGCTGAGAGCAAGTAATGGCATGCTTCCTCTGTTCACTCGAGCAAGGGACTGCGAGTACTTGGCCGAGAGTCTTGAAGTACAGAGAAGTACAAGTGTGCTCGAGCACACCCATCCATGCTCGAGTGACACATCAATGCTTGCGAGTGAAAATTTCATCTCTCTCCAGATCAGTTGCGAGTGCTTGTTCAAAAGGTATAATTCTTGAGAATATTCTTCTCACTCGAGCAGAAGTCTTTGTGCTCGAGTGAGGGCCCACATCACTCGCGAGTGAAAATTCTATCCCTCTGAAATTCTGATGCGAGTGATGGTTTAGAGAGCATATTCCTTGAGAATATGCTTCTCACTCGAGCAGAGGTAAGTGTGCTCGAGTGAGGGTCCATATCACCCGCGAGTGCAAATTCTCACTCTTGTCAAAATGGTATGCGAGTGATGACCCGAGAAGACATTCCCTGTGTAAACTGCAAAGATCACTCGAGCAGAGGTTTTGTGCTCGAGTGAGACCCCTCTTCACCCGCGAGTGAAGATGTTGTCTCTCTGATTTCCTATGCAAGCACAACCCGATAACAGAGGTACATGAAGGAAAATAGGAGATCACTCGAGGTGAGCCTTTCATGCTCGAGTGATGCCCTGTTTGATCACAGATAATGCTAAGTATCACAACATTCATTACGAATATGGTTTATTGTTATTAATTCATATCATCATTACTTTTTATCATTGTTTAACATTGTTTTAAATGTTTTAAAAGTATGATACAGGAATATGAACGTTTGAATGCATCACATGAGGAAAGTAATACAACGGCAGACAAGATGATTATAAACACGCTGGCAGCTACCACACTAAGATTATTCAAACATGCACGTGTCTGCCAATACTTTCCAATGTCCCGCTCCACAAATGAAGAATTTCCAAACGGGCAAAAACTGGAGCAACTATATATATACAGAGACACATGGAGAAACTACAAAAACAAAGCACAAGAATTCACAAGCTTATACCAATTCTCTGTTATTCATCAGTGTTCTCTGTATACATATTGATCTTCAGTGTTTATTCATTTGCTCTGTAAGAGAGTCCTCATACAAACTCAAAATTCTATGTTTATGTGATCTCAAGGTATTGGGACCTTGAGAGGGTAGTTATTCCTTACGAGAGAAGCAGTTGAGAGAATTCCTTGTAGTGTCTTCCACTCATAAGTCTTACAAGATACAAGCAGAAGAGAATGTTGTTGTTCATAAGGCTTACAGTGGTGTAAGCAGAAGAAAATGTTGCTGCTCATAAGTCTTGTATACATAAGCAAGTGAGAAGGGTCATAGGTTGTTTCTCTGCACATAAGACTTGTCGTAAGGGGGAGAGAAGTTTCTTGTTGAGAGAATATTTCTGCTCGTAGTCAGTTCAAGGACGATTGTTGTTTTGTGGCATTCTGAGAGCCCATTGAATCTTGGAAATATTGTGAAAAGCTCAGTAGGTCTTGATCTCTGAGGACTAGACGTAGGCATTGTTGTTAGGCCGAACCAGTATAACTCTCTGTGTTCAAATCTTCTCTACTCTACTCTATCTACTATATTTACATATCACCACCTCAAGCGAAAAATTTATAACATCACCTAATTCACCCCCCTCTTGGGTGAAGCTTGCCTCTTACACATTATGCTCGAGTGTTGTGAGCACTTTCTTGCCATTGTTGTTGCTTACTGTCAAACACTCGCGAGTGAGAGCCATTCTTACTCGAGTGTAAGTCTCTTATTACTCGAGTGAGGTCATCTTCACTCGAGTGAGTTAGCTAAAAATCAGTGTTCTGCTTCTGAAAAAGGGGTCTTTAGGATAGTTTCTTCCAACCCCTTTAGTATGTGTTTAGGCCTCTAATGGTCATCTAAAGAGTTTAAATGATAACCAACTTAAAGTATTATAGAATTAAGCATTTGGAAAAGAGATTGATCGGTTGTCCCTAATTTGGTTTATAGGATTCAACATTTGCCCTGGTCGTGATCGAATTGTGTTGGAGCACGTCAGGAAAGAACAAGGTAGTGACTCTATCTCTTATACTGTATGTGAATCATTGTCTGTATGGTTGTCATGCATTATCTTTCTGCTACTGCTTTATGATGCCTTGTGATGCTTTGTGATACTTTGAGCCTTGTGATGCTGCTGGCATAGTGATTACAGCAAAAGCTGGCATAATGTTTATCGCGGAAGCGGGCATAGTGCATTATGATTACAGTTGTTAATGCTGTCATTTGTGGCGTGAGCCATGAATCATTGTGTTGATGCTGAACATGATAAACTTACATGCTATGTATTTAGATGCTGTATGAGTGATTTGTTACATTGGGATTCTTTAGAATCTCTTTCTTTCCTATGACTAACATTTTAGATAGGGTAAGTAGCTCAAAAGGGAAACGAACAACTCGGAGTGGTTAGGATCTCTCAGGGATATTTTAATTTTGGATTGTTGGTTATCTATTTTGGATTGGGATTACTGTATGTATATGGGTTGTAAATATTATTTTTGGATATGTAATCCCCTATTTTTGGGAAACTTTAAACCCATTATATATATACATGTAACCCAGGGTTGTCGGGATTTTAGTTGTGCACTCTGATATTTATCAATGTGATTTGATTTCTCAAGTAATTATATTCGAATGTGAATGTGAGACCAGGCTGAATATATTTTGAATTGTTTTTTGGGATACCCCATCTTGAAGATAAGGGATCATAAATGTTGTTTTTGTCTTATTGGTCTCTATTTCACTTTAATTCCATAACATGGATATAATTACAGTGAGGGGGTTACAACTACAACGGTAGTTACAGCGGCAAGGGCAGGTATGACTTCCATCACCCTTACGTTTGCTCACGCTATATTGCACAACCACATGTTCATATCACATATATCACCACAGCTGGGATCCATATAAAATATTTCACATACGCACAGCCACACTGTCCTGATAATCAAACAAGAATTCACAATTCCATAACGCAGCCTCAGTAATTACAATGGCAGATGAAAATAACCATTACCCCCTACGACTGCTCACGCTGTAATGCCCTACGGTCGATAGCACATACACAAGTTCGCAATGGCCTCATGCCAAAGATTTTTCACAACACAGGAATGATAAATCATGCATACCAAGCATCATACACAACATGAGAGAAAAGTAACTACCTTGGTCCTTCCGTGTGTGTTCTGGTCTCTCTCGAATAGGGCAAATGTCGAATCTTATAATTCATATTTAGGGACAAAGTGTTATACTCTTATTCCAATACTCAAATGACTTTATATCACTTAAATTACTTATCATTTATGTTCTTTAGGAAGCTACAAATACCTCTAACAAGAACCCTAAAGGGTTGGAAAACTATCCCAAAGATCCCCTTTTGAAGCACAAGTACTGGTTTTTCACTATTGCACTCGAGTGAAGAATACCTTACTTGAGTTATGATAGACTTGCACTCGAGTCCTGGAAGCAACACTTGAGTGATGGCCAAATGCTCACTCAAGTTCAAAGAAGTGAGGTGCAGAAAGTGCTCACCCGAGAGCAGAAAGGAATGACAAAAACCAGAATTGCTCGCTGCATTCGAGCATAAATCAAATCACTCGAGTGGTAGCCTAATGCTCACCCGAGTTCAACAAAGTGAGGGTTAGTAAGTGGTCACCTGAGAGCACAAGCAACTTTTAGAACGGAACATCACTCTAGCAGGGCTCTTTGCACTCGAGTGATGGCTTAACACCTTCGAGTGCTAAGTTACACTCTTGAAACTCAACCACTAGTGAAAAATTGAGATACGAGTTCATAGTGTCAGATACACCTTCACTCGAGTGAGACAAGGTTCACTCGAGTGAGAACCCACAACACTCGTAAGTGAGCCAACACTCCTGCCTTTTTGAACATCGAAGTGTGGGTGAAACATTGAAGGAAAATGAGAATACAAGGCTCCACTTGAGTGACGCCCTGGAGCACCCGAGTGAGGCTTATCAGCAGCAAAAAACGTAGCAGAGTTTGACAGTACTTTTCAAATATTGCCCAAGTGATTCCAATAATCCTAAATACCAAACTAAAGCTACTCCTACATAAAATTGCACAAGGAATTCAATGGAGCCATTAAAACTATCAAATTCCTATTCCATTATCATGCTTTGGTTTTTTACCATATTTAACACCAAAATCCCAAAATCACCAAACTTAACATTTCAACCTCAAACAAATTCTATCTATCCATAACATATCACCAAGCACCATTTCCATGACCACAACATGCCAAACTTCCAAGGACCCTAATCCAATGAAAATAGGCCAAAAATTCTAGAAATTCAAAGCTTCATCATTTGGCATAAAACATATATAGAAAGGCTCATCTTACTTACCTCAATAACTTTCCCAAAGAGGTTCCTTGATTCTCCAAACTTTAAATTTCCTTGAAGGTACTAACCAACACCAATAGACAATCTATAACCATCAAAATGAAGCCTTCAACCCAAGGAACAACATTAAAGAAGTGAGTTTTGGCATTAGAGGTCATTTACTCACCAATCTCAAGCTTTTCTTCCTCTTGCTTCTTCAACAATGGCGTCGGAAAGGAGAGAGAGAAATGAGAGAGATGAGTGAGGAAGAAGGTGAAGCAATGATCATACTCCCATCCCCATGTCTTGCTTCAACCGAAATGGAGGAAAAAAGAGAGAGAAAATATAATCAAAATACCCATTTGACTTTTCTCCCTTCTCTCTCATGATATAAGTTTGCCAAGTGTCTTAACCTTATTGGCTCTTATAAAATGAGTAACCAATTAGTTACTTTAACCTCTCTATTAGCCATTTAATCACATATCTCATTTTTCCTCTTAGTTAGTAATTAATTTCTCCCTTAATCACTAACTTATGACCATGCTTTTAATTTCTCATAGATTTTAGCACATTTACCGAAATTGCCACAAAACACATAATAATTCAGATTTAATTCACAAATCATTCTCAATAATTGTCATTAGCACTTATCAAAATTTGGGATATTACACTAGGCTCACAAACTCATACTCTACTGAGTGGATACAAGCAAATATTTAAGAGGCACAACTTCAGGCCAATATTACCAAGTTGATGACCAATATGCTAGATGAGGCTATTAGCTCTCAAGTGTTAAAGAAGTTTAGATATGGTAAGAGGAAAGAGACTGAAGGTGAAGTACAATCCTCTTTACTCCAAGTTCCACCTCCAATGATACCCTAAAAAGCTAAAAAAGATAAAGAGGAGGAAGATCTGCTATTAGCCCCAGCAGAGTTCAATTTCAAGAAGCTCGAGGATAAGAACAAGTCTAGGTATGACACTGAATATGCTAAGAGAGCATTGTGTCTAGTACACTAAGGCACACTCACAAACTGGAGTTGTATACCTATATTTGCCTTTGTGAGCTCTAGTTTTCTATGCATCTTCCTTGTTATCCCAAGGTGGTGAGACATTTCTACTATGATATGGAACTAGTTGAGATATGTTCTAAGGAGGGAACAATAGTTGAGGAGACTTTAGAAACTACATTTAGAGATCAAAAAGTAATAATCTCTGCTAAGATGATCAATGAGTGGTTGAGGATAATGAATTCCCTAAGTGGTCCCTTTAGAGAGTTCTTAGAGCTAAAAACATGTTATATCATCAAGCGAGAGCTACTTAGGATTCTTAATTTCAACATTTTCTTTATGTATGATCTTCACATAATCATATGTTACATTTACATGAGAGCAATGGTGAATAAGACTAACAACTTCACTCATTTCATTAAGAGGATTATCACATGATAGCATCTATCATCAATAAGGAAAAGAGAAACATTAGAGAGATCATATTTTCTGAGATCAAGAGATACAAATTCTCTTCCACAAAGCACACTCCTATTCCAATCCATATCTGGTATTACTTTTTCTCAAGATGAACAAGATTTGGTACTTAGAGCCGAATGAGTAGCTAGTTAGTATTCCCAAGTTTGAGAAGCTAAAAATTAGTAGGATAAAGACAAATTTTGCCACTACTTGGTGCTCCTAGTCTAATAACTCTCCATATTTTATATATTTAAAGGATATTTTGAAGATAATTGCAGAGTTATCTATGCAATTTTGGAATATTTCTATGAGATTATATTGTTACAAGATCAAATTAAAGTGATGCATCATTTGTGAAATTTTATTGAGAATATTTTAGCTTTAAATTTAAACATAAATAATTAAGTCTAAGTAAAATCAAAGAAAAATTTTAAGATTTAATTGTCATTATCCATTTCCTCTCTTTCCTTTTAGTTGGACACTGCTGTTTTGAGAGAGGGAAAAAATTGGCTTAATAGACTATTCAACTAGCAATCATAAGCAACTAAAGAAAAAGCTTTAGGTACGACACCATTTTGGCTTGAGAGAATTGGAGACGTAATGGATTAGAGGAGTTGGACAAAAAAGGACGAAAGGAAGTGAGGAGCGGTTGGAAAAGACAGGGGACTATTCACCGTCACTGTAGCAGTCACTATTCATGCTATTATTTACCACTAATATTCTTCGATTTGACCCAGAGCTGAATTGGCGAGAGGGAGAGACAAAGTAGAAGGCGTCTCATTGTACTTCTTATTCTTTTCTCGAAGGAGCTGGAAGAAGAGTCGTGGGCTACTGTCCGGAGACGAGCTGAAAGCGACTAGATTTTGTTGTCTAGGTTTAATTTCTTCCTTCCCATTATGGATTTAATTGCTAAATTTGCAGGTACTGTGATGATGTTTAAAGCCATGTATGGCTAATTTTTCTTGAACATAGTGTAATATCCAGAATTTTGGGACTAGAAGCTTGAGAATAAGTCTGAATTAAGCATACTACTAAGCCCAGTTTGGGAAGAGTCCCAAGAATGACGAGAGATAGAATGACTCTAAGGGACTATATGAATCGACCCTCCAGGTATAGAGTAACTCTCCGGATTGTATCAAGGCTCGATGAGTGGAAGTTGTTAGATCTCATGTTTTGATGATAACCAAGAATATTATGAAAAAGATTTGATTAATAAATAAGTTTGAATAAAGTAATAACAGGGAAAAGCATCACTTGAAGTAAGCTTTGGAGTAATGAAGAAAGGCCAAGAGAAAAAGCTGTGAAACTTGATCAGAAGCAAGTTTTCTAAGGCATTACTCGAGTATGTACTCGAGTAAAGGAACAGAAACTTGAAGTAATCAGAGACACCTTCGAGTAACCTGCCAACGTTACTCGAGTAAGTACTCGAGTAATAGTGTAAATCATTTTAAGTTGCTCTCGGCCTGCCAATGTTACTCGAGTAGCTACTCGAGTAACCAGGTAAATCACTTGGAGTTGCTCTCGGCCTGCCAACATTACTCGAGTAGCTACTCGAGTAACCATGTAAAAGTCTTCCAGTTGCTCTCGGCCTGCCAATGATACTCAAGTATGTACTCGAGTCCCCTGTTTCAAGAAATATGTTGCTCTCGGCATTTTCAACCCTGCCAACGTTACTCGAGTAACTCACTATGGTAAGTAAAAACCTGAAGGTAGTACTCGAATAACTTGATCTATTTTTATTACACTTCACTCGAGGCATTACTTAAGTATGCAGGTATTCAATGCCTCATTTAAAGTGGATTACTTGAGTAAGTACTCGAGTATGTAGAATTATTTTTGAAGAAAAACCTCAAGTCATTACCCAAGTAAGCTATGCATATAAATTGAGTTTACTCGAGTATATACTCGAGTAACAAGGTAATCAAACTTGAAGTGCTCTCGGCCTTGAAATCCTGCCAACATTACTGGAGTAAAGCATCGAGTAACCAAAAGTTTATTTGAAGGTTTACTCGAGTTGGTACCCGAGTAACCTATGAAGAAAAAGTGCATTACTCGAGTAGGTACCCGAGTAAACATGCATTTCCAAAGGTTTGATATTTTGTTTATTCCATGCACTACCTGAGTAATCTTATATTTGTTTGTTGACTTGCAGTTCATCAAAGTTTTCCCGATGATACTCGAGTAAGTACTCGAGTAAACTTTAATGAATACTCGAGTAGCTACTCAAGTATTTAAACCCAGAAACTTAGAAATCATTCAAACGTTCATTGATTTGTTTCCTATATGATTAACCTTTCATTGTATTAGTATTCCTAGCATATTTACAGATAAACAATGAAGAAATCTTATCAAATAAGGAAAGTCAAATGTGAAGTTCAAATGCCACCTACCGCCAACGGATATTTTTCAAATACTAGAAAAGTCAACAGTGGCTGCACACTCTCCAACGGACGAGAAGAAAATGTTCCAACGGTCATCACCAACATATCTATATAAATGGGAACATCCAAACAGAGATACAAGAACAAGAACACACACGAACATATCATCAAGTTTATTACTCTGTTTTACTCATTTTAGTAATTCTGTACTTCAGTGATTCTTACTCACTCTGAGAGAGAGATATTTCATTCAAACTCAATATTTGTTGTTGAGATAACTTAAGGTTGTGGAACCTTGAGTTGGGATTGGATTACAACTTGTAAAGGGGAGTGAGTGTCCAGGTGAAGGAACTTGCTTGTACTGAGGTGCCAAGAACCCAATGAATCTTGGAAGTTATAGTGAAACTCTCAGAGAAGCTCTGAGGACTAGACGTAGGTCAAAGTGGTTGTGGCTGAACCAGTATAACTCCTGGTGTACACTTCGGTGATATTTCTCCTTACTCTTTACTATTTCAATTTCACCGTCAAGTTTTATATTTGCAACGAAATTTTTAGTATCACCCAATTCACCCCCTCTTGGGTGAAACGCTTGCTCTAACATAAGTTATTTAATAGAATATATCGGTGCAAGTTCATTTTAGCACACTTCGGTGTCAATGGCACTACTACAGGATATAGATTCTATTACCCCAAAGAAGGTTCATTTTTAAAAAAAGGGAAGTAAAAAAAAAGATGATGGCATTTTTGTAATTCTGGGTGGGAATTGGGTAGCTTTAAGCATCCCAATTTGAATTTGGGATGCCTAAAGGCACCCTTTAGACGTCTCAAACTTGAATTGGAATGCCTAAAGTGTACTTTTAGGCGTCCCCAAAAAAAAAGGGATGCCACAAGCAGGGCTTTTGGTGTCCTTTTTTTGGGGATGCCTAAAATCACACTTTAGGAGTTCGATTTTGAATTTGGGATGCCTAAAGTAAAAAAAAAAAACATAGGCATCCTAAATTCAAAAATTAAGAGTAATCATGTGGTTGAGAAAAAATTAACTCCCTCCCCTCATGATATTAAAAATGTCCAAGAGAGAAAAATGGGAGAAAGAAAGAATTTGGTCAAAGTTTTAAAGCACTTTGCAAGTAGACCAAAGTCAAACAAGAGCCCTTACACATAAGTCAATTGGTCAACATTTCTCCTTCCTTTTTGATGAAACATTTCGGTCAAGATACTCAAAGAGAAAGAAAGAGAAAATAATTTAAAGCAAATCTATAACTATTGACCAAGTCAAAAGGGAAGAAAAGAAGAGAATTAGAAAAGTTAACAAGTCTTTCATTTTGATTCAACTTCGAAAGTTTGACAAAAAAAAACAAGATTTCAAGAGGACAATTGGTCAACATAATTGCCCCCTTTTTGAATGGAAATTCAGGCAAGATAAGAAGAGACAAGGAAAGATAGTGAGTTAATTAAACCAAACCAATCTATAGTTAAATTAACTAAGGCACTTTTTTAAGACACCACAACTTTGTGACACATAATCTTTTCTTGCTTTCTTGGGCTCAATTTCGTCCAAGTCTTTAAATAGGATGGGAATTAATGAATCAAATATTCACTCTCTCCTTTATACTTATTTGGATGGCCAAGAAAGAGAAAAATAAAGGAAAAAGAAAAATGAAAGAGAAAGAGGAGCAATTAAAGAACAAGAAGCAAGGTAAGTGTTCTTGCTTGATTTTAATCTTCAAGATCACCTTTCTAGCTCTTGAGGCCTTAACAAATGTTGTTCCCCCCACTAAGAGTTACACTTCTATGTTTTTTGTTTCTCAAAAGGAGGTGTTTTGAGCTGCCAAAGAAGTGCCAAAGTTGGAGGAACCAAGAACAAGCCTTAAAAAGTGAAAGAGGTGAGTCTAAGCTTTAATTTGAACCAAACATCTTGAGGATTGGTTGAGTTTTATGAATTTCTTGGTGCTTCCCTAGTTTGGTAAATGCATGAATTTAGGGTTTGATGTTGTTAGAAGTATGTTTATGATGATATATGATGTTGAAAGAGGATACTAGATTAGTTTAGTTGTGGAATTTGCAAACATGTTGATTATTGGCTTGGTTGTGATTTCGGCCAGGTGTAGGACTTTAGGGAGGAGTGTGATTTTCATGAATTTTAGGTTACTAATGGATTCTCCATAAAAAACTATGTGGGAATAGCCTATGGTTATGAATTATTGATGATTGGAATGAAAAACCTAAAATTTGAACTTAGGTATAGTGCTACCAGAATGTGGTTTTTGGGAGGCAGATTGATTGTAATGTGTTTTTTATTGATCAAATGAAAAACCTAAAATTTGAACTTAGGTATGTGTTTTTTATTAAAGCTCTATTTTTACTTATGCTATGGCCATAAATGTAATGTGTAAGCATTCATCATGCAAGCATGTTATAGCATGAATTTATGTAAGCAAACTTGTCATGTATTAAGCATGTATCTTGTGTACATAGTTAGCAATGATTGCTACTGAGATTCTCTAGAATCATACTCTCCCTCTGTAATATCTCAAACTTTAGGCCAAGAAACTAAGGATAAGCCTATATCAGGAAGACAACTAAGCCCAGTTTGGGAAGAGTCTAAGAATGATGAGAGATAAAAAGACTCTTAAGGACTATCTGATTTGGCCCTAATGGGTAGAGGGCTCAGTATTTGTAGGTAGTATGATTAAAGTGTTGATGCAGAAGTGTAAATGACACAGATAAGGTGCCATTTGGTTGGTAGAAAGATGCCACCCAGCTATATTACTAAGTATGGGACAAGTTAATCGAGTACAGTATGCCAGTATATGAGGGCATATAGTGTTTTAGGGTGGACCTATATGCCCTACGTTTTTTAAGAATACATCGATATACCTTGTGTTTTGGGAAAAGACACTGGCTTGTGGCGCCATATGAGGCCCACAAGCAGACAATTGGTAATTCCCCTAGCTAGAGGCCACATGTCACCATCTAAGGGCTTACACCGACACTTGGCAAGATCTTGAGGTCACAGGGACACATGGCGTAAAACCGAGTGACTCCGTATAAAGAAGCTTTAATAAAGTAAAAAGTAATGATTAAAGCTAAAATAGCTTTATTAAAGCTACTTTTTGACTTTCTTCCCTAGTTGACCAATCAAGAAATGCCACCTAGAAAAATGGTAAGGGGAATTCACCGGTCTCTGGTCGGTTATGTACCTAACTTACCTAGAAACCGAGCTTGGAAGCCAGATGAAATCATCAGACCTTTTCTTCCCTGACCAATATTGGACAGCTAGGAGGAGAAAGGAAAGAGAATGATTATATTTTGGCACATGTCTTATTCCCTGACATTCCTCGGGCAGGTTGAGTCAATTTCCCAGTGGTTAGGTTGACGAAGCCAAAGAAAAGAAGCCGAGTGTAATGCCCCAAATTTTGATTAGGGCTAATGACTTCTTTTGAGAATGTAATTAATGTGAGGAAATACTTTTATGAAATTAAAGTTGAATTGAGATCTAAATTAATTATTGGATATGGCCAAAACCCTATATTTTAGTATAATTATGTGGCAAGTTATTGTTGGGCTAAAATTTGAGGGAATGGAACATGGAGAAGGGAAAAAGAATTAAAATATGTGTCATATAGCAATTTTAGTAAATGTGCCATAATCAAGGGAAAAATTTAAAGAATGGAAAATTTACCTGCCAATTAGCCAGTAATTAATGAAGAAAGTAATTACTAACTAAAAGAAATGAGGAGAGTAACTAAATGGCTAACGGAGTAGTTAGTGTAACCATATGGTTACTTACTTTATGAGAAGCAAAGAGATTGGGACAAGTGGCAATGGTTAGATGATGAGAGAGTTGGTATAAAGGTCAAATTTCATATTTTATCATTTCTCTTCCCTCTCTCTTCCTCCATTTTGGCTGACTAGGAATATAGGTATAGAAGTGTGATCTTTTCATCATCTTTATCACTCTCATTTCTCTCTCTATTGCTCTCTCATTCCGCTGCCATTGAAGAAAAGGAAAGAGGAAGAAGCTTGTGAAAAAGGTGAGTCATTTGACCTTGAAAATGAGCTTAAATGCGAAAACTCTCTTTTTTTAATCTTGTTACTTAAGTTGAGGGCTTCAATTGTTTGGTTTTATATATTTTCAAGAGGTGGTGATTTGTGCACTCAAGAAAATCTAGAAGTTGGTGAACCAAGGAACAAATTAGAGAAAGTGATAGAGGTGAATAAGAGAAATCTTTTGATGTGTATATTGTGGCCATTGTTTGGAACTTGAATTTTTGGGATTTTTCCCCTATTTTTTGTGGTCTAGGGTCTTAGAGAATTTGGTATGTTATGGTCATTGAAATGGTATTTTGAATTTAGTCTTGGATAAATAGAAGTGAACTGAACTTTAAAGGTAAAGTTTGGCAATTTTTGGTTTTGTATTAAATTGTTGCCTAAAACAGAGCATGATAATGGGATAAGAATTTGGTTGTTTTAGTGTTTCCATTGGATTCTTTGCAAAAAATTGTGTGGGAGTACTGTTGGATGAGAATTTTGGAACATTTGGAAACATTTGTTGAAAAATGAAAAACGCTGTTGGTGAAAAACTTTGTGCAAGCAGTCAATTTTCATGGATGTTTTGAATATTTAAATGGTGGCTAAAAATTCTGAAACTTTCCAGTCTAATAGTACACATGCCAAGCTTTAAATTGAGATATTATAGTTGTTATTTTTATTTGTGTGCTGGGAGTTATGAATTTCCAAATTTTGATGTTGAAACTGGGATCAATTCTGGAACAGCAAGAAGAATTGTTGGATTCTGTATTTTTTGTTGTTATAGACAAGAAGAATTGGGATCACCTTATTTTGATGTTGAAACTGGGATCAATTCTGGAACAGCAAGAAGAATTTTTTAATTCTATATTTTTGTTGTTATAGATAGCAATGATTTATATTTTTCTTGTAAATAGGACTTAAAATTATTTAAATAGGACTTGAGATCACCTCATTTTGATTTTTCTAGATTTTGTTATGATTTTTGGAAGTTCAGCCAAGTAACAAAAATTTTTTTAGCCACAACCAAAGGTTCTTGACTGCAGCCCAAAAGCTTCTAACTTGCTTTTGGCCGCAGCCAAAATACTCTTGGCTGTAGCCAAAAACTCTCTTGGCCGTAGCACTTTGAGATTTTGAAAGGTGGTTTATGGTCTAGTTTTCCCTAACCCTTTTGGGTTATTGTTATAGACTTTCATTACTACATAAGGGACTTTAATGATAACCAAATCTAAGTGTTTTATATTCATTTGAGAATTGGAATAAGTGATAACTTGTCGTCCTTAACTATGATGATAGGATTTGATATTTGCCCCAAGCGTAGGAGGCCTATGCCTAAACAAGAATGGAAAGAATAAGGTAGTGATACTTTCTCCTATATCATGTTTAAAGCATTGTGTGTTTATACTTATCAATGAATGAATGATTGAGTCACGGTGGGTAGCCCAGCTTTGAATGAATGCTTGAGTCGCAGTAGTGATTATGGTATTGATTGAATGTTGCTTTTAGTGATTGTCATGCTTTTCACATTTGCGATCAAAGTCATGATTGAATGCTGCTGTGTTGCTGAATTGTAATATTTGCTTACATGCTTTGTTATATTATGCATCATATATGTGAAATTGTTACTACTGAGATTCTTTTGAACATTATTCTTTCTAATTATCAAACTTTTAGTCAGGGCAAGTGGATCAAGGGACAAGCAATTACATAAGGGCGACTAGGATTGCCGGTGGTAGTCGACAGTTGGTTTTTGGTTATCATATTTTGGACAATTGTACATATTGATCAAAATAGTATTTGTATTGTAATCCCTGATAAGGGAAACTTAGATGGGCAATGATGCCCTATAAAACCCTTTAGTTAATGAATATATCCTGGGTGAATGTCAGGAATTTTGCTAGCACTCTGATATTATGGTATGTCACAGAACCAAACAGGCCAAATGGTTTTAAAAACTGAATGGAGATTGTATTATACAGGTTTTGTAAAAAGTTTTTGTTTATTCTCGATCTCTTATTTATTTAAGACACGTGTTTTAACACTAAGTATAGCCTTTGTGAGGTCAGGAGTTACACCGGTCACCTTGGATTTTTGTACACTTGACACATGTCGTTAAAGCTTCTTCTAACACCTCCAAAGGCTATTAATTTCATGCAGCCTATGAAAAATAAGGGGATAAATGAGGAAAAAACAAAATAAAATGGAAGAGAAATGAGAAAGGATGAATAGTGAAAGTTCTTGAGCTCCGGAGCCGATTTCACCTCCGATTCGGCGTTTCCAGCTTCCGAAGTTGTCTCTAATATTGTTCCTCTCAGTTAGAGCAATATTTCTATGATTTTGGATTTTCGATCAGAGGTGTTTAGTGCAATTTGTAATGACCCAATTTGAGATTAAGGGCTAATGACCTTGAATGTGATTATAATTAATGTAATTAAACACTTTTGGAGATATATGATATGGATTTTATATAAATGTACTTGGTGATAATTTATTAAGCATAGTGAAAATCAGGGGCAAAATGGTAAAATTGAAAGTTTACCGACCAATTGGTCAGTTACCAAAGAGAAAACTCATTGGTGGCTAAAGATCAATGGATGAGGTTTATTGTCTATGGGTCGCAATTGTATGCTTTGAGTTTATGTAAGCTCATGGAAGAAGTGAGCAAGATTATGCCAAGTGGCTTAATATGGACCAAAGGATCATGCACATAAGTCAAAAACTTACTTTTTCTATCTCTTCTCTCTCCTATTCTGTTAGAGCATGGGCCAAGGAAAAAATATGCATCCATCATCTCATTGTCTCTCTCTCCTCATCCTCCATTTTCGGCGATCTAAGGAAGAAAGAGAAAGAGAAAGCTTGACTTTTAGGTGAGTAATGGTTCTCATATGCTCAAATACTCTTTATTAAACATGTTCATAGAGTTAAGAGCTTCATCTTGATGGTTTCAAAATTTTGAAAGGCGGTAGTTTGGGTGTTGGAACAAGTTTGGAAGTTTGAAAATCAAGGTTTTGGCTTTGGCAAATTGAAGAGGTGAGCATTTGGATTATTTTGGTATATTTATTATGATTTTTGGTTGGGTATGATGAATTCTGAAATTTGCCTTGGTTTTATGCCAATTTTTTAAATGCATGGATTATATGATGAATGATGTTGGAACTGGTTTATTGTGGAGTTATTTGAGTATTGGATATGGTTTTGAATTTTGGAAGTGAGTTGAATGAATTTGGGTATTGTGTGTTATAGAGACCCAAGAATATGAATTGTTGTTAGGTTGAGATTTTGGGTGTTTTAGGGGTTACCAATGGGTTCCTTATGGGATTTTAAGTGGGTATGAGCTTTATGTTGATTTTGGGAACCATTGGGATCAGTTTTGGCAAATCTAGGAATTTCTGTCAGTTGCTGCGATCTGGTAATCTGATGAGCATCACTCAAGTGAGAAGGGTGTCATCGAGTGCTGTAGCTTAATTTCCCTTTTCCTTCTGTATTTCACTTGGTTTTCTGATAAAAGCAAAAGTGCACTTCTTAACCCGCGAGTGACATTGATGATCACTCGAGTGAGCATGGGTTCACTCGAGTGAAGGTGTTTCCCTTTTCCTTCTGTATTTCACTTGGTTTTCTGATAAAAGCAAAAGTACACTTCTTAACCCGCGAGTGACATTGATGATCACTCGAGTGAGCATGGGTTCACTCGAGTGAAGGTGTGAGTTCATGTTTTAGGGCTGCATCTCAGGTATGCACTCGCATGCCAATTTTTGAGAGTGTGTTCTGACGCTCGCAAGCATAGTTTCTTCACTTGAGTGCTAAGGGTTGTGCTTGACTGATCTTCTTCCTCTAAAATGTTTGTGCTCTCGGGTTGTCACTTCTAGTGTTGCACTTTTGGTGACCCGAGTGAATTTGGAGTCATCACTCGAGTGCGATCCCTTATGCTCGAGTGGTGTGAGCACTTTCTGGCCGTTGTTGTTGCTCACTATCAAACACTCGCGAGTGAGAAACCATTCTCATTCAAGTGCAAGTTTCTCATCACTCAAGTAAGGTTATCTTTACTCGAGTAAGTCAGCCAAAAATCAGTGTTGTGCTTCCAAAAAGGGGTCTTCAGGGTAGTTTCTCCCAATTCTTTTGGTATATGTGTAGGCCTCTAATGGTCATCTTAAAGAGTTTAAATGATAACCAACTTAGTGTATCATGGAAATATATACTTGGAAAAGAGATTGATCGGTTGTCCCTAATTTGGTTATAGGATTTGACATTTGTTAGACTCGTGAGCCCACTATGCCGAGGAATGTCAAGAAAGAACAAGGTAGTGACTCTTCTCTTATACTTTGTGTAAATGTATTGTATGTATGTTGTCATGCATTGTGTTGTTGCTGCTGCTTTGTGATGCCTTATGACGCCTTGTGGAGCTTTATGATGCTTTGTACCTTGTGATGCTTCTGTATAGTATTTACCGTTAAAGTGGGCATAGTGATTACAACGAAAGCTGGCATAGTGTTTACCGCGAAAGTAGGCACTGAGATTACAACGAAAGCTGTTGCATTGTGATTACAATTGTGAGTGCTGTCTTTCGTGGTGTGAGCCATGAATAATTGAGATGCTGCTAAAGATGCTCATATATGCTATATGTTACACATTGTATGAGTGATTTGTTACTACTAGGATTCTCTTGAATCTCATTCTTTCCAATGATTAACATTTCAAACATGGCAAGTGGCTCAAAAGGGAAGCGGACAACCCAGAGCGGTTAGGATCTCTTAGAGACATTTCATTTGGTTGTTGGTTATCTGTTTTGGATTTTGGGATTACTGTATATATTTTGGGTTGTGAATATTATTTTTGGACATGTAATCCCCTATTTTTGGAAACTATACACCCATTTTATATATACATGTAACTCGGGCTATGCTGAGATTTTAGTTCTGCACTCAGATATTTATCAATGTGATTTGATTTCTCAAGTAATTATATTCGAAGCATGAATGTAAGGCCAGGCTGAATATATTTTGAACTGTTTTATGAATACCCCATCTTGAAGGTGAGGCATTATAAATGTTGATTTTGTCTTATTGGTTTCATTTCACTTAAATTTCCTAAACCGGATGTAATTATGGTGAAGGGGTTACACAATCTACTTAGGAGAGGTTGTTAACTTATAGAAATCAAGAGTATTCTAGCACATTTTCTTCTCTTTTCACTTATTTTTGGGTTCAAATTGTGCATATAAAGATATTATAGAAGGAAATGTGATAGGACATAATCTCAATCCAAATTTTGTTGAATCATGAGTTAAATGCACATAGTTTTGACTATTTATGAAAGTTTAAGAGCTCATGAAGTCTTCCTTCTTATAGATGGTAGATGACAAGTTATAAAAGCTCTCAAAGATCATGGGAAGTTGTAAAGGGAAGGAAAAAATGCAAGAGGAAGAGGAAAATAGACATTATGGAGGAGAAGCCTGCACTTGCTGTGGAATCCGTTGTAGCCAAAGTCATAGCGAAACCACTTGAAAAATCACTGCTTCTGTCTGGTTTTGTATGATTGTTTGCTATGGCATTGGCCATAGCGAACCCACAATGAATGTGTGAAACTGATGCTGTGTGTTTTAAACACTGAAGCAGAAAAACCAATATAAAGGCATGGGCTAGGTCAAAAATTAGCAGTTCTGGACTCCTTGAATGACTTGGCTACTAGGGTTTGGCATTTTGAAGAGCTTGGAGCTTGAGATTGGATTAAGAAAGGATTTGGAGCCTCAATTCTTGAGTTTTTCTTGTTCTTCTCTCCTTTTTCTCTATTTTGCTGATATGGATTATGATTTTGTGCTAAGAATTTGGCATGTACAAATCATGAGTAGCTAGAACTATCAATTAGGATTATTTTTACCCATTGTATGGATTGAAACTACTAGATTATCTTGCTTTTGCTAGTTATTGAGAATATATGCTGATTTTTCTCTATACTTAATGCTATCTTGTGCTTGATCACCACATGACTAGATTAGTTCAATTGAATAATGCTTGAGAGAGCTATTTTAGTTGTAGAACTTGAGAAAAATCATGTTAGACTTGAAATTTGATGATTAAATGGATGGTTTGTTGTTAGAATAGAGATATATCTAACAACTTGTTAGAATAGAGATATATCTAACAACTTAACATAGTTTATTGAAGAATTGTTTTGGAAAGATGGTTTTCATTAATCATAAACAAGAGATTGAATATTTTTAATGAAGATTAAAAATCAATCTTTACTTGAGAGAGCTTGGTTGGTGATTTTAGGATCTTTGACTATCATATAGATTCATTTAACTAGTATAAGTAATTAATTGCATAGTTTCATATGTTAGATCCCATATGCTTTGATGATAACAAAAATTGGATTAATATTATAAAAGTTTTAAATCAAAGGTTTGAATAAAGTAACTAAGTTCTTGGTTGCAGGCAAAAGCATTACTTGAAGTAACTACTCAAGTTATGAAGAAGAAATGAAAGACAGAGTACAGGAGAAAGGAGCACTGTAAGCTTTTTTGACTGATTACTCAAGGTAGCCCTTGGGTAATGACCTTCATTACCCAAGGGATCACTTGAGTAATATTTGAAAAATTGTTCTAGAAACTCTATGTCAAAAATTGCATGGGATTACTCGAAGGGTTCACTCAAGTAATCTACAAAGTTATTTGAAAAGCTTACTCGAGGGATTACTCGAGTAACCAAAGCAGAAATCATCCAGTAGCTCTTGGCCAAGAAATGACATAAATTACTCAAGGGATTGCTCAAGTAACCTAATGTAAAGAAGCTACCTTACTCTAGTAATCACTCGAGTAAGTTACAATGAAATGAAAGCATTACTCGAGGGATTGATCGAGTAATCAGGTAAGCATAATTGAAGTTTCTCTCGGCCAAGATTTTAATAACATTACTCGAGGGATTACTCAAGTAATCTGCAAAGTTATTTGAAACATTACTTGATGGATCACTTGAGTAAGTAGTCTGCTAGGTATCGTAAGATGAGTTACTCGATGGTTTACCCGAGTAATCTGGTCAGACAATGTTGACTTACTCTATGGTATTTTTTATGAAGTTACTTGAGGGACTACTCGAGTAATGAAGCATTATCACTTGAGTAGCCACTCGAGTAATTCAATATAGAAAGCATGATATTAATCCAATGTTCATTGATTTGTTATCTATATGATTAACCTTTCATTGTATTAGTTTCCTAAGTATATTTGAGGAGAAACAATGAAGAGATCATGCATTAAGAGAGAAGTTAAATATATTGTCCTCAACATCCAAAATGCCTACCTGCCACAAACGGCTAGTTTTCAAATTCGAAGAACGATTAAACAAAGTTGCGTGAATCTAATGGACATGTTTGAAATGCCTCCAACAGACATCACAATTCATCTATATATATGGAACATTCAACGAAGAACAGAACACAACAACTGAGTACACAAATTCGCATCAATCAATATATTCTTTGTGCTTTATTTTCTTATATTCATTATTTATACTTCAGTGATTATACATTTGCTCTGTGAGAGAGTTTTTCATTATAAACTCAATATTTGTTATTGAGACAACTTAAGGTTGTGGAACGTTGAGTTGGGGATTTGATTTCAACGTGTAAGGGGGAGTGAGTATCCAGTGAAGGAACTTGCTATGTACTGAGGTGCCAAGAACCCATTGAATCTTGGAAGATAAAGTGAAACTCTCAGAGAAGCTTTGAGGACTAAACATAGGTCAAGTGGTTGTGGCTGAACCAGTATAACTCCCAGTGTACACTTCGGTGATATTTCTCCTAGCTCTTAACTACTTTAAATTTGTAGTCAATTTTTATTTATGCAATGGAATTTCTGGTATCACCTAATTTACCCCCTCTTGAGTGAAACGCTTGTTCTAAGATCATAAAATATAATGGAGAAGAAGTAATCCTAAGATAATACCTCTTGAAGTTAGACCCAATTTCCCAATTTCCACCGTTTTACTTTGTTAATTTTATCAAAAGTCTTTATATAAATTGATCAAATTCAAATGATTTCATTCAACCTAATTAAGAACAAGGTTAAATTAGTTAACTCGCTTTTGTCATAGTCCTTATGGATTGACACTCGTTTCTCACTAATTTATTACTTGTGACTCGTACGCTTGTGGAAGATAAATGGCGAACAAAGGTATAGTCGGAATCAAGAACTTGTTATGGAATTAAGTAGAGGTACGCATAAGCTCCAATTTGAGCAAAATATTTTAAGTTTTGATAAGTTAAATTTGGAGTTAGGGTACTGCAATGATTTCAGGTAGACCCTAAACCATAGGACGAGTTATGATTTTGTTAGTTCTAATACTTCCAATAGGTTCAAAATGGAAAATTGTGAGGGATAGCGGTGAGAAACTGGTCCCGAAAGCATTAGGATCAAAAACATCATTTTTGGCCTAAAAACTTCAAAGTTTTGGCCAGACCTAGTTAAGGGACGAAGGACTATGATTTTGCCAAATTTAAGCTTTCCAATGGATTCCTGAGACAAAATTGTGTGGGGTTAAGGCGTGGTTGTGATTTTAGAAAGGTTGGATTGAAAACCCAAAAATTCAAGTTAAAGGAATAGTGCTACTGGATTTCATTTTCTAGAGGCAGGTTGGTTGTGACGTGATTTTGGATAACCAAATGTTGTCTGATGATCCTAATATTTTCCAAACTAATAGTAGACACATTAAGCTTTAATTTGATATATAATTTGTGCCATTTGGGTCATTACTTTAAGAGATATGAATTTCTAAAGTTTAGGCATTGAATCTGGAACAAATCCTGGCACAGTTGTGTTAATTGATGATTCTGGAATTCTGAGCGTATAACTGGCAGTAGGTGATATTTTTCCCTTAAAGAAGACTTAAAGAGCTTCATATGGGACTTTGAACCATGCTAATTTGAGTTTTGTAGATTAAGTTATGACTTTTCAAATATTGGTGAACAATTTGGCAATATAGGTTACTATGCAAAAATGTGAGAATGGCTTGTGTGGTAAACAAGAGTGGTTGGCAAGGGTAGACATAAGTGCTAGTACTTGGGTTGTATTGTAATAAGAGTGAAACCCAAGGGTAGAGATATAGGTTAATACTTGGGCAAATTGTATTAAGAATGATAACCAAGGGTGGATTGTACTTGGGGTAAATGGTAATAAAGTTAAACTCCAAGGGTTAAGAAAAATCATGAGTAATGACCTACTTCCATGGCTCTAATGAATTAACCACATAATGTAATTATGTATCTAGGGCCATGAGATGCCAAGAAGGAAGAGGAATGTAAGGCTTTACAAGAAGCAACTTCAATGGTTGGAAGAAAAGGTACAAGAGGAGGACATAAGCGAAAGGTAGTGAACTTACCCTACTTGCATGTATTGATATGTATGCTTGTGTGTTGATGTACATGATTGCTTTGTTTATCTATCTTTAAGATAGTTGAATGATTGAAGCTTTTTTTTTGTTTAAACTATGGCTATGAGTATGTTGCACGAAATGTTAAGCATGCATATATGTCATTATGTTAAAATGAGTCTACGTAAGGCAAGCATATCATGCACTAGCGTTTATAGTATATGCATTGTCGTTATTGTTTGCTACTGAGATTCCCTCGAATCATACCCTCCCTTAACCAGCCATATAGGTATGATGAAATATAGAAGAGCAATGCAGGAAGATGCGTAAGAGGGAATTATGGTAGAGAATTGAAGATTGGTTTTGTTTGTAAATGATGTAATCATTTAAGGTTTTTGGGTCGAGTAATCAATTGCCTATTTCTGAGTAGAGAAGTATTGTAATAGTACTCTCATGTTTAAAGAATAGTAACCCCTAAAAGAAAAATTAATATGATAAGTTTTGGTTTGGGAACTTTAATCACTGATATTCCTAAGCCAAAACAAGTGAATTAACCCTTCCATATACATAATAAGGGGCTTAAAATTAGGGTGTTACACCCTCACCTAACCATATAGGTGTAATGAATGTAACCCCTTCACGGTAATTATATCCGGATTATAAAATTTAAATGAAATGAGACCAATAAGACAAAAATCACATTTGTAATCACTCATCTCCAAGAGATGGGGTGTCCAACAAAACGTTTAAAAATAGAATTCATTTGGTCTCACATTCACTTTCGAATACAATTACCTGTGCAGTTATATCAGAGTGCGTAACCAAAATCCCGGCAACCCCAGGTTACTTGTATATATATAACGGGTTTCAAGTTTCCCAAACATAGGGATTACATATCCAAAAGATTCATATTTACAATCATATATACATATAGTAATCCCAAAATCCAAAATCTAAAACAGATAGCAAACAATCCAAAATCTAATATGTCCCTACTAGTCCTAACCACTCCGGGTTGGTCGCTTCCCTTTTGAGCCACTAGCCCTGTCTGAAAATGTTAGTCATTGGAATGAGTGAGATTCTAAAGAATTCCAATAGTAACAAATCACTATACAATATATAAACATAAGGCATATATGTTCATTATGTTCAGCAACAACACTATGAGTCATGGCTCGCGCCACTACCGACAATACTCCCGGCTATATCATAATGCACTATGCCCGCTTTCGCGGTAATCACAATGTCAGCTTTCACTGTAATCACTATGCCAGCTCTCGCTGTAATCTCAATGCGTGCTTTCGCGGTAATCACTATGCCCGCTTATGCGGTAAACACTATACAGCAGCATCACAAGGCACAAAGCATCACAAAGCTCCACAAAGCATCTCAAGGCATAACGTATCACAAGGCATAAAGCTCCACAAAGCACAAGGCTCCACAAGGTATCTCAATGCATCTCAAAGCAGCAGCAGCAACACACACAATGCATGATAGGCAAACATACAATACATTTACACAAAGGATAAGAGAGAAGTCACTACCTGTATCTTTCCTGACGTTCTTTGACACAGTGGGCTCACGCGTCTGACAAATATCAAATCCTATACAATTTAGGGACAATTGATTAATCTCTTTCCCAAATACCTATTTCCGTAATACTTTAAGTTGGTTATCATTTAGGACTCTTTAGGTGACTATTAGAGGCCTAAACATATGCCTAAAGGGTTAGGAGAAACTACCTTAAAGACCCCTTTTTTGAAAGGCAAAACATAGATTTTTGGCTGACTCACTCGAGTGAAGATGACTTCACTCGAGTGAGACTAGCTCTCACTCACAAGTGTTTCACAGTGAGCAATAACCATGAACAGAAAGTGCTCACAACACTTGTGCGTTGGGGTTTTTACACTTGGGTGATAACTCCAAAATCACTAAAGTCCCCAAAAGTGAAATAAAGAAGTGACAACCTGAGAGCATAGACAACATCAGAGGGAAAAGCTTACTAGAGCATACCCCCAGCACTCAAGTGAGGAGCCCGCACTTGTGAGTGTCAGAACACACTCTTGAGCATCAACCAGCGAGTGACAACCTGAGAGCAACCCTAACTAAGAGCTTACACTATCACTCGAGTGATCCCATGCTCACTTGAGTGATCACCAGCATCACTCGTGGTAAAGGAAGTGCACTCGAGCTTTACTCATAAAACCCAGGCAAAACGCAAAGTAGAAAGAGAAAATACACGCAGCACTCGAGTGGGTTCCTCCCTCACTCAAGTGATGCTTATCAGATTGCCAGATCGCAGCAACTGACAGAAATTCCCAGATTGACCAAAATCACACCCAATGGTTTCTAAACTCCACACAAAGCTCATGCTCACTCAAAATGACATAGGGAACCTATTGGTAACCTCCAAAACACTCAAATACCATTTTAAACACAATCTATGCCATTGGGTCTCTATGACACACAATACCTAATTCCAATCAATACACTTCCAAACTTTAAAACCATATCAAATACTCAAAGAACTTCACAGTGAACTAATCCCAACATCATCCACTATGAAATTCATACATTCCAAAATGGGCATAAAACCAGGGCAAATTTCCAGAATTTCCCAACTCATCCAAAAATCACAAATAATACACCAAAATGCATCAAATCCTTACCTCTTCAACTTGTCAAATTCAGAATCTTGATTCTCAAACTTCCAAATTACTCCAACACCCAAATCACTACCTTTCCAAATTCTAAAAACACCAAAATAGAGCTCTCAACTCTATAAACAAGTTTAAGGAAGAGGATTTGAGCATAAGAGGATTATTACTCACCAAAGATTCAAGCTTTCTCTTTTCTTTTCCCTTGCTTGTGTCTGCCTGAAATGGAAGAGGAGGAGAGAGAAATGGTGAGATATGGAGAAGATGATGACGATGATGTACAACTTTTCCCTTGTCCAAGCACCTAGCCGAATAGGAGAGAGAAGATAGAGAAAAAGTGGGCTTTTGTCCTTTAGCATATCCTATGGTCCAGTTTAAGCCACATGTCTTCATCTTATTCCCTCCCTCCATAAGCTCACACAAATGCAAAGCTTAGGATTCTGACCCATAGCCAATAGATCTCAACCATTGATCTTTAATCACCAATAAGTTTCCTCTTTGGTAACTGACCAATTGGTTAGTATATTTCCAATTTTACCATTTTCCCCTGGTTTCACTATGATTATTTAATCATCACCATGAACATTTACATTAAATTCACATCACATTAATCCCAAAAGTGTTTAATTACACAAATTATAATTAACATCAGAGTCATTAGCCCTTAATCCCAAATTGGGTCATTACAATGAGCACTAAGGAAGAACACATGAATAGTGCAAAAGGAAGTGTGACGAAGAATTGCAAATTATTGTGTAATAATATGTTTTGTATTAATTATTGTGCAATGTGAATAATTGTCTACCTATACAAATGTATATAAATGGATAATTTCCCTAGCACAGTAATTGACTCAGAGTAGGCAACCATATGATGAGGACTCAATAATTAATGTATTGTCTGTGGGTTATGAACAGAGAAATGCTTAGGTAATTATAAAAGGAATTAAGAAACGATGAGTTAATAAGAAGTTACGAACCACTTTATGATGGTTTTTAAAAGTTTTAAATTACTCTGAGAAAATCACTTAACTACAGGTTTGACTCTTACCTTGAGGTAGGGAATTAAAAGAACTTTACAAAGGAATATTGCTTAGTGGTTCGAATTCGCTGTGTAAAACTCATCAGAGTGATTACAGAAAGAAGGTGTTCTACTTAGAATAGTTATGAACTGATTTGAGGATTTGAGCATGTATAAACCATTTATTTGTACTTAATGTTATTTTGTTTATTTCATCTTATATTATTTTGTCTACTTTGTGCTTGATCACCACTAAGTATGAAATTGGGGAATTTAGATTAGACTCATAAGAGGGATCTTAAATGGACCATATGATTAAGTAATGTAGGATTAGAATTTATTCTAATTTGCTAATAGGATAGGAATATACCTCTTAGACCCATATAATCCTATTAGAGTAATTTGGACATTTATTGCCTCTTGAGTAAATTAGTTAGAAATAACAAGTTTAACTAGAGAGAGGGGTATAAGTGATTGGAAGATACTTATATCCATTAATACTTCAGATTAACAATGTAACATTAAGTGTTTTTAATTAGGTAATTACATGCTCTAAGACTTAAAGAAGAGATTAGCCACTCTAGGTTGTTTTTATCTATTGGAATCTTGAAAACATTAGATTTACTACTTTTGCTTTTGTTTAAATTGATCTTTCAATTCAATTGCCTACTTTAATTTACTCAACTTAAATGAAAAAGAGAATTTTGATGCCTAATCACCAGTTTACTTGAATATCCGTGGGACGACCTTGATTTGCTATTAAACTATTTCAATGGCCCGTATACTTGTAGTGCTCACTTAAATTTTAGTATAATCAATTTTTAGAGCCGTTGCCAAGGATCTCAAAGCAATTGGTGATTAGAATTAGAAATCCTTTGTAGTTTTAGCTTGAGCAATTTTAGTTTATTTTTGTCAATTCTTTGTGTTAGTGTGATACTTTTGAGATCTGTTTTACTTTTTAGGTACTTTAGTATATGTCATGCAGATCTAAAGCTACTAAGACACTACAAAAAACAAGGAGCAACCAAGAACTTTTGGAAGCTACAAAACCTCATATTTGAGCAAGGAGACATGTCAAAACTTAGACTAAAGTAATGGCTAAGGATGAAAATGATCGTTTGGGTGTCAATGATTTTCTGGGAAGATAATCTAGTGGGAATCAATCAGGAATCAGAGTGTCAAAATTTCAAGCTAACAACTTTGAGATCAAGCAAACTATGCTGAAGATGCTTGAACTACATGGTCAGTATGTCTAAAATAATTTATAAGATCTAAATTGGCACTTGATTCAATTTCTTGATGTTTGCTACTCATTCAAGCAAATTGGAGCTCCTAATGATATGATTCGTCTTAGGCTTTTTCCTTATCCTCTACAAGGAAAAAGCCAAAGAGTGTCTCAACAATTTAGTAAAGGATAGTGACACTTCTTGGGCCGAGTTGAAATATAAGTTCATATCAAGATTCTTTCCACATAACAAGATGGTGGATGCAAGAGATGCTCTTACTAATTTTTGCCAACAATTCAGAGAACACCTATATGAATCTTAAGAGAGGTTCAAAGTGTTTGAAATTGTGCCCAAAGGGCCAATCATTGTACTTTAAACATTATTAATTTAATGAAATTTCTCCATTCTGTTATCATATTATTTGCATGTTAACTGTGATAATTGTATCCTTGGATAATTCATAAAGATTGTCCTAAAAATGTCCCTGGTCGGTCATCTATGCGGGAGCAGAGATGAAACAAGATCAGTATGACTTTGATAAGATATGGAGATTGAATCAAAGTCTTAGGCACTTATAAGAGTACAAGGTACTGGACCGACCCACTATGAAAAAGCTACATGGATCAAGTCATAAGCTTTTCTCATTTATAACCATGTCACAATGCCCTTTGACCTGAGGTCATCATGGATTCCTACATGAGAGTTGCTAAGCTTTGAACTAGTCAAAAGTCACCTTTGACCGGGTGATGATAAAGGCTACAATCGGGCTTGGTGGTTTTTCATGCAGAGGAATATGAATGATCAAAATGGAATTTATCCCTCACATTAGTAGAGAGATATTACTGGGCCCCTCGATGAGTAAGTCTGAGAAATGTATGGCCATACTACAATGGAAAGGAGTTTCCATTTCTATTATCAGCCTACTCAGGAATCAAGAAAGTAATAGTTAGGAATAAGAGGATGACATTATCCATGCCTCATCCTTGATCGATATATCATGTGACAAAAGGGACGTGACATGGTTGTATGACAGGTTGCATCGTGTTAACGATCCTTATATGAATTGGGTAGTCATGATGTCTTGCTAGAGGCCGCTTGCGACTTGTGGGTTAGTACAGTTATTGGCCCACTGCCAACGTCATATGGGCCTACAGGGTCACACACAAGAATGGCCCAACACGAGATAATGTTTAATTAGGGTGGACAAATTTTATATATATATATATATATATATGTATATATGTAATATAAAAATTTGTTAATAATATTATATAGATATGTATTTTTGAAATACATATTATATATATATATATATTATATGATATTATTATATTGTGTTAGGTTTAAATTTAATTTATTAAGATAAATTAAATCTAATAACTAACATGATAGAGATATGGTATCTCAGATTTAATTTATGAAGATAACTTAAATCTAATGGCTCTTTATTTGGATTAAATAAACAGGTTAAATTAAAACTGTTGGACAGATTTAATTTAAACTGAATTTATTTAATTAGCTCATCAAGATAATTAATAGTTAATTAATTTTGAAATTAATAATGATTAATTTTGAAATTTGAAAAATAGCCCTCATAGGTTATAAACTTGATAGAAAGCAGATATGCTGAGATACACATTAGAATTAAGAGCCGTAAGGGAAACCCTAGGAGACATTAGAGGCGTTAGCATGCAGTCTCTGTTGGAGAGCATTCATATAGATACCGGTAGAGGGAGCGGACCTAACGTGTTGGCTCTTAGAGATCGTGAAAACCCTAAATCATCAAAAGGTATGAATCCTTCCAACTTGGTTTAAACGTCGTTGATAGATCCTCGATTAGGATCGCTGAAAATTTTTAAAATTCTTCCGCTGTGCCTGCCGATCCTAACATAAAGTGCTTGTTAGATAGAGTCCTGGCCATAATGTTAAGAAATGGGTATTGCTTCAAATCTTTTATACCCGGATGACTCCTAAATCTAGATAAGAATTGAATTTTGTCACTAATGGGGGAATTACAAATCAACCGGTGAATTATGTTTGGAGTTGTTTAGATGACTTATTAGCTGATTTTATTCAAAACAACACTGAAAATGGATACCAAAGTCAAGTACGAAAGCTACTGAGGACACATCTTCACAGTTGGAGGCCATATTAAGTGCTATGAATAAGGGATTTGATTATTTGAAAGCTCAAGTTAATCAATCCAATGGTAGACATAAGGGAGTTCATGCTATTTATGCTCCTTGTGATTATTTTGGAGATGGTCATGCTAATAGACAATGTCTAATATCTCAACAAATAGAGCCAGTAAACTTTGTAGGAAATTACCATGGTAATAACTAAGGCAATCAATACTCAAACACCTACAATTCTGGTTGGCATAAGAATACTAATCTCTCTTAGAAACATGTTGCAACTCTTAATCAAGCATCAACTTCTAATTCAAAACAAGTGTCACCTCTTGGGTTCTATCAATTGGAAAAAGAAGCTATTTCTCTTCATTAGCCTAAACTTAATTTGGAGGCAATAATGTTTCAACTCATAAGTTTTCGAAGAAAGAGTACTCAAGATCAAGTTGCTACCAATGCAAGATCAGACTCTTCCATTAAGAATCTTGAGGTATGAATAGGACAACCTGCAACTACTGTGAATGCATCACAACAAAGAGAATTTCCAAGTAATACTGTGCCTAATCCTTGTAAAGATGGCAAAGTAGAGTGTATAGCCATTACTCTTAAAAGTGGTAAAGAATTCCCTGAGATACCACAGTTAACAGAAAAGCTTTCAAGTTTTAATGGCAATAACACTCTTGAAGTTATTGTAGATAATGATAAAGAGTCTCTACAGAAGGCTAAGGGAGTATAAAAAAAAAGTGATGCCAAAAAGAAGGAATTGTAGAAAAAAGCAACTCTTCCAAAGAAACCTAAGTGGACATTGCCTCTACCATTTCCTCAAAGATTCCAAAAGAAGGCTTTTGATGAGCAATACAAGAAATTCTTAGATATCTTCAAGCAATAACACATTAGCATCCTTTTGATAGAGGCTTTAGAGAAAATGCTCAAGTACACTAAGTACTTGGAAGAGATATTGAGTAAGAAGAAGCATTTTACTGAGTTTCCAACTGTAGCACTGACCAAGGAAATCACTAGTGTCATTAAGCCTAATATGCCTCTAATTTGCTAATATGATAGGAATATACCTATTAGACCTATTAGAGCAAATTTTGACATTTATTGCCTCTTGAGTAAATTAGTTATGAATAATAATTTTAACTTGAGAGAAGGGTATAAGTTATTGGAAGATACTTATATCCATTAATACTGTAGATTAACAATTTAACATTAAGTATTTTTAATTAGGTAATTACATGATCTAAGAACTGAAGAAGGAATTTGCCACTCTAGGTTATTTTTATCTATTGGAATCTTGAAAACATTAGATTTACTACTTTTGCTTTTGTTTAAATTGATCTTCAAATTCAATTTCCTACCTTGATTTCCTCAACTTAAATGAAAATAGGAATTTTGGTGCCTAATCACTAGTTTACTTGAATCTCTGTGAGACGACATTGATTTGCTATTATATTATTTTAGCGACTTGTACACTCGCAATGCTCACTTAAATTTTAGTATCATCATAGTCTTATGAGGAAGAGGCAGATAATGGAAGCTGAAGCATCGAGGGCAGATGAGGGTCAATCCTCAGCTAGAGCTGGATGTCCCAAACCATCTTTTATTGGTCCCACCATTCATATTTATCATAAGGAAGAGCTTGATAGATTCTCTATAGTGATCACTACCACTAATGTATAGTTTATCACTATGATCAATGATAAGATAAGGCAGCTTTGTAAAATGGTGAATCAAAACTTTAAGGTTCTATTTGAGCAACAAGATTCTTAGACTAAGATGATGCATGAGTATATAAGTATAATGAGGAGCTATGAGTAGAGATTAAATTCCTTTAAAACTTTGTTTAGAGATCATATTGGTATTCCTGCTCTTGAGATGCCTATGGAGCCTATACCTTTAGAGACTCAACCTTCTATGATCCCACCTTCTCAGCATATCTCTTTTGACCATCCATCTACCTCTGACCTTGCTCCTGAGACAACTTCTCAAGGCAATATTCACTTTTCTATGGATGATCCTATATCTTCCACTTAGTATGATGTTACTTTTGATAAGGATACTCCTTATCCACCTTCAAAGCCCCTGGGCACATATGTTATCCATTTAGTAGAGCCACTACTTAAGGAGTATGTGCTTCAAACACCCTCTCACTCCCGCTCTTCTAAGCATGAGTCTCACCATTCAGGTGATACTAATTCTTGTTAGAACCGGCTGACACCCAAGAAAGGGATAATTGGGTGTAAGTAGTAAATATGAAAGTAATGAATTATAAATCACAATTAAATATTTAAATGATATATGCTGGAAATATAAGAGCTTAGGGAAGATAATATGCAAACTATGATTTATCTTAGTTTGGTCCAATCCACAATAACCTACGTCCAGTCCCTAGGCTCCTCCTAAGATTTTCAATCCATTATCTTCCTCAAGTTTAACTGGGTACTTGAGAACCACTACAATCCACAAGTTTAGTCGGGTACTTGTGAAGCTTTCTACAAATCTCTCACTGAGTTACTCCCCTTTACACATCGTAAGGTTACAACCTTGATGATGAAGAATTACAATCAATCTTCTCTCTCAGAAGTAAATAAAATGAACACTGAAGTACAATACAAATACTCTCTCTCACTCTCAAAGGTAAATGATATAGAAACTAGAGAAACAGAGAGTATGTGCGATAAGCAATGATGATGCCAGGAAGTTGGCATTTAGATGATGTATGCACTCATTCTCTATTCTGTTTTGGATTATCTTCTATTTATAGTTGATGAGGATTGATGATTGTTTGAGCATTTCAACTTGTCTGTTAGAATCCCATTGCTTCATTTGACCATTCTTCATATTTGAAAGACTAGTTGTTGCTTCTGTAAAGTCAACTTTTGTCTCTTCACATCATCTCTTCATTTTATACCTAGAGAAATAGACTAAACACTAATACAATAAAGTGTTAGAGTGATTGGAAGCAAGAAGAGTGAGTTACATAAACATTCCCATGATTTTTGAAAGCTTCATTACGTTGTTCTGTTCTCCTTGGAAGCATTACTCGAGTGCTTACTCGAGTAAGCCTGGGTCATAACTCGAGTGATCCCTTGAGTAATCACCTTCAAAATCTGGTCGAGAGCATTTCCAACTTCATTACTCGAGTGATCCCTCGAGTAATGTTTCAAATAACTTTGCAGATTACTTGAGTGATCACTTTGAGTAATGTTTTCATTTTAATTCTAAACATGGAAAATAATATATCATCGGAAAGCTCTTGTCGTATACATTCCAATGCAACAAGAATCAGCTCCAAACTCTTTGTATAATAACTTTATGTATACAAAGAGTATCTACTATTCTTAGACAATCTCTGAAATCATGAGCAGCAACTTCCAGAAGGCATAGCTCTTAGGATATAACTTCAAATATGCCAACTTACCTATCCATAGAAACCTCTTTGAGTCTAATTTCATATGGCACTAGTTTAGTCACAATCCAATATGTAGTTTGAGAGTTATGTCCAAAATACCAAAACTGTCTTGTACTGTGATGGTGATTTGAGTGTCAAATTTCATAGCTTATATCTCTCTCATTTGAACTCCTTTGAATGTGATATTTGGTCAAAATGATGCATTGGGAGTCTAGATTCATATGCCATTAGTTTCCGCTTAATACAATGTATGGTTAGAGAGATATTATCAAAATACCAAACCTTTATCCTGTAGCAGGAAAACATAGCACGTCAAAATGCTCATCACTCTAGTAGTCACTAGAGCAATTCTGGGTCATTACTTGAGAGAGCCCTTGAGTAATCAACTCTGAAATGAGGCAGTGGCATATTACTAGAGGGATTATGAAAGTAATCACCTCTGGAGGTAGCATAACTTCCGTATAAGTCATTTTAGCATCATATTGACCAATTCCAACTTCCGTTTGATGATAGAAACGTTTGATATCACTTCTAATAGCTTGGATCTTGATATTTCCATTAGTTCTTGCAAGTTCTTCTTTCTTTAATCTTCTTCTTGTTAGAATCGGTAGGCACAGCGGAAGAATATGAAGTTGTAGGCCCATATGAAGTTGGCAGTGGGCCAACAACTATACTAACCCAAAAGTCACAAGCAGCCTCTAGCAAGACATTACGACTACCCAATTCATATGAGGATCATTATCACGATGCAACCTATCATACAATCATGTCACGTCCCTTTTGTCACACGATATATCAATTAAGGATAAGGCATGGATAATGTCATCCTCTTGTTCCTGACCATTACTTTCTCGATTCCTGAGTAGCCTGATAACAGAGACAGAAACTCCTTTCATCATAGTATGGCCATACATTTCTCAGACTCACTCATCGAGGGGCCCAGTAATATCTCTCTACTAATGTGAGGGACAAATTCCATCTTGATCATTCATATTCCTCTGCATGAAAATCCACCAAGCCCGATCGTAACCTTTATCATCACCCGGTCAAAGGTGACTTTTGACTAGTTCAAAGCTTAGCAACTCTCATGTAGGAATCCATGATGACCTCAGGTCTAAGGGCATTGTGACGTGGTTATACATGAGAAAAGCTTATGACTTGATCCATGTAGCTTTCTCATAGTGGGTCGGTCCAGCACCTTATACTCTTACAAGTGCCTAAGACTTTGATTCGTATCTCCATATCTTATCATAGTCATATTGATCTTGTTTAATCTCTGCTCCCTCATAGATGACCGACCAGGGACATTTTAGGACAATTTTTATGAATTATCCAAGGATGCAATTATCACAGTTAACATGCAAATAATATGATAACAAAATGGAGAAATTTCATTAAAATAATAATGTTCAAAGTACAATGATTGGCCCTTAGGGCACAATTTCCAACATCCTCCCACTTGCCCTAGGTGCAATCATTAATTTGCCTAATTCCCATTGCCCTAACATGATGCTCATGCTTTGCCTGTGCAAGTGGCTTAGTAAGAGGATCAGCAGCATTGTCTTCTCCTGCTACTTTGCATATCTTTATATCACCTCTATCATTGATTTCTCTAATAAGATGAAATCGCCTGAGTATATGCTTGATCCTTTGATGTGACCTAGGCTCCTTACCCTGTGCAATAGCACCGCTATTGTCACAGAAGAAATCTATTGGATTTGAGATGGTAGGCACCACCCCTAGTTTAGTAATGAACTTTCTGATCCAAACAGCTTCTTTAGCTGCATCTGATGCTGCTATATACTCAGCTTCTATTGCAGAATCTGCTATAGTACTCTGCTTGGAGCTCTTCCAGCTTACTGCTCCACCATTCAGGAGGAATACATATCCAGATTCCGATTTAAGGTCGTCTTGGTCATTTTGGAAACTTCCATCTGTGTAACCAGTTACGCAGAGCTCATATCCAATCCACCATAAACCAAAAATACGTCCTTAGTCCTTCTTAAGTACTTTAGGATATTCTTGACGGCAGTCCAATGACCCTCACCAGGATCTTGTTGGTATCTGCTGGTCATACTTAAGGCAAACGAGACATCCGGTCGAGTACATAACATGGCATACATGATGGATCCAATGGCCGAGGCATATGGAACCTTACTCATGCGATCTCGCTGATTAAGTGTACTAGGACATAGATCCTTGCTAAGATAGATGCCATGAGACATGGGCATGTAACCCCTTTTGAATCATGCATACTAAACCTATACAGTATCTTGTCTATGTTTGTGCTCTAACTTAGGCCTATTAGTCTTTTAGATCTATCTCTATAGATCCTAATCCCTAGGATATAGGTGGCTTCACCTAAGTCTTTCATTGAAAAGGACTTTCCTAACCAAGACTTGTTACTCTGCAAGGTAGGAATATCATTCCCAATGAGTAGGATGTCATCTACATAAAGCACTAGAAATACAACTATGCTCCCACTAACCTTCTTGTAAACACAATGTTCATCGATGTTTTGAATGAATCCAAACGCTTTGACTACTTTATCAAAATGATGATTCCAGCTCTGAGATGCTTGCTTCAATCCTTAAATGGATCTTTGAAGCTTGTAAATTTTACCAGAGTCCTCTGGACGCACAAAACCTTCAGGTTGTGTCTTGTACACATCCTCAAGCAGCTTTCCATTAAGGAAGTCTGTTTTAACATCCATCTGCCATATTTCATAGTCATAATATGCTGCAATGGCAAGAAGGATTCTGATTGATTTGGCCATTGCAACTGGGGAAAAGGTTTTATCATAGTCTACACCATGAGTTTGAGTGAATCCTTTTGCAACCAGTCGTGCCTTGAAGACATTTACATTGCCATCTGTAATATCCCGAATTCTGAGATTCGAGGCTAGAGAATAAGCCTGAAATTAGTGGACTGCTAAGCCATGGTTTAGCAAGATCCTAAATTATGATTAAGAGATATTGACTCCAAAAGTGGAAATGGTTAGTGATAAATAAACCCTTTTGGAGATTATAGTGTGATTTGGCACCCGATGTGATTCGTATGTGCTGTGAGCAGCGCCAAGATCCTGTAGTTAAGCTCAATTATGGATTAACATCTAAATTGACTTAAAATAGGGGGAAGGCGCATATTGTGGCTAAATGAAAAGATGTGAAATGTTGGTGGTGATTCAATGAGAATTACCGTAATCAGGGGCAAAACGGTAAAGTTACCGACCGATTGATCGGTTACCGAAGAGGAAACTCATTGGTAACTTCAAGATCAATGGTTGAGATTGATTTGTGTATTAGATCAAGGGTGGAATCCCATGTGGTTGTGCTCATGTGAACTCATGGTTGATGGAACAAGATCTTGACAAGTGGCAAAATGTGGACCTTTGGATTGGGTCAAGATGTCAAACTCTTCTCTCTCTCCTCTCTTCCCTTTTAGGTCGGTTTTAGTGGCCAAAAAACTGATTTGCTTCATCATCTCATCATTCTCATCTCTCTCTTGTCCTCCATGAACGTCCAAAGCTAAGGGAAGGAAGAGAAAAGAAAACGGTAAGATTTGCCTTGTTTCTTGTCCTCTATTGCTAAAACACCCTTCTATAATGTTGTTCATAGTGATGAGAGCTTCATCTCTATGGTTTTAGATTCTTGATTGGTGGTGTTTAATAGCTTGAGGAAAATTGGAAGTATGAAGAATCAAGGAATTGATTTGGGAAAGAGGAAGAGGTGAGTGTTTGAAGCCTTTTGGTCTAAGTTTTGTGACTTTTGGTTAAGTATTGTGATTTGTGAATTTTGCCCTGATTTTATGGTATTTTCGTGTGGAATGTGAATGGTGGAATTGGATGTTGTTTTGTGTTGAAAATGGTGTCATGTTGTGGTATTTAATCATTGGAATTGGTTTGAATTGGATTGGACACAATGGTTGAAAAACTGGAAATTCTGTCCAGTGAGAATTCTGTCTGGGCAGTCTGTTTGTGTTGCCGTTTTGAATGGGCAAATGATGTTAGAAAATTCTGAAACTTTCCAGTCTTGAAGTTCACATCTTAAGCTTCAAAATGGACATATAATATGTGTCATTTCGTTTTTTGAACTGGGATTTATGTTTGCCCAAAGTTTGAGGACGAAACTGGATTCTGTTTTGGAGCAATGTTGGATTTTGTGTAAATCTGGATTTGTGTGGTGATTTCTGGTAATGATACATATTTTTCCCATAAAGGGGACTTGAATATCTTTCAATGGGCTTTGGAATCACCTTGTTTCAAGTTTTCTAGAGCAAGTTATGAATTTTTGAAGTTTCCTTGGCTGCAGCCAAAATTCTGGCTCCAGCGCAAAACTTTCTGTGTGTGTCCTGGCCGCAGCCAGAAATTCTTGGCTGCAGCCAAAATGTTTCTGTGACGTGTTTAGCCATTTTTGGCTGCAGCCAGAACCCAATTTTCAGCAATTTGTGATTTTGAAAGGTGATTTCCAACCTAGTACGTCCCAATCCTTTAGGCTTTCGTTGAGCTTATTTTAGCCACCTAAAGGGTGTGAATGTTAACCAACCTTAAGGGATATGAAATTAAGGATTTGGAATAGAGAATAACCCTATGTCCTTGCTTTGATTATAGGGTTGATGTTCGCCCTGAACGTGGTTTGGTATTCGTTCTGATCGTGAGCAGCTGTGCTGGAGCTTACGTGGAAAGAAAAATGTAGGAAACATATCTCTTTTGCTTGTATTTGATATATGTGTTAGTGTGTTGGTGCATGTCTTAGCTTTGCATAATTATGTGTAATTTGAAGCTATGTTTCAATTTATGCTATGGCCATAGGTATATTGTTCGAAGCATTGAGCTGGCAAATTGTCATTGTGTTATCATGAGTTGTGTGATGCAAGCATGTCATGCATTAAACATTTATCGTACATGCATATTGATATTGTTATCCTACTGAGATTCTCTCGAATCTCACCCTCCCCTGCTAACCTTTCAGACAGGGTAGTGGATCAAGGATGGAGCATGCAGCTAAGGGCGATGAGGACTTCCTTCGGGTTGTCATTCTGGTAGTTGGTTATCATCCTAGATGGGATATTTGTATTTGGATGTGTATATATGTATGTCAATGAGGATTTGATTATGTGTACGAGAAAGATTTGTGTAATCCCCATATGAGGGCTTGTATGGGCGATTGTGCCCTGTAAGGCTTGATTAATAAATGGAATCCGGAATTGCCGGGATTATTGTTGTGTACTCTGATTTGTTATGAATGTGATATTCCGCGTAGTAATTGTATTTGGAAATGTGATTCTGAGACCAAGTTTATAAATGATTTCGAAAGGTGTTTGTGAAAACCCCGTCTGGTAGATGGGTTTATAATATTAAATTTTGTTCTTATTGGTCTCTATTTCACTTTATTGCGTAATCCGAATATTAATTACGGCAGGGGGTTACACCATCTATGTCAGTTTCTCCTTGAAAACCCATTTGCACCCAATGGTTTTTACACCTTCAGGTGGATCGACTAAGGTCCATACCTAATTGTTGTACATGAATTACATTTTAGACTTCATGGCATTTAGCCATTTCTCAGAGTTTGGTCCCACTGTGGCTTCTCAATAGGTGGTGGGCTCATTTTGCTCAACGAGCAACACATCACGGCCTTCAGTAATTAGAAATCCATATCTCTGAGGCTGATGTCGTGTCCTATCAGATCTTCGTAGACCTTGTGTTACTTGAGGAGGCTCAGCAACTTGTTGTGAGTCTTCTCTAATTTCCATCTGTGGTTCTGTACCATCTTATGGCTCTCGAAATTCTTTGAGATGTACGTTGCTCCCACTGGTTGTTTTAGAGACAAACTTTCTTTCTAGAAACTTGCCATTTCGAATAACAAACACTTTGTTATCGGTGGGATTGTAGACATAGTATCCTTTCATTTCTTTAGGATACCCCATGAAAAGGCACTTTGTGGATCTGGGCGCTAATTTATCAGAGGCTTGTTGCTTAACATATACCTCACATCCCCAGATCTTGAGAAAAGATAAACTTGGTTTCTTTCTAGTCCATATCTCATATGGTGTCTTTTTAATTGCCTTATATGGAACACGATTTAGTGTGAACGCAGCTATCTCTAGGGCATGTCCGCAAAAGGACGGTGGAAGATCTCTTTGACTCATCATAGATCGAACCATATCTAATAGTATTTGATTCCTCCGTTCAGAAACGCCATTCCATTGTGGTGTTCCTGGAGGAGTCAATTGTGAGATTATCCCACAACTCCTAAGATGGCCAATGAATTCTTGGCTCAAATATTCACCACGTCGATCATATCGAAGTGCTTTAATTGTTTTACCAAGTTGGTTTTGTACTTCATTTTGGAATATTTTGAACATTTCAAAAGATTCAGATTTATGTTTCATTAGACAGATATAGCTATATCTACTAAAGTCATCTATAAATGTAATGAAGTAGACATAACCTCCTATGGCAGCTATATTTAATAGTCACATACATCTGTATGTATGAGGCCCAATAATTCAGTAGCCCTCTCACTGTGCCCAGTAAAAGGTGCCTTAGTCATCTTTCCTAATAAGCAAGATTTGCATGTATCATATGATTCAAAATCAAATGAGTTTAGAAATCCATCTTGATGAAGTTTAGAAATGCATTTCTCATTTATGTGGCCTAGACGACAATGCCATAGGTAGGTCGGATTCAAATCGTTTGATTTTATCCTCTTAATAGTTACGTTATAGATATTCCCATTATTGGGATGTTCCAAATTTAATATATAATGACTAATATGCAAATCACCATCAGCATAGAAAATGTCATTACGATAAATAAAACATTTACCATTCCTAGTAATGGAAGTATAACCTTCCTTATCCAAATAAGAAAGAGAAACAATGTTACTACTCAAAGCAGGAACATAATAGCAATTGTTGAAAACTAACAAAAGCCCACTGGGCAGAACTAATTCATAAGTGCCTACGGCTAAAGCAGGAACTCTTGCTCTGTTTCCAACTCGTAGGTCCACCTCGCCCTTCTACAGCTTTCTACTGTCCTTTAGACCCTGCACAGTTGTACAAATGTGAGAACCACATGTAGTATCTAATACCCATATAGAGGAAGTAGAAAAATGAATGTCTATAACATAAATACCTGAAGCGATAGCCCCACTATCCTTCTTGCCCTTTTTCAGATCTTCCAGGTAGAGTTTGCAATTCTTCTTCCAATGACCGGGTTCATTGCAGAAGTAGCAGACTCCTTCCTTTGGAGACTTTTCCTTCTTGGGTGCAAGCTTGGTTTCGGGCTTGTTTGACTCTTTGGTCTTACCACCTGAGCCATTACCCTTCCATTTGTTTTTCATACCCTTTCCTTTCTGAACCATCAAAACTGTGCTAGGCTTTTTCTTAATTCTTTGCTCAGTAGTTTTGAGCATTCCATGCAGTTCAGAAATTGATTTCTCCATGTTGTTCATGTTGTATTTCATAACAAACTGGTCATAACTCTCCGGGAGTGAGTTGAGGATCAAATCCGTAGCTAACTCCTGGCTCATGGGAAATCCAAGCCTCTCAAGGTGATCAATATAGCCTTTCATCTTTAACACATGAGTACTAACTGATACACCTTCAGCCATTTTGCAGGAATGTAAGGCCTTTGTAGTCTCATACCTTTCTTGCCTTGCCTGTTGCTGGAACATTTCCTTGAGATGTACAATCATCTCATGAGCCTCCATGAGTTCCAGATCTCTTTGGAGCTATGGAACCATAGTGGCAAGCATCAGGCAACCTACATCCACAGAGTCATCCTTATGCTTTGTGTAAGCATCTCTCCGAGCTCTTGGAGCATTGGCTGTAGGCTCCTCAGGAATGGGTTGATATAGGATATAAGCCTTTCTTTCCTGCTTGAGAACAATTCTCAAGTTCCTGAACCAGTCAAGAAATTTTGTCCCATTGAGTTTGTCCTTCTCAAGGACCGATCGCAATGATAGTGTAGCAGTATTACTAGTCGACATGATTCCACAATTAAAATATGCAAAGTTAGTTAGTAATCTCCCACTAAATTAACAACCCTTAATATAATAATTAGTGGGCTAAGATCCATATTTGGCTTAAACTTAAGTCCGCTTTGGCAAGACACTTAAATTCAAGTTATTTAGGTAGGTAACCTATTTACCAATTACATCACATGTAACTCTTAGATCTTTATGGGATTTAATCATCATATGATCCGGCATGCTTAACCCCATCTAATGCCTTGAGATTCAAAACCGTTTTGTTAATCTCAATTAAGTCAAAACAATAATGAATATTATGAGTAGCACCATTACTCAAGCTTGTCTCATCAAGATAACTCAAGTGCATCCACTTTGGTGGTTTCGACAATTGTGCGATCTAGGTTTTGACAAGTATTCATTAATTGACGGCATTATGACTTAAGATTTGATTCAGAGGGCTTAATTAATTAGTTTTGTTTATATGGACGCAATCATGGTTGTATCTCATACAGATAAATGCATATAAACGCAAAAGTATTCATGCAATGATCTAATCAAAAGCATAATTTAAATGTGACACAACATGGCTTACCTAACCTAGAATCCTCCCAAGCCAATGAGAGGACTTCTCTAAATAAGAAAAGAAATACATTGAGAGAAACCTCATTTAAACATTTGAGGGGAGTGAGATGAGAAGAGAATATACATCGAGAGTATTTAGAGAAAGGCACGGCACGCAGGCCGTATTTAAACATTACAACCCTTTTTAAAATTCTAAAGCCATGTTGTTCACCATACCCAAACAAGTATAAATAATGAACCACAACAAGAATTCATACAATATGAAAAGCAATAGATGTCATGATCAATTCATACAATTTGAAAAAGGCATATTCCTTTTAAAAGAAATATTTGAAAATTTTTAATTTTTATATTTCAGACCCAATTTTTCAAAATAAAAAAACAATGGCCCAGAACGCTTCTGATCCAAATTGTCGTCCCCATAGTTTGGATCCCTATTACCTGAATAGATATCCGAACCTAGACCCGATTTGATGACCGCCAACTACGATCTTAGGTACCCTACCCAATTTCATGCTTGTTCAAAATAAAAATCACATACATGTTATTGATGCTTGTTCAAAACAAAAATCACATACATGTTTCAAAACCGAAAACAAAACAATTTCAAGATTCAATTTAAACGAAAATGAAAATCAACGGAATTACAAGATCACATCTTTCTAAATAATTTCGTTTCATATTAACCATATATATATATATATCACATGTATAAGAACATAAACTCAGTTTAAACGCACAATTGATTTGGCTCTGATGCCACTGTTAGAATCGTTAGTCACAGCGGAAGAATTTTAAAAATTTTCACCGATCCTAATCGAGGATCTATCAACGGCGTTTAAACCAAGTTGGAAGGATTCATACCTTTTGATGATTCAAAGTTTTCACGATCTCTAGGAGCCAACGCGTCAGGTCCGCTCCCTCTACCGGTATCCACACGAATGCTCTCCAACCGAGACTGCATGCTAGCACCTCTAATGTCTCCTAGGGTTTCCCTTGAGGCTCTCAATTCTCATATGCCTATGAATATATTTGCTCTATCATGTTTATAACCTATGAGGGCTATTTTCAAATTTCAAAATTAATCATCATTAATTTTGAAATTAATTAACTATTAATTATCTTGATGAGCTAATTAAATAAATTCAGTTTAAATTAAATCTGTCCAACAGTTTTAATTTAACCTATTTATTTAATCCAAATAAAGAGCCATTAGGTTTAATTTATCTTCATAAATTAAATATGAGATACTATATCTCTATCATGTTAGTTATTAAATTTAATATATCTTAATAAATTAAATTTAAAACCAACACAATATAATAATATCATATAATATATATACATATATATATATAAGATATATATTTTGAAAATATATATCTATATAATATTATTAATGAATTTTATATTATATATATATAAAATTCGTCCACCCTAAATTAAACATTATCTCGTGTTGGATCATTCTTATGTGAGACCCTGTAGGCCTATATGGAGTTGGCAGTGGGCCAACAACTATACTAATCCAAAAGTCACAAGCGGCCTCTAGCAAGACATTACGACTACCCAATTGATATGAGGATCGTTATCATGATGCAACCTATCATACAACCATGTCACATCCCTTTTGTCACACGATATATCAATTAAGGATAATGCATGGATAATGTCATCCTCTTGTTCCTGACCATTACTTTCTCAATTCCTGAGTAGCCTGATAACAGAGACAGAAACTCCTTTTATCATAGTATGGCCATACATTTCTCAGACTCACTCATCGAGGGGCCCAGTAATATCTCTCTACTAATGTGAGGGACAAATTCCATCTTGATCATTCATATTCCTCTGCATGAAAATCCACCAAGCCCGATCATAGCCTTTATCATCACCCGGTCAAAAGTGACTTTTGACTAGTTCAAAGCTTAGCAACTCTCATGTAGGAATCCATGATGACCTCAGGTCTAAGGGCATTGTGACGTGGTTATACATGAGAAAAGCTTATGACTTGATCCATGTAGCTTTCTCATAGTAGGTCGGTCTAGCACCTTGTACTCTTACAAGTGCCTAAGACTTTGATTCGTATCTCCATATCTTACTAAAGTCATACTGATCTTGTTTCATCTCTGCTCCCGTATAGATGACCGACCAGGGACATTTTAGGACAATCTTTATGAATTATCCAAGGATGCAATTATCATAGTTAACATGCAAATAATATGATAACAGAATGGAGAAATTTCATTAAACTAATAATGTTCAAAGTACAATGATTGGCCCTTAGGGCACAATTTCCAACATCCTCCCACTTGCCCTAGGTGCAATCATTAATTTGCCTAATTCCCATTGCCCTAACATGACGCTCATGCTTTACCTGTGCAAGTGGCTTAGTAAGAGGATCAGCAACATTATCTTCTCCTGCTACTTTGCTTATCTTTATATCACCTCTATCATTGATTTCTCTAATAAGATGAAATCACCTTAGGGCATAATTTCCAACATTTCTTTCTTTATTGGATAATGTACAAGATATCTTCTTGTTTTTCCTTTTGATGATCATTCTTCATAACCAACTAGATATCTTCTTAAATATCTTCTATCTTCTTTCTTTTTTCTTGATTACCTTCTTGATAATCATTCTTTGTTAAAAGAAAAATAACATCAGCCCACCGTTGGGTTTATGACTTTCTTCAATCCCTTGCTTCTTGATTTTCTTCTTGATGATCATTCTCCATTTATGAGGTATTGTAAGCAAAATAACATCAACCCACCATCAGGTTTATGACTAATCTTTAAGATATACAACATTAAATATATTAGTTAGTTAATATAAAAGATAAGTATATTGTACAAACTTTTTGCTCTTAATATCTGACATCTATATTTGACATCATCAAAACTAATCATATCTAACAATTCTATGGCTAATCAAGAGATTGAGGTTATAAAGGCTATACTCGAGCCTACTACTAGGCTAGCTCCCTCTTACCCTTATGTTCCTAGTTCCACTAATGACCTTGTCATTTCTCCCCTAAAACTTGCTACCCCTCCTAATTCCCCTACACTAGCACATCATGAGCATCTCCTAATGATGATGCTTCCACTCCTATATATCCTCTTACAACCATTACCCCTTACACTCTCTCTCAGTTCTCCTCCATTGATTCATACTTGCTTCTACCTCTTACCCATCTTTGTTTCCATCCTCCTCCATCCTCTAATGACATACATTCCCAACTCCTTTCTCTATTTATGCTTATGACAAAAAGGGGGAGAAGAGTTCTCTGAGTGGTGATGGTGGTGATGATGTAGATTAGCGTCTCGTTCGATATTTTAGCATGTCTACTTTGTATTTTCTTATGTATTGTGTGTTTTTCATTGCCAGTTCTATGTATTTTGTGATATTCAACACTAGACTTGATTTATATGTACTATCTTTGATTGTCTAAGTGTAATCAAGCATTTTAAGCAATGAAATAATAGTTTGACTCATTTTCTATGCTTTACCTTGGGTTTAATCATTATGAGTGCATTAAGCATAATTATAAGTTATTATGAACTTCTTTTTTTGGTTTTCAAAGAATTTTTATAAAAGTTTTGTCATTATCAAAAAGGGGCAGAATGTTAGATTCCAATGTGATGATGATAACAAACCTTAAGAGTATTGTTTAACTAGAGAAATGGTATTTCGAAAAATTTAAAACACTTTGAAATGATCGCTGAGACTAATCACTCAAGTGGTAACTTGAGTAAGCACTCAAGTGATAATAACAAATCATAGGAGTGATGCTTTGAGAAAATTCAATCACTAATTAGTCACTTGACAATGATCCACTATTTAGCATGATCATTAGAGTGATGACCCATTGGTCAAAGATCATTAGTAAGGCATTGGACAGTGACATAATGAATAGCATATTGTTAGATCCCAAGTTTTGATGATAACAAAAAGACAATTGCATGCAAATCATGTTTTTATAAGATTAAGAAAAGATTACAAAGTTACCAAATGCATATAGGAATGTTTTCTGGTATCTGCTGTCAAATTGTACTGGAATGCTAGAGCATGAGCTTTGCACTCGAGCATAGATCCCTTCTGTGCTCGAGCAGGTGCGAGTGAAAGCCAGAAAGTGTTCACCCGAGAGGCATGCCACTGTTATACTCACTGATTCACTCGAGCAGAGAAGCCATTCTCACTCGAGCACATGTGAGTGAAGGTCCGCGAGTGCTTGGCCGAGAGCAAGTATTATCATGCTTCCTTTGATTCACTCGAGCAGAGACATCAGTGCTCAAGCATGAGCATTCTGTACTCGAGCAAGGTACTACGAGTACTTGGCCGAGAGTCATGAAGTATAAAGAAGTGCAAGTGTGCTCGAGCACAACCTCATATGCTCGAGTGACACATCAGCACTTGCGAGTGAAAATTCTATCCCTCTCTATTTCTGATGCGAGTGCTTGTTTAAAAGGTATATTACTTGAGAATATTCTTCTCACTCGAGCAGGAGTCTGTGTGCTCGAGTGAGGGTCCACATCACCTGCGAGTGATAAATTTATCCCTCTCCAAACCTGATGCGAGTTGATATTGAGAGCATATTCCTTGAGAATATGCATCTCACTCGAGCAGGAGTATGTGTGCTCGAGTGAGGGACCACATCACCCGCGAGTGCAAAAACTCACTCTTGCTAATATGATATGCGAGTGATGACCCAAGAAGACACTCCCAGTAGAAAAATGCAAGATCACTTGAGCAGGAGGAGTTGTGCTCGAGTGAGACCCCACATACTCGAGTGATGCACAAAGAGGAAAATAGGAAGATCACTCGAGTGAGCCACCCATGCTCGAGTGATGCTCTGCCAGATCACCAAAAATGCCAAGTTTCACAACGTTCAATCCGAATATGGTTTATTGTTATTTATTCATATCATCATTACTTATTATCATTGTTTAAAATCATTTTGAATGTATTATAAGTGTGATGCAGGAAGATGAACGTTTGAAATTAGTTGTTACGGAGAAAGTCAAATAACGGCAGATAACATCATTACAAGCACGCACGTACCTACCACATTCAGATTATTCAAACATGCGCGTGTCCTTCAATAGTTGCAAAAGTCCCACTCCTCAAACGATGATTTCCCAAACGGGCAAAAAACTAAAGCAACTATATATACAGAGATTCAGAGATAGTCAAGTACGACAACGAAGCACAAGAATTCACAAGCTTATACACTAGTCTATGCTATTCATCATTTTCTCTGTATACACATTGATCTTCAGTGTTTATTCATTTGCTCTGTAAGAGAGTCTTCATACAATTCAAAATCTATATTTATTTGATCTCAAGGTATTGGGATCTTGAGAGGGTAGATTTCCTTACGATAGAAGCAGTTGAGAGAATTCTTTGTTGTACCTTCCACTCATAAGCCTTATAAGATACAAGCAGAAGAGAACGTTACTGCTCGTAAGACTTACAGTGGTGTAAGCAGGAGAGAACGTTGCTGCTCATAAGTCTTGTATACATAAGCAAGTGAGAAGGGTCATAGGTTGTTTTTCTGCACGTAAGACTTGTCGTAAGGGGGAGAGAAATTTCTTAGTAAGAGAATATTTCTGCTCGTAGTCCGTTCAAGGATGATTGTTGTTTTATGGCGTTCTGAGAGCCCATTGAATCTTGGAGGTATAGTGAAAATCTCAGTAGGTCTTGATCTCTGAGGACTGGATGTAGGCCTGGTTGTTAGGCCGAACCAGTATAACTTTCTGTGTTCAAATCTTCTCAACTCTACTCTATCTACTATATTTTTCATATCACCACATCAAGCGAAAAATTTATAACATCACCTAATTCACCCCCCTCTTGGGTGAAGCTTGCCTCTTACACATATCACTGAGCAGACATTGGATAATGATTAATTGGCTTTGAAAATTTTAAGGGATCACTCAATTGATACATACATATTGCTCATCAATGACCAGTCACTTAATAGTGATGCATTGTTTATTTTGCCACTAAGTCCATATCACTCTGGGTGAGCACTTAAGTGATGCTAATGACTAGAGAAACACTAGATAGTGAGCACTTGAGTGATATAGCTATTTAGCCATCACTATGCAGTCACTCACTAGTGAGGCACTATTCAAATATCCTTGAAACATTACTAGCCAGTGCCTCCTTAGTGACATAGTCTCAAGGACTACTGATAAATCCTAAATTTTATATATTTTATCCCACCTTATTCATTTATTTTGGGGATTATTTTGGGCTAATTTGGATTTATTAGATAATATTTGGATTATTAGCCAATTTTAGGAAATAATATAAATTTGAATGGATTATGATATTATTGGGCTTAAATTGATACTATTTTAATTGTTATATTATGATTGGAAAATATTTCCAATGATATGATAAATCACGATTTTATTAGATTCTTGTAGGATAAGGAAAAGAAGATTAGAAGATCCTACGATGCAGAATTTTTCTTGGAAGCTAAAATAGAATCTGATGGTTGAATATTATTAGGCTAAGTAAATTTTAATGGGCCTAAAATTTTACCCCATAGCTCTCTCTTTCTCCCTTTTATCTAACCTAGCCGCCACAGCATAGGGAAGAAATCATGCATTCATGAGAGAAGAGATGCGGACTGACGCTGGAGATGAGACGCACACCAGGGAGCCATCTTCATTCTGAATTCTCCCTTAGAGTCGCAAGCTCACGCACAGCAGTGGTGTTCTTATTCATCATCTTCAATCAACATGGGTCCCACCTTCAATTGCTATTGATATACTCCACTCCTCTTCTCCATTTGCACAACGTCACACCATGACCCCACCTTCAATTTCACTCTCCAATTTCCATGGCTGTGACGTGTTAGAAGCTTGGAGGGAGAACTAATCTTATGATTGCTTAAATTCTTTTGGGAGGTAACTTGGGAGAAGCATGGAGGAAGCTAGATCCTAGGAGCTTACACTTAAAGACAACAAAGGAGTGTCTTTCTTTTTATTTTTTTGATTCAAACCTTGAGATTATTTAGTTTTAAATGATTTTGGGTTGTATTAATTGAGAACAATCTAGTTTTAGATTGTAGACTTATTATTGATTTGGATTGAATTGATATTTTGGATTTGTTTTGTTCTTAAATGATTATTGGGATTTTTGTTTGCAAACCTTTGATTGTCAATTAGATTATTAATTGAGTTTTCATTATTAATTTAATTGTCAATTTAGGTTTAATCTCTTAATTGTTTAATTAGGTGATTAATTGTCAAATTGTTTAATTAGGCAATTGTGAACATAATTTACAAAACTATCTTAAATTATTGTGATTGGTTTTTAATGAATTTAATTAGCCACCATTTGTTTCGTTATGAGTTTTCTAGTGGAATAAATGTTATTGAACTTGAGGGTTTCCCATGTTTCAATTAGGTGATTAAGTTTATTAATTCCAATTTTTCATCAACCTCCCTTTAGTCTAATAAATTGAATGGCTAAGAAAGCTAAATCCATGTGAATCTTAAGTTGTCCCCTTTATCATCATAACTGAACTAAACCCTTGTTGATTGTCTTGCTTTTGATTATTCTCTTTGCTTAGCTTCTTAATTCCTTTTTCTTAAAAAAACCCGGTAACAGAAGCACAAAGAGGAAAATAGGAAGATCACTCCAGTGAGCCATCCATGCTCGAGTGATGCTCTGCCAGATCACCAAAAATGCCAAGTTTCACAATGTTCAATCCGAATATGGTTTATTGTTATTTATTCATATCATCATTACTTATTATCATTATTTAACATCATTTTAAATGTATTATAAGTGTGATGCAGGAAGATGAACGTTTGAAATTAGTTGTTACGGAGAAAGTCAAATAACGGCAGACAACATCATTACAAGCACGCACGTACCTACCGCATTTAGATTATAATTAATGTAATAGAAAAGGTCATTATACTCCATTATGCATTCATAGGAAGAAAGGAAATATAGGAACCTACAAATAGGTACCTAAAGGTTCATATGTTCTGAAAAAATTTTGTACTAACCCAAAAGGACCCAAAAAGATGTGGGTACCTAAGACTTAATCGTATTTGATTGTAGATATATCTTAAAGCATCCAAAAACAACAAGTGGTATATAGACAGTGGATGCTCTAGACATATGACTGGTGATTTCGAAAGTTTTACCACATTGCAACCTAAGGAAGCTGGAAAGGTAAAATTTGGAGGAAATCAATCCGGAAAAATAGCAAGAATTGGTGAAATCAAAAATGACAGGTAAAAGATGTATATTACGTTGAAGGCTTGTGTCATAATTTGCTGAGCATAAGTCAAAGTGTAGATAAGGACAACTGGATAATATTTGATTCAAAGGAATGTCTGATTGTCAACAAGAAAGACTTACAACTTGATAAGAAAAATATCAAGGCAAAGCTCAGAGCAAAAAGGGAAGGCAACTGCTATACACTTGATATCAAAAGAAATAACTCTAAAAATTATTTTCTAAGTAATGCCGATGAAAGTTGGTTATGACATAAGAGACTAGCTCATGCCAACATGCATCAACTAGGCAAACTACTCAAAAAGGATTTAGTTCTTGTATTACCCAAATTAAGTTTTAAAAATGATTTAATTTGTGACGCATGTCAAAAGGGTAAACAAACTAAATCATCTTTCAAATCGAAAAATGAGATTACAACAAATTGACCACTTCAATTGATACCTATGGATTTGGTTGGTCCAGCAAGAGTTAAAAGCCTTAGAGGCAACTTATATTCATTGGTCATTGTTGATGATTTCTCTAGATTTAAATGGGCTATTTTTCTGTCATCAAAGGATGAACCCTTTGCAGAATTCATTATTTTTGTCAAAAAAGTGCAAAATGAGAAAGGTATATCCATTGCAGGTATCAGGACAGATCACGGTGGAGAATTTGAAAATCAAGCCTTTGAAGAATATTGTGATACTAATGGCATTGATCACAATTTCTCTGCTCCAAGGACACCACAACAAAATGGAGTTGTGGAACGAAAGAATAGAGTGCTCACCGAAATGGCTAGAGCAATACTAAATGAAAAGAACGTGTCACAAGTTTTCTGGGCCGACGCAATGAGCAAAGCATACTATTGTTGGAAATTGTGCCCTAAGGGCCAATCATTGTACTTTGAACATTATTATTTTAATGAAATGTCTCCATTCTGTTATCATATTATTTGCATGTTAACTGTGATAATTGTATCCTTGGATAATTCATGAAGATTGTCCTAAAATGTCCCTGGTCGGTCATCTATTCAGGAGCAGAGATGAAATAAGACCAGTATGACTTTGACAAGATATGGAGATACGAATCAAAGTCTTAGGCACTTGTAAGAGTAAAAGGTGCTGGACCGACCCACTATGAGAAAGCTACATGGATCAAGTCATAAGTTTTTCTCATGTATAACCACGTCACAATGCCTTTAGACCTGAGGTCATCATGGATTCCTACATAAGAGTTGCTAAGCTTTAAATTAGTTAAAAGTCACTTTTGACCGAGTGATGATAAAGGCTATGATCGTGCTTGGTGGTTTTTCATGGAGAGGAATATGAATGATCCAGATGGAATTTGTCCCACACATTAGTAGAGAGATATTACTGGGCCCTCGATGAGTGAGTCTGAGAAATGTATGGCCATACTACAATGGAAAGGAGTTTCCATTTCTATTGTCAGGCTACTCAAGAATCGAGAAAGTAATGGTCAGGAACAAGAGGATGACATTATCCATACCTTATCTTTGATCGATATATCATATGACAAAAGGGACGTGACATGTTTGTATGATAGGTTGCAACGTGATAATGATCCTCATATGATTTGGGTAGTCGTAATGTCTTGCTGATGGTGATTTGCATGTTGGTCATTATATATTAAATTTGGAACATCTTAATAATGGGAATATCTATAACGTAACTACTAAAAGGATAAAATCAAACGATTTGAATCCGACCTACCTATGGCATTTTCGTCTAGGCCATATAAAAGAGAAACGTATTTCCAAACTCCATCATGATGGATTTCTTAACTCATTTGACTTTGAATCATATGATACATGCAAATCTTACTTATTAGGAAAGATGACAAAGGCACCTTTTACTGGGCATAGTGAGAGGGCCACTGAATTATTGGGCCTCATACATACAGATGTATGTGGACCATTAAATACAGCTGTCAGAGGAGGTTATGTCTACTTCATTATATTTATAGATGACTTTAGTAGATATGGCTATATCTATCTAATAAAACATAAATTTGAATCTTTTGAAATGTTCAAAATATTCCAAAATGAAGTATAAAACCAACTTGGCAAAATAATTAAAGCACTTCGATCTGATAGATGTGGTGAATATTTGAGCCAAGAGTTCATTGACCATCTTAAGAGTTGTGGGATAATCTCACAATTAACTTCTCCAGGAACACCACAATGGAATGGCCTTTCTGAACGGAGAAATTGAACATTATTAGATATGGTTCAATCTATGATAAGTCAAATAGATCTTCTACCATCCTTTTGGGGACATATACTAGAGACAGCTGCTTTCACACTAAATCGTGTTCTATCTAAGGCAATTGAAAAGACATCATATGAGATATAGACTGGAAAGAAACCAAGTTTATCTTTTCTTAAGATATGGGGATGTGAGGTCTATGTTAAGCAACAAGCCTCTGATAAATTAGTGCCCAGATCATCAAAGTGCCCTTTCGCGGGGTATCCTAAAGAAACGAAAGGATACTATGTTTACAATCCCACCAATAACAAAGTGTTTGTTATTTGAAATGGTAAGTTTCTAGAGAGAGAGTTTGTCTCTAAAAAATGAGTGGGAGCAAGGTACATCTGGAAGAAATTTGAGAGTCACAAGATAATACAGAACCACAGATGGAAATTAGAGAAGACTCACTACAAGTTGCTGAGCCTCCTCAAGTAACACAAGGTCCACGAAGATCTGATAGGACACGGCATCAGCCTCAAAGATATGGATTTCTGATTACTGAATGCTGTGATGTGTTGCTCATTGAGTAGAATGAGCCAACCACCTATCAAGAAGCCATAGTGGGACCAAACTCCGAGAAATGGCTAAATGCCATGAAGTCTGAAATGCAATCTGTAATATCCCAAAAAGTGATTAAGGGCTAATGACTTTAAAAGTGGATATAATTATTGTTGAATAAACACTTTTGGAGAATGTGTGATGGGAATTTGGATATTTTAATGATTCCAATGGTTTCCTTGTGAAAATTCATGTGGGGAGAGTGTTTATTGTGAAATTGGAACCATTGGGAACAATCGTGCTAAAGTTGAAAACTCTGTCCATTGAAACTCTGTACAGGGCAGCCAATTTGTATGGACGTTTTAAATAGGCAAATGGTGTCTAAAAATTCTGAAATTTTCCAGTATTAAAGTTCACATTTCAAGATTCAAAATGAACATATAATTTGTATCATTTTGATTTTTGACCTAAGAGTTTTGGATTTCTTAAGTTTACCCAGCGAAATTAATTATTTTCTGGAACAGTAAGCAAAGATGGAAATTCTGGGAATTTTGTGGTGATTTTCAGTAATGGCCAATATTTTTCCTATGAAGAGTACTTAAATACCTTTTATTTGGCTTTGGGATCACCTCATTTCGATTTTTCTAGAATTAGTTATGATTTTTCAAAGTTAGGGCAGAAAATCTGCCAGAATTTCTGAGAAATCCGAAAATGGGAAATTAAAAATTATGACATCATCATATTGTATGATGACATCAACATGGACTTAAAACCAATTACACCATCTTCATCAGCCATTCCCGACCATATTCAGAAAGCAAAAGGACGTGAGAGAGAGCTTGGAGAAAAGAGAGAAAAGAGGAAGAAATCTCGCAAGGTAAGCCGATTTCTCCGACGATTCCGCTCCTAACGCGTATAACTCCGACTCTAAGCTACTCCTCTTTATTCTTTAAGGTTGTGAAGCTCAAACTTTGGTGTTTCAAAGAGGCTAGGGTTCAGCCAAATTTGGGAAAAACTAGAAGGAGCTTGAGGTAACTTCCAAATTTTCGTATATTGCTTATTCTGGCTGCTGTGGGCAATTTAATCGGTGAAATTTCGCCGGATTGCCATTGGTTTTAAAGTTTGGAAATGATGTGGCCTAGGGGTTATGCTGCCCAAATTGGGTCTTAATGTTAGTTGTAACCTAATGTAATGGTTAATAAAGTGGTTAGGAGTAGAAAGGAACGCGTTTACGGAGCCGAAATCGTAAAACCCCGATTTTCCCTGGAGAACTCATAAATTTCGGCCAGCCCTAGAAATGGGTCTTAGAGTTGGATTTTCAATGATTTGATGGTTCCATTGAGTTCAGGGGCGAAAATTAGGTGGGGTTACAGTTGGGCACTTTTTCAAAAAAGGCCGAGAAAGCATAATTACGGAAACACCCCTAAAACCCTAAAAGTAGGGCTGCCAAGGGCAATTTCGTAATTTTACATTGAATTTGATAATTCCGAGTCCGGAAATGGATTCCTTGGGCTGAAATATGTTAGGAAAGCCCATATTAGAATTTCGGGAAAAGTGCAACCGGACCGGGTACGGCGGGCCCGGGCCGGGTCCCCGGGGGTATTTTTGTAAATTTTCATTATAGACTCATATAACCCCAAGTAACACTATGGAAGTGTCTAAATAGTGCATTTGGAATTGTAGGATTCGATATTTGCCGCCCTCGTGAGCCAACTACGCCAGCGAACGTCAGAAAGGAACGAGGTAGTGACTTTTCTTTTGTACCATATATGATGCATTGTATGTGTGTTATATCGTTGATTTGTAATGAATTCGTATGCTGCGACATCTGTGGATTTGTGTTAGCACTGTCATTCCAATAGTCCCTGAGTAGCTAACAACGGTTCGGGTTAGGGCGGTGTGCCTTCCCGGCGGAGAAAGGGGATGAGGATGAGGTGTGATATATGTGATTATGTGAGCCGAAAGGCTATTTGTGGAGGCCGACGGGCCATTTGTGAAAGCCGAATAGCTGTATGGGCTATAAGGCTATATGTATGCACTGCCACGCCAATAGTCCCTGAGTAGCTAACAACGGTTCGGGTTAGGCGGTGTGCCTTCCCGGCGGAGAAAGGGGATGAGGGTGGAGTGTGATTTGTGGTGCTGCTGCTGTATGATGATTTGCTTACATGCTGTGTGCTTATGTGTGGTATAAATGTTTTGTTACTACTGGGATTCTCTTGAATCTCATTCTTTCCTTTAACTAACCTTTCAGACAGGGCGAGTGGCTCTAAGGAGAAGCGTACGACCCGGAGCGGTTAGAATCCTGTAGGGACATTTATTTTGGTTATGTTGGTTAAACCTGTTGGACAGGGTGTCTGTATATTATGTTGGTTGTAAAGAATAGTTGAACGTAGTTGTGTAGTCCCCTATATGGAGGTTGTAAACCCTTTTTGTGTATGAATGGAACCCAGGGGTTGCTGGGATTGCTATTAGATATTCTGATATGAATGAATGTGAATTAACTGCACAGGTGATTATATTCGATAATTGAACTTGAGACCGGAATAGGAAAGAAGTTTTGAAAATTTTATAAAGTCCCTACTTCACAGGGAGTTCTAAATGAGTTTTGAACTATTCGACGGTCTCTAAACCAATTTAATTACGTAATATCGAATTATAATTACGATATTTAAAGCAGGGGGTTACATTTTGGTATCAGAGCTGTAGTTCCTGGCAAGGGTAGAGGTTGCTAGGATAGCTCCCTTAGTTGGTTTTAGGGATAGAAGATTATCTGTGAACGATTGTTGTGTATGCACATGTATGTTTATTGATGTGGACATATATGGGTTTTATGACTATTGTGCATACTATTTCTGCTGAATTAATGGGGCAAGTTGTTTGTAGAATGAAGAAAACTAGAGGACGCCCCAATATTCCGCGTGTAGACCCTGAGGTGGAGGTTGTTAATGAAAACCCACCGGATGCAATGCAAGAGCTTATGAGTCTAATTCGGGATCAGAGAGATATGATCACTGAACTGAGGGAAGAGCTCAGAGCTGAGAAGGCGAAGAACCAGGAAGGTCCGGTTCAATCCACTCCGGAGGAGACTCAAGAAGAGACTCGACATGAGGACACTGCAGAAGGATCAGCACGACCTCTGGAATCCCCACCTCGTGCTACCTTGAATCAGGAATCATATGGGATGCCACCCAGGGAGGAAAAAGACCTTCAGTATTGGGTCACCCGATTCTGCAAGCATATGCCTCAGGCGTTCAGAGGAAGGTTTGACCCTCAGGCAGCCGAAGATTGGTTGTACAGACTGGAGAAGATATTTGAGGTTCTGTGTTGCCCAGAGGAGGTGAAGCCACGGTTGGCAGTGTATAAACTCGAGGGGGACGCGGATCGTTGGTGGCGGAATATCGCCCTGACATTAAAGAGCAATGAAACACCATTGACTTGGGAACTGTTTCAACAAGAGTTCAACGAGAAATACTTTCCCAAATCAGTTCGGCTCGAGAAGGAGACAGAATTTCTCAACATCAAACAAGGGGATACAGAGAGCTTTGACGACTATTTGTCCCGTTTTGTCCGGTTGGCTCGGTACTCCTCTTACCTCTGGTTTAAAGATGATGAAGAATGGAGTTCTGATATGCTCATCCGCGGTCTGAGGCGAGAATTGAGAAAGCGATTGGTTACGAACCAATTCACTAAGTTTAACAAGGCTGTGGAGCAATGTCGAATTACGGAGAATAATCTGAGGGAGTTGAATCCTACCAGAGCTACTGGCCATCGCAGTGAACCCAGTAAGGGTAATGCTTCCCAGAAGCGGAAAGGCCAAGGATCCTCTTCATACAAGGGCGGTGATAAGAAGCCCTATCAGCCCAGAGACCGTGAGCCTCAGAGGGCTATGACTGAGTGGAAATGCCCTCGCTGCAACAAAACGCATTATGGCCAAAATTGCCGGGGAGAATTGGTCTGTTTTAACTGTAAGCAGCCAGGACATTTTTCCCGAGATTGTCAACGACCACGAGTAGAGCAGAAACCGAGGACACAGGGCCGAGTGTTCGCTATGACCCACGAGGAAGCTCGTAAATCTCCTGAGTTGATACAAGGTAAAATCTCTATTAATGGCCATCTGTTGCAAGCATTGTTCGACTCAGGTGCAAGTCACTCCTTCATTGCTTATGATTGCGTGAAGCGCCTGGGATTGCATGTACATAAATTACCATTTGATTTGGTAGTGTCAACCCCGATGGGTGTTAAGGCTTTAACCACAGAAGCTTACTTGAATTGTGTCGTAACTGTGGAAGGGTACCAATCTGTTGTAGATTTGATATGTTTGCCGCTTTACCAATTGGAAGTCATTTTGGGTTTTGATTGGTTAACGGCAAATAATGTTTTGCTTGATTGTGGAAACAAGAGGATAGTATATCCTGTTTCTCAGAGGGTTGAAGCTGTGAATGCCGGTATGAATTTTCTTTCTACGGCTAAAGCTGAAAAGTATCTTAAAAAGGGTTGCCAGGGGTATGTAGTGTTTTTCTCAGTGCAAAGGGAAACTGGTGAAACTTTGAGTGATATACCCGTGGTAAATGAATTCCCTGAGGTATTTCCGGATGATCTAAATGGATTGCCTCCTGAGAGGGAAGTTCAATTTCCAATTGACATTATTCCTGGAGCTGGTTCTATATCTAAGGCCCCATACCGCATGGCCCCAAACGAAATGGCGGAGTTAAAGAAACAAATAGAAGATTTGCTTGAGAAGGGGTTCATTAGACCCAGTGTGTCGCCTTGGGGAGCTCCAGTGTTGTTCGTAAAGAAGAAAGATGGGAGTCTTCGATTGTGTATTGATTACAGAGAATTGAATAAGGTTACTATTAAGAACAAGTACCCTCTTCCCCGAATCGATGACCTATTAGATCAACTCTCTGGTTCGTGTGTGTTTTCAAAGATTGATCTAAGGTCAGGGTATCATCAGCTGCGGGTGAAAGCAGAGGATGTTCCGAAGACTGCTTTTCGGACCCGGTACGGTCATTATGAGTTCTTGGTGATGCCATTTGGGCTAACCAATGCGCCTGCGGTATTCATGGATTACATGAACCGTATCTTTCGACAATACCTGGATCAGTTTGTTGTTGTGTTTATCGATGACATTCTGATATACTCCAAGAGTATGGAAGACCATGAGCATCATTTGGGAGTTGTATTAAATATATTGCGTGAGAAACAATTATATGCTAAATTGAGCAAGTGCGAGTTTTGGCTATCAGAAGTGAAATTCTTAGGCCATGTTATCTCGCAAGAAGGGGTCTCTGTGGATCCCAGCAAAGTGGAAGCAGTACTGAACTGGAAGAGGCCAGAATCTGTGGCGGAAATACGCAGTTTTCTGGGTCTTGCTGGTTATTATCGGAGATTTATCCAAAATTTCTCCCGTATTGCGTTGCCGATGACCAAGCTCACGAGAAAAGATCAGCCGTTTGTGTGGAACGAGAAATGTGAAAACTGCTTTGTGGAGCTGAAGGAGAGGTTGACGTTGGCACCTGTATTGATTTTACCCGATCCCAGTGTGACATATGTTGTGTATTCTGATGCCAGTGGGCAGGGATTAGGGTGTGTCCTTATGCAGCAGGGACGTGTGGTGGCCTACGCCTCTCGACAGCTCAGACCTCATGAATTGAACTATCCCACTCATGATCTGGAGCTTGCGGCCATTGTGTTTGCTTTGAAGATTTGGCGTCATTACCTGTATGGTGTGACTGTGGAACTGTACTGCGACCACAAGAGTCTCAAATACTTGTATGATCAAAAAGAACTAAATATGAGACAGCGCCGCTGGATGGAATTGCTTAAGGACTACGACCTGGAAATAAAATATCATCCGGGTAAGGCAAATGTAGTCGCTGATGCTCTGAGTCGAAAGACCGTTCTCGTTGCCGCTATGATGATACAAGAGAAGAAACTGATTGAAGACTTTCGTGATTTGAATTTGACAAACCAGATCATTTGTGCCAATTACACTGTTTCTCAAGAGGAGAGTGATCTAAGGGTGGAAATTGAAGAAGCTCAGAGTCAAGATGACTGGATACAGCGCAATCTGACTCGAATCAAACAGGGAGAAGTTTCAGGCTACGACATATCGCCTCGTGGATTGGTTCGTTACCAGAAAAGAGTCTGCGTTCCACTTAAGGCAGAGTTGAGGCAGAAGATTCTGGATGAGGCACACAAGAGCCGATATACTCTTCATCCTGGTATGACCAAGATGTATCAGAATCTGAAATCGGTGTATTGGTGGCCGGGTTTGAAGAGTGACGTGACCAAATATGTTGCAAGGTGTCTTACTTGTCAGAAAGTGAAAATCGAGCACCAGAGACCGCCTGGTTTACTTCAGAGTCCTGAGATTCCGGAATGGAAATGGGAAAGTGTGACCATGGATCTGGTTGTGGGATTGCCCAGGATCAGGAATTTTGATGCGATCTGGGTAATTGTGGACCGATTAACAAAGTCAGCCCACTTCATACTAATCGATGCTGGTTACTCTCCGGATAAGCTAGCAGAGATTTATATTCGAGAAATTGTGAAACTCCATGGTGTACCGAAGAATATCATTTCCGATCGAGATCCCCGATTCACTTCGAGATTCTGGAAAGCATTGCATGAAGCCTTAGGTACTCAACTAAGATTCAGTACGGCTTATCATCCTCAAACGGATGGACAATCTGAGAGAACAATTCAGACGCTGGAAGATATGTTGCGAGCTTGTGTTCTCGACTTTAAAGGAAGTTGGGATCGTTTCCTTCCACTAGCTGAGTTCGCCTATAACAATAGCTATCATGCGAGTATCCAAATGGCTCCGTATGAAGCATTGTATGGAAGACGGTGTCAATCACCAATATGCTGGAATGAGTTATCCGAAAGAAAGCTTTATGGGCCAGATTTGGTTGATCAAACCTCTACACAGATTCGGATTATTCGTAAGAGGTTGCTTGCGGCGCAGAGTCGACAGAAAAGCTACGCTGACAAGAGAAGACGGCCTCTAGAGTTTGAGGTTGGAGATCATATTTTTCTGAGAGTATCACCAGTTACGGGCGTTGGGCGAGCGATCAAGAGAAAGAAGCTAAGCCCTAGGTACATAGGTCCTTTTGAAATCCTTGATAGGATTGGCCCTGTTGCCTACCGAGTAGCTCTACCTCCGAGCTTGAGCAGACTTCATGACGTGTTCCACGTTTCCCAACTGAAGAAGTACCAACCGGATCCGTCTCACATCATTGAGTATGAGGATGTTGAGCTTCAAGACAATTTCACATATGCAGTGGAGCCAGAGCAAGTCATTGACCGAGAAGAGCGACGGCTCAGACACAGGAGCATTCCATATGTGAAGGTGATCTGGAAGGGAATGACGCAAAGAGAGGCAACTTGGGAAGCGGAGGAAGATATGCGAAGACGATATCCGGAGTTTATGGCTCAAGTTGTGTAGCAATTTCGAGGACGAAATTTAATTTTCGGGGGGAGAAATGTAATATCCCAAAAAGTGATTAAGGGCTAATGACTTTAAAAGTGGATATAATTATTGTTGAATAAACACTTTTGGAGAATGTGTGATGGGAATTTGGATATTTTAATGATTCCAATGGTTTCCTTGTGAAAATTCATGTGGGGAGAGTGTTTATTGTGAAATTGGAACCATTGGGAACAATCGTGCTAAAGTTGAAAACTCTGTCCATTGAAACTCTGTACAGGGCAGCCAATTTGTATGGACGTTTTAAATAGGCAAATGGTGTCTAAAAATTCTGAAATTTTCCAGTATTAAAGTTCACATTTCAAGATTCAAAATGAACATATAATTTGTATCATTTTGATTTTTGACCTAAGAGTTTTGGATTTCTTAAGTTTACCCAGCGAAATTAATTATTTTCTGGAACAGTAAGCAAAGATGGAAATTCTGGGAATTTTGTGGTGATTTTCAGTAATGGCCAATATTTTTCCTATGAAGAGTACTTAAATACCTTTTATTTGGCTTTGGGATCACCTCATTTCGATTTTTCTAGAATTAGTTATGATTTTTCAAAGTTAGGGCAGAAAATCTGCCAGAATTTCTGAGAAATCCGAAAATGGGAAATTAAAAATTATGACATCATCATATTGTATGATGACATCAACATGGACTTAAAACCAATTACACCATCTTCATCAGCCATTCCCGACCATATTCAGAAAGCAAAAGGACGTGAGAGAGAGCTTGGAGAAAAGAGAGAAAAGAGGAAGAAATCTCGCAAGGTAAGCCGATTTCTCCGACGATTCCGCTCCTAACGCGTATAACTCCGACTCTAAGCTACTCCTCTTTATTCTTTAAGGTTGTGAAGCTCAAACTTTGGTGTTTCAAAGAGGCTAGGGTTCAGCCAAATTTGGGAAAAACTAGAAGGAGCTTGAGGTAACTTCCAAATTTTCGTATATTGCTTATTCTGGCTGCTGTGGGCAATTTAATCGGTGAAATTTCGCCGGATTGCCATTGGTTTTAAAGTTTGGAAATGATGTGGCCTAGGGGTTATGCTGCCCAAATTGGGTCTTAATGTTAGTTGTAACCTAATGTAATGGTTAATAAAGTGGTTAGGAGTAGAAAGGAACGCGTTTACGGAGCCGAAATCGTAAAACCCCGATTTTCCCTGGAGAACTCATAAATTTCGGCCAGCCCTAGAAATGGGTCTTAGAGTTGGATTTTCAATGATTTGATGGTTCCATTGAGTTCAGGGGCGAAAATTAGGTGGGGTTACAGTTGGGCACTTTTTCAAAAAAGGCCGAGAAAGCATAATTACGGAAACACCCCTAAAACCCTAAAAGTAGGGCTGCCAAGGGCAATTTCGTAATTTTACATTGAATTTGATAATTCCGAGTCCGGAAATGGATTCCTTGGGCTGAAATATGTTAGGAAAGCCCATATTAGAATTTCGGGAAAAGTGCAACCGGACCGGGTACGGCGGGCCCGGGCCGGGTCCCCGGGGGTATTTTTGTAAATTTTCATTATAGACTCATATAACCCCAAGTAACACTATGGAAGTGTCTAAATAGTGCATTTGGAATTGTAGGATTCGATATTTGCCGCCCTCGTGAGCCAACTACGCCAGCGAACGTCAGAAAGGAACGAGGTAGTGACTTTTCTTTTGTACCATATATGATGCATTGTATGTGTGTTATATCGTTGATTTGTAATGAATTCGTATGCTGCGACATCTGTGGATTTGTGTTAGCACTGTCATTCCAATAGTCCCTGAGTAGCTAACAACGGTTCGGGTTAGGGCGGTGTGCCTTCCCGGCGGAGAAAGGGGATGAGGATGAGGTGTGATATATGTGATTATGTGAGCCGAAAGGCTATTTGTGGAGGCCGACGGGCCATTTGTGAAAGCCGAATAGCTGTATGGGCTATAAGGCTATATGTATGCACTGCCACGCCAATAGTCCCTGAGTAGCTAACAACGGTTCGGGTTAGGCGGTGTGCCTTCCCGGCGGAGAAAGGGGATGAGGGTGGAGTGTGATTTGTGGTGCTGCTGCTGTATGATGATTTGCTTACATGCTGTGTGCTTATGTGTGGTATAAATGTTTTGTTACTACTGGGATTCTCTTGAATCTCATTCTTTCCTTTAACTAACCTTTCAGACAGGGCGAGTGGCTCTAAGGAGAAGCGTACGACCCGGAGCGGTTAGAATCCTGTAGGGACATTTATTTTGGTTATGTTGGTTAAACCTGTTGGACAGGGTGTCTGTATATTATGTTGGTTGTAAAGAATAGTTGAACGTAGTTGTGTAGTCCCCTATATGGAGGTTGTAAACCCTTTTTGTGTATGAATGGAACCCAGGGGTTGCTGGGATTGCTATTAGATATTCTGATATGAATGAATGTGAATTAACTGCACAGGTGATTATATTCGATAATTGAACTTGAGACCGGAATAGGAAAGAAGTTTTGAAAATTTTATAAAGTCCCTACTTCACAGGGAGTTCTAAATGAGTTTTGAACTATTCGACGGTCTCTAAACCAATTTAATTACGTAATATCGAATTATAATTACGATATTTAAAGCAGGGGGTTACACAATCCATGTACGATAATCAGGTATGGACCTTAGTTGATCCACCTGAAGGTGTAAAATCCATTGGGTGTAAATGGGTTTTCATGGAGAAAACTGACATGGATGGCAAAGTAAATGTCTTCAAGGCATGACTGGTTGCAAAGGGATTCACTCAAACTCATGGCGTAGACTATGATAAAACCTTTACCCCAGTTGCAATGGCCAAATCAATCAGAATCCTTCTTGCCATTACAACATATTATGACTGAAATATGGTAGATGGAAGTCAAAACATCCTTCCTTAATGGAAAGCTGCTTGAGGATGTGTACATGACACGACCTGAAGGTTTTATGCATCCAGAGGACTCTGGTAAAATTTGCATGCTTCAAAGATCCATTTATGGATTGAAACAAGCATCTCGGAGCTGGAATCATCGTTTTGATAAAGTAGTCAAAGAGTTTGGATTCATTCAAAATATTGATAAACCTTGTGTTTATAAGAAGGTTAGTGGGAGCATAGTTGTATTTCTAGTACTTTATGTAGATGACATCCTACTCATTGGGAATGACATTCCTACCTTACAGAGTGTCAAGTCTTGGTTAGGAAAGTCCTTTTCAATGAAAGACTTAGGTGAAGCCACCTACATCCTAGGGATTAGGATCTATAGGGATAGATCCAAAACACTAATAGGCCTAAGTCAGAGCACATGCATAGACAAGATACTGCATAGGTTCAGTATGCAGGATTCAAAAAGGGGTTACATGCCCATGTCTCATGGCATCCATCTTAGCAAGGGCTATGTCCTAGTACACCTGATCAGCGAGATCGCATGAGTAAGGTTCCATATGCCTCCGCCATTGGATCCATCATGTATGCTATGTTATGTACTCGACCGGATGTCTCATTTACCTTAAGTATGACTAGAAGATATCAATAAGATCCTAGTGAGGGTCATTGGACTGCGGTAAAAAATATCCTAAAGTACTTAAGAACGACTAAGGACCTATTTTTGGTCTATGGTGGATTGGATGATGAGCTCTATGTAAATGGTTACACAAATGCAAGTTTCCAATGACGACCTTAAATCACAATCTGGATATGTATTCCTCCTGAATGGTGGAGCAGTAAGCTGGAAGAGCTCCAAGCAGAGCACTGTAGCAGATTCTACAACAGAAGTCGTTTGGATAAAAAAGTTCATTATTGAACTAGGGGTGGTGTCTACAATCTCAAATTCAATAGATTTATTCTGCGACAACAGCGGTACTATTGCATAGGCCAAGGAGCCTAGGTCACATCAAAAGACCAATCATATACTCAGGTGATTTCATCTTATTAGAGAAATCAATTATAGAGGTGATATAAAGATATGCAAAGTAGCATGAGAAGATAATGTTGCTGATCCTCTTACTAAGCCACTTGCACAGGCAAAGCAAGAGCCTCATGTTAGGGCAATGGGAATTAGGCAAATTAATGATTGTACCTAGGGCAAGTGGGAGGATGTTGGAAATTATGCCCTAAGGGCCAATCATTGTACTTTGAACATTATTATTTTAATGAAATTTCTCCATTCTGTTATCATATTATTTGCATGTTAACTGTGATAATTGTATCCTTGGATAATTCATGAAGATTATCCTAAAATGTCCCTGGTCAGTCATTTATTCAGGAGCAGAGATGAAATAAGACCAGTATGACTTTGATAAGATATGGAAATACGAATCAAAGTCTTAGGCACTTGTAAGAGTACAAGGTACTGGACCGACCTACTATGAGAAAGCTACATGGATCAAGCCATAAGCTTTTCTCATGTATAACCACGTCACAATGCCCTTAAACCTGAGGTCATCATGGATTCCTACATGAGAGTTGCTAAGTTTTGAACTAGTCAAAAGTCACTTTTGACCGATTGATGATAAAGGCTATGATCATGCTTGGTGGTTTTTCATGGAGAGGAATATGAATGATCCAGATGGAATTTGTCCCTCACATTAGTAGAGAGATATTACTGGCCCCTTGATGAGTGAGTCTAAGAAATGTATGGCCATACTACAATAGAAAGGAGTTTCCATTTCTATTGTCACGCTACTCAGGAATCGAGAAAGTAATGGTCAGGAATAAGAGGATGACATTATCCATGCCTTATCCTTGATCGATATATCGTGAGACAAAAGGGACATGACATGTTTGTATGACAGGTTGCATCGTGATAACGATCCTCATATGATTTGGGTAGTCGTAATGTCTTGCTAGAGGCCGCTTGCGACTTTTGGGTTAGTACAGTTATTGGTCCACTACCAACTTCATTTGGGCCTACAGGGTCGCACACAAGAATGGCCCAACACGAGATAATGTTTAATTTAGGGTGGATGAATTTTGTATTTTATATATATATATATAATATAAAATTCGTTAATAATATTATATAGATATATATTTTCGAAATACATATCTTATATACTATATATATATGTATATGTATATATATTATATGATATTATATTGTGTTAGTTTTAAATTTAATTTATTAAGATATATTAAATTTAATAGCTAACATAATAGAGATATAATATCTCATATTTAATTTATGAAGATAAATTAAATCTAATCGCTCTTAATTTGGATTAAATAAATAGGTTAGATTAAAGCTGTTGGACAGATTTAATTTAAACTGAATTTATTTAACTAGCTCATCAAGATAATTAATTGTTGATTAATTTTGAAATTAATGATGATTAATTTTGAAATTTGAATATAGCCATCATAGGTTATAAACTTGATAGAGCAGATATACTCATACGCGTATGAGAATTCAGAGCCGCAAGGGAAACCTTAAAAACATTGGAGCCGCTAGCACGCAGTCTCTGTTGGAGAGCATTCGTGTGGATACCGGTAGAAGGAGCGGACATAACGTGTTGGCTCCTAGAGATCGTGAAAACCCTAGGTGAAAAAGGTACGAGTTCTTTCTAACCCGATGTAAACGCCGTTGATAGATCCTCGATTAGGATTGGTAAAATTTTAAAATTCTTTCGTTGTGCTTGCCGATCCTAACAGCTATATTTCAAATAAAGCCTACATTAGAACAAAAATTGGAAAGACACCATATGAGTTATACAAAGGAAGAAAGCCAAACCTTCCTCATTTATACATCTTCAGTTATAAGTGTTTCATACATAACAATGGTAAAGATAACTTAGGAAAATTTGATTCTAGAACAAATGAAGGAATTTTCCTAGGCTATTCTAACCGAAGTAAAGCATATAGAATTTTCAATATACGAACATGTGTTGTTGAAGAATCAATTCACGTTGTATTTGATGAATTTGAATGCTCTGACAAAACCATTGATGATAATCAGGATGTTTTTTTAAATCAAGAAAATGGTCAATCTATTTCTAAGTCTCTTATTCCAGAAGTTGATCAAACCAAGGAAGAAGATCAGTCACTAGGACAACCTAAAACCAGGAAATACAATAGGAGTCATCCCCTAAATCAAGTCATAGGAGATGTGAATGAAGGAGTCAAAACTAGAAATAGAATTTTCAATGAAGTTAGCTTTTCTACATTCATTTCTGAGATTGAACCTTCTAACATTGACGAAGCTCTATCAGACAATGATTAGGTTATTGCAATGCAAGAAGAACTAAACCAATTTGAAAGAAATCAAGTTTGGGATTTGGTACCCTTACCTAAGGATCATCCTATCATTGGCACTAAATGGGTATTCAAGAACAAACTTGATGAATCCACAATAATTTTTAGAAACAAGGCAAGATTGGTGGCCAAAGGCTATAATCAAGAAGAAGGAATTGATTATGAGGAAACGTTTGCTTCAGTGGCTAAATTGGAAGCTATACAAGTACTCTTAGCCTTTACATGCATCAAAGGATTCAAACTCTATCAAATGGATGTAAAGAGTGCATTTCTAAATGGCTACATCATGGAAGAAGTATATGTAGAGCATCCTCCAGGTTTTGAACATGTACCAAACCTGACCATGTTTTTAAACTCAAAAAGGCTTTATATGGTTTAAAACAAGCTCCTAAAGCATGGTACAAAAGGCTCAGTAAATTTCTTATTGATCAAGGTTTTGTACAAGGAAAAGTTGATACAACACTTTTTACAAAACGAAAATGTGATGATATATTAATTGTGTAAATATTTGTTGATGATATAGTTTTCGGTGCTACTAACAAAACTATGTGCAAAGAATTTTCTAAGATAATGCAAGGGGAGTTTAAGATGTCAATGATGGGAGAATTGAATTTCTTTCTTGGTTTGCAAATCAAACAAAGAAATAATGGAATTTTCATATCTCAAACAAAATATTTGAAAGAGCTATTGAAGAAGTATGGATTGGATGAAGCAAATAGAACGGACACACCCATGAGCTCAACCACATTACTTGATGCGGATGTCAATGGAAAAGATTACAATATCACAAAATATAGAGGAATGATTGGATCATTACTCTATCTCACTACAAGCAGGCCTGACATTCAATTCAGTATGGGTATGTGTGCAAGATATCAATCAGCACCAAAAGAGTCACATGCTGAAACTGTCAAATGAATCTTCTGATATCTTGTTGACATGCCATAATTGGGTCTCTGGTATCCCAAAGGAAGAAGTGAATATCTAGTTACATACTCAGACTTTGATCATGGAGAATACAAGACGGACAGAAAGAGTACAAGTGGACAAGGCTAGTTTCTTGGAGGCTCACTTGTATCATGGTTTAGCAAGAACCAAACTATAGTGTCTCTTTCATCAACGGAAGTTGAGTATGTTGTAGTATCAAGTTGTTGTTCACAAGTAATATGGCTAAAGTAACAACTCCAGGATCTTGGTATTTATTTGAAAGAAACACCAATATACTATGACAACACTAGCACGATAAGCTTGGCAGAGAATCCTGTTCAACATTCCAGAACCAAGCATATCAATGTTAAACATCACTTCATCAGAGATCATGTCTAAAAGAAAGATATTAAAGTAATATTCATTCTAACTCATCTTCAACTAGCTGATATTTTCACAAAACCTCTTGCAAAAGATCAATTTTTATATATTAGACGAGAATTGGGAATGGTAAATCCTAATGAATTGTAAGTTATTTAGTGTTTGCAAAATGTTAGATGATATTATTTATTGATGTTTTGATGATTAATAACTTAAGCATCAGAGTTTCTAGCAATTTGTTTTGCAGGATCATAATAATTTGTTTTGGAGTATGAATAGCAGAGGTTAACAGAGGACAACATTACTGGAGTGACAACTTCAAGTAATGAGCATTACTAGAGTGAGAACTTCAAGTAATGAGTATTACTGGAATGACACCTTAAAGTAATGGATGCATTACTCGAGTAGCCACTTGAGTAATGAACTTGGAAATGTGCCAGTAAAGCATTAATTTCAAATGAAACGGCACAACGGTTAGAAATGAACAGTCAGAAGGTGAAAAGACATATTACCCAAGGGAGGCCTCAAGTGAACTTCAACATTACTCGAGTAAGGCCTCGAGTGAACTTGGGTGCAGATTTCAAATCTTCTGAGTTTCAGTTCAAATCTGTTCTAAAGAATCATTAAATGATCAAGGGAATATACATGGGTAATTACAATATTATTCATGCCAGGTACGCTCTTAAATTTACTATATTTTAAAATTTCTGGTATGATCACTCGAGTAGCTACTCGAGTGAAGTTGATGATCACTCGAGTAAGTCCTCTAGTGATGCGGGCTCTAGGTTATTTCAACTCGATACTCGGTCATTTCTCACAAAATCTCCTTGAGTGATTCTCCTAGTACACTTACAAAATCTTTTTCTCTTCCTATAACCGTCAAAACCCAGTGATTTACACCTTCAAAAACCTCTCAAATTGCACTGAATCATCTGCCCTAAACTCGCGACACTCGTATCTGTTTTTCCTTGAAATATTTGATTTTCTAAAATCATAATGGTGAGGACAAAATCTCCCAATCTTAGCACTCCTTCTGAGTCTTCTGAACCATATCAACCCTCTGATTCCCATTCCTTTCCTCCTACCAAGAAGAGGAAAATTTCTCCCTAACCAAAATCCAAGACCAAGCCGCAAGCTAAGCCTAAGGTGAAAGGGGTTGTGATTAAGGAGCCCATTGCTACAAGAGCTCAATCCAAGAAGAGTTCACCCCTTGGAAAAGGAAAACCAACAAAAAAACCATCTCCTCCTTCCTCTGATTCATCTGACACAGCCACCTTTTCTCCTAAGCCTCTGAAAAAGCCCAAAGTTGATTAGAAGCTTACCAAAGTCATGGTAGGCATGCTTGAGGAAGCTTTCTAATCTAAGGAAGAAAAGAAAGGGCAATCTTCAAGATAAACAGAAGAAAAGGATGAAGAAATCACATTTCCTCTAAAGGGATTCAACGTGAGCAAGCTTGAGGAATATCAGAAGTACCTGAGTTATTTTACAAGAAGAAATGTGTGCAAGATACACTACATTGACTACAAGGTGCTTCAAGAGGTATTGAAATTCAATATGAGTCCCTACCTTGATTCCTATATTCCCTGGCTATCTGTCAAACTCCCATTTTGCACCAAAGTAGTAAGACATTTTATTGTAACCTCAAACCTATTAATGATCCCATTAGGAAGTCTGTGGAAGAAGAAATGACTTCTAAGGTTAGAGGACAAAGAATTCTAATCTCACCTTCCAGAATCAATACCTGGTTAGGAATAGAAAATCCTCCTGATGATGATTACCCTAACCTTGATTCAAACTAGATTTTCTCTATCCTCAAACCTGGTGAGATAGTGGGACCTCTCAACTTCAATCTGAGTGATATGAGTGATTTTCATAGAGTCCTATGGTATATCTACTCTAGAGCCAAGGTGAAAAAATCCATTAACTTTACTTATTTCATTGAGAGAGACTTCAGGAAATTCGCCTCATTGACCCTCAAAGAGCAAAAGGACTTGGGAGAGTATATCTTCAATGACATCAAGAGGTATAGATATGAAGGAAAACCTACTACTCCAATGCCTTATCTTCAACTTATTTCCTTATTTCTCAAGAACAATATTTGGTATTTAGAGAGTATGGAGCTGGTTGAGAGGTTAGCACCAGTAGGAAGGAATCAAATTGGAAAGTTGAATATTGAGATTCCTCTGAAGACACCTCTAGAAGCAAGTCCCAAGAAAAAGAAGAAGACTGATTTCTCTGAAGACACCTCTAGAAGCGTTGCATGGTTTCCATATTCTCTTATTTTCTTCAGCATTGCATGGAAGTTTTCATGGATGATTTCACTGTTTACGGTGATTCTTTTGATGCATGCTTAGCTAGTTTGGACAATGTTTTGGAAAGATGCATTCAATATAATCTTGTGTTGAATTTTGAAAAATGCCATTTCATGGTTAAGAAAGGAATTGTTTTGGGCTATGTTGTTTCACATGATGGTATTGAGGCTGACAAAGCTAAAGTTGATATTATTTCATTCCTTCCATATCCTTCTTGTGTGAAAGATGTACGTTCTTTTCTTGGGCATACTGGATTTTATAGAAGGTTCATTCAGGATTTTAGTAAGATAGCACTGCCATTATCTCATTTATTGCATAAAGATACTGGTCCTACCTTCAACTGCTATGGATATACTCCACTCCTCTTCTCCATTCGCACAGCGTCACACCACGACCCCACCTTCAATTTCACTCTCCAATTTCCATGGTTGTGACGTGTTGGAAGCTTGGAGGGAGAACTAATCCTATGATAGCTTAAATTCTTTTAGGAGGCAACGTGGGAGAAGCATGGAGGAAGTTAGAGCCTAGGAGCTTACACTTGAAGACTACAAGGAAGTGTCTTTCTTTTTATCTATTTGATTCAAGCCTTGAGATTATTTAGTTTTAAATGATTTTGGGTTATATTAATTGAGAACAATATAGTTTTAGATTGTAAACTTATTATTGATTTATATTGAATTGATATTTTGGATTTGCTCTGTTCTTAAATGATTATTGGGATTTTTGTTTGCAAACCTTTGATTGTCAATTAGAATATTAATTGAGTTTTTATTATTAATTTAATTGTCAATTTAGGTTTAATCTCTTAATTGTTTAATTAGGTGATTAATTGTCAAATTGTTTAATTAGGCAATTGTGAACATAATTTACAAAACTATCTTAAATTATTGTGATTGGCTTTTAATGAATTTAATTAGCCACCATTTGTTTAGTTATAAGTTTTCTAGTGGAATAAATGTTATTAAACTTGAGGGTTTTCCCATGTTTCAATTAGGTGATTAAGTTTATTAATTTCAATTTTTCATCAACCTCCCTTTGGTCTAATAAATTGAATGGCTAAGAAAGCTAAATCCATGTGAATCTTAAGTTGTCCCATTCATCATCATAACTGAACTAAACCCTTGTTGATTGTCTTGCTTTTGATTATTCTCTTTGCTTAGCATCTTAATTCCTTTTTCATAAAAAAACCCTAAAGATTGCATTCCAATTCATTTATGTTAGTTTCATTCTCATATAGATTTTAGAGTCATTTGTATTTAGGTAGTAGAGTCTTGCATTTTAGTTTAGGTCCATTCCACTGCATCTTTGTCACTTAAAAATTAATCCTAAAGAAAACCCATAGCTTGCTCCTTGGGAGAATGACCTAGGTTGACCCTAAACTACATAATCAATTAGGACTTAGTTTAATTGATTGCTTTAGCGACAGAAGCACGTATCAACTATATCACTCGAGTGATAGTCTCTCTAGTTTTGAAACATTACCTCATATTTTTTGGTACTCATTCATATCACTCTAAAACTTGTTTATTTCACCTCTAATTGATTCTATACATTACTAATGTTGTTTATGAACAACTTTCAGGTGCTTAAACACACATAAAGCACATTTGACAAAAAGCACTTTTGTGTCAGAAGCATTAAATACAAAGAGACCTCGACAAATCTGAATGCCCCCTGATCTCCAACAGCTCTATCAATGACCGAATTGCTAGAATCAAGCCTCAACAGTCATTTAATACTTCATACTTATCAACACAAGAGCATTAAAGATGGAGCCAACAACCATCAACTTGAAATTACTATGCATTCAATTCACTAAGTCTTAATCTTTGTTTTTTGATATTCTTGTATTTTAATGTTTATCATATACACTCTTTAACAGAGATAGAAATACTTCACTTATTACACTTTTAGTGAGTTGCTCATGATAATGGGATCTTGACTAGGCATTGGTTACAAAGTGTAAGGGGTAGCAAGTTGTTTTTGTGAGAGATTTGCTTGTACTGAGGCACCAAGAGCCTAGTGAATCTTACAAGATATAGTAGAACTCTCAGAAGGACTTCCAGGGACTAGACATAGATCAAGTGGTTAGACCAAACTAGAATAGATTTCTTGTGTTCATCTCTCCTACTCACTTTCGATGATATCATTCTAACTTTATCCTTTTCTTCTTTATTTTTAAAGTTAAAATTTTTAATATCAGCTAATTAACTCCCTCTTGGGTGAAACACTTGTCTAACATCTTGGACTCATAATTGAATTAAAGAGCTTATATTGCTGAGTTATGTGACATGTTTAGTGTTTTGTATGCTTGTGATTGGTTAATATATGTATGGAACATGTGAATTCTGGTTTTATATTTGTACATGTATGTTTAATGAAAATTGAGTACCGGTACACCGTATGTGGGTTTCTTAAGGCTGAGGATTGAATATGGGTAGCTTGTAGGTGTGGTCCTCGTGTTTGAAAGGATGTTAATGTAGATTTTTTGAGGATTGAGGCATGTGCATCATACCTGGGGTCCTTAAAGTTCAGGATTGGGTATGGTTGCCTTATTTGTGGCGTCCTTATAGATAAGACAAATAACGTGGGGAGGTGATTAGAGGAGTTGGTTATTTTTCATCACGTAGCAAGCTACTATGTCTATATTGCACACCATAGCTGATATTTTTTGATAGAGCAATACTCCCTGATGCCACACTTTAGTGGCTACACTAGTACAGAAAAGGGTTTTTAGACCGGTTAAAATCGACTTTTTAGACCGGTTTTAGATTCGGTCTTGATACAGCCGGTCTTAAAAGTATGTCATTTTTAAGACCGGTTTTGAAACCGGTCTTAAAAGTCTAACTTTTAAGACCGTTTATATTAATAACCGGTCTAAAAGTAACAATTTTAAGACCGGTTGTCATGAGCACCGGTCTTAAAAGACCTCTGGTGGAAGGGGTTTTAGAGAAATTTTAAGACCGGTTGTTAAAAATAAACGGTCTTAAAAGTAATTTTAAGACCGGTTCTAACACTAACCGGTCTTAAAAATTTTAATTTTAAGACCGGTTCTAACACTAACCGGTCTTAAAATTTTTAATTTTAAAACCGGTTCTTTTCAACAACCGGTCTTAAAAGTTTTAAGACCGGTTATTTTTAACAACCGGTCTTAAAATTACTTTTAAGACCGGTTATTTTTATAACCGGTCTTAAAAGTGTTATATTTTGTTTTTTTTAAATGTGTGTGATTAGGTTTTTACCAAAACGCATCCTTGAATTGCTACCTGCAATGCCATACTTGTTAAGTGCCACATGGTGTTCAGTTTGCTTCCACTTACAATGTCCTTTTGCTTTAACTTTCCACTTACCATTTCCTTTTGCATTATCCTTCCACTTACCAGTTCCACTTACAATGTTTAGTAGGCATAAATGAATTCAACCATGTCATGTATATCATGCAACCAACAAGCTAGTGAATTCATCAAAATATACAAAAATCATCTTAAAACCAACAAACATGTCAAATCATGCAACCAAAAATATTTGCACCCAATTAACCACCATGTCAATTCATCAATATATAGAAAACAATTCCTCAGGTTTACAAGAACTCACTGTTGTAAAAGTTCATAAATGAATTCAGCACAACATTTGCGAATGTGCTCAATATCTTCTTCTGGAAAAGGGTCAGCAAGTTCAAACATCTGAAACACCAAAGCCAGGCAAAACATTAAATTCACTTAAAAAAATACTAGTACAAAATTTTTGAAATATATATATATACATTTACCTCTTCAGTAAGTTCTGTCGTGCCTAGGGTAATAATATTATACATGTGCCTCAGAATATATATCCCACACAAGTTGGACCCCGGTGGTTGCCTACGGGTCTGAAAAATAATATGATATTGTTAAAACAAGTATAAAATTAAAGCATGACTTATTATTGAATACATTCTTATTAAAACAAACCAATATGTAACTAACCTTTGGCAAGATCCATGTAGGGTCTCTGACCTCACGCATAGGCCTACCACAAGTGTGTTGGAATGTCCGCATAGCCCTATATCATTAAAATCACAAAGGTTACTTATTTTACACAAATTCCATAAATTTTGCACACGAAAGGTAATTAATAATGCAAGAAAACTTACGAGTTCAAGCTTTTCTTCAATTCATTAGTTGGCTTGCTGTGGTAGAGGGAGCATATGAGGATGACAAAATAACTCCTCTTGCACAAAATAGCCAACTGCCAATGATCACTGAAAAAAGGGAAAACTTTTAAGAAAATATAAAATATTATGTATAGTATGAAATATAAATTTGTCTTACTCATGCAAATATGGAGCTAAGAAACACTCAATTGCGGTTTCACTAAGCCTGTGCGATAAGTATGTGTGTCTGATAGAAGAAGTGGTCCCTTTGTCGTAGAGTTGATGAGGGCATAGGAGTCCAAATTTATCGGTTTTTCCAGAGTCAACCAACCTACGATGCATCAACCTACAATAATTCAAGCAGGGACATTAAATCAAAGTTTAACGGCGTAATTTGTAAAATATTAACTTCTAATTTGAGAAGACACTTACATCAAAAAGAGCTGGACAATCGAAATCGTAAGCTGTTGTAGAGGAGCTACCAGGGACTTTAAATCATCCCTCTCAAGATAGCAGTGCGCTCCTGACTTGCCAACAGCTGACTCAGTAGGCCAATCTCTTGTTTTAAAAGATGTATCATATGCCATCATAATCACTTGCTGCATGATATTCAATGGAGGCAGTGAAACATCTTGAGTGGAGGGAGGTGGAGGTGGAGGTTGGAGGCGGAGGCGGGGATTCCTCAGCTCGATCAGAAACAAGGTTCTTTGGCCACAAGATGAAAGAGTTGATGACATCGCCAACAACCTTGAAGTCATCAACAGGGATAGGGAGAGGTGCATCTGCAACGATCACCTCTTCAACTGCCACTCTGACTTAATCATCCTTTATTTCTTGGTGGTGGATAGTTGATCCCAAGTTGTGCACGCTCCCCTATGCAACCAATCATCTCAGAGGATCCTCCACAAACAAGTCACAAGGCTCACCAATTTGGCCGCCAAGACCCTCTGATGACTGACCAATACAACTCCCTTTAGTTCTCTGTTTAGGGTTTAGTGAATGAGCCTAGGGAGCACTGGTATTTGCTTCTCTTGTACTCGTCATGATCATCCATTCCTCCTTCATCTTGCTGAATCTTTCTTCAAATCGTGCATCAAATGATGCTTCTGCCTCGGCCCTAGCTTCCGCCCTCACAGTGGCCAATATACACTCCATCTCCTCCCTAGTCACCATACCACTTGAGGAACGGCGTGAAGGTGCTCCAAAATAATCCCTTATGCCTACCCCTCCTCCAATCCCCCTGACACAGCCGGGATGCTCAGGTTTTCCTGTAGCTACAGTTAGGATGTCATTCCTCCCATCCGAACTAAATGATCCCTCGGATTGTTTTGTTTTAAGCTCCTCCTATAAGACAGATGACAAATATTAGTAATGAAATTTGTTTACTAAATAATTAATAACAACAAGTTAACAATAATACTTACAATTTTCTCACCGATTACACTAGATTGTTCACTCGTATAAGACCCGCTCCTCTTTTGGTGAGCGAACAACCACTTCTCTTCTCGACGTATCGGAGATGGTGGAGAAAGAAGAACAGAAGGATCTGATTGAGATGCTTCTTCCAATCTCTTCCGTTTAGCCGCCAACAATTCTTTTTCGACCTTTGCATACCCCCCATGAGACATTGTATGGGGGCAATCATTTTTTCTACCACTCTCTTGGGTCTTTTTCCTTTTTTCCTGTGAATAAGAAATCAAAATTAAGTCATTGTAAATCAATAAAGACAATTCATAATTCATAAGCAAATCAATTGCAAAATAAGCCAACAACTCACCAATGCTTCTAGAGTAGTCCGAAGCCGTCTAAATTCTTGGCAAGTCTGTTCGTCAATAAAAGAATACTGCTCGCACAGATTAGGAAGAGGCTGACCTTCTTCCACCTCGATATGCACGTAATTGTTGGCTAGATTTGTCTTAAACTTCCTCCAGCGTTCATCACAATACGTCATTGTCTTGTCATACAAGACTTCACTCTCAGGAATGTCGTAAGTGAGCTGGATAGTTTCCCAAATATGTCGCTTCACACTTCTATCGACATTTCTCCACTACTCTATCAAGATGCTAGGCTTGTTGCGTGCTAGGAGGCCGACAAAACTCCTATACCGTTGGACATTAGGCCCGATTGGTTTCCAAAATCTATCAAACTCAATCGGAATCTTTCCCCCAGTATTCCGATTCAGAGGAATGTCTCTCAATCGGGTGGCTCTCTTACCCCTTCGTCTAGGCCGGTTACGTGGCTCATTGTGTTCCTGACTCAGAGGATTGCTAGGCTCGCTTTGATTTGGATTAGTTGGATCGGGAGTACCCTCACTAGGACGACTTGTTGTCTAAAAACACTTTAAGAACACTATTTAAGGCAATTTTGCTACACGGTGCTTATTGTTATAACACGGCACTATCTACAAAGGCAATTTCCAAGTTATGCAAACATGAACAAATAATTGAAATGCACAATTTGAAGGAGGAATGATTAATTGCAATTAATCTGGTCATGAGTAATAAAGATTTATTCAGATGGTAACAATATCATCTATATTCAATATATATAGAACTATAATAAGTAATGACTTTAATTTATCAAATGGCAATAATTAAGGTAATAACAAACTAATTTCACAAAAAATTCTCCTTATGCATTGACAAGTGTTAGAGCGTTGCTTGATATTGAAGATAACAATATAGTTTAACAAGTAACAACTTTATTTACCTATCAAATGACAACAACAACTAAGGCAACTAATTTTACAAAAACTTATTCTTTTATATTGACAAATGTTAGTACATTGCTTATTATTGATGATAACAAAAATTTAATAAATAACAACTTTAACTTACCAAATGATAATAATTATAGGAGTGGCAACAGCTTATTAAGACAATTATGTGATTTCATTGCGAAATGTAATCCCAAGCTAGTTCTCAGAAACTTTAAAGTGATGATTATATTATTTCACAGTCCTGAGTTGGGTTTGCATATTTGATCCTATTTTGACATCTTTCTTCCTAGGGTTTTCAAGTGTAATTTTCCAAATTCCAATACATATTGGAGAAGCAACATGATAGAAGCCAACATCATATCCACCTACTTGCTAGCTAGCCTTAAGGCTGAAAACCAATCGGAGGAAAACCACCAACATGTACAACCGTAACTTAAACCTTTGCTTGAGGATCCTCTTATTCCTCTGGATTTGAACAGTCCTTGGCCACTTGCTGCAGGAATCGAACAAAGAAAATGGAGGATAAGTAATCTCACAATTTCAATGAAAAACCCAAAAATGAAATGGAAACACAAACCTGACAATAAAAACGAGGTTGAGAATGAAACCAATCGGAGGAAACAAACGACGATAGCCTTCCGACAATGAATTCAACAGTAAATCTCCGTTGACGGCGGTGAACTTTAGGACGGAGAAGAGAAGGGGAAAGGAGAAGCTGCCGCGAACAGACGTAGGGGTTTCGCTGATGTGCTTGACTCTTGAAATGAAATTTCAGAGCTAAATTTAGGCAGGTTTTGAAATCAAGGTCAGTTTTAAGACCGGTTTTCAATTACAACCGGTCTTAAAAGTTATATTTAAGACCGGTTCTATCTTAAAACCGGTCTTAAAATATATATTTAAGACTGGTTATTAATACAGAACCGGTCTTAAAAATTGAAACTTTGTAAGACCGGTTATTAATTAATAAACATTTTATTTTTATGATTGTCTTTAATTAAGATAATATTTTCTAGACCGGTTATTTTTAAAACCGGTCTAGAAAATATATCACATATTTTTATTTTTTTTATTGTATATAATTTAAAACAACCGGTCTTAAAATTATTATTAAGATCAGTTTTTTATATAACCGGTCTTAAAAGTATTTTTAAGACCGGTTATTAATATAACCGGTCTTAATATTTCATCATAATTACAAAAATGCCACCGGTCATATTTTTTAGACCTTATCCGATGTAACCGGTCTAAATGTTGCGGTCTAAAAACCCTTTTCTGTACTAGTGCTAGCAGGCAGCATTCCTGAGGCGCGGGTACTAACCTAGGGGCAGTAACCTGACTATGAGGAACCCTTGGTTCTTGTGTGCTATGTATGGCTAGTTTACATCACATTCAGTCCTTGGGTTTAGTCATCTGATATAAGGAGGAGATAAGGGGAAACTGAATAATGATAATGGATAATTACTTATTTACTTGCATGGCATGACATTAAGAATGTGTTTTATGAAATTGTATACCTGTCTATGGTAATTGAGTATCATTATTTAGATCAGGACTTGGATTACTAAGATGTCAATCTTGTAACACCTCATCTAAACAATATATATGTTTATGTTCATTCCTTAAACATCATTTATAGACATATCAAGTACTTTCAAATATGAGCTCAAAGTTTTAGCTTCAAATGAACATTTATCAACTGAAATTTTTTTTCATGAAAAATAATCCTAATGCATGGAAATTGAACCCAAAAGAGCCTTCAAGGCTCACTCCATACGTGTCTTCTCTTGCTTCATGCTAGAACATTCACATGAAAAATGTTAATATAAAGAGATGATATTTCACATCTCGGTAACTACTAAAAGTTTCAACCACACACAAGCAAACCATGTATAATAAAATAAAGAAATAATTATATATATATATATCTACATATATCAGGATCGAGAGGGGAAGCCACAAATCCCGAACTAGATACCAGATAATAATATAAAAAAAACACTTGAAGGGATGTGTGTACAAGGAGCGTCAACGAAGGGCAGAATTACACTGCACACATAGTTATTATTACGTAAATATAGAAAAGGGATGAGAAGACGGTGAGGGCAAAAGGAGAAAGGGGCCAATGATACGAAATAGCACTATGATATTATTAATTAAAAATAGAGGAAGCAAATGAAGTTGAGACACACAGAAAAAAAATATTGTAGAATGGGTTAATCAAAAGACAGGATCATGAAGAACCTATGCACACACCCAAGGTGAAAAACACTAGGCATATGAGGTCTTGAAAGATAATACACACACACACACTCACGCACAACAACCAAAGATGGACAAATGTTTTTCTTTTTTTATAAATAATAAAAATACATGTATACATATAAACCCACACACGCACAGATGTCTGGGGTGAGGGTGGGGGTCAAGAAGAATGAATTTAAGTACACACCTATAATAGTGATGTGATAGCTGAGACAAAACAAAGAAAGGAAAAGTAAATCAAAACAAAGTGTAAGAAGACAAAAAAGTGCAGCAACCATCCAATGAAGCAATAACATCAATCGGATAAGATGTTCTATTTCATAAGGTCATCCACGGGAATTGCATCAAGCCAAAGGAAGGGGGAATGGGAAGAATGAAGATAACACTACTGGAAAAATCACTTTTAAGATTGGTTAAAAAAGACATTTTAGACCGATTCTCGATCCGGTATTGATACAGCCGGTCTAAAAAGTCTTCTATTTTTTAGACCGGTTATGGAACCGGTCTTAAAAAAACTTTTTAAGACCGGTTATTGTAAAACCGGTCTAAAAATAAATATTTTTAGACCGGTTATAATAAGAACCGGTCTAAATTAATAAAATTTTAGACCGGTTCTTATGAAGAACCGATCTGAAAATTTGACTTTTTAAACCGGTTTTATAAAGAACCGGTCTAAAAAGTATCACATTTTAGACCGGTTCTTTATAAACCGGTTTAAAAAGTCAAATTTTCAGACCGGTTTTATCCAAAACCGGTCTTAAATTTACTTTTCAGACCGGTTTTGGATAGAACCAGTCTTACAAGTTGAATTTTTTTAAAAAAAAATTTGTTTAAAAGTTATACCCAGCAAGTCATTTCCCCTGTTAAAATATTTCACTCAGCAAGCAGCAGCCAGTTCAACGATATTGAAATAAAAAAATATTCTCTTACATATTATATAACTAACATCTTAATGACATGTGAGAGACTTAAAACTCATTGGAACATATTAAAACTCAACTCCCTTGTGCTTAAACAGTGATGGCCGAAACAGAAGCAAAGGAAAACAACTATGAATAATAAACTCGCAACCATAGACAGAATCATAATGCAAGGAAATCATACAACCATGACAATGCTGTTTTGACCAAGTTCCTTATCTTCTCACTTACATACATACATCAAAGATTAAATTACATTAATGACAATTCTGTTATTCATTAGGGCCAAAATACTTTATACATAGACATTCTTCTCAGGCTGATCATCACTAGCTGGCCTGGCTTCGGAGAATCTACACTAAGACGTGTTGGAAATTGTGCCCTAAGGGCCAATCATTGTACTTTAAACATTATTATTTTAATGAAATTTCTCCATTCTGTTATCATTTTATTTGCATGTTAACTGTGATAATTGTATCCTTGGATAATCCATAAAGATTGTCCTAAAATGTCCCTGGTCGGTCATCTATGCGGGAGCAGAGATGAAACAAGACCAGTATGACTTTAATAAGATATGGAGATACGAATCAAAGTCTTAGGCACTTGTAAGAGTACAAGGTGCTGGACCGACCCACTATGAGAAAGCTACATGGATCAAGTCATAAGCTTTTCTCATGTATAACCACGTCACAATGCCCTTAGACCTGAGGTCATCATGGATTCCTACATGAGAGTTGCTAAGCTTTGAACTAGTCAAAAGTCACTTTTGACCGGGTGATGATAAAGGCTACGATCGGGCTTGGTGGTTTTTCATGTAGAGGAATATGAATGATCAAGATGGAATTTGTCCCTCACATTAGTAGAGAGATATTACTGGTCCTCTCGATGAGTGAGTCTGAGAAATGTATGGCCATACTATGATGAAAGGAGTTTCTGTCTCTGTTATCAGGCTACTCAGGAATCGAGAAAGTAATGCTCAGGAACAAGAGGATAACATTTTCCATGCCTTATCCTTGATAGATATATCGTGTGACAAAAAGGACGTGACATAGTTGTATGACAGGTTGCATCGTGATAACGATCCTCATATGAATTGGGTAGTCGTAATGTCTTGCTAGAGGCCGCTTGCGACTTTTGGGTTAGAGTAGTTATTGGCCCACTGCCAACTTCATATGGGCCTACAGAGTCGCACACAAGAATGGCCCAACACGAGATAATGTTTGATTTAGGGTGGATGAATTTTATATTTATATATATATAATATAAAATTCATTAATAATATTATATAGATATATATATATATATTTTCGAAATATATATCTTATATATATATATTATATTATATTATTATATTTAATAATATTATATAGATATATATATTTTCGAAATATATTATATATATATATGTATATATATATTATATGATATTATTATATTGTGTTGGTTTTAAATTTAATTTATTAAGATATATTAAATTTAATAACTAACATAATAGAGATATAGTATCTCAGATTTAATTTATGAAGATAAATTAAATCTAATGGCTCTTTATTTAGATTAAATAAATAGTTTAAATTAAAACTGTTGGACAGATTTAATTTAAACTGAATTTATTTAATTAGCTCATCAAGATAATTAATTGTTAATTAATTTCGAAATTAATGATGATTAATTTTGAAATTTGAAAATAACCCTCATGGGTTATAAACTTGATAAAGCTGATAGACTCAGGGTACATCAGAATTGAGAGCCGCAAGTTAAACCCTTAGAGACATTAGAGGCGCTAGCACGCAGTCTCGGTTGGAGAGCATTCGTGTGGATACCGGTAGAGGGAGCGGACCTGACGTGTTGGCTCCTAGAGATCGTGAAAACTCTGAATCATTGAAAGGTATGAATCCTTCCAACTTGGTTTAAACGCCATTGATAGATCCTCGATTAGGATTGGTGAATTGTTTTTTTTAAATTCTTCCGCTGTGCTTACCGATCCTACATTAGCATCAGAGCCAGATCAATTGTGCATTTAAATTGAGTTTATGATTCTTATACAAGTGATATATATGGGATTTGTACGTATGTTTATAAGAAACATTCGAATATGTATGTGATTCTCGTTTTGGAACAAGCGTGAAATCGATTCCGAACATGTATATCTTGAAACATGTATGTGATTTTCATTTTGAACAAGCATGAAATTGGGTAGGGTACCTGAGATCATAGTTGGCGGCAATCAAATTGGGTCTAGGTTCGGATATCTATTCGGGTAATAGGGATCCGAACTATGGGGAAGACAAATTGGATCAGAAGCGTTTTGGGCCATTGCTGTTTTTTGTTTTGGAAAATTGGGTCCGAAATTTAAAAATTTGAAATTTTCAAATATTTCTTTTAAAAGGAATGTGCCTTTTTCAAAAGCTTCAGGGGCGCTGCCCCTTGCAACCCTGCACGGGCAGCCCCCTTGACCCGCCCGCTAACCGGCTAGCGGGACCGCCGTGACCACCTCTGCGTAACACAATATAATCTGATCATGACATTTATTGCTTTTCATATTGTATGAATTCTTGTTGTGGTTTATTATTTATCCTTGTTTGGGTATGGTGAACAACATGGCTTTAGAATTTTACAAAGGTTGTAATATTTAAATACGGCCTGCGTGCCGTGCCTTTCTCTAAATACTCTCGATGTACATTCTCTTCTCATCTCACTCCCCTCAAATGTTTAAACGAGGTTTCTCTCAATGTATTTCTCTTTTTTTTAGAGAAGTCCTCTCATTGGCTTGGGAGGATTTTAGGTTAGGTAAGCCATGTTGTGTCACGTTTAAATTATGCTTTTGATAAGATCATTGCATAATTACTTTTACGTTTATATGTATTTATCTGTATGAGATACAACCACGATTGCATCCATATAAACAAAATTAATTAATTAAGCCCTCTATATTAAATATTAAGTCATAATACCGTCAATTAATGAATACTTGTCAAAACCTAGATCGCTCAATTGTGGAAACCACCAAAGTGGATGCACTTGAGTTATCTTGATGAGACAAGCTTGAGTAATTGCACTGCTCATAATATTCATTATTGTTTTGATTTAAATGAGATTAGCAAAACGGTTTTGAATCTCAAGGCATTAGATGGGGTTAAACATGCCGGATCATATGATGATTAAATCCCATAAAGATCTAAGAGTTACATGTGATGTAATTGGTAAATAGGTTACTTACCTAAATAACTTGAATTTAAGCGTCTTGCCAAAGCGGACTTAAGTTTAAGCCAAATATGGATCTTAGCCCACTAATTATTATATTGAGGGTTGTTAATTTAGTGGGAGATTACTACCTAACTTTGTATATTTTAATTGTAGAATCATGTCGACTAGTAATACTGCTACACTATCATTGCGATCGGTCCTTGAGAAGGACAAACTCAATGGGACAAACTTTCTTGACTGGTTCAGGAACTTGAGAATTGTTCTCAAGCAGGAAAGAAAGGTTTATGTCCTAGATCAACCCATTCCTGAGGACCCTGCAGCTAATGCTCCAAGAGCTAAGAGAGATGCTTACACAAAGCATAAGGATGACTCTGTGGATGTAGGTTGCCTGATGCTTGCCACTATGGTTCCAGAGCTCCAAAAAGATCTGGAACTCATGGAGGCTCATGAGATGATAGTACATCTCAAGGAAATGTTCCAGCAATAGGCAAGGCAAGAAAGGTATGAGACCATAAAGGCCATACATTCCTGCAAAATGGCTGAAGGTGCATCAGTTAGAACTCATGTGTTAAAGATGAAAGGCTATATTGATCACCTTGAGAGGCTTGGATTTCCCATGAGCCAGGAGTTAGCTACGGACTTGATCCTCAACTCACTCCCGGAGAGTTATGATCAGTTTGTTATGAACTACAACATGAACAACATGGAGAAATCAATTTCTGATCTGCATGGGATGCTCAAAACTACTGAGCAAAGCATTAAGAAAAGGCCTAGCACAGTTTTAATGGTTCAGAAAGGAAAGGGTATGAAAAAGAAAGGGAAGGGCAAATGGAAGGGTAATGGCTCAGGTGGTAAGACCAAAGAGTCAAACAAGCCCGAAACCAAGCCTGCACCCAGGAAGGCAAAGCCTCCAAAGGAAGGAGTCTGCTACTTCTGCAATGAACCCGGTCATTGGAAGAGGAATTGTAAACTCTACCTGGAAGATCTGAAAAAGGACAAGAAGGATAGCGGGGCTATCGCTTCAGGTATTTATGTTATAGATATTCATTTTTCTACTTCCTCTACATGGGTATTAGATACTGCATGTGGTTCTCACATTTGTACAAATGTGCAGGGTCTAAAGGACAGTAGAAAGCTGAAGAAGGGCGAGGTGGACCTACGAGTTGGAAACAGAGCAAGAGTTGCTGCTTTAGCTGTAGGAACTTATGAATTAGTTCTGCCCAGTGGGCTTTTGTTAGTTTTGAACAATTGCTATTATCTTCCTGCTTTGAGTAGTAACATTGTTTCTCTTTCTTATTTGGATAAGGAAAGTTATACTTCCATTATTAGGAATGGTAAATGTTCTATTTATCGTAATGATATTTTCTATGCTGATGGTGATTTGCATGTTGGTCATTATATATTAAATTTGAAACATCCTAATAATGGGAATATCTATAACGTAACTACTAGGAGGATAAAATCAAACGATTTGAATCTGACCTACCTATGGCATTGTCGTCTAGGCCACATAAATGAGAAACGTATTTCTAAACTCCATCAAAATGGATTTCTAAACTCATTTGATTTTGAATCATATGATACATGCAAATCTTGCTTATTAGGAAAGATGACTAAGGCACCTTTCACTGGGCACAGTAAGAGGGCTACTGAATTATTGGGCCTCATACGTACAGATGTATGTGGACCATTAAATATAGCTGCCAGAGGAGGTTATGTCTACTTCATTACATTTATAGATGAATTTAGTAGATATGGCTATATATATCTAATGAAACATAAATCTGAATCTTTTGAAATGTTCAAAATATTCCAAAATGAAGTACAAAACCAACTTGGTAAAACAATTAAAGCACTTAGATCTGATCGAGGTGGTGAATATTTGAGCCAAGAATTCACTGACCATCTTAGGAGTTGTGGGATAATCTCATAACTGACTCCTCCAGGAACGCCACAATGGAATGTCGTTTCTGAACGGAGGAATCGAACACTATTAGATATGGTTCGATCTATGATGAGTCAAACAGATCTTCCACCGTCCTTTTGGGGACATGCCCTAGAGACAGCTGCGCTCACACTAAATCGTGTTCCATCTAAGGCAATTGAAAAGACACCATATGAGATATGGACTGGAAAGAAACCAAGTTTATCTTTTCTTAAGATCTGGGGATTTGAGGTATATGTTAAGCAACAAACCTCTGATAAATTAGTTCCCAAATCCAAAAAGTGCCTTTTCGTAGGGTATCCTAAAGAAACGAATGGATACTATGTCTATAATCCCACCGATAACAAAGTGTTTGTTATTCTAAATGGCAAGTTTCTAGAAAGAGAGTTTGTCTCTAAAACAACCAGTGGGAGCGACCTACATCTCGAAGAAATTCGAGATCCACAAGATGGTACAGAACCACAGATGGAAATTAGAGAAGACTCACAACAAGTTGCTGAGCCTCCTCAAGTAACACAAGGTCCACGAAGATCTGATAGGACACAGCATCAACCTCAGAGATATGGATTTCTGATTACTGATGGCCGTGATGTGTTGCTCATTGAGCAAAATGAGCCCACCACCTATCGAGAAGCCACAGTGGGACCAAACTCTGAGAAATGGCTAAATGCCATGAAGTCTGAAATGCAATCCATGTACGACAATCAGGTATGGACCTTAGTCGATCTACCTGAAGGTGTAAAAACCATTGGGTGCAAATGGGTTTTCAATTAGAAAACTGACATGGATGGCAATGTAAATGTCTTCAAGGCACGACTAGTTGGAAAAGGATTCACTCAAACTCATGGTGAAGACTATGATGAAACCTTTTACCCAGTTGCAATGGCCAAATCAATCAGAATCCTTCTTGCCATTGCAGCATATTATGACTATGAAATATGGCAGATGGATGTCAAAACAGCTTTCTTTAATGGAAAGCTGCTTGAGGATGTGTACATGACACAACCTGAAGGTTTTGTGCATCCAGAGGACTCTGGTAAAATTTGCAAGCTTCAAAGATCCATTTATGGATTGAATCAAGCATCTCGGAGCTGGAATCATCATTTTGATGAAGTAGTCAAAGAGTTTGGATTCATTCAAAACATCGATGAACCTTGTGTTTACAAGAAGGTTAGTGGGAGCATAGTTGTATTTCTAGTGCTTTATGTAGATGACATCCTACTCATTGGGAATGATATTCCTACCTTGCAGAGTGTCAAGTCTTGGTTAGGAAAGTCCTTTTCAATGAAAGACTTAGGTGAAGCCACCTATATCCTAGGGATTAGGATCTATAGGGATAGATCCAAAAGACTAATAGGCCTAAGTCAGAGCACATACATAGATAAGATACTGCATAGGTTCAATATGCATGATTCAAAAAGGGGTTACATGCCTATGTCTCATGGCATCCATCTTAGTAAGGATATGTGTCCTAGTACACCTGATCAGCGAGATCGCATGAGTCAGGTTCCATATGCCTCGGCCATTGGATCCATCATGTATGCCATGTTATGTACTCGACCGGATGTCTCGTTTGCCTTAAGTATGACCAGCAGATACCAACAAGATCTTGGTGAGGGTCATTGGACTGCCGTTAAGAATATCCTAAAGTACTTAAGAAGGACTAAGGACTTATTTTTTGTCTATGGTGGATTGGATGATGAGCTCTGTGTAACCGGTTACACAGATGCAAGTTTCCAAACTGACCAAGACGACCTTAAATCGCAATCTGGATATGTATTCCTCCTGAATGGTGGAGCAGTAAGCTAGAAAAGCTCCAAGGAAAGCACTATAGCAGATTCTGCAATAGAAGCTGAGTATATAGCAGCATCAGTGCAGCTAAAGAAGCCGTTTGGATCAGAAAGTTCATTACTGAACTAGGGGTGTGCCTACCATCTCAAATCCAATAGATTTGTTCTGTGACAATAGCGGTGCTATTGCACAGGCCAAGGAGCCTAGGTCACATCAAAGGACCAAACATATACTCAGGCGATTTCATCTTATTAGAGAAATCAATGATAGAGGTGATATAAAGATATGCAAAGTAGCAGGAGAAGATAATGTTGCTGATCCTCTTACTAAGCCACTTGCACAGGCAAAGCATGAGCGTCATGCTAGGGCAATGGGAATTAGGCAAATTAATGATTGCACCTAGGGCAAGTGGGAGGATGTTGGAAATTGTGCCCTAAGGGCCAATCATTGTACTTTAAACATTATTATTTTAATGAAATTTCTCCATTCTGTTATCATATTATTTGCATGTTAACTGTGATAATTGTATCCTTGGATAATCCATAAAGATTGTCCTAAAATGTCCCTGGTCGGTCATCTATGCGGGAGCAGAGATGAAACAAGACTAGTATGACTTTGATAAGATATGGATATACGAATCAAAGTCTTAGGCACTTATAATGTACAAGGTGCTGGACCGACCCAATATGAGAAAGCTACATGGATCAAGTCATAAGCTTTTCTCATGCATAACCATGTCACAATGCCCTTAGACCTGAGGTCATCATGGATTCCTACATGAGAGTTGCTAAGCTTTAAACTAGTCAAAAGTCACTTTTGACCAGGTAATGATAAAGGCTACAATCGGGCTTGGTGGTTTTTCATGTAGAGGAATATGAATGATCAAGATGGAATTTGTCCCTCACATTAGTAGAGAGATATTACTGGGCCCCTCGATGAGTGAGTCTGAGAAATGTATGGCCATACTATGATGAAAGGAGTTTCTGTCTCTGTTATCAGGCTACTCAGGAATCGAGAAAGTAATGGTCAGGAACAAGAGGATAACATTTTCCATGCCTTATCCTTGATCGATATATCGTGTGACAAAAGGGACGTGACATGGTTGTATGACAGGTTGCATCGTGATAACGATCCTCATATGAATTGGGTAGTCATAATGTCTTGCTAGAGGCCGCTTGCGACTTTTGGGTTAGAGTAGTTATTGGCCCACTGCCAACTTCATATGGGCCTACAGAGTCGCACACAAGAATGGCCCAACACGAGATAATGTTTGATTTAGGGTGGATGAATTTTATATTTATATATATATAATATAAAATTCATTAATAATATTATATAGATATATATATATTTTCGAAATATATATCTTATATATATATATATTATATTATATTATTATATTTAATAATATTATATATATATATATATATTTTCGAAATATATTATATATATATATATGTGTGTGTGTGTATATATTATATGATATTATTATATTGTGTTGGTTTTAAATTTAATTTATTAAGATATATTAAATTTAATAACTAACATGATAGAGATATAGTATCTCAGATTTAATTTATGAAGATAAATTAAATCTAATGGCTCTTTATTTAGATTAAATAAATAGGTTAAATTAAAACTGTTGGACAGATTTAATTTAAACTGAATTTATTTAATTAGCTCATCAAGATAATTAATTGTTAATTAATTTTGAAATTAATGATGATTAATTTTGAAATTTGAAAATAACCCTCATGAGTTATAAACTTGATAGAGCTGATAGACTCAGGGTACATCAGAATTGAGAGCCGCAAGTTAAACCCTTGGAGACATTAGAGGAGCTAGCACGCAGTCTCGGTTGGAGAGCATTCGTGTGGATACCGGTAGAGGGAGCGGACCTGACGTGTTGGCTCCTAAAGATCGTGAAAACTCTGAATCATCAAAAGGTATGAATCCTTCCAACTTGGTTTAAACGCCGTTGATAGATCCTCGATTAGGATCGGTGAAATTGTTTTCTTTAAATTCTTCCGCTGTGCTTACCGATCCTACAAGACGTACACCTCATATCCTTTATTTTCCTGTGACGACAACAAAAAAAGTAGTTATATATGTACACCAATAACAATATACATAATTCAAATATAGTTCATGATAATTATTTTAGCTAACTAACCTTCAATGTAGTTTTATAAAGGGATATCCTCCCATATCCCTTCATGATGATTGTTTCTTGTGCCGTGTTCATTGTCTGCTTCATCTTCTTCGTTCAATTCTGGTAAACCTCTAGAAAAAGAATGAGTCTCAAGCAGATCATTCATTGAATGACTTTCCTGATTGATATCAACGACCCTTTTTCCTTGGAGAGCTACAGACCATATTTTGTTTGCCTGATCAGTAACATAGAACATTTGTTTCGCTTGATATGCCATAATAAAAGGTTCATCCCTAAAATTTATACTATTTAAATCAACTAATGTAAATCCCAACTGATCAATCATCACACCATTGTTGACATCAACCCAGTTGCATTTGAAAATGGGAAGTTTAACTTTAACATAATCAACCACCCAAATCTCTTCAATCACCCCATAATAAGGTGTTAGACTTCATGTTTTGATGATAACAAAAGTATGGTTTGAAAAAGAAACGATTAATAATCAAGTTTGAACTAAGTAATGACAGGAACAAGCTTTACTTGAAGTTAGCATGGAAGTAATGAAGATTGGCCATAAGAAAATGCTGAGCAACTTGATCAGAAGTGCATTTTCTAAGGCATTACTCGAGGCGCTACTCGAGTAATGAGACAAAACTTGAGGTAACCAAGAAGAACTTCCAGTAACCTGCCACCATTACTCGAGGAGCTACTCGAGTAACCAGGTAAAAACTTGGAGTTGCTCTCGGCCTGCTAATGTTACTCGAGGAGGTACTCGAGTAACCAGGTAAAACTTCCAGTTGCCTTCAAGTTTTCCCCATGATACTCGAGGAGCTACTCGAGTACCTTTGTTTCAGAAAATATGGACTTCTCGGCAGTTTGTACCACTGCTAATGTTACTCGAGGAGCTACTCGAGTAACCCTGTGAAAACTTCCAGTTGACCTCAAGTTTTCCCTATGATACTCGAGGCGCTACTCGAGTAACTGTGTATTTGAAAATGTGAAGCTCTCGGCACTTTGTACCACTGCCAATGTTACTCGAGGAGCTACTCGAGTAATGCACCAAGGTGAGTGAAAACTTGAGGTTAGTACCCGATTAACTTGAATTCTTTTTTTCTCAAGACCTTATGGTTTAAGTGGATTCCTCGAGTATGTACCCCAGTATATGCAAATGTTTTCAAGGTAAACTTCAAGTCATTACCAGAGTAAATCATGTTCAAAAGTCTCTGTTACTCGAGGAGCTACCCGAGTAACCTATGCAAAAATGAATACCTTACTCGAGTCCCTACTCGAGTAACAAGGTAATTGCTCTCGGCCTTGAAATCCTGCCAACATTACTGGAGTAGAGCATCGAGTAATCAAAAGTTTTTCAAAGGATTACTCGAGGTCTTACCCCAGTAATCTATGAAGTTGCAGAAGCATTACTGGAGTAGCTACCCGAGTAAATAACTATTCTAAAAGGTTTGAAATTTAGTTTACTCCATGCACTACCCGAGTAATCTTGTTTCTCTTCATTGAATTTCAAATAAACAATGATTTCACGATGTTACTCGAGGAGCAACTCGAGTAAACTTCAAGGGTTACTCGAGGAGCTACTCGAGTAAGCATACCCAGAAAATTTAGAAATCATTCAAACTTTCATTATATTGTTTCCTATATGATTAACCTTTCATTGTATTAGTATTCTTAGTCTATTTACAGAGAAACAATGAAGAAATCATTTCAAAAGATGAAAGTCAAAACAAACGTTCAAATGCCAACCACCGCCAACGGATATTTTTTCAAAAACTTGAAAAGTCAATAGTGGCTGCGCACTCACCAACGGATGAAAGGAAGTGTTCCAACGGTCATCAACAACATACCTATATATATGGGAACCTTCAAACAGAGAAGAACAACCAAGCATCTATACGAAGGTATCATTAAGTTCATTGCTCTGTTTTCATGTTGAAATTGTATTCATATGCTTCAGTGATTATCATTTACTCTTTGAGAGAGATATTTCATTCAAACTCAATATTTGTTATTGAGATAACTTAAGGTTATGGAACCTTGAGTTGGGATTGGATTACAACCTGTAAGGGGGAGCGAGTGTCCAGGTGTAAGGAACTTGCTTGTACTGAGGTGCCAAGAACCCACTGAATCTTGGAAGTTATAGTGAAACTCTCAGAGAAGCTCTGAGGACTGGACGTAGGTCAAAGTGGTTGTGACCGAACCAGTATAACTCCCGGTGTACACTTCGGTGATATTTCTCCTCACTCATTACTGTTTTAATTCTTTTGTCAAAGTATTATATTTTCGAAAGAAGTTTCAGTATCACCCAATTCACCCCCCCTCTTGGGTGAAACGCTTGATCTAACATTTGGTATCAGAGCGTAGGTCTTCTTGTTAAGGTTTAACAACCTAAGAAGGATCCAATGGCAAGCATGGGTGAAGGAATTCTTCCCGACGGAGCATCCATCACTAGACCTCCCGGTTTCAATGGAGAACACTTTTCTTTCTGGAAAGCAAAATTTAGAGTGTTCGTGATGGCTACTGAATACGGGCTATGGGATGTAATCGAGAGTGGGAATTATCAACCTACAAAGACTATAGATTCTCAGAAAATTCCAAAGACGCCAGCGGAATATGATGAGAATGACAAGAAACTTATCACTCTCAATAGCAAGGCAATTCTGATGTTACAAAGCTCTTTGAGTCAAAATGAATATTTCAGAATTTGCACACTCCCAACAGCAAAGGAAATGTGGGAAGCTCTGGAAATAGCTCATGAAGGAACTTCGGGAATAAAGGAGAATCGAATCAACACTTTGATCACAGAATTCGATCTACTTCGAATGAAATCAGGTGAGTCAATTTCTGAATTCGAACTTAGATATACTCATCTTGTTAATCAACTTGCAGCACTTGGAAAAGTATATGATCAAAATATTCAAGTACGAAAGATTTTAAATATTCTTTCTAAAGAGTGGGAGGCCAAAGTCACTGCGATAGAAGAGGCAAAAGGAGAATCAATGAGATCAGTTGCTTCTCTATTTGGAAGTCTTTCTGAATATGAAAGCAAATTAAAGTTCAAACGGGAACTAGATGACATCAGTGACAAAAGAAATAAAGGTCTAGCACTAAAAGCGAAAGAAGAAAACCAAGATGAAGATGAGGAGTTCGATGATGATGAAATGGGCTTAATCATAAAACGATTCAGAAAGTTCTACAAGAAAGGTCAAGGCTTCAAACATTTTCAAAAAGGAAGAACTAGCAACAAAGACCATATCATTTGCTATGAATGTGGAAAACTAGGACATATCAAATCAGAATGTGCAGAGCTCAATCAAAAGAGCAAAGAAAAGAGAAAAGGCAAATTCTTTAACAAAAAGAAAGCCTTTGTATCTGCTATATGGGGAGATAGTTCCTCTGACGAAGAAAGTGATGAAGAAGAAGTAGCCAATATATGTCTTGTTGCTCAAGAAGAGACAGAAGAAGAGGTAAATGATTCTGACCCTACCTATGATGAATTATTCTCTGAATATAATGCTTTACATTCTGAATTCATCAAAGTAGTTAAAGAACTAATTGTTTTCAAAAAGAAAAACAAAGCTCTTGAAATGGAACTTAAAGAAAGTTCAGAAAAGAATTGTGAAAATTGTTCTTCTTTGAAAAAGAAAAACACTGATCTCACAAAAACTCTTGAAAAGTTTACCAAAGGAAGTGAGATGCTAAGTGTGATTTTAAAAGAACAACGGTTTGTAAATGACCGATCTGGTATTGGATATGATCCAAAAACAGATAAAAGAAAAGGTAAAAAGAAAGTAGGAGGAAAGTCATATTTAAATTATTTTCAGCATTCTGTGCATATATCAAATCCTTTTGCATCCTGTAATTACTGTAACAGAAAAGGTCATTATACCTCCTCATGCATTCATAAGAAGAGAGGAAACATAGGGACCTACAAATGGGTACCTAAAGGCACATATGTTCAGAAAATCATTTATACTAACCCAAAAGGACCCAAAAAGAAGTGGGTACCTAAGACTTAGTCATTTGATTGCAGGTATGTCTTAAAGCATCCAAAAATAACAAGTGGTTCATAGACAGTGGATGCTCTAGACATATGACCGGAGATTTCGAAAGTTTTACCACATTGCAACCTAAGGAAGGAGGAAAGGTAAAATTTGGAGGAAATCAATCCGGAAAAATAGCAGGAATTGGTGAAATAAAAAATGACAAAGGCATACAAATCAAAGATGTATATTACGTTGAAGGCTTGTGTCATAATTTGCTGAGCGTAAGTCAAAGTGCAGATAAAGACAACTGGATAATATTTGATTCAGAGGAATGTCTAATTGTCAACAAGAAAGACTTACTACTTGATAAGAAGAATATCAAAGCTAAGCTCAGAGCAAAAAGGGAAGGTAACTGCTATACCTTAGATATTAGTAGAAATGAATCTGAAAACTATTTTCTGAGTAATGGCGATGAAAGTTGGCTATGGCATAAAAGATTGGCTCATGTCAATATGCATCAACTAGGCAAATTACTCAAAAAGGATTTAGTCCTTGGTTTACCCAAAGTAAATTTCAAAAATGATTTGATTTGTGATGCATGTCAAAAGGGTAAACAAACTAAATCATCTTTTAAATTGAAAAATGAAATTTCAACAAATAGACCATTACAATTGTTGCATATAGATTTAGTTGGTCCAGCAAGAGTAAAGAGTCTTGGTGGCAATCTATATTCATTGGTCATTGTTGATGATTTCTCAAGATTTACATGGGTTATTTTTCTATCATCAAAAGATGAAACCTTTGAGGAATTTATTGTTTTTGCCAAGAAAGTGCAAAATGAGAAAGGTATGTCTATTACAGGTATTAGGACTGATCATGGTGGAGAATTTGAAAAACAAGCCTTTGAAGAATACTGTGATACTAATGGCATTGATCACAATTTCTTTGCTCTGAGGACGCCTCAACAAAATGGAGTTGTGGAACGTAAGAATAGAGTGCTCACAGAGATGGCTAGATCATTGCTAAATGAAAAGAATGTGTCTCAAGTGTTTTGGGCTGATGCTATGAGTACAGCATGCTATGTTTCAAACAGAGCATATATCAGAACAAAACTTGGAAAGACACCACATGAACTATACAAAGGAAGAAAGCCAAACATTGCTCATCTACACATCTTTAGTTGTAAGTGTTTCATTCATAATAATGGTAAAGATAACTTAGGAAAATTTGATTCTAAAACTGATGAAGGAATTTTCCTAGGTTATTCTAACCGAAGTAAAGCATATAGAATTTTCAATAAAAGAACTTGTGTTGCTGAAGAATCAATTCATGTTGTATTTGATGAATTTGAATCCTCTGACAAAACCATTGATGAAGAACAGGAAGTTGTTTTAAATCAAGAAAATGGTCAATCTATTTCTAAGTCTCTTATTCCAGAGGTTGATGAAACTAAGGAAGAAGAGCAATCTCTAGGTCAACCTAAAGCCTGGAAATACAATAGAAGTCATCCCTTAGATCAAGTCATAGGAGATGTGAATGAAGGGATCAAAACCAGAAATAGAGTTTTCAATGAAGTAAGCTTTTCTGCATTTATTTCTGAGATTGAACCTTCTAACATTGATGAAGCCCTATCAGACAATGATTGGGTCATAACAATGCAAGAAGAATTAAATCAATTTGAAAGGAATCAAGTTTGGGATTTGGTACCCTGACCTAAAGATCATACGATCATTGGTACTAAATGGGTATTCAAAAACAAACTCGATGAATCTGCAATTATTGTCAGAAACAAGGCAAGATTGGTGGCCAAAGGCTATAATCAGGAAGAAGGAATTGATTATGATGAAATGTATGCTCCAGTGGCTAGATTGGAAGCTATACGTGTACTCTTAGCCTTTGCATGCATCAAAGGATTCAAACTCTATCAAATGGATGTTAAGAGTGCTTTTCTAAATGGTTACATCATGGAAGAAGTGTATGTAGAACAACCTCCAGGATTTGAGGATGTCACTAAACCAGACCATGTTTTCAAACTTAAAAAGGCCTTGTATGGTTTAAAACAAGCTCCTAGAGCCTGGTATGAAAGGCTTACTAAGTTTCTCATTGATCAAGGTTTTGTACGGGGAAAAGTTGATACAACACTATTTATAAATCGAAAACGTGATGATATTTTAATTGTTCAAATATATGTTGATGATATTGTTTTCGGTGCTACTAATGAATCTCTGTGTAAAGAATTTTCTGAGATAATGCAGGGAGAGTTTGAGATGTCGATGATGGGAGAATTGAATTTCTTTCTTGGTTTGCAAATCAAACAAAGAAAGAATGGAATCTTCATATCTCAAACAAAGTATTTAAAAGAGCTATTGAAGAAGTATGGAATGGATGAAGCAAATGGCTCAGACACACCTATGAGCTCAACAACATTGCTTGATGCTGATATTAAAGGGAAAGACTACAATATCACAAAATATAGAGGAATGATTGGATCATTACTCTATCTCACGGCAAGCAGACCAGACATCCAATTTAGTGTTGGCATATGTGCAAGATATCAATCGGCGCCAAAGGAATCACATGCTGAAACGGTCAAACGAATCTTTAGATACCTCGCAGACACACCAGAATTGGGTCTGTGGTATCCCAAAGGAAGAAGTGAATATTTAATCGCTTATTCAGATTCTGATCATGGAAGATATAAGACAGACAGAAAGAGCACCAGTGGACAAGGACAATTTCTTGGAGGATCTCTTGTATCATGGTTCAGCAAGAAACAAAATACAGTGTCTCTTTCGTCAACGGAAGCCGAATATGTTGCAGTATCAAGTTGTTGTGCACAAGTGATATGGTTAAAACAACAACTACAAGATCTTGGTATATACCTCAAGGAAATACCAATCTATTGTGACAATACAAGTACGATAAGCTTGGCAAAGAATCCAGTTCAACACTCTAGAACCAAGCATATCGATGTCAGACATCACTTCATCAGAGATCATGTTCAAAAGAAGGATGTGAAAGTGATATTCATTCCTACTCATCTTCAACTAGCTGATATCTTCACAAAACCCCTTGCAAAAGATCAATTTCTATTCATTAGAAGAGAATTGGGAATGGTAAATCCTAATGAGTTATAAGTATTTTTAGCATTTCATAATATTAGATGAAGTCATTTGATAATGTTTTGATGATCACTAACTTAAGCATCGCAGTATATAGAAATGTGTTTTGCAGGAAGGTTGAAATTCTGTTTTGAGAAACAAAAACAGAGGTGATCAGAGGACACATTTACTGGAGTACCAACTTGAAGTAATGGTTGACAGAAAAGCAATACCCGAGGAGCAACTTGAAGTAAAGAAGCACTTTACTCGAGTATGCACTCGAGTAATGGCCCCCAAAACTGGAAGTAACGGATCAAGTTACTTGATTTTCAAATGTAACGGTTCAGATTTCAAAGAAATGAAGAGTCAGAAGTTGAGAAGCTATTTACTCGAGGCAGGCCTCGAGTAAACTTGAAGCTTACTCGAGGCAGGCCTCGAGTAATGTCGGAGCTCAGATTCTCAAAGTGTTGAATAATGACTCAAAACTGACCCAAATGGACTATGAATGATCGAGGGAACATCCATGGATAATTACTATATTATTCATGCCAGGTACGCAATTTAAATGAATTATTTTTGAATTTTTCTGTATGAACACTCGAGGAAGGCCTCGAGTAAACTTGAAGGTTACTCGAGTAAGGTCTCGAGTAAAGTCGGGATTTAGGTCTTTATCTTGCGCAAACTTGGTCATTTCCACAAAATCTCCTCGAGTAAATCACTATACACCCTTTCAAAAACTTTTCCCAATCGATTCCTTGCCCCATTTCCATCAAAACCCAACTGATTTCAAGTCCAAAAACTTCCTATATTGTTCAAAATCTTTCTGCCCTAAACTCGCGACAATTACCCTGTTTTACTGTGATTCTTGATTTTCTGAGTTTCAAGATGGTTAGAACCAAGAATCTCAACTTCACAGATTCCTCTGATTCACAACAAAACCCTGATCTTCTTTCTCCTCCTCCAACAAAGAGAAGAAAGTTAATTCCAAGACCAAAAGCCAAAACTCCTCTTAAACCTCAACCACAACCTAAAACCAAAGGTGTGGTGATCAAAGAGCCTATTGTGACTAGGGCTCAGTCTAAAAAGAGCACATCTACTGGAAGAAGCAAAGGTGTCAAAACTCCCTCACCTTCTCACTCTGATTCCTCTACACCCTCTTTTACTCCAAAGCCTATCAAGAAGCCAAAGTATGACAAAAATGTGGCTAAGGCAATGGCTGGGATCATTGACCAAATGGAGAAGGGTCAATCATCCAAGAAATCCAAAATTCCAGAAGTAGAGATCACTACTCCTCCAAAGGGATTCAATGTGGGCAAACTGGTGGAGTCTCCCAAGTACCTGACTCAATTCTCTAGAAGAAAAGTGTGTAAGACACACTACGTTGATCTGAAGTTACTTCAAGAGGTAGTGAAGCATGACTTAAGTCCTTATTTAGAACCTTTTATTCCTTGGCTATCTATTAGGTTACCATTTTGCACTAAAGTAATTACCCATTTCTATTGCAACCTAGAAATTATAGATGAGCCTAACGAACCTCAGTTGAGGAAGAAATGACCACCACTGTTAGAGGTCAAAAGATATTGATATCTCCCTCTAGAATTAATTTGTGGTTGGGAATTGAAAACCCCCCTGATGATATATATTCTGAACTTGAGCCAAATCAGATTTTTACCATTCTCAAACCCGGTGAGTTAGTTGGCCCCCTAAACTTTAAACCGAGTGATATGTGTGATCACCATAGGGTCCTTTAGTACATTTACTCTAGGTCCCTAGTGAACAAAGCCAACAACTATACCCACTTTTCCGATAGGGATTTTAGGTGGTTTTCTTCACTGCTTCTGAAGGAACAGAAGGATCTGGGAGAATATATCTTCTCAGAGATGAAAAGGTATAAAGTGGATGGAAAGGGTACCACTCCAATGCCATATCCCCAAATTGTGTCTCTTATCCTGAAAGAGAACAAAATATGGTACTTGGATAGTAAGGAGCCAATTGAAAGGATGACCCCAGTGGGGAGGAACCAGATTGGTAAACTTAACATCGACATCCCTTTTAAAGGCCCACTGGAGTCTGGGTCCAAGAAGAAGCGAAAGGCTACTGAGGCAGAGACCAGTAGGATGGATGACACTCAGTCATCGGCTCCAGCTGCTACCACATCTTCACCATCCTTCCTGAATGCCACTCTCCAGCACTTTATGGAGAATATGCTCAGAGGCTTTCATGTGGACATAGCTAACACAAATGCTGAGCTTATTACCCACATGAACACAAAAATGAGAGAGTTGGTTGAAAGAATGGATCGAAGGCATGAGGAGTTGCTAGCAGAGCAACGTGCCCAGGGAGAGACTTTGAGACTGATACTGGCACGATTGGATTCCTTGGGTCCTGGACTTTCTGCCGGTCCTTCCTCATCTGCACCACCACCACCACCTTCAGTAGACCCTCCTTCAGACAATATTCCCATTCTCGAGGCTGAACCATCTACCCCTCTGGTTCCTGATCCACTTGAGCCCCAAGGGAAAGATATCTTATTTACAGTGGATGATCCTGATACCCACGAAACCACTCATATTATCATCGATGATTCACCTCAAAAGCTACAACCTGAAACCACCTCTAAACCTATTCCCTCTCCTACTCACACTGAGGAGATATCTCCCTCTTCATCTCCTGAAAAGCATTCACCTGAGGTTGAGATTTCACCTGAGATTCAGACCACCCCGGAAGGAGAAACCTCTACTATGGTTGTCTTTCAACCTTCTCTTCCCGGTGATGACATCCATATCCCTCCACTTCATCTGCCTAATCCAGTACCCTCTAGCTCATTTGATTCTTTAGAATCAAATGATTCTATGGTCCTTCCAGCAACACCAATTTCCATGGCCAAGCCTCCTAGCCCTCCACTTGAATGATGAAGCCAAAAAGGGGGAGAAGAGCTTGAGAGTGATTTTGTGGATGTGTCCTAGCTTAATTTTGGGGATTTGGTTGTATATGGGCTATAGGGTGCATTTTGTTATTAGTTTTCTTAAACTTATCTTGTAATTTGAAATTCTTAAAGTTTAATGCAAGTATGTTTAAATTATGACTTCATTTGATATTATTTAAAGTTTTGAATTATGATACATGTTTGGACTAATGAAGTTGTTATGTATGCAAGGTATATTCAACCTTAAATAAGAAATAATTAATTAAGAATCCAATTTGAAAAACCATGTTCAAAATCACCAAGTTTTGTCATCATCAAAAAGGGGGAGAATGTTAGACTTCATGTTTTGATGATAACAAAAGTATGGTTTGAAAAAGAAACGATTAATAATCAAGTTTGAACTAAGTAATGACAGGAACAAGCTTTACTTGAAGTTAGCATGGAAGTAATGAAGATTGGCCATAAGAAAATGCTGAGCAACTTGATCAGAAGTGCATTTTCTAAGGCATTACTCGAGGCGCTACTCGAGTAATGAGACAAAACTTGAGGTAACCAAGAAGAACTTCCAGTAACCTGCCACCATTACTCGAGGAGCTACTCGAGTAACCAGGTAAAAACTTGGAGTTGCTCTCGGCCTGCTAATGTTACTCGAGGAGGTACTCGAGTAACCAGGTAAAACTTCCAGTTGCCTTCAAGTTTTCCCCATGATACTCGAGGAGCTACTCGAGTACCTTTGTTTCAGAAAATATGGACTTCTCGGCAGTTTGTACCACTGCTAATGTTACTCGAGGAGCTACTCGAGTAACCCTGTGAAAACTTCCAGTTGACCTCAAGTTTTCCCTATGATACTCGAGGCGCTACTCGAGTAACTGTGTATTTGAAAATGTGAAGCTCTCGGCACTTTGTACCACTGCCAATGTTACTCGAGGAGCTACTCGAGTAATGCACCAAGGTGAGTGAAAACTTGAGGTTAGTACCCGATTAACTTGAATTCTTTTTTTCTCAAGACCTTATGGTTTAAGTGGATTCCTCGAGTATGTACCCCAGTATATGCAAATGTTTTCAAGGTAAACTTCAAGTCATTACCAGAGTAAATCATGTTCAAAAGTCTCTGTTACTCGAGGAGCTACCCGAGTAACCTATGCAAAAATGAATACCTTACTCGAGTCCCTACTCGAGTAACAAGGTAATTGCTCTCGGCCTTGAAATCCTGCCAACATTACTGGAGTAGAGCATCGAGTAATCAAAAGTTTTTCAAAGGATTACTCGAGGTCTTACCCCAGTAATCTATGAAGTTGCAGAAGCATTACTGGAGTAGCTACCCGAGTAAATAACTATTCTAAAAGGTTTGAAATTTAGTTTACTCCATGCACTACCCGAGTAATCTTGTTTCTCTTCATTGAATTTCAAATAAACAATGATTTCACGATGTTACTCGAGGAGCTACTCGAGTAAACTTTAAGGGTTACTCGAGGAGCTACTCGAGTAAGCATACCCAGAAAATTTAGAAATCATTCAAACTTTCATTATATTGTTTCCTATATGATTAACCTTTCATTGTATTAGTATTCTTAGTCTATTTACAGAGAAACAATGAAGAAATCATTTCAAAAGATGAAAGTCAAAACAAACGTTCAAATGCCAACCACCGCCAACGGATATTTTTTCAAAAACTTGAAAAGTCAATAGTGGCTGCGCACTCACCAACGGACGAAAGGAAGTGTTCCAACGGTCATCAACAACATACCTATATATATGGGAACCTTCAAACAGAGAAGAACAACCAAGCATCCATACGAACGTATCATTAAGTTCATTGCTCTGTTTTCACGTTGAAATTGTATTCATATGCTTCAGTGATTATCATTTACTCTTTGAGAGAGATATTTCATTCAAACTCAATATTTGTTATTGAGATAACTTAAGGTTGTGGAACCTTGAGTTGGGATTGGATTACAACCTGTAAGGGGGAGCGAGTGTCCAGGTGTAAGGAACTTGCTTGTACTGAGGTGCCAAGAACCCACTGAATCTTGGAAGTTATAGTGAAACTCTCAGAGAAGCTCTGAGGACTGGACGTAGGTCAAAGTGGTTGTGACCGAACCAGTATAACTCCCGGTGTACACTTCGGTGATATTTCTCCTTACTCATTACTGTTTTAATTCTTTTGTCAAAGTATTATATTTTCGAAAGAAGTTTCAGTATCACCCAATTCACCCCCCTCTTGGGTGAAACGCTTGATCTAACATAAGGTATTGCTGCCAATCTAGGATTCTTATCTTTTGAACTAAAGAAGTGCTTTGATTCAGCCACTAATATAACCCCACTATTCTGGACGGTGCTCCTATCATCAAGGGACTTTGTGTAAAATGTATAACCATTGATCACAAATGAAGTCCAACTTATGACATCAGCCTCAGGACCACGTGCTAACCATTTAATTGTATCAGAAACACATTCTTCGCCGTCAACCTTTTATTTGAACCAATTTGCAAAAGTTTTGTTATGCTCCCTAATTAACCTTTGTTCTGCATTCGACTATTTCCTTTCCGTACAATTTCTTTATGAGCATTAATGTAATCTTGAACTTCATCAACATTATTCAAGATGTACAAGTGGACTTGTTGCAATTCATCAGGATCCATGCTCTTTACTGAAGCCCCGCGTCTACCGCCTTCTTCGTCATGACATTCAGGAAGTCCAATGTGTCCTACATTTAACAAGTAATCTTGACAAAACTCCATGGCTTCTTCAGAAACATATTTCTAAACAATAGATGCTTCAGGCCGGTTAGGGTTCTTCACATACCCTTTTAGGATTTTCATAGTTCTTTCAATTGGGTACATCCATCGTAAATAGATAGGGCCACACAACTTGATCTCCCTGACTAGATGAACAATTAGATGTACCATGATGTCAAAAAAAGAAGGAAGAAAAAGCTTCTCAAGCTGGCACAAGATCAGATATCCTTCATTTTCCAGTTCATCCAATTTTTCTGTCTCAATGACTTTACTACAAATAGCATTGAAGAAGAAACAAAGTCTAATCAAAATATGTTGAAGATCATATTCGGTAATGCCTTGAATAGCTACTGGGAGCAGTTGTTACATTAAGACATGACAATCATGAGACTTTAGGCCCACTAATTTCAAGTCTTTCATCGACACAAGCTTCCTAACATTTGAAGAATACCCTGAAAGAACTTTGATGCCATGTAAACACTGACAAAAGCTTCTTTTCTCATCCTTAGACAAAGTATGAGCAACTGGAGGACAAAAAGTTCTCTTACCATATGGCTTTGGATGCAAGTCTTCTCGTATCCCCATTTCTTGCAAATCTAATCTTGCCTTCACACCATCCTTAGAACTACCTTGTATGTTAAGCAGTGTCCCAACAATACTATCACAAATGTTTTTCTCCATATGCATGAAATCAATACAGTGTCTTACATCAAGCTTCGGCCAATATGGAAGATTGAAGAAGACAGACCTCTTTTTCCATTTACTTTTCTCATTACTTTTCTTTGTAGTCTTACCAAAGATAACATTCATATTTTTCACCTTTTCATAAACTTGCTCCCCAGTCAATGCCTTCGGAGCATCTTCAAACTCTTGTCCACTAAAAAAAGCTTTCTTTAATCTGCAATACGGGTGGCCTCGTCTAAGAAATCTCCTATGGCCAAGATAAACTGTCTTTCTTCCATGTTGAAGTTGATGGTAGCATGTTCCTTCTTCACAAATCGGACATGCTTTATGGCCTTTAACACTATAGCCTGACAAGTTTCCATATGCAAGGAAGTCATTTATAGTACAAAAGATCATAGCTCGCATTTTAAAAACCTCCTTCTTGTTCGCGTCAAAAACATCAACACCTTCGTCCCACAACTCTTTCAAGTCTTCGATCAAGGGCTCCAGGTAAACATCTATATCATTTTTGGGTTGTTTTGGTCCCGAAATCAACATAGATAACATGATGTATTTTCGTTTCATGCATAACATAGGAGATAAGTTGTAAATTACCAACAGAACAGGCCATGAACTATGTATACTGCTCAGGCTACCAAAAGGATTCATGACATCCGTGCTAAGCCCAAGCCTAAGGTTCCTAGGCTCTTCACCGAAGGCAGGAAATAATTGATCGATTTTCTTCCATTGAGAAGAATCAGCCGGATGTCGAAGCTTTCCATCTGATATCCTCTCATCCACATGCCATCTCAAATTTCTTGCATCGTTTTCATTAGCAAACAAGCGCTTGAACCTTGGTATGATTGGAATGTACCACAATACTTTTCCAGGAGCGTTATTTGATTTGTACCTCGGGGTTTCACATATTGGACACTGTTGTTCCTCTTCATGCTCTTTTCTATACAATATACAATCATTAGGGCATGCATGGATCTTTTTATATTTCATCCCTAGTGGACACAATATTTTCTTAGCATCATAGTATCGAGAAAGCAACACATTATCATCTGGAAGCATGTCCTTAAAAGCCTCAAGCGTTTCTGAAAAACTCTTGTCACTCCATCCATGTCATGCTTTCAAGCTTACCAATTTCAATATTGCTTTTAACAATTGGTACTTTTTACACCCCGGGTACAACAGCGTCTCAGCATCACTACACATATTACCATATGCATGTAATTGCTCAAAACTCTCTTCTCCTACATCACGAATAATATCCTCTATTCGATCATCCGTATCCGTGTCATTATCATCAAAGTTCACTCCCCCCTGTTCAAATGAACTTGGCATTTCTAATTCTTCACTATGCCATACCCACACTATATAACTCTTACAGAATCCTTCACAAATTAAATGTGTATATATATCTGCAGTACTTAGTCGCTTCTCATTCAAACATACTACACAAGGGCAATAAAACTTTCCACTACCATCATCGGCATGTCTACTAGCGAAGTCTAAAAAACCCCTCACCCCATTATCATATTCAACACTCGTCCTTTTAGCGTTTATCCAACTATGATCCATATATATCTCAACACCTCTAGCACCCTATATCCAACAACAAAAGGATAGACAAAAAAAACAACAATAGAGTTTTAGATATTTCAACAAAATTAACAGGCACCATTTGAAACTAGTATTGTTTTAACAAACCAATAACACTGACAATAATCAAACAACCACACTAAACTAAAACAGAACATAAAGTGGTATTAATTCAAGCCAAATATCATAGGGATATAATTAAAAGTCAGAGCATATTAATTATAAAACAACGAGAAGTGCTCAAATTAAAGCAACAATAAGAACTTTAATTTTTTCCAGATTACGTTTAAGTGCTCAAATTAAAGCAACAATAAGAACTTTTCATTGAACATTATTAATTATAAAACAACATACAACTAAATAACAGATCGATCGAACATTAACCTGAATGAAGACCAAGGAGTGAGCTTCAACCTAAAGTCACTGTGGCGTCGACTGAGGTTAAAATGAAATCCTTAAATTCACGGCACTGACAAAGGGAAGTCAAATCAGAGGAGAATGGTCACTGCGCTGCGGAGATTAGAGGTCATGGCGGAGAAGACTGACGATAATCAAAGAACAGTGATGATGAACACAACAACGGAAGCGGTAATGACGGAGGAGACTTGAGCAAATGAGGGACGGGACGCCATGGACAAGTTTAGAACAAGCACGGACAGAGGTCACAGAGAAATGGCAAAGAGAGAAGAAAGGGTTCACTGAGCGCGCGATCTGGGCGCGGGAGGAAAAATAAGTGTGAAAAATCTTACCTTTAAGACCGGTTTTTATTAAAAAACGGTCTTAAAAGAGGGAAAATTCACATTTAAGACCGGTTTGTACAAAAACCGGCCTTAAATGACCGGTTTTTCCCACAACCGGCCTTAAAAAGTTAAAACATTTTGAATTTAAAATTTTTAACATTTAAGACCGGTTTACATGTAAACCGGTCTTAAATGTTAAAAATTTTAGACCGGTTTTAATACAAAACCAGTCTTAGATATTTAACATTTAAGACCGATTTATATTTAAACCGGTCTTAAATGTTAAAAAATTTTAAATGCGTAAAATTTTATGACTTTAAGACCGGTTTTTTTTTATAACCGGTCTAAGAAGTTCAATATAATTACAAAACTGCCACCGCGCAAATTTTTAAGACCTTATCCGCCAAAACCAGTCTAAAAAGGGTTTTTTCCAGTAGTGTAAAAAATAGAAAGGAGAAGAAAAACAATAAGTAGAATTCAGTAATACAAATCATATAAGATTTCACCCAATAGCCATCATAGGCATTCCTTGGGTGTTAAAAAAGGATAAGAAAAGGAAAATAGAGGAGAGAAGGAAAATGAAAAATAATAAGAAAACAACCAATCCTCATCATATTAGATTCCACCCTCTAGTCATTATTTTTGAGGCATCACATATGTGACATCCGACTATAAGAGTATAGGCTTTCCTTGAGGTATGAGGAAAACCAAGAAAAAATAAAAAGATAAACAATTTATTTAATTTTCTTTAGGCACATCTAACCATTCCTAGCCTTTTTTTCCCCTTTCCGCATGTTTCTTTTCTCTCCTAATTTTCTTGTGTGTACTTTCTTTTTCCAAATTTCTTGTATATATTGCTTCAACTCTTGCTCCTCTATTTATAATATTAAAAGTAGGGTTTTTTCTCCTAAATGCACCTTTTTTGAATTTTCATTTTTTTATTTTTTTGGTATTTTCTGCTGATAAAATTTCCTAACTTGACTCGATCACCATCAATGAGAGATTTTTTTAATTTTTGTTTTTTTATTTTTAATATTTTTCCCACAAGTAATTTCCTAATTTAAACATATCAATATAAATGAAAGATATTTTTATATTTTCTAATTTTTATTTTTTCTCCTTCACGATGAACCCATGCTAAATTCACTAATCAGAATGTTAATCTACATCAATGAGATGAATTATTTTAAAATTTTTTGTCATTTATTACAAACCTCAATTGCAAGACAATCACTATTAATGATGATCATTTTTCAAATTTTAATTACAATCTCATCGCCATCAATGTCATTTGCTTATTAATTTAGATGTGAAAGATTTAAGGATGATTTTTTTTTTCATATTTTTTAAATGGGTCGTAGATATAATAGGGTGTTTATACCCACCATCCATACTCCCTTTCAGCATCATAGTCTTCACACCACGCTGTTGTTGTGATACTTGTTTATGCGAGCACTGATTTGCATCATGACCATAACGGCCACAGATAAAGCGGATCAGATGCATACCTTTGTATTGAACTCGCTTTGCCTTCCCATTGATCAGTATTATAGGCCTTAGAGGAGTATTAAAATTAAATTTGACGCATAATCTACTTTTAAAATTCAACCAATCTGAGACCCTAATACATATAAAATGTCTTTGTCATAATAATCGAGGGGCTGTTTTGAAATCCTTATACAGGTTGCAATCTTTGAAATTTTCTCCACATCAGGATAAAAGTCTGGTTTCCAATGTTGGATCACCAAATAATGATCAAATAAAAGTCGCGACCCTCCAATCAGTACCAAATCATAGTAAGACTTGTTCGAGAATTGTGCCACAACAGACGCCGACCCCACATCGATCATGTCCACCTCTCCCTGTATCACCAATAAGTCAATAACTGTTGAAGTTTCCTTTTCGATACTCATGATCCACTATACGTCCCAGGAGTTTCACAATCAGAGCATTTCTCCAGCATTTAGATAAACGGCGCGCGTTCTGATTCTAGTGGTGGAAAAATCACATTCGGACCCCATTCAGTCATCTGGACAGAAATCCTCTCCTTTCATCGTTGCTCATTCCACCAATCTTCCTCTGGCTCCTCCACTTCCTTTGTAACTGCCTCCTTAAACGTTCTCCATTTTGATCCCTATGCGGTTGTACCGCCAGACTTCATACTCTCAACCGGAGTGGCAAGGGTTTCACTTGTTGGAAATTGTGCCCTAAGGGCCAATCATTATACTTTGAACATTATTATTTTAATGAAATTTCTCTATTCTGTTATCATATTATTTACATGTTAACTGTGATAATTGTATCCTTGGATAATTCATAAAGATTGTCCTAAAAAATCCCTGGTCGGTCATCTATGCGGAAGCAGAGATGAAACAAGACCAGTATGACTTTGATAAGATATGGATATACGAATCAAAGTCTTAGGCACTTGTAAGAGTACAAGGTGCTGGACCGACCCACTATGAGAAAGCTACATTGATCAAGTCATAAGCTTTTCTCATGTATAACCACGTCACAATGCCCTTAGACCTGATGTCATCATGGATTCCTACATGAGAGTTGCTAAGCTTTGAACTAGTCAAAAGTCACTTTTGACCTGGTGATGATAAAGGCTACAATCGAGCTTAGTGGTTTTTCATGTAGAGGAATATAAATGATCAAGATGGAATTTGTCCCTCACATTAGTAGAGAGATATTACTGGGCCCCTCGATGAGTGAGTCTGAGAAATGTATGGCCATACTATGATGAAAGGAGTTTCTGTCTCTGTTATCAGGTTACTCAGGAATCGAGAGAGTAATGGTTAGGAACAAGAGGATGAGATTATCCATGCCTTATCCTTGATCGATATATCGTGTGACAAAAGGGACGTGACATGGTTGTATGACAGGTTGCATCGTGATAACGATTCTCATATGAATTGGGTAGTCGTAATGTTTTGCTAGAAGCCGCTTGCGACTTTTGGGTTAGTATAGTTATTGGCCCACTACCAACTTCATATGGGCCCACAGAGTCGCACACAAGAATGGCCCAACACAAGATAATGTTTAATTTAGGGTGGATGAATTTTATATATATATATATATAATATAAAATTCATTAATAATATTATATAGATATATATATTTTTGAAATATATATCTTATATATACATTATATGATATTATTATATTTAATAATATTATATAGATATATATATTTTCGAAATATATAACTTATATATATATATATATATATTATATGATATTATTATATTGTGTTAGTTTTAAATTTAATTTATTAAGATATATTAAATTTAATAACTAACATGATAGAGGTATAGCATCTCAGATTTAATTTATGAAGATAAATTAAATCTAATGGCTCTCTATTTGGATTAAATAAATAGGTTAAATTAAAACTGTTGGACAGATTTAATTTAAACTGAATTTATTTAATTAGCTCATCAAGATAATTAATTGTTAATTAATTTCGAAATTAATGATGATTAATTTTGAAATTTGAAAATAGTCCTCATAGGTTATAAACTTGATAGAGCACATATATTCATATACGCATGAGAATTGAGAGCCGCAAGTGAAACCCTAGGAGACATTAGAGGTGCTAGCACGCAGTCTCGGTTGGAGACCATTCGTGTGGATACCGGTAGAGGAAGCGGACCTGACATGTTGGCTCCTAGAGATCGTGAAAACTCTGAATCATCAAAAAGGTATGAATCCTTCCAACTTGGTTTAAACGCCGTTGATAGATCCTCGATTAGGATCGGTGAAAATTTTTAAAATTCTTTCGCTATGCCTATTGATCCTAACAGTGGTATCAGAGCCAGGTCAATTGTGTCACATTTAAATTATGCTTTTGATAAGATCATTTCATGATTACTTTTACGTTTATATGTATTTATCTGTATGAGATACGACCACGATTGAATCCATATAAACAAAACTAATTAATTAAGCCCTCTGAATGAAATCTTAAGTCATAATACCGTCAATTAATAAATACTTGGCAAAACCAAGATTGCTCAATTGTGGAAACCACCAAAGTAGATGCACTTAAGTTATCTTGATGAGACAAGCTTGAGTAATAGCGCTGCTCATAATATTCATTATTGTTTTGACTTAATTGAGATTAACAAAACGGTTTTGAATCTCATGGCATTAGATGGGGTTAAACATGTCGAATCATATGATGATTAAATCCTATAAAGATCTAAGAGTTACATGTGATGTAATTGGTAAATAGGTTACCTACCTAAATAACTTGAATTTAAGCGTCTTGCCAAAGCGGACTTTAGTTTAAGCCAAATATGGATCTTAGCCCACTAATTATTATGTTGAGGGTTGTTAATTTAGTGGAAGATTACTAACTAACTTTGCATATTTTAATTGTAGAATCATGTCGACTAGTAATACTGCTACACTTTCGTTGCGATCGGTCCTTGAGAAGGACAAACTCAATGGGACAAACTTTCTTGACTGGTTCAAGAACTTGAGAATTGTTCTCAAGCAGAAAAGAAAGGCTTATGTCCTAGATCAACCCATTCCTGAGGAGCCTGCAGCCAATGCTCTAAGAGCTCAAAGAGATGCTTACACAAAGCATAACGATGACTCTGTGGATGTAGGTTGCCTGATGCTTGCCACTATGGTTCCAGAGCACCAAAGAGATCTGGAACTCATGGAGGCTCATGAGATGATTGTACATCTCAAGGAAATATTCCAGCAACAGGCAAGGCAAGAAAGGTATGAGACCACAAAGGCCTTACATTCCTGCAAAATGGCTGAAGGTGCATCAGTTAGTACTCATGTGTTAAAGATGAAAGGCTATATTGATCACCTTGAGAGGCTTGGATTTCCCATTAGCCAGGAGTTAGCTACGGATTTGATCCTCAACTCACTCCCGGAGAGTTATGACCAGTTTGTTATGAACTACAACATGAACAATATGGAGAAATCAATTTCTAAGCTGCATGGGTGCTCAAAACTGCTGAGCAAAGCATTAAGAAAAAGCCTAGCACAGTTTTGATGGTTCAGAAAGGAAAGGGTATGAAAAAGAAAGGGAAGGGCAAATGGAAGGGTAATGGATCAGGTGGTAAGACCAAAGAGTCAAACAAGCCCGAAACCAAGCCTGCACCCACGAAGGCAAAGCCTCCAAAGGAAGGAGTCTGCTACTTCTGCAATGAACCCGGTCATTGGAAGAGGAATTACAAACTCTACCTGGAAGATCTGAAAAAGAACAAGAAGGATAGTGACGCTATCACTTCAGGTATTTATGTTATAGACATTCATTTTTCTACTTCCTCTACATGGGTATTAGATACTACATGTGGTTCTCACATTTGTACAAATGTGAAGGGTCTAAAGGACAATAGAAAGCTGAAGAAGGGCGAGGTGGACCTACGAGTTGGAAACAGAGCAAGAGTTACTGCTTTAGCCATAGGCACTTATGAATTAGTTCTGCCCAATGGGCTTTTGTTAGTTTTGAACAATTGCTATTATGTTCCTGCTTTGAGTAGTAACATTGTTTCTCTTTCTTATTTGGATAAGGAAGGTTATTCTTCCATTACTAAGAATGGTAAATGTTCTATTTATCGTAATGACATTTTCTATGCTGATGATGATTTGCATGTTGGTCATTATATATTAAATTTGAAACATCCTAATAATGGGAATATCTATAACGTAACTACTAGGAGGATAAAATCAAACGATTTGAATCCGACCTACCTATGGCATTGTCGTCTAGGCCACATAAATGAGAAACGTATTTCTAAACTCCATCAAAATGGATTTCTAAACTCATTTGATTTTGAATCATATGATACATGCAAATCTTGCTTATTAGGAAAGATGACTAAGGCACCTTTTACTGGGCACAGTGAAAGGGCTACTGAATTATTGGGCCTCATACATACAGATGTATGTGGACCATTAAATATAGCTGCCAGAGGAGGTTATGTCTACTTCATTACATTTATAGATGACTTTAGTAGATATGACTATATCTATCTAATGAAACATAAATCTGAATCTTTTGAAATGTTCAAAATATTCTAAAATGAAGTACAAAACCAACTTGGTAAAACAATTAAAGCACTTCGATCTGATTGACGTGGTGAATATTTGAGCCAAGAATTCATTGACCATCTTAGGAGTTGTGGGATAATCTCACAATTGACTCCTCCAGGAATACCACAATGGAATGGCGTTTCTGAACGGAGGAATCGAACACTATTAGATATGGTTCGATCTATGATGAGTCAAACAGATCTTCCACCGTCCTTTTAGGGACATGCCCTAGAGACAGTTGCGTTCACACTAAATCGTGTTCCATCTAAGGCAATTAAAAAGACACCATATGAGATATGGACTGGAAAGAAACCAAGTTTATCTTTTCTCAAAATCTGGGGATGTGAGGTATATGTTAAGAAACAAGCCTCTGATAAATTAGCACCCAGATCCATAAAATACCTTTTCATGGGGTATCCTAAAGAAACGAAAGGATACTATGTCTACAATCCCACCGATAACAAAGTGTTTGTTATTCGAAATGGCAAGTTTCTAGAAAGAGAGTTTGTCTCTAAAACAACCAGTAGGAGCGACGTACATCTCAAAGAAATTTGAGAGCCACAAGATGGTACAGAACCACAGATGAAAATTAGAGAAGACTCACAACAAGTTGCTGAGCCTCCTCAAGTAACACAAGGTCCACGAAGATCTGATAGGATACGGCATCAGCTTCAGAGATATGGATTTCTGATTACTGAAGGCCGTGATGTGTTGCTCATTGAGCAAAATGAGCCCACCACCTATCGAGAAGCCACAGTGGGACCAAACTCTGAGAAATGGCTAAATGCCATGAAGTCTGAAATGCAATCCATGTACGATAATCAGGTATGGACCTTAGTCGATCTACCTGAAGGTGTAAAAACCATTGGGTGCAAATGGGTTTTCAAGGAGAAAACTGACATGGATGTCAATGTAAATATCTTCAAGGCACGACTGGTTGCAAAATGATTCACCCAAACTCATGGTGTAAACTATGATGAAACCTTTTCCCCAGTTGCAATAGCCAAATCAATCAGAATCCTTCTTGCCATTGCAGCATATTATGACTATGAAATATGGCAGATGGATGTCAAAACAGCCTTCCTTAATGTAAAGCTACTTGAGGATGTGTACATGACACAACCTGAAGGTTTTGTGCGTCCAGAGGACTCTAGTAAAATTTGCAAGCTTCAAAGATCCATTTATGGATTGAAGAAAGCATCTCGGAGCTGGAATCATCATTTTGATAAAGTAGTCAAAGAGTTTGGATTCATTCAAAACATCGATGAACCTTGTGTTTACAAGAAGATTAGTGGGAGCATAGTTTTATTTCTAGTGCTTTATGTAGATGACATCCTACTTATTGGGAATGATATTCCTACCTTGCAGAGTGTCAAGTCTTGGTTAGGAAAGTCCTTTTCAATGAAAGACTTAGGTGAAGCCACCTATATCCTAGGAATTAGGATCTATAGGGATAGATCCAAAAGACTTATAGGCCTAAGTCAGAGCACATACATAGATAAGATACTGCATAGGTTCAATCAGCGAGATCGCATGAGTAAGGTTCCATATGCCTCGGCCATTGGATCCATCATGTATGCCATGTTATGTACTCGACCGGATGTCTCGTTTGCCTTAAGTATGACCAGCAGATACCAATAAGATCCTGGTGAGGGTCATTGGACTGCCGTCAAGAATATCCTAAAGTACTTAAGAAGGACTAAGTACTTATTTTTTGTCTATGGTGGATTGGATGATGAGCTCTGCGTAACCGGTTACACAGATGCAAGTTTCCAAACTGACCAAGACGACCTTAAATCACAATCTGGATATGTATTCCTCCTGAATGGTAGAGCAGTAAGCTGGAAGAGCTCCAAGCAGAGCACTATAGCAGATTCTGCAACAGAAGCTGAGTATATAGCAGCATCAGATGCAGCTAAAGAAGCCGTTTGGATTAGAAAGTTCATTACTGAACTAGGGGTGGTGCCTACCATCTCAAATCCAATAGATTTGTTCTGTGACAATAGCGGTGCTATTACATAGGCCAAGGAGCCTAGGTCATATCAAAGGACCAAGCAAATACTCAGGTGCTTTCATCTAATTAGAGAAATCAATGATAGAGGTGATATAAAGATATGCAAAGTAGCAGGAGAAGATAATGTTGCTGATCCTCTTACTAAGCCACTGGCACAGGAAAAGCATGAGCGTCATGCAAGGGCAATGGGAATTAGGCAAATTAATGATTGCACCTAGGGCAAGTGGGAGGATGTTGGAAATTGTGCCCTAAGGGCCAATCATTGTACTTTGAACATTATTATTTTAATGAAATTTCTCCATTCTGTTATCATATTATTTGCATGTTAACTGTGATAATTGTATCCTTGGATAATTTATAAAGATTGTCCTAAAATGTCCCTGGTCGGTCATCTATGCAGAAGCAGAGATGAAACAAGACCAGTATGACTTTGATAAGATATCGAGATACGAATCAAATTCTTAGGCACTTGTAAGAGTACAAGGTGCTGGACCGACCCACTATGAGAAAGCTACATTGATCAAGTCATAAGCTTTTCTCATGTATAACCACGTCACAATGCCCTTAGACCTGAGGTCATTATGGATTCCTATATGAGAGTTGCTAAGCTTTGAACTAGTCAAAAGTCACTTTTGACCGGGTGATGATAAAGGCTACGATCGGGCTTAGTGGTTTTTCATGCAGAGGAATATGAATGATCAAGATGGAATTTGTCCCTCACATTAGTAGAGAGATATTACTGGGCCCTTCGATGAGTGAGTCTGAGAAATGTATGGCCATACTATGATGAAAGGAGTTTCTGTCTCTGTTATCAGGCTACTCAGGAATCGAGAAAGTATTGGTCAGGAACAAGAGGATGACATTATCCATGCTTTATCCTTGATCGATATATCGTGTGACAAAAGGGACGTGACGTGGTTGTATGACAGGTTGCATCGTTATAACGATCCTTATATGAATTGGGTAGTCGTAATGTCTTGCTAGAGGCCGTTTACGACTTTTGGGTTAGTATAGTTATTATCCCACTGCCAACTTCATATGGGCCTACAGGGTTGCACACAAGAATGGCCCAACACGAGATAATGTTTAATTTAGGGTGGATGAATTATATATATATATATATATATAATATAAAATTCATTAATAATATTATATAGATATATATATTTTCGAAATATATATCTTATATATATATATATATATTATATTATATTATTATATTGTGTTAGTTTTAAATTTAATTTATTAAGATATATTAAATTTAATAACTAACATGATAGAGATATAGTATCTCAAATTTAATTTATGAAGATAAATTAAATCTAATGGCTCTTTATTTGGATTAAATAAATAGGTTAAATTAAAACTATTGGACAGATTTAATTTAAATTGAATTTATTTAATTAGCTCATCAAGATAATTAATTGTTAATTAATTTTGAAAATAATGATGATTAATTTTGAAATTTGAAAATAGCCCTCATAGGTTATAAACTTGATAGAGCAGATATATTCATATGCGCATGAGAATTGAGAGCCGCAAGTGAAACCCTAGGAGACATTAGAGGCGCTAGCACGCAGTCTCGGTTGGAGAGCATTCGTGTGGATACCGGTAAAGGGAGCGGACCTGACGTGTTGGCTCTTAGAGATCGTGAAAACTCTGAATCATCAAAAAGGTATGAATCCTTTCAACTTGGTTTAAACGTCGTTGATAGATCCTCAATTAGGATCGGTGAAAATTTTTAAAATTCTTCCGCTGTGCCTATCGATCCTAACATCACCATGCGACCACTCTTTGTCCCTAATAACCATCACCTGATCGTTTGTAAATTAAAAACTCCATTGTCAGCCTTAGCCTTCTTCCTACTCTGATCCGATTAAGCGCATCTCGTTCTTGTGTCGACGGTGGCGGATTCGCTCTTTCTCTCACGCTCGTTTTCTCCATCGCGATATAGTAATTGTTAATTTTTTAGTGATTGTTATTTAATTATAATATATTTCATTATTTTATATTTAAATTTTTATATATTTTTAATACTTTAAAATATATTTGGAAGTTATTCTTTTTAATTTCTAAAATTTTGAAATTTAAATAGTTCATACTAAGTTTAAATCACCGCAAGGAAGAATGAAGAAAAAAATTTTAAAACATATAAAAGCTAAAATCTATATTTAAAATTTCAAAGAATCTAAATATATCAAACAAATTTGTTACGATCTAAAATTTAGAATTAAGAATAATTTTAAAATATGATAACAATAATTCAAATAACAATATCCATCGTAAATTAGCCAGTGATTTTTTTAATATTGTTAAATTTAAATGATACATACTAAGTTAGGAACTCCATTAAGAAAGAATGATGTGTAATATTAAATATATATAAAACTTTTAGATATAAAATCATACCGATGTAAGTGTGTGTGAAAAATTTGAGAATTTTTAATTTAATATTTCAGAATTTTACATGGAATCATTTCATTAATCCACTTGGTCGCTTAAGAATTATGCATTTAGCCTGCTATTAAACAATAAAAATAATAATAGAGGGATTATATAGCACATACATAATAGATAAGAGATAGATTGATAGATAAATATTTCAGAATTTATTTTGAAATCATTTAATTTTTTTCTTTTTTGCCAGACTTAGAATCATTTGATTAATCCATGTGGCGGCATAAGAATGATGCTTTTTGCCCTAATATATATATATATATATATATATATATATATAAGAGAACATACATGAACATTTAATTTCTATTTAATATTTAATTAGTTGTTAATGTACCTATTTGGTTTAGGGGTAAGAGTTAAGCTTGATTGAGCCCAAAAAGTGCTTATGGGGCTCATTTACCTATCTGGGTATTTCATTTTTTTTTCCAAACCACATTATCTAGCGGCACGTTTAGAATAAGTGACCAGAGGGTGGCTTATGCATTTAGGAAATCACGATTAAACTCTAGCAACAAGAAATTGTTTTATACACCCTCCTACTTCCGCTAATAAATTCTCTATTTTTCCTCTTATTTCTCAACCAAAATTCTCAAATTTATTTTTAATGATTATATGCATTATTTCTGTAACTCCTTTCATATCAAGGCCGAGATTTACATTCAAAATACGTAATTTCATTGAATTAGAGACCACAGGATAAATTGAGACTTATAAAATTTTCATTTCCCGAAACAAAGTATACAAAACTTTTCAAAAACTTGTTTAACATAGTCTCATATTCATGTTGCAAATATACAAATGGCCTGTATAGTTCGATTCCATTCATAAATATCATAGTGTAATAAAATTTCCTGACACACTCAGGTTCTATTGATCAACTAAGAGTTTATAGGGCACAAACACCCATAATTTGTTTTCCACAACATGGGGATTATACAAAACTACTCAATGTATTCAACATAACCAATTATCCAAAATATAAACTCCAAGCCCGAAGCTCTATATGCCCTTTGTCACCTGCTTCTCTTTGGAACCACTAGCCCTGTCTAAAATTTGTTTCACAGGAGAGTGAGATTCTAAAGAAACTCCGTAATAACAATTCACTGATAGTATGCACAACAACAAAGCACATAAGCAAATCATAACACCACAGCAAAACCAATGTCATTTACAATGATAGGGGTAGGTTTGACATACATCACCCCCTATGTCAGCTCACGTTGAAGTGCTCATGCTGCAATGCACAATGACATGTTTCACATCACATATTTCACCACAGTTGGGTTTCATATAAAACATTTCACATATTTCACAACAACTTTGTCCACATAACACGTTTCACAATCAAATAGCCACACTGGCATGTTTCTCAAAGAGGGAATTCACAATTCTACAACACAGCCCCAGCAATTATAACGGTAGGGGTAAGTGTGACATGCATCACCACCTACAACTGCTCACGCTGAAGTGCTCACGCTGTAATGCACTATGGCACATTTCGCATTCACAATTTTCCCAACATCAAGGTTTCATACAACATTTTCCACCACAACAACATAATGATAAGTCATGCATACCAAGTATCATACATAATATAAGAGAAAGGTCACTAACTTGGTGTTTTCATGCTTGCTCTGGCACTGGTCTCTTTCGAGCAGGGCAAATTCAATTCCTATAATTCATGATTAGGGACGAAGCGTTATTCTCTATTCCAATACTTAATGACTTCAATACTTAGATTTGGTTATTATTAATGTCCTTTAGGAAGCTACAAATGACTCTAACAAAATCCCTAAAGGATTAGAAGAACGATACCAAAGATCCCCTTTTAGAAGTACAGGTGCTGATTTTTCATTGTTGCCCTGGAGTGACGAAGGCCTCACTCGAGTGATGATGAACTTGCACTCAAGTCATGAAAAGTACACTCATGCGAGTGGTTGACAGTAAGCAATGGCAGAGACAAGAAATGCTCGCTCCACTCGAGTCACAAAAGCAATACTTGAGTGATAACCTAATACTCACCTGAGTTCTACAAAGTGAGGTCCAGGAAGTACTCACCCTAGAGCAAAAGAAACTTTCAAAGGAGAAGAGCACTAGAGCAGGGACCTTGGCACACGAGTGACATCTTAACACTAGCAAGTGTTAAGACACACTCTTGAAAATTGACCCCGAGTGATATGCCGAGACACGAGTTCATAGTGTCAGATATGAGACAAACACTTTTACTTTTTGCAAGGAAGTGCAAAAGAAAAATTGAAGGAAACAGAGAACATGCAATGCTACACTTGAGTGAGACCCTAGATCACTCGAGTGATACTTATCAGAAGCCAAATTGCAGCAGAGTTGATAGCATTTTTCAAATTTTAACCATATGTTTCCAATGATCCCAAATCCTAATCCAAGACTATTCCCACATAATTTTGCACCAAGAATCCAATGGAAACATTAAAACTACCAACAAATTCTTATTCCATTATCATCCTTTGTTTTAGGCGACATCCAACACAAAATCCCCAAAATTTCCAAACTTGCCATTTCAACCTCAAACTCATTTTTATCTATTCCAAACACATAGTAAGACATCATTTTCATGACCACATTATACTAAACTCCCAATGACCCTTATTTTCAAAAATAGGGCAAAAATTCCAGAAATTATTGGCTTAATCAAATGCCATAAAACATAGATAGACAGGCTTCTCTTACTCACCTTAACAACTTTCTCAATGGGGTTTCTTGCTTCTCCAACCACTAGATTTTTTTGAGTGCTCAAAACACCACCAATGGACAATCTAAAACCATAGAAATGGAGCCCTCAATCCAAGGAACAAGATTAAAGAAGAGAGTTTTTGCATTTTGAGTCATTTGAAAGGTCAAAGTGCTTACCATAATCAAGAACTCTTCCTCTCTCTAGCACAACAATAGCTATCGAAAATGGGAGAGAGAATGAGAGAGATGAGTGTGTGAGGAAAATGAAATGATGATCTTCCATGCCCATGCCTCTCATCAGCTGAAGAGAGAGAAAGAATGTTTAAAATATTCTATTTGACTTTTCTCACCCACTCTCTCTTCATACCAACTTGCCACATGTCCCATTTTCATTGGCTCTCACAAAGTAAGTAACTAATTAATTACTCTAACCACTCCATTAGCCATTTAGTCACACATCTCATTTCTTCTTATTTAGCAATTAATTTCTTTCTTTAATCATTGATTAATTAACCGATAATTTTCCATTCTTTCTAATTTTCCACTAATTTTGGCACATTAACTTAAATTTCCACATAACACATATTTAAATTCTTTTTCTCTTCTTCATGCGCCATTTCCCTCATATTTAAGCCAAATAATTATTTGTCACATAATTATGCTAAAATACAGGATATTGGGCATTTCCAATAATTAATTCGAGACTTAATTCAAATAATATTCTCAATAATTATCATTAGCCATTAATCAAAATTTGGAGCATTAAAATTTCTATATAACTGGAACCAATGATTTTAAAGCCGGACGGTCCGGCCAATCCAACCGGTGACTGGAAAGTGCAGCGGCTTGGTTCTGATGTTCAGGCCGTTTGAAGAGTCCAGTCATGTTAAGCCGTTCAAAACCGGTTGTTAAGCCGAAAACCGGAGTTAAGCCGGAACCCGGCGCGGCTTCATAAAAACCGTCCAGCTTGGAGTTTTCTCGATTTCACAGTATCGTTGAAGAAAAAAGGTAGAGGGAGAAGAATAGGCAAAAACCGAAAGAATCTAGACGGGAAAAGTCATAAAATTTATTTTCTCATCTACCTTATAGGATGATCTTGAGAAGTTTAGATTCATCCCTTTTTTCCTTTCGTCCCATCGTCTCCAGTGAAGAAGGCAAACAGGACTCCAGTGACCATTCTACTTGAAAGGAAATGTGAGAGCTATTTGAAATAATGAAAAAGTCATCACTCTGCACAATGTAGAAAAGCATGGGGTGGAGAAGATAAAAAGCTGCATCACATTTTTCAATGTCTTGCTAAATCCTACAGGGCTACATGTACATGGAAAAAAAGTCTTCCAAGCCTATTTAGTCTTTTTTTCCTATCTTGTAGTATTTAATTGTAATAAAAAACATCCTTTTTTTTCCATTGATTTTTTCTTTAACTTCCCTTTACGTCTTCTCGTTTTTTTTCCTTTCTTCAACCTTGTTATATATATTTTTTGGACGAAAACCTTGTTATTTATTTTTATTTTTACCTATAATAATTAATTTAAAGTTGAATTTGTACTAGTATTCACATATATACTGTTAGAATCGGTAGGCACAGCGGAAGAATTTTAAAACTTTTCACCGATCCTAATCGAGGATCTATCAACGGCGTTTAAACCAAGTTAGAAGGATTCATACCTTTTTGATGATTCAGAGTTTTCACGATCTCTAGGAGCCAACATGTCAGGTCTGCTCCCTCTACCGGTATCCACACGAATGCTCTCCAACTGAGACTGCGTGCTAGCGCCTCTAATGTCTCCTCGGGTTTCACTTGCGGCTCTCAATTCTCATATGCATATGAATATATCTGCTCTATCAAGTTTATAACCTATGAGGGCTATTTTCAAATTTCAAAATTAATCATCATTAATTTTGAAATTAATTAACAATTAATTATCTTGATGAGCTAATTAAATAAATTCAGTTTAAATTAAATATGTCCAACAGTTTTAATTTAACCTATTTATTTAATCCAAATAAAGAGCCATTAGATTTAATTTATCTTCATAAATTAAATCTGAGATACTATATCTCTATCATGTTAGCTATTAAATTTAATATATCTTAATAAATTAAATTTAAAACTAACACAATATAATAATATCATATAATATAAATACATATATATATATATATATAAGATATATATTTCAAAAATATATATATCTATATAATATTATTAAATATAATAATATCATATAATATATATCTATATAATATTATTAATGAATTTTATATTTTTTATATATAAATATAAAATTCATCCACCCTAAATTAAACATTATCTCGTGTTGGGCCATTCTTGTGTGCGACCCTATAGGCCCATATGAAGTTGGCAGTGGGCCAATAACTATACTAACCCAAAAGTTGCAAGCGGCCTCTAGCAAGACATTACAACTACCCGATTCATATGAGGATCGTTATCACGATACAACCTGTCATACAACCACATCACGTCCCTTTTGTCACACGATATATCGATCAAGGATAAGGCATGGATAATGTCATCCTCTTGTTCCTGACCATTACTTTCTCGATTCCTGAGTAGCCTGATAACATAGACAGAAACTCCTTTCATCATAGTATGGCCATACATTTCTCAGACTCACTCATCAAGGGGCCAAGTAACATCTCTCTATTAATGTGAGGGACAAATTCCATCTTGATCATTCATATTCCTCTGCATGAAAAACCACTAAGCCCGATCGTAGCCTTTATCATCACCCGGTCAAAAGTGACTTTTAACCAGTTCAAAGCTTAGCAACTCTCATGTAGGAATCCATGATGACCTCAGGTCTAAGGGCATTGTGACGTGGTTATACATGAGAAAAGCTTATGACTTAATCCATATAGCTTTCTCATAGTGGGTCGGTCCAGCACCTTGTATTCTTACAAGTGCCTAAGACTTTGATTCATATCTCCATATCTTATCAAAGTCATACTGGTCTTGTTTCATCTCTGCTCCCGCATAGATGACCGACCAGGGACATTTTAGGACAATCTTTATAAATTATCCAAGGATACAATTATCACAGTTAACATGCAAATAATATAATAACATAATGGAGAAATTTCATTAAAATAATAATGTTCAAAGTACAATGATTGGCCCTTAAGGCATAATTTCCAACATCCTCCCACTTGCCCTAAGTACAATCATTAATTTGCCTAATTCCCATTACCCTAACATGACGCTCATGCTTTGCCTGTGCAAGTGGCTTAGTAAGAGGATCAGCAACATTATCTTCTCCTGCTACTTTGCATATCTTTATATCACCTCTATCATTGATTTCTCTAATAAGATGAAATTGCCTGAGTATATGCTTGGTCCTTTGATGTGACCTAGGCTCCTTGGCCTGTGCAATAGCACCACTATTGTCACAGAACAAATCTATTGGATTTGAGATGGTAGGCACCACCCCTAGTTCAGTAATGAACTTTCTAATCCAAACGGCTTCTTTAGCTGCATCTGATGCTGCTATATACTCAGCTTCTGTTGCAGAATCTGCTATAGTGCTCTGCTTGGAGCTCTTCCAGCTTACTGCTCTACCATTCAGGAGGAATACATATCCAGATTGTGATTTAAGGTCGTCTTGGTCAGTTTGGAAACTTGCATCTGTGTAATCGGTTACGCAGAGCTCATCATCCAATCCACCATAGACCAAAAATAAGTACTTAGTCCTTCTTAAGTACTTTAGGATATTCTTGATGGCAGTCCAATGACCCTCACTAGGATCTTGTTGGTATCTGCTGGTCATACTTAAGGCAAACGAGACATCCGGTCGAGTACATAAACTGTCATACATGATGGATCCAATGGCCGAGGCATATGGAACCTTACTCATGCGATCTAGCTGATCAGATGTACTAGGACACAGATCCTTGCTAAGATGGATGCCATGAGACATGGGCATGTAACCCTTTTTTGAATCATGCATACTGAACCTATGCAGTATCTTGTCTATGTATGTGCTCTGACTTAGGCCTATAAGTCTTTTGGATCTATCCCTGTAGATCCTAATTCCTAGGATATAGGTGGCATCACCTAAGTCTTTCATTGAAAAGGACTTTCCTAACCAAGACTTGACACTCTGCAAGGTAGGAATATCATTCCCAATGAGTAGGATGTCATCTACATAAAGCACTAGAAATACAACTATGCTCCCACTAATCTTCTTGTAAACACAAGGTTCATCGATGTTTTGAATAAATCCAAACTCTTTGACTACTTTATCAAAATGATGATTCCAGCTTCGAGATGCTTGCTTCAATCCATAAATGGATCTTCGAAGCTTGAAAATTTTATCAGAGTCCTCTGGACGCACAAAACCTTCAGGTTGTGCCATGTACACATCCTCAAGCAGCTTTCCATTAAGGAAGGTTGTTTTGACATCCATCTGCCATTTTTCATAGTCATAATATGCTACAATGGCAAGAAGGATTCTGATTGATTTGGCCATTGCAACTGGGGAAAAGGTTTCATCATAGTCTACACCATGAGTTTGGGTGAATCATTTTGCAACCAGTCATGCCTTGAAGATATTTACATTGACATCCATGTCAGTTTTTGCCTTGAAAACCCATTTGCACCCCATGATTTTTACACCTTCAGGTGGATCGACTAAGGTCCATACCTGATTGTCGTACATGGATTGCATTTCAGACTTCATGGCATTTAGCCATTTCTCAGAGTTTGGTCCCACTGTGGCTTCTCGATAGGTGGTGGGCTCATTTTGCTCAATGAGCAACACATCGCGGCCTTCAGTAATCAGAAATCCATATCTCTGAGGCTGATGCCGTGTCCTATCAGATCTTCGTGGACCTTGTGTTACTTGAGGAGGCTCAGCAACTTGTTGTGAGTCTTCTCTAATTTCCATCTGTGGCTCTGTACCATCTTGTGGCTCTCAAATTTCTTTGAGATGTACGTCGCTCCCACTGGTTGTTTTAGAGACAAACTCTCTTTCTAGAAACTTGCCATTTCGAATAACAAACACTTTGTTATCGGTGGGATTGTAGACATAGTATCCTTTCGTTTCTTTAGGATACCCCATGAAAAGGCATTTTATGGATCTGGGTGCTAATTTATCAGAGGCTTGTTGCTTAACATATACCTCACATCCCCAGATTTTGAGAAAAGATAAACTTGGTTTCTTTCCAGTCCATATCTCATATGGTGTCTTTTTAATTGCCTTAGATAGAACACGATTTAGTGTGAACGCAGCTGTCTTTAGGGCATATCCCCAAAAGGACGGTGGAAGATCTGTTTGACTCATCATAGATCGAACCATATCTAATAGTGTTCGATTCCTCCGTTCAGAAACGCCATTCCATTGTGGTGTTCCTGGAGGAGTCAGTTGTGAGATTATCCCATAACTCCTAAGATGGTCAGTCAATTCTTGGCTCAAATATTCACCACCTCGATCAGATCTAAGTGCTTTAATTGTTTTACCAAGTTGGTTTTGTACTTCATTTTGGAATATTTTGAACATTTCAAAAGATTCAGATTTATGTTTTATTAGATAGATATAGCCATATCTACTAAAGTCATCTATAAATGTAATGAAGTAGACATAACCTCCTCTGGCAGCTATATTTAATGGTCCACATACATTTGTATGTATGAGGCCCAATAATTCAGTAGCCCTTTCACTGTGCCCAGTAAAAGGTGCCTTAGTCATCTTTCCTAATAAGCAAGATTTGCATGTATCATATGATTCAAAATCAAATGAGTTTAGAAATCCATTTTGATGGAGTTTAGAAATACGTTTCTCATTTATGTGGCCTAGACGACAATGCCATAGGTAGGTCGGATTCAAATCGTTTGATTTTATCCTCCTAGTAGTTACGTTATAGATATTCCCATTATTAGGATGTTCCAAATTTAATATATAATGACCAACATGCAAATCACCATCAGCATAGAAAATGTCATTACGATAAATAGAATATTTACCATTCTTAGTAATGGAAGTATAACCTTCCTTATCCAAATAAGAAAGAGAAATAATGTTACTACTCAAAGCAGAAACATAATAGCAATTGTTCAAAACTAACAAAAGCCCACTGGGCAGAACTAATTCATAAGTGCCTACGGCTAAAGCAGCAACTCTTACTCTGTTTCCAACTTGTAGGTCCACCTCGCCCTTCTTCAGCTTTCTACTGTCCTTTAGACCCTTCACATTTGTACAAATGTGAGAACCACATGCAGTATCTAATACCCATGTAGAGGAAGTAGAAAAATGAATGTCTATAACATAAATACCTGAAGCGATAGCGTCGCTATCCTTCTTGTTCTTTTTCAGATCTTCCAGGTAGAGTTTGCAATTCCTCTTCCAATGACCGGGTTCATTGCAGAAGTAGCAGACTCCTTCCTTTGGAGGCTTTGCCTTCTTAGGTGCTGGCTTGGTTTCGGGCTTGTTTGACTCTTTGGTCTTACCACCTGAGCCATTACCCATCCATTTGCCCTTCCCTTTCTTTTTCATACCCTTTCCTTTCTAAACCATCAAAACTGTGCTAGGCTTTTTCTTAATGCTTTGCTCAGCAGTTTTGAGCATCCCATGCAGCTCAGAAATTGATTTCTCCATGTTGTTCATGTTGTAGTTCATAACAAACTGGTCATAACTCTCCGGGAGTGAGTTGAGGATCAAATCCGTAGCTAACTCTTGGCTCATGGGAAATCCAAGCCTCTCAAGGTGATCAATATAGCCTTTCATCTTTAACACATGAGTACTAACTGATGCACCTTCAGCCATTTTGCAGGAATGTAAGGCCTTTGTGGTCTCATACCTTTCTTGCCTTGCCTGTTGCTGGAACATTTCCTTGAGATGTACAATCATCTCATGAGCCTCCATGAGTTCCACATCTCTTTGGGGCTCTGGAACAATAGTGGCAAGCATCAGACAACCTACATCCACAGAGTCATCCTTATGCTTTGTGTAAGCATCTCTCTGAGCTCTTGGAGCATTGGCTGCAGGCTCCTCAGGAATGGGTTGATCTAGGACATAAGCCTTTCTTTCCTGCTTGAGAACAATTCTCAAGTTCCTGAACCAGTCAAGAAAGTTTGTCCCATTGAGTTTTTCCTTCTCAAAGATCGATCACAATGAAAGTGTAGCAGTATTACTAGTCGACATGATTCTACAATTAAAATATGCAAAGTTAGTTAGTAATCTCCCACTAAATTAACAACCCTCAATATAATAATTAGTGGGCTAAGATCCATATTTGGCTTAAACTTAAGTCCGCTTTGGCAAGACATTTAAATTCAAGTTATTTAGGTAGGTAACCTATTTACCAATTACATCACATGTAACTCTTAGATCTTTATGGGATTTAATCATCATATGATCCGGCATGTTTAACCCCATCTAATGCCATGAGATTCAAAACTGTTTTGTTAATCTCAATTAAGTCAAAAACAATAATGAATATTTTGAGCAGCACCATTACTCAAGCTTGTCTTATCAAGATAACTCAAATGCATCCACTTTGGTGGTTTCCACAATTAAGCGATCTAGGTTTTGACAAGTATTCATTAATTGACGGCATTATGACTTAAGATTTAATTCAGATGGCTTAATTAATTAGTTTTGTTTATATGGATGCAATCATGGTCGTATCTTATACAGATAAATACATATAAACGTAAAAGTAATCATGCAATGATATTATCAAAAGCATAATTTAAACGTGACACAACCTAAAATCCTCCCAGTCAATGAGAGGACTTCTCTAAATAAAAAGAAATACATTGAGAGAAACCTCGTTTAAACATTCAAGGGGAGTAAGATGAGAAGAGAATGTACATCGAGAGTATTTAGAGAAAGGCACAGCACACAGGCCGTATTTAAATATTACAATCTTTGTAAAATTCTAAAGCCATGTTGTTTACCATACCCAAACAAGGATAAATAACAAACCACAACAAGAATTCATACAATATGAAAAGCAATAAATGTCGTGATCAGATTACATGTTTCAAAACCGAAAACGAAACAATTTCAAGATTCAATTTAAACGAAAACAAAAATCAACGGAATTACAAGATCATATCTTTCTAAATAATTTCGTTTCGTATTAACCAAATCACATGCATATTTGAGTGTTTCTTATAAACATACGTACACATCCCATATATATCACATGTATAAGAATCATAAACTCAATTTAAACGCACAATTGATTTGGCTCTGATACCACTGTTAGAATCGGTAGGCACAGCGGAAGAATTTTAAAAATTTTCACCGATCCTCATCGAGGATCTATCAACGGCGTTTAAACCAAGTTGGAAGGATTCATACCTTTTTGATGATTCAAAGTTTTTACGATCTCTACGAGCCAACACGTCAGGTCCGCTCCCTCTACCGGTATCCACACGAATGCTCTTCAACCGACACAACGTGCTAGCGCCTTTAATGTCTCCTCGGGTTTCACTTGCGGCTCTCAATTCTCATGTGCATATGAATATATCTGCTCTATCAAGTTTATAACCTATGAGGGCTATTTTTAAATTTCAAAATTAATCATAATTAATTTCAAAATTAATCATAATTAATTTTAAAATTAATTAACAATTAATTATCTTGATCAGCTAATTAAATAAATTCACTTTAAATTAAATCTGTCTAACAGTTTTAATTTAACCTATTTATTTAATTCAAATAAAGAGCTATTAAATTTAATTTATCTTCATAAATTAAATATGAAATACTACATCTCAATCATGTTAGTTATTAAATTTAATATATCTTAATAAATTAAATTTAAAACTAACAAAATATAATAATATCATATAATATATATATATATACATATATATATATATAAGATATATATTTCGAAAATATATATATCTATATAATATTATTAAATATAATAATATCATAATATATATACATATATATATATAAGATATATATTTCAAAAAAATATATATCTATATAATATTATTAATGAATTTTATATTATATATATATAAATATAAAATTCATCCACCCTAAATTAAACATTATCTTGTGTTGGGCCATTCTTGTGTGCGACCCTGTAGGCCCATATGAAGTTGGCAGTGGGCCAATAACTATACTAACCCAAAAGTCGCAAGCGGCCTCTAGCAAGACATTACGATTACCCAATTCATATGAGGATCGTTATCACGATGCAACCTGTCATACAACCACGTCACGTCCCTTTTGTCACATGATATATCGATCAAGGATAAGGCATGGATAATGTCATCCTCTTGTTCCTGACCATTACTTTCTCGATTCCTGAGTAGCCTGATAACATAGACAGAAACTCCTTTCATCATAGTATAGCCATACATTTCTCAGACTCACTCATCAGGGGCCCAGTAACATCTCTCTACTAATGTGAGGGACAAATTCCATCTTGATCATTCATATTCCTCTGCGTGAAAAACCACTAAGCCCGATCGTAGCCTTTATCATCACCCGGTCAAAAGTGACTTGTAACTAGTTCAAAGCTTAGCAACTCTCATGTAGGAATCCATGATGACCTCAGGTCTAAGGGCATTGTGACGTGGTTATACATGAGAAAAGCTTATGACTTGATCCATGTAGCTTTCTCATAGTGGGTCGATCCAGCACCTTGTACTTTTACAAGTGCCTAAGACTTTGATTCATATCTCGATATCTTATCAAAGTCATACTGGTCTTGTTTCATCTCTGCTCGTGCATAGATGACCGACCAAGGACATTTTAGGACAATCTTTATGAATTATCCAAGGATACAATTATCACAGTTAACATGCAAATAATATGATAACAGAATGGAGAAATTTCATTAAAATAATAATGTTCAAAGTACAATGATTGGCCCTTAGGGCACAATTTCCAACATATACTCCCACTTATGCTAAATATAATATAAAATTGATTTTTTTAAAAGTTAAGGAAGTTAAATAAATTACTTAATCATATTATATATTATGTATTATTGTTTTATGTATCATTTTATAAATTTGGCAAAATAGTTTTTAAAAAAATGATAAACATGAATATTTTAAAATAATTTAATTAGCTTCCTTAATATCTCTAAAAAAAAGTCATTTTTGTCTTATATTTAAGATTGAAGGGAGTAATTATTATTTATTTAATTTTTATTTAATTATTACGTCACCAGTTCAACCGAACGACCTGATTGGTTCGATCGAACGACCTGACCATTTAAAACATTGACTGAAACTCCCTTCTCTTGATCTTGTATATATGAATTACCCAATTTGTTTATCTTACTTATTGAGAATTACCCAATTATAAAATGAAAATAATATTTTAATATTATTTTCATCTTTTAAATTATATTTTGCAATATTTATTATTAAATATAATTATGAAAATATAAACAACTTTAATAAATTCATACCCTTTTTGGTAATTGTACATTCATAAGTTCATAAGTTCTTTTAATAAATGAAATCCAAATGTAATCAAAATTCTTAAAATCAGTTGTAAACAAATAAGAAGAATATCATTTAGGTCCTAACTAAGGGAAGTAATATATTGACAGGTCCCATAATTTGTCAATGGTAATTATTTCACTTGATAATGGTAACTCTTCACTTGTCACTAAGGACTTTTCTGATACTACCTCCGGTCCTAAATATAAGACATAGTTTGTAGTGCAATTGCACTACAAACTATGTCCTATATTTAGGACCGGAGGGAGTATTATTTTTTATGATTGGAATCTTAATGATATTATCACAAAAAATCACGATTAACTCAGGGCAATTTTGACCACCTTCAATTAAGCAAATCACATTTATCTAAAATCACAAATCTCCACAGCTAATCTAAATGGGCACAATATTTGTATTGATTGTTGGGGAAAAAACTAATGAGGTATGCCAAATCCTTATCATCTTATGATATGACATTGAAGTGTCTTGAATCTCCATTGGATGTTGACATTAAGGATTGGTGAAAGAGTGGTTGGTTGTTTTAAACATCAAGAATATTCCATTGGCAGGTGAGGTTGGACTTGGAGCAAATCATATTAGGTTAGATGGGGTGACAAGTGTTATCCAAGATTCCTGTGACTTTACCTTACAAATCACTTATATTGCTAGAGGAAGTGGTAGTGTGTTATGTTGTGGTCCTACTATGAAAGCCATAATTTGTTCTTCGTACTTATGTTTCATGTGGTTTCAAAGATGGCCAATCCTTATGAATTGAAATGTTTTGTATCATGTGTTATGTGTCCCATATTAGCTGTGTGGAATGTTATGACCCACATTGGCTCGAGAGAGGAACAAAAAATATTTTATAAAAGTCTAGATACCTCCACCTCTTGACGTGTTTTAAAACTATGAGGGGGTGATGGTGTAAAATCATTTCCTTAAAATTCAATTATCTATATGCTTGATCAAATCTTCATATAATAAACAATACTATAGCGTAAAGAAGACAATTTAAACTTGAAGGTCTACCACAATAGAAAAGATTATAACTCATCTTTCAAAAGTTAACCATGATAGAAAAAGAGTTCAACTAACCATTTGAAAATACTACCAAAGTTATAAAGGACTTAAACCACTACAAGTATCTAACCATGATGGAAATTAGGGATGAAAATAGGCTAGGCCCCTAACAAGGGTACATAAAGTCTAGCCTAGCCTATTTAGCAAATAGGCCAGGCTCAGATTCAAGCCTATTGCTACACCTATTTAGATAAAAAGGCCAGACCTATCTTTATAAGGCCTAGCCTAGAGGCTTAGTCTATTTAACTTTTTTTAATTCATGCTATTATATAAGTATATAATATCATATAAATAATTTTATAAATTATTTAAAAATTTACCAATTTAACATTAATTCTAAGTTTCACATCACATTTTCATTACACACAACCCCTTGCTTTCACATAAATCATTCACCCCTACCTCTCCTCTCTTCGATTGCTAGAGATGGCAACACTACCTCACTCTCTCTTTCCTAATTTGCACCCTCCACTAACGCATTATAATTGTTATGAGTTTATTTTAGTGTCAAATGAAATATTATAATCTTAGTAAGAAGAGTTTATCCAAATTTACATGGGAAGAGTCAAAGAGGTAAAATCTAGTTTTACATGTAATTTATTATTCTTAATTAATTTTAAAAAATATATCTCAGTAATTGTACACTAAACTATTTCAAAACAACACATTTCTAAAATCATTTCAATTAATAGTTGAGCCTTGAGCTTCCCGAAACTCAGAATATAGTATTAAACCATAAGACTAGGGATAAGCGCATTTTTTGAATAATATTCTTTTGCAAACATTTATAAAATGTCATAAGTAAACTATCCAACCGTCAAACATTTTAAATCTATCATGAATAATAAAACTCTTTGCATAGTTTTACAAACTAAACCATAATTAATCAACACACTTGGGCCTTGGGCTTCTTGAAGTCCAAAATATACTTATCCGACCACAAGCCTAATATCAAACTCAATTATCGAAATACTTAAATAACAATTTTTTCAAATATCCACTTGAGTTACTTATCCATAATATAAAAGAATATAATCCAAAACAAACTATCACATCAAAGTATGCAACATGAGCCCTAAGTGACAATACATAACAATTCACCACATAAATAAAAAGGATAAGGCTTTACAAAGATTATCACAATAATCAAGCCTCTAGAGCTTTCCCCAATTGACTAGCAGAAAAAATATTACCTAAAAAATGTTATATCAAAGAAATGAGACAAACATCTCAATAACCAGCTATCCAACTCATTACACATGTTCATATGTGCTTGTGAGGTGCCAAGTGAAACAATTTATATAACAAAGTTTGGAGATATAATTCACAAAATTCCATATCACAAATTCCATATCACATTTTCTATAACACAATTTCTATATCACAACTTATATATTACAAATTCTGTGTCACAAATTCAGTATCACAATTCCTGAGTTGCCTCCTATCAATCCAGCTAAACCGCCTTATTTCCGTTGACTAGACCCATGGGCTAAGTTACTATCCATGTCATTGGCCACTCAAAAGCTCACTAGTAATGTGATGAAAACCGGCCAAAATCCACAGCATATGCCCAGACCATAAGTCTTTTCCCATCGTTGAACTAGTGGGGTATCACAACCCTTCGTTGAACTAGTAAAGTAGTCTCTTATTGACCCAGTGGGACAATCCCTAATTGAACTAGTGAGACAATAGAAAGCTAACCTTCATGCAAAAATAAAGGCTATACCACGTGGTAAAACAAACTACTCAATCTCATCCCAATCCAATAATCACAATAATTATCAATAAATAGCTCAATAGGAATTTCTTAAAATTTTCACATTCATATAATGTTATTCAAATCATCTTCATATACATGCCATAATATCTCAATTTTCCAACTCTCTCTCTCTCTCTTTCTCACACACACACGCACACTCGCACGCACACACGCGCACACTTCACAATCCAAATAATGAGATTCCATATGGCAATTTCTATCAAAATACACATTTACAAAATGATAACTTTCTCAATCTCAATAAACATGTCAAAGTAACCATTGAAATATCTAAAAAATATTAATATACTATTTTCATTCTTATAATCATTTCACAAAATGCTCACAAACAACATATTAACACACATAACAAGTGAAAAATGATTACTTCTCACCTTAGTTAAGTTTACTACAAGAATCCAATCTTCGAGCTCAACCATAATTCACAAATCAATCTATAACAATCAATTCGAACCACAATTTAATATTCAAACTAATTGAGGGGTTAACAAAAACAATTTAGAAACTCAAAGTTTCTATAAAAGTCCCAACTATCATCTTCAACTATTCACAATCAACCCAATTACCAAACCTTATTTCTATCAATCACATTACCAATTCCAACTCAAAATCAAACTCTATTTCAAATATTTATATAATATTTTAAATTATTCTCTTAACTACAAATTCCCAAACCTCTCAATTTGCCACCATAACTCTATTTCTCCATTTTCTATTTCAATTCATATTTTTATCATCCAATAATCTCTATTTCACCCATTTCAAAATAAACACAAAATCCTTTCATTTGATGTCACCTAACTTCTTAATTTTCTCTTCAAAAGGTTTAATTCATTTTGAGTAAATTCTCCTTGCTCAAATAAAAACCTGATAAATTTCAATTTTCATGAAATACTTTCATTACCCCAAATCAATACTGAATTTTTACTACCTTTAATTTTGTACTTTTTACAGAAACGGAGAGGTTATTGGATTTTCCATTTACTCTTATTTGGATCCTCCACTTCAATTTCAAACAATAAATTTACTCCAAATTTGAAGTTGCCTAATATTGTTTAAACTCTAGAAATAAAATCTAGGATGTTTGGTCGGATTATTGGATTAGTGACCATGGTCCTAAAGGGTTTGTTTGGTCTGAGGGGAGGGGAGGAAAAATGGGCGGAGGGAAAAAAATTTTCAGTTAAATTTAAAAAAATTAGAGAAGTGAGGTTAAAAATTTTTAATTAATTTTTCTTACTCTTTTATCTTATATATTCTCTTTATTAAAATTTTATTACCCCACTTCTTCAATCTTATAAAAATTTTCCCTCTCCTCCAAATCCCTCACACCAAACAGACCCTTCTGTTTGGTATGAGGGGAGGGGAGGGGATGAAAATGGGGGGATTTTGCTTCTCTCCCCTTATTTGGATAGTTAAAATTTTTAGGAGGGGAGGAATTGAGAGAATTTGAAAGGAAAGGTTAATGTTTGAGCTTATATTAACTAATATGTCCATGTTATTTTTAAATATTCCTATAATACCTTTCTCATTATTTACACAAAACTATGTCACAAATTCGTATGTCTCAATCGTTGATGCAGCTCCCATTCTATATAAAACATGGTAATATTAAAATCCCCCCTCTCTCTTTTTTTCAATCCAAACAGGATAAAAAAAAAATCTCTCCCAAACCCTCCCTTCCCCTCCCCTCCTGTAAAATTCCTCTTTTCCCTTCCCTCCACCATTGAGCCAAACACAACAAAAGCATATTGCTTTTAGCCCAATACCAGAGAGTGCTTCTCCACGACCCATTGGAGATTACCTTGATGAGGCTGGTAATTGGCGGCTGCAGCTTTTTGAACATCTATTGCCAGTTAATGTTGTGCAGGATATTCTTCAAGTCTCAGTCAATCAGAATCAGGAAATTCCATCTTGTTATTGGAGCTTCTCTTCAACTGGAACATTCACAGTTAAATCTGCTTATCAAGCTCTGGAATCTATCAACTGGGATCCGTCTGATAAGAAATGGGGTCTCGTTTGGACGCTGCCTGTAGCTCAAAGAGTTCGCACTTTTGTCTGGCTCCTTGTCAAAGGGAAGTTACTGACCAACTCAGAAAGACACTGACGAGGCTTGACCCAGGACTTTGACTGCACGCTCTGTAATGGACACTTGGAGGACATTAACCATGTCTTCACGCTCTGCCCCATGGCGAATTCTGTCTGGAAGAAGGTTCTGCCTCAAGATATGTGCGCTGACTTTTTCGGAAAGGACGTCTGCTCTTGGCTACTTGATCATTTGGCCGAATCTAACATGGATGACGCATGGAAGATTGGGTTTTGTACTACCCTCCGGAAACTTTGGAAAGCTAGAAATTACCGTATTTTTGCTACAAAGAGAAATACACTGTACATGGGATTTTACTTGGAGTTAGAACCGCAGTAGCTCGTACTTCTAAGCATTATTCCCTTCTTTCCAACCTGATCTCAGTCAATGCTAGTTTTCTTTTGATGGTTATTTTAGAATCATAGACAGTTATTGTAAAGTTTACTCATGCAATGAAATTCTCCATTCTCAGTGAAAAAATTTAGGATGTCACAGAGAGGTCCCAAAGCAGACAAAATCGAGAGCAAGGCATTAACATGTTACATCATCACTTCTACACCAAGCAAGTTTCTCTTTCTTAGTAATCATCTATATTCTAAGTAATTTACAGTGATGTTTATGCTTCTTACTAATGTTTAATTGTATCTTATGTTCACCCATTTGGCTGGAAGATTTTTTCTGTTGTGGAAGGTGTAATATCCTAATTCTTAAATTTAGGATATAAGTAACATTAAGATGAGATTATTTTGTGCCAACTAGAATCTATTATGTAATTACTTGAGGGAGGAGAAATTTCTCAAAAGGAAAATAAATTTTTGAAGAGAAAATTAATTAAAATTAGGTGGGATTAAACAAAAATATTTAGAATATTTTGCTCAAACTAATATATTACAATTAATAAAACATTGTGAAGAGTTTTATTTGAGCAAAATACCTAAATTTGGCTAATTGTTTAAATTTTAGATATATATATATATATATTAAAGATAATAAAAAAAATATCAAACCTGTGGCCACCCACTGTCTGACACGAGGGATAGGAATAACCCCTTGTACCTCAAGTTATACAAAATAATAATAATAATAATAATATAAAAAAAGGAATCAAATTGTGTTCACGTGACCCACCATCAATATACAATAATAAATCTGTATCACCTTAAACCGAGTTAGTTATAAATATTTGTCGGTTTCTCTCTATTTTTACTGTTCAAATGAATAGTACTGACTCAAGCTCTTGCTTTAGGCTTTGAGCATAGAATACCAGCAGATTTTTTATATCTTGTAGTTTTGAAATTCGAAACTCCCTCCTATTTTACAATCCCTTCCTTTCCATTCATTTTTCAATTTTACCTTCCCGAGGCATTGCTTCTCTTCCTCTCTCCATGTTGCTATAATGGTTCATTCTCTCTCCCTTTTCAAGTTTCTTTCCTGAAATCCCATCCCTTTCATCTCTTTATCCTCCATAAAAAAGCTTCTACCTTAATCGCAACAAGCCTCTTTTGCAACCCTAAACTCGTTGAAGTTTGCTTCTATTGCATTACTGCTTGAAATCACGCCTCCGTCCCTATCGTTGATTGATGCAATCACTAGTGGTGGAGTATTTTGTTTTATTCTCACACGCTTTCCACCATAAAAGTAGATTACTTGAATGTGGTGATGCATGGTGGTCGAGTTGTTATGGTTGGTAGCATTTTCATCCATCTCCATTCCTTCTTTGTAAGTGTTTTGACGATTGGTTCTTCTAGGTTTGGTTATTCTATTGTTAAATTGCTCTTCTCAGTTGCACTTCACACTGCCAACTAAGATTGGATCTCCCTATCTGTGTTTCCTAAAATAGTATATTTTAATGCAATTATCACATGTGCTTTTGGCTTGAGCTTATCTTTAATCAATTGGACTTAATTCTTTCCCTTCCTTTAGGCCAAAATGACGCCACTTGGGGGTTCCAAATGAACCAACTAGGCTTCTTTAGTTGCTTCATCCATTTCTCAAAATAATGTATTTTATTGTTAATTATTCATGTGATTTACTTTTTGCTTCATCTTTTTGCTTGATGCAAGATGATGACACATGGCACTATTATCATCCAGGTAAATATTTCCCCCCCAAATTCCCCCAGTTGGATGAAAATATCAAATAGAAAGGGGAATAAAATTTGCTTCTTGAATTTTCAAAATCCTCTCTCCTCAATTAATTAATTACGTACATATTACTTTTTGGCTTTTCCAACTTGATTTTACTTTGCTACAATTGCTCCAAAATTGCATATTTATCTCCAAATATATATTTTCACTTTTAATTTCTTATTCAACTGAAATTGGCTTCATGAAAATGGGAAAATAATTAATTTTGTGTTTTATTGGAAAATTATCACTTTGTCCTTACATTTTTGTATTTAATTGTGCTTCTTCCTTTTCTTAGCTTCTTGGCCGAATTTTATCTAATGAAAATGGAACTTTACTAGCTTCTTGGATTCCCCATTTTGAGCTTAAATAATGGGCTTTTTTGAACACCCAAAATTTAGGTTTATGACTTGTTTTAGCCCAATTTCCATGTAACTTCAACTAAGATTATTTTTGTCTTTCCAATTGCACTTGAATCCACCATTTTATTCCTTTGAATGCTATAAATACATACAAGGCATATTGTTGAAGAAAAATGGCGTGTTACACAAGGGGACAAAATGGATATTTATTCAATTAAACACTCTCTCACCCTCATCCATTAACTTAAGTCATCCAAGGCAAGAAAGAAATAGAGAAAAGAAGTAGAAAAAGAAAAAGAAAAAGAAAAGAGAAAAGAAGACAACTTCAAGGTAAGAGTTACTTCTTGGATTTTGACCTTGTAAATCACTTCTATGGTTTAAATACTCTTCATAAACATTGTTCCCCTTAATAAGTGCTTCATTTCTATGGTTTTAAAATTTCAAAGGGAGGTGTTTGGAGTCTGCTAGCATGAGTCAAAGGTGAAGAATCAAGAAAAGAGCTCAAGGAAGAGCAAGAGGTGAACTTAAGCTTCATTTTGAGCTATATATTATGCTGATTGGTTGGCAATTTTGGAACTTGTGCTGCTACCCTATTTTCGGTTATTTAGATTTCTTGGGGTTTCATCATACTTTGGTCATATACATATGGTTATATGATGTTTGGTAATCATATGAACCTAGTTTAGTGAATAAAATGTGAATTGGTGAATTATTAGGTTGAACCCTAATTTTTGGTCAAAATAGGGCACATAGAAGGAATGGAATTTTGGTGTTTTTGAGGTCATCAATGGATTCCTTAGTCAAAATTGTGTAAGAATAGCTTAAGAAAATAATTTTAGAAGGGTTAGATTGAAAACCCAAAAAATTGAAGTTAAATGAATAGTACTGTCGGATTCATTTTCTAGAGACAGACTCATTGTGGAGTAATTTTGAATGGCTAGACCTTGTCCTATAAGGATTATATTTTTTGAGAATTAAAGTAGACATGATAAGCTTTAATTTGATATATAATATGTGACATTTGGGTGAGTACATTGGGTGTTGTGATTTGTTAAAGTTAGGTTTTGAATCAGTGAGGATTGATTAAGGATTTTGGAATAGTGTGCATATAATTGGTAGAGAGACATATTTTAACATCAAAATAGACTTAAAGAGGATCACATAGGATTTTGAATCTCCTCAATTGGAGTTTTGTAGATTAAGTTTTAATTTTTCAAAGATAAGTGAAAAATCTAGCAGTGTCGGTTGCTATGCGAAAATATGATAATGGCTTGAATGGTAAATAGATGTGGTTAGCAAGGGGTAGAGATACGGTCAAACACTTGGGCAAATTGTAATAAGATAGATGACGAAGGGTAAAGTATATTAGGGAAAATGGTAATAAAAGTTAACTTCAAGGGTCAAGATGAGCATATGATGTTAGTGTAGGCAAATTAGCCACCTCTTTTGCATAATACGCTAACATTAAAGATAACCAACCCTAGTATCTTCAGATATTGAAGAAGTTGGATAAGTAATAACTCATCCATCTATAAATATTAATTTATAGGATTTGATATCTACCTGTGACACCCAAGAGACTGGGAACAAGATCAAGAGTTGGAAAGGCTTCAAAATAGTAACTCTTTCTCCTATATTATGTATAATGCTTTGTATGTATGTTCATATTATCAATTGTTGCACATGTTAAGAATGTCAAGAATGTTACAAATGTTAAGAATGTCAAGAATGTTATGACTATTTTGAATAATATTATGTGATGATTGTTTTACATGCTTTGTGAATTTATATATCATATGAGTGAATTGTTACTACTAAGATTCTTTTGAATCTCACCCTTTTCAATAACTAACCTACAGCAAGGGCAAGTGGATTGAGGGACAAGAAGATAGTCACAGACAAGTATAGGATTGTAGTCAAGATTGAAAGTCCTTTTGGTTATCTATTTTTGATTATGTGTATCTTGTTTATGACTTGAGAACATAACTATAGTATTAATAGTAGTAGTAGTAGAAATAGTTGTATAATCATATAGTAAACCAGTTCATACACTGTTATAATAAGGAACTTGGTTAAGGCATCTATACACTAAAAAAGCCCATATCCAAATGACGACATAAAGAGAGATAAGTGGAGAGATGCTTGAATACTCTGATAAAAGGAATTAAGAACTGATGAGTTATGATGGAATTGTGAACATTTATGAAACCATTTTGAAAATTTTTAAATTTATCAGAAAAACCCATTCAGTTATAGGTTTGAACCCTGATTTGAAGCTGGGATTTATAACTATTTTCTGCAGTATATTTGTTCCAGGACTGAATTCCTGGCTTAACGGTTCAACTCACTATGCATTTAAACTCATTAGATGACCATGAAGGAAAATATGTTATAGTTTGGTATCAGAGCAAAGATTATAGCATTTGGCTAGTTCTCTGCTGCTGTGAATAGGTATACGGATACCTTATTAAGTGTGAGGAATAGAAGATACCAAGGAATTAGGCCACTCCTGTCTGTTAACCAGCCTGTGAAAGGAAGGGGTAGGAGCTGTATATAGAGAATGAAATGGAGTAGTAATGATATATACCCAGTAGAGAATGGTATGAGCTCTTGATAATCGATGCCGAGCTAGCTTGTGACCCAGATTCCAGTAGAATTCTGTAGTTAAGCATGCTCAGGCAAGAGTAATCCCGGGATGGGTAATGCTCTAAGAAGTTAAGTTGGTAAGGTTATAGAGACTAAAGGAATAGTGATTGTCTTAAAATTTCTCCATGACTAATAATCATCTTAGTTAGATAAATTGTATTTAAAGTCATACAGGTATGATCAAAAGTATTGAACTGGAAGAGGCCAGAAACTGGTACAAAGATATACGATTTTATAGGTCTTACCAGATATTGTTGGGGAGATATCATGACTCCCGAATTCCCTGGCCATTGATAGAGCTTATGTGAATGAAAGAGTTTGATGTTATGTAAATGTGAGAGGGGCTTCATAGAGTTGAAGGGGGGTGACATTCACACCAATATTGATTATCCCATATCCTAGTGTGGCCTGCAAAGATGCAACATGTGTGGTTTGTAAGTAAAGAAACCTATAAGGGTTGTAGTGTAATGAGTATACGGAATTGGGATGTGCCATAGTGTGGAAGGGTAGAATGGTGACAGATGCCTCTCGACAGCTGAAATCTCATGAGATAGAATACTTCACTCATGAATCAAAGCTGGCGGTGATTATATTGATTTGGAGGAATGATGATGCTAAGAGAATATTTTATGAACGTTTTAAGAATTAGAATAGGAATTGTGAACCATGATTTGAGCATGCCTATTGGGAATAATTGAGGCAAATGATTTCTTGACTCAAGTATTGTTGAGGTTCTAGATTTAGTTATGAATTTAGAAGATTGGATGAATATCCAGAACAGAGTTATTACCCAATGAATTGTAACCTAAGAATCAAATAATAGTTGAATTGATTCTTTAGGCATTTGAATTGACCCAAATATTTTGGGTGCTAGAAAATGTGAAAAATGTGTATGAGGTTTTCTTAAGGTTGCTAGTTGTTGATCTAGCATAGGGAAAGATCTTGATTATAGAATCTTCCCATAGAATAACGATTAAGATTTTGTTCCCTAATGGAACAAAGTAATAGAAAGATTGAGAAAATGATCAAGTTATGGTCATATGGTTGAGTCAGATAATAGAAGTTATACTAGTGGCTTATGAATTCACTATACAATGTGGGTAGATTTCCATGGTAAGGGAAGTAGAACTATGCCTGGAGCTGGACCGATATTAAAAGTCTATACAAAATGACCTTAGATGAGATGGCATAATTAAAAAAAATAGAGTATAAAATTGCTGGAGAAGAGGGACCTCTGGTTTCCCGTTACAATGGTACCTCTATTGATATATGGCCAACCAGAGAGAGATACCTAAGGAGAGTTTTGATCGGAGAGGGCTACGTATTGGGGGTTCTAATTGAAAAGGTCTACCTATGGAGGGTTAAAAACAGAAGGGCTCACCAGTCAGAGTGGACTGAGTAAAGTACCATAGAGTGGGCCACCGCGATGTCGAACAGTAGAGTGGAATCACCGTGACGTGGAACGGTAAAGTAGAGCTACTGGTACATCGACTCTCAAAGGCGGTGCATTGTAATGAGTCCCACATCGGATGGGTTTCCAAAAAGAAGGATTTATTTGACCCAGTGTATTGTTGGAAATTGTGCCTAAAGAGCCCATCATTGTACTTTGAACATTATTAATTTAATGAAATTTCTCCATTCTGTTATCATATTATTTGCATGTTAACTGTGATAATTGTATCAACTGTGATAATTGTATCCTTGGATAAATCATAAAGTTTATCCTAAAATGTCCTTGGACAATCATCTATGCAGGAGCAAAGATGAAACAAGACCAGTATGACTTTGATAAGATATGAAGATATGAATCAAAGTCTTAGGCACTAGTAAGAGTACAAGGTGTTGGACCGATCCACTAGGAGAAAGCTACATGGATCAAGTCATAAGCTTTTATTATGTATAACCACGTCACAATGCCCTTAGACATGAGGTGATCATGGATTCCTATATGAGAGTTGTTAAGTTTTGAACTAGTCAAAAGTCACTTTTGATCGGGTGATGATAAAGGTTACAATCGAGCTTGGTGGTTTTTAATGCAGGTGAATATGAATGATCAAGATGGAATTCGTCCCTCACATTAGTAGAGAGATGTTACTGGGCCCCTCGATGAGTGAGTCTAAGAAATGTATGGCCATACTATGATGGAAAGGAGTTTCCATTTCTATTGATAGGCTACTCAGGAATAGACCAAGTAATGGTCAGGAACAAGAGGATGACATTATCCATGCCTTATCCTTGATCGATATATCGTGTGACAAAAGAGATGTGACATGGTTGTATGACAGGTTGCATCATGTTAATGATCCTCATATGAATTAGGTAGTCATAATGTCTGTTAGGATCGGTAGGTACAACAGAAGAATTTTAAAAATTTTCACCAATCCTAATCGAGGATCTATCAACGGCGTTTAAACCTAGTTGGAAGTATTCATACTTTTTGATGATTCAGAGTTTTCACGATCTCTAGGAGCCAACACGTCAGGTACGATCCCTCTACCGGTATCCACACGAATGCTCTCCAACCGAGACTGCGTGCTAGCGCCTCTAATGTCTCTTAGGGTTTCACTTGCGGCTCTCAATTCTCATATGCATCTGAATATATATGCTCTATCAAGTTTATAACCTATCAGGGCTATTTTCAAATTTCAAAATTAATCATCATTAATTTCAAAATTAATTAACAATTAATTATCTTGATGATTAAATTAAATAAATTCAGTTTAAATTAAATCTGTCCAATAGTTTTAATTTAATCTATTTATTTAATCCAAATAAAGATCCATTAGATTTAATTTATCTTCATAAATTAAATCTGAGATACTATATTTCTATCGTGTTAGTTATTAAATTTAATATATCTTAATAAATTAAATTTAAAACTAACACAATATAATAATATCATATAATATATATACATATATATATATATATAAGATATATATTTCGAAAATATATCTATATAATATTATTAAATATAATAATATCATATAATATATATATACATATATATATATAAGATATATATTTCGAAAATATATATATCTATATAATATTATTAATGAATTTTGTATTATATATATATATATATAAAATTCATCAACCCTAAATTAAACATTATCTCGTGTTGGGCCATTCTTGTGTGCGACCCTGTAGGCCCATATGAAGTTGGCAGTGGGCCAATAACTATACTAACCCAAAAGTCGCAAGGGGCCTCTAGCAAGACATTACAACTACCCGATTCATATGAGGATCGTTATCACAATGCAACCTGTCATACACCATGTCACGTCCCTTTTGTCACACAATATATCGATCAAGGATAAGGCATGGATAATGTCATCCTCTTGTTCCTGACCATTACTTTCTCGATTCCTGAGTAGCCTGATAACAGAGACAGAAACTCCTTTCATCATAGTATGGCCATACATTTCTCAAACTCACTCATTGAGGGGCCCAGTAATATCTCTCTACTAATGTGAGGGACAAATTCCATCTTGATCATTCATATTCCTCTGCATGAAAAACCACTAACCCGATCGTAGCCTTTATCATCTCCCGGTCAAAAGTGACTTTTGACTAGTTCAAAGCTTAGCAACTCTCATGTTGGAATCCATGATGACCTCAGGCCTAAGGGCATTGTGACGTGGTTATACATGAGAAAAGCTTATGACTTGATCCATATAGCTTTCTCATAGTGGGTCGGCCCAGCACCTTGTACTCTTACAAGTGCCTAAGACTTTGATTCATATCTCCATATCTTATCAAAGTCATACTGGTCTTATTTCATCTCTGCTCCCGCATAGATGACCGACCAAAAACATTTTAGGACAATCTTTATGAATTATTCAAGGATACAATTATCACAGTTAATATGCAAATAATATGATAACAGAATGGAGAAATTTCATTAAAATAATAATGTTCAAAGTACAATGATTGGCCCTTAGGGCACAATTTCCAACAATGTCTTGCTAGAGGCCGCTTACGACTTATGGGTTAATAAAGTTATTGACCCACTGCCAACTTCATATGGGCCTACAGGATCACATACAAAAATGGCCCAACATGGGGTAATGTTTAATTTAGGGTAGACGAATTTTATATTTATATATATATATATATAATATAAAATTCATTAATAATATTATATAGATATATATTTTGGAAATACATATCTTATGTGTATATATATTATATGATATTATTATATTGTGTTAGTTTTAAATTTAATCTATTAACATATATTAAATTTAATAACTAACATGATAGAGATATAGTATCTCAATTTAATTTATGAAGATAACTTAAATCTAATGGCTCTTTATTTAGATTAAATAAATAGGTTAAATTAAAATTGTTGGATAGATTTAATTTAAACTGAATTTATTTAATTAGCTCATCAAGATAATTAATTGTTAATTAATTTTGAAATTAATGAAGATTAATTTTGAAATTTAAATATAGTCCCCATAGGATATAAACTTGATAGAGCAGATATGCTCATACATGCATGAGATATCAAAGCCACAAGGGAAACCCTTAGAGACATTGGATGCGCTAGCACGCAGTCCGTGTTGGAGAGCATTCGTGTGGATACCGGTAGAGGGAGCGGACCTGACGTGTCGGCTCCTAGAGATCGAAAACCCTGAATTAAAAAAAGGTATGAATCCTTCTAACTCAGTTTAAACGCTGTTGATATATCCTCGATTATGATCAGAGAAAATTTTTTAAAATTCTTCTGTTGTGCCCGCTGATCCTAATATGTGTCGCCATGGGGTGCTCCAGCGCTGTGTTGAAAGAAAGACAAAAGAAGGGAATTAAGAAAGAACAGGCTCGATAATATAAACGAAAGCAACTCTTTCGTTTGTTTCTTATGTAATGGTTCTGCATGTATGTATTTACCATCACGTGTATTCATTTTATGAATATATAAAATTTTTATATTAAGAATTGTTATGTTATGCAATGCCTTAAGACTTAGTGGGCAGTATATCCATAGGCTGGCAAATGTATTCGAATTGTTATGTTATGAAATGTCCTAAGACTAGTGAATAGTAGGTCCTTAGACTGGCAGATGCATTCGAATTATTATGTTATGTTGTTCGGGACAGTGTGTCTTATGTCTGAATGCTTGTTATAAGATGGTTTGTTTAGCATGCTTCATGAACATTACATATGTATATGAAGGGTTGAGTAGCAAGAGGTGGAGCCTAGAATGAATTTAGAATACCTAATGGGATATGCGCCCTATGGTCATTAGTCTCGATATGTATTTAGCAAAGATGATGGACTATGTGTCTTGAGGACTGTAGGTCCTAAGGCCATAATACCTTATGGATATGTATGTTCTTAGGTTGGCAAAATGTTATGTATTTAAGAAAGGTGATGAGTGGAGGCTCGAGGAATAAGTCCCGAAGTGCTTGTAAGTATAAGGGTGATTCTTTGGGCAGTAAAGCCAGGTGTGCAAATTTGCATGGGGCAGTGTCCTTAGGTTGTAAGATCCTACATGCCAGTTATGTTGTTGTGGACCTGTGTGTCCAGAGGCTCTAATATCTTGTAGACCAGTGTGTTCTTAGGCTGGCAGATGTATTCAGAACTCTGTCAAGCAATGACCAAAGGAATGGGGGCAGAGACCCTCGGCTATACAATCTTATATGTCAGTGGTGTAGTATTAGACTAGCATGTCCTGTGCTAGTTTATGTTGCACATTGATTGTTGAATGCCAATGTTGAATGAGGAATGCTAAATACTATCTGAGATATTTGTTTAGAGTAAAATGGTTATGTCGCATGGCTTGTGAGCCTGCACATAAAAGGAATAGACTAAGTAATAAGAAATGATTCCTCGAGTTATAGATGTTCGAAATTTCGAGGACAAAATTTATTAAACGGGGGGAGAATTGTAATATCCCAAATTTTGGGACTAGAGGCTTGAGAAATAACCTGAATAAAGTCGACTACTAAGTCTAGTTTAGTAAGAATCCCAAACCACAATTGGAATAGAATATGAATTTTAGTATGAATTAGTTGAACGAAAGTACCTAATTCCTTTAGGATGTGTCAGAATGACATAAAGCCTAACTTGGAACCAATGGAAAATGGAAATGATGTCTATAAAGAAGTAATAAAGAGCATTAAAAGAACTATTGGCACAAGAAATAGTATTGCCATAATCAAGGGCAAAAGAGATAATTGCCACTTGATTTTGAGGTTAAAATTAGAAGACCAAATGAAGGGCTAGGATTTGTTCTTCAAAAGTAAGAAGTAATTATAAGCATGAAAAAGAAATTATACCTCCCTTTTGGCACCACAAAAAACGTCCAAGGGCATAAAAGGGAGAAGAAAAAGGAGTTGGTCAAAGTTTCAACTCACTTTTGAAGAAGACTTTGGTCAACATGAATCCTTATACCAATAGGCATTTCGTTAACATTCCTCCTTCATTTTTGATCACGCATTTGGGTCAAGACTAGGGGAAGGAAAGAGAGAAAGACTTAAAGCAATTCTATAGTCATTGGCTAAGCCAAAAAGCAAAAGGAAAAGTCAATAAGTCTTGCAAGTTGGTACAACTTGGAAATTTTGACCAAAATGCAAGAGAATGAGAGAGAACTTGGTCAACATTTTTCCATTCCCTCTTGAGTGTTATGGACATCCAAGAAAAGTGAGGCAAGGAAAGAGAGAGCCTCACAAATAACCAAGCCCACCTTGAGTTAATTAACCAAGAACTTTTGCAAGAAGCCACAAAAGGATGACACTTCGATTTTTTCTTGCCTTTTGGGAACAATTTTTGGCCAAGTTAACTGTAAGAGGACCAAATGGATATTTATTCAATTAAACACTCTATCACCCTCATCCATTAGCTAGAGTCGTCCAAGGCAAGAAAGAAATAGAGAAAAGAAGTAGAAAAAAAGGAAAGAGAAAAGAAGACAACTTCATGGTAAGAGTTTCTTCCAGGATTTTGACCTTGTAAATCACTTCTATGGCTTAAATACTCTTCATAAACATTGTTCCCCTTAATGAGAGCTTTATTTTTATGGTTTTATAATTTCAAGGGGAGGTGTTTTGAGTCTTCTAGCAAGAGCCAAAGTTGGAGAATCAAGAAAAGAGCTTAAGGAAGAGCAAGAGGTAAGCTTAATCTTCATTTTGAGCTATATATTGTGTTGATTGGTTGGCAATTTTGGAACTTGTGTTGCTGCCCTATTTTTGGTGATTTAGGGTTCTTCATGTTTCATCATGCTTTGGTCATATACATGTGGTTATATGATGCTTGGGAATCATATGAACCTAGTTTAGTGAATAAAATGTGAATTCGTGAATTGTTAGGTTAAACCCTAATTTTTGGTCAGAATAGGGCACATAGAAGAATGGGATTTTGGTGTGTTTGAGGTCACCAATGGATTCCTTAGGAAAAATTGTGTAATAATAGCTTAAGAGCATGATTTTAGAAGGGTTGGGTTGAAAACCCAAAAAATTGAAGTTAAATGAATAGTGCTGCCGATTCGTTTTCTAGAGACAGATTGGGTGTGGAGTGATTTTGAACGGCAAGACCTTCTCCAATGAGGATGGTATTTTTCAAAATTAAAGTAGACATGATAAGCTTTAATTCGATATATAATATGTGACATTTGGGTGAGTACATTGGGTGTTGTGATTTGTCAAAGTTAGGTATTGAATATGGAATAATTTTTGTAGTAGTGAGGATTGATTGAGGATTCTGGAATAGTGTATGTATAATTGGTAGAGAGACATATTTTTCCATCAAAATAGACTTAAAGAGGATCACATAGGATTTTGAATCTCTTCAATTGGAGTTTTGTAGATTAAGTTATAATTTTTCAAAGATAAGTGAAAAATCTAGCAGTGTCAGTTGCTATGCGAAAATGTGATAATGGCTTGAATGGTAAATAGATGTGGTTGGCAAGGGTAGACATAAGTGTTAGCACTTGGGTTGAATGGTAATAAGAGTGAATCCAAGGGTAGAGATACGGTCAAACACTTGGGCAAATTGTAATAAGATAGATGACAAAGGGTAAAGTATATTAGGGCAAATGGTAATAAAAGTTAACTTCAAGGGTCAAGATGAGCATATAATATTAGTGTAGGCAAATTAATCACCTCTTTTGCATAATACACTAACATTAAAGATAACCAACCCTAGTATCTTCAAATATTGAAGAACTTGGATAAGTAAAACTCGTCCATCCATATATATTAATTTATAGGCTTTGATATCTGTCCAGGACACCCAAGAGACTGGGAACAAGATCAAGAGTTGGAAAGGCTTCAAGGTAGTAACTCTTTCTCTTATATCATATATAATGCTTTGTATGTATGTTCATATCATCAATTGTTACACATGTTAAGAATGTGAAGAATGTTTCGACTACTATGAATAATATTATGGCCCAAGAGATTGGGAACAAGATCAAGAGTTGGAAAGGCTTCAAGACAATAACTTTTCCTCTTATATCATGTATAATGCTTTGTATGTATGTTCTTGTCATCAATTGTTACACATATTAATAGAGTCAAGAATGTTACAAATTTTAAGACTGTCAAGAATGTTAAGCCTGTTACAAATAATGTTATGTGATGATTGTTTTACATGCTTTGTGAATTTCTATATCATATGAGTGAATTGTTACTACTGAGATTCTTTTGAATCTCATCCTTTCCAATAACTAACCTACAACAAGGGCAAGTGGCTTAAGGGGCAAGAAGATAGTCGCGGACGAGTACATGATTGCGGTCAAGATTAAAAGTCCTGTTGGTTATTTATTTTTGATTCTATGTATGTTGTATATGACTTGAGAACATAACTACAATATTAATAGTAGCGGTAGCAAAAATAGCCATATAATCACATGGTAAACTAGTATGTACGCTGTTATGATAAAGGAACTTGGTTAGGGCATCTATACACTAAAAAGGCCCATAACCAAACGACGAAATAAAGAGCAATAAGAGGAGAAATGCTTGAATACTCTGATAAAAGGAATTAAGAACTGATGAGTTATGATGGAATTGCGAAGATTTATGAAACCATTTTGAAAAGTTTTAAATTCATCAGAAAAACCCATTCATCGAACCCTGGTTTGAATTTGGGATTTATAACTGTTTTCTACAGTATATTTGTTCCAAGATTGATTTCCTGGCTTATCGATTCAACTCACCATGCATTTAAACTTATTAGAGGACCATGAAGGTAAGGGTGTTACAAAATTTATGTTTTTAAGCAAATGTTTTAATTAAGTGGGCTTAAATTATTTATCTTGTTATTCTAATATTGATAGTGTGTAGCGTTGAGTATTCATTATGAGAATAAACAGCTGACATTGGATTTTTTGATGTTGAATTATTGGACTGTATATTGAGATGTGTTGGAATGGATATGATATTGGAAGATTTGATGCTTTTATACCACGTGGTATAGCTGCCACTTGGCGCCTAGTGGCTGACTTTAACATTGTCAAGTGTAACCCCCTTCCACCATAGGTTGAGATTTAGTTCATAAACATGTAATTGATGTAGAATTAGAGACCTTAGATGATTTTGGGACTTAAACAAAATCAAATTTCCCAAAATCATGGCTTACAAAAACTTTTACAAAACATGTTCATGACGGTCTCATATTCACATTTCAATACTAAATGGCCTGTACAAGTTGATTTCATTCATACATATCAGAGTACAGCATAAATTCCCGACACTCTCAGGTTCCATTAATTAATAAAGGGATTATACAGAGGCACAAAACCCATACACTTTTTCCCTTTTTCTTAGGGATTACACAAAACTATACATTAATCCAAAACATATACAATTGTTTCCCATAAATATATCTAAATGGTTTTTACATGATAAGCAAAGTAAAACTCCTAAACCGAAGCTCTAACCGCTCTTTGTCGCCCACTTTCCCTTCGATTCTTCTGCCCTGTCTAAAATTTTATATTTGGGAGAGTGAGATTTTAAAGAATCCCCGTAGTGTCAAATCAATCATAGTATGCACAACAATAAGGCATGAAAGCAAATCATTACACACACATGGCAACTACAATGGCAGTTACAGCGGCAAGGGCAGGTATGACTCATGTCACCCTTACGTTTGCTCATGCTGAATTGCTTACACTGTATTGCATCACAACAATCAACACAATATATTTCACCGCAGCTGGGATTCATATAAAGCATTTCATAATGCAAGCCATACAAGCAAGATACAAACACACAGCCCACGGTTGGATTCACAAACGCCGCCCCACGGGTTGGATTCATAAAAATCCATGTCGATTACAACGGCACTACAACGGCCGAGCTAGAGATGACCTGCGTCAATCCCTAAACGGCTTATGCTCCATTGCTCGCGCTATAATGGACCATGGTACACAGTTCACAAAACCCAATGACAAGTCATGCATACCAAAACATCATACACAACATGAGAGAAGAGTCACTACCTTGATCCTTCCGTACGTGTCCTAGCGCCGGTCTCTCCCAAGTAGGGCAAATGTCAAATCCTATAGTTATAATAAGTGACGAAGAGTCAATTCTCTATTCCAATTCTCAATGACTTCTTAACACTTAATTTGGTTATCATTATTGCTCTTTTAGTATCCATGAATAACTCTATTAACATGTCCTTAATATTTCATAAATGCTGAATATTTTTTATTAGGAAAAAGGCAAAAAAATTAATGTCAAAATTGGTAAAAAAAATAAATAAGCAAGTTTAATTTCAATAATTTCAAAGGGATTGATTTGAAATTTTGAAATGTTGCAAAATTTGAGAAATTACCTAACTAACCTTAGTTTTTTTCATAAAAAATCCTCAACCCCTTTGCCGGCTGTCGGAGCTCCGGTGTTAGTGCTGACATCCATCACCAGAGCTTCGGTCAACCCTATTTATGAGTTTAGTAACTATATTAACAACTCAAGTATTCATATTGACAACTTTTACTTGAGAAATTCAAAAAAAATGTATGATACCGATAGAGCTCCAGTCGACCCAACTTACGACTCAAGTATCTATATTAACAATTTAAGTATTCATATTGATAAGTTTTACTTGAGAAATTCAAAAAATTATATGAGACTGCAGGTGGCCTTCGCCAAAGCTCCGACAACCTGTTGTTGGCAAGGTAACTAGAGCTCCAGTGCCGGTCAACCGCCGATCACCAATGCTGGAGCTTTGGTGGTTGGCAAGGTGGTTGAGGATTTTTTATTAAAAAAATACTAAGAGTAATTAGGTAATTTCTCAAATTTTACAACATTTCAAAATTTCATATTAGTCTCTTTGGAATTATTAAAATTCAACATATTTGTCTTTTACAAATTTTGACAGTATTTTTCTATCTTTTACCCTTTTTTTTTCATTTCTTGTATATATTTATCAAAAAATTACAAATATATTATTTTAATTACACTCCATTCAATTAGGCGCTCAAAACCAATCGGTTATTGAACTGCTTAAGATAATAGTTCAAGGAATCAGTTGTCTAATCAGTGTCAAACTCGTATCATATACATTGTGTATAATGTAAATAATATAATTTAATATAAATATACAAAGATATGGTTATTTCACTATGATTTCTTACTATAATGTATTAATTCAGAGTTTATTGCCATTTTGCTTCATTAATGCATCAAAACTGTGTCATATTCTCATATCAATCTCTAAATTTTTAAAATTTTCATAACCATGTGATATAACAAATTTCAGCGCATATAAATTTTGCAAGCATGAAATTGAAACTGAAACAAAGAATGAGGGATGTTTTATTTTTGGGTTAAGGTGCAAATTTTGTAACCAACTATTTCCCTCTATGTGCCCAACACAACTAAGGGCCCGTTTGGTTCAATTGCAGACCCCTCTGGTAATGCAATGGGGTGCAATGCAATAATGATTACCATCATCATGTTTGGTTGCTTAATAATAAGATGTGGAGAAATTTTTTTTTAATATTTAAATTGAATTATAAAAGGTCCAAAATACCCCTTAAACATAAAAAAAAACTTCTATCACCAATCATCTCCTTCCTCACCCCAAATCACAGCGTCAGTGCATAACTCAAACAAGAATAAGCAAAACCTCTAAAGACAATTTTACTATCGACTAAATTGAATACTGTACAATTTTACTATCGACTAAATTGAAGACTGTTTAATCGACTAAATTGAATACTATGATTGTCTTGAATTGTAAGCAAAACCTCAAAATCCAATTATCAACGATGGTGTTTCATTTTAGACAATATAACTCTCATAACCAAGAATCGATTGACTGGGATTTTTTTCTGAAGACAGAATCTGGCATTTTTGACTGGGATTTTTTTCTAAAGACAGAATCTGGCATTTTTCGATGTTCTGCGCTCACGTTAGGGCTTTTGCTTTTGAAAGGCAAAAAAAAATTGAATACAAATTTTGATGTTTTGTCTATTATTGAGGGTATATATTGTCTTTTTATTATATTAGTAGGGTCAAAATTGAGATTTCATTAATGATTACAAGCCTGCAATGAGTTTTCATAGGGGTCCCCTTATGAATGGAGATTACCTTAAAATATGCAATCTATTTTACAATTGTAATCTACATTACCATTAATAAGCCCAACCAAACAGGCCACCAATGATAATGCAATCAAGATTACCATCGCATGTGTGTAATGCAATCTAACCAAACGGGCCCTAATTATTTTCGATTGTAAAAGTAGACATAATCAATTTTTTTTTGTAATACTTATAGCAACACCGTTAACCTAAGTTAACTTCTGTTACTTTTTGTATTGTGGATCCCACCAATCTTCCCACTTTATATTATTTTAATATAATTTTAGAATGATTAAGGTGCAAATTTAGTATGAACTATTTTCTTATGGGCATCCAAGACAATTATTTTTCATAAGAGCATTTGGAAGATAAATATGGGCATTTACATAAGAGCATTTGCATTAATGCCCTTACTAAAGTATGGTCAATCACATATTTATCTTGTAAAAAGTTTTTAATTGCTCCCCATTGGGTCAAATTAAAAGTAAATTTTATCGGTGGAAATACAATAATGCCCTTACTTTATTTTTTCATAAGAGCATTTACAAGACAAATATGAGTATTTATAAAATAAATATGTGAATGACCAAAATTTGTTAACTCCCGAGATTCTTATAAGTCCATTTACTCGTCTTGTAAATGCTCTTATGAAAAAATAAAATAAGGGCATTAATGTAAATGCTATTTATGTAAATGCTCGTATTAGTCTTGTAAATGCTCTTACGAACAATAATCATGTTGGATGCATATAAAAAAATAGTTCATTACTAAATTTGCATATTAACTCTTCTAAAAATATATTAAAATAATAATGAGTGAGAAAGCTAATAGAACCCGTAGTGCAAAAAGTAACAGAAGTTAGCTCGAGTTAATGACATTGATACAAGTGCTACCAAATAAATTGATTATATATACTTTTAAACTTGAAAATAGTTAGTTGTATTGGGTTCCTATAAAAAAATAGTTGGTTGCTAACTTGGCACATTAACTCTTTATTTTTACTTTAACAAAAATAGCAAAATAGCGACAGTATCCTTTCAAATTCATGAGGGGCCAAAAAAAAAACCTCCAGTTTTTAATATAAAATCCAATTGACTAATATGAGGAACCTAAATAAATTACTTTAAACTATTTATATCCATAATTTTTCTTTAAACTAATTTATATGACTTATAAACTAATATATTAACATGTTTGTTTTAGCGATTAAATTGCTTATAAGTTGCTTTTCACGTAGATCGAGACACAACTCCTCTCATATACTTACCTCGTATACCATAAACTACGATTGAAAAGCTGCTTTTAAGCATTCCAATCGCTCATCCAAACAAGCACATCTAATTACACATAAATGTATTTTAGAGAGATCATATAATATATGTTATAATTAAATAATTTATTTAACTTTCTTAATCTTTCAAAATTAGTCAACTAAGTTTTATATTAAAAATAGAAGATGGTAACATGCAACCCAAATAACCCATCCAACCCGCCGGGTTGCTTCCGATTAACTAGCTAAATTAGGTTAAATTGATCATTGATCAACTAATTAATTAAACTGGCCAATTGATCGATAAACCAGCTAAATCAGGTTAAATTGATCATGAATCAATTGAGTGGTTAAATTGGCCAAGTGATCGATTCACCGTATTACTAACCTGACCTACAAAATTAGTTCACGTTACCAATCAACCATGACCGGTTTGGTTGTTTTCACTCTTGTTCATAAATTTCCCACATTGTGCCCAATTAGAAACCCGAACTGGGGGCATAAAAACGACACGTGGATGGCCATAAGATGAAAATATTTGATGACAATGAATTAAACTCAATTTGATGTCCCCAATCAGGTTTTCATATTTTGGGAATCAGGATTCAATTTCATTTTATATAATTTGATAGCATTAAGCATTAACGCCAACCGGAGGCAAAACTAAATATTTTATTTAAAAAACTTTTCAATCAAAAAGAAAATTGTATTAACTTAGTAATTTTAACAACTCAAACACATCAATTAATATTTTAAAGTTAAGCAGCTACATGATAGTTATCTGCCATCTTGGTTATTCATATATACAGTCATCAAAGAAAAAGTTGACAAAAATTAGTGATCTTATTGCAGAAAATAAATGATCTCCACCATATGACCTGCCAAAAAATATCTCAAGCACTCTATTTGCCTCCACTCTTGTACATGTTGTCAATAACATTCTGCGCAAACAGAAAAAAATGAATTAATTTCATTCACTTCTATTTCATTGCTGCTACCAAATGAATGTACGAATCCCCAACGTAAAGATTTGTATCTCAAGCACGTGAGCAAGTGCTTGAACTAGGTTTGCAACTTAACATATACATGAATGTATTTTTTGGGCCAAGATAAAATTTATGATATATAACAACCCCAATATCTACTTAACAATGGCCGGATGATGTGAAACGGTCATGTTCTCTTACACTTTCTCAACAAGTCAGGCCTAACCAATTGAATGAATGCAGATTGCTTACGACTTGGCCACCTCCATTTATTTATTCATCTTTTCCAGGGTGGAACTTAAACTAAGGTATAAGAAAGGGGCAATATTCCATTTGCGGAAGCTAAACTCACCATTCTCTCCAATTCAATTCATATGAAGCAAAATAGAAAAAATCCCAAGATTTTTTAGACTTGTACCTGGTAGTATTTGAGCAGCTGAGGCCTCTTCTTCTTATAAGTCGGAGTGATGAGATCACGTTCCATGTCAAATGGCTCTGGTTCGAGATGAACAGATTTTATAAACTCAAAACCTTTCAACTGCCAAATCAGAATACCAGAAAACTTCAGGTTCTATTCCAATATATATAAACTGTACTATTTATATATAATATAAACTAAACAACGTATCTTATCTCAAATATCATGCAAGCGCAAGGCCACAATTTAGTTAAGGAGGAAAAAACATATCAAGGTTTTAAACAACTATATATGACCTTCTTTTCCTTCCCAAGCTTGCTTAGCTCTTCAACTACGTATTTTTTTGCCCTACAATCTTCACAGAGAGACTTGAAGTCAACATTTATATCATTTTCTTCTGCCCAACTTTCAAGTGCTTGCTTGTTTGGATTAACAACAGCAACAAGGAAGGACTCAAAGCTGTTGCCGTATACCCATATCTGAAACAGAGAAGAGACAAACGTATACATGTCATAAAACTAGTCTTCAACTAGGACATGATCATATTCAACAGGATGAGGATATCATATATATATATATATATATATATGTATATGTATATATAACAACTATGTGAACATGTAGATGCAGTTGAGCACATAGATTGTCTGTCTTACGTCTAACTACCATTCCAGTTGTCAACTAGATTAAAAATTCAAAAGCTTTACATGAATAAAGGATTAATGCAATTGATAAAAAAAATGACCCATTGCACATGTTTAGGCATGCAATGTCACAAACAGCGTCCCCATCTGAAAGCAAGGGGAGCCACTAATCCTCAATTTATATTAATAGTCTTCTCTAACTAACTAATAAACCTCAAACTCTAATACCTGCGTAACACTTCATTACTCAAATAACCCTAGATGGAGGATGTCTAATACAAATTGACACATAAAAATGACCAGCAGAAAAATAAGCATAACTGACACCCCATAAATACATTACCGAAGCAACTACATCCTAAGTGGAATCATGCACTGCTCTGATAGGCAGTTAGTCAATAACCCCCTAAATGACAAAGTCAGGCTTCTCAATACATTTCTCATCATTTTGACAGAACCTGGCCCATAATTTCCTTCTGATACAAGTGATCATGGACTGTTGTTCAAAAGGTCCAAATGGTATCTTATCACAACCTAAGCTAAGGACCGTATGAAATTCTGATGCATGAAATAAAATTACACGTTGAGCCTCAAGTCCAATTGATCATATCAGTCTCAGAAGTCATGAAGGATGAAATTTTGGTAACTCATGAACTTCTTAGTAAGCAGTCAACACTTTTTCCCTTCTACAGGGAATATACTCGTATTCCACATATTTTCAACCCTATATGGAGGCATGGGAGTTCAATACAAGTAAGAGAATCAAAACCATTGGAAAGGTTTTCAGGGCATACAGAATCAATAGCCGGAACTTGACTATAAATATTCTCCAGGTTCTCAACAGCAACATATTCTCCTTGTGAAAGTTTAAATATATTCTTCTTCCGGTCAATTATTTTCATGGCTCCATCTAGTTGCCACTCTCCAATATCCCCTGTTGAATTGATTAATTATGAAAAAGAATTTACAATGCATTCAATTTAACAGAGCATCTAAGCTTCAATTTTGGAACCATGAATGAGATAACCTGTATGGAACCATCCATCAACCAAAACCTCATTTGTGAGGTCTTCACGTTTGTAGTACCCTGAAAATAAGGTGCTTCCCCTTACACAAATTTCTCCTCTTGGTTGGCTAGAGAGTGCGTCGTATCCCATTTCAGGAACAGATTCCAGGCACACATCAACATTTGGTACAGGAGGCCCAACTGTACCAAGCATTGCCAATTCATTTGGTAATGAGACGAAGGTTCCAGCACAGGTTTCAGTCAGACCTATTTCATAACAAAACCACATTACTTCCTAATTTTATCATATTAGCAACATACATATAATAAATTCCTTCTTGATCATTTACCAAACAAAAAAATCCTTCTTTTAATTAATTCCTGTGGACATGTACACAACACGGAGGGTCTACACAGCCGAATAAATCACTCAAAACAGTATATTATGCATGACCCAAACATGGCATACCTTTGTTTCATAAAGAACAACACTTGTCAAGAAATTATATATAACACATCAAGCTATGCATTATAAACTCTTTTAATGTTAGTATTGCACAGTAAGTCATCAACATAAGAATCCAAGTAGATCTGCATTTATATCTATAATTCTTTAAATAAAAGGTAACTATTTTCATTCAGAGAAGAAGAAAATTGTTAATAACAATATTTAAAATATAATAAATAAAATATGAAAAATTAAACACAGAGAATTCTGGCCAAGGAAAAAACAAGAAAATTAAAAGAAAAGAAAAGGTGTACATATGGAAAATTAAGCACCGTGAAAACTTAATTGAAGGAAACTAGCTCCTATTTATATAAATGATCAAGTGCAAACGGTAATTCTTCTCATCCAATAATTAAAATAAGGAAAGGGTTTGAGTTGAATATATTAACTGTTCAACATATAATTGTTTGCGCCAGACCAAACAGAATTTGGATTGAAAAGCTGCTGAAAACATTGGCTAAACGCTTTAATTTCAGCCATGAATCTTCTTTCAAATACACTGTTTATTTTATAATATAACAATAATTACCTTCACTACCATATTGGGTATATCAGTAAACAATAATATAACAATAATTTCAGCCATGAATCTTTTCAAATATACTGTTTGTTTTATAATATAACAATAATTACCTTCACTACCATATTGGGTATATCAGTAAACACAAATTCTATTGCTTACCTTGACCAGTCACTACTTACAGTAGGTGTACTTCCGTATAGTAAATGCCAACCATAATGTCCACAAAAAGAATTGGTGGCACAAGGTGAGTAAAGTATTCGATGAATTTCATAAAGGCATACCATATCCTTGTAGGACATGAGCACAAGCTACCACCCGCAGGAAACGTTCCACATGTCCAGATAGAGGTGCTGCTCCAGACAAAATCAGACGCACATTGCCCCCTAAACCTTCCTTTACCTGATGAATTTGCAAAACCTAGTTAGTCAAAATAATTAAAAATTTGATAACAGTTATTGTTCTCAAAATGGTTGTTGCCAAAATAAAGTGGGTATGTGTGATCAAATTTACAAAATATAATTACCTTTTTAAACACAATTTTATCAAAAAGTGGAGATGCCTCTTGATGATTTTCCCCTTTCAGCATATTATGAAACTTGCTGCAGTCAAATTTCATGGCAAATTAATAACAGAATAACATAGGCCAAGGCCATTATTCCATCATATCTTAAAAGGAGAACCAATAACAATACAACATGATTTGTCCACGACTCATGTAATCAGTTACAATAGCAAAACACTTACTATGAGTAAGCAAAATTGAACATTGTCTTTTTCAAGAAGCCCCCTGAAGAAATCTTTTGTGTCAAACCTGTATAGCAGATAATGAACGATATTGTTATGCTTTCTTCATTTTGTTCTTTTCTTTTTTGGATGGGGGAGGAGATGTCTCCCAAGAAAAAAAACAAAGAAAGAAATAAAAAAATAAAGACAAAACTGCCCTTCAAATCATGCAAGAAAAATCGTTACACAGCTTACAATTTTTGGCAAGAATTTACCTGAGTATATTCTATCAAGCACACGAGGAACAGCACAAAAAATTGATGGTTTTAGTTCCCCAATGTCTTCAATCAATAGTTTGACATCCTGCAGCCATTGCATGAATGGAAAATTAATTCCTATCAAATCCCAGGGTAAACTATAACATCAAAGTGATTATACTTGCCCCACGCCAGAATCCTATTGAGGCACCATGCCATATAAAGACTTCCTCAATGACTCTATCAAATATATGAGCAAGTGGAAGATATGAAAGGTATACATCCTTTTCATTTAACTGCAAAGTCGGAAACAAGAGAGCAAAAAGCTAAATAGTCAGTACCCTGAAATTGATATTCAGGAATCATTTATATTAGATACTTAATACATGTAACCAAAACACAAAGAAGCAGTATTTCAGGTCCACTCTGATTCATGTATTCATGGGTGAGATTAAAAAGCAGGAAAACTTACTCCTTCATTCACACTTTCTAAAAACCGCTTGACCCCAGCCAATAGTGTAATAATGCTTTCATTGGAAATCATAACCCCTTTAGGGTCACCAGTGGTTCCACTAGTATACATTATTGTACAGATGTCATTTCTCTTTATAACAGGGAGATCAAAACTTTGACCGTCACCCTGCAACAAAATTTAAGGAATCACAACCAAAAAGATATCAATAGAAGCAGAGTACTATAACATTTCCAATCAGTTATCATTACAGTGAGCTTTAAACAAAGCAGCTGAGAGATGAATCCTTAAATATTTTAAGCCAAACAAACAATTCCTCAATTTCCATTTGCAACATAATTTCCATGTTTAATTGTTTTGTCATCCGAAAGAACCACATATCCTAATCGCTGCATACACTACTGGTACATCAACAGATCAATTAATGTTGATAGAGATCGAGTTTTAACAATTGACAAAGAAATTACAGAAGGAGCACATTTAATGTCAAACTTCGCAACCAGTAGCAGAAATATAATAACAAATAAGTTCAATGAGTAACCCACCAGTTGTAAGAATTCTTCCCATGAATATATTGCCAACTCAAATTTTTCAACTTCTTGCTTTTGTTCTGGTGTAACCTTTCCAAAGCTCACAAGTGCTATGTGCAAAAGACAAAGGTTATTTCCTCTTTCTTAAACATAAAAATTTGATGAACGCAAGGAAGGATTAAAACTTACTCTTGAGATACTTTGTTGTGTTTGGAAATGTCTTCAATAGCTGAAAAGCATTTAACAGTGAATCATACAGATAAGTCTACATCTTCACAGAACTCACTACGATCATTCTGATAATAAGCTGCTATAACATAATGTACTAATGTGTAACCAAAAAAAAAAACATGGTGAACACAAAAGTATACCTCAGGAATCTTCTTATCTTCTGAAAATGCAATAGAAACTTCAGAATGGCTTATAATGAATTCTACAGCCCCAGCACCTAAGATACATATAAGACAATGTAAAGAACAAGATAATTTAATTTTGAAAAACAATTACTACCTCTAGTTCTTAATATAAGATCTAGTTTGTCATTAAATCATATATTAAGGACTGGAGGGGGTATTAAAATATTAGGATGGCACCTTTTTCAGTGGAAAAACCAACAACTTGTGAGACAATCAATATATGTACACAACTGAATCAGGACGCAAAATTTAATTGTGATCACTATGCCATAGCCATGATGAAGAAATATGCAGAAGAGAGAATGTAAATACCTAAGGTATCATATAAAGGAACACAATAAAGCCCATGAGCATTGCAGGCCTGCATTTGTTTGAAGCACAAGTCAGAAACCATCATGTATGTGAATAAATGCTTTACCACCATAAAAGTGGCATGGCTAGGTGGCCAAAGATTGCTCAATATAAGTAAACACTAAATACCGGAAAAGAAGCTCTATGTAGAATGCAGATATTACACATAAGAAATAAAGTTTCAATCTATAAATGACTTATTCCCCATCATGTTCTAAACAACCACAAAAAACACACTGAAAAAGAAAAAGAAACAGTACAGTAAAAAATGATAAATAAGCAAGATAGATGCATATATCAACAAATAAATTCAATTAAATCCTCCAAAGATCAGAGTCATAAGAAAATAGATTGAAACTGAGCAACAAAACACAAAATACAATAAAAGCACCTCCATGCTTATGATCCACTCTGGACAATTGGCGCCATAAATGCCACACTTTACACCCTGCAAACCAGAAATGTGAATATTTAAGCTTAAACAAACACTTATCCATTAAAAATACCAAAATAGAAGCTATCGTCGAACAAAAAATATTTTATATAACAAGGATGGCAATGCACAGTGACAAGTAGTGGCGAAAACAACCTAGCTGACTTACTTCCCCATAACCACTACTGCGGATGGAATTTCCAACTTTCATCACCAAGTCATATACTTCTTTGTAGCTAAGCCAGGTGTACTTTCCAGGCTACAAATAAGGACTAAAAGTTAGAGGTGACCACACAATCAAATAAAGTTGCTGAATTCAAATCTTGGAGAGAGGAAAAATAATAATAAAAAAATATTTGAGAGTGAAAGAAAGATAAATTACTTTCCCATCGACTATTTCTCGTCGGCCAAGCATTGGATTACCAGGGTATTTCTCAACAGACAAACTGTAAAAACAATTGATGTATAAAGCAAAGTGATAAATCCATACCAATACGTGAACTAAATACGGTACAATGTAATAGAAATGCGGATTAATGCATATCCATGACAATGTGTTCATAATCCACGAAAACCAAAACATTTATCAATAAGAAAATAAAAAGCATTTTCATGTCCGGGACAAATGTAGAGAACGAATCAAGCATGCACCACAGAGAGTTGTTCTTGGCAAAAAGAATTGAAATCAAAGGAAACACATTCGAACCAATGAGCGCTACAAACTGAACTTGTCATGAAGTATTAATCCCTCAACATTTTGGTCGAAATAAATAAATAAATATATTTTTGTGAGACAGCTTTAGTTGTATCAAATCAAAATGAGAAAGGAAAAAAAAATGAAGACAAAGTTTGATCAGATAAATCTCTGTATATGCTTACCGGAAAACATCCCAACAAGTATCAAGACCAGGGGTAGGAGACGGAAATCCATCCTTGGCAAAGAGGCTGCGGTACACAGGACCCATCGATGGCCTTCCATCACTCGCCTCCTTCGCCTTCTCTACCTCAATCAAGTATCTCTTCTGCGCCATACCACCGTCTCTCAATGGAAGATATTCAAATGTCAATCAGATCGATCACTCTTTCCCAATGTTGACGTAAGAGAAAGCAATGTGCTTGGCAAAACGGAAAAGTGCCGAAAGAAATCCGAACAGAAGAAACAGCAAATGAGCAAAACATGGAAATTGTTATTACTGTTGTTGTTGTGATTATTATTATATTATTTTATATGTTAAAAAAATTAATTATTTAATTCTTACTGTGTAACCGAGTTTTCAACTCAATTTTTGGTGGAACTTGATGGCGGATGCAATTGAATCCTTCTATTTTTATAATTTTCTTTTAAAAAAAGATGGAGTCTCTTTATAACCCATCCTACGTCCAAGTAAGAAAGAATGTCATTCCTCCCTCCTCCCTCATCTCCTCTCTATACTGTTCACTTTCTTCTCCCTCTGCCTGCCCACGCTTTCTTCTTCTCAACTAAACTCCCACCCAACCGTGTTCACTTAGGAGGGAACAAGAATAGAGATTGCATCCGGTGATGGCATTTGTTCTTCCTTATCTAAATACTACGTCGTGTCTCTCGGGATCTGTTTGGTGCGAGGGATTTAGAAGCGAGGGAAAATTTTTAAAAGATTAAAAAAGTAGGATAATAAAATTTTAATAAAAAAAATATATAAGATAAAAGAATAAGAAAAATTAATTAAAAATTTTTAATCTTATTTCTCTAAATTTTTTAAATTTAACTCAAAACAATTTTTCTTCTGCCAACTTTTCCTCCCTTCCTCTCCTCTTATACCAAACAAATCCTAGGTAACTTGGTTACTGTTTTTTATAAAAGTTAAAAAAGATAAATAAATTATATAGTATTAGTATTAGATTATATATTTTATATAAATTAATAAAAAGAATAAATATAAATATTATAAATTAATTTATTTAGTTTTTCTGTAATCCTTTTAAAAAATTAATTGGGTTTTAAGGACGGCAGATGATATTTGTGAGTGTTGAATTCCCATTAGCCACATGAATCTCCAACAAATTATCAATGCCAAATTCAAATTCAAAATATTCTTCATTTGGGCAAAATAAGATTCAGGTATAAAGCATTATAATACCATGGAGCAAAATGGATGGATCTGCAAATTCAAAGGCTTGTGCAGCTTCACCAGGCACCCCTGCAATAAGTCCTGCAACCCCAGAAACAGTATGGTAACAATAAAATAAGAAGAATTCTGCCCGTTGATGACAATGCTCATTTGCCCAAACGTTTCTGGCTCTTCCCCAAAACACATAAGGAAAAACCATTGCAACTTTAGTCAGAAGCACCAAACCCCAGCCTCTCTATCGCCGCCAGCTTTCTTGCAGGTAATTCTGCCGGTTAAAAAATGGTCTTCTTTTTCAGAACACCAAGAGGCACAGTGCATAACACCAAATTATCAAAGAAATATTTTGACAAGGAAGAACAAATGGCATCATTATTGGACGCAATCTCTGTTCTCGTTCCCTCTTAAGACAACACGGTTGGACCGAATGCTGCTGAAGGATTTTGGTTGGGAAGAAGAAAACGTGGGCTGGCGGAGGAAGAAGAAAGTGAAGGGAGAAGTGAGGAGGGACATTTCTTCTCATGTGGCACAAGATTGGTTATAAGAGACTCAACTTTTTTAGAAATATCATAAAACTTTATGAAAATGAGTCAAATTATACAAGTATTGATTTGAAAACTCAGTAAAACAGAATTCATTCTGTTGGGTAATAATGCACTACTAAATTCGCCGATCTGATCTCGTCTCTGGTCTGTACAATGTGGCTCGTGAGTAAAAGTTGAGCTCTCTTCTTCGGCAATCTGGTATCCGGCGTCACTCCTTTTACTCCAACAATTCTGGTCTGTCGATATGTGCTCAGCCTCAAAAAGAGATTAAGAAAAAGTTACTCTGCCGAGGAAGTCTCTGGGTGTTCAATCGTTGCCACTGTAACGGTCACCGTTTGTGCTCGTCAGATCTGTTCTAGTCTGTCCGATCTGCCTCCCAGAGATTTTCCACGGTGCTTTGTTTCTGCTTGTCAGATCTGTTCGGACGGAGGTGCTGCGCTCTAGGGACTGACGTGTTCAAATGTTGTGTTCTGCTTGTAACCCCTTCGATAATCAGGCAGGATTAGTGTTTAATCACATTTAATAATCGAATGAGAAATCTGGAACAATTAAAAACTTTTTGCGGAAACTGAAAAACTGGATCTCCATTCATTTAATTATTCTGTTACATATACAATATCAGAGTATCAGCACAATTCCCGACGTTCACCCGGGATAATAACATTTAATCCAAAATATTGTCCAGGCCATCATCGCCCATCTCAAAATCCATACCGGGGATTACACAAAACTATAGTACTATGATCTATACAATATATTTACATTGATCCAAAATGATAACCAATTCGATATACAACCAAAATATCAAACTAAGACTACCGCTGGCAGCCCTAATCGCCCTTATCCACTTGCTTACTTTTCGATCCACTTGCCCTGTCTAAAAATGTTATTTGGAAAGAATGAGATTCTAGAAAATCCCAGTAGCAACAGTTTATTTATATAATGCATATATACAAAGCAATTCACATATATCACAATGCAGCAATCAATATTCGAGATCGGGCTTTCGCCACGTTCCCTTCACTATATACGAGGTCGGGCTTACGCCACGCCCCCTTCACTTTATCTATATTCGAGTCTAGGCTTTCGCCATGTCCCTTTCACTTTCACTGTAATCGAGTCCGGGCTTTCGCCACGTCCCCTTCACTTTCACTGTAATCGATGACTAATACAAACAAGCAATGTAATACACATGATATAGGATAAAGTGTTACTACCTTTGTCTTTCCTTCCTTGAGCAGGCACAGGCCTTCTATGCTCCGGGCAGATATCAAATCCTAAAGTCATAATTAAGGACGAAGCATTATTCTCTATTCCAATACTCAATTGACTCTTCAACACTTAGATTTGGTTATCAATAATGACCCTTAAGAAGTTACAATTGACTCTAATAAAGACCCTAAAAGATTGGGAAACACCGGGTTGGAAACCACTTTTCAAAATCCCAAGGTGCTGAAAACAGGGGGTTGGCTGCAGCCAAGAAACCTCTGGCTGCGGCCAAAACACGCACAGAAGGTTTCTGGCTGCAGCTAAGAATTTCTGGCTGAGGCCAAAACACGCACAGAAACTTTTGTGTTGCAGCCAAGGCAACTTCGAAAATTCATAACTAATTATAGAAAAATTGAAATGAGGTGATCCCAAAGCCCATTGATAGCTATTTTAGTTCTCTTCATAGGAAAAATATGAACCAATACTGGAATCACCATAAAAATCCCAGAATTACACAAAACGCATCACTACCCCAAAATAGAGTTCTGTTTCAATCCCAAACTTTGGACAACCATAACTCACAGAATACTAAACGAAATGACACAAACTATATATCCATTTTGAAGCTTAGGATGTGAGCTTTAGGACTGGAAATTTTCACAATTTTCTGAAATCATTTGGTCATGCAAAACGACAATACAAACAGACTGCCCAGAATAGACTTTCAATGGCAACATTTCCAATTTTCTACCAAAGTGACAAATGGCTCCAAAATCAACAGTCAAGCCTATTCCTTACACTAAAACTCTCAAGGAATCCAATAAAACCATTTAAACAACCTAATTTCCACTACATTAGCATGCTTTGATCCATGGCCACACTAAACACTAACTTTCCTAACTTTCCAATCTCACTCATTTCTTTCCCAATCAATCCTATCTATCCATACACATTCCAAATATACCATTTCTATACCTTTAACATGCCAAATGATCAATGACACTCATTTTCAAAAATGGCCAATAAATCCCAGAAATTCAAAGCTACCTCAAATGGCACAAAACTTAGATGGGTAGATAGGTTTCACTTACCTCTTTAACTTTCTCAAAGTGACTTTTCAATTCTCCAACTTTCACAATCTCTTGAGGTCACAAACTAACACCAATGAACACATTACAACCATCAAAATGAAGCTCTTCATTCAAGGATCAATATTAGAGGAGGAAGTTTGAGCATTTGGAGACATTTCCCTTACCTTTTTGAAGCTTTTCTTCCTTCCCTTTGGCCTTCAATGGCTGACGAAAATAAGGAGAGAAGAGAGAGAGATGAGAGTGATAGAGTGAAGAGGAGTGAAGAAGAAGAGAAATGATGATCCTATCCCTCCCCCCATACTATGTCCAGCGCACAAAGAGGGAAGAGAGGAGAGAGAAACACTAAAATATTCACTTTGACTTTACTCCCTTCACACACACCCACAACCTTGACACATGTCATTCTCCTATTGGCTCTCCCACACTTAGTCACCATTTAACTTATCTAATCCTTCCATTTGCAATTTATTCTCACTTCTTATTTTTCTCTTAATTAGTAATTAATTTCCCATTATCACCAACTTAAACCAATAATTCCATTCTTTAAATTTTCCATCAATTATGACATATAAATTAATATTGTCACATACATACATTAATTCCACTTTAATCTGATAATTATCCTCAATAATTATCATTAGGCCTTAATCGAAAATTGGGGCGTTACACTGCTCATTGGTTTTGTTCTGATATGTTATGTTCGTCGTTCCAGTAGTGACTATCACGGTGGAGAATCAGAGTTCCAAGGCTTTCACTTCACCAGATTTAATTGCCGCTCGTAGATCATACTCCTGTAAGTGAAACAAACTCTTGGTCTCACAGAAAACACACACACGTTTGACAACAGGAATCTATGAACGCTGAACCAAGTCCCAATGAGGGTGAGGAAGTGTCAATAGAGGAAGATGATCTGATGGGGAAAAACATAAAGAAAATGCCAATAGAGGGACAAATGAAGGGGAAGAATGCATCTGAGGAGAATGAAGGGAATCAAGTAGAAGTTGCTATAGTGGATGCAAATGACCAAGCTACTAAGTGGTTGCCAGGACAGAAAGCTCAGGCTGATCTGAACCTTGCTAAAACCCAAATATCGTATAAAGCTAAATTGCTGGGAGAAGAGGAAAAACGAATGGAGTAAAACTTTGATGAACAAATGATAGAATGGCTCAGTGAGGAGGAATAACTAGCCCCAGTTTTAACAGAGGAACAAAGACAATCTTTGAGCTCAATTCCCTCTCTACACTTACCAAATGAAAAATTAAAAGATTTATGTAGACCTTGGAGGGATGCACTGATATTAACGGTACTGGGGAAAAATTTAAACATCCACATGATAAAGGACAAAATCAAATGGCTCCTCAAATTAGAACATTTTGAACTAATTGATCTCCTGAATAATTACTTCGTGTTTAGAACTGCGAAGAAGACATTACACTCCAGACTCCTATTTGATGGACCATGGTTGATACAGGGACATTATGTGGTTGTGCAGAGATGGAGTCTGAATTTCAATCCACATAGCAACAAAGTGAGGAAAGTGGCGGTTTGGGTAAGGGTACCAACACTACCGTTACACATGTATTCTGAAGCGTATATGTTTGAAATTGGGAACTTGATAGGGAAAACACTGAAAGTCGACATGAATACCCTTGCTCATCAGGTAAACAATAAGCAAGCAGTTGAAAGAGGAAAGTATGCAAGAGTGAGTGTGGAGGTGGACTTAAACAAAAAGCTCCAGTCTAGGTTCATGCTCAGAAATCACATCTACCCATTGGAATATGAAGGCCTGAGCGCTATATGCTTCAAGTGCGGCATATATAGACATACAGCAGAAAATTGTAAACTAAAAATGACTAACACAGATGTAACAGTGGAGCGGAGTCGTCCGACGGCGTCTCCTATGACCGATGATGATAAGGAAGAGGAACAAAAGTTACCATTGGTTTAGTTTCAGGTATCACAGCGGAGGAGGAGTACGGTGACTGGATGCAGGTGAAACCTAGGACTAGGGCACGGCCAAATCACAACGAATCAGATAGGAAGTCATAGCCAAAAATGTCATCCACGTTCCATCAAGGTGGCAAGGAAGCTGAAAGAGGCAAAGGCTCGAGGTTCAATGCTCTAATATGAGATGGCGCAGACGTCCTATCCAAGGAAAAAATAAACACAAATAAGAAGAAGGTGCAAGAGGCTCAGTGGAGTAAAAAAGGTACAGGAAAACAAGCCTTGAACATTGACGGAGAGGTGGGGGAAACCAAGTAACGGTCGGACTGCAAATTCTCGACTCCTGTGCTGGGGGAGACGAATGGAACCAAGCCAAATCTTAGTTTGTGGGATTTGAGGAAGGCAAAGACAGCTGAAACGAGTCTGTCGTTAAAGGAAAATTAGGAGAAAGAGAAAGAGAGAACGAGGGTTAACGAGATGAATCAAGATCCAGATGTGGAGCAAGTGTTAAATGGACAAGTGGGCTAGGTAGAAAAGAGCTATGGAACAGTAAAACACACAAAATTGAGCCCAATCCTCAGCATAACAAAAACAAAAAGAGGTGGAATATCTAGTGGGCTGAAAAACAAAACTTCATTATTAAAAAGAAAGAAGGCAAAAGGAAGGGTCCACAACCTAGTTTGTGGACCGCTTACCATAAATGGGTCAGCCATGCTGAAGCAAATAGTAGAGGAGGTGAATTATAGGAAGAAAGAAACTCAATTGGCTTACAATGAAACCCCTGACACGAACCTATTGTAGCAAGCCATTCCCGAAAAATGTGTTATTACACACGAAGGCAACAATAAATAATAGAGGGACAGAGGGCAATGAAAACAGAGGGGCAGATGAAAGCATGGAAGTACCAGAGCTTGAGACCTTAAAGCATTAACCATTACCAGGTTCTTTTCTTTTTCCTTTTTAATTATGTATAATATGAATATATTAGCTTGGAATTGCAGGGGAGCGACCTCAAAATATTTTCCTGGAAGAGTGAAAGATATGATCTAGGGGAAAGATGTTAGAATCTTGATCCTCACTGAAACTCGTGTTAGTGGGAGTAAAGCTGATAGAATTATCATGAGGTTGGGGTTCAATACTTGGATACAACTTGAAGCAACAGGATATGCAGGAGGAATTTGGATTATGTGGAATATTGAAGACCTTCAGCTGGAATATATTTCATCCTCCACCCATGCCATCCATGTTAAGGTAATTGTGCCTAATGAAGCAAGGGATTTTATTTTGTCTTGCATCTATGTAGAGCCAACTCATATTCTTCGCCAAAATCTTTGGGATGAATTAAATGATCTGAGTCTGTCCGTGAATAGGCATTGGCTAGTTATAGGTGATTTCAATTCCTACCTTTATAATGATGATAAAATTGGCAGGTCGGATCCGAATGTTACTTCAATAAGACAATTTCAAGACTATATCTCTACGGCTCAACTTATTGAAGCTGACATAGTTGGTGATCGTTTCATATGGGGGCGGGGAATGTTGAAAGAGAGAATTGACTGGGCCTTTATAAACGATGATTGGAACACTTTACATCCCTTCACGAAGACTTATCATTTGAGTAAATTTGGTTCTGATCACCATCCAATCCTGGTCAAAACCTCCTCGTCCCAAGCTTAGTACCATCATAGACCTTCCTTTAGATGTCAAGCAGCCTGGTTCCTAGAAGAGGAGTTCAGGGAGATGGTTAAACAGACCTGGAATAGGGGAAGCTAGAATGATAAAGTTAGCAATTTCTCTAAGTAGGCTTATGAATGGAATACTAAGAAGGCTGGGAATTGGAATGGGAGGAAGAAAAATATACTGCGACGGATTGAGGGTATTGAAAGATCGAGGCTAAGACGGGATAGTCAACACTTAGCACAAACCAAAAATGAGTTGTAGAAAGAATACAATAAATTTTTGGCTCAGGAAGAACTTATGTGGTATCAGAAATCTAGGTTCGATTGGTTGAAATGGGGAGACAGAAATAGTAAGTTTTTTCATGCTATTGCGATGATCAGAAGGAGGAGGAACAGAATTGAGGGGCTCAAAGATATGGAGGGAGAATGGATTTTTGACCATGACATGCTAAAGAGTATGGCCATCAGCTACTACAAGGATCTTTTTAGAAGTGAAATGACAAGGATAAGCTCCGTTGATATTCAAAATCGATTTCCTATCTTACTTCTACAGAGTATGAGAAAATTCATGCAGTCCTCTCCAAAGATGAAATTAAAGAAGCGACGTTTGATATTGGGGCATTTAAAGCTCCTGGGCCGGATGGTTTACAAGGGGTTTTTTACCAGGAATATTGGGCAACTCTTGAGGATTAAATTACTAATTTGGTGTCGAATGTTTTCCAAGAACCAGAGCGTATTAAAGATATAAACCACACTAATATTGTCCTGATTCTAAAATTGGAAAAACCGGAGACAATTAGGGATTTCAGACTTATCTCCTTATGCAATGTGAGGTACAAGATCATTACCAAAATTCTTAGTTGTCGTTTCTGAGACATAATGGATAAAATGGTTGGGGATCATCAATGCAGCTTTATCGCCGGTCGATAGAGTAGTGACAATATCATCATTGCTCAGGAAGTTATTCATTTAATGAAAGTAAAGTTTGGGAGAAAGGGTTGGTTGGCAATCAAGGTAGATCTGGAGAAGGCTTACGATCGTTTAGAATGGCCATTTATTTATAAGACTCTTACATCTGTGGGGATTGAAGGTAAAACCTGTGAGATCATTATGGCGTGTATCACAAGTCCGTCGTTCTAAGTTTTATGGAATGGGGAAGCTTCTGAGCAGTTTTCTTCCTCACGAGGCATTAGGCAAGGGGATCTTCTATCCCCTTACATATAAACCCTGTGTATGGAACGACTTCATCATATTATCCAAGATGCTATAGCAGAAGATGATTGGAAACCGATTTCACTGAATAGAAATGGGCCTAAAATTTCATATATGTTCTTTGCTAATGACCTCATATTATTTGGAGAAGCCTCAGAAAACCAAGTGGAAGTTATCCTGAAGTGTATGTAGATGTTCTGTACCATGTCGGGCCAAAAGATGAATAAAGACAAGACTAGAGTATGTTTCTCCAAGAAGGTTCATTTTTCTAGGGCTGTTGATCTAAGTCGTAAATTGGGTGTAAGGCTAACAGTGGATCTGGGGAAGTACCTAGGCATTCCGCTCCTTCATAAGAGAGTGAACAAACTCAATTTTATGCCTTTAATGGAGAGAATGATGCAAAAAATCTTTGGGTGGAAGAGAGGTTGTTTAACCTTCGCGATAAGAACAACCCTCATAAAAGAAGTTTTATTAGCACTGCCGGCTTATCAAATGCAGACAATGCTGATCCCTAAAGGTATTTTACGGGACTTGGAGAAGAAAAACAGGAAATTTCTTTGGGATGAACAGGAGGACCAGAAAAAACTACATCTCGTGTCCTGGGAACATATTACTATAAACAAACAAGATGGTGGTTTGGGCATTCGAGACTTGTACAAGCAGAACGAAGCATTCATTATGAAACTTTGTTGGCAGATGCTAAACAATACGGAGAAATTATGGGTTCGTGTTCTAAGAGCGAAGTACCGTTGGGACCAGAGGAGCAGAGTAGTGGCTAGAAGGAATGCATCGCATACCTGGAGGGCCATTTACTATGTTTGGGACAAATTCTAAAAATGAGTGAGAGTCAAAGTTGGCAATGGAGTGTCTGCATCCTTTTGGTTTGATAATTGGTCTGAAATCAATATACCTTTAATCGAACTAATACCAGGTTGGGAGGCCTTCATAGACAGGAGTGATAAAGTTATTGATTATGTGAATCCCTAGGGCGAATGGGATATAAACAGGATGTGTAACTGGTTTCAGAATCATATTACCTAAAAAATTATCAGTGCTAACCCGCCCTCGGATGATAGAGGAGAAGATAAGTATTTTTGAAAGCCTTCTTCTCATGGTTGCTTTTTTATAAATTCTGCATATCATTTTATTGCTGTAGGTATTAATAGGTTGGATACAACTCTCTGGAGGACGCTATGGAGATGGCCAATCCCTGAGAAGATCAAATCTTTTATGTGGCTTGGGTGCATGGAAGAAAACATACAGTACAACTAAGAAAGGCAACGGGGTTAACTGACATTGCAATGTGCCCCTTCCAATACGACGGGGACGAGGACTTGATGCATACACTAAGTGACTGTATCAACACTCAAGAGAGGTGGATCTCCATAGTGAAACCAGGCTTATGGAACATTTTTTCTAATTTGCAGGGATCAGAGTGGAAGAATGGAACCTGAAGCATGAACCAGGCCAAGATTTCATAAAGAAGATCAGTTGGGGTACTCTTTTTGGGTATGTTTGCTGGGACATTTGGGTAGACAGATGCCGAATACTGTTTGGAGAAGAAGAGGACATTTATCACCAAAATGCTTACTCAAGTCTATTTCGAGCAAGCTGGGATATGGACCTGAATGCGCATTGCAAATTTTATACTCAAGCTGCTTATGGCACTGGAGGTCAAGTTGCAGAAGGGCAGAGCTTCCACACACTCGAAACTGATGGGTCGGTACTTGAATCGGGACAGAGTGGGAGTGGTGGAATTATTAGAGGACCAGATGGAGGTTGGGTGAGTGGCTACATGTGCAAACTTACACAGGTGCCTCCGGTTATTGTAGAAATCATCGCCATCATCTAGGGTCTCCAAATCTGTTGGAACAGAGATATTAAAAATATTACTCTTTGTACGGATTGTATTAAAGCAATTATTTTGATCACTAAGGGTTGCGACCATAGGCATCCCTTTAGAGAAGTAATAAAAGATGCTAGAGTATGGATGTCTAGAGATGGGCATGTTTTCATTAGACATGTCTCTAGAGATCTAAATGTTCAAGTTGATTATTTAGCTAAATCAACTCACGATAGTTCTGAGATTTTTGTTATCTTTGATCAACCACCACCTTCTCTTCTGGTAGGCAGGGGTTGATGAGAGATCCTAAGTTGCGCCTGTTCCTGAGACGGTTCTTGTATTAATCTTTGTTGATTAATGAATTCAGTGTTTTAATAAAAAAAACTCAGTAAAACTATAAAGATTAAATAATTAAGGGAAAATCTCTATAAAATGCGTTGGAAATAGGGAAATCCCTATTTAGTACATTCAAATTCAAAAATCCGGATCAGTCCACTGTCAGTACGGATGAACAGTGCCAGTGCACGTAAAAGACGATTTTGCCTTTCAGCCCTCATTTTCGCCACTTCAGAAATAACAACACCTGGTTCTTAATTAACAACTCCGAATTCTTGATTAACAACTCTGTATTATTGATTAACAACTCCAATTTCATCTTTTTTTTTCACAATAACAACACCGGTTTTGTTATTAACAACTCCGAATTCTTGATTAACAACTCTGCTTTATTCTTCCACATATTCGCATCTCAAAAATATAGTGTTGTTAACGTAAAATACGGTGTTGTTAACAAAGAAAGAGGTGTTCTTATTGGCCTTGAAACTTAAATTACGAAGTTGTGAAACAAGAAATGAGAGTTGTTAATGTAGAATATGATGTTGTTAATAACAAGACCGGTGTTGTTATTCTGAAAATAAAAAGATGAAACTGGAGTTGTTAATCAAGAATATGGAGTTGTTAATCAAGAATGTGGAGTTGTTAATTAAGAGCGCATGTTGTTAATAAAAAAAGAGGTGTTTTTATTGGCCTTGAAACTTAAATTTGGAAGTTGTGAAACAAGAAAGGAGAGTTGTTAATCAAGAATCCGGAGTTGTTAATTAAGAACCGGGTGTTGTTATTTCTGAAGTGGCGAGAATGAGGGCTGAAGGGCAAAATCGTCTTTTGGGGGCGCCGGCACTGTTCATCCGTACTGACAGTGGACTGATCCGGATTTTTGAATTTGAATGTACTGAATAGGGATTTCCCTATTTCCAACATATTTTATAAGGATTTTGACAATAATTATGGAAAAATTCCAAAAAATTATATTGGAAATTGTAAAAGGACAATTCAGTACATTTAAAATGGGAAAAGACAGATCAGTTGGGTATCAAACGGGCAGAGGAATATGGGATTTTGAAATCTCGGCCAAATGACAAAAATACCCCTCAGCCCTCAGTCAAAATAACAACATGGGAGTTGTTAATGGTGAATCCAGAGTTGTTAATTAAGAGATAGGTGTTGTTATTGGCCCAGAAACTTGTTAATTCTGAAAGAAGAAATTGGAGTTGTTAATTTCGAATCTAGAGTTGTTAATTAAAAGGTGGGTGTTGTTATTGGTCCTGAAACTTGTTAAGTATGAAAGAAGAAATTGGAGTTGTTAATATCGAATTCGGAGTTATTAATTAAGATATAGGTGTTTTTATTGGCCCTGAAACTTATAAAATGTGAAAGAAGAAATTAGAGTTGTTAATGTAGAATCTAAAGTTGTTAATTAAGAGATATATGTTGTAACCCTCTCTATAATTATATCCGAAATACCCGATTAAAATGAAATAGAGACCAATAATAATCAAAACTTATTTAAATTCCCATATACATGATAGGGTTTTCAAAAATACGTTTCACAAACAATTTAACCTGGTCTCATATTTAATTTTGAATACAGTTACATCTTGCGGAATATCACATTTATACATATCAGAGTGTACAGCAAAATTCCCAGCAACCCTCGGGTTCACATATCTATATTAAAGGTATCAAATTCCCATTTAGGGGGTTACACAATCATATTCCAGAAACTATTTACATCCCCAAAAATATATACAGTAATCCCTACTCAAAATGATTAACCAACATTTCCAAGTTTGAATATCCCTACAAGGTCCTAACCGCTCATGGTCATTCACTTTTCCTTGGAGGCACTTGCCCTGTCTGAAATATTAGTCAATGGAAAGAATGAGATTCAAAAGAATCTCAGTAGTAACAAGTCACTCATACAGTGTATAAACACATAGTATATACGATCATGTTTAGCAGCATCATAATGATATATGGCTCACACCACATATGACAGCACTCATGGCTGTAAACACTATGCGTTAGCTTTCGCTGCAATCTCAATGCAACAACTTACGCTGTAATCACTATGCTAGCTTTCGCTGTAATCTCAAAGCATCAAAATGTATCACAATGCACGACAAAACATACATACAATACTTTACACATAGTATAAGAGAAAGAGTTACTACCTTGTCCTTTCCTGACATTCTCTAGCACAGTGGGCTCGTGAGTATAGCAAATGTCAAATCCTATAAACCAATGTCAAGAGCGGCGGATTTAAACTCTATTCTAACTTCCAGACACTTAAAGTTGGTTATCATTCATAATCTTTAGGTGACTAATCAAAGCCTCAACATATGCCTAAAGGCTTGAAAAAACACTTGACCAAAGACCATATTTGGAAGTCTAAAATGTCATTTTTGGGGGTTGGCTGCAGCCCACAAATCTACTAGCCATGGCCAAAAATAGGTTAGAAACATTTGGGCCGCGGCCAAGAAAATCCTATTTCTTGGCTGAACTTCCAAAAATCATAACTAATTCCAAAAAAATTGAAATGAGGTGATTCTAAAGCCCAATGAAATCTATTTAAGTCCTCTTTATAGGAAAAATATGGACCATTACTAGAAATCACCAAAAAATTCCAAAATCACACAAAACTCGACACTGCTCCAAAACAGAGTCCAGTTTCCATCTCAAAATTTGGACAATCATATCTCCCAGCCAAAAAAACGAAATGACACAATTTATATGTCCATTTTAAATCTTGAGATGTGAAATTTAAGACTGAAAAGTTTCAAAATGTTTTGACATCATTTGCCCATTCAAAGAAGCACAAATAGACTGCCCAAAACTGACTTATAATGGACAACATTTCTAAACTTTCTATTTAATGTTCCAAACCAATCCAAACCAATTCCAATGATCATATCATACAAAAAAACATCAATTGTACCACAATACATAAGCCAATTCATCATTTCCAAAATCACACAAAAATCAGGGCAAATTTCACAACTCACAATACGCATCCACAAATCACAAAACTTAGATCAAAAAGCTTCGAATACTCACCTCTTCCTATTTCCCAAACCAATTCCTTGATTCTTTATCTTTCCAAATTCCCATAAGTTCTCAAACACCTCCTTTCAAAAATATAAAACCATAGAGATGAAGCTCTCATTACTATGAACAACATTAAAGAAGGGTATTTGAGCTAAAGAGGACAAATAGAGCACCATACCTTGACTTCCTTCTTTCTCTTTCCTTCCTCTCATGGACGACAATGGAGGAACAAGAGAGAGATGAGAGATGATGAAGATGAAGATGGGCAGATTTTTGGCCCCCAAAACATCCAAATAAGGTAGAGAAAAGAGAGAAAGAGTGTTGAACTTTTGACCAAGATCCAAGGGTCCAAAAAATGCCATGTGTCACACACCTAATCCATCTTACATACAGATACACTTGATTCCACCCCTTGATTTCTACACAAATCAATCTCAACCATTGATCTTAAAGTTACCAATGAGTTTCCTTTTCAGTAACTGACCAATTGGTCAGTAACTTTACCATTTGCCCCTGATTACAGAAATTCACACTGAATCACCACCAAACTCATTTTCTCATTCATTTACATACACCACCTTATGCGCCCTTCCTATATTTTAAGTCAATTTAAATGTTAATCCATAATTGAGCTTAAATATAGGGTTTCAGTGTTGCTCACAACACATATAACATTTGAGTGCCAAATCACATCATCTTCTCCAAAAGGGTTCATTTATCAATAATCACCTCCACTTTTGAAGTCCTTAACCCATAATCAAAATTTAGGATCTTGCTAAACCAGGGCTTAGCAATCCACTTATTTCAGACTTATTCTCTAGCCTTAAGTCTCAAAAATCATGGTATTACAGGTGTTGTTATTGAACCTGAAACTTGTTAGATGTGAAAGAAGAAATTGGAGTTGTTAATGTCGAATCTGGAGTTGTTAATTAAGAGATATGTGTTGTTATTGTTAGATCCCAAGTTTTGATGATAAAAAAAAGACAATTGTATGCAAATCATGTTTTTATAAGATTAAGAAAAGATTACAAAGTTACCAAATGCATATAGGAATGTTTTCTGGTATCTGCTGTCAGATTGAACTGGAGTGCTCGAGCATGAGCTTTGCACTCGAGCATAGATCCCTTCTGTGCTAGAGCAGGTGTGAGTGAAAGCCAGAAAGTGTTCACCCGAGAGGCATGCCACTGTTATACTCACTGATTCACTCGAGCACTGGAGTTTGCACTCGAGCAGAGAAGCCATTCTCACTCGAGCACATGCGAGTGAAGGTCCGCGAGTGCTTGGTCGAGAGAAAGTAATATCATGCTTCCTTGATTCACTCGAGCAGAGACATCAATGCTCGAGCATGAGCATTCTGTACTCGAGCAAGGTACTGCGAGTGCTTGGCCGAGAGTCATTAAGTTCAAGGAAGTGCAAGTATGCTCGAGCACAACCTCATCTGCTCGAGTGACGCATCTGCACCTATGAGTGAAGATTCTATCCCTCTCCAAATCTGATGTGAGTGTTTTTATAAAAGGTATATTACTTGAGAATATTCTTCTCACTCGAACAGGAGTCTGTGTGCTCGAGTGAGGGCCCACATCACCTGCGAGTGATAAATTTATCCCTCTCCATACTTGATGCGAGTATTCATATTGAGAGCATATCCTTGAGAATATGCATCTCACTCGAGCAGGAGTATGTGTGCTCGAGTGAGGGACCACATCACCTGCGAGTACAAAATCTCACTCTTGCTAATATGATATGCGAGTGATGACCCAAGAAGACACTCCTAGTGGAAAAATGCAAGATCACTCGAGCAGGAGGAGTTGTGCTCGAGTGAGACCCCACATCACTCGCGAGTGAGAATTCTGTCTCTCTGAAATCCTTTGCAAGCATAACCCGATAACTGAAGCACAAAGAGGAAAATAGGAAGATCACTCGAGTGAGCCATCCATGCTCGAGTGATGCTCTGCCAGATCACCAAAAATGCCAAGTCTCACAACATTCAATCCGAATATGGTTTATTGTTATTTATTCATATCATCATTACTTATTATCATTGCTTAACATCATTTTGAATGTATTATAAGTGTGATGCAGGAAGATAAATGTTTGAAATTAGTTGTTACGGAGAAAGTCAAATAACGACAGACAACATCATTACAAACACGCACGTACCAACCGCATTCAGATTATTCAAAACTTGCGTGTGTCTTTCAATAGTTGCAAAAGTCCCGCTCCTCAAACGATGATTTCCCAAACAGGCAAAAACTAAAGCAACTATATATACAGAGATTCAGAGATAGTCAAGTACGACAATGAAGCACAAGAATTCACAAGCTTATACACGAGTCTCTGCTATTCATCATTTTCTCTGTATACACATTGATCTTCAGTGTTTATTCATTTGCTTTGTAAGAGAGTCTTCATACAATTCAAATTCTATGTTTATTTGATCTCAAGGTATTGGGACCTTGAGAGGGTAGATTTCCTTACGAGAGAAGCAGTTGAGAGAATTCCTTGTTGTACCTTCCACTCATAAGCCTTATAAGATACAAGCAGAAGAGAATGTTGCTGCTCGTAAGACTTACAGTGGTGTAAGCAGGAGAGAACGTTGTTGCTCATAAGTCTTGTATACATAAGCAAGTGAGAAGGGTCATAGGTTGTTTTTCTGCACGTAAGACTTGTCGTAAGGGGGAGAGAAATTTCTTGTTGAGAGAATATTTCTGCTCGTAGTCCGTTCAAGGACGATTGTTGTTTTGTGGCATTCTGAGAGCCCATTGAATCTTGGAGGTATAGTGAAAATCTCAGTAGGTCTTGATCTCTGAGGACTGGACGTAGGCCTGGTTGTTAGGCCGAACCAGTATAACTCTCTGTGTTCAAATCTTCTCAACTCTACTCTATCTACTATAATTTTCATATCACCACATCAAGCGAAAAATTTATAACATCACCCAATTCACCCCCTCTTGGGTGAAGCTTTCCTCTTACAGTTATTGGCCCTGAAACTTGTTAATTGTGAAAGAAGAAATTGGAGTTGTTAACGTCAAATCCGGAGTTGTTAATTAAGATATATGTGTTATTATTAGCCCTGAAACTTGTTAATTGTAAAAGAAGAATTGAAGTTGTTAATGTCGAATAAGAAGTTGTTAATTATGAGGATCATGTTGTTATTCTGAAGTGGGGGATGGAGGGATGAATGGCATTTTCATCATTTGGCTGAGATTTCAAAATTCCAGATTCCTCTGCCTGTCTGACACCTGACTGATTTGTCCTTTGCCATTTTCAATGTACTGAATCTTCCTTTTGCAATTTCCAATGTAGTTTTTTGGAATTTTCCCAATAATTACTTATTATTTTTATTATTATTGATGTTGCTATTACTACTACTTTTGTTATTTTTTTATTACGTGGACTACTTTTGTTATTATTGATATCATCACTATATAAATATCAATATTATAAATATATTTTAAATCTAAAATGTTAGTATTTATAAGTTAGATATAATACAACTTATTCTTAAATAAAACTTCAAAGTTCATATAATACTAAAAAATTGTGTAATTATTATGATTTTATAATGAAATTATCAATTACATAAAATAAAAATTATCATCCATTACATTGTTCAAGAATAATGATTCAAAACTGATTTAGTGCTTCCGTATTTTCCTGCTTCTAATTTTGTTTAATTTATTAATTTTTAGTAAGTAAATGACCGCTTTATTTTCTCATTAGTTAAATAATGGATAATGGATTATGGGAGCCTAGTAATATGCTCTGTGGTGTGCGTGTGTGTGTGTGTGTGTGTGTGTGTGTGTGTGTGTGTGTGTGTGTGTGTGTGTGTATGTATATATATATATATGTATATATTGTTAGATCTCACATGTTTTGATGATAACAAAGAATGGTATGAAAAAGATTTGATAAACAAATAAGTTTGAACAAAGTAATAACAGGGCAAATTATCACTTGAAGTAAGCACTGGAGTAATGAAGAAAGGCCAAGAGAAAAAGCTGAGAAACTTCATCACTGGTAAAAAATTCTAAAGGGTTACTCGAGTAAGTACTCGAGTAATGAAACAGAAATTTGAAGTAACCAGAGTCAACCTTCAAGTAACCTGCCAACGTTACTCGAGTCACTACTCGAGTAACCAGGTAAAAGACTTCCAGTTACTCGAGTAATCAGATAAATCACTTCTAGTTACTCTCGGCCTGCCAACGTTACTCGAGTCTATACTCGAGTCCCCTGCTTCAAGAAATATGTTGCTCTCGGCATTTTCAATCCTGCCAATGTTACTTGAAGAGCTACTCGAGTAACTCACTATAGTAAGCAAAACTTGAAGGTAATACTCGAATAACTTGAAATTAATTATCACTTCACTCGAGGCACTACTCAAGTATGCAGGTATTCAATTATTCTTTCTCAAATATTTGAACTAGATTACTTGAGTAAGTAATCGAGTAATCTTCAGAATTATTTACAAAGCATTTGAAGTATCTACCCGAGTAAGCTATGCAAAAAATTGATGTTTACTTGAGGTAGTACTCGAGTAACCAGGTAAGCAAACTTGAAGTACTCTCGGCCTTGTAATCCTGCCAATATTACTAGAGTAAAGCATCGAGTAACCTAAAGTTTATTTGAGAGATTACTCAAGTAGCTACTCGAGTAACCTCTGAAGAAAATTGTAACATACTCAAGTAAGTACCCGAGTAAATAGATATTTCCAAGGTTTGTAAATTTGTTTACTTCATGCACTACTTGAGTTATGTGATGTTCATTTCTTAACTTGTTATCATTACTCTCACGATGATACTCGAGTAAGTACTCGAGTAAACTTAATGAATACTCAAGGAACTACTCGAGTATGCAAGTCCAGAAATTCAGAAATCATTCCAACGTTCATTGATTTGTTTCCTATGTGATTAAACTTTTATTGTATTAGTATTCTTAGCATATTCGTAGATAAACAATGAAAAGATCTGACCAAATAAGGAAAGTCAAATGCAACGTTCAAACACTACCTACCGCCACCTACCGTAAACGGATATTTTTCAAATACTGGAAAAGTCAACAGTGGCTGTGCACACTCTAACGGGCGAGAAGAAAATGTTCCAAGGGTTATTACCAACACACATATATATATATATAGGAACATCAAAACAGAGAAGTACAACAAGAACACACACACGAACGAATTATCAAATTCACGTTCAATACTTTGTTTTACATATACTTGTAATTTTGTACTTCAGTGATTCTTATTCACTCTGTGAGCGAGATATTTCATTCAAACTCAATATTTGTTATTGAGGTAACTTAAGGTTGTGGAACCTTGAGTTGGGATTGGATTACAACTTGTAAGGGGGAGTGAGTGTCCAGGCGAAGGAACTTGCTTGTACTGAGGTGCCAAGAACCTACTGAATCTTGGAAGTTATAGTGAAACTCTCAGAGATATTCTGAGGACTGGACGTAGGTCAAAGTGGTTATGGCCGAACCAGTATAACTCCTAGTGTACACTTCAGTGATATTTCTCTTTACTCTTTACCGCATTATATTCACCATCAAGTTTTTATATTTGCAACGAAATTTTTAGTATCACCCAATTTACCCCTCTCTTGGGTGAAACGCTTTCTCTAACATTTGGTATCAGAGCGTAGGTCTTCTTGTTAAGGTATAACAACCTAAGAAGGATCCAATGGCAAGGATTGGTGAAGGAATTCTTCCTGACAGAGCATCCATCACTAGACCACCAGGTTCAGTGGTGAACACTTTTCTTTCTGGAAAGCAAAGTTCAGAGTATTCGTGATGGCTACTGAATATGGGCTATGGGATGTGATTGAGAGTGGAAACTATCAACCTACAAAGATTGTAGATTCTCAAAAAATTCCCAAGACGCCAGTGGAATATGATGAGAATGACAAGAAACTTATCACTCTCAACAGTAAGGCAATTCTGATGATTCAAAGTGCTTTAAGCCAAAATGAATACTTCAGAATTTGCACACTTCCAACTACAAAGGAAATGTGGGAAGCTCTGGAAATAGCTCATGAAGGAACTTCGGGAATAAAGGAGAATCAGAACAACACGTTGGTCACTGAATTCGATCTACTTCGAATGAAATCAGGTGAATCAATATCTGAATTCGAACTTAGATATACTCATCTTGTTAATCAACTTGCAGCACTTGGGAAAGTTTATGATCAACATACCCAAGTACGAAAGATTTTGAATATTCTTTCTAAAGAGTGGGAGGCCAAAGTCATTGCGATAGAAGAAGCAAAAGGAGAATCAATGAGATTAGTTGCTTCTCTATTTGAAAGCCTTTCTGAATATGAAAGTAAACTAAAGTTCAAACAGGAACTAGATGACATCGGTGACAAGAAAAAGAAAGGCCTAGTACTAAAAGCAAAAGAAGAAAATCAAGATAAGGATGAGGAGTTTGACGATGATGAAATGGGCCTAATCATAAAACGATTCAGAAAGTTCTACAAGAAAGGTCAAGGATTCAAACACTTTCAGAAAGGAGGAACTAGCAGCAAAGATCAGATCATTTGCTACGAATGTGGAAAACCAGGACATATCAAATCAGAATGTCCAGAACTGAATCAAAAGAGCAAAGAAAAGAGAAAAGGCAAATTCTTTAACAAAAAGAAGGCCTTTGTATATGCTATATGGGGTGATAGTTCCTCTGACAAAGAAAGTGATGAAGAAGAAGTAGCCAATATATGTCTCGTTGCTCAAGAGGAAATAGAAGAAGAGGTAAATGATTCTGATCCTACCTATGATGAATTACTTTCTGAATATAATGCTTTACATTCTGAATTCGTCAAAGTAGTTAAAGAATTAGTTGTTTTCAAAAAGAAAAACAAAGTTCTTGAAATTGAACTTAAAGAAAGTTCAGAAAAGGATTGTGAAAATTGTTCCTCTTTGAAAAATAAAAATATTGATCTCACAAAAACTCTTGAAAAAATTACTAAAGGAAGTGAGATGCTAAATGTGATTTTAAAAGCTCAACGATTTGTAAATGACCGATCTGGTATTGGATATGATCCAAAATTAGATAGAAGGAAATGTAGAAAGAAAGCAAGAGGTAAGTCATATTTGAATTATTTCCAACATTCTGTACATACATCAAATCCTTTTACGTTTTGTAATTACTGTAATAGAAAAGGTCATTATACCTCTTCATGCATTCATAAGAAGAAAGGAACGATAGGAACCTACAAATGGTTACTTAAAGGATCATATGTTTTGAAAATTTCCTGTACTAACCCAAAAGGACCCAAAAAGAAGTGGGTACCTAAGCCTTAATCGTATTTAATTTCAGATGTGTCTCAAAGCATTAAAAAACAACAAGTGGTACATAGACAGTAGATGCTCTAGACATATGACCGGTGATTTCGAAAGTTTTACCAAATTGCAACCTAAAGAAGGTAGAAAGGTAAAATTTGGAGGAAATCAAACCGGAAGGATAGCAGGAATTGGTGAAATAAAAAATGACAAAGGCATACAAGTCAAAGACGTATACTATATCGAAGGATTGTGCCATAACTTACTGAGTGTGAGTCAAAGTTCAGACAAAAACAACTGGGTAATATTTGACTCAGAGGAATGTCTAATTATCAACAAGAATGACTTACTACTTGATAAGAAGAATATCAAGGCTAAGCTCAGAGCAAAAAGGAAAGGTAATTGTTATACTCTAGATATTAGTAGAAATGAATCTGAAAACTGTTTTCTGATTAATGCCGATGAAAGTTGGCTATGGCATAAGAGATTGGCTCATGTCAAAATGCATCAATTAGGCAAACTACTCAAAAAGGATTTAGTTCTTGGATTACCCAAAGTAAATTTCAAAAATGATTTGATTTGTGACGTATGTCAAAAGGGTAAACAAACTAAATCATCTTTCAAATTGAAAAATGAGATTTCAACAAATAGACCACTACAATTATTGCATATGGATTTAGTTGGCCCAGCAAGAGTAAAAAGTCTTGGTGGCAACTTATATTCATTGGTCATTGTTGATGACTTCTCCAATTTACATGGGTTATTTTTCTATCGTCAAAGGATGAAACATTTGAAGAATTTATTGTTTTTGCCAAGAAAGTGTAAAATGAGAAAGGTATGTCCATTGCAGGTATTAGGACTGATCATGGTGAAGAATTTAAAAATAAAGCCTTTGAAAAATATTGTGATACTAATGGCATCGATCACAATTTCTCTGCTTCAAGGACACCTCAACAAAATGGAGTTGTGGAACGTAAGAATAGAGTGCTCACTGAAATGGCTAGAGCAATGTTAAATGAAAAGAATGTGTCTCAAGTTTTCTGGGCTGATGCTATGAGTACAGCATGTTATATTTAAAATAGAGCCTATATTAGAACAAAACTCGGAAAGACACCATACGAGTTGTATAAAGGAAGGAAGCCAAACATTGCTCATCTACACATCTTTGGTTGTAAGTGTTTCATTCATAATAATGGTAAAGATAACTTAGGAAAATTTGATTCTAAAACTGATGAAGGAATTTTCCTAGGATATTCTAACTGAAGTAAAGCATATAGAGTTTTCAATAAAAGAATATGTGTTGTTGAAGAATCAATTCATGTTGTATTTGATGAATTTGAATCCTCTGACAAAATCATTGATGAAGAGTAGGAAGTTGTTTTAAATCAAGAAAATGGTTAATCTATTTCTAAATCTCTTATTCCAGAAGTTGATGAAACCAAGGAAGAAGAGCAGTCACTAGGACAACCTAGAGCCTGGAAATATAATAAAAGTCATCCCTTAGATCAAGTCATAGGAGATGTGAATGAAGGGATCAAAACTAGAAATAGAATTTTTAATGAAGTTAGTTTTTCTGCATTCATTTCTGAGATTGAACCTTCTAAATTGATGAAGCCCTATCAGACAATGATTGGGTGATAGCAATGCAAGAAGAACTAAACCAATTTGAAAGAAATCAAGTTTGGGATTTGGTACCCCGACCCAAGGATCATCCGATCATTGGCACTAAATGGGTATTCAAGAACAAACTAGATGAATCCGTAGTTATTGTCAGAAACAAGGCAAGATTAGTGGCCAAAGGCTATAATCAGGAAGAAGAAATTGATTATGAGGAAACGTATGCTCTAGTGGCTAGATTGGAAGCTATACGAGTACTCTTAGCCTTTGCATGCATCAAAGGATTCAAACTCTATCAAATGGATGTGAAGAGTGCATTTCTAAATGGCTATATCATGGAAGAAATGTATGTAGATCAACCTCTTGGTTTTGAAGATGTAACCAAACCTGACCATGTTTTTAAACTTAGAAAAGCTTTATATGGTTTAAAACAAGCTCCTAGAGCATGGTACGAAAGGCTCATTAAATTTCTCATTGATCAAGGTTTTGTATGAGGAAAAGTTGATACAACACTTTTTACAAAATAAAAATGTGATGATATTTTAATTGTTCAAATATATGTTGATTGCATTATTTTCGGTGCTACTAATGAATCTCTGTGTAAGGAATTTTCTGAGATAATGCAGGGAGAGTTTGAGATGTCAATGATGGGAGAATTGAATTTCTTTCTTGGTTTGCAAATCAAATAAAGAAAGAATGGAATCTTCATATCTCAAACAAACTACTTGAAAGAGTTATTGAAGAAGTATTGAATGGATGAAGCAAATGGAACAGACACACCTATGAGCTCAACAACGTTGCTTGATGCTGATGTCAAAGGGAAAGACTACAACATCACAAAATACAGAGGAATGATTGGATCATTACTCTATCTCACGGCAAGCAGACCGGACATCCAATTTAGTGTTGGCATATGTGCAAGATATCAATCAGCACCAAAGGAATCACATGCCGAAACTATCAAACGAATCTTTAGATACCTTGCTGACACACCAGAATTGGGTCTGTGGTATCCTAAAGGAAGAAGTGAATATTTGGTTGCATATTCAGATTCTGATCATGGAGGATATAAGACAGACAGAAAGAGCACCAGTAGACAAGGTCAATTTCTTGGAGGATCTCTTGTATCATGGTTCAGCAAGAAACAAAATACAGTGTCTCTTTCGTCAATAGAAGCCGAATATGTTGCAGTCTCAAGTTGTTGTGCACAAGTGATTTGGCTAAAACAACAACTACAAGATCTTGGTATTTATCTCAAAGAAATACCAATCTACTGTGACAATACCAGTACGATAAGCTTGGCAAAGAATCCAGTTCAACATTCTAGAACAAAGCATATCGATGTCAGACATCACTTCATCAGAGATCATGTCCAAAAGAAAGATGTGAAAGTGATATTCATTCCTACTCATCTTCAACTAGCTAATATCTTCACCAAACCTCTTGCAAAAGATCAATTTCTATATATTAGAAAAGAATTGGGAATGGTAAATCCCAATGAATCGTAAGTTATTTTGGTTTCTCATAATGTTAGATAATGTTATTTGATAATGTTTTGATGATTACTAACTTAAGCATCAGAGTATGTAGAAATTTGTTTTGTAGGAAGATTGAAACTCTGTTTTGAGAAATAAAAACAAAGGTTATCAAAGGACACCATTACTGGAGTGCCAACTTCAATTAATGTCTAACAGTGCAGCATTACCCTAGGGACAACTTGAAGTAAAAGAGCACATTACTCGAGTGAGTACTCGAGTAATGGTCTTCCAAAACTGGCAGTAAAGTCTCAAGTCACCTGGAATTTAAATCAAACGGTTCATTTGGTGGGAAATGAACAGTCAAAAAGTAGAAAAGACAGGTTACCCGAGGGAAGCCTCAAGTAAACTTGAAGTTTACTCGAGTAAGGCCTCGAGTAACTGCAGGTCCAGATCACAAACTCAAATTTGTTCTTAAACGGCTATCAAATGATCGAGGGAACACACATGGATAATTACAATATTATTCATGCCAGGTACGCAACTTAAATGAATTATTTTTAGAATTTTCTATAAGATCACTCGAGTAGGGACTCGAGTAAATTTGATAATTACTCGAGTAAGGCTTCGAGTAACGTCAGGTTCTAGGTCTTTAATTGTCGCAAACTCGGTCATTTCCACAAAATCTCCTCGAGTAAATCACCCAATCCTCTCACAAAAATTGTTCACAATCTCTTCCTTACTTAATTTCCATCAAAACCCATCAAATCTTAGCCCCAAAAACTTCCTAACTCGCGACTTCTCACTCTGTTTTTTTCTAAGATTTCAAGTTTCTCTGAATCAAAATGGTTAGAACCAAAAATCTTACTTCTACAGACTCTTCTGGATCTCCACAACTCTCTGACCCTCTTTCCTCTCCTCCTAGGAAGAGACGAAAGCTCACTCCTAGATCAAAGGCCAAAATCCAACCGAAACCTCAACCTAAACCAATGGAGAAAGGTGTTGTGATTAAAGAGCCAGTGGTCACATGGGCTCAATCAAAGAAAAGCACCTCAACTAGGAGAGGCAAAAGCACCAAGTCTCCTTCTCCTCTTCCTTCTGATTCTTCCACTCCTTCTTTTACTCCAAAACCCTCCAAAAAGCCAAAGTATGATGTGAATGTGGCTAAAGCAATGGTTGGGATTCTTGATCAAATAGAGAAGGGCCAATCCTCTAAAAAGTCAGAATTGCCAGAAGAGGAAATCACTAAACCTCCAAAGGGGTTCAATGTCAACAAATTAGAGGAATCTCAGAAGTATCTCACACAGTTCTCAAGAAGAAAAGTCTGCAAAACTCACAGTGTGGATCTCAAGGTACTTCAGGAGGTATTGAAGTATGACCTAAGTCCCTTTCTTGAACCTTTTATGCCTTGGCTGTCAATTAGACTTCTTTTTTGCACAAAAATAGTTACTCATTTTTACTGTATCCTAGAAATCCTAGATGAACCCAATAGAACTTCTGCAGAGGAAGAAATGACCACAACAGTTAGAGGCTAGAAAATCCTTATCTCACCCTCTAGGATCAATGTTTGGTTAGGAATAGAAAACCCTCCAGATGACATCTATTCCAAGCTTGAACCAAACCAGATTTTCACTGTCCTTAGACCTGGTGAGCTTGTAGGTCCTCTTAACTTCAATCCAAGTGACATGTGTGATTATCACAGGGTTCTTTGGTATATTTACTCTAGATCCCTTGTGAACAAAGCCAATAACTATGCCCATTTCTCTGACCGGGACTATAGGTGGTTTGCTTCCCTACTCCTGAAGGAACAAAAGGACTTGGGAGAATATATTTTCTCTGAGATGAAGAGGTATAAAATAGAAGGGAAAGCTACTACTCCTATGCCATATCCTCAGTTTATCTCTCTTATCCTTAAAAAAACAAGATATGGTACTTGGAGAATAAAGAGCCTATTGAAAGGATCACTTCAATTGGAAGAAACTAGATTAGGAAGCTTAATATTGTGATTCCTCTCAAGGGTCCTCTGGAGTCAAGTCCAAAGAAGAAGAAGAAGACAGAGACTGAGACGAGTAAAATGGATGACATTCAGTCTTCTGCTCCAGCTGCCACTACCTCTTCACCCTCTTTCCTCAATACTACACTTCAACACTTCATGGAGAATATGCAAAGAGGATTTCACGTAGACATCACCAACACCAATGCTGAGTTTATAACTCACATGAATGACAAAATGGCTGAGTTGGTTGAGAGGATGGACAAGAGGCACGAGGAGTTGTTAGCTGAGCAGCGTGCCCAGGGTGAGACTCTGAGGTTGATTCTGGCAAGATTGGACTCTATGGGTCCTGGACCTTCTGTTGGTCCATCATCTGCACCTGAGGCATTCTCACCTCCAGAGAACATCTCACCTCTAGAGAACATCCCCTCTGAGTTTCATCATATTGAGGTTGAGCCATCTATCCCTGAGATTTCCTTTCCCAAACTTCCAGATTTTAGTCCACTTGAACCAAGACCTTCTGCACTCAAATTCCCTATTATTCTTCCTAGAGATATCCTATGCTCAGTGGATGATCCTGAAACCAATGAGACTATCCATATTACCATTGAGGATTCACCACCCAGAGCTCAGCCTGAACCCACACCTATACCTATTCCTTCCCCTACTCATACAGAGGAAATCTCTCCCTCATCGTCTGATCATCATACTCTAGGTGCCACAGAAGAGGTTGAGACCACCTCTATTGTTGCATATCAGTTATCTCCAATCCCTCCAAAAGATGACATTCATATTCCTCCACTCAACCTTCTTGAACCAGAATCTTCCAGTTCCTCTTTCGATTCTTCTAGTTCAGATGGCTCCTTGGTCCTTCTTGTCAAGCCTATATCTGCAGTCAGGCCTTCAAGTTCTCCACTTGATTGATGAAGACAAAAAGGGGGAGAAGAGCTTGAGTGATTTTGTGGTTGACTGAGTTTCTTTCATTTTGGGAATATAGATGTACATGGGATTTAGGGAGCTTTTCATACTTGTAATGCAATTTTAAGTTCAATGCAAGTTTCTTTAAGTTTTAATTTTAATTCAAGTCCATTTAAGTTTTTAAGTTATAATACATTGTGGGACTAATGAGTTTATTATGTATGCAAGGTGAATATGTTATGTTTTCAAAATTCTTCAAAATACTTTGAGTTGACACTTAACAAGTTATTTCAAAAAGGTTTTCAAAATTACAATTGATTTCAAGAAGTGTTTATTTGAGAACTTAATTTCAAAAACTTTATTCAAAATCACCAAGTTTTGTCATCATCAAAAAGGGGGAGAATGTTAGATCTCACATATTTTGATGATAACAAAGAATGGTATGAAAAAGATTTGATAAACAAATAATTTTGAACAAAGTAATAACAGGGCAAATTATCACTTGAAGTAAGCACTGGAGTAATGAAGAAAGGCCAAGAGAAAAAGCTGAGAAACTTCATCACTGGTAAAAAATTCTAATGGGTTAATCGAGTAAGTACTTGAATAATGAAACAGAAACTTGAAGTAACCATAGTCAACCTTCAAGTAACCTGCCAACGTTACTCGAGTCATTACTCGTGTGACCAGGTAAAAGACTTCCAGTTGCTCTCGGCCTGCCAACATTACCCGAGTCGGTACTCGAGTAATCAGATAAATCACTTCTAGTTACTCTCGGCCTGCCAACATTACTCGAGTCTGTACTCGAGTCCCCTGCTTCAAGAAATATGTTGCTCTCGGCATTTTCAATCCTGCCAATGTTACTTAAGGAGCTACTCAAGTAACTCACTGTGGTAAGCAAAACTTGAAGGTAATACTCGAATAACTTGAAATGCAATTATCACTTCACTCGAGGCACTACTCAAGTATGCAGGTATTTAATTATTCTTTCTCAAATATTTGAACTAGATTACTCGAGTCAATAATCGAGTAATCTGCAGAATTATTTATAAAGCACTTGAAGTATCTACCCAAGTAAGCTATGCAGAAAATTGATGTTTACTAGAGGCAGTACTCGAGTAACCAGGTAAGCAAACTTGAAGTGCTCTCAGCCTCGTAATCCTGCCAACATTACTAGAGTAAAGCATCGAGTAACCTAAAGTTTATTTGAGAGATTACTCAAGTAGCTACTCGAGTAACCTATGAAGAAAATTGTAACATACTCGAGTAAGTACCCGAGTAAATAGATATTTCCAAGGTTTGTAAATTTGTTTACTTCATGCACTACTCGAGTTATGTGATGTTCATTTATTAACTTGCTATCATTACTCTCACGATGATACTCGAGTAAGTACTCGAGTAAACTTAATGAATACTCGAGGAACTACTCAAGTATGCAAGTCCAGAAATTCAGAAATCATTCCAACGTTCATTGATTTGTTTCCTATGTGATTAACCTTTCATTGTATTAGTATTCTTAGCATATTCACAGATAAACAATGAAGAGATCTTACCAAATAAGGAAAGTTAAATGCAACGTTTAAACACTACCTACCGCCACCTACCGTAAACGGATATTTTTCAAATACTGGAAAAGTCAACAGTGGCTGTGCACACTCTAACGGGCGAGAAGAAAATGTTCCAAGGCTTATTACCAACACATATATATATATAGGAACATCAAAACAGAGAAGTACAACAAGAACACACACATGAACGAATTATCAAATTCACGTTCAATACTTTGTTTTACATATACTTGTAATTATGTACTTCAGTGATTCTTATTCACTCTGTGAGAGAGATATTTCATTCAAACTCAATATTTGTTATTGAGGTAACTTAAGGTTATGGAACCTTGAGTTGGGATTGGATTACAACTTGTAAGGGGGAGTGAGTGTCCAGGCGAAGGAACTTGCTTGTACTGAGGTGCCAAGAACCCACTGAATCTTGGAAGTTATAGTGAAACTCTCAGAGATATTCTGAGGACTGGAAGTAGGTCAAAGTGGTTGTGGCCGAACCAGTATAACTCCTGGTGTACACTTCGGTGATATTTCTCTTTACTCTTTACTGCATTATATTCACCATCAAGTTTTTATATTTGCGATGAAATTTTTAGTATCACCCAATTCACCCCCCTCTTGGGTGAAACGCTTGCTCTAACATATATATGATGCGTGTGCGCGTATAGGCATATTTCAATAGCTAAAATATACTTTTGGTCCTTTATATTTATACTAGATTTCGTTTTAATCTTTTAAGTTTATAAAATGGACTTTTATTTCATAAAATTTAATATCGTTAATGTTATCAACCAAAAATGATAACTGAGCAAAGTTAAGTGGTAAGGTGCAATGCTGACAAATTAAGTTAGACTTGCAATACAACACCTCGTTTAATTTTAATACTACATGAATTTTAATTAATTTATATTATTTTATTTTTTTTAAAAAAATCTAATTCAAATAAATTTTTTAATCCCTTTGTGTCCCCTTTCTTCATCGTGAAACCCTAGCCTTATCACGCAACACCCTTCTTCATCTTCATCCCTATTGTTCGAAATGAGAAGAGAGAAAGAGAGAGAGGATGCGAATTGAGGTCAGGTCGAATCTGAGTAAGCAGAGCTCACACAAGGATTTGACTACTAGAGCTTAATCTAGTTTTGCACATTAGTGCACTAGAACAAAAGAAAGATAAAAGATGAAAAGAGAGAGCGTAAGAGGATTCAATGGCTCAGGGGTATGGAATAATGCTAGTAGAGGCATCTATTTATAAAGGCCCGGCGAGGCTCCTCCTTCATGCCCACCAAGCATCATTAATTTCCTTGATTGATTTCCTCAATCAAGAGGCTCCTTCAGCAAATCAACATTAATGTTGATTGCTTTGACTAATCACACTTAAGTGTGATTCCATCAGTAATAAATGTTGATTTAATCTCTTCTAATTTGATTCGAGTTTTTTTTTCCTGAACAAATAGTCTATCTCATCAAGGGCAGACTTGGATCCAAAGTCCAATATCTCCCACTTGCACTTAATGGACCTCCCATAGTGCGATTCCTAATCTCTCTTGTTTCATACTTGGTGTCTACTGTGGCTGTGTGGGCACAATATCTTCATGAGATTTTTGTTATTGTGATACTAGAAATCCTTTACATATGATCAGCAACCAAGGACACCTATTATGTATATGAAAATTGTTGCCTCATATGCCTTAGGTTTATCCATACACTTAACTCATGGCATACCTAATCCCTCTCGAGTTAATCTTGACTCAGATTGCATAACCATGTGCATGGTATTCACACTTACTAGTCTTTCCTATGACATGTAAGGGACATGTCACAGATGCTAGTGTAATAGTGCAGTTTAGGATAAACCTTTCCTTTTTTACTAAACATCAATCTGTCTTTGTAAGAGGCAAGCTTCACCCAAGAGGGGGGGTGAATTGGGTGATGTTATAAATTTTTCGCTTGATGTGGTGATATGAAAAATATAGTAGATAGAGTAGAGTTGAGAAGATTTGAACACAGAGAGTTATACTGGTTCGGCCTAACAACCAGGCCTACGTCCAGTCCTCAGAGATCAAGACCTACTGAGATTTTCACTATACCTCCAAGATTCAATGGGCTCTCAGAATGCCACAAAACAACAATCGTCCTTGAACGGACTACGAGCAGAAATATTCTCTCAATAAGAAATTTCTCTCCCCCTTACGACAAGTCTTACGTGCAGAAAAATAACCTATGACCCTTCTCACTTGCTTATGTATACAAGACTTATGAGCAGTAACGTTCTCTCCTGCTTACACCACTGTAAGTCTAACGAGCAGCAACGTTCTCTTCTGCTTGTATCTTATAAGGCTTATGAGTGGAAGGTACAATAAGGAATTCTCTCAACTGCTTCTCTCGTAAGGAAATCTACCCTCTCAAGGTCCCAATACCTTGAGATCAAATAAACATAGAATTTGAATTGTATGAAGACTCTCTTACAGAGAAAATGAATAAACACTGAAGATCAATGTGTATACAGAGAAAATGATGAATAGCAGAGACTCGTGTATAAGCTTGTGAATTCTTGTGCTTCGTTGTCGTACTTGACTATCTCTGAATCTCTTTATATATAGTTGCTTTAGTTTTTGCCCGTTTGGGAAATCATCGTTTGAGGAGCGGGACTTTTGTAACTATGAAAGACACGCGCAAGTTTTGAATAATCTGAATGCGGTAGGTATGTGCGTGTTTGTAATGATGTTGTCTGCCGTTATTTGACTTTCTTCGTAACAACTAATTTCAAACGTTCATCTTCCTGCATCACACTTATGATATATTCAAAATGATGTTAAGCAATGATAATAAGTAATGATGATATGAATAAATAACAATAAACCATATTCGGATTGAACGTTGTGAGACTTGGCATTTTTGGTGATCTGGCAGAGCATCAATCGAGCATGGATGGCTCACTCAAGTGATCTTCCTATTTTCCTCTTTGTGCTTCAGTTATCAGGTTGTGCTTGCAAAGTATTTCAGAGAGACAGAATTCTCACTCGCGAGTGATGTGGGGTCTCACTCGAGCACAACTCCTCCTGCTCGAGTGATCTTGCATTTTTCCACTGGGAGTGTCTTCTCGGGTCATCACTCGCATATCATATTAGCAAGAGTGAGATTTTGTACTCGCGGGTGATGTGGTCCCTCACTCGAGCACACATACTCCTGCTCGAGTGAGATGCATATTCTCAAGGAATATGCTCTCAATATCAATACTCGCATCAGGTTTGGAGAGGGATAAATTTATCACTCGCAGGTGATGTGGGCCCTCACTCGAGCACACAGACTACTGCTCAAGTGAGAAGAATATTCTCAAGTAATATACCTTTTATACAAATACTAGCATCAGATTTGGAGAGGGATAGAATCTTCACTCGCAGGTGCAGATGCGTCACTCGAGCAGATGAGGTTGTGCTCGAGCATACTTGCACTTCCTTGAACTTCATGACTCTCGGCCAAGCACTCGCAGTACCTTGCTCGAGTACAAAATGCTCATGCTCGAGCATTGATGTCTCTGCTCGAGTGAATCAAGGAAGCATGATATTACTTGCTCTCGGCCAAGCACTCACGGACCTTCACTCGCATGTGCTCGAGTGAGAATGGCTTCTCTGCTCGAGTGCAAAATCCAGTGCTCGAGTGAATCAGTGAGTATAACAGTGGCATGCCTCTCGGGTGAACACTTTCTGGATTTCACTCGCACCTGCTCGAGCACAGAAGGGATCTATGCTCGAGTGCAAAGCTCATGCTCGAGCACTCCAGTTCAATTTGACAGCAGATACCAGAAAACATTCCTATATGCATTTGGTAACTTTGTAATCTTTTCTTAATCTTATAAAAACATGATTTGCATACAATTGTCTTTTTGTTATCATCAAAACTTGGGATCTAACAGTCTTAACTTGGTCTCTTTCTTAGTTTTTGCTCCTTTGATCGAATCATGTGTGATCATAGAGTTTCAGCTAAAGTAGCTGGCACCAAATCAAGCTTTTCTAATGATGTCTAAGTCCTAAAGGCATTATGGAAGGATTTTTTCCTTCTTGGGTCTCACACTACAATATATCAAGTGTCACACCCCCCCCAACCCAGCCCTTCCTGGGACTGGTGCTGGCTCATATCCTGGCTCCTTATGGCACCAGGTAGCCCCCTGGGTCCCACTAGGCCATAGGAGAAGGATGGACGCACAAGGAATATCCCCGCCCCTCTTGCGGGTTCCTTTCGCCTCCCCACGTCTCGAAGTCGCAACCTGAGGCACAAGTATGCGCTTCACTCCAGTGACATGCATCAGAAACCAGAAAACATAAAACACTAACAATATTCTCTAGAATTTTCCCAAGAGTTCCCAATGAACCTAAAACTTCAACTAAAGCTATTCCCACACAAAATCACTCAAGGAATCCAATGGAAATGCCACAACCACCAAAAAAACCTACTCCATTATTATGCTTTGGTCTTTGGGCAACATTAAACACTAAAATTTCAAAATCACCAAACTCAATCATTCAATCCCAATTCCTTTCTATCTATCCACATACATTCCAAACCTACCAATTCTATACCAATAACATGCCAAATACTCAATGACCCTTATTTTTGAAAATGGGGCAATAACTTCCATAATTTCAAAGCTAAAGCATTTGGCACAAAACTTAGAAGAAAGGTTTCTTTAACTCACCTTAATAACTTTCTCAAAGGAGCTTCTTGATTATCAAACTTCCAAAATTCTTGAAAGCTTAAACCAATACCAATAGGCAAACTATAACCATTGAAATGAAACTCGTAGCTCAAGGAACAACTTTAATGAATGGAGTTTGAGTATTAGAGGTCATTCTTCTTACCTTTTTCAAGCTTTTCTATTTTCCCCTTTAGACAACAATGGCGCCGGAAAAGAGAGAGAAGAGAGAGATGAAGAGAGGTTGAAGATGATAGGAAATGATGACACTCCCTCCCCCTATACCATGCCTAGTGAAAACCAAGGGAAAGGAAGAGAGAGAAAAACATAAAAAATGCTATTTGACTTCTCCCATACCGTCTCTTTTCATAAGCTTGCCACATGTCCCATTTCTATTGGTTCTCCTCAAATAAGTAACCAATTAGTTATTCTAACCACTCCATTAGCCATTTGATTACACATCTAATCCCGTCTTAGTTAGTAATTAATTTCTTCATTAATCACTGACTAATTACCTGATAATTTTGCATTCTTCAAATTTCCTATTGATTATGGCACGGTTATCAAAATTTGCCACAAGACACATAATAATTCAGATTTAATTCACAAATCATTCTCAATAATTTTCATTAGCCTTTAATCAAAATTTGGGGCGTTACAATTCTCCCCCCGTTCAATAAATTTCACCCTCAAATTTGATTACATATTATGGGGCATAAAATCAGGAAATCGTTTCTTCATGTCCACTTCTGCCTCCCAAGTTGCTTCTCTTGGAGACATTCCCTTCCAGACCACCGTCATAAACGGTAAGCTTCAATGTTTGAGTCTCTACTCTTCTCGATCAATGATTCACTCTGGCTCTAACGCATAAGTGAAGTTATCTTGTAATTCAATCTCCTTATACTCAATGATATGCTCAGGGTTTGGCTGGTACTTCTTAACCTGCGAGACATGGAACACATCATGTAATCTACTTAAATTCGGGGGTAGGGCTATCCGGTATGCCACAGGTTTGATTCATGCCATAATTTCAAATGGACCAATATACCTCAGGCTTAATTTCCTCCGCTTGATTGCTCTTCCGATGCCTGTGACCAGAGATACTTTGAGGAAAACATGATCCCCCACTTCAAACTGGAGAGGTCTTCTCCTTTTGTCAGCATAGTTTTTCTGTCGATTCTGTGCTGCAAGGAGCCTCTTTCTGATAATCCTGATCTTTTCTGAAGTTTAATCAACAAGGTCTGGGCCATACAACTTCCTCTCAGACAATTCTGTCCAGCACAATGGTGACTGGTACTTCCTTCCATACAATGCCTCATATGGAGCCATCTGAATGCTCGCATGATAACTATTGTTGTAAGCAAACTTGGCCAGTGGAAGGTAATAGTCCCATTTTCCTTTGAAATCTAGGACACACGCTCTCAACATATCTTCTAATATTTGAATGGTCTTTTCTGACTGTCTGTCTGTTTGAGGATGGTAGGCCGTACTAAACCTCAACTGTGTACCCATAGCTTCATGCAGGGCCTTCTAGAATCTTGAAGTAAAATGAGGATCTATATCGGAGATAATGTTTTTCGGTGTACCATGGAGTCTCACTATCTCTTTGATGTATATCTCAGCCAGATTATCAGGAGAGTAGCTAGTATTGATAGGTATGAAGTGCGCTAACTTCGTGAGTTGATCCACAATTACCCAAATCGCATTATAGTTCCTGATCTTGGGCAGACTCACCACTAAATCCATGGTCACACTCTCCCACTTCCATTCTGGAATTTTTGGACTCTGAAGCAATCCTGGTGGTCTCTAGTGTTCAATCTTCACCTTTAGACAAGTAAGACACTGCGCCACGTACTTAGTCATATCACTCTTCAACCCTGGCCACCAGTACATAGATTTCAAGTTGTGATACATCTTGGTCATACCCGGGTGGAGAGTATACTGACTCTTATGAGCCTCATCCAGAATTCTCAGTCTCAAGTCAGCCTTTAGTGGAACATGGATTATCTTCTGGTAACACACCATTCTACTGGGTGACAAATCATAATCCTAAGTCCTTCCTTGCTCAATCATAGCTCGGATAGACTGGGCCTGCTCATCATTCATCTAAGCCTCTTCATTTTCAGTCCTCAGGTCATTCTCCCCTTGGACCATACCATAACTGGCACACATGATGTTATTCGAGAGGTTTAAGTCCCGAAACTCCTCTATCAATTTCTTCTCTTATATCATCATCGTTGCCACTAGCACCGCCTTTTGACTCAAAGCATCTGCGACAGCATTAGCCTTACCTGGATGATATTTGATCTCCAGGTTATGATCTTTCAACAACTCCATCCACCGATGCTATCTCATGTTCAACTCTTTCTGAACATACAAATATTGGAGACTCTTATGGTCACAGTATAATTCTACTATCACTCCGTACAGGTAATGACGCCAAATTTTCAATGCAAATACTATTGCCGCAAGCTCCAGATCATGAGTGGGGTAATGTATTTCATGCAGTTTAAGCTGTTGAGAGGCATAGGCCACCACACGTCCCTGCTACATCAGGACACACCCCAACCCCTGATTACTCGCATCACTATACACGACGTAAGCCTCACTGGGGTCAGGTAAAATCAATACCGGTGCCGTAGTCAATCTTTCCTTCAGCTCCATAAAACTCTATTCATATCGGTCATCCCAAAAAAATGGTTGATCCTTTTCTGTGAGATTGGTCATCGACAATGCAATACGTGAGAAGTTTTGGATGAACCTCCAATAATAACCAGCAAAACCCAGAAAATTACAAATCTCAGAAACAGTTTTTGGCCTCTTCCAGTGAAGTACTGCTTCCACCTTACCGGGATCCATCGAGACCCCTTCTCATGAGACAACATGCCCACGAAATTTCACTTCCGTAAGCCAAAACTCACATTTACTCAGTTTGGCATAGAGTTGCTTTTCTCTCAATATTCTCAATACAATTCTCAAATGTCGTTCATGCTTTTCATTACTCTTAGAGGAAATCAATATGTCATCGATGAATACTACCACAAACCGATCAAATGCGGTCAGAAGATGCGATTCATATAATCTATGAATACCGACGGTGAATTAGTCAAACCATAGGGCATTACAAGGAATTCATAGTGCCCATATCTCATTCTAAAAGCAGTCTTTGGAATATCCGCTACCTTCACACGTAACTGATGATACCCCAACCTTAGATCAATCTTAGAAAATACACACAAACCAGACAATTGATCTAACAGGTCATCTATTCTTAGGAGAGGGTATTTGTTCTTAACAGTTACCTTGTTAAGTTCTCTATAATCGATACACAACTACAAACTCCCATCCTTTTTTTTCACGAACAATACCGTAGCTCCTTATGGTGACACTGGGTCAGATGAACCCTTTCTCAAGAAGGTCTTCAATTTGTTTCTTCAATTCTGCCATTTCATTAGGAGCCATTCTATATGGAGCCTTAGATATAGTCCCGGCTCTAAGCACTATTTCAATTGGGAATTCCACTTCCTTTTCCGGAGGCAATCTACTAAGATCATTCGAAATACCTAAGGGAATTCTCTCACAACGGGTATATTCTCTAGAACTTCATCTGACTTTCCCTGAACAAAAAAGAATACCATATGCCCTTGGCATCCCTTTTTCAAACATTCCCCGGCCTTAGCCATCAAGAGAAAATTCAAACTACTGTTTACATTTTCATCTCTCTGAGGAGCAGGATAAACTATTTTCCTATTCCCGCAATCCAACATAACATTGTTTGCCGTCAACCAGTCAATACCCAGAATAACCTTTAGTTGATTAAGAGGCAAACAAATCAAATCCACGACAAACTCAAACCCTTTGATAGTGATAACACTATCCAGACAAGCTTCCGCAGCCACAGTCTTAGCACCCATAGGTGCTGACACAATAAGATCAAATGGCAATTTATGAACATGTAATCCTAGGCACTTTACACAGTCATATGCTATAAACGAATGACTAGCACTCGAATCAAACAGAGTTTGCAATGAACTACCATTTAAAAGAATGTTGCCTTGAATCAAGTCAAGAGATTTCCTTGCTTCTTCATGAGTCACAGTGAATACTCTCCCTTGACTCCTGGGCATTGACTCTGTCGGCTGCCCCTTGCAATCCTTGGCAAGATGTCCTAGCTACTTATAGATGAAACACACTACTTGACCCTCACAATTCCTATTAGAAAGTACTTTATTACAATGAGGGCATACCCATTGACCTGAGAATTTTTGGTTCTCACAATCCCCAGAGTAGTATGGCTTCTTACCACCGCCCTTGGATGAAGATTCTTGGCTCCTGTGATTCTAGGAAGAGTTTCCCTTACTAGGTTCGCCACGACCACCGCCCTTATTTGGGTAATGTCTCTAGGTTGTTCTCAATGATACGGCACTCCTCAACCGCTTTGTTGAATTTATCAAACTGTCGGGTGGCCAACCTTTTCTTCAACTCCCTCCTTAAGCCACTGATCAGCATGTCAGAACTCCATTCCTCGTCATCCATCTGCTTGAGATAGGAGGACTAGTAGGCTAGTCGGACGAACGAGACAGGTAGTCATCAAAGGTCTCATTATCTCCTTACTTGATTACCAGAAATTCTGACTCTTTCTCAATTCTTACTGACTTTGGGAAGTATTTGTCATTGAATTCCCCATAGAATAACTCCCATGTCACTGGCACATTTTGGGCCTGCATAGTCATGGCAATATTGTGCCACCATCTATCTGCATCTCCTTCTAGCTTATAGATAGCTAGTTTTGCTTTTACCTCCTATGGGTACTTAAGCACCTCGAAGATTTTCTCCAGCCTCATCAACCAATCCTCCACTGCTTGAGGGTCGAATCTTCCTTTGAACACAGGAGGCATGTGTTTATAGAATTTAGAAACCCAAAACTGAAGGTCTCTATCATTGCGAGCCGACACCCCATGTGATCCTTGGTTCTGCTTAGTATGAGGTGGAGATTCATGGGATCGATTTAACCCCTCAACTATCTCTTCTTATTGGGTCTCCTCTTGGGTCTTCTCTTGGGTCTCCTCATGAGTAGACTGGGCCCTTTCCTCATTTCTCTTGGCCTTTTCTTCCCTGAGCTCTTCCCTTAGCTCAATAATCATATCTCTTTGTTCTCTTATCAGATTCATCATCTCTTGCATCGGACCAGGAGGATTATCATTAAGCTCTTCCACCTCCAGATCCAGTTATCTAACTCTAGGGTGAGCCATTATTATCTTCAGTCTACAAATTGTTCACCCAGTCAGTAATCACACAAATGTATACACATATTCCTCAAACTCTTATATACCAATCAATAATAGGAATATTCACGTGTATACAATCAACAATTATCAATTATCTAATACTCAGGCAACAAACTAGGGCAACTATCCTAGCAATTCCTACAAATTCCAGGAAAACTGCTCTAATACCACAAATGTAACCCTCATCACGATTAAGGCCGCAATTAGTGTTTAAACGTGTTTTATAATTGAATAAGATACAAAAATAATTAAAAAATTTTAACAACACATGTATAAATAGATCTCCATTCATTGATTCATAAAACATTAGGCCTGTTCGGTTTGTTACATGTACAATATCAAAGTATAATTCAAATTCCTGACATTTACCCGGGATAATAACATTATTCCAAAAGTTTGTACAGGGCATCATTGCCCATTTCAATTCTCAAACCGGGGATTACACAAAAACTACAATCCTATGGTCAATTTAATATATACATTATCCAAAATGATAACAATAAAAAACCAAAAAGATAGTAGACAAGACTACCACCGATAGTGCTAATCACCCTTATCTACTTGCTTGCCTCTTGATCCACTTGCCCTGTCTAAAAATGTTATTTGGATAGAGTGAGATTCAAAAAAATCCTAGTAGCAACAGTTTACGTATAGGATGTATGATAAACAAAGCAAGTAAGCATATATCACAATGCAACATTACAATATTCAAGGCTGGGCACACTGCCAGGTCCCCTCAACTATATTCAAGGCTGGGCTCTCGCCACGTCCGCTCAACTGTATACGAGGCTGGGCTCTCGCCACGTCCCCTCACTGTATTCAAGGCCAGGCTTACGTCACGTCCCCTCACTGTATTCAAGGCCGTGCTTACGTCACGTCCCCTCATTGTATTCAATGATTAATACAAACAAGCAATGCATTACACATGATATAGGATAAAGTATTACTACCTTAATCTTTTCTTTCTTGAGTATGGGTAGGCCTTCTACGCTCCGGGCAAATATCAAATCCTAAAGTCATAATTAAGGATGACGCGTTATCACTTATTCCAATTTTCAAATAACTTCATAGTACTTAAATTGGTTACCATTACTGTCTCTTAAATACCTAAAATGCCTCTAATAAATGCCCTAAAGGGTTAGAAGAACTATCCCAATGATCCCTTTTTTGGAAGAACAAAACTCTCATCTTTCACTGTTTCACTCGAGTGTAGACTGCCTCACTTGAGTGATGGTATGGTTTGCACTCAGGTGCTAGAGAGTGAAGGACAATGAGTACATACCTGAGAGCACAAGAAACTTTTAGAGAATGAAAACACTCGAGCACATAATGCAATACTCGAGTGATACCAAATGCTCACTTGAGTACCAGGAAGAAAGTGAAGGAAGTGTTTACCCGAGAGCAAATAGAACTTTCAAGGAAAAGGAGCATTCGAGCACGGGTCTTTGCACTCGAGTAAAGTCTGAATACCCACGAGTGTTAAAACTGCACTTTAACCATAAGTGACAACTCAAGAGGCAAGTTCATGGTGTTAAATACACCCATACTCGGTGAGACAAGGCTTACTCGAGTGAGAACCCACCACACTCGCAAGTGAGGCAACACTCTGGCCCTTTTCACAGAAGTGCAACACAGAAACTCAAGAGAAAATTGAGGAATTGTACTGACTCACTCGAGTGATACCCCCTCACTAGAGTGACACATATCATAAACCAGCAAACGCAGAAACACTGACAATATTCTCTAGAATTTTCCCAAGAATTGCTAATAAACCCAAAACTTCAACTAAAGCTATCCCACACAAAATCACTCAAGGAATCCAATAGAAATGCCACAACCAATAAAATCATACTCCATTATCATGCTTTAGTCTTTGGTCAACATTAAACACTAAAATTCCAAAATCACCAAACTCAATCATTCAATCCCAATTCCTTTCTATCTATCCACATACATTCCAAACCTACCTATTCCATACCAATAACATGCCAAATACCCAATAACCCTTATTTTTGAAAATAGGGCAATAACTTCCATAATTTCAAAGCTAAAGCATTTGGCACAAAACTTAGATAGAAATGTTTCTTTAACTCACCTTAATAACTTTTGCAAAGGAGCTTCTTGATTCTCAAACTTCCAAAATTCTTGAAAGCTCAAACTAATACCAATAGGCAAACTATAACCACAGAAATGAAGCTCTTAGCTCAAGGAACAACTTTAATGAATGGAGTTTGAGTATTAGAGGTCATTCTTCTTAGCTTTTTCAAACTTTTCTTCTTTCCCCTTTGGACAACAATGGCATAAAAATTGAGAGAGAAGAGAGAGATGAAGAGAGGTTGAAGATGATAGGAAATGATGACACTCCCTCCCCCTATACCATGCCTAGTGAAAACCAAGGGAGAGGAAGAGAGAGAAAAACATAAAAAATGCTATTTGACTTCTCCCATACCGTCTCTTTTCATAAGCTTGCCACACGTCCCATTTCTATTGGTTCTCCTCAAATAAGTAACCAATTAGTTACTCTAACCACTCCATTAGCCATTTGATTACACATCTAATCCCTTCTTAGTTAGTAATTAATTTCTTCATTAATCATTGACTAATTACCCGATAATTTTTGCATTCTTCAAATTTCCTACTGATTATGGCACGGTTATCAAAATTTGCCACAAGACACATAATAATTCAGATTTAATTTACAAATCATTTTCAATAATTGTCATTAGCCCTTAATCAAAATTTGGGGCGTTACACCAAGGATTTTCCTCCTATGTCCCATGTTGCAATCTTATTCCCAAACACATGCAGTATGAATTACATTCTATGGTGATTGATTAGCGGTGTATGTCTATTTCATCTTACTTTTCTCATCGTACAAACATAAGTTCAAAATGTACTCAACTTTCAAACCAAAACCCTTTATTCACAACCATTCCTTTTTGTAATCTCATTCATGAAAATGGATTCTTTGCCTGGCTATAGATCTAGTGATATACTTCTAGGTACCCAAACTTCGATCCATTTTCTATATGAATCTCATCTTAGTTGGACTAAGGTGACTCAAATGCAAAGATTCTTCTTGACCATCTAATAGTATCATTTGCTTGTCTTATCTTCCTATGTCCCTTGCAAAAATGTGGGAAGATGGTTGTTTGTGTGAGTGAACTAACCTTTTCCAATATCTATGACATACTGAATTGTATACCTTACATGTATTTTCTTATAACATATATACTATGTCTTTTATCTTTAGATAAAACATGTTCAAGACAGTGTATTCTATTTGAGCCTAAGATCTTCACTTAGTGAATATCAAGCTGCGGGCTTAGTAAGGGGATCTACCAACATTCTGTTAGTAAAAGGTCATTGAACTATTGCTTTCCTTCTCTAAAAGCATATCTCTCATGGGGATATATAAAATGTATGTTTTGCCATATTGTGACACTTACGATCCACATCGTAAGATGTTAATATTTGGATCTCAATATCCATAATTCATTCCCAATTACTCATAAGAACTTCTCTAGCCATACAGCTTCTAGAATGGTGGCAGAACATTTTATGTTCTAATTTTATGGATGACAAAGATATAGTGTCTATTTCTTTAGTTCCCTAACTCTATTATCGCTGGCTAGATCTTATGTTATAGTATCCTTGAGTTGTTACCTTGACAACTCAACCTATGGTTCCTCTCATAATCTTTCCATAGCTAGACTAAAAATAGTTTCCAAGTCCGACCAATTATATTTGGTCTTATACACTAGTATATGCAATTAAGTTACCAACCATATTTTTGCTATGAGACTCTATCCACCTCTTAAATGTTGGATTCCTCATGGGACACATAACCTCATTTAGGTTGTGTCCCCAATCTTAGGGGTGTCCATGGGTTTGTAGTTCATTATACTGAGATGCTTGAAGATTATACTTGTAAATGTCTTAGGTGGTAAAAATGGTACTTTCCTTGTGCAATCTCCATCTATCTTGTCATTCAAGATATATTATGTTCTACCCATTATTTTTCAACTTAGAATTCAATATTAACTTTGATCCTCAATTCCTTTAACTTCCTTGAGACTTGTTTTGGCTTAGCAATATGTCATAGACATAAAGGACGACTTCTCAAAGAATCATCTTAAGACCTATTTTGCTAGTTTAATCATTCCTTTTGATCAATGTGTGCATGTGACAAGATAATAGAAACATCAAACCCAATATAGGATATGATAGTTGTGGTCCCATTAATCCTTAGTTAAAGAGTTAACGTACAAATTCTAATCCTTTGATTCAGTGTCTTCTCATGTCCGACATGAAAATATCTGCTTTTGTTAAACTCCCACTGATCAAGTGGTTTATTCACTTTATAACCCTTTAGTATATCCCTTTTATCTTTCCAGAAACGATGCTTTACCTCCTCTAGGTCAAGTTTTTCTTAAGGTTTCTTACTTTCTTGTATTTAGGCTTGGAGGATGAATCTTCTTACTCTTTAACTAAGTTTGCTTAATAGATCTAGCATCCTTTAGCCTTTTATACTCAAGCTTAATGTAGTGAACCACATTATTGAAGGTTAAAATATGCTTATGGTGAGTAATATTTACTTTCGCATAATCCCATTTATTAGGATTTGTCACAACATACATTTGTTGTTTGTTAGAAAAAACTTGGCACGTTTGTCTTAACTTCTTAGTTTGACATTTGCCTCAAGTATTGCTTGAACAATGTGTTAGGACTTAGTACACCATATTAAAGTTTAACTTAGTTTTGACTTTATGAAAGAAGACTATCAATTCCATCTTCCAATACTATCCACATAGCTTGGATAGAGTTGTATTGCTCATATTGGCATGCCATCAGAAATATGAACAGCCCCATTCTTGTAATGCTTGGTAGCATAAGCTTCTTGTTTCCTTTAGGGTGCTTTAGCCTCTAGATGTTGAAGACTAGTTGGTAGGGATGTCTTTGACATCCCATTCTTCTTAAATGTCTATATTGAGCTTGTCTTCATAAACTCAGTCAAATGGACTTGGTCATAATATGGTAATTTAGATGATTATGGCATACAATTTTGTTTGTTCAAGTAAGATGAAGGTTAATTAGACAATAAGCTCACTATTTTTGTGCTTAGGAGACAAGTTGACTCCTATCCTACTTATGCTAGTTAGCCTACCAACCTTTCAACTGTAGTCTTCACTTGAACGCATTTCCCTTTGGGTTTTTGGATACACTTTAGAAGCTTCTACTCATATAAAGTGGTTATTATACCAAGGTAACAACCATTAAACAAATAATTGCATGAAAATTTTTCATCGAAGAGAATATAATTAATTAAATTAATGGCAAAGAATTTATCCATAAATTTAGTGAAATAGAACATTTAAGTTATTTGAAAATTTGACTCAACCTCTCTTAGAGGCTCCTTCTGGCAGTATAAACTCATGTAGCGTCTTGCTACAATGTTAAGCTCCTCTTAATTATGTTTACATACACTCACTTGGATGTGTTTGTAGTATACCTCCAAAATGATTCCTACATTTCTTCCTATCTCATCCCTTGTCATAATATTTGTGAAAAAGGTTGACTTATAAGTTACTACTTCAACCTCAATTGATTTATTACGGTTGAAAACTTAGGAGGACTTATTACCAATTAATAAGCTCAAGTTGTCCTAATTTTCAAGTTTTATCATAATTGAAGATTCAAGATTGGATAAGACCTTATACTCAAAAGCTCATTTGAATACCTTCCCATAAAGAAGAAGAATATTTTAATAGTAACCATATGTTTCAGTTGAAAGTTTCTTAGTGGTCATTCTAATTTGTTTCATAAAAAAGAAGAATCAATAGACTTAAAATGAGCATTTTTAGTAATTTCAAAGTGTGGAACACCAATTTCCTGACTCAAATAAGATCCAAACTTGCTTCAAAAATATGTAGATTACATATCAAACTAAAGCTCTAGAATTTAGGAATGCTTAGGAACAAAACGCATCTTAATTGGAGGTCTTATGTGCTTACACGCTCCCCTATAAGGTGAATGTTCTACACATCCATGGCTACAACTTACCTAAAAATGTTTGATTTCGAAAACCCAATTTTTTTCGAGTTTTCGGCCAAGGATGACGACATTATGTAACACGACTTGATGTGTTTTCTTTATTTTTTGCAAGCTCTTTAGATCATAGAGGTCAAAAATCTTTGTTTCAATCCATGGATAGGTTTAAAATAGGTTTTTAAAAAGATTGGATTGAATCAAGAAGGAAACATGAGGAAAGAACCTAACGTAAACTCATAGGGGCATTAACATATGAAAGACTTAAACCTGATATCCTAGAAAGAAGTCAAGCTTTGACAGAAAAACCATCAGAGCATAAAAGCTATAAGTTATAAACTCCATTGGGAGAAGCATGAGGGAAAAATGTGCATCCAAAAATAACATATTTGCATATGGATGCAAAACATATACACAGTCATATGAAGCATAAGGAAGCAAAATGCATATATTCATAACTTTGAAAGAAAGAGAACAACATATAAGCATTTGCTAATTCAAGACTTTCAGAAAAAAAAAATATAAGAGAGCACTTGGAGCATCATATGTTTATGTAGTTTAAAGAAAGAGGGAGAAAGCAAACAGAATCATGAAGCAGTGTGTGTGTATATATATATATATATGTCTACATACATCATATAAAAAAAGGACATGCTTTTATACAAATATATTTATTCAATCTTGAACGAATATAAGCACATATGAAAAAACAAAATAGGGATATAATAAAAAATTATATAAGATATTCATTCATAAAGAACAATCATAGCCTTAGGATCATCGTGGCTCTGATACCAATATTAGAAATAATAAAGAGAGGATGCATACTAAGTCATATCGAATCCGGGTAAGCAAAACTCACACAAGGATTAGACTCCTAAACCCTCATCTAGTTTTGCACAGTAGTGAACCAAAACAAAGGAAAGATGGAAGATAGTGGAGACCTCTATTTATAGAGGCCTGAAGAGGCTCCTTGAAGAATTAGGGCTTTGTCGACTTTTGCCTTGGTAACCTCTTCAAAATTTAACTAAGGATTGCAATATAGGAGCAATCCCGGATCGTCTCTCGAAGAGCCTTTTATTAATTACCTAGAAACTAAGTGCAATGATTGAAATGAAATGAGTTAAAAATGATCTTTGAGTTTTTTATCTAACAACTAAATTGCAATTAAACTAAAATGCTTTTAAAACTAATATTTTTGGATTTTTGGAATAAAATTGATATGGAATGGAAATTGGTTAAAAATGCAAGTGATAAATATAAGATGATAATCCTCCAGCGTAATGATTCAAGCTATCCTTGCTTCAATTAATTTGGGAGTGTGCTAGTTCGACAAATTTGCTCAAAAGACCCTTTGAGCTAGCTTGAGTTAGGTGAATTAATTCCTCCACACCGGGTAGAAGTTAGTCCCTCTAACCGAAACCCAATTTAAACACTAGCAATTTGAATCAATGAAATGCAATAACACAAGTAACCAAGAACCCTTGCATTACAATCACAATTAAATGTTCATATCAACCTCAAGCAAAAGCTATACCAAGTCAATTGCATGAAATTGATACTAATAAAGTCCAAGGTGTCAAATGCACACAATTAAATCCAAATACACATTTAATCTCATAAATTGCATGGAACCCCATTACAAAATCTCAGTCCAATAATTAATTAAACTCTAAACCTAGAATTCAATTAATACAAAGGATTAAAGATAGAAATTAAATGGTAAGACACTCCCCTTTAAGCTCCAAGCTCAAGCCATCACCACTACTCTAGAGGATTTGAGAATCAGCCACTGCAATTTGTCATCACAAAGTCCCCAAATATATTCACAGTTTCAGCCATGTAACACATTGATTCAATTAACCAATTAGCTGTAAACAATGAAATTAAGCGCTGAAATATTAACACAGGGAATCAGAGCAAGGCACGGCCGAGATAGTTCAGGAGCAGGGGAGACCAACGGCTGTGATGATTTGGAAGCAGAGGACACCGACGGCTGGGACAAGTCCAGAATAGATCCACAACCTGCGTGAGTGCAGAAACAGAGGCAAGCTACAGCTCAGATGATGTTGGAAATAAAGAAGGCTTTCGGCGATGAAAAAGGAAGATGATGACGGTGTGACGGTGGTATGGTAGTGGGCATTGGAGTTGACGGAGGAGATGGGTGGTGATCGATGATGCCAAGATCGATTGTTGGTGAAGAAGCTTGCAGCGCCACCTAATCCGTTAGCAACACTATGCTCCGATGGTCTCTGCTCTGGTTTGGAGCTCGCCGGCGGTGGAATGTGATGGAGTACAGCTGAGGTGGGTCGCCAGCGGCAATGGTGAGGAAGATGAAGGTTGCCGGCGACACAAGGGAGGACGGAAGGGGAAGAAGATGAAGGTGATGGTATGCGTGATACTCGATGCTCTTTTCCTGTGTGGCGCACTCTGTATATCTCCACTCTCAACTTCATCCCTCTCGGATCTGCGTCTTTCAGCTCGGGGCTCCTGTTCAATTCAGAATATTGGGCCTAACTTCCTTTGTTCCCAACTCCAGAAGCCCAAACCGTATCCCTGGTCAGTATTGCTCCAGCCCAAAACCATTTCCGGGTCTCTGTGTTTTTTTTCATCTCCAATCGGTCTGTTTTTTTCTTTGCTGATGAAGAAAGGGAACAGTAACATAGGTCCTGGTCAAAACGCAAGTTTTGACCAGGGACCTATTTGCAACTTGAAAAGTTCTGAAGGAAGGACCAAAATGCAATATTTTGAAATACTTGTGAGGCAGGACTAAAATTTCTGAAACTTTTGGGTATTTATCTTTAATTCTACCCTGTCCTTTTCTTCATGATTTTTGTAATTTTCCCAAAATCTAGGGCCCCTTTATGTGATTTTCCCCAATCTTCAAAATATTAATTTGACCTCAAAAATCTACAATTTTCTTCCAAAACACCTGAAATGCAATATTAAGCGCAAGATAATATCAAAAGTTCAATGGACAATATAAAAAAATAATAATTAATGAATTTTGACCATTTTTGCCCCAAATTCTCATTAATTCAAAATAATTGCCCCTAACCAAAATTAATGCTTAATAATACAATAATGTCCCATGAAATACATTAAAACCCCAAATTAATCATGGAAAATTCATATAAAAATATGGTTCAATCAATTCCCCCACACTTAGACCTTTGTACTCCTGAACAAAGGCAATGAAGTACAAGTTTCTAAATTTAAATCACTAATGTATTTGAAACATGAGCAATTTCATAATTGGAAAACAATGTATCAATTATTCAAATTCCTCAAGTCAACACTAATCATAGTCAAGAGATGCAAAGAAATTAGCTAACCACACAATTTAAAATATTAGAATGAAGCACAAGAGAACTCTCAAGAAAATAGTGTTTAACTCATCTCACCTTATTGTGGTCATTTCACTCTAATTCACTTAATTAACACCTTACCATAGGCTTATAACAACTCTAACTTCTCCACAACTAATAGCACTTAATGTAATGAATCAAGAGGACTTTAAAAGGCTTGTAATGTTGGATGAAGGCTAGATGGAGTGGATTAATTAGAAAAAAAAATAGTTGATATGCAAGTCAAAGGAAATGAGTAAGTTCATAGCACCTAAATAACTTGATAATCTTTTACCAATTCTTTTTCTAAATCATGAACAAATGCCTTCTAAATATTTCTTTTGCTTTTCTTTCTTTATTCACATCACTTTTCTATTTTTTTTCTTTTGCAATACTTTCTCTCTCTCTCTCTCTCTCTCTTTTTCTTTTCATTTCTTAAACTATACACATTTTTTTTCAAATACCTTTCTTTTCTTTTTCTCTTCTACTTCTCTTTTCTTCTTTTTTTTTCAACTCTTTTTTTTTTACTTACTTTTTTTTTCCTATATACATGGCATTTCAATATATACATTGTTCAACTTTCTATTATTTGGCAAACTACTTTGATTTTAAAATGCCATGAACACTATGAAATAATGACATGCATACAACATAAGAATGGCTCAAAATGGGTAAGCAAATGTGAGTAAATGAGGGTTTGTGTTTAGGTTGAAAGGGTTTAGAATTGAATGCCTCTTTCATTTTCATTGCATTAATGCAAATATCGTTTCGAATAAGAGTTGAAACGAATTCTAGAAGGTGAAGAACTAAGTGAACATGCACACATGGAAAGAATTTAAAGCCCAAATAACCTTCCAACAAGGCTTCTCCCTAATGCTCACTCCAACACAATCAATTGCATAGGAAGCTAACCACAATGCATTTACTTTACTATTCTTAATGCTAACCTTACAAACATAATTAATCAAAACATTGCAATCAATTATAAGAATGCTCAACTCTTAAATGCATTAATGATATAGAAACTTTTCTTTTCTGAAAACAAGGAGTAAGCAAAAATCCAATTGTGGGTTTATTTCTCTCCCCATTTATTTGAAAAGCAAATCATGGTTTCAAAAGTTGCCAAAACACTAGAAATCATGAAAGCTCAAAGAATTTCTCACAAAACACATTTCTAAAGTGACAAATGCGACCCTTTACCACTTAGGACATGCATCAAAGCAAGTCATTCTTGAAAAAATTTGAAACATTTTCTAGTTTAAGGCATTTTTCATTTAAAAACAACCAATGATATTCAAAATGCATTTCCCTCCCCCATACTTAATTAACACATTGTCCTCAATGTGAACAAACACTCGAAAGAGAATGTTGAGCAAGTTGAAATCCAAGGCATAATGGTAATTAAGTAAGGCAGTGGCCACAGATGCAAAGCATACAAAGGGGATTCTTATTATACCTATTAAAACTAAGCAACTTCTACCTTTTTCTACTGGTTTGTGTCCCTCCCCCACACTTATCTTCCTCATACAACAATTAAACTCAAAAAAACATAGGAATTAGGAAGAAAACAAGTGAGGAAAGAGACAACCTGTGTTAGAGAATCTTCAGTCTCTTGAAGGAGAAGTTCTCATCCTTGATGAGAATCATGCATTTGGCATTTGGAACAGCTTCTCCCTCATTGAATTTCCTTGGTGGAGGTGGCTCTGGATCAATCGAAAGAGGTCCAAGGATGTAAGGTGGATATTGGTGCCTTCGATGACCTTTCCAAGAATGTGCCTGCAAATAATCCGAGCAAAGAGCAGTATTCCATCCAAAAATAGAAACATGGAGAGATTTCAAATGAAGTAAAGGCATATTAAGTTTCAAACTCTCCAAGTAACTATCACATCCTAGGAAATCAACGATACTCCCATCAGTAGGAGTCAAACAAACAGTTAAATTCTCTTATATTTGCAAAGTGGAAGGTGCGGAATCCAACTTAGTGTTGGGGTACACCACATCATCATTGCAATCACAAGAGATAGAAGGGAAAAGAGTGCAAGAAGAAGGAGAATTTTTCAAATCATTACCACCCAAAACTTTTGAACTTTCAAAAGAATCATTTTCCTTTTCTATATCGGGTGGCAAATCACAAGAAAGAATCATATGGAAAGAATCATTTTCATTTGTAATATTATCAATCAAAACAGTTGAATCTTTCCTTATGATACTATCAAGCAATTCATTGGAATCAAAAGAAAGATCTTTTTCTAGGCAACGGTCTTTTTCATTCACAACAATCACATTAGCATCCACACAAGATTCAACATTTTCACAAGTGTCATGCTTAGAAACATCAATAGTACAAGGAGATGTATCAAGATGAACGGTAGAATCAACCACTTCACTAAATGCTTTCTTTCGAAACTCAACAAGCAAGTGGCATTTATCATGATAACAATCAACACATATTTGATCTACCGCACAAGAACATGAAGATATATCATTCAGTTGACCACAATCATCCCTAGTACTATGAAGAAAAGCATTTTCAACAATAGAAGCATCACACAAAGAAGTAGAAGCAAGATCATCGACAACAACAATTGAATCACTACTACTTGAACTAAGAGGTTGAGCAATTACATTTTCAATATTTGAGGGGATTCAACAATGATTTCCTCATCCACCTCATCATCACTCAAATCAGGAATTGCTTCACTAGTTAAAGTAGTAGAAGAGTCTACTTCTATAAGGATAGGATCATTACCGAATGGTAAGGAAGACTCTTCAATACTATTTTGAACTTACTCCACTTCATATGTTTTGTCTTCCACTTGTGAAGTTGCATTTGACCCTTGAGGTTGGACTCCTTGTTCCTCCTCCACAGGAAGGGAAGACTCCTCTGAAAGTTGAAATCGCACCTTTTTGACTTTCTTGACTTGAATAGGTGGATTACATGTAGGCAATGGAGGAAGAGTCTCTTGTGGAGTGATGTACTTAGAAATCTTTTGTGACAGCAACTCCATATTTTTCTTAAATTGTTCAACATCTTTCTTCCATCCCTCCGATTCATTTGATGGCTGAGTGAGACGCTCAAAGTCCTTTGCCAAACTTGCACGCTCTTTATCTCTTTGCTCCATTGATCTCATTATAGAGGCCATGCAATTAGAAAAGGTGTCCTTGTGTGACTGCTCCTAATTTATAGTACAAGTCATTGGTTTCTGGAATTCTCTAATAACTCTACCAATAGAAGGTTTTTGGAGAGGCACACATGGTTGAGAATGATGTCCATAAGATGGTTGAAATGGTGGGAATAGAGGCTTATGAGGTGGATGGCATGGTTGGAAAGTGGAATGGAATGAAGGAGAAGGGTCATGATATGGCATGTGGTTATATGATGGAGGATTAGAGTGAGGCTCATGATATGGGTTGTATGGTGGCGGAGAAGGTTTATGGTATGATCTATAGGGTGGGTGTGGTGGGTAATGAGATTGGAATGAAGGTTGAAATGAAGGTTGTTGGTAGGGTTTATTGTATGGAGGGTGGAATGGACCATTACATTCTTCACCAATTGGACTATCTTGACATCCCATCTTGGCTTGAAGAAGCTGCAATGTTTGTTGAATAGCATGGATGCTTTCAGAGATGGATTCTTTCCTTTCATTCGAATCTGCTACAGAAGAGTGAGAGTGAACGGATAAACCTTGATTACCATTAAACCAAGCCATGAAATCTAATCACAATAAATTCCAATGAATCACAAAGAGGATTATCTAACAAAAAACTATAAAAACTAGGGGAAGAAGGGGGAAAAAAATCTAAGAGAACACAAATGCAAATGAAAAAGGGGAAAAGGATTTCAAAATGACAAAAGATGCAATATGCTTTGAAAAACATGCAAAACTACCTAAACTAACAAAAATGCAGCCTAAAGGCTCAAGGTACCAATTAATCAAAGATTGACACTTAGATACTAAGGAACCAATTACTTTGCTCCTCAGCAACGGCGCCACTTGAAGAATTAGGGCTTTGTCGGCTTTTGCCTTGGTAACCTCTTCAAAATTTAACTAAGGATTGCAATATAGGGGCAATCCCGGATCATCTCTCGAAGAGCCTTTTATTAATTACCTAGAAACTAAGTACAATGATTGACATGAAATGAGTTAAAAATGATCTTTGAGTTTTTTATCTAACAACTAAATTGCAATTAAACTAAAATGCTTTTAAAAATAATATTTTTGGATTTTTGGAATAAAATTGATATGGAATGGAAATTGGTTAAAAATGCAAGTGATAAATATAAGATGATAATCCTCTAGCGCAATGATTCAAGCTATCCTTGCTTCAATTAATTTGGGAGTGTGCTAGTTCGACAAATTTGCTCAAAAGACCCTTTGAGCTAGCTTGAGTTAGGTGAATTAATTCCTCCACACCAGGTAGAAATTAGTCCCTCTAACCGAAACCCAATTTAAACACTAGCAATTTGAATCAATGAAATGCAATAACACAAGTAACCAAGAACCCTTGCATTACAATCACAATTAAATGTTCATATCAACCTCAAGCAAAAGCTATACCAAGTCAATTGCATGAAATTGATACTAATAAAGTCCAAGGTGTCAAATGCACACAATTAAATCCAAATACACATTTAATCTCATAAATTGCATGGAACCCCATTACAAAATCTCAGTCCAATAATTAATTAAACTCTAACCTAGAATTCAATTAATACAATGGATTAAAGATAGAAATTAAATGGTAAGACACTCCCCTTTAAGCTCCAAGCTCAAGCCATCACCACTACTCTAGAGGATTTGAGAATCAGCCACTGCAATTTGTCATCACAAAGTTCCCAAATATATTCACAATTTCAGCCATGTAACACATTGAATCAATTAACCAATTAGCTGTAAACAATGCAATTAAGCGCTGAAATATTAACACAGGGAATCAGAGCAAGCCACTGCCGAGACAGTTCAGGAGCAGGGGAGACCAACGGCTGTGATGATTTGGAAGCAGAGGACACCGACGGCTGGGACAAGTCCAGAATAGATCCACAACCTGCGTGAGTGCTGAAACAGAGGCAAGCTACAGCTCAGATGATGTTGGAAATAAAGAAGGCTTCCGGCGGTGAAGAAGGAAGATGATGACGGTGTGACGGTGGTGTGGTAGTGGGCGTTGGAGTTGACGGAGGAGATGGGTAGTGATCGATGATGCCAAGATCGATTGTTGGTGAAGAAGCTTGCGGCGCCACCCACTCCGTTAGCAACACTACGCTTTGATGGTCTCTGCTCTGGTTTGGAGCTCGCCGGCGGTGGAATGTGATGGAGTACAGCTGAGGTGGGTCGCTGGCGGCAATGGTGAGGAAGATGAAGGCCGCCGACGACGCAAGGGAGGATGGAAGGGGAAGAAGATGAAGGTGATGGTATGCGTGATACTCGATGCTCTTTTCCTGTGCGGCGCACTCTGTATATCTCCACTCTCAGCTTCGTCCCTCTCGGATCTGCGTCTTTCAGCTCGGGGCTCCTGTTCAATTCAGAATATTGGGCCTAACTTCCTTTGCTCCCAACTCCAGAAGCCTAAACCGTATCCCTGGTCAGTGTTGCTCCAGGCCAAAACCATTTCCGGGTCTCTGTGTTTTTTTTCATCTCCAATCGGTCTGTTTTTTTTCTTTGCTGATGAAGAAAGTGAACAGTAACATAGGTCCTGGTCAAAACGCAAGTTTTGACCAGGGACCTATTTGCAACTTGAAAAGTTCTGAAGGAAGGACCAAAATGCAATATTTTGAAATACTTGTGAGGCAGGACTAAAATTTCTGAAACTTTTGGGTATTTATCTTTAATTCTACCCTGTCCTTTTCTTCATGATTTTTGTAATTTTCCCAAAATCTAGGGCCCCTTTATGTGATTTTCCCCAATCTTCAAAATATTAATTTGACCTCAAAAATCTACAATTTTCTTCCAAAACACCTGAAATGCAATATTAAGCGCAAGATAATATCAAAAGTTCAATGGACAATATAAAAAAATAATAATTAATGAATTTTGACCATTTTTGCCCCAAATTCTCATTAATTCAAAATAATTGCCCCTAACCAAAATTAATGCTTAATAATACAATAATGTCCCAGGAAATACATTAAAATCCCAAATTAATCATGGAAAATTCATATAAAAATATGGTTCAATCACTCCTCCTTCTTGCCCACCAAGCAACTTTATTCCTTGATTGATTTCCTCAATCAAGAGGCTCCTCCAGCAAATCAACATTAATGTTGATTGATTTGACTAATTACACTTAAGTGTGATTCCATCAGCAATAAATGCTAATTTAATCTCTTCTGATTTGATTTAGGTTTTTTCCCGAACAAATATAGTTTGGCCCATTAAGGGTGGACTTAGGCCCAAAGTCTAACACCCATACCTTCTTTCAATTCTTCATCAATCATCTAATAAAATTTTCTTGTTTTATTATTCTAATGAAATCTATGGAACATACTCATTGGTTCTCTTATCCTATTGAATGAAGCTATTATTTGTATAATTTTAAGTTCTAAAGCCAAATGATTATTTTGAGAACTTTTGGAAATATTTTATTTTCATAAACTACTCTCATAAATGAGCCCGTGTAGTTGCATGAGAAATAAAATTATTAGAGATTTCCCCTAAACTCATAATGTTAATGATTTTTTCTTTAGCTATGACTCTTGTCACCTGAGGCTAAAGAGGGAAGTTGAAGCTAGATAGAATAAATTTTATCAACACGTACTCGCGTAGTAACTTCAATAAGGATTTCCAAGTGGAAGGGCCCTTTCCTTTCCAGCATCACTTGATGATCGATGAAGAATTGGAAGAAGGTATGGGGATGAAGAAGAAGAAGGGTGTTATAGTTGAAGGCCAAGGTTTCACGATGAAGAAAAGAGAGAAAGGGGATTAAGAAATTGATTAAAATAGTTTATTTGAATTATATTTTGATCTAAAAATAAAATAATGTAAATTAAGTAAATGCCATGTGTAATATCCTGGATTGTAATCAAGGATTAATAACTTCAAAGGGATGTAATTAATATCAATTAAGCACCTTTGAAGTATATTATGTGAATTGTAATGTAAAATGTGCTTAGTGATAGTTTTGTAAGCATTGTGAGAATCAGGGGCAAAATGGTAAATTTACCGATCGATTGGACAGTTACCAAAGATGAAACTCATTGGTAATTGAGATCAATGGCTAGAATTGAAAGAACAAAGAGGTGGAATCTTGTGCATGAAAATCTATGTGAAATCATAGTAGGGAGAACAAGATGGTGCCAAGTGTTAAGATATGGACCATGGATGAGGTCAAAGTTTTCAAACTCATTCTCTCTTCCTCCCAAGTCGGCTAAGTGCATAGAAAGAAGGGAAATGTGATCATCTTCATCAATATTTCACTTCTCTCTCATCCTCCTCCACTTTTCGCTGAACAAGCTAAGGAAAGAGAAGGAGAAAAGCTTGAGTTTTTGGTAAGTTAATGCCTTCATATGCTCAAGTGTCTTTCATTAATGTTGTTCATGAGGTTGAGGGCTATCTTCCTATGGTTTCAGAATTTTGGTTGGTGAAGTTTGAGAACTTGTGGAAATTTGGAAGTGGGGGAAACAAGGAACTAGCTTGGGAAGAAGTTAAGGTGAGTATTTGGAACCTTTTGGTATATTCATTGTGGTTATTGCTTTAGTTTTGGGAATTTCGAATTTTTGCCCTGATTTTTGGTCCAATTTGAATGCTGGAATTGGTTAGTGTGTTGTGTAGAATGTGGTGTTAAATTGTGTCTTTGAGCCTTGGGAGTTGATTTGGAATTTTGGAATGGAAGGAATTGCATTGTGGTGGATTGTGTGCATGTTGTGTTGACATGTTAAGATTTCTGTGGAACATGTCTAAATGGATGGAATTTGATTGTTTTGATGGCTCCAATGGATTCCTTGGGCAAAATTGGTGTGGAAATGGTGTTTTATGTGAAATGGGTCATTGGAAACAATTGTGAAAAACTGAAAATCTGTCCATTGAAGGTCTGTGCTGGGTAGTCTTTTTGTGTGAGCGTTTTGAATAGGCTAATGATGTTCGAAAATTATGAAACTTTCCAGTTTTAAAGTTCACTTCCTAAGCTTCAAAATGGATATAAAATTTGTGTCATTTCACTTGGTGATCTGGGAGTTTGAACTGTCCAAAGTTTGGCAACAAAACTGTACCTTGTTTTGGCACAACGTTAGGTTTTTGGTAAATATGGACTTTTGTGGTGATTTCTAGTAATGGCCAATATTTTTCCTTGAACAAGGACTTAAATAGCTTTCATTTGGCTTTGGAATCACCTTATTTTGATTTTTCCTGAATTAGTTATGATTTTTGGAAGTTCAGCCAAGAAACAGAATTTTCTTGGCTGTGGCCAGCGGATTCTGGGCCACGGCCCAAATGTTTTTGAGCAGTTCTGGGCTGTAGCCAGTGGATTGTTGGGCCACGGCCCACCCCTAAAAATCAGTATTTTACACTTTTAAAGGTGGTTTTTGGTATAGCCTTTCCCAACCCGTTAGGAATATGTTTAGACCTATAATAGTCACCTAAAGAGTTCAAATGATAACCAACTTAAAGTATTATAGAATTAAGAACTTGGAAAAGAGATTGATTGGTTGTCCCTGATTTGGTTTATAGGGATCGACATTTGCCCTACTCGTGAACCAATGGTACCAAGGAACGTCCGGAAAGAACAAGGTAGTGACACTTCCCTTATACTTTGTGAAAATATATTGTATGTATGTTGGTCATGTGTTGTGATGAGTTGTGATAAAGTTGTGATGCTGCTGCTTATACAGCTAGTGATAGCTGGTGATTTCATTATACAGCAAAAGCTGGTGACTATATTATACAGCGAAAGCTGGTGACTTGTGTATACAGCGAAAGTTGGTGACTATATTATACAGCGAAAGCTGGTGACTTCATTATACAGCGAAAGCTTGTGACTTGTGTATACAGCGAAAGCTGGTGACTTTATTATACAGCCATGAGTGCTGTCGCTTGTGGTGAAAAGCATGTTCTACTGTTATTGTTGGTTGTGATCTACTTACCTGCTATATGTTTACATATTGTATGAGTGAATTTGTTACTACTGGGATTCTTTTGAATCTCATTCTTTTCAATGACTAACATTTCAGACAGGGCAAGCGGCTTAAGAGGGAAGCGGCCAACCAAGAGCGGTTAGGGATTTTGGAAAATATGGGATAGTTGGTTATCTACTTGGATTTTGGATTAATGTATATTACTTTTGGGTTGTAAATAATATTCTGATCACGGTTGTGTAATCCCCTGGTAGGTTATTTTAGAAACCCTTAGACTATATATATGAACCCGGGGGTTGCCGGGATTTTATTGTACACTCTGATATAGGAATGTGATATAACTGCACAGGTAATTCTTTTCGATATTTGAACGTGAGACCAGGATAGCGAAGAAGTTTTGAGAAAATAAAATAAACTTGTGAACAATTTTACCACAATGTGGGAACTTACAATGAATTCTAAACTATCCATTGGTCTCTAAACCATTTAATCACATATTATCGAATCATAATTACGTTTATTAAGTCAGGGTGTTACACCATGTATGATTAAAATTAAATGAGGCGTTGTCTGTGTTGAGAGTCCAACTTACTTTACTAGCATTGCACCATCACCACTTAACTTCGCTTGGTCAATATTTTACATTGGTAACATTAACGATGTTAAATTTCAAGGACTAAAAGTACACTTTATAAACTTAAAGGACTAAAATAGAATCTTATAGAAACATAAATGATCAAAAGTATACTTTAGCCTATTTTAATTTAACAAGCATTGGTGAATTCAATTTAAGTGTAATCAATAATATTTGAAATATATTCTATCATGTATCAACCAATTCAATTCCAATGACTTAAGCTACTTATCTCTAATCATAAATACTACTAGTATAATATACTTTTGAACAAAACAAAAAAACAAAGCAAAAAATCTGCTACAAGAACCGACAAAGACACATAAGCATCCATACATATATAACACAAAATGCCAAACTCATCCGAAAATACATTTTGATGAACCATGTGCTAAAATTGTGAAAAGAAAAAAAGGGTCATATGGGAGAGGAAAAAAAGGAAGGACTTAATCTTAAAACTTTGAACCATTTATTGCCTTCATAGACTGATATGGTGGCTCATTTGGCTTGCCACTATTTTAACTACAAGCATTTAACCAATAGTGATTATTCAACTCATGATGCGCCTAGCTTAACAATATTTTGATTATTTTCACAATTGATTATGTCTAATCTTCAACAACAAGAGCAACAACATTAGCGATTAAGATGCAATTCTATTCTTAAAGAATTTTTTTAATAGCACTCACAACTCTAAAGTACTTTTTAGAGAAATTTTACTCTTAAAGTATTTTCTCAGGGTCAAGATTACACCAAAAATTAGTTTAAATTACCGAGTACTACTGATAAATATTTTGAGGGCAAAATTGCACAAGAAATTACATTAGGGTGATGAATTATACTAAGAAAGTATTTTAGGGGCAAAATTATATCTTAACTCTCATTTTTCATTTAATAAAAGTATTTTAAGGGAAAATATAAGAGCAATGGTAAGAGGAGGGTTGTGTCACATGGAAGGTGTAGACTGAATCCACTGATCATGTAAGAAAGAGAAAGGTTGAGAGCTGAGTGAGAAGAGAAAAAATGTTCTTGATAAAGAGTGACAGCTATAATTCAAAATTTGTAGAAACAAATTTTTTTGAATAGTAGCTTCCATGCTACCTACAGTAGTTGAACTATTGTCTCCTTTCTCGAGTTGACAAACTAACATCTTTCAAAAGCAAAAACAAAATACACTTTACCTATAAAAATATAAACTTTCAAAGTAAATAACGCTAGAGTAAACCTGCAAATACAATATTTAATTATTTTCGCTCAATGTTTGTCAAATTACATAAATAAATCCCATGTTAATGACAATGAAACTTGATATCACATGACCTCCAATGAAGCAAGCAATATACTAATAGCACTTAATAGACATTAATGCCAAACCCCATCTATGACTTAACACTTTTCCCTAAAGTATTAGCCATAAAACTTTGTTCTGCAAGTTGTAAGCAAGCAATATAATAGTGTTCATAAGCAGTCAATATAATGATACCAATGAAGTTTTCCTTTGTTTTCCCCTATTACATTGTAAAGAAAGTTGCAATTCCTTAACTTCAATACTCACTAAACCCCAACGCTTCTACTATCATGATAAAAGTTTCCTTTTGGAAAGTCACTTCTTTTTAATTTATAGCAAAGGAAACAAATAAAAGGTATACCATGCCAACTACTTAGCTAGTACCAATCATTAAATTGAAAGGGGGCTTAAGGTAACACCACTAGAAAAAGCCTATAAGACCACCACATCTAGATCTATTTAGGAGGAGACGGTTTCCAAACTATGACTAGTTGTAGTTTTGTAACTATTGATACAACTTAAGACCAGTTGTGCTTCCGCATAGTCTAAATGATTTTTTCTACAATAGTTCTACATAATCCAGCCTCGTTAAGTATTAAATATTATGAAAATTTAAAAATTTAGATTCTTTTTAGACTGGTCACTAGCACATCCGCTTTAAACATCCTTTTAGAGACCATCATTTCCTTTCAACCTGTCTTAAATGTTTTAGAGTTTCTTCAACTTCTAAAGTAAACTTCGTAATGTGTCTCTTCAAAATCTAAAGCTATCCACTGTAATAAATGTAATCTTCATTCGTTATGTCTATTTACACTCCTCGAGTCCTTTCATTTCTTCAAATTAAAATTGTCTTTTAGGCTCCATCTTCTTTCCTCTCTCAATCAACATAACGTTATGGTGAGATACATCAAAACTTAATCAATTCATCCTCCATTTCCTCCTCCACTTGCACCACCTATACTACCTCCTTCAATATGGGGAGGATCTTAACCAGCTCCATGCAATAAGGAATGCATAGAGCAAAACTTTGCAAGACTCATCATTCAGATGCACACTATCATTAGGAAGTTGAAAGTTGAATCTTGTACTCGATGCTAATGACGTTAAGTATAATCTTTCTTCTAACCCCTCTTCTCCTTCTTCTTTTTCCTCCCTGCCTCTGGTGATGGCGAGGAAGAATAAGCACTTTTTTATTATATAAAATTATGTTTTTTATTATGCATGATATAATTTGCAGCCTTTAAGGAGCAAAAAATTATATTAATAAAAACATTTATTTATAATATTGATATTGGTCTTGATCTTGAAGGTCTCTCATTTGTATGTTTAGTTGTTGTTATTGTCTCTAGCTTGATAAGTTAAACTAATTCTATATATATATATAATTGTAACTTATATATAATATATTAGTAAATTATACTATCTGAGTATTATTAATTATATAATTTGATTATATTCAGATTGGTTGTAGTGGCAAAAGGTCTAAATATGTTAATATGAACTGTCATTTAACTTTTGACCGATTTAAATGTCATTTAATATTCTAACATTCACTTTTTATTTAGACTAGTTAAGATGAACAATCTCTCTTATTATTATTATTTAGACCGCAAGTTAGAAGACGACCAGTCTAAATACGTAACATTTTAACTTCCAACGCATATCATCATGTCTCGTCAACATCATCTGAGTTCTCGCCATCAATTCCAATTATAAATACCAATGTGCCTTTAGTTCTGAAGTTCAAATCCAAAAGTCCCTTTCTACTTCTCTCTTTCTTCTTTGAGCGTCAATACTTTTAATGGCAAGAACAAAGATGCAGATCTCGATATTGTCCTCTTTAGGCTCAGTCACCCCCATAGCTTTAAAATATGTCAACAGGGGACATATCTAGACCCTTATAAGGCTTCTTTCGTTCCCTTTCCAGTTGATGTGGGACATAACATTATTGTAACATCCGAACATGTCGTTGTCAATATTTTCTGCTTTGGGGTCCCATCACGCCCTCATGTCTTTAAAATATATTAAGAGGGGGAGGTATCTAAACCCTTATAAGGCATCTTTCATTTCCCTCCCCAACCGACGAGAGACATAACACTTCACCCACCATTGGGCCTAGCATCCTCCCTAGTATATTGGTCCATATTGACTTAAACCTCGCTCTGATGCCAATTATAACATCAGAACGCCTTATTCTCAGTCCATTTTGGGGCCTTATTACCCCTTATAAGGCGTCTTTCGTTCCTCTCCCCAGCTAATGTGGGCCTTCTGATGACTTTAATGGAAGAAACTTGAGGAAAAGGAAAAATGGTAAAAAAAAGTTAAGATTTTGGGCTATAGTTGCTATAATATGAGGGATAGGATGTACACAAATGAGGAAATTAAAGGTAAGATATTAGTTGGGTGATTAATTTTGATAGTGGAAATTTTTTTTTCATGACGTTATGGAATTTACACATGATTATTATGAATTATAACTTATTGTATTCAAGTCGAGTGTGTATGATAATGGTATTATTTACATAGGTTCTTGTGCTTACAAGTATTATGTAAGGATTGTAGTGATTGTATTGACTGAGAGGCTTGAACTTTCAAATTATATCACTTAAATATTGAGATGTATTCACATAGTTGTTCAAGAGTTAGTAGATATTGGGGATCATAAACTGTTGTGTGCTATGTATCTCCTTGTCACATGCTAGGGAACCCTGGCACATCAAAATAATGTAAATATAGCATTATGGATTCATCTTCAAAGAAAGAGAAGTTTTACATCCGGTTGTATAATGTAAATTGTGAGAAATTTAGTCAACTTCAGTAGTGGGTTTAAAAAGGAACAATTGAGGAAATTGTGCTTTCAAAGTACCATTGGTAGTAATAATGATATGGATAATACTAATGTGTACGAGCAACAATAGAGTTTGTGACAACAAACTAGGGTATTAGAAACCAAGATGAGTAGGTTGCAATCTTGTGGGCTAGTACTAAGCTTGAAAAGGTTGAAATCTTATGGGCTAGTACGAAGCTTGAAATTAACTAAAAACATTTATATAATCAAAGTAGTACCACAAAATCATTACAAGGAAATTATGAATAATTTAACTAATATATAAATAAGTACATTAGAAGTGGAGCTTAGCAAGCAAGATAAGGGAAATTGTGGGGGTTGATTGAAGCTTTGAATTTTGGGGAGAAAATATCTTTAAACCGGGGAGAATTGTACCATCCTAGCATCTCGCTCTCGATCTTGTCCACTTTGGGGTTCCGTCACATCCTGGATTGTTTAGTCTAAGGATTGTCTCTTGGATTGATGATGATCATATGATGGCCTGGGTAAAGCCCCCTCTTTTGTAGAAATATTTTGATGTTTTTTTTTATTTTGTACATGATCATCATATATATATATATGTGTGTGTATGTGAGTGTATATGCATATCCTGTCACTTCTAGGCAAAGATATTAATGAAAAAGTTTCAATCTTTTTATGTCTTTTGATGTGTTACTATTATTTCCTATTGATGATCTTCATCTTTTTGTGTAATATGATCATTCAGATTATTTAGGTTCTTGTTTTTGAATTTTGCTTCTAAAATTTGATTTCATTGTTTTTTAAAATTACATATTAGACTGGTTGTTTTAAAAGACGGTCTCATTATGAATTAAATTATTTTTTTACATATTTAGATCGGTTGTTTTAAAAGCCTTTCTTGTTATGAATATTTTGATCGGTTTTAATGAGGACCAGTCTAGAAAGTTTTGCCCTAGTATTTATACTCACTTTCACTATTAGACTTCATCTCTCACCTCACAGAGTAGTTGCACATGCTCTTATTGTAATATCCTGAATTTTGGGATTAGAAGTTTGAGATTAAGCCTGAATCAAGTGGACTGCTAAGCCCAAGTTTAGCATGAGTCCTAGGAATGTATAAGAAATAGAATGGCTTATAGAAACCGCACTCAGAATATAATATGAATCTTGGTGCAAATTAGTCAAAAGAAAATACTCGATTTCTTTAGGATGTGTCAAAATGACATAAAACCTAACCCAGATCTAAAAGAAAAGGGAAGAAGTGTCTTTAAAGAATGAAGAAATAGAATTGAAAGAATTAATGGTACAAGAATTAATATTGCCATAATCAAAGGTAAAAGAGTCAATTGCCACTTGATCTTGAGGTTAATGTTGGAAACCAAAATGAAGGGCCAAGATTAGCACTTGAAAAGCAAGAGTAATTATGAGGGTTGAAAAGCAAATAACCTCCATCCCCTTATGATAAAAAAACGTCCAAAGGCAAGGAAGGAAGAGAAAGTCAAAGTTTCAACCCACTTTTGAAGAATACATTGGTCAAACTTGAACCTATACATATAAGACCAATTGGGCAATAGATTTCCTCTTCCACTGGACTTATGAATTTCAGTTTTGACCAAGAAAAGTAAGAAAGAATTATCAAATAAAGTCATCTCCAAATTCATTGAACAAGCCAAAAAGCAAAGAAAGAAGAAGAGAAGAAAAGTCAATAAATCTTACTATTGGTTATAACTTGGAAATTGAACAAAAGGCAAGATTTCATGAAGGGAATTGGTCAACAATTCCAACTCCTTTTTGAATGGTATATTTCATCCGAAAGGAGGCAAGAAGGAAAGGGAAAAGTCCAACCAACGTTAATTAACCACACTTGGTTAATTAACTTGGTTTGGAAAAGAAGAAGCATTCTTGGCCACATATTTTTCTGTTTCTTTAGCTCATTTTCGTCCAAGTAATTTTGGAGGCTGAAGTGAATACCTTATCCCCACACATAATTTCTTTAGCACAGTTTCTTTCACAACCATACCTTATTCCCACACATATTTTTCTATTTTCGTCCACTCCCTTATTTAGTTTTAAAAACTATGGAAAAAGAAAGAGAAAAATGAAAGAGGAAAGAAAAAGATGAAAGTTGAAGAACAAGTTCAAGGTAAGAGCTTCTAGCTCAATTTTCACCTTCCAAATCACCTTTTTAGCTCTTGAGGTCTTCATAAATGTTGTTCCTCTAATCTAAAGCTTCATTTATATGGTTTTGTTTCTTAAGGAGAGGTGTTTTGGTGCTTCCAAGAGGAGCCAAAGTTGGAGAAACAAAGAACAAGCCATAGAAAATGAAAGAGGTAAGCTTAAGCTTTGATTTGAGCTTAGCATCTTGTGATTTGGTTGGGTTTTATGAATTCTTTGGTGATGCCTTAATTTTTGTTCATAAAGGGAAACTAGGTTTCATGATGCCTTTGATCATATACATGTGGTTATGTGATGTATAAGAAGCATATGATACTAGTTTGGTGGTTATATTGTGAAAATAGTGAATTGTTGTTTTGGAGGCCATGTTTCAGCCAGTTGCAAGGCAGGTAAAAGGAGAATCATTTTACCAAATTTAAGGTTTCAAATGGATTCATTGGGCAAAATTGTGTGGGAATAAGGTATGGTTGTGATTTTAGAAAGGTTGGATTAAAAACCGTAAAATTGGAATTCAATGTTACTAAGGTCAACACTACCAGATTATGATAAGGTCTTTGTGATGAGATTTTGGATGATCAAACCTTGTTCAAAAATCATGAAAATTTTCGTAACAATAGTAGACATCTTAAGCTTTAAGATGATGGGTAGAATGCATGATTTAAATGTCTAGAAAACAAGTTATGAATTATGGAATTTGAGGCATAGAAACTGGGAAGAATTCTGGACCAGTGAGGTTGGTCAAGGATTATGGGAATTTAACCCCTATAATTGGTAGTTGTTAATATTTTTTATTAAAGTAGGCTTAAAGAGATTTACCTAGGACTTTGAACTACCTCATTTGGAGTCCTAGAGAATAAGTTATGATTTTTCAAAGTTAGGTTAAAAATATGGCAGTTTAGGTTGACCCATGAATTTGTGGCAATGGGAGTAATTTGAGATAAGAGTGGGTCCAAAGATTAGAGAAAAGTCCTAGAGGCTAAAGTAGCCCCATTGGACATTCATTTATCATGGCTCTAATAAGGTAGTTATTTATCTAGGGCCATGAGGTGACAAAGAAGAAGCAACTTCAATGATTGGAGGAAATAGAACAAGTGGAGGACCTAAAGACACAATGTAGTGAACTTTCCTAACTTGCATAACTTGATATGTTTGCATGTGTATTGATGTGTTAATTGCTTTGATAAACTGTATGAAGCATATATAATGAGTGAATCTATGTTTTACTCATGTTGTGTGTAATATCCTGAATTGTGATTTAGGGCTAATGACTTCAAAGGTGATGTAATTAATGTTAATCAAACCTTTTTGAAGCATAAGATGTGAATTTTGACTGGAATGTGTTATAGCCAGTGCCTAAACCATGTATTTCAGGTTAATTGTGAATTAGTGACCAAATTGGGTCAAAATACAGGGGAGGGCGCATGGTTGAGTTAAAGGAATGATATAAATGTGTTTAAGGATGATTTGGTATATGTTGTGATAATCAGGGGAAAAATGGTGAAGTTGCTTACCAATTGGTCAGTTACTGAAGAGGAAACTCATTGGTAACTTAAAGATCAATGGTTGAGATTCACCTATCAAGGAATCAAGTGGGGTGGAATCATGTGTTTTGAGTTCAAATGGAATTAGGGTGGAGAGACTAAGATCATGACATGTGTCAAAAGAGGAACCATTGGATGTGGTCAAAATTATCAAAGCATTTTTCCTCTCTCCTTTCTCCCTCAAGTAAGTTTTTGGGCATAGGGAAAACCAAAAAATGATCTCATCTTCATCATCTCATTTCTTTCTCCTTGGCCTCCATTTTTGGTGGGATTGAAGGAAGAGAAAGTGAAAGGTGAGATTTTGATGTTATTATGGTTCTTAAATGCTCAAATTCCATTTTTAATGTTATTCACCTCGATGAGAGCTTCATCTTGATGGCTTTAGATTTTTGAAAGAAGGTGTTTTAAAGCTTGGAAAAGTTTGAAAGCTAGAGAATCAAGAAATTAGCCTTTGGAAGTTGAAGAGGTGAGCATTTGTGGCATTTTGATATATATGTTGTAATTATTGGTTAAGTTTTGATATTTGAGGAATTCTACCCTGATTTCATGAGAATTAGAAATAGATGAGTTAGATATGGTGATGTGTGGGAAATGGTATTAGAATGTGCTATGGTGTCATTGGTTTTGATTGGGATTGGAAAGACCAAGTTTGGTTATTGGTGGGTTTGTGTCCAATGTTTGACCTAAGACCAAACTTCTTGTTAAAGTGGGAATTTGGTTGTTTTGAGGTTACCAATATTTTTCTTATGAAATTTTATGTTGAATGAACTTTGGTATAAGCTTTAGGACTATTGGAAGCATTTTGGGCAAGTTTAGAAAATACTGTCAGCTGCTGCGTTTTGGCTTCTGATAAGCCTCACTCGAGTGAGGTGGGGTCTTACTCGAGTGCAGTATGATATTTTCCCTTTCTCTTCAACGTTTTAGTTAAGTCCTTAGGTAAAAACTGTAAGTGTCTCTCTTCACTTGGTAGTGATTTAGGTCATCACTCGAGCATCCCGTGTCTCACTCAGGTGTAAAGGTGTTATGGGATATGAGGTTGTCTCTCAAGAAAACACTCACAAGCCATTTTCAAGAGTGTGTCTCGGCACTCGTAGGTATTGGGTGGTCACTCGAGTGCACTTATAACTTGGGGTTGTAGTTCCTCTCAGGTAGTCACTCGCTGTGTCTCACCTTCTGGGACTCAAGTGAATCTAAGGTCATCACTTGAGTGCAGATCCCTATGCTCAAGTGCAAATAGCACTTTTTGCCCATTGTTGGTTCTCTTTGTCAAGTACTCGCGAGTGTGAACTAGCCTCACTCGAGTGCAAGTGCTTCATCACTTGAGTGAGTCAGCCCAAATTCAGTGTTGTTCTTCTGAAAAAGGGATCTTTGGGGGTAGTTATCCCAACCTTTTAGGCATGTGTATGGGCTTCTAATAGCTACCTAAAGAGTCCAAATGATAACAAACGTTAAGAATGATGAAAGTAAGAATTGAAATAAAGAATTAATCCGTCGTTCTTGATTGTGATTATAGGATTCGACATTTGCCCTAGCCATGAGAAGCCTCTGCCTGATCACCATCGGAAGGAACAAGGTAGTGACTCTTCTCTTATATCTTGTGTAAATGTATTATATGTGTGTGGATCATTGCTTGTGAGGATATATGATGCTGCTACTTATACAGATGGTGATAGCTGTCATTATCCAGCGTAAGCTGGCGATATACAGTGAAAACTATCGTTATCCAGTGCAAACTGGCGTTATATAGTGAAAGCTGTCGTGATTATGTATACAGTTGTTAGTGTTGTCATTGTGATGAAAGCATTTATCATTGTGTTGTTGTGATGCTGTTGCTAATGATTGCTTACATGCTATATGTTTAGATATTATATATGTGATTTGTTACTACTGGGATTCTTTTGAATCTCATTATTTCCATTGTTAAACCTATAGATAGCGTAGGAAGTTCCTCTAGGTAGCAGCCAACCAAGAGCGGTTAGGAAATTTTGGGAGATATGAGATTATTGGTTATATACTTTGGAGTGGGATTATTGTATATTCTTTTGGAATGTAAATAATATTTTAGTCATGGTTGTGTAACCCCCTAGTAGGGAATTTTGAAACCCTTAGTCTATATATGAACCCGGTGGTTCCCAGGATTTTTGTTGTATACTTTAATATGTACGAATGTGAATTAACTGCACAGGTAATTATATTCGAAATCTAAAATTGAGACCAGGATAGGGACCAGTTTTTGAAAGAATTTCTTAAAATCCTATCGGAAGGAAGGGATAAGAATGATTTTAACTCTCTATAGGTCTCTAAACCATTTTAATTATGTGTTATCGAATCATAATTATACTGATTAAGGCAGGGGGTTACATTGCGGCCATTGGAGTAAAGTGTTAAACATTAAACATGCATATATGTCATTATATTGGCATGAATTTATGTAAGCAAGCATGTCATGCATAAGGCATCTCTTGTATGCAATGGTTAGTACTGTTTACTACTGAGATTCCTCCAAATGTCACCCTCCCTAACCAACCATTTAGGTATGCTGAGAATAAAGAAGAGGTCCATAGGAGGAAAATGCGAAGATGGAATAAAGACTGGAATGTGTCTACTATTCATGTATAGGATTTAGACACTCTAGTAGCCCTGTGTGGCTACTCATCTTGCATATATATGGGAATGAATGAGCAAAGAAGAGATGTAATAATACTCTGATAATAATGAATGGAAATAAGTTAGTAACTTTGTGAATTAAGTTAAGTAATTCGGTAAATACAGGTTTACTAAATGAATTGAGACCACATGAATTAAAGAGTAAGTCTAGGTTTGGGGGCCTAAGTAATGTTTGCCCCTAAGTCGATAATGCTTCTGTAGTATGAAAGAGGCAAGCTTCACCCAAGAGGGGGGGTGAATTAGGTGATATGGTAAATTTTTCGATTGATATGGTGATACCAAAATAACTGTAGATAGAGTAAAGTTGATAAGATTAACACATAAAGAGTTATACTAGTTTGGCCCAAAACCCAGGCCTACGTCCAGTCCTCAGAGATCAAGACTCTATTGAGATTTTCCCTATTCTTCCAAGATTCAGTGGGCTCTCGGAATGCTGCAAGACAACAATCGTCCTTGTATGGACTATGAGAAGAAATATTCTAAAACCTAGAATTTTCTCTCCCCCTTCTGACAAGTCTTATATGTAGAAACAATCCTATGACCTTTCTCTCTTGCTTACATATTCAAGTCTTACGAGTAGCAACGTTCTCTCCTGCTTATACCCTTGTAAGTCTTATGAGTAGGAATGTTCTCTCCTGCTTGCACCTTGTAAGTCTTACAAGCAGAAAGTCCTACTAGGAATTCTCTCAACTGCTTCCATCTTAAGGATATCTACCCTCTCAAGATCCCTCTACCTTGGGATCAAAATGAAAATATAGTTTTAAAGTGTATACATGCTTTCTTACAGAGTGAATATGATAAACAATGATGTACAATATGAATACAAAGAAAAATATGAAAAACAGAGACTCATGTAATGGCTCTGTATAGTGTGATAGAGACTATCAAAATGAGGGAACATGTGTATAGTGTAATGGCTCTATATTTGTCCATTATGTGATAGCCGTTATGGAGCGGAATGTAGCGTTGTAGAGTGGCATGTGTGCATTTGAAATCTTCGGACAAGATATTGTGGTAGGTCTGTAACTTGTATTCTTAGCTGGTCGACTTTGGACGAAATGTTTATGTCCGCCATTATTTACTTACCATATGCATCTCTAATCCAGACTTTCAATCTCCTATTTCACACTTGAACTATATGTTAAATGATGTTTAATAACAAGTGAAAACATTGTGAATAAATAACATTCAACCATGTTTGGATTGATCAATGTAAGTCTATTACGTTTTGGTTTCTGATAGAGTCTCACTAGAGTGCAATATTAATTCTTTACTTCTCCCTTGATTTTGTAAAGCACTTCCTTGTGAATTTGTAAGAGTTCATTTTCTTACTTGCAAGTGTTTAGACCTCTCACTAAAGTGTAAAATGTCTCACTCGAGTACTTATGTATTTTCCAATATGAATTTAAGCCTCTGGATAACAGTTGCATCATTTTTATCAAGAGTGCAATTTTTCACTTGCGAGTGTGAGGAATATTCACTCGAGTCCCAATGTCTCACTCAAGTACAATAGTGTATCTCAACTATAAGCTTCATTTCTGGATAGCGCTCACACTAAGTTTTTCAAGAGTTAGATTTTGTACATGAAAGTGTTGTGGGCCCTCACTTGAGTGCATGGGTCCTTACTTGAGTGCATCAGCATATCCTCATATCTGGACAACATTTTGCTTTGCACTTGTAGCAATAATTAAGGAAGTGAGTTTTCTCACTCACGAGTATTGCTCCATCACTTGAGTGCCAAACACATTACTTGAGTGCACTTCAGGTTCTTCCTTATTCTCAGACAAACACTTCCTGTGTCATACTCACAGGACTCAAGTGAGCTTAAGGCCCTCACTCAAGTGTTGGGGTAGTGGTTGAGGGCAACACCCATTCTCTGTCTCTGACCTTACACACTGTCAAATACTTGCAAGAGTGTGCCTTCTTACTCGAGTGCAAATTAGGTCTTCACTTGAGTGTTGCACTTAGTGCTCGAGTGTTGCTGAAAAGTCTCTAAAGTTAGTAGCTCTCTGTAAGATACTTGCAGACTAACACTTCCTAGACTCGAGTGCAGAACTGATTCTCACTCGAGTGAGTCCTTCATCACTAGAGTGCATCAGATAAAATCACAACAGCTTTCTCTTAACTTTGTGAAATACATTTGATGACCATTTGAATTAATGTTTATCTTCCCAAAGCATGAGTTTCTTACCAAAACACATTATCACCTTTTGTTATCATCAAAACTTGGATCTAACATTCTCCCCCTTTTTGATGATGACAAAACCTTTATGATGGAATTGAAGACTTGATTGATTTGAAAAACTTTGAAAACACTCTTAAGATTTCTAAATGTATATTCACTCAAGTTGCAAGTCACTTGACTCATTTTTGCACTTTACTTCAAGAACTTCCTGAAAAGCTTCCAATGGCCACTCAAGGCAAAGATAAGTCATAATACCACAAGAATTGAATAATAAACTTATTAAACACTTGAAGAACATGAAAATAAGCATAGATTCATTGATAAACTTGAAAAGTACATTGGTAAACAGAAATCAAAAACTATCTAAATGACATCTAAATATACCCAAATAACCCAAAAAATAGCAAAAATCAACAACTATCAACCCATAACCCAAATACATCAAATACATAAAACTCCCCCTTAAACTAGCCCATCAGTTCAGCAGACAACTCAAAATACATCACTTATTCTTCTCCACCATTTTTTCAACATCAAAAGGCGGCTGTGGGAAGGTGGTATCAGAAGGCTGCTGCGGGAAGGTGATATTAGTAGGCTGTGGCTGAGTGTATATCACCATAGAGGTGGGTGGATAAATAGGATCAGGCTCGAATGGTGGAAATAATAGTTGTGGAGCAGATGTTGTAGGCTAGGATGAAGATAGCTGATTAATGGTCACATTGATCGAGGTAGCAGTCTTGGGGTCTGTGTAAGTGAAGAGTACATGGGTCTGTATCTAGGATAGTGAAATGGTGGTGGTAAGTGTAGAAACTAGAGGCATATCAGGCTGAGGAGTCGGAAGTCAAGAATGTAAGAAATTCTCTAAATCATTGATTCTCTTCGATTGTTCTTTCTAAGCCTTAAGCATCAAGTCAAAGTTGGTATTTGCCTTGTCTACCAACTTGGTGTAATATCCCAAAAAGTGATTAAGGGCTAATGACTTCAAAAGTGGATGTAATTATTGTTGAATAAACACTTTTAGAAAATGTGTAATGGGAACTTGGTAGTTTTAGTGATTCCAATGGTTTCCTTGTGAAAAATTGTGTGGGAATAGGTTTGATTGTTGATTTTGGAGCAATTCGACACATTGGTTGAAAATTTGAAAAAACTTTTAAGTGTAATTCTGTGCAGGACAGTCGGTTTGTATAGACATTTTGAATGGGCAAATGGTGTCTAATAATTATGAAACTTTCTAGTCTTAAAATCCACATCCCAAGCTTCAAAATGGACATATAATTTGTGCCATTTCATTTTGTAAGCTAGGAGATATGACTGTCCAAAGTTTAGGATTGAAACTGAACTCTGATTTGGGGCAGCAATGAGTTTTATATAATTCTGGAATTTTGTTGTAATTTTGGGTAATGGCCCATATTTTTCCTATAAAGAGGACTTAAATAATTTCATTTGGCTTTGGAATCACCTTATTTTGATTTTTATTAGAATTAGTTATGATTTTTCAAAATTTGGGCAGAAAATCTGCTAGAAAATCCGAAAATGTCAATTTTAGAATTATGACATCATCATAAGGGAATAATGACATAAGCATAATATAACATATCATTTTCTTCCTCCAAGCTTCAAAACCGTTAGTTTATTCAGCTAAACAAGAGAAAAAACGTTTGAGATTTCTAGAAAGAGAAAGGAGAAGAGAACTCGCAAAGTAAGCCGATTTCTCCGATAATCTAGCTCCTAATGCGTATAACTCCGATCCTAAGCTACTCCTTTATGTTCTTTAAGGTTTGGAAGCTCCTCCTTTGGTGTTAAAACAGCTAGGGTTTGATCCAAGACAAGGAAAAGCTAGTAGGGGCTTGAGGTAACTTCCAAACTCTTGTATATTGACTGTTATGGCTGTTGTGGACAATTTAATCGGTGAAATTTTGCCGGATTGTCATTGGTTTCAAAAATAGAAAATTGATGTGTGGGGCTGTTATGCTACCCAAATTGGTACTAAATGGTAGTTGTAACCTAATAGAATAGTCAATAAAGTGGTTAGGAGTAGAAAGGAACGCGTTTACGAAGTCGAAACCGAAAAACCCCAATTTTCCCTAGCATACTTGAGAATTTTGGCCAGCTCTAGAAATGGGTCTTATAGTTGGATTTTCAATGATTTGATGGTTCCATTGAGTTCAAGAGCAAAAATTAGGTGGGGTTACAGTTGGTCACTTTTTCGGAAAAGCCCGAAAAAATATAATTACAAAAATGCCCCTAAAACCCCTAAAGTGGGGCTGCCAAGGGTAAATTTGTAATTTGTCATTGAATTTGATAATTCCGAGTCCAAAAATGGATTCCTTGGGTGGAAATATGTTAGGACAACCCAGGTTAGAATTTCGGGAAAAGTGCAACCGGGCCAGGTCCCCAGAGGCATTTTTGTAAATTTTCATTATAGACTCATATAACCCTAAGAAACACTATAGAAGTTTCTAAATGGTGCAGTTAGAATTGTAAGATTCAATATTTTCCCTATTCGTGATCCACCTGCGCTAGAGCACAATTATAAAAAACAAGGTAGTGACTCTTCTCTTATGCTATGTGTAAAGTATTGTATGTATGTTTGCCATGTATTGTGATACATTATGATGCTTTGAGATCACAGCGAAAGCTGACGCATAGTGATTACAACATAAGTTGTTGCATTGAGATCGTAGTGAAAGCTGACGAATAGTGTTTACAGCCAGGAGTGTTGTCGTATGTGGCGTGAGCCATATATCATTATGATGCTGCTTAACATGATCATATATGCTATGCGTTTATACACTGTATGAGTGATTTGTTACTACATAGATTCTTTTAAATCTCATTCTTTCCATTGACTAACATTTTAGACAGGGCAAGTGGCTCCAGAGAGAAACAAACTACCAGGAGCGGCTACGATCTTGTAGAGATGTGTTTTTAGATTGTTGGATATCTATGTTGGACTTGGAATTACTGTTTATTTTTGAAATGTAGATATTACGTTGATATTGGTCATGTAATCCCTTAGTTAGAACTTACAACCCTTAGTTTATACATCTATGAAACTTGGGAGTTGCCGGGAATTTGGCTATGCACTCTGATATGTATGAATGTGATTGAACTGTGCAGAATAATTAGATTCGGAAGATGAATCTGAGACTATGTTGAACAAATTTTAGAAAAGAGATTTGAGAAAAACGTATCTGTCGGTCTCTAATTCCTTTAAATTACGCATTTTTGAATCTTAATTACGGTTATCAAGGTAGGGGATTACATTTTTGATATCAGATCTGTAGTTCCTAGCAAGGGTAGAGTTTGCTAGGATAGGTACCTTAGTTGGCTTTAGGGATGGAAGATCATCTATGGATAATTGTTGTGTGTGCACATGTATGTTCTATTAATATAGATGTATATGAGACTTGTGAATATATGTGCATACTATCTTTGTTATATTAATGGGGTAAGTTGTTTGTAGAATGACGAATACTAGAGGACGCCCCAATGTTCCGTATGTAGACCCAGAGGTGGAGGTAGTGCATGACAATCCACCAGATCCAATGCAAAAGCTGATGGGTCTAATCCGGGATCAAAGAGATATGATTGCTGAGTTAAGAGAAGAGCTCAGAGTAGAGAAAGCAAAGAACAAAGAGGACCTGGTTCAATCCACTCCAGTGGAAACTCAAGAAGAAACCCGTTATGAGGATACTGCTAAAGGGTCAGCACGACCGCTGGAGTCTCCACCTCACACTGCTCCAAATCAAGAGTCGCATGGGGTATCGGCAAGAGAGGAAAGGGACCTTCAGTTTTGGGTCACCAGATTTTGTAAACATATGCCTTCGGTGTTCAATGAGAGGTTTGATCCACAAGTAACTGAAGATTGGTTGAATCGCCTTGAGAAAATCTTCGAGGTCCTAGGATGCCCATCTGAGGTAAAGGCACGCCTGGCTATCTACAAGTTAGAGGCGATGCAGATCACTGGTGGAGGAATATCTCCCTCACTCTGCACAGGAGAAATGTGCCGTTGACTTGGGAATTGTTCCAGCAAGAATTTAACGAGAAATACTTTCCCAAATCGGTACGGCTCCAGAAGGAAACATAATTCCTGAATATCAGATAAGGGGATATGGAGAGCTTTGATAACTACCTTTCCCATTTCATCCATTTGTCCTGGTATTCCTCCTACCTCTGGTATAAGGATGATGAAGAGTGGAGTTCTGACATGCTTATTCGGGGGTTGAGACATGATCTGAAGAAGCGGTTGGTCACTCATATGTTTACTAAATTCAACAAGGCTGTTGAAGAGTGAGGATCACATAAAATAATTTAAGAGAACTATATCCTACTAAAGCTACTGTTCATCGCAGTGAACCTAGTAAGGGTAGTACTTCACAGAAGCGAAAGGGATAGGGGTCTTCATCTGGGAGTGGTAAAAAACCCTACCAGTCTGGGAGCTGTGATCAGTAGAGAACTCCTTTTACACCTTGGATCTGTCCTTGTTGTAATCAATCACATCATGGTAAGACTTGTGAGGGTCGAATAATATGCTTTAATTGTAAACATGTGGGGCATACTGCTATTGAATACAAAGAGCCACGACCAGACCAGAGGCTGAAAACTCAGGGCCAAGTATTCGCTATGACCTACGAGGAGGCCCGTAAATCTCCTAAGTTGATACAAGGTAAAATTCTTCTTAATGGCTATTTGTTGCAAGTTCTGTTTGACTCAGGTGCAAGTGACTCCTTCATTGCCTATGATTGCCTGAAGCGCCTGGGATTGCATGTGCATAATTTACCATTTGATCTGAAGTGTCAACACTGATGGGTGTTAAGGCCTTGACTACAGAAGCTTGTCTGAATTGTGTCATAACTGTAGAAGGGCACCAATCTATTGTCGATTTGATTTATCTGCCGCTTTACCAATTGGAAGTCATTTTGGGTTTTGATTGGTTAACGGTGAATAATGTGATGCTTGATTGTGAGAACAAGATGATAGTATATACTGCTTCTCTGAGGGTCGAAGTTGTAAATGCCAGTATGAATTTCCTTTCTACGACTAAAGCTGAAAAATATCTTGAAAAGGGTTGCCAGGGGTATATGGTCTTCTTCTCTGTGCAAGGGGAGATTAGTGAAAGTTTGAGTAGTATAACTGTGGTAAATGAATTCCCTGAGGTATTTTCGGATGATCTTAGAGGATTACCTCTAGAAAGGGAAGTTCAGTTTCCTATTGACATTGTGCCTGGAGCTGGTTCTATATTTAAGGCCCCATACCGTATGGCCCCAAATGAAATGGCAGAGTTAAAGAAACAAATAGAAGACTTGCTGGAGAAAGGGTTTATTAGACCCAATATGTCACCTTGGGGAGCTCCAGTGTTGTTTGTGAAAAAGAAAGATGGGAGTCTTCGTCTATGTATCGATTATAGAGAACTGAATAAGATTACTATCAAGAACAAGTATCCTCTTCCCCGAATTGATGACCTTTTAGATCAACTATCTGGTTCGTGTGTATTCTCAAAAATTGATCTAAGGTCAGGGTATCATCAGCTACGAGTGAAAGCAGAAGATGTTCCAAAGACTGCTGTTCAGACCAAGTATGGTCATTATGAGTTCTTGGTGATGCCATTTAGGCTAACCAATGTACCTGCAGTTTTCATGGATTACATGAACCGTATCTTTTGACAATATCTGGATCAATTCGTTGTGGTATTCATTGATGATATTTTGATGTACTCTAAGAGTAGAGAAGAGCATGAGCATCATTTGAGAATTGTATTGAATATATTGCGTGAGAAGCAGCTCTATGCCAAATTGAGTAAATGCTAGTTTTGGCTATTGGAAGTAAAATTCCTAGGCCATGTTATCTCGCAAGAAGGGGTTTCTGTAGATCCTAATAAAGTGGAAGTAGTACTGGACTGGAAAAGGCCAGAATCTGTGGCAGAGGTACGCAGTTTTTTGGGTCCTGCTGGTTACTGCTGAAGATTCATTCATAATTTCTCACGTATTGCTTTACCGATGACCAAGCTCACGAGGAAGGATTAGCCTTTTGTGTGGGAAGAACATTGTGAAAATGCTTTGCGGAGTTGAAAGAGAGGTTGACTACGGCACCTGTGTTGATTATACCTGATCCCAGCTTGACCTACGTTGTGTATAGTGATGCGAGTAAGCAAGGATTAGGGTGTGTCCTTATGCAGAAGGGACGTGTGGTGGCCTACACCTCTCGACAGCTCAAACCTCATGAGATAAATAATCCTACAGATGATCTGGAGCTTGCGGCCATTATGTTTAGCTTGAAAATTTAGAGGCATTATCTGTATGGTGTGACGGTAGAACTGTACTAAGACCAAAAAAGTCTTAAATATTTGTATGATCAGAAAGAATTGAATATGAGATAGTGATGGTGGATGGAGTTGCTTAAGGACTACAACTTGGAAATCAAATATCATCCAGGTAAAGCAAATGTAGTTGCAGATGCTCTTAGTCGAAAGACAGTGTTGGTGGCAGCAATGATGATTCAAAAGGGGAAGTTAATAGCGGATTTTCATGATTTGAATCTGTCAAATCAGATCCTCTGTGCCAATTATATTATTTCCCAAGAGGAAAGTGACTTGAGAATTGAGATTGAAGAAGCTCATGGCTGGATACAGCGTAATCTAGCTCGAATCAAACTGGGAGAAGCTCAGGGCTATAATCTATCGCCTAGTGGATTGGTTCGCTATCGAAAGAGAATCTGTGTTCCACTTAAGGCGGAGTTGAGACAGAAAATTCTGGATGAGGCACACAAGAGTCGTTATACTCTTCATCCTGGTATGACCAAAATGTACCATAATTTGAAATCTGTGTATTGGTGGCTGGGTTTGAAGAGTGATGTAACAAAATACATGGCACGGTGTCTCACTTGTTAGAAGGTAAAAATTGATCACCAGAGACCGCCTGGTTTGCTACAAAGTCCTGAGATTCCGGAATGGAAATGGGAAAGTGTGACTATGGACCTTGTGGTGGGATTGCCCAGACTAAGGAGTTATGGGGTAATTGTAGACCGGTTACTAAAATCAGTGCATTTCATACCAATCAATACTGGTTACTCTCTGGACAAACTAGCTGAGATTTATATTTAAGAAATCATGAAACTTCATGGTGTTCCATAGAACATCATTTCTGACCGAGATCCCCGTTTCACTTTAAAATTATGGAGGGTGTTGCATGAGGCCCTAGGTACTCAATTAAGATTTAGCACAACTTATCATTCTCAGACGGATGGACAGTCAGAGAGGACTATTCAGACGCTGGAGGATATGTTATGAGCTTGTGTCCTTGACTTCAAAGGGAATTGGAATTACTTTCTTCCACTTGCAGAGTTCGCCTACAACAATAGCTATCATGCGAGCATACAAATGGCGCCGTATGAAGCGTTGTATGGGAGGAAGTGCTAATCACCCTTGTGCTGGAATGAGTTATCGGAGAGGAAGCTGTATGGGCCGGAGCTTGTTGATCAAACCTCAGCGCAGATTCGTATCATTCGTAAGAGGCTTCTTGCAGCACAGAGTCGACATAAATGCTACGCTGACAAGAGGAGATAGCCTCTTAAGTTTGAGGTTGGTGATCATATATTTCTGAGAGCATCACCAGTAACTGGCATCGGGAGAGCTATCAAGCGAAAGAAGCTGAGCCCAAGATACATAGGTCCTTTTGAAATCCTGAAGAGGATTGAGCCTGTTGCTTATCGAGTAGTGCTACCCCCAAACTTGAGTAGGCTCCACGATGTGTTTCATGTTTCCCAACTAAAGAAGTACCAACGGATCCATCTTACATTGTTGAATATGAAGAAGTTGAGTTACAAGACAACTTCACATATGTGATAGAGCCAAAACATATCATTGAAAGGGAAGAACGACGGCTCAGACACCGAAGCATTCCATATGTGAAGGTGATCTGGAAGGGAATGACTCAGAGGGAAGCAACTTGGGAAGCGGAAGCAGATATGTGAAGACATTATCCAGAGTTTATGGCTCAAGTTGTGTGACAAATTTCGAGGACGAAATTTATTTTATGGGGGGAGAAATGTAATATCCCAAAAAGTGATTAAGGGCTAATGACTTCAAAAGTGGATGTAATTATTGTTTAATAAACACTTTTGGAGAATGTGTAATGGGAATTTGGTGGTTTTAGTGATTCCAATGGTTTCCTTGTGAAAAATTATGTGGGAATAGGTTTGATTATTGATTTTGGAGCCATTCGACACATTGGTTAAAAATTTGAAAAAACTACTAAGTGTAATTCTGTACAGGACAGTCGGTTTGTATGGACATTTTGAATGAGCAAATGGTGTCTAAAAATTATGAAACTTGCCAGTCTTAAAATTCGCATCCCAAGCTAAATGGACATATAATTTGTGCCATTTCGTTTTGTGAGCTAGGAGATATCACTATCTAAAGTTAGGGATTGAAACTGAACTTTGTTTTGGGACAGCGATGAGTTTTATATAATTCTAGATTTTTGTGGTAATTTTGGGTAATGGCCTATATTTTTCCTATAAAGAGAACCTAAATACCTTTCATTTGGCTTTAGAATCACCTCATTTTGATTTTTTTAGAATTAGTTATGATTTTTCAAAATTTGGGTAGAAAATCTGCCAAAAAATTCGAAAATGTCAATTTTGGAATTATGACATCATCATAAGGGAATAATGACATAAGCATAATATAACATATCATCTTCTTCCTCTAAGCTTCAAAACTATTAGTTTATTTAGCTGAACAAGAGAAAAAAAATTTGAGATTTCTAGAAAGAGAAAGGAGAAGAGAACTCACAAGGTAAGTTGATTTCTCCGATGATCTAGCTCCTAACGCGTATAACTCTGATCCTAAGCTACTCCTTTATGTTCTTTAAGGTTTGGAAGCTCCTCCTTTGGTGTTAAAACAACTAGGGTTTGAGCCAAGATAAGGAAAAGCTAGTGGGGGCTTGAGGTAACTTCCAAACTCTTGTATATTGACTGTTATGGTTGTTGTGGACAATTTAATCGGCAAAATTTCGCTGGATTGTCATTGGTTTCAAAAATGGAAAATGGATGTGTGGGGCTTTTATGCTGCCCAAATTGGTACTAAATGTTAGTTGTAACCTAATGGAATAGTCAATAAAGTGGTTAGGAGTAGAAAGGAATACGTTTACGGAGCCGAAACCCAAAAACCCCAAATTTCCCCAGAATACTTGAGAATTTCGGCCAGCTCTAGAAATGGGTCTTATAGTTGGATTTTCAATGATTTGATGGTTCCATTGAGTTCAGGAGTAAAAATTAGATGGGGTTACAATTGGTCACTTTTTCGGAAAAGAACGAAAAAGCATAATTATGAAAATGCCCCTAAAACCATTAAAGTGGGGCTGCCAAGGGTAAGTTTGTAATTTGACATTGAATTTGATAATTCCGAATTTGAAAATGGATTCCTTGGGCGGAAATATGTTAGGATAGCCCAGGTTAGAATTTCGGGAAAAGTGCAACCAGGCCGGGTACGGCAGGCCTAGGCCAGGTCCCCAGGGCATTTTTGTAAATTTTCATTATAGACTCATATAACCCCATGAAACACTATAGAAGTGTCTAAATAGTGCATTTGGAATTGTAGGATTCGATATTTGCCCTGTTCGTTATCCACCTGCGCTAGAGCACAATCGGAAAGAACAAGGTAGTGACTCTTCTCTTATGCTATGTGTAAAGTATTGTATGTATGTTTGCCATGCATTGTGATACTTTGAGATCACAGTGAAAGCTGACGCATAGTGAATACAGCGTAAGCTGTTGCATTGATATCGCAGAGAAAGCTAACGCATAGTATTTATAGCCAGGAGTACTGTCATATGTGGCGTGAGCCATATATCATTGTGATGCTGCTTAACATGATCATATATGCTATGTGTTTATACACTGTATGAGTTATTTGTTACTATAGAGATTCTTTTAAATCTCATTCTTTCCATTGACTAACATTTCAAACAGGGCAAGTGGCTCTAGGGAGAAACAAACCACCAGGAGTGGCTAAGATCTTGTAGAGATGTGTTATTAGATTGTTGGATATCTATTTTGGACTTGGGATTACTGTTTATTTTTGAAATGTAGATATTACGTTGATGTTGCTCATGTAATCTTTTAGTTGGAAGTTGCAACCCTTAGTTTATACATGTATGAAACTCGGGAGTTGCCAGGAATTCGGCTATGCACTCTGATATGTATGAATGTGATTGAACTGCGCAGAGTAATTTGATTCGAAAGATGAATCTGAGGCCATGTTGAACAAATTTTAGAAAAGAGATTTGAGAAAAACGTATCTGTCGCTCTCTAATTCCTTTAAATTATGCATTTTTGAATCTTAATTACGGTTATCAAGGTAGGGGATTACACTTGGTGACTTGAAATTCCATCTTGTGGACAAGTTTCTCATATACTTTAAGCAATTCTTGTTTCAGGCCTGCCACTGCTTGATTGATCACGTCGGTTAGATAACCTTGAAGTTAAGCACTAAGGAATGATGGAGGTAGAGATGGACGTCTTACGGAGGACTAAGCCTCATAACCTTTAGATGGTGTGGATTCTTTCTGAGATGCAGGCTTGGTCTTACTGACCAGAAATGCTATCCCCATATGTGTTAATTGAGTCCGGCCAAACCTTGGGATCTTTACCCTCTTGTTTTCCTCCAAATACCATACCTTGTTATACCGAAGAATGAGAGAGACAAGTTGGGGATATGGTATTGTGGTGGATTTAGATAAAGAAAAATGAAATCTTCTCATCTCACTAAAACTCAATTCACCAACATCCCTTTATTGGCTGGCTAGAAAGGAGGCCAACAAGTAGTAATCTTTCTAGGCAAAATGGGTAAAGTTTTTAGACTTGTTGATCATGCTTTGGGTGTAGATATAGTGAAGGGCATGGTGAGAGTCATGCGTATCGATGGGTTTGAAAATGAGGGGTCCAACTGGGTCTTCAGGTCTTAATCTCTGGAAGGCTTCATTGGCTGAGAGTGAGAGTTGATTGCTAGGAGGGGCTACATAGCCAAGAATGTTGTTGATGATAGAGGGGGAAGTCATAATGTGTTGGCCTCTAACAGAAGTGGATATTCCTTCTTCTATTATCTCTCCGGCTCTGGATACAATATTGTGCACTTTCATATTGCAATAAAATTTTCTTACAATAGTAGGGGAATATGAAAGATGCACAATCAACCACGTCTCATAAAAATCCAAGTAAGGTTAGAAGTTCAGGCCACAGTTTATGTCTAAGTAATCCAAATCCACATATACCATAAGACAGAAGCTACGGTGAGTAAATTTAGTGCTATATACCTTCTGACTAAATGGCTTTAGTTTCTAGGTGTTGAAACCTTCTGGAGGGACCGTGTCTTGTTCTTTTTCCTCTGGTGCCTGAGAAGTGGATGGTACTCTTGAGTGCGAACCAGCTTGACTGGACTGGGCAATAGATGAGAGGTTGAGGCACTAGTCTGAGAGGAAATCTTGCCAAACAAGGCATCCAGTTTTGATTTTTCCATTGCTTCCCAGAGTTTTTGGTTGAAAGAATTGTTAGGGGAAGATTCTTGAGGCTCCTCTGTGGCTGTCTTCTTCCCTCTTCCTTTCACTTCTTGTGACTTCGACCGTGTCACAATCAGTTCCTTGAAAGCTACCCCCTTTGTTTTCTTTGGAGGAGGTTGAACATCTTTAGCCACCTTTGTCTTAAGATGCTTCTTCTTACCAAGGGTTGCCTTCTTCTTAGTTGCCTTGGGTTTTGGAGAGAGTGATTGAGTAGGTGTCGAAGTCAGAGTTGCTGACGGTGTTACCGATTCACTTGCCGCGGAATGAGAAGGTAAAGGAGTGGGAGACTTCTGGGAAACTTGAGGAATCTTTGTACAAACCATTTTAATGATTCAGAAAGGATTGGTGATCAATATAGATTGTGAAAACAAGAAGAGAGTTTTCAGCAGAATGATTTTGGTTAGGGCACAAATGAGGATTTTGAAGAGAAAAATCTGACCTTTTAGAAATGATTGAAGAGTTGCAACAAAAAATTGAAGAGATTAGAGACATTTAATCTATGGGTAATAGTCAGAAGTGAAGAGTTGTGATTCTCGAGTGACAACACAGTTTTGAGTGAGAAGAACGAGTGTGTTGTTTGAGCTGTTGCATAATTGATATAAGCCCTGATACTCAAGTGGAAACCTTATGCACTTGAGTGTTCATACTTATGCACTCAGTGAGGTATTTTTGTACTCCAGTGTTGCAACAAAATTTCAAAACAATTACTAGATGCGTACCTGGTTTGATTATATCTTGTTTTGATCCTCATCTTTGTACTCAAGTCCTCTAAGATCACATGAGTAAACCATGCATTGAAGCTAATTTAAGCATTTTTACCTTTCTCACTCAGGTGTTCATACTGCACTTTCAGGTGTGTTTTTCCTGTACTCGAGTGGGATGTTGTCTCACTGTAGTATGATCCATCATACTCGTTGAACTTTGTGTGAACACTTAGTACTTCTACCACCTCTATTAACCTCTATTTTACAAGCTAGAAGTAGAGTATATGAACCAAACACACACTCGAGTTGTGATCCAGTCACTGAAGTGTTGACATGCCTTGTACTCGAGTGAGCAATTATTCACTCAAGTGGCATGCTCACACAATCCTACAAAACAAACTTCTATATACTCCGATGCTTAAGTTAGTATGGCTATCATCAAAATACATATTAAACATAATGATGTAACAAGAAAAATCTTACAGGTCATTAGGATTAACCATCCCCAATTCTCTTCGTATGTATAAAAATTGTCCTTTAGCTATCGGCTTTGTAAATATATCAGCCAGTTGAAGATGTGTCGGAAAGAATTCTACTTTGACATTCTTCTTCTGAATATGATCTCGAATGAAGTGATATCAGATATCTATGTGCTTGGTTCTTGAATTTGTACAAGATTCTTGGTTAAGCTAATGGTGCTGGTGTTGTCACAGTAAATTGGTATCTCCTTTAAGTATATTCCCAAGTTCTGAAGTTGTTGCTTCAACCATAGTATTTGAGAACAACAACTTGCTGCATCTATGTATTCAGCTTCAGTGGAAGACAATGACATTGTGTTCTGCTTCTTGTTGAACTATGATACCAAATAACCTCCAAGAAATTGACATTGTCCACTGGTACTTTTTTGTCAATTTTATATCCTCTGTGATTTGAATCTGAATAGGCCATCAAATATTTGTTTTCGCCTTTTGGATACTATAGGCCAAGTTCTGCAGTGTCTCCTATATACTTGAAGATTCCTTTTATAGTTTTTGCATTTGACACCTTAGAAGCAAATTGATACCTTGCACACATCACAGCGCTAAATTGTATATCTGGCTTGCTTGTTGTTAGATAGAGTAATAAGCCAATCATTCCTCTATATTTAGTAATGTTGAAGTCAGGGCCTTTCACATCAGCATCCAGTAGTGTAGTAGAGCTCATTGGAGTGTCAGCTCCATTGGCATTTTCCATTCCATACTTCTTAAGTAGCTCCTTCAAATATTTGGTTTGAGATATGAATATCCCATTTCTCCATTGCTTGATTTAAAGCCCAAGAAAGAAGTTTAACTTTCTCATCATGGACATTTCAAATTCTCCTTGTATAAGCTTACAAAATTCTTGACAAAGAGATTCGTTAGTAGCACCAAAGATTATATCATCAATATATATTTGAACTATTAATAGATCATTTTTGTTTTGTTTGATGAAAAGTGTTGTATCCACTTTTCCTCTAACAAAGTTTTGATCAAGAAGAAATTTGCTTAGTCTTTTGTGCTAAACTTTTGGTGCTTGTTTCAAACCATATAAAGCTTTCATTAATTTAAAAACATGATCAGGTTTTGTGTCATCTTCAAAACCTGGAGGCTGTTCTACATAATCTTCCTCCATAATGTAACCATTTAGAAAAGAACTCTTCACATTCATTTGTAAAGTTTAAATCCTTTAATGCACGTAAAGGCTAAGAGTATTCATATTGCTTCTAGTCTTACTACTGGAGCATATGTTTTCTCATAATGAATACCTTTTTCTTGATTATAGCCTTTGGCAACTAAGCTTGCCTTGTTTCTCACAATGATTGCAGATTCATCAAGTTTATTTTTGAAAACCTATTAGGTCCCTATGACCGAGTGATCTTTAGGTCAAGGTACCAAATCCCAAACTTGATTTCTTTGAAATTTATTTAGCTCTTCTTGCATTGCAATCACCCAATCATTGTCAGAAAGTGCTTGTTCAATACTAGAAGGTTCAATCTCTGAAATGAATGTAGAAAAAATTACTTCATTACAAATTCTATTTCTGGTTTTGACACCTTCATGAACATCTCCATTACTTGATCAATTGGATGATCTTTCAAGTGTCTCTATGCTCTTGGCTGAACATAATCATCGACATTTTCTTCATTTTGAAAATCATCTGTTTAAAAATCATTTTGATATGAAATGGTTAGATTTTTAGTTTTCTTTATCAAATCCATTTTTGCTTCATCAAAAGACTTTATCTGAGAATCAAGTTCATCAAACACAACATCAATGGACTCTTCAACTGTATATGTTCTTTTATTGAAAACTCTATATGCTTTACTTCTATTAAAATAATCTAGAAATAAACCTTCATTAGACTTTGAATCAAATTTACCCAATTTTCTTTACCATTATTGTGAATGAAGCACTTGCATCCAAAGATGTATAGATAAGCAAGGTTTGGTTTTCTTCCTTTGTAGAGTTCATATTGTGTCTTTCCAAGTGACTTGCTAATGTAAGCTCGATTTGAAATATAGCATGTAGTACTCATTGCATCCGCCCAAAATACTTGTGACATTTCCTTTTCATTGAGTATTGCCTTTGCCATTTACTGGATCCTTCTCAAGCTATTAGGCTTTTTGGAGAAGACCTCGTTTTAATACGAAATGGAAGAGGCAAGCTTCACCCAAGGGGGGTGAATTGAGTGATGTGATAAATGTTTTGGTTGATACAATAATATGAAAATAACTGTAGATAGAGTAGAGTTGAGAAGATTAGCACACAGAGAGTTATACTGGTTCAGCCCAAAACCCAGGCCTATGTCCAGTCCTTAGAGACTAAGACCTACTGAGATTTTCATTATTCTTCCTAGATTCAATGGGCTCTCAAAACGCCACAAGACAAAAATTGTCCTTGTGTGGACTATGAGCAGAAATATTCTAAAACCTAGAATTTTCTCTCCCCCTTACGATAAGTCTTATATGCAGAAACAATCCTATGACCTTTCTCTCTTGCTTACATATACAAGTCTTATGAGTAGCGATGTTCTCTCGTGCTTGCACCTTGAAGTCTTACGAGTAAAAAGTCCTACTAGTATTCTCTTAACTGCTTCCATCATAAGGATATCTACCCTCTCAAGATCCCTCTACCTTAGGATCAAAATGAAAATATAGTTTGGAAATATATATAGACTCTCTCACAGAGTGAATATGGTAAATACTAAAGTACAATATGAATATAGAGAAAAATATGAAAAACAGAAAATCATGTAATTGCTTGTGTATATTTCTTGTTAGATGTTCTCTCGTTTTGATAGTCTCTGATGCTCTGTATTTATAGCTAGTCGATTTTGTCCGTTGTGTGATAGCCGTTGTGGAGCAGAGCGGAGCTTTGTAGAGTGGCATGTTGGCATTTAAAATCTCCAAACAAGATAAAGTGGTAGGTCTGTAACGTGTGCGCTGAGCTGGTCAATTTTAGACAAAATGATTATGTTTGCTATTTTTGACTTATCATATGCATCTCTGATCCAGACTTTCAATCTCCTATTTCACACTGAACTATATGTTAAATGATGTTTAAAAACAAGTAAAAAATTTGTGAATAAATAATGTTTAACCATGTTTGGATTGATCGCTGTTAGTCTGTTGCATTTTGGTTTCTGACAGAGTCTCACTCGAGTGCAACATTAATTCTTTACTTCTCCCTTGTTTTTGTGTAGCACTTCCTTATGAATTTGTAAGAGTGCATTTTCTCACTTGTGAGTGCTCTGACCTCTTACTCGAGTGCACCATGTCTCACTTGAGTACTTATGTATTTTCTATTATGAATTTGAGCCTCTGGATAACACTTGCATCATTTTTATCAAGAGTGCAATTTTGCACTTGCAAGTGTGAGGAAAATTCACCCGATTGCTAATGTCTCACTCGAGTGCAACAGTGTGTCTCAGCTATAAGCCTCATTTCTAGACAGCACTCGCACCATGTTTTTCAAGAGTAAGATTTTGCATTGAAAGGGTTGTGGGCCCTCACTTGAGTGCATGGGTCTTCACTTGAGTGCATCAGCATATCCTTGTATCTAGACAACCTTTTGCTCAGCATTTGCAGCAATATTTGAGGAAGTGAGTTTTCTCATTCGCGAGTGTTGCTCTATCACTCGAGTACCAAAGACATTAATCGAGTGCACTTCTCATTTTTAGGTTCTTCCTTACTCTTGGACAGACACTTCCTGTTTTACACGTGCAGGACTTGAGTGAGCTTAAGGCCCTCACTTGAGTGTTGAGGTAGTGCTCGAGTGCAACTCCTATTCTTTGTCTCTGACCTTGCTCACTGTCAAATACTTGCAAGTGTGTGCCTTCTTGCTTGAGTGCAAATTATGTCTTCTCTCAAGTATTGCACTCAGTGCTTGAGTGTTGCTGAAAAATCTATGAAGTCAGTAGCTCTCTGTAAGACACTTTCAATTTGCTACTTCACATCTATCATAAGGTTCAATCTGCAATGAAAATGAACACAAGATATGCATACATAGCACAAAGGCTAGATGAGTTCCTAACAGGCCATATATAGCACATCCCTAAGTTGAGTTGTTTTTGTAGCTATTAGTTGTATTTTTTAGCTTCTTTTGCAATCCATATTATTACATTCATTACATATTCTTCTGAGTTGTAAAAAGACATGTGAAGAGCATTATATAACCTAATCTAATATGTAACTACATGTATTGAAAATAGGGGATAAGTACAATTAGAGGTTGCAGATATCAAGGTATTTAAACTTGGACCAGTCACTAAATCAGCCAAGGTATTAGGTCAAAGGTCAGTGGGTCAGATCGGAGCTAACCCGGGACCAAACCAGTGAGAAATTGAAGATTTTAGACTTATTAATATGAAATTCTAAAGAAAAAAGTTTAAAAAAATCAATTTTTTTTAAATTTCAGACCAAACCAAACCGGTCTACTGGTCAGTTAGCCGGTTTCCAATCCGAACCGCCCGGTTTGGTTCGGGTTCTATTACCATGGCAGATATAGGCAAATCATTCTTTCAGGACTTGGAAAATGAAAAAAAAAGCCTTCCTTCCATAGGTATAAATGAGATTGTGCTCCCTGTGTGTTGCATATGTTGTGCATATTGAAACATTTTCTTTCATTCTTTTAATCATGAAATAACTTTTTTTTTAATTTCATACTTTGATATTAAACTATTTTTTAATAACTATAGCTATAATGTAATTAGCAATTACAAAGTTTTTACTGTAAAACTTTAAAATTGGTACAACGCAATACTCATAGAATAACACATCAAAATTCCTCAATATCTCTTTGTATATATTATAAAACAATATTTATGTTTTCCTGGCACTTATAAATTTGAAGTCATTTCATTTTATTTTTAATTCCAATAAAAGACAATTCCCAACTTCCACAACAAACAAATATCTCATAATTAAAGATGTTTCATGAATCACTACATTATAATAACAATGTATCATTACATATTTTTTTCCTATGTGATAAATTAAAATTTCATGAAACATGTAGATTTCACTCTCTCCTCCCTTTAGCACATTATTTGAGATGATTAATTCATAATTAATAAGAATTAAGAAAATATATTAGGTGTATACAGACAAAAGTTAAAAAGGGAAATTTATCATGCATTGGTCTAGAGGAATAATAGTTTTACTAATCATCAAATAACCAATAACAAATATATATGTACCGTTTTTACTTTGGCTAACCATGGAATAATCAATGTAGATATTGTTAATGAAGCAATTAATTGAAAAAAATAAATAAATTGTGACATTATATTAAAATTAAATATAAATCTTATTGGAAACTAATATAATTTAAAACAATGTGTCGAGCTACTTTTGCTTACTTGCGTTGCACAGGTGAATTAACTTATAGTGATGGGATAAATAGTGTTGTTTAGCTTTTTTAAAAAAGAAATAATTTGTAACTTTTCAAATTTAGAGAGCTTAATTGATAGATTCAAATTTTAGGCGGCTGCCTGTATAATTGATCCATTCAAAATTAAAAATAACTCAATGTACAATTCTTAATTCCTACTTCTCACAATAGCCAATTAAAACTGAAGAGCCTAAGTGTAACCCCCTCCGTAATTATATCCGAAATACGCAATTAAAATGAAATAGAGACTAATAATAATCAAATAACTGTAGGATCGGTAAGCACAGCGGAAGAATTTAAAAAAAAAATTTCACCGATCCTAATCGAGGATCTATCAACGGCGTTTAAACCAGGTTGGAAGGATTCATACCTTTTTGATGATTCAGAGTTTTCACGATCTCTAGGAGCCAACACGTCAGGTCCGCTCCCTCTACCAGTATCCACACGAATGCTCTCCAACCGAGACTGCATGCTAGCGCCTCTAATGTCTCCAAGGGTTTAACTTGCGGCTCTCAATTCTGATGTACCCTGAGTCTATCAGCTCTATCAAGTTTATAACCCATGAGGGTTATTTTCAAATTTCAAAATTAATCATCATTAATTTCGAAATTAATTAACAATTAATTATCTTGATGAGCTAATTAAATAAATTCAGTTTAAATTAAATCTGTCCAACAGTTTTAATTTAACCTATTTATTTAATCTAAATAAAGAGCCATTAGATTTAATTTATCTTCATAAATTAAATCTGAGATACTATATCTCTATCATGTTAGTTATTAAATTTAATATATCTTAATAAATTAAATTTAAAACCAACACAATATAATAATATCATATAATATATATATATAATATATTTCAAATATATATATATATCTATATAATATTATTAATGAATTTTATATTATATATATATAAATATAAAATTCATCCACCCTAAATCAAACATTATTTCGTGTTGGGCTATTCTTGTGTGCCACCCTGTAGGCCCATATGAAGTTGGCAGTGGGCCAATAACTACACTAACCCAAAAGTCGCAAGCGGCCTCTAGCAAGACATTACGACTACCCAATTCATATCACGATGCAACCTGTCATACAACCATGTCACGTCCCTTTTGTCACACGATATATCGATCAAGGATAAGGCATGGAAAATGTCATCCTCTTGTTCCTGACCATTACTTTCTCGATTCCTGAGTAGCCTGATAACAGAGACAGAAACTCCTTTCATCATAGTATGGCCATACATTTCTCAGGCTCACTCATCGAGGGGCCCAGTAATATCTCTCTACTAATGTGAGGGACAAATTCCATCTTGATCATTCATATTCCTCTACATGAAAAATCACCAAGCCCGATCGTAGCCTTTATCATCCCCCGGTCAAAAGTGACTTTTGACTAGTTCAAAGCTTAGCAACTCTCATGTAGGAATCCATGGTGACCTCAGGTCTAAGGGCATTGTGACGTGGTCATACATTAGAAAATCTTATGACTTGATTCATGTAGCTTTCTCATAGTGGGTCGGTCCAGCACCTTGTACTCTTACAAGTGCCTAAGACTTTGATTCGTATCTCCATATCTTATCAAAGTCATACTGGTCTTGTTTCATCTCTGCTCCCGTATAAATGACCGACCAGGGACATTTTAGGACAATCTTTATGAATTATCCAAGGATACAATTATGACAGTTAACATGCAAATAATATGATAACAGAATGGAGAAATTTCATTAAAATAATAATGTTTAAAGTACAATGATTGGCCCTTAGGGCACAATTTCCAACATCCTCCCACTTGCCCTAGGTGCAATCATTAATTTGCCTAATTCCCATTGCCCTAACATGACGCTCATGCTTTGCCTGTGCAAGTGGCTTAGTAAGAGGATCAGCAACATTATCTTCTCCTGCTACTTTGCATATCTTTATATCATCTCTATCATTGATTTGTCTAATAAGATGAAATCGCCTGAGTATGTGTTTTGTCCTTTGATGTGACCTAGGCTCCTTGGCCTGTGCAATAGCACCGCTATTGTCACAGAACAAATCTATTGGATTTGAGATGGTAGGCACCACCCATAGTTCAGTAATGAACTTTCTGATCCAAACGGCTTCTTTAGCTGCATCTGATGCTGCTATATACTCAGCTTCTATTGCAGAATCTGCTATAGTGCTTTGCTTGGAGCTCTTCCAGCTTACTGCTCCACCATTCAGGAGGAATACATATCCAGATTGCGATTTAAGGTCGTCTTGGTCAGTTTGGAAACTTGCATCTGTGTAACCGGTTACACAGAGCTCATCATCCATTCCACCATAGACCAAAAATAAGTCCTTAGTCCTTCTTAAGTACTTTAGGATATTCTTAACGGCAGTCCAATGACCCTCACCAGGATCTTGTTGGTATCTGCTGGTCATACTTAAGGCAAATGAGACATCCGGTCGAGTATATAACATGGCATACATGATGGATCCAATGGCCGAGGCATATGGAACCTTACTCATGCGATCTCGCTGATCAGGTGTACTAGGACACAGATCCTTGCTAAGATGGATGCCATGAGACATAGGCATGTAACCCCTTTTTGAATCATGCATATTGAACCTATGCAGTATCTTATCTATGTATGTGCTCTGACTTAGGCCTATTAGTCTTTTGGATCTATCCCTATAGATCCTAATCCCTAGGATATAGGTGGCTTCACCTAAGTCTTTCATTGAAAAGGACTTTCCTAACCAAGACTTGACACTCTGCAAGGTAGGAATATCATTCCCAATGAGTAGGATGTCATCTACATAAAGCACTAGAAATACAACTATGCTCCCACTAACCTTCTTGTAAACACAAGGTTCATCGATGTTTTGAATGAATCCAAACTCTTTGACTACTTCATCAAAACAATGATTCCAGCTCCGAGATGCTTGCTTCAATCCATAAATGGATATTTGAAGCTTGCAAATTTTACCAAAGTCCTCTGGATGCACAAAACCTTCAGGTTGTGTCATGTACACATCCTCAAGCAGCTTTCCATTAAGGAAGGCTATTTTGACATCCATCTACCATATTTCATAGTCATAATATGTTGCAATGGCAAGAAGGATTCTGATTGATTTGGCCATTGCAACTGGGGAAAAGGTTTCATCATAGTCTATACCATGAGTTTGAGTGAATCCTTTTCCAACCAGTCGTGCCTTGAAGATATTTACATTGCCATCCATGTCAGTTTTCTCCTTGAAAACCCATTTGCACCCAATGGTTTTTACACCTTCAGGTGGATCGACTAAGGTCCATACCTGATTGTCGTACATGGATAACATTTCAGACTTCATGGCATTTAGCCATTTCTCAGAGTTTGGTCCCACTGTGGCTTCTTGATAGGTGGTGGGCTCATTTTGCTCAATGAGCAACACATCACGGCATTCAGTAATCAGAAATCCATATCTCTGAGGCTGATGTCGTGTCCTATCAGATCTTCGTAGACCTTGTGTTACTTGAGGAGGCTCAGCAACTTGTTGTGAGTCTTCTCTAATTTCCATCTATGGTTCTGTACCATCTTGTGGATCTCGAATTTCTTCGAGATGTACGTCGCTTCCACTGGTTGTTTTAGAGACAAACTCTCTTTCTAGAAACTTGCCAATTCGAATAACAAACACTTTGTTATCGGTGGGATTGTAGACATAGTATCCTTTCGTTTCTTTAGGATACCCTACGAAAAGGCACTTTATGGATCTGGGCACTAATTTATCAGAGGCTTGTTGCTTAACATATACCTCATATCCCCAGATCTTAAGAAAAGATAAACTTGGTTTCTTTCCAGTCCATATCTCATATGGTGTCTTTTCAATTGCCTTAGATGGAACACGATTTAGTGTGAACGCAGCTATCTCTAGGGCATGTCCCCAAAAGGACGGTGGAAGATATGTTTGACTCATCATAGATCAAACCATATCTAATAGTGTTCGATTCCTCCGTTCAGAAACGCCATTCCATTGTGGAGTTCCTGGAGGAGTCAATTGTGAGATTATCCCACAACTCTTAAGATGGTCAGTGAATTCTTGGCTCAAATATTCACCACCTCGATCAGATCTAAGTGCTTTAATTATTTTACCAAGTTGGTTTTGTACTTCATTTTAGAATATTTTGAACATTTCAAAAGATTCAGATTTATGTTTCATTAGATAGATATAGCCATGTCTACTAAAGTCATCTATAAATGTAATGAAATAGACATAACCTCCTCTGGCAGCTATATTTAATGGTCCACATACATCTGTATGTATGAGGCCCAATAATTCAGTAGCCCTCTCACTGTGCCCAGTGAAAGGTGCCTTAGTCATCTTTCCTAATAAGCAAAATTTGCATGTATCATATGATTCAAAATCAAATGAGTTTTAGAAATCCATCTTGATGGAGTTTAGAAATGCGTTTCTCATTTATATGGCCTAGACGACAATGCCATAGGTAGGTTGGATTCAAATCGTTTGATTTTATCCTCTTTTTCAGATCTTCCAGGTAAAGTTTGCAATTCCTCTTCCAATGACCGGGTTCATTGCAGAAGTAGCAAACTCCTTCCTTTGGAGGCTTTGCCTTCTTGGGTGCAGGCTTGGTTTCGGGCTTGTTTGACTCTTTGGTCTTACCACCTGAGCTATTACCCTTCCATTTGCCCTTCCCTTTCTTTTTCATACCCTTTCCTTTCTGAACCATCAAAACTGTGCTAGGCTTTTTCTTAATGCTTTGCTCAGCAGTTTTGAGCATCCCATGCAGCTCAGAAATTGATTTCTCCATGTTGTTCATGTTGTAGTTCATAACAAACTGGTCATAATTCTCCGGGAGTGAGTTGAGGATCAAATCCGTAGCTAACTCCTGGCTCATGGGAAATCCAAGCCTCTCAACGTGATCAATATAGCCTTTCATCTTTAACACATGAGTACTAACTGATGCACCTTCAGCCATTTTGCAGGAATGTAAGGCCTTTGTGGTCTCATACATTTCTTGCCTTGTCTGTTGCTGGAACATTTCCTTGAGATGTACTATCCTCATGAGCCTCCATGAGTTCCAGATCTTTTTGGAGCTCTGGAACCATAGTGGCAAGCATCAGGCAACCTACATCCACAGAGTTATCCTTATGCTTTGTGTAAGCATCTCTCTGAGCTCTTGGAGCATTAGCTGCAGGCTCCTCAGGAATGGGTTGATCTAGGACATAAGCCTTTCTTTCCTGCTTGAGAACAATTCTCAAGTTCCTGAACCAGTCAAGAAAGTTTGTCCCATTGAGTTTGTCCTTCTCAAGGACCGATTGCAATGATAGTGTAGCAGTATTACTAGTCGACATGATTCTACAATTAAAATATGCAAAGTTAGTTAGTAATCTCCCACTAAATTAACAACCCTCAATATAATAATTAGTGGGCTAAGATCCATATTTGGCTTAAACTTAAGTCCGCTTTGGCAAGACGCTTAAATTCAAGTTATTTAGGTAGGTAACCTATTACCAATTACATCACATGTAACTCTTAGATCTTTATGGGATTTAATCATCATATGATCCGGCATGTTTAACCCCATCTAATGCCTTAAGATTCAAAACCATTTTGTTAATCTCAATTAAGTCAAAACAATAATGAATATTATGAGCATCACAATTACTCAAGCTTGTCTCATCAAGATAACTCAAGTGCATCCACTTTGGTGGTTTCCACAATTGAGCGATCTAGGTTTTGACAAGTATTCATTAATTGACGGCATTATGACTTAAAATTTAATTTAGAGGGCTTAATTAATTAGTTTTGTTTATATGGATGCAATCGTGGTCGTATCTCATACAGATAAATACATATAAACGTAAAAGTAATCATGCAATGATCTTATCAAAAGCATAATTTAAACGTGACACAATGTAACACCCCGAATTTTGAGACTCGAGGCTAGAGAATAAGCCTGAGGTTAGTAGATTGCTAAGCCCCGGTTTAGCAAGATCCCAAATTGTGATTAGGAGTTAATGACTACAAAAGTGGACGTGGTTAGTGATTAATGAACCCTTTTAGAGAATATAAAGTGGATTGTAGTCGCTTGTGTTATGAGCAACGCCAAAACCCTGTATTTGAGTTCAATTGTGGATTAACATCCAAATTGACTTAGAATAGAGGGAAGAATTGAATGGGGTATTGTGATGGAAATGGTGTCATGTTGTGGTATTTAATCATTGGAATTGATTTAAATTGGATTGGACACATTGGTTGCAAAACTGGAAATGCTGTCCAGTGTGAATTCTGTCTGGGTAGTCTTCTCGTGTAGACGTTTTTACTAGGCATATGATGTCATAAAATTATGAAACTTTCCAGTCTTATAGTTCACATCTCAAGCTTCGAAATGGACATATAATTTGTGCCATTTCGTTTTGTGAACTAGGAGATATGACTGTCCAAAGTTTGGGATGGAAACTGAACTCTGTTTTGGGGCAGTGATGAGTTTTATGTAATTCTGGAATTGTGTGGTGATTTTTAGTAATGGCCAATATTTTTCCTATGCAGAGAACCTAAATATCTTTCATTTGGCTTTGGGATCACCTCATTTCGATTTTTCTAGAATTAGTTATGATTTTTCAAAGATTGGGCAGAAAATCTGCCAGAAAATTCGAAAATGCCAATTTTGGGAATTATGACATCATCAAAAGGCAAGATGACATAAGCATGGAATTAAAACATCTTCTCATCATCTTCAGCTGCTCATTCACGCACAGCACCTGAACATAGTGTGAGAAAGTTGAGAGAGTTTAGAGAGAGAAAGAGAAGAAAAATCACAAGGTAAGCCGATTTCTCCGACGATTTCGCTCCTAACGCGTATAACTCCGACTCTAAACTACTCCTCTTTGTTCTTTAAGGTTTGGAAGCTCCTCTTTTGGTGTTTTGAAGTTAGGGTTTTCAGCCACAAGAAGGAAAAGCTAGTGGGAGCTTGAGGTAACTTCCAAACTCGTGCATATTGACTATTCTGGCTGCTGTGGTTGATTTAATCGGTGAAATTTCACCGGATTGTCTTTGTTTGTAAATTTGGAAAATGGGTTGGCCTAGGTGTTATGCTGACCAAATTGATACTAAATGGTAGTTCTAACCTAATGGAATAGTCAATAAAGTGGTTAGGAGTAGAAAGGAACGCGTTTACGGAGCCGGAACCGAAAAACCCCAATTTTTCCCGGGGAATTGAGAATTTCGGCCAAGCCTGGTTTGGAGGGGTTAGAGATGGATTTTCAATGATTTGATGATTCCATTGAGTTCAGGAGCAAAAATTAGGTGGGGTTACAGTTGGTCACTTTTTCGGAAAAGGCCGAAAAAGCATAATTACGAAAACGCCCCTGAAACCCTTAAAGTGGGGCTGCCAAGGGTAATTTTGTAATTGACATTGAATTTGATAATTCCGAGTCCGAAAATGGATTCCTTGGGCGAAAATATGTTAGAATAGCCCATGTCAATATTTCAAGAAAAGTACAGCCGGACCGGGTATGGCGGGGTCGGGCCGGGTCCCCGGGGGTATTTTAGTAAATTTTCAATATAGCCTCATATAACCCCCAGAAACACTATGGAAGTGTCTAAATAGTACATTTGACATTGTAGGATCGAATGTGAAGCCCCGAGTTGCTGGCACGCAAATCGAGGAGAAAAAACTGGAGGTAGGAAACATATCTCTTCTGCTTGTATTTGATATATGTGTTAGTGTGTTGGTGCATGTCTTAGCTTTGCATAATTATGTGTAATTTGAAGCTATGTTTCAATTTATGCTATGGCCATAGGTATATTGTTCGAAGCATTGAGCTGGCAAATTGTCATTGTGTTATCATGAGTTGTGTGATGCAAGCATGTCATGCATTAAACATTTATCGTACATGCATATTGATATTGTTATCCTACTGAGATTCTCTAGAATCTCACCCTCCCCTACTAACCTTTCAGACAGGGTAGTAGATCGATGATGGAGTAAGCAGCCAAGGGCGATGAGGACTTCCTTCAGTAGTTGTTTTGGTAGTTGGTTGTCATCCCAGATGGGAGTATATAGATTTGGATGTGTATATAAGTATGTGGATGATGATTTGCTATGTATTTGAGAAGACTTTGTGTAATCCCCATATGAGGGCTTGTATGGGCGAATGCGCTCTATAAAGCTTGAGTTAATATATGGAAACCGGGATTATTGTTGTGTACTCTGATTTGTTATGAATGTGATATTCCGCGTAGTAATTGTATTCGGAAATGTGATTCTGAGACCAAGTTTATAAATGATTTCGAAAGGTGTTTGTGAAAACCCCGTCTGGTAGATGGGTTTATAATATTAAATTTTGTTCTTATTGGTCTCTATTTCACTTTATTGCGTAATCCGAATATTAATTACGGCAGGGGGTTACACACAACATGGCTTACTTAACCTAAAATCCTCCCAAGCCAATGAGAGGACTTCTCTAAAAAAAAGAGAAATACATTGAGAGAAACTTCGTTTAAACATTCGAGGGGAGTGAGATGAGAAGAGAATGTACATCAAGAGTATTTAGAGAAAGGCACGGCACACAGGCCGTATTTCAATATTACAACCTTTGTAAAATTCTAAAGCCATGTTGTTCACCATACCCAAACAAGGATAAATAATAAACCACAACAAGAATTCATACAATATGAAAAGCAATAAATGTCATGATCAGATTATATTGTGCTACGCAGAGGTGGTCACGGCGGTCCCGCAGCCGGTTAGCGGGCAGGGTCAAGGGGGGCCGCCCTTACGGGGTTGCAGGGGCAACGCCCCTGAAGCTTTTGAAAAAGGCACATTCCTTTTAAAAGAAATATTTGAAAATTTTAAATTTTTAAATTTCAGACCCAATTTTTCAAAACAAAAAACAACAATGGCCCAGAACGCTTCTGATCCAATTTGTCTTCCCCATAGTTCGGATCCCTATTACCTGAATAGATATCCAAACCTAGACCCAATTTGATTACAGCCAACTACGATCTCAGGTACCCTACCCAATTTCATGCTTGTTCAAAACAAAAATCACATACATGTTTCAAGATATACATGTTCGGAATCGATTTCACGCTTGTTCCAAAACGAGAATCACATACATATTCGAGTGTTTCTTATAAACATACGTACACATCCCATATACATCACATGTATAAGAATCATAAACTCAATTTAAACACAATTGATCTGGCTCTGATGCCACTATAGGATCGGTAAGCACAGCGGAAGAATTTAAAAAAAAAAATTTCACCGATCCTAATCGAGGATCTATCAACGGCGTTTAAACCAAGTTGGAATGATTCATACCTTTTTGATGATTCAGAGTTTTCACGATCTCTAGGAGCCAACACATCAGGTCCGCTCCCTCTACCGGTATCCACACGAATGCTCTCCAACCGAGACTGCGTGCTAGCGCCTCTAATGTCTCCAAGGGTTTAACTTGCGGCTCTCAATTCTGATGTACCCTGAGTCTATCAGCTCTATCAAGTTTATAACCCATGAGGGTTATTTTCAAATTTCAAAATTAATCATCATTAATTTTGAAATTAATTAAAAATTAATTATCTTGATGAGCTAATTAAATAAATTCAGTTTAAATTAAATCTGTCCAACAGTTTTAATTTAACCTATTTATTTAATCTAAATAAAGAGCCATTAGATTTAATTTATCTTCATAAATTAAATCTGAGATACTATATCTCTATCATGTTAGTTATTAAATTTAATATATCTTAATAAATTAAATTTAAAACCAACACAATATAATAATATCATGTAATATATATACACACACATATATATATATAATATATTTCAAAAATATATATATCTATATAATATTATTAAATATAATAATATAATATAATATATATATATATATAAGATATATATTTCGAAAAAATATATATATCTATATAATATTATTAATGAATTTTATATTATATATATATAAATATAAAATTCATCCACCCTAAATCAAACATTATCTCGTGTTGGGCTATTCTTGTGTGCCACCCTGTAGGCCCATATGAAGTTGGCAGTGGGCCAATAACTACACTAACCCAAAAGTCGCAAGCGGCCTCTAGCAAGACATTACGACTACCTAATTCATATCACGATGCAACCTATCATACAACCATGTCACGTCCCTTTTGTCACACGATATATCGATCAAGGATAAGGCATGGAAAATGTCATCCTCTTGTTCCTGACCATTACTTTCTCGATTCCTGAGTAGCCTGATAACAGAGACAGAAACTCCTTTCATCATAGTATGGCCATACATTTCTCAGGCTCACTCATCGAGGGGCCCAGTAATATCTCTCTACTAATGTGAGGGACAAATTCCATCTTGATCATTCATATTCCTCTACATGAAAAATCACCAAGCCCGATCGTAGCCTTTATCATCCCCCGGTCAAAAGTGACTTTTGACTAGTTCAAAGCTTAGCAACTCTCATGTAGGAATCCATGGTGACCTCAGGTCTAAGGGCATTGTGACGTGGTCATACATTAGAAAATCTTATGACTTGATTCATGTAGCTTTCTCATAGTGGGTCGGTCCAGCACCTTGTACTCTTACAAGTGCCTAAGACTTTGATTCGTATCTCCATATCTTATCAAAGTCATACTGGTCTTGTTTCATCTCTGCTCCCGTATAAATGACCGACCAGGGACATTTTAGGACAATCTTTATGAATTATCCAAGGATACAATTATGACAGTTAACATGCAAATAATATGATAACAGAATGGAGAAATTTCATTAAAATAATAATGTTTAAAGTACAATGATTGGCCCTTAGAGCACAATTTCCAACAATAACATTTACTAACTCATCACATGACAGGGTTTTCACAAATAATTTTTGAAATCATTTATAAACTTGGTCTCATATTCACATTTCGAATACGATTACTACGCGAAGATAAATCACATTCATATAAATATCAGAGTGCACAACATAATCATCCCGGCAATCCCGGGTATATACCTTCGCTAAAGATACACAGGGCACAATTGCCCATTACAATTCTTCAAATGGGGATTACACAATCTCATCTCAAATTCATAACCCTATATTCAGCCGAATCATATATAGTCTTCACAACTCATTGATAACCAACTACCAACTCTCATCTCGAAAGAGTCCTAGCTGCTCCCTCCACGAGCCACTTGCCCTGTCTAAATTGTTGGTAGGGGAAGGTGAGATTCGAGAGAATCCCAGTAGGAAACAGATACCATAATGCATGCATGATAGATGATATGTGTATGGCATGTTAGCTTTATCTAGATGCATGCCCCATAATGACATTTCTGCATGCTCAATGTTTCACGTAACAAAACTATGGCCACAGAAAACAGAAACAGAGTTTTATTTATTCAAATATGCTATACACAATCAAGTAAAGCAATCACATACATCACTACACAAGCAAAGATATCAAATACATGCAAGTAAGGTAAGTCCCCTACCTCCAGTCTTTTCTCCTCGATTTACGTGCCAGCAACTCGGGGCTTTACATTTTATCCTACAATGTCAAATATACTATTCAGACACTTCCATAGTGTTTCTGGGGGTTATATGAAGCTATATTGAAAAATTACTAAAATACCCCCGGGGACCCGACCTGGCCCCGCCGTACCCGGTCTGGCTATACTTTTCCCGAAATTCTATCTTGGGCTATCCTAACATATTTTCGCCCAAGGAATCCATTTACGAACTCGGAATTATCAAATTCAATGTCAAATTACAACATTACCCTTGGCAGCCCCACTTTAAGGGTTTCAGGGGCATTTTCGTAATTATACTTTTTCAGCCTTTTCTGAAAAGTGACCAACTGTAACCCACCTAATTTTCGGTCCTGAACTCAATGGAATCATCAAATCATTGAAAATCCATCTCTAACCCCTCCAAACTAGCCTTGGCCGAAATTCTCAATTCCCCAGGAAAAATTGGGGTTTTTCGGTTTCGACTCCGTAAACGCGTTCCTTTCTACTCCTAACCATTTTATTGACTATTCCATTAGGTTACAACTATCATTTAGTACAAATTTGGGCAGCATAACAGCCCCCACACACCCATTTTCCATTTTTGAAACCAATGACAATCCGGCGAAATTTCACCGATTAAATTGTCCACAGCAGCCAGAATAGTCAATACACAAGAGTTTGGAAGTTACCTAAAGCTCCCACTAGCTTGTCTCAAGAGTGGCTGAACCCTAGCTCACTTCAACAAGCAAATTTGAGCTTCCAACCCTTGAAACACATAGAAGAATAGCTTAGGAGCGGAGTTATACGCGTTAGGAGCTAGATCGTCGGAGAAATCGGCTTACCTTATGAGATTTCTTCCTCTTTCTCTCTCTAAAGATCCCATATGCTCTCTCTCTATTTCAGCTGTTCTCAGCGTCAGAAATGAGGAGGAAGAAGGAAAAAACCGTTTAATAACATATCCCATGCTTATGTCATCAATGTAACATGATGATGTCATAATTCTCAATTTTCGGTTTTTTGGCAGATTTCTGCCCAAAATTTACAAAATCATAACTAATTCTAGGAAAATCGAAATGAGGTGATCCCAAAGCCAAATGAAATATATTTGAGTCTTCTTTACTAGAAAAATATTTTCCATTACTAGAAATCACCACACAATTCCAGAATTACACAAATTTCATCACTGCCCCAAAACAGAGTCCATTTTCGACCTCAAAATTTGGACAGTCATATCTCCCAATTCCCAAAACGAAATGGCATAAATTATATGTCCAGTTTGAAGCTTGGGATGTGAGCTTTAAGACTGGAAAGTTTCAGAATTTTTAGACACTATTTGGTCATTCAAAACGTTCACACAATCTGACTACCCAGAATAGAGTTTTACTGGACAGAATTTCAGATTTTGCATCTTTGCTTCCAATGGTTCCATTTTCATACCAAACATCATTCCCACATAAATTTTCACAAGGAATCCATTGGAAACACCAAATCAATCAAATTCACATCTCATTGACATGTTTTCACAACAATCTCAACATGTCACCACAATTCACATTTCAAAACCTAACATTGCAACATTTCCATTCCAAAGTTCCAAACCAATTTCAATGACATCAAAACACACTATGACACCATTTCCAACACAATACCCATTCAATTCTTCCCTCTATTCTAACTCAATTTGGATGTTAATCCACAATTTAACTCAAATACAGGGTTTTGGCACTGCTCACAACACACATGAATCATATTCGAGTGCCAAATCACATCATATTCTCCAAAAGGGTTATTTATCACTAACCACATCCACTTTTGGAGTCATTAACCCTTAATCACAATTTGGGATCTTGCTAAACCGGGGCTTAGCAATCCACTAATCTTAGGCTTATTCTCTAGCCTCGAGTCTCAAAATTCAGGGTATTACATTTCTCCCCCCGTTCAATAAATTTCATCCTCGAAATTTGTCATACCACTTAATCCAAAAACTACGGATGCTTCTTCACGACAGCTTCCATTTCAACATTCATTTCATATTGGGATGGTCTCTTCTTGACCACCCTCACACATAAGATGTCACAATTTGATTCTCGCAAGAATCATAACCAATGAGTGCAACCCAGTTGCCATAAACTGCAATCGGCCCATTTCACGATTGCAACACAAACACATTCATCACATATCCAGAGACTCTAGATCATGAGCCATAACATCTCGGCTGTTGGGCGGCATAGTCCGCCACCCTGCTTAACTCAATTTAATCACCCCTTCTGGGCATAACTCATAACACACCAATTCATTCCACATAACAAATAGCTTCCGCTGCATTCACATGTTCCTCAGCTTTCGACGTAGCCACTTTCGTAGCACTACCCTCACCCATACACCCACCAGTGACTCCGCTAGTGGTAACCGGGATTTTTGGGTCTTACAACATAATATTAGTTCACCGTATCAACTTTCACGGTGTAACCCTCACTCATACACCCACCAGTACTTCGCTAGTGGTAACCGGGACTTTTGGGTCTCAACCACAATAACATAAAGTCACTTTGGAATCTCAATCTCTTATATCCGAAGCACCCGACCTTAATGGCCCACCTATAATCTCAGTCTCTTCTATCCAGGCGATCAGTCGAGAGTCTCACTCACCCAACACCACCCTTTCCTTCTTTCTCCGTCGAGGAGGCACACTGCACACACCCGAACCATTCTTAGGTACTCGAGGACTATTGGCGTGGTCACGTACCATCCATACCCTCTTTTTCCTTAGTGTCACTTGCTTTGTCTGAAGGTTAGTCAATGGAAAGAATGAGATTCAAAAGAATCCCAATAGTAACAAATCACTCATATAGTATATAAACACATAGCATGTAAGATCATGTTCAACAGCATCATAATGATACATGGCTCACGCCATATACAACAGCACTCATGGCTGTAAACACTATGTGTCAGCTCTCGCTGCGATAAATACTATGCATCATCTTTCGCTGCGATCTCGATGCTATATACACTATGCGTCAGCTTTCGCTGCGATCTCAATGCATGACAAACATACATACAATGCTTTACACATAGCATAAGAGAAAGAGTCACTACCTTGTTCTTTCCGACGGTATTCAGACAGAGGCTACTCAGTACCAAGGCAAATGTCGGAGTACATCACATAGCTTTCATACCAACACATATCGCAGACACTAATTTTACGCACTGCCTTTTGGCCTTGGGTCAACACCGGTGCAACCAGCCTAGTGGCTAGCTATGCTGGCCATGCCGGGGTAAGTGCCCTCAGAATTGAGAACCCCCTATCATATAGTCAAATTAGCCATCAGCTGAACTAGCTCTGCTCTGTGGCCACAACCATACCTTAATCCCAGCCTGTTCACAATTGTCACACATACATGTTACCTCACTAGTATACACATATCCCATTGCCTCTCTGGCAATCACAAAGCCATTTTGGCTTCCAGATAGTTAATCCCCCATAAACTACCGCCCCAGCAGAACGATCCTCTGCCATGGGGAATCACCCCATGTGGCCGCAGGTGAAAGACACAAATATCCGTCACATTCTGAGACTTTGCCTACCAGACGCAGCCCACCAGACCAACCCGATCCGGCCCAACGGAAGAGATGGACTCACAATACAATCACAACAAGCTGGAACTGGCATCTTAACAGCTTCACCTTCACACCGAGAATTCTTTTCACCAAATCGGGATCCTTCAAGACCCCTTCTCACAAGATAATTTGGACTTCAGAGTTGTACTCTTCGAAGCCATCACTAACACATTGCACTTTCTACAAACTTGAGCTCTTGCTCAGCACAGTATTCAAACACATCACATTCACCACGCTTCCACTGCACACTCTGAGGTCTTTCTCCTCATCTGTGCTTTAACAATGTCAGGGTAATTTAATAGGAATCCTGTAGGAAACTCCCACTACAACTGACCACACTCACAATCTGTGCCCAATTTTGGCCTGATTCAACTCAAATTATTCAGAGCCATAACCAATATATGGCCTTTTTATTGTCACACCCACCCCAGTTTTACCCCCCTCTGGGGATGCCCCGCGTCGGTGGTACCCACCCTCGTTTTACCCCCTCACGGGATGCCCCGCGCCGGTGGCTGGGCTGGCTAGTCTCACCCTTCTTGGGCTAACCCACCACCCAGGACTCACAAGAGTTCCCCATTACCCAAGCGGGATTTTTCACCTCCCCAAGGATCGAAGCCACTACCTGGGGGTAAGTAGCACCTCAATGCATCCCTGGTACTATTGAGCTACATTAAGAACATGGGCTCTCATACCTCTACTCTAAGATTCAACGTCACGGTGACTGCTATCTACGGTTCATTATAATAGTGGCTGCACACTAGGGCTTATCGTCACGGCAGCTTTCATAAAGTCACATAGTCTCACCCCCTTATAATACCGCCCGAAGGTACGGTCCTCTCACAGGAACCACCGATGAGCCGCAGGTAGTAGACCTACACACATCCCCTGTATTCCACTGCCCCGAAGGCACGGTCCTCCCACCGTCAACACCGATGGGCCGCAGGTGAAGAAATAGCCTTACGGCTCACATAATCACATAGTCTCACCCCCCGTATGCTACCGCCTGAAGGTACGGTCCTCTCACCGGAACCACCGATGAGCCGCAGGTAGTAGACTCACAAATAGCCTAACCGATCAGGTGTCACCGTAGGTAGCCCTCTCCGATCAAAACTCCCCGTAGGTAGCGTTCTCCGATCCAAATCCTCCGTAGAGAACTTTCTTCCTACACTAGATTAACAATTAGAACCCTCAGGATACCTGGTACACATTTCAATTTAAGCCTAGTACCATGCTCTGGCACCACAGACCATCCAGGTCAAATCCAATTCCTAAGAATCAGCTCAACTATTAAGTCTGATCCTTGGATCATAACTCAACTCTTAGAGTCTCAACCTTAGTTGAACTGGGAATTCACTTCCCTGATTTCTATGGAGCATCATCAGCCCCAACACAAGTTCAAACATCTTTCCCAGCTTAAGGCACACTGGTCCCCTAGGTCTTAAGGTCTTTAAACATACAAATCCAGTATGACATGGCCAGTGATGTCACACCACCTGGGCTTTCACACCTAACATCTAGGCTCATCCCGAGACCTAGACCCTTAATTTCCATACCTGAAAATCATTTCATCCATTCTCAAATCAGATGATGGGTCTGATTACCTCCACCTTTGGGTCGACATATCAAATTCTTGGGTGAACCATTATATCCTTCAATTCCACAATGATTCGCCACTACAGCATAACCAAATAATTGTTAGATATGAATAGTTTTGATGATGTCAAATATAGATGTTAAATATGAGCAAAAAGTTTGTATGATATAATTATCTTCTACATTGACTAACTACTATATTTAATGTTGCATATTTTGTAGATTAGTCATAAACCCGATTGTGGGTTGATGTTATAATGCCTCATATGTGGAGAATGATTATCAAGAAGAAAATCAAGAGACAAGGGATTGAAGAAAGAAGGCATTGCAAGAACTAATAGGAATATCAAGCAAATATTGAAGATATCCATCAAGAAGATTGAAGTTGGGTTATGAAGAATGATCATCAAGAGGAAAAACAAGAAGAAAGAGATTAAAGAAAGAAGAACTCGCAAGATTACATGAGATTATCAAGATTCAAGCTCCTAGAAGTGATACCGGAGGTTTCTATGATCATACGGAAGTTAGAATGGGTCAATACGAAGCTAAAATGATGTATACGAAAGCTATGGTACCTTTGGGGATGATTACCAGAGTAATCACTCGAGTAATATGGCATTGTCTGATTTTGGAGGTGTTTACTCGAGGCCTTACTCAAGTAATCTGTCGGGTTATTTGATGAATTACTCGAGGCGGCACTTGAAGTAAATGGGACTCTGTTTTTCGCGCGGCAGAACAGAGGTTCGGTATTTTGATGACATCTCTCCAACCACATGTCGGATTGAACTGAAACCGGTGGCATATGAAACTAGACTTCCCACACGAACGTTTAACACCAAGATCACATTCAAAGGAGTTCAGATGAGGGAGATATGATCTGTTGAAGTTGACTCATGAATCACCGTCATATTCCAGGACAAGCTTCGGTATTTTGGACATAACTCTCACAATACATATCGGATGGAGACGAAACCGGTGCCATATGAAAGAAGACTCAAAGAGCTTTCCATGGATATATAATTTGTCACATTTGAAGCTATATCCTAAGAGCTATGACTTCTGGAAGTTGCTGCTCGTGATTTCAGGATTGTCTAAGTACAGGAGATACTCTTTGGATCATAACTTTCTGTACACAACGAGTTTGGAGTTGATTCTTGTTGCATTGGAACGTAGATAATGAGGGCTTTCCGATGATATATAATTTGCCATGTTTCAAGTCAAAATCAAGAATTCACTTGAAGGCACTACTCGAGTAACTGGTTGAAAACAAAAGACTTTACTCGAGTAAGTACTCGAGTAACCATGTAGATCACTTGCAGTTGCTCTCGGCATTTTGTACCACTGCAACATTACTCGAGTAAGTACTCGAGTAAACTTAAATGAATACTCGAGTAGCTACTCGAGTAAAGCACTGTGCATGAAGAGTTATTGACGAAAACTTCAAGTCACTACTGGAGTAAATCACTGTTCATGAAGAGTTATTTACGAAAACTTCAAGTCACTACTGGAGTAAATCACTGTACATGAAGAGTTATTTACGAAAACTTCAAGTCACTACTGGAGTAAAGTACTGTGCATGAAGAGAGAACTTCAAGTCACTACCCGAGTAAGCTATGCAGAAAATAGAAAGTCACTCGAGTAGCCACTCGAGTAAGCTGTGAAGAAACTTGATGTTTACTCGAGTAAGCACTCGAGTAATGCTTCCCAGAAAAACTGAACAGCGTCCCGAAGATTCTGGAAATCAATGGAATGATCATATAACTCATTCTTATTGCTTCTAATCACTCTAATACTTCATTATATTAGTGATTAATGTATTTCTCCAGGAATACAATGAAGATATGATGTGAAGAGTCAAAAGGTGAATTTACGGAGGCGGAGCGTCAACGTTCACAACGGCTAGTTTTCAAATTGAAGAAGCCACACTCCAACGGATATATTGAGATGCTCAAACGGTCATCAACCTTCATCAACTATAAATAGAAGATCATCTATAACAGGTGTGACTAAGTGCATGCATCATCTAAATGCCAACATCCTGACATCATTGCCCATCGCACATACTCTCTGTTTCTCTACTTTCTATATCATTTACATTTAAGAGAGAGAGTTTTTGTATTATACTTCAGTGTTCATCATATCTACTCTGTGAGAGAGTTTGTAAACACTTTCAATTGTATTTCTGAATTGATCTCAAGGTAGAGGGATCTTGAGTGGGTTGATTTCCTTACGGGAAGCTGTAGAGAGAATCACTGGTAAGACTTTCTACTCGTAAGACTTACAAGGTGCAAGCAGTAGAGAACGTTGCTGCTCGTAAGACTTACAGTGGTGTAAGCAGAAGAGAATGTTGCTGCTCGTTAGACTTGCATAGGTAAGCTGGAGGGAAAGGTCTTCGGGATTGCTCTGCTCGTAAGACTTGTTGTAAGGGGGAGTATCTTGGTGAGAACTTTGTAAAGGCTTTTCTTGTGCCTGGATTAAACAAGAAAATAGTGGATTTGAAAATCTCAGGAAGAGCCTGGGGACTGGACGTAGGTCATCGTAGATTGGGCCGAACCAGGATAAATCACAGTTTGCATATTCTCTTCCCTAAGCTCTTATACTTCCAGCATATATCATTTAAATATCTAACTGTGATTTATGATTTATTACTTTCATATTTATTGCTTCCTCTAAGATGCGAAAAGAATTTCAAAGTTCTTAAGTTTTTATCTTACACCCAATTCACCCCCCCTCTTGGGTGTCAGCCGGTTCTAACAATAATGTATATATATAGTCCATAATTCTCATATATCCACAATTAGCAAAGACTTTAATGTATATACCACAAACAACCAAGTCATTCTCTATGACTTAAGGCAGCAACTACTGCCACTATCCTAGCAATTTCCCATCTTTGCCAGGAACTGCAGCTCTGATACCAAAAATGTAACCCCCTCCGTAATTATATCCGAAATACGCAATTAAAATGAAATAGAGATCAATAATAATCAAATAACATTTACTAACCCATCACATGACAGGGTTTTCACGAATACTTTTTGAAATCATTTATAAACTTGGTCTCATATTCACATTTCGAATATGATTACTACGCGAAGATAAATCACATTCATATAAATATCAGATTGCACAACATAATCATCCCGGCAATCCCGGGTACATACCTTCGCTAAAGATACACAGGGCACAATTGCCCATTACAATTCTTCAAATAGGGATTACACAATCTCATCTCAAATTCATAACCCTATATTCAGCTGAATCATATATAGTCTTCACAACTCATTGATAACCAACTACCAACTCTCATCTCGAAGGAGTCCTAGCTGCTCCCTCCACGAGCCACTTGCCCTATCTAAATTGTTGGTAGGGGAAGGTGAGATTCGAGAGAATCCCAATAGGAAATAGATACCATAATGCATGCATGATAGATGATATGTGTATGGCATGTTTGCTTTATCTAGATGCATGCCCCATAATGACATTTCTGCATGCTCAATGTTTCATGTAACAAAACTATGGCCACAGCAAAACAGAAACAGAGCTTCATTTATTCAAATATGCTCTACACAATCAATTAAAGCAATCATATACATCACTACACAAGCAAAGATATCAAATACATGCAAGTAAGGTAAGTCCCTTACCTCCAGTCTTTTCTCCTTGATTTGCATGCCAGCAACTCGGGGCTTCATATTTGATCCTACAATGTCAAATGTACTATTTAGACACTTCCATAGTGTTTATGGGGGGTTATATGAAGCTATATTGAAAAATTACTAAAATACCCCCGGGGACCCGACCTGGCCCCGCCGTACCCGGTCTGGCTATACTTTTCCAAAAATTCTATCTTGGGCTATCCTAACATATTTTCACCCAAGGAATCCATTTACGGACTCGGAATTATCAAATTCAATGTCAAATTACAACATTACCCTTGGCAGCCCCACTTTAAGGGTTTCAGGGGCATTTTCGTAATTATACTTTTTCAGCCTTTTCTGAAAAGTGACCAACTGTAACCCAACCTAATTTTCGTTCCTGAACTCAATGGAATCATCAAATCATTGAAAATCCATCTCTAACCCCTCCAAACTAGCCTTGGCCGAAATTCTCAATTCCCCTGGAAAAATTGGGGTTTTTCGGTTTCGGCTCCGTAAACACGTTCCTTTATACTCCTAACCACTTTATTGACTATACCATTAGGTTACAACTATTATTTAGTACAAATTTGGGCAGCATAACAACCCCACACACCCATTTTCCATTTTTGAAACCAATGACAATCCGGCAAAATTTCACCGATTAAATTGTCCACAGCAGCCAGAATAGTCAATACACAAGAGTTTGGAAGTTACATCAAGCTCCCACTAGCTTTTGTCAAGAGTGGCTGAACCATAGATCACTTCATCAAGCAAATTTGAGCTTCCAACCCTTGAATCACATAGAAGAATAGCTTAGGAGCGGAGTTATACGCGTTAGGAGCTAAATCGTCGGAGAAATCGGCTTACCTTACGAGATTTCTTCCTCTTTCTCTCTCTAAAGATCCCATATGCTCTCTCTCTATTTCAGCTATTCTCAGCATCAGAAATGAGGAGGAAGAAGGAAAAAACCGTTTAATAACATATATCATGCTTATGTCATCAATGTAACATGATGATGTCATAATTCTCAATTTTCGGATTTTTGGCAGATTTCTGGCCAAATTTACAAAATCATAACTAATTCTAGAAAAATCTAAATGAGGTGATCCCAAAGCCAAATGAAATATATTTGAGTCCTCTTTACTAGAAAAATAGTTTCCACTACTAGAAATCACCACACAATTCCAGAATTACACAAATTTTATCACTGCCCCAAAACAGAGTCCATTTTCAACCTCAAAATTTGGACAGTCATATCTCCCAGTTCCCAAAATGAAATGGCATAAATTATATGTCCATTTTGAATCTTGGGATGTGAGCTTTAAGACTGGAAAGTTTCAGAATTTGTAGACAGTATTTGGTCATTCAAAACGTTCACACAAACTGACTGCCCAGAATAGAGTTTTACTGGACAGAATTTCAGATTTTGCATCTTTGCTTCCAATGGTTCCATTTTCATACCAAACATCATTCCCACATAAATTTTCACAAGGAATCTATTGGAAACACCAAATCAATCAAATTCACATCTCATTGACATGTTTTCACAACAATCTCAACATGTCAACACAATTCACATTTCAAAACCTAACATTGCAACATTTCCATTCCAAAGTTCCAAACCAATTTCAATGACATTAAAACACACTATGACACCATTTCCAACACAACACCCATTCAATTCTTCCCTCTATTCTAACTCAATTTGGATGTTAATCCACAATTGAACTTAAATACAGGGTTTCAGCACTGCTCACAATGCACTGCTCACAACACACACTAATCATATTCGAGTGCCAAATCATATCATATTCTCCAAAAGGGTTATTTATCACTAACCACATCCACTTTTGGAGTCATTAACCCTTAATCACAATTTGGGATCTTGCTAAACTGGGGCTTAACAATCCACTAATCTCAGGCTTATTCTCTAGCCTCGAGTCTCAAAATTCGGGGTATTACACTAAGGAGGTGTTTGTATACTATTGAAATCATTTTTAAAGGTCAAAATCATGGTTTCTTAAAAATTTATCCAAACCCTTATGAGGGGTGTTTGGATTTTCTTAAAAAAGTCATGTTGTTGGCTTTTAACTTGTGCCTAAAATCAATCTTATAAATATACCTCAACTATATCTATTCTTAAAATTATAGTTATAAATCAATTTTATTTAAAATTTATTTTCACACAGCAGAGCTAGTCTTAGATTTATTCTTCTATGTGCTCAATCTTAGCTATCGAAGTTGAAGATGAGAGATGTTGATCCCTCCTTGCATTCCCCTTTGGGGAAGTAGCGTGGATGCATCCAACATTCTTCATCCAATACCATGTGAAACTGTCCTCTTCTACTACTTTTATTATAATATATGTTGATTATAGTGCAGACTCTTTAGCAAGGTCGACTAAGGCTATCCGTACTCATTTCACACCTATGAGCTATCCCCAACCTTTTACTGGAAGAGGTGGTAGTTGATGAAAGGTCTTTTGGCCAGCAGTTTCACTTCAATTTAATATAATGGTTTTTGAATCTTATTACAAAATAGTATATAAATATTTAAACAACTAATGAAAAGTATTAAGAAAAAACAACATAAACACCTTGTATTTTAGATGTATAAAAAATAAAATATAAAGAAAAAAGATTTATAAAAATAAGTAGCTTTTACATAAAAGAAATAGGTGTATCAGATTAATTACTATCAATATTTTCCCAATAATTCATAAATGAGATAATAATTAAAAAGCCATTAGGATTACTTGAACGCTTGAGCAACCTAATCGTCAGTAAGAAGTTTTAGTGGCTTTGTTGATCAACTTCATCTAGGAGACTGGCTTCAAGGAGCTGAGGTATAAAACCACCACCAATCCCTTGAATCTTGTGAGGACCTAGGCCTTCTCATGGCAAGGCAAGTTTCAGACTAAAATCATTTGCCAAAATTAGTGAAAAAACAACTACGCATACAATGATATCATGTGCCTTGCAATAGATATACGAAATGGTGTATAATTTACAGCACAAATGTAACACTCCAAATTTTATTCACCAAAATGTCTTGTAATTATTTGAAATAATGAAGAGGAATGGTGAATATTCATGACCATAGGAATTAAATATTAAAAATTTAAATGTTAACAGTGCTGCCAGTGAAATTTTTTGTGAGGCAATGAGTTTGTCATGTGGTTTTAGATAACCAAATGATGACAAAAAATTATGAAATTTAACAGGATGAAAGTAGACATCCTAAGCTATAATTTGATAGGTAAAGGATAATTTTTGAAGCTATATGCAAAGAGTTATAGATTTTTGAAGCTAGCCCAGGAAAACTGGCTATTTTCTAGAATAGCGACCAAAAATTTTAATTCTAGGAATTGTGATATTCTAATTGGCCAAAGGCCATATTTTTTCTTGAAACTAGACTCAATAAGGGTTTTATCGCTTTTAGAATCACTCCAATCAGATGTCTACAAATAAAGTTATGATTTTTCAATGTTTGCGCAGAAAATTTGCCAGAATTGCCAGTAATCCAAAAATGAAAATAAAATATGATGGCAAATGTTGTAATTATGGGATAAAATCCATCAGCCTATATTGCTCTTCTAGTGGACCATTAGACGTGGATTTGGGCTGACCAAAAGGGGGAGGAGTTAGTTCAATTACAATGGAGTTATGACACTAATTTCATGTAGATAAAACCAAGTAAAAAGGTGTCATCGTCAACATTTTGGGATATTAATAATTAGAGAAAATAAGAAGATATTTTAAAAACTCTTTCCTTTATCTTTCTTGTTCATTTCCACGGCTAAGCATACACCAAGAGAGGGAGAGAGTGAGCTCAAGAACTCTAGAGAGAAGGAGGAAAATCTCAAAGGTAAGCTTGATCTTCCCTTGTGATTTAGTTCCTAACTAGTGAAATACCTTCTCTACGCTTCCCTTCTCCATGGATTGACATCTTTAGCAAGCAAAACATAAAGGTTTGAGGAGGGAGAGGTTTCAGCTAGAGAGAGAGAGAGAAATCCAAAGATAACTTTATAAACCTCAAATCTTTGTTATAGTAGTTGTTGTTGTTGATGATTTGGTGTTGATTGGTGGTTTGATTAGTTGATTTGTAAATTTGGGAAATGCAAACCCTAAGGGGTTATGCTGCACAAATTTCCTCAAATCTTGTGTACTAAGTGTTTAAATGGTTAATCAAATGGTTAAAAAAGAAAAGGAGCAAGCTTTAAGGGTTGAAAGACAGAAAAATTTGCATTTCCCCTTTTCCTTCTGTAATGACCCAAAATGTGAATATGGGTTCATGACTCCAAACATGGACATAATCAATGTTTGTCAAACACTTTTAGAAAATGCAATGTGAATATTGATTTGAATAACCCGAATTAGGGGCAGAAAGTGCCCAAACCCAGTAATTAAGCTCAATCTTGGTGACAAAGCTTAAGTTGAATTAAAAGTGAAGGGAATGACACATAGTACAAGAAATGGGGTCAAATAATATGTTAAGTGGTAATCCAATTGAAATTGCCATAGTCAGGGGCAAAACAGGAAGAAAGAAAATTTATCAGCCAAATAGGCAGTAACCAAAGAGGAAATTGGCTATCAACTAAAAGAGTAAGTGGTGTGACTAAATGGCTAAGTGAATTAGTTAGTGTAACCATATGGTTACATGCTTTAGGAGGAACCATAGAAAGTTGACACTTGGCACCACTTTGTGGAGTCAAAATGTCTATAATTCATTTTAAATTCAAACTCTCTTCCCTCTCACCTCTCATTTTTGTCTAAGGCATGGGGGTAAAGAGTGATCATTTTATCATCTCATTCTCTCTCTCAAGCTCTCTTAAGTCGGCTAACTCAAGTAGAGGAAAGAGAAAGGAGGTTCAAACCAAAGGTGAGTTCTTTCTTATGGATTTTGACCTAGAAGATTACTTCTATAGCTCAAATCCTCTTCTTTAATATTGTTCCTCTTGTTGAAAGCTTTAATTGTATGGTTTTAGATTTTTAAAAGGTGGTTTTTGGTGAACTCAAGAAAATCTAGTAGAAGAGGAATCAAAGAACAACTTAGAGAAAGAGAAAGAGGTGAGTAAGAGCAACTCTTTGACATATATGTTGTGGCTATTGGCGTGTTCTTTGGATGTGGAATTTTGCTATGATTTTCACACACATTAGGGTTTTATGAGGTATGTGGTGTCTTGTGATCAAAATGGTGTCTTATGGTGTCCTTTGGATGTGTGAAATTGATTTGAAGTTTGAATGTGAAATTTGGCCATTGTGGGGTTTTGTGCTGAGTTTGTTGCTCAAAATATAACATGTGAAAGGAGTGAGAATTTGATTGTTTTGATATTTCCATTGGATTCTATGTGAAAAATTGTGAGGGAATAGTCTTGGTTGTGAATTTTGGACCTTTGGAAACACTTTGATGAAAAACTGGATATTTTGACAAGTGAGAATTTTGTGCAGGGCAACTTGTTTTCATGACGTTTTGAATGAGTAAATAATGGCCAAAAATTCTAAAACATTTTAGTATAATAATTCACATGCCAAGCTTTAAATTGGTTTATATTATGGGGTCATTTTGATGTGTGCTGGAAGTTATGTTTTTCCAAAGTATGAGGTTGAAACTGAAATCAATTCTGGAACAACATCCAAAGAATTTAATTCTGGGACTTTTGTGCTTCCAATTCCTAAAGAATATATTTTTCCTTGCAACTCGACTTAAAGAGGGTTTCATAGCCTTTAGAATCACCCCATTTCAAGTTTTGTAGATTTAGTTATGATATTTTGAAGTTCAACCAAGAAACAGGATTTTTCTTGGCCACCGCCCAAATATTTTTGACCTATTTTTGGCCACGGCTAGAGCATTCCTTCATTGCAGCCAATCCCCAATTTCAATGTTTTGAACTTTTGAAGGGTAGTTTTTAGTCTAGTTCTTCCCAACCATGTTGGGCTTTTGTTTGAGCTTCTCATAGCCACTTAAAGGACCTAAATGATAACCAACCCTAAGTATCTTGGAGTCATTTAAGAAGTTGAAATAGGCAATAACTCATCATCCTTGCTTATGGTTTATAGGACTTGATATTCGCCTTGAGCATGAGAAAACGGTGGTCGAGCACGAACAAAAAGAACAAGGTAGTAACTCTTTCTCTTATATCATGTATAATGTTTGCATGTTTGTGCTTATCATTGAGTTGTGACGAATGTGAAAGTTGAGGTAATGTGAATACAGTGAAAGCTAAGGTAATGTGAATACAGCACAAGTTGAGGTAATGTGCATACAGTGAAAGCTGAGGTATTTGTGAAAACAACGAAAGCTGAGGTATATGTGAATATAGCGGAAGCTGTCATTTATGTGATGAAAGTCACGCATTATGTAATTGCTGCTGTGGATGCTGTTGTGTTTGCTATTTTATGATAATTGCTTACATTCTTGTTTATTATATATAATATGAGTTAAAATGTTGCTACTGAGATTCGTATGAATCTCACTCTTTCCAATGACTAACCTACAATTGGGGTAAGCGGATCAAAGGAGAAGTAGGTATACATGGGCGGCTAGAGTTGTGGCTTGGAGATTAGTTTTATGTTGGTTATCAAACTCTTGGATAAATGTATTTATTATAGATATAAGATCAATGTTGTAGATTTGTGTAGTTGACTGTAATCCCTGATGTGAGAATTAAAACAGGCGAATATGCCCTGTAGACCCTTTTAGTGAATGAATGAAAACCGGGAATCCACCGGGAAATTTCGTTAGGTGCTCTAATATTTTGAATGGAACCATACTGATCAAGCTAAACATGTTTGGTAAAGCAAATGAGACCACGCTAATCATGCTTTGGAAACATTTTTGAAAGCCCACTTTAGTACAGGTCTGTATCTTGTCTTGTAGTCGAGACTTCTAATGAGTTTTGAGTCAACTATTGGTCTCCTGTTTATTTTATAATTGTTTCCAAACCTTATTAACGGCTATCAAGGTAGGGGTTACACCTTCCATATGTTTTGGTCAAGTAAAGAAATAGGGGTAGAAGCTGGATTTTCAATAATGTAATGATTGCATTATATCTAGGAGAGAAAATTAGGTAGGGCTGATGTTGAACACTTTGTCAGAAAAGCCCTAAAAAGTGAAATTACGAAAATACCCCTGAAACCCCAAATCAGAGCTGTCAAGGGTAAAACTGTCATTTGGGAGTGATTTTGTGAAAAATGAGGTCAAAAATGGATTCCACAAGCAAAACTGTGAAGGAATAGCCTAGGTTAAAATTTCTGGAAAAGTGTGGCCGGACCAGTACAAAGGGGGCTGGACCGAGTTCCCAGGGGCATTTTAGTAATTTTTCAGTTTAGACTAATATAACCATAAAAAATACTTTGGAAGTGACTAAAGTAGTACATGAATGCATTTTAATCTAATTCTTGTATATTTGGAATTTTAGGACCGAATTAATTGCCCTAATTCCCAACACTAAATTTCTTTATGCAGCCTTACAATTTTGACAAAACTAATGCAGAGGTAAAATCGACAAAGTACTAAAGAATTGTAGATCTAATGAAACCCCCATTACGAATCAAGGATCTTCATAAACTATATGAAGTAATACCTTCTACAACTATTCATAGTTCTGCGACAAACTTTGATGCATATACTTACTCCTTTTATCCTTACAAAGAGCATTAGGAGATTCAAAGGAAACCATCTTTTCATCTTCTTCTTCATATCAGTGAATATTGTTAGATATGATTAGTTTTGATGATGTCAAATATAAATGTTAAATGATAAGAGCAAAAATTTTATATAATACTTTGACTAATTATTATGTTTAATATTGGATACCTTGTAAATTAGTCAAGCAAAAATTGAAGATAATCAAGAAAATAAAGAAGTTGTCTTGTTGGGTTATAGAGAATGATCATTAAGAAGGAAATCAAGAAGAAAGGTTTTGAAGAAAGAAGAAATTAAAAGATCTAGTGAGAATATCAAGGTTCAAACTGTTAGAAGTGATACTGGAGGTTTCTATGATGATACCGGAGGCTTCTAAGATCAAATGATGGTTGGAATAGGTTAATACGAAGCTAAGATGACTTATATGTGAGTTATGGCACTTCTAGAGGAGTTTTACTTGAGTGTGAGCTCAACACTCGAGTGCCAGAGCTATTGCACTCGAGCACGGGATGAACACTCTCGAATGTCGGGGGCTACTCTGTTTTATGTTCAGCCTGATAGAGGCCTGGTATTTTGGCCATATCTCTCAAACCACACGTCGAATTGACCCAAAACTGATGGCATATGAAAGAAGACTCACAACACGTAAAATGTACACTAAGATCATATTCAAAGAAGCTCAGATAATGGAGATATGTTCTGTGGAAATTGACAGTGAAATCTCTGTTACTTTTCAACACAGGTTCGATATTTTGAGCATAACTCAAAAATGAAACATCGTATTGAGACGAGACCAGTGCCATATGAAGCTAGACTCAAAGGGATTTCCATGAAGCCAGAACGAGACCAAGAGGAAGCCAGAACGTGAAGTTGTACATGCACTCAAGTGAGGCTTCTTTGCACTCGAGTGAAGTCCTGACAGAACCAATGTAGAAAGTTCAGACTCTTATAGCCATCAATCCAAACGTTGTTAAATGTTATACATTCATTATATTTTCACTTGTTATTGTTCCTAAAAGTTAACTAACATATATTTCAAGTGTAAAATAGGAGATTAAACTTTTGGATTGCATCTTTAAGAACGGAGGTCAGGTATGGCAAAAGTCTTCACTCAACGTGATGAGTTCCAGAAGCTAGAAATTCAGCTTTTGACCAATGATCCAACATACCCACGACTAACTCTTCATCATATTAATGATTAAGTATTTTGCAGTGTGAAACAAGAAATTTAACATTGAGATTACATATTCCAATGAAAGAGTCAATTGTGGCGGGTGGCATCATTACACACCAAGTATCGGCTACCTACCACGATAAAAGTTTGACCCACCATGAGAGATTGTCTGGAAACTCAAACGTATTCATCCCGCTCCATAACGTGAAGTACAGCTCATAATGAGACATACCACTATTTAATGGGACGCTCTACTCTGTAATGGACATTTCATAGTGGCTCATTTTTCAAATATGCTCAACAGTCAAAATGACTCCAACGGATGAATGCTCATAACAGTAATCATCTTCATCAACTATAAATGAGAGAGCACTCAACGTCGATGGGTAACAGAGACAGCAAGCAACTACGAGAAAAATGATAGAAAATGGATCCTCTGCTTCTACCCAAACACTCTCTGTTTTCCAGTTTCTATATTACTTATCATTGAGAGAGTGAATATTTGTATTGTACTTGAGTGAGCATTATATCCACTCTGTTAGAGAGTTTGTAAACACTTTCAACTATATTTCTAAGTTGATCTTAAGGTAGAGGGAACTTGAGAGGGTTGATTTCCTTACGGGGGAAGCTGTAGAGAGAATTGCCAGTAAGACATTCTGCTTGTAAGACTTACAAGGTGCAAGCCGTAGAGAACGTTGCTGTTTATAAGACTTACAGGGGTGTAAGCAGGAGAGAATGTTGCTGCTTGTAAGACTTGCATGAGTAAGCAGGAGAGGAAGATCTTCGTGATTGCTTTGCTCGTAAGACTTGCCGTAAAGGGGAGTATTTCAGTGAGAGATTTGTAAAAGGTTTCATAAGTACCTGGCTAAACTTGTGGGATTGTAAAGGCTTTTCTTGTGCCCGAATTAAACAAGAAGATAGTGGATTTGAAAATTTCAGGAGGAGCCTGGGGACTGGAGTAGGCCATCACAGATTGGATCGAACCAGGATAAATCTCAGTTTGCATATTCTCTTCCCTAAGCTCTTATATTTCCAGCATATATTATTTAATCTAACTGTTGATTTATGATTCATTACCTTCATACTTATTACTTTTACTAAGATGCGAAAAGATTTTCAAAGTTCTTAAGTTTTTATCTTACACCCAATTCACCCCCCTCTTAGGTGTCAGTTGGTTCTAACATTTGGTATCAGAGCTTGGGCTCTTGTTTAAAGGACTTAACTATCTCAAGAGTTACAATGGCTGACTTTGGGTGTTTAATACTTTCAAAAGGTTTTGATTATACAATCCCACCGCTTTTGAAAGATATTGATTTTTGGTATTGGAAAGCTAGAATGACTAGTTTTATAAAAGCTTTTGATTTTGATATGTGGAATGTTTTTACAAATGTTTTTTATTTCAAACCATGAAAGGATTGGACAGAAAGTGAAAAGAAAATGTTTTCGTTGAACATTAGAGCAATGAAAATTTTGTATAGTGCTTTAATCGAAAATAATTTTGAGAAAATTAGATTTTGTTCTAATGCTAAACATATCTGGGACGTTCTTGATTCTATTTATGCTTCTAACAATTGTGTTGAAGTTGAAAGTGTTGACAGTTTGTGTGAAACTACATGCTACGCATCTACTGTGCATGAACAATTGGAAGTTGATGATGAAGATGAAGAAATCATATAACACTTCCATACAGTCAACATGGATAGACAAGAAGAAGAGGATTCCCGAAAAGAGTTTATTATGGACGAACATGAAAAATCACTCTCCGAAGCTCAAGATGAACTTAAGGTAAAAAGTTCCAATTCTTTGTGTGATTTTTGTAAAACTGATTTTCAAAGTCTACAAAAGTTTGTTTCTCAACCAATTGTTGATTCTATTAAGAAAAGCAAAAATGTTTTCAAATATGCTAGAAAGTTTGTTAGGAAGAAAGAATGTTTAAATAAAATCCATTTGAGTTTCTACTCTCATGATCGACATAATACTTGCATGATATCCCATAATGTATATCTTTATACAATTTGCAATTATTGTGGCAAATCCGGTCATATTTCTCATACAAGCTATATTAGAAGAAATTCCCATGTGAGAAATAAGTATATTTGGGTACCGAAGAAACATGTAAGGGTTAATACCAACAATCAAGGACCGAAGTATATATGGGTACCAAAATGTCCATCTAGTACTTTATGTATGCAGATTGATTATAAGAAGAATGGACATAAGGGTAAGGAGAAGATGAAAAAGAAGCCAAGAGTTTCTCATATACCAAGTTCATATCATTTATATCAAAAAGGAGAACTCTCAAGGCACCTATTGCTGGAGCTACAGAGTATAACCAGAGAAAGAAGCAATGGATAAAAGGAGTACGTTCCACCTCAAGAATAAACTACCATAGAATACCATTCAACTATCTTGAGGAGAACAAGAAGAGGAGGATCTTTCATTCACAAAGAAAAAGACTCTCAAAGTCTACATCACATGAGAAAGCTTTGCATAATCCCAAACCAAATATGCAAAAATAGAACTTCAAAGAAAGATGCAGTGGGTATGCAAAGGCAATCCTCCAAGTACCTAAGGTAAAGGTATAAAAGGTAAAAACCTCCTACACTGTTATCTTTAACATCTATTGAGGTTTATACCTTGTTACCTTAGGAATGAGCATTGCATATATGTTTTTACAATCTTTAGAAAAATTTTACATAAAGAGTTGCAATGTTCAATAGTCTAACTTGTTATGCATATACATACTTTATGAGAAAAACAATGTTTATGCATAAAGTCATACATAATTCATTATGTTCAATTTCTTTGAAGTGACTATATTCTTAGAGCATGTGAATTATGATTCTTTCAAGCTAACCGTGAGTGGATCCAAGTATAATTGGATACTAAAGGAAGAAAAAGGGTTATATGAGTTTTGCAAGTATAATTTGAAAACAAAGCAAGACACTCGAAGTACAGAATTGAACACTCGAGTGCAAGGCATGTTAACACTCGAGTACTGGTTGGTCACTCGAGTATGAATTTGAATCCAATGCTCTGCTTTTAGATTGCAAAATAGGGATTAACAGAGTGTGCAGAAACTCTAAGGATACTCTCGAATTCATCAATAGTACTGTCACACACTCGAGTGAGACGTGAGCACACTTGAGTATTTAAAGAACTCACTTGAAAGATCATCAAGAACTCGCGAATGCTACTGGTATAAATGCATAAATTAGCTTCAAAACATGGTTTACTCAAGTGATCTTGGAGGACTTGTGTACAAAGATACAAGGAGATGGAAATTAACTTGGGTGTCTACAAGTTACACTCAAGCCAGGTACACTGTATCAGTAATTTCAAAACTCAACCATCGTACTCATTCTTTTCAACTCAATTTGAGTGGTAAATTCTTGCTCATTACTACATACCATTAGCAGTCAATGATTTATGGTTTTCAAAATATTTTCAGATTGCTAAATGTATTAAAATAGAATTGTGCATAATTTTTCTATGCATTGGAAATTTGAAATGCACATTTCAAAAATTTACTTGGATTTCAATTCATCCTATCTATAAAAAGTATATACACATTATTTGAAAATTATTCATATCTTGTTTGCATTCAAATCGATTTCAAAATTGGAAGTTAGTATTTATACTGAAAGTCAGAAATGCTTCAAATTCATTTACTAAAGTATTTTCCGATCATTGACACATTGATTATAAATGTGTTATCCAATACTTGAAATCTCTTTAGTCTTCATTCTCTAACATGCTAGACCTTACGTCTAACAAGTTAACTATTTATAAGAGTTCCAAGTGTATTTCCTTGAAAAGAATTCAACTGGTGAAAGCCTTATGCCAGATGCATAAATCTTTCGTTGATTATGTTATTCCAAGCATTATAAATGTTTATTATTGCATTAAATGTTGATGCATTAACCATTATTATGGAATAACATACTAGTATTCTAAAACTCTAGTCGTTTGGACTAATGAGTATGTTCTTCATTATCCATAAATCAATGTACTCATTTCGTTGCTCAAATACATTAATCTTTGTCTTTATCCATTTTTTTTGAGTAACTAGAGTCTTGTACTTTAAGTCTTGCTGCCTTGAATATTCATCCATTTTAAGGCACACTTATAAGAGGCAAGATTATCTCTTGATCAATACTAAAGTCATTATGCTTATATATGTCTATCAAGATAAGCCTTTTTGACCAATTCATTTTTTATATGACTTTTGCCCTCAGGAAAATTCTCCAACATGTTAACTCTTATAATTAACATGTTATCTTTGTTGAACTCCTTAGTGAAGCTTTCTGATATATATATTTTATAATTGTTGACTTCCATTGTTTTTGGCATCAGCAATGATATTTAACAAACTTCATAAATGATTTTTCATGCATTCAAAATCTTAATGTCATAATGCATATTTATGATTAGAAAGAACATTTGAGATTTTGAAACAATTTGCATATCTCATTATCATTCTTGAAAATTTGATTTCATTCATGATTCGTCATTTTAAAAAAATTGATCATTGAGGATGGATTTTCTACTCTCTTTGATCTGACTTACATCGATTGCATGAAAATCTTATCAATGACATATTTTCTATATAAAGTGTATTTACAAATTGTCATTGATCATCATCATTCCTGGTATCACTTGTTCGTTATGCTTTATAATGACTTGATTCTATTGGATAAAATCATATCTTGGTCTTTGTTGGTTTATGATACTCTTTGCTCAAATTTCATATGATTAATTGCATAAGAGTATAAGAGTTGTTATATCTAATATTGTATGGACCCAAGAGAAGTTGGGTACCAAAGATCATATAATTATACGTTTGTAGGAGTTGACCAAAATGCTCTACTTTTGGATACAAAGATCAAAGGCTAACAGAAGAGGCATGACTGATAGCGTTGCGGTGTAAGCAAAAACAGAATATGTAATATCACCCGTATGACACTCTATGACTAGCAAGTGACCAACTATTAATGTAGTCAGATAAAGAGATGTTCAAAGGAAGACATAATATTATACTTTAGAGATGGTCTCCCTGGTCCTTCAGTCTTTGGTCCATCTATCAAGGGTTATCTGAAAGAGGAGGTTCTATACTTTCACACTAAGCTTACTGTAAACAATGCTAAGATCATCATTCAATGATAAGATGAAGTAGTTGTGTGACTTAGTGAACCAGAACTTCAAAGTTCTATTTGAGATGATGGATGACAAAATAAGGGTGTTATGTGCTATGGTGAAATTAAAATTTCTCAAAGATGTTTGCTAAGCAAGGGGCACATACTAAGCCAATATGCGTATAAAGCCTTACTCTGAGCTCAACTTGGTATCCTTAAGTAGCAACATATATTACATCGTCAGATCACATATTCAGACAATAACTAGCCAACGATATATCAATGGACTACAGAGGATTATGACTCGAGTGATTACGATATTGCTCGAGTGAGGTATTATATTCTTGCTTAATTCAAAATCCTTGAGTTGTATCACTTGAGTATACAATTGAGTAATGATTGAGTAGAATCACTCAAGTAACCACTCAGGTGATATTAGGTTGTATCTCTTAAAACCTCTGATTAGCATTGCCATTTAATTTCTCTCTAAATCTTCATACTTTCAAAATCATTTTCCCTATAAAGTTTCTAATGGTTTCTCAAATCCAGGAGAGTTATTAATTGTTTTCCTAATGAAAATTTTTTAAAACCATGCATCAATTAAGGGGGAGCTTCACATTCACATGTGTTTTAAATATTGAAAGCTCATTTCCTATTTGAAAGAAAATTCTTTTAATATACTCATCTATATTCACCATGTCTTGATTAGTTTTGATGATGAGTTACTCTTATACTGTTCTTTTCACAATCATAATTTGAACATATCATATGGAAAGGAACCTTTTGTTTCTTGATTGAACTAATAATTCTCTTTGCAAAGAAAGATTTAAATTTATGATAGTAGAATTTGTTTTGTGCAATAGCATTCCTCAACATACTACAAGAAGACTCTATCAACCTTGAGGATCTTTTTAACGCTCAGTCAAGGAATATATATTGGCTACAATATTCAAAGCAATAGAAATGAGCATTGAACATGCTGAACAAAACCTTAACTCAAATGGTAAATCCTGGCAACAACATGAACATACATCAGAGCTGTACAAAGCACAACAGCATGCACTAGCATTGCCAAAGAAGCAACGAACTTCATAGAGCGCTTCATCATATTTCCAAATCTACATGAGCATTTCTAAACCTTCTCTCTTTACATTTCAAGAATACGTTTCATATATTTCATTTATCTTGATTATAAAAGTTTTCTTGAAAACCTCTCCAAATCTTTTTTAGTTCCCTCTTATTAAAAATGAAAGTACTTTCACATATGGGAGAGTTAATTGTTTTCTTGCCTTACTTTACAAGCCTTACTTCTTTATATATTTCAAACTTTTTGCTGATGTCAAATAGGGGGAGAAAAATGTAAGAAAAATATGTTTGTTGCATTATATATGTATGTTGCACTTCATTTAGACATATTTTTCTTAAAGGATTTGTCATTATCAAAAAGGGAGAGAATGTTAGATATGATTAGTTTTGATGATATCAAATATAAATCTCAAATGATAAGAGCAAAAAGTTTATATAATACTTTGACTAATTATTATGTTTAATATTGCATACCTTGTAGATTAGTCAAGCAAAGATTAAAGATAATCAAGAAAATAAAGAAGTTGTCTTGTTGGGTTATAGAGAATGATCATTAAGAAGGAAATCAAGAAGAAAGATTTTGAAGAAAGAAGAAATTATAAGATCTAGTGAGAATATCAAGGTTCAAGCTGTTGGAAGTGATACTGGAGGTTTCTATGATGATATCGGAGGCTTTTATGATCAAATGATGGTTGGAATAGGTTAATACGAAGCTAAGATGACTTATATGTGAGTTATGGCACTTCTAGAGGAGTTTTACTCGAGTGTGAGCTCAACACTCGAGTGCCAGAGCTGTTGCACTCGAGCACGGGATGAACACACTCGAGTGTCGGGGGGCTACTCTATTCTACTCTATTTTACGTTCAGCCTGACAGAGATCCGGTATTTTGGCTATATCTCTCAAACCACACGTCGGATTGACCTAAAACTGGTGGCATATGAAAGAAGACCCACAACACATAAAATGTAAACCAAGATCATATTTAAAGAAGCTCAGATGAAGGAGATATGATCCGTGGAAGTTGACAGTGAAATCACCGTCACTTTTCAACACAGGTTCGGTATTTTGAGCATAACTCAAAAACGACACATCGGATTGAGACGATACCAGTGCCATATGAAACTAGACTCAACGGGATTTCTATGGATAGGTAATTTGCCTAATTTGAAGTTATATTATAGGAGCTAAGCCTTCTGGAAGTTGATGCTTGTGCTGTCTAGTGCGATAGACACTCTTTCGATCATAACTTGCAGAATACAAGGAGTTTGGAGCTTATTCTTTTTGTATTGGAATGCATATGGCAAGAGCTTTCTTATGATACATCATTAGAATCAAATAAATAAATTTTGTCTAATGTGGCCCCACATCACTCTCGAGTGCAAAAATGCACTCTTGAAAAATGTTATGCGAGTGTTGTCCAGAAGCAGTTGAAGCGTGAAGAAATTTACAACACTCGAGCACTAAGATCCACACTCGAGCCTCAGGATTTTTTACACTCGAGCACATGCAAGTGTTGACATGAAAGTGTTAACCCGAGAAGAAGCATGTACGTGAAAATAAGAGGCGCACTCGATCAGGACTGGTTGCACTCGAGTGATGACCATAATTGCACTTGAGCAGATGTGAGTGTTGGACAAAAAGTGTTTGCTCGAGAGGAAGCCAGAACGTGAAGTTGTACATGCACTTAAGTGAGGCTTCTTTGCACTCGAGTGAAGTCCTAACAGAATAAATGTAGAAAGTTCAAACTCTCATAGCCATCAATCCAAACGTGGTTAAATATTATACATTCATTATATTTTCACTTGTTATTGTTCCTAAACGTTAACTACATATATTTCAAGTGTAAAATAGGAGATTAAACATTTGGATTGCATCTTCAAGAATGGAGGTCACGTATGGCAAAAGTCTTCACTCAACATGATGAGTCCCAGAAGCCAGAAATTCAGCTTTTGACCAATGATCCAACATACCCATGACTAACTCTTCATCATATTAATAATTAAATATTTTGCAGTGTGAAACAAGAAATTTAACGTTGAGATTACATATTCAAATGAAAGAGTCAATTGTGGTGGGTGGCATCATTACACACCAAGTATCGGCTACCTACCACGACAAAAGTTTGACCCACCATGAGAGATTGGCTAGAAACTCAAACGTATTCATCCTGCTCCACAATGTGATGTACAGCTCATAATGAGACATACCGCTCTTCAATAGGATGCTCCGTTCTGCAATGGACATTTCATAGTGGCTCGTTTTTCAAATATGCTCAACGGTTAAAATGACTCCAACGGACGAATGCTCACAACGGTAATTATCTTCATCAACTATAAATAAGATAGCACTCAACGTCGATGGGTAACGGAGATAGCAAGCAACTATGAGAAAAATGATAGAAATATGGATCCTCTGCTTCTATCCAAACACTATCTGTTTTCCAGTTTCTATATTACCTATCATTGAGAGAGTGAATATTTGTATTGTACTTAAGTGAGCATTATATCCACTCTGTGAGAGAGTTTGTAAACACTTTCAACTATATTTCTGAGTTGATCTTAAGGTAGAGGGACCTTGAGAGGGTTGATTTCCTTACGGGGGAAGCTGTAGAGAGAATTGCCAGTAAGACATTCTGCTCGTAAGACTTACAAGGTGCAAGCAGTAGAGAACGTTGTTGTTCATAAGACTTATAGGGGTGTAAGCAGGAGAGAACGTTACTGCTCGTAAGACTTGCATGAGTAAGCAAAAAAGGAAGATCTTCGGGATTGCTCTGCTCGTAAGACTTGCCGTAAGGAGGAGTATTTCAGTGAGAGATTTGTAAAAGGTTTCACAAGTACTCGGCTAAACTTGTGGGATTGTAAAGGCTTTTCTTATGCCCAAATTAAATAAGAAGATAGTGGATTTGAAAATCTCAAGAGGAGCCTAGGGACTGGACCGAACCAGGATAAATCATAGTTTGCATATTCTCTTCCCTAAGCTCTTATATTTCCAGCATATATTATTTAATCTAACTGTTGATTTATGATTCATTTCCTTCATACTTATTGCTTTTACTAAGATGTGAAAAGATTTTCAAAGTTCTTAAGTTTTTATCTTACACCCAATTCACCCCCCTCTTGGGTGTTAGTCGATTCTAACAAATATCAGAGCAACCCATAATTCCAAAACCTAGAACAAACAATGGATGTTCAGTAGAGTGATTTGATTATTATTTATCAATCTAAAACAAAAAATGACCCTACACCAAACTATGATCTAGGTACCGGTCACGTCAAGATTAAGGTCAGACAAGAAAGTTTTAGGAAGGTTGTCCATCAAGTTTCCCTTTAATACTATAACAAAGAAGAATGAAGTCCTCTAATGACTACAACAAAAAGTAAGAAAATCATGTATGAGAGTGCAAAGTGAACGAAAGCTCTACTTTATATATATAGAAGAACAAAGTGATGGTAGGATAGATTTAATACATGGCCATTATATCTTCACCTTCCTCAAAGATGACATTAAATAAACAACTAGAGTGATACAGTCCCACCATCTAATATTTTATGGTCTTTGACAAAGACAGCCTCACCCTCCTTTTGCTTCTTTCAGTCCCTTGTTGGATACAAGACAAAGTACTCTTCATGATTTATAAAGTAGGGATCAAGTTGAAATAAATGAGTATGAGAATATTGTTGATTGAATAGATAATCAAAAAGGGACTCATACTATTGAAGACCATTCTTCAGGTAAGGAGAATAACAAATTGATGTGTTCTAAAAGCGTCGTCAAAGCTCATGGAGATGTAGAGAAGAGGTCCTCCCACCATAGCACTAATTCAAAACAAGTAGATGTCCTTGCAAAAGTCTGTTAGTGTAATGAAGCTAATTTAATTCAAATTAGAAAATGGCACCTAAAAGAGAGTGGTCTTCATCACTAACTTTCATAAAGCCAGATGCAATATTTTAGGAGGATTGGTTAGCCCAGAGCCTAATGATGGAGGTTTGGCTTGTAAACAGTAACTTTTTGCAAGTCTAATTGGAACAGGATTGGATGATACATTGATATGATATTTATTTTGTGCTTGTTGCCTTCTTGTATATTGACATGTGTGTGAAAGTTTATTATACATTAAATTTTAGATTTTTTTTCTGCTTGCTCGATATTCTCTGTGGTTGTTGTAGTTATTGTATGTAATTTTTGTCTATGGAATTCGTTATGGTTAAGATTATGAAACTTGTGATTATGAAAATAATACAATCTTATTGTATCATTCTCAAAATGGCAAGTTTAAAAAATCTAATCATCACGAATTCCATGGATAAAACTTTGCATACACGTATGTTAATTGAATCTTGTTTGCCATGCCTTGGTCTTTTCCAAGTTTTTCTTTCTGTTTTGATGCCCTACCCTGAAAGGGCATAGATCATTATTGAGTGGTAGATAGCAGTGTTGATTTTAATTTTAACACCAATGTGTTGGAGCTGTTAGTGCATGGTTTGTATTGCAGGCCATCCTTATAGTTAAATAAAGCGACTCTTAGATTGGGTACTAAGTTTACAAATCTTAGGCATTTTGGTTCTTTTGAGACTTCAGTAGAATTTAGCTTTAGCCAACTTCAAAAAGAGCGCCTAGCACCCCAGGAAATTAAATACTCCCAGCACCTCCTCACACTCTTAAATTTCATCCAAGAGGGGAAAATAAGAGAGAAAATGGTGAGAAAAAGAAAGAAGAGAGAAGGTGGTGTGTTCTTGAAGAACCAAAGTGTTATTGAGGGATTTTTACCCTAAAATCATGTTTTTGGCTGATCGAGCCTTCATAAATCTTGTTCTACTCGTTATGGCCTATGTAACACCTTATTTCCATAATAGTTCTAATCAATTCCCAACCTCAAGATAGGATTCGAACCTATAGTTGAGTAGGTTTTTCTAAAAATCTCAAAATCTCTCGAAAGAGTCATTCAGTAGTTCACAACTAAATTATTACTCATCGATTCTTATCTTTATTTAATTCAATCAAAGTGGGTCTTTGTTCTATTCATTTCTGTCAAAGTTCTTAATATGCTCTTATTCGTGAAATGTTCATTAACTAATGAGCTTGTACCATTCAATTACTCATTCCTAGTTCATGTATTGTTCTTAGGAAACATTCATTTGTCATGTGGGTTAGACAATTAACCACATGAAATGTCAATATTTACATAACGGAGTATAAATCCTTAGCTCTATACTGCAACTTCTACTTCAGGCATATCGTTCTGCATCCCACTTATGTGCCCACGTGCCTATATGGTTGGTGAGGGGAGAATGAGATTCGAGATAATCTCAGTAGCAAACTTTTCTAACTATGTATACAAGATACGCTTAATGCATGACATGCTTGCTTGCATAAATTCATGCCAACATATTGACATATTTCTATGCTCAATGTTTAACTCATTAGATTAATGGTCATAGCATAATCAAAATAGGGCTTCAATCATTCACATATGCTTCATACAATTCATCAAAGCAATTACACACATAAAAGCATTAACATACTTATTAAGGAAATGCAAGTCAGGAAAGTTTTACTACCTTTATTTTTTAAGTCATCCTTTTATACCTCTTCTTCCAACCATTGTAGTTGCTTGGAAATTCTTCCATTCTTCTTCTTTCTTGACATCTCATGGCCCTAGATAGATAACCACATCATTAGAGCCATGACAATTGAATATCCAATATGGCTATATTAGCCTCTAGGACATGTCTCTTATCTTTGGACCCATACTTGTCATAAATTACCTTAAGTGCCACAAATTCGTGGGTCACCCTAATCTGCCATATTTTTTATCGAACTTTGAAAAATCATAACTTATTCTCTAGAACTCCAAATGAGGTGGTTCAAATTTCTATGTAACCCTCTTTAAGTCTATTTTAAAAGTAAAATACCAACTACTACCAATTGCAAGGGTTAGACCCCACAAATCCTCAACCAACCTCACTAGTCATAATTCATTCCAGATTCAATGCCTAACTTTAAAAATTCATATCTCACAATATACTATCCCAAATACATGGGCCCCTTTTGGAACCTATTTATATTTGCCAATGACCTTTCCTTTTATGAAATGACATGATGAAGTATAATGGCCTTTCCTATTGCAGTAATTACATGATGCAAATGGATTTGATGCTTTCCTCTGCTCTCCTCTGAAATGGCCTTTTATTGCCTTTCTTCTACTTTTCTCTGTTTTTATCTTGAACATAATTTTACCTAATTCCAGATTTATCATAAGTGACTTTTTTGTGATTTTAAAATTATTTTAAGGGTTTCATTTCCTTTAGTAATCTTCCTAAAGTGTCTGTTAAGTCACTTATTTTCTTATCTTTTTCTTCACAAGATTCACACAATGAACATGATATGCTAATACCAGTTCTACTTTCTAATTCTTTTACTTTCCTCTTATAACTTACCATTTCTTTAGCTAACTTGATGAATTCAGAATGCAACGCATTATATTCATATAATAATTCATCATAAGTAGTTTCAGAATCACTTACCTTAGAATCCAATTCTTCTTCTTTGGCTACCAAGCATATATTGGCAACTTCGTCGTCATCGTTTTCTTCATCCAATAAACTATCACCCCATATGGATGATATATATGTTTTCTTTTTCTGCTTCTTCTTGTATTTGTTCTTGAAGCATTTTGACTTGATATGTCCTGGCTTCTCACATTCATAGCATATAACTTGTTGCTATTTGTTCTCTTTCTTGCTTGATCCTCCTTGATGTTTTTTGAAGTTCCATTGTCCTCTTCTATAGAACTTCTTGAACTTTCTCAAGATCATTCCCATATCATTATCATTAAGTTCATCTTCACATTCTGATGTTTCAACTTCTTTCATAGCTTTGAGGGCTACTCCTCTTTTCTTTTTGTCTTCAAACTCTTCTAGCTCCTTTTTGAATTTTGGCTTTCCCTTGTACTCAAAATACTATCGAAGAGTGCAGTTACCATTAGTACAAAAATCACTTTTTAGACCGGTTCCCAAAGGTGAGATCTACAAAGTCACTTTTTAGACCGGTTTTTTTAGGAACTGGTCTGAAAACTGTGACTTTAAATCTCATGTGACTATATATTTGGTCTAGAAAGTGGACTTTTTAGAACAGTTGTACTTAGAACTGGTCTAGAAAGTGAATTTTTTAGACCGGTTGTAATTAGAACTGGTATAAAAAGTAGCATTTTTTTAAAAAAAATAAATAAATAAGGCCTTTTTTTTTATTGGAGCTTGTTTTTAAAAGTAAGCTCCAATACAAAAAAAAACTTTATAATTTTTATCATAAATACAATGGAAAAGTGCACTTACAGTACAAATAAGCCCACCTTTTATCAACACAACTATTATTTATACATACAATTTCTATTGCAATTTCCCTTGTTCTACAATCAGGACAGAAGAAAATTAAAAAGTTCATGCAAGTCCACAGCAGCAAAATACAGAATAGAAACTAGTTTTACATAATACGTGAACCTGGCATTAGCACATATTAGATTTTTTTAAAAGAATCTTTTCTTTACTCTAATGTGCAGGAAGAAAAAAATCATACCTAAAGGGATTTATTTTAGTTCTTCTCAGTTCTTGTACTTCATAGTTGCTTTATCAAAAACAATGGTTGGAAATTGTTTGGCATACTCCTCAACATCGTGGCATAGTTTTGTAACCTCTGGTTAGAAGTTAGAGGACTGCAAAGTGGCTATAAAGTCCTTCAACTTCGTGCCTAATTCAAAAATTCAGCAGCAGCCCCATTTTAGCTCTTTCAATCACCCAATATGCCTACAACAAGATTTTTATAGGAAAACCAAGATAAAACAAGCTCAAACTCATGAAGCATATATGACATATATATTCCTTTGGTTTCTGCCTTAATCTTTACAGCTAAATATACTGCTTCATCAAAATACTCAGCTACCTTAACAAAATCCTCCTCAACAAATCCCCTAAAAGTAAGCGTAGGGGTTCCTGAAATCCACAACAGCTATCTATAGTAATTAACTAAAGAAAATAAAAGCAATAAATAAGCAATGAAGACCCCCTGTACTCATCTTGATGCCACTAGGAACCATAGCAGACATATCTCTAGGAATGGTGTTTTTATTAGCTGCAATATGAACTAGCTCCAACACCTTCTAGACTCTGGAGCTATCAATACCCTACACGAATAATTAACAGAAGACAATGATCTTGTATTAAAACTAGCTTTCAGAATGACAAACTATAGCTTACTCTTATGGATCTTACATGCTCTATGTTTTTTCAAGAGATTCTTGAATTACATCTAGATGACAAGAAAGTGACTGTCAGATTTACAAGTAGAAGTCTAGAACCTAGAAATAATTGACGAGTGATAACTTTATACCAAAGTAGAAATAAGGAAGCATAAATGGAAGTTCAAAGCAGTTGTTGTTACCTTGTTCTTGAGATTTACTAGAACTAGGTGATTCTCAATTCCACTAGAAACTAGCTTATAGCCCTTTTCAGCTAGAGACTGCAAAATTACTAAGATTTCAGTATTACAATACAAGCATCACCCACATCCAACTAAGCAAGAATTAATCATTATTGAATGGATTGTCACTAGACACATCATTAATCAGAGTGGCAACACAAACCTACTATTCTCCTTAGCTTAAACTAGATGGAAGAAAGAGTAATATAGATATTAATGAAATTCCAGTTCATATTATTACATCTCAAGTAAACATTACAAAACCAACAAGTAATTGTGAGAAATGTTGGAGTTATCCACCCATAAGAATTGCATAACAAATCCATAATCAACCACATAAATACAGTTAAAGAAATTGAAGCTATAGAGAGCCTAACTTGGAGTTATCTAAGTTCATCACAATCATGTATTATTTAGCAAAGCTTAAATCAACTTATTAAAGCAATGTTTACAAAAGAACACAAGATGAAACCAAACAAAACCATAAGAGAAATCAAGTTGAAATTAAGCTTGAAATAGTTCAAAGTTTTCAGTGAATGTTGATAAACAAGTACATTAATCAATCAAGAACGTAGATGCATACCTAATGTTCCGAATAGCTTAGCTAAAACAAAACAACCGAAGAAAGAAAATTAACATCTACCACAGCGAAATTCTAACTTAGAAGATTACAACTCAAGAACACAATCACAAGAACTGTGAAGGAAAATCCATAATCATGGCAAGTCAAGCACAAAATAGACAGCATTTTCAGAAAAAGAGAGGGAGATAGTGTTTGTCAAAAACCAGAGCTACTAAGGAAATGAGAACATATGCAGCACAAAGGAAGTAGTAAATAGCGTCTTGCCAAGAGAGGAGTCATTGATCTCATCCTATCAGTCAGAGAGGAGAGCTCTAATCTTCATGAATAGTGAATCAAGCGACGTAATCCTCATTTTCCTGCCCAGAGATAAGGATGATGACAATAAACAAATAGGGCTATTCCTCTAAGAGAGCATGAGGGATGAGTCTACAAGACTTATAGATAAATCACGTGAAGAAGAGAGGATTGAGATTCAGATAGTGAGAATTGGGCGTGAGGAATAGAATGGAGAACTCTGAAACGTATATGGCAGATTCTTTTAGACCGGTTCCAGACAACAACCGATCTTAAAAAGGTCATATTTTGGATTGGTTGTCTCAAATAACCGGTCTTAAAAGTAAGAAATATTTTATTTTCTTACTGCTTACCTTTTTAGACCGGTTCGTAATAACAACAGGTCTAAAACGTTTGGTATTTTAGGCTAGTTTTAATAGATAACTGGTCTAAAAAGTAATAAATATTTTATTTATTTAATTCAGAAAAATATATTAGACATGTTATAGTAGAACTGGTTTAGAAAATGTATCGCATATATAGATTTTTTAGTTATTTTTATAGTTTTAGGCTGGTTCTTAAGAAAACCGGTCAAAATAATATATGTTAGACCTTATATTATAGGAACTGGTCTCACAAGTTTTTTATAATTACAAAACTGTCACCGCTTATACCTTTTAGACCTTATCCACTATAACCTGTCTAAAAGAAATTTTTTGTAATAGTGTACGGATCTCATTAATTCACCTTTTGCTTCTTCAATAGCTGTCACTTTTATTTCCTATACTTTCATAAGAATGTTAAGTATCTTCCTTACTTGGGAATTTTGATCAAAATTTTTCCCAAGTGCTACCAGCTGGCTGACAAGATGAGTATATCTAAGTTCGAATTCAAAAATCCTTTCTCGAGGTTTCATCTGAAATAGATCATACTCTGTAATTAGAGTGTTTATTTTATTTTCTTTGATTTTAAATGTACCTTCATGTGTGATTTCAGTGCATCCCACGTGTCATTAGCTATTGGCAGCGTGCAGATTCAAAAATACTCCTTTTGGCTAAGGGCACTCTATATCATTAAAATAGCTTTGCTATTTAATGTCATTAACCTCTTGTCATTGTCATCGTATTCCTTTGAGCTCTTTTTCTCGACTCTATCTTCCACTTTATTCATTGGAACATATCACTGTCTTGTATTACATTCCATAAACAGTACTTGTTTGCCATTACAAACACACTGAACTTAGCATTCCAGAATGAAAAATGTTTCCAGCAAAACCAGGAGGTCTAGTGGTGTAAGCTTCATCTGGAAGAATAGTTTCACTTATTATTGCCATTGAATGGATCCTTCTCAAGTTGTTAAACTCTTCTGAGAAGACCTTGCTTTGATACCAAATGAAAAAGGCAACCTTCACCTAAGAGCGGGGTGAATTGGGCGATATAATAAAAGTTTTAGACGTTACGGTGTCATAGAAATAAATGAAGAGAAAGTAGAGATGAGAGGATTAGCACATAGAGATTTATTCTAGTTCAGCCCAACCCCAGGCCTACATCCAGTCCTCAGAGATCAACACCTATTGAGATTTTAACTAATTGTCCAAGATTCAATGGGCTCTTGGAATGCTGTAGAACAACAATTGTTTTCACAAGGACTACGAGTAGAAATATTCTAATCTCTAGAATTTTCTCTCCCCCTTATGGCAAGGCTTAAGTACATAACAATTCCGATGACCTTTCTCTCCTGCTTACCTGTGCAAGTTTTACAAGAAGCAACGTTCTCTACTGCTTTCACCTCTGTAAGTCTTAAGAGAAACAACGTTCTCTCCTACTTGTATTATGCAAGTCTTTACGTGCAAAAAGTCTTACTAGGAATTCTCTTTACAACTTCCCCATATTGAAATCTACCCTCTCAAGGTTCCTTTACCTTAAGATCAGATCAAAAATACAATTGAAAGTGCTTATAGACTCTCTCATAGAGTAGATATGATAATCACTGAAGTACAATATGAATACAGAGAGAAATATGAAATACAAAATCTTGAAGATTTTCACTGTATGCTCTCGTGTTGTGTTCTATGTGTTCTTTTTTCTGTCTCTGATTTTTTGTATTTTATAGCCAGTCTGAATTAGCCATTGTCAAGTAAAATGTCCTGTTTTGAAACTGAATGTCACGTTGTGGAGCGGGATGTATGCATTTGAGTTTTAGACTAGTCTATCATGGTGGATCAACTGCATATAATGGCAGGTGCCCAATATTTGGAGTGTAATGATTATGTTTGCTGTAATTGACTTTCTTATTTGACTTTGTAATTTGAACATTTAATCTCACGTTTGACACTTGAAATATATGTTAGATAACATTTAGGTATAATAACAAGTGAGAACGTAATGAATAAATAACATTTAACCATATTCGGATTGATCTTTGTAAGTATGAAATTCATTCTACTTCTGTAATTGATGAACTTTGAGTTCGTGCTCCAAACTCAAGTCTAAACTTAAGTTCCTATTGCCAACTTGAGTTCTGTCCAATATTTGTAAAACTATATATAGAAAAAAATTTTAAGACTTTCAAGTGTCTCTTAAGAGTGTTTGGAGAATTTCTACCAAAACTAACGTTCTTTGGTATAACTCGAGTTCCCTCAATAATTTGACCAAATTCCAGCTTCCACTTTCTCTGACCTTGCAAGTGACCTTGAAGTTCTTAGGTCTCAACTCGAGTTCCTTTCACAAATTTGAGTTTCAAGCTGGTTGTCATTTCTTTATTTTGTCTCTGTCAAGAAGTTGCAAGAATTACCTTGAAGTGCTATAGTACCAAACTCGAGTTCCTTACCCAAACTTGAGTTCTACAATCCATACTTGATTGTTGAAGTTTCTGGTTTGGCTTTTAGATGAAAGTTGCAAGAGTTGATTGGAAGTGTTAAGCGTAACTCGAGTTCTAAATCAAAACTCGAGTGCATCTCAAAGTTTCAGATTCAGGTTATGCTTCTAGACAATACTTGCATGAGATCACTTGCTAAACTCAAGTTCACTTTAGACCAAAACTCAAGTTTTATACCAAAACTCAAGTTCTTCAGATAGTTTCAGTTTCTGACATAGCCTCTGGATAAAACTTGCATTAGTTTTCTTGAAAATTTCATACCAAAAATCAAGTTTTGAACCAAAACTCGAGTTTCCCAACAAATTTCAGTTTCAGAGCATCTTCTATATAAAAGTTGCAGGAGTTACCTTGCTGAACTCGAGTTCTTTAGCACACAAAACATGAGTTTTCCTCTAAAACTTGAGTTCATCAGATATTCTGCAACAAATTTTTGTTAACTTGTAAAATGCATTTGGTAACAACTTGATTCAATTAAATATTTTCATTTTCTTGCAAAACCATATATTATCATTTTTTTATCATCAAAATATGGATTTTAACATGTTTGAGATAGGCGAACACTTGAGGTTGTAAGACCCACTGTTCAAGTTTGCATGGGCAGTATCTCTGGGCTGTAATATCTAGAAGATAGAATGATTTTTAGGGACTATATGATTCAGCCCCTTAGGTAAGAGAATGATTCACTAGATTACATAAGGTCTCAATGTGTGCAATGAGTTGGATAAAATATATTGTGCATAGATGTATAAGGACACTTTATATCTCCTTGAGAGATACATAATGGCACCATTTTAATGGCACTAGGATATGGATGGCACTATTTATGATGTATACATGGGCATCTGACATTTATCGAGATATACCGACACATAATCAATAATTTTGTGATTCATAGGCCATATGGCGCCATTTATCTAGGGAATGTAGGCATGCATGATGCCATCTTATGCCATACATAGGCACTTTGGCATTTTCTTGAGGAACATAGGTTTGGGCGTCATTTTTAGGGATACACTAGTATACATATGACACAATAACGAGGCATAAGGAAAGATGTCGCACATCTGATGCCCTATAGACAAACGTGGTACATTCTAGAGATACAAGCTTACATGTGGCATCATCCGAAGCTTATACCGATAAAGTAGCTTTATTAAAGCAGCTTTATCAAAGTGGCTTTTTCTTGTGTTAGAACCACAAGATGGTGCCACTTGAGCCCCTCAGCTTTTTACTTTTGGGTTGGTTCAGTGGTGTGGCTAGCCGGGACAACTCGTTAGTCTTTGGTTGGGCCTTAAGTCTATCCTCCCTTCACACTACACATGAAAGCCAGGGAAAATCATCGGGCCTTCTCTTACCTTAACTCTTGAGGTCGGCCAACATAAGAGAGAGGAAGGAGGCCTGATTTCAAAAAGAGCACCTAGCACCTTGGGAAAAAGAACGCCTGGAATCCTGGGAAATTAAATACTCCTAATACCTCCTCACACTCTTAAAACTTTTGTCTAAGAGGAGAAATTAAGAGAAAATATGATGAGAAAAAGAAAGAAAGGAGAAGGTGGAGTGTTCTTGAGGAATTTTCACCAATGAAATCATGTTTCTGGCCGATCGAGCCTTCAAGAATCTTATTCTACTCATTGAAGGCTACATTTTTATAGTTTCAGACTCTTAAATAGAGGAGTTCCATACTACCTCTAAGGAGTAGATGCTATTGGAATCAAGAACAGGCTATAGCATCGGATAGAGGTAAGCGTAAGCTCTGATTTAACTATAGGTATCCTGAGTTTTGGTTATGTTTCATGAAGATGTCATGTTGCCCTCATTTCATCTAAGGGGTAACCTTAGGGTTTTGATGATGTTAAGAGTATGAATATGATGATTAATAAGGTTTAAGTAGGTAGAAATGATGTAGAGCAAGATTTGTAGTTAAATTTTTTAAAATCACTTTGTGGTAGCTTTATGGTAAATTTTATCCAGACCTAAATTCTTAGGGAAGGAATGTGATTTTGATGCTTCCAATGAGTTTAGAATTAAAATTTGTGTAGGATAAAGGTGAGAAAATGATTTCAGTAGCATCGGAATTGAAAACGGAACTTTGGCCCAAAAACCCTGAGATTCAGCCTTGATGAATTCTTTTGGAAGGAGTTGGTTTTTGTTAAATTTGAGATTAAAAATAAATTCTATATGAAAAATTGTGTAGGAATAGCTCGTTGGAATGATTTTAGAAAGATTGGGTTGAAAATCCAATTGGTGGAATTAAAGTTTATGTAAAAGAACAAGTCATATGTGATGCCTTGCTTTCATGGCTCTAATGAGTTAAACACATGATGTGGTTAAGTATATAGGTCTATGAGATATTAAGGAAGAGGAAATAGAAGGTTTCCAAGCAACTTCAATTATTAGAGGAAATGGGAACAAGAGGAGGACATAAATGCAAAAGGTTGTGCACTTACCTAACTTACATGTAATTGATATGTATGCTTGTGTATTGATGTGTATAGTTGCTTTGCTTAATTGTATAGAGCATATATGAATGATTGAAGCTCTGTTTCTATTCATGCTAAGGTTATAAGTATGATATGTGAACATTAGTATGCAAATATGTCATTATGTGAGCATGAATTTATGTAAGGCAAGCATGTCATGCACCAAGAATTTATCTTGCATGCCTAACTAGTAATGTTGCTGCTAGGATTCTCCCGAATCTCACCCTCCCTCACCCAACCATATAGGTGTGTTGAGCACAAAAGAGGAATGCATGAAGATATGCAAAAGGAAAATGTGATGGAGAATTAAAGATTAACATGTGATAGTTTGTTATGTGTAAATTATTGTGATGTGACTAATTGTATAAACCAAGTTGAATAATGTTATTGAGTATGTCATTTATGGCATTTACATGTGTGAACAAGAAGAAATAAGTATGAATTTGTAAGTTTAACTAGACACAATAGTGATGACAGTATCAATACACCTAGGCATTTGGTGTAATATGTGCATATAGTAGTATCAGTATATGTAGTATTATTATCAATGCACATGATAATGGTATCAGTACCAAATGGTGGTATTAGTGAGTAGTGGTATTAGTACGCACAACAGTGGTATCAATATCAATATGGACACATTGTTAAATAAACAACATTGGAGTTTACAAGACAGAAACAATTCTTATACTAATTATAAATGAAGTTAAGAACTGATGAGTCACAGATGAAAAATGAACCACTAAGTAATTGTTTATTAAGTTTAAGATTTTCAAAGAAGCTTAGTGGTTTAAATGCAATATGTAATGACTCATTGAACAAGTGGGGTAGTCCCCTATTGAACCAGTAGGATAAGAAAAAGCCAACCAGTATGCCCCATTAGAGGCTACAGCATACTGTAAAACAAACTTCTCCATCTCATCTCAATGCAATCATTACAATAATTGTCAATAAATAGCTCAATGATTTTCACTTTCATATCATGCTATTCAAATCATTTTAATATACATGTCATAATATATCAATTCATAGCTCGTGTGTGTATGTATGTATTTATTTATTTCACAATTCAAATCATAATGTTCCACAATGTAACCCCTTAATTTCCTGAGCCTTTAGATGAGTTTGAACGTATAATGACTACAAATCAGAAACTAACATTCATAAATAGTTGAAGTCCCAGCTTCAATACAGGATTCGAACCAGCACGAGAGTGGGATTTTCAATAATTTTTAAAATATTTTCAAAGTGGTCACATAATGGTTTGCGATCACATTATAACCCATATATTCTTAGTTTTATTTATTAATATTAGAATGTTCTATACTAAAATCCTGTGTAGTGTTTGTTATCTAATGGGCTCTCGGTGTATGGTTGCCTGATTCCAATTCATTTATTGCGATTAAGTACTAATGTACGGGGATCACGGCTATTGCTTCAACTACTATTGGAAGTACTATTCTTAATATGGTTATTCATACAAAATATACAAATTCTCAAAATATGATAACCAAAAAAGGCATAAATTCTTTCAACCTTGTTCTTTACTTGTCTATAACTACCTTCTTGCCCTTCAAGCAGCTTGTCTTTGTTGTAGGTTAGTTATTGGAAAGGGGTGATATTCAAAGAATCCCAATAATAACATATAACACTTCATATAAAATACATACAGCGAAACATGCCATATCAACCATCACATGCCAGACAATTTAGTATTCAGTCAACATTCAGAGATATGCTTATGCAGCAACAATTCTATTTAAGGACTCACCATCCCTTCCCATAGCTCTTGGTGTATGGTTTCCTGATTCCAATTCATTTTTGCGATTAAGTACTAATGTATGGGGATTACGACTATTGCTTCTACTGCTACTGCAAGTACTATTCTTACTATGATTATTTATAAAAAATATACAAATTCTCAAAATATGAAAACCAATGGAAGCATAAATGTTCTTTACTCGTCCGTGACTACCTTCTTGTCCTTTGAGCAGCTTGCCTTTGTTGTAGGTTAGTTATTAAAAATGGGTGAGATTCAAATAATCCTAGTAGTAAAAGATAACACTCATATAAAATGTATATAGAGAAACATGCCATATCAACCATAACATACCAGAAAATTTAGTATTCATTCAATATTCAGAGATGTGCTTATGTAACAAACAATTATATTCAAGGACTCATCGTCCTTTCCCACAGTGCTAGGTGTTCTATTGGGCCAAGTCCCTTCTCATCAAAATGATTAATTGGCAATTCTGCCTAATTCATGTTCATAGTTCAAGTATTCATAATGGCAATAATATGCATAAACCAAGATACATAGATTATAAGGGAAAAGTTTCTACCTTAATCTTTCTGGTCTCATATTTGTTCTGGTTCTAACGCCCAAGGCAAATATCTAATCCTATAATAAAATTTACGGACAACAAGTTAATGCTTAGTCCAGTTCTTTCATAATTCAAACACTCAAGTTGGTTATCATTAGGGTTAATACACTAAGTGAAAGGAAGTGTCAATGTGGTCAAACTATCCCAAAGTGATTAATTTTACCTATAGAGTTCAAGGTAATTACATTGTGCCATTACCTTTTTATTTTTGCACATTTACTAAAAGCTAGCAGAATTTTCAACAAACTTTGAAAATTCACATCTTTATGTACAAAAGTCCAACTGCAATAATTCTAAAGGTTATGTGACCCTTATTAAGTTTAGTTTAAGAGAAAAAAGTTGCCCTTAGCCAAATTGATGCACAACATTCTAGAATTACCATTCATGGGACATGTCACAGAAATTTGCCAATTTTACATAACCAAATTCAAAAATACATATCTCATAATGCACAGATCCAATTGACCTATATGACCTATTAAATTAAAGCTTGATTAATCTACTTTTATTCTAAAATGTCGCATGATCATTGGACATTGGTAATTTTCTCAAAAACACAATGCAAACAAACTGCCACGCAGGAAACCCTAATTGGCAGCAAATGTGCAATTTTACAAATTGTGTTCCAATGTTCTAGAATTTGTAACCGGGGACTATTCCCACATAGTTTTTCCTGTATAAGATAATGATAACATTAAATTGATCAAATTCTCGTTCCTTCATGAAGTCATATTCAAACCAAAAATTAGAGTTCAACATAACAATCCACCAATTCACATTTTAACCACCAAACTTAGCTCATATGCTTTTAAAACATCTTATAATTATATGTATATGATCAAAGCTTCATGAACCCTAAAAAACCCTAAACGGCCAAAATTGGCACAGCAAGAACAAAACCCCAACAACTCAACTAAACAAGATAACATATATGTCAAGATGATGCTCTTGCTCACCTCTTGCTCTTTCTTGAGCTCTTTTCTTGATTCTCCAACTTTGGCTCTTATTAGAAGACTCAAAACACCTCCTCTTCAAAACCAAAAACTATAGAAATGAAGCTTTAGAGAGGAGAATAATATTTATGAAGAGCATTTGAGCCAAAGAGGTGATTTACAAGGTGAAATTGAGATTAAACCTCACCTTAGCCTCTTGAATCCTTAAGCTTTTCTTTCTCTTTCAATTTTTTTCCTCTTCTTTTCTCTATTTTTGTGGGCTGGTTGACTTTTGTGAATGGTGAGGAGTGTTTAATTGAATAAATATCCACTTGGTCCTCTTACAATTCACTTGGCCGAAAATTGTTCCCAAAAGGCAAGAAAAAATCCAAGTGTCATCCTTTTGTGGCTTCTTGCAAAAGTGCTTGGTTAATTAACTATTGACGGTTTGGTTAAATAATTTGATCCTCATCCCTTCTCTCCTCATTTTTTTGACTGAAATATATGCCCTAATAAGGTGACGAGTTGATTGACCAAGTTCTCTCTCATTCTCTTGCATTTTGGTCAAAATTTTCAAATTGAATGTTTGACTTTTCTTCCCTTCTTCTTTTCTTTGTGCTTGACCAACTTTTCTTGTCTAAAAGGTGAGGACATTAATAAATTCATTTCTCCTCTCAGTATTAGATGAAATACTTGTGTAAAGGGAAGAGGAAATATTCATTTAATCTTGATGGGGTGCATGGCTAGTAGGTTGAAACTTTGACCAATTCTCTTCTTTTTTCTCTTTCAATTCCTTGACCAAGTTTAACGATTTATGAGGAGTTAATTTGCTTTTCTCTTTTTTTAACCTCATGATTATTCTTGCTTTTGAAGATCAAATCTTGACCCTTTATTTTGTCTTCAAATTTTAACTTTAAGATCAAATGGCAATTGTCTCTTTTGCCCATGACCATGGCAATATTAATTATTTTGCATTAACTCTTTTAGTTCTCTATATTACTTCTTTCTAGACACCATTTCCCTTTTCCATTAGATCCGAGTTAATTTTTATGTCATTCTAACACATCCTAAAGGAATCGAGTACTTTCTTTCAACTAATTCACATCAAATTTCATAAAAGTCATTCTATTTCTTATGCATTCATGGGACTCTTACTTTTTTTTTTTGCCAGTAATTCATGGGACTCTTACTAAACTAGACGTAGTAGTCTACTTTATTCAGGCTTATTCTCTAGCTTTTAGTCCTAAAATTCAAGGTATTACACACAAGGCCATTTCTATCAAAAAATACTCATCAACATTATGACAAATTTTTCAATCTCAATAAACATTTCAAAATACCCATTGAATATCTTATCAATATCACTATACCTTTTTATTCTCATAATTATTTCACAAAATACTCACAAACAACATACCAATACACATAACAAGTGAAAAGTGTTACCTCTCGTCAAAGCTAAGTTTACCACAAGAATCCAACATCCAAGCTCAACCACAATTCACAAATCAATATATAAAAATCAATTGGAACCACAATTTATTATTCAAACTAATTGAGTGGTTCAAAAAAAATTTAAGGACTTAAGTTTCTCTAATAGTCCCAAATATTGTAATACCCAACTTATTTTAACTTATAGCGGAATATTAATGCGTGGTTCAGTAGGCACAAAAGGAATAGATAAATATATTGATATTATTGATACAATATATTTGATTGTATAAAAAATTCCTATCTAGGGTATTGCACAATAAATTACATACCTTAAAAATAATAAAAAGTCTTTAGATAACAAACCAACGTCTTCTCTTGTCCTGGTCCAAAACCTTCCATTGCCTGTAATTATGATTCTACCCTCAGAACCACTGTCTATTGCTGAAAAATTTTTATTTTTTATGGAAAGGGTTAGATTTGGGGCAATCTCAGTAGCGAACAATACTAATATGCATGCAAGATAAGTTCTTAATGCATGACATGATTGCCTAACATAAACTCATGCTATCACAATGACATATTTGCGTGCTCGTGTATCATAGAACATACTTATGGCCTAGCATAAATAGAAACAAAGCTTCAATCATTCATATATGTTTCACATAATCAAGCAAAGCAATTACATGCATCAATACATGAGCACAAATATCAAATACAAGCAGGAGAGGTGTCACACCCCACTTCCAGCCAGGCCACACATGGACCCCGTAAGAGGTGGACTCACAAGAGTTCCTCGCTCCCCAAGCAAGATTTTCCGCCTCCGTAGGGATCGAATACTATATCCGGCCGGGCTATCGATATATCCTAATATTGGGGTCCATGTGTGGCCTGGCTGGAAGTGGGGTGTGACAAGAGGTAAGTTCAATACCAGAATCACCCTTCCCTTGATTGACTGTTAGTCCAATACTATATCCAGCCGGGCTATCGATATATCCTAAAATTCCAAATTTAGGATAAATGAGTTATTAGTCACTCATAATTCATTCTAAACTCATTGCGTTGGTTATTATTGTCTAAAACCGTAAAATTAAAAAAAATACCCCTAGGGCCTCGATCTAACTATACTTTTTCAGAAATTTTGACCAGAGCTATTCCTACACAATTTTGCATGTATAATCCATTTTTGACATCGGTTTTACCAAATTCACGACCAAAAGATGAAAATACCCTTAGAAGCACCTAATATCGGGTTTTAGGGGTATTTTCGGAATTTTACTTTCCAGGGCTTTTCTCGCTTCGTACTTAACATGAACCCTACATAATTTTTCATTTAAACACAATGAAATCATCAAATCTATGAAATTTCAGCCCAAACACTCCCAAAATAGGTTGGACAAAAATCACAATAAATTGGAAAAAATGGGATTTCTTGATTCCATTTCATTAACCACCTTCTTTTCACCTCTAATTACTTGTTTAATCACTAAATTACACTTCCCACATGATTAATTCAAATCTGGTCAGCACCTTCCCTTAGGGTTTGGTCTTTCCAAAATCACAAAATAAAACCAACCAAAGCCACAAATCAACCACAATAACAATCACAACCTTGAATCCAACAAGAAAATCAAGGTTTGATGTCTTACCATTGGTTCTTCTTCTTCCTTCAATTTTTACCACCCTCTCCCTCTTGTTCCCTTTGATTTCCTTCTGGCTTTGTATGATTTCAAGAAGGATATAAGGATTACATAGAGTTATTCATAATTTAGCTGGCATAAACCATGAAATTTCACAACCAACTTACTTTGGTTGCTTCTTGAACTTGCTCTTTCTCTTCTTGCATCTTTGTTCTTTCTTCAAGCATTCTCTCTCTCTCTCTCTCTCTCTCTCTTATTCTCTATTGTTGGCCAAAAATATGGCCCAAAAGAAAGAGATAAGAGCTTCACAAAATATCCTCATCCACTTACTTAATAAATATTATTTAAATGACAATTAGCATGTGTTTGTTGACTTTTATTCTTCATTTACTTGGCTAAGAATTTTTCTTTTCTTAAGTTAATATGATCCAAGTATTGTTCTTTCCTTTCTTGCTTCCTACTTCAACCAAAATTCATCCCAATTAAAGGGAAAAAATGGCTGCTTGTTTTATTGGTCAAATGACTATTTTACCTCCACATTTATTTCCATTTTCGTACTTGCTAAAAAGCTGGGCAAAATTTTCATCAAATTTTGAAAAGTCATATCTTTATTTAATTGGTGTAATTCCAAAGGTTATGTGACCTTTAGTAAGTCTATTTTCAAGAAACAATATAGTCTTTAGCCAACTAGAAACACACAATTCCCAAAATTATTATTTTTGGACATTGCCACTGAAAATCGCTAGTTTTACTAAGCTAATTTCAAAAATTCATGACTCCTTGTGTATAGCTCCAAATGACCTATTAACCTATCAAATTACAGCTTCATAAGTCTACTTCATACTTGAAAGTATTATAGGTATTAGACATCATTTGCCTATTTAAAAATGCCATACAATAAGACTACTGCTACATAGGGAAACTCACTGGCAACAAATTCAAATGTTTACAATTTGTGTTCCAAGCATAATCATGTTGTGTGTAATCACAAATTGCTTGGTTTTGTCATTTCTTGTGCTCTTTAATTCACCATTTTATTCCCTTAAAATATAATAAATTTTGTTGACCAAAATTTGGGATGTTACATTTCTCCCCCCCATTCAATAAATTTCGTCCTCGAAATTTGAACATCGTATAGAATCACCTATACCTTAGGAAATCCCTTGTTATCACTCATTCTAACTCTTTCATGTGCAGGCTTACAAGCCATGCAACATAACCATCATTATAGGCTTGACATGAATCTCAGATAGCATTCAGTAATCATCATTCAGTATTCTCATTCATTCAGTACACAGTATATAGCATGCAATCAAACACGGGACCCACTGATCCATTCCTATAGCGCTTGGTTTCTTAAGCCCTCTTTGGGACTTTGCCCGAATCACATAATCACATCAAACACTGGACCTAACTCTCCCAAAGATCATAACAAGCACTAAACACACAAGTCTTACAGCCCAGGGACACCACCCTATGCAAACTTGCACATTGGGTCTTACCGCCTTGAGCCACCACTCGACACAATTCTCAAACACATCACATTATGTCGTCCTAAGGACTTACTAGTCCATAAGGTCTTATGGCCTAAGTACACACAATTCATCATCTTTGCTGTATATGTATAGAGACTGAGAACCTCAGGACATACAGCCTATTAGGTATTACTGCCCTATACAAATGTGTACGTTAGGGCTTACTGCCAATATGAGTGGGTATTTGATTCTAAGAGGCTACAGTGTGAAGAGTATTCAATACCATTTTGCCCTACTATACTAAGGCTCACCCAATTCGAGTTCACATGTGTCACCACAAACTACAAGGGTTGTGTGGCTATTAACCATACAGGTCATTATACTATACACTATACGGGGTATAATACTATTCACCATACTGGTTATATCACTGTATGCCACACAAGGTGTAATATTGTACATCATATATACTATAACAATGTTGACCATCAATGCCATATTATGTTTTGGAATTATCAACATTGGTGTGAATATCAACCTCTCTTGTAAGTCTCAAAAATTGCACCTAGATTTAGCACTCTTCCACTGTCCACTCTAATGGTTCACACTATCAAATACAATATAGGTAAGCTGCACTGTCTACCCTCCCTTGTCTTATTACCTTAGTTAGATCCCACTTAGCCTCCATAGTAACACACAATCATTCATAGAAAATGTGATAAATAAATATGCCATACACCATATAAGTAACAGAATTATAACACCATAAATTTGACTTTCTATCAGCGATCGGGTACAACCCAGTTGGTGTCCCTACTGGCTAGGCTGCATACATTATTTATGATCATATTACACTATGACCCCTACTTGTTGCCCTCACTGGCTGCGTGCATTATTCATGATCATATGACTGTATGGCCCTTACTTGTGCCCTATTCCAGCACAGACCACTACCTACCCAAAAATATTTCACTGTCCTATCATAGATGACTACCTTTCAGAAATGTTGTTTCCTTGTCCTAATTGGGTTCTACACCCCAACCAAGTTGTTTGTCTACAACTCATGTTACAAAACATGGCATATAGAGCATATAGATAATCACATAGTGTATAAAAGAAAGTGTTACTATATTGGCCTTTCCTAGATGATACTGGATTTCTAATCTTCCTTGTTTCTAAGAAACAAAACATAAAGATGATGAGATTAGGGGGTATAGATGTTGGGCAGGGTCAAGAAGTTAGACCTGACCCAATGTAGCAAATATTGAGCATATTTGTCATTTCATAAAGTTTAGGATGCACAGGTACCCCAAAAACAACATATCACAGATGTTTACAATAGTTAGGGAAAGCCTATAGCAACATACAACCTCTGAACTATTATACAACATGTGCTTGCCCTTTTCATAACATGTCATGCAACAACTTCCCAAGGGGTCACCCATCATGACATTTCCCTAAATTGAGCATGCTTAACTTTAGTGCACCCGTGTCAAAACATAGATACTGGCTATATCTATTTCCATCCACCGGTACCCCGAGACTGCCCTTATCACGAGAGTTATGTCAACTACCTCCGGCTGACTAAATATTGTGTGTGGACTACACATCAGTGCCAATATATGTTCTTGAACACATACCCTGATATGTTTTATGAAATCCATATATTTGTCTGTTGGGCTTTGCTATACTTTCTGCGGGGCTTGACATACTTATCTGGAAAAAATACATCATAGTACAGATCTAGATCTCATCTAGGTCCTTCAAATCTAAAAGACGTCGCTCACTCCATACTGGATTTAAACCGTCTGAGTACCCTGTATGTAGATCTAAAGGGTGTCATACTTTCAGACAGCCCACAAATATGTACTTTAGCCGTCCTTCTACATCTCCTGACTCATCACAGATCATGCATCATGTATACTGCTCCAACACCAGAATCGGTACCACAATCTAGATCTGTCTCTATCTTGTTTGTTTATGGCTTATCTGCCTGACTCTTAACTACCTGCAACTGTGACTGAACACTGATTAACCCATTAGTGATTCCGTTCCAGGATGAGGCCTCATACTTTTTCCTTTCTCAGACCTACTCCCTCAACATCCGTGTCATCCTTTTACCATCCTTTCTCTAGTATGGTAATATGTGCTACCTTCCGGGTATTCCACTATTTCCTCGAGGCTTGTCTATTTCTTTCAGGGGCTTGTGAACTAGCCAAAGTAATTCACTTTGTTGTTCATATCACCATATAATCAAGTATATCAGTATACTATCTTGTTGCTAGAACCACTGTATATACTCTGAGCAGGCAATTCTGTGGGCAGAATACTTGCTCTGATACCAAAATGTAATACTCTCACTTATTATGACTTGCAGCGAAATATTAATGCATAGTTCGGTGGGCATAACAGGAATGCATAAATATACTAATATTATTGATACAATACATTTGATTGTATACAAAATTCCCATACAGGGTATTGTACAATAAATTACAAACCTTAAAAATAATAAAATGTCTTCAGATAACCAATATCTTATCTTGTCCTGGCCAAGAACCTTCTGTTGCCTGTAATTATGATTTTGTCCTTGGAGCTGCTGTCTACTGCTGAAAACTCTTTATTGTTTATGGAAAGGGTGAAATTCGGGGGAATCTCAGTAGTAAAAAATACCAATATGCATGCAGGTTAAATGCTTAATGAATGACATGCTTGCCTTACATAAACTCATGCTATCATAATGACATATCTGCATGCTCAATATATCAAACAACATACTTATAGCCATAGCATAAATAGAAACAGAGCTTCAATCATTCATATATGTCTCACATAATCAAGCAAAACAATCACATGCATCAATATACGAGCACAAATATCAAATACATGCAGGAGAAGTAAGTTTACTACCTGGATCGCAATTCCCTTGACTGACTGTCAGTCTAATACTGTATCTGGCTCGGGCTATCGATATATCCTGAAATTCTAAATTTAGGATAAATGAGTTATTAGTCACTCATAATTCATTCTAAACTCATTGTGTTGGCTATCTTTGTCTAAAACTGCAAGATTACCAAAATACTTTAGGGACCCGGTTTGACTGTACTTTTTCAAAAATTTTGACAGGGCTATTCCTATACAGATTTGCATGTAGAATCCATTTTTTACCTCATTTTTACCAAATTCACTAATAAAAGATGAAAATGCCCTTAGCAGCCCCTAACATAGGGTTTTAGGGGTATTTTCGGAATTTTACTTTCTAGGGCTTTCTCACTTCACACCCAACATGAACCATACACAATTTTTCATTTTAAAAATAATGGAATAATCAAATCTATGAAATTCTAGCCCAAGCACCCCCAAAGCAGGTCTGGAAGAAAATCACAATAAATTGGGAAATTGGGATTTCTTAATTATATTCCATTAACCACCTTATTTTCACCTCGAATCACTTGTTTAATAACTTAATTACACTTTTCACATGATTAATCCAGATTTGGGCAACACTTCTCCTTAGGGTTTGGCCTTCCTAAAATCACTAAATCAAACCAACCAAAGGCACAAATCAACCATAACAACAATCACAACCTTGAATCCAACAAGAAAATCAAGGTTTGATGTCTTACCTTTGGTTCCTCTTCTTCCTTCAATTTTCACCACCCTCTCCCTCTTGTTCCCTTTGATTACCTTATGGCCTTATATGATTTCAATAAGGATATAAGGATTAGAGAGATATATTCATGATTTAGGAGGCATAAACCATGAAATTTCATAACCAACTTTCCTTGGTTGCTTCTTGAACTTGCTCTTTCTCTTCTTGCCTCTTTGTTTTTCCTTCAAGCTCTCTCTCTCTCTCTCTTATTCTCTATTGTTGGCCAAAAATATGGCCCACAAAGAAAGACACAAGAGCTTCACAAAATATCCTCATCTACCTCCTTAGTTAATATTATTTAAATGACAACTAGCATGTATTTGTTGACTTTTCTTTTTCATTTACTTGGCTAAAAATTTTTCTCTTCTTAAGTTCATATGAGCCAAGTATTATGCTTTCTTTTCTTGCTCCCCTACTTCAGCCAAAATTCATCCCAATTAAAGGGAAACATAAATGGCTGCTTGCTTTATTGGTCAAATGACCATTTTTCCCTTACATTTATTTCCATTTTCACACTTGCTGAAAAACTGGGCAAAATTTTCACCAAACTTTGAAAATTCATATCTTTATTTATAGAGATTCAATTGGTGTGATTCTAAAGACTATGTGACCTTTATTAAGTCTATTTTCAAGAAAAAAAATATAGCCTTTAGTTTACTGGAAGCCCACAATTCCCAGAATTATTGGTTTAGGACACTGCCACTAAAATTGGCCGGTTTTACTGAGCTAAATTAAAAAATTCAATACTTCTTTTGTACATCTCTAAATGACCTGTATAACCTAGCAAATTAAAGCCTGACAAGTCTACATTCATATTGGAAAGTATCATAGCCATTAGACATCATTTGCCTATTTAAAAATGTCATACAACAAGACTGTTACACACGGAAACTCACTAGCAGCAAATTCAAATGTTTACAATTTGTGTTCCAAGCATAATCATGTTGTATGTAATCACTAATTACTTGGTTTTGTAATTTAATGTTCTCTTTAATTCACCATTTTATTTCTTTAAATATAAGGAATTTTGGTGACTGAAATTCGGGATGTTACAAATATCATCTTTAACCATTCACAATTAACCCAATAGCAAAATTGGTGTCACAATAACTCAAACAACTCCACCAACCCAATTACCAAAACTTATTTCCAATAATCACATTATTAATATCAATTCAAAATATAACTCACAAATCAATCTCTATTTACAAATTATCATATAACTTCCAAATTGTTTACTTTAATACAAACCCTCAATACTCTCAACTTACTACCATAACTCAATTTCCCTTTCCCATCACATTTCTATCATCCATTCACTCTATTTATCTCATTGAAATTATTAACCATAATATTTTTCTCCAATCATCCTAATGTCCCCAAACTTAGCTCACTTTAGTATTTAGGAAAAATACCCACAAACCAAACATTACTAAAATCATCATCATAGTCTCATTTCTTTCATCCATTAATTCCTTCTCACTCATTAGAATAATAAATTAACCACAACCTGCTAAATTTATTCAAACTACCTAATTCCCCTTGAAAGTTAACTATAAAACCTCAATATTTATAACCACACATAGTTCTCAAAACTAAACCATCAATCTTCAATATAACTCCAAATAAATCTAACTCATAAAAATTCGAACTTAATAACCCCATTACCAAAAATCATAACTTCCCAACCAAAACCTAACTTTATTTTCTCAAATTAACCATTCATGCAAAAATCTAAACCGCACAACTCTTATTCAAACCTCACTAATTGCATTAAAAGAAAAATAATCAACTAGAAACCTCAAAAATTTCAAAATCTAGCAAACCCTAAAATTTTCCCAAATCAAAAATGGAAATAGAGTAGGAGAAAGCTAAAAAAGAAGAGGCTGATAACTTACCCAAGTGTCCTACAAGAAAACCAAGCAACTCTTTCTCTCTCTCCCAAGTCATTTTTCTTAACATTTAAATAATTGAAATCTTTTAAAAAGATCAATTAATTTACATATCTCCATTCTTCCCTAGATTACTATAATGTTTCCCAAAAATCATGCCATGGAGTTATATCCTTAAAATCCAACTTATCATGAGTAAACTCTCTTCCTCAATTAAATATATGATAAATTCAAATTAACATGAAATAATCTCATTAAATTCACATAAGTATTAATAATTATTTGCTACCTTTTATTTTGTAATTCTTTTCCATAAAAGATAATTCAATACCCAAAAGTATAATTAGGCTCGATTTACCTTGATTAGGATTTTTCACTTCAATTTTCAAACACATTTTATTCTTTTCTCAATTCCATATTTCAAGATTTCAAACAAGATATTTTGATATACTTTAAATCTCAAATCAGTTCATAAATAAAATCCTAATATTATTTAAATATTAGTAATAAAAATTGGGGATGTTATAGAGGATGAGTCTAACATAGTTGATATACAAACTTGAAAATTCTATTTTGTATGGTCAAATATGGTGGTGTGATAAAGTCTTGGTTGAGAGAGAAATCAAAGTGAAGGTCAATAATAAGGAGCTACTCGATTAGGTGGAGTTACTAGTGATGATTTGATGATTAAGGTGTTTAAACTGGATGATGAAAAATGTAGTTGGGTGATATATGCTTGGAAGGAAAAATTTGTTGAACAAGATTAATCATCCAATCCAGTCCAACAAATTTATCCTTAGAAGTGTAGATCATCAAGCCAATATTTTTTATCCTCCAATTTAGAGTTATTAATCCTCACTTCATCACTAGTATTTCCACCTAGTTGGTTACTTCCTTTATATTAGCCTTTAGCTTGTTTTCCATCTCATCCAAAACCTAATCACGATATCAAGTTCACTTATATAAAATCCAAGTATCATATTTGTGTTTTAACTCTATTATGTTAATGCAAATGTTTCACCAAAGCGGGGTGAATGGGTGAAAATAAAAATTTTAACTAATAATAACAATTAATTGGAATTAAATTGGAGTTGAGAATTAGAAGAGTATCATCGAAGTGTACACTAGAGATTTATATTGGTTCGGTCACAACCTCTTTGACCTACGTCGGTCCTCAGATTGCCTCTGATATTTTCAATATAGCTTCCAAGATTCAGTGGGTTCTTGGCACCTCAATACATTGCAAGTTCCTTTACCAGCCAATCGCTCCCCCTTACACAATGTAAACCAATACCTGACCTAAGGTCCCACAACCTTAAGTTATCTCAATAAAGTGTATTGAGTTTTTGATGAAATTCTCCAAGAGTAAAAATATAATCACTGAAGTACAAAGTAAAAAGAGAATAATAATAATTAACAGAAAATAAAGTACTTTAAAACATACTTAAATGATTTCACAGTTCAGTAGTTACTCCGCTTTGAATGCTTCTATATTTATAGTTGGAGTGTAATAAATGACCGTTGTGTGCATTTGATTTGTTTGTTAGAGTACAGTTGCTTCCTTTGAACATTTTTTGTGTATGGTCAAGTAGCCATTATAGCATAGAGAATGTCTTCATTCAAATACCACTCACATTTAATGCTTCTGACACAAAATCACTTTTTCTTCTCTGCTCATGATCTTTTCATTTTTCACCTGAAAAGGCTTTATACACTAATGCAATGAAGTATTAGAGTGAAAGAGAGTTAAAAAGAACAAATTATATATTCATTTAGTGATTTTGAAAATCAAGAGAAGATGCTCTATTTTTTTAGAATGCATCACTCGAGTGATCTTTACTTAGAAGTTTCAAAACAAAACACATCACTGGATGGATCACTAGAGTATTGTGCTGTGATCCAAAAATTCCCTCACTTGAGTGATCTTTACTTTAGAAGTTTTAAAACATACCATATCACTAGATGGATTACTCTTATGTTGTGCTGTGATCCATAAATAGCATCACTCAAGTGATCTACAATAGATCACTTGATGAACCACTCGAGTGCTCTACTAGTTATCCATAAATGTCATCACTCAAGTGACCATCAATGGATCACTTTGATATATCATTTGAGTAATTTGCTAGTGATCTTCAACTTGATGCATTACTCAAGTATTCTGCTAGTGATCTAACAAATGGGATCACTCGAGTAGTCACTCGAGTGACTTTATACATAGAAAAATTTTAACCTAAGATCACTTTCAGAATCACTGTAGAGTTGTGCTAGTGCTGCCTTTGACTTATCACTCAAGTGGTCACTACAATGATTTAGGGTCTTCACTCAAGTAATGTCTTTCAAAACTTAACAGAGAGCATCGCTAGGCAAGGTTTCTGTTAACACTTCAACCCTCGAGTGCTCACTCGAGTGAAGTCATTATTAGCTTCAGAAACCTCTATTCTTTGCTTGTTCAAAAAATCTTATTTAACATTGAAATCTTATGTAATGTCTATTCAAGATTTGTTATCATCAAAACATGGGATCTAATATTTTCCCTCTTTTTGATGATGACAAAACTTGTTAATTTTTTAATGAAGCATTTTAAAATCAATTTGGCAATATCAAGCTTAAAAAGTCCAAATTTAAATTTAAACACAATATGATCACATAAAACATAACATGATAAACACTTTTACATAGAAGGTTAATTAGAAATACTTTATATCATTCAACATACTTCATAACTTTGCAACACAAAACATATAAGTCAGTAAACAACATAGATGCATAAAAATAACATAGGTTCTCTAAAAATCCCCATACACTCATACTATATCATTCTAAAAGTGTATTCTTATCCAAATCATCTTCTAGTCCTTCTCCCCCTTTTTGGCATGATCAGAAAGGGAAGACTAAGTTGGAGAATTGAACCAAGAGCTAGGTGATTATAGATCTATGGCGGTAATTTTAGTGGCTAGGATAGGAGAGGATCCATCATCATGCATATCACCTTCATGAGCAGCAAAGTAAGGGAGTCTGACTAAAAGGGCTTTGGAAGGTGAAGTGCAAGAATCTGTAGTTGATGCTGAGGGTCAGGAACATATAGGGGAGTGTGTTGAGGTGGTAGTAGTGGTATATGATCAATGGTAGATGGCTCAGAAACCACTAACTCCTTTGTGCTATCAAAATTATGTGAGTGATGAGAAGGAGACTGAGGGAAAGGCTCTGTAGGTGTAAGTAAGGCTGTTGGTGTAGGATCTACACTAGCCTAGAAAGAACCAAGTTTATCCATAGTGATATGAACCTATATGGAATGTAACATCCCAAATTTCAGTCACCAAAATTCCTTTACACCTTTATGGTATTAAAGGGAATAAAATGGTGAATACTAGCACACTTGAATTAGTCAAACAGTGCAATTAGTGGCCACACAAATTTTGGGCCACAATAAGACAAAATTAAATTTGTGTCTTCATAAAAGCCCATTATTGGAGCTCCAATTAGATAATGGAAGAACACAATTTTTGGGCGCAATATATTGTGAATTTTGGTCAAACACAAAGGGAAAGAAGAAAGCCTAATTTAATTACAAAAAAGTAAGGGCAAAATGGTCATTTGGCTAATAAAGCAACATAGCTTTTATTTTTCCCTTTTCTTTGTGATATTTTTGGCCAACAAAGACAAATTTGAGGGAAATATTTATTTTGGCCATAATATTTCACATGTGGAATATTAGTCAAATAGGAAAAGATGAAGACCAAAGTCAATTTTATTATGCTAATTGACAATTTAATATTATTATTTGAGGAGGTAAGGTTAGGATATTTGAAGAAGCAATTTTTCTCTCTAACAAGGGCCCATATTTTGTCCAACCAAAAAGAAAAGAGAGAGGAAATAAATATTTGAGATAATGATGCCAAAAGATGAAGCATTTTGGGACAAGTAAAATAAGTATAAAAGTTAAAAGGAAACAGGTGATAAATTAGTAATAAATTAATATATTATTAAGGAGGTGGAGATGATATTTTAAGGCTTCTTATCCTTTCCCAAAGGCCATTATTTTTGGCCAAGCAAGATCAAATAGAGAGAGATAGAGAGTTGGAGAAAAACATAAGAACAAAGAGAAAGAGCAAGGATCAAGAAGCAAGATCAAGGTGAGTTAGTAGTAATTTCTACTTGTCCTTGCCTTCTAATTCATGTAAACACCTCCTAATCTCTATGCTTTCTTGAATAACATATGTAGCAAGAAAAATCAAGAGCAAGAAGGAGAGAGAGAGGACGGCTTTGTGAAGCTAGGGAGAGAAACAAAGGTAAAGCCATAAAACCTACTTTCTTGATTGATTCAAGGTTGTAGTTGTGGTTGTGATTGAATTGGTGATTTGTTTTAGCTTGATTTGTAAATTGAGATGTACAAACCCCAAGGGGTTATACTACCCAAATTAACCCTAATTATGATTAATAAGTGCTTAAAGGGTTAGTTATGGGATTACAAGTGAAAAGGTAGTGCTTAATTGAATAAAAGCATGAACTTCCATTTTTCCCAAAAATTCTAGAATTTTGGCCAATTGTGTTTGGCAGTGTTTGGAATTGATTTTGGTGTTTTCAATTATTCCATTGTGTTTAAAATGGAAAATTGTGTAAGGAAATGTATAATATGAAGTGTAAAGGCTTTAGGGTGTGAAATAACAATTTTACCCCTACAACCTTAATATAGTGGCCGCCAAGGGTAAATCTGTAATTTGAGCATGAATTTGACTAATCTGAGGTCAAAAATGGATTACACATGTGAAATTGTGTAGGAATAGCCTGAGTCATAATTTTTGGTAAAGTACAATTGGACTAAGTATAAAAGGGCTTAGACCGGTTCCCAAGGGTATTTTGGTCAATATGTGATTTTGAGTCAAGATAACTAACAATATGAGTTTAGAATGAGTTATTAATGAGTAAAGACTCATTTATTATAAATTTGGAATTTTAAGATATATTATTAGCCCGAGTCAGACAGACAATATTAAACACACAAACAAACAAGGAAAGGGCAATTCCAGGTAGTAACTCTATCTCTCAAAAACTATGTGGCAGTATATATGTTGTATGTTGCTATATTATATGATATGAATAATGAACACACACTATCTAGCTATGGTGCGAGAAAAGCACAAGTACCATTCGTCTTAGTGAGGACCTTGCTTGATACACAGTGCCTGGGGCATATTACCTAGTTGTGGTATGGGAGTTAGATAAGGTATAAGGATGAGTAGGGGATTTGACCCTGAATATTGTACACACTCCAGTTTACAGTGTTATTGTTATATTTACACTATGTGGTGCATTGCATATTTATTATCGCATTTTATATGATTGATAGCTCGTTACTACTGAGATTCTTTCAAATCTCACCCTTTCCATAAATGTATAAAGTTTTAAGCAAAGGGACAACAACTTAAGGGAAAAAGTGTAATTACCAGCAACTTGAGGTTCCGAACTAGTACAAGTGCTGACGGTGGTTATCTGAAAGCCTTTTTTATTTTTTTCAAGGTCTGTAATTACTATGAACACACCCTATGGGGGATACCTATAATATAATCAAGCACTTTGTATCAATATATCATTATATTAATGCTATTCCTGTGTGCCCATTGAATTGCGCTTGTTATTCTGCACAATGTCAAAATAAATAAGAGTTTAACATGGAAGAAGTAGGATTAGGCATAGTGAACAGGATGTTGCTGGGTGAGGGTTCTGTAATGATAGGAGAAGGGTCAAAGACTAGAGTAGAGACTGGGATAGATGCAGCAGGAGTGGAAGAGCTCAGAGCCAAGGCATCAATCTCTTCATAAAGAGATCAGAGAAGACTGGTAATGTCAATCAATATGTTCATCTGAGCCTCCTGCTATGCCAAACCTTCCTGATCATGCTTGTTCACAGCCTCACACATTTCTCCTATCTTATAGTTCATGTGAGTCACAAGCTCAACATTTGTGTTGACTTTGTCCACATAAAAGCCCTGAAACACTTCCTTCAAATAATTTTGGATTGTGGAGCCAAAGAAGGAAGGAACTGTGGATGTAGCAGAGACAGAGGACTGAGTGTCATCCATCTTACTAGTCTCAGTCTCAGTTGCCTTCTTCTTCTCTCGAGTGGTAACCATTGGATGCTTCAATGGTAACTCAATCCCTAACTTCCCTATTTGATTTCTTCCTACTAGCAACAACCTCTCAGTTGGTTCATTAGGCTCCAAGTACCATATCTTATTAGCCCTGAGGAAGAGGAAAATTAACTATAGATAAGGCATGGGTGTAGTCCAAATACCATAGAACTTATATCTCTTAATCTCTAGAAAATCAATTCTCCTAGGTTTCTCTTATCCTTGCTCAGTATGGAAGCCATGTGTCCATAGTCCCTATCGATAAAGTGAGTAAAGTTGTTGGACTTGTTGACTATGGCTCTAGAGAAAATGTACCATAGGACTCTATGTAGATCACATACATCCCAAGGTTGAAGGCCAATGGCCCTACTCTTTCACCTAGCCTCAGGATGCTAAAAATTTGGTTTGTTATAAGCTTGGTAGGGGTATCCTTTGGTGGTTTTATAATACCAAGCCATTTTTTAATCCTATAGGTAGAGATACTGAGTTTCTTCCCTCTAACTTTGGTCTCTAACTTATCCTCTATAACTGAACCACCCTCTAAGCAATCTTCCACATATTAAAAGTGCTTATCTACCTTAGCACTATATGGTAGGTACACAAATAACCAAGGCATGTAATATTCTAGGTATTCACTTAGATCAAACTTAATGGCCTTAAACATAATTTTAAGATCTAAGTAGAACATCTTACATATCTTTCGCCTGGCAAAATACTCAGTGAATTTCTTCAAGTTTTCTAGTTTGTTTAAGTTAAAGCCCTTTGGAGGAACTGTTATGTCATCTTCCTCCTCACTTTCTTCCTCTTTATTTTCTTCTTCCTCAGATTCCTCTAGTTGTGACTTAGTAACTTTAGAAGAAGATCCTTATTTTGGCTTTGTTGCTTCTTTAAAATTCATGCCTCTTCAAGCATTATAGTTATAATATTGCCAACCCAAGCATTATAGTTATAATATTGCCAACCCAAGCATTATATTTAGCTTCATGTTTATCCTTTTCAATCTAAGAAGGGGTATATGAGTCTAAGTCTAAAGGTGGAGGACTAAGAGGAGCTTTGGATTTACCTTTTCCCACCGGCATTGTAACTTTTGTTTTTGATCTAGTAGCCATTGGTTCCTGAATGACTACTCTTTTTGCTTTGGGTTGTGGTTCTGGTGGTAATTGCTTAAGTACTTTTGGCCAAGGATGCTTGGATTTTGAAGTAGATGATTTCTTTTGTTTCTTGGCCTGAGGAGGTGGTTGAGATCTAGAGGATTGGCCTCTAGTAGTCTTAGTTCTGGCCATTTTGAATGAGAAATCAGAATCCTTGAATTTCTTTCTATGAATTTGCGGTAACCTAGAGCTAAGGTAGTGAAATCAGAGAGTTTCAGGAGGTTTTTGAGAGTGAAAATTGAAGGGTTTTGTATGTAAATGAGTGGGTAAGATTATATGAGAAGCTTTTGGTTAAGCACTAGGAGAGTCACTGGAAGTGATTTGGTGAAAATGATATTGTTCTTGATGATATAGCCCTGTTCCTCGACATCACTCAAGTAATCTTGGGGCATTACTTAGTGATCATACCTAATAGACATAAATATTAAGCAATTATGCCATACCTAACATGAGTAATCTTGTAATTACTTATTAATGATTCCTTGTTGAGTGGTAAGGTCTATGTTGCATGACGAAGCAAGACTTTGGTTGGATTTTCCACTATTCTGATGATCACTCGAGTGGTCACTCAACTTATTTTGGTTGGCTATTCGAGTGGTCACTTGAGTGATTAGTCCATTCAACTTCTGTCTTTTCATTTCAACCTTTATAGTGTTTCAGTTATGAGCCATTTCAGTAGCCAAGACTCTTCATGTCATCACTCAAGTGATATTCTTCATTACTGGTTGACATTATTCGAGTGATGTCATGGTGATGATCACTGCAGGACATCACTCGAGTGATGTCATGGTGATCATCTCCTCTTTTCATCTCTAATTCTTTCAGCATGGAACAGGGTATTTTGACACAGTCTTGTAAAACAAACTTCTAGATACTCTGATGCTTAAGTCAGTTAAATTATCATCAAAACATAATTAAATTACTTTTATATACATGAAAATACTTTCAATTATTAGGATTTACAATTACCAATTCTCTTCGTATTGTTAGATTCCAAGTTTTGATGATAACAAAAGATTATGTGTTATGGTAAGAAACTCATGTTTTACAAGTTTAAACAATGGTTGAAAATGTTACCAAATGAATCTCTCAAAGTTTAAAGGTTATTGCTATGATTTTAAATGATACACTTGAGTGATAGAAGCCTGCCCTTGAGTGAGAAGCAGTGTTGCACTCGAGCACAGCAAATGTTAGATTGAAAGTGTTTAATAGAAGCAGACTTGTAGCTGAAAATAGCAGGACAACTTGAGTCATGGTCTCAACACTCGAGTGATGATTTAATTTACACTTGAGCATGATGGCATACTCGTGGAAGTGTTTGGCAAAGAGACAAGTCAGATACATGAATTAGCTTTTGCACTCGAGCACCAGATTGGCACCCAAGTGATAATCAAAAGTGTACTCGAGTCCAGTGAGTGAAGCATAAAAAGTGCTTGCCTGAGAGTCAGCCATAGCATGAAAGAGGAAGTGCACCAGAGTGAAGAACATTTGCACCTGAGTGATAGCTGGACACCCGCGAGTGAGAAAACTCACTTCCTTAAGAGATGATGTAAGTGCTGAAGCAAAAGTGTACCTGTCACAAGAATATACTGATATACTCAAGTAAGGATTAGTGCACTCAAGTGAGGGCCCACATTACTTGCAAGTAGAAAATAACACTCTTTACATTTTGATGCGAGTGGTGTCTAGAAGTGAAGTCTAGAGCATGAAAAACACCGGTGCATTCGAGGTGAGAATTTGTCACCTAAGTAATGACCTCTACACCAGTGAGTGAAGATTCAAACTCTTAAAGAAATAATGCAAGTATTATCCAGAGGTGAAAGTCTGGTGTACAAAATAGATATTCACCTGAGTGAAACCTCCAGAACTCGAGTGATGTGTCATAACACTAGCGAGTGTGAAAATGCACTCTCTCAAGTTACAAGGAAGTGCTGCATGAAAGCACAAGGAAAACCAAGAAATTCAGGTTGCACCCGAGTGAGATATGAGTACTCAAGCAAAGTTAAATTTGTGAAAGTGCTAGCTCAAAAATATACAACGCACTTGAGTGAGACTTCTTGGCACTCGAGTAATCTCTGACAAAAGACTAAATACAACAGACTTACAACGATCAATTTGAAAATGATTCAATATGATTTATTCATTATTTTTTCATTTATTATTATTATTAAACTTTATTTAACATCTATTTCAAGTGTGAAATAGGAAATTGAATCTTCAAATCTAAGATGCATATAGTAAGTTAACAATGGCGGACATGATCATTTCGTCCAAAATCTAAAGCACGCACATTAGAAACCTACTACCACATCTTGTCTGGAAATTTCAAACGTATGCATGCTGCTCTACAACATAACGCTACACTCCATAACGGCTATTAGTCAACAGACCAAAACCAACGTGCTATAAATACAGAGCTTCAGAGACCATTCAACACAGAGAACACAAAATGTGAAATCCATACAAGCAAACACACAAGTCTTAGTTTTTCATATTTACTTTGTATTCATGTTGTACATCAGTGTTTATCATTGCTACTCTATAAGGAGAGTCAAAAACATATTTCTTGATCTCAAGGTAAAGGGACCTTGAGAGGATAGATCTCTTACAGGATAAGCAGTAGAGACTATTAGGAAGGTTATTCTACACATAAGACTTGTTGTAAGGGGGAGAGAAATTAGAATATTTGTTCTCATAGGGGATGATTGTTGTTTTGTGGTGTTTTGAGAGCCGATTGAATCTTTGAATAATAGTTGAAATCATAGTAGGTCTTAATCTCTGAGGATTGGACATAGGCCTGAGTTGTGGCCTGAACCAGTATAACTCTCTGTGTCCAAATTCTCTCTACTCTCTCTATCTATATTTGAATCACCGCAATGAGCAAAAATTTTAAAACATCACCCAATTCACCCCCTTCTTGGGTGAAGCTTGCCTCTTTTATTTGGTAATAGAGCAAGGTCTTCTACAAAGAACTTAATAGCTTGAGAAGGACCTAGTAGATGCCAACAAAGGGTAAGAACATTCTTCCTGACAGAGCTTCCATCACTAGACCTCCTGGTTTTGCTGGAGAGCATTTTTCATTCAGGAAAGCAAAGTTTAGAGTGTTTATGTTGGCAAATGATTATGGGCTATGGAATGTGATACAAGATGGTGATTATGTTCTAAAGAAGAAAATCAAAGATAGAATCGTGAAGAAGAAACCAGAGGATTTTGATGATGATGACAAAAGGTTAGTAACATTAAATAGTAAAGCTATTTTAATGATACAGAGTGCTCTAAGTCAGAAGGAATATTTCTAAATCTGCACTCTACTAATAGCAAAAGACAAGTGGGATGCACTTGAAATAACTTATGAAGGTACATTTGGAATCAAAGAAAACAGAGTCAACACTCTAATCATAGAGTATGATCTATTTTGAATGAAACCTGGTGAAAGCATCTCAGAATTCGAACTTAGATATACTCATCTTGTAAATCAGCTATCAGCACTTGGGAAAACCTTTGATCAAAATTCTCAAGTTAGAAAGATACTCAACATTCTCACAAAATAATAGGAAGCAAAGGTAACAGCTATCGAAGAAGCCAAAGGAGAGTCAATAAGATCTGTAGCTGCACTCTTTGGCAGTCTTTCTGAATATGAAGGAAAGCTAAAATTCAAGAAGGAACTAGAAGAGTTCGATGACAAAAGAAAAAGGGTATTGCTCTCAAAGTCATCAAGGAAGTTAATTCATCAGATAACGAAGATGAACCCAATGATAAAGATATGGGAATGATCATAAGAAAATCCAAGAAATTCTATAGAAGAGGTCAAAAGAATTTCAAGAATTATCAAAGAGGACCAAGCAAGAAAGAAAATAAAGAGCAACAGATTGTATGCTATGAATGTGGAAAACCTGGACAAATCAAATTTGAATGTTTCAAAAACAAAGATAAGAAAAAGCAGAGAAAGAAAGCATACATATTATCCATATGGGGTGATAGTTTGTCTGATGAAGAAGGAGATGATGATGAAGTTGCAAATATATTCTTGGTAGCTAAAGAGGAAGAATTTGATTATTAGGTTAGTGATTCTTAACCTACCTATGATGAAATATTATTCGAATATAATGAATTACATACTAAATTCATCAAAATAGCTAAAGAAATGGTTAATTATAAGAAGAGAGTAAAAGAAATAGAAAATACTGCTACATAATGTGCATTCTGTGAAGAAAAAAAAAAGAAATTATCTAGTTTAATGAATACGTTGCAAAAATTTACTAAGGGAGTGAAACTCTCAAAGTTATCTTGAAGTCACAAAGAGTCATATATGATAAATCTGGAATTGGATATAATTCTATCCAAGATAAAAACAAAAAGAATAAAGGTAGCAAGACTTATCTGAAATATTTTAAAAATTCTGCATATGCATCAAATCCATTCCCATCTTGTAGTTACTATAATAGAAAAGGACATTATACTTCATCTTGTCATTTTAGAAAAGGAAAGACTATTGGCACATACAAATAGGTTCTGAAAGGAACACATATTGCATACTAACCATGAAGGACCGAAGAAAGTGTGAGTACCTAAAACTTAATGATATTACTCTAGGTATGTCTTAAAGTATCAAGAGCAAACAAGTGGTGCATTAATAGTGGATGCTTGAGACACATGACTGGTGACAGAGATAAGTTCACCATATTAAAAGCTAAAGAAGGAGGAAGAGTAACTTTTAGAGGAAATCAATCTGGATGCATTGCTGGAATTGGTGAAGTTGGAAAATCCAGTGGTGTTCAAATTAACGACGTATACTTTGTTAAAGGATTATGTCACAACTTCCTAAGAGTGAGTCAAAGCACTAACAAAGATAACTGGGTAATCTTTGACTCAGAAGAATGTTTGATAGTAAACAAGAAAGGTCTACAGCTTAACAAAGAATCCATCAAAACAAAGATCTGAGCTCAAAGGAATGATTATTGCTATACTATTTATTTAAATTCAAATGATCCAGAAAACTGTTTTCATAGCAAATCAGAAGAAAGTTGGTTATAGCATAAGCGATTAGGTTATGTCAGTATGAACCAACTTGACAAATTGATTAGAAAAAATTTATTTATTGGTCTTCCTAAACTTAAATTCAAAGATGGCATGATTTGTAGTGCGTGTCAAAAAAGGAAACAGACTAAATCTCTTTCAAAATAAAGAATGAAATTTTGACATATAAACCTTTACAATTACTTCATATGGATTTAATTGGTCCTTCAAAGGTAAAAAGTTTTGGAGGAAATTTGTGTACTCTTGTCATTGTTGATGAATATTCAAGGTTTGTATGGACTATATTTCTTACTTCAAAAGATGAAACTTTTGTTGAATTCTTTTCATTTGTTAAAAATGTCCAAAATGAGAAGGTATTTCTATTGTTTCTTTCAAGACCGATCATGAAGGAGAATTTGATAATCAATTGTTTGAAGAGTTCTACAACAATTAAGGAATATATCACAATTTCTTTACACCTAAAACGCCTCAGCAAAATGGAGTAGTCGAAAGGAAAAATAGAGTTCTCACAGAAATGGAAAGGGCAATACTTAATGAAAAAGAAATATCACAAGTGTTCTAGGTAGATGCTATGAGTACTACATGTTATATTTAAAATTGAGCATATATCCACAAAATACTTGGAAAGACACCATATGAACTTTACAAAGGGAGAAAGCCAACTCTTGCTCATTTATACATCTTTGGATGCAAGTGCTACATTCACAACAACGGCAAAGAAAACTTAGGTAAATTTGATTCAAAGTCTGATGAAGGTTTGTTTTTAGGCTATTCTAATAGAAGTCAGACATATAGAGCTTTTAATAAAAGAACATGTACTGTAGAGGAAACCATTCATATTGTATTTGATGAACTCGATTCCAAGACAAAGCCTTTTGATGAAGAAAAAATGGATTTGATAAAGAAAAAAAAACTTGAGTATTTCAAATAAAAATGACTTTGAAAATAAAGAAATTGTTGATGTTCAACCAAAAGCATGGAGGCACATGAAAGATCATCCAATTGAATAAATAATAGGAAATGTCCAAGAAGGTGTCAAAACCAGAAGTAGAATCCGAAATGAGTAACATTTTTTGCATTTATTTCTGAGATTGAACCTTCTAGTATTGAAGAAGCACTTTTTGACAATGATTGGGTAATTGCTATGCAAAAAGAATTGAATCAATTTCAAAGAAATCAAGTTTGGGATTTGGTACCACGACCAAAAGAACACTTGGTTATAGGAACTAAATAGGTTTTCAAAAACAAATTTGATGAATCAGCAATCATTGTAAGAAACAATGCAAATTTAGTTGCCAAAGGCTATAATCAAGAAGAAGGTATTGATTATGAGGAAACATATGCTCCAGTGGTAAGATTGGAAGCCATATGAGTACTCTTAGCCTTTGCAAATATTAGAGGTTTTAAACTTTATCAAATGTATGTCAAAAGTGCATTTTTTTAATGGTTATATCATAGAGGAAGTGTATGTAGAACAACCTCCTAGTTTTGAATATGACACAAAACCTGATCATGTCTTCAGACTTAAAAAGGCTTTATATGGTTTGAAACCAGCACCCAAAGCTTGGTATGAAAGATTAAGCAAATTTCTTCTTGATTAAAACTTTGTCAAGGGAAAAGTAGATACAACACTCTTCATCAAACACAACAAAAATGATCTTTTAATAGTTCAAATTTATGATGATATCATATTTAGTTCTACTAACGAATCTCTTTGTCAAAAATTTTGTAAGCTTATGCAGAGAGAATTTGAAATGTCCATTATGGGAGAATTAAACTTCTTTCTTGGACTTCAAATCAAGCAACGGAAGAAAGGGATATTTATATCTCAAACCAAATATTTAAGAGAGTTATTGAAGAAATACGGGATGGACAATGCTAATGGCGCAGATACTCAAATGAGTTCTACCATACTGCTAGATGCCAATGTGAAAGGCCCTGATTTCAACATTACTAAATATAGAGGAATGATTGGTTCATTGCTCTATCTAACAGCAAGCAAGCCAGATATCCAATTCAGTATTGAAATATGTGCAAGATATCAATCTACTCCTACTGTATCACATGCAGAAACTGTGAAAAGAATTTTCATGTACCTAGGAGACACTACAGAACTTGGTATATGGTATCCAAAAGGTGGAAACAAGTATTTAATGGCATATTCAGATTCAGATCATGGAGGATACAAAACTGATAGAAAAAGTACTAGTGGACAATGTCAATTCCTTAGAGGTTCTCTGGTATCTTAGTTCAGCAAGAAGTAGAACACATGATTATTATCTTCAAGTGAAACAGAATAAATAGCTGCAACAAGTTATTGCTCACAAGTACTTTTGTTGAAGCAACAATTTCAGGACTTGGGGATATACTTGAGGGAGATACCTATGTACTATGACAACACAAGTACCATTAGTTTTGCCAAGAATCATGTACAAATTTCAAGAACCAAGTACATAGACATCCGACACTACTTTATTCAAGATTATGTTCAAAAAAAGGATGTCAAAGTAGAATTCATTCCTACGCATCTTCAACTCGCAAATATATTCATAAAGCTAATAGCCAAAGATCAATTTGTATACATATGGAGAGAATTGGAATGGTAATCCCAATGAACTATAAGATTTTATTATTAATAATTATATTTAATATGTGTTTTGATGATAATCTTGCTGACTTAAGCATCGGAGAATGTTAAAAGTTGTTTTGCAAGATTACAACTCAAGTATACCATGCATGACTTGAGTGTAAATGTCTCTCACTCGAGCACAATAAGCTCTCACTCGAGTCCATATATCATTCAATATACTCTGCTTCTAGCTATGTAAAACAGGGATTAACAGAATGCGTAAGAACTCTTAGGATTCACTTGAGCATAACAAAAGTATTACACCTTACTTGAGTAAGGGAAGAAGTTCACTCGAGTGGTATAAGAACAAAATCGGAAGTGCAGAAAGAACACTCGAGCAGCAAAGAGAGATATATGGAAATACTTATCCCAAAGCATGGTTACTCAAGTGATCTTGGAGGACTTGAGTACAAAGGTGAAAAATATAACAAGATATACTTAAACCAGGTACATATTTACATGTTTTATGAGATTTTTTTTTGTTTTACACTCGAGCACAAAATTGTCTCACTCAAGTGCAATATGAATAACACTCGAGCACTAGGGATGTTCACTTGAGTGATGGGGCTTATATCAGTTACGCAACAGATCAAACCATCGCACTTCCTCTTCTCACCCGTACTTGTCTCCTCACTTAAGAGTCACAACTCTTTACCTCCGACCGTTATCCATCGATTTAACACCTCCAGTGCTTCAATTAACCGTTACAACTCTTGAATCCACTTTCAAAACACCGAATCACTTCCTATAAATTTCTTACTCTTGGCCTAACCTAGGTACCTCATCCAAAAATCTCTCCAAGTCTTCATAGTCTTCTTACCTCTCATGTTCTCTTAGAATCACTCAAGATGTTGAGAACAAAGATCCCTCAAGTCTCCCAGAAGAGTCCCACTCCTTTTCTATCTCACTCTGTTGCTAGTGAATCAGAAACACCAACTGTAACTCTAACTCCAACCCTGACTCCTATACCAACCCCAACTCCTTCACCTCCTCCAAAGTCTAAAACTACTAAGAAGAAGTCAAATCTGGCCAAGAAGACTCATCCTAAGTCAAAGGTGACTAAGGAAATTCATCCTCCAAAAAAGAAGACAAAAGCAGTAGTATTCACAGAGCCAATGATGACATGGTCAAAGCCATAATCGGAAGTAAAAGGTAGAGGAAAGAAAAAGGCCACAAAGGAACCACAAGAGTCCTCTTCCTCTGATGATTCCTTCAATATGCAACTCCAGGAAGCAATAAAGAAATCCAAGCTTGATACCTTGTTTGGCAAGATTACCTCCCAAGCTGGTGCCTCTACTTCTCATCATGTTGGTCAATCCAGTCACATGATTTCACAATCGAGAGTACCCTCTATCTCTCAGGCTTCGAAGGAAGAAGAACCAGACTTGACTCCTCCAAAAGGTTTTAACACTCAGAAATTGGAGCCAACTAACCAGAAGGTATATAATTCTGAGTTTGCTCATAGAAGTTTCTGTCCTATAGTCTATGTTGATTTGGATTATCTAAAGAAAAGTTGTAGCCTAGATTTTCGACCTTTCTACGAATACTATGATCCCTTATTAAATGTGCATTTTCTATATTCCCCTACTATTGTGAGATCATTTTATTGAAATATGAAAGTGCACAACATTTTATTGCAAATTACATCTCCCAGTGAGTGGGAGTAACCTTCACCTCCTAATCAATAGGACTATGTGAAAGCAAATATTACTCATGATAGGCATATTGTGACCTTCAAAAATGTGGTTTATTAAACCTAAGTGTGAAAGACTGAAGGATCCAAGATCCATTAGTTAGACAAACTTAGCTAAAGAGTGGGAGGATACATCCTCAAAGCCTAAGTCTAAAAGGGTAAGAAACCTATAAGGTAAACTTGATCTAGAGGAGGTTAATGGTTTCTACACAGATGAAAGCCAACATTGAAAATCCTTTAAGGATTGTAGAAGAAACAATCCACATGAGTAGTGTATGTTTCACAAAAGTATATGGCTTTATGTTGGATGCAAAGCAAGAAAGAGAAAGAATCAAATGATTAGAATATTCATGTTAACTATGCATAGCCAAATCACCCTGCTTCACTCCATGAAATAAGCAATCAACAAAATCACATCTTTGTTATTTCTTTAGTTAAAGATTGATAGGACTATGACTCTCAAATCCTTTGTTGGATTTGATGTTTCCTTTTGGAGATAACAATTCCATTTCTTGCCACATACACACATAGATCAAAAGGAATGATCAAACTAGCAAAAGATTTTTTTTGCCAAGTAATGTGTGCTAAATGGTGAATATCCTTATGAGTAATTAAGAACTAGTCTAACTAGCCAGAAAGACAAGGAAACATTTTAAGAAGATATCCTCTACAATTAGTAGACTATGATGTTTGTGAACCAATGAACATTAGGGTAAAACATAGAGCTTGGTGTTTCGTTAACGCCATGGATGTTTTCTTGAAATACAATTATGTTTACTTTATTTTAGGAAAGTATGAAGATGCTAATGGGTAAATCTACTCAAGAATCAATTAAACCAAATGGATAATATTTTTTTAACTAATAAGGGCTAGTTCAAGATACTCTATACACAAGAAAGGGATTGTTAGGCAACCACCAAGCCCTGAAACCCTTCAATACTATAGACTTATTTTTGGCATGATTGAGTAAATAATAGCATAAGTGAAACTATCAGCCATATGTTGGCAGGTAAACTCACAACTATTATCTTCACACTTAACCAAATTCCTCCAAGTCAGTCACAACCTTGCCCTAGGAATTATGGATAAGCCTTAAACTAAGCCCATGGACATTAAAACTATAAGGGTCAGCAACTTACTATCCATAATTCTTCTTATGAGTATGGAAGACCAGGGCCAAGGCATAAAAGCAACGTCTTTATGAGATAGCCTGAGAATTTGAAATGACACGTCTTCATTAGTGAAAATAATGACGACTCAGTGACTGAGAGAACCAAGGGACAAAAAGTTCATAGAACACAAATTTCCTAGCAGGAAACGAGCATTGAGCATACTAAATTTCTCTAATCAAGTGTTCATAAGTTCACTATAACACCCTTAATTTTAAGCCTTTTATCACAAATACAGAAGCATAAATTCACTTGTTCTGGCTTTAGAATATCTGCGATTAAAGTTTCCAAACCAAATCTTACCATATTAAATTTTCCCTCAGGGGTTACTATTTTTTTTAAAAAAACTATCAGAGTATCAAAGTACTATCACAACACTTCCTTGCTCATAAATAGCCAATTGATTACTCGAACCAAAAACCTTAAATGGTTACATCATTTACAAATAAAACCAGTCTTCACTTTCCTGTCATAGTACCTTCTTGTGCAACTCCCTACAGTACTGTTCTGTACTTCATCACACCTATATGGTTGGTTGGGATAGGGTGAGATTCGGGGCAAATCTCAGTAGTAAGCAATGCTAACTATGCATGCAAGATAATGCTTAGTGTATGACATGCTTGCTTACATAAATTTATGCCAACATAATGACATATGCATGCTCAATGCTTTACAATACACTCATGGCCATAGCATAAGTACAAACAGAGCTTCAATCATTCACATATGTTCCACACAATTCATCAAAGCAATAACACATATCATCCCACAAGCATACACATATCAAATGCATGCAAGTTGGGAAAGTTTAACTACCTCTTGTCTTCGTGTCCTCCTTATCTTCCAACCACTGAGGCTTCTTGTAAATTCTTCCATTCTTTTCTTTCTTGACTTCTCATAGCCCTAGATATATAATCATATCATTAGGTTCATTATGGGCATTTTACTAGGTCAACCAATGAGTTAAAGTCATCAAATTATCTTAAGGGACTAATTTCTTCCCTTAGAGTTCAAGGCAATTACATTGTGCCATTACTTTTTTCCATTTACATACATATACCCAATTCTGCCAGAATTTTCAGCAATCATTCAAAATTCATAACTAATTGTATAGATATCCAATTGTGATGATTCCAAAGGTTATGTGACCCCTAATCAATCTAGTTTTAGGGAAAATTATAGTCATTACACTTCTGAATGCATATCAACACAATATCTCACTTAATTGATCACTGCCCCTAGAATTCGCCAGTTTTCCAGACCAAACTTTGAAAATGCAAAACTCCCGGCATACACATCCAAATGACACAAATCACATATCAAATTAATGCTTTACATGTCTACTTCTAGACTGGAAAGTTTCACACTTTGTGGACATAATTTACCTATTTAAACACGTCACACAATCAGACTGCCATGCATAAAATTCATACTTGCAGAATTTCCAGTTTTTAATATTTATTTCAAGAGGTCTAGAGTTTACAATCAGGGGCTATTCCTATACAGTTTTGCATTCTAAACACAAAGGGAATATCAAAACCATCAACATCACAAATCTTCAGCCTTTACCTACTGACCAAAGAGACCCAATTTTGCCAAAATAACCAAAACATAGTTTTTTCTGACAACTTGGTCTAATATCATCATAAATTATCATTTAACCATAAACACATGATTAACCCTAAAAAATACCCCATGGATGAAAAATGAGCTGTACCCCACCCTCAAAAACTCATCTAAACAACAAACTAATTGGTTCAAAATGAAGCCCATGCTTATTTTGTTAGAACCGGCTATCACCCAAGAGGGGGGTGAATTGGGTGTTTAATAAAAACTTAAAAACTTTAGAAATCTTTTCGTATCTTAACAAAAGTGGTAAGTATGAAGGTTTATAAATCAACAGTTAGATTAAATAATATATGCTGGAAATATAAGAGCTTAGGGAAGAGAATATGCAAACTGTGATTTATCCTGGTTCGGTCCAATCTGTGATGGCCTACGTCCAGTCCCCAGGCTCCTCCTGAGATTTTCAAATCCACTATCTTCTTGTTTAATCTGGGCACAAGAAAAGCCTTTACAATCCACAAGTTTAGCCGGGTACTTGTGAAGCCTTTTAGAAATCTCTCACTGAAATACTCCCCCTTATAGCAAGTCTTACGAGCAGAGCAATCCCGAAGATCTTCCTCTCCTGCTTACTCATGCAAGTCTTACGAGCAGCAACGTTCTCTTCTGCTTACACCCCTGTAAGTCTTATGAGCAGCAACGTTCTCTACTGCTAGCACCTTGTAAGTCTTACAAGCAGAATGTCTTACTGGCAATTCTCTCTACAGCTTCTCCGTAAGAAAATCAACCCTCTCAAGGTCCCTCTACCTTGAGATCAACTCAGAAATATAGTTGAAAGTGTTTACAGACTCTCTCACAGAGTGGGTATAATCTCACTGAAGTACAATATAAATAATCACTCTCTCAACGATAAGTAATATAGAAACTAGAAAACTGAGAGTGTTTGGGTAGAAGCAGAGGATTCATATTTCTTTCATTTTTCATATAGTTGCTCGCTGTCTCTGTTTTTCAACAACATTGAATGCTCTCTCATTTATTGTTGATGAAGATGATGACCGTTGTGAGCATTCGTCCGTTGGAGTCATTTTGACCGTTTGAGCATATTTGAAAAACAAGCTACCATGAGATTTTCGTTGCAAAGCAGAGCGTCTCGTTGAACAGCAAGAAGATTTATTTTGAGTTGTACATCACGTTGTGGAGCGTTTTGTGTTTCAGACAATCTCTCATGGTGGGTCAGTTACTTGTCGTGGTTGGTAGCCGCCATTTGGTGTGTAATGTTGAAGTTCACCGTATTTGACTTTTATTTGAATCTGCAATCCGAACGTTTAATATCCTGTTTCACACTTGAAATATATGTTACCTATCATTTAGAAACAATAACAAGTGAGAACACAATGATTCAATAACATGTAACCATATTCGGATTGTTCGTTGAGTGATGATATTTGCCGTACATGACCTCCGTTCTTAAAAATGCAATCCAAATATTTAATCTCCTCTTTTACACTTGAAATATATGTTAGTTAATGTTTAGGAACAATAACAAGTGAAAACATAATGATTGTATAACATTTAACCATGTTTGCAGTGATTCCTGTGAGGCTCTGTTTCGTTTCTGCATTTTACCAAGTTCTCACTCGAGTGCAGTATGGCTTACTCGAGTGCAGTTGATATTTTCACGTTCTAGTTTCCTCTCGATCAAACACTCACTGCTGTTCACTCGCATCTGCTAGAGTGAATTCTAGACATCACTTGAGCACAACATGTCCTGCTCGAGTGCGCCTCTTGTTTTCACGTACAAGCTTCTTCTCGGGTTAACACTCTCATGTCAAAACTTGCATGTGCTCAAGTGAGAAATAGTCTAATGCTTGAGCATGGATCCTAGTACTCGAGTGTTGCAAATTTCTTCACGTTTCAGCTGCTTCTGGACATCACTCGCACAACTTTTACAAAGAGTTTGTTTTTGCACTCACGGGTGATGTGGGGCCACTTTAGAAAAATTTTTTTTATTTGATTCCAATGATGTATCATAAGAAAACTCTTGCCATATGCATGCCAATGCAAAAAGAATCAGCTCCAAACTCCTTGTATTCTGCAAGTTATAATCGAAAAAGTGTCTATTTCGCTAGACTGCACAAGCATCAACTTCCAAAATGCATAACTCCTAGAATATACGTTCAAATAAGCCAAATTACCTATCCATGGAAAGCTCTTTGAGTCTAGGTTCATTTGGCACTGGTCTCGTCTCAATCCGATGTGTAGTTTGTGAGTTATGTCCAAAATACCGAACCTGTCTTGAAAAGTGACGGTGATTTCAGTTTCATTTTCCACAAATCATATCTCCTTCATTTTAGCTTCTTTAAATATGATCTTGGTGTACATTTTACGTGTTATGAGTCTTCCTTCATATGCCACCGTTTCGGGTCAATCCGATGTGTGGTATGAGAGATATGACCAAAATACCGGACCTCTATCAGGCTGAACGTAGAACAGAGTGTTCATCCCGTGCTCGAGTATGTTCATCCGTGCTCGAGTGAGTTCATCCCGTGCTCGAGTATTGAGCTCTGTGCTCGAGCATAACTCCCCTAGAAGTGCCATAACTCACATATAAGTCATCTTAGCTTCGTATTAACCTATTCCAACCATCATTTGATCATAGAAACCTCCGGTATCATCATAGAAACCTCCAGTATCACTTCTAACAACTTGAATCTTGATATTCTTTATAGATCTTCTAAGTTCTTCATTCTTCAATATCTTTCTATTTGATTTTTCTTTTGATAATCATTCTCCATAACCCAAGTAAGCATCTCCTTGACTATCTTCAATTTCTTTCTTCTTCTTTCTCTTGTTCATTTTCATTAATTCAATCTTCTTCATTCTTTGCTTGACTAATCTACAAAATATGTAACATTAAATATAGTAGTTAGTCAAAGAAATACATTATATAAACTTTTTACTCTTATCATTTCACATCTATATTTGACATCATCAAAACTTAATCATATCTAACATTCTCCCCCTTTTTGATGATGACAAATCCTTTAAGAAAAATATGTCTGAATGAAGTGCAACAAACATATATAATGCAAAGTGCAACATACGTATTATATATAATGCAACATACATATTTTTCTTACATTTTTCTCCCCCTATTTGACATCAGCAAAAAGTTTGAAATATATAAATAAGTAAAGCTTGTGAAGAAGTAAATAGAGTAGAAATTACTTTAATCAAAATGAATGAACAATTTACACTCCCCCTATGTGAAAGTACTTTCATTTTTAATGAGAGGGAAATAAAAAAAATTTGGAGAGGTTTTCAAGAAAACTTTTATAATCAAGATAAATGAAATATATGAAACGTATTCTTGAAATGTAAAGAGAAAAGGTTTAGAAATGCTCATGTAGATTTTGAAAATTGATGAAGCGCTCCATGAAGTCCATTGCTTTATCCTTTGGCAATGCTAGTTCATGATGATGTACACCACACTTCTGTTATGCAACTCAATATATATTCATGTTGCTGCCAGGATTCTCCAATTGAGTTGAGCTTCTGTTTAGCATGTTCAATGCTCAGTTATATTGCTTTGAATGTTGTATCCAATATATATTCCTTGACTGAGGGTTAAAAACATCCTCAAGGTTGATAGAGTCTTCTTGTAGTATGTTGAGGAATGCTATTGCACACAACAAATTCTCCTGTCATAAATTTAATCTTTCTTTGCAAAGAGAATTGTTATTTCAATCAAGTAACAAACTATTCCTTTCCATATGATATATTAAAATTAAGATCATGAAAAGAACAATGTAAGAATAACTCATCATCAAAACTAATTAAGACATGATGAATATAGATGAGTATATTAAAAGGATTTTCTTTCAAATAGGAGATGAGCTTTCAACATATAAAACACATGTGAATGTGAAGCTCCCCCTTAATTGATGCATGGTTTTAAACATTTTCATTAGGAAAACAGTTAATAACTCTCCTGGATTTGAGAAACCATTGGAAACTTTATAGAGAAAATGATTTTGAAAGATTTAGAGAGAAATTAAATGGCAATTGCTAATAAGAGGTTTTAAGAGATACAACTCAATATCACCTAAGTGGTTACTTGAGTGATTCTACTCAATCATTACTCGATTGTATACTCAAGTGATACAACTCAAGGATTTTGAATTAAGCAAGAATACAATACCTCACTCGAGTAATATCGTAATCACTCGAGTTATAATCCTCTGTAGTCCATTGATGCTTTATGTCCTAGTCAATATTGGATGATATGACTGGTACTTCGGGATTATGAAGTGTCGTCTTCTGTGAGCACTTTAGGATACCAAGATGAGCTCAGAATAAGGCTTTATGCGCATATTGGCTTAGTATGTGCCCCTTGCATAGCAAACATCATTGAGAACTTTTAATTTTACCATAGCACATATCACCCTTATTTTGTCATCCATCATCTCAAATAGAACTTTGAAGTTCTGGTTCACTAAGTCACACAGCTACTTCATCTTATCATTGACTGATTTTCTCAGCATTGTTTGTAGTAAGCTTTGTGTGAAAGAGTAGAACAACCTCTCTCAGAAAGCCTTAGATAAATAGACCAAAGAATGAAGGATCATGGAGACCAACTCTAGCAAAGTGTTGTCTCTCATTTATTGGCCTTGTTCACCATGGCTCTAGTGTAGGTATAGCAGATAATCCAATGAAGATTAGACATAGAGCTAGGATAATAGTTAAGAATCCTCATAGGCTCATCAAGCTTGATGATTCTGTGCATCTCAGCATCTTCCTTTGAACATCTCTGTTGGCTCCATATCATAGTGAAAATATTTGATCACCTTGAAATGATAAGGAAGGTACGTAGGCAACAAAGATTCATATTGGATAAATTTATTCTTGGCTCTGTGCTGCTTTGAAATAATCTCCGCTGGATCTACTAAGAGATCTTCCTTCTCTTTCTCTTTTTTTTTTGATTGTATCACTAGCTAGTTATTTGCTAGTGATGGGGTGTCATTTGAGTAATATCACATATTCTGCTTCAACTTGTGCTGCAACACTATCAGTCATGCCTTTTCTGTTAGCCTCTGACCTTTGTATCCAAAATAAAAGCATTTTGATCAACTTCTGTAAAAGTATAAACATATGCTCTCTAGTACCCATTTTCTTTTGGGTCTGTACAATATTAGACATAGCAACTCTTATGCTCTTATACAATTAACCATATGATATTTGAGCAAAGAGTACAATAAATCAACAAAGATCAAAATATAATTCTTTACCCAATTAAATCAAGTCATTATAAAGCATAACGAACAAGTGATACCAGGAATGATGATGATCAATGACAATTTGTAAATACACTTTATATAGAAAATGTCATTGATAAGATTTTCATGCAATAGATGTAAGTCAGATCAAAGAGAGTAGAAAGCTTATCCATAATGATCAACTTTTATAAAATGATAAATCATGAATGAAACCAAATTTTCAAGAATGGTAATGAGATATGCAAATTGTTTCAAAATCTCAAATGTTCTTTCGAATCATAAATATGCATTATGACATTAAGATTTTGAATGCATGAAAACTCATTTATGAAGCTTGTTAAATACCAATGCTTATGCCAAAAACAATGGAAGTCATCAGTTATAAAATATATATCAGAAAGCTTCACTAAGGAATTCAACTAAGATAACATGTTAATTATAAGAGTTAACATGTTGGAGAATTTTCTCAAGAACAAAAGTCATATGAAAAATGAATCAGCCAAAATGGCTTATCTTGACATATATAAGCATGATGACTTTATTATTGATTAAGAGATAACCTTGCCTCTTAGAGTTGCGTCTTAAAATGAATAAATATTCAAGGCAGCAAGACTTAAAGTGCAAGATTCTAGTTATTCAAAAAATGGATGAAGACAAATGGTAATGCATTTGAGCAACAATATGAGTATAAGAATTTATGGATGATGAAGCACATACTCATTGATCCAAATGACTAGAGTTCTAGAATATTATCCTGGTAAGTTATTCCACAATAATGGTTAATGCATTAAGATTCAATGCACTAATGAACATTTATAATACTTGGAATAACATAATCATCCAGAGATTTATCCATCAGGCATAAGGCTTTCACAAGTTGAATTCTTTTTAAGAAAATACACTTGGAACTCATATAGATAGTTAACTTGTTAGACGTAAGGTCTAGCATGTTAGAGAATGAAGACTAAAGAGAGTTCAAGTATTGGATCACACATTTAAGATCAATATTTCAATGATGGGAAAATACTTTGATAAATGAATTTGAAGCATTTCTGACTTTCAGTTTACAAAAAAAATATTAACTTCCAATTTTGAAACCGATTTGAATGCAAACAAGATATGAATAATTTTCAAATAATGTATATACATTTTATAAAAAGGATGAATTTGGAATCTAACTACATTTTTGAAATGTGCATTTTGAAACTCAAATACATAGAAAGATTATGCACAATTTCACTTTCAGTCTATTTAGCAATCTAGAAACAATTTAAAACCCATAAATGATTGATTGCTAATGGTATGCAATAATGAGCAAGTTAATCATTACCCAAATAAACAATTTATATAAGCATAATATCAGGTAAGAATAAAGAAGACAGTACCGTGCTCAAATAATCTCGTAATTACTAGAGAAATTATCCTTTGGAGTTCATTTGTGCATAATTCCTTAACTTTTACCTTCCAATCTTCCAGCTGGTGTTATCACTTGAACATTCACTCCCAGTTGTCACGCAGTAATGATGATCACCTGATTAGTTACTTGAGTAACGCTTCACTATGCATCTTTTCTTCCTTTATTGCTAGCTAGGCACTTGCATTGTTGCCTTAAGTAATGCCTCCTTTTGTTTACATATTTAAGATGTAGCCTCAAGGTCCAACTTCACCAAGATTTGAGTGAAATCTTATATAGTCATAATCTTGAGATGAAGTTCTTCCTTTCTTCTTCCTACAAAACCTTATAGATATTTTTCTTCCTTTGGTATCCAATTTCATTTGGATCCACTCATGGTTACCTTGTAGGAATCATAATTCACATGCTCTAAGAATATAATTAATTTGAAACAATTGAACATAATGAATTAAATATGTCTTTATGCATAAGAGAAATATTTTCTTTTCAAATCATTATACATTCATAAAGAATTAACCTGTTGAGCATTACAATCCCTTTATAAATAAATCTATTAAATGGCTTTTTAAGAGATGCGAAAACATAATTTAAAAATCATTTGTAATGCTTATTCCTAAGGTTCCAAAATATAAAATCTCAACAAATATTACAAACAACAGCATAGGAGGTTTTATCATTATGTACCTTTGCCTTAGATATTTGGAGGATTGCTTTTGCTTACCCATTGCATCTTTCTATGATGTTGATACTTTGAATATCTTGCTTTGGGTGCTGGCAAACTTCTCTCAAAATATATAGACTCCAGCAGTCTTTTATTTAATGCTTGAGATATCCTCCTTTTCTTATTTCCTCAAGATAGTTGAATGGTATTCTATGGTAGTTCATTCTTGAGGTGGAACGTACTCCTTTTCTCCATTGCTTCTTTCTCTGTTTATACTCTGTAACTCCAGCAACGGGTGCCTTGAGAGTTCTCCTTTTTGATATAAATGGTATGAACCTCTTTATTGGCGCATGAGAAACCCTTGGCTTCTTCTATATCTTCTCCGTACCCTTATGTCCATTCTTCTTATAATCAGTCTGCACACATAAAGTACTAGATGGACATTTTGGTACCCACATATACTTGGGTCCTTGATTGTTAGTATTAACCCTTACATGTTTCTTCGGTACCCAAATATACTTATTTCTCACATGGGAATTTCTTCTAATATAGCATGTATGAGAAATATGACCGGATTTGCCATAATAATTGCAAGTTGTATGAAGATATGCATTATGGAATATCATGCAAGTATTATGTCGATCATGAGAGTAGAAATTCGAATGGATTTTATTTGAACATTCTTTCTTCCGAACAAACTTTCCAGCATATTTGAAAATATTTTTTCTTTTCTCAATAGAATCAACAATTGGTTGAGAAACAAACTTTTGTAGACTTTGAAAATCAATTTTATGAAAATCACACAAAGAATTGGAACTTTTTACCTTAAGTTCATCTTGAGCTCCGGAGAGTGATTTTTCATGTTCGTCCATACTGAACTCTTTTCGGGAATCCTCTTCTTCTTGTCTATCCATGTTGACTGTATGGAAGTGTTCTATGATTTCTTCATCTTCATCATCAACTTCCAATTGTTCATGCACAGTAGATGCGTAGCGTGTAGTTTCACACGAACTGTCAATACTTTCAACTTCAACACAATTGTTAGAAGCATACATAGAATCAAGAGTGTCCCAGATATGTTTAGCATTAGAACAAAATCTAATTTCTCAAAATCATTTTTGGTTAAAGCACTATACAGAATTTTCATTGCTCTAATGTTCAACGAAAACATTTTCTTTTCACTTTCTGTCCAATCCTTTCTTGGTTTGAAATCAAAAACATTTGTAAAAACATTCCACATATCAAAATCAAAAGCTTTTATAAAACTAGTCATTCTAGCTTTCCAAAACCAAAAATCAATATCTTTCAAAAGTGGTGGGATTGTATAATCAAAACCTTCTGAAACTATAAAACACCCAAAGTTAGCCATTGTAACTCTTGAGACGGTTAAGTCCTTTAAACAAGAGCCTGGACTCTGATACCAAATGTTAGAACCGGCTATCACCCAAGAGGGGGGTGAATTGGGTATTTAATAAAAACTTAAGAACTTTAGAAATCTTTTCATATCTTAACAAAAGTGGTAAGTATGAAGGTTTATAAATCAACAGTTAGATTAAATAATATATGCTGGAAATATAAGAGCTTAGGGAAGAGAATATGCAAACTGTGATTTATCCTGGTTCGGTCCAATCTGTGATGACCTACGTCCAGCCCCCAGGCTCCTCCTGAGATTTTCAAATCCACTATCTTCTTGTTTAATCCGGGCACAAGAAAAGCCTTTACAATCCACAAGTTTAGCCGGGTACTTGTGAAACCTTTTACAAATCTCTCACTGAAATACTCCCCCTTACGGCAAGTCTTACGAGCAGAGCAATCCCGAAGATCTTCCTCTCCTGCTTACTCAAGCAAGTCTTACGAGCAGCAACGTTCTCTTCTACTTACACCCCTGTAAGTCTTATAAGCAGCAACGTTCTCTACTGCTTGCACCTTGTAAGTCTTACGAGCAGAATGTCTTACTGGCAATTCTCTTTACAGCTTCTCCGTAAGAAAATCAACCCTCTCAAGGTCCCTCTACCTTGAGATCAACTTAGAAATATAGTTGAAAGTGTTTACAGACTCTCTCACAGAGTGGGTATAATCTCACTGAAGTACAATACAAATAATCACTCTTTCAACGATAAGTAATATAGAAACTGGAAAACAGAGAGTGTTTGGTAGAAGCAGAGGATTCATATTTCTATCATTTTTCATGTAGTTACTCACTGTCTCTGTTTTTCATCGACATTGAATGCTCTCTCATTTATAGTTGATGAAGATGATGACCGTTGTGAGCATTCGTCCGTTGGAGTCATTTTGACGATTTGAGCATATTTGAAAAACAAGCTACCATGAGATTTCCGTTGCAAAGCAGAGCGTCTCGTTGAACAACAAGAAGATTCATTTTGAGCTGTACATCACGTTGTGGAGCATTTTGTGTTTCAAACAATCTCTCATGGTGGGTCAGTTACTTGTCGTGGTTGGTAGCCGCCATTCCGTGTGTAATGATGAAGTTCACCATAGTTGACTTTTATTTGAATCTGCAATCTGAACGTTTAATATCCTGTTTCACACTTGAAATATATGTTACCTATCATTTTGAAAGAATAACAAGTGAGAACACAATGATTCAATAACATGTAACCATATTCGGATTGTTCGTTGAGTGATGATATTTGCCGTACGTGACCTCCGTTCTTGAAAATGCAATCCAAATATTTAATCTCCTGTTTTACACTTGAAATATATGTTAGTTAATGTTTAGGAACAATAACAAGTGAAAACATAATGATTGTATAACATTTAACCATGTTTGCGGTGATTCCTGTGAAGCTCTGTTTCGTTTCTGCATTTTACCAAGTTCTTACTCGAGTGCAATATGGCTTACTCGAGTGCAGTTGATATTTTCATGTTCTAGTTTCCTCTCAGGCAAACACTCGCTGCTCTTCACTCGCATATGCTCGAGTGAATTCTAGACATCACTCGAGCACAACACGTCCTGCTCGAGTGCGCCTCTTATTTTCACGTACAAGCTTCTTCTCGGGTTAACACTCTTATGTCAAAACTTGCATGTGCTCGAGTGAGAAATAGTCTAATGCTCGAGCATGGATCCTAGTGCTTGAGTGTTGCAAATTTCTTCACGTTTCAGCTGCTTCTGGACATCACTCGCACAACTTTTACAAAGAGTTCGTTTTTGCACTCGCGGGTGATGTGGGGCCACTTTAGAAAAAAATTGTTTATTTGATTCCAATGATGTATCATAAGAAAACTCTTGCCATATACATTCCAATGCAAAAAGAGTCAGCTCCAAACTCCTTGTATTCTGCAAGTTATGATCGAAAGAGTGTCTATTTCGCTAGACTGCACAAGCATCAACTTTCAGAAGGCATAGCTCCTAGACTATACGTTCAAATAAGCCAAATTACCTATCCATGGAAAGCTCTTTGAGTCTAGTTTCATTTGGCACTAATCTCGTCTCAATCCGATGTGTATTTTGTGAGTTATGTGCAAAATACCGAATCTATCATGAAATGTGATGGTGATTTCAGTTTCATTTTCTACGAATCATATCTCCTTCATTTCAGCTTCTTTAAATATGATCTTGGTGCACAGTTTACGTGTTGTGAGGATTCTTTCATATGCCACCAGTTTCAGGTCAATCCGATGTGTGGTTTGAGAGATATGACCAAAATACCGGACCTCTGTCAGGCTGAACGTAGAACAGAGTGTTCATCCCGTGCTCGAGTGAGTTCATCCCGTGCTCGAGTATTGAGCTCTGTGCTCGAGCATAACTCCCATAGAAGTGCCATAACTCACATATAAGTCATCTTAGCTTCGTATTAACCTATTCCAACCATCATTTGATCATAGAAACCTCCGGTATCATCATAGAAACCTCCAGTATCACTTCTAACAACTTGAATCTTGATATTCTTTATAGATCTTCTAAGTTCTTCATTCTTCAATATCTTTCTTTTTTATTTTTCTTTTGATAATCATTCTCCATAACCCAAGTAAGCATCTCCTTGACTATCTTCAATTTCTTTCTTCTTCTTCCTCTTGTTCATTTTCATTAATTCAATCTTCTTCATTCTTTGCTTGACTAATCTACAAAATATATAACATTAAATATAGTTGTTAGTCAAAGAAATACATTATATAAATTTTTTACTCTTATCATTTCACATCTATATTTGACATCATCAAAACTTAATCACATCTAACAATATTTACTGTTTCCACAACCGGTTTTTGAAATCTGATAGTATTCTGGCTAGTGAGATGGCACCAAACCCCTACAAAGGCAAAACCCAAAACCATAGAAATGAAGCTTGGGAAGAGTATAAGAAGGTTTATGAAGGGTATTTGAGAGAAAATGCTGATTCGGAGGTTAATTGCCTCCAGAGCTCAAGAACGTTTACTATTCATCCTTTCTCTTTCCTCTTTTCATTTTCTCATGATTTTTCTCATTTTTCCTTATTTTCTTATGGATGCACAAAATTATAAGGCTTAGAGGGTGATAAATTAGTCTTATGACATGTGTCATAAGTGCTAAAATATCCTAGGGTGCCCGACTCTCCTTTTCCCTGGTCCTAGAATCGGGCACCAGTGAATCCCCTAGCTATTGTACTAGGTGGCGCCTTGTGAGAAAGCCAGCACAAAAGCCACTTTATGACTCTCATGATGAGGGACATGTGTCATCCTCTCCTTTGTCCAACGCAAAAGTTGTGTCATCATTACTTACTTTATTAAAGCTACTTTAATAAAGCTACTTTATTGGTGTCTACTCAGTTCCACTAGGGATTGCTTTACATATACCGAGGCCCGCCAAATGATGTCAAGTCAGAGTATATGTGTATGGGCTCCACATGGCACCACACAATGGCGTCCACCCTAAAAACGCAAGGTACATATGTCTGCCTTGAAAATGCCATGTGCACACCTACGCCAGCATATTTCACTTGACCAATCAGTCCCATACCTCATACATAGCTAGATGGCATCTTTCAACCAACCCAATGGCACTTATATGTGTCCCATGCATATCTACACCGAAAATTAATCATACTGCCTATAAATATTGAGCCCTCTGCCCAGTAAGGTCAAATCACATAGTCCCTGAGAGAGTTTCTATCTCCCATCATTCTTGGGACTCTTCCCAAACTGGGTTTAGTAGTCTGCCTTAATCAAGCTTATTCTCTAGTCTTTAGTCTCAAAAGTTGGGATATTACAATTCTCCCCCCGTTCAATAAATTTTGTCATCAAAATTTAAATGCCTATACCTTGGGATCTTCTTAGACACTCATTCTATCCATCTTATAGGTAGCTTAATAAGCATGCCACATAATTTTTTTCAATTTATCTCTTTCCTATGCAAGCTCACCGAGCATGCAACACCAATCTTCTTACTTTCAAACACATCTCTGATAGCATTCAGCAATCACTATACAACATTTTTATTCATTCAATGCAAAATATGTAGCATTCAAGCATAGGACCCAATGGTCCCTATTCACAGCGCTTGGTTTCTCAGGCCACACAGCCTCTTCAGGACTCTACCCGAATCATACTGTGTTCATAACAGGCCTTACAACCTCTTCGGGACTCCGCATGGATCACAATATCAGGCCTTACTGTCCCTTTAGGACTTCGTCCAGATCACACTGTATGCATATCAAGCCTAATAGCTCATTTTACTCCCATAGTGCTAGGTATTCTGGTCTTATACCCTAGGGAATCACCCCCATGCCATTAGCATCATGAGACTTATTGCCTTGGCTACAACCTGGTATAGTCTAAATGTTTTGCCAGCCTCAAGGTGTACTTTGGACATACTAGTCCAATGTCACCATGCTAGCCCACAACCATAGCACTAATCACATAGGTCCTACAGCCCAGGGAAATCACCCTATGCAAACTTGCACATTGGGTCTTACGCCTCGAGCCTTCGCTTAGCATAATTCTCAAACACACCACATTCTACTGGCCTAAGGACTTACTAGTCCATTAGGTCTTATGACCTTAAGACATACAGTCCATCATCTTTAATAAATATATATTGAGTCCAGCCATCTAGGACGTACAGTCTATTAGGTGTTCTGAATTCATCCCAGGCTCTAACACCAGCTACTCAAACCCTTCATATACTTATGTAATCTTCTTGAAACATGCAAAACAAACCAACCAACTACAATTATCCAATAAGCATTTAAATATCATAATGAATCATATAGCCCCGAGTGTCCATGTCATACCCTTATCTTATTTTCACCTTTTTCAGAGTATTTGTGGAAAATAATATGCAATTCGGTGGGCAACATAGGAATAACATTAATATATTGATAAAAAGTACTCGTTTATGAAAATTCCCCATTAGGATTGTACATGATAATTACAATCAATGTCGCTGCACAGGGCTACTAGGGTATCTAAACCCGCTACAATGAAACGCAAATATCTTCCCATCTTCGTTCCACTACTACATTCCTTCTATAGAGTTCTCTTCTCTGCTTTCAGTACACCTCCTATTTTCACCAGTCTCTAGTCTCTGAGTCTTTCTCTTGTACCTTTATACCAATCCAACATTCTGTGTCCGGCTTGAGCTACTATCCGATCATGTGGCTTCTCTTGCTTAATCTCACTTGGCCGAAACCTTAGCCCTCTCAAACCTAGGATTTTGCTCCAAACACTAGTACAAAATAGATGTTTTAAACTGACACATTTAGACTGGTTATAAGGGGATAAGGTCTAAAAAGAAAGAATGGTGGCAATTTTGTAATTATAAAGAACATCTGAGACTGTTTCAACTAATATAATGTCTAAAATATATCATTTAAACCGTATTTGTAAAGAACCAGTCTAAAAAGATATATTTTCTAAAGCAGATCTCTATATAACTGGTCTAAATAAATTTTCAGCATTAAAAGTAATTTTTTAAAAATCATTTAGTACTTTTTAGATCAATTATCCCTTACAACCAGTCTAAAAAATTTTGACCGGTTATTTTTTATAACTGGTCTTAAATAGGTTTCAGCCCTACTTGCTTCTGAATCTATTTTGCTTCTGAATCCCCTATGGGACTTCTTCTCAACTTCACCATCCCTCTCTCTCTCTGAATGTAAAGCTCTTCTCTTCCTCTATCGCACGTAAGTCCTTTATTATTAGCAATATCGATGCTCTCTTCCTCTATTGCTCATCGCTCTTCTTAGCCTATGAGCTTCAGTGGGTCTTCTTCTCAACTCCACCATCCCTCTTTCCCTCTGAATGTGAAGCTCCTCTCTTCCTCTGTTGCATATAGCTCCTTCATCGTTGCCAACATCACTCCTCTGTCACTCATCGCTCCTCCATAGTCACTGCAAAGAAGGAAATGTTACATTACTAATAATGCTCTGGTCTATATTTTATTCTTTGATACCCTAAAAACGTGACTATGGTATAATGCTTGGTCCGTTATTTGGTTGTGAATCAAATCTAGGATTAATTTTTGGACTTGCATGTTATGTTTAATTGGTTGTGTTTGGGGCTACCTAGAAAGGTTTTGTGGCTACAACTTACCCATAAAGTCTTGTCATTACCACACATTAGGATTGCAATAATAAAGTCTTGTCATTGTTGGCATTTGGCATTTGTGAATCATAGTTTTCACTTAGCTTGGTGAAAAAAGCAAAGTATGTTGGATTCATGCTCTTGTTGATCAAATAAAGCCATTATTACCATGGGTAACAGATTTACGTTATAAACTTGATTTGAATTGACATATTTTATACCGTGTAGTAAGAAGTTGAAGTATAAAGGGATTCTTTTTTATTGTTAATACTTTAATAATTATAATGTTATTAAGCCAGATGGTTGCTATATTGCAATGACAGTAGTAACTAAGATTAGAAGAAATACATGCTCAACACTTGCACCAATATTTGAGAGAGTGAGGTTTCTCACTTATGAGTATTGGGACCTCACTCGAGTGTGAATATACTCACTCGAGAGCACCTGAATATGTTATGTTCTTGTGTTCTTTCTGATTAACACTTCCTTCAGTATTTTCACAAGTGTATGTTGAACTTATTGTGGCACTTCATTCGAGTGTAGTAGGTCTTACTTAAGTGCACTTCATGTTTTCTGGTTCTTGCTTACTCTCGGGTAAACACTTTCTAGTCTATACTTGCAAGACTCAAGTGAGCATTTCTCCAACACTCGAGTGCTAAGGTAGTACTCGAGTGCACATATATCTTTCTAACTTACATTCTAAACAAAACCTTGCAAGAGTATGCTTCTCACTTGAGTGTGACAGCCTACATCACTCAAGTACAACATCCAAAACTCAAGTGCATATATCAATTTTAGTTTCTGCTTCACCCTCAGTAAAACACTTTCATACTTACACTTTCTGAACTCGAGTGCAAAATCATTCCTCACTCGAGTGATGCTCCAACACTCGAGTGCATTAGTAAATTTATCATTAACTTTCTCTTAACTTGTGAAATGCATTTGATAATCAATTCATACTTTCAAAGCATGAGTTTCTATTCAAAATACTTAATCACATTTTGTTATCATTAAAACACGAATTCTAAGAGTAACTATAATTTAATTAAACAATATAAGGAAAAATTTATCGTGTCCTCAAGAAACATCAGGGTATGTTCCCTTGTAGTTTGTAGGACTATCAACATATAATATAAACTATCACTTTAATTTAGCTTATTCAAAAAATTCAAGTAGTAGGTATATATGATCAAAGGCAATGATGAAAGAACTATGTCCCTAGATCAAAATATGTATGTATCTACTTATATATGGATGTCTTTCCTATTTTGATAATAAAATAGAAATTTCCCTTTTTACATAATGATTGTATGCTCTCATCATACTCCTACCTTTTTCTAGGGAAAAAAAAACAAAAAAAGTAGGTGTTGAAATATATAGAACGTAGTTAGATAAAAGCTAAATGTACTAGTGTTGAATATGATAATAGGGTGAGGGATTTTTTAGACTTTTCTAGAAGAAATGCGGATGATGTTTTATTTCCCCTGTATGGAATTTTTGAATGAGAAGCGACTAAGTACTGCAGAGACATTCACATTTAATTTGTGAAGGATTTTGTAATAGTTATACAGTATGGGTGTGGCAAAGTCAAGAATTAGGAATGCCAAGTGCGTCTCAACAAGGGGAGTAACCTTTAATGATAATTACATGGATAGGGATGATCGATAGAGGATATTATTTGTGATGTAGGAGAAGAGGCTTTTGAGTAATCACATGCATATGGTAATATGTATAGTGATGCTGAGAAGCCGTTGTACCCGAGGTGTAAAAAATACCAATTGTTAAAAGTAATATTGAAATTAGCAAGCTTGAAAGCACGTCATAGATGGAGCAACAAGAGATTTTAGAAACACTTGAGGCCTTTAAGGACATGCTTTTATATCATAATGTGTTGCCTTGTTGATACTATAATGCTAAGAAAATACTGTGTCCACTAGGGATGAAGTATAAAAAGATCCATGAAAGCCCTAATGATTGCATATTGTATAAAAATAAGCATAAAGAGAAGCAGCAATGTCTGATATATGAAACTCCAAGGTACAAATCAAATAAGGCCCATGCAAAAGTGTTGTGGTATCTTCCAACAATACCAAGGTTCAAGCGCTTGTTTAATAATGAAATTGATGCCAAAAATTTGAGATGGCATGCAGATAAGAGGATTTCTTATAGAAAGCTTTGACATCCAGCTGATTCTTCTCAATGGAAGAAAATTGATCAATTATTTCCTAGCTTTAGTGAAGAACCTTAAGCTCAGACTTAACACAGATGGCATGAATCCTTATGGTAACCTAAGAAGTATACATAGTTCATGGCTTGCTTTGTTGGCAATTTACAACTTATCTCTTCTATTATGCATGAAACGAAAGTACATTATGTTGTTTATATTGATTTTCGGACCAAAATAACACAAAAATGACATAGATGTTGAACTAGAACCCTTAATCAAAGACTTGAAAGAGATGTGGGATGAAGGTGTCGATGTTTTTAATGCAAACAAGAAGATTTTTAAAATTCGAGCCATGATCTTTTGTACTAGAAATGACTTCCCTGCATATGAAAACTTGTCAGGATATAGTGTTAAAGGCCATAAAGCATGTCTGATTTGTGAAGAAGGCACATGCTACCATCAACTTCAACATGGAAGAAAGACCATTTATCTTGGCCATAGAAGATTTCTTAGACGGAGCCACCCATATCGTAGATTAAAAAAGCTTTTTTGGTGGCTAAGAGTTTGAAGATGCTCCGGAGGCATTGACTGGGGAGAAAGCTTATGAAAAAGTGAAAAATATCAATGCTATCTTTGGTAAGACTACAAAGAGTATAAATGAGAAAAATATATGGAAAAAAAGGTCTGTCTTCTTTGATCTTCCATATTGGCGGAATCTTGATGCGAGATATTGTATTGATTTCATGCATGTGGAGAAAAATGTATGTGATAGTATTGTTAGGACATTGCTCAACATACAAGGAAGTTATAAGGATGACGTGAAGGCAAGATTAGATTTGCAAGAAATAGGAATACGAGAAGACTTACATCCAATGGCATATGGTAAGAGAACTTTTTGTCCTCCTACAGCTTATACTTTGTCTAAGGATGAGAAAAGAAGTTTTGTGAGTGTTTACATGGCATCAAAGTTCCCTCAGGGTATTCTTCAAATTTTAGGAAGCTTGTGTCAATGAAAGACTTGAGGTTAGTAGGGGTAAAGTCTCATGACTGTCATGTCTTAATGCAACAACTACTCCCAATAGCTATTTGAGGCATTATCAAATATGATCTTCAACACATATTGACTAGACTTTGTTTCTTCTTCAATGCTATTTGTAGTAAAGTCATTAAGATGGAAAGATTAGATGAATTAGAAAATGAAGGATATCTAATCTTGTGCCAGCTTAAGAAGCTTTTTCTTCCTTCTTTTTTGACATCATGGTACATATAATTATTCATTTAGTGAGGCAGATAAAGTTGTGTGGCCCTATCTATTTCTGATGGATGTACCCGACTGAAAGAACTATGAAAATCCTAAAAGGGTATGTGAAGAACACTAACTGGCTTGAAGTATCTATTTTTTAGAAATATGTTTATGAAGAAGCTATGGAATTTTCTCAACATTACATATTAGGCTTCCTAAATGTCATGATCAAGAAGAGGGAAGACGTGGGGTAATAGTAAAGAGTGTAGATCCTGATGAATTGAAACAAGTCTACTTGTACATCTTGAATAATGTTGATGAAGTTCAAGATTACATGTATGCTCATAAAGAAATTGTACAGAAAGAAAATAGTCAAATGACTGAACAAAGGTTAATTAGGGAACATAACATAACTTTTGCATATTAGTTCAAACAAAAGGCTGATGAAGAACAATGTCTTTTTGATACAATTAAATGGTTAGCATGTGGTACTGAGGTTGATGTCATAAGTTGGACTTCATTTGTGATCAATGGTTATACCTTTTACATGAAGCCCCTCAATGATAAGAGCACAATCCAAAACAGTGGTATTGTGTTAGTAGCTGAATCTATGCACTTCTCTAGTTTGAAAGATAAGAACCCTAAATTGGCAGCCATACCTTATTATGGGGTTATTGAAGAGATTTGGGTGGTTAATGTTAGAATCGGTAGCACTACTACAAAAAGGGGCTTTAACCTCCCAAATTTGGCACTTTTAACGTCCCAAAACGGGGGGACGTATATGCTGGGGGCATAGTAAGTTGAAACAAAAGACGTCCCAAATGGTAGGGACGCCCAAAGTCTGACTTTAGGCATCCCAAATTAAAATTTGGGACGCCTAAAGTCCCCCAGCGTAGGACTTTAGGCGTCCCAAATTAAGATTTGGGACGCCTAAAGTCCCCCAGGGTGGGACTTTAGGCGTCCCAAATTGTAATTTGGGACGCCTAAAGTCCCACCCTGGGGGGACTTTAGACCTCCCAATTCTTAATTTGGGACGTCTAAAAGTTAGGTTTTTTTTATACCATAATTTACATTCTGTATTACCCAACGAATTGAAACTGCAGAAACAGAATAGAAGATGGATTCATAAACCACACTGTCCGTTACAAACTGGTAAGGACATCCAGGCCAGTACTATAATATTTACTATATATACATACAATAACCTTTCATACAACCTACTACTATATATATCAACAAAAAACAACCAGAAAGTGTCAAAACGTTGTCATCACACAAGTACAAACTGATATAAAATAACAAGTTTACTGCTCTATATGTTGAAGAAGATGTCCAGCCAAAAGATCTCTGATCAAATCAAGGTCTTCACGTAGGTAGGCATTTTCATTATCAAAAATCTGAAAATTAGAAAGTAATAAGCTTTGATGAAATGAATCTCAAGTAAATGAATTAATTAACATTTCGATTAGAACACCAAAAATAATGAAGAAGCGATTACCTTTTCAAAATCGCTAGTAATTCCACTTTGAGTTATGTTATACATATAAAGTATAACATAATATCCACATTCAGTGTTGCCAGGTTGCCGAGGGCACTTTTAATCAAAGGGATGCAATTGGTTGTTAAAATCAATAAAGGTATGTCTAAAAGGACCATCAATGAAACAATTAGGTAGGATCGAATGTACTTACTGTGGGATAAAACCACTTTGGCTTTTTAACAACCATACCCTCGCGTGACCCACCTAAGATTCTATATGTTTGACAAGCACTATCATGTAAAGCAAAATGAACAGAAATTAGAACCATTCATTTATTTTTGTTGTCAATGAAATACAAACAGAATAACTTACGTGTCGAAGACGGATTTTGTATCTCTGTCTGGCTTGTTACTCAAGGGATCAAACCAATAGACTACGTTGCGGCGGGGACATATAACACACAAAGTCCAGTGGTTTCTTTAACAACATGTACACATTAAAATGAAGTTAGATGAGTGAGAAGACAATTATTTAGTAAACTTCTGAAATTGACAAAATGTAAATATGAACCGTTGGACAATGGGTGCTAGATAACAACGAAGTTTGGTTTGTGCCATTTGGTAGCCGACATAGTGAGTCCTATGCGCCACAGTACAAGTATCCCCTGTCGTATTCGCAGGACATAAGAATCCATACCAATTACCTCTTTCCATGTTTGCGCAGAGATCGTGGAAGGTGCTATAATAGAATTAAAATAAGGAATCAATTCTTGAATGTATGAAAACAAAAAACCACTAAATGAATTCTATGGGAAAATTGAAAAAAAACTTACCGGACTGCAAATTTGACCCAGCCTGCATCTATCTCCTCCAACCTGATAAACTGCTTGAGATCTTTATTGTCAATCGTGTAGGGATACTCCACTTGGCCCACAATCCCTGGAGGCATCTTCAAGTCAATCTGTTTAATGCCCTTGTAGATCTGTTACAGCCGTGCTAAGAAGGGCCATTTGGTCGCAGCTTCGTCATCCTTTTAGAACATCAAAAAACAAATTGTTATTAGGATGCCAACAGATTTTCAGTAACAGTAAGGTAATTCCTACCATTGGAGGTGTTGCGTCTGAACCAATAAGATTGCGAGGCCAAAGGATGAAAGATCCTATCGCTTGACCTAACGTGACAACCTCTGGATCAGGAACAGGGATGGCTGTACCTTCTTTCCCCTTTCTAACACTCGTCACATTCACCCTACGAAAATCCTCCGGAATTTGCTGATTATGGTGGGTGGTAGCACGTGTGTGAACGAGAGCATCAGCAACAACACGCAACAGTGGATCATCCAAATAGAGGATGCAAGGGTCTCCCGACACTGGAGTGGGAGAAGGGTCGCCAAGTGGTCCCGACACTGGAGTGGGAGAAGGGTGGCCAAGTGGTTGCTCCAGAGGGTTGTAACTTCCTCTGCTGCTATTGAAGGCCGGGGATTCCTGAGTTTGAGCCTCGTCCCTTGCCCTTTGTGCTTCAAACATCTTTTCCATTTAAAGTTGAAGCTCTGGCAACAGCTCTTGTCGGAGCTTGTCGCGAAGGTTGGCCTCGATCTCTCGTTCGAGCTCCTCTCGAATCTTGGCCACAACGTCCTTACTAGGTCCAGCTTGTGACGAATAACGTGGCTCTCGTCCAAAATACCTCGCGGCACTAACTCCCTGTGTCTCTCCTCGAACACGACCAAGGTCATCTGCCTTCCCAATAGCCGTTGACAAGATGTCCATCCGTGTACTTGGATTGAATGAACCTTGGCTACTCTGTTCGTCCAGGTCATCCTGTAGCATGCAGTTTATCGTAAATGTATCGAAACCACTCGCGACATGTAAAAAATTAGGTACTTATGGTATAACTACTTACAATCCTTGCAGCAACCTCAGCAACAGTCGGATTTATGTACTTCCCAGCCTTAATCCTCCCTGCCTTCCATTTTTTGTGATGTGGAAGAGGTGCCGGTGGCTGGATAACAACGCTAGGATCAGATTCCGCTGCTTCCTTCATTTTCTGTAACTCTTCTGCCATCATTTGCCGCTCAAGCTTCCGATATCCACCGTGAGACATGAAATGTTGATATTTATTTTCTGCTTGCCTCTGGGCATTTGCTGCACTTAATTTCTATGAATGAAAAACGACAAAAAATGAATCAACGATATAAAGTATATGAAATCAACGATATAAGTAGTTCTATATCATGACAGAAATCTTACCAAAAACTCAGGATCTGCTCGTGATGCCGCAAACAACCTCCAGTCCTCTGGAGATAAATATGTATACTGTGCACATGGATCGTTACCCCTAAGGGCCCCTCGAATGTAATGCTTTGTTAGCTTGTTCTTGAAACCTTTCCATCGTACACGAACCTCATCCATCCAGTGCCTATGCATCTCTGTGGTGTCGGGGACATCGTATGTTTGCTGCAAGGTAAAACATAAGATTATTATATTAGAAACAATAAGAACAAAGCTACAATGCATCAAAACTTACATACCAAAAGTTGCTGCCAAATCATGTCTTTCGTTTTTAGGGGAACCAATCTCCAATTATCGTAGGTAATGCGCACTTTGCTTCGAGCCAAAAGCCCTATGTAGCTAATGAAGTGGTCTTCCTCAGGACCAACTGGATTCAGATTGTCATCGAAGTCTATATGCAGCCTCTCCTGTTGATGTTCATGACGTGCAACCAATGCTCCCATCTTTGTACAGCCTCTAACCCTCCTTCTTGCAGGGGGTTCAACTCTAGGAATTTCGTCATTGCTAGAGCTTTCGTCATCTCCACGCCTCTCATCATCACTAACGTTGTCCATATTCCTGTTAACACAAAAAGCATCATCAGAAACGTAAGTAAATTGCAATGAAAACACATGTATATAGTAAGCGGGAAGTAAAACAGAAAACACATAGTTCTCATTTATAAATTTAGGTCTTACTCTAGATTGTTTCCCATAGTCCTTCACCATGGTCATTTCTTACAGCATATTCGTCATCATCTACCAATTCTACTTCATTTGTTCAAGGTGTAGTTGTTGTGAAAGGTGGTGTGTCATCAAGGTTGAAGGTTGGATCACCATACTTCTGTTTTTTAGACAATGGACATATTTTTGCTGGCAGGATCGGTGACATAAAACACTTGCTTCGCCTGGCTTGCTAAAATGAAGGGCTCTTCTCTATAGCCAACTCTTCGAAGATCGACTGAGACAAATCCAAATTGTTTATCTATTACCACGGCATTGTTGCTAACCCACTTATATTTAAATAAAGCAACTTTGAACTTGTTGTACGTCATCTCCCATATTTCTTCTATAACTCCATAATAGGCCATAGACGCTAATATGGGGTTTTTGTCTCTCGAACTGGAAAAGTGCATAGATTCAGCTTCTACCATAACCCCACTATTTTGCATGGTACTTTTGTCATCTTGCTCTTTGGTATAGAAAGAATAGCCATTTATATCATAACCGGTCCAAGTAATGACCTGAAACGAAGGCCCCCAAGCTAGCCACTCGATTGTCTCAGACACACCGATCTCGTGCAAAACCTTTTCCTCGAACCACTGCATGAATGTCTTGTTTTGCTCAATAGCAATCTGCATGTCATTCTTCCTTGGATTCTTGTTCTTCAAAGTGTTTCTGTGTTCATTTATGTAAGGTTGAACTTCTTCCATATTATTCAGGATATACAAGTGAGCTTGCAACACCTCTTCACGAGGAACATTCTTCACTTTCAGTCCTCGTGTTCCCTTGCTTCTCCCTTCTTCATGCCGAGATTGTTCCTTCTTCCCTGACATATAATCTTTGCAAAACTCCATAGCCTCCTCAACTACATATCTTTCTACTATTGAGGCTTCTGGTCGATAAGGATTTTTAGAATACCCTTTTAAGATCTTCATGTATCGCTCGAAAGGGTACATCCACCTCAGGTAAACTGGACCGCATAGCCTTACCTCCCTCACCAAATGAACTACCAAATGCACCATTATATCAAAAAATGAAGGCGGAAAGTGCATCTCTAGTTGTGACAAAATAATGTAACCCTCATTTTCTAGTTCATCCAACTTTTCAGTGTCAATGACTTTGTTACAGATAGCATTGAAGAAAACGCACAATCTTGTCACTGTGTTTCGTACTTCATCTTTCATTATGCCTCTAATAGCTATTGGTAATAGTTGTTGCATCAACACATGATAATCATGGGACTTCATTCCCACTAACTTCAAATCGTCCATTGAGACACATCTTCTCACATTCGAGGAATACCCTTGCGGCACCTTCATTTCATGCAAACACCCACACAAACTTCTTTTCTCTGCTTTTGATAGTGTATGCGCTGCTGGCTCCATGTATGCCCTCCTACCATCATCTCTTAGTTGTGGATGTAATCGTTCTCTTATTCCTATATCGACAAGGTCTAATCTCGCATTAATCCCATCCTTAGTCTTCCCTGGTATGTGCAAAAGCGTACTGATAAGGCTATCACAAACATTCTTCTCCACATGCATCACATCAATACTGTGTCTCACGTCTAGCAAATGCCAATATGGAAGATCAAAGAAAATGGATCTCTTCTTCCATATGTTCTTCTCACCCGCAACCCTCTGATTCTTACCAAAAGTAACATGGATACGTTCCACTCGACTGTAGACTTCCTCTCCAGTTAGTGACTTTGGAGCCATTCCATGCTCCGGTAAGCCGTTAAACCGCTTTCTTAGCCTACGATACGGGTGGAACCGATGAAGAAACCTCCTGTGGCCAAGGTAGACAGTTTTTCTTCCATGCTTTAGTTGTTGGAAGTGTGTGTCTGCTTCACATATTGGGCATGCTTTGTGACCCTTCACGCTGTACCCTGACAAGTTTCCGTACGCAGGGAAGTCGTTTATCGTTGTGAAAATCATTGCACGTAGCTTGAAAGACTCCTTCTTATAAGCATCAAACACATCTACGCCTTCCTCCCACAACTTCTTCAAGTCCTCAATCAAAGGCACCAAATAGACATCAATATCGTTCCCTGGCTGTTTTGGTCCAGAAATCATCATAGATAGCATCATATACTTACGTTTCATACATAGCCAGGGCGACAAGTTGTATATTACAAGGAGAACCGGCCACGCACTATGTGTGCTAGTAAGAGTTCTATACGGATTGATGCCGTCTGTACAAAGCCCAAGCCGTAGGTTTCTCGGCTCGCTGCCAAATTGAGGGAAGATTTCATCTACTTTTTTCCATTGTGGAGAGTCAGCTGGGTGCCGAAGATATTTCCCATCAGATATTCTCTCATCAGAGTGCCATCTCAACTTCTTCGCTTTTGTTGCACTCGCAAACAAACGTTTAAAACGTGGTATTATTGGAAGATACCACATAACCTTTAAAGGTTGCCTTTTACTTGTCACATCACCACAACCACCATCTTTTTTCACTTTGTATCGTGCAGTTTTACACTTAGGACACTCACTAAGACCTCCGTACTCATTTCTGTACAGTACGCAGTTATTAGGGCAAGCATGTATCTTCTTATACTCCATACCCATTGTAGACAGGATTTTCTTGGCCTTATACATACGATTTGGAAGTACATTATCCTCCGGAAACATATCACACAATAGTTCAAGCAGCAATGTGAAACTACTATCGGTCCACCCACAAGTTGCCTTTAAGTTAACCAAATGTAATGTTCCTGTCAGCCGCGTGTACTTACTACCACTGTACAATGGTGTCTCTACATCACTCTGCAGGCTATCATACTCCTGCGACTGCGCAAAGGATTCTGCCTCAACATCGTTAATCATTCTCTCCATTCTATCTTCATCTATGACATCCACAGCTTCCTTCTTGTGTGACGGACAATCAGTTACTTCCTCACCATGCCATATCCACCTTGTGTATCGCAGATTTATTCCATCACAAAGGAGGTGATCCTTTATGACATCAACATCCCGTCTACTCTCATTCAAACAATTGACACAAGGACAAAAATACTTCCCATTTCTTGCAGGAGCATTCTTTTTAGCGAATTCAATAAATTCGTCCACCCCTTTCTCATATTCTTCACTAGTTCTCAAAGCATTCATCCAACTATGATCCATTTTGTTACCACCTAAGGCATTACCAATAACATTCACGCGTTTAGTACAATTCTCAAGGACATATGATGGGATTGCCTAATTAAGTTATCAACCCAATTTAGGATTTTAAAATATGGGCTTAATAACTTTATTGCCCCCTCCTAGCCTTATCTCTCCTATTAAAAGGGTTTCAGTGCTATGTAACTTATTTTTTTAATAAGTATATGTATATAAAATTAATGTATAGTAAAATAAATACAATAAGATTAAATTAAATAATTTTTTTGAGGTTTGGAAGAATTAAAAACAAAACGAGTTTCATATTAACAAAACAATTTTAAGTTGAGTTCTTCCAAAAATAAAATTGTTTTATTGAAAATATTTAGATAAAAATCATTTAATGAATATTGGGGTTATCATTTTCATTTTAAGTTTTGGCTTGAATTATTCTTCATAATTCAAGAATTTGGAATTAACAAAACAATTGTGTGTAATTAATACAAGAATTTCTTTAATTTAAATAAATCATATTTTATTTTATTATATATACTAATTAATGGTGCAGGAACAAGACCAATGAAATGGGGTGGTGCCACTACGTGTGTATGGATAAATCTCCATTGCCTTATAAAAGCTAGATTTCCCTAAAACTGAACAACAGGGATCTATTATACTTTTACAAAAGCCGTAGAAACGGCTTTGTATTAACAGGGTTAACATATTGAGCTTATTATGAGGTTTCAAATTAAACGGGGTTAAAGATAACAAATGGTTTCGCCAAATTCATGGTAGGATTTTAATGAGAGGTTTTAACGGTTTCATGAACAACTATGAATTGTATTGGTTTCATGTGGCATACACTAATCAATTATTGGAAGAAACTTTTATGAGCCACTTTCATTATGTTACACTTGAACAAATAAATAAATAAAAGTTCAAAAACTTTGTCTTAAAATTTAATACTCTACTTCTAATCGTTCTTATAAGTCACTTTTAACATGATCACAATAGTCAAAGAAATCTTTAAATCTCATTAACTCTACCTTTAAATTTAAAACCTTTCTAACTACATCCCTATTTAATATAACATTTTATCTTATAAGAACAAAGTTTACTCAATAATTAACGAGAGGCAAATTGAAACAGGGGAGTAAACCATATTCTGTTACAAAAAAAAACCATATTCTAGGGCCGACGAAGAAAATAATAAGCACAATCTCAACCATATAATTTATTTTTCAAAAACAAAATAAACCATATTCTGTTACAAAAAAAATGAAGAAAATAAACCAACCTGATCAGGGCGCCCCCTAGCTACTATGTTTGAGAGGTAGAGAAGACGTTGGAGCTCCACCCACGCACAACAATGGAGGAGAGAGCAAAACCCACTGTGGAGGAGGTGAGGTTGCAGCAGACACGGTTAGCAGCCGTGGAGGACGTGAGGTTGCAGCCGTTCAAGAGGAAGAAGAAGAAGGGAGGAGGGAGGAGTTCAACAAGCTAGGGCCGACGGTGGAGGAGAGAGCTTGAACAAGGGAGGAGGGAGGAGTTGAAGAAAAAAAATACACAGGAGGAGGGCCGACGGTGTGGGTGGGGAGAGGAGGAAGAAGAGTAAAGTTGTTGAGAGGATGTGAGGTGAGGGTGTGATGGTAGATGAGAAGACCGCATGTCAGACAAGTGTCTGACATACAAGGGACGCCTAAAGGTGACTTTAGGCGTCCCAAATGCCATTTGGGACGCCTAAACCCAGCTCCTGGGGCTAAAAAAAATTTATGAAATTTATATTTCGCGCCAGGAAGCACTTTAGACGTCCCAAATTCAAATTTGGGACGCCTAAAGGTTCCCCTACATATATATAATTACGAAAATGTCACCGCCTCCCTTTTTAACCACCCAATTTTCAATTTGGGACGTCTTTGGGGGTGGTTATATCTCAATTCTGTAGTAGTGTAGGCACAGAGAAAGAATTTTAAAAATTTTCACCGATCCTAATCGAGGATCTATCAACGACGTTTAAACCAAGTTGGAAGGATTCATACCTTTTGATGATTAAGACTTTTCACGATCTCTAGGAGCCAACACGTCAGGTCTACTCCCTCTACCGGTATCCACACGAATGCTCTCCAACCGAGACTGCGTGCTAGCGCCTCTAATATCTCCTAGGGTTTCACTTGCGGCTCTCAATTCTCATGTGCATATCAATATATATGCTCTATCAAGTTTATAACCTATGAGGGCTATTTTCAAATTTCAAAATTAATCATCATTAATTTTGAAATTAATTAACAATTAATTATCTTGATGAGCTAATTAAATAAATTCAATTTAAATTAAATCTGTCCAACAGTTTTAATTTAACCTATTTATTTAATCCAAATAAAGAGTCATTAGATTTAATTTATCTATCATGTTAGTTATTAAATTTAATATATCTTAATAAATTAAATTTAAAACTAACACAATATAATAATATCATATAATATATATATATACATATATATAAGATATATTTCAAAAATATATATATCTATATAATATTATTAATGAATTTTATATTATATATATATAAATATAAAATTCGTCCACCCTAAATTAAATATTATCTCGTGTTGGGCCATTCATGTGTGAGACCCTGTAGGCCTATATGAAGTTGGCAGTGGGCCAATAAATATACTAACCCAAAAGTCACAAGCGGCCTCTAGTAAGACATTACGACTACCCAATTTTTATGAGGATCGTTATCACGATGCAACCTGTCATACAACCATGTCACGTCCTTTTTGTCACACGATATATCGATCAAGGATAAGGCATAGATAATGTCATCCTCTTGTTCCTCACCATTACTTTCTCGATTCCTGAGTAGCTTGATAACAGAGACAGAAACTCCTTTTCATCATAGTATGGCCATACATTTCTCAGACTCACTCATCGAGGGGCCCAGTAATATCTCTCTACTAATGTGAGGGACAAATTCCATCTTGATCATTCATATTCCTCTGCATGAAAAACCACCAAGCCCGGTCGTAGCCTTTATCATCACCCAGTCAAAAGTGACTTTTGACTAGTTCAAAGCTTAGCAACTCTCATGTAGGAATCCATGATGACCTCAGGTCTAAGGGCATTATGATAGGGTTATACATGAGAAAAGCTTTTGACTCGATCCATGTAGCTTTCTCATAGTGGGTCGGTCCAGCACCTTGTACTCTTACAAGTACCTAAGACTTTGATTCGTATCTCCATATCTTATCAAAGTCATACTGATCTTGTTTCATCTCTGCTCCCGCATAGATGACCAACCAGGGACATTTTAGGACAATTTTATGAATTATTCAAGGATACAATTATCACAGTTAACATGCAAATAATATGATAACAAAATGGAGAGATTTCATTAAAATAATAATATTCAAAGTACAATGATTGGCCCTTAGGGCACAATTTCCAATAGTTAACTATGCTAAAATTAAATTTTCCATTTTTCAAATGTAAGTGGGTTGATCTCAATAATGGTATGAAGATCGATAGGTTAGGATTTACATTAGTAGATCTGAATAGTAAAAGTTTTAGAGATAAACCTTTTATTACAGCAGGTCAGGCAAAACAAGTATTCTATATTACTAATCAAGCAAATAAAATGTGGTTTGTAGCTCTCCAAGGAAAAAGGGTCATTGATATTGGTGAGGAAAGTCGCTCAAATTATTATCTTCTTATGATTCCTTCTTTTTCCAGGGGTTTACCAGAATTGAACGAAGAAGATTAAGCAAATAATGAACACGACACAAGAAATGAACATCATGAGGGAATATAGGAGGATATCTCTTTATGAAACTACTTTGAAAGTTAGCTAGCTAAAGTGATTATCATTATGATTTATATCCGAATAATGTATATAGTTATTTTATAGATATAGTCTTTTCATGTTATATCTTAAGGATTTATCTTTCTTTATTGTCTTAACAGAAAAATGATGGATCCGAGGCATCTTATTGTAGAGGATTCAGAGCCACCTAGTGCTCATTAGAGTGAGTCAGCTAGTGTTAATCAGAGTGAGCCTAGTAATGCTCCGAGCCAAAATCAAAGTGAGCCATTTCCCTTAGTAGGAGTGTCGGATAAAAGATACCGATTGAGTTTGATAGATATTTCAAACTAATCGACCCTAATGCAAGCCGATATAGGAGTTTTGTCAGCTTTCTTGGGCGCAAAAAGCCTAGCATCTTGATAGAGTGGAGAAATGTTGATGAAAATGTGAAGCAACATATTTGGGACACTATCCAGGTATGTAATTCTCTTTTGCATGTAATGATTATCAGATTTGTCACAAATTTGTCACTTACTCCTTCAATTCATGCATTACAGCTCACTTCCGACATTCCTCAAAGTAAAATCCTTTACAATAAGATAATGACATATTGTTGTGAGCGTTGGAGGAAGTTTAAGACAAATTTTTCCAACAATAACATTTATATCTAGATGAAAGATGGTGAGCCTCGTCCTACTCCATACAGCAAGTATTCATATATTGATGAAGCAACTTGGCAAGAATTTTTTAAGCTTCGAACTACTCAAGAAGCTTTGGTGAGTTGACTTATTTTTCATTTTATTTACTTATCAATAGATCACAATGATTGTAACCTTTTTTTTAATTTCTTATTCACGTGCAAAAAGGAAAAAAGCACAAGAGAGTGGTAGAATAAATGATTGCCCTCATATAATGTCTCATGGGAGTTATGCAAAGGCTAAAAAAGACTTGTTGCAGGCCAAATATAAGAGATTGGAAGAAGTATCTCAATCCAATCCTTCTGTTCTTCTTTCTCTACCATCCCTTATTCGTAGTGAAGAAAAATGGTTGTTTGCTCACCAAAAGAGGAGTGGGTCTTATATGAGTGAACAACTCATATAATAAGTGAAAAAATTGTAAGTATATATCGTTGTTGTTATTAATTACATAAGAAACATATTTCATTACTTATGTTTTTATTTTGTATTATCTTATAGGAGGAACTTAGAAAAAAAACAAGCTGAGGGATCTTTTAGGTCGGAGAGCAAGAATGATATCGGGCCATGTCAAGGGACAGTAGTGTTAGTGCAAGTATTTCACCCAAGAGGGGGGGTCAATTAGTGATACCAGAAATTTCGTTGCGTATAAGAAAATTAATAGATTATTTAAAGCAGTTAAGAGCAAAGAGAAATATCACCAAAGTGTACACCAAGAGTTATACTGGTTCGGCCACAACTACTTTGACCTACGTCCAGTCCTCAGAGTATCTCTTAGAGTTTCACTATATTCTCCAAGATTTAGTGGGTTCTTGGCAACTCAGTACACAGCAAGTTCCTTCACCTGGACACTCCTTCCCCCTTACACGTTGTAATCAAATCCCCAACTCAAGGTTCCACAACCTTAAGTTGTCTCAATAACAAATATTGAGTTTGTAATGAAAAACTCTCTAACAGAGCAAATATATAATCACTAAAGTACAATAAATAAGTATAAGAAAACATAGCACAAAGAATGTGTTCATCAATATATGTTTATGTGTTCTTAGTTGTTGTTGTCTACTCATTGAATGCCCCATATATATAGATGATTTATAGTGTCCATTAGAAGCATTTCAAATATGTCCGTTAGAGTCACGTAGCAATGGTTGACCATTCTTCTATTTTGAAAACTTATCCGTTTGCAGTAGGTAGTGGTAGGTGATCGTTCGGACCTTTTATTTGACTTTTCACTTCTGGCATGATCTCTTCATTGTTTCTCTACAAATGTGATTAAGATACTAATACAATGATTGGTTAATCATATAGAAAACAATTCAATAAACATTAGATTAAATATATGTTTTCTAGACTTCGTTACTCGAGTGATAATGCTCATTACTCAAGTAGTCCCTCAAGTAAATCTATCAAAAACATGGCAGAGAGTAAATCAACATTTTTCATAAAATATTACTCGGGTAAGACATGGAGTAAGATATATCACAAACCTTGGAAATACCTGATTACTCAAGTGGCATGCCTTTTCTTCACAAGTTACTCGAGTACTCCCTCGAGTAAGCTATCAAATAAGTTTACAGATTACTCGAGTGGTCCTTCAAGTAATGTCATTCAAATCTTGGCCGAGAGTTTACTTACCTGATTACTCGTGTGACCCCTCGAGTAATGCTTCAAATAACTATGCAGATTACTCGAGTGCTCCCTCGAGTAATGCCTTTTTCTCACCTGGTTACTCGAGTGGATACTCGAGTAAATTGATGTATTTCTTGGCCGAAAGCTACTGGAAGATTTTCTCCCTTGTTACTCGAGTAGCTACTCAAGTAATGGTTCATATACCTTTACAGATTACTCAAGTGGTCCCTCAAGTAACTTCTTCCAAATTTTGGCAGTGAACATTTTCTCCAACATTAATCGAGTGGTTACTTGAGTAACAGTCTTCCTTACTCAAGTGCTCACTCAAGTAAACCTTTAAAGAATCTACCAATGATGTTATTCCTTTGCTCTTTCTCTCAAATCTTCTTCATTACTCTAGTGCTTACTTCAAGTAATTCTTAGTCTTCCATTTAGTTACTTTGTTCAAATTCTTTTCTTTGTTATCATATCCTCTTTTATCATTAGTCCAATCTTTGTTATCATCAAAACATATGGGATCTAACTAGTACACAAATGGTGTTTAAGATCGGCATATTTAGACCGGTTATAGCGGATAACATCTTAAAAAAATGATCAATGGCATTTTGGTAATTATGATCAACTTCTAAGACTGGTTATACTAAAATAAGGTCTTAAATATATTATTTAGACTAGTTTTATCAACAACCAGTCTTAAAAAATTAAACATTAAAAAATATAAATATATGTATACATTTTCTAGACCAGTCTAAATGTAACAGATCTAATATATTTTCTGAAATAAAGAAAATGTAAAATTTATTTTTTCAAACCGGTTATAAAAAAGAACTGGTCCTTAATGTTGAACTTTTAACACCGGTTGTTTTTAGGAACCAATCTAAAGATCGGTTATAATAAATAACCGATCTAAAATCTAACTTTAAGATCGGTTGTTATGTATAACCAGTCTTTGAAATATGATACTCAAGCTTCTTACAAACCCCTCCCTCCTTTCGCAGCAGCTCGTCCTTACCATGTAGCTCCTCCATCCTTAACCTTCACCATCGTCAATGCAGAGGTTCGGTTGAAACATTACTGTAAGGCTCGGCATTTGTTTCCTCCGATTGGTTTCTTCTTCAAGTGTGGTTTCTTGCCTCCCCTGGGTTTTGTCTTTAAGCTTGTCTTTCCCACGTCTCTCCTACCAACACTTTCTATGGACACAGGGCTACGGTGGATTGCATTCCCTCATTTTTGTTGATTGCTTCCCCTGGGTTTGTTCCTCAAACTCGAACTCCAGGTTTTTATGAGATAAATTTGGCTTTTTCTGTTGCTTACTCTGATGCATTATTCTCCCTTTTAATTATCTTAACTTGTGAATAATATATATGGATGCAAAGCCTATCTTTCCTTTCTTAGAGCTACTTCTATATCTCTCGGCCTTGATTTTGTAACTCTGTATTGTTCAATTATAATGTGTTAGATATTATTCTAGAACTCTGTGGATTCCAGTAATGTGTTAGACAGAGTTAGATTTTATTCCTGTTTATAGCTTCAATGAGTTTAGGAGGTGGAATTGTATATGGAGAGCATGAAGAAGCAATTGTTATAAGTTTGTTGCAAGAAAATTCTAGATTCTAAAGTGGAATTGTATTGCGCATTTTGATGCTCTGTACGATACTTAAGTGCCAACAAGGATGTAGCAAAGTCTAGAATGTTAATATAGTGCTTGAAATGAAAATTGGAGGTTGAAATTTAAAGTGTCATGATCATATAGGAATATAAATTAGCTCATTCAATTTCAAGTAAGGATAATGAGCCGTCCTACTGAGGGTACTTTTGAGCTAACTAGTGTTAATGAAAGTGATGGTACTCCTGGCAATGCTCGGAGCCAAAATCAAAGTGAGCCCCGTAACCAGCCCATACGAAGGGGTAGAAGAGGCACTCGATTGAGAGACATTACCCTTAATCAGAATATAGGAGAAAAGATTCCGATTGAGTTTGAAAGATATTGGAAACCAATCGGGCCTAATGCAAACTGGTATAGGATTTTTGTCAGCCTCCTAGCACATAACAAGCCTAGCATCTTGATAGAGGAGAGGAGAAATATGGATAAATGTGTGCAGCAACATATTTGGGAAACTCTCTAGGTATAAAATGATTGCCCTCACTAACTATCAAATTTGTATGGACTAACTATCCAGTGCATGCATTACAGCTCACTTACAACATTCCTAAGAGTAAAATCTTGTATAATAAGACAATGACGTATTATGATGAATGTTGGAGGAAGTTTAAGACAACTCTAGCCAACAATTACATGCATATCGAGGTAGAAGATGGTAAGCCTCGTCCTAATACTTGCGACAAGTATTCTTATATTAACGAACACACTAGGCAAGAATTTAGACAGCTTCGAACTATCCAGAAGCTTTGGTGAGTTGACATATTTTGCATTTTATTTACTTATGAATTGTCTTTATTTATTGATTGTAACATTTTTTTTATTTCTCACTTGCAGGAAAAAAGGCAAAAGGCACAAAAGAGTAGAAGAAAGAATGATTTTCCCTAGAGGTGGTAATATGGTCTGGCCTGGTGGGTTTGGGCTAACCCACCACAGGTTGAGACCATATAGGTTCGGGCGCAAAAGGACCACATCATATAGGTTGGCATTTAGCCAACCCAACCCATAACCATTGCCAACGGGCCAACCATATGTTTTTTCCAATATTTTTTAATAATACACTAAGATTGTTTTTTTACACACCTAAACATAACAAAATTAAAAATACATTGCAAATTAAAGAAGGTTAAGACTGATTTCTGAGACTGAGAGTATGAGCCGTGAGAGAGACAGGGAGTGAGAGACTAATTCAAGAAAAAACAAAAGAGAGTTGACCAAGCTGAGGAGTAAAGACTGAGGAGTGGGAGTACTATCTAGACTCTGGAGTAACGATTTTTTATTTTTGGGGGTTTGGCCTTGGCTAAAGGCTCTTTCCTCTTGGTTTTTTTTAACAAAATGGGCCAACCCGCTAACCCGGTGGTCCAACCCGTCACAAGTTAGGACCATATGGGTTTGGGCCCAAAAGGACTGCATCAATATGGTCCCATTTTTGTAGAACCCAAACCGTCCATTTTGTCAGGTTGAGCGGGCTTGGCCCACGGTCGCAACCCATATTACTACGTCTAAATGCCCCCATACAATGTCTCGTTGGGGTTATGTAAAGGCTGAAAAAGACTTGTTGGCGGCCAAACGGAAGAGATTGGAAGAAGCAACTCAATCCGATCTTTCGATTCTTTTTTCTCCACCATCTCCAATACATCGCGAAGAAATATGGAAGTTTACTCACCAAAAGAGAATTGGGTCTTATACGAGTAAACATTCTCATCTAGGTTGTGAAAAAATTGTAAGTATTGTTGTTGTTATTAATTAGTTAGTAAACAAAAATTCATTACTTATGTTTGTCTTACGTGTCTTACAGGAAGAGCTTCAAAAAAACAACTAGAGGGATCATTTAGGTCGGATGGGAGGATTGATATCCTAACAGTTGCTATAGGAAAGCACAAGCATCCCGGCTGTGTTAAGGGAGTCGGAGGTGGGGTAGGCATAAGGGATTACTTTGGAGCACCCCCACGCCGTTCCTCAAGTAGTATGGTGACTAGGGAGGAGATGGAGCATATATTGGCCATTGTGAGTGTAACCCCCTCACCATGATTACATCCGGACTATGAAATTAAAGTGAAATAGAGACCAATAATTATAAAACAACATTTTCAATTCCCTATCTTCTAGATAGGGTATTTACAAAACAGTTCAAAATACTAGTAATTTGGTCTCACATTCAGTTTCGAATATAATTACCTGTACAGGTTAATCGCATTTATAAATATCAGAGCGCGCAACTAAAATCCTGGCAAGTCCCCGGGTTACATATATATATTGGGTGTATCATTTTTCTCAAAAATAGGGATTACATAACCAAAGCAGTATTTACAACCCCAAATATATACAGTAATCCTATTCTCAAAATAGATAACCAACAGTTCCAAGTCAAATATCTCTAAGAAGTTCTATCGCTCTTGGTTATCCGCTTTTCTCTGGTGCCACTTGCCCTGTCTGAAAGGTTAATCATAGGAAAGAGTGAGATTCAAAAGAATCTCAATAGTAACAAATTATTCATACCACACCTAAACATATAGCATATAAGCAAATCATCATACAGCAGCAGCACGAATCACACTCCACCCTCATCCCCTTTTACCGTCGGGAAGGCACACCATCCTAACCCGAACAGTTGTTAGCGACTCAGGGACTGTTGGCATAGCAGTGCATACACATAGCCTTATAGCTCATATAGCCATCCAGCTTTCACAATTGGCCCATCGGCCTTCATAAATAGCCTTTTGGCTTTTCACATAATCACACATATCACACCACATCCTCATCCCCTTTTACCGCCGGGAAGGCTCGCAGTCCTTACCCGAACCGTTATTAGCGACTCAGGTACTATTGGTATGGCGGTGCTTACACATATCCACAAATGTCGCAGTATACGAATTCAACACAAATCAATGATATAACACACATACAATGCATCACATATGGTATAAAAGAAAAAGTCACTACCTTGTTCTTTCCTATTGTGCTTTGGCGCAGGTGGATCACGAGCAGGGCAAATATCAAATCCTATAAACAAAAATTAAGGACGACGAATTATTACCTATTTTAATTCTTTAATAACTCATAATACTTGGGTTGATTATCACTATGGTTATTTAATCAAGTCAACTAAGGAGCTAAAGTGGTCAATTAACCTAAAAGGCCAATTTCTAACCTCAAAGTTCCACAATATTATATTATGCCATAAAATCTTCAATTTTCTCACAGGTGACCAATCTGCCAGAATTTTTCAGCATCTTTGAAAAATCATAACTAATTCTAAAAAAATCAAAATGAGGCTATCCCAAAGGCTATTGAAAGATCTTGAAGTCCTATTCATAGGAAAAATATGAATCATTACCATAAATCACCACACAATTCCAGAATTACACAAAATTCCACTCTGCTCCAGAATTAGGTCCAGTTTTGACATCAAACTTTGGGCAACCAGAAATCCCATCTCAAAAAACTAAATGACACAAATTATATGTCCATTTTTAAGCATGGAATGTGAAATTTAAGACTGGAAAGTTTCATACTTTTTAGACACCAATTGCCCATTCAAAATGTCCCTACAAACTGACTGCCCTGCATAGAGTTACACTTGACAGTTTTTCCAATTTTCAACCAATGTGTCCAATGGCTTCAAAATCAACAACCAAACCTATTCCCACATAATTTTTCATGTAGAAAACAATGGTAACATCAAAATGAAAAAATTCCCACTTGTAACCCCCTCATGGTAATCACATCCGAATTTCAAAATTTAAGTGAAATAGAGACCAATAAAATGAAATCAACAATTTATAATCCCTCAACTCGGGATCAGGTATTTCAAAATCAATTCAAAACATAATAATTCCGGGTCTCACATTCACGTGCGGATATAACTACTTGAGAAATCAAATCACATAAGAAATATCAGAGTGCGGAAACTAAAATCCCGGCAAACCCCCGGGTTACTTTATATATCGAATGGGTTTACTATTTTCCCAAATAGGGATTACACATCCAAAATTCACTATGAACAATTTACATACAGTAATCCCAAATCTACAATAGATAACCAAAAATCCCAAAATCCTGAATGTCCCTAAGAGATCCTAACCACTTCGAGTTGGTCACTTCTCTTTCAAGCCACTTGCCCTGTTTGAAAAGGTTAGTCATATGGAAAGAGTGAGATTTTAAAGAATCCCAGTAGCAACTAGTCACTCATACAATATATAAACACAAAGCATGTATGTTCATCATGTTCAGCAGCTTCACAATGATCTCTGGCTTGTGCCACAAACGACAGCACTCACGGCTGTAATCACAATGCACTACGCCCACTTTCGTGGTGAACACTATGCCAGCTTTCGCTGTAATTACTATGCACAACGCCCGCTTTCACGGTGAACTCTATGTAGCAGCAACACGAAGCACAAAGCACCACAAAGCATCTCAAAGTACAATGGATCACTAAACTCCATAAGGTATCTCAATGCACAAGGTATCACAAAGTAGTAGCAGCAGCATCCACACAATGAATGATAGACAAACATACAATACATTTACACAAAGTATAAGAGAGGAGTCGCTACCTGTATCTTTCCTGACAATCTTTGGCACAGTGGGCTCATGCATTCGGCAGATATCAAATCCTATTCCAAATCAGGGACAATTGATCAATCTCTCTTCCAATTACTTATTTTCATAATACACTAAGTTGGTTATCATTTAGGACTCTTAAGAGGCCACAAATGCCTCTAAAGAAAGCCCTAAAAGGTTAGGAAATAAAAGGTTGAAGGTCACTTTTCGAAAACACAAAGTGCTGGAATACAGGGGTAGGCCGCGACCAGCCCTTCCTTGGGCTGCGGCCCAAATATGGTCAGAAGGCCGTGGCCTGCGGCCAGCCACTCATGGGCCGCGGCCTAAAACAGGCCAGAAAGGTTTGGGCCATAGCCAGCCACCTTGGGCCGCGGCCAAGAAATCCCCTGATTCTTGGCTGAACTTCCAAAATTTATAACTAATCCTAGAAAAATCGAAACGGAGTGATTCCAAAGCCAAATGAAAGGTATATAAGTCCTCTTTCAAGGAAAAATATAGCTCATCACTGGAAATCACTACACAAATACAGAATTACCAAAAACTACACACTACTCCAAAACAGAGTTATGTTTCAATCCCAAACTTTAGACAACCATATCTCACAGAATACTCAACGAAATGACACAAAATATATGTCCATTTTAAAGCTTGGGATGTAAAATTTAATACGGGAAAGTTTCAGAATTTTCCAATATCATTTGGCCATTCAAAACGCTCATACAAAATTACTGCACAAAACAGAGCTCAAACCAAACAGATTTCCAACTTTTCCCAAGTAATCCAAATGAATCCAAAATTAATAACAATCTTATTCCCACACCAAAATCACTCAAGGAATCCAATGGAAATGTCAAAATCACCAAAATCCTATTCCATTATCATGCTTTGGTTGTGGGTGACATTAAACACCAAACTCTCAAAATCTCCAAACTTAACAATTTCAAACCCAATCAATTTCTATCTATCCAAAATGCATTCCAAACATACAAATTCCATATCAAACACATACCAACTCCCAATGGCCCTCATTTTCGAAAATGAGCCCAAAATTCCAGAAAATTCAAACTATTTCAAATGGCATGAAACATAGATAGATAGATAGGTCTCACTCACCTTATCAACTTCTCCAAAGAGAGTTCTTGATTCACCCAAGTCCAGAATTTCGAGTGATCACAAACCACAACCAATGGACAAACTACAACTATAGAAATGTTGCTCTTAACTCAAGGATCAACTTTAATAAAGGAAGTTTGAGCAATAGGGATCATTTACCTACTCAAAGATCAAGCTTTCTTCCTTCCCTTGCCTTCAACAATGGCAGCACGAAATAGGAGAGAGAAAATGTGAGAGATGGAGTGAGGAAGAAGAAGCAAATGATGACACACTACTCCTTCTCTTGTCAGCCGATCTAGAGGGAAGAAGAGAGAGAAAATAGAATTAAAAAAAATTCCATTTGACTTTCTCCCATACTCACTCTTTGCCACTTGTCACACTACCATTGGCTCTCACCAAATAAGTCACAAATTAACTTACCTAATCTCTCCATTAGCCATTTTAATCACACATCTCATTTTCTCTTAGTTAGTAATTAATTTCTCCCTTAATTACCAACTTATGACCAATAATTCCATTCTTCCAATTTCTCAATAATTATGACATATTAATTAAAATAGCCATAAAACACATAATAATTCAATTTTAAATACATAATTATCCACGATAATCATGTTTTTCCCCTAATCAAAAATTTGGGATATTACACCACTCATTCCCCATGTCCTGTTTTGGCAAAATTTTAGGGTATTTCACAACAAACAACCACTTCACTATCTAATCACGAAGCTTAGCTCATTTGCCTCCAAACCAACATATAAGCATATACATAGAATGAAAGCTTCATGATCCCTAATATACCATAAAAACCGAAATTAGGGCTGTCACAATAGCCCACTACAACTCAGTCAATTAAAGAATCATATACATCAACATAATGCTCTTACTCACCTCTTGCTTCTTCTTGTGTTATTTTCTTGATTCCTCAACTTTTGTTCTTGCAAGGTGGCTGAAAACTCCTCTTCTTCAAAAACAAAAACCATATAAATGAAGCTAAGGAAGAGAGGAACAAGTTTCATGAAGGTCACTTGAGTCATAGATGAGGTTAAGGAGGTGAAAATCCATGTAGAAGATCTTACCTCAACTTTGTTCTTCACTTTCTCTTATCTTGCTGAACTTGGCCGACCTTGAGAAGAGGTGAGAGAGTGAATTATGATCAGTTTTTCTCTTCCCTTATCCTCTTAATATCTGACCAAAAATGTGGCCCAAAGAGAAAGAAAAGTTGTGGTGGAAAATAATTCTCTTTACACAAGCTTATGCCATGTTGACTTTGTTCATTTGATTAAGTTTTCTCTTGCCTCTTCTCTTCTTGCTTTTGGATATGATATGGGCTTCCCAAATGGAAAAGTATTATTGACCAACATATCTTCAAAAGGAGGAAGAAGGATTGACCAATTGCATGAACTTGCATAGCCATTGGTTACACAAATTTTCTAGTTGTAATTTTTGACTTTTCAAGGACAAAAGTGAAGAAGTGTATGAAGTAAATTCTCTTTCTTTCCTCTCTTTAAAATCTGACCAAAATAGATGCTTGAAAGAGGTTAAACCCTTATAAAATATCTCTTGGCATCTCTTCAATTTATCACATTTAATTGCCTTTTGTTGCAATTGTTGACCAAGTCATCATCCTTTTATAACTTGGTCAAATTGTCTCCTCTTGCTTTCATTTTGAGTCAAGCATCATTCCCCCTTGCTTTGTCTCATGCCCTACATGAGATTATGGTTCTTTGAATAGGAAAAATGATCTTTATAATATCTCCTTGAATAATATAGTTTAATGTTGAATTAGCATATGCTAATTAGACTTATTGACTTCCCCTTTTTGTGTTTGGCCAAAAATGCTTCCATATGTCTCATATTATGGAAAAATAAATATTCTCCTCATATTTCTCTTCCATTAGCCATTTCCCCCTCTTCTCATGTTCAAATTAGTCCTTTAGTCATTCTTTTTTTTTACTTTAGGCGAAAAGACTAAATAGTTATCTCAAGTTAATTAGAACTAAAGTCATAACAAAAATTCCAGAAGTAATTTTGTCATTAATCCTACCATCTATTCTATACATTTAGCTCTTGAATACATTTTGGGATCTTACAGTGAGGCCAAAAGCAAGGGCTAAGGCAGAAGTATCATTTGATGCACGATTAGAAGAAAGGTCAAGGAAGATGAAAGAGGAAATGATTGTCATTGTGAGCACAAGACAAGATCCTAGTATTCCTCAGGCACATTTACACCTAAGCAGAATACTAAAGGGAGTTGCTCAAATGTTAGTCAGTCATCAGAGGGTCCTGGAAAACAAATTGGTGAGCCTTGTGGCCTGTTTGCGGAGGATCCTCTGAGATGATTAGTTGCATGGGGGAGCATGCATAACTTGGGATCAATTGTCCACAACCAATAAATAAAATATGATCAAGTCAGAAGGCAATTGAAGAGGTGATAGTTGCATATGCACCTCTCGCTATCCTTGCTAATGACTTCAAGATTATGAGTGATGTCCTCAACTTTTTTATCTTGTGGCCAAAGAACCTTATTTCTGATCAAGCTGAGGAATCCTCGATCACAGCCCCGCCACTTACACCTCCCTCCACTCAAGATATTTCACAGCCTCCATTGAATGTCATGCACAAGTGATTCTGATAGCATATGATACGTCCTTTCAAACAAGAGATTAGCCTACTAATTTAGCTGCTGGCAAGTCAGGGGAGCAATGCTATCTTGAGAGGGATGATTTAATGTCCCTGGTATCTCCTCGAAAATAGCTTATGGTTTTGATTGTCCAACTATTTTTAATGTAAGTATCTTCTCCAATTGGAAGTAAAAATTTTACAAATTATGCTGTTAAACTTTGATTTGTGTGCTTGTATTATTGTAGGTACATGAATTGTAGGTTGGTTTCCTTAGGCAAAAGTGATAAATTTGGATTCCTATCCCCAGTTCATCTCCACGACAAAGGGAACATGCTGCTATCAGACACACATACTTATCGGAGAGGCTTAGTGAAACCCCATTTAAGTGTTTCTTGTCTCCATATGTGCATGGGTAAGAAACAAATTTATATTTCATAATATACATAATGTTTTATATTTGCTTAAAAGACTTCCCTTTTTTCAGTGATTATTGGCAATTGGTTATTTTGTGCAAGAAGAGTTATACTGTCATCCTCTTATGCTCCCTCCACCACAACAAGCTAGGGAATGAATTGAAGAAGACCATGAACTCATAAGCTTTCATGCATTATTAATTACCTTTCATGTGCAAAATTTATGGAATTTATGTAAAATAAGTAACCTTTGTGATTTTGATGACAGGGCAACGCGGACATTCCTATACGCTACTTGTGGTAGGCATGTTAGTGACCTAAAAGACCCTACCTAGATCATGTCAAAGGTTAGTGACATATTGGTTTGTTTTAAGAATATATTCAATAATAAGCCATGCTTTAATTTTATACTTGTTTTAATGATATCATGTTATTTTTCAGACCCGTAGGGAACCACAGAGGTCCAACTTATGTGGGTTGTATGTTTTGAGACACATTTATAATATTATTACCCTAGGCATGACAGAATTTACTCAAGAGGTAAATGTATATATATTTCAAAAATTTTGTATTACTTTTATTCTTTTTTAAGTTAGCAAGTTAATATTTTGTCTGGCTTTAGTGTTTTAGATGTTTGATCTTGCTGACCCCTTTCCAGAAGAACATATTGATTATATTCACAATTGTTGTGCTAAATTCATTTATAAACTTTTACAACAACAGTGAGTTCTTGTAAAACTGATAAATTTTCTATATATATTGAGGAATTTTTCTTCCCTTGGCTTTTCTACAAAACTTGTTGGTTGCATGAATTGACATGTTTGTTGTTTTTGTGATTATGTGAAACCATGCATTTATACATATGAATCTATTTGAGACATATCATTGGCCTGCATGTGTTTTACAAAATTATGCTTATATATATATATATATGATGGTTTTAAACAACACATTACATCAAGATGAAGGCGCATGTTATGTTACAAGTTCCCAATGAGAAGGTTAAAGAAAAAGGAAATGGTAAGTGGAAGCAAAATGAACACCTTATGGCACTTAATAAGTATGGCATTGGAAGCAGTAATTCTAGGATGTGTTCTGGTTACTAACATAATCAAAGAAAATTAAAATATATATATAATACTTTTAAGACCGATTATGTAGCTAACCAGTCTTAAAAATAAGACCGATTTTTCATATAACCGGTCTTAAAATTCAAGTTTCATGACCAATTGTATGGACAACCGGTCTTAAAATTCAAACTTTTAAGACTGGTTATATGGAAAACCGATCTTAAAAATGTTTCAATATTGCCTATAAAAGAGGTCTTTTAAGACCGGTGCTCATGACAACTGGTCTTAAAATGGTTTATTTTAAGATCGGTTATCAATACAACTGGTCTTAAAAGTATCAGACTTTTTAGATCGACTGTACCAAGACCTCATCCAAAACTGTTCTAAAAGCCAATTTTAACCGGTCTAAAAAGCCATTTTTCCACTAGTGGGAGTTGGAGGAGAGGTAGGCATAAGGGATTATTTTAGAGCCCCTTCACACCATCCTCAAGCATTATGACTAGGGAGGAATTAGAGCATATGTTGGCCACTACAAGAGTGGAAGCAAGGGCTGAGGTGGAAGCGTGGGCCGAGGCAGAAGCATCATTTGATGCACTATTAGACACCCAATTGAGCAAGATGAAAGAGGAAATGATGGTGTTTATGAGCTCAAGACAAGATACCAGTGCTCCCCAGGCACAATCACTTGCTTCTAATAAGCAAAGTACTAAAAGGAGTTATTGCAATATTGGGCAATCATTAGAGGGATCCTGCAAGAGAAATTGCTAACCCTTGTGACATTTTCATCGAGGATTCTCTGAGAGGTTAGTTGCACGAGGGAGTATGCATAACTTTAGGATCAACTGTCCACCACTAACAAATGAAAGATGATCAAGTCAAAGTGTCAGTTGAAGAAGTGATCATTGCGGTACACTTGTCCCTATCCCTTCTAATGATTTGAAGATTGTAAGCGATGTCCTGGTACTTTCATCTTATAGAAAAAAAAACCTTTTTCTGTTCGAGCTAAGGAAACCTTGATCAAAGCCCCAGTAAGTCTAGCTCTTTCACTCAACAAGTTTTACAGCCTCCATTGAATATCATGCAATAAGTGATTCATATGGCATATGGTACATCCTTCAAACAAGAGATGGCCTATGAATTGATTTGTTAGCAAGTTAGTGGTGACATGCTTTCTTAAGAGGGATAATTTAATGTCCCTAGTAGCTCCTAGATAAAATCTTATGATTATGACTATCCAACTGTTCTTAATGACAGTATCTTCTTCAATTCGAAGTAAATATTTTGAAAATTTCACCATTTACCTTTGATTTGTGTGCTTGCATTATTGTAGGTACATGAATAGTAGGTTGGTCTCCTCTAGCAATAACGATAAATTTGGATTCCTCTGCCCAATTCAAATCCAAGAGAAAGGGACCACTGCTGATACAGACATACATATTTATCAGAGAGTCTTAGTGAAACTGCAACTGAGTGTTTCTTGGCTCCAATGTGCATGGGTAAGAAACAAATTTATATTTCATAATATATATAATGCTTTATGTTTGCTTTTATATTCATCTTTTTTTTTCAATAATCATTAGCAATTGGTTTTTACATGCAAGAATAGTTACATTGTCATTCTCTTATGCTCCCTCCACTTTAAACTGGGGAATGACTTGAAAAAGACCATAAACTCGTAAGTTTTCTTGTATTATTACCTTTTGTGTGCAAAGTTTATGGAATTTGTGTAAAATAAGTAAACTTTTTGATTTTGATGATAGGGCTATGCAGACATTCTTACACACTGCTTGTGGTAAGCATGTTCGTGACTTAAAAGACCCTACAAGGATCATGCCAAAGGTTAGTATATATTAGTTTGTTTTAAGAACGTATTCAATAAGCCATACTTTAATACTTATTTTAATGATATCATGTTCTTTTTTAGAACCGTAGGCAACCACCGGGGTCCAACTTATGTGGTTTTTATGTTGAGACACATTTATAATATTATCACTCTAGGCATGACTGATTTTACTAAAGAAGTAAATGTATATTTTAGAAATTTTGTATTACTTTATTGTTTTTAAGTTACCAAGTTAATATTTTTTCTGGCTTTAGTGTTACAGATGTTTTATCTTGCTAATCCCTTTCCTGAAGAAGATACTGATTTCATCTGCAGATGTTGTGCTGAATTCATCTAAGCTTTTACAAAAATAGTGAGTTTTTGAATCAAATGTTACATTATACATTGTTCTCATATGTATTGCTTCTACTGTATGAAATTCTGATGGTGTTTATGTATCTGTGCAGGATAATTTCTGGGATATGGTGATACAGGCATGGGATTTGAAGGATTGACCTCTGTACTTTTTCTTCCTTTTGTTTTTCTATAAAACTGAGGAATTTTCTGTACATACTGCGGAATTTTCTCTGTTTCTTGTATCAGTCCTTGAATTTTATTACTGCCATTGTCATTCAAAGTTTTGCATCCATTTATGAGCAACTTCTTCTGTTTGGACATTCCTTCATATTGCACATTGAAATTGATTTATAAGCTGAGTTTTAGGTCTAGATAGCTGTTAAGTGCATTTTCAAGTTCCTGGAATCTAATTTTAGCTTTTCGCTTGAATTTCCCAGATTGAACTGATTCTCAATTCATGTATATGAATTAATATTGCTGTAATTTGCAAAAATTTGATTCTAACCAGTGGAAATTCATTATTGCTTGTTTTGATCTTGAACCTTGATATCTTGCAAGATTTCACCAATTGTTGGCTAAATAATTTGATATGTGGCTCAAAAATAAGTGTTCTTGCTAATGTCACCTACACCTTCATTTGTGCTTGCTGCTGTCATTGCTTCTGTGAAATCTGTGTATATTGTTGCTTCTATGCAATATATAATAGATGTAGCTGAAATGGCTTGCTGGGTAGAGTTAATTTGTAAGAGGACTTTTTTTAAAAAAATAAACTTTTTAGACCATTTGCAGCTAAAACCGATCTAAAAAGTCATAGTTTTAAGAACGGTTGTAGCTACAACTCGTAACCCCTACCTTGAAAGGCATTAATATGGTTTGAAAATGAGTCATTAATTAAAACCGGAGACCAATAAAAAATTCGAAACTTATAAAAGGTCCCAACTTTAAGACACGATTCGGTCCTGTGATAAAGTAGGTTTTCAAAAACCTTTTTCAAAACCAAGTCAATACGGTTTCACATTCAACCTTTGAATATATTTGGCCTATGCAGTTTGGTTCCATTCATAAATATCAAAGTGTATAGCAAAATTCTTGATGACTCTCTGGTTTCATCTATTTACCATAAGGATTTACAAGGCATATTCGCCTGTTCAATTTCCCATATCAGGGATTACATTACACTATCCAAATTTACACATTAAATATGTACAATAATCCCAAAAATATGATAATCGACTAACAAAACTAAAACTCCTAGTTGGGAGCACTAGCCACCCTTGGTCGCTTATTTCTCCTTCAACCCGCTTGCTTTGCCTGTAGGTTAGTCTTTGGAAAGAGTGAGATTTATACGAATCTCAGTACCAACATTTTCACTCATATGATATATAATAAATAGGCATATAAGCAATTATCACAAAACAACAAACACAATGGCATCCACAGCAACAATCACATAATGCATGACTTTTGTCACATAAATGACAGCTTTCGCTGTATTCACATATACCTCAGCTTTCGTTGTTTTCACAAATACCTCAGCTTTCACTATATGCATATTACCTCAGCTTTCACATTCGTCACTATTAGAAAAAATATAACTAAAGGAGAACTGGCGTACCTGGGCGAATCTATGTTCGAATCCGAGTCAAGGATCCAATGCTCTATAATTGTGCCCACACAATTATTAGACTACTAGAGCCTAATTGTGATTTGCATAGCAGATCACCAAAACCAGAAAGATGGTAGGAGACTACTAGAGCCTAATTGTAATTGAGGAGGCACACCCTATTTATAGTGGTTTATGGAGGCCACTAATTAGGAAACGTGTGCACTCCTTCTTGCCCTCCAAGACAGCAATTAATTGATTCTCAATCAATTCCCTAATTATGGTGATTTGTTCCTCATTTAACAAATCCATAATTATCACTGAATTATTCCCCAAACTGCAATTAATGTTGATTTTATTCTTATTTGATTAGGCTACTTATATCCTAATCAAATAGTCTGGCCTATCAAGGGCGGACTTAGACCGAAAGTCTAATATCTCCCACTCGCATTTGATGGGCCTCCCATCGTGGGTCCGTTACTCTTTCTTGTTTCATACTTGGCGTCTACAATGACTGCGTGGGCAAAAACATCTTTAAGATTTAGTGCTTGTGATACTAGAAATCCCTCATATCGGATCAGCATCCAAGGACACCCTTTATATATAACCGTAAGCTATATGTTCATTGGCTCATATGCCCCAGATTCTCCCATACATATTACTCATAGCATATCTAATCCCTCTCAAGTTAATATGTTGATTAACTCATATTGCCTTCCACGCATATAGTATCCGCACTTACTAGCTACACATAGAGCTAGTAAGGGGTCGACCACAGATATTAGCACATCTTATGTATCTAGGAGTAAATCTTACCTTTTGACTAAACATCAGTCCATCTTGACTTGGTCGCTTTCCTAGTTTTCACTCGTCTAACCGAATCGAGTGTGATCATGGAGCTTCAGCTAAAGTAACTGTCACCAAACCAAGCTTTCATGATGCCGTCTAAGTCTTAAGGGCATCGAGGAAGGATTTTTCCTTCCTGGGACTCACACTGTGGTGAACTAGGGATCTTTCACCTACATCCCGTTTTGCAGTTTAACTCTTAAGCACATGCAGTATGAATTGCATGCTATGGTGAGGTATACGTCGATTTCTTTATCTTTCACCGTACATACATTAGTTCCAAAATGTACTCAACATTTGAACCTAGAACTTTCTTTTTCATAATATCTTTTTTACAATCTCATTTGTTAAAAAGAGTTTTTTGCCTGGCTACAGGTCTATATTCATGCTTCGATCCATTTTCTGTGTATATGCACATATGTAGATCTCATCTCAGTCTAACCGAGGTGACCCAAACGTAAAGATTCTTCTTAACCATATCATGGTGATCATTTGCTTGTCTTACCCTCCCATGCCCCTACAAAACATGGGAAGATGGATGTTCGTGTGAGTGAACCAACCTTTTCTGACCTGTACAACATACAAACTTGTATACCTTATATGTATTTACTCATAACATACATACTATTTCTTTTATCTTCATATAAAAGAAGTTCACGACCTTACATTTTATTTCCGCCCCAAGATTTTCACAACTCAATGAAAATCAAGTTATGGTCTCATTAAGGGGATCTACCAACATTCTGTCAGTAGAAGGTCATTGAACTGTCGCTTTCCCTCTTCGAAAGCATATCTCTTATAGAGATATATCAAAAAGTATGTCTCATTTGCTGTGATACTTAGGATCCTCATCATAAGATGTTATCGCTTGGATCCTTCTATCCACCATTCATTCCAATCTCTCATAGGAATTACTTTAGCCATATGGCACTTTGAATGATGGCAGAACACGCCCTACGTTCTATTTCCATGGATAACAGGAAAAAATACTTTGTATATTTCCTTACTCCATCACCATTTGCCTAGATCTTGTATTGGAGTATCCTTTCAAAATGAAAGTTGTTGTCTTGATAACTTAATCCATGGTTATTCTCACAACCCATTTCACAACAGGACCAAAAACAACTTCCAAGTCTAAAAAAAACATTTGGTCTTATGTACACCGATATGTACATTCATATTACCAACTATAATCTCACATGGGACTCTATCCACCTTTCTTATGTTGGATTCCTCATAGGACATGTAACCTCTTTAAGTTTATGCCCTTGACTTCAGGGGTGTCCATGGATTTGCAGTTTGACATCCTAAGATGTCTAAAGATTACACTTGTACATGTCTTAGGTGGAAAAGACTGTATCTTTCTTGTGTAATCTCCTTTTATCTTGTCATTCAAGATATTTTTTCAACCCATGACTTTCTTAACTCAGAATTTAAGGATTCTCTGATCCTTTATTCCTTTGACTCACTTGACACTTGTCTCATATGTCATTTGATAAAGGATGACTTCATAAAGAATCCTCACTAGACCATTTGGGACTTATGTAGTGTTCTTCGATTATTTCAAAGTTGGTGAGGTTTTCACAAGTACTACTATTTGGGTGATTGTTTCTATGAAGCCCTTAAGTTGCTTCATGTAGAGTTCATCATCCAATTTCCAAAATTCCAAATTGGAAGGTGGTCTTTACATCATCTTGATGCAATTTCAAGACTAGGCTTATTGTCATAGCTAAAGTTCAGAGTTAAAAACGCACAACGGACAACCTTCCATTGTATTACCCCTAGCCACTAAGTGTTTTAGGTTCTACATGCCCCCAACAGATTTGAGAACCTACTTGTTCCTAATCGCCTCTTGGCTAGGTGACAAATTACCCAAACACGTATTTGGCTTAAAAAGAATCCAAATCCTCCTGCATAACACTTTGCAATTCATCTTAGCAGGTCCTTCTAGTGTCTTTCAAACACTTATAGGTAGTTATCATCACCTTCTAAATGATGAAGAAATCATTCAATCCATTAGGGAATCTATCCCTTGTAATCATTCGCTAGATGACAATTTGCTCCGAGGTAGATTTCATAAGATTCTTTTCCTATATATGAGTGAGGTAATTCTCTCGTAACTTACCTCTTACCGCTTCCGTTGTGAAAATGGTCTTAATCCTCCCACTCAGATCAGTGAACTTAGGAACACTTGGTTATTTCTTGTTACTTGTGAACCTCTTAAAGAGATTTATTGTGATTAATGCTCATTTCCTGCTAGGAAATTTGGGTTTTATGAACATTGTGTCCCACGGTTTTCTCTCAGTTACTGAACCGCCATCATTTTCACTAATGAAGACGTGTCATGTCAAATTCTCATGTCATCTCACAAAGAGATACCTTCTATACCTTGGCCCTAATCTTCCTTACTCATAGGAAGATTTGTAAATATAAAGTTGATGACCCTTATGGTCTTAACAAGCTTGTCCCTGGTCTAAGGCCCATCCACAATATGGTCTTAACAAGCTTGTCCCTGGTCTAAGGCCCATCCACAATTCATAGGGTAAGGTCATGACTGACATAGAGCACATTTGGTTAAGTGTGAAAATAATAGCTGAGTCCACCTACCAACATATGGCTGATAGCCTCATTGATGCCATTATGTTCACAACCAAATCAAGGAGAGGTCTATCTCTCCATTTCAACAACTCTATTATGTTGAAGGGTTCTAGGTATTGATAGTTGCCTAATAATGTCTTTCTTGTACACAAAAACTGTTTGAACTAATCACATGGGTGTCCTAAACCCTTGTTAGTTCGAAAGGTCTCATTCTTTCAATTTACTGATTCCTGACTAGTTCAGCCATTATCTAACAGCTTCACACTTGCCAAAAATCAAGTAAACATTATCAATACTTTAAAATATATACATTAATTCATAACTTATAGTTAGAGTAATTTATAATTTATTTTCTTCCACGATTCAAATATATTTTCTTTCTTCTTTTATCCTACTAGGTATAGATCCTTTTTGGGGGGAAGATATACACCCATTTTATAATAATAGTAATTAAGTTGTTACCTCTACAAGAAGATCCTCCCAAACACAACAAGATCAAAATACCCCATCTCATATTTGTGAGATTCATTATACTTCTCTAGAATATTTATTTGTTTATCTTTTTAAGATAACATATGATATATCCAAATTCGTCCTTTAATTACTGCATATGAAATGTTGGGTTGGTTATTTGATATGTTGACATGTAAAAATCCATATTATGATGCACAAATCAAGAGCAGTGTTTGGGATATATATTAAAATGTGAACGTAATTAAAAATGAAACACCAAGCTTTGTGTCTTGCCCTCACGTTCACTAGTTCACTAACGTCATATTTTGCCAATTGTAGTGGATTTTCTCAAAAATGTTTCTTTGTTTTTCTTGCCAAGTAGAATGAGTTCTCAACTTATTCATAAGGGTATTATCCCTTTAGCACACATTTAGCTAATACTCTTTTGCTAGTTTGATCATTCCCTTTGATCAAGGTGTACATGTGGCAAGAAATGGAATCTTTTATCCCTAGAAAAGAAAACATCAAAATCCAATGAAGGATTTGAGAATCATAGTCCCATCAATCCTTAACTAAAGAGATAGCAAAGATGTGATTTGTCAGTTGCAATTGCATGGAGTGAATCAGGGTGGTATATCAGTGCAGAGTTAACGTGCAAGTTCCAATCCCTTAATACTATCTCTTTGTTGCTTTGCATTTGACATGAAGCCATATGCTTCTCTGAAATATCCACAACTCATGTGGATTGCTACTTTTACAACCCTTAAGGATTATGAATGTAGCTTTTCATCTTTGTAGAAACCATTTGACCTCCTCTAGATCAAGTTTACCTCATAGGTTTCTTACCCTTGGGCTTAGAGGATGAATCCTCCCACTCTTTAGCTAAGTTCGTTTGACTGATGGATCTTTAATTCTTCAATCTTTCATACTCAAGTTCAATGTGGCAAATCACATTGCTGAAGGTTACAATATGCATATCAGAGGCAATCTTTACTTTCGTATACGCCCATTCATGGAAGACATGGCTTACTTCTACTCACTGGGAGACCTAGCTTCCTCCCACTCACTGGGAGATGTCTTATCACAACATACACTTGTTGTTTGTTAGAAAGAACTTGGCATTTTGTCTCAACTTCTTAGTTTGACATCTGCCTCAAGTGTTTCCTAAACAACATGTTAGGACTTAGTACACTATGTTAAAACTTAACTTAGTTTTAACTTTATGGAAGAAGATCACCTATTTCACAATTCCAACACTATCCACACAACTTGGATAAGGTTACATTGCTCATACCAACATAAGTTTAAGAAATGTTGTTCTTTCTATACTTGATAGCATAATAAACCTTTTGTATCATTCGGTTGCTTCAACCTTTAAATGCTGAAGACTAGTTGGTAGGATGTCCCTGACATCTCATTCTTCCTGAATGAAAGAGATTTGAGAGTTTTTAACTCTACAGATATCCCTATTGAGCTTGTCTTCATAAGCTTGGTCAAAAAGACTTGGTCATAATTGGTCACTCAGACGATTATGGTATACAAATCTTATTTGTTCAAATAAGACAAAAGATAATTAGATAATAAGTTCACTAGTTTCATGTTCAGGAGACAACTATGTTGACTCCCATCCCAATTGTAACACCCCGAATTTTGAGACTCGAGACTAGAGAATAAGCCTGAGGTTAGTGGATTGCTAAGCCCCGGTTTAGCAAGATCCCAAATTGTGATTAGGAGTTAATGACTACAAAAGTGGACGTGGTTAGTGATTAATGAACCCTTTTAGAGAATATAAAGTGGATTGTAGTCGCTTGTGTTATGAGCAACGCCAAAACCCTGTATTTGAGTTCAATTGTGGATTAACATCCAAATTGACTTAGAATAGAGGGAAGAATTGAATGGGGTATTGTGATGGAAATGGTGTCATGTTGTGGTATTTAATCATTGGAATTGATTTAAATTGGATTGGACACATTGGTTGCAAAACTGGAAATGCTGTCCAGTGTGAATTCTGTCTGGGCAGTCTTCTCGTGTGGAAGTTTTTACTAGGCATATGATGTCATAAAATTATGAAACTTTCCGGTCTTATAGTTCACATCTCAAGCTTCGAAATGGACATATAATTTGTGCCATTTCGTTTTGTGAACTAGGAGATATGACTGTCCAAAGTTTGGGATGGAAACTGAACTCTGTTTTGGGGCAGTGATGAGTTTTATGTAATTCTGGAATTGTGTGGTGATTTTTAGTAATGGCCAATATTTTTCCTATGAAGAGGACTTAAATATCTTTCATTTGGATTTGGGATCACCTCATTTCGATTTTTCTAGAATTAGTTATGAGTTTTCAAAGATTGGGCAGAAAATCTGCCAGAAAATCCGAAAATGCCAATTTTGGGAATTATGACATCATCAAAAGGCAAGATGACATAAGCATGGAATTAAAACATCTTCTCATCATCTTCAGCTGCTCATTCACGCACAGCACCTGAACATAGTGTGAGAAAGTTGAGAGAGTTTAGAGAGAGAAAGAGAAGAAAAATCACAAGGTAAGCCGATTTCTCCGACGATTTCGCTCCTAACGCGTATAACTCCGACTCTAAACTACTCCTCTTTGTTCTTTAAGGTTTGGAAGCTCCTCTTTTGGTGTTTTGAAGTTAGGGTTTTCAGCCACAAGAAGGAAAAGCTAGTGGGAGCTTGAGGTAACTTCCAAACTCGTGCATATTGACTATTCTGGCTGCTGTGGTTGATTTAATCGGTGAAATTTCACCGGATTGTCTTTGTTTGTAAATTTGGAAAATGGGTTGGCCTAGGTGTTATGCTGCCCAAATTGATACTAAATGGTAGTTCTAACCTAATGGAATAGTCAATAAAGTGGTTAGGAGTAGAAAGGAACGCGTTTACGGAGCCGGAACCGAAAAACCCCAATTTTTCCCGGGGAATTGAGAATTTCGGCCAAGCCTGGTTTGGAGGGGTTAGAGATGGATTTTCAATGATTTGATTATTCCATTGAGTTCAGGAGCGAAAATTAGGTGGGGTTACAGTTGGTCACTTTTTCGGAAAAGGCCGAAAAAGCATAATTACGAAAACGCCCCTGAAACCCTTAAAGTGGGGCTGCCAAGGGTAATTTTGTAATTGACATTGAATTTGATAATTCCGAGTCCGAAAATGGATTCCTTGGGCGAAAATATGTTAGAATAGCCCATGTCAATATTTCAAGAAAAGTACAGCCGGACCGGGTACGGCGGGGCCGGGCCGGGCCGGGTCCCCGGGGGTATTTTAGTAAATTTTCAATATAGCCTCATATAACCCCCAGAAACACTATGGAAGTGTCTAAATAGTACATTTGACATTGTAGGATCGAATGTGAAGCCCCGAGTTGCTGGCACGCAAATCGAGGAGAAAAGACTGGAAGTAGGAAACATATCTCTTCTGCTTGTATTTGATATATGTGTTAGTGTGTTGGTGCATGTCTTAGCTTTGCATAATTATGTGTAATTTGAAGCTATGTTTCAATTTATGCTATGGCCATAGGTATATTGTTCGAAGCATTGAGCTGGCAAATTGTCATTGTGTTATCATGAGTTGTGTGATGCAAGCATGTCATGCATTAAACATTTATCGTACATGCATATTGATATTGTTATCCTACTGAGATTCTCTAGAATCTCACCCTCCCCTACTAACCTTTCAGACAGGGTAGTAGATCGATGATGGAGTAAGCAGCCAAGGGCGATGAGGACTTCCTTCAGTAGTTGTTTTGGTAGTTGGTTATCATCCCAGATGGGAGTATATAGATTTGGATGTGTATATAAGTATGTGGATGAGGATTTGCTATGTATTTGAGAAGACTTTGTGTAATCCCCATATGAGGGCTTGTATGGGCGAATGTGCTCTATAAAGCTTGAGTTAATATATGGAAACCGGGATTATTGTTGTGTACTCTGATTTGTTATGAATGTGATACTCCGCGTAGTAATTGTATTCGGAAATGTGATTCTGAGACCAAGTTTATAAATGATTTCGAAAGGTGTTTGTGAAAACCCCGTCTGGTAGATGGGTTTATAATATTAAATTTTGTTCTTATTGGTCTCTATTTCACTTTATTGCGTAATCCGAATATTAATTACGGCAGGGGGTTACATTTTGGTATCAGAGCTGCAGTTCCTGGCAAAGATGGATTTTGCTAGGATATTTCCCTTAGGCCAAGCTAGGGAATGAGTGATGAGTTATGATTGCCTAAGGAATAGGCAATGATTTGTGATTTTGGTTGTTTGTGGTATACACATTTATATCTTTGGTGTTGTGGATATCTGAGATTTGTGGATTATGTGTATACATTATTTGGTTGTCCTGAATTTGTGTGTTTAAAGTCCTTAAGACCTAGGGGACCATGGTGCCTTAGGCTGGCAAAGATATTTGGATTTGTGTTGGGGTTGATAATGCTCCGTGGAATTGAGGGAAGTGATTTCCCAGTTCAACTAAGATTGAGGTTTGGATAGATGAGCTGTAATCCAAGGATCAGACTCCATAGCTGGGCTGATTCATAGGAATTGCATTTGACCTGGATGGTCTGTGGTGCTAGAGCATGGTACTAGAATTGAATTGAAATATGTATCAGGTACCCGAGATTGCTAGTTGTAAATCTAGCAGAGGGAAAAGTTACCTATGGAGGATTCGGATCGGAGAGTGCTACCTACGGGGAGTTGTGATGGAAGAGGGCTACCTACGGTGAGATCTGATCGGAGAGGGCTACCTACGGTAAGATCTGATTGGAAAGGGCTACCTACGGAGGATGCTGACCGAAGGGGCTGACCAGTTAGGTGACTGAGTGAAGCATCGGGTACAGTACTATAGTGTGGAGCCACTATGACGATGAACCCTAGAGTGGAGCCGCCGTGACGACGAACCTTAGTGTGCACTCGCCATGACGTTGAATTGTAGAATAGAGCTCTGGGAACGTTGGGAGTATGGGATCTCAACGATGTGTTGGTTATGGCTCTGAATGATTCGAATTGAATTGAGCCAAGGTCTGGCACAGATTATGTGTGTGGACAGGGGTAGTAGGAGATTCCTATGGGACTCCTATTGAGTCACCCTGACATTGTGAAGGCACAGATGAGGATAAAGACCTCAGAGTGTGCAGCGGAAGCGTGGTGAATGTGATGTTTGAGAATTGTGTTGAGCAGAAGCTCGAATTTGCAGAAAGTGCAATGTGTTAGTGATGGCTTCAGGAAGTAAAACTTCGAAGTCTAGATTATTTTGTGAGAAGGGGTCTTGAAGGATCCCAATATGTGAAAAGAATTCAAGATGTTGAAGATGAAGTTGTTAATATGCCTGATTCCAGCTTGTTACGATTGTGTACTGTGAGTCCATCTCCCTGGTTGGGCCGGATTTGTTTGGTCTGGTGGGCTGCGCCTGGTAGGCATAGGCTCAGGATGTGACTGATATTTGTGAGTTTCTCACCTGTGGCTGCATGGGGTGATTCCTATAGCGGAGGACCGTGCCTTCGGGGCTGTAGTTACGGGGGATTGACTATTTGTGAGCCGCGAGGCTATGTATATGCACTGCCACGCCAATAGTCCCTGAGTAGCTAACAACAGTTCGGGTAAAGACTGTGTTCTTCCTGGCGGAGAAAGGGGATGAGGGTGGAGTGTGATGTGGAAGCCGAAAGGCTATTTATGAGCACCGCTACGCCAACAGTCCCTGAGTAGCTAACAACGGTTCGGGTAAAGACTGTGTGTCTTTCCGGCGGAGAAAGGGGATGAGGGTAGGGTGTGATAATGGATTTTCTTATGAGTCCTGGGTGAAATGTGAGTAACCCAGCCACTGTCGCGGGGCATCCCCAGCGGGGGTAAAACCGGGGTGGGCACCACCGGCACGGGGCATCCCTAGAGGGGGTAAAACCGGGGTGGTTGTGACAATAAAATTGTGAGTCCGATAACCCACGGGCATCCATCGGACGGGTATGATGTGGGAGCCAGCCACGCAGCGGAAGCGTGGGCACCCATTAAGGGGGGTGTGACAATAAAAGGCGCCTGGATAGAAGAGATTGAGACTCTAGGTGGGCCATTACGGTCAGGTACTTTGGATAAAAGAAATTGAGATTCCGGAGTGACCAGATGATGTGATATTATGTTGATACCCAAAAGTCCTGGTTACCACTAGTGGAGTTACTGGTGGGTGTACGGGTGAGGGTAAAGCTGTGAAAGTGGATATAGTGAAAGTTGAAATGTTTGTGTATACAGCTGAGGCTGTCGTTTGATGTATTGAGGTTGTGGTGTTTTGGTGTTACTCCCGGAAGGGGTAACTAGATTGAGTTGAGCAGAGTGGTGGCCTATGCTGCCAAACTGCCAAAATCTTATGATATGGCTCATGATTTAGAGCCTTCGGATATTGAGATACGCTAGCCACTCATGAGTTAGAAGGGCTTGCGACGATTGTGATTATGTGATGATGGTTTTGATAGCAATCGTAGATGGAAACGATTGTATTTGTTTAATAATCGTGAGGTGATTGTGTTTGTGCTGCAATCGTGAAATAGGCCGATTGCAGTTTGTGGCAACTGGGTTGCATTTATTGTGTAAGTTTCTTCTGAGAATCAGATTTGTGGTGCACCGGTTGTCTGCGTGGTCTAGAAGGGACATCCCAATATGAAATGAATTGTGAAACGAAAGCTGTCGTGAAGAAGCATCCATAGTTTTTGAATTAAGTGGTATGACAAATTTCGAGGACGAAATTTATTGAACGGGGGGAGAAATGTAACACCCCGAATTTTGAGACTCGAGGCTAGAGAATAAGCCTGAGGTTAGTGGATTGCTAAGCCCCGGTTTAGCAAGATCTCAAATTGTGATTAGGAGTTAATGACTACAAAAGTGGACGTGGTTAGTGATTAATGAACCCTTTTAGAGAATATAAAGTGGATTGTAGTCGCTTGTGTTATGAGCAACGCCAAAACCCTGTATTTGAGTTCAATTGTGGATTAACATCCAAATTGACTTAGAATAGAGGGAAGAATTGAATGGGGTATTGTGATGGAAATGGTGTCATGTTGTGGTATTTAATCATTGGAATTGATTTAAATTGGATTGGACACATTGGTTGCAAAACTGGAAATGCTGTCCAGTGTGAATTCTGTCTGGGCAGTCTTCTCGTGTGGAAGTTTTTACTAGGCATATGATGTCATAAAATTATGCAACTTTCCAGCCTTATAGTTCACATCTCAAGCTTCGAAATGGACATATAATTTGTGCCATTTCGTTTTGTGAACTAGGAGATATGACTGTCCAAAGTTTGGGATGGAAACTGAACTCTGTTTTGGGGCAGTGATGAGTTTTATGTAATTCTGGAATTGTGTGGTGATTTTTAGTAATGGCCAATATTTTTCCTATGAAGAGGACTTAAATATCTTTCATTTGGATTTGGGATCACCTCATTTCGATTTTTCTAGAATTAGTTATGAGTTTTCAAAGATTGGGCAGAAAATCTGCCAGAAAATCCGAAAATGCCAATTTTGGGAATTATGACATCATCAAAAGGCAAGATGACATAAGCATGGAATTAAAACATCTTCTCATCATCTTCAGCTGCTCATTCACGCACAGCACCTGAACATAGTGTGAGAAAGTTGAGAGAGTTTAGAGAGAGAAAGAGAAGAAAAATCACAAGGTAAGCCGATTTCTCCGACGATTTCGCTCCTAACGCGTATAACTCCGACTCTAAACTACTCCTCTTTGTTCTTTAAGGTTTGGAAGCTCCTCTTTTGGTGTTTTGAAGTTAGGGTTTTCAGCCACAAGAAGGAAAAGCTAGTGGGAGCTTGAGGTAACTTCCAAACTCGTGCATATTGACTATTCTGGCTGCTGTGGTTGATTTAATCGGTGAAATTTCACCGGATTGTCTTTGTTTGTAAATTTGGAAAATGGGTTGGCCTAGGTGTTATGCTGCCCAAATTGATACTAAATGGTAGTTCTAACCTAATGGAATAGTCAATAAAGTGGTTAGGAGTAGAAAGGAACGCGTTTACGGAGCCGGAACCGAAAAACCCCAATTTTTCCCGGGGAATTGAGAATTTCGGCCAAGCCTGGTTTGGAGGGGTTAGAGATGGATTTTCAATGATTTGATTATTCCATTGAGTTCAGGAGCGAAAATTAGGTGGGGTTACAGTTGGTCACTTTTTCGGAAAAGGCCGAAAAAGCATAATTACGAAAACGCCCCTGAAACCCTTAAAGTGGGGCTGCCAAGGGTAATTTTGTAATTGACATTGAATTTGATAATTCCGAGTCCGAAAATGGATTCCTTGGGCGAAAATATGTTAGAATAGCCCATGTCAATATTTCAAGAAAAGTACAGCCGGACCGGGTACGGCGGGGCCGGGCCGGGCCGGGTCCCCGGGGGTATTTTAGTAAATTTTCAATATAGCCTCATATAACCCCCAGAAACACTATGGAAGTGTCTAAATAGTACATTTGACATTGTAGGATCGAATGTGAAGCCCCGAGTTGCTGGCACGCAAATCGAGGAGAAAAGACTGGAAGTAGGAAACATATCTCTTCTGCTTGTATTTGATATATGTGTTAGTGTGTTGGTGCATGTCTTAGCTTTGCATAATTATGTGTAATTTGAAGCTATGTTTCAATTTATGCTATGGCCATAGGTATATTGTTCGAAGCATTGAGCTGGCAAATTGTCATTGTGTTATCATGAGTTGTGTGATGCAAGCATGTCATGCATTAAACATTTATCGTACATGCATATTGATATTGTTATCCTACTGAGATTCTCTAGAATCTCACCCTCCCCTACTAACCTTTCAGACAGGGTAGTAGATCGATGATGGAGTAAGCAGCCAAGGGCGATGAGGACTTCCTTCAGTAGTTGTTTTGGTAGTTGGTTATCATCCCAGATGGGAGTATATAGATTTGGATGTGTATATAAGTATGTGGATGAGGATTTGCTATGTATTTGAGAAGACTTTGTGTAATCCCCATATGAGGGCTTGTATGGGCGAATGTGCTCTATAAAGCTTGAGTTAATATATGGAAACCGGGATTATTGTTGTGTACTCTGATTTGTTATGAATGTGATACTCCGCGTAGTAATTGTATTCGGAAATGTGATTCTGAGACCAAGTTTATAAATGATTTCGAAAGGTGTTTGTGAAAACCCCGTCTGGTAGATGGGTTTATAATATTAAATTTTGTTCTTATTGGTCTCTATTTCACTTTATTGCGTAATCCGAATATTAATTACGGCAGGGGGTTACATTTTGGTATCAGAGCTGCAGTTCCTGGCAAAGATGGATTTTGCTAGGATATTTCCCTTAGGCCAAGCTAGGGAATGAGTGATGAGTTATGATTGCCTAAGGAATAGGCAATGATTTGTGATTTTGGTTGTTTGTGGTATACACATTTATATCTTTGGTGTTGTGGATATCTGAGATTTGTGGATTATGTGTATACATTATTTGGTTGTCCTGAATTTGTGTGTTTAAAGTCCTTAAGACCTAGGGGACCATGGTGCCTTAGGCTGGCAAAGATATTTGGATTTGTGTTGGGGTTGATAATGCTCCGTGGAATTGAGGGAAGTGATTTCCCAGTTCAACTAAGATTGAGGTTTGGATAGATGAGCTGTAATCCAAAGATCAGACTCCATAGCTGGGCTGATTCATAGGAATTGCATTTGACCTGGATGGTCTGTGGTGCTAGAGCATGGTACTAGAATTGAATTGAAATATGTATCAGGTACCCGAGATTGCTAGTTGTAAATCTAGCAGAGGGAAAAGTTACCTATGGAGGATTCGGATCGGAGAGTGCTACCTACGGGGAGTTGTGATGGAAGAGGGCTACCTACGGTGAGATCTGATCGGAGAGGGCTACCTACGGTAAGATCTGATTGGAAAGGGCTACCTACGGAGGATGCTGACCGAAGGGGTTGACCAGTTAGGTGACTGAGTGAAGCATCGGGTACAGTACTATAGTGTGGAGCCACTATGACGATGAACCCTAGAGTGGAGCCGCCGTGACGACGAACCTTAGTGTGCACTCGCCATGACGTTGAATTGTAGAATAGAGCTCTGGGAACGTTGGGAGTATGGGATCTCAACGATGTGTTGGTTATGGCTCTGAATGATTCGAATTGAATTGAGCCAAGGTCTGGCACAGATTATGTGTGTGGACAGGGGTAGTAGGAGATTCCTATGGGACTCCTATTGAGTCACCCTGACATTGTGAAGGCACAGATGAGGATAAAGACCTCAGAGTGTGCAGCGGAAGCGTGGTGAATGTGATGTTTGAGAATTGTGTTGAGCAGAAGCTCGAATTTGCAGAAAGTGCAATGTGTTAGTGATGGCTTCAGGAAGTAAAACTTCGAAGTCTAGATTATTTTGTGAGAAGGGGTCTTGAAGGATCCCAATATGTGAAAAGAATTCAAGATGTTGAAGATGAAGTTGTTAATATGCCTGATTCCAGCTTGTGAGTCCTGGGTCGACGTAGTGTACCCAGCCTCTCCGCACCCGGTTGGTGGGAGAGGGCACCAACCGTTGTGGCCCGGTGGGGTGAGACGGCGATGGGGTGTGACACCAATCATGCTAGTTAGCTCATCACCCTTTTAACCAAAATCTTTATTGAACACATTCCCCTTTTGGATTTCTAGACACATTCCAAAAACTTCCACTTAATCAAAAGTAGTTATATCAACAAGATAATAACATAATATCATCTAATCAGCATGAACATTCAAGGAAACAGAAAGAGAACATACTTAATTCAATTAAAAAAACAGAGAATTTAATCATAAATTTAATGGAAAAACAAGAACATTCAAAAGTTTAAGCCTCATATTGTTGTCTCTTAACTAGGTTCTCCTTCTCATAGGCCCTTCTAACCATATTAACTCATGTAGCATCTAGCTACAATGTCTAACTCCTCTTTGCCATGTTTACATCCACTTACTTAGATGTAATTGCAGCATAACTCCCACTTGATGAGATGATTCTACCATCTCTATCTGTCTTATCCTTTGTCACAACATTTATGATAAAGGATTGACTTTTAGAAGTCATTGCTTCAATCCAAATGGATCAATGTGGTTAGAAGCATGGGAAGATTTATTATTATTCAATAATTATTGAATAATTTTAAGTTGCTGCAATTTTTTAGGTTTTTATCTCTAAGAGTTTGAGTCAAGGTTGGATAGGATTTTATATTCAAAAATTCATTTGAATAATCCCTTACTTTTAAAGAATCTTGCAACATTAACCTTATGTTGTAGCTGAAATACTCTTAATAAGTAAGTCAACCAATCCCAAAAATAATAGAATCCACAAAGACTCAATTTCAATATTTTTGGGAATCTCTAGGTGCATACAAGCACCTTTTTGACTTAAAAACAGATCCAAACGTGCTTCAAATATATGTAAATTATATATTAAATTGAAGCTCTCGAATTTAGAAATTCTTAGGAACAAACTGAGTCTCAATCGGATGTCCCACACGCTCTCACCCGCTCCTAGAAGGTCTCTGGATCAAACAATCTTGAAAAATTGGAAAATTCTAGTGTTGGTCACTCTCAGCAGTGGCGTGTGACGAACACGCACTGCCTTGCTGTCTTTCACCCGCAACACGGGCCGCCTCCCAAGACTCCACGCGTCGTCCTCTCTCCGACGGTGCTTGCCACATGTCAAACAGAGGTCCCAGTGGGTCCCATGCCCCACTGTCATTTTTTTTTGCCAACAGTCAACGGATGACTATTGACTTTGACCGGTCAACGGTCAATATTTAACCGGGACCATGCTGACGTGGCGTGAGGTGGCGATGATATGTCTTTGACGCTGATGTGGCATACTCTGATTAGCGCCACGTGGGTTGGGTTGATCGATGATGTGGCAGTTGACTGCCACGTTATCATCTTCAACCTCTAGCCAGGTCCACCTGACCCGGTTGGAGCTCTAGCGGGTCATTGTGACCCTCAAACTTCGGGAGGCCATATCTCCCTCGTTTTAACTCCATTTTCGTGTTCTTGGTGTCGTTGGAATCATAGATCAGCGAACTACAAATCCATGGCATTTATTTAATCTTAAAACCTCTGTTTCATTGATCAAATCACGAGTGAAGTTGCGGTGGTGAATAACGACCCTCAAACTTCTTTCCTTTGTTTCTCCCTCATCCAAACTCTGTTTGACGCGTTCTAAGCATCCTTGAAATCATCTCTTCGAGATCTACACATCCATGACTTCTTTTGGGGCAAAAACACTCAGTTTCAAACACCTAATTTTTTTTTCTCAACGTTGACGGCGCGGCGTAATCCGACCTGGATGTGTCCTTTGTATCTTAAAAGCTTTCCTAGCCTTTGAGGGTTAAAGGCTCTTATTTTTTTTGGTTCCACATAGGTCCCAAAGACTCAACTTTAACATGAACAAAGAGATGAGGAGAATATGAAACCCGCGCCATATATATATGCGTGTTATATATATATACTAATCGAAGGAGCTCAGTGTACAAATGTAAGGCACAAAGCATACATGTATTCATTCATAACTAATATGTCATGTTTGAGGCTTTAAAAAAACGTAGAAGCAATATATACATATACATGTTCACATTTTTGAAAAAAAAAACTTACACCCAGATACCTAAAAAGGATTCACGCATGAGCAAATTAATATGTAGGCATTCCATATTCACAAACTCATATTTTTTTTACCTACTATCTTGTATATTGCATGAATGAGAAGGAAAAGAAATATGCGCGAGTATTAACAGCACATCAGAATTAGATGGGGATATAAACAAATTATATCAAATTATTATTCACAAAGAATAAATCACACAGCCACAGGATCAACAAGCTCTGATACCAATGTAAGAAAAAATATAACTAAAGGAGAACTAGCGTACCTGGGCGAATCCATGTTCGGATCCAGGTCAAGGCTCCAATGCTCCATAATTGTGCCCACACAATTATTAGACTACTAGAGCCTAATTGTGATTTGCACAGCAGATCACCAGAACCAGAAAGATGGTAGGAGAGAAGAGAATTGCCAGAAAACTCAATAGCGGGGTGAATTGCAATTGAGGAGGCACACCCTATTTATAGTGGTTTATGGAGGCCACTAATTAGGAAACGTGTGCACTCCTTCTTGCCCTCCAAGACAGCAATTAATTAATTCTCAATTAATTCCCTAATTATGGTGATTTGTTCCTCATTTAACAAATCCATAATTATTGCTGAATTATTCCCCAATCTGCAATTAATGCTAATTTTATTCTTATTTGATTAGGCTACTTATATCCTAATCAAATAGTCCGGCCCATCAAGGGCGGACTTGGACCAAAGTCCAACAGTCATAACTCAATGATAAGCACAAACATGCAAACATTATACATGATATAAGAGAAAGAGTCACTACCTTGTTCTTTCCGTTCCTACTCGGACACCGGTTTCTTATGCGCAGGGAAAATGTCAAATTCTATAAATCATAATCAAGGACAACGAGTTATTACCTATTCCAATTCTTTAATAACTCATAATATTTGGGTTGGATATCACTATGGTCATTTAATCAAGTCAATTAAGGAGCTAAAGTGGTCAATTAACCCAAAAGAAGAATCTTCTAACCTTAGAGTTCATAGTTATTACCATGTGCCATTACCTTTGAATTTTCCCACACTTGAACCAAATCTTCTAGAATTTTCTCCAGAATTTGAAAAATCATAACTAATTCTACAAAAATCAAAATGGGGTGACTCTAAGTTCTACTTGAAGATGTTTAAGTCCTCTATACACGAAAAATATGAACAACTACCAGCCACCACCACAAAAATACAGACTTAAATGAAATTCCATACTGTTCCAGAATTGATTCTAGTTTCAACCTCAAACTTTGAAAAAACATAACTCCCAACATAGATATCAAAATGTCACCCATAATGTATAAATTTAAAGCTTACAATGTCTACTTTTATTCTAGAAAGTTGTACCTTTATTGAACATCATTTGGTTATCCAAAACACCACACAATCAGGGTACCTCGCTAGAATTCGATTCTGCAGAAAATCCAGTTTTGCATTTTGAGTTTCAATGACCCAAAATTCACAACCCAGGGCTATACCCACACAATTATTTGTGTAGAACACAATGGTAACATCAAAATAAACAAATTCTCACTCATTCCCCATTTCTTGTTTTGGTAGAAAAATCAAATTAAATCCCAACAATTACCAAACTTTCAATTTCAGCACCAACATGTGTCATATGGTTTCTAATCATCATGAACCACCAAATACATAACCAAAACACCATGACTTTTCCAAACCCTAGCTTGGACAGAATTACACATGACAAAAATACTCATTCAATCTACACAACCTATAGCTTAAATTAAAGCTAGTACTCACCTCTTGCTTCTCCTTAGATTCTTTCTTTGATTCTACAACTTTGGGTCTTGCTAAATGACTCAAAACACCTCCCCTTGAAATTCTAAAACCATAGAATTGAAGCTCTCATCAAGGGGAACAAGGTTCATAAGAGTTTTTGAGCCAAAGAAGTGATTTGATAAGAGAAAATTAAGCTAGAAAGTTACCTTTGCTTCTTGTCTTTCTTTTTCTCTTGCTCCTTATTTGTTGGCCAAAATATTCAAGTGAGAAAGAGAGTGGAATGGGTCATATTTTTCCTCTTCTCTTGAACTTAATTACTTGGCCGAAATTTTTCCAAAGACAAAGAAAAGATTGTGGCCATAAATCACTCTTCTTGCACAAGTCAAGTAAGTTACCATGGTAGTAAATTATTATGGTAAATTTATTGACTTCCTTTTCCTTCTTTCCTCTTCTGCATGGACGAAATTTGGCTGCCAAAATGGAGGAAAAAATGTTGACTAATTGCCTCCTCCAATATTGATTTTAATTGTAGTTATTTGCCTACAATTTTTTACTTTTCTTCTTATCCTTTTCACTTTACTTTAATGGCTTCCCAAGGTCACCATTTTTGTTCACATACTCATTAAAAGAAAAGGTAATTGTGTTGACCAAGGTTTTATGGCCCCTTGCAAAAGTTGAGTTGAATTGTTGACTAAGTCCTCTTCCTTCTTACACATCTTGGAAATTCTCTCTTCCTTCTTGCCTTTAGTCTTAGATGTCCAACATAAGAAAAAGTGAGAAGATATATTAATTGAATTCTCTCTTTTTTTCTCCTTTATGCCTAGCCACAATTATTGACCAAAAGTGAAAACATGTTGACTTGTTCTTCTTCTTTTCCTTCTTTTTGCTTTTTGACTTATTCAATAGATTTGGCATCACTTAAATTGCCTATCCTCTTCTTCTTTTCTTTGGGTCCTAGACGAAATTGAAGAGGCCAATTGAAGAGGAAATGTGTTGACCATATGATCTCATGTCTATAGGTTCAAGCTTGACCTTATTTTTCCTAAATGTAGTTGGACATTTTAACCAACTTTTCCCTTCTTCCTATATTACCTTTTAGGCCGAATTTACAAGGTGAGAGGGATAGTAGATTTTGTTTTTCATTCTCATGATTACTTTGCTTTTCTATTGGCCAATCTTGGCCCTTAATTTTTATGTACATTACTATCCTCAAGATCAAAGGGTAAATTCCCTCCCTGATTATGGCAACATTATTTAGATTGCCATTAACTCACTTTTTTTCACTATCTATTACATTCAGCCTTTGGATGTATTTTGGGATATTACACAATCGGTCTTAAAACTATGACTTTTAAGACATGTTGCAGCTACAACCGGTCTTAAAGTCATACTTTTAAGACCGGTTGTAGCTACAACAGGTCTTAAAATTATGGTTTTGCCTAAAAAATAGCAGACTTTTTAGACTGGTTGTAACAAGACCTAATCCACAACCGGTCTAACAAGTCTTTTTTAACCGGTTTAAAAATTCATTGTTCCACTGGTGAAAACAACCTTGTGAGTTCTCTTTCTCCTCTCTCTCTCTCTCTCCCCTTTCTCCATGGTGAGCAAGAAATGAAGCATAAAAGATAAAGGGAAACAGTTGTCATAAATATCTCTATTTTCCCTTAAGTTATTTAATTAATTTCCTATTTTCGGATTTAGACAAATTCTGGTAGATTTTCTACCAACACTACAAAAAATCATAACTAAATTTGCAGACATCATATTGGAGTGATTCTAAAGACTCTAGATCCCTTATTAAGTCTAGTTTCAAGAAAAAATATAGCCTTTTGCCAAGTGAAATCACGAAAGTCCTAGAACTAAATTCTTTGGATGTTATTCCAGAAAATCGATGATTTTTCTAGCCTAACTTCAAAAATTCATAACTTTTTGTTTAGAGCTCCAAAAATTACTCATGACCTATCAAATTAAAGCTTAGGATTAAATAAATAGGTTAAATTAAAGCTTAAGATAAATTAAATCTAATGGCTCTTTATTTGGATTAATAAATAGGATAAATTAAAATTATTGGACAGATTTAATTTAAACTGAATTTATTTAATTAGTTCATCAAGATAATTAATTTTTAATTAATTTCAAAATTAATAAAGATTAATTTTGAAATTCAAATATAGCCCTCATAGGTTATTAACTTGATAGAGCTATATACTTAAACACATGAGAATTTAGAGCTACAAGGGAAACCCTAGGAGACATTGGAGGGGCTAGCATGTAGTCTGTGTTGGAGAGCATTCGTGTGGATACCGGTAGAGGGAGCATACCTAACGTATTGGCTCTTTGAGATAGAAAACCTTGAATTGAAAAAGGTACGAATCTTTCTAACTCGATTTAAACGCCGTTGATAGATCCTCGATTAGACTAGCAGGACCGTCATGACTAGTGTTCGTAGAAAATGCGCAGGGTCTAAAGGACAGTAGAAAGCTAAAGAAGGGTGAGGTGGACCTACAAGTTAGAAACAGAGCAAGAGTTGCTGCTTTAGCCATAGGCACTTATGAATTAGTTCTGCCCAGTGGGCTTTTGTTAGTTTTGAACAATTGCTATTATGTTCCTGCTTTGAGTAGTAACATTGTTTCTCTTTCTTATTTGGATAAGGAAGGTTATATTTCCATTACTCAGAATGGTAAATGTTCTATTTATCGTAATGACATTTTCTATACTGATAGTGATTTGCATGTTGGTCATTATATATTAAATTTGGAACAACCTAATAATGGGAATATCTATAACATAACTACTAAAAGGATAAAATCAAACGATTTGAATCCGACCTATCTATAGAATTGTCATCTAGGCCATAAAAATGAGAAATGCATTTCCAAACTCTATTAAGATTGATTTCTTAACTCATTTGATTTTGAATTATATGATACATACAAATCTTGCTTATTAGGAAAGATGACAAAGGCACCTTTTATTGGGCATAGTGAGAGGGCCACTGAATTATTGGGCCTCATACATACAGATGTATGTAGACCATTAAATACAGCTGCCAGAAGAGGTTATGTCTACTTTATTACATTTATAGATGACTTTAGTAGATATGGCTATATCTATCTAATGAAACATAAATCTGAATCTTTTGAAATGTTCAAAATATTCCAAAATGAAGTACAAAAACAACTTGGCAAAACAATTAAAGCACTTCGATCTGATCGAGGTAGTGAATATTTGAGCCAAGAGTTCATTCACCATCTTAGGAGTTGTGGGATAATCTTACAATTGACTCCTCCAGGAACACCACAATGGAATAGTGTTTCTAAATAGAGAAATCGAACTCTATTAGATATGGTTCAATCTATGATGTGTCAAACAGATCTTCCACCCTCTTTTTAGGGATATGCCCTAGAGACAGCTGTGTTCACACTAAATTATGTTCCATCTAAAGCAATTGAAAAGACACCATATGAGATATGGACTGGAAAGAAACCAAGTTTATCTTTTCTCAAGATCTAGGGATGTGAGGTTTATGTTAAGCAACAAGCCTCTGATAAATTAGCACCCAGATCCTCAAAGTGCCTTTTCGTAGGGTATCCTAAAGAAATGAAAGGATACTATGTCTACAATCCTACCGATAACAAAGTGTTTGTTATTCAAAATAGTAAGTTTCTAGAAAAAGAGTTTGCCTCTAAAACAACCAGTGGGAGCACGGTACATCTCGAAGAATTTTGAGAATCACAAGATAGTACAGAACTACAGATGAAAATTAGAGAAGACTCACAACAAGTTGCTGAGCCTCCTCAAGTAACACAAGGTCCATGAAGATCTGATAAGACAAGACATCAGCCTCAGAGATATGGATTTTTTATTACTAAAGACCGTGATGTGTTGCTCATTGAGTAAAATGAGCCAACCACCTATCGAGAAGCCATAGTTGGACCAAACTCTGAGAAATGGCTAAATACTGTGAAGTGTAAAATGCAATCCATGTACGACAATCAGGTATGGACCTTAGTCGATCCACCTGAAGGTGTAAAAACCATCGGGTGTAAATGGATTTTCAAGGAGAAACAGACATGGATGGCAATGTAAATGTCTTCAAGGCACAATTGGTTGCAAAAGGATTCACTCAAACTCATGGTATAGCCTATGATGAAACCTTTTCCCCAGTTACAATGGCCAAATCAATCAGAATCCTTCTTGCCATTACAACATATTATGACTATGAAATATGGCAGATGGACGTCAAAACAAACTTCCTTAATGGAAAGCTCCTTGAGGATGTGTACATGACACAACCTGAAGGTTTTGTGCGTCTAGAGGACTCTGGTAAAGTTTACAAGCTTCAAAGATTAATTTATGGAATGAAGCAAGCATCTCGGAGCTGGAATCATCATTTTGACGAAGTAGTCAAAGAGTTTGGATTCATTCAAAACATCAATGAACCTTGTGTTTACAAGAAGGTTAGTGGGAGCATAGTTCTATTTCTAGTGCTTTATGTAGATAACATCCTACTCATTGGGAACAACATTCCTACCTTGCAGAGTGTCAAGTCTTGGTTAGGAAAGTCCTATTCAATGAAAGACTTAGGTGAAGCCAACTACATCTTAGGCACTTGTAAGAGTACAAGGTACCGGACCGACCCACTATGAGAAAGCTACATAGATCAAGTCATAAGCTTTTCTCATATATAACCACGTCATAATGCCCTTTGAACTGAGGTCATCATGGATTCCTACATGAGAGTTGTTAAGCTTTGAACTAGTCAAAAGTCATTTTTGACTAGGTGATGATAAAGGCTATGATCGGGTTTGGTGGTTTTTCATGCAAAGGAATATGAATGATCAAGATGGAATTTGTCCCTCACATTAATAGAGAGATATTATTAGGCCCCTCGATGAGTGAGTCCGAGAATTGTATGGCCATGCTACAATAGAAAGGAGTTTCCATTTCTATTGTTAGACTACTCAGAAATCAAGAAAGTAATGGTTAGGAACAAGAGGATGACATTATTCATGCCTCATCCTTGACCGATTTATCGTGTGACAAAAGGGATGTGACATGGTTGTATGACAGGTTGCATCGTGTTAACGATCCTCATATGAATTAGGTAGTCATAATGTCTTGCTAGAGGCCACTTATGACTTATGGATTAATACAGTTATTGGCCCACTGCCAACTTTGTATGGGCCTACAGGGTCACACACAAGAATGACCTAACACGAGATAATGTTTAATCTAAGGTGGATAAATTTTATATTTATATATATATATATATATTATAAAAATTTGTTAATAATATTATATATATATATATATGTATGTATATGTATTTTCAAAATACATATTATATATATATATATATAATATATTACTATATTGTATTAGTTTTAAATTTAATTTTATTAAGATAAATTAGATTTAATAACTAACATGATAAAGATATACTATCTCAGATTTAATTTATAAAGATAAATTAAATCTAATGGTTCTTTATTTGGATTAAATAAATAGGTTAAATTAAAAATGTTGGACAAATTTAATTTAAACTTAATTTTTTAATTAGCTCATCAAGATAATTAATTGTTAATTAATTTCAAAATTAATAAACATTAATCTTGAAATTTGAATATAGCCCTCATAGGTTATAAACTTGATAAAGCTGATATACTTATAAACGAATAAGAATTTAGAGCCGCAAGGGAAACCCTAGGAGACATTAGGGCGCTAGCACGTAATCTGTGTTAGAGAGCATTCGTGTGGATACCGGTAGAGGGAGTGGACCTGACGTGTTGGCTCCTAAAGATCAAAAACCCTGAATTGAAAAAGGTACGAATATTTCTAACTCGGTTTAAACGTCATTGATAGATCCTCAATTAGGATCGGCAAAAATTTTAACATTATTCCGCTGTGCCTACTGATCCTAACAACAACCCACAAATTTTGAATGCTCATAAGGTCTTACTGCCCAGGGAATCACCCCTATGCCATAGGCATTACAGGACTTACAGCCTTGGGCCTCTACACGTCATGTCTAACTACCTAAGGACACGCTATCCCAATAGGTCTTACTGCTCACCATACATTCATAACACGAATATATCCAATGGTAAACACATATATGCAGAACCATTACATAAGATACGAGAGCAAGAGTTGCTTTCCATTATACTGTCGAGCCTATTCTTCCTTAATTTTCTTCCTCATCTTTCTTTAGATAAACGGCACTAGAGCACCTCATGGCGATTCACTAGGTCATATAACCCTTTCACTCAAGGAAACTCATTCGATAGGAGACTCATTAGAATGCACTACTATTGAGGGTCAACGTTCCCATAGCTCTACTCTACGGTTCAACATCATGGAGGCTTCACTCTACAGCATGATATCACGGTGGCTCCATGCTACGGTACTACACTCGGTGCTTTACTCAGTCACCTAACTGGTTAGCCCTTTCAGTCAGAATTCTCCGCAGGTAGCCCTCTCCCATCAAATCTCTCCGCAGGTAGCCCTCTCCGATCAGAACCCTTCATAGGTAGCCTTCTCCGATTAGAATCCTTCGCTGGTAGCTCTTTTTGGTTAGTCGTCTTTGAATAGAAATACCATTGTAACGAGAATCCAAATCTTATAAGGTCTTTCTTCTCTAGCAGTTCTGCAATCTGCTTCTTTAATTCTACCATGTCATTTAGGGTCATTCTATACGGACTTTCGATGATAGTCCAGCTCTAGGCATGAACAGAACTCTAAGGGAATATTCTATGATTAAGATCTTTCCCTATGCTAGATTAGCAACTAGCAACCCTCAAGAAACCTCATACATATTTCAATATATTCTAGTACCATGTTCTAGTACCTCAGACCATCTAGGTTAATTCAAATTACTAAAGAATCAATTCAACTATTGAGTCTGATTCTTAGATTACAATTCAACTCTTAGAACCTCAACATCAGCTGAGCTGGCAAATCACTTTCCTCAATTATACCCAATAGGCATACTAAGAATAAGATCAATAGTGCCTATTCTAACCTTTATGATATTCGGGTAATATTCTCAAAACATTACTAAAGGTTCAACATCATCCATAAGGTTCACAAGGTTTAAACCTCCTTCATGAAACAAAACCATAGTTCAACCTTAGTCACATTTCAACCTAAGCAATATTTTAGCTTAGATTTGATTCAAACTTATCATCAGCCTTCAGCATCACCAGATCGGATCCTCTAGGACCAATATATAACATATCACCACCCATTATGTACCACCATATATTATACCTACATACCTTTATACATTTTAACCTTTAGTCAAAGGTTTCAAATTTCTAAGGTACTTCCCAGGGGTTACCCATCCCGAAATTTCCCTCACCTGAGCACGATTAACTACAGAGTTCTAATGAGATTTGGGGCATCAATGCTAGTACAATACCATTTGCCAATGGGTATCGGTAGCTCATACATACCTCAATCCCAGTATGACATGTCAGTCTCCCCAAAAATGCTAGGTACTATCCCCAAGGGGAAATATAAACAATACCGCTTCTGGGTACAACTCCCCTTTTTATTCATGTAACATAAGTGGAGATCTAAATCACATTCTAACTCAGTATCATAAATCATAGGCTTATGTCATACATTTGCCTACCCTTGTTCTCGTTTATCGTACACAATATCAATTCTGATATCATTATCAGAACCGATACTATTGGGTTCTGATACTACCATTACGTGTATCGATACCACTATCAAGTATACTGGTACCACTGTACCACCAACTGGGTACTAGCACCCCCTCTGTGTTTACTGATACCACTACTACTTGAAACAACTAGTACCATTCTGATACCACTAGTACACTATCCTAGTATCATTACTATATGCACTAGTATCACGATACCACCAACTAGGTACTGGTATTGTATCTTCGTGTACTAATACCACTAGTCTCTGATACCGCTGGTACAACCACTTAGGTACCGATACCTTTACCCCTTCCTTCTACAAGCTAGTTAACGGACAGGGGTGGTCTAACTTTCTATTTTCCTTTACTATCTGTAACTCCCAGTTACAGTAGCACTATCAGAGGATCACTACACTATTCACATGAGCAGAGAATATATCTTAAAGTCATAACCCTTTGCCCTAACTAGACTTATAACTATGAGCTTACAATTTCATTGCCAAAATCACTGCTCTGATACCATAATTGTAACACCCTTAATTTTAAACCCCTTATCACGAATACGAAAGCGTTAATTCACTTGTTCTGGCTTAGGAATATCTACAATTAAAGTTCCCAAACCAAAACTTACCATTTTAATTTTTCTTTCAGGGGATACTATGTTTTTTAAAACTATCAATGTATCAAAGTACTATCACAACACTTCCCTACTCATAAATAGCCAATTGATTACTAGAACCAAAAACCTTAAATGGTTACATCATTTACAAATAAAATCAGTCTTCAATTTTCTGTCATAGTACCCTCTTGTGCAACTCCCTGCAGTACTTTTATGTACTTCATCACACCTGTATGATTGGATAGGGGAGGTTAAGATTCAGGGCAGATCTCAGTAGTAAACAATGCTAACTATGCATGCAAGAAAATGCTTAGTGTATGACATGCGTACTTACATAAATTTATGTCAACATAATGACATATGCATGCTTAATGCTTTACAATATGTTCATAGCCATAGCATAAGCACAAACAGAGCTTCAATCATTCACATATATTCCATACAATTCATCAAAGCATCAACGCATATCATCACACAAGCAAACACATATTAAATGCACACAAGTCAAGAAAGTTTAACTACCTCTTGTCTTTGTGTCCTCCTTATCTTCCAACCACTGAGGCTTCTTGAAAATTCTTCCATTCTTTTCTTTCTTCACTTCTCATAGCCCTAGATATATAATCATATCATTAGGGTCATTATGGTCATTTTACCAAGTCAACCAATGAGTTTAAGCTAATTAGTTATCAACACAGTATCTCACTGAATTGATCATTGCCCCCAGAATTCGCCAATTTTCTAGACCAAATTTGAAAATGCAGAATTCCCAGCACACACGTCAAAATGACACAAATGACATATCAAATTAAAGCTTGACATGTCAACTTCTAGACTAGAAAGTTTCATAATTTTTGGACATCATTTACCTATAGAAAAATGTCACACAATTAGACTACCACAACAACGAATTCATACTAGCGAAATTTCCAGTTTTCAGTATTTATTTCCAATGGTCCAAAATTTACAACAAGGGGCTATTCCCACGCTGTTTTGCATTCTAAACACAAAGGGAAAATTAAAACCATCAAAATCACAAAGCTTCGGCCTCTACACCTACTATCGAACAGACCCAATTTTGCCAAAATCACCAAAATAGAATTTTGTCCGACAACTTGGTCCAATATCATCATAAATCATCATTTAACCTTAACACATGATTAAACCATGATGAAACCTCAAAAGTACCCCCTTGATGAAAAATGAACAGTACACCACCCTCATGAAAACTCATCCAAATAACAAACCAATAAATTTAAAATGAAGCCCACGCTTACCTCTACGCGTTTCCGCAACCGGTTCGGAAATTTAGTAGTACTCTGGCTGGCAAGACGGCACCAAACCCCTCAAAATGAAAGTCAGAAATAGTAGAATGAAGGTTGGGATGAGTAGAAGGTTTGTGAAGGGTATTTTGATAGAGAAAACCAATTTGAAGGTGAAATCGGCTCTGGAATGTTCACTATTCATCATTTCTCTTTCCTCATTCATTTCCTCATGATTTTTTCTTATTTTTTCCTCCTTTTCTTATGGCTACATGAAATTATAAGGCTTGGAGAGTGATAAATTAGTCTTATGACATATTTCATACTTGATAAAATATCCTAGGGTGCCCGACACTCCATTTCCCTGGTCTCAGAGTCGGGGACCGGTGAATTCCCTGAATATTGTGCTAGGTGGCACCTTGTGAGAGTGTCAACACAAAAGCCACTTTATAACTTTCATAATGAAGGGACATGTGTCCTCCTCTCCTTTGTCCAACACAAAAGTTGTGTCATCATTGCTTACTTTATCAAAGTTACTTTAATAGAGTTACTTTATCAGTGTCTACTCAGGTTTCACTCGAGAATTATTCGAGATTGCTTTATGTATACAAGGCTCGCCAAATGATGCCAGGTTAGAGTATATGTGTATGGGCCCCATATGGCACCACACACTGGCATCGACTCTAAAAACGCAAGGTACATATGTCTGCCCTGAAAATGCCATGTGCACACCTACATCGGCATATTTCACTCAACCAATCAGTCTCATAACTCATGACATAGTTGGGTGGCATAGCAACCCAATGGCACCTATATGTGTCTCGTGCATATCTGCACCGACACTTAATCATACTACCTACAAATACTGAGCCCTCTGCCTGGTAGGGCCCAATGACACAATCCCTGAGAGTCTTTCTATCTCCCATCATTCTTGAGACTCTTCCCAAACTGGGCTTAGTAGTCTGCCTTATTCAAACTTATTCTCTAGCCTTTAGTCCCAAAATTTGGGATATTAGATTCATTGATCCAAGTAGGAGCGTTGAGACCATTTTCACAATGAAAGAGGTAAGAAGATCCTATGAAATTCACCTCAGAGTAAATTGTCATTCAACAAATGATGATAAGGGGATAGATTTTCTAATAGATTGAATGCTCACTTCATCATTTAGAAGGTGATGATGACTACCTATAAGTGTCTAAAATACACTAGAAGAACCTACTAAGAAGAATTTTAAAACATCATGCAAGAGGATACGGATTCTTTTTAAAACTCGCCAGGAACATGTTTGGGCTATTTGTCACCTAGCGAAAAGGTGATTAGGAACAACTAGGTTCTCAAATCCATAAAGGGCATATAAAACCTAAAACACTAAGTGGCACTATAATAGGAAGACTGACCATTTTGTGTAACACCATAGTTTCCAAAGCATTTAGATGAGTTTAAATAGATAATGACTTCAAACTAGAGACTTGAAATAGTTTGTAAATAGTAGAGATCCCGACTTTAATATAGGGTTTGAACCTACACTTGGGTAGGTTTTCAAAAACTTTTTAAAATACTTCCAGTGTGGTCTCATAGTGGTTTTCGAGTTCATTACAACCTATCTGATTTTAGTTCTATTTGTTAATATCAGAGTGTTTACCAAAGTATTCTCTACTAAAACCCATATTGCGTTTGTTAACTAATGGGCCATAAGCGTACGATTGCCCAATTCTACTTCGATTATTACATTACAATACTAATGTTTGGGACTATGGCTATTGCGTTTATTATTACTGCTAGTTCTAGTCTTGCTATGTATTTATATACATCATATACAAATTCCAAAATAGATAACCAATGGAAACATAAATCTTCAAGTCTTGTTTCATCCGTGATTACCTTCTTGCCTTTAGAACTGCTTGCCCATATTGTAGATTAGTTATTGAAAAGGGGTGAGATTCAAAGGAGTCTCAGTAGTAGCAGATATCACTTATATAAAATGCATACATAAAACACGCTAGATCAACCATCATATCATAACACACAACACATTCAATATTCAGAGATATTCATAATATGCAACGTAAAATTTATTCATAAGACACACTAGTCCATTTCCCACAACGTTGGGTATTCTACTTGGCCTTTGCCCTTCTCAATATGAATGCTTAATAGGCCTTATTGCCTATTTCATGTTCACAACACAAGCAATGACAATGGTAAAAACATGCATGTAAAAGAATACATAGTATTTAAAAAGAAAAGTTACTACCTGACAGCCTTTCCAATGTCCAGAAATGAATTACCAGTTCCTTGGTCATCCTAGGCAAATATCAAATCCTATATGTTAGAATTCATGAACGGATAAGTTATTACTTATCCAAATTCTTTGATAACTCAAGATACTTAAGTTGGTTATGTTTAAGGTTAGTGTATTATGCTAAATGAGTAGTTAATGTGCCTACACTAGCCCCCAAGTACTTAACTCTAGCCATGGAGTTCAAACTTATTACCATTTACCCTAATTGTCTTTTTTAATACACATGACAACCATAAGCTGCCAAAATTTTCATCTAACTTTGAAATTTCATAACTTTGTCTAAGAACCTCCAATTAGGGTGTTTCAAAGTCATATGTGACACTATTTAAGTCTACTTTATGAGAAAAATACCTCCTACTACCAATTATATGCACACAGTTCTAGAATCCTCAATCAATCCTCACTGCCATAAGATTCATTCCATATTCAATGCCTAATTTTAACATGTCATATCTACCAATGTACTAATCCAAAAGCCATATATAATATATCAAATTAAAGCTTTACATGTCTACAATTATTCTAAAAAAATATCATGACAATTGGATAACATTTGATCAGTCAAAAACAGGTCACAAACAATCTACCTTGAATCTGGCAGCATTTAACCCAAATAACGTCAAATTCCAATTTTAAGATTTTATATCCAATTCATCCAAGATCACAACCATAGGCTATTCCCACACAGTTTTTCTTGTAGAATCTATTGGTGACATCAAATTTATCAAAATCACACTCCTCCTTTATGCCCTGCACCTGGCCAAAACTCGCTTTCCAAGCCAACAATCAATAAGTTTGAAATTTCACTACCAAACTAGTCTAGTACTATCATTAAACATCATATATCCTCATAATCATGATCACAGCAACACAAAACCCTAGAAGCCCCATATTGACCGAAGCCTATGAAGCCCAAGAAACTCATAAAACTCAACCAATTCACAAGATATATGGCTCAAATGAAAGCAAAAGCTCTCCTCTTTCACTTTCTAAATTTATCCTTCCTTGGTACCTCAAAACTCCTTCCCTTTAGAAACAAAAACCATATAAATGTAGCCCTTAGTGAGAGGAACAATGTTTGTGAAGGCATCTAGAGCTAAAAAGGTGATTTGAAGGGTGAAATTGGGGCAAGATCACTTACCTTGCTTCTTTGTTCTTAAAGTTGCTCCTTTTTTCTTTTCCTTTCTTTTCTTTTCTTTTGGACAGCTCTAATATGTGAGGATGAGGGAGTGAAGTATTTAAATATTTAATCCTCATCCCATCTAAGTCTTGGCCAAACTTTTGAGTGAGTTGGGAGTGAGTAGTGAGGTGTCACAATCCTATAGCTTCTTGCAAAAAGTAATGTGGTTAATTAACCAAAGGTGGTTGGGTTAATTTGAACTTCATTCCTTCCCTCTCTCCTCTTGTCTTGACTAAAAATTCCCCTTTAAAGAGGAGAAAATATGTTGACCAAATTTCTTCTTGCACTCTTGCTTTTTGGTCAATTCTTCAAATTGGAGAAGGTTGAAGACTTGTTGACTTTTCTTCCTCTCTTCTTTTCTTTCTTTTTGACTTGGTCATTGGATATAAATTTGCTTTAATGGTTTTCTCTTTCTTTCCCTTTAGTCTTGACCAATTGCCCACTCAAACAAGAGGAAAGCGTGTTGTCCAATTGATCATATGTGTATAGGTTTAAGTATGACTTTAGTCTTCTTGGAAAGTGGTTTGACACTTTGACCAACTCTTCCTTTCTTCCCTTTTTTGCCCTTGGTCATCCCTTATCATTTTAAAGAGAAAGATTTACTTTGCTTTTTGCATCTTCATCATTACTTTTGCTTTTCAAGAGCAAATCCTAGCCCTTCATCTTGGTTTCCAATTCAAACCTCAAGATTAAGTGGTAAATGTCCCTTTTGCCCTTAATTATGCCAACATTAATTAAATTGCGATAAGATCTTTTATTTCATTTTATTTCCTCTTGTAAGACGTCTTTTCCCCTCTTTTTTGGATCCAAGTTAAGCTTTATATCATATTTGAATTTAGATTAAAGGGTTTGGGCATTATCTACAACTAATTTGAACAATAACTCATACTTTATTCCCAAAGTGGTTTCTTTCACTAATTACACTTGCTTTTGGATCTTTTAGCCCTTGAGTACATTTTAGGATATTACATTGTGCATTTTAACTTTGAACAACCAATTTTGGCTGACAACAAGCTTAGTCTTAAAATTATATCAAGATAATGTGAAGACCGCTTTCCAATTTGGAAATTTGGAAATTGGATGATGAACTCTACATGAAGCAACTTGAGGGTTTTGTAGAAACAATCATCCATGTAGTAGTATATGAGGTTTCACAAGGTGAAAACCTCACCAACTTCGAGATAATCGAAGAACACTACATAAGTGCCAAATGATCTTGAGTTAATTCTTTGTGAAATCATCCTTTGTCAAATGACATATGTTTAGCTGAAACAAGTGTCAAGGGAGTTAAAGGAATAAAGGATCAGAGTTATCCTTAAATTCTGAGCTGAAAGATCATGGGTTGAACAGAACATATCCTAAATGACAAGATAAATGGAGACTGCACAAGAAAGGTACAGTCTTTTCCACCTAAGACATGTGCAAGTGTTATTCTTAGGCATCTTAATATGCTAAATTGCAAACCCATGAACACACCTGAAGTTAAGGACACAGGCCTAGAGAGGTTACACGTCCTACAAGGAATCCAACATAGAAAATGTGGATAGAATCTTATAGTAAGAATATGGTTGATAACATTAATGTACGCATTGGTGTATACAAGACCAAATGTTTTTTTACAGGACTTGGAAACAATTTTTTGGTCTAGCTGTGAAAGAGATATTGTGAAACAAAAAGTTATGGTTTGAATGTTGATTACATTTGGGAACTAAGGTCTGTACAATGAAAGAGAAAGATATCGATGTATACCACAACTGTTCACTGTAGCATGCAATTCATACTGCATGTGCTTGAGAGTTACACTGCAATATGGGACATAGGTGACAGATGCTAGGATTGGTAGGCACAGCGGAAAATTAAAATTCAAAAGTTTTCCAATCCCTACTATGGATCTATCAACAGCATTTAAATCGAATAGTAGAGAAGCGTACCTTTCTTATATGTTCAGTCTTTCTTTTCGATCTCAAGGAGCTAACAACTCGGATCATCTCCCACCCTCTACCGATATCCACATGGATAGGAATCCAACACGAATAGCATGCTAGCACCACCAATGTCTCTCTCTAGAGTTTTCTCTTCTCAGGGCTCTCTATCTTGCTTTTTTCATCACCCGTAGAAAACCTTGGCTCACCCTTTTTAAATAACTAGTTAAGGCTTTCTATTTTTGTGATAGATATTGGATTTTTAAAATTAATCTTAATTAATTTTGAAATCAATATCATATCAATTAACAATTAATTGTCTTTTGATAAGAAAATTAAATAAATATGGTTTAATTAAAATCTGTCCAACAGTTTTAATTTAACATATTTATTTAATCTGAATAAAGAGCCAATGAAAATAGATTTAATTTATCTTTATAAATTAAATCGAGAGATTATATCTTTATCATGTTAGTTATTAAATTTAATTTATTAGATAAAACTAAATTTAAAACTAACACAATATAATAATATTATCATATATAATATATATACATATATATATATATATATGCATGTATGTATGTATTTCAAATATACATATATGTATATATAATATTATTAATTTTCTTTTTGAATATTTATATATATATATATATATGTTCGTCCACCCTAGATTAACTATCACATTCATTAAATCTGGATATATCATTAATTCAATGAATCTGAACATTATAACTCGTGTTGGGCTATTTTTGTATGCGACCCTATAGGCCCATATGAAGTTGGCAGTAGGCCAATGACTATACTAACCCACAAGTCGTAAGCGGCCTCTAGCAAGACATTACGACTACCCAATCCATACGAAAATCAATAAACCGATGGAACCTGTCATACAACCATATCATGTCCCTTTTGCCACACGATCTTTCAGTCAAGGATGAGGCATAGAGAATGTCATCCTCCTATTACTGACCATTACTTTCTCAATCCCTGAGTAGTTTGACTATATAAATGAAAACTCCTTTCAATCATAGTATGGTCATACATTGCTCAAACTCACTCATTGAGGGGCCCAGTAATATCTCTCTACTAATATGAGGGATAAATTCCATCTTGACCATTCACATTCCTCTGCATGAAAACCACCAAGCCCAAACATAGCCTTTATCATCACATAATCAAAGGTAACTTTTGACTAGGTCAAAGTTGAGCGACTCTCATGTAGGAATCTATAATGATCTCAAGTCAAAAGGCATAGTGATGCGGTTATACATGAGATAAGCTTATGACTTGATCCATACAGCTTTCTCATAGCAGGTCGGTCCAGCACCTTGTACTCTTACAGTGCCTAGGACTTTGATTCATATCGTATCTCTATACCTCTTCAAAGTCATACTGGTCTTATTTCATCTTTGCTCGTATAGATAACCGATCATGGACATTTAGGACAATCATTATGATTTATCCAAGGATAGTTATCATAGTGAACATGCAAATAATATAATAACAAATGGAGAAGTTGAATGAATAATAATGTTCAAAGTACAATGATTGGCCCCTAGGTCACAATTTCCAAGAAAAGATCCCTGGTTCACAGCAGTGTGTGTCCCAGCAAGGAAAAATCCTTCTATGATGCCTTTAAGACTTAGGCTGCATTACGAAAGCTTAGTTTGGTGACAACTACTTTAGCTGAAGCTCCATGATCACACACAATTCGGTTAAAAGAGTGAAAACTAAGAAAGCGACTAAGTCAAGATGGACTGATGTTTAGTCAAAAAGGAAGATTTACTTCTAGATATAAGAGATGAGCTAGTGTCTATTGTAACCCCCTCCATAATTATATCTGAAATACGCGATTAAAATGAATTAGAGACCAACAATTAGCAAAACTCATTTTCAAACCCATCTACACGAGAGGGTTTTCACAAATACTTTTCAAAATCCAAACAACCTGGTCTCATATTCACATTTTGAATATAATTTCACACAGTGCAGCTAATCACATTTATATATCAGAGTACACAATACAATTCCCAGTCAACCACGGGTTCATACCTTTACTAAGGATTTATAAATGCCTATTAAAGGGATTACACAATATCCTTTCAAATACACATCTAAATATACATCCCAAATACATATCCAAAATTTTTGGCGTGGCACTAATCTACGATTTAACATCATAGCGGCTGCACTCCATGGATCTTCGTCAAGACGGCTGCACTCTAGGATTGTCATCACGACGATTCCATGCTAGGGTTCATCATCACGGTGGCTCCACACTACGGTACCAGAATTCTCCGTAGGTAGCCCTATGTGATCAGATTTCCCATAGGTAGCCCTCTCCAATCAGAACTCTCTGTAGGTAGCCCTTTCCTATCAGAATTTTCTGCAGGTAGTCCTTTCCAATCTGAATCCTCTGTATATAGCTCTATCCAGTTGGTCATCTCAAGATGAAGGTATCATTGTAACAAGAACTCATTCACACATTCCATCTTCTGTCTCAACCTTGAGACCATATCTCTTAACTATTTATGGTTCCATCATAAACCATTCTCAAGTCAGTGACACAGTCCAATTTCATACGTCAAAGCGATAATCCGCACTAACGATCAACACCCTTTAAATCATCTAACATAAATGATCATTAGTCATGGAGAAACCTTAAGACAATCACTATGTCTCAAGTCTCCATGACCCTATCAACTCACTTCCCAGGGGGTCACCCATCCTAGGATTTCCCTAGGTTGAGCATGCTTAACTTTCGCATACCTATGCCCAAACACAGATACCGGCTTCCACTGCTTTCATCCACGGGTATCTCGTGACTACCCTCGTCTCAAAAGATGCGATAGCTATCTCCGGTCACCATAATATTGGGTGTGGACCGCACATCGGCCTTGGCCGTATCCACTTCCTCGGGTTCCGCAATATCCTTAAACCATTCTCGTCTAGTATTGCACCACTAGCTGACCTTCGGTACTCACCATTTCTCATGCCATTTAAACACTTCCATAGTATTTCTAGGGGTTATATAAGCCTATTATGAAAATTTATAAAAATGCCCCCGGGGACCCGACCCGGCCATGACGTACCCAGTCCGGCTGTACTTTTCCTGAAATTCTATCCTGGGCTATCCTGACATATTTTTGTCCAAGGAATCCATTCCGAACTCAGAATTATCAAATTTATTGTCAAATTACAAATTTACCCTTGGCAGCCCCACTTTAAGGGTTTCAAGGGCATTTTCGTAATTATGCTTTTTCGGCCTTTTCTGAAAAAGTGACCAACTGTAACCCTACCTAATTTTTGCTCATGAACTCAATGGAACCATCAAAACATTGAAAATCCAACTCTAACCCCTCTAAACTAGACTTGGCTGAAATTCTCAGTTGCCCGGAAAAAATTGGGGTTTTTCAGTTTCGGCTGCGTAAACGTGTTCCTTTCTACTCCTAACCACTTTATTGACTATTCCATTAGGTTACAACTACCATTTATTACCAATTTGGTCAGCATAATAGCCCCACACACCCATTTTACATTTTTGAAACCAATGACAATCCGGTGAAATTTCACCGATTAAATTGTCCACAATGGCCAGAATAGTCAATATACAAGAGTTTGGAAGTTACCTCAAGCTCCCACTAGCTTTTCCTCTTCTTGGCTGAAAACCCTAGCCTTCACACACCCAAAGATGGCTGCCCAACCTTAAATCACATAGAAGAGTAGCTTAGGATCGGAGTTATACGCGTTAGGAACCGATTTACCGAAGAAATCAACCTACCGTACAAGTTCTCTTCTCCTTTCTCTGTCTAGAACATGGCTGCACTTCCTCTCTCTAAATGCTGAACTTCACGTCAATTTATGGGACTTGGAGGAAGAAGATTATGTTAAAATATTATATCCCATATTTACTTTATGCCTTTTTAATTATTGAATCAAGTAAATTTCCAAAAATTGGTCTTTTATGCACATAAAGTCCAATTGAACTTGTAAATAATATTTCCCACTTTGGTCAGCCCACTTTCATGTCCCACATCCCATATGAGAGGCCAAATGAGCTGATATGCATTTGTTTCAAAATTACATCATTTGCTATCACAAATTTTCCCATTTTCGGATTTATGTAAATCCTGGCAAATTTTCTGCCCAAACTTTGAAAAATCATAACTAATTATAGAAAAATTGAATTAGAGTTATCCCAAAGGCTATAGAACTCTTATTGAGTATAGTTTCAAGATAAAATATATCCTTTTACTATTTTGAAGCACATCATTCCCAGATTTTTAATGTTTACATGTTGTTCCAGAAATTTTACAGTTTTTCTATGCTGACTTCAAAAATTCATAACCTTTTGTATATAGCTCTAATTGAGTCATATAACTATCAAATTAAAACTTAGGATGTCTACTTTCATCCTGTAAAATTTCATAATTTTTGTTCATCATTTGATTATACAAAATCACATTACAAACTCACTACCTCATAGGTGATTTCACCAAAAGCATAATTACTTTATCCAAAATTCACCATTTTACTTTCTTTAATATGCAACCACCGCCTCGATAAAGACCACAATTAGCGTTTAAACACGTTTAATAATCGAATGAGAGATCCGGAGTAAATAAAAACTTTTTAAAACACTTGTACAAATAGATCTCTGTTCATTCATTTATAAAATCAATAGGCCTATTCGGTTTGTCACATATATAATATCAGAGTATCAGCACAATTCCCGATGTTCACCTAGGATAATAGCATTAATCCAACAGTTTATACAAGGCATCATTGCCCATCTCAATATCCATACCAAGGATTACACAAAACTATAATACTATAAATCTATTCAATATATACATTTGTCCAAAATGATAACCAGTTCAGTATAAAACCAAAATATCTAACTAAGACTACAGCCAGCAGTCCTAATCGTCCTTGATCACTTGCTTGTTCTTCGATCCACTTGCCCTGTCTAAAAAATGTTATTTGGAAAGAATGAGATTCTAGAGAATCCCAGTAGCAATAGTTTACGTATATGATGCATATATACAAAGCAAGTAAACATATATCACAATGCAGCAATCAATATTCGAGACCGGGTTTTCGCCACGTCCCCTAACTGTATCTGTAATCAAGGCCGGGCTTTCACCACGTCCTTTCACTGTAACTGTATTCAATGACTAATGCAAACAAACAATGCAATATACATGATATAGGATAAAATGTCACTACCTTGTTCTTTCCGTTCTTGTTCAGGCGTATGCCTTCTATGTTCCGGGCAAATATCAAATCCTATAATCATTAAGGACGATAGGTTATTACTTATTCCAATACTCAAATGACTTCAAAACACTTAGTTTTGGTTATCATTAAAGTCCCTTAAGTAGCTATGAAAGTCTCTAACAATAGCCTACAAGGATTGGGAAGTACTAGGTTGGAAATCACTTTTTAAAATCACAAGGTGCTGAAAACAGGGGTTGGCTGCAGCCAAAAAACCTCTGGCTGCTGCCAGAAATAGCACAGAAAGTTTCTGGCTGCAGCCAAGAATTTTCTGGCTGCGGCCAGGAAAATGCTGTTTCTTGGCTGAACTTCGAAAAATAATAACTAATTCTAGAAAAATCAAAATGAGGTGATTCTAAAGCCAAATGAAAGGTATTTAAGTCCTCTTCATAGAAAAAATATGGGTCATTACTGAAAATCACCACAAAAATACAGATTTCAAGAAACATCCACCTTGCTTCAGAATTGATCCCAGATTTAATATCAGACTTTGGACAGTCATAACTCCTAGCATACCAAACGAAATGACACAAAATATATGTCCATTTTGAAGCTTGATAAGTGATCTTTAAGACTGCAAAGTTTCATAATTTTCCAACACCATTTGCTATTTTAAAACGTCCATACAAAATCACTGCCAGAACAAAGTTTCTTACTAACCAAAACTTGTCACTTTCAAAACCAAGTTCCCAATGGTTAAAAATTCACATTTGACACTTCTCCCACATAATTTTCCACAAGGAACACAATGGCAACCTCAAAATGACCAAAATTCTACTCCATTATCATGCTTTGGTTTTGGGCAACACAAACATCAAAATTCCAAACTCATCCAAACATACCATTTCAATCACCAATCAATTCTATCTATCCCAAACTTCCCACAAGACACCATTTCCATGCCAATAACATACCAAACACCACAAGACCCTAATTTTCGAAAATAGGGTTAAATTCCCAAAAATTCCAACTTAACCAAATGACCACAAAACTTATATCAAAATGCTCAACTTACTCACCTCTTTAACTTTCCCACTTATCACTCCCTCATACAATCTCCTCCTAATTAATCCTCCACTTAGTTAAACTAACCAATTCCATTAACCCATTGGCTACATATCTCATTTCTCCTTATTTAGCAATTAATTTTCCCATTAATCACCAACTTAAAGCCAATAATTCCATTCTTTAAATTCTCCATCAATTATGACATATAAATTAATATTGTCACCAATATACATTATTTCCACTTTAATCCGATAATTATCCTCAATAATTATCATTAGCCCTTAATCAAAAATTGAGGCGTTACATAATACCCCAAAGATATAAGAATCATTAGGGAATAAATTTGGGCTCCTACTAAACTGGGGCTTAGTAGTTGATATAATTTGGGAGCTATCAATGCTAATTTAAGATGATTTTCTTGAGATTTTGTAAGATATTAAGTTGGTGCATTATCTGGGGATTTTATTTTAAATATTCTAATTTTCAATATTTTGAAGGAAAAATAATAATAAAATAAAATGATGCCATATTATATTTATTTTTGTTTTATGTTACTTTTTGTTATTATTATTAAATAGTTTTTTCCCCTAGGCACGCAGGTAGGTGACGTGTTTTGATTTCAAACTAATTGGACAATGGACATAGAGCTACATGGGCCAACATCCGAGAGTCACCGTTTTGGGCTAGGAATTGGAATTACTTTGACTGGACAATTGACAGCCAAGAGCGCAAAGGACGATAGCGTTTTGGAAGATGAGCTGAAATTGGATGACCTAAGGGATAAAAGGAAGCTACGGACTGAAGACTCGGGCGCGAATAGATATATCTGCATCATCTTCACGATTGAGAAGCGTCTTCTTTATCGGTTGCGAGAGAATCAGAAAAACAGAGAGAGCAAGGCAGAGAGAGGGAGAGGAAGCATCGGGCACCTCTGGTTCGTCATCGTCTGCATAGGGAGGACGAGAGGACTTGTGGAGGTGATGGAATCAAGGACCAGGGGTGCTGCCGTGATTGGTTCTTCTGCACAGACGCCGTCCAAACCAAAGAAGAATCAGAGGAGCCAAGCACGTGTCTGCTGCTTTGTTCTTTAAGGAGGCACTGTCATTGCTGCAACTTCTTCTAGCGAGCTGGACGGAGATTGAAGAGAGGAAGGAAGAGGCGGCTGTTACAAGGGAGACCATTGGAAACAGAGGAGGTGGAGCAGCTGAACCAGAGGAAAGGAGTTAGGCTAGTTACAGTCAGAGTGGATCGTCTTCTGCTTCCCAAGCTAAATTAGAGTGAAGAGACCAAAGGAGAACACCATTCATATACTCAGTTTGCACTTCATTGATCATCTTAATTCCTTATTCCTTATGGCTCTCAATTCTGAATTTATTGTTGTTGGTTTTGAGATGATGCTGTGTAGCTAGTTAATTTGCCTTAGGATTATTTCAAACCATTGCAAGGATTGAGACTTATTATTATTCTCTTTAGTTGTTAATGACAATTATGTGTTAATTTTATCTTGTCCCTAATGCTTCTATGTGACTGGCCATTACTTAGATTGTTATGTTCAATTAAATTAAGCTTGAGAGAGTTAATTTAATTGTAGAACTTAGGTAAAATTATGTTAGACTTGAAGTTTATGATTAAATTGATGGTTTGTTAGTAACATAGAGATATAGTTACTAACCTAACATTGTCAAATTAAGGTTGTTGCTTAATGATTATTTTCTCTTAACTGTAGCAAGAGATTGTGCATGTTAATTGAGGATATAAATTTGGTTTTGATTTGAGAAAGCTTAATCAAATACCTTTAAACCTTAGACTAACATGTAATGTCATTTAATTTCTAATGGAGTGGTAATTACTTAAGTCTCATGAATTGCAATGGTTAGAAATAATCCTATGCTCCTCTTGTTTTGAAGTAGAGTTTTAATTTAGTTTTAGTCAAATTGCTTTCCTTTTCTTGAATTCAAATAATCTTTAGGATATAAACTCTCTAAATGGTTTTACTCAACCTAATTGATAGCATAATCATGACAATTAATCCACTTTTGTCTTAGTCCTCGTGGGAACGATCTTTACTTATCACTTTATTACTTGACGCGATCCGTGCACTTGCGGTAGCGAACAAGTTTTTGGCGCCGTTGCTGGGGACTAACAGCAAAAGTTTTGTGGTTAATTGTTGTAATTATGTGATTAATTATGCTTGAGTTTTCTTTTTCTTAACTCTTTGTTTTCTTTTGTTTTGTTTATTATCTTAGGTAGTTTTGTTAATTTTGTTGGTTTGGTTGTTTTGTGTTTGTTAGTTACTTCTTGTCTATGGATTATCCTTGGTGGATCAATGAAACAAGTGGTGGATTTGCACATGATAATGATTATCTCAATTCTTATTATGACCCTTATGTTTGTGAAGCTCAATATGAGTACATCTGTTGCAATTACTGTGGAGATAATCATTATAGTGAGCAATGCCCCCATTTCTCAACCTGGGATTACATGGAGAATGATTTTGCTAAGGCTCAAGCTAATTTGTATGATGATACTTTTAGCCTTAATCAGAATCAAGATCATTCAATGTCTTGAGATCCTCATTATTCTTCTTCATATGCATCACATTCTCATATATCACTTAATACCTTTGTAGATAAAACCACCCCCATTCATGAGAAGAAGCCCACACTAGAGGATAAGCTTCAGTGCATTCTTGATAATGTGAAAGAAATGAATGATTGGACAAAACAAAAATTTCATGAACATTCATTAGCTCTTAAATATGTAGCATTGCAAGCAAATGAAATAGCTTCTTCCCTTGAATCTTTGAAGCAAAAAGATATTTTCCATGATATTTCAAGTGAACAATTAACCATGGGGAGTGAGGAAGTGTTGTCAACAGTCTGCAATACTTTGGTGGGTGACTGTGAGTTGGAATTTAATGTCGATGAGAAGAACACTGAGTGTTCAGTTGAGGTTTCAATTTTGGAGCCTAATCCTTGTTGTTTTGAACAAGATAATAGAGAGGAAATCCCTGAGAATTGTGATCTTGATCTATCCACTGATGTTTTGACTCTTACTGATGAGAGTCTAGTAGATTTTATTGGGTGTTCTAAATTCTTAGAAGCTCCTACTTTTGTTTGTATGGATATGATTGTTGTGCTTTATTTGAATTCAGTGAATGCTTGTACTTTGAGATTGTCTATGATTGCAGAAGTACAAGTAATTACCTTGAATGATCATTTTTCATATCTGAAACCTTGTTGCTTGAAAAGGAATGAAGACAAAGTAATCATGGTGTTTGATACTTATGATTAGTGGTTTGTTTTGAGTAGTCTGGCTGAAGACTATAAACTTAGCGCTGCTTGGGAGGCAACCCAAGGTTTGGTTTGATGTTTTGGTTTGATTTTGTAGGACTTTTGTAGCCCCTAATAATGTGTTCCACTTTGGTAGCCACAAAGAAAAGCATTCAAGAGCACAAGACAAGGATTGAAAGGGGAGTTTCCTTCTACTTTTCCTCGTTGTGTTTGAATTGATTGTTGATAACATATTATGGGATAAGAGTGATGGTTTAGTCTAGTTTTGCATGTGCTTGCTATTTGTTAATGACTATTGATTTGATTGATAGTACTTGTTAGTTTTGCGCAATTTGTGAAAATTTTAGATCTTTGAAGCTTTTGCTATCCCTACACTTGGATATGGTTAGTTCTTCACTTTCATTACTTAGTGTTACTTGTTCACATTGAGGACAATGTGACATTTAAGTGTGGGGGTGAGGGTACCATTGATTTTGTATGACTTGTCCTCAATTATTTTGGAAATATTGAAAAACTTCTTTGGTTTTGATCATAAATAGACAACTAAAAAAAATTGCTTTTCATGGAAGCTCGGATTTTATTTGTACATAGTGTCAAAGTTGGTTTGATTTAAACTTGAAAGGATTTAGTTTGATTAAGATTCAATTCTATTTTCTTATAATGCTAGTAAATAGACAAATAATTTGGCTTGGGTAAATGACTTTAGGATGCTTAAAACCGGTGAGAAACTTGAGCCTAAATTTTCATTTCTTTCAAGAGGGAGTACACTTATTGTTATTTCATCTCTAGAACTTGTTTTGAATCTTTTTCAAAACTTAAAATCCCTTTTGAATGCACAAAAATGATTTAGGCATTCATTTTCATACTTAGTTTGGCCAAATGACCTTCCTAATCACATGAATCCTTTGCTTCACCCATTTGAGCCTAAAATTCCTTTAAAGATAAATTGCATGAACTAATTAGCCCTTTGTTTCAGCTGATGCAATTTCTCCCTTATCTTTTCCTTCACTTTTTACTTTAGTAGGTGCTAAGTTGTACAATTTACAAAAGAGAGAAGGACTTGGTGAAAGAAAAGAAATATTTTATAGATTTGAAAAAAAAAAAGAGAAAATAGAAATAGAAAAAGAAAAGAATTATAGACATGAAAAGAAAAAGAAAAAGGATATGAAAGAATGAAGGAATAAAAAAAAAGAATAAGAGTTCATTTTTGTCAAGCTTGAAACATCTTCCTTCTTCATGAATTTAATTGAAATGCTTAGCACTAATTAAAGTATCCATCTATTATCACTTTCATTTCATTATCCTACCTTATTCATTACAACCCTTGAAAAAGTCCTTTTGATTTATGTATGCAATGGGATAATACAGTAGAGATTGAGATGATAACCAAGCCTATGGTAGATGAGTTGCAATAAGTTGAAGGGAGTGAAACACAAGCCTTAATTATCTTGAGAGAAGAGTGCAAACACTTTGACTAGTTAGGGATATTCTATTATGATTTATCTATGCCAAATGATTTGCCCTGCTACTTGCATTGTTAGAAAGTGGAAATGATTTCTATAAAGACTTAACTCTTGAAAGTTTGAATTGCTTCCAATTTTGTATTGCTTGCGAAAAAAATCTTGCTTCCATGGTTTTCTTAAGTTGTTTATGAATTAAAATCTTGAGGACAAGATTTGATGCAAGTGTGGGGGTGTGATGACTCCCTATTTTTAATATATTTGAGACACATTTTGATATAATTTGGGAGCTATCAATGCTAATTTAAGATGATTTTCTTGAGATTTTATAAGATATTAAGTTGGTGCATTATCTGGGGATTTTATTTTAAATATTCTAATTTTCAATATTTTGAAGGAAAAGTAATAATAAAATAGTAGTCCACTTATTTCAGGCTTATTTTCTAGCCTCAAATCTCAAAATTCGGGGTATTATATAACACCCATGTTTTGAAAGCATATAGATGGCATAAGTGTAGTAATATCTTTAAAAAGGAGACCAGTAATCTTTTGTAAACAACGGAAGTCCCAACTTCAAGCAGAGTGTGGAGCTATACTTGAATGGGTTTTCAAAAATCTTTTCAAAAATCATTTTCAGATTGGGTCTCATATTATTTTATGATTTATTTTAAGCCATCTGTTTTAGGTTCATTTCTTCATATCAGAGTATTTACTAATAAGTTCTCTGCTAAAACCCAAGCTAATATGTTTAATTAACGGCCCTAGGTGGACGGCTGTCCACTACTGGTACGAATGTCGTTGCGCGCTCGCTTGTATACAGGCGGTTACATACATGTCAGTATGAGACTGACCACACTTAAATACAAATTACATACAATCTCCAAAATAGATAACTAACAGAAAATTAAATTCTAAGTCCTTTGCTTCATTCGCCCGTGTTTACCTTCTTGCCTGAGGAACTACTTGCCCGAGCTGAAAATTTGTTTTGGAAAAAGAGGGTGAGATTCAATGAATCTCAGTAGTAACAGATATCACTCATATAAAATGCACATATATCATGCCATGTCAACCAAAGTTACAGTACAATCAACATATTCAACATTCAAAGATAAATTCACAATATGCAGAAAGCATAAAGTTACCAATTCAAGGACAACCATCCCTTGTCATAGCACTGGGAAATTCTATTGGGCCTTAGCCCTTCTCATATGAATGTTTTAAATTCACAATGGTACAAACATGCATATAACATATCACATAGTATGTGAGGGATAAGTTACTACCTAACAATTTTTCCAAATCTTGATCTTGATTGACATGCTTTGAACGTCCTAGGCAAGTGTCAAGTCCTATAAATTATAATTTACGGGCAATGAGTTATTTCTTAGTCCAACTCTTCATAAATTATTCTCTTATGTTGGTTACCATTAGGGTCACTACATTAGGCCCAATATGAAGCTAATAAGCTCAAGCTACTCCAAATGCTTAATTAACTCTTAAATGTCCAATTTTATTACAAAAACACTTTGCTTTGAATTTTCACACAATTACCAAAAGCTGGTAGATTTTTCACTGAACTTTGAAAAATCATAACTAATTCTAGAAAAATCGAATTGGGGTGATCCAAAATTCTATATAACCCTCATTAAGTCTATTTTAAGGGAAAAATACTTTCAGTAGTTGTCTGACTACGCACACTTCCCAGTTTTTCTTTTTCTCCCTGCTGCCAGCAAATCTGACTAGTTTTAATGGTCTACTTCAAACATTCATAACTCCTAGTATACTTATCGAAATCCTTCATAATACCTATCAAATTAAAGGTCTATAAGTGTACTTTAATTCTGGAAAATATCATAATCAACAGATGAATTTTGGATAGTGAAAGTTTTGCCACAACAAAACTGCCAAACAAAAACGCACACTGGCAACTTTGTTGCACAAGCAGACTTAATTTCCAATTTTTGAATCTTTAAACCAGTTTGTCAAAAATTATAACCAGAGCCTATTCCCACACAATTTTTCATGTAGAATCCAATGGAAAGCTCAAAAATACCAAAATCAAATTATTTCTACTAGATTTAGCCCCCAACCAAAATCTGCCTCCCAAAACAACAAAAATTCCACTTTGTGATTTTAATAACCAACAAGTCTAATACTTCTCCAAACATCATATATCACCTTATATATGATTAAAACATCTTCCTTCTTCAAAAACACCCCTTGAATGAAATTCATGGGTGGTTCAAGAGCTAAGAAAAACTCAATGAAATCACAAAGTATTCGGTTTAAAAGAAAGCCTACGCTTACCTCTTTGCGTTTCTACAAGTGGTTCGGTTTTCCGGTAGTACTCCAGTAGACTAATTGGCACAAAACACCTCAGATGAGAAATCTAAGACCATAGAATTAAAGCTTATAGTGAGTAGAGGAAGTTTCCTGAAGGACTTACCGGACAATAACGGTGATTCAGGGTTGAAATCGGCTCCGGTAGTCAAGAAAACTCACTATTCACTTCTCCTTCTCTCTTCTTGTGTTCTTAAGCTTAAGAAATCTGATTCCTCTTTCTCTTTCCATGCTTGCACGAAATTTTGCCATTTAATTAGGCATGGATGGTTGTGATTTAATCACATAAAATGATCTCATCTCATCTTGCCACATGTCACAAGTTTAAGGCTTAAGAGTGCCACGTGTCATGCAACCATTGGTTTTCCACTTTTCTCTTTCTTCTGTGGGTCATAAATGGTCAAGGGAAGGGGAGGCCTGACAATTTCCCCATACTCCTAGGTTCGGTGCTCGACTCGTAAAGTAAGCGACCCAGTCAGAGACCGGTGAATTCTTCGGACTCAGATGCTAGATGGCGTACTCCGGAGATGACAACACGAAAGGCTTAAAGTGGGTGTAATGATGTGTAATGATGAGGGACACATGTCACCCCCTCATTTGGCCAACACAAAAACTTGTTTTTACTTTGTAATAATTTTGGGACACTTGTCATTTCCTTACTTGGCCAACACAAAAGATGTGTCATCATGAGTCATAATGAGCTATCATTACATACTTTACTGAAATTCTTTTTAATAAAGTTACTCCATCGGTTCATTACCTGGAATTCCATGTAGGACCCACGTGGGACCATGGCACGCATATCAAGGCACGTCACGAAATGCCTGAATTCCTCCGATCTCGCAACTGACGCCCCTGAACCCTACAACCACCGACGAATTTTACTCCGACTTCTTACACTTGTATTTTTACAATATTGACTTCTCGATTCCGTGAATGACACAATGGACATTTAGGAATTCCGAAAGTAACTCTACCTTTAATTTGTAAATACCGATATTTATTTTATTCTACTATTTCCATATTTACACATTTTTAGTATTGCAAAATTTGGTATATTACATATTACATCTGTGGTCAACCCCTTACTAGTTCTATGTGTAGTTTGTAAGTGCGGATACTATGTGCATAGAAAGCAATGAGTTAATCAGTATATTAACTTGAGAGGGATTAGATCTGCCATGAGTAATGTATATGGGAAAATCTTGGGCATCTGAGGCAACAAATAGATAGCTTGCAGATATATAAAGGGTATCCTTGAATGCTGATCAGTATGAGGGATTTCTATTATCATACCCACGCGGTCACGATAGACGCCAAGTATGAAACAAGCATGAGTAACAAACACACGATGGGTGGCCCATCAAGTGCAAGTAGGAGTGTTGGACTTCGGTTCCAAGTCTGCCCTTGATGGGCCAGACTATTTGATTAGGAAACAAGTAGCCTTATCAAATAAGAAACAAATCAATATTAATTATGGATTTGTTAATTGAGAAATAAGTAATTGTATATTAGGAAATTAATCAAGAATTAATTTCCTAATTATTACTTAGAAGGTAAGTAGAAGTGCACATAACTTCCTAATTAGTTATCTCCCTAAACCTCTATAAATAGGATATGTCTCTCTTAGTTGAATCTCATCCCTGCCATTAAGCTATTTGGCAATTTCTTTCTTGCTCTGATGATCTGCTGTGGCAATCCTAATTAGACTCTAGTAGTCTAATAATTGCATGAGCATTATTATGTTCAAGTCATAGAGCATTGGTGCTTTGATCCGGATCCGAATGTGGATTCACCCCGGTACACAAGTCTCTTCTCTCTCCTAATTTTCCTTCAAGTTTAGCTAGTGGCAAATTAAGCACAAATAACTTGTTATTAGTTAAGTTTTTGTTCTTGTTATTTGTTATACAAAGATGTTTATTCACTTAGTTTTTCGAGTAATTCTTAACCATGTCGCTATTTAAACTGGTCAATACACACAAATAACTCATCACTGTCTTAGTTGTTCTTGTCATTTGTTATGCAACAGTTATTACTCACTCACTTAGCCATTCTCGTCATTCATATGGAGGTTCCTACTTAAACTTATCAATGCACGCACACAAATAATAACTTGTTATTTGTTAAACAAAACGTATTATTTGCTTAGTTGTTCTTGTCATTGTTATGAAGGTTCCTACTTAAACTTGTCGGTGACAACGCACAGATAACTTGTCACTGGCTTAATTGTTCCTGTCATTTCTTAGTTGTAATTCTTTTAATTGAAAGTTGGACGCAATTTCCAACTAGGGCACCATTTTTATAACACTTTGGGCCACCTGTTTATTACACTTTGAATCCTATTACTAAGTAACCAATTAATCCCGATGAGCCTTTGTGACGAATCCTTATTTTACCATATATTTTCATGACTTATTTAGGGATTTTATTATGATTATTGAGGTTAAAATGTATATATTAAGATGATTTGGGGTTAAGGTTGATTGTTTAGAATTAATGCTTATAAGGGTAAAAATGTCACATGATTTTTCCTTAGCACTTAGCTTTTGGATTGTATGAAATTACAATATATGTGTAACTCATTTAAGCAAAGGGAGACAATATTTGCAAAAATGTAAAAATAGTAGCCAAGGACCTCTAATCTATCACCAATGAGGACCAAGCAAATGGCAAAGAAGGACCAATTTAATACGGAGTAGATAACAATGAAGGACCGGCTAGATGAACGTCACAAAATTCAAATTTTAAGCCTCTGTGCCATTCGCTGCAATGAATGTCACAAAATTCAAATTTTTAAATACGACTTGATGATGATCTCTCAGATCCTGGATGAACTATGAAAGCCAAAGACTTATCTCTAGGAGGTTCCATTTCATATGTTCATCCATTACATTCATTCATCTATTCCAAATATAAGAAACTATATAAACAGGGGAAAATCGCTAATAAATACTGAATAAGCAAATTAATTGCTCTTTGCCACCAACACACATGGGGTACTCAACTTGCATTAAAATTGAACTTAAAAAGACAAACAAGCCCTCAGTTCAGCGTCTGAATCTTAGGCGGGAGAAAGGAGCAATTGCAGATCTGAATCCCTTCTTCTTCTTCCATTTCCGGCTGCAAAAGTTCAGCGTTGTCTCCCCTCACTCGGCCGTCTCCTTGGCTTGTGTCTGTTGGCAGTGTCATCTCCAGCTACTCCTCCAGCGGCCGTCGTCTCATTGGCTCGTGTTCTTCGGATCTGTCGTCTCCAAGTGCTCCTCCAGCGGCCGACGTCTCCTTGGCTCGTGTCCTTCGGCAGTGTTGTCTCGGGCTACTCCTCCAGCGGCCAGCGCCAGCGCCGGCGCCGGCGCCTAGTCCTCAAGCAACCGTCGCTTGCTCCTCCAACCTAAATGCCTCCTTCATTCACCTGATCTTTTTCATACGTGGTCAATGGTCATCCACGCTATGTGCAAAGGATGAAGATCCATTATGTGCCAATGATCTGTCGTTTTGTGCAATTACTCTTCCTTCATGTGCCAATGATCTGTTTTGTGCAATTACTAATCCATTATGTGCAATTGATCTTCTATGTTGTGCACCTGATCTTCCGTTTTGTGCAATTGCTCTTTCATGATGTGCAATTGATCTTCCATTCTGTGCAACGGATCTTTTCCATACGTGCCCAATGGTCATCTACACTATGAAAAAAATTCATTCCACAAAATGGGAGATCAATTGCACATTATGGAAGAGTAATTGCATATAATGGAATATCATTGGCACAATGGATCATCGTTTACACCATGAAAAAGATCCATTGCACAAAATGGGAGATCAATTACACATAATAGAAGAGTAATTGCACAAAACAGAAGATCAAATGCCCATCGTGGAAGATCAATTAAACATCATGAAAGATTAATTGCACAAAATGGAAGATCATTGGCACATGAAGGAAGAGTAATTGCACAAAACGACATATCATTGGCACATAATGGATCTTCATCCTTTGCACATAGCGTGGATGACCATTGGGCACGTATGGAAAAGATCCGTTGCACAAAACGGAAGATTAATTACAAATCAATGAAGAGTAATTGCATACAATGGAAGATCATTGGCACAATGGATCATCCTTTACACCATGGAAAAGATCCATTGCACAAAATGGGATATCAATTGCACATCATGGAAGAGTAATTGCACAAAACTGAAGATCAAATGCACATCATGGAAGATCAATTGAACATCATGATAGATTAATTGTACAAAACGGAAGATCATTGGCACATGAAGGAAGAGTAATTGCACAAAACGACATATCATTGGCACATAATGGATCTTCATCCTTTGCACATAGCGTTGATGACCATTGGGCACGTATGAAAAAGATCAGGTGAATGAAGGGGGCATTTAGGTTGGAGGAGCAAGCGACGGTCGTTTGAGGACTAGGCGCCAGCGCCGGCGCCGGCCGCTGGAGGAGTAGCCCGAGACAACACTGCCGAAGGACACGAGCCAAGGAGACGTCGGCCGCTGAAGGAGCACTTGGAGACGACAGATTCGATGAACACGAGCCAATGAGACGACGGCCGCTAGAGGAGTAGCCGGAGATGACACTGCCGACAGACACAAGCCAAGGAGACGGCCGAGTGAGGGGAGACGACGCTGAACTTTTGCAAGCCGAAAATGGAAGAAGAAGAAGGGATTCAGATATGCAATTGCTCCTTTCTCCCGCCTAAGATTCAGACGCTGAACTGAGGGCTTTTTTATCTTTTTAAGTTCAATTTTAATGCAAGTTGAGTACCCCATGTGTGTTGGTGGCAAAGAGCAATTAATTTGCTTATTCAGTATTTATTAGCGATTTTCCCTATAAACAGAAACATTAGGATATAATTTGTTATACAAATATAATTTAGAAGTAATTAGATTATATTGTCTCATCCTTATTAATCTGTAATTATCACTTAATTAGTTAGGAAGCCAAATAATTCGCTCCACAATAAAGATTGACTTAGGTTATTTTTCACTGTAGTGCATTATTAATATAAATTTATATGATAGCCTGGCGACGTGACTCTTCACTTTATGTCTTGGATACCTCTTTCCAATGATCTTTCCAAACAAAGTGGAAATGGAACCTGGTCCTCCCATTTTTGTGATCTCACTATTCCACAACTAAACAAGTATTTTTGAGTCCTACTATGGCACAGTTTGAAGTGAGACATATATTATTCAAAGTTTAAAAATACTATAACTTGGTCTAAATTCTCATATATTGATAAAATTAGAAATGCAGCCCAATGCGTTGCAATTGATACATTACATTAATATGTAAAGAATTATGACGCAATATTTTAGTTATAAATCAACTACATTTTCTAATTGGAATTTAACTTCAAATGCCCATTGATAATTGATTATTAACATAAAATATAAATCACAAAATCCATGAGAATTGCACTATATCAATTCTGGATAAGAATAAGACAGCTCCATTTTTATTTTTATTTTTATTTTTTTGATACATGAATTTAAGGAAAGGGGTTAGGCTCACCCACGATCCAAGGGCAAGACTTCAAGTTAAGATGCCTCCCCCAACCTCGACTAGACTACAAGTAAGTGGACTTCCCTGGGATCGAACCCTCTCCCTTTGGTGAGAGTGTCCGACCCCTTCGCTAGCTGAACCCAAGAACGAGGGGTAAGATGGCTCAATTTTAGGTCTACGTAGTTTTGGATTATAACAGATTTTAGCCGAGTCTTTTCTTGAAGCATAACATCCAGTAACTAGGACGGTTTGAATCATTCTTGACCTATACTTGTCCTGTCTTTTAAATCTCTTCTTTTTGCTCTGGCATCAAGCATGTTCATTGCATCAAACTTTACTCATTGGAACCCAATTTTTTCTTTTTCTTTTTTTGGCAAGAGGAATTCCATGGGAAAGGAACCAAAAATGAAGTCAAAACTTTTAACAGCTTGAGATTTGAAATGACCAAAAACCAATTCCCTTATGGGTTGTTTGGCACGAGGGATTTAGAGTGGTGGGGAAGGAAAACTTTTATGAATCATAATTTTAAAAAAATAGAGAAGTGTGGTTATAAAATTTTAATAAAGAGGACTTGTAAGATAAACTCATAAAAGAGTTGAAAAATTAATTAAAAACTTATAACTCAACATCACTAATATCCACCTCATAAAAATTTCTCCCCCCCCCCCCCCCCTCCCACCAAAATCCCTCATACCAAACAGTCCCTCAATCCACCAAAAATTGTTCTAGATTTTTTTTCACGTGATTATCATTCCATAATGCGGTAAAACTTAATCCCTCATGCAAAGTTTTAGATTATTCAAATTTAAATAATCTGACATCAACCCAGCGTTTTATAAAAGTATCTTTTGTTTCGTATTTGAAATCACAAATCACGTGAAGGAGATCGTTTTGGCGTAATGTTAAAACCTAACTAAGGCCTTTTGTTTCTTTTTGTTTGTTTGTTTTTTTTTTTTTTTGATACACTTAGTTTCTTTTGTTTGTTTCACATACGATCTACAAAAAGGGGTTAATACAATATTTAGTCTCTCAAATTTGCCCTCATTTCAATTTTGATCTTTCAAGTTTTAAAGTTTTAATCCCTCATATTTCATTTTGTTTAAAACGTTAGTCCATATAATTTAATAAATACTTAGACTATTTTGCACCTTAAGGAACCAAAACCCACAGTTTGAAACTTGAGGGATAAAAACAAAATGAAGGCAAATTTGAGGAACAAAGATTGTATTAACCAGAGGGAAAAAACCAAAGTTAAGACCAAGTTCTGGAATCAGACAGAAATGACAAACAACTCACCATTCTCTATTCAATTACTGCTATCTTATTTACACCTAAAAATCATTGAATTAGTGTACTTCTGCAAAGTAGATCAGACTCAGCCCATCTTAAAACTCACCAAACATTCTGTACATTATGTTACCTATTGACTGAACCATTTGGGACTGATGTATCAACTTCCAATTTGCAGTCGTTTTGTAAAGCGGACAGCCAAGAATCAATCTAAATTAGGCAGAATGAAGGCAAGTCATTATTCTAAGAACTAAGTTATCTCAACTTAAGAAGCAATTATGGCCAAAAACGATAATACTTCGACAAACCTGTATTTTAGAACTGCTTGAGCACTCATACCGTAGTCCTTGATGAGTTAGAATATAAAAGGCATAGTGCATCTCATCATCCTCGCGTTTAAAACTCGGTAAGCACCTTACTTCGACAACATCAGATAAAAGGGTGGAGTCTTGTGGGCTAAGATCTGCAATTTTCCCTCTTTATCAATAAAGACACATTGATGTTCTGTATGTAAAAACCTATCATATCAATGATTGAAAATATAATATACTAACTCTAGTCCTTAATATAAGAGCTAGTTCAGGGTTGAATTTGGTCCTGAATAAAAGACCTCAATCCCCTTTGCCCCCCAAATTTTTAATTTTCCCCCCCAAAGTATCCCTATTGATTTAACACATTAAGAAGTTCCCATCTAAGGGTAGTCATGATGAATGATAATATTTCAGTAAAATCAACCCTTATTTGTTGCAAATAACTAATATATGTAGTTTTCTGAATCTACTCAAATTAGTGATCTAGCTCTTGCATTAAGAACCGGACATAATACTTCACAGGGATAACCATGTTGAACATTTAGTTTAGTTTCCAACTAAATGTCATCATAAGGAGTTATAAATGCCATCTCAATAACTGAGAAATGAGATAACCATATCTTTAACAAATTCTTGTAAACTTTGCAAGTAAAAAGCCAATTCTAACAAGTATGGGAATAAAGAAAACTTGTAATAAAAGACAGTTGAGCAGTCTGGTAGTTACGAGGACTTGATTTGATATCATCTTCTCATGATGAAAAAAGAATAGATGAAATTTATCTAAACATGAAAGATCAGCCCAGTAAAAAATAAACAGATAGAATCACTAACATACGAACTACCTTATTCTACCTTTTTTGTTTCTCTGTATTTCCTTTCATACAATCTAGAACTAGCAATAAAGGTTTGTGCTTAATCGGAGGAAAAAATAAAATTTAGCAACATATGCATGTTATTAGGAAAGAAAAGAATTGAAAGGTGTGAAAGAAATAAAAGAGGATTTTGGGGAAAAAAATACATACCTAACAAGAGAAAAAAGACTGACTTAAATACAACACTACAAAGGAAAATAAAATATCTCGTAAAAGTGTTTTCTGGATTTCTTTCTCCTATGCGATGAAGATAGAACTTGGTAACAAGAAGGACAAAGGAAGGGAGAGATGAGAAAACCGACTAACAAAATTAAATGTGTACAATAAATACACCTATATACAAATGTTATGTAAAAGATGGGAAGGAAAGGAAAAGAGGGAGAAACAGGGGTGAGGAATAAAACAGAGGGAAACAGAGGAAAATATGGAGAAATAGATAGGCAGACGAGAGAAAAGGAGATGTGAGAATCAGAGACGACTCAAGTCTATTATTCCAATAACCTGATTACAATAACCCTTATTGTACCCTTTTATAGACCATAATCCCTAACACCCATTTAATTAACCTAACTACTCATTAACCCCTTAATTAACTTCCCTTTCATCGATTTATTATGCAACAATACCCCGTTCCCCAAAAGACCCTTGTTCCCAAGGGTCAGGCACAAGAAAGCGGCAAAGCAAGGAAGCCAATCATCAACATCAATACTTTTGGTTTTTGCTTCATAGTTTATATCCTATGCAAGTTTTCATGAAGGAATAAGAGACACAGGGTACGAGAAAGAAACCAAATAACCATATTACCTGTACATGACAAATATAAGAATATGCATGCCCCATGGAGAACAATAAAGCGAGGAAGCCAATCATCTACATCAGTATCATCTATGGGTGGAGGTTCTCCTGGTAGCGCCGTCCATCTCTATATAGCAAATTAGAGGAAATTTATCACTTAATTGATAATGTAACTAAATAATTAAGCACAAACTGATGTAAGAGAAAGTAATAAGGTAAATAAAGTTTTGAACAGTCAATACCGTTCGAATATAAAGATAGCCAGAGAGACGAGCAGACCGCAAAATCTCATCAATATGTTCCAACCTGTGAGTGATAATATTTCAATAGCACAATCATTGATTGAAACAAACATATATTTCTCAAATGGTATGTGAGATATCTCCTCATAAAGGGAAGGGATGAGTAAAGATTATGTCACTGGTTTTCCAAAGCAGCAACAAATATACTCCAAAGAAGCTAAAGAGTTTTCCCTCATCTAACAGGAAGAATCACTAATAAAGTGTAAAGAAAAGGACAAAAGAAAAAAGGGAATCAAATTTCCTTTTATCCATATTGCTCAAGAAGTTGATCATGCATATGCTAGACTTAAGATCTAATGCTAGCATCTGAAATTTAAAATGTTTTTCGATATCTTCAAAGTGATACGTGCAAACAGAAAATGAAAGGCAACCTAAAGCAAAGTGCTGCTTCTAATTAATGATGACTCACAATAAATTAGAAGACACTTAAGATTATAATAACCCACAGTTAAAATGTCACTCACTGAGCTTTCAAGTGTGCTTCCCTCTCCTCTATATCAGCAAGTTCTGATCGAAGTGACTCTATTTGTGCAGCTGTTAGCTCAACCTACAAATTATGAAGTCGTTTTGGTAAGGTATCATAGAGTTTTTCATCACTGACAAAAGGTGGTCAAAGTGTACCTTTTCTTGACCACTGCCACCAGAACCCCATGATAGTCCCCGTAGACTAAACAATTTCAACATGAAAGAAGCTCCTAATTTACTTCGAGTCCCCAGATGATGATGATGAGACCTAAGTTAAAATAGATTGAGTAACTATTTTTAACCAAAACTAAGATTTTTTTTTTTTTATAAGCCAAAACTAAGAAATTTTAATTTCTATTTTTCATTTTTCCACCATAAAACAATACCTCAAGTTTTTATCAGTTCTAGATTCTGAAATTGACGGTGTTCCATTTTCAAGAGGCTCTTCGCTTGATGTTGGAGCTTGAAAGTGATCAGAGATTATATTTAATTTGCTACGTGCATCATCCATGTAATTGACCTGATCATAGGTTAAATTATCCTGAAACGGTAGCTAAATCCAATATGTCGGATGCAGTTGACCTCCAGTGAAAGTATTCAATTACTAAATTATTTTTACAAGGTCATAAGTTACAAGCAAGCTTCATTAAGATAAGAAAAACAACCGTCCTCACAATCTTGCTGTGGTATCATGATAAACGAAGATACAAGTTCATTCCATTAAATTGACAGCAGATTGATGTGCATGATGAAATAAAGGTATTGAAGAACACAAAGAACGATTGGACTGCTAATAAATTGGAAAAAACAACTCAAGCAAGATAGCCTGGTCCCATGGATGTCACCAGACTCAAAAGAAGATATGAAAAACAACTATATAGTTAGATTTTGCCTAACAACTATATAGTTAGATTTTGCCTACTTGTCATTTCTGGGAAAAAGGAAAATGTCGATGACTTGAAAATATCACATACTCACCAGCAATAGCTAGAAGAAGCGACAATTATCGACCTTTCACAGCTCCGAGCACAAGAATCAAGTTTATGAATGAGAACTCAGACTTTAAAGTAGTCTGCTCCAAGATAGAGAGACAAATGGAAAAACTGTCTAACCTGAAAATTGAAAGCAGGGAAAACTCCTTTAAGAAAAAATTGAATGATCAGTGAAAAGGGAAATCAACTCAAGGCCACGGCTATTAAACTAGATAATCGACCTACATATGAAGATTAATTTATCGATTCCCCAGCAGAAGGGATCACAGATAACCCACTAATATTTATTTATTTGAAAAAAAAAAAAAAAAAGCGGGAAAGCTAAGATCTTCAGCCAAAAACAGAGAAGCCGCACGCAAAACTACATAAAGAAAATTCAATATGTTGCTCAAAAGCTGCTTCATACAAGGCATGACCAGGAATTCTTGAGATAATACACACACAAGGAAGTGAATTGAAAGAATACAGGGAAGAACAAAGCAGAGATTCGTTGTTGGGATCGTAATACGTACCGGTGGTTGCGTGGGAGAGCACTTCAGAAAGAAAGAAGGTAGCTGATGAAAACCAGTACCCGGGCCGCAAGTTGATTTGACCCAAAGCCGGAACAAGACTGTTCGGTATATTCGATGGTTTACGGCGCGAGCTAGTCGGAATGGTTATCTCAGGAGACTTTTTTTTCCCATTGGTTGTAAATACATTTATATTTACAGATTGCACTTTTTATCATTTTTTTTTTGTTCAAACACTTTTTATCATTTTAACTTCACATAGATTTTGATTTTCCTTCCTTAATTTTATAAAGCATTTTTTATTGCCCTAGTCATAATACTGTTAGTTTCGTTAATAAAAACTGTTTAAAATTAATGTCCACAAAACATTCATAAATATTAAAATATTAAATATAATTTTTTTTTAAAAATAGCACTGATTGTATAAAAAAGATCTTCATTTGAGATTTTCTTGTTGGGACAAAATTGTTTGAAATGAATGATATTATTTTTAGAAAACTGAATAAATACTTTATAAACGTAAGAGATTAATTTAAAAACTTGTATAAAATTAAAGAAACAAAAGATACACTTTTTTTTTTTGTAAAGCAAAAGATACACTTTTAATTTGTATCTTTTGTACTTTTAACTTGTAACTTTTGTACCCAAGTACGTGTTGTGTGTTTATGCCCTCCCAAAGTCAACCGTGGTCTCCAAATTATCCAACTAGATGCCTTTAACCCTACACTCTCAGCAAAGTATTTGTGGCGAGTTATATCTAACAATTTTTCTCTACTCAATAAAATGATGTTACAAAAATATTTGGATATTGAGCATAATCATATATTTACACCCGCTTATAATAGTTCATTCCTTTGGAAAAACATTCTTAAAGGGGGTATTATTGCCACAAACCATCTTACCTGACAAGTGAGTTAAGGTTCTTCTATGTGTCTTAATGGCCGGCTTTAGTGGCCTCTGTAGCAGTGTGGTTAGCATATCCTCATCTTCAAGTATATGACCTTATACTATGCCTAAGGGATCTTGGAATGTCCATTTATTATCCTCACTCTACCTTGGGTAAGTAGTTCAAGAATTTTTGAAACATCCAACCCTTTATCTCAACCCCCTGATATGATTAGGTCATCTGCTAATAATTCAGGAATATACACGGTATGGGACGGCTATCGATTGCTTCAATCTATATCTGGGCAATCTATTCAATCAAACAATGAGGTATGTAAATTAATTTGGGACTCATCTTTACCTCTTATGATTCAATTTCTCTTGTTGAAGATTGTTAGATGTATCTTGCCAACAAATCAATTCTTGCATCATAGACACTTGGCTTTTACTAAGGCATGTTCTTTTTGTCATAATAATGATGAATCTTTAGAACATCTATTCATATATTGTCCCTTTTCCAGAGCTTGTTGGTTTGATTGTAACGCTAGTCTTAAGATTGACTCTGACTGTGATAAAGAATTACAAGACTAGATAGTTACATGGTTGATGAACCACAATGATCCTAGTAACTTTATGACCTATCTATGTTTTTAGATTTTAGATTCCTTGTGGTTTGCAAGAAACAAAATTTGCCATGCAAGTTCTAGAATTTCTCCATTGCAGGTGATTGAATCAGCACAAGCTAAAGCACGTGCTCTCATCACTTAGTTTCTAATCCAACGACAACGAAAAGAAGATAATTTTAAACAAGGAAAGCAAAGTAGAAACTATCAATCTATCCTATGGAATTGCTCTAGCAAATTGTGTAAAATCCCTTCCTTAAAACTCAATTCTTCATACACTTAATCAAATCTTTTGATAATATACAATACTACGGCATAAAAGAGAAAAGCTTAAGCTCGAAGGTCTTTCATAATAAAAAAAGAGTACAACTCAAACCATAATATCATATCAGAGTATGCAACATGAGCCCTATAATGGCAATAAACAATAATTCACCACATAAATGAAAAGAAAAAGGCTTTACAAAGATTATCATTATAATCAAGCCTCCAGAGCCTTTCCTAATTGACTATCAGAAGAACTATTACCTGAAAAATGTTAAATCAACGGGGTGAGACAAAAACCTCAGTAACCAGCTATCCAACTCATTACACATGCTAATATGCGCTCGTGAGGTGACAAGTGAAACAATTTATAAAACAAAGTATTAATAATATAATTCACGAATCCTGTATCACACTCTATGTCGCAAATTTAATATCACCATTTCCATATCACGATTTTCATATCACAATTTCAACATCACAAATTCCGTATCATAATTTCCATATCACAATTTCAATATTACAAATTTTGTTTCACAATGTCTATATCACAAATTCAACATCACTAATTCCGTATCACAATTTCCATATCACAAATTCCATATCACAATTTCATTTCCCAAATTCCATATCAGGAATTCCGTATCAAAAATTCTGTATCACAAATTTCATATCATAATTTCATATCATAATTCCCAAGTTACCTCCCATCAATCCTACCGAACGATCTTATTTCTTGTAGAGCAGATCCATGTGCTAAGTTACTATCGATGTTACTAGCCACTCAAAAGCTCACTAGTCATGTAATGAGTGTAATACCCCAAAATTTGATTAAGGGATTATGACTTCAAAAGTAAGTGTGATTATCATTAAATCAACACTTTTGGAGAATGCAATATAAGTTGTGATTCGGATGTGTGGTAATTCGTACCCAAACCCTGTATTTAAGTTCAATTATGAATCAACATCTAAATTGAATGAAAATAAGGGGGAGGGCGTATGTATGGTGAAATGGAATGAGAAGAATGTGTTTGGTGGTGATTCAGAAGAATTACCACAATCAAGGGCAAAATGGTAAAGTTATCGATCAATTGGTCAGTTACCGAGGAGGGAACTCATTGGTAACTTAAAGATCCATGGTTAGGATTGATTTGTGTAAGAGATCAAAGGGTGGAATCATGTGTGTGTGCGCGCCTATGTGAGCTCATGAAAGTAGAGCAAGAGTGACACTTGGCACTTTGTGAACCCTTGGATCTTGGTCAATTTTTCAAAATCTTCCCTCTCTTCTTTCCTCTTCTAAGGTCAGCCAAGAGGCCATTTTGAGTCCAAAAAAATGATCTCATTCTCTCTCTTCTTCATTCTCCATGGACACCCAACTCTAGGGAGGAAAGAGAAATGGAAAAGTGAGTTTTTGGTTGGTTTAATGTCCTCTTATGCTCAAATCATCTTCTTTAATGTTGTTCCTAGTGATGAGAGCTTCATTGCTATGGTTTTAGATTTGTGAAAGAAGGTGTTTGAGTGCTTGAAGAAATTGGAAAGTGGAGGAATCAAGAAGCAAGTTTGGGGAAGAAGAAGAGGTGAGTGTTTGATGCCTTTTGATCTAAATTTTGTGACTTGTGGTTGGGTTTTATTATTTGTGGAATTTTGCCCTAATTTTGTGTAATTTCAAAATGGTGGAACTAGATGGTGTAAGTGGTGCAATTGGTGTTATGTTGTGGCATTTGGTTATTGGAATTGGTTTGGAACTTTGATTGGAAAGGAATTGCAATGTTGAGGTTTGTGTATGGCATTGTGTTGACATGTTGTAATCACTGTGGAATATGTCAATATGATATGAATTTGGTTGTTTTAGTGTTTCCAATGGATTCCTTGTGAAAATTTGTGTGTGTGGGGGGGGGAGTGTTTGTTGTGAAATTGGAACCATTGGGAATAAAGGTGCAAAAACTGAAATTCTGTCCATTGAAACTCTTTGCTGGGCAGTCTGTTTGTACTGACGTTTTGAATGGGCAAATGGTGTCTAAAAATTTTGAAACTTTCCAGTTTTAAAGTTCACATGCCAAGATTCAAAATAGATACATAATTTGTGTCATTTCATTTTTTGAATTAAGAGTTATGATTTTCCAAATGTTGGGATTAAAACTGGAATCTGTTTTGGAGCAGTGTTGGATTTTGAGTAATTATGTAATTTTTATGGTGATGGACATCCTTGATTCATATTTTTCCTGTATAGAGGACTTAAATATCTTTCAATAGAATTTAGAATCACCTCATTTCAATTTTTCTGAAATTGCTTATGAATTTTCAAATTTATTTGGCTGCAACCAAAAGTTCTTGGCTGCAGCGCAAAACTTTCTGAGCAGTCGTTGGTTACAGCCAGAAAATCTTGGATGCAGCCAAAACATTTCTGTGCACTTTGTGATTTTAAAAAGTGGTTTCTAACCTAGTACTGCTCAATACCTTTAGGCATGTGTTTAGGCTTTGAGTAGCTACCTAAAGGTCGTGAATGATAACCAACTTAAGCATTTGAAAGTTAAGGAATTGAAAAAGGGATTAACCCTATGTCCTTGCTTTGGTTATAAGGTTTGATATTCGCCCTGATCATGAGTAGCTTGTGCCGGAGCATACGTGGAAAGAACAAGTATAGGGAACTTACCTCTCCTGCATGTATTTGATATTTGTGTTGGTGTATTGGTGCATATTATTACTTTGCTTGATTATGTGAAACATATATGAATGATTGAAGCTCTGTTTCTATTTATGCTATAGCCATAAGTATGTTGTTTGAAACATTGAGCTTGCAGATATGTCATTGTGTGAGCATGAATTATGTAATGCAAGCATGTCATGTATTAAAACACTTATCTTACATGCATATTGGTACTATTTTCCTACTGAGATTCTCTCGAATCTCACCCTCCCCTACCAACAATTTAGACAGGGCAAGAGGCTCAAGGAGGGGACAAACTGTTAGGATCGGTAGGCACAGCGGAAGAATTTTAAAAATTTCACCGATCCTAATCGAGGATCTATCAACGGCGTTTAAACCAAGTTAGAAGGATTCATACCTTTTTTATGATTCAGAGTTTTCACGATCTCTAGGAGCCAACACGTCAGGTCCGCTCCCTCTACCGGTATCCACACGAATGCTCTCCAACCGAGACTGCGTGCTAGCGCCTCTAATGTCTCCTAGGGTTTCACTTGCGGCTCTCAATTCTCATGTGCTTATGAATATATCTGCTCTATCAAGTTTATAACCTATGAGGGCTATTTTTAAATTTCAAAATTAATCATCATTAATTTCGAAATTAATTAACAATTAATTATCTTGATGAGCTAATTAAATAAATTCAGTTTAAATTAAATCTGTCCAACAGTTTTAATTTAACCTATTTATTTAATCCAAATAAAGAGCTATTAGATTTAATTTATCTTCATAAATTAAATCTGAGATACTATATCTCTACCATGTTAGTTATTAAATTTAATATATCTTAATAAATTAAATTTAAAACTAACACAATATAATAATATCATATAATATATATACATTTCATCATAGTATGGCCATACATTTCTCAGACTTACTCATCAAGGGGCCCAGTAATATCTCTCTACTAATGTTAGGGAAAAATTCCATCTTGATCATTCATATTCCTCTGCATGAAAAACCACTAAGCCCGATTGTAGCCTTTATCATCACCCAGTCAAAAGTGACTTTTGACTAGTTCAAAGCTTAGCAACTCTCATGTAAGAATCCATGATGACCTCAGGTCTAAGGGCATTGTAACGTGGTTATACATGAGAAAAGCTTATGACTTGATCCATGTAGCTTTCTCATAGTGGGTCGGTCCAGCACCTTGTATTCTTACAAGTGCCTAAGACTTTGATTCGTATCTCCATATCTTATCAAAGTCATACTGATCTTGTTTCATCTCTGCTCCCGCATAGATGACTGACTAGGGACATTTTAGGACAATCTTTATGAATTATCCAAGGATACAATTATCACAGTTAACATGCAAATAATATGATAACAGAATGGAGAAATTTCATTAAAATAATAATGTTCAAAGTACAATGATTGGCCCTTAGGGCACAATTTCCAACACAAACAACTAGGGGCGGCGAAGACTCCTTCAGGATGTAAACTTGGTAGTTGGTTATCAGTTATGGATGGGGATAACTGTATATGTTTGGGATGTGTATATATATATATATATGTTCGAATGAGTAATTGGTTATGTGTTTGAGATGAATTTGTGTAATCCCCTTAATAGGAAATTGTAATGGGCAAATGTGCCTTGTAAATCCTTAGTAAAGGTATGAACCCGGGATTACCGAGATTATTATGTTGTGCACTCTGATATGTTATGAATATAATTTATCTTCGTGAGGTAATTGTATTTGAAATATGAATATGAGACCAGGTGTATTAAATTTCGAAAGGTATTTGTGAAAACCCTATCTTAAAGATGGGGAATTGAAATGAGTTTTGTTTATCTAACGGTCACTAATTCATTTTAATCACGTATTTCAAATAATAATTGCGGAGGGGGTTACATTGATGAGGATTGGCCAAAATCCACAAATAACATGCCCAGACCATGAGTCTTTTCCCCTCATTGAACTAGTGAGATGTCGTAGCCACTCATTGAACCAGCAGGGCAATCTCTCATTGACCTGGTGGGACAGTCCCTTATTGAACTGGTTGGACAATAGAAAGCCAACCATTGTACGCAATGGAGGCTATACCACGTGGTAAAACAAACTACTATGTCTCATCCAAATTCAATCATGACAATAATTATAAATAAATAACTCAGCGGAAATTTCTCAAGATTTTCACATTCATACAATGCTAATCAAATCATCCTCATATATATGCCATAATGTCTCAATTCTCAGATCATATATATATATACACACACATATTTCACAATGAGGTTCCAAAAGGCAATTTCTATTCAATATCATGATAACTTTTTCAATCTCAATAAACATTTCAAAATTTTCATTGAAATATGTAATCAAATGAATATACCATCTTTATTCTCATAATTATTTCACAAAGGACTCATAAACAACATACTAACACATAACAAGTGAAAAATGGTTACCTCTCGCTAAAGCTAAGTTTACCACAAAACTCCAAGCTCCAAGCTTAACCACAATTCACAAATCAATTTATAACAATCAATTCTAACCACAATTTAGTTTTAAACAAATGGAGCGTTTACAAAAACAATTTAGAGACTTAAAGTCCCTCTAAAAGCACCAACTCTTATCTTTGGTCATTCCTAATCAACCCAGTTACCAAACCTCATTTCTTATAATCACAATATCAATATCAACTTAAAATTTAACTCCAAAAATCAAACTCTATTTCAAATCTTATAACCCTTAGATTGTCCACTTTAATATAAATTTTCAAAATTCTTAATGTACTACCATAAATCAATTTCTCTATCCCAATAATATTTTCATCATCTAATAACTTTATTTCACCCATTAAAATTATTCATAATAATACTCTCCCCCATTCATTCTTAAATCCCAAAAATTTACTTACATGAAATCCTTAAGAAAAATCACATAAATAACTATTTCTCAAAACCATCTTTCCAATTTTATTTCTTCCTTCTATTAACTCTTTCTTATCTATTAGAAACATTAAACTATAATTTTCTTCTCATTTTCTTCCAAAACACCCAATTTCTAACACCGAACAACCTAATTTCAATCTACATAATTATTATACAATTCCTCATTACTCAAATTGTTAAATTAATAGTCAATTTAATTACATAGGCATAAAGTCTCCGACTCTACCTTTAACTTCCAAATATCACTTTTAATGACTAAATCTCCAATCCAATACAAATCATATCTTTTCCAAATCTTAATATCTCATTTGAACTAATAATTTAACCCACAATTACTCAAATAGAACAAAATCCTCAATTTCTCCAACTTAGGGTTCCAACCAAAATACCCATTTTCATTTTACAAGCTTTAACAATATTCTAAACTAATTAAACTTCAATTCTACCTCCAATAAGCATAACTCAATAATCAAACTCAAGTTTAATCAGTTATAACTATTATATTCAAATCATAACAACCCCCTAACATTCAAATCCTATCTCTAAATCTCTCAAATAATGTAATAGAAAAATTCTAAACCGATTAAATGTAAGTATTCACTTACCTCTACAATCTTATGGTTCCGTTTTGTTAAAAATCAACACTTGCTCCAAGCTCTAATCTTCAAACTTATTTTTGCTCTCAACAAGATTTTCACTTCTAAAAAGCTCTAATTGAGTAGAAAAATATTTGTGAAATAACTATTGAGGTTAGGAGATTTTATGAAAAGAAAATGAAGTTTAAAAGTATCTCAATCCTCCATTAATGGAGGATTGGAGTGCTAGAACCAGACGAGAAAGATGAAGGACCCGAGTTAGCATCGAGTTGGGAGGAAATGGAATATATTAAAGGGGATGTGCGTCCCACTTTTTTTATTATTATTAATATATTCTCCTTTTTTTCCTTTTCCATTTCTTTTATTATTATTTTTTTCTTTTTCCTTCTTTTTTTCTTAAGAAAAAGACAGAAAAAGAATTTTGAATTTATAAAATTTTAAATCAGGTATTTCTCAAAAAATAAGTTATGATTTGCTTATTAAATTTCACCATTTCTTTATCAACTATTGGTAACAAACCTGATTTAGGATTTTACAATTTCAAATATTTTTTTCTGTCTTTTTCTTTTCTTTCTTTCTTCTTTTTTTTTCTTACTCTTAAATTCATATTTTGGCATTGAGGAATCTCTAACCCCTATTTCTTAATTAACCACCATCATCCAAAATTCTCCAATAGTCTAAATAATTAACTATTTGTATATTTTATCCCAATAAAACCTTTATAATATATAAATAATTAAAATATCTTTGATGAGAAAACATGTTAAAATATTTTATCCCACCAAGCCTTATCAAATTTTCTCTCCATTATTCTCTAAAAATACACTTGGGATTATTGTCATAAAATTGAATCCACTCAAGAGAATTTCTTTATACTCAAATAATTATACGGAAATTTCTATTTACGATGAAATAATCCCAATTAAATTCAACTCATTATTAATAGACATACTGCTCACAATTATCAATCATATTTTACTATTTTCTTAATTTTATGCTTATATATCTCAAATAATATGTGTGATTTACTCTACACCTCAAATTACTTAATAAATCATATCCTAACAGTATAAATAAAAATTGGAATGTTACAAATGGGATGTCTACTTCAAGCTTATTAAGACTAACAACTATGGTCGTGCCATTTCTGCTACAATCCTTTTCAACCATCTTCACTTTCACTAATGGTTGCTAGCTCATCATATCAAACTTGGCGTCCTTCAATTGCACTTCGGGAAGTAATATTTTTTATCCTCCGGCAAAATCATGTTGCTTATCATAGTCGTTTTCCTACTCATTGTAAATTGGTCAAACTAAAGCACATTAAAATACTTAGACTAGGAATGTTTGTTAGACTCTGCAATAAGCTTCTCAAAGACATCTATATATTACTCCGATACTTTTGTAACTTATGTTTTATCAATTTTTTTTGTCACAATGTGTTTTTTGAATTTAAATGCATAGTTATATGTTATATATAAAAAAAGTGCGTGTTGTGTGTAAGGGTGGTCATCAAGTGTCAAAATTGCCCTGCATGCTCGTAAAGGGTGGGCGCTTAACAAGCTGGGGCCAATAGTTTCTTTTTTTCTTTTTAACTGTTGGACCTTGTGTAGTTGTACTTGTGGCCTTAAGATCAGAGGAGGGAATATAGAATTATGGATAATTAGGGTTTAGTTCAGATATTTAGGCTTATCTTTAGGATTATTTAATTAGGATATTCATCCATTAAAATTAGGATGTTATCCATTTGTAAAACTCCAGGCCCCTCACCTCTACACTACAACTCAAGCTACAGGAAAATGATAATCCTTTATTCATGAAAAAAATACTATCTCTCTTACAAATAAACTGATGCGTTCTAACTATTATATACAATTGCCTAACCTATTGGGCCTGACATATCAGCCCATAACAGCAAGCCCAATAATACAAATACCTGTACAGATCAGTCAACAAGACACTAAACACAAAGCAACTAATTATATCTAATTATTCAAACTTTACACTCCCCCTCAATGTTGGGGACGAAACAAATCAAAAGTGCCCAACTTGAACAATAAACGCCGCTGCACAGAACCTCCTACAGCTTTGGTTAATAGATCAGCTTGTTGGCTTGTGGAATTAACATACTTCAAGTCAATTTCTCTTGACTCCCATTTTTCACGAACGAAGTGACAATCCACTTCAATATGTTTGGTTCTCTCATGGTACACTGGGTTTGCTGCAATGTGAATAGCAGCTTGATTATCACAGTAAACCCGAACAGGATCAGAATGAGGAATTCCCAAGTCATTTAACAATCCTCTAGCCCATATTATTTCTGAAACAGCCATTCGCAACGCTCTATATTCTGCTTCAGCTGAGGATGTTGAGACTGTTGCCTGCTTCTTGGTCTTCCACATCACCAAGGAACCTCCTAACTTCAGAAGGTAGCCGGTTACTGATCTTTTAGTCATGCCACATGCAGCCCAATCAGCATCACAATAGCACTCTAAAATTGGTTTTCCTTCACAGCTGATAAGCAAACCGAGACCTGGTGTCCCTTTCAAGTATCGTAGGACATTCTGGGCTGCCGCCATATGATGTTTGGTAGGAAGATGCATAAATTGACTAAGTACCTGCACGCAAAAGCAGATATTAGGACGAGTCATGGTTAGATAAATTAATTTTCCTACCAATTTTTGATATCTTGCTGGGTTTGGTAGCAGCTCTCGTAGATCATCCTTTGTTTCATCAAAGCTTACCAACTTTAAACTTGTGCCATAGGGATGCTCAATGGTTTACATCCGCTCATACTTGTTTCAGCAAGAAGATCCAGTGCATATTTCCGTTGAGATAACACAATACCTTTGTTAGACGTGATCACCTCAATACCTAGAAAGTATCTCATTAAGCCTAGGTCCTTAATCCTAAAATGCTCATGAAGTAATTGTTTTGCTTTACCAATGCCTACTTCAGAACTACCTGTTATCAACAAGTCATCTACATATACTAAGATTAAAACTATTCCATCCATACAATTATTGACAAACAAAGAATAATCACTTTTACTTTGTTGAAAACCACCCTCTATCAAAGCCTTAGAGAGCTTTATGTTCCATTGCCGAGAGGCTTGTTTCAAGCCGTATAAAGACTTATTCAGCCGGCATACTAAACGCTCCCCCTTAGCCTCAAAACCTTGAGGTATTTTCATATACACTTCTTCATTTAAATCTCCCTGCAAGAAAGCATTGTGAACATCCATTTGATACAATTTCCATTGATTCATTGCTCCAATTTAAGTACAATACGCACAGTAAACATTTTCACAACCGGGGAAAAGGTTTCATGATAATCTATCCCTTCTGGTTGAGTAAACCCTTTAGCAACCAAACGTGCCTTATATTTATCAATAGTGTTATCAGAGTTATATTTGATTTTATAAACCCATTTACATCCTATTGCTTTCTTACCCTTCGGAAGGGGAACTAAATCCCATGTTCTATTGGCATTAAGGGCATTTATCTCAGCCCTCATGGCATCTACCCATTCTGGACATCTAATAGCTTCTGCATAGCTGCTAGGTTCAGAAAGAGAATCAATTGTACAAAGAAAGCACATATAATCAGTAGAAACATTTGAATATGACACATAATCAGCAATAGGATAAGCACATTTTGTTGCAGGTTTCATTAAGGCACAAACATATTCTTTGGACCATATGGGTGGTCTCCTTTCTCTACCTGTCCTAGGAAAATCAGGTGTAGGGACCACTGGTCGGTTTTCATGGTCAGAAGAGACAGCAGCCTCAGGTTCTATTCTATTTGAAGTACATGAATATATATGATCAGTTGCAGTGATGTTCTTAATTCCTAGTTCAATAGGTTCATACCAAAACATTTCTTTAAAATCCAATCCTACTTGTGGCAAGTCATTAGTTAGGCGATCTTTGAATGAAAATTTATCTTCCATGAAACTGACATGTCTGCTGACAAAAATATTTTTATGACGTAAATCAAGAAGTAGAAAGCCTTTTTGATGTTCAGGATAACCTAAAAATACAGTAGGAATAGATCTAGGCTGTAATTTATCAGTTGCCTTCAAATCAGTAGCATGAGCTAAAGAACCAAATACTTTTAAGTTGCCTAAATCAGGTTCTACCCCATAAACCTTTTCATATGGAGTTTTATAGTCAAGTACCTTAGAGGGGATTCTATTCACTAAATGCACAGCCATGCGCACACATTCACCCCAATATCGAACCGGTATACCGGATTGCAATATGAGGCTGCGAGTAATTTGCATGATGGTCCGATGTTTCCGTTCTACTACTCCGTTTTGCTCTGGAGTGTAAGGGCTGGAAGTTTCATGGACTATGCCCTTTTCCTGAAAGAAATATCTCAAATCATTATTAGTAAACTCAGTGTCATTATCACTCCTTACTTTCTTAACCGTAGTGAAGAATTATGGGAAGACATAAGCAATGAAATGTTTAATATGTATGATTGTTTCATGTTTGTGTCGCATGAGAAATATCCAAGTTCCTCGTGAATAATCATCAATAATGGTAAGGAAATAATGATGACCCTTATGTGTAGGTGTCTTATAAGGACCCCACACATCAAGGTGGAGTAATTCAAAATAGCGAGTAGACTTAATATAGCTGGAACCAAATGGAAATTTTGTTTGTTTGGATTGCACACAAACTTTATTCATATCAATTTTATTCCCAATGATACTCAAGTGTTTCATTACAGAGATTGGGGCGTGGCCTAGTCTACTATGCCATAGGCATACATCAATGGAACTATGCTCAATGCTGTTACACAAAACAGAATTCAAAGAATCATAGCATTTCACAACATCAAGCACATAAAGTCCAGCAACCTTCTTACCAATCAGTCTCTTCTTCCCAACCTGAAGGTCCTGCATGATACAAATGTCAGGGAAAAAGGACATAACACAGTTTTGTTCTGTGGTCAAGCGAGATACTGAGATCAAATTAAATTGCAAACCAGGCGCATAAAGAACATTGTGTATGACTATGTCATCTGTAATATATACATCACCTATATGGCTAACAGGCATGCAAGTTCCATCAGGAATACGTATGGTCTTTACAGGTCCATTATATAATTTACAATTACTCAAAACACTCAAATTCCCTACCATATGTATTGTAGCACCAGAATCCAAAATCCACTTATTACTGGGAAAAATAAAGGAGTTGGGGACAGCCAAACCTGTACCAGTTAAGGCATGAACAGTGGGCGCTTCATCTTAGTTAATAAGGTGAAGGAGTTTCTGGTATTGGTCTTGTGTAAACGTGGGCACCGCAGGTGTGGTGGGGGAAGAATTTCCCTCAGCCGCATATACCGCATCAGTGCCAATTTGACTTGAATCTCTGGATTGCTTCCCTTTGTTACCACAAAAATTGGGAGGGAAACCAACAAGTTGATAACATTGCTCCTTCGTGTGTCCACGCTTGCCACAGTGAGAGCAGTCAGGGACATTGTTTCCCCTTCCTCGTCCTCTGCCACGGGTTCAATTACGCACAGCTATAGCAATCCCTTCAGGAGATGGTGCTCGATTGGTGTTAACAATATTGCGATACGCTTCATCTTCAACAATATATTATAAGCATCATTAACACCTGGCAGATGGAGAAGAAGAAGAATATGGCTTCTAGCCTGGGAATATGTCTCATTGAGACCCATCAGAAATTGGAGAAGCTTCTGTTGTTGGGTGATTTCAGCATAGGCCTGGGATGTGGCGCAGGTGCAAGACGGAATCGGAACGAGGGATGATTGTTCCTCCCAGAGTTCCTTAAGCCGAGAGAAATAAGCCGTGACAGACGAAGTGCCTTGACGCAAAGAATTGATCTCTCTGTGCAATGTGAAAATTCGAGAACCAGAACGTTTGTCAAACCTCTGTTGAAGATCAAGCCAGACAAGCCGTGAATTAGAAAAGAAGATAAGGCCGTTTGCAAGATCCTTAGAGAGTGAACTTAGAAGCCACGAGAAGACAATTGCGTCACATCGATCCCACTGAGTACGCAGTCGTTTATCTTGTTTGTCTCGCGTACAGCTCCTATCAATGAAACCGACCTTATTCTTCCCACGAAGAGCAATCAGCGTCGTCCTACTCCAAATAGTATAATTGTCAGCGCCGGTGAGGATCTGTGAAATCAACGGCGTGCCTTGGGTGTCCGACGGGTGGAGATAGAGGGGATCGTGGAAAGAAAGAGAGTCACTGGCGCATTTGCTTGCGTCCATTGGAGACGGTGACTGTCGATCGGAAGAGAGGTGGGAGTCGGTGGTGGTGACTGGAAGAGAAGAGGAATCTGAACTATCCAGCACGTGATGGTGCAGAGGAGCAGGGTCGGTGGAGGAAGTGGGCCGAGTGAAATCTTGGGCTTTGCTAGGTTCGGTCTTGAAGATTCTTGGAAAAAAACCACAGGGTTGATCACCAATTGGGCCGACGACCTTGGGCTTCCTTGAGTCCTTCTTGGAGGATCTAGAAAAGCAACCCAAAGAATGGCTCTGGTACCATGTAAAACTCCAGGCCCCTCACCTCTACACTACAACTCAAGCTACAGGAAAATGATAATCCTTTATTCATGAAAAAAAATACTATCTCTCTTACAAATAAACTGATGCGTTCTAACTATTATATACAATTGCCTAACCTATTGGGCCTGACATATCAGCCTAAAACAGCAAGCCCAATAATACAAATACCTGAACAGATCAGTCAACAAGACACTAAACACAAAGCAACTAATTATATCTAATTATTCAAACTTTACACCATTAAATTACTTCTACACTTAGAAAAATACTTTAGCTTCCTAATTGCACCTTAACCCTAATTTTAAATTCTAATTTATAATTTCCTTTATTTTTTATTTTTTCTTGTTTCTTTAACTTTCTATCAATTTTTTTATTTCCCTTTCTTTTTTTCTAATCTTTTTAAAATCTCTTTCACTTTTTTCTTTAATCTTTTTATTATTTTTATTATTATTTCATTACTTCTATTACTTTTATAAACTATGTCTTGATTAAATTCACTTTATTTCAATAGTTACATGGTAAAATTCATTTACCATGAACTAATTCTTCCCAATAATTTAATTACTAGAAGTAAAACTTGAGATGTTACAAATGTTACTTTCACATGTTCGAAAAGCATATAATGTTTGATGCATTTTGGATAAAAACTCTATGTATCCTTAGTTATTTGTAATAAATAAGTGTTGTCTTCACAAAAAAAGTAAAAAAACTCTTGTTAATTGTGTTTTTTTCTTTTTTTGACTTGAGGCTAATTGTGCGTATTGAAACTATCCATTAAGTGAAATCCCTTAACATATGAAATTAATGGGAATATTTTGAAAAAAATAAATTATAAATTTAGGATATAAAGTGAATTAATGTCTTATATTTAGTAATCAAAGTGAACCCCTTGTTCAGCTATTATATTAATGGCCAGTGGTAATATAATAATCTAAATACACGTCCAATGAGTGAAAAAAGATTTAAGTTGACAAAAACAGAAAGAAAAATGCATTTAAGCAATATAATCGAAGGATATTTTGGTCTTTTAACATCATTCAGAAGCCTCTAATCAGGCTTCTTGACCTAATTAGGAATTTAATAAAAGTATAAACTTGAATTTCAATTTTATTATTTAAACAAGATTTAATTGAGAATTTTTATTTTATTAACTACGTAACTCATGTGGAAAAAAACTTCAACAGAATTGAATTGACCTTATAACTAGTGCCAAATGGAAATGTGTAATCAATAAAACATCGGTTTTGATGTTAAAACAAAAAAGATGACATGTTAATTCGATATACTCTCTCCAATCTTTTTTATAACAGTCCAAAATTTGAATTGTCTTAGTTATTTTTATAAGAACTCGACAAGAATTGTTTGAACCTTTAATGAGTTTTTTTTTTTTTTTTGCATTTTTTCCCCTCATTGATTACATATATTGCATTAGTTAAAAAATGGTTGATAATTATATTTACTCTATTTCTCTCTCTTATTTTTCTCTTATAAATAAGGGCATACTTAAAAAAGAAAGGTTATTTTAGACACACTTATTATTTTTAACTAATTCTAAGTGTTTTATTAAACCACATAATTCGGAGATTTGGCTCCCATCCTTTTCTTGAAAGAAAAGGATGGTCTTTTTTTTTTATCTAGATCGTTGTATTAAGATCTAAATGGTCCAGATTTAATATATAATAAAATTATTATTATTATATTATTTTTATAATATAATAAATTTGGACTGTTGAGATATTAATCCAATGGTTTAAATCCAGAAAAAGGACCACCACTTTCCGGGAGGAAAAGGATGGGAGCCGATTCCGTAATTCGGTTATTAAACTCTTATAAATAAAACAGGAGGGAGTAGTAGTTAACAATTAACAAATAGGATAGAAGTGGAATATATTTTATTTGAATTGACTAATTGAGTACATATTCCATATGGTAAAATTATTTTAGGTTTACGTTACACGTTATTAATTACTAATACTATTATTTTATAAATTGATAAATTATGATAAATTAAAAATATATAATTGAATACTTATAATTAAGGATGTTATATAATATGACCCAACAAAAAGAAAAAAATTCAAAACTTTTATTGAAAACAGGTGAAATTACATGGACTCGTATAGTAATTTTTCTTTACATGTACCATAAGTGATGCAGACCTGGGCAGTATATAAACTTTGCGGAATTTAAATTGAAGAAATTAAGAAATTAAGAGACACGGACTCACTTGCAAAATTCAAAATATTTACCAGGAGTTAATAAATAAAACTATAATGATTTTTGACCGAATATAACCCGGGTTATGGAAAGAATCCTATCCTCTTTCATGCAGGAACCATTTATAAAGAATCATCCTTTGGATCTCAACCTTCCTCCTCGAGGTTACATTAACACAGCCTACCTTCATTTCTTACAGGAGGCATAGTCATTCTATTTTCATTTATTTATTTCCAGACTCGTTTTTTTAACATTCTGCCTAGTAGCTTGACTTATCGAATCATCCCATGAATCACAAATAAAACTTCCCCTTAGATCCCCAAAGAGAGTTTAGCCATTCATACCTTATTCGTCTTCAGTAATAATTGGTTAAATGTCATGTTGCAGGTGACCACTACTGAGAACTGCTTGCAAAGATCAGAGAGTTTTGAGAGATTTGAGAGAGTATGAGGGAAAATTATTTTTCATTCAAAGTTGGTGTGTCCGGCAATGGGACTTACAAGGTGTTTATATAGACCTCTGAGCATAACTCAGGTTACATGACTCGAGTTACAACTAACCTTGACTACCTTAACTCTGGTAACCTTACATGATTGATCACAAGACTCTGATTACATGACACAGACTTCAGCTTTTATCTTGTCAGAGATTCCCTTTCTTTACATGTTTTTCTGTCTTCTCTTGTCATCTTGTGCCGACAGTCACTATTCGTGTCTTCTTATATCGACGAGCTTACAGTAGGCTTGGATCTAGAGAGATATTTGGATTGTTGTCACTTCCTCTGATTTCCTTACAATGCTGGCATTCATGGTTAAGATAATCTCCTATTATTTGACAAATCTTCTTTTCTGTTTCTTCAGTATTTTCCATCTCATTTTTCTTGATCTTATCATACCACATATTAAACTGCTTGTTATTATGGAGTTTGGTTCCAAGAGAATATACACATGTCTTATCACTGAATCTGAAGACCCATGGTTGTTTCTATTTTCCAGCAAGTTTAATACGATTCATTTCTTGGAGAATTATATGGTAGTCTTGAGCTCTTATATTTGAGACTCTGAATTGGAAATCTTCATTGTCTTCAATTTCTTCTTTGATTTCTGGTTCATATTCCAATGGCTTCTTCGTGGTTCCAAGTCTGATAAGATTTATGGGCATATAAAACTTAGCTGGCATAATCTCAACTACAGTTGAGTAACACCTTATAAAGACTTGATTTTTTGTTACAATCTTATAATATTCTTCTACAAATCTGGTAATAATTTGAGGTAACTTAGAGATTTCCTTCATAGAATGTGATGGGTAAATACTCTAAATTAAACCATATTGATATAAAGTGCTTACAATAATCGGAGGAGTTCCTAGATATATAATAGCTTTATTAAAGGCATAATGGGAGACATATTTAATGGGTTTATTAGACAAGGCTAATTGATTCAATTTCTTGACAATGATCTTATAGATATTATACTGTTTGGGAATATCAAAGACATTATTGGATTCTGGTACATGACTATTCTTTTTTGGCTTTTCTTTGTCTTTTTCTTTTTCTTGTAGAGCCATTATTTGGGAAAAGATAAGGCTTCCTTTTGGATTACAGGTGTATTAAGTCCTAATGACTCAATTAAATTTTGGGTTGCGTAAGTAGATGACTCACCAAGGGTGAATGACCCTTTTACAGATGGTTCTGAACAAGCAATAATTGCCTCTTGGCCCTAATATGTTGCATTATTCATCAGGACATTTATCCTTACAGTTGGGTTGGCAGTATCTGACTATCTGCCTTACACAGCTTAAAATTCTCAAATTGAATATAGAGATCATTAACAGAGTCATTTATACTAGAAATAGATCTGGTTAGCCCTTGTATACTATGTTAGATATAATTAGTTTTGATGATGTCAAATATAGATATGAAATGATAAGAGAAAAAAGTTTATATAATGTATTTCTTTGACTAACAACTGTGTTTAATATGAAATATCTTGTAGATTAATTAGGTTGAATTATGGAGGAACAATGAGAAGACAAAATTATTAAATATACAAAGAAGTGATTTAATTGATGAGAATAAACAAAAGGAAGAAGAAGAAAGAAACTGAAGATAGTTAAAGAGCTGCCTACTCGGATTATGGAGAATTATTATCAAGAGAAAAATCAAGAAGAAAGATATTGAAGAGAGAAGAAATTGTAAGATCTAATGAGAATATCAAGATTCAAGCTCTTAGAAGTGATACGGGAGGCTTCTATGATGATATCGAAGGCTTCTATGGTCAAATGATGGTTGGAATGGGTTAATACGAAGCTAAGATGACTTATATATGAGTTATGGCACTTCTAGGGGGCTACTCTGTTCAGCTCTGTTTTTCGTTCTGCCTGATAGAGGTCTGGTATTTTGGCCATATCTCTCAAACCACACATTGAATTGACCTGAAACTAGTGGAATATGAAAGAAGACTCACAACATGAAAAATGTGCGCCAATATCACATTAAAAGAAGCTCAGATGAAGGAGATATGAGCCGTGGAAGTTGACACTGAAATCACCATCACTTTTCAAGACAGGTTCAGTATTTTGGACATAACTCACAAATGACACATTGGATTGAGACAAAACTAGTGCCATATGAAACTAGACTCAAAGATCTTTCCATAGATAGGTCATTTTCCAAATTTAAAGTTATATTCTATGAGCTATGCCTTCTGGAAGTTGACATTTGTGCAGTCTAGTGCAACAGACACTTTTTCAATCATAACTTGCAGAATACAAGGAGTTTGGACCTGATTCTTTTTGCATTGGAATGCATATGACAAGAGCTTTCTTATGATATATCATTTTTCATATTTAGAATCAAATAAATAAATTGAGTCCGACATGGCCCTACATCACCCGCGAGTCCAAAAACGCACTCTTGGAAAATATCATGCGAGTGTTGCCTAGAAGCTCAAATCCATAGTGAAATATACATGTGCATTCAAGTGAGGCCATTCACACTCGAGTAAGAGCTCAATACACTCGCGAGTGAGAAATCTCACTCTTGCAAATATCATGCGAGTGTGTTCCAGAAGCGTTTGCGAAGTGGAAGAATTTCAGCAATACTCAGTGATGTCCAGATTTGTACTGAAGTTTTGCAAGTGAGGAGCAGCAAGTGTTTTCCCGAGAGTGAGCTGAAGCTTGAAAGCATGAAGTGCACTCGAGTGAGACCTATTGCACTCGAGTGATGAAGCAAAACTCACGAATATGCAGACCAGAAACGAAACAGAGCCTCATAGTAATCAACTCAAACATGGTTAAATGCTATTTAATCATTGTGTTTTCACTTGTTCTTGTTCCTAAACGTTAACTAACAAATATTTCAAGTGTAAAATAGGAAGACGAGCATTCAGATTACAGTTTCAAATGAGAGAGTCAATTGTGGCAGGCAGCATCATTACACACCGAATATTGGCTACTTACCAGGACAAAAGATTGACCCACCATGAACAAATGTCTAAAACACCAACGCTCCATAACGTGACGTACAACTCATAATGAAACATCCCGTTCTTCAATGGGACGCTCAGCTCTGCAACGGACAGTTCAAAGTAGCTAGTTTTTCAAATGTGCTCAACAGTCAAATGAAGCAATAGGAATCCAACGGACGAATGCTTACAACGGTTATCTTCTACAACTCATTTATAAATATGGTAGCATTCAAAGAAGAGAAAAATAGTGTAACAGTGACAAGAGCTCAACACGCCAACATGCGAATATCATCAGTTATCCACTTCGACCCAAACACTCTCTGTTCTGCAGTTTCTATATTACTTATCATTGAGAGAGTGATTATTTGTATTATACTTCAGTGATCATTTTATTTACTCTACGAGAGAGTCTGTAAACATCTTCATCTTTATTTCTGAATTGATCTCAAGGTAGAGAGACCTTGAGAGGGTTGATTTCCTTACGGGGGGAGCTGTAGAGAGAATTGCTAGTAAGACATTCTGCTCGTAAGACTTATGAGGTGCAAGCAGTAGAGAATGTTGCTGCTCATAAGACTTACAGGGGTGTAAGCAGGAGAGAACATTACTGCTCGTAAGACTTGCATGAGTAAGCAGGAGAGGAAGATCTTTGGGATTGCTCTGCTCATAAGACTTGCCTTAAGGGGGAGTATTTCAGTGAGAGATTTGTGAAAGGTTTCACAAATACCCGTCTAAACTTGTGGGTTTGTCAAGGCTTTTCTTATGTCCGAATTAAACAAGAAGATAGTAGATTTGAAAATCTCAGGAGGAGCCTGGGGACTGGATGTAGGCCATCACAGATTGGACCAAACCAGGATAAATCACAGTTTGTATATTCTCTTCCCTAAGCTTTTATATTTCCAGCATATATTATTTAATCTAACTGTTGATTTATAATTCATTACCTTCATACTTACCGCTTTCGTTAATACACGAAAAGATTTTCAAAGTTCTTAAGTTTTTATCATATACCCAATTCACTCCCCTCTTGGGTGTCAGTTGGTTTTAACATACTAGTACTTACTTGACTGCTTAATAAACTCATTTATTTCAAGAATATTAATCTTCATTACAAGTTAGTTCATCAAAGGAGATGATTCTTCGTCTTTATTCATATGGTTTACAGGACTGTGCCTTCCAAACCTATTTACTGATTCCATTTGCTCAAATAATCAACAATTAAGTTATTCTTTCCTTTGATATACTCAACTTCATAATCATAATAAGCTAAATCTGTCTGCCATTTAATAAACATTTTATTACTCAATTTATTTTGTTTTATTCCTCTTGATAACCAGTGTTTTACTTGAGTATTATCTGTTATTACAAATGTGCTATTTACAATAAACAATTCTAACTTTTCTATGGCTTTTACAACCGCTAATAATTCTTTCCAATTAGAGTGATACCCACTTTGGGATTCATTAAATTTTCCACTCGTATATCTTGTTATTTTTTCAATTCCATCTTCATCTTCATGGTATAATGCTGCACCCCAATAATTATCTGAGGCATCAGTATAAATTATCCATTTTATATTTTCTTTTAAAGGTAGAGTTAACTTAGGTAAATTTTTACATAACATTTTTATATTTTCTACTACTTTTTCTATATTGTTATCCCATTTCCATATAGTTTTCTCTCCTGCTAACTTAGATATTTTTTATGTTAATTTTGATAAATTAGGTATATAATTTCTAGCTTGATTTACTAATCCTAAGAATGATTATAATTCTTTTTTACTTGTAATCTTTTTAAACTGAAATATCTTCTGATTTACATGATCTTGTAATTTTATTCCATCTTTTGTTAATACTTGTCCTAAGAAATTTATTTTTTCTTTTCTTAATTCCATTTTAGAAGGTGATATATTTAAACCTTTTTCTTCAATTAATCTTGTAAATTGTTCTAAGTGTTCTTCATGTTCTTTTTCATCTTTTGAAAATATTAATATACCATCAATGTAAATTACTGCAAAGTCTCTTATAGATAATAACATTTTTGACACATATTCCTGAAATATACTAGGACTATTAAGAAATCTCATTGGTAATACATTCCATTCATATAATCCTTCTGATGTACTAAAGGCTGTATATTTCTTACTATCTTCTTCTAATTTTAGTTGAAAAAATCCTTATTTACATCAAACTTATTAAATATAGTTTTTCCTTTTATTAGATTAAACAACAAATCCATCTTTAATATAGGATATCTATTTCTTATTGCTAGTTCATTTAATTTTTGATAATTAATTACCATTCTAGTCTTTCCTCTTTTTTCTTCACTATGTTTAGAGACTATTATAGTTGGTGATGAATATTATGATCTGCTTTCTCATATTAAACTATACTTCTTCATTTCTTCAATATGCATTATAAATTCTTTCCTATCATTCTCTGTCCATGCATATGGTTTACAATTTATTTCTTTACTATAATCTTTTAATTCTATTTTTGCTATAGGTTTAGATTTTTCCTAATGTATTAAAGGATTATCACTATAATTATCTATAATTCTTTATTCTATAGTTTTTTATTTCTACTATGTTTAATGTTGCTAACATATGTTGTATTTCTACGAGATCATTATTTTGTAAGAATTGTACTTCATGCTCATTATTCTTCTTTTGAAATTTTTCATCTTTTCTTCTATATGGTCTAGTTATTCTTATTCCCCAAACTTCATGTTTATATGGTGTAGTTAATATTAAAGCTTTACTAATCATATGCATAGGAAAATATTGTTCTAAGAAATCTAGTTCTAAAGTTATATCACAAGATGGTTCATTATATTGATTTAATTCTTTTATTAATAATTCATAATTTCCTATCTGTACATTTATATCTTTTGCTTCAAGTTCTATCATATAAATTTCTTTTCCCGCACTTTCCATTCTAAGCATTTTATTTTTTCTCTTCCATAGTTCTGGTGGTAAACATTATATTTTGCTACTATTAGGTTTGCTCCAATATCTATTAAAGCATGATATTTTCTGACTCTATATTTTTTATAATTAAATTTTATCAAAATATAATATAATGGCCTACTCATATCATAGACAGAACTTTTAAACGTTTTTTCAAGATTCTTTTTACATTTTTCTCCCTTCTCTTTCTCCCACTACCATATCATATTCTTCTTCATATAATAATGGATGTTGAAAATATATATATTCTAATATTTGATTTTCATATTTATTAGTCCTTTTTATCTCTTTTAATATTGATCTTAAAATTTTTTTATCATTTTTTGGTATATTAATAATGTTTCCTTTTTTATAATATTGCCAATTATCATCTTCTATCAATAACCTATCCATATTAGTGTGATACATATTTAACATCTTGATAATAATTCTAGTTGTTTTTTAAATTCCTTTTTAATTTCATATCTTTGTTTTATTCTTGTCATAAAATTATTTAATATTCTTAAATATGTTATTACATCATATTGATTTTATTCTATTAATTGTCTTAAAGCCTCTTGTTCATCCTCATTAGTATTATTAAGTCTATTTAACAAACTTTTTATTAATCCTTTGTCTGTTTTAGGTATTCTTATTTCTATATCATCTTTACAATAATACCATATTTTATCATCATATAATGTTATCCTTCTATCCATAAAAACTAAGCTCCAGATACTAATTCAAGTTTTTCTTTAAACACTTTTCTAATTTCATTTCTATTTCCCATATTATTTACTACCGCTTGATATTCTTTTACAAAATTTTGTGGTTCTTCAAAATATACTCTTCTTAATTGGCTTTTTTCCTTTTGATTAGATTTTTCTATAGTATGTACTATATAATTCATCATATTTCTATCAGTTTTTGGAATTATTATTCTATCTTCATCTATATAATAATAATCTTATTATGCTAATACTATTTCTATTACTTCAATTGTCTGATTTATGTTTAACATCATTTTAACTTTGGTATTACAATTATTTAATGATTTATGTTAAATATTATTCTGTCTTTTTGATTCCCATAAAGTCTTACTTTTTCTAAAAAATCATTTCCTAAAATTACTTTATATGTTTTATTTGTATTTTCTTCAACCATAATGTTAGTTGTGTTATGTCTCTTTTATTAATCTTACGATTATATTTGTTTTTATTCCTTCATCTGTTTCTTCATAATCATGATCTATATATCCTATTTCAATATTACTCTTTTCTCTAGTTTCATCTATTAGAGTTATTATTTCTTACCATATTCCGGTTTTTTTTTATTTCCATAAGAATTTTACTTTCTTCTTGTTCTTGAGTTGTATCTAAATTTTCTATATTTTTATTTATTTCTACTAAATTTGTATTTATGCGAATATCTATTAGAGGTATTTCTGCTAATCTATTATTACCATTACTTCTTATATCTATACTCTTTCTTGCACTATTACAAAAAGGTTGAAAGGTGGCGCACATATTGTGGCACTTCCTTAATGAAGTGTCACAGCTGCTCATTTATTATTATTTTTATATTTTATGTTTTTTTTACCAGCTGTGGCGCCTGGAAGGGTAGGCGCCACAGCTAGTATGTTCAAGTGTGGCGCCTGGCCAGGCAGGCGCCACACTTGAGCAGCTGGGTACCAGATGTGGCGCCTGACAAGCCAGGCGCCACACTAGCTTCTGAACCATTTTTTTTTTTTTTTAAATAAGGTCAGGGGTGGCGCCTGCCTGGTCAGGCGTCACACCTGACTCATTTTTTTAAAAAAAGAAATTTTATTTTTGTCAGGAGTGGCGCCTGACCATGCAGGCGCCACCCCTGACCTTTTTTTTTAAAAAAAAAAAATTGTCAGGGGTGGCGCCTGCCTGGTTAGGCGCCACCCCTGATCCTTTTTTATAAAAAAAATAAAAAAAAATTTGTCAGGGGTGGCGCCTGCCTGGTGAGGCGCCACCCCTGATCTTTTTTTTTTTAAAAAAAATGGATATTCTATCCCTTCCCCACCAATCAGAACCCATCCCGCCCCACCCCCTTATCCTTTTGTTTTCCCGCCCCCCTCCCCAATCACTTTCCTTTCCCGCCGCACCCCCCATCTCTTTCTTTACCTTTTTCTCTATCTTTAATCATTCCCTCTCTCATTTTCACTTTCATCTTTCTGTGCGTGCTCTCCCCTTCCTTCCATTTTCTTATCTTCACATCTTAAAACTACACCCACACGAGCACACGTCTTTGTTTTTTCCCAACTGCCAACCCCACTCCTGTCCCTGTTATTCCCTTTTCTTTGTATTGTCTACAACTTTTTGGTCCCCACTCCATTTAGTAGCTCAAGTTTCTTCCTTCCCTCACTGAAGATTGCGTCACCAACGGCAATTACGTGGTCCCCCACTCCACTGCACTGATAACCTGTAAGCTCAATTTGCGTTTTCTTTTTATTAATATTTTTTTAGGTTGTTCTGTTTTTTTTTCTTATGGCATGCTTGCGATATGATATGATGTTTTTTTTCCCTGTTACGTGTATTTCTCATTTGAATTATGTACTTTAGTTTTACTTTACATTAGTAAGTTTCTCTTTCACTTTCTATACATCAATAGGGGTGCATTTGCTCATGCAATGATAAACACCAACATTAGAGATTTTCCTTACCAGGTGTTCAATTCTATGTTTTTTCTGGTAAAAAAAATTCTATATTTTTGGATTCCCACGATGAATAATTTAGATAACAATTAAGATGTAAAAATATTAAAGTTTCTCATTTACCTGCAGTGATGTAGTAACGAAAAGTGGGAGGTTTGAGTAAAAAGTATGTTCTTATTTGTAAGGTCTTATTTGTAAGGTTAATCAATGGAAGCTTTTTTATAGTGGACCGTTGGACATATCCAAGAATGTAAATATATCCGTTATAAATTTCTTAATTTTTCATGATTAAATTGCCCCTCAAACATTTTAGAAAATCAGATATATGACAACAAAACATGATTCACTCCTCATCCGACTTCTGGTTCATGATGCGTTTATGGTGGGTTTTCTTTTTTCCTTATTTAATTTACATAACTGTACGTCTGGTCTATATGTTGGTTCTTGTTGGTTACCTTGCCACCTTTTATTTTTGGCCTTTGGTGGCAGATAAGATTCCTGTTGTACTAGCTTTGATTATTGGGTCAATTACTGGTTCCAAAGAAGGGTAATGACTCAAAAACCCGATACAATTTAATTATGTCTAGTGAATAAAGAAAATGAGTACCCCTTAAATTATGTCTAGTGCCAATTAAATTATGATAGGACTTAGCTTGCCGAAATTAACTTTTAAACTTAATTAGATAATCAAATTAACTTTTAATAATACTGCTATTTCTTTTAAAACTTCTTCAGATTATTTGTTTTCCAAAAATCAAAAGCATTTATTTAATTAATATTATTTCACGTATTTAATATATATTTGTGTTAGTGCTATTTTGTAGAGGTAAGAAAATAATTTTTTGTATTATCTTATTAAACTATAATAGAGAAAATCCCATCTAAACCCAATGAAAATAGGAAAAATTGAAATTAGGATAATAAATTGAATAATTCGTTAATTGAGTCATTAACTTATTTAAGGATTTTAAAATATGGATAAAATGACATTAATATATCAATATATATCAATGTTAATATTTAATAAAATAAAATAAAATTTGTCTATATTGTTTAACTTTAAATATATTAACTAAAACTGTAAGGGGAAAAACATACAATAAGGAGATAATTAATGTTGGGATTAAGCTTTCTTTTTCATTTTATTTTATTTTCTTTATTTTATTTTCTGAATCATATTTTTTGATTTAAGCTAATCATATTTGATTTTATTATATATTGATGTTTATTACACATATTATTATTAAAATAAATAACTTAGAACCTCAAATATTTTATTGATTTTTTTATGTTTAATTTGTGTTTGTAGTTTCAGTTCATCAGTCTATTGAAGCTTCTATTTACGGTATGTTTTTTAAATTTTGAGCTTACAAATGTGATTTTAGTTGAATTTAATAGTTATAATTTGTAGATGTTCTAATGATTGTTATTGATTAATTGCATAAGCAAAATAATTATTTATATATTCTTAACACTTGTATTTTATTTATTGACTTGTAATGTTTTCTAATTAACTATGATATATTGTGGCAAATATGGTTTCTTTTGTTATGAGTTGTAAAAAATTATTATAATGCCTGCGAATAATTAATGAATTATTTGGCAATTTAAACATTCAGTTTAAGACTTAGAAAGCTTCAATTATGAAGATTCATGTGGTGTATGTTATTTTAAATTAAAATTGGTAAGAGAATATAAAAGTAATAAGTAAATGCAATAGTCATACAACTAACCACGTAATTTTTTAAAAAAATAGATTGAAGCCCATAGATGGATCGTAAATGGATGTCATCTAATCGATGTTCAAGGGAATATATAGATGGGGTGAAGGATTTTATTACATTTACAACTGAGCACACAAAAGATCCTGGCAAAATCTTATGTCCTTGCTTATCCTGTTGTTTTGGAAAGCGGATTAGTCAACTTGATTTGCTAGATCATTTAGTGTGTTATGGTATTGATCAAACATATATATGATGGACAAGGCATGGTGAGACCAACGATCCATATAGTGATCAGGTGCATACCACGGGTGGTGCCTCGGATGAATTTGATCAAAGCATGTTTGATGAAGATGATGGTCTTGAAGAAATGGTAAATATGGTTGAAGGGGTGCTTCATAACTGCCCTAACGAATATGAGAAGTTGAAAGGTGATGCAGAGAAACCATTATATGTCGGAAGTACTAAATACACAAGATTGCTAGCAGTGTTGAAGTTGTACAACTTTAAAGCTCGCTACGGATTGAGTGATTCGGGTTTCACCGCATTGCTTGAACTGTTGCAAGATATGCTTCCAGAAGAAAATGTACTTCCTACCAAGACATACGAGGCAAAGCGAATTCTTTGCTCTACAACCGGTATGGGATATGAGAAGATACATGCATGTCCTAACGATTACGTATTATTTCGAAATCAGTATGCAACGTTGGAGAAGTGTCCTAAATGCAACGCATCTCGATATAGGAAGAAGAAAGGAAAAAGTCCTTTGAAGGTGCTATGGTATTTTCCCATTGTTCTAAGATTCAGGCGACTGTATAGTAATGCAGAGATTGCTAAGCAGTTGACATGGCATGCAGATGAAAGGATTAAAGACACGAAGCTTAGGCACCCTGTAGACGCTCCTCAATGGAAAAAAATTGATCATGAGTACCCTGACTTTGCTAATGAAGTCAGGAACCTTCGCCTTGCACTGTCAACTGATGGAATTAATCTGCACGGTATTCAGAGTAGCACACATAGCATGAAACGCAAGTTTATGATGTTGTCCATGTTAATTTCTGGGCCAAGGCAACCTGGGAATGATATAGATGTATACTTGGCTCCTTTAATTGATGACTTGAAGCTGCTTTGGGATGAAGGCGTTAGTGTGTATGACGGGTACATGGAAGAAAGTTTCACTTTGAAAGCCATGTTGTTTGGCACAATTAATCATTTCCCTGCTTATGGAAATTTGTCAGGATACAGCGTCAAAGGATATGGTGCATGACCTATATATGAAGATGACACTCATTCAATGCGACTTCATCATTGTAAGAAAAATGTTTACATGGGGCATCGAAGATTCTTACTATCACAACATCGTTGGAGGAAGTGGAAAAAGCCTTTCAATGGTGATGCAGAAGAAGGTAGCCCGCCGAAGATGATGACTGCGCAGTCTAATGAGCTGAAAGACTACTTTAGCAAGAAAGTGACAGCAAATACATTATTTTTAGTGCCGTATAATACGAGGTAAGTTATTATTGGTACAATTTTTGTTTTTATTGTTTAACTTCTATCATAACATGATTGTTCAAAAAACAAATTTTTAAAATATATTTTAGGCGCCATTGGATATTGATCGTTATCAATCCAGCGGAACCTTCAGGCCCTCGCATTTATTATGTGGATCCTCTAAAAAATGGTCTTCCACAAGACCGTTTTGATATGTTGCTATTGATCAGTAGGTAAGTATACGTGCCTATGTATAAATATTTGCGAACGTGATTGAATAACCAAAAGTAATCATTTTTTGTTTCTTTTGTTAGCGCATTAACTGCGTATCGGTCGTCTGTCTCGTTAAACTATTCTAAAGCTACTGACCCCCGCCTTAGCTATCCTTGGAAGAAAATACAGGTATTGATATTTGACTTTACTTAGACTTTGTTAGTAAACACTTTTTATTCATGAACAGAGTAAAATATTGCATTATATTTTTGCATTGCCCTTTCCAACTTAATGACAATGATTGTGGGTACTATATCATGAAATTTATGAAGGATGTTATTATGCATGATCAACCATTTATTCCTCAAAAAGTAAGTCATTTAGTTGCACTTCATATTGTGTTGTAATGAAATTGAATTAGTGCCTGACAATTATGTTTTACTGATTTTAATTCGTTCTAACTTGTGTCTGATTGTATATATCTGTAGTATTATGAAGATCAACATTGTGACGCTTTGACAAACCATCAGGTTAATGAAGTGATAGAGGAATGGTGTGAATATGTGTTTAGGCAAATCCCTAGGTAGCTATATATACTATTAAATTCACTAGCTGGTTTTTTTGTGTTGTTTCTAATTGCCATTTGTTGTGTCATACATTTTTGTTGAAATTGAATTTGTTGTATTATATTTCATTTAGCTAGGTTTACAGTATATTGTATAACAATTTTCATTACTACTTTAGCTAATCAATCATTTGTTGGTATCATTTTAAAGTTATCTATTATTGTTCTTATTAAACCTTGCAGACTATAATTATATATGCATAGGAGATATATATAAGGAAAAAATATGCTAAAAAAAAAACTAATACGAAGAACCCAAAAAATATGCTAAAAAAAAAACCAAAACGAAAAATTTAAAAAAAAAAAACCCATACTGTGGCGCCTGGCCAGCCAGGCGCCACATGTGGCCTACCCTCCTGTGGCGCCTGACCGGCCAGGCGCCACAGGAGGGTAGGCCACATGTGGCGCCTGGCCGGCCAGGCGCCACAGGAGGTTATTTTAAAAAAAAAATTTAAAAATCTGTGGCGTTTCCAAGCGCCACAGCTTTTTTTAGTAGCGTCCAGATAGTTGGCATTTCGCAAGCGCCACAGCTAATGCAATTATAGCCACAGCTTTGCTTTTTTGTAGTAGTGTTGGTTTTATATTTATTTGTAATGGTTTAGATAAAGTATTAATTCTTAATGATCTATTTCCTAGATTATTATTGGCTATCAGTCTTTTTCTTTTATTATCATTTATACTTACTGTTTTATCTAATTCAATTTCTAATAATTTTGGTAATGTACTACCTCCGGTCCTAAATATAGGGCATAGTTTATAGTGCAAATTGCACTACAAACTATGTACTATATTTAGGACCGAGAAATATTTAATCCTATATATATATATATATATATGCATGCATGCTCGCCAAGCATATGTCGCACATTCATCCTAAAATCTTAGAAGTGTCATATATTGCGTATCCTGCTGTAGCATATCCGATAAGCGTACGCAGCACGAGCACGCACAACCATATAATTGTTAAATCGAGAAAACGTTACAAAAAAAAAAAAAGGGGGTTAAATCTAGAAAATGATGACTTTGAATTCATATTTATATGTTACTCTATTTTGTTCTTTATACAAGAAAATTATGAAAAGTCGATTTTGGTTCTAAATATAAGACATAATTTTATATTTATTAATATTTTTTTTAATTTAACTCTAATGATACTCCCTCAATAATATTTAAGTAGGAGAGAGAATGAGGAAATTAAGAAAGATGATTAGAGTATTTTAAAAAATGCATATCATATTAATTAATTTAACTAACTTTTTTAACATAATCAAATTAGATAAATATGTCTTATATTAATGATTGGAGGAGTAATATATGAGTAAAATATATATTCTAGCCCTCTTTCTGTTTTACCTTAATTACACAGACATTTATTTTATTTTGAAAACATATATACATTTACCTTCAAACCATTAACTCCATCAAGAATATTTCAAACAAGATTATAAAAAAACTATTGTTTAATTAAAATTTATATTAAAATAAATCATATTTAATAAATTTCCCTTTATCATATCAAATCCCTAATTTATTTTTAAATGCTAGCAAATTTCAAGAAAAAAGTAATGACCGCGGTGAATGATTATTTATATAATATCTTGAACTTGTATTATTTATATTATAATGAAAATATGTGTTTGGAACAATGTTTTAAAAGCCAGACCGGATATCGAGCCGGAAAGGTCAGTGGGTCAAGGTTCAACCGGTTAGACCGGTTGAGCCGTTTAGCCGGACCGGTGACGTATTAATTAAATTTAAAAAATATTATATATATATATATATATATATATATTACAATAATTAGTTATTAGTCTAATTTCATATGAAATTAGTAAAATCACAAAATACCATTTAAATTACAAATAATATTACATACATATATAAGGATATAAATATAATTATAATATATGTTGTGCGTTATCTAATTATATATCAATTTATAGTTAGACAAATTAGTTTGGTATAAAAAATTAAATATAAATACTATAAAGTAATTTATTTAAAATATTAAAAATTTATTTTGAATTATAATATAAAAATAATTAATATTAAAATATTTTAGTATTTGAGAATTTGATAAAATATGGCGGGTGTATTATGCGAAGTCTGAGACGTTACATACTTATATGAGAATAATTCATTTGTAATATAATTATAAAATTAAAAATATGAGTTTAAAAACACAAGTAAAATATCTTCTCTACTCCCTATGCAACCGTCACGTGTTATGTCCACTTTTTTTAAAGAAGTCAGACAGAGATATTGACCACAAGCTAAGTTTAGACTTTAAAATGGAGCTCATAAGTAATAAAATATATTGTTTCTCTTTCTTCCGAGTGTCTTCAACATATTTTTCTCCATCGTTTTCCTCCTCCGCCGTCATCTTCCTCTTCTTTCATCTTGTTTCTTCTTCATCTCAGACCGTCCGGTTACTCTAAAGCTGCTCCGGTTTCCGGTTAAACAACGATTCCCGGCTTAAAGGGTGGCTCACACCGGATCAAAACGGCTGAACAACAAAAACGATTTTTAAACATGACTCGAGCCGCCTTCTCCTCCGGTCCACGGCCGAACCAGCCGGACCGTCCGGTCCCAAAAACATTGGTTTGGAATATGTTTTTATCTGTTTGAAAAAAACCCAAAATTAACACATTTCAATAAATATGATGAGAAATAAAAAGTATAAAATTTTATATAACGTATATTTGAAGTTTTGAAAAAAATATAATTTTTTAAATAATTCTTATATTAAAGAAGAGTATTTTGGTCAAAAAGGTTTGAAAGTCAAACTTAATTATCCACTAACAGTTGAATTAATGGAAAAGAAATCTTAAAAATATAAAGGAGATATTTGTGTAACATATTTTGATTCCAAAGGAAGTTTATTTAAGTTTTCAAAATAGATTAGAGGTCTATGTAATTATGGTAAAATAGAGGGTCGGTTAAAGTATTTTACTCTTAATATGATGATGATCTAATGGAAATTGTTGTTAAAAAATTTAGGGAAAATTTCTTAAAAAGAACTTTAAAAATGTCAAAAGACAAAAGGGTATTCCGAATATTTATAATACCAAAGAGGTGTTAAAGGCCTAATTTATCCTTTTCAAAATTAAAAAAAATGATAGAATTATCCCTCTAAGTTCAAAATTAAGAACAAAGAGGAATGTGCGATTTCACAACTCCTGACAAAGAATTCACAAGTTCAGATAAGGTTTTCACAATTTCTCATAAGAATTTCACAAGTTGCAAATCAAAATTACCAGATCTGATAAATGTTTCACAAGTTCGGATAAGGTTTTCACAAGTTATTAAAAGTATTTCACATATTCCTTAAATAATTTCACAAGTTTGAAATTTGAATTCACAAGAGGACAAGAATTTCATAAGTTTTGATAATTGTTTCACAAGTTCGAATAAGATTTTCATAATTAATTCTATTAAAGTGAAAATTAAACCCTAAGGCACAATTATGTCGTTTCATTTTAATTTTGAAAATGATAAATCAGGTCTAACACATTTTTGACATTATGAATATTTGGAACACCTTTTTGTCTTTTGACATTTTTAAATTTCTTTTTCAGGGATTTTCCCAAAAATTTATCTAATTCTTATATAATATTTCAAACAATAATTTCATACAAAACATGAAAGTAAAGAACTCAACATCCGAATATCTGATCACTTATGCGGAAAATAAACGTCTTTAACTGCTGAAATAACGTACTCAACATAAATATATTGGTTTTAACAAGTTAGGGTAAAATATTAACAAATTATTTCCACAAAAAAGAAAAAGAAAAGAAAAACATCGGTAATAAACTACATAATGGGTTGGCGAACATTTCTGAAAATAGAATGCCTCATATTCAATCCTTAATCCAATATTATTTCCACAATCGGTCTTAAATATTATTTTTTGAGATCGGTTATTTTAACCACCGGTTTTAAAAAGTTTCAAATTATATTAAAAAATGTCTATATTTTAGATTAGATAATTTCATATCCAATCTAAAAAGTGGACACTTTTTTTAAAAAAATGCACATTTTATTTTGTTTTACAAAATCTCCATTGGATTATTATATCTAAAAGCTATAGTGAGTAATATAAATTCAACAGCTAGCTCTCAAAATATAAATACACTCGATATAAAAAATAATTATAATTAACCATGAATCTTACCAATATTAATGGATAATTAAATCTTAATTCTTGCATTTGTTTTTCAAGGTTTATTTTTTTTATTGCATTTTCCCCACCTCCAAAGGATTTAGATTATTTTTTAATGTTGAATACAGTAGATGCAATTTTAGGCCCAACATTTGCATATTGCTGACGAATGATTCATATTATGAGCATCTCTAAAGTTGAATGCAACTATCCATTGATTTAATTTCTCTGACAATTAGAGATATTTTCTCTGACAATTCTGAATAATTTGTGTTATTTTCTAGATTTAATTTCATGCATTATATTACTTTTTGCATGCCTCCATCTTGGAAGGCTTAGGATTGTATTACTTTTTGCATGCCGCCTATATGGAAGGTTTTACCTCCTAAACGGACAACTAGATTTCTCCGTTTTCAATGCATGTTTTGATTGTATATTTATGTTTTAGAATTTAATATTCCGGTTTTATGCAGTATTCATGAGGTTTTCATTCTAGTTTTATGTAATGTTAGTTTATTTTTATTTTGTTTTTAATTTCATAATGAGCTAAATTTCTATTTTCCTGGGGTGATGATGTAGCTTACTAATGACGGATTGAATCTTAACTTATTAAATCTAATTTTATTTCTCCTTCATGATTGAGTTTTAATTATTGTTCTTAATGCTTTTGATTGATTGACCATCTTTTGAATGATTTCAATATGCATGTTGAGACCAGAAGGAGATACATGTGTGTAGACCCTATAATTAAAACCATAATTTGCATATGAAATATGAATATATTCATATGAATTGTGTAGTCTTAATGAGTTCTATAGATCTTAATGCATAATTAATTGCTTAAATTCATATAGGAATGTATTGAATTGGCAATAAATTATAGAATTGCTTGATCTTGGAAGAAGTTAGTAATTAAATGAGGGAAACTTGACTATCAATCATGTGGAATAAATTAGGCTAGAATAGATAAGTGATTTAATCTGAATTTTGTTAAGTGAAATCTGACTCCTAGAACTTTTTTTCATAGTTGGTTTCATATTATCTGCACTCATATTTAATTATTTTTCTTTTATTTTGTACTCTCAATTACCAAATCAATCGACTAAATAGAATTAAAATTATCCATTTTGGTACTTAGTAATCAATCCTTGTGGGAACGATACTCTACTCACTTATGTATTACTTGATTACGACAGCGTACACTTGCACTCTTTAATGGACCATTTACACGCATAACAAGTTTTTGGCGCCGTTGCCAGGGATTATTCTCATTAATATCAATGCCAAGTAATTTTAATAATAATTTAGTCTTCATGTAAAAATTTCAAAAAAATAAATATAAAAATAAAAAAAATTTAAAAACATTTAAAAAAGGATTATTCACAGCATTCATTTGTTTTAATCAGTGATAAATTGTCATATCTTGGTTCTTTTTCTAGAATGCATGTGGATGAAATGAGACAAGAAAATATAAATGCTGGTTGGATTGAAATTCTTCTCCTTATAATTGTTTTTCTTGTGCTTATTGTGGAAAGTATCATTCTTATAAGCATTGTCCATATAGCAATACCAGTCATTATATGAGAAATAATTTCAGTATGAACCAAAATTGTTTTGATAATTCCTTTTATCCTGATGGAATTTTAGAGCAACAAGAGTCTTTGGATCCATATGTTAGGTATTCTCATAATCCTCCTTTCTACTCTTATTCTCATATTGAAGAACAAACTCTTGAGTATAAGGAAAAATCTAATTTAGAAAGATTATGTGAGGAGTTTAGTAGAGAGCAAAAGGAACTTGTCACTAGTGTTAAGTCAAGTGTCCAAAATATTGGAATATATGTGAGTCAAATTATTTCGTCACTTGAGACTGAGGCAAAATAATTACTTAAGCATGATGACCACTTCTTGTGTTGATGATGATTATTGTGAGGAAGTTGAGGATGTGGAATTGAATGAAATCTTAGCTCTTGTGGAATGTGATAAGGAACTTGAAATCACTTTTGGAGAGAATAGTGGGTGTAGTCTAAAAGAGGATCCGGTTGTGGAACCTAATTTCTGTCATTTTGATGTTAAAACTAATGTAGATGTTCCAAAAGCTGTTATTCATGTCTCTCCTATTGAAGTGTTGACTCTTACTGATAAGAGTCAAGTGGATTTTGTGGATGCTCTAAAATTTTGGAAACTCTTAAATCTATTTGAAAACACATGCATATTGTGCTTTATTTGAATTCAGTAAATAATTGTACTCTAAAATTGTCTATGATTGAAGAAGTACAATTAATTACTTTGAATGATCATTTCTTGTGTCTGAAACATTGTTTCTTGAAAAGAAATGAAGATAAGGTAATCATGGTGTTTGATATTTTTGATTAGTAATTTGTTTTCGGAAGTTTGGCTGAAGACTATAAATTTAGCGCTACTTCGGAGGCAACCCAAGGTTTGGTTTGATGTTTTGTTGTGATTTTACAAGACTTTTGGTAGCCCCTGATGATGTATTCCACTTTGGTAGCTAAAATTAAAAAATATGAAAAAAATTTAATTAAAAAAAATCGGTTTGGTCTTTATCTAGTTAAAGACGTTAAAGAAAGGCGCCGATTTGGGAGGCAACCCACAACTTCTTTCCTACTCACCGAAACACACTGACTGCATTGAGATTTTAGTTTTCATCAGTTTCATTTTAAGTTACCATGGAGGAATCTCTTGTAAAGCTTAAGAACAAATTCCCTACTCTTCCCAAAGATGTGCTCAGGAAGATCTATAACAGTTGACTTGAAAGGATAAAGATATTCAAGCGTTTGGGGCTTCTTGTGGATGTTGTTAGAACCGGCTATCACCCAAGAGGGGGTGAATTGGGTGTATAATAAAAACTTAAGAACTTTAGAAATCTTTTCGTATCTTAACGAAAGTGGTAAGTATGAAGGTTTATAAATCAACAGTTAGATTAAATAATATATGTTGGAAATATAAGAGTTTAGGGAAGAGAATATGCAAACTGTGATTTATCCTGGTTCGGTCCAATCTGTGATGGCCTACGTCCAGTCTTCAGGCTCCTCCTGAGATTTTCAAATCCACTATCTTCTCGTTTAATCCAGGCATAAGAAAAGCCTTTACAATCCCACAAGTTTAGCCGGGTCCTTGTGAAACCTTTTACAAATATCTCACCAAGATACTCCCCCTTACGACAAGTCTTATGAGCAAAGCAATCCCGAAGATCTTCCTCTCCTGCTTACTCATGCAAGTCTTACGAGCAGCAACGTTCTCTCCTGCTTACACCCCTGTAAGTCTTACGAGCAGCAACGTTCTCTACTACTTGCACCTTGTAAGTCTTACGAGCAGAATGTCTTACTGGCAATTCTCTCTATAGCTTCTCCCGTAAGGAAATCAACCTTCCCAAGGTCCCTCTACCTTGAGATCAACTCAGAAATATATTTGAAGGTGTTTACAGACTCTCTCACAGAGTGGGTATAATACTCACTGAAGTACAATACAAATAATCACTCTCTCAACGATAAGTAATATAGAAACTGGAAAACAGAGAGTGTTTGGGTAGAAGCAGAGGATTCATGTTATTCACATGATGGTGTCGTTGCTCTGTTTTCTCTGTTACCTATCGATGTTGAATGCTCTCTCATTTATAGTTGATGAATATGATGGCCGTTGTGAGCATTCGTCCGTTGGAGTCATTTTGACCGTTGAGCATATTTGAAATACAAGCTACTTGAAATGTCCGTTGCAGAGTGGAGCGTCTCGTTGAATAGCAGGAAGATTCATTTTGAGCTGTACATCACGTTGTGGAGCGTTTTGTGTTTCAAACAATCTCTCATGGTGGGTCAGTTACTTGTCGTGGTTGGTAGCCGCCATTCGGTGTGTAATGATGGAGTTCACCGTAATTGACTTTTATTTGAATCTGCAACCCGAACGTTTAATATCCTGTTTCACACTGCAAAATACTTAATCATTAATATGATGAAGTATTAGTCATGGTTATGTTGGATCATTGGTCAAAAGCTAAATTTCTGGCTTCTGGGACTCATCACGTTGAGTGAAAACTTTTCCATACGTGACCTCCATTCTTGAAGATGCAATCCAAATATTTAATCTCCTATTTTACACTTGAAATATATGTTAGTTAATGTTTAGGAACAATAACAAGTGAAAACATAATGATTTAACCATGTTTGGATTGATTTCTAAGAGGCTCTGAACTTCTACGTTGCTTCTGTCAGAACCTCACTCGAGTGCAGTTCATATTTTCACATTCTGACTTCCTCTCGAGCAAGCACTCGCTGCACTTCACTCGCATATGCTCGAGTGAATTCTCGACATCACTCTAGCACAACCAGTCATGCTCGAGTGCGTTTCATGCTTTCACGTACAAGCTTCTTCTCGGGTTATCACTTCCATGTCAAAACTTGCATGTGCTCGAGTGAGAAATCATCCAATGCTCGAGCATGGATCCTAGTGCTCGAGTGATGCAATTTTCTTAACGTTTCAGCTGCTTCTGGACATCACTCGCACAACTTTTTCAGAGAGTCAGTTTTTACACTCGCGGGTGATGTGGGGCCACTTTAGAAAAAATTTGTTTATTTGATTCTAATGATGTATCATAAGAATGCTCTTGCCATATGCATTCCAATGCAAAAAGAATCAGCTCCAAACTCCTTATATACTGCAAGTTATGATCGAAAGAGTGTTTATTTCGCTAGTCTGCACAAGTGTCAACTTCCAGAAGGCATAGCTCCTAGAATATACGTTCCAATTAGGCCAATTACCTATACATGGAAAGCTCTTTGAGTCTACTTTCATTTGGCACTAGTCTTGTCTCAATCCGATGTGTAGTTTGTAAGTTACGCTCAAAATACCGAACCTGTGTCAAAAAGTGACGGTGATTTCAGTTTCATTTTCCACGACTCATATCTCCTTCATTTGATCTTCTTTCAATGTGATCCTGGTGCCCATTTTACGTGTTGGCAGTCTTCTTTTATATGCCACCAGTTTCGGGTCAATCCGATGTGTGGTTTGAGAGATATAACCAAAATACCAGACCTCGCTCAGGCTGAACGTAAAACAGAGTAGAACAGAGTGTTCATCCCGTGCTCGAGTGAATTCATCCGTGCTCGAGTGAGTTCTTCCTGTGCTCGAGTGAAACACCTCGTGCTCGAGCATAACACCTCTGGAAGTGCCAAAACTCATATATAAGTCATCTTAGCTTCGTATTAACCTATTCCAACCATCATTTGATCATAGAAACCTCCAATATCACATCTAACAACTTGAATTTTGATATTCATGATAGATCTTCCAAGTTCTTCATTCTTCAATATCTTTCTTCTTGGTTTTCCTCTTGATAATAATTCTTCATAATCTGAGTAAATATCTCCTTGACTATCTTTAATTTCTTTCTTCTTCTTCCTCTTGTTCATTTTCATTAATTCAATCTTCTTCATTCTTTGCTTGACTAATCTACAAAATATGTAACATTAAATATAGTAGTTAGTCAAAGAAATACATTATATAAACTTTTTGCTCTTATCATTTCATATCTATATTTGACATCATCAAAACTAATCATATCTAACATTCTCCCCCTTTTTGATGATGACAAATCCTTTAAGAAAAATATGTTTGAGTGAAGTGCAACATACATATATAATGTAAAGTGAAAACATACATATTATATATAATGCAAAGTGAAACGTACATATTTTTCTTACATTTTTCTCCCCCTATTTGACATCAGCAAAAGGTTTGAAATATATAAAGAAGTAAGGCTTGTGAAGAAGTAAATAGAGTAGAAATTACTTTAATCAAAATGAATGTACCAAGAAAAACAATTTACACTCCCCCTATGTGAAAGTACTTTCATTTTTAATGAGAGGGAACTAAAAAAGATTTGGAGAGGTTTTCAAGAAAACTTCTATAATCAAGATAAATGAAATATATGAAACATATTCTTGAAATGTAAAGAGAAGGTTTAGAAATGCTCATGTAGATTTGGAAATTGATGAAGCGCTCCATGAAGTCCGTTGCTTCTTTGGCAATGCTGGTGCATGCTGTTGTGCTTTGTATAACTCTGATGTACACCACACTTCTATTATGCAACTCAGATATATATTCATGTTGTTGCCAGGATTCTCCAATTGAGTTGAGCTTCTGTTTAGCATGTTCAATGTTCATTTGTATTGGCATATGTATTTGTTGCTCTGAATGTTATAGCCAATATATTTTCCTTGATTGAGCATTAAAACCATCTTTCCTTAAGTTCGATAGTTTCTTCTTGTAGTGCGTTGAGGAATGCTATTGCACAAAACAAATTCTCCTGTCATAAAATTTAAATCTTTCTTTGCAAAGAGAATTGTTAGATCAATCAAGTAACAAACTATTCCTTTCCATATGATATGTTCAAATTATGATTGTGGAAAGAACAGTATAAGAGTATCTCATCATCAAAACTAATCAAGACATGGTGAATATAGATGAGTATATTAAAAGGATTTTCTTTCAATAAAGGAGATGAGCTTTCAATATATAAAACACATGTGAATGTGAAGCTCCCCCTTAATTGATGCATGGTTTTAAAAATTTTAGGAAAACAGTTAATAACTCTCCTAGATTTAAGAAACCATTGGAAATTTTATAGAGAAAATGATTTTGACAGTATGAAGATTTAGAGAGAAATTAAATGGCAATGCTAATCAGAGGTTTTAAGAGATACAACCTAATATCACCTGAGTGGTTACTTGAGTGATTCTACTCAATCATTACTCGATTGTATACTCAAGTGATACAACTCAAGGATTTTGAATTAAGCATGAATACAATACCTCACTCAAGTAATATCGTAATCACTCGAGTTATAATCCTCTGTAGTCCATTGATACATCATTGACTAGTTACTGTCTGAATATATGATCTGACGATGTAATCTCTGTTGCTACTTGAAGATACCAAGTTGAGCTCGGAGTAAGACTTTATGCGCATATTGGCTTAGTATGTGCCCCTTGCTTAGCAAACATCATTGAGAACTTTTAATTTCACCATAGCACATAACACCATTATTTTGTTATCCATCATCTCAAATAGAACTTTGAAGTTCTGGTTCACTAAGTCACACAGCTACTTCATCTTATCATTGACTGATGATCTCAGCATTGTTTGTAGTATGCTTTGTGTGAAAGAGTTGAACCTCCTTTCTCAGATAGCCCCTAATAGATGGACCAAAGACTGAAGGATCAGGAGGACCAGTTCTAGCAAAGTGTTGTCTTCTCATTTATTCTTGAAGTCTCAGCTCTCATCCTCTATACCGCTTGTGTTAACTTGGAGTGAGTCTTGTAGAAGTATATATAGACCTCTTGTTCTCTGAAAGACATGATCTTTCTAGTATTTCTCTCCTCCTTGCTTATAATATAGGTAATTCTTCTAAATGAAGTAACTAAAGTTATTGGCCTTGTTCACCATAGCTTTACTGTAGGTATAGCAGATAATCCAGTGAAGGTTAGACATAGAGCTAGGATAGTAGTTAAGAATCCTCATAGGCTCATCAAGCTTGATGATTCTGTGCATCTTAGCATTTTCCTCTGAACATCTCTGTTGGCTCCATATCATAGTGAAAATGTCTGATCACCTTGAAATGATAAGGAAGGTAGGTAGGCAACAAAGATTCATATTGGATAACTTATTCTTGGCTCTGTGCTGCTTTGAAATAATCTCCGCTGGGTCTACTAAGAGATCTTCCTTCTCTTTCTCTTTCTCTGATTGTATCACTAGCTAGTTATTTGATAGTGATGAGGTGTCATTTGAGTAATATCACATATTTTGCTTCAACTCATGCTGCAACACTATCAATCATGCCTCTTCTGTTAGCCTTTGGTCTTTGTATCCAAAAGTAGAGCATTTTGGTCAACTCCTGCAAACGTATAATGATATGCTCTTTAGTACCCAACTTCTCTTGGGTCCGTACAATATTAGATATAACAACTCTTATGCTCTTATGCAATTAATCATATGAAATTTGTGCAAAGAGTATCATAAACCAACAAAGACTAAGATATAATTTTATCCAATAGAATCAATTTAAACCATTAGATCATGAAGAGTAATGAATAAATGATATCAATGAATGGTGATTTTCAAAGATCAATGACAATTTGTAAATACGTTTTATATAGAAAATATGTCATTGATATGATTTTTATGCAATCCATGTAAGTTGAATCAAAAAGAGTAGAGAATCTATCCATAATGACCAACTTTTATGAAATGATAAATCATGAATGAAACCAAATTTTCAAGAATGATAATGAGATATACAAATTGTTTCAAAATCTCAAATGTTCTTTCGAATCATAAATATGCATTATGACATTAAGATTTTGAATGCATGAAAACTCATTTATGAAGCTTGTTAAATACCAATGCTTATGCCAAAAACAATGGAAGTCAATAGTTGTAAAATATATATCAGAAAGCTTCACTAAGGAATTCAACTAAGATAACATGTTAATTATAAGAGTTAACATGTTGCAGAATTTTCTCAAGAACAAAAGTCATATGAAGAATGAATTAGCCAAAATGGTTTATCTTGACATATATAAACATGATGACTTTAGTATAGATCAAGAGATTACCTTGCCTCTTAGAGTTGCGTCTTAAAATGGATAAATATTTAAGGCAGCAAGACTTAAAGTGCAAGATTCTAGTTACTCAAAAATGGATGGAGACAAATGGTAATGCATTTGAGCAACAATATGAGTATAAGAATTTATGGATGATGAAGCACATACTCATTGATCAAAATGACTAGAGTTTTAGAATATCCCGGTAAGTTATTCCACAATAATGGTTAATGCATTAAGATTCAATGCACTAATGAACATTTATAATGCTTGGAATAACATGGCCAACTAATGATTTATGTATTAGGCACAAGGCTTTCACATATAGAATTCTGTTCTAGGGAATACACTTGAAACTCATATAGATAGTTAACTTGTTAGACATAAGATCTAACATGTTAGAAAATAAAGATTGAGGAGTTTAAGTAGTAACAAGTTTAAGATTAAGAAACAAGTATGTGAATGATGAGGAAAACTCTAGTGGATGGATTTGAAGCATTTCTGACTTTCAGTATACATAAATATTAACTTCCAATTTTGAAACCGATTTAAATGCAAATAAAATATGAAAAATTTTCAAATAATGTGTATGCATTTTTATAAACAAGATGAATTTAAATCCAAGTAAATTTATGAAATGTGCATTTCAAATTTCCAATGCAGAGAAAAATTATGCACAATTCTATTTCAATACATTTAGCAATCTGAAAATATTTTGAAATCCATAAATCATTGACTGCTAATTATATGTAGTAATGAGCAAGAATTTACCACTCAAATTTAGTTGGAAAGAATGAGTACGATGGTTGAGTTTTGAAATTACTGATACAGCGTAACTGGCTTGAGTGTAACTTGTAGACACCCAAGTTAATTTCCATCTTCTTGTATCTTTGTACTCAAGTCCTCCAAGATCACTTGAATAAACCATATTTTGAAGCTAATTTATGCGTTTATACCTGTGGCATTTGCGGGTTCTTGATGCACTTTCAGGTGAGTTCTTCAAATACTCGAGTGTGTGACAGTACTATTGATGAATTTGAGAGTGTCCTTAGAGTTTTTGCACACTCTGTTAATCCCTGTTTTGCAATCCAAAAGCAAAGCATAGGATTCGAATCTATACTTGAGTGACCAACCAGTACTCGAGTGTTAACATGCCTAGCACTCGAATGTTCACTTCTGCTTTCTAGTGTCATGATTCTTTTTCAAATTATTCCTGCAAAAATCATATAACCCTTTTTCTTCCTTCGGTATCCAATTCTACTTGGATCCATTCATGGTTAGCTTAAAAGAATCATAATTCACATGCTTTAAGAATATAATTAATTTGAGACAATTGAGCACAATGAATTAAACATGTCTTTATGCATAAGAGAAATATTTTCTTTTCAAATCATTATACATGCATAAAGAATTAACCTTTTAAGCATTACAATACCTTTATAAATAAGTCTATTAAATGGATTTTTAAGAGATACGAAAATATAAATTCAAAAATATTTGCAATGCTCATTCCTAAGGTTCCAAAATATAAAACCTCAACAAATATTACAAACAACAGCATAGGAGGTTTTATCATTGTGTACCTTTGCCTTAGATATTCGGAGGATTGCTTCTGCATACCCACTGCATCTTTATTTGAAGTTCTGTTTTTGCATATTTGGCTTTGGGATTATGCAAAGCTTTCTCATGTGATGTAGACTTCGAGAATCTTTTTCTTTGTGAATGAGAGATCCTCCTCTTCTTGTTCTTCTCAAGATAGTTGAATGGTACATTATGGTAGCCCTTTGTTGAGGTAGAACATACTCCTGTTATCCATTGCTTCTTTCTCTGTTTATACTCTGTAACCCCAGCAATGGGTGCCTTGAGAGTTCTCCTTTTTGATATAATTGGTATGAACCTCTTTATTGGCGCATGAGAACCTCTTGTATTCTTCATCTTCTCTTTACCCTTATGTCCATTTCTTTTCGGATCATCCTGCATACATAAAGTACTAGATGAACATTTTGGTACCCACATATACTTGGGTCCTTGATTGTTAGTATTAAACCTTACATGTTTCTTCGGTACCCAAATATACTTATTTCTCACATGGGAATTTCTTCTAATATAGCATGTGTGAGAAATATGACCGGATTTGCCACAATAATTGCAAATTGTATCAAGATATACATTATGGGATATCATGCAAGTATTATGTCGATCATGAGAGAAGAAATTCGAATGGATTTGATTTGAATATTCTTTCTTCCCAACAAACTTTCCAGCATATTTGAAAACATTTTTGCTTTTCTCAATAGAATCAACAATTGGTTGAGAAACAAACTTTTGTAAACTCTGAAAATCATTTTTATGAAAATCACACAAAGAATTGGAACTTTTTACCTTAAGTTCATCTTGAGCTCCGGAGAGTGATTTTTCATGTTCATCCATACTGAGCTCTTTTCGGGAATCCTCTTCTTCTTGTTTATCCATGTTGACTGTATGGAAGTGTTCTATGATTTTTCCATCTTCATCATCAACTTCCAATTGTTCATGCACAGTAGATGCGTAGCGTGTAGTTTCACACGAACTGTCAACACTTTCATCTTCAACAGAATTGTTAGAAGCATAAATAGAATCAAGAGTGTCCCAGATATGTTTAGCATTAGAACAAAATCTAATTTTCTCAAAATCATTTTCGGTTAAAGCACTATACAGAATTTTCATTGCTCTAATGTTCAATGAAAACATTTTCTTTTCACTTTCAGTCCAATCCTTTCTTGGTTTGAAATCAAAAACATTTGTAAAACATTCTACATATCAAAATCAAAAGCGTTTATAAAACTAGTTATTCTAGCTTTCCAAAACCAAAAATCAATATCTTTCAAAAGAAGTGGGATTGTATAATCAAAACCTTCTGAAAGTATAAAACACCCAAAATTAGCCATTGTAACTCTTGAGACGGTTAAGTCCTTTAAACAAGAGCCCGAGCTCTGATACCAAATGTTAGAACCAGCTATCACCCAAGAGGGGGGGTGAATTGGGTGTATAATAAAAACTTAAGAACGTTAGAAATCTTTTCGTATCTTAACGAAAGTGGTAAGTATAAAGGTTTATAAATCAACAGTTAGATTAAATAATATATGCTGGAAATATAAGAGTTTAGGGAAGAGAATATGCAAACTGTGATTTATCCTGGTTCGGTCCAATTTGTGATGGTCTATGCCCAGTCCTCAGGCTCCTCCTGAGATTTTCAAATCCACTATCTTCTCGTTTAATCCAGGCACAAGAAAAGCCTTTACAATCCCACAAGTTTAGCCGGGTACTTGTGAAACCTTTTACAAATATCTCACCAAGATGCTCCCCCTTACGGCAAGTCTTATGAGCAGAGCAATCCCGAAGATCTTCCTCTCCTACTTACTCATGCAAGTCTTATGAGCAGCAACGTTCTCTCTTGCTTATACCCCTGTAAGTCTTACGAGCAGAATGTCTTACGAGCAATTCTCTCTACAGCTTCTCCCGTAAGGAAATCAACCTTCCCAAGGTCCCTCTACCTTGAGTCAACTCAGAAATATATTTGAAGGTATTTACAGACTCTCTCACAGAGTGGGTATAATACTCACTGAAGTACAATACAAATAATCACTCTCTCAACGATAAGTAATATAGAAATTGGAAAAGAAGAGAGTGTTTGGGTAGAAGCAGAGGATTCATGTTATTCGCATGATGGTGTCGTTGCTCTGTTTTCTCTGTTACCTATCGATGTTGAATGCTCTCTCATTTATAGTTGATGAATATGATGGCCGTTGTGAGCATTCGTCCGTTGGAGTCATTTTGACCGTTGAGCATATTTGAAATACAAGCTACTTGAAATGTCCGTTGCAGAGTGGAGCGTCTCGTTGAATAGCAAGAAGATTCATTTTGAGCTGTACATCACGTTGTGGAGCGTTTTGTGTTTCAAACAATCTCTCATGGTGGGTCAGTTACTTGTCGTGGTTGGTAGCCGCCATTCGGTGTGTAATGATGGAGTTCACCGTAATTGACTTTTATTTGAATCTGCAACCCGAACGTTTAATATCCTGTTTCACACTGCAAAATACTTAATCATTAATATGATGAAGTATTAGTCATGGTTATGTTGGATCATTGGTCAAAAGCTAAATTTCTGGCTTTTGGGACTCATCACGTTGAGTGAAAACTTTTCTATACGTGACCTCCATTCTTGAAGATGCAATCCAAATATTTAATCTCCTATTTTACACTTGAAATATATGTTAGTTAATGTTTAGGAACAATAACAAGTGAAAACATAATGATTTAACCACGTTTGGATTGATTGCTGTGAGGCTCTGAACTTCTACGTTGCTTCTGTCAGAACCTCACTCGAGTGCAATATGGCTCACTCGAGTGCAGTTTATATTTTCACGTTCTGACTTCCTCTCGAGCAAGCACTCGCTGCACTTCACTCGCATCTGCTCGAGTGAATTCTCGACATCACTCTAGCACAACCAGTCATGCTCGAGTGCGTTTCATGCTTTCACGTACAAGCTTCTTCTCGGGTTATCACTTCCATGTCAAAACTTGCATGTGCTCGAGTGAGAAATCATCCAATGCTCGAGCATGGATCCTAGTGCTTGAGTGATGCAATTTTCTTAACGTTTCAGCTGCTTCTGGACATCACTCGCACAACTTTTTCAGAGAGTCAGTTTTTACACTCTCGGGTGATGTGGGGCCACTTTAGAAAAAATTTGTTTATTTGATTCTAATGATGTATCATAAGAATGCTCTTGCCATATGCATTCCAATGCAAAAAGAATCAGCTCCAAAATCCTTATATACTGCAAGTTATGATCGAAAGAGTGTTTATTTCGCTAGTCTGCACAAGCGTCAACTTCCAGAAGGTATAGCTCCTAGAATATACGTTCCAATTAGGCCAATTACCTATCCATGGAAAGCTCTTTGAGTCTACTTTCATTTGGCACTAGTCTTGTCTCAATCCGATGTGTAGTTTGTAAGTTACGCTCAAAATACTGAACCTGTGTCAAAAAGTGATGGTGATTTCAGTTTCATTTTCCACGACTCATATCTCCTTCATTTGATCTTCTTTCAATGTGATCCTGGTGCCCATTTTATGTGTTGGGCGTCTTCTTTCTTATTCCACCGGTTTCGGGTCAATCCGATGTGTGGTTTGAGAGATATGACCAAAATACCAGACCTCGCTCAGGCTGAACGTAAAACAGAGTAGAACAGAGTGTTCATCCCGTGCTCGAGTGAATTCATCCGTGCTCGAGTGAGTTCTTCCTGTGCTCGAGTGCTCGAGCATAACACCTCTGGAAGTGTCAAAACTCATATATAAGTAATCTTAGCTTCGTATTAACCTATTCCAACCATCATTTGATCATAGAAACCTCCGGTATCATTATAGAAGCCTCCAATATCACATCTAACAACTTGAATTTTGATATTCATAATAGATCTTCCAAGTTCTTCATTCTTCAATATCTTTCTTCTTAGTTTTCCTCTTGATAATAATTCTTTATAATCTGAGTAAACATCTCATTGACTATCTTCAATTTCTTTCTTCTTCTTCCTCTTGTTCATTTTCATTAATTCAATCTTCTTCATTCTTTGCTTGACTAATCTACAAAATATGTAACATTAAATATAGTAGTTAGTCAAAGAAATACATTATATAAACTTTTTGTTCTTATCATTTCATATCTATATTTGACATCATCAAAACTAATCATATCTAATAGATGTACGCTAGATCATTGAAGCTAAGTTATGTTTACCAGGTGTGATTCATAAATCATTTGTTAATCCTTTGCCAGGAATGAGAAGAAGTTCTTACTCCAAAAAGAGAAGAGCTAAAAGGATAAATGTCTGCCATAAATATGCAAGGTGGACATGTGATCAGCGCTGTAGGAATAAAGATATGGTTTCTATAAATCAAAAAGATAAAATTAAATTTATAAAGGAGGGACTGAGTAAGGAGTCACTAGATGATATCATTTAAATTCTTGAGACGCATCCGAGTGGTGATGTTCATCGTATTCTTCTTGATTTAGTGGACATATTCAAAAAAGAAAAACATCGCTATTGTCCTGGGAATCTGACGTTAAAAGACTCTGTTTGCCAGTTTATAAGAAAACTGGATGGGAAGCAAATCCTCGATTGATATAAAGCGTTTAAGCCGTTACTGGACATAAAACCAGAGGAAGATGTGAGCAAAAATCACAAGTACTATACATAATTATGCTTTTGTTTAAGGGAGAATGACAGAAAAATACCATTTGAACTTCAAAATCCCGCTGACAAGAATGGTAATGGGATTGATAACGCAAATCTTTATCAAAGGACTAATTGGGGATTTTGAAGTTCAAGTGGTATTTTTTTGTCATTCTCCCTTTGTTTAATCTGTCTTATCTTTTCCATAACTTTTGTTTAATTTGTCTTATCTTTTCAATAGTTTTTTTAATATGTCTTTTCTTTTCAGTAACTTTCGATTTTTTTCCTCTTTTTGTTAATTTCTTCATGCAATGGCCACTGGCCATCTGTGTCGGAAAAGTTTTTCAAGCTTCTTCAAAAAATGCGTGATTTGTATGATTTTGTTATCGCTGTTTTAGTGTTATATATATGTACTCTTGATAAGTAAAATATTTGCATATTAATTTTTCCTTATATGATGATTTTGTGGATGATATTTGAACTCAATTTAATAAATTTGGGCGTAATTAATAAATAAATAATGATTTTGCCATCAAATAGAACTTCTTGAAAAATACTAAATTAGACCCTCTTTTAGTTTTCAGGCAATATCTAGAGCTCTAGATGTCGGATTAGGATGTTTTTTATATAGATAAAAAGCTACGATAAAGCTCTACAACTTTTATGTTGAGACCAAAATCCAGTTCTATCTCTAAGGATTTTGAATTTTGCTTGGAAGTTGAAAGCGGGAATCATCTACCATTCCACCAACCATTTCATCTACCACTTTATCTTCCTTTTCATCTACTACTTCATCTACCACATTTCATCTACCACTTCATCTTCCTTTTCACCTACTACTTCATCTACCACATTCCATCTACCACTTCATCTTCCTTTTCACCTACTACTTCATCTACTACATTCCATCTACCACTTCATCTTTCTTTTCACCTACTACTTCATCTTCCACATTGTATCTACTATTTCATCAATCACTTTTCATCTACCATTTCATCTACCCTACTCCATTCTTTCTTATATATAGCCATCCTCTCTTCTTCACTTACACACCAATTCATATCCATTACTCTCCTCTCTTCTCCACTTACAACCATTTTCATATCCATTACTCTCTTCTCTTATCCACTTACAACCATTTTCATATCCATTACTCCACTCTCTTCTCCACTTATATACCATCATCTGAGAATTAATTTCATGCATTGTATTTGTTTCTCGCATGCCTCATACATGGAAGGGTTTACCTCCTACATGGAAGGCTAGATTTTTCTATTTTCATGCATCTTGTGGTTGTATTTTTATTGAATAATTAATTTTATTGTAATTTTTATGAAGTTTTTAATTTTTTTATTGCTGTTTTTAATTTCATCATGAGCTAAATTTCCATTTTCCAAGGGTGATGACGTAGCTTACTAATGATGGATTGAATCTTAACTTATTAAATCTAGTTTGAATTTCTTCTTCATGATTGAGTTTTAATTATTATTCTTAATGCTTTTGATTGACTAACCATCTTTTAAATGATTTCAATATGCATGTTGAGACTGGAAGGAGATGCATGTGTATAAATCCTATAATTAAAACCATGACTTGAATATGAAATAGGAATATATTCATATTACTTATGTAGTCTTACTGAGTTCCATAAATTTTAATGCATAATTAATTGCTTAAATTCATATAGGAATATATTGGATTAAAAATTAATTATAGAATTGCTTGACCTTGGAAGAGGCTAGTAATTAAATTAGGGAAACTTGACTGTTAATCATGTGGAATAAATTGGGCTAGAATAGATAGGTGATTCAATCCGAAATTTGTTAAGCGAAATCTGACCCTTAGGACTTTTTCTCATAGTTGTTTCGTATCATTTGCATTCATATTTAATCATATGTTATTTCTTACTCTCAATCATCAACTAATCGACCGACTGAATAGAGTTAAAATTACCCATTTTGGTATTTAGTGATCAATCCTTGTGGGAATGATACTCTACTCACTTCTGTATTACTTGATTACGATAGTATACACTTGCACTATTTAATAGACCATTTACACTCGTAACAAGTTTTGGGCGCCGTTGTCTGGGATTGTTATTATTAATATCAATACCAAGTAATTTTAATACTAATTTGGTCTTTATATTATATTTGTTTTTCTTTTTGGTGTTTTGTGTTTCTTTTTAGGCTTTTGCTCAGTGTATGACCAGATCGAAGGAGACTGAACTACAACCTCTTGATTTCTGAGATAGAAAGAACTTGTCGAAGAAATCAAAAAGTTCGAAAGTAGTCTACTTCAATCCTAAGCAATCCGATGGCAAATCCATAGGGAGAAACAACAGATACCAAAACACTTCGTGACTATGCAACACCAACAGTCATGGGGACAAATTCTGGAATCAAAAGACCACCAATAGCAGCTAACAACTTTGAAATCAAGCCTGCAATTATCCAGATGATGCAAGCAAATCAATTTGGTGGTTTATCAATAGAAGATCCTAATGCACATATAGCCAACTTCCTAAAAATCTGCGCTTCACATTCAAGCATAATGGTGTTACTGATGATGCCATTAGACTTAGAATTTTCCCTTTCTCACTTAGGGATAAGGCTAAGAGCTGGTTACAATCACTACCAGTGGGAAGCATAACTACATGGGATCTTATGGCATAGAAATTTTTGAAGAAATACTTTCCTTTAGCAAAAACTGCTAAATTGAGGAATGAAATTACCTCATTTACCCGGCATGAACAAGAAAGCTTCTATGAAGCATGGGAAAGATACAAGTGTTAGGATCGGGAAGCACAGCGGAAGAATTTTAAAAATTTTCACCGATCCTAATCAAGGATCTATTAACGGCGTTTAAACCAAGTTGGAAGGATTCATACCTTTTGATGATTCAGAGTTTTCACGATCTCTAGGAGCCAACATGTCAGGTCTGCTCCCTCTACTGGTATCCACACGAATGCTCTCCAACTGAGACTGCGAGCTAGTGCCTCTAATATCTCCTAGAGTTTTACTTGCGGCTCTCAATTCTCATGTGCTTATGAATATATCTGCTTTATCAAGTTTATAACCTATGAGGGCTATTTTCAAATTTCAAAATTAATCATCATTAATTTCGAAATTAATTAACAATTAATTATCTTGATGAGCTAATTAAATAAATTCAATTTAAATTAAATCTATCCAACAGTTTTAATTTATTCTATTTATTTAATCCAAATAAAGAGCCATTAGATTTAATTTATCTTCATAAATTAAATCTGAGATACTATATCTCTATCATGTTAGTTATTAAATTTAATATATTTTAATAGATTAAATTTAAAACTAACACAATATAATAATATCATATAATATATATATCTATATAATATTATTAATGAATTTTATATTATATATATATATATATATAAATATAAAATTCGTCTATCCTAAATTAAACATTATCTCTTGTTGGGTCATTCTTGTGTGCGACCCTGTAGGCCCATATGAAGTTGGCAGTGGGCCAATAACTATACTAACCCAAAAGTCTCAAGCGGCCTCTAGCAAGACATTACAACTACCCAATTCATATGAGGATCGTTATCACGATGTAACCTGTTATACAACCATGTCACGTCCCTTTTGTCACACGATATATCGATCAATGATAAGGCATGGATAATGTTATTCTCTTGTTCCTGACCATTACTTTCTCGATTCCTGAGTAGCCTGATAACAGAGACAGAAACTCCTTTCATCATAGTATGGCCATACATTTCTCAGATTCACTCATCGAGGGGCCCAGTAATATCTCTATACTAATGTGAGGGACAAATTCCATCTTGATCATTCATATTCCTCTGCATGAAAAACCACCAAGCCCGATCATAGCCTTTATCATCACCCGGTCAAAAGTGACTTTTGACTAGTTCAAAGCTTAGCAACTCTCATGTAGGAATCCATGATGACCTCAGGCCTAAGGGCATTGTGACGTGGTTATACATGAGAAAATCTTATGACTTGATTCATGTAGCTTTCTTATAGTGAGTCGGTCCAGCACCTTGTACTCTTACAAGTGCCTAAGAATTTGATTTGTATCTCTATATCTTATAAAAGTCATATTGATCTTGTTTCATCTCTGCTCTCATATAGATGCCGACCAGGGACATTTTAGGACAATCTTTATGAATTATCCAAGGATACAATTATCACAGTTAACATGCAAATAATATGATAGCAGAATGGAGAAATTTTATTAAAATAATAATGTTCAAAGTATAATGATTGGCCCTTAAGGCACAATTTCCAACAACAAGGAGTTGCTAAAGAGATGTCCTCATCATGGGTTACCAAATTGGTGGCAACTGCAAACTTTTTATAGTGGGATGACACACATCTCTAGAATTCTTGTAGATGTTGTAGCTGGAGGATCTTTAATGGGAACAAATATAGATGATGCTTACAATCTACTTGAGGAGATGGCAACCAATGAATATCAATGGCCTTCTGAATGTAGCAATTCAAAGAAAGCACTTGGAGTGCACAAGCTGGATGTCCTTACAACTTTGTCTTCTCAAGTTGCATCTATATCCATGAAAGTAAGATCATTGACAACCCAGGCAAATGCAATCAACACTCCTACTGAAGCTTGTGATCAATGTGGAGGACCTCATGTGAGGATGCAATGTCAAGAAGGACACTTATTCATGCCGAAGCAAGCCTATTTCATTGAAAATCAAAGGAATGACCCACTCTCAAACACCTACAATCCAGGTTGGCAAAATCATCCAAACTTTAGTTGAAGGAATAATCAAAATGCATTCAAGCCGCAAGGAAACTACCATCAACAAGCTCTTCAACAACCAAATCCACCACAGCAGAAAGTAAATGTGGAAGATGCATTCGCTCAATTCATAGCTAGGATTGATGTAACACTCAAAAGCTAAGATGCCTTAATAAAGAACTTGGAGATCCAGATGGGCCAAATTGTAAATATGCTGAATTCCAAGCAACTAGGAACTCTACCAAGTGACACTGAAAGAAACCCAAGAGAACATGTGAAGGCTGTTGCACTAAGAAGTGGTAAAGAATTGAAAGATCCTGTAATTAAGAAGAAGGATGACAAAGAAAAGAAAGAAAGCGAAGAAGAACAGAAGGAGGATGATGTAATACCAGGAAGAATTAGCTTTCTAGATAATCCTCCTCTATATGTACCACCAGTTCTATATCCTTAGAGACTCACGAAAGCAAAATTAGACAAGCAGTTTGGCAAGTTTCTGGAGGTTTTCAAAAAGCTACATATCAACATTCCTTTTGTAGACGCTCTTGCCTAAATGCCCAGTTATGCAAAATTCATGAAGGATATTCTTTCAAATAAGCGTAAGCTTGAGGAATTTGAAACAGTTGCACTTACTGAGGAGTGCAGTGCTATTTTCTAAAAGAAATTACCACTAAAGCTAAAAGATCTAGGAAGCTTTTACATACCTTGCACCATAGGTCAATAGCACTTTGAAAGAGCACTTTGTGACCTTGGAGCAAGTATAAACCTCATGCTTTATCTGTCTACAACAAACTCAGTCTTGGAGAGGTGAAGCCGACCACAGTTTCATTACTTTTGGTTGACCGATCAATAAAACATCCTAGGGATATCTTAGAAGATGTTTTGGTAAAGGTAGACAAACTTATATTCCTCGCTAATTTCATAATACACATGGAAGAAGACCAAGAAATTCCTATCATTCTTGGGAGGCCATTTATTGCAACTGAGAGAACATTGATAGATGTGCAACAGGGGAAGTTAACTTTACGAGTTCAAGATAATCAAGTCTCCTTCAACATCTTTAAGGCTTTATCCTTTCTAAATGAAGGTGACACCTATTACAGAGTAGATACATTGACCAGCTGTATAAAAGACGTGATGGACAAAATTTGCATGGATCAACCATTAGCAATGGGAATGGTAGATGTATCAAAATCTACTAATCCTAAAGTCTTGGAGCAGATTAGGTACCTAGAAGAAAATTCCCCAATTTTTATCAAGAAACCATTTGAAGATCTGGGGGAAAGGCCGAGTAAACCGGTGCCACCAACAGAGAAACCACCAATACTAGAGTTGAAAGTACTGCCATCCCACTTGAAGTAATCTTATCTGGGAGAAAATTCAACACTACCAGTAATCATCCCAGCAGCTCTTACTCCTGATGAAGAAGAAAAGTTATTAAGAGTTCTAAGGGAGTATAAAACAACATTTGGATGGTCAATAGCTGATATAAGACGGATTAGTCCTTCAATTTGTATGTATAAGATCTTAATGGAGGACAACTAAAAGCCATCAGTCGAGCACCAAAGAAGACTCAATCCGAACATAAAGTAAGTGGTGGGAAAGGAGGTACTAAAGTGGCTGGATGCTGACATAATCTACCCAATCTCAGACAGTCAATGGATAAGTCCAGTTTAAGTTGTACCAAAGAAAGGTGGAATGACAGTAGTGCCCAACAAGAAAAATGAATTGATTCCACAACAAACGGTGACTGGATGGAGAGTGTGCATCGACTACAAAAAGCTCAATAAAGCCACTAGAAAAGATCACTTTCCTCTACCATTTATAGATTAGATGCTTGACAGACTTGCTGGAAAAGCCAATTATTGTTTCCTGGACTGGTACATAGGATATAATTAGATTACAATTACACCAGAGGATCAAGAAAAAACAACTTTTACATGTCCATATAGTACATTTGCCTTCAAAAAGATGCCATTTGGCCTATGTAATGCACCGCAACATTTCAAAGGAGTATGATGGTGATCTTCTCAAACATAGTGGAAAGGTTCAGTGAGGTGATCATGGATGATTTTTCAGTTTTTGGAGAATCATTTGATCATTGTCTTTCAAATCTAGAAAACGTTTTGCAACATTGTGTGGAGAAAATTCTGGTTCTAAATTGGGAGAAATGCCATCTCATGGTAAAAGAAGGAATCATGTTGGGTCACAAGGTATCAGATCGAGCCATTGAAGTGGACCGAGCTAAGATTGAAACAATTGAAAAGTTACCACCTCCTTCCTCAATAAAGGGTATTCGGAGTTTTTTGGGACATGTTGGCTTTTATAGAAGATTCATCAAGGACTTCTCAAAAATCACAAAGCCACTTTGCACGCTTTTAGAGAAAAACACTCCTTTCGTGTTTAATGAGGAGTGCTTATTAGTCTTCCAAACTTTGAAAAATGCCTTAACTTTTGCACCAGTCATTACAGCTCTAGATTGGAACCTTCCATTCGAAATGATGTGCGATATAAGTGATTATTTAGTTGGAGCTGTTTTAGGCCAAAGAAAAGACAAGGTCTTTCATGCATCTACTATGCTAGCGAACACTCTCAGATGCACAGATAAATTATGCAACAATAGAAAAGGAGCTATTAGCAGTTGTGTTTGCATTCGACAAATTCAGAGCCTATTTGATTGGGTCAAAGGTCATTGTTTGAACGGACCACTCAGCAATCAAATACTTGATTGAGAAGAAAGACGCTAAGCTTAGACTGATCAGATGGGTGCTTCTGCTATAAGAATTTGACTTGGAGAACAAAGACAAAAAGGGGACCAAGAATTTCATTACAGATCATCTTTCTCGGTTAGAACCACCTGAACGAAAGAGAGAATCACTAATCCAGGAGAATTTTCCAGATGAGCAACTTTTCATCATGCAGTCATAACTTACTCGATTGTATGCTGATTTTGTGAATTATTTGGCAAGCGGAGTAATGCCTTATGAACTTTCTAAAGTGCAAAAGAAGAAGTTTCTGACTGATATAAGGAATTACTTTTGGGAGGATCCATTCTTATACAAATAATACCCAGATCAAATTATCAGGCGATGTGTTTCTAAAGAAGAAATGGACAGCATCTTAAATCAATGCCATTCATCCCCATATGGCCATCATTTTAGAGCAAATAGAATAGCTACTAAAGTCCTTCAATAAGGATTTTATTGGCCTACACTCTTCAAGGACGCTCATAGAATTGTGGTAACTTGTGACAGATGTCAAAGAATGGGAAATATCTCAAGGAGACACAAAGCCCCTTTAACTAACATCTTAGAAGTTGAGCAATTTGATGTATGGGGGATTGATTTTATGGGGCCTTTTCCATCCTCATTTAGCAACAAGTTCATTTTAGTAGCTGTTGACTATGTCTCCAAGTTGGTTGAAGTAGTTGCCTTTCCTACAAATGATTCTCGAGTGGTTGTGAAGTTCTTGAGGAAAAATAATTTTACAAGATCTGGAGTGCCTAGAGCTATTATCAGTGATGGAGGAAGGCATTTTTGCAATCAGCAGCTTCAGTCAGTATTAGCTAAATATGGATTAACTCATAAGGTTGTAACTCCATATTATCCACAAACTGGTGGGCAAGTGGAAATCTCAAACAGAGAACTGAAGTAGATCATAGAGAAGACGGTGAATTCCAATCGGAAGGACTAGGCACAGAAATTAGAAGATGCACTTTAGGCTTATAGAACTACCTTTAAGACACCAATTGGTACATCCCCATATCAATTGGTCTACAGAAAAGCATGCCATCTTCCAGTAGAAATGGAGCACAAAGCATATTGGGCAGTAAAAGCCTTAAATTTTGACTTAAAGGTAGCTAGTGAGAAAAGGCTTCTCCAACTCAATGAGCTGAAAGAATTCAGACAACAAGCTTATGAAAATGCCAAGTTATACAAGGAGAAGACAAAAATGTGGCATGACAGAAGAATTTTGAGGAGAGAGTTCACATGGGGACAAAAAGTGCTTTTATACAACTCAAGGTTAAAGCTCTTTCCAGGAAAGCTGAGATTAAGGTGGTCGATCCTTTTACTGTGATTCAAGTATGGCCATATGGAACTGTGGAAATTCAAGATGATGATCAAAAATTCAAAGTGAATGGGCAAAGGCTCAAAGAATATAATGAAGGTGCACTCAACACTTTGAAATCTGTCATCACGTTTGATGAACCAACAGGTAAGTCCTGAATCTAGTAATTTTTTTAAAAAAAATAAAAAAGAAAAAAAATATTTTTTTTGGTTTGGTCTTTGTCTAGCTAAAGACGTTAAAGAAGGGCAGCTATTTGGAAGCCAAACAAAAACTTCTTTCCTACTCACTCATTTCTTTCCTACTCTCTCAAACTTCTTTCCTACTCTCTTATTTTTCTTTTCTACTCACCGAAACACACTACACTGGGTTGAGAATTTTAGTTTTCATCAGTTTCATTTGAAGTTACTATGGAGGAATCTCTTGTAAAGCTTAAGAAATGGTTCCCTACTTTTCCTAAAGATGTGCTTAGGAAGATCTTTAACAATCAACTTGAAAGGATGAAGATATTCAAGCGTTTGGGCTTTCTTGTGGACATACGCTATGTAACCCCCTGCTGTAATTATATCCGAAATACGTGATTAACATGAAATAGAGACCAATAAGAAACAAAACCATTTCAAAATCCCATCTTCACGATAGGGTTTTCACAGATAACTTTCGAAATATACTACACCTGGTCTCATATTCAAATTTTGAATACAATTACATTACGCGGAATATCACATTTATACAAATATCAGAGTATACAACAATATCATCCTGGCAACTCCCGGGTTCCATTTATTAACTCAAAGCCTTACAGGGCATATTCACCCCTACAAGCCCTCATATGGGGATTACACAAAGTCTTCTCATACATATACAAATATCCAATAACTAACTTCAAATACATAACCAAATATACTCATCCATATGTACACATCCAAATCCAAATATCCCATCTAGGATGATAACCAACTACCAGAATGACAACCCGAAGGAAGTCCTCATCGCCCTTAGCTGCATGCTCCATCCTTGATCCACTAACCTGTCTGAAAGGTTAGTAGGGGAGGGTGAGATTCTAGAGAATCTCAGTAGGTAAACAATATCAATATGCATGTATGATAGATGTTTAATGCATGACATGCTTGCATCACACAACTCATGATAACACAATGACAATTTGCAAGCTCAATGCTTCGAACAATATACCTATGGCCATAGCATAAATTGAAACATAGCTTCAAATTACACACAATTATGCAAAGCTAAGACATGCACCAACACACTAACACATATATCAAATACAAGCAGAAGAGATATGTTCCCTACAGTCTTTCCACGTATGCTCCAGCTCCGGCTGCTTACGATAAGGGCGAACGCCAAACCCTATAACCAAACAAGGACATAGGGTTAATCCCTTTTCCAATTCCTTAACTCTCAAACACTTAAGTTGGTTATCATTCACGACCTTTAGGTGGCTAATCAAAGCCCAAACACATGCCTAAAGGCTTGGGAAAGGCTATACCAAGAACCACCTTTAAAAGTGTAAAATACTGATTTTTGGGGGTGGGCCGCGGCCCAAAAATCCACTGGTTGTGGCCCAAAACTGCCCAGAAACGCTCAGAAATATTTGGGCTGTGGCCCAGAAAATCCAGTTTCTTGGCTGAACTTCCAAAAATCATAACTAATTCCACAAAAATCGAAATGTGGTGATCCCAAAGCCAAATGAAAGCTATTCAAGTCCTCTACACAGGAAAAATATTGGCCAATACTGGAAATCATCACATAAATACAGAATTCCCAAACATTCAAGACTGTCCCAAAACAGTGTTCATTTCGACCTCAAACTTTGGACAGCTATAACTCCCAGTTCCAAAAACGAAATGGCACAAATTATATGTCCATTTTGAAGCTTGGGATGTGAAATTTAAGATTGGAAAGTTTCATAATTTTCTGACTTCATTTGCCCAGTCAAAACATCCACACAACAAGACTGCCCAGACAGAATTTACACTGGACAGAATTTCCAGTTTTGCACCAATGATTCCAATGGTTCCCAAATTCACACCAAATACCATTTCCACATAAATTTGAACAAGGAATCCATTGGAAACACCAAAACAACCAAATTCATATTATATGGACATGTTTTACCGACAATCACAACATGTCATCACAAATCACAACACAACACCACATTGCCATTCTTTTCATTCCAAGTTCCCAAACCAATTCCAATGACCAAATACCACAACATGGCACCATTTACAACATAAAACACAACCCAATTCATCCAATCCAAAATCACAAGAAAATCAGGGCAAAATTCAAAATTCACTAAACTCATCCACAAATCACAAAACATAGATCAAAAGGCTTCAAATACTCACCTCTTCCTCTTTCCCAAACCAATTCTTTGATTCTCCATCTTTCCAAATTTCCTCAAGCCATCAAACACCTCCAATCAAGAATCTAAAACCATAGAGATGAAGCTCTCATCACTATGATTAACTTTATAGAAGATGAATTAAGCATTAGAGGACAAGAAGCCAACCAAAATCTCACCTTTTGATTTCTCTTTCTTCCCTTAAGCATGGCGCCATGGAGAAACAAGAGAGAGAGAGAGACAAAGATGAAATGAAGATGATGAAGAAGGGAGCACAGTTTTAGGGATGCCACAACGTCCAACTAAAGAGAGGAAAGAGGGAAAATGAGTTGAAATCTTTGACCAAATCCAAGGGCTCAAATTGTAACACTTGTCACACCCTTAATCCATCTCTATGAGTTCACATGAACCCACACACATGGGATTCCACCCACTTGATCTATTACACAATTCAATCTTAACCATTGATCTTGAAGTTACCAATGAGTTTCCTCTTCGGTAACCGATCAATCGGTTGGTAACTTTACCGTTTTGCCCCTGATTATGGCAATTCCTTTTGAATCACCATCAAATACATTTTCTCATTCATTTTCTTTCACAATGCGCCCTCCCCTCTATTTTAAGACAATTTAGAGGTTAATCCATAATTGAACTTAAATACAGGGTTTCGGCGCTGCTCACAACACATACGAATCACATCGGGTGCCAAATCACACCATAATCTCCAAAAGGGTTTATTCATCACTAACCACATCCTCTTTTGGAGTCATTATTTCTTAATTGCAATTTGGGATCCTGCTAAACCAGGGCTTAGCAGTCCACTAATCTCAGGCTTATTCCCTAGCCTCAAGTCTCAAAATTTGGGGTATTACATTTCTCCCCCCGTTCAATAAATTTCATCCTCGAAATTTGTTGCACCACTTAAACCACAAACTCGGATGCCTCTTCATGACGGCTTCCATTTCACAAATTACTCTATCTTGGGAAAGTCTTTGCTAGACCACCCCCACAATCGGTGTATCACAATTCAGATTCAAGAAAGAATCTTACACAATAAATGCAACCCAGTTGCCACAAATTGCAATCGGCCCATTTTACGATTGCCGCACAAACACAATCACCATACATTTGCCAACAAATGCAATCGCCTCCACATACGATTGCCACAAAACCACCATTACATAACCATAAGGTCGGAGGCTCTAAATCATGAGCCATATCATAAGATCCTGGCAATGGGGCAGCATAGGCTACCACTCTGCTCAACTCAATCTAGTTACCCCTTCCAGGAGTAACCTCAAAACACCACAACCTCAATACATCAGACAACTGCCTCAGCTGTATACACAAACTCTTCCACTATATTCGCATTCACAACCTTACCCTCACCCATACTCTCACCAGTAACTTCACTAGTGGTGATCGGAATTCTGTGGGTATTCACAACAATCACATTACCGTATCAAGTTTCATGGCATTACCCTCACCCATCCAGGACTTTTGGGCCTCAATCACAATATCACATTGCCGTATCAAGTTTCACGGCGTTACCCTCACCTACCGGGACTTTTGGGTATTACACAATATCCACGACAGATTCACATTAATGCGTGACGATTTTCACAAAATGACAGCACCCACGGCTATATATACAATGATACGTAGCTTTTGCCACTTGCACACATATCATATTGCAAGAATGCCTCGGCTTTCGCCGTTTGCACAAATACGATAGCTTCTCACTGTCTCACAAATACAAATTGCCCTTCCAACATTCACATCATAGTTCACATTTACAATAACACACATCACATATTCTAATTTTATGCACCGCCTTTCGGCCTGGGGTCAACACCGGTACAACCAATGTGGTGGCTAGCCAGGCTGGCCATGCCAGGGTAGTACCCTCAGAATAGAGAACCCCCGATCATATAGTCGAATTAGCCATCAGCTGAATTAGCTCTGCTCTACTAAACAACTATACCTCAGTCCCAGCTTATCCACAATTGTCACAGATTCACAATCACACTCCACTCTCATCCCCTTTCTCCGCCAGGAAGACACACAGTCTTTACCTGAACTGTTGTTAGCTACTCAGGGACTATTGACGTGGCAGTGTACACACATAGCCATTCAGGCTCACAATAGTAGATCCATAATCACACCCTACCCTCATCCCCTTTCTCCGCCGGGAAGACACACAGTCTAACCCGAACCGTTGTTAGCTACTCAGGGACTATTGGCGTAGCGGTGCTCACACATAGCCTTTCGGCTTCCACATCACACTCCACCCTCATCCCCTTTCTCCGCCGGAATGACACACAGTCTTTACCCGAACTGTTGTTAGCTACTCAGGGACTGTTGGCGTGGCAGTGCATACACATAAGATCCGCAATCACACTCCATCCTCATCCCCTTTCTCCGCTGGGAAGACACACAGTCTTTACCCGAACTGTTGTTAGCTACTCAGGGACTATTGGCGTGGCAGTGCATACACATAGCCTTATAACTCATACAGCTATCTGGCTTCCACAACTGGCCAGTCGGCCTTCACAAATAGCCTGTCCCCTGTATCACCACCGCCTCGAAGGCACGGTCCTCCCACCGGAATCACCCAATGGGCTGCAGGTGAAAGACTCACAAATATCAGTCACATCCTGAGCCTATGCCTATCAGGCGCAGCCCACCAGACCAAACCGATCCGGCCCAACCGGGGAGATGGACTCACTGTACACAATCGTAACAAGCTGGAACTAGGCATATTAACAACTTCACCTTCAATATTGTGAATTCTTTTCACATACTGGGATCCTTCAAGACCCCTTCTCACAAAATAATCTAGACTTCAAAGTTTTACCTCCCGAAGCCATGGTTAACACATCATTCTCACGATAACCTCGAGCTTCTGCTCAATACAATTCTCAAACATATCACATTCTCACGCTTCCGTTGCACACTCTGAGGTCTTTCTCCTCATTTGTGCTTTCACAATGTCAAGTTGATTTAACAGGAGTCCCATAGGAATCTCCCACTACAACTGATAACATCTACAACATATATTTATCTATGCCAGACCTTGGCCCGATTCAAATTGAATCATTCAGATCCATATGACTTCTTATCTCCAGAATACCCATTCACTGTGGGATTCATTACAATATACCATTATTGAGAGCCAACACTGCCGCAGTGCTAATCTATGATTCAACATCATGGTGGTTGCACTCTAGGGTTGTCGTCACGGTGGCTCCACACTACGGTACCATACTCTCCGTAGGTAGCCTTTTGCGATCAGATTTCCTCATAGGTAGCCCTTTACTATCAGAACTCTCCGCAGGTAGCCCTTTCCAATTTGAATCCTTCGTAGATAGCTCTTTCCAGTTGGTTGTCTAAAAATGAAGGTATCATTGTAACGAGAACTCAGAAGCCATTCACACATTTCATTTTCTGTCTCGACCTTAAGACCATATCTCACAATTACTCATCGTTCCATTTAAACCATCCTTAGGTCATTTCAAATTCCTAAGAATCAGCTCAGCTATTGAGTCTGATCCTTGGATCACAGTTCAATTCTCAACGTCTCAACCTCAGTTGAGATGGGAATTCACTTCCCAGATTTCCATGGAGCATCATCAGCCCTAACACAAATTCAAATACCTTTGCCAGCCTAAGGCACACAAGTCCCCTAGGTCTTAAGGCCTTTACACACACAAGCTCAATATGATATCACTACATGTAACATCATACCACCTTGGGTTACTTACCCAACATCTAGGTTAGACATAACACCTAGAAGCTCAATATCACATTCTTGGGAAATCATTTCATCCATTCTCAAATCAGATGATGGGTCTGATTACCTCCACCTCTGAATCTACACATCTATTTCTCAGGAAAACCATTATATCTTTTAATTCCACAATGATTCACCACTTCTCGATAATCAAATAATGTATACACAGTCCATAAATCACATATATCCACAACCAGCAGGGACCATAATGTGTATACCACAACAAACAAAGCCATTCTCTGTGACTTAAGGCAGCAACTACTGCCATTATCCTAGCAAATCCTTTACTTGCCAGGAACGGCAGTTCTGATACCAAAATGTAACCCCCTGCCGTAATTATATCCGAAATACGTGATTAACATGAAATAGAGACCAATAAGAAACAAAACCATTTCAAAATCCCATCTTCACGATAGGGTTTTCACAGATAACTTTCGAAATATACGACACCTGGTCTCATATTCAAATTTTGAATACAATTACATTACGCAGAATATCACATTTATACAAATATCAGAGTATACAACAATATCATCCCGGCAACTCCCGGGTTCCATTTATTAACTCAAAGCCTTACAGGGCATATTCGCCCCTACAAGCCCTCATATGGGGATTACACAAAGTCTTCTCATACATATACAAATATCCAATAACTAACTTCAAATACATAACCAAATATACTCATCCATATGTACACATCCAAATCCAAATATCCCATCTAGGATGATAACCAACTACCAGAATGACAACTCGAAGGAAGTCCTCATCGCCCTTAGCTGCATGCTCCATCCTTGATCCACTAACCTGTCTGAAAGGTTAGTAGGGGAGGGTGAGATTCTAGAGAATCTCAGTAGGTAAACAATATCAATATGCATGTATGATAGATGTTTAATGCATGACATGCTTGCATCACACAACTCATGATAACACAATGACAATTTGCAAGCTCAATGCTTCGAACAATATACCTATGGCCATAGCATAAATTGAAACATAGCTTCAAATTACACACAATTATGCAAAGCTAAGACATGCACCAACACACTAACACATATATCAAATACAAGCAGAAGAGATATGTTCCCTACAGTCTTTCCACGTATGCTCCAGCTCCGGCTGCTTACATCAGGGCGAACACCAAACCCTATAACCAAACAAGGACATAGGGTTAATCCCTTTTCCAATTCCTTAACTCTCAAACACTTAAGTTGGTTATCATTCACGACCTTTAGGTGGCTAATCAAAGCCCAAACACATGCCTAAAGGCTTGGGAAAGGCTATACCAAGAACCACCTTTAAAAGTGTAAAATACTGATTTTTGGGGGTGGGCCGCGGCCCAAAAATCCACTGGCTGTGGCCCAAAACTGCCCAGAAACGCTCAGAAACATTTGGGCTGTGGCCCAGAAAATCCAGTTTCTTAGCTGAACTTCCAAAAATCATAACTAATTCCACAAAAATCGAAATGAGGTGATCCCAAAGCCAAATGAAAGCTATTCAAGTCCTCTACACAGGAAAAATATTGGCCAATACTGGAAATCATCACATAAATACAGAATTCCCAAACATTCAAGACTGTCCCAAAACAGTGTTCATTCCCAAACATCCAAGGGCTCAAATTGTGACACTTGTCACACCCTTAATCCATCTCTATGAGTTCACATGAACCCACACACATGGGATTCCACCCACTTGATCTATTACACAATTCAATCTTAACCATTGATCTTGAAGTTACCAATGAGTTTCCTCTTCGGTAACCGATCAATCGGTCGGTAACTTTACCGTTTTGCCCCTGATTATGGCAATTCCTTTTAAATCACCATCAAATACATTTTCTCATTCATTTTCTTTCACAATGCGCGCTCCCCTCTATTTTAAGACAATTTAGAGGTTAATCCATAATTGAACTTAAATACAGGGTTTCGGCGTTGCTCACAACACATACAAATCACATCGGGTGCCAAATCACACCATAATCTCCAAAAGGGTTTATTCATCACTAACCACATCCTCTTTTGGAGTCATTATTTCTTAATTGCAATTTAGGATCCTGCTAAACCAGGGCTTAGCAGTCCACTAATCTCAGGCTTATTCCATAGCCTCAAGTCTCAAAATTTGGGGTATTACACGCTGGATCATTAAAGCTAAGGTACGTTTAGCAGGTGAGATTCATAAATTATTTGTTAAACCTTTTCCGGGAATGAGAAGAAGTTCTTACTCCAAAAAGAGAAGAGATAAACAAATGAAGTTCTGCCATAAATATGCAAGGTAGAATTGTGATCAGTGTTGTTGGAGTAAAGGTATGGTTTCTATAAATTAAGAAGATAAAATTAAATTTATAAAGGATAGACTAAGTAAGGAGTCATTGGATGATATCATTCAAACTCTTGAGAAGCATCCAAGTGGTGATGTTCATCGTATTCTTCTTGATTTAGCGGACTCAACAGAGAAAAAGAGCGTTATTGTCTTAGGAATCTGACGTTAAAAGACCTTGTTTGCCAGTTTATAAGAAAACTAGATGGGAAGCAAATCCTCGATTCATAGAAAGTGTTTAAGCCGTTACTGGACGTAAAACTAGAGGAAGATGTGAGCCAAAATCATAACTACTATACATAAACATGCTTTTGTCTAATTGTCTTATCTTTTCCATAGCTTTTGTCTAATCTATCTTATATTTTCAGCAGCTTTTGTCTAATATGTCTTATCTTCTCAGTAACTTTTGACTTTCTTTCCCGTTTTTTTTCACGCAAATTATGTAGTCATTCGTGTAAGAAGTTTTTTAAAATATTTTGGAAAATGCGTGATTTGTATGATTTTGTTGTCGCTGCTTTAGTGTTATATATATGTACTCTTTCATTTGTAAATATGCACACTTCCACTTGTAAATATGCAGTCTTCCACTTATAAGCACAAATGGTCCAAGAGAAAAGAAAAGAAAAAGGGTATCATGAAAATATGTAGATTTATATCTATATACATTTTTGGTGAAACTAATATGGGTAAGGATAGAGAGTTTATAATAGCAGCAAATAAACTTGGAATTGCATTAGCTACTAGAAAGTGTGGCCATTTCTGCATCCATGAATGGAAGCAAGGGTTTGGGTATAAGGGTGAAGGAGTTGGAAGACCACATCTTTTCCTTCGAATAAGAGTTGTAGGTTTCAAGCTTACCTGAATGTATAGGACAAATGTTCTACCATGCTCATGCTTTTATTGCTTTACCCGGTGGTTTGGAGATGTTGGATAGGATCTCTAGCATTGCATATTGGGCTAAGTTGAACTATCACAAAAAGCCATTAGGATTGTTAAATGTTAATGGTTTTTATGATGATTTGTTATGTTTTTTTGATCATGTTGTGTAAACAGGATTCATACCCCAAGCGACTCGCCACTCCATAATTGCTGCACTAATTGCTGATCAGCTGCTCGATCAACTGCAAACCTATGAACCTAATCCAGATCTACTCGTTAAGCAAATAGGTGGGCAATCTTTAGATAGTAGTCAGAAGCAGAACACAGATACCACTCTTCGGTTGTAACTTTCCTTAATCTCTTGGTTTTACTTTATTTTGTGTTTATGTTTAAAAAAAAGCTTTCTCTAAGCTCTAGAAGACATTAGGGATAATGTCTGATTTAGGTTGGAGGAGGAGAAATTTTTTTTAGTTAGTAAAACCATTAGATGTATGGGGTGTGGAAAAAATGGCAGAATAAGGAGTTATTCTTAACTCCTGAGACGCATTTTATTAGTTGCATGTTTTTGTTCTTTTTTTTTAAAAAGAGTAAAAGTAAAACAAAATAATCATCCTATTTAAGTGCTTTGTAATGATTTTAAGAAGTACATAAGTTTTGACTATGGATCAATTGAATTTAGAGATTTCATAGCGTGAATGAACAACTAATTGTTACAATTGGTGATGAATTTTGAGATTGAATAAGCTGAGTTTGAAAGCCCCTAACTGTGAGCTTTTGAGCCTATAATGATTATTTCTCTTGTGTGTAATATTCACCTATTAAATTGTCACTCTAGAACTTGCTTTAAATTTGGTTGAAATTACATCTCATATGCACATTCAAAAATGATAAAGCCATTCATTTTATTTATCTAGAGCCAAATAGCCAACCTTGCAATTATACCGTTGATAAGCCCCTTTGAGCCTAATTGATTATTTCTTTGTTCTCAACCCATTAACATATGCTTTAATGATATATCAAGTACTTTTACCTAATTTGGAAGATTAGCATAGCATTTGAAATTTTTGTGAAATGAGCTTTTGACAAGTATGGGGGTGTATATATCATCAACTTTAAAGTTGCAAAAAAAAAGATGAAATTTTTTTTGAGTATTCGAATTGTGGGTTGTTGTGATGAAATAGATTTATTCAGAAGCTGGCCCATTTTTCAATTGTTCTATTAATTTTTATATTTAGCCCATCATATCACGTTTTACATTCCTTTGACCTTAGCCCCATTACAACCCTTAATAAGTCATTTTGATTTGAATTATGCATGTAAATTAGGTAATGGAGATTGAGATTTTTAGCAAGCCTATGGTAGTGAATTTTTTCGGTTGAATTCAATTGAAACACTTACCCTTAAACACTTGAGCGATTGGGAGAATGAGTCATAATTACTAACTTAGTTTATTCATTTTCAAATAAAGTTATCAGTTTATATTTTCGTTGATTCATGAATACTATGATCTTTTTACTTTTCAATTGTGTTATTGCTTATGACTTGACACTTTTAATTTTGTTGGAAGCGCTTAATGGTCACTCCTTGTCGGAAGACATCCAAGAGCTAAGTGTGGGGGAATTTGATAAGTAAAATATTTGCATATTAATTTTTCCTTATATGATGATTTTGTGGATAATATTTGAACTCAATTTAATAAATTTGGGTTTAATTAATAAATAAATAATGATTTTGGCATAAAATAAAATTTCTTGAAAAATACTAAATTAGACCCTGTTTTAGTTTTCAGGCAATATCTGGAGCTCTAGATGTCGGATTGGGATGTTCTTTATAGATAAAAAAACTAAGAGCCCTACAACTTTTATGTTGAGACCAAAATCCAGTTCTATCTCCAAGGGTTTCGAATTTTGCTTGGAAGTTGAGAGCGGGAATCATCTACCATTCCACCAACCATTTCACCTACCACTTCATCTTCCTTTTCACCTACTACTTCATCTACCACTTCATCTTCCTTTTCACCTACTACTTCATCTACCACATTCTATCTACCACATTTCATCTATCACTTCATCTTACTTTTCACCTACTACTTCATCTACCACATTCTATCTACTATTTCATCTATCACTTTTCATCTACCACTTCATCTACCCTACTCCATTCTTCCCTATATATAGCCATCCTCTATTCTTCACTTACACACCAATTCATATCCATTACTCTCCTCTCTTCTTCACTTACAACCCAATTCATATCCATTACTTTCTTCTCTTCTCCACTTACAACCATTTTCATGTCCATTACTCTCTTCTCTTATCCACTTACAACCATTTTCATATCCATTACTCTACTCTCATCTCCACTTATATACCATCATCTGAGAATTAATTTTATGCATTGTATTTGTTTCTTGCATGCCTCCTACATGAAAGGTTTTACCTCTTACATGGAAGGCTAGATTTTTCTATGTTCATGCATTTTGTGGTTGTATTTTTATTGAATAATTAAGTTTATTGTAATGTTTATGAAGTTTTCAATTTATTTTATTGTTGTTTTTAATTTCATCATGAGCTAAATTTCCATTTTTCTAGGGTGATAACATAGCTTACTAATGACGGATTGAATCTTAACGTATTAAATCTAGTTTGAATTTCTTCTTTATGATTGAGTTTTAATTATTATTTTTAATGCTTTTGATTGACTGACCATCTTTTAAATGATTTCAATATGTATGTTAAGACCGGAAGGAGATGCATGTGTATAGATCCTATAATTAAAACCATGACTTGCATATGAAATAGGAATATATTCATATGACTTGTGTAGTCTTACTGAGTTCCATAAATATTAATGTATAATTAATTGCTTAAATTCATATAGGAATATATTGGATTAAAAATTAATTATAGAGTTGCTTGATTTTGGAAGAGGCTAGTAATTAAATTAGGGAAACTTGATTGTTAATCATGTGGAATAAATTGGGCTAGAATAGATAGGTGATTCAATCTGAAATTTGTTAAGTGAAATCTGAACCCTAGGACTTTTTGTCATAGTTGTTTCATATCATTTGCATTCATATTTAATCATCTATTATTTCGTACTCTCAATCATCAACTAATTGACAGACTTAATAGAGTTAAAATGACCCATTTTGGTATTTAGTGATCAATCCCCATGGGAACGATACTCTACTCACTTCTGTATTACTTGATTATGACAGTGTACACTTACACTATTTAATAGACCATTTACACTCGTAACAACTCTTTCACTTGTAAATATGTACTCTTTACTTGTAAATATACATTCTTCTCCTTGTGTACACAAATGTTCCGAGAAAAAGAAAGAGAAAAAGGGTATCATACAAAAATATAGATTTACATCTATCTACATTTTTGGTGAAACTGATATAGGTAAGGATGGAGAGTTTATAACGACAACAAACAAACTTGGAAGTGCATTAGCCGCTAGAAAGATCAACTTTGTATACGGGGGAGTCATCTAGGGCCTAAGGAGAAGTGTGGCCATTTCTACATCCATGAATGGAAGCAAGGGTTTAAGTTTAAGGGTGAAGGAGTTGGAAGCTCACACTTTTGCTTAGGACAAGATTTATAGTTTTCGATCTTGCTTCAACGAATGAGATGAATGTTCTACCATGCTCAAGCTTTCATTGCTCTATCCGGTGGTCTGGAGACGTTGGATGACATTTCTAGCATTGCATATTAGGTTAAGTTAAACTTTCACAAAAAACCATTAATATTATTAAATGTTAATGGTTTTTATGATAATATGTTGTCTTTTTTTGATCATATTGGGGAAACAGGATTCATACCCTAAGCGACTCATCACTCCATAATTTCTGCACCAACTGCTGATTAACTGTTTGATCAACTGCAAACCTATGAACCTCACCCAAATCTATTAGTAAGCAACTAGGGGGCAATCTTCAAAAAGTAGTCAAAAGCAGAATCTAGATACCACTCTTTGGTTTTAACTCTCCTTAATCTTTATGGTTTTACTTTTAGCATTTTGGTTTATTGTGTTTAAAAAAAACTTTCTCAAAGCTCTAGAAGACATTGAGGACAATGTCTGATTTAGGTTGGGGGAGGAATTGTAAAAAAAAAAATTAGTTAGTTAGTAAAAACCATTAGATGAATGGGGTGTGAAAAAAAATCACAGATTAAGGAGTTATTCTTAACTTCTGAGACGCATTTTATTAGTTACATGTTTTTGTTCTTTTCTAAAAAAAGGAGTAAAAGTAAAAAAGAATCATCCTGTTCAAGTGCTTTGTAATGATTTTAAGAAGTATATAAGTTTTAAGAATGGATCAATTGAATTTAGAGATTTTATAGCATGAATGAACAACTGATTGTTGCAATTGGTGATGAATTTTGAGATTGAACAAGACTTACGACTTATGCGTTGCACGGATAAGTGTTTTCCACTACGATTAATTCAAAATGACTAACGTATGATGGAAAGGAAAATCAACTTTGTTACACAACATTAACTACAACTATATATCAAAACTTCACATTCAAGTCACATTTACTTTTTAATTGATATTTTGAAATACTTCTATGTACACCACATTTAGAGTGGTGTTTGTAATATCCTAAAAAGTGATTAAGGGCTAATGAGTTCAAAAGTGGATGTAATTATTATTGAATAAACACTTTTGGAGAATGTGTGATGGGAATTTGGATATTTTAATGATTCCAATGGCTTCCTTGTGAAAATTCGTGTGGGGAGAGTGTTTATTGTGAAATTGGAACCATTGGGAACAATTGTGCAAAAACACTCTGTCTATTGAAACTTTGTACAGGGCAGCCGATTTATATGGACGTTTTAAATATGCAAATGGTGTCTAAAAATTCTGAAATTTTCTAGTCTTAAATTTCACATGTCAAGCTTCAAAATGGACATATAATTTGTATCATTTTGATTTGTGAGCTAAGAGTTATGGATTTTTGAAGTTTGCCCAGCGAAATTAATTATTTTCTGGAACAGCATGCAAAGATTGAAATTCTGGGAATTTTGTGATTCCATCCAGAAAACTTCTATATTTTTCCTTAAAACTAGACTCAATAAGGGTTCCATAGGCTTTGGAATCAGTCCAATTCAATTTTTCTAGAATTAGTTATGATTTTTCAAATTTTTGGCAGAAATATGCCAGAATTTCTGAAAAATCCGAAATTGTTGGAAATTAATCAATAATTAAATATCATATAATATATGATATTAAATACCATAAGCCTTCTTTCTCCAGCCATTTTCGTGCTATTCCAGACCTGAAACAAGAGAGAGAAGGTGAGAGAGTTTAGATAGAGAAAGGAAAGAAATCTCACAAGGTAAGCCGATTTCTCCGACGATTTAGCTCCTAACGCGTATAACTCTGACTCTAAGCTACTCCTCTTTATTCTTTAAGGTTGTGAAGCTCAAAATTTGGTGTTTCAAGGGTTAGGGTTCAGCCACCTTGAGGAAAAGCTAGTGGGAGCTTAAGGTAACTTCCAAACCTTCGTATATTAACTATTCTAGTTGCTGTGGGCAATTTAATCAGTGAAATTTCGCCGGATTGCCATTGGTTTTAAATTTTGAAAATTGAGTTTCCTAAGGGTTATGCTGCCCAATTTTGGTTTAAATGGTAGTTATACCCTAATGTAATAGTTAATAAAGTGGTTAGGAGTAGAAAGGAACGCGTTTAAGGAGCCGAAATCGTTAAACCCCGATTTTCCCTAGAGAACTCATAAATTTCGGCTAGCTCTAGAAATGGGTCTTAGAGTTAGATTTTCAATGATTTGATGGTTCCATTGAGTTCAGGAGCGAAAATTAGGTAGGGTTACAGTTGGTCACTTTTTCAAAAGAGGCCGAAAAAGCATAATTACGAAAACGCCCCTGAAACCCTTGAAGTAGGGCTGCCAGGGGTAAATTTGTAATTTTACATTGAATTTGATAATTCTGAGTCCGGAAATGGATTCCTTGGGCAGAAATATGTTAGGATAGCCCATATTAGAATTTCAGGAAAAGTGCAACCGGACCGGGTACGACGGGCCCGGGTCGGATCCCCGGGGGCATTTTTGTAAATTTTCATTATAGACTCATATAACACCAAGAAACACTATGGAAGTGTCTAAATGGTGTATTTGGAATTATAGGATTCGATATTTGCCCTGTTCGTGATCCACCTGCGCTAGAGCACAATCAAAAAGAACAAGGTAGTGACTCTTTCTCTTATATTGTGTGTGAAACATTGTACGTATGTTTGTCATGCATTGAGAATACTTTGTGAATACATTGTGATGCTTTGAGTTCACAGCGCCAGCTGACGCATAGTGATACTTTGTGATACATAGAGATCACAGCGAAAGCTGAAGCTTAGAGATTACAACCATGAGTGCTGTCATATGTGGCAAAAGCCATGATACATTGTGATGCTGCTTAACATGATCATATATGATATGTGTTTATACACTGTATGAGTGATTTGTTACTACAGAGATTCTTTTGAATCTCATTCTTTCCATTGACTAACATTTCAGATAGGGCAAGTGGCTCCAAGGAGAAACGAACCACCAGGAGCAGCTAGGATCTTGTAGAGAGGTGTTGTTAGGTTGGTGGTTATCTATTTTGGACTTGGGATTACTGTTTTGAAATGTAGATATTACGTTGATGTTGGTCATGTAATCCCTTAGATGGAACTTACAACCCTTAGTTTATACATGTATGAAACCCGGAAGTTGCCGGGAATTTGGCTATGCACTCTGATATGTATGAATGTGATTGAATTGCGCAGAGTAATTAGATTCGGAAGATGAATATGAGACCATGTTGAACGAATTTTAGAAAAGAGATTTGAGAAAAACGTAATCGTCGGTCTCTAATTCCTTTAAATTACGTATTTTTGAATCTTAATTACAATTATCAAGGTAGGGGATTACAGTGTTCGTACATAAATTACATTCATTTACAATAAGTAATTTTAGTCCATTGAAACTCCTTACCCTAGATAGTGCAACACACAATTGACCATGTGAGAAAACTGGGCTTGGTAGGTAAATCCCATCATTTGTCACTGATTGTCCTTGACTTTTGTTGATTGTCATGGAAAAAGAAATGATGATAGGAAATTGGGGCCTTGTCATCTGGAAAGGTAGTTTTGCCTTAGATGGATTCATGTCCATTCGGTGCATCAAAATCTCCTTACTAATGCTAATTCTATTCAAAGCCTTTGCTCTTATAACATTCTTTCCTAAATGTGAAATTTGTAACCTTGTCCCATTGCACAAAAACTATCTTGAGGTCTGGGTTGATGATGTTAGGTCCGACCTCGACTGTGAAATTCTTGAGGACGAAGGTGAATCCAGGGACAAGCACACCACATAACTTCCTGATCATGTCACGACGACGAATGACAGCTAGCACCATGTAGCCCTGAAATAGTTTTGAAGAGAAAATAACAGCAAAATGTATACGTAAGACATGCTGAAAAAATATCATATACAACTAAATAAGAAAGGAAATGCCAGAATATAAATATTAGCATCAGTCAGGATTGCATTGAATGAAAGTTAATGATGACTACTCGCATAAGGAATGTCCATTACTTATCGATGACCTTTGTAACAATGACCCAGTTGTTGTGATTGGCATCAACTTGCATGAAAGAGGACATATTCCTGATAGCCATTGAATTGTATTTCAGGTATGTGTGAAGAATATTAATGATTAAAGGAATGGTGTGAATCTTTACGTAGGTTGTTTGTGACTTTATAATGAAATAGTGATGGAAGGAGGCTACCATCAAAACCTCCACGATGGTGACACATGTACTCATGCAACTGCAACAACAAATAAGGGTTAGTAATTTAAATTATCTATCACTGGATTGGGGAGAGCAGATATGGGAAATTGATAAGGGAGCATGAATTAGTGACCATTAATTGCAGCTTAGTGAAACAAAATTAATAGACCAATGAGATGACAAATATAGAAGACTTTTTCTGTCCTTACATCAGTGTAAGGTGACTTGGATTGATGAAGTGGCATATTTGGAGACGTTCCATGTATGAACCAATAATATTAGTGACCAATAATTAGTGAATTAGTGAGTATGAATTAGTGACCATTAATTGCAGCTTGGTGAAACTAAATTAATAGACCAATGAGATGACAAATATAGAAGACTTTTTCTGTCCTTACATCAGTGTAAGGTGACTTGGATTGATGAAGTGGCATATTTGGAGATGTTCCATGTATGAACCAATGATATTAGTTTATTTGTCCAAGTCAGATGCTTAGCAGGACCAATGAATGATCAGCTACAAGGTTTAGAAGGATATAGTTGATAAGCTGAGTTTGAAAAACTCCTAACTGTGAGCTTTTGAGCCTACAATGAAGTTGTCACTCTAGAACTTATTTTAAATCTGGTTGAAATTATATCTCATATGCACATTCAAAAATGATTAAGGCATTCATTTTTTTTAGCCAGAGCCAAATAGCCAACTTTGCAATTATATTGTTGTTAAGCCCCTTTGAGCCTAATTGACTGTTTCTTTGTTCTAAACCCATTAATATGTGCTTTAATGATATATCAAGTGCTTTTACCTAATTCGAAAGATTAGTAGAGCATTTGAAATTTTTGTGAAATAGGCTTTCTGACAAGTGTGAGGGTATATATAACATCAACTTCAGAGTTGCAGAGTTTTATGCAAAAAAAAAAAAAAGAAAAAAAATATGAAAAAAAAGAAGGAAAAAAAAGAAAAAAATGTTAAGTATTTGAATTGTGGGTTGTTGTGATGAGATAAATTTATAAGTAGCCCATTTTTCAATTGTTCTATTAAATTTCTTAAATATAGCTTTTCATATCATGTTTTACATTCCTCTTACATTAACCCCATTACAACCCTTAATAAGTCCTTTTGATTTGAATTATGTATGTGAATTAGGTAGTGGAGATTGAGATTTTTAGCAAGCCTATGATAGTGCAATTTTTTTGTTGAATTTGAGCAAAACACTTGCCCTTACACACTTGAGAGATTGAGAGAATGAGTTACACTTATGAACTCGATTTATTCATTTTCAATTAAAGTTACCAGTTTATATTTTCGTTGATTCATGAATACTATGATCTTTTTATTTCTAAATTGTGTTCTTACTTATGACTTGACACTTCTAATTTTGTTGGAAACACTTATTAGTCATTCCTTGTCTGAGGACGTCTAAGAGCTAAGTGCGGGGGAATTTGATAAGTAAAATATTTGCATATTTATTTTCCCTTATATGATGATTTTGTGGACGATATTTGAGATTAATGTAATAAATTTAGGTGTAATTGATAAATACAGGATGATTTTGTCATAAATATTTTTATTACTATTGTAATATTTACTTGTTTTTTCTTTTGATAGCCACACAATAAGAGGAGAAAGGAGACTAAAAATTGGACCAATGGGATTGAAAAAGGCTAATTACTATTCACTGGGGTCACTATTCATGATGGAAATCACTATAGTAATAGAAGCACTGTAGTAGCACGCGCTTTTCATGATTCCAGACGTGGTTTACTGTTTGAAATCACTATTCTAGATGCAGTTCACTGTAGCAATGCTTTTTTGGGCACTATAGCAACGCGTTTTTCCCCTATAAATAGAGATCAAGGCCAAGCATTAGTGGAAGAAGGGGAGAAGATATAGAGGCTTCCTTCTTTGACAATTAGAGATCTTTTCTCTGATAGTTCTGAATAATTTGTGTTATTTTCTAAATTTAATTTCATGCATTGTATTACTTTTTGTATGCCTCTATCTTGGAAGACTTAGGATTGTATTACTTTTTGCATGCCTCCTATATGGAAGGCTTAGGATTGTATTACTCTTTGCATTCCGCCTACATGGAAGGTTTTACCTCCTAAACGGATGGCTAGATTTCTCCATTTTTCATGCATGTTTTGATTGTATATTTATGTTTTAGAATTTAATATTTCAGTTTTATGCAGTATTTATGAGGCTTTCATTCTAGTTTTATGTAATGTTAATTTATTTTCATTTAGTTTTTAATTTCATAATGAGCTAAAATTTTTATTTTCCTAGGGTGATGATGTAACTTACTAATGACGGATTGAATATTAACTTATTAAATCTAGTTTTAATTTCTCCTTCATGATTGAGTTTTAAATACTGTTCTTAATGCTTTTGATTGAATGGCCATCTTTTGAATGATTTCAATATGCATGTTGAGACCGGAAGGAGATATATGTGTATAGACCCTATAATTAAAACCATAATTTGCATATGAAATAGCAATATATTCATATGAGTTGTATAGTCTTAATGAGTTCCATAAATCTTAATGTATATTAATTGCTTAAATTCATATAGGAATATATTGGATTAGCAATTAATTATAGAATTGCTTGACTTTGGAAGAAGCTAGTACTTAAATGAGAGAAACTCGACTATCAATCATGTGGAATAAATTAGGCTAGAATAGATAAGTGGTTCAATCTGAAATTTGTTAAGTGAAATATGACTCCTAGAACTTTTTCTCATAGTTGCTTTTATATTATCTGCACTCATATTTAATTATTTTTCTTTTATTCTGTACTCTCAATTACCAAATCAATCGACTAAATAGAATTAAAATTACCCATTTTGGTACTTAGTGATCAATCCTCATGGGAATGATAATTTACTCACTTCTGCATTACTTAATTACGACACTATACACTTGCACTCTTTAATAGACCATTTACACGCGTAACAAGGAGGGTTAGATTCAGGAAATCTCAGTAGCAAACAAATGCTAACTTATGCATGCAAGATAATGCTTAGTGTATGACATGCTTGCTTACATAAATTCATGCTAACATAATGACATCTGCATGCTCAATGCTTTACAATACACTTATGCCCTTGACATAAGTACAAACAGAGCTTCAATCATTCACATATATTCCATACAATTCATCAAAGCAATAACACATATCATCACACAAGCATATACATATCAAATACATGCAAGTCAAGAGAGTTTAACTACCTTTTAGACTTGTGTCCTCTTCTTGTCCCATTTTCTTCCAACTATTGTAACTTCTTGGAAATTATTCCATTCTCATTCTTTCTTTACTTCTCATAGCCCTAGATATATAATAATATCATTAGGGTTACTTTACTTAGTCAAATGAAGAACCATTAAGGTCAAACTTGTTAGGATCGGTAGGCACAGCGGAAGAATTTTAAAAAATTTTCACCGATCCTAATCGAGGATCTATCAACGGCGTTTAAACCAAGTTGGAAGGATTCATACCTTTTTGATGATTTAGAGTTTTCACGATCTCTAGGAGCCAACACGTCAGGTCCACTCCCTCTACCGGTATCCACACGAATGCTTTCCAACCGAGACTGTGTGCTAGCGCCTCTAATGTCTCCTAGGGTTTCACTTGCGGCTCTCAATTCTCATGTGCATATGAATATATCTGCTCTATCAAGTTTATAACCTATGAGGGCTATTTTCAAATTTCAAAATTAATCATCATTAATTTTGAAATTAATTAACAATTAATTATCTTGATGAGCTAATTAAATAAATTTAGTTTAAATTAAATCTGTCCAACAGTTTTAATTTAACCTATTTATTTAATCCAAATAAAGAGCCATTAGATTTAATTTATCTTCATAAATTAAATTTAAAACTAACACAATATAATAATATCATATAATATATATACTTATATATATATAAGATATATATTTCGAAAATATATATATCTATATAATATTATTAAATATAATAACATCATATAATATATATATATATATAAGATATATATTTCAAAAATATATATATATCTATATAATATTATTAATGAATTTTATATTATATATATATAAATATAAAATTCATCCACCCTAAATTAAACATTATCTCGTGTTGGGTCATTCTTGTGTGCGACCCTGTAGGCCCATATGAAGTTGGCAGTGGGCCAATAACTATAGTAACCCAAAAGTTGCAAGCGGCCTCTAGCAAGACATTACGACTACCCAATTCATATGAGGATCGTTATCACGATGCAACTTGTCATACAACCATGTCACGTCCCTTTTGTCACACGATATATCGATCAGGGATAAGGCATGGATAATGTCATCCTCTTGTTCCTGACCATTACTTTCTCGATTCCTGAGTAGCCTGATAATAGAGACAGAAACTCCTTTCATCATAGTATGGCCATACATTTCTCAGACTCACTCATCGAGGGGCCCAGTAATATCTCTCTACTAATGTGATGGACAAATTCTATCTTGACCATTCACATTCCTCTGCATGAAAAACCACTAAGCCCTTTATCATCACGTGGTCAAAAGTGACTTTTGACTAGTTCAAAGCTTAGCAACTCTCATGTAGGAATCCATGATGACCTCAGGTCTAAGGGCATTGTGACGTGGTTATACATGAGAAGAGCTTATGACTTGATCCATGTAGCTTTCTCATAGTGGGTCGGTCCAGCACCTTGTACTCTTACAAGTGCCTAAGACTTTGATTTGTATCTCCATATCTTATCAAAGTCATACTGGTCTTGTTTTATCTCTACTCCCGCATGATGACCGACCAGGGACATTTTAGGACAATCTTTATGAATTATCCAAAGATACGATTATCACAGTTAACATGCAAATAATATGATAACAGAATGGAGAAATTTTATTAAAATAATAATGTTCAAAGTACAATGATTGGCCCTTAGGGCACAATTTCCAACAAAACTAACCCAAATTGGTTATTTCTGCCCTTAGAGTTCTAGGTAATTACGTTGTGCCATTACTTCTATTTTCGAACATTCACTAAAAGCTGGCAAAATTTTCAACAAATTTTGAAAATTCATATCTTTATGTACACATGTTCAATTACAGTGGTTCTAAAGGCTAGATGACCTTTTTTAAGTCTATTTTCAAGGAAAAATATTTCCCTTAGCCAATTGGATGCACATCAATCCATAATTTCCAGTTGTTGGACACTATCCAGAAACATGTCAATTTTCATATGACCAACTTCAAAAATTCATAACTCATAGTGTACAGGCTCAAATGACCTACATAACTTATCAAATAATAGCTTGATAAGTCTTCTTTTATTTTGGAAAATATCATAGGCATTGGACATCATTCAATTACTCAAGACACAATGTAAACAATCTGCCACACAGGGAAACCGTATTGGACAACAATATTACAACTTTTTAAATTATGTTCCAATGATCCAGAATTTATAACTGGGGGCTATTCTCATGCGTTTTTTCATGTAGAACATAATGGTAACATCAAAATGATCAAATTCCCATTCCTTCTTAATGTCCCATTCAGACCATAAATTAGGGTTTAACACAAGTTACCAATTCACATTTTCACCACCAAACTTAGCTCATATGCTTCCAAAACAACATATAATCACATGTATATGAGCAAAGCTTCCTGAAACCCTAATTCCCCTTTATGATAAAAAATTAGGGGAGCACTAAAGAATCCAAAATACTCAACCAAATCACAAGATGCTAAGCTTAAAATAAAGCTTAAGCTTACCTCTTTCACTTTCTATGGCTTGTTCTTTGTTTCTTCAACTTTGGCTCCTCTTGGAAGTACCAAAACACCTTTATTTGAGAAACAAAACCATAGAAATGAAGCTCCTGATGAGAGGAAAAACATTTATGAAGACCTCTAGCTAGAAAGGTGATATGGAAGGTCAAAATTGAGCTAGAAGCTGTTACCTTAAAGTTGTATTCCTCTTTCTCTTTCGTCAAGCTTCTTGGATGAGTTTGGGCGCATGAGAGAGGGAGGAATTTTTTTTGATTTTCTCTTTCCCTTTACACTAAAAGGCTTCACTTTTGAAGAGCAAATCTTGGCCCTTCATTTCTACTTTCTAATCCTATAATTACTTCTTACTTTTAAAGAACAAATCTTTGCCATTCATTTTGTCTTCCAATTTTAACATCAAGATCAAGTAGCAATTGTCTCTTTTTCCTTGATTATGACAATATTATTCTTATGCCATTAGTTCTTTTAATTCTATTTCTTACTTCTTTCTAGATGCCATTTCCCCTTTTCCTTAGGATCCGGGTTAGGTTTCATGCCATTCTAACATATCCAAAAGGAATCGGTTACTTTCGGTCAACTAATTCGCACCAAAATTTATATTCTATTCCTGGTGCGATTTCTACAAGCCATTCTATTTCTTATGCCCTTCTGGGACTCTTGCTAAACTAGAGCTTAGTAGTCCACTTAATTTAGGCTTATTCTCAAGCCTCTAATCCCAAAATTCAGGATATTACACCTTCACTTTGATTTCCCTCTCAACTAAGATCTCATCATACAACCATATTCAACCACACAAAATAGAATTGTCAAATTTGTATATCAACTATGTTAGATTTAACTTCATTAAATAAGATACACTACCTTTATCACCTAAAACTGAGGTAGGCTAGAGCCATATTCTACTTGAAGTATCAAAAGAGCCAAATTGCCTAAGATTAGTAAACTGAACACCCAATCCAAGGGTTGCTGTATTCACTACAAGGATGGTCTGTAATATGAACAACACATCAACAACTCCTATACGTCGAGGTTAAAATTACAATCAACACTCTCATCACACATTCAATAATGATCTAAGCTCTTTTAAGGTGGGGCATCCAAACAAATAAAACTTGGAAAAGAACAAATGCATGGCCTACTGTAATATCCTGAACTGTAATTAAGGGCTAATGACTTCAAAAGTGATGTAATTATTAATGAATGAACACTTTTGAAGGATATGATGTGCATTATGATATGAATATCTTTGAAGATGGTTTAATGAATGTTGTGATAATTAGGGGTAAAATGGTAAATTTACCAACTATTTGGTTAGTTACCGAATAGGAGACTCATAGGTAACTTGAGATCAATGGCTAGGATTGAATGAGCAAGGGGTGGAATTGAGTATATGTAATATACCAAATTTTGCAATACTAAAAACGTGTAAATATGGAATTAGTAGAATAAAATAAATATCGGTATTTATAATTAAAGGTAGTGTTACTTTCAGAATTCCCAGATATCCATTGTGTCATTTACAGAAATCGAGAAGTTCATAATGTAAAAATACAAGTGTAAGAAGTCGGAGCAAAATTCGTCGGTGGCTGCAGGGTTTAGGGGCGTCAGTTGCGAGATAGGAGGAATTCGGGCATTTCGTGATGTGCCTCGATATGCGTGCCATGGTCCCACATGGAATTCCGGGTAATGCACCGATGGAGCAACTTTATTAAAAAGAACTTCAGTAAAGTATGTAATGACAGCTCATTATGACTCATGATGACACATCTTTCGTGTTGGCCAAATAAGGAAATGACAAGTGTCCTGAAATTATTACGAAGTAAAAACATGTTTTTGTGTTGGCCAAATGAGGGGGTGACATGTGTCCCTCATCATTACACATTATTTCACCCACTTTAAGCCTTTTGTGTTGTCATCTCCGGAGTACGCCATCTAGCGTCTGAGTCTGGGGAATTCACCGGTCTCCGGCCGGTCGCTTACTTTTTGAGTAGAGCACCTAACCCAGGAGTCCGGGGAAATTGTCAGGCCTCCCCTTCCCCTGACCATTTATGACCCACCGAAGAAAAAGAAAAGTGGAAGATAAATGGTTGCATGACACATGGCACTCTTAAGCCTTAAACTTGTGACACGTGGCAAGATAAGATGAGATCATTTTATGTGATTAAATCACAACCATCCATGCCTAATTAAATGGCAAAATTTCGTGCAACTATGGAAAGAGAAAGGGAAATCAGATTTCTTAAGCTTAAGAACACAAGAAGAGAGAAGGAGGAGTGAATAGTGAGTTTTCTTGACTATTGGAGCCGATTTCAACCCTGAATCACCGTTATTATCTGGTAAGTCCTTCAGGAAACTTCCTCTACTCACTATAATCTTCAATTCTATGGTCTTAGATTTCTCATCTGAGGTGTTTTGTGCTAATAGTCTACCAGAGTGCCGCCGGAATACCGAACCACTTGTAGAAACGCGAAGAGGTAAGCATAGGCTTTCTTTTGAACCGAATACTTTGTGATTTCATTGAGTTTTTCTTAGCTCTTCAACCACCCATGTATTTCATTCAAGGGGTTTTTTTGAAGAAGGAAGATGTTTTAATCGTATATATAAGGTGATATTTTGGGAGGCAGATTTTGGTTGGGGGCTAAATATGGTAGAAATAATTTGATTTTGGTATTTTTGAGCTTTCTATTGGATTCTACACGAAAAATTGTGTGGGAATAGGCTCTGGTTATAATTTTTGACAGACTAGTTTAAAGAATCAAAAATTGGAAATTAAGTCTACTTGTGCAACAAAGTTGCCAGTGTGCGTTTTTGTCTGGCAGTTTTGTTGTGGCGAAACTTTCACTGTCCAAAATTCATCTGTTGATTATGATATTTTCCAGAATTAAATTAAACTTATAGATCTTTAATTTGATAGGTATTATGAAGGATTATGATAAGTATACTAGGAGTTATGAATTTTTGAAGTAGACCATTAAAACTGGTCAGATTTTCTGGCAGCAGGGAGAAAAAGAAAAACTGAGAAGTGTGCGCGGTCTTTCAGCTACTGAAAGTATTTTTCCCTTAAAATAGACTTAATAAGGGTTATATAGAATTTTGGATCACCTCAATTCGATTTTTCTAGAATTAGTTATGATTTTTCAAAGTTCAGTGAAAACTCTGCCAGCTTTTGGTAATTGTGCGAAAATTCAAAGCAGAGTTTTTGTAATAAAATTGGACATTTAAGAGTTAAGTTAAGCATTTGGAGTAGCTTGAGCTCATTAGCTTCATATTTGGCCTAATGTAGTGACCCTAATGGTAACCAACATAAGAGAATAATTTATGAAGAGTTGGACTAAGAAAAACTCATTGCCCGTAAATTATAATTTATAGGACTTGACACTTGCCCAGGACGTTCAAAGCACGTCATTCAAGATCAAGATTTGGAAAAATTGTCAGGTAGTAACTTATCCCTCACATACTATGTGATATGTTATATGCATGTTTGTACCATTGTGAATTTAAAACCTTCAGATGAGAAGGGCTAAGGCCCAATAGAATTTCCCAGCGCAGTGACAAGGAACGGTTGTCCTTGAATTGGTAACTTTATGTTTTCTGCATATTGTGAATTTATCTCTGAATGTTGAATATGTTGATTGTACTGTAACTTTGATTGATATAGCATGATATATGTGCATTTTATATGAGTGATATCTATTACTACTGAGATTTATTGAATCTCATCCTATTTTTCCAAAACAAATTTTCAGCTCGGGCAAGTAGTTCCTCAGGCAAGAAGGTAAACACGGGCGAATGAAGAAAATGACTTAGAATTTAGTTTTCTGTTAGTTATCTATTTTGGAGATTGTATGTAATTTGTATTTAAGTGTGGTCAGTCTCGTACTAACATGTATGTAAGCTCCTGTATATAAGCAAACGCACAACGACATTCGTACCAGTAGTGGACAGCCGTCCACCTAGGGCCGTTAATTAAACATAGTAGCTTGGGTTTGAGCAGAGAACTTCTTAGTAAACACTCTGATATGAAGAAATGAACCTAAAACGCATGGCTTAAAATAAATCATAAAATAATATGAGACCCAATCTGAAAATGGTTTTTGAAAAGATTTTTGAAAACCCATTCAAGTACAGCTCCACACTCTGCTTGAAATTGGGACTTCCGCTGTTTACAAAAGATTACTGGTCTCCTTTTTAAAGATATTACTACACTTATGCCATCTATATGCTTTCAAAACATGGGTGTTACAGTATACATGTGTTTATGTGAGTTCATAGAAGGAAGCACAAGATTAAGACATGTGGCAAGATGTGGGCCATTAGATGAGGTTACAGTTTTAAACTCATTTTTCTATTCCCTCTCCTTCTCTAAGTAGATTTGTATGCATGGGAAAAGGGAAAATTTGTGTGATCATCATCATTTTCTCATTTCTCTCTCCTAAACTCCATTTTCGTTGAGCTTCAAGAGGAAAGAGAAAACCGAAGGTAAGATTTTGATATCTTTGTTGGCCTCTAATGCTCTAGACCTCTTCATTAATGTTGTTCACCTTGATGAGAGCTTCATCTTGATGATTTTAGATTTTTGAAAGATGGTGTTCTAAAGCTAGAACAAGTTTGAAAGCTAGAGAATCAAGAAACTAGTTTTTATAATTTAAAGAGGTAAGCATTTGTAGTATTTTGGTATATTTGTTGTGATTTTTGATTAAGTTTTGAGAAGCTTGAATTATTGCCCTGATTTTGGCCTAATTTTGAAAAGAATGAATTAGCTAGTGTCTTAGGGTGGAATAGGTGTCAAATAGTGTCTTGATGCCAATGGATTTAGTTTGGAGTTGAGTTGGGAGATTTGATAATTTGGAGGATTGTGTTGTATTTTGATTGAAAAAAAAGTATGTGTTGATTGAATGGGAATTGGATTGTTCAGAGGTTCCCAATTGGTTCCTTATGACATATTAGATGAGAATGAGTTTTGGTAGGAGTTTTGGAACCATTGGAAGTAAATTGGGCAAGTCTAGAAAGTTATATCAACTGCTGCAGTTGGGCTTCTGATAAGCCTCACTCGAGTGAGGTAGGGTCTCACTCGAGTGCAATGTGATATTTCTAGTGTTTTAGTGAGGTCTTCAGGTGAGAGCCAAGAGTGCTCTTCCTTATCTGCGGGTGGCATGCGTTATCACTCGAGTGCATGTGCATATAGCACTATAGGTGTGTGTTTTGGGTTAACACTCGCAGGAAAATTGTCAAGAGTACGGATGGGCACTCGAGGGTGTTGGGTGGTCACTCAAGTGCTAAGGCTAGTGCTCAAGTGTACTTGTCACTTTGGAATTTTAGTTGCTCTCGGGTTGTCACTTCCCACATATCACTCGATGGGACTCGGGTGACTATGTGTTATCACTCGATTGCCGAGGATAGTGCTCAGGTGAACTGACCACTCCAGGGTGTGTTAGTGCTCTCGGGTACACACTCTCTGTGTCTCACTTTGTGGGACTCAAGTTTAAGTGGGGGCATAACTCGGTGAGGCCTTCTTTACTTAAGTTATTGAGCCTAAAATTAGTACTTTTGTTTCAAAAATGGGATCTTCAGGGTACTTTTCCCTAACTGTTAGGGTGTGTGCTTAGAATTCTAATAGCCACCCAAAGAGTTCAAATGATAACCAACTTGAAGTGTTATTGAATTAAGAACTTGGAAAAGAGATTGATTTGTTGTCCTTAATCTTGATTATAGGGTTCAATATTTGCACTGGTGGTAAACAAATCATACCAGAGTAAGTCAGGAAAGAACAAGGTAGTGACTCTTTCTCTTATACTATGTGTAAAGTGTTGTATGTATGTTGTCATGCATTGAGATGCTTTGAGATACTGCTGCCATTAGAGCGTAAGCTGTCGCATTGAGCATAGTGATTACAATGTAAGCTATCACATTAGGCATAGAGATTACAGCGAAAGCTGTCGCATTGTGTATACAGTTGTGAGTGCTGTCCTGTGTGGTGTGAGCCATGCATCATTGTGTTGCTGCTAAACATGATCTTACATGCTATGTGTTTATATATTGTATGAGTGATTTGTTACTACTGGGATTCTCTTGAATCTCATTGTTTCCATTGACTAACTTTTAGATAGGGCAAGTGGCTCCAAGGAGAAACGAACGACCAGGAGTAGCTAGGACCTTGTAGGGATATTACTTTTGGGTTGTTGGTTATCCATTTGGATTTGGGATTACTGTATGTTATTTTGGAATGGTATTATAATCCCCTACATAGGAAACTTTAAACCCTTAGTGAATAAACCCTGGGAGTTGCCGAGACTTTATTTACACTCTGATATATTTGAATGCGACTAACTGCACAGGTAATTATATTCGAAACTTGAAAATTGAGACCAGGGAAGGGATGAAGTTTTGAAAGAATTTGTGAAAATCCTACTGTCAGGAAGGGATTGAAACAAGTTTAATTATCCATTGGTTTCTAATTCATTTTAATTAAGTATTTTCGAATTATAATTACAATTATCAAGGCAGGGGGTTACATTTTTGATATCAGAGCTGTAGTTCCTGGCAAGGGTAGAGTTTGCTAGGACAGCTCCCTTAGTTCTTTGCCTTCGGAATAGAAGATGAGTATGATTGGTTATGGTATACACATGTGTGCTTTATGATTATGGATATATATATATATGAGATTTGTGGATGATGTGTATACATTATCTCAGATACTGACGTAGTGAATGATTTGTAGAATGAAAAGACAAAGGGTCATCCCAAAGTACAACAAGTGGACCTAAAGGTGGAGGTAGTTAATGACAATCCACTAGATCCAATATGAGAATTAATGGGTTTGATAAAGGATCAACGAGATATGATAGCTGAGCTTCTAGAAGAGCTCAAAGTAGAGAAAGCAAAGAATAGAGAAGACCCGGTTCAGTCCACTCCAGAAGAGACTGGGGAAGAAAATCGCTATGAAGAAATTACTGAAGGGTCAGCAAGACCATTAGAATCCCCACCCATACTACCCCGAATCAGGAATCACATGGGGTACCTGTTAGAGAGGAAAGGGATCTTCAGTTTTGGGTCTCAAGATCATGTAAGCATCTGCCTCCAGTGTTTTGAGGTAGATTTGATCCTCAAGCAGCCGAAGACTGGCTGAACAAACTATAAAAGATCTTTGAGGTTCTTGAATGCCTATCAGAGGTGAAAGCGAGGTTAGTGGTGTACAAGTTAGAAGGAGATGTGGGCCGTTGGTGGCGGAATATCACCCTAACACTTCGAAGCCGCAATATACCACTGACCTGGGAGCTGTTTCAACAACAGTTCAATGAGAAGTATTTCCCCAAGTCAGTGAGGCTTGAGAAGGAAACTGAATTTCTAAATATCAAACAAGGGGACATGGAGACCTTTGATGATTATCTATCCCATTTCATCCAATTGTCCTAGTATTCTTCCTATCTTTGGAGAATGGATAATGAAGAATGGAGTTCGACATACTTATTCATGGTTTGAGATGAGAATTGACAAAGAGATTGGCCACACATCTGTTCACCAAGTTTAATAAAGCGGTGGAAGAATGTCAAATCATAGAAAACAATTTGAGAGATTTGTATCCTGCCAAAGCTACTAGCAATCGCAGTGAGCCCAATAAGGGTAATGTTTCACAGAAACAGAAAGGCTAAGGATTCTCTTCATCAAAAGGCAGTGGTAAAAAGCCCTACTAGTTTGGCAGTCGTGATTAGTAGAGAACTCCTTTTACACCGTGGATATGCCCTCGTTGTAACCAGCCACATCATGGCAAAACTTGTAAGGGTCGGGTGATATGTTTTAGTTGTAAGCAAATTGGCCATATTGCTACCGAGTGCAAACAGCCCCAACTATAGCAGAGACCGAAAACTCAGGGCCAAGTATATGCAATGACACAAGAGTAGGCCTGAAAATCCCCCAATCTGATACAACGTAAAGTTCTTCTTAAACTGTTAGATCTCTCATGTTTTGATGATAACAAAGGATGGTATGAAAAAGATTTGATAAACAAATAAGTTTGAACAAAGTAATAACAGGGCAAATCATCACTTGAAGTAAGCATTGGAGTAATGAAGAAAGGCCAAGAGAAAAAGCTGAGAAACTTCATCACTGGCAAGTTTTCTAAAGGGTTACTCGAGTAAGTACTCGAGTAATGAGATAGAAACTTGAAGTAATCAGAGTCAACCTTCAAGTAACCTGCCAACGTTACTCGAGTAAGCACTCGAGTAATAAGGTAAATGACTTCCAGTTGCTCTCGTCCTGCCAACGTTACTCGAGTAGTTACTCGAGTAACCAGGTAAATCACTTGGAGTTGCTCTCGGCTTGCCAATGTTACTTGAGGAGCTACTCAAGTAACTCATTGTGGTAAGCAAAGCCTGAAGGTAATACTCGAATAACATGAAATACTTTTATCACACTTTACTCGAGCTACTTCTCGAGTATGTAGAGTTATTTGGAAGAAAACTTCAAGTCGCTACCCGAGTAAGCTATACAGAAAATTTATGTTTACTCGAGTAACAAGGTAATCAAACTTGAAGTGTTCTCGGCCTTGAAATCCTACCAACATTACTGGAGTAAAGCATCGAGTAACCTAAAGTTTATTTGAGAGTTTACTCGAGTTGCTACTCGAGTAACCTATGAAGAAAAGTATGCCATACCCGAGTAAGTACCTGAGTAAACAGGTATTTACAAGGTTTGTACATTTGTTTACTCCATGCACTACCCGAGTAATGTAATGTTCATTTATTAACTTGTAGTTTATCATTACTCTCACGATGATACTCTAGTAAGTACTCGAGTAACCTTAATGAATACTCGAGTAGCTACTCGAGTATGCAAGTTCAGAATTTGAGAAATCATTCCAATGTTCATTGATTTGTTTCCTATATGATTAACCCTTCATTGTATTAGTATTCTTAGCATATCCACAGATAAACAATGAAGAGATCTTACCAAATAAGGAAAGTCAAATGCAACGTTCAAATGCTACCTACCGCCACCTACCGCAAACGGATATTTTTTCAAATACTGGAAAAGTCAACAGTGGCTGCGTACACTCTAACGGACAAGAAGAAAATGTTCCAATGGTCATTACCAACACATATATATATATATGGGAACATTCAAATAGAGAAGTATAATAAGAACAAACACACGAACGTATTATCAAGTTCAATACTCTGTTTTACATATACTTGTAATTATGTACTTCAGTGATTCTTATTCACTCTATGAGAGAGATATTTCATTCAAACTCAATATTTGTTATTGAGGTAACTTAAGGTTATGGAACCTTGAGTTGGGATTGGATTACAACTTGTAAGGGGGAGCGAGTGTCCAGGTGAAGGAACTTGCTTGTACTGAGGTGCCAAGAACCCACTAAATCTTGGAAGTTATAGTGAAACTCTCAGAGAAGCTCTGAGGATTGGACGTAGATCAAAGTGGTTGTGGCCGAACCAGTATAACTCCCGGTGTACACTTTGGTGAAATTTCTCCTTACTCTTTATTGATTTATATTCACCGTCAATTTTTATATTTGCAACGAAATTTTTAGTATCACCCAATTCACCCCCTCTTAGGTGAAACGCTTGCTCTAACATTTGGTATCAGAGACTAGGTCTTATTGTTAAGGTTTAACAACCTAAGAAGGATTCAATGGCAAGCATGGGTAAAGGAATTCTTCCCGACAGAGTATCCATCACTAGACCACCAGGTTTCAATGGCGAACAATTTTCTTTCTGGAAAGCAAAGTTCAGAGTAATCGTGATGGCTACCGAATATGGGCTATTGGATATGATTGAAAGTGAAAACTATCAACCTACAAAGACTGTAGATTCTCAGAAAATTCCCAAGACGCCAGCGGAATATGATGAAAATGACAAGAAACTTGTCACTCTCAATAGCAAGGCAATTCTGATGTTACAAAGTGCTTTGAGTCAAAGTGAATACTTCAGAATTTGCACACTTCCAATAGCAAAGGAAATGTGGGAAGCTCTGGAAATAGCTCATGAAGGAAAGAGAAAAGGCAAATTCTTCAACAAAAAGAAGGCCTTTGTATCTGCTATATGGGGTGATAGTTCCTCTGACGAAGAAAGTGATGAAGAAGAAGTAGCCAATATATGTCTCGTTGCTCAAAAAGAAACAGAAGAAGAGGTAAATGATTCTGATCCTACCTATGATGAATTACTTTCTGAATATAATGCTTTACATTCTGAATTCATCAAAGTAGTTAAAGATTTAGTTGTTTTCAAAAAGAAAAACAAAGTTCTTGAAATTGAACTAAAAGAAAGTTCAGAAAAGGATTGTGAAAATTGTTCTTGATATCACAAAAACTCTTGAAAAATTTACACAAGGAAGTGAGATGCTAAATGTTATTTTAAAAGCTCAACGATTTGTAAATGACCGATTTGGAATTAGATTTGATCCAAAATTAGATAGAAGGAAAGGTAGAAAGAAAGCAGGAGGTAAGTCATATTTGATTTATTTCTAGCATTTTGTGCATACATCAAATCCTTTTGCATTTTGTAATTATTGTAATAGAAAAGGTCATTATACCTCTTCATGCATTCATAAGAAGAAAGGAATGATAGGAACCTACAAATGGGTACCTAAAGGAACATATGTTTCAAAAATTTCCTGTACTAACCCAAAAGGACCCAAAAAGAAGTGGGTACCTAAGACTTAATCGTATTTAATTGCAGATATGTCTCAAAGCATCCAAAAACAACAAGTGGTACATAGACAATGGATGCTCTAGACATATGACCGGTGATTTCGAAAGTTTTACTAAATTGCAACCCAAAGAAGGTGGAAAGGTAAAATTTGGAGGAAATCAAACCGGAAGGATAGCAGGAATTAGTGAAATCAGAAATGACAAAGGCATACAAGTCAAAGACGTATACTATGTCGAATGATTGTGCCATAACTTGCTGAGTGTAAGTCAAAGTATAGACAAGAACAACTGGGTAATATTTGACTCAGAGGAATGTCTAATTATCAACAAGAATGACTTATTACTTGATAAGAAGAATATCAAGGCTAAGCTCAGAGCAAAAAGGGAAGGTAATTGTTATACACTAGATATTAGTAGAAATGAATCTGAAAATTGTTTTCTGAGTAATGCTGATGAAAGTTGGCTATGGCATAAGAGATTGGCTCATGTCAATATGCATCAATTAGATAAACTACTCAAAAAGGATTTAGTTCTTGGATTACCTAAAGTAAATTTCAAAAATGACTTGATTTGTGACACATGTCAAAAGGGTAAACAAACTAAATCATCTTTTAAATTGAAAAATGAGATTTTAACAAATAGACCACTACAATTATTGCATATGGATTTAGTTGGCCCAGCAAGAGTAAAGAGTCTTGGTGGCAACTTATATTCTTTGGTCTTTGTTGATGATTACTCCAGATTTACATGGGTTATTTTTCTATCATCAAAAGATAAAACTTTTAAAGAATTTATTGTTTTTGCCAAGAAAGTGCAAAATGAGAAAGGTATGTCCATTGCAGGTATTAGGACCGATCATGGTGGAGAATTTGAAAATCAAGCCTTTGAAGAATATTGTGATACTAATGGCATTGATCACAATTTCTCTGTTCCAAGGACACCTTAACAAAATGGAGTCATGGAACGAAAGAATAGAGTGCTCACTAAAATGGCTAGAACAATGTCAAATGAAAAGAATGTGTCTCAAGTCTTCTGGGCTGATGCTATCAGTACAGCATGCTATATTTCAAATAGAGCCTATATTAAAACAAAACTTGGAAAGACACCATACGAGCTGTACAAAGAAAGAAAGCCAAACATTGCTCATCTATACTTCTTCAGTTGTAAGTGTTTCATACATAATAATGGTAAAGATAACTTAGGAAAATTTGATTCTAAGACTGATGAAGGAATTTTCCTAGGATATTCTAACCAAAGTAAAGCATAGAGTTTTCAATAAAAGAACATGTGTTGTTGAAGAATCAATTCATATTGTATTTGATGAATTTGAATCCTCTGACAAAACCATTGATGAAGAACAGGAAGTTGTTTTAAACCAAGAAAATGATCAATCTATTTCTAAATCTCTTATTCCAGAAGTTGATGAAACCAAGGAAGCAGAGCAATCACTAGGACAACCTAGAGCCTGGAAATACAATAAAAGTCATCCATTAGATCAAGTCATAGGAGATGTGAATAAAAGGATCAAAACTAGAAATAGAATTTTCAATGAAGTAAGTTTTTTTGCATTCATTTCTGAGATTGAACCTTCTAACATTGATGAAGCCCTATTAGACAATGATTGGGTTATAGCAATTTAAGAAGAACTAAATCAATTTGAAAGAAATCAAGTTTGGGATTTGGTACCCCGACCCAAGGATCATCCGATCATTGGCACTAAATGGGTATTCAAGAACAAACTCGATGAATCAGCAACTATTGTCAGAAACAAGGCAAGATTAGTGGCCAAAGGCTATAATCAGGAAGAAGGGATTGATTATGAGGAAACGTATGCTCCAGTGGCTAGATTGGAAGCTATACGTGTACTCTTAGCCTTTGCATGCATCAAAGGATTTAAACTCTATCAAATGGATGTAAAAAGTGCATTTCTTAATGGCTATATTATGGAAGAAGTATATGTAGAGCAACCTCCAGGTTTTGAAGATGTAACTAAACCTGACCATGTTTTCAAACTTAAAAAGGCTTTATATGGTTTAAAACAAGCTCCTAGAGCATGGTATGAAAGGCTCAGTAAATTTCTTATTGATCAGGTTTTGTACGAGGAAAAGTTGATACAACACTTTTTATAAAACAAAAACGTGATGATATTTTAATTGTTCAAATATATGTTGATGACATTATTTTCGGTGCTACTAATGAATCTCTGTGTAAGGAATTTTCTGAGATAATGCAGGGAGAGTTTGAGATGTCAATGATGGGAGAATTAAATTTCTTTATTAGTTTGCAAATCAAACAAAGAAAGAATGGAATCTTCATCTCTCAAACAAAGTACTTGAAAGAGCTATTGAAGAAGTATGGAATAGATGAAGCAAATGGAACGGACACACCTATGAGCTCAACTACTTTGCTTGATGCTGATGTCAAAGGGAAAGACTACAACATCACAAAATACATAGGAATGATTGGATCATTACTCTATCTCACGACAAGCAGACCGGATATTCAATTTAGTGTTGGCATATGTGCAAGATATCAATCAGCACCAAAGGAATCACATGCCGAAACTGTCAAACGAATCTTTAGATACCTTACTGACACACCAGAATTGGGTCTGTGGTATCCCAAAGGAAGAAGTGAATATCTAGTTGCATATTTAGATTCTGATAATGGAGGATACAAGATGGACAGAAAGAGTACCAGTGGACAAGGACAATTTCTTGGAGGATCCCTTGTATCATTGTTTAGCAAGAAACAAAATACAGTGTCTCTTTCGTCAATGGAAGATGAATATGTTGCAGTCTCAAGTTGTTGTGCACAAGTAATATGGTTAAAACAACAACTACAAGATCTTGGTTTTTATCTCAAAGAAATACCAATCTATTTTGACAATACCAGTATGATAAGCTTGGCAAAGAATCCAGTTCAACATTCTAGAACTAAGCATATCGATGTCAGACATCACTTCATCAGAGATCATGTTCAAAAGAAAGATGTGAAAGTGATATTCATTCCTACTCATCTTCAACTAGCTGATATCTTCACCAAACCTCTTGCAAAAGATCAATTTCTATACATTAGAAGAGAATTGGGAATGGTAAATCCCAATGAATTGTAAGTTATTTCAGTTTCTCATAATGATAGATAAAGATAGTTGATAATGTTTTGATGATTACTAATTTAAGCATCAGAGTATGTAGAGACTTGTTTTGCAGGAAGATTGAAACTCTGTTCTGAGAAATAAAAACAGAGGTTATTAGAGAACATCATTACTGGAGTACCAACTTCAAGTAATGACTGACAGTGAAGTGTTACCTGAGGAACAACTTGAAGTAAAAGAGCACTTTACTCGAGTAACCACTCGAGTAATGGTCTTCCAAAACTGGAAGTAACGTATCAAGTTACCTCAAATTTAAATCAAATGGTTCATTTGGTGAGAAATGAACAGTCAAAAGTAGAAAAGATAGGTTACCCGAGGGAAGCCTCGAGTAAACTTGAAGCTTACTCGAATAAGGCCTCGAGTAACTGCAGGTCCAGATCACAAACTTGATGAGAATCAACTCAAATCTGCTCTAAAATGGCTATTAAATGATCGAGGGAACATACATGGATAATTACAATATTATTCATGCTAGGTACGCATTTTAAATACATTATTTTAGAAATTTTCTATATGATCACTCGAGTAGGGACTCGAGTAAACATGATATTTACTCAAGTAACGTCGGGTTCTAGGTCTTTATCTGTCACAATCTCGGTCATTTCCACAAAATCTCCTCGAGTAAATCACCCAGTCCTCTCACAAAAACTTTTCACAATCTCTTCCTTACTTCATTTCCGTCAAAACCTATCAATTCTTAGCTCCAAAAACCTCCTATTTTGTTCAGATTCTTCTTGTCCTATATCGCGTCTTCTCACTCTGTTTTCTAAGATTCCAAGGTTTTCACTTAATCAAAATGGTTAGAACCAAAAACCTTACTCCCACAGATTCTTCTGGATCCCCACAACTCTCTGACCCTCTTTCTTCTCCTCCTAGAAAGAGACAAAAACTCACACCTAGGTCAAAAGCAAAAATCCAACCCAAACCTCAACCGAAACCAAAAGAGAAAGGTGTTGTGATTAAAGAGCCAGTGGTTACAAGGGTGAGATCCAAGAAGAGCACCTCTATTGGGAGAGGCAAAAGTGCCAAATCTCCTTCTCCTCCACTTTCTGATTCCTCCACTCCCTCTTTCACACCAAAACCCTCCAAAAAGCCCAAATATGATGTAAATGTGGCTAAAGCAATAGCTGGCATTCTTGATCAACTTGAGAAGGGGCAATCATCAAAGAAGTCAGAATTGCCAGAAGAGGAGATCACTAAACCTCCAAAGGGGTTTAATGCCAACAAGTTGGAAGACTCTCAGAAGTACCTCACACAATTCTCAAGGAGAAAAGTCTGCAAGACTCACTGTGTAGACCTCAAAGTATTTCAGGAGGTATTGAAGTATGATCTTAGTCCCTTTCTAGAACCTTTTATGCCTTGGTTATCTATTAGACTTCCTTTTTGCATAAAAGTAGTCACACACTTTTACCTCCTGAAATAGAAATTCTGCAGAGGAAGAGATGACTACTACTGTTAGAGGCTAGAAAATACTTATCTCACCTTCTAGGATCAATGTATGGTTAGGAATAGAGAACCCCCCAGATGACATTTACTCAAAACTTGAACCAAACCAAATTTTCTCTATTCTTAGACCTGGTGAGCTTGTGGGCCCTCTGAATTTCAATCCTAGTGACATGTGCGATCATCACAGGGTTCTATGGTATATATACTCTAGATCCCTTATGAACAAGGGCAACAACTGTACCCACTTTTCTGATCGGGACTATAGATGGTTTGCTTCCTTACTCCTGAAGGAACAAAAGGATTTGGGGGAATACATATTTTCTGAGATGAAGAGGTATAGAGTAGATGGGAAAGCCACTACGCCTATGCCATATCCTCAGATTGTTTCACTCATCCTGAAGAAAAATAAGATATGGTACTTGGAGAGTAAAGAGGACATTGAGAGAGTTACTCCAATTGGGAGAAATCAAATTAGGAAGCTCAACATTGAAGTTCCTCTCAAGGGTTCTCTGGAGTCTGGGTCTAAGGAGAAGAAGAAGACAGAGATTGAGACAAGAAAATTGGATGACACTCAGTCTTCTGCACCAGCTGCCACTACCTCATCACCCTCTTTCATCAATGCCACACTCCAATACTTCATGGAGAATATGCTTAAGGGATTTCATGTAGACATAGCCAACACCAATGTTGAGTTGATAACTCACATGAATAACAAGATGGCTGAGATGGTTGAGCGGATGTACAAAAGGCACGAGGAGTTGTTAGCTGAGCAACGTGCCCAGGGTGAGACTTTAAGGTTGATCTTAGCAAGACTGGACTCTTTGGGTCCTAGACCTTCTGCTGGTCCATCATGTACACCTGAGGCATTCTCATCTCCAGAGCATATACTATCTTCAGAGAATATACCACCACCTCCAGAGAACATCCCATCTGACCTTCATCATACTGAGGTTGAGCTAACTATTCCTGAACTTCCAGTTTCTAGTCCACCTAAACCAAGACCCAGAGATATCCTATGTTCAATGGAGAATCCTGAAACAAATGAGACCATTCACATCATCATTGAGGATTCTCCACCCAAACCTCAGCCTGAACCCTCTCCTACACCTATTCCAACTCCTACTCATACAGAGGAAATCTCTCCCTCATCCTCTGATCATCTTACTCCAGGTGCTACTGAAGAGGTTGAGACCACCACTATGATTATCTATCAGCCCTCTCCTGTTCCTCCAAGAGAAGACATTCATATCCCTCCACTAAATCTTCCTGAACCAGAATCTTCCAGTTCTTCTTCTTTTGATTCTCTGAGTTCAGATGGTCCGTTGGTTTTACCTGTAAAGCCTATTTCTGTAGTTAAGCCTTCCGATCCTCCTCTTGATTGATGAAGACAAAAAGGGGGAGAAGAGCTGAGTGTGATTTTGTGGAGTTTCTGAGCTTGTTTTAAGTTTTTCCTTCATTTTGGGTATATGGGTGTACATGGGATTTAGGGAGCTTTTCAACTTATAACTTTTTCATCTTGTAATGTAATTTTAAGTTTAATGCAAGCTTCCTTAAGTTATAATTTCATTTCAAGTCCATTTAAGCTTTTAAGTTATAATACATTGTGGGACTAATGAGTTTATTATGTATGCAAGGTGAATATGTTATGATTTCAACATTTTCCAAAACACTTTGAATTTACACTTAACAAGTTGTTTCAAAATTATCATAAAATTCAAGAAGTGTTTATTTGAGAACTTAATTTCAAAAACTTTGTTCAAAATCACCAAGTTTTGTCATCATCAAAAAGGGGGAGAATGTTAGATCTCTCATGTTTTGATGATAACAAAGGATGGTATGAAAAAGATTTGATAAACAAATAAGTTTGAACAAAGTAATAACAGGGCAAATTATCACTTGAAGTAAGCATTGGAGTAATGAAGAAAGGCCAAGAGAAAAAGCTGAGAAACTTCATCACTGGCATATTTTCTAAAGGGTTACTTGAGTAAGTACTCAAATAATGAGACAGAAACTTGAAGTAATCAGAGTCAACCTTCAAGTAACCTGCCAACGTTACTCGAATAAGCACTCGAGTAATAAGGTAAATGACTTCCAGTTGCTCTCGGTCTGCCAATGTTACTCGAGTAGTTACTAGAGTAACCAGGTAAATCACTTGGAGTTGCTCTCGGCCTGCCAATGTTACTCGAGTAAGTACTAGAGTAACCATGTAAAAGACCTCCATTTACTCTCATCTTGCCAACGATACTGGAATATGTACTCGAATCCCCTGCTTCAAGAAATATGTTACTCTCGGTATTTTCTATCCTGCCAATGTTACTCGAGGAGCTACTTGAGTAACTCACTGTGGTAAGCAAAACTGGAAGATAATACTCGAACAACATGAAATGCTTTTATCACACTTCACTCGAGCTACATCTCGAGTATGCAGAGTTATTTGAAAGAAAACTTCAAGTCGCTACCCGTTTAAGCTATGCAGAAAATTTATGTTTACTCGAGTAACAAGGTAATCAAACTTGAAGTGTTCTCGGCCTTGAAATCCTACCAACATTACTGGAGTAAAGCATTGAGTAACCTAAAGTTTATTTGAGAGTTTACTCGAGTTGCTACTCGAGTAACCTATGAAGAAAAGTGTGCCATACCCTGTAAGTACCTGAGTAAACAGGTATTTCCAAGGTTTGTACATTTGTTTACTCCATGCACTACCTGAGTTATGTAATGTTCATTTATTAACTTGCAGTTTATCATTACTCTCACGATGATACTCGAGTAAGTACTCGAGTAACCTTAATGAATACTCGAGTAGCTACTCGAGTATACAAGTTCAGAATTTGAGAAATCATTCCAATGTTCATTGATTTGTTTCTTATGTGATTAACCCTTCATTGTATTAGTATTCTTAGCATATCTACAGATAAACAATGAAGAGATCTTACCAATTAAGGAAAGTCAAATGCAACGTTCAAATGCCACCTACCGCCACCTACCGCAAACGGATATTTTTTTAAATACTGGAAAAGTCAACAGTGGCTGCGCACACTCTAACGGACAAGAAGAAAATGTTCCAACGGTCATTACCAACACATATATATATATATATATGGGAATATTCAAACAGAGAAGTATAACAAGAACACACACACATGAACATATTATCAAGTTCAATACTCTGTTTTACATATACTTGTAATTCTGTACTTCAGTGATTCTTATTCACTCTGTGAGAGAGATATTTCATTCAAACTCAATATTTGTTATTGAGGTAACTTAAGGTTATGGAACCTTGAGTTGGGATTCGATTACAACTTGTAAGGGGGAGCGAGTGTCCAGGCGAAGGAACTTGCTTGTACTGAGGTGCCAAGAACCCACTTAATCTTGGAAGTTATAGTGAAACTCTCAGAGAAGCTCTGAGGACTGGACGTAGGTCAAAGTGGTTGTGGCCGAACCAATATAACTCCCGGTGTACACTTCGGTGATATTTCTCCTTACTCTTTATTGTTTTATATTCATTGTCAATTTTTATATTTGCAATACAATTTTTAGTATCACCCAATTCACCCCCCTCTTAGGTGAAACGCTTGCTCTAACATAAAGGCTATTCATTACAAGCATTTTTTTGACTAGGGTGCAAGTCACTCTTTTATTGATTATGATTGTGTGAGGCGCCTGGGATTGCATGTGCATCAATTGCCATTTGATGTAATTGTGTCAACACTGATGGGTGTTAAAGTATTGATACTAAAGTTTGTTTGAACTGCATGCTAATTGTGGAGGGGTATGAATCTGTTATTGATTTGATTTTTCTGCCGCTTTACCAATTGGAAGTCATTCTGGGGTTTGATTGATTAACGGCAAATAATGTGTTATTAGGTTGTGGGAACAAGATAATAGTGTATCCTGCTTCTCAGAATGTTGAGAATCCAACTGCTAGTTTGAACTTCCTTTCAATAGTTGAAGTTGAGAAGTATTTGAAGAAGGGTTGCCAGGGGTATATGGTATTCTTCTCTGTGCAAGGGGAGACCAGTGAAACTTTGAGTAGTATACCCATGGTGAATGAATTCCCTGAGGTATTTCTAGATGATCTTATCGGATTACCTCCTGAAAGGGAAGTTCAGTTCCTAATTGACATTGTGCCTGGAGCTGGTTCTATATCTAAGGCCCCATACCATATGGCTCCAAATGAAATAGCAGAGTTAAAGAAGAAAATTGAAGATTTACTTGAGAGAGGGTTTATTAGACCCAGTGTATCACCTTGCATAGTTCCAGTGTTGTTTGTCAAAAAGAAAGACGGGAGTCTTCATTTGTGTGTTGACTATAAAGAACTGAATAAGATTACCGTTAAGAACAAGTACCCTCTCCCCAGAATCGATGACCTTTTAGATCAACTATCTGGTTCATGCGTGTTTTCGAAGATTGATCTAAGGTTGGGGTATTATTAGCTACGGGTAAAAGCAGAAGATGTTCCAAAGACTGCTTTTTGAACTAGATATGGTCATTATGAGTTCTTAGTGATGCCATTTGGGCTAACGAATGCACCTACGGTATTCATGGATTACATGAACTGTGTCTTTGAACAATATCTGGATCAATTCATAGTTGTGTTTATTGATGATATTCTGATTTACTCTAAGAGTAAAGAAGAGCATGAACATCATTTGAGAATTGTGTTAAATACATTGCGTGAGAAGCATTTCTATGCCAAATTGAGTAAGTGTGAGTTTTGGCTACCATAAGTAAAATTCTTAGGCCATGTTATCTCGTAAGAAGGGGTCTCTGTGGATCCCAATAAAGTAGAAGTAGTACTGGACTAGAAGAGGCCAGACACTGTTGTTGAGGTATGCAGTTTTCTGGGTCTTGCTGGTTACTACCGGAGATTCATGCAGAATTTCTCACGTATTGCCTTGCCGATGACCAAGCTCACGAGGAAGGATCAGCTATTTGTGTGGGATGAATATTGTGAAAATTGCATTGTGGAGCTAAAGGAGAGATTGACTATGGCACCAGTGTTGATTATACCTGATCCTAGCTTAACCTATTTTGTGTATAGTGATGCGAGTAAGCAGGGATTAGAGTGTGTCCTTTTGTAGCAGGGACGTGTGGTGGCCTATGCCTCTCGACAGCTTAAACCTCATGAAATAAACTATCCCACTCATTATCTGGAGCTTACAGCCATTATGTTTGCTTTGAATATTTGGTGGCATTATTTGTATGGTGTGACGGTAGAATTGTATTATGATCACAAGAGTCTCAAGTATTTGTATGATCAGAAAGAATTGAATATGAGATAGCATCGTTGGATGGAGTTGCTTAAGGACTACAACCTGGAAATCAAATATCATCTAGGTAAAGCAAATGTAGTCGCAGATGCTCTTAGTCAAAAGACGGGGCTGGTAGCAACAATGATGATACAAGAAGGGAAATTGATTGAAGATTTTTGTGATTTGAATTTGTCAAATCAGATCGTCTATGCCAACTACACTGTTGCCTAAGAGGAAAGTGATTTGAGAGCTGAGATTGAAGAAGTTCAGAGGCAAGATGGTTGGATACAGCATAATCTGGCTAGAATTGAGCAGGGAGAAGCTCAGGGCAATGATCTGTCGCCTAGTGGATTGGTTAGTTATCAAAAGAGAATTTATGTTCTACTTAAGGCAGATTTGAGGCGGAAGATTCTGGATGAGGCACATAAGAGTTGGTACACTCTTTATCCTGGTATGACCAAAATGTATCATAATTTGAAATCTGTGTATTGGTAGCCAGGATTGAAGAGTAATGTGACAAAATATGTGGCACGGTGTCTTAAATGCCAAAGGGTAAAGATCGAGCACCAGAGACTGTCGGGTCTATTACAGAGTCCTGAGATTCCGGAATGGAAATGAGAAAGTGTGACTATGGACCTTGTTGTAGGATTCCCCAGGATCAGAAACTATAATGCAATCTGGGTAATTGTGGACCGGTTAACGAAGTTGGCACACTTCATACCGATCAATGCTAGTCACTATCAGGACAAGTTAGCAGAAATTTACATTCGTGAGATTGTGAAGCTCCATGGGGTGCCAAAGAATATCATTTCCGACCGAGATCCTCGATTCACTTCTAGATTTTGGAGGGCATTACATGAAGCCCTAAGAACTCGATTAAGATTCAGCTTGACCTATCATCCTCAGATGGATGGACAATCAGAGAAGACCATTCAGACGCTAGAGGATATGTTGCGAGCTTGTATCCTTGACTTTAAAGGAAGTTGGGATCGCTTCCTTCCACTTGCCGATTTTGTGTACAATAATAGCTATCATGCGAGCATTCAAATGACACCGTATGAAGTGTTTTATGAAAGGAAGTACCAATCACCTTTGTGCTGGAATAGGTTATCTGAAAGGAAGCTTTACGGGCTGGATCCTGTTGATCAAACCTCAGCACATATTCAAATTATTCAAAAGAGGCTCCTTACAGCTTAGAGTCGACAGAAAAGCTATGCTGACAAGCGTAAAAGACCTTTAGAGTTTGAGGTTGGTGACCATGTGTTTTTAAGAGTATCTCTGTCGTCGGTATTGGGCAAGCAATCAAGCAAAAGAAGTTGAGCCCAAGGTATATAGGTCCTTTTGAGATTCTTGTGAGAATCGGGCCTGTAGCTTATTGAGTAGCCCTACCCCCAAACTTGAGCAAGGTCCATGATATGTTTCACGTATCCCAATTAAAGAAGTACCAACTGGATCCCTCTTACATTATTGAGTATGAAGATGTCGAGTTACAAGATAACTTCACATATGTTGTAGTTCTAGAGCATATCATTGATCGAGAAGAACGACGGCTCAGACAATGAATTATTCCATATGTAAAGGTGATAGGATGGGAATGACTCAGAGAGAGGCGACTTGGGAAGCGGAAGCTGATATGCGTAGACGATATTCAGAGTTTATGGCTCAAGTGGTGTAACAAATTTTGAGGATGAAATTTATTTTTCAGGGGGTGAACTGTAATATCCTAAACTATAATTAAGGGCTAATGACTTCAAAAGTGATGTAATTATTAATGAATAAACACTTTTGAAGGATATGATGTGCATTGTGATATGAATATGTTTGAAGATGGTTTAATGAATGTTGTGATAATGAGGGGTAAAATGGTAAATTTACTGACCAGTTGGTCCGTTACCGAATAGGAGACTCATAGGTAACTTGAGATCAATGGCTAGGATTGAATGAGCAAGGGGTGGAATTGAGTGTACATGTGTTTATGTGAGTTCATAAAAGGAAGCACAAGAATAAGACATGTGGCAAGATGTGGGCGATTAGATGAGGTCAAATTTTAAAACTCATTTTTATATTCCCTCTCCTTCTCCAAGTAGATTTGGGTGCATGGGAAGAGGGAAAATTTGTGTGATCATAATCATTTTCTCATTTCTCTCTCCTAAACTCCATTTTCGTTTAGCTTCACGGGAAAGAGAAAACCAATGGTAAGATTTTGATATCTTTGTTGGCCTCTAATGCTCTAGACCACTTCATTAATGTTGTTCACCTTGATAAGAGCTTCATCTTGATGATTTTAGATTTTTGAAAGAAGGTGTTTTAAAGCTAGAACAAGTTTGAAAGCTAGAGAATCAAGAAACTAGTCTTTGGAATTTGAAGAGGTGAGTATTTATAGTATTTTGGTGTATTTGTTGTGATTTTTAGTTAAGTTTTGAGAACTTTGAATTACCACATATTATATATTAAATATATTCTTTAGCCTCAACCCTGATTTTGGCCTAATTTTGAAAAAAATGAATTAGCTAGTGTCTTGGGGTGGAATAGGTGTCAAATGGTGTCTTGATGCCAATGGATTTAGTTTGGAGTTGAGTTGGGAGATTTGATAATTTGAAGGATTGTGTTGTATTTTGATTGAAAATAAAAGTATGTGTTGAATGAATGGGAGTTGGATTGTTCTGAGATTCCCAATAGGTTCTTTATGACATATTAGATGGGAATGAGTTTCGGTAGGAGTTTTGGAACTATTGGAAGTAAATTAGGCAAGTATGAAAATTCATATCAACTACCGCGGTTAGGCTTCTGATAAGCCTCACTCGAGTGAGGTAGGGTCTCACTCGAGTGCAGTATGATATTTCCAGTGTTTCGGTGAGGTCTTCAGGTGAGAGCTAAGAGTGCTCTTCCTTATCTGCGGGTGGCATGCGTTATCACTCGAGTGCATGTGCATATAGCACTATGGGCATGTGTTTTGGGTTAACACTCGCAGTAAAATCGTCAAGAGTGCGGATGGGCACTCGAGCTTGTAGGGTGGTCACTTGAGTGCTAAGGCTAGTGCTCGAGTGCAATTGTCACTTTGGAATTTTAGTTGCTCTTGGGTTGTCACTTCCCACATATCACTCGGTGGGACTCAGGTGACTATGTCTTATCACTTGAGTGCCGAGGATAGTGCTTGGGTGAATTGACCACTCCAGGGTGTGTTGGTGCTCTCGGGTACACATTCTCTGTGTCTCACTTTGTGGGACTCGAGTATAAGTGGGGGCATCACTCGAGTGAGGCCTTCTTTACTTGAGTTATTGAGCCTAAAATTAGTACTTTTGTTTCAAAAATAGGATCTTCAGTGTAGTTTTCCCCAACCGTTAAGGTGTGTGCTTAGAATTCTAATAGCCACCCAAAGAGTTCAAATGATAACCAACTTGAAGTGTTATTGAATTAAGAACTTGGAAAAGAGATTGATTTGTTGTCCTTAATCTTGATTATAGGGTTCAACATTTGCATTGGTGGTAAACGAATCATACCAGAGCAAGTCAGGAAAGAACAACGTAGTGATTCTTTCTCTTATACTATGTGTAAAGTGTTGTGTGTATGTTGTCATGCATTGAGATGCTTTGAGATACTGCTGCCATTAAAGCGTAAGCTATCGCATTGAGCAGTGATTACAATGTAAGCTATCACATTAAGCATAGAGATTACAGTGAGTGCTGTCGTGTGTGGCTTGAGCCAAGCATCATTGTGTTGTTGCTACACATGATCTTACATGCTATGTGTTTATATATTGTATGAGTGATTTGTTACTAATGGGATTCTCTTGAATCTCATTCTTTCCATTGACTAACTTTTAGATAGGGCAAGTGGCGCCAAGGAGAAACGAATAACCAAGAGCAGCTAGGACCTTATAGGGATATTACTTTTGGGTTGTTGGTTATCCATTTGGATTTGGGATTATTGTAAATTATTTTGGGACGTAAATACTATTTTGGAATGGTATTGTAGTCCCCTATATAGGAAACTTTAAACCCTTAGTAAATGAACCCCGGGAGTTACCAGGACTTTATTATACCCTTTGATTGCGACTAACTGTATAGGTAATTATATTTGAAACTTGAAAATGGAGACCAGGGAAGGGATGAAGTTTTGAAAGAATTTGTGAAAACCCTACCGTCAGGAAGGGATTAAAATGGGTTTAATTATCCATTGGTCTCTAATTCATTTTAATTAAGCATTTTTGAATTATAATTACTGTTATCAAGGCAGGGGGTTACACAAACAAGATTCAATTATCATATGTGTATACAAACTTTTGTCTATAGAATTCGTGATGATTGGATTTGCGGAACTTGCCATTATGAGAAAGTTGCAATGAAATTGCATCATTACCATAATCACAAGATTTGCGATCCCAACCATATTGAATTCTATAGACAAAAATCACATACAATAACTATAACAACCACAAAGAATATCGAGCAAGCAGAAAAAATCTAAACTTTCATGTATCATAAACTTTCACACTCAAGTAAGCAAACAAGAAGGCAATAAGCACAAAATGAATATCATGTTTATACCTATAGAAGGAGGGATTTTTTTTTTCTATATTTTAAGTCATAAAGGAATGGTTTGCCTGTATCTACAACCTCCAACTATATTCATCTCATGTTTTCAATTACACAGAGCTATATATTATATTAGATTATATAATGCTCTCTGTTAGCTCTCATAATGTTTTGATGATAACAAACCTTGATATCTAAGTTTATTTTGACAAATAAGTAGGATAATACAAATTTGACTTGATGATTCAAGTTACTCAAGCGATATAAGTACTTTTGGAAAAACTTGAATCAACAAGGCACTCGAGTGATGATTTTTCACTTTAAGTGATCAAGGTCAACTATATGGTAATATTTTCCATCTTAGGAAAATCACTCAAGTTTTAGTTTTGGCACTCAAGTGATAGCCAAGTATGATCAAAGATTATTAAAGAGGATCACTCAAGTGATAGTGAATACACTCAAGTGATAAAGCTTCACTTCTAGAATTACAATAGTTACTTAATTGTGATTAGATCCTGTGAAAGTTCTAGTGTCCATATCACTCGAGTGATGGGGTAAGTACTCGAGTGATGTACATCACTTGCAAGTGTTTGCAAGTCACTTGCAAGTAATGTGAAATTTTGTGATTTGGTAAAGCAGATCACTTAAGTAGCTGAATGGTGCACTCAAGTGATATGCTCAATAGAGACCAAATCACTCAAGTGATGTGATGATCACTCGAGTGATGGCATTCACTTGTGAGTCACTTGCAAGTGAAGCTGAAGTGATATGATCTTTTGAAAAGACAACTCGAGTGATTGAGGAAATCACTCGAGTGATCCATGATCACTTGCAAGGCACTAGCAAGTGATCTTAAAGAGCACTCGAGTTACTTGGTAATAATTAAGCAATATTTTCAAAACCTATGAAAGATTACTTGAGTGAATAAATATACACTCGAGTGATATTCATTTTTACAAAGCTTCACTACTAGTGATAATCTACATAAGATCACTTGTATGCTCGAGTGAGAAAGTAAGAACTCGAGTGATAAGAAATCACTCGAGTAATCCTAAGTCACATTTAAGTGTGCGTTCATCAGTCTTTTATGATCATCTCGACAATTTTAATACTTTTTCTATTCATCATAATGAACACCCTAAATTCTTATACTACTTCTAAATGTTACTAATCATATTTATGTATAAGTTTCAGGTGATTAATCTCCATATTAACTTCAAAATCAAGAAAAGCAAAATATCGTTAGAAGCACTAAATGTGCAGCAGAGATAACCAATGGAAACACTCTCTTACATCAATGGCTATATTTACTCTCTAACGGATAGATTTTTATGCTCTTAATGGTCATTAAAGACATTCTACCTATAATACGAAAGCATTCAAAATGAAGCTAACAACAAACAACAAAATCAATTCGATGCATTAAGTGCTTTGTTTACGTATGATATTCTCTAATATTCTTATTGTTCTTCAATATTCATTTATCAACTATGTGAGAGACATTTCACAACCTTATTCATTACTTTTGTAAAGAAAATCTCAAGGTAGTTAGACCTTTAGTGAGGGTATCTGCTTACAAAGTGTAAGAGGGAGTGAGTGTCCATTTGAGGAACTCTCTTGTATTGTACTACCAAGAACCCATCGAATCTTGGAAGTATAGTGAAAATCTTAGAGGAACTTCGAGGACTGGACGTAGGTCAAGAGGTTAAGACCAAATGAATATAAACTCCGGTGTACACTTCGGTGAAATTTCTCCAACCCTTATCTTTTAATCAAGTGTCTTAACTTTGATTTTTTAAATTTTTTAATGTCACAATTCACCCCCCATCTTGGGTGAAACCATTGACATTAACACTCTTCACATGTCTTTTTGAAATTTAGAGGAATATGTAATGAACACAATAATATGGATTCTAAAAGCAACATAAAAACATAACTAATAGCTAAAAAAAGCCACTTGACTTGGCACTCTTCACAACCTCTATGATATGTATGTATGTCTTATGTTCATTCCCATTGCAGGTCAAACCTTGTCATTAAGTAATATTAATTGCTATGAATGTAATGCAATGCAGCTTGTGAACATGTTTGTACATAATAGAATTACTGCATGTGTAATGTACTACATATGTTCACAAGCTGCATTGCATTTGGAGCAAAGAGAAAAGTAAATAATTAATCCTGGCTTACTAACACCTCCATATATAACACATATCAGACACTTCTCAAGCTCTTCATACTATTTTCTATATATTATGCAATCACCAGGGCATATAAAAACTTTATCACACAAAAGTGAACAAAAATTTACATAAAATAACTACAACAACCATAGTGAATATTGAGTAAGCATTAGTTTGGATGTAAGATAAAAAATATGAATTTTTAATCATGGTTTCGACAAAGAATAAAAAGGAGTAAGCATAAGTGTTTTGACAAAGAAAGAAAAGGAATGAGCATTAGGATCAACCAATTAAAATGTCCATGCAAGCAAAGACAACAAAAGAGAACATTTATAGAAGAGGGCTAGTGAGGGTTTATAAAAGTCAATGATTTTCGTCAAATGCGAGAGCACAATAGTGACGACAAAGGAGAGCCCCATAGAAAGGAATACCAAGCCATCTTAATGAGTGAGAGAGAGAGAGAGAGATCATGGTAGTTTGACGCGACGGAGAGAGGAAGACCGAGTGCGCAACAACTTTGTGAGGTGAGAAATGAAGTTTGAATGCGAAAGTGAGTATAAGTACTAAGGTAAATTTTTCTAGACAAGTCCTCTTTCAAACTAATCTAAATTTCATAATGAGATCAACTTTAAAATACCATCTCTAAATATGTAAAAAATATATTTAATTCATAACAAGACTGTCTTTTAAAACAACCGGTCTAATATTCTGAGTTTGATTTCTGTAAGCCATTCTACTTCTTATGCCTTATTGGGACACTTGCTAAACTAGGGCTTAGCAGTCCACTTGATTTAGGCTTATTCTCAAGCCTCTAATCCCAAAATTCAAGATATTACACAACATTAAATCCATATATTCATGAAACAAATATACCTGATGGTACAAACATATATGCAGAACAATACATAATTTATAAGAGAAAGAGTTACTTCCTAAGTACCTTTCCCATACTATACCTTTACCAGTAAGCTCCTTTTCCATGCTCGAGCAAATGTCAAATCCTATAATTTAGAATTTACGAATAGATGGATCATTACTTGTTCTAATTCTATTGACATAATAAATATTATATTATTCTTTGACCCATCTCTATTCTTGTCCTTCACTTATCTTTGTTGGTTATCTTTAGTACTTTTGTGCTATAGCTATTGCATACTTAAGCTACGACATATTATACATTTTCCTTTCTTATGATTTGGGTATTCAATGCGGTCACATTAGTCTCTAAAAAATGTTGCTAATCCTCATTTATCTCCTATTCACAACTTCCCTTGAAATTTGAAAATTTGAGAACAAATTCCAAATTTGCCAGATTTTATTAGGCAACTTTGAAATTTTATATCTTAATCCAGAAAATTCTAAATGTGGTGATTCAAGTTTCTATGTGAAGCTCTTTAAGTCCTCTATAAAGAAAAAATATCAATCAATGCTAATTATAGGTATAAAATTCTAGGATCCTCGACCAATCTGACTGCCTTAGAATTATTTCCAGTTTTGGTACCTAAACTTTGAAAATTCATAACTTACATGTTACTTATCCAAATAACGTATTCTATGGCTATTTTAAAGCCTAAGATATGTACTAGTGACTTCCAAAATTTTAGAATTATTGGAGAAGGTTTGGTTAACCAAAATCAAACCTCAAACAACCTGACTTCCTGGAAATTCAATCTGGTAGCACTAACCTTAAACAACATTTAATTCCAATTTTAGGGTTGTTACATGTGTAAATAGTCTATTAAATAGTGTAAGTGTACACTGTCGTAATCAAGTAATATAGAAGTGGGTAAAGGATTGTTCCGATGAGGATTGATCACTAAGTACCAAAATGAGTAATTTTATCTTTATTTAGTTGATCGATTAGTTAGTGATTGAGATTACAAAATTTAAAATAATTAAATATGAATGCAAATGATATGAAACAACAATGGGAAAAAGTCCTAGGGGTTAAATTTCACTTAACAAATTTTGGATTGAATCACTTATCTATTCTAGCCCAATTTATTCCACTTGATTGATAGTCGAGTTTACCTAATTTAATTACTAGCCTCTTCTAAGGTCAAGCAATGCTATAATTAATTGCTAATCCAATATATTCCTATATGAATTTAAGCAATTAATTATGCATTATGATTTATGGAACTCAGTAAGACTACACAACTCATATGAATATATTCCTATTTCATATTCAAGTCATGGTTTTAATTATACGATCTATACACATGCATCTCCTTCCGGTCTCAACATGCATATTGAAATCATTCAAAAGGTGGCAAATGAATCAAAAGCATTAAGAATAATAATTAAAACTTAATCATGAAGGAGAAATTCAAACTAGATTTAATAAGTTAAGATTCAATTCATCATTAGTAAGCTACGTCATCACCCTAGAAAAATGAAAGTTTAGCACATGATGAAATTAAAAACAAAAACAAAATAAATTAAAAACTTCATAAACATTGCAATAAACATAATAAAAATACAACCACAAGATGCATGAAAATGAAAAAATCTAGCCTTCCAAATAGGTGGTAACCTATATCATCCATAAAGGAGGACTACCTAAGCCTTCCATGTAGGAGGCATGCAGGAATTAAATACGATGCATGAAACTAATCTAAGATGGTGAGAGGAAAGAAATGGATATGAAATGGTTGTGTAAAATGTGAAGGAGAGGGTAGCTATATATAGGAAAGAATGGAGTAGGGTTGATGAAGTGGTAGATGAAATGTGATTGATGAAGTAGTAGATAGAATGTGGTAGATGAAGTAGTAAATGAAAAGGAAGATGAAGTGGTAGATGGAATGGTAGATGATTCTCGCTCTCAACGTCCAAGCAAAACTTGAAACCCTTAAAGATAGAATTGAGTTTTGGTCTCAACATAAAAGTTGCAGAGCTCTTTCTTAGCTTTTTATCCATATGTAGAATGTCCCAATCTGACATCTAGAGCTCCAGATATTGCCTGAAAACTAAAAGAGGGTCTAATTTATTATTTTTCAAGAAATTCTATTTCATGCCAAAATCATTATTTATTTATTAATTATACCAAAATTTATTAAATTCAGCTCAAATATCATCCATAAAATTATCATATATGAAAAAATAAATATGAAATATTTTACTTATCAAATTCCCCCACACTTAGATCATGGACGTCCTCAGACAAGGAGTGACTAATTAGTGTTAACAAAATTAGAAGTGTGAAGTCATAAGCAAGAATACAATTAAAAAATAAAAAGATCATAGTATTCATGTATCAACGAAAATATAAACTAGTAATTTTATTTGAAAATGAATAAACCGAGTTCATAATTATGACTCATTCTCCCAATTTCTCAAGTGTTTAAGGGTAAGCGTTTTGCTCGAATTCAACCGAAAAAATTGCACTATCATAGGCTTGCTAAAAACCTCAATCTCCATTACCTAATTCACATGCATAATTCAAATCAAAAGGACTTATTAAGGGTTGTAATAAGGTTAAGGTAAAAGAAATGTAAAACGTGATATGAAGGGCTAAGGAAATAGAAAATTGAAAAATGGGCTACTTATGAATAAATTTATTTCATCACAACATCCCACAATACTTAATTTTTTTTCTGTCTCCTTTTTTTTCTTTTTGTACTACTCCTTCCCCAACTTAAATTAGACATTGTCCCCAATGTCTTCTAGGGCATATATATATATATATAGTTTGCATAATTTCGCAACTCTAAAGTTGATGATATATACACCCCCCACACTTGTCAAAAGCCTATTTCACAAAAATTTCAAATGCTCAGCTAATCTTTCGAATTAGGTAAAAGCACTTGATATTTCATTAAAACACATGTTAAAGGGTTGATAACAAAGAAGTAGTCAATTAGGCTCAAATGGGCTTATCAACGATATAATTGCAAGGTTGGCTATTTGGCTCTGACTAAAAAAAAGAATGCATCTATCATTTTTGAATGTGCATGTAAGATGTAATTTCAACCAGATTTAAAGCAAGTTCTCGAGTGACAACTTAATAGGTGAATATCACACACAAGAGAAATAATCATTATAGGCTCAAAAGCTCACGGTTAAGGGCTTTCAAACTCAAACCATTCAATCTCAAAATTCATCATCAATTGCAACAATCAGTAGTTCATTCATGCTATGAAATCTCTAAGTTCAATTTATCTATACACAAAACTTATATACTTCTTAAGATCATTACAAAGCACTTAAACATGGTGATTTGTTTTTTTTACATTTACTCTTTTTAAAAAATAAAAAATAAAAACATGCAACTAATAAAATGCGTCTCAGGAGTTAAGAATAACTCCTTACTCTCTCATTTTTTTCCACACCTCATGCATCTAATGGTTTTACTAACTAACTAAAAAAAAATTTTCTGCTCCCCCAACCTAAATCAGACATTATCCTTAATGTCTTTTAAAGGTTAGAGAAAGTTTTTTTTCTTAAACATAAATATACAATAAAGTAAAACCAAAATACTAAGAGTAAAACCAAGAGATTAAGGAAAGTTATAGCCGAAGAGTGGTATTTGGATCCTGCTCTGATTGCTATATGAAGATTTCCTACCTATTTACTTGACTAGTATATCTAGTTTAGGTTCATAGATTTGCAATTGATCGATCAGCTAATTAGCAGCTAGGGCAGAAATTATGGAATGTCGAGTCAATTGGGGTATGAATCTTGTTTCTGTAGCATGATAAAAAAAGACAACAGATTATCATAAAAACCATTAACATTTAACAATCCTAATAGCTTTTGGTGATAGTTTAACTTAGCCAAATATGTGATACTGGAAATCCCATCCAACATTTCCAAACCACCAGGTAGAGCAATAAAAGCTTTAGCCTTGTAGAACATACGTCCCATATGTTCCAGCAAGTTGGAAACTTGTATCTCTTGTCCTAAGGAAAAGATGTGGCCATCTAACTTCTTTACCTTTACACTCAAACCCTTGCTTCCATTAATGGTTACAGTAATGGCCACACCTCCCCTTAGGCCCTGTATGCCTCCCTCGTATACAAAATTGATCCTTCGAGCAATTAATGCATTTCCTAATTCTTGTGCTACAGTTAGAAACTCTCCATTATTTCCCTCATCAGTTTCACAAAAAATGCAGATAGATTTAATTAAACCTACATTTTAGTGTGATACCATTTTTCTCTTCTTTTCTCTCAAACCATTTATGCTTACAAGTGGAATACTACATATTTACAAGTGGAAGTGTGCATATATATAATACTAAAACAGTGACAACAAGATCATGCAAATCAGGCATTTTTCAAAGAAGTTTGAAAAATTTTTGACCGAATGACCAGCATAATTTGCGTGAAGAAATTAATAAAAAGAGGAAAGAAGGTAAAAAATTATTGAAAAGATAAAATAGATTAGACAAAAGCTACTGAAAAGATAGGACATATTAGATAAAAGCATTATTACGTACATTAGTTGTGATTTTGGCTCACATCTTCCTCTGGTTTTACATCCAGTAATGGCTTAAACGCTTTCTATGAATCGAGGATTTGATTCCCATCCAACTGTCTTATAAACTGGCAAACAGAGTCTTTTAATGACTGATTCCCAAGATAGTAGTGCTCTTTTTCTTTGTTGAATATGTCCGCTAAATCAAGAAGAATACGATGAACATCACCACTCGGATGCGTCTCAAGAGTTTGAATGATATCATCCAGTGACTCCTTACTCAGTCTATCCTTTATAAATTTAATTTTAACTTCTCGATATATAGAAATCATACCTTTGTTCCTACAGTGCTGATCATATGTCCACCTTACACCTTTATAGCAGATATTCATTTTTTTAGCTCTTCTAATTTTAGAGTAAGAACTTCTTTCCATTTATGGCAAATGTTTAACAAATGATTTATGAATCTCACCTGCTAAACATACCTTAGTTTCAATGATCCAGCTTATGTCTATAGGAAGGCCTAAATGCTAGAATAGCTTCATCCTTTCAAGTCGATAGTTATAGATCTTCCTGAGCACATCTTTGGGAAGAGTGGGGAACCTGTTCTTAAGCTTTACCAAAGATTCCTCCATGTTAACTTGTAATGAAAGAGATGAAAACTAAAATCTCTGACGCAGTGCGGTGTGTTTCGGAGAGTATGAAGGAAAAATGAGAGAGTAGGAAGGAAAAGTGAGGGAGTAGGAAAGAAGTTTTGGTTTGCCTCCCAAATAGCCGCCATTCTTTAACGTCTTTAGCTAGACAAAGACCAAACCACTTAACTCTTTTTCTTAATTATATATATATATATTTATTTATTTATATATATATACAGGGACTATCAAGAGTCCTGTAAAATCACAACAAAACATCCAACCAAACCTTGGGTTGCCTCCCAAGCAGCGCTAAATTTATAGTCTTCAGCCATACTTCCCAAACACAAACTACTAATCAAAAGTATCAAACACCATGATTACCTTATCTTCATTTATTTTCAAGCAATAATGGTTTAGACACCAACAATGATTATTCAAGGTAATTACTTGTATTTCAATCGTAGACAATTTTAGAGTACAAATATTTACTGAATTCAAATAAAGCCCAACATGTATATTTTTGCAAACAGATTTAGGAGTTTCCAAAATTTTAGAACGTCTCACAAAATCCACTTGACTCTCATTAGTAAGAGTCAACACTTCAACAGGAGAGACATGAACAATAGCTGTGGAACATCTACATTAGTTTCAACATCAAAATGACAGGAGTTAGGTTCCACAACAAGAACTTCTTTTAGACTACAGCCTCTATCCTCTCTAAAAGTGATTTCAAGTTCCTTATCACATTCCACAAGAGCTAAAGTTTCATTCAATTCCAAATCCTCAACTTCTGCACAATAATCATCATTAACATAAGAAGTGGTCATCATGCTTGAATAATTATCTTGCCTCATAGTCTCAAGTGATTAAATGATTTGACTCACATTTATTCCAATATTTTGGACACTTGACCCGACACTAGTGACAAGTTCCTTTTGCTCTCTACTAAACTCTTCACATAATCTTTCTAAATCAGAATTTTCCTTAAACTCAAGAGTGTGTTCTTCAATATATGGATAAGTGTAGAAAGGAGGATTAGGACAATACCTGATATATGGCTCTAAAGATTCTTGTTGCTCTAACATTCCACGAGGATAAAAGGAATGATCAAAACAAGTTTGGTTCATATTGAAATCATCTCTCACATAATGATTGGTAATGCTATATGGATAATGCTTACATGAATGACACTCTCCATAATAAGCACCAAAAAAACAGTTATAAGGAGAAGAATTTTCAATCCAACCAACATTTATATTTTCTTGTCTTATTCCATCCACATGCATTCCTGAAAAAGAACTAAGATATGATAATTTATCACTAATTGAACCAAATGAATGTTGTGAATAATCAATTTTTTTTAATTTTTTGTTTGAAATTTTTACATGAAGACTAAATTAGTATTAAAATTATTTGGTATTGATATTAATGACAACAATCCTCGGTAATGGCGCCAAAAACTTGTTACGTGTGTAAATGGTTTATTAAATAGTGCAAGTATACACCGTCGTAATCAAGTAATATAAAAGTGAGTAGAGGTCGTTCCCAGGAGGATTGATCACTAAGTATTAAAATGAGTAATTTTAACTATATTTAGTCGAGTGATTAGTTGGTGATTGAGATTACAAAATTTAAAATAATTAAATATGAATGCAAATGATATGAAACAACTATGAGAAAAAGTCCTAAAGGTCATATTTCACTTAACAAATTCTGGATTGAATCACTTATCTATTCTAAACCAATTTATTCCACATGATTGATAGTTGAGTTTCCCTAATTTAATAACTAGCCTCTTGCAAGGTCAAGCAATTCTATAATTAATTGCTAATATATTATATTACTATATGAATTTAAGCAATTAATTATGTATTAAGATTTATGGAACTCAGTAAAACTACACAACTAATATGAATATATTCCTATTTCATATGCAAGTCATGGTTTTAATTATACGATCTATACACATGCATCTCCTTCCGGTCTCAACATGCATATTGAAATCATTCAAAATGTGGCCAATGAATCAAAAGCATTAAGAACAATAATTAAAACTTAATCATGAAGGAGAAATTCAAACTAGATTTAATAAGTTAAGATTCAATCCATAATTGGTAAGCTACGTCATCACCCTAGAAAAATGAAAGTTTAGCACATGATGAAATTAAAAACAAAAACAAAATAAATTGAAAACTTCATAAACATTGCAATAAACATAATAAAAATACAACCACAAGATGTATGAAAATGGAAAAATCTATCCTTCCATGTAGGAGGCAAAACCTTTAATGTAGGTGGTAAACTATATCATTCATAAAGGGGGCCTACCTAAGCCTTCCATGTAGGAGGCATGCAGGAATTAAATACAATGCATAAAACTACTCTAAGATGGTGTATGTAGAGAAGAGAGGAAAGATATGGATATGAAATAGTTGTGTAAAATGTGAAGGAGAGGGTGGCTATATATAGGGAAGAATGGAGTAGGGTAGATGAAGTGGTAGATGAAGTGGTAGATGAAATGTGGTAGATGGAATGGTTCGTGGAATAGTGGATAATTCCCACTCTCAACTTCCAAGCAAAATTTGAAGCCCTTGGAGATAGAACTAGGTTTTGGTCTCAACATAAAAGTTGTAGATCTCTTTCTTAGCTTTTTATCCATATATAGAACATCCCAATCCGACATCTAGAGCTCCAGATATTGCTTGAAAATTGAAATAGGGTCTAATTTATTATTTTTCAAGAAATTCTATTTGATGCCAAAATCATTATTTATTTATTTATTACACCCAAATTTATTAAATTGAGCTCAAATATCATGCACAAATTCATCATATAAGGGAAAATAAATATGCAAATATTTTACTTATCAAGGGTTTTCAATCCAATCCTTCTAAAATCATTTCTACAAACTATTCCCACATACTTTTTCATGTAGAATCCATTTTCAACCTCAAAATCAACAAATTTTTATTCCTTCTTCTTGCCCTCTTCTGACCTAAATTCACTATAGGTTCAAACAAAGTGATTTTACAAATTTAACCACAATACTTGCTTAACGTCATTCCTACCAAACTTAAATCTCTTCTAGCATCATGTTCATGTTCACAAGATCATTAAAACCCTAAGCTCTTAACTGAAAATTAGGGTAGTACACTACCCTCATGAAAACTCAACCAAATTTCAGAATACTAGATTCAAATAAGAGTTTACGCTTACCACTATCTAGTGCTAGAACTATTTCTTGATTTTTCCAACTCCTACACCATCTAGATAGTATCAAACTCTTCTTTTCAAGAAACTAAAACCATAGAAACATTGCTTTCGATGAGAGGAACAAGATTGGTGAAGATACTTTGAGCTAGAAACGCAATTTCAAGGATGAAATCAGCTCAAGAACACTTTGTCTCTCTTGTTCTTTCAAGATTTCAGTACCTTCTTTCTTCTTTCTTTTTCTCCTTTTTTTCTCTTATTTTTCCTCTTACTTGTCTTCCTCTTGGCTGAATTTCAGAGTGTGGGGAGTGTTAGGGTTTAGTTGTCAAGTGTGTATAAGTGGTCAACCTAAGAGATGATATCTGTCCCTTGGTGCGCTGGCTAACCTACTTAGCTTCAGGGGAGGGGAGTATATTGATTTTCATCTGGCTTGCATGTGTGGTGTTAGAGAAGGATGACCATGTGGCCATATAGAAGAAGGATGAGTTGTCGACTGATTATATATGTGATTCATGAACGAGCTTAGGTGGAGTCATAAAAGTGCTCCAACCCAAAAGGAAAAATTAGGTAAAAAGCTAAGTGGCACCAACCCAAAAACCAAAGTTAGGTAAAAAGATGAAGGGACCTAAGTGGCAATTCATCTAATATCCCAAATTTTAGGATTACAGGCTTGAGAATAAATCTGAATCAAGTGGACTGCTAAGCATCGGTTTAGCAAGAGTCCTAGGAATGTAAACGTTGCTGTCAGTGTATTTTTCCTATAAGGTAGTCTTGTTGTGTGACATTTTTAAATAGGCAAATGATGTCCAATGCCTATGAAATTTTCCAAAATGAAATTTGACTTATCAAGCTTTAATTTGATAGTTCATATATGTTATTTGGAGCTGTACACAAAGAGTTATGAATTTTTGAAGTTAGCTCAGTGAAACTGGCAAGTTTTTGCGACAACATCCAAAAATAGAAATTCTAGGGATTATATGCTTCCAATTAGATAAAGGCTATATTTTTCCTTAACAACAGACTTAATAAAGGTGACATAGCCTTTGGAACCACACCAATTGAATCTTTATAAATAAAGATGTGAATTTTCAAAGTTTGATAAAAATTCTGCCAGATTTTCAGTAATGTTCGAAAATGACAAAAGTGATGGGCAAAATAGTCATTTAGTTAAATTTAATCCAAAGCCCATATTTTTCCCTTTTCCTCATGATATTGGAAAGTCAAAATGGTAGCAAGAAGGGAAAAAAAAATACTTGTCTCAGTCATATTTTTCCCTTTTTGGCCAAGTAAAGGGGAGTGGAAAAGTCAAAAGTTTAACACATGCAAAAGTGCAATAAAATACTAATACTCAAGGTGGTGGATGGTGATATTTTAGAAGCTCTTTTATCTCTCCAAGTTCCTCATTCACGTCAAGGAAAAGAGAGTCAAGGGAAACATTATGTCCAAGCAAAAAGGATGTGTTGAAAAGTCAACAATTGTGGGCAAATATTGTAATGTTTGAGGAGGTGAAAATATGATAAATCAAAATGTTATTTGAACTCTTCCAAGGCCTATTATTTCAATCAAGAATAATGAAGAGAGAAGGAAAAAGTAGTCATGAAAAAAAAAGATGAAACAAGAAAGCCAACAATTAACATGTGGAAATTTATAATAAAATAATAATTCCTAAAGGAGGTGGATTGGAGTATTTTTAAAGGATACTTATCCCTTCCCAAGCCCTCATATTTTTTACCAATACCAAGAATAAGAGAGAGAGAGAGAGAGAGAGAGAGAGAGAGAAAGAGTTGTTTAAAGAACATAGGACACAAGAGAGAGCTCAAGTGGATCAAGAAGCAATCAAGGTAAGATTGGTAGTAAAGCTTGTGTGTTCTTGTCCTAAAAGCTTGGAAACTCTTTCTCATCTTTATACCCATCTTGAATACATGTTTAGCAAGCTCAAAATCAAGAGGAAGAGAGAAGAAGTAGGATGGTTCTAGAGAGAGGAAAAAGAAAACCAAAGGTAAACACCAAAACCTTGATCCTCTTTTTGATTCAAGCTTGTTGTTGGATATTTAGTTGATCGGTTGGCTTATTTTGCTTGGTTTTATAATTTGGGATGATGAAATCCTAAGGGGAAGTTCTGCCCAAATTCACACTAATAATGTTTAGTAGGTGTTTGAGAGGTTAAACAAGAAATTAAAGGTGAAAGGAAGGTGATTAATAGAATGGAATCAAGAAACTCCAATTTTCCCAATTTATTGTGATTTTCGTCTAGCATCTATTTTCACTGTGTTTGGACTATATTTTGTTATTTTTGATGGTTCCATTGGATTTATAAGGGAAAATTGTGTGGGAATATATGTGTTCATGATTTTTTTGATAATTGTATGCAAGTCTAGAAATTTATGAAGTTTAGGGGAGGTGCTGTTTGATTTGTTTCACTGGAGGCAATCTAATTATGCAATGACTTTCATTCATCAAACCAAATTCAAATATTATAAAATTTGGCAGGATTAAAGTAGACATGTAGAGCTTTAATTTGGTAGGTAGAACATGATTTGTAGATGAGTAGATTAAGAGATATGATTTTTCAAAATCGACTGAAAATTTGTTAGTTTTCTTGAAAACTGTGAAACTGCACTATGCAGAGTTGTACTATGTAAAACTTGCTGAAACTGTGATAGATAACAAACAAACTATGATTAAAGGCAATAATAGTTCAAGTAATAACTAGTTACTTGTAACTTTAATTTATAGGAATTTGTAATAGCCCAAGCTGGATTAAGGGTATTGAATAGCTAGTAAAGTAGGAAAGGGCAAGTCCAGGTAGTAACTCTATCTTTCATACACTATGTAAGTTTTTATATGCTTTGTGTATGCCATCTTCTGTAATATGATCACTATATTGTCGAGTAGAGCATTTGCGAGTAGGCACATTTATAGAGGTTTACGGATAATGGGGAAGTAGCCCTTACTCATGTGCACATGCCTTGTTTTTGTGTTATTGTTATATTGATTATATGGTTATGGCATATTTATCTATCACATTTTATATGACTGATTGCATGTTACTACTGAGATTCTTTCGAATCTCACCATTTCTATGATTATATAAGTTTTCAGTAGCAAGCAACTGCTCAATGGCCAAAGTTGTAAACATAAGCGACCGATGGTTTCGGTGCAGATCAATCAAGACAGTTGGTCATTTGAAGACATTTTTATTATTTTGATGATGAAATTTATTGAACAAGGGGAAAACTGTAATATCCCAAAATTTAGGATTAGAGGCTTGAGAATAAACTTGAATCAAATGGACTGTTAAGCCCCGGTTTAGCAAGAGTCTTAGGAATGCAAACGTTACTGCCAGTGTACTTTTCCTATGTGGTTGTCCTATCGTGTGACCTTTTTAAATAGGCAAATGATGTTCAATGCCTATGAAAGTTTCCAAAATGAAAGTAGACTTATCAAGCTTTAATTTGATAGGTCATATAACTTATTTGGATCTATACACAAAGAGTTATAAATTTTTGAAATTAGCCCAGCAAAATTGGAAAGTTTCTGTAATAGCGTCCAAAAATGGAAATTCTAGAAATTGTGAGCTTCAGTTGTGAAGGATTTCAGGCGTACATAGAATCCGTTGACTCACTGAGTACCCACATGAGATCGGAGCACCGATATGGACTCCGATCACATTTATAGGCAGATTCACCGTTAGAAGAAAAGAAGAATAGAGAGAGAAGTTTTTGTGAAAGATTTCTATCGGTGTTCCAACTTACACCTACAAACTCTTATCCTTCCTTATAACACGTATGGGTAGTTACTTTTATTTGAAATTTGAACCACAAAGATAAAACTTCATATTTAGACCCATATTTCTCTATAATTACATAATGGCCCCATTTGTATTAGGCTGGGGTCCTAATCTATTAAGGTGGACTGGGCATATTCCAACATCTCCCACTTACACTTGGTGGATTAGATATTGTGGGTCAGATCTCTTTCTCTTGCATCCTTTTGTCATACTAAGTGCTTTGTTGTAACCATGTGGGAATAACATCTCTATTTGGGTGTCTTGTACTAGGAATCCCTTTCACAGAGACTAGCACAAAACAACCCTGTAGTATAGCTTGATCATATTAATATAATTCCTCTGATGTGCTAGATTTTAAACCATATACACTTTTTCTATGGCCAACCTAATCCCTCTTGAGTCAAGATAAAACTCAGATTGCTTGATTCTTATGCATAATGTCCAGACTTATGAAGTCACCCAAGTAACATCATAAGGGACTAGTCTCAGACACAAGCATAAATGTGTATATTGTCACATCCCACCCAACGGCACAGTCTATAGTTCGGTCATGGCGTGCCGATGGACTAACTAGGACTATCCCTAGCCCCCACCCCTAGTTTCTCACCTCCACAGCCTCGAACACTAGACAAAGGGGCCAAGTATGAGTGCCATGTGAGAGCTGGTACCATTGACCAGCTCTCACATGGCACTCATACTTGGCCCCTTAGTTGAGTGTTCAAGGTTGGGGAGGCAAAAGAAACCAAGGAGTGGGGGCTGGGATAGTCCTAGTGAGTCCATCGCAAGCCATGATCAGACTGTAGACCGTGCAGTTGGGTGGGGTGTGACATATATTCTAGGTAATCTTCCTCTCACCCATATATCATTTCAATATGAATCAACTGCTTTCTTAATATAATGCCTTTAGATCGTATCAATCATGATCATAGGAAAAATGCTAAAGCAGCAGACGTCGAAACGTATCTCCACAATATTTTCAAAGTCAGAGAACATCTTGAAAGGGTTAACCTAGCAAAAAGTAATATTAAAAAACATAGAGACACAATCAACCAAGGCAAATTTGCTTCTGAAATAATTTCCACACCCAATGCTCCTAAGCAAAAACTTCTGGGGCATCATAACATTGTTGTTGACTTAGAGAAAAATTAAGTGCATATGTATATGTGTTTTCTAATATTTAGTTTTAGAAATAATGAAAGATAAATATGAGAAGTCAACAAATTTCAATTTAAGCTAATTTTGGACTTTATTTCAATTTTTTTTTTCATTATTTTGTATATCTTTAAATTATTTTAAAAATTTCAATCAAATAAGAATTTAGGAGAATTAGGGAGAAGAAAGAGGAAAATAAATATTCATTAATAACTACCTTAAAAATTATAATTATTTTCAAAGATAAAAATTTATAAGATAAATTTTAAATTAAAAAAATTAACCCTAATCAAACTCCCTACAGTTTCTCTAACCTTATCTTAACTATTTGATGTTTAGTTATTAAATGTGATGATATCTTTATGTATATTTTCATATAAAAAATATCTATATGTAACTAAATATTTTTATGATATTCTCCCCCAAGCACATTGTATTATCTTTCAAAGTTACACAAATTAAAATATAAAAAATGTGAGAATAATAAGAAATCTGCCTCGTTCTAGGGTTTTTATTATTTTTAAAGACTTTAAAAAATCACAAAATGAATATCATTATAACTCTTGTCAATAGCTTATTACTATAGATTCATGCATAAATAGCACTTAATAAATAACGGTTATAGGGAATAATTATCATGTATATTGAGGTAGAGGCCGTTCAATAATATATAATGCTAAATATTAATGGTTAATTATACGCATCATCATGTATTGCGAAGTAGAATTTGTAAAAGTACAAAAATAACGGTTGTACTTTATAACATACCAATTTTCATCGCCAATATTCCATTGATGTAATGAGATATTTAGAGGAATAAAAATGGTGAACTAAGATGCAAGTGAAGTGGCAAAACAATGCACTTAATGCTTTTATGCACTAAAATTAAGTTTGGCCACAAAGGAGAAACTTTTAGTTCCTTAAAGGCCTAATATGGGAGCCCAAATTAGAGCACAAAAAGGCACAACTATTGGCCAATAATAGTGTCAAGTTTTGGCCAAGAAGAGAGGAAAACGGAAGAAGCCACAATTAAATACAAAAATATAAGGGCAAAAGAGTAATTTGCCAATAAAGCAAAGAATTAATTATTTTCCCAATTTAAGGAGGCCATTTTTGGCCAAATAAAGAAATAATAGGGAAAATAAATGTTTGGCGATAAATATCCCAATTTTGGAACAATTGTGGCCAAATAAATTGAGTTGAAAAGTCAAAGAGTAACAAGGAGGATTAATTAATTATTTGAAGAGAGAGAATAGTGATAATGCAAGAGGCAATTATTATTTCCCTCTCTCCTTAATATTTTAGCCCAAAAAGGGAAATTAGGAGGAAATAATAATACTTGATAGCTAATGGTGCCATGTGTCATTTGTAACCCCTTGCCCTACTTTGTGTAATTGTAATTCGAAAATGCGTGAATTAAACAAACTAGACCCCAGTGGATAATTAAATTTCATTTCTTATCCCTTGCTTCCGGTAGGGTTTTCAAAATTCTTTCAAAACTTCATCCTTTCTCCGGTCTCATTTTTCAAATTTTAAGCATAATTACCTGTGCAGTTAATTGCATTTAAGTATATCAGAGTGAATAGCAAAGTCCTGGTGACCCCTGGGTTCCATATATATTTACTAAAGTTTTCAATTTCCCATATAGGGGATTACATGACTACTTCCAAAATATTATTTACATCCCAAAAAGAATATATAGTAATCTCATTCCAAAATAGATAACCAACAATCCAAATTATGATCCCTACAGGGTCCTAGCCACTCCTGGTCGCTCGCTTCTCCTTGGAGCCACTTCCCCTGTCTAAATGTTAGTTAAAGGAAAGAATGAGATTCAAAAGAATCCCAGTAGTAACAAATCACTCATACCACATATAACCACACAACATGAAAGTAAATCATCACACAGTACATTAGCATAAACATAGCATACAAGCTATCACATATACATGTTGCCTCACTAGCATACACATATCCATTGCCTCTCGACAATACACATAGCCACTTTGGCTTTCATATTGCCTCTCTAGCATTCACATAGCATATTGCCTCTTTGGCAATCACACAGCCTCACTGGCTTGCAGCATTCACAATTATCACAAAACAATGATAACACATACAAAAAATGTGTCTACACATAGTATAAGGGAAAGTGTCACTACCTTGTTCTTTCTTGACGTCCTTTGGTACAGCTGGCTCACGAGTATGACAAATGTCAAACCCTATAGCCAAGATCAAGGATGACGGATCAATCTCTTTTCCAAGTTCTTAAGTCCATAACAATTAAAGTTGGTTATCATTTAAACTCTTTAGGTGGCTACTAGAAAGCTAGACATATGCTTAAAGGGTTGGGGTAACTACCCCCTGTAAACCCCTGCCTTAACTAGCGTAATTAAAATTTGATAATGCATAATAAAATGGAATAGAGACTGTCGGATGATTCAAAACTCATTTAAGACTCCCTCTATGTAGTAGGGACATCACAAAATTTTCAAAGCTTCTCTATCCTAGTCTCAAGTTCAAATATCGAATATAATTACCTGTGCAGTTATATCATATTTAAACATACCAGAGTGTATAACTTAATCACCGGCAACCCCCGGGTTTAATCTATATATATAACTATAGGGTTCCAGTTCCCAATTAGGGGATTACACTACCATGTATTCAAAAACTATTCACAACTCAAAAATATCATACGGTAATCCCTATCCAAAATGAATAACCAACATGACCTGACCCAAATGTCCCTACAAGGTTATAACCGCTCCGGGTCGTTCGATTCTCCTTGGAGCCACTTGCCCTATCTGAAATGTTAGTCAAAGGAAAGAATGAGATTCAAGAGAATCCCAGTAGTAACAAATCATTTATACCACACATAAGCACACAGCATGTAAGCAAATCATTATACAGCAGCAGCAGCACAAATAACACTCCACTCTCATCCCCTTTTATCGTCGGGAAGGCACACCGTCCTAACCCAAATTGTTGTTAGCGACTCAGGGACTGTTGGCGTGGCAGTTCATATATATAGCCTTATAGCTCATATAGCCATCCGGCTTTCACAATTGGCCTATCTGCCTTCACAAATAGCCTTTCTGCTTTTCACATAATCACACATATCACACCCCATTCTCATCCCCTTTTACTGCCGGGAAGGCACACCGTCCTAATCCAAACCATTGTTAGGGACTCAGGGACTATTGGCATGGTGGTGCTTACATATATCCACAATTGTCACAGCATACGAATTCACCACAAATCAATGATATAACACACATACAACGCATCACATATAGTATAAAAGAAAAATTCACTACCTTGTTCCTTCCTGACGTTTGCTGGCACAGTGGGCTCACGAGGACGGCAAATGTCAAATCCTATAAACCAAATTAGGGACAATAGATCAATCTCTTTTCCAAGTTCTTAATTCCATAATACTTTAAGTTGGTATCCATATAAACTTTTTAGGTGGCTATTAAATGCCTAAACATTGCCTAAAGGGTTGGGATAGCTACCCCAAAAGATGCCTTTTTGGAAGCAAAAGCACTGATTTTTGGTCGACTCACTAGAGTGGAGATGACCTCACTCGAGTGATGACCCCCAAATTCACTCAAGTTCCCAAAAGTGCCACACTGGAAGTGTTTGCCTGAGAGCAAACCTCAATATGTCTCACACCCTCACTCTAGCACAGGAAGCTACACTCGAGTGAAGCCCTCAAATGCACACAAGCACAAAAAAGTGAGACACAGCGAGTGACTACCCGAGAGCAACCATAAATCCCAAAAGCTTAAACTTACTTCCTCACTCAAGTGAACCCTCCCTCACTCGAGTGTTATTCATCGAAGCCAAAAATCGCAGCAACTGAGATATGTTCCCAGATTTACCCATTTCACTACCAATGGTCCTCAAACTTGTGCCCAAGCTCATTCTCACTCAGTTTGACATAAGGAACCTCTTGGTGACTACAAAACAACGCAATTTCCACTCAATCAACATAGCCTAAATTCTAACTCACAAGGCCACACAAAACCACAATTTGCCAAACTTCCCCATTCAATTCCAAACTCAAAACTAATGATATTATAACACATCCTAATACCATCTTTTACACAATACCATTCCAAACTCTTTCATTATCCAATTCTTATGAAATTAGGGTAAAAATTCTAGAATTTACAAAGCTCAACCAAAAATCACCATAAGTATACTAAAATGTATCAAATTCTTACCTCTTCAACTTGGTAAGATCAAATCTTTGTTTCCCCAACTTTCAAGTTTGTGCAAACACCAAATCACCACTTTTGAAAATTCTGAAAACATAGCAAAGAAGCTCTCAACCTCTTGAACAAGTTTAATGAAGAGGCTTCAAGCATAGGGAGACAATTACCTACTCAAAATCAAGCTTTTCTATTTCTCTTTCTTACTTGAACTTCAGCAAAAATGGAAGGAAGGAGAGAGAAGGTGAGAAATGATGGTGAATGCATGAGGATAATTTCCCCCCCCCACACACATACACACTCATAGCCGACTTAGAGGAGAGAGGGAAGAGAAGATGAGTTTGAAATTTTGACTTTGATCCAAAGGTCCTTATGATGACACTTACCATGATCTCATATCTCCCTTCATGAATCCATATAACCCATGCTCACTTGATTCCACCTCTTGCTTAACAAATCCTAGCCATTGATCTCAAGTTACTAGTGAGTTTTCTCTTTTGTAACAGTCCAGTTGGTCGGTAAATTTACCATTTTACCCCTGATTTTCTTGACACATATATCATCATCAAACACATTTTACATCACAACTCACATTATTTACTTCATAAGTTTTTAATTAACATTAATTACATCACTTTGAAATTATTGGCCCTTAATCACAATTCAGGATATTACACCTTCAAAGATCTATCTTTCAAAAGGACATACTAATTTTTGGCTGACTCACTCAAGTTAAGAAGGCCTCACTCGAGTGATGGATGTCATGTACTTGAGTGGGGATAGCTCACACTTGTGAGTGCTTGATAAAGAGCAACAACAAGGACAGAATGTACTCATTTCACTCGAGCATAAACATCAACATTCGAGTAATAGCCTAATGGTCACTCAAGTTCCACAGAGTATGGTCCACGAAGTATTTACCCGAGAGCACAAGGGAACCTTAGGGTGACAAGTGCACTCGAGCATTAGCCCTGGTGTAATATACCAAATTTTGCAATACTAAAAACATGTAAATATGGAAATAGTAGAATAAAATAAATATCAGTATTTATAATTAAAGATAGATCTACTTTCAGAATTCCCAGATGTCCATTGTGTCATTCATAGAAATCGAGAAGTCAATATTGTAACAATACAAGTGTTAGAAGTCGGAGCAAAATTCGTCGGTGGCTGCAGGGTTTAGGAGCGTCAGTTGCGAGATCGGAGGAATTCAGGCATTTCATGATGTGCCTCGATATGCATGCCATGGTCCCACGTGGAATTCTGGGTAATGCACCGATGGAGCAACTTTATTAAAAAGAACTTCAGTAAAGTATGTAATGACAACTTATTATGACTCATGATGACACATTTTTCGTGTTGGCCAAATAAGGAAATGACAAGTGTCCTGAAATTATTACAAAGTAAAAACATGTTTTTGTGTTGGCTAAATGAGGGAGTGACATGTGTCCCTCATCATTACACATCATTACACCCACTTTAAGCCTTTCTTGTTGTCATCTCCGGAGTACGCCATCTAGCGTCTGAGTCCGGGGAATTCAGCGGTCTCCGGCCGGGTCGCTTACTTTTCGAGTCAAGCACCGAACCCAGGAGTCCAGGGAAATTGTCAGGCCTCCCCTTCCCCTGACCATTTATGACCCACCGAAGAAAGAGAAAAGTGGAAGACCAATGGTTGCATGACACGTGGCACTCTTAAGCCTTAAACTTGTGACACGTGGCAATATGAGATGAGATCATTTTATGTGATTAAATCACAACCATCCATGCCTAATTAAATGGAAAAATTTCGTGCAAGCATGGAAATAGAAAGAGGAATCAGATTTCTTAAGCTTAAGAACACAAGAAGAGAGAAGGAGGAGTGAATAGTGAGTTTTCTTGATTACCGGAGCCGATTTCAACCCTGAATCACCGTTATTGTCCGGTAAGTCCTTCAGGAAACTTCCTTTACTCACTATAAGCTTCAATTCTATGGTCTTAGATTTCTCATCTGAGGTGTTTTGTGCCAATTAGTCTACCAGAGTGCCGCCGGAATACCGAACTACTTGTAGAAACGCGAAGAGGTAAGCGTAGGCTTTCTTTTGAACTGAATACTTTGTGATTTCGTTGAGTTTTTCTTAGCTCTTCAACCACCCATGTATTTCATTCAAGGGGTGTTTTTGAAAAAGGAAGATTTTTTTTAATCATATATAAGGTGATATATGATGTTTGGAGAAGTATTAGACTTGTTGGTAGTTAAAATCACAAAGTGGAATTTTTGTTGTTTTGGGAGGTAGATTTTGGTTGGAGGCTAAATCTGGTAGAAATAATTTGATTTTGGTATTTTTGAGATTTCCAATGGATTCTACACAACAAATTGTGTGGGAATAGGTTCTGGTTATAATTTTTGACAGACTGGTTTAAAGATTCAAAAATTGGAAATTAAGTCTACTTGTGCAACAAAGTTGCTAGTGTGCGTTTTTGTATGGCAGTTTTGTTGTGGCAAAACTTTCACTATCCAAAATTCATCTGTTGATTATGTGATTTTCCAAAATTAAATTACACTTATAGACCTTTAATTTGATAGGTATTATGAAGCATTTCGATAAGTATACTAGGAGTTATGAATTTTTGAAGTAGACCATTAAATCTGGTCAGATTTTCTGGCAGCAGGGAGAAAAAGAAAAACTGGGAAGTGTGTGCAGTATTTCGGCTACTGAAAGTATTTTTCACTTAAAATAGACTTAATAAGGGTTATATAGAATTTTGGATCACCCCAATTCGATTTTTCTAGAATTAGTTATGATTTTTCAAAGTTCAGTGAAAAATCTGTCAGCTTTTGGTAATTGTGCGAAAATTCAAAGCAAAGAGTTTTTGTAATAAAATTGGACATTTAAGAGTTAAGCATTTGGAGTAGCTTGAGCTCATTAGCTTCATATTGGGCCTAATGTAGTGACCCAAATGGTAACCAACATAAGAGAATAATTTATGAAGAGTTGGACTAAGAAATAACTCATTGCCCGTAAATGATAATTTATAGGATTTGACACTTGCCCAGGACGTTCAAAGCACGTCAATTAAGATCAAGATTTGGAAAAATTGTCAGGTAGTAACTTATCCCTCACATACTATGTGATATGTTATATGCATGTTTGTACCATTGTGAATTTAAAACATTTAGATGAGAAGGGCTAACGCCCAGTAGAATTTCCCAGCATTGTGGCAAGGGACGGTTGTCCTTGAATTGGTAACTTTATGCTTTCTGCATATTGTGAATTTATCTCTGAATGTTGAATATGTTGATTGTACTATAACTTTGGTTGACATGGCATGATATATGTGCATTTTATATGAGTGATATCTGTTACTACTAAGATTCATTGAATCTCACCCTATTTTTTCAAAACAAATTTTCAGCTCGGGCAAGAAGCTCCTCAGGCAAGAAGGTAAACACGGGTGAATGAAGCAAAGGACTTAGAATTTAGTTTTATGTTAGTTATCTATTTTGGAGATTGTATGTAATTTGTATTTAAGTGTGGTCAGTCTCGTACTGACATGTATGTAACCGCCTGTATATAAGCGAGCGCGTAACGACATTCGTACCAGTAGTGGACAGCCGTCCACCTAGGGCCGTTAATTAAACATAGTAGCTTGGGTTTCAGAAGAGAACTTATTAGTAAACACTCTGATATGAAGAAATGAACCTAAAACGGATGGCTTAAAATAAATCATAAAATAATATAAGACCCAATCTGGAAATGATTTTTGAAAAGATTTTTGAAAACCCATTCAAGTACAGCTCCACACTCTGCTTGAAATTGGGACTTCCGCTGTTTACAAAAGATTACTGGTCTCCTTTTTAAAGATATTACTACACTTATGCCATCTATATGCTTTCAAAATATGGGTGTTACACCTGGAACTCGAGTGACCACCCAATACCTATGAGTGCTGAGGTACACTCTTGAAAATGGCCTACGAGTGCTAACCTGAGGCACAACCTCATACCCCAAAACATCTTTGTACTCAAGTGAGACAGGTTCACTCGAGTGATGACCTATATCACTCGTAAGTGCAGAAGTGCACTCTTGCTTTCTGCCTGATAATCCTACTGATATGCTGAAGGAAAAGAGAAAATACACTGCTACACTCGAGTGAGACCCTACCTCACTCGAGTAAGGCTTATCAGAAGCTAAAATGTAGCAGCTAACAGAATTTTCCAAACTTGCCAAATCTGATTCCAATGGTTCCAAAACTTATACCAAAGTTCATTCCCACATAAAATTTCATAAGGAAACTATTGGACACACTAAAACAACCAAAATCAAACTATAACAACAATTTGGTCTTGGGTCAACACACTACACCTAAACCACTCCATAACCCAAACTTCCCTTTCCAGTTTTCAAACCAATTCTAATGACTTAAAGGCTCAATATGCCACCAATTCTACCACCATACACTATCCAATTCTTACATTCCAAATTAACACTAAATTCAGGGCAAAATTCTAGAATTCCCAAAACTCATTCAATGGTTACACAATTTAGGTCAAAATGCTACTAACTCCTACCTCTTCCTCTTCTCAAGGTTGGTTTCTTGATTTCTCAACCTTCAAATTTCTTCAAACACTAAAACACTACCTTTCAAAAATCTAAAACCATAGCCATGAAACCCTTACTATCATGAACAACTTTAAAGAATAGCATTTGGGCCAAAGAGATCATTTATCAAGACAAAACTCACCTTTACACTTTCTCTTTCCTTCTTCACTTGCACGAAAGTGGAGAATGATGAGAGAGAAAATGAGATATTGATAAAGAAGCAGAATTTCTTGCCTCCCTTGCCCACATAGATGACTTTAGAGGGAGAGAGGAGAGAGGAGAGCATTTTGAAAATTTGACCAAATCCAATGGTCCATCCTTTTACACTTGGCAAGATCTTACTTCCTTTACCATGAACTCACAAAAGCTCAAAGCACTTGATTCCACCCTATGAATCACCTAATCAATAATTCACAAACATTGATCCTTTGGTTACCAATGAGTTTTCTCTTCGGTAACTGACCAATTGGTCGGTAACTTTACCATTTTGCCCTTGATTATCATAATACTCACTAAATTACTGCCAAACACATTTATGTCATTCCTTTAGCTCAACCATACGCTTTCCCTTATGTTTTAACCCAATTTAAACATTAACCATAATTTATCTTAAATATAGGGTTTAGGCACAGGTTATAACACATTCAATTCAAAATTCTTAATCACATTCTCTAAAAGTGTTTGCTTTCATTAATTACATCACTCTTGAAGCCATTAGCCCTAAATCAAAATTTAGGATATTACATCATTATCTTAAACCAAGTAAAAAGATGAAGCAAAAATAGGAGTTTAAAAAGTCAAAGACAAGCGGTAACTTCAACAGGAAATTGAAGAGGCCCATTTGGTTCATTTGGAACCCCTCCATGGCGTCTTTTTGGGCTAAAAAGAAGGGAAGGAATTTAGTCAAGAAGCAAGGGGAATAATTATGACAAGATACATAGAGATAAGCCCAAGTAAGAGCACATGTGTGAATTACCTTAAAAAAATATATTTCTAAGAGAGATGAAGTAATATTTTAAAAGCTTCTCATCTCTTTCCTTGCCTTCATTTTCATCCAAACAAAGAAGAGAGAGAGAGAGAGAGAGAGCTTCAAGAACAAGAGTGTTTAAGAGGGTTCAAGATGGCAAAATTCCAAGGTAAGATTATGAAATCCTTGTCTTTAAGACTTCTAATTCATGTAGAACCTCTTCTTTATCTTAGAAATCATGTTTAGCAAGCAAAATCAAGAGGGAAGAGAGAGTGAACAATGGTATCCTAGAGAGAGAAAGCCAAGAAATCAAGAGGGAATCTCATAAGCTTAATCCTCTTATGCTATAAGATGTTATTGTGGTTGTGGTTGTAGAATTTGGCTTAGTTTTTCCTTGGTTTGTAAATTTAGGAAGATGAACCCTAGAATGTTATACTACCAAAATTTCTATGGATCATGTTTGTTTAGTTTTTAAGTAGTTAATCTTGTGATTATAAGTGAAAAGGAAGTGATTAATCAATAGAAATCAAGAAAACATACTTTCTCTCCTAAGAACCTTAATTTCTGTATGATGCAAAACCATAGGAAGGACTTGGAATTTTGTAATTTTAATGGCTTGATTGGATTAATAAGGGAAAATTGTGTGGAAATACATGTGTTTATAATTTTTGGATAATTGTATGCAAATCTGGAATTTTTAGAAGTTCAAAGTACTTGCTGTTTGCTCGTTCCACTGGAGGCAGTGTTAATGGATAGTGAATTCCATTAGCCAAACCTGGTCTAAATGCTATAAAAATTTCTAAGATTAAAGTATAGATATAGAGCTTTAATTTGATAGGTGATTCATAATTTTTGGACTTGTTTACTAAATGATATGGATTTGTAAAGTTGTGCCCTATTTCTGGAATGTAATCTGAAACAGGGGAAGTTTTGTGAATTTATGGGAAAAGTGTGATAATAGTAACTAGCTTTGGGTATTTTTCCACGAAAATAAACTTAAAGAGCTTCACATAGGCTTTGGAATCTATCAATTTGAAATTTCCTAGAATTAGTTATAATTTTTTTGAAGTTGACTGAAAATCTGCTAGTTTCTGGAAACAGTGAAACTGCATTGTGCAGAATTATACCATACAGAAATTGTTATAACTACACTAGATAATTAGCAGAATTTGATTTATAGGGAGTAATAATACAAGTAATAATCAGTTACTTATAACTCTAAGTTTTATAGGAACTAGAAATTTCCCGAGCCAGAACCAAAGTTTAGTACGGATCGAGGAACTGAAAAAGGAGTCAGGTAGTAAGTTTTTCATGCATATACTATGTGACTATTGTATGTTTGTGTATGCCATCTTCTGTAACATGAGCATAGTGTCCCAGACACGCATATTAGCTTAGTTGAGGTTTGGGAACCCAACGGAGGCGTAGAGTTAAGCTAGGGTAGGCGTAGGGTTAAGCCAGGGTTAAACAATCATTTGGGCTTGGACAATGTGCACACATCATTCTATCATTTTATATAACATGGTGTATGGCATATTTATTTTCACATTTTGTATGTTTGAAATGCATGTTGCTACTAAAATTCACTTGAATCTCACCCTTTTTCAACAATACAAACATTACAGCTGAAGATAGTGGCTCAAGGGGCAAGGTAGTAGTTACTGGTGAATAAGGTCCCGGTGTAGGCAGAAGATGCTGTTAGTTATTTAAAACTGTACTTTTGGTTCTTTTTGAACACTTTGTATATATTTTCAAACCCTATGGGGAATTTCATGTATTGTAAAGAGTACTTAATGTTAGTATGTTTCCGCTATTTCTGTATGCCTTATAGAACTACGCGTTTAATCCTTTGTAAATATCAAAATGTTAAGGGGTTTGACATACTTAATAGTTGTAATTTATTTAGTGACGAATAAGACAGTTTTTACATAAAAACTGTCTTGTAACACTTACGAACAATACGTCTTCTAACCTAATATCAGCATAAATGAAACCATAATTGTAATGACCCAAAAACTAAAATAGGATAATTAAAAGTAAAATAAGATAATTACTTTATTCATAGTTAATATTTTATTTATTTATTTTACACTTTTACATGAGGTAAGCTAGCAGCATAGTGGTACTAAGGTTGTTGCATATTAATATGGGTTTGGGTTCAAATTCTAGGAGTGCTATATGAAAAATTGTTATTTAACACCTTGAACTTACCATTATGCCATTATGTAAAAAAATAATAATAACACTAGATTTTTTTCCCTTCTCTCACCGTCATATTTATGGAGAGCAAAGGAAGTTATGTTGGATATGATTAGTTTTGATGATGTCAAATATAGATGTGAAGTGATAAGAGCAAAAAGTTTATATAATGTATTTCTTTGACTAATTACTATATTTAATGTTACATATTTTGTAGATTTGTCAACCAAAGAATGAAGAAGATTGAATTAATGAAAATGAACAAGAGGAAGAAGAAGGAAGAAATTGAAGATAGTCAAGGAGATGCTTACTTTGGTTATGGAGAATTATTATCAAGAGGAAAACCAAGAAGAAAGATATTGAAGAATGAAGAACTTGGAAGATCTATCATGAATATCAAAATTCAAGTTGTTAGATGTGATATTGGAGGTTTCTATAATGATACCGGAGGTTTCTATGATCAAATGATGGTTGGAATAGGTTAATACGAAGCTAAGATGACTTATATATGAGTTTTGGCACTTCTAGAGGTGTTATGCTCGAGCACAAGGTGTTATGCTCGAGCACAGGAAGAACACACTCGAGCACAGATGGATTCACTCGAGCACGGGGTGTATACTCTGTTCTACTCTGTTTTACGTTCAGCCTGAGCAAGGTATGGTATTTTAATCATATCTCTCAAATCACACGTCGGATTGACCCGAAACCGGTGGCATATGAAAGAGGACTCACAACACGTAAATTGGACACCAGGATCACATTGAAAGAAGATCAAATGATGGAGATATGATCTGTGGAAGAAGACAGTGAAATCACCGTCATTTTTCGACACAGATTCGGTATTTTGCACGTAACTTACAAAATACACATCGGATTGAGACGAGACCAGTGCCAAATGAAAGTAGACTCAAAGAGCTTTCCATGGATAGGTAATTTGCCTAATTTGAACGTATATTCTAGGAGGTATGCCTTCTGGAAGTTGATGCTTGTGCAGACTAGAGAAATATACACTCTTTCGATCATAACTTGCAGAATACAAGGAGTTTGGAGCTGATTCTTGTTGCATTGGAATGTATTTGGCAAGACCTTTCTTATGATACATCATTTGAATCAAATAAACAAATTTTTTTTCTAAAGTGGCCCCACATCACCCGCGAGTGTAAAAACTGACTCTCTGAAAAAGTTGTGCGAGTGATGTCCAGAAGCAGCTGAAACGTGAAGGAAATTTCATCACTCGAGCACTAGGATCCATGCTCGAGCATTAGATGATTTCTCACTCGAGCACATGGAAGTTTTAACGTGGAAGTGATAACCCGAGAAGAAGTTTGTACGTGGAAGCATGAAACTCACTCAAGCATGACTGGTTGTGCTCGAGTGATTCGAAAATTCACTCGAGCAGATGCGAGTGAAGTGCAGCGAGTGCTTGCCCGAGAGGAAGTCAGAACGTGGAAATATGAACTGCACTCGGGTGAGCCATATTGCACTCGAAGTGAAGTTCTGACAGAAGCAACGAAGAAACACAGAGACTCACAGCAATCATTCCAAACATGATTAAACGTTATACAATCATTATGTTTTCACTTGTTATTGTTTCTAAACATTATCTAACATATATTTCAAGTGTAAAACAGGAGATTAAATATTTGGGTTGTATCTTCAAGAACAGAGGTCACGGTGAATATCTTCATTCAACGTGATGAGTCACAGAAGCCAGAAATTCATCTTTTGACCAATGATCCAACATACCCATGACTAATACTTCATCATATTAATGATTAAGTATTTTGCAGTGTGAAACAGGATATTAAACGTTCGGGTTGCAGATTCAAATAAAAGTCAACTACGGTGAACTCCATCATTACACACCGAATGGTGGCTACCAACCACGACAAGCAACTGACCTACCATGAGAGATTGTCTGAAACACATCCCGCTCCACAACGTTACTACAGCTCAAAATGAATCTTCCTGCTGTTCAAACGAGACGCTCCACTTTGCTCCACAACGGATAGTAGCTCGTTTTCAAATATGCTCAACGGTCAAAATGACTCCAACGGACGAATGCTCACAACGGCCATTATATTCATCAACTATAAATAAGAGAGCATTCAACGTCGATGGGAAACAAAGAAAATAGTGCAACGACACCAACATGCGAATAACATGAATCCTCTGCTTCTACCCAAACACTCTCTGTTCTGCGGTTTCAATATTACTTTTCATTGAGAGAGTGATTATTTGTATTGTACTTCAGTGAGATTATACCCACTCTGTGAGAGAGTCTGTAAACACTTTCATCTATATTTCTGAGTTGATCTCAAGGTAGAGGGACCTTGAGAGGGTTGATTTTCTTACGGGGAAGCAGTAGAGAGAATTGCCAGTAAGACATTCTGCTCGTAAGACTTACAAGGTGCAAGCAGTAAAGAACATTGCTGCTCATAAGACTTACAGGGGTGTAAGCAGAAGAGAATGTTGCTGCTCGTAAGACTTGCATGAGTAAGCAGGAGAGAAAGATCTTTGGGATTGCTCTGCTCGTAAGACTTGCCGTAAGGGGGAGTATTTCAATGAGAGATTTGTAAAAGGTTTCACAAGTACCCAGATAAACTTGTGGGATTGTAAAGGCTTTTCTTGTGCCCAAATTAAACAAGAAGATAGTGGATTTGAAAATCTCAGGAGGAGCCTGGGGACTGGACGTAGGCCATCACAGATTGGACCGAACCAGGATAAATCACAGTTTGCATATTCTCTTCCCTAAACTCTTATATTTCCAGCATATATTATTTAATTTAACTGTTGATTTATAAACCTCATACTTACCGCTTTCGTTAAGATACGAAAAGATTTCTAAAGTTCTTAAGTTTTTATTATACACCCAATTCACCCTCCCTCTTGGGTGATAGCCGGTTCTAACAAGTTATAATAAGATTATTATTTTTCCCCTTTTCACGAGAACGTTGTCTTGCCCTTCTCCTCCTCTCCTTGTCTTCGGTGGTGGATGTGTAGTGTCATACCCTTATCTTGTTCACCTTTTTCAGAGTATATGCTGAAAACGATATGCAGTGCGGTGGGCAACACAAGAATACATTAATATACTGATAAAAAGTACTTAATTATGGAAATTCCCCGTTGGGATTGTACGTGATAATTTCAATAAATGTCGCTGCACAGGGCTACTTAGGTATTTAAACCCACTATAATGAAATGGAGACATCTTTCCATCTTCGTTCCACGACTGCATTCCTCCCATAGGGTTCTCTTCTTTACTTCCAGTACACCTCCTTTTTCACCTGTCTAAATTGTTAGTAGGGGAGGGTGAGATTCGAGAGAATCTAAGTCGAAAATAGATACCGTAATGCATGCATGATAGATACTATGTGTATGACATATTAGCTTTAACTTATGCATACCCCATAATGACATTTCTGCATACTTAATGTTTCATGCAACTTAACTATGGCCACAGTATAAACAGAAACAGAGTGTCATTATTCAAATATGCTCTACACAATCAAGTAAAGCAATCATATACAACACTACACAATCAGAGATATCAAATACATGCAAATAAGGTAAGTTCCCTACCTCTGGTCTCTGAGTCTTTCTCTTGTACCATTCTACCAGTCTAACATTGTGTCTGGCTTCGGCTACTATCCGATCCTAAATTTCCAAATGTACAATAATTAGGTTAAAACCCATTCATGTACTACTTTAGACACTTCCATAATGTTTTTAATGGTTTTATGAGTCTATAGTGAAAATTTACCAAAATACCCCTGGGGTCCCAGCCCTGCCCTGATGTACCCAGTTCGATCGTACTTTGTTTTGAAATTTTGACCTAGGCTATTCTGACATATTTTTACCCTAGGAATCCATTTTTGGCCTCAGAATTACCAAATTCACTGCCAAAGTGTTTAACTGTAACCCGATCTAATTTTCCCTCCTGAACACAATAGAATCATCAAATTATCAAAAATCTAGCCCTAAGACCTCCAGTAGCATTGGCCAAAACCTAAAATTCTCCAGGGAAAATTGGGTTTTTTCAATTTTGACTCCGCAGACTTGCTCCTTTCTACTTCTAATCACTTTATTAACTATTTAATTATGTTATAACTACCATTTAGACCCAATTTTGTCAGTATAATGCTTAAGGTTCAACATTTCCCAAATTTTACAACCACAGCAAATTAACCATAAATTCATCGATTAAACTAACAACAATAGTTAGAATAACTAATGATTAAAGTTTATGGAGTTACCTGTGGCTTCTCTTGCTTAATCTCACTTGACCGAAACCTTAGCCATCTCAAACCCTAGGATTTTGCACCAAAACAACCTTGAACCATGTAGAATAACAACTTAGAGAAAGAATTACACAGGTTAGGAACCAATTTACCGAAGAAATCAACTTACCTTGTGAGTTCTCTTCCTCCTTCTCTCAAGAAATTCAAAGCTTTCTCTCTCTCTCTCCTTTCTCCACAGTAAGCATGAAATTAAGCATAAAAGATGAAGAGAAAAAGTTGTCATAAATATCTCTATTTTCCCTTAATTTAATTAATTAATTTCCCATTTTCAAATTTAAGCAAATTCTGATAGATTTTCTGCCCAAACTTTGAAATATTATAACTAAATTGTAGACATCGTATTGGAGTGATTCCAAAGGCTATAGAACCCTTATTGAGTCTAGTTTCAAGGAAAAATATAGCCTTTTGCCAAGTCTAAGCACATAATTCCCAGAACTACATTCTTTGGATGCTATTCCAGAAAATCAATGATTTTTCTAGGCTAACTTCAAAAATTCATAACTTTTTGTATACAGCTCCAAAAATTATCCATACCTATCAAATTAAAATTTAGGATGTTTACTTTCATCCTGTAAAATTTTATAATTTGTGCTCATCAATTAGTCATCCAAAACAACATGACAAACTCACCACCTCACAAGAAATTTCATTGGCAACATAATCACATTCTCCAAAATTCACCCTTCAATTTCATTAAATGCCACAAATGTTTACAAGGCATATTGGGGAATAAAATTTGGGGTGTTACAATTTTCCCCCTCTTAAATAAATTTGTCCCTAAAATTTGCTACATCGTATAATATCATCTATACCTTGGGGAATCCCCCTTGCTTCACTCAGTCTATCTCTTTAATGTGTAGGCTCATGATCTATGCAACACAACCATCATTATGGGCTTAACATGAACGAAAACATTCACATTTAACAATAAAAGTACAATATAAACAACTAACATATAAGATTGTTCATCCGAGGGTCTCTAACCCTAAATCATCGAGCCATTGCTCAGCACAATTCAAAAATACATCTTCCAACCTTAGGGACATATTGGCCAACAAGGTCTTAAGGCCTATGGACACACTAATCTGCTACAACATTACTGGCATATAGGATCTTATAGCCTAGGGCTACTGCCCATGCCATCTTGTACGCAAAGTCTTACTGTCTTTGTCACTATTCTATTCCCCATTATGATACCCTGATACACTAGAGCTTATTTTAAATCTTTGTATGCGTAATGCACTACTGTCCACACAACCCGCGTTACTGTAAACCTCATAGTTGCATCATTATAAACCATATAGTCACATAGATCACCACATTACAAACCATACTGTTCGCCTTATTGCCAATCACACAGTAGACCATAGTCACCTCACAGCAGACCACACAGGTCATCACATAGCAGACCACACAAGTCACCACTCAGCAGACTACATAGGTCATCACACAGTAGACTGCACTGGTCATCATCCCTCATAATTACCTGGCAAGAATAATATCATAATTACCCATGTATATTCCCTTGGTGATTTGATGACATTGAAGGCAAATTTGAGTTGAAACAAATTGATTTTTAATCTACAATCTTGATCACTCGAGTAACTCTAAGACATCACTCGAGTGATTAGTCTTATCACCATCTGACTTTTCATTTTTAACCGTTATGTCATTTCCCTTTAAATTAATGCTTTATTACCTCATTTTCAAGGTCATCAATCGAGTGGTCACTCGAGTGATGCTTATCATCACGTCTAGTTATTACTCGGGTAATGTAGGTTACTTGAAGTTGTCCCTTGAGTGATATAGTACTCTGTTAAACTCTGCTTTTTATACCCCAAACAAATAAGATCCTGTAAAACAAATTACTGGATACTCTAAAGCTTAAGTCAATAATCATCAAAACACGATTAAATTACACTTTCTAACATGAAAAACAACTTACAATTCATTGGGATTTCCATTCCCAATTCTCTTCTAATGTATAGGAATTGTTCATTCACATGGGGTTTCATAAAAATGTTGACTAGTTGAAATGATTTGGAATGAATATCACTTTAACATCTTTCTTTTGAATATGATATCTGATTAAGTGATGCCTAATATCGATATGCTTGGTTCTTGAATGTTGAACTAAATTCTTCGCCAAGCTTATTATACTAGTGTTGTCAGAGTACATAGGTATCTCCTTCAAGAATATACCAAGGTCTTGTAGTTGTTGTTTCAACCATAACACTTTTGCACAACAAATTGACACTGCGACATACTCAGCTTCTGGTGATGAAAGAGATACTGTGTTTTGTTTCTTGCTAAACCATGACACAAGTAAACCTCTAAGAAACTGACATTACCCACTAGTACTCTTTCGGTCAGTTTTGTACCCTCCATGATCAAATCCTAAATATGAAACAAGGTATTCATTTCCTCCTTTAGGATACTAGAGACCTAGTTCTGCTGTGTCAACAAGATATCTGAAGATTTGCTTGACAGTTTCAGCCTGTCATTCCATTGGTGTTGATTGATATCTTGCACACATACCAACACTGAATTGGATGTCAGGTCTACTTTCAGTGAGGTAGAGTAATGATCCAATCATTCCTCTATATTTTGTGATGTTATATTCTTTTCCCTTGACATTGGCATCAAGCAACGTAGTTGATCTCATAGGCATGTCCATTCCATTTGCTTCATTCATCCCATACTTCTCATTCATCCCATACTTCTTTAATAGCTCCTTTAAATACTTTGTGTGAGATATGAAAATTCCATTATTTCTTTGTTTGATTTGCAAACCGAGAAAGAAATTCAATTTTCCCATCATTGACATCTCAAACTCCCCCTAATTATCTCAAAGAATTCCTTACATATAGTCTCCTTAGTAGCACCGAAAACAATATCATTAACGTATATTTGAACTATTAAAATATCATTTCATTTTTGTTTTGTAAAAAGTATTGTATCAACTTTTCCTCGTACAAAACATTGATTAATGAGAAATTTACTGAGTCTTTTCTACCATGCTCTCGGGGCTTGTTTTAAACTGTATAAAGCTTTTCTTAGTTTGAAAACATGGTTAGGCTTAGTCACATCTTCAAAACTTAGAGGTTGATCTTCATAAACTTCTTCCATGACGTAGCTGTTGGAAATTGTGCCCTAAGGGTCAATCATTGTACTTTAAACATTATTATTTTAATGAAATTTCTCCATTCTGTTATCATATTATTTGCATGTTAATTGTGATAATTGTATCCTTGGATAATTCATAAAGATTGTCCTAAAATGTCCCTGGTTGGTCATCTATGCGGGAGTAGAGATGAAACAAGACCAGTATGACTTTGATAAGATATGGAGATACAAATCAAAGTCTTAGGCACTTGTAAGAGTACAAGGTGCTGGACCGACCCACTATGAGAAAGCTATATGGATCAAGTCATAAGCTTTTCTCATGTATAACCACATCACAATGCCCTTAGACCTGAGGTCATCATGGATTCCTACATGAAAGTTGCTAAGCTTTGAACTAGTCAAAAGTTACTTTTGACCGGGTGATGATAAAGGCTACGATCGGGCTTGGTGGTTTTTCATGTAGAGGAATATGAATGATCAAGATGGAATTTGTCCCTCACATTAGTAGAGAGATATTACTGGGCCCCTCGATGAGTGAGTCTGAGAAATGTATGGCCATACTATGATGAAAGGAGTTTCTGTCTCTGTTATCAGGCTACTCAGGAATCAAGAAAGTAATAGTCAGGAACAAGAGGATGACATTTTCCATGCCTTATCCTTGATCGATATATCGTGTGACAAAAGGGACGTGACATGGTTGTATGACAGGTTGCATCGTGATAACGATCCTCATATGAATTGGGTAGTCGTAATGTCTTGCTAGAGGCCGCTTGCGACTTTTGGGTTAGTGTAGTTATTGGCCCACTGCCAACTTCATATGGGCCTACAGGGTCGCACACAAGAATGGCCCAACACGAGATAATGTTTGATTTAGGGTGGATGAATTTTATATTTATATATATATAATATAAAATTCATTAATAATATTATATAGATATATATATATATTTTTGAGATATATATCTTATATATATATATATATTATATTATATTATTATATTTAATAATATTATATAGATATATATATTTTCGAAATATATTTTATATATATATATATGTATATATATATTATATGATATTATTATATTGTGTTGGTTTTAAATTTAATTTATTAAGATATATTAAATTTAATAACTAATATGATAGAGATATAGTATCTCAGATTTAATTTATGAAGATAAATTAAATCTAATGGCTCTTTATTTAGATTAAATAAATAGGTTAAATTAAAACTGTTGGACAGATTTAATTTAAACTGAATTTATTTAATTAGCTCATCAAGATAATTAATTGTTAATTAATTTTGAAATTAATGATGATTAATTTTGAAATTTGAAAATAACCCTCATGGGTTATAAACTTGATAGAGCTGATAGACTCAGGGTACATCAGAATTGAGAGCCGCAAGTTAAACCCTTGGAGACATTAGAGGCGCTAGCACGCAGTCTCAGTTGGAAAGCATTCGTGTGGATACCGGTAGAGGGAGCGGACCTGACGTGTTGGCTCATAGAGATCGTGAAAACTCTTAATCATCAAAAAGGTATGAATCCTTCCAAGTTGGTTTAAACGCCGTTGATAGATCCTCGATTAGGATCGGTGAAAATTTTTCAAATTCTTCCGCTGTTCTTACCGATCCTTACAGTGGTATCAGAGCCAGATCAATTGTGCGTTTAAATTGAGTTTGTGATTCTTATACATGTGATGTATATGGGATGTGTACGTATGTTTATAAGAAACACTCGAATATGTATGTGATTTTCGTTTTGAACAAGTATGAAATTGGGTAAGGTACTTGAGATCGTAGTTGGCGGCAATCAAATTGGGTTTAGGTTCGGATATCTATTTGGGTAATAGGGATCCGAACTATGGGGAAGACAAATTGGATCAGAAGCGTTTTGGGCCATTGTTGTTTTTTGTTTTGAAAAATTGTGTCTGAAATTTAAAAATTTAAAATTTTCAAATATTTCTTTTAAAAGGAATATGCCTTTTTCAAAAGCTTCAGGGGCGTTGCCCCTGCAACCCCGCAAGGGCGGCCCCCCTTGACCCTGCCCGCTAACCGGCTAGCGGGACCACCGTGACCACCTTTGCGTAGCACAATATAATCTGATTATGACATTTATTGCTTTTCATATTGTATGAATTCTTGTTGTGGTTTATTATTTATCCTTGTTTGGGTATGGTGCACAACATGGCTTTAGAATTTTACAAAGGTTGTAATATTTAAATACGGCCTGCGTGCCGTGCCTTTCTCTAAATACTCTCGATGTACATTCTCTTCTCATCTCACTCCCCTCGAATGTTTAAACGAGGTTTCTCTCAATGTATTTCTCTTTTTTTTAGAGAAGTCCTCTCATTGGCTTGGGAGGATTTTAGGTTAGGTAAGCCATGTTGTGTCACGTTTAAATTATGCTTTTGATAAGATCATTGCATGATTACTTTTACGTTTATTTGTATTTATCTGTATGAGATACGACCACGATTACATCCATATAAACAAAACTAATTAATTAAGCCCTCTAAATTAAATCTTAAGTCATAATGCCGTCAATTAATGAATACTTATCAAAACTTAGATCACTCAATTGTGGAAACCACCAAAGTGGATACACTTGAGTTATCTTGATGAGACAAGCTTGAGTAATTGTGCTGCTCATAATATTCATTATTGTTTTGACTTAATTGAGATTAACAAAATGGTTTTAAATCTCAAGGCATTAGATGGGGTTAAACATGCCAGATCATATGATGATTAAATCCCATAAAGATCTAAGAGTTACATGTGATGTAATTGGTAAATAGGTTACCTACCTAAATAACTTGAATTTAAGCGTCTTGCCAAAGTGGACTTAAGTTTAAGCCAAATATGGATCTTAGCCCACTAATTATTATATTGAGGGTTGTTAATTTAGTGGGAGATTACAAACTAACTTTGCATATTTTAATTATAGAATCATGTCGACTAGTAATACTGCTACACTATCATTGCGATCGGTCCTTAAGAAGGACAAACTCAATGGGACAAACTTTCTTGACTGTTTCAGGAACTTGAGAATTGTTCTCAAGCAGGAAAGAAAGGCTTATGTCCTAGATCAACCCATTCCTGAGGAGCCTGTAGCTAATACTCCAAGAGCTCAGAGAGATGCTTACACAAAGCATAAGGATGACTCTATGGATGTAGGTTGCCTGATGCTTGCCACTATGGTTCCAGAGCTCCAAAAAGATCTAGAACTCATGGAGGCTCATGAGATGATAGTACATCTCAAGGAAATGTTCCAGCAACAGGCAAGGCAAGAAAGGTATGAGACCACAAAGGCCTTACATTCCTGCAAAATGGCTGAAGGTGCATCAGTTAGTACTCATGTGTTAAAGATGAAAGGCTATATTGATCACCTTGAGAGGCTTAGATTTCCCATAAGCCAGGAGTTAGCTACGGACTTTATCCTCAACTCACTCCCGGAGAGTTATGACCAGTTTGTTATGAACTACAACATGAACAACATGGAGAAATCAATTTCTGAGCTGCATGGGATGCTCAAAACTGCTGAGCAAAGCATTAAGAAAAAGCCTAGCACAGTTTTAATGGTTCAGAAAGGAAAGGGTATGAAAAAGAAAGGGAAGGGCAAATGGAAGGGTAATGGCTCAGGTGGTAAGACCAAAGAGTCAAACAAGCCCGAAACCAAGCCTGCACCCAGGAAGGCAAAGCCTCCAAAGGAAGGAGTCTGCTACTTTTGCAATGAACCCGGTCATTGGAAGAGGAATGCAAACTCTACCTGGAAGATCTGAAAAAGGACAAGAAGGATAGCGGGGCTATCGCTTCAAGTATTTATGTTATAGACATTCATTTTTCTACTTCCTCTACATGGGTATTAGATACTGCATGTGGTTCTCACATTTGTAAAAATGTGCAAGGTCTAAAGGACAGTAGAAAGCTGAAGAAGGGCGAGGTGGACCTACGAGTTGGAAACAAAGCAAGAGTTGCTGCTTTAGCTGTAGGCACTTATGAATTAGTTCTGCCCAGTGGGCTTTTGTTAGTTTTGAACAATTGCTATTATGTTCCTGCTTTGAGTAGTAACATTGTTTCTCTTTCTTATTTGGATAAGGAAGGTTATACTTCCATTACTAGGAATGATAAATGTTCTATTTATCGTAATGACATTTTCTATGCTGATGGTGATTTGCATGTTGGTCATTATATATTAAATTTGGAACATCCTAATAATGGGAATATCTATAACGTAACTACTAAGAGGATAAAATCAAATGATTTGAATCCAACCTACCTATGGCATTGTCGTCTAGGCCACATAAATGAGAAACGCATTTCTAAACTCCATCAAGATGGATTTCTAAACTCATTTGATTTTGAATCATATGATACATGCAAATCTTGCTTATTAGGAAAGATGACTAAGGCACCTTTCACTGGGCACAGTGAGAGGGCTACTAAATTATTGGGCCTCATACATACAGATGTATGTGGACCATTAAATATAGCTGCCAGAGGAGGTTATGTCTACTTCATTACATTTATAGATGACTTTAGTAGATATGGCAATATCTATTTAATGAAACATAAATCTGAATTTTTTGAAATGTTCAAAATATTCCAAAATGAAGTACAAAACCAACTTGGTAAAACAATTAAAGCACTTAGATCTGATTGAGGTGGTGAATTTTTAAGCCAGGAATTCACTGACCATCTTAGGAGTTGTGGGATAATCTCACAATTGACTCCTCCAGGAACACCACAATGGAATGGCATTTCTGAATGGAGGAATCGAATACTATTAGATATGGTTCAATCTATAATGAGTCAAACAGATCTTCCACCATCCTTTTGGGGACATGCCCTAGAGACAGCTGCGTTCACACTAAATCGTGTTCCATCTAAGGCAATTGAAAAGACACCATATGAGATATGGACTGGAAAGAAACCAAGTTTATCTTTTCTTAAGATCTGGGGATGTGAGGTATATGTTAAGCAACAAGCCTCTGATAAATTAGTGCCCAGATCCATAAAGTGCCTTTTCGTAGGGTATCCTAAAGAAACGAAAGGATACTATGTCTACAATCCCACCGATAACAAAGTGTTTGTTATTCGAAATGGCAAGTTTCTAGAAAGAGAGTTTATCTCTAAAACAACCAGTGGGAGCGACGTACATCTCGAAGAAATTCGAGATCCACAAGATGGTACAGAACCACAGATGGAAATTAGAGAAGACTCACAACAAGTTGCTGAGCCTCCTCAAGTAACACAAGGTCCACGAAGATCTGATAGGACACGGCATCAGCCTTAGAGATATGGATTTCTGATTACTGAAGGCCGTGATGTGTTGCTCATTGAGCAAAATGAGCCCACCACCTATCGAGAAGCCACAGTGGGACCAAACTCTGAGAAATGGCTAAATGCCATGAAATCTGAAATGCAATCCATGTACGACAATCAGGTATGGACCTTAGTCGATCCACCTGAAGGTGTAAAAACCATTGGGTGCAAATGGGTTTTCAAGGAGAAAACTGACATGGATGGCAATGTAAATGTCTTCAAGGCACGACTGGTTGCAAAAGGATTCACTCAAACTCATGGTGTAGACTATGATGAAACCTTTTCCCCAGTTGCAATGGCCAAATCAATCAGAATCCTTCTTGCCATTGCAGCATATTATGACTATGAAATATGGCAGATGGATGTCAAAACAGCTTTCCTTAATGGAAAGCTGCTTGAGGATGTGTACATGACACAACCTGAAGGTTTTATGCGTCCAGAGGACTTTGGTAAAATTTGCAAGCTTCAAAGATCCATTTATGGATTGAAGCAAGCATCTCGGAGCTGGAATCATCGTTTTGATGAAGTAGTCAAAGAGTTTGGATTCATTCAAAACATCGATAAACCTTGTGTTTATAAGAAGGTTAGTAGGAGTATAATTGTATTTCTAGTGCTTTATGTAGATGACATCCTACTTATTGGGAATGATATTCCTACCTTGCAGAGTGTCAATTCTTGGTTAGGAAAGTCCTTTTCAATGAAAAACTTAGGTGAAGCCACCTATATCCTAGGGATTAGGATCTATAAGGATAGATCCAAAAGACTAATGGCCTAAGTCAGAGCACATACATAGATAAGATACTGCATAGGTTCAATATGCATGATTCAAAAAGGGGTTATATGCCTATGTCTCATGGCATCCATCTTAGCAAGGATCTGTGTCCTAGTACACCTGATCAGCGAGATCGCATGAGTAAGGTTCCATATGCCTCGGCTATTGGATCCATCATGTATGCCATGTTATGTACTCGACCGGATGTCTCGTTTGCCTTAAGTATGACCAGCAGATACCAACAAGATCCTGGTGAGGGTCATTGGACTGCCGTTAAGAATATCCTAAAGTACTTAAGAATGACTAAGGACTTATTTTTGGTCTATGGTGGATTGGATGATGAGCTCTGCGTAACCGGTTACACAGATGCAAGTTTCCAAACTGACCAAGATGACCTTAAATCGCAATCTGGATATGTATTCCTCCTGAATGGTAGAGCAGTAAGCTGGAAGAGCTCCAAGCAAAGCACTATAGCAGATTCTGCAACAGAAGCTGAGTATATAGCAGCATCAGATGCAGCTAAAGAAGCCATTTGGATCAAAAAGTTCATTACTGAACTAGGGGTGGTGCCTACCATCTCAAATCCAATAGATTTGTTCTATGACAATAGCGGTGCTATTACATAGGCCAAGGAGCCTAGGTCACATCAAAGGACCAAACACATACTCAGGCAATTTCATCTTATTAGAGAAATCAATGATAGAGGTGATATAAAGATATGCAAAGTAGTAGGAGAAGATAATGTTGCTGATCCTCTTACAAAGCCACTTGCACAGGCAAAGCATGAGCGTCATGTTAGGGCAATGGGAATTAGGCAAATTAATGATTGCACCTAGGGCAAGTGGGAGGATGTTGGAAATTGTGCCCTAAGGGCCAATCATTATACTTTAAACATTATTATTTTAATGAAATTTCTCCATTCTGTTATCATATTATTTGCATGTTAACTGTGATAATTGTATCCTTGGATAATTCATAAAGATTGTCCTAAAATGTCCCTGGTCGGTCATCTATGCGGGAGCAGAGATGAAACAAGACCAGTATGACTTTGATAAGATATGGAGATACGAATCAAAGTCTTAGGCACTTGTAAGAGTACAAGGTGCTGGACCGACCCACTATGATAAAGCTGCATGAATCAAGTCATAAGCTTTTCTCATGTATAACCACGTCACAATGCCCTTAGACCTGAGGTCATCATGGATTCCTACATGAGAGTTGCTAAGCTTTGAACTAGTCAAAAGTCACTTTTGACCGGGTGATGATAAAGGCTACGATCGGGCTTGGTGGTTTTTCATGTAGAGGAATATGAATGATCAAGATGGAATTTGTCCCTCACATTGTAGAGAGATATTACTGGGCCCCTCGATGAGTGAGTCTGAGAAATGTATGGCCATACTATGATGAAAGGAGTTTCTGTCTCTGTTATCAGGCTACTCAGGAATCGAGAAAGTAATGGTCAGGAACAAGAGGATGACATTTTCCATGCCTTATCCTTGATCGATATATCGTGTGACAAAAGGGACGTGACATGGTTGTATGACAGGTTGCATCGTGATAACGATCCTCATATGAATTGGGTAGTCGTAATGTCTTGCTAGAGGCCGCTTGCGACTTTTGGGTTAGTGTAGTTATTGGCCCACTGCCAACTTCATATGGGCTTACAGGATCGCACACAAGAATGACCCAACACGAGATAATGTTTGATTTAGGGTAGATGAATTTTATATTTATATATATATATAATATAAAATTCATTAATAATATTATATAGATATATATATATATATATTTTCGAAATATATATCTTATATATATATATATATATTATATTATTATATTTAATAATATTATATAGATATATATATTTTCGAAATATATTTTATATATATATATATATATATGTATATATATATTATATGATATTATTATATTGTGTTGGTTTTAAATTTAATTTATTAAGATATATTAAATTTAATAACTAATATGATAGAGATATAGTATCTCAGATTTAATTTATGAAGATAAATTAAATCTAATGGCTCTTTATTTAGATTAAATAAATAGGTTAAATTAAAACTGTTGGACAGATTTAATTTAAACTGAATTTATTTAATTAGCTCATCAAGATAATTAATTGTTAATTAATTTCGAAATTAATGATGATTAATTTTGAAATTTGAAAATAACCCTCATGGGTTATAAACTTGATAGAGCTGATAGACTCAGGGTACATCAGAATTGAGAGCCGCAAGTTAAACCCTTGGAGACATTAGAGGCGCTAGCACGCAGTCTCGGTTGGAGAGCATTCGTGTGGATACCGGTAGAGGGAACGGACCTGACGTGTTGGCTCCTAGAGATCGTGAAAACTCTGAATCATCAAAAAGGTATGAATCCTTCCAACTTGGTTTAAACGCCGTTGATAGATCCTCGATTAGGATCGGTGAACATTTTTCAAATTCTTCCGCTGTGCTTACCGATCCTTACAGTAGCCATTTAGGAATGCACTCTTTACATCCATTTGATACAGTTTGAATCCTTTGTTGCATGCAAAGACCAAGAGTACTCACCTAGCTTCCAATCTAGCCACTGGAGCATATGTTTCCTCATAATCAATTCCTTCTTCCAGATTATAGCATTTGGCCACCAATGTTGCCTTTTTTTCTGACAATAATTACATATTCATCGAGTTTGTTCTTAAATACCCATTTAATGCTAATGATCAGATGATACTTAGGTCGGGGTACCAAATACCAAACTTGATTTCTTTCAAACTAATTAAGTTCTTCTTGTATTGCTATTACATAATCATTGTCTGATAGGGCTTCATCAAAATTAGAAGGTTCTATTTCAGAAATAAATACAGAAATACTAACTTCATTAAATATTTTGTTTCTAATTTTCACACCTTCACTTACATCTCCTATGACTTGTTCTAGGGGATGACTCTTGTAATATTTCCAAGCTCTAGGTTGTCCTAGTGATTGTTCTTCTTTCTTGGTTTAGTCAACCTCTAGAATGAAAGGTTTAGGATTAGATTGACTATCCTCTTGATTTAAAATAATTTCCTGCTCATTGTCAATAATTTTTTTAGAGGATTTAAATTTATCGAACACAACATAAATTGATTCTTCAACAACACATGTTCATTTATTGAAAACTCTGTATGCTTTGCTTTGGTTAGAATAGCCTAGGAATATTCCTTCATTTATTTTAGAATCAAATTTTCCTAGGTTATCTTTACCACTATTATGATGAAACTCTTACAATTGAAGATGTGCAGATAAATAAGATTTGGCTTCCTTCCTTTGTATAGTTCGTACAGTATCTTTCCAAGTTTTGTTCTGATATACGCTCTATTTGAAATGTAGCATGCTCTGCTATTGCATCGGCCCAGAAAACGTGAGACACGTTCTTTTCATTCAGCATTGCTCTAACCATTTTAGTGAGTACTTTGTTCTTTCGTTCCACGACTCCATTTTGTTGAGGTGTCCTGGAGTGGAGAAATTGTGATCAATGCCATTAGTGTCACAGTAATCTCCGAAGGCTTGATTTTCAAATTCTCCACTGTGATCTGTCCTGATACCTGCAATAGACATACCTTTCTCATTTTGCATTTTCTTGGCAAAAACAATAAATTCATTAAAGGTTTCATCCTTTGATAATAAAAAAATAGTCCATATAAATCTAGAGAAATCATCAATAATGACCAATGAATATATGTTGCCACTAAGAATTTTAACTCTTGCTGGTCCAACTAAATCCATAAGTAGTAATTGAAGTAGTCTGTTGGTTGTGATCTCATTTTTTGATTTGAAAGATGATTTAGTTTGTTTACCCTTTTGACATGCATCACAGATCAAATCATTTTTGAAATTTACTTTGGGTAATCCAATCACTAAATCCTTTTTGAGTAACTTGCATGGTTGGTGCATATTGACATAAGCTAGTCTCTTATGTTATAGCCAACTTTCATCAGCGTTACCTAGAAAATAGTTTTTAGAAATATTTCTGCTTATATCAAGAGTATGGCAATTACCTTCCCTTTTTGCTCTGAGCTTTATTTTGAGATTCTTCTTATCTAATTGTAAGTCTTTCTTGTTTACAATTAGATATTCCTCTGAGTCAAATATTACCCAGTTGCCCTATCTGCACTTTGACTCAGCTTAGCAAGTTGTGACACAAGCCTTCAATGTAATATATGTAATACCCCGAATTTTGAGACTCGAGGCTAGAGAATAAGCCTGAGATTAGTGGATTGTTAAGCCCTGATTTAGCAAGATCCCAAATTGTGATTAAGGGTTAATGACTTTAAAAGTGGATATGGTTAGTGATAAATAGCCCTTTTGGAGAATATGATGTGATTTGGCACTCGAATGTGATTTGTGTGTGTTGTGAGCAGTGCCGAAACCCTGTATTTGAGTTCAATTGTGGATTAACATCCAAATTGACTTAGAATAGAGGGAAGAATTGAATGGTGTATTTTGTTGGAAATGGTGTCATAGTGTGTTTTGATGTCATTGGAATTGGTTTGGAACTTTGGAATGGAAAAGTTGCAATGTTAGGTTTTGAAATGTGAATTGTGTTGACATGTTGAGATTATTGTGAAAACATGTCAATGAGATGTGAATTTGATTGATTTTGTGTTTCCAATGAATTCCTTGCAAAAATTTATGTGGGAATGATGTTTGTTATGAAAATGGAACCATTGGAAGCAAAGATGCAAAATCTGAAATTCTGTCCAGTAAAACTCTATTCTGGGCAGTCAGTTTGTGTGAACGTTTTGAATGAACAAATGGTGTCTAAACATTCTGAAACTTTCTAGTCTTAAAGCCCACATCCCAAGCTTCAAAATGGACATATAATTTGTGCCATTTCATTTTGGGAACTGGGCGATATGACTGTCCAAATTTTGAGGTCGAAAATGGACTCTGTTTTGGGGCAGTGATGACATTTGTGTAATTCTGGAATTGTGTGGTGATTTCTAGTAATGGAAAATATTTTTCTAGTAAATAGAACTCCAATATCTTTCATTTGGCTTTGGGATTACCTCATTTCAATTTTTCTAGAATTAGTTATGATTTTGAAAATTTTGGGCAGAAATCTGCCAAAAATCAGAAAATTGAGAATTATGACATCATCATGTTACATTGATGACATAAGCATGGGATATGTTATTAAACGGTTTATTCCTTCTTCCTCCTCATTTCTGACGCTGAGAACAGCTGAAATAGAGAGAGAGCATATGGGATCTTTAGAGAGAGAAAGAGGAAGAAATCTCGTAAGGTAAGCCGATTTCTCCGATGATCTAGCTCCTAACGCGTATAACTCTGCTCCTAAGCTATTCTTCTATGTGATTCAAGGGTTGGAAGCTCAAATTTGCTTGTTGAAGTGAGCTAGGGTTCAGCCACTCTTGAGAAAAGCTAGTGGGAGCTTGAGGTAACTTCCAAACTCTTGTGTATTGACTATTCTGGTTGCTGTGGACAATTTAATCGGTGAAATTTCGCCGGATTGTCATTGGTTTCAAAAATGGAAAATGGGTGTGTGGGGCTGTTATTCTGCCTAAATTTGTACTAAATGATAGTTGTAACCTAATGGAATGGAATGCGTTTACAGAGCCGAAACCGAAAAACCCCAATTTTTCCCGGGGAATTGAGAATTTCGGCCAAGGCTAGTTTGGAGGGGTTAGAGATGGAGTTTCAATGATTTGATGATTCCATTGAGTTCAGGAACGAAAATTAGGTGGGGTTACAGTTGGTCACTTTTTCAGAAAAGGCCGAAAAAGTATAATTACGAAAATGCCCCTGAAACCCTTAAAGTGGGGCTGCCAAGGGTAATGTTGTAATTTGACATTGAATTTGATAATTCTGAGTCTGTAAAATGGATTCCTTAGGCGAAAATATGTTAGGATAGCCCAAGATAGAATTTCAGGAAAAGTATAGCTGGACTGGGTATGGCGGGGCCAGGTCGCGTCCCTGAGGGTATTTTAGTAAATTTTCAATATAGCCTCATATAACCCCCAGAAACACTATAGAAGTGTCTAAATAGTACATTTGACATTGTAGGATCGAATGTGAAGCCCTGAGTTGCTGGCACGCAAATCGAGGAGAAAAGACTGGAGGTAAGGGACTTACCTTACTTGCATGTATTTGATATCTTTGCTTGTGTAGTGATGTATGTGATTGCTTTACTTGATTGTGTAGAGCATATTTGAATAAATAAGGCTCTATTTCTGTTTTACTGTGGCCATAGTTTTGTTACATGAAATATTGAGCATGCAGAAATGTCATTATGGGGCATGCATCTAGATAAAGCTAACATGCCATACACATATCATCTATCATGCATGCATTATGGTATCTGTTTCCTACTGGGATTCTCTCGAATCTCACCCTCCCCTACCAACAATTTAGACAGGGCAAGTGGCTCGTGGAGGGAGCAGCTAAGACTCCTTCGAGATGAGGGTTGGTAGTTGGTTATCAATGAGTTGTGAAGACTATATATGATTCAGCTGAATATAGGGTTATGAATTTGAGATGAGATTGTGTAATCCCCATTTGAAGAATTGTAATGGGCAATTGTGCCCTGTGTATCTTTAGCGAAGGTATGTACCCGGGATTGCCGGGATGATTATGTTGTGCACTCTGATATTTATATGAATGTGATTTATCTTCGTTTAGTAATTGTATTCTAAATGTGAATATGAGACCAAGTTTATAAATGATTTTGAAAGGTATTTGTGAAACCCCGTCATGTGATGGGTTAGTAAATGTTATTTAATTATTATTGGTCTCTGTTTCATTTTAATTGTGTATTTCGGATATAATTACGGAAGGGGGTTACAATATACGTCTTTAACTTGTATACCTTTGTCATTTTTTATTTCACCAATTCCTACTATCTTTTTAGATTGATTTCCTCTAAATTTTACCTTTCCACCTTCCTTAGGTCGCAGTATGGTAAAACTTTCAAAATCACTTATTAGATCTCTAGAGCATCTACTTTCTATATACCATTTGTTGCCTTTGGTTGCTTTAAGATATATCTGCATTTAAATACAATTAAGTTTTAAGTACCCACATCTTTCTAGGTCATTTTGGGTTAGTACAAATTATTTTATGAACATAAGAGCCTTTAGGTACCCATTTGTAGGTTCCTATTTTTCCTTTCTTTTTATGAATGCATGACGAGGTATAATGACCCTTTTTATTACTGTAATTGCAATATACAAAAGGATTCGACGTATGAACAAAATGTTGAAAATGACTCAAATATATCTTACCTCCTGTTTTCTTTCTTCCTTTCTTTCTGTCTGTTTTTGGATCATATCCAATACCATATCAATCATTTACAAATCGTTGAGCTTTTAAATTAACATTTAATATTTCACTACCTTTAGTAAATTTTTCAAGAGTCGTAGTGAGATTAATATTTTTCTTTTTCAAAGAAGAGCAATTTTCACAAACTTTTTCTAAATTCTCTTTAAGTTCTTCTTCAAGAACTTTGTTTTTCCTTTTGAAAACAACTAGTTCTTTAAATACTTTGATGAATTCAGAATTTAAAGCATTATATTCAGAAGTAATTCATCATAGGTAGGATCAAAATCAGTTACGTCTACTTCTATTTCTTCTTGAGCAACCAGACAGATATTAGCTACTTCTTCTTTATCGCTATCTTCATCAGAAGAACTGTCTCCCCATATAGCAGATATAAAAGCTTTCTTCTTGTTGAAGAACTTGCATTTTCTCTTTTCTTTGCTCTTCTAAATCAATTCCAGACATTCTGGCTTGATATGACCTGGTTTTCCATATTCATAGCAGATGATGTGTTCTTTACTACTTGTTCCTCCTTTTTGAAAATTTCTTAATCCTTGGCCTTTCTTGTAAAATTTTCTGAATCATTTTATTATCAGGCCCATTGCATCATCGTCAAGATCCTCATCATCTTATTGGGTTTCCTCTTTTACTTTTGGTGCAATACCTTTCTTTTCCTTGTCACCAATATCTTCTAGCTCTCGTTTGAACTTTAATTTGCTTTCATATTCAGAGAGACTTCCGAATAAAGAAGTGACTAATCGCATTGATTCGCCTTTTGCTTCCTCTATCACAATGACTTTGGCCCCCCATTCTTTTGAAAGTATGTTCAATATCTTTCTTACTTGGGTATGTTGATTATAGACATTCCCAAGTGCTACAAGTTGATTAACAAGACAAGTATATCTAAGTTCAAATTTAGCTATTGACTCACCTGATTTCATTTGAAGTCAAACTCAGTAACTAGAGTATTGATTTGGTTTTCTTTTATTCCTAAAGTTCATTCGTGAGCTATTTCCAAAGCTTGCCATATTCCTTAGCTGTTAGAAGTGCATAAATTCTGAAATACTCATTTTGACTTAAAGAACTTTGAATTATTAGAATTGCCTTACTGTTAAGAGTAATGAGTTTCTTGCCTTTCTCTTCATACTCTACTGGTGTCTTTGGAACTTTATGTGAATCTACAATCTTTACAGGTTCATAGTTTCCATTCTCAATCACCTCCCACAATCCGTATTCTGTAGCCATTACAAATACTCTGAACTTTGCTTTCTAGAAAGAGAAGTGTTCTTCGCCACTGTAACCCGGTGGTCTCGTCATAAAAGCTCCGTCGGGAAGTATTCCTTCACCCATGCTTGCCATTAGGTCCTTATTAGGTTGTTATACCTGAACAAGAAGACCTACGCTCTAATACAAAATGTTAGTATAACTGTTTCACCCAAGATGAGGGGTAAATTGGGTGAGCACAGTAAATTCATTCCATATATAAAAATTGACTGGAAATTTAAAGCAATTAAGAGCTAGGAGAAATATCACCGAAGTATACACCGGGAGTTATACTAGTTCAGCCACAACCACTTTGACCTACATCCAATCCTCAGAGCTTCTCTGAGGTTTCACTATACCTTCCAAGATTCAATGAGTTCTTGGTACCTCAGTACACAACAAGTTCCTTTACTAGACACTCCTCCCCCTTACACATTGTAATCAAATCCCCAACTTAAAGTTCCACAACCTTAAGTTGCCTCAATAATAAATATTGAGTTTGTAATGAAAATATCTCTCATAGAGCAAATATATAATCACTGAAGTACAAGAATGAATATAAGAAAACAAAGCACTAAGAATATGTTGATTGATGTATGTTCCTGTGTTCTCAATTGTTTTGTTCTATTCTACGTTGAATGTTCCCATATTTATAGTTGAATTTGTAATAGCTATTGGAACTATTTCAACATACTCGTTAGATTCGCGCAGCTTCGTTTGACCATTCTTCAAATTTGAAAACTTGCCATTTGCGGTAGGTGAGCATTTCGGACATTGTGAACGATATGTTTGACTTTTCTCTCAATGCAAGATCTCTTCATTATTTCTCAGTAAATATACTCAGAATAATAAAACAATGAAAGATTAATCATATAGACAACAAATCGATAAGCAACAGATTAAAATCATGTTTTCTAAACTTTATTACTCAAGTGGTCACTCAAGTGATCTTAATCAATCACTCGAGTAATCTTAATCCATTATTCGGGTGATCATTCAAGTGATCCATTGAAAAACTTTACAGAAAGTAGGTCAGTGACTCTTGACCTTATCATTTGAGTGGTCGCTCGAGTGATTCATTGGTATTACTTGAGTGGTCCCTCGAGTGATCCCTTCAAAATATTGGCAGAAACTTCACTGCCTCTTTTCTTACGTGGTCACTCGAGTGATCCTATGTCATCACTCGAGTGATCGCTTGAGTGATATCATGCAAATCTTGACAGAGATCTTTCTGGAACTATTTAACACATATTAATTGAGTGGTCACTCGAGTCATAAAGAATCATTACTTGAGTGATCTCTTCAGAAATATGCCAATGATGCTTTCTCCTATTCTCTGACTTCCATCTCTTCTTCATCGCTCGAGTGCCCACTCAAGTTATGGCTTTCCCTGCCACCAAGAACTTAAATACTTTGTCTAAAACTCTTTTTTCTATTATCAAAACCTTTTATAGGATCAATCCAATCTTTGTTAAGTATCATACATGTGCACTGTTTATTATGAGCATTGTTACATGAGTGGGTAATTGAGTATGTGAAGCTACGCTATTGAGAGGTATTTTTCACCATTATGGCCTACTACATTAGGGCTCATCCCAATTGTTGTTTACATGTGCTACCACAGGCCATATAGGTTAAGTAAATTTTGACCACACATGTTTATGTTACTGTGCACCATGCAAAATGTAATACTATTGGTCACACTGCCTTAACAGCATATTTTACGTACTACCTTTCAGCCTCAAGGTTACTTGTGATTTTCATTGATGTAACCAAGACCCGGTAATAACCAACGCCATGGCTATGTCAGGGGTGTATCCTAATCATGGGGTTAATTAATTGCTCTAATGGGCTACCTTACCATTGACCACATAGGGTAAATCACTATACGCCATACAGGTTGTGTTACTATTGACCACACAGGTCTAATCATGATCTAGGATAATCAACATTGGTGCAAATATCAACCTCTCCTGTTGTCCTCAAAAGTTATACATAGATTTACTATTCTTCCGCTACCTGCTTTAATGTTTTATCTCCTCATATGAGCTTTAATAATGGCAAGATGATTTGATAGGAGTTCCATAGGAACCTCCTATAACATTTAAATGAACCCAAAATCTATGTAGTTCTGTGATAGTTCTTGCCCTATTTCAACCTAATGTCGTGTCTATTTTAGTAGGATATGATAAATCTTATTCTGTGAGAAATCACCATTCAACAAGTTAAGCTCTGAAAGCCAAAGTATATAGTAATTTCCCAGCACCACTCATAGGTGCTTCTCATGTTCTTCTCTACTTCACGAGTAGATCAGAATATCAACACTAAGTCTATAACAATCCTCTATCAACTGGGGATTAGACTTTCCTCAGAAGATAGGGTGGTCAGCCTCTATCAACAGCAACCACTTGGTGACTGAACTGTGCTACTCATGTTTACAAAATGTCTCCCTTAGGAACATGCCTAAGCAAAGGTTCCTGTTTAGGTTCCTCATCTGTATGGGTTCATTTTCCTATTCACTACTAAATCTAGAACCTCAACATCACCAGAACATCTTCTAAAACACCCCTCAGATGTTTTATTGATCGGTCAGCCAGAAGTAATGAAAATATGGTCGGCTTTACCTCTCCAAGACCAAGTTTATTGTAGATAGATAGAGGCATGAGGTTTACACTTACTCCAAGGTCACAAAGTGCTCTTTCAAAATGACATTGAACTATGGTGCAAGGTATGCAAAAGCTTCCTTGATCTTTCAGCTTTGGTGGTAATTTCTTTTGGAGAATAGCATTGCACTCCTAAGTAAGTACAACTATTTCAAATTCCTCAATTTTATGCTTATTTGAAAGAATGTCCTTCATGAATTTTGCATAACTAGGAATTTGGGAAAGAGCATTTACAAAAGGAATGTTGATGTGCAACTTTTTGAAAACCTCCAGAAACTTTACAAATTGCTTGTCTAGCTTTGCCTTCGCAAGTCTTTGAGGGTATGGAACTAGTGGACATATGGAGGAGGATTGTCTGGAAAGCTGATTCTTCTTGATATTACATCCTCCTCCTTCTGTTCTTATACTTCCTTCTTCTGTTCTTCTCCGCTTTCTTTCTTTTCTTCGTCATCCTTCTTTTTAATTAAAGGATATTTCAATTCTTTACCACTTCTTAGTGCAATGGCCTTCACATGCTCTCTTGGGTTTCTTTCAGTGTCACTTGGTAAAGTTCCTGGTTGTTTAGAATTCAGCATATTGCAATTTGGCCTATCTGGATCTCCAAGTTCTTTATTGAGGCATCTTGGTTTTTGAGTGTTGCATCAGTCCTAGCCATGAAATAAGCCAGTGCATCTTCCACATTTACTTTCTGCTGTAGTGGATTTGGTTATTGAAGAACTTGTTGCTAGTAGTTCCCTTACGGCTTGAACACATTTTGATTATTCCTCTAACTAAAGTTTGAATGATTTCGCCAACCTGAATTGTAGGTGTTTGAGAATGGGTCATTCCTTTGATTTCTAATGAAGTGAGCTTGCTTCGGCATAAATGGGTGTCCTTCATGACATTGTGTGCTCACATGAGGTCCTCTACATTGATCGCAAGCTTCAATAGGAGTACTAATTGCTTGGTTTGTCAAAGAGCCCACTTACTTGGATATAGATGCAACTGAGAAGTCAATGTTGTAAGGGCATCCAACTCGTGTACTCCAAGTGCTTTCTTTGAAATATTACATTCAGAAGGCCATTGGGGTATGCATTGACTGCCATCTCCTCAAGTAGATTGTAAGCATCATCTATATTTTTTCCCATTAAAGATCCTCCAGCTGCAGCATCTACAAGAATTCTGAAGATGTGTGTCATCCCACTATAGAAAGTTTGCAGTTGCCACCAATTTGGTAACCCATGATGAGGACATCTCCTTAGCAACTCCTTATATCTTTCCCATGCTTCATAGAGGCTTTCTTGTTTATGCTGGGTGAATGAGGCAATTTCATTCCTCAATTTAGCTGTTTTTGCTAAAGGAAAGGATTTCTCCAAAAATTTCTGCACCATGATCTCCCATGTAGTTATGCTTCCTACAGGTAGCGATTGTAACCAACTCTTAGCCTTATCCCTGAGTGAGAAAGGAAAAAGTTTAAGTATAATGGCATAATCAGTAACACTATTATGCTTGAATGTGTTGCAGATTTCTAGGAAGTTGGCTATATGTGCATTAGGATCTTCTAGTGATAAACCACTGAACTGATTTGCTTTCATCATCTGGATAACTGCAGGCTTAATTTCAAAGTTGTTACCTGCTACTGGTGGTCTTGTGATTTCAGAATTTGTCCCCATGACTGTTGGTGTTGTATAGTCACTGAGGATTTTGGTATCTATTGTTTCTCCCCCCAGATTTGCCATCGGATTGCTTAGGATTGAAGTAGATTGCTTCCGAACTCTTCGATTTCTTCGACAAGTTCTTTTGATCTCTGAATTAAAAGGCAATAGTTCAGTTCCCTTCGATATGGTCATACACTAAGCAAACATGAAAAGAAATACAAGACACCAAGAAGAAAAATAAATGTAATATGAAGACCAAATTAGTATTAAAATTTCTTGGTCTTGATATTAATGACAACAATCCCCGGCAACGGTGCCAAAAACTTGTTACGAGTGTAGATGATTAATTTACTAGTGCAAATGTACATTGTTGTAATCAAGTAATATAGAAGTGAGTAGAGTATTGTTCCCTCGAGGATTGATCACTAAGTACCAAAATGAGTAATTTTAACTCTATTTAGTTGATCGATTAGTTGGTGATTGAGAGTATAAAATAAAAATTGAGTAAATATGAATGCAATTGATATGAAACAACTATGAGAAAAAGCCCTAGGGGTCAGATTTCATTTAACAAATTTTGAATTGAATCACTTATCTATTCTAGCCTAATTTATTCCACATAATTATAGTCGAATTTCCCTAATTTAAGTACTAGCCTCTTCCAAGGTCTAGCAATTCTATAATCAATTGCTAATCCAATATATTCCTATATGAATTTAACCAATTAATTATGCATTAAGATTTATGGAACTCAATAAGACTACACAACTCATATGAATATATTCCTATTTCATATGCAAGTCATGGTTTTAATTATAGGATCTACACACATGTATCTCCTTCCGGTCTCAACATGCATATTGAAATCATTCAAACGATGGCCAATCAAATGAAAGCATTAAGAACAATAATTAAAACTCAATCATGAAGAAGAAATTAAAACTAGATTTAATAAGTTAAAATTCAATCCGTCATTAGTAAGCTAACATCATTACCTTAGGAAAATAGAAATTTAGCTCATGATGAAATTAAAAATAAAACCAAAATAAATTGAAAACTTCAAAAATATTGCATAAAGCTTGAATGAAAACCTCAAAAAAATATTGCATAACACTTGAATATTAAATTTTGAAATATAAATATACGATCAAAAGATACATGAAAAATAGAGAAATCTAGTCGTCTATTTAGGAGGTAAAACCTTTCATGTAGGCGGCATGCAGAAAGTAATAGAATACTAAGCCTTCTATGTAGGAGGTGTAACCCCTTGCCTCGAAAACGGTAATTATAATTCAAAATATGTGATTAAAATGAAATAGAGACCAATAATAATCAAACTCATTTATAATCCCTTTCTTACGGAAGGGTTTTCATAAATATTTTCAAAATTTCTACCTTACCCTGGTCTCAAATTCCACAATTCGAATATAATTACCCTATGCTGTTACATCATATTTACATATCAGAGTGTACAACAAAATCCTGGCAACCCTCGGGTTTCATATAAATACTATGGGTTGACAAACTCCCGTATAGGGGATTACACAGTCATATCCAAAATAGTATCCACATCCTATTAATGTACAGTAATCCCAAACCAAAATTTGATACCCAACAAACAAAAGTATACTATTGTGAGAGTTCTAGCCACCTTTAGTCGTCTCCTTCTCTTTGGAGCCACTTGCCTTATCTGAAGGTTAGTCAATGAAAAGAATGAGATTTAAGAGAATCTCAGTAGTAACATATCACTTATACTATACATGATCACACATCATGCAAGTAAATCACCAAGCAGCAGCAGCACATAACACACCCCACCCTCAGCCCCCTTTTACCGCCAGGAAGGCACGTAATCCTTACCCGAACCATTGTTAGTGACTTAGGGACTACTGGTGTGGTAGTGCATACATATAGCCTTATGGCTCACATAGCCCTTTAGCCCACAAATAGCCTTTCGGATTTCACAAATAGCCTTTCGGCTCACATATCCACAAGCTTTACAGCATCCGAAATCATCACAAACCAATGATATAACACACATACAATGCATTACATATAGTATAAGAGAAAGATTCACTACCTTGTTCTTTCTGATTGTGCTCTAGCGCAAGTGGATCACGAACAGGGTAAATATCGAATCCTATAATTCCAAATGCACCATTTAGACACTTCCATAGTGTTTCTGGGGGTTATATATGTCTATAATGAAAATTTATAAAAAAGCCCCTGGTCCGGCTGTACCTTTCTCGAAATTCTCAATTGGGCTATTCTAGCATATTTTCGGCCAAGGAATCCATTTCTGGACTCAAAATTATCAAATTCAATGTTAAATTACAAATTTACCCTTGGCAGCCTTACTTTAAGGGTTTCAGGGGTGTTTTCATAATTATGCTTTTTCGACCTTTTCCGAAAAAGTGACCAATTGTAACCCCACCTAATTTTCCCTCCTGAACTCAATGGAACCATAAAATCATTGAAAATCTAACTCTAAGACCTATTTCTAGAGCTGGCCAAAATTTATGTGTTCTCTAGGGAAAATCGGGGTTGTGTGATTTCAGCTCCGTAAACGCGTTCCTTTCTACTCCTAGCCACTTTATTAACTATTACATTAGGTTATAACTACCATTTAAACCAAAATTGGGTAGCATAACCCTTAGGTAACTCAATTTTCAAAATTTAAAACCAACGGCAATCCGGCAAAATTTCACCGATTAAATTGCCCACAACAGCCATAATAGTTAATATATGAAGGTTTGGAAGTTACCTCAAGCTCCCACTAGCTTTTTCTCTTCTTGGCTGAAACCTAACTCTCTTTAAATAGAAGATTTGAGCTCCAACAACCTCTAAGTACATGAAAGAGAAGCTTAGGAGTAGAGTTATACGCGTTAGGAACTAGATCGTCAGAGAAATCAGCTTACCTTGAGAGTTCTCTTATCTTTCTCTCTCTAAACTCTCTCAACTCTTCTCTCTCTAATTTCAGATCTGTGTGCATGAAAATGGGCTGGAGAAAGAAGGATGATGATATTTAATATCATATATTATATGACATTTAATTATTAATTTAATTTCCAATAATTTCAGATTTTTCAGAAATTCTGGCAGATTTCTGCCCAAACTTTGAAAAATCATAACTATTTCTAGAAAAATTAAAATAGGGTGATTCTAAAGGCTATAGAACCTTTATTGAGTCTATTTTTAAGAAAAAATATAGCCTTTTACTGGCTGGAAGTATAGCATTCCCAGAGTTAATTTCTTTGACCGATGCTCCAGAAAATAATCAATTTCGCTGGGCAAACTTCAAAAATTCATAACCCTTAGCTCAAAAATCGAAATGACACAAATTATATGTCCATTTTGAACCTTGACATGTGAAATTTAAGACTGGAAATTTTTAGAATTTTTAGACACCATTTTCCTATTCAAAATGTCCATACAAACCGACTGCCTTGCACAAAATTACACTTGACAGTTTTTCCAATTTTCAATCAATGTGTTCAATGGCTCCAAAATCAACAATCAAACCTATTCCAACACAATTTTTCACAAGAAAACCATTGTAATTACTAAAATAACCAAATTTCTATCACACATTCTCCAAAAATATTTATTCAACAATAATCACATCCACCTTTGAAGTCATTAGCCCTTAATCCCATTTTTGGGTCATTACAAGAGGCATGCAGAAAGTAATACAATACTAAGCCTTTCATGTAGGAGGCATGCAGAAAGTAATACAATACATGAAATTAAATATAAAAAATAATACAATTTATTCAGAACTGTCAGAGAAAAGATCTCTCCCTGTTAGAGAAGGATCTCTAACTGTTAGAGAAATATCTCCATGCCTTCCCTACTTCCTCCTCATTTTGCGAAGAGGCACATCTATATATAGGCAGGCGAAGTCCTTTCATGAGTGTGTCCATTGCTTTTTTTTTTTCTACAGGTGCTACAGTGTTTAGTGCTTCTTTTCACACATGAATAATGATTTCTCAGTAGACTTACGCATTTTTCCACGACTGATATAGTTCTTCCATCCGCTACAGTCACCTCTGTCTACTACATTAACGGTCTGCTACAGTGATTCTATCATGAATAGTGACCGCCGCTACAGAACTGACCTTTTTGTTAGAGCAAGTGTTTCACCCAAGAGGGGGGTGAATTGGGTGATACTAAAAATTTCGTTGCAAATATAAAATTTGACAGTGAAATTAAAACAGTAAGGAGTAAGGAGAAATATCACCGAAGTGTACACCGGGAGTTATACTGGTTCAGTCACAACCACTTTGACCTACGTCCAGTCCTCAGAGCATCTCTGAGAGTTTCACTATAACTTCCAAGATTCAATAGGTTCTTGGCACCTCAGTACAAGCAAGTTCCTTCACCTGGACACTCACTCCCCCTTACAAATCATAATTCAATCCCAACTTAAGGCTCCACAACCTTAAGTTATCTCAATAACAAATATTGAGTTTGAATGAAATATCTCTCTCACAGAGTGAATAAGAATCACTGAAGCATAGAAATACAATTACAATATAAAACAGAGTAATAAACTTGATGATACGTTTGTGTGTGTTCTTGTTGTTATCTCTGTTTGGATGTTTCCATATATATAGATATGTTAGTGAAGACCGTTGGAACATTTTCTTTTCGTCCATTGGAGAGTGCGCAGCCACTATTGACTTTTCCAGTTTTTGAAAAATATCCGTTGGCGGTAGGTGGTATTTGAACTTCTCATTTGACTTTCCTTACTTGATATGATTTCTTTATTGTTCATCTATAAATAAGCTAAGAATACTAATACAATGAAAGGTTAATCATATAGGAAGCAAAATAATGAACGTTGGAATGATTTCTGAATTTCTGGGTTTGCTTACTCGAGTAGCTACTCGAGTATCCCTTGAAGTTTACTCGAGTACTTACTCGAGTATCATCGGGAAAACTGTGATAAATTTCAAGTCAACACACAGGTATAAGATTACTCGGATAGTGCATGGAATAAACTAAATTTCAAACCTTTGGAAATAGTTCTTTACTCGGGTACCTACTTGAGTAATACACTGAAAACTTCATAGGTTACTCGGGTACTAACTGGAGTAAACTTTCAAATAAACTTTTGGTTATTCGATGCTTTACTCTAGTAATGTTGGCAGGATTTCAAGGCCGAGAGCACTTCAAGTTTGATTACCTTGTTACTCGAGTACATACTCGAGTAAACTTTCTTTTTGTGCATTACTTACTCGGGTAATGACTTGAGGTTTTCCTTCAAACATAATACTGCATACTCAAGTACATACTCGAGTAATCCACTTAGAATAAAATATTAATTACTTGCATACTAGAGTAATGACTCAAGGAAAATGAAATAAAATTAGATCAAGTTATTCGAGTACTACCTTCAGGTTTTTGCTTACCTCAATAAGTTACTCGAGTAGCTACTCGAGTAACATTGGCAGTAGTACAAAATACCGAGCGCAACACATTTTCTGAACAGAGTAACTCGAGTACATACTCAAGTATCATTAGCGGGCCGAGAGCAACTTGAAAACTTTTACATGGTTACTCGAGTAACATTGGCAGGCTGTGAGCAACTCCAAGTATTTACCTGGTTACTCGAGTGGCTACTCGAGTAACATTGGCAGGCCGAGAGCAACTCCAAGTATTTTACCTGGTTACTCGAGTAACATTGGCAGGCCGAGAGCAACTCCAAGTATTTTACCTACTCGAGTAACATTGTCAGGCCGAGAGCAACTTGAAAACATTTACACTATTACTCGAGTACTTACTTGAGTAACATTGGCAGGTTACTAGAAGGTGCCTCTGGTTACTTCAAGTTTTGTCTTATTACTCGAGTACGTACTCGAGTAATGCCTTAGAAAAATTGCTTCTGATCAAGTTTCTCAGCTTTTTCTCTTGGCATTTCTTCATTACTCCAATGCTTACTTCAAGTGATGCTCTTCCTTATTTTTACTTTGTTCAACCTTATTTATTAATCAAATCTTTTTCATAATATCTTTTGTTATCATCAAAATATGAGATCTAACATTCTCCCCCTTTTTGATGATGGCAAAACTTGGTAATTTTTAACAGGTTTTTCAAATTGAATTCTCAATACTTCTTGTATTCAAAGATTATTTTGAAAAACTTATTAAATTTAGATTCCAAGTGTTTTTAAACATAATGTACACCTTGCATACACAACAACTTCATTAGTCCAACAATGTAACATAATTTAAAGCTTGAATGGACTTGAAATGAAATCATAACATAAATAAACTTGCATTAACCTTAAAAATTATATTACATGATAACAAGATAAAAACTTAACAAGTTTGAAAAGACAATAGACTCCAAAAGACTCCCTAAAACCCATATACACCCAAATATCCCTAAATTAAGCACAGACACTTCCACAAAATCACTTCAAGTTCTTCTCCCCCTTTTTGTCTTCATCATTCAAGAGGAGGATTGGAAGGCTTGACCATGGAAATAGGCTTTACTGGAAGAACTAAGCCACCATCTGGACTAGAAGAGTCAAAAGAGCTAGAAGAAACTGGTTCAGGCAGATTCACTGGAGGGATATGGATGTCATCTCTGGGAGGAATAGAAGAAGGTTGAAAGGCAACCATAGTAGTGGTCGCAACCTCAGGAATATGATGTTCAGAGGAGGAGGAGGGAGATATTTCCTTAGTGTGGGTAGGTGATGGATTAGGTTTAGGAGCGGTTTCAGGCTGAGGTTTAGGAGGGGAATCATCAATGACGATATGTATGGTCTCATTGGTGTCTGGGTTATCCACTGAATAAAGGATGTCTTTGGCTTGAAGCTCAGGTGGACTAGAGACCGGAGGAATAGAGGGTTCATCCTCAGTGAGAGGAGTATCAGAGGGAGGATTCTCTGGAGGTGGAGGTACAGAAGAAGATGGACCGGCAGAAGGTCCGGGACCCAATGAGTCCAATCGTGCTAGAATCAATCTCAGTATCTCACCCTGGGCACGTTGTTCAGCTAGCAACTCCTCATGCCTCTTATCCATTTTCTCAACCAACTCTGCCATTTTGTAGTTCATGTTGGTTATCAGTTCAGCATTTGTGTTGGCTATATCCACATGGAATCCTCTGAGCATGTTCTCCATGAAATGCTGAAGTGTGGCATTGAGGAAGGAGGGTGATGATGTTGATGATGTGGTGGCAGCTGGAGCCGATGACTGAGTGTCGTCTATCTTGCTAGTCTCAGCCTCAGTCTTCTTCTTCTTCTTTGACCCAGACTCCAGAGGGCCTTTGAGAGGGATGTCAATATTCAGCTTCCCAATCTGATTTCTCCCAACCGGAGTCATCCTCTCAATAGGCTCCTTGCTATCCAAATACCATATCTTATTCTCTTTCAGAATAAGTGATACTATCTGAGGATATGGCATTGGTGTGGTAGTCTTCCCATCCACTCTGTATCTTTTCATCTCAGAAAAGATATACTCCCCCAAATCCTTCTGTTCCTTCAGGAGAAGTGAAGTAAACCACCTAAAGTCCCTATCAGAGAAGTGGGTATAGTTGTTGGCCTTGTTCACAAGGGATCTAGAATAGATGTACCATAGAACCCTGTGATGATCACACATATCACTCGGTTTGAAATTTAAAGGGCCAACTAACTCACCGGGTTTAAGGACAGAAAATATTTGGTTTGGTTCAAGTTGGGAGTAAATATCATCCAGGGGGTTCTCTATCCCTAACCACATGTTTATCTTAGAGGGTGATATGAGGATTTTTTGTCCTCTCACTATGGTGGTCATCTCTTCCTCAGCTGAGGTTCTGTTTGGCTCATCTAGGATCTCAAGATTACAGTAAAAATGTGTGATTACTTTTGTACATAAAGGTAATCTAATGGATAGCCAAGGCATAAAAGGATCTAGATATGGACTAAGGTCATGCTTCAATACCTCTTGAAGTAACTTGAGGTCCACATAATGTGTCTTGCACACCTTTCTTCTGGAAAACTGAGATAGATACTTTGGAGACTCCACCAACTTGTTGACATTGAATCCCTTTGGAGGGTTGGTGATCTCCTCTTCTGGCAATTTGGATTTCTTGGAAGACTGCCCCTTCTCCATTTGATCAGGTATGCTTGCCATAGCCTTAGCCACATTCTTGTCATACTTGGGGTTTTTAGAAGGCTTTGGTGTGAAAGAGGGGGTAGAGGAATCAGAGGGAGTAGGAAAGGGAGATTTGGCACTCTTCCCTTTCCCAGTAGAGGTGCTCTTTTTGGATTGAGCCCTTGTAACAATAGGCTCTTTGATCACAACCCCTTTTGGTTTCAGTTGAACTTGAGGTTGGAGTTGGATTTTGGCTTTTGATCTCGGGGTAAGTTTTCTTCTCTTAGTGGGAGGAGAAGAAAGAGGATCAGGGTGTTGTTGGGATTCAGAGGAATCTGTGGGAGTGACATTTTTGGTCCTAACCATATTGAATCAGAGAAATATGAAAATTTCAGAAAAACAGAGCTAAGAGTCGCGAGTTAGGGCACTGAAAATCTGAGCAAAATAGGAAGTTTTTGGTGATGAAATCTGTTGGGTTTTGACGGAAATGAAGCAAGGAATCGATTGTGAAAAGTTTTTGTAAGAGGGTATAGTGATTTACTCGAGGAGATTTTGTGGAAATGATCGAGTTTGCGACAGTTAAAGACCTAAAACCCGACGTTACTCGAGGCCTTACTCGAGTAATCTTCAAGTTTACTCGAGTAATCTTCAAGTTTACTCGAGGCCTTACTCGAGTAATCATATAGAAAATATCTAAAATAATTCATTTAAATTGCGTACCTGGCATGAATAATATTGTAATTATCTATGTATGTTCCCTCGATCATTTGCAACCAATTTTGAGCAGTTTTGAGTCATTTTTCATCAATTTGGAAATTTGGACTTGCAGTTACTCGAGTTCTTACTCGAGTAAGCTTCAAGTTTACTTGAGGCTCGCCTCGGGTAACCTGTCTTTTCAACTTATGACTCTTCATTTCTTTGTAACTGAACCATTAGATTTAAATTCCAAGTAACTTGATCCGTTACTTCCAATTTTGAAGTCCATTACTCGAGTACATACTCGAGTAAAGTGCTTCTTTACTTCAAGTTGTTCCTCGGGTAATGCTTCTCTGTTAGTCATAACTTCAAGTTGGTACTCCAGTAAATGTGTCCTCTGATAACCTCTGTTTTTGTTTCTTAAAACAGAATTTCTACCTTCCTGCAAAACAATTTTCTATACACTCCGATGCTTAAATTAATAATCATCAAAACATTATCAAATGACTTCATCTAATATTATGAGAAACTTAAATAACTTACAACTCATTGGGATTTACCATTCCCAATTCTCTTCTAATGTATAGAAATTGATCATTTGCAAGGGGTTTTGTGAAAATACCAGCTAGTTGAAGATGAGTAGGAATGAATATCACTTTCACATCTTTCTTTTGAACATGATCTCTGATGAAGTGATGTCTGACATCGATATGCTTGGTTCTAGAATGTTGAACTGGATTCTTTGCCAAGCTTATCGTATTGGTATTGTCACAATATATTGGTATTTCTTTGAGATAAATACCAAGATCTTGTAGTTGTTGTTTTAACCATATCACTTGTGCACAGCAACTTGAGACCGCAATATATTCGGCTTCCGTTGACGAAAGAGACACTGTATTTTGTTTCTTGCTAAACCATGATACAAGAGATCCTCCAAGAAATTGTCCTTGTCTGTTGGTGCTCTTTCTGTCTGTCTTGTATCCTCCATGATCAGAATCTGAATATGCAACAAGATATTCACTTCTTCTTTTGGGATACCACAGACCCAATTCAGTTGTGTCAGCAAGGTATCTAAAAATTCGTTTGACCGTTTCAGCATGTAATTCCTTTGGTGCCGATTGATATCTTGCACATATGCCAACACTAAATTGGATGTCTGGTCTGCTTGCCGTGAGATAGAGTAATGATCTAATCATTCCTCTATATTTTGTGATATTGTAGTCTTTCCCTTTGACATCAGCATCAAGCAACGTTGTTGAGCTCATAGGCGTGTCCGAGCCATTTGCTTCATCCATTCCATACTTCTTCAATAGCTCTTTTAAGTACTTTGTTTGAGATATGAAGATTCCATTCTTTCTTTGTTTGATTTGCAAACCAAGAAAGAAACTCAATTCTCCCATCATTGACATCTCAAACTCTCCCTGCATTATCTCAGAAAATTCCTTGCACAGAGATTCATTAGTAGCACCAAAAACAATGTCATCAACATATATCTGAACAATCAAAATATCATCGTGTTTTCATTTTATAAAGAGTATTGTATCAACTTTTCCTCGCACAAAACCTTGATCAATAAGAAACTTACTGAGCCTTTCATACCATGCTCTAGGAGCTTGTTTTAAACCATATAAGGCCTTTTTGAGTTTGAAAACATGGTTAGGTTTAGTAACATCCTTAAAACCTAAAGGTTGTTCTACATACACTTCTTCCATAATGTAACCATTTAGAAATGCACTCTTTACATCCATTTGATAGAGTTTGAATCCTTTGATGCATGCAAAGGCTAAAAGTACACATATAGCTTCCAATCTAGCCACTGGAGTATACGTTTCCTCATAATCAATCCCTTCTTCCTGATTATAGCCTTTGGCCACCAACCTTGCCTTGTTTCTGACAATAATTGCATATTCATCGAGTTTGTTTTTGAATACCCATTTAGTTCCAATGATCGGATGATCCTTGGGACGAGGTACCAAATCCCAAACTTGATTTCTTTCAAATTGATTTAGTTCTTCTTGTATTGCTATAACCCAACCATTGTCTGATAGGGCTTCATCAATGTTAGAAGGTTCAATCTCAGAAATGAATGCAGAAAAACTTACTTCATTGAAAATTTTATTTCTAGTTTTGATCCCTTCATTCACATCTCCTATGACTTGATCTAAGGGATGACTTCTATTGTATTTCCAGGCTTTAGGTTGACCTAGAGATTGCTCTTCTTCCTTAGTTTCATCAACTTCTGGAATAAGAGACTTAGAAATAGTTTGACCATTTTCTTGATTTAAAACAACTTCCTGTTCTTCATCAATGGTTTTGTCAGAGGATTCAAATTCATCAAATACAATTTGAATTGATTCTTCAACAACACATGTTCTTTTATTGAAAACTCTATATGCTTTACTCCGGTTAGAATATCCTAGGAAAATTCCTTCATCAGTTCTTGAATCAAATTTTCCTAAGTTATCTTTACCATTATTATGAATGAAACACTTACAACCGAAGATGTGTAGATGAGCAATGTTTAGCTTTCTTCCTTTGTATAACTCGTATGGTGTCTTTCTAAGTTTTGTTCTGATATATGCTCTATTTGAAATGTAACATGCTGTACTCATAGCATCAGCCCAAAACACTTGAGACACGTTCTTTTCATTCAACATTGCTCTAGCCATTTCAGTGAGCACTCTATTCTTGTGTTCCACGACTCCATTTTGTTGAGGCATCCTTGAAGCAGAGAAATTGTGATCAATGCCATTAGTATCACAATATTCTTCAAAAGCTTGATTTTCAAATTCTCCACCATGATCGGTCCTAATACCTGCAATGGTCATACCTTTCTCATTTTGCACTTTCTTGGCAAAAACAATAAATTCTTCAAAGGTTTCATCTTTTGATGATAGAAAAATAACCCCTGTAAATCTGGAGAAATCATCAATAATGACCAATGAATATAAATTGCCACCAAGACTCTTTACTCTTGCTGGTCCAACTAAATCCATATGCAATAATTGTAGTGGTCTATTTGTTGAAATTTCATTTTTCAATTTGAAAGATGATTTAGTTTGTTTACCTTTTTGACATGCGTCACAAATCAAGTCATTTTTGAAAGATACTTTGGGTAATCCAAGAACTAAATCCTTTTTGAGTAATTTGCTTAATTGATGCATATTGACATGAGCCAATCTCTTATGCCATAGCCAACTTTCATCAGTATTACTTAGAAAACAGTTTTCAGATTCATTTCTACTAATATCTAGAGTATAGCAGTTACCTTCCCTTTTTGCTCTGAGTTTAGCCTTGATATTCTTCTTATCAAGCTGTAAGTCATTCTTGTTGATAATTAAGCATTCTTCTGAGTCAAATATTACCCAGTTGTCTTATCTGCACTTTGACTTACGCTTAGCAAATTGTGACACAAGCCTTCAACGTAATATACGTCTTTGACTTGTATTCCTTTGTCATTTTTGATTTCACCAATTCCTGCTATCCTTCCGGATTGATTTCCTCCAAATTTTACCTTTCCTCCTTCCTTAAGTTGCAATGTGGTAAAACTTTCAAAATCTCTGATCATATGTCTAGAGCATCCACTATCTATGTACCACTTGCTATTTTTGGATGCTTTGAGACATACCTGCAATCAAATGACTAAGTCTTAGGTACCCACATCTTTTTGGGTCCTTTTGGGTTAGTACAAATAATTTTCTGAACATATGAGCCTTTAGGTACCCATTTGTAGGTTCCTATTGTTCCTTTCTTCTTATGAATGCATGAAGAAGTATAATGTCCTTTTCTATTATAATAGTTACAAAATGCAAAAGGATTTGATGTATGCACAGAATGCTGGAAATAATTCAGATAAGACTTACCTCCTGCTTTCTTTCTACCTTTCCTTCTATCTGATTTTGGATCATATCCAATTCCAGATCGGTCATTTATAAATCGTTAAGCTTTTAAAATAACATTTAGCATCTCACTTCCTTGTGTAAATTTTTCAAGAGTTTTTGTGAGATCAATGTTTTTCTTTCTTTTTCAAAGAAGAACAATTTTCACAATCCTTTTCTGAACGTTCTTTAATCTCAATTTCAAGAGCTTTGTTTTTCTTTTTGAAAACAACCAAGTCTTTAACTACTTTGATGAATTCAGAATGTAAAGCATTATATTCAGATAATAATTCATCATAGGTAGGTTCAGAATCATTTACCTCTTCTTCTGTTTCTTCTTGAGCAACAAGACATATATTTGCTACTTCTTCTTCATCACTTTCTTCGTCAGAGGAACTATCACCCCATATAGCAGATACAAAGGCTTTCTTTTTATTGAAGAATTTGCCTTTTCTCTTTTCTTTACTCTTTTGGTTCAGTTCTGGACATTCCGACTTGATATGTCCTGGTTTTCCACATTCATAGCAAATGATATGATCTTTGCTGCTATTTCCTCCTTTCTGAAAGTGTTTGAATCCTTGACCTTTCTTGTAGAACTTTCTGAATCGTTTTATGATCAATCCCATTTCGTCATCGTCAAACTCCTCATCCTCATCTTGATTCTCTTCTTTTGCTTTTAGTGCTAGACCTTTCTTTTTCTTGTCACTAATGTCATCTAGTTCCCGTTTGAACTTTAGTTTGCTTTCATATTCAGAGAGACTTGCAAATAGAGAAGCAACTGATCTCATTGATTCTCCTTTTGCTTCTTCTATCACAGTGACTTTGGCCTCCCACTCTTTAGAGAGAATATTCAAAATTTTTCGTACTTGAGTATGCTGATCATAAGCTTTCCCAAGCGCTGCAAGTTGGTTAACAAGATGAGTATATCTAAGTTCGAATTCAGATATTGATTCACCTGATTTCATTCGAAGTAGATCAAATTCAGTGACCAAGGTGTTGATTCGATTCTCCTTTATTCCCGAAGTTCCTTCAAGAGCTATTTCCAGGGCTTCCCACATTTCCTTTGCTGTTGGAAGTATGCAGATTCTGAAATATTCACTTTGACTCAAGGCACTTTGTAACATCAGAATTTCCTTGCTGTTGAGAGTGATAAGTTTCTTGTCATTCTCATCATATTCCGCTGGCGTCTTTGGAATTTTCTGAGAATCTACAATCTTTGTAGGTTGATAGTTTCCACTCTCAATTACATCTCATAGCCCATATTCGGTAGCCATCACGAACACTCTGAATTTAGCTTTCCAGAAAGAAAAGTGTTCTCCATTGAAACCGGGAGGTCTAGTGATGGATGCTCCGTCGGGAAGAATTCCTTCACCCATGCTTGCCATTGGATCCTTCTTAGGTTGTTATACCTTAACAAGAAGACCTACGCTCTGATACCAAATGTTAGAGCAAGTGTTTCACCCAGGAGGGGGTGAATTGGGTGATACTAAAAATTTCGTTGCAAATATAAAATTTGACAGTGAAATTAAAACAGTAAGGAGTAAGGAGAAATATCACCGAAGTGTACACCGGGAGTTATACTGGTTCGGTCACAACCACTTTGACCTTCGTCCAGTCCTCAGAGCATCTCTGAGAGTTTCACTATAACTTCCAAGATTCAGTGGGTTCTTGGCACCTCAGTACAAGCAAGTTCCTTCACCTGGACACTCGCTCCCCCTTACAAATCGTAATTCAATCCCAACTCAAGGTTCCACAACCTTAAGTTATCTCAATAACAAATATTGAATTTGAATGAAATATCTCTCTCACAGAGTGAATAAGAATCACTGAAGCATAGAAATACAATTACAATGTAAAACAGAGTAATGAACTTGATGATACGTTTGTGTGTGTTCTTGTTGTTATCTCTGTTTGGATGTTTCCATATATATAGATATATTGGTGAAGACTGTTGGAACATTTTCCTTTCGTCCGTTGGAGAGTGCGCAGCCACTATTGACTTTTCCAGTTTTTGAAAAATATCCGTTGGCGGTAGGTGGCATTTGAACTTCTCATTTGACTTTCCTTACTTGATATGATTTCTTCATTGTTCATCTGTAAATAAGCTAAGAATACTAATACAATGAAAAGTTAATCATATAGGAAGCAAAATAATGAACGTTGGAATGATTTCTGAATTTCTGGGTTTTGCTTACTCGAGTAGCTACTCGAGTATCCCTTGAAGTTTACTCGAGTACTTACTCGAGTATCATCGGGAAAACTGTGATAAATTTCAAGTCAACACACAGGTATAAGATTACTCGGATAGTGCATGGAATAAACTAAATTTCAAATCTTTGGAAATAGTTGTTTACTCGGGTACCTACTCGAGTAATATACTGAAAACTTCATAGGTTACTCGGGTACCAACTCGAGTAAACTTTCAAATAAACTTTTAGTTACTCGATGCTTTACTCCAGTAATGTTGGCAGGATTTCAAGGCCGAGAGCACTTCAAGTTTGATTACCTTGTTACTCGAGTACATACTCGAGTAAACTTTCTTTTTGTGCATTACTTACTCGAGTAATGACTTGTGGTTTTCCTTCAAACATAATACTGCATACTCGAGTAATCCACTTAGAATAAAATATTAATTACTTGCATACTAGAGTAATGACTCGAGGAAAATGAAATAAAATTAGATCAAGTTATTCGAGTACTACCTTCAGGTTTTTGCTTACCTCAGTGAGTTACTCGAGTAACATTGGTAGTGGTATAAAATGCCGAGAGCAACACATTTTCTGAAACAGAGTAACTCAAGTACATACTCGAGTATCATTAGCAGGCCGAGAGCAACTTGAAAACTTTTACATAGTTACTCGAGTACCTACTCGAGTAACATTGGCAGGCCGTGAGCAACTCCAAGTATTTACCTGGTTACTCGAGTAACATTGGCAGGCGAGAGCAACTCCAAGTATTTTACCTGGTTACTCGAGTGGCTACTCGAGTAACATTGGCAGGCCGAGAGCAACTCCAAGTATTTTACCTGGTTACTTGAGTGGCTATTCGAGTAACATTGGCAGGCCGAGAGCAACTTGAAAACATTTACACTATTACTCGAGTACTTACTCGAGTAACATTGGCAGGTTACTGGAAGGTGCCTCTGATTACTTCAAGTTTTGTCTCATTACTCGAGTACGTACTCGAGTAATGCCTTAGAAAAATTGCTTCTGATCAAGTTTCTCAGCTTTTTCTCTTGGCCTTTCTTCATTACTCCAATGCTTACTTCAAGTGATGCTCTTCCCTATTTTTACTTTGTTCAACCTTATTTATTAATCAAATCTTTTTCATAATATCTTTTGTTATCATCAAAACATGAGATCTAACACTTTTTTCATATTTTTTTATATTTTAAATACTATTTATTTTACACCCAAATATACTATATTAAGCTCAAATATTATCCATAAAATCATTATATAAGGGAAAATAAATATGCAAATATTTTACTTACCACTACTACAATGACAATGTAGTGGCAAGATTGAAAGAAGTTTTAAGGCATTGGAATGGTCTAGTCTGTGATGGAGACTTCTTGCACTTGAGGTGTTGTGCACATATTTTGAATTTGATTGTTTCTGTTGGTGTAAAGGAATTGCATAGTAGTGTTGAAGGCATTAGAAATGCTGTCAAATATGTAATATCTTCTCCTTCAAGGCTTAAAAGGTTCAAAGAGTTTGTTGAGAAAATGAAAATTGAGTCAAAAAGCCAACTAACAATGGATTGTCCAACTAGGTGGAATTCAATTTACCTCATGTTGGAGAGTGCAATTAAATTCAACACTGTTTTTGAAAGGATGATCGACGATGATAAATATTACAAACCATTTGTTGTGGGAAAAATGATAGTTGGTCCTCCTTTAAAAGTGGATTTTAAAAAAGCTACAGAATTTGTAGAATTTTTGAAAGTCTTCTATGACATGACTTTGTAATTTTTAGGATCACTTCAAGTTACCTCAAATGAATGCTTCCAACAAATAGCTGAAGTTTATGTTATACTCAAAGATGTAGCCAATGATCATATCAGTTTGATGTCCAATATGGCTGAAAATATGTTGTCCAAGTATGAAAAGTATTAGGGAAATCTTTGTGACATTAATCCTTTATTGATGTTAGGGATTTTACTTGACCCTAGGTATAAAACAAAGTATTTACAGTATGCTTTTGAGACTATCTTTGAGGAGGCCACACTGTGTGAGACAATGATCAAAATGGTTTTAAATGTTTTTGTATCATTTGTATGATCATTATGCAGTTGGGTTATACACATCTCAATTGCAGACTCTAAGCCAAACTTAGGCACAAACATCGAGTGAAATTCAAAGTACTACTAGTAGTATTTCTTCAACTCAATCTCTTATATCTTCGTTGTGTAGAAGAATGCCTATAATGAGGTGGTTTATGGATGCAATTGAGGCTGATAATCAGCTAGATAAATATGGAGAAGTGGATAAGTATCTTAAATTTGAGTTGGCTGCATTAAAAGATGAAGAGTTTGATGTTTTGGCATGGTGGAAAGAAAATGGTTATAAATATAGAGTCCTTTCATTGATTGTACGTGATGTGTTGGCCATACCTGTCTCCACCATCTCTTCTAAATTTGCATTTAGTACTGGGGGTCGGGTCATTTTTTAATACAGAAGTTATCTCTTATCAAAGACAGTTGAGGCATTCATTTGTACACAAAATTGGTTATCTCCATCTACTTCCGCTTTGTGTGATCAACTAAAAGGACTTCAAATTGATAACTTTAGTGACATTATTACTATGGAACAAGGAAATAATATCCATTCTTTTGGTTTATTTAGTTCGTTTCATTTATTATTTATTAATTATTTGTAACTTTTGTTCTTTTGCTTGTGTTTTTTTGTAGCTGAATTGGTCACTTCAAACATGTCATATGAAGATCAATCACTAGACAGGTAATCAATGGTTAGTTTTCTTGTTGTTTCATTTAGTTTTATTCATTCTTAATAGTTGTCTGAAAGTTAAGGACATGATATATAGCGTTTTGCCTATCTAAGGTTGCTGCAATTTGATCTTTTTTGGGATGTTCTTTTAAATTATCAGATATGTCCAATCAATAGATGATGCTGCAATTTGATGCTGATTTTTCATTTTTGTACTAGGAATCAGGTTCCTTTTGGGGCCACAGACATCTTAGACACTTGTCATTAAGCTTATGTTATTTATCTTCTCAATATTGAGATTTTTTCCTTTATACTGTTTTTACTTTCTAGCATGGTTTATTTTGCCTCTCTTAGCACAAGTCCTGGTTGATGGATATATAAGCTTGTATTTGCATAAGGATTCATAATCAATGGAAAGAACTGGGCTTGTTAACAACGATGGTTCATAATCAATTCCCGATCCATCGAGAATTTCCCATCCCGACGGAACAGGAAATTTTTGAGAACGGGAATCAAAATGCTTTCTTAAGGCTTTTTGGAATGGGATCAGGAATGAGATTTTCTGATCCCGTCCCGAGCCCAAACATCCTTAGGTTGAACTGTTTTTATATGTATGCAGGGATGGAGGGAGAGTATTGGGCTCTTATCAGGGTATTTCGCTCCGTTGATGGCAAATAAACTAGCTATTTGGCCCACAAGCACAAGCGCGAACATCTACATCGTCAACTCATCTGTTGACATGGGTATTTCGCTCCGTTGATAGCAAATAAACTAGCTATTCGGCCCAGAAGAAAGCGCAAACATCTACATCGTCAACTCCTCTTGTCATCAACAGCTACCGCCGTTCCGCCACCGCACCTCCTGCAGCGCCGGTGGAGGCATTGCCAGCGTCGACGCGAGTGGGCCACCCGTTTAGACGTCCGTCACATCCACAAGCTCACGCACCAGCCGTGTTCGAGCGCCTTACCCATCTTTTCATTGCTTGCGGCAACTTGAGCTATTAGAAATAATTCATGGCTGCTAACTCTGTTGTCTCCACCATTTCTTCTTCTGTTCCCAGAAATTCTTTGGCAAAGTCTATCTTCTTCTCATATGCGCCAACCAAATTGACACCTAATGTTCTTCGTCTCGCAAAAGGGTTCCCCTCTTCATCATTTTCTGCCGCCAGAAAACCACTCCGAAAATCATTCCGAGGTTCTTAGTTTCTTATTTTTAACTTGATATTGGTTGTAGGATATATGGTCGCGGATTGTGCCGCGGTTTTCTTCATTCAGTTATCATTTCTCCTTTACGGTCAACCTATCTAATTAGTGGTGTTTTCAGTCTAAGCACACCCACGCAGACTTCTTTTCTTCCATGGAGCCTATAGTACATTAGTAGTGCTCAATCTCATGAGTGAAGTTTGTGGATTTGGTTAGGAATTTCTTCCCTCCGGTATACGGAACATGTGCTTCACTAATTGTTTTATATAAAAGCCTAAATTCAACATTGTTTTCGTTTTTGGCCACATCAGATTCAACAATTGTTTACATCTAATTATTTTTTCATTTTAGTTTCTAGTTCAACTGGCGAAGCTAATTAAGTTGTCCTATCGTTTCTTTGGAGTTCTAGACCGTATTATTCTGCTTTTCATTTACAAGTGACATGATGTGCTTATGATTATTTCAATATGTGATTGTCTGCAAGAATATAATTATTCTCAGGCAATTCATACTCTATGTTACTGGTTATTCAAATGGGATACCTACCAGAACTATTAAAACAATTTGACTTGTGTGTGTGTGTGTTTGCTTGCTTATTTTTTTTCTTTTCTGTGGGGCTAGTGAATTCAGTAGCTGCTCCTGAAGAAGCTGTATCAGGGTTTGATGAAATGGTTTCCAGTGCTCGGAGGAAGTATTACATGCTAGGGGGAAAAGGAGGTGTAGGAAAGACCAGTTGTGCTGCTTCGCTTGCTGTTAAATTTGCTAATACTGGGCATCCCACTCTTGTGGTTTCTACAGATCCAGCACATTCCCTGAGTGATTCTTTTGCCCAGGTGATTACTTGTTAGCGTTTTGAGCTAGCTGCTTGTAGTTTGAACCAGTTAAGTGTTTGTTTCTCTGTGTAATTCATGTTTTCCCGATTCTACGGTAGGATTTGACAGGAGGGACATTGGTTCCAGTGGAAGGACCTGATTATCCACTTTTTGCTCTTGAAGTAAGCTGACTTGAGTATTGGATAAATTTTCTGATTTATTTCTCAGATAAGCATCATTATCTAATTAACTTGCTTGAAGACATGATTTTTATTTTCATATGGACATCTGTTCACCCCTAAAACTCCTATGGGCTTACTAAGACATTTAGTTTCATGACAGATAAACCCTGAGAAGGCTAGGGAAGAATTCCGAAATGCTACTAAAAAAAATGGCGGAAGTGGTGTTAAAGACTTCATGGATGGCATGGGTCTTGGAATGATTGTAGAACAGGTAGTTTATCACATGCTTCAAACCAGTTCAAAAGATAGTGACAGCTTCTTATTTTGGTAGATGTTTGACACTGTTTCATATTTAAAGTTTATTTATTTGTAGCACACAACCAGATAAAATTCATTTATTAAATGTATTATATATAGACTTACGGTTATAGAATTTTTGTTTTGGAAGTCTTATGAAGTTTCATTTTTTTTTTCTGAATAGGACAACTTGCATCAAGCTCTTAATCATTCTAGTCCTGCTTCTCTTAGAGTCGCTTCTCTCAAGAACCATTTTAACTTAGAAGTTTACTCTATTAAGTCAAGGCACTTGAGCAATCTTATTACAATATCTGACATGTCCCCTCATGCAAAATCACTTTGAACAGTCTTATGAAGTTTCATGTTATCGTGCAGAATAGGACAACTTGCATCAAACTCTTGATCATTTCGTCATAGGGCTCTCAAATATCATGTCAAGAACTTTTTCAAATTCAAAAAGTTTAGCTTTGAGGGCTAAGGTTAATCTCGTAATATTTAATTCTTTTTACATCTTTTGATTGCAAAAGTTGGGAGAACTTAAACTGGGAGAGTTATTGGATACACCTCCTCCTGGACTGGATGAAGCTATTGCTATCTCCAAGGCCTGTAATTCCTTGCACTTTATTATTTCATCCTTGTAATTTGTAATTCATTTATATGTCCTTTCTTGATGGACACCTAACAATTAAGGGCCTCTTGCCAGGTGATGCAATTTCTTGAATCACAGGAATATAACATGTTTACTCGAATAGTATTTGATACTGCACCTACGGTGAGCTAAATTCTCAGTTTGTTGGATTGTTTTATTATTCTTTTTGGTGATCATCTTGTAGAATGTAATTTCCTCAACAGGGTCATACATTACGACTGCTGTCCTTGCCTGATTTCTTGGATGCCTCCATAGGGAAGATATTAAAGGTAAGAATGCTTATTGCAGTAAAGTAAATGTTGCAGAAATGTGGCTGACCTGTAATTGAATGGATCATCTTGTTAAGGAGTCCATTCATAAACTACTTTGCTATGTGTGATGTCTGAATTCTTGTTACAAAGAAAAGATTCATGTTTTAACTGTAATTTGATGTAAATTTCACATCCATTCTTACCTTATAAGTCTGTTAGTGTCAACAGTAGTTGCGACATACATTATCCATGTTAGTGGTAGATTACACCCAAAATAGGGGGTGAATTGGGTGATATAAAAATAAAGCGATTAAAACTTGAACAACTGAGAACTTGAGCGAGGATGTTGGGAGAGATATCACCAGTGAACTCAAACAATGTAAACATCAGAGTATTGATTTAATTAATTTACCACTTTAGCTTATTTAATCCTACAAAACATCTTACAATAAAAGGACTTGAAGGACTGCTCGAGTTACATGCTCGTCAAGATTAATCAATTTAATTATGATTATGTTGGGTATTTACTTCGTATTACTTGATATTCAGAATATAAAGAACTCCACAGAGTATGATCTAATGGAGGATAACAAGGAAAGAAGGAAAATACAGTCACAAGGGTCACACTGGTGCATTCGAGAGGCACTCCCTCTCCACAACTACTCCACTCTTCTCATGCCTCAACCTCTCTCTTTCCCTCCCATATATCCCGCATCAGTCTCTAACTGTCACTCGTGTATTTCCACTCCTGCCCTTATTCACATGGACTGCACCTAGTTATTGGGCTTGCGCCTAAAATAAGTATACTGAGGCCCATGCTCATCAGATTACCACTTAAGCTTATTTAATCCTGAAAAACAATTATTCTCATTATGGTTTTGAAATCATCAAAACATGCAATATATCAAGCCATTCGTCCTTTGTTAATGTCATCTGGGTTCTGAGTTGTTCCTCCTGCACTTGCCCAGTCTCATGTATGCATATTTCGCTTTTTTGTCTCTCCCCACACACTATAGGTCCTTGGCAAGGAAATTAATTACTAAAAAGGTCCTTAATACAAATTCATTTCTCTTTTTGTCTCTGCCCACACACTATATTTGCATTCCTTGATTGGTTCTATAGCATCTCAAAAATCATTCTTATTTCTACTGCAGCTTAGACAAAAGATAGCTTCTGCTACCTCAACAATCAAATCTGTGTTTGGGAAAGAAACAACTCAACAGGATGCTGTAAGTCTAATCCTATTGGATTGGTGCTATATTTAGTTTCACCATAACATACTGAGTTGCTGACATTTTGTTATATCTTCATTGTGCAGGCTGACAAACTGGAGAAGCTTAGAGAGAGGATGGTAAAAGTGCGTGAGCTCTTTCGTGACACTGATTCAACTGAGTTTGTCATCGTAACAATTCCCACGGTATGAATACTAAAAGTGTGTGTAGTAATTGACTGATCCTTGACAATTGTTGCATATATATTAGTGAATAACCTTTTGATGTAGTGTAACCATCTTACCATTTGAGGCACAAAACAGAGGTTATTTTAACTTTATTACTTAGAGGTTGTTTGGTAAAAACTATAAAAAAAGGATTCACTTTTCAACATTGCAGGAAAAGCAAGATATGTTATGTCTATATCCTCATTATCATGAATATATATATATATATATTTATAATAAACTCTATAGCAAGCCACAATATTTATAAAATATGAAGGATGCAGCTCAATTCTCAAGACTATGCAATAAACAGGCAAATGTATTTAGTTACTTAATAGATGTCCTTCTCTGTTATTATCTTATTAATAATGGATAAACCTAACATTTTCAAACTTTTATTTTCTATTCCATTCCATGGATTGAAAGGTCTCTAGTATTGGTTAACCCTTTTTCTCTTTTTCCAAGTCTATGCCTTCCTATGTATTAAAGAAAGATCTCTCGTATAGCCGGGTAAAAACATTCATAGGTATTCCTTGTTACAATCCCTCTTTTCTCTTGATAAGGCTTTATTATAGTCCTTTGCTATTATGAGCTTAAGAGCTCATGATGTTATTCATTGATATATGAAACTAGAGTTACAAACTGATATTTATAGAATTATAAAGTGAAAACTGACGCGGGAAAGAACCAGAGAAAGCGGAGAGAATGAAGGAAAAACTGAAGAGAGATATTTTTGACTTGCACCGAAATCCCTTCTGACTTCTAACACTCCCCCTCAAGTTGGAGAATATATATCGATCATTCCCATCTTGCATCTAAATCCTTCAAATTTGGCTCTGCTTAGTGGTTTTGTCATAATATCCGCAATTTGGTCATCAGATCGTATGTGGGACAATCTCATGATACCTGCTTCAATCTTTTCTTTAATGAAATGTCTGTCTATCTCAACATGTTTTGTCCTATCATGATAGACTGGGTTTTTTACCATTTCAATGTTGGCTTTGTTGTCACACCACACTTGCATTGGTCCCTCATGTGGAATTCCTAATTCCTTCAGTAATCTGATAATCCAAAGTCCTTCACGTACTCCATTGTTAACAGCTCTCAGTTCTGCTTCTGCACTGCTTGTTGACACCACAGTCTGTTTCTTGCTTCTCCAAGTAACCAGATTTCCCCACACATATGTGCAATATCTTGAGACTGACCTTCTAGTTTCCCTGTCTCTGGTATGATCTGCATCAGTGTAGATTTCAATATCTCTGATAGTGCCTTTCTTGAAGAAAATCCCTCTTCCGGGATTAAGCTTTAAATAGTTTAGAATTCTGTATAAAGCTGCCATGTGTTCTTCCTATGGTTGATGCATGAATTGACTTGCTATTCCAACTGCATGACTAATATCTGGACATGTATGAGTCAAGTATATGAGTTCCCAACAAGCCTTTTATATCGTTCTGGATTGACCGGGACACCATTTGGTTTGATTTTGAGATGACAACCTTCTTCCATTGGTGTTCCAACAGGTTCTGCTCCTAACATTCCTGTTTCATGCAACAAATCTAGGGTATACTTCCGCTGAGATACATTAATACCCTTTTGAGTTCTTGCCACTTCCATGCCCAAAAAATACCTCATTTGTCCAAGATCTTTCACTTGGAACTCAGTTGACAAGTCTTGTTTTAGTTGAGCAATGGATCCTTCGTCGTTTCCTGTAATAACTATGTCATCCACATATCCACATAGACAATCAAGATAGTGACTTTGTCATTATCACGTTTAATGAACAAAGTGTCATATGCTTGTCCCTGGGTGTACCCAAGTCTTTTCATAGTTTTAGTAAACCTGCCAAACCAAGCCCTAGGTGATTGTTTGAGCTCGTACATTGATTTGTTGAGTTTACACACAGAGTTGTTAGGAGCTAAAATTCCATCTGGAATCTCCATATATACTTCTTCCTTTAAGTTGCCATTCAGAAATGCATTTTTCACGTCCAGTTGATGCAATGACCAATCCAAGTTAGCTGCAATTGATAGTAGCACTTGGATGGTATTAAGCTTCGTTACTGGAACAAATGTCTCTTGATAATCAATTCCATATGTCTGGGTATATCTTTTGGCAACAAGTCTAGCCTTGTATTTGTTGATTGTGCCGTTAGGATTGAATTTAGGAGTAAATATGCACCTGCATCCTACTGGTTTCTTTCCTTTAGGAAGAGTTGTAATCTCCCATGTTTTATTTTCCTTAAGTGCTCTTAATTCTTCTTCTGCAGCTTGTTTCCAATTCTGAAACGTGTCCGGAATTTTCATCTGTGCATTGTTTGCAACAAAGCTTTGCATTTTTGCAGAAAGATTACCGTATGAAACAAAACGTTGAATTGGATGTTGAGTACACGATCTTACCCCTTTTCTTAATGCAATAGGCCAACCCAGTTCTTCAGGATTTAATACCGAATTAGAGTCATGGTCGTTCCTTCGAATAGGAGAGATAGTTCTACCAGTGTTTGATTCATCTTGTAGTCTGGATTCTTCCTCTTGTCCCGATTCTGCATCCATTCCTGAATTGATTTCAACATTTTTTCCAATTCATTTAATAAGGGAGGTTGAGATGAACTTTGTTCGGTTTCAGGATTATGTTGGGTAGGACTAGGTTGGTTTGTGAGAGGTAAGGGGTCAATGACAGGTATGAGATTAGGTTGTGATGGTGATGGTTGTTCTGCATCCAAGATTAGCCATTCATTGTCAATATACTCCCCCTGAATGGGTAATTTTGGATAATATGCTTCTTCTTCTGAGAAGATTGTATCCCTGGAGATAATAAGCTTCTTGAAAGTAGGGCAATAGGATTTGTACCCTTTTTGGGTAGGGGAGTAGCCAAGAAGTAGACATTTGTCTGCTCGAGTACCAAGCTTGTTGCCATCATTTTTGTGGACAAAGACTATACAACCAAATACCTTAAGAGGCAATGAGTTGATGATGGAGCAAGTGGGAAAGTGTTCTAGGAGTGTTTGGATAGGGGTGTTGTATTTGAGTACTTTGGAAGGCAAGCGGTTGATGAGATAGGTAGCTGTGAGCACAGCATCGCCCTAGAAGATGGTAGGAACATTTCGTTCCATTAGTAAGGTTCGGGTTACTTCCATCAGGTGTCGGTTCTTTCGCTCAGCTACTCCATTTTGTTGAGGAGTGTACGGGCAAGAGGTTTGGTGATGAATTCCTTGTTGGTCAAGAAATTCTTTAAAGGTGTTGCTCATGTATTCCTTGGCATTATCACTTCGTAGTACCTTAATGGAAATATTAAATTGAGTGCGCACAAAGGTGTAGAAGTTTTGAAAGATTTTGGCTACTTCAGATTTATCTTTCATTAAATAAACCCATGTGGTTCTGGTATGGTCATCTATGAAAGTAACAAACCATCTGGCATTGGTAAGTGTTTTTATTCCTGCAGGTCCCCAAATATCACTATGGACTAGTGCGAATGGTGAGGAAGGTTTGTATGGTTGTTTGGGATAAGAAGATCTGGTTTGTTTTGCAATTTGGCAAGTTTCACAATGAAAAAGAACAGAATTGTTATTGAATAAATTTGGAAACAAATGCTTCATATAATCAAAACTAGGGTGGCCTGAGCGACAGTGCCACAAGTGTACATTATGATTTTGTGAGTTGAAGCTAACCAGTGCTCTTCTTGCCTTTCTTGCATCTCCTGATTTCAGGTTTGAATTTTCAAGGTAGAACAATCCATCCCATTCTTTAGAAGTTCTAATCTTCTTCCTTGATTTTAAATCCTGAACAGTACAGACATCGTTATCAAAAATGACTCGGCACATTTGGCCTTTAGTTAATTGACTCACAGATATAAGATTGACAGTGAGTGCAGGCACAGATAGAACATTATGAATTTTCAGGGTATTAGAGAGTATGACTGTGCCAATTCCTTCAACTTTAGTGTATAGGCTACTAGCAACTTTAACTCTAAGATTCTCATGAATCAAATTAAGAGTTGTAAACAATGTGCGATTACCAGTCATGTGATCAGTTGCTCCTAAATCAATAATCCAAGCATTCTCACTAGCTCGTGCAGTATTTAGAGCTAAAATAGAGTTACCTGATTGTACAAGGTTGGTGTTGGGCGTAGAATTAGACTTATTCTGTCTGTCTAGCATTCTACGAAACATCCGCAGTTCCTCTTTGGTCAAGGAATTGTTATCCTCATTTTCTGGCTCAGTAGCAGAGATATGGCTTTGTTTGTTACCTCCTGGTTTTCCATGAAGCTTCCAGCATTCTTCTTTGGTGTGGCCCTTCTTCTTGCAATAACTAGACCATTTGTTTCTTCGTTCATCTTGCGGTCGTTTTGCCGCCAAGGTTGACCTTTCAATTGAGCTTGAACTACCTTGGTTTGCTGCCAGGGCTGACCTTTCAATTGGGCTTAAGCTACCTTGATTCAAGAGCTTTCTGCTTTCTTCAAATTGCACATGGTTGACTACCTCAAATAAGTGTGGCAACGGTTTAAGACCCATGATACGGCCTCTTATTTCTTCAAACGAGTCATTGAGTCCCAGAAGGAAGTCATACACTCGTCCTTCTTCCACCGTCTTCTTATATAATTGGGCGTCTTTGGTAGTCTCCCATGGAAGTGATTCAAAGAGATCTTGTTGTTGCCATAGTTTATGCAACATTTTGTAATAATCAGTAACTGTTGAGTTACCTCGTCTCAGATCTCGAAGTTGTCGTTTAAGGTGGATTAAGGCAGCAGTGTTATCAAGTGACGAGTAAGTTCGTTTTACCTCATCCCAGATTTCTTTTGCAGTAGTTGCGAGGAGATATCCTTCACTGATGTCATCAGTCATGGAATTGCATAACCAACTCATAACTTGATTGTTCTCAGAAACCATGTATCAAAATGAGTGTCATCAGGGGCAGGCTGAGGTGCTGCTCCATTGATATACTTCTCCTTTCGCTTGCCACGAAGATACCTTAACATGGTTTGAGACCATTGGAGGTAATTCCGTCCATTGAACCTATGTTAATAGCCATAATCTATTGGAGAGTTTTGGGGCCGTCACCGTTTTGCTAGTGGTAGAGGAATGAGATGGAGATGCACCCTGAGTTTCGGGATTTGTACCTGTTATTAGTACTATTGGAGTGGCTTCGAGATTTATAGGAAAAGAGCCCAAATGAGGAGGAAAATTAGAAGGATTCATTCTGGCTAAAAAATGGATGCCGGAGCTGCTGCAGACTACGACGTGTGGGGTTCACGCGCCGGCGAGTCTGTCGGCGCGTGGTCTTCATGTGCTGCTCAGAATGCCGCGATCCTCCGGGGATGGGCCGATTGGCACCTCCTGCTTCTTTCTGGACGGGCGGTGTGCTCTAACACGCCGCCATTTGGGAGATCGGAGCACACCGTCCGTCCCCTATTTCTGCCCTCTCTTGTCGCTCTCTGCCAGATCCGTTAAGCAAGGCTCTGATACCATATGAGCTTAAGAGCTCATGATGTTATTCATTGATATATGAAACTAGAGTTACAAACTGATATTTATAGAATTATAAAGTGAAAACTGACGCGCGAACCAGAGAAAGCGGAGAGATTGAAGGAAAAACTGAAGAGAGATTTCGGTGCAAGTCAAAAATGTCAGGCTTGCACCGAAATCCCTTCTGACTTCTAACAGCTATATAAAATGTAAGTAATTTCATTGTGAAGACGGCTAAATATAACAACAACAACAAGCCCTATCTCATTGTATTTTATCAACAACCAAATTTTTGGATAAATATTTGATCAAGAGGTCCTGCTCAGTAACTTCATTGAATGATATTTTTGGTCTTCCTCTGCCCCTTTATATAGACCTTCATATTGTTTGACCTACTCTCCTCACCGGAACATCTAATAGATTTTGCGTACATGTCCAAACCACCTTAGATGATTTTCTTCCCTTTTCTCTTCAATAGATGCCACTTCAACTGTTCCTCGTATATGTTCGTTACGAATCTTATCTTTTCTTATACGACCACACATCCATCTCTACATCCTCATCTCGGCTACTTATACTTTATGCCTGTGTAGTTCCTTTAAAGGCCAACAATTTTGATCTTAACTTGCTGTTGGAATTACTTGTTATTCGTGTAAAATAGTTCTTTTACTTTTCATTCATTGTGTGTTTTTTGATAAAAAAAATAGTTTTTTATAAAGTTTTTCAAGAGGCGATTATTGACATATTCAGGGCGCAAAACTCAAGGGGAGAATATTCCATCAGTTAACTAGAAGATTAGATTAGGATAACTTAGATTGAGTTAGTATTTTGATTTAGTTGCTATTTATTTAGGATTTTCTGATTTAGTTGATATGATAATAGATTTAGTTGTTGGTTTGTTTATTTAATAATCATTTATCCCTTGTGCTATCAAGAAGTTTATTGTATTTAGGTCGTCTTAGGTAGGGATATACATGACTTAGAATTCATTGTAGGAGATGCTCATTGGGTTATTATGAAGTTTGAGTGAGTTTCTTGCTCATTTTTCCTAATAGATTTTTACTCTCAAAATTTCCTTTTTATTGTCAGTTCTTAATGTGTCATGACAAATACTCACTTGTATTTTTGTGCTTTTTCTCCTAAAGGTGATGGCGATCAATGAGTCATCTAGATTGAGTTCCTCCTTGAAGGAGGAAAATGTTCCTGTGAAGAAGCTTATTGTCAATCAAATGCTACCACCATCAGCATCTGATTGCAAATTTTGTGCCATGAAAAGAAAGGTACTTTAGTATTTGCTCCTGTATGTTTGAATTGGTCAAGTAATCTCTGTAGGGGTATAATGGGGGAGAAGGGAAGGTTTCATTGAAACCTTTGCTACTTGGGAAACTAACCTTTGAAAATCCTTCAAAACTCTGCGTTTTGAATTTTAATTTCTCTCAAGTTTGGAAAATTTGGAGTAGAAACCTGATATGTAAAGATAATAAAAAGTTAGAAGTTAGTTTGCGGTTGTTAGGAAATATATCTGTTAGAAAGTTGGTTGGTTATTAGTTTAGGATTAGCTTGGTCATTAAGTCACTATAGCCTATAAATAAGGGCTTAATCCCTATTGCAAATCAGATTGTGATTAAGATGGAATAATAGTGTTTTCTGAATTCTCTTGCCTCTGTTTCTTCCTCTCGGTTCCCTCTATTTCTCTACCTTTCTCTTTCTTTAAACCCTTTGCTTCTTCTCTACTCAATCTTCTATTCTCTCTTTCCCTCTCTCTTTCATACAGAATATCAATTCTGTATCAGTGGTATCAGAGCCACAGATTCTTGGCCCTCCCACTACGATTCCAAAAGAAAGAAAACAAAAAAAGGATCCTACCAGTCGATGGCTACTGCAACTTCTCCATTCCTTTCAAGTAGGTTGGAAGAACAACTTCAGAATATGATGATGATGGTTATTAACAGATGGCGTCAATTCTACAAGAGCTTCGGTCCATGAGGAACAGCTTGATCAAGAAGATGGTGGAGTTCCTCTGCCATCAATTCTAGAGCAGCCCACAATTATTCAAGACGCCTCCAAGAAGATGGTGGAGTTCCTCTGCCTTCAAGCGTGGAGCCGACTGCTTCTCTTTCAACGCCAACTTTCTTCTTGCTTTTGAATTCCTTTTCTTCATGGCTGTCTCTGTTCGTGCTAGCGTTGCTGTTCATGAATTCTCATGAGTAGAGAGGTGTAGTCGTGGCTCAAGGGAAATGATATGTGAAAGAGTTGAGTTGTGTGGCAATTGGTGATAATTTCAGAATTCGTGGTTCTTGATGTCGATTTCACGTTGGTGAATAAGGTGCAGTTTGAAAAGTTAAATATTCCTATCCTTTCACAGCTGGCTTGCATATTCTCAGAAGGGCAAAACACTTTTGAAAATAATGGGCATTTAGGCTTTATCTTTCAGGAATTAGGCCCAAGTATTTTGCTGTCATGGGTTATTTCTGTGAAGCAAAGATGTTTCTAGCTGGGTTGCACTTGTTCAATGTTCTCCAACGAGATTTCAGATTCAGACATCAAGATGCTTCTTGGCTCTAGTTTTCTGCAATATACAGTGGATAATAATTGGGGTTCTGCCACTTATGAAAAAAGCAGCAAGTAACATCTGTTCTGCACATTGTGGGACCCTCAACTAGCTCAGAAGACAGTTCACAGCTGGGACTCATTTTCTACTATTAGCAAGAGTTTTTTCCAAAATGAAAAGCTTGTTTTAGAGTTGTATTTTTGTTGTTTTCCATCCTTGAGGGCAAGGATGTTTTTGTGAGGGGGTATTGATATGTAAAGATAATAAAAAGTTAAAAGTTAGTTAGGCGTTGTTAGGAAATATATCCGTTAGAAACTTAGTTAGTTTAGGATTAGCCTGGTCATTAAGTCACTCTAGCCTATAAGTAAGGGCCTAATCCCTATTTCAAACCAAATTGTGATTAATATGGAATAATAGTGTTTTCTGAATTCTCTTGCCTCTCTGTTTCTTCCTCTCAGTTCCCTCTATTTCTCTTCCTTTCTCTTTCTTTAAACCCCCTGCTTCTTCTCTACTCTCTTCTATTCTCTCTCCTTCTCTCCTTCGTATAGAATATCAATTCTGTATCAAAATCAGTCCTTGAGAAAATTTTTTATTCATTCTTTCTGCTTCTTCAAATTTCTTACAAATAAACTAACTTGTAATCAATCACTTCGGTTAAAAATTTTGGTAAAATATATTAGTATCTTTTGTTTTTTTTCAATTTTATGCAATTTAAGCACACTCACACATAAACATGTCAACACCTTGCTTGAGCCTGCGGCCTTATCCTAGTGTGACAGAAGTCACTACTACTAGAGCAACTTGCCCTTGACGAATATATTAATATTTAATTATATTCCTTTGTTGAATTTTGTAAAATCTTTTTTAATATCAAGCATTTAAACTAAGTGTTAGGAAATATATTATAATTAATATGGAATCAATTAGTGTTCCCATCAATCAAGGATTATGATTAGGAAATTATCATTAAGAGCCATTAATACTGAGGCTCTCCCACCTTGTATAAATACACCCTTTCTGTACATGATTAATAACATGAATGATTCATATTACTTCTCTCTCTCTCTCTCTCTCTCTGCTTACATAGTATCAGAGCTCTAGGTTTCAATCCAAATCCCTAAGTTCATTTTTGCTTCTTCGTTTATGGTTTTTCTTTGTTGGGGGGAGAGAGAGTGTTTTTGGTTGAAGCGTCCTCGTTTATTTTTGGTGTACATGCGCCAGATAGTCAGATTGCCCATCCTTCGATCGGCCATACCCCGGTGGTCCCATCAAGTTCCGGCGGCACGTGGCCAAGTAGACAGTGCCTTCCCGGCATGAGACGGCGTGTGGCTCAACGTTTCTAGTGGCAATTCACTTTTTCTGGCGCGTGTAGGCTTGTTTGGGGCTGAAATGAGTGTGTTACGTGACTGGGTCTGCATGTTCGTCTTCATTCCAGTGCTGTTTCAATGCATTTTTTGATCAGTTTGCTTCTGGTTTGTTGGTTTCTTATTTCCTGCTTGTGAAAGTGCGTTATTTGGTCACTGGGATGACTGTTGCTTCTACTTGGTCACTAGTGCTTCGGGTTTGCTGTTGTATTTAAAGGATCTTGAAGCCCTCGTTTGGTGTATTTCCTTCTCTGTTTCATTGATCTGTTTGTTTTCAGATTTGTGTTGCAATCTGGTTGTGTGGCTGCTTTCTGTGGTTCTTATTGTGACTGTTGCTACTGTATCTTGAGGATTTTGAGGCCTTTGTAGTATTTCTTTTTTGGTTCAGATCTGTTTCGAAAGGTTTGGTGGTGAAACTTGGATAATTGTGATGTCTTTCGGTGGTAGTTGGTTATTTGTGAGACCTTCAGGTGGTGTGACTTCATATCTTTGCGTTTCATTCACATTTGTTTTGATGGCTGATTCTAAGACAGGTGTCACTATTGAAAATTGTTACTGACGGTCATTATTTCCTTGATGATCTTGTGATAGGTAACCATTATTTGTTTTCCTCGTATGCGTTGTTACTTTCGTGCTCTCGGATTTGGCACTATTAAACCTACTTAGTCCGTGGCCTTATCCCCTATCCTTAATGTCCCTGACCTTGCATTTAACCTTGTATCTCCTAGCAAGCTTACTTGATAAATAAACTATTTTATAACACTTTTCCTCGACCATTGTTTGACTTAGGATCTCATGACGAAGCAAGTTATTGGTAGGGGCTATGAATCTGGCGGTCATTATTTCCTTGATGATCTTGTGTTGTGTTCGGTTGCTTTTATGGTGGATCGTCTCCTTTTGACGTTCATTGTTGTTAGGGTAATTTGTCTTTGTCGTCTTTGAAGTTGTATTCTCAGTTTCATCATTTGTCGTCTTTAGGGTGAGTCAATGTCTGTTTGCTAAACATAATTGTATTCATCTGGCATCTCAAGTCAATAAATGGGCTGCATCTCCTTTTGATTTATTCCATTATGATGTTTAGGGTCCATGTCATGTCGAGTCCAAGTATGAATTCAAGTACTTTGTTACTTTTGTTGATGACTTTTCTCGTACCACCTAGCTCTATTTAATGAAAAATTGTTTTGAGTTATTCTCTTATTTGTGCAAATTTTGTGCTGAAATTAAAACTCTGTTGGTGTATTTGTGAAAACCTTAAGGAGTGACAATGCTAAAGAATATTTTTCTGCCCAATTTCAAAACTATATGCTGCAGCATGACATGCTTCATCAGTTCTCTTGTGCAAATACACCGACTCAAAATGGTGTTGCAGAACATAAGAACCGGCACTTATTAGAAGTCGCTTGGGCTCTAATGTTTCAAATGAATGTTCACAAGCCTTTTTGGGCTAATGTGGTCTCTCTTGCATGTTTTCTTATCAATCGTATGCCCTCTCCTGTCCTCAATGGTGACATTCTGTACAACACTATGCTTCCTTCCAACCCCTTGTTTCTTATTGTCCAAAAATCTTTGGGTGTCTCTGTTTCGTTTGAGATGTTAGTTCCACTGTTACACAACTTGATCCTAAGTCTCTCAAGTGTGTCTTTCTTGGGTATTTTAGGGTTCAGAAAGCGTATCGATGTTTCTCTTCCATTCTTTGTTGTTATCTTGTGTCGACAGACGTCACCTTCCATGAGTTGACTCTATTATTTCCTTCCTCTTCTTTGCCTTGGTGCTCTGACAAGGCAAATGATCTTGATGATCTCTTTGTGCATTAGGTTCACTTACCACCAGTGCAAGCGTCTGTTTTGGCACCTGGTAAACCACCTCTCCATCATGTTTATCGGAAACGTCCCAGGGAAAGTAATGTAGTTGATCATATTCATGGCCTACCAGTGCCTGCTTTGACGCCTGATTTAGAACAAGTCCTCCTTGCTCCTGCTACTGAAACCTGCCCCTGCACCAGAAATAGTGCCTGATACTTTTGATGACTTGCCCATTGCTTTACGGAAAGGTAAACGTACTTGTACCTGTTCGATCTCTTTTGTTTCCTATAACCACCTGTCTCCTTCATCCTGTTCCTTTGTAGCATCCTTAGACTATCATCGTTCCTACTACTTCCCACCAAGCCTTGGCACCTCGCGATTGGTATCCTGCGATAGAAGAAATCATGGCCCTTGATAAGGTAGCTACCTAGACTTTTGTTGATTTACCTCTTGGAAAAAAGGCTATTGGGTGTAAGTGGGTATTCACGGTTAAAACAAAAGCTGATGGCACTCTGGAGCATTTGAAAGCTCAATTGGTTGCTAAGGGATATGCTCAAACCTACGGCGTTGACTATTCGAAAACCTTCTCCCCTGTGGTGAAACTGTCGTCTGTTCGCCTCTTTATTTCTATGGCGGCCACTTATGATTGGGATCTTCATCAGTTGGATGTTAAAAATGCTTTCTTGAATGGTGATCTTCTTGAGGAAGTTTACATGAAGCAACCACTTGGTTTTCTTACTTAGGGGAAGTGTGGGAAGGTATGCCACCTTTAGAAACCCTTATATGGTTTAAAGCATAGCCCTCATGCTTGGTTTACAGGTTTAGCTATGTGGTTAAGACATTTGGTTTGAATCAAAGTTAGTGCGATTACTCTATGTTTTATCAGCGGACGGATGCATGCATGATTCTTTTAATGGTATATGTTGATGACATTGTGATCACACGTAGCAATACATTGGGAATCTCATCACTCAAGGCCTTTCTTAATTCTCATTTTCAAATGAAGGATTTGGGTACTTTCTTGAAATTGAGGTTGAGAAGCAAGAAAGGCATCCTCTTGGCACAGAGCAAATATGTTCTTGATCTGCTAAAAGACACCGGGAAACTTGGAGCAGCACCAAGTAGCTTTCCCATTATTCCTAATTCATTTTTGGACATTGATGACTGAGTACCTTTTGATGAGCTACCTGAGGTTGTGAGAAAAAAGGTTGACCCTGAGAAGATCAAACTATTTGCGTATTCTAAGAGATACTGTAGACTGATTGGGAAATTGAACTATCTCACAATGACTCCCCTTGATGTGACCTTTCCAGTTATAGTGCTTAGCCAATTCATGATAGCACTAACCGTTGCTCAGTGAGAAGCTTTGGAGCATGTCTTATGTTACTTGAAGGGTTCACCTGGTCATGGTATACTTTATACGAATTATGGCCACACCAAGATCGAATGTTTTTGTGATGCAAATCATGCGGGGTCAAAGGTTACCAGGAAATCCACCTTAGGATATTACGTGTTTGTGGGAGAAAATTTGGTGTCTTGGAAAAGCAAGAAGCAGGATGTGGTTTCTCAGTCTAGTGCGGAAGCTGAGTATAGAGCTATGGCTCAGTCGATGCAGGAAATTGTGTTGATTCACCAGTTAATGAAAGAGGTTGGTTTTGCCATGTTGCTCGTAAAGTTGTGTTGCGATAATAAAGCTGCTCTACACATAGCTTCCAACTCTGTGTTTCATAAACGTACGAAATACATTGAGATCGACTGTCACTTTGTACGTGATAAGATTAAAGAGAACTTTATTGCTATAGGGCATGTGCGATCTAGTGACCAATTAGGTGAACTTCTGATTAAGGCCTTAAATAGGATTCGTGTTGACTATCTTTGTAATAAGTTGGGCTTGATTAATATTTACACTCCATTTTGAGAGGTAGTGTTAGGAAATATACTGTAATTAATATGGAATCAATTAGTATCCCCATCAATTAGGGATTATGATTAGGAAATTATCATTAAGAACCATTAATACTGTGGTTCTCCCCCATTGTATAAATACACCATTTCTGTACATGATTAATAACATGAATGATTCAGATTACTTTTCTCTCTCTCTCTCTCTGCTTACACTAAGAAAGGGAAATCATCATTTAGCTATTCCGTTCCTCCCTTCTCTCTTCTTTCGGGGATTCCTCCCTTTTCCTTTCCCTTTGAACAGCTAGTTATATTCTTTCTGTCATTCAAAGTTTCTGATTGTTTTGAATGTGCCTCAACCTGAAATGTAGGGAATACAATCCAATAACTTAATGAGAAATAAAACTCTTTTCAAAATTCCAAAGCTTTGAAAATTGGTTGACTTTGTTGGGTTGACTTGTTTATCTACTAATTAAATGGGTTGGGTTGACTTGTTTTTTTGCCAGAATGGGTTAGGTTGATCTATCACTAGGGGGAAAAAAAGAGTATAATCCTTTTTAACCCAGTTCACTTGAGTCACTGTATCAACAAGCTAATACATCTAATTCACGGTTCTTTTTTTGACCTGAATATCAAACTCATGGTTCGACCAATTGTGGATATTATAAATTTTTATTATTAGTTAAAATATATATAAATCAAAGATTAGAACTATTTAAACTTGAGTGAAAAGAGGAATTATATATAAGCAAAGTAACCAAAGCAAAAGGGAAAAGGCCAAATGCAATAGTTATAGCAAATAACCTTAATCATTCTTTGTTCTCTCTTGAACTCTGTTAAACATTAAATGTTGAGTATTGAATATTATATTGAAGGGCCTTTATTTTTATTTTCTTATGGATTGAATCGGTTGATCCATCTGATTCACTTAGTTGAATTCATGGATTTTATCTATTTGGTTAACCGGATCAAAACAAATTAACCTATTTTGTAAGCTTAGTGTTGTATTGGCCTCCTCCTGATGGATTGGCTTGTTTGAGAATTTTACACATTTCATTACTAGCTTTAAATGCGTGCTCTTGATATGCGGAATCTTTTCAGGATCAAATGCGTGCTCTTGATATGATTCAAAATGATCCAGAACTCTCCAGTTTGGTTATGATCCAAGCCCCATTAGTTGATGTAGAAATACGAGGTGTTCCTGCTCTTAGATTTCTTGGAGACATTATTTGGAAATGAAGGCAACAGTTATACAATTAATGATTTGGTAAGTGTTATTTACCTAGTTTAATTTTTAAGCACTTCCTATTTCCTTTAAGCTTCCAACTGTAATGATTAACTAACAAGGGACTGAATACCTAGTTTCCTAGTTCAACTTCTAGACCCCTAATTAAACCAGCTATCTTTGTATGACAAGCTAATAATATATCAAACGAAATATAATGTAATATAGTATGACACGTTGATACTTGACAGCGTGTGCATGTGAGCACTGCACGAGAAAGATGTATATGCTGCTCATATCAGATTGATGGCTGGTTCACTTTCCTAGAAAATCACAGAAATTATCAAAACTAGATTGTGATAGTAAGATACCTACTAAACTTGAAACGGTAGTTTGATTGAAGTGTTACAAGACCAGAGATGTTATTTGATAATGAATGTTGGGCGTTGAAGGGACAATGAGCAAAAAAATTATGATAGTAGAAATGAAAATGTTTAGATGTGTGATTGGATGAGAAGATATAAGATTCATTATGATTTATATTATGTATGAGAAAAAGATGACTTGTTATTTATCAAGAAGAAAATGATGAAAAATGGTTGATAACCGAGTATATGTAAGGTAGATTGATGAAAATGCAAATGAGATGGATTTTAGCCTTATGAAGAGCGGTAAAAGAAGGCCAAGAAGAGCAGTCAAGGGGGTTATTAAATGGGATGTTGGTGAATGATATATCTTAAGAATTAGTTTTTGATGGAAATCACGATTCGGGTTTTAGTTTGATTGTTGGTTTACTTTCACCAGGTCACATAACCGAAGTGCTGGTATTTTCATTTTGCAGTTTCAGTGGTGAATTATGAACGAAGCTCATGACATTAAGGGTTGCCAGGTTTATATGATGAAAATACATGAGCTTTTCGAAATCCTATGCTGGCGGTCCAGAAGAGGTAGTAGCTTACAAGCCTTACAATTCATGGGGATTCCAGAAAGTATAAAATCTCTATAGCCATGTTCATGACAAAATAGTGAGTAGATGTAAATTCAACTTTGACATTTGAGCTTCAATTGTATAAAATCTCTATAGGTGTCATGGGTAGAAAAGTAATGTTTGAAGTATCCATTTATTCCATGCTGATTATACACATTGAGAATAATCAGAAGAATAAAATAAATGAAATTCAAACTAAATCAAATTGTTTAAAATTTGAAGAAAGTGTGACGCTATCGAACAAAATAGAAGTCATTCTTGGCAAGAACAATTTCACTTATGTCACATCATAAAAAGTTAAACATGTCCATGGTAAGAGCGCGTCCTATATAAGTGCAGCATTTTAGTAAATACTTCTCACTATGTATGTTGGATTTCGAATCCAAGCCTTTTTCTTGATGGGTTGGACTATTTGAGTAGGAAATAAGTAGTCTTATCAAATAAGAAACAAATTATTATTAATCATGGATTTGTTAATTGAGAATCAAGTTATTGTATATGAGGAAATTAATCAAGAATTAATTTCTTGATTCTTTCTTAGAGGGCAAGTAGGAGGGTGTATAACTTCCTAATTAGTGGTCTACCTATATATCTATAAATATGATGTTCCTCCTTCAATTGACCCTTTCCCTTATCATTGAGTTGTCTAGTAATATTTGTTAGATCCTATATTTTGATAATAACAAAACTTAAAGAAAGTGATTTACAGGAGTTTTATTGGTTTACATCTTTAGAAAATGTTTTCAAAAGCTTACAGTGGTAAATCACTTGAGTAGGTACTTGAATGATGTGAAAAAGCTTGATCACTTGAATGATGTGTTAAAACATCACCACTACCACTTCATTGGATTAAATTGAGTTGGTTGTGAACTTTAAGTTGATCACTCGAGTGATTTATTCAATTTGATATCACTTTCACCCAACCACAATGAACTCAGGCTGTGATCAGTTTTTTAAAGTTGATCACTTAAGTGATGTGTCCAATTTCATATCACTTCTTTATGCACCATGGTGATAAGGTGATCAAGTTTTCTAAAACTAAGTTTAAAAAGACCACTCAAGTGACCCTGATTTTTTGACATCACTTGAACAACACAACAATGACTTGAAGCAGTGCTCAATAGCTTTTGAAAATGATTTGTAAAGAGATCACTCAAGTGATGTGAGAAAAGTGCATAACTTCCACTGCATCATAGTGAAGCTAATAGTGATATGTTTTACTTTGAACTAAAATGAAGTATGATCGCTTGAGTGACCCCATTTATTCTCATCACCTTCATATCACCATAGTGGACCAATGACATGATATGTTGTGTTTTCAAAATCAACTTTATGACAAATTGAAGACCACTCAAGTGATGCAGTCTCAGAAACAGAACAACGCTTTGTAAATCTCGATATTCATTCAAATAATCTCTAAGCTTGTTCCTTTTGCTTCTAATTGATTTCAAACCTTGTTATATCACTTTCTGAACATATTATAGGTGCTTAGTCAATGATTAACACAAGATTAGCAAAAATAATATTTATATTATATATTTTGATTTTGATTTGTATTTAATATTTATACTTTTTATTTATATATAATATTATTTTAAAATAACATATTTTAATAAAAATAAGGAACAATAATTTTTTATATTTATTTTATTATTGTATTTATATTATAATTTTTATAATATAATTTTTTGGAAGTATTTTATAAAAAAATTTCCGTTGCTAATTTCATTTTTTATAATGAAAGGGCTTATATATCATGGCATCAGTTAATAAGGGATCTGATACAATAAATGAACAAATGTATTACAGCGTCAGACCCAAATACAACTGATGTCATGATAGAAGATAATTATTTAAATTTTGGTTGATTACAATATCTGTTCTTGTCTAAACTGACGCTATATTTGTATATTACGATGATAGTTATAACCACAATTTTCTTTAAAGAAAACGTGCTAAATTCATATATTCCCTCATTTGAGAACCTACTTCATATATTCAAATTGCTGACTTAAAAAACATCATTTTAATGTACCTATAATATGGTTATTTTTAAAACCTCGTTTTCATTATTTAATTAAAAATTTCAAATGTTATGTTTAAAATATATATCAATTGTATAATATATATATATATATATATTAAAATAAAATTTCAACACTAAATTTAAGTTCTTTAATTAACTATGGTGTCTGGTGCTTACTAAACTGATGCTATAAATGCTATTATGGCATTTGTTTAAAGTGCACCATATGCGAAAATATCATAAACTTAATTATGGCATCGGGTGCTTATACAATTGATGCCCTAATGTAAATTACGGCATCAGGTACACTTAAAACAAAAGCAAAAATATGCCATATCTATTGATGCTTCTGTTCTTCAAGTAACTGATGTGAAATCATGTAGTTTAATCAGTATTTTGTACTAGTTTCTGAGTATCTATTAAGAAAAGTTGCCCCAAATTCATACTCAACTTGATTAATATCATTAGGTCAACATTTCACGATTTAGGAATTAGGACCACCATTTTGTTCCCAGCAAAAATGAACTTCATAAGAAAGCAGGCCTTCTTGGCAAAACCTTAACTATTGCAACCCATTTTATTCCGATGTATGTCCTGACCATTCATAAGGGCCAATTCTTCAACCCAATTAGGAGTTAGTGGAAAGATCAGGGTGTTGGTTTTAAACTTTTAAGCCATCCGTTTTAGGTTCATTTCTTCATATCAGAGTGTTTACTAATAAGTTCTCTGTTGAAACCCAAGCTACTATGTTTAATTAACGGCCTTAGGTGGACGGCTGTTCACTACTGGTACGAATGTCATTACGTGTTCGCTTATATGCAGGCGCTTACATACATGTCAGTACGAGACTGACCACACTTAAATACAAATTACATACAATCTCCAAAATAGATAACTAACAGAAAATTAAATTCTAAGTCCTTTGCTTCATCCGCCTGTGTTTACCTTCTTGCCTGAGGAACTACTTGCCCGAGGTGAAAATTTGTTTTGGAAAAATAGGGTGAGATTCAATGAATCTCAGTAGTAACAGATATCACTCATATAAAATGCACATATATCATGCCATGTCAACCAAAGTTACAGTACAATCAACATATTCAACATTCAGAGATAAATTCACAATATGCAGAAAGCATAAAGTTACCAATTCAAGGACAACCGTCCCTTGCCACAGCGCTGGGAAATTCTACTGGGCCTTAGCCCTTCTCATCTGAATGTTTTAAATTCACAATGGTACAAACATTCATACAACATATCACATAGTATGTGACCTGACAATTTTTCCAAATCTTGATCTTGATTGACGTGCTTTGAACGTCCTGGGCAAGTGTCAAATCCTATAAATTATAATTTACGGGCAATGAGTTATTTCTTAGTCCAACTCTTCATAAATTATTCTCTTATGTTGGTTACCATTAGGGTCACTACATTAGGCCCAAAATGAAGCTAATGAGCTCAAGCTACTCCAAATGCTTAACTTAACTCTTAAATGTCCAATTTTATTACAAAAACTCTTTGCTTTGAATTTTCGCACATTTACCAAAAGCTGGCAGATTTTTCACTGAACTTTGAAAAATCATAACTAATTTTAAAAAAATCGAATTGGGGTGATCCAAAATTCTATATAACCCTGATTAAGTCTATTTTAAGTGAAAAATACTTTCAGTAGCCGAAAGACTGCGCACACTTCCCAGTTTTTCGTTTTCTCCCTGCTGCTAGAAAATCTGACCAGTTTTAATGGTCTACTTCAAATATTCATAACTCCTAGTATACTTATCAAAATCTTTCATAATAACTATCAAATTAAAGGTCTATAAGTATACTTTAATTTTGGAAAATCTCATAATCAATAGATGGATTTTGGACAGTGAAAGTTTCGCCACAACAAAACTGTCAGACAAAAACGCACACTGGCAACTTTATTGCACAAGTAGACTTAATTTCCAATTTTTGAATCTTTAAACCAGTCTGTCAAAAATTATAACTAGAGCCTATTCCCACACAATTTGTCGTTTAGAATCCAATGGAAAACTCAAAAATACCAAAATCAAATTATTTCTACCAGATTTAGCCCCCAACCGAAATCTACCTCCCAAAACAACAAAAATTTTACTTTGTGATTTTAACTACCAACAAGTCTAATACTTCTCCAAACATCATATATCACCTTATATATGATTAAAACATCTTCCTTCTTCAAAAACACCCCTTGAATGAAATACATGGGTGGTTGAAAAGCTAAGACAAACTCAATGAAATCACAAAGTATTCGGTTCAAAAGAAAGCCTACGCTTACCTCTTCGCGTTTCTACATATGGTTCGGTATTCCGGCGGCACTCTGGTAGACTAATTGGCACAAAACACCTCAGATGAGAAATCTAGCTAAGACCATAGAATTGAAGCTTATAGTGAATAGAGAAAGTTTTCTGAAGGACTTACCGGACAATAACGGTCATTCAGGGTTGAAATCAGCTTCGGTAGTCAAGAAAACTCACTATTCACTCCTCCTTCTCTCTTCATGTGTTCTTAAGCTTAAGAAATCTGATTTCTCTTTCTCTTTCCATGCTTGCACGAAATTTTGCCATTTAATTAGGCATAGATGGTTGTGATTTAATCACATAAAATGATCTCATCTCATCTTGCCATGTGTCACAAGTTTAAGGCTTAAGAGTGCCACGTGTCATGCAACCATTGGTCTTCCACTTCTTTCTTTCTTCGGTGGGTCATAAGTGGTCAGGGGAAGGGGAGGCTTGACAATTTCCCCGGACTCCTGAGTTCGGTGCTCGACTCATAAAGTAAGCGACCTGGCCGGAGACCGGTGAATTCCCCGGACTCAGTCGCTAGATGGCGTACTCCGGAGATGACAACACGAAAGGCTTAAAGTGGGAGTAATGATGTGTAATGATGAGGGACACATGTCACCCCCTCATTTGGCCAACACAAAAACATGTTTTTACTTTGTAATAATTTCGGGACACTTGTCATTTCCTTATTTGGCCAACACGAAAGATGTGTCATCATGAGTCATAATGAGTTGTCATTACATACTTTACTGAAGTTCTTTTTAATAAAGTTGCTCCATCAGTGCATTACCCGGAATTCCACATGGGACTGTAGCACGCATATCGAGGCACGTCACGAAATGGTCGAATTCCTCCGATCTCGTAACTGACACCCTTGAACCTTACAACCACCGATGAATTTTGCTCTGACTTCTAATACTTGTATTGTTACAATATTGACTTCTCGATTTCTGTGAATGACACAATGGACATCTGGGAATTCCAAAAGTAACTCTACCTTTAATTGTAAATACTGATATTTATTTTATTCTACTATTTCCATAATTACACGTTTTTAGTATTGCAAAATTTGGTACATTACAAGTTTCGTACCTCAGCTGGGCTCGAGGCCACCAACTGGGGATATCAGTGTACCTGTAGGCACTATGTTTTATCATGTTCTGTGTACCCACAGGCACTATATTCAGACATGTTCAGTGTACTTGTAGACACTATGCTCAGCATACATATTATGGTAAATGGCATACACAAAGCATAAAAACATTGACATAATGTATGAAAGATAGAGTTAATACCTTAAACCCCTTTTTGGTTCGTAAAACGTTCCTTGAACTTTGTTTCCCATCACCTTATCCTACATTTACTACACCTCAAGTTTCTCGTCACCTTATCAAATGAACTTTTCTATGCAGTAATTACTGCAATAGAAATGGTTCAAATTAAAAGTAATACTTACATCGTCATCATCTCTATGCCTCTAAACATCATTTAAATCATCTAATTAAGATTATTATTAGTCATGGAGAAACCTTAAGACAATAACTATTCCTCAAGTCTTTATGATCTTACCAACTTAACTTCCTAGAGGGACACCCATCCTAAGATTTCCCTGGGTTGAACACGCTTAACTTTTGTGTGCCCGTGCCAAAACGTAGATACTGGCTCTATTTGCTTCTAATCACCAGTACCCTGAGATTACACTTATCTCAGATGTCATGCCAGCTACCTTCAGCTAACTAAATACTGTTTAAGGTCTGAACACTAGCCTTGACAGTACCCACCTCCTTAGGTTTCACATCTTTAGACCAACCTTAATCCGGTATTGCACTACTTGCTGCCCTTCGATATTCCGTTGTTCCTCATGGCTAGTTCACAGACGGGGTGATTCACTTCCTTAGTGGTACATTCTACGCATATTTCTTTTCACTATATAACCAAGTCTTTATTTGTATACTTTCCTGTTGCCAAAATCGCTTCCTCTGATACCAAAATGTAACACACTAATTTTATTTCCTCATTTTTCAGAGTCCTTAAGCGCAATTCGATAAGCAACATAGGAATAGAATAAATATACTTATATATTAATACAAGGTACTTGACTACGTTACAGGTTTTCCTTGTAGGGTTTGAAATATAAATGCAAATTTGGTTCAAAACTATCCAAAACAAACTAATAATAACCAACAGCTCTATCTTCTTCACCTGTACACCTCCGTTGCCAATATTTACCTTTTTGCCTTTGGAGCCACTAGCTTCTACTAGAATATTTTTAGTTTGAAAAAGGTGAGATTCAAAATAATCTCAGTACTGACAGACAATCGATCATAGAAAATGAAATAATAAATATGCCAAGTACCACATACAGCAATATTATAATAACACATAATTTAGTTTAGTTGGTATAATTCATTCCAGTAAGAAATGTTCAGAGCCAACCACTGTTGCAACCCTTATTCATTCCGTACCTCAGCTGGGCTCGAGGCCACCAACTGGGCATATCAGTGTACCTGTAGGCATTATGATCAGTCATGTTCAGTGTGTACCCATAGGCACTATGCTCGGTCATGTTCAGTATACCCGTAGGCACTATGCTAGGTCATGTTCAGTGTACCCATAAGCACTATGCTCAGCCATACATATTATGGTAAATGACATACACAAAGCATATAAACATTGACATAATATATGAAAGATAGAGTAAACTTAAACCCCTTTTTAGTTGGCAAAACATTCCTTGAACTTTGTTTCGACAGCTCGGGCTATCAATCAGGTCCTAAAATTCTAAATGTACAAGAATTAGGTTAATACCCATTCGTGTACTACTTTAGATTCTTCCAAAGTACTTTTGTTGGTTGTATTAGTCTAAAACTACAAAATTACCAAAATGCCACTAGGGACCCAGTCTAAGTCTCTTTTTACCTGGTCCGACTATACTTTTCTAGAAATTTTGACTCAGGCATTCCTACACAGTTTTGCATATAGAATCTATTCTTGACCTCGATTTTCACAAAATCACTGTCAAATGACAGTTTTACCCTTGACAACCCTACTTAGGGTTTTAGGGGTATTTTCATAATTTCACTTTCTAGGGCTTTTCTCACAAAGTGATCAACCTCAACCTTACAAAATTTTCCCTCTTGAACACCATGGAACCATCAGATTTATGAAATTCAAGCCCTAACTCCCATTTTCTGCTATAGCCGAGACATGCTCTAAGGAAAGGAGAAAATGTGATTTTGAGTTTCAACCCTTAACGCTTGCTCCTTTTCACTCCTAACCACTTACTAAACCACTTAAACACCTATTAAACATGATTTGAGGAAATTTGGGCAGCATGACCCCTTAGGGTTTCAACATACCAAACTCACAAAATCAACAAACAATCCACAAAGCAAGCCAAGAACCACAACAACAACAACAAGACACCAAAGGATTTGAAGTTCTTGAAGTTACCTCTTGATTCTCAAACTTTCTCTCTCTAGGTGTCTCCCTCTCTCTCCTCAACCTTGAAGATTAGCTTGCTACACATGGTTTTTCATGTAGATCAAGAGCTTAGAGAAGCTATTACACAAGTTAGGAGGCATAAGCTCATGAAATCGCAAAGCCTACCTTGGATTTTTGCTCCATAAGCTCCTCTTCTCTCTAAGTTTCTTAAACTTCTCTCTCTCTCTGTATTTCTTGGTGGATGACGAAAATGAGGAAGGAAAGATGAAGGCAAGGCTTCATAAAATATCCTACATCTCTCTATTTAATAAACATTAGCTTATTTGATTTATGACGTAAGCATGTACTTATCTCCTCTTAAGTTATGTCATAAACTTCCATTGATTTGAACCAAATTCTTTCCTCTTTTGTTGGCCCAAAATGATGCCTCTTTAAGCTTTCCAAAACCAAATTGGTTCCATCCAATTAGCCCAACTAAACTTACTTAATCAATTATTATTTAATCCCTTGGCCTTGGATGTTGACACTTGGCACAATTTGTATCCAAGTAAATATTTTCCTCCTCCTTTAATATTTTGGCAACAAATATCCACTAATAAAAGGAAGATATGGGCTTTTACTTAATTGCACAATTTACACAATTGCCATTACCTTTTTTTTTACAAATTCGCAATAGTTGGCAATTCTGGTAGATTTTCTGATCAAACTTTGAAAAATCATAACTTTATTTGCAGACATCGAATTGGAGTGATTCTAAAGGCTATGAAACCTTATTGAGTATATTTTCAAGAAAAAAAAATATAGCCTTTAATCAACTGGAAGCTCACAATTTCCAGAAATTTGTTAAGCCTTACATGTTCCAGATTTGGGTCCAAAAACAAGGTCTAACTTTGAAAAATCATACTCTTAGTATATAAGTCCAAAAATTACCCATTACCTATCAAATTAAAGCCTAGGATGTCTATTTGCATCCTGTAAATTTTCATAATTTTTGGACATGATTTGGTCATCCAAAATCACATGACAATCTTATTGCCTCACTAGAAAGTACACTGGCAGTACTATTCACATTCCAATTTGCAGTGTTTAATTCCTATGATCCAGAGTTTATAGTTGGAGGTTATTCAAGGTGGGTCAATATTCACCATTCCATTTCATTAAATGCCACAAATAATTACAAGGCATATTGGTGAATAAAATTTGGGGTGTCACATCAATTGCATATACTCCCTGGCATTTTAAAGTTTAAATTTAAACCCCTTTACCTATTATTTTTTAACTATTAATCCTTTGCCTTTAAGTGACTGTTATCTTTTTAAAGGAAAATTCCATATCAAAATATAAGATGACACATGGCATCCTATGTAAATTACCAATTTCATAAAACCCTCCTAAATTTTGAATAGTTGCAAAAAAACCCCTGAACTTTGGTTAGCTCGAAATAACCCCCTGACATTTCAAAATTTAAATTTAACTTCCTTAAAATTTTGATTTATAATATTAAACCACATGCAATTACTTTTATCATTTTAATAAATTTATTAAGATCTTTACTATCATTTGTCTCTTTTGTATGACAAAAGCTAGAAGAATAATATTAAAAAGAATACAAAAATAAATGTTGAACCTCTGATTCAATAAAAATCAAGCATTACTAATAAAAAATCAAAGAGGGCAAAAGCTATCATCTAAAACAAATGTAATATTTTAACTATTAATACTCAATCATTTTAAGAATATATTTAACATAAATGATGACATTTTTATACTATTAATGCTCAATTATCCCAAGAAAAATAAGTAAATTATGACATTTTTATTTTATAATTTTTTAAATATTATTCTTCTAGCTTTTGTCATACGAAAGAGCCATTTTAATTGCCAAATGATAGTAAAAAGCTTAATAAATTTATTATGATGATAAAACTAACAACACGAGGCTTAAAATTATAAATCAAATTTTAAGGGAGTTAAATTTAAAATTTAAAATATTAGGGGGTTATTTGTAACTGATCAAAGTTTATGGGGTTCTATGCAACTATTCAAAGTTCCACGAGGAGGGGGGTTATGAAATTGGTAATTTACACAGGATGCCACGTGTAATCTATTAGATTCAGAGTATTGACGATTACAAACTTAGATTTATTCGAATAGGCATTCAATTTCTAGATTAAGGGAAGTCATTTTGTTTTGCTTAATACTATGACTTATTCAAATAAGCATAGTCTTATTTGTATGAGGAAACTTGTTTTTGATTAAGAGCTATACGAATAACTCTTAACTTATTCGAATAAACAATGTGTTTTTCAAATAAGATCTCCCTGATTAAAGGGAAGCTTATTTGAATAAACAAAGCACTATTTGAATAGACGTAGTCTTGCTTATTTTCAATTTTGACTTATGACAAAGGTTATTGGAATAAGGAATTGGTTATTTGAATAATAGTACATATATTTCAATTTTGTTTTTGAAATGTTATTCAAATAATGAATAGTTCTTCGAATAAGAGCACGTTTGGCAAAGCGATAGGGGGCACAAACCTCACGGTGGAGGCTAAAAAGTATAGTGGGCAAAGGCTCCCCTGTTTGGGTTGGCGTCTAGGATGACTGAGCTTATAGCCGAAAAGAAGTATCTTAAAAGAAGCCCCAATTTAGAGCTTTTAGTAGTGACAATCGTGATGGTGGACCTCCAAATTCTTGGCTTATGTTTGGGTCAGAACCTGAAGTATGGCCTCCTCCATCATCAGTCGTAATATGTCGTTGGAGAAGTTTCAGTGAATGGCGGATCCGTCGTGGTCCGCACGTTAGAGAAGTTTAAGTTCATGGCAGATCAGTCATGGTCCATACATTGGAGAAGTTTCAACCCTATGCTTTCTTCACCTCCCTTCTCATTTTTCTTCTCTTCCTCTTTTATTTGCTAGTATTCATTTATTTCTCTTTGTAGTATACCTGTTCACTTTTATCTGAAGCTCACGACTTTATTCTTACTAGTTGCGTAATAACAGGAATGGGTTCCAAAATTCTGACGTTCAACTTGGAAGTGGTAAAGATGGTAAGGTCATTCATAGTGTTCGATGGCATTCGCGTCCATAGACTTGCGTCTGGTGTCATGAATAGTACACAAGAGACCTCTGCTATTAAGTTTGCCACTAAAATTGTTGTTTATGGGGAATTATGAAGGGTTAAAGTTTATAGCTTCTTCGTTGATCACCCCAGGATCCCGCCCACAACTGACTTTGGTTCATATGCTGCCTAAGTTTAATCACTGGGTTTTGGATGTTTGCTTCCTGAAGGTATCAGTTCCCTTCCCTCCCTGATGTCCTGTACTAGTTTGGAGAATAATTACGTTTTCTTAAAAAACATATGTTTTGGTTTGTTGTGGCTGGTAGAGCTACTTAATTCATGCCAATGAGGAAAGTCATTTTCTTGCAACCATAGCATGCAGCTATAAATCAATTCATATCTGGGACACCTTGAAATCTGTCACGGTTCTTAAAATTCAATCTCCAGGTTTGTGTTTGCAAATGAGAAGGACTGAATTGTCTTAACTTCCATTTTGAAAAAAATTCTTCAGATGGTTTGCTTCCAAAAGTTTAGTTGTTAGTTCAGTGGTCAACTTCTATAGCTGCTACATGGTTGTTTGTAACTATGATAATGTGTTAGATTCCTAAACGTAATTGCATTTTTCTGGTTTACCATTGATCGCTTTGCTGATATCTGAAAAATAAAAGGATGTCTATATAATTGTAATAAATTTAAAAGAATATGGACAATTTGCAAAAGTAAGATAGGATATGAAATCATATAGCTTTGAAACACAAGTCCACATAGTTTGTACAATAATGGCTATACTTAATCTTATCTGAAGAAATTCCCAAACAGATGTGGATTTTTTAGAAGCTGAATGAGGAAATATACGTCTTGAAGATAATAATGATCCAATTGATGTAACATTCATATAAACTATATGTGGATTATCTTCAACACAAATGAATCATATTCACAATAGAATCAGAAACTAACTTGTTAGGAATAGGTGATCCAATAATGATCCGCTTAAAGTATGCATTCTAATTTAAATACAACTTTATCCATTTTTTATTAAGTATTTTAGTGCATTTTCCTTTTTTAAATAATAATTAAAATTTTTGTATTATGTCAAATTTTAAATTTAAGTTTTTACTTCAATTATCACAATAAATACAAATAACATGTATATGTAATATTCAATAAGATTCATGCCCTTTTCAGTCATTTTCCATCTAAACGGGCTTTTCAAACATTAATCCAAACAAGTTTAAGGTTAGAAAAAAGTCACTTTTGCCACCGCTAATCCAAACACAAATCACATCTACAATCTGACTTTTTTTCTTTTTGACTTTTCCAATAGCCCATTTGCAAAAAAAGCTCATTCTCCACCGCTAATCTAAACATGCACTAAGAATAAGTTGAGATACTTTTTTAAGGTAAAGTTGAGTAAGAGGAGACTTACTTGAATAAGAAACTCAGTCTCTAAAATTCAAATTCCAAATTCTTATTTGAATAAGGGTTAATGCATTCGAATGGGAATGATCATTGTCAAAAACTCCCATACAAATAAAAGTTGTTGAAACTCAGCTAAGGTCACCAGTTTTTTTTTTTTGAAAAGGATATTCGAATAAAAAGAAGTTATTCTAATACATTTCAAGTGCTGAAAGCTTATTCAAATAAGATATGATATATTCGAATATGATTATCAAAGACTATTATTCGAATACAAGTGGGTGTATTCGAATAAGGCCACTTGATTTTTGTCAAAGGCTATTCGAATAAAGCCAAGATTATTCCAATACACTTTACTCCAACTAGTCTAAATGTTATTGGAATAAAGGGAAGTTCATTCAAATACACCTTAACAGAAAATGAGCTCTTCTATTCAAATACAATAAAGGATAGTTGACTACAAATGATCATCTAGAAAAACAAAGCATGATATATAAGTTTTGGATATCAAAGAAAACATTGTTAAATTCTTTAACATTACTTGTTATTGTTCTTTTGCAAGATTAACATCTATCCTAAGCATGTTTCATGGATTTCCAACATCAGAAGATTTGAATATCACAAAAAGAAAATTTTTTGTCTGAAGCATTAAATGTAAGTAGAACTTTAACCAATACATTCTCTCTGCTCCAATGGCTACTTTCCTACACACAAAGAATATCTAGAAAAGACTCTGTAACGGACAAATGCAATACTCACAACGGTCATTTATTACACTACAACTATAAAAATGGAAGCATTCAAAGTGGAGCAACTACTAAACTGACAAATATTCAAGTTTGCATTTAATTGCCCTGTTTTCATTCACTATTCTCTTTGTATTTGTACTTCAGTGAGATAACTTTATTAAGGTACACTTTATTGAGATAACTTAAGGTTGTGGAACCTTAAGTTGGGTATTTGTTTATATAGTGTAAGGTGGAGCAAGTGTCCGGTGAAGGAACTTGCAGTGTACTGAGGTGTCAAGAACCTACTGAATCTTATAGGCTATAGAGAAAATCTCAGAGGCGCTTTGAGGACTGGACGTGGGTCAAAGAAGTTGACCAAACGAGGATAATCTCCGGTGCACGCTTCGATGATATTTTTCCAACTCCTAACTCTAGTTTAATTTATATTAATTTTTAATTTTGATTAAAATTTTTATCCTCACCCAATTCATCCCGTTCTTTGGTGAAACACTTGCACTAATATTTGGTATCAGAGCGATGTTTGTTAGATTGGCAGGCACAGCGAAAAATTAAATATCAAAAAATTTTCAATTCCGACTGTGGACCTGTCAACAATGTTTAAATCGAGTAGTAGAGAAGTTTACCTTTCTTATGTGTTCATTTTTTCTTTTTGATCTCAAGGAGCTAACTGTTAGAACCGGCTGACACCCAAGAGGGGGGGTGAATTGGGTGTAAGATAAAAACTTAAGAATTTTGAAAATCTTTTCGCATCTTAGAGGAAGCAATAAATATGAAAGTGATGAATCATAAATCACAGTTAGATATTTAAATGATATATGCTAGAAGTATAAGAGCTTAGGGAAGAGAATATGCAAACTGTGATTTATCCTGGTTCGGCCCAAACCATGATGACCTACGTCCAGTCCCTAGGCTCCTCCTGAGATTTTCAATCCACTATCTTCCTCAAGTTTTACCGGGTACTTGAGAACCACTACAATCTCACAAGTTTGATCCGGGCACTTGTGAAGCCTTTACAATTCTCGCACTGAGATTACTCCCCCTTACACACCGTAAGGTTACAACCAAGTTGCTCCCCCTTACACACCGTAAGGATACAACTTTGATGATGAAAGATTACAATCAATCTTCTCTCTTAGAAGTGAATAAGATGAACACTGAAGTACAATACAAATAATATCTCTCTCAAAGGTAAATCATATAGAAGCTAGAGAAACAGAGAGTATATGCGATGAGTATTGATGTCAGGATGTTGGCATTTGGACGATGTATCCTCTAAGTCTTACTTCTGTTTTGGATGATCTTCTATTTATAGCTGATGAGGATTGATGACCGTTTGAGCATCTCAACATGTCCGTTAGAGTGACGTAGCTTTGTTTGACCGTTCTTCGATTTTGAAAACTAGCCGTTGGAACGTTGGCCGCTTCGCTCCGTAAACTCAACTTTTATCTCTTCTCATCATCTCTTCATTGTTTTACTGGAAAAGTGCATTAAACACTAATACAATGAAGTGTTAGAGTGATTAGAAGCAAAAAGAATGAGTTATATGATCATTCCATTGATTTCCAGAATCTTCGGGACGTTGCTCTGCTTTCCTGGGAAGCATTACTCGAGTAAACATCAAGTTTCTTCACAGGTTACTCGAGTGGCTACTCGAGTGGCCTTCCATTTTCTGCATAGCTTACTCGGGTAGTAACTTGAAGTTCTCTTCTAAATAATTCTGAGTACCCGGGTAGTAACTTGAAGTTCGACTTGAGGTTCTGGTAATAACTTGAAGTTCGACTTGACGTTCTGGTAATAACTTGAAGTTCGACTTGAAGTTCTGGTAATAACTTGAAGTTCGACTTGAAGTTTTCTTTAAGTTTCTGTCTCTTTTTGCTAGCACAGTGCTTTACTCCAGTAGTGACTTGAAGTTTTCGTCTAAATAACTCTTCAAGTTTTGCTAGCACAGTGCTTTACTCGAGTAGCTACTCGAGTATTCATTAAAGTTTACTCGAGTACATACTCGAGTATCATCGGGAAACAATTTGATGAACTTCAGGTTTTTGCTTACCACAGTGAGTTACTCGAGTAGCTCCTCTAGTAACATTTGCAGGATTGAAAATGCCGAGAGCAAACGCAAGTGATCTACATGGTTACTCGAGTACTTACTCGAGTAACGTTGGCAGGCCGAGAGCAATTAGAAGTTTTCTATCTGATTACTCGAGTACCTACTCGAGTAAAGTCTTTTATTATCAACCAGTTACTCGAGTGGTGCCTTCAAGTGAATTCTTGATTTTGACTAGAAACATGGTAAATTATATATCATCGGAAAGCCCTCATTATCTACATTCCAATGCAACAAGAATCAACTCCAAACTCGTTGTGTACAGAAAGTTATGATCCAAAGAGTAACTACTGTTCTTAGACAATCCTGAAATCACGAGCAGCAACTTCAAGAAGTCATAGCTCTTAGGATATAGCTTCAAATATGACAAATTATATATCCATGGAAAGCTCTTTGCGTCTTCTTTCATATGGCACCGGTTTCGTCGTAATTCGATATGTATTTTGAGAGTTATGTCCAAAATACCAAAACTGTCCTGGAATATGACGCTGATTCATGTGTCAACTTTCGAGGCTTATATCTCTCTCATATGACCTCCTCTGAATGTGATCTTAGTGTCAAACGTTCGTGTTGGACGTCTAGTTTCCAATGCCACCGGTTTCAGTTCGATCCGACATGTGGTTGGAGAGATATCATCAAAATACCGAACCTATATTCTGCCGATTTACTTCAAGTGCCGCCTCGAGTAATTCATCAAATAACCCGGCAGATTACTCGAGTAAGGCCTCGAGTAAACACCTCCAAAATCAAACAATGCCATATTACTCGAGTGATTACTCAGGTAATCATTCCCAAAGGTACCATAGCTTCCGTATACATCATTTTAGCTTCGTATTGACCCATTCCAACTTCCGTATGATCATAGAAACCTCCGGTATCACTTCTAGGAGCTTGAATCTTGATATTCTCATGTGATCTTGCAAGTTCTTCTTTCTTTAATCTCTTTCTTCTTGTTTTTCCTCTTGATGATCATTCTTCATAACCCAACTTCAATCTTCTTGATGAATATCTTCAATCTTCATCTTTCTTTCTTCTTTCTTCAATTCCTTGCCTCTTGATTTTCTTCTTGATGATTATTCTCCATTTATGAGGCATTATAATATCAATCCACAATGATGTCTATGACTAATCTACAAGATATACAACATTAAATATGGTAGTTAGTCAATGTGGAAGATAAGTATATTATACAAACTTTTTGCTCATATTTGACATCTATATTTGACATCATCAAAACTATTCATATCTAACATTCTCCCCCTTTTTGATGATGACAAATCTTTCAAGAAAAATATGTATGAGTTATAAAAACTAAGAGAAATATATTTTTCTTGTCTTTCTTTCCCCCTATTTGACATCAGCAAAAAGTTTGAAGCATAGATAGGAAAGGAAGAAATGTTTATAGAGAAGTAAATATGAAATCAAATGAGAAATGTCATTCTCCCCATTAATAAAAATAAACGCATCAGGAAAACAAGTTTCTCTCCCCCGTTTTGAAAGTAGTTTCATTTATAATTTGATGCAAGTGAAAAAAAATGGTTTTCATGAAAAAAAATTTGAAACAATTTGGAAAGGTTTTCAAGAAAACTTCCATAGTCAAGAATATGCAAAGTAAGCTCAAAATATAAATAGAGGGTTTAGAAATGCTCATTTGGATTTGGCAAGCTGAAAATTGATCCATGAAACCCATCGCCTTCCTTTCTTGTTGTGTTAGATCCAATATGTTATGTTCACCATACTTTCATTATGCAACTGTGATGGATCTTGTTCATAGGAGTTAACTGTGGCTGGCTCAATGGTAGGCTCTGAAGTATGCTCAATAGAAATCTTTAGGAATAGCCTTCCTTAGAATGCTACTAAAATCATCCTGACTTGTGCCTTTTGTTGCTTTGAGGGTTGTAGCCAGTGTTAAATCATCTTTCCTCAAAGTTGATAGATTCTCCAATTGAGTTGAGCTTCTGTTCAGCATGCTCAATGCTCATTTGTATTGGCATATGTATTTATTGCTTTGAATATTACAGCCAATTTATCTCCCTTGATTGATTGTTAAAGCATATGTCATCATATATGCTCCTTTTAGTATGCTGAGGAATGATCTTGCATAGAACAAATTCTCCTGTTATAAAAACATTCTTACACGGAGAATGGTTTGTGCAATCAAGTATTAAATTTATTGTACAAAATCAAAGTCATCCTCTCTATGTGATATGTTGAAAATTAAGATTATGAAAGGAAGATATATAAATAACTCATCATCAAAACTAATTAAAAAAATAGAAAATTCAGATGAGTATGTTAAAAAGATTTCCTTTCAATAAAGGAGATGAGCTTTTTAAGATATAAAACACGTATGAATGTGAAGCTCCCCCTTAATGAATGCATGGCTTAAAAGAAAAGCATTATGAGGAATATAGTTGATAACTCTCCTAGATTTTTAAAAAACATTGAAAATTTCGTAGAAAGAATGAGTATGAAAATATGAAGATTAGAGAGAAATCAATTTTTGAAAATGATGATGCTTTTCAGGGTTTTAATATTGTAACCCTGTATCCCTCGAGTAGTTACTCGAGTATTTCACTCAACCATCACTCGAGTGCTCATTCGAGTGTTGCAACTCAGAGAATTTTAATTGAGTAAGAATACAATACCTCACTCGAGTAATATCATAATCACTCGAGCCATAATCCTCTGAAGTCCATTAATGCATCATTGGCTAGTCATTGTCAAGATGAGCTCGTAATAAGGCCTTAAAGTTCTGGTTGATCAAATCACAGAGTCTTCTAATCTTGCCATTCAGAAGTGATGAACTCAGCATGTTTGTAGCAAGCTCTGTGTGATTGTTGAAGCTCCTCTCTCAGAAAGCCTTAGACAGATGAACCAAAGAATAAAGGACCAGAAGACTAGTTCTAGCAAAATATTGTATCTCATATATTCTTGAAGTCTCAGCTCTCATCCTCTATGCCACTTGTGTTAACTTGGAGTGAGTTTCAGATTTACTTGGAGTAATTGCGAATTACTTGAAGGTATACTTGAAGTAATTGCAGATTACTTGAAGTAACTTCTGATTACTTGGAGTAAGTCCTGTAGAAGTATATATATCTTTGAAAGATATGATCTCTCCGACGTTCCTCTCCTTCTCACTAATAATATAGGCCATTGTGTGATAATCCTTTCATGAAGCGATTGAATTGGCCTTGCTCACCATAGCTCTAGTATAGATATATCATATAATTTTGTGAAAACATAGAGCTAGGATTGTAGTTAAGAATCCTCATAGGCTCACCAAGCTTGATGATTCTGTGCATCTCAGCATCTTCCTCTAAACATCTTTTGATCACCTTGGAATGATAAGGAAGGTGGCTAGGCAACAAAGATTCACATTGGCTATACTTGTTCTTGGCCTTAAGTTGCTTTGAGATGAATCTTATCTAGGTTCACTTAAGAGATTTTCTTCTTCTTTCTCTTTCTCTGGCTGTATCACTAGCTAGTTACTTGCTAGTGATGTGGTGTCACTTGAACGATACCATAAATTTTGTTTCTGCTCACATTGCAATACTGCCAGTCATGCCTTCTCTGTTAGCCTTTGATCTTTGTATCCAAAAGTAGAGCATTTTGATCAACTCCTGCAAAAGTATAAATAAATGCTCTTTGGTACCCAACTTTCTTTTGGGTCCATATAATATTAGACATTATAACTCTTATGCTATTATATAATTGAATCATATGATATTTGAGCAAAGAGTATAATAATCAACAAATGCCAGAATATATTTTTACCCAATTAAATAAATTCAAGCAATTGAATCATAAAGGGTAACGCACAAATAATACCAAGAATGATGATTTCAAAAATCAATGACAATTTGTAAATACATTTTAAAAGATATGTCATTGATAAGATTTTTATGCAAGGCATGTAAGTCAGATCAAAGAGAGTTGAAAATCTATTTATAATGACCAAGAAATGATAAATCATGAATGAAATCAAATTGTCCAATAATGATCATGAGATATGCACATTGTTTTAAATCTCGGATGTAATTTCAAATCATAACAATGCATTGTAAAATTGAGATTTTGAATATATGCAAAACTCATCTTTGAAATATGTTTATAATCAATGTTTTATGTTAAAAATGGTGAAAGTCAATAGTTTAAATATACATATAGCATAAAGCTTCTCTTTTCAGGAACAACTAATATAACATGTTAATCATCATAGTTAACATGTTGAAGAATTTTCCAAACAGCAAGAGTCATATGGATAACCAAAAGAATTAGCTTGATAGACATATACAAGTATCATGACTTTGCTATTGATTCATAGACTATCTTGACACTTAGAGTTATGTCTTGAAAGATATGAATATTCAACTCAAGAATTCAAATACATGACACTGTTTACTCAAAGATAGATTTTAATGGTGAATGTGTTTGAGCAATGAAATGAGTACAAGAATTTATGAGTGATGAAGCACATACTCATTAGTCCAAATGACTCGAGTACTTGAATATTATCCTAGTAAGTTATTCCACTATAATGATTAATGCATTAAGATTCAATGCACTAATAAACATTCATAATGCTTGGAATAACATAGCCAACCAAAGATTTATGCATCAGGCATAAGGCTTTCACATATTGAATTCTTTTCTGGGAAATACACTTGAAACTCATAGATAGATAACTTGTTAGACATAAGGTCTAATTTGTTAGAAAATAATGGTTGAGGAGTTCAAGCAATAATAAGTTTAAAATCAAGAAATAATCTGTGAATGATGGGGAAAACTCTAGTGGATGGATTTGAAGCATTTTTGACTTTTAGTATACATAAATATTAACTTCCAATTTTGAAACCAATTTAAATGCAAACAATATATAAGTAATTTTCAAATAATGTGTATTCATTTTTATAAACAAGATGAATTGGAATCTAAGTATATTTTTGAAATGTACATTTCAAAACTCAAATACACAATTTCATTTTAAGTCCATTTAGCAATCTAAAAATAATTTGAAAACCATAAATGATTGATTGCTAATGATATGCAATTTTATAACACATGATGGAATGAAACCAAAACACATTTTTGAATTGTGCACTTCAAAACATAAATTGATAGATAAACTATGCACAATTTCACTTATCGTTCATTTAGCAATCTATAAACAAATTAACAATCATGAAGGATTGTTTGCTAAATGAATGCAATAATGGAAAAATACTCATTACTCAAAATAAATAATTCATATAATCACAGTATAGAGTAAGGATTAGATATCACCGTAATTCCTTTTGTCCTTGTGACAGCTTGCTTGATTTTGGTGGAATAATATTGGTTTCTCTCCTTTGCACAATCAGCACCAAAATCCAAACTCCGAATTTCAGAATCATCAAGATATGAATTTGTTTTCATGTGGTAGTCTTGAGAAGCTTTTTCTTATTCTACAGAACTATATAAATTTCTTTTCTTCATGGTATCCAACATTGATTGGATCCATTTCTTGTTAGCTTGTAGGAATCAAGATAAAATTCACATGCTCTAAGAATATAATCAATTCGAGGCAATTGCGCATAATGAATTATACATGTCTTTATGCATAAAAGAAATATTTTCTTTTCAAATCATTATATATGCATAAAGAATTATCCTGTTGAGCATTGCAATCCCTTTATAAATAAATCTATTAAGTGGCTTTTTAAAAGATGTGAAAACATAATTTCAAAATAGTTTACAATGCTCATTCCTAAGGTTCCAAAATATAAAATCTCAATAAATATTACAGACAATAGTATAGGAGGTTTTATCATTGTGTACCTTTGCCTTAGATACTTGGAGGATTGCTTTTGTTTACCCACTGCATCTTTCTAGGATGTTGATACTTTGAATATCTTGCTTTGGGTACTGGCAATCGTCTCTCAAAATACATAGACTCCAGGAGTCTTTTACTTGATGCTTGAGAGATCCTCCTTTTCTTGTTCTCCTCAAGATAGTTGAGCAGTACTCTATGGTAGTCCATTCTTGAGGTAGAACGTACTCTTTTTCTCCATTGCATTTCTTTGTGATTAAACTTTGCATTTCCAGCAATGGGTGCTCCGAGAGTTCTTCTTTTCGATATAGATGATATGAACCTCTTTCTTGGTGCATGAGAAACTCTTGGTTTCTTCTTCATCATCTCCGTACCCTTATGTCCATTCTTCTTATATTCAATCTGCATACATAAAGTACTAAAAGAAAATTTTGGTACCCACATATACTTGGGTCCTTGATTGTTAGGATTAGACATTACTTGTCTTTTCGGAACCGAAACATATTTATTTCTCAAATTAGAATTTCTTCTAAAATAGCATGTGTGAGAAATATGACCTGATTTACCACAATAATTGCAAATAATATGATGATATGTATTATGAGATTCTATGCAAGTATTGTGTTGATCAAGAAAAGATGATTTCGAATGATCAGTTTGCCTAAGTTCTTTCTTCCCGCATGAATTTCCAGCATGATTGAAAATCTTTTTGCTTTTCTCAATAGAATCAATAATTGGTTGAAAAACAATTTTATGCAAGCTTTGAAAATCAGTTTTACGAAAATCACAAAAAGAATTGGAACTTTTTACCTTAAGTTCATGTTGAGCTCCAGAGAGTGAATTTTCTTGTCCGTCCATAATGAGCTCTTTTCGGGAATCATTTTCCTCTTGTTCTTCTATGTTGACAAGATCATGGAAGTGTTTTATGATTTCTCCTTCTTCATTGTCAACTTCCACTTGTTCATGAATCATGGATATATAGCTTGTAGTCTCACATGAACTGTCAACACTTTCAACTTCAACACACTTGTTAGAAGTATACAGAGAATCAAGAGTATCCCAAATATCTCTTGCAGTAGAGCAACATCTAATTTTCTCAAAATCATTTTCAGTTAAAGTACTATACAAAATTTTCATTGCTCTAATGTTCAATGAAAACATTTTCTTTTCTCTTTCTGTCCAATCCTTTCTCGGTTTGAAATCAAAGACATTTGTAAAACCATCCCACATATCATAATCAAAGCATTTTATAAAAGATATCATTCTAGCTTTCCAAAACCAAAAATCAATATCTTTCAGAATAGGTGGAATTGTATAGTCAAAACCTTTGGAAAGCATATAACACCCAAAATCAGCCATTATAAACTCTTGAGATGGTTAAGTCCTTTAAACAAGAATCCGGCTCTGATACCAAATGTTAGAACCGGCTGACACCCAAGAGGGGGGTTGAATTGGGTGTAAGATAAAAACTTAAGAACTTTGAAAATCTTTTCGCATCTTAGAGGAAGAAATAAATATGAAAGTGATGAATCATAAATCACAGTTAGATATTTAAATGATATATGCTAGAAGTATAAGAGCTTAGGGAAGAGAATATGCAAACTGTGATTTATCCTGGTTCGGCCCAATCCACGATGACCTACGTCCAGTCCCTAGGCTCCTCCTGAGATTTTCAATCCACTATCTTCCTCAAGTTTTACCGGGTACTTGAGAACCACTACAATCTCACAAGTTTGATCCGGGCACTTGTGAAGCCTTTACAATTCTCGTACTGAGATTACTCCCCCTTACACACCGTAAGGTTACAACCAAGTTGCTTCCCCTTACACACCGTAAGGATACAACTTTGATGATGAAAGATTACAATCAATCTTCTCTCTTAGAAGTGAATAAGATGAACAATGAAGTACAATACAAATAATATCTCTCTCAAAGGTAAATCATATAGAAGCTAGAGAAACAGAGAGTATGTGCGATGAGTATTGATGTCAGGATGTTGGCATTTGGACGATGTATCCTCTAAGTCTTACTTCTGTTTTGGATGATCTTCTATTTATAGCTGATGAGGATTGATGACCGTTTGAGCATCTCAACATGTCCGTTAGAGTGACGTAGCTTTGTTTGACCGTTCTTCGATTTTGAAAACTAGTCGTTGGAACGTTGGCCGCTTCGCTCTGTAAACGCAACTTTTATCTCTTCTCATCATCTCTTCATTGTTTTACTGGAAAAGTGCATTAAACACTAATACAATGAAGTGTTAGAGTGATTAGAAGCAATAAGAATGAGTTATATGATCATTCCATTGATTTCCAGAATCTTTGGGACGTTGCTCTGCTTTCCTGGGAAACATTACTCGAGTACTTACTCGAGTAAACATCAAGTTTCTTCACAGGTTACTCGAGTGGCTACTCGAGTAGCCTTCCATTTTCTGCATAGCTTACTCGGGTAGTAACTTGAAGTTCTCTTCTAAATAATTCTGAGTACCCGGGTAGTAACTTGAAGTTCGACTTGAGGTTCTGGTAATAACTTGAAGTTCGACTTGAGGTTCTGGTAATAACTTGAAGTTCGACTTGAGGTTCTGGTAATAACTTGAAGTTCGACTTGAAGTTCTGGTAATAACTTGAAGTTCGACTTGAAGTTTTCTTTAAGTTTCTGTCTCTTTTTGCTAGCACAGTGCTTTACTCCAGTAGTGACTTGAAGTTTTCGTCTAAATAACTCTTCAAGTTTTGCTAGCACAGGGCTTTACTCGAGTAGCTACTCGAGTATTCATTAAAGTTTACTCGAGTATCATCGGGAAAAACTTTGATGAACTTCAGGTTTTTGCTTACCACAGTGAGTTACTCGAGTAGCTCCTCTAGTAACATTGGCAGGATTGAAAATACCGAGAGCAACCGCAAGTGATCTACATGGTTACTCGAGTACTTACTCGAGTAATGTTGGTAGGCCGAGAGCAATTGGAAGTTTTCTATCTGATTACTCGAGTACCTACTCGAGTAAAGTCTTTTGTTATCAACCATTTACTCGAGTGGTGCCTTCAAGTGAATTCTTGATTTTGACTCGAAACATGGCAAATTATATATCATCGAAAAGCCCTCATTATCTACATTCCAATGCAACAAGAATCAACTCTAAACTCATTGTGTACAGAAAGTTATGATCCAAAGAGTAACTACTATTCTTAGACAATCCTAAAATCACGAGCAGCAACTTCCAGAAGTTATAGCTCTTAGGATATAGCTTCAAATATGACAAATTATATATCCATGGAAAGCGCTTTGAGTATTATTTCATATGGCACTGGTTTCGTCTTAATCCGATATGTACTTTGAGAGTTATGTCCAAACTACCAAAACTGTCCTGGAATATGACGCTGATTCATGTGTCAACTTTCGAGGCTTATATCTCTCTCATATGACCTCCTTTGAATGTGATCTTAGTGTCAAAAGTTCGTGGTGGACGTCTAGTTGCCAATGCCACCGGTTTCAGTTCGATCCGACATGTGGTTGGAGAGATATTATCAAAATACCGAACCTATATTCTGCCGCGCGAAAACAGAGTCCGATTTACTTCAAGTGCCGCCTCGAGTAATTCATCAAATAACCCGGCAGATTACTCGAGTAAGGCCTCGAGTAAACACCTCCAAAATCAAACAATGCCATATTACTCGAGTGATTACTCGGGTAATCATCCCCAAAGGTACCATAGCTTCTGTATACATCATTTTAGCTTCGTATTGACCCATTCCAACTTCCGTATGATCATAGAAACCTCCGGTATCACTTCTAGGAGCTTGAATCTTGATATTCTCATGTGATCTTGCAAGTTCTTCTTTCTTTAATCTCTTTCTTCTTGTTTTTCCTCTTGATAACCATTCTTCATAACCCAACTTCAATCTTCTTGATGAATATCTTCAATCTTCATCTTTCTTTCTTCTTTCTTCAATTCCTTGCATCTTGATTTTCTTCTTGATGATTATTCTCCATTTATGAGGCATTATAATATCAATCCACAATGATGTCTATGACTAATCTACAAGATATACAACATTAAATATGGTAGTTAGTCAATGTGGAAGATAAGTATATTATACAAACTTTTTGCTCATATTTGACATCATCAAAACTATTCATATCTAACACTAACAACTCAGATCAGCTCCCTCTTATAACATCCTTCTTTTTATGATTTAAGAATTAGTTACATGAAAGATATATATTCGTATTTAAGTGATATTTAAAAAATATATATAACTAAAAAGAGTTATTATTTAGATATTTTGGAGTTATTGAGATAATAATTAAATAACATTATAATAACAAACTAATTATTTAAAAGCTTGGGATTAGTTTATTCAACTATTTAGATATTATTTATAGTTAATCAACTTTTTCTATGAAGAAACTTTTAAAAATAAAAGTGTCAAAACTTCTTTTTCTAATATGACTAAGATAAATGAATATACAAATCTTTTTAGGAGCCCAAATTGTGAAAAGCCCAAGTGGTGAAAGAAAGTCCTATACTATTCCCTTAAATTCCCTTCTCCACTGCTGAACATACCCCCTATCTCTCTGCTGCCGACTAGCTCCCACGGTCCACACTCAAACAGGTACCTCTATTCTCTTGTCTCTTTGATTCAGTGTCCTTTTCCTCTATCGACATAATTTTTTTTATTTCCATCTCCCTTCCTTCCTCAGTTTCCTATTTGTCCTCTTTTGCATGTCTTGTCACCTCAAATGTTCTATCTCACATTCAAAGGCTAAAGCGTCCCCACTTCTTTTAATCATTTACTTTGTGGGAGTATATGTTATTCATACTTTCTCATGGTCTTGAGTAGTGTGATATATTTATTTTAATCTATAAGCCATAATCTCCCAAATTCATACTAGGCGTGGGTGTTGTGTATATATAATTTAATATTTTTTTAATCTTGTATATATGTACTATATTATTCAACACCCTATTAATTGTTGCCTTTTCTCTTAAGTGGCTATAGACACATATTTCTATTTCTTTCCGTAAACCCTGCATCCTGTTCAAACTTTGTTACATATTACCCCTTTTTACCTTCATATATATATAGCCAGCTATTGGTATGTAGCTTCTTCCTAGATTCGTTTCCTTTCTATCACAGTAACTCTGTTATAATGATACATCCTTCCCTCACTTGTCTCGAGTTTTATTGATTAAATCTTGTGACTGTGTGAGTATATAAGAATTTCAATTCCCAAGTATTATTAAATTTTTAATATGAAAACATTTTGATTTACAGTGATACACACCCACACACAGTAAGTTGATCTTTAGAGAGTAGTCTTAAGGTAGTTTAAAAGTAACTCTTGGGTAGTTTAAGATAATTTATTGATAAATATTTATGTTTACAATCTTGTAGACTCTCATTAAGAACATTGGAGTAACTTTTTATAATTATCTGTAAGCTATAGAGTAGCAGGTAATTCTAAATATTCTTCCATATACTTGTGAATTGTGTATGATTGTGAATGACTATTTCTTTCTATAAAAGAAAAATGGACTGAATTATATGTATACGTGTATGTATTATAAATTCCCAAATAAGTAACGTTATAAGTCAATGTCTTTTACTCATAATTAATAATTTAATGATAATTAGTTGTTGGATTATTATTTCCTTTTGAGCCTGTTTAAATATGTGATGATATTTGATACGAATGGAGGCATGATTTGCTTTACCTTGTCTTTTAATGATATTATATTTATTGATGATTAAATATAATTGTTATGGCAGTTGCATTTGTGATGGGTTGGAGTAAGGAGGAATTTGTATGTTGAGATTTTTTATCATGTGGTATGCCATTACTAGGTGCACAGTGGATGGTACTTGTCAGGGCCCTTTCTTCCATGTTTTCCTTTGGCTGAGATTGCATTGGAGTTGTGGGACATGTGACACCTCTTTAGTTGTGTTTTTTTAAGGAGGGGAGCCATAGTCCAGACTTAAGCTCTACACCTTTAGCCGGGTGTATCTTAAGAACTGGTAAGCTTGGGACAATCCAGTCTAATAGATGAGTTTCTATTAGACTATGTGTTAGTCTATGGTCTAGTCATCGGTATAAGGATGGACGGTGATATAAGGGTGGTTGCATCTTGCATCTTGCATATTTGTATATTACATGTTGTGATGAAAATATAGTTTGGCATAATGATGATTACATTTGCAATTGTTTCGTATGAGAATTATGGCATATGCATATATATATATATATAATCTGTTCCTTATTTTATGTCATATGTGGTTTGCTTGTGTATGGTATAAACTTTCAGTAGTTACTGAGATGTGGAATATCATCTTTTATATTAACATTTTTCAGGTGATTGTTCTAGTAGGGATCAAGGGAAGTCACCTATGAAGTGAGCCTTGAAGGCTCTTTTATGCTTTTAAAACTCATGTTATGTCATATTTATTTGCCATGACCTTAAGACTTCCACATTTCATTTTGTTTTGTTGAAATATTTTGAGGATTTGATTTAACACTTTGACATGGATTTTATCTGAACTGATTTTGTATTTTGATGATTTGGATGTTGAAGATCCTTATTACCGATATTTCAAACACATTGGTCAAGTATTTGATTGTTTGGTTTGAGGTGTTACACCTCTACCAGTATCCATATGAATAGGAATCCAACACGAACAGCGTGCTAGCACCACCAACATCTTTCTCTAGAGTTTTATTTTCTCACGGCTCTCTATCTTGCATTTTCATCACCCGTAAAAAACCCTAGCTCATCCTTTTTAAATAACTAGTCAGGGTTTCTATTTTATGATGGATATTGGATTTTTAAAATTAATCTTAATTTATTTCAAAATCCATATCATATAATTAAAACTTAATTGTCTTTTGATAAATAAATAAAATAAATATGGTTTAATTAAATATGTCAAATAGTTTTAATTTAACCTATTTATTTAATCTGAATAAAGAGCCAATGAACATAGATTTAATATATATTTATAAATTAAATCCGAGATATTATATCCTTGTCGTGTTCGTTATTAAATTTAAAACTAATACAATATAATAATATTATCATATATATATATATGTAATATTTTTAATTTTCTTTTCAAATATATATATATATATATATTTTCTTCCACCACAGATTAGAGCCGGTAATATGGGCCCAACCTGCGGGCTCAACCCGTGAGCCCATAGGTTTTGACGGGTTAGGGTTAGGAAAATCTCGACCCGCACCGCATAACCCGGAGGTTGATGAGGGCCAGCCCGCGGGTTGGCGGGTTGGCCCATAAAAGTTTTTATTTTTTATTTACATATAATAATTTTACAAAACTTATAAATTTTCCACTCCTATCTTGGTACCTCCCAATCCAAAGAGAAAAAATCTTAGCTTCTTCCCTTCTTCTTTAAACAAAATTATTATATCTTGGTTGCTTGAGGATGAGTTTATGTTTTGTTTATAAACTTTAACAAATTTGATAACTTTATCTTTTAAATTGTAGATTATGTTTTTAAATTTTTATAAGAGAAATAATTGATACTAGGAAGGTAAATTTAATTATTCATATATATATATATATATGTCTCATATTTTCAATCCTCTTTAAAAAATATGAATTTTTTTTTTCAAAAAAAAAAATGCGGGCCCGTGGGCTGGCCTTAACCTACACACTGCGGGTTAGAGTTGGCATTTTGCTAGCCTGCAGAAGTACGGTCTTCACAGGCCCGCACCACACGGCCCACAGGTTGGTGCGGGTCAGCCCGCAACCAGCGGGCTAAGCCATATTCTCAGCTATACCATAGATTAACCATTACATTCATTAAATTTAGACATATATTAAATTTAATGAATCTAGACATTATAGCTCGTGTTGAGCTATTTTGTGTGTGACCTTGTAGGCCCATATGAAGTTGACAGTAGGCCAAGGACTATACTAATCCACACGTCATAAGCGACCTCTAGCACAATATTACGACTACTTAATTCATATGAGGATCAATAAACCGATGCAACCTATCATATAACCATATCATTTCCCTTTGTCACACGATATTTTAGTCAAGGATGAGGCTTGGAGAATGTCATCCTCCTATTGCTGACCATTACTTTCTAGATTCCTGAGCAGTTTGACTCTAGAAATGGAAACTCCTTTCCATCATAGTATGCCTATACATTTCTCAGGCATATTTATTGAAGGGCCCAGTAATATCTCTCTACTAATATGAGGAACAAATTCCATCTTGATAATTCACATTCCTTTGCATGAAAACCACCAAGCCCAAACATAGCCTTTATCATCACCCAGTTAAAGGTAACTTTTGACTAGGTCAAAGCAAAACGACTCTTATGTACGAATCCATGATCATCTCAAGTCAAAGGGTATAGTGACGTGGTTATACATGAGACAAGCTTATGACTTGATCCATGCAACTTTCTCATAGAGGGTCAGTTCAGCACCTTGTACTCTTACAATTGCTTAGGACTTTTATTCGTATTTCCATAAAGTCATACTGGTCTTATTTCATCTTTACTCCTGTATAGATGACTAACCATGGACATTTAGAACAATCATTGTATCATAGTGAACATGAAAATAATATGATAACAAAATGGAGAAGTTGATAGAATAATAATGTTCAAAGTACAATGATTAGCCTCTAGGACACAATTTCCAATAATGTCTTCTTGTTCAGGTATAACAACCTAAGAAGGATCAAATGGCAAGCATGGGTGAAGGAATTCTACCTAACAAAACCTCAATTACAAGACCTCTAGGTTTTAATAGAAAACAATGTTCTTTCTTAAAAAGCAAAGTTCAGAATATTTGTCATGGCTACAGAAGAATATGATGACAATGATAAAAAGCTTGTGACTCTCAACGCAAAGCAATCTTGATGATCCAAAGCGCCTTAAGTCAAATGGAGTATTTCAGGATTTTCACACTTCCAACAGCAAAGGAAATATTGCAAGCCCTATAAATAGCACACGAAGGAACTTCAGGAATAAAAGAAAACCAGATCAATAATCTTGTCACAAAGTTTGATCTGCTCCATATGAAATCAGGTGAATCAATAGCTGAGTTTGAATTTAGATGTACTCATTTCGTAAATCAACTTGGAGTACTTGGGAAATTCTATTATCAGAATACCCAAATGAGGAAGATATTGAATATCCTCTCCAAGGAGTGGGAGGCCAAAGTCACTGCAATAGAGAAAGCCAAAGGTGAATCAATGCGATCAGTGGCTTCTCTATTTAGAAGTCTATAAGACTAAGAAAGTAAGCAAAAGTTCAAATGTTACCTTGAAGAAATTGATGAAAAAAGGAAGAAAGGAGTAGCATTAAATGTTATCAAAGAAGAAAAACCACACAAAGTAGAAGAAGAAATTGACGATGATGAAATGGGGATGATAGTAAGTTGATTCAAGAAAGTTTATCAGAAAGGTCAAGGATTTGAGAATTTCATCAAAGGAAGGGCTAGCAACAAAAGAGAGACAAAAGAGAAAATCATTTGATATAAATATGGAAAGCCAAGATATATCAAATCTGAATGCTCTGAGTACTCAAAGAACAAATAAATGAAGAAGAACAATTCACTAAGGAAAGCCTATGTCTTAGCAATCTGAGGTGATAACTCTTCTAATGAAGAAGAAAGTGAGGATGAAGAAATGACCAATATTTGCCTTATAGCTCAAGAGCAATTAGAGGAAGATGAGGTAACTGAAAATCCTACTTATGATGAATTCATGATGAATATAATGCTTTGCATACTGAATTTGTGAAAATTGTAAAAGAACTTCTGAATCACAAAAAAAGGGTGAAAGTTCCTGAGGAACAACTCAAGGAACAAAAACTATTTTTTTGTGACACTTGTTAGACTTTAGAAAAGAAAATAATGATCTTACCAAAACCCTTGAAAAATTTACTAAGGGAAGTGAAATACTTAAAGTGATTTTGAAAACTCAAAAATTCACCAATGACAAATCTGGAGTTGGATATGAACCAAAGTCAGATAATTCAAAAGGGAAGGCGAAGATCGGTAAACAAAATTATTTGAATTATTTTCAAAAATTTGTACATATTTATAATCCCTTTGCTCATTGCAATTTTTGCAATAGAAAGGGACATTATATTTCATCTTGTTATCACAAGAAAAAAGGAGTTTTAGGAACCTATAAGTGGGTACCTAAAATATCATATTTGCCTAGAATGGTTCAAACTAACTACAAAGGACCCGGGAAGGTGTGGGTACCTAAAACTTGATCATTTCTTTTTGTAGGTGTGTTTCAAGGCATCTAAAGCAAATAAATGGTACATAGATAGTGGATGCTCAAAACACATAAATAGTGACAAGGAAAGATTTACCTCCATAAACTCAAAAGAAGGAGGCAGAGTCAAGTTTGGAGGAAACCAATTTGGAAAGATTGCTGGAATAGGAGAAGTTGGCGTTGGAAATAGTTTTCAAATCAAAGATCTCTACTATGTAGAAGTGTACCGCTCGAAATTTGGAAAATATGGAGCTGCCATCAAAATTTTGAAAAGGATAATTTTGGAAACCCTTTTTTGTAAAAGAGATACTGGTATACAAAAAACATTTAGGGTTCAGGAGTCGATTGTGCATGGGAAAGGTATTAGGCACCCCACAACACCTATTCATAAGAATGGTTACTCTAAGTTAATTATTTTAAAAAAATATTATGTTTAATCTTATGATAATTAACCAAATAAAAAGAGAATATTTACAAAAATAAATGACATAAAAAATAAAGAAAAATGAACATTTATTTATAAAAATAAAATAAGAAAAAATATATTTATTTACAAAGTTAGACTTAACTTAGGAAGAGAGCCTAGGGCCTATATATCCTTTAGAGGGATTAAAGCCCATGTAGTTCGGGGGTAGAAATGCGTATCACTTTGTTGGTATTTTTTTAGAAAAAATTTTTATTTGAGAAAAATATTTTTTTTTGTTTGGTTTGTGTTTTTTTATTTTTTATTTTTAAAAGCATTTTCTTTATCAAAAAATCAAATTCACTTATTTTAAGGAAAGAACATCTTTTTCTTTTATTTTGAAAATTTTTATTGCAAGAAAAAAAAAAGAGTACATTAAGCCAACAAGGAATGACATTTTCATCATATCATTCATTGTAGAGAGTCCAAGAAGGTAAAAAAATCATTAAAGACATGGTGAGAGTGTGTATCTTTGATGCTTTGAATCCTACTACAACAAGAAAAGGGTGATAGAATCACATAATAAATAAGAGGCAATACAATCACATTACCTCTATTTATTAAGCATGACATGTAGTACCATAAGAAGACAAGGAAGTACATACCTCTTGATCCTGAATTCAACAAGTCCAGCAATGTCATGTAAGACAATTCAATAGGACAATGAAAACCCACATAAGTCTTTTAATGCATCATCCTAGTAGACTATATGAGCAATTAAGTGGGTAAGCAAAATAGCAATGGGATAGATGCAGCGAATATGATTCACGCCTTTCGCATTGTACATTGAAGTCGAACGATCACATAATGCAGATGTGCTTCTTGATCTTAGATGCTGCACAAGTGGTGTTATGGGCAAGCAAAAAAAATAATAAAACAAATACACACATAGTCATACGTATCAAGAACACCAGGTGGATATAGATTGAGGCAAAGCAACATTACTATCACTTTAAAGCAAATGACAGACCCTGACATAATTTCTAAACTACTTCTGTGGGTGATGGTGTTGCTTGGGCAATGTGATAATTATGTGTCTATAAAGACCCTGTCCTTTGATCATCAGAACAAGAGAAGTAAAAAGTGTAGTTTATTCTCTCTACCTTTTCTCACTAGCATTTTTTCTACTGTAGTTCTTGTGTGTCTTGCTTCAACCCTTACACTCTTATTTATAATCTCAAGGTAGGGTTTTTTTCATAAATGCTCCTTCTTTTTTGGATTTTCATTTTTGAATTTTTTTTGTATTTTATGTTAAAAACTACCTAACTTGACCCAATCACCATTAATGGAGATTTATTTTATTTTTTTTTGTATTTTATGTATTTTCTATTAATAAAACTTCTTACCTTGACCTAATCACCATTAGTAGAGTTTTGTTTTGGTTTTTAATTAAGTTTTTTTATTATTCTCCCCACAGGCAATTTCTTAATTTAAACCTATCAACATAAGTGAGAAAATCTTAATTTTTTTATTATTCTCGCCACAAGCAATTTCCTAATTTAAACCTATCAATATAAATGAGAAAATTTTTTATTTTGTATTTTGGTTTTTTATTTATTATATTTTCCTTACAAGCAACTTCCTAATTTAAACCTATAAATAGGAGATACTTTTTTATATATATTTTTATATTTTTTATTTTCCCTTAATGAATAACAATGCCAATTTGGACACTAATCATCATCAATGAGAGGATTTTTTCAAATTTTCATTTTTATTTTTATTATTATTTTTTCCTTTTAATGATGATTGCCAATTTGGACATCAGTTATCAGTGGGAGGATTTTTTTCGTTTTTATGTATTTTTTAATTTTTCCTTTAATGATGATTGCCAATTTAGACACCAATCATCATCAATGAGAGGAGTTTTGTTTTATTTTTGTTTTTATTAGTTTTTAAATTTTTAAGTGGGGCCTGGATAAAATAGGGTGTTCATAGTTGCCCTTCTTTACTTTTTTCGTAGTTGAGAAAAGTGAGATTCTCGACTATGAAGTAAGTAAAGATAAGAACACGTATTTTGTCTGGCCAAAAGAACAAGATGCCCCCTTAGAACCAAAGAGGTTTGGATAAAATATAGTGTCTATACCCCGCTTTACTTGGTTTATAGGGGAGAAGAACACAAGTGGAGATAGATGATTACCTGGAGTAAAAGTGAAGCTCCTAGTTACATAGGACTTTGGTGGGGCATAAAAGAATTATGCCAACTAGTATTAGGCTTTAAGAGTGCCTGCTGATACAAGGCTTTGAACGAATGGTGCCTGCCGTTATAGGGCTTTAAAAGAATTATGCTGGTGCCTGCTGATACAGGAGTTTAAGAGGGTGCCAGCGTTATTGGGCTTTAAAAGAATTGTGCCAATTGTTACTCGGCTTTGAAAGAATAGTGCTGCCATTACAGGGCTTTAAAAGAATTATATCAAGCGTTATTGGGCTTTAAAAGAATTGTGCCAGCCATTATTGGGCTTTGAGGATGCTTGCCAGTATATGGCTTTGAAGAATAGTGCCTACTATTACAAGCTTTAAAAGAATTATGCTAAGCATTATTGGGCTTTAAAAGAATTGTGTTAGCCATTATTGGGCTTTGAGCATGCCTGCCGGTATAGGGCTTTGAAAAGGGTGCCAGCCGTTACTGGGCTTTGAGGGTATTGCCGGTATAGGGATTTAAGAGGGTACCAGCAGATATTGGGCTTTAAGGGTGCATGCCGGTACAGGGCTTTGAAGGTGCTTGTCGGTACAGGGCTTTAAGAGGGTGCCAGGTGTTACTGGGCTTTGAGGGTGCCTATCGATACAAGGCTTTTGAAAGGGTGCTATGAATATTTGATGCCCCTTGGGGTAGCGCTTATGTGCCAATGAAGATGCTGGCATTGATAATGATGATGACATTGATAATATGATGAAGAAGTATTTATAGTGATGTCATGAATGATGATGATAATAGTAATGATGTGACACTAAGTGTGTGATGCCCTACATAATGAGATGATGATGATGAAAATATTAATGAAGTTCTAATGAGGAAGTCATAACTGATGATGACCTTGGTGGTGATGATGTGGCACTAAGCACGCAGTAACCCCAACATGCAATATAATAATGGCACTAATGATGATGAAGATGAAGCCCTAATAGGGAAGTCATAGATGATAATAATAATGGTGGTAGTGATGTAACATTAAGCATGTAGTGCCCATGAATATGATAATGAAACTAATGATGGGAATGATGAAGAAGAGGATGGTGATGACCATGATTATGAGGAGATTATGATAATAGTGACGATGATCATGATGAGGGTGATGACACTGATAATAAAGATGGCAGTGATAATGAAATCCTAATGAGGATGATGAACACAATGATAATGCTAATGATGATGATGATAATTATGATAAGGAAATGATGAAAAGAGGATGAGTGCAATAATGGTAGTGTTAAAGAATAGCCTGGTTGGTGATATTGCTCTTTCTTCATCCAAGTGCCTAAGTAGAACCCCCTGTAGGATGTATGAAGATGTGTATAATGAGATTTACATAGATGCCATAGCCTAGAACCCTCAGTTTAGAATGTATCCCTTTGTCAACTATTTGGTCCCACAACAGAAATTCCAGTTGGGACCTTCGCTAATGATCCTAAAATTACACAAGTTAATTGGGAGTAGAGGACACCATGTATATCATCATGAGTGTTTATCCAGACAAAAATTTGAACTTTCATTAAAAAGAGTTACCCTTATAAAAATTATGACATAAAGTTTGACATGTGATTTAATGGAAGGGAAAGATATACTAAGGGTGAATATTCATTTGAAAGAAATGATCTTCCAATATTCAAGCAGTTGCATAATGATGAGCATATATAAGTGTAGACGTGATGCTATTAGGAGGTCTTTCGCTTTCAGTTCCATGTAGTCCCTTGATGGTGCCTTGCTTAATTGCCAAAGATATGCACTTTTTGAAGAGTGATTACGGAGTCTTACAAATAAACAAAGTAAAGAGAGCCATAGGGCTAGGACTGATCACCTTCTTCAATATTTGATTAACCTGACCTTTCGGGTTTTTGACTCAACAAGCTCCCAATTTTGTGCTCTAATTTTTGCCTAAGTCGTCCTTTCGGGTTTTCAACTTAGTGAGCTTCTTCTTTTTTTTTTTGCTCTAACTTTTGGCTAAGCCGCCCTTTCGGCTTTTCAACTTAGCGAGCTTTTTTTTTGCTCTAACTTTTGCCTAAGCTGCCCTTTCGAGTTTTCAACTTAGTGAGCTTTTTTTCCTCTTATTTCTGCCTAAGCCACCCTTTTGAGTTTTCAACTTAACGAGCTATTTTTTTACGCATAGTATTTCTTTACAGCATCTGAATTGATTGGTATTGGTAAATCTTGGCCATTTATGTTTGTCCATATCAATGCCCCTCCAAAGAAAGCCTGCTTAACAACATATGGGCCTTCATAATTTAGAGCCCATTTACCTCTATCATCTCTTTGATTTGGTAGGATCTTCTTGAGGACTAGGTCTCATACTTTAAATCCCCTGGGTCACAGTTTATTATTAAAGGCCGTTGCTACTCTTGACTAATATAATTGCCCATGACATATTATTGTGAGTTTCTCTTCTTCGATCATATTTAATTGTTCAAAATGAGAGCGTATCCATGCACTTTTATCTAGGTTTAATTCAACCAAGATTCTCAGGGATGGTATTTCTATTTCAATTGGAGTGATAGACTCCATGCCATAAACTAAAGAGTAAGGGGTTACCCCAGTTAAAGTACACATTTTGGTACAGTATCTGTGTAATGCATATGCAAGCATTTCATGCCAGTCCTTATAGGTTATTGTTATTTTGTCAATAATCTTCTTAATGTTTCTATTGGTTGCCTCAACTACACCATTCATCTATGGCCTATATGGTGCAGAATTATGATGTTTGATCTTGAACTGATCATATAATTGTTTAACTGCTGCCCTATTGAGGTTTGGTGCATTATCAGTTATAATCATCTCTCGCAACCCATATCTATAGATAATATTGGCCTTTAAGAATTTGATGCAGACCTTTTGAGTAATACTAGTAAAGGAATTAGCTTCCAACTACTTAGTGAAATAGTCAATAGCAACAAGGATGAAATGATGGCTATTCGAGGCTTTTGGATTAATTGGCCCGATGACATCAATCCCTCACATGGAAAATGACCATGGAGACACAAGACTATACATTAGAGCTGGAGGAGTATTATTTTAGTTGGCTTATATTTGGGACTTATGACACTTTCTAACATAATTGATACAATCCTTCTCAATAGTTACCCAGTAGTAGCCAAATCTTTGAGCTTGTTTAGTTAATGGGTGGCCATTTGCATGTGTACCACATATGCCTTCCTGGATCTCTACCATAATCTTGTGTGCCTCTCTCATATCTACACAGCATAGTAATGTTCTATCAAAGCTCCTCTTATACACGATGTCATTACTAAAAAACACCTATGGCTATTCGTCGGATGGTTTTCTTTTCATTGTGTGTTGTATATGGAGGGTACGTACCGTGTTCCATATACATCTTGATATTATGGTACCAAGGTTGCTTGCCGTGCTCTTTTCCAATATTGAAGTTAGATGTCGGCGATCTTCTAGTCTCAATATGTATTACCCTATAATCAAGTTGGATCATAGCTGCTAGAGTAGCTAAAGCATCAGCGAAGCGATTCTTTTCTCTGGTTATACGATGGAAGTTGATTACTTCAAAATTTTTGATTAACTTTATCAAATACTCTTAATAAGGGATTAACTTTGGGTCTTTGGTATGCCATTCACCAGTCACCTGATAAATTATAAGAGCTGAGTAGCCATAGACTTTTAGTTTTTTTATTCCAAGATCTATGGCAGCTTGGAGACCATTAATAGCAATCGGGAATTGTTTTTCGTTTGAGGATATGATTACTACTCCTACACCATTGCCATGCATATTTGCTGCCCCATCAAAATACATCTCCCAATCCTTTAATTTTCTTTCTTCATTTGGATCCTCTATAGCACATATGTCTTTATCTGGGAATTTGAAATGTAATGGCTGGCATTCATCTATGGGGTTTTCTACTAAGTGATAGGCTATCATACCACCCTTGAAAATTTTTTTAGTGACGTACCTTATATCCTATTCAGACAATATTACCTGCCACTTAGAAACTCTTCCCACTACAAGTAGGCTTTCGAATATGTATTTGAGTGGGTCTACTCTAGAAATTAACCAAGTGGTGTAATAGAGCATGTATTGCCTCAACCTCCTGGTAGCCCAGACTAAACCACAACAAGTTCACTCGATCGTCTGGTAATGTGACTCACAGTCATTAAACGTCTTGCTCAAGTAATAGATCACTTGTTCTCTTCGCTTAGATGTATTGTGTTGCCCCAGCATGGCTCCTATAGAGTTGGGTCGTATTGTCAAATACAAAATTAAAGGTCGTCTTGGTGTAGGAGGAACCAAAATTAGGGGATTTAGCAAATAATCTTTGATTCTATCAAATGCTTGCTGGCAATCTTCATCCCACTTCTTTGTGTAGTTCTTCTTTAAAAGCTTGAATATCGGCTCACAGGTTGCAGTCAGGTTGGCAATGAATCGTGTAATGTAATTCAACCAACTTAAAAAGCTTCGAACTTCTTTTTCTATTTGAGGAAGGGGCATTTCCTGTATTGTTTTACTTTCTCAAGATCTTTTATAATCCCTTTTTGACTTACAATAAAGCTCAACAATTTCCCAGATAAAGCCTCAGAGACACATTTGTTAGGATTTAGCGGCAGCTTGTACTTGTGTAGCCTTTCAAACAGCTTTCTTAACACCACAACATGGCTTTCTCCCTCAGAAGATTTAGCTGCCATATCATCTATGTATACTTCAAGTTCTTTATGCATCATATCATGGAAGAGTGCCACTATGGCAAGCTGATAAGTTGCCCTAGTATTCTTTAGCCTGAATGGCATTACGCAGTAATAATAAGTGCCCTATTATGTAATAAATGTGGTTTTTTCTTTGTCCTCTTCATCCATAAGGATTTGGTTATACCTTAAGTACCCATCCATGAACGAGTACCTATAGCTACGGGTTGTATTATCAACTAGGACATCAATATGAGGCAATAGAAAATCATCTTTTACTCTAGCTTTGTTCAGCTCTCGATAATCAACACACATTCGAATTCTACCATCCTTCTTTGGGACAAGAACAACATTTGCTATTCATTATGGGTATTTAGCTACTTCCTAGAAACCCGCTTCTAATTGCTTCATCACCTTATCTCAAACCACTAAGGACATGTTGAGTGAGCCTTGTAATCCCCTACCTTCATAACCGTAATTAAGATTCAAAAATGCGTAATTTAAAGGAATTAGAGACCGACAGATACATCTTTCTCAAATCTCTTTTCTAAAATTCGTTCAACATGGTCTCAGATTCATCTTCCGAATCTAATTACTTTGCGCAGTTCAATCACATTCATACATATCAGAGTGCATAGCCAAATTCCCGGCAACTCCCGGGTTTCATACATGTATAAACTAAGGGTTGTAAGTTCCAACTAGGGGATTACATTACCAACATCAACGTAATATCTATATTTCAAAAATAAATAGTAATCCTAAGTCCAAAATAGATAACCAACAACTTAACAACACATCTCTACAAGATCCTAGCCGCTCCTGGTGGTTCGTTTCTCCTTGGAGCCACTTGCCTTGTCTGAAATGTTAGTCAATGGAAAGAATGAGAGTCAAAAGAATCTCTGTAGTAACAAATCACTCATACAGTGTATAAATGCATAGCATATATGATCATGTTAAGCAGCATCACAATGATATATGGCTCACGCCATATACGACAGCACTCATGGTTGTAAACGCTATGCGTCAGCTTTCGCTGCGATCTCAATGCAACAGCTTACACTGTAATCACTATGTGTCAGCTTTCGCTGCGATCCCAAGGCATCACAATGTATCACAATGGATGACAAACATACATACAATACTTTACACATAGCATAAGAGAAGAGTCACTACCTTATTCTTTCCGATTGTGCTCTAGCGCAGGTGGATCACGAACAGGGCAAATATCAAATCCTACAATTCCAAGTGCACCATTTAGACACTTCCATAGTGTTTCATGGGGTTATATGAGTCTATAATGAATATTTACAAAAATGCCCCCGGGGACCTGGCCCGGGCCCGCCATACCCGGTCCGGTTGCACTTTTTCCGAAATTCTAATCTGAGCTCTCCTAAAATATTTCCACCCAAGGAATCTATTTTCGGACTTAGAATTATCAAATTCAATGTCAAATTACAAATTTACCATTGGCAGCCCTACTTTAAGGGTTTCAGGGGCGTTTTCGTAATTATGCTTTTTCGGCCTTTTCTGAAAAAGTGACCAACTATAACCCCACCTAATTTTTGCTCCTGAACTCAATGGAACCATCAAATCATTGAAAATCAAACTCTAAGACCCATTTCTAGAGCTGGCTGAAATTTATGAGCTCTCCGGAGAAAATCGGGGTTTTACGATTTTGGCTCCGTAAACTCGTTCCTTTCTACTCCTAACCATTTTATTAACCATTACATTAGGTTACAACTAACATTAAGACCCAATTTGGGCAGCATAACCCCTAGGCCATATCATTTCCAAACTTTAAAACCAATGGCATTCCCGCGAAATTTCACTGATTAAATTGCCCACAGCTGCCAGAATAAGCAATATACGAAAGTTTGGAAGTTACCTCAAGCTCCCACTAGCTTTTCCTCAAGGTGGCTGAAAACCCTAGCCTTAGAACACCCAAATTTGTGCTCCACAAACCTTGAAGAACATAGAAGAATAGCTTAGGAGCAGAGTTATATGCGTTAGGTAAGGATTTACCGAAGAAATCGACTTATCGTACAAGTTCTCTTCTCCTTTTCTCTCTAGAATTTCTCACACCTTCTCTCTCTTATTGCAGCTGAATGTCATGGTTTTTGGCTGATGGAAGAGGTGGATGATGATTTAATATGATATAATATTATTTTCTAATTATTTACTAAATTTCCATCAATTTTGGATTTTTACAAAATTCTGGCAGATTTCTACCCAAATTTTGAAAAATCATAACTAATTTTAGAAAAATCAAAATGGAGTGATTCCAAAGCCTATAGAACCCTTATTGAGTCTAGTTTTAAGGAAAATTATAGAATGTTTCTGGATAGAATGAAAAAATTCCCAGAATTTCAATCTTTGCATACTATTCCGGAAAATAATTAATTTCGCTGGGCAAATTTCAAAAATCCATAACTCTTAGCTCACAAATAAAAATGATACAAATTATATGTTTATTTTGAAGCCTGAGATGTGAAATTTAAGACTGGAAATTTTCATAATTTTTAGACACCATTTGCCTATTTAAAACGTTCATACAAATCGGCTGCCCTGTACAGAGTTTCAATGGACAGAGTTTTCAACTTTTGTACAATTGTTCCCAATGGTTCCAATTTCACAATAAACACTCTCCCCACACGAATTTTCACAAGGAAGCCATTGGAATCATTAAAATATCCAAATTCCCATAACATATTCTATAAAAGTGTTTATTCAACAATAATTACATACACTTTTGAAGTCATTAGCCCTTAATCACTTTTTGGGATATTACAAGCCTCCTCAATTTTTGCTTCTTAGCCTTAGTGTCTGGGAATAAGGGAATCTTGTGAGAAGCAATCCCTAGATCAAGGCCTGGTATATCTTGATAGGACCATGCAAATGCATCCATGAATTCTTTGAGGAGTTCAACCATTTATTCTCTTTCAGGGTTATCTACTATCTTTAGTTCTCTATTTTCTTCCTCTATTCCCATATTTATTACTTCAATCACATCTTCATGTGGGCACATTCTATTGTCATCAGATTTGAGGATTTTTTTCTATACTTGAATGATCTCATCATCATCACACTCATAATCATGCATATCAATGGCAACAAGTGAATCATCATTCAGGGACTCAGAAACCTCTACGTTGGATAGGAGTTCCATGGAAGTCAATTTCTTCGAGGGCGAAAAATGAATAACAAATGAATAGAAGGAAAAAAAGGAAGAAGGGAAATAAATAAGTGAATTTTATTCACATATCATTCTTTATTCATGATTCATATAAGAGCTTGCCTAAAGGCGCATAAAAAACATAAAAGAACAACTTTTTAGATAGACATGTTACTCTAAATAATAGAATTGAAGGTGTCCTCGAACCCCAATTTTTCATAGCTTTTCTAGAATCATCAGCTGAAACTAGGTGCAGATCCTTTCGCCTTTTGTTGAAACCATTGCAACATTTTGCTTGTTTAGCACCTCAGAGGACATCGGGAACATCTTCTTTATATGGGGGATTTCAAATTGCTCATCCTCCCTCCCTATCTTCAAGCTTGTTTTCTCCTTCAACTATCTTTCCAATGGTGGCTTGTATCCTAATCCTTAGTGTTTGTGATTCTCTTGCAGGTTTATGGAGGATTGATGCCTTAGAGGTGAGTGCCTAATCCTCCACCATGCTTAAACTCATTCTTCTCCATTATCTTAGTTACTATAGAGTTGACATTTTTATATCCCTTGAGTCCTTCAACATCAAAGCCTTGGAAAACCATTCCTTCTTCATGCTTAGCCGCCTCAATGTATGGAAGAGAACTCGGCTTGCTCACCATGATTTCTTCTTTTCCCTTGATTATTACTATCTTCCCACTATCAACAAACTTTACCTTCTGGTGTAAGGTAGAAGGTATTGCTCCAACCGAGTGTACCCATGTCTCTCCAATAGTATAGAGTGGGATGGGTCAATGTTCATAAGTTGAAAGTCTACTGTAAATGAAGTTGGTCTAATCTGCAAAGGCAAACTGACCATTCCCAACATACTTCTTCGAGTACCATCGAACCCTCTAGCCACCATGTTACTCTTTTCAACCTCTGACACCTCTATTGATAACTGGTCAAATGTGGATAGTGGTAAAATATTTACCGCTGATCCTCTATTTATCAACACTTTAGCCACAATGAACCCTTTCCACTTCAGGGAAATATAGAGGGCTTTATACTGATCAATGGCTGATTGAACAACTTCTCTTAAAAATGAGATGGCAGAAAATGTTAGATCTCATGTTTTGATGATAACAAAAGTATGGTATGAAAAAGAATTGATTAATAAATAAGTTTGAACAAAGTAATAACAGGGATAAGCATCACTTGAAGTAAGCATTGGAGTAATGAGGAAAGACCAAGAGAAAATGCTGAGAAACTTGATCAGAAGCAATTCTGGTAAGGCATTACTCGAGTACGTACTCGAGTAATGAGACAAAACTTGAAGTAACCAGAGGCACCTTCTAGTAACCTGCCAACGTTACTCGAGTAAGTACTCGAGTAATAGTGTAAGTATTTTCAAGTTGCTCTCGCCTGCCAATGATACTCGAGTAAGTACTCGAGTAACCAGGTAAAAACTTGAAGTTGCTCTCGGCCTGCCAACGTTACTCGAGTAGGTACTCGAGTAACCATGTGAAAATTTTCAAGTTGCTCTCGGCCTGCCAATGTTACTCGAGTAGGTACTCGAGTTACTCTGTTTCACAAAATTTGGTGCTCTCAGTATTTTGTACCACTGCCAATGTTACTCGAGGAGCTACTCGAGTAACTCAGTATGGTAAAGGAAAACTTGAAGGTGGTACTCGATTAACTTGATATAATTTTATCTCATTTTCCTCAAGTCATTAATCTAGTATGCAGAGTTATTTTGAAAGAAAACTTCAAGTCATTACCCGAGTAAGTTATGCACAAAAAGTAAGTTTACTCGAGTAACAAGGTAATCTAACTTGATGTGCTCTCGGCCTTTAAATCCTGCCAACATTACTGGAGTAAAGCATCGAGTAACCAAAAGTTTATTTAAAGGTTTACTCGAGTTGGTACCCGAGTAACCCATAAAGTTATGAGTGTATTACTCGAGTAGGTACCTGAGTAAACATACATTTCCAAAGGTTTGAAAATTGGTTATTCCATGCACTATCCGAGTAATCTTAAATTTGTCTGTTGACTTGCAGTTGATCAAAGATTTCCCGATGATACTCGAGTAAGTACTCGAGTAAACTTCAAGGAATACTCGAGTAGCTACTCGAGTAAGCAAACCCAGAAATCCAGAAATCATTCAAACGTTCATTGTTTTGCTTCCTATATGATTAACCTTTCATTGTATTAGTATTCTTAGTTTATTTACAGATAAACAATGAAGAGATCTTTTCAAATAAGGGAAGTCAAATGTAACGTTCAAATGCCACCCACCACCAACGGATATTTTTCAAAAACTGGAAAAGTCAATAGTGGTTGCGCACTCTCCAACGGACAAAAAGAAAATGTTCCAACGGTCATCACCAACATATCTATATATATGGGAACATCCAAACAAAGAAAGAACAACAAGAACACACACAAACGTATCATCAAGTTCATTGCTCTGTTTCCACATTGTAATTATATTTCTATGCTTCAGTGATTCTTATTCACTCTGTAAGAGAGATATTTCATTTAAACTCAATATTTGTTATTGAGATAAGTTAAGGTTGTGGAACCTTGAGTTGGGATTGGATTACAACTTGTAAGGGGGAGCGAGTGTCCAGGCGAAGGAACTTGCTTGTATTGAGGTGCCAAGAACCCACTGAATCTTGGAAGTTATAGTGAAACTCTCAGAGAAGCTCTGAGGACTGGACGTAGGTCAAAGTGGTTGTGACCGAACCAGTATAACTCCCGGTGTACACTTCGGTGATATTTCTTCTTATTCCTTACTATTTTAATTTCACTGTCAAAGTTTTACATTTTCGACGAAATTTTAGTATCACCCAATTCACCCCCCTCTTGGGTGAAACACTTGCTCTAACATTTGGTATCAGAGTATAGGTCTTCTTGTTAAGGTTTAACAGCCTAAGAAGGATCCAATGACAAGCATGGGTGAAGGAATTCTTCCCGACGAAGCATCCATCACTAGACCTCCCGGTTTCAATGGAGAACACTTCTCTTTCTGGAAAGCTAAATTCAGAGTGTTCATAATGGCTACTGAATATGGGCTATGGGATGTAATTGGGAGTGGAAACTATCAACCTACAAAGACTGTAGATTCTTAGAAAATTCCCAAGACGCCAGCGGAATATGATGAGAATGACAAGAAATTTATCACTCTCAACAGCAAGGCAATTCTGATGTTACAAAGTGCTTTGAGTCAAAGTTAATATTTCAGAATTTGCACACTCCCAACAGTAAAGGAAATGTGGGAAGCTCTGGAAATAGCTCATGAAGGAACTTCAGGAATAAAGGAGAATCGAATCAACACTTTGGTTACTGAATTCGATCTACTTCGAATGAAATCAGGTGAGTCGATTTCTGAATTCGAACTTAGATATACTCACCTTGTTAACCAACTTGCAGCTCTTGGGAAAGTCTGTGATCAGCACACCCAAGTACGAAAAATTTTGAATATTCTTTCTAAAGAGTGGGAAGCAAAAGTTACTGCAATAGAAGAAGCAAAAGGAGAATCAATGAGATCAGTTGCTTCTCTATTTGGAAGTCTTTCTGAATATGAAAGCAAACTAAAGTTCAAACGAGAACTAGATGACATTGGTGACAAGAAAAAGAAAGGTCTAGCACTAAAAGCGAAAGAAGAGAATCAGGATGAGGATGAGGAGTTTAACAATGATGAAATGGGCCTAATCATAAAATGATTCAGGAAGTTCTACAAGAAAGGTCAAGGATTCAAACACTTTCAGAAAGGAGGAAATAGCAACAAAGATCATATCATTTGCTATGAATGTGGAAAACCAGGACATATCAAATCAGAATGTCCAGACCTGAATCAAAAGAACAAGGAAAAGAGAAAAGGCAAATTCTTCAATAAAAAGAAGGCCTTCGTATCTGCTATATGGGGTGACAGCTCCTCAGACGAAGAGAGTGATGAGGAAGAAGTATCTAATATATGTCTTGTTGCTCAAGAAGAAACAGAAGAAGAGGTAAATGATTCTGAACCTACATATGATGAATTATTTTCCGAATATAATGCTTTACATTCTGAATTCATCAAAGTAGTTAAAGAATTGATTGTTTTCAAAAAGAAAAACAAAGCTCTTGAAACTGAACTTAAAGAAAAGGATTGTGAAAATTGTTCATCTTTGAAAAAGAAAAACATTGATCTCACAAAAACTCTTGAAAAATTTACACAAGGAAGTGAGATGCTAAATGTTATTTTAAAAGCTCAACGATTTGTAAACGATCGATCTAGAATTGGATATGATCCAAAATTAGATAGAAGGAAAGGTAGAAAGAAAGCAGGAGGTAAGTCATATTTGAACTATTTCCAGCATTCTGTGCATACATCAAATCCTTTTGCCTTTTGTAACTACTGTAATAGAAAAGGACATTATACTTCTTCATGCATTCATAAGAAGAAAGGAACAATAGGAACCTACAAATGGGTACCTAAAGGGTCATATATTCAGAAAATTATTTGTACTAACCCAAAAGGACCCAAAAAGATGTGGGTACCTAAGACTTAGTCATTTGATTGCAGGTATGTCTTAAAGCATCCAAAAATAGCAAGTGGTACATAGATAGTGGATGCTCTAGACATATGACTGGAGATTTTGAAAGTTTTACCACTTTGCAACCTAAGGAAAGAGGAAAGGTAAAATTTGGAGAAAATCAATCTGGAAGGATAGCAGGAATTGGTGAAATCAAAAATGACAACGGAATACAAGTCAAAGATGTATATTATGTTGAAGGCTTGTGTCACAATTTGCTGAGCGGAAGTCAAAGTGCAGATAAAGACAACTGGGTAATATTTGACTCAGAAGAATGCTTAATTATCAACAAGAATGACTTACAACTTGATAAGAAGAATATCAAGGCTAAGCTCAGAGCAAAAAGGGAAGGTAACTGCTATACTCTAGATATTAGTAGAAATGTATCTGAAAACTGTTTTCTGAGTAATGCCGATGAAAGTTGGTTATGGCATAAGAGATTGCCTCATGTTAATTTGCATCAACTAGGCAAACTACTCAAAAAGGATTTAGTGATTGGATTACCCAAAGTAAATTTCAAAAATGACTTGATTTGTGATGCATGTCAAAAAGGTAAACAAACTAAATCATCTTTCAAATTGAAAAATGAGATTTCAACAAATAGACCATTACAATTATTGCATATGGATTTAGTTGGTCCAGTAAGAGTAAAGAGTCTTGGTGGCAACTTATATTCATTGGTCATTGTTGATGATTTCTCTAGATTTACATGGGTTATTTTTCTATCATCAAAGGATGAGACCTTTGAAGAATTTATTGTTTTTGCCAAGAAAGTGCAAAATGAGGAAGGTATGTCCATTGCAGGTATTAGGACTGATCATGGTGGAGAATTTAAAAATCAAGCCTTTGAAGAATATTGTGATACTAATGGAATTAATCACAATTTCTCTGCTCCAAGGACACCTCAACAAAATGGAGTTGTGGAACGCAAGAATAGAGTGCTCACTGAAATGGCTAGAGAAATGTTGAATGAAAAGAACGTATCTCAAGTGTTCTGGGCTGATGCTATGAGTACTGCATGCTATATTTCAAATAGAGCCTATATCAGAACAAAACTTGGAAAGACACCATACGAGTTGTACAAAGGAAGAAAGCCAAACATTGCTCATCCACACATTTTCGGTTGTAAGTGTTTCATTCATAATAATGGTAAAGATAACTTGGGAAAATTTGATTCTAAAACTGATGAAGAAATTTTCCTAGGATATTCTAACCGAAGTAAAGCATATAGAGTTTTCAATAAAAGAACTTGTGTTGTTGAAGAATCAATTCATATTGTATTTGATGAATTTGAATCCTCTGACAAAACCATTGATGAAGAATAGAAAGTTGTTTTAAATCAAGAGAATGGTCAATCTATCTCTAAATCTCTTATTCCAGAAGTTGATGAAACCAAGGAAGAAGGACAATCCCTAGGACAACCTACATCTTGGAAATACAATAAAAGTCATCCCTTAGATCAAGTCATAGGAGATGTGAATGAAGGGATCAAAACTAGAAATAGAATTTTCAATGAAGTAAGTTTTTCTGCATTCATTTCTGAGATTGAACCTTCTAGCATTGATGAAGCCCTGTCAGACAATGATTGGGTTATAGCAATGCAAGAAGAACTAAATCAATTTGAGAGAAATCAAGTTTGGGATTTGGTACCCCGACCCAAGGATCATCCGATCATTGGTACTAAATAGGTATTCAAGAACATCCTCGATGAATCCGTAATTATTGTCAGAAATAAGGCAAGATTGGTGGCCAAAGGCTATAATTAGGAAGAAGGAATTGATTATGAAGAAACGTATGCTCCAGTGGCTAGATTGAAAGCTATACGTGTACTTTTAGCCTTTACATGCATCAAAGGATTCAAACTCTATCAAATGGATGTTAAGAGTGCATTTTTAAATGGCTACATCATGGAAGAAGTGTATGTAGAACAACCTCCAGGTTTTGAGGATGTTACTAAACCTGACCATGTTTTCAAACTCAAAAAGGCTTTATATGGTTTAAAACAAGCTCCTAGAGCCTGGTATGAAAGGCTCAGTAAATTTCTTATTGATCAAGGTTTTGTACAGGGAAAATTTGATACAATACTCTTCATAAAATGAAAACATAATGATATTTTAATTGTTCAAATATATGTTGATGATATTGTTTTCGGTGCTACTAATGAATCTCTGTGTAAGGAATTTTCTGAGATAATGCAGGGAGAATTTGAGATGTCAATGATGGGAGAATTGAATTTCTTTCTTGGTTTGCAAATCAAACAAAGAAAGAATGGAATCTTCATATCTCAAACAAAGTATTTGAAAGAGCTATTGAAGAAGTATGGAATGGATGAAGCAAATGGTACGGACATACCTATGAGCTCAACTACATTACTTGATGCTGATGTCAAAGGGAAAGACTTCAACATCAAGAAATATAGAGGAATGATTGGATCATTACTCTATCTCATGGCAAGCAGACCAGACATCCAATTTAGTGTTGGAATATCTGTAAGATATCAATCGGCACCAAAGGAATCACATGCTGAAACGGTCAAACGAATCTTTAGATACCTTGCTGACATACCTGAATTGGGTCTATGGTATCCCAAAGGAAGAAGTGAATATCTTGTTGCATACTCAGATTCAGATCATGGAGGATACAAGATAGATAGAAAGAGTACCAGCGGACAAGGACAATTTATTGGAGGATCTCTTGTATCATGGTTTAGCAAGAAATAAAACACTGTGTCTCTTTCATCAACGGAAGCCGAATATATAGCTGTCTCAAGTTGTTGTGCACAAGTGATATGGTTAAAACAACAACTACAAGATCTTGGTATTTATCTCAAAGAAATACCAATCTATTGTGACAATACTAGCACGATAAGCTTGGCAAAGAATCCAGTTCAACACTCTAGAACCAAGCATATCGATGTCAGACATCACTTCATCATAGATCATGTTCAAAAGAAAGATGTGAAAGTGATATTCATTCCTACTCATCTTCAACTAGCAGATATCTTCACAAAACCCCTTGCAAAAGATCAATTTCTATACATTAGAAGAGAATTGGGAATGGTAAATCCCAATGAGTTGTAAGTTATTTCAGATTCTCATAATATTAGATGAAGTCATTTGATAATGTTTTGATGATTATTAATTCAAGCATCGGAGTGTATAGAAAATTGTTTTACAGGAAGTTTGAAACTCTGTTTTGAGAAACAAAAACAGAGGTTATCAGAGGACACATTTACTGGAGTACCAACTTGAAGTTATGGCTAACAGAGAAGCATTACCCGAGGAACAACTTGAAGTAAAATAACACTTTACTCAAGTATGTACTCGAGTAATGGACCTCAAAACTGGAAGTAACGGATCAAGTTACTTGAATTTTAAATCTAACGGTTCAGTTACAAAGAAATGAAGAGTCAGAAGTTGAATAGACAGGTTACCCGAGGCGAGCCTCGAGTAAACTTGAAGCTTACTCGAGTAAGGCCTCAAGTAACTGCAAGTCCAGATTCTCAAATTGATGAAAAATTACTCAAATCTGCTCAGAATTGGTTATAAATGATCGAGGGAACATCCATGGATAATTACAATATTATTCATGCCAGGTACGCAATTTAAATGAATTATTTTAGAGTTTTTCTCTATGAACACCCGAGGAAGGCCTCGAGTAAACTTAAAGGTTACTCGAGTAAGGCCTCGAGTAACGTCGGGTTTTAGGTCTTTAACTATTGTAAACTCGGTCATTTCTACAAAATCTCCTCGAGTAAATCACTATACACTATCTGAAAAACTTTTCACAAGTGATTCCTTGCCTCATTTCCATCAAAACCCAACAGATTTCATTCCTAGAAACCTCCTATTTTGCTCAGAATCTCTGTGCCCTAAGTCGCGTCTGTGTCTCTGCTTCTCTGAAAATCTCAGTTTTCAATCATTCAGAAAGATGAGAACTAAAAACCTTACTCCCATAGACTCCTTTGAATCCTAACAACACTCTGATCCTCTTTCTTCTCCTCCTACAAAGAGAAGGAAACTTACTCCAATATCCAAAGCCAAAATCCAACCTCAACCGAAACCTAAAGGGGTTGTGATTAAAGAGCCTATTGCTACAAGGGCTCAATCCAAAAAGAGTACTTCAACTGGGAAAGGCAAGAGTACCAAAACTTCCTCACCTACTCCCTCTAATTCCTCTACCCCTTCTTTCACTCCAAAGCCGCCTAAAAAGCCTAAGTATGACAAGAATGTGGCTAAGGCTATGGCTGGAATTCTAGAGCAAATGGAGAAGGGACAATCTTCCAAGAAGTCCAAAGTGCCAGAAGAAGAGATCACCAATCCACCAAAAGGATTCAATGTCAACAAGTTGGTGGAATCTCTGAAGTATCTGTCTCAATTCTCCAGGAGGAAAGTGTGTAAAACACACTATGTGGATCTCATATTACTTCAAGAGGTAGTGAAGCATGCCCTTAATCCTTATTTAGATCCTTTCATGCCTTAGCTATCCATTAGATTACCATTCTGTACTAAAGTGATCACATACTTTTACTGTAATCTAGAGATTATAGATGAGCCAAACAGAACCTTAGCTGAGGAAGAAATGACCACCACAGTAAGAGGCCAAAAGATTCTCATATCACCCTCTAGGATTAACTTGTGGTTAGGAATAGAAAATCCCCCGGATGATATTTACTCCCAACTTGAACTAAACCAAATCTTTTCTATCCTGAAACCTGGTGAGTTAGTTGGCCCTCTAAATTTCAAACCCAGTGATATATGTGATCATCACAGAGTCCTATGGTACATCTATTCTAGGTCCCTAGTAAACAAAGCCAACAATTATACCCACTTCTCTGATAGGGACTTTAGGTGGTTTGCTTCACTTCTCTTGAAGGAACAGAAGGATTTAGGGGAGTATATCTTCTCTGAGATGAAGAGGTACAGGGTGGATGGAAAGGCTACAACACCAATGCCATATCCTCAAATTGTATCACTGATCCTAAAAGAAAATAATATATGGTATTTGGATAGCAAGGAGCCTATTGAGAGGTTGACTCCGGTTGGGAGAAACCAAATTTGGAAGCTGAATATTGACATCCCTCTCAAAGGCCCTCTGGAGTCTGGGTCAAAGAAGAAGAGGAAGACCACTGAGGCAGAGACCAACAAGATGGATGACACTCAGTCAACGGCTCCAGCTGCTACCACATCATCTCCATCCTTCCTCAATGCCACTTTCCAGCACTTTATGGAAAATATGCTGAGAAGATTCCATGTGGATATCGTCAACACGAATGCTGAACTGATAACCCACATGAATACCAAGATGGGAGAGTTGGTGGAGAAAATGGACAAGAGGCATGAGGAGTTGCTAGCTGAGCAACATGCCCAGGGTAAGATTTTGAGATTAATTCTGGCACGACTAGACTCTTTAGGTCCCGGACCTTCTGCCGGTCCATCTTCTTCTGCACCACCACCACCACCTCTAGTGAACCCTCCTTCTGACACTCCTATCACTGAGGCTGAACCATCTACCCCTCTGGTATCTAGTCCACCTGAGTCTCAAGCCAAAGACATTCTATATACAGTGGACAACCCAGATACCAATGAGACCATACATATCGTTATTGATGATTCCCCTCCAAAACCTCAACTAGAAACCGCTCCTAAACTGAATCCATCACCTACCCACACTGAGGAAATATCTCCCTCTTCCTCCTATGAACATCTCACTCCAGTGATTGATACCCCTCCAGAGGCTGAGACCACTATGGTTGTCTTCCAACCCTCTCCTATTCCTCCCAGCAATGACATCCATATCCCTCCAGTAAATCTGCCTGAACCAGTCCCCTCTAGCTCCTTTGATTCTTCTGATTCAGATGATTCTATGGTTCTTCCAGTGACACCCATTTCCATGGTCAAGCCTCCTAGCCCTCCACTTGATTGATGAAGACAAAAAGGGGGAGAAGAGCTTGAGAGTGATTTTGTGGAAGTGTGTGGAAGTGTCTGTGCTTATTTTGGGTATTTGGGTGTATATGGGTTCTAGGGAGCATTTTGGAACTTGTTAGTTCTTTTGAACTTATTATCTTGTAATATGCAAATTTTAAGTTTAATGCAATTGTGTTTCAGTTATGATTTCATTTTAAGTCAATTTAAGCTTTAAATTATGATACATTGTTGGACTAATGAAGTTGTTATGTATGCAAGGTGTATGCTATGAATCTAAACTTAATAAGACATATTAAATTGAAAATTCAATTTGAAAAACCATGTTGAAAATCACCAAGTTTTGTCATCATCAAAAAGGGGGAGAATGTTAGATCTCAAGTTTTGATGATAACAAAAGTATGGTATGAAAAAGAATTGATTAATAAATAAGTTTGAACAAAGTAATAACAGGGATAAGCATCACTTGAAGTAAGCATTGGAGTAATGAGGAAAGACCAAGAGAAAATGCTGAGAAACTTGATCAGAAGCAATTCTGGTAAGGCATTACTCGAGTACGTACTTGAATAATGAGACAAAACTTGAAGTAACCAGAGGCACCTTCCAGTAACCTGCCAACGTTACTCGAGTAAGTACTCGAGTAATAGTGTAAGTATTTTTAAGTTGCTCTCGGCCTGCCAACGTTACTCGAGTAGGTACTCGAGTAACCATGTGAAAATTTTTAAGTTGCTCTCGGCCTACCAATGTTACTTGAGTAGGTACTCGAGTTACTCTATTTCACAAAATGTGGTGCTTTCGGAATTTTGTACCACTGCCAATGTTACTCGAGGAGCTACTCGAGTAACTCAGTATGGTAAGGAAAAACTTGAAGGTGGTACTTGATTAACTTGATATAATTTTATCTCATTTTCCTCGAGTCATTAATCTAGTATGCAGAGTTATTTTGAAAGAAAACTTCAAGTCATTACCCGAGTAAGTTATGCACAAAAAGTAATTTTACTCGAGTAAGTACTCAAGTAACAAGGTAATCTAACTTGATGTGCTCTCGGCCTTTAAATCCTGCCAACATTACTGGAGTAAAGCATCGAGTAACCAAAAGTTTATTGGAAGGTTTACTCGAGTTGGTACCCGAGTAACCCATAAAGTTGTGAGTGTATTACTCGAGTAGGTACCCGAGTAAACATACATTTCCAAAGGTTTGAAAATTGGTTATTCCATGCACTACCCGAGTAATCTTAAATTTGTCTGTTGACTTACAGTTGATCAAAGATTTCTCGATGATACTCGAGTAAGTACTCGAGTAAACTTCAAGGAATACTCGAGTAGCTACTCGAGTAAGCAAACCCAGAAATCCAGAAATCATTCAAACGTTCATTGTTTTGCTTCCTATATGATTAACCTTTCATTGTATTAGTATTCTTAGTTTATTTACAGATAAACAATGAAGAGATCTTTTCAAATAAGGGAAGTCAAATGTAACGTTCAAATGCCACCACCACCAACGGATATTTTTCAAAAACTGGAAAAGTCAATAGTGGCTGCGCACTCTCCAACGGATGAAAAGAAAATGTTCCAACGGTCATCACCAACATATCTATATATATGGGAACATCCAAACAGAGAAAGAACAACAAGAACATACACAAACGTATCATCAAGTTTATTGCTCTGTTTTCACGTTGTAATTATATTTCTATGCTTCAGTGATTCTTATTCACTCTGTAAGAGAGATATTTCATTCAAACTCAATATTTGTTATTGAGATAACTTAAGGTTGTGGAACCTTGAGTTGGGATTGGATTACAACTTGTAAGGGGTACGAGTGTCCAGGCGAAGGAACTTGCTTGTATTGAGGTGACAAGAACCCACTGAATCTTTTAAGTTATAGTGAAACTCCCAGAGAAGCTCTGAGGACTGGACGTAGGTTAAAGTGGTTGTGACCGAACCAGTATAACTCCCGGTGTACACTTCGGTGATATTTCTTCTTATTCCTTTCTGTTTTAATTTCACTGTCAAAGTTTTACATTTCCAACGAAATTTTAGTATCACCCAATTCACCCCCCCTCTTGGGTGAAACACTTGCTCTAACAGAAAACATCCTTACCACATTCATAATGCTTGCCACCTTCTCTGGGGTCACACTAGACTGCATATATGCTTTATCTAGGGCCTTTTGTAGCATACAACGATGCAATTCATAACTCTAGATCAAAGAGAGAATTGAGATCTTGGCTGGAGTTTTATTCGATTGGTCTACTATGCTATATTCACTTGTTGCATGATTGCAACCGAATCAAGAGTTATTGGTGTAGATTAGAAGCTATGGAAGGATGTTTGAATTATATATCTACAGCTGTCTAAAAGCATGACACCCCTATGGATCAGCATACAAGGTACTTGGATTGTCTAATCTCAGTATAGTATGAGCAGGGTTTTATGGATTTAGAGACCTGAATGATATTTGGATCTGCAGTAATATATGTCTTCCAGGATACTGCATTTTGGGGTCCGGGGGAAAAGTGGGATTATAAAGTGGAGTACGAATGAAAGCTTAGTGGACTGCAGGGAGCATATCACAAAATATGTGACCAAGTGCATGTATCGGTACTGATATGCAAGCTATACATAGTATTTTGATGCTTAGAGACAGTTGGTATGATTTTTGAGACAAGGGCAGTCATGGGGTATTGGTGGTTGGAAGCAATTAGAGTCAATATTTGCGTTTTGGCATGGGTAAGAAAAGTTAAGAGTGCTCAAGCTAGGGAAATCTCAGGATGGGTGACCCCCTAAGAAGTCACATGTATATGTGGTGACATGTGATGAAAAAGGGCAAGCACATGTTATATAGTAGATCAGAGGCTGTATGTTGTTACAGGCTTTCCCTTAACAACTGTAAATTTTTGTAATATGTTATTTCAAGCATATCTGTGTACCTAAAACTTTGTGAAATGATAGATATGTCTTTGTGAATGTGTGGAATTTACCTCTTCCTTGTGTTCCAAAGAGTAAAACATAAGGATAGAAAGGCTAAGAGGTATAGATGCTGGGTAGCGTCAAGAAGCTAGACCTAACTAATATAGGAAATCTTGAGCATGTTAACATAACATCCAACAATGATCAATGATTATAGTAATCAGTTACGAGGGGAGGAATAAAAGAAGAACACATATCAAGGGAAGATTAGAAATCCAATATCATCCAGGAAAGTCCAATGTAGTGACACTTTCTTTCCTACACTATGTGATTATCTATATGCTTTGTATGCCATCTTCTATGATATGTATATTACACTCTCTAACGAGTACAAGAAAAGCACAAGTACCATCCTGGGGAAAAGCACCAATACCCCAACAGCCAAAAGGGGATCTAGTTATGAAAATTTAGTATCAAGAGGCTATAGTGCCTAGCTTGTGGTCTTGAGCCCAGCTGAGGTATAGATGGGCAAGGTTCTAATAGTAGTTGGCCCTAACCACATGTGCACATTCTGATTGTGATACAGTTATAATACACAGTACCAAGAGGGTGCATTACCTAGTCTGTGGTCTTGAGCCTGCTAAGGTACGGAAAGCTGTGGTCTAATAGTAGTTGCCTCTGACTCGGGGTCTAACAATGATTGGTCTTGAATATGTGCATATTCCAATGAATATAATTACAGTGTTATTAATCTATTACATTATATGGTACATGGAATATGTATTATCGCATTCTCTATGAATAATTGTGTGTTATTTTAAGGTTAAGTATGATCTAACTAAGGAAGTGAGACAAGTGTGGGTAGATAGTGTAGCCCAACTTGTATTGTATTTGACAGTGTGAAACATCAGAGTGGGCAGAAGAAGCATAGTGAATTTATGTGTAACATTTGAAGAAAACTGGAAAGGTTAACATTCATATTAGTGTTGATCATCCTAAATTATGATTAGACCTGTGTGGTCTACACTTGTTAGTTCTCATATGTTTTGATGATAACAAAGATTGGATTTGTTAGGATCGGCAGGCACAGTGAAAGAATTATAAAAATTATCACTGATCCTCATCCAAGATCTATCAATGGCGTTTAAATCGGGTTAGAAAGAACTTATACCTTTTTCTTTACTTAGGGTTTTCACGATCTCTAGGAGCCAACACCTCAGGTCTACTCCCTTTACCGGTATCTACATGAATGCTCTCCAACACGGACTACATGCTAGCACCTCTAATGTCTCCTAGGGTTTCCCTTACGACTCTCAATTCTCATGCGTGTATGAGTCTATCTGCTCTATCAAGTTTATAACCTATGAGGGCTATATTCAAATTTCAAAATTAATCATCATTAATTTCGAAATTAATCAACAATTAATTATCTTGATGAGCTAATTAAATAAATTCAGTTTAAATTAAATCTGTCTAATTAATTTAACCTATTTGTTTAATCCAAATAAAGAGCCATTAGATTTAATTTATCTTCATAAATTAAATCTGAGATACTATATCTCTATCATGTTAGTTATTAAATTTAATATATCTTAATAAATTAAATTTAAAACTAACACAATATAATAGTATCATATAATATATATACATATATATATATATATATAATATGTATTTCAAAAATACATATCTATATAATATTATTAACAAATTTTATATTACATATATATATATATATATATAAAATTCGTCCACCCTAAATTAAACATTATCTCCTGTTGGGCCATTCTTGTGTGCGACCTTGTAACTGTACTAACCCATAAGTCACAAGCGGCATCTAGCAAGACATTACGACTACCCAATTCATATGAGGATCATTAACACGATGCAACCTAGCATACAACCATGTCACATCCCTCTTGTCACACGATATATCGGTCAAGGATGAGGCATGGATAATGTCATCCTCTTGTCCTGACCATTACTTTCTCGATTCCTAAGTAGTCTAACAATATTATGATTTTCCCACATCGGTTGGGGAGGCGAACGAAGCATGCCTTATAAGGGTGTAGATACCTCTTCCCCGTGGACGCGTTTTCTGGGTTGGAGCCCAGGAGAGCAAATCCGTGAGGGCGTGGCCCAAAGCGGACAATATCCACGTGGCGAGTGCTTGGGCTGTTACAATGAGCCTATATAAGGCAAGCATATCTTGCACTAGCATTCATCTTGCATGCATTATTAGTATTGTTTGCTACTAAGATTCCCCTGAATCTCACCCTCCCAACCAACCATTTAGACAAGTGAAAATAAGAGGTTTACTGAGAACAAAGAAGAGAATTGCATGAGAGGAATACAGTAGTGGATCGAAGACAGGAAGATGTCTGTGTTTCATTGCAACATGTTTAGACACCTTAGTAGCCCTGTGCAACTACATTATTTATAGTTATTATGTATAATCCCTATGGGGAATTACTGTAATCATTTACATATTATCAGTATATTTATGTTATTCCTGTGTGCCTACCGAATTATGCATTGCTACTCTTGCTAAAACTCTAAAAATTATGTAAATAAGATAAGGGTCTTACAACATGTATATTTTAGAACACCCTACCCTAGTCATATTCCTTAATTCCCTCATTTCCTCTCCTTGATTATTGTTGAGGGAGCATCAATAGGTGTAAATTAGAAAAATGTTGACAAATATGAAAACTTTGTCTTACATTAAGAACCAAGATCAACTCTCTAAGTATGTTTTATATTAAGGACCGGAGGGAGTATTATGATTTTCTAAGCTCCCAGTTGGTGTAGGTGTAAGGTCCTTATCTTGTTTCCATATTTTTTAGAGTGTTTGCAGTTTAATGGGCATACAAAATAGTATAAATATACTAATAAAATGTACATGATTATATTACAGAAATCCCAACAGGGTATATTCATAATAATTACAGACCTTAAAATAATAAAAAGGCCATTAGATAACCAATTGTCCTTCCTGTACTGGTCTCAAACCTCTAGTTATAGGTAATTACACTCTTGCCCTTAGAGCTACTACTTGTTGTTGAAAAACTTTATATATTTATGGAAAGGGTGAGATATGAAATAATCTTAGTAGTAACATACAATCAGTCATATAAAATGCGACAAATAAATATGTCAGGTACCATATAGTGCAACAAAATAATAACACTGTAAAACTCATAATCATCAGAATGTGCAGATGTGTTCAGGCCCAACTATTGTTAGAACCCTGACTTTTCCATAGCTCAATTGGGCTTAAGACCACAAATTGGGCAATGTATCCACTGCCACTACGTCTTATAACTAGATTCCCTTTTAGGATTGTTGAGGTACTTGTACTCTTCCTCCTAAATGGTACTTGTGCTTTTCCTGTCTAAGTTAGAGAGTGCATTATACATATCACAAAAGGGGGCATACACAAAGCATATAAATACTCACATAATGTATAAAAAAGATAGAGTTACTACCTGGAATTGCCCTTTCCTGCTCTACTGTCTATTCAATACCTTTGATCTGACTCGGGCTATTGATATGTTTTAAAATTCCAAATGTACAAGAATTTAGTTAATACTCATTCATGTACTATGTTGAACTCCTTTAAATTCATTTTGTTGGTTATCTTAGCTTAAAACTGCAAAATGATCAAAATGCCCCTAAGGACTTGGTCCGAGTCCCTTTATATCCGGTCCAACTGCACTTTTCCAAAAATTATGACCAGGGCAACACCTCCCCTTAGGGCTAGTCATCCCAATTCACAAAATCTAGCCAATATAAAGCCACAAAGCATCCATAACAACAATAATCACCTTGAATCCAACAACAAAATCAAGGTTTATGGCTTTACCTCTTGTTTCTCCCTCTAGACCTCCAAAACTTGGCTCCCCCTTATTATTTCCCTTGATTTTGTCTTGCTACATATGTTATTCAAGGAGGATATGAAGATTAGAAGAGGTGTAAAAGAGATTGAAGACAAGAACAAGTGAATTTTGCAACCAAACTTACCTTAATCTTGCACCTTAATTCTTTCTCTGTTTCTTGCCATGTTTCTTCATCAAATTCTCTCTCTCTACTTGTGCTTCTTTAGACAACATAATGGCTAAAGGAAAAAGATATTGTTCTCTTTGAAATATCATCATCCACCTCCTTTATTATATTGTATTCTATTATTAATTTTCATCACATTTCACTTACTTTTTTTCCATATGACTTTTCCTTTAACTTGGCCATAATACTTTCCCTTTTCTCTCTCTCATAATATTGACATAAATGGGGCTATTGAAGGGACCAAAAAAGTCTCTTGAATTATCTTCATCCATCTCTTTGCAACCAATATTCAATGGCCATGAACACTTGCTTGCTTTGTTGACTTTTCAAAAGCACTATTTATGTTGAAATGTGTATTTTCTCTTTCCTTCCTTCTTGTCATATGAAAGCATGGCCTCTTGTAAGGAGATATTAATCTCAAAAAAGCATAATTTACCCCCTTAAAAAATAATATTAAACAGCCAATTTAGCATGAGAAAATTGACTTTTCAACCTCCTGTTTCTTGGCTCAAATTGCTTCATCTTTTAACATATTTATCTCGAACATTAATTTCCCTTCATGCTCAATCTTTGGGACGTCCAAGAGCACATGAGAAAGGGAAAATTATGGGCTTTGTATTAAATCTAGCCAAATGACTATTTTTCCCACACATTTTTGCCATTACCTTTTCAATTTTACACATAGACTAAAAGCTAGCAGAATTTTCATCAAACTTTGAAAATTCTTATTTTTATTTATATATGTCCAATTGTTGTGGTTCTAAAGGCTATGTGACTCTTATTAAGCCTATTTTTAAGGAAAAATATTTTCTTTAGCCAACTGGATGCACAGTATTCCAGAATTGCCATTTATTGGACACTGTCACATAAACTTGCCAGTTTCACTTGGCTAACTTCAAAAATATATAACTCTGTGTATTGCTCCAAAGAACTTATATGACCTATCAACTTAAAGCTTGATAAGTTTACCTTTATTTTGAAAAATTTCATATTTATTGGACATCATTTAATTATGCCAAACTATCACACAACCAAACTACCACACAGTAAAAATACACCGACAGCAAATCCACATTTTACAATTTGTGTTCCAAACATAATCTTGTTATATGTGACCACTAATTGCCTTGTTTTGTCATTTCATGTTTTCTTTAATTCACCATTTAATTCCATTAAATGCCATTAAGTACAAGGAATTTTGGTGAATAAATTTTAGGACATTATAGTAGGGATGTAGTCCAACAGTTAAGCTAAATTTTATTTATTTCTTTTATTTCTTTTAATATATCTACTTCTCTTGCTCTTCATGTTTTTTTTTTTTTCTGGGCACCATTTAGTCCATTGTTTAGGTAATTTTGATGGATTGAGAGGTGAAGAGAGAACTTAGATATAAAGAAATAGACAAATATTTAGGCTAAGAATAGTTATAGATATTTTTATGGTGACTTAAAACTATGGCTTCATGGTCTCTTTAGTTGTTTGGGTGTTGTGGGATTAAATTCAACACTAACTAAATGGGAATAATAAATTGGGAGAATATTAGAACTTTTAGAAATAGCTATTACTATAATAAATCTTAGAGTCAACTCAAAGGATATAAATTATCAACATGTAGGTGAAATCCTGAACCTAATAATTCAAGTGATTGTTATCTTCTCATAATTACTCTTCGTCTCACCACTACTACAAAATCGCCAATATATGATGGTTATAATTAGCCATAAATTACTGTTTTGAGCAGTCATATATGCAGACGCCATATATGCTTAGCATAAGATACATTATGGTTCTGAACCATAATATATTGAGGGTAAATATAACGGTTATTTTAAATAACTGTAATGTATTAGCTTTATTTTTTTATTATATATATTTATTTTTTAATCTATTTTTATTTGGTTTTATTGTTAATACTTATTATATAAAACACAATATAATCATTGATAATAATGAGATAATAATATTAAATAAAAAAAATTTATTTATTGTATTTAATATTCAATATATTATTAAAAAAAATTAATACATTATAGATAAACATCATACAATTTAAAAGAAATTAATCACGTAAACACTATAGAACATTATCTTATAAATCTTTTTTGAATTTTGAAATAAAATCTATTAAAAAAATTCTATAATATTCTCTAATGTCTTTGTTGTAGATTATTGATCACATAGTAGTACTCTAGAGTTCCAGTAACTACAAAAGGATCATATAAATATGAAAATCAGAATATATATAGTAAAAAATGGTAAATATTAAAACTTGAACAAATCTTGGATTTAATTTCAAACTACCTACTAAAGTTTAGGAATGTGAGAGGGTGAACGTTCAAGTAGATCGTGATTCAACAAGCTACTGAAAATTAGGAGAAAAAATTATATTGATTTTAATCTCATGTAATCAGAATTATTTTCACTACAATAAAACAATAATAAAAATTTGGCATTTTACTTCATCATTTTTTGTGCTCTTTGCTTTTCTTTGATGTTTTTTCTCTGTTTTTTCTTCAAACCAACAACAATCATAAAAAATTAAATATCACTTTTTGTATGTAATTCTTCTTCCTAGATAATTCGCCAACCTTAAATCCTCAACTAGTGAGCTCTTGTTATATATAAAAATAAAATGAAACTAAAAGTGTTAATTAACAAATAAGAGCTTATCCGAGGAAGAACCACGAGAGGAAGGAGCTACAGAGTAAAGATAAATGTTAGTGGTGGATGACAAAACTTGCAGTGGTAGAGCCAAACTCATGGAAAGAAGAGTATGAGACCTAGTAGGGAAGCTAAAAAAACATTTAAGAAGAGTTGTGTCAAATAAAAGTATTTTCAGAATTAGACTTCCTTATAGTTTATATTTGGATGAAGGAGCAAATTTAGTAACCAAGAGTTGCATCATGAGCACCTAGTAGAATTATGTTTTGTTGGGTGTAAAAGTAGCCATAATCATTTTAAAAGAGAGCAAATTTCACAATCCTGTTAACTATATATGATGTCTATTTCATTTTTATGTTGTAGGTCCCATGACTCGGCATGTGTTAGCTTACATGTTTCTCTTTCTTTTGTCTTTTTTAATTATTTATTAGATATTTGTGTCTCATTCTCCTCTCTTACTCTCTCTCACCGATGAATTTTTTGCTTAACTTAACATTCTCCCACTCTTATTAAACCACTGACTGGCCCAAGCAATGAATTGAGAAAAGCCAATTCTCTGCATTTCGTAATTGAAATATTTACTCCAAATTTCCCCTTCCTACACTTTGTAAGTACACACCAATTGTACTTCGTAAAATGGTCTCCAATGTTCATATCATCCGAACAAAACACATCACATATTAGTGTTGCCAGATCTTGATTCGTTACTTCAAGCTTTTCCATTCTCTTTCTAAGGTCTGTTAGTGCAAGCATTTCATCTAAGAGGGGGGAGAATTGGGTGATGACAGAAATTTTGAATTGTAAATAAAAATTGACTGGAAATTTAAAGTAGTTAAGAGCTAGAAGAAATATCACCGAAGTGTACACCAGGATTTATATTTGTTTGGCCACAACCACTTTGACCTACATCCAGTCCTCAGAGCTTCTCTAAGAGTTTCACTATATCTTCTCAGATTCAGTGGGCTCTTAGCACCTTAGTACACAGCAAGTTCCTTCACTCGAACACTCGCTCCACCTTAAATCCTCAACTTAAGGTTACACAACCTCAAGTTGTCTCAATAACATATATTGAGTTTGTAATTAAAATCTCTCTCACAGAGTAAATATAAAATCATTGAAGTACCGAGAATGTAAATAGTGAAGAGCAGAGCAAGAAAGTATTTTTTGTAAGATGATTGTTCGTTGTCGTTTGTTGTTCTTTTCACTTGAATGCTTCAATATTATATAGAGGCTATTTGAGAGCTATTATGAGAATTTGAATATTTTCTTGTTGCAGAAGGATCTTTATGTTGATAAATTGTTCCACCGTTATTTACAATTGCACTCTAAAGACTTTAAAGTTCTGATTGTTGTGTATTATGCGTTGTAGAATAGTCAAATGTTCCCACCGTTATTGACTATTGCACTCTGAAAGACTTTGAATTCTGATCGTTGTGTATTACCTGTAACACACTCAAAAGAAAACGTTAATACTATAATTAATTTATCAATACAAATTTTAAACTTCACTTCAAGTGAATTATCATCACTAGAAGTGATCTGGAAAATTGGCTTCAACCGTTTGATAATTTCATAGCATCACTTAATTTGACTTTTAATTCTCTTAATGTGATATGGTATTTTGGTTATCACTTGAAGTGATTTTGATTCACTGGAAGTGATCTGTCATCACTTCAAGTTATTCTAACAATCACTGGTTATTACTTCAAGTGATTCTAGACTTCACTCGAGTTGAATATATATTCATTGGAAGTAATCTGATATCACTTCAAGTGAATTTGATATTCACTTAAAGTGATATGTCATCACTTCAAGTGATTTTATTTTTGACTCGAGTTCACTCGGAATTCACTTCAAGTAATTTGGTATCACTTGAAATGATCTGTCATCTGTCAACATATCACTCAAGTTCATTGATGATTCAATAGAAATGCATTGCCTAATCTTAATATTCACTTAAGTGATATCTAATATCACTTGAGTTATATGTAAACTTTGGCAATAAATTCAAGTGCTACTGAAACACTCCAAGAAATTTTTTCATAGATAAACTTCTTTCTTATCCTTGCCTTTGCAAAGTATAATTAATTAAGATCTCATACAAAATATTACTAACAAGATTTATTATCATCAAAACATTGAATCTAACATTCTCCCCCTTTTTGATGATGACAAAACTTGTGAGTTTGAGATTGAGAATTTTATAAGATAAAAAGTTTTAACCAAATCTTTGACCTAGTATATCAATGAAATGTGGATTTAGTTTAAAAATTTGAACATGAAGCATAAATTTCATATAGCTAAAATCCTATCAAAGTACATTCCAAAAACAGATATATCCCAAATCACATTTAATTAGATACTAGCTAAGAATCATATTCAATTGTATACAAGCCAAATCAAAATCAATTAAATGGTAGCTATTTTAGTTGGATACAAGCCAAATCAAAATCAATTAGATTCTAGCTATTTGAGATCAGTACAGGTTATACCAATGTAAAATATCAGTATAATTAGATACAAGCTAAAAAACCATCTAAATCAGTTCAGTATAGGCTATATCAGTTCAATACAAAATCTACAGGCTATATAAGTTCAATACAAAATCTGCAGGCTGTATAAGTTTAATACAAAATCTGCCAAATCATTCATAACTCTTATCCCCTTTTTTCTTATCATTTGGGATAGTGGTAGGAAAAGTAATATCTGAAGGAGGAGGTGTGTAAAGAACCATGGGTTAATAGGAGCTGAAGTATGATTAGGTGAAGATGAATGTGTGGGGGAATATGGAGTGAAAGTAGGAAAGGAAGGTAACATATGTGCAGACTCAGTAAGAGATCGAATATCAGTTGAGACAGAGTCTATGATCATAATCTCCTTTATATGAGAGCTGGAGTTTGAGTAATAAAAGTAAGATGAATGAGAAGGAGATGAATGGGAAGGAGTTTGAAGGATAGGATCTTCCTTAGGAAGATCACCACTTGGAATGGTGTCTGATGAGGGTACGATGGTGTTATGAGGAATGGTGTCAGTGGCTGTAGCAGGAGTGTCTGTAGTAGGGGAAACAAATGGAATGGCAAAGAGATCAAGGAGGTTGGTAGGCTGAGTGGAGGTAGAGGGGGTAGATGTGGAAGTAGTAGCAGGCTCAGGATAAAGAATACCAAGATGAGTTCTCCATATCTCTTCCATTCTCTGAATCTAGGTAGCTTGAGCATTATGTAGATCAAACAGTTGCTGGAACTTGTGATTAACCCCTTCAACCAACAACTTGACTTGATAGTCAATTTTCTCAACTAGATAGTCCATTTTCCTAGCTAGACAGGCATGTATTTCTTCAGTTCTAAAATTGTTTCTTGAAGAGCATAGTGGATATATGACTGAAGAATTCCCAATAAAAGATGGTCCTGGAGAAGCTGCTCTAGTGGACTGAGCCTCACCACCTTAGAAGGAGAAGGTTCTGTTGCCTGGCTCTTCTTCTTCTTTTGTTTCACTTGAGGTAAAGAATGGCTGCTTTGAGTCTAAGAAACTTTAAGTAGCACTGAGATTTTGATTCTTGTTAAGTGAATTCTCCCAAATTTAGGAATCCTTACTATCTCACCCTTGGGGATTAAATGCCAAATATTATGCGTTGAAAGAATGAAAGAGACTAGCTGAGGATAAGGAATTGTAGTGGTGTTTATGGAGTAAAACCTGAATCTTCTTATTTCCTGAAAGATTAGGTTACCCACATTCTTCTTTTCTTCAGTCACAAGGGATGCCACCATCTGCAAATCGTTCCCAGTAATATGTGTTAAATTTCTTGCCTTGTTAACCATACTGCATGAGTAAATATAAAATACAGCTCTCTGTATATCAGTCATTACAGCAGTGTTTTGAGAAAAGGCTCACTGGGGTCTTCTGGTCTAAAGATGTTTATCAGCTCATGATTATGAAATACTTTAGGAGAGCTCTCGAGGACATCTTCTAAACCTAGATAGGTATTAATCAAATCTGCTGAAAGCAAAACTTCTTTACCCCTAATACTTGTCTAAATTTTCTCCTAAATCACTCTTCTTTGGCTGTCAGATATGTTAGTTATCTTTGTATTGCAATAAAAATGTTTTACTACAATTGGATTATAAGAAATCCTTAATCTGAGCTAAGAGTCATATTGATCTAAGTACAGGTATAAATCTAAATGATATTACCTTTTAAGTTTAGCAAGATCAACATAAACAACTGGGAAAAATTGTGTCCTTGCAAACTCATATTCATAAACTATGGCATTGATTACCTTAAGCTTACCAATATTGAAATTAGGAGGAGGAACTAGAAGGTCAGGTACACTGGGTTGAAACTGAGATGGTTGAGAGGCAGAAGGAGTAAGAATTTCATTTCCAGTGTCCTGCTTTATAATGTGCTATAACGAGAACTTCTTTTTGGGATGAGATTTTCTTTTCCTTTTTTCCTTTCAGTGAAGCTGTAGATTTAGATTGGGATATCATAATCACGGGTTCTAGAATAACTATACCTTTGGGTTTTGGATGAGACTTTGATGGTGTGTCTTTTCTGACCTTTGACTTATACTTGGGTCTCTTGGAAGGTGGTGAGGGAGAAGGAGAATCTTGAGCCATATTCGGCAGTTTGGTTCTAGCCATTAACGGAGATGAGAAGAAATTTTTTTTTAGGGTTTGACTTGGTTTGTTGAACAGAATTGAGATGATTTTCTGCTAAAGCTTGCAGAAATTAGTAAAATGGAGAGGGATTGTAAATTTAGAGAGATTAATCGGTGATTTGAAGTACTTATAGATAGTTTTGGTAAGGATTTGGGTTTAAATAAAGAAGAGTTGCAGAGACGGGAAGTAAGGAAGACAATGAAGAGTATGAGAAATGGAGAGTCATGGGCAGAGAACAGATATAGATGCTGATATAACATTCACTTCAATGATTTTATTGTTCACTCAAGTGATTTGGGTATCACTTGCAGTGGACCATTGAAATCACTTGAGTTGATATGTTTCTGAGCTAATTCACTCTAGTGATTTTATTTATCACTGGGAGTGATATTAAAATCACTCCAGTTAGGCTTTAAATACGTACCTCACAACGTACCTCACTCGAGTTACTTTCTAAATTCACTTTAGTTTCTAAATTCACTTTAGTTGCTCTTTTAGAAATTTAATCACTCGAGTTATTTGCTCCATTCACTCGAGTCACTACCAGTGATTACTAGACTAACTATATAACACTCAAGTGTATATTAATTATCACTTGAGTCTTCCCTTGAACTTCTTGATCACTTGAGTGATGTGAAAATTCACTCCAAGTGATTTCCTTGTTGCTTTCCTCTATTATTAAACAAGAAAATAGAGTATCCTACAAAACACATTTTTAGATACTCCGATGCTTAAGTTAGTAATTAAATAATCAAAACATAATGTAAAATTAATTTACATACATAAATTTGCTCATAATTCATTAGGATTTACCATTCCCAATTCTGTTCTTATAAATAGAAATTGATCTTTTGTGAGAGGTTTTTGAAAAAGTATGAGTTAGAATGAATATAACTTTGACATCCTTCTTTTGAACATGATCTCTAACGAAATAATGTCTAACATTGATATGCTTGGTTCTAGAGGATAGATCCCATATGTTTTGATGATAACAAAAATTGGACTAATAATAAAAGAGGATATGATAACAAATGAATTTGAACAAAGTAAATAAATGGTAGACAAAGCTTTACTTGAAGTAAGCAATAGAGTAACGAAGAAGATCTGAGAGACACAGCATAGGAAAAACCTCACTAGCAGTTTTTGTCAATGTTTACTTGAGTAATGGAACATGTTACTTGAGTAGTCACTGGAGTAATATTAAAGAAAATGTTCCAGAAAGGCACTACCGAAATTTGGAAGATATTACTCAAGGGGTCACTTGAGTAATCTGCAAAGTTATATGAAACATTACTTGTGTAACCACTCGAGTAACAACATGAGCAAAAGGCATTACTTGCGTAGCCACTCAAGTAACCAGAGCAAATATCTTCCAGTAGCTCTTGGCCAAGAAATACAACACTTTACTCGAGTAGCCACTTAAGTAACCAGGTGAGAAAAAGACTTTACTCGAGGGACCACTCGAGTAATCTGCAGAGTTATTTGAAGAATTACTTGAGGGATCACTCCAGTAATTAGGTAACCAAACTCTCAGCCAAGATTTGAATGACATTACTCAAGGGACCAATCGAGTAATCTGCACACTTATTTGAAATTTACTCGAGGGCTCACTTGAGTAACTTGTAAAGAAAAGACATGGCCACTCAATTAGCCACTCGAGTAATCAGGTATTTCCAATGTTTGTGATATATCTTACTCCACTTGAAGAATGGTCAACTGTTGCTGCGTGACTCAAACGGATATGTTTGAAATGCTTCCAACGAATACTACAAATCCTCTATATATATGGAGCATTCAAAGAGCAAAATACAACAACTGAGAACACACAAACATATATTGATCAACACGTTCTTAGTGCTCTATTTTCTTATACTCATTCTTTTTTTTTGCCAATTATGCTCATTCATTATACTTCAGTGATTATATATTTACTCTGTAAGAGAGTTTTTCATTACAAACTCAATATTTATTATTGAGACAACTTAAGATTGTGGAACCTTAAGTTGGGGATTTGATTACAATGTGTAAGGGGGAGTGAGTGTCCAGGTGAAGAAACTTGCTATGTACTGAGATGCCAAGAACCCACTGAATCTTTGAGAATATAGTGAAACTCTCAGAGAAGCTTTGAGGACTGAATGTAGGTCAAAGTGGTTGTAGCCGAACCAGTATAACTCCCGATGTACACTTCGGTGATATTTCTCTTTGCTTTCAACTGCCTTAAATATTCTTTCAATTTACTTATACGCAATGAAATTTCTGATATCATCCAATTCACCCCCTATTGGGTGAAACGCTTGCACTAACATTTGGTATCAGAGCGTAGGTCTTCTTGTTAAGGTTTAACAGCCTAAGAAGGATCCAATAGCAAGCATTGGTGAAGGTATTCTTCCCGATGAAGCTTCTATCATAGGACCTCTGGGTTTCAATGGCGAACACTTCTCGTTCTAAAAAGCAAAGTTCAGAGTCTTCATGATGGCTACTGAATATGGTCTATGGGATGTGATTGAGAGTGGAAACTACAAACCTGAAAAGATTATAGATTCATAGAGAGTTCCTAAGACACCAACAGAATATGATGAGAATGACAAGAAACTCATCATACTCAACAGTAAGGCAATTCTGATGATTCAAAGTGCCTTGAGTTGAAATGAGTATTTCAGAATCTACATACTTCCAACAGCTAAAGAAATATGGGAAGCCTTAGAAATAGCTCACGAAGAAACTTTAGGAATGAAAGAAAACTGGATCAATACTCTGGTTACTGAGTTTGATTTGCTTCAAATGAAATCACGTGAGTCGATAGCTGAATTTTAACTTAAATATACTCACCTTGTTAATCAACTTGCAACACTTGGAAAAGTCTATCATCAACATACCCAAGTACGAAAGATTCTGAATATTCTTTCTAAAGACTGGGAGGTAAAAGTCACTACAATTGAGGAAGTAAAAGGTGAATCAATATGATCGGTTGCTTCTCTATTTGGAAGCCTTTCTGAATATGAAAGCAAATTAAAGTTCAAACGAGAACTAGATGATATTGGTGATGAGAAGAAAAGAGGTCTAGCACTGAAAGCAAAAGAAGAAGAACAAGATGAAGATGAAGCGCTTGACGATGACAAAATGGGCCTAATCATAAAATGATTCAGAAAGTTTTACAAGAAAGGCCAAGGATTCAAAAACTTTTAGAAAGGAGGAACAAGCAATAAAGAACACATAATCTACTATGAATGTAGAAAGCCAAGACTTTTCAAATCAGAATGTCAAGAACTGATTCAGAAGAATAAATAAAAGAGAAAAGGAAAATTCTACAACAAGAAGAAAGCTTTTGTATCTGCCATATGGGGAGATAGTTCTTCTGACAAAGAAAGCGATGAAGAGGAAGTAGCCAATATCTGTCTAGTTACTCAAGAAGAAACAGAAGAAGAGATATGTCTTAAAGCATCAAAAAACAAACAATGGTACATAGACAGTGGATGCTCTAGACATATGACCAGTGATTTTGAAAGTTTTACCATATGCAACCTAAGGAAGGTAGAAAGTTAAAATTTAGAGGAAATCAATCCGAAAAGATAGCAGGAATTGGTGAGATAAAAAACGATAAAGGAATACAAGTCAAAGATGTATATTACGTTGAAGGCTTGTGTCATAATTTGCTAAGCATAAGTCAAAGTGTAGATAAAGACAATTGGGTAATATTTGATTAAGAGGAATGTCTAATTATCAATAAGAAAGATTACAACTTGATAAGAAAAATATCAAGGAAAAGTTCAAAGCAAAAAGAGAAGGTAACTGCTATACTCTTGATATCAGTAAAAATGGCTCTGAAAATTATTTTCTAAGTAATGCCGATGAAAGCTGGTTATGGCATAAGAGGCTAACTCATATCAACATGCACCAACTAGGCAAGTTAATTAAAAAGGATTTAGTAATTGGATTACCTAAAGTAAATTTCAAAAATGATTTGATTTGTGATGCATGTCAAAAGGGTAAACAAACTAAATCTTCTTTCAAATTGGAAAATGAGTTATCAACCAATAGACCACTTCAATTATTACACATGGATTTAGTTGGACTAGCAAGAGTTAAGAGTCTTGGTGGCAACTTATATTCATTGGTCATTGTTGATGATTTCTCTAGATTTTCATGGATTATTTTTCTATCATTAGAGGATGAAACTTTTTCAAAATTCATTATTTTTGCCAAGAAAGTGCAAAATAAGAAAGGTATGTCCATTGCAAGTATTAGGACAGATCATGGTAAAGAATTTGAAAATCAAGCCTTTGAAGAATATTGTGATACTAATGGCATAGATCATAATTTCTCTGCTCCAAGGACACCTCAACAAAACAGAGTCGTGGAACGTAAGAATAAAGTGCTCACTGAAATGGCTATAGAAATGCTAAATGAAAAGAACGTGTCTCAAGTTTTCTGGGCCGTTGCATTGAGTACAGATTGCTATATTTCAAATAGAGCCTACATTACGAGCTATACAAAGGAAGGAAGCCAAACCTTGCTCATTTACACATCTTCAGTTGTAAGTGTTTCATTCAAAATAATGGTAAAGATAACTTAGGAATATTTGATTCTAAAACAGATGAAGGAATTTTCCTAGGCTATTTTAACTGAAGTAAATCATACAGAGTTTTCAATAAAAGAACATGTGTTGTTGAAGAATCAATTCATATTGTATTCAATGAATTTGAATCCTCTGACAAAACCATTGATGATGAGCAGGAAGTTGTTTTAAATCAAGAAAATGGTCAATCTATTTCTAAATCTCTTATTCCAGATGTTGATTAAACCAAGGAAAAAGATCAGTTACTAGGACAGCCTAGAGCCTGGAAATACAATAAAAGTCATCCCCTAGATCAAGTCATAGTAGATGTGAATAAAGGAGTCAAAACTAGAAATAGAATCTTTAATGAAGTTAGTTTCTCTGCTTTTATTTTGAGATTGAACCTTCTAATATTTACGAAGCCCTATTAGACCATGATTGGGTTATAGCAATGCAAGAAGAACTAAACCAATTTGAAAGAAATCAAGTTTGGGAGTTAGTACCCTGACCTAAGAATCATCCGATCATTGGCACTAAATTGGTATTCAAGAACAAACTTGATGAATTCACAATCATTGTCAAAAACAAGGCAAGATTGGTGGCCAAAGGCTATAAACAAGAAAAAGGAATTGATTATGAGGAAACGTATGCTCTAGTAGCTAGATTGGAAGCTATACGAGTACTCTTAGCCTTTACATGCAACAAAGGATTCAAACTCTATAAAATAGATGTAAAGAGTGCATTTCTAAATGGCTACTTCATGGAAGAAGTATATGTAGATCAACCTCCAGGTTTTGAAGATGTAACTAAACCTGATCAATGTTTTCAAACTCAAAAAGGTTTTATACAGCTTAAAACAAGCTCCTAAAGCATGATACGAAAGGCTCAGTAAATTTCTTATTGATCAAGGTTTTGTACGAGGAAAAGTTGATACAACACTTTTTACAAAATGAAAATGTGATGATATTTTAATTGTGCAAATATATGTTGATGACATAGTTTTCAATGCTACTAATGAATTGTTGTGTAAGGAATTTTCTGAGACAATGCAGGGGGAGTTTGAGATGTCAATGATGGGAGAACTGAATTTCTTTCTCGGTTTGCAAATCAAACAAAGAAAGAATGGAATTTTTGTATCTCAAATGAAGTATGGATTAGATAACGCAAATGGAATGGACACGCCCATAAGCTCAACCACATTGCTTGATACAGATGTCAAGGAAAAAGATTACAACATCACAAAATATAGAGGAATGATTGGATCATTCCTCTATCTCACTGCAAGCAGGCCTGACATTTAATTCAGTGTGGGTATATGTGCAAGATATCAATCAGCACCAAAAGAGTCACATGCTGAAACCGTCAAACGCATCTTTTGATATCTTGCTGACACAGCAGAATTGGGTCTCTGGTATCCTAAAGGAAGAAGTGAATATCTAGTTGCATACTCAGTCTCTAATCATGGAGGATACAAGACAGACAGAAAGAGTACCAGTAGACAAAATCAATTTCTTGGAGGCTCACTTATGTCATGGTTTAGTAAGAAACAAAATACAGTGTCTCTTTCGTCAACGGAATCTGAGTATGTTGCAGCATCAAGTTGTTGTGCACAAGTTTTATGGTTAAAGCAACAACTCCAGGATCTTGGTATTTATTTGAAGGAGATACCAATATACTATGACAACACTAGCACGATAAGCTTGGCAAAAAACCTGTTCAATATCCAGAACCAAGCATATTGATGTTAGACATCACTTTATCAGAGATCATGTCCAAAAGAAAGATGTCAAAGTGATATTCACTCCAACTTATCTTTAACTAGCTGATATCTTCACAAAATCTCTTGCAAAAGATCAATTTTTGTATATTAAAAGAGAATTGGCAATTGTAAATCTCAATGAATTGTAAGTTATTTAGTGTTTACAAAATGTTAGATAATGTTATTTATTGATGTTTTGATGATTACTAACTTAAGCATCGGAGTATCTAGCAATTTGTTTTGTAGGATCATGATATTCTGTTTTGGAGTATGAAAAGCAGAGGTTAACAGAGGGCACCATTACTGGAGGGACAACTTCAAGTAACCACCATTACTGGAGTGACACCTTGAAGTAATTGAATCAATTACTAGAGTAGCCACTCGAGTAATGATCTGAAAATTGTGACATTGGAGCATTAATTCAAAATAAATGCAAAAGAAATGGTACAACGGTTGGAAATGAACAGTCAGGAGGTGAAGAGACAGATTACCCAAGGGAGGCCTCGAGTAAACTTTAAAGTTTACTCGAGTAAGGCCTCGGGTGAATCTAGGTGCAGATCACAAATTTGCTGAGTTTTAGCTCAAATTTGGCCCAAAGAGTCATCAATTGATCGAGGGGATATACATGGGTAATTACAATATTATTTATGCAAGTATACACTTGAAATTGCTGCTTTTTGAAATTTCTAGTATGATCACTAGAGTAGCTACTCGAGTGAAGCTGATGATCACTCGAGTAAGCCCTCGAGTGATGTCGGGCCCTAGGTCTATTTCAGTCGTTACTCAGTCATTTCTCAAAAAATCTCCTTGAGGGATTCTCCTAGTGCTCTCACAAAAACTTTTCACAATCATTTTCCCTTCTCATTTCCATCAAAACCCATTATTTTTTTATCTTCTAAAATCTCCCAGATTGCTCAGAATCCTGTGCCTTATTTCTCACGTTTGTCAACCCTGTTTTCCAGAAATCTTTGTCTTTCTCAAATCTCCAAATCTTAGCACTCCTTCTAAGTCTTCTGAACCGTATCAACCCTCTGATTCACTTTCATCTCCTCCTATCAAGAAAAGAAAAATCTCTCCCAAACCAAAAGCAAAGTCTAAGCCGCAAACCAAGCTAAAGGTGAATGGGGTTGTAATTAAGGAGTGCATTGCCACAAGAGCTTAAACCAAGAAGAGTTCACCTTCTGGAAGACGAAAAGGAACAAAAGAACATTCTCTTCCTCCTTCTAACTCATCTAACACACATACTTTTTCTCCAAAACCTCTTAAAAAGCCTAAGATTAATAAGAAGATTACCAAAGTTATGGTAGCTTGAAGAAGCTTTTCAATCTAAGGAAGCAAAGAAAGGGAAATCTTCAAAGCAACCAAAAGAAAGGGATGAAGAAATCACATTCCCTCCTCAGGTATTCAATATGAGCAAGCTTGAGGAATCTCAGAAGTACCTAAGTCATTTTGCAAGAAGAAATGTGTGCAAGATGCACTACAATGACTATAAGGTTCTTCAAGAGGTGTTGAAATTCGACTTGAGTCCCTATCTTGAATCCTATATGTCCTTGTTGTCTGTTAAACTCCTATTTTGCACCAAAATTGTAAGGCATTTTTACTGCAACCTTGAACCTATAAATGATCCTATTAGGAAGTTTGTAGAAGAAGAAATGATTTCTAAGGTTAGAGGATAGAGAATTCGAATCTCACCCTCAAAAAACAATACCTGGTTAGGAATAGAGGACCCTCCTGATGATGATTATCCTAATTATGACTCAAACTAGATATTGTCTATCTTAAGACCTGGTAAGATAGTGGGACCTCTAAATTTCAATCCCAGTGATATGAGTGATTTTCATCTAGTCCTATGGTATATCTATTCTAGAGCCATAGTGAACAAATCCAACAACTACACACATTTCATTAAGAGGGATTTCAGAAAATTTGCCTCATTGATTCTCAAAGAACAAAAGGACTTGGGAGAATATATCTTTGCTGAGATCAAGAGATATATGTATGAAGGAAAACCTACTACTCAAATGCCTTACCCTCAACTTATTTCTTTATTTCTCGAGAAGAAGAATATTTGGTACTTGGAGAGTAAGGAGCTAATTGAGAGGATAACACCAGTTAGGAGAAATCAAATTGGGAAGTTGAACATTGAAATTCCTCTAAAGAATCCTCTAGAAGCAAGTCCCAAGAAAAAGAAGAAGACTGACACTGCAACTAGTCTAATGGATGATACAGAAACTTTTGCTCCAGCCAACACATCTTCTCCTTCCATCTTAGGTGCCGCAATACAAACATTCATGGAGAACATTTTGAAGAGTTTTCATATCGACATTGCAAATACCAATGCTGAGTTGATAACTCATATGAATGAGAAGATGGAACAACTTATGGAGAGAATGGACAAGAGGCATGAAGAGTTGTTAGCTGAACAACATGCCCAGGGTAAGCTTCTGAGATCCATTATTACAAGACTTGATGCTATGGCATATGGCTCTCATATTCCTAGTTTTTCTGTTACTCCTAAACTAGTACCAGTTTCTGAACCTGGACCTTCCAAGCCTAGTCCTTCTGATACTATGCCGACTGAGCATAGAACCCCTAAGATTGGACCTATTAATCTCTTATTCTTTATGCATGACCTTGACACATCTAACCCAATCTACATCACTACTGATGATTCACCTCAGCCACTTTAGCCAGAGCCCATATCTACTCCTATTGCCTCACCTGAACACACTAAGGAGGTGCTTGTGTCTTCACATGTTGGTACAGAGGAAGTAGAAATTACTGCTCTAGTTCCTTACCCATCATCTCTAGTGAATCCTCCAGAGGATCTTTAGACACCCCCAGTGAACCTTCCTGACCCTGAACTATCATCTTTAGATTCTTACAGTTCAGATGGTTCATATGAATCATTGGTATTTCCTATTACTCCTATCTCCACAGCCAAGCCATCTACTCCTCCTCTTGATTGATTCCACCTTTATGATGAAGACAAAAAGGGGGAGAAGAGCCTGAGTGTGATTTTGTGATCAATGGCTAGGTCAATGTAGTAGGGATATGGGTGTACAAGGCTTTAGGGAGCTTTTAACTTTAAATTTTAAGTTTGATTATGTAATGAATTCTTCTTTATGCAATTTGTTTGTTTATTCCATTAAAGTTAAATTTTATTGAAGTTATATTGCATTATGGGACTAATGAGTTTTTGATTGTGTATGCAAGGTGAACAGGAAATAAGAACAAAAACTTTGAAAAGATCTTTACTAAGTTATTTCAAAATAATTTTCAAGTTTAAATTGAACAAAAGATTTCATATGAAAAGTATTTAAGAAGTATATGTTTGAAAACTCAATTTCAAAAACTTTGTTCAAAATTGCCAAGTTTTGTCATCATAAAAAAGGGGGAGAATGTTAGATCCTATATGTTTTGATAATAACAAAGATTGGACTAATGATAAAAGAGGATATGATAACAAATGAATTTGAACAAAGTAAATAAATGGTAGACAAAGCTTTACTTAAAATAAGCACTTGAGTAATGAAGAAGATCTGAGAGACACAGCACAGGAAAAACCTTACTAGTAATTTTTGTCAATATTTACTTGAGTGAGAACTCGAGTAATGGAACATGTTACTCGAGTGGGCATTTGAGTAATATTGAAGAAAATGTTCCAGAGAGGCACTGCCAAAATTTGGAAGATATTACTTGAGGGATCACTCGAGTAATATGCAAAGTTATATGAAACATTATTCGAGTAACTACTCGAGTAACAACATGAGAAAAGGCATTACTCAAGTAGCCACTTGAGTAACCAGAGCAAATATCTTCTAGTAGCTCTCGGCCAAGAAATGCAACACTTTACTCGAGTAGCCACTTAAGTAACCAGGTGAGAAAAAGGCTTTACTCGAGGGACCACTCAAGTAATCTGTAGAGTTATTTGAAGTATTACTCGAGGGATCACTCAAGTAATCAGGTAACCAAACTCTCAGCCAAGATTTGAATGACATTACTAGAAGGACCAATCGAGTAATCTTCACACTTATTTGAAATTTACTTGAGGGCTCACTTGAGTAACTTGTGAAGAAAAGACATGGCCACTCGATTAGCCACTCTAGTAATTAGTTATTTCCAAGGTTTGTGATATATCTTACTCCATGTCTTACCTGAGTAATATTTTATGAAATATAATGAATTACTTTATGCCATATCTTTGATAGGATTACTCAAGGGACTACTTGAGTAAATGAGCATGATTACTCGAGTAGCCACTCAAGTAAGGAAGTCCAGAAAGCTTGACTTTAATCGTATGTTTATTATTTTGTTATATATATGATTAACCTTTCATTGTATTAGCATTCTAAGTGTATTTACAGAATAACAATGAAGAAACCATATAATAAGAGAAGAGTCAAATAAAGTGTCCGAGATCTCACCTACCGCTACCTACCGAAAACGGATAGTTTTCAAATTTGAAGAATGGTCAACCATTGTTGTATGACTCAAACAGACATGTTTGAAATGCTTCCAATGGACACTACAAATCCTCTATATATATAGAGCATTCAAAAAGCAGAGTACAACAACTGAGAACACATGAACATATATTGATCAACACATTCTTAGTGCTCTATTTTTTTATACTCATTCATTGTACTTCAGTGATTATATATTTATTTTGTCAGAGTTTTTCATTACAAACTCAATATTTGTTATTGAGACAACTTAAGATTGTGGAACCTTGCGTTAGGGATTTGATTACAATGTGTAAGGGGGAGTGAGTGTCCAAGTGAAGGAACTTGCTGTGTACATAGACTTCCTCTATGATATATCCATTTAAAAATTCATTCTTTACATCCATTTGATAACGTTTGAATCCTTTGATGTAGGCAAAGTCTAAGAGTACTCATATAGCATCTAATCTTGCTAATGGAGTATATGTTTCCTCATAATCAATTCCTTTTTCTTGATTATAGCCTTTGGCCACCAATCTTGCCTTGTTTTTGACAATAATTGCAGATTTATCACATTTGTTCTTGAATACCCATTTAGTACCATTGATTGAATGATCTTTAGGTCGAGGTACCAAATCCCAAACTTGATTTCTTTCAAATTGATTGAGTTTTTCTTGCATTGCTATAACCCAATCATTATCTGATAAGGCTTCATCATTATTGGAAGGTTCTATTTCAGAAATGAATGTAGAAAAACTGACTTCTTTAATATTTTTTTTTCTAGTTTTAACTCCCTCATTTACATCTCCTATAACATATTCTAAAGGATGATTCTTGTTGTATTTCCAGACTTTAGGTTGTTCTAATGGTTGTTCTTCTTCTTTGGTTTGGTCACTTTTCAGGATGGTAAGACTTTGAATTAGGTTGATCATTTTCTTGATTTAACATTATTTCCTACTCATCATCAATAATTTTGTTAGAGGATTCAAATTCTTCAAATACAACATGAATTGGTTCTTCAACATTGAAAACTCTGTATGCTTTACTACGGTTAGAATATCCTAGGAATATTCCCTCGAGTGATCATGGGCATTACTCAAGGGCTCCCTCGAGTAAAGCTTACAAAAAATTTAAACCAATGCAATTTAAACGCGTACTTATCATAAGTAATGTTGTAATTACTTATGTATGTTCCCTCAATCATTTGATGGCATATGAACACTAATTTGAATGGAGATTGAGTTGATTTTTGATTTCCTCTCATGATTACTCGAGGCCTTACTTGATTAACATTGATGATTTACTCGAGGCCTCCCTCGAGTAATCTTCTTCATTTCCTGAGTCTTTATTTCCAACCATTGCTATTTCCTTTTGAAATTCCTTTTGAATTAATGCTTCACTGGTACATCTTCCAACTTATTACTTGAGTGGTTACTCAAGTAATTCTTCTAATTACTTTAAGGTATTACTGGGGTAATGAGGTTTACTTGAAGTAGTCCTTTCAGTAATGTTGTCCTCTGTTAACCTCTGCTTTTTATAACTCAAAACAGAATATCAAGATCCTGCAAAATAAATTGCTAGAAACTCTAATGCTTAAGTTAGCAATCATTAAAACATCAATAAATAACATCATCTAATATTTTGTAAATACTAAATAGCTTACAATTCAATGGGATTTACCATTTCCAATTCTCTTCTAATATATAAGAATTGATATTTTGCAAGAGGTTTTGTGAAGATATTAGCAAGTTGAAAATGAGTTGGAATGAATATCACTTTGACATCTTTGTTTTGGACATGATCTCTGATGAAGTGATGTCTAACATCAATATGCTGGGTTCTAGAATGTTGAACTGGATTCTTTGCCAAGCTTATTGTGCTAGTGTTGTCACAGTATATTGGTATCTCCTTCAAATAAATACCAAGATCCTGTAGTTGTTGTTTTAGCTATAACACTTGCGCACAACAACTTGATGCTGCAACATACTCAGCTTTTGTTGATGAAAGAGACACTATATTTTGTTTCTTGCTAAACCATGACCAAGTGAACCTCCAAGAAACTGACTTTGTCTACTGGTAGTCTTTCTGTCTGTCTTGTATCCTTCATGATCAGAGTCTGAGTATACAACTAGATATTCACTTCTTTCTTTCGGATACCGAGACCTAATTCTGCCATGTCAACATGATATCAGAAGATACATTTGACGGTTTCATCATGTGACTCCTTTTGTGCTGATTGATATCTTGTACACATACCAACACTGAATTGGATGTCAGTTCTGCTTACAGTGAGATAGAGTAATGATCCAATCATTCCTCTATATTTTGTGATGTTGTAATCTTTTCCATTAACATTAGCATCATGCAACGTAGTTGAACTCATAGGCGTGTCTATTCCATTTGCTTCATCCTTTTCATACTTTTTCAATAGCTTTTTCAAATACTTTATTTGAGATATGAAAATTCCATTATTTCTTTGTTTGATTTGCAAACCAAGAAAGAAATTCAATTCCCCCATCATTGACATCTCAAACTCCCTCTACATTATCTTAGAAAATTCCTTACACAAGGATTCGTTAGTAGTACTGAAAACTATATCGTCAACATATATTTGCATAATTAAAATATCATCTTGTTTTCTCAGTGTTGTATCAACTTTTCCTTATACAAAACCTTGATCAATGAGGAATTTACTGAGCCTTTCATGTTAGATTCTAAGTTTTGATGATAACAAAAGGTTAATATGTGCAAATTATGTTTTTACAAGTTTAGACAATAGTTACAAAGTTACCAAATGCATATGGCAAAGTTCAGAAGTGTTTGCTATCAGTTTTACTATGTACTCGAGTAATGAAGCTAGCACTCAACCATGAAGCTATGTTTCACTCGAGCACATCAAGTATTGGACAAAAAGTGTTTGACAGAGAGCAATTGCTGTCAGTTTTACTGATAAACTCGAGCAATAGATCTAACACTCAAGCATCAAGCTGCTTTACACTTGAGCACATGAAAGTGTTGGACTGAAAGTGTTTAACAGAGAGCAAAGTCAAAAACAAGATAACAACACTTCACTCGAGCATAGTCTCTGTACTCGAGTGATGGTCTTAAGTGCACCCGAGTCCTAGCGAGTGAGGGACTGTGAGTGTTTGCTTGAGAGTCATGCAAAGCAGAGAAGCATAAGTATGCCCGAGTAAGAGTACATGCACCCGAGTGATGCCTCAGCACCCGCAAGTGAGAAACCTAACTCTCTCCATTCTGATGCAAGTGCTGAAGACAAAGAGAATATTATAGAAGAATATTCTTCTCACTCGAGTGAGACTAAGTATGTCGAGTGAGGACCCACATCACTCGTAAGTGTGAAAATGCACTCTCTCAAAATCCGTTGAAGTGCAAGTGTAAAACTGAAGCAAAAGGAGAAAATATGGTATTGCACTCAAATGAGACATCATAGCACTCGAGTGATACTCTCCAGAAGCCAAAATGCACCAGTCTTACAGTGTTCAATCCAAATATGGTTTATGTTATTTATTCATTCTATTTCCACTTATTATTATTATATAACATCATTTAACATATATTACAACTGTGATACAGGAGTTTGAATGTTTGGATTAGAAAGACACAGAGGAAGTCAAACAATAGTATACAACATCATTACGACCATCCAAGCACATACTTACCACATTCAAAGATTTCAAACGTACGCATACCGGTCCACAGTAAAATGCCCCGCTCCACAATGATTATTATTCAAACGGGCAAAAACAAATGTCTATAAATACATAGCTCTAGAGACCATAAAAAATAATGAAGTGCAAGAATTCACACAAGCAAGTTCATGAGTCTCTGTTATTCATATTTCCTCTGTATTCATATCGTTCTTCAGTGATTATCATATTTGCTCTGTAAGAGAGTCTATATACACTTCAAATTCTATTTTCATTTGATCTCAAGGTATTGGGACCTTGAGAGGGGAGATTTCCTTACGAGAGAAGCAATGAGAGAATTCCTAGTAGGACTTTCTGCTTATAAGACTTACAAGATACAAGCAGTAGAGAACGTTGCTGCTCGTAAGACTTACAGTGGTATAAGCAGGAGTGTACGTTGCTGCTTATAAGACTTGTATATGTAAGCAAGAGAGAAAGGTTATAGGTTTGTTTTTCTGCATGTAAGACTTGTCATAAGGGGGAGAGAAATTTCTAGTATTTCTACTCGTAGTCTTTTCGAGGATGGTTGTTGTCTTACGGCGTTCCGAGAGCCCACTGAATCTTGGAAGAATAGTGAAAATCTCACTAGGTTTTGATCTCTAAGGACTGGCGTAGGCCTGGGTTTTGGGCCGAACCAGTATAACTCTCTGTGTGCTTATCTTCTCAACTTTACTCTATCTACAGCTATTGCTATATCACCATATCAACCGAAAAATTTATCACATCACCCAATTCACCCCCTTTTAGGTGAAGCTTGCCTTTTTCATTTCATACCATACTCTAGGAGCTTGTTTTAAACCATATAAAGCTTTTCTTAGTTTGAAAACATGGTCAGGTTTGGTTATATCTTTAAAACCTGGGGCTTGATCTACATATACTTCTTCCATAATATAGCCATTTAGAAATGCACTTTTTACATCCATTTGATAGAGTTTGAATCCCTTGATTCACATAAAGGCTAAGAGTACTTGTATAGCTTCCAATCTAGCCACTAGAGCATATGTTTCCTCATAATCAATTCCTTCTTCCTTATTATAGCCTTTGGCCACCAATCTTGCCTTGTTTCTGATAATGATTTCTGATTCATGAAGTTTGTTCTTGAATACCCATTTAGTGCCAATGATCAGATGATCCTTAGGACGGTGTACAAAATGCTAAACTTGATTTCTTTCAAATTGATTTAGCTCTTCTTGCATTGCTATTACCCAATCATTGTCTGATAGGGCTTCTTCAATGTTAGAAGGTTCAATCTTAGAAATAAAAGTAGAGAAACTAACTTCATTGAGTATTCTATTTCTAGTTTTGACTTCTTCATTCATATCTCTGATGACTTGCTCTAGGGGATGACTTTTGTTGTATTTCCATGCCTCAGGTTGTCCTAGTGACTGATCTTCTTCCTTGGTTTGATCAACTTCTAGGATGAGAGATTTAGAAATAGGTTCACTATTTTCTTGATTTAAAACAACTTCTTACACATCGTCAATAGTTTTGTCAGATGATTCAAATTTATTGAATACAACATGAATTGATTCTTCAACAACACGTTTATTTATTGAAAACTCTGTATCCTTTGCTTCCGTTAGAATAGCCTAGGAAAAAATTCCTTCATCTGTTTTACAATCAAATTTTCCTAAGTTATCTTTACCATTATTATGAATGAAACATTTACAACCGAAGATGTGCATATGAGTAAGGTTTGGCTTCCTTCATCTGTATAGTTCGTATGGTATCTTTCCAAGTTTTGTTCTGATGTAGGCTCTGTTTGAAATGTAGCATCCTGTGCTTATTGTATCAGCCCAAAAAACTTGAGACATATTTTTTTCATTTAGCATTGCTCTAGTCATTTCAGTGAGCACTCTGTTCTTTCGTCCCATGACTTCATTTTGTTGAGGTGTCCTTGGAGTGGAGAAATTATGATCAATGCCGTTAGCATCACAGTAGTTTCCAACGACTTGATTTTCAAATTCTCTAATATGATCTGTCCTAATACCTGTAACAGAAATACCTTTCTCATTTTGCACTTTCTTGGCAAAAACAATAAATTCTCCAAAGGTTTCTTCCTTTAATGACAGAAAAATAGTCCATGAAAATCTAGAGAAATCATCAATAATGACCAATGAATATAAGTTGCCACCAAGACTCTTAACTCTTACTAGTCTAACTAAATCCAAGTGTAATAATTGAAGTGGTCTATTGGTTGAGATCTCATTTTTCAATATGAAAGCCGATTTACCTTGCTTACCTATTTGACATGCATCACAAATCAAATCGTTTTTGAAATTTACTTTGGGTCAACCAATCACTAAATCCTTTTTAAGTAACTTGCCTAGTTGATGCATGTTGACATGAGCTAGCCTTTTATGCCATAACCAACTTTCATCGGTATTACTAAGAAAGCAGTTTTCAAAAATATTTCTTCTTATATCAAGAGTATAGCAATTACCTTCCCTTTTGCCTCTGAGCTTTTCTTTGAGATTCTTCTTATCTAATTGTAAATCTTCCTTGTTTACAATTAGACATTACTTCAAGTGATTCTGGACTTCACTCGATTGAATATATTCATTAGAAGTGATCTGATATCACTTTAAGTGAATTTGATGTTCACTTGAAGTGATCTGTCATCACTTCAAGTGATTCTGTCGTTGACTCGAGTTCACTCAAAATTCACTTGAAGTGATCTGGTATCACTTGAAGTGATCTATCATCTATCAACATATCACTCGAGTTCATTGATGATTCACTGGAAGTATATTGCCTAATCTTAATATTCACTTAAGTGATATCCCATATCGCTCAAGTGATCTGAAAACTATGGCAATCAATTCAAGTGATCCTGAAAACACTCCAAGTAATTTGTTCACATATCAAGTTCTTTCTTATCCTTACCTTTGCAAATTATAATTAATTAAGATCTCATACAAAACATTACTAACAAGATTTGTTATCATCAAAACACTGAATCTAACAAGGTATCGATCTAATCATTTCCAATTCTCTCTTTAAGAGACACATATTTTGTTTAGTGCGATTGGATTGTCTATTGGGTTTTTTGATTTGAATATCTCAATTTTTTGCTTTTCTGGTTTTCTATGAATCAAGTATTGCATAAGCCATGAGTCGTAGAAATGGAAGCGGGATAAAGCTTAACTTAAAGCTGAACCTTTCTCAACTGAGGGTTGACTAGAGGATGGAGTCATTGATTAGATCAACCATGGCGTCATGTTTATCCCCACCAAGCTCTTTCATATCGTTAGAGCTAAACCAAGAGGAGAATGGTCAAAGATATTTGAACAACCTTGAAGAAACGTTTATGGTGTTAGTGGGATATCCTCATTGTCTGCAATGTCCTAAAGTATGTGCAAGGGCTCAATAACTCAAAAGAAAATGTAAATAGTGATAGAAATAAATCATTTTTGGAAATAAAAGTATGAATTATGACTCTAATTAGTTTATGAAAATGCCTAAACCTATTGTCTAAATTCAATTATGATAAAAAGTGTAATTTGGAATTAAAAGAAAAGAGGGAATGGTGCATGAAAGGAGAAAAAGGAATTAGATAAAGCACCAAATGAAAATTTAATTAATATTGCTATAGTCAAGGGCAAATAGGGGAAGAAAGGAATTATTGGTCAATTAGTTCACATTTTCCTCTCCTCTTGGAAGAAGAAATTGGTCATCAATTAAAAGCAGAAAAGGGAGGACAAAATTACTAACTAAACTAGTTATAGTAACCAATTAGTTGCTTAACCTTTTAAGGAACCATGAGCTTTTGACTTGTGGCATAATATAGGCTAAGCAAATTGTAAGTAGGTGGAGATAATCATCTAATACTCCCTATCTTCTCTCAAATCTCAATCAGCCCACTAAAAGCAAGGGAAAACATTAGAAAAACATTGGGAAATAGAGAAAGGAAAGAGAAAAAGTGAATAGTATTTTTCCTTTAGTTCAATCTCAAAAATTATTGCCTAATCGGCATTTTCACTGGAAAAACCCTTCTATAACCTTCTTCTCCTCATCTTAAGCTTCATTCCTATAGTTTTGGAATTTTTTTGGAGGTGTTTAGTAACCTCTTGCCAAATGAAGTACTGTCAGATTTCAAAACCAGTCATATAAAAATGTATATGTAAGGGTAAGCTTTAATTTGAATCGGTTATTTTGAGATTTTGATGAGTTTTTAGGAATTTTATGGGGACCTAGGGTTGCGGCCATCTTGTGATTCAGAGGAATAATGATGCTTTGATCATGTATTTATTGTTAAATGATGATTTATGATGATATAAGATAGATTTGATTGTTAAAATTTGCATTTTTGGTTGGTTGTGGTTTAAGGGTCTTTTTGGCCATACCTGGTAGGAAGGGAAGGAGTGTGATTTTGGTGTTTTAGGGACTTCTATTATGTTATGCACAAAACAATTGTGTGTGAGTAGGCCCTGATTGTAAATTTTAATAAGTGAAGTGAAAAACCAAAATTTGAGTTTAAAGTACTTGTGGTTAGTTGTTGCCATTCTGGAATCAGATTGCTTGTGGGATGAATTTGATTTGGAAAATGTGGTCTAATGGCTATAATATTTTCTAGAACAATAATAGACATTATAAGCTTTAATTTGATATATAATATGCTCAATTTAGGTCTGTACATTGGGAGACAATAGTTGTTAAAGTTTGAGGTTTAAACTGGAATTGATTCTGGAACAGTGTAATAATTCATAGAATTCTATATTTTGTGGCCATATATGGCAGTAGTTAATATTTTTCCTATACAAAAGACTTGAAAATCTTCTATTAGGACTTTAAATCACTTCATTTGGAATTTTGTAGATTATGTTATGATTTTTGAAAATTCAGCCAAGAAACAGGGGAAATCTGGAAATCCAGGTTTTAGCTACGACCAGGTACTTGAACTGTTTCTTGGCTGTAGCCCAAAAGTTTCTAGACCTCTCTTGGCTGTGGTTAGAGAATCCCTTGGCTGCGGCCAAGACCCCCTATTTCAGCACTTTATATTTTCTAGAACATGTTGATTGTTCTAGCCTTTCCCAACCCCATAGGAATTTGTTTGAGTCTCCAATGGCTACTCAAGTGATTCAAATGATAACCGACAAGTTCAAAACAAAGGATGAACATGAGGATAGGTCAAGAATAACTTAGTTTATATTATGCCAAAAGTGTTGGACTAAGTAATAACTCATCCACAAATTATAATATATAGGATTCAACATTGCCCGGGGCAACAGAGGAACGGTAATTAAGGTTAGGATTTGGAAATACTCTCAAGTAGTAATTTATCCCTCACATACTATGTGTTATGTTATATGTATGTTTGTACCAATGTGAATTTAAGCATTAAGATGAGAATGGCTCATACCCAAAAGTATCCAGCAATATGGCTAAAGACAGTTGTCCTTGTATTTTTCCAACTTTATGCTACTTGCATATCTGGTATTGGTGCATACACACACATATGGTGAATTATCTCTGAATGTTGAATATGCTGCTTGTATGAAAACCTTCATTGACATAACATATTTCATATATGCGTTTTATTTGAGGTGATACTGTTACTACTGGGATTCTTTTGAATCTCACACTTTCCAATAGTATCTTTTCCAACTCAGGCGGTAGTTCAGCCGGGAAAAATGTAATCATGGGCAAGTGATGGGTAAGACCTAGAATTAAAGTTATGTTGGTTATATACTTTTGGATATTTGTGCATGTTGAAATGTAAACTTAGTCAGTCTAGTACTGGCAGTAGCGATAGATGTGTAAATGTATTCTATGAATGCTGATGATGAATAGTGACAATCAAGCGCTTAGGGCCCATTAGTTAACCAACACAGAGTGGGTTCTGATAGAGAACGTTTTGGTAACACTTTGATATTAAGAAATAAAACTAAAATGAATGGGCTATAAAAATGTTTTGAAAAATTTGTGAACTAGTTGTGGCCATATTGAAAATGTTTTGAAAAATTTTAGAAAACCCACTTAAGTATAGGACGGAATGAGAATTTAGATGTTTGGCGATTTTGAGATTTTGTGTTGAAATGTTGCCAAAAATAAGGCCTGGAAATGGAATAAGAATTTGGTTGTTTTGATGTTTCCATTGGAATCCATGCAAAAAATTGTGAGTTGTCTTGGATAAGAATTTTGGAACAGGTTGAAAACTATTTTAAAATGATAAATGAAGTCTAAAAGTTGTGAAACTATCCAGTTTTGTAGTAGACATTGCAAGCTTTAAAATGATATAAAGTTTGTGTCATTTCGATTTGTATGTGAAAAGTTAAGGTCGTTTGAATTTAGCTAGGAAATAGGTCAATTTTTGGCTGTGGCCAGGCATTTTGGCCGTAGGCAAAAAGTATCTGACTAGTTCTTGGCCACGGCCCAAATGTTTCTATCCTGCTCTTGGCCACGACCAGTGGTTCTTGGCCATAGCCCAAATCTTTCTGACCATCTCTTGGTTTAGGGTTGGCTTGGCTAAGGCTAAGCCCCAATTTTCAGCGCTTTGAATTTTTGAAAGATGGTCTCTGGTCTAGTTCTTCCCAACCCTTTAGGCATTTATATGAGCTTCTAATAGCCACCTAAAGGTCTCAAATGATAACCAACCCTAAGTGTTTTGTAGTTAAGAATTGGATTAAATGAGGCGTCTGAGTAAGAATGGAAAGAACAAGGTAGTGACTCTTTCTCTTATATCATATATAATGCTTTGTGTGTTATTGCTTATCATTGAATTGTGATGAATGTGAAGGCTATCATGAATACAACGAAAGCATTCATGATTGTAAAAATAGCAAAAGCTATCGTGAATATGAATATAGTGAAAGATGTTGTGATGTGAATACAACAAAAGCTGTCATGAAGATGATGAATGTGAATATTACTGTGAATACTATTGTGACTGATGCTTTGTGATAATTTCGTACATGCTTTGTTTATTATATATCATATAAGTGAAAATGTTACTACTGATATTGATATGAACCTCACTCTTTTCAATGACTAACCTACAGCCAGGGCAAGTGGATCCAACGAGAAGTAGGTGAACAAAGGCAGCTAGTGCTCCCAGCTAGGAGATTAGCTCCTTATATTGGTTATCTTTTTTTGGATATTTGTATATGTTGTATGTGATATAGTTGTAAGACTAATATAGTAGAAGAAGTTGAATTTACTATAGACTTGGATAATGTTATGTAATCCCGTGTATGGGAACTGAAACGGGCAAATATGCTCTGTCCTGTAGACCCTATTAGTGAGTAAATGAAACCTAGGAATCTTTCGGGATATTTTGTTATACACTCTGATATTTATGAATGGAATAGTACTGAACAAGCCAAATAGATTCGAAAGTGAAAGCGAGACTGTATTAACATGTTTTGAAAATTTTTTGAAAACCCACTTTATCACAGGACCGAATCCTGTCTTGAAGTTGGGACTATCAATGAGTTTTAAGTTATCTGTTGGTCTCCTGTTTAATTCATAAGTCATTTTTGAACCATATTAATGGCTTTTAAGGTAGGGGTTACACCAAGCGATTCTGGAAGAGCAAGCACTTCTGGAAACAGGATAGTATACTGATAAGTTCTTGGTTGTATGGTAAAAGAAAATACGCACAGGATTGGGCACTAGAGAAGTAAACTACCTTTTTGTTGTGAATCAGTCCCAAAAGATTTAGGAATACCCAAGGGTAGCTGATGGTGAAATACTAGACTGAGGATAGTCTAAGGATATTGTGAAACCTGAGGGAGTGAGTAAGGCCAAGGTTAGTGTTCAGACCACACCCAGTATTTAGTTACCCGGAGGTAATTGCCATGATGTTTGAGATGACGGTAGTCTCAGTATATCGGTGGTCGGAAGTAGTTAAAGCTAGTATATGCATTTTTGTATGGGCACATAAAAGTTAAGCATGGTCAACCCAAGGAAATTCTATAATGGTTGACCCCTTAGGAAGTTATATTGGCAAGGTCATGGTGACTTGAGGAATAGTACTTGTGTCCATGAATAATGATCATTTGAGTTAGATGATTTAAGAAGTGCTTAGACATATGGAGAAAATGATGGTGTAAGTATTGATTTTAAATCAGGATATTTCTGTCGCAGTGACTACTACCCAGAAAGGTCCATTTCATGGGGTTATGGAAATTTGAGGTATAGTAAATATTTTGAGGTTTTTCCGTGCTAGGTAATAATCCTTAGTAACACTGTGGTATTAAAGGTATGTAGGTATGATATATGGTGATACATGATGCATGGTGATTATGCAATATGTCAATCCTAGAGGATCCAATATAATAATACTGAAGGTTGGGATAGGCTTGAATTAGATCTAAGCTAAAATAGTACTTAGGTCGAAATAGGAATCAGGTTGCATTGTGGTTCTCTTCCATGATGGAAGTTTGAACATTGTGAACCTTGTGGATAGTTTTGAACCTTTAGTAATGTTTTAAGGATAATACCCAAATATTGTAGAAGTTAGAATAGGCGCTATTGATCCTGATTCTTATCTAACCTATTGGGTATACTTGAGGAAAGTGATTTTTAATCTTTGTGATGTTGAGGTTCTATATTTCATGATGAACCTAAAATTTAGGTTAAAGACCCTAGGCTATACATGCCAATGATATGGTAGTGGACCTGTGTGTCCAGAGGCCCTAAGACCTAGTGGACTAGTATGTCTTTAGGCTGGCAGATGTATTTAGAATGGTATTGGGCTAGTGATGATCATTGGAATAGATGAACAAGATTCTTATGGACACGAATCCTTGCAGAGGGGGATTTTGAAAGATTGCTAGCTGCTAAGTCTAGCATGAGGAAAGAATATGATCATAAAATATCCTTTAAAGGATTGATTGAGGTGATAACTCTGATGAAATGAGAGACAAAATTGATCTGCCTGTTATTCCACTAACTTGAGGCTATACTAGGAGTCAATTGGTGGATGGCAAATAATGTGTTGAAAGGTATAGGTAGAGAAGGGTTACTAAGTAAACCATAACCTAGGAATCAATTGTTACATTTTGATTCCATAAGAATATAAAATGACTCCAAATGGGATGGCGGAATTAAGTAAAGCAAGTTGTAGAACTGCTAGAGAATAGGGACTTTGTGTGATCTAGGTTCCCATTACAATGGTACTTCTATATAGTAACAACCAACTAGAAAGAACTACCTCCAGTGGATTCTAATTGGAGATGGCTATGTACGGATTGTTCTGATCGGAGAGAGCCATCTATGGAGAGTTATAACTAGAGGGGCTGACTAGTTAGGTGATTGAGTGAATCACTGAGTACAATATCATAGTGTGGATGACAAACCCTAGAGTGGATGCACTGTGACAACAAACCCTAGAGTACAGCCGCTATGACGTTGAATTGTAGAGTAAAGCTATGAAATGTTGACTCTCAACGATGGTGCATTGTAATGAATCCCACATCGAATGAGTTAACTTGAGATAAGAGTTCATATAACCTAGAATGATTTGAGTTGAAACTGGCCAAGATCTTGCATAGAGAAACACATATTTTGGTTGTAGCCAGGTATTATAGGAGGTTCCTATTGAACTCCTATTACATCATCATGATATTATTAAATCTCATATAAGGAGATAGACCTTAGAGTGAGTAGCAGAAGCATAGTAAATTTATATAGGCACTAATGATTGGTTCTAGGTTGTTAGACTCAATATGTATTCAGCAAAGATAATAAACGGTATGTGCTTAGGTAGAATGTGATGTGTTTGGAAATTGTGTCTAGTAGAGGCTCGAGGCGGTAAGACCCAATGTGCAAGTTTGCACAGGGGCGATGTCTTTGGGCTGTAAGACCTATGTGTTTAGTTATGTGGTTGATTCTTAGTGCAAAGACATTGAACCAATGTGTCTAAGGTATGGCTTGAGGCTGACAGAACATTGAAACTGTACCAAGTTGTAGCTGAGGCAGCGAGGCAAGTGTAACCAAGTGCTTTGATGTTGCCTGGGCAAGTGAGGTCCAGTACTTGGTATGATTGTTATCTAATAAATCCCCGAACACCTGTGTGGCAGAGACCCTCAGTGTAGAGAAGGGGAAATTCCTGCCTATGCCAAAAGACCTCGAGGAGACAGGGTGAAGATAGGCCGCTATGCCAAAAGACCTTGGGGAGGCAGGGTAAGGGTACCACTACATAAACAGGCAATTATGTGATCCAAGCGGAGTCCTGAAAAGGCTGTGAGGCCTCTGAAACCAAGTATTGTGGGAATGGACTAGTGGATCCTATGTTTGATTACATGCTACATACTATATACAGAATGAATGATGAATGCTGAATACTATCTAAGATCGTTAATGAGAATCTAATAATTCTGTTGCATGCTCGACAAGCTTGCGTATGAAAGAGATAGATTGAATATGATCATTATGTTGCATGTCTTGTGAGCCTACATATGCAAACAGGATGGATTGAGTGATAAGCATGGATCCCCAAGTTGTAGATGTTCAAATTTTGAGGATGAAATTTATTGAACAAAGGGAGAAATGTAATATCCTGAATTTTGGAATTTAGATGCTTGAGAATAAGCCTGAATCAAATGGACTGCTAAGCCTAAGTTTAGCAAGAGTCTCAGGAATGAGGATTTACTATGAATGAAACTTTCTTGTGAGACATCGACATTGTTATATTGTTTTGGATGACCAAATAATGTCCAAAAATTGTGAAATTTTACAGGATTAAAGTAGACATCTTGAGCTTTAATTTGAAAGGTCATAGCAATTAGTTGGAGCTGTACACAAGGAAGTATGAGCTTCTAGTTGGCTAAAAGGCTATATTTTTCATTGAAACTATACTCAATAAGGGTCATATAGCCTTTGAAATTACTTCAATTGAAGTTCTACAAATAAAGATATGATTTTTTAAATTATGGGCAAAAAATCTGCCTGAATTGCCATTAAATCCGAAAATAGAATAAAATAGGATGGCAACATTATAATTTTGGGATAAACTCAACAGATAATTTACAGCTCTAATGGACTCTTAGGCCGTCTTTTTGACAAACCAAGGAAGGAAAATAGTAGTTCCAAGTTAATTGGGCTTGTGGTATCACATTACATGTAGTTAGCTTTATGTACACAAAAGTCAAAGTTTTGATTTTTTGTTAATTAATTAAATAAATATGATATAGGCAAGATATATAAAATCATTTTCTCCCTTCATCTTTCTCCAAAACCGATGCCATAAATAAGAGAAGAGAGAGTGAGAGAGCTTGAGTGACTTTTAGAGAGAAGGGAGATCAAAGTTGCAAGGTAAGTTGGTTTACTTGGTACTTTGAGTTCTAACTTGTATAATCCTCTCCTTATGCTTCCTTTCTACATGGTTTATGGTGTTTAGGAAGAAAAAATTGTAGGGTTTGTGAGGCTTAAGTTTCGACCAAGGGAGATAAAGCAAGAAAAGCCAAAGGTAACTCTGTAAACTTCAATCTTTGGTTGCTATTGCTGCTGTTGCTAGTTTAATCAGTGACTTTATGGTTGATTTACTATGGATTTTAAATTTGGGAAATGATGAAGCCTAACCGTTATGCTGACCAAATTCAGGCTAAATCATGTTAGGAATATAATTAAGTAGTTCATAAAGTGATTAGGGGTAGAAAGAGCAAGTTTGTAGAGTCAGAATTCAAAAAGCCCAATTTTTCCTGGAGTTTTCTAAGTTTTTTTTGGAGAGAAAATTTAGGTGGGGTTACTGTTGACCACCTTTTTAGAAAAGTCCTAGAAAGTGAAATGACCAAAACACCGCCAAAACCCAAAGTTAGGGGCTGCCATGGTCATTTTTGTCTTTTGGCACTGGATTTGGTAATTCTTAGGTTGGAAATGGATTCCTTGGGAAAAATGTGTCAGAATAGCCTAGGTCAAAATTTCAGGAGAAGTATGGTTGGATCAGGTATGGTGCGGCTTGGCCGGGTCCAGGGTCATTTTGGTAATTTTTCACTATAGACTCATACAAACACCAGAAACACTATAGAAGTGTACAAACTAGTACATGAATAGGTTTTAACCTTATTCTTATATATTTGGAATTTTAGGACCTATAGGTTGCCCGAGCTGTGACACAAAGTTCGAGGAACTGTTTCACGAGTCGAAAAGGGTTTAAGGTAGTAACTTTATATCTCATATACTATGTGAATGTTGATATGTTGTATGTTGCTATATTCTGTGATATGAGCACGGTGCCTAGGGCACATTACCTAGTTGTGGTTAGGGACCCAGCTGAGATACACTGAAAGGTAGGGAATCCAAACAATCATTTGGCTCCGAGTACTGTGCACACACACTTTATAATATGAATTTTCATTTTACATTATATGGTGTATTGCATATATAATTTTTGCATTTTATATGATTGATTTTATGTTTCTACTGGATTCGTTTGAATCTCACCCTTTTTCAATCAATAAACATTCCAGCGGGAACCAGTAGCTCTAAGGGCAAGGTGGTAGACATGGGCATTTGAAGGTTGCAGAACCTTAGATCTGAGCTAAATGGTTATATGTAGTCTATTTCTTTTGCATATTTTGAATATCTTGGACAATTTGTATATATTATCTAACCCAACAAGGAAAACAGGTAATGTAATCAAGTACAATGATGTATCGATATATCAGTATATTTATGCTATTCCAGTGTTACTTATCGAAATGCGCGCAAGCACTCTGAAAAATGTGAAAATAAGATAAGAGCATTATAAATAAATACTTAGTGCATGACATGCTTGCGTATATAAATTTATACCAACATAATGATTGAATGTTTTACACATTACACCTATGGCCACAACATATGTAAAAACAAAGCTTAAATCATTTACATATATTCCATACAATTAATCAAAGCAATAATATATATCAACACACAAGTATATACATATCAAATACATGCAAGTCAGGAAATTTTACTACCTTTTGTCTTTAAGTCCTTCTCTTATCCCTTTTTTTTCAATCATTGATGTTGCTTGAAGAACCTTCCATTTTTCTTCTTTAACATCTCATGGCACTCGATATATATCCACAACATTAGAGCCATAACAAATGAATATCTTATGTGGCTACATTAGCCTCTAGGACATTACTTTGCTCTTATAAGTCACTACTATTACAACTTACACCAAATATCTCATTTTCGCATGTTTAGCCTATTTTGCCAGAATTTCCACCTAAATTTGAAAATTCAAAACTTTGTCTAGAAATCTTTAATTGGAGTGATTCAAAGTCCTATGTGACATTCTTTAAGTATAATTTAAGGGAAAAATACCCCTTATGCCAATTACACGTACACTATTCCAGAAACTCCAATCAATCCTCACTGCCACAAATGTCACTCCAGATTTAATGTCTAATTTTAACAGGTCATAACTAATAATATACTAATCTAAATCACATATATTATATATCAAATTAAATTTTATCATGTTTGCTATTATTCTAGAAAATTTCATGACCATTGGATAAGATCTAGCCATTCAAAAGCACGTCACAAGCAGTCTGCCTCCCATAAAACGCAATCTAGCAGTACTACTTCACTTACAAATTTAGGATCTTCTATCCAACCCTTTTAAAATTAAGTTCACAACCTATTCCCACACAATTTTGTGTTTAGAATCCATTTCTAACCTCAAAAACACCAAAATCAATTTCTTTCCTATGGTTCTAGGTATGGCCGAAAGGAACCTTAATTCACCACAAATTGGTTTCTTGTAATTTCAACCACAAGGCTTGTCATATATTACCACTAAACCTTATTTAACATCATGTTTATGCTTTTTACATCATCAAAACCCTAAGGTTACCAATTCCATAAAATAGGGCAGAACAACAATATATCAAAAAGCTAACCAAATCTCAAGATACTAAGCTCAAATCATAGCTTAAGCTTACCTTTTTCCCTTACTTTTAGCTCTTTCTTGGTTCCTCCAACTTCAATACCTTGTAGATAGCACAAAAATCCTCTTCTCAAGAAACTAAAACTATACAAATGTTTCTTTTGATTAGAGGAACAAGGTTTAGGAAGATACTTTGAGCTAGAAAGGTGATCTTAAGGGTGAAAATTGGTCAAGAACACTCACCTTGCTTTTTGTTCTTCAAAATGTCCTTTCTCTTTCCTTTTTCTTTTTCCTTTATTTTGCTTATTTTTGGCCATCCTTTTTAAGTGTAACGAGAGATTAAGATGTTAAATTTACTAATTCCTCACCTATTGAAAGACTTGGTTGAAATTTGGAGAAGGTTGGGAGAAAAAGATGATTTCACAAAATTGTGGTGTCTTGCAAAAAGTAGGTTAGTTAATTAACCAAAGGTGGTTTGGTTAATTGGATGATATTTTCTCTTTCCCTCTTTTCTTATCTTGACCAAAATTCTTAGCTAAAGAGGAAGGAATTTTTGTTGATCAATTCCCTCTTGAAAGCTTAACTTTTGGTCAATACTCCAAATTGAATCAACATGGAAGACTTGTTGACTTTTTTCCCTTCTTCTTTCCTTTCTTTTTGACTTGGTCAATGGACTTACATTTGCTCAATTTAAATCCTCATCCCTTGCCATGAGTTTTTGATCAAATTGCTCTAACAAAAGGTGTAAAGAATGTTGACTAAAAGCTCTTATGTATATGTGATCAAATTTGACCAAAGTCTTCTTGCAAAAAGGGTTGTCACTTTGACCAAACGCTTCTTTCTCCCATTTTTTGCCCTCTTGGATGATTTTAAAATAATGAGGGAATGGAAGTTTGTTGCCTTTTATCTTCATCATTACTTATACTTTTTGAAGAGCAAATCCTAGCCTTTCATTTTGATTTCCAATTCTAACATCAAGATCAAATGGTAATTGTCTCTTTTGCCATTGATCATGACAATATTGATTGAATTGCCTTTAGTTCATTTATTTCTCTTCCTTTTCCTCTTTCAAGACACCATTTCCTCCTCTTTTTGGTTCCAAGTTAGGTTTGTTTTTCATTTCTAGCTTTAGATAAAGGGTTTGGGCACTTTCCTTCAATTAGTTGGTACTAATTCCCTTACTTAATTCCCAAAGTAGTCTATATCCTTTTTATAGTTTCTTTTTGTAGCATGTGGCCCCTTGCTAAAATTACGGATATTACAGTTCATACACTCATGTGTGCCAACCCAATGGCGCGTAAGTGTGCCAAAATTCACTTGCACTAGTATATTCTATTAGATAACTTTCATATATCGAGCCCTTATACAATCTAGAGAGTCACTCTCTACCTGGAGGGCCGATTTATATAGTTCCTAAGAGTCATTCTATCTCTCGTCATTCTCAGGACTCTTCCCAAATTGGGCTTAGTAGTCTGCTTAATATAACCTTATCCTCAAGCCTCTAGGCTTAAAACTCGGGATATTATATAATTCTATTAGGTACTTAGCACAAATATTGGTTACTAAATTTGCACCTTTACCCTTTAATATTTTTCAAAATTCCGGCTTTTAAGATAAAAGAATATTTAATGGTTCTTTGTGAAGAATCATAATGTATTGTCCATAATATTAATTAATATATTAATAAATAATTTGTTAATATATTGTTAAATTACTTAACGGTTCTTTGTGATAAACCATAATGTGTTGTTAGATAATTTTTTTATATTACAGGATATTGTCAAATAAATTTTTTTCTATAATCGTACCTTTTTATATTAAATAATACTTAATAGTTTTTTGTGAAGAACCATAATGTATTATTAAATAACTTTTTTATAGAATCTCACCTCCTTATGTTTTACATTTTTTAGAATCCCTCTTATATATGACGGTTATCATTTTTAACCGTTAAATAATCTTAAAGAATATATAACAGTTCTTTATAAAGAACCACCAAGTATTGTGAAATAATTTTTTTTAGAGTCCCACCTTCTTATATATGATGGTTTTCATTGATAACAATTAAGTACTCTTAAAGAATACATATGGTTCTTTTTAAAGAACTGTCAAGTATTGTCAAATCATTTTTTTTTTCAGAAGCCTGCTGTTCCAACCTCCTTAAGATATTAATAGATATTATATATATTAGACTAATATCTTAACATATTATATTTATCTTAAAAGTATAAATCTGAGATACTATTGCATATATAATATCTAATAATATCTTAGATTCATAATCATACTTTATGGTTAAGTATTATAACCATTATGTATTTGTTTTTACTATTATAAAGCTGGAAGCCAAATGGTTTGTAAGAATTACATCGCAATTGCTTTGTAAGAAATATCATATTTGTCACTAAATAAATGATGGTTATTAACTACTACCATTATTTTTGTGTTCGTGTGAATTCCTCCTCTCAATATATGATGATGTGAATTTAATCATTATGTTTTAGTGTTATATATTCTTGCGCAACCTTTGCCTTGATATATATGATGTTTATCGCTATAACCATGTTAGAATTGGTAGGCACAGCGGAAGAATTTTAGGAATTTTCACCTATCCTAATCGAGGACCTATCAACGGCGTTTAAACCAAGTTGGGAGGATTCATACCTTTTGATGATTCAGAGTTTTCACGATCTCTAGGAGCGAACACGTCAGCACCTCTAATGTCTCCTAAGGTTTCACTTGCGACTCTCAATTCTGATGTACGTATCTATATATCTGCTCTATCAAGTTTATAACCTATGAGGGCTATTTTCAAATTTCAAAATTAATCATCATTGATTTCGAAATTAATTAACAATTAATTATCTTGATGAGCTAATTAAATAAATTCAGTTTAAATTAAATCTGTCCAACAGTTTTAATTTAACCTATTTATTTAATCCAAATAAAGAGCCATTAGATTTAATTTATCTTCATAAATTAAATCTGAGATACTATATCTCTATCATGTTAGTTATTAAATTTAATATATCTTAATAAATTAAATTTAAAAACTAACATAATATAATAATATCATATAATATATATACATATATATATATATAAGATATATATTTCAAAAATATATATATCTATATAATATTATTAATGAATTTTATATTATATATATATATATAAAATTCGTTCACCCTAAATTAAACATTATCTCGTGTTGGGCCATTCTTGTGTGCGACCCTGTAGGCCCATATGAAGTTGGCAGTGGGCCAATAACTATATTAACCCAAAAGTTGCAAGCGGCCTCTAGCAAGACATTATGACTACCCAATTCATATGAGGATCGTTATCACGATGCAACCTGTCATACAACCATGTCACGTCTCTTTTGTCACATGATATATCGATCAAGGATAAGGTATGGATAATGTCATCCTCTTGTTCCTCACCATTACTTTCTCGATTCCTGAGTAGCCTGATAACAAAGACAGAAACTCCTTTCATCATAGTATGGCTATACATTTCTCAGACTCACTCGTCGAGGGGCCCAATAATATCTCTCTACTAATGTGAGGTACAAATTCCATCTTGATCATCATATTCCTCTACATGAAAAACCACCAAGCCTGATCGTAGACTTTATCATCACCCGGTCAAAATTGACTTTTAACTAGTTCAAAGCTTAGCAACTCTCATGTAGGAATCCATGATGACCTTAGGTTTAAGGGCATTGTGACGTAGTTATACATGAGAAAATCTTATGACTTGATCCATATAGCTTTCTCATAGTGGGTCAGTCCAGCACCTTGTACTCTTACAAGTACCTAAGACTTTGATTCGTATCTCCATATCTTATCAAAGTCATACTGATCTTGTTTCATCTCTGCTCCCGTATAGATGACCGACCAGGGACATTTTAGGACAATCTTTATGAATTATCCAAGGATACAATTATCACAGTTAACATGCAAACAATATGATAACAGAATGGAGAAATGTCATTAAAATAATAATGTTTAAAGTACAATGATTGGCCCTTAGGGCACAATTTCCAACAAACCATAGTTTATTAAGCATTATATATGCCCAAATCTATGGTAGTACAATCTTATTCTTATTTTCTATTTATTCCCATCAAATCTTATTTTCTTAATTTTTGAATTAGTAAAATCACATGCTCCTTATAGACACGATCTCATAGTACTCTAAGATTATTACGACATTGATCCAATAAACTTGATCACCCCATAAGTGTATGGGATCGGTATAGTAATACTAATAATCCTAAATTAGTCTATAGTCATGCCCACCGAGAGGTTGTGAATTTACTAATTCAAATAATTGAGGAAATAAAACTTGACGGATAGAAAGTAAGAATAAGAAGGAGAGTAATTTTGAGAAAATAACAATAACTTAAAACATTGGGTTTAGTATTTCATCTTCAGGTTGTTAATTTTTATCCTTTATTTGACTATTAAATTTATTATAGTAACAACTATTCCTAGAGTGTCCTAATACTGCCCTGAACTCTGTACCTCTTTTTAATTAGGCTGAATTCATTCCTACGACACCCAAACAACTAATTAAACCATGAAGCTATAATTTGAAGTTAGCATAAATATCTAGAACTACACTAGCCTAAATATTTATGCTTATTTCTCTAGATCCAGGCTCTCTCTTTGCCTCAGGGTCGATCAGGATTACCTATAGACTTGACTCAATGGTGAAGAGTGAGAAAAAAAGCTATTTTAGAAGAAATTAAAATACGTTCATAAATTAAAATATGTAAAGAGTCAAAACAAAATAAATAGAAATTAACATTTCAATTGGGCTACATCCCTACTCCAATTGGGAGTTTAGAAATACATAATAATAAAAATAATAAACATAGTTCTAAAATCCTTAATCATAATGAGTGAAAAGACCAAAGATTAAAGAGACTAAGAAGTTAAACTTCTTAATAACTCATTCTCTACCTTCAAGATGCTCCAAATATCTCAAAGAGAATTCTTGAGGTATTCAGTGTAACATTTCAGTACCTTGCTCTCGATATTATCTACTTCGAGGCACTCTACCCCTCATGATTTTAAAAAGCATTAAGAGCCAGGCTTGGGTCAATGTAGGCCAATATGCTAGTTAGGACACTGGGCCTAAAAGTGGGTAGAGTGTTATATCTCACATCGGCTAGGGAAGGGAACAAAAGACCCCTTATAAGGGTCAAGATACCTCCCTATCTCAACACATTTTAAAACCGTGAGGGGTAATAGGCCCCAAAGTGAATAATATCGAGAGCAAGGTGTTGGGATGCTATACTCAGAGTAGTTATTGTGTGTCTCTTAAGTAAGACTAGAGGCATTATTTCTAAATTTGTAGCAAACTTTTTCCCTACTTTACTTTATATCTCTTGATGATTTTGTTTCGGTATTACTCTTCAGGATATATTTAAATATATATATATAATATTTGGATCTTCTACTAAAATTACAGTTAATGACCCATTCAATCAAATTTTATTTCCCATTTCTCTCCTTCCTTTTCTTTTTAGAGAAAATAACATACAAGGACCTGATCTCTTTGCTTGATACATGGCCTATGGCATCTTAGACTCTAGAGAAGTTATGATCAATAATTCCATTCTTTTAAGATTTTCCTTTATTTTGTATTATTTGCAAATAAATAGGATATGAATAGATTTCATGTAAAAATTACTTTTTATCCTTATGGTTGACCTTTGGGAGAAAATATATAAAATAAATTATTACACCTTTTTGTACAAGTTGGAGCTTACCCGACAAGGAATTTTACTACCTTAGGACGATTATTGTTATGGTTACTATTCACTAGGGCTTCAATTGTCGTCTCCCCTATCATCAGGTCACCAACTTGCTTGATCTCTCAAAACTAGGTAGGTGTTAGCCCCCATCCATGTTCATGTGCCTTTATCTTTGGAGGCTCAAGAAGAAGCTCATTTACTTATGTTTTCCCATATGAATCTCTTATTTCTGGCTATTGGTGATCCATTTCGATACAAACTCAAGCTATTCTTATTGGGCTTTACATATTAACAGTGAGAATCATATAGCTATTTATGTAAACAAGTATAATTTGTGTAATCATAGAAATTATATAATTAAAGGAATTTACTATAATAACTATAAGTATACAAAAGAAAAAGAACATTTTTTCTAATCCCCAAATCAGAGAATTAGGGTATAGTAATTCCTATGATGCAACTAAAACATCTTAGTAGCCAGAGGAAGAAAGAGCAAAAGCAATTCTCATAATAACGGTGAGCAAAATGGGAGTAGCCTAAACTGTAGAAACAAGGTTATAGGAGAGCAATACAAGTATCATTTTGCTAGGTGAAGTAGTAGAGTGCTGAACCTATATCACTAGAGTCTAGTATTCAAAAGCATCACTAGCTTACACTCTGACCCTAATGGCATAAGGCATATGGGATCCCTTGTGAATCAATAAGGACCACCTTATAAGGGTAAATACTCCTAGGTGACTAATAGTAAAGTAGTACTATAAGCGAAGGGAGAAAAGAACCCCCATTCGGAAGTGAAATAGAACATGAAATCATAAACTCCTAAGCAGTGGGATGAACCCGGGGCTCTGACTGCATGCCTGTTAAAGAATGAGTTGGGACTTATAGGTAGTAGCTTAATTAAGGGAATCCATCAGAGCCATAGCAAAAGCGAGTCTTCATATGGTAATTGTCACTACTTATGGACCTGAACCTAGGTGATCTGTCTATGGTCAGGGTGAAGCTTGGAACTTAACATGTATGTTGGTAACTGAAAAAAGATTTTTAATCTTTGTAAAATAACTTAGAGGATTAAAACATGTGGCTATAGGGTAGGGTCTATAGCTCAAAGGTTCCCTTTGGCTCTAATGGGTTAATTATTCGGGGTGTTCTATCATTGTCATAGGTTTCTCACTTTCATTACATCAATGTAGATTGCCTCATGAAATAGCAATAGAGCTTTTCCAGGCATTTATATTTCAAGGACTAATTAAAAAACATTTTACTTTAAACATAGGAGTTGCTAAGAGAAAAATTTGAGAAAAAGAATTGATTGTATGGAAATACTTTAAGAGGTTATGTAAGGGTATCCCATGTCATCAACCACAAGCTATGATTCCGCTCATTAATATGTAAAGCCCAATAAGCATATCTTGGGTTGGTATGGAAATGGGATCAACCATAGCCGGAGACAAGAGATTCCTATGGGAAAACATAAGTAAACAAACTTCTGTTTGTGCTCCGAAAGATAAAGGCACAATGAATCCTTACCAACTAATGAATGGAAACAAACAACATATCCTTATACTAAAATAGGTTAGAAGGCTTGTTTGCCTAATATATGTAAGGTAAGTGCTCTATACAGTAATACAGGATGCCCTTGTATAGCCTCTTGAAGTATTTTCCATACAATCGGTTCTTTTTCTCAAATTTTACTCTTAGAAAATCCTATGTTTGAAGTAAAATGTGTTTTAATTAGACCACGAATTACAAAATGTCTGGAAAGCTCTATTGCAATTTTGTGGAGCAATCCATATAGATGTAATGAAAGTGAGGGACCTATGATAATGATTGGACGCTTCGAATAATCAACCAATTAAAGCCAAAGGGAACCTTTGAGCTATAGGTCCTACCCTATACCCACGTGCTCTAATCCTTTAAGTTATTTCACAAAGAATTTATAAAGGAGTGAAATAGCCCAAAGCAATTTCTAGAAAGGGTCAAAATAATGGCTGCTTGATAATATACCTCCTTCAAGAATGTTAAATCTATTGTTTATCTTATAAAGTCCCTATGAGTTTCCACTCCAATAGAGATGGCTAGAATAGTCTGTGACTAATATTGGCAGACTTGAAAAGAGTTTTGTATGGGGAGTTAAGTATAATCTTTGTTGAAGAATTGAATTCCGTTAAAGTTGGTAAAGAGAACCTAATGTTAGATCCCAAGTTTTGATGATAACAAAAAGTCAATTGTGTACAAATCATGTTTTTATATGTTTAAGAAAAGTTTACAAAGTTACCAAATGCATATAGTAATGTTTTCTGGTGTCTGCTGTCAAATTGAACTGGAGTGCTCGAGCATGAGATTTGCACTCGAGCATACATCCTTTCTGTGCTCGAGCAGGTGCGAGTGATAGCCAGAAAGTGTTCACCCGTGAGGCATGCCACTATTATACTCACTGATTCACTCGAGCACTGGAGTTTGCACTCGAGCAGAGAAGCCATTCTCACTCGAGCACATGCGAGTGAAGGTTTGCGAGTGCTTGGCCGAGAGCAAGTAATATCATTCTTCTTTGATGCACTCGAGCAGAGACATCAATGCTCGATCATGAGCATTCTGTACTCGAGCAAGGTACTACAAGTGCTTGGCCGAGAGTCATGAAGTTCAGAGAAGCGTAAGTGTGCTCGAGCACAACCTCATTTGCTCAAGTGACACATCAGCACTTGACTGTGAAAAATCTATCCCTCTCCAAATCTGATGCGAGTGCTTGTATAAATGGTATATTTCTTGAGAATATTCTTCTCACTCGAGCAGGAGTCTGTATGCTCGAGTGAGGGCCCACATCACCTGCGAGTGATAAATTTATCCCTCTCAAATCCTGATGCGAGTGTTGGTATTGAGAACATATTCCTTGAGAATATACGTCTCACTCCAGCAGGAGTGTGTGTGCTCGAGTGAGGGACCACATCACCCGCGAGTACAAAATCTCACTCTTGCTAAAATGATATGCGAGTGATGACCCGAGAAGATACTCCTAGTGGAAAATGCAAGATCACTCAAGTAGGAGGAGTTGTGCTCGAGTGAGACCCCACATCACTCGCGAGTGAGAATTTTGTCTCTTGGAAATCCTATGCAAGCACAACCCGATAACTGAAGCACAAAGAGGAAAATAGGAAGATCACTCGAGTGAGCCCTTTCATGCTCGAGTGATACTCTGCCAGATCACCAAAAATACCAAGTCTCACAACGTTCAATTCGAATATGGTTTATTGTTATTTATTCATATCATCATTACTTATTATCATTGTTTAACATCATTTTGAATGTATTATAAGTGTGATACAGGAAGATGAACGTTTGAAATAAGCTGACACGAAGAAAGTCAAATAACGGCAGACAACATCATTACAAGTACGCTTGTACCTACTACATTTAGAATATTCAAACATGCGTGTGTCACTCCACAGTTGCAAAAGCCCAGCTCCTCAAACTATGATTACTCAAACAGGCAAAATTTGAACATCTATATATACAGAGATTCAGAGATAGTCAATATAAGAACGAAGCATAAGAATTCACAAGCTTATACACGAGTCTCTGTAATTCATCATTTTTTCTGTATACACATTGATCTTCAGTGTTTATTTATTTGCTCTGTGAGAGAGTCTTTATACAATTCAAATTTTATGCTTATTTGATCTCAAGGTATTGGAACCTTAAAAAGGTAGATTTCCTTACGAGTGAAGTAGTTGAGAGAATTCCTTATTAAACCTTTCACTCATAAGTCTTATAAGATACAAGCAGAAGAGAACGTTGCTGCTCGTAAGACTTACAGTGGTGTAAGCAGGAGAGAACGTTGCTGCTCATAAGTCTTGTATACATAAGCAAGTGAGAAGGGTCATAGGTTGTTTTTCTGCACGTAAGACTTGTCGTAAGGGGGAGAGAAATTTCTTAGTGAGAGAATATTTCTGCTCGTAGTCCTTTCAAGGACAATTGTTGTTGTGTGGCGTTCTGAGAGCCCATTGAATCTTAGAGGTATAGTGAAAATCTCAGTAGGTCTTGATCTCTGAGGACTGGACGTAGGCCTGGTTGTTAGGCCGAACCAGTATAACTCTCTGTGTTCAAATCTTCTCAACTCTACTCTATCTACTATTTTTTTCATATCTCCACATCAAGCGAAAAATTTATAACATCACCCAATTCACCCCCCTCTTTGGTGAAGCTTGCCTCTTTCATTTGGTATCAGAGTGAGGTCTTCTCTGAAGAGTCTAACAGCTTAAGAAGGATCCGATAAATGGCAACAATAGGTGAAAATATCCTTCCCGATGGAGCTTTAATCACTAGACCTCCTGGTTTTGCTGGAGAACATTTTTCGTTCTGGAAAGCTAAATTTAGAGTGCTCGTGATGGCTAATGAGTACGGCTTGTGGAATGTAATACAAGATGGTGATTATGTTCCAATGAAGAAAATCAAAGATAGAGCTATTAAGAAGAGTCCAGTGGAGTTTGACAAGAATGATAAAAGGTTAGTAATATTAAATAGTAAAGCTATTTTAATGATACAGAGTGCTCTTAGTCAAAAAGAATACTTTCGTATATGTACTCTACCAACTGCCAAAGATATGTGGGATGCTCTTGAAATTGCTCACGAAGGTACATCTAGGATCAAAGAAAATAGAATCAATACTCTAATTACAGAATATGATTTATTTCGTATGAAACCTGGAGAAGGTATATCAGAATTCGAACTCAGGTATACTCATTTTGTTAATCAATTATCTGCTCTTGGAAAGTCATTTGATCAAAATTCCCAAGTAAGAAAGATTCTTAATATTCTTACGAAAGAATGGGAAGCAAAGGTGACAGCTATCGAAGAAGCTAAAGGAGAATCTATGAGATACGTAGCTGCTCTCTTTGGAAGTCTTTCCGAGTATGAAGGTAAGTTGAGATTCAAAAAGGAACTTGAAGAATTTGATGATAAAAAGAAAAAAGGAGTTGCAATTAAAGCTATCAAAGAAGAAGAAGAATCTTCTAAAAATGAAGATGACCCTAATGATGATGAAATGGGAATGATCGTGAGAAAATTCAAGAGGTTCTACAGAAGAGGTCAAAAGAATTTCAAAAACTATCAAGGTGGACCAAGCAAGAAAGAAAACAAAGAACAATAGATAGTATGCTATGAATGTGGGAAACCTGGACACATCAAATATGAATGTTTCAGAAACAAAGACAAAAAGAAGCTGAAAAAGAAAGCATATATATCATTTATATGGGGTGATAGTTCGTCAGACGAAGAAAGTGACAACGATGAAGTAGCAAATCTATGCTTGGTAGCCAAGGAAGAAGAATCAGACTCTGAGGTAAGTGATTCTGAACCTTCCTATGATGAATTGTTATCTGAATATAATGCATTGCATACAGAGTACATCAAAGTAGCTAAAGGAATGGTTAACTATAAGAAGAAAGTAAAAGAATTAGAAAGTACAGTCATATCATCATATGAAATGTGTAAAGAGAAAGATAAGAAAATAGATGATTTAACAAAAATTGTTGAAAAGTTTACTAAAGGAAGTGAAACTCTTAAGGTTATTTTAAATTCTCAGAAAGTTTCATTTGATAAATCTGGAATTGTATATAATTATGTTCATGATAAGAATAAAGGATATAAGAGGAATAGTAGAGCATATATTAAATATTTTAGGAATTCTGTGCATACATCTAATCCATTCGCATCATGCAATTATTGTAACAGGAAAGGACATTATACTTCATCATGTTATTTCAAAAAGGGACAAGTTGTTGGAACATATAAATGGGTTCCGAAAGGGACACATACATCACATACTAACAACAAAGGACCCAAGAAAGTGTGGGTACCTAAAACTTGATCATTTTATTCTAGGTATGTCTCAAAGCATCTCGAGCGAACAAATGGTATATTGATAGTGGATGTTCAAGACACATGACTGGTGACAAAAATAAGTTCACCATGCTAGAAACTAGAGAAGGAGGAAAGGTAACATTTGGAGGTAATCAATCTGGACGTATTGCTGGAATTGGTGAAGTGGGAAAATCCGATGGTGTTCAAATCAGCGGAGTGTATTATGTTGAGGGATTATGCCACAATCTCCTGAGTGTAAGTCAAAGCACTGACAAAGATAACTGGGTAATTTTTTACTCAAAAGAATGCTTGATAGTGAACAAGAAAGATCTGCCACTAAACAAAGAATCTATCAAAGTAAAGATCCGAGCTCAAAGGGACGGTAATTGTTATACTATTGATTTAAATTCAAATTCTCTTGAAAATTGTTTTCTTAGTCGATTAGAGGAAAGTTGGTTATGGCATAAGCGTCTGGCTCATGTCAATATGAATCAACTTGATAAATTGATTAGAAAATATTTAGTTGTTGGTCTTCCCAAACTCAAATTCAAAGATAATATGATTTGTGACGCATGTCAGAAAGGAAAACAAACTAAATCCTCTTTTAAAACAAAGTATGAGATTTCTACTTTAAAACCTTTACAATTACTTCATATGGATTTGGTAGGACCTGCAAGAGTAAAAAGTTTTGGAGGCAATTTATATACGTTAGTAATTGTTGATGATTTTACAAGATTTGCATGGACTATATTTATTGCTTCAAAAGATGAAACTTTTGCTGAATTTAGTATGTTTGCCAAAAAGGTTCAAAATGAGAAAGGTATTTCTATTGTTTCTATTAGGACGGACCATGGAGGAGAATTTGATAATCAACTATTTGAAAACTACTACAACAATGAAGGAATAGATCATAACTTCTCTGCTCCTAGAACACCTCAACAAAATGGAGTAGTGGAAAGAAAGAACAGAGTTCTTACAGAAATGGCAAGAACATTACTTAATGAAAAAGAAATGTCACAAGTGTTCTGGGCAGATGCAATGAGTACTGCTTGCTACATCTCAAACTGAGCCTATATTCGCAAATCACTTGGAAAGACGCCATATGAACTTTACAAAGGAAGAAAGCCAAATCTTGCTCATCTACATATCTTCGGGTGTAAGTGTTTCATTCACAACAATGGTAAAGAAAACTTAGGTAAATTTGATTCAAAGTCTGATGAAGGTATATTTCTAGGATATTCTAATAGAAGTAAGGCTTATAGAGTTTTCAATAAAAGAACATGTACTGTTGAAGAATCTATTCATGTTGTGTTTGATGAAATTGAATCTCAGACAAAACTTATTGATAATGAAGAAATGGATTCAATCAAGAAAAACAAATCTATTTCAAAACAAGATGATTTTGAAACAAATGATTTTCAAAATTTAGAAGATGTCGATGATCATGCTCAACCAAAAGCATGGAGACATATGAAGGATCATCCAATTGATCAAGTTATAGGAGATATTCATGAAGGTGTCAAAACCAGAAACAGAATCCTCAATGAGGTAACCTTCTCTGCATTTATTTCTGAATTGAACCTTTTAATATTGAAGAAGCTTTATCTGACAATGATTGGGTGATTGCTATGCAAGTAGAACTAAATCAGTTTCAAAGAAATCAAGTTTGGGATTTGGTTCCACGACCTAAAGACCATACGGTTATAGGAACCAAATGGGTTTTCAAAAACAAACTTGATGAATCAGCAATCATTGTGAGAAACAAAGCAAGATTGGTTGCCAAAGGCTATAATCAAGAAGAAGGTATTGATTATAAGGAAACATATGCTCCAGTGGCAAGATTGGAAGCAATACGAGTACTCCTAGCCTTTGCTTGCATTAAAGGTTTTAAACTTTATCAAATGGATGTGAAAAGTTCTTTTCTAAATGGTTATATTATGGAGGAAGTATATGTAGAACAACCTCCTAGTTTTGAAGATGAAACAAAACCTGATCATGTCTTTAAACTTAAGAAAGCACTATATGGTTTGAAACAAGCACCTAGAGCTTGGTATGAAAGACTAAGCAAATTTCTTCTTGATCAAAGTTTTGTCAGAGGTAAAGTTGATACAACTCTATTCATCAAACATAACAAAAATGATATTCTAATTGTTCAAATTTATGTTGATGATATTATTTTTGGTGCTACTAACGAATCTATGTGTCAAGAATTCTCTAAGATTATGCAGGGAGAATTTGAAATGTCCATGATGGGAGAATTGAACTTCTTTCTTGGACTTCAAATCAAACAAAAGAAGAATGGTATATTTATATCTCAGACAAAGTATTTGAAAGAGTTGTTAAAGAAATATGGATTAGATAATGCTAACGGAGCTGATACTCCAATGAGCTCTACAACACTGTTGGATGCTGATGTAAAGGGACCTAGCTTCAACATCACTAAGTATAGAGGAATGATTGGCTCATTACTCTATCTCACAGCTAGCAGGCCAGATATTCAGTTCAGTATGGGAATGTGTTCAAGGTATCAATCCGCTCCCAAGGTATCACATGCAGAGACAGTAAAAAGAATCTTCAAATATCTAGGAGATACTTCAGAGCTTGGTCTTTGGTATCCGAAAAGAGGGAACGAGTATTTATTGGCATATTCAGATTCAGATCACGGAGGATATAAAACTGACAGAAAGAGTACCAGTGGTTAATGTCAATTTCTGGGAGGCTCTCTAGTATCATGGTTCAGCAAGAAGCAGAACACAGTTTCATTATCCTCGACTGAAGCTGAATATATAGCTGTAGCAAGTTGTTGTTCTCAAATATTATGGTTGAAACAACAACTTCAAGATTTGGGGATATATTTAAATGAGATTCTGATTTATTGTGACAACACTAGCACTATAAGCTTGGCCAAGAATCCTGTACAACATTCAAGGACCAAGCACATAGACATTCGACATCACTTCATTCGAGATCATGTTCAAAAGAAGGATGTCAAAGTGGAATTCATACCAACTCATCTTCAACTTGCGGATATTTTCACAAAGCCAATTGCAAAAGATCAATTCTTATATATTTGAAGAGAATTGGGAATGGTTAATCCCAATGAGTTGTAAGTTTTCTTGTTAAATATTTTAATTAAATGTTCCTTTTGATGATAACCATACTGACTTTGGCATCGGAGTGTAAAAAACCATTGTGCAGGTCTGTCACTCGAACACTGAGAGTGCTGCTCGAGTGATAAGCTGTTTTACTCGAGCACAAGTAGCTCTGCTCGAGCACAGCACTGTTGAAAATACTTTGCTTCTTGATATGTAAAACAGAGGTTAACAGAGGAGACAAGAATACCAAGAGTCTATCTCAAAAGCAACAGTGAGAGATGAACTCACTCGTGAGTGGGGAACTCTCACTCGAGCATGATATGAACATGCTTGAGGTGAGGAGTGCCTGCTCGAGTGGAGAGGAAGAATTTCTTTCCAAAAGCAATCCAAATCATGGTTACTCAAATGATCTTGGAGGATTTGAGTACAAAGATACAAAATATAGCAAGAAATCCATAATCCAGGTACGTTTTTACATGTTTTCTTAAATTTTCCAGAATATCACTCGAGCACAGATAGAACACACTCGAGCACAGTATGAACATCACTCGAGCACTAGGGTTTATACTCGAGCACTGTCACTTATATCTGTTGCATAAAAGCTCAGAACGTCACACTTTCTGCTCTCACTCGAGGTGTTTCGTCACTCGAAGGGCGCAACTCTTCATTTTCAACCGTTTCTCTTCAATCAATCACGTCCATTTGCCTCAAATCACCATTACAACTCTTCAATCCTCTATAAAAGGTGATTCTTACCCTCTGCATTTCTCATTCGTGCCCTAATCTCAGTTTGCTTCTCTCTTCACTTTCAAAAATTTGTGAGTTCTTGCTTCTCTTTCACTTTCTCTACAATGGCAAGAACCAAAATTCCCTCTATCTCTCAAAGATCTCACTCTTCTTCTCCTACTCATTCTGCTGCCAGTGCATCTGGTACCCCAGAACCAACACCTCGCTCTCCTAAAATCTCTTCCTCACCGTCACCTCTTCCTAAACCCAAGACTAAAAAGAGGACTCCAGCTAAGAAACCTCACCCAAAGCCTCAAATTGCAAAGAAAGATCAACCTCCTCAAAAGAAGCCAAAGGGTGTGGTGTTCAAGGAACCAATAGTTACCTGGTCTCAATCCAAGGAAGTTCAAGGAAAAGGAAAGAAAAAGGAAACAGAGCAACCCCAACAATCATCTTCTTCCTCTGGTGATTCATTCAACAAACAACTTCGGGAAGCATTGGAGAAGTCCAAACTTGACAAGATAGTTGGAAAGATGGCTTCTCAAGCCGGTGTTTCAAGTTCACACTAAGCTAGGCAATCAAGTGCCTCTGCTTCAGGAGCACCTTCTACCTCACAAGCACCAGTGGATAATCACATCACCAGTCCTCCTGACGGATTTATTGTTGAGGAACTCAAGGCACTGTCTCAGAAGGTATTTGATGATGAGTTTATTCATAGGCACTTCTGTCCAGTTGTGTATGTGGATTTAGATTATCTGAAGAAGAATTGCCATTTGGATTTATATCCTTATCTTCAATACTATGCTCCCTGGCTAAATATCCATATACCATATTCTCCCACTGCTGTGAAAACATTTTATTGCAACATGAGGTCCCATAATATTATGTCTAGATCTGGTGAATTGATTAAGGAAGCAGTATCTACAACTGTTAGAGGAAAGTTTATTATGATATCTGCTATGATCATAAATGACTTGCTTAGGTATATTGCACCACTTCCTGATCCACCCTCTTTTTCTGCCAATGAAGCCTTCCATATTTTGAGACCAGAAGACCCCATAGGCCCTCTCAATTTTAAACCCATTGATATGCCTGATTCTCATAGAGTCCTTCATTATATATATTCCTGGAGCATAGTTAATAAGTCCAAAAATTTTACTCATTTTGCTCAAAAGGATTACTATATATTGGCCTCTTTAATTGCCAGGCAACAAAAGAATGTGGGGGAGATTATCTTCAATGAGGTGAGAAGATTTCGATTTTCTTCATCAAAATCCGCAACTATACCATACCCTCAGCTTGTATCCTTCATCCTGATGAAAAACAAGATATGGTATTTGGAAGGAACTGAAAGGGTACTTATTTCAAGGTTTGGTAAGACTCAACTAACTCATATGGGTATTAATCTTCTTGTGAGTCGAACCAAAGCCACATCTAAGAGGGAAACCACTCCATCCAGAGGTGATGAGGCACAATCATCTGCTCAAGGTCCTATTCCTCCTCCTTCCTTCATTAATGCCTCTCTTTCCAACCATGTGACTGAGGCAATCAATCAAGCTGTATCAAGTCTGAAGAAGGAGTTAGTGACTGAGTATGAGAAGCTTGTGGAAAAGATGGAGGCGCAGGTCATCAAGCTGGTAGACAAGGCCAATATTAACTTTGACCTGATGTTTAAGACTCAGGATGAGATGTCACAGAGGATAACAAATATGGAGACCTTCTTGCACTCTCATTTTCCATCTTCATCCTCAGAGGTGCCTCCTGAGACTACTCATACCTCTGTACCACAGACACATGTACTTTTCACCGATCCAGATTCTAATGTTGATATCACTTATGATCGGTCGCCTTCACTACCTCCCTCATCCTCTGTACCACAGCCATCATCTCCACCAATTAACCCTCTCACTGCCATGGTTTCATTTGTTCCACCTCCTGGTACCACTTTTCCTCAGCCCCCTTCTGATGCTGACAAAACGAGGGAGAAGGATGTGTGATGATTTTTGAGCTATGGGATGTATTGGGACTTTGGGTAGATTTTCTGTATGGGGTAGGATTTGATGTTATTTTGATTATTAGTTATTATGTTATTGACTTTGTCAAAATTTGAAATCAAGTTTAATATTAATGACTATTTTCATGTTTCAAGTTATTAAGTTATTTGCCTCATACTATGCTTATCTTGGTTGTTAAGTGTCCAAAGGAAGTATTGCAGGAAAACTTGAACTTGAAATTAAAACATGATATGCATTTGGAAACATTGAAGTATTTCAAAAATTTTCAATCTTAATCAATCTTTATTAAACTTTCATCACAAAGGTTTTATCATCATCAAAAAGGGGGAGAATGTTAGATCCTAAGTTTTGATGATAACAAAAAGTCAATTGTGTACAAATCATGTTTTTATAAATTTAAGAAAAGTTTATAAAGTTACCAAATGCATATAGTAATGTTTTCTAGTGTCTACTGTCAAATTGAATTGGAGTGCTCGAGCATGAGATTTGCACTCGAGCATACATCCTTTCTGTGCTCGAGCAGGTGCGAGTGATAGCCAGAAAGTGTTCACCCGAGAGGCATGCCACTATTATACTCACTGATTCACTCGAGCACTGGAGTTTGCACTCGAGCAGAGAAGCCATTCTCACTTGAGCACATGCGAGTGAAGGTCTGTGAGTGCTTGGCCGAGAGCAAGTAATATCATTCTTCCTTGATACACTCGAGCAGAGACATCAATGTTCGAGCATGAGCATTCTGTACTCGAGCAAGGTACTGCGAGTGCTTGGCCGAGAGAACGTTGCTGCTCGTAAGACTTACAGTGGTGTAAGCAGGAGAGAACGTTGCTGCTCATAAGTCTTGTATACATAAGCAAGTGAGAAGGGTCATAGGTTGTTTTTCTGCACGTAAGACTTGTCGTAAGGGGGAGAGAAATTTCTTAGTGAGAGAATATTTCTGCTCATAGTCCTTTCAAGGACAATTGTTGTTGTGTGGCGTTCTGAGAGCCCATTGAATCTTAGAGGTATAGTGAAAATCTCAGTAGGTCTTGATCTCTGAGGACTGGACGTAGGCCTGGTTGTTAGGCCGAACCAGTATAACTCTCTGTGTTCAAATCTTCTCAACTCTACTCTATCTACTATTTTTTTCATATCTCCACATCAAGCGAAAAATTTATAACATCACCCAATTCACCCCCCTCTTGGGTGAAGCTTGCCTCTTTCACATAAGATATGCATTACCAAATTAGAGACTATATTTAAGTTAGAATTTATTGATTTGACTTGCATAAGACACAACTAAGGCTGGTTTATAGGAATCATGTTCCCTTTACCAACTTTCCATCTCAATCTTCTAACAATTAAATTAGCATAATCTGTAATGCCTTTCCAAACCTAGGATCAGTGTAAGGTTTTTTGATAAGGTCACTAGAGGATTCATCAATATATTTAACTCTCAGAGTTCATGAAAGCAAATATTCATTATTTGATACCAAATTTACTTAGCGAATAGAGCTTCATTTATGCTTTTGAGAGATCTAAGACCTAAACCTCCCTAAGTAACTAGAAGAAGGAGAACATCTTTTTTTAAGGTAGTGCATTTTCTTTGTCTCCCAATGATCCCTAGAAGAAAGTCACACATTTACTATTAATTTCATGACAAATATTTGTTGGGATCTTAAAACATGACATTATGTGAATATTTACTAAGGCAAGAACTGATCTAAGCAAAATCAATCTAGATGCTTGAGATAGAAGTATAGCTTGCCAAGGTTGAGTTCTACTATCAATGTTCTGGACCATTTAATGGTAGATATGTGATTTATTTCTTCTGGGATCAATATAGGTACCTAAATATTTACCTAGTCTATAAGAAAAATGAATATAAAAAATGTTAGAAGACTCTATCTTTTATGGATGAAAAATATTTTGACTTAAAACAAGAGTTGACTTTGATGTATTTATTGCTGATCTGACAAGAAGTAATACTTCCCAATAGCTTGATTCATGACCTCACAATTGACTTTATTGCCTTCAAAAAAGAATAATGAATCATCTACATAAAGTAAGTGAGAATTGGTTCAGCAGTGTTGCATATCTCAATGCCTTTTTCCATCTTCTTTCCCATTCTAGTTTAGCTATGGTACAAGACAAAAACATTAGTAGTAAGTATATATAGATAGAGCGATAATGGTTTACCTTGTTTAATACCTCTATTAGGGATGATGGAAGCAGTCAGTTGTCTATTGAATTGGGTTTTGTAATACCCTGAATTTTGGGACAAGAGGCTACATAATAAGTCTAAATAGAGTAGGCTACTAAGCCTATTTTAGTAAGAGTTCCAATAATGAATAAGAAATAGAATGACTATTAGAAACCGCACCCAGAATAAAGTATTAATTTCAGTGTGAATTAGTCGACAGAAATACCCAATTCCTTTAGGATGTGTCAAAATGACATAAAGCCTAACCCAAATCAAAAGGAAAAGAGAAATGGTGTTTAGAAGAAAAAGGAAAGAGAATTGAAAGAACCAATGGCACAGAAATCATATTTCCATAATCAAGGGCAAAAGAGACAATTGCCACTTGATCTTGAGGTTAAGATTGGAAGACAAAATGATGGGCTAGGAAAGTTTCTTGAAAACCAAGAGCATTCATGAAGGTTGTAAAGCAATTAACACCCTCCACTTAAGTCATAAAAAGCATCCAAGAGGGGGCAAAGAAGGAAGAGAAAAATTTGTCAAAGTTTCAACTTACTTTTGAAGAAGACTTTGGTCTAACTTGAGCCCATGCTTATATGATGAATTGGCCAACATAGTTCCTTCTCTTTGAAGGTGGATTTCATCTAAGATTAAGAGGAGAGAGGTATCAATTAATGTCCTCACCTTTTATAAAAGAAAAGTTGGTCAAGCACAAAAAAAAAAAAGAAAGAAGAAGAGAAGAAAAGTCAATATGTCTTGCAATTGGTTACAACTTGGAAGTTTTACCAAAAAGCAAGAAAGCAAGACGAATTTTGTCAATAAATCCTCCTCCTTTTGCATTGAATGTTTCATCTAAGACAAGCCAAAAAGGGAAAGAGAAAATATCAACCCATTTAACCCCAACCAACACTTGGTTAATTAACCAAGTAACTTTTGCAAGAAAACATGAGAATGTGACACATGGATTTTTCTCTTTTCCCTTTAAGTGATTTTCGGCCAAGTGAATTCAAGAAGGCATGGAATGAATATTAAAACATCTCTTACACTCATTAAAAGTTGACAAAACCATAAAAATAAAGAGACAATGAAAAAGTAAAGAACAAAATGAAAGTTGAAGAAAAAAAGCAAGGTAAGACTTCTTGCTTGATTTTCACCATCAAGTCACCTCTATAGCACTTGATGTCTTCATGAATGTTGTTCCTCTCATTGAGAGCTACATTTCTATTGTTTTAATTTCTCAAGGAGAGGTGTTTTGTTCTATCTACAAAGTACTAAATTTGGAGAAACAATATTATGCATCAAATCTCAAGCTCACCCCCTCCTATAAGGTGAAGGGGGTGAGCTTGAGCTTTGACTTGAACCAAATATTATGTTGTTTGGTTAAGTTTTGTGAATTTTCTTAAATGCCCTAAATTTTTGTCATTAAGAGGAATTAGGGTTTAATGGTGTTATGATCAAATAAATGATGTTATATGATGATTTAAGAGCATATGAGGTTAGTTTGGTGGTTATATTGTAAAGTTGATGATTGTTTTTTTTGGAAAGTGAATTTTCAGTTTGGTGCAGGGTAGGCGGAAGGAATGTGTTTTGCCAAATTTGAGGTCTCCAATGGTTCCTTGGGCAAAATTGTGTAAGAATTTGTGGTTGGCACAATTTTAGAAATAATGGATTTGAAATCCAAAACTTGGATGTTGCTGCCAATTAGGGTTTCCTATGTGGCAGTCAGAGTGTGCTATGTTTTTTTAGTAATATAATGTTGTCCAATGGCCATAAAACATTCTAGAATAAAAGTAAACTTATCAAGCTTTAATTTGATATGTCATTTGTGCCATTTGTATTAGTATATTAAGAATTATGAATTTTTTAAGTTAACTTAATAAAACTTGCATGTTTTTACGATAGTGTACAATGAATGGTAAGTTTGGAATGTTGTGAGTCCAATTCACAAAGGACAATATTTTTTCTTGAAAATAGACTTAATAAGGATCACATAGCCTTTGGAATCACACAATTGGATATTTGTATATAAAGATGTGAACTTTCAAAGTTTAAGGAAAATTCTGGCAGATTTGAGTTAATATGCAGAAATAGATATGTAAGGGCAAGGTGTAATTTCAATGAACCCTAAGGGCAGCAATAAACACTCTAAGTTTGTTTGACCACATTGACTACTTATTTGACTTAGTGTACTAATCCTAATAATAACTAACCTAAGTGTTTGAATTATAAGGAATTGGGTTAAGCAATAACTCGTTGTCCATAAATTCAAATTTATAGGATTTGATATTTGTCCTGTATGCAAAAAACCATAACAAGAACAAGACCAAAGAGGCCAAGGTAGTAACTCTTTCTTTCATATGTTATGAGATACGTTGCATGTAACATCTATGTTTAGAAAGCATATAGATGGCATAAGTGTAGTAATATCTTTAAAAAGGAGACCATTAATCTTTTGTAAACAGCGAAAGTCCCAAATTCAAGCAGAGTGTGGAGCTATACTTGAATGGGTATTCAAAAATCATTTTTAGATTGGGTTTCATATTATTTTATGATTTATTTTATACCATCCGTTTTAGGTTCTTTTCTTCATATCAGAGTATTTACTAATAAGTTCTCTGCTGAAACCCAAGCTACTATGTTTAATTAACGGCCTTAGGTGGACGACTGTCCACTACTGGTATGAATGTCGTTGCGTGTTCGCTTATATACAGGTGGTTACATACATGTCAGTATGAGACTGACCACACTTAAATACAAATTACATACAATCTTTAAAATAGATAACTAAAAGAAAAGTAAATTCTAAGTTCTTTGCTTCATTCACCCGTGTTTACCTTCTTGCCTGAGGAACTACTTGCCCGAGCTGAAAATTTGTTTTGGAAAAATAGGGTGAGATTCAATGAATCTCAGTAGTAACAGATATCACTCATATAAAATGCATATATATCATGCCATGTCAATGAAAGTTACAGTACAATCAACATATTCAATATTCAGAGATAAATTAACAATATATAGAAAACATAAAGTTACCAATTCAAGGACAACCGTCCCTTGCCATAGCTGGGAAATTCTACTGGGCCTTAGCCCTTCTCATCTGAATGTTTGAAATTCACAATGGTACAAACATGCATATAACATATCACATAGTATCTGAGGGATAAGTTACTACCTGACAATTTTTCCAAATCTTGATCTTGATTGACGTGCTTTGAACGTCTTGGGCTAGTGTCAAGTCCTATAAATTATAATTTACGGGCAATGAGTTATTTCTTAGTCCAACTCTTCATAAATTATTCGCTTATGTTGGTTACTATTAGGGTTACTACATTAGGCCCAATATGAAGCTAATGAGCTTAAGCTACTCCAAATTCTTAACTTAACTCTTAAATGTCTAATTTTATTACAAAAACACTTTGCTTTGAATTTTCGCACAATTACCAAAAGTTGGAAGATTTTTCACTGAACTTTGAAAAATCATAACTAATTCTAGAAAAATCGAATTGGGGTGATCCAAAATTCTATATAACCCTTATTAAGTCTATTTTAAGGGAAAAATACTTTCAGTAGTTGTCTGACTACGCACACTTCCCAGTTTTTCTTTTTCTCCCTGCTGCCAGAAAATCTGACCAGTTTTAATGGTCTACTTCAAACATTGATAACTCCTAGTATACTTATCAAAATCCTTCATAATACCTATCAAATTAAAGGACTATAAGTGTACTTTAATTCTGGAAAATCTCATTTTTTGAATCCTTAAATCAGTCTGTCAAAAATTATAACTAGAGCCTATTTCCACATAATTTTTCATGTAAAATCCAATGTAAAACTCAAAAATACCAAAATCAAAATATTTCTACCAGATTTAGCCCCCAACCGAAATCTGCCTCCCAAAACAACAAAAATTCCACTTTGTGATTTTAACAACCAATAAGTCTAATACTTCTCGAAACATCATATATCACCTTCTATATGATTAAAACATCTTACTTCTTCAAAAACACCCCTTGAATGAAATACATGGGTGGTTCAAGAGCTAAGAAAAACTCATTGAAATCACAAAGTATTCGGTTCAAAAGAAAGCCTACGCTTACCTCTTTGTGTTTCTACAAGTGGTTCGGTATTACGGCGGTACTCCAGTTGACTAATTGGCACAAAACACCTCAGATGAGAAATCTAAGACCATAGAATTGAAGTTTATAGTGAGTAGAGGAAGTTTCCTGAAGGACTTACCGGAAGATAACAGCAATTCAGGGTCGAAATCGGCTCCGGTAGTCAAGAAAACTCACTATTCACTCCTCCTTCTCTCTTCTTGTGTTCTTAAGCTTAAGAAATCTGATTCCTCTTTCTCTTTCCATTCTTGCACGAAATTTTTCCATTTAATTATGCATGGATAGTTGTAATTTAATCACATAAAATGATCTCATCTCATCTTGCCACATGTCACAAGTTTAAGGCTTAAGAGTGCCACGTGTCATGCAACTATTGGTCTTCCACTTTTCTCTTTCTTCAGTGGGTCATAGATGGTCAGGGGAAGGGAAGGCCTGAAAATTTCCCCGGACTCCTGGGTTCGGTGCTCGACTCATAAAGTAAGTGACCCGGCCGGAGATCGGTGAATTCCCCGGACTCAGATGCTAGATGGCGTACTCCGGAGATGACAATATGAAAGGCTTAAAGTGGGTGTAAAGATGAGGGACACATGTCACCTCCTCATTTGGCTAACACAAAAACATGTTTTTACTTTGTAATAATTTTGGGACACTTGTCATTTCCTTATTTGGCAACATGAAAGATGAGTCATCTTGAGTCATAATGAGCTGTCATTACATACTTTACTGAAGTTCTTTTTAATAAAGTTGCTCCATCGGTGCATTACCCGGAATTCCATGTGGGACCCACATGGTACCACAGCGTGCATATCAAGGCACATCACGAAATGCCCGAATTCCTTCGATCTCGCAACAGATGTAACCCCCTTCACGATTAAGGCCGAGATTAAGTTCTTTAAAACGTAATTAATGCGGAATTAGAGACCATATTTCAAATTAGGACTTATTAAGGAAATATTTTGCCCAAAATCGGATTTGCAAAAACTTTTTCAAAACTTATTCACAATACAAAACAATAATGGCCTGTACAGGTGGATTCCATTTACAAATATCAGAGTGCAAAGTAAATTCCTGACTCACTCGGGTTCCATTAATTAGTAAAGGGATTATACAAAGGCACAAAGACAATAATATTTTTCCCCTTATCTTGCGGATTACACGAAACTACATTATACTTCCAAAATATACAACTATTTACCACAAAATATCCAATGAATTTTACATTGATAACCATTAATCAAAATAAACTCCTAAACTAGAGCTTTAACTGCTCTTCGTCACCCGCTTTCCCTTAGATCCTTCAGCCTTGTGTAAAAATTGTGTTTTTGGGAGAGTGAGATTCTAAAGAATCTCGGTAGTAACAAATCACTCATAATATGCACAACATCAAAGCAAGAAAGTAAATCATCCATACAACACACAGCAATCCCAACAACAATTGCAACGGCCAGGGTAGGTATCATGGGCATCGCCCCCTACGACGGCTCACGTTAAACTACTTGCTGTATTGCACATCTACATGAACATATCATATATATCACCACAGCTGGGATCCATATAAAATATTTCACAACACAGCCCCACGGGCTGGATACTCAACACAACACGCAGCCCCACGGACTGGATCTTAAATAGGAATCCATGATTCCATAACGTAGCCTCAGCACATATAGCGGCAGATACAACGGCCGGGGTAGGTATCATGAGCATTGCCCCTACGACGGCTCACGCTAAACTGCTCGCGCTGTAATGCCCTATGGCCGATAACATATTCACAATGATAAACATGTATACCAAGTATCATACATAACATGAGAGAAAAGTCACTAATTGAGTCCTTCCGTGCGTGTCCTAATGCTGGTCTCTCCCGAGTAGGGTAAATGTCAAATCCTATATTCATAATTTGGGACGAAGAGTTATACTCTATTCCAAACCTTAATTCACTTCATAACACTTAATTTGGTTATCAATATTGCTCTTTTAGAGTCATTAAATTCCCATAAAAAAGCAACTAAAGAAGGTTCAGAATTTATGAATTGTACTAACATAAGCAGAGAACTTTATACTAAAGCCAAGAACTTATGCTCTTATACCAATAAATGTAACACCCATGTTTTGAAAGCATATAGATGCCATAAGTGTAGTAATATCTTTAAAAAGGAGACCATTAATCTTTTGTAAATAGCGAAAGTTCCAACTTCAAGCAGAGTGTAGAGCTGCACTTGAATGGGGTTTCAAAAATATTTTCAAAAATCATTTTCAGATTGGGTCTCATATTATTTTATGATTTATTTTAAGCCATCCGCTTTAGGTTCATTTCTTCATATCAGAGTGTTTACTAATAAGTTCTCGAGGTAGATGACTGTCCACTACTGGTATGAATGTCATTGCGTGTTCGTTTATATATAGGCGGTTACATACATGTCAATATGAGACTGACCACACTTAAATACAAATTACATACAATCTTCAAAATAGATAACTAACAAAAAAGTAAATTCTAAGTCCTTTGCTTCATTCACCCGTATTTACCTTCTTGTCTGAGGAACTACTTGCCCAAGCTAAAAATTTGTTTTGGAAAAATAGGTGAGATTCAATGAATCTCAGTAGTAACATATATCACTCATATAAAATGCACATATATCATGCCATGTCAACGAAAGTTACAGTACAATCAACATATTCAATATTCAGAGATAAATTAACAATATATAGAAAGCATAAAGTTACCAATTCAAGGACAACCGTCCCTTGCCATAGCTGGGAAATTCTACTGGGCCTTAGCCCTTCTCATCTGAATGTTTGAAATTCATAATGGTACAAACATGCATATAACATATCACAAAGTATCTTAGGGATAAGTTACTACCTGATAATTTTTCCAAATCTTGATCTTGATTGATATGCTTTGAACATCCTAGGCTAGTGTCAAGTCCTATAAATTACAATTTACGGGCAATGAGTTATTTCTTAGTCCAACTCTTCATAAATTATTCTCTTATGTTGGTTACTATTAGGGTAACTACATTAGGCCTAATATGAAGCTAATGAGCTCAAGCTACTCCAAATGCTTAACTTAATTCTTAAATGTCTACTTTTATTACAAAAACACTTTGCTTTGAATTTTCGCACAATTACCAAAACCTGGCAGATTTTTCACTGAACTTTGAAACATCATAACTAATTCTAGAAAAATCGAATTGGGGTGATCCAAAATTATATATAACCATTATTAAGTCTATTTTAAGGGAAAAATACTTTCAGTAGTCGTCTGACTACGCACACTTCCCAGTTTTTCTTTTTCTGCCTGCTGCCAGAAAATCTGACCAGTTTTAATGGTCTACTTCAAACATTCATAATTCCTAGTATACTTATCAAAATCCTTCATAATACCTATCAAATTAAAGGTATATAAGTGTACTTTAATTCTGGAAAATCTCATAATCAACAGATGAAGTTTGAAAAGTAAAATTTTCCCCACAACAAAACTGACAGACAAAAATGCACACTGGCAATTTTGTTGCACAAGTAGACTTAATTTCCAATTTTTGAATCTTTAAATAAGTCTGTTAAAAATTATAACCAGAGCCTATTCCCACACAATTTTTCTTGTAGAATCCAATGGAAAACTCAAAAATACCAAAATAAAAATATTTCTATCAGATTTAGCCCCCAACCAAAATCTGCCTCCCAAAACAACAGAAATTCCACTTTGTGATTTTAACAACCAACAAGTCTAATACTTCTCCAAACATCATATATCACCTTATATATGATTAAAACATCTTCCTTCTTAAAAAACACCCCTTGAATGAAATACATGTGTGGTTCAAGAGCTAAGATAAACTCATTGAAATCACAAAGTATTCGGTTTAAAAGAAAGCCTACGCTTACCTCTTTGCGTTTCTACAAGTGGTTCGGTATTCCAGCGGCACTCCAGTAGACTAATTGGCACAAAACACCTCAGATGAGAAATCTTAGACCATAGAATTGAAGCTTATAGTGAGTAGAGGAAGTTTCCTGAAGGACTTACTGGACGATAACGGCAATTCAGGCTCGAAATCGGCTCCGGTAGTCAAGAAAACTCACTATTCACTCCTCCTTCTCTCTTCTTGTGTTCTTAAGCTTAAGAAATCTGATTCCTCTTTCTCTTTCCATGCTTGCACAAAATTTTTCCATTTAATTATGCATGGATGGTTGTGATTTAATCACATAAAATGATCTCATCTCATCTTGCCACGTGTCACAAGTTTAAGGCTTAAGAGTGCCACATGTCATGCAACCATTGGTCTTCCTCTTTTCTCTTTCTTCGGTGGGTCATAAATGGTCAGGGGAAGGGGAGGCCTAAAAATTTCCCCTGACTCCTGGGTTCGGTGCTCGACTCATAAAGTAAGCGACCCGGCTGGAGACCGGTGAATTCACCGGACTTAGACGCTAGATGGCGTCCTCCGGAGATGACAACACGAAAGGCTTAAAGTGGGTGTAATGATGTGTAATGATGAGGGACACATGTCACCTCCTCATTGGCCAACACAAAAACATGTTTTTACTTTGTAATAATTTTGGGACACTTGTCATTTCCTTATTTGGCCAACACGAAAGATGTGTCATCATGAGTTATAATGAGCTGTCATTACATACTTTACGAAGTTCTTTTTAATAAAGTTGCTCCATCGGTGCATTACCCGAAATTCTATGTGGGACCTTGGCACGCATATCGAGGCGCATCACGAAATGCCCAAATTCCTCCAACTCACAACAGACGCCCCTGAACTTGGTAGCCATCGACGAAATTTTGCTCTGACTTCTTACACTTGTATTTTTAAAATATTGACTTCTCGATTTCTATGAATGACACAATGGACATGTGGGAATTCTGAAAGTAACTTTACCTTTAATTTCTAAATACCGATATTTATTTTATTCTACTATTTCCATATTTACACATTTTTAGTATTGTAAAATTTGGTATATTAGATTGCATGTTTGTGGTATCATCATAATTTTTAGAAGCATTCACAGTTTATGAGGTGGTCATTCGGGGCCTGTTGCGCGGGTAGATGCCTAGGCCATTAAAATTACTATTATGAATTAGTAGAATCCTGGGGCCTATTGCACAAGTGAACACTCAAGGCCAAGTGATATATATACCTAGCTCTATAGTAATATGATATGCTGCATGATATGTTTTGATTGCTAATTGCTATTTCCATGTTATATGATGAATGTGTGGCATACTCCATGTTCTTGTATATATGTGATTGAATGTCTGTTACTGCTGAGATTCTTTTGAATCTCACCCTTTCTAATAACTAACCTACAACAAGGGCTAGTGGCTTGAAGGGTAAGAAGATAGTCACGAACGAGTAAAGGATTTCGGTCAAGATTGAAAGTCCTGTTGGTTATCTATTTTTGAGTCTGTGTATGTTATTTATGACTTGAGAACATAACTATAGTAGCGGTAGTAGAAATAGCCATATAATCACATGGTAAACTAGTACGTGTGCTGTTATGATTAAGGAACTGGGTTAGGGCATCTGTACACTAAAAATGCCCATAACCAAATGATGACATAGAGAGCAATAAGAGGAGAGATGCTTGAATACTCTGATAAAAGGAATTAATAACTAATGAGTTATGATGGAATTGCAAACCTTTATGAAACCATTTTGAAAAGTTTTAAATTCATCAGAAAAACCCATTTACTTACAGGTTTGAACCTTGATTTGAAGCTGGGATTTATAACTATTTTCTAAAGTATATCTGTTCTAGGACTAAATTCCTGGCTTAACGGTTCATCTCGCTATGCATTTAAACTTATCAATGACCATGAAGGTAAGGGTGTTATAGATTTGATATTAAATAGCAAAGATACACTGCTTAATTATTTTTGCCCATTTTAGAGGAAAATTCATTTGAATCATAACTATCTCAATAAAGGACCAAGATATCCTATCAAAGGCTTTTGGAAAGTCAACTTTTATAATTGCCTATTTTCTCTTATTTCTCCTAGAGGAGTGAACTTGACAAAGCAAGTAAGCTTTTAACATGACATTATCTAAGATCAAGCTACCTTTTAAGAAAGCACTCTAATTTGGAGCAATCAAAGAGGGTAAAGGGACCCTAAGGCTATTACAGGGTACTTTGGATATGATCTTATGTGCAACATTGCATAATCTAAAATATTTATTTTCTTGGGGTGTTTGATTTAGTAATTAAAACAATAACAATTTTGTTCAGAGAAGACAACATATGTTTAGATTCCTAAAATGTATTACCATCCTAAAGATGTCTTATTTAATTAGATCTCAATGCTTTTGAAAGAAGGATGCATGAAAACCATCCGGTCCTAGGGCACTATCCTTCGGTGATCTAAAAACTGCCAGTTTAACTTCTTCACAAGAAATTGGTTTCATTAATTGTGTTGATTCCTCTTGACACAGAGATGGATCTAGAAAAGTAGACATTTCTTATAATATATTTGAAACATTCAGAGAGTCATTAGAAAAAAATATTGATTGAGAAAAATTATGAGACAATTAAATCATCTCATTTAGGTCTTCTGTCCATATTCCATCATCATTTTTATGACTTTGAATTTTGTTTCTTGAATGCCTTTTAGAGACAATGTAATGCCTTAAAATATGATTAAGGGCTAATGACTCCAAAAGCAAATGTAATCAAGGTTAAACAAATGCTTTTGTAGAATATGATGTGAATTATGATCTAAATATGCAGTAGTCAATACCCAAACACTGTATTTAAGCTTAATGGTGTGTCAAAGCTTTTAATGAACCACAAGAGAAAGGGAGGGCGCATAGATGAGGAATTGAATGAGAAAATGTGTTAAGTGGTATTCAACAGGCATTGTCATAGTCAGAGGCAAAATGGGAAAAAGAAAAGATACTGGCCAATTAGTCAATAACCAAAGAGGAAATTCACTAATAACTTAAAGAGTAAGTTGAGAGATTAATTACCAAGAGAAATAAGAGAGAAAAATCACATGTTACAAGCCTGTAGAAGGAGTGACAAGATTGTGACACTTGGCAACACCTTATACCATGGGATTAAAGTAAAAAATTAAACTCATTTTCTCTTTCCTCTCTCTTAAAGTTGGCTAGAGTATGAAGGAGTTGGAAAAATCTGATCTCATCTCATCATTTCTCTCTCTCACTTCAGCCTCCATTTTCGTCCAAGCCATAAAAGAGGAAAGATAAAGAAATTCAAGCTTAAGGTGAGATTTTGACATTGTAGTTAAGCTCAAATGCTTAAGCCCTCTTCATTAATCTTGACCACCTTGATGAGAGTTTCATCTCTATGGTTTTAGATTTTCAAGAGGAGGTGTTTTTTGAATTCAAAGAAGGCTAGGTGTTGAAAAATCAAGGAACAAGCTTGAGAAATTGATGGAGGTGAGCAAAGGCCACTCTTTGATATGCATATTGTAGTCATTATTGAGACTTTGAGTTTTTGGAAATTCGCCCTTATTTTCATGTGATATAGAGTTGTATAAATTTCTTGGTGTTTTGTGATGGAAATGGTGTATTGTTGTGTCCTTTGGACAATGAAATTGGTTTGGAGTCTTAAATGTTGAGTTTGGAAACTTTGTAGTTTATGTTGAAATGTTGTCCCAAATTAGAACATGTAGATGGGATAGGAATTTGGGTGTTTTGTTATTGCCATTGGATTCCTTGTGAAAAATGTTGTGGGAATAAATTTGGTTGTGAATTGTGGAACCATTTGATGCATAGGTTGAAAATTGGAAATTCTGGAAAAGTTGTTCAGTTAAAATTTTGTACAGAGGACCAACTTTGAATAGTGTTATGAAATAGCAAATGGTGTTAGAATGCTATGAAATTTTTCAGTCTTGTAGTTCACATTACAAGCTTTCCAGTGATATAAAGTTTGGGTTATTTTGATATACATAAAAGAAGTTATGGTCATTTGATAATCCGTAAAGAAATAGGCTAGTAGTTGGCTGCACCTAGGGAGTCTTAGTCAGAGTTTAAAACCTTCTGACCAGCTCCTGGACATGGCCAACAGGGTTCTAGTTGCGGCCCAAAGCTCGGTGACTAATTCTTGGCCACAACCCAAGGATGTTGGCTGCAGCTTAAAAGATTCTGACCTGATTTTGGTCATGGCCAATGGATCTTGGCCGCAGCCCAAATCTTTCTAACCATCCATGGGCTGCGGTTAGTGGATGGCTTGGCCGCGACCAACCCCTTGAAAATTGCATTTTCAACTTTTGAAAGATGTTCTTTAGTTAAGTTATTCCCAACTTATTGTTAGGATCGACAGGTATAGCGGAAGAATTTTAAAATTTTACCAATCCTAATCGAGGATCCATCAACGGCGTTTAAACCAAGTTGGAAGGATTCATACCTTTTATGATTTAGGGCTTTCACGATCTCTAGGAGTCAACACGTCAAGTCCGCTCCCTCTACCGGTATCCACATGAATGCTCTCCAACCGAGACTGTGTGCTAGCGCCTCTAATGTCTCCTAGGGTTTTCCTTGGGCTCTCAATTCTCATGTGCACATCAATATATCTGCTCTATCAAGTTTATAACCTATAAGGGCTATTTTCAAATTTCAAAATTAATCATCATAAATTTTGAAATTAATTAACTCTTAATTATCTTGATGAGCTAATTAAATAAATTCAGTTTAAATTAAATCTGTCCAACAGTTTTAATTTAACCTATTTATTTAATCCAAATAAAGAGCCATTAGATTTAATTATCTTTATAAATTAAATCTGAGATACTATATCTCTATCATGTTAATTATTAAATTAAATATATCTTAATAAATTAAATTTAAAACTAACAAAATATAATAATATCATATAATATATATATATATATATATAAGATATATATATTTCAAAAATATATATCTATATAATATTATTAATGAATTTTATATTATATATATATAAAATTCGTCCACCTTAAATTAAATATTATCTCGTGTTGGGCCATTCTTGTGTGCGACCCTATAGGCCCATATGAAGTTGGTAGTGGGCCAATAATTGTACTAACCCAAAAGTCGCAAGCGGCCTCTAACAAGACATTACGACTACCCAATTCATATGAGGATCATTATCACGATGCAACCTGTTATACAACCATGTCACGTCCCTTTTGTCACACAATATATCGATCAAGGATAAGGCATGGATAATGTCATCCTCTTGTTCCTGACCATTACTTTCTCGATTCCTGAGTAGCCTGATAACAGAGACAGAAACTCCTTTCATCATAGTATGGCTATATATTTCTCAGACTCACTCATCGAGGGGCCCAATAATATCTCTTTACTAATGTGAGGGACAAATTCCATCTTGATCATTCATATTCCTCTGCATGAAAAACCACCAAGCCCGATCGTAGCCTTTATCATCACTCGGTCAAAAGGGACTTTTGACTAGTTCAAAGCTTAGCAACTCTCATGTAGGAATCCATTATGACCTCAGGTCTAAGGGCATTGTGACGTGGATATACATGAGAAAAGCTTATGACTTGATCCATGTAGCTTTCTTATAGTGGGTCGGTCCAGCACCTTGTACTCTTACAAGTGCCTAAGACTTTGATTCATATCTCCATATCTTATCAAAGTCATACTGATCTTGTTTCATCTCTGTTCTCGCATAGATGACCGACCAGGGACATTTTAGGAGAATCTTTATGAATTATCCAAGGATACAATTATCACAGTTAACATGCAAATAATATGATAACAGAATGGAGAAATTTCATAAAAATAATGTTCAAAGTACAATGATTGGCCCTTAGAACACAATTTCCAACATCCTCCCACTTGCCCTAGGTGCAATCATTAATTTGCCTAATTCCCATTGCCCTAACATGACGCTCATGCTTTGCCTGTGTAAGTGGCTTAGTTAGAGGATCAGCAACATTATCTTCTCCTGCTACTTTGCCACTTTGCATATCCTGGCCTGTGCAATAGCACCACTATTGTCACAGAACAAATCTATTGGATTTGAGATGGTAGGCGCCATCCCTAGTTCAGTAATAAACTTTCTGATCCAAATGACTTCTTTAGATGTATCTGATGATGCTATATACTCAACTTCTATTGCAGAATCTGCTATAGTGCACTGCTTGGAGCTCTTCTAACTTACTGCTCCAGCATTCAGGAGGAATACATATCCAGATTGTGATTTAAGGTCATCTTGGTCAGTTTGGAAACTTGCATCTGTGTAACCGGTTACGCAGAGCTCATCATCCAATCCACCATAGACCAAAAATAAGTCCTTAGTCTTTCTTAAGTACTTTAGGATATTCTTGACGGCAGTCCAATGACCCCACCAGGATCTTGTTGGTATCAGCTGGTCATACTTAAGGCAAACTAGATATCCGGTCGAGTACATAACATGGCATACATGATAGATCCAATGGCTGAGGCATACAGAACCTTACTCATGCGATCTCGCTGATCAGGTGTACTAGGACACAGATCCTTGCTAAGATGGATGCCATGAGACATGGGCATGTAACCCCTTTTTGAATCCTGCATACTGAACCTATGTAGTATCTTGTCTATGAATGTGCTCTGACTTAGGCCTATTAGTCTCTTGGATCTATCCTTATAGATCCTAATCCCTAGGATATAGGTGGCTTCACCTAAGTCTTTCATTGAAAAGGACTTTCCTAACCAAGACTTGACACTCTGCAAGGTAGGAATATCAGTCCCAATAAGTAGGATGTCATCTACATAAAGCACTAGAAATACAACTGTGCTCCTACTAACCTTCTTGTAAACACAAGGTTCATCGATGTTTTGAATGAATCCAAACTCTTTGACTACTTCATCAAAATGATGATTCCAGCTCTGAGATGCTTGCTTCAATCCATAAATGGATCTTTGAAGCTTGTAAATTTTACCAGAGTCCTCTGGATGCACAAAACCTTCAGGTTGTGTCATGTACACATCCTCAAGCAGCTTTCCATTGAGGAAGGCTGTTTTGACATCCATATACCATAATTCATAGTCATAATATGCTGCAATGGCAAGAAGAATTCTGATTGATTTGGCCATTGCAACTGGTGAAAATATTTCATCATAGTCTACACAATGAGTTTATGTGTATCCTTTTACAACCAGTCGTGCCTTGAAGACATTTACATTGCCATCCATGTCAGTTTTCTCCTTGAAAACCCATTTGCACCCAATGGCTTTTACACCTTCAGGTGGATCGACTAAGGTCCATACCTGATTGTCGTACATGGATTGCATTTCAGACTTCTTGGCATTTAACCATTTCTTGAAGTTTGGTCCCACTTTGGCTTCTCGATATGTGGTGGGCTCATTTTGCTCAATGAGCAACACATCACGGCCTTCAGTAATCAGAAATCCATATCTCTGAGGTTGATATCGTGTCCTATCAGATCTTCGTGGACCTTGTGTTACTTAAGGAGGCTCAGCAACTTGTTGTGAGTCTTCTCTAATTTCCATCTGTGGTTTTGTACCATCTTGTGGCTCTCGAATTTCTTTGAGATGTACGTCGCTCCCACTAGTTGTTTTAGAGACAGTCTCTCTTTCTAGAAACTTACCATTTCAAATAACAAACACTTTGTTATCGATGGGATTGTAGACATAGTATCCTTTCGTTTCTTTAGGATACCCCACGAAAAGGCACTTTGTGGATCTGGGCACTAATTTATCAGAGGCTTGTTGCTTAACATATACCTCACATCCCCAGATCTTGAGAAAAGATAAACTTGGTTTCTTTCTAGTCCATATCTCATATGGTGTCTTTTCAATTGCCTTAGATGGAACATGATTTAGTGTGAACGCAGCTGTCTCTAGGGCATGTCCCCAAAAGGATGTTGGAAGATCTGTTTGACTCATCATAGATTGAACCATATCTAATAGTGTTCGATTCCTTCGTTCAGAAATGCCATTCCATTATGGTGTTCCTGGAGGAGTCAATTGTGAGATTATCCCACAATTCCTAAGATGGTCAATGAATTCTTGGCTCAAATATTCACCACCTCGATCAGATTGAAGTGCTTTAATTGTTTTACCAAGTTGGTTTTGTAATTTATTTTGGAATATTTTGAACATTTCAAAAGATTCAGATTTATGTTTCATTAGATAGATATAGCCATATCTACTAAAGTTATCTATAAATGTAATGAAGTAGACGTAACCTCTTCTGGTAGCTATATTTAATGGTCCACATACATCTGTATGTATGAGGCCCAATAATTCAGTGACCCTCTCACTGTGCCCAGTAAAATGTGCCTTAGTCATCTTTCCTAATAAGCAAGATTTGCATGTATCATATGATTCAAAATCAAATGATTTTAGAAATCCATCTTGATGGAGTTTAGAAATGCGTTTCTCATTTATGTGGCCTAGATGACAATGCCATAGGTAGGTCGGATTCAAATCGTTTGATTTTATCCTCTTAGTAGTTACGTTATAGATATTCCTATTATTAGGATGTTCCAAATTTAATATATAATGACCAACATGCAAATCACCATCAGCATAGAAAATGTCATTATGATAAATAGAACATTTACCATTCCTAGTAATGGAAGTATAACCTTCCTTATCCAAATAAGAAAGAGAAACAATGTTACTACTCAAAGCAGGAACATAATGGCAATTGTTCAAAACTAACAAAAGCCCACTGGGCAGAACTAATTCATAAGTGTCTACGGCTAAAGCAAAAACTCTTGCTCTGTTTCCAACTCGTTGGTCCACCTCGCCCTTCTTCAGCTTTCTACTGTCCTTTAGAACCTGCACATTTATACAAATGTGAGAACCACATGCAATATCTAATACCTATGTAGAGGAAGTAGAAAAATGAATGTCTATAACATAAATACCGGAAGCGATAGCCCCGCTATCCTTTTTGTCCTTTTTCAGATCTTCCAGGTAGAGTTTGCAATTCCTCTTCCAATGACCGGGTTCATTGCAGAAGTAGTAGACTCCTTCCTTTGGAGGCTTTGCCTTCCTGGATGCAAGCTTGGTTTCGGGCTTGTTTGACTCTTTGGTCTTACCACTTGAGCCATTACCCTTCCATTTACCCTTCCCTTTATTTTTCATACCCTTTCCATTCTGAACCATTAAAACTGTGCTAGGCTTTTTCTTAATGTTTTGCTCAGCAGTTTTGAGCATCCCATGCAGCTTAGAAATTGATTTCTCCATGTTGCTCATATTGTAGTTCATAACAAACTGGTCATAACTCTCTGGGAGTGAGTTGAGGATCAAGTCCGTAGCTAACTCCTGGCTCATGGGAAATCCAAGCCTCTCAAGGTGATCAATATAGCCTTTCATCTTTAACACATGAGTACTAACTGATGCACCTTCAGCCATTTTGTAGGAATGTAAGGCCTTTGTGGTCTCATACCTTTCTTGCCTTGCCTGTTGCTGGAACATTTCCTTGAGATGTACTATCATCTCATGAGCCTCCATGAGTTCCAGATCTTTTTAGAGCTCTGGAACCATAGTGGCATGCATCAGGCAACCTACATCTATAGAGTCATCCTTATGCTTTGTGTAAGCATCTCTCTGAGCTCTTGGAGCATTAGCTGCAGGCTCCTCAGGAATAGGTTGATCTAGGACATAAGCCTTTCTTTCCTACTTGAGAACAATTCTCAAGTTCCTGAACCAGTCAAGAAAGTTTGTCCCATTGAGTTTGTCCTTCTCAAGGACCGATCGCAATGATAGTGTAGCAGTATTACTAGTCGACATGATTCTACAATTAAAATATGCAAAGTTAGTTAGTAATCTCCCACTAAATTAACAACCTCAATATAATAATTAGTGGGCTAAGATCCATATTTGGCTTAAACTTAAGTCCACTTTGGCAAGACGCTTAAATTCAAGTTATTTTGGTAGGTAACCTATTTACCAATTACATCACATGTAACTCTTAGATCTTTATGGGATTTAATCATCATATGATCCGGCATGTTTAACCCTATCTAATGCCTTGAGATTCAAAACCGTTTTGTTAATCTCAATTAAGTCAAAACAATAATGAATATTATGAGCATCACAATTACTCAAGCTTGTCTCATCAAGATAACTCAAGTGCATCCACTTTGGTGGTTTCCACAATTGAGCGATCTAGGTTTTGACAAGTATTCATTAATTGACGGCATTATGACTTAAGATTTAATTTAGAGGGCTTAATTAATTAGTTTTGTTTATATGGATGCAATCGTGGTCGTATCTCATACAGATAAATACATATAAACGTAAAAGTAATCATGCAATGATCTTATCAAAAGCATAATTTAAACGTAACACAACATGGCTTACCTAACCTAAAATCCTCCCAAGCCAATGAGAGGACTTCTCTAAAAAAAATAGAAATACATTGAGAGAAACCTCGTTTAAACATTCGAGGGGAGTGAGATGAGAAGAGAATGTACATCGAGAGTATTTAGAGAAAGGCACGGCACGCAGGCCGTATTTAAATATTACAACCTTTGTAAAATTCTAAAGCCATGTTGTTCACCATACCCAAACAAGGATAAATAATAAACCACAACAAGAATTCATACAATATGAAAAGCAATAAATGTTATGATCAGATTATATTGTGCTACGCAGAGGTGGTCACGGCGGTCCCACTAGCCGGTTAGGGGGCAGGGTCAATAAGGGCTGCCCTTGAGGGGTTGCAGGGGCAACGCCCCTGAAGATTTTGAAAAAGGCACATTCCTTTTAAAAAAAATATTTGAAAATTTTAAATTTTTAAATTTTGGACACAATTTTTCAAAACAAAAAATAATAATGGCCCAGAACGCTTCTGATCTAATTTGTTTTCCCTATAGTTCGGATCCTTATTACCCGAATAGATATCCGAACCTAGACCCAATTTGATTGCCGCCAATTACGATCTCAGGTACCCTACCCAATTTCATGCTTGTTCAAAACAAAAATAACATACATGTTTCAAGATATACATGTTTGGAATCGATTTCACGCTTGTTCCAAAACGAGAATCACATATATATTCGAGTGTTTCTTATAAACATATGTACACATCCCATATATATCACATGTATAAGAATCATAAACTCAATTTAAACGCACAATTGATCTAGCTCTGATGCCACTGTAGGATCGGTAAGCACAGCGGAAGAATTTAAAAAATTTTCACCGATCCTAATCGAGGATCTATCAACGGCGTTTAAACTAAGTTGGAAGGATTCATACCTTTTTGATGATTCAGAGTTTTGACGATCTCTAAGAGCCAACACGTCAGGTCCGCTCCCTCTACCGGTATCCACACGAATGCTCTCCAACCGAGACTGCGTGCTAGCGCCTCTAATGTCTCCAAGGGTTTAACTTGCGGCTCTCAATTTTGATGTACCCTGAGTCTATCAGCTCTATCAAGTTTATAACCCATGAGGGTTATTTTCAAATTTCAAAATTAATCATCATTAATTTCAAAATTAATTAAAAATTAATTATCTTGATGAGCTAATTAAATAAATTCAGTTTAAATTAAATCTGTCCAACAGTTTTAATTTAACCTATTTATTTAATCTAAATAAAGAGCCATTCGATTTAATTTATCTTCATAAATTAAATCAGAGATACTATATCTCTATCATGTTAGTTATTAAATTTAATATATCTTAATAAATTAAATTTAAAACCAACACAATATAATAATATCATATAATATATATATACATATATATATATAATATATTTCGAAAATATATATATATATATCTATATAATATTATTAAATATAATAATATAATATATAATATATATATATATAAGATATATATTTTGAAAATATATATATATATATCTATATAATATTATTAATGAATTTTATATTATATATATAAATAAATATAAAATTCATCCACCCTAAATCAAATATTATCTCGTGTTGGGCCATTCTTGTGTGCGACCCTGTAGGCCCATATGAAGTTGGCATTGGGCCAATAACTTCACTAACCTAAAAGTTGCAAGCGGCCTCTAGCAAGACATTATGACTACCCAATTCATATGAGGATCGTTATCACGATGCAACCTGTCATACAACCATGTCACGTCCCTTTTGTCACACGATATATCGATCAAGGATAAGGCATGGAAAATGTCATCCTCTTGTTCCTGACCATTACTTTCTCGATTCCTGAGTAGCCTGATAACAGAGACAGAATCTCCTTTCATCATAGTATGGCCATACATTTCTCAGACTCACTCATCGAGGGGCCCAGTAATATTTCTCTACTAATGTGAGGGACAAATTCCATCTTGATCATTCATATTCCTCTATATGAAAAACCACCAAGCCCAATCATAGCCTTTATCATCACCCGGTCAAAAGTGACTTTTGACTAGTTCAAAGCTTAGCAACTCTCATGTAGGAATCCATTATGACCTCAGGTCTAAGGGCATTGTGACGTGGTTATACATGAGAAAAGCTTATGACTTGATCCATGTAGCTTTCTCATAGTGGGTCGGTCCAGCACCTTGTACTCTTACAAGTGCCTAAGACTTTGATTCATATCTCCATATCTTATCAAAGTCATACTGGTTTTGTTTCATCACTGCTCCCGCATAGATGATCGACCAGGGACATTTTAGGACAATCTTTATAAATTATCCAAGGATACAATTATCACAGTTAACATGCAAATAATATGATAACAGAATGGAGAAATTTCATTTAAAATAATAATGTTTAAAGTACAATGATTGGCCCTTAGGGCACAATTTCCAACAGAAACTCCTTTCCATTGTAGTATGGCCATACATTTTTCAGACTCACTCATCGAGGGGCCCAGTAATATCTCTCTAGTAATGTGAGAGACAAATTCCATCTTGATCATTCATATTCCTCTGCATGAAAAACCACTAAGCCCGATCATAGCCTTTATCATCACCCGGTCAAAAAGTAACTTTTGACTAGTTCAAAGCTTAGCAACTCTCATGTAGAAATCCATGATGACCTCAGGTCTAAGGGCATTGTGACGTGGTTATACATGAGAAAAGCTTATGACTTGATCCATATAGCTTTCTCATTGTGGGTCGGTCCAGCACCTTGTACTCTTACAAGTGCCTAAGACTTTGATTCGTATCTCCATATCTTATCAAAGTCATACTGGTCTTGTTTCATCTCTGATCCCATATAGATGACCGACGAGGGACATTTTAGGACAATCTTTATGAATTATCCAAGGATACAATTATCATAGTTAACATGAAAATAATATGATAACAGAATGGGGAAATTTCTTTAATATAATAATGTTCGAAGTACAATTATCATCTCTGAGGCTTGTTTAAACTGTGTGATAATCGCTGAGGGGTATAAGTCTACCATTGATTTGATTTGCTTGCCGCTCTACCAATTGGAAGTCATATTTGGTTTTGATTGGTTGATAGCAGATAATGTGCTACTTGATTGTGGGAATAAGATAATATTTTATCCTATAGCACAGAGGGAGGATGATGTGAATGCTAGTTTGAACTTTCTCTCAACGGCTAAAGCTGAGAAATATCTAGAGAAGGGATGCCAGGGGTATATGGCATTATTTTCCATGCAAGGAGAGAGAAGAAATTCTGGAAAGTTTACCTATTGTAAGAGAGTTTCCTGAGGTGTTTCCAAACTATCTTAGCATATTACCTTCAGAACGAGAAGTGTAGTTTCTAATTGAAATTGTGCCTGCAACTGGTTCTATATCAAAGGCCTCATATAGAATGGCCCTAAATGAAATAGCGGAGCTAAAGAAGCATATTCAAGACTTACTTGAAAATGGTTATTCGACCTAGTGTTTCACTGTAATATCCCGAATTCTGAGACTTGAGGCTAGAGAATAAGCCTGAGATTAGTGGATTGCTAAGCCCCGGTTTAGCAAGATCCCAAATTGTGATCAAGGGTTAATGACTCCAAAAGTGGATGTCATTAGTGATAAATGAACCCTTTTGGAGATCATGGTGTGATTTGGCACCCGGTGTGATTCGTATGTGTTCTGAGCAGCGCCGAAACCCTGTATTTGAGTTCAATTATGGATTAACATCTAAATTGAATGAAAATAAGGGGAAGGGCATATATATGGTGTGAATGAATGAGAAAATGTATTTGGTGGTGATTCAAGAGGAATTACCGTAATCAGGGGCAAAACGGTAAAGTTACCGACCAATTGGTCAGTTACCGAAGAGAAAACTCATTGGTAACTTCAAGATCAATGGTTAGGATTGATTTGTGCAAAAGATCAAGAGGTGGAATCATGTGTGTGTGTGCCTATGTGAACTCATGAGAGATGTGATAAGGGTGTGACACTTGGCACAATTTGAGCCCTTGATCTTGGTCAACATTTCAAATACTCATATCTCTCTTCTCTCTTTTTCTAGTCAGCTAAAGGTCCTTCAATTGCCCAAAATTCTGCATAATATCATCTCATCTTCCTCTCTCTTCAAGTCCATTGGCGTCCAACTTCAAGGTGGAAAGAGAAAAGAAAAAGGTAAGATTTGCCTTGTTTCTTGTCTTCTATTGCTAAAACACCCTTCTATAATATTGTTCATAGTGATGAGAGCTTCATCTCTATGGTTTTAGATTCTTGATTGGTGGTGTTTGATAGCTTGAGGAAAATTGGAAGTATGAAGAATCAAGGAATTGATTTGGGAAAGAGGAAGAGGTGAGTATTTGAAGCCTTTTGATCTAAGTTTTGTGACTTTTGGTTAAGTATTGTGATTTGTGCATTTTGCCCTGATTTTATGGTATTTTCGTGTGGAATGTGAATGGTGGAATTGGATGTTGTTTTGTGTTGAAAATAGTGTCATGTTGTGGTATTTAATCATTGGAATTGGTTTGAATTGGATTGGACACAATGGTTGAAAAACTGGAAATTCTGTCCAGTGAGAATTCTGTATGGGAAGTCTGTTTGTGTTGCCGTTTTTAATGGGCAAATGATGTTAGAAAATTCGGAAACTTTCCAGTCTTGAATTTCACATCCCAAGCTTCAAAATGGACATATAAATTGTGTCATTTCGTTTTGTGAACTGGGATTTATGTTTGCCCAAAGTTTGAGGTCGAAATTGGATTCTGTTTTAGAGCAATGTTGGATTTTGTGTAAATCTGGATTTTTTTGGTGATTTCTGGTAATGAGCCATATTTTTCCTATGAAGAGGACTTAAAGATCTTTCATTTTGCTTTGGGATCACCACATTTCGATTTTTGTGGAATTAGTTATGAATTTTTGAAGTTGCCTTGGCTGCAGCAGAAAAATCCTGGCTGCAGCGCAAATGTTTCTGTGCACGTTTTGGCCGCAGCCAGAAAATCTTGGCATTAGCCAAAAACCTTCTGTGCGTGTTCTGGCTGCAGCCAGAGGGTTCTTGGCTGCAGTCAACCCCCATTTTCAGCAATTTGTGATTTTGAAAGGTGATTTCCAACCTAGTACGTCCCAATCCTTTAAGCTTTCGTTGAGCTTATTTTAGCCACCTAAAGGGTGTGAATGGTAACCAACTTTAAGTGATATAAAAGTAAGGATTTGGAATTGAGATTGACCCTATATCCTTGATTTGGTTTATAGGGTTCAGTATTCATTTGGATCGCGAGTAAGCGGAGCTGGAGCATACATGGAAAGAAAAGTGTAGGGAACTTACCTCTCTTGCATGCTTTGATGTTGTGTTTGTGTATTGATGCATGTATTGCTTTGCTTGATTATGTGAAACATGTATGAATGATTGTAGCTCTGTTTCTAGTTATACTATGGCCATGAGTATGTTGTTGAAACATTGAGCACGCAGATATGTCATTGTGTGAGCATAAGTTATGTATTGCAAGCATGTCATGCATTAAACACATATCATACATGCATTTAGGTATCTGTTTCCTACTGAGATTCTCTCGAATCTCACCCTACCCTACCAACATTTTAGACAGGGTAGGTGGATCGAGGATGCAGCAAGTAACCAAGGGTGGCGAAGATTCCTTCGGGTTGTCAATTTGGTAGTTGGTTATCATTATGGTAAGAATTATATATATTTGGATATTGTACATGTTACGAATGTATATTTGGTTAATTGGGATGAGTATTTGGATATGTATTTGAGATGACTTTGTGTAAACCCCATTGTGAAAATTGTAAAGGGCGAATATGCCCTGTAAGGCTTGAATTAATGTAAGGAACCCGGGATTGCTGGGATTATTATATGGCGTACTCTGATATATTTAAATGTGATTTATATTCGTGTAGTAATTGTATTCGGAATGTGAGACCAGGTTATAAATGATTTCGAAGGATATTTATGAAAACCCCGTCTGGTAGATGGGTTTGTAAACGTTATTTGATTGTTATTGGTCTCTATTTCACTTTAATTGCGTATTTCGGATATAATTACGGCAGGGGGTTACATTCACCATGGGGAGATCTAGTATTATTTGTCAAGAAGAAAGACGGGAGTCTGAGATTGCGTATAGATTACAAGAATTGAACAAAATAAACGTCAAAAACAAATATACTCTCCCAAAAATCGATGACTTTCTTGATTAACTGTCTGGTTCTTGTGTATTCTTGAAGATTGATCTAAGGTCGGGTTATCATCATCTGCGTGTGAAGGTAGAAGATGTACCAAAAACTACTTTTAGAATGAGATATGCACACTATGAGTTTTTGGTAATGCCCTTTGGATTGACCAATGCACCTACGATATTCATGGATTACATGAATTAAGTCTTTTGACAATACCTAGATCAATTAGTGGTAGTATTTATCGATGACATTTTGATATACTCAAGAGTAGAGAAGATCACGAGTATCATTTGAGAATAGTGCTTGAGATATTGCGCAAAAAGTAACTCTATGCCAAGTTATGTAAGTATGAGTTTTCACTTTTAGAAGTAAATTTCTTAGGCCATGTTATCTCACAGGCAAGGGTCTCAGTGGATCCCAGTAAAGTAGAAGTAGTACTAGATTGGAAGAGGCCAGAAACGGCTGTTGAGATACACAGTTTTTTGGGTTTTGCTAGTTACTTCAGAGATTCATTCAGAATTTCTCTTGTATCATATTCTCGATTACAAAGCTCACGTCAAAAGGATCAACCATTTAAGTGGAATAAATGTTGAGAAAATAGTTTTGTTGAGCTGAAGAAGAGGTTGACTATGGTGCTAGAATTGATTATACTTGATCCTAGCTTCACTTATGTTGTATGCAATGATACGAGTAAGCATGGGTTAGGGTGTGTCCTTATATAGTAGGGACGTGTAGTAGCCTATGCCTCTTGATAGTTAAAGCCGCATGAAATAAATTATCCCACTCATGATCTGGAGCTTGCGGTGATTGTGTTTGCATTAAAGATATGGTGACATTACCTATATAGTGTGATGGTAGAACTATACTGCGACCACAAGAGCCTCAAGTATTTATATGATCAAAAAGAGCTGAACATGAGACAGTACTGGTGGATGGAGTTACTGAAGGATTACAACCTGAGATTAAATATCATCCAGGTAAAGCAAATGTCATCATGGATGCTCTTAGTCGAAAGACGGTGCTAGTTACAGTAATGATAGTACAGGAGGGAAACTTGATAAAAGATTTTTGGGACATGAATTCATCAAACTAGATCATCTATGTTAATTACATTATTTCCTAAAGGGAAAGTGATATGAGGGTTGAAATTAAAGAGGCTCAGAATCAAGATGATTGGTGTAGTTCATACGAAGCATGATTGAACGAGGAGAAACACGGGACTATGTCGTCTAGTGGATTGGTACGATACAAAAAGAGAATCTATGTTCCACTAAAGGCAAACTTAAGGTAGAAGATCCTAGTTTAGGCACACAAGAACCGTTATACTCTTCACCCTGGAATGACCAAAATGTACCATGGTTTGAAGTTTATGTATTATTGACCGTGATTGAAAAGCGATATGACCAAGTATATAGCACGGTGTCTCACATGCTAGAAGGTGAAGATTGAACATCAGAGGCCACCGTGATTACTGTAGAGTCCTAATATTCTAGAGTGGAAATGGGAAAGTGTGACCATGAATCTCATTGTGGGATTGCCCAGGATTAGAAGCTATGATGCAATCTGGGTGATTGTTGACCAGTTCACGAAGTTGGCATATTTTATACCAATCAATGCTAGTTATTCTTTTAAAAAATTGGCCAAGATCTATATTTGAGAGATAGTGAGACTTTATGGCACACCGAAGAGTATCATTTTAGATAGAAATCCTAGTTTTACTTTGAGATTCTGGAGGGCTCTACATGAGGCTCTGGGTATAAAGTTGAGATTTAGCATAATCTATCTTCCTCATATAGACGGACAGTCAGAAAAGACCATCTAGATGCTAGAAGATATGTTGAGAGTATGTATCCTAGACTTTAATGTGAATTGGGACTACTTTCTTCTACTCGCCGAGTTAGCCTACAAAAATAGCTATCATGAGAGCATTCAGATGGCTCTATATAAAGCATTGTATAGGAAGAAGTGCTAATCACCTTTGTGTTAGATAGAGTTGCCTGAGAGAAGGTTGTATGGGCTAGATTTTGTTGATCAAACCTCAGAGCATATTAGAATCATCAGAAAGAGGCTCCTTACAGCACAAAGTCGATAGAAGAACTACCTTGATAGAGGAGAAGACCATTAGAGTTTGAAGTTGGTGACCATGTATTTGTGAGAGTGTCTCCAGTCATAGGCATCGGAAGAGTAATCAAGTGAAAGAACCTAAGTCTATGGTATATAAGTCTTTTTAAGATTCTTGCGAGAATCGGGCCTGTAGCATATCAAGTAGCCCCACCCCTAAACTTGAGCAGGCTCCATGATGTGTTCCATGTTTCTTAACTAAAGAAGTACCAATCAGATCTATCTCACGTGATTGAGTATAATGATGTTGACTTGTAAGACAATTTTACCTATACGGTAGAGCCAAAAAAAATCGTTGATCAAGAAGAAAGATGGCTCAGACACCAAAGCATACCGCTTGTGAACATGGTCTGGAAGGGAATGTCTTACAGGGAAGCTATATAGGAAGCAAAAGTCGATATGTAGAGGTGTTATCCAAAGTTTATAGCTCAAGCTGTGTAACAAATTTTGAGGGCAAAATTTGTTATATAGGTGGAGAATTGTAATGCCCCAAAATATAATCAAGGGCTAATGACTCCAAAAGCGAATGTAATTAATGTTAAACAAACACTTTTGGAGAATACGATCTGAATTATGATCTTAATGTGCAGTAGTCAATACCTAAACCTTGTATTTAAGCTTAATGGTATGTCAAAGCTTAAAATGAACCATAAAAGAAAGGGAGGACGCTTGGATGAGGAATTGAATGAGAAAATGTGTTAAGTGGTGATTCAATAGGCATTGCCATAGTCAAGGGCAAAATAGGAAAAAGAAAAGTTATAGGCCAATTAGCCAGTAATTGAAGAGGGAATCTGCTAATAACTTAAAAGAGTAAGTGGAGAGATTAATGGCCAAGAGAAATAAGAGAGAATAATCACATGTTGCAAGACTATAGAAGGAGTGACAAGATTGTGACACTTGGTAACACCTTATACCATGGGATGAAAGTAAAAAATTCAACTCATTTTTTCTTCCCTTTCTCTTAAAGTCAGCTAGAGCATAGAGGAGTGGGAAAAATCTAGTCTCATCTAATCATTTCTCTCTCTCACTTCAGCCTCCATTTTTGTCTACGCCATAGAAAAGGAAAGAGAAAGAAATTCAAGCTTAAGGTGAGATTTTGACATTGTAGTTGAGTCAAATACTTAAATCCTCTTTATTAATCTTGACAACCTTGATGAGAGCTTTATCTCAATGGTTTTAGATTTTCAAGAGGATGTGTTTTGTGAATTCAAGGAAGGCTAGGTGTTGAAGTGATGAACCCATGCCGTGTGAGTTCTCAAAATAAAACTAGGTTTGAAAATGTAGCATAGTAGTTCAACCTAGGTCATTCTTGTGAGGAGATTAATTTCCAAGTTTTTAAGTAGTGAAGTGATAAATACCTTAAAGTTTTGAGAAATCATTTTTAGAATTTGATTTTAAAACTATGAAGTAATCTATGTTAAAACAATATTTTTGTATGTTTTTGGTTTTTAAAACAAAGAAGCAAAAGGAATTGAAATTAACACTAACAACAAGATAAATTCAATTAACTAATATAGTGATGAAATAGGATTCCCGTGAGTTGAGGTTTTATTCTTCATTGCTTGCTAATGATATGAATTCCATAATGAGTCAAGAGGATGGAACTAAGATACCACTAGCTCCATACTTGCAATAATCATTTAATTCATTCTATCGAAGCAATTAAATGAATATCACAAAATACTTCACACCCAAGGAGATGAATAATCAACTTTCAATTCTAGCTTGTAATCACCATTACAAAAGTTCAAAGAATTCAGTTTAGTCATTTACAATCCACTTAACCAAGTTGGAATAAATAACTAAACCTACTCCTATTTTGAATCATACAAAGCCTAATTAATCAACTCCTAGCTCAACCACCAAGTTTATTCACTTGGCATAGAACAACCTAGATCACCACCTATACTTAACCAAGCCATATAATTATGAACTAGAAAGAGAGCTTAAAGGAATTCCATCGAAGTTTAGAAGCTCAAACCATTACCCAACTCAAGGAAATCACCAACACTTTAGCTATTCATGGAGGACGAGGATGAAGCTTAATGAATAAAGAAAAGGTAAGCCATGAAAATTTGCAACAGCCACAGATAGATTTTCAATGCTCATCCAAATCCCCTTTCGTTCCAGCTGCTCATCATGCTTCTCTTTTTCTATTTTGTACTTCCTCTTTCACCCACACAGTCGCCGCTCTCCTCTCCTCTTTATTCATTTTCGGTGTTGTCTTCCTTATCCCTTTCATAGCCGCCAATCCCTCTTTTATTCCCATCGTGTTTCCGCTTTTCTCTTCTTCCATTCAGTGCAGCCTTTTTCCAAACCTCTTGGGTTAACAATTTCTGCCTTCCAATTCGGTTCAGCATCTCTTTTTCCTTCATACTTATTCCTTCTTCCCTCTTTAATTCATAGGTTCAGTAGCTCTTAATTTGGTCAATACTCTCCTTCCTATTACTCCCATTCGGTCCAGCACTTCCATGGGTCAATAATTTTGGCTAGCTCTTTTCTTTCAATTCATTATAGCTATCCTCAATCAGTCCTCTCTCCCTTTCTTCCTTTAGTTTTGGTCCAGCCACCTTCTAAATCTTCAATTATATATTTTGGTCTAGCAACTTCATCTTTACTAATATATCATCGGTTCATCATTAGCTCGCCCTAAAAAAATTCCATTTGGTTCAATTCACTAGGTTAAATAAGTTATACCATGTTTGGATGAGAAGGTGAAAATATGTTTTAGCATCAGGCATAAAATTGCAACCACCAAATAAGGCTCTTACTTATTTAACCTCCTCTTAGAAAAAATGTGAAAATAAATTCTACACTTGTGATGTTCCACTTTTATCCTTCATTAAGCTCCAAAGTAACATCTTTAACCTTGACCATTCAAGTTGTTCCACATCATTACCTATAAAATTAGATCCACAAAGGTAATATCTTTTGTTCACAATTAAAGAATAATGGGAATAATAAATATGTATTAAAAATATAACAATTTAATCAATATAATCCCAAAATTATTCTTTCACTAAAATGTCACATTAACGCTTGATTATGCCTAAAATATTCAATTATATCCCATAAAAGGCCAAGATTAATTACTAAAAATATATAAATATTGAGCTCTATCATAAAGAATCAAGGAACAAGCTTGAGAAATTTATGGAGGTGAGCAAAGGCTACTGTTTGATATGCATATTGTAGTCATTGTTGAGACTGAGTTTTTGGAAATTTGCTCTAATTTTTGTGTGATATAGATTTGTATGAATTGCTTGGTTTTTTGTGATGGAAATGGTGTCTTGTTGTGTCTTTTGGACAATGAAATTTTTTTGGAGTCCTGAATGTTGAGTTTGACAACTTTATGGTTTATGTTGAAATGTTGTCCCAAAACAAAACATGTAGATGGAATGAGAATTTTGGTATTTTGAGGTTGCCATTGGATTCCTTTTTGAAAAACGGTTTAGGAATAGATTTATTTGTTAATTGTGGAACCATTGAACGCTTAGGTTGAAAACTAAAAATTCTGGAAAAATTGTTAAGTTAAAATTCTATGCAAGAGACTAACTTTGCATAGTGTTTTGAAATAGAAAATTGTGTTAAAATGTTATGAAATTTTTAGTCTTATAGTTCACATTGTAAGCTTTACAGTGATATAAAGTTTGGCTCATTTTGATATATGTACAAGAAGTTATGGTCATTTGAAAATCAGCCAGGAAACAGGCTAGTGGTTGAGCGCAGCCAGAATCTCTCGCCTGTAGCCCAAGACCTTCTGAATAGTTCTTGGCCATGGTCAACAGGGTCCTGGCCGTGGCCCAAAACTTTCTGACCTATTCTTAGCTGTGGCCCAAAAATGTTATCCGCAACCCAAAAGTTTCTGGCCTAATTTTGGCTGTGGCCAGTGGATTTTGGCTACTCCTAAATATTTCTGACCATCCATGGGCCATAGCCAATGGATGGCTTTGTCGCAACCAACCCCTTAAAAAATGCATTTTCAACTTTTGAAAGATGGTCTTTGGTTAAGTTACTGCCAATCTTTAGGCATCTATTTGGGCTTAGTAGCCACTTAAAGGTCTCAAATCATAACCAATACTAAGTGTTGTGGTGTTGAGTATTGGATTAGAGAATAAATCTTTACCTGATTATGGTTTATAGGATTTGACATTTTCCCTTCAAGTGATAGATTAGTGCCAGAGAACAAGTGGAAAGAACAAGGTAGTGACCCTTTCTCTTATATTTTGTATAATGGATTGTATGCAGGTCTTATCGTTGAATTGTGATGAATGGAATTACCGTTGTAAAATATGCTGTTATGAATACAGCGAAAGCTGTTATGGAAATGCCGATGTGAAACATGCCATTGTGAAACATGCTGTTGTGAAACATGTCATTGTGAAACATGCTGTTGTGAAACATGTCGTTGAGAATACAACGCAAGCTCTCATAGAAATGTTGTTGATGTATTGCTGCTATGTGATTTGCTTACATGCTTTATGATTGTACATGTTGAATTGTTACTACTGGTATTCTTTTGAATCTCATTCTTTCCATTGACTAACCTTCAGCCAGGGCAACTAGTTTGAAGGAAAAGCATATGATGAAGTGCAGCTAGAGCTTCTAGCTAAGAGTTTTAGCTTTAGGTAGTTGGTTATAAATTTTGGATTATTGTATATTTTGTAAGTGTTGTAAATATAGATAGTTTCATGTAATCCTCGATATGGGAAATTGATAGGGGCAAGTATGCCCTGTATACCCTTTACTAAATGAATGAAACCCAAGTGTTATTGGGAATTTTTGTTATACTCTGATAGGTATGAATGAAACCGAATTGCACAAGCCAAATATTTTCAAAATGTGAATGTGAGATCAAATCGAACATGTTTTGTAAAATTTTTTGAAAACCATGTCTTGAAGATAGGCTTTTTAATAAGTTCTAAATTATCTGTTGGTCACCAATTCATCATCATGACGCATTTTCAAACTAGAATTTTGGCTATTAAGGTAAGCGGTTATAGACAATGGTATGGAAATATATTGTATTCTCTCTCCTTTGACTTGCCAATCTAGTTTAGCTCTTTAAGCCTAAAAGCAAGCTTTATAGTCATAAAGAAACTCTAGTTCATGCTTTATATTTTTAATGGCAGATTCTAAGTAAGCTAGGATAGGACCATTGTGATTAGTTCTGCTTGAAAGCTTCAAGAGATTCTGTTCAACTTTAAAGACCTTTTGAGAAATGTTTCCAATCTGAGCTTTACTCTATCAGACTAGAGAGAGTATAACATAGTTTACAATAGACCTAAAAGAATAGAAATCCCACAGTGTGTTGCTACCAACTAGAAGAACTAATTTTTTTCACCATGTACCAAAAATTTTCAAACTTTCTAAATTTGTGATTTTTTGCATTCCCCTTAATATAGCATAAAATAGGGCTATGATCTAAAGCTACTATAGCCATGTTTGAAGAAAAAGTCCTTAGCAAGGAATTTATCCACTGAATGTTACAAAAAACTCTATCTAATAGCTCTATGACTAATTTATCTCCTCTCTATTATTGGTCCATGTAAATAAAGGACCATGTTAAGTGACAGAGATTAGATTACTAGACTTTATGCAGATTTGAAATTCAATCATACTAGGTAAGGAGCCATTGCAACTAAGTTTATCTTAAGATTGTAAAATTTGATTAAAATATCCAATTAGAACCCAAGGAGAATTTATCTGTTGGGAGGTTGAAGATATCCAGTCCCAAAGGATATGTCTTTGACTTTGAATTAGTTGTCCAAAAACAAAAGAAAGGTAACAGGAAGTTAATATATCATTGCGTGAAACTTGATAATGACAAACATAAGGAGATAAAAGTAGAACATCAACTACTATAGAGTAAGTCAAAGCTATCAAAGTTCCACCTCCCCTATTAACAACATTAGTGCCAACATATTTATCACAACCTAAAATAGAAAAGGGTTTACAAGTGGCTTTAACATTAAGTTTGGTCTCTGATAGAAAGATGAAATCATGTTTGTGTTTTTTATTAGTGGCTTACCCCTCAGAACTATTATGGCCTTCCTAAACCCATCGTAGTTATAACTTAGAATTCTCATAGCTAATTAGAAGCTTTAGGTAGGCAACTTTCCTTGCCTTGTCAGACGATAATGAAGTTGGCGATGTTGAGAAAGATTTTTTTTTTTGTAATCTTTAATTGTCTAGTGGACCTTAGGTGCCTTTATTTTGGAGCAGCATCAAGGTTGTTATAGTTTGGAGACTAGATTTTGCAAATTGCCAAAGCTTTGAGAGGTTCATTTTCATTAGAGAAGGAATTAGTCTTTAGTGAAACAATGATGAACCCTTTCAAATATGGAGATGTAGTATCAACTAAAAATGCAAGAGGACCACTATCTTTTGCAACAAAATAAAGCAGAGGAGCATTGAACATAGAAGAGACAAAGTTGATATGAGTGTTAGGAAGAATTTCCCAATTATAAGAACCAAGCTCTTTAAGATAATTTTAACACCTTAGTTATATTATCGTTTTGATGAGTCTTTCATAGTGAATTTGAACCACTAAGTGATATTTCTTAGAAAACATTTCAAATCCCAACTCCAAAGTAGGATTTGAACCTGTACTTGAGGGGGTTTTCTATATAACTTAAAACCTTTCAAAGATTGCTCACTGTGGTTCCCTACTCATTGTGGCTCATCTTTCCTTAATTCTTTATATTATCTTAATTAGAGTGATTCTTTGCTCATTTTTATATGTAGAAGGTTTCTTAACTAATAGGCTCGTACCATGCGGTTACCCAATCCTAGTTCAATTATCACGCTTGAATAATTAATTCATTTTTCATGCAGGTTATACAGTTAACCATTGTAAATTTAATAATTTACATAACGGACTAGTACGTGAATAATTCTTCTCTTCTTCATTGCAAAATCTTTCCTGGTATAGCATAATGCACTCCCTTTCTGTGATCAACTATCTATATGGTTGGGTGAGGGAGAGTGAGATTTGAGAGAATTCTAGTAGCAAACTTTGCCAACTAGGCGTACAAGATTCAAGCTTAATGCATGACATGCTTGCTTACATAAATTCATGCTATCACTAGTGGAAAAATAACTTTTAAGACCAGTTAAAAAAGACATTTTAGACCGGTTCTGGATCCGGTCTTGATACAGCTGGTCTTAAAGTCTGCCACATTTTAGACTGGTTATGGAACCGATAATAAAAATAAGTTTTAAGACCGGTTATTTATAAAATCTTTCTAAAAATAAATATATGACAATGCTATTTTGACCAAGTTCCTTGTCTTTTCACTTACATACATACATCAAAGATTAAATTACATTAATGACAATGTTGTTATTCATTATGGCCAAAAGACTTTATACACACTCTTCTCTGGATGATGATCACTAGCTGGATTCAGAGAATCTATACTAAGACATATACCTCATATCCTTCATTTTCCTAAGATGACAACAAAAAAGTAGTTTTATATATACACCAATAACAATATACATAATTGAAATATAGTTTATGATAATAATTTTAGCTAACTAACCTTCAATGTAGTTTTATAAAGGGATATCCTCCCATATCCCTTCATGATGATCATTTCTTATGCAGTGTTCATTGTCTGCTTCATCTTCTTCATTCAATTCTGGTAGACCCCTAGAAAAAGAAGGAGTCTCAAGAAAAACATTCATTGAATGACTTTCCTAATTAATATCTTTTCCTTGGAGAGCTTCAGACCACATTTTATTTTCCTGATCAGTAACATGGAATACTTGTTTTGCTTGATATGCCATAATAAAAGGTTCATCTCCAAAACTTCTACTAATCAAATCAACCAATGTAAATCCCAACTGATCAATCATCACACCATTATTGACATCAACCCACTTGCATTTGAAAATGGAAAGTTTAACTTTAACATAATCAACCACCCAAATCTCTTCAATAACCCCATAATAAGGTATTGCTGCCAATCTACGATTCTTATCTTTCAAACTAGAGAAGTGCATAGATTCAGCCACTAATATAACCCTACTGTTTTGAACGGTGCTCCAATCATCAAGTGACTTCGTGTAAAATGTATAACCATTGATCACAGATAAAGTCTAACTTATGACATCAGCCTCAGGACCACGTGCTAACCATTTAATTGTATCACAAACACATTCTTCGTCGTCAACCTTTTGTTTGAACCAATGTGCAAAAGTTTTGTTATGCTCCCTAATTAACCTTTGTTTAGTCAATTTCCTTTCCATACAATTTCTTTATGAGTATTAATGTAATGTTGAACTTCATCAACATTATTCAAGATGTACAAGTGGACTTGTTGTAATTCATCAGGATCCACACTCTTTACTGAAGCCCCACGTCTACCGTCTTCTTCGTCATGACGTTCAGGAAGTCCAGTATGTCTTACATTTGACAAGTAATCTTGAAAAAACTCCATGGCTTCTTCAGAAACATATTTCTAAACAATAGATGCTTCAGGCCTGTTAGGGTTCTTCACGTACCCTCTTATGATTTTCATAGTTTTTTCAATTGGGTATATCCATCGTAAATGATAGGGCCATACAACTTGACTCCCTGACTAGATGAACAATTAGATGTACCGTGATGTCAAAAAAATAAGGAAGAAAAAGCTTCTCAAGCTGGCACAATATCAGATATCCTTCATTTTCCAGTTCATCAAATTTTTCTTTCTCAATGACTTTACTATAAATGGTATTGAAGAAGTAATAAAGTCTAGTCAAAATATGTTGAAGATCATATTCGGCAATGCCATGAATAGCTACTGGGAGTAGTTGTTGCATTAAGACATGATAATCATGAAACTTTAGCCCTACTAACTTTTAATATTTCATCGACACAAGCTTCCTTAAATTTAAAGAATACCCTGAAGGAACTTTCATGCCATGTAAACACTCACAAAAGCTTCTTTTCTCAAACTTAAATAAAGTATGAGCAGTTGGAGGACAAAAAGTTATCTTACCATATGGCTTTGGATACAAGTCTTCTCGTATCCCTATTTCTTGCAAATCTAATCTTGCCTTCACGTCATCCTTAGAACTACCTTGTATGCTAAGCAGTGTCCCAATAATACTATCACAAACTTTTTTCTCCAAATGCATGATCTCAATATAGTATCTGTAAAGACACAATTAGAGATTAAGGGCTAATGACTTTGAAATTTATTGTAATTAGTGTAATTAAGCACTTTTAGAGAAATGTGATGTGAATTTGATATAAATATACTTGGTGATAATTGAATAATCATACTGGAAACCAGGGGCAAAATAGTGGTTGAGATTTATTGGCTATCGGTCAGAATCCTGTGCTTTGAATTTATGTGATTTTACGAGGGGAAGTGAGCAAGATTATGCCAAATGGCATTATGTGGGCCAAAGGATCATGCACATAAGTCAAACATTCACTTTTCTCTCCTCTCTCTCTCTCCTATTCGGTTTTGAGCTTTGGGAAAGGAAAAATATATGCTTGCCTCTATCATCATCATCTCCATCATCTCTCATTGTCACTCTCCTCATCCTCCATTTCTGGTAAGCTTGAAGAAGAGAGAAGAAAAGAAAGGTAAGATTTTAATGTCTTTCTTGACCTCTAATGCTCTATACCTCTTCTCTAATGTTGTGTATCTCATTGAAAGCTTCATCTTGATGATTTCAGAATTTTGAAAGGTGGTGATTTGGGTGTTGAAAAAAATTTGAAAGTTGGAGAATCAAGGTTTGGTTCTAACAATTTGAAAAGGTAAGGATTTGGTGCTTTTTGGTATATTTATTGTGATTTTTTGTTGAGTATGATGAATTCTAGAATTTGCCCTGGTTTTATGCCAATTTATAATGCATGGATCATATGATTAATTATGTGGAACTGGTTTATTGTGGAGTTATTTGAGTGTTGGATATGGTTTTGAATTTTGGAAGTGAGTTGAATGAATTTAGGTATTATGTGTGTTATAGAGACCTAAGAGTATGAATTGTTGTTAGGATGGGTTTTGAGTATTTTGGAGGTTACCAATGGGTTCCTTATGGGATTTTAAGTGGGTATGAGCTTTGTGTTGACTTTGGGAACCATTGGGATCAGTATTGGCCAATCTAGGAATTTCTATCTTTTGCTGCGATATGACAATCTGATAAGCCTCACTCGAGTAAGGATAAGTCTCACTCGAGTGTTGTGCATATTTTCGCCCAAGTTCTTTCAGTTCTTTTTGCACTTCCATACCAAAAGCATGAGTGCACTTTCTGATTCATGAGTGATACATGCCATCAGTCGAGTGAGCATTGGTCCACTCGAGTACAAGTGTAATGCCATGTTAAGAGTTGCTCTCGGCCAAGCACTCTCTATGTCTCACTCTTGGGGACTCGAGTGTACTTCCAGTTCCAAAGTTTCTCAGCGCTCTCGGGTTCTCACTTCTTGTGTTGCACTTTAGGAAACTCAAGTGAATTTGGAGTAATCACTCGAGTGTAAAACTCCATGCTAGAGTGTTATGAGCACTTTTTGGTCATGGTTGTTGCTCACTATCAAACACTCACTAGTAAGAGCCATTCCCACTCGAGTGCAAACCTCCCATCACTCGAGTGAGGTCATCTTCACTCGAGTAAGCCAGCTGAAAATCAATGTTTTGCTTCCGAAAAGGGTTCTTTAAGGTAGTTTCTTCCAACCCTTTTAGAGTGTGTTTAGGCCTCTAATGGTCATCCTAAAGAGTTTAAATGATAACCAACTTAGAGTATTATAGAAATAAGTATTTCAAAAAAAGATTGATCGATTGTCCTTAATTTGGTTTAATGGATTCGACATTTGCCTTTGTTGTGATCAAATTGTGTTAGAGCACGTCAGGAAAGAACAAGGTAGTGACTCTTCTCTTATACTTTGTGTAAATGTATTGTATGTATGTTGTCATGCATTGTGTTGTTGCTGCTACTTTGTGATTCCTTGTGACGCCTTATGGATCTTTGTGATGCTGCTATATAGTGTTTACCGCGAAAGCCGGCATAGTAATTACAGCGAAAGCTGGCATAGTATTTACTGCGTAAGCGGGCATTAAGATTACAGTGAAAGCTGTCACATTGTGGTTATAGCCGTGAGTACTGTCGTTCATGGTGTGAGCCATGAATCATTGAGATGCTACTGAAAATGATCATATATGATATACGTTTATACATTGTATGAGTGATTTGTTTCTACTGGGATTCTCTTAAATCTTATTCTTTCCAATGACTAACATTTCAGGCAGGGCAAGTGGCTCAAAAGGGAAGTGGACAACCCAGAGCGGTTAGGATCTCTTAGAGACATTTTATTTGGTTGTTGGTTATCTGTTTTGGATTTGGGATTACTGTATATATTTTGGGTTATGAATATTATTTTTGGATATGTAATCCCCTATTTTAGGAAACTATACACCCATTTTATATATACATGTAACCCGGGATATGCCGGGATTTTAGTTTTATACTTTGCTATTTATCAATGAGATTTGATGTCTCAAGTAATTATGTTCGAAGCGTGAATGTGAAACCAGGCTGAATATATTTTGAACTATTTTCTGAATACCCTATCTTGAAGGTGAGGGATTATAAATGTTGATTTTTTCTTATTGGTCTCTATTTCACTTAAATGTCATAAAATAGATGTAATTACAGTGAGGGGGTTACATTTTTAGTATTAGAGTTGTAGTTCCTGGTAAGGGTAGAGTTTGCTTGGATAGCTCCTATAGTTTGGCCTTAGTGATAGAAGATCATTTGTGAATGATTGTTGTATGCAGTATGTGTTCTGGTTATGTGGATATGTGTGCTTTGTGGAACTATGTGTATACCATAATTGTTGGATTAATGGGGTGAGTTATTTGTATAATGAAAAGAGCAACAAAAGGTCACCCTAAAGTACAACAAGTAGATCCCGAGGTGGAGATTGCTAATGATAATCTACCAGACCCGTTACAAGAAATGATGGGGTTGATTCGAGATCAGCAAGACATGATAGCTGAGCCAGGAGAAGAGCTCAGAGTTGAGAGAGTAAAGAATAATGAGGGCCGGGGTCAGTCCACTCAAGAGGAAACCCGAGAAGAGACGGCAGAAGGGTCGGCGCGATCACTTGAGTCACCTCCTCGTGCTAGACCAGACCCGGAATCATATGGAGTTCTAGCTAGATAAGAAAGAGATCTTCAGTTTTGGGTATCCAAATTCTGTAAATACTTGCCTCCGGTATTTAAAGGGAGATTTGATCCTCAAGCAGCTGAAGATTGGCTAAACCGTCTTAAGAAGATTTTTAAGGTCCTTGAGTGTCCCTCAAAAGTGAAAGTTTGACTTGTGGTGTATAAGCTTAAGGTTGATATAGATCGCTGATGGCGAAATATTGCCTTGTCATTATGAAGCAAAAATATACCACTGAACTGGGAAGTGTTCCAACAACATTTTAATGAAAAGTATTTTCCCAAGTCGGTGAGGGTTAAGAAGGAGACTAAATTTTTGAACATCAAGCAAGGGGACACGGAGTCGTTTGATGATTATTTATCCCGCTTCGTCCGCTTGTCTCAGTATTCTTCCTATCTACGAAAGATGGATGATGAGGAGTTGAGCTCGGACATGTTGGTACGGGGTTTGAGGTATGATATGAGGAAAAGATTAGCCACCCACCAGTTTACTGAGCTCAAAAGGCGGTTGAGGAATGTCGGATCATAGAGAGCAATTTAAGAGAATTGTACCTAGCTAAGGCCGTTGTTAGCCGTAATGAGCCTAATAGAGGCAGTACTTCTCAAAAGCGGAAGGGCCTGGGATCATCTTTGTATAAGGGTAGTGGTAAGAAGCCCTACCTGTCTGGGAGTCGTGATCAGTAGAGAGCTCCTACAGTATGGACATGTCCTCATTGAACAAGTCACATCATGCAGGACTTATGATGGTCAGGTGATCTGTTTCAATTGTAAGCAAGTGGGGTATACATCCATTAAGTGCAGACAGCCACGACAAGAGTAGAGACCGAGCACTCAGGGCCAAATATTTGCTATGACTCATAAGGAGACTTGAAAATCCCTAGAGTTGATACAAGGTAAAGTCCTTCTTTATGGTAATGTGTTACAAGCATTGTTTGACTCGGGTGCTAGTCACTCCTTTATTGCCTTTGAATGTGTGAAGTGCCTAGGTATGAATGTGTATAAGTTACCATTCGATCTGATTGTGTCAACGCCGATGGGTATTAAGGTTGTGACTACAGAAGCCTGCTTAAATTGTGTTGTAACCGTTGAGGGTCATGAGTCTATAGTGGATTTGATTTGTTTACCGCTTTACCAATTAGAAGTTATTCTAGGTTTTGATTAGTTGAGAGCCAATAATGTGTTGTTAGATTATGGGAACAAGAGGATAGTATAACCTGTTTCTTAGAGTGACGAAGTTGTAAATGCCAGTATGAATTTCCTTTCTATGGCTAAAGCTGAAAAATATCTTGAAAAGGGTTGCCAGGGGTATATGGTGTTCATCTCTGTGCAAGGAGAGACCAATGAAACTTTGAGTGGTATACCCATGGTAAATGAATTTCCTGAGGTATTTCTAGATGACCTTAGCGGACTGCCTCCTGAAAGGGAAGTTCAATTTTCGATTGAAATTGTGCATGGAGCCAGTTTTATATCTAAAGCCCCATATCGTATGGCCCCAAATGAGATGGCAGAATTAAAGAAGCAGATTGAGGATTTGCTTGAGAAAGGGTTTATTCGACCTAGTGTGTCACCTTCAGGAGCTCCAGTGTTATTTGTGAAAAAGAAAGACAGGAGTCTTTGTTTGTGTATTGATTATCGAGAGTTGAATAAGATTACCGTCAAGAACAAGTACCCTTTCCCCATAATTGATGACCTCTTGAATCAAATATCTGGTGCATGTGTATTTTCAAAGATTAATCTAAGGTTAGGGTTCATCAGTTGCAAGTAAAAGCAGAGGATGTTCCAAAAACTACTTTCTGAATGAGGTATGGTCATTATGAATTCCTAGTGATACCGTTTGGGCTAACCAATGCACCTGTGATATTCATGGATTATATGAACTGTGTCTTTCGACAATATCTGGATCAGTTCGTTGTGGTATTCATTGATGATATTTTGATATACTCTAAGAGTATGGAAGAGCATGAGCATTATTAGAGAATTGTGTTAAATACATTGAGTGAGAAGCAATTCTATGCCAAACTGAGTAAATGCAAGTTTTGGCTTTCAGAGGTAAAATTCTTAGGCCATGTTATCTCGCGTGAAGGGGTCTTCATGGATCCTAGTAAAGTGGAAGCAGTACTGGACTGGAAGAGGCCAGAAACTGTTACGGAGATATGCAGTTTTCTAGGTCTTGCTGGTTACTAGCGAAGATTTATTCAGAATTTCTCTCTTATTTCCTTGACAATGACCAAGCTCACGAGAAAAGATCAACTGTTTGTGTAGGATGAATAGTTGAGATTTACTTCTAGATTTTAGGGGACATTACAGGAAGCCCTGGGAACTCAGTTGAGATTCAGTATGACCTATCATCCCCAGACATATGGATAGTCAGAGAGGACTATTCAGACACTAGAGGATATGTTACAAGCTTATGTCCTAAACTTTAAAGGGAATTGGGATCGCTTTCTTCCTCTTGCTGAATTTGCCTATAATAACAGCTATCATGTGAGCATCCAGATGGCGCCGTATAAAGCGTTGTATGGAAGAAAGTGCCAATCACCATTATGCTGCAATGAATTATTTGAGAGGAAGCTTTATGGGCCGGAGATTGTTGATCAAACTTCTTCACAGATTTGAATTATTCATAAGAGGCTTCTTGCAGCATAGAGTCGCCAGAAAAGTTATGCAGACAAAAGGAGAAGGCCTCTAGAATTTGAGGTTGGTGATCATGTGTTTCTAAGAGTGTCTCTAATTACGGGCATCGGGAGAGCTATCAAGAGAAAGAAACTGAGACCGAGGTATATAGGTCTTTTTGAGATCCTTGAAAGGATTGGGCTTGTTGCATACCGAGTAGCCCTACCTCTGAATTTGAGTAAACTCCACGACGTGTTCCACATTTCCCGAATGAAGAAGTACGAACTGGATCTTTCTCACATCGTTGAGTATGAGAAAATTAAGTTGCAAGACAACTTCATGTATGCGGTGGAGCCATAGTAGATTATTGTTCGAGAAGAACGACAGCTCATACATTAAAATATCCCCTATGTGAAAGTGATATGGAGGGGAATGACCTAGAGAGAACCAACTTGGGAAGCGGAAGAGGATATGCGAAGACAATATCCAGAGTTTATGGCTCAAGTAGTTTGACAAATATCGAGGGCAAAATTTATTTTTACGGGGGGAGAATTGTAATGACCCAATTGGAGATTAAGGGCTACTGACTTTGAAATTGATTGTAATTAGTGTAATTAAGCACCTTTGGAGAAATGTGATGTGCATTTGACATAAATGTACTTAGTGATAATTGAATAATCATAGTGGAAACTAGGGGCAAAATAGTAAAATTTGAAATTTACCAACCAATTGGTCAGTTACCAAAGAGGAAACTCGTTGGTGGCTAAAGATCAATGGTTGAGATTTATTGGCTATGGGTCAGAATCCTGTGCTTTGAGTTTATGTGAGCTCATGGGGGAAGTGAGCAAGATTATGCCAAGTGGCATTATGTGTGCCAAAGGATCATGCACATAAGTCAAACATTCACATTTCTCTCTTTTCTCTCTCCTATTCGGTTTTGAGCTTTGGGAAGGGAAAAATATATGCTTGCCTCTATCATCATCATCATCATCATCATCTCCATCATCTCTCATTGTCTCTCTCCACATCCTCTATTTCCGGCAAGCTTGAAGAAGAGAGAAGAAAAGAAAGGTGAGATTTTGAAGTCCTTTTTGACCTCTAATGCTCTAGACCTCTTCTCTATTGTTGTGTATCTCATTGAGAGCTTCATCATGATTATTTCAGAATTTTGAAAGGTGGTGATTTAGGTATTGAAAGAAATTTAAAAGTTGGAGAATCAAGGTTTGGTTCTAGCAATTTGAAGAGGTAAGGATTTGGTGCTTTATAGTATATTTATTGTGATTTTTGGTTGAGTATGTTGAATTCTAGAATTTGCCCTGGTTTTATGCCAATTTTTAATGCACGGATTATATGATAAATGATGTTGGAACTGGTTTATTATGTAGTTATTTGAGTGTTGGATATGGTTTTGAATTTTGGAAGTGAGTTGAATGAATTTGGGTATTATGTGTGTTATAAAGACCCAAGAGTATGAATTGTTGTTAGGATGGGTTTTGAGGTTTTTGGAGGTTACCAATGGGTTCCTTATGGGATTTTAAGTGGGTATGAGCTTTGTGTTGAGTTTCAGAACAATTGGGATCAGTATTGACCAATCTGGGAATTTCTATCTTTTGCTCCGATCTGGCAATCTGATAAGCCTCACTCGAGTAAGGATGAGTCTTACTCTAGTATTATGCATATTTTTACCCAAGTTCTTTCAGTTCTTGTTGCACTTACATGCCAAAAGCATGAGTGCACTTTTTGATTCACGAGTGATACAGGGCATCACTCGAGTAAGCATGGGTCTACTCGAGTGCAAGTGTAATGCCATGTTAAAAGTTGCTCTCGACCAAGCACTCTCTGTGTCTCACTCTTGGGGACTTGAGTGCACACCCAATTCCAAAGTTTCTCATCGCTCTCGGGTTCTCACTTCTTGTGCTGAACTTTCGGAGACTCGAGTGAATTTGGAGCAATCACTTGAGTGTAAAACTCCATGCTAAAGTGTTATGAGCACTTTCTGGTCATGGTTGTTGCTTACTATCAAACACTCACGAGTGAAAGCCACTCCCACTCAAGTGCAAACCTCCCATCACTTGAGTGAGGTCATCTTCACTCAAGTGAGCTAGCTGAAAAACAATGTTCTGCTTCCAGAAAGGGGTCTTCAGGGTAGTTTCTTCCAACCTTTTGAGCATGTGTTTAGGCCTCTAATGGTCATCCAAAAGAGTTTAAATGATAACCAACTTAGAGTATTATAAAAATAAGCATTTGGAAAAGAGATTGATCGGTTTGGTTTATAGGATTCAACATTTGCCCTGGTCGTGATCGAATTGTGTTGGAGCATGTCAAGAAAGAATAAGGTAGTGACTTTTCTCTTATACTTTGTGTAAATGTATTATATGTGTGTTGTCATGCATTGTGTTGGTGTTGCTGCTTTGTGACGCCTAGTGGAGCTTTGTAATGCTTTGTGCCTTGTGATGCTGCTGCATAATGTTTACCTCGAAAGCGGGCATAGTGATTACAGTAAAAGCTGGCATAGTGTTTACCGTGTAAGCGGGAAATGAGATTATAGCGAAAGCTGTCGTATTGTGATTATAGCCGTGAGTGCTGTCGTTCGTGGTGTGAACCATGAATCATTAAGATGCCGCTGAACATGATAATATATGCTATGTATTTATACATTGTATGAGTGATTTGTTACTACTAGGATTCTCTTGAATCTTATTCTTTCTAATGACTAACATTTCAGATAGGGCAAGTGGCTCAAAAAGGAAGCGAACAACCCAGAACGGTTAGGATTTCTTAGAGACATTTTATTTGGTTGTTGGTTATCTGTTTTGGATTTGGCATAACTGTATATATTTTAGGTTGTGATGTTATTTTTGGATATGTAATCCCCTATTTTGGGAAACTATACACCCATGTAACCCGGGATATGCCAGAATTTTAGTTGTGCACTCTGATATTTATCAATGTGATTTGATTTCTCATGTAATTATATTCGAAGTGTGAATGTGAGACCAAGCTAACTATATTTTGAACTGTTTTCTGAATACCCCATCTTGAAGGTGAGGGATTATAAATGTTGATTTTGTCTTATTGGCCTCTATTTCACTTAAATTTCATAAACCAAATGTAATTATAGTGAGGGGGTTATAGTGTCCCATATTAAGGTTTGGCCAATATGGAAGATTGAAGAAGATAGACCTCTTTGTCTATTTACTTTTGTCATTACTATTCTTTGCAGTCTTACCAAAGTAACATTCATTTTTTTCACCTTTTCATAAACTTGCTCTCCAATCAATGCCTTCATAGCATCTTCAAACACTTGTCCACCAAAAAAAGCTTTCTTTAATCTACAATATGGTTGGCCCTATCTAAAAAATGTCCTACGGCCAAGATAAACTTTCTTTCATCCATGTTGAAGTTGATGGTAGCATGTTCTATAACACACCAAATTCCAATTAAGGGCTAATGATGATTATTGAGGATAATTATTGAATTAAAGTGGAATAACCATGTGTTTGTGGCAATATTAATTAATATGCTATGATTAGTGGAAATTGAAAGAATGAAATTGTTGGGTAATTGGTTAGTGATTAATAGAGAAATTAATTACTAGCTAAGAGGAGAAATGAGATATGTGATTAAATGGCTAATGGAAGGATTAGAATGGCTAATTTGTGATTTATTTTGGGAGAGCTAATGACAAGTGGACATGTGGCATGTTTGGGAGAAGAGAGAAAAGTCAAATATCATTTGTTTATTATTTTCTCTTTCTTCTTCTTCCTCCATTTTGACTGACCAAGTAGGGAGGGAGTAGCTTCATCATTTTCTCTTCCTCCTCAAACACTCTTCTCTCTTTTCTCTTCTCATTTTTTCGGTGCCATTGTTGGGCAAGAGAGAGAAAAGAAAAGCTTATGATTAAGGTAAGAAAATGGCCTCTATTGCTCAAAATCTCTTCTCTAATATTAATCCTTGAGTTGAGAGCTTTAATTTGATAGTTTTAGTTTCTTCATTGGTGGTGATTTAAAGAATCACGAAAATCTGGAAGTTGGAGAATTAACAAGTGTCTTTGGAAAAGTTGAAGAGGTAAGTGAGACCAATCTTTCTATTTATGTTTCATGCCATTGTATGAAGTTCGGAATTTTTGGTATTTTTGGCCTTAAATTCGAAATTGAGTAGCATTGAGTATTTGGTATGTTATTGGTATGAAAATGGTACCTTGTAGTGACTTTTGGATAGATAGATTGATTGGAGGTTGAAATGTTAAGTTTGGTGGTTTTGGGATTTTGGTGTTTAATGTTGATTCAAACCGAAGCATGATAATAGGATAGGATTTTGGTAATTATGATGGTTCCTTGTGATTCCATGGGTGTTTTTGTGTGGGAGTAGCCTTGAGTAAAAGTTTGGGACCATTAGAATTATTTGGGCAAAGGTTAGTATGAATGGTCAGTTTTGCTGTGTTTTCTAGTTCTGATAAGATCACTCCAGTGTTTTGGGGTTCACTCGAGCTTGTGATGAATATCACTCGGGTAAAGTTGAGTATCACTTGAGTTCTGTGGCCATATTCATTGTTCTCTTCATTTTTTCTGTTGTGCTTTCTAGAAAATCTCAAAAGTGTATAGTCACACTGTGAGTGTTGATCCATCACTCGAGTGCAATGACCTATACTCGAGTACACCTCTTCATTGAAAACCCTTGTGCTCTCGGGTCCTTACTTTCTAGACTTCACTCTCTAGTGCTCGGGTGAGGTGTTTGGCTATCACTCGAGTGAGGTCCAGTATGCTCAAGTGTTATAGCCTCTGAAAAGTCCTTGTGCTCTCAGGTGTTCACTCGTTATCCTTTACTCTTTAGTACCCGAGTACAGACCGTACTGTCACCCGAGTAAGGCATTCTTCACTCTAGTGTCCTTACAATCTCACTCGAGTGAGGTCATCTTCACTTGAGTGTCGCAGTAGAAAATATCAGTTTGAGCTTTCAAAAAGGGATCTTTGGGGATAGCCTTCCAAACCTTTGAGCTATTGATAGAGTTATTTATGGGTACTCAAAGAGCAATAATGATAACCAATTAAGTATGAGAAGACATTGAGAATGGGAATAGAGAATTGATACTTCGTCACTCATTATGAATTATAGGATATGACGTTTTCCCTACTCGGGGGAAAACAGTTCCAGAGCATGCACGGAAGGAACGATCAGGTAATGATTTCTCTCTCATATTATGTATGATATCTGGTACGCATGATTTGTCATAGTGTTTGTGAAATGTGAAATTGTGCTTGGTGAAGTGTGAAGGAAAAATGTGCCATAGTCTATTATAGCGTGAGCACTTCAGCGGGAGCCATCGTAGGGGGTTGATGCTTATCACACCTACCCCGACCATTCAACTGTCGTTGTAATCGACATGGATCTATTGTGAACTGTAATCCGGCCAATACAGCTATATATTGTTAACTATTATATGAAACCTAGCTGTGGTGAAATATATATATTGTTGTGAACTATGATGTGTGCGATACAACGTGAACAATTCAGCGTGAGCAAACGTAAGGGTGGCGTTCGTCATACCTACCTTTGCCGCTGTAATTGCCGTTGTAATGTGATGGGTGTGTTATGATTGCTTTTATGCCTTATTGTTGTGCACATTATGAGTAATTTGACACTACAGGGATTCTTTAAAATCTCACTCTCCCAAAAACTAAATTTTTAGACAGGTTTGAAGGATCAAAAGGAAAGGGGGTGACGAAGAGCGGTTGAGCTTGGGATCGAGAGTTTTATTTTGATCAATGGTTATCATGTATAAAATCATTTAGATATTTTATGCTAAATAGTTGTGTATATTTGATGGATAGTATAGTTTTGTGTAATCCGCTAGTAAAGGGAAAGAGATTATGGGCATTATTGTTTTGTAAGACCCTTTACTAATTAATAGAACCTGAGTGTGTCAAGAATTTATGCTATACTCTGATATGTATGAATTAAATCAACCTGAACAGGCCATTTTGTATTTGTAATGTGAATATGAGACCTTGTGAGCAGGGTTTTGAAAATTTTTTTTATAGGCTCTAATTTTTGGAAGTTTGATTTTGTTTAAGTCCCAAATCAGCTAAGGTCTCTAATTTCACTTAATTACTTGATTATAAACATAATCTCGGTTTAGATCGTGAAGGGGGTTACATGTTCCTTCTTCACAAATCGGATATGCTTTATAACACTATATCCTGATAAGTTTCCATATGCAGGGAAGTCATTTATAGTACAAAAGATCATGACTCGCATTTTAAAAACTTCCTTCTTGTTCTCGTCAAAAACATCAACACCTTCATCCCACAACTCTTTCAAGTCTTTGATCAAGGGTTCCGGGTAAACATCTATGTCATTTTCGGGTTGTTTTGGTCCCGAAATCAACATAGACAACATGATATACTTTCGTTTCATACATAATAGAGGAGATAAGTTGTAAATTACCAACAGAATAGGCCATGAACTATGTATACTGCTCAGGCTACAAAAAGGATTCATGCCATCCGTGCTAAGCCCAAGCCTAAGGTTCTTAGGCTCTTCACCAAAAGCCAGGAAATAATTGATCAATTTTCTTCCATTGAGAAGAATCATCTGGATGTCGAAGCTTTCCATCAGATATCCTCTCATCCACATGCATCTCAAATTTCTTGCATCATTTTCATTAGTAAACAAGAGCTTAAATATTGGTATGATTGGAAGGTACCACAACACTTTTGCAGGAGTGTTATTTGATTTGTACCTCAGGGTTTCACATATGGTTTCACATATAGGACACTATTGTTCCTTTTCATTCTTTTTACTATACAATACACAATCATAGGGCATGCATGGATCTTTTTATACTTCATCCCTAGTGGACACAATATTTTCTTAGCATCATAGTATCGAGAATGCAATATATTATCATCTGGAAGCATGTCCTTAAAAGCCTCAAGTGTTTCTAGAAAACTCTTGTCACTCCATCCATGCCGTGCTTTCAAGCTTACCAATTTCAATACTGGTTTCAACAATTGGTATCTTTTACACCCCGGGTACAGCGGCATCTCAGCATCAGTGCACATATTACCATATGCATGTGATTGCTCAAAAGCCTCTTCTCCTACATCCCGAATAATATCCTCTATCCGATCATCTATACCTGTGTCATTATCATCAAAGTTCACTCCCCCTATTGAGATGAACTTGGTATCTCTAATTCTTGACTATGCCATACCCATACTATATAACTAATCCTTCACAAATTAAATGTGTATATATATCTGCAGTACTTAGTTGTTTCTCATTCAAACATACTATATAAGGGCAATAAAACTTACTACTACCATCATCGGCATTTCTTCTAGCGAAGTCTAAAAAACCCCTGACCGCATTATCATATTCAACACTCGTACGTTTAGCGTTTATCCAACTATGATCTATACTCAACACTTGTAGCACCCTACATCCAACAACAAAAGGATAGACAAAAAAACATCAACTATAGAGTTTTAGAGATTTCAACGAAATTAACATACAGCATTTGAAACTAGTATGGTTTAAACAAACCAATAATATTGACAATAATCAAACAATCACACTAAATTAAAACAGAACATAGAGTGGTATTACTCCAAGCCAAAACTCACGGTTGTAATTAAAAGTCAGAGCATATATCTAATAAGAATGTGAAATTTTTTTTCCAGATTACGTTATCAAAAAACAGTTGGATTTCCAACAAACTATAATAACAACTTGTGGGAATTAAGTGCTCAAAACAATAACAAGAACCATTTTTTCATAGAACATTATTAATTATTGAACCATGTACAACTAAATAACATATCGAACACGTACTAACCTGATTGAAGACCATGGAGTGAGCTTCAACCCAAAGTCACGGTGGCATCGACTAAGGTTAAAATGAAGTCCTCAAATTCATGGCACTGACAAAGGGAAGTCAAGGCAGAGGAGAATGGTCACTACGGAGAATAGAGGTGGCGACAGAGAAGACTGACAATAATCAAAGAACAGCGACGATGAACATAGCAATGACAGCGGTAATGATGGAGGAGAGTTGAGCAAATGAGGGATGGGACGTCATGGATGAGTTCAGAACAAGAACGGACAGAGCTCATAGAGAAATGGCACAAAGAGAAGAAAGGGTTCATAGATCGCGCGATCTGGGCATAGGAGTAAAAATATGGGCAAAAAAACTTACCTTTTAGACCGATTTTTATAAAAATCGGTCTTAAATGTAAGATCGGGTTTTTTTAAAACCCAGTCTTAAATGTTTAACATTTAAGATCGGTTTTAGAGAAACTGGTCTTAAAATGTTAAAATTTTTAACATTTAAAATGTTTTGAAATTTAAGACCGGTTTTTATAATAACCGGTCTTAAATTTTAAACATTTAAGACTGGTTTTTCTATGAACTAGTCTTAAATGTTTTACATTTAGGACCGATTTTTATAGAAACTGGTCTTAAAATGTTAAAACTTTTAATTTTTTAAATATTTTCATATTTTTAGACCGGTTTTATTTATAACCGGTCTAAATAAATTGTTTAAGACAGGTTTTTTAGATCCGGTCTTAGAAGTTCAATATAATTACAGAACTGCCACCACGCAAATTTTTAAGACCTTATTCGCCAAAATCGATCTAAATGTGGTAGTCTAAAAATGGATTTTTCCACTAGTGTATAATAATGACATACTAGCATGATCAATGCTTTACACATTACATCTATGGTCATAGCATAATAAAAACAGAGCTTCCATTATTCATACATGCTTCATACCATTCATCAAAGCAATTAAACACATCAATGCATAAGCATACTTATCAAGTATATGCAAGCCAAAAAAGTTATACTACCATCTATCTTCAAGTTCGCTTCTTGTACTTTTTCTTCCAACCATCGAAGTTGCTTCAAAATTCTCCTATTCTTCTTCCTTGTCATCTCATAGCCCTAGATAAATGGTCATATTATTAGAGCTATGACAAATAAATGTCTAGTGGGCTACTTTAGCCTCTAGGACTTCTCTTTATTCTTTGAGCCCATACTTGTCCCAAATTTTACTAACCCAAGACACCTTGGTTAATTAACCTTAAAGTTAACACATTAGACTCAATGGGTATTTAATGGACCCATACTAACTTTATGGGCTTTACCTAACCAATGAAGTTCAAATTAATTACTAATTACCTATACTTTCTTATTTTACCCTAATTACCAAAATCTACCAGAATTTTCAATAATATTTGAAAATTCATAACTAAATGTACAGATGTCCAATTTTGATGATTTTAATTGCTATATGACCCCTAATTAGTATATTTTTAGCGAATAATATAGCAATTACTCTTATGGATTCACATCAATACAATATCTCACTTAATTGATTATTGCCCCATATTTGCTAGTTTTTCAGACCAAACTTTGGAAATTCATAATTAATAGTAGAAAATCCAAATAGGTTGGTTCTGTTAGATCTCATGTTTTGATGATAACAAAAGAATGGTTTAAAAAGGAAATGTTTAATAATCAAGCTTGAACTAAGTAATGACAGGAATAAGCTTTACTTGAGGTAAGCATGGAAGTAGTGAAGATTGGGAAAGAGAAAATACTGAGGAACTTGATCAGAAGCAAATCTTCTAAAGGCATTACTCGAGGCGCTACTCGAGTAATGAGACAAAACTTGAAGTAACCGAGGAGAACTTCCAGTAACCTGCCACTATTACTCGAGGCGCTACTCGAGTAACCAGGTAAAATTTTAAGGTTGCTCTCGGCCTGCCAATGTTACTCGAGGAGCTACTCGAGTAACCATGTGAAAACTTCCAGTTGCCTTCAAGTTTTCCCAATAATACTCGAGGAGCTACTCGAGTACCTTTGTTTCAGAAAATATGTACTTCTCGGCAGTTTGTACCACTGCTAATGTTACTCGAGGCGCTACTCGAGTAACCCTGTGAAAACTTCTAGTTGACTTCAAGTTTTCCCCATGATACTCAAGGTGCTACTCGAGTAACTGTGTATTTGAAAATGTGAAGCTCTCGGCACTTTGTACCACTGCCAATGTTACTCGAGGAGCTACTCGAGTAATGCACCAAGGTGAGTGAAAACTTGAGGTTAGTACCCGATTAACTTGAACTCTCTTTATTTCATCTTCCTCAAGTCCTTATGGTTTAAGTGGATTCCTCGAGTATGTACCCCAGTATATGCAAATGTTTTCAAAGTAAACTTCAAGTCATTACCAGAGTAAATCATGTTTAAAAGTCTCAGTTACTCGAGGTGTTACCCGAGTAACCTATGCAAAAATGAATGCATTACTCGAGTTCCTACTCGAGTAATGAGGTATTTGCTCTCGGCCTTGAAATCCTACCAATATTACTGGAGTAGAGCATCGAGTAATCAAAAGTTTTTCAAAGGATTACTCGAGGTGTTACCCCAGTAATCTATGAAGTTGCAGAAGCATTACTGGAGTAGCTACCCGAGTAAATAACTATTCTAAAAGGTTTGAAATTTAGTTTACTCTATGCACTACCTGAGTAATCTTGTTTCTCTTCATTGAATTTCAAATAAACAATGATTTCACGATGTTACTCGAGGAGCTACTCGAGTAAACTTTAAGGGTTACTCGAGGAGCTACTCGAGTAAGCATACCCAGAAATTTAGAAATCATTCAAACTTTCATTATATTGTTTCCTATATGATTAACATTTCATTGTATTAGCATTCTTAGTATATTTACAGAGAAACAATGTAGAAATCATATCAAGAGATGAAAGTCAAAAGAAACGTTCAAATGCCAACCACCGCCAACGGATATTTTTCAAAAACTTGAAAAGTCAATAGTGGCTGCGCACTCACCAACGGACGAAAGGAAGTGTTCCAACGGTTATCACCAACATACCTATATATATGGGAACCTTCAAATAGAGAAGAACAACCAAGCACACATACGAACGTATCATTAAGTTCATTGCTCTGTTTTCACGTTGAAATTGTATTTCTAAACTTCAGTGATTATCATTTACTCTATAAGAGAGATATTTCATTCAAACTCAATATTTGTTATTGAGATAACTTAAGGTTGTGGAACCTTGAGTTGGGATTGGATTACAACCTGTAAGGGGGAGCGATTGTCCAGGTGAAAGGAACTTGCTTGTACTGAGGTGCCAAGAACCCACTGAATCTTGGAAGCTATAGTGAAACTCTCAGAGAAGCTCTGAGGACTGGACGTAGGTCAAAGTGGTTGTGACCGAACCAGTATAACTCACGGTGTACACTTCGGTGATATTTCTCCTTCCTTATTACTGTTTTAATTCTTTTGTCAAAGTTTTATATTTTCAAAAGAATTTTCAGTTTCACCCAATTCACCCCCCCTCTTAGGTGAAACGCTTGATCTAACATTTGGTATCAGAGCGTAGGTCTTCTTGTTAAGGTTTACAGCCTAAGAAGGATCCAATGGCAAGCATGGGTGAAGGAATTCTTCCCGACGGAGCATCTATCACTAGACCCCCTGGTTTCAATGGAGAACACTTTTCTTTCTGGAAAGCTAAGTTCAGAGTGTTCGTGATGGCTACTGAATATGGGCTATGGGATGTAATTGAGAGTGGAAATTATCAACCTACAAAAGTTGTAGATTCTCAGAAAATTCCAAAGACGCCAGCGGAATATGATGAGAATGACAAGAAACTTATCATTCTCATAGCAAAGCAATTCTGATGTTGCAAAGCGCTTTGAGTCAAAGTGAATATTTCAGAATTTGCACACTCCCAACAGCAAAGCAAATGTGGGAAGCTTTAGAAATAGCTCATGAGGGAACTTCGGGAATAAAGGAGAATCGAATCAACACCTTGGTCACCGAATTCGATTTACTTCGAATGAAATCAGGTGAGTCAATTTCTGAATTCGAACTTAGATATACTCATCTTGTTAATCAACTTGCAGCTCTTGGAAAAGTCTATGATCAGCACACCCAAGTACGAAAGATTTTGAATATTCTTTCTAAAGAGTGGGAAGCAAAAGTTACTGCAATGGAAGAAGCAAAATGAGAATCAATTAGATCAGTTGCTTCTCTATTTGGAAGTCTTTCTGAATATGAAAGCAAACTAAAGTTCAAAAGAGAACTAGATGACATTGGCGACAAGAAAAAGAAAGGTCTAGCTCTAAAAGCGAAAGAAGAAAATCAGGATGAGGATGAAGAGTTCGACGATGACGAAATGGGTCTAATCATAAAATGGTTCAGAAAGTTCTACAAGAAAGGTCAAGGATTCAAACATTTTCAGAAAGGAGGAAATAGTAGCAAAGATCATATCATTTGCTATGAATGTGGGAAACCAGGACATATCAAGTCAGAATGTCCAGATTTGAATCAAAAGAGCAAAGAAAAGAGAAAAGGTAAATTCTTCAACGAAAAGAAAGCCTTTGTATCTGCTATATGGGGTGACAGCTCCTCAGACGAAGAAAGCGGTGAGGAAGAGGTAGCTAATATATGTCTTGTTGCTCAAGAAGAAACAGAAGAAGAGGTAAATGATTCTGAACCTACCTATGATGAATTACTTTCGGAATATAATGCTTTACATTCTGAATTCATCAAAGTAGTTAAAGAATTGATTGTTGTTAAAAAGAAAAACTTGATCTCACAAAAACTCTTGAAAAATTCACACAAGGAAGTGAGATGCTAAACGTTATTTTAAAAGCTCAACGATTTGTAAATGATCGATCTGGAATTGGATATGATCCAAAATCAGATAAAAGAAAAGGAAGAAAGAAAGCAGGAGGTAAGTCATATTTGAATTATTTCCAACATTCTGTGCATACGTCAAATCCTTTTGCATTTTGTAATTATTGTAATAGAAAAGGACACCATACATCTTCATGCATTCATAAGAAGAAAAGAACAATAGGAACCTACAAATGGGTACCTAAAGGCACATATGTTCAGAAAATCATTTATACTAACCCAAAAGGACCCAAAAAGAAGTGGGTACCTAAGACTTAGTCATTTGATTGCAGGTATGTCTGAAAGCATCCAAAAATAACAAGTGGTTCATAGACAGTGGATGCTCTAGACATATGACCGGAGATTTCGAAAGTTTTACCACATTGCAACCTAAGGAAGGAGGAAAGGTAAAATTTGGAGGAAATCAATCCGGAAAAATAGCAGGAATTGGTGAAATCAAAAATGACAAAGGCATACAAATCAAAGATGTATATTACGTTGAAGGCTTGTGTCATAATTTGCTGAGTGTAAGTCAAAGTGCAGATAAAGACAACTGGATAATATTTGATTCAGAGGAATGTCTAATTATCAACAAGAAAGACTTACTACTTGATAAGAAGAATATCAAGGCTAAGCTTAGAGCAAAAAGGGAAGGTAACTGCTATACCTTAGATATTAGTAGAAATGAATCTGAAAACTGTTTTCTGAGTAATGTCGATGAAAGTTGGCTATGGCATAAAAGATTGGCTCATGTCAATATGCATCAACTAGGAAAATTACTCAAAAAGGATTTAGTCCTTGGTTTACCCAAAGTAAATTTCAAAAATGATTTGATTTGTGATGCATGTCAAAAGGGTAAACAAACTAAATCATCTTTTAAATTGAAAAATGAAATTTCAACAAATAGACCATTACAATTGTTGCATATGGATTTAGTTGGTCCAGCAAGAGTAAAGAGTCTTGGTGGCAATCTATATTCATTGGTCATTGTTAATGATTTCTCAAGATTTACATGGGTTATTTTTCTATCATCAAAAGATGAAACCTTTGAGGAATTTATTGTTTTTGCCAAGAAAGTGCAAAATGAGAAAGGTATGTCTATTGCAGGTATTAGGACTGATCATGGTGGAGAATTTGAAAATCAAGCCTTTGAAGAATACTGTGATACTAATGGCATTGATCACAATTTCTCTGCTCCAAGGACGCCTCAACAAAATGGAGTTGTGGAACGTAAGAATAGAGTGCTCACACAGATGGCTAGATCATTGCTAAATGAAAAGAATGTGTCTCAAGTGTTTTGGGCTGATGCTATGAGTACAGCATGCTATGTTTCAAACAGAGCATATATCAGAACAAAACTTGGAAAGACACCATATGAACTATACAAAGGAAGAAAGCCAAACATTGCTCATCTACACATCTTTGGTTGTAAGTGTTTCATTCATAATAATGGTAAAGATAACTTAGGAAAATTTGATTCTAAAACTGATGAAGGAATTTTCCTAGGTTATTATAACCGAAGTAAAGCATATAGAATTTTCAATAAAAGAACTTGTGTTGTTGAAGAATCAATTCATGTTGTATTTGATGAATTTGAATCCTCTGACAAAACCATTGATGAAGAACAGGAAGTTGTTTTAAATCAAGAAAATGGTCAATCTATTTCTAAGTCTCTTATTCCAGAGGTTGATGAAACTAAGGAAGAAGAGCAATCTCTAGGTCAACCAAAAGCCTGGAAATACAATAGAAGTCATCCCTTAGATCAAGTCATAGGAGATGTGAATGAAGGGATCAAAACCAGAAATAGAGTTTTCAATGAAGTAAGTTTTTCTGCATTCATTTCTGAGATTGAATCTTCTAACATTGATGAAGCCCTATCAGACAATGATTGGGTCATAGCAATGCAAGAAGAACTAAATCAATTTGAAAGGAATCAAGTTAGGGATTTGGTGCCCCGACCCAAAGATCATACGATCATTGGTACTAAATGGGTATTCAAAAACAAACTCGATGAATCTGCAATTATTGTCAGAAACAAGGCAAGATTGGTGGCCAAAGGCTATAATCAGGAAGAAGGAATTGATTATGAGGAAACATATGCTCCAGTGGCTAGATTGGAAGCTATACGTGTACTCTTAGCCTTTGCATGCATCAAAGGATTCAAACTCTATCAAATGGATGTTAAGAGTGTTTTTCTAAATGGTTACATCATGGAAGAAGTATATGTAGAACAACCTCCAGGTTTTGAAGATGTCACTAAACCGGACCATGTTTTCAAACTTAAAAAGGCTTTGTATGGTTTAAAACAAGCTCCTAGAGCCTGGTATGAAAGGCTTAGTAAGTTTCTCATTGATCAAGGTTTTGTACGGGGAAAAGTTTGTAAGATCAAGCGTTTCACCCAAGAGGGGGGGGGGTGAATTGGGTGATACTGAAATTTCTTTCGAAAATATAAAACTTTGACAAAAGAATTAGAACAGTAATGAGTAAGGAGAAATATCACCGAAGTGTACACCGGGAGTTATACTGGTTCGGTCACAATCACTTTGACCTACGTCCAGTCCTCAGAGCTTCTCTGAGAGTTTCACTATAACTTCCAAGATTCAGTGGGTTCTTGGCACCACAGTACAAGCAAGTTCCTTCACACCTGGACACTCGCTCCCCCTTACAGGTTGTAATCCAATCCCAACTCAAGGTTCCACAACCTTAAGTTATCTCAATAACAAATATTGAGTTTGAATGAAATATCTCTCACAAAGAGTAAATGATAATCACTGAAGCATATGAATATAATTTCAACGTGAAAACAGAGCAATGAACTCAATGAATCGTTTTTGTGAATGCTTGGTTGTTCTTCTCTATTTGAAGGTTCCCATATATATAGATATGATGGGGATGACCGTTGGAACGTTTTCCTTTCGTCCGTTGGTGAGTGCGCAGCCACTGTTGACTTTTCAAGTTTTTGAAAAATATCCGTTGGCGGTGGTTGGCATTTGAACGTTTGATTTGACTTTCATCTCTTGATATGATTTCTTCATTGTTTCTCTGTAAATATACTAAGAATGCTAATACAACGAAAGGTTAATCATATAGGAAACAAATCAATGAACGTTTGAATGATTTCTAAATTTCTGGGTATGCTTACTCGAGTAGCTCCTCGAGTAACTCTTGAAGTTTACTCAAGTAGCTCCTCGAGTAACATCGTGAAATCACTGTTTGTTTGAAATTTAATGAAGACATACAGGATTACTCGGGTAGTGCATGGAGTAAACTAAATTTCAAACCTTTGTGAACAGTTACTTACTCGGGTAGTGCCTCCAGTAATGCTTTTGCAACTTTATGGATTACTGGGGTAATACCTCGAGTAATCCTATGGAAAACTTTTGATTACTCGATGCTCTACTCCAATAACGTTGGCAGGATTTCAAGGCCGAGAGCAATTACCTTGTTACTCGAGTAGCTCCTCGAGTAATACATTCATTTTTGCATAAGTTACTCGGGTAGCTCCTCGAGTAACTGAGACTTCTGCATATGATTTACTCTGGTAATGCCTTGAAGTTTATCTTTAAAACATTTGCATATACTGGGGTACATACTCGAGGAAGATGATAAATAGAAATCAAGTTAATCGGGTACAAACCTCAAGATTTCATTTACCTTAGTACATTACTTGAGTAGCTCCTCGAGTAATATTGGCAGTAGTACAAAGTGCCGAGAGCTTCACATTTTCAAATACACGGTTACTCGAGTAGCTCCTCGAGTATCATGAAAAACTTGAAGGCTGACTGGAAGTTTCTGACCTGGTTACTCGAGTAGCTCCTCGAGTAACATTGGCAGTAGTACAAAATGCCGAGAGCTCCACATTTTAGAATACGAAGGTACTCGAGTAGCTCCTCGAGTATCTTGGGGAAAACTTGAAGGCCACTGGAAGTTTCCACATGGTTACTCGAGTAGCTCCTCGAGTAACATTGGCAGGCCGAGAGCAACCTTGAAGTTTTACCTGGTTACTCGAGTAGCGCCTCGAGTAATGGTGGCAGGTAACTGGAAGTTTTGCCTATTTACTTCAAGTTTTGGGTAATTACTCGAGTAGCTCCTCGAGTAATGCCTTATAAAATGCACTTCAAATTAAGTTCCTTAGCATTTTCTCTTGGCCAATCTTCACTACTTCCATGCTTTCCTCAAGTAAAGCTTATTCCTGTCATTACTTAGTTCAAGCTTGATATTTAAACATTTCCTTTTCAAACCATTCTTTTGTTATCATCAAAACATGAGATCTAACAAAGTTGATACAACATTATTTATAAATCGAAAACGTGATGATATTTTAATTGTTCAAATATATGTTGATGATATTGTTTTTGGTGCTACTAATGAATCTCTGTGTAAAGAATTTTCTGAGATAATGCAGGGAGAGTTTGAGATGTCGATGATGGGAGAATTAAATTTCTTTCTTGGTTTGCAAATCAAACAAAGAAAGAATGGAATCTTCATATCTCAAACAAAGTATTTAAAAGAGCTATTGAAGAAGTATGGAATGGATGAAGCAAATGGCTCAGACACGCCTATGAGTTCAACAACGTTGCTTGATGCTGATGTCAAAGGGAAAGACTACAATATCACAAAATATAGAGGAATGATTGGATCATTACTCTATCTCACGGCAAGCAGACCAGACATCCAATTTAGTGTTGGCATATGTGCAAGATATCAATCGGCGCCAAAGGAATCACATGCTGAAACGGTCAAACGAATCTTTAGATACCTTGCAGACACACCAGAATTGGGTCTGTGGTATCCCAAAGGAAGAAGTGAATATTTAATCGCTTATTCAGATTCTGATCATGGAGGATACAAGACAGACAGAAAGAGCACCAGTGGACAAGGACAATTTCTTGGAGGATCTCTTGTATCATGGTTCAGCAAGAAACAAAATACAGTGTCTCTTTCTCAATGGAAGCCGAATATGTTGCAGTCTCAAGTTGTTGTGCACAAGTGATATGGTTAAAACAACAACTACAAGATCTTGGTATATACCTCAAGGAAATACCAATCTATTGTGACAATACAAGTATGATAAGCTTGGCAAAGAATCCAGTTCAACACTCTAGAACCAAGCATATCGATGTCAGACATCACTTCATCAGAGATCATGTTCAAAAGAAGGATGTGAAAGTGATATTCATTCCTACTCATCTTCAACTAGCTGATATCTTCACAAAACCCCTTGCAAAAGATCAATTTCTATTCATTAGAAGAGAATTGGGAATGGTAAATCCCAATGAGTTATAAGAAATTTATGCATTTCATAATATTAGATGAAGTCACTTGATAATGTTTTGATGATTACTAACTTAAGCATCGGAGTATGTAGAAATGTGTTTTGCAGGAAGAAAGAAACTCTGTTTTGGGAAACAAAAACAGAGATAATCAGAGGATACATTTACTGGAGTACCAACTTGAAGTTTTGGCTAAGACAGAAGCAATACCCGAGGAGCAACTTGAGGTAAAGAAGCATGTTACTCGAGTATGTACTCGAGTAATGGTCCCCAAAACTGGAAGTAACGGATCAAGTTATTTGATTTTCAAATATAACGGTTCAGTTTTCAAAGAAATGAAGAGTCAGAAGTTGAGAAGCTGTTTACCCGAGGCAGGCCTCGAGTAAACTTGAAGCTTACTCGAGGAAGGCCTCGAGTAATGTCTGAGTTCAGATTCTCAAAGTGTTGAATAATGACTCAAATCTGAATCAAATGGACTATGAATGATCGAGGGAACATCCATGGATAATTACTATATTATTCATGCCAGGTACGCAATTTAAATGAATTATTTTTGAATTTTTCTGCATAAACACTCGAGGAAGGCCTCGAGTAAACTTGAAGTTTACTCGAGTAAGGCCTCGAGTAATGTCGGGTGTTAGGTCTTTATCTTGCGCAAACTCGGTCATTTCCACAAAATCTCCTCGAGTAAATCACTATACACCCTCACCAAAACTTTTCACAATCGATTCCTTGCCTCATTTCCGTCAAAACCCAACTGATTTCAAGTCCAAAAACTTCCTATTTTGTTCAAAATCCTTCTGCCCTAAACTTGCGTCAGTTGCCCTGTTTTACTGTGATTTTTGATTTTCTATGTTTCAAGATGGTTAGAACCAAGAATCTCAACTTCATAGATTCCTCTGATTCACAACAAAACCCTGATCTTCTTTCTCCTCCTCCAACAAAAAGAAGAAAGTTAATCCCAAGACCAAAAGCCAAAACTCCTCTTAAACCTCAACCACAACCTAAAGCCAAAGGTGTGGTGATCAAAGAGCCTATTGTGACTAGGGCTCAGTCTAAAAGGAGCACATCTACTGGAAGAAGCAAAGGTGCCAAAACTCCCTCACCTTCTCATTCTGATTCCTCTACACCCTCATTCACTCCAAAGCCTATCAAGAAGCCAAAATATGACAAAAATATGGCTAAGGCAATGGCGGGGATCATTGACCAAATGGAGAAGGGTCAATCATCCAAGAAATCCAAGATTCCAGAAGCAGAGATCACTACCCCTCCAAAGGGATTCAATGTGGGCAATCTGGTGGAATCTCCCAAGTACCTGACACAATTCTCAGGAAGAAAAGTGTGTAAGACACACTATGTAGATCTCAGGCTACTTCAAGAGGTATTGAAGCACGATCTTAGTCCTTATCTAGATCCTTTTATGCCTTGGTTGTCAATTAGATTACCTTTTTGCATAAAGGTAATCACTCATTTCTATTGCAACCTAGAGATAATAGATGAACCTAACCGAACTTCTGTAGAGGAAGAGATGACCACAACTGTGAGAGGTCAAAAGATTTTGATTTCACCTTCCAAAATTAACTTGTGGTTAGGAATAGAGAACCCCCCTGATGATATATATTCTGAGCTTGAGCCAAATCAAATTTTCACTATCCTAAAGCCCGGTGAGTTAGTTGGCCCTCTAAATTTTAAACCAAGTGATATGTGTGATCACCATAGGGTTCTTTGGTACATTTACTCTAGGTCCTTATTAAATAAAGCCAACAACTACACCCATTTCTTTGATAGGGACTATAGATGGTTTGCTTCACTTCTCTTAAAAGAGCAAAAGGATCTGGGAGAGTATATATTTTCAGAAATGAAAAGGTACAAAGTGGATGGAAAGGGTACTACTCCAATGCCATATCCCCAAATTGTGTCTCTTATCCTGAAAGAGAACAAAATATGGTACTTGGATAGTAAGGAGCCAATTGAAAGGATGACCCCAGTGGGGAGGAACCAGATTGGTAAACTGAACATCGACATCCCTCTTAAAGGCCCACTGGAGTCTTGGTCCAAGAAGAAGCGAAAGGCTACTGAGGCAGAGACCAGTAGGATGGATGACACTCAGTCATCGGCTCCAGCTGCTACCACATCTTCACCATCCTTCCTGAATGCCACTCTCCAGCACTTTATGGAGAATATGCTTAGAGGCTTTCATGTGGACATAGCTAACACAAATACTGAGCTTATTACCCACATGAACACAAAAATGGGAGAATTGGTTGAGAGAATGGATAGAAGACATGAGGAACTGCTAGCAGAGCAACGTGCCCAGGGAGAGACTTTGAGACTGATACTGGCACGATTGGATTCCTTGGGTCCTGGACCTTCTGCCGGTCCTTCCTCATCTGCACCACCACCACCACCTTCAGTAGACCCTCCTTCAGACAATATTCCCATTCCCGAGGCTGAACCATCTACCCCTCTGGTTTCTGATCCACTTGAGCCTCAAGGGAAAGATATCTTATTCACAGTGGATGATTCTGATACCCATGAAACCACACATATTATCATCGATGATTCACCTCAAAAGCCACAACCTGAAACCACCTCTAAACCTATTCCCTCTCCTACTCACACTGAGGAGATATCTCCCTCTTCATCTCCTGAAAAGCATACACCTGAGGTTGAGATTTCACCTGAGATTCAGACCACCCTGGAAAGAGAAACCTCTACTATGGTTATCTTCCAACCTTCTCTTCCCGGTGATGACATCCATATCCCTCCACTTCATCTGCCTGATCCAGTACCCTCTAGCTCATTTGATTCTTTAGAATCAAATGATTCTATGGTCCTTCCAGCAACACCAATTTCCATGGCCAAGCCTCCTAGCCCTCCACTTGAATGATGAAGCCAAAAAGGGGGAGAAGAGCTTGAGAGTGATTTTGTGGATGTGTCCTAGCTGTCCTAGCTTAATTTGGGGGATTTGGTTGTATATGGGCTCTAGGGTGCATTTTGTTATTAGTTTTCTTGAACTTAACTTGTAATTTGAAATTCTTAAAGTTTAATGCAAGTGTGTTTAAATTATGACTTCATTTGATTTCATTTAAGTTATGAATTATAATACATGTTTGGACTAATGAAGTTGTTATGTATGCAAGGTATATTCAACCTTAATAAGAAATAATTAATTAAGAATCCAATTTGAAAAACCATGTTCAAAATCACCAAGTTTTGTCATCATCAAAAAGGGGGAGAATGTTAGATCTCATGTTTTGATGATAACAAAAGAATGGTTTAAAAAGGAAATGTTTAATAATCAAGCTTGAACTAAGTAATGACAGGAATAAGCTTTACTTGAGGTAAGCATGGAAGTAGTGAAGATTGGGAAAGAGAAAATGCTGAGGAACTTGATCAGAAGCAAATCTTCTAAAGGCATTACTCGAGGCGCTACTCGAGTAATGAGACAAAACTTGAAGTAACCGAGGAGAACTTCCAGTAACCTGCCACCATTACTCGAGGCGCTACTCGAGTAACCAGGTAAAATTTTAAGGTTGCTCTCGGCCTGCCAATGTTACTCGAGGAGCTACTCGAGTAACCATGTGAAAACTTCCAGTTGCCTTCAAGTTTTCCCAATGATACTCGAGGAGCTACTCGAGTACCTTTGTTTCAGAAAATATGTACTTCTCGGTAGTTTGTACCACTGCTAATGTTACTCGAGGCGCTACTCGAGTAACCCTGTGAAAACTTCCAGTTGACTTCAAGTTTTCCCCATGATACTCAAGGTGCTACTCACGTAACTGTGTATTTGAAAATGTGAAGCTCTCGGCACTTTGTACCACTGCCAATGTTACTCGAGGAGCTACTAGAGTAATGAACCAAGGTGAGTGAAAACTTGAGGTTAGTACCCGATTAACTTGAACTCTCTTTATTTCATCTTCCTCAAGTCCTTATGGTTTAAGTGGATTCCTCGAGTATGTACCCCAGTATATGCAAATGTTTTCAAAGTAAACTTCAAGTCATTACCAGAGTAAATCATGTTTAAAAGTCTCAGTTACTCGAGGTGTTACCCGAGTAACCTATGCAAAAATGAATGCATTACTCGAGTTCCTACTCGAGTAATGAGGTATTTGCTCTCGGCCTTGAAATCCTGCCAACATTACTGGAGTAGAGCATCGAGTAATCAAAAGTTTTTCAAAGGATTACTCGAGGTGTTACCCCAGTAATCTATGAAGTTGCAGAAGCATTACTGGAGTAGCTACCCGAGTAAATAACTATTCTAAAAGGTTTGAAATTTAGTTTACTCCATGCACTACCCGAGTAATCTTGTTTCTCTTCATTGAATTTCAAATAAACAATGATTTCACGATGTTACTCGAGGAGCTACTCGAGTAAACTTCAAGGGTTACTCGAGGAGCTACTCGAGTAAGCATACCCAGAAATTTAGAAATCATTCAAACTTTCATTATATTGTTTCCTATATGATTAACCTTTCATTGTATTAGCATTCTTAGTATATTTACAGAGAAACAATGTAGAAATCATATCAAGAGATGAAAGTCAAAAGAAACGTTCAAATGCCAACCACCGCCAACGGATATTTTTCAAAAACTTGAAAAGTCAATAGTGGCTGCGCACTCACCAACGGACGAAAGGAAGTGTTCCAACGGTTATCACCAACATACCTATATATATGGGAACCTTCAAACAGAGAAGAACAACCAAGCACACATACGAACGTATCATTAAGTTCATTGCTCTGTTTTCACGTTGAAATTGTATTTCTATACTTCAGTGATTATCATTTACTCTCTAAGAGAGATATTTCATTCAAACTCAATATTTGTTATTGAGATAACTTAAGGTTGTGGAACCTTGAGTTGGGATTGGATTACAACCTGTAAGGGGGAGCGAGTGTCCAGGTGAAAGGAACTTGCTTGTACTGAGGTACCAAGAACCCACTGAATCTTGGAAGCTATAGTGAAACTCTCAGAGAAGCTCTGAGGATTGGACGTAGGTCAAAGTGGTTGTGACCGGACCAGTATAACTCACGGTGTACACTTCGGTGATATTTCTCCTTCCTTATTACTGTTTTAATTCTTTTGTCAAAGTTTTATATTTTCAAAAGAAATTTCAGTTTCACCTAATTCACCCCCCTCTTGGGTGAAACGCTTGATCTAACAGGTTCTAGGTCCTATACAAAGCTCTTTAAGTCCTATTTCAAGAACAAATTTCACAGAGTATCAATTATAGCCACACATTTTCCCAAAATTTGTCAAACTCAGACTGCCACATATTTCTTTCCATAATCAAGGTCAAATTTTGAAAAATCATAACTTTCAATCTACTAGTCCAAATGGTTCATATTACTTATCAAATTAAAGTCCAGGATGTCTACTTTAATCTTGCAAAATTTCATTGCATTTGGACTAAGTTTGATTAATAAAAATCACATTGCAAGTTCACTGCCTCTAGAAAACGAATTCAGACAGCTTTAAACATAAACTTCCAAAATTATCATAAATCATCATTTAACTATAAACACATGATTAAACCTCAAAAATACCCCCTGGAAGAAAAATTAATAGTACCACACCCTCATGAAAACTCATCCAAACAACAAACCAATTGGTTCAAAAGGAAGCCTATGCTTACCTCTATATGTTTCCACAACCGATTCAGAAATCCGGCAGCACTCCGGCAATTGAGAAGGCACCAAACACCTCTAAATGAAAATTAAAAATTTTAGAAATGAAGCTTGGGAAGAGTAGAAGAAGGTTTGTGAAGGTTATTTTGAGAGAAAACGCCGATTCGGAGGTGAAATCAGCTCCAAAGCTTAAGAACGGTTACTATTCACACTTTAACTGTCCTTTTCCAATTTCTCTTTATTTTTTATCAATTTTTCTGATTATTTGGATAGCTGGCTAAAATTATAGGCTAGGAAGGAGTCTTGGAAAAATCATGCCAGGTGTTAGATTGCTATAGTGCCATTTGTCTAGTGATCCAATGGTTCGGTGACATGTTTCACTTTCTTTAATAAAAGTGGGTCCCACCTCCTTCTCTCTCCTCTTAGGCATCCTTGGTTGGTCAGGGGAATAAGAGGCCTGACAATTTCCTTAGACTCCCAGGTTCGATGTTTGGGAAGACAAGTATGCGACCAAACTGGACCCCGCGGATTTCCTCGGCTTAGGTGCTAGGTGGTGCTCTCTAGAATGCCTAACACAAAAGGCATATAGGTGAGTCACTAGTGGAAAAATCACTTTTAAAACTGGATAAAAACATCATTTTAGATTGGTTCTGGAGGCGGTCCAGATACAGCCAGTCTAAAAAGTCTGCTATATTTTAGATCGATTCAGGAACTGGTATTAAAAAATGTTCTAAAAGTTCAACTTTTTAGACCGGTTGTCTCAATAACAGGTATAAAAGTAATACTTTTTATACTGGTTCTTTTAACAACCAGTCTAAAAAGTACATTTTAGACCAATTTTTAGAAAACTGGTCTAAAATGTTGATTTTTTTAAAGAAATTGTTCCATTTAAAACATTTAACCAGCAAGCCATTTCCCCTGTTAAGACATTTCACTCAACAAGCAGCCATTTCAACGACATCCAAATAAACTCTTCTCTTACACATTATATAACAAAATCTTATACAGAAGTATTTTCATCAAGCATTTCAATTAGATATGCTGTAATACTTACATCATTCTTCCTATACCCCACATTCAACAGAAGCAACAACAATAAATCATTTTCCTACACCCCAAATAAATTATTCTTTCATACACATTCCTATTTCGTCAAGCATTTTAAAACATAATTTCAAATATTGTAACTTATATTATCATTCTTCCTACACCCTATATTCCATAGAAGCAACAACTATAAATAATTGAAAATCAACACATGATCACATACAATATGAAAATTAAGGTATGCTGCTAAACATTTTTATTCCCCTGTTTTAATATTACAGTTTGACAAAAGAAATGAGAACTTTAGGTAAGATCAGGATACATGCAGCAGACAGTAATCTATAGCTGATGATCACTAGCAAGCTTTAGAGCATCTACACTAAGACACCTTATATCCTTCATGTCCTATGACGACAAAAAAATTGTTTTATATATACCAATAACAATATACATAATTCAAATATAGTTCATGATAATTATTTTAGCTAACTAACCTTTAAAGTAGTTTTATAAAGGGATATCCTCCAATATCCTTTCATAATGATCGTTTCTTGTGTCGTGTTCATTGTCTGCTTCGTCTTCTTCGTTCAATTCTGGTAGACCCATAGAAAAAGACTCAAGCAGATCATTCATTGAATGACTTTCCTTATTAATAAATGTTAGAACGGGATGACACCTAAGAGGGGTGAATTGGGTGTACGATAAAAACTTAAGAACTTTGAAAATATTTCCGCATCTTAGCGATTGCAATAATCATAAATCAACAATTAATATATGCTGGAAATATAAGAGGTTAAGGAAGAGAGTATGCAAACTGTGATTTATCCTGGTTCAGTCTAATTTGCGATGACTTACATCTAGTCCCCAGGCTCCTCCTGAGATTTTCAAATCCACTATCTTCTTGTTTAATCTGGGTATAAGAACAGCCTTTACAACTTACACAGAGTTGCTCCACCTTACACACGTAAGGTTACAATCGAGTTGCTCTCCCTTACATACCCCGTCAGGATACAACTTTGATGATGAAAGATTACAATCAATCTTCTCTCTCAGAAGTGAATAGATGAATACTGAAGTACAATACAAATAATCTCTCTCTCAAATATACATAATATAGAAAATAGATAAGAACAGAGAGTATTTGGGTCGAGATGGATAGCTTATAATATGAGCATGTTTGTGTCATTGTGTTCCTATATTTATATATGAGTTGTGATAGCTGCTGGAAGCATTTCAACCTGTCCGTTAGAGTGGCATAGTTTCATACGACCATTCTTTGATTTTGAAAACTAGCCGTTGTGGTTGGTCAACGCCCCACTTCCGTAAAGTCAACTTTTGACTCTTCACATCATATCTTCATTGTATTCCTAGAGAAATACATTAAACGCTAATACAATGAAGTGTAAGAATGATTAGAAGTAAGAAGAATGAGTTTCATAATTAATCCCATGATTTTCGAAAGCTTCAGTACGTTGTTCTATTCTCCTGGGAAGTATTACTCGAGTGGTTACTCGAGTAATCACATTCAAAATCTAGCCGAGAGCATTTCCATCTTTATTACTCGAGTGATCCCTTGAGTAAGCTCTCAAATAAGTTTGCAGATCACTCGAGTACTCCCTCGAGTAAAGTCTTTTATATCTGGTTACTCGAGTGGTCCCTCGAGTAAAGTCTGTCAATTCTTGTTTGAGAGCTATTAGATAATTTCTTCTCTGAATACTCGAGTAAGCTTTTAAATAACTTTGCAGTTACTGAGTGGTCCCTCGATTAATGTCATTCAAAGCTTGGCCAAGAGCATTTCCAACTGCATTACTCGAGTGACCCATCGAGTAAACTTTCAAATAACTTTGCATATTACTCAAGTGATCCCTCAAGTGAATTCTTCATTTTGATTCGAAACATGGAAAATTATATATCATCAGAAAGGTCTCATCATCTATATTCCAATGCAATAAGAATCACCTCTAAACTCATTTTGTATAGAATGTTATGATCCAAAGAATATCTTCTATATTTAGACAAAGTCTGAAATCATGAGCATCAAATTCCAGAAGCCATAGGTCTTAGTATATAACTTAAAATATGGAAAATTATATATTCATGGAAATATCTTTTAGTCTAGTTTTATATGGCACTAGTTTTGTCTCAATCTGATATGTATTTTGAGAGTTATGTTTAAAATACCGAACCTTGTTCTGGTAAAAGACGCTGATTCATGTGTTAACTTCAACAGATCATATCTCTCTCATATGAACTCCTTTTAATGTGATCTTGGTGTCCATAGTTCATGTTGGGAGTCTATTTTAATATGTCACTAGTTTCAGTTCAATCTGACATATGGTTGGAGAGATTCCATCAAAATACCAAACATCTATTCTGCAGCGTGAAAACAGAGTGCCATTACTCTAGTGGTCACTCGAGTAATCTTCAAGTAACTTTGCAGATTACTCGAGTAATCACCTCCAAAATGAGGCAGTGCCATATTACTCGAGTAATTACTCAAGAAATCATCTATGGAGTTGCCATAACTTCCGTATATGTCATTTTAACTTCATATTGACCTATTCCAACCTCCGGTATCACTTTTAAGAGCTTGAATCTTGTTATTCTCATGTGATCTTACAAGTTCTTCCTTCTTCTTGTTTTTCCTCTTGATGATCATTCTTTTTAACCCAACTAGATATCTTCTTAAATATCTTCAAACTTCTTCTTTCTTTACTTGACTAATCTTTCTTCTTGAAATTCCCATTAGTTCCTGTAAATTCTTCTTTCTTCAATATCATTCTTCTTGACTCCATAATTCAATTAGATATCTCTTTGAATATCTTCAATCTTCATCTTTCTTGGCTCTACAAGATATCCAACATTAAATATAGTAGTTAGTCAATGAAGATAATAAGTATGTCAAACAAACTTTTTGCCCTTAATACTTGATATCTATATTTGACATCATCCAAACTATTCATATCTAACAATATCAACGACCCTTTTTCGTTGGGGAGCTACAGAACACATTTTATTTGCTTGATCAGTAATATAGAACACTTGTTTTGCTTGATATGCCATAATAAAATGTTCATCTCTAAAACTTCTACTAATCAGATCAACCAATGTAAATCCTAACTGATCAATTATCACACCATTATTGACATCAACCCACTTGTATTTGAAAATGGGAAATTTAATATTAACATAATCAACCACCCAAATCTCTTCAATAACCCCATATTAGGTATTACTGTCAATCTAGGGTTCTTATCATTCAAACTAGATAAATGCATAGATTCAGCCACTAACATAACCCCACTATTCTGAATGGTGCTCCTATAATCAAGGGACATTGTGTAAAACATATAACCATTGATCACAAATGAAGTCCAACTTATGACATCAGCCTCAGGACCATGTGCTAACCATTTAATTGTATTAGTAACACATTCTTCTCTCTCAATCTTTTGTTTAAACCATTGTGCAAAAGTTTTGTTATGTTCTCTAATTAACCTTTGTTTCGTCATTCGACTATTTCCTTTCCGTACAATTTCTTTATGAGCATTAATGTAATCTTGAACTTTATCAACATTATTCAAGATGTACAAGTGGACTTGTTGCCATTCATCAGGATCTACACTCTTTATGAAGCCCCGCGTCTACCACCTTCTTCATCATGACGTTCAGGAAGTCCAATGTATCCTACATTTGACAAGTAATCTTGACAAAACTCCATGGCTTCTTCAGAAACATATTTCTGAACAATAGGCGCTTCATGCTAGTTAGGGTTCTTCATTTACCCTTTTAGGACTTTCATAGTTCTTTTAATTGGGTTCATCCATCATAAATATATAGGGCCACACAACTTGATCTCCCTGACTAGATGTATCATGATGTCAAAAAAAGAAGGAAGAAAAAGCTTCTCAAGCTTGCACAAGATCATATATCCTTCATTTTCCAGTTCATCCAATATTTTTGTCTCAATGACTTTACTACAAATATCATTGAAGAAGAAACAAAGTCTAGTCAAAATATGTTGAAGATCATATTCAGCAATACCTCGAATAGCTATTGGGAGTAGTTGTTGCATTAAGACATGGCAATCATGAGACTTTAGCACTACTAACTTCAAGTCCTTCATCAACACAAGCTTCTTAAAATTTGAAGAATACCCTGCAAGAACTTTGATGAAATGTAGACACTTACAAAAGCTTCTTTTCTCATCATTAGACAAAGTATGAGCAGCTGGAGGACAAAAAGTTCTCATACCTTATGGCTTTGGATACAAGTCTTCTCATATCCCCATTTCTTCCAAATCTAATCTTGCCTTCATGCCATCCTTAGAACTACCTTGTATGTTAAACAGTGTCCTAACAATACTACCATATATGTTTTTCTCCACATACATAAAATCAATACAGTGTCTCGTATCAAGATTGAGCCTATATGGAAGATTGAAGAAGATAAACCTCTTTTTCCATTTATTTTTTTCATTACTATTCTTTGTGGTCTTACCAAAGATAACATTCATATTTTTCACCTTTTCATAAACTTGCTCCCAAGTCAATGTCTTTGGAGCATCTTCAAACTCTTGTCCATCAAAAAAGCTTTCTTTAATCTTTGATATGAGTGGCCTCGTCAAAGAAATCTCTTATGGAAAAAATAAAATGTCTTTCTTTCATGTTAAAGTTAATGGTAGCATGTTCCTTCTTCATAAATTGGACATGCTTTATGGCCTTTAACACTTTATCATGACAAGTTTCCATATGCAGGGAAGTCATTTATAGTATAAAAGATCATGTCTTGCATTTTAAAAACCTCCTTCTTGTTTGCGTCAAAAACATCAACACCTTCATCCTACAACTCTTTCAAGTCTTTGATCAAGGGTTTTGGGTAAACATCTGTCATTTTCAAGTTGTTTTGGTCTCGAAATCAATATAGACAACATGATGTACTTTCATTTCATGCATAACAGAGGAGATAAGTTGTAAATTAGCAACAAAACAGGCCATGAACTATGTATACTGCCCAGGCTACCAAAAGTATTCATGCCATTCATGCTAAGCCCAAGTCTAAGGTTCCTAGGCTCTTGACCAAAGGTAAGAAATAATTGATCAATTTTCTTCCATTGAGAAGAATCAGTCGGATGTTAAAGCTTTCCATCGAATATTCTCTCATCCATATGCCATCTCAAATTTCTTACATGATTTTCATTAGCAAACAAGCGCTTGAACCTTAGTATGATTGGAAGATACCACTATAACCCCCTTCACCATCAAGGCCGAGATTAGTTCATAAAAATGTGATTAAGTTTGAGTTAGAGACCATGTATGATTTGGGACTTAGACAAAGTAAAATTTTCCACAAAAATCATGGTTTTCAAAAACTTTTGCAACACCTATTCCACAATGGTCTCATACTCACATTTCAAACATAAATGGCCTGTATGCGTTGAGTCCATTCATACATATCATAGTATAATGCAAATTCCGAACACGCTCGGCTTCCATTCAATAAATAAGGGTTATACAGAGGGACAAAGCCCATAAACTCTTCCCTTTTACTTAGGGATTTTCACAAAACTATGCTACGAATTCCAACATACACAATCAATTCCCAAAAACATCCAAATAATTTTTACATGATAACCCAAAATCCAAAATAATTTCCTACACTGGAGCTCTATCCACTCTTCGTCGCCTGCTTTCCCTAAGATCATTCAGCCCTGTCTAAAAATTTGGTTTATAGGAGAGGGAGATTTCTAAGGAATCCCTGTAGTGTCAAATCACTCACAGTATGCACAATAATAAGGCATGAAAGCAAATCATCACGCATACATAGCAACTACAACGGTAGTTACAGCAGCAAGAGCAGGTATGACTTATGTCACCCTTATGTTTACTCACGTTGTATTGCACCACAACAATTCATACAATATATTTCACCACAACTGGGATTCATATAAAGCATTTCATACACAAGCCACATTAGCAAGCTTAACACGCAAGCCATACTGGCAAGATATATATAAAACACAGCCCACGGCTTGATTCACAACACGCCGCCCTATGGTCGGATACACAAAGCAGATTCACAATAATCCATGTCAATTACAATTGTAGTTCAACGGCCAAGGTAGAGATGACCAACTTCAATCCCTAAACGGCTTATGCTGAAGTGCTCACGCTATAATGGACCATGGCATATTTTCCAATCAAATTTTACAAAACCATAATCAGTCATGGATACCAAAACATCATACACAACATGAGAGAAGAGTCACTACCTTGGTCCTTTCGGGCGTGCTCTGGCACTGGTCTCTCCCGAGTAAGGCAAATGTCGAATCCTGTAATTCACGATTAGGGACAAAGTGTTATACTTTTTTCCAATACTTAAATGACCTCATATCACTTAATTTGGTTATCATTTATGCTCTTTAGGAAGCTACAAACACCTCTAACAAAAGATTTAAAGGGTTGGAAGAACTATACCAAAGATTCCCTTTTGGAAGCTCTAGCAAAGAATTTTCACTGTTGCACTCAAGTGAAGATGGCCTCACTCAAGTGATGATACAGTTTGCACTCTAGCACCAAGCTTAACACTCGAGTGATAGCCAAATGCTCACTTGAGTTCTAGGAAGTGAAGCATAGAAAGTGTTAACTTGAGAGTAATGGAGACTTTCAAAGAAGAGGAGCACTTGAGTGAAGATGACCTCACTCGAGTGATAGCTTAACCCAAGACGAGAGTACAAGTGCTAAGGTGCACTCTTGAAACTTGGCAGTGAGAGACAACCCGAGACGAGAGTTCAATGTGTCAAATACACCTGTACTCGAGCGAGAGGAGGCTCACTTAAGTGAGAACCCATAACACTTGCAAGTGAGGCAACACTCTTGCCTTTCACCCGAAAGTGCAACATTAAAGCTGAAAGCAGAAAAGGAAATGCACTACTGCACTCGAGTGGACCCATCCTCACTCGAGTGATGATCATCCCATACTCGAGTAAACCCCAGATCACTCGAGTGATGCTTATCATAAACCAGAAAATGCAGAAAAACTGACAGTACTTCCAGATTTTTTTACCGAAGTGATTCTAATGGTCCCAAATACCAAACCAAAGCTACTCCTACATAAAAATGCACAAGGAATCACATGGAAACATCAGAATTACAAAATTCCTACTCCATTATCATACTTTGGTTTTATGCCACATTCAATGCAAATTTCCAAAATCTCCAAACCTAACACTGCCAACCTCAAACCAATTCTATCTATTCAAAACTCATCTCAAGAAAACATTACCATAACCATAACATGCCAAACTACCATTGAACCTAATCCAACAAAAATAATCCAAAAATTCCAGGAATTCCAAGTTTCATCAAATGGCATAAAACATAGATATAATGGTTTGTCTTACTCACCTCAACAACTTTCTCAAAGAGGTTTCTCGATTTTCAAAACTTTAAAATTCCTTAAGAGCTAAAATCAACATCAATGGGCAATCTAGAACCATTAAAATGAAGCTCTCAACCCAAGAAACAACATTAAAAAAGGAAGTTTTTGTATTAGGAGTCATTATCATACCTCAATCACAAGCTTTTCTTCTTCCCTTTTCGTTCAAAAATGGCGCAAGAGAGAGAGAGAGAGAGATGAAGAGAGGTTGAAGATGAAGTGAAATGATGAGCTTCTCCTTGCCCATACTGTTGGAAATTATGCCCTAAGGGCCAATCATTATACTTTGAACATTATTATTTTAATGAAATTTCTCCTTTCTGTTATCATATTATTTGCATGTTAACTGTGATAATCGTATCCTTGGATAATTCATAAAGATTGTCCTAAAATGTCCCTGGTCGGTCATCTATGCGGGAGCAGAGATGAAACAAGATCAGTATGACTTTGATAAGATATGGAGATACGAATCAAAGTCTTAAGCACTTGTAAGAGTACAAGTCATAAGCTTTTCTCATGTATAACCATGTCACAATGCCCTTAGACCTGAGGTCATCATGGATTCCTACATGAGAGTTGCTAAGCTTTGAACTAGTCAAAAGTCACTTTTGACCGGGTGATGATAAAGGCTACGATCAGGATTGGTTTTTTTTAATGGAGAGGAATATGAATGATCAAGATGGAATTTGTCCCTTACATTAGTAGAGAGATATTACTGGGCCCCTCGATGAGTGAGTCTGAGAAATGTATGCCCATACTATGATGAAAGGAGTTTCTGTCTCTATTATCAGGCTACTCAGGAATCGAGAAAGTAATGGTTAGGAACAAGAGGATGACATTATCCATGCCTTATCCTTGATCGATATATCGTGTGACAAAAGGGACGTGACATGGTTGTATGACAGGTTGCATTGTGATAACGATCCTCATATGAATTGGGTAGTCGTAATGTCTTGCTAGAGGCCGCTTGCGACTTTTGGGTTAGTATAGTATTGGCCACTGCCAACTTCATATGGGCCTACAGGGTCGCACACAAGAATGGCCCAACACGAGATAATGTTTAATTTAGGGTGGACGAATTTTATATTTATATATATATAATATAAAATTCATTAATAATATTATATAGATATATATTTTTGAAATATATATCTTATATATATATGTATATATATATATATTATATTATATTATTATATTGTGTTAGTTTTAAATTTAATTTATTAAGATATATTAAATTTAATAACTAACATGATAGAGATATAGTATCTCAGATTTAATTTATGAAGATAAATTAAATCTAATGGCTCTTTATTTGGATTAAATAAATAGGTTAAATTAAAACTGTTGGACAGATTTAATTTAAACTGAATTTATTTAATTAGCTCATTAAGATAATTAATAGTTAATTAATTTTGAAATTAATGATGATTAATTTTAAAATTTGAAAATAGCCCTCATAGGTTATAAACTTGATAGAGCAGATATATTCATATGCATATGAGAATTGAGAGCCACAAGTAAAACCCTAAGAGACATTAGAGGCGCTAGCACGCAGTCTCGGTTGGAGAGCATTCGTGTGGATACCGGTAGAGGGAACGGACCTAACGTGTTGGCTTCTAGAGATCATGAAAACTTTGAATCATCAAAAGGTATGAATCCTTCCAACTTGGTTTAAACGCCGTTGATAGATCCTCTATTAAGATCGGTGAAAATTTTTAAAATTATTCCGCTATGCCTACCGATTCTAACAGTGGTATCAGAGCCAGATCAATTGTGTGTTTAAATTGAGTGTATGATTCTTATACATGTGATATATATGGGATGTGTACGTATGTTTATAAGAAACACTCGAATATGCATGTGATTTGGTTAATACGAAACGAAATTATTTAGAAAGATGTGATCTTGTAATTCCGTTGATTTTTGTTTTCGTTAAATTGAATCTTAAAATTGTTTCATTTTCGGTTTTGAAACATGTATGTGATTCTCATTTTGGAACAAGCATGAAATCGATTCCGAACATGTATATCTTGAAACATGTATGTGATTTTCGTTTTGAACAAGCATGAAATTGGGTAGGGTACCTAAGATCATAGTTAGCGGCAATCAAATTGGGTCTAGGTTCGGATATTTATTCGGGTAATAGGGATCCGAACTATGGGAAGATAATTTGGATCAGAAGCGTTCAAGGCCATTGTTGTTTTTGTTTTGAAAAATTGGGTCCGAAATTTAAAAATTTAAAATTTTCAAATATTCCTTTTAAAAGGAATGTGCCTTTTGCAAAAGCTCCAGGGGCGCTGCCCCTTGCTTTTCATATTGTATGAATTCTTGTTGTGGTTTTTTATTTATACTTGTTTGGGTATGGTGAACAACATGGCTTTAGAATTTTATAAAGGGTTGTAAATTTAAATACGACCAGCGTGTCGTGCCTTTCTCTAAATACTCTCGATGTACATTCTCTTCTCATCTCACTCCCCTCGAATGTTTAAACGAGGTTTCTCTCAATGTATTTCTTTTTTTATTTAGAGAAGTCCTCTCATTGGCTTGGGAGGATTTTAGGTTAGGTAAGCCATGTTGTGTCACATTTAAATTATGCTTTTGATATGATCATTGCATGATTACTTTTACATTTATATGTATTTATCTGTATGATATACGACCACGATTGCATCCATATAAACAAAACTAATTAATTAAGCCCTCTGAATTAAATCTTAAGTCATAATGCCGTCAATTAATGAATACTTGTCAAAACCTAGATTGCTCAATTGTGGAAACCACCAAAGTGGATGCACTTGAGTTATCTTGATGAGACAAGCTTGAGTAATGGTGCTGCTCATAATATTCATTATTATTTTGACTTAATTGAGATTAACAAAATGGTTTTGAATTTTAAGGCATTAGATAGAGTTAAACATGCCGGATCATATGATGATTAGATCCCATAAAGATCTAAGAGTTACATGTGATGTAATTGGTAAATAGGTTACCTACCTAAATAACTTGAATTTAAGTGTCTTGCCAAAGCGGACTTAAGTTTAAGCCAAATATGAATCTTAGCCCACTAATTATTATATTGAGAGTTGTTAATTTAGTGGGAGATTACTAACTAACTTTGCATATTTTAATTGTAGAATGATGTCGACTAGTAATACTGCTACACTTTCGTTGCGATCGGTCCTTGAGAAGGACAAACTCAATGGGATAAACTTTCTTGATTGGTTCAAAAACTTGAGAATTGTTCTCAAGTAGGAAAGAAAGGCTTATGTCCTAGATCAATCCATTCCTGAGGAGCCTGCAGCCAATGCTCCAAGAGCTCAGAGAGATGCTTACACAAAGCATAAGGATGACTCTGTGGATATAGGTTGCCTGATGCTTGCCATTATGGTTCTAGAGCTCCATAGAGATCTGGAACTCATGGAGGTTCATGAGATAATTGTACATCTCAAGGAAATATTCTAGCAACAGGCAAGGCAAGAAAGGTATGAGACCACAAAGGCCTTACATTCCTACAAAATAGCTGAAGGTGCATCAGTTAGTACTCATGTGTTAAAGATGAAAGGCTATATTGATCACCTTGAGAGGCTTGGATTTCCCATAAACCAGGTGTTAGCTACGGATTTGATCCTCAACTCACTCCCGGAGAGTTATGACCAGTTTGTTATGAACTACAACATGAACAACATGGAGAAATCAATTTCTGAGCTGCATGGGATGCTCAAAACTGCTGAGTAAAGTATTAAGAAAAAGCCTAGCACAGTTTTGATAGTTCAAAAATAAAAGGGTATGAAAAAGAAAGGGAAGGGCAAATGGAATGGTAATGGCTCAAGTGGTAAGACTAAAGAGTTAAACAAGCCCGAAACCAAGCCTGTACCATAGAAGGCAAAGCCTCTAAAGGAAGGAGTCTGCTACTTCTGCAATGAACCCGGTCATTGGAAGAGGAATTGTAAACTCTACCTGAAAGATATGAAAAAGAACAAGAAGGATAGCGACGCTATCGCTTCAGGTATTTATGTTATAGACATTCATTTTTCTACTTACTCTACATGGGTATTAGATACTGCATGTGGTTCTCATATTTGTACAAATGTGCAGGGTCTAAAGGACAGTAGAAAGCTGAAGAAGGGCGAGGTGGACCTACGAGTTGGAAACAAAGTAAGAGTTGCTGCTTTAGCCGTAGGCACTTATGAATTAGTTCTGCCCAGTGGGCTTTTGTTAGTTTTGAACAATTTCTATTATGTTCCTGCTTTGAGTAGTAACATTATTTCTCTTTCTTATTTGGATAAGGAAGGTTATACTTCCATTACTAGGAATGGTAAATGTTCTATTTATCATAATGACATTTTCTTTGCTAATTGTGATTTGCATGTTGGTCCTTATATATTAAATTTGGAACATCCTAATAATGGGAATATCTATAACGTAACTACTAAGAGGATAAAATCAAAAGATTTGAATCCGACCTACCTATGGCATTGTTGTCTAGGCCACATAAATGAGAAATGCATTTCTAAACTCCATCAAGATGGATTTCTAAACTCATTTGATTTTGAATCATATGATACATGCAAATCATGCTTATTAGGAAAGATGACTAAAGCACCTTTTACTGGGCAAAATGAGAGGGCCACTGAATTATTGGCCCTCATACATACAGATGTATGTGAACCATTAAATATAGCTGCCAGAGGAGGTTATGTCTACTTCATTACATTTATAGATGACTTTAGTAGATATGGCTATATCTATCTAATGAAACATAAATCTGAATCTTTTGAAATGTTCAAAATATTCCAAAATGAAGTACAAAACCAACTTGGTAAAATAATCAAAGCACTTCGATCTGATCGAGGTGGTGAATATTTGAGCCAAGAATTAATTGACCATCTTAGGAGTTGTGGGATAATCTCACAATTGACTCCTCCAGGAACACCACAATGGAATGGCGTTTCTGAACAGAGGAATCGAACACTATTAGATATGGTTCGTTCTATGATGAGTCAAACAGATCTTCCACCGTCCTTTTGGGGACATGCCCTAGAGACAGCTGCGTTCACACTAAATCGTGTTCCATCTAAGGCAATTGAAAAGACACCATATAAGATATGGACTGGAAAGAAACCAAGTTTATCTTTTCTCAAGATCTGGGGATGTGAGGTATATGTTAAGCAACAAGCCTCTGATAAATTAGCGCCCAGATCCACAAAGTGCCTTTTCATGGGGTATCCTAAAGAAATGAAAGGATACTATGTCTACAATCCCATCGATAACAAAGTGTTTATTATTCGAAATGGAAAGTTTCTAGAAAGATAGATTGTCTCTAAAACAACCAGTGGGAGCGATGTACATCTCGAAGAAATTCAAGAGCCACAAGTTTTTACAGAACCACAGATGGAAATTAGAGAAGACTCACAACAAGTTGCTGAGCCTCCTCAAGTAACACAAGGTCCACGAAGATTTGATAGGACATGGCATTAGCCTCAGAGATATGGATTTTTGATTACTGAAGGCCGTGATGTGTTGCTCATTGAGCAAAATAAGCCCACCACCTATCGAGAAGCCACAGTGGGACCAAACTCTGAGAAATGGTTAAATACCATGAAGTCTACAATGCAATCCATGTACAACAATCAGGTATGGACCTTAGTCGATCCACCTGAAGGTGTAAAAACCATTGGGTGCAAATGGGTTTACAAGGAGAAAACTGACATGGATGGCAATGTAAATATCTTCAAGGCACGGCTGGTTGCAAAAGGATTCACTCAAACTCATAGTGTAGACTATGATGAAACCTTTTACCCAGTTGAAATGGCCAAATCAATCAGAATTCTTCTTGCCATTGCAGCATATTATGACTATGAAATATGACAGATGGATGTCAAAACAACCTTCCTTAATGGAAAGCTGCTTGAGGATGTGTACATGACACAACTTGAAGATTTTATGCATCCAGAGGACTCTGGTAAAATTTGCAAGCTTCGAAGATCCATTTATGGATTGAAGCAAGCATCTCGGAGCTGGAATCATTGTTTTGATGAAGTAGTCAAAGAGTTTAGATTCATTCAAAACATCGATGAACCTTATGTTTACAAGAAGGTTAGTAGGAGCATAGTTGTATTTCTTGTGCTTTATGTAAATGGCATCCTACTCATTGGGAATGATATTCCTACCTTGCAGAGTGTCAAGTCTTAGTTAGGAAAGTCCTTTTCAATGAAAGACTTAGCTGAAGCCACCTATATCCTAGGGATTAGGATCTATAGGGATAGATCCAAAAGACTAATAGGTCTAAGTCAGAGCACATACATAGACAAGATACTGCATAGGTTCAATATGCATGATTCACAAATGGCTTACATGCCCATGTCTCATGGCATCCATCTTAGCAAGGATCTATGTCCTAGTACACCTGATCAGCGAGATCGCATAAGTAAGGTTCCATATGCCTTGGCCATTGGATCCATCATGTATGCCATGTTATGTACTCGACCAGATGTCTCGTTTGCCTTAAGTATGACCAGCAGATACCAACAAGATCCTGGTAAGGGTCATTGGACTGCCGTCAAGAATATCCTAAAGTACTTAAGAAGGACTAAGGACTTATTTTTGGTCTATGGTGGAATGGATGATGAGATCTACGTAACCGGATACACAGATGCAAGTTTTCAAACTGACAAAGACGACCTTAAATCGCAATCTGGATATGTATTCCTCCTGAATGGTGGAGCAGTAAGATGGAAGAGCTTCAAGCAGAGCACTATAGCAGATTCTGCAATAGAAGCTGAGTATATAGCAGCATCAGATACACCTAAAGAAGCCGTTTGGATCAAAAAGTTCATTACTGAACTAGGGGTGGTTCCTACCATCTCAAATCCAATATATTAGTTCTGTGACAATAACAGTGCTATTGCACAGGCCAAGGAGCCTAGGTCACATCAAAGAACCAAGTATATACTCAGGCGATTTCATCTTATTAGAGAAATAAATGATGGAGGTGATATAAAGATATGCAAAGTAGCAAGAGAAGATAATGTTGCTGATCCTCTTACTAAGCCACTTGCACAGGCAAAGCATAAGCATCATGTTAGGGCAATGGGAATTAGGCAAATTAATTATTGCACCTAGGGCAAGTGGGAGGATGTTTCAAATTGTGCCCTAAGGGTCAATCATTATACTTTGAATATTATTATTTTAATGAAATTTCTCCATTCTGTCATCATATTATTTGCATGTTAACTGTGATAATTGTATCCTTGGATAATTCATAAAGATTGTCCTAAAATGTCCCTGGTCAGTCATCTATGCGAGAGCAGAGATGAAACAAGATCAGTATGACTTTGATAAGATATAGAGATACGAATCAAAGTCTTCGGAACTTGTAAGAATACAAGGTGCTGGACTGACCCATTATGAGAAAGCTACATGGATCAAGTCATAAGCTTTTCTCATGTATAACCACGTCATAATGCCCTTTAGACCTGAGGTCATCATGGATTCCTACATGAGAGTTGCTAAGCTTTGAACTAGTCAAAAGTCACTTTTGACACCGTGTGATGATAAAGGCTACGATCAGGATTGGTGGTTTTTCATGTAGAGGAATATGAATGATCAAGATGGAATTTGTCCCTCACATTAGTAGAGAGATATTACTGGGCTCCTCGATGAGTGAGTCTGAGAAATGTATGGCCATACTATGATGAAAGGAGTTTCTGTCTCTGTTATCAGGCTACTCAGGAATCGAGAAAGTAATGGTTAGGAACAAGAGGATGACATTATCCATGCCTTATCCTTGATCGATATATCGTGTGACAAAAGGGACGTGACATGGTTGTATGACAGGTTGCATCGTAATAACGATCCTCATATGAATTGGGTAGTTGTAATGTCTTGCTAGAGGCCGCTTGCGACTTTTGGGTTAGTATAGTATTGGCCACTGCCAACTTCATATGGGCCTACAGGGTCGCACACAAGAATGGCCCAACACGAGATAATGTTTAATTTAGGGTGGACGAATTTTATATTTATATATATATAATATAAAATTCATTAATAATATTATATAGATATATATTTTCGAAATATATATCTTATATATATATATATGTATATATATTATATGATAGTATTATATTGTGTTAGTTTTAAATTTAATTTATTAAGATATATTAAATTTAATAACTAACATGATAGAGATATAGTATCTCAGATTTAATTTATGAAGATAAATTAAATCTAATGGCTCTTTATTTGGATTAAATAAATAGGTTAAATTAAAACTGTTGGACAGATTTAATTTAAACTGAATTTATTTAATTAGCTCATCAAGATAATTAATAGTTAATTAATTTCGAAATTAATGATGATTAATTTTGAAATTTGAAAATAGCCCTCATAGGTTATAAACTTGATAGAGCAGATATATTCATATGCACATGAGAATTGAGAGCCGCAAGTGAAACCCTAGGAGACATTAGAGGCACTAGCACGCAGTCTCGGTTGGAAAGCATTCATGTAGATACCGGTAGAGGGAGCGGACCTAACGTGTTAGCTCCTAGAGATCATGAAAACTTTGAATCATCAAAAGGTATGAATCCTTCCAACTTGGTTTAAACGCCATTGATAGATCCTCGATTAGGATCGGTGAAACTTTTTAAAATTCTTCCTCTGTGCCTACCGATTCTAACACATACTCCATCAGCTGAAATGGAGGGAAGAGATAGAGAAGAAAACAATAAAATATTGTCATTTGACTTTTCTTCAAGCACTCTCTCTTCACATGAGCTTGCCACATGTCTTCATTTCATTAGCTAACACAAAGTAATTAACTAATTTGGTTACTCTAACCACTCTATTAGTCATTTAGTCACACATCTCATTTCCTCTTAGTAATTAATTTCACCGTTAATCACCAACTAATTAACCAACAATTTTCCTTTCTTCTAATTTTTCCACCAATTATGGCATATTAATTAAAATTGCCACAAACACATAATAATTCCAATTTCAATTCACAAATATCCATAATAATCCCCATTTAGCCTTAATAAAAAATTAGGGCATTACAATTCTGCGCCTATTCTATATTCATCCCCAAAATTGGTTACATATCATAGGGCATAAAATCAGGAAATCGCTTCTTCATGTCAGCTTCCACTTCTTAAGTTGCTTCTATTGAAGACATTCCCTTCCAGACCACATTCATAAATGGTAAGCTCCAATGTGTGAGTCACCGCTCTTCTCAATCAATGATATACTCTGGCTCTACCGCATAAGTGAAGTTATCTTGCAACTCAACCTCTTCGTACTCAATAACATGCTTCGGGTCTAGTTGGTACTTCTTGAGCTGTGAGACATGGAACATATCGTGAAGTCTACTCAAACTCGAAGGTAGTGCTATCCGATATGCTACCGGTTCGATTCTTGCCAGAAGCTCGAATGGACTAATATATCTCAGACTCAGCTTCTTCAGCTTGATTGCTCTCCCGATGCCTGTGACCAGAGATACTCTCAAGAAAACATGATCCCCCACTTCAAACTCGAGAGGTCTTCTCCTTTTGTTAGTATAACTCTTCTGTCGACTCTGTGTTATAAGGAGCCTCTTCCTAATAGTTCTGATATTCTCAGAAGTTTGCTTAACAAGATCCAGCCTATACAACTTCCTCTCAGACAACTCTATCCAGCACAATAGTGACTAGTACTTCCTTCTATACAACGCTTCATATGGAGCCATCTAAATGCTCCCGTGACAGCTATTGTTGTAAGCAAACTCAGCAAATAGAAGATAGTAGTCTCATATTCCCTTGAAGTCTAGGACACACGCCCTCAACATATCTTCCAATATCTAAATAGTCCTATCTGACTGTCCGTCTGTCTAAGGATGGTAGCTAGTTCTAAACCTTAACTAAGTACCCATAGCTTAATGCAAAGCCCTCCAGAATCTAGAAGTAAACCGAGGATCTCTATCGAAGATAATATTCTTCAGTGTACCATGGAGTCTCACAATCTCTTTGATATATATCTCAGCCAGCCTATCAGGAGAATAGCTATCATTGATAGTTTTAAAGTGTGCAGACTTTATGAGTCGATCAACAACCACCCAGATCGCATCATAATTCTTGATTTTGGGTAAACCCACCAATTGATCCATGGTCACACTCTCCCACTTCTATTCTGGAATCTATGGACTCTAAAGTAATCCTGGCGGTCTCTGGTGCTCAATCTTCACTCTTTGACAGGTAAGCCATCACACCACATACTTAGTCACATCGCTTTTCAACCCTGGCCACTGGTACATAAATCTCAGGTTGTGATACATCTTGGTCATACCGGGGAGAAGAGTATACTGACTCTTGTCAGCCTCATCAAGAATTCTCAATCTCAACTCTGCCTTTAGTAGGACATATATTCTCTTCTGATAATGAACCAACCTACTAGGCAACAAATCATAATCCTGAGTCTCTCCTCGCTCAATCATAGCTCAGATGGACTAGGCTCATTCATCATGCATCTGAATCTCTTTAATCTCAGTCCTCAGGTCATTCTCCCCTTGGACTACACCGTAACTGGCACATAGGATATTATTCAAGAGATTGAAATCCCAAAAATCCTCTATCAATTTCTACTCCTGGATCATCATTGTTGCCACTAGCACCGCCTTCTAACTCAAAGCTTCTGCGACGACATTAGCCTTAATTGGATGATATTTGATCTTCAGGTTATAATCTTTCAGCAACTATCCACCAACGCTATCCCACGTTCAACTCTTTCTGGTCATACAAATATTTAAGACTCTTGTGGTTGCAGTACAATTCCACTATCACACCATACAGGTAATGACGCCAAATTTTCAATGCAAACACTATTGCCGCAAGCTCCCGATCATGAGTGGGGTAGTTCATTTCATGCGGTTTTAGCTGTCAAGAGACACAGGCCACCATTCTTCCCTGCTACATCAGGACATACCCTAACCCCTACTTACTCACATCACTATACACGATATAAGCCTTACTAGGATCAGGTATAATCAACACTGGTGCCGTAGTCAACCTGTCCTTCAGCTCCGTGAAACTCTGTTCACATCGGTCATCCCAAAAAAATGGTTTATCCATTCTTATGAGCTTGGTCATCAGCAATGTAATACGAGAGAAGGTTTGGATGAACCTCCAATAATAACCAGTAAGACCCAGAAAACTGTGAATCTCAGAAATAGTTTCTGGCTTCTTCCAATCAAGTACTGCTTCTACCTTACTGGGATCCACCGATACCCCATCTTGTGAGAACACATGGCCAAGGAACTTCACTTTCACAAGCCAAAAATCACACTTGCTCAACTAGGCATAGAGTTGCTTTTCCCACAGAATTCTCAACATGATTCTCAAATGTTGCTCATGTTCCTCCCTACTCTTGGGGTAAATCAAGCTGTCATCGATAAACATAACCACAAACTGGTCAAGATATTGTCAGAAGATGCGATTCATATAGTCCGTGAATACCGCTGGTGTATTCATCAACCTAAAGGGCATCACAAGAAACTCATAGTGCTCGTACCTCATTCTGAAAGCAATTTTCAGGATATCCGCTGCCTTTACACGCATCTGATGATATCCTGACCTTAGATCAATTTTAGAGAATACGCACGGGCAAGACAATTGATCTAATAGGTTATCAATTCTCGGGAGAGGATACTTGTTCTTAACGATGACCTTGTTAAGTTCTCTGTAATCGATATAAAGCCTCAAGCTTCCATCTTTCTTTTTCACAAACAACACCAGAGCTCCCCATAGCAATACACTGGGTCAGATGAACCCTTTATCAAGCAATTCTTCAATTTGCTTCTTCAGCTCCTCCATTTCGTTAGGGGCCATACGATATGGGGTTTTCGATATTGAACCAACTATAGGCACAATCTCAATTAGGAATTCTACTTCCCTTTCCAAAGGCAATCCACAAAGATCTTCTAGAAATACTTCAGGGAATTCTCTCACAACAGGTATACTTTCAAGAGCATCATGCCGTTCTCCCTAAACAGAGAAGAATACTATATACCCTTGGCATCCCTTCTCAAGATATCTTTCTGCTTTAGCTGTTGAAAGTAAATTCAAACTGGCATTCATAATGTTCTCCTGCCGTACATTACTGAAGGTTATCCTCTTATAGCCACAGTCAAGCAGTACATCATTTGTATTCAACTAATCGAAACCCAGGATAACTTTCAGTTGCTAGAGTGGCAAACAGATCAAATCAACTGTATATTTACGACCCTCAACAACTATCACACAATTTAAGTAGGTTTCGGCCGTCACAGCCTTGACACCCATTGGCGTCGACATGAACAAATCAAAAGGCAGTCTATACACACACAATCTCAGGCACTTTACACAGTCATAAGCTATAAACAAATGACTTGCACCTAAATCAAATAAAGCATCTAACTCATTATCACCGAGAAGGATTTTACATTGGATCAGTTCTTGGGACTTACGAGCCTCCTCTGTGTCAGTTCTGGTGATATTTTGCCACCATCGATCTGCATCTGTAATACCCCAAATTTTGAGACTCGAGGTTAGAGAATAAGCCTGAGATTAGTGGATTGCTAAGCCCCAGTTTAGCAAGATCCCAAATTATGATTAAGGGTTAATGAGTCCAAAAGTGGATGTGGTTAGTGATAAATAACCCTTTTGGAGAATATGATGTGATTTGGTACTCGAATATGATTCGTGTGTATTGTGAGCAGCGCCAAAACCCTGTATTTGAGTTCAATTGTGGATCAACATCCAAATTGACTTAGAATAGAGTGAAGAATTGAATGGGGTAATGTGTTGGAAATGATGTCATAGTGTGTTTTGATGTCATTGAAATTGGTTTGGAACTTTGGAATGGAAATGATGCAATGTTAGGTTTTGAAATGTGAATTGTGTTGACATGTTGAGATTGTTGTGAAAACATGTGAATGAGATGTGAATTTGATTGATTTGGTGTTTCCAATGGATTCCTTGTGAAAATTTATGTGGGAATGATGTTTGGTATGAAAATGGAACCATTAAAAGCAAAGATGCAAAATCTGAAATTCTGTCCAGTAAAACTCTATTCTGGGCAGTCTTCTCGTGTGGATGTTTTAACTAGGCAAATGATGTTAGAAAATTATGAAAATTTCCAGTCTTAAATTTCACATCCCAGGCTTCAAAATGGACATATAATTTGTGCCATTTCGTTCTGGGAACTGGGAGATATGACTGTCCAAAGTTTGAGGAAGAAAATGGACTCTGTTTTGGGGCAGTGATGAAATTTGTGTAATTCTGGAATTTTGTGGTGATTTCTGGTAATGGATCATATTTTTCCAATGAAGAGAACTTAAATAAATTTCATTTGGCTTTGGAATCACCTCATTTCGATTTTTCTAGAATTAGTTATGATTTTGCAAAATTTGGGCGGAAATCTGCCAGAAAATCCGAAAATGTCAATTTTGGAATTATGACATCATCATAAGGGAATAATGACATAAGAATAATATAACATATCATCTTCTTCCTCCAAGCTTCAAAACCGTCATTTTATTCAGCTGAACAAGAGGAAAAACGTTTGAGATTTCTAGAGAGAGAAAGGAGAAGAGAACTCGCAAGGTAAGCCGATTTCTCCGATGATCTAGCTCCTAACGCGTATAACTCCGATCCTAAGCTACTCCTTTATGTTCTTTAAGGTTTGAAAGCTCTTACTTTAGTGTTAAAACAGCTAGGGTTTCAGCCAAGACAAGGAAAAGCTAGTGAGAGCTTGAGGTAACTTCCAAACTCTTGTGTATTGACTATTCTGGCTGCTGTGGACAATTTAATCGGTGAAATTTCGCCGGATTGTCATTGGTTTCAAAAATGGAAAATGGGTGTGTGGGGCTGTTATGCCACCCAAATTGGTACTAAATGGTAGTTTTAACCTAATTGAATAGTCAATAAAGTGGTTAGGAGTAGAAAGGAACGCGTTTACGGAGCCGAAACCGAAAAACCCTAATTTTCCCCTTAAAACCTATATATTTCGGCCAGCATTGTAAATGGGTCTTAGAGTTGGATTTTCAATGATTTGATGATTCCATTGGATTCAGTGGGCGAAAATAGGTGGGGTTACAGTTGGGCACTTTTTTAGAAAAGGCCGAAAAAGCATAATTACGAAAACGCCCCTGAAACCCTTAAAGTAGGGCTGTCAAGGGTAATTTTGTAATTGACATTGAATTTGATAATTTCAAGTTTGGAAATGGATTCCTTGGGCAAAAATATGTCAGAATAGCCCATGTCAAAATTTCAGAAAAAGTACAGTCGGACCGGGTACGGTGGGGCCGGGCCGGGTCCCCGGGGGCTTTTTAGTAAATTTTCAATATAGCCTCATATAACCCCTAGAAACACTATGGAAGTGTCTAAATAGTACATTTGACATTGTAGGATCGAATGTGAAGCCCCGAGTTGCTGGCACGCAAATCAAGGAGAAAAGACTGGAGGTAGGGGACTTACCTTACTTGCATGTATTGATATCTTTGCTTGTGTAGTGATGTATGTGATTGCTTTACTTGATTGTGTAGAGCATATTTGAATAAATGAAGCTTTGTTTTTGTTTTACTGTGGCCATAGTTTTGTTACATGAAATATTGAGCATGCAGAAATATCATTATGGGGCAAGCATCTAGATAAAGCTAACATGTCATACACATAGCATCTATCATGCATGCATTATGGTATCTGTTTCCTACTGAGATTCTCTCGAATCTCACTCTCCCCTACCAACAATTTAGACAGGGCAAGTGGCTCGTGGAGGGAGCGGCTAGGACTCCTCTGAGATGAGATTATGTAATCCCCATTTGAAGAATTATAATGGGCAATTGTATCATGTGTATCTTTAGCGAAGGTATGTACCCGGGATTGCCGGGATGATTAAGTTGTGCACTCTGATATTTATATGAATGTGATTTATCTTCGTGTAGTAATTGTATTTGAAATGTGAATATGAGACCAAGTTTATAAATGATTTCAAAAAGTATTCGTGAAAACCCCGTCATGTGATGGGTTAGCAAATGTTATTTGATTATTATTGGTCTCTATTTCATTTTAATCACGTATTTCAGATATAATTATGGAGGGGGTTACAGCATCCCCCTCTAACTTATGTACAGCTAGCTTAGCCTTCACCTCCGTTGGGAATTTGAGGACTTCGAAGATCTTGTCCAATCGGTTTAACCAGTCTTGTGCAGCTTAGGGATCAAACCTCCCCCTGAACACCGTAGGCATATGCTTGCAAAACTTTGAGACCCAAAATTATAGATCTCTAACATCACGGACTGATACCCCTTGTGACTCTTGATTAGGTACCATGCAAGAAGGGGTCTCTTGAGACCAATTAGACCCCTCAGTTGTCTCCTCATAACAATTACTTGGGATTTTTCTTGGGTCTCCTCTCATGTAGACTGGACCTTTTCCTCATTACGTTTAGCCTTTTCCTCACCGAGCTCTTGCCTCAGCCTAGCTATCATGTCTCGTTACTCCCATATGAGATCCATCATTTCAGCATTGGATAAGGAGAATTGTCATTACGTTTCTCCACCTCTGGGTCCAAATGTCAACTTCTAGTAGGGCGAACCATTTTGTCTTTATCACTACAATTGATTCACCACGTCAGTACCATAGCTATGTATACACATAGTCTATAACATTTATATATATCCACAGCTAACAGAAATACTCATGTATACAATAAACAATCCTAAGTCATCATCTATGACTAAGGCAACCACTATGGCAACTATCCTAGCAAATTTACCCTTGCTAGGAACTACAGCTCTGATACCACAAATGTAACCCCCTTCTCCATCAAGGCTGAGATTAGTTCATAAAAATGTAATTAAGTTTGAATTAGAGACCATGTATGATTTGGGACTTAGACAAAGTAAAAATTTTCCCCAAAAAGCAGGGTTTTCAAAAACTTGTACAATAGCTATTCCACAATGGTCTTATACTCACATTTCAAACATAAATGGCCTGTATGCGTTGATTCCATTCATTCATATCAGAGTATAATAAAAATTCCCGACACACTCAAGTTCCATTCAATAAATAAGGGTTCTATAGAGGCACAAAACCCATAAACTATTCCCTTTTACTTGGGGATTACACAAAACTATAGTACGAATTCCAATATACACATTCGGTTTCGAAAAACATCCAAATAATTTTTATATGATAACCCAAAATCCAAAATAATTTCCTATACTGGAGCTCTATCCGCTCTTTGTCACCCCACTTTCCCTTAGATCCTTCGGCCCTGTCTAAAAATTTGGTTTATGCGAGAGTGAGATTTTAAGGAATCCCCATAGTGTCAAAATCACTCATAGTATGCACAACAATAAGGCATAAAAGCAAACCACCACACACATATAGCAACTACAATGTAGTTATAGCGGTAAGGGTAGGTATGACTCATGCCACCCTTACATTTGCTCATACTGAAGTGCTCACGCTGTATTGCACCACAACAGTTGACACAATATATTTCACCACAGCTGGGATTCATATAAATCATTTCACACACAAGCCATACTGGCAAGATTAACACACAAGCCATACCGACAAGATATATATAACACACAGCCCACAGCTGGATTCATAACACGCCACCCCACGGGTCAGATTCACAAAGCAGTTTCACAACAATCCATATTGATTATAATAGCAATTCAATAGCCAACGTAGAGATGACCAATGTCAATCCCTAAACAGCTCGCGCTGAAGTGCTCATGCTATAATGGACCATGGCACATTTTCCAATCACATTTCACAAAACCATAATCAGTCATACATACCAAAACATCATACACAACATGAGAGATGAGTCACTACCTTGGTTCTTTTAGGCTGTTCTGGCATCGGTCTCTCCCGATAAGAGCAAATGTCGAATCCTATAATTCATGATTAGGGACGAAGTGTATACTCTTTTCCAATACTTAAATGACCTCATATCACTAGTGGAAAAATCACTTTTAAGACCGATTAAAAAAGCCATTTTAGATCGGTTCTGGATTCGGTCTTGATACAGCCCGTCCTAAAAGTCTACTACATTTTAGACCGGTTATGGACCCAGTCTTAAAAATAAGTTTTAAGACCGGTTATTTATAAATCCGGTCTAAAAATAAATTTTTTTAAGGCCGGTTATCGGAGAAATCGGTATAAAAGATTGTAATTTTAAGACTGGTTTTGTAGAAAACCAGTCTAAAAGTAATACTTTTAAGACCAATTTTTTAGGAAACCAGTCTTAAAATTAATAGTTTTAAGATCGGTTTTTTATGAAATCGTCTTAAAATTATTACTTTAAGACCGGTTCTCTCGAAAACCTATCTTAAATGTACTTTTAAGATCGGTTTTGGAGAGAACCGGTCTTAAAAGTAGTTTTTTAAAATTTTCGTTTAAAACATTTACCCAGCAAGCCATTTCTCCTGTTAAAACTCTTCATTTAGCAAGCAGCAGCCATTTCAATGACATTCAAATAAATTCTGCTCTTACAGATTATAACTAACATCTTATACACATATGAGAGATTCAAAAGTCATTGGAACAAATTAAAACTCAACTCCCTTGTGCTTAACAATACTGGCCGAAATAAAAGCAAGGAAAACAACCATGAAAAAACTCACAATCATAGACAGAATCATAATGTAAGGAAATCATACAACGATGACAATGCTATTTTGACCAAGGTCCTTGTCTTTTCACTTACATACATACATCAAAGATTAAATTACATTAATGACAATGCTGTTATCATTATGGCCAAAATACTTTATACACACTCTTCTCTGGCTGATTATCACTAGCTGGCTTCAGAGAATCTACACTAAGACGTACATTTCATATCCTTCATTTTCTTGTGACGACAAAAAAAGTAGTTTTATATATACACCAATAACAATATACATAATTCAAATATAGTTCATGATAATTATTTTAGCTAACTAACCTTCAATGTATTTTTATAAAGGGATATCCTCCCACATCCCTTCATGATGATCATTTCTTGTGCCATGTTCATTGTTTGCTTCAACTACTTCGTTCAATTTTGGTAGACCCCTAGAAAAAGAAGGAGTCTCAAGAAGATCATTCATTAAATGACTTTCCTTATTAATATCAACGACCCTTTTTCCTTGGAGAGCTACAGACCATATTTTATTTGCCTGATCAGTAACAAAGAACACTTGTTTTGCTTGATATGCCATAATAAAAGGTTTATCTCTAAAACTTCTACTAATCAGATCAACTAATGTAAATCCCAACTGCTCAATCATCACACCATTATTAAAATCAACCCACTTGCATTTGACAATGGGAAGTTTAACTTTAACATAATCAACCACCCAAATCTCTTCAATAACCCCATAATAAGATATTGCTGCCAATCTAGGATTCTTATCTTTCGAACTAGAGAAGTGTATAGAGTCAGCCACTAACATAACTACACTATTCTGGACGGTGCTCCTATCATTAAGGGACTTCGTGTAAAACGTATAACCATTGGTCACAAATGAAGTCGAACTTATGACATCAGCCTCAGGACCACGTGCTAACCATTTAATTGTATCAGAAATACATTCTTCACCGTCAACCTTTTGTTTGAACCAATGTGCTAAAGTTTTGTTATGCTCCCTAATTAACCTTTGTTCAGTCCTTTGACTATTTCCTTTCCGTAAATTTCTTTATGAGCATTAATGTAATCTTGAACTTCATCAATATTATTCAAGATGTACAAGTGGACTTGTTGCAATTCATCAAGATCCATACTCTTTACTGAAGCCCCACGTCTATCGCCTTCTTCGTCATGACATTCAGGAAGTCCAATGTGTCCTACATTTGACAAGTAATCTTGACAAAACTCCATGGCTTCTTTAGAAACATATTTCTGAACAATAAATACTTCAAGCCGGTTAGGGTTCTTCATATACCCTTTAGGATTTTCATAGTTCTTTCAATTGGGTAGATCTATCATAAATAGATAGGGCCATACAACTTGATCTCCCTGACTAGATGAACAATTAGATGTACCATGATGTCAAAAAAAGAAGGAAGAAAAAGCTTCTCAAGCTAGCATAAGATCAGATATCCTTCCACTACTACAAAAAAGTAAAGCTGTGGCGCTAGAGAAGTGCCACATATCTGGACGCTACTAAAAAAAGCTATGGTGCTTGGAAGTACCACAACATTTAAATTTTTTTAAAAAATACCCTCTTGTGGCGCTTCCTTAAGGAAGCGCGGTAGAAGGGGGTTCTCCTGTAGCGCTTGCGTCAGCAAGGGCCATAAGAGACTAGACCTACTGTGGCGTTTACTTTAGCAAGCGTCATAGGAGACCCCCTCTTATGGCACTTCCTTAAGAAAGCACTACAGGAGGGTCTTTTTTTTCTTTTCTTCTTTCTTTTCTTTCATATGGCCCTTTTTTATACTTCCTAATTGTGAAGTTTTATATCAAATGAGTGGCTTTCGTGTTTATCATCTCCAAAAAATGTCAATCTTTCTATTTTACATTTCAACCTATTATAATTATAATTATATATATATATATAATTTTCACATTTAAAATTCAAGTTCCCCAACAATAATGTTCTTACATTAATACTCTCTAAAGCTAACATGAAAAATATCACAATACAAGAACTTGATATGTGAACACAGTACATCAACAACTAATTAAGTAAATTAAAAGTTTACCAAAAAAAGCAAGCTTGTCGGCCAAAAAATTTAAACAAAGCAAAAAGGCAAACGAAATAAGCTAGGTTTTCACTCTTTCATATTAAATTAGGAAAAAAAAGGAAAACGTTATATTACGGTTTATCTTGACTAAAAAAAAATTAAACAAAGCAAGCTAGAATGAAACAATCTTCTTCTCATAAATCTATTAATTGACCAGCGTAGGGAGTGGATGACCACGTTGGCGACGCTAGCTTGAGTGACAAGGATGAGCAAATGTGAGCTATGGAGTGGAGTGGGGATCAAATGGAGTAGGGTTCAAAAGAAGAAGAGAGGCAGAGAGTATGAAGAAAAGGGAACAACTAAGGACAGGAGTGCAGACGGATGAAACAAAACTGGAAAAGGGACAAGAGAATTTAATGAAGAAGACGAGTATGCGTGTTTGTTGTGGAAGAGAAAGTGATATCTTTTACAAGGGGGAGGGGTGTCGATGTTGTTAGATATGATTAGTTTTGATGATGTCAAATATAGATGTGAAGTGATAAGAGCAAAAAGTTTTTATAATGTAATTCTTTGACTAACTACTATATTTAATGTTACATATTTTGTAGATTAGTCAAGCAAAGATTGAAGAAGATTGAATTAATGAAAATGAACAAGAGGAAGAAGAAGAAAGAAATTGAAGATAGTCAAGGAGATGCTTACTTGGATTATGAAGAATGAAGAACTTGTTAGATCTTTCAAGAAGATCAAGATTCAAGTTGTTAGAAGTGATACTGGAGGTTTCTATTATGATACCGGAGGTTTCTATGATCAAATAATGGTTGGAATAGGTTAATATGAAGCTAAAATGACTTATATATGAGTTTTGGCACTTCTAGGGGTGTTATGCTCGAGAACAAAGTGTTATGCTCGAGCACAGGAAGAACTCACTCGAGCACAGACCACTTCACTCGAGCACGGAGTGTATACTCTGTTCTACTCTGTTTTACGTTCAGCCTGAGCGAGGTCTGGTATTTTGATCATATATCTCAAAACACAGTTAGATTGACCCGAAACCGGTGGCATATGAAAGAGAACTCACAACACGTACAATTGGCACCAGGATCACATTGAAAGCAGATCAAATGAAGGAGATATGATTCGTGGAAAATGAAACATAAATCACCGTCACTTTTCGACACAGGTTCGGTATTTTGCTCGTAACTTACAAACTACACATCGGATTGAGACGAGACCAGTACCAAATGAAAGTAGACTCAAAGAGCTTTCCATGGATAGGTAATTGGCCTAATTGGAACGTATATTCTAGGAGCTATGCCTTCTGGAAGTTGATGCTTGTGCAGACTAGCGAAATATACACTCTTTCGATCATAACTTGCAGAATACAAGGAGTTTGGAGTTGATTCTTGTTGCATTGGAATGCATATGACAAGAGCATTCTTATGATACATCATTTGAATCAAATGAACAAATTTTTTCTAAAGTGGCCCCACATCACCAGCGAGTGCAAAAACTTTCTCTCTGAAAATGTCGTGCGAGTGATGTCCAGAAGCAGCTGAAACGTGAAGAAATTTGCAACACTCGAGCACTAGGATTCATGCTCGAGCATTGGATGATTTCTCACTCGAACAGGAGTCTGTGTGCTCGAGTGAAGGCCCACATCACCTGCGAGTGATAAATTCATCCCTCTGAAATCCTGATGCGAGTGTTGATTTTGAGAGCATATTCCTTGAGAATATGTGTCTCACTCGAGCAGAGGTATGTGTGCTCGAGTGAGGGACCATATCACTCGCGAGTACAAAATCTCACTCTTGTTAAAATGATGTGCGAGTGACAACCCGAGAAGAAGCATGTACGTGAAAACTTGAGGCGCACTCGAGCAGGACATTTTGTGCTCGAGTGATTCGAGAATTCACTCGAGCAGATGCGAGTGAAGTGCAGCGAGTGCTTGCCCGAGAGGAAGTCAGAACGTGGAAATATGAACTGCACTCGAGTGAGGCATATTGCACTCGAAGTGAGGACCCGACAGAACGTGGTAGAATGCACAAACAAAACAGAGCCTCACAACCATCAATCCAAACATGGTTAAATGTTATACAATCATTATGTTTTCACTTGTTATTGTTTCTAAACATTATCTAACATATATTTCAAGTGTAAAACAGGAGATTAAATATTTGGGTTGTATCTTCAAGAACGGAGGTCACAGCGAATATCTTCACTCAACGTGATGAGTCACAGAAGCCAGAAAAACATCTGTTGACCAATGATCCTACATACCCATGACTAATACTTCATCATATTAGTGATTAAGTATTTTACAGTGTGAAACAGGAAATTTAACAGTGAGCTTACAGATTCAAATGAAAGAGTCAAGAATGGCGGGTGACATCATTACACACCGAGCATCAGCTACCTACCACGACAAAACCTTGACCCACCATAAGAGATTGTCTAAAACACATCCCGCTCCACAACGTTACTACAGCTTAAAATGAATCTTCCTATTATTCAAACGAGACACTCCACTTTGCTCCATAACGGACAGTAGCTCGTTTTCAAATATGCTCAACGGTCAAAATGACTCCAACGGACGAATGCTCACAATGGCCATTATATTCATCAACTATAAATGAGAGAGCATTCAACGATGATGGGTAACTGAGAAAAACAGAGAAAACAGAGACAGCGAGCAACTACGTGAAAAATGATAGAAAGATGAATCCTCTGCTTCTACCCAAACACTCTCTGTTCTGCGGTTTCAATATTACTTATCATTGAGAGAGTGATCATTTGTATTGTACTTCAGTGAGTATTATATCCACTCTGTGAGAGAGTCTGTAAACACTTTCATCTATATTTCTGAGTTGATCTTAAGGTAGAGGGACCTTGAGAGGGTTGATTTTCTTACGGAGAAGCTGTAGAGAGAATTGCCAGTAAGACATTCTGCTCGTAAGACTTACAAGGTGCAAGCAGTAGAGAACGTTGCTGCTCATAAGACTTACAGGGGTGTAAGCAGGAGAGAACGTTGCTGCTCGTAAGACTTGCATGAGTAAGCAGGAGAGGAAGATCTTCGGGATTGCTCTGCTCGTAAGACTTGCCGTAAGGGGGAGTATCTTGGTGAGAGATTGTAAAAGGTTTCACAAGTACCCGGCTAAACTTGTGGGATTGTAAAGGCTTTTCTTGTGCCCGGATTAAACAAGAAGATAGTGGATTTGAAAATCTCAGGAGGAGCCTGGGGACTGGACGTAGGCCATCACAAATTGGACCAAACCAGGATAAATCACAGTTTGCATATTCTCTTCCCTAAACTCTTATATTTCCAGCATATATTATTTAATCTAACTATTGATTTATAAACCTTCATACTTACCGCTTTCGTTAAGATACGAAAAGATTTCTAAAGTTCTTAAGTTTTTATTATACACCCAATTCACCCCCCTCTTGGGTGATAGCCGGTTCTAACAGATGTGAGCTGAGGAAGAGGGAATAAAAAGGAAAAAGGAAGGGAAAAGATAAAAAGTAAAGTTAAAGGAGGGAAATCTGATTGACGGGAGAGTTGAAAATTCACATCCAGCCAATTGTGGCACTTCTTTAAAGATGTTCCACAGCAGCCTTTTTTGCTTTTTCTATTTTATTTTTTAAAAATTTTGGGGACCAGATGTGGCGCTTGCCTTCCCTTGGGCAGAGACCAGTTGTGGCGCCTGGTGGAGCAGGTGCCTCACTGGTCCCCAAAATTTTAAAAAAAATTTAAATAGAAAAAGGAAAAAAAGGGCAGCTGTGGCACTTGTTTAAAGAAGTGCCACAAAATATGCGCAACCTTTCAATCTTTTTGTAATAGTGTTCATTTTCCATTTGATCCAATATTTCTGTCTCAATGACTTTACTACAAATAGCATTGAAGAAGAAACAAAGTCTAGTCAAAATATGTTGAAGATCATATTCGGCAATGCCACGAATAGCTACTGGGAGTAGTTGTTGTATTAAGACATAACAATCATGAGACTTTAGCCCTACAAATTCAAATCTTTCATCAACACAAGCTTCCTTAAATTTGAAGAATACACTGAAGGAACTTTCATGCCATGTAAACACTCACAAAAGCTTTTTTTTCTCAACCTTAGAAAGAGTATGAGTAGCTGGAGTATAAAAAGTTCTCTTGCCATATGGCTTTGGATGCAACTCTTCTTGTATCCCCATTTCTTACCTTCACGCAATCCTTAGAACTACCTTGTATATTAAGCAGTGTCCCAACAATACTATCACAAACATTTTTCTCCACATGCATGAAATCAATGCAGTGTCTCACATCAAGATTCGGCCAATATGAAAGATTGAAGAAGACAGACCTCTTTTTCCATTTACTTTTCTCATTACTATTCTTTATAGTCTTACTAAAGATAACATTCTTATTTTTCACCTTTTCATAAACTTGCTCCCCAGTCAATGCCTTCGGAGCATCTTCAAACTCTTGTCCACCAAAAAAAAGCTTTCTTTAATCTATGATACGGGTGGCCCCTACTAAGAAATCTCCTATGGCCAAGATAAACTATCTTTCTTCCATGTTGAAGTTGATGGTAGCATGTTCCTTCTTTACAAATCAGACATACTTTATGGCCTTTAAGACTATATCCTGACAAGTTCCCATATGTAGGGAAGTCATTTATAGTACATCAGATCATGGTTCGCATTTTAAAAACTTCATTCTTGTTCGTGTTAAAAACATCAACACCTTCATCCCACAACTCTTTCAAGTCTTCGATCAAGGGTTTGAGGTAAACATCTATGTCATTTCTGGGTTATTTTGGTCCTAAAATCAACATAGACAATATGATATACTTTTGTTTCATGCATAATAGAGGAGATAAGCTATAAATTACCAACAGGGCAGTCCATCAACTATGTATACTGCTCAGGCTAGCAAAAGGATTCATGCCATCCGTGCTAATCCCAAGCCTAAGGTTCCTAGCCTCTTCACCGAAGGCAAGAAATAATTGATCGATTTTCTTCCATTGAGAAGAATCAACCGGATGTCAAAGCTTTCTATTAGATATCATCTCATCCACATGCCATCTCAAATTTCATGCATTGTTTTCATTAGCAAACAAGCGCTTGAAGCTTGGTATGATTGGAAGGTACCATAATACTTTTGCAGGAGCGTTATTTGATTTATACCTTAGTGTTTCACATATATAATCATTAGGGCATGCATGGATCTTTTTATACTTTATCCCTAATGGACTCAATATTTTCTTAGTATCATTGTATCAAGAAGGCAATACATTATCATCTCGAAGCATGTCCTAAAAAGCCTCAAGCATTTCTGAAAAACTCTTGTCGCTCCATCTATGTCGTGCTTTCAAGCTTACCAATTTCAATACTGATTTCAACAATTGGTATTTTTAACACCCCAGGTACAGCGGCGTGTCAGCATCACTGCTCATATTACCATATGCATGTGATTGCTCAAAAGCCTCTTCTCCTACATCATGAATAATATCCTCTATCCGATTATCTGTATCTATGTCATTATTATCAAAGGTTACTCCCCCTATTGAGATGAACCTGACATTTCTAATTCTTCACCATGCTATACCCTTAGTGTATAACTCTTACAAAATCCTTCACAAATTAAATGTGTATATATATCTGCAGCACTTAGTCGCTTCTCATTTAAACATACTACACAAGGGTAATAAAACTTCCCACAACCATCATCGATATTTCTTCTAGCGAAGTTTAAAAAACCCCTAAGCCCATTATCATATTCAACATTCATTTGTTTAGCATTTATCCAACTATGATCCATATATATCTCAACACTTGTAGCACCCTATATCCAATAGTAAAAGGATAGACAAAAAACCAACAATAATAGAGTTTTAGAGATTTCATTGAAATTCGCATGCACTATTTGAAATTAGTATCGTTTCAACAAACTAATAGCACTGACAATCAAACAAGCACACTAAATTAAAATAGAATTTAGAGTGGTATTTTCCAAGCCAAATATCACAGGGATGTACAAGTCAGAGCATCTAACCAAGATGTGCAGATTTTGTTTCCAGATTACGTTATCATAAAGCAATTGGATTTCTAACAAATTATAACAGCAACTTGTAGGGATTAAGTACTTAAAGTAACAACAAGAACTATTTTAAAAGGACATTATTAATTATTGAACAACAACTAAATAACATATCGAACACTATCCTGATTGAAGACCAAGGAGTAAGCTTCTACCCAAAGTCACGGTGGCATCGAATGAGGTTAAAATGAAGTCCTCAAATTTATGGCACTGATAAAGGGAAGTCACAGCAAAGGAGAATGGTCACTGTAGAGATAAGATTTGGTGGTGGAGGAGAGTGACGGTAATCAAAGAACAACAGTGACGAACATAGCAACTACAATGGTAATGATAGAAGAAAGTTGAGCAAATGAGGAATGGGGCATGATGGACGAGTTCAGAACAAGCAGGGATAGAGCTCACAGAGAAATGGGAAAAAGAGAAGAAAGAGTTCATAGAGCGTAGGATCTGGGTGCGGGAGTAAAAATATGGGCGAAAACGCTCATCTTTTAGACCAGTTTTTAGCTTTTTGATAAAAACCGATCTTAAAAGGGTGAAAAAATTATTTTTTTAATTTTTCACATTTAAGACTGGTTTTTATTACAACCGGTCTTAAAAGGTTCAAATTTTAAAATTTTTGAATATTTTGATATTCTTAGACCATTTTTATTTATAATCGATCTAAATAATCTTTTTAAGACCAGTTTTTTAGGGAACTGGTCTTAGAAGTTCTATATAATTACAAAACTGCCATCGGTCAAATTTTTTAGACTTTATCCGCTATAACCTGTCTAAATGTGGCAGTCTAAAAAGGGAATTTTATACTAGTAAGCATAATGATGAGGGACACTTGTCACTTTCTTACTCTCCCAACATAAAAGAGTCATTGTCCTTTGCATGATTAAGGGACATTTGTCATCCACTTGCTTAGCCAACAAAAAAATTATACCATCATGAGTCATCATTGCTTACTTTATTAAAGTTACTTTAATAAAGTTACTTTATAGATGCATACTCAGGATTCTACTTGGGACTGTGGTATGCATTTTGAGGCTCTCCAAATGATGTCAGGTCAGAGTATATGTGTGTGGGTCCCACATGGCGCCACATACCAGTGTCTACTTTGAAAACGCTGGGCACATATGTTACCCTAAAAATGCCATGAGTACACCTATACCACTATATTTTGCTTGATCAATCAATCACATACCTCATGACATATCTGGGTGGCATCTTTTTACCAACCCAATGGCACCATAAATGTGTCCTATACATATCTACACCAATACTTTGATCCTACTACCTATGCATACTGGGCCCTCCACCAAGTAGGCCCGAATCACATAGTCCCCTGAGTCTTTCTATCTCTCGATAGTCTTGGATTCTTCCCAAACTAGGCTTAATAGTCTGCCTTAAGGCTTATCCTCAAAGTCCTAAGCCCAAAATTCAGGATATTACAATTCTCCCCTTATTCAATAAATTTCATCCTCAAAATTTTCTACCAAGGAGATCTTAAGGCATGACTTATCCCTCAGGTCATGGCCTGAGTCCTTAGGGAGTCGAAAACCTGTGTTGTATCAGGGAAAATCCCTGGAATGCTAGAAAGGGCATGGAGGGGGGACGGTATTATAAGTGGGTGATTGGGTATGGTTTCCCAACTGTTATAATAACATGATATGCCAAGGAAATCAGGCATATCCTCCATCTCTTCCATATTCAAATTCCACCAGTTGATCAAATTACTAGAAAATCTTAATAAATACTTATTTGCAAACAGCTTTGAAGATCTCAGCTAAGCAACTATCTCTGTAGGAATGAAGTAAGTCAACCAGTCTTGTTTAGAATTTAACTTCCCAAAATTTTTTGACATATTCTTTAATAAAATTATTGATTTCCTCTTCTAGGACAGTACATGTATTTGATAGGCTCCTTTTATTCTTTGGGGAAGCTCTTGGGATATGAAGAGTTGGTTGGGGGAGATTAAGGGCATTTTGGGGTAATAGAGATGAAGGAGGCTAAGGAGTTGGTGACTAAGAAGGAGTATGAATCACAATAGAAGAATCCAAACCAACATAAGCAGGGTTAGTATCTATTAATCCATAAGGGGGGTCTAGAGATGGTGAGTTTGGGAAGTATGCTTATGTATTGATATGTTTAATTGCTTTGATGAATGGTATGAACAAATGTGAATGATTGAAGCTTTGTTTGTACTTATGCCTTAGCCATGAGTGTAATATAAAGCATTGAGTATTCAAATGTCATTATATTGGCATGAATTTATGTAAGCAAGCATGTCATAAATTAAGCATCGATCTTGCATGCATAGTTAGCAATGTTTGCTACTGAGATTCTCTCGAATCTCACTCTCCTCCACCAACTATATAGGTAGGTAAGCTCAGAAGATGAATACAGGAAGATGTGCAAGAAGAAAATGCAATGGCGAATTGAACATTAGTATGTGATAAATATTTATGTGTCAATTATCACTATATGAGAATACTTGTCTGAATATGCCTAGTTGAATAGTGTGGAAGAATATGTAAATGAATGATTTAAGAATGAGCAGCGAATTACTCTAACTAAAGTAAAAGAAGATAAGAATCGATATGTAATAATGAAGTTGCGAACCACTAAAAGACGATTCCAAAAGATTTGAAATTTTTAGGAAAAACCCACTCAACTACAGGTTTGAATCCTGTCTTTAGGTTGGGAATTGAAAGAGTTTTGAAAAAGAATATCACTTAGTAGTTCAAATTCACTACTTAAAGTTCATCAGAACAATTACAAAAAAAATGGTGTTACATACTTGATGTGCTATAAGACGCACAGGCTCACACGTAGTAGTTTTTAAGCCATGTGGCACCATCTTATGCCATATAGGCACACATGCGGTGCATTCTTGAATTCATAGAGATATGTGACTAATTAGTCAGATAGAATATGCCTATATATGAGTACACATGGCATTTTTTGGGCAAGTACATATACCCTACGGTTTTTATGAGACACTGACTTGGTGTTAGTTATCTAGGACACTCAGGCATGATGTGGCAAAATCATAAGGCATAGGGGACACGTTGTGCAAAACTGAGTGACTCCATATAAATGTAGCTTTAATAAAGTTGCTTTTGGTTTAGAACAATAACGCCACCTAGCCTACAACTTTGGGTTGGCCAAGACAACTCACCGGTCCCTAATCCGGTCATATGTCAGATTTTCTTGAACATCGAAGATGAAAGTAAGAGGAAATTATCAAATTTCCTTCCGTTAGAATGAAAGTCAATCAAGAGGGGAAAGGGAAGAGAAAGATGACATCCTGACACAAGGCTATTTCCCTAACACCCCTTGTAATATCTTGAATTTTGGGACTAAAGGCTAACGAATAAGCTTGAATAAAGTATACAACTAAGACCAGTTTGGGAAGAGTGCCTAGAATGTCCAAGAGCCATAATGACTTTTAGAGACTAGTTTTGGAACTAAAGTATGGGATTTAGTTCCAAATAGTCAAAGGAAAATACCCAATTGCTTTATCTAATGCTAAATAGGATCTAATGCCTAACTTGGATCCAAAAAGAAGAAGAAATGACATCATGGAAAAAAGAAAGAAAGAAAAATAAAGATAACTAATGACAAAACAATTAATATTTCCATGATCAAGGGCAAAAGAGACAATTGCCATTTGATCTTAAGGATAGAATTGGAAATCAAGAATAAAGGGCTAAGAATTGCTCTTGAAAAGTAAGAGCAATTATGAGAGTTGAAAAGTAATTCCCTCCCCTTATGATAAAAAACGTCCAAAGGCAATGAAGCAAGAGAAAGTCAAAGTTTCAACCCACTTTTGAAGAAGACCTTGGTCAAACTTGAACCTATACATAAAAGACCAATTCTTTAAAAAATTTCCTTTTCTATTGGGCTTAAGAATTTCAATTTTGACCAAGAAAAGAGAGAAAGAATATGCAAATAAAGTCATATCCAAATTCAGTAACCAAGCTCAAAAGAAAGAAAAGAAGAAGAGAAGAAAAGTCAACAAATCTTGTAAATGGTTACAACTTGGAAGTTTAAACAAAAAGCAAGAAAGCAAGAGGAATTTGGTCAACAAATCCTCCTCCTTTTTGCATTGAATATTTCATTCAAGTTGGTAAGAAAAAGAGAAGGAGTTAATTCCAAATTAACCAAGCCCTGATTAATTAACCCCTTTACTTTTAAAGAAGACACAATTGAGTAACACATGGATTTTTTTTCTTTTCCCTTAGATGCATTTTCGATAGAGCATGCAAAAGTGTAGAGGATTCATTTATTTAAACATCTCATACTCTCTTTCACACTCATTTGGATAGCCAACACATAAAAATAAGTGAGAAAAAATTGAAAAAAAGAAAAAGGAAAGAGAAGGTGGAGTTTGAAAAAACAAGAGGCAAGGTAAGATGATCTTGTCTAATTTTCACCCTCTTAATCACATTTCTAGTCTTTGATTCCATCATATACCTTAGTCCCCTTGATGAGAGCTACAATTGTATGGTTTTAGGTTTTCAAGGCAAGATGTTTTGTGAAGCCAATCAAGGGCCAAAGAAGGAGAATTAATAAACAAGCACTAGAAAGTTTAAGAGGTGAGTATAAGCTTCAATTTGAACCCCATATCTTTTGGTATAGTCAAGTATTGTGGATTTTGTGTGTTAACATAATTTTGGGGGTTATGAGGTTCTTAGGGTTTCATGCTGATATGATTATATAAGTGGTGATTTATGGTGTATAATGATGATTCTAGGCTATTGTCGTGGTAAAATTATAAACTTGATGATTGTTGCTTTGGATGTGAACTTTTAGTCAGATGCAGGACATATAGGAAGGGTGTGATTTTAGTGAATTTCAGGCCTCCAATGGATTCCTTGGGAAAAATTGTGTAGGAACTGGTAGTTGGCACAATGATAGAAAGAATATATTTTAATTCCAAAACTTGGAATTTTGCTGCCAGTTAGGGTTTCCCTGTGTGGCAGAGGTTTACATTGAGTTTTAAGTAACTTAATGGTGCCCAATTCCTATGATATTTTCTAGAATAAAAGTAGACTTAATAAGATTTAATTTGACAGGTCATATAGGTTATTTGGATCTAAACGCTTAGAGTTATGCATTTTTTAACTTGGTCATATGAAAACTGGCATGTTTCTGGGTAGTGTCCAATAAAAGGAAATTCTGGATTTATGTGCTTTTAATTGGCTAAGGGCAATATTTTTTCCTAAAAATAGACTTAATAAGAGTTACATTGCCTTTGGAACTTCTGCAATTAGACATGTGTACATAAAGGTATGAGTTTTTAAAGTTTGAAGAAATTCTAGCAGAGTTGGGTTAATGTGCCGAAATGGAAAGTAATGGCAAGATGTAATTATCATGAATCCTAAGGGTGGCAATAAACATTCTAGGTTAGTTATACCACATTGACTACTCATTTGACTTAGTGTACTAATCCTAATGACAACTAACTTAAGTGTTTGAACTATGAGGAATTGGGATAAGCAATAACTCATCATCCGTAAATTCTTATTTATAGGATTTCATATTTACGCTGGACATTGAAAACCAAAATAAGAATAAGACTAGAAAGGCTAAGATAGTAACTCCTTCTTTCATATGGTATGAGACATGTTGCATGTCTGTGGTACCATCATAAGTTTTGGAAGCATTCACAGTTTGTGAGGTAGTCACCTAGGGCCTATTACACGATGCTTGCTCTATGGAAATTACTGCACGAGTGGTATCCCAGGGCCTATTTTGTGGGTGAACACTCAGGGCCAAGTGATTTATATACCTAGTGCTATGGTAATGTGATATGTTGCATGATGTGTTTTAAATACTGATTGCTATTTTTATGTTATATGATAACTATGTGGCATGCTCTGTGTTCTTTTATATATGTGATTGAAGGCCTATTACTACTAACATTCTTTTGAATCTCACCCTTTCCAATAACTAACCTACAGTAAGGGCAAGTAGCTTAAGGGGCAACAAGATAATTTTGGACAAATATAGGATTGCGATCAAGATTGAAGTCCTATTAGTTATCTATTTTTGATTATGTGTATGTTGTTTATGACTTGAGAACATAACTACATTATAAATAGTAGTGGTAGAAAATATAACCGTATAATCACATGGTAAACCAGTACGTACACTGTTACGATAAAGGAACTGCGTTAGGGCATCTATACACTAAAAAGGCCCATAACCAAACGATGACATAAAGAGCAATAAGCGTAGAGATGATTGAATACTTTGAAAAAAGGAAATAAGAATTGATGAGTTATGATAGAATTGCTAACCTTTATGAAACAATTTTTAAAAGTTTTAAATTCATTAGAAAAACCCATTCAATTACAAGTTCAAACCCTGATTTGAAGCTAGGAATTATAACTGCTTTCTAGAGTATATTTGTTCTAAGACTAAATTCTTGGCTTAACAATGCAACTCACTATGCATTTAAACTCATCAGATGACCTTAAAGTTAAGGGCGTTGCCTCCCTCAAGCAAACCAAATGAATTCCCTGATAAGTTACTTGGTCGAAATTTAAAAGGAGCGCCTGACACCCTAGGATTTTTGTACTTGGACACGTGTCTTCAAAAGACCATCCAAAACTCTCCCAATTCTTATTAATTTAGTGCAGACCTCAAAATATCAAGGAAAAATCAGAAAAGATTCCAAAGAAAAAGAAAGAAAAGAGAAGTTTTCAAGTTCTTGATTCGAAGCCCGAAATCGTGTTTTCAACTTCTAAAGCCTTCAAAAATCTTTGTTTACTCATCAAGAGCAACATTTCAAAGTTTATGGATTTTTGGTCAGAGGTGTTTGGTGTCACCCTGTCATGGAAGTACTACCGAAATCAAGAATCGATCGGATAATCATGTAGAGGTAGTCGTAAGCTTCGATTTGAGTATAATGTTTTTATGTTTTACTATATATTTTTGAACTTATAGAACCTTATGGTTTCAACGAAAAGCGTGATTTTGAGCTTTAATGAGTATTTGATGATTAGCATGATGTTAACTAAGGGTTTATGATGATTCATCGCATGTTTTAAGGTTGAAATTGCAAGAACACAATTTGCATTCCTTAGGGTCAGATTTAGCCAACCTTTGTTCTTAGGGTTGGAGCTCGATTTTGATCAATTTGATTTTAGAAATGGATTATATGGCCAATATTTTGTAGGAATAGCATGTGGGTATGACTTTTGGATGATTTCTCATAAAACCCTAATTTTGGAATTTAAATGTTGTTGTAAAATCTGCCAAATTGTGGCAGTCTGCTTGTTAGATATTTTTGAGTGGGCAAACCTTATTCAATGACTGTGATATTTTACAAGGTGTTAGTAGACATCCTAGGATTTCCAATGATATATAGTATGGGCCATTTGGCTCTATCAATTGTAAATTTTGATATGTTAAAATTGAGATACAAACACTGAAATGCATTTTGAGGCAGTAATGTTAATTGAGGATTCTTGAGGTTTTACCACTATAATCAGTACTGATTGTATTTATCCTTTAAAGATTACTTTGAGAGCTTTATATAGAAATTTTAACTACCTTATTTGGAGTTTGTTAGATTAAGTTATGCATTTTTAAATTTGACCAATGAAATCTGGCAGATTAGGAAAGACTTGTGAATCTGTAGATTTTGGTGGGCATTAAGTAACTGAGATCATAAGGAATAGAGACGTGTCTTAGAGGCTAATGTACCCATATATGATATTCACTTTTCTTCACTCTAATGATATGATTATGTATCTAGGGCCATGAAATGACAAGGAAGAGAAAATGGAAGATTCTTCAAGCAACTTCAAGGGTTAGAAGAAAAGGGAACAAGAAGAGGAAATAAGTCCAAAAGTTAGTAAACATACCTCACTTGCTAGTACTTGATATGTATGCATATGTATAGATATGTGTAATTGCTTTGGTTGATTGTGTGCAACATACATAAATGATTGAAGCTCTATTTCTGTTAAATGCAATGACCATAAGTATGTTGTGTGAAACATCGATCATGCAAATATGTAATGATGTTAGCATGAGGTTATGTAAAGCAAGCATGTCATGCCTTAAGTATTTATCTTGCTTGCATAATTGCTAGAGTTTGCCACTGAGATTCTCCCAAATCTCACCCTCCCTCACCCAACCATATAGGTATTTGAGCACAAGAAGTACATGATGATATGCCATAGGAATTTGTGAAGAAAGAATTGAAGACTAATATGTGATAATTTATGATTGTGTAAACATATTGAGAGTATGAAGTTATTAGATATGAGGCTCATGACATATGTAAATACAAATAAGATTGTAAATGGTAACAATTATGCCTTTCTCAAAGTTAATTAGAGAAATTTGAAAGTACAATTTTACCAAATAGATAGTGTCCCAAGAAAATAAATGTATAAATTTTAGCCGTGAGTTTTAATTATCATTTCTCCTAAGCCATAACAACAATATTAGTGCTTCTGTATGCATACTAAAGGAGCATAAATGAAGGGTGCTAAGTTTAATATCATGAAGGGAGGGAGTTAATTTTTATTTTTACATCTTCATCATTACTTTTTTTCTTTCAAAGAGTAAATCCTAACCCTTCATCTTGGTTTCTAATTTTAACTTCAAGATTAAATGGCAAATGTCTATTTTTCCCTTGATTATGGCAACATTAATTAAATTTCCATTAGTTCTTTTCTTTCACTTCCTTTTCCTCATTCAAGACGCTGTTTCCTTTTCTTTTTGGTTCCAAGTTAGGTTTTATATCATATTTGGCTCTAAATAAAGGGTTTGTGCACTTTCCTTTAAGTAGTTGGTACTAATTTCCTTACCTAATTCCTAAAGTAATCTCTATCGCTATTACACTTTCTTTTTGGGGCATGTGAACCCTTGCTAAACTTTGATATACTACAGTTTATACACTCATGTGTCCCAACCAAATGGCACCTAAGTGTGCCAAAATTCACTTGCACTGGTATATTCTATTCGATGACTTCCACATAATGAGTCCTTATACAGTTTGGAGAGGCACTCTCTACCTGAAGGTCTAATTTATACAATCCACGCTAGTCATTCTATCTCTCATCATTCTTGACACTCTTCCTAAACTGGGCTTAGTAGTCTACTTAATATAAGCTTATCCTTAAGCCTCTAGGCCTAAAATTTGGGACATTACAAAGTATGTCATTTTAATTACTTGCCCATCAAAATTCCATCTAATAGGAAGTATTCTCCCCTCAGACTTTGATTTGTTAAATACAGCCATAGCGTAGAGGCTCCTTTTTACCATAACTCTCATTTTTTATATGGCCTGCTTTTATTCCTGGGTTATGCCTCTAGTTATCTAAGGGGGATTTTTAATGCGAAATCTGCTATAACTAGCCATTTTGTTTTAAATGAAACTGGAAGACATGTTTTATAAAATTAGCTATAGGAAACAGAGCTATAGGTTTTCCAAAAAAAACACGAGCATCACTAAGGTTAAAACACAATTAGCTAGGGCTCATGAATGAAAATGGGAGTTAAGGCAAGCAAAACAACTCATGTGACTATTGCTGAGAAGTCTAACAATGGCTTTGAAAGGTGTAGTTCAACTAAAAAATGACTCTCAATGGCCACAAAAGTCAGTTGTAGGGTTTTAAGGTTGGTCGGTTATATTGAACATAAAACAATTGTTAAGTATAACAACTTCAGTATATGAAGAGATGTGAGATAGTGTGTGTTTTAAAAGATAAAAAATAACACTAATAATTCATTGTTTCAACATTAGAATCATTATCAAAGGGAACTTTATATAACAGTTCTTACTTTACAACTGTAATGTATCTATCTCATATGTATTGATTGATAGTTCATGAGTTTTAAATTTCAACCATAAGGTATTATAAAAGATGATGGTTGTTACTTAATTACATTAAGTACTTGGCATGGTATTATCAAAGATGACGGGTTTTGCTTAATAACCATTAAGTGTCTTGTTAGGATCGGCAGGCACAATAAAAGAATTTTAAAATTTTACCGATCCTAATCAAGGATCTATAAACGGTGTTTAAATCGGGTTAGAAAGAACTTGTCCCTTTTTTAACTTAGGGTTTTCACAATCTCTAGGAGCCAACACATTAGGTCCGCTCCCTCTACCGGTATCCACACGAATGGTCTCCAACCGAGACTGCGTGCTAGTGCCTCCAATATTTTTAGGGTTTCCTTTATGGCTCTGAATTCTCATGCGCGTATGAGTATATCTGCTCTATCATGTTTATAACATATGATGGCTATATTCAAATTTCAAAATTAATCATCATTAATTTCAAAATTAATCAACAATTAATTATCTTGATGAGCTAATTAAATAAATTCAGTTTAAATTAAATCTGTCAAACAGTTTTAATCTAACATATTTATTTAATCTAAATAAAGAGCCATTAAATTTAATTGATCTTCATAAATTAAATCTAAGATATTATATCTCTATCATGTTAGTTATTAAATTTAATATATCTTAATAAATTAAATTTAAAACTAACACAATATAATAATATCATAATATATATACATATACATATATATAATATAAGATATGTATTTCGAAAATATATATCTATATAATATTATTAACGTATTTTATATTATATATATATATATAAATATAAAATTCATCCACCCTAAATTAAACATTATCTCGTGTTAGGCCCATATGAAGTTGGCAGTGATTCAATAACTATACTAACCCAAAAGTTATAAGCGGCCTCTAGCAAGACATTACAACTACCTAAATCATATGAGGATCGTTATCACGATGCAACTTGTCATACAACCATGTCACATCCCTTTTGTCACACGATACATCGATCAAGGATAAGGCATGGATAATGTCATCCTCTTGTTCCTAACCATTACTTTCTCGATTCCTGAGTAGCCTGACAATAGAAATGGAAACTCCTTTCCATTATAGTATGGCCATACATTTCTCAGACTCACTCATCGAGGGGCCCAGTAATATCTCTCAACTAATGTGAGGGACAAATTCCATCTTGATCTTTCATATTCCTCTACATGGAAAACCACAAAGCCCCATTGTAGCCTTTATCATCACCCGGTCAAAAGTGACTTTTGACTAGTTCAAAGATTAGAAACTCTCATGTAGGAATCCATGATGACCTCATGTCTAAGGGCATTGTGACATGGTCATACATGAGAAAAGCTTATGACTTGATCCATGTAGCTTTCTCATAGTGGGTCGATCCAGCACCTTGTACTCTTACAAATGTCTAAGACTTTGATTCATATCTCCATATCTTATCAAAGTCATATTGGTCTTGTTTCATCTTTACACACACATAGATGACCGACCAGGGACATTTTAGGACAATCTTCATGAATTATCCAAGGATACAATTATCATAGTTAACATGCAAATAATATGATAACAGATTGGAGAAATTTCATTAAAATAATAATGTTCAAAGTGTAATATACCAAATTTTGCAATACTAAAAACGTATAAATATGGAATTAGTAGAATAAAATAAATATCGGTATTTACAATTAAAGGTAGAGTTACTTTCGGAATTCCCAAATATCCATTGTGTCATTCACAGAAATCGAGAAGTCAATATTGTAAAAATACATGTGTAAGAAGTCGGAGCAAAATTCGTCGGTGGCTATAGGGTTCAGGGGCGTCAGTTGCGAGATCGGAGGAATTCGGGCATTTCGGGATGTGCCTTGATATGCGTACCATGGTCCCATATGGGTCCCACGTGGAATTCCGAGTAATGCACCGATGGAGCAACTTTATTAAAAAGAACTTCGGTAAAGTATGTAATGACAGCTCATTATGACTCATGATGACACATCTTTCGTGTTGGCCAAATAAGGAAATGACAAGTGTCCCGAAATTATTACAAAGTAAAAACATGTTTTTGTGTTGGCCAAATGAGGGGGTGACATGTGTCCCTTATCATTACATATCATTACACCGACTTTAAGCCTTTCGTGTTATCATCTCTGAAGTATGCCACCTAGCATCTGAGTCCGGGGAATTCACCGGTCTCCGGCCGGGTCGCTTACTTTACGAGTCAAGCACCGAACCCAGGAGTCCGGGGAAATTGTCAAGCCTCCCCTTCCCCTGACCATTAATGACCCACCGAAGAAAGAGAAAAGTGGAAGACCAATGGTTGCATGACACGTGGCACTCTTAAGCATTAAACTTGTGACACGTGGCAAGATGAGATGAGATCATTTTATGTGAGTGATATCTGTTACTACTGAGATTCATTGAATCTCACCCTTAGCTCAATGGTAGCATGGTTCGCCAAGCGCTCGTACTTACCCCCAGGTCGAGTGTTCGAACCATGCGGAGGCGAAAGAAACCACACAGGAGGCGTGGGAGAATCCTGTGAGTGGCACGCTCGTGCCCTTGGAGACGCTTACGGCCCTGAGGGGTGTCTGGAAGTGCATGCTCCCTGGGACAGGGTGTTACAATAAAAAGGCCCCTTTTTATTGTCACACCCCACTTCCAGCCAGGCCACATATGGACCCCATAAGAGGTGGAGTCACAAGAGTTCCTCGCTCCCTAAGCAAGATTTTCCGCCTCCGCAGGGATCGAAGCCACTACCTGGGGGTAAGTAGCGCCTCATGACAATCCCCACTACCATTGAGCTAGTGCGGATTGTCATGAGGCGCTACTTACCCCCAGGTAGTAGCTTCGATCCCTACGAAGGCGGAAAATCTTGCTTGGGGAGCGAGGAACTCTTGTGAGTCCACCTCTTACGGGGTCCATATGTGGCCTGGCTGGAAGTGGGGTGTGACACAAAGTACAATAATTGGCCCTAAGGGCACAATTTCCAACATGTCTGACATATTTTTGTTAACATTTTTGGGGCTTGATTATGCAACCCCCTATATGTATCATCCATATGGAGAGATAGCTCATCGAATGATGAAAGTGATAAAGAGGAGGTAACCAACATCTAACTGGTTGTTGATTTCACCATATTTTGATAGGCTAATTCATGGCATATTTGGGGATTTTAATACACATTTGGTGCCATATTTTCATAACTTAGCACTAATTTCTATTAGGAGTCACTATCTTGCATTAATACTATTTTGGGGGTAATTTAGTCACATTTTATTGTATAATTCATGCAATTAGATTGCTAGGACTTTTGATGCTACAAAGTGTAGATTTTGCATTATAGGTACCTTAGAAGAAAAAGAAAAGCACTAAGAACAATACGAAGTCAAATTGCCCAAGTTGAAGAATTGAAGTTTCTATGTCACATGCCTTGGCGAACATGTTGTTAGTCAAAGAGATTTTTTCTTGATTATGAAAAAGTACTTGGTGTTTCACATGCTTTGGCACACATGTTGATTAAAGCAAGCTTTTGAAAACTCATAGTGTTACACCTTAATATCCATGGCCTTTAGATGAGTTTAAACAGATAATGGCTTCAAACCTGAGACTAATATTCATATGAATACTGTTGAAATCCCAACTTCAATACAAGATTTGAGCCTACATTTGAGTGGGTCTTTTGAAAACTTTTTAAAATTCTTCAAATGTTGTCTCGAAATGGTTTGTACATTCATTATAACTCATCCATTCTTAATTCCCTTTGTTAACGTCAGAGCACGTCTCTACTGATATTCATATTTTATTCATTAGTTGTTGTTCTATTATCTTATGGTTGCTCTATTCTATTCCTTTAACACATTCAAGATCTATTACTAACTTGTCATATGCTCATATGGTTATTGTTGTTACTATTACAACTAGTACTGTATTTGTGCCCTCAAGTTATTTACAACATATACATAAATCAAAACAAATAACCAACATTAGTTCTATCTGCTGGTCATACCCTTTCCTCGTCTGTGTCAGCCTTCTTGCCATTCGACCAACTTGCCTTTGCTATAGGTTAGTTATTGGAAAGGGGTAAGATTCAAAAGAATCTCTGTAATGCCCTAAATTTTGATTAAGGGCTAATGATAATTATTAAGGATGTTTTGTGAATTAAAGTTGATTTGAAACTCACAATAATTATTGCAAATGCCTAACACCTTGTATTCTAGCATAATTATGTGACAAAATAATTATTTGGCTAAATATGAAAGAAACGACACATAAAGAAGAGGAAAAGAATTTAAGTATGTGTTATGTGGCAATTTAAGTTTATATGCCAAAATCAATGGAAAATTGTTGGTTAATTAGTTAGTGATTAAAGAAGGAATTAATTACTAGCTTGAAAGAAATGAGATTTGTGACTAAATGGCTCATGAAGTGGTTAAAGTAACTAATTAGTTACTTACTTTATGAGAGCCAATGAAAATGGAACATGTGGCAAGTTGGTATAAAGAAAGAGTGGTGAGAAAAGTCAAATGGAATATTTTAAACATTCTTTCTCTCTCTTCCTTCCCTATTTTTAGCTGATGAGAGGCATGGACATGGAAGATTATCATTTCATCTTCCTCACACACTCATCACTCTCATTCTCTTTCCCATTTTTAGCAGCCATTATTATGCTAGAGAGAGGAAGAGTTCTTGATTAAGGTAAACATTTTGACCTTCCAGATGACTCCAAATTGAAAAACTCTCTTCTTTAATCTTGTTCCTTAGATTGAAGGCTCTATTACTATGGTTTTAGATTGTTCATTTGTGGTGTTTTGAGCACTCAAGAAAAATAGTGGCTAGAGGTGCAAGGAACCCCATTGAGGAACTTTGTTAAGGTGAGTAAGAGAAGCCTTTCTATCTATGTTTTGGGGCATTTTATTAATCTTTGAATTTCTGGAATTTTATCCCTATTTTCAGAAATAAGGGTCATTTGGAGTTTGGTATAATGTGGTCATGGAAATGGTGTCTTGCTATGTGGTTGGAATAGATAGAAATAGGTTTGAGGTTGAAATAACAAGTTTGGCAATTTTGGGGATTTTGTTTTGGATGTTGCCTAAAATAAAACATGATAAAGGAATAAGAATTTGGTAGTTTTGATGTTTCCATTTGTGAAAAATTATGTGGGAGTAATATTGGATTAGGATTTGGGATTACTGGAAACATATGGTTAAAATTTGGAAAAGGCTATCAACTCTGCTGCATTTTGTGTAATATCCTGAATTGTAATTAAGGGCTAATGACCTCAAAAGTGACGTAATTAATGTTAGATAAACACTTTTGAAGTATATAAGGTGAATTGTGATGCAAATGTGTTTGATGATGGTTTTGTATATGTTATGACATTCAGGGGTAAAATGGTAAATTTACCAACCGATTGGTCAGTTACCGAAGAGGAAACTCGTAGGTAACTTGAGATCAATAGCAAGGATTTAAAGATCCTAACGGTGGAATACTATGCTAATGGATGCATGTGAAATCATAGAGAAAGAGTAAGATTTTGCCAAGTGTCATCATAAGGACCCTTAGATCAAAGTCAAAATTTCAAACTCATTTTCCCTTCCCTCTCTCCTCCAAGTCGGTTATGAGAGTATGTGTGGGGAAGAATCTGGTCAAGGATAAGGCATGGATAATGTCATCCTCCTGTTCCTGACTACTACTTTCCCAATTCCTGAGTAGTCTAACAATAGAAATGGAAACCCTTTCCTTCGTAGTATAGCCATAAGTTTCTTAGACTCACTTATTGAGGGGCCCAATAATATCTCTATACTAATATGAGGGACAAATTCCATCTTGACCAATCACATTTCTTTGCATGAAAACCACCAAGCTCGACTATAGGCTTTATCATCACCCGGTTAAAGGTGACTTTTTACTAAATCAAAGCTTATTGACTCTGATGTAGGAATCCATGATGATCTTAGTTCGAACAACATTGTGACGTGATTATATATAAGAGAAACTTTTTGACTTGATCCATATGGCTTTCTCATAGCGGGTCGGTCCAACACCTTGTGTAATGCCCCAAAATGTGATTAAGGGCTAATGACTTCAAAAGTGAATGTAATTGTTGTTAAATAAACACTTTTAAAGAATTTGATGTGAATTGTGATATGAATGTGTTATAATCAATGCCTAAACCCTATATTTAAGTTCAATTATGGATTAATATCTAAATTGAATTAAATTAGAGGGAGGTGCATGGCAAGGTGCAATAGAATGACAATGTGTTTGGTGGTGATTCAATAGGAATTCCTATAGTTAGGGGCGAAGTGTATTGCCCCAAATTTCATTTAAGGGCTAATGATAATTATTAAGGATAATTATGGAATTAAAGTAGAATAATTATGTGTTTTGTGGCTATATTAATTAATATGCCATGATTAGTGGAAATTGAAAGAATGAAATTGTTGGGCAATTAGTTAGTGCTTAATAGAGAAATTAATAACTAGCTAAGAGGAAAAATGATATATGTGATTAAATGGCTAATGGAGGGATTAGAGTAGCTAATTGGTTGCTTATTTTATGAGAGCCAATGAAGTGGTGACGAGTGGCAAGCTTATAGGATGAGTAAGTGTTGGAAAAGTCAATGCATTGTTTTAATGTTTTCCTCTCTCTCTTTTTCCCTCATTCTCACTGAATTGGTATGGGAGGGAGTATCATTGCATCTCATCTCACTCTTCTCTCTTCTCTTTCTTGTTTGGCCATGGTTGCTAAGGAAAGAGAAAGGAAATGCTTGGTATTAAGGTGAGTAAATGATCTCCTTTGCTCAAACTCTCTTCTCTAAAGTTGTTCCTTAAGTTGAGAGCTTTATTTTGATGGTTGTAGTTTCTCCATTGGTGCTGATTTGAGGAATCATAAAAATCTAGTAGTTGGATAATCAAGAAGTATCTTTGAGAAAGTTTAAAAGGTAAGTGAAACCAATCTTTCTATCTATGTTTCATGACATTTGATGAAGTTTGGAATTTTTGGTATTTATGGCCTTAAATTCAAAAATGAGTGTCATTGGGGAGTTTGGCATGTTATTGGCATGAAAATGGTATTTGGGTATGTGTTTTGAATGGATAGATTGGTTTAGGAAGTGAAATGTAAAGTTTGATGAATCTAGGAATTTTGGTGTTTATGTTGACCAAAACCAAAACATGTTAATGGAATAGAATTTTGGTAATTCTGATCATTCCATAAGATTCCTTTAGTGTTTTTGTGTGGGAGTAGCCTTAAGTAAGAGTTTAGGACCATTAGAATAAATTGGGCAATTGTTGAGAAATGCTATCAGTGTTTCTACATTTTCCGGTTTCTGAGAGGATTACTCGAGTGACCTGGGGTTCTTTCAAGTGTGGGATGAATATTACTCAGGTCAGATTGAGTATCACTCGAGTGGTGCATGTATATTTTGTTTCTCTTTAGCTTTTTGTTGTGCTTCCGAGATCAAAATCCAAAAGGTGTGTCTTGACACTCGGCGGTGTCAAGCCATCACTCGAGTGCTCTTGTCCCTGCTCGAGTGATGTTCCCTTCTGAAGTTTCATGTGCTCTCAGGTGAGCACTTTCTGGACCTCACTTTGGGGGACTCGAGTGAGCATTAGGCTCCCACTTGAGTGATTGTGTTTGTGCTCAAGTGCAGCGAGCTATTCTGGGTTCTATTGTTTCTTTGTGCTCTCGGGTATTCACTCAATGTTGTTCACTCTCTAGTGCCTGAGTGTTGACTGTACCATCACTCGAGTGAGGCCATCTTCATTCGAGTGTCTTCGTGAAAAATATTAGTTTTGAGTTTTCAAAAAGGGGATCTTTGGGGATAATCTTCTTACCCTTTAGAGTAATTGATAGAGACATTCGGGGTTATTAAAAGAGCAGTGATGATAACCAATGATAAATGTTATGAAAGTGAGAATTTGGAATAGTGAATAACCCTATGTCCTTGATTTGGTTATAGGGTTGGGTATTCACTCTGATCATGGTTTAATATCCGCTCGGATCACGAATATTAGATGCTGGAGTATACGTGGAAAGAATAAGGGTAAGGAACTTACCTCTCCTGCATGTACTTGACAATTGTGTTAGTATATTGATGCATGTTATTGCTTTGACTGATTATGTGAAACATATATGAGTGATTAAAGCTCTGTTTCAACTTATGCTATGGCCATGAGTATATTGTTTGAACATTGAGCATGCTGATATGTCATTGTGTGAACATGAATTATGTATTGCAAGCATGTCATGCATTAAACACTTATCTTTCATGCATATTAGTATTGTTTTCCTAATGAGATTCCCCAGAATCTCACCCTCCCCTACCAATAATGTAGACAGGGCAAGTGTATCAAGATGGAGCAAGCAACCAAGGGCAGCTAGGTCTCCTTATGGGCAAGTGCATTGGTAGTGGGTTATCATTATAAGTTGGTAAAATTGTATATATTCAGATTATAGATTGGATTGTGTATTTAGGAAGAGTATTATGTAATCCCCATTTGAGATATTATAAAGGGCGTATGTGCCCTATAAATCTTTAGTGAAAGTTTAAACCCGAGATTGCCAGGACTATTATTATTGTGCACTATGATATTTATATAAATGTGATTTATCTTCAGGAGGTAATTGTATTCAAAATATGAATGTGGGACCAGGTTAAAGTGTTTGTGAAAGAAATTTGTGAAAACCCTATCTTATGGATGGGAATGTGAATGAGTTTTGATTATTATTGGTCTTTATTTCACTTTAATTGTGTATTTCAGATATAATTACGGCAAGGTGGTTACATTTGTGGTATCAGAGCTGTTGTTCCTGGCAAAGATGGATTTTGCTAGGATAGTTCCCCTAGTTTGGCCTAGGAATAGGCAATGATTTGTGATTGGATGTGGAATACACATTAATATCCCTTCTATATGTGGATATATGAGTATAAGGACTGTGTGTATACATTATCTGTGATAGGGATGTGGTGAATCAGTATGGTTTGCCCAAGAATTTGATGTGGGAAAAAGAAAAGTTACTGACCAAATAGTCAACAACTGAAGAGGGAGCTCATTGGTAACATAACGATTAAGAAGTGTGACAATTGTCTAAGTGTTATAGAGGGAATTATCACATATTTGCATGCTCATGAAAAAGGAAACAAGATCATAACACTTGGCATTATGTGGAGCATTGGATGGAAGTCAAACTTTCAACACATTTTCTCTTCCCTCCAAGTTGTAAAGTCGGTCAAGAGGCCTTCTTTCCTTAAAAATCTGACCTCATCCTCTTCATTTCATTCTCTCTCTCAATTCTCCATTTTCGTCTAGCTCAAGGAAGAAAGAGAAAGCAAAAGGTAAGAGTTTGTCTTTGTAGATGACCTCTTGAGCTCAAATGCCCTTGTTAACTTTGATCATGTTGTTGAGAGCTTTATCTCTATGGTTTTAGAATTTTGAAAGAAGGAGGATGAGAGCTTGAGAAAATTTGAAAGTGGTGGAATCAAAGAACAAGCTTTGGAAAGTGTAAGAGATGAGAAGTAGCTATCTTGTGATATATATATTGTGACCATTGGTGGAACTTTGGAATTTCTAGAATTTAGCCCTAATTTTTATGTTATTAGTGTCTTATGAATCACATGGTAATTTGGTATTGGAATAGGTGTCTTTTTGTATGATTAAAACAATGAAATTGGTTTGGAACATTAAATCGAAAGTTTGGAAATTTGGTGGTTTGTGTTACAATGTGATTGAAAACAGAATATATGTGTACGTGATGAGAATTTGGTTGTTTTAGTAATCCTGATAGTTTCCTTGTGAAAATTGTATGGGAATACGTTTGGTTGTTGCTTTTGGAGCCATTGGACACTTTGGTAGAAAATTGGAAATTCTATCCATTGAAACTCTATGCTGGCAATTAGATTTCATGGACGTTTTGAATAAGTAAATAGTGTCTAAAAATTCTGAAACATTATAGTCTAATATGTCACATTCCAAGCTTCAAAATGGACATATAATGTTTGTCATTTCGATTTGTATGCTAAGAGTTATGAGTTTCCAAAATTTGGGATTGAAACTGGAAGCTATTCTGGATCAGTATGGGATTTCGTGTAATTATGTATTTTTGTTTTTATGAACAGTATTGATTCATACTTTTCCTATAAAGAGGACTTAAATAGCTTTCTATTGGCTTTAGAATCACTCCATTTCAATTTTTCTAGAATTAGTTATGATTTTTTGAAGTGCGGCCAAGAAAAAGAACATTTCCTTTGGTGCAGCCCAAAATTTTCTAAGTAGTTTTTGGCCGAAGCCAGAAGATCTTGGTTGCAGTCAAAAACTCTTTATGCGGTTTTTGGCAATATCTAAAAGATCTTGGCTGCTCCCAAAAACTTTTTGTGCTGTTTTTGGCCGCAGCCAAAGATTTATTGGCAATAGCCAACCCTTGTTTTCAGCACTTTGTGATTTTGAAAAGTGGTTTCTAACGTAGTACTTCCCAATCCTTTTAGGCTTTCATTGAGCTTATCATTGCCACCTAAGGGACTCAAATGACAATGAACCTTAAGTGTTTTAAAGTTAAGAAATTGAAAAAAGGAATAATACTATGTCCTTGATTTTGATTGATAGGATTCGATATTTTCCCTGAACGTGAGCCACTTGTGCCAGAGCACACTCGGAAAGAATAAGGCAGTGACACTTTCCCTTATACTATATATAATGCATTGTATGTTTGATTGATCATTGAATTGTGATGATTTTGAATGTTGTAAAGCTTGCAGATGTGAAAACCGAATGGCTATGTGAAAGTCGTAAGGCTATGTGAAAGCGGAAAGGCTATGTGTGAGCCGCAAGGCTATATGTATGCTATGAAGACTATATGTATGTCATTAAGGCAATGTGTATATTGTGATCATTGTTGCTGTGCTGATTGATTATTTGCTTACATGCTATATGATTATATATTGTATGAGTGATTTGTTACTACTAGGATTCTCTTGAATCTCATTCTTTCCATTGACTAACCTACAGACAGCGAAAGTAGCTCGAAGGGGAAACAAATAACTAAGGGCGGCTAGGACTCCTTTAGGGATATGATTTTGATGTTGGTTGCCAAATTTTGGTTGGGACTATTGTACCTATCATGGATGTAAATTTTTGTATGATGTTATGTAATTCCCTAGTGGGGAAATTGTTGGGGCGCTAATGCCCGTAAACCCTTAATTTATTATATGAAACCCAGGGGTTGCCGAGAATTGTGATGTACACTCTAATATATATAAATGCAATTGAACTATGTAGGTTAATTATATTCAAAATGTGAGTACGAGGTCGAATTAAACATGTTTTAAAAGAATTTTTGAAAACCCTATCCTGTTGATGGGATTGGAAATAAGTCTTTTAACATCGGATGGTCTTTAATTCATCTTAATTTCACATTTTTAAATATAATTATGGCTTATAAGGCAGGGGGTTACACCTTATACTCTTACAAGGGTTTAAGACTTTGATTCGTACCTCTACACCTTATCGAAGTATACTAGTCTCACTTTATCTATGCTCCAACACATCCAGGGACATTTAAGACAATCTTTATGATTTATTCAAGGATAGAATTATCACAGTTAACATGCAAATAATATGATAACAAAATGGAGAAATTCATTAAATAATAATATTCAAAATACATTGATTGGCCCTTAGAGCACAATTTCCAATAGCTCGAGTACTAATACCCTTATCTTATGTACTGATGTTACCTTTATGTGGGTCAATACCAAATATGTAAATATTTTGATAAAATAACTAAGTATTCTAATACCATCTTATACTATCCTTACTATTACTTCTACCTATATTCATATACATATATAATGTGTAGCTATATAAGACTACTCAACTATCTTTCGACATATTACGAAATATAAAGATAGTCAACAAAATAGCTTCTTCATGTTTAGCTCCTTCCTTCACTTATAAGAGCTTACCTCTTTGCCCTTTATGCCACTTATCTTTATTGTCTAATGATTTTCAGAAAGGGGTGACATTCGGAAGAATATCAGTAGTAACAGGCATCCAATCATATAAAATTCAAGTATATAAAGCATGCATTACAACCATCACACATAATGAGCATTACAGGAGCATCTATCACATCATCATGCAGCAAAACATGCATATAACACATTACCATAGTGCTTGGTTGCAAACATGGTCGCTCACCTGTCATATTCTTAGCTTCCTTGGGTGTCCACTTGATATGTTCCGTATGCTCAAACCACTACACATGGTAAAACATATATGCATAGCATTACATACTATATGAAAGAAAGAGTTACTACCTGAATGCCTTTCTGACAACTTGTCCTTGTTTACTTTCTCTTGGTCAGCCTGGGCAAAGATCAAACCCATAAGTTAGAATTCACGAGTGAATGCGTTATTACATATTCCAATTCTTAACCTCTAATATTACTTAGTTATCTTCTAAGTCTCCTAAGGTTACCTCATTCTTGTAGATTTGTTACCCAACTTTGAAAATTCATAACTTAATCTATGAAATTCCAATAGGGCGGTTCTAAGTCTTATGAAGATTTCTTTATGTCCTCTTTCATGGAAAAGTACTACTCAATGCTAATTACAGGGGTAAAACCTCAAGAATACTCTACCAATATTACTACCCCAGAATGCATTCCAGTATTTATACCTCAACTTCAACAGATCATAACTCAAATTTATAAAGCCAAATGGCACATTCTATACATTAATTGGAAGCTTATGATGTCTACTGACACCCTATAAAATATCAATGTCATTGGACAAGGTTTGACCATACAAAAATAACCTACAAGCACTCTGACTAGAATTTGGCATAATTAACATTAACACTTTAAGTTCCAAAATTAGGGTTTTCTAACCAATCATCCAAAGATCATATCCACAAGCTATTCCTACATAATTTTGGCCATAGAATCCTTTTCCAATGTCAATTTTACCAAAATCCTACTCCAACCTCATGAACTAAGGCTGGACAAATATAAACCCTAATTGGCATTAGTTGTGTTCTTACAATTTCAACCTCAAGACATGTTACTAATCATCATAAGACCTCATCTAACATTATGTTCATCCTCATACAACCATTAAAGCTCTAATTTCCTCTCATGGCCAAAACCCTAGAGGGACCATGACTTCAAAAATACCCATCAAAACATCAATACATTATACTCGAATCGAAGCTTACGATAACCTCTATTAGATTCTATGATTGGTTCTTGATTCTAGCTAGACTCTGATTGTAGAAGTGGTACCAAAATTCCCCGATCAAGAGTCCAAAATTGTAGAAGCCTAGCCATTGATGAATAGAAGAAGATTTGTGAAGGTACCGAGAGCTAGAAACACCAATTTGGAGGTAAAATATGCGATTGAACTCATTGACACTAAACTTCTCTCCTCTTTATTTTTCTCTTGAATTTTTCTAATTTTTCCATTTAATTTTGGTGGTTGCATGAAATTAATAAGATTTGGGAGAATCTTTGATGGTCTTATCATGACATGTGTCCAAGTACAAAAAGCCCAAGGTACCAGGTGTAATACCCCGAATTTCGAGACTCGAGGCTAGAGAATAAGCCTGAGATCAGTGGATTGCTAAGCCCCGGTTTAGCAAGATCCCAAATTGTGATTAGGGGTTAATGACTACAAAATTGGACGTGGTTAGTGATTAATGTACCCTTTTAGAGAATATAAAGTGGATTGTAGTCACTTGTGTTATGAGCAACGCCAAAACCCTGTATTTGAGTTCAATTGTGGATTAACATCCAAATTGACTTAGAATAGAGGGAAGAATTGAATGGGGTATTGTGATGGAAATGGTGTCATGTTGTGGTATTTAATAATTGGAATTGATTTAAATTGAATTGGACACATTGGTTGCAAAACTGGAAATTCTGTCCAGTGTGAATTCTGTATGGCCAGTCTTATCGTGTGGATGTTTTGACTAGGCAAATGATGTCATAAAATTATGAAACTTTCCAGTCTTGAAGTTCACATCCCAAGCTTCAAAATGGACATATAAGTTGTGCCATTTCGTTTTGTAAACTAGGAGATATAACTGTCCAACGTTTGGGATAGAAACTGAACTCTGTTTTGGGGCAGTGATGAGTTTTATGTAATTCTGGAATTGTGTGGTGATTTTTAGTAATGTCCAATATTTTTCCTATGAAAAGGACTTAACTATCTTTCATTTGGCTTTGGAATCACCTCATTTTGAGTTTTCTAGAATTAGTTATGAGTTTTCAAAGTTTGGGCAGAAAATCTGCCAGAAAATCCGAAAATGGGAATTATGACATCATCTCATTAAAAGATGATGTCAGCATGGATTATTAATCAAATTGCTCATCTTCTTCAGCCATTTCACGCCATTTTCAGCTGAAGTAAGAGGAAAAAACGTGAGAGAGAGCTTGGAGAAAAATAGAGAGAAGGAAGGAGAAATCTCACAAGGTAAGCCGATTTCTCCGACGATCTAGCTCCTAATGTATATAATCCTCCTCCTAAGCTATTCCTCTATGTGAATTAAGGTTTTGAAGCAAGGAATTTGGTGTTCAAGGGGCTAGGGTTTTCAGCCACTCTTGAGAAAAGCTAGAAGGAGCTTGAGGTAACTTCCAAACTCTTGTATATTGACTATTCTGGCTGCTGTGGGCAATTTAATCGGTGAAATTTCGCCGGATTGCCATTGGTTGTAAAAATGGAAAATGGGTTTCCCTAGGGGTTATGCTGCCCAAATTGATACTAAATGGTAGTTGTAACCTAATGGAATAGTCAATAAAGTGGTTAGGAGTAGAAAGGAATGTGTTTACGGAGCCGAAACCGAAAAACCCTGATTTTTCCTAGAAAGCCCATATATTTCGGTTTGGGCTATAAATGGGTTTTAGAGTTGGATTTTCAATGATTTGATGATTCCATTGAATTCAGGAGGGAAAATTAGGTGGGGTTACAGTTGGGCACTTTTTCGGAAAAGGCCGAGAAAGCATAATTACGGAAACGCCCCTAAAACCCTAAAAGTAGGGCTGCCAAGGGCAATTTCGTAATTTGACATTGAATTTGATAATTCCGAGTCCGGAAATGGATTCCTTGGGCAAAAATATGTCAGAATAGCCCATGTCAAAATTTGAAGAAAAGTACAGCCGGACCGGGTACGGCGGGGCCGGGCCGGGTCCCCGGGGGTATTTTAGTAAATTTTCAATATAGCCTCATATAACCCCCAGAAACACTTTGGAAGTGTCTAAATAGTACATTTGACATTGTAGGACCGAATGTGAAGCCCCGAGTTGCTGGCACGCAAATCGAGGAGAAAAGACTGGAGGTAGGGGACTTGCCTTACTTGCATGTATTTGATATCTTTGCTTGTGTAGTGATGTATGTGATTGCTTTACTTGATTGTGTAGAGCATATTTGAATAAATGAAGCTCTGTTTCTGTTTTACTGTGGCCATAGTTTTGTTACATGAAACATTGAGCATACAGAAATGTCATTATGTGGCATGCATCTAGATAAAGCTAACATGTCATACACATAGCATCTATCATGCATGCATTATGGTATCTGTTTCCTACTGAGATTCTCTCGAATCTCACCCTCCCTTACCAACAATTTAGACAGGGCAAGTGGCTCGTGGAGGGAGCGGCAGGACTCATTCGAGATGAGATTGTGTAATCCCCATTTGAAGAATTGTAATGGGCAATTGTGCCCTGTATATCTTTAGCGAAGGTATGTACCCGAGATTGCCGGGATGATTATGTTGTGCACTCTGATATTATATGAATGTGATTTATCTTCGCGTAGTAATTGTATTCGAAATGTGAATATGAGACCAAGTTTATAAATGATTTCGAAAGGTATTTTTGAAAACCCCATCATGTGATGGGTTAGTAAATGCTATTTGATTATTATTGGTCTCTATTTCATTTTAATCGTGTATTTTAGATATAATTACTGAGGGGGTTACACCAGGCGCTCCTTTAAAAATTCTACCGACTAACTCATCAAGGAATTCATCAGGGATGCCTGAGGGGTGTCAGGGAAATAGCCATGTGTTAGGATGATATCTTTCTCTTTCCTTTCCCCTCTTGACTAAATTTTACTCTAACAGAAGGAAATCCGATGATTTCCTCTAACTTTTATGTTCAATCTTCTTCAAAATCTGACACATGCCTAGACCAGGGATCGGTGAGTTGTACTGGCTAATTGCACATGTGATTCTTATGTGCTAGGTGGCACCTTCTCATTAGGCCAACCCATAAGTGAATGCTAGGTGGGATCACTACATCATTCCACCCTAAAAGCTACTTTATCGGAGTCTCCTCGATTTAGTGCCACGAGTCCCCTATACCTTATGATCTGGCCACATATGTAACACCCGTCCTGTAGACCCCTTTTATATTGCACTGCAAAAGCATTATCGGCTTAAGGGGAAATGTTAATTAGGCCCCCCAAACATGTACTCAGTCTTTCTCTTATGGGGTTACTATTCATTAATTACCAGATTACTTAATTTAATTTACAGGACTTTTTCAATCTTTATTACTAGAGTTCTTCTTTATTCATTTCTCTACTCATTCTCCCTTGCATATACATGTACATACATATACACACCATCCAATACATGTTTATACAAGTATTCTCATATAGTGATAATTCACACATAAATAATTATCATGAAACATTCTTCAATTCCCCATTACATTATCTTCCTTCACATCTTCATGTCTTCCTTTTCTGTGCTTCATACGTATATGTTTTGTTAGGGAAGGGTGAGATTCGAGAGAATCTCAATAACAAATAATGCTAACAATATGCAAGATAATGCTTGGTGCATGACATACTTGCTTACATAAATTCATGCCAATATAATGACATTTGCATGCTCAATGCTTTACAATACACTCATAGCCATAACATAAGTATACATAGAGCTTCATTCATTCACATATGTTTCATACAATTCATCAAAGCAGTAACACATATCATCACACAAGCATACACATATCAAACATGTAACCGCTGCCTCGAAAACTGTAATTTTGATTCGAAAGGAGTAATTAAAATGAATTAGAGATCGATGGATAATTAAACTCATTTTAAACTCCCCTCCAAACAGTAGGGTTTTCACAAACTCTTTTGAATTTATTCCTATTTTGATATCAACTTGAAGTTTCAAATATAATTACCCTGTGTAGTTGAATCGCATTCATACATATTAGAGTGTATAACAAAAACCCCGACAACCCCTGGGTTTCTTTCATTCACTAAGGGTTTACAGTTTCCCATGTAGGGGATTACCCAAAATCATTCCACATATATACAGTAATACCAAATCAAAATGGATAACAACACCCAACATCAAAGATCTCTAAGGAGTCCAGCCGCTCTTGGTTGTTCGCTTACCTTTGGAGTCACTTGCCCTGTCTGTAGGTCAGTTCATAGAAAGAATGAGGTTAAAAAGAATCTCAGTAGTAACAAGTCACTCATACAATATATAAGCACATAGCGTGTAAGTAAATCACAAACAACAATAGCAACAGTAGTAGCACAAAGATATATGGCTTTTACAACAAATGACAGCACTCACGGCTATATACATAATGCGATAGCTCTCGCTGTAATCACAATCATGACAGCTTACGCTGTAATCACAATAACGACAGTTTGCACTGTATAACGACATCTTGTGCTGTAAACGACAGCTTTCACTATATAATGACAGCTATCACTAGCTATAACCACAGCAACATCAGAAATCATCATAAAACAGTGATACAACACACATACAGTGCATTACACATGGTTAAGAGAAAAAGTTTCTACCTGGTTCTTTCCGAACGTGCTCTGGCACAAGTAGTTCAAGATCAGGGCAAATGTCAAATCCTACAATTCCAAATACACCATTTAGACACTTCCATAGTGTTTCTGGGGATTATATGAGTCTATAATGAAAATTTATAAAAATACCATAAGGGACCCGGCCCGGCCCTGCTATACACAGTCCGGTTGCACTTTTTCTGAAATTCTAACCAAAGCTAAACTAACATATTTCCACCGAAGGAATCCATTTCTGGATTCAGAATTATCAAATTCAATGTTAAATTACAAATTTACCCTTGGTAGCCCCACTTTAGGGGTTTAAGGGGCATTTTGATAATTATGCTTTTTCGGCCTTTTCTGAAAAAGTTACCAACTGTAACCCCACCTAATTTTCCCTCCTGAACTCAATGGAACCATCAAATCAATGAAAATTTAACTCTAAGACCTAATTCTAGAGCTGGCCAAAATTTATGTGTCCTACAGGGAAAATCGAGGTTTTACGATTTTGACTCCGTAAACGCATTCCTTTATACTCCTAACCACTCTATTAACCATCTAATTGAGTTATTACTATCATTTGAACTAAAATTAGGTAGCATAGCCCTTAGGCACATACATTTCTAAAGTTTAAAACCGATGGCAATTCGGTAAAATTTCACCGATTAAATTGCCCACGGCAACCATAATAGTTAATATACGAAGGTTTGGAAGTTACCTCAAGCTCCCACAAGCTTTTCCCAAATATGACTGAAATGCTAACCTGAATAACAACATATTTTTGACCCTCCAAACCTTAAATAACAAAATCAAGTAGCTTAGGGTTGGAGTTATACATATTAGGAGCTAAATCGTCAGAGAAATAATCCATGCTGACATCATCTTTTAATGGGCTGAAGTCATAATTCCCTAGTTTCCCATTTTCAGATTTTCTGGCAGATTTTCTACCCAATCTTTGAAAAATCATAACTAATTCAAGAAAAATTGAATGAGAGTGATTCCAAAGGACCCTTATTGAGTCTATTTTCATGGAAAAATATAAGCTTTTACTAGGTGGAAGTATATCATTCCCATAGTTAATTTCTTTTACTGCTGCTCTAGAAGATAATCAATTTCACTGGGCAAACTTCAAAAGTTCATAACTCTTAGCTCACAAATCGAAATGACACAAATTATATGTCCATTTTGAAGCTTGACATGTGAAATTTAAGACAGGAAAGCTTCATAATTTTTCGGTACCATTTGCCCATTTAAAATGTCCATACAACCTGACTGCCCTGCATAGAATTACACTTGACAGTTTTTCCAATTTTCAACCAATGTATCCAATGGCTCCAAAATCAACAATCAAACCTATTCCCACACAATTTTTCACAAAGAAACCATTAGAATTACTAAAACAACCAAATTCCTATCACACATTCTCCAAAAGTGTTTATTCAACAATAATTACATCAACATTTGAAGTCATTAGCCCTCAATCCCATTTTTGGGTCATTACATTTCTCCCTTTATAAAATAAATTTTGTCCTTGAAATTTACACATAACTTGAGTCATAAAATCCGGATAAGGTCTTTGCATATCCGCTTTTGCTTTCCAAGTTCCTTCCCTCTGAGTCATTCCCTTCTAGATCACCTTCACAAATGGAATATTTCGGTGTTTGAGTCGTCATTCTTCTCAATCAATAATCTGTTCTGGCTCTACCGCATATGTGAAGTTGTCTTGTAACTCGACTTTTTCATATTCAACAATGTGAGATGGATCCAATTTGTACTTCTTCAGTTGGGAAACATGAAACATATCGTGGAGCCTGATCAAGTTTGGGGTAGGGCTACTCGATAAGCAATATGCCTGATTCTTGCAAGAATCTCAAAAGGACCTATATATCTCAAGCTCAGCTTCTTCCGCTTGATAGCTCTCCTGATATCGGTAATTGGTGACACTATCAAGAACACATGGTCACTAACCTTAAACTCTATAGGCTGTTACCTCTTGTCAGCGTAGATTTTTTGTCAACTCTGTGCTGCAAGAAGCCTCTTACGAATGATTCGAATCTATGCTGAGGTTTGATCAACAAGCTCTAACCCATACAGCTTCCTCTTAGATAACTCATTCCAGCACAAGGGTGATTGGCACTTCCTCCCAAACAACGCTTCATATGGCGCCATCTAAATACTTGCATGATAGCTATTATTGTAGGCAAACTTGGCAAGTGGAAGAAAGTAGTCCCAATTCCCTATAAAATCAAGGACACAAGCTCATAGTATATCCTCTAGCGTCTGAATAGTCCTCTCTGACTGTTCATTCGTCTGAGGATGATAGGCCGTACTAAATCTCAATTGAGTTCCTAGGGCCTCATACAATGCCCTCCAGAATCTCAAAGTGAATCAGGGATCTCAGTTGAAAATGATATTCCTCGGTATACTATGGAGTTCCACAATCTCCCAGATATAAATCTCTGCTAGCTTGTCCAGAGAGTAACTAGTGTTAATCGATATGAAGTGTGCTGACTTTGTTAACCAGTCTATAATTACCCATATCGCATCATAATTCTTGATTATGGGCAATCCCATAACAAGGTCCATGGCCAAGCTTTCCCATTTCCATTCTGGAATCTCAGGACTCTATAACAACCTTGGCGGGCTCTCGTGTTCAATCTTTACCCTTTGGCAGGTACGACATCGTGCCATATATTTCATCATATCACTCTTCAAATTATGATACATTTTGGTCATATCCGGATGAAGAGTGTATCAGCTCTTATGTGCTTCGTCAATAATTTATTGCCTGAACTCCGCCTTAAATGGGATACAAATTCTCTTTTGGTAACGAACCAATCCACTAGGCGACAAATCATAGTCTCGAGCATCTCCCTGTTTGATTCTAGCCCGGATTAACTACATCCAACTATCCTGCCATTGAGCTTCTTCAATATCATCTCTCAGGTAACTTTCCCCTTGAGAAACATTGTAGTTAGCACAGATAAAGATACATGGCTTTTACCACAAACGATAACACTCACGACTATATACATAATGCGACAGCTCTCGTCGTAATCACAATCATGACAGCTTACGCTGTAATCACAATAACGACAACTTATGCTGTAAATGACAGCTTTCACTGTATAATAGCAGCTATCACTAGTTATAACCGCAGCAGTATTAGAAGTCATCATAAAATAGATATACAAACACACATACAGTACATTACACATAGTATAAGAGAAAGAGTCACTACTTAGTTCTTTCCAAACATGCTATAGCATAGGTCATTAAGATCAAGGCAAATGTTGAATCCTACAATTCCAAATACTCCATGTAGACACTTCTATAGTGTTTCTGGGGGTTATATGAGTCTCCAAAATGAAATTCGATCAGTTAGAAATGACCCATATCAAAATCTAAAACATTGATTATCTTAATGTGCTCTGCTTTAGAATTTATCGTTGTTCTATTGTCTTTATCTATTTCAAATGCTATTTCCTTTCCTTCCCATTTTAAGATCAAAGCCATGGATGATTACGAGGAGAGAACAATGGCGGGGGAAGCATAGATATGAATAGAGGAAGAGTCAAGGCTTTCTAATCTTAGATTTCTACTTGTGTTTCTGGTCTATGTTGGCTTGCTTCACTTGTAGTATGTTGCAGGGGGTGTAGGTGCAGTTGGAACAACACTTACAATTCTCACTCTCGGTAACTACCCTATCTCAGCCCCCTCTATCTCCACCTTCTTCATGCGAGCCACCCCAAGCACCAGAATCTCCCTATTTATCTTCTTGTCGGTGAAGTTCAAGTCTTGGTACATCTTGCTACACCACATACAATACCACACACCCTTAAGTTTAGGTTGCTGTGATGAGAGGGAGAGTGGTAGAGGGTGTGACCTTTTTTTCTAATTTTGCCAGGTGTGATATTTGGTGTGTTTGGAATAGCAGTAGGAAAAGTGGCTTATTTTTACTTTGACTTAAATAATCTTAAGATTGGGAAAAAATAAGATTGGGTAAAATGATTAATGTTTGGATTGCCTATTGGATAAGTGTTTTTATGAAAGTAAAAAGTATTTGGTTTGACTTTTACATAAGTGGTTTTTATGACTTATTTATAAAATAAATTGATTATAAAATCATAAAACAACCAAATAATAAATATAAACTGATTAAAATTAATTATTAATTATTCTCTACATTTCTACAGTCATATATTAACAAAACGCAAAACTTGCCTAAGCTCTTATCCCAAAGTATTCTCTAACTAGCAGAAGATTACTATTTAAAGAAAGAGAAAATTATTTAGAACATTTTTAAAAAAAGAAGTTCTGTGATTAGAAGTGATTTTAAGTACCTTATTGATCCCTAAAGATATGAAAATACTCTTATCAATATTATTATTATTATTATATATACACATATAAGCCTAATAAATGCACATGTAATAATTAAAAACTAATCAGTGGTTCCAAAAGCTATATTTTCAAGCTTAAAAAAACACTACTTACTAAAAGAAGCCCATCTTCTAAATCGTCATACCAAACATCTATTTTAAGTTAGCGTCAGTGAATAGCGTAATTTTTCCTCAAATCACACGATTACCTCACCCAATCGTCAAAATAAACACACTGATTAAGTGACATGTAGTGATGAAGTGGTTTATAGATGCCATGTTGAGTGCCATATGTCATTTAATAGTCAAACTTAACCTTAACTAATAGTTAGGGTGAAATTGCTATGTTTTGATTACCTCAATGGTAAAATTGTTCCTAGAAAAACTTTTAACTATAGGTTATATTCTCTGCTCATATGAATAGTATAGTGATCATCTGTTAGTGCTGGTATGACTGGTAGTTATAGATAGAAAAGAAAACTAAAGAGTTAGACCACCCTTATCTGTTAATCAGTCTATTCAAAGAAAGGGTAGAGGTCTATATAGAGAAAGAAGTGGAGCTATGATGATGAATATCCCGAGGGAAAAGGGGTATGAGCTCCGGTGACAGTAAGCTTGATGGCTAAAGATTTCATTGCCAGTGGTATTGAGGCTTTAGAGATTGGTGAGGTAGCATAGGATTTAGATTCTATTGCTAACTCTAAAACTCCTGATATTGAGATAGAATGTGGTTTAGATCCCTACCCTGAGAAGCTGGTACTGTTTATATTTCCCTGTGGGAATAGTACCAAGCATATTTGGGGAGGCTGACATGTCATACTGGGATTGAGGTATATATGGGCTATTGGTACCCAGTGATAACACTAGTACAAAAAAGGTGATTTAGACCGGCACATTTAAATCGGTTGTAGTAAATGAGGTCTAAAAGAAATGCACGGTGGCATTTACGTAATTATAAAGAGTTTGGGAAACCGGTTATTATAATAACCGGTCTTAAAAATACAATTTAGACCGGTTGTACACTAACCGGTCTTAAAAGATTACTTTTTTAGACCGGTTATTATAATAACCGGTCTAAAAATTAATCTTTTTAAGACCGGTTATAGAGAACCGGTCTAAAATGAAGTTTTTTAAGACCGGTTCTCAAAGAACCGGTCTTAAAAATACACTTTTAAGACCGGTTGTGAGACAACCGGTCTTAAAAGTGGATTTTTAAGACCGGTTAAGTACTTAACCGGTCTTAAAAACCTCCCCCAATTTTAACTCAGCTCCCGCGCGCCCTCTCCATTTCTGAAATTTTTCATCCCAATCATTTCTCTTCTCAGTGCTCAACTCCCCCCTTACCTGATCTAATTGGAACAATCGAATCCGGCCGGTCGCTGCTAATTGTTGTCGCTATTGGGTCGCCGATTGTTGACGCTGTTGGGTCGTCGATTGTTGTCGCTGTTGGGTCGCCGTCTTCGTTTGCTCCTGGTTTTCGAGCTCTGTCCGTCATTCACTGCTGCGACTGAAGGAGGTCTTCGTCTTCATCGTCTTGTTTGAGGTATGCTTCCTCGTCCTCGATCTACATTTACCCCTCAAAAATACTTGCCACTGTTGTTTATTTTTATATTTTTTCAACTCTCCAGAAATATCACATATTATGATGGAATTTCAATTATGTCTACGAGTAAGTAAAGAAATTCTGATATTGTAAATGTAAATATATAATGGCTTCTCAAACTTTTTATAGCCAGGGAAAAGAATTGGATGAACCAGCAAAAATTAACCGTTCTATCTGTCTTTTCTTTTTGTGTATAAAAAAAATGATGATATGATATGATGGTGGGATGAAAAGAATAATCTATATTACTTGTGATTTAAGCAAATCTAGTCAGAGTAGTATTAGATCCATATACATTAAATACAAGCGACAGAAGAAATTTGGATGACAGAAAAACAAATGAATGGCTCAACTTGTTTTGTTCTTTTTGGGGAATGCCAGTCTCGAACCCGTGCCTAATGGCTCAACTTGTTATATACGAGCTTAATTAATCATTAAGCAATTTAATGATTAGTTTGTAACTTTGTATGTATAGCGGCACGCACAGTACAGTACACATGTATCACTATATGTTATATCATTTTCCTGATTCAAATAAAGTGTCTGAGGATGATTTTGATTGACGTTAACCTTAAGTTATTCCAAGAAGGGATTACTATTGACTAAACTTGATTGTTACGTATTAATAACCTAATTAGGGCAAGCCACGTTAATGGACAGAGGTTACCTAAGAGTCAAAGGAATTGGGCCCTTTGATGTGCTCAAGAAATGGTGAAACTGGAAAACAGAGTTTGGTTGTTGCAGTACAGTTTTTTGCTGTTGAAATCCAGAAAGATAGGTAGAAAATTGAAGCATAGATATATATATATATAATTTGAAGGCCATGAGAAGAACTCAGTGCTTGTTTGGCTAACGAGTCTGCCATACTATTGTCGTCTCTGTCAATATATTGGAACTCTACATTCCAGCTCCGTTCCAACATTGCTTTAATCTCTGTAAGCAGCTGCCATTTTTCATGCATATCTGGGATCTCATTTTGAAGTAGGTCGATAACCTCGTAGGAGTCGCACCTAATCAACACTTCTCTGAACCCCCATCCCAAACTCTTTTCATGCCCATAAGGCAACCCCAAATTTCAGCACTCAGAGCATCACCAGTACTGAGCCTCAACATAAATCCCTCCACTTATAGTTCTTTTTGCTTTGTTTAACTAGTTACCTTCTATTGGTTTCCAACGGTATTGCTTGTATATTATTAGTCGAAGGACCAAAGTCACCCTAAAAAATATATCCAGGGACAAACAATATAATAATGGATCTAGCGTGTGCAGGCGTTAGACATTAAAAGAATATATATCCAAGTCACTTTCTCTGACGAACGCGCGCATTCTTTCCTTCCTCTTTCCACTTCCATTCCTCATTCCCTCACTCCTTCTCCATTCCACTTTCCCTCATTCCATTTTTTCCTCACACACTAATCTAAATCACGATATTCTTTGTTTACTTCTAGTTACACTATGTACTTGGGTGTAATGATTGCATGCTCTCATCATTCTCCTACCTTTTCCAGGGAAAAAGTACAAAACAAAAAAAAGGTGTTGGAATATATGGATCGTAGTTGGATACAAGCTAAACGGACGAGTGTTGAATATGATATTGGGGTCAAGGGTTTTTTAGACTTTGCAAAAAGAAATGCCGATGATGATAGTGGGATGTTTTATTTGCCTTGTGTAAAATGTTTGAATGAGAAGCGATTAAGTGCTGTAGATATATATACACATTTAATTTGTGAAGGGTTTTGTAAGACGTATGTAGTATGGGTATGGCATGGTGAACAATTAGAAATGCCAAGTGCATCTCAACAGGGGGAAGTGACTTGTGATGATAATGACACGGATATGGATGATCGGATAGAGGACATTATTCGTGATGTAGGAGAAGAGGCTTTTGAACAATCACATGCATATGGTAATATGTGCAGTGATGCTGAGAAGCCGTTGTACCCGGGGTGTAAAAAATACCAATTGCTGAATGCTGTATTGAAATTGGTAAGCTTGAAAGCATGGCATGGATGGAGCGACAAGAGTTTTTTAGAAACGCTTGAGGCCTTTAAAGATATGCTTCCTGATGATAATGTGTTGCCTTGTCGATACTATGATGCTAAGAAAATACTGTGTCCACTAAGGATGAAGTATAAAAAGATCCATGCTTACCCTAATGATTGCATATTGTATAGAAAAGATCATGAAGAGAAGGAGCAATGTCCGATATGTGAAACTCCGAGGTATAAATCAAATAAGGGCCCTGCAAAAGTGTTGTGGTATCTTCCAATCATTCCAAGGTTCAAGCGCCTGTTTGCTAATGAAATTGATGCCAAAAATTTGAGATGGCATGCAGATGAGCGGATTTCTGATGGAAAGCTGCGACATCCAGCTGATTCTTCTCAATGGAAAAAAATCGATCAATTATTTCCTACCTTCGGTGAAGAACCTAGGAATCTCAGGCTTGGGCTTAGCACAGATGGTATGAATCCTTATGGTAGCCTAAGCAGTATACATAGTTCATGGCCTATTCTGTTGGTAATTTACAACTTATCTCCTTTGTTATGTATGAAACGAAAGTACATTATATTGTCTATGTTGATTTCGGGACCAAAGCAACCCGAAAATGACATAGATGTTTACCTAGAACCCTTGATCGAAGACTTGAAAGAGTTGTGGGATAAAGGTGTCGATGTTTTTTATGTGAACAAGAAGGAGACTTTTAATATGCGAGCAATGATCTTTTGTACTATAAATGACTTCCCTGCATATAGGAACTTGTCAGGATATAGCGTTAAAGGCCACAAAGCTTGTCCGATATGTGAAGAAGGCACATGCTACCATCAACTTCAACATGGAAGAAAGACGGTTTACCTTGGGCATAGGCGATTTCTAAGACGAAGCCACCCTTATCGTAGATTAAAAAAAGCTTTTTTCGGTGGCCAAGAGTTTGAAGATGCTCCAGAGGCATTGACTGGGGAGAAAATTTATGAAAATGTGAAAAATATCAATACTATGTTTGGTAAGTCATCAAAGAGTAGAAATGAGAAAAATATATGGAAAAAAAGGTCCGTCTTCTTCGATATTCCATATTGGCGCAATCTTGACGTCAGACACTGTATTGATTTCATACATGTGGAGAAGAACGTATGTGATAGTATTGTTGGGACACTGCTCAACATACAGGGAAGTTCTAAGGATGGCGTGAAGGCAAGATTAGACTTGCAAGAAATGGGAATACGAGAAGATTTACATCCAAGGCCATACGGTAATAGAACATTTTGTCCTCCAGCTGCTCATACTTTGTCTAAGGTTGAGAAAAGAAGCTTTTGTGAGTGTTTACATGGCGCTAAAGTTCCCTCAGGGTATTGTTCAAATTTTAAAAAGCTTGTATCGATGAAAGACTTGAAGTTAATAGGGCTAAAGTCTCATGATTGTCATGTCTTAATGCAACAACTACTCCCAGTAGCTATTCGAGGCATTGCCGAATATGATCTTCAACACATATTGACTAGACTTTGTTTCTTCTTCAATGCCATTTGTTGTAAAGTCATTGACACGGAAAGATTGGAGGAATTGGAAAATGAAGGATACATTATCTTATGCCAGCTTGAGAAGCTTTTTCTTCCGTCCTTTTTTGATATCATGGTACACTTGGTTGTTCATCTAGTGAAGGAGATAAAGTTGTGTGGCCCTATCTATTTCCGGTGGATGTACCCGATCGAAAGAACTATGAAAATACTAAAAGGGTATGTGAAGAACCCCAATCGGCCTGAAGCATCTATTGTTCAAAAATATGTTTATGAAGAAGCTATGGAATTTTGTCAACATTATTTGTCAAATGTACGACATATTGGCCTTCCTAAACGTCATGATCAAGAAGGGGGTAGACGCGGGGCAACAGTAAAGAACATAGATGCTGATGAATTGCAACAAGTCCACCTGTACATCTTGAACAATGTTGATGAAGTTCAATATTACATGAATGCCCATAAAGAAATTGTACGGAAACAAAATAGTCGAATGAGCGAACAAAGGTTAATCAGGGAGCATAACAGAACTTTCGCACATTGGTTCAAACAAAAGGTTGACGGAGAAGAATGTGTTTCTGATACAATAAATTGGTTATCACGTGGTCCTGAAGTTGATGTCATAAGTTGGACTTCATTTGTGATCAATGGTTATACCTTTTACACGAAGTCCCTAGATGATAAGAGCACCGTCCAGAACAGTGGTGTTGTATTAGTGGCTGAATCTATGCACTTCTCTAGTTCGAAAGATAAGAACCCTACATTGTCTGCCATACCTTATTATGGGGTGATTGAAGAGATTTGGGTGGTTGACTATGTTAAAATTAGATTTCCCATTTTCAAATGCAAGTGGGTTGATGTCAATAATGGTGTGAAGATCGATAGGTTAGGATTTACATTAGTAGATCTGAATAGTAGAAGTTTTGGAGATGAACCTTTCATTATGGCAGATCAGGGGCAACAAGTGTTCTATATCACTGATCAGGCAAATAAAATGTGGTCTGTAGCTCTCTAAGGAAAAAGGGTCGTTGAGACATTAAGACCGGTTGTTACCACAACCGGTCTTAAATGTCTCACCTTTAAGACCGGTTGTGCCATAACCGGTCTTAAATGTGGAGTTTTTAGACCAGTTGTGGATACAACCGGTCTTAAAAGTTTTGACTTTTAAGACCGGTTACAACAACCGGTCTAAAAAATAACAACCTTTTAAGACCTGCTGTATCAAGACCTAATACAGAACCGGTCTAAAAAGTCATTTTTAACCGATCTAAAAAGTCTTTTTTCTACTAGTGTAAATGGCATCATACTAACACTGATGCCCTGGATCTCATCGAAATCCTCAGATAATCATGGTCAGGAAAGAGAAATGCCTGGATGGGTGACCCCTTGGGAAGTACCTTGGAATTTAAAACATTTTGATTAAAGGATTGGAATTTTGATTAAATGTTCTTAGATGACATAATGAATGATTAGAGGCATGAGATGATGAGATAAGTATTGATCTTTAATCCCAACCATTTCTGTTGCAGTAAGTACTAATTAGAAAAGTTCATTTGGTGGGGTTATGGAAACTCGAGGCAATGATTGTTTTAAGGTTTCTCCGTGCTAAATAATGACCCTTAGTAACACCATGGTATTAAAGAATCCCAGTAGTAACAAATCATTCATACAATATATAATCACATTGCATGCAAGCAAATCACCAAGTAGCAATGATCATAGTGATGCATAATTTTTAGCACTAATGACAACACTCGTAGTTGTATACACATGATGCATGACCAGCATCATAAATGACAGTACTCACGGTTGTATACATATGATGCGTGACTAATGTCATAATTGACAGCACTCACCGTTATATACACATAGCTTTCACAACAACATACATCACAGTATTGGCAATCCGCACAATTCAATGGTAAGACATACATATATTGTATTACACAGAGTATAAGAGAAAGAGTCACTACCTTGTTCTTTCCAGATGTGCTCTGGCACCAGTTGATCATGTACAGAGCAAATATTAAATCCTAAAAACAATAATCAAGGATGGCATGTTAATCTCTATTCCAAGTTCTTAATTCCAAATCACTTAAAGTTAGTTGTCATTTAAGACCTTTATGTGTTTACTAGAAGCCTAAACAAATGCCTAAAGGGTTAGGAAAGACTTAACCAAAGTCCACCTTTCAAAAGGTTAAAATTTCATTTTTGAAAGGTTGGCCACGGCCAAGCCATCTACTGGCTATGACCAATAGATTATAAAAAAGTTTTGGGCTGCGGCTAAGATGTTCTGGCCGCAGCCAAAAACAAGTTAGAAACTTTTAGGCCACAGCCAACGTCCTTGGGTCATGGCCAGAAATATGTCAAAGAGTTTTGGTCCACTGCCAACACCCTTTTGGCTGCAACTAAGAACTGGTAAGAAGGTTTTAGATCGCGGACAACATCATTAGGCGGCGGCCAACCTTTGGCCTGTTCCCTAACTGATTTTCAAATGACCATAACTTCTTGCACAGACATCAAAATGACCCAAACTTTATATCAACAAAAAGCATGCAATGTGAACTACAAAACTGGAAAGTTTTACAATACTTTAGTATTATTTTCTATTTCAAATCAACATGCAAATTTGGTCCCTTGCACAACATTTTACACTTGGAAATTTTCCAGAATTTATAGTTTTCAACCAAGTGTTCAATGACTCCAAAATTTACAACCAAACCTACTCTCACATATTTTTCACAAGGGAACCAATGGAAACACTAAAATAGCCAAATTCATATCAGAAATATACATGTCCTATTTTAACCACATTGCAACACAAAACCATAACTTAAATTCCCAACATTGCCAAACCATTTACATTATCCAAGACACCAGACAAAACACCATTTCAACCATCACAACACTATGAATCCTCTAAGACCCTAATTATACAAAAAATAGGGTAAATCAAGAATTTTTGAAACTCAATCAATGACAACAGCATATATATTAAAAGGAGCTATCCTTCACCTCTTTTACTTCCTCTTGCTTGTTCCTTGATTCTTCAATCTTCAAATTTTCTCAAGCACTCAAACATCTTCTTTAAAAAAACCATAGAATTAAAGCTCTCATCAACATGAACAGAATTAAAGAAGAGGATTTGAGCATTCAAGATTACTTCCAAGGTCAAATAGAGCAATTTACCTTGAATTTTCTTTCTCTTTCCTCTTCAAGCTTGGATGAACATGGAGAGTGAGAAAGAGATTGGAAAATGATGATGATGTAGATTTTTTGGCTCCCCCAAAGCCTTCTTGGTCGACTTAAGGGAGAGAGGACAGAGGCAAAGAGGTTTGAACTTTTGACTTGATCATTGGCTCATGTTATGCCATGGGTCAACATCTTGAAACATCTTCTATGAGCATTGATAGAGCTCAATATTTATATATTTTTATTAATCAATCTTAGGCTTTTGTGGGACTTCATTGAATATTTTAGGCATAATCAAGTGATAATGTGAGATTGTAGTGAAAGAATAATTTAGGAATTATGTTAGTTAAATTGTTATATTTTTAATTAATATTTGTTCCCATTATTCTTTAATTGTGAGCAACATATATTACCTTTGGGACTATAATTTTATAGGTGATGATGTGGCACAACTTGAGTGGTTAATGTCAAAGATGTTATTTTGGAGCTTAATGATGGACAAGAGTGGAATATCACAAGTATATAATTTATTTTCACATTTGTTTTCTAATAAGAGGTTAAATGAGTAAGGGACTTGTTTGGTGGTTGTAATTTTATGTCTAATAGTTAAAACAGATTTTTAGCTCATATCTAAACATGCCACAAGTTACTCATTTAACCTAAACATAATTCAAGGGAATTGAAGGGAGGCGGCTGAGTTATTTTGTAGAGGAATTAGCGCTGTTGAACTGAAATGAAAAGAGGAAACAACATGAGTAATTGCTGAACCAATAGAGAGAGCAGCCGAAATTGTTGAATAGAAATAAGGGGTTGAACCGAGTTGATGAATTGAGAGAGAAAGGGGGTCGACTGAAAGGGAATACTTGATTGAAGGAACAGCTAAACCAAATTGGAGAAGAGAAGCAAGCTGAACCAAACCAAGAAGAGACCGAATTAATAGAAAGGAAGAGGGGAGCTGACCGAGTTGATTGGGATAATGAAGAAATTGGAGAAGGAGCCAAAATTGTTGAATGAGGAAAAGCATGGTTAACCGATGGATTAAAGAAGAAGCTAGGTGGACCGAATTCAAGAAAAGAGAAAAGTGAGACCTGGACCAAAGTTGAACAATTAAAAAAAAGGGTTAGCTGGACCATGAGAAGGGTAGCAGCGAATAAAGGAAGGGAGGAGAGTGGCGGCTGATTAGAAAAAAGGGAGCAACAAAATGAAAAATGGAGAATTAGAGATTGCGGCTGTGTGTGAAAGGGAGGAGGAGGTGTTGGTGTGAAAAGAATTAGAGGGTTGTCCGGTACTGCATCTTAGTTCTCTATGACTAATTCTTTCTCCTTCCATCAAGCTTCATCTTCCTCCTCTTCCAAGAGTAGCTAAAGTATTAGTGATTTCCTTGAATTGGGTAATGGCTAGAGCTTCTAAACTTCAATGGAATTCATTATGCTCTCTTTCTATTTCATAATTGTATGGCTTGGTAAAGTATGTGATTATGATCTAGATTATTCTTTGCCAAGTGAATAAACTTGGTAGCTGAGCTAGGAGTTGATTAATTAAGCTTTGTATGATTCAAATTACGAGTAGGTTGAGTTGTTTATTCCAACTTGGTTAAGTGGATTGCAAATGACTAAATTGAATGCTTTGAACTTTTGTAATGGTAATTACAAGCTAGAATTGGAAGTTGATTATTCATGTCCTTGAGTCTGAATTATTTGGTAATATTCATTTAATTGCTTTGGTAGAATGAATTAAATGATTGTTGCAAGTATGGAGCTAATGGTAGCTTAGTTCCATCCTCTTGACTCATTATGGAATTCAAATCATTAGCAAGCAAGAAAGACTAAAACCTCATCTCAAGGGAATCCCATTTGATTATTATTCTAGTTTATTAAATTTACTTCGTTGCTATTGTTAATTTTAATTCTGTTTGCTTCTTTGTTTTAAAAATAAAAAAATATTGCTTTAGCTTAAATTATTTCATTAGTTTACAAATCAAATCCTCAAAATGATTTCTCACAACTTTAAGGTTTTTTATCACTTTAATACTTAGAAACTTGGAAATTAATCTCCTTACAAAAATGACCTAGGCTGAGCTATTACGCTACATTTTCAAACCTAGGTTTATTTTGTGAACTCACACGACATGGGTTTATCAAATTGGCGTCGTTGCCGGGGAGGATGATTGCCAAGGTTTTAAGTAGTTAAGTGTTCTTTTCAGTTGTCATAGTATGTCTTAGCTTGGTTGTTAGTATATTTTTGAGTTTGTCTTAATTGTTAATTGTTGGAATCTTTAATAGTGGTCTAGGTCATTTTTCATGTGCATAGTTGTTTTGCATTCCGTTTGCATCTTTAAAAAAACAAACAAAAAGAAATTTGCATTTTGTTGCTTTGCTCTCATGTTCTTAGTGGCCATTGTGTGGTTTACTATTGTTTTGTGGTAAGCAACTTTGCATTCTTCATCCTTGGAATGTTGTTGGTTGCAACTTGAGATTTCAGGTAGCTATCACATTCTGTAAGTTGTGCTTCCAGTGACTCTACTTACATACTTGCAGATTGAGGTACTACTTTACTGATATACCAACTTGTTCTCCTAAAAGGTGAATTCTTACCTTGCAACTCCTATTTTCCTCTTGTCACATTGTGTTGCACTTGACTTGTTATGGCTAAAACTGGTCTTACTCTGTAGACACTTAAATTTTGTTGGTTTTGGTTAACTCTTTAACTTGGTTTTCTGTAAGTTGCTAATTTTTGCTGTATAGAACCATTCTTCAATTGACCATTTGACCAATTACTTTGCTGTAATTTATGTGTCTAAGTGAGTCTCCTTACTGTGCATGACTAGATCTCAGAAAACTGAACTTATGCCTTTAGATAAAGATATTAACAAGACAATTAGGTTGCTTAAGAAAGGTAAGAAAGCTGAATCATTTAATGTAGGGCTTGGACAAGTCATTGACATCGAAGTTGTTGCACATACTTATGATAATTCTTCTCATATTAGCTCTTCATTCATTGTAGATAGCCATCTTGCCATGGATCCAATTCTTCCTCCAAAAGGCATGCCTCTACCTAATGGGGAGCGTAGAGCTATCAAAGATCTTACATCTTCTACTGATATTATTGATCCTTTCCTCTCATGTCCTGAATTTGATGAAGAGAAAGCTCAAACCAATTCTAAATTTTCTAACATTAGGACTAAGTTTGACACAATCTTTAACAAGTTAGAGTTGTTGGATTCTAAGAATGCTAATCTTACATCATTTTTCACTCAAATGTCTGATAGCCTCAATGATAAACAAGCTAAAAGTGGACAAGAGTTGCCTTTCAACAATATGATCAATCCTAAGGATGTATATGCTATCTCCTTAAGAAGTGGTAAATAAGTCTGATTTAAAGAAAATGTTAAGAGTTTCAAATCTGGAATGCATTCTTTTGATAGGCACAATGAAGAGGTTGAGGTTCCATTGCAACCACAAGTGGAAGATATAGATGGTAGTGATAGTTCTAATCAAAGCTCTCACCTTGCTATTGGAAAATCTAAGAGTATGGCTGAACAAAAGCTTCTACAAAGGCATTCTTCTCTAAATTCAAATATGGATAGCAAGCAAGGAGTGTCAATTTCAATAAATACTAAGGTAGTTCACCCTTTAACTTCTTCTTCTTCAAGCAAAGGGGAAGGTTAAAAGGTAAATCTCTCTGAAATTCCATTAGCAAGAAGGTTTCAAATGAAAAGAAATTTCTTGATATGATGGATTTTTTCAATAAGATTGAAGTTAATTTGCCTTTGCTTGATGTGTTGAAAGGAATGATTACTTGTGCTAAATTCTTGAAAGGTTTGTGTACCCAAAAGCGTCGATGTAAATCCAATGAGTGTGTTCAATTGAGTCCTAGTATGTCTGCTATGTTTAAACCCCATCTTCTAATTAAATGTAAAGACCCTAACTCATTTATTATTCCATACACTATAGTTACCAAACCTTTTAGTAATGCTCTCCTTGATCTATGAGCCGCTATAAATGTCATACCCTACTCTATTTGCACCTCATTTGGCCTCACAAACATCAAATCTACTAGTATCATCCTATAACTAGTTGATCGCACCACTAGGAAACCTCATGGCTTAAGGTCAAAGACTTAGTGTTTACTGCTAATTTTAATGTCCTAGACATGTCTATTGAGGTCTCATTTGAGGAACTATTGATTTTGGGTAGGCCTTTCATGCGAACAGCTAATACTATCATTAGCATGAAGGATGGGTATATAACTATGGAAGTATCTGATCATGTCATTCAGTTCAATGTTTATTAAGCCATGAATCACCCATTTGAGGACTACTTCCTTCTTGGCTTGAATTATTTGGCCTTGGAAGAGGCAATTGATAAGTTTGCTTTCTCATTGTGTGTGAAAAATGATTGTCATGATGATGTATGTGCTACCATTAGTTAAAATTCGTCTCCCTCTCTTGATTGTGATGATTATGTGTGTAGTATTGATTGCATGTCAATTGATAGCTCATTTTCCACTTCCAATCCTTTTATTTTTGATTTTTCTAACCTTGGTAGTACTATATCTTCATTTGATAGTCATCATGGTATTGGGAAAGAATTATTGTGTAGCTTTGCAGAATTTGAGAATGTTAGTGAAGTGGATTCCACTTTTGAAAGTGAAGCAACATCCATTAGCACTGAATCTGCTCCTATGGAAATAAATGGAGTCATTGTTGAACATGAGGAAAGAAATTAATGTGCTACTGATGGCACAAGTACAATTCATGGGTTTAAGCTTCACATTCCTCCATCTTATAAGTTTCAAACTTCTCCTAACCTTAAGGATGATTGTATGGGTAACCTCACTTCTTTCCAATTATTGAAATACTTACATTCTCCTTTTGGTCATGAACTTAGCAAGTCAAAAGCCATATATTTCCTTGCTGAAAATTCTGGACAAAATGGTCAACCACATGTCAAGACTATAACAGGAGAGAAACTAGTTCTAATCAATTACTAAACTGTTGCATACCATTTCATGATGCTACCTCTTATATATTTCACTCTCTAAATGATGTAGGTGGTAGTCAAGGTTTCTTTGTGAATGAACCACAATCTCAATCCACATCTGAACAAGGGGGACATACCTTCAATCCATCAATATTGGAGATTCTTAAAAGAAAGGGAAGTTTCTTGGTGCACTTGAGTTGAAAGAACTTTTACCTTCAATTGTGCAGCCCCCTGAACTTGATTTAAAATCCCTTCCCCCTAACTTAAAGTATGCTTTTCTTACTGAACATGATCAATTACCTGTCATTATCTCTAGTTCCTTAAGTATATCTGAGGAGTTAAGTTCACTCCATGTGTTGAAAAAACACAAGAGGGCAATAGGGTGGACTTTAGGTGACATTCCAGGTATTAACCCAACGGTATGCACCGACAAAATACTTTTGAATAAGGGTTCTAAACCTGTGAGACAGCCTCAACGTAGACTCAACCCTCTCATCTTAGATGTAGTTAAGAAGGAGGTCACCAAACTCTTGAGTGTAGGGATCATATATCCTATTTCAGATAGCGAGTGGGTTAGTCCGGTCCAAGTTGTTCAAAAAAATAGTAGAATAACAGTTGTGTGAAATGAGAAGAATGAACTCATTCTAACAAGAGTCCAACACTCTTGGAGAGTGTGTATAGACTTTAGAAAGTTGAATGAAGCAACTAGGAAGGACCACTTTCCTCTTCCCTTTATAGATCATATGTTAGAAAGATTGGTATGCAAATCTCATTATTGTTTCCTTGATGGTTTTTCTGGTTAGTTTTAGGTTCCTATTGCACTGGAGGATCAGGAAAAGACAATATTTACTTGTCCATTTGGGATGTTTGTATAGACTTTAGAAAGTTGAATGAAGCAACTAGGAAGGACCACTTTCCGCTTCCCTTTATAGATCAGATATTAGAAAGATTGGTATGCAAATCTCATTATTGTTTCCTTGATGGTTTTTCTGGTTATTTTCAGGTTCCTATTGCACCGGAGGATCAGGAAAAGACAACATTTACTTGTCCATTTGGGATGTTTGCATACCGAAGGATGCCTTTTGGGTTATGCAATGCTCCTGGGACATTTCAAAGATACATGCTCTCCATCTTTAGTGACTTACTTAAAGAAGGTATTGAGGTATTCATGGATGATTTTTCTATATATGGGAATTCTTTTGAAGAATGTCTACTGAATTTAAAGAGCTAAAGCATTAGAAAAGTGTGTGCAAAAGAACCTTGTGCTAAATTTTGAGAAATGCTACTTCATGGTAGATCAAGGAATAGTCTTAGGCTACTTGATAAGTAAGAGGGGTATAGAAGTTGACAAATCTAAAATTGAAGTAATTTCATCTCTTCCTTATCCCTCTAACTTAAGAGAACTTAGATCTTTCTTGGGGCATGCTAGATTTTATAGAAGATTTATTAAGGATTTTAGTAAAATAGCTTGTCCCTTATCTAAGCTTCTCCAAAAAGATGTGGATTTCATCTTTGATGATGCATGCAAATTGACTTTTGATGAAATTAAGTCTAGACTTATTTCTCCACCTATACTCATTACTCCTAATTGGAATCTTGATTTTGAGCTTTGTGATGCTTCCAATAGTACTGTTGGTGCAGTTCTAGGTCAAAAAATTGGTAAGATCTCTTGTGTTATTGCTTATGCTTCTAAAACATTGGATAAGGCTCAAATCAATTACACTACCACTGAGAAAGAGCTCTTTTCAATTGTTTTTTCTCTTGAGAAGTTTAGGTCTTATCTAGTGAATTCTAAAGTGATTATTTATTCTGATCATTCTACTGTCAAGTTCTTCTCTAGGAAGACTCATTCTAAGCCTCGGTTGCTAAGGTGGATGCTACTACTTCAAGAACTTGACACAGAGTTTAAGGACAATGCAGGTGCAAAAAATATTGTTGCTGATCATCTAAGCTGCTTGCCCCTTACTACACAAGGAGTAGTTGATGTTGAAGTTACTTGTGATGGTTTTCCTGATGCCGATCTCCTTGCTATTACACTTCATGACCCATGGTTTGCTCATATTGTGAATTATCTTGCTGCTGGAGTCTTACATGATTCTTTGTCTTATTTTCAGAAACAAAAGCTGAAACATGAAGCTTAATACTATTTGTGGGATCCTCCTTACTTGTGGTGGCATTATAGTGACCAAGTTATTAGGAGATGTATGTCGGATTATGAAATTTCTTCTGTTATAACATCTTGTCATTCTTTGTTATGTGGTGGTCACTTTGGGTAAAGAGAACTGCGAGGAAAATCTCAGATTGTGGTTTATATTGGTCTAGCCTCTTTAAGGATTGTTATGCTTTTTATAAAACTTGTGATGCATACCAGTGTTTTTGGGGTTTATCTAGAAAGCATGAAATGCCACAACAACCCATGTTGTTTTTGTCAAGTTTTTTATGTTTAGAGCATTGATTTTATGGGTCCATTTCCTGCACCTCATGGATATTTGTACATTTTGTTGGCTGTTGATTACCTTTCAAGGTGGATTGAGGCCATTCCTACAAGGAAGGATGATGCCTCTACTGTTATTAAATTCCTATGTACTCATATCTTTTGTAGGTTTGGTGTGCTAAGAGCAATTATGAGTGATCGTGGCTCACATTTTTGCAACAAATTGATGGACAACTTGCTATGCAAATATGGTGTTCTCCATAAGACTTCTACCCCATACCATCTATAGACAAATGGGGAAGCTAGGTGTCTAATAAGGAAATCAAGTATATCTTAGAGCAAATTGTCAAGCCAAGTAGGAAAGATTGGAGTCTCTGGTTGGATAATGCTCTTTGGGCATATTGTACAGCTTTTAAAACTCCTATTGGCATGTCTCCTTTCCAGTTAGTCTTTGGTAAGGGTTGCCATCTACATGTTGAGCTAGAGCATAGAGCTTACTGGGATATGAAGACTTGTAATATAGATTTTCAAGGTTTTGATAAGGAAAGGATGACTAAGATATAAGAGCTTGAAGAGTTACAGTTAGATGCATATGAAATTTTCCATATCTATAAGGAAAAATCCAAATTGATTCATGATCAAGGCATCTTACAGAAGCAGTTTCATGAAGGAGAGCAAGTACTTATGTTCAAGGCAAGATTCAAGCTCAAAAATAGGAAGCTCAAAACCAAATGGCAAGGTCCCTACAAAGCGGTCAAGGTGTACAGCTTTGGGTTAATAGCGCTTAAAGATCTTGCAAGTGGTGCAAAGTTTCAAGTGAATGGACATTTGTTGAGGCATTACTATGCTAGTCAACAACCACCATGATTACACAATAGTCTCTTTCCTTACCTTATTCCTTATTTTATTTGATGATATATGCTATTGAACAAGTGTGGGGGAGGGACTTCTCAGTAGTCAAAAGTAGTTTGTTAGATTGCATTTTTCAATTGAATAAACTCCATTTTGAATCTTATTCTTGTGCTTAGCCTTATCCTACACTATTCTTTTCTCTTATCCTTATGCCTAATTTCTGAGAGCTATTCCCACTTATGTCTTGTCCTCTTTCTCTACTTGTGACGATGATGGGTTGTGCTACAATCTTGAATTGGACTTCACAACATTTACTTCACCCAAGAGATAAGCGCGTCTAGGTTCTTTGTTTTTACACATTACATTAAGGGCAATGTAAGGATTGAGTGTGGGGGAGTATGTGTTATTCTTATGAGAATTCACTGTGAAATCATATGCCTTTGTCTCCTGCTTGTGACCTCTGTTGTTTTTGGTCCAATTCATTGAGATTTTTGAAGTTTTTAGACATGATCAAGTATCTCAATTACTCTTAGTTGGATTCATAGTTCAAACTTGCTTTGAATTAGTGAATTACCATAAAATTCAAGTGTTTTAATAATGTATGGTTTAATTTTGTTGAGTTTGTTAGGGAACAAAAGGCCTAGTTGGAAGGTGTTTTGGGCCTAATTATTCATTTCACTTTGTGATTTATCCACTTAGATTATTGCTCTCTAGAACTTGTTTTGTTTCTTTCTTGAGGCTACATTTTGCAATGGTATGGATAGAGATAACATTGGCATTCATTTCTAAGCCTTCTAACCTAAACACAAACCATTCATCATTCACCTTAGTTTACCCCTTGAGCCTTCACTTTCGTTTCCATTTCATTATACAAATGCTATGTTTGCATCCTTTATCAAGTTATTCCTAGCACTATTGAAAAAAGAAGAGAGAGTGTACTATTATATATTAGAAAAGGAAAAGAAAAAAAAATGCCATGTGAATAATCAAAAGAAAGAAAAAAGAAAAGAAGAAAAAGAAGAGAAAAAGTGTGAATACAAAAAAAACAAGAAGAAAAATTCATAGAAAGAAATAAAGTCACAATGGTAGAATATGTGAATTAAGTTTATTTCTATAGTGCTAAGTGATCTAGCAATTTATTTGGTGCAAGCATAGTGTTTGTTACATTTTTCATCATTTGGCCTATTCAACATTACAACCCTACAAAGTCCTTTGAATTTATTCCTGCCATTATTGCAAGTAATTGAGAGCTTAGAAATATTACAAGCTTATGGTAGAGTGTGGTCAAAGTGGATGTGAGTGAAAAAAAACTACCCTATATGAGAAAAGAGTGTAAACACTTATCCTAGTCAAGGTTTCTAATTAAGCTCATTGTAATTAAACATTTTTGGTATGTTCATTGAATTTGAATTAGAGGATGCATTGTTATTTGACTAAGCGTTATTCTTAAAGCTTGATCTTGCCTATCCTTTCAAATTTCATCCCTCTTTGCTTATGTTGAGTTTAATGTTTTGCTCAGGAGTGCAAAAGCTTAAGTGTGGGGGAATTGATAGAGCTCAATATTTATATATTTTTATTAATCAATCTTAGGCTTTTGTGGGACTTCATTGAATATTTTGGGTATAATCAAATGATAATGTAAGATTGTAGTGAAAGAATAATTTGGGAATTATATTAGTTAAATTGTTATATTTGTAATTAATATTTGTTATTCCTATTATTCTTTAATTGTGAGCAAAAGATATTACCTTTGTGACTATGATTTTGTAGGTGATGATGTAGCACAACTTGAGTGGTTAATGTTAAAGATGTTATTTTGGAGCTTAATGAAGGACAAGAGCGGAATATCATAAGTGCAAAATTTATTTTCACATTTGTTTTCTAAGAGGAGGTTAAATGAGTAAGGGCCTTGTTCGGTGGTTGCAATTTTATGTCTAATGGTTAAAACAGATTTTTAGCTCCTATCCAAACATGCCACAAGTTACTCATTTAACCTAAACGTGATTCAAGGGAATTGAAGGGAGGCGAATGACTTATTTTGTAGAGGAATTAGCGCTGTTGAATCAAAATGAAAAGAGGAAATAGCGTGAGTAATTGCTAAACCAATGGAAAGAGCAGCAAAAATTGTTGAATGGAAATAAGGGGCTGAACCGAGTTGGTGAATTGAGAGAAAGAGGGGGTTGAACAAAAGGGAATACATGATTGAAGGAACAGCTAAACCAAATTGGAGAAGAGAAGCAAGCTAGACCAAATCAAGAGGAGACCGAATTAATAGAAAGAAAGAGGGGAGCTGACCGAGTATATTGGGATAAATGAAGAAATTGGAGAAGGAGTTGAAATTGTTGAATGAGGAAAAGCATGGTTGATCGATGGATTAAAGAAGAAGCTAGGTGGACCAAATTCAAGAAAAGAGAAAAGTGAGACCTGGACCGAAGGGGAGCAATTTAAAAAAAGGGTCATCTAGACTATGAGAAGGGCAGCAGCAAATAAAGGAAGGGAGGAGAGTGGCAGCCGAAATGAAGAATGGAGAATTAGAGATTGTGGCGTGTGTGAAAGGGAGGAGGAGGCGCTGGTGTGAAAAGAATTAGAGGGCTGTTCAGTGATGCATCTTAGTTCTCTTTGACTGATTCTTTCTCCTTCCATTAAGCTTCATCTTCCTCCTCTACCATGAGTAGCTAAAGTGTTGGTGATTTTCTTGAGTTGGTAATGGTTTGAGCTTCTAAACTTCAATGGAATTCCTTAAGCTCTCTTTCTATTTCATAATTGTATAACTTGGTAAAGTATGTGATTATGATCTAGATTGTTCTATGCCAAGTGAATAAACTTTGTGGTTGAGCTAGGAGTTGATTAATTAAGCTTTATATGATTCAAATTAGGAGTAGGTTGAGTTGTTTATTCCAACTTGGTTAAGTGGATTGTAAATGACTAAACTGAATGCTTTGAACTTTTGTAATGGTAATTACAAGCTAGAATTGGAAGTTGATTATTCATGTCCTTGAGTCTGAATTATTTGGTGATATTCATTTAATTGCTTTGGTAGAATGAATTAAATGATTGTTGCAAGTATGGAGCTAGTGGTAGCTTAGTTCCATCCTCTTGACTCATTATGAAATTCAAATCATTAGCAAGCAAGGAAGACTAAAACCTCAACTCAAGGGAATCCTATTTCATTATTATTCTAGTTTATTAAATTTGCTTCGTTGCTATTGTTAATTTTAATTCCGTTTGATTCTTTGTTTTAAAAATCGAAAAATAAAAAAATATTGCTTTAGCTTAGATTATTTCTTTAGTTTAAAAATCAAATCCTCAAAATGATTTCTCACAACTTTAAGGTTTTTTATCACTTAAATACTTAGAAACTTGGAAATTAATCTCATCACAAGAATGACCTAGGTTAAGCTACTACGCTACATTTTCAAACCTAGTTTTATTTTGTAAACTCACACGACATGGGTTCATTAAGCATGCAAGCATGTGATTCTTCCCTCTTGCTCTCGTTAGCAATTGCCACGCCTATTGATCTTTAAGTTACTAATAAGTTTCCTCTTCCGTAATTGACTAATTGACCTGTAACTTTTCTTTTTCCCATTTTTCCCTTGACTATGGCGATTCTTTTTGGCTCACTACCTAACATATTTTATACCTCCATCTCATCATACCATATGCCCTCCCCTTAATTTAATTCAATTTATGTTTTAATACCACAATTGAGCTTAAATACAGGATTTGGGCATTGATTACTATTCATTCAACTCATAATTCGCATTGTATTCTCCAAAAGTGTTTATTTAACATTAGTTACATTCACTTTTGAAGTCATTAGCCCTTAGTCATATTTTTGGGGCATTACAAGCATTATGTGTTGAAAAAAAGATAGAAGCAGGGAATTAAGAAAGAATAGGCTCTACAATATAAAGGAAAGCAATTCTTGCTCTTATATCTTATGTAATGGTTCTGCATGTATGTATTTACCATCACATGTATTAATTTCATGAATATACGGAATTGTTACAAATATTAAGAATTGTCACGAAGTTGACGAATGTCACAAAAGTCAAGAATGTCAAGAATGTGTGGTTGTTGTGAATGATGGTATGTTGTCAGACGCCTTAGGACCTAGTGGCCAGTCTTATGTTGTGAGACACCTTAAGCCTGGTAGGCAGTATTGTAAAACCACAAAATGCTTATAAGGGCTCATGACTCTAAAAGTGAATGTAATTAATCTTAGACAAACACTTTTGGAGAATGCAATGTGAATTATGACCCAAATTAGCAGTAAAAATGGCCTAAATCCATTATCTAAAATTTAGTTGTGATAAAAAAGTCTAATTAGGATATTTTGAGAGATCATAATCCTCTTCCAATGGGCCATAAATTTCGTCCAACATGAGGCAAGAGAAAGAAAATGAGCATGTGAACACAAATGGTGACCTTGGGAAGCCATTAATGTCAAGTGGAAAAGATAAGAGAAAAGTCAAAAATTGTAGGCTAAAGTTGTGACATTTTGAAGAGGCAATTGGAGTAACATATTTGCTTATTTGGAGGAGTCCATTTACATCACTTTATGGGAATAAGGCAAAGGAAATCATGATTGATATCCAAATGCAAAAAGTAATGTAGTCAAGTAAGAGGTGAACTTTGAAAAGTCAAAGGTGAGTGTAATACAAGGAGCCCTTACATGGCAATTTCAAAGAGATGGATGAGGTCAAATTAGGAGACTCATTAGGTCTCTTTCTGCAGCCATCTATACGCCAAGTTTGGACGGAGGAAAGAGAGAACATTTATGATCAAATAAAAAGTAGATAAGGCTTGGAAAATTGGCATATGTTGAAAGGCAATAAAATTTTGTTGGAGGAAGAATTTGGACCACACTTTTTGCCATTTCTCTATGGCCACTTTCAGCCAAGTACTTAGGTCAAGGAGGGAGGAGAAATTTAAACCTAATTCACTCCCTCTTGTTTTTCAAAAACATGGCCGAGCTTAAGAAAAGAAAGAGAAAAGAAGGCAAGTCTCAAGGTAATTCTTCTAGCTCAAATTTCACCTTTTTAATCACTTATTTAGCTCAAAAGCTCTTCATGAATCTTGTTCTCCTCTTCAAGAGCTTCATCTCTATGGTATTATAATTTCATGAAGAGGTATTTTAAGCCATCATCTAAGAACAAAAGTTGAGGAAGCAAGAAAAGAACACAAGAAGGAGTAAGAGGTGAGTAAGAGCATTATTTTAATGTATATGATGCTTTGATTAGTTGAGTTTTGGTGAGCTATTGTGACAGCTCTAATTTTGGTTTTTTTAGGGTATATTAGTGACCATGAAGCTTTCATCCTATGCATGTGCTTATATGTTGGTTTGGGGGCAAATGAACTAAATTTAGATATTAAATAGTGAAATGGTTGTTTGTGGTGAAAAATGCTAAAATTCTGAACTAAAAAGGGCACTATAAAGCAATGGGAATTTGTTCATTTTTATTTTACCATTACGTTCTACACAAAAAAATGTGTGGGAGTAACTCCAGTAGTGAATTCTAACCTTCAGAAATATTTGTTGAAAAATTGGAAATTTTGTTGGTGAAAATCTGTGTAGGCAGTTAGTTTACATAGCATTTTTGAATGAGTAAATGGTGTCAAAAAATTCTAAAAATTTCAATGGAATATAGGATATGTTAGGATTCATAATGGACATATAATGGGTGTTATTTTGATGTGTGTGCTGGAATTTACATATTTCCAAAATTTGAGGTTGAAACCGGACTTAATTCTGGACCAGTGTGAAAATTTGTTAAATTCTGTATATTTGTATTGTAGATTATGGTGATTCATATTTTTCCTATAAATAGGACTTAAAATGCTTCAAGTACGACTTAGAGTCACCCTATTTCAATTTTTGTAGAATTAGTTTTGATTTTTTAAAGTTTGAAGAAAATTCCAGCAGATTTCTTTTAAGTATGCAAAAATTCAAAGGTAATAGCACATGGTAATATTAATGAACTCTATGATAAGAAAATTGGTCTTTTAAGTAGAATTTACCACTTTAGCTCCTTAGTTGACTTGATTAAATGATCATATTGATAACCAACCCAAGTATTATAGGTTATTAAAGAATTGGAATAGATAATAACTCGTCGTCCTTAAACTCTAATTTATAGGATTTGACATCTGCCCTAGGCATAAGAGACCAGTGTAAGAATAGGAACAGAAAGAATAAGGTAGTGACCTTTTCGCTCATATCTTGCATAATGTATTGTATGTTTGTGTTTATCATTGAATGGTGATGAATAGGAATGCTGCTAGAAAATGCTGTTGTGAATACAGTGAAAGCTGTCATAAATGTGATGAAAGTCACATATATTATTGCTATTGTAAATGTCATCGTTGTGATGCCATTGTGAATGCAGTTGTTGTAATTCTGTTGTGAATGCCATTATTGTATTGCTATGTCATTGTTGTATTACTATAGTGAATGTTGTTGTTGTATTGCTGCTCTGTGATAATTGCTTACATGCTTTCTTAATATATACATCCTATAAGGGAATTATTACTAATGAGATTCCTATGAATCGCATTCTTTCTAATGACTAATGTATAGCTAGGACAAGTGGTTCAAAGGAGAAACAAGTGACTAAGGGCGGCTATAACTCCCAGCTAGGAGAGTTGTGCTTTAGTAGTTGGTTACCATATTTTTAGGATTGTTGTACTTATTATAAATGTTGTAGATTTAGGTAGTGATATGTAATCCCTGATACGAGAAACTAAAATGGGCAATCATGCCTTGTAAACCCTTTAGTGAATGGATGAAACCAGTGTGTTGTCAGGAATTTTTGCTTACACTCTGATATGTATGAATGAAACCAAACTGTACAGGCCAAATATATTCAAAACGTGTATATGAGACCATATTGAACAGGTTTTGTAAAAGTTTTTGAAAAGCCACTTTAACACAATATGAAACCCTGTCTTTAAGTTGGGACTTTCAATAAGTTTTGAATTATTCATTAGTCTATAATTTAATATGATGATGCATTTATAAAGTACAATTACGGCCATTAAGGTAGGGGGTTGTTAAGTTATGAGATGATTTGTTTAGCATGCTTTGTGAACATTACATAAGTATATAAAAGGGTTTTGAGTAGCAAGAGGTAGTGTCTGGAATGAATTCAGAATACCTTGTAGGCTATGCACCCTGAGTTTGTTAGTCTTGATATGTATTCAGCAAATATGATAAACTGAATGTTTTGGAGGCCATAAGACCTAAGGGGCATGTATGTCCTTAGGTTGGCAGAATGTTATGTATTTAAGAATGGTGACAAGAGAAGGCTCGAGGCTGTAAGTTCTAAAGTGCTTGTAAGTATAGGCAGATTCCTTGGGTAGTGTGATTGGGTGTGCAAGATTGCATGGGGTAGTGTCCCTAGTCTATAAGGTCCTATATGCTCGTTATATTGTAATGGACCAATGTGTCTAGAGGCCCTAAGACCTAGTGGGTGTCCTTAGGCTATCAGATGCATTCATAATTGTGTTAGGTAGTAACCCAAAGAATAGGGGCAAAATGTTAGAATCGGTAGGCACAGCGGAAGAATTTTAAAATTTTCACCGATCCTAATCGAAGATCTATCAACGGCGTTTAAACCAAGTTGGAAGGATTCATACCTTTTGATGATTCAGAGTTTTCACGATCTCTAGAAGCCAACACGTTAGGTCCGCTCCCTGTACCGGTGTCCACACGAATGCTCTCCAACCGAGACTACGTGCTAGCGCCTCTAATGTCTCCTAGAGTTTCCCTTGCGGCTCTCAATTCTCATGCGCATAAGAATATATCTGCTCTATCAAGTTTATAACCTATGAGGGCTATTTTCAAATTTCAAAATTAATCATCATTAATTTTGAAATTAATTAACAGTTAATTATATTGATGAGCTAATTAAATAAATTCAGTTTAAATTAATCTGTCCAACAGTTTTAATTTAACCTATTTATTTAATCCAAATAAAGAGCCATTAGATTTAATTTATCTTCATAAATTAAATCTGAGATACTATATCTCTATCATGTTAGTTATTAAATTTAATATATCTTAATAAATTAAATTTAAAACTAACACAATATAATAATATCATATAATATATATATACATACATATATAAGATATATATTTCAAAAATATATATATCTATATAATATTATTAATGAATTTTATATTATATATATATAAATAATATGGAACCTTACTCATGCGATCTCGCTGATCAGGTGTACTAGGACACAGATCCTTGCTAAGATGGATGCCATGAGACATGGGCATGTAACCCCTTTTTGAATCATGCATACTGAACCTATGCAGTATCTTGTCTATGTATGTGCTCTGACTTAGGCCTATTAGTCTTTTGGATCTATCCCTATAAATCCTAATCCCTAGGATATAGGTGGCTTCACCTAAGTCTTTCATTGAAAAGGACTTTCCTAACCAAGACTTGACACTCTGCAAGGTAGGAATATCATTCCCAATGAGTACGATGTCATCTACATAAAGCATTAGAAATACAACTATGCTCCCACTAACCTTCTTGTAAACACAAGGTTCATCGATGTTTTGAATGAATCCAAACTCTTTGACTACTTCATCAAAACAATGATTCTAGCTCCGAGATGCTTGCTTCAATCCATAAATGGATCTTTGAAGCTTACAAATTTTACCAGAGTTCTCTGGACGCACAAAACCTTCAGGTTGTGTCATATACACATCCTCAAGCAACTTTCCATTAAGGAAGGCTGTTTTGACATCCATCTGCCGTATTTCATAGTCATAATATGCTGCAATGGCAAGAAGGATTCTGATTGATTTGGCCATTGCAACTGGGGAATAGGTTTCATCATAGTCTACACCATGAGTTTGAGTAAATCCTTTTGCAACCAGTCGTGCCTTAAAGATATTTACATTGCCATCCATGTCAGTTTTCTCCTTGAAAACCCATTTGTACCTAATGGTTTTTACACCTTCAGGTGGATCGACTAAGGTCTATACCTTATTGTCGTACATGGATTGCATTCCAGACTTCATGGCATGTAGCCATTTCTCAGAGTTTGGTCCCACTGTGGCTTCTCGATAGGTGGTGGGCTCATTTTTCTCAATAAGTAACACATCACGGCCTTCAGTAATCATAAATCCATATCTCTGAGGCTGATACCATGCCCTATCAGATCTTCGTGGACCTTGTGTTACTTGAGGAGGCTCAGCAACTTGTTGTGAGTCTTCTCTAATTTCCATCTGTGGTTCTGTACCATCTTGTGGCTCTCGAATGTGGCTCTCGAATTTCTTCGAGATGTACGTCACTCCCACTAGTTGTTTTAGAGATAAACTCTCTTTCTAGAAACTTTCCATTTCAAATAACAAATACTTTGTTATCGGTGGGATTGTAGACATAGTATCCTTTCGTTTCTTTAGGATACCCCACGAAAAGGCACTTTGTGGATCTGGGCGCTAATTTATCAGAGGCTTGTTGCTTAACATATACCTCACATCCCCAGATCTTGAGAAAAGATAAACTTGGTTTCTTTCCAGTCCATATCTCATATGGTGTCTTTTCAATTGCCTTAAATGGAACACGATTTAGTGTAAACGTAGCTGTCTCTAGGGCATGTCCCCAAAAGGATGGTGGAAGATCTGTTTGACTCATCATGGATCAAACCATATCTAATAGTGTTTGATTCCTCCGTTCAGAAACGTCATTCAATTGTGGTGTTCATAGAGGAGTCAATTGTGAGATTTTCCCACAACTCCTAAGATGGTCAATGAATTCTTGGCTCAAATATTCACCATCTCGATCAGATCAAAGTGCTTTAATTGTTTTACCAAGTTGGTTTTGTACTTCATTTGGAATATTTTGAACATTTCAAAAGATTCAGATTTATGTTTCATTAGATAGATATAGCCATATCTACTAAAGTCATCTATAAATGTAATGAAGTAGACATAACCTCCTCTGGCAGCTTTATTTAATGGTTCACATATATCTGTATGTATGAGGCCCAATAATTCAGTGGCCCTCTCACTGTACCCAGTAAAAGGTTCCTTAGTCATCTTTCCTAATAAGCAAGATTTGCGTGTATCATATGATTCAAAATCAAATGAGTTTAGAAATCCATCTTGATGGAGTTTAGAAATGTGTTTCTCATTTATATGGCCTAGACGACAATGCCATAGGTAGGTCAGATTCAAATCGTTTGATTTTATCCTCTTACTAGTTACTTTATAGATATTCCCACTATTAGGATGTTCCAAATTTAATATATAATGACCAATATGCAAATCACCATCAGCATAGAAAATGTCATTACGATAAATAGAACATTTACCATTCCTAGTAATGGAAGTATAACCTTCCTTATCCAACTAAGAAAGAGAAACAATGTTACTACTCAGAGCAGGAACATAATAGCAATTGTTCAAAACTAACAAAAGCCCACTGGGCAGAACTAATTCATAAGTGCCTGCGGATAAAGCAGCAACTCTTGCCCTGTTTCCAACTCGTAGGTCCACCTTGCCCTTCTTCAGCTTTCTACTGTCCTTTAGACCCTGCACATTTATACAAATGTGAGAACCACATGCAGTATCTAATACCCATATAGAGGAAGTAGAAAAATGAATGTCTATAACATAAATACCTAAAGCGATAGCGTTATCCTTCTTGTTCTTTTTCAGATCTTCGAGGTAGAGTTTGCAATTCCTTTTCCAATGACTGGGTTCATTGCAGAAGTAGAAGACTCCTTCCTTTGGTGGCTTTCCCTTCTTGGGTGTAGGCTTGGTTTCGGGCTTGTTTGACTCTTTGGTCTTACCACCTGAGCCATTACCCTTCCATTTGCCCTTCCCTTTCTTTTTCATACCCTTTCCTTTCTGAACCAACAAAACTGTGCTAGGCTTTTTCTTGATGCTTTGCTCAGCAGTTTTGAGCATCCAATGCAGCTCAGAAATTAATTTCTCCATGTTGTAGTTCATAACAAACTGGCCATAACTCTCCGAGAGTGAGTTGAGGATCAAATCCGTAGCTAACTTCTGGCTCATGGGAAATCCAAGCCTCTTAAGGTGATCAATATAGCCTTTCATCTTTAACACATGAGTACTAACTGATGCACCTTCAGCCATTTTGTAGGAATGTAAGGCCTTTGTGGTCTCATACCTTTCTTGCCTTGCCTGTTGCTAGAACATTTCCTTGAGATGTACAATCATCTCATGAGCCTCCATGAGTTCCAGATCTCTTTGGAGCTCTGGAATGATAGTGGCAAGCACTAGGCAACCTACATCCACAGAGTCATCCTTATGCTTTGTGTAAGCATCTCTTTGAGCTCTTGAAGCATTAGCTGCAGGCTCCTCAGGAATGGGTTGATCTAGGACATAAGCCTTTCTTTCCTGCTTGAGAACAATTCTCAAGTTCCTGAACCAGTCAAGAAAGTTTGTCCCATTGAGTTTTGTTAGATCTCATGTTTTGATGATAACAAAAGAATGGTTTGAAAAGGAAATGATTAACAAACAAGTTTAAACAAAGTAATGACAAAAACAAGCATCACTTGAAGTAAGCATTGGAGTAATGAAGAAAGGCCAAGAGAAAATGCTGAGGAACTTGATCAGAAGCAAATTTTCTAAGGCATTACTCGAGGAGATACTCGAGTAATGAGACAAAACTTGAAGTAACCAGAGACAACTTCCAGTAACCTGCCAACGTTACTCAAGGAGCTACTCGAGTAATAGTGTAAAAATTTTCAAGGTGCTCTCGGCCTGCCAATGTTACTCGACGAGCTACTCGAGTAACCAGGTAAAAACTTGGAGTTGCTCTCGGCCTGCCAATGTTACTCGAGGAGGTACTCGAGTAACCATGTGAAAAACTTCCAGTTGCCTTCAAGTTTTCCCAATGATACTCGAGGAGCTACTCGAGTAACTCTGTTTCTGAAAATGTGGAGCTCTCGGCACTTTGTACCACTGCCAATATTACTCAAAGAGCTACTCGAGTAACGCACTGAAGTAAGTGAAAACTTGAAGGTGAAACCCGATTAACTTGATTTCTCTTTATATCATTTTCCTCTAGTCTTTACTCTAGTATTTAATGTTCTATATGAAGTGGATTCCTCGAGTAAGGACCCGAGTATGCAGAAATATTCTCAAGGTAAACCTCAAGTAATTACCAGGGTAAGTTATGCACAAAAATCTCAGTTACTCGAGGTGGTACCCGAGTAACCTATGCAAAAATGAATGCATTACTCGAGTCTGTACCCGAGTAATGAGGTAAGTGCTCTCGGCCTTGAAATCCTGCCAGCATTACTGGAGTAGAGCATCGAGTAATCAAAAGTGTTTTGAAAGCTTACTCGAGGTGTTACCCCAGTAACCTATGAAGTTGTAAATGCATTACTGGAGTAAGTACCCGAGTAAATAACTATTCCCAAAGGTTTGAAATTTAGTTTACTCCATGCACTACCCGAGTAATCTTATATTTATTCATTGACTTCCAGTTGAACAAAGATTTCTCGATGTTACTCGAGTAGGTACTCGAGTAAACTTCAAGGGATACTCGAGTAGCTACTCGAGTAAGCATACCCAGAAATTTAGAAATCATTCAAATGTTCATTATATTGTTTCCTATATGATTAATCTTTCATTATATTAGTATTCTTAGTCTATTTACAGATAAACAATGAAGAAATCACTTCAAGAGATGGAAGTCAAATGAAACGTTCAAATGCCAACCACCGCCAACGGATATTTTTCAAAAACTTGAAAAGTCAAGAGTGGCTGCGCAACTCTCCAACGGACGAAAGGAAATGTTCCAACGGTCATCACCAACATATCTATATATATGGGAACCTCCAAACAGAGAAATAACAACAAGCACACACACATACGAATTACTAAGTTCATTGCTATGTTTTCACGTTGAAATTGTATTTCTATGCTTCAGTGATTCTCATTCACTCTGTAAGAGAGATATTTCATTCAAACTCAATATTTGTTATTGAGATAACTTAAGGTTGTGGAACCTTGAGTTGGGATTGGATTACAACTTGTAAGGGGGAGCGAGTGTCCAGGTGTAGGAACTTGCTTGTACTGAGGTGCCAAGAACCCACTGAATCTTGGAAGTTGTAGTAAAACTCTCAGAGAAGCTCTGAGGACTGGACGTAGGTCAAAGTGGTTGTGACCGAACCAGTATAACTCCTGGTGTACACTTCGGTGATATTTCTCCTTACTCATTACTATTTTAAATTCTACTGTTAAAGTTTTATATTTCCGAAGAAATTTTAGTATCACCCAATTCACCCCCCTCTTGGGTGAAACGCTTGATCTAACATTTGGTATCAGAGCGTAGGTCTTCTTGTTAAGGTTTAACAGCCTAAGAAGGATCCAATGGCAAGCATGGGTGAAAGAATTCTTCCCGATGGAGCATCCATCACTAGACCCCCTGGTTTCAATGGAGAACACTTCTCTTTCTGGAAAGCTAAGTTCAGAGTGTTCATGATGGCTACTGAATATGGGCTATGGGATGTAATTGAGAGTGGAAACTATCAACCTACAAAGATTGAAGATTCTCAAAAAATTCCAAAAATGCCAGCGGAATATGATGAGAATGACAAGAAACTTATCACTCTCAACAGCAAGGCAATTCTGATATTACAAAGCGCTTTGAGTCAAAGTGAATATTTCAGAATTTACACACTCCCAACAGCAAAGCAAATGTGGGAAGCTCTGGAAATAGCTCATGAGGGAACTTCGGGAATAAAGGAGAATCGAATCAACACCTTGGTCACCGAATTCGATTTGCTTCGAATGAAATCAGGTGAGTCAATTTCTGAATTCAAACTTAGATATACTCATCTTGTTAATCAACTTGCAGCTCTTGGGAAAGTCTATGATCAGCACACCCAAGTACGAAAGATTTTGAATATTCTTTCTAAAGAGTGGGAAGCAAAAGTTACTGCAATAGAAGAAGCAAAAGGAGAATCAATGAGATCAGTTGCTTCTCTATTTGGAAGTCTTTCTGAATATGAAAGCAAACTAAAGTTCAAAAGAGAACTAGATGACATTGGCGACAAGAAAAAGAAAGGTCTAGCTCTAAAAGCGAAAGAAAAGAATCAGGATGAGGATGAAGAGTTCGACGATAACGAGATGGGTCTAATCATAAAATGATTCAGAAAGTTCTACAAGAAAGGTCAAGGATTCAAACATTTTTAGAAAGGAGGAAATAGTAGCAAAGATCATATCATTTGCTATGAATGTGGGAAACCAGGACATATCAAGTCAGAATGTCCAGATTTGAACCAAAAGAGCAAAGAAAAGAGAAAAGGTAAATTCTTCAACAAAAAGAAAGCCTTTGTATCTGCTATATGGGGTGACAGCTCCTTAGACGAAGAAAGTGATGAGGAAGAAGTAACTAATATATGTCTTGTTGCTCAAGAAGAAACAGAAGAAGAGGTAAATGATTCTGAACCTACCTATGATGAATTACTTTCCGAATATAATGCTTTACATTCTGAATTCATCAAAATAGTTAAAGAATTGATTGTTGTTAAAAAGAAAAACAAAGTTCTTGAAACTAAACTTAAGGGAAAGGATTGTGAAAATTGTTTATCTTTGAAAAAGAAAAATATTGATCTCACAAAAACTCTTGAAAAATTCACACAAGGAAGTGAGATGCTAAATGTTATTTTAAAAGCTCAACGATTTGTAAATGATCGATCTAGAATTGGATATGATCCAAAATCAGATAAAAGAAAAGGAAGGAAGAAAGCAGGAGGTAAGACATATTTGAATTATTTTCAACATTCTGTACATACATCAAATCCTTTTGCATTTTGTAATTACTGTAATAGAAAAGGACATCATACATCTTCATGCATTCATAAGAAGAAAGGAACCATAGGAACCTACAAATGGGTACCTAAAGGTTCATATATTCAAAAAATCATTTGTACTAACCCAAAAGGACCCAAAAAGATGTGGGTACCTAAGACTTAGTCAATTGATTGCAGGTATGTCTCAAAGCATCCAAAAATAGCAAGTGCTACTCGAGTAACTCTGTTTCTAAAAATATGGAGCTCTCGGCACTTTGTACCACTGCCAATGTTACTCGAGGAGCTACTCGAGTAACGCACTGAAGTAAGTGAAAACTTGAAGGTGAAACCCGATTAACTTGATTTCTCTTTGTATCATTTTCCTCTAGTCTTTACTCTAGTATTTAATGTTCTATATGAAGTGGATTCCTCGAGTAAGGACCCGAGTATGCAGAAATATTCTCAAGGTAAACCTCAAGTAATTACCAGGGTAAGTTATGCACAAAAATCTCAGTTACTCGAGGTGGTACTTGAGTAACCTATGCAAAAATGAATGCATTACTCGAGTCTGTACCCGAGTAATGAGGTAAGTGCTCTCGGCCTTGAAATCCTGCCAGCATTACTGGAGTAGAGCATCGAGTAATCAAAAGTGTTTTGAAAGCTTACTCGAGGTGTTACCCCAGTAACCTATGAAGTTGTAAATGCATTACTGGAGTAAGTACCCGAGTAAATAACTATTCCCAAAGGTTTGAAATTTAGTTTACTCCATGCACTACCCGAGTAATCTTATATTTATTCATTGACTTCCAGTTGAACAAAGATTTCTCGATGTTACTCGAGTAGGTACTCGAGTAAACTTCAAGGGATACTCGAGTAGCTACTCGAGTAAGCATACCCAGAAATTTAGAAATTATTCAAATGTTCATTATATTGTTTCCTATATGATTAATCTTTCATTATATTAGTATTCTTAGTCTATTTACAGATAAACAATGAAGAAATCACTTCAAGAGATGGAAGTCAAATGAAACGTTCAAATGCCAACCACCGCCAACGGATATTTTTCAAAAACTTGAAAAGTCAATAGTGGCTGCGCAACTCTCCAACGGACGAAAGGAAATGTTCCAATGGTCATCACCAACATATCTATATATATGGGAACCTCCAAACAGAGAAATAACAACAAGCACACACACATACGAATTACTAAGTTCATTGCTATGTTTTCACGTTGAAATTGTATTTCTATGCTTCAGTGATTCTCATTCACTCTGTAAGAGAGATATTTCATTCAAACTCAATATTTGTTATTGAGATAACTTAAGGTTGTGGAACCTTGAGTTGGGATTGGATTACAATTTGTAAGGGGGAGCGAGTGTCCAGGTGTAGGAACTTGCTTGTACTGAGGTGCCAAGAACCCACTGAATCTTAGAAGTTGTAGTGAAACTCTCAGAGAAGCTCTGAGGACTAGACGTAGGTCAAAGTGGTTGTGACCGAACTAATATAACTCCTGGTGTACACTTCGGTGATATTTCTCCTTACTCATTACTGTTTTTAATTCCACTGTTAAAGTTTTATATTTCCGAAGAAATTTTAGTATCACCCAATTCCCCCCCTCTTGGGTGAAACGCTTGATCTAACAAGTTTGTCCTTCTCAAGGACCGATTGCAATGAAAGTGTAGCAGTATTACTAGTCGACATGATTCTACAATTAAAATATGCAAAGTTAGTTAGTAATCTCCTACTAAATTAACAACCCTCAATATAATAATTAGTGGGCTAAGATCCATATTTGGCTTAAACTTAAGTCCGTTTTGGCAAGATGCTTAAATTCAAGTTATTTAGGTAGGTAACCTATTTACCAATTACATCTCATGTAACTCTTAGATCTTTATGGGATTTAATCATCATATGATCCGGTATGTTTAACCCCATCTAATGCCTTGAGATTCAAAACTATTTTGTTAATCTCAATTGAGTCAAAACAATAATGAATATTATGAGCAGCACCATTACTCAAGCTTGTCTCATCAAGATAACTTAAGTGCATCCACTTTGGTGGTTTCCATAATTGAGCGATCTAGGTTTTGACAAGTATTCATTAATTGACTGCATTATGACTTAAGATTTGATTCATAGGGCTTAATTAATTAGTTTTGTTTATATGGATGCAATCGTGGTCGTATCTCATACGGATAAATACATATAAATGCAAAAGTATTCATGCAATGATCTAATCAAAAGCATAATTTAAACGTGACACAACATGGCTTACTTAACCTAAAATCCTCCCAAGCCAATGAAAGGACTTCTCTAAATAAGAAAAGAAATATATTGAGAGAAACCTCGCTTAAACATTCGAGGGGAGTGAGATGAGAAGAGAATGTACATCGAGAGTATTTAGAGAAAGGCACGGCACGTAGGCCGTATTTAAATATTACAACCCTTTATAAAATTCTAAAGCCATGTTGTTTACCATACCCAAACAAGTATAAATAATAAACCACAACAAGAATTCATACAATATGACAAGTAATAAATGTCGTGATCGTATTATATTGCGCTATGCAGAGGTGGTCACGTGCGGGGTTGCAAGGGCAGTGCCCCTGTAGCTTTTGAAAAAGGCACATTCCTTTTAAAAGAAATATTTGAAAATTTTAAAATTTTAAATTTTGGACCCAATTTTTCAAAACAAAAACAACAATGGCCTAGAACGCTTCTGATCCAGATTGTCTTCCCCATAGTTTGGATCCCTATTACACGAATAGATATCTGAACCTAGACCCGATTTGATTGCCGACAACTACGATCTCAAGTACCCTACCCAATTTCATGCTTGTTCAAAACGAAAATCACATACATGTTTCAAGATATACATGTTCGGAATCGATTTCATGCTTGTTCCAAAACGAGAATCACATACATGTTTCAAAATCAAAAACGAAACAATTTCAAGATTCAATTTAAATGAAAATGAAAATCAACGGAATTACAAGATCACATCCTTTTAAATAACTTCGTTTCGTATTAACCAAATTACATGCATATTCGAGTGTTTCTTATAAACATACGTACACATCCCATATATATCGCATGTATAAGAATCATAAACTCAATTTAAACGCACAATTGATCTGGCTCTGATACCACTGTTAGAATCGGTAGGCACAATGGAAGAATTTTAAAATTTTCACCGATGCTAATCGAGGATCTATCAACGGCGTTTAAACCAAGTTGGAAGGATTCATACCTTTTGATGATTCAGAGTTTTCACGATCTCTAGGAGCCAACACGTAAGGTCCACTCCCTCTACCGATATCCACACGAATGCTCTCTAACCGAGACTGCGTGCTAGTGCCTCTAATGTCTCCTCGGGTTTCCCTTGCGGCTCTCAATTCTCATACGCATATGAATATATCTGCTCTATCAAGTTTTTAACCTATGAGGGCTATTTTCAAATTTCAAAATTAATCATCATTAATTTTGAAATTAATTAACAATTAATTATCTTGATAAGCTAATTAAATAAATTCAGTTTAAATTAAATCTGTCCACCAGTTTTAATTTAACCTATTTATTTAATCCAAATAAAGAGCCATTAGATTTAATTTATCTTTATAAATTAAATATGAGATACTATATCTCTATCATGTTAGTTATTAAATTTAATATATCTTAATAAATTAAATTTAAAACTAACACAATATAATAATATCATATAATATATATATACATATATATATATATAAGATATATATTTCGAAAATATATATATCTATATAATATTATTAATGAATTTTATATTATATATATATATATATCAAATTCGTCCACCCTAAATTAAACATTATCTCGTGTTGGGCCATTCTTGTGTGCGACCCTGTAGGCCCATATGAAGTTGGCAGTGGGCCAATAACTATACTAACCCAAAAGTAGCAAGTAGCCTCTAGCAAGACATTACGACTACCCAATTCATATGAGGATCGTTATCATGATGCAACCTATCATACAACCATGTCACGTCCCTTTTGTCACACGATATATCGATTAAGGATAAGGCATGGATAATGTCATCCTCTTGTTCCTGACCATTACTTTCTCGATTCCTGAGTAGCCTGATAACAGAGACAGAAACTCCTTTCATCATAGTATGGCCATATATTTCTCAGACTCACTCATCGAGGGGCCCAGTAATATCTCTCTACTAATGTGAGGGATAAATTCCATCTTGATCATTCATATTCCTCTGCATGAAAAACCACCAAGCCCGATCGTAGCCTTTATCATCACCCGGTCAAAAGTGACTTTTGACTAGTTCAAAGCTTAGCAACTCTCATATAGGAATCCATGATGATCTCAGGTCTAAGGGCATTGTGACGTGGTTATACATGAGAAAAGCTTATGACTTGATCCATGTAGCTTTCTCATAGTGGGTCGGTCCAGCACCTTGTACTCTTACAAGTGCCTAAGACTTTGATTCGTATCTCCATATCTTATCAAAGTCATACTGATCTTGTTTCATCTCTGCTCCCGCGTAGATAACTGACCATGGATATTTTAGGACAATCTTTATGAATTATCCAAGGATACAATTATCACAGTTAACATGCAATTAATATGATAATAGAATGGAGAAATTTAATTAAAATAATAATGTTCAAAGTACAATGATTGGCCCTTAAGGCACAATTTCCAACACAAAGAACCTCAGCTATATACTTATATGCTATTTGTTTGTGTGGCATACTCATTGTTGAATGACGTTGTGATGAATGCGATGCTGAAAACTATCTGAGATCTGTGTTAAGAATATAATGATGGTTGTGTTGCATGGTTTGTGAGCCTACACATGAAAGAGATAGATTGAGTAATGAATGGTTTCCCCAAAGTATAGATGATTCTAGACGATGTTCAAATTTTGAGGATAAAATTTATTGAATAGGGGAAGAATTGTAATATCCCAAATTTTAGGATTAGAGGTTGAATCAAGTGGACTGCTAAGCCCCAGTTTAGCAAGAGTCCTAGGAATGAGGTTTTGCTGCCAGTGCATTTTTCCTGTATGGCTGTCCAGTTGTGTGATACTTTTTAAATAAGTAAATGATGTTAAGTGCTTATGATATTTTCTAATACAAAAATAGACTTATAAAGATTTAATTTGATAAGTTATACATGTCATTTGGAGCTGTACACAGAGTTATGAACTTTTGAAGTTAGCCCAGTGAAACTGGTCAGCTTCTGTTACAATGTCCAAAAATGGAAATTCTAGGAGTTGTGAGCTTTCAGTTGGCTAAAGGCTATAATTTTACTTGAAAATAGACTTAATATCGTTCACATAGCCTTTAGAATCACACCAATTAAATCTCTATAGATAAAGATATAAATTTTCAAAGTTTGATGAAAATTCTACCCAATTTTCCAGCTAGTACAAAAATAGAAATAAATGTAAGGGCAAAATGGTCATTTGACTAATATAGCATACAACCCTTTTTGAAACCATGGTTTCATAAGCACTTTTCCTCAAATCGAGATAAAACTCCTCTCACATACTTATCTCGTAAATCACAAAAGCTATTCTCTAAAAGCTAATCAAAACCACACTTAAGTAGGGAGCAAGAAAGTTTAACCCAAGTAAACCAACCATAGTTGAGTAATTAACCACTTGGTTTTCAATAAGTTATAAGATTGTGACAAGTGGCACATTATGGGCCAAGCTAATTGAAGTTGGATGAAGATGAAAAACTCCCTTTCCTCTTCATAATTTTATGTGGCCCATGGAAGAGAGAGAGAAATATCTAGAAAAAGAGAAAGAAGAAAGAAGGAGAGTGGATAGTGAAAATTCCCAAGTTTTAAAGCTGATTTCACCTTCGATTCGGTGTTTCTGCTTCTGGAGTCTTCTCTAACATTGTTATACTCAACAAGAGCTTTCTTTCTTTGGTTTTAGATTCTTGATCAGAGGTGTTTGGAGCTTTCTACCAAGAGGAAGTGCTACCAAAATCAAGAACCGGTTGTGGATCGAGTGGATGTACGTATAAGCTTCGATTTGAACCAAGTATTGTGTTGTTTGGTGGAGTTTTGTGGGTTTTGTGATAATGCCCTATGATGTCATCCAAGATGTGATTTTAGAGCTATATGTTGTTTTAAGCATGAAAATGATGATTTATTGGGATTAGGGATGATATTAGACATGTTTGATAGTGGAATTTCAAAACTATTGATTGCAAATCAAGAACCGGTTATGGAATCAAGTGGAGGTACATATTAGCTTCAATTTGAACCAAGTATTGTGTTGTTTGGTAGAGTTTTGTGGATTTTGTGATAATGCCCTATGATGTCATCCAAGATGTGATTTTAGAGCTATATGTTGTTTTAAGCATGAAAATGATGATTTATTAGGATTAGAGATGATATTAGACATGTTTGATAGTGGAATTGTAAAACTGTTGATTACTAGATTGAAGTTTTTGGGGGGCAGTCTATTTGTGGTGAAATTTTGATTGTCCAAGCCTAGTCCAAATGTTATGAAATTTTCCAAGATTAAAGTAGACATCATAGGCTTTAATTTGATAGTATTACAAGCAATTTGGACTAGTGGATTGAAAGTTATGGATTTTTGAAGTGTGCCCTATTTCTAGACTTGATTTTTGGAACATTGTGATGATTTATGGAATTCTATAATTTTGTGGTTGTAGAAAGTGGTGGTTCATATTTTTCTTATATAGAGGACTTAAACAGCTTTCAATAGAACTTTGAATCACTTCATTTTGATTTTTGTAGATTTAGTTATGATTTTTTGAAGTTGAGCCAAGAACAGGGACTTTTTTAGCAGCGGGTAGAAGAATTGCTTGGCTGCGGCCCAAAAGTTTCTGACCTCTCTTGGTTGTGGCCAAGGATTTCTGGCCAAGGCTAAGACCCCAGTTTTAGCTTTTTCACATTTTTTATTGTACACTTTCCTAACCCCATAGGCAATTGTCTGGACTTCAGATGGCTACCTAAGTGGCTCAAAAGATAACCAATATGATGTGTTAAGCCTCCCTAACCAAAGACAAGAGGTAGGGAACTTTCCTGACTTGCATAACTTGATACGTGTGATTGTGTATTGATGTATTAATTGCTTTGATGAATTGTATGAAATATATGTGAATGGGTGAAGCTTTGTTTTATTTATACTATCGCCATTAGTGTGATGTGTTAAACATTAAGCATGCATATATGTCATTATATTGGCATGAATTTATGTAAGCATGTCATGCACAAAGCATTTCTTGTATGCATTTATTAGCACTTCTCTCTACTGGGATTCTCTTGAATCTCACTCCGCCTACCCAACCATATAGGTGTGATGAGTAAAGGAGAAGAATGCATGAAGAAATGCAACAGGGAATTACGAAGGAAAATCGAAGGTTTAAGGGCAAGGCACATTTTATGTACTCTGATTAGGTTTACGTATTCTTAAATATAAATATATTTAAGAATGAGCAGACAAATGATTAGCGAATCACTCTGATTAAATTGAATAAAGATGAGAATCGATGAGTTAGAATAACTGCTTCAACTCTCTGCCAAGTTTTGAAATGGATCACTTGAGTGATGGCCCTGGATCACTTTGTTAGTGCAAGTGTTTCACCCAAGAAGGGGGTGAATTGGGTGATACCAGAAATTTTGTTGCGTATAAGAAAATTGACAGAATATTTAAAGCGGTTGAGAGCAAAGAGAAATATCACCGAAGTATACACCGAGAGTTATACTGGTTCAGCCACAACCACTTTGACCTACGTCCAGTCCTCAGAGTGTCTCTGAGAGTTTCACTATATTCTCCAAGATTCAGTGGGTTCATGGCACCTCAGTACACAACAAGTTCCTTCACCTGGACACTCGCTCCCCCTTACATGTTGTAATCAAATCCCTAACTCAAGGTTCCACTACCTTAAGTTGTCTCGATAAAAAGTATTGAGTTTGTAATGAAAACTCTCTCACAGAGCAAATATGTAATCACTGAAGTACAATGAATGAGTATAAGGAAAACAAAGTACTAAGAGTGTGTTGACATTCATGTGTTCTCAGTTTTTGTGTCTTGTTTTAATTTCTTTTCTTTAATTGCTTCATATTTGAAGTTGTGCTATCTTGAAAAGTTTTTGTGAGAGCACTAGGAGATTCACTCAAGGAGATTTTGTAAGAAATGACCGAGTATCGAGTTGAAATAACCTAGAACTCGACATCACTCGAGGCCTTACTCGAGTGATCATCAGCTTCACTTTGGTAGCTACTTAAGTGATCATACAAAAATTTTAAAATACAGCAAATTTGAGAGCGTACCTGGCATGAATAATGCTGTAATTATCCATGTATATTCCCTCGATCATTGGATGACTCTTTAGAATAGATTTTAACTGAAACTCAGCTGCTTTGAAATTTGCACCCAGGTTCACTCAAGGCTTTACTCGAGTAACCTTGAATGTTACTTGAGGCCACCCACGGGTAAGCTGTCTCTTCACCTTCTGACTATTCATTTTCAACCATTGTGCCATTTCATTTGAAATTAATACTTCACTGGCACATTTCTAAGCTCATTACTCGAGTGGCTACTCGAGTAATGCATCCATTACTTCAAGTGGTCACTCCATTAATGCTCATTACTTGAAGTTATCACTCCAGTAATGGTCATTACTTGAAGTTGGCACTCCGTAATGTTGTCCTCTATTAACCTCTGCTATTCATATTCCAAAATAGAACATTATGATCCTGTAAAAACAATTTCTAGAAACTCCGATGCTTAAGTTAGTAATCATCAAAACATCAATAAATAATATCATCTAACATTTTGTAAACACTAAATAACATATAATTCATTGGGATTTACAATTCCTAATTATCGTCTAATATATAAAAATTTATCTTTTGCAAGAGGTTTTGTGAAGATATCAACTAGTTGAAGATGAGTTGGAATGAATATTACTTTAACATCTTTCTTTTGGATATGATCTCTGATGAAGTAATGTCAAACATCAATATGCTTGGTTCTAGAATGTTGAACGGGATTCTTTGCCAAGCTTATCATGCTAGTGTTGTCACAGTATATTGGTGTTTCTTTCAAATAAATACCAAGATCCTGGAGTTGCTACTTTAGCCATATTACTTGTGCACAACAATTTGATACTGCAACATACTCAGCTTTTGTTGATGAAAGAGACACTGTAGTTTATTTCTTGCTAAACCATGATACAGGTGAGCCTCTAAGAAACTGGCCTTGTCCACTTGTACTCTTTCTGTCCGTCTTGTATCATCCATGATCAGAGTCTGAGTATACAACTAGATATTCACTTCTTCCTTTGGGATACCAGAAACCAACTCTGGCGTGTCAACAATATATCGGAAGATTCGTTTGACAGTTTTAGCATGTGACTCTTTTGGTGCTGATTGATATCTTGCACACATACCCACACTGAATTAAATGTCAGGCCTGCTCGCAGAGAGATAGAGTAATGATCCAATCATTCCTCTATATTTTGTGATATTGTAATCTTTTCCCTTGACATCCGCATCAAGCAATGTGGTTGAGCTCATAGGTGTATCTGTTCCATTTACTTCATCCAATCCATACTTCTTCAATAGCTCTTTCAAATATTTCGTTTAAGATATGAAAATTCCATTCTTTCTTTGTTTGATTTACAAACAGAGAAAGAAATTCAATTCTCCCATCATTGACATCTCAAACTCCCCCTGCATTATCTCAGAAAATTCTTTGAACATAGTTTCGTTAGTAGCACCAAAAACCATATCATTAACATATATTTGCACAATTAATATATCATCACATTTTTGTTTTGTAAAAATTGTTGTATAAACTTTTCCTCGTACAAAACCTTGATCAATAAGAAATTTACTGAGCCTTTTATACCATGCTCTAGGAGCTTGTTTTAAACCATATAAAGCCTTTTTTAGTTTATAAACATGGTCAGGTTTGGTTACATCTTCGAAACCTGGAGGTTGCTCTACATATACTTATTCCATAATGTAGCTATTTAGAAATGCACTCTTTACATCCATTTGATAGAGTTTGAATCCTTTGATGCATGTAAAGGCTAAAAGTACTCGTATAGCCTCCAATCTAGCCACTGGAGCATACGTTTCCTCATAATCAATCCCTTCTTCTTCATTATAGCCTTTTGCCACCAATCTTGCCTTATTTCTGACAATAATTGCGGATTCATCAAGTTTGTTCTTGAATACCTATTTAGTGCCATGATCGGATGATCTTTAGGTCGGGGTATCAAATCCCAAACTTGATTTCTTTCAAATTGGTTTAGTTCTTCTTGCATTGCTATAACCCAATCATTATCTGATAGGGCTTCGTCAATGTTAGAAGGTTCAATTTCAAAAATGAATGTAGAAAAACTCACTTCATTGAAAATTCTATTTCTAGTTTTGATTCCTTCATTCACATCTCCTATGACTTGATCTAGGGGATGACTCTTATTGTATTTCCAGGCTTTAGGTTGTCCTAGTGACTGATCTTCTTCTTTGGGTTGATCAACTTTTGGAATAAGAGATTTAGAAATATATTGACCATTTTCTTGATTCAAAACAACTTCCTGCTCATCATCAATGGTTTTGTCAGAAGATTCAAATTCATCAAATGCAATGTGAATTGATTCTTCAACAACACATGTTCTTTTATTGAAAATTCTGTATGCTTTACTTCGGTTATAATATCCTAGGAAAATTCCTTCATCTGTTCTAGAATCAAATTTTCCTAAGTTATCTTTATGAATGAAACACTTATAACCAAAGATGTGTAAATAAGCGAGATTCGGCTTCCTTCCTTTGTATAACTCGTATGGTGTCTTTCCAAGTTTTGTTCTAAAATAGGCTCTATTTGAAATATAGCATGCTCACACATTGCATTGGCCCAGAAAACTTGAGACACATTCTTTTCATTTAGTATTTCTCTAGCCATTTCAGTGAGCACTCTATTCTTACGTTCCACGACTCCGTTTTGTTGTGGTGTTCTTGGAGCAGAGAAATTGTTATCAATGCCATTACTATCACAATATTCTTCAAAGGCTTGATTTTCAAATTCTCCACCGTGATCTGTCCTGATACCTGCAATGAACATACCTCTCTCATTTTGTACTTTCTTGGCAAAAATAATGAATTCTGCAAAGGTTTCATCCTTTGATGACAGAAAAATAATCCATGTAAATCTAAAGAAATCATAAACAATGACCAATGAATATAAGTTGCCAACAAGGCTTTTAACTCTTGCTGGACCAACTAAATCCATACGTATCAATTGAAGTGGTCGATTTGTTGTAATCTCATTTTTCGATTTGAAAGATGATTTAGTTTATTTTCCCTTTTGACATGCATCACAAATCAAATCATTTTTAAAACTTACTTTGGGTAATCCAAGAACTAAATCCTTTTTGAGTAGTTTGCCTAGTTGGTGTATGTTGACATGAGCTAGTCTCTTATGCCATAACCAGCTTTCATCGGCATTACTCTGAAAACAATTTTCAGAGTTATTTTCTATTTATATCATGTGTATAGCAGTTACCTTCCCTTTTCCCTCTGAGCTTAGCCTTGATATTTTTCTTATCAAGTTGTAAGTCTTTCTTGTTGACAATCAGACATTCCTTTGAACTAAATATTATCCTGTTGTCTTTATCTGCACTTTGACTTACGCCCAGCAAATTATGACACAAGCCTTCAATATAATATACATCTTTGACTTGTATTCCTTTGTTGTTTTTTATTTCACCAATTCTTGCTATTTTTCCATATTGATTTCCTCCAAATTTCACCTTTCCACCTTCCTTAGGTTGCAATGTGGTAAAACTTTCGAAATCACCGGTCATGTGTCTAGAGCATCCACTGTCTATGTACCACTTATTGTTTTTGGATGCTTTAAGACATATGTGCAATCAAATATAATTAAGTCTTAGGTACCCACATCTTTTTGGGTTCTTTTGGGTTAGTACAAAAAATTTTCGGAACATATGAACCTTTAGCTACCCATTTGTAGGTTCCTATATTTCTTTTCTTCCTATGAATGCATAATGAAGTATAATAACCTTTTCTATTACAATAATTACAATGTGCAAAAGGATTTGATGTATGCAAAGAATGCTGAAAATAACTCAAGTATGATTTACCTCCAGCTTTCTTTCTTCCTTTCCTTCTCTCTGATTTTGGATCATATCCAATTCAAGATCGATCATTCACAAATCGTTGAGCTTTTAAAATTACATTTAGCATTTCACTTTCTTTAGTGAATTTTTCAAGAGATTTAGTAAGATCATTGTTTTTCTTTTTCAAAGAAGTACAGTTTTCACAATCCTTTTCAAAATTCTCTTTAAGTTCTACTTCAAGAGCTTTGTTTTTCTTTTTAAAAACAACTAGTTCTTTAACTACTTTGATGAATTCAGAATGTAAAGCATTATATTCTGAAAGTAATTCATCATAGGTAGGATCAGAATCAATTACCTCTTCTTCTATTTCCTCTTGAGCAACTAGACAAATATTTGCTACTTCCTCTTTATCGCTTTCTTCGTCCAAAGAACTATCTCCCCATATTTTAGATATAAAGGCTTTCTTCTTGTTGTAGAAATTGTCTTTTCTCTTCTCTTTATTCTTCTGAATCAGTTCTTGACATTCTAATTTGAAATGTCTTGGCTTTCCACATTCATAGCAGATGATGTGTTCTTTATTGCTTGTTCCTCCTTTTTGAAAGTTTTTGAATCCATGGCCTTTCTTGTAAAACTTTCTGAATCATTTTATGATTAGGCCCATTTCATCATCTTCAAGCTCTTCATCTTCATCTTGTTCTTCTTCTTTTGCTTTTAGTGCTAGACCTCTTTTCTTCTTGTCACCAATATCATCTAGTTCTTGTTTGAACTTTAATTTGCTTTCATATTCAAAAAGGCTTTCGAATAGAGAAGCAACTGATCGCATTGATTCACCTTTTGCTTCATCAATTGCAGTAACTTTTGCTTCCCAGTCTTTAGAAAGAATATTTAAAATCTTTCATACTTGGGTATGTTGATCATAGACTTTTCTAAGTACTGCAAGTTGATTAATAAGGTGAGTATATCTAAGTTCAAATTCAACTATCGACTCACTTAATTTCATTCAAAATAAATCAAACTCAGTAACTAGATTATTGATCCGGTTTTCTTTTATTCCTGAAGTTCCTTTATGAGCTATTTCCAAGGCTTCCCATATTTCTTTAGTAGTTGGGAGTGTGCAGATTCTGAAGTACTCATTTTGACTTAAGGCACTTTGAATCATTAGAATTGCTTTACTGTTGAGTGTAATGAGTTTCTTGTCATTCTCATAATATTCTGCTGGTGTCTTGGGAACTCTTTATGAATCTATAATCTTTTCAGGTTTGTAGTTTCTACTTTCAAACACATCCCATAGTCCATATTCAGTAGCCATTACGAACACTTTGAACTTCGCTTTCTAGAATGAGAAGTGTTCGCCATTGAAACCCAGAGGTCTTGTGATAGAAGCCCCATCGGGAAGAATTCATTCACCCATACTTGCCATAGGATCCTTCTTAGGCTGTTAAACCTATACAAGAAGACCTACGCTTTGATGCCAAATGTTAGTACAAGCGTTTCACCCAAGAGAGGGGTGAATTGGGTGATACTAGAAATTTTGTTGTGTATAAGAAAATTGATAGAATATTTAAAGCAGTTGAGAGCAAAGAGAAATATCACCGAAGTGTACACCGGGAGTTATACTGGTTCGACCACAACTACTTTGACCTACGTCTAGTCCTCAGAGCATCTCTGAGAGTTTCACTATATTCTCCAAGATTCAGTGGGTTCTTGGGACCTCTGTACATAGCAAGTTCCTTCACCTGGACACTCACTCCCCCTTAAACGTTGTAATCAAATCCCCAACTCAAGGTTCCACTACTTTAAGTTGTCTCGATAAAAAATATTGAGTTTGTAATGCAAACTCTCTTATAGAGCCAATATGTAATCACTGAAGTATAATAAATGAGTATAAGAAAAACAAAGCACTAAGAGTATGTTGACGTTCATGTGTTCTCAGTTTTTGTGTCTTGTTTTCTTTTCTTTACTTGCTTTATATATATAGATGATTTGTAGTGCTCATTGGAAGCAATTCAAACATGTCCGTTAGAGTCGTGCAGTAACGGTTGACTATTTTTCAAATTTGAAAACTATCCATTTGCGGTAGGTAGCGGTAGGTGAACATTCAGACTTTTATTTGACCTTTCACTTTTTGCATGATCTCTTCATTGTTTCTCTTCAAATGTACTTAGAACACTAATGCAATAAAGAGTTAATCATATAGATAAAAATTTAATAAACATTCGATGAAAGGCATAATTTCTGGACTGCCTTACTAGAGTGATCAAGCCTGTTACTCGAGTGGCCGTCGAGTAAACCTGTTAAAAATATGGAAGTGACCAAATTAACATTTTACATAAGATATTACTCGGGTAAGACATAGAGTGAGCTATATCACAAACCTTGGAAATACCTGATTACTTGAATGGCTACTCAAGTGGCCATGTCTTTACCTTTAAAAGCTACTCGGGTGCTGACTGTGGTAATCTGGTTATTCAAGTGGCTACTCGAGTGGCCTTTATTTTTCTTCACACCTTACTCGAGTGGAGCCTCAAGTGGCTTTCGAATAACCCGTCATATTACTCGATTACTCCCTCGAGTAATTGCATCAAATTCTTGGCCGAGACTTTGCTTTCTGGTTACTCGAGTGGCTACTCGAGTGGTCTTCCCTTTTCTTTATACCTTACTTGAATGGTCCCTCGAGTAATGGCTTTTTTTCTCATTAGTTACTTAAGTAGTTACTCGAGTAAATTGTTCCATTTCTTGGCCGAGAGTCACTGGAAGATTTTTTACATGGTTACTTGAGTAATGGTCTATATAACTTTGTAGATTACTCGAGTAGTCCCTCGAGTAACTTTGACCAAATTTTGGCAATACTTCACTTGATGAAATTCTGTGTGATTACTCAAGTGGCTACTCTAGTAATGGCTTTCCTTACTTGAGTAGCTACTCGAGTAAGCCATCACAACATTTATTATTCACTTCTAGTACTTACTTCAAGTAATGCTTTCCTACTTTGTTCAAATTCATTTGTTTTTTATCAAATCCTTTTATATCATTGATCCAATCTTTGTTATCATCAAAACATATGGGATCTAACACACTCTAGTAACTATTGAGTGATCAAGTCCTTAATTCATGATTATAATTTGTTGTTTATTGATTCATCATCTATATTATTAACCCTTCAATGTATTAGTATTCTAAGTTTTTTTAATGAAACAATGAAGATATAATGCTAAAGAGAGAGAAATCTGTTAGATCTCATGTTTTGATCATAACAAAAGAATGGTTTGAAAAGGAAATGTTTAATAATCAAGCTTGAACTAAGTAATGACAGGAATAAGCTTTACTTGAGATAAGCATGGAAGTAGTGAAGATTGGCCAAGAGAAAATGCTGAGGAACTTGATCAGAAGTGCATTTTCTAAGGCATTACTCGAGGCGCTACTCGAGTAATGAGCCAAAACTTGAAGTAACCAAGCAAAACTTCCAGTTACCTGCCACCATTACTCGAGGTGCTACTCGAGTAACCAGGTAAAACTTTAAGGTTGCTCTCGGCCTGCTAATGTTACTCGAGGAGCTACTCGAGTAACCATGTGAAAACTTCCAGTTGACTTCAAGTTTTTCCCATGATACTCGAGGAGCTACTCGAGTACCTGTGTTTTCTAAAATATGGACCTCTCGGCATTTTGTACTACTGCTAATGTTACTCGAGGAGCTACTCGAGTAACCAGGTCAGAAACTTCCAGTTTGCCTTCAAGTTTTCCATGATACTCGAGGCGCTACTCGAGTAACCGTGTATTTGAAAATGTGAAGCTCTCGGCACCTTGTACCACTGCCAATGTTACTCGAGGAGCTACTCGAGTAACAGACTAAGGTGAATGAAAACTTGAGGTTAGTACCCGATTAACATGAATTCTCTTTATTTCATTTTCCTCAAGATGTTATGGTTTATTTTAAGTGGATTCCTCGAGTATGTACCCCAGTATATGCAAATGTTTTCAAGATAAACTTCAAGGCATTACCAGAGTAAATCACTTTGGAAAGTTTCAGTTACTCGAGGAGCTACCCGAGTAACCTATGCAAAAATGAATGCATTACTCGAGTCCCTACCCGAGTAATGAGGTACGTGCTCTCGGCCTTGAAATCCTGCCAACATTACTAGAGTAGAGCATCGAGTAATCAAAAGTTTTTCAAAGGATTACTCGAGGTGTTACCCCAGTAATCTATGAAAGTGCAGAAGCATTACTGGAGGAGCTACCCGAGTAAATGACTGTTCACAAAGGTTTGAAATTTAGTTTACTCCATGCACTACCCGAGTAATCTTGTTTATCTTCATTGAATTTTAAATAAACAGTGATTTCACGATGTTACTCGAGGAGCTACTCGAGTAAACTTCAAGGGTTACTCGAGGAGCTACTCGAGTAAGCATACCCAGAAATTTAGAAATCATTCAAACTTTCATTATATTGTTCCTTATATGATTAACCTTTCATTGTATTAGCATTCTTAGAATATTTACAGAGAAACAATGAAGAAATCATATCAAGAGATGAAAGTCAAATCAAACGTTCAAATGCCAACCACCGCCAACGGATATTTTTCAAAAACTTGAAAAGTCAACAGTGGCTGCGCACTCACCAACGGACGAAAGGAAGTGTTCCAACGGTCATCAACAACATATCTATATATATGGGAACCTTCAAATAGAGAAGAACAACCAAGCATCCACACAAACGATTCATTAAGTTCATTGCTCTGTTTTCACGTTGAAATTGTGTTCATATGCTTCAGTGATTATCATTTACTCTTTAAGAGAGATACTTCATTCAAACTCAATATTTGTTATTGAGATAACTTAAGGTTGTGGAACCTTAAGTTGGGATTGGATTACAACCTGTAAGGGGGAGCGAGTGTCCAGGTGTAAGGAACTTGCTTGTACTGAGGTGCCAAGAACCCACTGAATCTTGGAAGTTATAGTGAAACTCTCAGAGAAGCTCTGAGGACTGGACGTAGGTCAAAGTGGTTGTGACCGAACCAGTATAACTCCCGGTGTACACTTCGGTGATATTTCTCCTTACTCATTACTGTTTTAATTCTTTTGTCAAAGTTTTATATTTTCAAAAGGAATTTCAGTATCACCCAATTCACCCCCCCTCTTGGGTGAAACGCTTGATCTTACATTTGGTATCAGAGAGTAGGTTTTCTTGTTAAGGTATAACAACCTAAGAAGGATCCAATGGCAAGCATGGGTGAAGGAATTCTTCCCGACGGAGCATCCATCACTAGACCTCCCGGTTTCAATGGAGAACACTTTTCTTTCTGGAAAGCAAAATTCAGAGTGTTCGTGATGGCTACTGAATATGGGCTATGGGATGTAATCGAGAGTGGAAATTATCAACCTACAAAGACTGTAGATTCTCAGAAAATTCCAAAGACGCCAGCGGAATATGATGAGAATGACAAGAAACTTATCACTCTCAATAGCAAGGCAATTCTGATGTTACAAAGCTCTTTGAGTCAAAATGAATACTTCAGAATTTGCACACTTCCAACAGCAAAGGAAATGTGGGAAGCTCTGGAAATAGCTCATGAAGGAACTTCTGGAATAAAGGAGAATCGAATCAACACCTTGATCACAGAATTTGATCTACTTCGAATGAAATCAGGTGAGTCAATTTCTGAATTCGAACTTAGATATACTCATCTTGTTAATCAACTTGCAGCACTTGGTAAAGTCTATGATCAAAATATCCAAGTACGAAAGATTTTGAATATTCTTTCTAAAGAGTGGGAAGCCAAAGTCACTGCGATAGAAGAGGCAAAAGGAGAATCAATGAGATCAGTTGCTTCTCTATTTGGAAGTCTTTCTGAATATGAAAGCAAATTAAAGTTCAAACGGGAACTAGATGACATCAGTGACAAAAGAAAGAAAGGTCTAGCACTAAAAGCGAAAGAAGAAAATCAAGATAAAGATGAGGAGTTTGATGATGATGAAATGGGCTTAATCATAAAATGATTCAGAAAGTTCTACAAGAAAGGTCAAGGCTTCAAACACTTTCAAAAAGGAGGAACTAGCAATAAAGACCATATCATTTGCTATGAATGTGGAAAACCAGGACATATCAAATCAGAATGTCCAGAGCTCAATCAAAAGAGCAAAGAAAAGAGAAAAGGCAAATTCTTTAACAAAAAGAAGGCTTTTGTATCTGCTATATGGGGAGATAGTTCCTCAGACGAAGAAAGTGATGAGGAAGAAGTAGCCAATATATGTCTTGTTGCTCAAGAAGAGATGGAAGAAGAGGTAAATGATTCTGAACCTACCTATGATGAATTACTCTCTGAATATAATGCTTTACATTCTGAATTCATCAAAGTAGTTAAAGAATTAATTGTTTTCAAAAAGAAAAACAAAGCTCTTGAAATTGAACTTAAAGAAAGTTCAGAAAAGAATTGTGAAAATTGTTCTTCGTTGAAAAAGAAAAACATTGATCTCACAAAAACTCTTGAGAAATTTACCAAAGGAAGTGAGATGCTAAGTGTGATTTTAAAAGAACAATGATTTGTAAATGACCGATCTGGTATTGGATATAATCCAAAAACAGATAAAAGGAAAGGTAAAAAGAAAGTAGGAGGAAAGCCATATTTAAATTATTTCCAACATTCTGTGCATATATCAAATCCTTTTGCATTTTGTAATTACTGTAACAGAAAAGGTCATTATACCTCTTCATGCATTCATAAAAAGAAAAGAACAATAGGAACCTACAAATGGGTACTTAAAGGCACATATGTTCAGAAAATCATTTATACTAACCCAAAAGGACCCAAAAAGAAGTGGGTACCTAAGACTTAGTCATTTGATTGCAGGTATGTCTTAAAGCATCCAAAAATAACAAGTGGTTCATAGACAGTGGATGCTCTAGACATATGACCGGAGATTTCAAAAGTTTTACCACATTGCAACCTAAGGAAGGTGGAAAGGTAAAATTTGGAGGAAATCAATCCGGAAAAATAGCAGGAGTTGGTGAAATCAAAAATGACAAAGGCATACAAATCAAAGATGTATATTACGTTGAAGGCTTATGTCATAATTTACTGAGCGTAAGTCAAAGTGCAGATAAAGACAACTGAATAATATTTGATTCAGAGGAATGTCTAATTATCAACAAGAATGACTTACAGCTTGATAAGAAAAATATCAAGGCTAAGCTCAGAGCAAAAAGGGAAGGTAACTGCTATACTCTAGATATTAGTAGAAATGAATCTGAAAATTGTTTTCTGAGTAATACCGATGAAAGTTGGCTATGGCATAAGAGATTGGCTTATGTCAATATGCATCAACTAGGTAAACTACTCAAAAAGGATTTAGTACTTGGATTACCTAAAGTAAATTTCAAAAACGATTTGATTTGTGACGCATGTCAAAAGGGTAAACAAACTAAATCATCTTTCAAATTGAAAAATAAGATTTCAACAAATAGACCACTTCAATTATTACATATGGATTTAGTTGGTCCAGCAAGAGTAAAAAGTCTTGGTGGTAACTTATATTCATTGGTTATTGTTGATAATTTCTCTAGATTTATATGGGTTATCTTTCTATCGTCAAAAGATGAAACCTTTGAAGAATTTATTGTTTTTGCCAAGAAAGTGCAAAATGAGAAAGGTATGTCAATTGCAGGAATTAGGACCGATCATGGTGGAGAATTTGAAAATCAAGCATTTGAAGAATATTGTGATACTAATGGCATTGATCACAATTTCTCTGCTCCAAGGACGCCTCAACAAAATGGAGTTGTGGAACGCAAGAATAGAGTGCTTACTGAAATGGCTAGAACAATGTTAAATGAAAAGAACATGTCTCAAGTTTTCTGGGCTGATGCCATGAGTACAGCATGCTATATTTCAAATAGAGCCTATATCAGAACGAAACTTGGAAAGACACCATACGAGCTATACAAAGGAAGGAAGCCAAACATTGCTCATCTACACATCTTCAGTTGTAAGTGTTTCATTCATAATAATGGTAAAGATAACTTAGGAAAATTTGATTCTAAAACTGATGAAGGAATTTTCCTAGGATATTCTAACCGAAGTAAAGCATATAGAATTTTCAATAAAAGAACTTGTGTTGTTGAAGAATCAATTCATGTTGTATTTGATGAATTTGAATCCTCTGACAAAACCATTGATGAAGAACAGGAAGTTGTTTTAAATCAAGAAAATGGTCAATCTATTTCTAAGTCTCTTATTCCAGAGGTTGATGAAACTAAGGAAGAAGAGCAATCTCTAGGCCAACCTAAAGCCTAGAAGTACAATAGAAGTCATCCCTTAGATCAAGTTATAGGAGATGTGAATGAAGGGATCAAAACCAGAAATAGAGTTTTCAATGAAGTAAGCTTTTCTGCATTTATTTCAGAGATTGAACCTTCTAACATTGATGAAGCCCTATCAGACAATGATTGGGTCATAGCAATGCAAGAAGAACTAAATCAATTTGAAAGGAATCAAGTTTGGGATTTGGTACCCCGACCCAAAGATCATACGATCATTGGTACTAAATGGGTATTCAAAAACAAACTTGATGAATCTGCAATTATTGTCAGAAACAAGGCAAGATTGGTGGCCAAAGGCTATAATCAGGAAGAAGGAATTGATTATGAGGAAACGTATGCTCCAGTGGCTAGATTGGAAGCTATACGTGTACTCTTAGCCTTTGCATGCATCAAAGGATTCAAACTCTATCAAATGGATGTTAAGAGTGCTTTTCTAAATGGTTACATCATGGAAGAAGTGTATGTAGAACAACCTCCAGGATTTGAGGATGTCACTAAACCAGACCATGTTTTCAAACTTAAAAAGGCTTTGTATGGTTTGAAACAAGCTCCTAGAGCCTGGTATGAAAGGCTTAGTAAGTTTCTCATCGATCAAGGTTTTGTACGAGGAAAAGTTGATACAACATTATTTATAAATAAAAAACGTGATGATATTTTAATTGTTCAAATATATGTTGATGATATTGTTTTCGGTGCTACTAATGAATCTCTATGTAAGGAATTTTCTGAGATAATGCAGGGAGAGTTTGAGATGTCAATGATGGGAGAATTGAATTTCTTTCTTGGTTTGCAAATCAAACAAAGAAAGAATGGAATCTTCATATCTCAAACAAAGTATTTAAAAGAGCTATTGAAGAAGTATGTATGGAATGGATGAAGCTAATGGCTCTGACACACCTATGAGCTCAACAACGTTACTTGATGCTGATGTCAAAGGGAAAGACTACAATATCACAAAATATAGAGGAATGATTGGATCATTACTCTATCTCACGGCAAGTAGACCAGACATCCAATTTAGTGTTGGCATATGTGCAAGGTATCAATCGGCACCAAAGGAATCACATGCTGAAACGGTGAAACGAATCTTTAGATACCTTGCTGACACACCAGAATTGGGTCTGTGGTATCCCAAAGGAAGAAGTGAGTATCTAATTGCATATTCGGACTCTGATCATGGAGGATATAAGACAGACAGAAAGAGCACCAGTGGACAAGGACAATTTCTTGGAGGATCACTTGTCTCATGGTTCAGCAAGAAACAAAATACAGTGTCTCTTTCGTCAACGGAAGCCGAATATGTTGCAGTCTCAAGTTGTTGTGCACAAGTGATATGGTTAAAACAACAACTACAAGATCTTGGTATTCACCTCAAAGAAATACCAATCTATTGTGATAATACAAGTATGATAAGCTTGGCAAAGAATCCAGTTCAACACTCTAGAACCAAGCATATCGATGTCAGACATCACTTCATCAGAGATCATGTTCAAAAGAAGGATGTGAAAGTGATATTCATCCCTACTCATCTTCAACTAGCTGATATCTTCACAAAACCTCTTGCAAAAGATCAATTTCTATTCATTAGAAGAGAATTGGGAATGGTAAATCCCAATGAGTTATAAGTATTTTCAGCATTTCATAATATTAGATGAAGTCATTTGATAATGTTTTGATGATCACTAACTTAAGCTTCGGAGTGTATAGAAATGTGTTTTGCAGGAAGGTAGAAATTCTGTTTTGAGAAACAAAAACAGAGGTGATCAGAGGACACATTTACTGGAGTACCAACTTGAAGTAATGTGTGACAGAAAAGCAATACCCGAGGAGCAACTTGAAGTAAAGAAGCACTTTACTCGAGTATGAACTCGAGTAATGGCCCCCAAAACTGGAAGTAACGGATCAAGTTACTTGATTTTCAAATATAACGGTTCAGATTTCAAAGAAATGAAGAGTCAGAAGTGGTAAAGCTATTTACTCGAGGCAGGCCTCGAGTAAACTTGAAGCTTACTCGAGGAAGGCCTCGAGTAATGTCGGAGCTCAGATTCTCAAAGTATTGAATAATGACTCAAATTTGAATCAAATGGACTATGAATGATCGAGGGAACATCCATGGATAATTACTATATTATTCATGCCAGGTACGCAATTTAAATGGATTATTTTTGAATTTTCTGCATGAACACTCGAGGAAGGCCTCCAGTAAACTTGAATGTTACTCGAGTAAGGCCTCGAGTAAAGTCAGGATTTAGGTCTTTATCTTGCGCAAACTTGGTCCTTTCCACAAAATCTCCTCGAGTAAATCACTATACACCCTTTCAAAAACTTTTCCAAATCGATTCCTTGCCTCATTTCCGTCAAAACCCAACTGATTTCAAGTCCAAAAACATCCTATTTTGTTCAAAATCTGTCTGCCCTATTCTCTCGACAGTTACCCTGTTTTCTGAGACTTCTTGATTTTCTGTGATTCAAAATGGTTAGAACCAAGAATCTCAACTTCACTGATTCCTCTGATTCACAGCAAAATCCTGATCTTCTTTCTCCTCCTCCAACAAAGAGAAGAAAGTTGATCCCTAGACCAAAAGCCAAAACCCCTCTTAAACCTCAACCACAACCTAAAGCCAAAGGTGTGGTGATCAAAGAGCCTATTGTGACTAGGGCTCAGTCTAAAAAGAGCACATCTACTGGAAGAAGTAAAGGTGTCAAAACTCCCTCACCTTCTCACTCAGACTCATCCATACCCTCTTTTACTCCAAAACCTCCCAAGAAGCCAAAGTATGACAAAAATGTGGCTAAGGCAATGGCTGGGATCATTGACCAATTGGAGAAGGGTCAATCATCCAAGAAATCCAAGATTCCAGAAGCAGAGATCACTACCCCTCCCAAAGGATTCAATGTGGGGAAACTGGTGGAGTCTCCCAAGTACCTGACACAGTTCTCCAGAAGGAAAGTGTGTAAAACACACTACGTTGATCTGAAGCTACTTCAAGAGGTAGTGAAGTTTGATCTTAGTCCTTATCTTGATCCATTTATGCCTTGGTTGTCTATCAGATTGCCTTTTTGCATAAAGGTAATCACCCATTTTTACTGTAACCTAGAAATCACTGATGAGCCTGACCGAACCTCAGTTGAGGAAGAGATGACCACCACAGTGAGAGGTTAAAAAATTCTTATATCTCCCTCTAGGATCAATCTATGGTTAGGAATTGAGAATCCCCCAGATGATATCTATTCTGAGCTTGAGCCAAACCAAATTTTCACTATCCTTAAGCCCGGTGAGTTAGTTGGCCCCCTCAATTTTAAACCGAGTGATATGTGTGATCATCACAGGGTCCTATGGTACATCTACTCTAGGTCCCTAGTGAACAAAGCCAACAACTATACCCACTTCTCGGATAGGGACTATAGATGGTTTGCTTCACTCCTCTTGAAAGAAGAAAAGGATCTGGGAGAGTACATATTCTCTGAAATGAAAAGATATAAGGTGGATGGAAAAGGGACTACTCCAATGCCATATCCCCAAATTGTGTCTCTTATCCTGAAAGAGAACAAAATATGGTACTTGGATAGTAAGGAGCCAATTGAGAGGGTAACCCCAGTGGGGAGGAACCAGATTGGTAAACTGAACATCGGCATCCCTCTTAAAGGCCCAATGGAGTCTGGGTCCAAGAAGAAGAGAAAGGCTACTGAGGCAGAAACCAGTAGAATGGATGACACTCAGTCATCGGCTCCAGCTGCTACCACATCTTCACCATCTTTCCTGAATACCACTCTCCAGCACTTTATGGAGAATATGCTCAGAGGCTTTCATGTGGACATAGCCAACACCAATGCAGAACTCATAACCCACATGAACACAAAAATGGGAGAGTTGGTTGAAAGAATGGATCGAAGGCACGAGGAGCTTCTAGCAGAGCAACGTGCCCAGGGAGAGACCCTGAGATTAATCCTAGCACGACTGGATTCATTGGGTCCTAGACCTTCTGCCGGTCCCTCCTCATCTGCACCACCACCACCTCCTTCAGTAGACCTTACTTCAGACATTCCTATTCCTACCCCTACTCCTGAGGCTAAACCATCTACCCCTCTGGTTTCTGATCCACTTGAGCTCCAAGAGAAAGATGTTTTATTCACAGTGGATGATCCTGATACCCACGAAACCACTCACATTATCATTGATGATTCACCTCCCAAGCCACAGCCATACACAGCCCCTAAACCTATTCCCTCTCCTACCCAAACAGAGGAAATATCTCCTTCTTCCTCTTCTGAGCATCTCACTCCAGCTTTTGACACAACTCCAGAAGCTGAGACCACTATGGTTGTCTTCCAGCCTTCTCCTATCCTGCCTAGAGATGATATCCAAATTCCACCTCTCAATCTTCCTGAACCAGAGTCATCCAGTTCCTTTGATTCATCTAGTTCAGATAGTGTTCTTCCAGTAAAGCCCATCTCTATGGTGAAGCCTCCTAGCCCTACACTTGATTGATGAAGCCAAAAAGGGGGAGAAGAGCTTGAGAGTGATTTTGTGGATGTGTCCTAGGTTATTTTGGGGATTTGGTTGTATATGGGCTCTAGGGTGCATTTTGTTATTAATCTTTCTTGAACTTAACTTGTAATTTGAATTTCTTAAATTTTAATGCAAGTGTGTTTAAATTATGACTTCATTTGATTTCATTTAAGTTTGTGAATTGTGATACAAGTTTGGACTAATGAAGTTGTTATGTATGCAAGGTATAATCAACTTAATAAGAAATAATTAATTAAGAATCCAATTTGAAAAACCATGTTCAAAATCACCAAGTTTTGTCATCATCAAAAAGGGGGAGAATGTTAGATCTCATGTTTTGATGATAACAAAAGAATGGTTTGAAAAGGAAATGTTTAATAATCAAGCTTGAACTAAGTAATGACAGGAATAAGCTTTACTTGAGATAAGCATGGAAGTAGTGAAGATTGGCCAAGAGAAAATGCTGAGGAACTTGATCAGAAGTGCATTTTCTAAGGCATTACTCGAGGCGCTACTCGAGTAATAAGCCAAAACTTGAAGTAACCAAGCAAAACTTCCAGTTACCTGCCACCATTACTCGAGGCGCTACTCGAGTAACCAGGTAAAACTTTAAGGTTGCTCTCGGCCTGCTAATGTTACTCGAGGAGCTACTCGAGTAACCATGTGAAAACTTCCAGTTGACTTCAAGTTTTTCCCATGATACTCGAGGAGCTACTCGAGTACCTGTGTTTTCTAAAATATGGACCTCTCGGCATTTTGTACCACTGCTAATGTTACTTGAGGAGCTACTCGAGTAACCAGGTCAGAAACTTCCAGTTTGCCTTCAAGTTTTCCATGATACTCGAGGCGCTACTCGAGTAACCGTGTATTTGAAAATGTGAAGCTCTCGGCACCTTGTACCACTGCCAATGTTACTCGAGGAGCTACTCGAGTAACAGACAAAGGTGAATGAAAACTTGAGGTTAGTACCCGATTAACATGAATTCTCTTTATTTCATTTTCCTCAAGATGTTATGGTTTATTTTAAGTGGATTCCTCGAGTATGTACCCTAGTATATGCAAATGTTTTCAAGATAAACTTCAAGGAATTACCAGAGTAAATCACTTTGGAAAGTTTCAGTTACTCGAGGAGCTACCTAAGTAACCTATGCAAAAATGAATGCATTACTCGAGTCCCTACCCGAGTAATGAGGTACGTGCTCTCGGCCTTGAAATCCTGCCAACATTACTGGAGTAGAGCATCGAGTAATCAAAAGTTTTTCAAAGGATTACTCGAGGTGTTACCCCAGTAATCTATGAAAGTGCAGAAGCATTACTGGAAGAGCTACCCGAGTAAATGACTGTTCACAAAGGTTTGAAATTTAGTTTACTCCATGTACTACCCGAGTAATCTAGTTTATCTTCATTGAATTTTAAATAAACAGTGATTTCACGATGTTACTCGAGGAGCTACTCGAGTAAACTTCAAGGGTTACTCGAGGAGCTACTCGAGTAAGCATACCCAGAAATTTAGAAATCATTCAAACTTTCATTATATTGTTCCCTATATGATTAACCTTTCATTGTATTAGCATTCTTAGAATATTTACAGAGAAACAATGAAGAAATCATATCAAGAGATAAAAGTCAAATCAAACGTTCAAATGCCAACCACCGCCAACAGATATTTTTCAAAAACTTGAAAAGTCAACAGTGGCTGCGCACTCACCAACGGACGAAAGGAAGTGTTCCAACGGTCATCAACAACATATCTATATATATGGGAACCTTCAAACAGAGAAGAACAACCAAGCATCCACACAAACGATTCATTAAGTTCATTGCTCTGTTTTCACGTTGAAATTGTGTTCATATGCTTCAGTGATTATCATTTACTCTTTAAGAGAGATACTTCATTCAAACTCAATATTTGTTATTGAGATAACTTAAGGTTGTAGAACCTTGAGTTGGGATTGGATTACAACCTGTAAGGGGGAGCGAGTGTCCAGGTGTAAGGAACTTGCTTGTACTGAGGTGCCAAGAACCCACTGAATCTTGGAAGTTATAGTGAAACTCTCAGAGAAGCTCTGAGGACTGGACGTAGGTCAAAGTGGTTGTGACCGAACCAGTATAACTCCCGGTGTACACTTCGGTGATATTTCTCCTTACTCATTACTGTTTTAATTCTTTTGTCAAAGTTTTATATTTTCAAAAGGAATTTCAGTATCACCCAATTCACCCCCCTCTTGGGTGAAACGCTTGATCTTACAAAATCGAATGTAACATCCGTAACGCTCACCTACCGCAGCGTCTACTTTTCAAAAATGAAGAATGATTGAAAGTAGCTGCATAACTCTAACTGATATGTTGGAATGCTTCCAATGGATATCACAACTAAACTATAAATGTAGGAACATTTAACGTGGAAAAGACAACTAAAAACACACGAACATACATTGATCAACACATTCATAGTGCTCTGTTTCTCATATTTATTCTTTGTACTTCAGTGTTTATATATTTACTCTGAGACAGATTTTCATTAAATACTCAATATATGTTATTATTGAGATAACTTAAGGTTGTGGAACCTTTGTTAGAATCGGCTGACACCCAAGAGGGGGGGTGAATTGGGTGTAAGATAAAAATGTTAAGAACTTTGAAAATCTTTTTGCATCTTAGAGGAAGCAATAAATATGAAAGTAATGAATCATAAATCAACAATTAATATATGCTGGAAATATAAGAGTTTAAGGAAGAGAGTATGCAAACTGTAACTTATCGTGGTTCGGTCCAATCTGCGATAGCCTACGTCCAGTCCTGAGGCTCCTCCTGAGATTTTCAAATCCACTATCTTCTTGTTTAATCCAGGCACAAGAAAAGCCTTTACAACCCACAAGTTTAGTCGAGCACTTGTGAAGCCTTTTACAAATCTCTCACCGAGTTACTCCCCCTTACACACCGTAAGTTTACAACCGAGTTACTCTCCTTTACACACTCCGTAAGGATACAACTTCGATTATGAAATATTACAATCAATTTTCTCTCTCAGAAATGAATAGATGAATACTGAACCACAATACAATTAGTCACCCTCTTAAATACATATAATTTAGAAAACATATAAGAACAGAGAGTGTTTGGGCCGAGATGGATAGCTTATGATATGAGCATGTTTGTGTCATTGTGTTCTCATTGCTGTTGCTCTTTGTTGAATATTCCCATATTTATAGATGAGTTGTGATAGCCATTGGAAGCATTTTAACTTGTCTATTAGAGTGGCGTAGCTTCATTTTACTGTTCTTCAATTTTGAAAATTAGCCGTTATGGTTGGTGAACGCTTCGCTTCCGTAAAGTCAACTTTGTCTCTTCTCATCATCTCTTCATTGTATTCCTTGAGAAATGCATTAAACACTAATACAATAAAGTGTTAGAGTAATTGGAAGCAAGAAGAGTGAGTTTCATAATCATTCCCATGATTTGTGAAAGCTTGTGTACGTTGTTCTGTTCTCCTGGGAAGCATTACTCGAGTGGTCACTCGAGTAAGCCTTGGTCATTACTCGAGTGATCCCTCAAGTAAACATGTTCAAAATCTTGCCAAGAGTATTTCCATCTTCATTACTCGAGTGATCCCTCAGTAAGCTCTCAAATAAATTTGCAAATTACTCCAATCCTCCCTCGAGTAAACCCTTTTCTCATCTGGTTACTCAAGTGGTTCCTCGAGTAAAGTCTGTTAATTCTTAGTCGAGAGCTACTGGATGATTTTTGCTCTGGTTACTCAGTAATCCCTCGAGTAAGCTTTTCAAATAACTTTATAGATTACTCGAGTGATCCCTTTGAGTAATCTTATATAATTTGCGATAGAGAGATTTTTGGAATAATTTCTCACACATTACTTGAGTAAATTTTAAATAACTTTGCATATTACTTGAGTAGCCCCTTCAAGTGATCTCTTCATTTTGATTCAAAACATTGCAAATTATATATCATCAGAAAGCTCTCATCGTCTACATCACAATGCAATAAGAATCAGCTTTAAACTCATTATATACAGAAAGTTATGATCTAAAGAGTATCTACTATTCTTAGACAATCTTTGAAATAACGAGCAGCAAATTCTAGAAGGCATAGCTCTTAGGATATAACTTCAAATATGTCAAATTACCTATCCATGGAAAATTCCTTGAGTCTACTTTCATATGGCAGTAGTTTTGTCGCAATCCAATGTGTACTGAGAGTTATGTCCAAAATACCAAAGCTGTCATGGAATATGATGGTGATTTATGTGTCAACTTCAACAGATCATATCTCCCTCATCTAAACTTCTTTTAATGTGATATTGGTGTCTATAGTTTGTGTCTGGCGTCTAGTTTCATATGCCACTAGTTTCAGCTTAATTTAATGTATGGTTAGAGAGATATCCCCAAAATAGCGAATCTCTATCTTGCCGTACAAAAATAGAGCACAATAAAAATGCAAATTACTCAAGTGGTTGCTCGAGTAATCATGTCCATCACTTAAGTAGCCACTCGAGTGATGCCTTCCAAAATATGGCAGAGAGCTAAAACTCAAAGGAACACCTTGGGAAAGTTCTATAACTTCCATTTAAGTTATCTTGGCTTTAAATTGACCCATTCCAACCTCCATATGATCAATGAAACCTCCAGTATCACTTCTAATATCTTGGATCTTGATATCTTATGTGATCTTGCAAGTTATTCTTTCTTCAATCTCTTTCTTCAATCTTCTTCTTTCTTTGCTTGGCTAATGTATAAGATTTTTTCTTGTTTTTCCTCTTAATGATCATTCTTCATAACCCAACTAGATATCTTCTTGAATATCTTCATTCTTCTTCTTTCTTCAATCCCTTGCCTCTTGATTTTCTACTTGATGAACATTTTCCATTTATGAGGCATTATAAGCGAAATAACATCAACCCACCATTGGGTTTATGATAATCTACAAGATATACAATGTTAAATATAGTAGTTAGTCAATGAAGAAGATAAGTATACTATACAAACTTTTTGCTCTTATTTGACATCATCAAAAGTATTCATATCTAACATTCTCCCCCTTTTTAGTGATGAAAAATTCTTTAAGAAAAATATGTATGAAATATAAAAGCAAATAAAGAGCGACATATTTTTCTTGCCTCTCTCTCCACCTATTTGACACCAGCAAAAAGTTTGAAGTATAAAGAAGAAAGAATTGTAGAGAAGTAAATATTTAATAAAATTAGAAATGTTCTTCTCTCCCTCATTTTGAAGGTAGTTTGATGGGAATGAAAAATGGTTTTCATAAATTTGAAGCAATTTAAAGTCAAATATATGAAAAATATTCTCAAAATATAAAGAGAGGATTTAGAAATGCTCACATAGATTTAGCAAGCTGATGATTGATCCATGAAACCCATTGCCTTCCTTTTTTGTTGTGTTAGATCCAAGATGTTATGTTCACCATACTTTCACTATGCAACTGTGATGGATCTTGCTGGCTCAATAGTAGGCACTGAAGTGTGCTCAATAGAAAGCTTAGGAATAGCTTTTGAGATGTAGAAGGGAACTAAGTACTTGATTCTCAAGTAGTGTCTAAACTCTTGTTGCTTGAAATGTTGTTGTCCCTTGATTGAGTGTTAAAGCATATGTCCTTATACTTGATATATGCTGCTTTTAATGGGTTGAGGAATGATCTAGCATAGAGCAAATTCTCCTGCTATAAGTAAAACCACTCTTGCAAGGAGAATGGTTAGTGTAATCAAGTATCAAAAGTTTCCTTTCTATAAAATATATGCAAATTAAGATCATAAAAGGAAATATAAGAGTAACTCATCTTCAAAACTAATTAAAAGATGATGAATTTAGATGAGTATGTTAAAATGATTTTCTTTCAATAAATGAGATGAGCTTTTAAGATTAAAACACAAGTAAATGTGAAGCTCCCCTTAATGAATGTAGGGCTTAAAAGAAAATCGTCATGAGCAATACAATTAATAAATCTCTTGGATTAGTAAAATCATTGGAAATTTGTAGAGAGAATGATTGTGAAATTATGAAGATTTGGAGAGAAATTAAGTATTGAAAATAATGATACCTAATATCACTTAAATGGTCACTTCAGTGATTATACTCGACAATCACTCTAATACTCACTCGAGTGATGCAACTCAGAGAATTTAATTAAGAATACAATACCTCACTCGAGTAATATCATAATCACTCGAGTCATAATCCTCTAAAGTCCATTGGTGCATCGTTAGATACTCACTATATAATGATGTGATCAGTTTGGAGGGATTTTGAAGCATACTCTCTATGATTACTTAAGAATACCAAGATGAGCTTGGAATAAAGCCTTGAAGTTCTGGTTGATCAAATCATAAAGTATTCTAATCTTGCCATTCAAAAAAGTGATGAAATCGGCATTATTCATAGCAAACTCTGTGTGATTGTTGAAGTTCTTCCCTCCAATAGCCCTAGACAGATGGATCAAAGAATGAAGGACCAGGGAGACATGCTCTAGCAAAATATTGAATCTCATCTATTCTTGAAGTCTCAACTCTCATTCTCTATGCCTCTTATGTTAAGTGGGAGGGAAATTCAAACTTACTTGAAGTAATTGCGAATTACTTGAAGGTCTACTTGAAGTAATTGCGAATTACTTGAAGGTCTACTTGAAGTAATTGCAGATTACTTGAAGGTCTACTTGAAGTAATTGTAGGTTACTTGAAGTAATTTCAGATTACTTGGAGTAAGTCCTGTAAAAGTATATATATACCTTTTGTTCTCTAATAGACATGATCTTTCCAGTATTCCTCTCCTCCTTGCTTATAATATAGGCCATTATGTGGTAATTCTTTTTTATGAAGTAAGTGAAGTTATTGGCCTTGTTCACCATAGCTCTAGTATACGTATAGCAGATAATCCAATAAAGATTGCATATAGAGCTAGGACTGAAGTTAAGAATCCTCATTAGTTCTCATAGATTGATGATTCTATACTTTTCAGGCTTGTTGAACTCCTTGAAAGGTCTAGTGGGAGGGTTGTTGAATCTCAACTATTTATTGATTTTTGAGGCTAAGATGATGACCTTTTAATCTCTGATTGTTGTCTCTAATGTCTTTTCAATTATTTGCCTTTCTCAAAGCATAACTCATCATGCTCCATGTTGCAGTAGAGACTAGCTCCTTTTGGTAGTATGGAAGATGACTGGATGGTGAAGGCTTATAGTCTTGGAAGTATGAGTTCAACTTATAAGTATCCTTGGTATATTGGCTTGAGCTTCTTTGAGACTTCCGCTAGGCCCACTAAGAAGTTTTCTTCCTCTTTCTCTTTCTCTGACCACACCACTAGCTAGTTACTTGCTAATGATGGGGTGTCACTCGATTGATTACTTGAGTGATACCATAGATTTAGCTTCTGCTTATACTGGAACACTGTTAATCTGCCTCTTCTGTTAGCCTTTGATGTTTGTATCCGAAAGTAAAGCATTTTGATTAACTCCTGTAAGAGTATAAATATATGCTCTTTGGTACCCAACTTTCTCTTGGGTCCACACAGTATTAGACATTATAACTCTTATGCTCTTATACAATTGAATCATATGATATTTGAACAAAGAGTGTATTAAATCACCAAAGATTAAAATTATAATATCATCCAATTAATTCATGTCATAAAGAATAGCAAACAATTGATACCAAGAATGACGTTTTCACAACAACAGTATGCAAATATGCTTTGTATAGAAAAATATGTCATTAATAAGATTTTTATGCCATCAATGTAAGTCAGATCAAAGAGAGTTGAAAATCTATTCATAAAGACCAACTGTTATGAAATGATAAATCATGAATGAAATCAAGTTTTCCAAGAATGATAATGACATATGCAAATTATTTCAAATCTCATATGTGATTTCAAATATGCTTGTATAGGGATTCTCTCAAATTTGATTTCGTGAGATTAGACGCCGCATTAGTGGTCTATTAGGAATAATATAGGAATAAGCTGTCCTTGCAAGAATGGCTTTTTTTTTCTATTCGTTGAGGTACATTGTGAAATAGAGATTTTAAATATATGCAAAACTAATCTTTGAAACATGTTTACAATCGATGCTTATGTTAAAAATGGTGGAAGTCAATAGTTTAAATATACACATACCAGAAAGCTTATCTTTTAGGAACAACTAAGATAACATGTTAGGCATTGGAGTTTAAGATGTTTGAGAATTTTCCCAAGAGCAAAAGTCATATTGAAAATGAATTAGCAAAAAGGCTTAGTTTAAATATATATAAGCACAATGACTTTGCTATTGACCAAGAGATAATATTGACTCTTAAACATTCGAATTCAAGACACTAGTTACTCAGAGATATATGATATCAATGGTTTATGTATTTGAGCAACAAAATGAGTACAAATGAATTATGAATGATTAATCACATACTCATTGGTTTAAATGACTAGAGTACTAGAATTTATCCTAGTAAGTTATTCCATTATAATGGTTAATGCATTAAGATTCAATGTACTAATGAACATTTATAATACTTGGAATAACATGGTCAACCAAAGATTTATGCATTAAGCATAAGGCTTTCACATATTGAATTCTTTTATGAGAAATATACTTGAACCTCATATAGATAGTTAACTTATTAGATGTAAGGTCTGACATGTTAGAGAATAAAGACTAAAGGTTTCAAGCATTGGATAGCACATTTAAAATCACTGATCAATATGTCAATGATGAGGAATTACTCTGGTGGATAAATTCGAAGCATTTCTAACTTTCAGTATACAAAAATATTAACTTCCAATTTTGAAACCGATTTGAATGCAAAACAAATATGAAAAATTTTCAAATAATGTGTATGCATTTTTATAAACAAGATGAATTGGAATCTAAGTACTTTTTTGAAATGTGCATTTTGAAATACATAGAATGATTATGCACAATTTAACTTTCAGTCCATTTAGCACTTTAATAACAATTTGAAAACCATAAATGATTGATTGCTAATGGTATGCAATAATGAGCAAGTATTCATTACCCAATTTAGTTCATATAAGCACAAGATATGAAAAGTTAGAGAGTAAGGATTAGATATCACTGTAATTCTTCTTGTCCTTACGATAGCTTTCTTGGTTTTGGTGGAATCATATTGATTTTCCTTTTTTGCACACACAGCACCAAAATCCAAACTCCATAATTCAGTATCATCAAGATATGAATTTGTTTTCGTGTGGCTATAGTCTTGAGAAGCTTTTTCTTATCCTACAAAACTGTATAAATTTCTTTTTCTTCATGGTATCCGACCTTGCTTGGATCCATTTCTTGTTAACTTATAGGAAACAAGATAAAATTCACATACTCTAAAAATATAATCCATTTAAGGCAATTGAGCATAATGAATTAAACATGTCTTTATGCATAAAAGAAATATTCTCTTTTCAAATCATTATATATGCATAAAGAATTAACTTGTTGAGCATTACAATACCTTTATAAATAAATCTATTAAATGGCTTTTTAAGGGATACAGCAACATAATTTCAAAATCATTTGCAATGCTTATTCCTAAGGTTTCAAAATATAAAACCTCAATAAATATTACAGACAATAGCATAGGAGGTTTTATCATTGCATACCTTTACCTTAGATACTTGGAGGATTGCTTTTGCTTACCTATTGCATCTTTCTATGATGTTGATACTTTGAATATCTTGCTTTGGGTGCCGGTAATCTTCTCTCAAAATACATAGACTCCAGGAGTCTTTTATTTGACACTTGAGAGATTATCCTTTTCTTGCTTTCCTTAATATAGTTGAATGGTACTCTATGGTAGTCCATTCTAAAGGCGAAACGTACTCCTTTTCTCCATTGCCTTTCTTTGTGATTAAACTTTGCAGTTCTAGCAATGGGTGATCCGTGAGTTCTCCTAATTGATGTGAATCTCCATTTAGGTGCATTAGGAACTCTTGGAATCTTCTTCATTTTCTCAGTACCCCTTTGTCCATTTTTTCTAGGATCAATCTGCACACATGAAACACCAGATGGACATTTTGGTACCCACTTTGCTTTGGGTCCTTGAACGTTAGCATTTGAACTCACTTGCATTTTAGGAATCCAAACAAATTTATTTCTCACATTAGAATTTCTCCTAATATAGCATGTGTGAGAAATATGACCTAATTCACCATAATGTTGCAAATAATAGAATGATATGCATTATAAGATTTTATGCAAGTATTGAGAAGGACATGAGAGTATAAGCTCGAATGGATTTTTTTTGGACATTTTTTCTTCCCAACAAAATTTCCAGCATATTTGAAAATATTTTTGCTTTTCACAATAGAATCAACAATTGGTTGATAAACAATCTTATATAGATTCTGAAAATCAGTTTTACAAGAATCACGAGAAGAATTGGAACTTTTTACCTTAAGTTCATCTTGAGATCTGGAGAGTGATTTTTCATGTCCGTATACAATGAGCTCTTTTCAGAAATCCTCTTCCTCTTGTCTATCCATATTAACTGTATGGAAGTGTCCTATAATTTCTCCTTCTTCATTACACATCTTGTAGTTTTATATGAACCGTCAACACTTCAACTTCAACACACTTGTTAGAAGTATATATAGAATCAAGAGTATCCAAATATCTCTAGCAGTAGAGCAAAATCTAATTTTCTCAAAATCATTTTCTATTATAGCACTATACAGAATTTTCATTGTTCTAATGTTCAATGAAAACATTTTCTTTTCTTTTTATGTCCAATCCTTTCTCGGTTTGAAATCAAAGGCATTTGTAAAAACATTCCACATATCAAAATCAGATGCTTTTATAAAACTAGTCATTCCAGCTTTCTAAAACCAAAAATCAATATCTTTCAATATAGGTGGAATTGTATAGTCAAAACCTTCGAAAAGCATGTAACGCCCAAAATCAGCCATTATAAGCTCTTGAGACGGTTAAGACCATTAAACAAGAGTCCAGCTCTGATACCAAATGTTAGAACCGATTGACACCCAAGAGGGGGTGAATTGGGTGTAAGATAAAAATCTTAAGAACTTCAAAAATCTTTTTGCATCTTAGAGGAAGCAATAAATATGAAAGTAATGAATCATAAATCAACAGTTAATATATGCTTGAAATATAAGAATTTAAGGAAGAGAGTATGCAAACTGTGATTTATCATGGTTTGGTCCAATTTGCGATGGCCTACGTCCAGTCCCCAAGCTCCTCCTGAGATTTTCAAATCCACTATCTTCTTGTTTAATCTAGGCACAAGAAAAGCCTTTACAGCCCACAAGTTTAGCCGGGCACTTGTGAAGCCTTTTACAAATCTCTCACCGAGTTACTCCCCCTCACACACCTTAAGGTTACAACCAAATTACTATCCCTTACACACCCCGTAAGGATACAACTTTGATGATGAAAGATTACAATCAATCTTCTCTCTCAGAAGTAAATAGATGAATACTGAACCACAATACAATCATCACTCTCTCAAATACACATAATATAGAAAACACATAAGAATATAGAGTCTTTAGGTCAAGATGGATAGCTTCTGATATGAGCATGTTTGTGTAATTGTTTTCTCATTGTTGTTGCTCTTTGTTGAATATTCCCATATTTATAGATGCGTTGTGATAGCCATTGGAAGCATTTCAACCTATCCATTAGAGTGGCATAGCTTCATTTGACTGTTCTTTGAATTTGAAAACTAGTTGTTGTGGTTGGTGAACGCTCCACTTCCATAAAGTCAACTTTTGTCTCCTCTCATCATCTTTTCATTGTATTCCTGGAGAAATGCATTAAACACTAATACATGAAGTGTTAGAGTAATTGGAAGCAAGAAGAGTAAGTTTCATAATTATTCCCATGATTTTCAAAAGCTTGAGTATGTTGTTCTGTTCTCCTGGGAAGCATTACTCGAGTGGTCACTTGAGTAAGCCTTGGTCATTACTCGAGTGATCCCTCGAGTAAACATGTTCAAAATCTTGCTAAGAGTATTTCCATCTTCATTACTCGAGTGATCCCTCTAGTAAGCTCTCAAATAAATTTGCAAATTGCTCTAATTCTCCCTCGAGTAAACCCTTTTCTCATCTGGTTACTCAAGTGGTTCCTTGAGTAAAGTCTGTTAATTCTTAGCTAAGAGCTACTGGATGATTTCTGCTCTGGTTACTCAGTAATCCCTCGAGAAAGCTTTTCAAATAACTTTATAGATTACTCTAGTGATCCCTTCGAGTAATCTTATATAATTTGTGATAGAGAGCTTTTTGGAATAATTTCTCACACATTACTTGAGTAAATTTTAAATAACTTTGCATATTACTCAAGTAGCCCCTTCAAGTAGTCTCTTTATTTTGATCTCTTCATATGGCACTAGTTTCATCTCAATCCGATGTGTAGTTTGAGAGTTATGTCTAAAATACCGAAGCTGTCCTAGAATATGATGGTGATTCATATGTCAACTTCAATAGATCATATCTCCCTTATCTAAACTTTTTTTAATGTGATCCTGGTGTCTATAGTTCATGTTGGGCATGTAGTTTCATATGCCACCAGTTTTAGCTCAATCCAACATGTGGTTAGAGAGATATGCCAAAAATACCGAATCTCTGTCCTGCCGCACAAAAACAAAGCATAATAAAAATGCAGATTACTCAAGTGATCTTGTCCATCACTTGAGTAACCACTTGAGTGATGCCTTCTAAAATATGGCAGAGAGCCAAAACTCAAAGGAACACCTTGGGAAAGTTCCATAACTTCCATATAAGTTATCTTGGCTTCAAATCGACCCATTCCAACCTCTATATGATCAATGAAACCTCCGCTATAACTTCTAATACCTTGGATCTTGATATTCTCATGTGATCTTGCAAGTTATTCTTTCTTCAATCTTTCTTCGATCTTCTTCTTTCTTTGCTTGGCTAATGTACAAGATATTTTCTTGTTTTTCCTCTTGATGATCATTCTCCATAACCCAACTAGATATCTTCTTGAATATCTTCTTTCTTCAATACCTTGCCTCGTGATTTTCTTCTTGATGAACATTTTCCATTTATGAGGCATTATTGTAACACCCCAATTTTCAATTAAAGGCTAATGGTAATTATTGAGGATAATTATCGAATTAAAGTGGAATAATTATGGGTTTGGTGGCTATATTAATTAATATGCCATAAGAGTTGGAAAATTGAAAGAATGGAATTATTGGCATAAGTTGGTAATAAATGGGAAATTAATTACTAACTAAGAGAAAAATGAGAAGTGTGATCAAATGGCTAATGGATGGATTAGAGAGATTAATTGGTGACTAAGTGTGTGAGAGCCAATGAGGAGTGGACACATGGCAAGCCCACATGTGAAGGGATTGGGAGAAAAGTCAAAGGGAATATTTAAATGCATTTCTCTCTCCTCTCTTCCCTCTTGTGCGCTGGAAAACTGAAATGGAGGGAGTATAATCATTTTTCACTTTCTTCACTCCACCTCCATCCCTCATCTCTCTCGTTCTCTCTCTTCTCTCCTTTGGTGATGCCATTGTTGCAGAAAATAGAAGAAGAAGAGCTTGCAAAAAGGTAAGGAAAATGGCTTCTATTGCTCAAACTTCCTTCTTTAATGTTGATCCTTGAATGAAGATCTTCATTTTGATGGTTGTAATGTGTTCATTGGTGTTAGTTTGTGACCTCAAGAGATTGTGAAAGTTGAAGAATCAAGAAATCTCTTTGGCAAAGTGAAAGAGGTGAGTGTTATCTCCCTTTTGATATATATATATATTGTGGTTGTTGGTGAGCATTGATTTTTCTGGAATATTCTGCCCTATTTTTGAAAATTAGGGTCTTAGTGAGTTTATCATGTTGTGATCATGGAAATGTTATATTGTGATGTCTTTTGGACAAATGGATTGGTTTGAATCATTAAAAGTAAAGTTTGGGATCTTTGTGATAGCTTTGGTGCATTGGGAAAAACAGGGCATGTGATTGGGTGGTGATTTTTGTCATTTTGAGGTTACCATTGTGTTCTTTGAGTGATTTTGTGTGGGAATAAGCTTGGTTATTAATTTTGGAGTTATTGAAAACTTTGGTAGAAAATTGGAAATCTGTTTAGTTTAAGCTCTGTTTTGCGCAGTAATTTTGTATGAGCGTTTTGAATGACCAAATGGTATTGGACAATTCTGAAACTTTTCAGTCTTAAATTTCACATCCCAAGCTTCAAAATGGACATATATGTTGTGTCATTTCGTTGAGTATCCTGTGAGATATGGTTGTCCAAAGTTTGGGATTGGAATAGAACTCTGTTTTAGAGTAGTGTGTAGTTTTTGGTGATTCTGTATTTGTGTAGTGATTTACAGTGATGGGCTATATTTTTCCATGAAATAGGACTCATATACCTTTCATTTGGCTTTGGAATCACTCCGTTTCGAGTTTTCTACAATTAGTTATGGTTTTTCGAAGTTCAGCCAAGAGTCAGGAAATTTCTTGGCCGCGGCCCAAGGTGGCTGGCCATGGCCCAAATTTTTCTGGCCTGTTTCGGGCCGTGGCCCATGAGTAGCGGGCCGTAGCCCATGGCCTTCTGACCATATTTGGGCCGCAGCCTAAGGAAGGGCTGGCTGCGGCCCACCCCTGTGTTCCAGCACTTGGTGTTTTCAAAAAGTGACCTTCAACCTTTTGTTTCCCAACCTTTTAGGGCTTTCATTAGAGACATTTGTGGCCTCTTAAGAGTCCTAAATGATAACCAACTTAGTGTATTATGGATATAAGTAATTGGAAAAGAGATTGATCAATTGTCCCTAATTTGGTATAGGATTTGATATCTGCCGAACGCGTGAGCCTACTGTGCCAAAGATTGTCAGGAAAGATACAGGTAGCAACTCCTCTCTTATACTTTGTGTAAATGTATTGTATGTTTGTCTGTCATTCATTGTGTGAATGTTACTATTGTTGCCTTGTGATACCTTGTGCATTGAGAAGATTTGAGATGCTTTGTGGTGCTTTGTACTTCGTGTTGCTGCTACATAGTGTTCACCGCGAAAGCGGGCGTTGTGCATAGTGATTACAGTGAAAGCTGGCATAGTGCATTGTGATTACAGCCGTGAGTGCTGTCGTATGTGGTACGAGCCAGAGATCATTGTGAAGCTGCTGAACATGATGAACATTCATGCTTTGTGTTTATATATTGTATGAGTGACTTGTTGCTACTGGGATTCTTTAGAATCTCACTCTTTCCATATGACTAACCTTTTCAGACAGGGCAAGTGGCTCGAAGGAGAAGCGACCAACCCGGAGTGGTTAGGATCTCTTAGGGACATTCAGGATTTTGGGATTGTTGGTTTTCTATTGTAGATTTGGGATTACTGTATATAAATTGTTCATAGGGAATTTTTGATTTGTAATCCCCATTTGGAAAATAGTAAACCCATTTGATATATATATATGAACCCGGGGTTTGCCGGGATTTTAGTTTCCGCACTCTGATATTGTGAATGTGAATTAATTGCTCAGGTAATTATATCCGATAAGTGAATGTGGGACCAGATCTTTGCATTTTGAATTGTTTTGTGAAAACCCCATCTACAAGATGAGGGATTATAAATAATGTTATCTTATCTTATTGGTCTCTATTTCACTCAAATTTTGAAATCCGGATCTGATTGCCATGAGGGGGTTACAATTATAAGCAAAATAACATCAACCTACCATTGGGGTTATGACTAATCTACAAGATAAACAACATTAAATATAGTAGTTAGTCATTGTAGAAGATAAGTATACTATACAAAATTTTTTCTCTTATTTGACATCTATATTTGACATCATCAAAACTATTCATATCTAACAACCTTGAGTTGGGGATTCGTTTACATTGTGTAAGGGGGAGCGAGCATCCAGTGAAGGAACTTGCTGCGTACTGAGGTGCCAAGAACCCACTGAATCTTAAAAGATATAGTGAAACTCTCATAGGAACTCTGAGGACTGGACGTAGGTCAAAGTTGTTGTGGCTGAACCAGTATAACTCTCAGTGTACACTTTGGTGATATCTTTCCTAGCTCTTAACTACTGTAAATCTTATCAATTTTTATATACAGTTCTAATTTTCTGTGGTCACCCAATTCACCCCTCCTCTTGGGTAAAACACTTGCACTAACATCAAGGTCCCTTTTACCATGTGATCAAATCAAAAATACAATTGAAAGTATTTACAGTATCTTACATAGAGTGGATATGATAGTTCCTAAAGTATGATATAAATAAAGAGAAAAATATGAAATCAGAGACTCTTGTAAAGATTTTATTGTATGCTCTTGTTCTGTATATAGTTTATCTCCTATGATATATATTTATAGATTATCTAAATTTAATCAATGTGGATCAAAATGTCCCATTGAGGAGTGAGATGTATTTATTTGAGTTTTTAGACATTCTTTCATGGTGGGTCAATTGCTTGTCGTGGTAGGTAGCCAATATTCGGTGTGTAGTGAGTATGTTCACTGCAATTGACTTTCTTCCTTGAATCTATAATCTGAATATTTGATCTCCTATCTCATACTTGAAATACATGTTAGTTAATGTTTAAGTACAGTAACAAGTGATAACATAATGAATAAATAACATTTAACCATATTTGGATTATTCTCTATAACTTTATAGTTCATTCTGTTTCTGTAACTGGTAAACTTGAGTTCTTTCTTGATTTTTCCAAAACTAAGTAGTGATAACTTTCAAGTGCCTCTTAAGAGTGTTTGGAGAATTTTTGGTTCAAACTCGAGTTCTCAAATCCAACCCGAGTTCTCTACATGAATTAACCGAGCTCCAGCATCCATTTCACTAAACTTTCAAGTTACCTTGAAGCTCTTAATTCCCAACTTGACTTCTTCTTAGAAACTCGAGTTTTAAAGGTTTGTCATAACTTTTTTTGTCTCTGCTAAGAATTTGCAAGAGTTAATTTGAACTTGCAAGAGTTTAATAGGCATAACTCAAGTTCCCTACCATAACTCGAGTTCTATTAGCATATTACTCGAGTTTTGACCCCCTAACTCGAGTTCATCAGATTGTTTTAGCTTCTGATTTTCGTTTTGGACAAAACTTTCAAGAGTTAACTTGCAAACTCGAGTTCACTTAGACCATAACTCGAGTTTTGTATCAAAACTCGAGTTCTTCATATAGTTTTAGTTTCTAAATTAGCCTCCAGATAAAAATTACAACATTATCTTGCCAACTTGAGTTCTCTTCAGATCATAACTCGAGGTTTGTTCTGAAACTCGAGTTATTCACTAAATTCTAGCTTCTGAATAGCTTATGTACCAAAATTGCAAGATTTAAATAGCCAAACTCGAGTTCTTCAGTATACATAACTCGAGTGCATCAGATGTTCTGTATCAACAAGTTTATGTCAATCTATGAAATACATTTGTTAATCAATTTGGCGTAATGTTAATCACTAAACTAAGACACTTATTTGCAAAACAATTCATTAACATTTGTTATCATTAAAACATAGATTCCAACACATGGAGCATATGATGAGTTACGTATTGAAATACATGTACCAGTGCAGAAAGATAGTCCATGTACTACTACAGAATATACCTATTACTACCCTAAAGGACATCCCTTTTTTAAAAAGGGATGCCAAAAATAGTAAGACTTTAAATTTCGCTCTTAAACAATTGATTTTTGCACCAGAAGGAAGTTTTAGGCGTCCCCAGTTTGACTGGGGACGCCTAAAACTAGTATTATATGGGTTTAGGCGTCCCCAATCAAAATGGGGATGTCTAAACAGGGGCTTTAGATGTCCCTAGTGAAAATGGGGACGTCTAAAGCTCCGTATATCAAATAACACCAAAAAAGGAAAAAAATAGAAAATCTTTGCCAAAAGATGGTTCTCATGCACTGGTCAAAGAACCAGTGAATGACTTTAGATGTCCCCAGATGGTCTGGGGATATCTAAATGTTAACTTTAGATGTCCCCAGCCCAGCTGGGGATGTCTACAGGTCTAAATGTCATGTTATACGTCCCCAGCTAGGCTAGGGACGTCTAAAACTTAGTCACATACACTGGTCAACATGACCAATACAGGTGAAGGTGTCAGAAAAATGATTTAGGCGTCTCCAATTTGGGCTTGGGACACCTAACGGCTACTCTACCTCATCCCATCACCTCTGTTTCCTCCCATTTCACTTCACCATCTTCGTTCTCTCTATCTTCATCCATCATCTATTACTTTCCTCTCCCCTTCTTGTTTTTCTTCTTTCTCTAAAAGGTCTATATACTTTATTTCTTCTTGATCCTCCATCTTACCCTCTCTTTCATCCATAATGTGCCTTCTCGTCTCTATCTTTGCTCTGGGTTTGCACCGTTATCTCTCATTCTCGCCACCGTCATCCTCCCTCTTACCACCGTGGGTCGTCTCCCTCTAAATTCCAGCTACAAGTTAGCTAACAAACTTTCTTTAAAATGAGATAATTAGGTAGATTAAACTTATAAAAATGACTATAGTGGTATTACACACTAAACTTGTGTTAAAACATTAAGTTGGAGTCGTTAATTGATTCAAGGCTTGGATTTATATATATTAGCATTAATGTGCCTTCAGTCATTTATGGATGGTGTTTATGGGTTTATATATATGTATGTATTTTCCCATATGATGGTGCATTTAAAACATGATAGAGTATTGGCAAAAAAAAGGGATAGAGTTAGACTATGTTTTAGGTGACATATAGAAGGAAAGGGAGCTAATGTAGTTAGGTATTATAGAGTATTTCTTGTTATTGCCATAAGAAGAATGAGATGGAATGAGTCTTTTTTCATTGTGATTATCAATTAAAATCTATTAAGGATTAGAATTTAGGATTCTTCTAATTTGGTGAGATTGGTTGGATACTTGAAAGTCTTATGGTTGATTATTTATGAAGTATAGTGCTTGTTATGTGTTTTGATTGTAAGATGCATATAAAGTGTTTGATAAAATGTTGGAAAAAAAGTAGAGTTATATCTGAGTTGAATGATTGTTATAATAAAGATTGTATTTGTTGGTTTTGAAAGCATGTGAGTGTTGAATGTAATAAAGTGGTTGAGATGAGTTATTTTTACTTGTACATTAAGTTCATTAATAATTAATCAAGCTTTACATTTGTATGTAAGAATTAGGCGTGGGGCTAGCTATGAGTATATTATGTTGTGTAAGAAATGGAGCAATTTTTAATTAGTTCTTTTGACTTGATTTATACATAAAGGAATAATTTAACAATTTTTGGATTTAAGGTGGTGACATTTTCCTAAATATGAAGTACCTTAATTAGTTTAGTTTCGTTTAAATTAAGCTGAAATGGTTTGTTATTTTGATTTTGGGATGTCACACTTTTAAGGGAAAATGCTTCCAAGTGCTTAAAATGAGAGAGAGGGACAGTTTCTTGAGCAAGAGAGAGAAACCAATAGGTAATTCAATTAACCTTACTTTCTTGTTGATTCAAGGTTGCTAGATGTTGTTATGGTTGAATTTGTGGCTTGTATTGATTGATTTTGTGATTTGGGATGCTTAAACCCTAAGGGGAGGTACTGTCTAATTTTTTATTAAACATGTCCAATGTAATGACCCAACTTGTGATTAAGGGCTAATTATGATCTTAAGGATGTAATTGTTGCTAAACTCATTGTGAATGTGTGGTAAGCAATGTTTAAGCTTATATTCATGTTTAATGGTGATTTGGTAAAGGTTATGATAATCAGGGGCGAAATTGGAAATTCACTTACCAATTGGTCAGTTATCGAAGAGGCAACTCATTGGTAAATTGTAGATCAATGGTTGGGATTACATATCAAGAGATTATGAGAGAGTGATCCAATGCTTACATGAACATGGAAGGAGTTAGGAGAAGGAGGAAGATCTTGACACTTGGCTTCATGTGAACCATAGATCAAGGTCAAAGTGTCAAAATTTACTTTTTCTTTTCCCTCTCTCATTTAGGACGTTGGGCAAGCAATTAGGGCTGAAATTTCATGTCATCTTCTTTATCTCACCTCATCTCTCTCCTCTCCTTCATTTTCGTTCAACTAGAGAAGCAAAAGAGAAAGAAGAAGGCTTAAAGAAAGGTGAGAATTTGTCCATGAATGCTCAGTTTACCTTCATTAATATTGTTCATGGTGTTGAGGGCTTCATGTCTATGGTTTTAGGTTTTTGAAAGGTGGTGTTTGAGAACTTGAGAAAAATTGAAAGATGGAGAAACAAGGAAGTTGCTTTGGGAAGAAGAAGAGGTAAGAATTTAACACATTTTGAGCTAAGTTTTGTAACCATTGATCAAGTTTTGAGAATTTCGAATTTTTGCCCTGATTTTCATATGATTTTGGTTTGGAAGAATTGCATTGTGTGATATGTTGGAATAGGTGTCATAGTGTGTCCTTGAGCATTTGAAATTGGTTTGGAATGTTGGTTTGGATTGGTTTGCAATATGGTGGTTTGGTTGAGTTCTTGGCAAAACATGTGGTGGCCATTGTGTAACTTGTCAATGGAGGTTGAATTGGGTTGTTTTGATGATTTCAATGGATTCCTTGTGCAAATTTATGTGGGAAAGGTATTTGATATGAATTTGGGAACCACTGGAAGCATTGGTGCAAAAATGGAAATCTGTCCAATGTAAGTCTGTTCTGGACAGTCAGATGACGTGGACGTTTTGACTGGGCAAATGATGTTGGAAAATTATGAAACTTTCCAGTCTTAAAGTTCACATCTCAAGCTTCAAAATGGATATAACTTTTGTGTCATTGCGCTTTGTGAGCTGGGAGTTTGAACTATCCAAAGTTTGGCATCAAAACTGGACCCTGTTTTGGCACAATGTTAGGGTTTTGGTAAATCTGGACTTTCGTGGTGATTCTTGATAATTTTACATATTTTTCCCATAAAGGGGACTTGAATATCTTTCAATGGGCATTGGAATCACCTTATTTCAAGTGTTCTAGAGCGAGTTATGAAGTTTTGAAGTTTCCCTGGCTGCAGCGCAAAACTTTCTGTGTGTGTCCTAGCCGCAGCCTGAAAATTCTTGGCTGCAGCTAAAATGTTTCTGTGACGTTTTTAGCCATTTTTGGCTGCAGCCAGAGAATTCTTGGCTGCATATGAGTTTGCAAAGCAAATTCCAACCTAGTACTTTCCAATCCTTTTAGGTTCTCTTTGATCTTGTTATAAATATTTAGGGGACTCATATGGAACCTATTCTAAGTGTTTGAAAGTAGGAATTGGGGGTAGGAAATTAATCCACCATTTTTTATTTTTTTTATAGGCTTTGATATTTGCCGCCCTCGTGAGCTAACTGTGCCAGCGAACGTCAGGAAGGAACAAGGTAGTGACTTTTTCTTTTATACCATATATGATGCATTGTATGTGTAATATCCCGAATTGTGATTAAGGGACTTTGACGCCGAAAGTAAAGGTAATTAATGTTAAACCAACATTTTAGGAGGACATGACAAGAATTATGATTGAAATATGTTACAGCCAGAACTCAAACCCTGTATTTAAGTTCAATATCGGATTAATATCTAAATTGAATGAAAATAGAGGGGAAGGCGTGTGAATGGTATAAAGGAAGGAGAAGAATGTGTTTAGTGGTGATTTGATAAGTGTTGTGATACTCAGGGGTAAAATGGTAATTTACCGACCGATTGGACAGTTACCGAAGAGGAAACTCATTGGTAATTGAGATCAATGGCTAGGATTGAAATAGCAAAGAGGTGGAATCTTGTGCATGCAAATCTATGTGAAGTCATAATAGGGAGAACAAGATGTTGACAAGTGTCAATATGTGCACCCTTGATCATGGTCAAAAAGTCCACATGGATTTTTATTCATTTCCCATCCTTCTCTCTCTTTCCATTTCATTTTGTGTGTGTGAGGAGGCAATACAAATCTGCTTCTCATCTTCATGATCATCATCTCATATTTTCTCTCTCTCTAAGTCCTTGTGCGCCATTTTTGAAGAGGAAAGAGAAATGAAAGCCTTGTGATTTAGGTAAGGTTTTAACTTCAAATGCCAAAATCTCCTTCTCTAAAGTTGTTCCTCTTGCTAAGAGATTTCTTTCTATGGTTTTAGAATCTCAAGGGGAGGTGTTTTTGTGGTTGAGAAAACTTGAAGGTTGAGGAATCAAGAAATTAGTTTGGGAAAGTGAAAAAGGGGAGTAAGAGCTTTCTTTTAACCAAAGTCTTGTGACTTTTGGTTAAGTATTGTGGTTTGTGGAATTTGCCCTGAATTTAGTGTAATTTCAAAATGGATGAATTGGATGGTGTTTTGGGTAGCAATTGGTGTCATGTTGTGCCTTTGTGCTATTCGAATAAGTTTGGAATTTGAAATGGAAAGCAATTGCAATGTGGAGTCTTGTATGTGGCTTTGTGTTGCAATGTGCTCAAGAACTAAATATGTGTAAATGTGATGGAATTTGATTGTTTTAATGGCTCCAATGGATTCCTTGGGCAAAATTGGTGTGGAAATGGTGTTTTATGTGAAAATGGGAACCATTGGAAACAATTGTGAAAAACTGAAAATCTGTCCATTGAAGGTTTATGCTGGGCAGTATTTTTGTGTGGGCGTTTTGATAAGCTAATGATGTTAGAAAATTATGAAACTTTGAAGTTTTTAAGTTCACTTCCCAAGCTTCAAAATAGACCTAAATTTTGTATAATTTCGCTTTGTGGGCTGGGAGTTTGAACTGTCCAAACTTTGGCATCAAAGCTGGACCCAGTTTTGGTACAATGTTAGGTTTTTGGTAAATCTGGACTTTTGTGGTGATTTCCAGTAATGGCCAATATATTTCCTTGAAAGAGGACTTAAATAGCTTTCATTTGGCTTTGGAATCACCTTATTTCGATTTTTCTTGAATTCGTTATGATTTTTGGAATTTCAGCCAGAAACTGGATTTTCTTGGGCCGCAGCCCGTGGATTCTGGGCCGCCGCCCAAATGTTTCTGGGCAGTTTTGGGCCGTAGCTCATGGATTTTTGGGCCGCGGCCCAACCTTAAAAATCTGTGTTTTGCACTTTCGAAAGGTTGTTTTGGGTATAGTCTTTCCCAACCCTTTAGGCATATGTTTAGACCTAAAATAGTTACCTAAAGAGTTCAAATGATAACCAACTTAAAGTATCATGGAATTAAGAACTTGCAAAAGAGATTGATTGGTTGTCACTGATTTGGTTTATAGGGATCGATATTTGCCTTACTCGTGAACCAACGGTACCAGAGAACGTCAGGAAAGAACAAGGTAGTGACACTTCCTTTATACTTTGTGAAAATATATTGTATGTATGTTGGTCATGTGCTGTGATGAGTTGTGATGAAGTTGTGATGTTGCTGCTTATACAGCTAATGATAGCTGGTGACTATATTATACAGCGAAAGCTGGTGACTTGTGTATACAGCGAAAGCTGGTGACTTCATTATACAGTGAAAGCTGGTGACTATATTATACAGCGAAAGCTAGTGACTTGTGTATACAGCAAAAGCTGGTGACTATATTATACAGTGAAAGCTGGTGACTTGTGTATACAGCGAAAGCTGGTGACTATATTATACAGTGAAAGCTGGTGACTTTTGTATACAGTGAAAGCTGGTGACTTTATTATACAGCCATGAGTGCTGCCACTTGTGGTGAAAAGCATGTTCTATTGTTGCTATTGGCTGTGATTTACTTACCTGCTATATGTTTACATATTGTATGAGCGAATTTGTTACTATTGGGATTCTTTTGAATCTCATTCTTTCCAATGACTAACATTTCAGACAGGGCAAGTAGCTTAAGAGGGAAACGACCAACCAGGAGCGGTTAGGGATTTTGGGGAACATGGAATTGTTGGTTATCTACTTGGATTTTGGATTACTGTATATCATTTTTAGGATGTAAATAATATACTGATCACGGTTGTGTAATCCCCTAGTAGGGAATTTGGAACCCTTAGATATATATGAACCCGGGGGTTGCCGGGATTTTATTGTACACTCTGATATATGAATGTGATATAACTGCACAGGTGATTATATTCGGTAATTGAATTTGAGACCGGAATAGAAAAGAAGTTTTGAAAATTTTGTAAAGTCCCTACTAAAAGAGGGAGTTTTAAATGAGTTTTGAACTATTCGACGGTCTCTAAACCGACTTAATTAAGTGATATCGAATTATAATTATGCTATTTAAGGCAGGGGGTTACATTTTGGTATCAGAGCTGTAGTTCCTGGCAAGGGTAGAGTTTGTTAGGATAGATCCCTTAGATAGTAGCAGGGATAGGAGATTATCTGTGAATGATTGTTGTGTATGCACATGTATGTGTTATTGACAGGGAAGTATATGAGATTTGTGAATATATGTGCATACTATCTCTGTGATATTAATGGGGTAAGTTGTTTGTAGAATGAAGAAAACTAGAGGACGCCCCAATGTTCCGCGTGTAGACCCAGAGGTGGAGGTCGTTAAGGATAACCCACCAGATGCAATGCAGGAATTAATGGATCTAATCAAAGATCAGTGGGATATGATAACTGAGCTGAGAGAAGAGCTCAGAGTAGAGAAAGCAAAGAACAAAGAGGACCCGGTTCAATCTACCCCGGTGGAAATTCAAGAAGAAACCCGTCATGAGGACACTGCTGAGGGTCAGCACGACCCCTGGAGTCACCACCTCACACTGTTCTGAATCAAGAGTCGCATGGGATGCCACTTAGAGAGGAAAGAGACCTACAGTTTAGGGTCACAAGATTCTGTAAACATCTGCCTCCGGTGTTCAAAGGGAGGTTTGATCGTCAGACAGCTGAAGATTGGTTGAACAGACTAGAGAAGATCTTTGAGGTCCTCGGGTGCCCGGATGAGGTGAAGCCACGCCTGGCAGTCTACAAGCTCGAGGGTGATGCGGACTGTTGGTGGAGAAATATCTCTCTCACTCTACGCAGCAGAAATGTACCACTGACTTGGGAATTGTTTAAGCAAGAATTCAACGAGAAGTATTTTCCCAAGTCAGTGCGATTGGAGAAGGAAACTGAATTCCTTAGCATAAAGCAAGGGGACACGGAGACCTTTGACGATTATTTATCCCGCTTTATTCGTTTGTCCCGATACTCTTCCTACCTCCGGTATAAGGATGATGAAGAATGGAGTTTGGATATGCTCATTCGTGGTTTGAGGTGAGAGTTAAGGAAACGGTTGGCCACCTATCAGTTCACCAAATTCAATAAGGCAGTGGAGCAATGTAGGATTACATAAAATAATCTGAGAGAGTTGTATCCAGCTAAGGCTACTGGTAGTCGTAGTGAACCCAGTAAGGCAAACACTTCCCAAAAGAGGAAAGGGCAAGAGTTCACATCTGCGGGTAGTGGGAAGAGGCCCTATCAACCGGAGAGTCGTGGTGATCAGAGACCTTCAGTTGAGACAGTGTGCCCTCAGTGTAAGAAATATCATCCTGGTAGAACCTGTACGGGGCAAGTGATATATATGCTTTATATGCAAACAGAGGGGTCATATTTCTACTCAATACCCACAGTATCAGACAGAGAAACAGCCAAGGACTCAGGCTAGAGTATTCACGATGACTCACGAAGAAGTCCGAAAATCTCCCAACCTGGTTCAAGGTAAACTCTATCTCGATGATAGCTTATCGAAAACCTTATTGGAATTGGGGTGCAAGATATTTCTTCATTGAGATAATTGTGTGAAGTACCCGAAATGGTGTATTTGTTTATAGCTGGTCGAATTAGTTGTAATGATATAGATTACTGCTAATGCTTGCGTGAAGTATGTGTGAATGGTTGCCAGACATACATCTATAGTTGATTTGTTGTGATTGCCAAGCTACCAATTGGAAGTCCTATGGAATTTTAATTGGTTGATGGCAAGAAATATATCCGCTGTGATGTTGAACTGTAAAGTAGAGCTATGGAAATGTTGAGTCATGACAATATGTTAATAGGGCCTGTTGAAAGTAACTGTCGGGGCCAAAATTTGTTACTAAGATGCATAGTTTGATTTTGGGTATAGTACCGAAAGATTCAGTCAGAATTCTTTTCGGATTGTGCCACCGATGTTTAAGCTGATGTGAATATGATATGTTTAGGAACTACGCTGAGCAGGAATTTGAGGCAGTACGAGCTTGCAGTAAGTGTGAATGACGATGTGACAAAGCATCAGTAACGATTATACCCGACTCCAGCTTGATGTAATTATGCATTATGTGGCCGCATATTCTCTCTTGTGGGGGAGTTCTGGTGCTGTTGGCCGGGTTGCCGGTTGAGGCTGCCGACGGGGCCCGTCCGGTAGGGTTGCCGATTGAGGCTACCGACGGGGGTGGGTGTGACAATTGTGAATAAGCTGGAATTGGGGTGTGGTTGTATGGCAAAGCAAAGCTAGTTCAGCGAATGGCTAATTCAACTACATGATCGGGGGTTCTTACTTGTGAGGGCACTTACCCCGACATGGGTAGCATGGCTAGCCACCAGGCTGGTTGCACTGGTATTGACCCTAGGCCGAAAGGTGGTGCATAAAATTGAAGTCTGCTATGAATTTGTGTACTTTGAGTTGCTTTCGAAAGAGTAAATTAGCCTGAGCGAAGGGATGAACTAGGCTTCCTAACAGCTGAAGTCTTATAAATGTGTAATCTTGCTCATGATTGAGATTTTCAAGCAACTTGTGACATAAAAGCTGTCATAAAGAAGCATTAGAAGTGTGTGGTATAAGTTGGGCATCAAATTTCGAGGACGAAATTTGTTTTTTGAGGGGAGAATTGTAATATCCCGAATTGTTATTAAGGGACTTAGACTCCGAAAGTAAAGGTAATTAATGTTAAACCAACATTTTTGGAGGACATGACAAGAATTATGATCGAAATATGTTACAGCCAGAACTCAAACCCTGTATTTAAGTTCAATATCGGATTAATATCTAAATTGAATGAAAATAGAGGGGAGGGCGTGTGAATGGTATAAAGGAAGGAGAAGAATGTGTTTAGTGGTGATTTGATAAGTGTTGTGATACTCAGGGGTAAAATGGTAATTTACAGACCGATTGGACAGTTACCGAAGAGGAAACTCATTGGTAATTGAGATCAATGGCTAGGATTGAAATAGCAAAGAGGTGGAATCTTGTGCATGCAAATCTATGTGAAGTCATAATAGGGAGAACAAGATGTTGACAAGTGTCAATATGTGCACCCTTGATCATGGTCAAAAAGTCCACATGGATTTTTATTCATTTCCCATCCTTCTCTCTCTTTCCATTTCGTTTTGTGTGTGTGAGGAGGCAATACAAATCTGCTTCTCATCTTCATCATCATCATCTCATATTTTCTCTCTCTTTAAGTCCTTGTGCGCCATTTTTGAAGAGGAAAGAGAAAAGAAAGCCTTGTGATTTAGGTAAGGTTTTGACTTCAAATGCCAAAATCTCCTTCTCTAAAGTTGTTCCTCTTGCTAAGAGATTTCTTTCTATGGTTTTAGAATCTCAAGGGGAGGTGCTTTTGTGGTTGAGAAAACTTGAAGGTTGAGGAATCAAGAAATTAGTTTGGGAAAGTGAAAAAGGTGAGTAAGAGCTTTCTTTTGACCAAAGTCTTGTGACTTTTGGTTGAGTATTGTGGTTTGTGGAATTTGCCCTGATTTTAGTGTAATTTCAAAATGGATGAATTGGATGGTGTTTGGGTAGCAATTGGTGTCATGTTGTGCCTTTGTGCCATTCGAATAAGTTTGGAATTTGAAATGGAAAGCAATTGCAATGTGGAGTCTTGTATCTGGCTTTGTGTTGCAATGTGCTCAAGAACTAAATATGTGTAAATGTGATGGAATTTGATTGTTTTAATGGCTCCAATGGATTCCTTGGGCAAAATTGGTGTGGAAATGGTGTTTTATGTGAAAATGGGAACCATTGGAAACAATTGTGAAAAACTGAAAATCTGTCTATTGAAGGTCTGTGCTGGGCAGTATTTTTGTGTGGGCGTTTTGATAGGCTAATGATGTTAGAAAATTATGAAACTTTGAAGTTTTAAAGTTCACTTCCCAAGCTTCAAAATGGACCTAAATTTTGTATCATTTCGCTTTGTGGGCTGGGAGTTTGAACTGTCCAAAATTTGGCATTAAAGAAGGACCCTGTTTTGGTACAATGTTAGGTTTTTAGTAAATCTGGACTTTTGTGGTGATTTCCAGAAATGGCCAATATTTTTCCTTGAAAGAGGACTTAAATAGCTTTCATTTGGCTTTGGAATCACCTTATTTCGATTTTTATTGAATTAGTTATGATTTTTGGAAGTTCAGCCAGAAACTGGATTTTCTTGGGCCGCAGCCCGTGGATTCTGGGCCGCCGCCCAAATGTTTATGAGCGTCTCTAGACAGTTTTGGGCCACAACCCATGGATTTTGGGCCGCAGCCTATGGATTTTTGGGCCGCGGCCCACCCCCAAAAATCTGTGTTTTGCACTTTCGAAAGGTTGTTTTGGGTATAGTCTTTCCCAACCCTTTAGGCATATGTTTAGACCTAAAATAGTTACCTAAAGAGTTCAAATGATAACCAACTTAAAGTATCATGGAATTAAGAACTTGGAAAAGAGATTGATTGGTTGTCACTAATTTGGTTTATAAGGATCGACATTTGCCCTACTCGTGAACCAACGGTACCAGAGAACGTCCAGAAAGAACAAGGTAGTGACACTTCCCTTATACTTTGTGAAAATGTATTGTATGTATGTTGGTCATGTGCTGTGATGAGTTGTGATGTTGCTGCTTATACAACTAATGATAGCTAGTGACTTGTGTATACAGCGAAATCTTGTGACTTCAATATACAGCGAAAGCTAGTGACTATATTATACAGCGAAAGCTGGTGACTTGTGTATACAGCGAAAGCTGTTGACTATATTATACAGCAAAAGCTGGTGACTTGTGTATACAGCGAAAGCTGGTGACTATATTATACAGCGAATGCTGGTGACTTGTGTATACAACGAAAGCTTGTGACTTTATTATACAGCCATGAGTGCTGTCGCTTGTGGTGAAAAGCTTGTTCTATTGTTGCTATTGGCTGTGATTTACTTACCTGCTATATGTTTACATATTGTATGAGTGAATTTGTTACTATTGGGATTCTTTTGAATCTCATTCTTTCCAATGACTAACATTTCAGACAGGGCAAGTGGCTTAAGAGGGAAATGACCAACCAGGAGCGGTTAGGGATTTTGGGGAACATGGAATTGTTGGTTATCTACTTGGATTTTGGATTACTGTATATCATTTTTGGGATGTAAATAATATACTGATCACGGTTGTGTAATCCCCTAGTAGGGAATTTGGAACCCTTAGACTATATATATGAACCCGGGGGTTACTGGGATTTTATTGTATGCCCTGATTTTATTGTACACTCTGATTTGTAACCATTGATCAAGTTTTGAGAATTTTGAATTTTTGCCCTGATTTTCATATGATTTTGGTTTGGAAGAATTGCATTGTGTGATATGTTGGAATAGGTGTCATAGTGTGTCCTTGAGCATTTGAAATTGGTTTGGAATGTTGGTTTGGATTGGTTTGCAATATGGTGGTTTGGTTGAGTTCTTGGCAAAATATATGGTGGCCATTGTGTAACTTGTCAATGGAGGTTGAATTGGGTTGTTCTGATGATTTCAATGGATTCCTTATGCAAATTTATGTGGGAATGGTATTTGATATGAATTTGGGATCCATTGGAAGCATTGGTGCAAAATTAAAATCTGTCCAATGTAAGTCTGTTCTGGAGAGTCAGATGTCGTGGACGTTTTGACTGGGCAAATGATGTTGGAAAATTATGAAACTTTCCATTCTTAAATTTCACATCTCAAGCTTCAAAATGGACATAACTTTTGTGTCATTGCGCTTTGTGAGCTGGGAATTTGAAATGTCCAAAGTTTGGCATCAAAACTAGACCCTGTTTTGGCACAATGTTAGGGTTTTGGTAAATCTGGATTTTTGTGGTGATTCTTGATAATTTTACATATTTTTCCCATAAAGGGGACTTGAATATCTTTCAATGGATTTTGGAATCACCTTATTTCAAGTTTTCTAGAGCGAGTTATGAATTTTTGAAGTTTCCCTGGCTGCAGCCAAAATTCTGGCTGCAGCGCAAAACTTTCTGTGTGTGTCCTGGCCGCAGCCAGAAAATTCTTGGCTGCAGCCAAAATGTTTCTGTGACGTTTTTAGCCAGTTTTGGCTGCAGCCAGAGAATTCTTGGCTACAGCCAAAACCCAATTTTCAGTACTTTATGAGTTTGCAAAGCAATTTCCAACCTAGTACTTTCCAATCCTTTTAGGTTCTCTTTGAGCTTGTTATAACCATTTAGGGGACTCATATGGAACCTATTCTAAGTGTTTGAAAGTAGGAATTGGGGGTAGGAAATTAATCCACCATTTTTTATTTTTTTTATAGGCTTTGATATTTTCCGTCCTCGTGAGCCAACTGTGCCAGCGAACGTCAGGAAGGAACAAGGTAGTGACTTTTTCTTTTATACCATATATGATGTATTGTATGTGTGTTATATCATTGATTTGTGATAAATCATATGCTGCAACATTTATGGATTTGTGTAAGCACCGCCATACCGAGAGTCCCTGAGTCGCTAACAACGGTTCGGGTTAGGACGGTATGCCTTCCCGGCGGTAAAAGGGGATGAGGTTGGGGCGTTATATGTGTGATTATGTGAAAAGCCGAAAGGCTATTTGTGAAGGCCGACGGGCCGATTGTGAAAGCCGGATAGCTGTATGAGCTATAAGGCTATGTGTATGCACTGCCACGCCAACAGTCCCTGAGTCGCTAACAACGGTTCAGGTTAGGACGGTGTGCCTTCTCGGCAGTAAAAGGGGATGAGGGTGGAATGTGATTCATGCTGCCGATGTATGATGATTGCTTACATGCTATGTGCTTATGTGTGGTATGAATAGATTGTTACTACTTGGATTTTTTTGAATCTCATTCTTTCCTTTGACTAACATTTCAGACAGGACAAGTGGCTCCAAGGAGAAGCAGACTACTAGGAGCGGATAGAATCCTGTAGGGACATTTGTTTTAGATATGTTGGTTATTCATCCTGGACAGGGTTCTGTAAATTATTTTTGGGTTGTAAATATTAGTGGAATACAGTTGTGTAATCCCCTATATGGGAATTGTAAACCTTCTAGTGAATGAATGGAACCGGGGGGTTGTCGGGATTGCTGTTAGATATTCTGATATGAATGAATGTAAATTAACTGCACAGGTGATTATATTCGATAATTGAACTTTAGACCGGAATAGGAAAGAAGTTTTGAAAATTTTGTAAAGTCCCTACTATAAAAGGGAGTTTTAAATGAGTTTTGAACTATTCGACGGTCTCTAAACCAATTTAATTAAGTGATATCGAATTATAATTATGCTAATTTAGACAGGGGGTTACATCCAATGCGTGTTTAAGTAGTTCAACAAGTGCTTAGAAGTGAAAGGAAGGAGTTTGGTTTAATGGAGTCATGAAACACCAATTTTCATAAATATTTCTAAATTTTTGTCCAGACCTGTTTTGGATGTGTTTGGGTTGGAATTTCATTGATTTGATGATTCTATTGTGTTCTACATGAAAAACCATGTAAGAATAGCCTCTAGCTATAAATTCTAGATCACTGGAATTAAACACAAACATTTGGAATATAAACTGTGCTGCCAGTGTGATTTCCTACGTGGGAGTTTGGCTGTGTGATGTTTTTGAATAGGCAAATGATGTCCAAGGAATGTGAAATTGTTTAGAATAAAACTAGACTTATCATACTTTAATTTGAGAGGTCATATGGATTATTTGGAACTGTACACTAAGAGTTATGTATTTTTGAAGTTAGCCAAGTAAAACTAGCAAGTTTCTGTGATAGTGTCCAATAAATTGTAATTATGGAATTCTATACATCCAGTTGTATAAGGACGATATTTTTTATTAAAAAAATTCTTAATAAGGGTCACATAGCCTTTGAAACCACTGAAATTGGACATTCATAAATAAATATATGAATTTTCAAAGTTTGAAGAAAATTTTGGCCGCTTTTAGTCAATGTACGAAATTTAAAAGGTAATGGCAAAATGTAATTACCTTAACCTCTAAGGGTAAAGATAACCAACTATATGTGTTTAGAATAGGAATATGAATAAGTATTCACTTATCGATTATAAATTTGGAATTTTAGGATTTGATAGTTGCCTAAGTCGGACAACAAGTAGTAGACTGATAGCTAGGAAGTGAATGGGATTTTAGGTAGTAACTCTATCTTTCATACACTATGTGATTGTTTATATGCTTTATATTGCCATGTTCTATAACATAAGTTGTAGGCACACAACCTGGTTGTGGTGTAGGAAACGTACAAGTACTATTAGACCCAGTGGGACCCAACTAGGGCAATGAGACAAGTCCAAGCAGACAGTCATCTGGCCGGAACAGTACAATAAGTAGGGGTCATACAATCATATGATCCTGAATAGTGCACAAAGCAAGGCTAGTAGGGGCACAAACAGTCATTTGTACTCAAACACCTAGCAGACAGACAGATTTACAGTGTTATAATTATAGTGCTTATATAGTGCATTGCATGTTTATTTATCACATTTTATATGATTGATTGTGTGTTACTACTGAGATTCGTATGAATCTCACCCTTCTCCAAAAATTTAAATTTATTCAGCTAGTGAAAACAACTCTAATGGCAAGGATGCAGATATCGGCAATTGAGAGTTTTGGTCTTATACAAGGTTTAGTGTTGGTTATCTATAGCATCTTTTATTATTTTCAATATTGTAAATATTTTGTTTCAAACCCTGTGGGGTTTATGTAATATAAACAAGTACTTTGTATCAGTATATATATATACTATTTCTGTTGCCTATTGAACTGCGCATTGTTACTCTGGCTAATATTGAAATGTTAAGGGCTTTGACATAACATGGAGAACTTTATATATAAAGAAATAATCAAATGTCCATAACTTCTCTAAACCACTACTATCTAACAGAAACCTTTTAACAAAATAAACTCTACTCATCATCAATGTGTTAAAGAAGATGTCTTACCAAAAGGTCTTAGATATTATTAATGTCTTCATCTTTGTAGGGTTCCTCATTACTAGAAGCCTACATATTTAAAAATAAACTGATATAAATCAATCAAGTGACTGAAAAAAGTAACAATTCAATTATAGCAACAAAAATATTATCGTTTGAGAATCAAGAAGCAAGTACTTGTTCAAAATCTATAGTAATTTCACTACAAATGATATTATATATATAAAGTAGAATATAATATCCTTACTCAGTTTTCCTTATTTCTAAGGGTGCTTTAAATCAAAAGTTAATGGTAAAAATGAATAAAGACGTGTATAATGTAACATCCCAAATTGTTGGATTAGAGGCTTGAGAATAAGGCTGAATCAAGTGGACTGCTAAGCTCCGATTTAGCAAGAGTCCTAGGAATGTAAACTTTGCTGCCAATGTATTTTTCCTGTATGGCAGTCTAGTTGTGTGATATTTTTAAATAGGCAAATGATATCCAATCCCTATGATATTTTTCAGAATGAAAGTAGACTTATCAAGTTTTAAATTCATAGGTCATATAAGTAATTTAAAGCTGTACACAATGAGTTATGTATTTCTGAAGTTAGCCTAGTGAAACTGGCAAGTTTTTATGGCAATGTCCAAAACTGGAAATTCTAGGAATTAAGAGCTTCCAGTAGGCTAAAGGCTATAGTTTTCCCAATAAATAGACTTAATAAGGGTTATATAGCCTTGGAATCACACCAATTGAATCTCTATAAATAAATATATGAATTTTGAAAGTTTGATAAAAATTTTGTCAGATTAAAATGGAAAACATTTATGGGCAAAATGGTCTTTTGACCAATAAAGCAAGAAGCCATCTTTTTTCCCTTTAATTGGGATAAATTTTGGATAAAGAAGGAAGAAATAAATGCTTGGTCCAAATTAATCAATAGGGATTAATCTTGGCCAATTAAAATTAGAGTTTGAAAAGTCAAAATAGCACATGATCAAAATACAACAAAAAAATAGTATTTGTGGAGGTAGAAATGGCTTATTGAAGAAGCTAATTTTGCTCTTCCAAAAGAGCTATAATTTGTATGACATAGAGAAAAGCAAGAGGGAATAATCACTTGGTCCACATTTATTCAAGGAAGAATTAACCATAGCCAAGTAAAAATTTCATATGGTAAAATTCCCAATAAAATATAATAAATTAGGGAGGTGGAAAGTGTGATATTTTAAAGATCTAATTATCGCTCCTCCCTTTCTCTTATTTTATCTAGCTGCCCTAAAATAGAGGGGAAAATGAAGAAAATCATAAGAAAAAGAAAGAGGAAAGAGAAAGGATGAATAGTGAAAGCTATTAAATCTAGAGTTTATTTAACCTATTATTCGGCATTTCCAGCTTCTGAAGTCTTCTCTAACATTGATCCTCTCATGAAGGGCAGCATTTCTATGGTTTTGGATTTTTAATCTGAGGTGTTTGATAGTATCTACTAAAGGTGGTGCTACCGAAATCAAGAACAAATCACAGATTTGAGTTCTGGAAAGTATAAGCTCCGATTTGAACCAAATATTATGTGATTTTGTTGAGTATTTATTGAGATACCCAAACCCTAAATTTTGCCCAAAGGGAGCCTTTTTATGGTTTGATGTTCATATGATGATGATTATGATGTTAAAAGAGATTTTATGATGATTTATATTGATTTTGGAAGTTGTATTCAAATCTACCTGAATTCATTTTTTGGAAGTAGAAAACCTAAAACGTGTTTTTGATCAGTCAAACCTAGTCCAAATACTATGAAATTTTATAGGATGAAAATACACATCTTAGGCTTTAATTTAATAGCTAATATGAGCTATTTGGATGAGTAGATTGAAAGTTATGATTTTTCAAAATTTGACCATGAATCTAGAATGATATTAGTGGCAATGTAAATTTAATTGGGATTCTGGAATTGTGGACACAAAATTGGTAGCAAGAGGTATTTTCCCCTTAAAGTACACTCAAAGAGCTCTACCTAGGACTTTAAACCACCTCATTTGAAGTCTTAGAGAATAAGTTATGATTTTTAAAAGTTTGGCCAGGAAATTGGGAAAACCTTGGCTGTCGCCAGAAGATTTCTTGGCCACAACCGATAAGTTTCTAACCTCCTCTAGCCGCAACCAAAGAAGTCTTGGCCATAGCCAAGACCCCAAATTCTAAGATTTAGAGCCCGTTTGGTTCAACCACATTGCATGCCTGCAATGGTAATCATGATTGCATTACCAAGAGAAGAGTGTTTGGTTGCTCTTTAGCATGGTAATAGGGTTTACCATGGTAATGATGATTACCAAAAAATTGGTAATCCTCATTCATACCTCCCCCCTATGAATCCTCATTACCATCCCATTACAAGGTCTAAAAAGTCCAATTTACCCTTTCATTTCCCTTGTCTTTGTTTCACTTATCTAATTTCACTTGCCGCATCATGTCAAAACCGTCACCTCCACCCTCTGCCGCCACCACTACCTCCTCTACCACCGTCACCTCCACCCTCTGCCGCCATCACTACCTCCTCCACCGCCGTCACCTCCACCCGCCGCCCCAGCTGGCCTCTCCACCGACCCTCCGCCCGCCGCCACCTCCTCCTCCACTGCCACCCTCAACCCTGCCGCCCGCTGCCGCCACAACCACCACCTCCGCCGCCGCCATCGGCCCACCGCCCACCACCACCTCTTCTACCCCCACCACCCTCACCCCTGCCAGCCGCCCACAGCCGCCACCGCTATCGGCCCATCACCCACCACCACCTCCTCCTCCTCCGCCGCCACCCTCGACCCCGCCACCCCCATCCCTACCACCTCCTCCTCCACCCCTGTCGCCGCCACCACCACCACCTCTTCCACCGCCCTCGGCCCACCACCCACTGCCACTACCTCCTCCTCCACCGCCACTGCCCACCGCCTCCTCCATCCCCGCCGTTGCCGGCTTATAACTATTTTTTCTATAAAGATTATATTAAGGGGTAAAATAGACTTTGTGTAATATATTAATTTTAAATCATTGTTAAAATATTAACTCATTGTACGTTACTTAAAAATCAAACCAAACACTACCCTTGTAATTAATATTGCATTGCATTACCATTGCATCGTATTGCATTGCACCGCAGGGTGTAATGGGATCGAACCAAACGGGCCCTTAGTATTTTGCCAAAAAAAATTTCAACTTGATTAGCCCTTCCTAATTTATTGGATATATACTTCCAATGGCTCTCTATTATGTCTCTAATGATGTAGTTGGGTATCTAAGGCCATGAGAGGTCAACGAAGAAGAAATAGAAGGTATTCAAACAACTACAATGGTTGGAGAAAAGATTCCAGAGGATGAATCAAAGACCAGAGGTAGTGAATGTGCTTCCTTGCATTTATTTGATGTAATTGTTGAGTATTGATTTGCAATATTGTTTTGCTTGATTATGTGAAGCATGTATGAATAAATGAAGCTCTGTTTTTTTTACTGTGGCCATAAGTATATTATACAAAACATTGAGTATGCAGACTATCATTATGTGATCATGACCCTATGTAAGGCAAGCATATCATGCACTAGCATTCATCTTGCATGCATTGTTAGTATTGTTTACTATTGAGATTCTCTCGAATCTCACTCTCCTGAACCAACTATTTGGATAGGTGAAAGCAGGTGGTGTGGTGAAAACAAAGAAGAGAATTGCATGGGAGGAATGTAGAGGTGGAATAAAGATAGGAAGATGTCTCCGTTTCATTATAACAGGTATAGATACCTTAGTAGCCATATGCAGCTACATTATTTGTAATCATTATATACAATCCTTATGGGCAATTCTTGTAATTAACCACATATTATTAGTACATATTCATTCTATTTCTTTGTGCCCATTGAATTGCACGCAAATACTCTGAAAAATATAAAAATAAGATAAGGGACTGACATATAAAGTGATTGTCAACAAAGAACTTGAATTTAAACTACTTACTTTCATCTGGTACCATTTCGTCAAACCACTTTTAACTTTGCGCCTCCCACCCATTATTTTATATGTCTTGAGTTCACTATCATTATAATGAAAATCACAGGACATTAAAACAATTTAGTTAAGTCAAGAATCAGTGATTTACAAATAAATTAACTTCATGTTGAAAAGGCAGCCCAAAACAAGGGATAGAGCAAAGCAGAGAATATAGTTAGCTTACATACCTGAAGGTCTACAGCATATTCTAAATGTGAGTGCATACTATATTGAATGCAACATGTTCTCAATGTTAGTGCAAGCGTTTCACCCAAGAGGGGGTAAATTGGGTGATACCAGAAATTTTGTTGCGTATAAGGAAATTGACGGAATATTAAAAACAGTTAAGAGTAAGGAGAAATATCACCGTAGTGTACTCCGGGAGTTATACTGGTTCGGCCACAACCACTTTGACCTACATCCAGTCGTCAGAGCATCTCTCAGAGTTTCGCTATATTCTCCAAGATTCAATGGGTTCTTGACACCTCAGTACATAGCAAGTTCCTACACCTGGACACTCGGTCCCCCTTACACGTTGCAATCAAATCCCCAACTCAAGGTTCCACTACCTTAAGTTGTCTTAATAACAAATATTGAGTTTGTAATGAAACACTCTCTCACAGAGCAAATATATATTCCTTGAAGTACAAATGAATGAGTATATGAAAACAAAGCACTAAGTGTATTGATCGATGTGTGATCTCAGTTCGTGTCTCATTGTTTTCTTCTCTTTGAATGCTCCATATATATATAGATGATTTATAGTGTCCGTTGGAAGCAATTTCAAACTTGTCTGTTAGAGTTGCGCAGCAACGGTTGACTATTCTTCATATTTGAAAGCTATCCGTTGGCGGTAGGTAGCGTTAGGTGAACATTCAGACTTTTATTTGACTTATCAAATCTGTCATACTCTTTCATTGTTTCTCTACAAATGTACTTAGAATACTAATATAATGAAGAGTTAATCATATAGATAACAAATCAAGAGATATTCGATGAAAATATAATTTCCGGACTGCCTTACTCGAGTGGCTACTCGAGTGATCAAGTTTATTACACGAGTGGTCCCTCAAGTAAACATGTCAAAAATATGGCAGTGAGCAAATCAACATTTTGCATGAAGAATTACTCGGGTAAGACATGGAGTAATATATAACAAACCTTAAAAATACTAGATTACTCAGGTGATCACTGTGGTAAACTGCTTACTCAAGTGGCTACTGAGTGGGCTTCAGTTGACTTCACACCTTACTTGAGTGATCCCCCGAGTGGCTTCCAAATAACCCGACAGATTACTCGATTACTCCCTCGAGTAATGGCATTAAATTCTTAGCTGAGAGTTTACTATTTGGTTACTCGAGTGGCACTTCAAATAACTCTGCAGATTACTCAGGTTCTCCCTCAAGTAATGCTATTTTTGTCATTGCTTACTCGAGTGATGGGCTGCCTTTCTTGTCCGAGAGTCACTGGAAGATTTTGGACTTGGTTACTCAAGTGGCTACTCGAGTGATGCCTTTGTAAAATCATGTTACTCGAGTGTCTACTCGAGTAATAGTATATATAACTTTGCTGATTACCCGAGTGGTCGCTCGAGTAACTTCGTTCAAAATTTGGCAGTTCCTCACTGGATGAAATTCTGTTTGCTTACTCGAGTGGCTACTCGAGTAATGGCTTCTGTTACCCAAGTAGCTACTCGAGTAAGCCTTCTTAAGAATTGTTGATTACTTCTAGTGGTGACTCTAAGTGATGTTGATTACTTCTAATGTTGACTCCAAGTGATGCTATGCTACTTTGTTCAAATCCATTTGTTTGTTATCAAATCCTTTCAAATAATTGATCCAATCTTTATCATCATCAAAACATATAGGATCTAACATTCTCCCCCTTTTTGATGATGACAAAACTTGGTGATTTTGAACAAAGTTTTTGAAGTTGAATTTCTAAATATGCGCTTCTCAAAAATTCTTTTTCATATGAAATCATTTGTTGAATTTAACCTTGAAAACTCTTTGAAATAACTTATTATAGATCTTTTCAAAGTTTTGTTCTTATAATTAATTATTCACCTTGCATACACAATCAAAAGCTTATTAGTCCCAAAATGCAATATAATTTCAATGAAATGTCATAAAGGAACACATTGCATAATGAGGAATTCAATACATAATCAAACTTTAAACTTAAAATCATTCAAGAACAAAAGAAACAAAGCACCCTAAAACCCCATACACCCAAATCCTAATCTATAGACTTAGCTATTCTTCACAAAATCACTTAAGTTCTTCTCCCCTTTTTTGTCTTCATCATAAAGGTGGAATCAATCATGAGGAGGAGTAAATGGCTTGGCGGCTGAGATGGAAATGACAGGAAAAGCCAATGACTCATATGAACTATCTGAACTAGAAGAGTGTGAGGATGATGGTTTAGGGTCAGGTAGGTGCACCGGAGGTGTCTGAAGATCCTCTAGAGGATTTATTGGATGGAGAGAAGTAATTTCTACTTCCTCTGTACCAACAAGTGAAGTAACTAGAACCTCCTCAGTGCGAGTAGGTGAGGCAACTGAGTAGACATTGATTGAGGTTGGACAGGCTGAGCTGGCTAAACTGGATCATCAAGGGTGACATGAACCAACTGAAGTGTTTCTGGGTCAGGCAAGGAAAACAAAAGGTTCCTGGAGATAATGATAGGTAATGTAGGAGGAGGAATAGAAGAAGAACCAGCCTTAAAAAGCTTAGGCTCAAAAGATATTGGCTGAGAAGGTCCAGGCTGAGTAGTTGAGACAAGCTCAGGAGGTCTCAACTCAGAATGTGGTGCCTCAAATGGTCTGGGTTCAGAAGGTGACTCTGTCTCAGGTATGAAAGAAGGTTGAGAGGTACCAGAGGTAGAGGGGCTAGATGCCATAGCATCAAGTCTGGCTACAATTGACCTCAGTAGCTCACCCTGGGCACGTTGTTCTCCTAACAACTCTTCGTGCCTTTTATCCATCCTTTCCACAAGCTGCCCCATCTTGTCATTCATGTGAGTGATCAACTCGGCATTGTTATTCACAATGTCAATATGAAAACCCTTTAGCATATTTTCCATGAAATGTTGTAGTGTGGCATTGAGGAATGAAGGTAAGGATGTAGGGCCAGCTAGAGCAGAAGATTGTATGTCATCCATTTTACTTGTCTCAGTCTCAGTCTCAGTCTTCTTCTTCTTCTTTTTGGGGCCTGACTCTAAAGGACCCTTGAGAGGTATTTCAATGTTTAGTTTTCTAATTTGGTTCCTCCCAATAGGAGTTATCCTTCAACCGGTTCCTTACTCTCTATATACCAAATCTTGTTTTTCTTCAGAATCAATGATATGAGCTGAGGATATGGCATAGGAGTGGATGGCTTCCCTTCAGTCTTGTATTTTTGCATATCCGTAAAAATATATTCTCCCAAGTCTTTTTGCTCTTGGAGAAGGAAAGAAGCAAACAACCTATAGTCCCTTTCAGTGAAATGTGTATAATAATTGGATTTGTTTACTAAGGCTCTAGAGTAGATGTACCATAGAACCCTGTGGTGATCACACATATCACTCGGATTGAAGTTTAGGGGTCCCACTAACTCACCAGGTCTAAGAACAGAGAAGATTTAGTTAGGCTCAAGTTTAGAATAGATATCATCAGGGGGATTTTCTATTCCTAACCAAAGATTAATCCTAGAGGGTGAGATGAGGATTCTCTGACCTCTAACATTTATGGTCATTTCTTCCTCTACTATCTTCTAATAGGATCATTTAATGTTTCAAGATTGCAGTAGAAATGACTAACTACCTTGGTGCAAAAGGGTAATTTAATAGATAACTAAGGCATAAAGGGTTCAAGGTAGGGACTAAGGTCGTACTTCAATACCTTCAGAAGAACTTAGAGATCAATGCAGTGAGGCTTGCACACCTTCCTCCTAGAGAAGTAAGTCAGGAACTTCTGAGACTCCTCCAACTTGCTAACATTGAAACCTTTAGGAGGGAGAGTAAGTTCCTCTTCTGGTACTTATGGCTTCTTAAAGGATTCCCCTTTCTTTGCTCCCTTAGACTAAAAGGCTTGATCAAGCATGCCTATCATGACATTGGTAAGCCTTTCATCAATCTTTGGCTTTTTCAGAGGTTTTTGAGAAAAAGTAGAAGTATCGGTTGAATCAGAAGGAGGAGGAGAAGATACTTTTATGGCTTTGCCTCTTTCAGTTGAGACACTATTCTTGGATTGAGCTCTTGTGACAATGGGCTCTTTGATTACAACCCCTTTCTCTTTCGGCTTAGGCTGAGGGTTGGACTGAGTTTTGGTTTTGGATTTCACTATAAGATTGTGTTTCTTGGTAGGTGGCTTAGAAGATAATGGGTCAGATGATTGTTTAGGTTCATAACACTCTGAAGGGGTGAGATTTTTGGTTCTAATTATTGTGATTTGGACAAAATGGGATTTTTAGAAAAGAAAAGAGTGACTGTCGAAGGTATAGGGTAGGAAAATCTGAGAAATGTAAGAGGTTTTTGGAGCAATAAATTGCTGGGTTTTGATGGAAATGAAACAAGGAAATGATTGTGAGAAATTTTTGTGAGAGCACTTGGTGAATCACTTGAGGTGATTTTGAGAGAAATGACCGAGTTGCAACTGATAAAGACCTAAGGCCCGACATCACTCGAGGGCTTACTTAAGTGATCATCATTATCACTCAGGTAGCTACTCGAGTGATCATATGAAAAATTTTCAAGTACAACAATTTTGAGCGCATACCTGGCATGAATAATATTGTAATTATCCATGTATATTCCCTTAATCATTTGATGGCCCTTTAGAACATATTTGAGTTGAAATTCAGTCGATTTGAAATTTTCTTCCAATTTCACTCGAGGCCTTACTCGAGTAACATTAAACATCACTCCAGGCCTCCCTCGGGTATGCTGTCTCTTCACCTTCTAACTATTTATTTTCAACCGTTGTGCTGTATTATTTGAAATTAATACTTCACTGGCATATTTCCAAGTTCATTACTCGAGTGGCTACTCGAGTAATGCATCCATTACTTCAAGTTGTCACTCCAGTGATGCTCATTACTTGAAGTTGACACTCCAGTGATGCTCATTACTTGAAGTTGACACTCCAGTGATGCTCATTACTTGAAGTTGACACTCCAGTAATGTTGTCCTCTGTTAACCTCTGTTATTCATACCCCAAAACAAAATATTATGATCCTGCAAAAGCAAATATTATGATCCATTAATCCAAGTTGTCACTCCGATGCTTAAGTTAGTAATCATCAAAACATCAATAAATAATATCATCTAATATTTTGTAAACACTAAATAACTTACAACTCATTGGGATTTACCATTCCTAATTCTCGTCTAATATATAAAAATTGATCTTTAGAAAGAGGCACTACTAAAGAATTAGGATATAACCACCCCAAAGGACGTCCTAAATTTAAAATTGGGTGGTTAAAAAGGTAGGAGGTGGCAATTTTGTAATTATATGTATGCAGGTAAACTTTTAGGCGTCCCAAATTTGAATTTGGGAGGCCTAAAGTTCTTCCAAGCGTGAAATATAAATTTTGTAAATTTTTCTTAGCGCTAGGAGCTGGGTTTAGACGTCCCAAAATAATTTTGGGACTCTAAACCCAAACTTTAGGCGTCCTAAATCCATTTGGGACGCCTAAAGTCTTGGTTTAGTCATCCCAAAATCATTTGGGACACCTAAACCAAGACTTTAGGCGTCCCAAATGCCATTTGGGATGCCTAAACCAAAACTTAAGGTGTCCCTGCGCATGTCGGACAAGTGTCTGACATGCGTCTTCTCCATCTTCACTCCCATTCCCTCCTTTTTTGACTAAAAGTGCTTTACTCTTCTTCCTCCCCCTCCTTGCTTGTCCGTCGGCTACACACTCTTTCTTTCTTGAACTCCTCCCTTCTGCAACTTCACCTCTTCCACCTGAAATCCATTGAAGGAAGCACGCACCAGGCCACCCTTCTGCAACTTCACCTCCTCAACAGTGTAGGTTTTTTCTCTCCTCCACCTCCTTCCTTCCATTGTCGTCCATACCTCCACACCACCATGGTTCTTTGCTTTCTCCACCCTCTGGTGTACCTCCCCACCGTGCATACACCTTTGATCTCCAACGTCTTCTCACTACCTCTCCAGCATACATAGCAGTCGGCGCCCCCTTCATCAGGTTAGTTTATTTTCTTCTTTTTTTGTAACAGAATGGTTTATTTTCTTTTTGAAATATAAATTTACTTAAACAAATTAAAGTAAAATTTTCAATGTGAAAAGCCTAGGCAATAGGAAATATCACGTTAATTGTGCTTATACATTGCTTATATTGAGATGGTTGAGATTGGCCTGGTGTGTTTAGTGTGCTTATATATTCTTAAATTGCATTGGGGAACTCCACTGCAATGGTTTATTTTCATTTTGAAATATAAATTTACTCGAATAAATTAAAGTAAAACTTGCAATGTGAAAAGCCTGGGCAATAGGAAATATCACGTTAATTGTGCTTTTATATTGCTTATATTGAGATGGTTGAGATTTGTGTGTTTGGTGTGCTTATATATTGCCTAAATTGTATTGTGGAACTCCACTGCAATAATTTTTAATTTTTTTAATGATGCTTCTACTAATTTAAATTTTCAAGTCTTTCTCATTCAGAAAAGTTAACATGATATTTTTCTTGGTGTACTGCAAACGGAACATTTTTAGATAAATCAATAGTGTGGCTTTTTATAAACTTTATAATAGTGTGATATATTAATGATTATTGTCTCATGACTTAACATGACCTAAATAGAATGAGTAGGGGTTATTTTAATTTTAATCAAATCACCCTTTTTTTGAGGATTTTATAACAAAACTGCAACTACATATATGTATATGTTCTATCTTCATGTCTTTGTTTGTCATCTTTGGGCAAAAAATTATTCTGTTTTAATTATTTTTTTTCATACATAGCCATTTCATGTAATTTAAAGGCAATATATATATATTATTATAAATAAATGGAGCTTTTGAATGATTTTGATGAAATTAACAACAATTAAACAGATTGGTAAGATTATTAATGTATTTTCCTTAATATAATAATATAGTAAGTAGTATGATTATTATTCGTGTAGTGGAGAGATAGGGTTGCTTGAAATTTTGGGATGTCTTACTTTTAAGGGGAAATGCTGTCGAAATTTTTGTTGAAAAATGTGAAAAAAGGCAATCTCATTATATGTCATTGACAATTGTACTAAACATGTGAATGTTATTGGGAATCCCTTAGGTGGTAACAAAATGGATCATAGTTGGATGAATGCTTTGAGAACTAGTGAAGAATATGAGAAAGGGATGGAAGAATTTATTGAATTTGCTAAAAAGAATGCTCCTACAAAAGATGGGAAGTATTTTTGTCCTTGTGTCAATTATTTGAATGAGAGTCGACGGGATGTTGATGTCATAAAGAATCACCTTCTTTGTGATGGAATAAATCTACGATACACAAGGTGGATATGGCATGGTAAGGAAGTAACGGATTGTCCATCGTATAAGAAGGAAGATATGGATATCATAAATGAAGATAGAATGGAGAAAATGATTCACGATGTTGAGGTAGAATCCTTTACGCAGTCTCAGGAGTATGACAGCCCGCGGAGTGATGCAGAGACACCATTGTACCGTGGGAGTAAGTACACGCGGCTGATGGGAACATTACATTTGGTTAACTTAAAGGCAACTTGTGGGTGGACCGATAGTAGTTTCACATTGCTGCTTGAACTATTGTGTGATATGTTTCCAGAGGATAATGTACTTCCAAATCGTATGTATGAGGCTAAGAAAATCCTATCTATGATGGGTATGGAGTATAAAAAGATACATGATTGCCCTAATGACTGTGTACTGTACATAAATGAGTATGGAGGTCTTAGTGAGTATCCTAAGTATAAAACTGCACAATACAAAGTGAAGAAAGATGGTGGTTGTGGCGATGTGACAAGTAAAAGGAAACCTTTAAAGGTTATGTGGTGTCTTCCAATAATACCACGTTTTAAATGTTTGTTTGCAACTGCAATAAAGCCAAGAAGTTGAGATGGCACTCTGATGAGAGAAAATCTTATGGGAAATATCTTCGGCACCCAGCTGACTCTCCATAATGGCAAAAAATAGATGAAATATTCCCTCAATTTGGCAGCGAGCCGAGAAACCTTCGGCTTGGGATTTGTACAGACGGCATCAATCCGTATGGAACTCTTACTAGCACACATAGTGTGTGGCCGGTTCTCCTTGTAATATACAACTTGCCTCCCTGGCTATGTATGAAATGTAAGTATATGATGCTATCTATGATGATTTTTGGACCAAAACAGCCAGGGAACGATATTGATGTCTATTTAGCGCCTTTGATTGAGGACTTGAAGAAGTTGTAGGAGGAAGGCATAGATGCATTTGATGCTTATAAGAAGGAGTCTTTCAAGCTACGTGTAATGATTTTCACAATGATAAATGACTTCCCTGCATACGGAAACTTGTCAAGGTACAGCGTGAAGGGTTATAAAGCATGTCCAATATGTGAAGCAGACACATACTTCCAGCAACTAAAGCATGGAAGAAAAACTGTCTACCTTGGCCACAGGAGGTTTCTTCATCGGTTCCACCCGTATCGTAGGCTAAGAAAGCGTTTTAACGCCTTACCGGATCATGGAATGGCTCCAAAGTCATTAACCGGAGAGGAAGTTTACAGTCGAGTGGAACGTATCAATATCACTTTTGGTAAGAATCAGAGGATTATGGGTGAGAAGAACATATGGAAGAAGAGATCCATTTTCTTTGATCTTCCATATTGGCATTTGCTTGACGTGAGACATAGTATTGATTCGATGCATGTGGAGAAGAATGTTTGTGATAGCCTTATCAGTACGCTTTTACATATACTAGGAAAGACTAAGGATGGGATTAGTGCGAGATTAGACCTTGTTGATATGGGAATAAGAGAACGGTTACATCCACAACTAAGAGATGATGGTAGGAGGGCATACATGGAGCCAGCAGTGCATACACTATCGAAAGCAGATATAAGAAGTTTGTGTAGGTGAAGCCAGCCGCAAGGGTATTCCTTGAATATGAGAAGATGTGTCTCAATGGACAATTTGAAGTTAGTGGGAATGAAGTCCCATGATTATCATGTGTTGATGCAACAACTATTACCGGTAGCTATTAGAGGCATAATGAAAGATGAAGTACGAACCACTATAACAAGATTGTGCATTTTCTTCAATGCTATATGTAGCAAAGTCATTGATACTGAAAAATTGAATAAACTGGAAAATGAGGGTTGCATTATTTTGTCACAACTAGAGATGAATTTTCCTCCTTCATTTTTTGATATAATGGTGCATTTGGTAGTTTATTAGGTAAGGGAGGTAAGGCTCTACAGTCCGGTTTACCTGAGGTAGATGTACCCTTTCGAGCGATACATGAAGATCTTAAAAGGGTATTCTAAAAATCCTTGTCGACCAGAAGCCTCAATAGTAGAAAGATATGTAGTTGAGGAGGCTATGGAGTTTTGCAAAGATTATATGTCAGGGAAGAAGGAACAATCTCGGCATGAAAAGGGGAGAAGTAAGGGAACACGAGGACTGAAAGTAAAGAATGTTCCTCGTAAAGAGGTGTTTCAAGCCCACTTGTATATCCTGAATAATATAGAAGAAGTTCAACCTTACATAGATGAACACAGAAAGACTTTGAAGAACAAGAATCCAAGGAAGAATGACATGCAGATTGCTATTGAGCAAAACAAGACATTCATGCAGTGGTTCGAGAAAAAGGTTTTGCACGAGACTAGTGTGTCTGAGACAATTGAGTGGCTAGCTTAGGGGCCATCGTTTCAGGTCATTACTTGGTCCGGTTATGATATAAATGGCTATTCTTTCTATACGAAAGAGCAAGATGACAGAAGTACCATGCAAAATAGTGGGGTCATGGTAGAAGCTGAAGCTATGCACTTTTCCAGTTCGAGAGACAAAAACCCCATATTAGCGTCTATGGCTTATTATGGAGTTATAGAAGAAATATGGAAGATGACATACAACAAGTTCAAAGTTACTTTATTCAAATGTAAGTGGGTTAGCAATAATGCTGTAGTAATAGATAAACAATTTGGATTTGTCTCAGTCGATCTTCGAAGAGTTGGCTATAGAGATGAGCCATTCATTTTAGCAAGCCAGGTGAAACAGGTGTTTTATGTCACCGATCCTGCGAGCAAAAACATGCCCATTGTCCTTAAAAGTAAAAAACAGAAGTATAGTGATCCAACCTTCAACCTTGATGACACACCACCTTTCATAACAACTCCACCTCAAACAAATGAAGTAGAATTGGTAGATGATGATGAATATGCTGTAAGAAATGACCATGGTGAAGGACTATGGGAAACAATATAGAGTAAGACCTTGATTTATAAATGACAACTGTGTGTTTTTCTGTTTTACTTCCTGCTTAGTTTATTTCATTTTTATTGCAATTTATTTATGTTTCTGACGATACTTTTTGTGTTAACAGGAATATGGACAACTCTAGTGATGACGAAAGGCATAGAGATGACGAAAGCCCTAGCAATGATGAAAGGCCTAGAGATGAACCCGTTGCAAGAAGGAGGGTTAGAGGCTGTACAAAGATGGGAGCATTGGTTGCACGTCATGAACATCAATAGGAGAGGCTGCATATAGACTTCGATGACAATCTGAATCCAGTTAGTCCTGAGGAAGACCACTTCATTAGCTACGTAGGGTTTTTGGGTTGAAGCAAAGTGCACATTACCTACGATAATTGGAGATTAGTTCCCCCAAAAATGAAAGACATGATTTGGCAGCAACTTTTGGTATATAAGTTTTGATGCATCTATGGTAATTGTAGCTTTATTCTTATTGTTTCAAATATAATAATCTTATGTTTTACCTTGTAGCAAACATACAATGTCCCAGACACCAGGGAGATGTATAGGCACTGGATGGATGAGGTTTGTGTATGATGGAAAGGTTTCAAGAACAAGCTAATAGCACAGTACATTTGAGGGGCCCTTAGGGGCAGGATCCATGTACACATTATTCGTATTTGTCTCCAGAGGACTAGAGTTTGTTTACGGCATCACGGGCAGATCCTGAGTTTTTGGTAAGATTTCTGTCATCATGATATAGAGCTTTTAATTTTCATATACTTGATATCATTGATTTATTTTTTGTTGTTTTTCATTCATTGAAATTAAGTATAGCAAATGTATAGAGACAATCAGAAAATAAATATCAACATTACATGTTTCGTGGTGGATATCGGAAGCTTGAGCGGCAAATGATGCAAGAAGAGTTAGAGAAAATGAAGGAAGCAGCGGAATCTGATCCTAGCATTGTTATCCCGGCACCGGTACCTCCTCCACGTCATAAAAAATGGAAAACAGGGAGGATTAAGGCTGGGAGGTACATAAATCCAGCTGTTACTGAGGTTGTTGTTCGGATTATAAGTAGTTATACCATAAGTACCTAATTTCTTGCATCTCGCGAGTGGTTTCGATACATTTACAATAAACTATATGCTGCAGAATGAACTGGAAGATCAGAGTAGCCAAGGTTCATTCAATCTAAGTAGACGGATAGACATCTTGTTAACGACTATTGGGAAGGCAGATGACCTTGGTCGTGTTTGAGGAGAGACGCGGGGAGTTAGTGCCGTGAGGTATTTTGGACAAGACTCACGTTATTTGTCACAAGCTAGACCTAGTAAGGACCTTGTGGCCAAGATTTGAGAGGACATCGAACGAGAGCTCGAGGCCAACCTTCATGACAAGAGCTGTTGCCAGAGCTTCAACTTGAAATGGCAAAGATGTTCAAAGCGTAAAGGGCAAGGGACGAGCATAGAACTCAAGAATCCCCGGCCTTCAATAGCACCAAAGGAAGTTACAACCCTCTAGAGGAACCACTTGGTGATCCTTCTCCCACTCCAGTGTCGAGAGACCCTTCTACCCTCTATTTTTGGATGATCCACTGTTGTGTGTTGTTGCTGATGCTCTCGTTCATACACGTGCTACCACCCACCATTATCAACAAATTCCGTAGGATTTTCGTAGGGTGAATATGACGAGTGTTAGAAAATGGGAAGAAGGTACAGCCATCCCTGTTCCTGATCCAGAGGTTTGCACATTTGGTCAAGCAATAGGATCTTTCATCCTTTGGCCTCACAATCTTATTAGTTCAGATACAACACCTCTAATGGTAGGAATTACCTTACTATTACTGAAAATCGATTGACATCCTAATAACAATTTTTTTATGTTATAAAAGGATGACGAAGATGCGAGGAAATGGCCCTACTTAGCACGGCTGCAACAGATCTACAAGGGCATTAAACAGATTGACCTGAAGATGCCTCCAGGGATTGTGGGCCTTATATTGGAGTATCCCTACACGATTGACAATACAGATCTCAAGCAGTTTATTAGGTTGGAGGAGATAGATGCAGGCTGGGTGAAATTTGCAGTCCGGTAAGTTTTTTTCAATTTTCCCATAGAATTCATTTAGTGGTTTTTTGATTTCATACATTCAATAATTCATTCCTTATTTTAATTCTATTATAGCACCTTCCATGGTCTCTGCATAAACATGGAAAGACGTGATTGGTATGGATTATTATGTCCTGCGAATACGATAGGGGATACTTGTACTGTGGTCAATAGGACTCACTATGTCGGCTACACAATGGGAGAGACCAAACTTCGTTGTTATCTAGCACCCATTATTCAATGGTTCGTATTTTCATTTTGTCAATTTAAGAAGTTTAATAAATAATTGTCTTGTCATCTAACTTCATTTTAATGTGTACATGTTGTTAAAGTTACCACTGGAGTTTGTGTGTTATATGTCCTCGCCTCAACATAGTCTATTGGTTTGATCCCTTGAGTAAAAAGCCAGACAAAGATACAAAATTCGTTTTTGACACTTAAGTTATTCTGTTTGTATTTCATTGACTCTTAAAAAAATGAATAGTTCTAATTTCTGTTCATTTTGATTTTCATGATAGTGCTTGTCAAACATATAGAGTCCTAGGCGGGTCACGCGAGGGTACAGTTGTTAAAAAGCCAAAGTGGTTTTATCCGATAGTAAGTAGTTTTGATTCTAATTGTTTCATTAACGGTCCTTTTAGACATACCTTTATTGCTTTTAACAACCAATTGCATGCCTTTGATTTAAAGTGCCCTCATCAACCTGGCAACACTGAATGCAGATATTATGTTATACTTTAATGTATAACATCACTCAAAGTGAAATTACTAGCGATTTTGAAAAGGTAATCGCTTCTTCATTCTTAAATGATAATATTTTTGGTGTTCTAATCGAAATGCTAATTAATTCATTTGCTTGAGATTCATTTCATCAAAGCTTACTTTCTAATTTTCAGATTTTTGATAATGAAGATGCCTACCTACATGAAGACCTTGATTTGATCAGAGATATTTTGGCAGGACATCTTTTTCAACATATAGAGCAGTAAACTTTTTATTTATATCAGTTTGTAGTTGTGTGATGACAGTGTTTTGACACTTTCTGGTTGTTATTGTTGATATATATAGTAGTAGGTTGTATGAGTTGTTATTGTATGTATATATAGTAAAGATTGTAGTGCTGGATGTCCTTACCATTTTGTAACAGACATTGTGGTTTATGAATCCATCTTCTATTCTGTTTCTACAGTTTGAATTCGCTAGGTAATACAGAATGTAAATGATGGTATAAAAAAAACCTAACCTTTAAACATCCCAAATTAAGAATTGGGATGTCTAAAGTCCATCCAGGTGGGACTTTAGACATCCCAAATTGTCATTTGGGACGTCTAAAGTCTCACTTTAGATGTCCCTTTTTTTTGGGAAGTGTTTTCTTACAACATACTATGCCCCCAACATATACGACCCCCCATTTTTGGATGTTAAAGGTGCCAAATTTGGGACGTTATAACCCCTTTTTGTAGTAGTGAGGTTTTGTGAAGATATCAGCTAGTTGAAGATGAGTTGGAATGAGTATTATTTTGACATCTTTCTTTTGGACATGATCTCTGATGAAGTGATGTCTAATATCAATATGCTTGGTTCTGGAATGTTGAACAGGATTCTTTGCCAAGCTTATCATGCTAGTGTTGTCACACTATATTGGTGTTTCTTTCAGATAAATACCAAGATCCTGGAGTTGTTGCTTTAGCCATATTACTTGTGCATAACAACTTGATACCGTAACATACTCAGCTTTCGTAGATGAAAGAGACACTGTAGTTTGTTTCTTGCTAAACCAAGATACAAGTGAGATAGAGTAATGATCCAATCATTCCTCTATATTTTGTGATGTTGTAATCTTTTCCCTTGACATCCATATCAAGTAATGTGGTTGAGCTTATGGGTGTGTCCGTTCCATTTACTTCATCCAATCCATACTTCTTCAATAGCTCTTTCAAATATTTTGTTTGTATTCCATTCTTTCTTTATTTTATTTGCAACCCGAGAAAGAAATTTAATTCTCCCATCATTGACATCTCAAACTCCCCCTGCATTATCTCAGAAAACTCTTTGCACATAGTTTCATTAGTAGCACTGAAAACTATATCATCAACATATATTTGCACAATTAATATATCATCACGTTTTCGTTTTGTAAAAAGTGTTGTATCAACTTTTCCTCGTACAAAACCTTGATCAATAAGAAATTTACTAAGCCTCTCGTACCATGCTCTAGGAGCTTGTTTTAAACCATATAAAGCCTTTTTGAGTTTGAAAACATGGTCAAGTTGGGTTACATCTTCAAAACCTGGAGGTTGCTCTACATATACTTCTTCCATGATGTAGCCATTTAGAAATACACTCTTTACTTCCATTTGATAGAGTTTGAATCCTTTGATACATGCAAAGGCTAAGAGTACTCGTATAGCTACCAATCTAGCTACTAGAGCATATGTTTCCTCATATTCAATTCCTTCTTCTTGATTATAGCCTTTGGCCACCAATCTTGCCTTGTTTCTGATAATAATTGCATATTCATCAAGTTTGTTCTTGAATACCCATTTAGTGCCAAAGATCGGATGATCCTTAGGTCGGGGTACCAAATCCCAAACTTGATTTCTTTCAAATTGATTTAGTTCTTCTTGCATTGCTATAACCTAATCATTATCTAATAGGGCTTCGTCAATGTTAGAAGGTTCAACCTCAGAAATGAAAGTAGAAAAACTTACTTCATTGAAAATTCTATTTCTAGTTTTGACTCCTTCATTCACATCTCCTATGACTTGATCTAGGGGATGACTCTTATTGTATTTCCAGGCTTTAGGTTGACCTAGTAACTGTTCTTCATCCTTGGTTTGATTAACTTCTGGAATAAGAGATTTAGAAATATATTGACCATTTTCTTGATTTAAAACAACTTCCTACTCATCATCAATGGTTTTGTCAGAGGATTCAAATTCATCAAATACAACGTGAATTGATTCTTCAACAACACATGTTCGTTTATTGAAAATTCTATATGCTTTACTTCGGTTAGAATATCCTAGGAAAATTCCTTCATATGTTCTTGAATCAAATTTTCCTAAGTTATCTTTACCATTATTAGAATGAAACACCTACAATCGAAGATGTGTAAATGAGCAAGATTCAGCTTCCTTTCTTTGTATAGCTCATATGGTGTCTTTCAAAGTTTTGTTCTAATGTAGGCTCTGTTTGAAACATAGCACGCTGTGCTCATTACATCGGCCTAGAAAACTTGAGACATGTTCTTTTCATTTAGCATTGCTCTAGCAATTTTAGTAAGCACTTTATTCTTTCGTTCCACGACTCCATTTTGTTGTGGTGTCCTTAGAGCAGAAAAATTGTGATCAATGCTATTAGTATCACAATATTCTTCAAAGGCTTGATTCTCAAATTCTCCACCGTGATCTGTGCTGATACCTGCGATGGACATACCTTTCTCATTTTGCACTTTCTTGGCAAAAATAATGAATTCTGCAAAGGTTTCATCCTTTGATGACAGAAAAATAGTCCATGTAAATCTAGAGAAATTATCAACAATAACCAATGAATATAAGTTGCCACTAAGGCTTTTAACTCTTACTGGACCAACTAAATCCATATGTATAAGTTAAAGTGGTCGATTTGTTGTAATCTCATTTTTCGATTTGAAAGATAATTTAGTTTGTTTACCCTTTTGACATGCGTCACAAATCAAATCGTTTTTAAAACTTACTTTAGGTAAACCAAGAACTAAATCCTTTTTGAGTAGTTTGGCTAGTTGGTGCATGTTGACATGAGCTAGTCTCTTATGCCATAACCAACTTTCATCGGCATTACTTAAAAAACAATTTTCAGAATTATTTCTATTTATATCAAGTGTATAGCAATTATCTTTCCTTTTTGCTCTGAGCTTTGCCTTGATATTTTTCTTATCAAGTTGTAAGTCTTTCTAGTTAAGAATTAGACATTCCTCTGAATCAAATATTATCAAATTGTCTTTATCTGCACTTTGACTTACACCCAGCAAGTTATGACACAACCCTTCAACGTAATATATATCTTTGACTTGTATTCCTTTGTCATTTTTGATTTCACCAATTCCTACTATCTTTTCGGATTGATTTCCTCCAAATTTTACCTTTCCACCTTCCTTAGGTTGTAATGTGGTAAAACTTTCGAAATCTCCGGTCATATGTCTAGAGTATCCATTGTCTATGTACCACTTGTTGTTTTTGGATGCTTTGAGACATATCTGCAATTAAATACGATTAAGTCTTAGGTACCTACTTCTTTTTGGGTCATTTTGGGTTAGTACAAGAAATTTTCGAAACATATGAGTCTTTAGGTACCCATTTGTAGGTTCCTATTGTTCCTTTCTTCTTATGAATGCTTGATGAATTATAATGACCTTTTCTATTACAATAATTACAATGAGCAAAAGGATTTGATGTATGCACAGAATGCTGAAAATAATTTAAGTATGATTTACCTCCTGCTTTCTTTCTTCCTTTCCTTTTGTCTGATTTTGGATCATATCCAATTCTAGATCGATCATTTATAAATCGTTGAGCTTTTAGAATCACATTTAGCATTTCACTTCCTTTAGTGAATTTTTCAAGAGATTTAGTAAGATCGGTGTTTTTCTTTTTCAAAGAAGTGCAATTTTCACAATCTTTTTCAAAAAATTTTTAAGCTCTATTTCAAGAATTTTGTTTTTCATTTTAAAAACAACTAGTTCTTTAACTACTTTGATGAATTCAAAATGTAAATCATTAAATTCAGAAAGTAATTCATCATAGGTAGGATCAGAATCAGTTACCTCTTCTTCTGTTTCCTCTTGAGCAACTAGACATATATTGGCTACTTCCTCTTCATCGCTTTCTTCGTTAGAAGAGCTATCTCCCTATATGGCAGATACAAAAGCTTTCTTCTTGTTATAGAATTTGCCTTTTCTCTTTTCTTTATTCTTCTAAATCAACTCTTGACATTCTGATTTGAAATGTCCTGGCTTACCACATTCATAGTAGATGATGTGTTCTTTATTGCTTGTTCCTCCTTTCTGAAATTTTTTGAATCCTTGGCCTTTCTTGTAGAACTTTCTTAATCGTTTCATGATTAGGTCTATTTCATCATCATCAAGCTCTTCATCTTCATCTTGTTTTTCTTCTTTAACTTTCAGTACTAGACCTCTTTTCTTCTTGTCACCAATATCTCTAGTTCTCATTTGAACTTTAATTTACTTTCATATTCAGAAAGACTTCCGAATAGAGAAGCAACTGATCACAATTGATTCACCTTTTGCTTCCTCAATTGCTGTGACCTTTACCTCCTAGTCTTTAGAAAGAATATTTAAAATCTTTTGTACTTAGGTATGTTGATCATAGACTTTTCCAAGTGCTGCAAGTTGAGTATATCTAAGTTCAAATTCAGCTATCGACTTACCTGACTTCATTTGAAGTAAATCAAACTTCGTAACCAGAGTATTGATCCGGTTTTCTTTTATTCCAGAAGTTCCTTCATGAGCTATTTCCAGAGCTTCCCACATTTCTTTAGCTGTTGGGAGTATGCAGATTCTGAAGTACTCATTTTGACTCAAGGCACATTGAATCATTAAAATTGCTTTGCAGTTGAGTATGATGAGTTTCTTGTCATTCTCATCATATTCTGCTGGAGTCTTGGGAACTCTTTGTGAATCTACAATCTTTTTAGGTTTGTATTTTCCACTCTCAAATACATCCCATAGCCCATAATCAGTAGCCATTACGAAGACTCTGAACTTCACTTTCCAGAATGAAAAATGTTTGCCATTGAAACCCGGAGGTCTCATGATAGAAGTTCCATAGAGAAGAATGCCTTTACCCATGCTTGCTATTGGATCCTTCTTAGGCTGTTAAACCTTAACAAGAAGACCTACGCTTTGATACCAAATGTTAGTGCAAGCGTTTCACCCAAGAGGGGGTGAATTGGGTGATACCAGAAATTTCATTGCGTATAAGGAAATTGACGGAATATTAAAAGCAGTTAAGAGCAAGGAGAAATATCACTGTAGTGTACAACGGGAGTTATACTAGTTCGGCCACAACCACTTTGACCTACGTCCAGTCCTCAGAGCGTCTCTGAGAGTTTCACTATATTCTCCAAGATTCAATGGGTTCTTGACACCTCAGTACACAGCAAGTTCCTACACCTGGACACTCACTCCCCCTTCCACGTTGCAATCAAATCCCTAACTCAAGGTTCCACTACCTTAAGATGTCTCAATAACAAATATTGATTTTGTAATGAAACACTCTCTCACAGAGCAAATATATATTCACTGAAGTACAAATAAATGAGTATATGAAAACAAAGCACTAAGTGTATTGATCGATGTGTGATCTCAATTCGTGTCTCCTTGTTTTCTTCTCTTTGAATTCTCCATATATATAGATGATTTATAGTGTCCGTTAGAGGCAATTTCAAACTTGTCCGTTAGAGTCATGCAGCAACGGTTGACTATTCTTCGTATTTGAAAGCTATCCGTGGGTGGTAGGTAGCGTTAGGTGAATGTTCGGACTTTTATTTGACTTCTCAAATCTGTTATGCTCTTTCATTATTTCTCTGTAAATATACTTAGAATACTAATACAATGAAGACTTAATCATATAGATAACAAATCAAGAGATATTCGATGAAATTATAATTTCTGGACTACCTTATTCAAGTGGCTACTCGAGTAATCAAGTTTGTTACTCGAGTGGTCCCTCGAGTAAACATGTCAAAAATATGGCAGTGAGCAAATCAACATTTTGCATCAAGAATTACTCGGGTAAGATATGGAGTGATATATTACAAACCTTGAAAATACCAGATTACTTGAGTGGCTACTCGAGTGGCCATGTCTTTACCTTCATTGGTTACTCGGGTGATCACTGTGGTAAACTGCTTACTCGAGTGGCTACTCGAGTGGGCTTCAATTGACTTCACACCTTACTTGAGTGATCCCTCGAGTGGCTTTCAAATAACCTGCAAGATTACTCGATTACTCCCTCCAGTAATGGCATTAAATTCTTGGCTGAGAGTTTACTATCTGGTTACTCGAGTGACACTTCAAATAACTCTGCAGATTACTCAGGTTGTCCCTTGAGTAATGCTATTTTCTCATTGCTTACTCGAGTGGATACTCGAGTGATGGGCCACATTTCTTGGCCGAGAGTTACTAGAAGATTTTGGACCTGGTTACTCGAGTGGCTACTCGAGTGATGCCTTTGTAAAATCATGTTACTCAAGTGGCTACTCTAGTAATGGTCTATATAACTTTGCAGATTACCCGAATGGTCCCTCGAGTAACTTCATTCAAAATTTGGCAGTGCCTCACTGGATGAAATTCTGTTTGCTTACTTGAGAGGCTACTCGAGTAATGGCTTCTGTTACCCGAGTGTTACTCGAGTAAGCCTTCTTAAGAATTGTTGATTACTTCCAGTGGTGACTCCAAGTGATGATGATTACTTCCAGTACTGACTCCAAGTGAGGTTATGCTACTTTGTTCAAATCCATTTTTTTGTTATCTAATCCTTTCATATAATTGATCCAATCTTTGTTATCATCAAAACATACGGGATCTAACACTCAAGAAGCAATTGTGAGGAATAATTGCATTCTGAATATGTGAAAACTAGTTTGAGTAGTCATTAGTAACAAAAATGCCAAGTTAAACAAAATGACTGAAGATTTCCATTAACTTTCTAATACATTGCAATTTTCAATTTTAGCAGGCAGTAGGGTTCTTGGAGATGTAAAGAAAGGCAATTTTTAATCTGTGCTTCTTCATGTGTCATAGTAAACACCCTGCCTTGATTCCTGGGACTTTGCTCTACCAGCCGCTACTTACAATCACTTGCCATATGTCCTACCTTCCTGTAGCTGTAACAAATCACTTGCCTCAAGCATGTTATTCCATTATGTGCCCTGCCACAATGAGGACATGACCATGTCACTGGGGATCTCTGGGGCTTGTAATCCTCAAGTTTGTAGGGCTTCTTATTACTGCCCTTGTTGAGGATTCCTATTCTTTCAGCTTCTGGGAAGAACTTTCTTTGCTGGGCTCACCACGACTACCACCACCCTTAGTTGGGTTCAAATCTCTAAGATTATTCTTTGTGATTTGGTACTCTTACACAGCTTTATTGAACAAAGTAAAATGTCGAGTGGCCAACCTTTTACTCAACTCACCCTACAAGCCTCGGATCAACATATCAGAGCTCTACTCCTCATAATCCATGTACCGTAGATAGGAGGAATACCGGGCTAGTCAGATGAATCAAGGTAGATAATCATCAAAGGTCTCTGCATCACCCTATTTTATGGATAAGAATTCTGACTCTTTTTGAACCAATAAATGAGGCTTCTGCAAGGATTTTGAAAAATTCAGAAAAAAAAGCCCACTCTACTACAGGTTCAAATTATGTCTTGAGATTGGGAATTTAAAACAATTTTATGATAGTGGCTCTGACTTATTGTGTATAAGCTCATCTAATCAATTACAAGAGTAATGTATTTCACTCTCACTAAGAGGAACAACATTCGTTAAGACTTTATCGGCTGGAAAAGGCAAATCGGGGTCAGAATTGGCTTAGGAACTTAAGAATACTCATCCTCCTCTCGTATTTCTTTTTCTTGATATTTTTCTCCATTTTTCCCCTTTGTGGCTTCCTTGGATGAAATATATGGAGGCTAGGGGAGTATTGTATTTAATTTCACATTAGTCCAAGTATTTAAATCTTAAAGTGCCATATATATTGAGATCAAATCTCAAAGTGATGATTGTCCTTCTAAAATCATCCTTCCTCTTTCTCTCTCATGTTGACCGACTTTTTGGTTATGGTAAGGGAAGCTTGATGATTTCCTCTGACTCCTAGGTTTGGTGTTCGATAAAATCAAGTACATGACCGGACTAGAGATTGGTAGATTCCCTTGACTATTGCACCAGGTGGAGTCCCCAAAAAGAGCCAATACAAAAATCATAAAGTAGAGGAAATGATGAGGGCCATGTGTCATCTTCTCACTAGGCCAACACAAAAGTAAAGGTCAGGTGGCAACTTCTTATTAGTTTACCTCAAAAGCCACTTTTCAAAAGCTACTTTATTAAAAGTGACTTTAATAAAGTGACTTTATAAATGTCCACCTATATTGCCCCAAATGGCATTTGAATCGAGGAATTGTTGAGTGTCTACTTGTGGGCCCCACATAGTTCCACAAGCCTTAAGGAGTTCCCAAGTGTCTGCTTGTGGGCCCTACATTGCACAACAAGCCAATACACCTTAAGGAGGAACTAAGTTTGCCAAAGTGCCCATACACCGACATACTTTATCCAACTACTTTTTCACCCTGAGCCACATGTATCACAAAGACTCGATATTTACATAGATAGAGCCCCTAAAGATCATTCTATTTCTTAAATATTCTTGGGACTATTACTAAACTTGGGACTAGTAGTCTGCATTATTTAAACTTATTCTCAAGCTTTTAGCCTAAAATCAAGGATATTACACTTTACAGTATGCAAATAAGGTAGATAGAGATTATATCAGAGACTTTGTTATCAAGAAGGCTAGGCAATCACAACACACATTCCATAACGTCTTGACAAAAGCATATTTGTAGAAACTTGAAGAGGCTGATAAGATAAAAGTTCTTGTTGAAAGAGGCAAGCTTTACCTAAAAGGGGGTGAATTGGGTGATGTGATAAATTTTTCAATTGATGTGGTGATATAGCAATAGCTGTAGATAGAGTTGAGTTAAGAAGATAAGCACACAGGGAGTTATACTGGTTCGGTCCAAAACCCAGGCCTACATCTAGTCCTCAGAGATCAAGACCTAATGAGATTTTCACTATTCTTCTAAGATTCAATGGGCTCTCGGAACGCCACAAGACTGTTGGAAATTGTGCCCTAAGGGCCAATCATTGTACTTTGAACATTATTATTTTAATAAAATTTCTCCATTCTATTATCATATTATTTGCATGTTAACTGTGATAATTGTATCATTGGATAATTTATAAAGATTGTCCTAAAATGTCCCTGGTCAGTCATCTATGCGGAAGCAGAGATGAAACAAGATCAGTATGACTTTGATAAGATATGGAGATACGAATCAAAGCCTTAGGCACTTGTAAGAGTACAAGGTGCTGGACCAACCCACTATGAGAAAGCTATATGGATCAAGTCATAAGATTTTCTCATGTATAACCACGTCACAATGCCCTTAGACCTGAGGTCATCATGGATTCCTACATGAGAGTTGCTAAGCTTTGTACTAGTCAAAAGTCACTTTTGACCAGGTGATGATAAAGGCTACGATCGGGCTTGGTGGTTTTTCATGCAGAGGAATATGAATGATCAAGATGGAATTTGTCCATCACACTAGTAGAGAGATATTACTGGGCCCCTTGATGAGTGAGTCTGAGAAATGTATGGTCATACTATAATGAAAGGAGTTTCTGTCTCTGTTATCAGGCTACTCAGGAATCGAGAAAGTAATGGTCAGGAACAAGAGGATGACATTATCCATGCCTTATCCTTGATCGATATATCGTGTGACAAAAGGGATTTGACATGGTTGTATGACAGGTTGCATCGTGATAATGATCCTCATATGAATTGGGTAGTCGTAATGTCTTGCTAGAAGTCGCTTGCGACTTTTGGGTTAGTATAGTTATTGGCCCACTGCCAACTTCATATGGGCCTACAGGGTCGCACACAAGAATAGCCTAACACGAGATAATGTTTACTTTAGGGTGGACGAATTTTATATTTATATATATATATATACATTACTACAAAAAACCAAATCTGTGGCGCTTATAATTGCATTAGTTGTGGCGCTTCCGAAATGCCACCTATCTTAACGCTACTAAAAAAAGCTGTGGCGCTTGGAAGCGCCACAGATTTTTTTATTTTTTTATTAAAAATAACTTCCTGTGGCGCCTGACCTGCCAGGCGCCACAGGAAGCCTACCTCCAGTGGCGCCTGGGATGCCAGGCGCCACAGGAGGCTTAGTTCCTGTGGCGCCTGGCCGGCCAGGCGCCACAGGATCATTAAACCTCCTGTGGCGCCTGGCCAGTCAGGCGCCACAGTAGGTATTGTTTTTTTTTTATTTCCGTTCTGATTTTTTTTAGTATATTTTGTCCTCGTATATTTTTGGGTTTTTCGTATTGGTTTTTTTTTTAGCATATTTTTTCCTCATGCATATATAATTATAGTCTGCAAGGTTTAATAAGAACAATAATAGATAACTTTAAAATGATACCAACAAATGATTGATTAGCTAAAGTAGTAATGAAAATTGTTATACAATATACTGTAAACCTAGCTGAATGAAATATAATACAACAAATTCAACTTGAACAAACATGCATGACACAACAATTATATTGGCAATTAGAAACAAAAAAAAAAACCAGCTAGCTAGTGAATTTAATAGTAAATATAGCTACCTAGGGATTTGCTTAAACACATATTCACACCATTCCTCGATCACTTCATTAACCTGATGGTCTGTCAAAGCGTCACAACGTTGATCTTCATAATACTATAGATAAATACAATCAGACACAAGTTAGAACGAATTAAAATCAGTAAAACATAACTGTCAGGCACTAATTCAATTTCATTACAACACAATATGAAGTACAACTAAATGACTTACTTTTTGAGGAATAAATGGTTGATCATGCATAATAACATCCTTCATAAATTTCATGATATAGTACCCACAATCATTGTCATTAGGTTGGAAAGGGCACTGCAATAATATAATGCAATATTTAACTCTGTTCTTGAATAAAAAGTGTTTAATAACAAAGTCTAAGTAAATTAAAGTCAAATATCAATACCTGTATCTTCTTCCAAGGATAGCTAAGGCGGGGGTCAGTAGCTTTAGAATAGTTTAACCCGACAGACGACCGATACGCAGTCAATGCACTAATAAAAGAAACAGAAAGTTATTACTTTTGGCTATTCAATCATGTTCGCAAATATTTATTTATAGGCACGTATACTTACCTACTGATCAATAGCAACATATCAAAACGGTCTTGTGGAAGACCATTTTTCAGAGGATCCACATAATAAATGCGAGGGCCTGAAGGTTCCGCTGGATTGATAACGATCAATATCCAATGGCGCCTAAAATATGTTTTAAAATTATTTTTTGAACAATCATGTTATGATAGAAGTTAAACAATAAAAAGAAAAATTGTACCAATAATAACTTACCCCGCATTATACGGCACTAAAAATAATGTATTTGCTGTCGCTTTCTTGCTAAAGTAATCTTTCAGCTCATTAGACTGCGCAGTCACATCCATTTTACCCTCATGATGACCAACGAGAAAAGGGTTGACAAATGCGAATTGGACCCTGTGTGTATCCATGAAAACGTCCTGGTCTAAATGCCTGGTATAAAACATACAGACAAATTATGATTAGCTTAAATCAAAAAATATGATTCAGAAAAAAAAAAATAAAGAAAATAAAATAAAATGAAAAAGAAAGCATAATCCCAATATTAATTTTCTCCTTATTATATGTTTTTCCCCTTACAGTTTTAGTTAATATATTTAAAGTTAAACAATATAGACAAATTATATTTTATTTTATTAAATATTAACGTTGATATATATTGATATATTAAACTCATTTTATCCATATTTTAAAATTATTAAATAAGTTAATGACTCAATTAACGAATTATTCAATTTATTATCCTGATTTCAATTTTTCCTATTTTCATTGGGTTTAAATGGGATTTTCTCTATTATAGTTTAATAAAATAATACAAAAAATTATTTTCTTACCTCTACAAAATATATAGCACTAACACAAATATATATTAAATACGTGAAATAATGTTAAATAAATGATTTTGATTTTTGGAAAACAAATAATTTGAAGCAGTTTTAAAAGAAATAACAGTATTATTAAAAGTTAATTTGATTATCTAATTTCAAGTCACTTGTATATTAATTACTGTCGTTCAAATTTATGGTTATATATAACATTTAATTCAATTCTTTCATTATTCTTGTAACTTGTTGCATTAATTTCTTAGAACTAGTGAGCTTGTAACTTGTTGCATTAATTCTTTAGAACTAGTGAGAGTTAAAACACAGTACACACGCCTACAATAGGGATCGGATAAGTCTCTAGTAATGGGAATATATATGTACACACACGCCTACAATACACACACGCCTACAAACAACACACACATTTGTACATTATATATATATATATATAGGTGTTAAATGAAATCATTTGCTTCTTTTTCGATTTTTCCTTTTTTTTTATGACAATAATTGCTAAAGTTGAAAGTGACATTTTGTTGTTATTCTCTTGCATAAAGTTGAACCAATTTAGAAGCAACATTTCCTATACGTACTGCAAATCACCTTTTCAATTATTGTCTACAATTTAGAAGCAAAATTATTCTCTTGCATATGCCAACAAATGACTTATCCTTTACCAAAACCAACATTTCCTATACGGTGCAAAAGTAAATTTAACTATTTAAGGGTAAAATTTAAAAGCTCACATAGTGCAATTACTATGGAGGTGAACTATACTTTTTTTTAAAAAATAAAATATTATCAACATTAATTCAAACTCTTTTAGGTTCAGCGCAGCTCATTAAAAACAAAGAAGTTATGGTACTAATCATTTTTATAACTCTACGATGACTTTATTAATATATCTCCATCATAATAAGTCTAACGCTAGAGGAATCATGAAAATTAACTTTCACAGTTTCACTTGAAAAAAAAATTAATAAAAACAAAACGCAAGTTGAACTTACAGGTTGATCAGTACAGTGGAGTGGGGGACCACGTAATTGCCGTTGGTGACGCAATCTTCAGTGAGGGAAGGAAGAAATTTGAGCTACCAAATGAAGTGGGGACCAAAAACTTGTAGACAATACAAAGAAAAGGGAATAAAAGGGACAGGAGTGGGGTTGACAGTTGGGATAAAACAAAGACGTGTGCTCGTGTGAATGTCGTTTTAAGAAGTGAAGATAAGAAAATGGAAGGAAGGGGAGAGCACGCAGATACTGAAAGTGAAAATGAGAGAGTGAATGATTAAAGATATGAGAAAAAGGTAAAGAGAGGGAGATGGGTGTCGGCACGCGGGAAATGAAAAGAGAATGGGGGGAGAGAGGCGGGAAACATTAAGGATAAGGGGGTGGGGCGGGGTGGGTTCTAATTGGCTGGGAAGGGATAGAAAATCCTAAATTTTATTTTTTATTTTTTAAAAACAGGTCAGGGGTGGCGCCTGACCAGATAGGCGCCACCCCTGAACAATTTTTTTTTTTTTGTTAAAAAAGGTCAGGCACCCGTGACAACAAAATTTTTTTTTTTTTTTAAAAGGATCAGGGGTGGCGCCTGACCAGATAGGCGCCACCCCTGAACAAATTTTTTTTTTTTTTATAAAAAGCATCAGGGGTGGCGTCTGACCAGGCAGGCGCCACCCCTGACAAATTTTTTTTTTTTTTTGTTAAAAAAGCTCAGGCACCCGTGACAACAAAATTTTTTTTTTTTAAAAGGATCAGGGGTGGCGCCTGACCAGATAGGCGCCACCCCTGAACAAATTTTTTTTTTTTTATGTTAAAAGATTGAATAGGCATGCTCCCGGACAACATTTTTTTTTTTTTAAAAAGCATCAGGGGTGGCGCCTGACCAGGCAGGCGCCACCCCTGATCCAGGACCTAATGTGGCGCCTGGCCCTCCAGGCGCCACAGCTGGTTCTAGCAGGTCAAGTGTGGCGCCTGGCCAGACAGGCGCCACACTTAACCATACCAGCTGTGGCGCCTATCCTTTCAGGCGCCACAGCTGGTAGAAAAAGAAAAACATAAAACTTTAAAAAAATAATAAATGAGCAGCTGTGGCACTTCATTAAGGAAGGGCCACAATATGTGCGCCACCTTTCAACCTTTTTGTAGTAGTGATATAATATAAAATTCATTAATAATATTATATAGATATATATTTTCAAAATATATATCTTATAGATATATATATATATATATATATGTGTATATATATATTATATGATATTATTATATTGTGTTAGTTTTAAATTTAATTTATTAAGATATATTAAATTTAATAACTAACATGATAGAGATATAGTCTCTCAGATTTAATTTATGAAGATAAATTAAATCTAATGGCTCTTTATTTGGATTAAATAAATAGGTTAAATTAAAACTGTTGGACAGATTTAATTTAAACTTTTTTTATTTAATTAGCTCATCAAGATAATTAATTGTTAATTAATTTCAAAATGAATGATGATTAATTTTGAAATTTGAAAATAGCCCTCATAGGTTATAAACTTGATAGAGCAGATATATTTATATGCACATGAGAATTGAGAGCTGCAAGTGAAACCCTAGGAGACATTAGAGGCGCTAGCACGCAGTCTCGGTTGGAGAGCATTCGTGTGGATATAGGTAGAGGGAGCAGACCTGACGTGTTGGCTCCTAGAGATCGTGAAAACTCTGAATCATCAAAAGGTATGAATCCTTCCAATTTGGTTTAAACGCCGTTGATAGATCCTCGATTAGGATTGGTGAAAATTTTTAAAATTATTCTGCTGTGCCTACCGATTCTAACAAAGACAACAACCGTCCTTGAAAGGACTACGAGTAGAAATACTAGAAATTTCTCTCCCCTTTACGACAAGTCTTTCGTGCAGAAAAACAAACCTATGACCTTTCTCTCTTGCTTACATATACAAGTCTTATGAGCAGCAACGTTCTCTCCTGCTTACACCACTGTAAGTCTTACGAGCAACAACATTCTCTACTCTTGTATCTTGTAAGTCTTATGAGCAGAAAGTCCTACTAGGAATTCTCTCACTGCTTCTCTTGTAAGGAAATACTCTCTTATAGAGCAAATATGACAAACACTGAAGAACGATATGAATACAGAGAAAATGTGAATAATAGAGACTCGTGAATTTACTTGTGTGAATTCTTGCACGTAGTTGTATTTGATGGTCTCTGGAGCTTTATATTTATAGACATTTGTTTTTACCCATTTGAATAATGATCATTGTGGAGTAGGGCATGTTACTATGGAACGACATGCGTACGTTTGAAATCTTTGATCGCGGTAGGTCGTGCTTGGATGGTCGTAATGATGCTGTCTGCCTTTGTTTGACTTCCTCTGTGTCTTTCTAATGCAAATACTCAAACTCCTATTTCACACTCATAATACATGTTAAATGATGTTATATAATAATAATAAGTGAAAATAAAATGAATAAATATCATTAAACCATATTTGGATTGAACGTGTAAGACTGGTGCATTTTGGCTTCTAGCAGACTATCACTCGAGCACTGTGATGTCTCACTCGAGTGCTGCTTCATTTTACACTATGAGCCACGTCTCTGGACAACACTCGCACCCTGTTTTATCAAGAGTGTGATTTTGTACTTGCAGGTGATGTGGGCTCTCACTTGAGCATACATACTCTTACTCGAGTGAGAAGAATATTTTTTTATAATATACTCTTTGTCTTCAGCACTTGCATAAAAATTTAGAGTTAGATTTCTCACTCGCGGGTGCTGATGTATCACTCGGGTACATGAACTCTCACTTGGGCATGCTGATGCTTCTCTGTTCTGCATGACTCTCAGCCAAATACTCGGAGTCCCTCACTCGCTAGGACTCTGGTGCAGATAAGACCATCACTCGAGTACAGAAACTGTGCTCAAGGGAAGTGTTGATATCTTGTTTCTGACTTTGCTCTCTCTCAAACACTTTCTATCCAACACTTTCATATGCTCAAGTGCAAAACTGCTTCATGCTCGAGTGTTAGTTATAGTGCTCGAGTGCATCAATAAAATTGACAGCTATTGCTCTTTGTCAAACACTTTTTGTCCAACACTTACATGTGCTCGAGTGTTAACTCTGTTGCTCGAGTGCATCAGTAAAACTGATAGCAGACATCTCTAAACTTTGCCATATGCATTTAGTAACTTTGCAATCATTGTCTAGACGTGTAAAAACATACTTTGCATGCAATTACCTTTTGTTATCATCAAAACTTGGAATCTAACACTTGTTAATCTTCGGTTCACCATCAAAACAGATTATTGGAGAAATTTTTTCATCTCAAGTCATGACCCAGCATTCCAGGTAATTGTTATTTCCAATTCATAAGACATGTATGTATCTATTTAATATTAACTTGAGTGTTATGTGTTTACATAGGAATTAAGCCAAGTAAATTAGAGGAGGGTGAAGAATGTTACTGCAAGTGTTTAACCTAAGTGGAGAGTAAATTGGGTTATTACAGAAAATTCCTTTTGCATATAAAAATTGATTGGGAATTTAAAACAGTTAAGAGCTAGAAAAAATATCACCGAAGTGTACACCGGGAGCTATACTAGTTCAGCCACAACCACTTTGTCCTATGTCCAATCCTCATTGCTTCTTTGAGTATTTCACTATATCTTCTAAGATTCAGTGGGTTCTTGGTTCCTCAGTAACCAGCAAGTTCCTTCACCGAACACTCGCTCCCCTTTACACGTTGTAATGAAATCCCCAACTTAAGGTTCCACAACCTTAAGTTATCTCAATAACAAATATTGAGCTTGTAATGAAAATTTCTCTCAGAAAGCAAATATATAATCACTGAAGTACATGAAAAAATATAAGAAAAATAGAGCACTGAGAATATGTTGATCGACGTATGTTTATGTGTTCTCAGTTGTTTTGTGTTATGTTCTTCATTGAATGTTCCCATATTTATAGTTGAATTTGTAATCGCCATTGGAACCATTTCAACATGTCTGTTAGAGTCACGCAGCCAAGTTTGACCATTCTTCAAACTTAAAAACTATCCGTTGTGCGGTAGTTAAGAGTTCGGACGTTGTGGATGTTATGTTTAACTTTTCTCTTAACACATAATCTCTTCATTGTTTCTCTACAAATATACTCAGAATACTAACACAATGAAAGATTAATCATATATATAACAAATTAATAAGTAACAGATTAGAATTATCCTTTGTGAACTTATTACTTGAGTGGCCACTCTAGTCATCTAAATCTATCACTCGAGTGATCCATTGAAAAATATGGCAGAGAGTTAAGTCAACGACTCTTGACTAGATCACTCAAGTAGTGTAACCCCCTGCCTTAAATAGCGTAATTATAATTCAATATTACGTAATTAAATTGGTTTAGAGACCGTCGAATAGTTCAAAACTCATTTAGAACTCCCTGTGAAGTAGGGACTTTATAAAATTTTCAAAACTTCTTTCCTATTCCGATCTCAAGTTCAATTATCGAATATAATCACCTGTGCAGTTAATTCACATTCATTCATATCAGAATATCTAATAGCAATCCCGGCAACCCCCGGGTTCTATTCATACACAAAAAGCGTTTACAACCTCCATATAGGGGACTACACAACTACGTTCAACTATTCTTTACAGCAACCATAATATACAGACACCCTGTCCAACAGGTTTAACCAACATAACCAAAATAAATGTCCCTACAGGATTCTAACCGCTCCGGGTCGTACGCTTCTCCTTAGAGCCACTCGCCCTGTCTGAAAGGTTAGTTAAAGGAAAGAATGAGATTCAAGAGAATCCCAGTAGTAACAAAACATTTATACCACACATAAGCACACAGCATGTAAGCAAATCATCATACAGCAGCAGCACCACAAATCACACTCCACCCTCATCCCCTTTCTCCGCCGGGAAGGCACACCGCCTAACCCGAACCGTTGTTAGCTACTCAGGGACTATTGGCGTGGCAGTGCATACATATAGCCTTATAGCCCATACAGCTATTCGGCTTTCACAAATGGCCCGTCGGCCTCCACAAATAGCCTTTCGGCTCACATAATCACATATATCACACCTCATCCTCATCCCCTTTCTCCGCCGGGAAGGCACACCGTCCTAACCCGAACCGTTGTTAGCTACTCAGGGACTATTGGTATGACGGTGTTTACACATATTCACAATGTCGCAGCATACGAGTTTATCACAAATCAATGATAATACACACATACAATGCATCACATATGGTACGAAAGAAAAGTTACTACCTCGTTCCTTCCTGACGTTTGCAGGCTCAGTGGGCTCACGAGGACGGCAAATGTCGAATCCTATAAACCAAAGTAGGGACAATAAATCAATCTCTTTTCCAAGTTTCCTAATTTCATAATACTTTATGTTGGTTCTCATTTAGACTCTTTAGGTGGCTATTTTAGGCCTAAACATATGCCTAAAGGGTTGGGAAAGACTATACCCAAAACCACCTTTCAAAAGTGCAAAACACATATTTTTGGGGGTGGGCCGCAGCCCAAAATCCATGGGCTGCGGCCCAAAACTGCCCAGAAACATTTGGGCTGCGGCCCAGAATCCTTGGGCCACGGCCCAAGGCTGTCCAGAGACGCACAGAAACATTTGGGCTGCGGCCCAACATCCTTGGGCCGCGGCCCAAGAAAATCTAGTTTCTGGCTGAACTTCCAAAACTCATAACTAATTCAGGAAAAATCGAAATGGGGTGATTCTAAAGCCAAATGAAAGATATTTAAGTCCTCTTTCAAGGAAAAATATTGGCCATAACTAGAAATCACCACAAAAGTCCAGATTTACCAAAAACCTAACATTGTACCAAAACAGGGTCCAGCTTTGATGCCACATTTTGGACAGTTCAAACTCCCAGCTCAAAAATCGAAATGACACAAAATTTATGTCCATTTTGAAGCTTGAGATGTGAACTTTAAGACTGGAAAGTTTCATAATTTTTCAACATCATTTGCCCAGTCAAAACGTCCACACCATCTGACTGCCCAAAACAGGCTTACATTGGACAGATTTTCCAGATTTTGCCAATTGGTTTCCAATGGTCCCTAATTTCAAATCACATACTATTTTCACACAATTTGGCTTAAGGAACACATTGGAACCATCAAAATGACCAAATTCAACTCCCATTGACATATTGCTCAACAACTACTACATGTCTCACTCTTGATCATAAAACCACTCAAAACTTCATTCTAGCAAATTTCCCTTATTCAACTTCAAATCAAATTCTAATCACTCCCAAGTGCCAAAACTGACCAAATGAACAGTGATACTCTAATCAAAACCTACCCTTCACTTAACATCATAATTAGGTTAAATTTCCAGAATTCTCATTGATTAAGCAAACATCATAACATATATACCAAAGTTCATCATAAACCTACCTCTTAAACTTGCTGAAATCAACACCTTGATTCCACCAACTTTCAGATTTGTCCAACAATCAAACACCACTTTTCACAAATCTGAAAACATAGCAAGGGAGCTCTTAACCATTTGAACAAAATCAATGAAGGTGAAGTGAGCATTTAGAGTTAAATACTCACCTAAAATTCCAACCCTTTCTTTCTCTTTCTTGCTTAACTTCAGCGAAAATGGAGAGAATGGAGAGAGATGAGAAAGAAATGAGATATTGAAGATGATGATTCATTGTTTAATTGCTCACACACACATACAGCCGACTTGAAAGGGAGAGAGAGGTAGAGTTTGAAAGTTTTGACTTCATCTATGATCCATAATTTGACACTTGGCACCATCTCCTTCTCCCTACCATGATTTCACATAGTTTCCCATGCACAAGATTCCACCCTTTGGTCTTTCAATCTTAGCCATTGATCTTGATTACCAAGGGGTTTCCTCAATGATATCTAATCAGTCGGTTGGTAAATTTACCGTTTTGCCCCTGATTATCACAATGCACAATTATCTACTTTAAAAATGCTCAATTAAGATTAATTACATCACTTTGAAGTTACTAATCCTTGGTCACAATCCAGGATATTACAAGTAGTTCCTTGAGTGATTCAGAGGCATCTCTCGAGTGATCCTTTCAAAATATTAGCAGAGACCTCACTGCCTCAATCTTACCTGGTAACTCAAGTGATCCTTTGTCATTACTCGAGTAATCCCTCAAGTAACACCATGAGAAACTGGGCAAAGAGCTTCTGGAACTTTTTGACACACATTAATCCAGTGGTCACTTGAGTAATGAAGGATCATTACTCAAGTGATCCCTTCAGAAATCTGCAAGTGATACTTTCTCCTATTCTATGACTTCTAATTCTTCTTTATTACTCGAGTGCCTGCTCGAGTGATGGATTTGCATGCATCAAGAATTCAATTAATTTGTTCAAAACTTTTTTGTCTATTTTCAAAACCTTTTGTAATATTAATCCAATCTTTGTTATCATCAAAACATATGGATCTAACATTCCCCCCTTTTTGATGATGACAAAACTTGGTGATTTTTTAACAATGTATTTGAAAGCATTTCGAAAGATTAACCTTCAACTACGATCTTATGCCTTTAAAATACTTGACTTCTTTCCAATAGTCCAGAATAAACTTGGATATTTCAAAACTTTTTTTAAATCAATGATTTTGAAACTTATATTTTGAAATCATTTTGATTTTGGTATTAATAACTTTAAAAATCCTAACACTTAAAGCTCCTTTGAATCCAAATCTAATGAATGTAAAACTTTGATATATTGAAATCATTTTGAATTCAGTGAGTTTGAAATCTTTACCATTTGAAATCATTTAAATTAATAACTTAGTTTGAATTGAAACCTGTAATCTTCTGACATACACAATGAAAAGCCCATTAGTCCACAACATAATTAGATTATTGAATTAATAACTTGAAGTAAATTCAAGAAAAATATACATATATCAAAATATAGTACAAAAGTCAAAAGCTACTCCCTAAATCCTAATACACCCATATCCCCAAAAACTTTATATCTGTGCAACATCATTATCAATTTTCAAAACATACTTCTAGTTCTTCTCCCCCTTTTTGTCTTCATCACAAAGGTCGGAATCAATTGAAAGAAGAGTTAGAGCTAGATGGCTGGATAATGGAGATGGGAGTGACAAAGAGAGGTTTAGGTCCAGAGTCATATAAGACACCCTAATTAGAAGTATCTGAAGATGATGGTTCAGGCTCAGGGATATTTAGTGGAGGAATTTAAAGAGGATTCTCTAGAGGATTTTGTGGTGCTGGGATCTAAGAAGTAACTTCCACCTCCTCTGTACCAGTAGGTTACAATGATCACTAGATGAAACAATGCCTCCTCAGTGCCTACAGGTGAAGCAATAGGTGTTGGCACTGGTTGGGGCTGGACTGGCTTGTTAGGGTCATCGAGAGTAATGTGAACTGGTTCAGATGTGGAAGGATCAGGCATAGTAAAAAGAGAGTTACTAGTAGTGGTAGTGGGTACGATAGGAGTAGGAATAGTAGAAAGGCTAGGCTTAGAGGATGGAATTGCCTCAGGTGCAGTAGTAGGCATAGATGGACTGGGGGTAGATAAACCAGGTGCCATGGCGTAAAGCTTTGCCTGTAATAATCGCATGAGATTACCAAGCTCTTGAATGGCAATCCCTTGTGCTCACTACTTTGCTGGCATTGATTCATTGTGTTGGCTCATACTGATCACTAATTCTCCTATCTTGTAGTTTATGTGAGTGATGAGGTCCGCATTGGTATTGGCAATATCTATATGAAAGCCCTTAAGAACATTTTCCATAAACGTCTACGATACAAAGAATGATGGCAGAGTAGTAGATGTATGGGGAGAAGACTGTATATTATCTATCCGACTTGTCTCAATCTCAGTCCTTTTCTTCTTCTCTGGGCTAGACTCAAGCGGTTTCTTCAGGAGAATATCAATGTTTAATTTCCTAATTTGATTTCTTCCTACTGAGGCTAGCCTCTCAATAGGCTCATTTTTCTCCAAATACCAAATCTTATTCCTTTTCAAGAATAAAGATATAAGCTAGGGAAAAGGCATTGGGGTGGTCAAATTTATATTGAACCTATATCTCTTGATTTCAATAAAGATGAGCTCACTTAAGTCCTTCTAGTCTTTGAGAATAATGGAGGCTATGTTTCTAAAATCTCTCCCTATGAAATGTGTGAAATTGTTTGACTTATAAACCATAACTGTAGAGTAGATATACAATAGGACTATGTGTAAGTCACACATATCACTAGGATTGAAGTTGAGTAGTCCTACTCTATCTCTGAGCCTCAGAATGGTAAACAATTGATTTTGAATCAAGATTGGGATATATGTCTTCAGGAGGGTCCTCTATCCCTAACTAAGTGTTGATTTTAGAGGTTGATATCAAGAGCTCATATCCCCTAACCTTAAATACCAATTTTTCTTCTATAGAATCTCTAAGGGCATCATTGACTGGCTCTATATTACAATAGAAGTGTCTGACTATCTTTGTGCAAAAAGGAAGTTTAATTGTTAGCCAGGGCATATAAGACCCAAGATAATGACCCAGCTTAAATTTCAATACCTCTTAAAGAAGATCGAGGTCAATGTAGTGCATCATGCATACTTTTCTCCTTGAAAAGTGATCATTGAACGTTTTAGTCTCCTCTAGCATCTTCACATTGAAGCCCTTGGGTGGAAATGTAATTTCTTCTTCTTTTTCTCCCTTTCCTTCTTAAGGTGGTGACTTAGAGGATTATCCTTGCTTCCTTCCTCTAGACTTGGAAGCCTCATCTAGCATACTTGCCATTACTTGGGCAAGTTTTCTATCATACTTGGATCCCTTAAAGGTTCCCCAGACCAAGAGAGAGTGTCAGATGAAGCTGAGGAAGGTGAGGATAGCACTATGGTTTCCTTGCTTCTGCTAGGAAGAATGGCCTTCTTTGTTTAAGCCCTTGTGGCAATAGGCTCCTTGATTACAATTGTTTTGGCTTGAGCCTACGGTTTTGGTTTTGGCTTTGAGATGCTTTTCAATTTCTTGGTTAGAGGTGATAGAGGAGATTCATATGGTTGTTGAGGATCAGAAGAACCAGAAAGAGTATTAGAAAGAGGAGTTTTAGTTCTAACAATTGTGATAGAGAAAAGAGAAGATTTTTAGAAAAATATTGTCTGACATATGCTATTTAGGGCTTAGAGATTTAAAAGATTTGAGAGGTTTTTCATACTAAAATATAGTGGGTTTTGATAGAAATGAAGTGAGAAAGAGTTTATGAAAATTTATTGGAATCTCGAAGAGATGTTATGAAAAATGATTGAGTTGTGACATATAAATAGAGCCGGTAAAATGGGATCAACCCGAGGGTTGCGGGTTTTGACAGGGTTAGGGTTGGCTATTTTCAGGCCCATAAAACTGCGGGTTGCACAAGCCCGTACCGCTTAACCCACGGGTTGGCCCGCAATTTTTTTTGTTTTTTTTGGCCCTCTTGTTCAGATGGGCTCGGCTTGGGCTTGGACTTAGAGTCTGAATATGATCCCTGCAGGCTTGCTCCACTGCCTCTACACTCTACAGCTCAATATCTCAACTCCTCGAATCTCGATCTCCACAGCTCCGCAATCGACCAGACGACCACATCGCCCCCTAAACCTAACCCTAAATGACAAGATCCAGACTGCGTCTTCCTCCCTCGCCTTAGCCCATCGCCCTGTCGCCCGTCGCACGTCCCTGTGTATGGTGCTCCCATAGTCCCACTGTTCCGGCTTCTCTGTCACTCCTCAACCTCAGCCCTTCTCGTTCTCGATCGCTCAGCTGTTGTAGCTCCCTCCTCTACCTTCGTCGCTCCTCTACGCTCTGACTGTCAGCCTTCGTCAAGCCAGTGCCCAGTGCCCACAATCTAAGGCAAGACTTTATAATTTATTGCTTTTCTTATTTGCTTTTATTTCTGTCTCCTTGTTCAGTATATTGTGGTCTCTTGGATGTTGTTGGGGCCTGTGAGGATGATGATGATGATGAGTTAATGACATTGACATCCCTCAAGTATCCATTTATTTTCGTTAGAGCATACAAATTTTGGTGCATCTCCATTGAGGGAAAGGGTATGGGAGTGGATTTATCATCATTTTCTTCATGTATTGTTTTGCCCAAACTATTGCAAGTCATTCTTTTGCTTTGTTTCGTATTCTGATAATATCACCAGAATCATATGGAGGATCTGATGTGCCTAAGACATATCCTAGATGAGAGAACTATCATTGTATCAAGTTTAGCTCTACATATTTTACATTGGCTTCACTTGCTTTGTGTGACTGTGTCATTACCTCATTAGTATATTTTGTTGCAGTTTTTATAAAAAGAAAAAGATGGATTCATGTGCTGTGCCTGTGAAGGAAGGTCAAGTACTTTGGGTTAATCTACAAAGTAGTGAAGAAACAGTTGTGGAAGGCCAAGCTGCACAATCACAAGCACAACCGGTAAGGGCAGTACCTATCTCTACTGCCTCTGGGCAAGATTTGGAAGATAATTCAAGTAGAAAGCGGAAAAAGAGAGCCACATCTAGGGTTTGGCAGTATTTCACTAGAGTTACAATAGAAGGTAAAGCAAAGGCAAAATGTAAGGGGTGTGGGAAAGACTATATAATAGGAGGTAGGGATTATGGGACTTTAAGCCTCAGGCGCCATATAAGTATTTGCAATTCACTCCCAAAGTATAAAGACATTGGTGCTATGATGATAGACCAAGAAGGAAAACTTAGAGCTAGACAAATTGATCATAGCATAGCTAGGGAAAAGCTTGCTTTTGCTATCATTAAACATGATCTCCCCTATTCCTTTGTTGAGTATGATGCAATTAAGGATTTCCACACTTATCTAAATCCTGATTATAAATGCATTTCTAGAAAAATTGCTGTTATGGATGTATAGAATTTTTATGTTAATCAAAAAGAGATCTTAAAGAAAACAATAATGAACAGCCCTGGTAGAGTGTGTTTAACTTCTGATTGTTGGACTTTAATAACTAGTGAAGGATATCTTTGTTTGACTATTTATTTTGTTGATGAAAAATGGAAATTGAATAGCAAAATTCTTGCTTTCTCTAGGTTGGATCCTCCTCACTCCGGTCTTGAATTGGCTACAAGGGCTCATGATATATTGCTTGAGTGGGGTATTGATAAGAAAGTTTTTTCTATCACTCTTGACAATGCTTCTGCAAATGACAGTATGCAAAATTTATTAAAAGAAAGGTTGCTTTTGGGTAATAGCTCGATATGCAATGGGGATTTTTTACATGTAAGGTGTTGTGCCCATATCTTAAATCTCATCGTTCAAGAGGGTTTAAAGGTAACTAGTAAAGTTGTTCATAAGATTAGGGAGAGTGTTAGATATGTGAAGCAATCTCAGGTGTGTTTGATAAATTTCAAAAAATGTATTGATCATGTTGGGGGAATTGATGGTTCAGTTGGTTTACGATTAGATGTTGCAACTAGATGGAATTCCACTTATACAATGCTTGAAAGTGCTCTTAAGTATCGTCGTGCTTTTGCTTATTTGTTTATCATTAATGCCAATTATCGTCATTGTCTAACAAACCCAGAGTAGTCTAGAGTAGAGGCAATGCACTCTTTCTTGGAGCCATTTGCACTTATAACAAACTTGTTTTCTGGGTCCTCATATCCGACATCTAACATGTATTTCATACAAATATCAAGAATTGAGTTAATGTTGAAAGCTTATGTGGACCATGATGATCCTGTGATTCAAGATATGGCAGTGAGAATGCTTGAAAAGTTTGACAAGTATTGGAGTGTTTATATTGACATTCTTTCTCTTGCTATTATTCTTGATCCTCAGATGAAATTAAATGTCATTCAATTTTGTTATGCGAAACTTGATCCCTTAAATTGTGATGCCAAGGTTGAACACATTAAGAGGAAGTTATACTATGTGTTTCATCAGTATAATGATATGGGATCTTCATCATCATCTTTAGTCTCTTTTGTTGGGTCTTCTTCAAGTTCCAATTTCCAAGAATCATGGGAAACATATTCAACAACCACTCATCCCTCTTCCTCTTCCACCAAAAGTAATGAAGACAACTACTTATTATGTTTTGCTGTAAGCTTGTAATTCTTGAATATTTCATTCTCTTTCTTTACTGTTATTTTTATTTGATTAGCATTATACTAATACTCTACTTTTAACATTATATGATGTAGGATTATCTTGAGAGCATGAGCAAACACACTGTATCAATGTGTAAATCTGAGTTGGACAATTATTTGGAAGAACAAACACTTGATCCCACATTGTATGTCAAATTCAATGTTTTGGAATATTGGAGAACTAACTCACCTCGTTTCCCATGTCTTGCAAGAATGGCTTGTGACATTCTTAGCATTCCTATTACTACAGTTGCTAGTGAATCAGCTTTTAGTATTGGTTCACGAGTTCTCACAAAGTATCGAAGTAGTCTCCTTCCAGAGAATGTTCAAGCCTTAATTTGTACTCGTAATTGGATGCTTGGTTTTCCTAGTACTGGTAATATGTGCCCATTTAGTATTTACCTTATATCTACCAAAATACTAATTTTGTAATTGAGCAATATAGGAAACTATGAACTATTAATCTAACTTTGTTTTTTTGCATTTTGTGGGATGTGTGGCAGATGGATTTGAGGCTGAGGCAAAGGAGGAAACTATTAATGTTTCCCTTGCTATAGATGCTACTTCAATCCAGAATTCCAATAGATGAAATGGGTAAGGCAACCAGAATTGGCATTTAGGAACAAAAATGCCTCTAATGATTAATAAAAAAAATTTGTGTTGCTGAATTGCCATTTGTGGGAAGTTTATAAAGAACTGATTTGAGGAGGCTTCTTGTATTCCCCCACTATTGCCTGCTCTTTTGAAATCCTTATAACTAACCAAGCTTTAGAATTATTTGCTTAAATGTGGTTAGATCTTGGAAGGGAATTTTTTATCTGATTTATCTTATTTTCAATCTCATCTCCTTGCTTTGCTGCATATTCTCTCATATTCTGTATTAATTAATTATGAACTAGCTCACCTTGTCATTCTTTCCTTATTACATAACTAGTCCTATCACTAATACAGAATGCAAACAATCATGCAATATTTTTCAATTCTGATTCTTAGGGCACATGCAATCATTTCAATTCTAACATTTACTCCTTATTCTTTACAATTCATCTGCTTTGGTTTTAATTTCTTATTTTGTTATCATTTATTTTAGTTGATTATTCCCCTTCCAGGACAGTTCCTGCGATATTTGGAGTCTGCAGGAAGACAGAATCCTGCACAGGTCGTGAGTGAGCTGATATTCATAGAAGTAGACCTCAACTAGCACTTGTTTTGTATGTTTTGAAGGATTTAAAAGACTTTCATTTGAATTATTTAGGCCCAGCGAGCTATAAACTGTTAATTGTTATGTAAAGTATTGTATATTAATATGGACTTGTCACTTGTGATTAGTGTATTTCTAACTTTACTACCTTCTGCCTTCTGTGAGTTATGTCAGTTCTGTGCTAAAAAAAACTTTGTGCGGGCTGCGGGCCAGCCCACAAACCCACAGCCGTGGGTTAGGGTTGTTGTTTTTTCAGCCTGCGAGAGTGCGGGCTGCACAGGCCCGCACCGCACAACCCGCGGGCTGGCCTGTATTACCAGCTCTATATATAAAGCCCTAGCATCCAATATCACTCTAGTGATCTTGAGGCATACTCGAGTGGTCACTCAAGTGAGCATACCAAAAATTAAAAAATAAACAAATTTAAATGTGTACTTGGCATAAATAATATTGTAATTACCCATGTACATTCCCTATTTGATTTGATGTCACATTAAGGCAGATTTGAGTTGAAACTTGGTTGATTTTTGATCTGTAGTCATGACCACTCGAGGGATCACTAAAGTGCTTCTTTGGAATCACTCAAGTGCTTACTTGAGTAAATAGTTTCCTCAACTTCAAATTCAACCGTTATGCCATTTCTTTTGAATTTATTTAACTTGAATGCTCTCTGCCTTTACTTTTAAGGCATTACTCAAGTGGTCACTCAAGTGATGTTGACCATTACTGCTAGTTATTACTCGAGTAATGCATATATCTCTTGAAGTTATCACTTGAGTGATTTGTCCCTCTATTTATCCCTATTTTTCATGTCCCATAAAAGAGTATTAAGGTCCTACAAAAAAAATTTCTAGATACTCCGAAGCTTAAGTTAGTAATCATCAAAACATCACTAAATATCATCATCTAATAATTTGTAAACACTAGACAACTTACAATTCATTAGGGTTGACCCTTCCCAATTCTCTTCTAATCAATAAAAATTGATCTTTTTCCAGGGGTTTTGTAAAGATATCAGCTAATTGAAGATGGGTTGAAATGAATATTACTTTGACATCTTTCTTTTGAACATGATATATGATGAAGTGATGTCCAACACCGATGTGCTTGGTTCTTGAATGTTGAACCAATTTCTTTGCCAAGCTTATTTTGCTAGTGTTGTCATAGTAGATAGATATCTCTTTTAAATATATACCAAGGTCTTGTAGTTGTTGCATTAGCCACAATACTTGTGCACAACAACTTGAAGTTACAACATATTCAACTTCTGTTGATGAAAAAGATACTGTGTTTTGTTTCTTGCCAAACTATGACATAAGTGAGCCTCCAAGAAACTGATATTGTCTACTAGTACTCTTTTGGTCAGTCTTGTACCCTCTATGATCAGAGTCTGGACATGTAACTAGGTATTCACTTCTTCCTTTAGGATACTAGAGACCTAATTCTGCTGTGTCGGCAAGATATCTAAAGATAAGCTTGACGGTTTAGCATGTGATTCTTTTGGTGCTGATTGATTTCTTGCACACTTACCAACACTGAATTGGATACTAATTCTGCTTGCTGTGAGATAGAGTAATGATCTAATCATTCTTCTATATTTTGTGATGTTATAATCTTTTCCCTTGACATCAGCATTGAGCAACATGGTTGAACTCATAGGTGGGTCCATACCATTTGCTTCTTCCATTCCGTATTTCTTCAATAGCTCCTTCAAATACTTTGTTTGAGATATGAAAATTCCATTATTTCTCTATTTGATTTGTAAACCAAGAAAGAAATTCAATTCTCCCATCATTAAATCTTAAGCTCCCCCTGCATTATCTCAGAAAATTCTTTGCACAGAGTTTTATTAGTAGCACCAAAAACAATATCATCAACATAAATTTGAACAATTAAAATATCATTTCATTTTCATTTTGTGAAATGTGTTGTATCGACATTTCCTCGTACAAATCCTTGATGAATGAGAAATATACTAAGACTTTTATACGATGCTCTTGGGGCTTGTTTTAAACCGTATAAAGATTTTCTTAGTTTAAAAACATGGTCAGGCATAGTCACATCTTCAAAACCTGTAGGTTGATCTAAATATACTTCTTCCATGATGTCGCCATTTAGAAATGCACTCTTTACATCTATTTGATATAGTTTGAATCCTTTAATGCATCCAAAGGCCAAGAGTACTCGTATAGCTTCCAATCTAGCCACTGGAGTATATATTTCCTCATAATCAATTCCTTCTTCCCAATTATAGCCTTTGGCCACCAATTGTGCCTTGTTTCTGACAATGATTGCGATTTATCAAGTTTGTTCTTGAATACCTATTTTTTGCAAATGATCGGATGATCCTTAGGTCGGGGTACCAAATCCTAAACTTGATTTCTTTCAAACTAGTTTAGTTCTTCTAGTATTGCTATTACCCAATCATTGTCTGATAAGGCTTTGTCAATGCTAGAAGGTTTGACCTCAAAGATGAATGTAGAAAAACTAACTTCATTAAAAATTTTGTTTCTGGTTTTCACTCCTTTATTCACATCTCTTATGACTTGTTCTAGGGGATGACTCTTGTTATATTTCTAGGCTTAAGGTTGTCTTAGTGATTTTTCCTCTTCCTTGGCTTGATCATTTTTAGGATTGTATGGTTTTGGATTAGGTTGTTCATTACCCTGATTTAATACCATTTCCTACTCATCGTCAATATTTTTTCAGAGGATTCAAATTCATCGAATACAATATGAACTGATTCTTCAACAACACATGTTTTTTATTGAAAACTCTGTATGCCTTACTTCAATTAGAATAGCCTAGTAATAATCCTTCATCAGTTTAGAATCAAATTTTCTAAGGTTATCTTTACCATTATTATGAATGAAACACTTACAACCAAAGATGTGTAGATGAGTGAGATTCGATTTCCTTCCTTTATATAGTTCGTAAGGTGTCTTTCCAAGTTTTGTTCTGATGTAGGCTTTGTCTAAGATGTAGCATGTTGTGCTCATTACATCAGCCTAGAAGAGTTGAGACACGTTCTTTTCATTCAGCATTACTTTAGCCATTTCAGTGAGTACTATGTTCTTTTGTTCAACGACTCCATTTTGTTGAGGTGTCCTTGAAGTAGAGAAGTTGTGATCAATGCCATTAGTGTCACAGTAATTTTCAAAGGCTTGATTCTATAATTCTCTACCGTGATCTATCCTGATACCTGTAATAGACATACCTTTCTCATTTTGCACTTTGATCAACCCATGTCATGTGAGTTCACAGAATAAAACTAGGTTTGAGAATGTAGTATAGTAGCTCAACCTAGGTTGTTCTTGTGAGGAGATTAATTTCCAAGTTTCTAAGTAGTAGAGTGATAAAAAACCTTAAAGTTGTGAAAAATCATTTTAAGAAATTTCATTTGTAAACTAATGAAGTAAACTAACCTAAAGCAATATTTTTGTATTTTTCTGGTTTTCAAGACAACGAAGCAAATTTAGTTGAAATTAATAATAGAAACAAGATAAATTCAGTTAACTAATATAATGATGAAATGGGATTCCCTTGAGTTGAGGTTTTAGTCTTCCTTGCTTTCTAATGATATGAATTCCTTAATGAGTCAAGAGGATGGAACTAAGCTACCACTAGCTCCATACTTGCAATAATCATTTAATTCATTCTACTGAAGCAATTAAATGAATACCACCAAATAATTCAGACTCAAGGAGATGAATAATCAACTTCCAATTCTATCTTGTAATTACCATTACAAATGTTCAACACATTCAGTTTAGTCATTTACAATCCACTTAACCAAGTTGGAATAAACAACTCAACCTACTCCTATTTTGAATCACACAAAGCTTAATTAATCAGCTCCTAGCTCAACCACCAAGTTTAATCACTTGGCATAAAACAATCTAGATCACAATTACATACTTCACCAAGCTACATAATCATGAACTAGAAAGAGAGCTTAAAGGAATTCCATTAAAGTTTAGAAGCTCAAAGCATTACCCAACTCCTCTCAATCTCTTCATTTAAGTCTAGCCCATCTCCTCTACGCCTCCTCTTATCTTTTCTTACTTTAACCATTTCGGTTAGCACCTTTATCTTTCCATTCTTTTCATGTGGTCCCTCCTTATTCAATCTCATAGCCGCCTCTCTCTATTCAACAATGGCTCCACTTTTCTTTTGCTTCTTTAATTCTCTCTAGGTTAAAAGTGAGTTGTGCTATATCATCATCTACAAAATTATATTCGCAAAGGTAATATCTTTTACTCACAATTAAAGAAGTAATGGGTATAATAAAAATTAATTAAAAATATAGCAATTTAACCACTATAATTCCCAAATTATTCTTTCACTAAAATCTCACATTAACACTTGATTAAGCCCAAAATATTCAATTAAGTCCCACAAAAGACTAATATTAATTAATAAAAATATATAAATATTGAGCTCTATCAATTCCCCTACACTTAAGCTATTGCACTCCTGGGCAAAACATTAAACTCATCACTAGGTCAAGAGGGATGAAAGTTGAAAGAATAGGCAAGATAAAGTTTCAAGGATCACACTTAGTCAAATAACAAGGTATCCTGCAATTCAAATTCAATGAACATACCAAAAATTGAAGTAGTTAAAGCAATGTAAGGTTTAATTACTATGAGCTTAATTGGAAACCTTAACTAGGATAAGTGTTTGTACTCTTCTCTCATATAAGTTAGTTTTTCACTCACATCCACTTAAACCACACTCTATCATAGGCTTGTAGTATTTCTAAGCTCTCCACTACTTGCAACAATGGCATAAACAAATCCAAAGGACTTTGTAGGTTTGTAATGTTGAATAGGCTAAATAATGGAAAATGTAACAAACACTATGCTTGCACCAAATAATTTGCTAGATCACTTAGCACTATAGAACTAACTTAATTCACATGTTTTACTATTGTGACTTTATTTCTTTCTTTGAATTTTTCTTCTGTTTTTTTATTCACATTTTTTTCTCTTTTTCTTCTTTTCTATTTTCTTTCTTTTGACTATTCACATGGCATTTTCTTTTCTTTTCCTTTTTTAATATATAATAGCACTCTCTTCTTCTTTTTTTCAAATAGTGCTAGGAAAAACTTGATAAATGATGTAAACATAGCATTTGTATAATGAAATAGAAATAAAAGTGAAAGGCTCAAAGGGGTAAACTAAGGTGAATGATGAATGGTTTGTGTTTGGGTAAATGGGTAATAAAATGAATGCCAATGTCATCTATATTCATACCATTGCAAAATGTAGCCTCAAGCAAGAAACAAAACAAGTTCTAGAGAGTAATAATCTAGGTAGATAAATCACACAGTGAAATGAACAATTAGGCCCAAAACACCTTCCAACTAGGCTTTTTATTCCCTAACAAAATCATCCAAATTAATCCATACATCATTAAAAAACTTGAATTTTGTGGCAATTCACTAATTTAAGGCAAGTTTCAACCATGAATCCAACTAAGAGTAATTGAGATACTTGATCATGACTAAAGGCTTCAAAAATCTCAATGAATTGGACCAAAAACAACAAAGGACACAAGCAAGAGACAGAGGCATAGGATATCATAGTGAAATCCATCATTAGAATAAACACAATCCCCCACACTCAATCCTTACATTACCCTCAATGTCATACACAAAAACAAAGAACCTAGACGCACTTATCTCTTAGGTGAAGTGAATGTTGTGAAGTCCAATTCAAGATTAAAGCACAACACATCATCATCACAAGGAGAGAGAGAAGATAAGACATTAGTGGAAATAGTTCTTAGAAATTAGGCATAAGGATAAGAGAAAAAGGTAGTGTAGGATAAGGCTAAGCACAAGAGTATGATTTAAAATGGAGTTTATTCAACTGAGAAAGCAAACAAACAAACTACTTTTTACTACTGGTAAGTCCCTCCCCTACACTCATTCAATAGCATATGTCATAAAATAAAATAAGGAATAAGGTAAGGAAATAGACTACCGTGTAATCATAGTGGCTTGTAGCTAGATAAGAAAATCAAAAGGAAGCTTAGTGTTTTGCTCCTCAACGGTTTAGGCCTAAGTAGGAGTAGAGTTTCCCAAATCCAAAGATAATAGGAATGAAGGCAACCACCTAGAGAATAAGCCTACAAAGAATTAACCAAAACAACAACAGTACCTACTCTAAGGATGCCACATGAATCAAAATACTTAAATCTATGGAAAGCATTAGGACCAATGAAATGACATAATGGTGTGTGTAATATGAGAAGACTAGAGTCGGGTGCATTCGATAACAAGTGCTTCTCACAACCAATAAAATCAACTAGTGGAATACAACAAGCAATACTAAGTATCAAAGAATCAATTTGCATTTCAGTAGTAGTAGTGACATATTCATGCACTACTATATGATCTATAGCATAATCCAAGTGAATAGAATCACTAACAACATCAAATCCTAATAAATTAGGAGGTAAATCACATGATAAGATTTGGGAATAGGAGTCATGAATATGCTTGACATCATCTAGTACAGAAGTATGATCATCACAAAGCACAAAAATAGGTCCAAGCAATTCAAGTGAATTAAGGTGAATCTTACTTGCTAAAGCAAAAGTATTGACAATTGAAACAATGGGTACATGCTTGTCATCATAAAATATGTGGACATTGAACTATTGCAAACAAAGATTGACCTTAGGATTAGTGATCAATTATGATTTAACATCTTTTTCTTCACTCTTGTAGGAAGTGGAAAGTGCAAAATCCAATATAGAATTGGAGTGCATCAAGTCACTTTCACAAGTAGGAGAGGGAGATGAAGAGAAGGATAAAGGAGTTTGATTCTCAACATTATGCATGGCATGCATATCACTAAGTTCTAGAGGATGGTCATCTCTACTTCTATGCATTTCAACAAATTTAGGATATTTCTCATCAATACAATCCATACACATTGTATTTTCATCACAAGAACATGTAATTTCAATACTAGCATCATCATTATCATGCAAATCATCACTCAAAGCATCATGCAAAGGAGTAGCATCATTACAAGGCATAGGCTCATCCAAGCTACCACTACTAGAATCAATGGGTTGAGCAATTACATGTTCAAGCATTAGAGGGAATTCAACAATTATCTCCCCATTCACCTCATTATCACTCAAATCATTAATTACTTCATCAATCAAAGTAGTATGAGAGTCATCTTTTCTAAGGATAGGATTATTACCAAAGGGTAAGAAAGACTCTTCATTGCTCTGTTGTACTTGCTTCACTTCTTGTGCTTGGATGGATGCATTGGATGGAATCATTGAAGGTTAAGACTCTTCATATGTTAAGTAGCATAAAGCTCTTGATTTTGGGTTCCTTGTTCCTCCTTTTGTAGGTCTTGAGGCCAATGGGTTCCTGCTTCACCTCCTGTCTTTACCCATAACATGTGATCATAGTATGCCTTAAAGAATTCATCAATATCTTTCAATTGTTTTTCTTTCTCCTTAGAGCTATCAATTGTTCCTTGATACATGAGTAATTGGAGGTATTGCTCTTGGAGTGTCTCATACTTTCTTGTTAAGGAACTTGTTAGGGAATCCATGTTGTGAGGTGAGAAAATGGTATCCAATCCACTAGGTTGTGGGTCATGAAATGGAAGTGGAGGTTCAAAGTAGGATGGTGGGGAAGGTTCACAAAGTGGTGGGTCAAATGATTTAAATGAAGATTGAAATGAGGGTTGGTATGGTGAGTAAGAGGGTATATGGTGTAAAGGAGATGGTTCATAGTGTCACATCCCCCCAGCCCAGCCCTTCATGGTACTAGCGCTGGCTCACATCCCGGTACTCATATTTCCCGGGTAGCCCCCTGGGTTCTCTTGACAGTAGGAGAAGGATGGACTCACAATTAGTATTTCCACACCCCTTGTGGATTTCTCTCACCTCTGCATGGTTCGAACACCCTACTTGGGGGTAAGTAAGCATGCTTGGCGAACCATGCTACCATTGAGCTACTAGCAAATGTAACCCTTGTCATCATCAAGGCCATAATTGGTGTTTAAAACACGTTTTATAATTAAATAAGATATCAAGAATAATTTAAAACTTTTTAAAATACTTGTATAATACGATCTCCATTCATTTTTAAATAAAAACATTTGGCTCGTTTGGTTTGTCACATATACAATATCAGAGTACTAGCAAAATTCCCAACATTCACCCAGGATAATTTCATTAATCCAGGAGTTTTATAGGGCATCATTGCGCATCTCAATTTTCCATACCGGGGATTACACAATAACTACAAATATATGGTTAATCCAATATATTTTAGCTATCCAAATGATAACCAAAAATCAAAAAACAAACTAAGACTACCACTGGCAATCCTAGTTGTCCTTGCTCACTTGCTTGCCTCAAGATCTACTTGCCCTGTCTAAAATGGTTATTTGAAAAGAGTGAGATTCAAAAGAATCCCAGTTGTAACAGTTTACGTATATGATGTATAATTAAACAAAGCAAGTAAGCATATATCATAATACAGTATAACAATATTCAAGGCCAGGCTAACCGCCACGTCCCCTCAATCAATATTCAAGCCAGTCTCACACTACGTCCCCTCAACAATATTCAAGGCCGGGCTTACTACCATGTATGTCCCCTCGCTCATTCAAAGATAAATACATACAAGCAATGCATTAAGCATGATATAGGAAAAAGTGTTACTACCTTGTTCTTTCCGTCCTTGTTCAGGCGTAGGCGTTCTACGTTCTGGAAAAATATCGAATCCTATAGTCATAATTAAAGACGACGCGTTATCACTTAATCCAATACTCAAATGACTTCAAAAATTTTAGTTTTGGTTATCATCAAAGTCCCTTAGGTGGCTACTAGATGCCCAAACAAATGCTTAAAGTGTTAGGTAGTACAATCTCAAAGACCACCTTCCAGCTTCCGGCTCGGTTTTAAAATATTAAATGTATAAGAAATAGGTCATAACCATCCAAGTATCATTTTAGACTCTTCCATAGTGTTTCTTATGGTTATATTAGCCTATAGTGAAAATTTACCAAAAAGCTCCTGAGACCCCGGCCTGGCCCCGTCGTACTAGGCCCGATGGCATGTTTTCCCAAAATTTTGATCAAGGCTATTCTGACGGATTTTCACCCAAGGAATCCATTTCTGGGCTTGAAATCACTAAATTCACTATCAAATTATGAAAATGCCCTTGACAACACCTATTTAGGGTTTTCAGTGGTGTTTTTGTAATTATGCTTTTTTGGCCTCTACCGGAAAAGTGTCCAGCTATAACTCCACCTATTTTGGCCCACTGAGTCCAATGGAACCATTTATTTCATGAAAATCCAACTCCTTGTATGAATTCTAGTCCTGGCCAAAATATTGAAGCAAAAATAGAAAAAATGGAGCTTTGTGTTTTAGCTTCCAAAACTTATACTTTTCCATTCTAATCCTTGGTTAACTCATTTAAACACTTCTTAATGATGACTCAAATAAATTTGGGCAGCATAACCCCATAAATTAGGGCTTTCCAAATTTACAAACTTGACAAAAATCACCATAACCAATAGAAACCTCAACAACAACTTCATACAAGAATGGATCTAAGGTTTGTGAGGTTACCTCTTAAGATCTTAAATCATCTCACTCTAGGTGCCTCCTCTCTCCCTCCTTGAGCTTAAGATGAGGTTTCTAAACCATAGATTCCATGAAAAAGAAAGGTTTAGAGAAGTTCTAATGCAAATTTAAAAGAAAATATCAAGAGATCACAAGTTTTACCTTAAGCTTCCTCTTCTTCCTTCTTGCTAAGCTTGAGATTTTCTTAAGCTCTCTCTCTCTTCTTTCTCTTGGCTTTGGATGAAAATGAGCATGAAGGAGGGAGGGAAAATGTGTGTTAACTTAGTCATCTTTTCTTCTAGCCCTTAATTTAATCAAGGGTTGAGATTACTCCACCTTGCATACACTATCCCTCCAACCAAACCTCCCACCATACCCTCTCCTTTATGCCATACTCCCTTAACTTTAGGCCGTGCCTTCTCATCTTTGTCTTGCTCACAAAAAAAAAAATGTGCTCCCCCTTCTCATGATTCAACCAAATCAATTTCTCTTCCAACTAACCAAACTAGCACTCAAGGTAGCATACCATTTCATCATTATTTGTCCATGTAGCATTATTTAATGTACTTGACATATGCTTATATAAATCCATTATAATTAATCCCCTCCTTATTTGATCAGGACACTTGGCATTTTTATTCCATTAATCAATTTCTAACACATCTTATTTTCAATTTCTGGAATAATGCCAATTCTAGCAGATTTTATACCCTAACTTTGAAAAATCATCACTAATTTTGTTGACATCATTTTGCAGTGATTCCAAAGGCTATGGAACCCTTATTGAGTATAGTTTCAATGAAAAATATGGAATTTTACTAGCTGGGATCATATTATTCCCAAATTTTCAATCTTTGACGTTGCTCCAGAACTTTCCAGATTTTCTGGGCTAACTTCAAATATTTATATCTTTTTGTACATAGCTTCAATTGATTCTTATGACCTTTCAAATTAACGCTTAGGATGTTTATTTTCATCCTGTAAAATTTCATAATTTTTTCTCATCATTTGGTTTCCCAAAACCACATGACAAACTTACTGCCTCATAGGCAATTTCATTGAAAACACTATTCAACTTTCAATTTTCAATATTTAATTCCTTTGGCCTTAAATATTCACCATTTTATTGAATTACTCAAATAATTACAACATATTTTTTATGAATATAAAATTTGGGATGTTACACATAGGGTGGTCCTTATAGTGAAGGGATGGGGTTAAGATTTAGGTTGTATAGTGGGGAACAAAAGTCATGTTGAGGTCTATATAGGGGTTGTGGTGGGAATGAAGAACTATGGAAAGGTTGTGTGGTGGAAAAGATTGTTGAAGATGGGGTTCATGATATAGGTTGTGGAAGGATGAATCATATTCTTGACTATAGGAACCTCTCTCTAGACTCTCTAACTGGGCTTGAACAAGCTCTAATTGATGTTATATGTCTTTAAAGCTTTGTGAAAGAGGATATTCCATTTTGGTAGTATTTCCAAAAGCTTCCCAAAGATGAAGAATGCAAAGTTTCTCACCACAAAACAATAGTAAACCACACAACGGCCACTAAGAACATAATAACAAAGTAACAAAATGCAAATATCTTTTTTTAGATGCAAATGGAATGCAAAACAACTATGAATATGAAAATAAACCCAAACCACTACCAAACACTCCAACAATTAACAACTAACTAAGAAAAAGTCAAAAAAACACTAACAACTAAGCTAAGACACACTATGACAACTAAAAAGAACACTTAACTACTTAAAACCTTGGCAATCATCCTCCCCAGCAATGGCGCCAATTTGATAAACCCATGTCATGTGAGTTCACAAAATAAAACTAGGTTTAAGAATGTAGCATAGTAGCTTAACCTAGGTCGTTCTTGTGAGGAGATTGATTTCCAAGTTTCTAAGTAGTAGAGTGATAAAAAACCTTAAAGTTGTGAAAAATCATTTTTAGAAATTTCAATTTTAAACAATGAAGTAAACTAAGCTAAAACAATATTTTTGTATTTTTTTGGTTTTCAAGACAAAGAAGCAAATGTAATTGAAATTAATAATAGAAACAAGATAAATTCAGTTAACTAATATAATGATGAAATGGGATTCCCTTGAGTTGAGGTTTTAGTCTTCCTTGCTTGCTAATGATATGAATTCCTTAATGAGTCAAGAGGATGGAACTAAGCTACCACTAGCTCCATACTTGCAATAATCATTTAATTCATTCTACCGAAGCAATTAAATGAATACCACCAAATAATTCAGATTCAAGGAGATGAATAATCAACTTCCAATTCTATCTTGTAATTACCATTACAACTATTCAACACATTCAGTTAAGTCATTTACAATCCACTTAACCAAGTTGGAATAAACAACTCAACCTACTCCTATTTTGAATCATACAAAACTTAATTAATCAGCTTCTAGCTCAACCACCAAGTTTAATCATTTGGCATAAAACAATCTAGATCACAATTACATACTCCACCAAGCTACATAATCATGAACTAGAAAGAGAGTTTAAAGGAATTCCATTGAAGTTTAGAAGCTTAAATCATTAGCCAACTCAAGAAAACCACCAAAGCTTAGCCTCTCATAATAGAGGAAGATGAAGCTTGATGGAAGGAGAGGAGAATAGCCATACGAATTACACACCGAACAGCCCTTTCTCTTTACAATGTCGACTTCTTCTTCTTTTCATTTCATTCGGTGCTTGCTTCCCATCACAGTCGCTTAACCCCTTTCACAGTAAGCCACCTCCTCTTCTCTTATTCCCATCGTGTTTCCCTTTCTCTTTCTCACCCTTGGTCTTCATCTACCCTTGCACTCTAGCCTCCAAACCCTTTATTAATTCATTCGATGCTCTTTTTCCTACTCATGTGGTCAGCCCTCCTTTCATTTGGTCTAGCTCCCTTATGGTGATTCCAATCCCATTTCGGTCCAGCAGCCTTCTCTACTATTTAATTCACCCATTCAGGCCTATTAGCTTTTTCTATCAGCTCCTAACCCATCTCTTTATTTCAATCCAGTCCATCTCCTCCACGCCTCCTCTTCTCTTTTCTTCCTTTAACCATTTCAGTCAGCACCTTTTTCCTTTTTCCTTCCATTCTTTTCTTGTGGTCCCTCCTCATTCAATCTCATAGCCACCTCTCTATTCAATAATGGCTCCACTTTTCTTGTTTCTTCAATTCTCTCTAGGTTAAAAGTGAGTTGTGCCATATCATCATCTACAAAATTATATTCACATAGGAAATATCTTTTACTCACAATTAAAGAAATAATGGGAGTAATAAATATTAATTAAAAATATAACAATTTAACCACTATAATTCCCAAATTTTTCTTTCACTAAAATCTCACATTAACACTTGATTATGCCCAAAATATTCAATTAAGTCCCACAAAAGCCAAAGATTAATTAATAAAAATATATAAATATTGAGCTCTATCACACTTTCTTGGCAAAAACAATAAATTCACTGAAGGTTTCATCCTTCGACGATGAGAAAATAGTCCACATAAATCTTTAGAAATCATCAATAATAATATAAGTTGCCAACAAGACTTTTAACTCTTACTGGTCCAACTAATTCCATATGCAACAATTGAAGTGATATGTTGATTGTGATCTCAATTTTTTATTTGAAATATGATTTAGTTTCTTTACCCTTCTGACATACCTCACAGATCAAATCTTTTTTGAAATTTAATTTGGGCAGACCAAGTACTAAATCCTTTTTGAGTAACTTGCCTAGTTGATGTATATTGACATGAGCTAGTCTCTTATATCATAACCAACTTTCATGGACATTACTTAGGAAACAGTTCTCAGAAGCATTTCTACTGATATCAAGAGTATAGCAGTTACCTTCCCTTTTTGCTCTGAGCTTTGCTTTGAGATTCTTCTTATCTAATTATAAGTCTTTCTTGTTTACAATTAAACATTCCTCTGAGTCGAATATTACCTAGTTATCTTTATTTGCACTTTAACTCATGTTTAACAAGTTATGAACAAGCCTTCAACATAATATATGTCTTTAACTTGTATGCCTTTGTCATTTTTTATTTCACCAATTTCTGCTATCTTTTCATATTGATTTCCTCTAAATTTTACCTTTCCACCTTCCTTAGGTTGCAAAGTGGTAAAACTTTCAAAATTACAGGTCATATATCTAGAGCATCCACTATCTATATACCATCTATTACCTTTGGATGCTTTAAGAAATATTTGCATTCAAATACAACTACGTCTTAGGTACCCACATCTTTTTTGGTCCTTTTGGGTTAATATAAATTATTTGTTGAACATATGAACCTTTAGGCACCCATTTATAAGTCCTATCTTTCCTTTCTTTTTATGTATACATGATGAAGTATAATGACCCTTTTTATTACAGTAATTGCAATATGCAAAAAGATTTGACGTATATATAGAATGTTGTACATCTTACCTCCTATTTTCTTTCTTCCTTTCTTTCTGTCTGGTTTTGGATCATATCCAATACCAAATTGATCATTTACAAAATGTTGAGCTTTTAAAATAACATTTAACATCTCACCTACCTTTAGTAAATTTTTCAAGAGTCTTAGTGAGATCAATATTTTTCTTTTTCAAAGAACAATTTCTCACAAACTTTTTCTAAATTCTCTTTGAGTTCTTCTTCAAGAACTCTGGTTTTCCTTTTGAAAACAACTAGAAGTTTAACTACTTTGATGAATTTAGAATGTAAAGCATTATATTCATAAAATAATTTATTATAGGTAGGATCAGAATCAATTATGTCTTCTTTTGTTTCTTCTTAAGCAAATAGACAGATATTGCTACTTCTTCTTCTGCGTTATCTTTGTCAGAAGAACTGTATCACCATATAGCATATATAAAAGCTTTCTTCTTGTTAAAAAACTTGCATTTTCTCTTTTCTTGTCTCTTCTGAATCAATTCCAGACATTCTGACTTGATATGACCTGGCTTTCCACATTCATAACAGATGATGTGTTCTTTATTGATTGTTCCTCCTTTTTAAACATTTCTAAACCTTCTTATAAAATTTTCTTAATTGTTTTATTATCAGGCCCATTTCATCATCGTCGGGATCTTCATCATCTTCTTGGATTTCCTCTTTTGCTTTTAGTGCAATACCTTTCTTTTTCTTGTCACTAATATCTTCTAGTTCTCATTTGAATTTCAATTTGATTTCATATTCAGAGAGACTTCTAAACAGAGAAGCAACTGATCACATTGATTCCCCTTTTTCTTCCTTAATTGCGGTGACTTTGGCCTCCTACTCTTAAGAGAGTATGTTTAGAATCTTTCTTACTTAGGTATGCTAATCATAGACTTTCCCAAGTGCTACAAGTTGATTAATAAGATGAGTATATCTAAGTTCAAATTCAACTATTAACTCACCTGATCTCATTCAAAGTAAATCAAATTCGGTGACCAGAGTGTTGATTTTGTTTTCCTTTGTTTATGAAGTTCCTTCGTGAGCTATTTCCAAGGCTTGCAACATTTTCTTAGTCATTGGAAGTGTGCAAATCTTGAAGTAATCATTTTGACTTAAGGCAATTTAAATCATTAGAATTGCCTTGATGTTGAGAGTGATTAGTTTCTTGTCATTCTCATCATACTCGGTTGGTGTCTTTCAAACTTTCTGTGAATCTACAATCTTTTTAGGTTCATAGTTTCCATTCTCAATCACCTCCAATAGTCCGTATTCTATAGCATTACAAATACTCTGAACTTTGCTTTCTAGAAAGAAAAGGTTCACTACTGAAACCCAGTGGTCTGGTGAAGAGGCTCCATCAGGAAGTATTCCTTCACCTATGCTCACCATTGGATTCTTCTTATGTTATTATACTTGAACAAGAAGACCTACGCTTTGAATTGGGAAATTACAAAATATTCATTTTATATATAAAAATTGACTGGGAATTTAAAGCAGTTAAGAGCTAGATGAAATATGATCAAAGTGTACATAGGGAGTTATACTAGTTAGGCCACAACCAATTTGACCTACGTCCAGTCCTCAAAGCTTTTATGAGAGTTTCACTATATCTTCCAAGATTTAGTGGGTTTTTGGCACCTCAGTGCATAGTAAGTTCCTTTACCGGACACTCGCTCCCCCTTACACGTTGTAATCAAATCCCCAACTCAAGGTTCCACAACCTTAAGTTGTCTCAACAACAAATATTAAGTTTATAATGAAAATCTTTCTCATCGAGCAAATATATAATCACTAAAGTGCAGGAATGAATATAAGAAAAACATCGCACTAAGAATATGTTGATCGATGTATGTTTGTGTGTTCTCAGATGTTGTGTGTTATGTCCTTCGTTGAATGTTCCCATATTTGTAGTTGAATTTGTAATAATTATTGGAACTATTTCAACATGTTTGTTAGAGTCACATAGCCACGTTTAACCATTGTTCGAATTTGAAAACTATCCGTTGCGCTGTAGTTGAGCGTTCAGACGTTGTAGACATTATGTTTGACTTTTCTCTCAATGCATGACATCTTCATTGTTTCCTTACAAATATACTTAGAATACTAACATAATGAAAGATTAATCATATATATAACAAATCAATAAGCAACATATTAGAATCATGTTTTTTGAACGTTATTACTCGAGTGGTCACTCGAGTAATCTAAATCTATCACTCGAGTGATCTATTAAAATAGTTGGCAGAGAGTTAAATCAATCACTCTTGACCTGATCGCTCTAGTGGTCCCTCGAGTGATTCAGAGGCATCACTCGAGTAGTCACTCTAATGATCCCTTCAAGATATTGGCAGAGACTTCGCTGCCTCAAATCTTACTTGGTCACTTGAGTGATACTTTATCATTACTCGAGTACTCTGTCGAGTAACACCATAAAAATCTTGGTAGAGTGCTTCTAGAAATTTTTGACACACATTACTCGAGTGGTCACTCAGTTAGGAAACATCATCACTTGAGTGATCTCTTCAGAAATCTGCCAGTGATGTTTTCTCCTGTTCTTTAACTTCTAGTTCTTCTTTATTACTTGAGTGCCTACTCGAGTTATGGCTTTACCTTCCACCAAGAACTCAATTACTTTGCTTAAAACTTTTTTTCTATTATTAAAATCTTTTGTAATTGAATCTAATCTTTGTTATCATTAAAACATATGGATCTAACAAAGGACAATAAGTATCCGTATAAGGGAGAGATGTCTTCGACCTTCTAAACCTAGTAGAAGCTATAACTGAAGAGCTTTTTTCTGAGATCCAGAATAAGGACATGGCAAGTTCAATGTCTGTCATCTTCTTTATAAGGTATTTCTTCAGCTATGATTGAATAGTTGTCTCCTTATAACTTTGATTACATTTTGATATGTTGGTTTTCACATTTTAGGCACCTGTACCATAATTACCTCATCCCTTGCAACCTCCAGGATAGTATCAAGTTCATCCACCCACTCTAAATCAATAATTAGGGTGAGGGCATGAAGGAAGATGCCAAGCAATGACACATGAGGCTTTTGGGGGATGAATTCCATAAGAGGGTGCGTGACAGAAGTGATGCTTACTTCTTAGTGCCTTACATTCAAGGGTAGGAATATCATTAGCTCTACTTAAATTAGTTTTTATTTATTTTGTAATTATCTTGATGGTATGATGTATAATTGTACTTAGGAACTATTACATGCTCATTGACATAAATCTAATGCAAAAAGGATTTGGTACTATGTCTGTAATACCCCTAATTTTGAGATTTAAGGCTAAAGAATAAACCCGAAAAAAGTGGACTGCTAAGCCCTAGTTTAGTAAGAGCCTAAATTTATTCCCCAATTATTCTTATATCTTTGGGGTATTAAAGAAAGTAAAATGGTGAATTTTGCATAAAGTAATTATGTTTTTGGTGAAATTTCCTATAAAGTAGTGAGCTTGTCCTATGATTTTGTATGAACAAATGATGATAAAAAATTATGAAATTGTACAAGATGAAAGTAGACATCGTAAGCTTTAATTGGATTGGTCATATGACTCAATTAGAGCTATATACAAAAAGTTATGAATTTTTTGAAGTCAGCACAGAAAAACAATGAAATTTATGGAACAGTATGTAAAAATTGAAATTCTGGGAATTTTGTTATTCCATCTAGAAAAAGTATATATTTTTCCTTGAAAATAAACTCAATAAGGGTTCTATAGGCTTTGAAATCATTCTAATTTGATTTTTATAGAATTAGCTATGATTTTTCTAAGATTTGGCAAAAATATGCTAGAATTTCTAATTAATCCGAATTTTGTAAAATGATTACATAATTAAAATACAATATAGTATATGATAAAATAAATCACCTCCTTTCTCCATCATGCCAGAAATGAAGTCCTTTTTGCTAGAAATAGAGAGAGAAAGCTTGAGAGGGTTTAGAGAGAGAAGGAGAAGAGAACTCGCGAGGTAAGCCGGTTTCTCCAGTGATTTAGCTCCTAATGCATATAAATATACTTCTAAGCTCCTCTTCTATGTTATTTAAGGTGTTGAAAGCTTGAATTTCAATGGTAAGAAGGGTTAGGGTTCAGCCATAAAAGGAAAAAGGCAGAAGGAGCTTGATGCAACTTTCAAACTCTTGTATATTGACTATTCTAGTTGTTGTGGACAATTTAATCGGTGAAATTTTGCCAGATTGTCATTAGTTTTAGAAATTGAAAATGGGTGTGTGGGGCTATTATGCTGCCCAAATTGGTACTAAGTGGTAGTTGTAACCTAATGGAATAGTCAATAAAGTGGTTAGGAGTATAAAGGAACACGTTTATACAGCTAAAACTGAAAAACCCCAATTTTTTTTGGGCAACTAAGAATTTTGGACAAGGCTAGTTTGGAGAGGTTAGAGTTATATTTTCAATGATTTGGTGGTTTTATTGAGTTCAGGAGCGAAAATTAGGTGGGGTTACAATTGGTCACGTTTTCAGAAAAGGCTAAAAAAGCATAATTACGAAAATGCCTCTTAAACCCTTAAAGTGCGGCTGCCAATGGTAAATTTGTAATTTCATAATAAATTTGATACTTTCGAGTTCGGAAATAAATTCCTTTGACAAAAATATGTCAGGATAGCCCATGATAGAGTTTCAGGGAAAGTACAGCCAGACCAAGTACGGCGTGACCAGGCCGGGTCCCTAGGGGCATTTTTGTAAATTTTCACAATAGGCTCATATAACCCCCAAAAATACTATGGAAGTGTCTAAATGGTACATTTGGAATTGTAGGATCAAATTTGGAGCCAGAGCTATTGTCACGCTTTACGAGGAACACGTTTTGAGGCAGAAAAGGGTTAAGGTAGGAAACATGCCTCTCCTGCATGTATTTGATATTTGTGCTATGTATTGATGCATGTTATTGCTTTGCTTGATTATGTGAAACATATATAAATGATTGAAGCTCTGTTTCTATTTATTCTATGGCCATAGTTTTGTTTCATGAAACAATGAGCATGCAGATAAGTCATTGTGTTAGCATGAGTTTATGTAATGCAAGCATGTCATCATTAAGCACTTATCTTGCATGCATATTGGTATATGTTTCCTATTGAGATTCTCTCGAATCTTACCCTCCCTTACCAATAATTTTGACAGGAGGAGATAGAAGATACACTGAGAACAAAGAATAGAATCGTATGAGGGGATTGGGTGGTAGAACGAAGACGAGAAGATGTCTCTGTTTCACTGGGATGGGTTTAGATACCCAAGTAGCCCCGTGTGGCTATATTGATGGTAATGATCATGTACGAACCCCTATGGGGATTTTATGCAATCATGCACATATTATCAGTATAATTATGCTATTTCTGTGTTGCCTACCGAACCACATATCGTTTTCCATAAATACTCTGAAAAGGGTTAAAATGAGATAAGGGTGTGACATTTTGGTATCAGATCTTCAAGTGCTTCTGGAAGAGCCCAAGCGGTTCTGGAAGGGTGAGCGGTTCTAGTAACATGATGGTATACTTGTATGGTCTTGATTACACGGTGTTAGGAAATATGCACGGATGAGAGGTACCATAGGAGGGTATCTTCCTGATTTGTGAATCATCCATGAGAAATTGTGAGTATCAAAGGGAAACTAGTGGTGCAATACTAGATGAAAATGGTCTAAGGATACTGTGGGACCTAAGGAAGTGGGTACGGTCAAAGCTGATGTACGGTCTACACTCAATATTTTGGTAACCGGAGATAACCGGCGCATCTTTTTAGACGATGGTAGTCACGGGATACCCATGGATTGAAGCAATGGAAGCTGGTATCTGTGTTTGGGCATAGGTACGTGAAAGTTAAGCGTGCTTGACCTAGGGATGGGTGACCCCCTGGGAAGTGAGTTGATAGGGTCATAGAGACTTGAGAGATAGTGATTGTCTTAAGGCTTCTCCATGACTAATGATCATTTATGTTAGATAATTTAAAGGGTACTGATAATTAACTATCGCTCTAACGTATGAAATTGGAGTGTGCCATTGACCAGAGAATGGTTCTTGATAAAACTATGAATAGCTAAGAGATATGGTCTTAAGATTGAGAAAAAAGATGGAATGTGTGAATGGCTTCTAAGTTCTCGTACAGTGATACCTTCATCTTGAGACAACCAATTGGACAGAGCTATCTATAGAGGATTCAAATTAGAAAGGGCTACCTGTGGAGAATTCTGATCGGAAAGGGCTACCTATAGGGAAATCTGATCATAAAGGGCCACCTACGGAGAGTTCTGTACCGTAATGTTGAGCCACCATGACGACGAACCCTAGCATGGAGCCACCGTGACAATAACAACCTTAGAGTGTAGCCGCCTTGATGAAGAACTATGGAGTGCAGCCGCCGTGATGTTAAATCGAAGATTAACGCTACGGAAGCATTGTCTCTCAATGATGGTGTATTGTAATGAATCCTACATAGAATGGGTTTTCTTGAGATAAGAAGTCATATGGCTCTGAATGATTCAAGTTGAATTTGGCCAAGCTCTGGCACATTTGAATACATATTGTAAGTGTTGTCAGTTATAGTGGGGGATTCCTATGGGACTCTTACTAAATTGACCTGACATTATTAAAGCACATATGAGGTGATAGACCTCAGAGTGTACAGTGGAAGCATGTTGAATACGATGCGTTTAAGAATGAGCAGCAGCTTGATAAAGTATGAACGATGTGTTGGTATGGCCCCGAGGTCTAAATTATATGGTAAGAAGGGGTCTTGGAGGATCTCGATTTTGTGAAAATAATTCATACTGTTGAAGGTGAAGTTGTTAAGATTGCCAGTTCTAGCTTGTTGTGATTATGTATTGTGAGTCCATCTCCCTGGTTAGGCTAGATCGGGTTAGTCCGTTGGGCTACGCCTGGTAGGCATAGGCTCAGGATGTGATGAACATTTGTGATGTCTTTCACCTATGGCTAATTGGGTGATTCCTGTGGGAGGATCGTTCTGCTGGGGTGGTAGTTTACTGAGGATTGACTATTTGTTAGCTATAAGACTATGTGTATATGCCACCATGCCAATAGTCCTTAAGTCACTAACAATGGTTCGGCTAAAGATTGTGTGTCTTCCCGCGGTGAAAAGGGATGAGGGTATGGTGTGATTGTGGATCTGATGTCTATGCACCGCCATGTCAATAGTCCCTGAGTCGCTAACAACGGTTCAGGTCAAGGTTGTGTGTCTTCCTGGTGGTAAAAAGGGATGAGGGTGGGGTGTGATTGTGGATCATATGTGTATGCACTGCAACGCCAATAGTCCCTGAACCGCTAACAAAAGTTCGGATGAGGCTACATGCCTTCCTGGCAGTAAAAGAGGATGAGGGTGGGGTGTGACAATTGTGAACAAGCTGGGATTGGGGTGTGGTTGTGTAGTAGATCAGAGTTATTTCAGCTGATGATGAATTTGACTGCATGATCAAGGGTTCTCACTTCTGAGGGCACTACCAAGGCATGGCCAGCATGGCTAGCCACCAGGCTAATTGCACCGGTGTTGACCCCAGGCCGAAAGGCCGTACGTAAAATTAGAATCTGCAATGCGTGTTTGATGCGGAAGTTGCATGAATGTCGGAAGGGCAATGTGTAATTGTGTAGCAGCGAAAGCCAAGGTATTCTTGTAATATATGTATATGTGTGTAAGCACCGCCATGCCAATAGTCCCTGAGTTGCTAACAATGGTTCGGGTAAAGGTTGTGTGTCTTCCCAACGGTAAAAGGGGATGAAGGTGGGGTGTGATTATGGATCATATGTGTATGCACTACCACGCCAATAGTCCTTGAGTAGGTAACAACAGTTCGGATGAGGCAGCTTGCCTTCCTGGCAGTAAAAGAGGATGAGGGTAGGGTGTGACAATTATGAACAAGCTGGGATTGGGGTACGGTTGTGTAGTAGAGTAGAGTTATTTCAGCAGATGATGAATTCGACTACATGATCATGGGTTCTCACTTCTGAGGGCACTACACCGGCATGGCTAGCATGGCTAGCTACCAGGCTGGTTGCACCGGTGTTGACCTCAGCCGAAAGGCCGTGTGTAAAATTAGAATCTGCGATGTGTGTTTGATGCGGAAGTTGCATGAATGCCGGAAGGGCAATATGTAATTGTGTAGCAGCGAAAGCCAAGGTGTTCTTGCATTATATGTATATATGTTTAAGCACTGCCATGCCAATAGTCCCTGAGTCGCTAACAATGGTTTAGGTAAAGGTTGTGTGTCTTCCCGATGGTAAAAGAGGATGAAGGTGGAGTGTGATTATGGATCATATGTGTATGCACTGCCACGCCAATAGTCCCTGAGTAGCTAACAACAGTTCGGATGAGGCTGCATGCCTTCCTGGTAGTAAAAGAGGATGAAGGTAGGGTGTGACAATTGTGAACAAGATGGGATTGGGGTGTGGTTGTGTAGTAGAGTAGAGCTATTTCAACTGATGACTAATTCGACTACATGATCGAGGGTTCTCTATTCTGAGGGCACTACCCCGGCATGGCCGGCATGGCTAGCCACCAGGCTGGGTGCACTAGTGTTGTCCTAAGGGTGAAAGGCTATGCGTAAAATTAGAATCTACGATGTGTGTTTGATGCGGAAGTTGCGTGAATGCCGAAAGTGCAATGTGTAATTGTGCAGCAGCGAAAGCCAAGGTATTCTTGCAATATGTGTATATGTGTGTAAGCACCTCCACGCTAATAGTCCTTGAGTTGCTAACTATGGTTCGGGTAAAGGTTGTGTGTCTTCCTGACGGTGAAAGGGGATGAAGGTGGGGGAGATTGTGGATCATATGTGTATGCACTGCGATGCCAATAGTCCTTGAGTCACTAACAACAGTTCGGATGAGGCTGCATGCCTTCCTGGCAGTAAAAGAGGATGAGGGTGGGGTGTGACAATTGTGAACAAGCTGAGATTAGGGTGTGGTTGTGTAGTAGAGCAGAGCTATTTCAACTGATGACTAATTCGACTACATGATCGAGGGTTCTCACTTCTGAGGGCACTATCCCGGCATGGGCAGCATGGCTAGCCACCAGGCTGGTTGCACTGGTGTTGACCCTAGGCTGAAAGACCATACGTAAAATTAAAATCTGTAATGAGTGTTTGATGCGGAAGTTGCGTGAATGCCAGAAGGGCAATGTGTAATTGTATAGTGGCGAAAGCCAAGGTATTCTTGCAATATGTGTATATGTGTGTAAGCACCACCATGCCAATAGTCCCTGAGTCGCTAACAACGTTTCGGGAAAAGATTATGTGTCTTCTCGATGGTAAAAGGGGATAAGGGTGGGGTGTGATTGTGAATATGTGATATTAGTCACATATCAATATGGAATCATCTGTGGATATTGTCGTGACGCCGTGAAATTTGATACAGCAAGGTGATATTGTGAATACCCAAAAGTCTTGGTTACCACTAGTGGAGTTACTGGTGGGTGTATGGGTGAGGGTAACGCCGTGAAAGTTGATACGACGATGTGATAATGTTGTGAATGTGGCAAACGGCAGGAAGCCCAGGCATCTTTGCAAATAGCAGAAAGCCTAGGTATTTTTCCAAACAGCGAGAGCTAAAGTACTTGTGTATATAGCAGAGGATGTCGTTATGTGTAGTGAGTTTGTGGTGCTTTGAGTTACTCCCATAAAGGGTGACCAGATCAGGCAGAGTGGTGGCTTGGCCCATCCAACTGCTAAGGTTTTGTGAGATGCGCTAGGCCATCCATGATCTGGGGCCTTGCGACAATTATGGTTATGTGATGATAGTGTGTTATGGCAATCATGTATGGAGGCCATTGCATTTGCTTGGCAATTGTGTGGTGATTGTGTTAGTACGGCAATCATGTAATGAGCCGATTACAGCCTGTGGCAACTATGTTGCATCATACTCATACCAAGGATATGGCGCTGTTACCCATATGGGGTGATAGCAGGGTTGTATGGTGATTATGAGAATCCCGAGTGCTTCTATGGTAAATCGAGCATGACACATTAGGTTGTTTAAGATTCTTGAAAGAATCAGATCGATGGAGTATTGTGTTGTGAGTGGTATAGAAGGGATTGTCCCAATGTGAGAAACAATTTGTGAAATGGAAGCCATCGTGAAGAGGCATCCACAGTTTTTGGTTAAGTTGTGTGACAAATTTCGAGGACAAAATTTATTGAACGGGAGGAGAAATGTAATACCCAAAATTTTGAGATTTGAGGCTAGAGAAAAAGCCTGAAATAAGTGGACTGCTAAGCCCCAATTTAGCAAGAGCCCAAATTTATTCCCTAATGATTCTCATATCTCTGGGGTATTAAAGAAAGTAATGGTGAATTTTGGAGAAAGTAATTATGTTTTTGGTGAAATGGCCTATGAGGTAGTGAGCTTGTCATGTGATTTTGTATAACCAAATGATGAGCAAAAATTATGAAATATTACAGGATGAAAGTAGACATCCTAACGTTTAATTTAATATGACTCAATTAGAGCTATATACAAAAAGTTATGAATTTTTGAAGTCAGAATAGAAAAACTGTGAAATTTCTGGAATAGTATGAAAAGATTGAAATTCTAGGAATCTTGTGATTCTATCTAGTAAAAGTCTATATTTTTTGTTAAAACTAGACTTAATAAGGGTTCTATAGGCTTTGGAATCACTCCAATTTGATTTTTCTAGAATTAGTTATGATTTTTCAAAAATTGGGCAGAAATCTGCCAGAATTTCCAATTAATCTGAATTTTGGAAAATGATTACATAATTAAAATACAATATCATATATGATGTAATAAATCACCTCCTTCATCCATCAGGCCAGAAATGACGTCCTTTTTGTTGGAAATAGAGAGAGAAAGCTTGAGAGGGTTTAGATAGAGAAGGAGAGGAGAACTCGCGAGGTAAGCCGATTTCTTCAACGATTTAGCTCCTAATGCGCATAACTCTACTCCTAAGCTATTCTTCTATGATATTTAAGGTGTTGAATGTAACCCCCTGCCATAATTATATCCGAATTACGTAATTAAAGTGAAATAGAGACCAATAAGAAACAAATAACAATTTACAAACCCATCTACCAGACGGGGTTTTCACAATTACCTTTCGAAATCATTTATAAACTTGGTCTCATAATCACTTTTCGAATACAATTACTACGCGGAATATCACATTCATAGTAAATCAGAGTACACATAAATAATCCCGGCAATCCCGGTTTCCATATATTAACTCAAGATTTATAGGGCACATTCGCCCATACAAGCCCTTATATGGGGATTACACAAATCTTTCTCATACATATACAAATATCCAACAACTCATTTCAAATACATAACCAAATATACTCATCCATATGTACACATCCAAATACAAATATCCCATCTGGGATGATAACCAACCACCAGAATGACAACGCAAAGGAAGTCCTCTTCGCCCTTGGCTGCTTACTCCATCATCGATCTACTACCCTGTCTGAAAGGTTAGTAGGGGAGGGTGAGATTCTAGAGAATCTCAGTAGGATAACAATATCAATATGCATGTATGATAGATGTTTAATGCATGACATGCTTGCACCACACAACTCATGATAACACAATGACAATTTGCAAGCTCAATGCTTCGAACAATATAGCTATGGCCATAGCATAAATTGAAACATAGCTTCAAATTACTCACAATTATGCAAAGCTAAGACATGCACCAACACACTAACACATATATCAAATACAAGCAGAAGAGATATGTTCCCTACCCTCTTTCCACGTAAGCTCCAGCTCCGGCTGCTCACGATCATGGTGAATATCCAACCCTATAACCAAATCAAGGACATAGGGTCAATCTAAATTCCAAATCCTTAGTTCCATTTCACTTAAAGTTGGTTACCATTCACACCCTTTAGGTGGCTAAAATAAGCTCAACGAAAGCCTAAAGGATTGGGACATACTAGGTTGGAAATCACCTTTCAAAATCACAAATTGCTGAAAATTGGGTTCTGGCTGCAGCCAAGAATTCTCTGGCTGCAGCCAAAAATGGCTAAAAACGTCACAGAAACATTTTGGCTGCAGCCAAGAATTTCTGGCTGCGGCCAAGACACACACAGAAAGTTTTGCGCTGGAGCCAAAATTTTCTGCTGCAGCCAAGGCAACTTTGAAAATTCATAACTAATTCCACAAAAATCGAAATGAGGTGATCCCAAAGCCAAATGAAATATTTTTAAGTCCTCTTCATAGGACAAATATGGCTCATTACTGGAAATCACCACACAAATCCAGATTTACACAAAATCCAACATTGCTCCAAAATAGAATCCAGTTTCGACCTCAAACTTTGGGCAGACATAAATCCCAGTTCACAAAACGAAATGACACATGTTATATGTCCATTTTGAAGATTAAGATGTGAACTGCAAGACTGGAAAGTTTCAGAATTTTTAGAGACCATTTACCCATTTAAAACGCTCACACAATCTGACTGCCCAGAAAAGAACTTCAATGGACAGATTTCCAAATTTGCACAATTGGCTTCCAATGGTCCAATTTTCATATCAAACATCATTCTCACACAAAATTTCACAAGGAATCCATTGGAAACACCAAAACAACCAAATTCACATTATATTGACATGTTTCACAATGAATTGCAACATGTCACACAATATCACATTTCAAACCACAACATTACAACTCTTCCAATTCAAGTTCCCAAATCAATTCCAATGACCAAATACCACAACAAAACACCATTTTCAACACAAAACACATGACAATTCATGCATTTCACAATTCCACCAAAATCAGGGCAAAAACCAAAATTCACAATACTCATCCACAAATCACAAAACTTAGATCAAAAGGCTTCAAATACTCACCTCTTCCTCTTTCCCAAACCAATTCTTTGATTCTCCATCTTTCCAAATTTCCTCAAGCCATCAAACACCACCAATCAAGAATCTAAAACCATAGAGATGAAGCTCTCATCAACATGATCAAGATTAGTGAAGAGGATTTAAGCTAAAGAGGACCATAAACCAACCAAAACTCACCTTATTCTTTTCTCTTTCCTCCTCCTTGCTAGGCGAAAATGGAGTATGAGAAGAGAGAGAGATGAAGATGAAGATGAGGAAGAGTGTTCAGTTTTTTGGGATGCCACCACGTCTAACTAAAGAGAGGAGAGAAAATGAGTTGAATATTTGACCAAAATCTAAGGGCTCACAAAGTGCCAAGTGTCACCATCTTGACACACATCCCATGAGCTCACATGAGCACAACCACATGGGATTCCACCCTTTGATCTCTACACAAATCAATCTCAACCATTGATCTTGAAGTTACCAATGAGTTTCCTCTTCGGTAACCGATCAATTGGTCGATAACTTTACCGTTTAGCCCCTGATTTTGGTAATTCTCATTGAATCACCACCAAACACTTCATATTGTTTCATTTAGCCACAATATGCGCCTTCCCTCTATTTTAAGTCAATTTAGATGTTAATCCATAATTGAGCTTAAATACAGGGTTTCTGGCGCTGCTCACATCACATACGAATCACATCGGGTGCCAAATCACACTATAATCTCCAAAAGGGTTTATTTATCACTAACCATTTCCACTTTTGGAGTCATTATCCCTTAATCACAATTTGGGATCTTGCTAAACCGGGGCTTAGCAATCCACTAATCTCAGGCTCATTCTCTAGCCTCAAGTCTCAGAATTCGGGATATTACATTGAAAGCTTGAATTTTAGTGGTAAGAAGGGTTAAGGTTCAGCCATAAAAGGAAAAAGCCAGAAGGAGCTTGAGGTAACTTCCAAACTCTTGTATATATATTGACTATTATTGGTTGTTATGGACAATATAATCGGTGAAATTTCGCTGAATTGTCATTGGTTTCAAAAATGGAAAATAGGTGAATGGGGCTGTTATGCTGCCCAAATCGCTACTAAATGGTTGTTGTAACCTAATGGAATAGTCAAAAAAGTGGTTAGGAGTAGAAAGGAATGTGTTTATGCAGCCGAAACGGAAAAACCCCAATCTTTCTCGGGCTACTGAGAATTTCGGCCAAGGCTATTTTGGAGGGGTTAGAGTTGGTTTTCAATTATTTGATGGTTCCATCGAGTTTAGGAGTGAAAATTAGCTGGGGTTACATTTGGTTACTTTTTCGGAAAAGGCTGAAAACAACATAATTACGAAAACTCCCCTAAAACCCTAAAAGTGAGGCTGCCAAGGGTAAATTTGTAATTTCATAATAAATTTGATAATTCTGAGTCTGGAAATGGATTTCTTGGATGAAAATATGTCAGGATAGCCCAAGATATAATTTCAGGAAAGTACAGCCAGACCAAGTACGGCGTAGCAGGCCGGGTCCCCGGTGGCATTTTTGTAAATTTTCATAGTAGGCTCATATAACCCCCAGAAACACTATGGAAGTGTCTAAATGGTACATTTGGAATTGTAGAATAGAATATGGAGCTCGAACTATTATCACGCTTTACGAGGCATACGTTTTGAGGCAGAAAAGTGTTAAGGTAGGGAACTTGTCTCTCCTGCATGTATTTGATATTTATACTGTGTATTGATACATGTTATTGCTTTGCTTGATTATGTGAAACATATATGAATGATTGAAGCTCTGTTTCTATTTATACTGTAGGCATAGTTTTGTTGCACGAAACATTAGCACGCATATATGTCATTGTGTTAGCATGAGTTTATGTAATGCAAGCATCTTATCATTAAGCACTTAGCTTGCATGCATATTGGTATCTTTTTCCTACTGAGATTCTCTCAAATCTCACCCTCCCATACTAGCAAATTAGACAGGAGGAGATAGAAGATATGCTAAGAACAAAAAATAGAATCGTACGAGGGGATTGTGATGGTGGAACGAAGACGAGAAGATGTCTCTGTTTCACTGTGACAGGTTTAAGTACCCAAGTAGCCCTATGTGGCTACATTAATGGTAATGATCATGTACGAACCCCTATGGGGAATTTATATAATTATGCACATATTATCAATATAATTATGTTATTCCTGTGTTGCCTACCGAACCATATATCATTTTCCACAAATACTCTGAAAATGGTTAAAATGAGATAAGGATGTGACAACGTCTCTGTGAGTAGGATTCCAGACTTGAGACCATATATGCAAGAGCCTTTCAATCGGTAAGTTATTCATCCATCATCTCTTATAATTTAGTACATCTTGCATGTTTCTGTATATATAATTCTATATTGTATCTTCTCATAGTGGTCTACACTTACCACATTCAAAATGGTCTTGAGTACACCAAGAACAAGCTTACTGATGGCACCTATAGATGTGCCTTCTAATAGTTGTGTCCGAAGATATATATATTATTCACCAATGACTATAATATTAATAAATTCGTGAAGCTTTCTTTATAGTTTATATATATATGGTTGCCTAATAAATTCTTCTTCTCATTTCCTTATAGTACGCAAAGCAATCGGACAATAGCATTGATTGTGGTAACTGCATGATGTAGTACATGTAGGACATTATCACCCATGGTCTTAAAAATATTGATACAACTAAGGTATATTATATTCTCAATTTGTTCATAATATATACATTTAGTTAGCTATATATTATAATATTTAACTTCCATCTTGTTTCATTTTGCGCACAGTATTTTGATGCATTTTGCATGATGTTTAACAACTCACAAATGGAAGAAGTTGGAGAAGAGTTGGCAACATCTGTGCAACATCAATAGGAGGGTAAATACATATAGAATGACGATAAATTTATAGATTTTGTTTTAATGTTTTGGTTCTAATAGTGTATACATGTATATGAATGACTACAAATATATTCTAATTTGTTGTATTGTTCTGTATATGAATGAATATAAATATCTATTGTGATTCATTCAATCCAAACGTATATAAAGAGGTATATCAAAACCAGAACCTCCCCCCCCCCCAATTTTTTAAAAAAATTTAGGTTTGATAAATAACGCTTGTTATTATATATGTTTAACATATATAATTATTGTTAAAGAATAATTGTTATGAATGATGCAAGTATTACCATACATTATAATGGTTGTTTACGTGGGCTCGTTTATTATTATCACAACAATGGGCATATCAGGGCCTTACCAACCCTCAATACATAACATGTGTCATATTATAACCGTTATAATAGGACCGAAATAAATAAAAGCTTGAAACCATAATTTATCTGTGCCAAGCTTTTAAAGTGCCTGCATTTATGATGGTTCAGAATCGTGAAGTATAATAGTTAATAACTGTCATGTATCACAACTTTTATAGTAGTGTCTTCCCAAAATTAGAGCAAAAATCCAAAGCCTCTCCCACTTTCAAGGAAACAACAACATAAGTTACAAAAACATCATACAAATAACAATCTTCCCATAGCAAGATATCATTTATGGCCAAGGCCCTAATCCAATAAGTTTCATACCAAAATATAAACATTTCATATTGTCCAGCAAGAAAGGATGAACAAAGTTGTTATTGACAACTATATGAGCAACATTAACAACTATTAAGTAGGCATTAACAACCACTACAACAAAAATAGGCAATAGTGGCGCACATTTTGTGGCACTACTTTAAAGAAGGGCCACAACTTCCTTTTTTTTCTTTTTTTCTTTTTTAATTTTTGGAACTAGCTGTGGCGCCTGGTAGAGTAGGTGCCACAGCTGGCTAGGCCAAGTGTGGCGCCTACCTTGGCAGCACCACACTTGGCCCTATTGGACCAGCTCTGGTGCCTGGTAAAAACCAGGCACCACAGCTATTTCAACCAAGTGCGGTGCCTTCAAAGTTCAGGCGCCACACTTGGCCTTTAAATAATAAAAAAAATTTGACAAAAAATGGATTATACTATCCACTCTCCTCTAATTGAAATGCAACCCGCCCCCCACCCTTGTCCTTTTTTCCCTTCCCGCGTAGTGGGCCCCTTCCTTCTCTTTTATTTTGACTCCACTTTAATTATTCCCTCCTCTCTCCTCCATTAAACTTTGCCTTTCTCATCTACACTTCCTCCCTTGGACCATCGGCCCCCTCCTTTCATTTCCTGTCATCTTCACACCTAAAAAGACACCCATACGCACACATGTCTTCATCAACAAATCTACATCTTTATTTTATTCCAACTGTCATCCCAATTATTCCCTTCTCTTTGTACTATCTTCCACTTTTAGTCCCCACTTCAATTGGTCCCAACTGCTCAAATTTCCTCCTTCTCCACACTCAAGATTGCATCACCAATGGACAACGTAGTCTCCCACTCCATTGCACTGATCAATTAAGAGTTAAGTTCAAAGTGCTTCTTCTTCTTTTTTTCAGTTGTTCTGATTATTTTTTTACCGCACGTACGTGTATAGTACGTGGACTATGATTTTATATTTATGTTGTATTATTTTGTTGAATCTCTACATGCCTCTGCCTCAACTGCCCAGAGTGACTAAGCCATACTGATTTTATTATGTTGTATTATTCTGGAATATGAAGTTTTAAAATCCACTAGTACTATCTTATTATGTTCAATTTCATTTGTTTTAATTAAATTTAATTAGTTCCTGATAATTACATTTTGTTGATTTTAATTTGTTTTAATTTGTGGTTGATTGTATATATGTGTAGTATTATGAAGATCAACGTTGTGACACTTTGACTGACCATCAGCTTAATGAAGTGATCAAGGAATGGTGTGAATATGTGTTTAGGCAAAAATCTGGATAGCTATACTATTTAACTCATCATTAGCTACTGGCCTTTGTTGTGTTGTTTCTTGGCAATTGTTGTGTCATGCATGCATGTATTCAAGTTGAATTTGTTGTATAATTCATTCATGTACAATATATTAATTGTATAATTATTTTATGTACTACTTTAACTAATTAATCATATATTTGTATCATTTTAAAGTTATCTATCATTGTTGTTTGCTTTTCTTCATTCTGCTGTACTGTGGATATATATACAAAATAGTTATTAGACCATGCAGTTGCAATACTGCAATTATGGGAGATATGAACAAAAAATACCCAAAAAAAGAGTTCATGTAGCGCTTCTTTAAACAAGGGCCACAGGAAGTACCCAAAAAAGAAAGAAAAAAGAAAAAGAAAGCGAAAAAAAAAAGAAAAAAATGGAGACCCTTCTATGGCGCTTGCTGAGGCAAGGCCACACGAGGGGGGTCTCCTATGGCGCTTGCTAAGGCAAGTGCCACAGGAGTTCTAGTCTCTTGTGGCGCTTGCGTCACCAAGTACCATAGGAGATCCCCCTACTGTGGCCCTTGCCTCAGCAAACGCCAAAGGAGGGTGTTTTTTTTTAAAAAAAATTAAAATGTTGTTGTGCTTCCAAGCACTACAGCTTCTTTTAGTAGTGTCCAGATATATAGCACTTCTCTAGCGCCACAGGTTTGATTTTTTGTAATAGTGAACAACACTACTCTAAAGTTATTAATGTTGCTCATCTAGTTGTCAATAACAACTTTGTTCCATTGCGTGACAAAAAAGAGGGGCAAAACGATACTTTCATGTTTGGAATTAATAGCACCTAAGTCCTCTAGGATTTCACTACAATTTGATGATTTCAAGGGACTTGGTTGCAATTTTCGAAAAAATCTATGTACTTTGATTTTGCACATAAATGTACAATATAATTTAGTATTAAAGTATTATGGGAAATTACTATGAGATCTGAAGGATGAGACTTAGTTACTAAAGCTTGCTCTCAATGACAACAAAGAAGCATATAATGACAAGTTTCAGTATAAAACATGACAATACTTCACTTATCATTGGGACTTCTTGTAATTAAGTCATTTCATTAGGACCTCATAGTAATTCCTCCAAATGTTATTACTTGTTAGTGGAAATGAAAACTACTATATTAGTTAGCCTAACATATTTAATTAGGAAATTAAATTAAGTTCTTACGATTCTTGTTATTCCAATCATCTTGGTATAATTAATTTAATTGATCATAGAATATATATATACATATATTTTGCTAGCAAGCATCTATATATATATGTGTGTGTATATATATATATATTATATAACATCTATCATTATTTAATTTATTTTTGAAAAATAAGCAAATAATACTCACATTACAAAAAAACATCGGATTAGCGACATAATTTCTGTCACTAATTAGTTTAGCTACGGAAATTAGCGACGGATTAGCAATGGAACCAAATTAGCGACGGAATTTGTTCCGTCGGTAAAAAGACCGTTACTAATTAATTAGAGACAGAATTTTAAATTGCGTCACTAATTTCCGTCTCTAATTAGAGACGGAATTCACTAATTAGTGACAAAAAATTTTGTCGCTAAATTCCGTCTCTAATTAGAGACGGAATTCACTAATTAGTGACAGAATTTTCTGTCGCTAAATTAGAGACAGAAAATTCCATCTCTAATTAGAGACGGAATTCACTAATTTGAGACGGAATTTAGCGACAGAATTTTTTTATATAATTAAATTGCCACATGTCCTCATAATGAGCCTCCACATGTCCCTTACCGGTAGCCGCCACTGTCCCCGTCAGCCGACAACACCTTGCCTTCACCCTCCACTGTCTTGGTCAACTGCCACGTGTCACCCTCCATCACGGGCCACGTGTCACCATCCATCACGCGCCACTTCTCCAATTCACAAATTCACAAATTGGTTGCATTTTGTGACCAAGTTGGGATTCGAAGCCTTGACCTCTCACGCGTGTGCGTGTGCCTTTACCAGTTGAGCTAAGAAGAATTTGTATAATTTAAATGCAAAATCATATATATATATATATATATTTTTTTTGCTTTGTGAACAAAATTAGAAATACAAAATTTAATCTATTATTAAATATTTGAATTTAGTTTTCTTATTTTATTTTATGTAATTTTTCTACCTAAATTTTTATTATTAATATCTTTTTTATTCATTTTATGATATATTTTATGTTTTGTTTGCATTTATAAAATTTTTATTTTTATTTGTATATAATATATTATTAAAAATTCAAATATATTATATTATAATTTCAATTTTAAAAATAAATTTGAATTAATAATTTTATTTATTTATTTTAATATGTATATTATAAATTAATAATTATAAAAAATATAATTATTGAAAAAATTAATTATTTGTGACGGAAATTAGAGACGGATTAGGGACGGAAAATTTCCGTCGCTAATATTTAATGGTGTAATTAGAGACGGATTAGGGACGAAATTTAGCGACGGAATGTGATTCTGTTTCTATTCCGTCGCTAACTTAGCGACGGAAAAATTCCGTCGCTAAGTTAGTGACGGAATTTGTGAGGGATTAGGGACGGATTAGCGTCGAAATGAAATTCTGTCTCTAATTTTCATTTATTTGTAGTGTCAAGCACTTCTATAGCGTGAAAATATGGAGGGCACAAGTGAATATGGTTGGGCTTAGCCCATATATTCATTGCCTATATTTGTTATTAAAGAAATCATTGTGCCGATAAGTTCTCGTCTCATCTCAAGACCCAGAAGACGATCAATAATAATAAAATTACAACAGAAGACAAGGGGGAAAAAGAAAAAGGAAGACTTGTTTTTAATTATCATCATGCATCTTGTTTAGGGTTCGTGGCTACCTTCCTAGCACAAGTGACTCTTCTAAAATTCAAACTTGAGATCTAGATGGATCTAGCGGGGTTTTATACCGCTAGACCAACTCTATATTTGTGGAGACTTTTTTGTTTTTTTGGCCTAAGTGAAAAAGTAGAAATTTATTCAAACCAAAAAACCATGTGGCATTGTGGCGGATAGTTGTGAGCGACCTGAGAGAGCTGAGTGAGGGAGATCATTTGGGAAGTGTAGGATTAGGAAAGACCACTACCTCGGAGAGCGCAGGCTCCACTTGCCCTTTGGCGGTTAATATCCTTTCTGCAATCTGCCGCTTTGTGGACTTGTAATAGGTGGCGTACAGGATCACTTGAGCCACCGATAACAATAATCCTATCCCATTTGGTATCTGCCCCTCAAACACAACATCTTTGCATTATTTGTTTGTTCATTTTAATTAATTATAATCAAAGTGCTCTAATATGCTAGCAATGCAATATATATAGTAGTGAATATTGAGCTTCAAACGGACAAGAAAAATCTTATAGTTAGAGTAGGAGAAGTGAAGATGTTGAGAGGGATGGTAGTACAAATATTATTTTTGATGAAAATATAAGAGAGAGCTAGCGTGATATCCAGTAAAAAGAAAATAATAAAAAAATCATTTCACTTGGTAATAAAAGTAAATTAGACAATACAAAAAAAAAAAAAAAACTATTTGAGGTGGTAATGAAGGTAAATTAGACAACATAGAGTGTTGTATCTAAAATTGAGTAGAAGATGATTGAAGAGAACACCCAACAAAATAATTGATTAAAAATGACCTTTTGATTAATAATTTATTCAAAAATTTAGTTGTTAATGTAACATAATGATATTATGCAATCAATATAACGTGCCCCACCTAGCTAAGAGAATAAAACTCGTTTAAATATGATTTATTCTGTCATCAGCTATGCATTTTAATTATTTGGTATAATTGTGCACATCACATATATACTTACAGCGATGAAAGGGTCAAAACGGATGAGAGCATAGGTAGTCCAAGCGATGGCATTGCCAAGGGTGCCTAGAGACACAAAGAAAGGCATGTACTCCACGCTTTTTGTAGTGATCACCATTTTCTGCATTCAACATATCATATATATTAATACAAGAGCTTCTTATTATAGGTACAATGAAGAAACAAAATATATTAATTAATTTGAATAAATATGACATAATGTTTCTAAAATACCCCTATATAATGTTGGATTATATTTTAGTTTATAAGTTAGGTAAATTAATTTAAGAAAAAAGTTGACAAGTATAAGAGAGAAAATTGATTAAGATCTTAATACAACAATTCAATTAGCTTAATTAATAAAATGGGAGAAGTATTAATACTAACCATGACGGTCAAAGGAGAAGCATACATCATAAGGTTGAAGATAGCGCAAATGGTTCCGACAACTGCAGAGCGTTTTCTGAAAGTGTGAAGGAGTGTCAAGGACAGAACAGTAAGAGCCAAGATGAAAAGGATCTCCACAAAAAGCAACAGAAACACTTTGAGCCTTTTGGTGCGTTCAGAGTATATGAGGAACATGATGACGTATATCAGCTCCACCACACAGCCCGACCCGTTTATGGTCACCACCAACAGGCTATTTGGGTGCACCATCGGCAACCCGTACAGCGTCCACACCATACAGTTCACCAGGGTCGCTAAATACGGCATTGCTGAGTACTGCTCCACCGATCCTTTCCTCCATATGTTAAAAAATGTTGGCCTGCACTCACACACACATGTTTATTCAACACATATATTCAAATTACAGAGGAGGTGGGCTAGCCAAGATGTGGCTGCCAAAATGTTACTCCTTCCGGGTTTTTAGTGAAAGACCGGATAATTAATTTTTGGATATTAAAAAAAGTATTAAAGTTGCTTATTTATAAAAATGAATAATAATATATCTAAAATAACCACTTCAATATATAATGTGCATTAAAACTACACAATGGTCAAAATTCATACGAGCAATCAATGCATATTAGTTTGAATAAATGATTTATCAATTTGAAAGATAAAGTGGGCTGAAGTCTTACAATCTTTTTTTCCCTTACCTCTGAGGGGAGGGGAGGGAAAGTGGGTGGAGGGAAAAATTTTTTAAGTTGAATTTAAAAAAATTAGAGAAGTGGGGTTAAAAATTTTTAATTAATTTTTCTTACTCTTTTATCTTATATATTCTCTTTTTTAAAATTTTATTACCCTACTTCTTCAATCTTTTAAAATTTAACTCATAAAAATTTTTTCTCCCCTCCCTTCCCCTCCAAATCCCTCACACCAAACAGACCCTTAAGGTCTTACATTCATGACCATAATAAAGTCTTTAAGTAGCTCTTACATTTAAAATGGAAATGTGCAATTTTTTTTTTATGTTATAGAAGTGTCATATATTCTTATTTCTTTTAAAATATATGTTAACTTTATACTATATATGCATCTTTTAAATATTGACCCTCCTTAATTATGTCTAAATCCTAATATTGCGGCTGATTCGTGTGTGCATGTGCGTGACTACATTTATTTCTAAAGACAGCAATCAGTAATGAGTATGATATGACTAATTAATAGTGTATGTTTTAAGCATTAATTCTTAGTCACTCGATGGATACTTACAGTGGAGACAAGAACATGAAGCCCGAGATAATGTTTCCTGCAGGTTAAATTAAATTCGGAAAAAAAAAAAACCAAAGATAAGCTAATTGTATATGAAAATGATAATACTTTATAGAATCCCTACAAGACGATTGAATCCTCAGCATAGAGAGTAACATAGAAATGAGGTGCAAAGGGTCCAATTCATTTATTGACATTTTTGTTTTTCCCCCTTTACAACGTTATACTATTGGTAAATTATTTATTAAAAAGATTAATTAAAAAGAAACTCGTCATGCTTTGTACCGTCAAGAAGGAAAGAACTGTGACACCAAAAGGAATAAAAAAAAAAAAACAAGGAAACGAACATCAGCTAATGCGTAGAGATAAAAAAGAAAGCGTCACAATTGTCGGGTTGGGTCAATTTAGAATCAAGGTTGTACGTTGAAAATTACCGATATAAATATATTAAAATAGCATAAAAATAATAAAATTGCACTATTCACAAATTGTGAATACAAATACAGAACATTGTTCATTATATTCATACTTAATATAATGTATTATAAAAATAAAAAGTGTAACAAACTGCAGTGCCCATAAATTATGAATAATGAAAAATAATGTTTGATTAATTGATAGAGAAAGAAATTTCACCCACCTAGGATGCCGACAACCATTCGAGCAATATCTGCAGGATTCATGGGTAAGTAGTCGGTTGGGCAAGCTCAAGTTTAATTTCAAATGAAGTGAATGAAGCTAGCTAGCTTGTCAAATGCATTTGTGTGTAGTGGATCAATGGATTGATATGTATTTATACACACACATGTACTGTGAGGTTTTGGCACTGTTTGAGATGCTAATAATGGCATTACAGAGAGATGATGACGAAGAGAAAGAGACTATGCATTCATGTGTTTTTTTTTTTTTTTTGACCTGAATCTATGCATTCATGGTTTGCACTTTGCAAATTTGGATGGCCCTTTTTACGAAGGTACGCCTCCATTTGTCACTCAATATTTATGACCTATCACATATATATATATAGCAATGAGTCCTTTATACTAATTAAATTAATTGAGTCCTTTTAATTACGTATATCGTAAAAATTATTAATTATATATTTGACATATATGAATTATTATTTACTCTCTAATTATTATTTAAAATACTAAACTCAAAAAAAGGATGAGGAAATAAAATAATGATAATTTTCAGATAACATTTATATCAATATATAACACATCAAATTTTATTATAAATTTCATACGCCCTAGGTAAATAATAAGTAGTAAGAAAAATTTAACCAGTATTTATGTTAGTTAGGGTGTCAAATTTTCATGACTCATGCTTTATGCTTTGGACGGATTTGGAAAACATTCACCACATCGAGCATTATAGATGTCATTTCTAAAACAAAGAATAAAGAAGTATCTCCTAATATGTATGCAAAAGGACGTTACAATCTTTAAGCAAAGTATTAATTTGAGTGGATGGAAAAAACGTAGAAAAACTTTCGTATAACTTGAGCTTGATTTAACTAGATTATAAATTAGTTGGTGGATATATTATTTGTCAAAGAGAAAAATACAAAAGAAAATGGTTAAGTACTTAACATTATATATTTAAGTGCTTTTAAAATTAAAATTAGGTATTTAACTTTTTATTCAAGATTTATCCTATAACTACTTGTTAAGTAAAAATATGTGGAAAATATTAGATATTTCATCGTGAAATTGGTAATTTTAGAACAAAATCAGGTTCTAAGGTCGATTTATATGAATGTGATATTTTGATGGACCAACATAAGAATTTTAGTTTTTGATGCAAATGAAATGTACAAGTGAGCCTAGCTAGAGCAGCGATATAGTCACTTTGAATCTATATATCCATCTATTTTCTCACTAGAAAGGGCATAGTGACGGGAAAATCTATTGGCTAACACTGTTTATGATTCATCTATTTTGATGTTATTTGTTTGTGAATGTTTATGGAATTTCCATGGCTGGCTATACTAACAGTGGTGTTACCGACCATCCATGTAATTAAAATAATAATAATATGTAACCCCATTTGTCACACCCAGGTATTTATACTCCATTATTACGCATTAAGAAGCATTATAGCTCAAGGGAAACAATAGTTCAAGCCCCCAAAATAAAACTTGATATTTTATCTTGCTGGGTTACTATTCATTTGGTAAAAACTATAATTTAAGTTTACTAAATATCAAGAGCTAACTCATTCATTTAGCCTTTCGAATTCTAGTTACATTTTGATAGCTCCAGAATCACTTTCTATTCTCAACTAGTCAAACATGCAAGCTCGCACTCATTTCTTCTTGTATACATACATGCATGCCATGGACGACAAACTTAATAGCATCATACACTTTGGCATGTGTATACAATTAATCACATTATACAATATGTTGGACTTTGGGTCCAAGTCTGCCCTTGATGGGCCGGACTATTTGATTAGGATATAAGTAGCCTAATAAATAAGAATAAAATCAGCATTAATTGCAGATTAGGGAATAATTCAGCAATAACTATGGATTTGTTAAATGAGGAACAAATCACCATAATTAGATAATTAACTGAGAATCAATTAATTGCTGTCTTAGAGGGCAAGAAGGAGTGCACACGTTTCCTAATTAGTGGCCTCCATAAACCACTATAAATAGGGTGTGCCTCCTCAATTGCAATTCACCCCGCCATTGAGTTTTCTGGCAATTCTCTTCTCTCCTACCATCTTTTTGGTTCTGGTGATCTACTGTGCAAATCACAATTAGGCTCTAGTAGTCTAATAATTGTGTGGGTACAAGTATGGAGCATTGGAGCTTTGACCCGGATTCAAACTTGGATTCGACCTGGTACGCCAAATCTCCTTTTAGTTATATTTTTCTTGCATTGGCATCAGAGCCATTTGATCCTTAAGGCTGTGATTATTCTATGTGAATAAACTATATGATATAATTTGCTTATATCTCTATTTATTTCCACAGTGCAACCATCTATATGCTGTCAAATGATGATTTTATATGCTATGTCCAAAGTTTGATTTCATACGTAATATTAATGTATGCGTGTTCACTCCCTTCCCATACGTGTATTGCTTCTGCATCGTCTCTGGTTTATATACACATTTGAAAGCTGTTAGATTTCAAGTTTTGATGATAACAAAAGGTAATTGTGTGAAAAGCATGTTTTTACAAGTCTAGAGAATGATTGCAAAGTTACCAAATGCATACGGCAAAGTTTAGAGATGTCTGCTATCAGTTTTTGCTAATGCACTCAAGCAACAGAGTTAACACTCGAGCACATGCAAGTGTTGGACAAGAAGTGTTTGACAGAGAGCAATTGCTGTCAATTTTACTGATGCACTCGAGCACTATAACCAATACTCGAGCATGAAGCTGTTTTGCACTCGAGCATATGAAAGTGTTGCACTAAAGTGTGTGACAGAGAGTAGAGTCAGAACAATATTTCAACACTTCACTCGAGCACAGGTTCTATACTCGAGTGATGGTAATATCTGCACCTGAGTCCTAGTGAGTGAGGGACGGCGAGTGTTTGGCCGAGAGTCATGCAAAACAGAGAAGCACAAGCATGCCCGAGTAAGAGCTCATGTGCCTGAGTAATACATCAGTACTCACTAGTGAGAAATCTAACTCTCTCAATTCTGATGCAAGTGTTGAAGACAGAGCATATTATAGAAGAATATTCATCTCACTCGAGTAAGAGTATGTATGCTCGAGTGAGGGCCCACAACACCTGTGATTGCAAAATCAAACTCTTGATAAAACTGGGTGCGAGTGTTGTCCAGAGACGTGGCTCAAAGTGTAAAATGAAGCAGTACTCGAGTGAGGAGACTAATGCCCGAGTGAGGACCCACATTACTCACAAGTGCGAAAATGCACTCTCTTAAAATCTGTGGAAGTGCAAGTGTAAAACTGAAGCAAAAGGAGAAAATATGGTATTGCACTCGAGTGAGACATCACAGTGCTCGAGTTATACTCTGCCAGAAGCCAAAACGCACCAGTCTTACAGCGTTCAATCCGAATATGGTTTAATGATATTTATTCATTTTATTTTCAATTATTATTATTATATAACATCATTTAACATGTATTATGAGTGTGATACAGGAGTTTGAATTAAAAGGACACAGAGGAAGTCAAACAACGGCAGATAGCATCATTACGACCATCCAAGCACGTACCTACCGCGTTCAAAGATTTCAAACATACGCATGCCATTCCACAGTAACATGCCCTGCTCCAAAATGATCATTATTCAAACGGGCAAAAACAAATCTCTATAAATATAGAGTTCCAGAGACCATCAAATACAACGAAGTGCAAGAATCCATACAAGCAAATTCACGAGTCTCTGTTATTCATATTTTCTCTGTATTCATATCGTTCTTCAATGTTTATTATATTTGCTCTATAAGAGAGTCTGTATACACTTCAAATTCTATTTTCATTTGATCTCAAGGTACTGGGACCTTGAGAGGGGAGATTTCCTTACGAGAGAAGTAATGAGAGAATTCCTAGTAGGACTTTCTGCTCATAAGACTTACAAGATACAAGCAGAAGAAAACGTTGCTGCTCTTAAGACTTATAGTGGTGTAAGCAGGAAAGAACGTTCTGCTCATAAGACTTGTATACATAAGAAAGAGAGAAAGGTCATAGGTTTGTTTTTCTGCACAGAAGACTTGTCGTAAGGGGGAGAGAAATTTCTAGTATTTCTACTCGTAGTCCTTTTAAGGACAGTTGTTGTCTTGCGGTGTTCCGAGAGCCCACTGAATCTTGGAAGAATAGTGAAAATCTCAGTTGGTCTTGATCTCTGAGGACTAGATGTAGGCTTGGTTTTTAGCCGAACTAGTATAATTCTCTGTGTGCTTATCTTCTCAACTCTACTCTAGCTACAACTATTACCATATCACCACATCAACCAAAATATTTATCACATCACCCAATTCACTCCCTCTTGGGTGAAGCTTGCCTTTTTCAAAAAGCACAAGCACCATTCTGGGGGAAAAATATAAGTACCCTAATGGCCCCAAAAGGGAATCCAGTTATGAGATACAGTACTAAGAGGGTACGTTGCCCAGTCTATCATCATGAGCCCAACTGAGGTATGAGTAGATTGGGGTTCTAACAGTAGTTGACCCTTAATATGTGTACATTCTGATTGTGATAATACACAATACCCAGAGTGTACACTGCCCAGCCAGAGAACTAAGGTCCAGACAAGTAAGGGTTCTAATAGTAGTTGGCCCTGAATATGTGTGCAGTTTGACTGTGATGATTATATTGTTATTATTCTGTTCATTATATAGTGAATGGCATATGTATTATTGCATTATCTATAGATAATCATGTATTACATGGAGGTCAAGTGGGATCCAACTAAGGAAGTAAGACAAGTGCAGAGAGACAGTGTAGCCCCACTTGTATTGTATTTGACAATATGAAACATTAGAGTGGGCAGCGGAAGCATAGTAAAGTTATATGTAACATTTGAGGACAATAGAAGAGGTTAACAACCTCACCAATATTGATCATCCCAAATCATGATTAGATCCTTGTCGTCTATAGTGACATAGCCTGTATGGAAAATAGTGATTTGCCTTGAGTCATGAGGTGATGTGGCCAGTCGTATTACACCATGTGTGGTGAACAGTGAAATGACTCGAGTAGTCAACTATATTACAGCCAATGTGGTGTATACTGACATAAACCAGTATGGTTTACAAGGCATGACCTATATAGTCGATCGTCCACAACTTATATGGTTTATGATGACATATAAACAGAGATTGGGATTTGCCTTAGTGTAGTAGAGCAAAATAGTGGGGAACACTTTCCATACTATAGCCTCCCAGAATCAAATACCCACCATGTTGGCAGTAAGCCCCCATGTACATGTTTGTACAGGGTAGTGATACCTAATGGTTGTATGTCATGAGGTCTTTAGTCTCGATATGTATTAGCAAAGATGATGAATTGTTATGCTGAGGCTATAAGACCTGATAGACATGTATATCCGTAGGGTAGCAAAATGTTATGTTTTTAATAATGGTGACGAGTAAAGGCTTGAGATAGTAAGAATTGAGGTGCTTGTAAGCATAAGGGTGATTCCCTAAGCAGTAAGACCTGGTGTACAAAATTGTAAGGGGTACCATCCATAGGCTATAAGATCTTATATGCTAGTTATGTTCTAGTAGACCAGTGTGTCCAGTGGCCTAAGACCTAGTAGACCAGTGTGTCCTTAGGCCGGTAGATATATTCAAAATTGTAATGGGTAGTGACTTGAGGATTGGGGGCAAAGACCCTTGGTTGTACGATCTTATATGCCAGTTTTTTATATTGCACATTGATTGTTAAATGTGAATATTGAGTGAAAAATGTTGAATACTATCAGAGATATAAGAATATGATTATTGTATTGCATGATAAGTGAGCTTACATAAGAAAGAAATAAATTGAAAAATAACTTGTATCACATCCTCATTGAGCTTACACATGAGAGGTATAGACTGAATGTCTAGAAGAATCACCGAAATGTAGACATTTAAATTTGGAGGACAAAATTTATTGAATGAGGCGATTTTTGTAATATCCCAAATTTCAGTCACCAAAATTTCTTTGCACCTTATGTCATTAAAAGGAATAAATGGTGAATTATAGAGTACTTGAAAAGGCCAAACAGTGCAAATGGTGGCCATGTGAGTTTTGGGCCACAATATGACATAAAATTTAATTTATGTCTACATAAAAGCCTATTTTTGTAGCCCAAAATGGGATAATAGAAGAGCACAATATTTTTGACCCAATATATATGGCAATTACGGCCCAAACAAAAGAAAAAGTAGAATACCCAATTTAATACAGAAATATGAGGGCAAAATGGTAATTTGCCAATAAAGTAACAAGTTAATTATTTTTCACTTTTCTTGGGATATATTTCGTCCAAGAGGGAACTAAAAGAGGGAAAGATGATAATTGAATATTAAATATGCCAATTGGAAGCATTTTGGTCCAAGTAAAAGGATGTGTTGAAAAGTCAACAATTGTAGGCAAATTAAAAGTAATATTAAGGAAAAGAAATTTAGATAATTCAAGAAGCAACTATCCTCTTCCAAAGCCTCCATTTTTGTCACTTTTGACCATGGAACAAAAAATCTGGCCGAACTGCCAATCACTGAACTGGACCCAAATCTGGTCTAGTTCACTACCGAGTAAACTAGCCAAACTTAGCCTTGACTCGAGCAACCCGCCGAGTAGAGTAGGTTCCCTAGGTTTTTAAATGTCCCAACTAAGATTTTTGAAATCTAGCTATGCTCAAGAAGAAAAACAAGAAATAAAGACAGATGAAGAAGAAAACAGAGATAGAAGAAGAACAAAAAAGAGGAATAAAAAATAGATGAAAAAGAAAAAGAAGATAAAAGAAGAAATAACAAAAAAGGCAACCAAAAGCTACTAAGAACACCACCATTGTAGATTTATGAGAGTTACAGAGACAAGAGTGAATGGCGGACAGAGAGAGAAAGACAGAGAGATAGGTAGGACTGGGTGAATGAAAAGGAGAAATGCAGAAAAACTCTTTAGCATTCAAATTCAATGGCATTTTTGCTTATGTCTCCCACTACTTTTCATAGTTATTTATATTTCAGAGTAATTTGACTAATTTCAAGTAAACACCCAATTTTACACTTACTAATGCATTTGGACAGGTGCTTTTAGAAGGATGCAGTAGGAGTAAAGTTGGCTCTGCATGCTAGCCAGCTTTTTGGATAACTATGCCTAGTCTACTTGAAATTTTTTTAAAGTTATTTCATTGCCATTTTCTTCCATAAAAAAATATCTAACAACAGAAGTTAATCATGTAAATATGTTTCAATAAGTTATTAATATAATGACCTAATAAGAAAATATCTTTTTACATATATTACTTATATTTTAAATAATTTCAAACCTATCGTATTATATTATTATTTGAATGTTCTTTTTATTCAACATTTATCTTCATATTTTTATTTATATTTTCATCTAAAAACCAATATATATTTAATATATGTTATTTTACTCATGACCGGTTTAATCCTGATTTGACCCCGAGTTGAACCATTAACCCTTAACCCACTATCCCAACCGGTTTTATTGACCAGTCTGGTTTTTTGAACCTTGTTTTTGACAAGAGGCAAAAGGGAATTAATGGATAAAATCCAAATGCCATAGTTGAGACATTTTTGCCAAGTAGAAAGGGAACTTTGAAGAGTCAAAAGTGTAACACCCTTCATTATAACCCTTTTATTACGCATGCGAAAGTCATATACTCTTAAAGGGCATCATTATTATTATTATCAGAGTGATTCTTTCAATTCAATACTATGCTCAAGTACAATTCTTGATTATATAACATTATAAATAATGTAGCCAAATAAGGCTACTATGGTATCTAACCCATATAATAATAAAAATTTGAACACATTTTTCTTGTCTTCGATCCTCCACTGCATTCCTCTTATCAGATCCCTGCACATTTCCTATGTTCACCTGTCTAAATGGTTGGTTGGAAGGAGTAAGATTCAGGGGAATCTCAATAGCACACATTACAAATAATACATGTAAGATGAATACTAGTGCATGATATGCTTGACTTTTAGAGGCTCATATTCACATAATGATATTCTGCATGCTCAATGTTTTGTGCAATATACTTATGGCCACTACAAAAACATAAACAGAGCTTCTTTCATTCATTCATGCTCCACATAATTAAGTAAAGCAATATAGCAAATCAATACACAACATAAACAACACATACATGCAAGTAAGTAAGTTCACTACCTTTTGTCTTCGAGTTCCCTACTTGTACCTTTTCTTCTAACTATTGAAGTTGCTTGGAAATTCTTTCACTTCTCTTCTTTCTTGACTTCTCATGACCCTAGATATATAAACATATCTTTTAGGTTAATACACTAAGTCAAAATCAAATTCAAAGTGGTCTAACTATCCCAAATTGGTTAACTTCACTCTTAAAGTTTCACTTAATTACCTAGCACCATTACTTTTTTCTTTTATTTTCGCACTTGTACTTAAATCTTCCTGAACTTTCATTAATCTTTGAAAATTCATAACTAATTGTACAGATGTCCAATTATGATGATTCCTAAGGCAATGTAACCCTTGATCAATCTAGTTTCAGGGAAAAATATAACCATTACACTTCTGGATGCACATCAGTACAGTATCTCACTCAATTGATCACTATCCCAAGAATTCGCCAGTTTTCTACACCAAACTTTGGAAATTCATAATTAATTCTATAAAAATCCAATTTTAGTGGTTCAAAGTCCTATGTGACCCTCATTAAGGCTATTTAATGAAAAAAATATTAACCACTGCCAATTAGAGGGCTAAATTTCTTAGAATAATCAAACAATGCAACTGGTCCAGAAAACATTCTAGATTCATTGTCTAACTTCAAAAATTCATATCTCACAATCTACAAACCCAAGTGACACCTATTATATAAAAATTAAAGCTTAGGATGTCTACTTCAAATCTGGAAAGTTTTATGGCTATTGGATAAGACTTAATCATTCAAAAACTCATCACAAACTGACTGCCTTTAGAAAACAAAAATTCGGCAGCACTTAAACATTACTTCTAAAATCATCATTTAACCATAAACACATGATTAAACCTCTTAAAACACCCCTTGGCTAAATTTTGAACAGTACCCATGTAATAACCCAATTTGGGATTTAGGGCTAATTGTGTTAGTATCGATGTAAAAACTATTTAATTTGATGTGAATATGTTTTAATTAATGCCTAAGCTCTATATTTAAGCTTTTGAGTGAATCAATGTTTATATAGGTTGAAATATAGGGTAGGGCGCATGATGATGTTAGTGGCATGATAAAAATGAGTTTGGAAATGAATTGAGTAGAATTTCCATAATTAGGGGCAAAATGATAAAATTGAGAAGTTACCGACCAATTGGTCAGTTATTGAAGAAGAAACTCATACGTAACTTGAGACCAACGGTTAGGATTCATGAGCATGGGAGTAGGAGTGTGTATGTATATGTTATGTGAGGTGAGTGAAGGAAGGCCAAGATGTTGCCAAGTGTCCATGTGTGAGCCATTGGATTAGGGTCAACATTTCAAACTCTTTTCCTCTCCATCTCTCTCTTTCTTAGGTCAGCCAAAACCTAATGGCCAAGGGAAAATCTAATTTCCTTCTGCATCATTATACTCTCTCACTTCAACCTCCATTTTGGTTCAACCAAGAAAAGAAAGAGAAAGAAGAGGGCTCATGTTTAGGTAAGGTTTTGACCCTAGGTGCTCAACTCATCTTCATTGATATTGATCATAAGGTTGAGAAATTTATTCCTATGGTTTCAGATTTTTGAATAGTGGTGTTTGAGGATTTGTGGAAATTTGGAAGTGGAAGAAGTGAAGAATTAGCTTTGGAAAGAAGTTGAGCTAAGAATTTGCTACACTTTGACCTAAAAATTGTGGTCATTGGTTGAGTCTTGGGAATTTATGATTTTGCCCTAATTTTTGGTGAATTTCGAGTGGCATGCATTAATTGGTATGTGGTGTTGAATTTAGTGTTAAATTATGTCTTTGTGCCATTGGGTTTAATTTGGAATTATGGATTGGAATGAATTGCAATGTGGTGTCTTGATTGAGTTTTTGGTGTAACATGTAGTAGTCATTATGTGACATGTTAATGGAAATGGAATTTGGCTGTTTTGATGGCTCCAATTGTTGGAAATTGTGCCCTAAGGGCCAATCATTGTACTTTAAACATTATTATTTTAATGAAATTTCTCCATTCTGTTATCATATTATTTGCATGTTAACTGTGATAATTGTATCCTTGGATAATTCATAAAGATTGTCCTAAAATGTCCCTGGTCGGTCATCTATGCGGGAGCAGAGATGAAACAAGACCAGTATGACTTTGATAAGATATGGAGATACGAATCAAAGTCTTAGGCACTTGTAAGAGTACAAGGTGCTGGACCGACCCACTATGAGAAAGCTACATGGATCAAGTCATAAGCTTTTCTCATGTATAACCACGTCACAATGCCCTTAGACCTGAGGTCATCATGGATTCCTACATGAGAGTTGCTAAGCTTTGAACTAGTCAAAAGTCACTTTTGACTGGGTGATGATAAAGGCTACGATCGGGCTTGGTGGTTTTTTATGTAGAGGAATATGAATAATCAAGATGGAATTTGTCCCTCACATTAGTAGAGAGATATTATTGGGCCCTCGATGAGTGAGTCTGAGAAATGTATGGCCATACTATGATGAAAGGAGTTTCTGTCTCTGTTATCAGGCTACTCAGGAATCGAGAAAGTAATGGTCAGGAACAAGAGGATGACATTTTCCATGCCTTATCCTTGATCGATATATCGTGTGACAAAAGGGACGTGACATGGTTGTATGACAGGTTGCATCGGGATAATGATCCTTATATGAATTGGGTAGTCGTAATGTCTTGCTAGAGGCCGCTTGCGACTTTTGGGTTAGTGTAGTTATTGGCCCACTGCCAACTTCATATGGGCCTACAGGGTCGCACACAAGAATGGCCCAACACGAGATAATGTTTGATTTAGGGTGGATGAATTTTATATTTATATATATATAATATAAAATTTATTAATAATATTATATAGATATATATATTTTCGAAATATATATCTTATATATATATATATATTATATTATATTATTATATTTAATAATATTATATAGATATATATATTTTCGAAATATATTTTATATATATATATATGTATATATATATTATATGATATTATTATATTGTGTTGGTTTTAAATTTAATTTATTAAGATATATTAAATTTAATAACTAACATGATAGAGATATAGTATCTCAGATTTAATTTATGAAGATAAATTAAATCTAATGGCTCTTTATTTGGATTAAATAAATAGGTTAAATTAAAACTGTTGGACAGATTTAATTTAAACTGAATTTATTTAATTAGCTCATCAAGATAATTAATTGTTAATTAATTTTGAAATTAATGATGATTAATTTTGAAATTTGAAAATAACCCTCATGGGTTATAAACTTGATAGAGATGATAGACTCAGGGTACATCAGAATTGAGAGCCGCAAGTTAAACACTTGGAGACATTAGAGGCGCTAGCACACAGTCTCGGTTGGAGAGCATTCGTGTGGATACCGGTAGAGGGAGCGGACCTGACGTGTTGGCTCCTAGAGATCGTGAAAACTCTGAATCATTAAAAAGGTATGAATCCTTCCAACTTGGTTTAAACGCTGTTGATAGATCCTCGATTAGGATCGGTGAAAATTTTTTTTTTAAATTCTTTCGCTGTGCTTACCGATCCTACAGTGGCATCAGAGCCAGGTTAATTGTGCGTTTAAATTGAGTTTATGATTCTTATACATGTGATATATGTGGGATGTGTACGTATGTTTATAAGAAACACTCAAATATGTATGTGATTCTCATTTTGGAACAAGCGTGAAATCTATTCCGAACATGTATATCTTGAAATATGTATGTGATTTTCGTTTTGAACAAGCATGAAATTGGGTAGGGTACCTGAGATTGTAGTTGGCGGCAATCAAAGCGGGACCGCTGTGACCACCTCTGCGTAGCACAATATAATCTGATCATGACATCTATTGCTTTTCATATTGTATGAATTCTTGTTGTGGTTTATTATTTATCCTTGTTTGGGTATGGTGAACAACATGGCTTTAGAATTTTACAAAGGTTGTAATATTTAAATATGGCCTGTGTGCCGTGCTTTTCTCTAAATACTTTCGATGTACATTCTCTTCTCATCTCACTCCCCTCGAATGTTTAAACGAGGTTTCTCTCAATGTATTTCTCTTTTTTTTAGAGAAGTCCTCTCATTGGCTTAGGAGGATTTTAGGTTAGGTAAGCCATGTTGTGTCACGTTTAAATTATGCTTTTGATAAGATCATTGCATGATTACTTTTACGTTTATATGTATTTATCTGTATGAGATACGACCACGATTGCATCCATATAAACAAAACTAATTAATTAAGCCCTCTAAATTAAATCTTAAGTCATAATGCCTTTAATTAATGAATACTTGTCAAAACCTAGATCGCTCAATTGTGGAAACCACCAAAGTAGATGCACTTGAGTTATCTTGATGAGACAAGCTTGAGTAATTGTGATGCTCATAATATTCATTATTATTTTGACTTAATTGAGATTAACAAAATGGTTTTGAATCTCAAGGCATTAGATGGGGTTAAACATGCCGGATCATATGATGATTAAATCCCATAAAGATCTAAGAGTTACATGTGATGTAATTGGTAAATAGGTTACCTACCAAAATAACTTGAATTTAAGCGTCTTGCCAAAGCGGACTTAAGTTTAAGCCAAATATGGATCTTAGCCCACTAATTATTATATTGAGGGTTGTTAATTTAGTGGGAGATTACTAACTAACTTTGCATATTTTAATTGTAAATCATGTCGACTAGTAATACTGCTACACTATCATTGCGATCGGTCCTTGAGAAGGACAAACTCAATGGGACAAACTTTCTTGACTGGTTCAGGAACTTGAGAATTGTTCTCAAGCAGGAAAGAAAGGCTTATGTCCTAGATCAACCCATTCCTGAGGAGCCTGCAGCTAATGCTCCAAGAGCTCAGAGAGATGCTTACACAAAGCATAAGGATGACTCTGTGGATGTAGGTTGCCTGATGCTTGCCACTATGGTTCCAGAGCTCCAAAAAGATCTGGAACTCATGGAGGCTCATGAGATGATAGTACATCTCAAGGATATGTTCCAGCAACAGGCAAGGCAAGAAAGGTATGAGACCACAAAGGCCTTACATTCCTGCAAAATGGCTGAAGATGCATCAGTTAGTACTCATGTGTTAAAGATGAAAGGCTATATTGATCACCATGAGAGGCTTGGATTTCCCATGAGCCAGGAGTTAGCTACGGACTTGATCCTCAACTCACTCCCGGAGAGTTATGACCAGTTTATTATGAACTACAATATCAACAACATGGAGAAATCAATTTCTGAGCTGCATGGGATGCTCAAAACTGCTGAGCAAAGCATTAAGAAAAAGCCTAGCACGGTTTTAATGGTTCAGAAAGGAAAGGGTATGAAAAAGAAAGGGAAGGGCAAATTCAAGGGTAATGGCTCAGGTGGTAAGACCAAAGAGTCAAACAAGCCCGAAACCAAGCCTGCACCCAGGAAGGCAAAGCCTCCAAAGGAAGGAGTCAGCTACTTCTGCATTGAACCCAGTCATTGGAAGAGGAATTGCAAACTCTACCTGGAAGATATGAAAAAGGACAAGAAGGATAGCGGGGCTATCGCTTCAGGTATTTATGTTATAGACATTCATTTTTCTACTTCCTCTACATGGGTATTAGATACTGCATGTGGTTCTCACATTTGTACAAATGTGCAGGGTCTAAAGGACAGTAGAAAGCTGAAGAAGGGCGAGGTGGACCTACGAGTTGGAAACAGAGCAAGAGTTGCTGCTTTAGCTGTAGGCACTTATGAATTAGTTATGCCCAGTGGGCTTTTGTTAGTTTTGAACAATTGCTATTATGTTCTTGTTTTGAGTAGTAACATTGTTTCTCTTTCTTATTTGGATAAGGAAGGTTATACTTCTATTACTAGGAATGGTAAATGTTCTATTTATCGTAATGCCGTTTTCTATGCTGATGGTGATTTGCATGTTGGTCATTATATATTAAATTTGGAACATCCTAATAATGGGAATATCTATAACATAATTACTAAGAGGATAAAATCAAACGATTTGAATCCGACCTACCTATGGCATTGTCGTCTAGGCCACATAAATGAGAAACGCATTTCTAAACTCCATCAAGATGGATTTCTAAACTCATTTGATTTTGAATCATATGATACATGCAAATCTTGCTTATTAGGAAAGATTACTAAGGCACCTTTCACTGGGCACAGTGAGAGGGCTACTGAATTATTGGGCCTCATACATACAGATGTATGTGGACCATTAAATATAGCTGCCAGAGGAGGTTATGTCTACTTCATTACATTTATAGATGACTTTAGTAGATATGGCTATATCTATCTAATGAAACATAAATCTGAATCTTTTGAAATGTTCAAAATATTCCAAAATGAAGTACAAAACCAACTTGGTAAAACAATTAAAGCACTTAGATTTGATCGAGGTGGTGAATATTTGAGCGAAGAATTCACTGACCATCTTAGGAGTTGTGGGATAATCTCACAATTGACCCCTCCAGGAACACCACAATGGAATGGCATTTCTGAACGGAGGAATTGAACACTATTAGATATGGTTCGATCTATGATGAGTCAAACAGATCTTCCACCGTCCTTTTGGGGACATGCCCTAGAGACAGCTGCGTTCACACTAAATCGTGTTCCATCTAAGGCAATTGAAAAGACACCATATGAGATATGGACAGGAAAGAAACCAAGTTTATCTTTTCTTAAGATCTGGGGATGTAAGGTATATGTTAAGCAACAAGCCTCTGATAAATTAGTGCCCAGATTCATAAAGTGCCTTTTTGTAGGGTATCCTAAAGAAACGAAAGGATACTATGTCTACAATCCCAACGATAACAAAGTGTTTGTTATTTGAAATGGCAAGTTTCTAGAAAGAGAGTTTGTCTCTAAAACAACTAGTGGGAGCGACATACATCTCAAAGAAATTCGAGATCCACAAGATGGTACAGAACCACAGATGGAAATTAGAGAAGACTCACAACAAGTTGTTGAGCCTCCTCAAGTAACACAAGGTCCACGAAGATCTGATAGGACACGGCATCAACCTCAGAGATATGGATTTCTGATTACTGAAGGCCGTGATGTGTTGCTCATTGAGCAAAATTAGCCCACCACCTATCAAGAAGCCACAGTGGGACCAAACTCTGAGAAATGGCTAAATGCCATGAAGTCTGAAATGCAATCCATGTATGACAATCAGGTATGGACCTTAGTCAATCCACCTGAAGGTGTAAAAACCATTGGGTGCAAATGGGTTTTCAAGGAGAAAATTGACATGGATGGCAATGTAAATGTCTTCAAGGCACGACTAGTTGTAAAAGGATTCACTCAAACTCATGGTGTAGACTATGATGAAACGTTTTCCCCAGTTGCAATGGTCAAATCAATCAAAATCCTTCTTGCCATTGCAGCATATTATGACTATGAAATATGGTAGATGGATGTCAAAACAGCCTTCCTTGATGGAAAGCTTCTTGAGGATGTGTACATGACACAACCTGAAGGTTTTGTGCGTCCAGAGGACTCTGGTAAAATTTGCAAGCTTCAAAGATCCATTTATGGATTGAAGCAAGCATCTCGGAGCTGGAATCATTGTTTTGATGAAGTAGTCAAAGAGTTTGAATTCATTCAAAACATCGATGAACCTTGTGTTTACAAGAAGGTTAGTGGGAGCATAGTTGTATTTCTAATGCTTTATGTAGATGACATCCTACTCATTGAGAATGATATTCCTACCTTGCAGAGTGTCAAGTCTTGGTTAGGAAAGTCCTTTTCAATGAAAGACTTAGGTGAAGCCACCTATATCCTAGGGATTAGGATCTATAGGGACAGATCCAAAAGACTAATAGGCCTAAGTCAGAGCACATACATAGATAAGATACTGCATAGGTTCAATATGCATGATTCAAAAAGGGGTTACATGCCTATGTCTCGTGGCATCCATCTTAGCAAGGATCTGTGTCCTAGTACACCTGATCAGCGAGATAGCATGAGTAAGGTTCCATATGCCTCGGCCATTGGATCCATCATGTATGCCATGTTATGTACTCGACCGGATGTCTCGTTTGCCTTAAGTATGACCAGCAGATACCAATAAGATCCTGGTGAGGGTCATTGGACTGCTGTTAAGAATATCCTAAAGTACTTAAGAAGGACTAAGGACTTATTTTTGGTCTATGGTGGATTGGATGATGAGCTCTGCGTAACCGGTTACACAGATGCAAGTTTCCAAACTGACCAAGACGACCTTAAATCGCAATCTGGATATGTATTCCTCCAGAATGGTAGAGCAGTAAGCTGGAAGAGCTCTAAGCAAAGCACTATAGCAGATTCTACAACAGAAGCTGAGTATATAGCAGCATCAGATGCAGCTAAAGAAGCCATTTGGATCAGAAAGTTCATTACTGAACTAGGGGTGGTGCCTACCATCTCAAATCCAATAGATTTGTTCCGTGACAATAGCGGTGCTATTACGCAGGCCAAGGAGCCTAGGTCACATCAAAGGACCAAGCATATACTCAGGTGATTTCATCTTATTAGAGAAATCAATGATAGAGGTGATATAAAGATATGCAAAGTAGCAGGAGAAGATAATGTTGCTGATCCTCTTACTAAGCCACTTGCACAGGCAAAGCATGAGCGTCATGTTAGGGCAATGGGAATTAGGCAAATTAATGATTGCAGCTAGGGCAAGTGGGAGGATGTTGGAAATTGTGCCCTAAGGGCCAATCATTATACTTTAAACATTATTATTTTAATGAAATTTCTCTATTCTGTTATCATATTATTTGCATGTTAACTGTGATAATTGTATCCTTGGATAATTCATAAAGATTGTCCTAAAATGTCCCTAGTCGGTCATCTATGCGGGAGCAGAGATGAAACAAGACCAATATGACTTTGAGAAGATATGGAGATACGAATCAAAGTCTTAGGCACTTGTAAGAGTACAAGGTGCTGGACCGACCCACTATGAGAAAGCTACATGGATCAAGTCATAAGCTTTTCTCATGTATAACTACGTCACAATGCCCTTAGACCTGAGGTCATCATGGATTCCTACATGAGAGTTGCTAAGCTTTGAACTAGTCAAAAGTCACTTTTGACCGAGTGATGATAAAGGCTACGATCGGGCTTGGTGGTTTTTCATGTAGAGGAATAAGAATGATCAAGATGGAATTTGTCCCTCACATTAGTAGAGAGATATTACTGGGCCCCTCGATGAGTGAGTCTGAGACATGTATGGCCATACTATGATGAAAGGAGTTTCTATCTCTGTTATCAGGCTACTCAGGAATCGAGAAAGTAATAGTCAGGAACAAGAGGATGACATTTTCCATGCCTTATCCTTGATCGATATATCGTGTGACAAAAGGGACGTGACATGGTTGTATGACAGGTTGCATCGGGATAACGATCCTCATATGAATTGGGTAGTTGTAATGTCTTGCTAGAGGCCGCTTGCGACTTTTGGGTTAGTGTAGTTATTGGCCCACTGCCAACTTCATATGGGCCTACAGGGTCGCACACAAGAATGGCCCAACACGAGATAGTGTTTGATTTAGGGTGGATGAATTTTATATTTATATATATATAATATAAAATTCATTAATAATATTATATAGATATATATATATTTTTGAAATATATATCTTATATATATATATATTATATTATTATATTTAATAATATTATATAGATATATATATTTTCGAAATATATTATATATATATGTATATATATATTATATGATATTATTATATTGTGTTGGTTTTAAATTTAATTTATTAAGATATATTAAATTTAATAACTAACATGATAGAGATATAGTATCTCAGATTTAATTTATGAAGATAAATTAAATCTAATGGCTCTTTATTTAGATTAAATAAATAGGTTAAATTAAAACTGTTGGACAGATTTAATTTAAACTAAATTTATTTAATTAGCTCATCAAGATAATTAATTTCGAAATTAATGATGATTAATTTTGAAATTTGAAAATAACCCTCATGGGTTATAAACTTGATAGAGCTGATAGACTCAGGGTACATCAGAATTGAGAGCCGCAAGTTAAACTCTTGGAGACATTAGAGGCGCTAGCACGCAGTCTCGGTTGGAGAGCATTCGTGTGGATACCGGTAGAGGGAGCGGACCTGACGTGTTGGCTCCTAGATATCGTGAAAACTCTGAATCATCAAAAAGGTATGAATCCTTTCAACTTGGTTTAAACGCCGTTGATAGATCCTCGATTAGGATCGGTGAAATTTTTTTTTTTTAAATTCTTCCGCTGTGCTTACCGATCTTACACCAATGGTTTCCTTGTGCAAAATTATGTAGGAATGGTAATTGATGTGAAATTGGAACCATTGGAGATCATTATGTGAAAACTAGAATTCTGGAATTTTGGTTAAGTCTGAAACGCTGTGCAAGTAGCCAACTTTGCATGGTATTTTGACCCAACAATTGGTGTTGAAATGGTGTGAAATTTTCTAGGATTGTAGTTCACATTGCAAGCTTTCTATCCATATAAAGTTTGTGTTATTCTAGGTTTGGTGCACAAAGTTTTGGGTGTTTGAAAATTAGCCAGGTGTCAGGCAATAGGTTGGCTGCGGCCAAATGACTGGCCGCGTCCCAAAACCTTCTAACCATGTGCTGGCCGCGGCCCGTTAGGGGTTGGCCACTACCTAAGGCTTTCTGACCTGACTCTGGCAGTGGCCCAAGGTGGCTGGCCACGGCCCAAATCTTTCTATGCATCCGTTGGCCACGGCCCATAGTTGGGCTTGGCCCACAGTTGGGCTGGCCACGGCCAACCATTGAAAATCTGCATGTTGAACTTCTGAAGAGGGTCTTTTGGGCAAACTTTCTCCAACCCTTTAGGCTTATGTTTAACCATTTAAAGGCCACCTAAATAGTCCATATAAAAACCACCCTAAGTATCTTGAAAGTAGGAATTAGAGTAGGGAATTAATCCACCGCTCTTGATTGCCTACGGTGCCTAAGGACGTCTGGAAGGAACAAGGTAGTGACTCTTTCTTTTATATCATATGTGATGCATTGTATGTATGTTATATGATTTATGTGTGATGGTTTCGAATGCTGCAATGCTTGTGGAAATGTGTGTGTACCACCATGGCGATAGTCCCTGAGTCGCTAACAACAATTCGAGTGAGGGTTGTGTACCTTCCCAATGGTAAAAGGGGATGAGGATGGGGTGTGACATTTATGATCGTTTGAAAGCCGAAAGGCTATTTGTGAAGGCCGATGGGCCATTTGTGAAAGCCGAATGGCTATATGAGCCATAAGGCTAGATGTGTGCACTTCCATGCCAATAGTCCTTGAGTCACTAACAACGGTTCAGGTTAGGACTATGTGCCTTCCCGGCGATAAAAGGGGATGAGGGTGGAGCGTGATTTATGCTGATGCTTTTGTGTAATGATTTACTTGCATGCTATGTGATTATGTGTGGTATGAATGACTTGTTACTACTGGGATTCTCTTGAATCTTATTCTTTCCATTGACTAATATTTCAGACTGGGCAACTGGCTCCAAGGAAAAGCGAGTAACTAGGAGCAGTTAGGACCCTTTGGGGGGGAAATATTTGATTTTGGGATATTGGTTACCCATTTTTGGACCTGGGATTACTATATATTTAAAGATACAAATATTAAGTTTGATTTTGGCATGTAATCCCCTAGTTGGAACTTATAAACCCTTAGTTTGTACATGTATCAAAGCCGGGAGTCGCTAGGAATTTGGCTATACACTCTGATATGCAATAATGTAATATAACTACATGAGTAATTATGTTTGACATTCGAGAGTATGACCAGAGTAAGGAAAAGTTTTAAAGGTTTTGTGAAAGCCCTATTGTAAGATAGGGAATTAAAATAAGTTTTAAATTATCCATCGGTCTTTAATCCATTTTACTATGTGTAATAGAATCATAATTATTGTTAATCAGGTAGGGGGTTACAACCTACCCTCAAGAATACTTATCCAAACAACAAGCTAATGAGTTTAAAATGAAGTCTACGCTTACTTTTACATGTTTTCGCAACTAGTTTAGAAATTTGAAAATACTTCGTCCTGCTAGAAGTCACCAAACACCTCTAAACAAAAATGCAAAACCATAGAAATGAAGCTTAAGATGAGTAGAAGAAGATTTGTGAAGGGTATTTCAAGAGGAAACACCGATTCATTAGTGTTTCAACAGATTGAAGTTATGAGAATTCACTATTCATACTCTGTCTCTTCTAACTTTTTTTCAATTTTCTCTTGATTAAAATATGATTTTTCTCCCTTTTTTCTCATGTTGGACTAAATTATAGGCTAAGAGGGAGTCATGAAAAATTTTTCCATGTGTCAAATTCCTACGGTGCCATTTATCCGGTGATTCAATGATTCGGTGACACGTGTCACTTGTTTTAATAAAGTGGGTCATACCTCTTTTCTCAAGTTTTATCCATCCTTTTTGTCAGGGAAAGGAGAGGCTTGACAATTTCCCTGAACTCCCAGGTTTAATGTTTAGGAAGTCAGGTATATGACTGGGCCAGGTACTAGTGGATTCCCCAGACTTAGGTGCTAAGTGGCGCATTTAGGGAGTGCCACCTCAAAAGGCCTAAAGTAAGTGTTAACATTAGGGACACTTGTCACTCTCTTAACATGCCAACACAAAAGTTGATTGGTACTTTATCATGATGAGAGGACATTTGTCAATTTCTTGTGGTGGCAACACAAAAGTTATGTCATAATTACTTATATTATTAAAAACTTTAATAAAGTTACTGTTTTTGTGTCTACTTGGGTTTCACTCGAGACTTACTTGGGATTGCTTCAAGTATACTGAGGCCCGTCAAATGATGCCAGGTCAGAGTATATGTGTGTAGGCCCCATATAGTGCCACACACCATGTCTATTCATAAAAATGCAGGGTACACATGTCTAGCCTAAAAATGCCATATGCACACCTATACTAGCATACTTTATGACATAGCTGGGTGGCATCTTTTAACCAACCCAATAGCACCATATATGTTTCATATACATATTTACATCAATACTTTGATCCTTCAGCCCATACATATTGGGCCCTCTGCCAAGTAGGGCTGGATCACATTGTCCTTGAGAGTCTTTCTATTGCCCATCATTCTTGGGACTCTTCCTGAACTGGGATTTGTAGTCCACCTTATTCAGGCTTATTATCTAGCCTTTAGTCCCAAAATTTGTGATATTACAAAAAGCAATTTTGTCATGAAAGAGCTCTTATATATTAATTACAAGGGAATGGATGAAGGCAACTGAAGAAGCTCATTTGACTGCTTTAATAGCCCCCTTAGACATCAATTAAGGAGAGAGAAGAGGGAAAAGCTCAACAAAAAATGATATAATTACACTTGATTAATTAACTTGGCTTGAGCAAGAAGAAGCATTTAAGGCCACAGATTTTTCTGTCTCTTTAGCTCATTTTTGGCCAAGTAATTTTTGGGGCTGAAGATGATTCATTAATGACATATTCCCCTCCCTTATTCAGCTGGCAAGTCATGCAAAAAGAAAGAAAAGAAGGAAAAATGAAAGAGAAAAGAGAAAGAAGACAAGTGAGGAACAAAGAAGCAAGGTAAGTGTTCTTGCTTGATTTTCACCTTCCAAATCACCTTTCTAGCTCTTGAGGTCTTCATAAATGTTGTTCCTCTCATCAAGAGTTTAATTTCTATGGTTTTTATGTCTCAAGGAAAGGTGTTTTAGTACTACCAAGAAGAGCTAAAGTTGGAGAAACAAAGAAAAAGCCATAGAAAGTGAAAGAGGTAAGCATAAGCATTATTTTTAGCTTGCTTCTTGTAATTTGGTTGAGTTTTGTGGATTCTTTTGTTCTTCCTTAATTTTTTTCCATTTAGGGTTTGCTAGGGTTTCATGATGCTTTGCTCATATATGTGTGGTTATATATGGTTTGAGAAGCATATGAACCTAGATTGGTGAATAATATATGAACTTTGTGAATTGTTGTTTTGAAGGCCAATTTTGGTTTGAACAAGGCACATAGAAAGACTGGGATTCTTCCAAATTTAAGGTTACCAATAGATTTCTTTGGCAAAATTATGTGGGATTATGGTATGGTGGTGATTTTAGATGAGTTAGATACAAATTGTATAAATTAGAACTTGAAAAGTTGTAGGTGAACACTACTAGTTTTGAGGCAGGTTGGTTGTGACCAGTTTTTGTCTGACCAAATGAAGTCCAATGGCCATGAAACTTTCCAATATGATAGTAGACTTATGAAGCTTTAATTTGAGAGTTCATTTATGCCATTTATATTAGTACATTATGAATTATGAATTTTTGAAGTTAGGTATTAAATCTAGATAGAATCCTAGACTAGTATGGCTTTGGTCATGATTTTGGAATTTTGTGGCTAGTATAGCCACACTAGAGGTTCCTTAGTCATGGCTCTAATAATGTCATTATTTATCTATGGCCATGAGGTGACAAAGAAGAAGCAACTTCAATGGTTTGAAGAAAAGGAACAAGAGGAGGACTTAAAGACACAAGTTAGTGAACTTACTTAACTTGCATGTATTTGATGTGTTTGCTATGTATTGATTTGCAGTATTGCTTTGCTTGATTATGTGAAGCATGTATGAATAAATGAAGCTCTATTTTCTGTTTATACTGTGGCTATAGATATGTTGCTTAATGTTAGGATTGGCAGGCACAGCGGAAGAATTTTAAAATTTTTTGTTGATCCTAACCGAGGTTCTATCAACGACATTTAAACCGAATTAGAAGGATTTGTACCTTTTTCAATTCAGGGTTTTCGATCTCTAAGAGCCAACATGTCAGGTCTGGTCCCTTTACTGGTGTCCACACGAATGCTGCCCAACACGGAGTGCGTGCTAGCTCCTCCAATGTCTCCTAGGGTTTCCCTTGCAACTCTGATTTGTCATGCATGTATGAGTATATCTGCTCTATCAAGTTTATAACTTATAAGGGCTATATTTGAATTTCAAAATTCATCTTCATCAATTTTGAAATTAATTATCAATTAATTATCTTGATGAGCTAATTAAATAAATTTAGTTTAAATTAAATATGTCCAACAGTTTTAATTTAACCTATTTATTTAATCCAAATAAAAAACCATTAGATTTAAGTTATCTTCATAAATTAAATTTGAGATACTCTATCTCTATCATGTTAGTTATTAAATTTAATATATCTTAATAGATTAAATTTAAAACTAACACAATATAATAAAATCATATAATATATATACACACATATATATATAAGATATGTATTTCAAAAATATATATCTTTATAATATTATTAACAAATTTTATTTTATATATATAAATATAAAATTCGTCCACCCTAAATTAAACATTATCTCGTGTTGGGCCATTCTTGTGTGAGACCCTGTAGGCCTATATGAAGTTGGCAGTAGGCCAATAACTGTACTAACCCATAAGTCGCAAGCGGCCTCTAGCAAGACATTATGACTACCCAATTCATAGAGGATCATTAACATGATGCAACCTGTCATACAACCATGTCACGTCCCTTTTGTCACATGATATATCGGTCAATGATAAGGTATGGATAATGTCATCCTCTTGTTCTTGACCATTACTTTCTTGATTCTTGAGTAGCCTGACAATAGAAATCGAAACTCCTTTCCATCGTAGTATGGCCATACATTTCTCAGACTCACTCATAGAGGGGCCTAGTAATATCTCTCTACTAATGTGAGGGACAAATTCCATCTTGATCATTGATATTCGTCTGCATGAAAAACCACCAAGCCTGATTGTAGCCTTTATCATCACCCTGTCAAAAGTGACTTTTTACTAGTTCAAAGCTTAGCAACTCTCATTTAGGAATCCATGATAACCTTAGGTCTAAGGGCAATATGACATGGTTATATATGAGAAAAGCTTATGACTTGATCCATGTAGCTTTCTCATAGTAGGTCAATCCAGCACCTTATACTCTTACAAGTGCCTAAGACTTTGATTCGTATCTCCATATCTTATCAAAGTCATACTGGTCTTGTTTCATCTTTGCTCCCGTATGGATGACCGACTAGGGACATTTTAGGATAATCTTTATATTTATCCAAGGATACAATTATCATAGTTAACATACAAATAATATGATAACAGAATGGAGAAAATTTATTAAATTAATAATGTTCAAAGTATAATGATTAGCCCTTTGGGCACAATTTCCAACACTTGAAACATTGAGCATGTAGAAATGTCATTATGTGAACATGTGCCTAAGGTAAAGGTCTTACATATTGGGATCAAAATATATATCAGATATCGATGCCCAGTGAAATGCCCAAAGGTATATGGATCCGGACTACCTTAATATACGTAAACCCATTAGAACTCTGTAGTTAAGCATGCTCGGATGAAGTAGTCTTAGGATGGGTGACCCCTGGGAAGTCCTCATGTTGCAACCTTTAACCAAAGGTTAAAATGCATAAAGGTTGTTTTAAGTTAAGGTGTTATTCTTAAGATGATTTAAAGAATGCTTAGAAGGAAGAATGCTTATAAGCATACAGATGATGTAAGTATTGATCTTAATCCAAAAAATTTCTGTTGTAGTGAATGCTGCTAAAAAAAGTTCATTTAATGAGGTTATAGAAACTTAAGGTCTAATGGTTGTCGTGAGGCTTCTCTATGCTAGATGAATTATATGAGGATGTTAGATTGAATATTGTGATCGCAATGACTCTTAATATGCCTGTTGGGTATAATTGAGGCAAATGATTTCTCGACTCAGGTGATATTGAGGTTTTAGATGTAGTAGATCCAATATTTGATGCAATCGAATGAACTGTAGCCTAAGAATCAAACTCAATAGTTGAATTGATCATTTAGGAATTTGGAATGCCTTGAGTAGTTTGATGCACTAGAATATTTTAAAGATGTGTATGAGGTTTTTCTTAAGGTTGCTAGTTTCTAATCTAGCATAAGGAAAGATCTTGATTATAGAATATTCCCTTAATGAGATTGATTGAGAGTTAGTTTCCTAATGAAACAGAGTGATAAATAGAGAAAAGGGTAGCCATAAGTTTTAGTCTCATGACCCAAAAAGATAACAACCAATATACTAGTGGCTTACTAATTCCCTGAAAGATGTGAGTAAACAAACCTGGTGAGGGAGGTTGAATTTGTCATTATGCCTAGAGCTAGACTAACATCAAAAGTCCATACAGAATGACCCCATATGAGATGGCAAAATTAAGGAAGCAGATTAGACAATTGTGATATAAAGCAAGCCTTAGGGAAATGTAACATCCAAAATTTTATCCACCAAAATTCCTTGCACCTTTATGACATTACAAGGAATAAATGGTGAATTTTGTCACACTAGGAAGAATGGAAAAATATTGCTAGAAGTGACCACATAAAATTTGGGCCAACATAAGACATAAAATTCAAATTGTCTTCATAAAACCCTACTCTTGTGTCTCAAATTGGACAATAGAAGAACATAATTTTTAGGCCTAAGAAATATGTAAATTTTGGCTAAACAAAAAGAAAAAGAAGTATTGGAAATTGTGTCCTAAGGGCCAATCATTATACTTTGAACATTATTTTAATGAAATTTCTCCATTATGTTATCATATTATTTGTATGTTAACTATGATAATTGTATCCTTGGATAATTCATAAAGATTGTCCTAAAATGTCCCTGGTCGGTCATCTATGCTGGAGTAGAGATGAAACAAGATCAGTATGACTTTGATAAGATATGGAGATACGAATCAAAGTCTTAGGCACTTGTAAGAGTACAAGGTGATGGACCGATCCACTATGAGAAAGCTACATGGATCAAGTCATAAGCTTTCCTCATGTATAATTACGTCACAATGCCCTTAGACCTAAGGTCATCATGGATTCCTACATAAGAGTTGCTAAGCTTTGAAGTAGTCAAAAGTCACTTTTGACCGGGTGATGATAAAGGCTACCATCGGGCTTGGTGGTTTTTCATGCAGAGGAATATGAATGATCAAGATGAAATTTGTCCCTCACATTAGTAGAGAGATATTATTGGGCCCCTCGATGAGTGAGTCTGAGAAATGTGTGGTCATATTATGATGGAAAGGAGTTTCCATCTCTATTATCAAGCTACTCAGGAATGGAGAAAGTAATGGTCAGGAACAAGAGGATGACATTATCCATGCCTTATCCTAGATCGATATATCATGTGACAAAAGGAACGTGACATGGTTGTATGACAGGTTGCATCGGGATAACGATCCTCATATGAATTGGGTAGTCATAATGTCTTACTAGAGGCCGCTTGCGACTTTTGGGTTAGTATAGTTATTGGCCTACTGTCAACTTTATATGGGCCTACATGGTCGCACACAAGAATGGCCTAACACGAGATAATGTTTAATTTAGGGTGGACGAATTTTATATTTATATATATAATATAAAATTCATTAATAATATATTATAGATATATATTTTCGAAATGTATATATCTTATATATATATATATATGTATATATATATTATATGATATTATTATATTGTATTAGTTTTAAATTTAATTTATTAAGATATATTAAATTTAATAACTAACATGATAGATATATAGTATCTCAGATTTAATTTATGAAGATAAATTAAATCTAATGGCTCTTTATTTGGATTAAATAAATAGGTTAAATTAAAAATGTTGGACAGATTTAATTTAAAATGAATTTATTTAATTAGCTCATCAAGATAATTAATAGTTAATTAATTTCAAAATTAATGATGATTAATTTTGAAATTTGAAAATAGCCCTCATAGGTTATAAACTTGATAGAGCAGATATATTGATATGTACATGAGAATTGTGAGCAGCAAGGAAAACCCTAGGAGACATTAGAGGCGCTAGCACACAGTCTCGGTTGGAGAGCATTCGTGTAGATACCGGTAGAGGGAGCGGACCTGACATGTTGGCTCCTAGAGATCGTGAAAACCCTGAATCATAAAAGGTATGAATCCTTCCAACTTGGTTTAAACGCCGTTGATAGATCCTTGATTAGGATTGGTAAAATTTTAAAATTCTTCCGCTGTGCCTGCCGATCCTAACAGGAAGAAGGCCCAATTTAAATACAAAAATGTAAAGGCAAAATAGTTATTTTACTAATAAAGCAAGAGGCATTTATTTTCTTTAAATTAAGGGTTATATTTCGGCCAAAAAGGGGAAAGCAAGAAAGATAAGTACTTAGTCCAAATTAAAGAAAGTTGAAGTATTTTTGACCAAGTTTAAAAAAAGATAAAGCAATGAGTTAAAAGTACATGACAAATTAGCAATAAAGGTGGAAGGGTGATATTTTAATATCATTATCCTCTCCTTCCATAGGCCATTTTCAGCCTAACAAGAGCAAATAGAGAGAGAGAGAGAGAGAGGGAGAGAGAGTTATGAAGAAGTGCAAGAAGAGAGAGAGCTCAAGTGTACAAGAAGTAAAATCAAGGTGAGTTGAAGGGAAACTAATGTGTTTAAGCCTTCAAATTCATAGAAAACTCTCTCTAACCTCTATGCCTTCTTGAATCATAGATGAAACAAGCACAAATTCAAGAGAAGAGGAGGAGAAAGGTCATAGCTAGAGAGAGAAGGTCAAGAGCAATCAAGGTAAGCTTCAGAACTTGTTTTCTCTTGATGACTCATGCTTGTTGCTGTTGTTATTTTGATTTTGTGATCTGTGATGCTCAAAACCTTTGGAAAGGTGCTGCCTAAACTTTGATTAATCATGTGGGAAGTGTAATTAAGTGGTTAAACAAGTTACTTAAGGTGAAAAGAAGGTGTTTTATGGATTCAAGAAACTTCATTTTCCCTAAATTTTTTAGAATTTCAGCCAACCACCATTCATTGTGTTTGAGCTGGAATTTTAAGAATTTGATGATTCTATTGTGTCTAGAATGGAAAATTGCGTAAGAAACATGTAAAATATGGAGTATAAAGGCTTTAGGGTGTTAAATGACAATTTTACACCTAAAATCGTAACATTGTGGCTACTAGGGGTATTTCTATAATTTATGAATTAATTTGTCAAATCATTATGTTAAAAATGAATTATGCACTTAAAATTGTGTGAAAATAGCCTAAGTCATATTTTTTAGAGAAGTACATTTAGACCGAGTATAAAGGGACTTTGACTAGTTCCCCAGGGGTATTTTGGTCATTTTGCTATTTTGATCAAAGATAACCAACTATGAGTTTAGAATAGGAACATGAATGAGTAATAACTCATTTATTATGAATTTGGAATTTTAGGATTTGTCAGTTGCCCAAGCCGAACTGAGTATTGTAGATATAGTAGACAGACAGTTGAGTAAGAAAGGGATTTTATGTAGTTACTCTATCTTTCATACACTCTGTGATTGTTTATACACTGTGTATGCTATGTTTTGTGTTATGAACAGGCTTAGGGCACAATATCTAGCTGTGGTACGGGAAGAGCACAAGTCTCGTCCAGTAAGAAAAGCACAAGTATCAGCTTGCCTAGTGGGACCCAGCTATAACTTACACAATATTAATAGAACCTAGCTATGGCCTGGGACCCAGATTTGGTGACAAACAAGTAGGGGACCAAACAATCATTTTAGCCCTGAATAATGTCCATAAACATGTTACAGTATGAATTTTTTATTACATTGCGTGGTGGATTGCATATTTATTCATCGCATTTTATATGATTAAGCATATACTACTAAGATTCAAATAAATCTCACCCTTTTCATAATTGTATAATTTATCCAGTTGAAGGAAGTGGATCAAAGGGCAAAGATGTAAATACCAGAAACTTTAGGTTCCGGTCCAATTCAAACAAGATCGTTGGTTATCTATAGATTTTATTATTATTTTTGGGATTTGTAAGTATTATGCACAAACCCTGTGGGAATTCCTGTAATGTAATTAAGTACTTTATATTAGTATATATATGTTATTTCTGTCTGCCCACTGAACTGTGTGTAAACACTCTAATAAATATCAAGATAAAGAAGGGGGTCTGACATTGAGGCTCTCCTAAGGACTTGTTCTCGCTACAATGGTACTTTCATTAAGAGACTGCTAATTGAAGAATGCTACCTGCGGAGGGGTTGACCAATGAGAGGTTGAGTAAAGCACCATAGAGTGGAGCCACCAGGATGTCGATTTTGAGAAGGGTTTGTTTACCCAATGTGTCACCATGGGGTGCTCTAGTGCTATTTGTTGAAAGAAGGAAGAAAAAGTGCCTAAGGCAAAATAGGCTCGACGAAAGTCAAGCAACTCTTTCTCTCATCTACTATATGGTGCTATGTATGTATATTATACCATCAGCATGTTTGTCATATGAGCATTCAGAATATAACAGGAAGACATTTATGTAATAATAAAACTATGAGATTATGAGACTAAGAACCAAGTGTCTTGTGTTGACATTGTGCTAATTATTGTAACCCCCTGCCTTGATTAGCGTAATTATGATTCGATCACGAATAATTAAAATGGATTAGAGACCATCAGATAATTTAAAACTCATTTAAAACTCCCTCAATGTAGTAAGGACTTCACAAAATTTTCTAAACTTCTTTCCAATTCTGGTCTCAAGTTTAAACATCGAATATAATTACCTGTGCAGTTATATCACATTTAAACATATCAGAGTGTATAACTTAATCCCCAGCAACTCTCGAGTTCCATCTATATATATAACAATAGGGTTCCAGTACCCAATTAGGGGATTACACTACCATGTGTTCAAAAACTATTTACAACTCAAAAATGTCATACAGTTATCCCTATCCAAAATGAATAACCAACATAGCCCGAACCAAATGTCCCTATAGGGTTCTAACCACTCCTAGTCATTCGCTTCTCCTTGGAGCCATTGCCCTGTCTGAAATGTTAGATAAAGGAAGGAATGAGATTCAAGAGAATCCCAGTAGTAACAAATAATTCATACCACACATAAGCACACAGCATGTAAGCAAATCATCATACAGCAGCAGCACGGATCACACTCCACCCTCATCCCCTTTTACTGCCTGGAAGGCACACCATCTTAACCCAAACCGTTGTTAGCAACTCAAGGACTGTTGGCGTGGTAGTGCATACACATAGCCTTATAGCTCATATAGCCATCCGGCTTTCACAATTGGCCCGTCGGCCTTCACAAATAGCCTTTCGGCTTTTCATATAATTACACATATCATACCCTATCCTCATCCCCTTTTACTGCTGGGAAGGCACACCATCCTAACCCAAACAGTTGTTAACGACTCAAGGACTATTGGCATGGCGGTGCTTACACATATCCATAAATGTTGCAACATACGAATTCATCACAAATCAATAATATAACACACATACAATGCATCACATATGGTATAAAAGAAAAAGTCACTACCTTGTTCCTTTCTGATGTTCGCTGGCACAGTGGGCTCACGAGGACAGCAGATGTCAAATCCTATAAACCAAATTAGGGACAATAGATTAATCTCTTTTCCAAGTTCTTAATTCCATAATACTTTTAGTTGGTATTCATATAAACTCTTTAGGTGGCTATTAAATGCCTAAACATATGCCTAAAGGGTTAGGAGAAACTACCCCGAGTGAAGATAACCTCACTTGAGTGATGACCCCTAAATTTACTCGAGCACCCAAAAGTGCCACACTGAAAGTGTTTGCTCGAGAACAAACCTTAATATGTCTTACACCCTCACTCAAGCACAGGGAGTTGCACTCGAGTGATGGCTTCAAATGCACTCGAGCACCAAAAAGTGAGACACAATAAGTGACTACCCGAGAGCAACCATAAATTCCAAAGTCTTAAACTTTCTCCCTCACTCGAGCACAGGGAGCTGCACTCAAGTGATGACCTATATCACTCATGGGAACAAAAGGAAACTGGGAAAATGCCTTGTAGCACTTGAGTGAACCCTTCCTTCACTTGAGTGTTATTCATCAGAAGCCTAAAAATCGCAACAACTGATATATGTTCCTAGATTTACCTATTTTACTACCAATGGTCCTAAAACTTGTTCCAAAGCTCATCCTCACTCAAAATCTCCTAAGGAACCTATTGGTAATCTCAAAATACCCAAATTCCCTTCTATCAACACAATCTCAATTCTAACTCACAAGGCAACTCAGAACCACAATTCACCAAAATTTCTTATTCAACTTCAAATCAAACTTAATGACATTATAACACATCCTAACATCATTTTCTATACCATACCATTCAAAACTCTTTCATTCTCCAATTCTCATGAAATCAGGGCAAAAATTCTAGAATTTACAAAGCTTAGTCAAAAATCATAACAAACATACCAAAATGCATCAAATACTTACCTCCTTCTTCTCTCAAAGTGATTTCCTTGGTTTCACAACTTCTAAGTTTTCTTAAGCTTCCAACCACCACAAATCAAAATTCTAAAACCATGGCGAGGATGGCCTCAACACCATGAACAACATTAGTAAATACAAGATGAGCATTTGAAATCAAATACCTACTTAAAGTTCAAACCCTTCCTTTCTCTTTCTTGTCCAAGCTCGCCGGAAATGGAGAATGAGGAGAGAGATGAGATGATGATGATGATAATCCAATTCCCTCTTCCCATGCACCCCTTAACTGCCTAGAATGAAGAGAGAAGAAAAAAAGAGTTTGACCAATTGACCTTCATCCCATGGCTAATCTCTTGCCACTTGTCATGATCTAATTCTTCCTTTCATAAACTCATATAACCTATGCACACTTGATTCTACCTCTTTCTTAACAAATCCTAGCCATTAATCTTAATTACCCAGGAGTTTCCTCTTCAGTGACTGACCAATCGGTCAGTAATTTACCATTTTACCCTTGATTGTCATAACATATACTAAACCATTATCAAACACATTTGCATCACAATTCACTTCATATTTTTCAAGGGTGCTTAATTAACATTAATTACATCACTTTTAAGGTCATTAGCCTTTAATTACAATTCAAGATATTACACTTATGACGGGCGGACGCCCATATGATGATGTGATATTGAGATCGGTGCGCAAATCTATATAAGGTGTAGCCCAAGTACATATTTGCATGACAATGAGATAGAAAGACTGGAGTACAAATCTGTATAGATGTAACCTAAATGCATATTTGCATGGGGCAAAGACCTGACTATAAGATCGGTATGAACAATCACTTTGGTATGGAGCCAATGGTCCAGAGACTGATGTTATGCTATATGCTAACGTGTCGAATGCTTTTATGATGCTTCTCATGGAATTAAAGGTTTATATGCATGCTTTGCAATTATGCATTTTATATAATGAAAAGCGTTAAAGCTTAGAGTGTACTTAGTGTGATAGAGATTGTAAGTCCTGATATGCATTCAGCATGGATGTTCGACTGTATGTCCTATAAACTGTGCATCCTGAGGACAAAAGACCTATTGGATTGATTTGTCCTTAGGCCAGCAAATGGATATGCATTCAGAGTTATGATGAGTGAAGGCTTGAGGCTGTAAGACCTGGTGTGCCAGTTTACATGGGGTGGAAGCCCTAGACTACCAGACGACAAAAAGACCCAATGTGAATCTTATATAGGGTAAAGGCGCTGGGCCGTAAGACCTGTGTGCCTAGCACTGTGGTTGTTGCCTAGCTATGTGGCATTAGCTAGTGAGTCCAGTAAATGCGTTCTAATAATTGCTGAGTGCTATATGAGATTCTGAGATTTTTATTGAAGATATGATGAATTGTATTGCATGCTCTGTAAGCTACATATGAAAGAGATATACTAAGAAATGAAAGAGATATAACAAGTGATAAGAGATGAGCCTCGGAGGTATAGTCAATTCTATATGACATTCAAAATTTTGAGGATGAAATTTATTGAACAGGGGGAGAATTGTAATACCTCAAATCTTGAGCCTAGAGACTTGAGAATAAGATTGTATCAAGTAGGCTACTAAGTCTAGTTTGGCAAGAGTCCCAAAGAGAGAAATTAGTTTCATGGGATTATATGATTCAGCGCTTTGAGTTGAGACTGAGTCTCTTATTCCATGAGGCTCAGTGTGTATAAGTAGTCAGACATAAGATGTCGGACGTATGAGCCGGTGTAAGATATTTATGTGCTTGTATTTAAGAAAACTTGATAACTCTTTAAGAGTCTTAAAATAGTGCCATATGGGGATCTTGAGGCATATATGGTGCTATGTCCAAATGTTGGCCCTACATGAATACCTAATCTTGCTATGACACACCGGTTCATAGACTCAACAGTTTCCAGAGACACAAGGCTAGTGTTGGGATTGGTAGGCCCAACAGAAAATTAAAATTCAAGTTTTCCAATCTCTACTGTGGATATGTCAACGGTGTTTAAATAGAATAGTAGAGAAGTGTACTTTCTTATGTGTTCAGTCTTTCTTTTCAATCTTAAGGAGATAACAACTAGGATCAGCTCCCTCTATCGGTATCTACACAAATAGGAATCCAGCATGAACAGCGTGCTAGCGCCACCAACGTCTTTCTCTAGAGTTTTCTTTTCTCATGGCTCTCTATCTTGCTTTTTTCATCACATGTAGAAAACCCTAGCTCACCCTTTTTAAATAACTAGTCCGGGTTTTCCATTTTATGAAGGATATTGAATTTTTCAAATTAATCTTAATTACTTTCAAAATTCATATCATATCAATTAACACTTAATTGTCTTTTGATAAACAAATTAAATAAATATGGTTAAATTAAATCTATCTAACAGTTTTAATTTAACATATTTATTTAATCTGAAAAAAGAGCCAATAGAAATAGATTTAAGTTATCTTTATAAATTAAATCCGAGATATTATATCTTTGTTGTGTTAGTTATTAAATTTAATTTATTAGATAAAACTAAATTTAAAACAACCACAATACAATAAGATTATCATACAATATATATATTTCAAAAATACATATATGTATATATAATATTATTAATTATCTTTTCGAATATATATATATATATATATTCGTCCACCCTAAATTAACCATTACATTCATTAAATCTAGACACATCTTAGATTCAAATGAATCTAGACAATATAGCTCATGTTGGACTATTTTGTGTGCGACCTTGTAGGCCTATATAAGGTTGGCAGTGAGCAAATGACTATACTAACGCACAAGTCGTAAGCGGCCTTTAACAAGACATTACGACTACCAATTCATATGTGGATAGAAAAACTGATGCAACCTGTCATGCAACCATATCACATCCCTTTTGTCACACGATATTTTAGTCAAGGATGAGGCATGGAGAATGCAATCCTCTTATTCCTGACCATTACTTTCTCAATCCCTGAGTAGTCTAACTATGGAAATGGAAACTTTTTCCATCGTCGCATGGCCATACATTTCTTAGACTTACTCATCAAGAGGCCCAATAATATCTCTCTACAAAGGTGACGAAAAAATTCCATCTTGACTATTCACTTTCCTCTACATGAAAACCTCCAAGCCTGAACATAGCCTTTATCATCACTCGGTCAATGGTGACTTTTGACTAAGTTAAAGCCGAGTGACTCTCATATAGGAATCTATGATGATTTCAGGCCAAAAGGCATAGTGACGTAGTTATACTTGAGACAAGCTTATGACTTGATCTATACAGCTTTCTCATAAAGGGTCAGTCCAGCAACTTATACTCTTACAAGTGCTTTGGACTTTGATTCTTATATCTATACCTCTTTAAAGTCATATTGGTCTTGTTTAATCTTTGCTCCCATATAGATGACCAACTATAGACATTTAGGACAATCATTATGATTTATCCAAGGATAGTTATCACAATGAACATGCAAATAATATGATAAGAAAATGGAGAAGTTGATTGAATAATAATATTCAAAGTACAATGATTGGATCCCTAGGGCACAATTTCCAACAGCTAGGTGGTGTTATTTCATGGTCTCTAAGGACATATGGCAGCCTCCAAGTAGTCTCTAAGACACATGGCAGCAATCACGGGCAAGGTGACACGTGTCACAAAACCAAGCGGCCCTATATCAAAAAGTAGCTTTATTAAAGTAGCTTTTAAAATGTTACCTCGAATTAGCCAATTAGATGTCACCATTTACCATTGGACATCTAGTAGAGGTGGAAAAGCTAGTGTAATCTACTGGTCTCCAGTCCTACTGCACACCCAATTTTCCTAACTACAGTACCAAAAGCTGGATGAATTCATCAGACTCCCTCTCCCTTGACCAATGGATTCGCACAGCTATGTGAGAAGGGAAGGGGAGAGAGATTTTAGGAGGTGCACTGGGTACCCTGTAGTTTAAAGAAAGAGCATCTATAACACAGAATCGTCGGTTACATGATAATTTCCAAAAAGGAGCATTAGCACCTTTACATTTTAAGACACATGTTATCATTTATTAAAATATTTCAGCACCTCCTTACAACCCTAAAATTTGTGTAGCGCCTCAAAATATCAATGAAAAATGAGAAAATTCAAGAAAAAAAGAGGAGAGAAGTTTCAGTGTTCTTGAACTCCCAAGCCGATTTCATACTGAATCGGCATTTTTAGCTTTTGAAGCCTTCATTAATCTGTTTCTACTCATCTAAAGCTACATTTCTATAGTTTTGGATTCTGATCAGAGGTGTTTGGTGTCAACTTGTCAGTGGAAGTACTGCCAAAATCAAGAACTGATCGGATAATCACATAGAGGTAATTGTAAACTTCAATTTGAATATAACGCTTTGATATTTTGATGAGTATTTTTGGAGTTATGGACCCCTTAGGGTTTTAGCCAAGAGAGAAATTTAAGGCCTTGATATCATATGATGATGAACATAATAATAGAATAGGTCTTATGATGATTAATAACATGTTTTGAGATTGAAATTGCTAGAACACAATTTGTGGTAATTAGGGTTCATATTCTTTCAAACCTGATTCTTGGGGTTGGGTTTGGATTTTAGTAAAATTGACGTTCAAAATAGATTCTATGGATGAAATTATGTAAGAATAGCATATGAACATGATTTTTGGATGATTAGTTAGAAAACCGTAATTTTGGAATTCAAAGTGTTGTTGCTGAATCAGTCAGATTCGTGATAGTCTATTTGTAAGTTGTTTTTAAATTATCAAACTTTATCCAATGGCTATGATATTTTATAGGCTTGTAGTAGACATGCTAAGCTTTTTGATATGTAATATACATCATTTGGCTTTCTATATTGGGAGATATGCCATGTTGAATTTGTGACTTAAACTATGGAATGAATTATGAGACAGTAACGTTGGTCAGGGGTTCTTAAGGTTTTGACACTATAATTAGCCCTGAATGGTATTTTATTTGAAATATGACTTAAAGAGATTTCCATAAGACTTATAACTACCCTATTTAGATTTTTCTAGATTAAGTTATGAATTTTCAAAGTTAGAGGTCCAATCTGCCGAGTTGGGATAACCTAAGGATTTGAAGAGTTTAAGGTCAATTAAGTCAAGTTTGATTCCAAAGGATAAGGGCATGTACTATAAGCTAATGTAGACCCTATTTATTGTTATTTGACTTAATATTCCAGGCTTAAAAGATGCTTAACTGAGTAATAACATATTCATCATGGATTCTAACTTATAGGATTCAATCTTTGCCTGAGCCAGCCAAGAGACTAGTCACTAAGAACAAGCTATCACAAAGGCGTTCAAGTAGTAACCCTTTCTCTCATACACTATGTAATGCCTTGCATGTATGTTTTACTATCCATACAATTGTGTTTAAGCATGTGAGTTTTCTAGGTGAACGCCCGTGCCATCAGAGCATGTAGTAGGTAAACGCCTGTGTTTATTACCAAGCACTATGATTTGAGTTGTTTATATGCTAAGTTGAATAATGAGATGTTAAATGCTCTTGATATGCTCATTGTTTGTGATGGTTCATATGACATGCCTTGTTTGATTGCATTTTGTATGATTGAATATATGTTACTACCAAGATTCTTCCGAATCTCACCCTTCGAATGCATTATATAACAAAGACTAGTGGCACAAAGGACAAAGAGGTAAGCACCGATGAGTGAGGATTGCAAATAAAGTGACAAAATTATTTTTATGACTATTTGTAAATTTTTTTAATATACAGTATGTATGACTAAATACCATGTATGACTAGCTATAAGCTTAAAGGATCATATGCTGATCATAATAGTACTAATAATAGTATGAAGCGGTATCAGAGTACTTAGTTATTTTATTAAAATTTTAAGTGATTTGGTAATAACAATTCACATAGAGGGAAGATCTATACAAAGATAAGGGTATCAGTACTCGAATGTAGTATCATAATTGATAAATCCTAAATTTTATATATTTTATCCCACCTTATTCATTTATTTTGTAGATTATTTTGGGCTAATTTGGATTTATTAGATAATATTTGGATTATTAGCCAAATATAGGAAATAATATAAATTTGAATTGATTATGATATTATTGGGCTTAAATTGATAATATTTTAATTATTATCTTGTGATTAAATAATATTTTTAAATATATGATAGATCACATTCTTATTTAATTCTTGCGGAGTAAGGAAAAGGAGATTGAAAGATCCTACGGTGCAAAACTTTTCTTGAAAGATAAAAGAATATCCAATGGTTGAATTTAATTTGGGCTTCTTAAATTTTAATAGGCTCAAGTTAGTACCCAAAAAAAGCTCTCTTCTCCTTCCTTTTAATTACCCTAGGCCGAGACACAACCACGGGACATTCGTAGACACTGAGAGAGATCACGCGGAGATGAGGTACAGTGGGACATGCCATCACAAGAGTTATCTTCATTATGAATTACCCCTTGGAGTCGAGGGAATTGGTTGACTAAAGGACGTACACTGAAAATGAAGCAGAGGAAATCACCATCAATTATTCAATTCCTATCCTCTTCTCTATTCACAGGCCCACATGCTCAACTCCATTCCTTTAACTTCCTTTCCACTCACGCATAGTAAAAGGCCAAAGCATTTATCTATCAATTCTCTAATCCTTTGGATGGTGCCTAGGACTTGCTTGAAGTGGGAACAGAGGAAGTTGATGGTAGCTTAAACTCTTTTAGAGGCAACTTGGGAGGAATATAGAGGAAGCTAGAGCCTAGAAGCTTACACTTGAAGACCACAAGGGAGTGTCTTTCTTTTTATCTTTTTATTTCAAGACTTGAGATTGTTTAGTTTTAAATGATTTTAGGTTGCATTAATTGAAAACAATCCAGTGTTAGATTGTAGACTTATTATTGATGTGGATTGAATTGATATTTTGGATTTAATTTGTTCTTAAATAATTGTTAGGATTTTTGTTTGCAAACCCTTTGTTGTCAATTATATTATTAATTGAGTTTTCATTATTAATTTAATTGTCAAATTGGGGTTAATCTCTTGATTGTTTAATTCAGGTGACTAATTGTCGAACTGTTTAATTAGGCAATTGTGAACATAATTTCCAAAACTATCTTAATAATTGTGATTGGTTTTTAATGGATTTAATTAACACCACTTTTTCCATTATGAGTTTTCTAGTGGATTAGGTATTATTGAGTTTGAGGGTTTCCCATGTCTTAATTAGGTGATTAAATTTATTAATTCCAATTTTTCATGAACCTCTCTTTGGTCTAATAAATTGAATGGCTAAGAAAGCTAATTCCATATGAATCCTAAGTTTTCCCCTTCATCATCATAATTGAACTCAACCCTTGTTGATTGTCTTGCTTTTGATTATTCTCATTGCTTAGCATCTTAATTCCTTTTTCATAAAAAAAACCCCAAAGATTGCATTCCAATTCTTTAGGTTAGTTTCATTCTCATATAGATTTTAGAGTCATTTGCATTTAGGTAGTAGAGTCTTGCATTTTAGTTTAGGTCCATTCTATTGCATCTTTTGTCACTTAAAAATCAATCTTAAAGAAAACCCATAGCTTGCTCATTGGGAGAATGACCTAGGTTGATCCTAAACTACATAATTAATTAGGACCTAGTTTAATTGATTGCTTTAGCGACAGAAGCACGCATCAATTTTGGCACCGTTGCCGGGGAGCAGTGGTTAGGCTTTAGGTTTGAGTTTTTAGGCAACTTCTTATGTAGTTGTTTATTGCATGACTCGATCCTCTTCTGAAAAATTGTTTGAATTTGATCCTGAGATTGAAAGGACATTTCACTAACGAAGAAGGACTAGAGCTAGTACTTTTGTAGGCAATAGTTCCTTTGTTGAGCCCATTATTGATTCTTTTGATTCTAAGGTCAATATGGATGCTAATAATATTGTTGTTAATGCTGATGGGAATGTTAGTGTTAATACAAATGCAAATGCAATTGTAAACACAAACGCAAATGCAAATGCTAATATTATTGATCCTACTATGACTATTAGAGAATTGGTTTCACCTGATTTGCATTTTTAAAATTGGTGTATAAATTATCCTGATATTAATGCAAATTTTGAATTGAAATATGGATTGATTCACTTACTTCTAAAATTTAATGGCCTTTTAGGTGAGGAAGCGTACAATCATTTGAAGATGTTTCACATGGTTTGTGCTGCTATAAAACCTATTGGTGTGACTGAAGATCAGATTAAGATGCGTGCCTTCCCATTCTCTTTAGAAAGATCAGCTAAAAATTGGTTGCTTCGATTACCTCCTGGATTCATTACTTCATGGAACCAACTAAAGAAATTGTTCTTGGAAAAGTATTTCCCAGCTTCTCACACTTCATCTATCAGGAAGGACATATATGGATGTCGACAAATGGTTGGAGAATCCTTATATAAATGTCTGGAGCATTTTAAAATGCTATGTTCTACCTGTCCCCACCATTAGATTCCAGATACATTACTGATCCAATACTTCAATGAATGTCTCTTACCTCTAGAGAGAGATTTATTAGATTCAGCTGCTGGTGGTGCACTTCTATACTTGACTGTGGATCATGCTTAGGAATTGATTGAAAGGAAAGCTGAGAATAGCCAACAATTTGGTACTAGACAATAGGTCAAAGTTAATGAAGTGGGATGACTTTCTTCTGATTATAAGTCTTGCCTAGAGAGCAAAATTGATAGACTTGTATATGCTATAGAAAAAAGGGTTATGTCTTATATGCAAAATTCTTCTAATATGACCAATCCTATGGGGCCCTCTGCTTCTGTTACCCCACAGGCTAACTCTTCTGCTCTAGTAGGGCCACTCTGCTCTATTTTCTCTATAGCAACATATGGTACTTACTCTTGCCCTTATATGAATGATGGAGTTGAATCTTATAATGCGATTTACCCTTCTAAGCCTTTGACTTAAGGTGGCCAAAAATATGATCCTTACTCCAATACTTATAATCCTGGATGGCGTGATCATCCAAATCTTTGATATAGAAATAGCTAAGCACAGCAAGCACAATTCAATCAAAGTGAGAATTCTAGTGGCAAGATGTTTTAACAAGTTAGACAATCAATGCCAATCCAAGATGAAGGTTCAAGGTTAGAAAGCAAGATGGACACTATGATAAAAATCTTGATGCAACAACAACAACAGATACAACAACAGCAACAACAAATATAGGAAATTCAAGCTCTTCAAACTCAAATGGGTCAATTTTCTAATGCACTCAGTAATGTACAGAGTCAAGGTTCAGGAAAGCTTCCATCTGAAATGGTAACCAATCCAAATGTTGGACCTCAGCAAAATCTTAATATTGGTAAAGTTAATGCTATATCTCTACGATGTGGAAAGATAATCCCTTCTGTGGATCCTGTTACCACCAATACTTCAAATGACAAGGAAGTTGTTGATGACTCTCTTTCTACTCTTCCTTCTACTTCCACTTCTACATCACAGGATCAGTCCACTTTATCAAAAACACAAGTGGCACCTCATGAAGAACAAGAAAAGGATGAGGAAGGAAAGCAAGTGATCAAACCATCCCTGCCATTTCCTACTGTAGTAGCTAAGGCTGAAAGGAGAAAGAAAGAAGCTAAGATATTTAATCAAGTCTATGATATCTTCAAGAAAGTGGTGATCAATGTTCCATTAGTTGATTAGGCATACAAGTGCCTAAATATGCAAAGTTCTTGAAGGAGTTGTGTACTACAAAGAGAAAATTTAAGCATGAAGGTAAGGTTGACTTAGGGGCAGTGGTCTCCTTTCTTTATCAAATGTAATGCTAGTGAAGTCCAAGGATCCTAGTAGCTTTCTCATACCTTGCACTATTGGTGACATTGACTTCTCAGATGCCTTAGCAGATTTGGGAGCAGCTATCAACGTTATGCCAAAATCAGTCTTCAATCAACTTAAGGGTGTAGAGCTCAAACCCACAAATCTCATTGTATCCCTTACTGATAGACGTTGCACAGTCCCAGAAGGCGTCTTGGCGGACATCTTGGTTAAGGTAAAAGATTTCATATTCCCTGCAGACTTCTATATTCTTGATATGGATGATGGTATGTTTAGGCAAAAAGGACATTCATCTTTGATTCTAGGTAAGCCTTTCCTTAAAACTACTAGAGCTATGATAGATGTGCATGCTGGTAGCCTTGCTCTAGAATTTGCTGGTAAAACTATTAGATTTAATGTGCTTGAATCTATGAGACATCCCCTTGATGATTGTGTTGAGATAGATGTTAATGTTGTTAATGCTATTGTGGATGATTCTGTTGTAGATCTTTGAGATTGTATGCTTAATAGATCCAGTGATATTACCTGTTTAGATGATACTATCTCTTGTTCATGTACTAAAATTGGTAGTTGTTATACATGTGCTGATCTTGATAGTGCTGATCTTGATATTTTTACAGATGCTATTGATATTATGAGACATTATAGACATGATCCTTCTATGCCTAATTGTAGCATTAGCAATTCTAGTGAACACACATCTACTACTTCTATTGATTGTGATGGACTTTCTCAGTTACTTAGTGTGATTGATGCCTTGAATAGAATTGATTTATCTTCACTACTTGACTCTAAATTATTGATTGACATTTATCATATTTCTGATAGTGAGATTTCTGATTCTAATTCTACCTCTTACATGAGTGTTACTGAGGTTACTATTGCTGTTGATTGTGATGTGTTAGTTGATTCTTCTACTCTTGCAATTTCTACTAATACACCCCAAGATGGGAAAGTGTGTTATTCTGTCTGTGAATCAGTTGTTCAGGTTTCTAGTTTGACTGATATAGATATGAAGCCGCTCATACCTTCAATTGAGCAAGCTCTATTCTTGGAGTTAAAGCCACTTCCTGACTCATTGAAATATGTCTATTTGGTAAAGAACGAGACACTTCCTGTGATTATAGCTAGTGACATAGCTGCTGGTGAGGAAACTTGCCTCTTAGAGGTACTTAGGAGGAAAGCTATTGGATAGACTCTTGCTGATATCCCTGGAATCAGCCCAAATGTGTGCATGCATCGAATCCTGTTAGAAGATGGTGTTAAAGCTATGCGACAGCCATAGAGATAACTCAATCCATTGATCCTTGATGTGGTAAAGAAAGAGGTCTCTAAACTTCTTTCTGTAGGTATAATCTACCCTATTTCTGATAGCCAGTGGGTAAGTCCAGTTCAGGTAGTACCTAAGAAAACTGGTATTACAGTTGTGAGTAATGATGAAAGTGAGCTAGTTCCGACTAGATTCCAAAATAGTTGGAGAGTATGTATTGACTATAGAAAATTAAATTGTGACTAGAAAGGATCACTACCCCTTCCCTTTATAGAGCAGATGTTAGAAAGATTGGATGGTAGATCACATTACTATTTTTTAGATGGTTTTTCTGGATATTTTCAGATTTCTATTACCCTTGAGGATCAGGATAAAACCACATTCACATGTCCATTTGGAACCTTTGCATATAGACACATGCGATTTGGCTTATGTAATGCACCAGACACTTTTCAGCGTTGCATGGTTTCCATATTCTCTGATTTTCTTGAGCATTGCATGGAAGTTTTCATGGATGATTTCACTGTTTACGGTGATTCTTTTGATGCATGCTTAGCTAGTTTGGACAATGTTTTGGAAAGATGCATTCAATATAATCTTATGTTGAATTTTGAAATATGTCATTTCATGGTTAAGAACAGAATTGTTTTAGGACATGTTGTTTTACATGATGGTATTGAGGTTGATAAAGCTAAAGTTGATATTATTTCATCCCTTACATATCCTTCTTGTGTCAAAGATGTACGCTCTTTTCTTGGGCATGTTGGATTTTATAGAAGATTCATCCAGGATTTTAGTAAGATAGCACTGCCATTATCTTGTTTATTACAAAAAGATGTGGGTTTTGTTTTTTATGATTCTTCCAGGTATGCATGGGATGAGATAAAGAAGAATTGGAGCTTTCCATTTGAGCTCTTATATGATGCTTCAGATTATGCACTAGGTGTTGTTCTTGCCCAAAGAGTAAAGAAGAGACAACATATCATAGCCTATGCCTTTCAAATATTAGATGCTGCTCAAGCTAACTGCACTACCATAGAGAAAGTGCTATTTGCAATCGTCTTTGGGTTAAAGAAGTTTTGATCTTACATCCTTCACACCAAGGTGATTGTCTTTACAGTTCACTCGTCTATCAGCCTTGTTGATGTCAGCCTTGTTGATGTCATGTGCTGCCTTAGTCCTTGCTTCACTTCTTATGGCTATTTGCATTTGGTTTAAGGCCTGCTCATCAAATTCCTCAGTCTAAATAGGTGCTTCCCCTTCCTCCAAATACCAAATTTGTTCTGTTGTAGTACGAGAGACACAAGGAAGGGATATGGCAGTTTTGAATTCTTCTTTCCTAAAGTTACAGCCCTTGACATTGTGTCCACAATCCTCTTGCCCATATGAAAAGGCTTGGCCTTAATCATACATGTGGGGATGTGTTTGTCGTCAGGGGTCAATCAAGTGTAGTGCTTGCCTTTGTTCACAAAGTTCCTACTATATAAGTAATGTAAGACCCGAAACCTAGGAGGCAGCTGCTTTCGTCTACACAAAGGAGTATCAACTAGTTTTTTCCCCTCAAGTAGTGTTGAATCAATTTATGCTTATGATAAATTAATGTCTGTGGACTGTAGGCAAGTCACATCTAATCAGGTCTGAATGTTTTCTTCATTGATTTCTATGGTTTGGCCTCTAACACAAGTAGACACAAACCCTTTTCTAGACATTTTGAGGTTGGTGTAAAAAACCTTAACCATTGATTCAGAATAAGGCAATGAAAATTCTAAAATGTCTCTGAAAGGCTGCAATATAGTTCCCAATTGAAACCTAAATTCAGTGCCAAAAGTGTCCACTATAATCCTACTCATTTTTATAACATGTGCGCCCAACTAACCTGATATCGTATTCATCCAGGGCAAAGTTGTTGAAATCTTGCTTTGCCTGAGGTGCAACCTTAGTCCTTTGTTTCACTCGAAGCTTCTTCATTAACTTGCCTCTAACCTCATCAACAACCACATTGTCATCGTCCTCAATATTTATAGCCGCTAAAGCCTTTTCATCATACCTTAAGCTTGTTGTTTGTTTCTCAGATATTGATGAACTCCCACTCTCAACCACAGTCTTTTTACCTTGCCTGCCTTCCTCTGTCTTTCACCGTTTTTGTGATTCAGAGGCCTCTAACAAGGAATCCTTCTCCTCCTCTAACTACTACTTTCTCTGACCTCTCTCTTTGCCCTTATGTTTTAGTTGCTCTTCCCCTTGTCTCTTATTTGCCTCCTTGGCATCATTATCGCGTTTCTACTTTACAGCTGCCTTATACTCGTCATACGAGTTGCCTTCTTTGGTTTTGTACTTTGAATGCCTAAACTGATTGAGGGCATAGTGGTGCCTTGTGCTTTCTAAAATTCTCCACATCTTCCATTGTGATGCCCATTTCCTACAGTCGTTTATCCGTCATTTTGTCCTAGCCATTACAACTCCCAATCAGATCAATGTGAAATAGGGATAAGCACAGAGTGAGGGAGAAACAGAGAGATGTGTAGAACAGGAATTGAATGGCGAAGGTATTTATGGTAATTAAATAGAGAATGGGAACCATCATTTGAATGGTTGACCTAAACTTTGAACTGCAGCTCAACTGAGATCTTAATATAAGATAGTCAATTATGAACCACTAGTATATGAATAGCAATATGAGTATTTCAAGTTCAAGCACTTAGAAACAGAAAGAAAATAACAGCCATATGCAACAACATAATTTCTCAGAATAAACCAAAGTTAGGAACATTACATTTCATCCAACAAAAATTACAAGTTGTCCCATATCACATGTTTGCCTACCATAATTACATATCCAAAGTTTGCAAAGCATAATTATACAATCACATTGCATTGGACACAAACTTTATCCCATGTTTACATTTCCTTTAACACTGAGTTAATATGGTGTAAAGTTTGTAGACCATTGGTATTACAAAAAATAGATAGACTCTTGTGCCTCTGCACTATACTACACAAAAAGAAATTGATACTTGAGTTTTTGCACTATGTTACACTAAAATATACTGTACAGCCATTACATACATACTGGAACACAAAAGGGACAGATGCATAACATAACTACTTCTCTAGTAAGCTACAAATCCATAAGGGTTTATAGATCATAGCTATTTTTGTAAACGCATGCAGTAGTTGCTTGGAACCTAGAATCTTGATATGAGCTATATTTTTTTCAGCCTGTGTCAAACCTTCAACCTAAACAATTTCTATGAATAGGCTAGCACCTTTTGCATCTAATTATGCTTGTCTTTCCTGACTCGACAATAACAAAGATTAGATCAATAATATAAAAGGGTTTTATAAGAATTTGAACAAAGTAATAAATGGCATAAAGCATTACTTGAAGTAAGCACTGGAGTAATGAGAAAATTTTGTGATGGCTTACTCGAGTGACTACTCGAGTAAGGGAAGCTGTTACTCGAGTAAGCACTCGAGTAATTATGAAGAATTTCATTTAGACAAGCACTGCAAAAATTTGGAAGATGTTACTCGAGGGACCACTCAAGTAATCTGCAAAGTTATATAGACCATTACTTGAGTAGGCACTCGAGTAACAACATCATCATAAGGCATTACTCGAGTAGCTAGTCGAGTAACTAGGTCAAAAATCTTCCAATAGCTCTTGGCCAAGAAATACAATAATTTACTCGAGTAACCAGGTAAGAAAAAGGCATTACTCGAGGGAGTACTCTAGTAATCTGCAGAGTTATTTGAAGCATTACTCGAAGGGGTCACTCGAGTAATCAGGTCAGCATACTCTCGGCCAAGAATTTGATGCTATTACTTGAGGGAGTAATCGAGTAATATGAAACTTATTTGATCGCTTACTCGAGGGAGCACTCGAGTAATATGTGAAGAAAAGATATGGTCACTCGAGTAGCCACTCTAGTAATCAGGTATTTCTAAGGTTTGTAATGTATTTTACTCCATGTCTTACCTGAGTAATATTTTATGAAATATATTGAATTACTCTCTGCCATATTTTTTATAGGATTACTCAAGGGACTATTGAATGATGAGCATGATCACTTGAGTAGCCACTCGTGTATTAAAGTCCATAGAACATATCTTGAATCCAATGTTTGTTAAATTGTTTTTTATATGATTCACTATTCATTGTATTAGTATCCTAAGTATATTTACAGAGAAACAATGAAAAGATCATGCTAGAAGTGAAAAGTCAAATAAAGGTCCAAACGCTCACCTACCGCAACCTACCGCAAACGGATAGTTTTCAAATTTGAAGAATGGTCAACTATTGCTGCGCAACTCTAACAGGGTGTAGGTCTTCTTGTTAAGGTTTAACAGCCTTAGAGGGATCCAATGCCAATCATGGGTGAAGGCATTCTTCCTGACGGAGTGTCTATCACAAGACCTCCAGGTTTCAATGGTGAACACTTCTCATTCTGGAAAGAAAATTTCAGAGTCTTCGTAATGGCTACTAAATATGGGCTATGGGATGTGATTGAGAGTGGAAACTACAAACATGAAATGATTGTAGATTCACAGAGAGTTCCCAAGACACTAGCAAAATATGATGAGACTGACAAGAAACTCATCACACTCAACAGTAAGGCAATTCTGATGTTCAAAGTACCTTAAGTCAAAATGAGTACTTCAGGATCTACACACTTCCAACAGCTAAAGAAATATGGGAAGCCTTGGAAATAGCTCAAGAAGGAACTACGGGAATAAAAGACAATCGGATCAATACTCTAGTTACTAAGTTTGATTTACTTTAAATGAAATCAGGTGTGTCAATAGTTGAATTTGAACTTAGATATACTCACATTGTTAATCAACTTGCAACACTTGGAAAAGTCTATGATCAACATAAGCAAGTATGAAAGATTTTGAATATTCTTTTTAAAGACTGGGAGGCAAAATTCACTGCAATTGAGGAAGCAAAAGGTGAATCAATGCGATCGGTTGCTTCTCTATTCGGAAGCCTTTCTGAATATGAAAGTAAATTAAAATTCAAATGAGAACTAGATGATATTGGTGACAAGAAGAAAAGAGGTCTAGCATTGAAAGCAAAAGAAGAAGAACAAGATGAAGATAAAGAGCTTGACGATGATGAAATGGGCTTAATCATAAAATGATTCAGAAAGTTTTACAAGAAAGGCCAGGGATTCAAAAACCTTCAGAAAAGGGGAAAAAGTAATAAAGAACACATCATCTGCTATGAATGTGGAAAGCCAGGACATTTCAAATCAGAATGTTAAGAACTGATTCAGAATAATAAAGAAAAGAGAAATGGCAAATTCTACAACAAGAAGAAAGCCTTTGTATATGCCATATGGGGAGATAACTCTTCTGATGAAGAAAGCGATGATAAGGAGGTAGCCAATATCTATCTAATTGCTTAAGAAGAAATAGAAGAAGAGGTAACTGATTCTGATCCTACGTATGATGAATTACTTTCTAAATATAACGCTTTACTTTACGAATTCATCAAAGTAGTTAAAGAACTAGTTGCTTTTAAAAAGAAAAACAAAGTTCTTGAAATAGAACTAAAAGAGAATTTAGAGAAAGATTGTGAAAACTGTTCTTCTTTGAAAAATAAAAACATTGATCTCATGAAAAATCTTGAAAAATTCACTAAAGGAAGTGAGATGCTAAATGTGATTTTAAAAGCTCAACGTTTTATAAATGATCGATCTGGTCTTGGATATGATCCAAAATCAGATAGAAGAAAAGGAAGAAAGAAAGCAGGAGGTAAGTCATATTTGAATTATTTTCAGCATTCTGTGCATACATCAAATCCTTTTGCATATTGTAATTATTGTAATAGAAAAGGTCATTATACATCATCATGTATTCATAAGAAGAAAGGAAAGATAGGAACCTACAAATAGGTACCTAAAGGTTCATATGTCCCGAAAATCTTTTGTACTAACCCAAAAGGACCCAAAAAGATGTGGGTACCTAAGACTTAATTGTATTTGATTGCAGATATGTCTTAAAGCATCCAAAAACAACAAGTGGTACATAAATAGTAGATGCTCTAGACATATGATCAGTGATTTTGAAAGTTTTACCACATTGCAACCTAAGGAAGGTGGAAAGGTAAAATTTGGAGGAAATCAATCCGGAAAGATAGCAGGAATTGGTGAAATAAAAAACGACAAAGGAATACAAGTCAAAGATGTATATTACGTTGAAGGCTTGTGTCATAATTTGCTAAGTGTAAGTCAAAGTGCAGATAAAGACAACTGGGTAATATTTGATTCAGAGAAATGTCTAATTATCAACAAGAAAGACTTACAACTTGATAAGAAAAATATCAAGGAAAAGATCAGAGAAAAAAGAGAAGGTAACTACTATACTCTTGATATCAATAAAAATAGCTCTGAAAATTGTTTTCTAAGTAATGCCGATGAAATTTAGTAAGTTAGTTATGGCATAAGAGGCTAGCTCATGTCATCATGCACCAACTAGGCAGGTTAATTAAAAAGGATTTAGTGATTGGATTACCCAAAATAAATTTCAAAAATGATTTGACTTGTGATGCATGTCTAAGGGGTAAACAAACTAAATATTCTTTCAAATTGAAAAATGAGATCTCAACCAATAGACCACTTCAATTATTACATATGGATTTAGTTGGTCCAACAAGAGTACAAAGGAAGGAAGCCAAACTTTGCTCATTTACACATCTTCGGGTGTAAGTGTTTCATTCATAATAATGGTAAAGATAACTTAGGAAAATTTGATTCTAGAACAAATGAAGGAATTTTCCTAGACTATTCTAACCGAAGTAAAGCATACAGAATTTTCAATAAAAGAACATGTGTTATTGAAGAATCAATTCATGTTGTATTTGATGAATTTAAATCCTTTGAAAAAACCATTGATGATAAGTGGGAAGTTGTTTTAAATCAAGAAAATGATCAATCTATTTCTAAATCTCTTATTCCAGAAGTTGATCAAACTAAGGAAGATCAGTTACTAGGACAGCCTGGTGCCTGTAAATACAATAAAAGTCATCCTCTAGATCAAGTTATAGGAGATGTGAATGAAGGAGATAAAACTAGAAATAGAATCTTCAATGAAGTTAGTTTCTCTACTTTTATTTATGAGATTGAACCTTCTAACATTGATGAAGCCCTATCAGACAATGATTAGGTTATAGCAATGCAAGAAAAACTAAACCAATTTGAAAGAAATCAAGTTTGGGAGTTGGTACCCCATCCTAAGGATCATCCAATCATTGGCACTAAATAGGTATTCAAGAACAAACTTGATGAATCCACAATCATTGTCAGAAATAAGGCAAGATTGGTAGCCAAAGGCTATAATCAGGAAAAAGGAATTGATTATGAGGAAACGTATACTCTAGTGGCTAGATTGGAAGCTATACGAGTACTCTTAGCCTTTGTATGCATCAAAGGATTCAAACTCTATCAAATGGATGTAAAGAGTGCATTTCTGAATGGCTACATCATGGAAGAAGTATATGTAGATCAACCTCTAGGTTTCTAAGATGTAACCAAACCTGACCATATTTTCAAACTCAAATAGGCTTTATATGGTTTAAAACAAGCTCCTAGAGCATGGTACGAAAGGCTCAATAAATTTCTTATTGATCAAGGTTTTGTATGAGAAAAAGTTGATACAACACTTTTTACAAAATGAAAACATGATGATATCTTAATTGTGAAAATATATGTTGATGATATAGTTTTCGGTGCTACTAACAAAACCTTGTGTAAGGAATTTTCTAAGACAATACAGGGGGAGTTTGAGATGTCAATGATGGGAGAATTGAATTTCTTTCTCGGTTTGCAAACCAAACAAAGAAATAATAGAATTTTCATATCTCAAACGAAGTATTTGAAAGAGCTATTAATGAAGTATGGAATGGATGAGGCAAATGGAATGGACATGCCCATGAGCTCAACCACATTGCTTGATGCGGATGTCAAAGGAAAAGATTACAACATCACAAAATATAGAGGAATGATTGGATCATTACTCTATCTTACTGCAAGCAGGCCTGACATTTAATTTAGTGTAGGTATGTGTGCAAGATATCAATCAATAACCAAAAGAGTCACATGCTGAATCTGTCAAACATTTCTTCTGATATATTGTGGACATGGCAGAATTAGGTCTCTGGTATCCCAAAGGAAGAAGTGAATATCTAGTTGTATACTCAGACTCTGATCATGGAGGATATAAGAAAGGCAGAAAGAGTAACAGTGGATAAAGTCAATTTCTTGGAGGCTCACTTATGTCATGGTTTAGTAAGAAACAAACTATAGTGTCTCTTTCATCAACGGAAGCTGAGTATGTTGCAGCTTTAAGTTGTTATGCACAAGTAATATGGCTAAAGCAACAACTCCAGGATCTTGGTATTTATTTGAAGGAGATACAAATATATTGTGACAACACTAGCACGGTAAGCTTAGTAAAGAATCCTGTTCAACATTCTAGAACCAAGCATATTGATGTTAGACATCACTTCATCAGAGATCATGTCTAAAAGAAAGATGTCAAAGTGATATTCATTCCAACTCATCTTCAACTAGCTGATATCTTCACAAAACCTCTTGCAAAAGATCAATTTTTGTATATTAGAAGAGAATTGGGAATTGTAAATCCCAATGAATTGTAAGTTATTTAGTGTTTACAAAATGTTAGATAATGCTATTTATTGATGTTTTGATGATTACTAACTTAAGCATCGGAGTATCTAGCAATTTCTTTTGTGGGATCATAATATTCTGTTTTATAGTATGAAAAGTAGAGGTTAACAGAGGACAACATTACAGGAAGGACAACTTCAAGTAACCACCATTACTGGAGTGACACCTTGAAGTAATTGAATGGGTTACTCGAGTAGCCACTCGAGTAATAACCTGAAAATTATCACAGTGGAGCATTGGTTCAAAATAAATTCAAAAGAAATGGCACAACGGTTGGAAATGAACAGTCAGAAGGTGAAGAGACAGATTACTCGAGGGAGGCCTCGAGTGAACTTCAAAGCTTACTCGAGTAAGGTCTCGAGTGAACCTAGGTGCAGATCACAAATTTGCTGATTTTCAGGTCAAATTTGGCTTAAAGAGTCACCAAATGATCGAGGGAATATACATAGGTAATTACAATATTATTCATGCCAGGTACGCACTTGAAATTGCTGTATTTTGAAATTTTTGGTATGATCACTCGAGTAGCACTCAGTGATGCTGATGATCACTAGAGTAAGCCCTTGAGTAATGTCAGGCCCTAGGTCTATTTCAGTCGTTTCTCGATCATTTCTCAAAAAATCGCCTTGAGTGATTCTCCAAGTGCTCTCACAAAAACGTTTCACAATCATTTTCTCTTCCCACAACCGCCAAAACCCATTGATCATTGCTTACAAAAACCTCTCAGATTATACTGAATCATTTTCCTTAATCTCGCGACGCTCGGTCTCTGTTTTTCCAGAAATCATTGACTTTCTCAAATCACAATGGTGAGGACAAAATCTCCCAATCTTAGCACTCCTTTTGAGTCCTCTGAACCATATCAACCCTATGATTCCCTTTCCTTTCCTCCTACAAAGAAAAGAAAAATCTCTCCCAAACGAAAAGCAAAGTCTAAGCCGCAAACCAAGCCAAAGGTGAAAAGGGTTGTGATTAAGAAGCCCATTGCCACAAGAGCTCAATCCAAGAAGAGTACACTTCTAGGAAGAGGCAAAGCAACAAAAGAGCCATCTCCTCCTCCTTCTGATTCATCTGACACTCCCACATTTTCTCCAAAACCTTTGAAAAAGCCCAAGATTAATGTGAAGATTACCAAATTCATGGTAGGCATGCTTGAAGAAGCTTTTCAGTCTAAGGAAACAAAGAAAGGGAAATCTTCAAAGAAACCAGAAGAAAGGGATGAAGAAATCACATTCCCTCCTCAGGGATTCAATATGAGCAAGCTTGAGGAATCTCAGAAGTACCTGAGTTACTTTGCAAGAAGAAATGTGTGCAAGATGCATTACATTCACTACAAGGTTCTTCAAGACATATTGAAATTCAACTTGAGTCCCTATCTTGATTCCTATATACCCTGGTTGTCTGAAACTCCCATTTTGCACCAAAATTGTGAGGCATTTTTACTACAACCTTGAATCTATAAATGAACCTATTAAGAAGTCTGTGGAAGAAGAAATGACTTATAAGGTTAGAGGACAAAGAATCCTAATCTCACCCTCTAAAATCAATACCTGGTTAGGAATAAAGGACCCTCCTGATGATGATTATCCTAATTATGATTCAAACAAGATATTCTATATTATAAGACCTGGTGAGATAATAGGACCTCTAAATTTCAATCCAAGTGATATGAGTGATATTCATCAAGTCCTATGGTATATCTATTCTAGAGCCACAATGAACAAATCCAATAATTTCACACATTTCATTGAGAGGGATTTCTAAAAATTTGCCTTATTGATTCTCAAAGAACAAAAGGACTAAGGAGAATATATCTTTGCTGAGATCAAGAGATATAGGTATGAAGGAAAACCTACTACTCCAATGCCTTACCCTCAACTTATTTTTGTTTCTCAAGAAGAATAAGGTTGGGTAGTTGGAGAGTAAGGAGCCAATTGATAGGATAGTACCAGTTAGGAGGAATCAAATTGGGAAGTTGAACATTGAGATTCCTTTTAAGACTCCTCTGGAAGCAAGTCTGAAACTGCAACTAGTCAAATGGATGACACACAATCTTCTACTCTAGCCAACACATTTTCTCCTTCTTTCTTTAGGGCTGCAATGCAAACATTTATGGAGAACATTATGAAGGGTTCCATATCAATATTGGCAATACGAATGCAGAGTTGGTAACCCATATATATGAGAAGATGGGACAGCTTGCGGAAAGAATGGACAAGAGGCACGAAGAGTTGTTAGCTGAACAACATGCCCAAGGTGAGCTTCTAAGATCCATTATTGCCAGACTTGATGCTATACCATCTGGTTCCCCTATTCTTGGTCCTTCTTGTTAGATCTCATGTTTTGATGATAACAAAAGAATGGTATGAAACAGAATTGATTAATAAATAAGTTTAAACAAAGTAATAACAGGGATAAGCATCACTTGAAGTAAGCATTGGAGTAATGAGGAAAGACCAAGAGAAAATAATGAGAAACTTGATATCAGAAGCAATTCTGCTAAGGCATTACTCGAGTACGTACTCGAGTAATGAGACAAAACTTGAAGTAACCAGAGGCACCTTCCAGTAACCAGACAACGTTACTCGAGTAAGTACTCGAGTAATAGTATAAATGTTTTCAAGTTGCTCTCGGCCTGCCAATGTTACTCGAGTACCTACTCGAGTAACTAGGTAAATATTTAGAGTTGCTCACGGCCTGCCAACGTTACTCGAGTAGGTACTCGAGTAACCATGTAAAAGTTTTCCAGTTGCTCTCGGCCTGCCAATAATACTCGAGTATGTACTCGAGTTACTCTGTTTCAGAAAATGTGGTGCTCTCGGTATTTTGTACCACTGCCAATGTTACTCGAGGAGCTACTCGAGTAACCCTCTAAGGTAAGTGAAAACTTGAAGGTAGTACTCGAATAACTTGATCTTATTCTATCTCATTTTTCCTCGAGTCATTACTCTAGTATGGAAGTATTTAATGTGTTATTTTAAGTGGATTACTCGAGTATGTACTCGAGTATGCAGAGATATTTTGAAGGAAAACCTCAAGTCATTATCCGAGTAAGTTATGCATAAAAAGTAAGTTTACTCGAGTATGTACTCGAGTAACAAGGAAATCAAACTTAAAGTGCTTTCAGCCTTGAAATCCTACCAACATTACTGGAGTGAAGCATCGAGTAACCAAAAGATTATTTGAAGGTTTACTCGAGTTGGTACCCGAGTTACCTATGAAGAAAACAGTGCATTACTCGAGTAGGTACCCGAGTAAACAACTATTTACAAAGGTTTGAGATTTAGTTTATTCCATGCACTACCCGAGTAATCTTATATTTGTTTGTTGACTTAAAGTTGATTAAAGTTTTCCCGATGATACTCGAGTAAGTACTCGAGTAAACTTCAAGGGATACTCGAGTAAGCAAACTCGGAAATTCAGAAATCATTAAAACGTTCTTCATTTTACTTACTATATGATTAATCTTTCATTGTATTAGTATTGTTAGCCTATTTACAGATGAACAATGAAGAAATCATATCAAGCAATGAAAGTCAAATGAGAAGTTCAAATCCCACCTACCGCCAATGGATATTTTTCAAAAACTAAATAGTCAATAGTGGCTGCGCACTCTCCAACGGATGAAAGGAAAATGTTCCAACGGTCTTCACCAACATATCTATATATATGGGAACATCAAAACAGAGAATACAACAACAAGAACACACACAAACGTATCATCAAGTTCATTGCTCTGTTTTTTCGTTGTAATTGTATTTTTATGCTTCAGTGATTCTTATTCACTCTATAAGAGAGATATTACATTCAAACTCAATATTTGTTATTGAGATAACTTAATATTATGGAACCTTGAGTTGGGATTGGATTACAACTTGTAAGGGGGAGCGAGTGTCCAAGTGAAGGAACTTGCTTGTATTGTGGTGCCAAGAACCCACTGAATCTTGTAAGTTATAGTGAAACTCTCAGAGAAGCTCTGAGGACTGGACGTAGGTCAAAGTGGTTGCGGCCGAACTAGTATTACTCCCGGTGTACACTTCGGTGATATTTCTCCTTTCTCTTTACTGTTTTGAATTCACCGTTAAAGTATTATATTTCCGACAAATTTTTAGTATCACCCAATTCACCCCCCCTCTTGGGTGAAACGCTTGCTCTAACATTTGATATCAGAGCGTAGGTCTTCTTGTTAAGGTTTAACAGCCTAAGAAGGATCTAATGGCAAGCATGGGTGAAGGAATTCTTCCCGACGGAGCATCCATTACTAGACCTCCGGTTTCAATGGAGAACACTTTTCCTTCTGGAAAGCTAAATTCAGAGTATTCGTGATGGCTACCGAATATGGGCTATGGGATGTAATTGAGAGTGGAAATTATCAACCTACAAAGATTGTAGATTCTCAGAAAATTTCAAAGACGCCAGCGGAATATGATGAGAATGACAAGAAACTTATCACTCTCAACAGCAAGGCAATTCTGATGTTACAAAGTCCTTTGAGTCAAAGTGAATATTTTAGAATTTGCACACTCCCAACAGCAAAGGAAATGTGGGAAGCTCTGGAAATAGCTCATGAAGGAACTTTGGGAATAAAGGAGAATCGAATCAACACTTTGGTCACTGAATTCGATCTACTTCGAATGAAATCAAGTGAGTCGATTTTTGAATTCGAACTTAGATATACTCATCTTGTTAATCAACTTGCAGCACTTAGGAAAGTCTATGATCAACATACTCAAGTACAAAAGATTTTGAATATTCTTTCTAAAGAGTGGGAAGCCAAAGTTACTACGATAGAAGAAGTAAAAGGAGAATAAATGAGATCAATTACTTCTCTATTTGGAAGTCTTTCTGAATATGAGAGCAAACTAAACTTCAAACGGGAACTAGATGACATTGGTGACAAGAAAAAGAAAGGTCTGGCACTAAAAGCGAAAGAAGAGAATCAAGATGAGGATGAGGAGTTTGACGATGACAAAATTAGACTAATCATAAAATGATTTAGAGAGTTCTATAAGAAAGGTCAAGGATTCAAACACTTTCAGAAAGGAGGAAATAGTACCAGAGATCATATCATTTGCTATGAATGTGGGAAACCAGGACATATCAAGTCAGAATGTCCAGAGCTGAATCTAAAGAATAAGGAAAAGAGAAAGGCAAATTCTTCAACAAAAAGAAGGCCTTCGTATCTGCTATATGGGGTGACAGCTCCTCAGACGAAGAAAGTGATGAGGAAGAAGTAGCTAATATATGTCTTGTTGCTCAAGAAGAAATAGAAGAAGAGGTAAATGATTCTGAACCTACCTATGATGAATTACTTTCCGAATATAATGCTTTACATTTTGAATTCATCAAAGTAGTTAAAGAATTGGTTGTTTTCAAAAAGAAAAACAAAGCTCTTGGAATTGAACTTAAAGAAAGTTTGGAAAAGGATTGTGAAAATTGTTCTTCTTTGAAAAAGAAAAATATTGATCTCACAAAAACTCTTGAAAAATTTACACAAGGAAGTGAGATGCTAAATGTCATTTTAAAAGCTCAACGATTTGCAAATGACCGATCTGGAATTGGTTATGATCCAAGATCAGATAGAAGGAAAGGTAGAAAGAAAGCAGAAGGTAAGTCTTATTTGAATTATTTCCAGCATTCTGTGCATACATCAAATCCTTTTGCATTTTGTAACTACTGTAATAGAAAAGGACATTATACTTCTTCATGCATTCATAAGAAGAAAGGAACAATAGGAACCTACAAATGGGTACCAAAAGGCTCATATGTTCAGAAAATTATTTGCACTAACCCAAAAGGACCCAAAAAGATGTGGGTACCTAAGACTTAGTCAATTGATTGCAAGTATGTCTTAAAGCATCCAAAAATAGCAAGTGGTACATAGATAGTGGATGCTCTAGACATATGACTGGAGATTTCGAAAGTTTTACCACTTTGCAACCTAAGGAAAGAGGAAAGGTAAAATTTAGAGGAAATCAATCTGGAAGGATAGCAGGAATTGGTGAAATCAAAAATGACAAAGGAATACAAGTCAAAGATGTATATTATGTTGAAGGCTTGTGCACAATTTGCTGAGCGTAAGTCAAAGTGCAGATAAAGACAACTGGGTAATATTTGACTCAGAAGAATGCTTAATTATCAACAAGAATGACTTACAACTTGATAAGAAGAATATCAAGGCTAAGCTCAGAGCAAAAAGGGAAGGTAACTGCTATACTCTAGATATTAGTAGAAATGTATCTGAAAACTGTTTTCTGAGTAATGCCGATAAAAGTTGGCTATGGCATAAGAGATTGGCTCATGTCAATATGCATCAATTAGGCAAACTACTCAAAAAGGATTTAGTTCTTGGATTACCCAAGGTATCTTTCAAAAATGACTTGATTTGTGATGCATGTCAAAAGGGTAAACAAACTAAATCATCTTTCAAACTAAAAAATGAGATTTCAACAAATAGACCATTACAATTATTGCATATGGATTTTGTTGGTCCAGCGAGAGTAAAGAGTCTTGGTGGCAACTTATATTCATTGGTCATTGTTGATGACTTCTCTAGATTTACATGGGTTATTTTTCTATCATCAAAGGATGAGACCTTTGAAGAATTTATTGTTTTTGCCAAGAAAGTGCAAAATGAGAAAGGTATGTCCATTGCAGGTATTAGGACCGATCATGGTGGAGAATTTGAAAATCAAGCCTTTGAAGAATATTGTGATACTAATGGTATTGATAACAATTTCTCTGCTCCAAGGACACCTCAACAAAATGGAGTCGTGGAACGAAAGAATAGAGTACTCACTGAAATGGCTAGAGCAATGTTAAATGAAAAGAATGTGTCTCAAGTATTTTGGGCTGATGCTATGAGTACAGCATGCTACATTTCAAATAGAGCATATATCAGAACAAAACTTGGAAAGACACCATACGAGCTATACAAAGGAAGAAAGCCAAACATTGCTCATCTACACATCTTCGGTTATAAGTGTTTCATTCATAATAATGGTAAAGATAACTTAGGAAAATTTGATTCTAAAACTGATGAAGGAATTTTCCTAGGATATTCTAACCAAAGTAAAGCATAGAGTTTTCAATAAAAGAACATGTGTTGTTGAAGAATCAATTCATATTGTATTTGATGAATTTGAATCCTCTGACAAAACCATTGATGAAGAACAGGAAGTTGTTTTAAATCAAGAAAAAGGTCAATCTATTTCTAAGTCTCTTATTCCAAAAATTAATGAAACTAAGAAAGAAGAGCAATCTGTAGGTCAACCTAAAGCCTAGAAATACAATAGAAGTCATCCCTTAGAACAAGTCATAGGAAATGTGAATGAAGGGATCAAAACTAGAAATAGAATTTTCAATAAAGTAAGTTTTTCTGCATTCATTTCTGAGATTGAACCTTCTAACATTGATGAAGCCCTATCAGACAATGATTGGGTTATAGCAATGCAAGAAGAACTAAATCAATTTGAGAGAAATCAAGTTTGGGATTTGGTACCCCGACCCAAGGATCATCCGATCATTGGTACTAAATGGGTATTCAAGAATAAACTCGATGAATCCGCAATTATTGTCAGAAACAAGGCAAGATTGGTGGCCAAAGGCTATAATCAGGAAAAAGGGATTGATTATGAGGAAACGTATACTCCAGTGGCCAGATTAGAAGCTATACGTGTACTCTTAGCCTTTGCATGCATCAAAGGATTCAAACTCTATCAAATGGATGTAAAAAGTGCATTTCTAAATGGTTACATCATAGAAGAAGTGTACGTAGAACAACCTCCAGGTTTTGAGGATGTTACTAAACCTGACCATATTTTCAAACTCAAAAAGGCTTTATATGGTTTAAAACAAGCTCCTAGAGCCTGGTATGAAAGGCTCAGTAAGTTTCTTATTGATCAAGGTTTTATACAGGGAAAAGTTGATACAACACTCTTCATAAAACGAAAACACAACGATATTTTAATTGTTCAAATATATGTTGATGACATCGTTTTCGGTGCTACTAGGAATTTTCTGAGATAATGCAGGGAGAATTTGAGATGTCAATGATGGGAGAATTGAATTTCTTTCTTGGTTTGCAAATCAAACAAAGAAACAATGGAATCTTCATATCTCAAACAAAGTATTTAAAAGAGCTATTGAAGAAGTATGGAATGGATGAAGCAAATGGGACGGACACGCCTATGAGTTTAACAACGTTGCTTGATGCTGATGTCAAAGGGAAAGACTACAACATCACAAAATATAGAGGAATGATTGGATTATTACTCTATCTCACGGTAAGTAGACCGAAAATCTAATTTAGTGTTGGTATATGTGTAAGATATCAATCGGCACCAAAGGAATCACATGCTGAAACAGTCAAACGAATCTTTAGATACCTTGCTGACACATTTGAATTAGGTTTATGGTATCCCAAAGGAAGAAGTGAATATTTAGTTGCATATTCAGATTCTGATCATGGAGGATACAAAACAGATAGAAAGAGTACCAGCGAACAAGGGCAATTTCTTGGAGGATCTCTTGTATTATGGTTTAGCAAGAAACAAAACACTGTGTCTCTTTTATCAACGGAAGCCGAATATGTAGCAATCTCAAGTTGTTGTGCACAAGTGATATGGATAAAACAACAACTACAAGATCTTGGTATTTATCTCAAAGAAATACCAATCTATTGTGACAATACTAGCATGATAAGCTTGGCAAAGAATCCAGTTCAACACTCTAGAACCAAGCATATCGATGCCAGACATCACTTTATCAGAGATCATGTTCAAAAGAAAGATGTGAAAGTGATATTTATTCCTATGCATCTTCAACTAGTAGATATCTTCACAAAACCCCTTGCAAAAGATCAATTTCTATACATTAGAAGAGAATTGGGAATGGTAAATCCTAATGAGTTGTAAGTTATTTCAGATTCTCATAATATTAGATGAATTCATTTGATAATGTTTTGATGATTATTAATTCAAGCATCGGAGTGTATAGAAAATTGTTTTGCAGGAAGGTAGAAATTCTGTTTTGAGAAACAAAAACAGAGGTTATCAGAGGACACTATTACTAGAGTACCAACTTGAAGTAATGACTAACAGTGAAGCATTACCCGAGGAACAACTTGAAGTAAAGTAACACTTTACTTGAGTATGTACTCGAGTAATGGATTTCAAAACTGGAAGTAACGGATCAAGTTACTTGGAATTCAAATCTAACAGTTCAGTTACAATGAAATGAAGAGTCAGAAGTTGAAAAGACAGGTTAGCCGAGGTGAGCCTTGAGTAAACTTGAAGATTACTCGAGTAAGGACTCGAGTAACTGGAAGTCCAAATTTCCAAATTGATGCCAAATCGACTCAAATCTGCTCAAAATTGATTGACAATGATTGAGGGAACATTCATGGATAATTACAATATTATTCATGCCAGGTACGCAATTTAAATGAATTATTTTAGAGATTTTCTGTATGATCACTCGAGTAAGGCCTCGAGTAAACTTGAAGGTTACTCGAGTAAGGCCTCGAGTAATGTCGGGTTTTAGGTCTTTAACTGTCGCAAACTTGGTAATTTTCACAAAATCTCCTCGAGTAAATCACTATACTCTCTCTCAAAAACTTTTCACAATCAATTCCTAGCATCTTTTCGATCAAAACCCAACAGATTTCATCACCAAAAACCTCCTATTTTGCTCAGATTCTCAGTGCCCTAACTCGCGTCCCGTGACTCTGTTTTCTCTGAGATTCTCAAATTTCTGTTTTCAATATGGTTAGGACCAAAAATCTCACTCCCACAGATTCCTCTAAATCCCTACAACAACCTGATCCTCTTTCTTCTCCTCCAACTAAGAGAAGAAAACTTACCCCAAGATCAAAATCTAAAATCCAACTCCAACCTCAAGTTCAACCGAAACCAAAAGGGGTTGTGATCAAAGAGCCTATTGTTACAAGGGCTCAATCCAAAAAGAGCACTTCTACCGGGAAAGGGAAAAGTACCAAGTCTCTCTCACCTACACCCTCTGATTCCTTTACCCCATCTTTTACACCTAAGCCTTCTAAAAAGCCCAAGTATGACAAAAATGTGGCTAAGGCTATGGCTGGAATTCTAGAGCAGATGGAGAAGGGATAATCTTCCAAGAAGTCCAAAGTGCCAGAAGAAGAGATCACCAACCCACAAAAGGGATTCAATGTCAGCAAACTGGTAGAGTCTCCCAAATATCTATCCCAGTTCTCCAGGAGGAAAGTGTGCAAGACACACTATGTGGATCTCAGGCTACTTCAGGAGGTATTGAAGCACTATCTTAGTCCATATCTAGATCCTTTTATGCCTTGGCTATCCATTAGATTACCTTTCTACACAAAAGTGATCACACACTTTTACTGTAATCTAGAAATCATAGATGAGCCAAACAGAACCTCAGCTGAGGAAGAGATGACCACCACAGTGAGAGGCCAAAAGATTCTCATATCACCTTCTAGGATTAATTTATGATTAGGGATTGAGAACCCCCCAGATGATATTTATTCTCAACTCGAACCAAACCAAATCTTTTCTGTCCTAAAACCTGGAGAGTTAGTTGGCCCTCTGAATTTCAAACCAAGTGATATGTGTGATCATCACAGGGTCCTATGGTACATCTATTCTAGGTCCCTTGTGAACAAGGCCAACAACTATACCCACTTCTCTGATAGGGACTTTAGGTTGTTTGCCTCACTTCTCCTGAAGGAACAGAAGGATTTGGGGTAGTATATCTTTTCTGAAATGAAGAGGTATAGGGTGGATGGGAAGGCTACAACACCAATGCCATATCCTTAGATAGTCTCACTGATCCTGAAAGAGAATAAGATATGGTATTTGGATAGCAAGGAGCCTATTGAGAGGTTGACTCCGGTAGGGAGAAACCAGATTGGGAAACTGAATATTGACATCCCTTTCAAAGGCCCTCTAGAGTCTGGGTCAAAGAAGAAGAAGAAGACTGAGGCTGAGACTAGCATGATAGATGACACTCAGTCATCGGCTCCAGCTTCCACCACATCATCACCATCCTTCCTCAATGCCACTCTCCAGCACTTCATGGAAAACATGCTCAGAGGATTCCATGTGGATATTGCCAACACGAATTTTGAATTGATAACCCACATGAATGATAAGATGGGCGAGTTGGTAGAGAAAATGGATAAAAGACATGAGGAGTTGCTAGCTGAGCAAAGTGCCCAGGGTAAGATACTGAGATTGATTCTGGCACGATTGGACTCATTGGGTCCCGGACCTTCTGCTAGTCCATCTTCTTTTGCACCTCCACCTCCAGAGAACCCTCTATCTGATACTCCTTTCACTGAGGCTGAACCATCTATTCCTCCGGTCTCTAGTCCACCTAAGCTTCAACCCAAAGACATCCTTTATTCAGTGGATAATTCTGACACCAATGAGACCATACATATCATCATTGTTGATTCCCCTCCAAAACCTCAGCCTGAAACCGCTCCTAAACCTAATCCATCACCTACTCACACTGAGGAAATATCTCCCTCCTCCTCCTCTGAACATCACACTCCAGAGATTGATACCCCTCCAGAGGTTGAGACCACTATGGTTGTCTTCCAACCTTCTCTTATCCTTCCCAGAGATGACATCCATATCCCTCCAGTGAATCTGCCTGAACCTGTCCCCTCTAGTTCATTTGATACTTCCAGTTCAGATGGTGGCTTAGTCCTTCCTGTGAAGCCCATCTCCATGGTCAAGCCTTCTAGTCCTCCACTTGATTTATGAAGACAAAAAGGGGGAGAAGTGCTTGGGTGTGATTTTGTGGAAGTGTCAGTGATTATTTTGGGTATTTGGGTGTATATGGGCTTTTGGGAGTCTTTTGAAATTATTAAGCTTTTATTGTCTTGGATTATAAATTTTATGTTAAATGCAAGTTTTATTTAAGTTGTGATTTCATTTAAGTTTTTACATTATGATACATTGTTGGACTAATGAAGTTGTTCTGTATGCAAGGTGTATGCTATGTTTACAAACACTTTGAATCTAAACTTAACAAGAAGTATATAATTGAAAATTCAATTTGAAATACCATGTTCAAAATTACCAAGTTTTTGTCATCATCAAAAAGGGGGAGAATGTTAGATCTCATGTTTTGATGATAACAAAAGAATGGTATGAAAAAGAATTGATTAATAAATAAGTTTAAACAAAGTAATAACAGGGATAAGCATCACTTGAAGTAAGCATTGGAGTAATGAGGAAAGACCAAGAGAAAATGCTGAGAAACTAGATATCAGAAGCAATTCTGCTAAGGCATTACTCGAGTACGTACTCGAGTAATGAGACAAAACTTGAAGTAACCAGACAACGTTACTCGAGTAAGTACTCGAGTAATAGTGTAAATGTTTTCAAGTTGCTCTCGGCCTGCCAATGTTACTCCAGTACCTACTCGAGTAACCAGGTAAATATTTGGAGTTGCTCTCGGCCTGCCAATGTTACTCAAGTAGGTACTCGAGTAACCATGTAAAAGTTTTCTAGTTGCTCTCGGCCTGCCAATGATACTCGAGTATGTACTCGAGTTACTCTGTTTTAGAAAATGTGGTACTCTCGGCATTTTGTACCACTGCCAATGTTACTCGAGGAGCTACTCGAGTAACCCTTTAAGGTAAGTGAAAACTTGAAGGTAGTACTCGAATAACTTGATCTTATTCTATCTCATTTTTCCTCGAGTCATTACTCTAGTATGGAAGTATTTAATGTGTTATTTTAAGTGGATTACTCGAGTATGTACTCGAGTATGCAGAGATATTTTGAAGGAAAACCTCAAGTCATTATCCGAGTAAGTTATGCACAAAAAGTAAGTTTACTCGAGTATGTACTCGAGTAACAAGGAAATCAAACTTGAAGTGCTCTCGACCTTGAAATCCTGCCAACATTACTGGAGTAAAGCATCGAGTAACTAAAAGATTATTTGAAGGTTTACTCGAGTTGGTACCCGAGTAACCTATGAAGAAATAGGTACCCGAGTAAACAACTATTTACAAAGGTTTGAGATTTAGTTTATTCCATGCACTACCCGAGTAATCTTATATTTGTTTGTTGACTTAAAGTTGATTAAAGTTTTCCTGATGATACTCGAGTAAGTACTCGAGTAAACTTCAAGGGATACTCGAGTAGCTACTCGAGTAAGCAAACTCAGAAATTCAGAAATCATTCCAATGTTCATTTTGCTTACTATATGATTAATCTTTCATTGTATTAGTATTCTTAGCCTATTTACAGATGAACAATGAAGAAATCATATCAAGCAATGAAAGTCAAATGAGAAGTTCAAATCCCACCTACCACCAACGGATATTTTTCAAAAACTGAAAAGTCAATAGTGGCTGCGCACTCTCCAACGGATGAAAGGAAAATGTTCCAACGGTCTTCACCAATATATCTATATATATGGGAACATCAAAACAGAGAATACAACAACAAGAACACACACAAATGTATCATCAAGTTCATTGCTCTGTTTTTACGTTGTAATTGTATTTCTATGCTTCAGTGATTCTTATTCACTCTGTAAGAGAGATATTACATTCAAACTCAATATTTGTTATAGAGATAACTTAAGGTTATGGAACCTTGAGTTGGGATTGGATTACAACTTGTAAGGGGGAGCGAGTGTCCAGGTGAAGGAACTTGCTTGTACTATAGTGCCAAGAACCCACTGAATCTTGGAAGTTATAGTGAAACTCTCAGAGAAGCTCTGAGGACTGGACATAGGTCAAAGTGGTTGTGGCCGAACCAGTATAACTTCCGGTGTACACTTCGGTGATATTTCTCCTTTCTCTTTACTGTTTTGAATTCACCGTCAAAGTATTATATTTCCGACGAATTTTTAGTATCACCCAATTCACCCCCCTCTTGGGTGAAACGCTTGCTCTAACACTTCTGTTACTCCTAAGCCAGTACTAGTCTCTGAACCTGGACCATCTAAGCCTAGTCCCACTGATACTATACCCACAGAGCAAGGCCCTTTGAGATTGGACCCAGTAATCTCTTATTCTCTATTCCTGACCCTATCACATCCGAGCCAATCCTTATCACTAGTGATGATCCACCTCAGCCTGTTCAGCCAAAGCCCATATCTACTCCCATTGCCTCACCTACACACACTGAGTAGGTGCTTGTGTTTTCACCTATTGCTACAGAGGAAGTAGAAATTACTTCTCTGGTTCCTTACCCATAATCTCCAGTGAATCCTCCAGAGCATCTTCATACACCCCCAATGAACCATCCTGACCCTGAACCAGCATCTTCATATTCTTTCAGTTTAGATGGTTCATATGAATCATTGGCATTTCATGTTACTCCTATCTCAATAGCCAAGCCATCTACTCCTTCTCATGATTGATTCCACCTTTGTGATGAAGACAAAAAGGGGGAGAAGAGCCTGAATGATTTTGTGATCAATGGCTGAGTAAATGCATAGGGGATATGAATGTACAGGGCTTTAGGGATCTTTTAGCTTTTCAAAATCTTTTAACTTTGAATTCTAAGTTTAATTATGTATTGAATTATTCTTTATGCAATTTGTTTCTTTATGCCATTAAAGTTCAATTTCATTGAAGTTATATTGCATTATGGGACTAATGAATTTTTTGATTGTGTGTGCAAGGCGAACAAGTAAATAAGAACAAAAACTTTGAAAAGATATTTACTATGATATTTCAAAAGAGTTTTCAAGTTTAAATTGAACAAAAGATTTCATATGAAAAGTATTTAAGTAACATATGTTTGAAAACTCAATTTCAAAAACTTTGTTCAAAATCACCAAGTTTTGTCATCATCAAAAGGGGGAGAAAGGTACATCCCATATGTTTTGATGATAACAAAGATTAGATCAATAATATAAAAGGGTTTGATAAGAATTGGAACAAAGTAATAAATGGCACCAAGAATTACTTGAAGTAAGTACTGGAGTAATGAGCAAATTTTGTGATGGCTTACTCGAGTGACTACTCAAGTAAGGGAAGCTGTTACTTGAGTATGCACTCGAGTAATCATGAAGAATTTCATCCAAATAAGCACTGCTAAAATTTGGAAGACGTTATTCAAGGGACCACTCGAGTAATCTGCAAAGTTATATAGACTATTACTTGAGGAGCCACTCGAGTAACAACATCAGCATAAGGCATTACTCGAGTCGCTACTCGAGTAACAAGGTTAAAAATCTTCTAGTAGCTCTCGGCCAAGAAATGCAACAATTTACTCGAGTAGCCAGGTAAAAAAAGGCATTACTCAAGGGAGCACTCGAGTAATCTGCGGAGTTATTTGAAGTATTACTCGAGGGGTCACTTGAGTAATCAGGTCAGCATACTCTCGGCCAAGAATTTGATGCTATTGCTTAAGGGAGTAATCGAGTAATATGCAAACTTATTTGATCGCTTACTCGAGGGAGCACTCGAGTAACTTGTGAAGAAAAGACATGGCCACTCGAGTAATTAAGTATTTCCAAGGTTTGTGATGTATTTTACTCTATGTCTTACCCGAGTAATATTTTATGAAATATATTGAATTACTCTCTGCCATATTTTTGATAGGATTACTCGAGGGACTACTCGAGTAATGAGCATGATCACTTGAGTAGCCACTCAAGTAATGAAGTCCAGAAAACATATCTTGAATCCAATGTTTGTTGAATTGTTTTTATATGATTAACCATTCATTGTATTAGTATCCTAAATACATTTATAGAGAAACAATAAAATGATCATGCTAGAGGTGAAAAGTCAAATAAAGGTCCGAACGCTCACCAACCACTACCTACCGTAAGCAGATAGTTTTCAAATTTGAAGAATGGTCAACCGTTGCTGCCCGACTCTAACGGACATGTTTGAGACACTTCCAATAAACACTACAAATCATATATATATATATATGAAGCATTCAAAGAGCATAATACAACAACACCTGAGAACACACGAACATACACTGATTAACACACTCTTAGTTCTCTGTTTTCTTATACTCATTCATTGTACTTCAATGATTATATATTTGCTCTGTGAGAGAGTTTTTCATTACAAACTCAATATTTGTTATTGAGACAACTTAAGGTTGTGGAATGTTAGCCGTCTAGCTTTACCGCAAGCGTACGGGTCGCAAGTAATATAAAAAGATCGTTCCCACGAGGACAATGACAACAATGAATTAATTATCTTAATTAAATTATCAATCAGGTTAAGTGAGAATATTTTGAAAGAAATTTTATACTTAAGAATTAATTAATTAAATCGAGAACTTCAAGACGGGAGGAGCCTAGGATTATCTATCCCCTATTTATTTCATGAACTAATTAATTTACCCTCAATAAGCAATCAAACGAAGATATGTATTTGTCTAAGATTCAAAAGTATTCGATAACGCTCTCTCGAGTCAAAACCAAATATTTATCCTAATAAACTAATCAATCTCTTGTATTAATTTATAAGGACTAACTTTAAACACCAATCTTAATATGACAATGCCAGGTTAGTAACTATATCTCTATGATACTAACAAACTATCCGTTTAATATACCTAAACTTCAAGTCTAACATGATTTTACCCAAGTTCTACACTTAAATTATCTTTCTCAAGATTAATTTTAAATGAACGAGACAACTAAATGGTGATCAGGCATTTAGAGGCATTAAGAGCAAGATAAAATCAATACAAAAACTCATTCGTTGCAAAAAAGAGAGTAAATAAATAATTCAATCCATAAATAGGTTCAAGAAAATCCTAGAACGAGAAAATTAGCTACTCATGTTCATCAACAAATTAAAACCATAAATAATAATTCGGTTCATGTCAGAAACTAAGAAAAAGAGAGAAGAAAAATTAATGGAAAACCAAGTTTTAAAGCTCCAAATCTCTTTAAATCTTCAAGCCTTAGCTCCCCAAAACTCCGCTTCTCGCTCTACTCTTCGTCTCTGCCTAAGCATCCGACTCTGCGCGTCTTTGCTCTTCAGAACTGTCTCGCGTCCATATCTTTTTTTTTTGTGCATCTCAGCGTTATGTTCCTTTAATAGATGTATTTTCAGGGTGCCTTTTCTGCCTACGGGGTCCACGCTTTGCTATCTGAATTTGAAGATATAACATGCATTTGAAGATATGATATATCAATATATCATATATGTTTGGATCAACATCTTCTTGTTGATTTTTCTTTCATTCACGTGGGGCCCGTGACTTTTCTTTAGCCTTCTATTTGCTTTTCTCTCTTCCAATATCCTTCATATTATTATTCATCTTTTCATAACGTGGGGTCCACATTTTTTGCCTTTTCTAATCCAAGATCTCCTTTGCAATACATCTTGTAATATAATATATATATACACACACACAATCTTCAAATGCGCATGGATTCATGTAAATGTGATATATATATATATATATATTATTATGTTTCTAACTTTTCACCTTCTAATTCTCACAATAATATTTTCAGCAAAAATCAAATAGGATATGAGTAGATCTTCTATTAAAATCTCTTATTAACTCATATTTGATTTAAGAGAGCAAAATATATAAAAAGATAATTAAATAGGTATAAAATATTAATAAATCCAGTGAATATATCCAAAATATATCCCTATTTAATTATAAAATATATACTTATCATGGAACCTTTAGTTGGGGATTTGATTACAACGTGTAAGGGGGAGCGAGTGTCCAGGTAAAGGAACTTGCTGTGTACTGAGGTTCCAAGAGCGCACTTAATCTTGGAGAATATAGTGAAACTCTCTGAGACGCTCTGAGGACTTGAAGTAGGTCAAAGTGGTTGTGGCCAAACCAGTATAACTCCTGATGTACACTTCGGTGATATTTCTCTTTGCTATAAATTACTTTAAATATTCTGTTAATTTTCTTATCCGCAACGAAATTTTTGATATCACCTATTTCACCCCCTCTTGGGTGAAACACTTACACTAACAAGTTGGTTGCCTAATTTCTCAAAGACATGTACTATGGTTTTATCAAATGATGTAACAGTTTCACGTAAAACATAAGCAATAACCTCGATTTGTTTGATTTACGCTTCTTCCTTTGACAGAAAGAGTTATCGTTGATGTGGGTTGTGTTTGGAGGAGTTTCACCCATGGTTTGTGACAAGTCCGCGTCAGTGCCTACAATCTGAGGTGATTCTGGAAGGTCATCAACTTCAACATTAACTTCATCTTCCATTGCACCAGGTGATATTCCTTAATCCCCAACTACCATATCCCTAGCCCACACAAAGCACAAATTCTCAAAGTTTAGGAATGACTTGGTCCTAAACTATCCAGACATGGGTGAACCTAAAAGTGCACTAAAACAATTTGTAAGGTAAGGAAGAAGGAATATCACTTTGACATACTTTCAGCAAGTTCACATACCTTCACATACTCGTCCTACACCTCTTTCTCTGCAGTCACAATTTTTTTCTCAGGATCCCACCTAAAGCCTGACGTGTTAGTGCCATAAACCATATCATAAGCCGCCTACCATAGACGTTTCAAGGTCTTGATCCTGGAGGTTATGTGAGGACATGATTTAATCCTGTATCCAGGCAGCATCTCTTCTATCATTGCCTATAGAGCATTTGCAAATCCAAATTTGAAACCAATGCCAACCATAAACTTTTGCTCCATCCTTAGAGTTATAAGGCATTCAACTAAGACCTTGTCCTCCTCGGACTACCACATTTTAAGCTTTAACTTGTTTGCCTCTTCACTGTGGTCCATTTATTCAGACTCAGCCATAAAAGAAAAGGTTGTTAACATAAATTAAATCCAACAATAAAAAAACACATGGCCACTAGGCAAGAAGTTGCACTTAAATTAAATTGAAATTCACATAACACAAACTTTGTCCATACACATAAATATAGGCAAGGCAATGTCATAATTTTTCAAACATTATAATAACAACATCAAATGTCATCCCTATGAGCCACATAGGAAGCAAACATCTCATTTGCCAGCTCTTCCCTAACGTTTGTCTACATATCACTATTTTCTATAATCATTATGGGGGTGTTGTCAATTGTTGATGGTGGTGGTTCAAAGGAGTCAAGTTGTTTATCCAGCGGACCTTGAATGATTTCTTGACAAATTAATTATGTAACAAACAGCATGCCACAAGGTATCTATTTTGAATCTTCACCGGATAAAGAGAAGCACTCCTCAGTATTGCCCAACGCAACTTTAGTATCCCAAAGCACTTGTTAATGACATTTTAGACGGACGAATGTCACATGCTGAAGCACTCATAAAGATTTTAGGGTTGGTGTCCCTGCCTCCACTCATTCAAGTGGTACCTTTGCTCTTTATAAGGCGCCGAAAAACCTTGGTAATTTGTATACCCCGCATCAACTAAGTAGTACTTTCCTGGCCAAGCCAATAAAAACATTAATATAAGTAATGCTCATAACTTGTTCATTACATGTCCTAATCCTTCAAACTTATTACACTATGCCAGGCCATACCTTATGGTACTCTTAGCCCATGTCATGTCCTTATAGCATCCCTCAACACCCTCCCATCCACAGTTGACCCTTCTCAACTAGGCAATACAAAGATGAACTGCGTATCTGGTGAGCATACACCTAGCACATTGGTTGTCTCCTCTCATTTTCTGTTTTGGTACCTGCCCTTACGCTCTGTCAGGACTTGTACATGATTATAAGTACCATCTAATACACCTAGGCACCCCTACAAACACAATCAAGAATTTCAGCCCTATAAAGTTCACTTTTACATACAAAGTAAATACACTTTATGACACAACTACAAAAGTTTTATACCTTAAACCACTTCCAGCGATGATCATTTGAGTCTTTAGGAATGGACTCTACTTTTTTCAAAGGCAATGATTGCAGTCTAATTGTTGTATTCAACACAATTTTATAGTATCTACTAATTGTTTCACCTAACTTACCAAACTCAAACTGAATGACCCTGTTCTTGACATGATGCCCCAATATGTGCAGGAACATTACAACTTGCTCATCAACTAACATATGTTTTGTTGGTCTTAATCCACGAATTGTATATAACATGTGACACAATTTATCAAAAGTCACCCCATACATCCTAATTTGGTTAAAGCAAGTGGTTTCACTGAAAGTGGCAAGCTTCACCCAAGAGGGGGTGAATTGGGTGATGTTATAAATTTTTTGCTTGATGTGGTGATATGAAAAATAGAGTAGATAGAGTAGAGTTAAGAGGATTAGAAAACAGAGAGTTATACTGGTTCGGCCTAACAACAAGGCCTACGTCTAGTCCTCAGAGATCAAGACCTACTGAGATTTTCACTATTCCTCCAAGATTCAATGGGCTCTCAGAATGCCACAAAACAACAATTGTCCTTGAAAGGACTATGAGCAGAAATATTCTCTCACTAAGAAATTTCTCTCCCCCTTACGACAAGTCTTACGTGCAGAAAAACAACCTATGACCTTTCCCACTTGCTTATGTATACAAGACTTATGAGCAGCTACGTTCTCTCCAGCTTACACCACTGTAAGTCTTATGAGCAGCAACGTTCTCTTCTGCTTGTATCTTATAAGTCTTATGAGTGGAAGGTTTAACAAGGAATTCTCTCAACTGCTTCTCTCGTAAGGAAATCTACCCTCTCAAGGTTCCAATACCTTGAGATCAAATGAAAACAGAATTTGAATTATATGAAGAATCTCTTACAGAGCAAATAAATGAACACTGAAGATCAATGTGTATACAGAGAAAATTATGAATAGCAGAGACTCGTGTATATGCTTGTGAGTTCTTGTACTTCGTTAATCTTGATGATCTCTGAATCTCTGTATTTATAGATGTTTAGTTTTTGCCCGTTTGAGTAATGATCGTTGAGGAGCAGGGCTTGCAACTGTGGAATGACATGCTTAGATTTGAATATTCTGAAAGCGGTAGGTACGTGCGTGCTTGTAATAATGTTGTCTGCCGTTGTTTGACTTTCTTCGTGTCAGTTTATTTCAAACATTCATCGTCCTGTATCACACTTATAATACATTCAAAATGATGTTAAATAATGATAATAAGTAATGATGAGATAAATAAATAACATTAAACCATATTCGGATTGAACGTTGTGAGCATGGATGGGCTCACTCGAGTGATATCGCAATTTTACTCCTTGATCTTCAGTTTTAAGTCTGTGCTCGCATAGGATTTCAGAGAGATAAAATTCTCACTCGCGAGTGATATAGGGCCTCACTCGAGCACAACTCCTTTTGCTCGAGTGGTTTTGCATTTTGCACTAGGAGTTTCTTCTCTGGACAGTACTCGCATATCATTTTAGCAAGAGTGAGATTTTGCACTCGCAGGTGATGTGGGCCCTCACTCGAGCACACATACTCCTGCTCGAGTGAGAAGAATATTCTCAAGTAATATACCCTTAATACCAATACTCGCATCAGAATTTGAGAGCAATAGATTTTTCACTAGTAAGTGCTGATGTGTCACTCGAGTATATGAAGCTATGCTCGAGCATACTTGTGCTTTTCTGATCTTCATGACTCTCGGCCAAGCACTCGCATACCTTCACTCGCTAGTGCTCGAGTACAGGAAGCTCATGCTCGAGCATTGATTTCTCTGCTCGAGTGCATCAAGGGAGAATGACAAAACTTGCTCTCGGCCAAGCACTCGCAGACTCTCACTCGCATGTGCTCGAGAGAGAAAGGCTCCTCTGCTCGAGTGCTGTCTCCAGTGCTCGAGTGAATCAGTAAAAATGATAGCAACATGCTTCTCGGGCAAACACTTTCTGGCTATCACTCACACCTGCTCGAGCACAGAAGGGTTCCATGCTCGAGTGCTAGACTCATGCTCGAGCACACCAGTTCATTTTGATAGCAGACACCATAGAACATTGTTGTATGCATTTGGTAACTTTGTAAACATTTCTTAAACTTATAAAAACATGATTTGTACACAATTGACTTTTGTTATCATCAAAACTTGGGATCTAACATTCACTACTATATATCATTGCCCTCAAATTTGCTCGCTTTGCCTGAAAATGTAATCTACAAGACCTATCTCACACGTGCCTCAGTCTACCTCGTCCAACAACATTTATTATTGTTAAAAGCAACCTCCTAACTGCAAGAAGTAAAGCTAGGCACCCAGCCAACATGGCAAACATTTGATCCAATTGTGGCTCCATACTTACACAATTTTTCCTACATTGATTCATTTTACAGTATAATCTACCAACTCCTCTTTCCAAACCACACTAACACATTTAAACAAATCGTATTTTAAATTAAGAGCCAATGCACATAATTACACCCACACTTTCATACATTAAACACAACCCACTTATCTTATGCATCAACCATCTAACCCTTTCTATCTTTCTACTGACATTACTTATCTTTCACTACTTCCATCTACCTATGTTCATTCGACATTACCCACAGCCAGCAAAACTTTCAACTTCAGTCACAGTTAAGTATTAATGAAATAAATTACATCTACTTAAAATTAAAACCCAATTGCAAGACACCTAATAAAGCACACTGTCACACAGCAAGCAACCACACACATTTCAGCTTTTGACTCTACTTTTCATTCATGTCTGTTTACTCGAGAAGACCCACATCACAAACATACCAATTTATCACACACACACAGCCTTTAGCTTTTTGCGCATCACTCCAGTTGTTCAACATAAAGCATAGAAAGAAACAATTTTGCCCATTTCATGTAATAGACCACAACATAATCAGATGAACATTACTTTGATTCGGAGTTCAATTTTGCACGCGTTCGCCTTTTCCCTTTTCCAAACAAGCCTTCGACTCACCAATCTGGTTTTGTGCGTTCTGCCTCTATCTTTTATCTATTTAATATTTTCAGGGGAATTTTTGTCCCACATTTTATGCATCCCTGGAACATTTTCAAGTTGATCCCACTTTTGGTGGGAACCCATTTTCCCATATTTAAAAGAAGATTGAACTTAGTGAGAATATGGGTTGCCATCACTTTGGCCAGCCAAACACATTTTTGCCTATGGAACTTTGCCATCTTCCCTTTCCCTCCTCAACTGTCGACGTAACAAATAAGCCGTTAGTACATTACAGAAAAAGGGACTAGAACTTCAAAAAAATTTAGAAAAGGCCCATATTTCGAAATTCAGTGTTTTAACCCCATTTGAGACAAATTTTAGGGATAGGAAAAAGATCTCCAATGCTCCAAAACCTGAAACTAACCTAGCCCTTAATCTCAGCCATCAACGTTGCCTTGTGGGTGTGAGAGAGTAGTTGATCTTGTTTATTCTCCCTTCTGCTTGTTGTTTTGTGTTTGATAGAAGATGGTATAATGGCTACATTTTTCTTCCATCATTAAAGCATTTGTTATGCTACTGTCAGTTTGTTTTTCCTTTTTCCCTTGTTTTGCTACTCTATGTGTGATTTCTGCAGTCTCTTCAATTATTTTTACTCCTATACTTAATATATGTAGGTGAATGCGGTAGTACGTACAAAAACTTCTCTCTTTCCCCAAATTATTATGGCTTTGTGTGGTGCAAGGATTGTAACACCCCACCTTACATACCCACTTATTATTGATACTAATCAGAGTGGCAATTGCACAGTTCAGTGGGCACATAGGAATAGAAAAAATATACTGATATTATTGAAATAATATTGCTTGATTATATTACAAGAGTTACCCATAGCGTTTTATAATAGACCTTAAAATATTAAAAGGTCTTCAGATAACCAACATCTCCTCTTGTGCTCATCCGGAACCTTTTAGTGCTGTGAATTATGATTATACCTTTTGAGCCACTGTCTGCTGCTAAAAACTTTTTACATTTATGGAAAGGGAGAGATTCAAAGAATCTTAGTAGTAACATATAATTAGACATATATGATGTGAAAATAAATATGCCATGTACCATGTTATGTAAAATGATAGAATGCTGTGTGCACACTGTCTAAGGCCAAATAACTGTTCCAAACCCTGGCTTACTCTACTCTCCATTGGGTCCCAGACCATAACTAAGCTAATATGTGCATCAAAGACACTGTGCTCAAGTTATAGAAGATGGCATACGCAAACATAAAATATTCACATAGTACATGTAAGAAAGAGTTACTACCTAGAATTGTCCTTTCCTGCTCTACTTGTCTGTTCAATACCTTTGATCCAACTCGAGCTTGGGTTATTGCAAATTCCTTTAAAATTAGAGTTACAAGTAACTGGTTATTACTTGAACTATTACTAATTTTAATCACAGTTTGTTTTTTATCTATCATAGTTTCACAATTTCTACACAGTACAACTCTACACAGTTCAGTTTCATTGTTTTTCAGAAAACTGGCAGATTTCCAGACGATTTTGGAAAATCATCATTAATTCTAGGAAATTCTAAATCAACTGGTTCCAAAGCCTATGCACTTATCTCTAAGTTTACTTTCATGGAAAAATACCCAAGTCTGGTGACTGTTATCACATTTGTCCCATAAATTCGTCTAACTTCCCCTCTTCTAGATTGCATTCTAGAAACAGGGAAACACCTCCAGTGAAACAAATCAAACAGCACCTCTTCTAATTTCATAAATTTCCAGATTTGCATACCAACATCCAAAAATCATAAACAGATGTATTCCTACACAATTTTCCCTTCTATATCCAATGGAATAATAACAATTACAAAATTACAACTCCTTCCCTTAGTTCTGCTAATGGCCAAAACTTTGAACCCTAGAAGAGAAGTTGTGTTTTCATGATTCAACTTGATTAAACACTTCCTTTTTACTTATAATCACATAATTAACCATTTAAACACTCTATAAACATGGTTCATGGAAATTTTGGTAGCATGACATCTTAGGTGTTTAATCCTCCATTGTCATAAAAACAACAAAACCAAGCCAATATCCACAACAACCTCTACCACAACAACACATAAGGCAGGAGGATCAAAGTTTTGGAGATTATCTCTTTATTTTGCAACTTTCTCTCTCTAGGGGCCACTGCCCTCTCTCTCTCTTCCCTCTTGATTTTGATTGCTAACCACAATTTTCAAGATGAATAGGGACTAGAAGAAGTTCTAAGTGGATTAGGAGGCATAAACACTTGATTTCAAACTTCTTACCTTGGATTTGTACCTCTTGAACCCTAGCTCTCTCTCTCTCTCTATATATTTCTCTTGCTTCAACTGAAATATGAAGCCAAGAAAGAGATAAAAGTCCTCTTATAATATCTTCATCCACCTCCCTTCTTTATTATATTTTATTGCATAATAAACACATGCTTATTTGTTTTAATTATCACCATCTTTTCCTTGGCCATTTTACTTGTCCGAAAATGAATGTTGGGAGGGAGTAATAGTATGCCTTCAATTATCACATTTATCCTCCTCCACATAAATTTAATTAGAATATTTGACTTCCTCATCATCACTTTTTGTTTTATGTTGACCATATACCAAAAATTGCTCCAAATAGGATATTATTTCCAATTTATTGTTTTCCCTCTTTTTATCTCTTTTTTAAATAAAAATGGCCAAATAAATTGGGGAAAATAATTGCCTCTTTCTTTTTGTAACAAATTACCATTTCGCCCTTACATTTTGTGATTTTTGCACAAGTTGACAGAATTTTCATCAAACTTTAAAAATTCATATTTAATTTTATAGATGCCCAATTGGTATAGTTCCAAAGGTTATGTGACTCTTATTAAGTCTATCTTTAGGGAAAAATATATCCTTTAGCCAATGGAAGCTCATAATTCCTAGAATTTCTATTTCTTGACGTTGTCTTAGAAACTTGCAAGTTTCACTAGGCTAACTTCAAAAATGCATAACTCTTTATGTACAACTCCGAATGACTTATATAACCTATAAAATTAAGGCTTGAGAAGTTTACTTTTATTCTGAAAAATTTCACATTCATTGGACATTAATTGATTACCCAAAAACACATGACAATCTCACTGCCACACAGGAAAACACACTGGCAGCAGATTGAAACTTTATGAGTTGTATCTAAAATTCATAACCAGGGGCTAGTAGCCCACCTGATTCAGGCATATTCTAAAGACTCTAATCCCAAAATTCAGGATATTACGGTTCTCCCCTTGTTCAACAAATTTTGTCCTTAAAATTTGAATGTCTACAACTCGAGGATTCATGTAGACATTCAATCTATCCCTCTTATGTGCAAGCTCATAAAGTAGGCATCATAAATTATTTTTCTGTCGGGATTTAGCATTAATTATCTGCTAATTCCTACTAACCATATTGTGTATACTGTTCAGTATATCACAACATGTTTGTCAAGTCTTACTGCTTAGGGATACTACCCTATGAAAATGTGCATATCGGGTCTTACTACCTTTATCACTATTTGGCATAATTGTGATTGCACAGCAATCTATTGGCCTGTAGACATACTAGTCCCACTAGTCTTATGATCTCATGACCCACTATCCGCTAGTTACTCTAGGCCTCATTGCCTTTTCAGGACACTACTTGATGTATTTAGCCTTGCGACTTATATCACTCTATTCTCATAACATTGAATATTCTAGTTTTATTTAATGTACAAATATGCACATTAGGGCTTATAGACAATATGTTTGCCTATTCGGTGTTTAGGGTCAAATGACTATTTAACCCTTACTGGTGTACTGTGTGCATTGCTTCCTAGGTGAACAGTTCATTGAGTAGGTAATTAATTCTATAGGTTATACTGTTGAGAGTCATTCACAGCCACCATTATGCCCTACTACAATAAGGCTCATCCCAATCTCTGTTTACATGTGTCACAGAAACCACATTGGTTGTGTGACTGTTGACTACAATGGTTGTTTTGTTGTTCATGATACTGCTACGGCATACATGTTTTATGCCAAGCCTTTTGACTACAAGCAACCAGTATAGCGCAATGCGCCTGGCCATGTCGAGGTAAGAACCACCCGATCATAGACTAGTTAGTCGTATCTTTAACATGCTCTGATGGGCTGCCTTGCTACTCAGGGAAAATCACTATATTCCATGCAGGCTAAGTCACGGTAGGCCACACGGGTCTAATCATAACTTGGGATGATCAACACTGGTGCGAATATCAACCTCTCCTGTTGTCCTTAAAGATTCACATAAATTTACTATATTTATGCTGCCCACTCTGATATTCATCTCCTCATATGAGCTTTTATAATGTCAGGATGATTTAATAAGAGTCCCATAGGAACCATGTAACCCCCTTCCAACCAAGGCCGAGATTTATGTTCAAAATATGTAATTAATTGAATTAGAGACATAAGACAATTTGGGACTTATTAAAAATAATCTTTTGCCCAAAACTGGGTTTATAAAAACTTTTACAAAACCTATTCATAACGGTCTCATATTCACATTTCAAATACACAAATGGCCGGTACAATATGATTCCATTTATCAATATCAGAGTACAATGTAAATTCCCGACACATTCGGGTTCCATTTAATCAATAAGGGTTCTACAAGGCACAATGCCTATAATTCATTTCCCTTATCCAGGGGATTACACAAACTATACTACAATTCCAATATATACAATGGTTTCCAAATAAATAATCCAAAATACAATATGATAATCAAATATCTTCGTCACCTGCTTTCCCTTAGATCCTTCAGCCCTATCTAAAAATTTGTTTTTGGGAGAGCGAGATTCTAAGGAATCCCCGTAGTAACAAATCACTCATAGTATGAACAAGGGCAGGTATGACTCATGTCACCCTTACTTTTGCTCACGCTGTATTGCATCACAACAATTCACACAATACACTTCACCACAGCTGGGATTCATATAAAGCATTTCATACACAAGCCACGCAGGCAAGATACAAAACACAGCCCACGGTTGGATTCACAACACACCGCTCCAAGGGTCAGATTCACAAAGATCCATGTCGATTACAACGGCCGAGCTAGAGATGACTAGCGCTAATCCCTAAACTGCTCACGCTGCATTGCTCACGCTGTAATGGACCATGGTACATGCAGTTCACAAAACTCAATGACAAGTAATGTATACTAAAACATCATACACAACATGAGAGAAAAGTCAATACTTAGTTTGTTCCATGCATACTCTATCACGGGTCTCTCCCGAGTAGGGCAAATGCCAAATCCTAGAATCAAAATTAAGGATGAAGAGTTATACTCTATTCCAAGACTTAATTTGCTTCATAAAACTTACATTTGGTTATCATAATTGACCCTTAAGAGGCCACAAATGCCTCTAATAAAAGCCCTAAAAGGTGGGGAAACAATAGGTTGAAGATCACTTTTCAAAAACTCAAAATCCTGGAACATAGGGGTTGGCCACGGCTAGCCCACCCTTGGGCCGCGGCCAGAATCAAGACAGAAAGGTTTGGGCTGCAGCCAAGAAATTCCCTAATTCTTAGCTAAACTTCCTAAAATTATAACTAATTCTAGAAATATTTAAATGAGGTGATTTCAAAGCCAAATGAAATCTATTTAAGTCCTCTTTATAGAAAAAATATGGACCATTACTAGAAATCACCACAAAATTCTAGAATTACCCAAAACTCAACACTGCCCCAAAACAAAGTCCAGTTTTTATCCCACACTTTGGCAAAGTATAACTCTCAGTTCACAAAATTAAATGACATGAATTTTATGTCCATTTTGAAGCTTGGGATGTGAACTTTAAGACTGGAAAGGTTCAGAATTTTTCAACATCATTTGGTCATTCAAAATGTTTTTACAAACTGACTGCCCAGAATAGAGTTCACACTTGACAGATTTCCAATACCAAAGTGTCCAATGACTCCAAAATCAATAACCAAACCTATTCCTATACAATTTCTCACAAGGAACACAATAGCAACCTCAAAATGTCCAAAATCACAACCCATTGACATGTTCTACTTTGGGACACATTTCAACATAAAACCCCAAAGTTGTCAAATTCCACATTCAAGACTTCAAACTATTTTCATTGTTCAAATGACTAAACCAAACATCATTTCCATCACAACACATCATGCAATCCTCACACTCCATAATACATGAAAATTAGAGCAAAATTCCATAAAAATCAATGCTCCACTAACAACCACAATATATATATCAAAAGGGAGCTAACACTCACCTATTTCACTTTCTCAAACTTGTTTCTTGATTCTTCAATCTCCAACTTTTCTCAAACATAAAAACACCTCCTCTTGAGAATATAAAACCATAGGATGAAAGAACTTAAGAAGAGGAATAACTTTAAAGAAGGAGATCTTGGCATTATAGGTCATTTACTTACCTTCATCTCAACCTTTCCTTCCTCCTTTCTCTTTCAACAATGGCGCAAGAGAGAGAACAAGAGAGAGGGAGTGAGTGAAATGATGAAGATAGAGGATGAGAAGCAGAAATTTCTACCCCCTATGCCATACCTATTCGGCTAAAAGAGAGGGAAAGAGAGGGAAATGGATTTAATATTCATTGTTTGACTTTCTCGTCCATTCTCTCACCATACCCACTTGCCAAGTGTCCCAATATCATTGGTTCTCATAAAGTAAATAACACATTAGTTACTCTAACCATTCCATTAGCCATTTAGTTACACATATCATTTCTCCTTAGTTAGTAATTAATTTCTCCATTAACCACTAACTAATTACCCGATAATTTTCCATTCTTTCCAAATTTTCCACTGATCTTGGCACATTTATTTAAATTGCCACATAACACATATTTAATTCTTTTCCCCTTCTTCATACGCCCTTTACCCCTATTTTAGCTCAAATAATTATTTCATCACATAATTATGCTAAAATATAGGGTGTTGGGCATTTCCAAGAACAATTCATGTCTCAATCAACTTTAATTCACAATTACATTCTCGATAATCATCATTAGCCCTTAATCAAAATTTGGGGCATTACAAACCACCTATAACATCTGACTGTACCCACAATCTGTGTTCCTTTATGCCAGTTACTCACTTGTTTCAACTCAATGTTGTTTCCACTTGATTAGGATTTGATAGATCCCAATTTGTGAAAATTCCTGACATGTCTCACAATGTCTTAGCACTACTATTAGGTGCTTCTTGTGTTCTTCTCTACTTATACATTTTAGCATATTATTTGCCATCCACCAATCGACTCCTAGTATAGCCTCAAGATAGTGGAATAGCAGGTAGATCAATTATATCTCTCATTTCATCAGAGAGATAATACCTCAATCAATCCGTTAAGGTAATATTTTATAATCATAATCTTGCCCTATGCTAGACTTAGCAGCTAGCAACCTTTTAAAATCCCTTTCTGCAAGGATTCGTATCCATAAGAACCTTGTTCCTTCATTCCATGGATCATCACTAGCTCGAACATTCTGATCAGCACCTCAAGGATATCTTGGGTACTTTAACTAGACCCAAGTCCCATTGAGTATATCATTGGGAGTATTCTATCTCTACCCCTACTCCTCAGGTCACTGTCCAACCCAATTCTGAATAGATTTGCCAGCCTAAGGACACACTAATCTACTAGGTCTTAAGGCCCTTAGACACACAGGTTCACTACAACATATCTAGAATATACGATCTTTCATCCTAGGGTCTATAACCCAACTTATAGATTCATCATGAAATCTTGAACCTCAATATCACACATATTGGGAATCATTTTCCTCAATTACACCTAATAGGCATCTATAATCATGATCAATAGTACCTAATCTAACCTTCACAAATTTTAAGTATTATCCATAAAACATTACTGAAGGTTCAACATTATCCACAAGGTTTAAACTTCTATCATGGAACAAAACCATCGCCCAACTAATTTGCATTTTGACCTAAGTACTATTTCAGCTTAGATCGAGTTCAAGCCTATCCTCAACCTTTAGTTCCATTAGATCGGATCCTTTAGGATCGACATATGGCATAATCACCACAAATCATAAACACCGTATATCATATCTACCTTCCTTTGTCATCACTTAGCATAGAGAAACCTCAAAACATTTATTGCGCCACAAGTTTCCTATCATATCATCAAATGAACCATTCTGGGCAGTATTTTCTGCAACAAAAATGTTCCAAATTAAAACCAATACTTACATTATCATTATCTCCATACTTCCAAGCATTCTTTAAATCATCTAACTAAGATGATTATTGGCTATGGAGAAATCTTAAGGCAATCAATATTCCTCAAGTCTCCATAACCTGATCAACTTAACTTAGCATGGGGTCACCCATCTTAAGATTTCCCTAGATTGAGCACGCTTAACTTTTGTGTGCCCGTACTAAAAGTTAGATATAAGCTCTATCTACTTCTGACCACCAATATCCTAAGACTACCCTTGTCTCAAAAATCATGCCCATTGTGTCTGGGCATCAAAATACTATGTGTGGAATACATATCAGTGCAGATACTTGTACTTGATCATGTACTTTATGATATGCTTCCTGAAGTCTACCAAGCCGTTGTAATATCCCGAATTTTGGGCTTAAAGGTTTGAGGATAGCCTGTATCAGGAAAACTACCATGGCCATTAGTGTAAGCATATGTCAATGAGTGAAGCACTCTTTTATGTATACAATGCACATTAGTATAATGTGTTAAATATTGAGCATACATATATGTCATTATATTGGCTTGAATGTATGTAAGCAAGCATGTTATGAACAAAGCATTTCTTGTCTGCATTTATTATCACTATTTACTACTAAGATTCCCTCAAATCTCACCCTCCCTCAACAAACCATACAGGTGTGATGAAGTATAGAAAAGTAATGCAGGAAGATGTGCAAGAAGGAAATTATGATAGAAAAGTGAAGACTGGTTTTATTTGTAAATGATGTAATTATTTAAGGTTTTTACTTTGAGTAATCAATTGCCTATTTATGAGTAGAGAAGTGTTGTGATAGTGCTATGATAGTTAAAAAAAATAGTAACCCCTAAAATAAAAATTAATATGGTAAGTTTAGTTTGGGAACTTTAATCACTAATACTCCTAAGCCAGAACAACTGAATTAACGCTTTCGTATATGTAATAAAGGACTTCAAATTAAAGTATTACATTTTGGTATCAAAGTAGTGATTTTGCCAATAGAATTGTTTGCTCAGAGATAAAGGTCTAGCCATAGCAAAGGGTTCTGACTGTAGGTTTTATTCCCTGCTCATATGAATAGTATAGTGATCCTCTATTAGTGCTACTGTGACTGGGAGTCATGTGTTAGAACCGGCTATCACCCAAGAGGGGGGGTGAATTGGGTGTATAATAAAAACTTAAGAACTTTAGAAATCTTTTCGTATCTTAACGAAAGTGGTAAGTATGAAGGTATATAAATCAACAGTTAGATTAAATAATATATGCTGGAAATATAAGAGTTTAGGGAAGAGAATATGCAAACTGTGATTTATCCTGGTTCGGTCCAATCTGTGATGGCCTACGTCCAGTCCCCAGGCTCCTCCTGAGATTTTCAAATCCACTATCTTCTCGTTTAATCCAGGCACAAGAAAAGCCTTTACAATCCCACAAGTTTAGCCGGGTACTTGTGAAACCTTTTACAAATCTCTCACTGAAATACTCCCCCTTACGGCAAGTCTTACGAACAGAGCAATCCCGAAGATCTTCCTCTCCTGCTTACTCATGCAAGTCTTACGAGCAGTAACGTTCTCTCCTGCTTACACCCCTGTAAGTCTTATGAGCAGCTACGTTCTCTACTGCTTGCACCTTGTAAGTCTTACGAGCAGAATGTCTTACGGCAATTCTCTCTACTGCTTCCCCGTAAGAAAATCAACCCTCTCAAGGTCCCTCTACCTTGATATCAACTCAGAAATGTAGATGAAGGTGTTTACAGACTCTCTTACAGAGTGGATATAATCTCACTGAAGTACAATACAAATAATCACTCTCTCAATGATAAGTAATACAGAAACGGAAAATAGAGAGTGTATGGGTAGAAGCAGAGGATTCACATTTCTATGTAGTTGCACGCTATCTCAGTTTTTCTCCGTTATTCTCTGTTTCCTTTATCTTTCTCAGTTTTTCTGTCACCGTTCCAAGTTGAATGCTCTCTCTTATTTATAGTTGATGAAGATGATGACCGTTCTGAACATTCGTCCGTTGGAGTCCCATTGCTTCATTTGAATGTTTGAGCATATTTGAAAAACAAGCTCCTGTCCGTTGTGGAGCAAGGTGGAGCGTTTAGTTGGACAGCAAAAGAAATTCATTTTGAGCTGTACATCACGTTGTGGAGCGTTTTGTGTTTCCGACAGTTTTTCATGGTGGGTCATTTGCTTGTCGTGGTTGGTAGCCGCCATTCGGTGTAATTGACTTTTATTTGAATCTGCAACCTGAACGTTTAAAATCCTGTTTCACACTGCAAAATACTTAATCATTAATATGATGAAGTATTAGTCATGGGTATGTTGGATCATTGGTCAAAAACTGAATTTCTGGCTTCTGGGACTCATCACGTTGAGTGAAGAATTTTCATACGTGACCTCCATTCTTGAAGATGCAACCCAAATATGTAAACTCCTATTTTACACTTGAAATATATGTTAGATAATGTTTAGAAACAATAACAAGTGAAAACATAATGATTGTATAACGTTTAACCATGTTTGGATTGATGGTTGTGAGGCTCTGTTTTGTTTGTGCATTTTACCACGTTCTGTCGGGTCCTCACTTCGAGTGCAATATGCCTCACTCGAGTGCAGTTCATATTTCCACGTTCTGACTTCCTCTCGGGCAAGCACTCGCAACTCTTCTCTCGCATCTGCTCGAGTGAATTCTCGACATCACTCGAGCACAAAACGTCCTGCTCGAGTGAGCCTTCAGTTTTCACGTACATGCTTCTTCTCGGGTTGTCGCTCGCACATCATTTTAACAAGAGTGAGATTTTGTCCTCGCGAGTGATATGGTTCCTCACTCGAGCACACATACCTCTGCTCGAGTGAGACGCATATTCTCAAGGAATATGCTCTCAAAATCAACACTCGCATCAGGATTTCAGAGGGATGAATTTATCACTCGCAGGTGATGTGGTCCTTCACTCGAGCACACACCTTCTGCTCGAGTGAGAAATCATCCAATGCTCGAGCATGAATCCTAGTGCTCGAGTGTTGCAACTTTCTTCACGTTTCAGCTGCTTCTGGACATCACTCGCACGACATTTTCAGAGAGAAAGTTTTTACACTCGCGGGTGATGTGGGGCCACTTTAGAAAAATTTGATTCATTTGATTCAAATAATGTATCATAAGAATGCTCTTATCATGTGCATTCCAATGCAACAAGAATCAGCTCCAAACTCCTTGTATTCTGCAGGTTATGATCGAAGGAGTGTATATTTCGCTAGTCTGCACAAGCATCAACTTCCAGAAGGCATAGCTCCTACAATATACGTTCAAATTATGCAAATTACCTATCCATGGAAAGCTCTTTGAGTCTACTTTCATTTGGCACTGGTCTTGTCTCAATCTGATGTGTGGTTTGTGAGATATACTCAAAATACCGAACCTGTGTCAGAAAGTGACGGTGATTTCCATTTCATTTTTGACGAATCATATCTCCTTCATTTGATCTTCTTTCAATGTAATTCTGGTGCCAATTTTACGTGTTCGGAGTCTTCTTTCATATGCCACCGGTTTCGGGTCAATCCGACGTGTGGTTTGAGAGATATGATCAAAATACCAGACCTCGCTCAAGCTGAATGTAAAACAGAGTAGAACAGAGTATTCTCCCGTGCTCGAGTGAAATGGTCTGTGCTCGAGCATGTTCTTCCTGTGCTTGAGCATAACACCTTGTGCTCGAGCATAACTCCTCTAGAAGTGCCAAAACTCATATATAAGTCATCTTAGCTTCATATTAACATATTCCAACCATTATTTGATCATAGAAACCTCCGGTAACATTATAGCAACCTCCAATATCACATCTAACAACTTGAATCTTGATATTCATGATAGATCTACCAAGTTCTTCATTCTTCAATATCTTTATTTTTTATCTTCCTCTTGATAATCATTCTTCATAATCCGAGTAGGCATCTCCTTGACTATCTTCAATTTCTTTTCTTCTTCTTCCTCTTGTTCATTTTCATTAATTCAATCTTCTTCATTCTTTGCTTGACTAATCTACAAAATATGTAACATTAATTATAGTAGTTAGTCAAAGAAATACATTATATGAACTTTTTGCTCTTATCACTTAATATCTATATTTGACATCATCAAAACTAATCATATCTAACATTCTCCCCCTTTTTGATGATGACAAATCCTTTAAGAAAAATATGTCTGAATGAAGTGCAACATATATATATAATGCAGAGTGCAACATAGTGCAACATACATATTTTTCTTACATTTTTCTCCCCCTATTTGACATCAGCAAAAAGTTTGAGATATATAAGGCTTGTGAAGAAGTAAATAAGTAGAAATGACTTTAATCACAATGAATGAACCAAGAAAACAGTTTACACTCCCCCTTTCATTTTTAATGAGAGGGAATTAAAGAAGATTTGGAGAGGTTTTCAAGAAAACTTTTATAATCAAGATAAATAAAATATATGAAACGTCTTCTTGAAATGTAAAGAGAAAAGATTTAGAAATGCTCATGTAGATTTTGAAAATTGATGAAGCGCTCCATGAAGTCCGTTGCTTTATCCTTTGGCAATGCTAGTTCATGATGATGTACACCACACTTCTGTTATGTAACTCAATATATATTCATGTTGTTGCCAGGATTCTCCAATTGATTTGTGCTTCTATTTAGCATGTTCAATGCCCAGTTATATTGCTTTGAATGTTGTAGCCAATATATATTCCTTGACTGAGCGTTAAAAACATCCTCAAGGTTGATAGAGTCTTCTTGTAGTATGTTGAGGAATGCTATTGCGCAAAACAAATTCTCCTGTCATAAAATTTAAATCTTTCTTTGCAAAGAGAATTGTTAGTTCAATCAAGTAACAAACTATTCCTTTCCATATGATATGTTCAAATTATGATTGTGAAAAGAACAGTATAAGAGTAACTCATCATCAAAACTAATCAAGACATGGTGAATACAGATGAGTATATTAAAAGGATTTTCTTTCAAATAGGAGATGAGCTTTCAACATATAAAACACATGTGAATGTGAAGCTCCCCCTTAATTGATGCATGGTTTTAAACATTTTCATTAGGAAAAAAAAACAATTAATTACTCTCCTGGATTTGAGAAACCATTGGAAACTTTATAGAGAAAATGATTTTGACAGTATGAAGATTTAGGGAGAAATCAAATTTGAAATATGATAATGCTATTTAGAGATATAATCCAATATCACCTAAGTAGTTACTTGAGTAATTCTACTTAACCATTGCTTGATTGGTTACTCAAGTGATACAACTCAAGGATTTTGAATTAAGCAAGAATACAATACCTCACTCGAGTAATATTGTAATCACTCGAGTCATAATCCTCTGTAGTCTATTGATGCATCATGTCCTAGTCAATATTGAATGATGTGACTAGTACTGAGGGATTCTGAAGTGTAGTCTTCTGTGAGCACTTTTAGGATATCAAGATGAGCTCGGAGTAAGGCTTTATGCGCATATTGGCTTAGTATGTGCCCCTTGCTTAGCAAACATCATTGAGAACTTTTAATTTCATCATAGCACATAACATCCTTATTTTGTCATCCATCATCTCAAATAGAACTTTGAAGTTCTGGTTCACATAGCTGCTTCATCTTATCATTGACTGATGATCTCAGCATTGTTTGTAGCAAGCTTTGTGTGATTATTGAAGCTCCTCTCTCAGAAAGCCTTAGACAAATGGACCAAAGCATGAAGAATCATGGAGGCCAACTCTAGCAAAGTGTTGTCTCTCCTTGTTCACCATAGCTTTAGTATAGGTATAGTAGATAATCCAGTGAAGATTTAGACATAGAGCTAGGATAGTAGTTAAGAATCCTCATAGGTTCATCAAGCTTGATGATTCTGTGCATCTTAGCATTTTCCTTTGAACATCTCTGTTGGCTCCATATCATAGTGAAAATGTCTGATCACCTTGAAATGATAAGGAAGGTGGGTAGGCAACAAAGATTCATATTGGATAAATTTATTCTTGGCTCTGTGCTGCTTTGAAATAATCTCCGCTGGGTCTCCTAAGAGATCTTCCTTCTCTTTCTCTTTCTCTGATTGTATCATTAGCTAGTTATTTGCTAGTGGCGGGATGTCATTTGAATAATATCACATATTCTGCTTCATCTCACGCTGCAACACTATCAGTCATGCCTTTTCTGTTAGCCTTTGGTCTTTGTATCTAAAAGTAGAGCATTTTGGTCAACTCCTGTAAAAGTATAAACATATGCTCTCTGGTACCCATCTTCTCTTGGGTCCGTACAATATTAGACATAGCAACTCTTATGCTCTTATACAATTAAGCATATGATATTTGAGAAAAGAGTACTATAAACCAACAAAGACCAAGATATATTTTTACCCACTTAAATAAATTTAAACCATTAGATCATGAAGGGTAACGAATAAGTGATATCAATGAATGGTGATTTTCAAAGATCAATGACGATTTGTAAATACATATCATAGAAAATATTTCATTGATAAGATTTTCATGCAACAGATGTAGGTTGGATCAAAGAGAGTAGAGAATCTATCTATAATGACCAACTTTTATGAAATGATAAATCATGAATGAAAACAAATTTTCAAGAATGATAATGAGATATGCAAATTGTTTCAAAATCTCAAATGTTCTTTCGAATCATAAATATGCATCATGACATTAAGATTTTGAATGCATGAAAACTCATTTATGAAGCTTGTTAAATACCAATGCTTATGCCAAAAACAATGGAAGTCAACAGTTATAAAATATATATCAGAAAGCTTCACTAAGGAGTTCAACATGTTAATTATAAGAGTTAATATGTTCGAGAATTTTCCCAAGGACAAAAGTCATATGAGAAATGAATTAGCCTAAATAGCTTATCTTGGCATATATAGGCATGATGACTTCAGTATTGATCAAGAGATAATCTTGCCTCTTAGTATTGTGTCTTAAAATGGATAAATATTTAAGGCAGCAAGACTTAAAGTGCAAGATTCTAGTTACTCAAAAAAAAATGGATGAAGACAAATGGTAATGCATTTGAGCAACAATATAAGTATAAGAATTTATGGATGATAAAGCACATACTCATTGATCCAAATGACTAGAGTTCTAGAATATCCCGGTAAGTTATTCCACAATAATGGTTAATGCATTAAGATTCAATGCACTAATGAACATTTATAATGCTTGGAATAACATGGACAACTAATGATTTATGCATTAGGCACAAGGCTTTCACAAGTTGAATTCTTATCAAGGGAATATACTTGACACTCATATAGGTAGTTAACTTGTTAGACATAAGATCTAACTTGTTAGAAAATAAAGATTGAGGAGTTCAAGTAGTAACAGGTTTAAGATTAAGAAACAAGTATGTGAATGATGAGGAAAACTCTAGTGGATGGATTTGAAGCATTTCTGACTTTCAGTATATATAAATATTAACTTCCAATTTTGAAACCGATTTAAATGCAAATAAAATATGAAAAATTTTCAAATAATGTGTATGCATTTTTATAAACAAGATGAATTTAAATCCAAGTAAATTTATGAAATGTGCATTTCAAATTTCCAGTGCAGAGAAAAAATATGCACAATTCTATTTCAATACATTTAGCAATCTGAAAATATTTTGAAATCCATAAATCATTGATTGCTAATGATATGTAGTAATGAGCAAGAATTTACCACTCAAATTGAGTTGGAAAGAATGAGTACGATGGTTGAGTTTTAAAATTAATGATACAGCGTACCTGGCTTGAGTGTAACTTGTAGACACCCAAGTTAATTTCCATCTTCTTGTATCTTTGTACTCAAGTCCTCCAAGATCACTTGAATAAACCATATTTTGAAGCTAATTTATGCGCTTATACTTGAGTGTTAACATGCCTTGCACTCGAATGTTCACTTCTAGTGTCATGCTTCTTTTTCAAATTATTCCTGCAAAAATCATATAACCATTTTTCTTCCTTGGGTATCCAATTCTACTTGGATCCACTCATGGTTAGCTTTGAAAGAATCATAATTCAAATGCTCTAAGAATATAGTTAATTTGAAACAATTGAGCATAATGAATTAAATATGTCTTTATGCATAAACATTGTTTTCTCATGAAGTATGTATATGCATAACAAGTTAGACTAACAAACATTGCAACTCTTTATGTATGATTGTGAAAATTTATGTGCAATGCTTATATCTAAGGTAACAAGTAACAATGTATAAACCTCAATAAATATTAAAAACAACAGCATAGGAGGTTTTATCATTGTGTACCTTTGCCTTAGATATTTGGAGGATTGCTTTTGCTTACCCATTGCATCTTTCTATGATGTTGATACTTTGAATATCTTGCTTTGGGTGCTGGCAACCTTCTCTCAATATATAGACTCCAGGAGTCTTTTATTTGATGCTTGAGAGATCCTCCTTTTCTTGTTCTCCTCAAGATAGTTGAATGGTATTCTATGGTAGTTCATTCTTGAGGTGGAACATACTCCTTTTCTCCATTGCCTTTCTTTATGGTTAAACTTTGCAGTTCTAGCAATGGGTGATTCGAGAGTTCTCCTAATTGGTGTGAATCTCCATTTAGGTGCATGAGAAACTCTTGGCTTCTTTTTCATCTTCTCCTTACCCTTATGTCCATTTCTTTTCAGATCATCCTGCATACATAAAGTACTAGATGGACATTTTGGTACCCACATATACTTGGGTCCTTGATTGTTAGTATTAAACCTTACATGTTTCTTCGGTACCCAAATATACTTATTTCTCACATGAGAATTTCTTCTAATATAGCATGTATGAGAAATATGACTGGATTTGCCACAATAATTGCAAATTGTATCAAGATATACATTGTGGGATATCATGCAAGTATTATGTCGATCATGAGAGTAGAAATTCGAATGGATTTGATTTGAATATTCTTTCCTCCCAACAAACTTTCCAGCATATTTGAAAACATTTTTTCTTTTATCAATAGAATCAACAATTGGTTGAGAAACAAACTTTTGTAGACTTTGAAAATCAGTTTTATGAAAATCACACAAAGAATTGGAACTTTTTACCTTAAGTTCATCTTGAGCTCCGGAGAGTGATTTTTCATGTTCATCCATACTGAGCTCCTTTCGGGAATCCTCTTCTTCTTGTCTATTCATGTTGACTGTATGGAAGTGTTCTATGATTTCTTCATCTTCATCATCAACTTCCAATTGTTCATGCACAATAGATGCGTAGCGTGTAGTTTCACACGAACAGTCAACACTTTCAACTTCAACAAAATTGTTAGAAGCATAAATAGAATCAAGAGTATCCCATATATGTTTAGCATTAGAACAAATTCTAATTTTCTCAAAATCATTTTCGGTTAAAGCACTATACAGAATTTTCATTGCTCTAATGTTCAACGAAAACATTTTCTTTTCACTTTCTGTCCAATCCTTTCTTGGTTTGAAATCAAAAACATTTGTAAAAACATTCCACATATCAAAATCAAAAGCTTTTATAAAACTAGTCATTCTAGCTTTCCAAAACCAAAAATCAATATCTTTCAAAAGAGCTGGAATTGTATAATCAAAACCTTCTGAAAGTATAAAACACCCAAAATTAGCCATTGTAACTCTTGAGACGGTTAAGTCCTTTAAACAAGAGCCCGGGCTCTGATACCAAATGTTAGAACCGGCTATCACCCAAGAGGGGGGGTGAATTGGGTGTATAATAAAAACTTAAGAACTTTAGAAATCTTTTCGTATCTTAACGAAAGTGGTAAGTATGAAGGTTTATAAATCAACAGTTAGAATAAATAATATATGCTGGAAATATAAGAGTTTAGGGAAGAGAATATACAAACTGTGATTTATCCTGGTTCGGTCCAATCTGTGATGGCCTACGTCCAGTCCCCAGGCTCCTCCTGAGATTTTCAAATCCACTATCTTCTCGTTTAATCCAGGCACAAGAAAAGCCTTTACAATCCCACAAGTTTAGCCGGGTACTTGTGAAACCTTTTACAAATCTCTCACTGAAATACTCCCCCTTACGGCAAGTCTTACGAACAGAGCAATCCCGAAGATCTTCCTCTCCTGCTTACTCATGCAAGTCTTACGAGCAGCAACGTTCTCTCCTGCTTACACCCCTGTAAGTCTTATGAGTAGCTACGTTCTCTACTGCTTGCACCTTGTAAGTCTTACGAGCAGAATGTCTTACGGCAATTCTCTCTACTGCTTCCCCGTAAGAAAATCAACCCTCTCAAGGTCCCTCTACCTTGATATCAACTCAGAAATGTAGATGAAGGTGTTTACAGACTCTCTTACAGAGTGGATATAATCTCACTGAAGTACAATACAAATAATCACTCTCTCAATGATAAGTAATACAGAAACTGAAAATAAAGAGTGTATGGGTAGAAGCAGAGGATTCACATTTCTATGTAGTTGCACGCTATCTCAGTTTTTCTCCGTTTTTCCCTGTTTCCTCTATCTTTCTCAGTTTTTCTGTCACCGTTCCAAGTTGAATGCTCTCTCTTATTTATAGTTGATGAAGATGATGACCGTTCTGAACATTCGTCCATTGGAGTCCCATTGCTTCATTTGAATGTTTGAGCATATTTGAAAAACAAGCTCCTGTCCGTTGTGGAGCAAGGTGGAGCGTTTAGTTGGACAGCAAAAGAAATTCATTTTGAGCTGTACATCACGTTGTGGAGCGTTTTGTGTTTCCGACAGTTTTTCATGGTGGGTCATTTGCTTGTCGTGGTTGGTAGCCGCCATTCGGTGTAATTGACTTTTATTTGAATCTGCAACCTGAACGTTTAAAATCCTGTTTCACACTGCAAAATACTTAATCATTAATATGATGAAGTATTAGTCATGGGTATGTTGGATCATTGGTCAAAAACTGAATTTCTGGCTTCTGGGACTCATCACGTTGAGTGAAGAATTTTCATACGTGACCTCCATTCTTGAAGATGCAACCCAAATATGTAAACTCCTATTTTACACTTGAAATATATGTTAGATAATGTTTAGAAACAATAACAAGTGAAAACATAATGATTGTATAACGTTTAACCATGTTTGGATTGATGGTTGTGAGGCTCTGTTTTGTTTGTGCATTTTACCACGTTCTGTCGGGTCCTCACTTCGAGTGCAATATGCCTCACTCGAGTGCAGTTCATATTTCCATGTTCTGACTTCCTCTCGGGCAAGCACTCGCAACTCTTCTCTCGCATCTGCTCGAGTGAATTCTCGACATCACTCGAGCACAAAACGTCCTGCTCGAGTGAGCCTTCAGTTTTCACGTACATGCTTCTTCTCGGGTTGTCGCTCGCACATCATTTTAACAAGAGTGAGATTTTGTGCTCGCGAGTGATATGGTTCCTCACTCGAGCACACATACCTCTGCTTGAGTGAGACGCATATTCTCAAGGAATATGCTCTCAAAATCAACACTCGCATCAGGATTTCAGAGGGATGAATTTATCACTCGCAGGTGATGTGGTCCTTCACTCGAGGACACACCTTCTGCTCGAGTGAGAAATCATCCAATGCTCGAGCATGAATCCTAGTGCTCGAGTGTTGCAACTTTCTTCACGTTTCAGCTGCTTCTGGACATCACTCGCACGACATTTTCAGAGAGAAAGTTTTTACACTCGCGGGTGATGTGGGGCCACTTTAGAAAAATTTGATTCATTTGATTCAAATGATGTATCATAAGAATGCTCTTATCATATGCATTCCAATGCAACAAGAATCAGCTCCAAACTCCTTGTATTCTGCAAGTTATGATCGAAGGAGTGTATATTTCGCTAGTCTGCACAAGCATCAACTTCCAGAAGGCATAGCTCCTAGAATATACGTTCAAATTATGCAAATTACCTATCCATGGAAAGCTCTTTGAGTCTACTTTCATTTGGAACTGGTCTCGTCTTTATCCGATGTTTGGTTTGTGAGATATACTCAAAATACCGAACCTGTGTCAGAAAGTGACGGTGATTTCCATTTTATTTTGACGAATCATATCTCCTTCATTGGATCTTCTTTCAATGTGATTCTGGTTCCAATTTTACGTGTTGGGAGTCTTCTTTTATATGCCACCGGTTTCGGGTCAATCCGACGTGTGGTTTGAGAGATATGATCAAAATACCAGACCTCGCTCAAGCTGAACGTAAAACAGAGTAGAACAGAGTATTCTCCCGTGCTCGAGTGAAATGGTCTGTGCTCGAGCATGTTCTTCCTGTGCTCGAGCATAACACCTTGTGCTCGAGCATAACTCCTCTAGAAGTGCCAAAACTCATATATAAGTCATCTTAGCTTCATATTAACATATTCCAACCATTATTTGATCATAGAAACCTCCGGTAACATTATAGCAACCTCCAATATCACATCTAACAACTTGAATCTTGATATTCATGATAGATCTACCAAGTTCTTCATTCTTCAATATCTTTATTTTTTATCTTCCTCTTGATAATCATTCTTCATAATCCGAGTAGGCATCTCCTTGACTATCTTCAATTTCTTTTCTTCTTCTTCCTCTTGTTCATTTTCATTAATTCAATATTCTTCATTCTTTGCTTGACTAATCTACAAAATATGTAACATTAATTATAGTAGTTAGTCAAAGAAATACATTATATGAACTTTTTGCTCTTATCACTTAATATCTATATTTGACATCATCAAAACTAATCATATCTAACATCATGGATAGCAGAGGAAACTAAAGAGTTAGACCACACCTGTCTGTCAACCAGCTATCGAAGGAAGGGGTAGAGGTCTATATAGAGGAGAGGAATGGAGCAGCAATGATGCCTAGCCCAAGGGGAAAATGTATGAGTTCTGGTGACAGTAAGTTTGATGGTGAAAGAATCCTCCACCAGTAAGATTGAAGCTCTAGAGATATATGAGGTAGCACAGGATTCAGACTTTATTGCTAACTCTAGGGCTCCTGATATTGAGTTAGAATATGAACTAGAGTTTTCCCCTGTGTTATAAGAACACATAGAGGGCCTATACAAAGAAGCTGGTTCTATTTATATTTCTCTATGGGGATAATATCTAGCATTTATGGGTAGGATAACATGATATGCTGGGATCAAGGTATATATGGGATACCGATGCCCGTAAATATATGGATTAGTATGAGCACTATGCCCTGGATACCAACGAAACTCCGTGGTTAAGCGTGCTAAGGTAAGCGTAACATCAGGATGGATGACCCCTTGAGAAGTAACTTGGGAGTACACTAGAACCCATTAGAACTCCATGGTTAAGCATGCTTAAACCAGAGAAATCCCAGGATGGGTGACCCCCTGGAAAGTTAAGTTTGAAAAAGGCAAGCTTCACCTAAGAGGGGGTGAATTTGGTGATGTGATAAATTTTTCAGTTCATGCGGTCATATTGTAAGATCAAACGTTTCACCCAAGAGGGGGGGTGAATTGGGTGATACTGAAATTTCTTTCGAAAATATAAAATTTTGACAAAAGAATTAAAACAGTAATGAGTAAGGAGAAATATCACCGAAGTGTACACCGGGAGTTATACTGGTTCGGTCACAACCACTTTGACCTACGTCCAGTCCTCAGAGCTTCTCTGAGAGTTTCACTATAACTTCCAAGATTCAGTGGGTTCTTGGCACCACAGTACAAGCAAGTTCCTTCACACCTGGACACTCGCTCCCCCTTACAGGTTGTAATCCAATCCCAACTCAAGGTTCCACAACCTTAAGTTATCTCAATAACAAATATTGAGTTTGAATGAAATATCTCTCACAAAGAGTAAATGATAATCACTGAAGCATATGAATACAATTTCAACGTGAAAACAGAGCAATGAACTTAATGAATTGTTTGTGTGGATGCTTTGTTGTTCTTCTCTGTTTGAAGGTTCCCATATATATAGATATGATGGTGATGACCGTTGGAACGTTTTCCTTTCGTCCGTTGGTGAGTGCGCAGCCACTGTTGACTTTTCAAGTTTTTGAAAAATATCCGTTGGCGGTGGTTGGCATTTGAACGTTTGATTTGACTTTCATCTCTTGAAGTGATTCCTTCATTGTTTATCTGTAAATAGACTAAGAATACTAATACAATGAAAGGTTAATCATATAGGAAACAAATCAATGAACGTTTGAATGATTTCTAAATTTCTGGGTATGCTTACTCGAGTAGCTCCTCGAGTAACCCTTGAAGTTTACTCGAGTAGCTCCTCGAGTAACATCGGGAAATCATTTACCAACTGCAAGTTAATGAACAAGTATAAGATTACTCGGGTAGTGCATGGAGTAAACTAAATTTCAAACCTTTGGAATAGTTATTTACTCGGGTAGCTACTCGAGTAATGCACTCACAACTTTATGAGTTACTCGGGTAACACCTCGAGTGATCCTTTGAAAAACTTTTGATTACTCGATGCTCTACTCCAATAATGTTGGCAGGATCAAAATGCCGAGAGCACTTACCTCATTACTCGAGTAGCTCCTCGAGTAAAGCACTCAATCTTGCATAAGTTACTCGGGTAGCACCTCGAGTAACTGAGACATTTGTACATAACTTACCCTGGTCATGACTGGAAGTTTCCTTTGAAAATATTTGTGCTTACTGGGGTACATACTCGAGGAATCCACTCAGGCTGTTACTCGGGTACCTCCTCGAGTAACATTGGCAGTGGTACTAAGTGCCGAGAGTTACACATTTTCAAATACACGGTTACTCGAGTAGCTCCTCGAGTATCATGGAAAACTTGAAGGCTGACTGGAAGTTTCTGACCTGGTTACTCGAGTAGCTCCTCGAGTAACATTAGCAGTGGTACAAACTGCCGAGAGGTACATATGGTTACTCGAGTAGCTCCTCGAGTAACATTCTGCTCACTTGAAGGTCACTGAAAGTTTTCACATGGTTACTCGAGTAGCGCCTCGAGTAACATTGGCAGGCCGAGAGCAACCTTGAAGTTTTACCTGGTTACTCGAGTAGCGCCTCGAGTAATGGTGGCAGGTCACTGGAAGTTTTGCCTATTTACTTCAAGTTTTGGGTCATTACTCGAGTAGCGCCTCGAGTAATGCCTTAGAAAATGTACTTCAACTTAAGTTCCTTAGCATTTTCTCTTGGCCAATCTTCACTACTTCCATGCTTTCCTCCAGTGCATCTTATTCCTGTCATTGCTTAGTTCAAGCTTGATTTTAAACATTTCCTTTTCAAACCATTCTTTTGTTATCATCAAAACATGAGATCTAACATTCTCCCCCTTTTTGATGATGACAAAACTTGGTGTGATTTTGAACATGGTTTTTCAAATTGATTTCTTAATTAATTATTTCTTTAAATTGATCAACCTTGCATACATAACAACTTCATTAGTTCAAACATGTATCATAATCCAAAACATAAATGAAATCAAATGAAGTTATAATTTAAACACACTTGCATTAAATTTTAATAAATTCAAATTACAAGTTAAGTTCATACTGAATTCAAAAAGCTCCCTAAAGTCCCATGTACACCCATATACCCATGAAAAACAAAGACAAATCCACAAAATCACTCTCAAGTTCTTCTCCCCCTTTTTGGCTTCATCAATCAAGTTGAGGGTTAGAAGGCTTCACCATAGAGATAGGTTTTACTGGAAGGACCAACCCACCACCATCTGAACTAGATGAATCAAAGGAACTGGATGACTCAGGTTCAGGAAGATTAAGAGGTGGGATATGGATGTCATCTCTAGGCAGGAAAGGAGAAGGTTGAAATACAACTATAGTGGTCTCAGCCTCTGGAGGAGTGTCTAACACAGGAGTGAGATGTTCAGAGGAGAAGGAAGATGATACTTCCTCTGTTTGGGTAGGAGAGGGGATAGGTTTGGGTGTGGTCTCAGATTGTGGCTTTTGAGGTGAATCACCAATGGTGATATGTGTAGACTCAAGGGTTTCAGGATCATCCACTGTGAATAAGATGTCTTTTCCTTGGGGCTCATGTGGATCAGAAACCAAAGGGATAGATGGTTCAGCCTCGGGAGTAGGAGTAGAAATAGGAATATCTGAAGGAGGGTCTACTGAAGGTGGTGGTGGTGCAGATGAAGAAGGACCGGAAGAAGGCCCAGGACCCAATGAATCCAACCGTGCCAAAATCAATCTTAGGGTCTCTCCCTGAGCCCGTTGCTCTGCTAGCAACTCCTCATGTCTTCGATCCATTCTTTCAACCAACTCACCCATCTTGGTGTTCATGTGGGTAATGAGTTCAGCATTGGTGTTGGCTATATCCACATGAAAACCTCTCAGCATATTCTCCATAAAGTGCTGGAGAGTGGCATTTAGGAAAGATGGTGAGGATGTGGTTGCAGCTGGAGCCGATGACTGAGTGTCATCCATTCTACTGGTTTCTGCCTCAGTAGCTTTTCTCTTCTTCTTAGACCCAGACTCCAGTGGGCCTTTGAGAGGAATGTCTATGTTTAGCTTGCCAATTTGGTTCCTCCCCACTGGGGTCACTCTTTCAATAGGCTCTTTACTATCCAAATACCAAATTTTGTTCTCTTTTAGGATAAGAGACACAATTTGAGGATATGGCATTGGAGTGGTTCCCTTTCCATCCACCTTGTATCTCTTCATTTCTGAGAATATGTATTCTCCCAGATCCTTTTCTTCTTTCAATAGTAGTGAAGCAAACCACCTATAGTCCCTGTCTGAAAAATGGGTATAGTTGTTGGCTTTGTTCACTAGGGACCTAGAGTAGATGTACCATAGGACCCTGTGATGATCACACATATCACTCGGTTTGAAATTGAGGGGGCCAACTAACTCTCCGGGCTTAAGGATAGTGAATATCTGGTTAGGCTCAAGTTCAGAATAGATATCATCCGGGGGATTCTCAATTCCTAACCATAAATTGATCCTAGAGGGAGATATAAGGATTTTCTGTCCTCTCACTGTGGTAGTCATTTCTTCCTCAACTGAGGTTCGGTCAGGCTCATCTATGATCTCAAGGTTGCAGTAAAAATGGGTGATTACCTTTGTGCAAAAAGGCAATCTCACAGATAACCAAGGCATAAATGGAGTAAGATAAGGACAAAGGTCAAACTTCACTACCTCTTGTAGAAGCTTCAGATCAACGTAGTGTGTTTTACACACTTTCCTTCTGGAGAACTGTGTCAGATACTTGGGAGACTCCACCAGTTTCCCCACATTGAATCCTTTGGGAGGGGTAGTGATCTCTGCCTCTGGAATCTTGGATTTCTTTGATGATTGACCCTTCTCCAATTGGTCAATGATCCCAGCCATTGCCTTAGCCACATTTTTGTCATATTTTGGCTTCTTGGGAATTTTTGGAGTAAAAGAGGGTGTGGATGAGTCTGAGTGTGAAGGTGAGGGAGTTTTGACACCTTTGCTTCTTCCAGTGGATGTGCTCTTTTTGGACTGAGCCCTAGTCACCATAGGCTCTTTGATCACCACACCTTTGGCTTTAGGTGGAGATTTAGGTTGAAGAGGGGTTTTGGCTTTTGATCTAGGAATCAACTTTCTTCTCTTTGTTGGAGGAGGAGAAAGAAGATCAGGATTTTGCTCAGAATCAGAATCAGTGAAGCTGAGATTCTTGGTTCTAACCATTTTGAATCAAAGAGAATCAGAAATCTCAGAAAAAGAGTTACTGTCGTGAGAATAGGGCAGAGGGATTTTGAACAAAATAGGAAGTTTTTGATTTTGAAACTAGTTGGGTTTTGACGGAAATAGGGCAAGGAATCGATTGGGAAAAATTTTTGAAAGGGTGTATAGTGATTTACTCGAGGAGATTTTGTGGAAATGACCAAGTTTACGCAAGATAAAGACCTAAATCCCGACTTTACTCGAGGCCTTACTCGAGTAACATTCATCATTACTCGAGGCCTTCCTCGGGGGTTCATACAGGAAAAATTCAAAATAATTCATTTAAATTGCGTACCTTGTATGAATAATATAGTAATTATCCATAGATGTTCCCTCGATCAATTATAACTCATGTTGATCAGATTTGCATCATTCTTTATCAATTTGAGAATCTGGACTCCGTCTTTACTCGAGGCCTTCCTCGAGTAAGCTTCAAGTTTACTCGAGGCTCGCCTCGGGTAACCTGTCTTTTGAACTTCTGACCTTTCATTTTCTCAAAACTGAACCGTTAGATTTAAATATCAAGTTACTTGATTCATTGCTTCCAGTTTTGGGGGCCATTACTCGAGTACATACTCGAGTAAACTGCCACTTTACCTCAAGTTACTCCTCGGGTAAATCTTTTCTGTCACCCATTACTTCAAGTTGGTACTCCAGTAATGGTGTCCTCTGATCACCTCTGTTTTTGTTTCTCAAAACAGAGTTTCTTTCTTCCTGCAAAACAAGTTTCTATATACTCCGATGCTTAAGTTAGTAATTATCAAAACATTATTAAATGACTTCATCTAATATTATGAAATGCTGAAATTACTTATAACTCATTGGGATTTACCATTCCCAATTCTCTTCTAATGTATAGAAATTGATCTTTTGCAAGGGGTTTTGTGAAGATATCGGCTAATTGAAGATGAGTAGGAATGAATATCACTTTCACATCTTTCTTTTGGACATGATCTCTGATGAAGTGATGTCTGACATCGATATGCTTGGTTCTAGAGTGTTGAACTGGATTCTTTGCCAAGCTTATCGTACTAGTGTTGTCACAATAGATTGGTATCTCTTTGAGATAAATACCAAGATCTTGTAGTTGTTGTTTTAACCATATCACTTGTGCACAACAACTTGAGACTGCAACATATTCGGCTTCCGTTGACGAAAGAGACACTGTATTTTGTTTCTTGCTGAACCACGAGACAAGAGATCCTCCAAGGAATTGTCCTTGTCCACTGGTGCTCTTTCTGTCTGTTTTATATCCTCCATGATCAGAGTCCGAATATGCAATTAGATACTCACTTCTTCCTTTGGGATACCACAGACCCAATTCTGGTGTGTCAGCAAGGTATCTAAAGATTCGTTTGACAGTTTCAGCATGTGATTCCTTTGGTGCCGATTGATATCTTGCACATATGCCAACACTAAATTGGATGTCTGGTCTACTTGCTGTGAGATAGAGTAATGATCCAATCATTCCTCTATATTTTGTGATATTGTAGTCTTTCCCTTTGACATCAGCATCAAGCAACGTTGTTGAGCTCATAGGCGTATCTGAGCCATTTGCTTCATCCATTCCATACTTCTTCAATAGCTCTTTTAAATACTTTGTTTGAGATATGAAGATCCCATTCTTTCTTTGTTTGATTTGCAAACCAAGAAAGAAATTCAATTCTCCCATCATTGACATCTCAAACTCTCCCTGCATAATCTCAGAAAATTCCTTACACAGAGATTCATTAGTAGCACCGAAAACAATATCATCAACATATATTTGTACAATTAAAATATCATCACGTTTTCGATTTATAAATAATGTTGTATCAACTTTTCCTCGTACAAAACCTTGATCGATGAGAAACTTACTAAGCCTTTCATACCAGGCTCTAGGAGCTTGTTTTAAACCATACAAAGCCTTTTTAAGTTTGAAAACATGGTCCGGTTTAGTGACATCTTCAAAACCAGGAGGTTGTTCCACATACACTTCTTCCATGATGTAACCATTTAGAAAGGCACTCTTAACATCCATTTGATAGAGTTTGAATCCTTTGATGCATGCAAAGGCTAAGAGTACACGTATAGCTTCCAATCTAGCCACTGGAGCATACGTTTCCTCATAATCAATTCCTTCTTCCTGATTATAGCCTTTGGCCACCAATCTTGCCTTATTTCTGACAATAATTGCAGATTCATCAAGTTTGTTTTTGAATACCCATTTAGTACCAATGATCGTATGATCTTTGGGTCGGGGCACCAAATCCCAGACTTGATTCCTTTCAAATTGATTTAATTCTTCTTGCATTGCTATGACCCAATCATTGTCTGATAGGGCTTCATCAATGTTAGAAGGTTCAATCTCAGAAATAAATGCAGAAAAACTTACTTCATTGAAAACTCTATTTCTGGTTTTGATCCCTTCATTCACATCTCCTATGACTTGATCTAAGGGATGACTTCTATTGTATTTCCAGGCTTTAGGTTGACCTAGGGATTGCTCTTCATCCTTAGTTTCATCAACCTCTGGAATAAGAGACTTAGAGATAGATTGACCATTTTCTTGATTTAAAACAACTTCCTGTTCTTCATCAATGGTTTTGTCAGAGGTTTCAAATTCATCAAATACAACATGAATTGATTCTTCAACAACACAAGTTCTTTTATTGAAAATTCTATATGCTTTACTTCGGTTAGAATATCCTAAGAAAATTCCTTCATCAGTTTTAGAATCAAATTTTCCTAAGTTATCTTTACCATTATTATGAATGAAACACTTACAACCGAAGATGTGTAGATGACCAATGTTTGGCTTCCTTCCTTTGTATAGCTCATATGGTGTCTTTCCAAGTTTCGTTCTGATGTAGGCTCTATTTGAAATATAGCATGCTGTACTCATAGCATCAGCCCAGAAAACTTGAGACATGTTCTTTTCATTTAACATTGTTCTAGCCATTTCAGTAAGTACTCTATTCTTGCGTTCCACAACTCCATTTTGTTGAGGCGTCCTTGGAGCAGAGAAGTTGTGATCAATGCCATTAGTATCACAATATTCTTCAAAGGCTTGATTTTCAAATTCTCCACCATGATCAGTCCTAATACCTGCAATAGACATACCTTTCTCATTTTGCACTTTCTTGGCAAAAACAATAAATTCTTCAAAGGTTTCATCTTTTGATGAAAGAAAAATAACCCATGTAAATCTAGAAAAATCATCAACAATGACCAATGAATACAAGTTGCCACCAAGACTCTTTACTCTTGCTGGACCAACTAAATCCATATGCAATAATTGTAATGGTCTATTTGTTGAAATCTCATTTTTCAATTTGAAAGATGATTTAGTTTGTTTACCCTTTTGACATGCGTCACAAATCAAATCGTTTTTGAAATTTACTTTGGGTAATCCAAGAACTAAATCCTTTTTGAGTAGTTTACCTAGTTGATGCATATTGACATGAGCCAATCTCTTATGCCATAACCAACTTTCATCGGTATTACTCAGAAAACAATTTTCAGATTCATTTCTACTAATATCTAGAGTATAGCAGTTACCTTCCCTTTTTGCTCTGAGCTTAGCCTTGATATTTTTCTTATCAAGCTGTAAGTCATTCTTGTTGATAATTAGACATTCCTCTGAATCAAATATTATCCAGTTGTCTTTATCTGCACTTTGACTTACGCTCAGCAAATTATGACACAAGCCTTCAACGTAATATACATCTTTGATTTGTATGCCTTTGTCATTTTTGATTTCACCAATTCCTGCTATTTTTCCGGATTGATTTCCTCCAAATTTTACCTTTCCACCTTCCTTAGGTTGTAATGTGGTAAAACTTTCGAAATCTCCGGTCATATGTCTAGAGCATCCACTGTCTATGAACCATTTGTTATTTTTGGATGCTTTAAGACATACCTGCAATCAAATGACTAAGTTTTAGGTACCCACTTCTTTTTGGGTCCTTTTGGGTTAGTATAAATGATTTTCTGAATATATGTGCCTTTAGGTACCCATTTGTAGGTTCCTATGTTTCCTTTCTTTTTATGAATGCATGAGGAGGTATAATGACCTTTTCTATTACAGTAATTACAAAATGCAAAAGGATTTGATATATGTACAGAATGCTGGAAATAATTCAAATATGACTTACCTCCTGCTTTCTTTCTACCTTTCCTTTTATCTGATTTTGGATCATATCCAATACCAGATCGGTCATTTACAAATCGTTGTTCTTTTAAAATCACACTTAGCATCTCACTTCCTTTGGTAAACTTTTCAAGAGTTTTTGTGAGATCATTGTTTTTCTCTTTCAAAGAAGAACAATTTTCACAATTCTTTTCTGAACTTTCTTTAAGTTCAATTTCAAGAGCTTTGTTTTTCTTTTTGAAAACAATTAGTTCTTTAACTACTTTGATGAATTCAGAATGTAAAGCATTGTATTCAGATAATAATTCATCATAGGTAGGGTCAGAATCATTTACCTCTTCTTCTGTCTCTTCTTGAGCAACAAGACATATGTTGGCTACTTCTTCCTCATCACTTTCTTCGTCTGAGGAACTATCTCCCCATATAGCAGATACAAAGGCCTTCTTTTTGTTAAAGAATTTGCCTTTTCTCTTTTCTTTGCTCTTTTGATTGAGCTCTGGACATTCTGATTTGATATGTCCTGGTTTACCACATTCATAACAAATGATATGGTCTTTGTTGCTAGTTCCTCCTTTTTGAAAGTGTTTGTAGCCTTGACCTTTCTTGTAGAACTTTCTGAATCGTTTTATGATTAAGCCCATTTCATCATCATCAAACTCCTCAACTTCATCTTGATTTTCTTCTTTTGCTTTTAGAGCTAGACCTTTCTTTCTTTTGTCACTGATGTCGTCTAGTTCCCGTTTGAACTTTAACTTGCTTTCATATTCAGAAAGGCTTCCAAATAGAGAAGCAACTGATCTCATTGATTCTCCTTTTGCCTCTTCTATCGCAGTGACTTTGGCCTCCCACTCTTTAGAAAGAATATTCAAAATCTTTCGTACTTGGATATTTTGATCATATACTTTTCCAAGTGCTGCAAGTTGATTAACAAGATGAGTATACCTAAGTTCGAATTCAGAAATTGACTCACCTGATTTCATTCGAAGTAGATCGAATTCTGTGATCAAGGTGTTGATTCGATTCTCCTTTATTCCCGAAGTTCCTTCATGAGCTATTTCCAGAGCTTCCCACATTTCCTTTGCTGTTGGGAGTGTGCAGATTCTGAAGTATTCATTTTGACTCAAGGAGCTTTGTAACATCAGAATTGCCTTGCTATTGAGAGTGATAAGTTTCTTGTCATTCTCATCATATTCCGCTGGCGTCTTTGGAATTTTCTGAGAATCTACAGTCTTTGTAGGTTGATAGTTTCCACTCTCGATCACATCCCATAGCCCATATTCAGTAGCCATCACGAACACTCTGAATTTAGCTTTCCAGAAAGAAAAGTGTTCTCCATTAAAACCGGGAGGTCTAGTGATGGATGCTCCGTCGGGAAGAATTCCTTCACCCATGCTTGCCATTGGATCCTTCTTAGGTTGTTATACCTTAACAAGAAGACCTACGCTCTGATACCAAATGTAAGATCAAGCGTTTCACCCAAGAGGGGGGGTGAATTGGGTGATACTGAAATTTCTTTCGAAAATATAAAATTTTGACAAAAGAATTAAAACAGTAATGAGTAAGGAGAAATATCACCGAAGTGTACACCGGGAGTTATACTGGTTCGGTCACAACCACTTTGACCTACGTCCAGTCCTCAGAGCTTCTCTGAGAGTTTCACTATAACTTCCAAGATTCAGTGGGTTCTTGGCACCACAGTACAAGCAAGTTCCTTCACACCTGGACACTCGCTCCCCCTTACAGGTTGTAATCCAATCCCAACTCAAGGTTCCACAACCTTAAGTTATCTCAATAACAAATATTGAGTTTGAATGAAATATCTCTCACAAAGAGTAAATGATAATCACTGAAGCATATGAATACAATTTCAACGTGAAAACAGAGCAATGAACTTAATGAATTGTTTGTGTGGATGCTTTGTTGTTCTTCTCTGTTTGAAGGTTCCCATATATATAGATATGATGGTGATGACCGTTGGAACGTTTTCCTTTCGTCCGTTGGTGAGTGCGCAGCCACTGTTGACTTTTCAAGTTTTTGAAAAATATCCGTTGGCGGTGGTTGGCATTTGAACGTTTGATTTGACTTTCATCTCTTGAAGTGATTCCTTCATTGTTTATCTGTAAATAGACTAAGAATACTAATACAATGAAAGGTTAATCATATAGGAAACAAATCAATGAACGTTTGAATGATTTCTAAATTTCTGGGTATGCTTACTCGAGTAGCTCCTCGAGTAACCCTTGAAGTTTACTCGAGTAGCTCCTCGAGTAACATCGGGAAATCATTTACCAACTGCAAGTTAATGAACAAGTATAAGATTACTCGGGTAGTGCATGGAGTAAACTAAATTTCAAACCTTTGGAATAGTTATTTACTCGGGTAGCTACTCGAGTAATGCACTCACAACTTTATGAGTTACTCGGGTAACACCTCGAGTGATCCTTTGAAAAACTTTTGATTACTCGATGCTCTACTCCAATAATGTTGGCAGGATCAAAATGCCGAGAGCACTTACCTCATTACTCGAGTAGCTCCTCGAGTAAAGCACTCAATCTTGCATAAGTTACTCGGGTAGCACCTCGAGTAACTGAGACATTTGTACATAACTTACCCTGGTCATGACTGGAAGTTTCCTTTGAAAATATTTGTGCTTACTGGGGTACATACTCGAGGAATCCACTCAGGCTGTTACTCGGGTACCTCCTCGAGTAACATTGGCAGTGGTACTAAGTGCCGAGAGTTACACATTTTCAAATACACGGTTACTCGAGTAGCTCCTCGAGTATCATGGAAAACTTGAAGGCTGACTGGAAGTTTCTGACCTGGTTACTCGAGTAGCTCCTCGAGTAACATTAGCAGTGGTACAAACTGCCGAGAGGTACATATGGTTACTCGAGTAGCTCCTCGAGTAACATTCTGCTCACTTGAAGGTCACTGAAAGTTTTCACATGGTTACTCGAGTAGCGCCTCGAGTAACATTGGCAGGCCGAGAGCAACCTTGAAGTTTTACCTGGTTACTCGAGTAGCGCCTCGAGTAATGGTGGCAGGTCACTGGAAGTTTTGCCTATTTACTTCAAGTTTTGGGTCATTACTCGAGTAGCGCCTCGAGTAATGCCTTAGAAAATGTACTTCAACTTAAGTTCCTTAGCATTTTCTCTTGGCCAATCTTCACTACTTCCATGCTTTCCTCCAGTGCATCTTATTCCTGTCATTGCTTAGTTCAAGCTTGATTTTAAACATTTCCTTTTCAAACCATTCTTTTGTTATCATCAAAACATGAGATCTAACACATATGACAATAACTGTAGATAGAGTAGAGTTAAGAAGATTAGCACAAAGAGAGTTATACTGGTTCGGCACAAAACCTAGGCCTACATCCTGTCCTCAGAGATCAAGACCTATTGAGATTTTCACTATACTTCCAACATTTAGTAGGCTCTCAAAACGCCACAAAACAACAATCGTCCTTGAATAGACTACTAGCAAAAATATTCAAACACCTAGAAATTTCTCTACCCCTTACGGCAAGTCTTACGTGCAGAAAAACAAACCTATAACCTTTCTCTCTTGCTTACGTATACAAGTCTTATGAGCAGCAACGTTCTCTCCTGCTTACACCCCTATAAGTCTTACGAGCAGTAATGTTCTCTACTACTTTTACCTTATAATTCTTATGAGCAGAAAGTCCTACTGGGAATTCTCTCAACTGCTTCTCTCATAAGGATATCTACCCTCTTAAGATCCCTATACCTTGAGATCAAATGAAAATAGAATTTAAAGTGTATATAGACTCTCTAACAGAGCAAATATAATAAACACTGAAGTACAAAATGAATATAGAGAAAATATGAACAACAGAGACTCATGAATTTTCTTGTGTGTATTCTTGTTCTCAATTGATGTTTTTGATGGTCCCTGAAACTCTATATTTAAAGTTAGGTTATTTTGTCTATTGAATAATCAGAGTTGAGGGCGGAGCGTTTCACTGTGGAATAGCATGCATACGTTTGAAATCTTTGAACAAGATATCGTGGTAGGTACGTGCTTAGTTGGTCGTAATGATTCTATCCGCCGTTGTTTGACTTCCTCTGTGCCTTTCTAATTCAAACGATCAAACTCCTATTTCACACTTCAAATATATGTTAAATGATGTTAAATAATAATAACAAGTGAAAATAGAATGAATAAATAATATTAAACCATATTCTGATTGATCACTATAAGTCTATTGCTTTTTGGCTTCTGACAGAGTATCACTCGAGTGCACTGGGGCCTCACTCGAATGCATCTTCATATTTCCTCTTCTGCTTCTACTTTTGTGTTGCACTTCCTTGTGATTTTGAGAGAGTGTATTTTCACACTTATAAGTGATGTGGGTCCTCACTCGAGTACATAGCCTCTCACTTGAGTGCACTTGTATTTTGTACTATGAACCCATGTCTCTAGATAACATTCGCATCCTATTTTTTCAAAAGAGTGATTTTGCACTTGTAGGTGATGTGCGCCCTCACTCAAGTACACTGATCCTCACTTGAGTACACAATATATTCTTGTATAAAATATACTTTCACTTCAATACTTGCATCATGAATGAAGAGAGCTAGATTTCTCACTAGCGGGTGCTAAGATATCACTCGGGTGCAAGTACTCTATACTCGAGTGCACTTGCTCTTCCATGCTCTGGTTAACTCTCAGGCAAACACTTTCAATGCTTCACTTGCTTCTACTTAAATGCAGTTTTCACTTTGAGTTAATCTCACTCTCGGGTAAACACTTTTTGTATCGCACTTTATAGAACTCGAGTGAACTTGAGACTATCACTCGAGTATTGAGTCCATGTTCGAGTGTAATGATCATTTCCTATCTCTGATATTGCTCACTGTCAACACTTGCACGAGTGTGACTTCATGCTCAAGTGCAAATTACACCATTACTCGAGTTCTGCGCTCATCACTCGAGTTGTCCTGGTATTTTTAGCAAAAGTCTGCTTCTATCAAACACTTTCAATTTAACACTCACTTGTGCTCGAGTGTAAAATTGGTTTTCACTCGAGTGCATCAGTTAAAATCACAGTAATGACTACTGAACTTTGTGAGATGCATTTGGTAACATTTTCAACCATTATCTAAACTTGCAAAACATAAGTTTCTTACCACAATACACAATAATCTTTTATTGTCATCAAAACTCATAATATAACATTCTCCCCTTTTTGATGATGACAAAACCTTTGTGATTTATTTTAAAACTTGAATAAAGTGAAAATTTTTTAAAACACTTTCAATATTTCCAAATGCATATTCACTAAAGTTTTAAATCATTTTTTAGATTTTTGCACTTAACTTCATAAGTTTCCTGCAATACTTCCAATGAACATTTAAAGCCAAGATTAGTCATAGTATTATAATATTTGAATAGAAAATTGAAAATGATCATATATAGAGTAATGAACTTGTAGAGTACAATGGTAAGCTTTAGTCACTATCTACCCATGAAACCCAAATACATCCCCAAGTCTTAAAAAAAAGCTTAAATACAAAAAACCTACCTCAATACATAAAAACTACCCAATACTCCCCCTTAAACCAAAAGACTCCCATATCAGACAAAATAGCTCAAGAGCCATCACACATCCTTCTCCCCTATTTTGTCAGCATCAAAAGGGGGCTGAGGAAAAGTAAGATCAAAAGGCTGTACTGGGGTATACACCACTATGGCAATGAATGGATCAAATGGTGGAAATGATGGCTTAGGTACAAATGGTGGAGATGATGGTTGAGGAGTAGAGGTTGCAGGTGATGAAGATGATGGCTGGTCATAAGTGACCTCAACCTGGGAATGAGGGTTAGTGAAAAGGACATGTGTATGAGGCTGAAAAGGTGAGGCCGTGGTAGGAGTAGATTCTAGAGGCACTGATGCATTCTTCTGTCGCTAAAGCAATCAATTAAACTAGGTCCTAATTAATTATGTAGTTTAGGGTCAACCTAGGTCATTCTCCTAAGGAGCAAGCTATGGGTTTTCTTTAGGATTGATTTCTAAGTGACAAGAGATGCAATAGAATGGACCTAAACTAAAATGCAAGACTCTACTACCTAAATGCAAATGACTTTAAAATCTATATGAGAATGAAACTAACCTAAATGAATTGGAATGCAATCTTTGGGGCTTTTTTATGAAAAAAGAATCAAGATGTTAAGCAAAGAGAATAATCAAAAGCAAGACAATCAACAAGGGTTTAGTTCAGTTATGACGATGAAGGGGACAACTCAGGATTCACATGGATTTAGCTTTCTTAACCATTTAAATTATTAGACCAAAGGGAGGTTCATGAAAAATTGGAATTAATAAACTTAATCACCTAATTAAGACATGGGAAACCCTCAAGCTTAATAACACCTAATTCACTAGAAAACTCATAATGGAAAAAGCGGTGGTTAATTAAATCCATTAAAAACCAATCACAATAATTTAAGATAATTTTGGAAATTATGTTCACAATTGCCTAATTAAACAATTCGACAATTAATCACCTAATTAAACAATCAAGAGATTAAACCCAAATTGACAATTAAATTAATAATGAAAACTCAATTAATAATTTAATTGACAATCAAAGGTTTGCAAACAAAAATCCCAATGATCAATTAAGAATAAATCAAACCCAAATTATCAATTCAATCCAAATAAAAAAATAAGTCTACAATCTAAAACTAGATTGTTCTCAATTAACACAACCCAAAATCATTTAAAACTAATTAATCCCAAGTCTTGAATCAAAAAGATAAAAGAAAGACACTCCCTTATAGTCTTCAAGTGTAAGCTACTAGGCTCTAGCTTCCTCCATGTTCCTCTCAAGTTGCCTCCCAAAATAACTTAAGCTTCCATGAAATTCCTCTCTCCTTCACACTCCGAGCAAACCGTGAGTGCCATCAAAAAGAATTGTGAAATATTGGTTGGTGATTTCTAATGGCCGTGGGACCCGCATGGAGAAACAATAGCAATTGAATGAATCAATCTCTCCTGGTGTACGTCTCAGCCTCCAGCGTCAGTCCGTCCCCACCTCACCTCGTCTCAGCGTGTTCAGTCCGTGTTTCTCATCGTCTGTCAGTGTGTGCGACTCGGCCCTTGCGTCCTCTCCTGAGTATATGCCTCAATGCTGTGACGGCTAGGGTAATTAAAAGGGAGGAGAAGAGAGCCTTTTTGGGTATCAACTTGAGCCCATTAAAATTTAAGAAGCCCAAATAAAATTCAACCGTTGGATATTCTTTTAGCTTTCCAGAAAATTTCTGCACCGTAGGATCTTTCAATCTACTTTTCCTTACTCTGCAAGAATTAAATAAAATTGTGATATATCATATATTTAAAAATATTATCCAATCATAATATGACAATTAAAATATTATCAATTTAAGCCCAATAATATCATAATCCATTCAAATTTATATTATTTCCTATAATTGGCTAATAATCCAAATATTATCTAATAAATCCAAATTAGCCTAAAATAATCTCCAAAATAAATGTATAAGGTGGGACAAAATATATTAAAATTGTGATTTATCAGGCACCTCAGTAGAAGTAGTCAGAACATGAGTATGCAAGAATATTTCCATGTCAATGATTCTTCATGAATGATCTTCTTGTGCCTTGAACATCATATCAATAGCATCAGTGAAAATATCAATATTAGTACTATCAAGATCAGCACACGTATCACAACTACCAATTTCAGCACATGAACAAGAGATAGCATCATCTAAACAGATAATATCACCAGATCTATTAAGCATGCTATCTCTAAGATCTACAATAGAATCATCCATAATAGCATCAATAGCGTTAACATCTATCTCAGCACAATCATCAGGGGGATGTCTCATGGATTCAAGCACATTAAATCTAACAGTTTCACCAGCAAATTCCAGAGTAAGGCTATCAGCATGCACATCTATCATAGCTCTAGCAGTTTTAAGGAAAGGCCTACCTAGAATCAAAGATGAATGTCCTTTCTACCTAAACCTACCATAATCCATATCAAGAACATAGAAGACTGCAGGGAATATGTAATCTTTTACCTTGACCAAGATGTCCTCCAAGACGCCTTCTGGGACTATACAACGTCTATCAGCAAGGGATGCAATGAGATTTGTGGGCTTAAGCTCTATACCCTTGAGTTGATTGAAAACTGATTTTGGCATAACGTTGATAGCTGCTCCCAAGTCTGCTAAGGCATCTGAGAAGTTAATGTCACTAATAGTATAAGGGATGAGAAAGCTACCAGGATCCTTGCACTTTACTGGCATTGGCATTTGATAAAGAGATGAGACCACTACTCCTAAGTCAACCTTGCCTTCATGCTTAAATTTTCTCTTTGTAGTACATAACTCCTTCAAGAATTTTGCATATTTGGACACTTGTGCGACTAAGTCAACTAGTGGAACATTGATCACCACTTTCTTAAAGATATCATAGACTTCATTAAACATCTCAGCTTCCTTCTTTCTCCTTTCAGCCTTAGCTACTGCAGTAGGAAATGGCAGGGCTGGTGTGATCACTTGCTTTCCTTCCTCATCCTTTTCTTGTTCTTCATAAGGTGCCACTTGTGTTTTTGATAAAGTGGACTGATCCTGTGATGTGGAAGTGGAAGTAAAAGGAGAGTCATCAACAACTTCCTTGTCATTTGAAGTATTGGTGGTAACAGGATCTGCAGAAGGGATTATCTTTCCACGTCGAAGAGATATAGCATTAACTCCACCAATATTAGGATTTTGCTAAGGTCCAATATTAGGATTGGTTACCACTTGAGATGGAAGCTTTCCTGAACCTTGACTCTGTACATTACTGAGTGCATTAGAAAATTGACCCATTTGAGTATGAAAAGCTTGAAATTCCTGCATCTGTTGTTGCTGTTGTTGCATCTGTTGTTGCTGTTACATCAGGATTTTTATCATAGCGTCTATCTCATTTTCTAACCTTGAACCTTCATCTTGGATCGATATTGATTGTATAACTTGTTGAAACATCTTGCCGCTAGAATCCCCACTTTGATTGAATTGTGCTTGCTGGGCTTGGCCATTTCCATATCGAAGATTTGGATGATCACGCCATCCAGGATTATAAGTATTGGAGTAAGGATCATATTTTTGGCCACCTTGAGTCAAAGGCTTAGAAGGGTATATTGCATTACATGATTCAACTCCATCATTCATGTAGGGGCAAGAGTCAGTACCATGAGTAGCTAGAGAGCAAATAGAGCAGAATGGCCCTACTAGATCAGAAGAGTTAGCCTGTGGGGTAACAGAAGTAGAGGACCCCATAGGATTGGCCATATTAGAAGAATTTTGCATTTGAGACATAACCATTTTTTCCATAGCAGATGCAAGTCTATCAATGTTGCTCTCTGGGTGAGACTCAGAATTAGAAGAAATTCGTCACACTTCATTAACTTTAACCTGTTGCCTAGTACCAAACTGTTGGCTATTTTCAGCTTTCCTTTCAATCAATTCCCAAGCATGATCCACAGTCAAGTGTAGAAGTGCACCACCAGCAGCTGAGTCTAATAAATCTCTCTCTAGAGGTAAGAGACCCTAATGGAAGTATTGGATCAGTAATGTATCCAGAATCTGATGGTGGGGATAACTAGAACATAGCATTTTTAAACGCTCTAGATATTCATATAAGGATTCTCCAACCACTTGTCGACATCCACATATGTCCTTCCTAATAGATGAAGTGTGAGAAGCTGGGAAATACTTTTCCAAGAACAGTTTCTTCAATTGGTTCCATGAAGTAATGAATCCAGGAGGTAATTGAATCAACAAATTTTTAGCGGATCCTTCTAAAGAGAATGGGAAGGCACGTATCTTAATCGGATCTTCAGTCACACCAACAAGTTTCATAGCAATGTAAACCATGTGAAACATCTTCAAGTGATTGTATGCTTCCTCACCTGAAAGGCCATTAAATTTTGGAAGTAAGTGAATCAATCCAGATTTCAATTCAAAATTTGTATTAATATCAGGATAATTGATACATCAATTTTGAAAATGCAAATCAGGTGAAACCAATTCTCTAATAGTCATAGCAGGATCAACAATATTAGCATTTGCATTCGCATTTGCGTTTGCGTTTGCGTTTACAATTGCATTTGCATTTGCATTAACATTAACATTCCCATCAGCATTAACAACAATATTATTAGCATCCATATTGACCTTAGAATCAGAAGAATCAACAATGGGCTCAACAGAGGAACTATTGCCTACAAAAGTACTAGCTCTAGTCCTTCTTCGTTGGTGAAGTGTCCTCTCAATCTCAGGATCAAATTCAAACAATTTTTCAGAAGAGGATAGGGTCATGCAATAAACAACTACCTAAGAAGTTGCCTAAAAACTCAAACCTAAAGCCTAACTGCTGCTCCCCGGCAACGGCGCCAAAATTGATGCGTGCTTCTGTCACTAAAGCAATCAATTAAACTAGGTCCTAATTAATTATGTAGTTTAGGGTCAACCTAGGTCATTCTCCCAAGGAGCAAGCTATGGGTTTTCTTTAGGATTGATTTCTAAGTGACAAGAGATGCAATAGAATGGACCTAAACTAAAATGCAAGACTCTACTACCTAAATGCAAATGACTTTAAAATCTATATGAGAATGAAACTAACCTAAATGAATTGGAATGCAATCTTTGGGGTTTTTTTATGAAAAAGGAATCATGATGTTAAGCAAAGAGAATAATCAAAAGCAAGACAATCAACAAGGGTTTAGTTCAGTTATGACGATGAAGGGGACAACTCAGGATTCACATGGATTTAGCTTTCTTAGCCATTTAAATTATTAGACCAAAGGAAGGTTCATGAAAAATTGGAATTAATAAACTTAATCACCTAATTAAGACATGGGAAACCCTCAAGCTTAATAACACCTAATCCACTAGAAAACTCATAATGGAAAAAAGCGGTGGTTAATTAAATCCATTAAAAACCAATCACAATAATTTAAGATAATTTTGGAAATTATGTTCACAATTGCCTAATTAAACAATTCGACAATTAATCACCTAATTAAACAATCAAGAGATTAAACCCAAATTGACAATTAAATTAATAATGAAAACTCAATTAATAATTTAATTGACAATCAAAGGTTTGCAAACAAAAATCCCAATGATCAATTAAGAATAAATCAAACCCAAATTATCAATTCAATCCAAATAAAAAAATAAGTCTACAATCAAAACTAGATTGTTCTCAATTAACACAACCTAAAATCATTTAAAACTAAATAATCCCAAGTCTTGAATCAAAAAGATAAAAGAAAGACACTCCCTTGTAGTCTTCAAGTGTAAGCTCCTAGGCTCTAGCTTCCTCCATGTTCCTCCCAAGTTGCCTCCCAAAATAACTTAAGCTTCCATGAAATTCCTCTCTCCTTCACACTCCGAGCAAACCGTGACTGCCATCAAAAAGAATTGTGAAATATTGGTTGGTGATTTCTAATGGCCGTGGGACCCGCATGGAGAAACAATAGCAATTGAATGAATCAATCTCTCCTGGTGCACGTCTCAGCCTCCAGCGTCAGCCCGTCCCCGCCTAACCTCGTCTCAGCGTGTTTAGTCCGTGTTTCTTAGCGTCCGTCAGTGTGTGCGACTCGGCCCTCACGTGCTCTCCTGCGTATATGCCTCAATGCTGTTACGGCTAGGGTAATTAAAAGGGAGGAGAAGAGAGCCTTTTTGGGTATCAACTTGAGCCCATTAAAATTTAAGAAGCCCAAATAAAATTCAACCGTTGGATATTCTTTTAGCTTTCCAGAAAATTTCTGCACCGTAGGATCTTTCAATCTACTTTTCCTTACTCTGCAAGAATTAAATAAAATTGTGATATATCATATATTTAAAAATATTATCCAATCATAATATGACAATTAAAATATTATCAATTTAAGCCCAATAATATCATAATCCATTCAAATTTATATGATTTCCTATAATTGGCTAATAATCCAAATATTATCTAATAAATCCAAATTAGCCTAAAATAATCTCCAAAATAAATGTATAAGGTGGGACAAAATATATTAAAATTGTGATTTATCAGGCACCTCAGTAGAAGTAGTCAGAACATGAGTATGCAAGAATATTTCCATGTCAATGATTCTTCATGAATGATCTTCTTGTGCCTTGAACATCATATCAAAATTGGATTAGCCTTGTCTACCAATCTTAAGACTTATGTTTCCAACTTTTCTACCAAATTTTTTACTCGCTCAACAATTCCTTTTTCAGGCCTATAACTGCTTGATTGATCACATCAGCCAGATAGCTTGGGAGTGATGCATTTAGAAAAGATAGAGGTGAAGCTGGTCCTCGTATAGAAGACTGAGCCTCACACCTCTTGAAGGAATGGCTTCTCTCTGAGATGTAGCCCTAGTTTGGCTAATTAGAAGATTAATCCCCATGTGTGTCAACTGAATCTTGCCAAACCTTAGAATGTTTACCCTTTCAGTTCCCTTTAAATACCAAACTTTGTTGTGCTTTAGGATGAGAGACACAAGTTATAGATAAGGAATTGTGGTGGATTTTGATGAAAAAATCTAAACCGTCTCATCTCAGTAAAGATAAGCTCCCCCACATTCCTTTATTGACAGCTAGGAAGGAAGCCAATAAATAGTAGTCTCTTTGGGCAAATTGGGTATAGTTTTTGGATTTGTTAACAATGCTACGGGTGTATATGTAATGAAGGGCACGAATAGAGTCAGGCATATCAATAGGCTTAAAGTTTAGAGGTCCTATAGGGTCATTTGGCCTCATTTTCTAAAAGGCTTCATTTATAGAGACTGTAGGTGGATTGGATGGAGGTGCAACATAGGCAAGTATATCATTTATGGTAGTAGGAGATATCATAATGTGTTGACCTCTAACACTAGTACACATTCTTCCTCAATCAACTCTTCAGCTCTAGATTTTATGTTTTGGACTACCAAGTTGCAATAAAGAGTTCTCACAACAGTAGGGGAATATGGAAGATGTATGTTCAACCAGGGATCATAATAACCAAGGAAAGGTTGAAAATCCAGACTACAACTTTTCTTCAAATAATCCAAATCTACATAAACTATAAGGAAAAAACTTCTCTGAGCAAACTCAGAATCATATATCTTCTGATCAAATGGCTTCAGTTCCTGAATATTGAATCCTTATGAAGGATTTATAACTTGTTCTTCCTCCAGAGCCTGGAAGTAGAAGGTACTCCTGAAGCAGCTACACTGGTTTGGCCAACATGATGAGAACCTGAGGTACCGGTTTGGGAGGCAATCTTGCCTACCAAGGCATCGAGCTTCGATTTGTCTAATGCTTCCTAGAGGTGCATATTTAAGGAATCATCATATGAATACACTTGAGGTTCTTCTGTCATAGTCGTCTTTCCTATTCCCTTTACGTGAGTGACAATAGGATCTTTAAAGACAACTCCCTTTGGTTTCTTTGGTGGAGGTTGATCCTTCTTAGCCATCTTAGGCTTAGGATTAATCTTCTTAGTTGGAGTTCTTTTCTTGGTGATTTTGGGCTTTAGAGGTGGTGTTGGAGTAGAAGATAGTGAAGGAGTTAGAGATAAAGTATGTGAAGGTACTGCCATTGCAAATTCTGACTTACTGGCTTATGAAAGAGAGGGTGAAGGTGTTGGACAGTTTTGGGAAACATGAGGAATCTTTATTCTAACCATTTTGAACGATTCAAAACTGGATTGAAGAATTAACAGCACAAAAAAAGCTTAAAGAAGATTTTCGGAAATTTTCTTCTGTTAGGGCATGAAAATGGAAAATTATGAAAAATCTGACCTTTTGATGAAAATTTAAGGGTTTGCAACTGAAATTTGAATAGACTTGAGGCGTTTAATCGATAAGAAATAATCAGAGATAAAGAGTATGGTCGACGAGTGAAGAGATGCTTCAAGTGAGAAGAGGAAGTGCGATGGTCTGAGCTATCGCGTATCTGATATAAGTTCCAATACTCGAGTGATAACCCTAGTGCTCGAGTGTTATTTATACAGCACTCAAGTGATACATTTTAGTGCTCGAGTGCAAAACAGAGAAATTTCATAAAGCATGTAAATGTGTGCCTGGCTGAAGCATATAAGTACTCGAGTGTTCTTGCAGCACTTCAGGTATCTTCTATATCACTCGAGTGATATTATTCCTCACTCAGGTGAGGTTTGACACTTTTGGTATGTTCGAGTGAGTGCCAAGAGTTCTTGCATACTCTGTGTTAGATTCCAAGTTTTGATTATAACAAAAGATTGTTGTGAGATATGGTAAGAATATAATGTTTTACAAGTTTAAACAATAGTTGAAATTATTAACAAAGTATTACCAAATACATATCACTAAATTCAGAGGTCATTGCTGCTATTTTAACTGATGCACTCGAGTGATAGACCTAGCACTCAGCATCAAGCACTTTTGAACTCGAGCACATGCAAGTGTTGGATAGAAAGTATTTGACAGAAGCAAGCTCTAGCTGAAAATACCAGGACAACTCGAGTAATGGACACAATACTAGAGTAATGATAAGATTTGTACTCAGCATGAAGGGATACTCGTGCAAGTGTTTGACAGAGAGCAATGACAGAGACAAGATATCATCATCTCACTTGAGCACAGAACCTCTACTCGAGTGATAATCTCAAGTGGACCTAAGTCCTTGCAAGTATGGCGTGGAAGTGTTTACTCGAGGGAAAGGTAAACTCAAAATGTAAACTACACTCGAGTCTAAGCGAGTGAGGGACAGGAAGTGTTTGCCAAAGAGTCACCAAGTGCATGGAAGAGAAAGTATGTTCGAGTGAAGGATACCGCACCTGAGTGATACCTCAGCACCTACGAGTGTAGAATCTAACTCTCTCTATTCTGATTACTGAAGCAAAAGAACTTCTTTTATAAGAATATACTGTTCACACGAGTGAGAGTAAGTATGCTCGAGTGAGAGCCCACATCACTTATAAGTGCAAAATCTTACTCTTGAAAAAATGGGATGCGAGTGTTATCCAAAGATGTGGGCTCATAATGTAAAATATAGGTGCACTCAAGTGAGGGATTTGTACTCGAGTGAGGTCCCACATCACTTGCAAGTGTGAAAATGCACTCTCTCAAAATCATGTGGAAGTGCAAAACAAAAGCTGAAGCAAAAGAGCAAATATGAAGATTCACTTGAGTGAGGCCTAGTTCACTCGAGTGATCCTCTGTCAGAAGCCAAAACATCACTAACTCACAACGATCGATCCGAATATGGTTTAATATTATTTAATCACTCTATTTTCACTTGTTATTATTATTTAACATTATTTAACATATATTACAAGTGTGATACAGGAGGTAGGTCATTTGAATTAGAAAAGCACAGAGGAAGTTAAACAACAGCAGACAGAATCATTACTACAAACCATACACGTACCTACCATGTTTAAAGATTTCAAACGTACGCATGCTGTTTCACAGTATAATGCTCCACTCCACAATGATTATTATTCAACGGGAAAAATAAACTGGCAATAAATGTAGAGCTTCAGAGACAATCAATGATAACTAAGAACAAGAATTCACTCAAGCAAATTCATGAGTCTCTGTTATTCATATTTTCTCTGTATTCATATCGCTCTTCATTATTTATTATATTTGCTCTGTGAGAGAGTCTGTATACACTTCAAATTCTATTTTCATTTGATCTTAAGGTACTGGAACCTTGAGAGGGTAGATATCCTTACCAGAGAAACAGTTGAGAGAATTCCTAGGAGGAATTTCTGCTCATAAGACTTACAAGATACAAGTGGTAGAGAACGTTGCTACTCGTAAGACTTACAGTGGTGTAAGCAGGAGAGAACATTTCTGCTCATAAGACTTATATACATAAGCAAGAATGAAAGGTCACAGGTTTGTTTTTCTGCACTTAAGACTTGTCGTAAGGGGGAGAGAAATTTCTAAGTGTTAGAATATTTCTGCTCGTAGTCCATTCAAGGACGATTGTTTTTTTTGCGGTGTTCTGAAAGCCCATTGAATCTTGGAAGTATAGTGAAAATCTCAGTAGATCTTGATCTCTGAGGACTAGACATTGATGAACCTTGTCGTGTGAGTTCACAAAATAAAACTAGGTTAGAAAATGTAGCATAGTAGCTCAACCTAGGTCGTTCTTGTGAGGAGATTAATTTCCAATTTTCTAAGTAGGAAAGTGATAAAAAGCCTTAAAGTTGTGAGAAATCATTTTTGAGAAATTGCATTTGTAAACTAATAAACTAAAATAAGCTAGAGCAATATTTTTGTATTTTTCGGTTTTCAAAACAAAGAAGCAAAAGGAATTGAAATTAACACTAACAACAAGGTAAATTTGATAAACTAGAATAATGATGAAATGGGATTCCCTTGAGTTGGGGTTTTAGTCTTCCTTGCTTGCTAATAATATGAATTCCATAATGAATCAAGAGGATGGAACTAAGTTACCACTAGCTCCATACTTGCAATAATCATTTAATTCATTCTACCGAAGCAATTAAATGAATACCACCAATAATTCAAACTCAAGGAGATGAATAATCAACTTCCAATTCTAGCTTGTAATTACCATTACAACAATTCAAAACATTCAGCTTAATCATTTAAATCCACTTAACCAAGTTGGAATAAACAATTCAACCTACTCATAATATGAATCATACAAAGCTTAATTAATTAACTCCTAGCTCAACAACCAAGTTTATTCACTTGGCATAACAATCTATATCACAATTACATACTTAACCAAGCTACATAATCATGAACTAAAAAGAGAGCTTAAAGGAATTCCATTGAAGTTTAGAAGCTCAAACCATTACCCAACTCAAGGAAATTACCAAAGCTTAGCTACACATGGAGGAAGAGAAGGATGAAGCTTGATAAATGAAGAGGAAAGAATCAGCCATTGAAATCAAATGTAGCACCGAATGCTCACTCTCTATTTCAATTTTGCACACCTTCTTCCCATTCGGTCAGCTTCCTCCACGCACAAACATCCTCCTCTCACACATCCGCCAATTTAGACTTTCCTATTCTTTTCCTCCATGCACAGCCCTCCTTTCCTTCCAATTACATCTCGGTCAACAAGCTTCCTCTCCTATTCGGTCTGCTCCTCATTCGGTCCTCTCTTTTACAGCCGCGTCTCACCCCTTTATTCAATTTGGTGCTTCACTCTTTTCACACCTCCCAGCCGCAATCCTCTTCCCTCCTTTATTCCATCGTGTCTTCCCTCTTTTCTTCAACTCCGTTTTTTGCTTTCCCATTGGTTCAGCATAATAATCAACCGGTCAACAATTTCGGCTGTCTTCAATCTCTCATTTCGGTCCAGCTTTCTTTCCATAATTTCTTCTTGTATCTTCGGTCCAGCTAGCCCTCACGGTTCAGCTGTTTCTTCCTCTCCTTTAATCCTTTAATTCGGTTCAGCTCCTTCTTTTATTCCCTTCAATTCAGCTCCTCCCTTCTACAACAGCCGCCACCTTCACACCCAAAACAATGGTCCCCACTTCCTTTGCTTCTTCAATTGTCTTTAGGTTAAAATGTGAGTTGTGCCTTGTTTGGATAAAGTGGTGAAAATATGTTTTATGATATGTACAAAATTGCAATAACCAAACAAGGCCCTTACTCATTTAACCTCCTTTTAGAAAAAATGTGAAAATAAATTCTGCACTTGTGATATTCCACTTTTGTCCTTCATTAAGCTCCAAAATAACATCTTTTACCTTTACCACTCAATTTGTGCCACATCATCACCTACAAAATTATATTCACAAAGGTAATATCTTTTGTTCACAATTAAAGAATAATGGGAATAACAAATATTAATTAAAAATATAACAATTTAACCATTTTAATTCCCAAATTATTCTTCCATTAAAGTCTCACATTAACACTTGATTTGCCCAAAATATTCAATTAAGTCCCACAAAAGCCTAAGATTAATTAATAAAAAGATATAAATATTGAGCTCTATCAATTCCCCCACACTTAAGCTTTTGCACTCCTGAGCAAAACATTAAACTCACAATAGGAAGAGAGGGATGAAATTTGGAAGGAAAAGCAAGATCAAGCTTCAAGAATTACACTTAGTCAAATAACAAGGTATCCTCTTATCCAAATGCAATGAACATGCCAAAGATTGAAGTAGCTAAAGCAATGCAAAGTTTAATTACAATGAGCTTAATTGGAAACCTTAACTATGACAAGTGTTTGCACTCTTCTCTTATAGATGGTAGTTTTTCACTCACATCCACTTTGACCACACTCTACCATAGGCTTGTAGAATTTCTAGGCTCTCCACTACTTGCAACAATGGCATAAATAAATCAAAAAGACTTTGTAAGGTTGTAATGTTGAATAGGCCAAATGATAGAAAATGTAACAAATACTATGCTTGCACCAAATAACTTGCTAGATCTTTTAGCACTATAAAACTAAACTTAATTCACATATTTCATCATTGTGACTTTATTTCTTTCCTTGATTTTTTTTTCTTTTCACTTTTTCTCTTCTTTTTCTTTTCTTTCTCTTTTTTTTTAACTATTCACATGGCAATTTTTTTTTATTTTCTAATATATAATAGTACTTTTTTTTTCAATAGTGCTAATAAGAACTTGATAAAGGATGCAAACATAGCTAGAATGAAATGGAAATGAAAGTGAAGGGCTCAAAGGGGTAAACAAAGGTAAATGATAAATGGTTTGTGTTTGGGTAAATGGGTGATGAAATGAATGCCAATGTCATCTCTATCCATACTATTGCAAAACGTAGCCTCAAGCAAGAAATAGAACAAGTTCTAGAGAGCAATAATCTAAGTAGATGAATCACACAATGAAATGAACAATTAGGCCCAAAATACCTTCCAACTAGGCTTTTTGTTTCCTAACAAACTCATCAAAATTAAACCATGCATCATTAAAACACTTGAATTTTATGGCAATTCACTAATTCAAAGCAAGTTTCAACCATGAATTCAACTAAGAGTAATTAAGATACTTGATCATGACTAAAGGCTTCAAAAATCTTAGTGAATTGGACCAAAAACAATAGAGAACACAAACAGGAGACAGAGGCATATGATATCACAGTGAATTCTCATGAGAATAACACACACTCCCCCACACTCAATCCTTACATTGCCCTCAATGTAATGCACAAAAAATAAAGAACCTAGACGCACTTATCTCTTGGGTGAAGTGAATGTTGTGAAGTCCAATTCAAGATTGAAGCACAACACATCATCGTCACAAGAAGAGAGAGGACAAGACATAAGTGTAAATAGTTCTCAGAAATTAGGCATAAGGATAAGAGAAAAGGGTAGTATAGGATAAGGTTAAGCACATGGGTATGAGTCACAACGGATTTTATTTAATTGAAAAATGCAAACAAACAAACTACCTTTTACTACTGGTAAGTCCCTCCCCCACACTTGTTCAATAGCATATATCATCAAATAAAACAAGAAACAAGGTAAGGAAAGAGACTACCGTGTAATCATGGTGGCTTGTAGCTAGAGAGGAAAATCAAAAGGAAGCTCAGTATGTTGCTCCTCAATAGTTGAAGCCCAAGTAGGAGTAAAGGTTCCCAAATCCAAAGATAATAGGAGTAAAGGCAACCACCAAGAGAATTAGCCTGCAAAGAATTAACCAAAACAACAGCAGTACCTACTCCAAGGATGCCACATGAATCAAAATACTTAAATCCATGGAAAACATTAGGACCAATGAAATGACATAATGGTGTATGTAATGTGAGAAGACTAGAGTCGGGTGCATTCGATAATAAGTGCTTGTCACAACCAATAAAATCAACTAGTGGCATACAGTAAGCAACACTAGGTATCAGAGAATCAATTTGCATTTCAGTAGTGGTAGTGACATAATCAAGCACTACTCTACCATCTATAGCACAATCCAATTCAATAGAATCACTAACAACATCAAATCCCAATAAATCAGGAGGTAAATCACATGATAAGAGTTGGGAGTATGATTCATGAATATTCTTGACATCATCTAGTAAAGAATTATTATTATCACAAAGCACAAAACTAGGTCCAAGCAATTCAAGTGAATCAAGGTGAATCTCTCTTGCCAAATCAAAAGCACTGACAATTGAAACAATGGGTACATGCTTATCATCATAAAATATGTGCACATTGAACTCTTGCAAACAAAGATTGACCTTAGGATTAGTGATCAATTGTGATTTAACATCTTTATCTTCACTCTTGTGTGAAGTAGAAAGTGCAAAATCCAATATAGAATTGGAATGCATCAAGTCACTTTCACAAGTAAGAAAGGGAGAAGAAGAGAAAGACAAAGAAGTTTGATTCTTAACATCATGCATGGCATGCATATAACTAAGTTCTAGAGGATGGTCATCTCTACTTCTATGCATTTCAACAAATTTAGGATATTTCTCATCAATGCAATCCATACATATTGTATATTTATCACAAGAACATGTAATTTCAGCACTAGTATCATCATTATCATCCAAATCATCACTCAAAGTATCATGCAAAGGAGTAGAATCATTACAAGGCATAGGCTCATCAAAGCTACCACTACTAGAATCAATGGGTTGAGCAATTACATGCTCAAGTATTAGAGGGAATTCAACAATTATTTCCTCATCCACCTCATTATCACTTAAATCATGAGTTACTTCATCAATCAAAGTAGTAGGAGAGTCAACTTTTATAAGGATAGGATTGTTACCAAATGGTAAGAAAGACTCTTCATTGCTTTGTTGTACTTGCTTCACTCCTTCTACTTGGATGGACGCATTGGATGGAATCATTGAAGGTTGAGAACTCTCCACATGTGAAGTAGCATAAAGCTCTTGATTTTGGGTTCCTTGTTCCTCCTTTTGTAGGTCTTGAGCCCAAGGGGTTCCAACTTCACCTCCTGTCTTTACCCATAACATATGATCATAGTATGCTTTGAAGAATTCATCAATATCTTTCAATTGCTCTTCTCTCTCCTTAGAGCTATCAATTGGTCCTTGATACATGAGTAACTGAAGATATTGCTCTTGGAGTGTCTCATACTTTCTTGTTAAGGAACTTGTTAGGGAATCCATGTTATGAGGTGAGAAAATGGTATCCAATCCACTAGGTTGTGGGTCATGAAATGGAGGTGGAGGTTCAAGGTAGGATGGTGGGGAAGGTTCATAAAGTGGTAGGTTAAATAATTGGAATGAAGATTGAAATGAGGGTTGGTATGGTGAGTAAGAGGGTAGATGGTGTAAAGGAGATGGTTCATAGGGTGGTCCTTGTGGTGAAGGGATGGGGTCAAAATTTAAGTTGTTGGGTGGGGAACAAAAGTCATGTTGAAGTCCATATGGGGGTTGTGGTGGAAAAGAAGGATTATGGAAAGGTTGATATGGTGGAAAAGATTGTTGGGGGTAGGGTTCATGACATAGATTGTGGAAGGATAAATCATATTCTTGACTATTGGAACCTCTCTCTAGACTCTCCAACTGGGCTTGAACAAGCTCTAATTGATGTTGTAGGGCTTTAAAGCTTTGTGAAAGAGGATCTTCCATTTTGGCAATATTACCAAGAGCTTCCCAAGGATGAAGAATGCAAAGTTGCTCACCACAAGACAATAGTAAACCACACAATGGCCACTAAGAACATGATAGCTAAGCAACAAAATGCAATTTTTTTTAAATGCAAATGGAATGCAAAACAACTATAAATATGAAAAATGACTAAACCACTATCAAACACTCCAACAATGAACAAATACATAAAACAAACTCAAAAACACACTAGCAACCAAGAAAAATCAAAGAAAACCTTAAGAACAAACTAAATCAAAAACTTAGAAAAACACCAAAAAAGAAAGAAAATTTAGAAAAGTATAGCAAACCTTCGAATTTGGCTGCAATCCAACAGACCTAATAGCTAAAGCTATTAGTCTTGCTCAGAATGCTAAAACACTTTAACCTGTAAAATTTCAGAATTTTCTGGGCACAAATATTTCAGTTCCAGCAAGACAGTGCGAATCGAAAATCAGAATTTCGCCAAAATTCAAATGAGTGCTACACACTTCCTACTAAACTAAGACACACTATGACAACAGAAAAGAACACCTAACTACTTAAAACCTTGGCAATCATCCTCCCCGGCAACGGCGCTAATTTTGATGAACCCTTGTTGTGTGAGTTCACAAAATAAAACTAGGTTAGAAAATGTAGCATAGTAGCTCAACCTAGGTCGTTCTTGTGAGGAGATTAATTTCCAATTTTCTAAGTAGGAAAGTGATAAAAAGCCTTAAAGTTGTGAGAAATCATTTTTGAGAAATTGCATTTGTAAACTAATAAACTAAACTAAGCTAGAGCAATATTTTTGTATTTTTCGGTTTTCAAAACAAAGAAGCAAAAGGAATTGAAATTAACACTAACAACAAGGTAAATTTGATAAACTAGAATAATGATGAAATGGGATTCCCTTGAGTTGGGGTTTTAGTCTTCCTTGCTTGCTAATAATATGAATTCCATAATGAATCAAGAGGATGGAACTAAGTTACCACTAGCTCCAAACTTGCAATAATCATTTAATTCATTCTACCGAAGCAATTAAATGAATACCACCAATAATTCAAACTCAAGGAGATGAATAATCAACTTCCAATTCTAGCTTGTAATTACCATTACAACAATTCAAAACATTCAGCTTAATCATTTAAATCCACTTAACCAAGTTGGAATAAACAATTCAACCTACTCATAATATGAATCATACAAAGCTTAATTAATCAACTCCTAGCTCAACAACCAAGTTTATTCACTTGGCATAACAATCTATATCACAATTACATACTTAACCAAGCTACATAATCATGAACTAAAAAGAGAGCTTAAAGAAATTCCATTAAAGTTTAGAAGCTCAAACCATTACCCAACTCAAGGAAATCACCAAAGCTTAGCTACACATGGAGGAAGAGAAGGATGAAGCTTGATAAATGAAGAGGAAAGAATCAGCCATTGAAATCAAATGTAGCACCGAATGCTCACTCTCTATTTCAATTCTGCACACCTTCTTCCCATTCAGTCAGCTTCCTCCACACACAAACATCCTCCTCTCACACAGCCGCCAATTTAGACTTTCCTCTTCTTTTCCTCCATACACAGCCCTCCTTTCCTTCCAATTACATCTCGGTCAACAAGCTTCTTCTCCTATTCGGTCTGCTCCTCATTCGGTCCTCTCTTTTACAGCCGCCTCTCACCCCTTTATTCAATTTGGTGCTTCACTCTTTTCACACCTCCCAGCCGTAATCCTCTTCCCTCCTTTATTCCATCATGTCTTCCCTCTTTTCTTCAACTCCGTTTTTTGCTTTCCCATTGGTTCAGCATAATAATCAACCGGTCAACAATTTCGGCTGTCTTCAATCTCTCATTTCGGTCCAGCTTTCTTTCCATAATTTCTTCTTGTATCTTCGGTCCAGCTAGCCCTCACGGTTCAGCTGTTTCTTCCTCTCCTTTAATCCTTTAATTTGGTTCAGCTCCTTCTTTTATTCCCTTCAATTCAGCTCCTCCCTTCTACAACAGCCGCCACCTTCACACCCAAAACAATGGTCCCCACTTCCTTTGCTTCTTCAATTGTCTTTAGGTTAAAATGTGAGTTGTGCCTTGTTTGGATAAAGTGGTGAAAATATGTTTTATGATATGTACAAAATTGCAATAACCAAACAAGGCCCTTACTCATTTAACCTCCTTTTAGAAAAAATGTGAAAATAAATTCTGCACTTGTGATATTCCACTTTTGTCCTTCATTAAGCTCCAAAATAACATCTTTTATCTTTACCACTCAATTTGTGCCACATCATCACCTACAAAATTATATTCACAAAGGTAATATCTTTTATTCACAATTAAAGAATAATGGGAATAACAAATATTAATTAAAAATATAACAATTTAACCACTTTAATTCCCAAATTATTCTTCCATTAAAGTCTCACATTAACACTTGATTATGCCCAAAATATTCAATTAAGTCCCACAAAAGCCTAAGATTAATTAATAAAAAGATATAAATATTGAGCTCTATCAGACATAAGCATGGGTTTTGGGCCAAACCAATATAACTCTTTGTATACTAATCTTCTTAACTCTACTCTATTTACAAATAAAGTCATATCACTGCATCAACCAAAAAATTTATCACATCACCGAATTCACCCCTTCTTGGGTGAAGCTTGCTTCTTTCACTCTGTTAATCCCTGTTTTACATAGCTAGAAGTAGAGTATATGATATAGTTCCACACTCAAGAATTCATCTCTGACTCGAGTGCTAAAGTGCCTTGCACTCATGTGAGCCATCCATACTCGAGTGACAGTCCTGCAAAAACATTTTTGATATATTCTGATGCCTAAATTAGTATGATTATCATCAACACGTATATTAGACATAATAATTAACAAGAAAAAGTTAAACTCATTAGGATTAACCATTCCCAATTTTCTTCACATATATAAGAATTGATCTTAATAAGCTATAGGCTTTGTGAATATGTCAGCAAGTTGAAGATGCATCGGTATGAATTCTACTTTGACATCCTTCTTTTGTACATGATCTCGAATGAAGTAATATCAGATATCTATATGCTTGGTCCTTGAACGTTGTACTGGATTCTTGGCCAAACTAATGGTGCTAGTGTTGTCACAGTAAATTGGTATCTCCTTTAGGTATATCCCCAAATCCTGAAGTTGTTGCTTCAAACATAGCAATTGAGAACAATAGCTTGCTGTAGCTATATATTCAGCTTCAATGGAAGATAATGACACTGTGTCTGCTTTTTGCTGAACCATGATACCAAAAATCCTCCAAGGAATTGACATTGTCCACTGTAATTTTCCTATTGGCTTTATATCCTCCATGATCTGAGTCTGAATAGGCCATCAAATATTCATTTCCTCTTTCTGGATACCATAGGCCAAGTTGTGTAGTGTCTCCTAGGTATTTGAAGATTCTTTTTACTGTTTATGCATGTGACACCTTAGGAGCAAATTGAAACCTTGAACACATTCCAACACTGAATTGTATATCCGGCCTACTTGCTGTTAGATAGAGTAATAAACCAATCATTCCTCTATATTTGGTGATGTTGAAGTCAGGGCCTTTTATGTTTGTATCCAACAAAGTTGTAGAGCTCATTGGAGTATCAGCTCCATTAGCATTGTCCATTCCGTACTTCTTTAATACTTCTTTCAAATATTTTATTTGAGATACAAATATCGCTTTTTTTTATTTGAAGTCCAAGAAAGAAGTTTAATTCTCCCATTATGGACATTTCAAACTCTCCCTGCATAAACTTGGAAAATTCTTGACAAAGAGATTCATTAGTAGCACTGAAAATAATATCATAAACATAAATATGAACAATTAGAAGATCATTTTTGTTATGTTTGATGAAAATAGTTGTATCTACTTTTCCTATGACAAAGTTTTGATCAAGAAGAAACTTGCTTAGTCTTTCATACCAAGCTCTGGGTGCTTGTTTTAAACCATAAAAAGCTTTCTTAAAATTGAAAACATGATCAAGCTTCGTTTTATCTTCAAAATCAGGGGGTTGTTCTATATATACTTCCTTTATAATATAGCGATTTAGAAAAGGACTTTTCACATCCATTTGATAAAGTTTAAAACCTTTAATGCAAGCAAAGGCTAAGAGTACTCGTATTGCTTCCAATCTTGCCACTGGAGCATATGTTTCCTCATAATCAATACCTTCTTCTTGATTATAGCCTTTGGCAACCAATCTTGTGTTGTTTCTCATAATGAGTGCTGATTCATTAAGTTTGTTTTTGAAAACCCTTTTGTTCCTCTAACCGAGTGATCTTTAGGTCGAGGTACCAAATCCTAAACTTGATTCCTTTTAAATTGATTTAAATTTTCTTGTATAGCAATCACCCAATCATTGTTAGATAATGGTTCTTCAATATTAGAAGGTTCAATCTCAAAAATAAAAGCAGAAAAGTTACCTCATTAAGAATTATATTTATGGTTTTGACACCTTCGTGAATATCTCCAATTACTTGATCAACTGGATGATCTTAAATATGTTTCTATACTTTTTATTGAGCATGATCATCGACACCTTTATTTTGAAAATCATTTATTTCAAAATCATTATGATTTGAAATAGTTTTGTTTTTCTTTATGAAATCCATTTCTTCTTCATCAAAATGCTTTATCTAAGAATCAAGTTCATCAAACACAATATGAATTGATTCTTCAATAGTACATGTTCTTTTATTAAAGACTCTATATGCTTTACTTCTATTAGAATATCCTAGAAATAAACCTTCATCAGACTTTGAATAAAATTTACCCAAGTTTTCTTTACCATTGTTATGAATAAAGCATTTGCATCTGATGATATGTAGATGAGTAAGGTTTGGCTTTCTTCCTTTGTAGAGTGCATATAGTATCTTTCTAAGTGACTTGTGAATATATGCTCGATTTGAAATATAGCATGCAGTACTCATTGCATCTACCTAGAATACTTGTGACATTTCTTTTTCATTAAGTATTGCCCTTGCCATATCTATGAGGACTCAGTTCTTCCTTTCTACTACTCCATTATGCTGAGGCATTCTAGGTGCAGAGAAGTTGTGAGCTATTCCCTTGTTGTTGCAAAAATCTTCAAAGAGTTGATTATCAAATTCTCCTCCATGGTCTATCTTGATAGAGACAATAGAAATACCTTTCTCATTTTGAACCTTTTTAGCAAACATAATAAATTCGATAAACGTTTTATCTTTTAAAGTAACAATAAAGTCTATGTAAATTTTGTAGAATCATCGACAATTACCAAAGTATATAGATTTCCTCTAAAACTTTTTACTCTCGCTGGACCTACTAAGTCCATATGAAGTAATTGTAAAGACTTGGAGATATGAATTTTTAAAATTTAGGTACTGAACCTGGAACAAGTCCTAGTACATTTGTGTTAATTGAGGATTCAGGAATTTGGGCATATAACTGGCAGTAGGTGATATTTTTTCCTTAAACTATACTTAAAGAGCTTCACATGGGACTTTGAACCACCCAATTTTGAGTTCCCTAGATTAAGTTATGATTTTTAAAAATTAGGTGAAAATTTTGGCAGTATAGGCTTGAAATGCAAAAATGAGGAATTGGATGAATTGTAAATAACAATAACTTCCAAGGGTAGAGTTGTTGGAAATTGTGCCCAAAGGGCCAATCATTGTACTTTGAACATTATTAATTTAATGAAATTTCTCCATTCTATTATCATATTATTTGCATGTTAACTGTGATAATTGTATCATTGGATAAATCATAAAGATTATCCTAAAATGTCTTCGGTCGGTCATCTATGCAAGAGCAAACATGAAACAAGACCAGTATGAGTTTGATAAGATATAGAGATACGAATCAAAGTCTTGGGCACTTGTAAGAGTACAAGGTGCTGAACCGACCCACTATGAGAAAGCTACATGGATCAAGTCATAAGATTTTCTCATGTATAACCACATCATAATGCCCTTAGACCTGAGGTTATCATGGATTCCTACATAAGAGTTGCTAAGCTTTGAACTAGTCAAAAGTCACTTCTGACCGGGTGATGATAAAGGCTACGATCAGGCTTGGTGGTTTTTCATGCAAAGGAATATGAATGATTAAGATGGAATTTGTCCCTCACATTAGTAGAGAGATATTACTGGGCCCCTCGATGAGTGAGTCTGAGAAATGTATAGCTATACTACGATAGAAAGGAGTTTTCATTTCTATTGTCAGGATACTCAGGAATCGAGAAAGTAATGGTCAAGAACAAGAGGATGACATTATGCATGCCTTATCCTTGACCGATATATCGTGTGACAAAAGGGACGTGACATGGTTGTATGATAAGTTGTCATGTTAATGATCCTCATATGAATTGGTTAGTCGTAATGTCTTGTTAGAGGCCGCTTTTGACTTTTGGGTTAGTATAGTTATTGGCCCACTGCCAACTTCATATGGGCCTACAAGGTCGCACACAAGAATGGCCCAACACGAGATAATGTTTAATTTAGGGTGGATGAATTTAATATTTATATATATATAATAAAAAATTTGTTAATAACATTATATAGATATATATTTTTGAAATACATATCTTATATGTGTGTGTGTGTGTGTGTGTGTGTGTGTATTATATGATATTATTATATTGTGTTAGTTTTAAATTTAATCTATTAAGATATATTAAATTTAATAACTAACATGATATAGATATAGTATCTCAGATTTAATTTATAAAGATAACTTAAATATAATGGCTCTTTATTTGGATTAAATAAATAGGTTAAATTAAAATTATTGGACAGATTTAATTTAAGCTGAATTTATTTAATTAGCTCATCAAGATAATTAATTGTTAATTAATTTCAAAATTAATGAAAATTAATTTTGAAATTCGAATATAGCCCTCATAGGTTATAAACTTGATAGAGCAGATATACTCATATACGCATAAGAATTCTGAGCTGCAAGGGAAACCCTAGGAAACATTTGGAGGCGCTAGCATGCAGTCTCTGTTTGAGAGCATTAGTGTGGATACCGTCAGAGGGAGCGGACCTGAGGTGTTGGCTCCTAAAGATCGTGAAAACCCTAAGTTGAAAAAGGTATGAATCCTTCTAACTCGATTTAAATGCCGTTGATAGATCTTCGATTAGGATCGGTAAAAATTTTAAAATTCTTCCGCTGTGCCTTCCAATTCTAATAGTGGTATCAGAGCTAGGTCAATTGTGCATTTAAGTTGAGTTTATGTTCTTATACATGTGATATATATGGGATATATATATATATGTATGCTTATAAGAAGATGATCGAATTTGTATCTTATTTATGTTTCGGTTTTGAGAAATTCAAACCTATGTGATTTGGTGCTTTATGTTTATGCGATCGGGTGAAATTGATTCAATTATATGAGATATGTTTACATTTCAATTCTGCTACTAGCATTGCGAATTCTATTATGGATTTGATCCGAAGTAGAATTCATCGTTTAGGTTTCGAATAAGTTTAAGATCATGGTGTACGGACACGTTAGGGTTTCTATTCAGGTATTAGGGATCGAAACTATGGGGAAGACAATCCAGATCAGAAGCGTTCTGGGCCGTTATTTTTGAAACTGGCCTGAAATCCCTTTAGAACTAGACTAAACAAATCTTTAAAAAAAATTGGGTTCGAAATTTTAAATTTTTGAAATTTTAAACGTACGGACACGTTAACGGGACTGCCATAACTACCTATTCGTAGTGCAATATAATCTAATCACGACATTTATTGCTTTTCATATTGTATGGATTCTTGTTGTGGTTTATTTTTCATACTTGTTTGGGTATGGTGAACAATATGGCTTTAGAATTTTACAAAGGGTTGTAATATTTAAATACAGCCTGGGTGCTGTGCCTTCCTCTAAATACTCTCAATGTATATTCTCTTCTCATCTCACTCCCCTCGAATGTTTAAATGAGGTTTCTCTCATTGTATTTATTTTCTTATTTAGAGAAGTCCTCTCATTGGCTTGGAAGGATTTTAGGTTAGGTAAGTCATCTTGTGTCACATTTAAATTATGCTTTTAATTAGATCATTGCATGAATCCTTTTGCATTTATATGTATTTATCTGTATGATATATGACCATGATTTCATTCATATAAACAAGACTAATTAATTGAGCCCTCTAATAAAATCTTAAGTCATAATGCCATCAACTAATGAATACTTGTCAAAACCTAGATCGCTCAATTGTGGAAACCACCAAAGTGGATGCACTTGAGTTATCTTGATGTGACAAGCATGAGTAATGGTGCTGCTCATAATATTCATTAATGTTTTGACTTAATTGAGATTAAAAAAAACAGTTTTGAATCTCAAGGCGTTAGATAGGATTAAACATGCTGGATCATATGATGATTGAATCCCAAAAACATCTAAGAGTTATATGTGATGTAATTGGTAAAGAGGTTACCTACCTAAATAACTTGAATTTAAGCGTCTTGCCAAAGCGGGCTTAAGTTCAAGCCAAATATGGATCTTAGCCCACTAATTATTTTAAGGGTTGTTAATTTAGTAGAAGATTACTAACTAACTTTGTATATTTTAATTGTAGAATCATGTCGACAGTAATACTGCTACACTATTATTGCGATCGGTCCTTGAGAAGGACAAACTCAATGGAACAAACTTTCTTGACTAGTTTAGGAACTTGAGAATTGTTCTCAAGCAAGAATAAAAAGGCTTATGTCCAAGATCAACCCATTCCTGAGGAGTCTGCAGCCAATGCTCTAAGAGCTCAAAGAGCTACTTACACGAAGCATAAGGCTGACTCTGTGGATGTAGGTTGCCTGATGCTTACCAATATGGTTCGAGAGCTCCAAAGAGATCTGGAACTAATGGAGGCTCATGAGATGATTATCCATCTCAAGGAAATGTTCTAGCAATAGGCAAGGCAAGAGATGTATGAGACCACAAAGGCCTTACATTCCTGTAAGATGGCTGAAGGTGCATTAATGAGTATTCATGTGTTAAAGATGAAAGGCTATATTGATCACCTTGAGACGTTTGGATTTCCCATAAGCCAGAAGTTAGCTCCGGATTTGATCCTGAACTCACTCCTGGAGAGTTATGACCAGTTTGTTGTGAACTACAACATGGAGAAATCATTTTCTGAACTGCATATGATGCTCAAAACTGCTGAACAGAGCATTACGAAAAAGGCCAGTACTGTTATGATGGTTCAGAAAGGAAAGGGTATGAAAAAGAAAGGGAAGGGCAAATGGAAGGGTAATGGCTCAAGTGGTAAAACCGAAGAGTCAGACAAGCCCAAAACCAAGCCTGCACCCAAGAAGGCAAAGCCTCCAAAGGAAGGAGTTTGCTACTTCTACAATGAACCCAGTCATTGGAAGAAGAATTGCAAACTCTACCTGGAAGATTTGAAAAAGAACAAGAAGGATAGCGGGGCTATCGCTTCAAGTATTTATATTATAGACATTCATTTTTCTACTTCCTCTACATGGGTATTAGATACTGCATGTGGTTCTCACATTTGTGCAAATGTACAGGGTCTAAAGGATAGTAGAAAGCTGAAGTAGGGCGAGGTGGACTATGAGTTAGAAACAGAGCAAGAGTTACTACTTTAGCCGTAGGCACTTATGAATTAGTTCTACCCATTTGGTTTTTGTTAGTTTTGAACAATTGCTATTATGAACCTGCTTTGAGTAGTAACATTGTTTCTCTTTCTTACTGGGATAAGGAATGTTATACTTCCATTACTAGGAATGGTAAATGTTCAATTTATCCTAATGACATTTTCTATGCTGATGGTGATTTGCATGTTGGTTATTATATATTAAATTTGGAACATCCTAATAATGGGAATACCTACCTATGGCTTTATCGTCTCAGCCATATAAATGAGAAACGCATTTCTAAACTCCATCAAGATGGATTTCTAAACTCATTTGATTTTGAATTATATGATGCATGTGAATCTTACTTATTAAGAAAGATGACAAAGGCACCTTTTACTAGGCATAGTGAGAGGGCCACTGAATTATTGGTCCTCATGCATACAGATGTATGTGGACCATTAAATACAAATGCCAGAGGAGGTTATGTCTACTTCATTACATTTATAGATGACTTTAGTAGATATGGCTATATCTATCTAATGAAACATAAATCTGAATCTTTTGAAATGTTTAAAATATTCCAAAATGAAGTAGAAAACCAACTTGGCAAAACAATTAAAGCACTTCGATATGATCGATGTGGTGAATATTTGAGCCAAGACTTTATTAACCATCTTAGGAGTTGTAGGATAATCTCACAACTGACTCCTCTAGGAACACCACAATGGAATGACGTTTCTAAACAGAGGAATCGAACACTATTAGATATAGTTCGATTTATGATGAGTCAAACAGATCTTCTAGGGTCCTTTTGGGGATATGCTCTAGAGACAGCTACATTCACACTAAATCGTGTTCCATCTAAGGCAATTGAACAGACATCATATGAGATATAGACTAAAAAGAAACCAAGTTTATCTTTTCTCAAGATTTTGGGATGTGAGGTATATGTTAATCAACAAGCCTTAGATAAATTAGCGTCTAGATCCTCAAAGTGCCTTTTCGTGGGGTATCCTAAAGAAACCAAAGGATACTATGTCTATAATCCCACCGATAACAAAGTGTTTGTTATTCAGAATGGTAAGTTTCTAGAAAGAAAGTTTGTCTCTTAAACAACCAGTGGGAGTAAGGTACATCTCGAAGAAGTTCGAGAGTCACAAGATAGTACAGAGCCATAAATGAAAATTAGAGAAGACTCACAACAAGTTACTGAGCCTCCTTAAGTAACACAAGGTTCACGAAGATCTAATAGGACACGACATCAGCCTCAGAGATATAGATTTCTGATTACTAATGGCCGTGATGTGTTGCTCATTGAGCAAAATGAACCAACCACCTATCAAGAAGCCATAGTAGGACCAAACTCCGAGAAATAGCTAAATGCAATAAAGTTTGAAATGCAATCCATGTACGACAATCAGGTACAAACCTTAGTCGATCCACCTGAAGGTGTAAAAACCATCGGGTGCAAATGGGTTTTCAAGGAGAAAACTGACATGGATGGCAATGTAAATGTTTTCAAGGCACGACTAGTTGCAAAAGGATTCACTCAAACTCATGGTATAGACTATGATAAAACCTTTTCCCCAGCTGTAATGGCCAAATCAATCAGAATCATTCTTGCCATTACAGCATATTATGACTATGAAATATGGCAGATAGACGTCAAAACAACCTTCCTTAATGCAAAGCTCCTTGAGGATGTGTACATGACACAACCTGAAGGTTTGGTGCGTCCAGAGGACTCTGGTAAAGTTTGCAAGCTTCAAAGATCCATTTATGGATTGAAGCAATCATCTCGGAGCTGGAATCATCATTTTGATGAAGTAGTCAAAGAGTTTGGATTCATTCAAAACATTGATGAACCTTGTGTTTACAAGAAGGTTAGTGGTAGCATAGTTGTATTTCTATTGCTTTATATAAATGACATCCTACTCATTGGGAATGACATTCCTATCTTACAGAGTATCAAGTCTTGGTTAGGAAAGTCTTTTTCAATGAAAGACTTATGTGAAGCCACCTATATCCTAGGGATTAGGATCTATAGGGATAGATCCAAAAGGTTAATAGGCCTAAGTCAGAGCACATACATAGACAAGATACTACATAGGTTCAATATGCAGGATTCAAAAAGGGGCTACACGCCCATGTCTCATGGCATCCATCTTAGTAAGGATCTATGTCCTACTACATTTGATTAGCGAGATCACATGAGTAAGGTTCCATTGCATTAGCTATTAGATCCATCATGTATGCCAAGCTATGTACTCGACTAGATGTCTCATTTGCCTTAAGCATGACCAGCAGATATCAACAAGATCTTGGTGAGGGTCATTGGACTACGGTCAAGAATATCCTAAAGTACTTAAGAAGGACTAAGGACCTATTTTTGGTCTATGGCGGAATGGATGATGAGCTCTGTGTAACCAGTTACATAGATGCAAGTTTCCAAACTGACCAAGACAACCTTAAATCGCAATCTGGATACATATTCCTCCTGAATGGTGGAGCAGTAAGCTGGAAGAGCTCTAAGCAAAGCACTCGTGTGAGTTCACAAAATAAAACTAGATTTGAAAATATAGCATAGTAGCTCAACCTAGGTCGTTCTTGTGAGGAGATTAATTTCCTAGTCCTAAGTAGAAAAGTGATAAAAAACTTTAAAGTTGTGAGAAATCATTTTGAGAATTTGATTTTTTTAAACTAATGAAGTAATCTAAGCTAAAGCAATATTTTTATATTTTTCAGTTTTTAAAACAAAGAAGCAAATGGAATTGAAATTAACACTAATAACAAGATAAATTCAATTAACTAATATAATGATTGTAACATCCCAATTTCTGATTAAGGGCTAATGATAATTATTGAGAATAATTATCTAATTAAGTGGACTGCTAAGCCTGGTTTAGCAAGAGTCCAAATTGTGATTATGAAATATGAAAATGAGTTGATGGTAATTCCAAGTGAATTTCCATAATCAGGGGCAAAGCGGTGAAGTTACCGACCAGTTGATCGGTTACCGAGGAGGAAACTCATTGGTAGCTTCAAGATCAATGGCTAGGATTGATTGTGTGGTGGAGCATGAGGCATAATCATGTGTATGTGTGTGCATGTGAGCCCATGAGAGTTGAAGTGAGATGGTGACAAGTGGCAAAGTGTGGACCCTTGGATGAGGCATAAGTGATGACACATCACCACCATCTCCATCTCCTCTCTTCTCTCTCTCGGTTTCTCTCTCTTCTCTTCCTCTCCATTTCCGGCGACCTTGAGGCAAGAAGAGGAAGAAGAAAAGCTTGGGAAAAGGTGAGTAAATGGCTTCCTTTGCTCAAATCCTTTTCATAAATGTTGATCATTGAGTTGTGAGCTTCAATTTGATGGTTGTAGCTTCTCCATTGGTGGTGATTTGAAGAATCACGAAAATGTGAAGTTTGGAGAATCAAAGTGTGTCTTTGAGAAAGTGGATAAGGTATGTGAAACCAATCCTTCTATCTATGTTTCATTGCCAAATGATTATGTTTGGAATTTCTGGAATTATTGCCCTAATTTTGAAAATATGGGTAATGGGTAGTTTGGCATGATATGGCATTGGAAATGGTATATTGGTATGAGTTTTGAATAGATAGAATGGATTTGGGAATGAAATGTGTGAGGTTGTTGATTTAGAGAATTGATGATTATGATGCCCTAGACCAAAGCTTGTTAATGGAATGGAATTTTGGTAATTCTGTTGATTCTATTGAATTCAGTGAATGATTTTGTGTGGGAGTGGCTTTGGTAGAGGTTCTTGGTCCATTTAGATCAATTGGGCAAGAGTTAGGAAAATGTGGTAAGTTTGCTGCGTTTTCTGGAATCTGATAGATTCACTCGAGCAGACAGGGGTGTGCTCGAGTGAGGGATGAATGTTGCTCGAGCAGAGGAAGAACCTACTCGAGTGAGGGGTGAGTTTTCCCTTGTTTTGCTTCGAGTGCGCCTGGGATTTATGAGCAATGCTCGAGCACATCGCTTTGTGCTCGAGTGAGCGAAGAACATGCTCGAGAGAGAGCATGGCCTGCTCGAGTGATAGTGGGAGTCCAGAGTGAAGGGTTGCTTTCTGGTCTTCACTCGCGGGCAAGGGGCAAGAAGTGTGCCTTCTCACTCGCGGGTGGGAGGTGTGTGCTCGAGTGAGGATTTGTGCTCGAGTGAGCCAGTTCCTGAAAGTGAGAGTTGTGCTCTCGGGTGCTCACTCGCGGTCTCACTTTCTCTTGTGCTCGCGGGTATGGGCAGCGTGCTCGAGTGAGCCTCTTGTGCTTCGAGTGAGCTTGTGCTTCTGGAGTGGGTTTGTGCTCTCGGGCAAGTGCTCGCTGTCTCACTTTCTCTTGTGCTCGGGTGTTGTCCGTACCAATGCTCGAGTGAGAGCATCTGTGCTCGAGTGATGTCCGTACTTGTGCTCGAGTGAGAGCTTCTGTGCTCGAGTGAGGCAGAGGAAAATATCAGGATTGAGTGTTCAAAAGGGGATCTTTGGGGATAGTCCTCCAACCCTTTAGAGCTATCGATTGAGGTGTTTGAGGGTACCTAAAGGGCAATAATGATAACCAACTTGAGTGTCTAAAAGTAAAGGAATTGGAAAAGGGATTAATCCTATATCCTTGGTTTTGGTGATAGGATTTGATGATCACCCTGATCGTGAGCAGCCGGAGCTGGAGCTTACGTGGAAAGAGTGTAGGGAACTTACCTCTCCTGCATGTATTGATAATTGTATTTGTGTATTGATGCATGTTATTGCCTTGCTTGAATTATGTGAAACATATGAGAATGATTGTAGCTCTGTTCTATTTTTACTATGGCCATGAGTATGTTGTGTGAACATTGAGCATGCGGATATATCATTATGTGAACATGTGTTATTGTGATGCAAGCATGTCATGCATTAAATACTTATCTTGCATGCATACTGGTACCTGTTTCCTACTGAGATTCCCCAGAATCTCACCCTCCCCTATCAACATTTTAGACAGGGAAGGAAGATTGAGGATGAAGCAAGCATCCAAGGACGAAGAGGACTCGTTTTGGGTGAGAGCTTATTAGTTGGTTATCATTGCGTTATTGGGATTATGTATCTGTATATGGATCAGTATTTGAGAATGTATTCTATAGAGATTTGTGTAATCCCTGTTAGTTGAGTTGTAGGGGCTAATGTGCCCTATGATTATTGAGCGAAGATATGAGACCCGGAATTGTCGGGAATTTATATTGCGTACTCTGATAATTGTATAAATGTAATTTATCTTCGCATAGTAATTATATTCGGAGTGTAAATATGAGACCGTGTTTTAAATGATTTCGAAACGCGATTGTGAAAACCCCGTCTGAACCCCGTCTGGTTGATGGGTTTGTAAATGATGTTTTGACTTATTGGTCTCTATTTCACATTAATCGCTTAATCCGGATATTAATTACGGCAGGGGGTTACAATGATGAAGTGGGATTCCCTTGAGTTGAGGTTTTAGTCTTCCTTGCTTGCTAATAATATGAATTCCATAATGAGTCAAGAGGATGGAACTAAGATACCACTAGCTTCATACTTGTAATAATCATTTAATTCATTCTACCGAAGCAATTAAATAAATACCACCAAATAATTCAAACTCAAGGAGATGAATAATCAACTTCCAATTCTAGCTTGTAATTACCATTACAACAATTCAAAACATTCAGTTTAATAATTTAAATCCACTTAACCAAGTTGGAATAAACAATTCAACCTACTCATAATATGAATAATACAAAGCTTAATTAATCAACCCCTAGCTCAACAACCAAGTTTATTCACTTGGCATAACAATCTAGATTACAATTACATACTTAACCAAGCTACATAATCATGAACTAAAAAGAGAGCTTAAAGGAATTCCATTGAAGTTTAGAAGCTCAAACCATTACCCAACTCAAGAAAATCACCAAGGCTTAGCTACTCATGGAAGAAGAGGATAAAGCTTGATAAATGAAGAAGGAATTGGCCATGGAGAACAAAAATGAGAAGCACCGAACAGCACCTTAAATCTTCAATCATCCATCGGTTAGCTAGCTGTCTTCAAGTCATTCTCCAAGTCCAGCGCCTCCTCCCTTTTCTTCATGATCACAGTGCAATATACTCCTCTCACCCAGCCGCCACACTTGACTTTTTCTCCTCTCCTCTCTATTCCATTGTGTGCTGCCTCCTCCCTTTTTTTATTTCCGTAGCTCCTTCCCCTTTTTACATTGTGCAGCACCTCCTCCTCCTCCATTCTATTCCATTGTGTGCTCCTTTTATTTGCGTGGTCTTTTTCCCCTTTTCACACACGTCAGCCCTCCTCCTTCCCTTTATTTCACACTGCCCTTTTTTTCATTAATCTCCAAATGGTCCAGCATATCTCAACTCGGTCAGCCCTGCTTCTTTCTCATTTGGTTCAACATCTCCAATTTGGTCAATAATGTCATCTCTTCCTTCTTGATTCATTCTTTAATTCTCCATTCACTCCTTTCTCTAATTCAGCCGCCACCTCATACTTTTATTCAATTCAATCCCAGCTGCAATTCGGTTCATGTCATCTTCACTTTCTTAAATGACTCCAATCGGTCCAACCTCCTCTTTCTTCAATAATCCCCATCGGTTCAGCATAAGCATTTTTCCAAAAATTCAGCCACCACCTCCTCTTCTCTTCTCTTATTCTTTAGGTTAAAAATGAGTTGTGCCTTGTTTGGATAAGAGATAAAAATCTGTTTTGGCATTAGACACAAAATTGCAACCACCAAACAAAGCCCTTACTCATTTAACCTCCTCTTAGAAAAAATGTGAAAATAAATTCTGCACTTGTGATATTCCAATTTTATCATTCATTAAGCTCCAAAATATCATCTTTGACCTTAACCACTAAAGTTATGCCACATCATCACCTGTAAAATTAAATTCACAAATTGCTCACAATTAAATAACAATGGGAATAACAAATATTAATTAAAAATATAACAATTTAACCACTTTAATTCCCAAATTATCCTTTCATTAAAATCTCACATTAACACTTGATTATGCCTAAAATATTCAATTAAGTCCAACAAAAGCCTAAGATTAATTAATAAAAAGATACAAATATTGAGCTCTATCACGGATGCAGCTAAAGAAGCTGTTTGGATCAAAATGTTCATTACTAAACTAGGGGTGGTGCCTACCATCTCAAATCCAATAGATTTATTCTGTGACAATAGCGGTGCTATTGCACAAGGCAAAGAGCCTAGGTCACATCAAAGGACCAAGCATATACTCAGACGATTTCATCTTATTAGATAAATCAATAATAGAGGTGATATAAAGATACGCAAAGTACCAGGAGAAGACAATGTTGCTGATCTTCTTACCAAGCCACTTGTATAGGAAAAGCATAAGCGTCATGTTAAGACAATGGGAATTTGGCAAATTAATGATTGTACCTAGGGCAAGTGGGAGGATGTTGTAAATTGTGCCCAAATAGCTAATCATTGTACTTTGAACATTATTAATTTAATGAAATTTCTCCATTCTGTTATCATATTATTTGCATGTTAACTGTGATAATTGTATCTATGGATAAATCATAAAGATTATCCTAAAATATCCCTGATCGGTTATCTATGTAGGAACAAACATGAAACAAGACTAGTATGCCTTTGATAAGATATGGAGATACGAATCAAAGTCTTAGACACTTGTAAGAGTATAAGGTGCTGGACCGACCCACTATGAGAAAGCTACATGGATCAAGTGATAAGATTTTCTCATGTATAACCACGTCATAATGCCCTTAGACCTAAGGTTATCATGGATTCCTACATGAGAGTTGCTAAGCTTTGAACTAGTCAAAAGTCACTTCTGACCGGGTGATGATAAAGGCTACGATCAGGCTTGGTGGTTTTTCATGCAAAGGAATATGAATGATTAAGATGGAATTTGTCCCTCACTTTAGTAGAGAGATATTACTGGGCCCCTCGATGAGTGAGTCTGAGAAATGTATGGCCATACTACGATGGAAAGGAGTTTACATTTCTATTGTCAGGCTATTTAGGAATCGAGAAAGTAATGGTCAGGAACAAGAGGATGACATTATCCATGCCTTATCCTTAACCGATATATTGTGTGACAAAAGTATAACAGGTTGCATCGTGTTAACGATCCTTATATGAATTGGGTAGTCATAATGTCTTGCTAGAGGCCGCTTACGACTTTTGGATTAGTATAGTTATTGGCCCACTGCCAACTGCATATGGGCCTATAGGGTCGCATACAAGAATGGCCCAACACAAGATAATATTTAATTTAGCGTGGATGAATTTAATATTTATATATATATTATAAAATTCGTTAATAATATTATATAGATATATATTTTTGAAATACATATCTTATATGTGTGTGTGTGTGTGTGTGTATTATATGATATAATTATATTGTGTTAGTTTTAAATTTAATCTATTAAGATATATTAAATTTAATAACTAACATCATAGAGATATAGTATCTCATATTTAATTTATGAAGATAACTTAAATCTAATGGCTCTTTATTTGGATTAAATAAATAGGTTAAATTAAAATTGTTGGACAGATTTAATTTAAGCTGAATTTATTTAATTAGCTCATCAAGATAATAATTGTTAATTAATTTCAAAATTAATGAAGATTAATTTTGAAATTCGAAGATAGCCCTCATAGGTTATAAACTTGATAGAGCAGATATACTCATACATGCATGAGAATTCTGAGCCACAAGGGAAACCCTAGGAAACATTTGGAGGTGCTAGCACACAGTCTCTGTTGGAGAGCATTCGTGTGGATACCGGTAGAGGGAGCGGACCTGAGGTGTGGGCTCCTAAATGCCATTGATAGATCCTCAATTAGGATCAGTAAAAATTTTAAAACTTTTCTGCTATGCCTGTCAATTCTAACAAGAGTAATGTCCTAGGTGCTAATGTAGTTGCATTTGACATTCATTTTCATGGATCTAATGATATGGTTATTTATCTAGGGCTATGAGAGGTCAAGAAGGAAGAGAAATGGAAGGCTTTGCAAGAAGCTTGAGTGGTTGGAAGAAAAGGGGACAAGAAGAAGGACTTTGTCCAAAGGATAGTAAACTTTCCTAACTTGCATAACTAGATATGTGTGCTTGTGTAATGATGTTTTAATTGCTTTGATGAATTGTATGAAGCATATGTAAATGAGTAAAGCTTTGTTTTATGTATACTGTGGCCATTAGTGTAATGTGTTAAACATTGAGCATGCATATATGTCATTATGTTGGCATGAATTTATGTAAGTAAGCATGTCATGCACAAAGCATTTCTTGCATGCATTTTTTAGCACTGTTTGCTATTGAGATTCCCATAAATCTCACCCTCCCCCAACCAACCATACAGGTGTGATTAAGTATAGAAGAATAATGCAAGAAGGTGTGCAAGAGGGAAATTATGACAAAAAAGTGAAGACTGGTTTATTTGTAAATGATTTAATCATTTAAGGTTTTTGGTTTGAGTAATCAATTGCCCATTTATGAGCAAAGAGTCTTGTTATAGTACTCTGATAGTAAAAACAAATAGTAACCCTTAAAAGAAAAATTAATATGGCAACTTTTAGTTTGGGAACTTTAATCACTGACATTCCTAAGCTAGAACAAGTGAATTAACATATCCGTATATGTAATAAGGGGCTTAAAATTAAGGTCTTATAGCTACCATTCGCGCCTACACCCTCGGTGTTTGTGACATCCTTATACCGCCCTCAAACCTATATTATGATACTGGCTGCCCTCTGGGTAATTCACACTTTCTTCGGGCTTACCTATTCCTTTCAGGAGCTTAACTATAAACTAGCCGAAGTAATTCACTTCGCAGTTCCTGTCACTGTATAACAAAGCATATTAGTATACTATCATATTGCCAGCACTACACGCACTGTGGTCAGAACCACTGTTCTAATACCAAAAATAAACACCCCGCCTTACATACCACTTGTTTTCAATATTAATCAGAGTAGCAATTGCGCAGTTTGGTGGGCATATAGGAACAGCAAAAATGTATGGATTTATTGAAACATATTGTTTGATTATATTACAGGAGTTTCCCACAGGGATTTGTACATAATAATTACAAACATTAAAATAATAAAACATCTTCAAATAACCAAGATCTCCTCTTGTGCTCGTCCAGAACCTTATGTTGCTGTTAATTATGATTTTACCCTCTGAGTTGTTGTCTACTGTTGAAAACGTTTTACATTTATGAAAAGGGTGAAATTCAAAGAATCTCAGAAGTAACATACAATTAGACATATACAATATGAAAATAAATATGCCATGCACTATGTCACGTAAAATGATAGAATGTTGTGTGCACACTGTCCAAAGCCAAATGACTGTTTGCAACCCTAGCTTACTCTATGCCTTCATTGGGTCCCAGACCACAACTAAGCTAATATGCATGTTCAAGACACAATGCTCATGTTACAGAAGATGGCATACAAAAATATACAATAATCACATAGTGCATGAAAGAAAGAGTTACTACCTGGAATTGCCCTTTCTTGCTTTTCTTGTCTATTCAATACCTTTGTTCCGGCTTCGGCTTAGGCTATTGCAAATTCTTTTAAAATTAGAGTTACAAGTAACTTGTTATTTCTTGAATTATTGTTACTAGTATAAATGATTTATTAAAAAGTACAAGTGTACACTATCATAAACAAGTAATACAGAAGTGAGTAAAGTATCGTTCCCATAAGAATTGATCACTAAGTACCAAAATGGGTAATTTTAATTCTGTTTAGTCCATCAATTAGTTGGTGATTGAGAGTACAAAATAAAAAAATGATTAAATATGAATGTAAATAATTTGAAAATAACTATGAGAAAAATCCCTAGGGATCATATTTCACTTAAAAAATTTCAGATTGAATCACCTATCTATTCTAGTCCAATTTATTCCACATGATTGATAACTGAGTTTCCCTAATTTACTTACTAGCCTCTTCCAAGGTCAAGCAATTCTATAATTAATGGCTAATCTAATATATCCCTATATGAATTGAAGCAATCAATCATGCATTAAAACTTATATGCAAATTATGGTTTCAATTATAGGATCTACACACATGCATCTCCTTCCGGTCTCAACATACATGCTGAAATCATTCAAAAGATGGCCAATCAATTGAAAGCATTAAGAACAATAATCAAAACTCAATCATGAAGGAAAAATTAAAACTAGATTTAATAAGTTAAGATTCAATCCGTCATTAGTAAATTACATAATCACCCTAGGAAAATGGAAATTTAACTCATGATGAAATTAAAAAAATCAAAATAAATTGAAAACTTCATAAATATTGCATGAAAATTAATTATTAAATTCTAAAACACAAAAATACCACTACAAGATGCATGAAAATGGAAAAAGCCTTCCATATAGGAGGTAAAACCTTCCATGTAGATGACAACCTATATCATCCATAAACGATAACTACTTAAGCCTTCCATGAAGGAGGTATTCATGAAGCAAAAACAATGCATGAAATTAACTTTAAGATGGTGTGTTTCCTTGTGTCTTGAGCTCCTCTATTTATAGGTCAAGGGGCTGCAGAAATTTTCACATTGTTAGGCATGCATTTTTACCTTAACCTACTAATATTAACCTCGTGGATGCCAAACTTCTTGATTGCAGCCTGATTTTGACAATCAAAACTATGGAATTTCATGATGTGATCTTCATGAAAGTTGTAGCTCTAGATCTTAGCTTGAAGACGCAACTAGAAGCTCCCCATTTCAACATTTTTATCTCAAGTTATGGCCAAATTAGTTGGCAAAGGTCAGTCTAGGATAAATTCACATTCTTAACTTCCAAGCAAAATTCAAAACCCTTGAAGGAAGGACTGGGTTTTTGCCTCAACATAAAAGTTGTAGAGTTTTTTCTTAGCTTTTATTCATATCCAGAACATACCAATCCGATATCTAGAGCTCCAAATATTGCTTGAAAATTGAAATAAGGTCAAATTTAGTATTTTTCCATAAATTCTATTTTATGCCAAAATCATTATTTATTTATCAATTACACCCTAATTCATTAAATTAAGCTTAAATATCATCCATAAAATCATCATATAAGGGAAAATAAATATGTAAATATTTTACCTATCAACTATTACTACCTTTAATCACAGTTTGTTGGTTATCTATCCAAGTTTCAACAATTTTTGAACACTGCAGTTCATTGTTTTTTAGAAAACTGACAGATGTTCAGTCAATTTTGGCAAATCATCATTAATTCGAGGAAATTTCAAATCGACTGGTTCCAAAGCCTATATACAGATATCTAAGTGTATTTTCATGGAAAAATATCCAAGGCTAGTCACTGTTATCACATTTGACCCAGAATTCGTCAAACTTCCCCTGTTCTAGATTGCATTCCAGAAACAGGGCATAACTTTGAAAAATCATATCTCTTAATCTACTCATCCAAAATTCATGTTCTACTCACCAAATTAAAGCTCTATATGTCTACTTTAATCCTGCAAAATTTCATAATATTTGGACTTGATTGACTAATGAAATTCATTGAACAATCAGATTGCCTCTAGTAAAAAAAATTAAATAGCACCTCCCCTTAACTTCATAAATTTCCAGATTTGCATACCAATATCCAAAAATCATGAACACATGTATTTCTACACAATTTCCTCTTCTATATCTAATGGAATAATCAAAATCATAAAATTCCAACTCCTTCCCCTGGTTCTGCTCATGGCCAAAACTTTGAACCCTATAAGAGAAGTTATATTTTCTTGATTCCACTTCCTTTTACTTATAATCACATGATTAATGATTTAAACATTCAATAAACATGGTTCATGGAAATTTTGGCAGCATAACATCTTAAGGTTTTATCCTCCATTTTCACAAAAGCAACAAAACCAAGCCAATATCCACAACAACCACTACCACAAGAACGCATAAGACAAGAGGATCAAAGTTTTGGAGATTACCTCTTGATTTTCCAACTTTCACTCTCTAGGCGCCACCAACCTCTCTCTCTCACTCTCTTCCCTCTTGATTTTGCTTGCTAACCATGATTTTCAAGATAAAGAAGGGATTAGAAGAGGTTCTAAGTGGATTAGGAGGCATAAACACTTGATTACAAACTTCTTACCTTGGATTTGTGCCTCTTGAACCCTAGCTCTTCCTCTTGTTTTTCAAGCTTTTCAAGTTCATCTCTCTCTCTCTCTATTTCTCTTGCTTCAACCGAAATATGGAGCCAAGAAAGAGATAAAAGCCCTCTTATAATATCTTCATCCACCTCCCTTCTTTATTATATTTTATTGCCTAATAAACACATGCTTATTTGTTTTAATTATCACCATCTTTTCCTTGGCCATTTTACTTGTCCGAAAATGAATGTTGGGAGGGAGTAATAATATGCCTTCAATTATCACATTTATCCTCCTCCACATAAATTTAATTAGAATTGCAATATTTGACTTTCTCATCATCACTTTTTTTTTATTTTGACCATATACCAAAAATTGCTCCAAATGGGATATTTATTTCCAATTTATTGTTTTCCCCCTTTTTATCTCTTTTTGAATAAAAATGGCCAAATAAATTGGGGAAAATAATTTTCTCTTGTTTTTTGCAGCAAATTACCATTTTGCCCTTACATTTTGTGATTTTCACATAAGCTGCCAGAATTCTCATCAAATTTTGAAAATTAATATCTAATTGTATAGATGTCCAATTGGTATGGTTCTAAAGGCTATGTGACCTTTATTAAGTCTATTTTTAGAAAACAATATATATCCTTTAGCCAACCGGAAGCTCATAATTCCCAGAATTTCCATTTTTTGATGCTGTCACAGAAACTTGCCAGTTTCACTGGGCTAACTTCAAAAATACTCTTTGTGTACAGCTCCAAATGACTTATTTGATCTATAATATTAAAATTTTATAAGTGTAGTTTTCTTCTGGAAAATTTTGCATTCATTGGACATCAACTTATTATCCAAAAACACATAAAAATCTCACTGCCATGCAGGAAAACACACTAGCAACAAATTGTAACTTTGCAAGTTGTTTCAATGATATGAAATTCATAACCAGGGGCTAGTAACCCACCTGATTCAGGCTTATTCTCAAACCTCTAATCCCAAAATTCAGGATATTACAAGGATGATAGATGTACAAATAAGAGTAAAACTTTAGTATGATAAGATTTGTGATTTTGTTTGAATGTTAGTGGATGTTTGAAAATTTATGATTTCTTGGGTATGAATCAAGATGCTTGTTCATTGAGATATTTTGAATGCCTAAAAAGATGTTTGATGAATTGTTTGAAAGAAGAATGTGGCTTGAGAGTTCTTTTTAGGCAAGGTGTGAGGGTGGGAAGTTTATTTAGACATGCATTTTAGTAAAACTTTAATGTTGATTGGCAAGAGAAGAAGCATGGGATCTACTTATTTATGACCCAAATGATGTCAAGAATTTAATTTATGTCACTTGTGATTAAAAAGGTTGTTTAAAGTTGCTTGATTTAATAATATAAAATGTTAGTGATTTAGCTGTGACTTGTTTATTGGAAAAACACGCAAGGTGTTTGTAGAATGGCGCAAAAGAGGAATTGTGTTGAAATTTAGACTTCCCAACATGTTATTAAATTGATTCCTAAAATATGTATGAAGTATGTGATTAAGTACTGTTGTAGAAAAATAAATGGAAATTTGAATGAAATATGTGCTAGAATTGAATGAAACTAATTATCATTATTTTCAGTGTGTGAAACTTGTTGAAGAGTTGAATTTGGAAAGTACGATAAATCTACACAATATTGTTAGGTAAAGCCAATGGTTAAACTTCTTCTTTTCAGTATTTTGAGATGTATGTAAAGTGCTCATTGAAATCTTTGAGAAAAGAAGCGTAAGGATTCGGATGATTGAGTGATGCTTAGAGGTAACTCTAGTACTGTAAGAATAATTGGGCGTACCTGGAGTGCGATTGTTTCTCTCTTATACCCACGTTAATCGTATCACAGTAGCGGAAGAGATTATGATGCACAGCAAATACACCACTATAGGAAGAAGAAAAGAGAAATATAGTAGAGGGAATAGGGATTCACAGTGATAGAGTTTCTGTATGTTAATTCAAGGATATCCCACAACTGAATCCCTTTACGCCTATTTATAGGTTCTATGCACCCCTTCCTCTTCTACTAACATGTCCTTCCATCAGAGAGACAAGATATCCTTTCGATTGAGAGATATATTGTTTCAGTGAAACAATGCCACTTGAAGAGTCATATTGCATCGGACAAAAAACATGACTCATAACATTTTGGATAATATTACATATATCCACCCAAACATTTATGTTATTTATACTTTGACCCCAATCTTATTGGGCTTGGGCCCAATCCACCAAGGGTGGACTAGGCTATTTTCCAACACCTCCCACTCACACTTGGTGGATTAGATATGTCTCTTTTTCTTCCTTCTTTCATACTAGGTGCTTTGCCGTGACCACGTAGGCATGACATCTGCATATAGGTGTATGTACTAGAAATCTCTTTTACAGAGACCAGCACAAGACAACCTTCATTGTGTAGCTTGATTTTAATATTGTGCCTTAAATATCCTAGATTCACTTATATACACTTTCACATAGCTAATCTAATCCCTTTTGAGTTAGTATAAAACTCAGATTGCCTTTCTAGTATGCATAGTATCCACATTTATGAAATTATCAAAAATAATACCATAAAAGGACATGTCTCAGACACTAGCATATTTGTGTATATTTCAAGTAATCTTCCTTTCGCCCAGATATCACTTCAATATACATCAGCCGCTTTCCTAACATAATACCATAGATCGCATCTATCATGATCGTAGGACATATGATAAAGTAGCAGACGCTGAAGCACACCTCTGTGATATTGTCAAAGTCAAAGGATATCATTGGAAGAATTAGAAACTTCCTGGGACTCACACAACAATTAAGCAGGGATCTTCTTACTTGCTTCCCTTTTGCGGTTCTTTAGCACATGTGGTATGAATCACATGCTACAGTGTTACTCTCACACCATAAGAGCGCACGTCATTTTTCATTTTGTTATTAACACTGTACAGACTTAAGTCTAGACACTCCCAGCATCTAAACCCAAATTCTTCCTTTCTACTCAGACGTCAATATTGAAGAATTTGTTATCTGGCTACAGGCATCATGGAAGTGGATATCCATGATTCGATCCATGCTAATGTTCATGTTTATGGATCTCATCTTGACACGCTACACTGTTGTCAAGGCGACATATAGTTTGTGTTTCTTCTCTACCATATCAGTATTCTAGCAGCTTTACCGGTGAACACAATTGTCTCATCTTTGCACACCCCTCCTGAGTGTCAAAGGTGGTTGCTCGTGTGAGAGAGACAACCTCACAAGCCTGTATGACATACTAGACATTGTATACTTTCACACAGACATTTATACTAATAATGATAAGTACTTCAATTAATCATAAATGTAATAAAGTCTGAAATTTTTTACATTTTACGTACACCAAGTGCCCCCACATGTTTTTTAAATGTTTCCTTGGCAATTGGTTTGGTCAGGGGATCAGCGACCATACTCTTGGTCGAAATATATTGTACAATAATAATTTTCTGTGCTATATAATCTCTTACAAAATTGTACTTAATGTCTATATGCTTGGTCTTACTATGATACTTAGGATCTTTAGTATAGGCTATGGCTGCAGTGTTATCACAATGCATTAATACTGGATTGGTACTCTCATTGCCAAATCCAAGATGTTCAATGAACCTCTTCAACCATAATGCCTCTTGTGCAGCTGCAGTGCATGCTACGAACTCGGCTTCCATAGAATGTAAAGCAATACATGTTTGCTTCTTGCTACTCCAACATATGGCGCCATTATTCAGTAAGAAAGTATAACCTGAGGTCGATCTTCGCTCTTCCTCATCTCTACCTAAATCAGCATTGGAATATCCAACCAGGCGTAGATCGCTTCCTTTGTAGCATAGTGCATAGTCAGAGGTACCTTTTAAGTATCTCATGATCCTTTTTACTGCTTTCCAGTGACGCTCACCTGGGTTGGACTGGAACCTACTTACCAATCCTACCGCAAAGCAGATATCTGGCCTTGTACACATCATTGCATACATTAAACTACCAACAGCACTAGCATAGGGAACTTTCATCATTTTCTTTTGATCAGACTCAGTTTTAGGACACATCTTATTGCTTAAGGTTACACCAGAAGCCACTGGGGTATCCAAGGAATTACAGTTGCTCATGTTGAATCGTTCGAGAATCTTTTTAATGTAATTTTCTTGTGAAAGATATAGGATTCTTTTTGAACGATCTCTTTGGATCTTAACTCCAAGTATATACTCTACTTCACCCATGTCTTTCATTTTAAAATTCAATAAAAGCCATTCTTTAATAGCTATAATAGAATTCAGATTATTTCCAGCCAATAGTATATCATCTACATATAAGGATAATATAACAAAATTACCCTCAAACCGTTTGATGTAGACACAGTGGTCCTCTTCAATCATTTAGAAATCATAAGAGGTTATTGCTTTATGAAACCTCAAATACCACTGTCTGGATGATTGCTTGAGTCCATAAATAGACCTTTTAAGTTTACAAACTTTATTCTCTTTTCCTTTTTCAATGAAACCTAATGGTTGTTCCATATAGATTTCCTCATCCAGATCACCATTTAGAAATGCAGTTTTAACATCCATTTGATGTAATTCTAAGTCCAAACTGTTTACTATTGCTAGAATAATTCTTATAGAATTAAATCGTACCATGGGTGAGAAGGTATCTTCATAATCTATACCTTCTTGCTGTGTATACCCCTTCGCAACTAATCGTGCCTTATACTTATCAATTGACCCATCCACCTTTCTTTTAATTTTGAGAACCCACTTGTTCCCAATGGCTTTTCGCCCTTTTGGTAGGTTAACCAATTCCCAAACTTTATTCTTTCTCATTGAGTTCATTTCTTCATCCATTGCCTTTTTCCATTCATCTTTAGCAGGACTGGATAAGGCCTCTAGTACCGAACGTGGTTCATCATCCCCATCAGGAGTAATAATAAGTGCTTCACTTTCTATTTGGAAGCGTCTTTTAGGGATACTTTCCCTGTTACTCTTTCTTGTAGGAGCTTCTTGCCTTTGTCTTTTCTTTTGTCTAGGTCTTTGTGTTGACATTTCTAAGCTCCCACTTAGATCTGTTAGAGCAAGCATTTCACTCAAGAGGGGGGTGAATTGGGTGATACTAAAAATTCGTTCGAAATATAATACTTTGACAGTGAATTCAAAACAGTAAAGAGAAAGGAGAAATATCAGTGTACACCGGGAGTTATACTGGTTCAGCCACAACCACTTTGACCTACGTCCAGTCCTCAGAGCTTCTCTAAGAGTTTCACTATAACTTCCAAGATTCAGTGGGTTCTTGGCACCACAGTACAAGCAAGTTCCTTCACCTGGACACTCGCTCCCCCTTACAAGTTGTAATCCAATCCCAACTCAAGGTTCCACAACCTTAAGTTATCTCAATAACAAATATTGAGTTTGAATGTAATATCTCTCTTACAGAGTGAATAAGAATCACTAAAGCATAGAAATACAATTACAACGTAAAAACAGAGCAATGAACTTGATGATACGTTTGTGTGTGTTCTTGTTGTTGTTATTCTCTATTTTGATGTTCCCATATATATAGACATGTTGGTGAAGACCGTTGGAACATTTTCCTTTCATCCGTTGAAGAGTGTGCAGCCACTATTGACTTTTCAGTTTTTGAAAAATATCCGTTGGCGGTAGGTGGGATTTGAACTTCTCATTTAACTTTCATTGCTTGATATGATTTCTTTATTGTTCATCTGTAAATAGGTTAAGAATACTAATACAATGAAAGATTAATCATATAGTAAGCAGAATGATGAATGTTGGAATGATTTCTGAATTTCTGAGTTTGCTTACTCAAGTAGCTACTCGAGTATCCCTTGAAGTTTACTCGAGTACTTACTCGAGTATCATCGGGAAAACTTTAATCAACTTCAAGTCAACAAACAAATATAAGATTACTCGGGTAGTGCATGGAATAAACTAAATCTCAAACCTTTGTAAATAGTTGTTTACTCAGGTACCTACTCGAGTAATGCACTCTTTTCTTCATAGGTTACTCGGGTACCAACTCGAGTAAACCTTCAAATAATCTTTTGGTTACTCGATGCTTTACTCCAGTAATGTTGGCAGAATTTCAAGGCCGAGAGCACATCAAGTTTGATTACCTTGTTACTCGAGTACATACTCGAGTAAACTTACTTTTTATGCATAACTTACTCGGGTAATGACTTGAGGTTTTCTTTCAAAATATCTCTGCATACTCGAGTACATACTCGAGTAATCCACTTAAAATAAAACATTAAATACTTCCATACTAGAATAATAACTCGAGGAAAATGAGATAGAATAAGATCAAGTTATTCGAGTACTACCTTCAAGTTTTCACTTACCTTAGAGGGTTACTCGAGTAGCTCCTCAAGTAACATTGGTAGTGGTACAAAATGCCGAGAGCACCACATTCTCTGAAACAGAGTAACTCGAGTACATACTCGAGTATCATTGGCAGGCCGAGAGCAACTGGAAAACTTTTACATGGTTACTCGAGTAACGTTGGCAGGCCAAGAGCAACTCCAAAGATTTACCTGGTTACTCGAGTAGGTACTTGAGTAACATTGGCAGGCCGAGAGCAACTTGAAAACATTTACACTATTACTCGAGTACTTACTCGAGTAACGTTGTCTGGTTACTGGAAGGTGCCTCTAGTTACTTCAAGTTTTGTCTCATTACTCGAGTACGTACTCTAGTAATGCCTTAGCAGAATTGCTTCTGATCAAGTTTCTCAGCATTTTCTCTTGGTCTTTCCTCATTACTCCAATGCTTACTTCAAGTGATGCTTATCCCTGTTATTACTTTGTTTAAACTTATTTATTAATTGATTCTTTTTCATACCATTCTTTTGTTATCATCAAAACATGAGATCTAACAAGATCAACATTTTGGGATGATTCAGGCATACCAACAGGTTCTATACTTATTTGTTCCTGTGTCTCATAAAGAGATACAGTGCGGTCAATGTCTCCCCTTTTAGGGAATTCATTTTCTAGAAATGTAACATCTCTAGATTCAATTTCAATTACCGTTCCATCTTCATTTTCACCTATGAAGACATATCCTTTGGACTGTTCAAAGTACCTTATAAAGATACATTTCTTTCCTCTAGGACCTAAGTTGCCATACTTATGAGAATTATCATGAATGTATGCAGCTGACCCCCATGGTCTAAGGATACTAAGATCCGGCTTGCGTTTTATCCATAACTCATAAGGTGTTGAAGTAACTGATTTTGAGGGCACACGATTAAGTACGAAGGTAGCAGTCATTAAAGCATCACCTCAATATGAAATTGGTAGATTTGCTTGTGCCATCATTGACCTAACCATGTCTAGAAGCGTTCTATTTCTTCTTTCAGCAACTCCGTTCTGTTGGGGAGTGCCAGGGATAGTTAGCTTCCTAATTATCCCTTTTTCTTCATAGAGCTCTTTAAATTGATCAGACAAATATTCACGTCCTCTATCAGTACGTAATACTTTAACTTTATTGTCTATTTGATTTTCAACTTCATTTACGTATCGTCTAAAGCACTCAAGAGCCTTAGACTTATGTGTGATCAAATAGACATGACCGTATCGTGAATAGTCATCAATAAAAGTGATAAAATACCAAGCTCCATGCCTTGCCGTCACACTCATAGGACCGCAAATATCAGAATGAATTATTTGCAATGGTTGTTCTGATCTTGTTCCCTTACCAAAAGGTTTTCTAGTTGCCTTATCTGCTAGACAACTTTCACACAAAGACATTTCCATATTGGATATGGATCCTAGCAAACCTTCTTTTGCTAGTTTAATCATTTTATTTTGATTAATATGCCCTAGTCTAGCATGCCAAATAGCCATATCAACAGTTGAATCAGAAGAAGTAGAAAAGCAATCATGTATATTATAATCATCAATAATATCCATTACAAAGAACTTCTTTGAAAGGAAAGCTAGACCATAAAATACAAAATTATAAAATATGTCTGCAACTTTATCATGAAAGTTTACATTAAACCCATAGTTCACAAGACATTTTACAGAAACTAAATTCCGTCGGATGTCAGGAGCATGAAGCACATCATGTAGGATCAAAGGCTTTCCACTACGTAAAGTTAATTTGCAAGTTCCAATGCCTTTAACTTCAATCTTTGCATTGTTGCCTACATAAAGCCACTTACATTTGACAGGCAGCCGACGGTATTCTACATAGGATCCTCGATCCCTCGTCACGTGGTCTCTTGAACCTGAGTCCAAAATCCAAGAAGAACAGATATTCTCTGTTAGGAAAACAGTGCTAGAAACATAGGAAACTGTTAGAATCGGCTGACACCCAAGAGGGGGGGTGAATTGGGTATAAGATAAAAACTTAAGAACTTTGAAATTCTTTTCGCATCTTAGAGGAAGCAATAAATATGAAAGTAATGAATCATAAATCATAGTTAGATATTTAAATGATATATGCTGGAAGTATAAGAGCTTAGGGAAGAGAATATACAAACTGTGATTTATCCTGGTTCGGCCCAATCCACGATGACCTACGTCCAGTCCCCAGGCTCCTCCTGAGATTTTCAATCCACTATCTTCCTCAAGTTTAACTGGGTACTTGAGAACCACTATACTTTCACAAGTTTGATCTGGGCACTTGTGAAGCCTTTACAATTCTCGCACTGAGATTACTCTCCCTTACACACCGTAAGATTACAACCAAGTTGCTCCCCCTTACACACCGTAAGAATACAACTTTGATGATAAAAGATTACAATCAATCTTCTCTCTTAGTGATTCATCAAATAACCCGGCAGATTACTCGAGTAAGGCCTCGAGTAAACACCTCCAAAATTAGACAATGCCATATTACTCAAGTGATTACTCGGGTAATCATCCCCAAAGGTACCATAGCTTCCGTATACATCATTTTAGCTTCGTATTGACCCATTCCAACTTCCGTATGATCATAGAAACCTCCGGTATCACTTCTAGGAGCTTGAATCATGATATTCTCATGTGATTTTGCAAGTTCTTCCTTCTTCAATCAATTTCTTCTTCTTTCTTCAATCTCTTCCTTCTTGTATTGCCACTTGATGATCATTCTTCATAACCCAACTAGATATCTTCTTGAATATTTTCAATCTTCTTCAATCTTTGCTTGATATTCCTATTAGCTATTGTAATGCCTTCTTTCTTCAATCCTTTATCTCTTGATTTTCTTCTTGATGATCATTCTCCACATATGAGGCATTATAACATCAACCCACAATCGGGTTTATGACTAATCTACAAAATATGCAACATAAAATATAGTAGTCAGTCAATGTAGAAGATAATTACATCATACAAACTTTTTGCTCATATTTAACATCTATATTTGACATCATCAAAACTATTCATATCTAACATTCTCCCCCTTTTTAATGATGACAAATCCTTCAAGAAAAATATGTATGAGTTATAAAAACTAAGTAAGAACAATATATTTTTCTTGCCTTTCTCTCCCCCTATTTGACATCAGCAAAAAGTTTGAAGTATAAAGAAGAAAGACTTGTAGAGAAGTAAATATGAAGTCAAATGAGAAATGTCATTCTCCCCATTAATCAAAATAAATGCATCAGGAAAACAAGTTTCTCTCCCCCGTTTTGAAAGTAGTTTCATTTATAATTTGATGCAAGTAAAAAAAATAATGGTTTTCATGAAAACAAATTTGAAACAATTTGGAAAGGTTTTCAAGAAAACTTCCATAGTCAAGAATATGCAAAGTAAGCTCAAAATATAAAGAGAGGGTTTAGAAATGCTCATTTGGATTTGGCAAGCTGAAGATTGATCCATGAAACCCATCGCCTTCCTTTCTTGTTGTGTTAGATCTAAGATATTATGTTCACCATACTTTCACTATGCAACTGTGATGGATCTTGTTCATAGGAGTTAACTGTTGCTGGCTCAATGGTAGGCTCTGAAGTGTGCTCAATAGAAAGCTTAGGAATAGCCTTCCTTAGAATGCTACTAAAATCATCCTGACTTGTGCCTTTTGTTGCTTTGAGGGTTGTAGCCAGTGTTAAATCATCTTTCCTCAAAGTTGATAGATTCTCCAATTGAGTTGAGCTTCTGTTCAGCATGCTCATTGCTCATTTGTATTGGCATATGTATTTATTGCTTTGAATATTGCAGCCAATTTATCTCCCTTGATTGATTGTTAAAGCATATGTCATCATATATGCTCCTTTTAGTATGCTGAGGAATGATCTTGCATAGAACAAATTCTCCTATTATAAATAAAAACATTCTTGCAAGGAGAATGGTTGGTGCAATCAAGTATTAAATTTATTGTACAAAATCAAAGTCATCCTCTCTATATGATATGTTGAAAATTAAGATTATGAAAGGAAGATATATAAATAACTCATCATCAAAACTAATTAAAAATAGAAAATTCAGATGAGTATGTTAAAAAGATTTCCTTTCAATAAAGGAGATGAGTTTTTTAAGATATAAAACACGTATGAATGTGAAGCTCCCCCTTAATGAATACATGGCTTAAAAGAAAAGCATTATGAGGAATATAGTTGATAACTCTCCTAGATTTTTAAAATCATTAGAAATTTTGTAGAGATTGTGAAAGTATGAAGATTTGGAGAGAAATTAAGTATTGAAAATAATAATGCTATTCAAGGTTTTAAGGCTGTAACCCTGTATTACTTGAGTCATTACTCAAGTGTTCACTTTGAGTGATGCAACTCAGAGAATTTGAATTAAAGAATACAATACCTCACTCGAGTAATATCGTAATCACTCGAGCCATAATCCTCTGAAGTCCATTAATGCATCATTGGCTAGTCATTGTCTGTCGATGTGATCAGTATGGAGGAATTTTGAAGCATAATTTCTGTGATCAGTTAAGCATACCAAGATGAGCTTGGAATAAGGCCTTAAGTTCCGGTTGATCAAATCACAGAATCTTCTATTCTTGCCATTCACAGAAGTAATGAACTCAACATTGTTTGTAGCAAGCTCTATGTGATTATTGAGCTCCTTTCTCAGATAGCCTTGGATAGATGGACCAAAGAATGAAGGACCAGGGAGACCAGCTCTAGCAAAATGTTGTAACTCATATATTCTTGAAGTCTCAGCTCTCATCCTCTATGCCTCTTGTGTTAACTTGGAGTGAGATTCAGACTTACTTGGAGTAATTGCAAATTACTTGAAGGTCTACTTGAAGTAATTGCAGATTACTTGAAGTAACTTCTGATTACTTGGAGTAAGTCCTGTAGAAGTATATATATATATACCTCTTGTTCTTTGAAAGACATGATCTCTCCGACGTTCCTCTCCTTCTCACTAATAATATAGGCCATTGTGTGATAATCCTTTCATGATGCGATTGAATTAGCCTTACTCACCATAGCTCTAGTATAGATATATCATATAATTTTGTGAAATTATAGAGCTAGGATTGTAGTTGAGAATCCTCATAAGCTCACCAAGCTTGATGATTCTGTGCATCTTAGCATCTTCCTCTAAACATCTTTTGATCACCTTGGAATGATAAGGAAGGTGGGTAGGCAACAAAGATTCATATTGGCTATACTTGTTCTTTGGCCTTAAGTTGCTTTGAGATGAATCTCATCTAGGTTCACTTAAGAGATTTTCTTCTTCTTTTTCTTTCTCTGGCTGCATCACTAGCTACTTACTTGTGGTGTCACTTAAATGATACCACAGATTTTGCTTCTGCTCATATTGCAATACTGCTAGTCATGCCTTCTCTATTAGCCTTTGATCTTTGTATCCAAAAGTAGAGCATTTTGATCAACTCCTGCAAAAGTATAAATAAATGCTCTTTGGTACCCAACTTTCTCTTGGGTCCATATAATATTAAACATTATAACTCTTACGTTCTTATATAATTGAATCATATGATAGTTGAGCAAAGAGTATAATAATCAACAAAGACCAAAATATAATTTTACCCAATTGAATAAATTCAAGCAATTAAATCATAAAGGGTAACGAACAAATAATACCAAGAATGATGATTTCAAAGATCAATGACAATTTGTAAATACACTTTAAAAGATATGTTATTGATAAGATTTTCATGCAAGGCAGGTAAGTCAGATCAAAGAGAGTTGAAAATCTATTTATAATGACCAACTATAATGAAATGATAAATTATGAATGAAATCAAATTTCCCAAGAATGATCATGAGATATGCACATTGTTTCAAATCTCAGATGTAATTTCAAATTATAACAATGTATTGTAAAATTGAGATTTTGAATATATGCAAAACTCATCTTTGAAATATGTTTATAATCAATGTTCATGTTGAAAATGGTGAAAGTTAACAGTTTAAGTATACATATACAAGAAAGCTTCCTTTTTAAAGAACAACTAAAATAACATGTTAGACATTGGAGTTTAACATGTTTGAGAATTTTCCCAAGAGCAAAAGTCATATTAAAAATGAATTAGCCAAAAAGGCTTAATTTTAAGGATGTATATAAACACAATGACTTTGCTATTGACCAAGAGATAAACTTGACTTTTAGAGATGTGTCTTGAAGAATAGGGATATTCAACTCAAAAATTTGAATAGAAGGATCTAGTTACTTGAAGAATGGATGAAGAAAAATGGTAATAAATTTGAGCAACAAGATGAGTATAAGAATTTATGGACGATAAAACACATACTCATTGATCCAAATGACTAGAATTCTAGAATATTATCCTAATAAGTTATTCCACTATAATGGTTAATGCATTAAGATTTAATGCACTAATATGAACATTCATAATGCTTGGAATAACGTGACCAACCAATGATTTATGCATTAGGCATAAAGCTTTTACATATTGGATTCTTTCTAGGAAATACACTTGAAACTCATATAGATAGTTAACTTGTTAGACATAAGGTCTAACTTGTTAGAAAATAATGGTTGAGGAGTTCAAGCATTGGATAACACATTTAAGATTAATGATCAATATGTCAATGATGGGGAAATACTCTAGTGGAAGAATTTGAAGCATTTCTGATTTACAGAATACATAAATATTAACTTCCAATTTTGAAACCAATTTAAATGCAAACAATATATAAGTAATTTTCAAATAATGTGTATGCATTTTTATAAACAAGATGATTTGGAATCTAAGTATATTTTTGAAATGTACTTTTCAAAACTCAAATACACAATTTCATTTTAAGTCCATTTAGCAATCTAAAAACAGTTTGAAAACCATAAATGATTGATTGCTAATGGTATGCAATTTTATAACACATGATGAAACCAAAACACATTTTTGAATTGTGCACTTCAAAACATAAATTGATAGATAAACTATGCACAATTTCACTTATCGTTCATTTAGCAATCAAATTATCAATCATGAAGGATTGATTGCTAAATGAATGCAATAATGAACAAATTCTCATTACTCAAAATAAATAATTCATATAATCACAGTATAGAGTAAGGATTAGATATCACCGTAATTTCTCTTGTCCTTGTGACAGCTTGCTTGATTTTGGTGGAATAATATTGGTTTCTCTCCTTTGCACAATCAGCACCAAGATCCAAACTCCGAATTTCAGCATCATCAAGATATGAATGTGGTCATAGTCTTGAGAAGCTTTTTCTTATTCTACAGAACTATATAAATTTCTTTTCTTCATGGTATCCAACATTGATTGGATCCATTTCTTGTTAGCTTGTAGGAATCAAGATAAAATTCACATGCTCTAAGAATATAATCAATTCGAGGCAATTGCGCATAATGAATTAAACATATCTTTATGCATAAAAGAAATATTTTCTTTTCAAATCATTATATATGCATAAAGAATTATCCTGTTGAGCATTGCAATCCCTTTATAAATAAATCTATTAAGTGGCTTTTTTTTAAAAGATTTGAAAACATAATTTCAAAATAGTTTACAATGCTCATTCCTAAGGTTCCAAAATATAAAATCTCAAGAAATATTACAGACAATAGTATAGGAGATTTTATCATTGTGTACCTTTGCCTTAGATACTTGGAGGATTGCTTTTGCTTACCCACTGCATCTTTCTAGGATGTTGATACTTTGAATATTTTGCTTTGGGTGTTGGCAATCGTCTCTCAAAATAGATAGACTCCAGGAGTCTTTTACTTGATGCTTGAGAGATCCTCCTTTTCTTGTTCTCCTCAAGATAGTTGAGCGGTACTCTATGGTAGTCCATTCTTGATGTAGAACGTACTCTTTTTCTCCATTGCATTTCTTTGTGATTAAACTTTTCAGTTCCAGCAATGGGTGCTCTGAGAGTTCTTCTTTTCGATATAGATGGTATGAACCTCTTTCTTGGTGCATGAGAAACTCTTGGTTTCTTCTTCATCATCTCCGTACCCTTATGTTCATTCTTCTTATATTCAATCTGCATACATAAAGTGTAACCCCCTGTCTTAAATAGCGTAATTATAATTCGATATTACGTAATTAAATTGGTTTAGAGACCGTCGAATAGTTCAAAACTCATTTAGAACTCCCTGTGAAGTAGGGACTTTATAAAATTTTCAAAACTTCTTTCCTATTCCGATCTCAAGTTCAATTATCGAATATAATCACCTGTGCAGTTAATTCACATTCATTCATATCAGAATATCTAATAGCAATCCCGGCAACCCCCGGGTTCTATTCATACACAAAAAGCGTTTACAACCTCCATATAGGGGACTACACAACTACGTTCAACTATTCTTTACAGCAACCATAATATACAGACACCCTGTCCAACAGGTTTAACCAACATAACCAAAATAAATGTCCCTACAGGATTCTAACCGCTCCGGCTTGTACGCTTCTCCTTAGAGCCACTCGCCCTGTCTGAAAGGTTAGTTAAAGGAAAGAATGAGATTCAAGAGAATCCCAGTAGTAACAAAACATTTATACCACACATAAGCACACAGCATGTAAGCAAATCATCATACAGCAGCAGCACCACAAATCACACTCCACCCTCATCCCCTTTCTCCGCCGGGAAGGCACACCGCCTAACCCGAACCGTTGTTAGCTACTCAGGGACTATTGGCGTGGCAGTGCATACATATAGCCTTATAGCCCATACAGCTATTCGGCTTTCACAAATGGCCCGTCGGCCTCCACAAATAGCCTTTCGGCTCACATAATCACATATATCACACCTCATCCTCATCCCCTTTCTCCGCCGGGAAGGCACACCGTCCTAACCCGAACCGTTGTTAGCTACTCAGGGACTATTGGTATGACGGTGTTTACACATATTCACAATGTCGCAGCATACGAGTTTATCACAAATCAATGATAATACACACATACAATGCATCACATATGGTACGAAAGAAAAGTTACTACCTCGTTCCTTCCTGACGTTTGCAGGCTCAGTGGGCTCACGAGGACGGCAAATGTCGAATCCTATAAACCAAAGTAGGGACAATAAATCAATCTCTTTTCCAAGTTTCCTAATTTCATAATACTTTATGTTGGTTCTCATTTAGACTCTTTAGGTGGATATTTTAGGCCTAAACATATGCCTAAAGGGTTGGGAAAGACTATACCCAAAACCACCTTTCAAAAGTGCAAAACACATATTTTTGGGGGTGGGCCGCGGCCCAAAATCCTTGGGCTGCGGCCCAAAACTGCCCAGAAACATTTGGGCTGCGGCCCAGAATGCTTGGGCCGTGGCCCAAGGCTGTCCAGAGACGCACAGAAACATTTGGGCTGCGGCCCAACATCCTTGGGCCGCGGCCCAAGAAAATCCAGTTTCTGGCTGAACTTCCAAAAATCATAACTAATTCAGGAAAAATCGAAATGGGGTGATTCCAAAGCCAAATGAAAGCTATTTAAGTCCTATTTCAAGGAAAAATATTGGCCATAACTAGAAATCACCACAAAAGTCCATATTTACCAAAAACCTAACATTGTACCAAAACAGGGTCCAGCTTTGATGCCAAACTTTGGACAGTTCAAACTCCCAGCTCAAAAATCGAAATGACACAAAATTTATGTCCATTTTGAAGCTTGAGATGTGAACTTTAATACTGGAAAGTTTCATAATTTTTCAACATCATTTGCCCAGTCAAAACGTCCACACCATCTGACTGCCCAAAACAGGCTTACATTGGACAGATTTTCCAGATTTTGCCAATTGGTTTCCAATGGTCCCTAATTTCAAATCACATACTATTTTCACACAATTTGGCTTAAGGAACACATTGGAACCATCAAAATGACCAAATTCAACTCCCATTAACATATTGCTCAACAACTACTACATGTCTCACTCTTGATCATAAAACCACTCAAAACTTCATTCTAGCAAATTTCCCTTATTCAACTTCAAATCAAATTCTAATCACTCCCAAGTGCCAAAACTGACCAAATGAACAGTGATACTCTAATCAAAACCTACCCTTCACTTAACATCATAATTAGGTTAAATTTCCAGAATTCTCATTGATTAAGCAAACATCATAACATATATACCAAAGTTCATCATAAACCTACCTCTTAAACTTGCTGAAATCAACACCTTGATTCCACCAACTTTCATATTTGTCCAACAATCAAACACCACTTTTCACAAATCTGAAAACATAGCAAGGGAGCTCTTAACCATTTGAACAAAATCAATGAAGGTAAAGTGAGCATTTAGAGTTAAATACTCACCTAAAATTCCAACCCTTTCTTTCTCTTTCTTGCTTAACTTCAGCGAAAATGGAGAGAATGGAGAGAGATGAGAAAGAAATGAGATATTGAAGATGATGATTCATTGTTTAATTGCTCACACACACATACAGCCGACTTGAAAGGGAGAGAGAGGTAGAGTTTGAAAGTTTTGACTTCATCTATGATCCATAATTTGACACTTGGCACCATCTCCTTCTCCCTACCATGATTTCACATAGTTTCCCATGCACAAGATTCCACCCTTTGGTCTTTCAATCTTAGCCATTGATCTTGATTACCAAGGGGTTTCCTCAATGATATCTAATCAGTCGGTTGGTAAATTTACCGTTTTGCCCCTGATTATCACAATGCACAATTATCTACTTCAAAAATGCTCAATTAAGATTAATTACATCACTTTGAAGTTACTAATCCTTGGTCACAATCCAGGATATTACATAAAGTATAGAAGAACATTTTGGTACCCACATATACTTGGGTCCTTGATTGTTAGGATTAGACATTACTTGTCTTTTTGGAACCCAAGCATATTTATTTCTCAAATTAGAATTTCTTCTAATATAGCATGTGTGAGAAATATGACCTGATTTACCACAATAATTGCAAATAATATGATGATATGCATTATAAGATTTTATGCAAGTATTGTGTTGATCAAGAAAAGATGATTTCGAATGATCAGTTTGCCTAAGTTCTTTCTTCCCGCATGAATTTCCAGCATGATTGAAAATCTTTTTGCTTTTCTCAATAGAATCAATAATTGGTTGAAAAACAATTTTATGCAAGCTTTGAAAATCAGTTTTACGAAAATCACAAGAAGAATTGGAACTTTTTACCTTAAGTTCATGTTGAGCTCCAGAGAGTGAATTTTCTTGTCCGTCCATAACGAGCTCTTTTCGTGAATCATTTTCCTCTTGTTCTTCTATGTTGACAAGATCATGGAAGTGTTCTATGATTTCTCCTTCTTCATTGTCAACTTCCACTTGTTCATGAATTGTGGATATATAGCTTGTAGTCTCACATGAACTGTCAACACTTTCAACTTCAACACACTTGTTAGAAGTATACAGAGAATCAAGAGTATCCCAAATATCTTTTGCAGAAAAGCAAAATCTAATTTTCTCAAAATCATTTTCAGTTAAAGTACTATACAAAATTTTCATTGCTCTAATGTTTAACGAAAATATTTTCTTTTCTTTTTCTGTCCAATCCTTTCTTGGTTTGAAATCAAAGGTATTTGTAAAAACATTCCACATATCATAATCAAAGCTTTTTATGAAAGATGTCATTCTAGCTTTCCAAAACCAAAAATCAATATCTTTCAAAATAGGTGGAACAGTGTAGTCAAAACCTTCAGAAAGCATATAACACCCAAAATTAGCCATTATAAACTCTTGAGACGGTTAAGTCCTTTAAACAAGAGTCCGGCTCTGATACCAAATGTTAGAATCGGCTGATACCCAAGAGGGGGGTGAATTGGGTGTAAGATAAAAACTTAAGAACTTTGAAATTCTTTTCGCATCTTAGAGGAAGCAATAAATATGAAAGTAATGAATCATAAATCACAGTTAGATATTTAAATTATATATGCTGGAAGTATAAGAGCTTAGGGAAGAGAATATGCAAACTGTGATTTATCCTGGTTCGGCCCAATCCACGATGACCTACGTCCAGTCCCCAGGCTCCTCCTAAGATTTTCAATCCACTATCTTCCTCAAGTTTAACTGGGTACTTGAGAACCACTACACTTTCACAAGTTTGATCCGGGCACTTGTGAAGCCTTTACAATTCTCTCACTGAGATTACTCTCCCTTACACACCGTAAGATTACAACCAAGTTGCTCCCCCTTACACACCGTAAGAATACAACTTTGATGATGAAAGATTACAATCAATCTTCTCTCTTAGAAGTGAATAAGATGAACACTGAAGTACAATACAAATAACTTCTCTCTCAAAGGTAAATAATATAGAAGCTAGAGAAACAGAGAGTATGTGTGATGAGCGTTGGTGTCAGGATGTTGACATTTTGATGATGTATGCACACTTAGTCCCTTCTGTTATGGATGATCTTCTATTTATAGTTGATGAAGGTTGATGACCGTTTGAGCATAATATTTCCGTTGGAGTGTGGCTTCTTCAATTTGAAAACTAGCCGTTGTGAACGTTGACGCTTAGCTTCCGTAAATTCACCTTTTGACTCTTCACATCATATCTTCATTGTATTCCTGGAAAAATACATCAATCACTAATATAATGAAGTATTAGAGTGATTAGAAGCAAGAAGAATGAGTTATATGATCATTCCATTGATTTCTAGAATCTTCGGGACGCTGTTCTATTTTTCTGGGAAGCATTACTCGAGTACTTACTCGAGTAAACATCAAGTTTCTTCACAGGTTACTCGAGTGGCTACTCGAGTGACCTTCTATTTTCTGCATAGCTTACTCGGGTAGTGACTTAAAGTTCTCTCTTCATGCACAGTACTTTACTCCAGTAGTGACTTAAAGTTTTCATCAATAACTCTTCATGTACAGTGATTTACTCCAGTAGTGACTTGAAGTTTTCGTCTAAACAGTGCTTTACTCCAGTAGTGACTTGAAGTTTTCGTCTAAATAACTCTTCATGTACAGTGATTTACTCCAGTAGTGACTTGAAGTTTTCGCATGGTTACTCGAGTACCTCCTCGAGTAACATTAGCAGTCGTACAAAATGACGAGAGCAACTGCAAGTGACCTACATGGTTACTCGAGTACTTACTCGAGTAAAGTCTTTTGTTTTTAACCAGTTACTCGAGTGGTGCCTTCAAGTAAATTCTTGATTTTTGACTCGAAACATGGCAAATTATATATCATCGGAAAGCCCTCATTATCTACATTCCAATGCAACAAAAATCAGCTCCAAACTCATTGTGTACAGAAAGTTATGATCCAAAGAGTATCTACTGTTCTTAGACAATCCTGAAATCACGAGCAGCAACTTCCAGAAGTCATAGATCTTAGGATATAGCTTCAAATGTGACAAATTATATATCCATGGAAATTTCTTTGAGTCTTCTTTCATATGGCATAGGTTTCGTCTCAATCCGATATGTATTTTGAGAGTTATGTCCAAAATACCGAAGCTATCCTGGAATATGACGGTGATTCATGAGTCAAATTCAACAGATCATATCTCCCTCATCTGAACTCCTTTGAATGTTATCTTGGTGTCAAAAGTTCGTGTTGGAAGTCTAGTTTCATATGCCACCGGTTTCATATCAATCTGACATGGGGTTAGAGAGATATGCCCAAAATACCGAACCTATATTCTGCCGCGAGAAAACAGAGTACCCATTACTTCAAGTGCCGCCTCGAGTGATTCATCCAATAACCCGGCAGATTACTCGAGTAAGGCCTCGAGTAAACACCTCCAAAATTAGACAATGCCATATTACTCAAGTGATTACTCGGGTAATCATCCCCAAAGGTACCATAGCTTCCGTATACTTCATTTTAGCTTCGTATTGACCCATTCCAACTTCCGAATGATCATAGAAACCTCCGGTATCACTTCTAGGAGCTTGAATCATGATATTCTCATGTGATTTTGCAAGTTCTTCCTTCTTCAATCAATTTCTTCTTCTTTCTTCAATCTCTTCCTTCTTGTATTGCCACTTGATGATCATTCTTCATAACCCAACTAGATATCTTCTTGAATATTTTCAATCTTCTTCAATCTTTGCTTGATATTCCTATTAGCTATTGTAATGCCTTCTTTCTTCAATCCTTTGTCTCTTGATTTTCTTCTTGATGATCATTCTCCACATATGAGGCATTATAACATCAACCCACAATCGGGTTTATGACTAATCTACAAAATATGCAACATAAAATATAGTAGTCAGTCAATGTAGAAGATAATTACATCATACAAACTTTTTGCTCATATTTAACATCTATATTTGACATCATCAAAACTATTCATATCTAACAGAAACATGTGAATTTACATAATCCACTAGTACCTTTTCACTCTCATTTCGCTCAGTGCAATCCCGTGCGAAATGACCCATCTTTTGGTAGGCAAAGCATTTGACCTTCTTTAAGTCATTTTTCTTCTTCTTCCCGCCCTTTTTTCCTTTCTTCTTGAATTCCTTTTTGCCTTTTACAAATTTATTCTTGTCCTTCTTTCCATTCTTTTGGAATTTATTCCCCTGCCCAGACGCCTTTTAAAAACAAAAAACCTTTTTTTTTTAACGAAACGACGTCGTTTGGGAGGCTGGAGGTTGTCTTCAACCTCCAGCCGAGTCGACCCGGACCCGGTTGCAGGCGTGGGTCGGGTCCGTCGACCTGGAAACTTCTCTCCTCCGTATCTCCTTCGTCCGACGTCCGTTTTGGGTGTTCTTGGTGTCTTTTTCAATCATTTTTTTGAGCTCAACGCAATGGGACTAATTTTAAATCCTAATTCTCTGATTTTAAAATATCCCAATACCAAAAACAATTTCGTTTTTCATGCTTTCTCTCTCTAAGTTCTTTTGTTTTATGATTCTAAATTTACATATAAAGCATACTCTCAAACTCAGAAACATAGTGAAAGCATTATACATATATTATCATGTTAATCTCAAGAACAAATATCAATAAGTTCCCGCACGCATATATATGTGACTATAAAAATATCATATAGATCTTTGAAAATAATAACATACACATCATATTATCATAATATGAGCATTACAATCTCATACAGGCTAAACCTGGCTCTGATACCATGTAAGAATAATTGGGCGTACCTGGAGTGCGATCGTTTCTCTCTTATACCCACGCTAATCGTATCACAGTAGCAGAAGCGATTATGACGCACAGCAAATACACACTATAGGAAGAAGAAAAGAGAAATATAGTAGAGGGAATAGGGATTCACAGTGACAGAGTTTCTGTATGTTAATTCAAGGATATCCCACAACTAATCCCTTTACGCCTATTTATAGGGTTCTATGCACCCCTTCCTCTTCTACTAAGATGTCCTTCCATCAGAGAGACAAGATATCCTTTCAATTGAGAGATATATTGTTTCAGTGAAACAATGCCACTTGAAGAGTCATATTGCATCGGACAAAAAACATGACTCATAACATTTTGGATAATATTACATATATCCACCCAAACATTTATGTTATTTATACTGTGACCCTAATCTTATTGGGCTTGGGCCCAATCCACCAAGGGTGGACTAGGATATTTTCCAACAAGTACCAATGAGATAATTACAAGTTAAGTAGTATAAGAACTTGTATTAAATGGATTATCTAAATTCTTAGTACTCAAGAAAAATAAATGTCAATGGTTTTGCTTTGAGGGAAATTGAAGTGTGGATGGAATGTAAATTTGTATAATGTAAGAACTACAAGTCTTACTGAACGAGACATTATGAAAACTTTAAATAAACATTGATTGAAGTATTAACATTTTGTTTTGGTATAGGAAGAGATTGAAAAGTGGCATAGTTGGAAGTTGATGACACACTGTTTAAAGTGAAACCCTTATTTGCTTATTGTCTTTTTGTTCATTCAACAATTTTGTTTTACATATGCCTTTAAGTAATGTGATTATGAAGGTTATGGGAGAAATTTGAAGATATAAATTATGAATATTTTGTAGAACATATCCTTTACAAGAGCAATTTTTCATAAACTCAAAGAAATGATTTTTTTTTTAATAAGTTTGTTAACACTTTTATCAAAGGAACTAGCACAGAGCACTTGTTACTCGTGGGTCTGTTACCTACGCTTGTTTCATAGCCTTAAGTCACGCTTGGTTACTTATCATCGTAAACTTTGTATCCATGCTTATTTTCATGACTTCAAGCTACGTTTGGTCATTTACCCTTGTGGACTGTGTGTTCACGCTTTTTTTGTAGTCTCTAGGCTACGCTTGTTATCATAGCCTCTGTGCTACGCTTGTTTCTACGGCATCCATGCTACACTTGTTTCTGCAGCCTCCGTGTTGTGCTTGTTATTTGTGGCCTCTATTATGCACTTGTCATTCGCTATGTGTTAGTTTCTCTATTGAAACAGGTCTTTAGAAAAGTTAATAACAATGTTTTCATGTTTAATTCTTTTTATTAAAGTGATCTTCTCTTAATGATGTTTTTTTAAGCTGCGCTTATGATTATTCCTTTGGTTTATACTATTGTTAAATAAATATTTGAAATAGTGAGGCATGGTTCTTCTATCTTGACAAATTAATTAATCATGATTCAATAAGTATTTATGTATGCACTCCTAAATCATCCTAGTAATGAATTGTGTTATGAGACAATTTGCGTTTCAGATAGGAGAAAAGATCCGACTCCTTCATCTGTACCTTAAAGTGGACCATCTACTTATCGAATAATCATATTAACTATTATGGTTAAGTTATTATTATAAAGTTCATTAATTCATTGATTGAAGAGAAAAGTTGCTCCACGAAACTTATAGACATGATGTCTATTCCTTATTTGTATGTGTATATAGACAGTTTGAGAGAAATGATTTTATATTTTAATTAGTAGAAAAATTAAATTAAAAAAGGCTTACCAAGTGAAGTCACCTTACACTTCGTGCCGGTCATACTTTAATTTTTTTAGGACATGAAAGAATGGTATTAGAGCTTTGGTTTGCTTTTGTGATTTGTGGCAAGTGTTCTATCTTCAATAGGTCTCAAATACATATTTCAACCGTAAAGCATGAGAGTACTAAGGAAGCTCAAATATGTTTAAGAAGGAGAATAATTGCATCAACTAAAATTTTTTTAGATTCCTACCTCTTTATATTTGATATTTTTCAAAATATCACCTTTTTAGATAAATGAATACTTCACTGTTCTTTGTGAAAAACTATAATGCATTGTCCATAACATTAATTAGTATATCAATAAAGAATATATTAATAAGTTGTTAGATTACTTAATGGTTCTTTGTAAAGAATCGTAATGTATTGTCAAATAATTTTTTTTATATTACAGGATACGTAATGATTTTTTATAAAGAATCGTAATATATTGTCAAATAAATTTTCTTTTTTAGAAACCCACCTTTTTACATTAATAATACTTAATAGTTTTTTGTGAAGAACCATAATATATTGTCAGATAACTTTTTCAGAATTCAACCTCTTTATATTTGACATTTTTAGAATCCCGTCTTCTTATATATGACGGTCTTCATTTTTAATCATTAAGTAACTTTAAAGAATATATAACAATTATTTATAAAAAAAATGGTCAAGTATTATGAAATAATTTTTTTAGAGTCACGTCTTCTTATATGTGATGATTTTCATTGATAACTTTTAGGTATTCTTAAAGAATATGTAATGGTTTTTTGTAAAGAAATGTCAAATATTGTCAAATAAAATTTTTTTATAATCCCACCTTTCCCGCCTCCATAAGATATTAATAGATATTATTTATTAGACTAATGTCTTAACATATTATTTTTTATCTCAAAAGTATAAATCTGAGATATTATTATATATAATTATATCTTAATATATTGTATTTATTTGAGAAGTATAAATCTGAGATATTATTAGATATTGTTGTAATTGTTGTATACTTGTTTTTATTGATATAATGTTGGAAGTTGAATCTTTTGTAAGTGTTAAATGGTGGTTGTTTCGTAAAAACTGTCATATTTGTTACTAAATAAATGAAGATTATTAACTATACAACCGTTATTTTTGTATTTTCGTAAATTCCACCTCTCAATATATGACAGTGCTCATATGGTATGTTTTAGTGTTATATATTATTGTGCGATCTTCACCTCGACATACATGACATTTATTTAATGTAACCATTATTTATTAAGTATTATATATGACAGAATCTGTACTAGTTCTCACAATTAACAATAATGTGGCTTTTCATTTTTCATCAAGCTTTTAATTAACATTTAATTGACTTTTCATTTTTTCCCGTTAATTTTAACGTTGCAACAGAAGGAGACAAGTTAGAAATAATATTATTAAAATTTAAAAAAATTACTAAAGTTCCTAAAAAATTTGAGAACAAAAATGACAATTATGTTCAGATAATAATTCGACAATTGTTCTATTAAATTTTTAAATCCTTATTAATCCTTATTTTTTGTCCTTTTTCTTTTTTGACATATGGTTTTTCTCTTTGTTTAGCTTTGTTTTTATTTTTCCCTTTTTCTTATCATTGTAGTTTATTTCATATTTTTAATCTTTTATTTTATTTTCAACCACTAAAGTTTATTATTTTCTTATTTTTATTCATTTTCATATTTAATAATTTGACAATTATTATATAAAATTTTTAAATCCTTATTAATCCTTATTTTTTGTCATTTTTCTTTTTTGACATATTGTTTTTCATTTAGTTTTTTTTATATTGATTTTCTTATGTTTGTATTTATTTCATACTTTTATATTTTATTTAATTTTAATATTTTATTTTTTTTAACCTCTAAAGTGTATACTTTCATTTTATTTTATTTTAATATTTTATTTTTATCAATGTTTTTACAAAAACTATTTTATTTTTATTTCTCATGTCTTCATTTCTTCTCCATTTGGTTTCAATCAACAATTTAACGTCGTTGCTGCATAAATGGTCTAAACGGTATTTGGCTTCAATCATCAAGTTTATAAAATAAACACCATTGCTGTGTGTGGTTATTACCAAGGTTCTGAAACTCGAACCGGTGGGGATATTGAGTCATGGGTCAGTGGGTCAAACTGGAGTTAAACTAACACTAACCCGGGGCCAAACCGGTGACAAATTGATATTTTAGGCTTATTAATATGAAATTCTAAAGAAAAATTGAAAAAAATTGTTTCTTTTTTTTTAAAAAAATCAGTCGACTGGATTGGTTCATGAACTGGACAAGTTCCATGCTTGGTTCACTAATTCTCGAGCTTGACCGGCCGGTCCGATTTTGGTTTCAATACACTGGTTATTGCTCATGTCATCATTTGTCTTCTATGTTTGGCTTCAATTGTCAATTTAACGTCATTACCACTTAAAAATCGAAATGGTACTTGGCTTCAATCAACAAGTTTATAAAATAAGGTGAATGTGCAAGTTTACAAACCAATTATTTTTCTATGAGCACCCAACACAATATTTTGGCTACAAAAATAGACATAAACAATTTATATAAGAGCAGATATATCAACGCCATTAAGGAGACTTATTAACTTCCGTTACTTTTTGTACTGTGGATCTTACCAGTCTTCTCATAATTATTTTAATATATTTTAAAAAGGGTTAAGGTGTAAATTGAGCAATGAATTATTTCTCTATGGGCACCCAAGTTCCAATACAATTATTTTTCATAAGAACATTTACAAGACAAATATGATCATTTACATAAGTGCATTTATATTAATACCCTTACTTTATTTTTTTTATAAGAATATTTACAAGACAAATAAAGGGTATTAAAAGAATATAGTGAGTTAAAAAAATTTTACTGCACCCCATTGGATCAAAATAAAATTAAGTTTTTCAGGTGGAAAGACAAATATGTGAATGACTAAAATTTTTTAACTCATTGGATTCATTTAAATCCCTTTATTTATCTTACAAATCTCTTTATTTATCTTGTAAATGCCCATATTTTTCTTGTAAATGCTTTTGTGAAAAAAATAAAGTAAGGGCATTAATGTAAATGCACTTATGTAGATACCCATATTTGTCTTATAAATACTCTTATGAAAAATAATTGTGTTGGGTGTCTCTAGAGAAATAATTCGTTACTACATTTGCACCTTAATTCTTATAAAAATATATTAAAATAATAGAGAGTCATAAGATTAGTGGGACCCACAGTGCAAAAAGTAATGAAAGTTAACTTAGGTTAATGGCGTCACTATATCTGCTCTCAAATAAATTGATTATGTATACTTTTGCACTTGAAAATAGTTAGTTGTTTTGGGTGTCTATAGGAAAATAGTTGGTTGCTAAATTTGCACATTAACCATTTTTTTCCATTAATTGGTTAGTTCGCTAGGAGGCAGATACATTCAAAGAAAACAAATACATCTTTATATATAAAAAACCTCCTCATCCTTCTTCATCATCAAGGGAGTCAAGAGATGATAGAAAGGAAGAAGAGAAAGGAGCAGAGGGCTCAAATGATAAATTATACTCAGGGTTTGTTTGAAAAAAAGCCCATTTGGGGGGCTAAAAGCCCCAAAAGCCCAATAGCTATGTTTGGGAAAGCATCTATGATGGTTGGGCTTCTCAAGAAAACGCAGCTTTTATCAGAACCTGATCACAGCTGCTTCTCCCGCGTCCAGACGATCGGCATTTAATCAAACCATCCAATGTCGCTTTACTTTTCTGATATTGGGTATATTGTTTCCCATTCTTCGCGGCTGCCCTCGCAGTTTCCTTTCGTCTCTCTCTCCTTTTCATTCCTTCCTCTTCCTTTTTTCTTTTGATTACTTCCCACAATCTCATCTTAGTTGCACACCATGAAGTAAGTTTTTCCCCCTTGAACTCACCCTCATTGAATAAGAGTTGCAAGATTCTTCCTTTTCTTGCAAACCAGATCTTCCAGTGTGCTTTGTTTTAAATAAAAAAGCTAATCAACGCTCTAATTTAAATATAAATTTATCCTTTTTTAATTAAATACTTTCATGTATTTTTTTTCAATAATAATTGCACATTTTTTATTGTATCACTTTTTTTTTAAAATTTTTTCATTTCAATTATCACAATATATACAACATATATATATTATTCAATAATATTCATTTCTTTTTCAGTCTTTCTCCATGTAAACGAACTTTTCAAACGTTAAGACAAACAGGTTTCAGGTTAGAAAACAAGTCACTTCTGCTACCATCAATCTAAACGCAAATCACATCTACAATCAGACTTTTTTTCTATCTGACTTTTCCAAAAGTCCATCTGCAAAAAAAAGCTCCTTCTTCAACACTAATCCAAACAGGCACTTAATGTCATTCTTGTCAAGTATTTGGTTGATTTTATTGCTAATAGAGTGAAGAAAAGTGTTGATTCTTTGAGAGTGTGCTCCATGCTCTCTACTCTGTTGTGGAGCTCATATAAGAAGGACACTAATATAAAATTTTCTTTTTATACCGGTTATAGCAGATAAGGTCTAAAAATTTTGATCAGTGCCAATTTTGTAATTATATAGAACTTCTAAGACCATTTCTCAAAAAAGCCGGTCTTAAAAAAATTATTTTGACGTGTTATAAATAAAACCGGTCTAAAAATATCAAAATATTTAAAAAATTAAAAATTTTAAACTTTTAAGATCGGTTATTAATAATAATCGTTCTAAAATATCAAACATTTAAGACTGGTTTTAATAAAAACCGGTCTTAAATATAAGAAATTTAAAAATTATTTTTTTCCCACCCTTTTAAAACCAGTTTTATATATGCCTGGTCTAAAAAATTGACCCTAAAATTTTAAATCTCCTCTTTATCGTGTCTAAATTTCGCTCTTTAAATCTGAAATCTCTCTTCTTAGTGCGATTACTCTGTGAGCTTGGTCATTTTCACTCGATCTCAATCTCATGTTTGCTGCTGCGGTGCTCTCACCCTTGCACTGAATGAGTTTGTTGCCGCTACAACCTCGCTTGCTCTTATCTCCTTCGTCGTGACTTTTCTCTTTCCTCGTGACATCCATCTTTCGTCGCAACCTACCTTGACAGCCTCACTTCTTTTCTGTCATGAGCTGCTTGCTCCTTTGCTTTGACCCAAAGATGCGTGAAGAAGATGCAACTGATGTTATGAGGTTTAAATAAACTTTCCTTTTAAACGCTTAATTAATTTGTAAACTAATTTTTGAGTATCTACTGCAAGGTGGTGATAGATGAAAGAGGAAGAAGAAGGTGCAGAGCGAAGTGCCTCGCTTATAACAGTTCCTCGTCTGCTTTCTTTACAAGAGGAACAAGGGTCACGAAGAGAAGAGAGATCCTATTTGGATTTTTTTTGAGGGTTTTATTGTAGGTGTAAATGGTATACATACTGATATATACCGAGTTGAGTGTGTGGTCGGTCTCTGGGGGATCCAATATGCAAAATTGCTCTGTTTGCTTTTTTTAATTTCTTCTCTAGTTTTCTTCTTCCTTATAGTTGTGCCAAAATAGTTTTATAGTTTCAATTAAGAAACTAAATATGAATACAAAGTTAAACTTATAGGTGTGCCTGAATTTTGTTACAAGAGCTGTTCATTATCTTTCTATGTTGTTTGATGTTCTTAATGAACGATACAGGAATTCAAGTTTTCAGAAATTTTAGTAGCAGGATTCACAGGGAAGGTGTTTTTGTGAAATCTGATGGTGGTAATTTGCTTGGAAGTATCCGCAATGGATTTTTCACTGTAATCCCTTCTATTCATCTGTATGTTCGACTACAAAAAAAGGTCCTATTTATTTTTTTAAAAAAACATAGCACTTTTAAGACTGGTTATTAAAATAACCGCTCTTAAAAGTTTTAAGACCGGTTATTATAAAAACTGGTCTTAAAAATATGACTTTTAAGACCGGTTATTTTAATAACCAATTTTAAAAGTCTTGAAAAAAAGTTTTTAGACCGGTTTTTAAACAATCGGTTTAAAAAGTCTGAACTTTTTAGATCTGGTCTTCGAGCAACGGGTCTAAAAAAGTGATTTTTAAGATCTGTTTCGTTAACCGGTCTAAAAAATAGCAGATTTTTAAGACCGACTGTATCAAGACCGGATCCAAAATCAATTTAAAATGTCGTTTTTAATCGATCTTAAAAGTGATTTTTTCACTAGGAGGAGGAGTTCTCTAACGTTTCACCATGTTAAGAGAGCATGAGGAGGTTGAAGGAGACATACGAGAAAATAAAGGATAAGATAAGTTTAAATAGTCTGAACGAGACAGTACATTGATTGAAGTAACTTCATATTTCCAAGAGACACAAGGAAGATTACTTTTGGAAGCTGAACATAGGTCTATATAATGATGCTTAGACTAGTTGTATGAGCACTTGATCTATGGAAAATTTTAATGTTAAAATTTTTAAAACATTTTATCTATATAGAGGCAAAACTATACTATAATTGGTCTAGATAACATTATGTAAACGGGACTAAGAACTGGACTAAGGTGTGGCCAATATCAAATTATATCAATATTTATAAAAATGTTACTTGTCATAGTTTTTAAACGGTCTTCGCATATAATGACCTTTTTCTTATGGAGAGGAAATTAAAAATGATGGTTAGAAAGTTTTTCTTAATATAATCAAATTAGGTAAATAGATCTAATATCAAGAACTGAAGAGAATAATTACTTAAATTTCAGAAGACCTTTTTTTTTTTTTACTAGTACTAAAATTTTAGGGGGGAGACTATTACCAAATTTAAGAAAGCATCGCATCGCTGCAACAAAAACTAAACTTAGTGTGCGTTTGGAATAGCTTATTTTTGGGCAATAAGTGCTTATAATTCGTGATTTACAGTATACGAGGTAAGTATGTGAGAGGAGTTTTTTCTCGGCTTGCGTAATAAGAGCTTATTTACTGTGCAAAAAGCTTAAACAAACATGCACTTACTTGAAATTAAAACGCAAAATTCTAAGCTCTAATTTCCTAAAATATAATAATATAATACCTACCTTCCTTGAAGGTCATATAAAGGCAGCTTTTATATATGTACACGTTCCCATGAGTGGCAATCATAGACACAGTTGTAAAAGTGGTCCCTTCACCTACTACTACTACTATTATAGCTAGTGCTTCCTCCATTAACACATCTTTCTAAAAGTTCCCTCATCCAATCAACTTCTCTTTATATAGCGCTTTCCCCCTGGTTTTGAGAAGAAGCACCGACTGAACAATTACACAATACAGAGAGAGAGGATGCAATCGAAGGCTGGGATCAGGGTTTCGAGTTCTACCTTCTTCTTCGGCTTTATGATCTTGTTTAGCAAATTCGTGAGTTGCAGTGATGCTGCTGCTGTTTTTGCTGCATCGTACCACTGCAAGAATGGGACGATTGCAGAGTGCAATGAAGAAGACGTGATGACGATGATGGAATCGGAAATTAGCCAGAGGTTGATGGCGGAGCTGAGGAAGTACATATCTCCGGGAGCTCTGCGGAGGGACAAACCGGTCTGTAATGGCGGGGGTAGCGGCGAGGCTTATAGCAAATCTGGAGGCTGTCTTCCTCCTCCGTCAAATCCTCCTACCAGAGGTTGTTCCAAGTATTATCGTTGCAGATCTGATTCTTGAGATCTCACTTTATGGTTCTATTTGATCTGATTCAATTCTGATATTTTTCTTTCAAGTTGATTTGTTTGAATATAAGTGTCTTAAATTTCGTCGAGGTTGTATGTATTTTCATTTGCACTATAGCGAGGTGTGTTAGTCTTTATCTTAGGTTAGATTTTTTTTATTTAATATATTTTATTAATTTAAATGCATATTGGATTTCTTTATTTATAAGAATCAGAAATCATGAAATTTGGGGTCTTGAAAACATCCTAATCTTAGTCGGAGTTATTAATGGAAGCATATTTAAATAAGCATAAATAAAAATAATAACAAAATCTCATATTGTTTCATATTCAATATCTGTTGTGTTTTGTGTGTGTGACTGTGTGATTTTATATATAAATTTTTTACTTTTTGTAGGATATTAAAAGTAAACCATTAGAGTTAATAGAGAAATGGAGAGGCTCTTTTTCCTATTAAGGGGGTATAAAGATAACACATTCAATAAGTTTTCTTTTCTTTCTTTTTATGTTAGAGCAGAGGGAGGATTAGCCGTGCACTTTTAAAAAGAAAAGTAATAAAACTAAACTAAAATATGACATCAGTTCTCATTCTCAGTTAATGGATGTGTTTGTTTTGACCATTAGATAAGTAATTTATTTTTAATTAAACTTATGAAATCTTAATATGGGAAAAAAGTTAGATGGGGTAAAATTATGAGTGTTTGGATAAGTAATTTAAAGTAACTTATGTAAAAGTTAGGATGTTTGGTTTGACTTTTGCATAAGTGACTTTTGTATTAATTAAGAGAAAAAAATTGAAAAAATTATGAAAAATGAAAAAATGAAGGGATAATTGTGAAAAAATTTATCATTAGCAACTTAATTGCCAATGGGGCCTGGGAAGATATCTACACACGGAGGGATTTTTTCACAATTTTCTGAAAAATTAACTTTGAAAATTTGATAATGGTACAATTTTAATAAAATTATATCAAACTCTAATTTAAATTGGTACACTCCAAAAGTCTTTTTTACTGTGCACCTCAAGCTTAAATCTTATAAATTATATTAAACTCTAATTTAAATATTAAATCATAACTTATATTTTCACATAGCTCAAAATCTAACAAAATAAACCGATTAAATTTCAATAATATCTCCAATAATCCAAATAAATTATTTAAACTAAATTTAATAGGTAAAAACACTATATAGAAACTAATTTATGACATGTTTATAAAAAAATTGATTATAAAATCATAAAACAACTAAATAATAAATTTAAACTGATTAAAATTAATTATTAATTATTCTCTATATTTCTACAGTTATATATTAACAAAACTTAAAACTTGTTTAAACTCTTATCCCAAAGTATTCTCTAATTAGCAGAAGATTATTATCTAAAGAAAGAGAAAATTATTTAGAAAATTTTTCATAAAAGAAGTTTTGTGATTAGAAGTGATTTTGAGTACCTCATTGATCCTCAAAAATATGAAAATACTCCTATCAATATTTTTTTATACACATATAGGCACATAAGCTCCAATAAGCTTCATTTTGAGGCTTATGATTTTTTCCAACTTATGACTTATTTCACCTTAAATTCAATCGCTGAAACAAACACCCAGTTTTTATCAAAACACTGTTCAAGTCCAATTGAACACTGTTTAAGTCCAATCTACCCTCCAAACATCCAAACAAACACGCACAATGTTATTGGTTAGGGGAGTTTATATATGCATCTATTAAAATATTTGTTCACGCTAAATATTAAAGAAGCAAGCATTTAAAGTCCTTAAAAAGATTTTTTTTTAAATAGAGTTCTTCGCTATCACCATGGCAAATGAACCAAACTAGGGATGTTCTTGAGACGGGACATGATCGTGATATCCCATTCTCAGTCCCATCTCAAAGAAGGGCTTAGGAAGGAAAATCAATCCCGATCCTGAAAATTTTCGGTCCCAATCGAGATCGGGATTTCCCAAGAATTGTCTTTTTCCTCTAATGACTTTGGCTCAATTATTTTAATATGACTTGGGCCCATTTTCCTGTATTCCCTTTACATATTACTACATATTTGTCTACATTTAATGGTTATTTTTTCACATATTTAACGGTTTATCCTAGTGCTAAATATATATATTTAATGTTGTGAACCGTTAACTATATAGATCCATATTTCACCATTTTTTAAAGACAACCGTTATTTATAGGGCCTTATATTTGACAGTTTTTAGTCAATGACTGCTACATATGGCAAACCATATTCAACGGTTGAGTATTTGACACCAGTTTTGCTTATCAGTAAGGTGTATATTTCATGGTTGCTAGTAATTAACCGTAACACACACACACACACACTCTCTCTCTCTCTCTCCCCCCTCTCTCTCTCTAAAGTTGTTTGAAAAACCTGTGATATATATAGATATATGATGGTTATTACCTAATAATTGTGAAGTATTGTGTACAATTATTTTTTTAAAAAAAAAATTGGGGTTCATTTTTTATAAGGGAGAATCCCTAAAAAGAAACCTGAAAATTAGGAAATGATATATTAGTCATTTTGCAAGAAAAAAGTTACGAATTTCTTATCACGTTTTGACATTTTTTAATCAATTTTTGGTAAAAAAACTCATCTGCCATTTTCCAATTTCTTGGTTTCTTTTCAAGGATTCTCCCTTTTGATAAACCCCCATGCATATTACATACACAAATACCTATATATATACAAAAACCAAATAGATCCATTCCAATCATTAAAATCGCTTACTATGAATATATAACAGAATATAAGGAACCAACACCAAAATCAACCAAAAGCTAATCCTAATTACCAACCAAAAGCAAATCAGTTACAACAAAAGAAAAAACAAAACAGAAACAAAAAGCAGGAACCAAAACAAAAGCCAAAACCAAATCTAAACTAGCTAAACTAAGAACCTAACATACACTTAAATGAAAAAATGGTACTCTATTTGTCCATACCATATTACTTATGCTTTGAATTCCCTTTATCATATACAATTGATCTCGGGTGAGTTCTTTATCAAGGATGTCAATCAACGACCTGTCAAGTTAATTCAAATGCAATGTCAATATGGTTATGAGTTCATCAAATCTGGTTAGATACTATGGTCACACTTAACCACAACAAATTAATACTTACAGTTGACCCTCTGGACCTTTGGTAATTTGGGATACAATATTGAAAAAAGTTTCTTGATCATTTGTTGTCCTCTTCCTCTTTCAAGCCACCTTCAACTCTACAAATGGAGATGTAATTGCCCTGTTTGCATGCCTCTTTGATCATCGGAGCTATTCTCCCTTGTCAAGTGGTTGTTCTATCATGCTAACCCCTCTGTTAGGATACCATGGCCTCTCCTTGTTTATTCTTGGTGAAAACACATGGTTAAAGAGTAGCTGGTTTAGTAAGCAGTTATTATTATGTCATAGATATCTATATTCGGTTATTTCTTATGTACGTAATATTGCCATATGTTTTAGGAGGTTATTGTAGGTTGAGAGTCAATTATGCTGTTATTATATATATATACAGAGGTGTAAGACATATTAGAGAATGTTATGGAATATTAAGTGAATTGTGTTGTTCTCTTCCTCTAGAATTATAGATATTGGTTCTAGAGTGGATCTCTACTCTTATTTTTCTTTCCTATTCTCAATTTCTATTTCTATTTTTCAAGTTCTAACAACTTGGTATCAGAGCAGTAAATCCTTAGATATGATAAGGGACAACAGTTAACACGTGCACTTCTTATGAAAATGAACCCTTATACCCAACCAGAATGCGGAACCATCTCAAAATTCTCATTGAAGAGATGATCTAGCAGTGATTATGGTGCAACAACCACTCCACATCCATTCTAATATACTGGCAAAACAATTTGCTGCCATTCTCGCTCAATTGAATCAAATGAATACCGAAATTAACAACTTAAAGAAGCAGAAGTCACTGGTGATAATTCAAGGGCAAACGAGTTTTAATCACTGGGATTCTTATACATATAATGAAGATGGAGAAAATGAGAATCCTTAGTGGAATAGAAACCCATCTAAAGGGCCTCATTCAAAAGTAGAATTTTTGAGATATGAAGGATGGCATCCTCAAGGCTATGTTATGAAAGCTTAGAAGTATTTCCAATTTTACCAGACTCCTGAAGAACTAAAGATTGATGTTGTGATAATAAATCTTGAGGGAGATGCATTGGATACTGTCACTTGGGTTTCTTTCAGAAGAACAATTAGATTCTAGGATGAATTGGTATAGATTTTTCAAGAGCAATTTGGTCCTGCGGAGTTTTGGAACCCAGACATGCACCTTTGTAGTGTCTAGCAACTCGAAACTGTGAGTGAATATAAGCAATAACTTGTACGATAGCAATCTCATGTACAAGGTTGGCCTAAACATTATCTTCTTGAGGTTTTCATCAATGGATTAAAAGAAGAACTACATGCTGATGTGAAAATTCAAAAGCCTCGGATGGTTCACAAGGCTGTAAGTCTTACCCTGGAATTTGAAGCAAAATCAAAATCTCAACAGCTGCTAAAAGCATCACCATGCAGTTATTATCCACGTGGCTCAAAAATTATGAATAAATGGCGAGAAAATAAGAGTTTCACGCTACATCAACCTTAGGGAGCATCCACCAATTCCAATCACATGATTACCTCTTTTAATAAATCATTTTCTTTGGTGGTTACTCACAATCCCCCTAGTATCACGTAATCATCGACCATAACTAATCAGGAAAGTCAAATCAGGAGAGAAAAGGGCCTTTGGGGTGAGATTTTCACTAGGACACCGCTGCAATTTGACGATGTTGAAATTAATGGCAATTTTTGATGAGATTGAAGAAGTGAATGCTCTTTAGAAGATATGCCCTTTTATAGCATTAATTTGGCCGAAATCTCCCTCCATGCCATTCTTGGCAACCCATCGGCCACTACTATAAAAGTATGAGGAACTTTGGGATCCAAATCTATGTTAATTCTTATCGATAGTGGTTACACGCATAACTTCATTTCCAACAAAGTAGTGACTGCTATGAATTTACAAACAGATGCTCTTCGTCCTTTCAGCTTCCAAATTGGAGATGGGTCACTGATTGCTTGTGAGTCAATCTGCTAGCAACTTGAAGTTAAGGTACAAGACTTAACTATTAATGATGACTTCTTTCCTTTCACTCTGGGGGATGTCAACATGGTTCTTGGTATTAAATGGCTGGAATCTCTGATTACTATTGAAACAAACTAGTAGAAGATGTTTATGATCTTCTAGGTCAACAAGAAATGGTATAAGCTACAAGGCATTCCTCAACATGTCAGTTTGGCCTCTCTGTGTAGTTATGTCTGTGATAACCTAGTTTAGAGTTTGAGATCTTAGAGGATTTGTTATACTTCTACTCTTTTGTGTTTCAAGAACCTCAAACACTACCCCCATTTAGAGAGCATAGTCATGCCATACCTCTTCACCCTAATGTTGTATCCCCAAATATTCAGCCATATAGGTTCCCTCACGCTTCTAAGGGTGAGATTGAAAAGCAAGAGGTAAACTTGTTACAAAAAGGCTTTATACAACCAAGTGTCAGTCTATTTTCAAGCCCAGTACTCTTGGTACCAAAAAAAGATTCATCTTAGAGATTCTGTGTTGACTATCATGAGCTTAATCGCATTACCATTCTGGATAAGTATCACATCCCTACTATTGATAAATTGATTGATGAATTATATAGTGCCATATTATTTTCTAAGATTGACCTTCAATTTGGCCACCACCAGATATGAGTACTTCCTTTTCATATTCTCAAAACTACCTTCCGTACTCATCTGGCCATTATGAATTTACTATAATGTCTTACGGTCTTACAAATGTGCTTGCTACATTACAAGCTGTAATGAATGATTTGTTTTGACTATTCTTAAGGAAGTTTATTCTGGTGTTTTTTTGACAATATATTAGTGTATAGCAAGAACTTTCAAAACCATATTGCATACTTGCATACCATTTGGCAGGTTTTACTGCAAAATGAGTTTTATGCTAATCCCAAAAAATGTGACTTCCTCCAATTGGGTATATCTTTTTTGGGGCATATCATTTCAGCTCAGGGAGTTTCAATTGATCCAGACAAGGTTACTACGATCAATGATTGACCTCTCCCTAAAGACATTTCTAAACTACAAGGTTTTTTAGGCCTCATATGATACTATAGAAGGTTTGTCTATCATTATGGGCATATTGCAAAACCCCTTACAGATATGACTAAAAAGGATGCATTTCATTGGGTTCACAACTCTTTGGCTACTTTCAAGAATCTCAAGGCAGCACTCACTCTAGTCCCTATTTTACAATTACCTGACTTTTCTAAGACTTTTATTGTTGAATGTGATGCCTCATCTACTAGTATTGGTGCTATTTTACAATAGAAGGGTCATCCTATTGCTTATTACAGCAAAGAATTATTAAATTCTCACAAGCATAAGTCTATTTATAATCGAGACTTGTTCACTCTGGTGACAACTTTAGACAAGTAGAGCCATTATCTTCTTGGCCGACAGTTTTTAGTTAACATTGATTGTCACACCCCTTACTTATTCGGATATTAACCAGAGTAGCAGTGAGCAGTTCAGTGGGCATACAAGAATAACATAATTATACTTATAATAAGTAGATGATTATATTACATGAATTCCCCATAGGGATTGTACATAATGCTTTAGACTTAAAATATAATAAAAGCTTGCAGATAACCAACTACTTCTCCTAGACTGAATTGGGACCTTCTGTATTTTCCTCATGCAGTCCTCTTCTCTGCTCTCAGCACACTGCCTGTTTTCACCTGTTTGAATGGTTGGTTGGGGAGGGTGAGATTTGGGGGCATATCAGTAGTAAACAGTTACCATAATGCATGTAAGATATATGCTATGTACATGACATGTTAGCTTCAACTAGATGCATGCCCCATAATGACATTTCTGCATGCTCAATGCTTCATATACTATACTCATGGCCGTAGCATAAGCAGAAACAGAGCTTCATTATTCAAATATGATCTACACAATCAAGTCAATCACATGCATCACTACACAAGCATAAATATCAAATGCATGTAAATAAGATAAGTTCACTACCTGGATCGCTTTTCCCTTAACTGTCTATTAGTCTAACTGTGTTCGATTTGGGCTACTGTCTGATCCTAAAATTCCCAAATTTACAATGAATGAGCTATTACTCATTCATGTATTATTACAAACTCATAGTGTTGGTTATCTTTGTTTAAAACTGTAAAATTACTAAAATGCCCCTAAGGACCCAGTCTACGCCTCTTTGTGCCTGGTCTAACTGTACCTTACCAAAAATTATGATTTAGGCTAATCCTACACAATTTCACTTGTAGAATCCATTTTTGACCTAAGATTTATCAAAATCATGCTTAAATTACAGAAGTACCATTGGCAGCCATTATGTTAGGGTTTTAGGGGTAAAATTATCATTTCATACCCTAAAGCCTTCATGTTAGATATGATTAATTTTAATAATGTCAAATATAGATGCCAAATATATTAAGAGCAAAAAGTTTGTATAATATATTAATCTTCTACTTTGAATAATTACTGTGTTTAATGTGTAATATCTTGTAGATTAAGTAAGTTGAATTATGGAGGAAGAATGAGAAGACAAAATTATCAAATATGGGAATATGAACAAAGAAGTGATTGAATTAATGAGAATGAACAAGATGGAGAAGAAGAAAGAAAATGATTATCAAGAAGAAAATCAAGAAGCAAGGGATTGAAGAAAGTCATAAACCCGATGGTGGGTTGATGTTATTTTACTTATAATGCCCTATAAATGGAAAATGATCATAAAGAAGAAACTCAATAAGCATGGGATTGAAGAACATCATAAAACTGATGGTAGGTTTATGTTATTTTGTTTATAATTCCTCAAAAAGGAAGAAATTGCAAGATCTAATAAGAATATCAATATTTAAGCTGTTAGGAGCGATACTGGAGGCTTCTATGATGATACCGGAGGTTTTTATGATCAAGTGATGATTGTAATGGCTTAATACGAAGCTAAGATGACTTGAATATGAGTTACGACACTTCCAGAGAAGTTACACTTTAGTGTGAGCTGAACATTGGAGTGCCAGAGGTATTGCACTCGAGTGCAGGAAGAACACACTCGAGTGTCAGGAGCACTCTGTTTAGCTCTATTTTATGTTTTGCCCGATAAAGGTATGGTATTTTGACCATATCTTTGGAAGTGTTGAGCTTAGATGAAAGAAATATAATCTTTGGAAGTTGACACTGAAATCACCATAATTTCTCAAGACAGGTTTGGTATTTTGGACATAACTCACAAATGACACATAGGATTGAGATGAAACTAGTACTATATGAAACTAGACTTAAAGAGATTGCCATAGATAGATAATTCATCAAATTTAAAGTTATATGCTGAGAGATAGGTCTTCTGGAAGTTTACACTTGTACTGTCTAATGTGATAGACACTCTTTCGATCTTAACTTGAGTAATACAAGGAGTTTGGAGCTGATTCTTTTGTATTGGAATGTATATGACAAGACCCTTTCTAACACCCATGTTTGGTAGCATATAGATGGCATAAGTGTAGTAATATCTTTAAAAAGGAGACCAGTAATCTTTCGTAAACAACGGAAGTCCCAACTTCAAGCAGAGTGTGGAGCTGTACTTGAATGTCTTTTCAAAAATCTTTTCAAAAATCATTTTCAGATTAGGTCTCATATTATTTTATGATTTATTTTAAGCCATCCGTTTTAGGTTCATTTCTTCATATCAGAGTGTTTACTAATAAGTTGTCTGCTGAAACCCAAGCTAATATGTTTAATTGACGGCCCTAGGTGGACGACTGTCCACTATTGGTACGAATGTCGTTGCGCGATCGCTTATATACAGGTAGTTACATACATGTCAGTATGAGACTTACCACACTTAAATAAAAATTACATACAATCTCCAAAATAGATAACTAAAAGAAAATTAAATTCTAAGTCATTTGCTTCATTCGCCCATGTTTACCTTCTTGCCTGAGGAACTACTTGCCCAAGCTGAAAATTTGTTTTGGAAAAATAGGGTGAGATTCAATGAATCTCAGTAGTAACAGATATCACTCATAAAATGCACATATATCATGCCATGTCAATCAAAGTTACAGTACAATCAACATATTCAACATTCAGAGATAAATTCACAATATGCTGAAAGCATAAAGTTACCAATTCAAGGACAACCGTCCCTTGCCATAGCGCTGGGAAATTCTACTAGGCCTTAGCCCTTCTCATTTGAATGTTTTAAATTCACAATGGTACAAACATGCATATAACATATCACATAGTATGTGAGGGATAAGTTACTACCTGACAATTTTTCCAAATCTTGATCTTGATTGACGTGCTTTGAATGTCCTGGGCAAGTGTCAAGTCCTATAAATTATAATTTACGGGCAATGAGTTATTTCTTAGTCCAACTCTTCATAAATTATTCTCTTATGTTGGTTACCATACATTAGGCCCAATATGAAGCTAATGAGCTCAAGCTACTCCAAATGCTTAAATTAACTCTTAAATGTCCAATTTTATTATAAAAACACTTTGCTTTGAATTTTCGCACAATTACCAAAAGCTGGCAGATTTTTCACTGAAATTTGAAAAATCATAACTAATCCTAGAAAAATCGAATTGGGGTGATCCAAAATTCTATATAACCCTTATTAAGTCTATTTTAAGGGAAAAATACTTTCAGTAGCTGTCTGACTGTGCACACTTCCCAGTTTTTCTTTTTCTCCCTGCTGCCAGCAAATCTGACCAGTTTTAATGGTCTACTTCAAACATTCATAACTCCTAGTATACTTATCAAAATCCTTCATAATACCTATCAAATTAAAGGTCTATAAGTGTACTTTAATTTTGGAAAATCGCATAATCAACAGATGAATTTTCGACAGTGAAAGTTTCACCCCAACAAAACTGCCAAACAAAAACGCACACAGGCAACTTTGTTGCACAAGCAGACTTAATTTCCAATTTTTGAATCTTTAAACCAGTCTGTCAAAAATTATAACCAGAGCCTATTTCCACAAAATTTTTCGTATAGAATCCAATGGAAAGCTCAAAAATACCACAATCAAATTATTTCTACCAGATTTAGCCCCCAACCGAAATCTGCCTCCCAAAACAACAAAAATTCCACTTTGTGATTTTAACAACCAACAAGTCTAATACTTCTCCAAACATCATATATCACCTTATATATGATTTAAACATCCTCCTTCTTCAAAAACACCCCTTGAATGAAATACATGGGTGGTTCAAGAGCTAAGAAAAACTTTCAATATCCATAAACGAAACAAAGCCTCATAACAATCAACTCAAACATGGTTAAATGATATTTATTCATTATGTTTTCACTTGTTAGTATACATAAACATTAACCAACATATATTTAAAGTGAGAAACAGGAGATTAAACATTTGGATTGCATCTTCAAGAATGGAGGTCACTTATGGCAAATATCATCACTCATCAAACAATCCGAGTTTGGTTAAATTTTATTGAATCATGGTGTTTTCACTTGCTATTATTACCAAACATAATCTAACATTCATTTTAAGTGTAATACGGAATTTGAACATGTGGGTCAGAGCTGTACTGAAAAAGTCAAGAAATGGCGAAAATAATTATTATGTTCAAAGTGGACTAGCTAAGCACACATGTTACAATCTTGCCACGATATCTTGTTTGGAGAATTCAAACACAGGTATGCCACTTCACAACATAACGCTCCAGTCCACAACGTGATGTCTAGCTCATAAATAAACATCCCTCTACTCAATGGGACGCTCCAATATGCAACAGACATTTCATAGTGGCTAGATGTTCAAATGCGCTCAATGGTCAAAAGGAAGTAATGGGACTTTAACAGATGAATGCTCACAATGGTCATCCTCTTCATCAACTACAAATAAGAGAGCATTCAAAGTCAATGGGTAACAGAGAAAAAAGCAACGACGCCCATATGCAAATATCATGAGTTATCCACTTTAACCTAAACACTCTCTATTCTGCGTTTTCTATAGTACCTATCATTGAGAGAGTGATTATTTGTATTGTACTTCAGTGAACATTATATCTACTTTATGAGAGAGTCTGTAAACATCTTCATCTATATTTCTAAATTGATCTCAAGGTAGAGGAACCTTGAGAGGGTTGATTTTCTTATGGGGAAGCTGTAGAGAGAATTACTGATCAGACTTTTTGGTCAGAAAGACTTACAAGGTGCAAGCAGTAGAGAATATTGCAGCTCGTAAGACTTATAGTGGTTTAAGCAGGAGAGAATATTGCTGCTCGTTAGACTTACACGGGTAAGCAAGAGAGAAAGGATTTTGGGATTGCTTTGCTCGTGAGACTTGCCGTAAGGGGGAGTATCTTGCTAAGAGATTTGTAAAAGGCTTCACAAGTGCTCAACTAAACTTATAGATTTGTTAAGGCTTTTCTTGTGCCCAGATTAAATAAGAAGATAGTAGATTTGAAAATCTTAGGAGGAGCCTGGGGACTGGATGTGGGCCATTACAGATTGGACCGAACCATGATAAATCACAGTTTGCATATTCTCTTCCCTAACCTCCTGTATTTTCAGCATATATTATTTAATCTAACTGTTGATTTATGATTCATTACTTTAATACTTATTGTTTTCAATAAGATGAGAAAAGATTTCCAAAGTGCTTAAGTTTTTATCTTACACCCAATTCACCCCCCTCTTGAGTGTCATCCGGTTCTAACATTTAGTATCAGAGCCTGGGCTCTTGTTTAAAGGACTTAACCATCTCAAGAGTTATTAATGGCTGACTTTGGGTGTTATTCGCATTCAGAAGGTTTTGACTATACAATACCTTCTCTTTTGAAAGATATTGGTTTTTGGTTTTGGAAAGCTAGAATGACTAGTTTTATAAAAATATATGATTTTGATATGTGGAATGTTTTTACAAATGCTTTTGATTTCAAACCTAGAAAGAAATGGACAAAAAGAAAAATGAAAATGTTTTCATTGAATATTAGAGCAATGAAAATTCTATATAGTGCTTTAACCAAAAATGATTTTGAGAAAATTAGATTTTGCTCTACTATTAGAGATATTTGAGACACTCTTGATTCTATGTATTCTTCTAACAAGTGTCTTGAAGTTGAAGGTGTTGATAGTTCATGGGAAACTATAAGCTGCATGTCTATGATTCATGAACAAGTGGAAGTTGATAATGAAGAAGGAGAAATCATAAAAACTTCTATATAGTCAACATGGATAAACAAGAAGAAAAGGATTCTTGAAAAGAGCTCATTACAAACGAACATGAAAAATCACCCTTCAAAGCTCAAGATGAACTTAAGGTAAAAAGTTCTAATTCTTCTTATCATTTTAGTAAAATTGATTTTCAAAGTATACATAAGATTGTTTTTCAACGAATTGTTGATTCTACTGAGAAAAGAAAAAATGTTTTCAAATATGCTGGAAAATTTATTGGGAAGAAAGAATGTTCAAATAAAATCCATTTGAGTTACTATCCTCATGATCGACATAATACTTGCATGATATCCCATAATGTGTATCTTCATAAAATTTGCAATTATTGTGGTAAATCTGGTCATATTTCTCATACATGCTATATTAGAAGAAATTTCCATGTGAAAAATAAGTATATTTGGGTACCGAAGAGACATGTAAGGGTTAATACTAACAATCAAGGACCCAAGTATATGTGGGTACCAAAATGTCCATCTAGTACTTTATGTGTGCAGATTGATTATAAGAAGAATGTACATAAAGGTATGGAGAAAATGAAGAAGAAACCAAGAGTTTCTCATACACCAATAAAGAAGTCATATCTTCTATATCGAAAATGAGAACTCTCAGAGCACCCTTTGCCAGAGCTATAGAGTATAACCATAGAATGGATATAAGGAGTATGTTTCACCTCAAGGAAGGGCTACCATAATGTACCATTTAACTATCTTGAGAAGAACAAAAAGAGAAGGATCTCTCATACACAAAGAAAAATTCTCACAAAGGCTACATCATATGAGAAAGTTGTGCTTAATCCCAAAGCTAAATATGCAAAAATAGAGCTTCGGTAAGATGCAGTGGGTATGCAAAGGCAATCCTCTTAGCACCTAACGTGAAAGTAAGCAACAGTAAAACCTCCTATACTATCATGTTTAATATTGAGGTTTATACCTTGTTACTTGTTACCTTAGATATAAGCATTGCACATATGTTTTCACAATCTTTCAAAAATTCATTCATAAAAAATCGCAATGTTCAATAGCTTAACATTTTATGTATATATGCATACTCCATGAGAAAATAATTTTTCTTAATTCATTGCGCTCAAATTCTTTGAAGTGACTATATTCTTAGAGCATGTGAATTATGATTCTTTCAAGCTAACCATGAGTGGATCCAAGTAGAATTGGATACTAAAGGAAGAAAAAGGGTTATATGATTTTTGCAGGAATAACTTGTAAAAGAAGCATGACACTCAAATACAGAAGTGAACACTCGAATGCAAGGCATGTTAACACTCGAGTACGGATTTGAATCCAATGCTTTATTCTAGTTTGTAAAATAGGGGTTAACAGAGTATGTAGAAACTCTAAGGACACTCTCGAGTTTATCAAATGTTCTAACACACACTCGAGTAAGACATGAGCACACTCGAGCGCATGAAGAACTAACTTGAAAGTGTAGTAAGAACTTGCAAATGCCACTAGTACAAATGTATGAATTAGCTTCAAAACATGGATTACTCAAGTGATCTTGGAGGACTTGAGTACAAAGATACAAAGATATGGAAATTAACTTGGGTTTCTACAAGTTACTCTTTAGCCAGGTACAATGTATCAGTAATTAAAAACTCAACTGTTGTACTTGTTCTTCCTAACTCAATTTTGAGTTGTAAATACTTGATCATTATAGCATACCATTAGCAATCAATCATTTATGATTTTCAAAACATTTTTTAGATCGCTAAATAAACTAAAAGTAAAACTATACATAGTTTTTCTATTGGCCTATGTTTTGAAGTGCACAATTCAAAAATATGTTTTGGTTCCAATTCATTATGTTTATAAAAAGTGCACACACATTATTTAAAAATTATTCATATCTTGTTTGCATTCAAATCAGTTTCAAAATTGGAAGTTAATATTTTTGTATACTGAAAGTCAGAAATGCTTCAAATTCATCTACCAAAGTATTTTCCCATCGTTGACTTATTGATCAGTGATCTTAAATGTGCTATCCAATGCTTGAACTTTTTAGTCTTTATTTTCTAACACGTTAGACCTTACATCTAATAAGTTAACAATCTATATGAGGTTCAAGTGTATTTCTCATAAAATAATTCAATATGTAAATCCCTTAGGCCTTATGCCTTATCTAAAGTCTTATTTGGCTAAGTTATTCCAAGAATTACATATGTTAATTGATGTATTAAATGCATTAACCATTATAATGGAATAACTTTATAAGATAGCACTTTAGAACTCTAGTCATCTAGACCAACGAGCCTGAACTTCATAGTTTATAAAACTACATATTTGCTCTTATTGCTTGAATGCCTTAACAATTGACATTACCTATCTCCGAGCAACCAAAATATTCAAATCCTTGACTTGGTGGTATTCTTACCCTTCAAAGTCAAAACTGTCTCTTGGTCAATAACAAAGTCATTATCCTTAATCACTCATGCTAAGTCTATTTGTCTAATGTTCATTTTTATGACTTTCACTCTTAAGAATATACTCCAACATGTTAACTTCAAATATTTGACATGTTCTCCAAAATTGAAGCTTTTCTGATATATGTAAACATATATTGAATTCTACTATTTTTAGCATCAAGATTGATTTCATAAATGAGTTTCCATGCATTAAAATTTTAATAATGCATATTCATGATTCGAAAGAACATTTGAGACTTTAAATCAATTTGCATATCTCATTATTATTTTGGAAACTTTTATCAATTACATATTTTCTATATACAGTATATTTACAAATTGTCATTGATCTTTGAAAATAATCACTTCTTGTATCACTTGTTCGTTACCCTTTATGATCTAAGGCTCAAATTTATTTAATTGGGTAAAGTTATATCTCTATCTTTGTTGGTTTATGATACTCTTTACACAAATATCATATGATTTAATTGTATAAGAGCATAAGAGTTATGATGTCTAATATTGTATGGATGCAAGAGAAAGTTGGGTACCAAAGAGCATTTATTTATACTTTTGTAGGAGTTGACCAAAATGCTCTACTTTTGGATACAAAGATCAGAGGCTAACAAAAGAGACATGACTCACAATGTCGCAGTATGAGCGGAAATAGAATATATGATATCATTCAAGTGATATCTCAACACTAGCAAGTGACCAGCTATGGATGCAGTCAAAGAAAGAGATGTTCAAAGGAAGACACAACATTATAGTTTAGAGCTGGTCTCCATAATCCTTCAGCCTTTGGTCCAACTATCAAGGCTATTTAAATGAGGAACTTCAACACTTTCACACTAAGCTTACTACAAACAATGCTGAGATCATCATTCAATAATAAGATGAAGTAGCTGTGTGACTTAGTGAACCAAAACTTTAATTAAGTTCAATTATGAAGGAAGAATGAGAAGACAAAATTATCAAATATGGGAATATGAACAAAGAAGTGATTGAATTGATGAGAATAAACAAGAGGAAGAAAAGGAAAGAAAATGATTATCATGAAGAAAATCAAGAAGCAAGGGATTGAAGAAAATCATAAACCCGATGGTGGGTTGCTGTTATTTTGCTTATAATACCTCAAAAATGGAGAATGATCATACAGAAGAAAATCAATAAGCAAGGGATTGAAGAAAGTCCTAAACCCGATGTGGGTTGATGTTATTTTGCTTATAATGTCTCAAGAAAGAAGAAATTGAAAGATCTAATAAGAATATCAAGATTCAAGCTGTTAGAAGTAATACTGGAGGTTTCTATGATCAAATGATGGTTGAAATGGGTTAATACGAAGTTAAGATGACTTATATATAGTTATGGCACTTCTAGAGAAGTTGTACTCGAGTATAAGCTCAACACTAGAGTGCCAGAGGTGTTGCACTTGAGTACAGGAATAATACACTCGAGTGTCGGAAGCACTCTGTTCAGCTCTATTTTTCATTCTGCTCGACAGAGGTTTGATATTTTGACCTTATCTCTCAAACCACAATTCGGATTGCACTGAAACTGGTAGCATATGAAAGTAGACTCCCAACAAAAAAATACAAACCAATATCACATTCAAAGTAGCTCAGATGAAAGAGATATGATCTTTAGAAGTTGACACTGAAATCACCGTCATTTCTCTAGACAAGTTTGGTATTTTGTACATAACTCACAAACAACACATAGGATTGAGATAAAACTAGTGCCATATGAAACTAGACTCAGAGATTTCTATGGATAGGTACTTCATCAAATTTGAAGTTATCTGCTGAGAGATATGCCTTCTGGAATTTGATGCTTATACTATCTATTGCGATAGATACTCTTTTAATCATAACTTGCAAAATACAAGGAGTTTAGAGTTGATTCTTTTTTACATTGGAATGTATATGACAAGATCTTTCTTATGATACATTACTTGCCATATTTAGAGTCAAATGAATAAATTAAATATGATGTGGCATCGTTACACTTGCAAGTCCAAAAATGCACTGTTGAATATTTTGGTACCAGTGTTGTCCAGAAGCAGCTGTGAAGTGGAAGTATTTCAGCTTTACTTGAGTGAATGACAATGCATTCGAGTGATGTGAAGGTTTGCACTTGATCATGCAAGTGTTGACATAAAAATATTAACCCGAGAAAAAGCAAGTAATTGAAAATAAGAAGTGCACTCGAGTGAGGAATTGTTGCCCTCGAGTGATGTCCATCTTTATAGTCGAGTCCTACGAGTGTGACACTAAAAGTTCTTGTCTGAGAGCAAGATAGGAGATGAAAATGGAATGTGCATATGAGTGAGTCTACTGATACTCGAGTGAGACCCTGGAATCCATAAACAAAACAGAGCCTCACAGCGATCAACTCAAACATGGTTAAATACTATTTATTCATTATGTTTTCACTTGTTTGTGTACATAAACCTTAACTAGCATATATTTCAAGTGAGAAATAGGAGATTAAACATTTGGATTGCAACTTCAAGAATGGAGGTCACTTATGGAAAATATCATTACTCATCAAACAATCTGAGTTTGGTTAAATTTTATTAAATCATGGTGTTTTCACTTGCTATTATTACCACATATCATTTAACATTCATTTTAAGTGTAATACAGGAATTTGAATGTTTGGGTCAGAGCTATACTGAAAAAGTTAAGAAACGGAGAAAATAATTATTATGTTCAAAGTGGACCAGCTAAGCACACATGTTACAATCCTGCCATGATATCTTGTCTGGAGAACTCAATCGTATGCATGCCACTTCACAACATAATGCTCAGCTCCACAACGTGACGTCCAGCTCATAAAGAAACATCCTGCTCCTCAACGGGACTCTCCAATATGCAACAGACATTTCATAGTAGCTAGATGTTCAAACGGCTCAATGGTTAAAATAAAGTAATGGGATAAGAGTGATTATATGTATTGCACTGTAGTAAGCACTATATCCACTCTATGAGAGAGTTTGTAAACATCTTCATCTATATTTCTAAATTGATCTCAAGGTAGAGGGACCTTTAGAGGGTTGATTGTCTTACAGGGAAGCTGTAGAGAGAATTGCTGATAAGACTTTCTACTTGTAAACACTTACATGGTATAAGCAGTAAAGAACATTATTGATCGTAAGACTTACAGTGGTGTAAGCAAGAGATAACGTTGCTGCTTGTTAAACTTGCACGGGTAAGCAAGAGAGAAAGGATTTTGGGATTTCTCTGTTGTGAGACTTACCTAAGGAGGAGTATCTTGGTAAGAGATTTGTAAAAGGCTTCACAAGTGCTCAACTAAACTTGTATATTTGTAAAGGCTTTTCTTGTGCCCAGATTAAACAAGAAGATAATGGACTTGAAAATCTCAGGAGGAGTTTGGGGACTGGACGTGGGCCATCACAGATTGGACCGAACCAGGATAATTCACAGTTTGCATATTCTCTTCCATAAGCACTTATATTTATAGCATGTATTATTTAATCTAACTATTGATTTATGATTCGTTACTTTAAACTTATTGCTTTCAATAAGATGAGAAATGATTTCCAAAGTTCTTAAGTTTTTATCTTACACACAATTCACCCCCTCTTGGGTGTCAACTGGTTTTAACACTTCATACTTCATATACATGTCCCCACACAATTTTCCATTCTAAACCCAATGGAATTATCAAAATAACAAAATCCAGTCTAAACACATCACAAAACAGGTTTGGACAAAATTTGATAAAAATTGGGAAAAATGGAATTTCTTGATTTCAATCTACCAAACCCCTTCTTTTTATTCCTATTCACTTGTTTAACCACTTAGACAACTCTTGAACCTGATTAATCAAAATTTGGGCAACACCTCCGCTAAGGGTTTGGCATTCCCAAATCACAAACCAATCCAAAGTAAAGTCACAAATCAACCAAAATAACAATAACCTTGAATCTAACAAGATAACAAGGTTTTATGGCTTTACCTTTCAATTTCCTTCTTTCTCTCTCTAACACGCCATCTTTTCTCCTTCTTTCCTCTTGATTTGTCTTGCTACAAGTGTATTTCAAGATGGCATAGAGATTGAAGACAAGAACCAGTGAATTTTACAACCAAACTCAACTTGATCTTGCTCCTTCACTCTTGTTCTCTACGTTTCAAGACACACTCTCTATCTTTAGCCCTTAAGTTGGACGAAATATGGCTCTTAGAAAGGCATAAGAGCTCTTAAAAATATCATGTCTCCACCTCCTTAAAGAGATAATATTTAATTGTAATTACCATGTGATTTTTGACTTTCTTGGTTCATCTTTTTAATTTTGCCTTTAATGACTTCCAAGAGACACCATTGGTGTTCAAATATTCACTTTCTCTTTCCTGCCTCATGTCATATAAAAGTGGATCTTGGAAAAGGGATAATCATCTCTCAAAATATCCCAATTGCACCTCCTTAAAATATACTATTTTAATGCTAATTAACCATATGCTAACTTTTGACTTTTCCAACTTCATTTACTTGGCTAAAAATTGTTCCCTCTTGGATTAATTCTGGACCAAGCATTTATTCCCTTCATACTCACTCTTTTGGATGAAAGTTATCCCAATTAAAGAGAAAAATAAATGCCTTCTTGCTTTATTGGCAATTTACCATTTTTCCCATACATTTTTGCCAAAATCTTTTTAATTTCGCACCTTGGTAAAAAGTTGACAGAATTTTCATCAAAATTTGAAAATTCACATATTTATTTATAAATGTCCAATTGCAGTGGTTTCAAAGGCTATGTGACCCTTATTAAGAAAAAATGTTCCCTTTAGCCAACTAGATGTACAACATACTAGAATTGCCATTTATTGGACACCACTACATAAACTTGCCAATTTCACTTTGCTAAATTCAAAGATACATAACTCTTTATGTACAGGTCCAAATAATTTATATGACATATCAAATTAAAACTTCATAAGTCTACTTTTATTCTGGAAACATTCATATTTATTGGACATCATTTGATTATCCAAAACAATCACACAACCAGACTATCACGTAGGACAAACACACTGGCAGCAAATCCTCATTTTACAATTTGTGTTCCAAACTTAATCATGTTGGGTGTGACCACTAAGTGCATTATTTTTTCATTTCATGTGCTTCATAATTCACCATTTTATTCCCTTTAATATAAGGAATTTGGGTGACTAAAATTTAGGATGTTACACTAATCACTTCAGCATGAAATACCTCATGAAGCAAAGGGTAACTATACCTAAATAGCAGTGCCTCCTCTGAAAACTCCTTCCCTTTGATCTTAACATCATCTACAAACCAGGAGTAACTAATCAAGGTGCTGATGCTTTATCACATTGTCACTATTCTGGAGAATTTTTTCACTTAGTCATTCCCCATGCTTTTGATTTTGAGGATTTACCATCACTGTTACAGCAAGATCCTTTTACCAGTCAGATCTTACAATTTCTTCAAGCAGATCCTCACTCTATCCTATATTGTTCTTTGGTCTCTAGAAAGTTATACTACAATAGCATAGTAGTCATTCCAGTCGAATCATCCCTCACCTATTTGCTCATTTCTGAGGTTCATACATCTCTAATTGGGGGGGGGGGGACAATAGTGCACTTAAAATACTCAAACTATTCCAGCAATACTACTTTGGGAGAAATATGAAAGAAGAGGTTAAAAACTTTATTCAGTTTTGTCAATGCAGTAAATATTTTTCTCAATCTCTAGTCGGTTTGTTAAAACTTTTGGATATTCCTCACTATATTTGGGAGGACCTTTCTCTTGACTTTATCACGGGCTTGCCAAAATCTAATGGTTTTGATGTAATTTTGGTTATGGTGGACCATTTTAGCAAATTTACTTATTTCTTGGGTCTTACTTGTCCTTTTACTGCCAAAACTGTTGCTGCCTTCTTTTGTAAGGAGATTATTCACCTTTATGGGATTCTTAAATCAATTATTTATTTCTAGGATCCTATTTTCTTAAGTTCTTTTTGGTAGGAATTGTTCAAACTCTCTGGGACTAAGCTTAAAATGAGTACTTCCTATCACCCATAGACAGACGACTAAACAGAAGTAGTGAATTGATTCTTAGAAACTTATCTCTGTCATTTCTATCAAGACCATCAGAAGGGTTGGTATTGCTTCCTTCACTTGCCTGAGTTCTCCTATAATATTGGTTTCCACACTTCTACTGGTTATACTCCTTTCACACTTGTTTATGGCAAGGATCCATATACTTTAGTGCCCTATGTTTAGGGTACCACTCCTCTAGCCGAGTTAGATGAATTTTTCATTGTAAGGGATGCCATTTTGGAACTAATTAAGTCTAATCTCTTGGACACACAAGATCGAATGAAACATCAGGAAGATTCACATAGATGAGAGGAGAAATTTCATCCTAGGGATATGGTCTTCCTTAAAATTCAACCTTATCATCATAGATCTCTTTTTTCCCACAGTTTCTATAAGCTCTTTGCTCGGTATGTAATATCCCATATTTTGGGCCTAGAGACTTGAGGATAAACTTATATTAGGCAAACTACTAAGCCCAGTTTAGGAAGAGTTCCAAGAATGATGAGGGATAGAAAGACTCTTAAGGAGTATGTGATTTGGACCTACCGCGTAGTGGGCTCAGTATTTCTAGGCAGTATGATTATAGTGTCAAAGCAGATGTGCACGGGACACATATATAGTAACATTGGGTTGGTAGAAAGTTTCCACTTAGTATGTCATTAAGTATAGGTCAAGTTAATAGAGTAAAGTATGTCAGTATGTGAGGAATATGGTGTTTTTAGGGTGGACCAGTGTGCCCTGTGTTTTAGAAGAATACACCAGTATACCCTGTGTTTTAGGAAAAGACATTGGCCTGTAGGGACTACCAACAAACAGTTGGTAATTCCTAAAGCCAGAGGCTATGTGGTGTTGTCTGAGGGCTTACACAGACACTTGGCACAATCTTGGGGCCACAAGGACATATGGCGTAAAACCAAGTGACTCCATATAATAAAGTAGCTTTAATAAAATAAAAGTAAAAGATAAAGTAGCTTTATTAAAGCCACTTTTAACTTTTCTTACTAATAGATCTAAAGAAGTTGGCACATGTCTAGAAAGTTGGGACAGCTCACCGGTCTTCAGTTCGGTCATGTACCTTACATATTTGGACACCGAACTCGAAAGCTAAATAAAATCACTGGACTCTTATTCCCTGGTCAGTTGGGAAGGCTAAAAGGAGAAAGGAAACATAATGATGATATTTGGACACATGTTCTATTCCCTGGCACTCTTCAAGCAGGTCAGGTGATTTTCCCTGTGTTTATGTTGACTAAGTCAGGGGAAAGGAATACCAGGCACCCTGGGATAATTTTAGCACTTGTAAAATATGCCATGACAAGACAAGCTCTCTATCTCTCTCTTCCCTTATTAAATTTTTTTTAGTCATGGAAAAAAAGAAGAAAAATAGAGAAAATGGAAGAGGAAAGAGAAAGGAAGAATAGTGAAAGTTCTTGAGCTTCGGAGCCAATTTCACCTTCGATTTTGTGTTTTCAGCTTTCAGAGTCTTCTCTAATATTGTTCTTCTTAGTGAAAGAAACATTTCTATCATTTTGGATTTTTAATCAGAGGTGTTTGGTACTGATCACAAGGTGGATGTGCTGCCAGAATCAAGAACAGACTATGGCACTGGCTAGAGGTAATCCTAAGCTCTGATTTAAGCCTAATATCTTGAGTTTTGATCCATCAATTTTGGAGTTATGATGCTGCTCTATTTTGGTCAGACCCTTATTTATGGGGAAGGAGTGTGATTTGTTAGTTCTAATGCTTCCAATGGGTTCAGGACAAAAAATTATATGGGATAACGGTGAGGCATTAGTTCAAGAAGCATTAGGTCAAAAACATAATTTTGGCCTAAGAGCACCTAAGTTTTGGTTAGACCTGGAATCTTAGGGAAAGAATATGAATTTGATGATTTTTAGGATTTCAATGGATTCCTTGGGCAAAATTGTGTGTGGTTAAGGTGTGGTTGTGATTTTAGAAGGGTTGGATTGAAAACCCAAAAATTGAAGTTAAAGAAATATTGTTACCAGATTTCGTTTTCTGGAGGTAGGTTATTTATGACATGATTTTGGATGATCAAATGTTGTTCGATGATCTGGATATGTTCCAAAATAATAATAGACATATCAAACTTTAATTTGATATATAATATGTGCCATTTGGGTCAGTAGTTTAGGAGATATGAATTTCTAAATTTTAGGTACTGAATCTGGAACAAATCCTAGCACAGTTCTGTTAATTGAGGATTCTGGAATTTTGGGCACATAACTGGAAGTAGGTGATATTTTTCCCTTAGAGTAGACTTAAAGAGCTTTACCTAGGACTTTGAACCACCTCATTTAGGGCTCCAGAGAATAAGTTATGATTTTTCAAATTAAGGTGATAAATTCTGGCAGCATAGGCTTGAAATGCGAAAATGAAAAATTGGAGTGAATTGTAATAAATGTGAACTCCAATAGTCAAGTTGAGTACTTGGTCTAGTATAGCCACATTAGATATTCAATTGCCATGGCTCCAATTAGTTAACACATAATGTGGTTATGTGACTAGGGCCATGAGGTGACAAAGAAGAGGCAATTGAAGCAACTTTAATGGTTGGAAGTAAAGGAACAAGAGGAGGACTCAAAGACAAGAGGAAGTTAAACTCTCCTGACTTGCATGTATTTAATATGTGTATGCTTGTGTGATGTTATGTGTTATTGCTTTGATAAATTGTATAGAACATATGTGAATGATTGAGGCTCTGTTTGTACTTATGCTATGGCCATAAGTGTATTGTAAAGCATTGAACATACAGATGTCATTATGTTGGCATGAATTTATGAAGTAAGCATGTCATACACTAAGCATTATCTTTCATGCATAAGTTAGCATTGTTTGCTACTGAGATTCCCTGAATCTCACCTCCCCTAACCAACCATACAAGTTTGATGAAGTACAGAAGAGTAATGCAGGACGTTACGCAAGTGGAAATTATGGCGGAGAAGTGATGATTAATTTGCCCTATGTTATTTGTTAGATATCAATTGTGTGGCTATACTGTTTGTATATGTATGTAAGTGAATGAACCAAGAATGAGTAGAGAAATAAATAAAGGTAACTTTGATAACAAAGAATGAGAAGAATTTAGTAACCCTATGAATTAGAGATTAAGTCCCGAGTTTGGGGGCCTAAGTAATGTTTTCACCTATGCCAATAATGCTTCCATAGTGCTATATAAAGGGGTCTAGGGATGGGTGTTATGCAGTACTTTGGCCCTTATACTATTGTTAGATGTATTGGAGCGGTGGCTTATGAGCTCTAACTTCCTTCTAGTTACGGGTTCACCTAATATTCCATATGTCCTTTCTTAAAAAGACACACGGGTGTGCTTTTCTTGTTTTAGTTGCATCACTTCCTATAACTGCTATTTGGGAACTCATTCTTGAACCTGCCAGAGTGCTGGACTTTCATGTTGTAGATGTTGATGGGGTTCAAACCATTGAACTTCTCATTTAATGGAAAGACCAACCATAAGAGGAGTCTAGTTAGGAACCTTATGATTCTATTGCAGCTCAATTTCTTGCATTTCGCCTTAAGGACAAGGCTATACTTTAAGGGGAGGGCAATGTTAGGATACCACGGTCTCTCTCAGTTTATTCCAGGAGAAAACATATGGTTAAAGAGTAGTTGGTTTAGGAAGCAGTTGTTATTGTGTCATAGATATCTATATTTGGTTTTTTCTTATGTATGTAATATTGCCAAGTGTTTTAGGAGGTTATTGTAGGTTGAGAGTCAGTTATGCTATTATTATTATATATATATAGGTATAAGACATATTAGTGAATGTTATGGAATATCCAGTGAATTGTGTTGTTCTCTTCCTCTGGAATTACATATATTGGTTATAGAGTGGATCTTTACCCTTATTCTTCTTTCCTATTCTCAATTTTTATTTCTATTTTCCAAGTTCTAACACCCTCCTCCCCTTTGACTTCATCATACTCGGACACTAAAATAGGGGATCCATTTAATACAGATAAGGATTCTTCATCCCCTTTATTAGGTCCTTTCCTACTGTCCACATTATCCCCCACCTTAGGTCCCTCCGCATCATCATTATCATCGTTATCACCCCCTTTATCATCGTCACCACCCTTTTGTTCTTCAATAACTCCCCTCCTTAGCTCCTTGTGCACTCCTAACATCATCCCCATTATTGGGATGTAACATTCCAATTTTCATCACTAATATTCCCTTGATGTAATGAGATATTTAGTGGAATAAAAATGGTGAATTAAGATGCATGTGAAGTGGCAAAACAATGCCTTAATGACTTTATGCACTAAAATTAAGTTTGGCTACAATAGAGAAACTTTTAGTTCCTTAAAGGCCTAATATGGGAGCCCAAATTGGAGCATAAAATGGCACATATATTGGCCAATAATAGTGTCAAGTTTTGGCCAAGAAGAGAGGAAAAATGAAGAAGCCACAATTAAATACAAAAATGTAAGAGCAAAAGAGTAATTTGCCAATAAAGCAAAGAATTAATTATTTTCCCAATTTAAGGAGGCCATTTTAGCCAAACAAAGAAATAAAAGAGAAAATAAATGTTTGGGGATAAATATCCCAATTTTGAAACAATCGTGGCTAAGTAAATTGAGTTGAAAAGTCAAAGAGTATACAGGAGGATTAATTAATTATTTGAAGAGAGAGACCTATGATAATGCAAGAGGCAATTATTATTTCCCTTTATCCTTACTATTTTCACCCAAAAAAGTGAAATTAGAAGGAAATAATAATACTTGATAGCTAATGGTGCCATGTGTCATTATCTTAAGCCATGTAAAAAGATGAAGCAAAAAAGGGAGTTTGAAAAGTCAAAGACAAGTGGTAACTTCAAGAGGCAATTGAAGAGGCCCACTTGGTTCATTTGGAACCCCTCCATGGCATCTTTTTGGGCTAAAGAGAAGGGAAGGAATTTAGTCAAGAAGCAAGGGCAATAATTTTGACAAGATATATGGAGATAAGCCCAAGTAAGAGCACATGAGCAAATTACCTTAAAATAATATATTTCTAAGAGACATGTCTCTTTCCTAGCCTTTAATTTCATCTAAACAAAGATGAGAAAGAGAGAGAGCTTAAAGAGCAAGAGAGTTTAAAAGGGTTCAAGAAAGCAAAAATCCAAGGTAAGATTTTAAATCCTTGTGTTTAAGCCTTCTAATTCATGTAAAGCCTCTTCTAACCTCTTCTTCATCTTGGAAATCATGTTTAACAAGCAAAATCAAGAGGTAAAAAAGAGTAAACAGTAGCATCCTAGAGAGACAAAGCCAAGAAATCAAGAGGTAATCTCATAAACTTGATCCTCTTATGCTATAAGATGTTGTTGTGGTTGTGGTTGTGGCTTGGATTTTCCTTCATTTAGGTCTGAGACCTAGCTGAGGTACACTAGTCTTATCTAGCTGTAGTCGAGGACTCAGCTGAGGTACACGTAGGGGTTTCAACTAGATAGTTGGCCTTAAATTTTGTGTACACAAATGGATTATATGAACTTTCATTTTACATTATATGTTGCATTGCATATTTAATTCTTGCATTCTATATATTGATCGTATGTTTCTATTGGAATTCCTTGGAATCTCACCCCTTTTTCTAAATAAAAATGTTTCAATGGGTGCTAGCGGCTTGAAAGACAAGGACACAGACACAGGAAATTGATGGGCATATTTCCCGAGATGTAGATAATGGTTATATAGTCTGCATTTTGTATATTTTTGGGAGTTGAAACCCTTACGTGTACCTCAGCTAAGTCCCCGACTGCAGCTTGGTAGACTAGTGTACCTCAGTTAGGTCCCATACCATAGCTAGGTAATGTGCCTCTAGCACGTGTTCAAATCACAAAATACAATAACACTCATCATATAAATAGTCACATAGTATATGAGAGATAGTAGTCGCTACCTTAACCCTTTTCTCATTTTGAAAAGTCCACCTCGAAAAATGTGCCAACTATAGGTATCCAACTCGGTCCTAAAATATCAAATATACAAGAATTATGTTAAAACCCATTCATGTATCATATTAGGCACTACCATAGTATTTATTGTGGTCATATTAGCCTATGGTGAAATTTTACCAAAATTCCCCTGGAACCCTATCCTGGCTATACTTTTTCCAAAATTTTTTATGTGGGTTATTCTGCCATATTTTCACCCAAGGAATCCATTTTTAAATTTGGAATTACCAAATTCACCAAAAGACAACATTGCTCTTGGCAGCTTCTATTTCATAGTTTTAGGGGTGTTTTCATAATTATGCTTTTTTCAAGCTTTTCCGAAAAGGTGACCAACTGTAACCCCTCCTAAGTTTTCCTCCTAAAAGCAATGGAATCATCAAATAATTGAAAATCCAACTCTAAGTCCCTCTAATAGCCCTGGCCAAAATTTATAGGAACTTCGGGAAAAATTGGGGTTTTTTCAATTTCGACTCCGTAAACGTGTTTGTTTCTACTCATAATTACATTATTAATTATTTAATTAGGTTACAACTGCCATTTAGACCAAATTTTGGAAGCATAAGCCTTATGTCATCACATTTTCAAAATTTAAAACTAATGACAATCCGGCGAAATTTCACCGCTAAATTGTTTATAGCAAATAAAACAATCAAAGATTGAAGTTTTGGACGTTACTTTAAGCTCCTTTTGGCTTTTCCTTGATATGGCTAAAAACCCTAGCCCCTAACACCAAGATTTGAGCTCCATATACCTTAAAATATATGAAAGAGAAGCTTAGGAGCAGAGTTATATGTGTTAGGTATAAATTCACCAAAGAAATCGGCTTACCTCATGAGTTCTCTTCTCCTTCTCTCCCTAAAAGCTCTAAACTCTTTCTCCCTCTTGTTTTAGTACTTAGGCACGGTTTATGGCTGAAGAGGAAAGGGATGATATCCTTTTATTACATATTTTATGTTATTTTAATAATTTACTAAATTTCCAAAAATTCCAAGAATCAATTTTATGTACATGTAACCATACCATTGTACCCAACTAATATTTCCTTTTTCATGCTACATATAGGAGACACCTAAGGGTCCTTCCCTTTGGTCTCAATTAGTTTCACAACTCATTCCAATTACGTATACACCTAAAGTCCCAATTTTGGCCAAATTCACATTTTTGCTCAAATTTTCCTTAAATTCATATTTATTTGACCAAAAATATTCTAAATATATTTTTTTCCTTTATTTTTCTTAATTAATTGAAATTAACTTCAATTAATCGAGAAATAATTAATTTTGTGCTAAATTGGCAAAATTACGATTTCGTCATTACCTTTTTAATCTAATTTCTTTTCCTCTTTTTATTTATCCAATTTTCATTTATTTTTGGATCAAATATTTTCTCTATTATTTCTCTATTTTTGGACCTTAATATTGGGATTTTTAATTTACCCAAATTAATTCCATATTTATTTTTTCCCCAATTTCTCATGAATATGAACATTTATAAAATTTCTAAATTTCAAATTCATGAATATTCACCATTTATTGAATTTTTCAAATAATTATAATATATTTGGTGAACATAAAATTTGGGGTGTTATAGTTTGTAAATTTGGGATGGTTAACCCTAGAATGTTATGCTGCCAAAATTTCTATGGATTATGTTTGTTTAGTGTTTAAATAGTTAACCTTGTTATTATAAGTGAAAATGAAGTGATTAACCAAGAGATATCAAGAAAACACACTTTCCCTTCTAAGAATTTAAATTTCGTTCTGATATAAAACCATAGGAAGGAGTTGAAATTTTGTAATTTTGATGGTTCCATTGAATTTAGAAGGGAAAATTTTGTGGGAATACATGTGTTCATAATATTTGGATGATTGTGTGCAAATCTGGAATTTTGAGAAGTTCAAAGTACATGTTGTTTGCTTATTTCACTGGAGGCAGTGTTAATGTATAGTAAATTTCATTAGTCAAACCTAGTCCAAATACTATGAAACTTTTCAAGATTAAAATAGATATGTAGAGCTTTAATGGTTCCTAATTTTTGGACTTGTATACTAAAAGATATGGATTTTTGAAGTTGTGCCTTGTTGCTGGAATGTAATTTGGAACAGGAGAAGTTTTACGAATTTCTAGAAAAATATGATAACAGTAACTAGCTTTGGGTCTTTTTCCATTCAAATAAACTTAAAGAGCTTCACATAGCCTTTGGAATCAGTCAATTTGGAAATTTTTAGAATTAGTTATGATTTTTTCAAAGTTGACTGAAAATATGCTAATTCCTGAAAACAGTGAAATTGCATTGTGCAGAATTGTACCATACAGAAACTGTCATAACTGTACTAGATAACCAGCAAAATTTGATTTAGAGGTAGTAATAATACACTCAAGTAATAATTAGTTACTTGAAACTCTAATTTTTATAGGAACTAGAAATTTCCCAAGCCTGAACCAAAGTTTAGGATAGACTGAGGAACCGAAAAAGGAGTTAGGTAGTAACTTTTTCTTGTATATACTATGGATTATTGTATGTTTGTGTATGACATCTTCTTTAACATGAGTATAGTGTCTCAAACATGTATATTAGCTTAGTTGTGGTCTGAGACCCCAACAAAGGCGCAGAGTTAAGCCAGGGTAGGCGCAAGGTTAAGCCAGGGCTAAATAGTCATTTGGCCTTGGACAGTGTGCACACAGGATTCTATCATTTTACATAACATGGTGCATGGCATATTTATTTTCACATTTTGTATATTTGAAACACATGTTACTGCTGAGATTCGCTCGAATCTAACCCTTTTTCAACAATATAAACATTACAGCTGAAGCTAGCGGCTCAAGGGGCAAGGCAATAGTTACCGGTGAATAGGGTTCCGGTGCAGACGGAAGCTGCCGTTAGTTATTTAAAACTATACTTTTGGTTCTTTTTGAATAGTTTGTATATATTTTTAAACCCTATGGGGAATTTCCTATATTGTAAACAAGTACTTAATGTTAATATGTTTCCGCTATTTCTGTATGCCTTACAGAACTACACGCTTAAACTCTACGAATAACGAAATGTTAATGGGTTTGATTTTGTGTGGGAGAAGTGTTGAATATGAATTTTGAACCATTGGAAACTTAGTGTTAAAAGTGGCAAGTTTTGGTTAGTAAGAAACTCTGTTTTGGCAGTGATCTTGCATGGACGTTTTAAAATAGCAAATGGTGTTGAAAAATTATGAAACTTTCCAGTCTTAAATTCCACATCTCAAGATTCAAAATGGACATATGTTTTGTGTCATTTAAATTTTTGGGCTAGGAGTTATGACTGTCCAAAGGTTGATGTTAAATCTGGGAACAATTCTGGAATAGTGTGAACGTTTCTTGAAATCTGTATTTTTGTGGTGATTTCCAGTGATGAACCATATTTTTCCTTGAAATATGACTTAAATACCTTTCATTTTGCTTTGGGATCACCTCATTTCTATTTTTCTAGAATTAGTTATGAATTTTTGAAGTTTCCCTGGCTGCAGCAGAAAATTCTTGGCTGCAGCGCAAAAGTTTCTATGAACGTTCTGGTTGCAGCCAGAAACTTCTTGGCTGCAGCCAGAAACTTTCTGTGCTGCTTCTGGCCTCAGCCAGAGGTTTTTTTGGCTACAGCCAGCCCCTGTTTTCAGCACCTTGTGATTTTAAAAAGTGGTTTCCAACCCGATGTTTCCCAATCCTTTAGGGCTTTTATTAGAGCCAATTTTAACTACTTAAAGGACATAAATGATAACCAAATCTAAGTATTTTGAAGTCAATTGAGTGTTGGAATAGAGAATAACTCTTCGTCCCTAATTATAATTATAGGATACGATATTTGCCCTCCTCGGGAGAGACCTGCGACAAAGCACGTACGGAACGAACCAGGTAGTGACTTTTCTCTCATATTTTGTATGATGTTTTGGTATGCATAACTTATCATTGAACTTGTGAACTGTGTACCATAGTCCATTACGGCTTGAGCACTTTAGCGTGAGCCGTATAGGGAGTGACAATGGTCATCTCTAGGTCGGCCATTGAACTGCCATTGTAATCGACATGGAACTTTGTGAATCCGACCCGTGGGGTGACGTTTGTTAATCCAACCATTAGCTCTGAGTTTTGAATCTTGCCTATATGGCTTGTGTGATGAAATGCTTTATATGAATCCCAGCTGTGGTGAAATATATTGTGTGGATTGTGTTGTGCAATGCAGCGTGGGCAATCGTAAGGGATGACATGTGTCATACTAACCATTGCCGTTGTAACTGCCGTTGTAGTTGCTTTATGTGGATAATGATTTGATTTCATGCCTTATTATTGTACATACTATGATTGATTTGACACTACGGGGATTCCTTAAAATCTCACTCTCCCAAAAACCATGTTTTAGACAGGGCAAAAGGATCGAAGGGAAAGCGGGCGACGAAGAGCGGGTAGAGCTCATTGATAGGAGTCTATTTTGGAAAAAATTTGGTTATCATTTTGTAAATCATTTGGATATATTTTGTTGGGAATTACATATACATATTGGATAGTAATTATGTAATTCCCTTGTATGGGAAACTACTTGGGCTTTGTGCCTTGTATAAACCCTGAATTAGTAATTGAACCCCGAGTGTGTCGGGAATTTATATTATACTCTGATAATTGTGAATGAAATCAACCCGTACAGGCCATTTAGTATTGAAATGTGAATATGAGACCGTCACAAACAGGTTTTTGTAAGCCATGATTTTGGGAAGTTTGATTTTGTTTAAGTCCCAAAATCATCTAAGGTCTCTAATTCTATATCAATTACGTGTTTATGAACTAAATCTCGGCCTTAAGCGTGAAGGGGGTTACAGTGTGCTTTGGCACAGGTGGTTCACGAACAGGGCAAATATCAAATCCTATAAACCAAAATCAAGGACGACAAGTTATTACATATTCCAGTTCTTTAATAACTCATAATACCTAGGTTGGTTATCACTATGGTCATTTAATCAAGTCAACTAAGGAGCTAAAGTGGTCAATTAATCCAAAAGACCAATTTCTAACCTTAGAGTTTAACAATATTACATTATACCATAACATCTTCAATTTTCGCATAAGTGACCAAATCTGCCAGAATTTTTCATTAACTTTGAAAAATCATAACTAATTCTAGAAAAATCAAAATGAGGTGATCCTAAGTCTTCTGGAAAGCTATTGAAGTCCTCTGCACAGGAAAAATATGAATCAATGTTATCAAAAACAAAAATAATACAGAATTACACGAAGTCTTTTACTGCTCTAGAATAGCTTCCAGCTTCAACCCCAAACTTTGAAAAATCATAACTCCTAGCTTACAAATCCAAATGATATGAATTATATGTCCATTTTGAAGCTTAAATGTGAACTTTTAGAATGGAAAGTTTTAGAATTTGTTAGACACCATTGGCCTATTCAAAATATCCATACAAACCGGCTGCCAGTATAGAGTTTCAATAGACAGAATTTCCAAATTTTCAACCAATGGATCCAATGGCTCCAAAATCAACAGCCAAACCTATTCCCACACAAGTTTTCACAAGGAAACCACTAGAATTGCTAAAAGAACCAAATTCCCATCACACACACATATATTCTGTTTTGGGCAGCCATGAGCACACAATGCAGAATTTTTCCAAACTTTCCAATCAAGTCCCAAACTAGTTCCAATAGCACAATAACACAACATGACACCATTTTCCACACATTACAACATCCAATTCATTCATTCCAAAATCACACTAAAATCAGGGTAAAATCCACAATTTCCAGAACTTAACCAATGATCACAAAACTCAGGTCAAAATGCAACAATTTCTTACCTCTTCATCTTTCCAAAGCTAGTTCTTGAATTCTTCAGCTTTCTAATTTCTTCAAGCACTCAAACACCTTCTTTCAAAAATCTAAAACCATAGAGATGAAGCTCTCATCAAGGTAAAAAACATTAATGAAGAGTATTTGAGCATACAAGACCATTTACAAGGCCAAAGCCTTACCTTTTCCTTTCTCTTCCTTGTCTTGAACAAAAATAGAGTTGGAGAAAGAGAGAAAGTGTGATGAAGATGAGCAGAATTTTGGCTTTAATTGGTACTCTTAGCTTACCTAAGATAGAAAGGAGAAAGGGAAAAAAGTTTGACAATTTAACTTCAATCCATGGCTCACATGTTAACACATGTCAAGATCTTGAAACATCATCTATGAGATGTTTGATCTTGCTGATCCCTTTCCTGAAGATATTGATTTCATTCACACATGTTGTACTGAATTCATCTATGAGCTATTACAAAAATAGTGAGTTTTTGAATCCAATGTTACATTATACATTGTTCTCATATGTATTGCTAACAAGGTTTATATATCTGTGTAGGACAATTTCTGTAATATAGGTGATACAGGAGGCATGGGATTTAAGGGATTGACCTTTGCAATTTTTCTTCCCTTTGTATTCTGTAAAGTTGAGGAATTTCTGCTGTTGCTTGTATCAATACTTGAATTTTATTGCTACCGTTGTCATTTCAAAGTTTTGCATCCATTTCTGAGCAAATTCATCTATTTGGACATTCGTTCATGTTTTTAGTTTTAGACAACTTCATATTGCACATTGAAATTGCAAGAAATGGAGTGAATTTAGAGTTCCTAGAATCTGATTTTAGCATGTTGCTTAAATTGTGACATTTAATCTTGAACCTTGTTCTACACTAATTACCATTTGTTGGAAGTTTATTTAAAGTCACCTAGCTTACACCTTTATTTGTGCTTGTTATTGATCTTGCTGCTATCATTGCTTTTGTGAAATCTGTTATGTTGCATCTATGCATCTGTTACTTACTTCATACTTGGGGAGTTGCATATAAATAGACAAATACATGCACTCCATTTCATCCATTGCATTTTGCATTGTTCTCTGTTGCTTCAAGATTCATTACTACTGTCATTTGGTTCTCCTTACTGTCTAATTGCACTGTTGGTGTTATTTAGTGCTAAACTAAGGTTGGTCATTACCTTTGGCTAAATTCTTGACAAATTTGCTTGCACTCTACTGTAAGTGGAATTATTGTCAAAGTTGTGCATTAAGCTGTCATGCATAATTTCCTGAAGTCTGGGATTTAAATAAATTTCTGCATCATTATGAAGCCTTTGCTAAAATTGAGCAAATCTGTTTGGCATTTTCTGTGCATTTGATATTAATTTCTTGTCTGCTTTTTGTTTCTACAAGTTGGGCTAGGTCAAGCATGATCTTTATCTGAGTTTTGCTGAACATTCTATTGCACTGGTCTACTGTTAACATTGTCTGAACTCATTCTTAGTCTTTCCCAATCTGTTGACTTAGGGACTGAAACTACAAGTGCATTTGTGTTGAAATTGAGCCAATGCAATGAAGTTTACATTACTTGCTGCCATATTTTCCATACTGTAATTAAAGTGCTGCAAATGAATCATCAATGTGTGACTGGCTTGTATGAAAATCTGTTGCTGCTATAGACTGCTACTTTTGAATATTGAAATTGAAATTTGTGATTGTTCTATACTGCTGTTACAATTAGAGCATCCACTGCGTCTATATATAAAAGGGACGTTTTTAAAAAAAATAGAAGATTTAAGACCGGTTGTAGTCACAACCGATCTTAAATATACTTTAAGACCGGTTGTGCTCACAACCGGTCTTAAAAATCCACCTTTAAGACCGGTTGTGACACACAACCGGTCTTAAAGGTGGATTTTTAAGACCGATTGTGCGCACAACCAGTCTTAAAAGGTCTGACCTTTAAGACCAGTTGTCGGCAGAACAGGTCTTAAAGGAGACCTTTAAGACCAGTTTTAAGAAGAACCGGTCTTAAAAGTATGACTTTTAAGACATGTTGTAACAACCGGTCTAAAAAATAACAAACTTTTTAGACCTACTATAACAAGATCTAATTCACAACCTGTCTAAAAATTCTTTTTTAACCGGTCTAAAAAGTTAATTTTCCACTAGTGCCACTTATGTTGTCCCTCGAGGAAGCGCCGAGTATGTACCAGTATATCTTGGAAACGCTGGATATTCACGGAAATATCATTAGATGGCGCCTTTTTCATGTCCCTTAAGGAGAAACCAAGTGCCCTCATATGCTTGTGCACTAGTATATTTATCCAGATAATTTCATATACAACGCAATACGAGTTATGAAATTTTAGTATACTACATATATTGCCCAATCATATTTTTCAAATCCATCTATTGTGCAACACATTACTCTCAACAACCGGTCACTTATGACTCCACTTGAGTTAGGCATTAAAAAGCTTCCAAAGTATAAATCACAAACATAAAGTCAAAGTTGTCCCCAGCTACCCCAGATGTTATGTCACTCAATATGTCAATATATTTCTTTTTTTCATACTCCCTCTTCAGCCTCTCATATATTGTGTAACACCTTACTTCCATAACATATTCGGATGAGTTTTACGCAGTAAATTTGAACAACTAAGCAATATTATTTTACAAAACTCTTTCTATTCCCAACCTCAAGACAGGATTCAAAGTTGTAGTTGAGTGGATTTTTCTTAACATTTCAAAATCTGTCGGAAACGTCTTTTAGTGGTTTGTAACCTTGTTATTACTCTTTGATTCTTATCTTTTTCTTTTCTTTTAATTCAATCAGAGTGATTTTCTGCTTATTCTTAAGTCATACATATATATACATGTAGAAATTTCAGTCAAAATACATAAACAGTGTGTTGGACTTCAATCTTTGATTCTCTTTCATACTTCCCCTATGCATATCTTCATGCATTCTTCTCCTATACTCATTATACCTATAGGGTTGGGTGAGGGAGAGAGAGATTCGAGAGAATCTCAGTAGCAAAATTTGCTAACTAGGCATACAAGATTTAAGCTTAATGCATGACACACTTGCTTACATAAATTTATACTAGCATAATAACATACTTGCACGCTCAATGCTTCACACATTATACCTATGGCCGTAGCATAAGGAAAAACAGAGCTTCATTCATTCATATATACTTTATACCATTCATTAAAGTAGTTAAACACATCAATGCATAAGCATACTTATCAAGTGAATGCAAGTCAGGAAAGTTATACTAGCTTTTGGACTTGTGTCTTTTTTTGTACCTTTTCTTCCAACTATTACAGTTACTTGGAAATTCTTACATTCTTCTTTCTTGTCATCTCATGGCCCTAGGTATATAACCATACATTAGAGCCATGATAAATGAATGTTCAATGTGGCTACATGGGCTTTCAACAAATTTAAGGGCCTAATCCTAACCTTTAGAGTTCCTAATTATTACATTTGTGCCATTAAGTCTTAAATTTGCACAAGACATAAAGTTGGCAGATTTTTCATTGTACTTTGAAAAATCATGACTAATTCTAAACAATTCCAATTAGGGTGGTTCATAGGCCTATGTGGCCCTTATTAAGTCCACGTTAAGTGAAAAATAATTATTCCTGTAATTCACACGCGCAAAATCCCAGATTTCACAATTACTCCCTTCTGTCATGAAATTCTGTCTAGAATTAATGCCCAACTTCCAACAATAATAACTTTTCGTGTACTTATCCAATTATTACAAATTACCCCTCAAATTAAAGCTTGTTGGGTGTACTTTATTTCTGAAAAATTTAGTAGACATTGGAATTCATTTGGCTAGACAAAAACACATCACAATCAGTATGCCACCATTATCTTTCCAGAATCATTATCAGATTTTAAAAATTCATATTCTCAATCTACTTGTCCAAATGATACATTTCATATATCAAAATAAGTCTCTTTAAGTATATTTTCAGGGAAAAATATCACCATCTGGAAATTACAGCCACAAAATTCCAAGAAACTCGTCAAACCCTATTTGTTCCAGAATTTGTTCCAGAAACAGGGTTTAACTTTGAAAAATCATAATTTTAAATTCCTTATCCGTAAATTACATTCTATCCATCAAATTAAAGCTTAGGATGTCTACTTTCATCCTATAAAATGTCATAGCATTTGGATTAGGTTTAACCGATAAAAAAAAAAAGCCACAACATTGCTTCCTTCTAAAAAATGAAATCTGGTAGCACTACTCTTAAGTTTCAAACTTGTGATTTCTCATTTCTAAACCTTATTTAACGCCATTTACAAAACCAAAACACAACAAACCCTAAAAATACTCAAAGAACTAAAATTTAGGGTAGCAACACCTATTCCACAAAACTCAATCACACCACACAATATATGGTTCAAAAGAAAGCTCTTACTTACCTCTTGCTTCTTCTAAGCTTTGTTTCTAGATTCCATAACTTTGGACCTTGATAAATGCCTCAAAACAACACCTCTTGAAAATCTAAAACCATAGGAATGAAGCTTAGATCAAGACGAACAATGTTCATGAGACATTTTTTACTAGAAAGGTGAGTAGGAGGGTGAAATCTTAGGGAGAAGTTCCTTATCTTTTTTGAGTTCTTGAAAATTTTGGCTTGCCTTTCTCCTTCTTTCTTCTTATCTTGGACGGCCAAATTGGCAGAAATGAGGGTGAATGCAGTATTTTTAATTCACTTATTGGCCTTTTAATGGTGTTGGCCAAATGGGAGAGAGGAAAGAGAAAAAAATGATGATGTCTCCTTTCCTTTTGTTACTCCATCTAATTTGGATTGGTTAAACCAACTAGATGTGCTTTGGTTTGATAGAAGAGATTATTTCCTCTTCCCTTTGGCTTGCTTGACCGAAAATTAAGGCGAGAGAGAAGAGGAAATGCTTTACCCAATGGTTTATGGCATCTTGTACACAAAGAAGCTTATTATCCATTGGTTACCTAGTTGAATTTTCTTTCTTTTCTTTTTTCTATTTTACTCCTTCTTGGGCCGAAATTATTGAATTAAGTAGGGGAAGCTAATTAAATTTTTGAGCTTCTTAATCACTTCACTTTTCAAGAATAAATCCTAGCCCTTCATCTTGGGTTCCAATTTTAACCTCAAGATCAAAAGGCAATTTCATCTTTTGCTCTTTTTCATGACAATCTTAGTTAAATTGCCATTATCTTTTCTTTCTTTCTTCCAAGACGCATTTCTTCTTCTTTTTGGATCCAAATTAGGCTTTATATCATATTTTCCTTTAGATAAAGGAATTGAGTATTTTACTTTAACTATTTGGAAACAAATTCCATACTTAATTTTTTTTCCAAATTATTCCCTAAAAGTCATTCTGTCTCTCGGACATTCTTGGGACACTTGCGAACTGAGGCTTAGTAGTCGGCTTGAGTTAATCTTAATCTCCATCTTCTAGTCCCAAAATTTAGGGATATTACATGTTGGATCACTATCCTCAACATCCACTTTTACCTCCTCCCCTTCTTGAGATATACCAAGCAACGTTTCAACATTTTTTGCTTCTATTTCTTATGTCTTTCCCCTTATCCTGAATTGATGTGTTAGTGACTCATATGCTCTAAGTATAGACACTATTAGATCACAGACCAAAAATTGATATTTGCTTTTATTACTAAAGCAATCAATCAAACTAGGACCAACTACAAATGCAATATAGTGGCAACCTAGTTAATTCTCATAAGGAGCAATCAATGGGCTTTTCTTTAGGTTGAATTTAGGTGATGAAAAATGCAATGGAATGAACCAAAACTAAAATGTAAGACACTACTACCTAAATGCAAGATGCAAATGACTCTATAACCTATATTAGAATGAAACTAACCTAAATGAATGCTAATGCAATTTTGGGGGTTTTATGATAGGAGAATTAAAATCCTAAGCAAAGATATGAACTAATAACTATGAAAATCAAAGAAGAAAAGGTAAAAAAGAGATTTACTTCAGGTACGGTGAAGGGAACAACTTAGGATTTATAGAGTTAGCTTTCTTAACCCAAATTAATTATTTAGACCAAAGGGTGATTGATAAAATAGATGAATTAATAAATTTAATTATATAATTGAAGCGTGGGAAACCCTAAAGCTTAATAATACTTACTCCACTAGAAAACTCATAATGAAATAAGAGCTAGTTAATTAAACTCATTAAAACCAATCCCAATTAATTTCAAATAATTTCTGGAAATCATGTCACAATTGACTAATTAAACAACTAGAGAATTAACTAACTCAATTAAACAATCAAGAGGAAAAACCAAATTGACAATTAAATTAATTTAATCCAAATTAAATAGTATGCTTACAATCTAAAAATAGATGGTTTTCATGCAATACAACTCAAAATTATCTAAAACTAAATAGTCTCAAGTCTTGAAATAAATTGATAAAAAGGAAAGACACTCCCTTATGGTCTTCAAGTGCAAACTCCTATACTCTAGCTTCTTCAATGCTCCTCCAAAGTTGTTTCCTAAGTTAGCTCAAGCTTCCATGCTCATCTTCCTAACTTTACAAAGAAGTATGAGTATGGGCTCTTAATGGAAAGCGTGAATAATTATGTGGCTACTAGGTATTTTTTATATGAGAATGAGAAAGCTTATGGTACAATATTTGAACCCATTAGAATTGAATTGACCCATTCAGACTCAACCATTAGATCTTCTTTAAGCTTCCAAAAATAATTATGCACCATAGGATTTCCATATATGCTTTTCCTTGTCCTGCAAAAATTAAATAAAATCATGATCTATCATATATTTGAAAATATTATTCAATTACAAGATAAGCAATTAAAATATTAACAATTTATGCCTAATAATCTCATAATTAATTCAAATTAATATTATTTCCTAAAATTGGCTAACAATTCAAATATTATATAATAAATCCAAATTAGCCTAAAATAGTCCCCAAAATAAATGAATAAGGTGGGATAAAATATATAAAATTTGAGATTTATCAACTACCCCATACTTATCATTTACACTCCTAGGCAAAATAAATCAAAACCAAGGGAGAACAACAAAACAAAAGCTTCAAAAGTGAATGTTTCAATCACAAGTAAAAAGTATACTCAAGCATTTCAATGCCTTTCCTATCCAAGTGATTTTCTCATGACTCAAGAAAACAAACATCATGGCAATTTTCTTGACAAAGAGGGTCTAAGCTAGAAATCCCTTACCAAGGAAAATGATCATGTCGCTAATCACTTAAAAGTGTATAGGCTTGTGTTTACACTCAAAACCACCCTATTTAAGCCTTTTTCCATAGGCTTGACAAGAATCTAAGTTATCCACCACTAACAAAGCAAATACAAGCATAAATCAAAAGGACTTTTAAATAGGTTGTAATGGGCTAGGGTTAAGAAAGAAAGGATGTAGTGTGTGGGAAACGAAGTTGAATATCATAGAGGATGAAGAGAATGGTGCAATAGAGAATACAAGATAAAAGAAACCAAACCAAACTTGAACTGGGTCATTATTTTTTTTTCTATTCATTCCCGTTTTTTTTCAACTTTCTTGGGTTGTTATATATATATGCTCGTTTCACGCAAACCTTTGTATTGGTGATATAAAGGTCAGGCTACTCAAGCATGTATAACTCAGTAGCACCAAGATGTTACTAGCACTCTCAAACCAACAAAACATAATCTTATTACATCTATCTTTTTTTCCTTTCTTTTTTTCTTTTCTTTTTCTTTTTCAAAATAACCTTCCATACTTTTCACAATGACCCAATTCCTAATTTTATACATCTTCTTCTATCTAAAATAGATATAATGCTATGCTCTTCAACTCCTTAGACATTCAAAAGGGTAGGAATTTTTTTTTTTCATTTTTTTCCTTGTGTTAAGGGGTGAGAAAAAATATATAAAATATAGGCTCAAATGGGTTAAACAAAGGATATATGTATAAAAAGGGTAGGCTTTTTGGCTTTTCTGACTAAAATGAAATGAATGCCTTTATCATCTTTATGAATACACATGCATAAAATGTGGCCTTAAATAAGATTTAATTCAAGTTCTAGATCAAGTAAAAAGATAAGGGGTACACACTGAAAAAATGCATTAGGCTCAAAATATCACCAGGGCTATATGATTACCAGCCTAAATCCACCAAAGCCTATTAGATATGATTAGTTTTGATGATGTTAAATATTAAGAGCAAAAAGTTTACAAATGTACTTATCTTCTACATTGACTAACTACTATATTTGCATGTCTTATAGATTAGTCAAACAAAGAAAGAAGAAGATTGAAGATACTCAAGAAGATATCTAGTTGGGTTATGAAGAATGATCATCAAGTGGAAAAACAAGAAGAAAGAGATTGAAGAAAGAAGAGCTTGCAAGATCTATTGAGAATATCAAGATTTAAGCTCTTTGAAGTGATACCAAAGTTTTCTATGATCATATAGAGGTTGGAATGGGTCAATTTGAAGCCAAGAGAACTTATATGGAAGTTATAGAGCCAAGGTGTTCCCTTAAGTTTTGGCTCTTTGCCATGTTTTAGAAGGTATCACTTGAGTGATCACTCAAGTGATGAGTATTCTGTTGTGCTATGTTTTCGTACAACATGATAAAAGTTCAGTATTTTGGCCATATCTCCCTAACCACATGTCAGATTGAGTTAAAACTAGACTCCCAACATGTCAAATACACACTAGAATCCCATTCAAAAGAGTTCAAATAAGAGAGATATGAGCATTGGAAAATTCCACTCAAAATAGTGACTTATTCCAAAATAGCTTTGGCATTTTGGACATAACTCTCAAACTACACACGAATTGAGATGAAATTCATGCTATATGAAATTAGACTTAACGCAATTTCCATGGATATGTAGTTTATCATATTTCAAGCTATATGCTAAGAGCTATGCCTTTTAGAATTTGACACTTGTGAATTCAGAGACTATCTAGTGCAGTAGTTACTACTTCGACCATAACTTTTAGAATACAATGAGTTTGGAGCTGAATCTTGTTGTATTGGAATGTACACAGCATTCCTATGATATGTCATTTTCTACGTTTATAATAAAAATGAAGAGATCACTCGAGTAATGACCAAGGATCACTCGAGTGACCACTTGAGTAATGAAGTTGGAAAATGACTCAGATGCTTTCTGCTACATTTTGAAGGGGATCACTCTAGTGGTCACTCGAGTGACCACTAGAGTGATGTGATAGGCAATGCATAGTAACTTTGGAGAATCATAGGAATAACTGTGTAACTCACTCTTCTTGCTTACAATCACTATAAGACTTCATTGTATTAGTGTTTAATGTATTTCTCTAGGAATATAATAAAGAGATGATGTAAAGAGATAGAAGTTGACTTTACGGAAGTGGAGTGTCCACCAAACATAACATCTAGTTTTTCAAATATGAACAACAGTCAAACAAAGCAATGTCTATTACGCTACTTCAACGGCTATATTTCAACGGTCATATTTTGCCTTACCGGGAAGAAAAAAAGCTCAAAGGTCATTTATCTTCATCAACTATAAATGGAGAGACATTTAACATAAACAAAGACACACGAGCTGAAGCCTAAAATGTTGATATGCTATTACTCCAAGTCTTACCCGACCGAAGCTCTGTAATCATACTCCCATCATGTTCTTCAGTGTTAATCATCATCTACTTCATATAGAGAGAAATATGCTTTCATTGTAATCATTCTATCCTTATGAGAGTTACTTAAGATTGGGGGATCTTGAGTGGGACTTACAATGTATAAGAGGGAGTCCTTGTCTCAATACGAGAATTATAAAGGCTTCACAAGTGCCCAGATAAAGCTTGTGAGATTGTAGTAGTTCTCAAGTACCTGGTTAAACTTGAGGAAGATAGTGGATTGAAAATCTCAAGAAGAGCCTGGGGACTGGGCATAGGTTATTATGGATTTGACTGAACTTGAATAAATCACAGTTACATATTTTATTCCCTAAGCTCTTATATTTCTAGCATATATTATTTAAATATCTAACTACTGATTTATGATTTATTACTTTTATATTTACTGCTTTCACTAAGATACGAAAAGATTTCCAAAGTTCTTAAGCTTTTATCTTACACCCAATTCACCCCCTCTTGTGTGTCAGCTAGTTCTAACATTTGGTATCAAAGCTAGGCTCTTCTTTAAAGGACTTAACCATCTCAAGAGTTGTCAATGGTTGATTTTGGGTGTTATATGCTTTCTGAAGGTTTTGACTATACAATTCCACCTCTTTTAAAGGATATTGAATTTTGGTTTTGGAAAGCTAGAATGACTATTTTTATAAAAGCATCTGATTTTGATATGTGGAATGTTTTTACAAATGCTTTTGATTTCAAACTAAAAAAAGAGAAAAGAAAATGTTTTCGTTGAACATTAGAGCAATGAAGGTTTTGTATTGTGCTTTAACTGAAAATGATTTTGAGAAAATTAGATTTTGCTCTACTACTAGAGATATTTGAGATACTCTTGATTCTATTTATACTTCTAACAATTATGTTGAAGTTGAAAGTATTGATAGTTCATGTGCAACTATAAGCTGCATACCTACGGTTCATGAACAAAGGGAAGTTGACAATGAAGAAGGAGAAATCATAGAACACATCCATGATCTTGTCAACATAGAAGAACAAAAAGAAGATGATTCCCAAGGTGTGCTCACTACGGACGAATTTGATGGATTATCCTTTGGAGCTTAAGATCTACATATGGTAAACAATTCCAATTCTTCAAGTGAAAACAGATTTTTAAAGTTTGCATAAAATTGTTTTTCAACCAACTATTGATTCGATTTTAAAAAGAAAATATGTTTTTGATCATGCTAGAGAATTTATGGGAAAGAAAGTATGTTCAAATGAAAATTACTTGGGTTTCATTCACATGACCAACACAATACTCCCATAAAAACTCATAACACATATCATTATATAGTTTGCAATTATTGTGGTAAATCGGTCACATTTCTCACAAATGCTATATTAGAAGAAATTCTGATATGAGAAATAAATTTGTTTAGGTTCCTAAAAGACAAATAAGTTCAAAATCTAATGTTCAACTACCCAAAGCAAAGTGGATACCAAAATGTCCATATGGTGTTTCATGTGTGTAGATTGATTCCAGAAAGAAAGGACAAAGGGAAAAGAGAAAATGAAGAAGATTCCAAGAGTTCTTAATACACCTAAAAGGACATTCACATCAATTAGGAAAAATCTTGAATCGCCTATTGCTGGAACAACAAAGTCTAACCACAAAGAAAGACAATGGAGAAAAGGAATATGTTACATGTCAAGAATGGAATACCATAGAGTACCATTCAACTATCTTGAGGAAAATACGAAAAGGAGGATCTCTCAAGCATCAAGTAGAAGACTCTTGAAGTCTATATATTTTGAGAGAAGGTTACCAGCACCCAAAGCAAGATATTCAAAATATCAACATCATAGAAAGAAGTAATGGGTAAGCAAAAGCAATCCTTTAAGATCAAAGGCAAAGGTACACTATGATAAAACCTCCTATACTATTGTTTGTAATATTTATTGAGGTTTTATATTTCGGGACCTTAGGAATAAGCATTGCAAACAATTTTGAAATTATGTTTTCACATCCCTTAAAAAGCCACTTAATAGATTTATTTATAAAGGGATTGCAATGCTCAACAAAATTCATTATGCATATATAATGATTTGAAAAGAAAATATTTCTTTTATACACAAAAACATGTTTAATTCATTATGCTCAATTAACTCAAATTGATTATATTCTTAAGGCATGTGAATTTTATCTTGATTCTTACAAGCTAACAAGAAATCAATCCAAGCAAGGTTGGATATCATGAAGAAAAAGAAATTTATACAGTTCTATAGGATAAGAAAAAGCGTATCAAAACTATGGCCACATGAAAGCAAATTCATATCTTGACGATACTTGATTTTAGGGTTCGGATTTTGGTGCTGATTGTGCAAAGAAGAAAAACCAATATTATTCCACCAATGCCAAGCAAGGTGTCGCAAGGACAAGAGGAATTACGGTGATATCTAATCCTTACTCTATATTGTGCTTATATGAATTATGTAATTTGGGTAATGAATTTTTGTCCATTATTGCATTCCAGTAGCAATCAAATCTTTGATAATCATCAAAATTAATATATTGCTAAATGAACCAAAAGTGAAACTGTGCATAGTATTTCCTATCATTTATGTTTGAAATGCATATTTAACAAATTCACTTGGATTTCAATTCATCCTGTTTATAAAAAGTAAACACACATTATTTGAAAATTATTCATATCTTGTCTGCATTCAAATGAATTTAAAGATTGGAAGTTAGTATTTTTATACTGAATGTTAGAAATGCTTCAAATTCATCCACTAGAGGTTTCTCGTCATTAACCTATGATCATTGTGTTGGAAATTGTGCCCTAAGGGCCAATCATTGTACTTTAAACATTATTATTTTAATGAAATTTCTCCATTCTGTTATCATATTATTTGCATGTTAACTGTGATAATTGTATCCTTGGATAATTCATAAAGATTGTCCTAAAATATTCCTGGTCGGTCATCTATGCGGGAGCAGAGATGAAACAAGACCAGTATGACTTTGATAAGATATGGAGATATGAATCAAAGTCTTAGGCACTTGTAAGAGTACAAGGTGCTGGACCGACCCACTATGACAAAGCTACATGGATCAAGTCATAAGCTTTTCTCATGTATAACCACGTCACAATGCCCTTAGACCTGAGGTTATCATGGATTCCTACATGAGAGTTGCTAAGCTTTGAACTAGTCAAAAGTCACTTTTGACCGGGTGATGATAAAGGCTACGATCGGGCTTGGTGGTTTTTCATGTAGAGGAATATGAATAATCAAGATGGAATTTGTCCCTCACATTAGTAGAGAGATATTACTGGGCCCCTTGATGAGTGAGTCTGAGAAATGTATGGCCATACTATGATGAAAGGAGTTTCTGTCTCTGTTATCAGGGTACTCAGGAATCGAGAAAGTAATGATCAGGAGCAAGAGGATGACATTTTCCATGTCTTATCCTTGATCGATATATCGTGTAACAAAAGGGACGTGACATGGTTGTATGACAGGTTGCATCGTGATAACAATCCTCATATGAATTGGGTAGTCGTAATGTCTTGCTAGAGGCCGCTTGCGACTTTTGGGTTAGTGTAGTTATTGGCCCACTGCCAACTTCATATGGGCCTATAGGGTCGCACATAAGAATGGCCCAACACGAGATAATGTTTGATTTAGGGTAGATGAATTTTATATTTATATATATATATAATATAAAATTCATTAATAATATTATATAGATATATATATATATATATTTGAAATATATATCTTATATATATATATATATTATATTATATTATTATATTTAATAATATTATATAGATATATATATTTTTTCGAAATATATATATATATATATGTATATATATTATATGATATTATTATATTGTGTTGGTTTTAAATTTAATTTATTAAGATATATTAAATTTAATAACTAACATGATAGAGATATAGTATCTCAGATTTAATTTATGAAGACAAATTAAATCTAATAGCTCTTTATTTAGATTAAATAAATAGGTTAAATTAAAACTGTTGGACAGATTTAATTGAAATTGAATTTATTTAATTAGCTCATCAAGATAATTAATTGTTAATTAATTTTGAAATTAATGATGATTAATTTTGAAATTTGAAAATAACCCTCATGGGTTATAAACTTCATAGAGCTGATAGACTCAGGGTACATCAAAATTGAGAGCCGCAAGTTAAACCCTTGGAGACATTAGAGGCGCTAGCATGCAGTCTCGGTTGGAGAGTCGTGTGGATACCGGTAGAGGGAGCGGACCTGACGTGTTGGCTCCTAGAGATCGTGAAAACTCTGAATCATCAAAAAGGTATGAATCCTTCCAACTTGGTTTAAACGCCGTTGATAGATCCTTGATTAGGATTGGTGAAATTTTTTTTTTTAAAATTCTTCCGCTTTGCTTACCGATCCTACACATTGATCTTAAATAAGCTATCTAGTGATTGAACTCCTTAGTCCTATTCTCTAAACAAGTTAGACCACACGTCAAACAAGTAGATTAGTTATGAGTTTCAAGTCAATTACCTAGAAAATAATCCTGTTTGTGAAAGACTTATGTCTAATGCATAAATCTTTATTGGTTGGGTTATTTCAAGCATTATGAATGTTCTTTAATGCATTAAACATTATAGTAGAATTACTTATTGTTATGATATTCTAGTACTCTAGCTATTTGGACGAACGAGTATATGCTTCATTATTCATAAATTCTTATGCTTATTTTGTTGCTCAAATACATTAACTATTGATATGGTCTATTTATGAGTAACCAATGTCATGTATCTGAATCTTTGAGTTGAATATTCATATCTTTCATGACACAACTCAAAGTGTCAAGGTAGTCTATGAATCATTAGCAAAGTCATTATGCTTATATATATCTATCGAGCTAATATTTTTGGTTATTCATATGACTTTAGCACTGGGAAAATTCTCCAACATGTTAATTCTGATGATTAACATGTTATCTTAGTTGAACTCCCAAGTAAAGCTTTTTGATACATATTTTATAACTATTAACTTCCATCAGTTTTTAACATGAGCATTGATTATAAACATGTTTCAAAAATGAGTTTTACATGTATTCAAAAGCTAAATTTTACAATGTATTGTCATGATTTGAAACAAGATTTGAGATTTAATATAATATGCATATTTCATTACTATTCTTGGAAAAATTGGTTTCATTCATGATTTATCCTTTCATAAAACTTCGTCATGATGGATAGATTCTCTACTTTCTTGATCCAACTTACATGAATTGCATGAAATTCTTATGAATGACATATTTTCTATATCAAGTGTATTTGTAAATTGTCATTGATCTTTGAAAATCATTAGTCTTGATTTCATTTGTTTATTACCCTTTATGATTCAGTGGCTTGAATTTATTTTAATTGGGTAACATTATATTCTGGCCTTTACTTGTTTATTATACTCTTTTCTCAAATATCATATAGATTAATTTTATAAGAGCATAAGAGTTGTTGTGTCAAATACTATGTGGACCCAAGAGAAATTGGGTACCAAAGAGCATGTATTTATACTTTTGCAGGAGTTGACCAAAGTGCTCTACTTTCGAGTACAAAGAATATAGCCTAATAGGTTAAGCCTGACTGGGAGTGTTACAGTATGAGTAGAAGCAGAATCTGTGGTATCACCCGAGTGACACCCCATTACTAGCAAGTAACTAGCTAGTGATGCAGTTAGAGAAAGAGGAGGAAGGTCTTTTAGTCGACACAACTAAATTCAATTCAAAGAAGCTCAAGCCAATAACAAGGCCAGAAATGATAGTGATTATACCAAGAAACCCTTTTATACTAATATCTACCCATCTTTCCTATTGCTCAAAGGAAGTCAAACAACTCAATTGTGACATGGAACTAGCTGAAATATGCTCTGAGAAAGGCACAATAATTGATGAGACATCAGAGAAAACAATCAGAGATTAGAGGGTCACCATCTCAGCCTCAAAGATCAATAAGTAGTTGGGCTTCAACAACCCTCCCACTAAACCTTTCAAGGAGTACAATGAGCCTAAGAAGTATAGAATCATTAAATCATTAGAGCTAATGAGGATTCTCAACTTTAATCCTAACTCTATGTGTGATCTTTATAGGATTATCTAATATATCTACTCTAGAGCTATGGTGAACAATACCAACAACTTCATTAAGAAGAATTATCACACAATGGCCTATACTATTGTAAGAAGGAGAGGAACACTGGAGAGATCATGTCTTTCAGAGAACAAGAGGTACACATATACTTTTATAAGGCATACTTTAATGACATACCCTCATTTGGTATCTCTATTCCTCAAGGCTAACAAGATATGGTACCTAGAGCCAAATGAGCCCCTTGTAAGGACTCTTGTGGTTGAAAGCTACAGATCCAAAGGGTGAATATACATTTGACACTAGTAGGTGGTACTAACTAGAGACAGAAAGCAGAACCTAAGGCATCCAGAGGTGATGAAGTACAATCCTCAGCTAGAGCTAGATCAGCTAGAGCTTCTTTTATTGGACTCACCTTTCAAACAGACTGAGCCTTACTTGATGTTACCAATGAGAAGCTCATTAAGGTTATGGATGATAGAGTTAGGAAGTTATGTTCTATGATGAATCTAAACTTTCAACTGTTGTTTACTTAACACAAGAGGCATAGAGGATGGGAGCTAAGACTTCAAGTATATATGAGATACATACTTTGCTAGAGCTGGTGTCCTTGGTCCTTCATTCTTTGGTCCATCTGTCTACAGCTATCTAAGAGAGGAGCTTTAACAATCACCCAGAGCTTGCTACGAATAATGTTAAGTTTATCACTTATGTGAATAGCAAGATTAGATAACTCTGTGATTTGATCAACTTAATTTCTCTCTGAATAGTATCGTCATTTTCAAAACTTGATTTCTTTCCAAATTTCAGATTTTTATACTCATTCTCTCTATGAAATTTCCAATAGTTTTATAAATCCAAAAGAGTTATTAATTGTATTATTCACAATGATTTTCTTTTAAGCTTTGCATTTATTAGGGGGAGCTTTACATTCACATGTGTTTTATATCTTAAAAGCTCATCTCATTTATTAAAAGAAAATCATTTTAAGATACTCATCTGAATTCATTATCTTTTAATTAGTTTTTATGACGAGTTACTCATATATCTTCTTTACATCATCTTAATTTGCATATATTTTATAGAAAGGAAAGCTTTGATACTTTATTGCACTAACCATTCTCCTTGCAAGAATGTTTTTACTTATAGTTGGAGAATTTGCTCTATGCAAGATCATTCCTCAGCACACTAAAAGGAGAATATATCAACTTTAAGGACATATGCTTTAACGATCAATCAAGGGAAATATATTGGCAGCAACATTTCAAGAGGCATATACCAGGATGCTTTTGGTAGCATTCTAAGGAATTATGATCAGAGATTAAACTTATTCAGATATCATATAGCTACGTTAGATTCCATGAGTACTGACTATATTCATTCAGTTGAGACACCAATTGAGAAGCAGGTACTTCAGTCCCCTTCCACACCTCAGTGGCTATTCCTAAGCCTTCTATTGAGCATACTTCAGAGCCTACATTTGAGCAAGCCACAATTCACTCCTATGAACAAGATCCATCAAAATTACATAACGAAAGTGTAGTAAACAAAACATCATGGATATACATAACAAGAAAAGAAGGCAATGGACTTCATGGATCAATCATCACCTTGCTAAATCCAAATAAGCTTTTCTAAACCCTCTCTTTATTTTTGAGAATACCATTCATATCTTTGAATTCAATTTGCCTTGATTATGAAAATTTTCTTCAAAAGCTCTCCAAATTGTTTCAAATTTATTTTCATGAAAACCATTTTTCATTCGCATCAAATAGGGGGAGAGAAAATTGTTTTCTTGACACATTTATTTTGATTAATAGGGAGAAGGACAATTCTAATTTGTTTTCATATTTACTTCTCAACAAGAGTTTCTTTTCTATACTTCAAACTTTTTATTGATGTCAAATAGAGGGTGAGAAAGGCAAGATAAATATATTGCACTTCCTTTGCTTTCATAACTCATACATATTTTTCTTAAAGGATTTGCCATCATAAAAAGGGGGAGAATGTTAGATATGATTATTTTGGATGATGTCAAATATAGATGTCAAATATTAAGAGCAAAAAGTTTGCATAATATACTTATCTTCTACATTGACTAACTACTATATTCGCATGTCTTGTAGATTAGTCAAATAAAGAAAGAAGAAGATTGAAGATATTCAAGAAGATATCTAGTTGGGTTATAAAGAATGATCATCAAGAGGAAAATAAAAAGAAAGAGACTGAAGAAAGAAGAACTTGAAAGATCTAATAAGAATACCAAGATTCAAGCTCTTAGAAGTGATGACGAAGGTTTCTAAGAACATATAGAGGTCAGAATGGGTTAATTTGAAGCCAAGATAACTTATATGGAAGTTATGAAACATCCCCAATGTGTTCCCTTAAGTTTTGGCTCTCTGCAATGTTTTAGAAGGCATCATTCGAGCGATCACTCAAGTGATGGATATGATCACTCAACTGATGAGCATTCTGTTGTGCTTTGTTTTTGTACAACATGATAGAAGTTCATTATTTTTGCTATATCTCTCTAACCACACATCATATTGAGTTGAAACTAGATGCATATGAAACTAGACTCCCAACACATGAAATACACACTAGAACCACATTCAAAGGAGTTCATATGAGAGTGATATGAGCTTTGGAAAATTCCATTCAAAATAACATCTTATTCCATACTAGATTTGGTATTTTGGACATAATTCTCAAACTACACATCAGATTGAGATGAAATTCATGCCATATGAAACTAGACTTAAAGAGATTTCTATAGATAGGTCGTTTATCATATTTCAAATTATATGCTAAGAGTTATGCCTTCTGGAATTTGACACTTATGAATTTAGCGACTATCTAGTGCAGTAGTCACTACTTTGATCATAACTTTCAGAATACAATGAGTTTAGAGTTGATTCTTGTTGCATTAGAATGTACACCACAAGAGCTTTCTAATGATATTTTTTTAGCTATGTTTAGAATCAAAATGAAGAGATCCCTCGAGTGATCACCAAGGATCAATCAAGTGACCACTCAAGTGATAAAGTTGGAAAATGACTTTGATGCTCAATGCCACATTTTAAAGGAGATCACTTAATTGGTCACTAGAGTGATGACCCAGGATCACTCGAGTGACCACTTGAGTGATGCGATAAGCAACATATCGTAACTTCGGACAATCATGGGAATGACTGTGTAACTCACTCATCATGCTTCCAATCACTCTAACACTTCATTATATTAATGTTTAATGTATTTTACCAGGAATGCAATGAAGAGATAATGTAAAGAGACAAAAGTTGACTTTACAGAAGCGAATCATCCACCAAACATGATGGCTAGTTTTTTAAATATGAAGAATGGTCAAACAAAGAAATGACTATTTTACTACTTTAACGGCTATATTTCAACGGTTATATTTTGCCTCACAAGAAAAGCTCAACGGCCATTTACCTTCATCAACTATAAATGGAGAGACATTCAACATGAATAAAGACACACAAGCTCAAGCCTACAATGTTGATATGCTATTACTTTAAGTCTTACCTGACTGAAGCTCTGGAATCATACTCCCATCATGTCCTTCAGTGTTAATCATCATCTACTTCATATAGAGAAAAGTATGCTTTGATTATAATCATTCTATCCTTGTGAGAGTTACTCAAGATTAGGGGATCTTGAGTGGGACTTGCAGTATATAAGGGGGAGTCCTTGTCTCAGTACGAGAATTGTAAAGGCTTCACAAGTGCCCAGATAAAACTTGTGAGATTGTAGTGGTTCTCAAGAACCCGGTTAAACTTAAGGAAAATAGTGGATTGAAAATCTTAGGAGGAGCCTGGGGACTGAACATAGGTCATCGTGGATTGGAACGAACCAGGATAAATCACAGTTTCAATATTCTCTTCCCTAAGCTCTTATATTTCTAGCATATATTATTTGAATATCTAACTATTGATTTATGATTCATTACTTTTCATATTAATTGCTTCCACTAAGATGTGAAAAGATTTTCAAAGTTCTTAAGTTTTTATTTTATACCTAATTCACCCCCTTCTTGGGTGTCAGCCAGTTCTAACAGACAAATTCATTCCCATTTGGTCTATTAACTCAAAACATGGTCAATCACTTTTAAAATCAAGAATGCATAATACTAAAGTTACTTAAAACTTACATTTTTTTTCAAAAATTTTTTTCCTTTTCTTGAAAACAAGAAGCAAAAACAAAAGTAAAAACCAAAACATTTTCTTTTTCTCATTTTAAAAACAAAGAACAAAAACCAAGAGTAAGAATAGAATGCCCCCACACTTAAATCATGCATTTCCCTCAATGCAAAAGATATATCATACCAATAACAACAAGCAATGCAAGTAAAAGAGTAAGGAAGGAATACGACCAAACTATCAAAAGTGTGAGACCCAAATGCAGTAGTGTAATTGGCATATCTCCTTTGTCTAGTTGTAGGCCACATGAAAGCACAATTGGTGTTTGCTTGTGATACTCAACAAACATCTCCATCTTTAATATCCTCCAATAACGCTTCAACTCATGTATATAAGGTCTTTGGATGTGAGGAATCAATCCATGTACTTATGTAAAATCATAGCACCAAGCAATATCTAGTCCCATGTTATGAGTGTAAATGATCCATTAAATAGTGCAAGTGTACACTGTCGTAATCAAGTGAGTAGAGTATCGTTTCCATGAGGATTGATCACTAAGTACCAAAATGGGTAATTTTAATTCTATTTAGTCGATCGATTAGTTGGTGATTGAGAGAAAAAAATAAAATGATTAAGTATGAGTACAGATAATATGAAAGCAAATATGAGAAAAAGTCCTAGGGGTTAGATTTCATTTGAAAAGTTTTGGATTGAATCACCTATCTATTCTAGCCCAAATTATTCCATATAACTAATAGTCGAGTTTCCCTAACTTAATTACTAGCCTCTTCCAAGGTTAAGCAATTCTATAATTAATTGTTAATCCAATATACTCCTATATGAATTTAAGCAATTAATCATGCATTAAGATTTATGGAACTTATTAAGACTAAACAACTCATATGAATATATTCCTATTTCAAATGCAAGTTATGATTTTAATTATAAGATCTACACATATGCATCTTCCGGTCTCAGCATACATATTGAAATCATTCAAAAGATGGCCAATTAATCAAAAGCATTAAGAGTAATAATTAAAACTCAATCATGAAGGAAAAATTAAAACTAGATTTAATAAGTTAAGATTCAATCCATCATTAGTAAGCTACATCATTACCCTAGGAAAATAGAAATTCAACACGTGATGAAATTAAAAACAAAACCAAAATAAATTAACATTGCATAAAACCTGAATATTAAATTCTAAAACATAAATATACAACAACTAGATGCATGAAAATGGAGAAAATCTAGTCATCACTTCAGGAGATAAAACCTTCCATATAGGTGGCAATTTATACCATCCATAAAGGAAGACTACCTAAGCCTTCCATATAGGAAGCATGCAAGAATTAAATACAATGCATTAAAGTACTATAAGATGGTATGCGTGGAGAAGAGAGGAAAGTAATGGATAAGAAATGGTGTGTGTTAATGTAAGGGAGAGATGGCTAAATATAGGGAAGAATAAAGTATGGAAGATGAAGTAGTAGGTGAAAAGGAAGATAAGGTGGTAGATGTAATGGAGTTGAGGTGGTAGATGAAATAAAGTTGGTGAAATAGTAGATGGAATGAGGTAGATGGAATGGTTGGTGAAATGGTAGATGATTCGCGCTCTCAACTTCCAAACAAAATTCGAAACCCTTGGAGTTAGAATTGAGTTTTGGCCTCAACATAAAATTTGTAGATCTCTTTTTTAGCTTTTCATCCATATAAAGAATGTACCAATATGACATCTAGAGCTTAAGATATCGCCTAAAAATTGAAAGAGGGTTTGATTTAGTATTTTTCAAGAGATTTTATTTTATGCCAAAATCATTATTTATTTATTTATTAATTACACCTAAATTCATTAAATTGAGCTCAAATATCATCCACAAAATCATCATATAATAAAAAATAAATATGCAAATATTTTACTTATCAACTTCCCCTACACTTAGCTCTTGGACGTCCATAGACAAGGAGTGACCAATAAAGGCTAACAAAATTAGCAGTGTCAAGTCATAATCAAAAACACAATTGAAAAATAAAGAGATCATAGTATTCATGAATCAACAAAAATATAAACTAGTAACTTTATTTGAAAATGAATAAACTGAGTTCGTAAGTATAGTTCATTCTCTCAATCTCTCAAGTGTTTAGCTTTTCATCCATATAAAGAATGTCCCAATCTGACATCTAGAGCTCCAGATATTGTAACCCCCTTGGTAATTATGATTCGAAATATGTATTTTAAAATGAAATAGAGACCAATAATAATCAAACTCATTTACAATCCCTTCCTTACGGAAGGGTTTTCACAAATATTTTCAAAGATTCTGCCTTACCCTGGTCTCAAATTCCACAACTCGAATATAATTACCCTATGCAGTTACATCACATTTACATATCAGAGTGTACAACAAAATCCCGGCAACCCTCGGGTTTCATACATAAGCTAAAGGTTTATAAATTCCCATTAGGGGATTACACCACTATCTTCAAAACAACTTTTATAAGATATACGGTGATCTCCCAACAGAACATGATATCCAACACCAAAATATAAATCTCCCTAAGGAGCCTTATCCGCCCTTGGTCGTCTCCTTTCCCTTGGAGCCACTTGCCCTGTCTGAAGGTTTGTCAATGGAAAGAATGAGATTCAAAAGAATCCCAGTAGTAACAAATCACTCATACCACATGTAATCACAAAGCATGCAAGAAAATCATCAAGCAGCATCACAACATAAAGCACAGCACGCAGGCTACCACATATGCACATAATCACATAATCTCATCCCCCGTATTCCACCGCCCCGAAGGCACGGTCCTCCCACCGTCAACACTGATGGGCCGTGGGTGAAGGTTTCACAAATAGCCTTTTGGCTTACACATATAGCCTTACGGCTTTCACATAGTCTCATCCCCCGTATTCCACCGCCCCGAAGGTATGATCTTCCCACCGTCAACACCGATGGGCTGTAGATGATAGACTTACAAACAATGATCAAACAAACATACCATGTATCACATATAGTATAAGGGAAAAGAGTCACTACCTTGTTCTTTCCTGACATGCGCCAGCACAGGTTGCTTGCGATTAGGGCAAATGTCGAACCCCATAAACCAAAGTCAAAGACGACAAGTTATTCTCTATTCCAAATTCTCACATTCAGAACACTTAAAGTTGGTTATCACTTTGACTCTTTAGGTGGCTACTAGAAGCCTAGACATATGCCTAAAGGGTTGAGGAGTACTATCTCAAAGATCACCTTTTAGTGTGCATTGTAAAATGTGCTAACCACTGGGCTCACAACTTGGTTCTACAATTCCAAAATACAATTTAGACACTTCCATAGTATTTCTGGGGGTTATATGAGGCTATTATGAAAATTTACAAAAATTCCCCCGGGGACCCGGCCCGGCTGAAATCTTGGTATACTTTGGGAAGAATCGGTGTTTTTCGGTTTCGGCTCCGTAAACGTGTTCCTTTCGACTCCTAACCACTTTATTAATCATTACATTAGGTTACAACTAACATTAAGACCCAATTTGGGCAGCATAACCCCTAGGCCATATCATTTCCAAACTTTAAAACTAATGGCAATCCGGTGAAATTTCACCAATTAAATTGCCCATAGCAGCCAGAATAAGCAATATACGAAAGTTTGGAAGTTACCTCAAGCTCCCACTAGCTTTTCCTCAAGGTGGCTGAAAACCCTAGCCTTAGAACACCCTAATTTGTGCTCCACAAACCTTGAAGAACATAGAAGAATAGCTTAGGAGCGGAGTTATACATGTTAGGTATGGATTTACCGAAGAAATCGACTTACCATACAAGTTCTCTTCTCCTTCTCTCTCTAGAATTTCTCACACCTTCTCTCTCTTGTTACAGCTGAATATCACGGTTTTGGGCTGATGGAGGAGGTGGATGATGATTTAATATAATATAATATTATTTTCTAATTATTTACTAAATTTCCATCAATTTCAGATTTTTACAAAATTCTGGCAAATTTCTGCCCAAACTTTGAAAAATCATAGCTAATTCTAGAAATATCAAAATGAGGTGATCCCAAAGCCAATGGAAAGCTATTTAAGTCGTATTTATTGGAAAAATATGGATCACTGCATTTAATAACCTCAAAAATACAGAATTGCACAAAAGTCCATACTGCTCCAAAACAGATTCCAGTTTCCATCCCAAACTTTGGAAAATCATAACTCTTAGCTCACAAATTGAAATGACACAAATTATATGTCCATTTTGTAGCTTGGCATGTGAACTTTAATACTAGAAAAGTTAAGAATTTTGAGACACCACTTGCCTATTTAAAACGTCCATACAAATCGACTTCCCTGTACAGAGTTTCAATGGACAGAGTTTCCAACTTTTGCACAATTGTTCCTAATGGTTCCAATTTCACAATAAACACTCTCCCCACACGAATTTTCACAAGGAAGCCATTGGAATCATTAAAACATAAAAATTCCCATCACACATTCTCCAAAAGTGTTTATTCAACAATAATTACAGTCACTTTTGATGTCATTAGCCCTTAATCGCTTTTTGGGATATTACAGATATCGCCTGAAAACTGAAAGAGGGTTTAATGTAGTATTTTTCAAGAAATTCTATTTTATGCCAAAATCAATATTTATTTATTAATTACACTTAAATTCATTAAATTAAGCTCAAATATCATCCACAAAATCATCATATAAGGGAAAATAAATATGCAAATATTTTACTTATCATCCCACAATAAAATCAATGAACTCGATAGGTTTATCAACAATCTAGGAAGATCCCAAAACAAATTGATGAACATTAAGTGGTACAACTTCCAAGAATCTTGAACAACCTACAAAGTCAATATGGCTTTCCTCAATAAGAGTCAAGTTCTCTAAAGAATGAATCAAGTGATCACTGAAAATGGTGTCACCATGCTTGTTCAAATCATCACTCAAGACAAATTCCACATGTGAAACATCATGATGCATTATGCTTTTACTCTCTAAATGCATATCCAAATCAAGGCTTCCCCCACACTTATCTTTAGTAATATCCCCATTAACAATAGTCATGTCAAGATCATGAGTAGTATCAATAAAATCAATAGAGCTATTACTCTCAGCATTCAAAGCATAATCACAATTAGTGTTAAGCAGGGTATCTTTAAAATCAATAGTGTCAAGGGATTCAACAATAATCTCTTTATCAACATCATCATCAGAATTAATAGAATTGATAGGACTAAAGGCATAAGAAGAGGTATCAATGCAAACACTACAAGATTCAATATAATTTAAATCAATAGAACTAGTCAATTCAGAAACAACATTAGTGCATGTGTACTCAACTAATATACCAATTATCTCATCATTAGAAGTGGTAGAAGGAAAAGGGCTTGAATCATTAGAAGGTGAAAGTATATTACCACATGTAAATTCCCTCGAACTTCTAATTCTTCACTCTGCAAATTGCTAATTGCATTTGAAAAATCCTAAATTTGAGTATGTAGAGCTTGAATCTGTTGTCTATGCTGCAATTCCCCTTCTACAAATTTGTCTAGTAGGATTTTCATCATAACATCCATCTTATTATGTAACCTTAAGTCCTCATCATGAATTGGTATAGGTTGATTGACATATCCAAGATTTGAGTGATCATGCCATTCAGGATTATATGCACTTGAATATGGATCATATATCTGCTCAATGCCATAGTCATAATGATAAGGAATAGAAGTGTAAGCAAAATTTCTATAAGGTGAAGCATTCCAAGCCATCATAGGATCAAGTTCAAAAAAATATTTTAAGATAAGACTGAGTTATGCAATTAACAACTATATAAAAAATCACCTAAAAACTCAAACTTAGAGATTAACCCTTGGTCGCTAGCAACGGCGCCAAATTTGATGCTTGCTTTTGTCGCTAAAGCAATCAATTAAACTAGGACCAACTACAAATGCAATATAGTGGCAACCTACTTCATTTTCTTAAGGAGCAGTCAATGGGTTTTTCTTTAGGTTGAATTTAGGTGATGGAAAATGCAATGGAATGAACTTAAACTAAAATATAAGACACTACTACTTAAATGCAAGATGCAAATGATTCTAAAACCTATATGATAATGAAACTAACCTAAATGAATGCTAATATAATTTTTGGGGGTTATGATAGGAGAATTAAAATCCTAAGCAAAGATATGAACTAATAAATATGAAAATCAAATAAGAAAAGGTAAAGAAGAGGACTACTTTAGGTACGGTGAATATAACAACTTAGGATTTACATGCAATGATCTTTCTTTGCCCAAATTAATTAATTAGACTAAAGGGAGATTGATATAAGAGATGAATTAATAAATTTAATTATCTAATTGAAGTGTGGGAAACCCTGAAGCTCAATAATACTTACTCTACTAGAGAACTCATAATAAAATAAGAACTAGTTAATTAAACAACTAGATTAATTTCAAATAAACCAATCCCAATTAATTTCAAATAAATTCTAGAAATCATGTCACAATTGTCTAATTAAACAACTAGATAATTAACCAACCCAATTAAACAATCAAGAGGAAAAAACCAAATTGACAATTAAATTTATAATAAAAACTCAATTAATAATTCAATTGACAATCTAAAAGTTTTGTAAACAAAAGTTCCACTAATTGTCTCAAGCACAAAACATTCCAAAATATCAATTTAATCCAAATTAAATAATATGCCTACAATCTAATACTAGATTGTTTTCAAGTAATACAACTCAAAATTATCTAAAATTAAATAATCTTAAATCTTGAAATAAATAAAAGGTATAGACACTTCCTTGTGGTCTTCAAATGCAAACTCCTAGGCTCTAGCTTCTTCCATGCTCCTCCTAAGTTGTGTCCTAAGGTAGCTCGAGCTTCCATGATAATCTTCCAAACTCTACGGGGAAGTGTGAGTGTGGGCTCTTAATAGAGAGCGTGAAAAATTATATGGCTGCTAGGTATTTTTTATAGGAAAATGAGAAAGCTTAGGGTATAAGATTTGAACCCATTAAAATTGAATTGGCCCATTCAAACTCAGCCATTAGATCTTCTTTAAACTTCCAAAAATAATTATGCACCATAAGATTTCCTAATATGCTTTTCCTTGTCCTGCAAGAATTAAATAAAATCGTGATCTATCATATATTTGGAAATATTATTCAATCACAAGATAGGCAATCAAAATATTAATAATTTAAGCCCAACAATCTCATAATTATTTCAGATTTATATTATTTCCTAAAATTGACTAACAATTCAAATATTATCTAATAAAACCAAATTAGCCTAACGTAGTCCCCAAAATAAATGAATAAGGTAGGATAAAATATATAAAATTTGAGATTTATCAGGGGAGTCTCTCCAATTCTACCTTTAAAAAATTACCAAATCCTATTCTTCTATTAGCCCTCTCCTTTAAATTTTCATTATCATTCGCAAAATCCATGAACAATCCAAATCCTCAAAGTGAGCTTCAATTATGAAACGACACTTTGATTTTGCTCTTCTTCTTTTCCGGCCTTGATTGCTTAGCTTTTTTAGTGTACTCCTTCTTCTTGTCCTCTGGCTGCTCACGCTATGCCTTTCTTGCGGCCTTACTTTCATCTGTCATCTTTTTCGTCTTCTGCCACAAGTTAGCCACAAAATCATTTCTAAAGAGCATAAACCCACTCTATATTAGTTTACTCTTTACAGGTTTGCTCTTTAGTGCTTTACTCTTTACAGGCTTGCTTTGTACTAGTTTTGATTTTCATATTTCACCTTTTTCTGACGCTATCTTCTTTCACCTATACAATAATCATTTTATAGTCATAAACAAGTTTGGATATAAAGATTTTTTACTCATAGATTTCTTTGTGAATCAAAATTCTCCACATATGAACAGGGTTTCACAAGTTCTAATAAAGGATTCATAATTTCAGAAAATGTTTTCACAAGTTTGCATAAGAATTTCACAAGTTTAGATCATAATTTCAAAACTTGTGAATCATAGTTCCCCACATATAAACAATGTTTTAAAAGTTATGATAAAGGATTAACGAGATCTAATAAGAATTTCACAACTTCCTTGCATAAATTAACCTCTAATAAGGGTTTTGCAAGTTCTCAGAAAGGATTCACAACTTCGGATTAAGTTTACACAACTTGTAAATCAAAATTTCCCACATATGAATAGGGTTTCACAAGTGTTGAATAAGGATTCACAAGTTCAGTTAAGATTTTCAAAAGTTAACATAAGAAGTTCTGAACCAAGCACTCAACGCTTTAAAGCATATTTCAAACCATCATATATAATTCTAGTAAGACCCTAACATTTTCTCAGCATTGCCTAAACATAATTTGTCAATCTATATGTTAAATCAATATGACAAGTAAACATCCAAAAAATATTAAAACCTATTGACTTACCCCACTTAATCACTGAAGAGCACTTTCAATGAAACTGTCAAACGACTTTGTGTGCCAACCCAAAATAGGGCAAAATCCCAAACCAAGTGCGTCGGTCTACGTCCTTCCCTCCTCCTCAAATCGATAAAACCAACTTCCCACCTAGTCTTCTCTCTCACTACAACCAACCACACCGCTAACGACAACTCTTTCCACCCTCAATAACCATCAACTCAAAGGAAATAGGAAGTATTAGCATAGAGAGCCTTGATATGATGCCTCCCTCTTTGTTCGTTTTCATTTCTTTTTTGTAAAGTCCAAGGTTTGATTATTTCCTTTCCTTTTAATTTTAAAAAAAGATGGTTTAGAGCTAACACCTCTTTGAGATTATGCATATTTAGAACACATTTTTTTCTTTTCATATTTTTGAAGTTCTTTTCAAAGATTTTCCCTTATTTAAATGTAGGAAAAATAAAAAAAATTGCAGAAAGCCCACTCTAGCTAGAAGCACGTGTCTCACACACACCACCCTGGAGTTGTCTGATCATTACACGATTCATCTAGTTGGACTCCATTCGATGTCTACTATCAGTCTATGTCTGCCACCTGTCAAACGGGTCTGTCACATGGCTACTGTTAGAACCGGCTATCACCCAAAGAGGGGGTGTGAATTGGGTGTATGATAAAAACATAAGAACTTTAGAAATCTTTTTGCATCTTAACGAAAGTGGTAAGTATGAAGGTAATAAATTATAAATCAACAGTTAGATTAAATAATATATGCTGAAAATATAAGAGCTTAGGGAAGAGTATATGCAAACTGTGATTTATCCTGGTTCGGTCCAATCTGTGATGGCCTACGTCCAGTCCCCAGGTTCCTCCTGAGATTTTCAAATCCACTATCTTCTTGTTTAATTTGGGCACAAGAAAAGCCTTTACAATCCCACAAGTTTAGCCGGGTACTTGTGAAACCTTTTACAAATCTCTCACTAAAATACTCCCCCTTACAGTAAGTCTTACGAGCAGAGTAATCCTGAAGATCTTCCTCTCCTGCTTACTTGTGCAAGTCTTACGAGTAGCAACATTCTCTCCTGCTTACACCCCTATAAGTCTTATGAGCAGCAACGTTCTTTACTGCTTGCACCTTGTAAGTCTTACGAGCAGAATGTCTTACTAGCAATTCTCTCTATAGCTTCCCCTGTAAGGAAATCAACCCTCTCAAGGTCCCTCTACCTTGAGATCAATTCAAAAATATAGATGAAAGTGTTTACAGACTCTCTCATAGAGTAGATATAATACTCATTGAAGTACAATACAAATAATCACTCTCTCAATAATAAGTAATATAGAAACTGGAAAACAGAGAGTGTTTGGGTAGAAGAAGAAGATTCATATTTCTATCATTTTTCTCGTAGTTTCTCGCTGTCTCAGTTACCCATCAACTTTGAATGCTCTCTCATTTATAGTTAATGAAGATGATGACCATTGTGAGCATTCATCCGTTGGAGTCCCATTGCTTCGTTTGACCGTTGTGTGTATTTGAACAACTAGCCGCTGTCCATTGCAGAGTAGAGCATCCCGTTGAAGAGTGAGATGTTTCATTATGAGCTGTACGTCACGTTATGGAGCGTTGGCGTTTTAGATATTCGTTCATGGTGGGTCAATCTTTTGTCATGGTAGGTGGCCAATATTTGGTGTGTAATGATGCCGCCCCACAATTGACTCTCTCATTTAAAATTGTAATCCAAACGTTAAATTTCCTATTTCACACTGCAAAATGCTTAATCACTAATATGATGAAGTGTTAGCCATGGGTATATTGGATCATTGGTCAAAAGCTGAATTTCTGGCTTCTAGGACTCATCATGTTGAGTGATAATATTTGCCATAAATAACCTCCATTCTTGAAGATGCAATCCAAATGTTTAATCTCCTATTTTATACTTGAAATATATGTTAGTTAACATTCAGGAATAATAACAAGTGAAAATATAATGAATGTATAACATTTAATCACGTTTGGATTGATGGCTATGAGAGTCTGAACTTTCTGCGTTGGTTCTGTCAGGACTTCACTTGAGTTTAGTATGGCTCACTTGAGTGCATTTCATATTTTCACGTTCTGGCTTCCTCTTTGGCAAACACTTGTTGCTCTTCACTCGCAGGACTCGAGTGCAATTCTGGACATCACTCGAGTGCACTCATTTTCACGTACATGCTTCTTCTTGGATTAACACTTTCATGTCAACACTTGCATGACTCGAGTGTAATTCTGATCCTCACTCGAGTGTGCTGTTCAATGCTCGAGTGTTGTTAAATTTCTCCACACTTCAGCCTCTTCTGGACAACACTCGCATGACATTTTTCAAGAGTGCGTTTTTGGACTCGTGGGTGATATGGGGCCACGTCAAACTCAATCTATTTATTTGATTCTAAATAAGAAAAATGATGTATCATAAGAAAGCTCTTGTCATATGAATTCCAATTAAAGAAGAATCAACTCCAAACTCCTTGTATTCTGCAAGTTATGATCGAAAAAGTGTCTATCGCACTAGACTGCACAAGCATCAACTTCCAAAAAGCATAGCTCCTAGAATATAAGTTCAAATTAGGCAAATTACCTATCCAAGGAAAGATATTTGAGTCTAGTTTCATATGGCACTGGTCTCATCTCAATCAGATGTGTCGTGTTTGAGTAATGCTCAAAATACCAAACCTATCTTGAAAAGTGACGGTGATTTTACTGTCCACTTACACGGATTATATCTCCTTCATTTGAGCTTCTTTAAAAATGATCTTGGAATACATTTTTCGTGTTGTGAGTCTTCTTTCATATGCCACCATTTTCGGGTCAATCCGACATGTGGTTTGAGAGATATAGCCAAAATATCGGACCTCTATCAAGCTGAACGTAAAACAGAGTAGAACAGAGTAGCCCTGACACTCGAGTGTGTTCATCTCGTGCTCGAGTGCAACACCTCTAGAAATCGAGTGTTGAGCTCACACTCGAGTAAAACTCCTCTAGAAGTGTCATAACTCATATATAAGTCATCTTAGCTTCGTATTAACCTATTCCAACCATCATTTGATCATAGAAGCCTCCGGTATCATCATAGAAACCTCCAGTATCACTTCTAATAGCTTGAACCTTGATATTCTCACTAGATCTTGTAATTTCTTCTTTTTTCAAAATCTTTCTTCTTGATTTCATTCTTAATGATTATTCTCCATAACCAACCAAGAAAACTTCTTTATTTTCTTGATTATCTTCAATCTTTGCTTGACTAATCTATAAGGTATGCAACATTAAACATAATAATTAGTCAAAGTATTATATAAACTTTTTGCTCTTATCATTTGACATTTATATTTGACATCATCAAAACTAATCATATCTAACAGCTATATTCTCCACGTGGCGTTTGTGCCCCTTTTAATTTTTTTTGTTTGGGTTGCTGGGTCAGGTTGGGCCTTTACCCGCTGACCTGATCCACCTTTTATTTTGGGTTTGGACCATCAATGGCCCAAATCTGTTTTTTTTTTAAATTGTTGCACCGAATTAGGTTGGGCTCTGACCCGATCCAATTCTTTTTTACAGAGCGAAACAGTGCCGTTTTGGGGTGCTGGAGTTGTCTTCAACCTTCAGCGGGGTCGACCTGGACTGGGTTGCAGGCTTTAGTCGGGTCCGTTGACCTGGTACCTTTTCTCCTTCGTAACTTCTTCGTCCAACATCCATTTTGCGTGTTCTTGGTGTCCATTTTCATCATTTTTCCAATATATATGCAATGGGATTATTTTCAAGACATAAAAAACTCGTTTTACGGTGACCCAATTCAAAGTTTCATTTTTCTAGTTCGGTTTCTTCGGTTCTTCATTTTATTCCGTTCAATCCAATTATAATGTGTATTATGAGGCATCCAAATACACTCTTACTCATAAAACAAATGAATAAACTAGAATTAACAGTAAATTTAACACACCATATTGCACCGTGAAAAATGAAAAAAAAAACTAATTCTGATATAACACTGTATAGCAAGGCCAGGCATATGAAAACTAATCTCATACATCTAAGAAAAAATGTATTTGAGTCAGAATCATTTAATTCTCATATATCCATATACTCAGAGTTTATTGTAGTAAGTTTTTCATATGTTCATCAACATAAAACATGTATAGATCAATTTTTCATACATTCAAAATTCATGAACAGAATAGCACAAGCAACATTCTGGACAGGTTAAAACCAGTCTCTGATACCAATGTAGGATTTTGGGCATACCTGAAGCGTCAATTTGTACTCCTAAGTTACCCACATAAACCATATCACTTTTGGGATACTGGTTATGAAACACAGAAAATTCACCAAGAAGGAGGAAGAGATTTCTGTAGAGAATATTTTCTTTGTGTTGTGTGTTATGTGTAGTTCACAGTTTTTTATTCACACACACACACATATGTAGTCAGACAACCGTTTCCCCCAAAACATATGGGAAAACTGTTCCCACCAGGTTTCAATTTTGAACCCTTAAGGAATATTACCAACTAATACCCCACATATATTTGATATTTTATTTGGTCTCAAATTTAATGGGTTTGAGCCTATTCCACCAAGGGTAGACCAAGCCCAATTCCCAACATTTGCTAAAAATGTCTGCAACTTTCCCATGAAAGTTTACATCAAACCTATAACCTAATAAACAAAGTACTAAAACTTAATTCCGTCGGATGTCAGGTTCATGAAGAACATTATGTAGGATTAAAGTCTTGCCACCACATAAAGCTAACTTGTAGGTACCAATTCCTTTGACTTCGATCTTTGTATTGTTGCCCACATAAAGCCATTTGCTTAGATGCAGCAACCGACGGTATTCCATAAAGGATCCCTGATCCCTCGTCACATGGTCTGCTGAGTCTAAATCTAATATCCAAGAAGAACAAACAGGTTCTGTTAGAAAAGAAGTAGTTAAAACAAAAGAAACATGTGAATTCACTTAATCTACTACTTCTAAAGGTTAGTAGTAGTAAATAAAGTTTCCTAAATTGAATTCATCAATACTGACCATTTTTCTAAGGAATAAAGGTAACATATATTTATAACTAATTCTTATTAGTTGTAGCAGCAGAAATGCTTCAGACTCTGCTAGAACTCTGAGGGAAAATTATGGAAAAATTTAGAAGAAACAAATAAAGTCATCCTTTTATCAGTTATACACCAAAATGGTGTCCACTTTGCAGTAATACCATTTTCACTATCATCTTGTGCATATATTCTATTGCATCTTCACTTCATCAATGCACGCTCTCTCTCTCTCATACACTGATGTAGCTTTTATAATTCCCTGATGCTACAACTTCTTGAAACTACTATTGAAACTACTATAATTGATCCTTCTGTGTTCTGTGCAGGATCTATTCTTCATTTACTTCTAGCATGGGGTCCAAACTCTATACACACACACACACACACAGAGTATACTGTTTTATTGGACATATGTCATAACAATACCCCAATTCACTTTTCTTTTACCCTCTCATCGAAAGATACACCTTCTTCATTGAAAGATATGTCATAAGTAAATTTTCTTGTCGATCATGATGTTAATTGTGTTTAATATATTAATAAATTAATGAATACTATTTTTGAGCTCAATTTTGTTGATTTACTGAAACTATTGTGATGCCTGTGTTTGGTTATAAATTTTTTTATTAAACCTTTAGAGCGATTTATTTATTAAAGGAGTTAGTAGAAAAGTATCAGAGCAAAGGAAGGGATTTACATGCAATTTTCATTGATTTGGAAAAAGAAGATGACTGTGTGCCAAGAAATGTACTTTGGAAGGTCTTCGAAAAGAAGGGTGTGTAGGTTGCATATATCAAAGCTATTCAAAACATGTGTGAGGGGGTTACTGTTAGAGCAAGCGTTTCACCCAAGAGGGGGGGTGAATTGGGTGACCTTAAAAATTTCGTTGCAAATATAAAATTTGACGTTGAAATTAAAACAGGAAAGAGTAAGGAGAAATATCACCGAAGTGTACACCAGGATTTATACTGGTTTGGCCACAACCACTTTGACCTGCGTCCAGTCCTCAGAGCTTCTCTGAGAGTTTCACTATAACTTCCAAGATTCAGTGGGTTCTTGGCACCTCAGTACAAGCAAGTTCCTACACCTGGACACTCGCTCCCCCTTACAAGTTGTAATTCAATCCCAACTCAAGGTTCCACAACCTTAAGTTACCTCAATAACAAATATTGAGTTTGAATGAAATATCTCTCTCACAGAGTAAATAAGAATCACTGAAGCATAGAATCACAAGTACAATGAAAAACAGAGTAATGAACTTGATGATACGTTCGTAAGTATGTTCTTATGTGTGTCTCTGTTCAGATGTTCCCATATATATAGATACATTGGTAATAATTGGTGGAACATATTTCTTCATGTCCGTTAGAGCGTGCGCAGCCACTATTGACTTTTCCAGTTTTTGAAAAAACATACGTTGCGGTAGGTGACGGTCGGTGACATTTGAGCGTTGCTTTTGACTTTCCTTATTTGGTAAGATCTCTTCATTGATTATCTATTGAAATGCTAAGAATACTAATATAATGAAAAGCTAATCAAATAGGAAACAAAACAATGACCGTTGGAATGATTTCAAACTTTCTGGGTTTGCTTACTCGAGTAGCTACTCGAGTATCACATGAAGTTTACTCGAGTACTTACTCGAGTAGCTACTCGAGTATCACATGAAGTTTACTCGAGTATCATCGGGAAATCTTAAATTAACTTCAAGTCAATGAACAAATACAAGAATACTCGGGTAGTGCATGGAATAAACTAAATCTAAGTTCTTGAAAATAGTTATTTACTCGGGTACCTACTCGAGTAATACATTCACAACTTCATAGGTTACTCGGGTACCAACTCGAGTAAATCTTCAAATATCTTTTGATTACTCGATGCTCTACTCCAGTAATGTTGGCAGGATTTCAAGGCCGAGAGCACTTACCTTATTACTCGAGTACCTACTCGAGTAAACTTACTTTTTGTGCACCACTTACTCGGGTAATGACTTGAGGTTTTCCTTGAAAATATCTCTGCATACTCGGGTACCTACTCGAGGAATCCACTTAAAATAGAACATTAAATACTTGTATACTAGAGGAATAACTCAAGGAAAATGAGATAGAATGATATCAAGTTAATCGAGTACCACCTTCAAGTTTTCACTGACTATAATGTGTTACTCGAGTAGCTACTCGAGTAACATTGGCAGTGGTATAAAGTGCTGAGAGCAACACATTTTTAGAAACAGGGTTACTCGAGTACTTACTCGAGTATCATTGGCAGGCCGAAAGCAACTGGAAGTTTTTCATATGGTTACTCGAGTAGCTCCTTGAGTAACATTGGCAGGCCGAGAGCAACTCCAAGTTTTTACCTGGTTACTTGAGTAGTTCCTCGAGTAACATTGGTAGGCCGAGAGCAACTTGAAAATACTTACATTATTACTCGAGTACTTACTCGAGTAACGTTGGCAGGTTACTAGAAGGTGAATCTGGTTACTTCAAGTTTTGGCTCATTACTCGAGTACCTCCTCGAGTAATGCCTTAGAAAAACTGCTTCTGATCAAGTTTCTCAGCTTTTTCTCTTCGTCTTTCTTCATTACTCCAATGCTAACTTCAAGTGATGCTTATCCCTGTTATTCCTTTGTTCAAACTTGTTTATTAATCATTTCCTTTTCAAACCATTCTTTTGTTATCATCAAAACATGAGATCTAACATTCTCCCCCTTTTTGATAATGACAAAACTTGGTGATTTTGGACATGGTTTTTCAAATTGAATTTTCAAATTAAATATGTCTTATTAAGTTTAGATTCATAGTACACACCTTGCATTCACAGTCAACTTCATTAGTCCAACAATGTATCATTATTCAAAACTTAAATGGACTTAAAATAAAATCATAACTTAAGCACACTTGTATTAAACTTAAATTGCATATTACAAGATAATAAATTTAAAAGAACTAAAAAGAACTAACAAGTTCCAAAATGCTCCCTAGAACCCATATACACCCAAATACCCAAAATAAACTAGGACACATCCACAAAATCACTCTCAAGCTCTTCTCCCCCTTTTTGGCTTCATCAATCAAGTGGAGGGCTAGGAGGCTTGGCCATGGAAATGGGTGTCACTGGAAGGACCATAGAATCATCTGAGTCTAAAGAATCAAATGAGCTAGAGGGAACTGGGTCAGGCAGATGGACTGGAGGGATATGGATGTCATCGCCAGGAGGAGAAGGTTGGAAGACAACCATAGTAGAGGTTTCTCCTTCTGGAGTGGTCTGAATCTAAGGAGTATTCTCTGCCTCAGGAGTATGATGTTCAGGGGAGGAGGAGGGAGATATTTCCTCAGTGTGGGTAGGAGAGGGAATAGGTTTAGGAGCGAGTTCAGGCTGAGGTTTAGGAGGTGAATCATCAATGACAATGTGTATAGTCTCATTGGTATCTGGGTTGTCCACTGTATATAGAATGTCTTTGGCTTGAGTCTCAGGTGGACTAGATACCAGAGGGGTAGATGGTTCATCCTCAGTGAAAGGAGTGTCAGAAGGAGGGTTCACTGGAGGTGGTAGTGGTGCAGAGGAAGATGGACCGGCAGAAGGTCCGGGACCTAAGGAGTCCAGTCGTGCTAGAATCAATCTCAAAGTCTCACCTTGGGCACATTGCTCTACTAGCAATTCCTCATGCCTCTTGTCCATTTTCTCCACCAACTCTCCCATCTTGGTATTCATGTGGGTTATCAGTTCAGCATTCGTGTTGGCGATATCCACATGGAATCCTCTGAGCATGTTTTCCATGAAGTGCTGGAGAGTGGCATTGAGAAAGGATGGTGATGAAGTGGTGGCAGCTGGAGCCGATAACTGTGTGTCATCCATCTTACTGGTCTCTGCCTCAGTGGTCTTCCTCTTTTTCTTTGACCCAGACTCCAGAGGGCCTTCGAGAGGGATGTCAATATTCAACTTCCCAATTTGGTTTCTCCCAACCGGAGTCATCCTCTCAACGGGCTCCTTGCTATCTAAATACCATATCTTGTTCTCTTTCAAGATCAGTGACACAATCTGAGGATATGGCATTGGTGTTGTAGCCTTCCCATCCACCTTATACCTCTTCATCTCAGAGAAAATATACTCCCCCAAATCCTTCTGCTCCTTCAGGAGAAGTGAAGCAAACCACCTAAAGTCCCTATCGGAGAAGTGGGTATAGTTGTTGGCCTTGTTAACTAGGGACCTAGAATAGATGTACCATAGGACCCTATGATGATCACACATATCACTTGGTTTGAAATTTAGAGGGCCAACTAACTCTCCGGGTTTAAGGATAGTAAAGATTTGGTTTGGCTCAAGCTGGGAGTAAATATCATCTAGGGGGTTCTCAATTCCTAACCACAAGTTAATCCTAGAGGGTGATATAAGTATCTTTTAGCCTCTAACTGTGGTGGTCATCTCTTCCTTAGCTGAGGTTCTGTTTGGCTCATCTATAATTTCTAGATTACAATAAAAGTGGGTGATCACCTTTGTGCAAAAAGGTAATCTAATGGATAACCAAGGCATAAAAGGATCTAGATATGGACTAAGGTCGTGCTTCAATACCTCCTGAAGTAGCCTGAGATCCATATAGTGTGTCTTACACACTTTCCTCCTGGAGAATTGGGACAGATACTTGGGAGACTCCACCAATTTGTTGACGTTGAACCCTTTTGGAGGTTTGGTGATCTCTTCTTCTGGCACTTTGGACTTCTTGGAAGATTGTCCCTTCTCCATTTGATCAATGATTCCAGCCATAGCCTTAGCCACATTCTTGTCATACTTTGGCTTTTTGATAGGCTTTGGTGTGAAAGAGGGGGTAGAGGAATCAGAGTAAGGAGGTGAGGGAGATTTGGTACTCTTGCCTCTTCCGATAGATGTACTCTTTTTGGATTGAGCCCTTATAACAATAGGCTCTTTAATCACAATTCCTTTGGGTTTCGGTTGAGATTGAGGTTGAAGAGGAATTTTAGCTTTTGGTATTGGGGTGAGTTTTCTTCTCTTTTTGGGAGGAGAAGAAAGAGGATCAGAGTGTTGTTGGGATTCAGAGGAGTCTATGGGAGTAACATTTTTAGTTCTCATCTTTCTGAATGATTGAAAACTAAAATTTTCAGAAAAAAATAGAGACACAGACGTGAATTAGGGCACAAAGATTCTGAGCAAAATAGGAGGTTTCTAGGACTGAAAATTGTTGGGTTTTGACGGAAAAGAAGCAAGGAATCACTTGTGAAAAATTTTTGTGAGAGAAAATAGTGATTTACTCGAGGAGATTTTGTAGAAATGACCGAGTTTGCGATAGATAAAGCCCTAGAACCCGACGTTACTCGAGGCCTTACTCGAGTAATCTTCAAGTTTACTCGAGGCCTTCCTCGAGTGTTCATACAGAAAAACCTTAAAATGATTTATTTAAATTACGTACCTGGTATGAATAATATTGTAATTATCCACGGATGTTCCCTCGATCATTTATAACCCATTCTGAACAGATTTGAGTCATTATTCATCAATTTTGAAAATCTAGACTTGCAGTTACTCGAGGCCTTACTCGAGTAAGCTTCAAGTTTACTCGAGGCCTTCCTCGAGTAACCTGAGTTTTCAACTTGTGACTCTTTATTTCTTTGTAACTAAACCGTTATATTTGAAAATCAAGTAACTTGATCCGTTACTTCCAGTTTTGAAGTCCATTACTCGAGTACATACTCGAGTAAAGTGCTTCTTTACTTCAAGTTGTTCCTCGGGTAATGCTTCTCTGTTAGTGATAACTTCAAGTTGGTACTCCAGTAAATGTGTCCTCTGATCACCTCTGTTTTTGTTTCTCAAAACAGAGTTTCAACCTTCCTGCAAAATAAATTTCTATATACTCCGATGCTTAAGTTAGTAATCATCAAAACTTTAACAAATGACTTCATATAATATTATGAGAAACTGAAATAACTTACAACTCATTGGGATTTACCATTCCCAATTCTCTTCTAATGTATAGAAATTGATCTTTTGCAAGAGGTTTTGTGAAAATATCTACTAGTTGAAGATGAGTGGAAATAAATATCACTTTCACATCTTTCTTTTGAACATGATCTCTGATGAAGTGATATCTGACATCGATATGCTTGGTTCTAGAGTGTTGAACTAGATTCTTTGCCAAACTTATCGTACTAGTATTGTCACAATAGATTGGTATTTCTTTGAGATAAATACCAAGATCTTGTAGTTGTTGTTTTAGCCATATTACTTGTGCACAACAACTTGAGACTGCAACATATTCGGCTTCCGTTGACGAAAGAGACACTGTATTTTGTTTCTTGCTGAACCATGATACAAGAGATCCTCCAAGAAATTGTCCTTGTCCACTGGTGCTCTTTCTGTCTATTTTGTATCCTCCATAATCTGAATCTGAATATGCAACAAGATATTCACTTCTTCCTTTGGGATACCACAGACCCAATTCGAGTGTGTCAGCAAGGTATCTAAAGATTCGTTTGACCGTTTCAGCATGTGATTCTTTTGGTGCTGATTGATATCTTGCACATATGCCAACACTAAATTGGATGTCCGGTCTACTTGCCGTGAGATAAAGTAATGATCCAATTATTCCTCTATACTTTGTTATGTTGTAGTCTTTCCCTTTGACATCAGCATTGAGCAACGTAGTTGAACTCATAGGCGTGTCCGTGCCATTTGCTTCATCCATTCCATACTTCTTCAATAACTCTTTTAAATACTTTGTTTGAGATATGAAGATTCCATTCCTTCTTTGTTTGATTTGTAAACCAAGAAAGAAATTCAATTCTCCCATCATTGACATCTCAAATTCTCCCTGCATTATCTCAGAAAATTCCTTACACAGAGATTCATTAGTAGCACCGAAAACAATGTCATCAACATATATTTGAACAATTAAAATATCATTGTGTTTTCGTTTTATAAAGAGTGTTGTATCAACTTTTCCTCGTTCAAAACCTTGATCGATAAGAAACTTACTGAGCCTTTCATACCAGGCTCTAGGAGCTTGTTTTAAACCATATAAAGCCTTTTTGAGTTTGAAAACATGGTCAGGTTTCGTAACATCCTCAAAACCTGGAGGTTGTTCTACATACACTTCTTCCATGATGTAACCATTTAGAAAAGCACTCTTTACATCCATTTGATAGAGTTTGAATCCTTTGATGCATGCAAAGGCTAAGAGTACACGTATAACTTCCAATCTAGCCACTAGAGCATACGTTTCCTCATAATCAATCCCTTCTTCCTAATTATAGCCTTTGGCCACCAATCTTGCCTTGTTTCTGACAATAATTGCAGATTCATCGAGTTTGTTTTTGAATACCCATTTAGTACCAATGATCGGATGATCTTTGGGTCGGGGCACCAAATCCCAAACTTGATTTCTCTTAAATTGATTTAGTTCTTCTTGCATTGCTATAACCCAATCATTGTCTGATAGGGCTTCATCAATATTAGAAGGTTCAATCTCAGAAATGAATGCAGAAAAACTTCATTGAAAATTCTATTTCTAGTTTGGATCCCTTCATTCACATCTCCTATAACTTGATCTAAGGGATGACTTTTATTATATTTCCAGGCTCTAGGTTGACCTAGGGATTACTCTTCTTCCTTAGTTTCATCAACCTCTGGAATAAGAGATTTAGAAATAAATTGACCATTTTCTTGATTTAAACCAACTTCCTGTTCTTCATCAATGGTTTTGTCAGAGGATTCAAATTCATCAAATACAATATGAATTGATTCTTCAATAATACATGTTCTTTTATTGTAAACTCTATATGCTTTACTTCGGTTAGAATATCCTAGGAAAATTCCTTCATCTGTTTTAGAATCAAATTTTCCTAAGTTATCTTTACCATTATTATGAATGAAACACTTACAACCGAAGATGTGTAGCTGAGCAATGTTTGGCTTTCTTCCTTTGTACAACTCGTATGGTGTTTTTCCAAGTTTTGTTCTGATATAGGCCCTATTTGAAATATAGCATGCTGTACTCATAGCATCAGCCCAGAACACTTGAGACACATTCTTTTCATTCAACATTGCTCTAGCTATTTCAGTGAGCACTCTATTCTTGCGTTCTACAACTCCGTTTTGTTGAGGTGTTCTTGGAGCAGAAAAATTGTGTTCAATGCCATTAGTATCACAATATTCTTCAAAGGCTTGATTTTCAAATTCTCCACCATGATCAATCCTAATACCTGCAATAGACATACCTTTCTCATTTTACACTTTCTTGGCAAAAACAATAAATTCTTCAAAGGTCTCATCTTTTGATGAAAGAAAAATAACCCATGTAAATCTAGAGAAATCATCAACAATAACCAATGAATATAAGTTTTCACTAAGACTCTTTATTCTTGCTGGGCCAACTAAATCCATATGCAATAATTGTAGTGGTCTATTTATTGAAATCTCATTTTTCAATTTGAAAGATGATTTAGTTTGTTTATCTTTTTGACATGCGTCACAAATCAAGTCATTTTTGAAAGTTACTTTGGGTAATCCAAGAACTAAATCCTTTTGAGTAGTTTGCCTAATTGATGCATATTGACATGAGCCAATCTCTTATGCCATAACTAGCTTTCATCAATATTACTCAGAAAACAGTTTTCAGACTCATTTCTACTAATATCTAGAGTATAGCAGTTACCTTCCCTTTTTGCTCTGAGCTTAGCCTTGATATTTTTCTTATCAAGTTGTAAATCATTCTTGTTGATAATTAACCATTCTTCTGAGTCAAATATTACCCATTTGTCTTTATCTGCACTTTGACTTACGCTCAGCAAATTATGACACAAGCCTTCAACATAATATACATATTTGACTTGTATTCCTTTGTCATTTTTGATTTCACCAATTTCTGTTATCTTTCCGGATTGATTTCCTCCAAATTTTACCTTTCCACCTTCCTTAGGTTGCAATGTGGTAAAAATTTCAAAATCTCCGGTCATATGTCTAGAGCATCCACTATCTATGTACCACTTGCTATTTTTGGATGCTTTGAGACATACCTACAATCAAATGACTAGGTCTTAGGTACCCACATCTTTTTGGGTCCTGTTGGGTTAGTACAAATAATTTTCTGAACATATGAACCTTTAGATACCCACTTGTAGGTTCCTATTGTTCCTTTCTTCTTATGAATGCATGAAGATGTATAATGACCTTTTTTATTACAGTAATTACAAAATGCAAAAGGATTTGATGTATGCACAGAATGCTGGAAATAATTCAAATATGACTTACCTCCTGCTTTCTTTCTACCTTTCCTTTTATCTGACTTTGGATCATATCTAATTCCAGATCGGTCATTTACAAATCGTTGAGCTTTTAAAATAACATTGAGCATCTCACTTCCTTGTGTAAATTTTTCAAGAGTTTTTGTGAGATCAATATTTTTCTTTTTCAAATATGAACAATTTTCACAATCCTTTTCTTTAAGTTTAGTTTCAAGAGCTTTGTTTTTCTTTTTGAAAACAATCAATTCTTTAACTACTTTGATGAATTCAGAATGTAAAGCATTATATTCGGAAAGTAATTCATCATAGGTAGGTTCAGAATCATTTACCTCCTCTTCTGTTTCTTCTTGAGCGACGAGACATATATTAGCTACTTCTTCCTCATCACTTTCTTCGTCAGAGGAGCTATCACCCCATATAGCATATACGAAGGCCTTCTTTTTGTTGAAGAATTTGCCTTTTCTCTTTTCTTTGCTCTTTTGGTTTAGCTCTGGACATTCCGACTTGATATGTCCTGGTTTCCCACATTCATAGCAAATGATATGATCTTTGCTGCTATTTCCTCCTTTCTGAAAGTGTTTGAATCCTTGACCTTTCTTGTAGAACTTTCTGAATCATTTAATGATTAGGCCCATTTCGTCATCGTCGAACTCTTCATTCTCATCTTGATTTTCTTCTTTTGCTTTTAGTGCTAGACCTTTCTTTTTCTTGTCACCAATGTCATCTAGTTCCCGTTTGAACTTTAGTTTGCTTTCATATTCAGAAAGACTTCCAAATAAAGAAGCAACTGATCTCATTGATTCTCCTTTTGCTTCTTCTATCACAGTGACTTTGGCCTCCCACTCTTTAGAAAGAATATTCAAAATCTTTCGTACTTGGGTATGTTGATCATAAGATTTCCCAAGTGCTGCAAGTTGATTAACAAGATGAGTATATCTAAGTTCAAATTCAAAAATTGATTCACCTGATTTCATTCGAAGTAGATCGAATTCAGTGACCAAGGTGTTGATTCGATTCTCCTTTATTCCCAAAGTTCCTTCATGAGCTATTTCCAGAGCTTCCCACATTTCCTTTGCTGCTGGAAGTGTGCAAATTCTGAAGTATTCACTTTGACTTAAGGCACTTTGTAACATCAGAATTGCTTTGTTGTTGAGAGTGATAAGTTTCTTGTCATTCTCATCATATTCCGCTGGCGTCTTTGGATTTTTCTGAGAATCTACAATCTTTGTAGGTTGATAGTTTCCACTCTCAATTACATCCCATAGCCTATATTCGGTAGCCATCACGAACACTCTGAATTTTGCTTTCCAAAAAGAAAAGTGTTCTCCACTGAAACTGGGAGGTCTAGTGATGGATGCTCCGTCGGGAAGAAATCCTTCACCCATGCTTGCCATTGCATCCTTCTTAGGTTGTTATACCTTAATAAGAAGACCTGGCTCTGATACCAAATGTTAGAGCAAGCATTTCACCCAAGAGGAGGGTGAATTGGGTGACCTTAAAAATTTCGTTGCAAATATAAAATTTGACGTTGAAATTAAAACATGAAAGAGTAAGGAGAAATATCACCGAAGTGTACACCAGGATTTATACTGGTTCGGCCACAACCACTTTGACCTACGTCCAGTCCTCAGAGCTTCTCTGAGAGTTTCACTATAACTTCCAAGATACAGTGGGTTCTTGGCACCTCAGTACAAGCAAGTTCCTATACCTGGACACTCGCTCCCCCTTACAAGTTGTAATTCAATCCCAACTCAAGGTTCCACAACCTTAAGTTACCTCAATAACAAATATTGAGTTTGAATGAAATATCTCTCTCACAGAGTAAATAAGAATCACTGAAGCATAGAATCACAAGTACAATGAAAAACAGAGTAATGAACTTGATGATACGTTCGTAAGTGTGTTCTTATGTGTCTCTCTGTTTAGATGTTCCCATATATATAGATACGTTGGTAATGATTGGTGGAACATATTTCTTCATGTCTGTTGGAGGGTGCGCAGCCACTATTGACTTTTCCAGTTTTTGAAAAAACATACATTGCGGTCAGTGACATTTGAGCGTTGCTTTTAACTTTCCTTATTTGGTAAGATCTCTTCATTGATTATCTGTTGAAATGCTAAGAATACTAATATAATGAAAAGCTAATCAAATAGGAAACAAAACAATGACCATTGGAATGATTTCAAACTTTCTGGGTTTGCTTACTCGAGTAGCTACTCGAGTATCACATAAAGTTTACTCGAGTACTTACTCGAGTATCATCGGGAAATCTTAAATTAACTTCAAGTCAATGAACAAATACAAGAATACTCGGGTAGTGCATGGAATAAACTAAATCTAAGTTCTTGAAAATAGTTATTTACTCGGGTACCTACTCGAGTAATACATTCACAACTTCATAGGTTACTCGGGTACCAACTCGAGTAAATCTTCAAATATCTTTTGATTACTCGATGCTCTACTCTAATAATGTTGGCAGGATTTCAAGGCCGAGAGCACTTACCTTATTACTCGAGTACCTACTCGAGTAAACTTACTTTTTGTGCACCACTTACTCGGGTAATGACTTGAGGTTTTCCTTGAAAATATCTCTGCATACTCGGGTACCTACTCGAGGAATCCACTTAAAATAGAACATTAAATACTTGTATACTAGAGGAATAACTCGAGGAAAATGAGATAGAATGATATCAAGTTAATCGGGTACCACCTTCAATTTTTCACTGACTATAATGTGTTACTCGAGTAGCTACTCGAGTAAAATTGGTAGTGGTACAAAGTGTCGAGAGCAACACATTTTCAGAAACAGGGTTACTCGAGTACTTACTCGAGTATCATTGGCAGGCCGAGAGCAACTGGAAGTTTTTCATATGGTTACTCGAGTAGCTCCTCGAGTAACATTGTCAGGCCAAGAGCAACTCCAAGTTTTTACCTGGTTACTTGAGTAGTTCCTCGAGTAACATTGGTAGGCCGAGAGCAACTTGAAAATACTTATATTATTACTCGAGTACTTACTCGAGTAACGTTGGCAGGTTACTGGAAGGTGCCTCTGGTTACTTCAAGTTTTGGCTCATTACTCGAGTACCTCCTCGAGTAATGCCTTAGAAAAACTGCTTCTGATCAAGTTTCTTAGCTATTTCTCTTCGTCTTTCTTCATTACTCCAATGCTAACTTCAAGTGATGCTTATCCCTGTTATTCCTTTGTTCAAACTTGTTTATTAATCATTTCCTTTTCAAACCATTCTTTTGTTATCATCAAAACATGAGATCTAACAGTTACAACTAATGTTAGAACGCCTGGAAGTTTTACAAAGGATTTTCCTATAAGGATCAACCTACATCAAGGATTAGGTTTGAGCCCTAATTTATTTAACCTAGTTGTAGATGTTTTAACTGATCCCATAAAAGAGGAGATCCCTAAATGCATGCTTTTACGAATGATATAGTTTTGTTGGCTAAATCAAAGGAGGAAATTAATTCTAAACTCGAGATTTGGAGACGGACTATGGAGTTAAAGGGCTTTAGTCTAAGTAGGAGTGAAACTGAATATATGATAGGATCGGCAGGCACAGAGGAAGAATTTTAAAATTTTACCAATCCTAATCGAGGATCTATCAACGGCGTTTAAACCAAATTGGAAGGATTAATACCTTTTATGATTCAAGGTTTTCACGATCTCTAGGAGCCAACACTTCAGGTCCACTCCCTCTACCGGTATCCACACGAATGCTCTCCAACAGAGACTGCATGCTAGTGCCTCTAATGTCTCCCTAGGGTTTTCCTTACGGCTCTCAATTCTCAAGTGCATATCAATATATCTGCTCTATCAAGTTTATAACCTATGAGGGCTATTTTCAAATTTCAAAATTAATCATTATTAATTTCAAAATTAATTAACTATTAATTATCTTGATGAGCTAATTAAATAAATTCAGTTTAAATTAAATCTGTCCAACAGTTTTAATTGAACCTATTTATTTAATCCAAATAAAGAGCCATTAGATTTAATTTATCTTCATAAATTAAATCTGAGATACTATATCTCTATCATGTTAGTTATTAAATTTAATATATCTTAATAAATTAAATTTAAAACTAACACAATAATATAATATAATATAATATAATATAATATAATATAATATATATATATATATATATAAGATATATATATTTCGAAAATATATATCTATATAATATTATTAATGAATTTTATATTATATATATATATATAATTCGTCCACCCTAAAGTAAACATTATCTCGTGTTGGGCCATTCTTGTGTGCGACCCTATAGGCCCATATGAAGTTGGCAGTGGGCCCATAACTATACTAACCCAAAAGTCGCAAGCGGCCTCTAGCAAGATATTACGACTACCCAATTCATATGAAGATCGTTATCACGATGCAACCTGTCATACAACCATGTCACGTCCCTTTTGTCACACGATATATCAATCAAGGATAAGGCATGAATAATGTTATCCTCTTGTTCCTAACCATTACTTTCTCGATTCTTGAGTAACTTAATAATAGACACGGAAACTCCTTTCCATCATAGTATGGTTATACATTTCTCATACTCACTCATTGAGGGGCCCAGTAATATCTTTCTACTAATGTGAGGGACAAATTCCATCTTGATCATTCAGATTCCTCTGCATGAAAAACCACCACGCTCGATCGTAGCCTTTATCATCACCACGTCAAAAGTGACTTTTGACTAGTTCAAAGCTTAGCAACTCTCATGTAGGAATTCATGATGACCTCAAGTCTAATGGCATTATGATGTGGTTATACATGAGAAAAGCTTATGACTTGATCAATGTAGCTTTCTCATAGTGGGTCGGTCCAGCACCTTGTACTCTTATAAGTGCCAAAGACTTTGATTCATATCTCCATATCTTATCAAAGTCATACTGATCTTGTTTCATCTCTGCTCCCGCATAGATGACCGACCAGGGACATTTTAGGACAATCTTTACGAATTATCCAAGGATACAATTATCACAGTTAACATGCAAATAATATGATAACAGAATGGAGAAATTTCATTAAAATAATGTTCAAAATACAATGATTGGCCCTTAGGACACAATTTCCAACATCTTCCTACTTGCCCTAGGTGTAATCATAATTTGCCTAATTCCCATTGCCCTAACATGACGCTCATGCTTTGCCTTGCAAGTGGCTTAGTAAGAGGATCAACAACGTTATCTTCTCCTGCTACTTTGCATATCTTTATATCACCTCTATCATTGATTTCTCTAATAAGATAAAATCGCCTGAGTATATGCTTCGTCCTTTGATGTGACCTAGGCTCCTTGGCCTGTGCAATAGCACCACTATTGTCACAGAACAAATCTATTCAATTTGAGATAGTAGGCACCACCCCTAGTTCAGTAATGAACTTTTTGATCCAAACGGCTTCTTTAGCTGCATCTGATACTGCTATATACTCAGCTTCTGTTGCAGAATCTGCTATAGTGCTATGCTTGGAGCTCTTCCAGCTTACTGCTCCATCATTCAGGAGGAATACATATCCAGATTGTGATTTAAGGTCATCTTGGTCAGTTTGGAAACTTGCATCTGTGTAACCAGTTACACAAAGCTCATCATCCAATCCACCATAAACCAAAAATAAGTCCTTAGTCCTTCTTAAGTACTTTAGGATATTCTTGATGCCAGTCCAATGACCCTCACCAGGATCTTGTTGGTATCTGCTGGTCATACTTAAGGCAAACGAGACATCCGGTCGAGTACATAACATGGCATACATGATAGATCCAATGACCGAGGCATATGGAACCTTACTCATGCGATCTCGCTGATCAGGTATACTAGGACACAGATCCTTGCTAAGATGGATGCCATGAGACATGGGCATGTAACCCCTTTTTGAATCCTGCATACTGAACCTATACAGTATCTTGTCTATATATGTGCTCTGACTTAGGCCATTAGTCTTTTAGATCTATCCCTATAAATCCTAATCCCTAGGATATAGGTGGCTTCACCTAAGTCTTTCATTGAAAAGGACTTTCCTAACCAAGACTTGACACTCTGCAAGGTAGGAATATCATTCCCAATAAGTAGGATGTCATCTACATAAAGCACTAGAAATACAACTATGCTCCCACTAACCTTCTTGTAAACACAAGGTTCATCGATGTTTTGAATGAATCCAAACTCTTTGACTACATCATCAAAACGATGATTCCAGCTCCGAGATGCTTGCTTTAATCCATAAATGGATCTTTAAAGCTTGCAAATTTTACCAAAGTCCTCTGGACGCACAAAACATTTAGGTTGTGTCATGTACACATCCTCAAGTAGCTTTCCATTAAGGAAGGTTGTTTTGACATCCATCTGCCATATTTCATAGTCATAATATTCTGCAATGGCAAGAAGGATTCTGATTGATTTGGCCATTGCAGCTGGGGAAAAGGTTTCATCATAGTCTACACCATGAGTTTGAGTGAATCCTTTTGCAACTAGTCGTGCCTTGAAGACATTTACATTGCCATCCATGTCAGTTTTCTCCTTGAAAACCCATTTGCACCCAATGGTTTTTACACCTTTAAGTGGATTGACTAAGGTCCATACCTGATTGTCGTACATGGATTGCATTTCAGACTTCATGGCATTTAGCCATTTCTTAGAGTTTAGTCCCACTGTGGCTTCTCGATAGGTGGTGGGCTAATTTTGCTCAATGAGCAACACATCATTACCTTCAGTAATTAGAAATCTATATTTCTGAGGCTGATGCCTTGTCCTATCAGATCTTCATGGACCTTGTGTTACTTGAGGAGGCTCAGCAACTTGTTGTGAGTCTTCTCTAATTTCCATATGTGGTTCTGTACTATCATGTGGCTCTCGAATTTCTTCGAGATGTACGTTGCTCCCACTGGTTGTTTTAGAAACAAACTCTCTTTCTAGAAACTTACCATGTTGAATAACAAACACTTTGTTATCGGTGGGATTGTAGACATAGTATCCTTTCGTTTCTTTAAGATACCCCATAAAAAGGCACTTTGTGGATCTGGGCGCTAATTTATCAGGGACTTGTTGCTTAACATATACCTCACATCCCCAGATCTTGAGAAAAGATAAACTTGGTTTCTTTCCACTCCATATCTTATATGGTGTCTTTTCAATTGCCTTAGATAGAACACGATTTAGTGAGAACGCAGCTGTCTCTAGGGCATGTCCCCAAAAGGACGGTGGAAGATCTATTTGACTCATCATAGATCGAACCATATCTAATAGTGTTTGATTCCTTTGTTCAGAAACGCCATTCCATTATGGTGTTCCTGGAGGAGTCAATTGTGAGATTATCCCACAATTCCTAAGATGGTCAATGAATTCTTGGCTCAAATATTCACCACCTCGATCAGATCGAAGTGCTTTAATTGTTTAACCAAGTTGGTTTTATACTTCATTTTGGAATCTTTAGAACATTTCAAAAGATTCAGATTTATGTTTCATTAGATAGATATAGCCATATCTATTAAAGTCATCTATAAATGTAATGAAGTAGACATAACCTCCTCTGGCAGCTATATTTAATGGTCCTCATACATCTGTATGTATGAGGCCCAATAATTTAGTAGCCCTCTCACTGTGCCCAGTAAAAGGTGCCTTAATCATCTTTCCTAATAAGCAAGATTTGTATGTATCATATGATTCAAAATCAAATGAGTTTAGAAATCTATCTTGATCGAGTTTAGAAATGCGTTTCTCATTTATGTGGCCTAGACGACAATGCCATAGGTAGTCCGGATTCAAATTGTTTGATTTTATCCTCTTAGTAGTTACTTTATAGATATTCCTATTATTAGGATGTTCCAAATTTAATATATAATGACCAACATGCAAATCACCATCAGCATAGAAAATGTCATTACGATAAATAGAACATTTACCATTCCTAGTAATGGAAGTATAACCTTCCTTATCCAAATAAGAAAGAGAAATAATATTACAACTCAAAGCAGAACATAATAGCAATTGCTCAAAACTAACAAAAGCCCATTGGGCAGAACTAATTCATAAGTGCCTACGGCTAAAGCAGCAACTCTTGCTCTGTTTCCAACTCGTAGGTCCACCTCGCCTTTCTTCAGCTTTCTACTATCCTTTAGACCCTGCACATTTGTACAAATATGAGAACCACATGTAGTATCTAATACCCATGTAGAGGAAGTAGAAAAATGAATGTCTATAACATAAATACCTGAAGTGATAGCCCCACTATCCTTCTTGTTCTTTTTCAGATCTTCCAGGTAGAGTTTGCAATTCCTCTTCTAATGATCAGGTTTATTGCAGAAGTAGCAGACTCCTTCTTTTGGAGGCTTTGCCTTCTTGGGTGCAGGCTTGGTTTTGGGCTTGTTTGACTCTTTGGTCTTACCACCTGAGCCATCACCCTTCCATTTACCCTTCCCTTTCTTTTTCATACCCTTTCCTTTCTGAACCATTAAAACTGTGCTAGGCTTTTTCTTAATGCTTTGCTCAACAGTTTTAAGCATCCCATGCAGCTCAGAAATTGATTTCTCCATGTTGTTCATGTTGTAGTTCATAACAAACTGATCATAACTCTTCGGGAGTGAGTTAAGGATCAAATCCGTAGCTAAGTCCTAGCTCATGGGAAATCCAAGCCTCTCAAGGTGATCAATATAGCCTTTCATCTTTAACACATTAGTACTAACTGATGCACCTTCAGCCATTTTGTAGGAATGTAAGGTCTTTATGGACTCATACCTTTCTTGCCTTGCCTGTTGCTGGAAAATTTCCTTGAGATGTACTATCATCTCATGAGCCTCCATGAGTTCCAGATCTCTTTGGAGCTCTGGAACCATAGTGGCAAGCATCAGGCAACCTACATCCACAGAGTCATCCTTATGCTTTGTGTAAGCATCTCTCTGAGCTCATGGAGCATTGGCTGCAGGCTCCTCAGGAATGGGTTGATATAGGACATAAGCCTTTCTTTCCTGCTTGAGAACAATTCTCAAGTTCCTGAACCAGTCAAGAAAGTTTGTACCATTGAGTTTGTCCTTCTCAAGGACCAATTGCAACGATAGTGTAGTAGTATTACTAGTTGACATGATTCTACAATTAAAATATGCAAAGTTAGTTAGTAATCTCCCACTAAATTAACAACCCTCAATATAATAATTAGTGGGCTAAGATCCATATTTGGCTTAAACTTAAGTCTGCTTTGGCAAGAAGCTTAAATTCAAGTTATTTAGGTAGGTAACCTATTTACCAATTACATCACATATAACTCTTAGATTTTTATGGGATTTAAACATCATATGATCCAGCATGTTTAACCCCATCTAATGCCTTGAGATTCAAAACCGTTTTGTTAATCTCAATTAAGTCAAAACAATAATGAATATTATGAGCAGCACCATTACTCAAGCTTGTCTCATCAAGATAACTCAAGTGCATCCACTTTGTTGGTTTCCACAATTGAGCGATCTAGCTTTTGACAAGTATTCATTAATTGACGGCATTATGACTTAAGATTTGATTCAGAGGGCTTAATTAATTAGTTTTGTTTATATAGATGCAATCATGGTCGTATCTTATACAGATAAATACATATAAACGTAAAAGTAATCATGCAATGATCTTATCAAAAGCATAATTTAAACGTGACACAACATGGCTTACTTAACCTAAAATCCTCCCAAGCCAATGAGAGGACTTCTCTAAATAAAAAAAGAAATACATTGAGAGAAACCTCGTTTAAACATTCGAGGAGAGTGAGAAGAGAAGAGAATGTACATCGAGAGTATTTAGAGAAAGGCACGGCACGTAGGCCGTATTTAAATATTACAACCCTTTGTAAAATTCTAAAGCCATGTTGTTCACCATACCTAAACAAGTATCAATAATAAACCACAACAAGAATTCATACAATATGAAAAGCAATAAATGTCGTGATCATATTATTTTGCGCTACACAGAGGTGGTCACGACGGTCCCGCTCATTGGCACAGTCGTTTAGTCCAATTCTTAAGGGATTTCGGCCCAATTTCAAAAACAATGGCCTAGAACACTTCTGATCCGGATTGTCTACCAAAAAGTTTCAAATCCCTAAATCCGATTAGAGACCCTAACGTGTCTGTACGCCATGTTCTTTGTAACCCCCTTCACGCTTAAGGCCGAGATTTACGTTCGTAACACGTAATTAAGTTTAAATTAGAGACTATAATAAGTTTTGGGACTTAATCAATTCAATCTTCCCAAAATCAGGGCTTTCAAAAACCTTTACAAAACTTTATCAAAGCAGTCTCATATTCATCTTTAACACTTAAATGGCCTGTATCGGTTGTTTCATTCATAATTATCAGAGTACAAATAAGTTCCCGTCTCACTCGGGTTCCATACATAACAAAAAGGGATTTACACAAGGCACAAAGCCTACAATTCATACCCTTTTACTTGGGGATTACACAAAATCCACTATATACAATTCCAAAATATACAATGATAACCATAAACTCCAAAATATTCTCCTAAACAGGAGCTCTAACTACTCTTCGTCACCCTCTTGCCTCTTGAACCTTCAGCCCTGTCTAAAAGGGTTAATTTTGGGAGAGTGAGATTCTAAAGAATCCCCGTAGTAACAAGTCAATCATATAATGTACAATAATAATGCATGTAATCAAATCACTATCCACACAAGCAACTACAACGGCAGTTACAACGGCAATGGTTAGTATGACACATGTCATCCCTGACGATTGCTCACGCTGAATTGCTCACGTTGTATTGCATCACAACAATCAACACAGTATAATTCACCACAGCTGGGATCCATATAAAGCATATCATAATCGCAAGCCACATAGGCAAGATACACACACGCAGCCCACGGCTGGTTTCATAAACGCCGCCCCCACGGGTCGGATTCACAAAGATCCATCTCGATTACGACAGCAGTCCAACGGCCGACCTAGAGATGACCACTGTCACTCTCAATACGGCTCACGCTGACCTGCTCGCGCCGTAATGGACCATGGCACACAATTCACAAGTTCAATGATAAGATATGCATACCAAAACATCATACAAGATATAAGAGAAAAGTCACTACCTGAGTTCTTCCGGACGTGTCCTAGCGCCGGTCTCTCCCGAGGAAGGCAAATATCAAATCCTATTTTCACAATTATGGACGAAGAGTTATTCTCTATTCCAAGACTTAATTCACTTTATAATGCTTAATTGGTTATCATTATTGCTCCTTTAGAGTCATTAAATACTCCTAACAAAACTCCTAAAGGGTAGGAAGAACTATCCCAAAGACCCCTTACTCGAAGGCAAAACACTCATTTTTGGTCATCTCACTCGAGCACAGATGCTCTCACTCGAGCACAAGTATGGACATCACTCGAGCACAAATGCTCTCACTCGAGCATTGGTACGGACAGCACTCGAGCACAAGAGAAAGTGAGACTGCGAGTGAGCACCCGAGAGCACAAAGAAACCTTCAGGAACTGGCTCACTCGAGCACAAAATCCTCACTCAAGCACAAGGCCAAATGCCTCACTCGAGCACACGCAAGAGAAGTCCAGGAAGTGAGGACCCGCAAGCACACAACGCTCTCCAAGACCATGATCACTCGAGCACATACCTCACACCCGCGAGTGAGAAGGCACACTCGCGCACCTTACTCGCGAGTGACAACCCGAGAGCACCACCCCCCCACCTGAGGCACAAGCTCACTCGAGCAGACACCCAGTGCTCGAGTGAGAAGGCTATGCTCGCGAGTGTCAGAGCACACTCTTGGCATCCACCCGCAAGTGAAGACCCGAAGCAACCCTTCACTCTGAACTCCCACTATCACTCGAGCAGACCATGCTCACTCGAGCATGTTCTTCGCTCACTCGAGCACAAATCGATGTGCTCGAGCATTGCTCATAAAAACCCAGACAACTCGAAGCACAAAAGGGAAAACACTCTCATCACTCGAGCACGATCATCCAGTGCTCGGGTGATATTCATCCTCCACCCGAGCAGACCCCTCTCTGCTCGAGTGAATCCCTCAGATAGCAGAAAAACACAGAAACAGAGGCATTTTCCCCAACCTTTGCCCAATTGATTCCTATGGACACAAAACTTAACCCAAAGCTATTCCCACACAAAAACACCCAATAAACCCAATGGAATCCTCAAAATCATCAGAATACTACTCCCTTATCATGCTTTGGGTTTTGGGCAACAATTTCAATAAAACACTAATCTTAACCAAACTTCCCATTTCAGTTACCAATCAATCTATTTATCCTAAACTCATTCCAAACATCATTCTCATGCCAAAACCATACCAAATGAACAGTGGCATCCAATTTTCGGATTCAAGCCATAATTTCCAGAATTTATAAACTACTTCAAATGATATGAAACATAGATAGATAGATTGAGTTCCCTCACCTTATCAACTTCTCCAAAGAGAGTTCTTGATTCTCCAACAATCAATTTTCATGTGGCACAAATCACAACCAAATGACCAAACTACACACACCAAAATGAAGCCCATTACTCAAGGATCAACATTTGTGAATGGAGTTTGAGCAAAGAAGATCATTTACTTACCCAAAATCCAAGCTTTTCCTTCTTCCTTTCTTCCTCTTCAATGGCCGAAAGAGAGAGAGAGATGAGATGGAGAGATGGAGTGAGAGAGGAGAGAGGAGAAAAAGTTAACTTTTGTCCTCATGTGGCCTCATCCAATGGCCTCCACACTGCCACATGTCAACATCTCAATCATTCCCATAATAAGCTCACCCAAGCTAAGCACACTGGATCCCGACCCACGGTCAAGGAATCACCACCCTTGATCTTAAATACCATACATATGCAATAATATTTCCAATTTCCACTAATTATGACATAAATTAATATTGTCATAAAATACATAATAATCCCAATTAAACCCATAATAACCATGATTATCCCTTAATCAAAAATTGGGATATTACATTCTTCACCTATTCGAAACCTAAATGATGAATTCTACTTTGGATCAAATCCAGAATAGAAATCACGATACCAGTGGCGAAATTAAAACTTAAACATATCGCATATAATCAAAAAAATTTCACCAAATCGCATTAACATACAGCACTATCTGAAAAACACACATTAACGTTGAACATATTCCTTTTCAATTTAACATATTCAGACATTTTCTTATGAACACACATATATAACCTATATATATCACATGTATAAGAACATAACCTCAGTTTAAACGCACAATTGACCTAGCTCTGATGCCACCGTTAGGATTGGCAGGTACAGTGGAAGAATTTTAAAATTTTACCAATCATAATCGAGGATCTATCAACAGCATTTAAACCAAGTTGGAAGGATTTATACCTTTTATGATTCAAGGTTTCCACGATCTCTAGGAGCCAACACGTCAGGTTCGCTCCCTCTACCGGTATCCACACGAATGCTCTCCAACCGAGACTGCGTGCTAGCACCTCTAATGTCTCCCTAGGGTTTTTCTTGCGGCTCTCAATTCTCATATGCATATCAATATATCTGCTCTATCAAGTTTATAACCTATTAGGGCTATTTTCAAATTTCAAAATTAATCATCATTAATTTCAAAATTAATTAACTATTAATTATCTTGATGAGCTAATTAAATAAATTCAGTTTAGATTAAATCTGTCCAACAGTTTTAATTTAACCTATTTATTTAATCCAAATAAAGAGCCATTAGATTTAATTTATCTTCATAAATTAAACCTGAGATACTATATCTCTATCATGTTAGTTATTAAATTTAATATATCACAATAAATTAAATTTAAAACTAACACAATATAATAATATAATATAATATATATATACATATACATATAAGATATATATATTTCAAAAATATATATCTATATAATATTATTAATGAATTTTATATTTTATATAGATATATATATATATATATATAATTCGTCCACCCTAAATTAAACATTATCTCGTATTGGGCCATTCTTGTGTGCGACCCTGTAGGCCCATATGAAGTTGGCAGTGGGCCAATAACTATACTAACCCAAAAGTCGCAAGCGGCCTCTAGCAAGACATTATGATTACCTAATTCATATGAGGATCGTTATCACGATTCAACCTGTCATACAACCATGTCACGTCCCTTTTGTCACATGATATATCAATCAAGGATAAGGTATGAATAATGTCATCTTCTTGTTCCTAACCATTACTTTCTCGATTCTTGAGTAGCCTAATAATAGAGACGGAAACTCCTTTCCATTATAGTATGGCCATACATTTCTCATACTCACTCATCGAGGGGCCCAGTAATATCTCTATATTAATGTGAGGGACAAATTCCATCTTGATCATTCATATTCCTCTGCATGAAAAACCACCAAGCTGATCGTAGCCTTTATCATCACCCCGTCAAAAGTGACTTTTGACTAGTTCAAAGCTTAGCAACTCTCATGTAGGAATCCATGATGACCTCAGGTCTAAGGGCATTGTGACGTGGTTATACATAAGAAAAGCTTATGACTTGATTCATATAGCTTTCTCATAGTAGGTCGGTCCAGCACCTTGTACTCTTACAAGTGCCTAAGACTTTGATTCGTATCTCCATATCTTATCAAAGTCATACTGATTTTGTTTCATCTCTGCTCCCGCATAGATGACCGACCAAGGACATTTTAGGACAATGTTTATGAATTATCCAAGGATACAATTATCACAGTTAACATGCAAATAATGTGATAACAGAATAGAGAAATTTCATTAAAATAATGTTCAAAGTACAATGATTGGCCCTTAGGACACAATTTCCAACAATATATGCATTATAATCTTGAAAGTGACAAGGTAGAAGTAGAGTGGATAAGTTAAATTGTGGGGGGGAGTCATTCCACAAGTGACAAGATTTAGATATTTTGGATCAATTATACAACAAGATGGTGAAATTGATGAAGATATTAATCATAGAATTCAAGCTAGATAGTATGAATAGAGAAAAACTACTGGAGTTATTTGTGATCGGAAAATACCTAATAAGGTAAAAGGGATGTTTTATTGTACTACAATAAGATTAGCAATACTATATGGTAGTGAGTGTTGGGCTTTAAAGGACAACATGAACATAAAATTGGGGTAGCTGAGATGAGGATATTGAGATAGATGTGTGGTCATACATGAAAAGACAATTTTTTAATGCTTATATATAAGAACGAGTTGGAGTGGCTTCTATTGAAGGAAAAATAGTAGAAAGTCGTTTGAGGTGGTTTAGACATATTCAATGAAGGCCATTGAGTACTCCAATGGGGAGGGTTGATCTAGAAGTATGGAGTGATGTAAAACGAGGTCGAGGAATGCCGAAGCGAAATCTCAATATGGTCATAAATATGGATCTTTTAGTTGATAATATATATAAAGATATGGTTTTTGATAGAGTACAATGGCGTCGTGCGATCATGTAGCCGACTATGCCTAGTAGGATTTGACTTTATTGTTGTTGTTATACCGTTGAAAGTTTTCTAAAATGCCATTTATTTGGACATATTGATGACAGTTGTGGATTTAGAAATTATGACACCCCATCCTCACTGGGTTAGCTTGATACAGGAAAAAAAGAACCTCCTTAATTGCTTATTTGCTTCATTTGGCCTCATACTCCAACTTTGCAAATTCCATTTTGTCACATTGGACGATTTGGCTTATTCCTTATTATTATTATAAAAGAATGAGTTAAACGCTGTACAGAACACACATATTAGTTTCTTCAAACGTTGTGTTATCGTATCAAACCTCATTTATGCAAACCATGTGGTTATCTTTGCTTTACATCTGGCACATTTGTTTAGCTTTGAATACCAATATGAATAGTACACTCTTGATTGTTTCTCATAGATACTACCTTGAGTCCTTAATACAAGGACCCGGTTGACTAATTTGAGGATATTAAAAAACTAAATAAATTACTTAATTATATAATGTATGTTCCATGATCACCTTGAAATACTTATGTGTATAAACATAAAACTTTAAATTTAATTAATTAATTAATTAATTTCATTAATCTCTCTAAATTAATCAACTAAATTTTATATAAAAGATTAGAGGTTGTATGTTTTGGCCTAGGTTATTTTGTTCCTTTCGTCTTTATTTTACACCCTACTTATTCAATCCTCATTACTCCTTTTTTTCATGTCATTTACTACTGTAACCATCTTTGTACTACCCTGTGTATTGTACTATTATCTAAGGTCTTGTTTATGGAGATCCTATAATTGTATACAGAGTGATATTTACAGACTCTAGTTTTGTCATCCATTGAGCAAGTTGCATGAATTAAATTTGTTTGGTATGTTGCATAATTTAATTTTTACTTGCTTTTTATTAAAAGTCCTTGGAAAACATAAGTATCATCAAACCAAATAAAAAATATTATGAAAAGAATATGTACTAATGTAATCTTAAGGAAAGATCTCTGCTTGTACATACTTTATGTGTGAATACATCGACCTCTGTATCTTGTTCATTATTTTTTGACTTGGAGTTGTTTATTGTTAGCTTTTAAGTACCTACTCCAAATTTGCAGTACAATATTTTTTTCCAACAAGTACTTTGTCATGTGTAAAACTCTGTTTCTGGTTTTGAATTTTGCTATAGCTATGTCTATTCAAAAATCAGCATTAAATGGTTGCATGGTCATTTTGATGATAAGTCATTGCTACCCAATTGTTTCAATGCTTGGTATGTGAAGTATGTTTATTCTTTAATAAAAAGCTTTGGAAAATATATGTTTCATGTGCATGTGGGCTAAATTTATATCCTCTACATGTGACTCAAGTTTTTTCATGCTTCCAACTTTGTCTACATGTTATATATCTCATTTCATACTACATGTAGCCGTAGTGGCCTGACTGCTCCTCTTTCTCTAAGTAGGAGGTTGCGAGTTCGATCACGTTTATAACCTCGGCAAACAACTTTGCCTTCTCTACAAACTTTAACTCTCCCCATCTCCCCCTCTCCCCTGCTCATCCCACTCGTCCTCGCTCCCTATCTCTCCCCTTTCTTCCCTCTAGCTTTTTTTGTAAAATTAAGTGAAAGAACAAACTTTTTATCTCTATGGATTGCCACCATGTTAAACTGTTACTGTAACATCTTTTAAAAAAATGTAAATATAAATAATTTAAAATATTTTGTTAAGAGCTATTGTTAAAGTTTGTAATTTGAGAAGGAAAAATAATATGAATTCCTTGAATCAAAATATGTACAAGTGAGCCTATTTATATATACAAGTGTGTATCTTCCTAATTAATGTGATGTGATTGCCTAATAATGTTGATATACAATCCTTAATTACATGTTATTTGATTCTAACAGAATCCCTGATTATATGGGATATGATTCTAACACTCTTCCTCAAGTTGGAGCATATATATTGATTATGCCTAACTTGTTACAAAGATACTCAACTAGTGCCCCATTTAAGGCTTTTATTAGAAGAGTTGTCAGCTAGCTGTTTGATCGCACGTGCCCTGTAGATATAACATTCTCTTTGATCTTGTCATGAATAAAGTGATAATAGATTTTAATATACTTTATACACTCATGGAATGTAGAGTTCGATGCTATATGTAGTACTACTTAATTGTCATACCATAGTTTCGCAAGCAATCTCGTGGCTATGCCAATTTCCTTCATGAGTTAAAATACCCACATAATTTCTTGTACTGATTATGATATGGCTCTGTATTATGCTTCTGCACTTGATTTTGACACAATTGTTACTTCTCTAAGATATCAAGTTTCCACCAACAAACACATAGTAACCCGTAGTGGGCCATCTTGTGTGGCCTTATATTTTGCATGATCTACATCACAGAAGCACTCGACTTTAGTATGCCTATAATATGTGTAGAAAATGCCACAACCTAGGGAACCTTTCAAATAATGCAAGATATGCTTTAAAGCTTCCTACTTTGCCACTGTTGGAGATGCCATGAATTGGCTAAGTACACTAACTGAGGAGGTTATATCATAATGAGTTACTGTCAAATAATTCAGCTTTCCAATGAGTCTTCTATATCTCTTAAGAGATGTAAACGACTTCAATTACTCTGGATCAATCTTCTTCTTCAAGTCATTAGGAAGCTCATCAAACATGCTATCATTAAGATCCAGGAACTAATTCGGAATCATAGGAATGCTGCTTGGCATAGCTCCAATCTTTCTAGTCTCCTTTAAGAGATCGAGAACATATTTCCACTGAGTCAAAAGGATGCCCTTCTTGCTTCTCAAAACCTTAATACCAAGAAAGTATTTTAGTGGCCCCAAGTATTTTGTCTCGAAGTGGGAGTTAAGGAAGATTTTATGTTCTGAGATTCTAGAGGTGTTACTCCCAGTAATCACAATATCATCAACCTACAACACTAGAAGAATCATGCCTACATCACACTACTAGTAGAACACAGAGTGATCATACTTGCTTTGGCTCAGCCCAAACTTCTTGGCCATACCACAAAATATATCGAACTAGACACGAGGACTTCGCTTCAAACCATATAATGACTTTCGGAGGTAGCACAGTTTCCTATGCTCCCCCTGAGTAATGAACCTAGGTAGTTGCTCCATATAAACTTCCTCAAGGAGATCACTATTCAAAAAGTCATTCTTAACATCCAACTGATGCAAATCCCAAGGATAGGTAGCAAATAGAGAGACAAGAAGATGAACAAAAGTGAGCTTAGCCACAGGGAAAAAAGTTTTCAAATAATCAATGCCATAGGTTCGGGCTTACCTTTTAGCAACAAGCTAAGCTTCTACATATTCCAAGGAGCTATCTGTCTTAGTCTTAACAACAAACACCCATTTATATCCAATGGCCTTCTTCCCAGAAGGTAGCCCAATAAGAGTCCAGGTACTAGCCTTTTCAAGGGCTATCATTTCTTCTTCCATTGTTAAACGCCAACCAGGGTGAGTCAAGGGTTGTTGAAGGGTGGTAGGGGTGGAGATGGACTCAAAGGTGACCATAAGGGAAGAGGAATCAGGGGACAAATGCTGGTAGTACACAAAGGAGGAGATAGGATAGGTACATGCAACATATCTTTTAGGAGGACAATGAGGACGTGTACTTTTTTGGAGGCCAATAAGCATGTTATCATATGGATCAACAACAGAATCAGGGACAACTGGATTAGGGATAGGAATAGTAGGATCTGAGGAATCAGGGTCAAGAACCAAGGAATCATGAACAGAATCCGTCAGTAAAGCAATCATTGGTGAAGGCAAAATATTGGTAACATCAGTACCATTGATAATATCAGCTTTTGGAACAACAACCTATACTCTTGAGATAGGGATATGATAAACCAAGACGTCATCAAGCTCATCAATAATGAAGGGAGACTTAGATAATATCAAAGATTTGAAGCAAGGAGAAGACTTATGAAATGTCACATCAGTGGACACAAGATAATGATGAAGATTAGGAGAGTAATGCTGATAACCTTTCTGAACTTGAGAATAACCAAGAAAGACACACTTCAAGGACCTGGGATCTAGTTTATTGACACTTGGACAGACATCCTGAACAATGCAAACATAGCCAAAAATTTTTGGATCAACAAGAAACAGCTTAGTGATAGGAAACAGAATGAAATATGGAACTTCCCCAATAAGGACAACCGAAGGCATGCGATTAATGAGGAAACATGTAGTAGACACGACATTAGCCCAAAAAGATTTAGGGATATAGGAGTGAAACATGAGAGGTCGAGCAGTTTCTAAGAGATGACAGTTCTTTCTTTCAACAACACTATTTTGAGCAAGTGTATCAACACAGGATGATTAGTGAAGAATGTCTTGACTATGCATATAATTGGTGAATGGGGCGGAAAAATATTCTTTCGCATTATCACTTCGAAGGATTTTTACAAGAGTATTAAATTGGGTTTAAATTTCAACACATAAATTACATAAATGAGTAAACAATTCAAAATGCTGTTTCATTATGTAAAGCCAAGTGGTTTGGGAAAAATCATCAACAAAAGCGACTTGAGGTGCCAAATGAACATGATAATGTTTGGCAAACTAACATGACTCACAATCTAAAGCAAACACAGAAGAAAACTAAGGATACAACCTTTGAGGGATGAAAGTGACACATGACATAGACGACAATGGACTTCAAGGGAGATGACCCACTAGAACAAGCAATAGAATGTGGTACTCGATCATCAAGGAGTAATGCCCACCAGATTCATGGCATCTACTAATAATCTAATTCATTGAAAGATCCTAAATCAAACAATGGTTAGGGAATAGTAAGATAAAACAGTTCAAATGATGAGTCAGTTTACTGGGAGACAGAAATTAAACAAAAGAACGGGAACATTAAGAACAATAGATCGCGAAAAGGATGTAGTTTGTTTAACAATGCCTTATCCAAGTATACGGACCGAAGAACCATTGGCAACGAATATGGAGGATGGGGCATAGGGAGAATACGATGAAAATAAATGATGGTTACTTGTCATGTGGTCGGTAGCACCAAAATCAATGACCTACTTCGTGGAAGTAGTAGCAAGACCAAAGGACAAAGTACCTGTAGTTAGGGCCCCTGTAGATGATGGACCAAAATCAGACTGATTAGACATCTGGGAAATCTGAGCAAGACCACACTACTGATCACGTTGTTGTTTATTCTATAATTTACAACAATTTTTCTTAATGTGACTTGGTTCTTATAGATGATGGACCAAAGCACTCTTATTCAGATCAATAGACGGGCAAACGAAACTATCAATATTAAGACCCTGAGAACACATCTTTAAGAGATGGGCGCTCCTGATTAGATAAAATTTGAGAGTGAACAATGTCATAAGAGGAGTCAAGAGCTTCAAGAAAACTGATGATAGCCTGAAGTTCCAGATTCTCGATACAGGTTGGAAGATCCACCTGCGGAGACATGAGTAGTTTCATCTCTTTATACAACCTCTTGAACTCCAAGAAGAAATTCTTCAAGGGACGACCCTATTGCTAAGATCGATAGAAGGCTTTACATACTTCATAAACCGGAGTAATATTCCCTTTACTAGAGAACATAAATTCAAGATAGCTCATAAGTTCTTTTACAATATTGCAGTAACTAACAAAAGACAGAATCCGTGGTTCAATAAAGTTCCAAACTTGGAACAAAATTCAAACATCTGCTCTATTCCAAGCCTAAAGTTTTGTTTCATCACCAAAAGGTAGATTCTCAATTAAATAAGCTTCCTTCTCAATGCCCAAAATATAAGTCCTAACAATTTTGTTCCAATTACTATAGTTTGTCCAGTTTAATAGTGAAGTAGCAATCCTAGCACACATAGGCAACATATCAGAGTTCTTCAATTCAGTCATGGAAAATTAACCAATAAGCAAACAACAAAATATTTCAATGAAATCCCAAAGTACCACATTCCAAACTACCACAAATAGGGCAAACGAGAACCTCTAGATCCTTTAACCAGATTCAACAGTAACCACCAAAGTTAAACACCCTTAAACAAAAGCAAGACACAAGAAATTGAGTAGAAACCACTAACCATACCGTGATGAACAGTGCAAGGAGTAACAGTGAATAGTCCCAAACAGTGCCAATGAAAAGCCCCCGGTAGATGAACAGTTGCAAACAGTGCCGAACTGTGTCGATGAACAATACCCCCGGAATGAATAGTTCCCCGTCAATAAACTGTAGCAAAACAATGGTGATGAACAATAAAGCAGATGAACAGTAGCGAACGGTCGATGAACAGTATGGTGCCGGAAAACAATTTCAGAGAACCCTAAGCTCTGATACCATATAATCTAAGAAGGAAAAATAATCTGAATTCCTTGAATCAAAACATGTACAAGTGAATCTATTTATATATACAAGTGTGTATCGCCCTAATTAATGTGATATGATTGGCTAACAGAATCCTTGATTATACGGGATATGATTCTAACAGTATATTTACCATAATATATATGTGTGTGTAGTGATTTATATCGATCTCTCAAGTTTGGTGTATAAACATAAATAAATAAAATAGCGTAACTAAATGAATTTGAGGGGAGTATGATAGAGGCATGACTTGGAAAGTAAGGTGGCATCATTAAGATGATTGCTTAACATTGGGAACTGGGAAGACTTGGAAGGCCTTGCATGTCTTGGGGAATAAGTTAAATTGAATAAGAGTTAAGGGAAGATAATACGGTAATAATAAAACTGAATTGGGTGGAAAGATTTAAAAGGATAAAATTACATTAATTAATCCAAGTAGAATAGATGTCTGGCAGATAAAGGAAAAGTTCCAAGGAACAACTATATATGTGTGTGTGTGTTGTGTGTGTTCTTTCCCATTTGATCATATATATGCGTGTGTGTGTGTCTTTCTTCTACGAACGAACTGAATAATATTATTATTCATGCATAGAAATCATATACAAATTCATTTACAATTTCATATAAACGTCTTAAGCATTATTTGTTATTAACTTATTATTATTACTTTCATCATGAATATTTTTATTATTGTTATCACTGTTATTAAATGTTTAAAGATATGATTAAATATCAATTTATATAAATTTTGTAGAAAAGTAAGTATTGCGAGTTATTTTTATTTATATCTCCATGATATGCAAGGCTCGTGAGGGAAATAAATTCATTATATTATCATGGATATTGGAATGTCATATATTTTTCCATATATATATATATATTAGAATACAACAATTATTAAATAAAGTTAAACTTACGGTTGCTCATATGAGCAAAAAATATTCGTAATTCCTACAACAAAATTATATGACACTACTACACAAGAGGGAATTAGCACATAATAGGTATTAATACATTCTTGTAGTTGTTAAAGATGATGGGACGTGGTTAATAGATGGTGAGTGTACCCCGAATAAATTGACTAAAAAGAGCTTGAGGTTTACAACATAATATTTGAGAGAGGGAAGGAAATTGAAAGAAAAGGAAAAAAATAAAGAAATTAAATAAGATGAAGAGAGAAGGCTTGAGGGAAATCAATGGAGAGAGGGAGAAGCTTAGGGCCCGTTCAGATCAAAGAATTGTGTGTAAAAGAAAAGAATGGAAGGGAAAATATCTTACCACATAGATATTTGGCAAGCAAAGAAAGGAAAAGGAAAATGATAAATTAAAAAAACAAAATTTGAATTTTGAAATACCTATACTACTCCTAACTCTAATAGAATAAAAAAATTGCTCCCTCTAACTTCTTCCTCCCTCCACTTGGGAATATTCATCAACAAAATATCCTCAATGCTCTAATAACAAACCTTCCTCCCCTCTCCAGGTAAAAAAACTTTCCTCCCCTCATCTAATCCATATACGAAACCTAGGAAATCTATATAAAACTGGAACCAAATCAATAAAGTAGTGTCACTCACAAATGAATTCAACAGAGCAAAGATAAGAGATAAGAAAGTAGAGGGGAGATGATGTGAAGAGAAGATGAAGAAGTCGATAGAAAGCATAACATTTGAGGAGATATGAGTAGATTTGAGTAGCTCAATGGCACATTCTGTCACACCCTTAATTTTGAACCCATTTATCAGAGTGTTTACACGCAGTTCAGTGGGCATACAGGAATAGCATGAATATACTGATATAAAGTATCTGATTACATTACAGAAACTCCCACAGGGTTTGTACATGATACTTACAAATCCCAAAAATAATAATAAAATCTACAGATAACCAACAATCTTGTTTGAATTGGACCTGAACCTTTAGTTGCCGGTATTTACATCTTTACCGTTTGAGTCGCTTCCTTTAATTGGATAAATTATATATTTATGGAAAGAGTGAGATTCAAACGAATCCCAGTAGTAACATGCTATCAATCGTATAATATGTGATGAATAAATATGCAATGCACCATATAATGTAATAGAAATTCATATTGTAACATGTTTGTGCATACTCTTCAAGGCCAAATAACTGTTAGACCCCTACTTGTTTGTCTACCTCAGCTAGGTCACAGACCATAATTAGATATTGTTCATACTATGTATATCATAGATGGGTCTCACTAGGCCTGACAGTACTTGTGCTTTTCCCACTAGACGGTACTTACCACAGCTAGATATTGTGCCCCAGGCACTGTTCATATCACAAACCATGGCATACATACAACATATAAACGATCACATAATATGTGAAAGATAGAGTTACTACTTGAAATCCCTTTCCTACTCAATTGTTTGTCCACTATACTTGGTCCGACTCAGGCAATTAACAAATCATGTTATACCCGGTCTAACTATACTTTTTTCAAATTATGACCTGGCTATTGCTATACATTTTCGTGTGTAGAATATATTTTTGATCTTAGATTTGACAAATTCATACCCAAATGACAAAAATACCCTTGGCAGCTTCAAAGTTAGGGTTTTAGGGGTAAAATTGCCATTTCACACCCTAAGGCCTTTATACTTCACATTTTACATGTTTCCTATACAATCTTTCATTCTAAACACAATGGAATCATCAAATTTATGAAATTCCAGCTCTAACCCTTTCAAACACAGCTGGGCAAAAATCTGGAAATTTTGGGAAAATTGGGATTTTCATGATTCATTCAATAATACACCTTCTTTTCACCTTAAATAACTTGTTTAACTACTTCTTTACAGTTCCCGTGTGATTAATCAAAATTTGAGTAGCGCCTTGTTACGAGTTTAGATGATCAATTAAATAGTGCAAGTGTACACTGTCGTAATCAAGTAATATAGAAGTGAGTAGAGTATCGTTCCCACGAGGATTGATCACTAAGTAACCAAATGGGTAATTTTAATTCTATTTAGTCGATCGATAAATTGGTGATTGAGAGTACAAATAAAAGAAAAATAATTAAATATGAATGCAAATGATATGAAAACAAATATGAGAAAAAGTCTTAGGGATTAGATTTCACTTAACAAATTTCTGATTGAATCACTTATCTATTCTAGCCCAATTTATTTCATATGATTGATAGTTGAGTTTCCCTAATTTAATTACTAGCCTCTTCCAAGGTCAAGCAATTCTATAATTAATTGCCAATCCAATATATTCCTATATGAATTTAAGCAATTAATTATGCATTAAGATTTATGAAACTCAATAAGACTACACAACTTATATGAATATATTCCTATTTCATATGCAAGCCATGGTTTTAATTATAGGATCTACACACATACATCTCCTTTCGGTCTCAACATGCATATTGTAATCTTTCAAAAGGTGGCCAATCAAATGAAAGCATTAAGAACAATAATTAAAACTCAATCATGAAGGAGAAATTAAAACTAGATTTAATAAGTTAAGATTCAATCCGTCATTAGTAAGCTACGTCATCACCCTAGGAAAATGAAAATTTAGCTCATGATAAAATTAAAAACAAAATCAAAATAAATTGACATTATATAAAACTAGAATGAAATCTTCATAAATACTGCATAAACTTGAATATTAAATTCTCAAACATAAATATACAACCAAAAATATACATGAAAAAACTGGAGAAATCTAGCCGTCCATTTAGGAGGTAAAACCTTCCATGTAGGCAGCATGAAGAGGAACAACAGTATCCGATATGTGAAACCTTGAGGTACAAATCAAATAACGCCCCTGCAAAAGTGTTGTGGTATCTTCTAATCATACCAAGGTTCAACCGCTTGTTTGCTAATGAAAACAATGCAAAAAATTTGAGATGGCATGTGGATGAGAGGATATTCGATGGAAGGCTTCGACATCCGACTGATTCTTCTTAATGGAAGAAAATCAATCAATTATTTCCTACCTTCAGTGAAGAGCCTAGAAACCTTAGGTTGGGCTTAACACATATAGCATGAATCCTTTTGGTAGCCTGAGTAGTATACATAGTTCATGGCCTGTTCTGTTGGTAATTTACAACTTAATCTCCTATGTTATGCATGAAATGAAAGCACATCATGTTGTCTATATTGATTTCCGGACCAAAACAACCCAGAAATAACATAGATGTTTACCAAGAATCCTTGATCGAAGACTTGAAAGAGTTGTGGGATGAAGGTATTGATGTTTTTTATGCGAACAAGAATGAGGTTTTTAAATGTGAGCCATGATCTTTTATACTATAAATGACTTCCCTGCATATGGAAACTTGTCAGGATATAATGTTAAAGGCCATAAAGCATATCTGATTTGTGAAGAAGAAACATGCTACTATCAACTTCAATATAGAAGAAAGACAGTTTATCTTGGTCATAGCAGATTTCTTGGACTAGGCCACCCATATTGTAGATTAAAGAAAACTTTTTTTTGGTGGACAAGAGTTTCAAGATGCTCCGAAGGCATTGAATAGGGAGCAAATTTATGAAAAGGTGAAAAATATGAATATTATCTTTGGTAAGACTACAAAGAATAGTATGAAAAAAATAAATGGAAAAAGAGGTCTATCTTCTTCAATCTTCCATATTATGCATGTGGAGAAAAATGTATGTGATAGTATTGTTGGGACACTACTTAACATACAAGGTAGTTCTAAGGATTGCGTGAAGGCAAGATTAGATTTGTAAGAAATGAGGATACGAGAAGACTTGTATCCAAAGGCATATGGTAGGAGAACGTTTTGTCCTCCAGCTGCTCATACTTTGTCAAAGGATGAGAAAAGAAGCTTTTGTGAGTGTTTTCATGGCATCAAAGTTCCTTCAAGGTATTCTTTAAATTTTAGGAAGTTTGTGTCGATGAAAGACTAGAAGTTAGTAGGGCTAATGTCTCATGATTGTCATGTCTTAATGCAACAACTACTCCTAATAGCTATTAGAGGCATTGCCGAATATGATCTTCAATATAGTTTGACTAGACTTTGTTTCTTTTTTCAATGCTATTGATAGTAATGTCATTGAGACAGAAAGATTGGATGAACTGGAAAATGAAAGATATCTAATCTTGTACCAACTTAAAAAGCTTTTTCTTCCTTCTTTTTTTGACATTATGGTAAATCTAATTATTCATCTAGTGAGGGAGATTAAGTTGTGTGGCCCTATCTATTTACAGTGGATGTACCCAATTGAAAGAACTATGAAAATCCTAAAAGGGTATGTGAAGAATGCAAATCGGCCTGAAGCATCTATTATTCAGAAATATGTATATGAAGAAGCCATGAATTTTTGTCAAGATTACCTGTCAAATGTAAGACATATTAGGCTTCTTGAATGCCATAATGAAGAAGGGGGTAGACGCGGGGCTTCAGTAAAGAGTGTTGATCCTAATGTATTGCAACAAGTCTACTTGTATATCTTGAATAATGTTGATGAAGTTCGAGATTACATTAATGCTCATAAAAAAATTATCCGAAAAGAAAATAGTCAAATGACCGAACAAAGATTAATTAGGGAGCATAACAAAACTTTTGCATATTAGTTCAAACAAAAGGTTAACGAAGAAGAATGTGTTTCTAATACAATCAAATGGTTAGCACGTGATCCTAAGGTTGATGTCATAACTTGGACTTCATATTGTTAGAACCGGCTGACACCCAAGTGGGGGGGTGAATTGGGTGTAAAATAAAAATCTTTAGAACTTTGATTATCTTTTTGCATCTTAGAGGAAGCAATAAATATGAAAATAATGAATCATAAATCAACAGTTAATATATGCTAGAAATATAAGAGTTTAAGGAAGAGAGTGTGCAAACTGTGATTTATCCTGGTTCGGTCTAATCTGCGATGGCCTACGTCTAGTCCCCAGGCTCCTCTTGAGATTTTCAAATTCACTATCTTCTTGTTTAATCCAGGCACAAGAAAAGCCTTTACAACCCACAAGTTTAGCCGGGTACTTGCGAAGCCTTTTACAAATCTCTCACCGAGTTACTCCCCCTTACACACCATAAGGTTACAACCGAGTTACTCTCCTTACACACCCTGTAAGGATACAACTTTGATGATAAAAGATTACAGTCAATCTTCTCTCTTAGAAGTGAATAGATGAATACTAAAGCACAATGAAAATAATCTCTCTCTCAAATATACATGATATAGAAAATGGATAAGAACAGAGAGTAGTTGGGTTGGAGTAGATAATTCATGATCTTTGCATGTTTCTTATTGTAGTGTTCTCATTAGTGTTGTCTGCTTGAATCTTCTGTATTTATAGTTGAGTAGGATATGACTGTTGTGAGTATTTCAACTTATCCGTTGAGTCTGTTTCTTTGTTCGGTCGTTCTTCACATTTGAAAACTAGCCGTTACGAACGTTGACGCTTCGCTTCCGTAAAGTCAGTTTTTCTCTCTTCACATCATCTCTTCATTGCATTCCTGGAGAAATACATTAAACACTAATACAATAAAGTGTAAGAATGATTGGAAGCAAGAAGAATGAGTTTCATAATTAATCCCATGATTTTCGAAAGCTTCAGAATGTTGTTGTGTATTCCTGGGAAGCATTACTCGAGTGGTCGCTCGAGTAAGCCTTGGTCATTACTTGAGTGAGCCCTCGAGTAATCCCGTTCAAAATCTGGCCGAGAGCATTTCCTACTTCATTACTCGAGTGATCCCTTGATTAATGTTACTTTTTCATATCCGGTTACTCGAGTAGTCCCTCGAGTGATGTGAGTCATTTCTTGGCCGAGAGCTACTGGAAGATTTCTTCTCTGGTTACTCGAGTGATCCCTCGAGTAAGCTCTTAAATAACTTTGCAGATTACTCGAGTGGTCCCTCGAGTAATATCATTTAGATCTTGGAAATACCTGATTACTCGAGTGGTTACTCGAGTGGCCTTCATTTTTCTTCACACCTTACTCGAGTGGTCCCTCGAGTGGCTTTCAAATAATCCGGCAGATTACTCGAGTAAGCCCTTCAAGTGAATTATTGATTTTGATTCAAAACATGGAAAATTATATATCATTGGAAAGCCCTTATCATCTACATTCCAATGCAACAAGAATCACCTCCAAACTCATTTTGTACAAAAAGTTATCATCCAAAGAATATCTTCTGCATTTAGAACAAGTCTGAAATCATGAGCATCAATTTCCAGAAGGCATAGCTCTTAGTGTATAACTTGAAATATATCAAATTATATGTCCATGGAAAGCTCTTTAAGTCTAATTTCATATGGCACCATTTTTGTCTCAATCCAATATGTTTTGAGAGTTATGTCCAAAATACCGAACCTTGTTCTGGTACAAGATGCTGATTCATGTGTCAAATTCAATAGATCATATCTCTATCATCTTAACTCATTTTAATGTGATCTTGGTGTCCATAGTTCGTGTTGGGAGTCTAGTTTCATATGCCACTGGTTACAGATCAATTTGATGTGTGGTTAGAGAGATATGCCTAAAATACCAAACCTTTATCCTGACGCACGAAAAACAGAGTGTCATCACTCGAGTGGTCACTTGAGTGATCTTCAAGTAACTCTGCAGATTACTCAAGTAGCCACTTGAGTAATCACCTCTAAAATGTGGCAGTGCTATATTACTCGAGTGATCATCCCCGGAGGTCCCATAACTTCCGTATACAACATTTTAGCTTCATATTGACCCATTCCAACCATCGGTATCACTTCTAAGAGCTTGAATCTTGATATTCTCATTTGATCTTACAAGTTCTTCTTTCTTCTTGTTTTCCCTCTTGATGATCATTCTTCATAGCCCAATTAGATGTCTTTTTGAATATCTTCAATCTTCTTCAATCTTTGCTTGATATTCCCATTAGTTCTTGCAATGCCTTCTTTCTTCAATCCCTTGTTTCTTGATTTTCTTCTTGATGATCATTCTCCACAATATCAGGCATATCAACCCACCATCGAGTTTATGACTAATCTACAAGATATACAACATTAAATATAGTAGTTAGTCAATGAAGAGAATAAGTATATCATACAAACTTTTTGCTCTTAATATTAGACATCTATATTTGACATCATCAAAACTATTCATATCTAACACATATGTGATCAATGATTATACGTTTTTCACAAAGTCCCTTAATAATAGGAGCACCGTCCAGAATAGTTGGGTTATATTAGTGGCTGAATCTATACACTTCTCTAGTTTGAAAGATAAGAACAATAAATTGGCAGCAATACCTTATTATGGGGTTATTGAAGAGATTTGGGTGGTTGATTATGTTAAAATTAAATTTCCCATTTTCAAATGCAAGTGGGTTGATGTCAACAATGGTGTGATGATTGATTAGTTGGGATTTACATTGGTTGATCTGATTAGTAGAAGTTTTGGAGATGAACCTTTTATTATGGCATATCAAGCAAAACAAGTGTTCTATATTACTGATGAGGCAAATAAAATGTGGTCTGTAGCTCTCCAAAGAAAAAAGGTCGCTGACATTAATTAGGAAAGTTTTTCAATGAATGATCTTCTTGAGATTCCTTCTATTTCTAGGGGTCTACCAGAATTGAATGAAGAAGATGAAGCAGATAATGAACACGGCACAAGAAACGATCATCATGAAGGGATATGGGAGGATATCCCTTTATAAAACTACTTTGAAGGTTAGTTAGCTAAAATAATTATTATAAACTATATTTGAATTATATTTATTGCTGTCGGTATATATAAATTAAAACTACTTTTTTTGATGTTGGCACAGGAAAATGAAGCATATGAGGTGTCTAGTGTAGATGCTCCAAAGCCAGCTAGTGATTATCAGCCTGAGAAGAGTGTGTATAAAGTATTTTGGCCATAATGAATAAGTATTGATAATGATGATGAATTTTGTTTCTATTTCAATTAGTTTAGGTTGCCTGAGAAGACAATGTATGAAGTATTTAATTTTGGTCATAATTTTATGATTCTACTTGTGATTGTGAGTTTATTTTGTTTGTGATTCTATCTGTGTCGTTGAAATGGCTGCTTGCTGAGTGAAATGTTTTAACAGGGGAAATGACTGGCTTACTGGCTGGGTAAATGTTTTAAACGAAGAAATTCTTTTTTTTAAAAAAACTTTTTAGACCGGTTCTATTAAAAACCTGTCTAAAAAGTACATTTTAGACCGGTTTTTAAAAGAACTGGTCTTAAAATTATTACTTTAAGACTGATTTTTTATAAAATCGATGTTAAAAGTATTACTTTAAGATTGGTTTTTGTAAAACCGGTCTAAAAAATTGGTCTTAAAGTAATAATTTTAAAACCAGTTCTTTTAAAAACCGGTCTAAAAAGTTCAACTTTTTAGACCGCTTTTTTTAGAATTGGTCTAAAAAGTCAACTTTTTGGACTGATTTCTTCGACAACCGGTCTAAAAATAATAATTTTTAGACTGGTTTTATAATTAATAGGTCTTAAAACGTTTTTCTAAGACCGGTTCTTTAACCGGTCTTAAAAGTAGCAGACTTGTAAGACCGACTGTATCAAAATCGGATCCAAAACCGATCTAAAATGTCATTTTTAACCGATCTTAAAAGTGATTTTTCCACTAGTGAATAAAGTGCCTTTTTTATTTATTGGTCAAATGACTAATTTGCCTTCATATTTGTATATTAAATTGGGCCTTCTTCCTTTCCTTCCCTTTTTGGTTGAAATTCTCAATATATTGGGCTCAAAAATTGTGTTCTTCCATTCTCCATTTTTGGGCTTTAAGAATAGGCTTTCAAGAGGACAAAAATTGAATTTTTATATCTTATGTTGGCCCAAATTTCTTGTAGCCACTAATTGCATTGTTTTGCCATTCTTTCCATTGTGCATAAAATTCACCATTTTATTTCTTTTAGTGTCATAAAGGTTCAAGGGATTTTAGTAAATAAAATTTGGAATGTCACGTAATCCTTTTATGATGGTCATGAAAGTCTTGACGATGAATGAGTGAGAGTCCAATGAAAGGAAGGTAGAGAGCAGGAAGATAAGTATACTTTGGAGGTTTTCTGGTTTTTTCTCATCATTTTCCATTGGAAAATCCGCTTCCTTTGCTCAATGGAAGGAACCGATTTTCCCTTGTGTAACTAAAAATTGGCTTCCGATTGAAAAAATATAGTGATGGGAAAATGGACATTTTCCTTTTCCTTAGGCTGAATTTCAGCCAACCAAACCGCACCTTAGGAAATTGATTGAAGACAAATGAGACTGACCAGTGGAGAAAATGTTGCAGAAATTTAAATTATACCATAATTTTCATTTTTTAAATTTTATCTCGTTAAATTTAACATCTTAATAGTTGTCTTAAATTGATACGTTTTTAATTTTGTTTTTGTTTTATGCTATTTGAACTATTTACTCCCTTCAATTCTAAAGACACAAGATCTTGTTGATTTGTTTGGAGAAATTAAGGAAGTTAAATAAATTATTTTAAAATATTTATTTCTATCATTTTTTTCCAAACTAATTAGTTTGACTTATAAATTGATATATAATTTAATGATATATAAAATATATTATGATTAAATAATATATTTTACTTCCTTAACCTCTCAAAAAGAATTAATTGAGTCTTATATTCATGGTTCTGGAAACCGGACCGGACCGGCCGGTTGGCCGGTCCGGTTCCCATTTTTTAAAAATTTTTTTTTTTTTTTTTACTATTTTTTTTAGGATTTCATACCAATAAGTCTAAAATTTCCAATTTCTCACCGGTTTGGTCCCGGTTTGGCTCCGGTTTGGCCCCGGTTTGACCCACTGACCCTTAACCCAGTACCCCGACCGGTTCAGTACCCGGTCCGGGTTTTAATACCTTGCTTATATTTATGATTGCAGAGAGTAATTTATTTAATTAATAAGTCATATGAAAAAAACAAAAAGATAGAGCGGATCCAAGCTGAATGTCCTTAAAATAAACCTTAACGAGAAACTTCCAGGAAGTCGCGTGACTAATAGGATATTTTGCATGTGTCTGATTATCTGAAGATATATGGTTTTGATGCATTTTAATAATGTATTATAACTTCTATTAATCCAAAGATTGAAGAATATAATTATGAATTATGTTACAGAAATTTCAAAATGCAAATAAAATTAATACTAAGTATGAAATTTTATTTTCCACCAAAATTAAAACTGCTAAAATCATTTATGTTAGGATCTTTTTTAACTTTAATTTTCCACTAATATCAGCATAATCATTTCATCAATATATCATGTAATTATTAACATATTATTGATCCATTCATATCATTAAGTTGTTTTAACCTATTTTTTATCAGCTGATAAAATAAGCTTTATTCACCAAAACAAAAAAGTAAACACGTTTCATATATTATCATACCTGAAATTTGGGAATAAATAAATTTCGAGTAAAGTTGGGTAAACGACGTGACTGCTCTTTAGTCCTTCTAGCAGAGCATGGTTTAAACGTGTCTCCACCTTCACTCGACTGTCATCAAAAGTCGGGTAAGACTCAAAATTAGAAAACAGCGTGGTTACTCTAATCGATAGATCGGAGGTTGGGTGGGAGGGGAAGGTTTTTTTTTTTTTTTCCCCCTTTTGAGATGGGTCATTATGGTATTTTCATAACAATGGCCCCCAAACAAAAACTAACGATGGTTGTGTTACTTTTAACAATTGTGTCAGTTTTGCTCTCATTTTCTATTTTTACGGGTGTTTTTGCTCCTCCAGCAACCATATGATATTTTACGAATTTTAGTTTAAAGTTTATAATTACTTTTTCACCTTTACTTTTTTTTAAGTTGAGGTAATTTGATAGGTTCATAACAATAACATGGATGACAATTTTTTTAATAATGTTTACCGGTATTTTTGTACTAAAAAAAATACCGGATTTGATATATTTTGGTAAAAGTTCGAGTATTTTTCTCCTTTAAACTATAAAATATTGTAATATTTATGATTTATAAATTTTTAAATTAACCTGTGATCATAAAATCTCAATACAAAAAAAAAACTAAATTGGCCAGCAGGCGGGGCGGAGTCTTGCTCATAATTCAGTTAAGCATCAAACCACCCCGTTTCGTCATCGTCCCTCTTCCTCGATCTATCCAGGAACAGCAAGCGCTCGCTCCTCCGCTCAACTAGTTTTTACTCCATCGTCTCCCTTACGTTCTCTAAACGATGAACGACACCGATGTCTCGAAGCAAGTCCATCAGATGGTCAGGTTTATCCGCCAAGAAGCCGAGGAGAAAGCCAGCGAGATCGCTGTGTCCACCGAAGAAGTACCCTTGCTGTTACTTCTTATCTTTTATTTTTTCCTTTTTGTTTTCTTCATTGATTTCTATGCATAATTACGTCCTGAAGTTGCCTGGATTTTGGGCTGGATCGCCGTTGAATTCTTACTGGAGCATTCTACTGATTTTCATAGGAATTCAACATCGAGAAGTTGCAGTTAGTTGAAGCCGAGAAGAAGAAGATTAGGCAAGAATACGAGCGCAAAGAAAAACAAGTAGATATTCGGAAGAAGATGTAAGTTACTCTATACTTGTTTTCTAATTCGTAAACCCTAGATATTTATATGTGGGAATTGTTCAAGATTGAATTTTGGAGTTGAATGAATTCCCTCCCTAACTCTCTATTTTGACATGTTCAGACTATTAGGGTTATTCTAAAGGCTCTTGATTCTTGTGTGCAATAATGACACAATGACTAATGAGCTTATTTGATTCTGAAGCTTGAATTCATGTCAAATTATATAATATTTTCTTTTCTTGTTACCTGTTTTTTGATCTTGTTCTGTAGAAACCACAATTAATGCTTGTTTCATTTTGAATGGCTCGATTTTGAGTTTGTATAGCTTCAAAATTGTGGGAATGTTGAGACAATACTTGAATTTAGGCTTTTTGCCAAAATTTGACATCTATTAACATGCCCTTTTCTAAGTGATTATGATTGTGTGTTCAGTTCTAGACCCTAATATGTTTCCTGAGGGGAACTATTTTGTATTTTTGTATTCTAACTTGCAAAAAAGGTGTCAGATAAATTGAGAGTTATACTGTTCTTGTTTTGGTTGCAGTGAGTACTCTATGCAGCTTAATGCTTCTCGAATAAAGGTTCTTCAAGCTCAAGATGATGTGGTTAATTCAATGAAAGAAGCCGCATCTAAGGAGCTTTTGAATGTGAGTGGTGATCACCATGTGTACAGAAACCTCCTGAAAGATCTGATTGTTCAGGTGAGTAAAAACTAAATATCACTCTTTTGACCATACTTTGATTGCATAGTTTAATCACAGTAATTTATAGTGCACTAGTAGCACCAAGCTATCTGACAATATAGTACAGACCTTTAAAGAAATCATGAAGGACTAATATGTATAGAAAACCAAACTAAGCCGTTCCTGTACTGAGATCTGAAGACGAATCATTTGTAAAATACTGCATCAAGACTTAACACATATAAAGCTGACCAATGTTTAAAATAGCTTTTAAGTTTCTAAGTTTCATCCTGAGATATTTGAAATTTTAGACCAACCCTCTGTAAGCTTAAACAAGCCAAAGCAGATGATTCTTGGAATTGGAATTATCTAGTACACAACAACAACGTTTTATCCCATTAGGTAAAAGTATCTAGATTAGTTAAGTTATTGTAAAAACAAAAAAAAACTATTCATTGAAATCATCAAAACAGAATTAGAACATGCAATGTGTAAGATTATCAATTGTTGATGGTGAAATGGAATAGGGTGGTCGGTGTAATGCCTAGATGGTTGAAGCCCTCAAGGAAGAGTTGACTAAATTCACCCCATTACCATGGATGGCCGCTTTGAGTCAAGGAACACTTGCTCATTCACGTACTGCTCTCATGCACACTGTGAAATTGCTCATATAGTGCTGCTATAGCTTTGATTCAAGAAACGTGCTGTGCTATGCCATTGCCTATGGCTCTTTACTACAAGCTATAGGAAGCTATTGATTACTCTGGTTTTGGCCTTTTTGGGAACACCTTTATTACTTAGATTTCGATGGAAGTATATACTAACACACTGTTAACTGATGTTGCTGTTATGTATTTTGTCATCTTAGTGCTATATTTTATGTAATAGAGGCTTTATGCATATTCCCATTGCATTCTTGTCGGCAACCTTTTGCAATCTACTTGTGACATGAATGAACCAATGCTATCTTTTGGGATCTCGCCTTTGCAAAGTCTGATATTAGTTTGAGGATTGTCTATCACAGAGTCTGCTAAGACTGAAAGAACCTTCAGTCTTGTTGCGATGTCGGAAACATGACCTGCATTTAGTAGAGGGCGTGTTGAATTCTGCTGCACAGGAGTATGCTGATAAAACAAATGTTCATCCACCAGAGATCATTGTTGACAAGGAAGTCTATCTTCCACCTGCACCCAGCTATCATGATCCTCATGGTGTCTTCTGGTAATGCTTATGTCATCATTCAATTATTAGTAACTTCTGGCTTCAGTAATTCAGTTATACGTTAATTCCCACAAAAAAAAAAAAATCAGTTAAATGTCCTCAAAAACTATACTTTGTTTGGTACTTTAAGTTGGAGCGTTGTTCTAATAATTTCTGGCTCTGTTAATTGGGTTTTACATGTTGCTCACTTTGTACATTTTGCCCATTATATGGCAATGTCAAGAATTTTATTCTTTCAAGAGTAACATGCTTCCAGTGTTGTAGTTGATTTAGAGTGCATCCTGAAATTTTTTATGCAATACTGTAGGGAAGTGTCAGCTCAAAATTGTTTTTAAAAAAAAAATGTAGAGAAATGTTGATTTTATTGTTTTCAGTCTACCTGATTACAATTACCAATGTTCAGCTCTGGAGGAGTGGTGCTGGCTTCTCGCGATGGGAAGATTGTGTGTGAAAATACCCTTGATGCACGATTGGATGTAGCATTCCGTAAAAAGCTTCCTGAGGTAAATCTGTGAAATATTAACTTCTTTTTAATAATTTTTTCCTGTCCTGTGACTTCTGTCATCTTCGTTATATTCTGTGAAAGCTGTTTTTGTAAAGCACTCAATATTTCTTGTTGAAATTTTATCTGTTATAATTATATTTTGACGGGGTGGGTTGTGAGTAGTGTTTAGGGTATAAGTAGTATTTAGAGAAAGATATTTAAGCATATTAATCCACTGAATGAGGAGAAGAAAGTGACAGGATTCGTGATTCTGAATCTGATAGTTTCGATTTAGATAATTGATTTAATATCTAATAGACACAGAGTGTTCTTTTTTGTCTTTAATTATTTTTTTTGATCTTTTTTGATCTTCAGATATGCATTTGATCCTTTATTAATAGATTATGATAGACTTGTGTGTGTGTGTGTGTTTCTGAGGTTGGCTATTTCAGTTCACATTTATCTATGTTTTTTTTCTCTATAATCCATAGATCATAGTTTTTTCTTTTTACGCCCCTCACCATGGGCATTTTGGAGGCCTTGCACCTTTTGCCGTTGACTACATTGGTTCAAACCTTCTGATTGTTTGGTGTAACTAAAATGTGTTCTATTTAGTAAATTAACTGTGATGGATCGCTGGGACATTTACCGGAATGAGGGGGTTATGTTAACTGGCAGGGGACTTGGATTCAGTCAATTTGCATACAATAGGATTCAATCCATTGAAATGAAGCAAAGCTACAAGATCTGCCTGAACTGTGAGGGACGAGTTCATGCCATGTGGCAATGAAGAGTGGGAGACTAGTTTAACCCTGCGAATTCTCCTCCTCTGTTTGATAAACACTGGCAGGGGCTCTTCATCTTTAAATGTACCTAGCTTCTATATCAGTGTCCATCTGAACCCAAAACTCAATCTCCCCCACATTTGCCCGCTTCTCTACTAATCTTATCACATTGTCATCAATATGTGTCCAGTAAGAGCTTAGTGCCCAAGCTGTTAATGAAAGAAGACATCACCTCCCAGGATCATCATGATCATGATTCAAGCCTTCCTTTTTCTTAAACTAAAACTCTACTAATTGTAGTTCGTTATGTAATACATAGATCCATCCACACGCCATAATTATTAGCCAACATTGTTTTCTTTGTTCCTGGAAAGTCTTCTTAATTTCATGATGTTCAATTATAATGCTTTGACTCATACTGCAGCCATTCTCATTTATCAGAATCCATATTAACACCAAAAGTTTTCAACATATATTGCCTAGTGTCTTACACATCTCCATATCTGTGTGTGTGTTGGACAGCAATGGAAAAAACACAGAAGAGATTAATGGAGTATACGGTTTAGAATAAAGAAGAGAAGTTTCTGAAAAATATTCTCAACCAGCATTCCACTTTCCTTCTCCACATGGGGCAAACTCACGGGCAAGATGCATCTTACTGCCATGCTTCATTTGAATGGATTAAGAGTCCTGCTGTATGCAAATTGACTGAATCCGAATCCATGGGCAGGGAGCTTAATGATTAAGATTTGCTCTGGCAGATAAAGGGCACTGAAGGCTTGTTTGTTTTAGCGGTGGCTTAAAAAATAAGCCCGTATTACGCAAGCCGAGAAAAAATTCCTCTCACATACTTATCTCGTCTACCGTGAATCACGAATTATAAGCACGTTTTAGACAAAAATAAGCCATTCCAAACGAGCACTGAGTCGTAAATATTTCTGAGTATGCTTTGACTATAGCAAGGATAATGCAATACTCCTAAATCTTTTTCACTAAATACTATTTAGATGGATTATACAAGTCCACTGACTTTTTGAGGAGGTATAAAAATCTGAGACTGTTTTTTGTAATAATTATCCCGGGCTTGTGTTATATGTTGTATTTTCTAGACAGTTCAAGTGTTTTTTTTTTACTAATGGACCCAAAAAACCGGGAAAAAAAAAATCATGTGTACTTATTTTATCTTGATTTTTTTAATTATGAAGGGGACATCTTTTATTTTATTTTATATTTTACGTATGGAGGGTTTTATTCTTTTTTTTTGCCATGGGTATGGAGGGTTTTATTCACACTACCGTTCCCACCACATCTTATTTTTGTCACCTGAACTAGCTCTAGATGGCTGTCTCAGTAATTTTAGCTATGACTTTTTGTCTTCAGTAATCTCATTTCGACACTCTATGTGCTACGCTACATGTGGTGGATGATGAAATGACTAATGATCTCTCTTATTGCTTAAATGTTATTTTATTTTATTTTTTGGTTCCTTATTGCAGATCCGCAGGCAGCTCTTTGGACAAGTTGTTTTGTGAAGGCACTTGGTTGCATTATTTTGTTGGCCCTTGATTATTTATAAGCGTGTCTCTGACTTGAACATCTTCAAGGCCATTGATACTGCAGTCGTAATATTATTGCCTTTAAATAACTTCATTTTCTGTCCACTCCCCCCCCCCCCCCCCCCCCAATATTGTGTATTTGGAGGAGGGTGCGACTTTCTGAATTCTTTAGTAATAAATATTTTTATTGTGATAATGTATTTCGCTTTAGTGTGTTTCTGCTTAAAGTGTCCTTGTTTGGTAAGCATTTGATTTAGTTGGACTATATGATGGGAACTTTTTCAAAATCTCTGAAGTAGTGTTAAGTTATTGTTGGGAGAAATTCGGGGGGAAAAAAAAAGAAGAAACGAAAAGAGTATGGAGCTTGCTTTATTTCTACTTAAAGCTTAATTTTTCATTTTTTATAATACTACATGTGGTAATAAGGTGAAATCACCGAGTTCTTTGAAGTCTTCCGGCCGAAGGCAACTGAGGGACAGAATTCGGAAATAATTCGCCTATACTGCCAACAAACAGCTCCATTTGTTAAAATAACAGTTCTAAGGGCCTGTTTGTTCCAATGAAAATCATTGAAGAGGAAAGGAACATAGCTTATTTTCTATTGCTTGACACATTTGGCTGTAGCATTTCCTGGGAGACCAATTTTTGGCTGCGGCAGATTTTTCAGCGCATTCGGGAACCTCTATTCCTTTCGGTAGGTTTGGGAACAAATTTTCTGATGAGAGATAATTTGAGAAGGGACAAAATGAACCTTTGCCTTCTACATCATGTTTGTCTATTTAGATCCTTTTCCTTCATCATCATCTCCGTTTTGTCTGACGCTCCAAGTTCTTCATCTTCTCTGCTCCATCTTGGTTTGTTGTCCTATGCTTCTTTCATTAACGACAACATTGCTTGCTCTTCGTCCAATAGATCTAAATGAAGCCAGCGATGGCATTGGCCACAAATCTGTTTCTTTCTCACTTCAATGTTGGGGGCTTCTTTTTTTGTTCTCAATTAATGGTGACTCAAATTCAAATGGTAGAAAAGTTATGCCAAAATATGAACCCGTTTATTTCCTGCTTTAAAAAAACAAAAAAAATAATAAAACTTACTAGAAAATCTATTTTAAATTGAGTGTTTTAAAAAATAAAAAATAGTAGGGTGTTTTTAAAAACCAAAAAACCAAAATACTTTTTAGGGAAAATTGCCCAAAAATCCCTATTTAAGAAATTAATTGTTAAATGGGACCTAAAGTACCGAGGTCCTTTAATAGAAATAAAATAGCAAGTAAAATGACCAAATTGCCCTTATAGAATCACTCAATAAACAAGGAATCAAACACGAGCAAGACCCAGTTGAATTGAAGAGTAAAGGCGTGGACGAGATTGATAGTAGTGAATGAGGCTAGGTCTTTGTAGTGACAAGGAAGTCTTGGATTTTTGCGACAGTGACAAATTGTGCACTATTTCAGGCAGTGACGAATTGTGTGCCCTGTTTGTAGAGGCGCCAACAGCAATGAAGGTGTGAAGCTTTGTGTTGCCTTCCATGCAGAGGCTAAAAGATTAGCATGGAGAACTAAAACAAAGCTTAGCCAATAATAAGTAGAATATGATATTATCCTTGCCCTTATTAGTCCCCTTCACAGATGACACAAGCAAGAGGAACTACTTGTGGTATGAAGCTTATATATCTTGAATATGCTATAAAAGCTATGTGCTCTGCCTCTGTAGGTGTATATATTCTTGTATTTAATAATTAATACATTGTGTTTTTCCCTTTGATTTCCATGTTAGAGCCACTGAGATACAAAAATATAAGAAGATCCATATAAAGAGATCCATAGTTCGACAATGTGATTCTATCTTTCTTAGTATGAAGGAGTTGTATTGCAAATTTGGTTATGTCCTTCTTAGAATGTATTCTATTTGGACTGAGTGAGAACAATTAAGAATTTTAACTAGAGTGATTGCATTTCATGAGATAAGCTTTAAGAAAAATTATTCTTCATTTTTATACTATCTTTATTTTATATTGTTTTAACAGTCTGTAAATATTTGCAGTGATTGTCTATATATATATATATATATATATTTTTGAGACTACAAAAATTTGAAAGGAACATGGTCAAAAGAATTGGAGAGAAAGGAAGGAAAGGAGGGAAAGGTGGAAGGCCAAGGTTGAATGGAGTGCAATTGTTTAAGCGAGAATATTGGTATAATAAAACAAGGAAAGGCAAACACAACACAATACATGATGTAGAGAAAGAAGTAAGGGAGGTATGGAATAAGTTGTCAAAGGAAGAAAAGAGTAAGTACTCCCAAAAGGCTAAGGATGATAGAGATAGTATAGGATGTCCCTCTTCAATCAAAGAAGGGGAACTACAGACACGATCCTCACTTAAACAATTTGTGGAAGTTGCAGACATTGTGAGAAATTGGCTTTGATAAAATATTGGAAATCACATGTACAAGGATACCTCATACGCTCTGCAGACAATTGGTTAGATCAATTGACTTGGCAACTTGTTCAATATGTATTAGAAATTGTAGGCAGCAAATAGTTGAAAAGAATGTACAAAATTTAATGGGCTTGCTTAATGAAGGGGGTGAGATCATAGAGGAAGCTAATATAGGAAGTGAGAAATTTGAAAAGTTGAAGGAAAAGTTTGGCAATAAAAGGTTCTCTAACATAAAGAAGTGATAATTTAAAGGGAAGAAGAAGACATGTTTTTGAGCCAATACTGGTTTTATACACCCTACGGATGTTATTGTGTCCTCCTAAAAATGGAGGTGCTAGGCACTGATTGTTGACAATTATTTGTTGTAAGAAGACAAGCTTAGGTGGTTACAATTGGTCTAAGTTTGTGATCAATGAGGTCCCACGATACAGCCCACCGAGGTGAGTTCCATCAATATATAGAATTGGTCTATGATAAGAAAAATATTTGCATATTTATTTTCCCTTATATGATGATTTTGTGGATGATATTTGAGCTTAATGTAATGAATTTGGGTGTAATTGATAAATAAATAATGATTTTGGAATAAATATTATTATTATTATTATTATATAATATTTTATTGCTTTTCTTTTGATAGCCATGTACAACACCATGTTAAGGAGAAAGAGAAGAAATGAGACCTAAAAGTATACCCATGGGATTGAAACAAGACAAGGAGTTGCAGTTGAAAAAAGGGATAAAGTATTGTAGTAGAGTCACTGTCATAATCACTGTAGCATTCTACCGATAGACACTGCGGAAGCATCACTATTCATAATTACTGTAGTAGTATTGTTGGGCAGACATTCACTGTAGCCGTACTATTCAATCAGGGAAAAAACGGCATGACACTGTTCACTAGTATGCCTATAAATATGTGCATCATCACAAAGAAAGGGGAGTATGAGAGGTCCTTCTCTAATAGTTCTAAAGATGTATTATTTCTTAGAATTAATTTCATGCATTGCATTATTTCTTGCATGCCTCTATCTTTGAAGGATTAGGCATACCTCTTTTATGGGCGGTATATATAGTCCTCCTTTATGAATGGTATAGGTTGCCACCTACATAGAAGGTTTTACCTCCTATAAGGAAGGCTAGATTTCTCTATTTTCATGCATCTTGTGGTTGTATTTTTATGTTTTAGAATTTAATAATCAAGTTTTATGTAATGTTTATGAAGTTTTCAATTTATTTTGGTTTTGTTTTTTATTTCATTATGAGCTAAATTTTTATTTTCCTAGGGTGATGATGTGGCTTATTATTGAAGGATTGAATCTTAACTTATTAAATCTAGTTTTAATTTTTCCTTCATGATTGAGTTTTAATTATTGTTCTTAATGCTTTCAATTGATTGACCATCTTTTGAATGATTTTAATATGTATGTTGAGACCGGAAGGAGATGCATGTGTGTAGATCCTGTAATTAAAACCATAACTTGCATATGAAATAGGAATATGTTCATATGAGTGGTGTAGTCTTAATGAGTTCCATAAATCTTAATGCATGGTTAATTTCATGAATTCATATAGGAATATATTGGATTAGCAATTAATTATAGAATTACTTTACCTTAGAAGAGGTTAATAATTAAATTAGAGAAACTTGGCTATCAATCATATGGAATAAATTGAACTAGAATAAATAGGTGATTCAATCTAAATTTTGTAAGTGAAATATGATCCCTAGGGCTTTTTTCTTATAGTTGTTTTTGTAATCTCAATCACCAACTAATCGATCGACTAAATAGAATTAATATTACCCATTTTTGTACTTAGTGATCAATCCTCGTGGGAATGATACTCTACTCACTTCTGTATTACTTGTTGACGACAGTGTCTACTTACACCTTTTAATTGACTATTTACAGTTATAACAGTCTGCATCCTCCCAAGAATCCATCGATGCAATATCTGTATGCGGTGAATAACCTATTAAACATATAGTTAGCACACATTTCTTATTTTGCCTTCGTTTTTGGGTTTGCTTCCATTAGTCTTCTGCAATACAAAGGAATCAACATGTATGATTGTTCTGGTGCTCCCTGTGTCTATGCCACTGCTTTCTATTTACCTTTCCATGCTTGATCATAAGACATTAATAAACCATATTCCCTATAAACCTCAATCCTTATCTCATTAGGTGGTTTATCTAAACAACCGCTCAATCCATCTTTGATTATGGAAGTAATCTAGTCGAAGGTTCATTTATGATATGTGATCAACTTATCCTATGCTAAGTGATTAAGCATTTCCATAAAGGTATGTACAGGTAAGAAGCTTCACTCTTCCTCCCCCACTTGATATGCAATAATTTTCCATGGACACCTATCCACCTTATACCTTACTAACATCTTATTTGCACAATTCCCCACAAATTTGTATGCAAATTTGTGCACTAAAATATACTTGTACATTGATTCTTTGAATTCAACAACATTTTTAAAGCTCTTAGGAGGACCTGAAAGCAATTCCTTCCACTTCTCAGCACCATGCTCAAGGATAGGTGCAGGTGTACTTTGAATTACATATGGCATATCTTGTGATATCCTACTTGATGATAATCCAACCATACATAGCCCATATTGTAATATCCTAAATTTTAGACCTAGAAGCTTGAGAATAAGCTTGAATTAAGTAGACTACTAAGTCTGATTTAGCAAGAGTCCCAAGAATGATAGAGAAATAGAATGCCTTGCAGGTACTCTATGATTCGGCCCTCTGGATAAAATATACTGGTGCAAGTGTACTTGAGCACAGTTAGGCGGCATTTTGATGACACACCAAGGGCATATGTGGTGCCAAGTGGGGCCTACAAGCACACACTCGACAATTCCCCAAGACAAAAGCACAATAGACCTATGTGGGACCCACAACACATAGGGCACTAGGCTTTATCTTTATGGTTTGTGTGGACTCTTGGCACATTTCTAAGGTGTAAGAACACAGGTGCCACAGCTTGAAGCCTATATCAATAAAGTAGCTTAATTAAAGTGGCTTTTTGGTTGGCGTAATGAGAAGATGTCACCTAGCGTTTGCTTTTGAATCACATATTGAATCACTAGCTCTTTCATAAAGTAGCTTTTGTCTTGGCACAATAAGAAGGCGCTACCCAGTTACCTTATGAATCACATGTTGAATTAGCCGGGATGACTCATCTATCTTCGGTTAAGTCACATGTCCAACTTTACCTGACACCATTCATGGAAGCTAGAAGAAGTCATTGGAATTCCCTCCCTTGACCATGAAGATGCCTAAGAGATAAAGAGGAGAGATAATGATGACACATGGACACGTGGTGCATTTTGGGGCATACACACATAAAGTAGCTTTTAGGTTGGCACCATGGGTTGTTGCCACTAAGCCCTTTAGCTTTATGCTTTTGTGTTGGCTGAATGGTGAGATGCCACCCAGCCACCTCAGATGCCTTATATCAGACTTTTCCCAAACATCGAGCATGAAAGACAGAGAAAATCATCGAACTTCCCTTTTTTAGTGTGTGGATTGGCCAAGAGGAGATAGGGAAGAGAATGATTATATCTTGACATATGTCCTTTTTCCATATAGCCCTGAGGCAAGCCAGATGAATTCCTCGTTGAGTTAGTCAGTCAGATTTCAAGAAAGAGCGCCGAGCACCCTGAGATTTTAACACTTGACATGTGTCTTCACAAGATCAATCCAACACCTTCCCAAGTCTTTAAATTTTTCCCAGCCCTTAGAAAATAAGGAAAAAATAGAGAAAATCATGAGAAAAATAAAGAGGAGATAAGGGGAGTGTTCTTGAGGAAAGTAAAAGTGATCTCCCTTGATTCAAGCTTGAATCGATGTTTCTAACTAATTAAGCCTTCACAAATCTTCTTCTATTCATTGAGGGCTACAATTGTACGGTTTCATATTCCTGAAAAAAGGAGTTTTGTGCTACCTCTAAAGTTGAGGTGGTGCCAAAATCAAGAACGGACTATGGCACTGGTGTAATATCCCAAATTGTAATTAAGGGCTAATAACTTCAAAGTGATGTAATTAATGCTAATTAAACACTCTTGAAGTAAATAATGTGAATTATGATGTAAATGTGTTTGATGATGGTTTATTAAGCATTGTGACAATCAGGGGCAAAACGGTAAATTTACTGACCGATTGGACAGTTACCGAAGAGGAAACTCATTGGTAATTGATATCAATGGCTAAGATTGAATAAGCAAAGGAGTGGGATTGTGTGTGCATGTGCTCATGTGAGGGTTTAGAAGGGGGCACAAGATGTTGACACATGTCAACACAAGAACCATGGATTGAGGTCAAAGAGTCAACAATTGCAACTCCTTTCCCTCCTCCATTTTAAGTCGGCCAAGGGCCTAAGTGCACCAAAAAAATTCTGATTCCATCATCATCTTCTCACCTCTCACCTCTCCTCCATTTTCGCCAAGAACAAGCAAGAAAGGGAAAGAAGGAGCTTGAGTTTTAGGTAAGGTCTTGTCCCTAAATGCTCAACTCACCTTTATTAATATTGTTCAAGGGGTTGAGAGCTTTATTCCTATGGTTTCATATTTTTGATTAGTGGAGTTTGAGAACTTGTGGGGATTTGAAAGTTGGTGAATCAAAGAAATAGCTTTGGAAAGAAGTTGTAATGAGTATGTGATACCTTTTGGTATAATTGTTGTGGTCATTGGTTTGGTTTTGGGAATTTTGAATTTTTGCCCTGATTTTTGGTCTAATTTGAATGCTTGAATTGGTTAGTGTGTGGTAGAGAATGTGGTGTTAAATTGTGTCTTTGAGCCATGGGAGTTGATTTGGAATTTTGGGATGGAATGGATTGCAATGTGTGTGTTGATTGGAGATGTTAAGGTGATGTGTGGTGATAGTGGTAGAACTTGCCCATGGATAATGAATATGGTCATTTTGATGGCTCCAATGTGTTCCTTGAGCCAAATTGTGTAAGGATAGTATGTGATTTGAAATTAGGGACCATTGGAAGCCAATTGGCAAAATTTGGAAAATCTGGTCAATGTAAGTCTGTTCTGGACAGTCAGATGGTGTGGACGGTTTTACTGGGCAAATGATGTTGAAAAATTATGAAACTTTCCAGTCTTAAATTTCACATCTCAAGCTTCAAAATGGACATAAACTTTGTGTCATTTCGCTTTTTGAGCTGGGAGTTTGAACTGTCCAAAGTTCGGCATCAAAACTGGACCCAGTTTTGGCACAACGTTAGGTTTTTGGTAAATCTGGATTTTTGCGGTGATTTCCAGTAATGGCCAATATTTTTCCTTGAAAGAGGACTTAAATAGCTTTCATTTGGCTTTGGGATCACCTCATTTTGATTTTTCTAGAATTAGTTATGATTTTTCAAAGTTTCCTTGGCTGCAGCAGAAAATCTTGGCTGCAGCACAAAACTTTCTGTGTGTGTCCTGGCCGCAGCCAGAAATTCTTGGCTGCAGCCAGAACCCAATTTTCAGCACTTTGTGAGTTTGCAAAGCAATTTCCAACCTAGAATTCTCCAATCCTTTTAGGTTCTCTTTGAGTTTGTTATAACCATTTAAGGGACTCATATGGAACCTATTCTAAGTGTTTGAAAGTAGGAATTGGGGGTAGGGAATTAATCCACCATTCTTGATTTTGTTTATAGGCTTTGGTATTTGCCGCCCTCGTGAGCCAACTACGCCAGCGAACGTCAGAAAGGAATGAGGTAGTAACTTTTCTTTCGTACCATATGTGATGCATTGTATGTGTGTATTATCATTGATTTGTGATAAACTCGTATGCTGCGACATTGTGAATATGTGTAAACACCGTCATACCAATAGTCCCTGAGTAGCTAACAACGGTTCGGGTTAGGGCAGTGTGCCTCCCCGGCGGAGAAAGGGGATGAGGATGAGGTGTGATATATGTGATTATGTGAGCCAAAAGGCTATTTGTGGAGGCCGACGGGCCATTTGTGAAAGCCGAATAGCTGTATGGGCTATAAGGCTATATGTATGCACTGCCACGCCAATAGTCCCTGAGTAGCTAACAACGGTTCGGGTTAGGCGGTGTGCCTTCCCGGCGGAGAAAGGGGATGAGGGTGGAGTATGATTTGTGGTGCTGCTGCTGTATGATGATTTGCTTACATGCTGTGTGCTTATGTGTGGTATAAATGTTTTGTTACTACTGGGATTCTCTTGAATCTCATTCTTTCCTTTAACTAACCTTTCAGACAGGGCGAGTGGCTCTAAGGAGAAGCGTACAACCCAGAGCGGTTAGAATCCTGTAGGGACATTTATTTTGGTTATGTTGGTTAAACCTGTTGGACAGGGTGTCTGTATATTATGTTGGTTGTAAAGAATAGTTGAACGTAGTTGTGTAGTCCCCTATATGGAGGTTGTAAACCCTTTTTGTGTATGAATGGAACCCGGGGGTTCCCGGGATTGCTATTAGATATTCTGATATGAATGAATGTGAATTAACTGCACAGGTGATTATATTCGATAATTGAACTTGAGACCGGAATAGGAAAGAAGTCTTGAAAATTTTATAAAGTCCCTACTTCACAGGGAGTTCTAAATGAGTTTTGAACTATTCGACGGTCTCTAAACCAATTTAATTACGTAATATCGAATTATAATTACGCTATTTAAGGCAGGGGGTTACAACTGGATAAAGGTAAGTGTAGGCTTCAATTTGTATATAATATTTTGAGGTTTTGTTTAGTTTTTGGAGGTCATACTTCTGCCTTAGGGTTTTGGCCAACATGAAGAATTAGGTCTTTAATGATCTTGTGATTATGAATATGATGTTAAACAAGAGTTAAAGATGATATTTCATAAGCTTTATGGTTAAATTTGCAAGAAATCGCTTGTGGTGATTTAGGGTTAGATTCAGCCAAGCATGAATCTGAGGGAAGGAATGTGATTTTGGTAAATTTGAGATTTCCAATGAATTCAACATCCAAAATTATGAGGAAATGATCTATGGTTATGCTTTTTCGATGATTGGATAGAAAAAACCCTAAATTTGGAATTTAAGTAGGGCTGCCAGATTGTGTTCTTTTGGGTGATAGATGGCTTGTGGCATGATTTTGGATGAGCAAATGTTGTCCAATGATAATGATATTTTCCATATTTATGGTGGACGCCTTAAGATTTAAATTGATGTATAGAATGTGTTATTTATGATAGTAGATTGTAAGATATGATTTGTTAAATTTAGGCATTGAATCTGGAATAATTTCTGTGGCATAGAGGATTGTTTGAGGTTTCTGGATTTTGTACTTATAACTAGCAGTGGGAGTTCTTTTTCCTTAAAATATGGCTTAAAGAGATTCAAATAGAACTTTGAACCACCCCATTTAGAGTTTTTTAGATTAAGTTATGAATTTTCAAAGTTGACTGATAAAATCTGGCAGATTAAGGTTAACCTACCAAGTTATGACATTTGAAGTAAATTATGATAAGTATGGGTCCAAAGAAAACATACATGTTCTAGAACCCAATTTCATCACGTTAGAAACCCAAGTCACAAAGGAGGAAAATGTTAGAAATGATTAGTTTTGATGATGTCAAATATAGATGTCAAGCATTAAGAGTACATAATCTTTTATATTGACTAACTACTATATTTAATGTTGTATATCTTGTAGATTAGTCAAGCAAGAACAAGAAGGAGATTGAAGCTATTCAAGAAGATATATAGTTAAGTTATGAAGAAAGATCATCAAGAAGAAGATATTCAAGAAGATGATATTAGTCAAGCAAAGAAAGGAGAAGATTGAAGATATTCAAGAAGACATCTAATTGGGCTATGAGGAATGATCATCAATTTAAGAAGATATCTAGTTAGGTGATGAAGAATGATCATCAAGAGGAAGAAAAAGAAGAAAGAGATTGAAGAAGGAAGAACTTGCAAGATCACATGAGAATAACAAGATTCAAGCTCTTAGAAGTGATACCGAAGGTTGGAATGGGTCAATACAAAGTTAAAATGACATATATGGAAGTTATGGCAACTCCATAGATGATTACTCGAGTAATATGGCACTGCCTCATTTTGGAGGTGATTACTCGAGTGGCTACTCGAGTAATCTGCAAAGTTACTTGAAGATTACTTGAGTGACCACTCGAATAATGGCACTATGTTTTCACGTGGCAGAATAGAGGTTTAGTATTTTGATGATATCTCTCCAACCACACGTTGGATTGAACTGAAACCAGTGGCATATGAAGCTAGACTCCCAACACGAACTATGGACACCAAGATCAAATTAAAAGGAGTTCAAATGAGAGAGATATGATATGTTGAATTTGACATATGAATCAGCATCTGTTACCAGAACAAGGTTCAGTATTTTGGACGTAACTCTCAAAATATTATTAGATTGAGATGAAACCGATGCCATATGAAACTAGACTTAAAGATCTTTCCATGGATATATAATTTACCATATTTTAAGTTATATACTAAGCTATGCCTTTTGGAAGTTGATGCTCGTGATTTTAGACTTTGTCTAAATGCAGAAGATATTCTTTGGATCATAACTTTCTGTACAAAATGAGTTTGGTATCCAAGTTAGACTCTTGTTTAAATTACTTAACCGTCTCAAGAGTTTATAATGACTGATTTTGGGTGTTATATGCTTTTCAAAGGTTTTGAGTTTTGACTATACAATTCCAACTATTTTAAAAGATATTGATTTTTGGTTTTGGAAAGCTAGAATGACTAGTTTTATAAAATGCTTTGATTATGATATGTGGGATATTTTTACAAATTTCTTTGATTTCAAACCGAGAAAGGATTGGATAGAAAGAGAAAAGAAAATGTTTTCATTAAACATTAGAGCAATGAAAATTTTGTATAGTGCTTTAACTGAAAATGATTTTGAGAAAATTAGATTTTGCTTTACTGCAAGAGATATTTGGGATACTTTTGATTCTATGTATACTTCTAACAAGTGTGTTGAAGTTGAAAGTGTTGACAGTTCATGTGAAACTAGAAGCTGCATATCTACGATTCATGAACAAGTGCAAGTTGACAACGAAGAAGGAGAAATCATATAACACTTCCATGATCTTGTCAACATAGAAGAACAAGAGGAAGATGATTCCCAAGAAGAGCTCATTACAGACGAATTTGATGGATCAATTCCAATTCTTCTAGAGTTATTTTGAAAACTAATTTTCAATGTTTGCATAAAATTGTTTCTCAACCAAGTATTGATTCTATTTTGAAAAGCAAGAATGTTTTCAATCATGCTGGAAAGTTTATTGGGAATAAATAATGTTCAAATGAAATTTATTCAGGTTTTTACTCTCTTGACCAACATAATACTTACATAAAACCTCATAATGCATGTCATCATACAATTTGCAATTATTGTGGTAAATCTGGTCATATTTCTCACACATGCTATATTAGAAGAAATTCTAATGTGAGAAATAAATATGCTTGGGTTTAGAAAAGTCAAGTAAAGTCTAATGCTAACAATCAAGGACCCAAAGCAAATTGGGTACCAAAATGTCCATCTAGTACTTTATGTGTGTAGATTGAATCTAAGAAAAATGGACATAAGGGTACGGAGATGATGAAGAAAAAGCTGAGAGTTTCTCATGAACTAGGAAAGAGGTTTATATTGAAAAGGAGAACTCTCATAGCACCCATTGCTAGAACTACCCAATATGATTATGAAGAGAAGCAATAGATAAAAGGAGTACGTTCACCTCAAGGAAGGGCTACCATAGAGTACCATTTAACTACAATGAGGAGAACAAGAAAAGGAGGATCTCTCAAGCATCAAGTAGAAGACTCTTAGAGTCTATATGTTTTGAGAGGAGGTTACCAGTGCCCAAAGCAAGATATTCAAAGTATCAACATCATAGAAAGATGAAATAGGTAAGCAAAAGCAATGCTCCAAGTATTTAAGGCAAAGGTACACAATGATAAAACCTGCTATGATATTGTCTGTAATACTTATTGAGGTTTTATAGTTTTTGACTGTTGGAAATTGTGCCCTAAGGGCCAATCATTATACTTTGAACATTATTATTTTAATGAAATTTCTTCATTCTGTTATCATATTATTTGCATGTTAACTGTGATAATTGTATCCTTGGATCATTCATAAAGATTGTCCTAAAATGTCCCTGGTCGGTCATCTATGCGGGAGCAGAGATGAAACAAGATCAGTATGACTTTGATAAGATATGGAGATACGAATTAAAGTCTTAGGCACTTGTAAGAGTACAAGGTACTGGACCGACCCACTATGAGAAAGCTACATGGATCAAGTCATAAGCTTTTCTCATGTATAACCACGTCACGATGCCCTTAGACCTGAGGTCATCATGGATTCCTACATGAGAGTTGCTAAGCTTTGAACTAGTCAAAAGTCACTTTTGACCGGGTGATGATAAAGGCTACGATCGGGCTTGGTGGTTTTTCATGCAGACGAATATCAATGATCAAGATGGAATTTGTCCCTCACATTAGTAGAGAGATATTACTAGGCCCCTCGATGAGTGAGTCTGAGAAATGTATGGCCATACTATGATGAAAGGAGTTTCTGTCTTTGTTATCAGGCTACTCAAGAATCGAGAAAGTAATGGTCAGGAACAAGAGGATGACATTATCCATGCCTTATCCTTGATCGATATATCATGTGACAAAAGGGACGTGACAGGGTTGTATGACAGGTTGCATCGTGATAACGATCCTCATACGAATTGGGTAGTCGTAATGTCTTGCTAGAGGCCGCTTGCGACTTTTGGGTTAGTATAGTTATTGGCCCACTGCCAACTTCATATGGGCCTACAGGGTCGCACACAAGAATGGCCCAACACGAGATAATGTTTAATTTAGGGTGGACGAATTTTATATTTATATATATATAAAATTAAATTCATTAATAATATTATACAGATATATATATTTTTGAAATATATATCTTATATATATGTATGTATATATATTATATGATATTATTATATTGTTAGTTTTAAATTTAATTTATTAAGATATATTAAATTTAATAACTAACATGATAGAGATATAGTATCTCAAATTTAATTTATGAAGATAAATTAAATCTAATGGCTCTTTATTTGGATTAAATAAATAGATTAAATTAAAACTGTTGGACAGATTTAATTTAAACTGAATTTATTTAATTAGCTCATCAAGATAATTAATTGTTAATTTTCGTTTTCATTTAAATTGAATCTTGAAATTGTTTCATTTTCGGTTTTGAAACATGTATGTGATTCTCGTTTTGGAACAAGCATGAAATCGATTCCGAACATGTATATCTTGAAACATGTATGTGATTTTCATTTTGAACAAGCATGAAATTGGGTAGGGTACCTGAGATCGTAGTTGGCGTACAGACACGTTAGGGTCTTTAATTGGATTTAGGGATTCGAAACTTTGGGGTAGACAATCCGGATCAGAAGCGTTCTGGGCCGTTGTTTTTGAAATTGGGCCGAAATCCCTTAAGAATTGGACTAAACGAATTTTTTGAATTTTTGGGTCCAAAATTTTAAAATTTTAAAAAATTTCAAATATTTCTTTTAAAAGGAATGTTCCTTTTTTCAAAAGTTCCAGGGGCGCTGCCGCTTACAATAGCGGGACCGCCGTGACCACCTCTGCATAGCGTAATATAATCTGATCACGACATTTATTGCTTTTCATATTGTATGAATTCTTGTTGTGGTTTATTAGTTATCCTTGTTTGGGTATGGTGAACAACATGGCTTTAGAATTTTACAAAGATTGTAATATTTAAATACGGCCTGCGTACCGTGCCTTTCTCTTAATACTCTCGATGTACATTCTCTTCTCATCTCACTCCCCTCGAATGTTTAAACGAGGTTTCTCTCAATGTATTTCTTTTCTTATTTACAGAAGTCCTCTCATTGGCTTGGGAGGATTTTAGGTTAGGTAATTCATGTTGTGTCACGTTTAAATTATGGTTTGGATAAGATCATTGCATGATTACTTTTACGTTTATATGTATTTATCTGTATGAGATACGTCCATGATTGTATCCATATAAACAAAATTAATTAATTAAGCCCTCTGAATCAAATCTTAAGTCATAATGCCGTTAATTAATGAATACTTGTCAAAACCTAGATCGCTCAATTGTGGAAAACACCAAAGTGGATGCACTTGAGTTATCTTGATGAGACAAGCTTAAGTAATGGTACTGCTCATAATATTCATTATTTTTTTTACTTAATTGAGATTAACAAAATGGTTTTAAATCTCTAGGCATTATATGGGGTTAAACATGCAGGATCATATGATGATTAAATCCCATAAAGATCTAAGAGTTACATGTGATGTAATTGGTAAATAGGTTACCTACCTAAATAACTTGAATTTAAGTGTCTTGCCAAAGCGGACTTAAGTTAAAGCCAAATATGGATCTTAGCCCACTAATTTTTATATTGAGGGTTGTTAATTTAGTGGGAGATTACTAACTAACTTTGCATATTTTAATTGTAGAATCATGTCGACTAGTAATACTGCTACACTTTCATTGTGATCGGTCCTTGAGAAGGACAAACTCAATGGGACAAACTTTCTTGACTGGTTCAGGAACTTGAGAATTGTTCTCAAGCAGGAAAGAAAGGCTTATGTCCTAGATCAACCCATTCCTGAGGAGCCTGCAGCCAATGCTCCAAGAGCTCAGGAGATGCTTACACAAAGCATAAGGATGACTCTCTGGATGTAGGTTGCCTGATGCTTGCCACTATTGTTCCAGAGCTCCAAAGAGATCTGGAACTCATGGAGGCTCATGAGATGATTGTACATCTCAAGGAAATGTTCCAGCAATAGGCAAGGCAAGAAAGGTATGAGACCACAAAGGCCTTACATTCCTGCAAAATGGCTGAAGGTGCATCAGTTAGTACTCATGTGTTAAAGATGAAAGGCTATATTGATCACCTTGAGAGGCTCGGATTTCCTATGAGCCAGGAGTTAGCAACGGATTTGATCCTTAACTCACTCCCGGAGAGTTATGACCAGTTTGTTATGAACTACAACATGGAGAAATCAATTTCTGAGCTGCGTGGGATGCTCAAAATTGTTGAGCAAAGCATTAAGAAAAAGCCTAGCACAGTTTTGATGGTTCAGAAAGGAAAGGGTATGAAAAAGAAAGGGAAGGGCAAATGGAAGGGTAATGGCTCAGGTGGTAAGACCAAAGAGTCAAACAAGCCCGAAACCAAGCCTTCACCCAAGAAGGCAAAGCCTTCAAAGGAAGGAGTCTGCTACTTCTGCAATGAACCCGGTCATTGGAAGAGGAATTGTAAACTCTACCTGGAAGATCTGAAAAAGAATAAGAAGGATAGCGACGTTATCGCTTCAGGTATTTATGTTATAGACATTTATTTTTCTACTTCCTCTACATGGGTATTAGATACTGCATATGGTTCTCACATTTGTACAAATGTGCAGGGTCTAAAGGATAGTAGAAAGCTGAAGAAGAGCGAGGTGGACCTACGAATTAGAAACAGAGCAAGAGTTGCTGCTTTAGCCGTAGGCACTTATGAATTAGTTCTGCCCAGTGGGCTTTTGTTAGTTTTGAACAATTGCTATTATGTTCCTGCTTTTAGTAGTAACATTATTTGGATAAGGAAGGTTATACTTCCATTACTAGGAATGGTAAATGTTCTATTTATCGTAATGACATTTTCTATGCTGATGGTGATTTGCATGTTGGTCATTATATATTAAATTTGGAACATCCTAATAATGAGAATATCTATAACGTAACTACTAAGAGGATAAAATCAAATGATTTGAATCCGACCTATCTATGGCATTGTAGTCTAGGCCACATAAATGAGAAACGCATTTCTAAACTCCATCAAGATGGATTTCTAAACTCATTTGATTTTGAATCATATGATACATGCAAATCTTGCTTATTAGGAAAGATGACTAAGACACCTTTTACTGGGCACAGTGAGAAGGCTACTGAATTATTGGGCCTCATACATACAGATGTATGTGGACCATTAAATATAGCTGCCAGAGGAGGTTATGTCTACTTCATTACATTTATAGATGGTTTTAGTAGATATAGCTATATCTATCTAATGAAACATAAATCTAAATCTTTTGAAATGTTCAAAATATTCCAAAATGAAGTATAAAACCAACTTGGTAAAACAATTAAAGCACTTCAATCTGATCGAGGTGGTGAATATTTGAGCCAAGAATTCAGTGATCATCTTAGGAGTTGTGGGATAATCTCACAATTGACTCCTCCAGGAACACCACAATAGAATGGCATTTCTGAATAGAGGAATTGAACACTATTAGATATGGTTCGATCTATGATGAGTCAAATAGATCTTCCACTATTCTTTTGGGGACATGCCCTAGAGACAACTGCGTTCACACTAAATCGTGTTCCATCTAAGGTAATTGAAATGACACCATATGTGATATGGACTGGAAAGAAACCAAGTTTATCTTTTCTCAAGATCTAAGGATGTAAGGTATATGTTAAGCAACAAGCCTCTAATAAATTAGCGCCCAGAACCACAAAGTGCCTTTTCGTGGGGTATCCTAAAGAAACGAAAGGTTACTTTGTCTACAATCCCACTGATAACAAAGTGTTTGTTATTTGAAATGGTAAGTTTCTAGAAAGAGAGTTTGTCTCTAAAACAACCAGTGGGAGCGACGTACATCTCGAAGAAATTCGAGAGCCACAAGATGGTATAGAACCACAGATAGAAATTAGAGAAGACTCACAACAAGTTGCTGAGCCTCCTCAAGTAACACAAGGTCCATGAAGATCTGATAGGACATGGTATCAGTCTCAGTGATATGGATTTCTGATTATTGAAGGCCGTGATGTGTAGCTCATTGAGCAAAATAAGCCCATCGCCTATCGAGAAGCCACAGTGGGACTAAACTCTAAGAAATGGCTAAATGCCATGAAGTCTGAAATGCAATCTATGTACGACAATCAGGTATGGACCTTAGTCGATCCACCTGAAGGTGTAAAAACCATTGGGTGCAAATGGGTTTTCAAGGAGAAAACTGACATGGATGGCAATGTAAATATCTTCAAGGCACGACTGGTTGCAAAAGGATTCACTCAAACTCATGGTGTAGACTATGATGAAACCTTTTCCCTAATTGCAATGACCAAATCAATTAGAATCCTTCTTGCCATTGCAGCATATTATGACTATGAAATATGGCAGATGGATGTCAAAATAGCCTTCCTTAATGGAAAGCTGCTTGAGGATGTGTACATAACACAACTTGAAGCTTTTGTGTGTCCAGAGGACTCTGGTAAAATTTGCAAGCTTCAAAGATCCATTTATGGATTGAAGCAAGCATTTCGGAGCTGGAATCATTGTTTTGATGAAGTAGTCAAAGAGTTTGGATTCATTCAAAACATCGATGAATCTTGTGTTTACAAGAAGGTTAGTGGGAGCATAGCTGTATTTCTAGTACTTTATGTAGATGACATCCTACTCATTAGGAATGATATTCCTACCTTGCAGAGTGTCAAGTCTTGGTTAGGAAAGTCCTTTTCAATAAAAGACTTAGGTGAAGCCACCTATATCCTAGGGATTAGGATCTATAGGGATAGATCCAAAAGACTAATAGGCCTAAGTCAGAGCACATACATAGACAAGATACTATATAGGTTCAGTATGCATGATTCAAAAAGGGGTTACATGCCCATGTCTCATGGCATCCAACATAGCAAGGATCTGTGTCCTAGTACACCTAATCAGCTAGATCGCATGAGTAAGGTTCCATATGCCTCTACCATTGGATCCATCATGTATGTCATGTTATGTACTCGACCCGATGTCTTGTTTGCCTTAAGTATCACCAGCAGATACCAACTAGATCTTGGTGAGGGTCATTGGATTGCCGTCAAGAATATCCTAAAGTACTTAAGAAGGACTAAGGACTTATTTTTGGCCTATGGTGGATTGGATGATAAGCTCTGCTTAACCGGTTACACATATGCAAGTTTCCAAACTGACCAAGACGACCTTAAATCGCAATCTGGATATGTATTCCTCTTGAATGATGGATCAGTAAGTTAGAAGAGCTCCAACCAGAGCACTATAGCAGATTCTGCAACAGAAGCTGAGTATATAGCAGTATCAGATGCAGCTAAAGAAGTTGTTTGGATCAGAAAGTTCATTACTGAACTAGGGGTGGTGCCTACCATCTCAAATCTAATAGATTTATTCTGTAACAATAGCGGTGCTATTGCCAGGCTAAGGAGCCTAGGTCACATCAAAGGACCAAGCATATACTTAGGCGATTTCATCTTATTAGAGAAATCAATGATAGAGGTGATATAAAGATATGTAAAGTAGCAGGAGAAGATAATGTTGCTGATCCTCTTACTAAGCCACTTGAACATGTTAGAGCAAGCGTTTGATAATGCGTTCGTGTATATTATCTTATTATTTTCTCTGTTTGGATGTTCCCATATATATAGGAGTGTTGGTAGTGACTGTTGGAACATTTTCTTCTCGTCCGTTGGGGAGTGCGCAGCCACTGTTGACTTTTCCAGTATTTGAAAAATATCCGTTTGCGGTAGGTGGCGGTAGGTGACATTTGAACGTTACATTTGACTTTCCTTATTTGGTAAGATCTCTTCATTGTTTATCTGTAAATATGCTAAGTGTAACACCCTGCCTTTAATCACGTAATTATAATTCGATATTTGGTAATTAAATTAGATTAGAGACCGTCGAATAGTTTAAAACTCATTTAAACTTCCCTTTAACAGTAGGGATTTTACGAAATTTTCAAAACTTCATTCCTCTTCCGGTCTCAAGTTCAATTATCGAACATAATCACTTGCGCAGTTTATCTACATTTATGTATGACAGAGTGTACAACCAAAATCCCGGCAAACCCCGGGTTCAACTACATATATATATATATATAAAGTTCCATATCCTGAGTAGGGGATTACACAACCAAGTATTCCAACTATTTACATCTCAAAATGTTTTACAGTAATCCCTATCCAAAATGAATGGCCAACAAAATCCATACTAATGTCCCTAGGAAACTCTAACCGCTCCGGGTCACGCGCTTCTCCTTGGAGCCACTCGCCCTGTCTGAAAGGTTAGTTCAAAGGAAAGAATGAGATTCAAGAGAATCCCAGTAGTAACTAAACGATTATACCACACATAAGCACACAGCATGTAAGCAAATCATCATACAGCAGCAGCACATATCTCACTCCACCCTCATCCCCTTTCTCCGCCGGGAAGGCACACCGTCCTAACCCGAACCGTTGCTAGCTACTCAGGGACTATTGGCGTGGCAGTGCATACATATAGCCTTATAGCTCATACAGCTAACCGGCTTTCACAAATGGCCCGTCGGCCTTCACAAATAGCCTTTCGGCTCACATAATCACATATACCACACCTCATCCTCATCCCCTTTCTCCGCCGGGAAGGCACACTGCCTAAACCCGAACTGTTGTTAGCTACTCAGGGACTATTGGACTGACGGTGCGTACACATATCCACATAAGTCGCAACATACGAACTTATCACAAATCAATGATATTACGCACATACAACGCATCATATATGGTACGAAAGAAAAGTCACTACCTCGCTCTTTCCTGAAGTTAACTGGCTCAGTGGGCTCCCGAGGACGGCAAATGTCAAATCCTATAATCAAGATAGGGACAATAGGTTAATTTCCTTTTCCAAGTTCTTAATTCAATAACACTCTATGTTGGTTATCATTTGGACTCTTTAGATGGCCATTAAATGCCTAAACATATGCCTAAAGGGTTGGGATAACTATCCCCAAAGATCCCTCTTTAGAAAACTAAACACTGATTTTTGGTCCCTTCACTCGAGCACAGAAGGCCGTGCTCGAGCATGACCCTCGATCTCACTCGAGCATACATGCGAGTGAGACGCAGGAAGTGCTTGCCCGAGAGCAACTCCCGCGACCAACCTACACTCTCACTCGAGCACAAGAGGCTGTGCTCGAGCAGAGACCTCGCCAGCACTCGAGCACCACGGAAGTGAGACCCTGCGAGTGACAACCCGAGAGTGACTCCCCTTTCCAAACCACAAGTGCACTCGAGCACAACCCCTGTGCTCGAGCACAGACCCTCAGCGCACTCGAGCACAAGTCCCCGTGCTCGGGTGATCTCTCAATGCTCGCGAGTGCCATGCGCACTCTTGGCAATCTACCACGAGTGATTTCCAGAGACACTCACCCGCAGCACCAAAAAGGCACCCTCACTCGAGCACAAACATGCTCACTCGAGCACGTTCATCCTGTGCTCGAGTGAGTTCTTCCCTCACTCGAGAAATCCTACCAGATGCCCAAAACGCAGCAACTGATAAACTTTTCCAAAATTCACCAATTGAATTCCAATGGTTCTTAAACTTGTGTCAAAGCTCATTATCACTTATTTCAACACAAGGAACCCATTGGCAACCAAAATCAACTCAAATTCAACCCATTCAACACATTCTCTCTCTAAATCATCAAACCACTCAAAACCTCATTCTAACAAATTCCCTTATTCAACTTCAAATCAAATTCTAATCACTCCCAAGTGTCAAAACTGACCAAATGAACAGTGACACTCTCATCAAAATCTACCCTTCACTTAACATCATAGGTAGGTCAAATTTCCAGAATTTTCATTGATTAAGCAAACACCATAATACTCACACCAAAGTTCATCATACACCTACCTCTTAAACTTGCTGAAATCAGAACTTGGATTCCTCCACTTTCAAATTTCCTCAAGTTTCCACACACCACAAATCACAAGTCTGAAAACATAGAAAGAAAGCTCTTGATCACTTGCACAATATTAATGAGAAGTGTTTAAGCTTGTGAAGTCATTTACCTTCACAAATTTCAAACCCTTCCTTTCTCTTTCTCGCTTGCTCGCCGGAAATGGAGAAAATGGAGAGAGAATGATGATGATCACCTCTTCTTGGTTCAATACACACACACAGCTGACTAGGGAAAGAGAGAGGGAAGAGAAATAAGTTGAATTTTTGACTTCAATCCCATGGTCCATAGCTTGCCACTTGGCATCATCTCATTCCTCCTACCATGATTTCCCATATTCACTCCCACACTTGATTCCACCTCAAGTTCTTCCAATCTCAACCATTGATTAAGATTACTAAAGAGTTTCCTTTCCAATATCTGACCAATCAATCGGTAAATTTACCGTTTTACCCCTGATTAGTACAATACTCATTAAATCATTAGCAATCGCCTTCATTTCACATTGTACAACATATACTTCAAATATGCTTAATTAACATTAATTACATCATTTGAAGTTACTAATCCTTGATTACAAATCCAGGATATTACACTAAGAATACTAATACAATGAAATGTTAATTATATAGGAAGTTAATCAATGAACGTTGGAATGATTTCTAAATTTCTGGACTTGCATACTCTAGTAGTTACTCGAGTATTCATTAAAGTTTACTCGAGTACATACTCGAGTATCATCGGGAAAACTTTCATAAACTGCAAGTCAATAAGCAAACATAACATTACTCGGGTAGTGCATAGAGTAAACAAAATTTCAAACCTTCGAAAATACCTGTTTACTCGGGTACTTACTCGGGTATGGAAAACTTTTCTTCATTAGTTACTCGAGTACCAACTCGAGTAAACCTTCAAATCAACTTTAGGTTACTCAATGCTTCACTCCAGTAATATTGGTAGGATTTTAAAGCCGAGAGCACTTCAAGTTTGATTACCTTGTTACTCGAGTCTTTACTCGAGTAAACATAAATTTTCTGCATAGCTTTACTTGGGTAATGACTTGAAGTTCTCTTCCAATTCATTCTACATACTCGAGTAGTGACTTGAAGTTTTTCTTTTAAATAACTCTGCATACTCGAGTAGTAACTTGAGGTGAAGGGTGAGAAAAACATTTCATATTATTCGAGTAATACCTTCAGGTTTTGCTTACTACAGTGAGTTACTCGAGTAGCGCCTCAAGTAACATTGGCAGGGTTGAAAATGCCGAGAGCAACACATTTCTTGAAACAGAGTAACTCGAGTACAGACTTGAGTATCATTGGCAGGCCCAGAGCAACTTGAAAACTTTTACCTGGTTACTCGAGTAACTACTCAAGTAACGTTGGCAGGCCAAGAGCAACTACCAGTGAGTTACCTGGTTACTCGAGTAGCTACTCGAGTAACATTGGCAGGCCGAGAGCAACTTGGAGTCATTTACCTTATACTCGAGTATCATTGGCAGGTTACTTGAAGGTCGACTCTGGTTACTTCAAGTTTAAGTCCATTACTCGAGTACGTACTCGAGAACCCTTTAGAAAACTTGCCACTGATCAAGTTTCTCATCTTTTTCTCTTGGCCTTTCTTCATTACTCCAATTCTTGCTTCAAGAGATGATTTTTCCTGTTATTACTTTGTTCAAACTTATTTGTTTATCAAATCTTTTTCATGCCATCTTTGTTATCATCAAAACATGAGATCTAACATTCTAGCCCTTTTTGATGATGACAAAACTTGGTGATTTTGAACAATAATTTTGAAACTAAGTTCTCAAATAAATACTTCTTGAATTTAATGATAATTTTGAAAACCTTGTTAAGTTTAGATTCGAAATGTTTTTGAAATCATAATATACACCTTGCATATACAACAAGCTCATTAGTTTCACAATGTATTATAATTTAAAAGCTAAAATGGACTTGAAATAAATTCATAACTTAAATAAACTTGCATTAAACTTAAACATTTCATTACAAGATAAAACGTTATAAATTGAAAAAGCTCCCTAAATCCCATATACACCCAAAATACCCAAAATGACTCAGAAACTTCCACAAAATCACTCTTATGACTCAGAAACTTCCACAAAATCACTCTTAAGTTCTTCTCCCCCTTTTTGTCTTCATCATTCAAGAGGAGGATTGGAAGGCTTGACCATGGAGATAGGCTTTATTGGAAGAACCAAAGAACCATCTGAACTTGAAGAGTCAAAGGAACTAGAAGATTCTGGTTCAGGAAGATTTAGTAGAGGGATATGGATGTCTCCTCTTGGAGGAATAGGAGAAGGCTGATAGACAATCATAGTGGTGGTCTCAACCTCTTCAGTACCACCGGGAGTATGATGATCAGAGGATGAAGGAGATATTTCCTCTGTATGTGTAGGAGATGGAATGGGTTTAGGAGAGGGTTCAGGCTGAGGTTTAGGTGGTGAATCATCAATGATGATATGGACGGTCTCATTTGTTTCGGGGTTATCCACCGAGCATAGGATATCTTCAGGTTTTGGCACAGGTGGACTAGAAACTGGAGGGATAGGTGGCTCAACCTCAGAGTGATGAATATCAGAAGGAATGTTCTCTGGAGGTGGTGGTATATGCTCTAGGGATGGTATGTGCTCTGGAGATGAAGAAGTGTCATGTACAGAAGATGATGGACTGGCAGAAGGTCTGGGACCCAAAGAATCCAATCGTACTAGAATCAATCTCAATGTCTCACCCTGGGCACATTGCTCAGCTAGCAACTCTTCGTGCCTTTTATCCATCTTCTCAACTAGCTCAGTCATCTTGTGATTCATATGTGTTATTAACTTAGCATTCGTGTTTGCAATATCCACATGGAATCCTCTGAGCATATTCTCCAGGAAATGTTGAAGTGTGGCATTGAGGAAAGATAGTGATAATGTAGTGGCAGCTGGAGCCGACGACTGAGTGTCATCCATCTTGCTAGTTTCAGTTTCAGTCTTCTTCTTCTTCTTTGACCCAGACTCCAGAGGACCCTTGAGAGGAATGTCAATGTTGAGCTTGCCAATTTGATTTCTCCCAACCGGAGTAATCCTCTCAATATGTTCTTTGCTCTCCAGATACCATCTCTTATTCTCCTTCAGAATGAGTGAAACAATATGAGGATATGGCATAGGTGTGGTAGCTTTCCCATCCACTCTGTACCTCTTCATTTCAAAAAAGATATACTCTCCCATATCTTTCTGTTCCTTCAGGAGTAAGGAAGCAAACCATCTAAAGTCCCTATCAGAGAAGTAGGTATAGTTGTTGGCTTTATTCACAAGGGATCTAGAGTATATATACCATAGAACCCTGTGATGATCACACATATCACTAGGTTTGAAATTTAAAGGACCAACAAGCTCACCAGGTTTAAGGACAGAGAATATTTGGTTTGAGTCAAGTTTGGAGTAAATATCATCTGAGGGGTTCTCTATTCCTAACCACAAATTTATCCTAGAGGGTGAGATGAGTATCTTTTGGCCTCTAACATTGGTAGTCATTTCTTCCTTAGCTGAAGATCTATTTGGTTCATCTAAAATCTCAAGATTGCAATAAAAATGGGTGACTACTTTTATGCAGAAAGGAAGTCTAATGGAAAGCCAAGGCATAAATGGTTCTAAAAAGGGACTAAGATCATGCTTCAATACCTCCTGAAGTACTTTAAGATCCACATAGTGTGTCTTGCACACTTTTCTCTTGGAGAATTGAGTGAGGTACTTCGGGGACTCTTCCAGTTAGTTGACATTAAACCCCTTTGGAGGTTTGGTGATCTCCTCTTCTGGCAGTTCTGATTTCTTTGAAGACTGCCCCTTCTCAAGCTGATCCAAAATGCCAGCCATTGCCTTAGCCACATTCACATCATATTTATGCTTTTTAGGAGGTTTTGGTGTGAAGGAGGGGGTTGAGGAATTAGAAGGTGGAGGAGAAGGAGATTTGGCACTTTTGCCTCTCCCAGTAAAGGTGCTCTTCCTAGATTGAGCCCTTGTAACTACTAGCTCTTTGATAACTACCCCTTTTGGTTTCGGTTGAGGTTGAGGTTTGGGTTGGACTTTGGCTTTGGCTCTAGGAGTGAGTTTTCTTCTCTTTCTGGGAGGAGAAGAAAGAAGATCAGTGAGTTGTGGGGATCCAGAAGAATCTGTGGGAGTAAGATTTTTGGTTCTAACCATCTTGAAACAGTGAAAGTTGAGAAACTCAGAAAACAGAGCAAGAAAAACGCGATATAGGGCAAGTGATTTTGAGAAGAATAGGAGGTTTCTGGAGATAAGAATCGATGGGTTTTGACGGAAATTAAGTAGGGAAGTGATTGTGAAAAGTTTTTGAGAGAGGACAGAGTGATTTACTCGAGGAGATTTTATGGAAATGACCGAGTTTGCCACAGATAAAGACCTAGAACCCGACATTACTCGAGTCCTTACTCGAATGATCATACAGAAAATTTCTAAAATAATTCATTTAATTTGCGTACCTGGCATGAATAATATTGTAATTATCAATGTATGTGCCCTCGATCATTTTGTAGCCAATCTATAGCAGATTTGAGTCGATTCTCATCAAATTGATGATCTGGACTTGCAGTTACTCGAGTCCTTACTCGAGTAAGCTTTAAGTTTACTCGAGGCTCACCTTGGGTAACCTTTCATTTTCAGATTGGACTGTTCAGTTCTCACCAATGAACCGTTTGATTCAAATTCCAAGAAACTTGATACGTTACTTCCAGTTTTGGAATACCATTACTCGAGTAGTTACTCGAGTAAAGTGCTTCTTTACTTCAAGTTGTTCCTCAGGTAATACTTCACTGTCAGTCTTTACTTGAAGTTGGTACTCCAGTAAAGGTGTCCTCTGATGACCTCTATTTTTATTTCTCAAAACAGAGTTTCAATCTTCCTACAAAATAAGTTTCTACATACTCCGATACTTAAATTAGTAATCATCAAAACATTATCAAATGACTTCATCAAATATTATGAGAAGTTGAAATAACATACAACTCACTGGGATTTACCATTCCCAATTCTCTTCTAATGTATAGAAATTGATCTTTTGCAAGGGGTTTAGTGAAGATATCAGCTAGTTGAAGATGAGTAGGAATGAATATTACTTTCATATCTTTCTTTTGGACATGATCTCTGATGAAGTGGTGTCTAACATCGATATGCTTGGTTCTAGAATGTTGAACTAGATTCTTTGCCAAGCTTATCGTACTGGTATTGTCATAATAGATTGGTATTTCTTTGAGATAAATACCAAGATCTTGTAGTTGTTGTTCTAACCATATTACTTGTGCACAATAACTTGAGACTGCAACATATTCGGCTTCCGTTGACGAAAGAGATACTGTATTTTGTTTCTTGCTGAACCATGAGACAAGAGATCCTCCAAGAAATTGTCCTTGTCCACTGGTGCTCTTTCTATCTGTTTTGTATCCTCCATTATCAGAATCTGAATATGCAATTAGATATTCACTTCTTCCTTTGGGATACCACAGACCCAGTTCTGGTGTGTCAGCAAGATATCTAAAGATTCGTTTGACAGTTTCGGCATGTGATTCCTTTGGTGTTGATTGATATCTTGCACATATGCCAATACTAAATTGGATGTCCGGTCTACTTGCCTGAGATAGAGTAATGATCCAATCATTCCTTTGTATTTTGTGATGTTGTAGTCTTTCCCTTTAATATCAGCATCAAGCAACGTAGTTGAGCTCATAGGCGTGTCCGTGCCATTTGCTTCATCCATTCCATACTTCTTCAACAACTCTTTCAAATACTTTGTTTGAGATATAAAGATTCCATTCTTTTTTTGTTTGATTTGCAAACCAAAAAAGAAATTCAATTCTCCCATCATTGACATCTCAAATTCTCCCTGCATTATCTCAGAAAATTCCTTGCATAGAGATTCATTGTAGCACCGAAAACAATGTCATCAACATATATTTGAACAATCAAAATATCATCACGTTTTTGTTTTATAAAAAGTGTTGTATCAACTTTTCCCCGTACAAAACCTTGATCAATAAGAAATTTACTGAGCCTTTCGTACCATGCTCTAGGACCTTGTTTTAAACCATATAAAGCCTTTTTGAGTTTGAAAACATGGTCAGGATTAGTTACATCCTCAAAACCTGGAGGTTGTTCCACATATACTTCTTCCATAATGTAGCCATTTAGAAATGCACTCTTTACATCCATTTGATAGAGTTTGAATCCTTTGATGCATGCAAAGGCTAAGAGTACACGTATATCTTCCAATCTAGCCACTGGAGCATACGTTTCCTCATAATCAATCCCTTCTTCCTGATATAGCCTTTGGCCACCAATCTTGCCTTGTTTCTGACAATAATTGCAGATTCATAGATTTTGTTCTTGAATACCCATTTAGTACCAATGATCGGATGATCCTTGGGTTGGGGTACCAAATCCCAAAATTGATTTCTTTCAAATTGATTTAGTTCATCTTGCATTGCTATGACCCAATCATTGTCTGATAGGGCTTCATCAATGTTAGAAGGTTCAATCTCAGAAATGAATGCAAAAAAACTTACTTCATTGACCGGGTAATGAAAATAGCTATGATCGGGCTTAGTGGTTTTTCATGTAAAGGAATATAAATGGACAAGATGGAATTTGTCCCTCACAATAGTAGAGAGATACTACTGGGCCCCTCGATGAGTGAGTCAGAGAAATGTATGGCCATACTATGATGGAAAGGAGTTTCCATTTCTATTATCAGACTACTTAGGAATCGAGAAAGTAATGGTCAGAAACTAGAGAATGACATTATCCATGCCTCATCCTTGACCGATATATCATGTGACAAAAGGGACGTGACATGATTGTTTGACAGGTTGCATTGTGTTAACAATCCTCATATGAATTGGGTAGTCATAATGTCTTGTTAGAGGCCGCTTGTGACTTGTAGGTTTGTACAGTTATAGGCCCACTGCCAAGTTCGTATAGGCCTATAGGGTCGCACATAAGAATGGCCTAACATGAGATAATGTTTAATCTAGAGAGGATGAATTTTATATCTATATATATAATATAAAATTTGTGAAAATAAAATTAATAATATTATATATATGTATTTTCGAAATACATATATATATAATATGTATATATATATATATATATTATATGATATTATTATATTGTGTAGTTTTAAATTTAATTTTACTAAGATAAATTAAATTTAATAACGAACATGATAGAGATATAGTATCTCAGATTTAATTTATGAAGATAAATTAAATCTATTGGCTCTTTATTTAGATTAAATAAATAAGTTAAATTAAAGCTGTTAGACAGATTTAATTTAAACTGAATTTATTTAATTAGCTCATCAAGATAACTAAGGGTTAATTAATTTCAAAATTAATAAAGATTAATTTTGAAGTTCGAATATAGCCCATATGGGTCCTAAAAATTGATAGAGTAGAAAAACTCATACACGATGAGAATTCAGAGCCGTAAGGAAAACCCTAGGAGACATTGGAGGCATTAGCACGTAGTTTAGTTGGAGTAGCATTCATGTGGATACCGGTAGAGGGAGTCTATTGGAGTTGTTGGCTCCTAGAGATCGAAAACCCTAAATTGAAAAAGGTACGAATATTTGTAATTTGGTTTAAACGCCATTGATAGATCCTCAATTGGGATTAGCAAAAATTTTAAACTTCTGCTGTGCCTGCCAATCCTAACAGTACACATCCTCAAGCAACTTTCCATTAAGGAAGGCTATTTTGATGTCCATCTACCATATTTTATAGTCATAATATGCCGCAATGGCAATAAGGATTCTAATTGATTTGGCCATTGCAACTGGGGAAAAGGTTTCATCATAGTCTACACCATGAGTTTGAGTGAATCCTTTTGCAACTGATTTTGCCTTGAAGACATTTACATTGCCATCTATGTTAGTTTTCTCCTTGAAAAGCCATTTTTACTCTATGGTTTTTACACATTCAGGTGGATTGACTAAGGTCTATATCTGATTGTTGTACATGGATGCATTTCAGACTTTATGGTATTTAGCCTTGTCTCTGAGCTTGGCGTAATATCCTGAATTTGGGATTAGAAGCTTCAAATTAAGCTTGAATCAAGTGGATTGGTAAACCCCAGTTTAGCAAGAGTTCCAGGAATGAATAAGAAATAGAATGGCTTATAGAAATTGCACTCAGAATATAATATGAATTTTGATGTAAATTAGTCAAAAGAAAATACCCGATTCTTTTAGGATATGTTAGAATGACATAAAACCTAAATTGGCTCCAAAGGAAAAGGGAAATGGTGTATAGGAAGATGGAATATAGAGAACTAAAAGAACTAATGGTACAAGAAATAATATTGCCATAATCAAGGGCAAAAGAGATTGTTGCCACTTGTCTTGAGGTTAAAATTGGAAAGCAAAATAAAGGGCTAGGATTTGATCTTAGAAAGCAAGAGTAATCATGAAGATAAAAAGAAAAATTAAACTCCTATCACATGCATAAAAAACGTCCAAAGGGGCAAAGAAGGAAGAAAGAAGGAGTTGATCAATGTTTCAAGGCACTTTTGGAAGAAGACTTTGGTTAACTTGAATATTTACACCAAAAGGCATGTGGACAACATTCCTCCATCCTTTTTGTTGTAGCATTTTGGTCAAGAGGAGGGCTAAGAAAGAGAATTTAATTAAGACCATTCCATACTCATTGACTAAGTTAAAAAGAAAAAAAGGAGGGAAGAATAGTCAATAAGTCATGCAATTGGATTCAACTTGAAAGTTGACCACAAAGGCAAGAATGCAAGAAAGGCTTGGCCAACATAATTCCCTCCTTTTTTAATGTTAATTTCAGTCAAAAATGAAGAAGAGAGAGGGAAGCAGTGAAGTAAAATTAACCAAACCATTGTTGGTTAGTTAACTAGACAACTTTTTGCAAGAAGCCACAACTTTGTGACACATAATCTCTCTTCCAATTCTCAATGACTTTCATCCAAGCATTTGGAGTGGTGAAGATTAATAATTAAATAAGCCATTCACTCACTTTAACACTCTAAAAGTTGTCTAAAAAGAAATAAAAGAAAGGAAAAAGAAAAAGGAAAGAGAAAGGAATAGGTTGTTGGCATAATTTTAGAAAGAATGAATTTGAAATCCAAAAATTTGAATTGAACATAGTGCTGCTAGATTTCATTTTTTGGGAAGTAGCTTGGTTATAGTGAAGTTTTCAATGATAAAATGTTATCCAATGGCCATGATACTTTCCAAAATGAAATTAAACATGTCAAGCTTTAATTTGATATGTCATTTATGCCATTTGGATATGTATACCAAGAGTTATGAGTTTTTAAAGTTAGGTATTGAATCTAGAATGAATTTTGTGGCAGTAAGGCTTTAGTCGAAGTTTTGGAATTATGTGACTATAATTTGCTCTGAATAATATTATATCTTAAAAATAGACTCAAAGAGCTTTCAATAGGAATTGGAACCACCCCAATTGGAGTTCTATAGAACTAATTATGATTTTTTAAAGTTTGGTCAAAATGTTGGCAGCTTTTTGTTACCATGCAAATTTAAGAAAGCAAAGGCCAAATGTAATAATTTGTGTCCTTCAAGGGTGAAAGTAGGTCTATGAAATTAAGTCAGCCCCATTAGGCATTCATTTTTCATGGCACTAATTATATGATGATATATCTAGGGCCATGAAAAGTCCAGAAAGAATAAGAATGGCAGATGCTTCAAGTAGCTATAATGGTTGGAAGTATAGGGAACAAGAGGAGGACATAAAAGCAAAAGGTAGTAAAACTTTCATGACTTGCATTCCCTTGATAAGTATGCTTTTGTATTGATATGTTTAATAGATTTGATGAATGGTATGAAGCATATATGAATCACTGAACCTCTATTTTTACTTTTGCCATTGCCATGTGTAATTTGTAGAGTATTGAGCATGCAAGTATGTCATTATGCTAGCATGAATTTATGTAAGCAAGCATGTTATGCATTAAACTTGTACCTTGTATACATAGTTAGCAAAGTTTGTACTAAGATTTCTTTGAATCTCACTCTCCCTAACCAACCATATAGGTAGGTAAGCTCAAGAGGAATGCAAGAAGGTGCAAGAAGAAAATGCGATGACAAATTGAAGATTAGTATGTAATAATTAGTTATGTGTAAATTATCACTGTATGAGATTACTTGTATGAACATGCCTAGTTAAATAGTGTTGAGGAATATGTAAATAAATGATTTAAGAATGAGCATAGAAAAGAGATGTAAATCACCCTGATTTAATTAAATAAAGATAAGAATCGATGAGTAATAATGAAGTTGTGTACTGTTAAAAGATGTTTGTTACGAGTGTAAATGGTTTATTAGAAAGTGCAAGTGTACACTGTCGTCAACAAGTAGTATAGAAGTTAGTAGAGTATCGTTCCCTTGAGAATTGATCAGTAAGTACCAAAATGAGTAATTTTAACTCTATTTAGTCGATCGATTAGTTGGTGATTGAGAGTATGAAATAAAAGATAAGTAAATATAAATGTAAATGATATGAAACAACTATTGAAAAAAAGCCCTAGGGGTTAGATTTCACTTAACAAATTTTGGATTGAATCACTTATCTATTCTAGTCCAATTTATTCCACATGATTGATAGTCGAGTTTCCTTAATTTAATTACTAGCCTCTTCCAAGGTCAAGCAATTCTATAATTAATTGCTAATCCAATATATTCCTATATGAATTTAAGCAATTAATTATGCATTAAAATTTATAGAACTCTATAAGACTATACAACTCATATGAATATATTCCTACTTCATATGCAAGTTATGGTTTTAATTATAGGGTCTATACACATGTATCTCCTTCCATTCTCAACATATATATTGAAACCATTCAAAAGATGGCCAATCAAATGAAAGCATTAAGAATAATAATTAAAACTCAATTATGAATGAAAAATTAAAATAGATTTAATAAGTTAAGATTCAATCCGTTATTAGTAAGCTACGTCATTACCCTAGGAAAATGAAAATTTAGCTCATGCTAAAATTAAAAACAAAACCAAAATAAATTGACATTATATAAAACTAGAATGAAATCCACATAAATACTGCATAAAACTTGAATATTAAATTCTCAAACATAAATATACAACCAAAAGATGCATGAAAAATAGAAAAATCTAGCCGTCCCTTTAGGAGGTAAACCTTCCATGTAGGTGGCATGTAAAAAGTAATACAATCCTAAGCCTTCCAAGATGGAGGCATGCAAAAAGTAATACAATGCATAAAATTAACTCTAAGATGGTGTATGTGGAGAGGAGAGGAAAGTAATGGATATGAAATGGTTGTAAGTGAAGAAGAGAGGAGAATAATGGATATGAATTGGTGTCAGTGAAATGTGAAGGAGAGGGTGGCTATATATAGGGAAGAATGGAGTAGGGTTGATGAAATGTGATAGGTGAAGTAGTAGATAGAATGTGGTAGATGTAGTAGTAGGTGAAAAGAAAGATGAAGAGGTAGATGAAATGGTTGGTGGAATAGTAGATGATTCCTGCTTTCAATTTCCAAGCAAAATTCGAAACCCTTAGGGATAGAATTGGATTTTGGTCTCAACATCAAAGTTGTAGAGCTCTTTCTTAGCTTTTTATCCATATAAATAATATCCCCATCCGATATCTAGAGCTCTAGATATTGCCTGAAAACTGAAAGAGGATATAATTTAGTATTTACCAAGAAATTCTATTTTATGCCAAAATCATTATTTATTTATTAATTACACCCAAGTTTATTAAATTGAGATCAAATATCATCCATAAAATCATCATATAAGGGAAAATAAATGTGCAAATATTTTACTTATCAATGCTTCCACAAGATTTTGAAATATTCAGAAAAGCACACTCAATTAAAGGTTTGAATCCTATCTAGAGGAGGTTAGGAATTAAAAGAACTTTACTAAAGAATATTGCTTAGTAGTTCAAATTTGTTACGTAAAACTCATCAGAATGATTACAGAAATAAAGTATTACACTTGGTCCCATTATGGTTTCTCGATAGGTGGTTAGCTCATTTTGCTGAAAGAGCAACACATCATGACTTTTATGAATTAGAAATCCATATGTCTAAGGCTGATGACATGTCCTATCATATCTGAGTAAACCTTGTATTACTTGAGGAGGCTTAGCAACTTGTTGTGGGTCTTCTCTATTTTCCATTTGTGGTTCTGTGCTATCTTGTGACTGTCAAACTTCTTTGAGATGTACCTTGCTCCCACTAGTTCTTTTAGAGATAAACTCTCTTTCTAGAAATATACTATTTCAAATAACAAACACTTTGTTATCAGTAGGATTGTAGACATAGTATCCCTTCATTTCCTTAGGATATCCCATAGAAACCACTTTAAGGATTTTGGCACTAATTTATCTGAGGCTTGTTACTTAACATATACCTCACATCCCCAAATTTTGAGAAAAGATAAACTTGGTTTCATTCCACTCCATATCTCATATGGTGTCTTTTCAGTTGCCTTAGATAGAACATGATTTAGTGAGAATGCAACTGTCTTTAGGGCATAGCCCTAAAAGGACTGTGGAAGATATGTTTGGCTCATCATAGATTTAACCATATCTAATAATATTTGATTCCTCCATTCAGAAATGTCATTCCATTATGGTGTTCCTGGAGGAGTCAATTGTGAGATTATCCCATAACTCCTAAGATGGTCAATGAACTCTTATCTCAAATATTCACCACCTCAATCAGATCGAAGTACTTTAATCGTTTAGTCAAGTTGGTTTTGTACTTCATTTTGGAATGTTTTGAACATTTCAAAAGATTCATATTTTATGTTTCATTAGATAGATATACCATATCTACTAAAGTCATCTATAAATGTAATGAAGTACACAACCTCCTTTGGTAGCTGTATTAAATGGTCCACATACATCTTTGTGTATGAGGCCCAATAAATCAGCGACCCTCTCACTATGACCAGTGAAAGGTGCATTTGTCATCTTTCCTAATAAGCAAGATTCATATGTATCATATAATTCAAAATCAAATGAGTTAAGAAATCTATCTTGATGAAGTTTAGAAATATATTTCTCATTTATATGGCTTAGACGACAATGTCATAGGTAGATTGAATGCAAATTGTTTGACTTGATCCTTTTGGTAGTTACGTTATAGATATTTCTACTATTAGGATGTTCCAAATTTAATATATAATGACCAACATGCAAATCACCATTAGCATAGAAAACGTCATTACAATAAATAGAACATTTACCATTCCTAGTAATGAAAACATAACCTTCCTTATCCAAATAAGAAGGAGAAACAATGTTACTACTCAAAGTAGGAACATAATAGCAATTGTTCAAAACTAACAAAAGCCCACTGGGTAGAACTAATTCGTGCTTATAGCTAAAGCAGCAACTCTTGCTTTGTTTTCAACTCGTAGGTCCACTTCGCCCTTCTTTAGCTTTATACTATCCGTAAGACCTTGCATATTTGTACAAATGTGACAACCACATGTAGTATCTAATACCCATTTAGAGGAAGTTGAAAGATGAATGTATAGAACATGAATACCTAAAGAGATAGCCTCATTATCCTTCTTGTTCTTTTTCAGGTCTTCGAGGTAGAGTTTGCAATTCCTCATCTAATGATCTGGTTCATTGCAAAAGAAGTGTAGTCCTCTCTTTGGAGGTTTTACCTTCTTGGGTGCAGGCTTGGTTTCAGGCTTATTTGACTCTTTGGTCTTACCACTTAAGCCATTACCCTTTCCCTTGCCATTTGTTTTCATACCCTTTCCTTTTTGAACCATCAAAATAGTGTTGAGCTTTTTCTTAATGTTCTGCTCAATAGTTTTAAGCATCCCATGCAGTTCAGAAATTGATTTCTCCATCTTGTTATGTTGTAGTTCATGATAAACTGGTCATAAATTTCTGGGAGTGAGTTCAATATCAAATCTATAGCTAACTCTTGGCTTATAGGAAATCTAAGCCTCTCAAGGTGATCAATGTTGCCTTTGATCTTTAAAATATGAGCAATAACTGATGCACCAACCATCTTACAGGAATGTAAGGCCTTTGTGGTCTCATACCTTTCTTGCTTTGCTTGTTGCTGGAACATTTCCTTGAGATGCACAATCATCTTATAAGCCTCCATATATGGAACTATGGTAGCAAGCATCAAGCAACCTACATTCATAGAGTCTTCCTTATGTTTCATGTCAGTATCATTATTAGCTCTTGGAGCATTAGCTGTAGGCTCTTTAAGAATAGGTTGATCTAGGACAAACGCTTTTCTTTCCTGCTTGAGAACCATTCTCAAGTTGCTGAACCAGTCAAGAAAGTTTGTCCCATTGTGTTTGCCCTTCTTAAGGACTGATCATAATAATAGTGTAGCTGTATTACTAGTCGACATGATTCTACAATAAAGTATACAAAGTTGGTTAGTAATCTCCCACTAAATTAAAAACCCTCAATGTAATAATTAGTGGGCTAAGATCCATATTTCACTTAAATTTAAGTCTACTTTGGCAGGACGCTTAAATCAATTTATTTAGGTAGGTAACCTCTTTACTTATTACATCACATGAAACTCTTAGATCTTTATGGGATTCGATCATCATATGATCCGGCATGTTTAATCCCATTTAATGCCTTGAGATCCAAAACCATTTTGTTAATCTCAATTAAGCTAAAGCAATAATGAATCTTTGTGAGTAGCACCATTACTCACGCTTGTCCCACCAAGATAACTCAAATGCATCCACTTTAGTAGAATCTACAATTGAGCGATCTAGGTTTTGACAAGTATTCATTAATTGACGTCATTATGACTTAAGATTTCATTTGGAGGGCTTCATTAATTATTTTGTTTATATGAATACATATATCGCGGTCGTATCTCATTCAAATATACATATATATTTGTAAAATATGCAAGTAATGATTTAATTAAAAGAAACATAATTTTAAATGTGACACAATATGGCTCACCTAACCTAAATCCTCTCAAGCCAATGAGAGGACATCTCTAGTAAAAAATGAAAATACAATGAGAAACCTCATTTAAATATATGAGGGGAGTGAGATGAGAAGAGAATGTACATCCAGACTATGTGGAGGAAGGCATGGCACGCTGGCCGTGTTTAAAAAATTTACAACCATTGTAAAACTAGAGCCATCTTGTTCACCATACCCAAACAATCTTAGAAATTAAAACCACAACAAATAACAATTCATACAATATGAAAAGCAATAAATGTTATGATTAGGTCGCACTATGAAAAGTTAGCCACGGTTGTCCTACTAATTCCTTATAGAAATTAAGAGTGATCCCAACTTTTAATAAGAATGATCCTACCAGTACTAGAAAGGTAGAGGTATGCTAATTTAGTATGGTTACTACGATATTACTATGGCTTACAATAGTTAGTTCCCGCTATTTATTTAATCTGAATAAAGAGCTAATGGAAATAGATTTAATTTATAAATTAAATCCGAGATATTATATCTTTATCTTGTTAGTTATTAAATTTAATTTATCAGATAAAACAAAATTTCAAACTAACACAATATGATAACATTATCATATTATATATATATATAAATATTCATCTACCCTAGATTATGTCAAACCCCTTAATATTTTGATATTTACAGAGTAATAAATGCATAGTTCAGTGGGCATACAGAAATAATAGATATATGCTAATATTAAGTACTTGTATTACATTATAGGAAATCGCCATAGGGTTTTAAGATATATACTCTATCCACAAAATAAAAACTAAGGATAACCAACTCTACAGGCTTGAACTGCACCAGTACGTTTAATCACCGTGTTGACATTTTTGCCCCTCAAGCCAATACCTTCTACAGGAATATTTTTAAATTTGAAAAAGGGTGAGATTTGAACGAAACTCAGTACTAACATGCAATCAGTCATATAAAATGTGATAACTAAATGTGCTTTGTGCCATGTAATGTAACATAACAATAACACTATAAATCGGATGTGCACATAATTCAGAGCCACAGGTCAATTTGAAACCCTTACTTGTCCATGTACCTCAGTCGTGTCCCAAACCAAACCTAGGCACTGTGTTCCTAGCAATACTGTGTATCATAGTTAGGTCCTCACTAGGCCGGCTAGTACTTGTGCTTTTCCCAGCGGACAATACTTGTGATCTTCCAATACCACAACTAGATAGTGTTTGTTTGCTATCCATATTATAGAAGATGGTATGCACAAAGAATATAACATTCACATAATTTATGAAAGATAGAGTTATTGCCTTAAACCCCTTTTTGGCTCATAAACTGTTCCTAAACTCTATCCCGGCTTAGGTTAACTGTCCAGTCCTTAATTTCCAAATTTACAAGAATTGAGTATTACTTATTCATGTACTATTCTAAACTCATTTTGTTGGTTATCTTAGCTTAAAACTACAAAATGAGCAAAATACCCTTAGGGACCAAGTCCAAGTCCCGTTATACCCGATCCAACTGTACTTTTTTAAAAATTATGACCAGGGTTATTCCTACACAGTTTTACTTGTAGAATCCATTTTTGGCCTTATATTTGTGAAATTCACTGCCAAAAGATGAAAATGCCCTTAGCAGCCCCTAACTTACAGTTTTACAGGTAATTTTGTCATTTCACTTTATAGGGCCTTTATACTTCAAACTTTACATGTACCTTACACAATTTTTCCTTCTTAATCTAATGGAACCATCAAAAATAGAAAATCTAGCCCTAAGCCCCTATTTAGCTGCTAGCTGAAACTTTAAAAAGAAATGGGAAAAATGTGCATTCTTGATTTCACTTGTTTAAACTTTTCCTTTTCACTCCTAATCACATGTTTAACCATTTAATCCAACAAACAACCGCAACAACAATATATTTATCAAGAGAATCAAGGTTCTTCAGATTACCTTTGCTTCCTCTCTCTAAACCTCTCAAGGCATCACCTCTATTTCCTTCCTTGCGTTCTCTTGATTTTGGTTGCTATATATGGGATTCATGAAGGAATAGAGATTAGAGAAGGTCTTTCATGAACTAGAAGGCAAGAGTACTTGAATTTTCCTCGACTTAGCTTGGATTTGCATTTTTGAACTCTCTCGTTTCCTTGGTCTTGAGCTCACTTTTGTATGCTCTTTCTCTCTCTTGGTTCTTAAATTTTACCAAAAATGATCTCTTAATGAAAGAGAAAGCCTTCTTAAAATATCATCTTCATTCACCTCATTAGCTTTATTGTATTTTGTTATTATTAAACACATGCCAATTTTAATTCTCATCAAATTTTCTCTTTCGCATTTACTTGGCTGAAAATAATGACCACAAAAGAAATGAAAAGGGCTCTTGAATTATCACATTTTTCCTCCTCCTTATGATAAATATTTTAATCTAATTACCATGTGATATTTTACTAATGTCATCACCTTTTCCCATATGGCTTTATCCCTTATTAACTTAACATAAATGCTTCTCATTCCTCTTGTCAAAAGTGACGTAAATGAGCCCTCCAAGTAACGAAATAGGCTTCTTCAATCACCTTCATTCATTCCCTTGTAATTAATATGTAATGGTAATGGCCACTTTTCACAATCTTTGCTTTTTAACTTTTCAAACTCTTAGCAATTGTATTTCTATCATTAATTCCCTTTTTCCTATTGTTTTTGTAGCATCCCATATATAATAATAAGGGGAAATATGGGCTTTTAATTTTTATTAGCCAAATGACCATTTTACCCATACATTTTTGTGATTTATTGTATTAAATCATGACTTCTTCTTTCCTCTTGTTTGGCCAAAACTTAACATTATTGTTAGGCCAATATTTGTGTTCTTTCAGGCTCCAATTTAGGCCTCCATATTAGGCCTTTAAGGGACTAAAAGTTGCTCCTTTATGGTCCAACTTAATTATATTGCATATGTCAACAAGTGCATTATTTTGTCATTTTATGTGCACTATAATTCACCATTTTATTCCATTAAATGTTACAACTCTCCTCCTTTAAATAAATTTGGGATATGAGTGAATAAAATTTGCAATGTTACAGCTTTCCCCCCTTAAATAAATTTCATCCCCAAAATTTGCTACATATATATACTCATGAATTCTGGGTAACGCTAATGCATACTTTCATCGGTTTCCTAAGTTGCCTCTTTAGGAGATAGTCCCTTCCAAACAACCTTTATAAATGAGATACTCCTGTGTCTGAGTTATTTCTCCTGGCATCGATGATTCAGTCAGGTGTGACCTTATATGTCAAATCATCCTGTATAGTGACATCCTTATATTCCATGACATGTTCTAGGTCGGGTTGATATTTCTTCAATTGTAAAACATGGAAAACATCATGCAATATGCTCAGATTTGGGGGTCAAGCTATTCGGAACATTACTAGCCCAACCTTCGATAAGATCTCAAATGAACCAATATACCTAGGGCTTAGCTTTGTCACTTTTAGTGCCCTGCTGATACTTATGACAGGCAAAACTTTCATGAATACATGATTGCCGCTCTCAAACTCTAGAGGTTTCCTCCTCTTGTCAGCATAGTTCTTCTGTCAGCTTTAAGCAACTAGTAATATTTGCTTGATCAACGTAATCTTCTCTGTCGTCTGATCAACTATGTCTAGCCTATACAATTGCCTCTCAAACAGTTCTATTTTGTACAAGGGCGATTGACATTTCCTTCTGTATAATGCCTTATATAGATCCATTTGAATCCTTAAGTGATAACTCTTATTGTAGGTAAATTTTGTAAGTAGAAGGAATCGATCCCAACTGCCTTTGAAATCTAAGGCACACTCCCTCAACATATCTTATAATGTCTATATTGTTCATTCTATCTATCTGATGATGATATCCTGTTGAATCTGAGCTTCACCTTCTCAATCATGTTTTTGATAAACTATGCTCGTTTAGCTTGTATCGGAGCTCACTTAATTACTGCTCTCAGATCATGGTATGCCTGACAGACATTATTGTTATTGTGCTCAGTATCATTAGGGCTACAACCTATACTAGTTTGTGGCTTAATACATCTTCTACTACATTAGCCTTGCTTACATGATATTTGATTTCCAAGTTGTAATCTTTAAGTGGCTCCTTTTATTTGTACTATCTCATGTTGAGCTTTCTTTTATCATACAAATACTTTAAGCTCTTGTGGTCACAACACAACTTTACAGTTGCTCTATATATGTAATGTCTCTAGATTTTCAATGCAAATACTATTACTGCCAACTCAAGATCATAAGCGGGATAGTTTAGTTCATAAGGCTTTAGCTAACGAGATACATATGCCATTACTCAACCCTATTGCATCTAAACACATCCCAATCTACATCCACTAGCATCTATGTAGACCATAAAGGTCTACTATGGACTGGGATTGTTAGCACTGGTACTGTTGTTAATCTATGTTTCACCTCTGTGAAGCTCCTCTCATAATTGTTATCTCACAAATAAGGTTGAGTTTTTTGTGTTAACTTTGTTAAAGGCAAAGCTATCCTGGAGAAATTATGTATAAATCACTACTACAAAAAAGGGATTTAGTGGCGTGATTCTTATGGCAGTTTTTTCAAAAACCGCCAAAGATAGTTATTTATTTTTTAAAATAAAGGTTATTTTAAAGCTTTGGCGCTTACAATTATAAGCGTCATAATAGACGTTCACTTTATATGACGCTTTCCTGAATAAGCGGCAAACATTGTCATCAATATTTAAAAAAGAACAATAAGAAGCTTTGGCGTTTTATGTGGAAGTGCCAAAGCTTCTTCTATTTTTCAAAAACCAAAAAAGGAAAATATAATAGGAAGCTTTGGCGCTTCCTTAAAAAGCGCCAAAGCATCCTATATTTTTAAAAATATATATACATATAATATGAAATTTAATATATTATTTCTTCTTTCTATTTAATCTTCTTACGGCCTTACACATATGTTTGACAAAAGAAGTTTAATTTCTTTCTGACTATTGTAATATGCCTATTGTATTTGCATTATGCATTTTTAAAAAAATTAAATCAATTTTTTTTTTAATTTGGGTCATAACATTTATTATTGGTAAAGGTTTAATAGTTACAGTCAATGTAACACTATATGATATCTTTGCCATACTTTTTGTTATTTCTTTTTATAGATCCAATATTATATGCTTAAATATATTATTGTCACTAGTATTAACTTGCACTTATAATGAAGCGTAAAACTGAGTGAGCTCCATGAAGTTCATCAATTTTTTTTTGTAAAAAGGCCACATTCCAAAAGAAAAAACTAAAAAAAAAATATTATAATAGGAAGCTTTGGCGTCTCCTAAGGAAGCGCCAAAGCTTCTTATGTATTTTTAATTTTTTTTAAAAAGCCACATACAAAAAAAACTAAAATAAAAAAAGAAATATTATAATAGGAAGCTTTGGCGCTTCCTAAGGAAACGCCAAAGCTTCTTATAGGAAGCTTTGGCACTTCCTAAAGAAGCGCCAAAGCTTCCTATGTATTTTTTTTAAAAAAAAAGGTTCAGTCAGCTTCTTCGATTGTGTGTGTCTAGCTATAAAGTAAATTTAAATTAAGTGTTTTTTTTTCACTTGGGTCATTATATTATTATACATTTATCCTTGTTAAAGGTTTAATAGTTACAATCAACGTAAAGTTATATGATATGTTTGTCATACTTTTTGCTCTTTCTTTTTATAGATCCAAATTATCTGCTTGAATATATTGTTGTCACTAGTATTAACTTATACTTATAATGAAGCGTAAACACAGTGCCAAAACTTCATATTGAAAAAATAAAAAATAAAAAACACAATAGAAGCTTTGGCGCTTCCTAAAGAAGCGCCAAAGATTCCATTTTTTTTTAATTTTATTTTGAAAATGGGAAGCAATGACATTCTTTTATGAAGCGCCAAAGCTTCCCCTGTTTACAAAATTTAAAAACCCCGCCATTGACATCCCCTCATTATCGCTCTCCCGCTTGTCACTTCCCATAACTTTGATCCATTACTCTCTCACTTTATTGGTCTACTAGCTTTTCTTATTCAGTATCCCCACTCCTTCCTCTCTTTGATGGCAGCAAGTAGAAGTAGGAGATTCCTAGCTTGTAAGCATTGTTTTTTAAACATTTGATCCATGTTTTCTTTTTTTTTTCTTTTGGTTAAAATTTGCAATGACTTTTATATGTTTGCTCATATTTTTTATTTTTTAAGTATTGATTTGAAGTTTCAACTTTGTCAGCTTAAACTTCCTATATATTGTTAGTTTTTTAATTTTTAAACTTACAAATTAATAATATTGTAGTAATTTTGTTGTAATACAAATCATTGTAGTTAATGTTTTTTATTTTTTTACCATTGTATTGTGATTTGTTTGTTTTATCAAGAAAATAAAATAATTAAAAAAATGATCATCATCGTTTTATATTGTAATTTACCTACTAGATGAAATGTATAGTCATTTACTTGCTAAAAAATTATATATGATTATCAGGCATTTATTTTTACATTACACCGTATCGTAGTTATTTAAGACAATCATCGTTTTGTATTGTAATTTTGTCTACTAGACGAAATATATGATCATTTTGCTTACTATAAAAAATATACATGGTCATTAGGCATTTTGTTAAAGCATTACACTGTATAGGAAAAGAAATATTTTAAAAAATTATTAAAAAAAATTAAACCCTCATTTAGCGTTTGTAGAAATAAATGCCAAAGGAGGTCCAAACCTCCTTTGGCGTGTAATCATCAAACGCCAAAGGAGGGGCACCCTGCTTTGGCGTTTGAATAAAAAAGGCCAAAGGAGGGTGTTCACCCTCCTTTGGCGTTTGATCATCAAACGCCAAAGAAGGGGTGAGGCCCTCCTTTGGCACTATCCCAATAAACGCCATATGTAATTTATTTATTTTGATAAAGTAATGTATGGCATTTCAGTAAATTGAAAAGCGCCAAAGGTATTTTTAATGGCGTCAAAAATTTTGGCGTTTCCTAAACGCCAAAGTATTTTTTAAAATAAGCGCCATTATATTGGTTTTTTGTAGTAGTGAATCGTCTATAATAACCATCAAGACCATGAAGACTGCGTATTTCAAAAACAATCTCTGGCCTCTTCCAGTTCAGTACTACTTCCACTTCACCAGGTGATAGAGCTCAATATTTATATATTTTTATTAATTAATCTTAGGCTTTTGTGGGACTTAATTGAATATTTTGGGCATAATCAAATGTTAATGTGAGACTTTAATGGAAGAATAATTTGGGAATTAAAGTGGTTAAATTGTTATATTTTTAATTAATATTTGTTATTCCCATTATTCTTTAATTGTGAATAAAAGATATTACCTTTGTGAATCTAATTTTGTAGGTGATGATGTGGCACAACTTGAATGGTTAAAGGTAAAAGATGTTATTTTGGAGCTTAATGAAGGACAAAAGTGGAACATCACAAGTACAGAATTTATTTTCATATTTTTTCTAAGAGGAGGTTAAATGAGTAAGGGCCTTGTTTGGTGGTTGCAATTTTGTGTCTAATGTTAAAACACATTTTTATCTCTTATCCAAACAAGGCACAACTCACTTTTAACCTAAAAACACTTGAATTGCAAAGAGAAAGGAAGCAAGTGGCGGCTGAATTATTTAGGGGCTGCTGAACCGAAATTGAAGGAGTGCTTTTGAACCGAATTGAAGAAAAAAAAAAAGAAGCTGGACCGTATGGGAGATGCTGACCCAATTGAAGCTTGCTGAATCAAATAAATAGGGAATGGACAGATGAGCAGAAAGGGGTTGAATAAAAGAGAGGAGGGCTGACCGTGAGTGAAGAGGAGACCGAATAGAAGGGATAGGATAAAAAGGAATAATTGAAGAAATATAAGAGAGCAGCCATCCATTGAGAGGAGTTGAACCGAGCTAGACAATTGAAGAATAAGGAAGTGTTGAGCCGAAATAATTGACCAAGAAGAGGGTGGACCAAAGTGAGCAAATGAAGAATTAAATGGGAGCTAGCTGGACCGAAAGGGAGTGAAATAGAGAATGGAATGAAGAATAAATGAGGGAGCCGACATTGTTGACCCATTTTTTGGGCACTAAAGGCTGACCCGAGAAAAACACACCGGATGAAGGAAATAAAAGAGGGTCTGGCAGCTTGAAAGGGTGGAGGATCGGATGAAATAAAAAGGAAGAGGCAGCGAATAAGAGGAGGTTTTTTGGCGGCTGTGCAAGGAGAAGGGGGAGCAGTCGAAATATTTGACCAAGGGAAAGATGTAGATTTGAAAAGCATGAGAGGAGTATGTTTGCGCTGTGAGAGTATGAGGAGGGGATGCAATGTAGAGAGGAAATAGAGGAGGCGTTGGATAATAACCAAGGGCTGTTCGGTGCTTCCCTATTTCCATGGCTAATTCCTTCTTCAATCATCAATCTTCATCCTCTTCCTCCATGTGTAGCTAAGCTTTGGTGATTTTCTTGAGTTGGGTAATGGTTTGAGCTTCTAAACTTCAATGGAATTCCTTTAAGCTCTCTTTTTAGTTCATGATTATGTAGCTTGGTTAAGTATGTAATTGTGATCTAGATTGTTATGCCAAGTGAATAAACTTGGTTGTTGAGCTAGGAGTTGATTAATTAAGCTTTGTATGATTCATATTATGAGTAGGTTGAATTGTTTATTCCAACTTGGTTAAGTGGATTTAAATGATTAAGCTGAATGTTTTGAATTGTTGTAATGGTAATTACAAACTATAATTGGAAGTTGATTATTCATCTCCTTGAGTTTAAATTATTGGTGGTATTCATTTAATTGCTTCGGTAGAATGAATTAAATGATTATTGCAAGTATGGAGTTAGTGGTAACTTAGTTCCATCCTCTTGACTCATATTATGGAATTCATATCATTAGCAAGCAAGGAAGACTAAAACCTCAACTCAAGGGAATCCCATTCCATCATTATTCTAGTTTATTAAATTTACCTTGTTGTTAGTGTTAATTTCAATTCCTTTTGCTTCTCTGTTTTGAAAACCGAAAAATACAAAAATATTGCTTTAGCTTAGTTTAGTTCATTAGTTTACAAATGCAATTTCTCAAAAATGATTTCTCACAACTTTAAGGTTTTTTATCACTTTTCTACTTAGAAAATTGGAAATTAATCTCCTCACAAGAACGACATAGGTTGAGCTACTACACTACATTTTCTAACCTAGTTTTATTTTGTGAACTCACACGACAAGGGTTCATCAAAATTGGCACCGTTGCCGGGGAGGATGATTGCCAAGGTTTTAAGTAGTTAGGTGTTCTTTTCTGTTGTCATAGTGTGTCTTTGTTTGGTAGGAAGTGTGTAGCACTCATTTGAATTTTGGCGAAATTCTGATTTTCAATTAAGACTGTCTTGCTGGAACTGAAATATTTGTACCCAGAAAATTCTCAAACTTGACAGGTTAAAGTTTTTTAGTATTCTAAGCAAGACTAATAGTTATAACTATTAGGTCTATTGGAATTTAGCCAAATTCGAAGGTTTGCTATACTTTTCTGAATTTTCTTTCTTTTTTAGTATTTTTCTAGGTTTTTCATTAGGTTTGTCTTTTTGGGTTTCCTTTGATTTTTCTTGGTTGCTAGCGTGTTTTTGAGTTTGTTTTAGGTAGTTGTTCATTGTTGGGGTGTTTGATAGTGGTTTAGTCATTTTTCATATTCATAGTTGTTTTGCATTCCATTTGCCATTAGAAAAAAAAAACAAAAAGAGATTTGCATTTTGTTGCTTTGCTATCATGTTCTTAGTGGCTATTATGTGGTTCATTATTGTTTTGTGGTGAGCAACTTTGCATTCTTCATCCTTGGATATTTGTTGGTTGCAACTTGAGATTTCAGGTAGCTATCACATTCTATAAGTTGTGCTTCCAGTGACTCTACTTATATACTTGCGGTTTGAGGTGCTACTCTACTTCATTGCTATACCAACTTGTTCCCTTAAAAGGTGAATTCTTACCTTGCAACTCTTATTTTCCTCTTGTCACATTGCGTTGCACTTGCCTTGTTATTGCTGGAATTGGTCTTACTCTTTAGACACTTGAATTTTGTTGGTTGTGGTTAACTCTTTTGGTTGTCAAAGATTAGTTATCTTAGTTTCCTACAAGTTGCTAATTTTTGCTGTATACAACCCTTCTTCATTTGACCATTTGACCAATTACTTTGCTGTAATTTGTGTGTCTATGAGTCTTCTTACTATGCATGACTAGATCTCAGAAAACTGAACTTGTGCCTTTAGATAAAGATATTGACAAGACAATTAGGTTACTTAAGAAAGGTAAGAAAGCTGAATCATCTAGTGTAGGGCTTGGACAAGTCATTGACACTGAAGTTGTTGCACATACTTGTGATAATTCTTCTCATATTGGCTCTTCGTTCATTGTAGATCACCATCTTACCATGGATCCCCCTCCAGAAGACGTACCTTTACCTATTGGGGAGCGTAGAACTATCAAAGATCTTACCTATTCTACTGAAATTATTGATCCTTTCCTTTCTTGTCCTAAATTCAATATTAATTTTGAGTTGAAAGGTCCTTTGTTGAGTCACTTACCAAAATTTCATGGTTTACCTGCAGAGGACCCTAACAGGCACTTGAGGAATATGTACATTGTGTGCACCTCCATGAAACCAATGGGAGTTGATCTAGATGAGATGTGTCAGAAAGTCTTTCATTTCACATTGGAAAACAAAGCTAAGGAATGGTTCTTGATGTTACCTCACCACAATCCTAATGCTTTAGCATCCTGGGACAGCTTGAAGAGTGCCTTTTTGGAAAAATACTTCCCTTCTTCAAAGATAACATCTCTCACTAAGGAAATCTTCGATGCTAAACAAGGCCTCCATGAATCTTTTTATAAGTATTGGTGTCGTTTTCAAGAACTTCTAGCCAAGTGTCCACATCACCAAATCCCAGAAGCTTGATTGGTGCAATATTTTCATAGTGGATTGCTTCCTCAAGATAGGAAGAGTTTGGATTCATCTTCTGGAGAAACTATTCAATTGCTTACACCTGAAGAAGCTTAGGCTTTAATTGAGATGATAGCTAGTAATGATCAACAATTTGAAGGGTTGGATGCTAGACAAGTCCATGAGGTTTCACATGCTTCACGATCTTCAAGGGAGTATGATAATTTGTCATCCTAAATGACAGATATGAGAACTGACCTCAATAAGCTCATGGCCCATCTAAACAATGTGAACATTCATGGGTCACATTCTCAAGCTCTAGTGGCTCCTAGCTGTGACATATATAGCTCTCACATGCATATTGCTCCTAATTGCCCACACCAACTTGGGGAGGTCTCGGCTATTTTTCAAGGGAGACAAGGACAGAATCAAAGGCCTTGGAATCCCTACTCTAATACATACAATGAGGGTTTGAGGTCCCATCCCAACTTTGGTTGGAGGAACCAGAATCAATTTCAAGGGAATTCTTCAAATCAAGCTCCAACTCAAGGACCATCAAACCAATCTAATCCCCAACAAATAGTGGTTGCTACACCTGAATCCCATGCTACTAAAGATGGCATCTCTCAACTTCTCAAGTGTATGAACAATGTGTCATCTTTAATGGGTAACTTAGCCTCGAGATTTGATGAAGAGAGAGCTCAAACCAATTCTAAATTTTCTGACATTGGGACTAAGTTTGACACAATCTTTAACAAGTTGGAGTTGTTGGATTCTAAGAATTCTAACCTTACTTCATTTGTCACTCAAATGTCTGACAGCCTCAATGAGCAACAAGCTAAAAGTGGACAAGGGTTGCCTTACAACACTGTGATCAATCCTAAGGATGTACATGCTATCTCTCTGAGGAGTGGTAAACAAGTGGGTAAACAAGTTTGATTTGAGGAAACTATTGAGAGTTTCAAATCTGGAATGCATTCTAGTGATAGACACAATGAAGAGGTTGAGGTTCCATTGCAACTACAAGTTGAAGATATTGATGGTAGCGATGATTCTGATCAAAGCACCCACCTTGCTATTGGAAAATCTGAGAGTATGGTTGAACAGAAGCTTCTACAACGGCATTCTTCTCCAAATTCAAATATAGATAGCAAGCAAGGAGTGTCAACTTCAACAAATGCTAAGGTACTTGACCCTTCAACTTCTTCTTCTTCAAGCAAAGGGGAAGGTAAAAAGGTAAATCTCTCTGAAATTCCATTTCCTAATTCATATGTGCTTAGCAAAAAGGTTTCAAATGAAAAGAAATTTCTTGATATGATGGATATTTTCAGTAAGATTGAAGTTAATTTGCCTTTGCTTGATGTGTTGAAAGGAATGCCTGCTTATGCTAAATTCTTGAAAGATTTATGTACCCAAAAGCGTAGGTGTAAACCCAATGAGTGTGTTCAGTTGAGTCCTAGTGTGTCTACTATGTTTAAACCCCATCTTCCAATTAAGTGTAAAGACCGTGGCTCATTCACTGTTCCATGTACTATAGGTACCATACCTTTTAGTAATGCTCTTTTTGATTTAGGAGCTGCTATAAAGGTCATGCCCTACTCTGTTTATACCTCTCTTGGCCTCACAAACATCAAATCCACTAGTGTTATCCTACAACTAGCTGATCGCACCACTAGGAAACCTCATGGCTTATTGGAAGATATCTTAGTCAAGGTCAAAGACTTAGTGTTTCCTGCTGATTTTTATGTCCTAGACATGTCTATTGAGGTCTTAGTTGAGGAACCATTGATTTTGGGTAGGCCTTTCATACGCATAGCTAATACTATCATTAGTATGAAGGATGGGTACATAACTATGGAAGTAGGTGATCATGTCATTCGGTTCAATATTTATGAAGCTATTAATCACCCATTTGAGGACTACTCCCTTCTTGGCTTGAATAAGATTGATTTGGCCTTGGAAGAGGCAATTGATGAGTCTACTTTCTCATTGTGTGTGAAAAATGATTGTCATGATGATGTATGTGCTACCATTGGTTCAAATTCTTCTCCCTCTATTGATTGCGATGATGATGTGTGTAGTATTGATTGCATGTCAATTGATAGCTCACTTTCCACTTCCAATCCTTTAATTTTTAATTTTTCCAACCTTGGTAGTACTATATCTTCATTTGATAGTTATCATGGTGTTGGGAAAGAATTATTGTGTAGCTTTACAGAATTTGAGAATGTTAGTGAAGTAGATTCCACTTTTGGAAGTGAAGCAACATCCATTAGCATTGAATCTGCTCCTATGGACACAAGTGGAGTTATTGTTGAAGATGAGGAGAGAAATCAATGTGTGATGCGATCCAGAATCAATAAGTGGTCCCTTCAAATTCAAGTGACATCTATTCCGTTTCACTTGAAACTTCAACACAAAGAGCTTGGACCTAGTACTATACATGGGAGGCTCATTTGGGCCTAAATAAGCACATTTTGAGCCTTAATTTGCTGAATACATTTTCTTGAAGTTAGGTGTGCGAAAATCAACAAGGAGTTGGTGGCAGATTTGACTTTTGTTTTCTTTAGCATGTTGTATTTGATTTTTCAACTTTCTTCTAGATTGTATTAGAATTTTGTGTTCATGTATTAGACTTTTAGGTTTCCTAGCACATGGTATTAGACTTTGTATTTTCTATGTTCAGATTTGCACCTACTACAATTAGGTCATATTTCCTTATAAATACTTGGTGCTTCTTCATTTGTAAGACACACAATTGAGATTTGAATCATAAATGAAAGTTACACTTCTGCACTTTGTTTCTTGAGAGTGGATTATCTCTAAGGGTTCTTTTTAGAACTAACAAACTTATCAAGGCTTGATCAACTTTGTGGCGTTTTCCAACACTTCGGGTCCTTGTTCTTTCGTGTTCAAGGGTTCAAGTGGATCGTCGATATGTGTTTAGCTTTCTTGGGGTGTGTATATTTCAGAATTGGTTGTGGGTTCGTGGGATCTTCCCTAGTGGGTTCACACCATCTTGGTATCAGAGCTTCAGATCTAAATTCAGGTCATATCTATCTGTTCTTCGTTTCCATTTTCATTTTAAGTTTTGTGCTTTGTTCTTGTGTCTGTCCGTGTCCAGATTTATTAGTTCTGTTCGTCAAGTTTTCCTTTGTGTTTTCCAATATTTAGTATGTCAAATTCATAGTTCAGAATCTCTTCTTTCATCTTGGTTTGGAATCATTTTAATTCGATTTGTCATTTGTGAGTTCTATCTATTTTAATCTAGTTGTGTTTTCTGGAAATTCTGGGCTTGTTCATCTTCGTTTTTCCAGAACGTCCTAAAATATTTTGTCCTTGTTTGACTACTTTTCCTTTGTGTTTTACATCGTTCAATAGGTCATTTTCATAGTTTAGAATCTCATCTTTCTGTTCATTTTGGTTTCATCTCAATCCAAAATTTCTACTGTAAGTTATAGTCTTTCCAAAATAGACGCTTTTCTGGAATTTCTGGGTTCAGATTTCTTGAGTTTTGTTGTTTGTAATAGATTCTGCATTCTCTTTAATTTTCAGTAGAGGAGAAAAATGAAAAAAAAACAAGAGCATCAGAAAAAGAAAAAGAAAAAAAATTATATGAAAAAAAGGATTGTGTTGGAAGTATTTTGAGCAACATCTATTGTCATACATAGAATTTGTGAAGTATGTGTCATTTAAACTCTTGATATCCTTAAATTTCCTTTTCCAATACTCACTTTGATATTCCATATTTCTAAGTGTTGTGTTGATTCTGCAAATTGTGATTGCTTTGATTATGAATTACTTAGTTCTTTAAAGTGCCTCAAGAGGAATCTAAGAGTGGAAAAAGGCAAGAGTGAAATACATCAATTTAAAAGCCAAGTTTGAGTGAAACACAAGTGACACTAAACTTTTTTAAGTGAAACACGTGAGTAGAGTAGTGAGGTCCATTTTTCTCTAAATCTAACTTTTCAGGTATCATCAATATGCATGATGAAAAAGAACTTCAAACAAATTTTGACTCCTTACTAAAAGGACTTCAAAGGTTTACTGATGAAGCAGAGCAATGGATGTATAGTCACAATTCCAAATCAAAGTTCCAAAGAAATCTCCAGAAGTTGAAACAAGGTTCCATGACTATTGATGAATATTTTCAAGAGTTAGAATTAGCTATGACTAGAGCTAGGGTGAAAGAAACTTCAAAATCCACTAAGGATCGTTTTGTGAATGGGCTTAATCCTGAATTAGCTTCTTTTGCAAAGACCTTAAGTTTCTTGGACATGGATCTTTTGGTTCAATTTGTTGCTGAACATGAGCAAAAAATCAAGCAACAAAGATGTTCAGAACGTAGCTCCAATGTAAAGGAGATTGAAAGCTTCATTGTTGCAGTTTCTAATGATGAGCAAGTGCTAACTAAGGAGGAAGAAGTATTGAATGTTGAAAGTCTTGCTGACCAATGTGTGGAAGAAAACCTCATTAGTCCAAACACCAATCTTGTGATTGAAGAAGTTCCTCTCCATCATGAAGTGAAAAGTGAAAATATGAGTAAGAGTGATTTTAGTGAAGCTGTTCTAAAGAGAGAAAATCATTTTAAGGGAGAAAAAGATATTGAGAGCATAGAGTGTTGTCAAAATAAAGAGAGCAAAAATGAGAGTGAAGAATTCAGTGAAAAGAAAGATGAAAAGAGTCATGAGAAAAGTGAGGTTAAGAGTGATGGCAAGGATATTGTTTTGGTTACTAATAATCTTAGTCATTATTTGCCTTGTGACTTTGTTGTGTTTCAGGAATTCTTGGATTTGATTCCTAAGAAGCCACCCGATGGATTCTTACCTTCAAGAAGCATTGAACCTTCATTTCCTTCAAGTGACATTGAAAAACATTCTGGTTCTCTAAAGTTTGATATTGTTGATAACTTGCTGCCCTTAAGATGCCTTGAACTCAACACTTTGAATTTTCATTGTCCCATGGATTTTGCAGTTTGTAGGTGTTCTTATATGCATGTTGCAGCTTGTTTTGATGATACTCTTATTTATAGCAACAAACATGATGAGCATGTGAACCATTTGCTATGTGTGCTTGAAGTTTTGAGAAAGGAACAATTATTTTCAATTCTGGAAAATTCTGATTGTTGCATGGAAAACATTGATTTCCTTTGTTATGTGTATTTGCTTGGTCAAGGTAAGCTCAACAAAAGGCATACATGCTGGCTGAAATTTATTGAGACATTTCCATATGTCATCATATACAAGAAAGGTAATGAGAATGTGGTTGCTGATGCATTGTCTAGAAGGTATACTCTTCTTTCAACTCTTAATACAAAGTTGCTTGGCTTTGAATATATCAAGGAGTTGTATGCAAATGATGCTGATTTTGCTGAATTTTTCCTTGATTATGAAAAGAAAGAATTTGCTAAATTTTATAGAGTTGATGGGTACTTGTTTAAAGAAAATAGACTGTGTGTGCCTCAATGTTCATTGCATGAATTGCTTGTTAGAGAAGCACATGGGGGAGTTTTAATGGGTCACATTGGTGTGAAAAAGACTTTGGATGTTTTTCATGAGCATTTCTTTTGGCCTAAAATGAAACGTGATGTGGAAAGAATTTGTGCTAAATGCATAACATGTAAAAAGGCTAAATCTAAAGTCTTGCCACATAGTTTGAATACTCCTTTACCTGTACCTAGTGAACCTTGGATTGACATGTCAATGGATTTTGTTTTGGCTTTGCCTAAGTCAGAAAGAGGAATGGATTCTATATTTGTGGTTCCTGATAGATTTTCTAAAATGGCACATTTCATTGCATGCTATAAAACTGATGATGCCACATACATTGCTGATATGTTCTTTAAAGAAATTGTGAGGCTTCATGGCGTCCCTAAAAGTATTGTTTCTGATAGGGATACCAAATTCTTGAGTCATTTTCGGAGTGTTTTGTGGGGAAAGCTTGGTACTAAATTGTTATTTTCTACTGCTTGTCATCCACAAACTGATGGACAAACTGAAGTTGTTAATAGAACCTTATCACAATTACTCAGAATTGTGATTCAAAAGAACTTGAAAAATTGGGAAGGTGGTTTGCCATTCATTGAATTTGCATATAATAGAAGTGCGCATTCATCTACTGATTATTCTCCTTTTGAAATAGTATATGGTTTTAATCCACTAACTCCTTTGGATTTATTACCATTACCAATTGATGAGAGAGCAAGTCTTGATGGGAAAAAGAAAGCTGAAATAGTGCAGCAACTTCATCAGCGTGTAAAACAGCAAATTGAAAAGAAAAATGAACATTACGCACTCAAGGCCAACAAAGGAAGAAGGCATGTTCTTTTTGAACCTGGAGATTGGGTGCGGGTGCATTTGAGAAAAGAAAGATTTCCAGTTCAAAGAAAATCAAAATTAGCTCCAAGAGGAGATGGTCCATTTCAAGTTCTTGAAAGAATAAATGAGAATGCTTACAAGATTGATCTAGCTTGTGAGTATATTGTTATTGTTACTTTTAATGTGGCTGATATATGTCCATTTGATCCAGGTGGAGATTCGTGGACGAATCCTTTTAAGGAGAGAGGGAATGATGCGACCCAGAATCAACAAATTAACTCTCCAAATTCAAGTCAAGATTCAAGGATGAATCCTTTTGAGGAGAGAGGGAATGATGCGATCCAGAATCAACAAGTGGTCCCTTCAAATTCAAGTGACATCTCTTCCGTTTCAAATTATCATTATCAAATTCCAACTCAACAAATCATGAGAGCACAAGCTAAAATATTCAAGGAAGCATTGATTGGGCTGATTGAAGAAGTTGTTGTAAATCAAATGGCAATTGGATCAATAAATCTAATTTACAAAACAAATACGCTGAAAACGTCACTAAGTTCATTTGTTCTAAATATGGAGTTCTTAATCAAGTTTTGGGCTTCGAAACTTCAACACAAAGAGCTTGGACCTAGTACTATATATGGGAGGCTCATTTGGGCCTAAATAAGCACATTTTGAGCCTTAATTTGCTGAATACATTTCTTGAAGTTAGGTGTGCGAAAATCAACAAGGAGTTGGTGGCAGATTTGACTTTTGTTTTCTTTAGCATGTTGTATTTGATTTTTCAACTTTCTTCTAGATTGTATTAGAATTTTGTGTTCATGTATTAGACTTTTAGGTTTCCTAGCACATGGTATTAGACTTTATATTTTCTATGTTTAGATTTGCACCTACTACAATTAGGTCATATTTCCTTATAAATACTTGGTGCTTCTTCATTTGTAAGACACACAATTGAGATTTGAATCATAAATGAAAGTTGCACTTCTGCACTTTGTTTCTTGAGAGTGGATTCTCTCTAAGGGTTCTTTTTAGAACTAACAAACTTATCAAGGCTTGATCAACCTTGTGGCGTTTTCCAACACTTCGGGTCCTTGTTCTTTCGTGTTCAAGGGTTCAAGTAGATCGTCGATTTATGTTTAGCTTTCTTGGGGTATGTATATTTCAGAATTGGTTGTGGGTTCATGGGATCTTCCCTAGTGGGTTTGCACCAATGTGCTACTGATGGCACGATTGCAATTCATGGGTCTAAGCTTCACATTCCTCCATCTTACAAGTTTCAGACTTCTCCTAACCTCAAGGATGATTGTGTGAGTAACCTCACTTCTTTCCAATTATTGAAATACTTACATTCTCCTTTTGGTGATGAACTTAGCAGGTCAAAAGTCATAAATTTCTTTGCTGAGAATTTTAGAAATAATGGACAACCACATGTTAAGACTGCAACAGGTGGTAGTCCAGGTTGCTTTGTGAATGAGCCACAATCTCAATCCACATCTGAACAAGGGGGACATACTTCCAATCGAACAATTATTGGGGATTCTCATAAGAAAGGGAAGTTTCTTGGTGCACTTGAGTTGAAAGAACTTTTACCTTCAATTGTGCAACCCCCTGAACTTGATTTGAAACCCCTCCCCCCTAACTTGAAGTATGCTTTTCTTGCTGAACATGATCAATTACCTGTCATTATCTCTAGTTCCTTAAGACATATGAGGAGTTGAGTTTACTCCATGTGTTGAAGAAACATAAGAGGGCAATAGGGTGGACTTTAGGTGACATTCCAGGTATTAACCCAACTGTGTGCACCCACAAAATACTTTTGAATGAGGGTTCTAAACCTGTGAGACAGCCCCAACGTAGACTCAACCCTCTCATCTTAGATGTAGATAAGAAGGAGGTCACCAAACTCTTGAGTGCAGGGATCATATATCCTATTTCAGATAGTGAGTGGGTCAGTCCGGTCTAAGTTGTTCCAAAAAAGAGTAGAATAACTGTTGTACGAAATGAGAAGAACGAACTCATTCCAACAAGAGTCCAAAACTCTTAGAGAGTTTGTATAGACTTTAGAAAGTTGAATGAAGCAACTCGAAAGGACCACTTTCCCCTCCCCTTTATAGATCAGATGCTAGAAAGATTGGCATGCAAATCACATTATTGTTTCCTTGATGGTTTTTCTGGTTATTTTCAGGTTCCTATTGCACCAGAGGATCAAGAAAAGACAACATTTACTTGCCCATTTGGAATGTTTGCATACCGAAGGATGCCTTTTGGGTTATGCAACGCTCCTGGGACATTTCAAAGATGCATGCTCTCCATTTTTAGTGACTTACTCGAACAAGGTATTGAGGTATTCATGGATGATTTTTCTATATATGGGAATTCTTTTGAAGAATGTTTGCTGAATTTGGAGAGAGCATTAGAAAAATGTGTGCAAAAGAACCTTGTGCTAAATTTTGAGAAATGCCACTTCATGGTAGATCAAGGAATAGTCTTAGGCCACTTGATAAGTAAGAGGGGTATAGAAGTTGACAAATCTAAAATTGAAGTAATTTCATCTCTTTCTTATCCCTCTAACTTAAGAGAACTTAGATCTTTCTTGGGGCATGCTGGGTTTTATAGAAGATTCATTAAGGATTTTAGTTAAATAGCTTGTCCCCTATCTAAGCTTCTCCAAAAGGAAGTGGATTTTATATTTGATGATGCATGCAAATTGGCTTTTGATGAAATTAAGTCTAGACTCATTTCTCCACGTATACTCATTGCACCTAATTGGGATCTTGATTTTGAGCTTTGTTGTGATGCTTCCAATAGTGCTGTTGGTGCAGTTCTAGGTCAGAAAATTGGTAAGACTTCTTGTGTTATTGCTTATGCTTCTAAAACATTGGATAAGGCTCAAATCAATTACACTACTACTGAGAAAGAGCTCTTTTCCATTGTTTTTGCACTTAAGAAGTTTAGGTCTTATCTAGTAAATTCTAAAGTGATTATCTATTCTGATCATTCTGCTGTCAAGTTCTTATCTAAGAAGACTCATACTAAGCCTCGGTTACTAAGGTGGATGCTACTACTTCAAGAATTTAACACAGAGTTTAGGGACAAAGCAGGTGCAGAAAATCTTGTTGCTGATCATCTAAGCCGCTTGCCCCTTGCTACACAGGGAGTAGTTGATGCTGAAGTTACTTGTGATGGTTTTCCTGATGCCCATCTCCTTGCTATTACACTTCATGACCCATGGTTTGCTCATATTGTGAATTATCTTGCTGCTGGGGTGTTCCCTGATTATTTGTCTCATTTTCATAAACAGAAGTTGAAACATGAATCTTAATATTATTTGTGTTATCCTCCTTACTTGTGGCGGCATTGTAGTGATCAAGTCATTAGGAGATGTGTGCCGGATGATGAAATTTCTTCTGTTATAACATCTTGTCATTCTTTGTTGTGTGGTGGTCACTTTGGGGCAAAGAGAACTGCTAGGAAAATCTTAGACTGTGGTTTATATTGGCCTAGCCTCTTTAAGGATTGTTATGCTTTTTGCAAAACTTATGATGCATGCCAGCGTTTTGGGGGTTTATCTAGAAAGCATGAGATGCCGCAACAACCCATATTGTTTTGTCAAGTTTTTGATATTTGGGGCATTGATTTTATGGGTCCATTTCCTGTATCTCATGGATATTTGTACATTTTGTTGGCTGTTGATTACCTTTCAAGGTGGATTGAGGCCATTCCTATAAGGAAGGATGATGCTTCTACTGTTATAAAATTCCTACGTACTCATATCTTTTGTAGGTTTGGTGTGCTAAGAGCAATTGTGAGTGATCGTGGCTCACATTTTTGTAACAAATTGATGGACAACTTGCTATCCAAATATGGTGTTCTCCACAAGATTTCCACCCCATACCATCCACAGATAAATGGGCAAGCTGAGGTGTCTAATAGGGAAATCAAGTATAGCTTGGAGCGAATTGTCAAGCCAAGTAGGAAATATTGGAGTCTCCGATTGGATGATGCTCTTTGGGCATATCGTACAGCTTTTAAAACTCCCATTGGCATGTCTCCTTTCTGGTTAGTCTTTGGTAAGGGTTGCCATCTACCTATTGAGCTAGAGCATAGAGCTTACTGGGCTGTGAAGACTTGTAATATGGATCTTCAAGGTTCTGCTGAGGAAAGGATGCTTGAGATACAAGAGCTAGAAGAGTTGAGGTTGGATGCATATGAAAGTTCTCGTATCTATAAGGAAAAATCCAAATTGATTCATAATCAAGGCATCTTACGGAAGCAGTTTCATGAAGGAGAATAAGTGCTTATGTTCAAGGCAAGATTCAAGCTCAAAAATGGGAAGCTTAAAACCAAATGGCAAGGTCCCTACAAGTGGTCAAGGTGTATAGCTTTGGGTTAATAGAGCTTGAAGATCTTACAAGTGGTGCAAAGTTTCAAGTGAATGGTCACTTGTTGAAGCACTACCATGCTAGTCATCAACCACCATAATGCACACGGTAGTCTCTTTCCTTACCTTGTTTCTTGTTTTATTTGATGATATATGCTATTGAACAAGTGTGGGGGAGGGACTTACCAGTAGTAAAAGGTAGTTTGTTTGTTTACATTTTTCAATTGAATAAAATCCATTGTGAATCATACCCTTGTGCTTAACCTTATCCTACACTACCCGTTTCTCTTATCCTTATGCCTAATTTCTGAGAACTATTTCCACTTATGTCTTGTTTTCTCTCTCCTTGTGACGATGATGTGTTGTGCTTCAATCTTGAATTGGACTTCACAACATTCACTTCACCCAAGAGATAAGTGCATCTAGGTTCTTTATTTTTGGGCATTACATTGAGGGCAATGTAAGGATTTAGTGTGGGGGAGTGTGTTTATTCTCATGAGAATTCACTGTGATATCATATGCCTCTGTCTCCTACTTGTGTCCTCTGTTATTTTTTGTCCAATTCACTGAGATTTTTGAAGCCTTTAGTCATGATCAAGTATCTTGATTACTCTTAGTTAGATTTATGGTTGAAACTTTCTTTGAATTAGTGAATTGCCATAAAATTCAAGTGTTTTAATGATGCATGGTTTAATTTTGATGAGTTTGTTAGGAAACAAAAAGCCTAGTTGGAAGGTGTTTTGGGCCTAATTGTTCATTTCATTGTGTGATTCATCTACTTAGATTATTGCTCTCTAGAACTTGTTTTATTTCTTGCTTGAGGCTACACTTTGCAATGGTATAGATAGAGATGACATTGGCATTCATTTCATCACCCATTTACCCAAACACAAACCATTCATCATTTACCTTTGTTTAGCCCCTTGAGCCCTTCACTTTCATTTCTATTTCATTATACAAATGCTATGTTTGCATCCTTTATCAAGTTCTTCCTAGCACTATTGAAAAAAAAAAGAAAAAAAATAATACAATGTGAATAGTCAAAAGAAAGAAAATAGAAAAGAAGAAAAAGAAAAGAAAAAGAAAAAGTGTGAATACAAAAAGAAAATCAAAGAAAGAAATAAAGTCACAATAGTAAAATATGTGAATGAAGTTAGTTCTATAGTGCTAAAAGATCTAGCAAGTTATTTGGTGCAAGCATAGTATTTGTTACATTTTCCATCATTTGGCCTATTCAACATTACAACCTTACAAAGTCCTTTTGATTTATTTATGCCATTGTTGCAAGTAGTGGAGAGCCTAGAAATACTATAAGCCTATGGTATAGTGTGGTTAAAGTGGATGTGAGTGAAACACTACCTTATATGAGAGAAGAGTGTAAACACTTATCCTAGTTAAGGTTTCCAATTAAGCTCATTACAATTAAACTTTGCATTGCTTTAGCTACTTCAATTTTTGGTATGTTCATTGGATTTGGATAAGAGGATACCTTGTTATTTGACTAAGTGTAATTCTTGAAGCTTAATCTTGCCTATTCTTTCAACTTTCATCCCTCTCTTCTTATTGTGAGTTTAATATTTTGCTCAGGAGTGCAAAAACTTAAGTGTGGGGGAATTGATAGAGCTCAATATTTATATATTTTTATTAATTAATCTTAGGCTTTTGTGGGACTTAATTAAATATTTTGGGCATAATCAAATGTTAATGTGAGACTTTAATGGAAGAATAATTTAGGAATTAAAGTGGTTAAATTGTTATATTTTTAATTAATATTTGTTATTCCCATTATTCTTTAATTGTGAATAAAAGATATTACCTTTGTGAATCTAATTTTGTAGGTGATGATGTGGCACAACTTGAATGGTTAAAGGTAAAAGATGTTATTTTGGAGCTTAATGAAGGACAAAAGTGGAACATCACAAGTACAGAATTTATTTTCATATTTTTTCTAAGAGGAGGTTAAATGAGTAAGGGCCTTGTTTGGTGGTTGCAATTTTGTGTCTAATGTTAAAACACATTTTTATCTCTTATCCAAACAAGGCACAACTCACTTTTAACCTAAAAACACTTGAATTGCAAAGAGAAAGGAAGCAAGTGGCGGCTGAATTATTTAGGGGCTGCTGAACCAAAATTGAAGGAGTACTTTTTGTTAGATCAAGCGTTTCACCCAAGAGGGGGGGTGAATTGGGTGATACTGAAATTTCTTTCGAAAATATAAAACTTTGACAAAAGAATTAAAACAGTAATGAGTAAGGAGAAATATCACCGAAGTGTACACCGGGAGTTATACTGGTTCGGTCACAACTACTTTGACCTACGTCCAGTCCTCAGAGCTTCTCTGAGAGTTTCACTATAGCTTCCAAGATTCAGTGGGTTCTTGGCACCTCAGTACAAGCAAGTTCCTTTCACCTGGACACTCGCTCCCCCTTACAGGTTGTAATCCAATCCCAACTTAAGGTTCCACAACCTTAAGTTATATCAATAACAAATATTGAGTTTGAATGAAATATCTCTCTTACAGAGTAAATGATAATCACTGAAGCATAGAAATACAATTTCAACGTGAAAACAGAGGAATGAACTTAATGATACGTTCGTATGTGTGCTTGGTTGTACTTTCTCTGTTTAAAGGTTCCCAGATATATAGGTAAGTTGTTGATGACCGTTGGGACATTTCCTTTCGTCCGTTGGTGAGTGCGTAGCCACTATTGACTTTTAAAGTTTTTGAAAAATATCCGTTGGCGGTGGTTGGCATTTGGACGTTTCTTTTGACTTCCATCTCTTGAAATGATTTCTTCATTGTTTCTCTATAAATAGACTAAGATTACTAATACAATGAAAGGTTAATCATATAGGAAACAATATAATGAAAGTTTGAATGATTTCTAAATTTCTGAGTGTACTTACTAGAGTAGCTCCTCGAGTAACCCTTGAAGTTTACTCGAGTAGCTCCTCGAGTAACATCGAGAAATCATTGTTCAACTGCAAGTCAATGAATAAATATAAGATTACTCGGGTAGTGCATGGAGTAAACTAAATTTCAAACCTTTGGGAATAGTTATTTACTCGGGTAGCTACTCCAGTAATGCTTTTGCAACTTCATAGATTACTGGGGTAACACCTCGAGTAATCCTTTAAAAAAAACTTTTGATTACTCGATGCTCTACTCCAGTAATGTTGGCAGGATTTCAAGGCCGAGAGCAATTACTTTGTTACTCGAGTAGGGACTCGAGTAATGCACTTATTTTTGCATTGGTTACTCGGGTACCACCTCGAGTAACTAAGACTTTTGATCATAACTTACCCTGGTAATGACTTGAAGTTTACTTTGAAAATATTTTTGCATACTGGGGTACTTACTCAAGGAATTCACTTAAAATAAGGCATGAAAAAACTTGTATATTAGAGTAAGTACTCGAGGAAGATGAAACAAAGAGAGATCAGGTTAATCGGGTACCAACCTCAAGTTTTCACTTACTTTAGTATGTTACTCGGGTAGCTCCTCGAGTAACATTGGCAGTGGTACAAAGTGCCGAGAGTTACATATTTTCACAAACAGAGTTACTCGAGTAGCTCCTCGAGTATCATGGGGAAAACTTGAAGGCAACTGGAAGTTTTCACAGGGTTACTCGAGTAGCTCCTCGAGTAACATTAGCTGTGGTACAAAATGCCGAGAGGTCCACATTTTAAGAAACACAGGTACTCGAGTAGCTCCTCGAGTATCATTGGGAAAACTTGAAGGCAACTGGAAGTTTTCACTTGGTTACTCGAGTACCTCCTCGAGTAACATTAGCAGGCCGAGAGCAACTCCAAGTTTTTACCTGGTTACTCGAGTAGCGCCTCGAGTAATGGTGGCATGTTACTGCAAGTTGTCTCTTGGTTACTTCAAGTTTTGTCTCATTACTCGAGTAGCTCCTCGAGTAATGCTTTAGAACATTTGCTTCTGATCAAGTTCCTCAGCATTTTCTCATGGCCAATCTTCATTACTTCCATGCTAACTTCAAGTAAAGCTTGTTCCTGTCATTACTTAGTTCAAACTTGATTATTAATCATTTCCTTTTCAAACCATTCTTTTGTTATAATCAAAACATGAGATCTAACACTTTTGAACCGAATTGAAGAAAAAAAAAGAAGCTGGACCGTATGGGAGATGCTGACCCAATTGAAGCTTGCTGAACCAAATAAATAAGGAATGGAGAGATGAGCCGAAAGGGGTTGAATAAAAGAGAGGAGGGCTTACCGTGAGTGAAGAGGAGACCAAATAGAAGGGATAGGATAGAAAGGAATAATTGAAGAAATAGAAGAGAGCAGCCATCCATTGAGAGGAGTTGAACCGAGCTAGACAATTAAAGAATAAGGAAGTATTGAGCTGAAATAATTGACCAAGAAGAGGGTGGACCAAAGTGAGCAAATGAAGAATTAAATGGGAGCTAGCTGGACCAAAAGGGAGTGAAATAGAGAATGGAATGAAGAATAAATGAGGGAGCCGACATTGTTGACCCATTTTTTGGGCACTAAAGGCTGACTCGAGAAAAACACACCGGATGAAGGAAATAAAAGAGGGTCTGGTGGCTTGAAAGGGGGGAGGATCGGATGAAATAAAAAGGCAGAGGAAGCGAATGAGAAGAGCTTTTTTGGCAGCTGTGCAAGGAGAAGGGGGGAGCAGCCGAAATCTTTGACCAAGGGAAAGATGCAGATTTAAAAAGCATGAGAGGATTATGTTTGCGCTGAGAGTATGAGGAGGGGACGCAATGTAGAGAGGAAATAGAGGAGGCATTGGATAATAACCAAAGGCTGTTCGGTGTTTCCCTATTTCCATGGCTAATTCCTTCTTCTATCACCAATCTTCATCCTCTTCTTCCATGTGTAGCTAAGCTTTGGTGATTTCCTTGAGTTGGGTAATGGTTTGAGCTTCTAAACTTCAATGGAATTCCTTTAAGCTCTCTTTTTAGTTCATGATTATGTAGCTTGGTTAAGTATGTAATTGTGATCTAGATTGTTATGCCAAGTGAATAAACTTGGTTGTTGAGCTAGGAGTTGATTAATTAAGCTTTGTATGATTCATATTATGAGTAGGTTGAATTGTTTATTCTAACTTGGTTAAGTAGATTTAAATGATTAAGCTGAATGTTTTGAATTGTTGTAATGGTAATTACAAGCTAGAATTGGAAGTTGATTATTCATCTCCTTGAGTTTGAATTATTGGTGGTATTCATTTAATTGCTTCGGTAGAATGAATTAAATGATTATTGCAAGTATGGAGTTAGTGGTAACTTAGTTCCATCCTCTTGACTCATATTGTAGAATTCATATCATTAGCAAGCAAGGAAGACTAAAACCCCAACTCAAGGGAATCCCATTCCATCATTATTCTAGTTTATTAAATTTACCTTGTTGTTAGTGTTAATTTCAATTCCTTTTGCTTCTCTGTTTTGAAAACCGAAAAATACAAAAATATTGCTTTAGCTTAGTTTAGTTCATTAGTTTACAAATGCAATTTCTCAAAAATTATTTCTCACAACTTTAAGGTTTTTTATCACTTTCCTACTTAGAAAATTGGAAATTAATCTCCTCACAAGAATGACCTAGGTTGAGCTACTACGCTACATTTTCTAACCTAGTTTTATTTTGTGAACTCACATGACAAGGGTTCATCACCAGGATCCACTGAGACTGTTTGCTGTGAGACTATATAGCCCAGAAATTTAACTTCTGAAAGCCAAAATTCGCATTTGCTTAGCTTGGCATAGAGTTGCTTATCTCTCAATGTATTCAACAATGTTCTCAAGTGTTGCTTATGTTCTATTCTATTCCATGAATATACAAGAATATCATTAATGAAGACTACCACGAATTGGTTCAAATATGGACGGAAAATTCAATTCATGTAGTCCATAAACATAGCTGCTTAGCCCAAATGGCATTACTAAAAATTTGTAAAGGCTATATCTAGTCTTGAAAGTAGTTTTTGATATGTCCTCTACTTTTACCCTGAGTTGCTGATACCCTGATCCCAAATCAAGTTTTGAGAACACAAAGGAACTAGATAACTGATTGAGTAAATCATCAATTCTAGGATATGGGTATTTGTTCTTGATAGTCACCTTGTTTAACTCCCTATAATCAATACAGAGTCATAGCCTTCCATCTTTATTTTTGAAAAAGTGTACTAGAGCTCCCCAGGGCAAGACACTAGGTCGAATAAACCCTTTCTCTAATAGCTCCTCAATCTATTTCTTCAAGTCTACCATCTCACTTGAAGCTATCCTGTATAGGACTTTGGCTATTGGTGTCACTCTAGGACTAAGGTCAGTTGCAAAATCTACTTCCTTATCCAGAAGTAATCCACTGATATCTTCCAGAAACACTTATGGAAATTCATTCACTATAGGGATACTTTCAATTATTGTTCTAGCTTCTGATTGTATGGAAAATAATACTATGTACCCTGACAACCTTTGTATAGACATCTCTCAGCCTCAGCTGCTAAAAGAAATTAAGGTTGATTTCTATGCTGACATGTGGTTATAGATTATGATAACTAACCCTTTTGCTTCTGCAGTATAGCAACACATTATTGGCTATCAACCAGTCAATACCGAGGATTTCTTCTAAGCCTTGCAACAGTAGATAGATCAGATCGACTATTGATTCATGTCCCTTGGCATTTATTAAACAATTCAAGTATATATTGGTTGTGACAATTCGAACACCCATGGGTGTAGACGCTACCATATCATACAAAAATCGGAGCATACTCAAGCCTAGCCATCTTTTATAGTCATATACAATAAACGAATAACTAGCACCTAAATCATATAATGCTTGCATTGAGTTACCATTAAGAGAAACTATACCTTGGATAAGTTCAGTAGATTTTCTGGCCTTTCTTTAAGCTATCACATAGCCCTTGGCCTGAGCTCTTGGTCTAGGCTTTGCTGGCTGTTATTGCTATGCGCAATCTCTAGTAAGATACCCTAGTTTTTGACATTGAAAACAGATAATCTATCTAGCTGAAGCCTGCTTGGTTAGTACACCATTACATGTTTGATTGAAGATGTTAAGGTGACTTGTGGTGATTGTGGTAGAACATGCTCATGGATAAGGAATATGGTCATTTTGATGGCTCCAATGTGTTCCTTGAGCCAAATTGTGTGAAAATAGTATGTGATTTGAAATTAGGGACCAATGGAAACCAATTGGCAAAATTTGGAAAATCTGACCAATGTAAGTCTGTTCTGGACAGTCAGATGGTGTGGACGTTTTGACTGGGCAAATGATGTTGAAAGATTATGAAACTTTCCAGTCTTAAAGTTCACATCTCAAGCTTCAAAATGGACATAACTTTTGTGTCATTTCGCTTTTTTAGCTGGGAGTTTGAACTGTCCAAAGTTTGGCATCAAAACTGGACCCTGTTTTGGTACAATGTTAGGTTTTTGGTAAATCTGGACTTTTGTGGTGATTTCTAGTTTCGGTCAATATTTTTCCTTGTAAGAGGACTAAAATAGCTTTCATTTGGCTTTGGAATCACCTTATTTCGATTTTTCCTGAATTAGTTATGAGTTTTGGACGTTCAGCCAGAAACTGGATTTTCTTGGGCCGCGGCCCAAAGGTTTCTGAGCGTCTCTGGACAGTTTTGGGCCACGGCCCAAGGATTTGGGCCGCAGCCCAAATGTTTCTGGGCAGTTTTGGGCTGCAGCCCATGGATTTTGGGCCGCGGCCTGCCCCCAAAAATATGAGTTTTGTACTTTTGAAAGGTGGTTTTGGATATAGTCTTTCCCAACCCTTTAGGCATATGTTTAGACCTAAAATAGCCACCTAAAGAGTCTAAATGATAACCAACTTAAGTACTATGGAATTAAGAACTTGGGAAAAGATTGACGGGTTGTCCCTAACTTGGTTTACAGGATTCGATATTTGCCGTCCTCGTGAGCCCGCAGTGCCAAGAAACGTCGGGAAAGGATCAGGTAGTGACTCTCTCTCTTATACTATGTATAATGCTCTGTATGTGTGTGTTATCATGTTATGTGATGATTCTTCGATGCTGCTGCGATTACAGCTGGTGATAGCTCTCGTTTACAGCGTAACCTGTCGTTATTGTGATTACAGCGTAAGCTGTGTGATTATTATTATTACAGCGAGAGCTGTCGTATTGTGCATACAGCCTTGAGTGCTGTCGTTTGTGGTGAAAACCATGTATCTTTGAGATTGCTGCTGCTGTTGCTGGTTGTGATTTATATACATGCTTTGTGTTATGCATTGTGTGAGTGGTTTGTTACTACTGGGATTCGCTCGAATCTCATTCTTTCCTATGACTAACATTTCAGACAGGGCATGTGGCTCAAAGGAGAAGCGGCCAACCCGAAGCACTTAGGATCTTTAGGGATACTATGGATTTTTGAGATGTTGGTTATCTACTTTAAACTTGGGATTACTGTTTATTTTGAATTAGGAATATCATATTTGATTTTGGTTGTGTAATCCCCTAGTGGATATTTGTAACCCCTAGTTTATATATGTATAGAACCCGGGAGTTGCCGGGGATTTGGTTATACACTCTGTTATACATGAATGTAGATAAACTGCACAGGTAATTATATTTGAATTTTGAAATGGAGACCAGGAACGGGAAGAGATTTTGAATGTTTTGTGAAAACCCTACTACAAAGTAGGAGATTGAAATGAGTTTAAGTTATCCGATGGTCTCAAATCTGAATTAAATGTGCATTATCGAATTATAATTACGTGATTAAAGGCAGGGTGTTACAATACTGGTCCACCCTAAGAAACACCATATGCACTCACATTCCTACATACTTTACTTGATTAACTTGTCCCGTATTTCATGACATAGTTGGGTGGCATCTTTTTATCAACTAAATGGCACCGTGTAAGTATCCTATGGACATCTGCACCAACACTTTAATCATACTGCATACAAATACTGAGCCCTCAGCCCAGTAGGGCCAAATCACATAGTCCCTAAGAGTCTTTCTATCTCTCATCATTCTTGGAACTCTTCCCTAATTAGGCTTAATCATTTTCCTGATATAGGCTTATCCTTAAGTCTCTAGGTCCAAAGTTTAGGATATTACACCAGGTGCTATTTTTATGGTCTTTATGGACAATTGGCATATTCTTTAGGTGTAACCACATGGGTGGCATGGGCTAAAGCCTATATAGATAAAATAGCTTTATTAAAGTAGTTTTACTAGAGTAGCTTTATCAAAGTGCCTTTTTGGTTGGTGCAATGAGAAGACGTGTCACCTAGCGTTTGGTTTTGAGTTGGCCCAATAATAAATTGCCACCTGCTCTTTTATAAAGTAGCTTTTATATTGGCTCAAATAGAAGGCACTACCCAGCTACCTCATGAATCACATGTTGAATTAGCTGGGATGACTCATCAGCCTCTAGTCAAGTTATACTTTCGAATTTCTCTGACACTATTCATTTAAGCTAGAAGAAGTCATCGGACTTCCCTCCCCTGACCATAAAGGTGCCTAAGAGATAAAGAGGAGAGAGAATGATAACACATGGATATGTAGCGCATTTTGGGGCAAACACACATAAAGTAGCTTTTAGGTTAGCACTATGGGATAACTCCACCTAAGCCCTTTAGCTTTATGATTTCATGTTGGCTGAATGGTAAGACACCACCCAGCCGCCTTAGATGCCATATGTCAGAGTTTTCCCAAACACCGAGCATAAAAGCTAGAGGAAATCATAGGACTTCTTTCCTTTAGTGTGTAGGTTGGCCAAGAGGAGAGAGGGAAGAGAATAATTGTATCTTGATATAGGTCTTTTCCCCAAACACCCCTCAGGCAGCTAGATGAATTCCCATATGAGTTAGTTGGTTAGATTTTAAAAAAGTGTGTCGAGCACCCTAAGATTTTAACACTTGACACGTATCATTACAAGATCAATCCAACACCTTCCTAAGTCCTTAAATTTCATCCAGCCCTTAGAAAATAAGGGAGAGAAAATCATGAGAAAAATAAAGAGAAGAGAAAGGGAGAGTTCATGAGGAAAGAGAAAGAGAAAGTGATCTTGCTCGATTCAAGCTTGAATCGACATTTTTGATCGATTGAGCCTTCAAGAACAGACTATGGTACCAGATAGAAGTAAGCATTGGCTTTAATTTAAATGTAACATTTTGAGGTTTTGTTGAGCTTTTGGAGGCCATACTTTTTCCTTGGGGTTTCAACCAACATAAGGAATTAGGGCTTTAATGATCTCATGATTATGAATATAACGTTAAACAAGAGTTAAAGATGATGTTTAATAAGTTTTGTGGTTAAATTTGCAAGAAATCATCATGTAGTGATTTAGGGTCAGATTCGGCCAAGCATGAACATGAGGGAAGGAATGTGATTTTGGTAAATTTGAGGTTTCCAATGAATTCAACATGTAAAATTATGTGGAAATGACCTGTGGTTATGATTTTTAGATGATTGGAAAGAAAACTCTAACTTTAGAATTTAAGTAGTACTGCCAGATTTTGTTCTTATGGGTGATAGACGGCTTGTGGTGTGATTTTGGATATGCAAATGTTGTCCAATGATAATGATATTTTCTAGATTGATAGTGGATGTCGTAAGCTTTAAATTGATATATAGAATGTGTTATTTAGGTTAGTAGATTGTAAGATATGATTTGTTAAATTTAGGTTTTGAATCTAGAATAATTTCTATGGCAGAGAGGATTGTTTGAAGTTTCTGAAACTTTATACTTATAAATGGCAGTAGGAGATATTTTTCTTAAAATAAGACTTATAGAGCTTCAAATAGAACTTTTAATCACCCCATTTAGAGTTTTCTAGATTAAGTTATGAATTTTCAAAGTTGTCTGATGAAATCTGGCACATTAGGGTTCATTGTGAATTTAAGGCATTTAAGGTAAATTATGCTAAGTATGAGTCCAAAGAGAATAGACATGTTATAGAACCAAATATGATCATATTAGAAACCCAAGTCACAAAAGAGGAAAATACATAATGTGTCTTAGACAAGATACCTATTTAACATAACACAAGAATCCAAAACTTGTTGGAAATTGTGCCCTAAGGGCCAATAATTGTACTTTGAACATTATTATTTTAATGAAATTTCTCCATTCTGTTATCATATTATTTGCATGTTAACTGTGATAATTGTATCCTTGGATAATTCATAAAGATTGTCCTAAAATGTCCCTGGTCGGTCATCTATGCGGCTATGGAGATACGAATCAAAGTCTTAGGAACTTGTGAGAGTACAAGTTACTGGACCGACCAACTATGAGAAAGCTACATGGATTAAGTCATAAACTTTTCTCATGTATAACCAGGTCACAATGCCCTTAGACCTGAGGTCATCATGGATTCCTACATGAGAGTTGCTAAGCTTTGAACTAGTCAAAAGTCACTTTTGACCAGGTGATGATAAAGGCTACGATCGGGCTTGGTGGTTTTTCATGCAGAGGAATATGAATAATCAAGATGGAATTTGTCGCTCACATTAGTAGAGAGATATTACTGGGCCCCTCGATGAGTGAGTCTGAGAAATGTATGGCCATACTATGATTAAAGGAGTTTCTGTCTCTGTTATCAGGCTACTCAGGAATCGAGAAAGTAATGGTCAGGAACAAGAGGATGACATTATCCATGCCTTATCCTTGATCGATATATCGTGTGATAAAAGGGATGTGACATAGTTTTATGACAGGTTGCATAATGATAATGATCCTTATATGAATTGGGTAGTCGTAATGTCTTGCTAGAGGCCGCTTGCGACTTTTGGGTTAGTATAGTTATTGGCCCACTGCCAACTTCATATGGGCCTACAGGGTCACACACAAGAATTGCCCAACACGAGATAATGTTTAATTTAGGATGGACGAATTTTATATTTATGTGTATATAATATAATATTCATTAATAATATTATATAGATATATATTTTTGAAATATATATATCTTATATATATATATATGTATATATATTATATGATATTATTATATTGTGTTAGTTTCAAATTTAATTTATTAAGATATATTAAATTTAATAACTAACATGATAGAGATATAGTATCTCAGGTTTAATTTATGAAGATAAATTAAATCTAATGGCTCTTTATTTGGATTAAATAAATAGGTTAAATTAAAACTGTTCGACAGATTTAATTTAAACTGAATTTATTTAATTAGCTCATCAAGACAATTAATAGTTAATTAATTTTGAAATAAATGATGATTAATTTTGAAATTTGAAAATAGCCCTCATAGGTTATAAAACTTGGTAGAGCAGTTATATTGATATGCACATGAGAATTGTGAGCCGCAAGTGAAACCCTAGGAGACATTAGAGGCGCTAGCACGCAGTCTCGGTTGGAGAGCATTCGTGTGGATACATGTAGAGGGAGCGGACCTGACGTGTTGGCTCCTAGAGATCATGAAAACTCTGAATCATCAAAAGGTATAAATCCTTCCAACTTGGTTTAGACGCCGTTGATAGATCCTCGATTAGGATCGGTGAAAATTTTTAAAATTCTTCTGCTGTGCCTACCGATTCTAACAGTGGCATCAAAGCTAGATCAATTGTGCGTTTAAACTGAGTTTTTGTTCTTATACATGTGTGTTCATAAGAGATATATATGTGTGTTCATAAGAAAATGTCCGAATATGTAAAATCAAAAAGGAATATGTTCAACGTTAATGTTCGTTTTTTAGATAGTGCTATATGTTTATGCGATTTGGTGAAATTGTTTCGATTATATGCGATATGTTTAAGTTTCAATTTCGCCACTGGCATCACGATTTCTATTCTGGATTTGATCCGAAGTAGAATTCATCATTTAGGTTTTGAATAAGTGAAGAACATGGGGTACGGACACATTAGGGTCTCTAATCAGATTTAGGGATTCGAAACTTTGGGGTAGACAATTCGGATCAGAAGCGTTCTGGGCCGTTGTTTTTGAAATTGGGCCGAAATCCCTTAAGAATTGGACTAGACGAATTTTTTGAATTTTTGGGTCTGAAATTTTAAAATTTTAAAAAAAATTCAAATATTTCTTTTAAAAGGAATGTGCCTTTTTCAAAAGCTCCAGGGGCGCTGCCCCTTGCAACCCCACAAGGACGGCCCCTCTTAACCCTGCCCGTTAACCGGGTAGCTGGACTGCCGTGACTACCTCTGCATAGCGCAATATAATCTGATCACGACATTTATTACTTTTCATATTGTATGAATTCTTGTTGTGGTTTATTATTTATCCTTGTTTGGGTATGGTGAATAACATGGCTTTAGAATTTTACAAAGGTTGTGATATTTAAATACAGCCTGCGTGCCATGCCTTTCTCTAAATACTCTCGATGTACATTCTCTTCTCATCTCACTCCCCTCGAATGTTTAAACGAGGTTTCTCTCAATGTATTTCTTTTTTATTTAGAGAAGTCCTCTCATTGGCTTGGGAGGATTTTAAGTTAGGTAAGCTATGTTGTGTAACGTTTAATTATGCTTTTGATAAGATTATTGCATGATTACTTTTACGTTTATATGTATTTATCTGTATGAGATACGACCACGATTGCATCCATATAAACAAAACTAATTAATTAAGCCCTCAGAATCAAATCTTAAGTCATAATGCCGTCAATTAATGAATACTTGTCAAAACCTAGATCACTCAATTGTGGAAACCACCAAAGTGGATGCACTTGAGTTATCTTGATGAGACAAGCTTGAGTAATGGTGCTGCTCATAATATTCATTATTGTTTTGACTTAATTGAGATTAACAAAATGGTTTTGAATCTCAAGGCATTAGATGGGGTTAATCATGCCAGATCATATGATGATTAAATCCCATAAAGATCTAAGAGTTACATGTGATTTAATTGGTAAATAGGTTACCTACCTAAATAACTTGAATTTATGTGTCTTGCCAAAGCGGACTTAAGTTTAAGCCAAATATGGATCTTAGCCCACTAATTATTATATTGAGGGTTGTTAATTTAGTGGGAGATTACTAACTAACTTTGCATATTTTAATTGTAGAATCATGTCGACTAGTAATACTGCTACACTTTCGTTGCGATCGGTTCTTGAGAAGGACAAATTCAATGGGACAAACTTTCTTGACTGGTTTAGAAACTTGAGAATTGTTCTCAAGCAGGAAAGAAAGGCTTATGTCCTAGATCAACCCATTCCTGAGGAGCCTGCAGCCAATGCTCCAATAGCTCAGAGAGATGCTTACACAAAGCATAAGGATGACTCTGTGGATGTAGGTTGCCTGATGCTGGCCACTATGGTTCCAGAGCTCCAAAGAGATATGGAACTCATGGAGGCTCATGATATGATTGTACATATCAAGGAAATGTTCCAGCAACAGGCAAGGCAAGAAAGGTATGAGACCATAAAGGCCTTACATTCCTGCAAAATGGCTGAAGGTTCATCAATTAATACTCATGTGTTAAAGATGAAAGGCTATATTGATCACCTTGAGAGGCTTGGATTTCCCATGAGCCAGGAGTTAGCTACGGATTTGATCCTCAACTCACTCCCGAAGAGTTATAACCAGTTTGTTATGAACTACAACATGAACAACATGGAGAAATCAATTTCTGATCGGCATGGGATGCTCAAAACTACTGAGCAAAGCATTAAGAAAAAGCCTAGCACAATTTTGATGGTTCAGAAAGGAAGGGTATGAAAAAGAAAGGGAAGGGCAAATAGAAGGGTAATGGCTCAAGTGGTAAGACCAAAGAGTCAAACAAGCCCGAAACCAAGCATGCACCCAAGAAGGCAAAGCCTCCAAAGGAAGGAGTCTGCTACTTCTGCAATGAACCCGGTCATTGGAAGAGGAATTGCAAACTCTACCTGGAAGATCTGAAAAAGAACAAGAAGGATAACGATGCTATAGCTTTAGGTATTTATGTTATAGACATTCATTTTTCTACTTCCTCTACATGGGTATTAGATACTACATGTGGTTCTCACATTTGTACAAATATGCAAGGTCTAAAGGACAGTAGAAAGCTGAAGAAGGGCGAGGTGGACCTACGAGTTGGAAACAGAGCAAGAGTTGCTGTTTTAGTCGTAGGCACTTATGAATTAGTTCTGCCCAGTAGGCTTTTGTTAGTTTTGAACAATTGCTATTATGTTCCTACTTTGAGTAGTAACATTGTTTCTCTTTCTTATTTGGATAAAGAAGGTTATACTTCTATTACTAGGAATGGTAAATGTTCTATTTATCATAATGACATTTTCTATGCTGATGGTGATTTGCATGTTGGTCATTATATATTAAATTTAGAACATCCTAATAATGGGAATATCTATAACGTAACTACTAAAAGGATAAAATCAAACGATTTGAATCCGACCTACCTATAGCATTGTCGTCTAGGCCACATAATGAGAAACGCATTTCTAAACTCCATCAAGATGGATTTCTAAACTCATTTGATTTTGAATCATATGATTCATGCAAATCTTGCTTATTAGGAAAGATGACTAAGGCACCTTTTACTGGGCATAGTGAGAGGGCCACTGAATTATTGGGCCTCATACATACAGATGTATGTGGACCATTAAATATAGCTGCCAGAGGACGTTATGTCTACTTCATTACATTTATAGATGACTTTAGTAGATATGGCTATATCTATCTAATGAAACATAAATCTGAATCTTTTGAAATGTTCAAAATATTCCAAAATGAAGTACAAAACCAACTTAGTAAAACAATTAAAGCACTTCAATCTGATCGAGGTGGTGAATATTTGAGCCAAGAATTCATTGACCATCTTAGAAGTTGTGGGATAATCTCACAATTGACTCTCCAGGAACACCACAATGGAATGGCATTTCTGAATGGAGGAATCGAACACTATTAGATATGGTTCGATCTATGATGAGTCAAACAAATCTTCCACTATCCTTTTGGGGACATGCCCTAGAAACAGCTGCGTTCACACTAAATCGTGTTCCATCTAAGGCAATTGAAAAGTCACCATATGAGATATGGACTGGAAAGAAACTAAGTTTATCTTTTCTCAATATCTGGGGATGTGAGGTATATGTTAAGCAACAAGCCTCTGATAAATTAGCGCCTAGATCCGCAAAGTGCCTTTTCGTGGGGTATCCTAAAGAAACGAAAGGATACTGTGTCTACAATCCCACCGATAACAAAGTCTTTGTTATTCGAAATGGTAAGTTTCTAGAAAGAGAGTTTATCTCTAAAACAACCAGTGGGAGCAACGTACATCTCGAAGAAATTCGAGAGCCACAAGATGGTACAGAACCACAGATGGAAATTAGAGAAGACTTACAACAAGTTGCTGAGCCTCCTCAAGTAACACAAGGTCCATGAAGATCTGATAGGACACGACATCAGCCTCAGAGATATGGATTTCTAATTACTGAAGGCCATGATGTGTTGCTCATTGAGAAAAATGAGCCCACTGCCTATCGAGAACCCACAGTGGGACCAAACTCTGAGAAATGGCTAAATGCCATAAAGTCTGAAATGCAATCCATGTGCGACAATCAGGTATGGACCTTAGTCGATCTACCTGAAGGTGTAAAAACCTTTGGGTGCAAATGGGTTTTCAAGGAGAAAACTGACATGGATGGCAATGTAAATATCTTCAAGGCACGACTGGTTATAAAAGGATTCACTCAAACTCATGGTGTAGACTATGATGAAACCTTTTCCCCAGTTGTAATGGCCAAATCAATCAGAATCCTTCTTGCCATTGCAGCATATTATGACTATGAAATATGGCAGATGGATGTCAAAACAACCTTCCTTAATGGAAATCTGCTTGAGGATGTGTACATGACACAACCTGAAGGTTTTGTGCGTCTAGAGGACTCTGGTAAAATTTGCAAGCTTCAAAGATCCATTTATGGATTGAAGCAAGCATCTTGGAGCTGGAATCATTGTTTTGATGAAGTAGCCAAAGAGTTTGGATTCATTCAAAACATCGATGAACCTTGTGTTTACAAGAAGGTTAATGGGAGCATAGTTGTATTTCTAGTGCTTTATGTAGATGACATCCTACTCATTGGGAATGATATTCCTACCTTGCAAAGTGTCAAGTCTTGGTTAGGAAAGTCCTTTTCAATGAAAGACTTAGGTGAAGCCACCTATATCCTAGGTATTAGGATCTATAGGGATAGATCTAAAAGACTAATAGGCCTAAGTCAGAGCACATATATAGACAAGATACTGCATAGGTTCAGTATGCATGATTCAAAAAGAGGTTACATACCTATGTCTCATGGCATCCATCTTAGCAAGGATCTGTGTCCTAGTACACCTGATCAGCGAGATCGCATGAGTAAGGTTCCATATGCCTCGGCCATTGGATCCATCATGTATGCCATGTTATGTACTCGACCGGATGTCTCGTTTGCCTTAAGTATGACTAGTAGATACCAACAAGATCCTCGTGAGGGTCATTGGACTGCCGTCAAGAATATCCTAAAGTACTTAAGAAGGACTAAGGACTTATTTTTGGTCTATGGTGGATTGGATGATAAGCTCTGCGTAACTGGTTACACAGATGCAAGTTTCCAAACTGACCAAGATGACCTTAAATCACAATCTGGATATGTATTCCTCCTGAATGGTGGAGCAGTAAGCTGGAAGAGCTCCAAGCATAGCACTGTAGCAGATTCTGCAACAGAAGCTGAGTATATAGCAGCATCAGATGCAGCTAAAGAAGCCGTTTGGATCAGAAAGTTCATTACTAAACTAGGGGTAGTGCCTACCATCTCAAATCCAATAGATTTGTTCTATGACAATAGTAGTGCTATTGCATAGGCTAAGGAGCCTAGGTCACATCAATGGACTAAGCATATACTCAGGCGATTTCATCTTATTAGAGAAATCAATGATAGAGGTGATATAAAGATATGCAAAGTAGCAGGAGAAGATAATATTGCTAATCCTCTTACTAAGCCACTTGCACAGGCAAAGCATGAGAGTCATGTTAGGGCAATGGGAATTAGGCAAATTATTGATTGCACCTAGGGCAAGTGCGAGAATGTTGGAAATTGTGCCCTAAGGGCCAAGAATTGTACTTTGCACATTATTATTTTAATGAAATTTCTCCATTCTGTTATCATATTATTTGCATGTTAACTGTGATAATTGTATCCTTGGATAATTCATAAAGATTGTCCTAAAATGTCCCTGGTCGGTCATCTATGCGGCTATGGAGATACGAATCAAAGTTTTAGGCACTTGTGAGAGTACAAGGTGCTGGACCGACCCACTATGAGAAAGCTACATGGATCAAGTCATAAGCTTTTCTCATGTATAACCACGTCACAATGCCCTTAGACCTGAGGTCATCATGGATTCCTACATGAGAGTTGCTAAGCTTTGAACTAGTCAAAAGTCACTTTTGACCGGGTGATGATAAAGACTACGATCGGGCTTGGTGGTTTTTCATGTAGAGGAATATGAATGATCAAGATGGAATTTGTCCCTCACATTAGTACAGAGATATTACTGGGCCCCTCGATGAGTGAGTCTGAGAAATGTATGGGCAAACTATGATGAAAGGAGTTTCTGTCTCTGTTATCAGGCTACTCAGGAATCGAGAAAGTAATGGTCAGGAACAAGAGGATGACATTATCCATGCCTTATCCTTGATCGATATATCGTGTGACAAAAGGGACGTGACATGGTTTTATGACAGGTTGCATCGTGATAACAATCCTCATATGAATTGGGTAGTCGTAATGTCTTGCTAGAGGCTGCTTGCGACTTTTGGGTTAGTATAGTTATTGGCCCACTGTCAACTTCATATGGGCTTACAGGGTCGCACACAAGAATGGTCTAACACGAGATAATGTTTAATTTAGGGTGGACGAATTTTATATTTATGTATATATAATATAATATTCATTAATAATATTATATAGATATATATTTTCAAAATATATATATCATATATATATATATGTATATATATTATATGATATTATTATATTGTGTTAGTTTTAAATTTAATTTATTAAGATATATTAAATTTAATAACTAACATGATAGAGATATAGTATCTCAGGTTTAATTTATGAAGATAAATTAAATCTAATGGCTCTTTATTTGGATTAAATAAATAGGTTAAATTAAAACTGTTCGACAGATTTAATTTAAACTGAATTTATTTAATTAGCTCATCAAGACAATTAATAGTTAATTAATTTTGAAATTAATGATGATTAATTTTGAAATTTGAAAATAGCCCTCATAGGTTATAAAGCTTGATAGAGCAGATAAATTGATATGCACATGAGAATTGTGAGCCTCAAGTGAAACCCTAGGAGACATTAGAGACGCTAGCACGCAGTCTTGGTTGGAGAACATTAGTGTGGATACTGGTAGAGGGAGCGGACCTGACGTGTTGGCTCCTAGAGATCGTGAAAACTCTGAATCATTAAAAGGTATGAATCCTTCCAACTTGGTTTAAACGCCGTTGATAGATCCTCGATTAGGATCGGTGAAAATTTTTAAAATTCTTCCACTGTGCCTACCTATTCTAACAAAACTTAGAGTTAAAGATTATGTAAGAAAGACAAGTCATGTGTAATGACTTGCTAGCATGGCTCTAATGATGTAATTGTGTATCTAGGGCCATGGGATGTCAAAGATGAGGAAATGGAAGGCTTTACAAGCAACTACAATGGTTGGAAGAAAATGGAACAAAAGGAGAACATAGGAACAAAATGTAGTAAACTTATCTAACTTTTGTGCATTTGATATGTTTGCTTGTGTATTGATGTGTATGATTGCTTTGCTTCATTATGTCAAGCATATATGAATGATTGAAGCTCTATTTCTACTTATGCAATAGCCATGAGTATGTTGTGTGAACCATTGAGCACGCAGATAAGTCATTATGTGAGCATGAATTTATGTAAGGCAAGTATGTCATACACTAAGCATTTATCTTGCATGCATTTTGGTTTGTTCGCTACAGAGATTCTCCTAAATCTCACCCTTCTTTACCCAATCATGTAGGTATTTTGAGCACACAGGTAGAATGCTTGAAGATGTTCAGAAGGAAAATGTGATGTAAAGTTGAAGATTGATACATGATAATCAGTTATTTATGAATTATCATGTGACCTATGTTTATTTGTATAAACATGACAAATTGAATGATGTTGTTAGGTATGTCATCTGTGTGAGGTTATGAACCTTTAAAGTTAATTTTAGAAATTTTGATGGGTAAAATGTTTACCAAATGAATAGTGCCCTAAGAAAAATTGAGTAAGTATTTGGTTGGGAGCTTTAATTATTGATTCTTCTAACCCAAAATGCTTCCGAATACGTAGTGACAGGGTCTAAAAGACGAGTGGTACACGTATGATCCTTTCAAGGTGTCTAACCTACATCAAAATTTGTTATCAATTAATAACTATTTCTTCCCTACCATTTCAAGACACTTGTAAATATTCATGTAACTTACTTTATGAAATGATTGTGGGTTGTTCTTCATCTATCAGCTCACTAACATCTTCAACTATATGCAAATGTGTACATTTGTCATTAAATTGTACTATTTGTTGCACTCCTTCATCATCCTCCATGTCTATAATAGTGTTTTCATCTAATATTGACAGTGTGCACCTGAACTAAAATGGTTTACCTTCAACACCGATACATGAGGATATTGTTCTTTTAAGCTCATTAGTAACATTCCTTCTCTTAGCATTCTTCCTTGCTCTCACCTACCAACATATTGAGTCCTCCCTCTATGGCCCATGATGTAACCCCCTCACCATAATTACATTCAGATTATGAAATTTAAGTGAAATAGAGACCAATAAGACAAAAACAACCTTTATAATCCCTCATCTTCAAGATGGGATATTCCAAAAACAGTTCAAAAGATATTCAACCTGGTCTCACATTCACATTCGAATATAATTAGTTGAGAATTCAAATCACATTCATAAATATCAGAATGTGTAACTAAAATCCCTGTAACCCCAAGATATATGTATATATATCATGGGTTCAAAGTTCCCAAAATGGGGATTACATATCCAAAATTATTATTTATATCTCATATACATGTGCTAACCCCAAACCAAAAATAGATAACCAACCCCCAACCAAATGTCTCTAAGAGATGTTAACACTTCTGGTTGTCGCTTTCCTTTTGAGCCACTTGCCTTGTCTGAAATGTTAGTCATTGGAAAGAGTGAGATTCTAAAGAATCCCATTAGTAACAAATCACTCATACAATATATAAACACAAAGTATGTAAGTTCATTATGTTCAGCAGAAACACTATGAGTCAAGGCTCGCGCCATAACTGACAGCACTCACGGCTGTATCACAATGCTCTATGCTCACTTCCGCGGTAATCACTATGCCAGTTTTCACTGTAAACACTATGCCCGCTTTCATGGTAAACACTATGTAGCAGCATCATAAAGCACAAAGCACCACAAAGCTCCATAAAGCGTCTTAATGCATCACAAAGCAGCAGCAGCAACACAATGCATGATAGGCATACATACAATACATTTACACAAAGTATAGGAGATGAGTCATTACCTTGTTCTTTCCTGACATTCTCCACTTCAACTCGATCACAACTAGGGAAAATGTCTAATCCTATTACCAAATTAAGGACAATCGATTAATCTCTCTTCCAAATGGTTATTTCAATAATACTCTAAGTTGGTTATCATTTAAACTCTTTAGGTGACCATTAGAGGCCTAAACACATACTAAAAGGGTTGGAAGAAACTACCTAGAAAACCCTTTTTTCAGAAGCACAACACTGATTTTCAGCGGGCTCACTCGAGTAAAGATGACCTCACTCGAGAGATAAGAGACTTGCACTCGAGGAGAATAGCTCTTACTCACGAGTGTTTGACAGTGAGCAAAAACCATGGCTAGAAAGTGCTCACAACACTCGAGCATGGGGATCACACTCGGGTAATGATCATAAATTCACTTAAGTCCCCAAAAGTGCAACATAATAAGTGACAACCCGAGAGCACAGCCAACTTCAGAGGGAAAAGCTCACTCGAGCATGACCCTAGGCACTCGGGTTAGAAGGCTTCACATGCGAGTGTCTAAACATACTCTTGAACATTGACCAGCGAGTGACGACCCGAGAACAACCCTAACCATAAACTGACTCCATTACTCAAGTAAACCCATGCTCACTCGAGTGATCACCACTATCACTCACGGGCTGAGAAGTGCACTCGAGCTTCCTTCATGAAAACTCAGGCAAAACACAAAGGAGAAAGGGAAAACACACGGCAGCACTCGAGTGAGATCCCCCCTCACTTGAGTGATGCTATCAGATTGCGCATAATGCTGCAACTGATAGGAATTCCCAGATTGGTTAAAATTGCTCCCAATGGTTCCCAAACTCCGCATAAAGCTCAAACCCACTTAGAATTCCATAAGGAACACATTGGTAACCTCCAAAATACCTAAAAATCATTTTAACCACAATCTAACTCTTGGGTCTCTATGACACACACAACTCCCAATTTCAATCAACACACTTCTAAAATTCAAAACCACATCCAACACTTAAATCACTTCCTAAGGATCTAATTCCAACATAATCCACTATAAAATCATACATTCAAAAATGGACGTAAACCAGGGCAAATTCCAGAATTTATCAAACTTATCCAAAAATCACAACAAATATACCAAAAAGCATCAAATCCTTACCTCTTTACTTTGCTAAAACCAGAACCTTGATTCTCAAACTTCCAAATTTGCTCAACACCCAAACTACCACCTTTCAAAATTCTGAAATCATCAAGATGAAGCTCTTAATGAGGTGCATAACATTAGAGAGGAGGTTTAGGGCATTAGAGATCAACAAAGGCATCAAAATCTCACCTTTCTTCTTCCTTTTCTTCTTTTGTCATCGGAAAATGGATGAAGAGATAGAGATGAGGAGATGTGAGGAAGATGATGATGATTGTATTTTCCCTTGGGCCATACTTCCCCACCGAATAAGAGAGAGAAGAGAGAGAAAAGTGATTGTTTGTCTTATGTGCCTAATCTTTGGTCCACTAAATGACACTTGTCATGATCTTGTTCACTCCCTCCATGAGGTCACATAAGCTTAAAGCATAGGATTTTGAACCATATCCAATAGATCTCAACCTTTGATCTCTAATCACCAATGAGTTTCCTCTTTGGTAACTGACCAATTGGACGGTAAATTTCTGATTTTACCATTTTGCCCCTAGTTTTCACTATGATTAATAAATCATCACTATGAACATTTATATCAAATTCGTATCACATTTATCCAAAAGTGTTTAATTACACTAATTACAATCAATCTCAAAGTCATTAGCCCTTAATCTCAAATTGGGTTATTATACATGATGCTACAACAGATAAAGGGAATATACTTCTCTGACTCCTTCTATGGCCTATGATGCCACAACACTAACAAATGATCAATATATAGGCTATCCATATTGTAATACCCCAAAGAGTGATTAAAGTTTAATGACTTAAAAAGTGGATGTGATTATTGATAAATAAACACTTTTGGAGAATACGATGTGAATTGTGACTCGAATGTGTTATGAATAGTGCCAAAACCCTGTATTTAAGTTTAATTGTGGATTACTATCTAAATTGACTCAAAATAGAGGGAGGGCGCATATTATGGTGAAATGGAAAGTTTGGAAATTTGGTGGTTGTGTTGCGTTGTAGTTCAAAACTGAATTTGTGTGGATGTGATGAGAATTTGGTTGTTTTAGTGATTCCAATGGCTTCCTTGTGAAAATTTGTGTGAGGAGAGTGTTTGTTGTAAAATTGGAACCATTGGGAATAATTGTGTAAAAGTTGGAAATTCTATCCATTGAAACACTATACAAGGCATTTGGTTTGTATGGACGTTTTGAATAGGAAAATGGTGTCTAAAAATTTTGAAACTTTTCAGTCTTAAAGTTCGCATGCCAAGCTTCAAAATGGACATATAATTTGTGTCATTTCAATTTGTGAGCTAAGAGTTATGATTTTCCGAAGTTTGGGATTTAAACTGGAATTTGTTTTGTAGCAGTATGGAATTTTGTGCAATTCTGTATTTTTGTGGTTATGAGCTGCAGTGATTCATATTTTTCTAGTAAAGAGGACTTAAATAGCTTTCCATTGGCTTTGGGATCAGCCCATTTCAATTTTTCTAGAATTAGTTATGATTTTTCAAATTTAGAGAAGAACATATGCCAGAATTGCCATTAAATCTGGAAATTAAATTAAAATATGATGGTAACTTTGTAATTATGAGATAAATTGTGATAGGCTTTGCATGTTGAAAAGTCAAAGTTCAAGGTGGCATAAAAAGTTGGTTTTTGGCATTTAATTAATTAAGGGATAAATGCAAAGTATTATAAAACACTTTTCCCTTTCTCTTTCATGCAAAAACCGTAAGCCATTTGTGCTCAATAGAGAGGAAGTTAGTTTTGGTGATCTAGTGAGAGAAGGAGCAAGAACTTCAAGGTAAGTTCGATTTCCTCGGTATTTTAGCTCCTGACTTGTATAATCCTTCTCCCAAGCTTCTCTTTTACATGATTCAAGGTGTTTGAAGCTAGAGTTTGAGTGTTAAGAAGGGTTAGGGTTCAGCCATAAAAAGAGAAAAGACAGAAGAAGCTTAAGGTAACTTCTAAAACTTCAATCTTTGATTGTTCTGGCTGCTGTGAACAATTTAATCGGTGAAATTTCATTAGATTGTCTTTGATTTGAAATTTGGAAATTGAATTAGACTAGGGGTTATGCCACTGAAATTGGATCCAAATAGTAGTTATAACCTAATATAATAGTTAATAAAATAGTTATGCCCCGTTTGGTATAATGGAAGAGTTTTTGATGGAACTGGAAGTGGAAATTGAAGTGGAACTGGAAGTGGAAATTGAGGTGGAATTGGGGTTAAAAGTGTGTTTGGTATGACCATGGAAGTGAGATATAATTTATAAATAATATGTTGATTTAAAATGTGAAATTACCAATATACCCTTTCACCAAAAACCAAATTCCCCCAAAATAACCACAGGCATAGTTCTGGAAATCGGACCGGACCGGCCGGTCCGGCCCAGTAACCGGCGAACCGGCCGGTTGGCCCGTCCGGTTCCCGGTCCGGTTTCCATTTTAAAATTTTTTTTTTTTACTATTTTCTTTAGAATTTCATACCAATAAGCCTAAAATTTCCAATTTCTCACCGGTTTGGTCCCGGTTTAGCTCCGGTTTGGCCCTGGTCTGACCCACTGACCCTTAACCCAGTACCCCGACCGGTTCAGTACCCGGTCCGGGTTTTAATACCTTGACCACAGGCACCCAATAAGGAGGGCAATTGAGGAAACAAATCTTGAGAAGTGGAAGTGGAAGTCACTTCCATGGGGTGAGTGGTGGAAGTCACTTCCACCATTTTTGGTGGAAGTGACTTCCATGAGGAAGTGACTTCCATTGTACCAAACATCCCAAAAACTGAAATCCACTTCCAATTCCACTTCCTCCCTCTCAAGTCCATGCTACCAAACGTGGCATTAGGAGTAGAAAGGAACACGTTTGCGAAGCCGAAACTGAAAAACCCCAATTTTCCCCGGAGTACTTGAGAATTTCGGCCAGGGCTGTTAGAGGTCCTTAGGTTTAGATTTTAAATGATTTGATGATTCTATTAAGTTTAGGAGGGAAAATTAGGTGGGGTTACGGTTGGTCACTTTTTCAAAAAAGGACGAAAAAGCATAATTACCAAAACACCCATAAAACCCTAAAACTAGGGCTGTCAAGGGCAATTTTATAATTTGACATTGAATTTGATGATTTCAAGCCCAAAAATGGATTACTTGGGTGAAACTATGTCAGGATAGCCCATGTCAAAATTTCAGAAGAAAAGTACAGTTAGGCCGGCTACGACGTGGTCAAGCCGGGGTCCGGGGGTATTTTGGTAAATTCTCACTATAGGCTAATATAATCACAAGAAACACTATGATAGTGCCTAAAATGATACATGGATAGTTTATAACCTATTTCTTGTACATTTAATATTTTAGGAGCGAGTCGGAAGCAAGAAGCGACACGTTTTATGAGGCACACAAAAAAGGTAGTCATTGAGATAGTACTACCCAACCCTTTAGGCATTTGTTTGGGCTTCTAGTAGCCACCAAAGGGACTTTAATGATAACCAAATCTAAGTTTTTTGAAGTTATTTGAGTATTGGAATAAGTGCAACACGTCATCCTTAATTATGACAATAGGATTTGATATTTGCCCAGAATGTAGAAGGCCTACGCCTGAACAAGAACGGAAAGAATAAGGTAGTGACATTTTATCCTATATCATATTTAATGAATTGCTTGGTCGTATTTCTCATTGAATGAGTGAGGGGACATGGTGGTTAGCCCGACCTTGAATAGGGGATGTGGCGGTTTCCCAGCCTTGAATGATTAAGGGGACGTGGCGGTTAGCCTGGTCTTGAATATTGTTATTGCTGCATTGTGATATATGGTTACTTGCTTTGTTTAATTATCATCATATAAGTAAATAGTTGCTACTGGGATTCTTTTGAATCTTACTCTTTCCAAATAACAATTTTAGCCAGAGCAAGTAGATATCGGGACATGCAAGTAACCAAGGATGACTAGGATTACCAGTTTCTTTTTGGTTTTTGGTTATCATTTGGACAATTGTATATATTGGATTGACCATAGATTTGTAGTTATTATGTAATCCCTGGTATGGGAAACTGAGATGGGCAACGATACCCTATAAAACTCTTGGGTTAATGATATTATCCCAGGTGAATGTCAGGAATTTCGTTAGCATTCTGATATTGTGTGTGACAAACCGAATAGGCCAATTGGTTTTATTTAAAATGAATGGAGATCATATTGTACAGGTTTTTGTAAAAAGTTTTAAGTTTCCCTTAATCTTCCATTTACTTATAAAACGAGTTTAAACACTACTTACGGCCTAGAAGATGGTAGGGGTTTCACATATAAGCAGAGAACATTAACCTAGTGCCACAATCTCTGCTCTGATACCAAAAAGTGTAAACCCCCTTACTTTTGACGTATACTTATGAGTTATTCCATAATTTATTTGTATATATGAATAATATATCAATACTGACACTAAGGTCTCGGTTGTACATTCTGATACTACTGCTTTCTGATACTATATTCGGTGTGACACCCTTATCATATGCACTGATCTCACTATTATATATGCCGATGTTACCAAATTTTTTGGAATTCTGATAAAATAATTAAGTTTTCTGATACTGCATTATACCATTATTACTACTTTGGTCTACATGCATTCTTATACATACACACCTCGTGTGATCACTCAGGGTTATCAAAATATCTATGTCTAGTCATAATACATTTATTTATAGATAACCAACAGAAAAGTTAATTCCTTCGTTTCCACCCTCTTACATGTCATCACTTACCTCTTTGCTCTATTAGCCGCTTGCCTTTGTTCTATAATTCAATGTATGGAAAGGATGAGATTCGGAAGAATCTCAGTAGTAATAGTCATTCAATCATATAAAATGTAAATTACAAAAATTGCAACATAAACCATCATATCATAATAAACATCACATTGGCATTCTAGACATTTGACTGGACCCACGGTTCCACACCCAAGCGCTTGATCATACTGGTCTTACTGTTATGGGTGTTTGCCTATCATATTTTGAATGCTCATAAATAAACAAGGCAAAACATACATGCAAAGCATCATATAGTATATGAGAGAAAGTGTTGCTACCTGTGAACCTTTGTAACAGCTTGTCTTGATCTATCTGTCTCTTGGTCGGCTTGTGTAAAGGTCGAAACCTATAATTTCAAGTACACGAATGCATGGGTCATTACTTGTCTCAATTCTTAGTAACATAATCAAAGTGATGTTATTCTTTAACCCATCTCTATTTTTGTCCTTTACTTAACTTTTGTTAGTTATCCTTAGGACTATTGCATTTTGTCAATTGAGTATCTAATGCAGTTATATTAGCATCTAGAACATGTCTCTATCCCTTGGGATCAAACTTATCATAATTTATTGCAAATACCATACATCCACAAGTCATCCCTGAACTGCCAGATTTATCGATTAACTTTGAAAATTCATAACTTGGTCTATAAAAATCCAAATGAGGTGGTTCTTGTTCCTATGGAAATATTTTTAAGTCCTCTAAAAAGGAAAAATACCATTTAGTACCAATTACAGGGGCCAAACTCCAAGGATCCTCGACCAACCTCACTACCATTAATTGCATTCTAGATTCAATGACTAAACTTCAGTAGATTATAACTTACAATCTACAAACCCAAATAATGGATATTATACCTCATTTTAAAGCTCAGAATGTCTACTAACACCCTATAAAATATCATGATCATTAGACAGGTTGGTTATCCAAAATCACGGCACAAGAAATTTGTCACCCATAAAAACACAATCTAACATCACTACTTCAATTAAAATTTTAGGGTTTTCTACCCAATCATCCAAAAATCATAACCACAAGCTATTTCCACATAATTTTGCATGAAGAATTCATTGGAAACTACTAATTTACCAAAATCCAATTCCTTCATAATTTTTCCAGGTTTGGTTGAAAATCACTCTAAGCCACTACAAGCATGATTTTGCAAATTCAATCACAATACTTTTTAGATATGAAAGAGGCAAGCTTCACCTAAAAGGGGGGTAAATTGGGTGATGCGATAAATTTTTGGTTGATTCAGTGATATAAAAATTACTATAGATAGAGTGGAGTTGAGAAGATTAGCACATAGAGAGTTATACTGGTTCGGATCAAAACCTAAGTCTACATCCAGTCCTTACAGATTAAGACCTACTAAGATTTTCACTATTCTTCCAAGATTCAGTGGGCTCTTAGATTGCCATAAGACAACAATCGACCTTGTATGGACTACGAGCATAAATATTCTAATACCTAGAATTTTCTCTCCCCCTTACGATAAGTCTTATGTTCAGAAACAATCCTATAACCTTTCTCTCTTGCTTACATATGTAAGTCTTATGAGCAACAATGTTTTCTCTTGATTACACCCCTATAAGTCTTACGAGTAGCAATATAGTCTCCTCTTTGCTCCTTGTAAGTCGTACGAGCAGAAAGTACTCCTAGAAATTCTCTCAACTGCTTCTCTCATAAACAGACTCTCTCACAGAGCAAATATATGGTAAACACTGAAGTACAATATGAATACAGAGAAGATATGAAAATAGAGACTCTTATGAATGTTTTCTTTAAGCTTTTGTATGAAGTTCTACTTTTTGGTCTTTTAAAACTCTATATTTGTAGTATATTGGTTTTGGTTCATTGAAAGATAGCCATTGAGGAATGAAGTGTAGCATTATTGAACTGTATGTGTGCAATTGAAATCTATGGACAATATATTGTGGTAGTCTGTAATGTGCATGCTTAGTTGGTTGACTTTGAACAAAATAATTATATCTACCATTTTTGACTTACCATATGCATCTCTGATTCATACTTTCAATCTACTATTTCATACTTGAAGTATATGTTAAATGATGTTTAATTATAATAACAAGTGAAGACTTTGTGAATAAATAACATTTAACTATGTTCGGACTAATCCTTGTAAGTCTATTGCGTTTGGGTTTTTGATAGAGCATCCTCGAGTGCACAGTGGCCTTACTTGAGTGCAACATTATATTTGCTCTTCTGCTTCAACTTTTGGTTAGCACTTCTAAGCAAAAAAGTAAGAGTTCATTTTCTCACTTGCGCGTGTTGTGGGTCCTCACTCGAGTACATCTTGTCTCACTCGAGTGCATATTTTGCCCTAAGCGTATTTCAAGAGTGTTATTTTGCACTTGTAGGTGATGTGCGTCCCCACTTGAGTTCACTATTGTTTGTCAGCTTCAGGCTTTGGTTGTGAACAACACTCGCACCAAGTTTTGTATGAATGAGATTTTTGACTTGTAGGTGATGTGAGGCATCATTTGAGTATTGAGATGCTCACTCGAGTGCATCAAAATTTACTCATATCTGGTTAAGCTTATGGTTATCACTGGTGATAATATTTAAGGAAGTTTGTTTTCTCACTCGCGAGTGTTGCTCCATCACTTGAGTACCAAAGCTATTGCTCGAGTACATTTCTCACTTTAGGCTCTTCCTTGTTCTCAGGTCAACACTTCTTGCACCACACTTGCAGGACTCGAGTGAGCTTAAGGCTCTCACTTGAGTATTGAGTCCATTCTCTATTGAAACGTGTTGGAAATTGTGCCCTAAGGGCCAATCATTATACTTTGAACATTATTATTTAATGAATTTTTCCATTATGTTATCATATTGTTTGCATGTTAATTGTGATAACTGTATCCTTGGATAAATCATAAAGATTGTCCTAAATGTCCCTAGTCGGTCATCTATATAGGAGCAAAGATGAATTAAGACTAGTATGACTTTGATAAGATATAGTGATACAAATCAAAGTCTTAGGCATTTGTAGGAATACATAGTGCTGGATCGTTCCGTTATTAGAAAGCTATATGGATCAAGTCATAAGCTTATCTCATGTATAACCACGTCATAATGCCCTTCAACATGAGATTATCATGTATTCCTACATAAGAGTTACTAAGCTTTAAACTTGTCAAAAGTCACCTTGACCGAGTGATAATAAAGGCTACGATCGAGCTTGGTGGTTTTTCATGCAGAGGAATATGAATGGTCAAGATGGAATTTGTCCCTCACATTAGTAGAGAGATATTACTGGGCCCCTCAATGAGTGAGTCTGAGAAATGTATGGCCATACTACGATGGAAAGGATTTTCCATTTATATTGTCAGGCTACTCAAGAAACAGGAAAGTAATGGTCAGGAACAAGAGGATAACATTATCCATGCCTCTTCCTTAACTGAAATATCGTGTGACAAATGGGACATGACATGGTTATATGACTCGTTGCGTCATGTTAACAATACTCACATGAATTGGGTAGTCGTGATATCTTACTAAAGGTCGCTTGTGACTTGTGCATTAGTACAAATGTTGGCTCATTGCCAACTTCATATAGGCCTATAGGGTCATAAACAAGAATGACCCAACACGAGATAATGTTTAATCTAGGGTGGACAAATTTTTATTTATATATATAATATAATATTTGTGAAAATAAAATAAATAGTATTATACATATGTATTTTCAAAATACATATTTATATATATGTATGTGTATATATATGATAATATTATTATATTGGTTTTAAATTTATTTTTATTAAGATAAATTAAATTTAATAACTAATATTATAGAGATATAGTATCTCATATTTAATTTATGAAGATAAATTAAATCTATTGGCTCTTTCTTCAGATTAAATAAACAGGTTAAATTAAAACTATTGGACAGATTTAATTAAACCGAATTTATTTAATTAGCTCATCAAGATAATTAAGGGTTAATTAATTTTGAAATTAATTAAGGTTAATTTTGAAATTTGAATATAGCTCTCGGGTTATAAAATTGATAGAGTAGAAGAACTCATGGAGAGATAAGAGTTTAGAGCTGCAAAAAAAACCCTATGACATATTGGAGGTGCTAGCATGTAGTCTGTGTTGGAGACGCATTCCTGTGGATACCGGTAGAGGGAGCAAATCTAAGGTGTTGGCTCTTAGAGATCGAAAACCGTAAATTCGAAAAGGTACGATTCTTACTAATTTATTCTAAATGCCTTTGATAGATCCTCAATTGGGATTGGAAAATTTTAAATTCATCCGCTGTGCCAGCCAATTCCAACACAATGATGATTTTTTGTCTTTGGCTTTGCTCTATGTCAAAAACTTCCAAGAGTATGCTTTTAAGCCTGAGTGCAAATCTAGTTATCACTCGAGTGTAGTACCTCTTACTCGAGCATTGCTGAAAAATGTTTGAACTGAGTGGCTCTCTATAAAACACTTTCAGGCTTACACTTCCTCGACTCGAGTGCAAAATGGATTCTCACTCGAGTAAGAGCTTCATCACTCGAGTTCATTAGTCAAAATCATAGCAACCACTATTGAAACTTGTGAAATGAATTTGGTAATCAATTAAATCAATGTTTATGACTTCAAAACATAAGTTTCTTACCAAAACACATAATCACCTTTTGTTATCATCAAAACTTGGAATCTAACATTCTCCCCCTTTTTTATGGTGACAAAACCTTTATGATGAATTTTAAAAATTGATTGAATTGAAAAGCCTTTGAAAAACACCCTTAAGATTTCCAAAACACTTGTAAGATTTCAAAACGTACATTCACTAAAGTTTTTAGTTACTTGACTTATTTTTGTACTTAACATTAAAAACTTCCTAAAAAGCTTCCAATGGTCTTGAAAGTCTTCTAATGGCTATTCAAGGCAAAGATAAGTCATAATACCACAGAATTTAATAATAAACTTATTAAACATTTAAAGAACATTAAAATAACCTTGGATTTATTTATAAACTTGCAAATTAAATTGGTAAACAGAAAATCAAAAACTACCCAAATGACATCCAAATACACACATATAACCCCCAAAACATCAAAAATCAGTAGCTAACAACCCAGAACCCAAAAATGCATCAAAACTTAAACACTCCCCCTCAAGCTAGCCATATCCCATATTAGTCCACAGACAACTCAATTACATCATAGGTTCTTCTCCCTTATTTGGTTATCATTAGAAGGGGGATGACAGAAAGTGATGTCTGATGGTTGAGGCAGAGTATACAACACCATGGCAATAGATGGATCAATAGGATTACATTCAAATAGTAGAGATGAAGACTAGGGAGCAAAGGTTGTAGGTTGAGATGATGATGGCTAATCAACAATCACATCAATCGGGGTAGCTGTCTTGGGAACGGTGTAAGTAAAGAGTATATAGGTTTATGTTTCGGATAGTGAAATAGTGGTGGTAGGTGTAGAAAATGGAGGCATATCAGGATGAGGAGTCAGAAGTCAAGTATGCAAGAAAGCCTTTAAATCACTGATTCTCTTCGACTGTTTTTCCTGAGCCTTAAACATCAAGTCATAGTTAGCATTTGCCTTGTCTACCAACTTGGTAACTTGAAATTCTATCTTGTTGACCAGTTTTTCATATTTATTAATCAATTCCTTTTTCAGACTAGTAACTACTTGGTTAATCATATCGGCCAGATAACCCTGAAGAGAAGTACTAAGGAATGATGGAGGTAGAGTGGACCTTATGCTAAAGATTGAGCCTCATCACCTCTTAATGGTGTGGGTTCTCTCTGAGATGTAGACTTAGTCTTACTGATAAGAGAGTGATCCTGTAATATCCCAATTTTTTATTATGGGTTAATCATGATTATTATGGATAATTATGAATTTAATTGGAATTATTATGTGTTTTATGGCAATATTAAATTAATATGTCATAATTACTAAAAATTTGGAATAATGGAAATATTGGCCATAAGTGGTAATTAATGGAGAAATTAATTACTAACTAAGAGAAAATGGGATGTGTGATTAAAATGGCTAATAGAGAGATTAAAGTAGCTAATTGGTGACTTATTTGGTGACAACCAATAGCAATTTGACATGTGGCATAGAGGGTATGGGGGAGAGTGCATGTGTGTAAGTCAAAATTGATTAAAATAATCAATTCTCTCTCCTCTCTTCTCTCTCTTTCGGCTGAAGTATGGGGGAGGGAGTATGTTATCATTTTCTTCTTCTTCCTCACTCCATCTCTCACATTGTCTCTCTCATTCTTGCTTTCTCTCTCTCGTTCACCATTGTTGAAGGCAAGGGAAAGAAGAAAGCTTGATCTTTGGGTAAGTAAATGCCTTCCTTTGCTCAAACTCCCTTCATTAAAGTTGATCCTTGAGTTAAGAGTAACATTTCTATGGTTTTAGTTTGTCCATTGGTTGTGGTTTGTGGCCACACGAAATTTTGGAAAGTGGTGAATCAAGAACTCCCTTTGAGAAAGTTGATAAGGTAAGTGAAACCTATCTATCTATCTATATTTTATGCCAAATGGATTAACTTGGATTTTCTGGAATTCTTGGGCCATTTTCAAAAATGAGGGCCATTGAGAGTTTGGTATATGTTTGGTATGGAATTTGTATGTTTGGAATGCATTTTGGATAGATAGAATTGTTTGGGTTGGAAATTGTTAAGTTTGGAGAATTTGAGATTTTAGTGTTTAATGTTACCCAAAACCAAAGTATGATAATGGAATAGGATTTTGTTGATTTTGACATTCCCATTGGATTCCTTGAGTGATTTTGTGCGGGAATGAGCTTGGTTATTGATTTTGGGTTCATTTGAATCACTTGGGAAAAGTTGGAAAGTTGTCTGGTTTGAGCTCTGTTTTGTGTAGTCCGTTTGCATGAGCATTTTGAATGACCAAATGGTATTGGAAAATTATGAAACTTTCCAGTCTTAAATTGCACATCCCAAGCTTCAAAATGGACATATATTTTGTGTCATTTCATTTAGAATTCTGTGAGATATGGTTGTCAAAAATTTGGGATTGAAACAAAACTCTGTTTTGGAGTAGTGTGTAGTTTTTGGTGATTCTGTATTTGTGTAGTAATTTTCAGTAATGGGCTATATTTCTCCTTGAAGGAGGACTTATATACCTTTCATTTGGCTTTGGAATCACCTCGTTTCGATTTTTCTAGAATTAGTTATGGTGTCTTGAAGTTCAGCCAAGAGTCAGGAAATTTCTTGGCCGTGGCCTAAGACTTTCTGGCCTAATTCAGGCCGTAGCCCATGAGTGTCTGGCCACAGCCCATGACCTTCTGACCATATTTGGGCCGCAGCCCAAGGAAGGGCTGGCCGCGGCCCACCCCTGTGTTCCAACACTTTGAGTTTTCGAACGGAGATCTCTAACCTATTGTTTCCCAACCTTTTAAGGCTTTTATTAGAGGCATTTGGGGCCTCTTAAGAGTCAATTATGATAACCAAAACTACGTGTTTCAAGTTAATTAAGTCTTGGAATAGAATATAACTCTTCGTCCCTAATCATGATTCTAGGATACGACATTTGCCCTAGGTGGGAGAGATCGGTGCCGGAGTACGCCCGGAAGGATCAAGGTAGTGACTTTTCTCCCATATTATGTATGATGTTTTGGCATGCATAACTTATCGTTGAATTTGTGAAATGTGTGCCATGTTCTATTATGGTGTGAGCAGGTCAGTGTGAGCCATGTAGGGATTGACGGTGGTCATCTCTAGGTCGGCCGTTGAACTGCCGTCGTAATCGACATGGATATTTGTGAATCCGACCCGTGGGGTGGCGTTTATGAATCCAGGCGTGGGCTGTGTATCTTGCCTGTAGGGCTTGTGTATGAAATGCATTATATGAATCCTAGCTGTGGTGAAATGTATTGTGTGGATTGTTGTGATGCAACGCAACATGAGCAATTCAGCGTGAGCAATCGTAAGGGATGACATGTGTCATACTAACCATTGCCGTTGTAACTGCCGTTGTAGTTGCTTGTTGTGGTTAATGATTTGCTTACATGCGTTATTATTGTACATTATATGATTGATTTGTTACTACGGGGATTCCTTAGAATCTCACTCTCCCAAAAACCATGTTTTAGACAGGGCAGAAGGATCAAAAGGAAAGAGGGCGATGAAAAGCGGATAGTGCTCCGGTTTAGATGTATATTTTGGTTTTATTGGTTATCATGTATATCTTTTGGATATTTTTGGGAAACAATTGTATATAATGGGATTGTAGTATAGTTTTGTGTAATCCCCAAGTTAAGGGTAATGAATTGCGGGCTTTGTGCCTTTGTAAATCCCTTATTCAATGAATAGAACCCGAGTGTGTCAGGAATTTGCCTTATACTCTGATATTTGTGAATGAAATCAACTTGTACAGGCCATTTAGTATTGAAATGTGAATATGAGACCGTCATGAACAAATTTTGTAAAAGTTTTGTAAGCCATGATTTTAGGAAGATTGACTTTGTTTAAGTCCCAAAATCTATTACGGTCTTTAATTCCACATTAATTACGTTTTTATGAACTAATCTCGGCCTTAATCGTGAAGGGGGTTACAGATCCCCATGTGTGTCAACTATATGCGGCCGAATCTTAGAATCCTTACTCTCTCGGTTCCCTCTAAGTACCAAACTTTATTGTGCAGAAGAGTGAGAGAGACAAGTTGGGAGATTGTATTATGGTAGATCTAGATGAAGAAAATTGAAATCTTCTCATCTCATTGAAAATCAACTCACCAAAATCCCTCCGTTGGCCAGCTAAAAAGGATGCCAACAAGTAGTAATCTCTCTTAGCAAAGTGGGTAAAGTTTTTGGACTTGTTGATCATACTCCAGATATAAATATAGTGAAGAGCATGATGAGAATCAGGCATATCAATAGGTTTAAAAATGAGGGGTCTTATTAAGTCGTCAAGTTTTAATCTCTAGAAGGCTTTATTGGTTGAGAATAAGGGTAGATTGCTAGGAGGAGCTACATAGCCACGAATATGGTTGATGATAGAAGGGGATATCATAATGTATTGGCCTCTAATTTTAGTGGATATTCCTTCCTCTATTGTTTATTTGGTTCTGGATACAATGTTGTGCACTTTCATATTGCAGTAAAATGTTCTCACAACAGTGGGCGAATAAGGCAAGTGCATAATCAACTATGGTTTATAGAAGTTCAGGAATGGTCAGAAATTTAGGCCATAATTTGCACTCAGATAATCTAAATCTACGTATACCACAGGACATAAAATATATTAAGCAAATTCAGTATCATATACCTTCTGATTAAGTGACTTCAGTTCCTAGGTGTTAAAGTCTTATAGAGGGACCATTTCTTATTCTTCTTCCTCTGGAGCCTGAGAAGTGGATGGTGCTCCCGTCTGAGTACTGGCATTACTGGACTACCCTATATGATGAGATGAAGAGGCACTGGCTTCGGAGGCTATCTTGCCAAGCAAGGCATCCAACTTCAATTTCTCTATTGCTTCTTAGAGTTGTATATTGAAGGATTCGTCAGAGGAAGACTCTTGTGGAACTTCTTTGTTTTCCCCCTTTCCTCTTCCTTGCACCTCCTTCGATTGAGAACGTGTGACAATGGGCTCCTTAATGATGACTCCCTTTGTTTTCTTCAGAGGTGGTTGAACCTCTTTAGCCACCTTCGGCTTTGGATGTTTCTTTTTAGTTGGGTTTGTCCTTTTCTTGGTATTCTTTGGTTTTCGAAGAGGTGTTGGTGTAGAAGAAGGTGAAGGTGTTGAAGTTGGAGTTAGAGTTTGTGTCACCTATGGTGTTGCCAACTTAGTGGCGACGGAATGAGAAGGAAAATGAGTAGGAGACTTCTGGGAAACTTGAAGAACTTTTATTCTAACAATTTTTGTGAGATTCAGAAAGAATTGAAGACCAAAATTGACTGTGAAAGCTTTAGTGATATTTTGGAGGTTTATGGCACAAATTAGGAGTTTAAATAGAAAAATCTAACCTTTTAGAGATGGTTGAAAAGCTGAAACCAAAAATCAAAAGGATTTGAGGAGTTTTAATCAGTGGGTAACGACCGAAAGTAAAGAGGTGTGATGGATGAGTGCAGAGACACTTTTGAGTAAGAAGAAAGAGTGTGCCATTTGAGCTGTCGCATAACTGATATAGACCCCGATACTTGAGTGAGAAACCTAAGCACTTGAGTGTTCATACTTATACACTCAAGTTACCTATTATTGTGATCGAGTGAGACAGAAAAAATTCAAGAAACCTTGTAAATGCGTACCTAGTTTGAGTGTATTTTGTTGTGATCTTCATCTTTATACTCAAGTGCTCCAAGATCACTTGAGTAAATATGCTTTAATGCTAATTTAAAAGTTTGTACTTATGGCACTCGAGACTTCTTCCTTCACTTTCAGGTGTGTTCTTCCTACACCCGAGTAGGTTATTTCCTCACTCGAGTGAGATCCAACATACCCTTTGAATTTTAAGTATGCTATTTGTACTTCTATCTCCTCTGTTAATGTCTATTTTGCAAGATTAAAATAGAGCATATGAGTTAGACTTGCACTCAAGAGTTCATCCATGACTCGAGTGATAATGTGCCTTGTACTCAAGTGACAATCCTGCAAAACAAACTTCTACCTACTTTGATGCTTAAGTTAGTATGGTTATCATCAAACACATATTAAACAAAATAATTAACAAGAAATACTTACAACTCATTGGGATTAATCATTCCCAATTCTCTTAGTATATTTAAAAATTGATCTTTGGCAATCGACTTTATGAATATATCAATGAGTTGAAGATGAGTAGGAATGAATTCTTCATTGAAATCTATCTTATATACATGATCTCGTATGAAATGATGTCGGATATCTATGTGCTTGGTTCTTGAATGTTGTACAGGACTTTTAGCTAAGCTAATAGTGTTGGTATTGTACCAGTAGATAGGTATCTCTTTCAAGTATATTCCCAAGTCTTGAAGTTGTTGCTTGAACATTAGTACTTGAGAACAACAGCTTGCTGTAGCTATATATTCAACTTCAGTGAAAGATAATGACACTATGTTCTGCTTCTTCTGAACCATGATACTAGAGAAACTCTAAGAAATTGGCATTGTCTACTGGACTTGTTCTATCAGTTTTATATCCTTCGTGATCTGAATCTTAATAGGCCATCAAATATTTGTATCATCCTTTTCGATACCATAGGCCAAGTTCTGCAGTGTATCCTAGGTATTTGAGATTCTTTTGACAATTTCTGCATATGACACCTTAGGAGACAATTGATACCTTGTACATATTCCAGCACTGAATTGTATATTCAGCCTGCTTGCTATTAGATAAAGTAATAAACCAATCATTCCTCTATATTTGGTGAAGTTGAAATCAGGGCCTTTTGCATCAACATCCAGCAGTATTGTAGAGCTCATTGGAGTATCAGCTCCATTGGCATTTTCCATCCCATACTTCTTCAATAACTCCTTTAAATATTTAGCCTGAGATATAAATATCCCATTCCTTTGTTTTTTGATTTGAAGTCCAAGAAAAAAGTTTAATTCTCCCATCATGGACACTTCAAACTCTCCCTGCATAAGCTTGGAAAATTATTAACATAGGATTTGTTAGTAGCACCGAAGCTAATATCATCAACATAAATTTAAAAAACTAGAAGATCATTTTTATTATGTTTGATAAAGAGTGTTGTATCTACTTTTCCTCTGATAAAGTTTGTTCAAGAAGAAATTTTCTTAGCCTTTCATACCATGCTCTGGGTGCTTATTTCAGACCATTTAAAGCTTTCTTAAGTTCGAAAGCATGATCAGGATTTGTTTCATCTTCAAAACTAGGAGGTTGTTCTACATATACTTCCTCCATAATATAACCATTTAGAAAAGCACTTTTCACATCCATTTGATACAGTTTAAAACCTTTAATGCATACAAAAGCTACGAGTACTCGTATTGCTTCCAATCTTGCCACTAGAGCATATGTTTCCTCATAGTCAATACCTTCTTCTTGATTATTGTAACCCCCCTGCTTTTAAACACGTAATTATAGTTCGATATCACTTAATTAAGTTGGTTTAGAAACCGTCGAGTAGTTCAAAACTCGTTTAAAACTCCCTTTTATGGTAGGGACTTTACAAAATTTTCAAAACTTCTTTCTTACTCCGGTCTCAAATTCAATTATCGAATATAATCACCTGTGCAGTTAATTTACATTCATTCATATCAGAATATCTAATAGCAATCCCGGCAACCCCCGGGTTCCATTCATTCACTAGAAGGTTTAAAATTCCCATATAGGGGATTACACAACTATAATCTGTTACTAAATACAGCCCAAACATAATTTACAAGATTCCTGTCCAACAGGTTTAACCAACACATCCAGAAGAAAATGTCCCTATAAGGTTCTAACTGCTCCGGTCGTACGCTTCTCCTTAGAGCCACTCGCCCTGTCTGAAAGGTTAGTTCAAGGAAAGAATGAGATTCAAAAGAATCCCAGTAGTAACAAACATTTATACCATATATAAGCACACAGCATGTAAGCAAATCATCATACAGCAGCAGCACAAATCACACTCCACCCTCATCCCCTTTCTCCGCCAGGAAGGCACACTGTCCTAACCCGAACCGTTGTTAGCTACTCAGGGACTATTGGCGTGGCAGTGCATACACATAGCCTTATAGCTCATATAGCTATCTGGCTTTCACAATCGGCCCGTCGGCCTTCACAAATAGCCTTTCGGCTTTTCACATAATCACACATATCACACCTCATCCTCATCCCCTTTCTCCGCCGGGAAGGCATACAACCCTTGCCCGATCTGTTGTTAGCTACTCAGGGACTATTGGTATGACGATGTTTACACATATTCACAATGTCGCAGCATACGAGTTTATCACAAATCAATGATAATACACACATACAATGCATCACATATGGTACGAAAGAAAAGTTACTACCTCGTTCCTTCCTGACGTTTGCTGGCTCAGTAGGCTCACGAGGACGGCAAATGTCGAATCCTATAAACCAAATTAGGGACAATAAATCAATCTCTTTTCCAAGTTCTTAACTCCATAGTACTTAAGTTGGTTATCATTTAGACTCTTTAGGTGGCTATTTGAGGCCTAAACATATACCCAAAGGGTTGGGGAAGGCTACACCGAAAGCCACCTTTGAAAAGTGCAAAACACATATTTTTGGTGTTGGGCTGCGGCCCAAAATCCATGGGCTGCGGCCCAAAACTGCCCAGAAGCATTTGGGCTACGGCCCAAAATCCATGGGCTGCGGCCCAAAGCTGCCCAGAAGCGCTCAGAAACATTTGGGCTGTGGCCCAGAATCCTCGGGCCGCGGCCCAAGAAAATCCAATTTCTAGCTGAACTTTCAAAAATAATAACTAATTCAGGAAAAATCGAAATAAGGTGATTCCAAAGCCAAATGAAATCTATTTAAGTCCTCTTTCAAGGAAAAATATTGGCCATAACTAAAAATCACCACAAAAGTCCATATTTACCAAAAACCTAACATTGCACCAAAACAGGGTCCAGCTTTGATGCCAAACTTTGGACAGTTCAAACTCCCAGCTCAAAAGGCGAAATGACACAAACTTTATGTCCATTTTGAAGCCTGAGATGTGAACTTTAAGACTGAAAAGTTTCATAATTTTTCAACATCATTTGCCCAATCAAAAAGTCCGCACCATCTGACTGTCCAGAACAGACTTACATTAACCAGATTTTCCAAATTTTGCCAATTGGCTTCCAATGGTCCCTAATTTCAAATCACATACTATCCTTACACAATTTAGCTCAAGGAACACATTGGAGCCATCAAAATGACCATATTCATTATCCACGTAGACATGTTCCACAAAAACTTAACATGTCAACACAATATACACACCATCCACCACAATGCAATTCCTTCCATTCCAAAAATTCCAAACCAACTCCCATGGCTCAAAGACACAATTTAACACCACATTCTATACCATACACTAACCAATTCAAGCATTCAAATTAGACCAAAAATCAGGGCAAAAATTCGAAATTCCCAAAACCAAACCAATGACTACAACAATTATACCAAAAGGTATCAAATACTCACTTCAACTTCTTCCCAAAGCCCTTCCTTTGATTCTCCCACTTTCAAATCCCCACAAGTTCTCAAACTCCACTAATCAAGAATATGAAACCATAGGAATAAAGCTCTCAACCCCTTGAACAATATTAATAAAGGTGAGTTGAGCATTTAGGGACAAGACCTTACCTAAAACTCAAGCTCCTTCTTTCTCTTTCTTGCTTGTTCTTGGCGAAAATGGAGGAGAGGTGAGAGGTGAGAAGATGATTAAGAATCAGAATTTTGTGGTGCACTTAGGCCCTTGGCCGACTTGAAATGGAGGAGGGAAGAGAGAGTTGCAATTGTTGACCCCTTTGACCTCAATCCATGGTTCTTGTGTTGACATATGTCAACATCTTGTGCCCCCTTCTAAACACTCACATGAGCACATGCACACACAATCCCACTCCTTTGCTTATTCAATCTTAGCCATTGATATCAATTACCAATGAGTTTCCTCTTCGGTAACTGTCCAATTGGTCAGTGAATTTACCATTTTGCCCCTGATTAACACAATACTCATTAAACCATTAATAATCGCCTTTATATCACATTGCACAACATATACTTCAAAAGTGTTTAATTATCATTAATTACATCACTTTGAAGCCATTAGCCCTTAATTACAATTTGGGATATTACAATTATAGCCTTTGGTAACCAACCTAACCTTGTTTCTCACAAAGATTGCTGATTTGTCAAGTTTGTTTGTGAAAACCTATTTGGTTCCTATGACTGAGTGACCTTTTGGTCGAGGTACCAAATCTTAAATTTGATTTCTTTGAAATTGATTTAACTCTTCTTGCATAGCAATCACCCAAACATTGTAAGAAAGTTCTTCTTTGACATTAGAAGGTTCAATCTCATAAATAAAAGCAGAAAATGTTACTTCATTAAGAGCAGAACATTGTAAGAAAGTTCTTCTTTGACATTAGAAAGTTCTTCTTTGACATTAAGAATTCTTTTTTTTGGTTTTGACACCTTTATGAATATTTCCAATTTCTTGATCAATTTGATGATCTTTAATATGTCTCTATGCTTTTGGTTGACCATGATCATTAACACCTTTCTCATTTTGAAGATCATTTGTTTCAAAATCATTTTGATTTGATATAGTTTTATTTTTCTTTATCAAATCTATTTTTTCTTCATTAAAAGACTTTATCTGAGAATCAAGTTTATCAAACACAACATGAATGGATTCTTCAATAGTACATGTTCTTTTATTAAAAACTCTATATGCTTTACTTCTATTAGAATATCATAGAAATAAACCTTCATGAGACTTTGAATTAAATTTACCTAAGTTTTCTTTACCATTGTTGTGAATGAAGCACTTGCATCCAAAGATTTGTAGATAAGCAAAGTTTGGCTTTCTCCCTTTATAGAGTTCATATGGTGTCTTTCTAAGTGACTTGTGAATATATGCTCGATTTGAGATATAGTATGCAGTACTCATTGCATCAACTCAAAACACCAGTGACATTTCTTTTTCATTAAGTATTGCCCTTGCCATTTATGTGAGGACTCTATTTTTCCTTTCTACTACTCCATTATGCTGAGGCATTCTAGGTGCAGAGAAGTTGTGATCTATTCCCTCATTGTTGCAAAAGTCTTCAAAGATTTGATTAAAAAATTCTCCTCCATGGTCTGTCCTGATAGAGACAATAGAAATACCTTTCTCATTTTAGACTGTCTTAGCAAACATAATAATTCAACAAACATTTCATCTTTTGAAGTAATAGATATAGTCCATGTAAATCTTGCAAAATCATCGACAATTACTAAGGTATATAGATTTCCTCCAAAACTTTTTGTTGGAAATTGTGCCTTAAAGGCCAATCATTGTACTTTGAACATTATTATTTTAATGAAATTTCTCGATTTTGATATCATATTATTTGCATGTTAACTATGATAATTGTATCCTTGTATAATTCATAAAGATTGTCCTAAAATGTCCCTGGTCGATCATCTATGCTGGAGCAGAGATGAAATAAGATCAGTACGACTTTGATAAGATATGAAGTTACGAATCAAAGTCTTAGGCACTTGTAAGAGTACAAGGTGCTGGACCGACCTACTATGAGAAAGCTACATGGATCAAGTCATAAGCTTTTCTCATGTATAACAACGTCACAATGCCCTTAGACCTGAGGTCATCATTGATAAAGGCTACGATCGAGCTTGGTGGTTTTTCATGCAGAGGAATATGAATTATCAAGATGGAATTTGTCCCTCACATTAGTAGAGAGATATTACTGGGCCCCTCGATGAGTGAGTTTGAGAAATGTATGGCCAAACTAAGATGAAAGGAGTTTCTGTCTCTGTTATCAGGCTACTCAGGAATCGAGAAAGTAATGGTCAGGAACAAGAGGATGACATTATCCATGCCTTATCCTTAATCAATATATCGTGTGACAAAAGGGACGTGACATGGTTGTATGACAGGTTGCATCATGATAATGATTCTCATATGAATTGGGTAGTCGTTGTAACCCCCTGCCTTAAATAGCGTAATTATAATTCGATATTACGTAATTAAATTGGTTTAGAGACCGTCGAATAGTTCAAAACTCATTTAGAACTCCCTGTGAAGTAGGGACTTTATAAAATTTTCAAGACTTCTTTCCTATTCCGGTCTCAAGTTCAATTATCGAATATAATCACCTATGCAGTTAATTCACATTCATTCATATCAGAATATCTAATAGCAATCCCGGCAACCCCCGGGTTCCATTCATACACAAAAAGGGTTTACAACCTCTATATAGGGGACTACACAACTACGTTCAACTATTCTTTACAACCAACATAATATGCAGATACCCTATCCAACAGGTTTAACCAACATAACCAAAATAAATGTCCCTACAGGATTCTAACCGCTCCGGGTCGTACGCTTCTCCTTAGAGCCACTCGCCCTGTTTGAAAGGTTAGTTAAAGGAAAGAATGAGATTCAAGAGAATCCCAGTAGTAACAAAACATTTATACCACACATAAGCACACAGCATGTAAGCAAATCATCATACAGCAGCAGCACCACAAATCACACTCCACCCTCATCCCCTTTCTCCGCCGGGAAGGCACACCGCCTAACCCGAACCGTTGTTAGCTACTCAGGGACTATTGGCGTGGCAGTGCATACATATAGCCTTATAGCCCATACAGCTATTCGGCTTTCACAAATGGCCCGTCGACCTCCACAAATAGCCTTTCGGCTCACTTAATCACATATATCACACCTCATCCTCATCCCCTTTCTCCGCCGGGAAGGCACACCGCCCTAACCCGAACCGTTGTTAGCTACTCAGGGACTATTGGAATGACAGTGCTAACACAAATCCACAGATGTCGCAGCATACGAATTCATTACAAATCAACGATATAACACACATACAATGCATCATATATGGTACAAAAGAAAAGTCACTACCTTGTTCCTTTCTGACGTTCGCTGGCGTAGTTGGCTCACGAGGGCGGCAAATGTCGAATCCTACAATTCCAAATGCACTATTTAGACACTTCCATAGTGTTACTTGGGGTTATATGAGTCTATAATGAAAATTTACAAAAATACCCCCGGGGACCCGGCCCGGGCCCGCCGTACCCGGTCCGGTTGCACTTTTCCCGAAATTCTAATATGGGCTTTCCTAACATATTTCAGCCCAAGGAATCCATTTCCGGACTCGGAATTATCAAATTCAATGTAAAATTACGAAATTGCCCTTGGCAGCCCTACTTTTAGGGTTTTAGGGGTGTTTCCGTAATTATGCTTTCTCGGCCTTTTTTGAAAAAGTGCCCAACTGTAACCCCACCTAATTTTCGCCCCTGAACTCAATGGAACCATCAAATCATTGAAAATCCAACTCTAAGACCCATTTCTAGGGCTGGCCGAAATTTATGAGTTCTCCAGGGAAAATCGGGGTTTTACGATTTCGGCTCCGTAAACGCGTTCCTTTCTACTCCTAACCACTTTATTAACCATTACATTAGGTTACAACTAACATTAAGACCCAATTTGGGCAGCATAACCCCTAGGCCACATCATTTCCAAACTTTAAAACCAATGGCAATCCGGCGAAATTTCACCGATTAAATTGCCCACAGCAGCCAGAATAAGCAATATATGAAAGTTTGGAAGTTACCTCAAGCTCCCACTAGCTTTTCCCAAATTTGGCTGAACCCTAGCCTCTTTAAAACACCAAGTTTTAAGCTTCACAACCTTGCGAGATTTCTTCCTCTTTTTCTCTCTTTTCTCCAAGCTCTCTCCACGTTTTTTTTTCTTGCTTCAGCTGCTGTGTGCGACAGAAATGAGCTGAGGAAGATGATAACATATGTAATTCCATGCTGACATCATCTTTTAATGAGATGATGTCATAATTCCCATTTTCGGATTTTCTGGCAGATTTTCTGCCCAAACTTTGAAAAATCATAACTAATTCTAGAAAAATTGAAATGAGGTGATCCCAAAGCCAAATAAAAGGTATTTAAGTCCTCTTCATAGGAAAAATATTGGCCATTACTGAAAATCACCACAAAGTTCCCAGAATTTCATAAAACTCATCACTGCCCCAAAACAGAGTTCAGTTTCCATCCCAAACTTTGGACAGTTATATCTCCTAGTTCACAAAACAAAATGGAACAAATTATATGTCCATTTTGAAGCTTGAGATGTGTACTATAAGACTGGAAAATTTCAGAATTTTTAGATACCATTTGGTCATTAAAAACGTTCACACAACCGGACTGCCCAGAATAGAATTTCACTGGACAGAATTTTAGATTTTGCATCTTTGCTTCCATTGGTTCCATTTTCATACCAAACATCATTCCCACATAAATTTTCACAAGGAAGCCATTGGAATCATTAAAATATCCAAATTCCCATCACACATTCTCCAAAAGTGTTTATTCAACAATAATTATATCCACTTTTAAAGTCATTAGCCCTTAATCACTTTTTGGGATATTACAGTCGTAATGTCTTGCTAGAGGCCGCTTGCGACTTTTTGGTTTGTATAGTTATTGGCCCACTGCCAACTTCATATGGGCTTACAGGGTCGCACACAAGAATGGCCCAACACGAGATAATGTTTAATTTAGGGTGGACGAATTTTATATATATATATATATATATAATATAAAATTCATTAATAATATTATATAGATATATATATTTTCGAAATATATATCTTATATATATATGTATATATATATTATATGATATTATTATATTGTGTTAGTTTTAAATTTAATTTATTAAGATATATTAAATTTAATAACTAACATGATAGAGATATAGTATCTCAGATTTAATTTATGAAGATAAATTAAATCTAATGGCTCTTTATTTGGATTAAATAAATAGGTTAAATTAAAACTGTTGGACAGATTTAATTTAAACTGAATTTATTTAATTATCTCATCAAGATAATTAATTGTTAATTAATTTGAAATTAATGATGATTAATTTTGAAATTTGAAAATAGCCCTCATAGGTTATAAACTTGATAGAGCAGATATATTCATACGCACATGAGAATTGAGAGCCGCAAGGGAAAACCTAGGAGACATTAGAGGCATTAGCACGCAGTCTCGGTGGGAGAGCATTCGTATGGATACCGGTAGAGGGAGCGGACTTGACGTGTTGGCTCCTAGAGATCGTGAAAACTCTGAATCATCAAAAGGTATGAATCCTTCCAACTTGGTTTAAACACCATTGATAAATCCTCGATTAGGATCTGTGAAAATTTTTAAAATTCTTCCGCTGTGCCTACCGATCCTACACTTTTTACTCTCGCTGAACCTACCAAATCCATTGAAATAATTGTAAAGGCTTGGAAGAAGAAATCTCATACTTTGTTTTGAAAGAAGATTTAGTTTGTTCGCCTTTTTGACAAGCATCACAAATCATGATATCTTTAAGTTTAGGAAGACCAACAACTAAATCTTTTGTAATCACTTTGTCAAGTTGGTTCATGTTAACATGAGCCAGACACTTATGCCATAACCAACTCTTCTCTGATTTACTAAGAAAACAATTTTCAGAAGAATTTGAATTTAAATCAATAGTATAACATTTACTGTCCTTTTGAGCTCGGATCTTTGCTTTGATGGATTCTTTGTTAAGTAGTAGATCCTTCTTGTTTACTATCAAGCATTCCTCTAAATCAAAGAGTACCAGTTATCTTTGTCAGTGCTTTGACTCATACTTAGGAGGTTGTGGCATAATCCTTCAACATAATATACATCATTGATTTGTGTTAGATCCCAAGTTTTGATGATAACAAAAAGTCAATTGTGTGCAAATCATGTTTTTAGAAGATTAAGAAAAGTTTACAAAGTTACCAAATGCATACTTGATGTGTTACTGATATCTGCTGTGAAATTGCACTTGAGTGCTCAAGCATAAAGTTTGCACTCGAGCATAGATCACCTCTGTGCTCGAGCATGTGCGAGAGAAAGCCAGAAAGTATGTACCCGAGAGGCATTCTCCCATTGTATTCACTAGATCACTCGAGCAGAAGGTATGCACTCGAGCACACATGCGAGTGAGGGCATGCGAGTGTTTAGCCGAGAGCAAGTAATGGCATGCTTCCTTTGTTCACTCAAGCAGAGACACCAATGCTCGAGCATGAGCATTCTGTGCTCGAACAAGGGACTGCGGGTACTTGGCCGAGAGTCATGAAGTTCAGAGATGTACAAGTGTGCTCGAGCACACTCATTTATGCTCAAGTGACACATCATTGCTTGCGAGTGAAAATTTCATCCCTCTCCAAATCTGTTGCGAGTGCTTGTTCAAAAGGTATAATTCTTGAGAATATTCTTCTCACTCGAGCAGGAGTCTTTGTGCTCGAGTGAGGGCCCACATCACTCGCGAGTGAAAATTCTATCCCTCTGAAATCCTGATGCGAGTAATGGTTTTGAGAGCATATTCCTTGAGAATATGCGTCTCACTCGAGCAGAGGTAAGTATGCTCGAGTGAGGGTCCATATCACTCGCGAGTACAAATTCTCACTCTTGTCAAAATGGTATGCGAGTGATGACCCGAGAAGACATTCCCTGTGTAATTTGTAAAGATCACTCGAGCAGAGGTTTTGTGCTCGAGTGAGACCCCTCTTCACCCGCGAGTGAAGATTTTGTGTCTCTGAAATTTATGCAAGCACAACCCGATAACAGAGGCATATGAAGGAAAATAGGAGATCACTCGAGGTGAGCCTTTCATGCTCGAGTGATGCCCTGTTTGACCACCGAAAATGCTAAGTATCACAACGTTCATTACGAATATGGTTTATTGTTTCAAAATCATATCATCATTACTTTTTATCATTGTTTAACATTGTTTTGATTGTTTTAAAAGTATGATACAGGAATATGAACGTTTGAATTGAACCACATGAGGAAAGTAATACAACGGCAGACAAGATGATTATAAACACGCTGGCACCTACCGCACTTAGATTATTCAAATATGCACGTGTCTGCCAATACTTTCAAATGTCCCTCTCCACAAATAAAGGATTTCCAAATGGGCAAAAACTGGAGCAACTATATATATACAGAGACTCAAGGAGAAACCACAACAACGTAGCACATGCATTCATAAGCTCATACCAAGTTTCTGCTATTCATCATTTTTCTCTGTATACACATTGATCTTCAGTGTTCAGTCATTTGCTCTGTAAGAGAGTCCTCATTCAATTCAAAATTCTGTGTAATTGATCTCAAGGTATTGGGACCTTGAGTGGGGTGTTTTTCCTTATGAGAGAAGCCGTTGAGAGAATTTCTTGTTGTGTCTTCCACTCTTAAGTCTTATAAGATACAAGCAGAAGAGAACGTTGCTGCTCGTAAGACTTACAGTTGTGTAAGCAGGAGAGAACGTTGCTGCTCATAAGTCTTGTATACATAAGCAAGTGAGAAGAGTCATAGGTTGTTTTTCTGCACGTAAGACTTGTCGTAAGGGGGAGAGAAATTTCTTGTTGAGAGAATATTTCTGCTCGTAGTCCGTTTAAGGACGATTGTTGTTTTGTGGCGTTCTGAGAGCCCATTGAATCTTGGAGATATAGTGAAAAGCTCAGTAGGTCTTGATCTCTGAGGACTGGACGTAGGCCTGGTTGTTAGGCCGAACCAGTATAACTCTCTGTGTTCAAATCTTCTCAACTCTACTCTATCTACTATATTTTTCATATCACCACATCAAGCGAAAAATTTATAACATCACCCAATTCACCCCCCTCTTGGGTGAAGCTTGCCTCTTACAATTTGAACTCTATCTGATCTTCCCATTTCACCAATTCCAGTAATGCATCCAGATTGGTCACTTCCAAAAGTTACTTCCTCTTTCTTTGGTTCCAGTATGGTGAACTTATTTCTATTACCAATCATGTGTCTTAAGAATCCACTATCAATGTACCACTTGTTTGGCCATGGTGCTTTGAGACATACCTAGAGTGATATGATCAAGCTTTAGGTACCCATACTTTCTTGGGTTCTTCATGGTTAGTATGAATTACTCTTGGTACATGCGTCCCTTTCAGAACCCATTTGTACGTGCCAATAATCTTGCCCTTAATAAAATGACATGATGAAGTATATTGGCCTTTCTTATTGTAGTAATTACATGATGCAAATGGATTTAAAGTATGCATGGAATTCTTAAAATATTTGAGGTATGCCTTATTGCCTTTCTTCTTCTTTCCTCTGTTTTTATTCTAATTCGAATTATATCTATTTCCAGATTTATCATGAGTGAATCTTTATGATTTCAAGATTACTTTTAGAGTTTAACTTCCTTTAGTAAATCTTTCAAGTGTTTTTGTTAAATAACTTATTTTCTTATCTTTTTCTTCACATAATGCACATGAAGAGATGACAACACTTTCTAGCTCTTTTACTTTCTTCTTATGACTAATAATTTCTTTAGCTACCTTGATGAATTCAGTATGCAATGCATTATATTTAGATAATAACTCATCATAAGTTAGTTTAGAGTTATTTACCTCAGAGTCCGATTCTTCTTTCTTGCCTACCAAGCATAGATTTACAACTTCGTCATTGTCGCTTTCTTCATCTGACGAGCTATCACCCCATATGGATGATATGTATGCTTTTTTTTTCTGCTTCTTCTTGTCTTTATTTTTAAAGCATTCAGATTTGATATGTCTAGGCTTTCCATATTTGTAGCATACTTTCTATTGCTCCTTTTTTTCTTTCTTGCTTGGTCCACCTTGGTAATTCTTGAAGTTCTTTTTGACTCTTTTATAGAACTTCTTGAATTTTCTCATGATCATTCACATATCATCATCATCAGGAACATCTTCATTTTTTGAAGAATCATCTTCCTTGATGACTTTGAGGGTGAGTCCTCTTTTCTTTTTGTCATTGAACTCTTCTAGTTCTTCCTTGAATTCCAGCTTTCCTTCATACTCAGAAAGACTTCCAAATAGAGCAGCTACATATCTCATTGATTCGCCTTTAGCTTCTTCGATAGTTGTCACCTTTGCTTCCTATTTTTTCATAAGAATGTTAAGGATCTTTCTTACCTGGGAATTTTGATCAAATGTTTTCCCAAGTGCTAATAGCTGAATAACAAAAAGAGTATACCTGAGTTCAAATTTAGAGATCCTTTCTCCAGGTTTCATCCAAAAAAAATCATACTCTGTGATTAAAGTATTAACTCTATTTTCTATGATTCTAGATGTACCTTCGTGAGCAATTCTTTGGCTGTGACTAGTGTGAAAATTCAAAAATACTCCTGGCTGAGATCTCTCTATATCATTCGAATAGCTTTACTATTTAATGTTACTAACCTCTTGTCATCGTCATCAAATTCCTCTAGACTCTTTTTCACAACTCTATCTTTGATTTCCTTCTTTGGAGCATAATCACCATCTTGTACTACATTCCATAGACCATATTCATTAGCCATCATGAACATTCTACACTTAGCTTTCCCAAACGAAAAATGTTCTCTAGCGAAACCAGGAGGTATAGTGATGGAAGCTCCATCTTGAAGAATGTTCTCATCTATTGTTGGTTTTACTGGATCCTTCTCAAGCTATTAGGCTCTTCGGAGAAGACCTCACTCTTATACCAAATGAAAGAGGCAAGCTTCACCCACGAGGGGGCTGATTGAGCAATGAGATAAATTTTTCAGTTGATTCGGTGATATGAAAATTACTGTAGATAGAGTGTGTTGAGAAGATTAGCACACACAGAGTAACATTAGTTCAGCTCAAAACCCAAGCCTACATCCAGTCCTCAAAGATCAAGACCTACTTAGATTTTACTATTCTTCCATGATTCAATAGGCTCTTGGAATCCCACAATACAATAATCGTCCTTGTATGGACTACGGTTAAAAATATTCTAATACCTAGAAGATTCTCTCCCCCTTACGACAAGTCATATATGCAAAAACTGTCATGCTCTTATTTTAATTTCACCTTTACCAGAGTATTCATGGAAAATGATATGCGATTCGGTGGGCAACACAGAAATAGCATAATTATACTTATAATATGTGCATGATTACAAAAAATCCTTATAAGGGTTCATATATGATACTTACAATTAAGGTAGCCGCACAGGGCTATTAGGGTGTCTAAACCCATCCCAGTGAAACGAAGACTTCTTCCCGTCTTTGCTCCACTACTGCAACCCTATCTTGGGATGTTCTCTTCTCTGATTTCTGTATACCTTCTATATTTTCCTGTCTAAATTGTTGGTAAGGAAGGGTGAGATTCAAGAGAATCTCAGTAGAAAAACAGTACTAATATGCATGCAAGATAAGTGCTTAATGCATGACATGCTTGCATTACATAAATCATGCTCACACAATGACATATCTGTGTGCTCAATATTTCAAACAACATACTTATGGCCATGACATAAATAGAAACAGAGCTTCAATCATTCATATATGTTCACATAATCAAGCAAAGCAATAATATGCATCAATACACCAGCACAAATATCAAATATATGCAGGAGAGGTAAGTTTCCTACCATAGACCTTTTCCACCTCGAACCGTGTGCTTTGATTCGCGTGCCAATCCCTCGGGCTTTCAACTTGGTCCTAAAATGTCAAATGTACCAGTTTAGACACTTCCATAGTGTTTTTGGTGATTATACAGGCCTATCATAAAAATTTACCAAAATGCCCTCGGGACCGGACCGGACCGGACCGGCCCCACCGTACCCGGTCCGACTATACTTTTTCCTAAATTTTGACAGGGGCTATTCTTAGATATTTTCACCTAAGGAATCCATTTCCGGCTGAGGAATTATCAAATACATTGTCAAATTACAAAAATACCCTGACAGGCCTTATTTCAGGGTTTCAGGGGCGTTTTCGTATTTATGCTTTTTCGGGCTTTTTCGAAAAAATGAGCAGTGGTAACCCCACCTAATTTTTCCTCCTGAACTCAATCAAACCATAAAATCATTAAAAATCCAATTGTAAGCCCATTTTCTAGTACTGGCCAAAATCTGAGAAACTCCAGGGAAAATTGGGGTTTTTCAAATCCGACTCTATAGACGTGTTCCTTTATACACCTAACCACTTTATTAACTATTTAATTAGGTTAGAACTACCATTTAGACCCAATTTTGGCAGCATAGCCCCTAGGCCATGTCATTTCCAAAAATTCAAGCCAAAGACAATTCGGTGAAATTTCACCGATTAAATTGTCCACAACATCGAGAATAGTCAATATACGAAGGTTTGGAAGTTACCTCAAGCTCCCTCTGGCTTCTCTCAAAATGGCTAAAAACCCTAGCCTTAGAACACCCAAATTTGTGCTTCCAACACCTTACAATACATGAAAGAGAAGCTTAGGAATATGGTTATACGCGTTAGGTACGAATTCACTGAAGAAATCGACATACCTCACGAGATTTCTTCTCTTTCTCTCTCTAAAAGCTCTCAACTCTTTCTCTCTCTTGTTGCAGTACTAGGCATGGTTTTGGGGCTAATGGAGGAGGTGGATGATATATGATTTAATATTATTTTCTATTTATTTACTAAATTTCCAATAATTTCAGAATTTTAAAAAATTTTGGCATATTTCTGTCTAAATTTTGAAAAATCATAACTAATTCTAGGAAAATTGAAATGTGGTGATCCCAAAGCCAATGGAAATCGATTTAAGTCCTCTTTATGGAAAAATACGGATAAATGCAGTTCATAACCACAAATATACATAATTGCACAAAAGCATATATTGCTCTAAAACAGATTCCAGTTTCAATCCCAAACTTTGTAAAATCATAAATCTTAGCTCACAAATTGAAATGACACAAATTATATGTTTATTTTGAAGCTTGCCATGTGAACTTCAAGACTAGAAAGTTTCAAAATTTTTAGACACCATTTGCTTATTCAAAATGTCCATACCAACTGATTACCCAGTATAAAGTTTCAATGGATAGAATTTCCAACTTTTGCACAATTGTTCCCAATAGTTCCAATTTCACAACAAACACACTCCCCACACAAATGTTAACAAGGAAGCCATTAGAATCACTAAAACAACCAAATTCTCATTACATCCACTTTTGAAGTCATTAACCCTTAATCAAAATTTGGATATTACATTTCTCCCCTTGTACAATAAATTTTGTCCTCAAAATTTGTTACTCCACTTAGGACTTTAGCTTTGGCAATATTGCTCCACCACCACCCCATAACAACAATAATGCCATGACTTATCACACATATCAACACAAGACAATTGCCAAATAAATGCAATTGTCACAATGTACGATTGCCATAAAACATCATTATTGCACAACAAATTGCCTCTAGCAGTAATCGCCAATAAGCACAATCGCGACAAAACACCATCACTGCATTTATACCCTCATTGTAGTAGTACAATCATCACATGCAGTTGGGAGGCATATGCCACACTCCGCTCAATCTAATCATCCCTTCAGGAGTAACTCAAAATACCATAGGTTGACTATGCATAAACGACAGCACTCACGACTGTATACACAATACGATAGCTTTTGCTGTAATCACAATAAGGACAACTTTTGATGTATAATGATAGCTTTCGTTGTAATCACAATAACAACAGCTTACGCTATATAATGACAGCTAGTGCTGTATTCACAATAACTACAACTTTTGATATAATCACAATAACGACAGCTTTCGCTATATTCACCATAACGACAACTTTCATTGTATAATGACAACTTTCACTATATTCACCACAGTGACAGCTTTTACTGTATAATGACAGCTTTCGCTGTATTCACATATACCTTAGCTTTCGCTGTTTGTAAAAATACCTCAGTTTTCACTGTTTGTAAAGAAACCTTAGCTTTCACTATTTGAAAACACACCTCAGCTTTCGCTGGTTGTAAAAATACCTCAACTTTCGCTGTTTGCAAAAATACCTCAGCTTTCGTTGTTTGAAAAACTTCACAATATTACCCTTACCCATACACCCCCTAGTGACTCCGCTAGTGGTAAACGGGACTTTTGGATATTAACTACATACGACCACTCCGGATTCTCTGTCTCTTCTATCTGAAGCACCCTACAGTAACGGTCCACCTAAAGTCTCAGTCTCTTTTATCTAGTAACCAACCAGAAGTTTTAATCCATTAAAACCACCTTCATCCTATTTAACCGTCAGGGATGCACACAGCCCTCACCAAAATCGTTGTTAGCTAACAGAGGACTATTGGCATGGTCACACTCTATCCTCATCCTCTTTCACCATTGGGGATGCACACCGCACCGCAATCACCCGAATCATTGTTAGCTATCGGAGGACTATTAGCGTGGCAACATGACTCAAATGAATATACACATAGTTTTGTAGTAGACTCTAGTTTTATGCAACGCCTTTCGGCTTTAGGTCAATATAGGTGCAACTAGCATGGTGGCTAGCCATGCTCGCCATGCTAGGGTAAGTGCCCTTACAAGTGAGAACCCCCGATCATGTAGTCGAATTCTCCATCAGCTGAACTAGCTCTGCTCTACTACCCAAGTCCTACCTCAATCTCAACCTATTCATAACATAATACACGCCATCAATTAAGCTGGGTAGGGCATACCTAAACCCTTGCTTGTTAACAACACATCACAGTACACCGTAAAATCAAACTGGGATCTTTTAGAACCCCTTCTTACACAATAACATGGCCCCGAAATTTTACTTCTAGAAGCCATAATCAACACGATGTTAGCAATTAACGTTCCTATAGCTCTATTATATGATTCAATTTCACGGTGACTGCACTCTACAGTTCGTTGTCAAGGCAGCTGCATACTAGGGTTTGTCATCACAGTGGCTCAACACTATGGTACTGTACTCGATGCTTCAGTCTGTCAACTGACTGGTCAGCCCCTTTGGTCAGAATTCTCCGTAGGTAGCCCTCTCCGATCTAAATCCTCCACAGAATAACTCTTTCCCTATGCTAGATTGACAACTAGCAATCTCAGGATACCTTACATACATTTTCAATTCATTTTGGTACTCCTTTCTATTACCTCAGACCATCCTAGTCAAGTCAAATTCCTAAGAATCAGCTCAACTATTGAGTTTGATCCTTGGATCATAATTCAACACTTAGAACCTCAATATTAGTTGAGCCGGGAAATTACTTACCTCATTTCCACGGATTATCACTAACCCAATACAAATCTGAGTATATTTGCTAGCCTAAGAGTATACTAGTCCCCTAGGTCTTAGGGCCTTTGGACATACAGGTCTACTATAACATTACTAGCAAGTAATATCATGCAGTCTAGGGTCTATAACCCAATCTTTAAGTTCATCATGAAATCTAGAACCTCAATATCACACAAATTGAAAACTATTTTCCTCAAATATACCCAATAGGCTTGCTAAAAATCAAGATTAATAGTGCCTATTTTAACCTTCACGACATTTGGGTAATATCGTCCACGCTTTACTGAAGGTTCAACATTATGCACAAGGTTCACAAGGTTCAAACTCTATCATGCAACAGAACCATAGTGCAATCAGATTCACATTTCGACCTAAGCACTATTTCAGCTTAGACCTGATTTAAGCCTATCCCCCTCCTTCAGTATCATCAAATCAAATCCTCTACAATTAACATACAACATAATCATCATGCCTCATATATCACCATACATCATTTCTATACTTCTTTATCACAACGATGTTTCTAGGGATTACTGCTTAACATGGAGAAACCCCAAAATATTTACTATGCCTCAAGTTCCCATAACCTCATCAAATGAACCTTTATAGCAGTACTCAATGTAATAGAAATGTTCCGTATTAAAATCAATGCTTATATAATCACATTGTACATTTAAACATTCTTCATATCATCTAATTAAGGTAATCATTAGTCATGGAGAAACCTTAAGACAATCACTATGTCTCAAGTCTCCATAACCCTATCAACTTACTTCCCAAGGGGTCACCTACCTAGGATTTCCCTAGGTTGAGCATGCTTAACTTTTGCGTACCCATGCCCAAAAGTTGATACCGGCTTCTACTGCTTCCATCCACGGGCACCCCGTGATTACCATCATCTCAAAAGACATGCCGGCTATCTCCGGCTGTCAAAATACTATATATGGACAGCACTTGGCCTTTACAATACCCTCCTCCTCAGGTTTCACAACATCCTTAGACCATTCTCGTCTAGTATTGCACCACTAGCTGCCCTTCGATACTCACCATTTCTTAGGGCTAATTCACAAATCGGGAAGATACCCTCCTTTGGTACCTCTTATCCATGCATATTTGCTAGCACTATGTAATCAAGACCATATCAATATACCATCCTATTACCCTAACCACCCCTTTGCTTGAACCGCTTAAAGCTCTGATACCAAAAGGTCATGCCCTTATTTTAATTTTGCCTTTACCAAAGTATTCACGGAAAATGATATGCGGTTCAGTGGGCAACACAAAAATAGCATAATTATACTGATAATATATGCATGGTTACTAAAATCCATATAAGGGTTTGTACATGATATTTACAATTAAGGTAGCCATAAAGGGCTACTAGGGTGTCTAAAAAGATCCCAGTGAAATAAAGACTTATTTTCGTCTTCACTCCACTACTGCAACCCTTTCTTTGGCAGTTCTATTCTCTGATTTATGAATACCTTCTAATTTGCTTATCTAGATTGTTGGTAAAGAGGGTGATATTCAAGAGAATCTCAGTAGGAAAACAGTACCAATATGCATGCAAGATAAGTGCTTAATGCATGACATGTTAGATCCCAAGTTTTGATGATAACAAAAAGACAATTGATGTAAATCATGTTTTTATAAGATTAAGAAAAGATTACAAAATTGCCAAATGCATATAGGAATATTTTCTGGTATCTGCTGTCAAATTGCACTGGAATGCTCGAGCATGAGCTTTGCACTCAAGCATAGATCCCTTCTATACTCGAGCAGGTACGAGTGAAAGCCAAAAAGTGTTCACCCGAGAGGCATGCCACTGTTATACTCACTGATTCACTCAAGCACTAGAGTTTGCACTCGAGCAGAGAAGCCATTCTCACTCGAGCACATACGAGTGAAGGTCCGCGAGTGCTTGGCCGAGAGCAAGTATTATCATGCTTCCTTTGATTCACTTGAGCAGAGACATCAATGCTCGAGCATGAGTATTCTGTACTCGAGCAAGGTACTGCGAGTGCTTGGCCGAGAGTCATGAAGTGCAAAGAAGTGCAAGTGTGCTCGAGCACAACCTCATATACTCGAGTGACACATCAGCACTTGCGAGTGAAAATTCTATCCCTTTCCATTTCTGATGCGAGTGCTTGTTTAAAAGGTATATTACTTGAGAATATTCTTCTCACTCGAGCAGGAGTCTGTGTGTTCGAGTGAGGGCCCACATCACCTGCGAGTGATATATTTATCCCTCTTGATATTGAGAGCATATTCCTTGAGAATATGCATCTCACTTGAGCAGGAGTATGTGTGCTCGAGTGAGGGACCACATCATCCGCGAGTGCAAAATCTCACTCTTGCTAATATGATATGCGAGTGACGACCCGAGAAGATACTCCCAGTGGAAAAATGCAACATCACTCGAGCAGGAGGAGTTGTGCTCGAGTGAGACCCCACATCACTCGCGAGTGAGAATTCTGTCTCTCTGAAATCCTTTACAAGCACAACCCGATAACAGAAGCACAAAGAGGAAAATAGGAAGATTACTCGAGTGAGCCATCCATGCTCGAGTGATGCTCTGCCAGATCACCAAAAATGCCAAGTTTCACAACGTTCAATCCGAATATGGTTTATTGTTATTTATTCATATCATCATTACTTATTATCATTGTTTAACATCATTTTGAATGTATTATAAGTGTGATGCAGGAAGATGAACGTTTGAAATTAGTTGTTACAGAGAAAGTAAAATAACAACAGACAACATCATTACAAGCACGCACGTACCTACCGCATTCAGATTATTCAAACATGCGCGTGTCCTTCAATTGTTGCAAAAGTCCCGCTCCTCAAACGATGATTTTCCAAACGGGCAAAAACTAAAGCAACTATATATACAGAGACTCAGAGATAGTCAAGTACGACAATGAAGCACAAGAATTCACAAGCTTATACACTAGTCTCTGCTATTCATCATTTTCTCTGTATACACATTGATCTTCAGTGTTTATTCATTTGCTATGTAAGAGAGTCTTCATACAATTCAAAATCTATGTTTATTTGATCTCAAGGTATTGGGATCTTGAGAGGGTAGATTTCCTTACGAGAGAAGCAGTTGAGAGAATTCTTTGTTGTACCTTCCACTCATAAGCCTTATAAGATACAAGCAGAAGAGAACGTTGCTGCTCGTAAGACTTACAGTGGTGTAAGCAGGAGAGAACGTTACTGCTCATAAGTCTTGTATACATAAGCATGTGAGAAGGGTCATAGGTTGTTTTTCTGCACGTAAGACTTGTCGTAAGGGGGAGAGAAATTTCTTAGTAAGAGAATATTTCTGCTCGTAGTCCGTTCAAGGATGATTGTTGTTTTGTGGTGTTCTGAGAGCCCATTGAATCTTGGAGGTATAGTGAAAATCTCAGTAGGTCTTGATCTCTGAGGACTGGACGTAGGCCTGGTTGTTAGGCCGAACCAGTATAACTTTCTGTGTTCAAATCTTCTCAACTCTACTCTATCTACTATATTTTTCATATCACCACATCAAGCGAAAAATTTATAACATCACCCAATTCACCCCCTCTTGGGTGAAGCTTGCCTCTTACATTTGGTATCAGAGACTAGTCTTCTCCGAAGAGCCTAACAGCTTGAGAAGGATCCGACAAATGGCAACAATGGGTGAAAACATTCTTCCAGACGGAGCTTCAATCACTAGACCTCCTGGTTTTGCTGGAGAACATTTTTCGTTCTGGAAAGCTAAATTCAGAGTGTTCGTGATGGCCAACGAGTACGGATTGTGGAATGTTATACAAGATGGTGACTATGTTCCAATGAAGAAAATCGAAGATAGAGAAGTTAAAAAGAGCCCAGATGAGTTTGACGAGAATGACAAAAGATTAGTAACATTAAATAGTAAAGCCATTTTAATGATACAGAGTGCTCTTGGTCAAAAAGAATATTTTCGAATATGTACTCTACCAACTGCCAAAGATATGTGGGATGCTCTAGAAATTGCTCATGAAGGTACATTCGGAATCAAAGAAAATAGAGTCAATACTCTAATTACAGAATATGAACTATTTCGTATGAAACCTGGAGAAGGCATATCAGAATTCGAACTCAGGTATACTCATCTTGTTAATCAATTATCTGCTCTTGGAAAATCGTTTGATCAAAATTCCCATCTTGTTAAGAATGGGAAGCGAAGGTGACAGCTATCGAAGAAGCTAAAAGAGAATCTATGAGATCCGTAGCTGCCCTCTTTGGGAGTCTTTCAGAGTATGAAGGAAAGTTAAGGTTCAAAAAGGAACTTGAAGAGTTCGATGATAAGAAGAAAAAGGGAGTTGCACTAAAAGCTATCAAAGAGGAAGAAGAATCATCCAAGAATGAAGATATCCCTAACGATGATGAAATACGAATGATCGTAAGAAAATTCAAAAGATTTTACAGAAGAGGTCAAAAGAACTTCAAAAATTATCAAGGTGGACCAAGCAAGAGAGAAAATAAAGAACAACAGATAGTATGCTATGAATGTGGGAAACCTGGACATATCAAATCTGAATGCTTCAAGAACAAAGACAAAAAGAAGCAGAAAAAGAAAGCATATATATCATCTATATGGGGAGATAGTTCGTCAGACGAAGAAAGTGACAATGACGAAGTAGCAAATCTGTGCTTAGTAGCCAAGGAAGAAGAATTAGATTCTGAGGTAAGTGATTCTGAACCTACTTATGATGAATTGTTATCTGAGTATAATGCATTACATACAGAGTTCATCAAAGTTGCTAAAGAAATGGTTAGCTATAAGAAGAAAGTAAAAGAATTAGAATGTACTGTCATATCATCATATGAAATGTGTAAAGAGAAAGATAAGAAAATATAAGATTTAACAAAAATTGTTGAAAAGTTTACTAAAGGTAGTGAAACTCTCAAGGTTATTTTAAATTCTCAGAAAGTTTCATTTGATAAATCTGGAATTGGATATAATTCTGTTCATGATAAGAATAAAGGATATAAGAAGAATAGTAGAGCATATCTTAAATATTTCAGGAATTGTGTGCATACATCAAATCCATTCACATCATACAATTATTGTAACAGGAAAGGACATTATACTTCATCATGTTATTTCAAAAAAGGACAGGTTGTTGGAACATATAAATGGGTTCCGAAAGGGACACATACATCACATACTAACCACAAAGGACCCAAGAAAGTGTGGGTACCTAAAACTTGATCATCTTATCCTAGGTATGTCTCAAGGCATCTCGAGCGAACAAATGGTATATTGATAGTGGATGTTCGAGACACATGACTGGTGACAAAAATAAGTTCACCATGCTAGAAACTAGAGAAGGAGGAAAGGTAACATTTGGAGGTAATCAATCTGGACGTATTGCTGGAATTGGTGAAGTAGGAAAATCCGATGGTATTCAAATCAATGGAGTATATTATGTTGAGGGATTATGCCACAACCTCCTGAGTGTAAGTCAAAGCACTGACAAAGATAACTGGGTAATTTTTGACTCAAAAGAATGCTTGATAGTAAACAAGAAAGATTTTCCTCTGAACAAAGAATCTATCAAGGCAAAGATCCGAGCTCAAAGGGACGGTAATTGTTATACTATTGATTTAAATTCAAATTCTTCTGAAAGTTGTTTTCTTAGTCGATCAGAGGAAAGTTGGTTATGGCATAAGAGTTTGGCTCATGTCAATATGAATCAACTTGACAAACTGATTAGAAAAGATTTAGTTGTTGGTCTTCCCAAACTTAAATTCAAAGATAATATGATTTGTGAAGCATGTCAAAAAGGCAAACAAACTAAGTCTTCTTTTAAAACAAAGTATGAGATTTCTACTTCAAAACCTTTACAATTACTTCATATGGATTTGGTAGGACCTGCAAGAGTAAAAAGTTTTGGAGGAAATTTATATACTTTAGTAATTGTTGATGATTTTACAAGATTTACTTGGACTATATTTATTGCTTCAAAAGATGAAACATTTGCTGAATTCATCATGTTTTCCAAAAAGGTTCAAAATGAGAAAGGTATTTCTATTGTTTCTATTAGGACAGACCATGGAGGAGAATTTGATAATCAACTATTTGAAAACTACTGCAATAACGAAGGAATAGATCATAACTTCTCTGCTCCTAGAACCCCTCAACAAAATGGAGTAGTGGAAAGAAAGAACAGAGTTCTTACAGAAATGGTGAGAGCATTACTCAATGAAAAAGAAATGTCACAAGTGTTCTGGGCAGATGCAATGAGTACTGCATGCTATATTTCAAACCAAGCATATATTCGCAAATCACTTGGAAAGACGCCATATGAACTTTACAAAGGAAGAAAGCCAAATATTGCTTATCTTCATATCTTCGGGTGTAAGTGTTCATTCACAACAATGGTAAAGAAAACTTAGGTAAATTTGATTCAAAGTCTGATGAAGGTATATTTCTACGGTATTCTAATAGAAGTAAAGCTTATAGAGTTTTCAATAAAAGAATATGTACTGTTGAAGAATCTATTCATGTTGTGTTTGATGAAATTGAATCTCAGACAAAACTTATTGATGAAGAAGAAATGGATTCAATCAAGAAAAACAAATCTATTTCAAAGCAAGATGATTTTGAAACAAATGATTTTCAAAATTTAGAAGATGTCGATGATCATGCTCAACCAAAAGCATGGAGACATATGAAGGATCATCTAATTGATCAAGTTATAGGAGATATTCTTGAAGGTGTCAAAACCAGAAATAGAATCCTCAATGAGGTAACTTTTTCTGCTTTTATTTCTAAAATTGAACCTTCTAATATAGAAGAAGCTTTATCTGACAATGATTGGGTGATTGCTATGCAAGAAGAACTAAATCAATTTCAAAGAAATCAAGTTTGGGATTTGGTTCCTCGACCTAAAGATCATACAGTTATAGGGACCAAATGGGTTTTCAAAAACAAACTTGATGAATCAGCAATCATTGTGAGAAACAAAGTAAGATTGGTTGCCAAAGGCTATAATCAGGAAGAAGGTATTGATTATGAGGAAACATATGCTCCAGTGGCAAGATTGGAAGCAATACGAGTACTCCTAGCCTTTGCTTGCATTAAAGGTTTTAAACTTTATCAAATGGATGTGAAAAGTGCTTTTCTAAATGGTTATATTATGGAGGAAGTATATGTAGAACAACCTCCTGGGTTTGAAGATGAAACAAAACCTGATCTTGTCTTCAAACTTAAGAAAGCACTATATGGTTTGAAACAAGCACCGAGAGCTTGGTATGAAAGACTAAGCAAATTTCTTCTTGATCAAAGTTTTGTCAGAGGTAAAGTTGATACAACTCTATTCATCAAACATAACAAAAATGATATTCTAATTGTTTAAATTTATGTTGATGATATTATTTTTGGTGCTACTAATGAATCTATGTGTCAAGAGTTTTCTAAGATTATGCAGGGAGAATTTGAAATGTCCATGATGGGAGAATTGAACTTCTTTCTTGGACTTCAAATCAAACAAAAGAAGAATGGTATATTTATATCTCAGACAAAGTATTTGAAAGAGTTGTTAAAGAAATATGGATTAGATAATGCTAATGGAGCTGATACTCCAATGAGTTCTACAACGCTGTTGGATGCTGATGTAAAGGGACCTAGCTTCAACATCACAAAGTATAGAGGAATGATTGGCTCATTACTCTATCTCACAGCAAGTAGGCCAGATATTCAGTTCAGCGTAGGAATGTGTGCAAGGTATCAATCCGCTCCTAAGGTATCTCATGCAGAGACAGTAAAAAGAATCTTCAAATATCTAGGAGATACTTCAGAGCTTGGTCTTTGGTATCCGAAAAGAGGGAATGAGTATTTAATGGCATATTCAGATTCAGATCATGGAGGATACAAAACTGACAGAAAGAGTACCAGTGGTCAATGTCAATTTCTTGGAGGTTCTCTAGTATCATAGTTCAGCAAGAAGCAGAACATAGTTTCATTATCCTCGACTGAAGCTGAATATATAGCTGTGGCAAGTTGCTGTTCTCAAGTGTTATGGTTGAAACAACAACTTCAAGATTTGGGAATTTATTTAAAAGAAATTCCAATTTATTGTGATAACACTAGCACGATAAGCTTGGCCAAGAATCCTGTACAACACTCAAGGACCAAGCACATAGACATTCGACATCACTTCATTCGAGATCATGTTCAAAAGAAAGATGTCAAAGTGGAATTCATACCAACTCATCTTCAACTTGCGGATATCTTCACACAGCCAATTGCAAAAGATCAATTCTTATATATTCGAAGAGAATTGGGAATGGTTAATCCCAATGAGTTGTAAGTTTTCTTGTTAAAAATTTGAATTAAATGTTCCTTTTGATGATAATTATACTGACTTTGGCATCGGAGTGTTAAAAACCTTTTTGCAGGTCTGTCACTCGAGCACTAGGAGTGCTGTTCGAGTGATAAGCTGGTTCACTCGAGCACAAGCAGCTCTGCTCGAGCACAGCACTATTAAAAATGCTCTGCTTCTTGACATGTAAAACAGAGGTTAACAGAGGAAATAAGAATACCAAGAGACTGTATCAAAAGTAACAGTGAGAATCGAACTCACTCGCGAGTGAGGAACCCTCACTCGAGCATGATATGAACATGCTTGAAGTGAAGAGTGCCTGCTCAAGTGAAGAAGAAGAATTTCTTTTCAAAAGCTATCCAAATCATGGTTACTCAAATGATTTTGGAGGATTTGAGTACAAAGACACAAGATATGTCAAGAAATCCACAATCCAGGTACGCTTTACATATTTTATTAATTTTTCCAGAAAATCACTCGAGCACTGATAGAACACACTCGAGCACTGTCACTTATATCAGTTACGCGGGAGCTCAGAAAGTCGCACTTCCTGCTCTTACTCGAGGTGTTCTCTCACTCGAAGGGCGTAACTCTTCACCTTCAACCGTTTTCTCTTCAATCAATCGCGTCCCTTTGCCTTAAATCACCGTTACAACTCTTCAATCCTCTATAAAAGGTGATTCTTTCCCTTGGCATTTCTCATTCGTGCCCTAATCTCAGTTTGTTTTTTTTCTCTTCACTTTCAAAAACTGTGAGTTCTTGCTTCTCTCTCACTTTCTCTACAATGGCAAGAACCAAACTACCTTCTATCCCTCAAAGATCCCACTCTCCATCTCCTACTCAGTCTGCTGAGAGTGCATCTGGTACCCCAGAACCTACACCTTCCTCTCCCAAAATCTCTTCCTCACCGTCACCTCCTCCTAAGCCCAAGACCAAAAAGAGGACTCCGGCTAAGAAACCTCACCCAAAGCCTCAAATTTCAAAGAAAGACCAACCTCCTCAGAAGAAACCAAAGGATATGGTGTTCAAGGAACCAATAGTTACCCGGTCTCAATCCAAGGAGGTTCAAGTAAAAGGGAAGAAAAAGGAAACAGAGCAACCTCAACAATCTTCTTCTTCCTCTGGTGATTCATTCAACAAACAACTTCGGGAGGCATTGGAAAAGTCCAAACTTGAAAAGATAATTGGAAAGATTGCTTATCAAGCCAGTGTTTTAAGTTCACAACATATTGGCCAATCAAGTGCCTCTGCTTCAGGAGCACCTTCTGCCTCACAAGCACCAGTGGATGATCACATCACCAGTCCTCCTGAGGGATTCAATATTGAAGAACTAAAAGCACTGCCTTAGAAGGTATTTGATGATGAATTTAGTCATAGACACTTCTGTCCTGTGGTGTATGTGGATTTGGATTACTTAAAGAAGAATTGTCATTTGGATTTATACCCTTATCTTCAATACTATGCTCCCTGGCTAAATATCCATATACTATATTCTCCGACAGTTGTGAAAACCTTTTATTGCAACATGAAGTCTCATAATATTAAGTCTAGATCTGGTGAATTGATTGAGGAAATAGTATCTACTACTGTTAGAGGAAGATTTATTATGATATCTGCCAAGATCATAAATGACTTACTTAGTTATGTTGCACCTCCTCCTGATCCACCTTCTTTCTCTGCCAATGAAGCTTTCAAAATTTTGAGACCAAAAGACCCAATAGGCCCCCTTAATTTCAAACCTATTGATATGCCTGATATTCACAGAGTCCTTCATTATATATATTCCCGAAGCATAGTCAATAAGTCCAAAAATTATACCCATTTTGCTCAAAAGGATTATTATTTGTTGGCCTCTTTCATTGTAGGGCAACAAAGGAATGTGGGGGAGATTATCTTCAACGAGATGAGAAGATTTCGATTTTCTTCATCAAGAAACACAACCATTCTATATCCTCAACTTGTATCCTTCATTTTGATGAAAAACAAGATTTGGTATTTAGAAGGAACTGAAATGGTACTTATTTCGCGATTTGGTAAGACTCAACTAACTCATATGGGTATTAATCTTCCTGTGAGTCGAACCAAAGCTACATCTAAGAGGGAAACCACTCCATCCAGAGGAGATGAAGCTCAATCATCTGCTCAGAGTCCTATTCCTCCTCCTTCCTTCATTAATGTCTCTCTTTCCAATCATGTGACTGCGGCAATCAATCAAGCTGTATCAAGTCTGAAGAAGGAGTTAGTGGCTGAGTATGAGAAACTTGTGGAAAAGATGGAGTCGCAGGTCATAAAATTGGTAGACAAGGCCAATACCAATTTTGAGTTGATGTTCAAGACTCAGGATGAGATGTCTCAGAGGATAACAAATATAGAGACCTTCTTGCACTCACATTTCCCCTCTTCATCTTCGGAGGCGCCTCCAGAGACTACTCATACCTCTGTGCCACAGACTCATGTACTCTTCACCGATCCAGATTCAAATATTGATGTTACTTTTGATCGGTCGCCTTCACTACCTCCCTCATCCTCTGTACCACAGCCATCATCTCCACCAATTGACCCTCTCACTGCCATGGTTTCATTTGTTCCACCTCCTGATATCACTTTTCCTCAGCCCCCTTATGATGCTGACAAAACGGGGGAGAAGGATGTGTGATGATTTCTGAGCTTCAGTGGGATGTATTTGGTAGTTTGGGTAGATTTTCTGTATGGGGTAGGATTTGATGTTATTTTATATTATGAGTTATTATGTTGTTTGATGTTATTATGTTAGTTTGGATTATGTTGTTGACCATTTGAATTCAAGGATAATATTAATAAACTTTTTCGAATTTCAAGTTATTCATGAGTTTGATTATCAAGTTTAACTGATGTTTCAAGTTATTAAGGTTGTTATCTCATACTATGCTTATCTTGGTTGTTAAGTGTTCAGAGGAAGCATTGCAGGAAAACTTGAACTTGAAACTAAAACTTGATATGCATTTGGAAACATTGAAGAATTTCAAAAATTTTCAATTTTAATCAATCCTTCTTAAACTTTCATCACAAAGGTTTTGTCATCATCAAAAAGGGGGAGAATGTTAGATCCCAAGTTTTAATGATAACAAAAAGACAATTGTATGCAAATCATGTTTTTATAAGATTAAGAAAAGATTACAAAGTTACCAAATGCATATAGGAATGTTTTCTGGTATCTGCTGTCAAATTACACTGGAATGCTCGAGCATGAGCTTTGCACTCGAGCATAGATCCCTTCTGTGCTTGAGCAGGTACGAGTAAAAGCCAGAAAGTGTTCACCCGAGAGGCATGCCACTGTTATACTCACTGATTCACTCAAGCACTGGAGTTTGCACTCGAGCAGAGAAGCCATTCTCACTCGAGCACATGCGAGTGAAGGTCCGCGAGTGCTTGGCCGAGAGCAAGTATTATCATGCTTCCTTTGATTCACTCGAGCAAAGACATCAATGCTCGAGCATGAGCATTTTGTACTCGAGCAAGGTACTACGAGTGCTTGGCCGAGAGTCATGAAGTGCAAAGAAGTGCAAGTGTGCTCGAGCACAACCTCATATGCTCGAGTGACATATCAGCACTTGCGAGTGAAAATTCTATCCCTCTCCATTTCTGATGCGAGTGCTTGTTTAAAAGGTATATTACTTGAGAATATTCTTCTCACTCGAGCAGGAGTCTGTGTACTCGAGTGAGGGCCCACATCACATGCGAGTAATAAATTTATCCCTCTCCAAACCTGATGCGAGTATTGATATTGAGAGCATATTCCTTGAGAATATGCATCTCACTTGAGCAGGAGTATGTGTGCTCGAGTGAGGGACCACATCACCCGTGAGTGCAAAATCTCACTCTTGCTAATATGATATGCGAGTGCTGACCAGAGAAGACACTCCCAGTGGAAAAATGCAAGATCACTCGAGCAGGAGGAGTTATGCTCGAGTGAGACCCCACATCACTCACGAGTGAGAATTCTGTCTCTCTGAAATCCTTTGCAAGCACAACCCGATAACAGAAGCACAAAGAGGAAAATAGGAAGATCACTCGAGTGAGCCATCGATGCTCGAGTGATGCTCTGCCAGATCACCAAAAATGCCAAGTTTCACAACGTTCAATCTGAATATGGTTTATTGTTATTTATTCATATCATCATTACTTATTATCATTGTTTAACATCATTTTGAATGTATTATAAGTGTGATGCAGGAAGATGAACGTTTGAAATTAGTTGTTACAGAGAAAGTCAAATAACGACAGACAACATCATTATAAGCACACACGTACCTACTGCATTTAGATTATTCAAACATGCGAGTGTCCTTCAATAGTTGCAAAAGTCCTGCTCCTCAAACGATGATTTTCCAAAGGGGCAAAAACTAAAGGAACTATATATACAGAGACTCAGAGATAGTCAAGTACGACAATGAAGCACAAGAATTCACAAGCTTATACACTAGTCTCTGCTATTCATCATTTTCTCTGTATACACATTGATCTTCACTGTTTATTCATTTGCTCTGTAAGAGAGTCTTCATACAATTCAAAATCTATGTTTATTTGATCTCAAGGTATTGGGATCTTGAGAGGGTAGATTTCCTTACAAGAGAAGCAGTTGAGAGAATTCTTTGTTGTACCTTCCACTCATAAGCCTTATAAGATACAAGCAGAAGAGAACGTTGCTGCTCGTAATACTTACAGTGGTGTAAGCAGGAGAGAACGTTGCTGCTCATAAGTCTTGAATACATAAGCAAGTGAGAAGGGTCATAGGTTGTTTTTCTGCACGTAAGACTTGTCGTAAGGGGGAGAGAAATTTCTTAGTAAGAGAATATTTCTGCTCGTAGTCCGTTCAAGGATGATTGTTGTTTTGTGGCGTTCTGAGAGCCCATTGAATCTTGGAGGTATAGTGAAAATCTCAGTAGGTCTTGATCTCTGAGGACTGGACGTAGGCCTGGTTGTTAGGCCGAACCAGTATAACTTTCTGTGTTCAAATCTTCTCAACTCTACTCTATCTACTATATTTTTCATATCACCACATCAAGCGAAAAATTTATAACATCACCCAATTCACCCCCCTCTTGGGTGAAGCTTGCCTCTTACATGACATACTTGCATTATATAACTCATGCTCACACAATTACATATTTCCTTGCTCAATGTTTCAAACAACATACTTATGGCCATAGCATAAATAGAAATAGAGCTTCAATCATTCATATATGTTTCCCATAATCAAGCAAAGTGATAACATGCATCAATACACCAGAACAAATGTCAAATACATGAAGGAAAGGTAAGTTCCCTACCTTAGGCCTTTTCTACCTTGAACCTTGTGCTTCGATTCGTGTGCCAATCCTGTAGGCTTTCAACTTGGTCCTAAAATGTCAAATGTACCAGTTTAGACCTTTCCATAGTATTTTTTATGGTTATACAAGTCTATCACAAAAGCTCTCAACTTTTTCTCTCTCTTTTTGCAGCACTAGGCACGGTTTTGGGGCTGATGGAGGACGTGGATGATGATTTAATATGATATAATATTATTTTCTAATTATTTACTAAATTTCCAATAATTTCAGATTTTTACAAAATTTTGGCATATTTCTATCCAAATTTTTGAAAATCATAACTAATTTTAGAAATATCAAAATGAGGTGATCCTAAAGCCAATGGAAATATATTTAAGATATCTTTACGTGCAAAATCTGAATTAATGTAGTTCATCACCACAAAAATACAGAATTGCACCAAAGTCCATACTGCTCCAAAACAGATTCCAGTTTCAATCCTAAACTTTGGAAAATCATAACTGTTAGCTCACAAATTGAAATAACACAAATTATATTTGCATTTTGAATCTTGGCATGTGAAATTTAAGATTGGAAAGTTTCATAATTTTTAGACACCATTTTCCCATTCAAAATGTCCATATAAACCGACTGCCCTATAAAAAGTTTCAATGGACAGAATTTCTAACTTTTGCACAATTGTTCCCAATGGTTCCAATTTCACAACAAAACTTTCCCCATATAAATTTTCCGAAGGAAGCCATTGGAATCACTAAATAACCAAATTCTCATCACATCCACTTTTGAATTCATTAACCCTTAATCAAAATTTGGGATATTACAGAAACAATCCTATAACCTTTATCCCTTGGTTACATATGCAAGTCTTTTGAGAAGCAATGTTCTCTCTTACTTACTCCCCAGTAAGTCTTACGAGTAGCAACATTCTCTCTTGCTTGCACCTTGTAAGGCTTACAAGTAGAAAGTACTCCTAGAAATTCTCTCATCTGCTTCTGTCATAAGGATATCTACCTTCTCAAGGTTCCTGTACCTTGAGATCAAATGAAAATATGATTTGAAATGTATAAAGACTATCTCAAAGAGCAAATATGATAAACACTGAAGTACAATATGAATACAGAGAAGATTTGAAAGCATAGACTCTCATGAATGTTTGTTTTATGCTCTTGTATGAAGTTCTACTTTCTGGTCTCTTGAAACTCTATTTATAGCACATTGGTTTTAGTCCGTTGAATGATAGCCGTTGAGGAGCGAAGCATAGCATTGTAAAGCGGAATTTGTTCATTTGAAATCTCCAGATAATATATCATGATAGGTCTATAACATGCATACTTAGCTGGTTGACTTTGAGCAAAATAATTATGTCCGCCATATTTGACTTACCATATGCATCTCTAATTTAGACTTTCAATCTCCTATTTCACACTTGAAATATATGTTAAATGATGTTTAATAATAATAACAAGTGAAAAATTTGTAAATAAATAACATTTAACTACGTTCAGATTGATCGCTATAAGTCTGTTGCGTTTGGGTTTCTGACAGAGCATTACTCAAGCACACAGTGGCCTCACTCAGGTGCAACATCATATTTCCTCTTCTACTTCAACTTTTGATTTTCACTTCTATGTAAAAAAGGAAGAGTTCATTTTCTTACTTGCGAGTGTTGTAGGTCTTCACTTGAGTACATCTTGTCTCACTCGAGTGAATGCGTATTTTGCACTTGGGCTCACATCTCTTGATAACACTTGCAGCATATTTTTCAAGAGTGTGATTTTACACGTGAAGGTGATATGGGTCCCTAATTGAGTGACAATGTCTTACTCGAGTGCACCATGTATGTCAGCTTCAGGCTTTGCTTCTGGACAACACTCGCACCAAGTTTTGCAAGAGTGTGATTTTGTACTTACAGGTCATGTGGGGTCTCACTCGAGTTCTAGATACTCACTGGAGTGCATCAGTATTCCCTCCCATCTAGTCAAGCTTATGCTCATCACTGGTGACATTATTTGAGGAAGTGTGTTTTCTCATTTGTGAGTATTGGTCTATCACTTGAGATTAAAGCCATTACTCGGGTGCACTTCTCACTTTCAGCTCTTCCTTGTTCTCGGGTAAACACTTCCTGTACCACACTTGTAGGATTTGAGTGAGCTTGAGGCTCTCACTTGAGTATTGAGTCCATGCTCAAGTGCAATGCCATTTTCTGTCTTTGGCTTTGCTCTCTGTCAAAAACTTCCAAGAGTGTGCCTTTATGCCCCATTGCAAATCTAGGCATTACTCGAGTGCAGTGCCTCTCACTTTAGCATTACCAAAAAATGTCTGAACTAAGTGGCTCTCTGTAAAATATTTTTAGGCTTACACTTCCTTGATTTGAGTACAAAATGGATTCTCGCTTGAGTAAGAGCTTCATTACTCGAGTGCATCAGTTAAAATCATAGCAACCATTACTGGACCTTGTGAAATGCATTTGGTAGTCAATTAAATCAATATTTATGACTTGAAAATATAAGTTTCTTACCAAAATACATAATCACCTTTTGTTATCATCAAAACATGGAATCTAACAAGATATCATCATCAAACCCTAGTTAACATCATATTCATAACCACAAGATCATCAAAGCCCTAGTTTCTTATGTTGGCTGAAACCCTAGGGTAGCCATAACCTCAAGAAAAACTCAATGAAACCAGAAGATACTATATTTAAATCAAAGCTTATACTTACCTCTACTCAATTCTACAATCAGTTTTGGATTCTGACAGTACTTAGACTATAGAGGCAGCACAAAACTCCTCTATTCAAGAATCCAAAACCATTTAAATGTAGCTCTTGATGAGTAGAAGTAGATTTGTGAAGGTTTGATCAGCCAAAAATACCCTAAGAAGATTTATGGGGCTGAATCCAGTAAGAACACCTTAGGAAACTCAAGAACACTCAAACTTATCTCCTATTTCTTTTTCCCTTGATTTTCTCTATTTTTTCCTTAATTTTCTAGGGTTGCATGAAATTAATAAGTGTTATAGAGTGTTGTGATGCTCTTGTGGTGACACATGTCAGGTGTTAAAAATCCTAGGGTACCAAGCCCTTCTTCTTGAAATCCGAGGTTCCAGGCGCTCAACTTGGTTATAGTGCCCAGTTCACTTTTTGAAGCATGTCTCATCTCCCTCTCACATGCCTTGGTTGACTTTAGGGTCTGGAGAAGAGGAGCTCCAATGATTTCCCCCGACTTCTGTGTTTGGTGTTTGGGGAAGTTGGATATGTAGCCGACTGGATATCGACGAGTTGTCTTGCCTTGTTGGACATATGGCACCACAAGAGCAAAGTAAGGCTAGGTGGTGCTTCATGATTGGTCAATCAAGGAAGAAAGTTAAAAAGTGGCTTTAATAAAGAAACTTTATCAAAGTTACTTTATACGAAGTCTTCTTGGTTTTGCGCCACTTATATACGAAGTCTACTCGGTTTAGCGCCATATGTATATATTAGTTCAAGAAAATGCCACATGTCTCTATATGGCCTCAAGATGGCGCCACCTATGCTATTGCTGAGGGTATACGGTGTATCTTGGAAAATGCCTGATATTCGTGTTAGTGTCACTATATGTCATCTTGTATGTCTAAACTCCATACAAGATGGCGCCATGTTTGCCACTTAAAGAAACACCAAATGTTCTCATACACTCATGAACTAGTATATTTATCTAAATAATTTCACATATGAAGCAATACGAGTTACAAAATTTCAATATATTACAATTATGGACCTAGAATTTGTGAGAGAGATGGTGTAGAGGCAAGAGCTTTAATAAGAGTTAGTAGAACTAGGTATATTGAATATTTGAATTTTGTATATATTATTAAAATTATATAATACTTATAATTTACCAAATTTATTATATTTTATGAGATTTACTAAAATTTTGTAATTAATAAAAAATATAAGTTCTCAATAAGATAAAACTCGTTAATGGTTCTATAAATGCTCTCAAAATAGAAGAAAAATAATATTCTTTAAATAATCCACTCATGAATACCATGTCATGTTAAAGGCTATAGTATGAGAAATTGGATTAGATCGTTGGAAAAAAAAAGAGGATTTGGATTAGATCATATATCTTTAGAGAGTCAAGTAGCTGCAAACCACTTGCTAATTAGGCATATTAAATGGAGTCCACTGATTTGCTTGGTAACACCTCCATTATGGTGTAAAGATCTTTTTATTATAGGCTTGACTTTGTTTTATGCATAATTCTTTGTAGTCTTGTATTTAAGAATAACTAGGTTGATCACGAATGTTCCTTATGTCATCCCCTTAATATTTTGACATTTCATAGAGTGACAAAGTGCAGTTCAGTGGGCAAACAAAAGTAGCATATGAATATCTGATATAAAGTACTTGATTATATTATAGGAACTCCCATAGGGTTTGTACATGATACTTACAAATCCCAGAATAATAATAAAATCTAAAGTTAACCAATGATCTTGTTTGAACTAGACCAGAACATTGAGTTACTGGTATTTACATCTTTGCCCTTTGAGCCTCTTCCTTCAACTAGATAAATTACACATTTATGGAAAGGGTGAGATTCATACGAATCTTAGTAGTAACATTCTATTAATCATATAAAATGCTATGAATAAATATGCAATGCACCACATAGTGTAATAGAAAATTCATACTATAACACTTTTTACATACTGTTTAGGGCCAAATATCTATTTAGTCTCCACTTGTCTGTCACCTGGCTGGGTCCCAGACCAAAGCTCAGTTCTGTTCATACTATGTATATCATAGCTTTCTTTGTTTGATTTGCAAATCGAGAAAAAAATTCAATTCTCCCATCATTGACATCTCAAACTCCCCCTGCATTATCTCAGAAAATTCTTTACACATAGTTTCGTTAGTAGCACTGTAAACTATATCATCAACATATATTTGCACAATTAATATATCATCACATTTTCTTTTTGTAAAAAGTGTTGTATCAACTTTTCCTCGTACAAAACCTTGATCAATAAGAAATTTACTGAGCTTCTCGTACCATGCTCTAGGAGCTTGTTTTAAACCATATAAAGCCTTTTTGAGTTTAAAAACATGGTCAGGTTTGGTTACATCTTCGAAACCTAGAGGTTGCTCAACATATACTTCTTCCATGATGTAGCCATTTAGAAATGCACTCTTTACATCTATTTGATAGAGTTTGAATCCTTTGATGCAAGCAAAGGCTAAAAGTACTTGTATAGCTTCCAATCTAGCCACTGGAGCATACGTTTCCTCATAATCAATCCCTTCTTCTTGATTATAGCCTTTTGCCACCAATCTTGCCTTATTTCTGACAATAATTGCGGATTCATCAAGTTTCTTCTTGAATACCTATTTAGTGCCAATGATCGGATAATCCTTAGGTCGGGGTATCAAATCCCAAACTTGATTTCTTTCAAATTGGTTTAGTTCTTCTTGCATTGCTATAACCCAATCATTATCTGATAGGGCTTCGTCAATGTTAGAAGGTTTAATTTCAAAAATGAATGCAGAAAAACTCACTTCATTGAAAATTCTATTTCTAGTTTTGACTCCTTCATTTACATCTCCTATGACTTGATCTAGGGGATGACTCCTATTGTATTTTGAGCCTTTAGGTTGTCCTAGTGACTGATCTTCTTCCTTGGTTTGATCAACTTCTGGAATAAGAGATTTAGAAATAGATTGACCATTTTCTTGATTTAAAACAACTTCTTATTCATCATCAATGGTTTTGTCAGAGGATTCAAATTTATCAAATATAGTGTGAATTGATTCTTCAACAACACATGTTATTTTATTGAAAATTCTGTATGCTTTACTTCGGTTAGAATATCCTAGGAAAATTCCTTCATCTATTCTAGAATCAAATTTTCCTAAGTTATCTTTACCATTATTATGAATGAAACACTTATAACTGAAGATGTGTAAATGAGCAAGATTCGGCTTCCTTCCTTAGTATAGCTCATATGGTGTCTTTTTAAGTTTTGTTCTAATATAGGCTTTATTTGAAATAGAGCATGTTGTCCTCCTTGCATCGGCCCAAAAAACTTGTGACACGTTCATTTCATTTAGCATTGATCTAGCCATTTTAATGAGCACGCTATTCTTACGTTCCACGACTCCGTTTTGTTGTGGTGTCCTTGGAGTAGAGAAATTGTGATCAATGCCATTAGTGTCACAATATTCTTTAAATGCTTGATTTTCAAATTCTCCACCGTGATCTGTCCTGATACCTGTAATGGGCATACCTTTCTCATTTTGCACTTTCTTGGCAAATTATGACACAAGCCTTCAACTTTTACTTGTATTCCTTTGTCATTTTTTATTTCACCAATTCCTGCTATTTTTCTGGATTGATTTCCTCCAAATTTTACCTTTCCACCTTCCTTAGGTTGCAATATGGTAAAGCTTTTGAAATCATCGGTTATATGTCAAGAGCATCCACTGTCTATGTACCACTTATTGTTTTTGGATGTTTTAAGACATATCTGTAATCAAATACGATTAAGTCTTGGGTACCCACATCTTTTTGGGTCCTTTTAGGTTAGTACAAAATTTTTTCAAAACATATGAACCTTTAGGTACCCATTTGTAGGTTCCTATATTTCCTTTCTTCCTATGAATGCATGATAAAGTATAATGACCTTTTCTATTACAAAATTACAATGTACAACAGGATTTGATGTATGCACAGAATGCTGAAAATAATTCAGGTATGATTTACTTCCAGCTTTCTTTCTTCCTTTCCTTCTGTCTGATTTTAGATCATATCCAATTCCAGATCGATCATTCACAAATCGTTAAGCTTTTAAAATTACATTTAACATTTCACTTCCTTTAGTGAATTTTTCAAGAGATTTAGTAAGATCAGTGTTTTTCTTTTTCAAAGAAGTACAGTTTTCACAATCCTTTTCAAAATTCTCTTTGAGTTCTACTTCAAGAACTTTGTTTTTCTTTTTGAAGACAACTAGTTTTTTAACTACTTTGATGAATTCAGAATGTAAAGCATTATATTCGGAAAGTAATTCATCATAGGTAGGATCAGAATCAGCTACCTCTTCTTCTGTTTCCTCTTGAGCAACTAGACAGATATTGGCTACTTCCTCTTCATCGCTTTCTTTGTCAGAAGAACTATCTCCCCATATGGCAGTTACAAAGGCTTTCTTCTTATTGTAGAATTTGCCTTTTCTCTTTTCTTTATTCTTTTGAATCAGTTCTTGACATTTGAATTTGAAATGTCCTAGCTTTCCACATTTATAGCAGATGATGTGTTCTTTATTGCTTGTTCCTCCTTTCTAAAAGTTTTTAAATCCTTGGCCTTTCTTGTAAAACTTTCTGAATTGTTTTATGATTAGGTTCAATTCGTCATCGTCAAGTTCTTCATCTTCATCTTGTTCTTTCTTCTTTTGCTTTCAGTGCTAGACCTCTTTTCTTCTTATCACCAATATCATCTAGTTCTCGTTTGAACTTTAACTTACTTTCATATTCAGAAAGACTTTGGAATAGAGAGGCCACCAATCGCATTGATTCACCTTTTGCTTCCTCAATTACAATGACTTTTGCCTCCCAGTCTTTAGAAAGAATATTTAAAATCTTTCGTACTTGGGTATGTTGATCATAGACTTTTCCAAGCGCTGCAAGTTGATTAACAAGGTGAGTATATCTAAGTTCAAATTCAGCTATCGACTCACCTGATTTCATTTGAAGTAAATCAAACTCAGTAACTAGAGTATTGATCTAGTTTTCTTTTTTTCCCGAAGTTCCTTCGTGAGCTATTTCCAAGGCTTCCCACATTTCTTTAGCTGTTGGGCGTATGCAGATTCTGAAGTACTCATTTTGACTAAAGGCACTTTGAATCATTAGAATTGCTTTGCTGTTGAGTGTAATGAGTTTCTTGTTATTCTCATCATATTCTGCTGATGTCTTTGGAACTCTCTGTGAATCTATAATCTTTTCAAGTTTGTAGTTTCCACTCTCGATCATATCCCATAGCCCATATTTAGTAGCCATTACGAAGACTGTGAACTTCACTTTCTAGAATGAGAAGTTTTCGCCATTGGAACCTAGAGGTCTTGTGATAGAAGCTCTGTCGAGAAGAATGCCTTCACCCATGCTTGCCATTGGATCCTTCTTAGGCTGTTAAACCTTAACAAAAAGACCTATGCTCTGATACCAAATGTTAGTGCAAGCGTGTCACCCAAGAGGGGGTGAATTGGGTGATACTAGAAATTTCATTACGTATAAGAAAATTGACAGAATATTTAAAGTAGTTGAGAGTAAAGAGAAATATCACCAAAGTGTACACCGGGAGTTATACTATATTCTCCAAGATTTAATAGGTTCTTGGCACCTCAGTACACAGCAAGTTCCTTTACCTGGACACTTGCTTCCCCTTACACGTTGTAATCAGATCTCCAACTCAAGGTTCCATAACCTTAAGTTGTCTCAATAACAAATATTGAGTTTGTAATGAAAAACTCTCTCACAGAGCAAATATATAATCACTGAAGTATAATGAATTAGTATAAGAAAAAAAGCACTAAGAGTGTGTAGTGTGTTAGAATCGGTAGGCACAGCGGAAGAATTTTAAAAACTTTCACCGATCCTAATCGAGGATCTATCAACGGCGTTTAAACCAAGTTGGAAGGAACCTTTTAATAATTTAGAGTTTTCACAATCTCTAGGAGCCAACACGTCAGGTCCAATCCCTCTACCGGTAACCACACGAATGCTCTCCAACCGAGACTGTGTGCTAGCACCTCTAATGTCTCCTAGCGTTTCACTTGCGGCTCTCAATTCTCATGTGCGTATAAATATATCTGCTCTATCAAGTTTATAACCTATGAGGGCTATTTTCAAATTTCAAAATTAATCATCATTAATTTCGAAATTAATTAACAATTAATTATCTTGATGAGCTAATTAAATAAATTTAGTTTAAATTAAATATGTCCAACAGTTTTAATTTAACCTATTTATTTAATCCAAATAAAGAGCCATTAGATTTAATTTATCTTCATAAATTAATTTGAGATACTATATCTCTATCATGTTAGTTATGAAATTTAATATATCTTAATAAATTAAATCTAAAACTAACACAATATAATAATATCATATAATATATATACATATATATACATAAGATATATATTTCAAAAATATATATATCTATATAATATTATTAATGAATTTTATATTATATATATATATAAAATTCGTCCACCCTAAATTAAACATTATCTCGTGTTGGGCCATTATTGTGCGCACCCTGTAGGCCCATATGAAGTTGGCAGTGGGCCAATAACTATACTAACCCAAAAGTCGCAAGCGGCCTCTAGCAAGACATTACGACTACCCAATTCATATGAGGATCGTTATCACGATGCAACCTGTCATACAACCATGTCACGTCCCTTTTGTCACATGATATATCGATTAAGGATAAGGCATGGATAATGTCATCCTCTTGTTCCTGACCATTACTTTCTTGATTCCTGAGTAGCCTGATAACAGAGACAGAAACTCCTTTCATCATAGTATGGCCATACATTTCTCAGACTCACTCATCGAGGGGCCCAGTAATATCTCTCTACTAATGTGAGGGACAAATTCCATCTTGATCATTCATATTCCTCTGCATGAAAAACCACCAAGCCCGTTCGTAGCCTTGATCATCACCCGGTCAAAAGTGATTTTTGACTAGTTCAAAGCTTACCAACTCTCATGTAGGAATCCATGATGACCTCAGGTCTAAGGGTATTATGACGTGGTTATACATGAGAAAAGCTTATGACTTGATCCATGTAGATTTCTCATAGTGGGTCAGTCCAGCACCTTGTACTCTTACAAGTGCCTAAGACTTTGATTCGTAACTTCATATCTTATCAAAGTCATACTGATCTTGTTTCATCTCTGCTCCCGTATAGATGACCGACCAGGGACATTTTAGGACAATCTTTATGAATTATCCAAGGATACAATTATCACAGTTAACATGCAAATAATATGATAACAGAATGGAGAAATTTCATTAAAATAATAATGTTCAAAGTACAATGATTGGCCCTTAGGGCACAATTTCTAACATAGTATACGTTCATGTGTTCTCAGTTCTTGTGTGTTGTTACCAACTAACTATTATGTAAGACTTTAAAAAATATTTGGGTATGTTAATCACATACCTCATGATTAATAAAAATAACCATGATAAAAGTAAAACAATAATTAGTAGTTCTTACCAACTAACCATTATGTGAGGGCTTAACAAGTACTTAACAAGCTAGGGGTTTGTTTGTAAAACATCCAATTGGCTTGATATTTGCAAACTGTTACACTTAAAATCTAGTTCTTTCAGCTCTATGAAAGACATCCATTCTATTAATATATGACTAGTTTTGATGATGTCAAATATTAAGAGCAAAAAGTTTGCATTGTGTATTTATCTTATACTTTGACCAACTACTCTATTTAATGTGAAATATCTTGTAGACTAGTCAATCAAAGAAAGAAGATATTAAGTTTGATTATGAAGAAGAAATAAAAGCAAGAACATGAAAGATTAAAGAAAGAAAAGTTTACATCTTAATTGTCAAGAAAAGGAAGATGATGTCAGTTGAAGTATCAAGAATGACCAAGATGAAGAATAGGAAGATATTGAACAAAGAAGTTATTAAATAGAAGCAGAACATGTAAAGAAAAGAAAGAAGATATCTAATTGGATTATTATGAATGATTAAATAAAAGAACAAAAAATATTAAAGAAAGAAGTTATCGAATATGGGGAGAGAAAGTTAAGAAAAGAGAGAATATATTGAGTTGAATTATTGAGAATGATCAAGAAGAAGAATAGGAGAGATTAAAGAAAGAATAACTTGTAAGATCTAATAAGAATATGAAGATTCAAGTTCTTAGATTTGATATTGGACGTCTCCATGTTCAATTGGATATTGGAATAGCTTAATTTAAAGTTAGAATGCCTTATATGGAAGTTATACCAACTTCACTCAAGTAGCATATCTAGAGATGAATTTTTTATGATCACTTAAGTGAGCATTAGAGTGATTCATATTCTATTATGCTATGTTTTTGTTCAGCATAATAGAGGTTCAATATTTTGCTCTCAAACCATAAATCTAATTGAAGTGAAACTTGTTTTATATAAAATGATACTCAGAATTCAATTCAATGACACCAAGATCAAGCTTAAAGAATATGATATGAAAGAGATATGAATTTTAAAAATTGGTGCTCAAAGTTTATATGTTATTCTAGACTAGCAATCACTCTTTGTATCATAAATTTTGGAAGACAATTCATTTTGGACTAAAACATGTTGCATATGAAGTAGAAGCCTATGAAGTTTCAATGACATCAAGATCAAGCGCAAATAAGTTTATATGGAAGAGATATATATTTTGGAATTTGATACTCAAACATACACCTTGTTCTAGACTAGCAACAATGTATTTGATCATAAATTTTGGAGTATAATACATTTTGAACTAGTTCTTGTTGCCTTGGAAAGTTGACTTAAAGAGATTTATAGGGATAGGTCATTTTCTAGATTTGGAGTTAAAATGACTTTATCACAAGAAAGATAACTCTAGTGACATTAAAATGGCCAGAATTTTTCTTACAAGATCACTCAAGTGACAAAACAAATGGTCATCACTTCCATAACACTCGAGTAATTCTGGGAGTGATGTTGTTCATATTTTTTATCAACATCTCAGATTTTTTTATACTCTTCCAAAATCATATAAACCTTGATTATATTGTTTCTAATTATTCCAAATCATTATTAATCATGGTTTTGGGAGGATTATAAGTGATTAAACATAGATTAAGACCAAAATCACAAAAAGCACTTTTGTGTCAAAAGCTTCAACAACTACTTTCAACAAACTTCCAACGGTCATATTCTCAATGGAAAGAAGAAAATCTCAAAATTCAAATGCTTATGATCAACTATAAATACTGTAATACCTTAAATCTTGAGCCTATAAACTTGAGAATAAGACTGTATCAAGTAGGCTACCAAGCCCATTTGGCAAGAGTCCCAAGGATAAAATGAGTTTTATAAAACTATATGATTTAACCCTCTGGGTTGAGAACGAATCTCCAGATTACATGAGGCTCAATGTGTATAAGTAGTTAGATAAAGGATACCAATATATGGACACTTTGGCATACTTGGCCCGAGTTTGGTGGCAGCCAGAGGCATGTATAAAAGAAGCTTTTGAGCTAGTGCAATGAGAAGTCACCGTGTGTGTTGGTAGTTGCATGAAAGTTATCGGTATCTATGTATACCTGGTGTGTCATAAGACATATAGGCACTTATGTGGAAATTTTTTGGGTATGTAGTGCTATCTTATTCTAGACAGGCACATATGTATCACATTCTTAAAGATAGACATATGTAACTGATTAGTCGAATGAAATATATTGGTGTGGGTGTGCACATGGCATTTTCAAGGGAGGTGCATGTATCCTATATTTATGAAGAAATGTTGGCTTGATGTCATTTCTCTAAGACACGTAAGAATGTAGTGGCAAAATCATAAGGCATTAGGAATACATGGCAATAATTAGGATAAAGTATGACATATATGACAAAACCAAGCGACCTTGTATCAAAAAGTAGCTTTATTAAAGTAGCTTTATTAAAATAGAATTTTGAATTTCTCCCCTGATTAAGCAATCATATGCCGATACTTGTCATGGAACATCTAATATAGGTAAAAAAGCCAGTATAACCTACCGGTCTCTGATTCGGCTGCATAACCGATTTTCCTGGTTGTAGTACTGGAAGCCGGATGAATTCATTAGACTTCCTCTCCTCTGACCAATGAATTTGTCCCACCACAAGAGAGGGGAAGGAAAGATAGATTTTAAGAAGTGCATATACTACCCTGCATTGTTAAGAAAGAGCATCTAGTGCACAGAATCACCGGTTACCTGATAATTCCCGAAAAGGAGCATCCAACACCCTAACTTTTTGTCATATATGCCAAATATTATTAAAATTATTTTAGACCTTCTTGGAACTTCAAAACATCAGCCAGCCCTAAAATATCAAGGAAAATAAGAACAATTTAGAGAAAACGAAAGAAGAGAAAAGTTTTCAAGTTTTTGAGTTATATAGCCGATTCGAAGCCTGAAATCGCGTTTCCAGCCTTCGAAGTCTTCAGTAATCTTCTTTTACTCATCAAGAGAAATGTTTCTATGGTTTTAGATATTTGATCAAAGTTGTTTGATGTCCCTCTATTAGTCAAAGTACTGCCAAAATCAAGAACCGATAGGATAATCGGGTATAGGTAATCGTAAGTTGAATTGTTTGAGTATAACGTTTTGATGTTTGGCTGAATATTTTTGACAGTTCAGTACCCTATGTTTCTTGGTGGCAAACAGCAATTAATGTCCCTATTTGGTATTTACTAGCGATTTTCCCAATATAAAATGAGAGATATGCACTATTTAAAGTTTGTAGAAAAAAGGAAACAAACAGATGTGAAGTTTTAGGACCCTAGGGTTTTTTCCAAGAGGGTGATTTTGAGCTTTAATAGGTGTTTGATAATAATCATGATGTTAATTAAGGGTTTATGATGGTTAAAAACATGTGTTGGAGGTTGAAAGTTGCAAGAACACAACTTGTGTTCCTTAAGGTTAGATTTATCAAGCTTGTGTTCTTAGGATTGGAGCTAAATTTTGATCAATTTGATATTATAAATGGATTCTATGGCCAAAATCGTATAGGGATAGCATGTGGTTATGATTTTTGGATGATTAGTTATAAAACCCTAATTTTGGAATTCAAAGTGTTATTGCTGGATCTGCCAAATTTGTGGCAGTCTGCTTGTGAACTATTTTTAAACGGTCAAAACTTGTCTAATTGCTATAATATTTTATAGGGTTGTATTAGACATCCTAGGCTTTCCAACGATATATATAATATACTTCATTTGACTCTGTATATTGGGAGATATACGCTGTTGATTTGTTACTTAAACCCTGGAATGCATTTTGGGGCAGTGATGTTGGTAATGGGTTTTTGATGTCATTGTTAGATCCCACGTTTTTTTATGATAACAAATATTGGATCAATAATATAAAAGGATTTGATAACAAAGAAAAGAATTTGAACAAAGTAACTAAATGGCAGATAAAGGCTTTACTTAAAGTAAGCACTAGAGTAATGAAGAAGAACTGAGAGAAAAAGCATAGGAAAAACATCACTGGCAGATTTTTTAAAGGTTTACTTGAGTAAGCACTAGAGTAATAAACTCAGTTACTCGAGTGAGCACTCGAGTAATGTTGGAGAAAATGTTCTAGAGGGGCTCTGCCAAAATTTGGAAGAAGTTACTCGAGGGTTCACTCAAGTAATCTGTAAAGTTATATGGACCATTACTCGAGTAACCAGGACAAATACCTTCCAATAGCTCTCAGCCAAGAATTGACACACTTTACTCGAGTAGCCACTCGAGTAACCATTTGAGAAAACTATTAACTCGAGGTACCACTCGCGTAATCTGCAGAGTTATTTAAAGTATTACTCGAGGGATCACTCGAGTAAACAGGTAAGCAAAGCATAGGTACTCTCAGACAAGAATTTGATCTTGTTGCTCGAGGGAGTAATCTAGTAATCTGCAAACTTATTATAAATTTACTCGAGGGATTACTCGATTAGCCTGTGAAGAAAATATATGCTTACTCGAGGGATTACTCGAGTAACCTTGTTTGCCAGGTATTATTGAAAAGATTACTTGAAGGCTTAATCGAGTAATATAGTAAGAAAACATTGACTTACTCTCTGACTGATTTTTAATGAGATTACTCAAGGGACTACTCGAGTAATGAGCATGATCACTCGAGTAGCCACTTGAGTAATGAAGTCCATAAAACATGATTTTAATCTAATGTTTATTGATTTGTTTTCTATATGTTTAAACCTTCACTGTATTAGTATTCTAAGTACATTTGCAAAGAAATAATAAAGAGTACATGCCATAAGTGGAAAGTCAAATAAAATGTCCGAACACTCACCTACTGCTACCTACCGCAAACGGATAGTTTTCAAAATTGAATAACGGTCAATTGTAGCTACACGACTCTAATAGACATGTTTGAAATACTTCCAATGGATACCATGAATCATCTATATATATGGAGCATTCAAAGAACATAACACAACAACTAAGAAGAAGAAATCACACATTAATGAATATACTCTATATGCTCTGTTTACTTATACTCACTCTTTATAATTTAGTGTTTATACATTTACTCTGTAAGAGAGATTTTCATTGCAAAACTCAATATTCATTATTGAGACAACTTAAGGTTGTGGAACCTTGAGTTGGGGATTTGGTGAGCGAGTGTCCAGTTGAAGGAACTTGTTGTACTAAGGTGTCAAGAACCCACTAAATCTTAGAAGATATAGTGAAACTTTTAGAGAAGCTCTAAGGACTGGACATAGGTCAAAGTGGTTGTGACCGAACCAGTATAACTCCTGGTATACACTTCGATGATATTTCTCTTAGCTCTTAACTGCTTTAATTTCCAGTCAATTTTTATATACGCAACAAATTTTCTGATATCATCTAATTCACCCCCGCTCTTGGGTGAAACCTTGCACTAACATTTGGTATTAGAGCATAGGTTTTCTTGTTAAGGTATAGCAACCTAAGAAGGATCCAATGGCAAGCATGGATGAAGGAATTCTTCTGGATGGAGCTTCTATCACCAAATCTCCAGGTTTTAATGGTGAACACTTCTCCTTCTGGAAATCAAAGTTCAGAGTATTTGTAATGGCTACAGAGTATGGATTATGGGACGTGATTGAAAGTGGAAACTATTAACCTGTAAAAGTTGTAGATTATCATAAAATTCCCAAAATGCTAGCAGAATATGATGAGAATGATAAGAAACTCATCACTCTCAATAGTAAAGCAATTCTGATGATTCAAAGCTGTTTAAGGCAAAATGAGTACATCAGGATCTGCATGCTTTCAACAGCTAAAGAAATGTGGGAAGCCTTGGAAATAGCTCACGAAGGAACTTTGAAAATAAAAGAAAACTGGATCAATACTCTGGTAACTGAATTTGATTTACTTAAAATGAAATCAAGTGATTCAATAACTGAATTCAAACTTAGATATACTCATCTTGTTAATCAACTTGCAGCACTAAGGAAAGTCTATGATCAACATACCCAAGTACGAAAGATTCTGAATATTCTTTCTAAAGATTGGGAGGCCAAAGTCACTGCTATTGAATAAGCAAAAGGTGAATCAATGAGATCAATTTTTACTTTATTCAGAAGTCTTTCTAAATATGAAAGTAAACTAAATTTCAAATGAGAACTAGACGAATTGGTGATAAGAAAAAGATAGGCCTAGCACTAAAAGCAAAGGAATAAAATCAAGATAAGGATGAAGCGTTTGATGACGATGAAATGGGCTTGATAATAAAACAATTCAGAAAGTTTTACAAGAAAGGCCAAGGATTCAAGAATTTTAAGAAAGGAGTAACAAGCAGTAAAGAACACGTCATCTACTATGAATGTGGAAACCCAGGACATATCAAATCAGAATGTCAAGAACTGGCTCAGAAGAATAAAGAAAAGAGAAAAGGCAAGTTCTATAATAAGAATAAAGCCTTTGTATGTGCCATATGGGGAGATAGTTCTTCTGACAAAGATAGCAATAAAGAAGAAGTAGCCAGTATCTGTCTAGTTGCTCAAGTAGAAACAGAAGAAGAGTTAGCTGATTCTGATCTTACCTATAATGAATTACTTTCTGAATATAATGATTTACATTTTGAATTCAACAAAGTAGTTAAAGAACTAATTATTTTCAAAAATAAACACAAAGTTCTTGAAATAGAATTCAAAGAGAATTTAGAAAAAGATTATAAAAATTGTTCTTCTTTGAAAAAGAAAAATGTTGATCTCACGAAAACTCTTGAAAACTTCACTAAAGGAAGTGAGATGCTAAATGTGATTTTAAAAGCTCAACATTTTGTAAATGATCGATTTGGTCTTAGATATGATCAAAAATTAGATAAAAGGAAAGGAAGGAAAAAAGCAGGAGGTAAGTCATACTTGAATTATTTTCAGCATTATGTACATACATCAAATCCTTTTGCATATTACAATTATTATAATAGAAAAGGTCATTATACATCATCATGCATTCATAAGAAGAAAGGAAAGATAGGAACCTGCAAATGGGTACCTAAAGGTTTATATGTTCAGAAAGTCATCTGTACTAACCCAAAAGGACCCAAAAAGATGTGGGTACCTACGACTTAATCATATTTGATTGTAGATATGTCTTAAAGCATCTAAAAACAACAAATAGTACATAGACAGTGGATGCTCCAGACATATGATCGGTGATTTCAAAAGTTTTACCTCATTACAACCAAAAGAAGGTGGGCAGGTAAAATTTGGACGAAATCAATCTGGAAATATGGCAGGAATGGGTGAAATAAAAAATGATAAAGGCATATAAGTCATAGACATTTATTATGTTGAAGGTTTGTATTATAACTTGCTGAGCATGAGTTAAAGTGAAAATAAAAACAACTGGGTAATATTTGATTCAGAGGAATGTCTAATTGTCAACAAGAAAGACTTACAACTTGATAAGAAAAATATCAAGGCAAAACTCAGAGCAAAAAGAGAAGGTAATTGCTATACTCTTGATATCAGTAAAAATGACTCTGAAAATTGTTTTCTGAGTAATGTCGATGAAAGTTGGTTATGGCATAAGAGACTAGCTCATGTAAACATGCACCAACTAGGCAAACTACTCAAAAAGGATTTAGTTCTTGGATTACCCAAAGTAAGTTTCAAAAATGATTTGATTTGTGATGCATGTCGAAAGGGTAAACAAACTAAATCTTCTTTCAAATTGAAAAATGAGATATCAACCAATAGACCACTTCAATTATTACATATGGATTTAGTTGGACCAGCAAGAGTTAAGAGTCTTGGTGGCAACTTATATTCATTGGTCATTATTGATGGTTTCTCTAGATTTTTATAGACAATTTTTCTATCATCAAAGAATGAAACCTTTAGAGAATTTATTGTTTTTTGCCAAGAAAGTGCAAAATGAGAAAGGTATGTCATTACAGGTATTAGGCAGATCATGGTAGAGAATTTGAAAATCAAGCCTTTGAAGAATATTGTGATACTAATGGCAGTGATCAAATTTCTTTGCTCCAAGACACCTTAACAAAACAGAGTAGTGGAATGTAAGAATAGAGTGCTTACTAAAATGGCTAGAGCAATATTGAATGAAAAGAATGTGTCTCAAGTTTTCTAGGCCGATGCAATGAGCACAACATGCTATATTTCAAATAGAGCCTATATTAGAACAAAACTTGGAAGGACACCATACGAGCTATACAAAGGAAGGAAGCCAAACCTTGCTCATTTACACATCTTCGGTTGTAAGTGTTTCATTTATAATAATGATAAAGATAACTTAGGAAAATTTGATTCTAAAACAGATGAAGGAATTTTTCTAGGCTATTCTAACCGAAGTAAAGGATACAGAATTTTCAATAAAAGAACATGTGTTAAAGAATTAATGCATGTTGTATTTGATGAATTTGAATGCTCTGGAAAAACCATTGATGATGAGAAGGAAGTTGTTTTAAATCAAGAAAATGGTCAATCTATTTCTAAATCTCTTTTTCCAAAAGTTGATCAAACCAAGGATGAAGATTTGTCACTAGGACAGCCTAGAGCCTGTAAATACAATAAAAGTCATCCCCTAGATCAAGTAATAGGAGATGTGAATGAAGAAGTCAAAACTAGAAATAGAATTTTCAATGAAGTTAGTTTTTCTTCTTTTATTTTTGAGATTAAACCTTCTAACAATGACGAGCCCTATCAGACAATGATTGGGTAATAGCAATGCAAGAAGAGCTAAACCAATTTGAAAGAAATCAAGTTTGGGATTTGGTACCATAACCTAAAGATCATCCGATCATTGGCACTAAATGGGTATTCAAGAACAAACTTGATGAATCCGCAATCATTGTCAAAAACAAGTCAAGATTGGTGGCCAAAGGCTATAATTATGAAGACAGAATTGATTATGAGGAAACGTATGCTCTAGTGGCTAGATTAGAAGCTATACGAATACTCTTAGCCTTTTTATGCATCAAAGGATTTAAACTCTATCAAATGGATGTAAAAAGTGCATTTCTAAATGGCTACATCATGGAAGAAGTGTATGTAGATCACCCCTAGATTTTGAAGATGTAACCAAACCTGATCATGTTTTTAAACTAAGAAAAGCTTTATATGGTTTAAAACAAGCTCCTAGAGCATGGTATAAAAGGCTTAGTAAATTTCTCACTGATCAAGGTTTTGTACAAGGAAAAGTTGATATAACACTTTTTACAAAACAAAAACAAGATGACATTTTAATCATGCAAATTTATGTTGATGATATAGTTTTCGATGCTACTAACGAAACCTTGTGTAAGGAATTTTCTAAGATAATGCAAGGGGAGTTTGAGATGTCAAGGATGAGAGAATTGAATTTCTTTCTTGGTTTGCAAATCAAATAAAGAAAGAATGGAATTTTCATATATCAAATGAAGTATTTGAAAGAGTTACTAAAGAAGTATGGAATGGATGAGGCAAATGGAATGGACATGCCCATGAGCTCAACCACATTGCTTGATGTGGATGTCAAAGGAAAAGATTACAATATTACAAAATATAGATGAATGATTGGATCATTACTCTATCTCACTGCAAGCAGAATTGACATTTAATTCAGTATGGGTATGTGTGCAAGATATCAATCTGTACCAAAGGAGTCACATGCTGAAATCGTCAAATGTATCTTCCGATATCTTGCGACATAGCAGAATTAGGCCTCTGGTATCCTAAAGGAAGAAGTGAATATCAAGTTGCATACTTAGATTCTGATCATGGAGGATATAATACAGATAGAAAGAGTACTAGTGGATAAGGCTAGTTTCTTGGAGGTTCACTTGTATCATGGTTCAGCAAGAAACAAAATACAGTGTCTCTTTCATCAACGGAAGCTGAGTATGTTGCAGCATCGAGTTGTTGTGCATAAGTATTATGGCTGAAGCAACAACTACAGGATCTTGGTATTTATTTTAAAGAGATACCAATATATTGTGATAACACCAGCACGATAAGCTTGGCAGAGAATCCTGTTCAACATTCTAGAACCAAGCATATTGATGTTAGATATCAGTTCATAAAAGATCATGTCTAAAAGAAAGATGTCAAGGTGATATTCATTCCAACTCATCTTCAACTAGCTGGTATTTTCACAAAACCTCTTGCAAAAGATCAATTCTTGTATATTAGAAGAGAATTGGGAGTGGTAAATTCTAATGAATTGTAAGTTATTTAGTATTTACAAAATGTTAGATAGTGTTATTTATTAATGTTTTGATGATTAATAACTTAAGTATCAGAGTTTCTAGCAATTTGTTTTGTAGGATCTTGATATTCTGTTTTGGAGTATGAAAAGTAAAGGTTAACAGAGGACAACATTACTGGAGGGACAACTTCAAGTACTAGCATTACTGGAGTGACTCCTTGAAGTAACTGAATATATTACTTGAGTAACAACTCGAGTAATGGCGTGAAAAATATGGCAGTAAAGCATTCATTCAAGGGGAATTCAAAAAGAAATGCCATAACAGTTGGAAATGAACAGTCATAGTGTGAAGAGACAGATTACCCAAGGGAGCCCTCGAGCAAACTTCAAGCTTACTCGAGTAAGGCCTTGAGTAACTCTAGTTGCAAATCACAAATTTGCTTAGCTCCAGCCCAAATTAAAGAGTCATAAAATGATCAAGGAAATATATATGGGTAATTACAATATTATTCATGCCAGTTATGCACTTGAATTTACTGCATTTTGAAATTTCTGATATGATCACTTGAGTAGCTACTCGAGTAAAGCTGATGATTATTCGAGTAAGCCCTCGAGTGATGTCGGGCCCTAGGTCTATTTCAGTCGATACTCGGTCATTTTTCACAAAATCTCCTCGAGTGATTCTCCTAGTGCTCTCACAAAACCTTTTCACATATTCTTCTTTAATTCATTTCCATCAAAACCCTTTGATTTCTACCTTGAAAAACCTACCAGATTGCTCAGATTCCTGTGCCCTACTCTCACGATCATCAACCCTATTTTTCCAAAAAATCTCAGTTATCTCAAATCAAAATGGTGAGGATGAAAACTCCCAATCTTAGTACTCCTTTTGAGTCCTCTAAACAATATCAACCCTCTAATTTACTTTCCTCTACTCCCACCAAGAAAAGAAAACTCTCTCCTAAACCAAAAGCAAAGACCAACCCGCAAGCTAAGCCTAAGGTAAAAGGGGTTGTCATTAAGCAACCAGTGGCCACAAGAGCTCAATCAAAGAAGAGTATATCTACTGGAAGAGGCAAAGGAACAAAAGAACCCTCTCCTCTTCCTCTGATTCATTTGGTACTCCCACATTTTCTCCAAAACCTTTGTAAAAGCCCAAGCTTGATAAGGACCTCACCAAAGTCATGGTAGCCATTCTTAAAGAAGCCTTCCAGTCTAAGGAAGAAAAGAAAGGGAAATCATCCAAGAAGCTCGAAGAAAAGGAAGAGGAAATCACATTCCCTCCATAGGGATTCAATATGAACAATCTTGAGGAATCTCAGAAGTACCTGAGTCACTTTGCAAGAAGAAATGTGTGCAAGATGCACTATATTGACTACAAGGTTCTTCAAGAGGTATTGAAATTCGAGCTGAGTTCTTATCTTGATTTCTTTATGCCCTGGCTGTCTGTTAAACTCCCATTTTACACCAAAGTTGTAAGGCATTTCTACGGCAACCTTGAACCTATAAATGATCCTATTAGGAAGTCTGTGGAAGAAGAAATGCCTTCTAAAGTTAGAAGACAAATAATTCTAATCTCACATTCCAGAATCAATACCTGGTTTGGAATAGAGGATCCTCTTGATGATATTTATCCTAATCTTGATTCAATCTAGTTGTTCTCTATCCTAAGACCTGGTGAGATTGTGGGACCCCTCAATTTCAATTTGAGTTATAAGTGATTTTCACAGAGTCTTATGGTATATATATTATAGAGCCATGGTGAACAAAGCCAATAACTACACTCATTTTATTGAGAGGGATGTCAGAAAATTTGCCTCATTACTCCTCAAAGAACAAAAGGACTTGGGAGAATATATCTTTGCTGAGATCAAGTGACATAGGTTTGAAAGGAAACCTACTACTCCAATGCCTTATCCTCAGCTTATATCTCTATTCTTGAAGAAGAACAAGATATGGTATATGGAGAGTAAAGAGCCAATTGAGAGGATAACACCAGTTGGGAGATATCAAATTGGGAAGTTGAACTTTGATATTCCCCTAAAGACTCCTCTAGAAGCAAGTCCCAAGAAGAGGAAGACTGAAACTGCAATGTTAGCCATCTAGCTTTACTGCAAGCGTTCGGGTCACAAGTAATATAAAAAGATCGTTCCCATGAGGACTATGACAAAAATGAATTAATTATCTTAATTAAGTTATCAATCAGGTTAGGTGAGAATATTTTGAAAGAAATTTTATACTTAAGAATTAATTGATTAAATTGAGAACTTCAAGAAAGGAGGAACCTAGGATTATCTATCCCCTATCTATTTCATGAATTAATTAATTTACCCTCAATAAGCAATCAAATGAAGATATGTATTTGTCTAAGATTCAAAATTATTTGATTGCGCTCTCTCGATTCAAAACCAAATCTTTATCCTAATAAACTAATCAATCTCTTGTATTAATTTATAAGGATTAACTTTAAACACCAATCTTAATCAGACAATGCTAGGTTAGTAACTATATCTCTATGATACTAACAAACCATCAGTTTAATGTACCTAAACTTCAAGTCTAACATGATTTTACCCAAGTTCTACACTTAAATTATCTTTCTCAAGATTAATTTTAAATGAACAAGACAACTAAATGGTGATCAGGCATTTAGAGGCATTAAGAGCAAGACAAAATCAATAAAAAAATTTATTCGATGCAAAAAGAGAGTAATTAAATAATTCAATCCATAAATATGTTCATGAAAATCCTAGAACGAGAAAATTAGCTACTCATGTTCATCAACAAATTAAAACCACAAATAATAATTTGGTTCATATCAGAAACTAAGAAAAAGAGAGAACAAAATTAATGGAAAACCAAATTTTAAAGCTCTAAATCTCTTTGAATCTTCAAGTCCCAGCTCCCAAATCTCTGCTTCTCGCTCTGCTCCTCGTCTCTATCTCGCGTCACTGTGTTTTTGTCTCTGCATTCTGTCCAGACTTCAGCTCATCGGATCTGTCTTGCGTCCCTGCATTTTCGTCTCATCATTCTATGTCCTTTCTCGCGTCTAGCCCGTGCCTTTTTATAGATGTAACTTAGGTGATTTCTTAGTATTTGCTGCAGGCCCCACGTTTCCCAATCTTTTCTAGATATAATATATCCTTCGCTGTGTAGCCTTTGAGATATTAATGGATCATCATATATTCCTACATACGTCATCCAGAGGCATAATAGGAGAAAAAGTTGAAATATTAAAATAATAGTAATACTAATAATGATAATAATAATAATCAAATCTAAAATATCTTTATCTTATTTTAATCTTTTTTTTCATATTCTTAAATTATTATTTTTTTATCATTATTTTATTAAGAATTTGATATTTATCATGAAATCTCTTCAAATCAGTATGTTATCAAAATCTGATTAAAATCCCTCTGATTTATTATAGATGACTCCCAAATATATTAAAATATGTCTCAAGATTATCTAAAAATAAGGAGTCATTATGCAATAAGTCGAATGGATGACACACAGTCTTATGCTCTAGCTAACACATCCTTTCCTTCATTCTTTGGCACCTCAATGCAAGCTTTCATGGAGAATATTCTGAAGGGTTTCCATATCGACATTACCGATACCAATACAGGGTTGATAACCCACATGAATGAGAAAATAGGTCAACTTGTGGATATGATAGATAAGAGGCACAAAGAGATGTTGGCTGAGCAACGTGCCCAGGGTGAGCTTCTGAGATCAATTGTTGCCAGACTTGATACTATGGCATTTGGCTCCCCTGCTCCTAGTCCTTCTATGGCCTTATTTATTCCTGAGCCAGTACCAGCCTCTGAACCTGGACCTTTTAAACCTAACCCTTCTAACCCTATTCCTTCTCATATTCCTACTGTGCATAGACCCTCTGATATTGGGCCCAATAATCTTCTGTTATCTATGCTTGATCCTGACATATTCGAGCTAATCCACATCACCACTGATGATCTAGCTCAGCCAGTTCAGCCTAAGTCAATACCTTCTCCCATTGCCTTACCTGCACGCACTAAGGAGGTACTTGTGTCTTCACCTATTGCTATAAAGGAAGTAGAAATTACTTCTCTAATTCCTTACCCATCACCTCAGAATCCTCCAGTGAACCCTCTAGAGGATTGTCACACACCTTCAGTGAACCTTCCTAAACCTAAACCATTAGCTTCAGATTCTTCCAGTTTAGATGGATCACATGAATCTTTATCATTTTCTGTCACTCCTATCTCAGCAGTCAAGCCATCTCCTCCTCCTCATGATTGATTCCACCCTTGTGATGAAGAAAAAAAGGGGGAGAAAAGCCTAGCCTAAGTGATTTTGTGATTAATGGCTGAATAAATGTATGTAAAGGAGATATGGGTGTACAAGGCTTTGAATTTTGCTTTTAACTTTGAATTCTAAGTCTGATTATGTAATGAATTCTTCTTCATGCAATTTCATTCAAGTCATATTGCATTGTAGAACTAATGAGTTTTCAATTGTGTATGTAAGGTGAACAAGTAAATAAAAAAAAACTAAATTTTTTTTCAAGATCATTTGAAAAGATCTTTACTAAGCTATTTCAAAAGAGTTTTCAACTTTAAATTCAACAAAAGATTTCATATGAAAAGTATTTAATAAACATATGTTTGAAAACTTAATTCTGAAAACTTTGTTCAAAATCACCAAGTTTTGTTATCATCAAAAAGGGGGAGAATGTTAGATCCCATGTGTTTTGATGATAACAAAGATTGGATAAATAATATAAAAGGATTTGATAACAAAGAAAAGAATTTGAACAAAGTAACTAAATGGCAAACAAAAGCTTTACTTAAAGTAATCACTGGAGTAATGAAGAGGAACTGAGATATAGAGCATAGGAAAAACATCACTGACAGATTTTATAAAGGTTTACTAGAGTGAGCACTCAAGTAATAAACTTGGTTACTCGAGTGACCACTCAAGTAATATTGGAGAAAATGTTCTAGAGGGGCACTGCCAAAATTTGGAAGAAGTTACTCGAGGGGTCACTCGAGTAATCTGCAAAGTTCTATAGACCATTACTCGAGTAATGTAATGAACCAATTTTAGATTAAGGGCTAATGACTCTGATGTTGATTGTAATTAGTGTAATTAAACACTTTTGAATAAATGTGATGAAAAATTGATATAAATGTTCATGGTGATGATTTAATAATCATAGTGAAAGCCAAGGGCAAAATGGTAAAATTGGAAATTTACCAACCAATTGGTCAGTTACCAAAGAGGAAACTCATTGGTGATTTGAGATCAACGGTTGAGATTTGTTGGCTATGGGTTAGGATCCTATGCTATGCATCTATGTGAGCTCATGGTGGAAGTGGGAAAGATGTTGCCAAGTGTCATAATGTGGACCATATGATGATGGTAAAAGTCAAACACCACTTTTTCTCTCTTCTCTCTCTCCTATGTGGTTTTGGGGGTATGGACCAAGGGAAAATTGTACACTTCATCATCATCTCCATCTCTTATCATCTTTCTCTTCTTTCTCCCATTTCCGGCGACCTTGAAGCAAGGGAAGAGAAAGAGAAAGCTTGAATTTTAGGTAGGTAATAGTGCCCCTATGCTCAAATCCTCTTCATTAAACTTGTTCATAGTGTTAAGAGCTCCTTAGTGGTTTAGAATTCTGAAAAGTGGTGATTTGGGTATTAAAGCAATTTAGAAGTTTGAAAATCAAGGTTCTAGTTTTGGCAAAGTGAAGAGGTAAGGATTTGATGCTTTTTAATATATATATTATGATTTTTAGATAAGTTTGAGAAATTCTAGAATTTTCCTTGGTTTTATGTCATTTTGAATGTATGAATTTCATAGTGGATGATGTCGGAATTGGTTCATTGTAAAGCTATTTGAGTGTTGGTTATAGTTTTGAATTGTGGAAGTGAGTTGATTGGAATTGGGAGTTGTGTGTGTCATAGAGACCCAAGAGTTAGATTATGGTTAAAATGGTTTTTGGTTGTTTTAGAGGTTACCAATGTGTTCCTTAGGCAATGTTATATGGGTATGAGCTTTGTGTGGAGTTTGAAAACCATTGGGAGCAATTTTAACCAATCTGAGAATTTTCTGTCAGTTGCTGTGATCTAGCAATCTGATAGCATCACTCGAGTGAGGAAGGATCTTACTCGAGTGCTACCGTGTGTTTTCCCTTTCTCCTTTGTGTTTTGCTTGAGTTTTCATGAAGGAAGCTCGAGTGTACTTCTCAACCCGTGAGTGATGTTGGTGTTCACTCAAGTGATGGTTTGAGTTTATGGTTAGGGTTGTTCTTAGGTTATCACTCACTGGTAAATGTTCAAGAGTGTGTTCTGACACTCGCAAGTAAAGCCTTCTCACCTGAGTGCCAAGGGTCATGCTCAAGTGAGCTTTTCCCTCTGAAGTTGGCTGTGCTCTCAGGTCGTCACTTCTTGTGATGCACTTTTGGGGACTCGAGTGATTTTGGAGTTTTCACCCTAGTGCTAAACCTCATGCTCGAGTGTTGTGAGCCCTTTCTAGCCATGGTTGTCGCTCACTGTCAAATACTCGCGAGTGAGAGTCATTCTCACTCAAGTTCAAGTCTCTCGTCACTCGAGTGAGGTCATCTTCACTCGAGTGAGTCAACCAAAAATTAGTGTTTTGCTTCTGAAAAAGGGGCCTTCAGGGTAGTTTCTCCCAACCCTTTTGGAATATGTTTAGGCCTTAATAGCCACCTAAAGAGTCCTAAATGATAACCAACATAGAGTATTATGGAAATATGTATTGGGAAAAGATATTAATCGGTTGTCCCTGTGCCAGAGAATGTCAAAAAAGATACATGATTGACTCCTCTCTTATACTTTGTGTAAATGTATTGTATGTATGCCTATCATGCATTGTGTTGTTGCTGATGCTGCTTTGTGATGCTTTGAGATGCTTTGTGGACCTTTATGGTGCTTTGTTCTTTGTGATGCATTAAGACGATTTGTGGAGCTTTGTGATACTTTGTGCTTTATGATGTTGCTGCATAGTATCTACCCCAAAAGCGGGCATAGTATTTACAGTGAAAGCTGGCATAGTGATTACCACAGAAACGGGCATAGAGCATTATGATACAGCCGTGAGTGCTATCGATTGTGGCGTGAGCCATGACTCATAGTGTTGCTGCTAAACATGATGAACTTACATGCTTTGTGTTTATATATTGTATGAGTGATTTGTCACTACTGGGATTCTTTAGAATCTCACTCTTTCCAATTAATAACATTTCAGACAGGGCAAGTGGCTCATAAGGGAAGTGGATAACCCATAGTGGTTAGGATCTCTTAGAGACATTTGGTTGGGGGTTGGTTATTTGTTCTTTTTTAGGTTTGGGATTACCGTTTGTTTATGAGATGTAAATAATAATAATTTTGGATAGTAATCCCCATTTTGGGAAACTTTAAACCCATTATATATATACAAGTAACCCGGGGTTGCTGGGATTTTAGTTTTGCACTCTGATATTTATTAATGTGATTTAATTACATATGTAATTTTATCCGAAAGTGAATGTGAGACTAGATGAATTATGTTTTGAACTGTTTTTCTGAATACCCCATCTTTAAGATAAGGGATTATAAATGTTAATTTTGTCTTATTGGTCTCTATTTCACTTGAATTTCATAATCCGGGTATAATTATAGTGAGAGGGTTACATTTTTTGTATCAGAGTTATAGTTCCTGGCAGGGGTAGAGTTTGCTAGGATAGCTCCCATAGTTGGCCTTCATGATAAGAGTCAATTGTTAATGATTGATGTATACACATATATGTTCTTGTTATGTGAACATATATATGATTGTGAAAATTATGTGTATACCATGATTGTTGGATTAATGGAGTGAGTTCTTTGTAGAATGAAAAGAGCAACAAAAGGTCGCTCCAGAGTACAACAAGTAAATCCTGAGGTGGAGATGGTTAATGATAATCCACCAGACCCGCTACAAGAAATGATGGGGTTGATTCAGGATCAGGGGGATATGATAGCTGAGATAAGAGAAGAGCTCAAAGTTGAAAGAGTTAAGAACAATAAGGGCCGGGGTCAGTCTACTCAAGAGGAGACTCATAGAGAAGAAACGACTGAAGGGTTGGCACGACCACTTAAATTACCTCCTCGTGCTAGACCAAACCAGGAATCATATGGAATTCCAGCTAAAGAGGAAAGAGATCTTTAGTTTTGGGTCTCCAAATTCTGTAAACACCTACCTTCGGTATTTAAAGGGAGATTCGATCCTCAGGCGGCTAAAAATTGGCTAAACTGTCTTGAGAAGATTTTTAAGGTTCTTGAATGTCCCTCAGAAGTGAAGCTCGACTATCGGTGTATAAGATCAAGGGAGATCCATATCGCTAGTGGAAAAATTTTGGGAAAAATACTCCCAAAATCTAAAATGTCCCTACTAGCCCTAACCACTTCTGGTTGGCCGCTTCCCTTCCAATCCACTTGCCTTGTCTGAAAATGTTAGTCATTGGAAAGAGTGAGATTCTAAAGAATCCCAGTAGTAACAAATCACTCTTACAATATATAAACAGAAAGCATGTAAGTTTATCATGTTTAGCAACAACACTATGAGTCATAGCTCGCGCCACAACCGACAACACTTATGCTATAATCATAATGCACTATGCCCGCTTTTGCAGTAAACACTATGCCAGCTTTCGCTATAATCACTATGCCCGCTTACGAGGTAAACACTATACAGCAGCATCACAAGGCACAAAGCATCATAAAGCTCCACAAAGCATCTCAAGGCACAATGTATCATAAGGCATAAAGCTCCACAAGGCGTCTCAATGCATCTTAAAGCAGCAGTAGCAACACACAATGCATGATAGGCAAACATACAATACGCTTACACAAAGTATAAGAGAGAAGTCACTACCTGTATCTTTCCTAATGTTCTTCAGCATAGTGGGCTCACGCGTTTGACAGATATCAAATCCTATACTAATTTAGGGGCAATTGATTAATCTCTTTCCCAAATACTTATTTCCATAATACTTTAATTTGGTTATCATTTATGACTCTTTAGGTGACTATTAGAGGCCTACACATATGCCAAAAGGATTGGGAGAAACTATCCTGAAGACCCCTTTTTAAAGGCAAAACACAGATTTTTGGATGACTTACTCGAGTGATGATGACCTCACTTGAGTGATGAGAGACTGGCACTCAAGTGAGAACGGCTCTCACTCGTGAGTGTTTCACAGTGAGAAACAACTATGACCAGAAAGTGCTCACAACACTCGAGCATGGCCTTTACACTTGGGTGATGACTTCAAATCCACTCGAGTCCTCGGAAGTGCAACACTGAAAGTGAGAACCCGAGAGCACATGCAACAACAGAGGGAAGAGCTCACTTGAGCACCACCCTTGGCACTCGAGTGAGAGGCCTTCACTTTTGAGTGTCAAAACACACTCTTGAACATTGACCAGCAAGTAACAACCTGAGAGCAACCCTAATCATAAACTCATACTATCACTCGAGTGATCACCAACATCACTCATGGTTTAAGAAGTGCACTCGAGCTTCCTTCATGCAAACCCAGGCAAAACACAAAGGGAATGGAAAAACACAAGGTAGCACTCGAGTGGGTTCCTCCCTCACTTGAGTGATACTATCAGATTGCCCAGATCGCAGCAACTGACAAAAATTCCCAGATTGATCAAAATTACTCCTAATGGTTCCCAAACTCCACACAAAGCTCATAACCACTTAACACTACCTAAGGAACACATTGGTAACCTCCAAAACACCCAAAAACCATTTTAACCACAATCTAACTCTTTGGTCTCTATATCACACACAACACCTAATTTCAATCAACACACCTCCTAAACTTCAAAACCATATCAAATACTCAAAGAACATCACATAAACTAATCCCAACATCATTTACTATGAAATTCTTACATTCCAAAATGGGCATAAAATCAGGGCAAATTTCCAGAATTTACCAAACTTATCCAAAAATCACTATAATATACCAAAAAGCATCAAATTCTTACCTCTTCACTTTGCCAAATTCATTATCTTGATTCTTATACTTTCAAATTACTCCAACACTCAATCCACTACCTTTCCAGATTCTGAAAGCACCAAAATGGAGTTTTTAACACTATGAGCAAGTTTAATAAAGAGGTTTAAAGCATATGAGAACCACAACTCACCCAAAATTTAAACTTTCTCTTCCTCTTTCCACCTTGGTCGCTTGAAAAATAGAGGGATGAGAGAGAGATGGTAAGAGATGATGAAACTGATGATGATTATGTGTTTCTCTTCCCTTGCCCATACATAAAACCGAATAGGAGAGAGAAGATAGAGAAAAAATGGGTTTTTGTCTTCTAGCATAATCCAATGGTCTACCAAATGCCACTTGGCAATATCTTATCCACTTCCATCATGAGCTCACATAGACGCAAAGCATAGGATTCTGACCCATGGTCAATAAATCTTAACCATTGATCTTTAATCTCCAAATACACTTATATCAAATTTACATCACATTTCTTCAAAAGTGTTTAATTACACTAATTACAATCAACATCAGAGTCATTAGCCCTTAATCCCAAATTGGGTCATTACAGACATGTCTATTGAGGTCTCAGTTGAAAAACCATTGATTTTTGGAAGGCCTTTCATACGCACAGCTAATACTATCATTAGCATAAAGGATGTGTACATAACTATGGAAGTAGGTGATCATGTCATTCGGTTTAATGTTTATGAGGCTATGAATCACCCAATTGAGGACTACTCCCTTCTTGGCTTAAATTTGATTGATTTGGTCTTGGAAGAGCCAATTGATGAGTTTACTTTCCCATTATTTGAAGAATGACTGTCATGATGATATATGTGCTACTATTGATTCAAATTCTTCTCCATCTATTGATTGTGATGATGATGTGCGTAGTATTGATTGCATGTCAATTGATAGCTTACTTTCCACTTCCAATCCATTTATTTTTTATTTTTCTAACCTTGGTAGTACTATATCTTCATTTGATAGTCATCATGGTGTTGGGAAAGAGTTATTGTATAGCTTTGCAGAAATTGAGAATGTTAGTAAAGTGGATTCCACTTTTGGAAGCGAAGCAACATCTATTAACACTGAATCTGCTCCTATGGAAACCAATGGAATCATTGTTGAACATAAGGAAAGAAATGAATGTGCTACTGATGGCATAATTGCAATTCATGGGTTTATGCTTCACATTCCTCCATCTTACAAGTTTTAGACTTCTTTTAACTTTAAGGCTGATTTTATAGGTAACCTCACTTCATTCCAATTATTGAAATACTTAAATTCTCCTTTTGGTAATGAACTTATCAGGTCAAAAGCGATAAATTTCTTTGCTGAAAATTCTGGACACAATAGTCAACCACATGTCAAGACTGTAACAGGGAGAAACTTGGTTCTAATCAATTACTAAACTGTTGCATACCATTTCATGATGCTACCTCTGCTATATTTCACTCTCTGAATGATGTAAGTGGTAGTCAAGATTGCTTTGTGAATGAGCCACAATCTCAATCCACATCTAAACAAGGGGGATATACCTTCAATCTAACAATTACTTGGGATTCTCATAAGGAAGGGAAGTTTCTTGATGTACTTGAGTTGAAAGAACTTTTACCTTCAATTGTGTAGCCCCCTGAACTTGATTTAAAACCCTTTTCCTCTAACTTGAAGTATGCTTTTCTTACAGAACATGATCAATTACCTGTCATTATCTCTAATTCCTTAAGTACATCTGAGGAGTTAAGTTTACTCCATGTGTTGAAGACACACAAGAGGGCAATAGGGTAGTCTTTAGGTGATATTCTAGGTATTAACCCAACTTTGTGTACCCATAAAATACTTTTGAATGAGGGGTTTAGACCTGCTAAATAGCCCCAACGTAGACTCAACCCTCTTATCTTAAATGAAGTTAAGAAGGAGGACACCAAACTTTTGAGTGCAGGGATTATATATCCTATTTTAGATAGTGAGTGGATCAGTCCGGTCCAAGTTGTTCAAAAAAAGAGTGGAATAATAGTTGTACGAAATGAGAAGAATGAACTCATTCCAACAAGAGTCCAAAACTCTTAGAGAATTTGTATAGCCTTTAGGAAGTTGAATAAAGCAACTAGAAAGGACCACTTTCCCCTCCCTTTAATAGATCAGATATTAGAAAGTTTGGCATACAAGTCACATTATTGTTTCCTTGATGGTTGTTTTGGTTATTGCTGATCATCTAAGTTGCTTGCCCCTTGCTGCACAGGGAGTAGTTGATGCTGAAGTAACTTGTGATGGTCTTCCTAATGCCTATCTCCTTGCTATTACACTTTATGACCTATAGTTTCTCATATCGTGAACTATTTTACTGCTGGAGTCTTACCTAATTCTTTATCTCATTTTCAGAAATAGAAGCTGAAACATAAAGCTCAATACTATTTATGGGATCCTCGATACTTGTTGTAGTATTGTAGTGACCAAGTCATTAGGAGATGTGTGCCGAATGATGACATTTCTTTTGTTATAACCTCTTGTCATTCTTTATTGTGTGGTGGTCACTTTGGGGCAAAGAGAACTGCTAGAAAAATCTTAGATTATGGTTTATATTGGCCTAGCCTTTATAAGGATTATTATGCTTTTTGTGAAACTTGTGATGCATGTCAGTGTTTTGGGGGGTTATCTAGAAAGCATGAAATGCCATAGTAGTCCATGTTGTTTTATCAAGTTTTCTATGTTTGGGGCATTGATTTTATGGGTGCATTTCCTACATCTCATGGATATTTGTACATTTTGTTGGATGTTAATTGCCTTTCAAGGTGGATTGAGGCCATTCCTAAAAGGAAGGATGATGCCTCTACTATTACTAAATTCCTACGTACTCATATCTTTTATAGGTTTGGTGTGCCAAGAGCAATTGTGAGTGATTATGGCTCACATTTTTACAACAAATTGATGGATAACTTGCTATCCAAATATGGTGTTCTCTATAAGACTTCTACCCCATACCATCCACAGACAAATGGGCAAGCTAAGGTGTCTAACAGGAAATCAAGTATATCTAGGAGCAAATTGTCAAGCCAAGTAGGAAAGATTGGAGTCTCTGGTTAGATGATGCTCTTTGGGCATATCGTATAACTTTTAAAACTCTTATTGGCATGTCTCCTTTCCCGTTAGTCTTTGGTAAGGGTTGCCATCTACCTATTAAGCTAGAACATAAAGCTTACTGGGCTCTAAAGACTTGTAATATGGATCTTCAAGGTTCTGCTGAGGAAAGGATACTTGAGATACAAGAGCTAGAAGAGCTGTGGTTGGATGCATATGAATGTTCCAACATCTATAAGGAAAAATCCAAATTGATTTATGATCAAGGCATCTTACAGAAGCAGTTTCATGAAGTAGAGCAAGTACTTATATTCAAGGAAATATTCAAGCTCAAAAATAAGAAGCTTAAAACCAAATGGCAAGGTCCCTACAAAGTAGTCAAGGTGCATAGCTTTGAGTTAATAGAGCTTGAAGATCTTGCAAGTATTGCAAAGTTTCAAGTGAATGGTAATTTTTTGAAGCATTACCATGCTAGACATCAACCACCTTTATTACACGGTAGTCTCTTTCCTTCCCTTATTCCTTATTTTATTTGATGATATATGCTACTAAACAAGTGTGGTGGAGGGACTTATCAGTAATTAAAACTAGTTTATTAGATTCCATTTTTCAATTGAATAAACTCCATTTTGAATCATACTCTTGTGCTTAGCCTTATCTACCACTATCCTCTTCTCCATATCCTTATGCCTAATTTCTAAGAACAATTTCCACTTATGTCTTGTCTTTCTCTCTCTCCTTATGACGATGATGTGTTGTGCTTCAATCTAGAATTAGACTTCACAACATTCACTTCACCCAAGAGATAAGTGCGTCTAGGTTCTTTGTTTTTATGAATTATATTGAGGGCAATGTAAGGATTGAGTGTGGGGGATTGTGTTTATTCTCATGATAGATTTCACATGATATCATATGCCTCTATCTCCTGCTGGTGTCCTATATTGTTTTTGGTCCAATTCACTAAGCTTTTTGAGGTCTTCAGTCATGATCAGGTATCTAAATTACTCTTAGTTAGATTCATGGTTGAAACTTGCTTTGAATTAGTGAATTGCCACAAAATTCAAGTGTTTTAATGATGCATGGTTTAATTTTGATGAGTTTGTTAAGGAACACAAAGCCTAGTTGGAAGGTATTTTGGGCCTAATTGTTCATTTCATTGTGTGATTTATCTACCTAGATTATTTCTCTCTAGAACTTGTTTTGTTTCTTGCTTGAGGATACATTTTGCAATGGTACGGATAAAGATGACATTAGCATTCATTTCTAAACCTTATAACCTAAACACAAACCATTAATCATTCACCTTAGTTTACCCCTTTGAGCCTTTCACTTTTGTTTCTATTTCATTATACAAATGCTATGTGTGCATCCTTTATCAAGTTCTTCTTAGAACTATTGAAAAGAGAGAGAGAGAGAGAGAGAGTACTATTAAAAATAAGAAAAAGAAAAAAAATTCCATGTGAATAGTCAAAAGAAAGAAAATAGAAAAGAAGAAAGAGAAAAGGTGTGAATTTAAAAAAAAAAGGAAAATTCAAAGAAAGAAATAAAGACACAATGGTAAAATATGTGAATTAAGTTAGTTCTATAGTGCTAAGTGATCTAGCAAATTATTTGGTGCAAGCATAGTGTTTGTTACATTTTCCATCATTTGGCCTATTCAACATTATAACCCTATAAAGTCCTTTGGATTTATTTATGCCATTGTTACAAGTAGTGGAGAGCCTAGAAATATTACAAACCTATTGTAGAGTATGGTTTAAGTGGATGTGAGTGAAAAACTACCTTCTATGAGAGAAGAGTGCAAACACTTATCCTAGTTAAGGTTTCCAATCAAGCTCATTGTAATCAAACCCTGCATTGCTTTAGCTACTTCAATTTTTGGTATGTTCATTGGATTTGGATAGGCGAATATATTGTTATTTTACTAAGTGTAATTCTTGAAGCTTGATCTTGCCTATTCTATCAACTTTCATCCCTCTTTGCCTAGTATTGAGTTTAATGTTTTGCTCAAGAGTGCAAAAGCTGAAGTGTGGGGGAATTAATAGAGATGAATATTTATATATTTTTATTAATTAATCTTGGGCTTTTGTGGGACTTACTTGAATATGTTGGGTATAATCAACTGTTAATATGAGATTTTAGTGAAAGAATAATTTGAGAATTATAGTGGTTAAATTGTTATATTTTTAATTAATATTTTTTATTCCCATTATTCTTTAATTGTGAGCAAAAGATATTACCTTTGTGGATCTAATTTTGTAGGTGATGATGTGGCATAACTTGATTAGTCAAGGACAAAGTAGAACATCACAAGTGCAGAATTTATTTTCACATTTTTTCTAAGAGGAGGTTAAATGAATAAAGGTCTTGTTTCGTTGTTGCAATTTTGTGTCTAATGCCAAAACAAATTTTTATCTCATATCCAAACAAGGCACAACTCACTTTTAACCTAACAACACTTGAATTGCAAAGAGAAAGAACGCAAGAGGTGGCTGAATTGAAATGAAAAGGGAGAACAACATTAAATACAAAATAGAGCTGCTGAACCAAATGATTAAAGGGAGTAGACCAAAATTGAAGAATGACTTAGGGAGAGAATGGACCGGATTAAATTAAGAATTGGAGAAGAGCTAACCGAATAAAAGTAAGAGTAGTTACTGACATAAGAATGGAATTAACTGAATAAAGAAGGGAATTAAAGCTTTGAATGATTAAAATGAAGCAGCCGACAATGTGGACCGAATTGAAGTAGGGTTGGACAGACTGAAGCAAATGAGATGAACTGGACCGTGTAAAGGGCGGTGAATCATTAAAGGGAAGCAACCGACAATTGAAAAGGGAGGATGGAATAAAGAAAGGAGGTGGCGGCTGTGTGTGATAGGAGACAAACACAAAATGTGAAAAGGGAGAAGCACACGAAAGAGAAAAAGAAGAAAGGCATGAAGGCTGCTGCATCCATGGCCAATTATTCCTTCATTCATCAAGCTTCATCTTCCTCTTTCTCCATGAGTAGTTAAGTCTTGGTAATTTCCTTGAGTAGGGTAATGGTTTGAGCTTCAAAATTTCAATAGAATTCCTTTAAGATTTCTTTCTATTTCATGATTATATGGCTTGGTTAATTATGTGATTGTGATCTAGATTGTTCTATGCCAAGTGAATAAACTTGGTAGTTGAGCTAGGAGTTGATTAATTAAGCTTTGTATGATCACTACTACAAAAAAAGTTTTTAACATCCTTTTTTAGGCCTTTTAACATCTAAAAATAGGAGGACGTCTATGTGAGCGACGTAGAAAATAAATAGCAATAACATCCATAAAAGAAAAAGGGATACCTAAAGTCTAGACTTTAGACATCCCCATTCCAAATTGGGGATTTCTAAAGTGTCAGTTCTGGACTTTAGACATCCCCATTTTGGAATGGGGACATCTAAAGTGTTGGACTAATACTTTAGATGTCCCCAATTAGAAATGGGGAAGTCTAAAGTCAAGTCTAAAGTCTGGACTTTAGACTTCCCCATTTCTAATTAGGGAAGTCTAAAGTGTCAGTTATGGACTTTAGACTTCCCTATTTCAAAATGGGGACATCTAAAGTTTTATTTTTTTTAAATGACTATTTATATTTTTCACTGCCTAACAAATTAAAACTACAGAAACAAGATTGATGAATAATTCGTAATAAACCGCAATGTCCCTTACATGGTAAGGAAAAATCCAGCACTTTTATAAGTATCCTTCTATATGTTTAAAAAGCAAGTCCAGTAGAATTCATAATAACGATTGTTTTGGTGTTTCATAATACTCCAATTAAATCTTATTTATCAGAGGTGTCTAATAAATCATAGAATAATTATAATTTTACCATGGTATCTCTATTGGATTATTTCAAACGTCTCATATAAATTCCTATGTCAGGACCCCTATGTAGTGTGCAAACAATGTGGTTGTACCTTCAATTTTGTTTTTTTAATAACTAAAGGGCATTTTTTATTTTAAAATTCTTAATAAGAGAAATAATAGGAACAGTAGCCGATGGTGTGAAGTAAACTAGCTATCACGATGTATAGAGAGACAGTGATTCCAAGCATTTTTTTGTAACAAAAGCAAAACTTTGGTGATTTCAAGCATTTTTGTGTTAAAGAAAGCAAAGTTGTGAGAGTGAGAGACAAACCTGTGGACGACGGAGAAGGAGCCGACCCACGATGGCACCAGCTAGACAATGGTTGTGAGAGGGAGAGAGAAATGACAACGCACTTATCCCTTCCTTGGTATCTTATAACTCCGTCAGACAAACAAGAAGAGTGTTGTTGGAACAAAGGAAAACAAAGAGAAAGAAGAGAGAGGGAAACACAAATAAAGAAGAGAAAGCACTTGGAATAAGAGAAAGAATAAAGTTAGAGAAGGGTGGAGCTGATTGATGGGACGTTGGTACAGGCCTTTAGGCTTCCCCAATTTGACTGGGGAAGTCTAAAGTCCCACTTTAGACTTCCCCAGTCAAACTGGGGAAGTCTAAAGTGAGGACGTTTGACGTCCCTAGTATGATTGGGGATTCTAAAGTCTAGATGTCCCCAGTTAGACTGGTGACATCTAAAGTCGACTTAAAAGGGACTTTAGGCCTCCCTAGTCAGACTAGGGACGTCTAAAGTCCACTTAGAAGGGACTTTAGGCGTCTCTAGTCAGAATGGGGACGTCTAAACTACAAAATTTTGGTGGGAGGAGGCAAAATTCAAAACTTAATGGACTTTAGGCCTTCCAATTCAAATTTAGGACGCCTAAAGATACATAATCCCCACTTTAATTACAAAAATGCCACCGCCTCTATGTTTAACTTCTATTTTTTAAAAAGGGACGTCTTTTGGGTAGTAATATCTATATTCTGTAGTAGTGGATTCAAATTAGGAGTAGGTTGAGTTGTTTATTCCAACTTGGTTAACTGGATTGTAAATGACTAAACTGAATAATTTGAATTTTTGTAATGGTAATTACAAGCTAGAATTAGAAGGTGATTATTCATTTCCTTGAGTCTGAATTATTTGGTGGTATTCATTTAATTGCTTCAGTAGAATGAATTAAATTATTATTGCAAGTATGGAGCTAGTGGTAGCTTAGTTCCATCCTCTTGACTCATATTATGGAATTCATGTCATTAGCAAGTAAGGAAAACTAAAGCCTCAACTCAAGGGAATTTCGTCTCATCATTACAGTTTTTTTAATTTATTTTATTGTTATTATTACTTTAGATTCTGTTTTCTTCTTTGTTTTAAAAACCGAAAAATACAAAAATATTTTTTTATCTTAGATTACTTTATTAGTTTTAAAATCAAATTCTCAAAATGATTTCTCACAACTTTAAGGTATTTATCACTTCACTACTTAGAAATTTGGAAATTAATCTCCTCGAAAGAATGACCTGTGTTGAGCTACTATGCTACATTTTTAAACCTAATTTTATTTTGAGAATTCACACGACATGGGTTTATTAGGGTCCCATACCACAACTAAGCTAATATTTGTGTCCAAGACATTGTGCTCATGTTATAGAAGATGGTATACACAAACATACAATAATGACAGTGCATGAAAGAAAGGGTTACTACCTGGGATTGCCCTTTATTGTCTATTATCTTTTCAGTACCTTTGATCCTGCTCGGGCTATTACTGATTCCTATAAATTAAAGTTAATAAGTAACTGGCTATTACTTGAACTATTACTACTTTTAATCACAGTTTGTTGGTTATCTATTATAGCTTCAACAATTTCTGCATAGTACAATTCTGCACAGTACAGTTTCACAATTTTTCAAAAAACTGGCAGATTTTCAGTTGACATTGGAAAATCATAATTAATTTTACCTTTTAGGAAATTCCAATTTGACAAGTTCTAAAGCCTATGTATAGCTCTCTAAGTTTATTTTCATTGAAAAATACCTAAGTCTGGTCATTGTTATCACAGTTTTCCCAAAAATTCGCCGAACTTCCCTTTTTCCAAACTGCATTCCAGAAATAAGACACAACTTTGAAAAATCATATCTCTTAATATACTCATTAAAAAATCATGTTCTACCCACCAAATTAAAAATCTATATGTCTAATTTAACCCTACCAAATTTCATAATATTTGGACTTGGTTTGGCCAACGAAATTCATTGCACAATCAAACTGCCTCAAGTGAAACAAATCAAACAACACCTCCCCTTAACTTCATGAATTTTCATATTTGAATACCAACGTCCAAAAATCATGAACACACGTATTCCTACACAATTTTCCCTTCTAAATCCAATGAAATCATTAAAATTACAAAGTTCCAACTCTTTCGCCCTATTTTGCCTCTAGCAAAATCATGCAACCTTAAAGGGAAGGTTGTGTTTTCATTATTCCACTTGGTCAAACACTTTCTTTTTACTTATATTCACATGATTAACCACTTAATAAACATGATTTATGGAATTTTTATTAGAAAAAAGTCTTAGGGTTTCATCATCCAAATCTCACAAAACGAAGCAAAACCAAGCCAAATTCAAGAACAACCACAACACCATCATATAACACAAGAGGATCAAAATTTACAAGATTACCTATTGATTGAATACTTTCTCTCTCTAAAATGCCACTACTCTCTCTCTCTCCTCTCTTGATTTAGCTTGCTAACCATGATATTTGTAACCCCCTTCGTAATTATGATTCGAAATACGTTTTTTAAAATGAAATAGAGACCAATAATAATCAAACTCATTTACAATCCCTTCCTTACGGAAGGGTTTTCACAAATATTTTCAAAGATTCTGCCTTACCATGGTCTTAAATTCCACAACTCGAATATAATTACCCTGTGCAGTTACATCACATTTACATATTAGAGTATACAACAAAATCCCAGCAACCCTCGGGTTTCATACAAAATCCCATTAGGGGATTACACCATTGTCTCCAAAACAACATTTATAAAATATACGGTGATCTCCCAACAAAACATGATATCCAACACCAAAATATAAATCTCCCTAAGGAGCCTTATCCGCCCTTGGTCGTCTCCTTTCCCTTAGAGCCACTTGCCCTGTCTGAAGGTTTGTCAATGGAAAGAATGAGATTCAAAAGAATCCCAGTAGTAACAAATCACTCATACCACATGTAATCACAAAGCATGCAAGAAAATCATCAAGCAGCATCACAACATAAAGCACAGCACGCAGGCTGCCACATATGCACATAATCACATAGTCTCATCCCCCGGATTCCACCACCCCGAAGGTACGATCCTCCCACCGTCAACACCGATGGGCCACAGGTGATAGACTCACAAACAATGATCAAACAAACATACCATATATCACATATAGTATAAGGGAAAAGAGCCACTACCTTGTTCTTTCCTGACGTGCGCCGGCATAGGTTGCTTGCGATTAGGACAAATGTCGAACCCTATAAACCAAAGTCAAGGACGACAGGTTATTCTCTATTCCAAATTCTCATCATCAGAACACTTCAAGTTAGTTATCACTTGGACTCTTTAGGTGGCTACTAGAAGCCTAGACACATGCCTAAAGGGTTGGGGAGTACTATCTCAAAGACCACCTTTTAGTGTGCATCGTAAAACGTGCTAACCACTGGGCTCACAACTTAGTCCTAGAATTCCAAAATACAATTTACACACTTCCATAGTGTTTCTGGGGGTTATATGAGCATATTATGAAAATTTACAAAAATGCCCCGGGGACCCGGCCCGACCGTACGCGGTCTGGCTGTACTTTTCCTGAAATTTTGACATGGGCTATTCTGACATATTAACGCCCAAGGAATCCATTTCCGAACTCGAAATTATCAAATTCAATGTCAAATTACAACATTACCCTTGGCAGCCTCACTTTAAGGGTTTTAGGGGCGTTTTCGTAATTATGCTTTTTCGGCCTTTTCTGAAAAAGTGACCAACTGTAACCCCACCTAATTTTCGCTCCTGAAATCAATGGAACCATCACATCATTGAAAATCCAACTCTAACCCTCAGATCTAGCCCTGGCTGAAATCTTGGCATACTTTGAGAAGAATCGGTGTTTTTCGGTTTCGGCTCCGTAAACGTGTTCCTTTCTACTCCTAACCACTTTATTAATCATTACATTAGGTTACAACTAACATTAAGACCCAATTTGGGCAGCATAACCCCTAGGGCATATCATTTCCAAACTTTAAAACCAATGGCAATCCGGCGAAATTTCACCGATTAAATTGCCCACAGCAGCCAGAATAAGCAATATACGAAAGTTACCTCAAGCTCCCACTAGCTTTTCCTCAAGGTGGATGAAAACCCTAGCCTTAGAACACCCAAATTTGTGCTCCACAAACCTTGAAGAATATAGAAGAATAGCTTAGGAGCGGAGTTATACGCGTTAGGTAAGGATTTACCGAAGAAATCGACTTACCGTACAAGTTCTTTTCTCCTTCTCTCTCTAGAATTTCTCACACCTTTTCTCTCTTGTTGCAGTTGAATATCACGGTTTTGGGCTGATGGAGGAGGTGGATGATGATTTAATATAATATAATATTATTTTCTAATTATTTACTAAATTTCCATCAATTTCGGATTTTTACAAAATTCTGGCAGATTTCTGCCCAAACTTTGAAAAATCATAACTAATTCTAGAAAAATCAAAATGAGGTGATCCCAAAGCCAATAGAAAGATATTTAAGTCCTCTTTATTGGAAAAATATGGATCACATCATTTAATAACCTCAAAAATACATAATTGCACAAAATTCCATACTACTCCAAAACAGATTCCAGTTTCCATCCCAAACTTTGGAAAATCATAACTCTTAGCTCACAAATTGAAATGACACATATTATATGTCCATTTTGTAGCTTGGCATGTGAAATTTAAGACTAACAAATTTCAGAATTTTTAGACACCATATACATATTTAAAACATCCATACAAATCGACTGCCCTGTACAGAGTTTCAATGGACAAGTTTCTAACTTTTGCACAATTGTTCCCAATGGTTCTAATTTCACAATAAACACTCTCCCTACACGAATTTTCACAAGGAAGCCATTGGAATTATTAAAACATCCAAATTTCCATCACTCATTCTCCAAAAGTGTTTATTCAACAATAATTACAGTCGCTTTTGAAGTCATTAGCCCTTAATCGCTTTTTGGGATATTACATTTCTCCCCCCTAGAATAAATTTCATCCTCGAAATTTGTCATACCACTTGAGCCATAAACCCTGGATATCGCCTATGCTTGTCTGTTTCTGCTTCCCATGTTGCTTCTCTCTGAGTCATTCCCTTCCAGATCCCCTTCACATACGGAATGCTTTAATGTCTGAGCTGTCGTTCTTCTCGATCAATAATCTATTCTGGCTCCACCGCATAGGTGAAGTTGTCTTGTAACTCGACTTCTTTATACTCAACAATGTGAGATGGATCCGGTTGGTACTTCTTCAGTTGAGAAACGTGAAACACGTCATGGAGTCTGCTCAAGTTTGGGGGTAGGGCTACTCGATATGCAACAGGCCCAATTCTTGCAAGAATCTTAAAAAGACCTATACACCTTGGGCTCAGCTTCTATCGCTTGATAGCTCTCCCGATGCCGGTGACTAGTGACACCCTCAGAAACACATGATCACCAACCTCAAATTCTAAAGGTCTTCTTCTCTTGTCAGCGTAGCTTTTTTGTCGACTCTGCACTGCAAGGTGCCTCTTTCGAATGGGTTGAATCTGTGCTGAGGTTTGATCAATAAGATCTGGCCCATAAAGCTTCCTTTTGGACAACTCATTCCAGCACAGGGGTGATTGACACTTCCTCCCATACAACGCTTCATACGGTGCCATCTGAATGCTAGCATGATAACTATTGTTGTAGGCGAATTCAGCAAGTGGAAGAAAGCGATCCCAATTCCCTTTGAAGTCGAGGACACAAGCTCGCAACATATCCTCTAATGTCTGAATGGTCCTCTCTGATTGTCCATCCGTCTGAGGATGATAAGCTGTGTTGAATCTTAGCTGAGTACCCAATTCCCCATGCAAAGCTTTCCAGAATCTTGAAGTGAATCGGGGATCTCGATCGGAAATGATGTTCTTTGGTACACCATGGAGCTTCACAATTTCTCGAATATAAATCTCTGCTAGTTTGTCCAGAGAATAACCAGCATTATTGGTAAGAAGTGTGCCGACTTTCTTAACCGATCCACAATCACCCAGATCGCATCATAATTCCTGATTCTGGGCAATCCTACAATAAGGTCCATGGTCACACTTTCCCATTTCCATTCCGGAATCTCAGGACTTTGAAGCAAACCAGGTGGTCTCTGGTGCTCAATTTTTACCTTCTGGCAAGTAAGACACCTCGCTACATATTTTGTCACATCACTCTTCAAGCCCGACCACCAATACATATACTTCAGATTATGGTACATTTTGGTCATACCAGGATGAAGAGTATATCGACTCTTATGCGCCTCATCAAGAATCTTCTGTCTCAACTCTACCTTTAGTGGAACACAGATTCTCTTCTGATAGCGAACCAATCCACTAGGCGATAGATCATAGCCCTAAGCTTCTCCCCGTTCAATCCAAGCTAGGTTGCGCTGTATCCAGCCATCTTGCTTCTGAGCTTCTTCAATTTCAGCTTTCAAGTCACTTTCCCCTTGGGAAACAGTATAGTTGGCACAGTTGATCTGATTCGACAAGTTCAAATCCCAAAAATCCGCTATCAATTTCCCTTCTTGTATCATCATTGCTGCCACAAATACTTGAGACTTTTGTGGTCGCAGTACAGTTCTACCGTCACACCATACAAATAATACTGCCAAATTTTCAAAGCAAACATAATGGCCGCAAGCTCCAGAGCATGGGTGGGATAGTTCATTTCATGAGGTTTGAGCTATCAAGAGGCATAGGGCACCACACGTCCTTGCTGCATAAGGACACACCCCAATCGCTGCTTACTCGCATCACTATACACAACATAAGTCAAGCTGGGATTAGGTATAATCAACACAGGTGCCGTAGTCAATCTCTCCTTCAGCTCCACAAAGCAATTTTCACATTTCTCATCCCACACAAACAGCTGATCTTTTCTCGTGAGCTTGGTCATTGGCAAACCAATACGGGAGGAATTCTGAATGAATCTCTGGTAGTAACCAGTAAGACCCAGAAAACTGCGTACCTCAGCAACAGTTTCTGGCCTCTTCCAGTCCAGTACTGCTTCTACCTTACTGGGATCCACAGAGACCCCTTCTTGCGAGATAACATGGCCTAAGAATTTTACTTCTGGCAACCTAAACTCGCATTTACTCGATTTGGCATAAAGCTGCTTCTCATACAAGATGTTCAACACAATCCTCAAATGATGCTCATCCTCCTTCATACTCTTGGAGTATATCAAAATATCATCAATAAACACAACAACAAACTGATCTAGATACTGTCGAAAGACACGGTTCATGTAATCCATGAATACTGCAGGTGCATTGGTTAACCCAAATGGCATTACCAGAAACTCATAATGCCCATACCTAGTTCTGAAAGCAGTTTTCGGAACATCTTCTACTTTCACACGCAGCTAATGATATCCTGACCTTAGATCAATCTTTGAAAACACACACGAACCAGACAGTTGATCTAAAAGGTCATCGATTCTTGGGAGAGGGTACTTATTCTTAACAGTAATCTTATTCAATTCTCTGTAATCAATACACAAACGTAGACTCCCATCTTTCTTTTTGACGAATAACACTGGAGCTCTCCAAGGTGACACACTGGGTCTAATGAACCCTTTCTCAAGCAAGTCTTCAATCTGCTTCTTTAATTCCACCATTTCATTTGGGGCCATACGATATGGGGCCTTTGAAATAGAACCAGCTCCAGGCACAATCTCGATTGGAATTGAACTTCCCTTTCTGGAGGCAATCCACTAAGGTCATCAGGAAATAACTCAGGGAATTCATTTACGACGGGTATACTGCTCAAAGTTTCTTCGGTCTCTCCTTGAATAGAAAAGAACACCATATACCCCTGGCAACCTTTCTCTAAATATTTCTCAGCTTTGGCCGTTGAAAGGAAATTCAAACTACTATTCACATCCTCAACACTTTGAGAAACAGGATAAACTATCCTCTTGTTCCCACAATCTAATAGCACATTATTTGCCATCAACCAATCGAAACCCAAAATGACTTCTAATTGATAGAGCGACAGACAAATCAAATCAACAATGGATTGGTGCCCCTCCACAGTTATGACACAATTTAGGTAGGCTTCGACAGCTATAGCCTTAATACCCATTGGCATCGACACAACTAAATCAAAGGGCAATTTATGTACATGCATACCCAGGTGCTTCACACAATCATAAGCAATGAAAGAGTGACTCGCACCTGAACCAAACAACGCTTGTAACACATTACCATCAAGGAGAATTTTACCTTGAATAAGATCAGGGAACTTTTAGGATTCCTCATGAGTAATGACGAATACTCGACCCTGAGTCCTCGGTCGCTGCTCTACCTGAGGCCGCCGACAATCTCTAGAAAGATGGCCTGGTTGCTTGCAATTAAAGCAGATCATTTCACCCCGACAATTTCTACAGTAGTGTGGCTTGTTGTAATGGCAACATACCCATTTTATCAAAGATTTCTGGGGTTCCCGATCTCTAGGCTAGTAGGGCTTCTTACTAGTACCCCGGGACGAAGAAGATCCTTGGCCCTTCCGCTTCTGGGAAGTATTACCCTTACTGGGTTCACTGCGATTACCAGGAGCTTTGGCAGGATACAATTCCCTCAAATTATTTTCTGTGATTCTACACTCTTCCACCGCCTTGTTAAAGTTGGTGAACAAGTGTGTAGCTAACCTCTTCCTCTGCTCTCGTCGCAGACCACGAATAAGCATGTCTGCACTCAATTCTTCATTATCTGCCTTCTGAAGATAAGAAGAATACCGAGACAAATAGATAAAATGGGACAGATAGTCATCAAAGGTCTCCGTGTCCCCTTGTCTGATGTTCATAAATTCAGTTTCCTTCTCGAGCCGCACTGATTTGGGAAAGTATTTCTCATTGAATTCTTGTTGAAACAATTCCCAAGTCAACGGTACATTTTTGCTTTTCAACGTTAAGGCAATGTTCCGCCACCAACGATCTACATACCCCTCGAGCTTATAAACTGCAAGACGTGGCTTCACCTCATCCGGGCACCCAAGGACCTCAAATATCTTTGCCAGCCTGTTCAACCAATCTTCAGCTGCTTGGGGATCAAATCTCCCTCTGAACGTCGGAGGCAAGTGCTTACAGAATCTTGAAACCCAAATTTGCAGATCTCTTTCCTCTCTAATTGGAACTCCATACGACTCCTAGTTTGGTCCGACGTGAGGAGGTGACTCAAGTGGTCGTACCGACCCTTCCGCAGTTTCTTCCCTATGAGTCCCCTCCTGGGTCTCCTCTTGTGTGGACGGACCCTGACCCTCATTTCTTTTAGCCTTCTCTTCTCTGAGCTCCTCTCTCAGCTCAGGAATCATGTCCCTTTGAACTTTAATCAGACCCATCAATTCTTGCATCGAGTCTGGTAGATTATCATTAACCACCTCCACCTCAGGGTCTGCTTGATGAGTAGTGGGGCGTCCTCTAGTTTTCTTCATTCTACAAATAACTTACCCCATTAATATAGCAGAAATAGTATGCACATATATTTACAAGTCTTGTATATATCCATATCAATAGAATGTACATGTGCATATATAACAATTATTCACAAATGATCTTCTATCCCTAAAGCCAACTAAGGGATCTATCCTAGCAACTCTACCCTTGCCAGGAACTACAGCTCTGATACCAAAAATGTAACCCCCTTCGTAATTATGATTTGAAATACGTATTTTAAAATGAAATAGAGACCAATAATAATCAAAATCATTTACAATCCCTTCCTTATGGAAGGGTTTTCACATATATTTTCAAAGATTCTGCCTTACCCTGGTCTCAAATTCCACAACATTTATAAAATATACGGTGATCTCCCAACAAAACATGATATCCAACACCAAAATATAAATCTCCCTAAGGAGCCTTATCCGCCCTTGGTCGTCTCCTTTCCCTTGGAGCCACTTGCCCTGTCTGAAGGTTTTTTAATGGAAAGAATGAGATTCAAAAGAATCCCAGTAGTAACAAATCACTCATACCACATGTAATCACAAAGCATGCAAGAAAATCATAAAGCAGCATCACAACATAAAGCACAGCATGTAGGCTGCCACATATGCACATAATCACATAATCTCATCCCCGTATTCCACCGCCCCAAGGCACGGTCCTCCCACCGTCAACACCGATGGGCCGCGGGTTAAGGTTTCACAAATAGCCTTACGGCTTTGACATATAGCCTTATGGCTTTCACATAGTCTCATCCCCCGGATTCCACCGCCCCGAAGGTACGATCCTCCCACCGTCAACACCGATGGGCCGCAAGTGATAGACTCACAAATAATGATTAAACAAACATACCATATATCACATATAGTATAAGGGAAAAGAGTCACTAGCTTGTTCTTTCCTGACGTGCGCCGGTACAGGTTGCTTGCGATTAGGACAAATGTCGAACCCTATAAACCAAAGTAAAGGACGTCAGGTTATTCTCTATTCCAAGTTCTCACCTTCAGAACACTTCAAGTTAGTTATCACTTGGACTCTTTAGGTGGCTACTAGAATCCTAGACATATGCCTAAAGGGTTGGGGAGTATTATCTCAAAGACCACCTTTTAGTGTGCATCGTAAAATGTGCTAACCACTTGGCTCACAACTTAGTCCTAGAATTCCAAAATACAATTTAGACACTTCCATAGTGTTTCTGGGGGTTATATGAGCATATTATGAAAATTTACAGAAATGCCCCATGGACCCGGCCCGGCTGTACTCGGTCTGGCTGTACTTTTCCTGAAATTTTGACATGGGTTATTTTGACATATTTTTGCCCAAGGAATCCATTTCTAAACTCGAAATTATCAATTTCAATGTCAAATTACAACATTACCCTTGGCAGCCTTACTTTAAGGGTTTTAGGGGCGTTTTCGTAATTATGCTTTTTCGGCCTTTTTCCGAAAAAGAGACCAACTGTAACCCCACCTAATTTTCGCTCCTGAACTCAATGGAACCATCAAATCATTGAAAATACAAATCTAACCCTCAGATCTAGCCCTGGCCGAAATCTTGGCATACTTTGGGAAGAATCGGTGTTTTTCGGTTTCGGCTCCGTAAACGTGTTCCTTTCTACTCCTAACCACTTTATTAATCATTACATTAGGTTACAACTAACATTAAGACCCAATTTGGGCAGCATAACCCCTAGGCCATATCATTTCCAAACTTTAAAACCAATGGCAATCCGGCGAAATTTCACCGATTAAATTGCCCACAGCAGCCAGAATAAGCAATATACAAAAGTTTGGAAGTTACCTCAAGCTCCCACTAGCTTTTCCTCAAGGTGGCAGAAAACCCTAGCCTTAGAACACCTAAATTTGTGCTCCACAAACCTTGAAGAATATAGAAGAATAGCTTAGGAGCGGAGTTATACGCGTTAGGTAAGGATTTACCGAAGAAATCGACTTACCGTATAAGTTCTCTTCTCTTTCTCTCTCTAGAATTTCTCACACCTTCTCTCTCTTGTTGCAGCTGAATATCACGGTTTTGGGCTGATGGAGGAGGTGGATGATGATTTAATATAATATAATATTATTTTCTAATTATTTACTAAATTTCCATCAATTTCGGATTTTTACAAAATTCTGGCAGATTTCTGCCCAAACTTTGAAAAATCATAACTAATTCTAGCAAACTCAAAATGAGGTGATCCCAAAGCCAATAGGAAGCTATTTAAGTCCTCTTTATTGGAAAAATATGGATCACAGCATTTAATAACCTCAAAAATACAGAATTGCACAAAATTCCATACTACTCCAAAACAGATTCCAGTTTCCATCCCAAATTTTGGAAAATCATAACTCTTAGCTCACAAATTGAAATGACACATAGTATATGTCCATTTTGTAGATTGGCATGTGAACTTTAAGACTAGAAAATTTCAGAATTTTTAGACACCATATGCATATTTAAAACATCCATACAAATCGACTGCCCTGTACAGAGTTTCAATGGACAAGTTTCCAACTTTTGCACAATTGTTCCCAATGGTTCCAATTTCACAATAAACACTCTCCCCACATGAATTTTCACAAGGAAGCCATTGGAATCTTTAAAACATCCAAATTCCTATCACTCATTCTCCAAAAGTGTTTATACAACAATAATTACAGTCACTTTTGAAGTCATTAGCCCTTAATCGCTTTTTGGGATATTACAATATTCATGGAGAAGAGGAGATTAGAAGAGGTTTTACACAAGCTAGAAGGCAAGAACACTTGAAATCATAAGTACTTACCTTCGATTTTGCCTTCTTGAGCTCTCTTTGTGCCTAGGTTCTTCATAGCTCTTTCTCTCTCTAATTCTTTGGCTTTGGATGAAAATGAAGGATTATGAAAAGAGAAAAGGCTTATAAAACAAATATCCTCCACCTCCTTCCTTTATTATATTTTACAGCAATTTAACGCATGCCAATTGTTTTAGTTATCTTCAAAGTTTCCCTTGGCCTTTTACTTAGCCAAAATTGAGCTTTAAGAGGGAGTAATAATATTTCTTCAATTACCTATTTTATCCTCCTCTGTATAAATTTAACTTGAGTTGCAATATTTGACTTTCTTATCATTACTTTTTTTTATTTTGACCATTTACCAAAAATTGCTCAAAATGGGATATTTATTTTCCAATTTATTGTTTTCCCCCTTCATATCTCCTTTCAACAGAAAATGGCCAAATAATTTGGGAAAAATAATTGTCTCGCTTTTTGTGGCAAATTACCATTTTACCTTTGCATTTTGTGATTTTCACACGAGCTGACAAAATTTTCATCAAATATTGAAAATTCAAATCTAATTATACAAATGTCCATTTGGTATGGTTCCAAAGGCTATATGACCCTTATTAAGTTTATTTTTAAGAGAAAAATATATCCTTTAGCCAACTAAAGCTCAAGATTCCCAGAATTTCCATTTTTGGATGCTGTCACAGAAACTTGCCAGTTTCATTAGGCTAAATTAAAAAAATATATAACTCTTTATGTGCAGCTTTAAATGACATATATAACCTGTCAAATTAAAGCTTGATAAGTCTACTTTCATTCCAAAAAATATCATAGGCATTGAACATCATTTGCCTATTTAAAAGTGTCACACAACTAGACTGCCTTGTAGGAAAAATACACTAGCAGCAAAGTTTACATTCCTGGGACTCTTGCTAAACTGGGGCTTAGCAGTCCACTTGATTCAGTCATATTCTCAAGTCTCTGATCCCAAAATTTAGGATATTACATGAAATGTCTAAAATTTCCCACCCCCTTATCTCTTAATACTTGGCCAAAAGAAATTGAGAAAACATGTGTGGTCTGGATTTGTTCTTCTTAGTAAGAGTTGGTGGTAAATTAACTAAAGTGTAGTTAGTTAAGTTAAGTTGGCTTTCCTCTTTCTTGCCTCGTACTTGCCTTGGCCAAAATTCCTCTTCAACTTGGGAGAGGAAATGTTGACCAAGTTGCTCTCTTTGTCTTGCTTTTTGGTCAACTTTTCCAAGTTGGAAAATTAGATGATACTTTGACTTATTGACTAAACTCTTTCTTCCATTTAACCCCTTTTGACCGAAATTTTACCATGCGTGAGGAGGGTTAATTTGATTTTTGGGACTCATGATTACTCTTACTTTTTTTAGATCAAATCTTGGGCCTTCATTTTAGGTTTCCAATTTTAACCTTAAGATTAAGAGGCAATTGACTCTTTTACCTTTGGTCATGGTAAAATTAATTAGTGTGCCATTAGGTCTTTTATTTCTTTTTGTGTTCACATAAAGGGTGCCACTTTCTCCTTTTCTGGTGTTCAAATTAGGTTTTTTGTCATTTCTGTCTTTAAGCATAAAAACTAGGTAATTATCGCTAGCTAATCGAGACTAAAGTTATTGCAAAATTTCTAGGTACAATTCTGTCATTAATTTCACTATCTCTTCATTACATTAGCCTTTAAGTACATTTAGAGATATTACATCCTAAGACCATAAGACCTGTTGGACTAGTATTTTCTTAGTCCGGTAGATTGATATGCATTCAGAGTTGTCATGAGCGAAAACTTGAGGCAATAAGACATGAACGGTAGTAAGAATCGATATGCATGTTGTCTAGGGCAGAGGACCTAGGCTGTAAGACCTGTGTGCTTAGCATTGTGGTTGTTGACTAGTACTATGATATTGGACTAGTGAGTCCAGAGAATATGTTCTAATGGTTGTTGAATGCTATCTGGGATCTTTGTTGATGATATGATGATTTGTGCTGCACGCTCTGTGAGCTTACATAGGAAGAGATAGACTGAGTAATAAAAGAGATGGACTAAGTGATTTCCCCAAGATATAGTTAAATCTATATGATGTTTAAAATTTTAAGGATGAAATTTATTGAACAGGAGGGTAATTGTAATACCTCGGAGCTTGAGCCTAGAAACTTGAGAATAAGACTGTATCAAGTAGGCTACTAAGCCAAGTTTGGTAAGAGTCCTAAGGATAAATTGAGTTTTATGGGACTATATGATTTTGCCCTTTGGGTTGAGAATGAGTCTCCAGATTACATGAGGTCCAGTACATATAAGTAGTCGAATAAAGGATGTCAGTGTTTTAAGTACACTTGGCCCTAGTTTAGTGGCACCCAGAGGCATGTGTGGTGCCATTTGGATCCCATATGTATGAAAGAAGCTTTTGAGTTGCCGTAATGTGTAATATCCCAAATTTTGGGATTAGAAGCTCATGATTAATCCTGAATCAAGTGGACTGCTAAGCCCAAGTTTAGCAAGGGTCCTAGGAATGCATAAGAAAGAGAATGGCTATAGAAACCACACTCAGAATATAATATGAATTTCGGTGTGTATTAGTTGAAGGAAAGTACTTGATTGCTTTATGTTGTGTCAGAATGATATAAAACCTAACTTAGATCCAAAGGAAAAGGGAAATGGTGTCTAAAAAGAAGTAATAAAGAGAATTAAAAGAACTAATGGCACAAGAAATGATATTTCTATAATTAAGGGCAAAACAGATAATTGCCACTTGATTTTGAGATCAAAATTGGAAGACAAAATGAAGGGCCAAGATTTGCTCTTCAAAAGTAAAAAGTAATTATTAGAATGAAATGCAAAATTGCAACTCTCCTTTAGGCCTTAAAACTATCCAAGTTAAGGTTAAAAGAGGGAAGAGGAAAGTGTGGTCAATTAGTCAAAGTTTGGCAAGCTTTCCTTCTTGGAAATTTATTGACCAATGGCAAGCTAAAAGAAAGAAATTGGGACAACATTTTCCTTTATTTTGGCTGTCCATTTTTGTCTAAGGAAAGAAGAGGAGAGAAAAAGGAAAGCCAACATAATTAATATGGGAAATTTACCACACATGGTAAGTAAATTGGTTTGTTTAAGAAGAAGGAATTTAAACCATATATTTTGCTTTTTCCTTTAGACAAATTTCAGCCAAGTATTGCATGCCAAAGGGAGACAAGAAAAATCAGATTATCACACTCCTGCTCTCAATATTTTGACCAAGCACAAGAAAGAAAGAGAAAAAGAAGCCAAGTGCAAGAGACAAGCTTCTTGGTCCATTTTCACTAGGTAAACCACCTTTGTAGCTCAAAAACGCTTTATGGATTTTATTTCCCTCTTTAAGAGCTTCATGTCTATGGTTTTTCTTTTTAAAGAGGAGATGTTTTGCGTAATATCCCAAAATATATGCAAGGTGTAATACCTCAAATTTTGAGACTCGACAATAAGCCTGAAATACGTGGATTGCTAAGCCCCAATTTAGCAAGATCTCAATTTATGATTAAGGCTTAATGACTCCAAAAGTGGAGGTGATTATTGATAGATAAACCCTTTTGGAGAGTATGATGTGATTTGGCATTTGAATATGATTCATATGTGTTGTGAACAGCACCGAAACCTTGTATTTAAGTTCAATTATAGATTAACCTCTAAATTGACTTAAAATAGAGGGAGAGCGCATATTATGGTGAAAAGGAAAGATATGAAGTATTTGATGGTGATTCAGTCTGAATTGCCGTAATCAGGGGCAAAATGGTAAAATTACTGACAATTGATATGTTACCGAAGAGGAAGCTCATTGGTAACTAAAAGACCAATTGTTGAGATTGATTGTTATGTGATTAAAAGGGGTGGAATTCCATGTGTGAGAGTCCATGTGTGCCCATGAAGATGAAACAAAAGTGTGACACATGGCACTTTTTGGACCCTTAGATCTTGATCAATTTGTCAACATTCTTCCTCTCTCCTCTCTCCTCTCTCCCTTATTTGGATGATTTTTGGGGCCAAAAACTACTGCCATCTTCATCTTCCTCTCTCTTCAAACTCTATGGGTGACCAAGTGTAGGAGGAAAGAGAAAGAAGAAGTTCAAGGTATGGTGCTCTATTTGTCTTTTAATGCTCAAATACCCTTTTATAATGTTGTTCATAGTAATGAGAGCTTCATCTCTATAGTTTTAGATTCTTGATTGGAGGTGTTTGATAGCTTGAGGAAAAGTGGAAAGATGAAGAATCAAGGAATTGGTTTGGGAAAGAGGAAGAGGTGAGTATTTGAAGCCTTTTGATCTAAGTTTTGTGATTTGTGGATGAGCTTTGTTAATTTTGAATTTTCCCCTGATTTTCTTGTGATTTTGGATTGGATGAATTGGGTTTTGTTTTATGTTAGAAATGGCGTCATGTTGTAGTATTTAGTCATTGGAATTGGTTTGGATTGGATTTGACACATTAGTTGCAAAATTGGTAATGCTGTCCATTGGAAGTTTGTCCTAGGCAGTCTGTTTGTGTTGCCATTTTGAATGGGCAAATAATGTCAGACTATTATGAAACTTTTCATTCTTAAAGCTCACATCCCAAGCTTTAAAATGGACATATAAATTGTGTCATTTCGTTTTGTGAGCTGGGAGTTATAGTTGTCAAAAATTTGATGTCGAAACTGGGATTGATTCTAGAGAAATTTGGATATTTGTGTAATTCTGTATTTCTATGGTTATGTACAGCCTTGATTCTATTTTTCCCATCAATAGGACTTAAATATCTTTCATTTGGCTTTGGGATCACCTCATTTTAATTTTTTTGGAATTAATTATGAATTTTCGAAGTTGCCTTGGCTGCAGTTGAAAATCTTGGCTGCAGCGCAAAACTATCCGTGCACGTCTTGGCTGTAACCAGAAATTCTTGGCTGCAGCCAAAAACCTTCTATGCACGTTTTGGCTGCAACCAACCCCCATTTTCAGTATTTTGTGATTTTTAAAGGTAATTTCTAGCCTAGTAAATCCCAATTCTTTAGGCTTTTATTGAACTTATTATAACTACCTAAAGCGTGTGAATGGTAACCAACCTTAAGTGATATGAAAGTAAAGATTTGGAATAGAGAATAACCCTATGTCCTAGATTTGGTTATAGGGTTGAATATTTGCTTGGATCGTGAGTAGCCGATGCTAGAGCATATATGGAAAGAATAAGTGTAGGGAACTTACCTTTCCTGCATGTTTCTATTTATGCTATGGCCATAGTATGTTGTTTGAAACATTGAGCATGCAGATATGTCCTTATGTGAGCATGAGTTATTGTGATGCAAGCATGTCATACATTAAACACTTATCTTGCATGTATATTGGTATCTGTTTCCTACTGAGATTCTCTCGAATCTCACCCCTACCAATATTTTAGACAGGACAGGTGGATCGAGGAAGGAGCAAGCAACCAAGGGTGGTTAGGGCTCCTGTTGGAGTTTGATGTTGGTAGTTGGTTATCACTGCTGGTTGGAATGGCTGTATTTGTATTTGGATTTAGGAATGTATATTTAGATATATATTTGGGATTCATATGTGAGATGAGTATTGTGTAATCACCATTTGAGAATTGTATATAGGCGAATGTGCCCAGTACTCTAGAAATTAATGTATGGAACCCGGGGGTTGCCGGGATTTTATATTGTGCACTCTGATATATTCGAATATGATTTATCTTCGTTAGATAATTGTATTCAAAATATGAATATGAGACCAGGTGTATTAGATATTTGAAAGGTATTTGTGAAAACTCTATCTTCACGATGGGATTTTCAATGAGTTTTCATTATTATTGGTCTCTATTTCATTCTAATGACGTATTTCATATATAATTACGGAGGGGGTTACATAAGAGCTCAATGACTCATATGAAAATGTACATAATGTTAGAAATCGCTTTTGGAAATAAAGGGGGAATTATGATCCCAATTAGTTATAGGAAATGCCCAAACCCTTTATTTAAATTCAATTATATTACAAAGTCTAATTTGAAAATAAAAAAGAAAAGGGAATGTGAATGGAAAAGGAAAAAAAGAATTGGATAAAACACTAAATGGTAATTTAATTAATATTGCAATAGTCAAGGGGAAAAAGGAGAAGAAAAGAGTTATTGGTCAATTAGTCAACAATTTCCCCTTCTTTTGGTAAAAGAAATCGGTCAAAGAAAAAAAAAAGAGAAAGGAAGACTAGATGGCTAACTAAACTAGTTATAGCAACTAATTAGTTACTTACCTTTTCAAGGAGCCATAGGCTTTTGACACTTGACACAATTTGGGCTAAGTAATTGTGATTAGATGAAGACAATCATCTAATACTCCCTCCCTACTCTTAAATTCGGCGATGCTCATTAAATCAAGGGAAAAATAAGAAAATTCATATGAAATTGAAAAAGGAAAGAGAAAGTGTGAATAATAACCATTCTTGAGTTCAATCCCCAAAACACTACCGAATCGGCATTTTCATATAAAAGACCCTTCACAAATCTTCTTCTCCTTATCCTAAGCTTCATTTTCTGTGGTTTTTGAATTTTGTTTGAAGGTGTTTGGTGACTCTTGCCAAACGAAGTACTGCCAAATTTCAAAATCGGTCGTAGAAACGTGTAGAGGTAAGCGTAAGCTTTAATTTGAATTGGTTATTTTCAGGTTTTGATGAGTTTTCATGAATTTTATGGTGACCTAGGATTTCAGCCATCTTTTTATTTAGGGGAATAATGATGTTTTGATTATGCATTTGTTGTTAAATGATGATTCATGATAACATTGGATAGCTTTGATGGCTAAAATGTCATTTTGGTCGATTGTTGTTAAGGCCATATTTCAGCCAGACCTGGTAAGGAGGAAAGGTGTGTGATTTTGGTCATTTTGATGTTACCATTGTGTTTTACATGAAAATCTATATGGAAATAGCCTTGGTTATAGATGTTGGATTATTGGAACATAATTTGTAATATAGCAATTTCAGCCAGTCAGATTTTCCTATGTGGCAATTTGGCTGTATGACATTTTTGAATAGGCTAATGATTTTCAATGCCTATGATATGTTCTAGAATAAAAGTAGATATGTCAAGCTTTAATTTGATATGTCATTTGTATTTTTTGGAGCTGTACATTAGAAGTTATAAGTTTTTAAAATTCAACCAAGAAATAAGGAAAATATGGAAATCCAGATTCTTGGCTGTGACCAAGCATTTTTAGTTGCGGCCAAGCGCCAGAAATTTTGTCTTAGCTGTGGCCAGAGAATCCCTTAGCAGCGGCTAAGACCCTCTATTTTAGCACTCCATATTTTCTAAATGATGTTAAGTGGTCTAGCTTTTCCCAACCCCATAGACATTTATTTAAGCTCCCAATTGCTATCCAAGTGACTCAAATGATAACCAACAAGTTCAAACAAAGGATAAACATAGGGATAGGTCAAGAATAACTTACTTTACATTATGCCAAAAAGTATTTGAACAAGTAATGATATGCCAATTGTAAATTCTAATTATAGGACCTATTAGCTGTTCAGAATCTAAGATATGCCCAAGCGTGGAGAAAGAATAGGATGCCCCTCAAGGAAAGCGACCAGGTAGTAACTATTTCTTTGCATGTTTGTGGTTTCATCATGAGTTTTGGAAGCATTTACAATTTCCTGGGTGGTCGTCCGAGGCATATTATGTGGGTAGATGCTTGGGCTATGAAAATTACTGTATGCACGAGTGGAATCCTATGGCCTATTGTATGGGTGAACACTCGGGGCCATGTTGTAATATCCCAAAAGTTGTTCACCAAAATTCCTTATATTAAAAGGAATAAAATGGTGAGGTTTGACACATTTGGAAAGTCCAAACAATACAATTAGTGGTCTCACACAATATGATTAAGTAGGAACACAAATTGTTAAATGTTGATTTGCTGCCAATGTGTTTTCCTCCGTGGCAGTCTAGTTGTGTGATGGTTTTTAGATAACCAAATGATGTCTAATGAATGTGAAACTTTTAAGAGTAGAAGTAGACATATCAACCTTTATTTTGATAGGTCATATAAGTCATTTGGACATGTACACTAAGAGTTAAGTATTTTTTTAATTTAGCAAAGTGAAACTGGCAAGTTTCTGTGGCAGTATCCAATAAATGATAGTTTTGGAATGTTATGCGTCCAATTGGCTAAAGGAAATATTTTTCAATACTAATAGACTTAATAAGGGTCATATAGCCTTTAAAACCACTGTAATTAGACATCTACAAATAAATATATGAATTTTCAAAGTTGGATGAAAATTCTATCAACTTTTAGTCTATGTGAGAAATTGAGAAGGTAATAACAAAAAAGTATGGGCAAAATGGTAAATTGCTAATAAAACAATAAACCATTTATTTTTGCCTTTGATTGGGATAACTTTTGGTCAAAAAGTAAGGGCAAGAGGGAAATTGAAGTTTGAGATTTTAGGATCAGACAGTAGCCTGAGTCGGACATAGTTAGACCGATAGATAGGCAAGGGAAGGGTAATCCAGGTAGTAAACATACCCTACTCGCATGTATTTGATAGTTATGCTTGTGTAGTGATGAATGTGATTGCTTTACTTGATTTTGTAAAGGATATTTGAATGATAAAGCTCTACTTCTGTTTATGCAATGGCCATAAGAATGATACATGAAACACTGAGCACGTAGAAATGTCATTATGTGGCATGCATCTAGTTAAGGCTAATATGTCATGCACTTAGAATATATCATACATGCATTATGGTAATTGTTTACTACTGAGATTCCTCGATTCTTACCCTCCCCCACCAGCCATTTTGACAAGTAAAAATAGAAGGTATGTTGAGAATAGAGAAGAGGACTGCTCAAGGAAAGTAAAGAATGTTGTTATTCAGTCTAAGAGAAGCATTTGGTTATCTGCAGGCTTTTATTATATTTTAAGTCTGCAAGCATTATGGACAATCCCTGTGGGTAATTCCTGTAATATAATCATATACATATTATCAGTATATTCATGTTGTTCCTGTGTGCCCGCTAAACTACGCGCAAGCACTCTGAAAAAATGTGAAAATATAATATCAGAATAAATAAGGATATTAACACATGTGATTTGTATCCTAGCACTATGGTAATATGATATGTTACATGTAACCCCCTTCCGTAATTATATCCGGATTACGTAATTAAAGTGAAATAGAGACCAATAACAATCAAATAACATTTATAAACCCATCTACCATACGGGGTTTTCACAAATACCTTTCGAAATCATTTATAACCTGGTCTCACATTCACATTCTGAATACAATTACTACACAAAGATAAATCACATTTAATATATCAGAGTACGCAATGAAATAATTCCGGCAACTCCTGGATTCTTATCTTTACTAAATATACACAGGGCATAATTGCCCATTACAATTTCCACATGGGGATTACACAAGTCCTCTCAATTACATCTACAAATATCATATCCAAACACATTCCAACCCATACATATCCAAATCTGAATCCAAATATACATAATACTCCCAACTATGATAACCAACCCCCATATCAAATACTGAAGAAGCCCTTGTCGCCCTTGATCACTTACTCCATCCTCGATTAACTACCCTGTCTGAAAGGTTAGTAGGGGAGGGTGAGATTCTAGAGAATCTCAGTAGGTAAACAATATCAATATGCATGTACGATAGATGTTTAATGCATGACATGCTTGCATCACATAACTCATGCTAACACAATAACAATTTGTAAGCTCAATGCTTCGAACAACATACTAATGGCCATAGCATTAATTGAAACATAGCTTCAAATAACACATAATCATGCAAAGCAAAGACATGCACCAACACACTAACACAAATATCAAATACAAGCAGAAGAGATATGTTCCCTACACTCTTTCCACGTAAGCTCCAGCTCCAGCTGCTCACGATCAGGGCGAACACCAAATCCTATAACCAAACAAGGACATAGGATTAATCCCTTTTCCAATTCCTTAACTCTCAAACACTTAAGTTGGTTATCATTCACGACCTTTAGGTGGTTAATCAAAGCCCAAACATATGCCTAAAGGCTTGGGAAACACTTGACCAAATATCACCTTTTAAAAGTCCAAAATTCTGATTTTTGGGGGTTGGCCGCAGCCCACAAATCCACTGGCCATGGCCAAAAACTGCCCAGAAACATTTGGGCCAAAGCCCAAAATCCGCTGGCCGTGGCCAAGAAAATCCAGTTTCTTGGCTGAAATTTCAAAAATCATAACTAATTCCAAAAAAATCGAAATGAGGTGATCACAAAGCTAAATGAAAGCTATTCAAGTCCTCTACATAGGACAAATATTGGCCAATACTGGAAATCACCACAAAAATACAGAATTCCCCAAAACTCAAGACTGTCCCAAAACAGTGTTCATTTTCGACCTCAAACTTTGGACAGCCATAACTCACAGAAGACAAAACGAAATGGCACAAATTATGTGTCCATTTTGAAGCTTGGGATGTGAACGTTAAGACTGAAAAGTTTCACAATTTTCAGACACCATTTGCCTAGTCAAAAAGTCCACACGAACAGACTGCTCAGACAGAATTCACACTGGACAGAATTTCCAGTTTTGCAACCAATGTGTCCAATCCAATTCAAATCAATTCCAATGACACCAAAACACACTATGGCATCAATTTAACCGCAATTCACCATTCAAATCATCCAATTTGAAAATCACACAAAATCAGGGAAAAATTCGAAATTCACAAAGCTCATCCACAAATCACAAAACTTAGATCAAAAGGCTTCAAATACTCACCTCTTCCTCTTTCCCAAACCAATTCCTTGATTCTTCATCTTTTCATTTTTCCTCAAGCAACAAAACACCTCCTCTCACAAATCTAAAACCATAGAGATGAAGCTCTCATCACTATGAACAACATTATAGAAGAGTGTTTAAGCTAAAGAGGACCATAAACTAACCAAAACTCACCTTATTCTTTTCTCTTTCCTCCTCCTTGCTAGGCAAAAATGGAGAACAAGACAGAGAGAGAGAGAGAGATGAAGATGAAGATGATGAAGTGAGTGATCAGTTTTTGGGAGCCAAAACTGACCAAATAAAGAGAGGAGAGAGGAAAAATGAGGATTGACACTTTGACCTCATCCAAGGGCTCACAAAGTGCCAAGTGTCAACATCTTGATCCATCAACCATGAGTTCACATAAGTACATGCACATGGGATTCCACCCTTTGATCTATTACACAATTCAATCTCAACCATTGATCTTTGAGTTACCAATGAGCTTCCTCTTCAGTAACCGATCAATCGGTCGGTAACTTTACCGTTTTGCCCCTGATTATGGCAATTCCTCTTGAATCACCATCAAATACATTTTCTCATTCATTTTCTTTCACAATGCGCCCTCCCCTCTATTTTAAGTCAATTTAGAGGTTAATCCATAATTGAACTCAAATACAAGGTTTCGGCGCTGCTCACAACACATACGAATCACATTCAAAACTCAAATCACATCGAATTCTCCAAAAGGGTTATTTATCACTAACCACTTCCACTTTTGGAGTCATTATCTCTTAATCACAATTTAGGATCCTGCTAAACCAGGGCTTAGCAGTCCACTAATCTCAGGCTTATTCTCTAGCCTCAAGTCTTAAAATTTAGGGTATTACATTCCATGATGTGTTTTGAATGCTGATTGCTATTTTCGTGTTATATGATGACTATGTGGCATGCTATATGTTCTTGTATATATGTGATTGAATGTCTTTAACTACTGAGATTCTTTTGAGTCTCACTCTTTTCCTATAGCTAATCTACAGCACAAGCTAGCGGCTCAAGGGGTAAGAAGGTATACTTCGACAACTACAAGATAAAGCGGAGAGATTTTATTTCCTGTTAGTTATCTATTTTTTTTGTATATATTTATATACAGTCTATTTTGGTACTGTATATGATGTATATAACTTGGTACACATAATGATAGTATAATAGTAGAACTAATAGTACCTAATGCTGAGGTAGCTTAGTTGAATGACACTTCTGTATGGTAATGGATCATCAACCGATCTATGAAACATAACACTTAAGTAGAGAAATGCTGCATATTCTAATGAAAAGAATCACTTTATAATATTAAATCTACATCACCAATAAGCCAAGCCGATCACTATTTCACTATAGCTTTTCTCTGTTTTTACTATCCATTTGAATAGTAACGGCTAGCATTGGGCTCCGTGCATGTAGTTCATGTTTTTCGGGTTATGTGAATCATATGTTGTGCTCATATGGGTTGACACATTTTATCGATGTGCTGTAAATGCAATGTGTGCTTATATGGCCTCACATATAAGAAGCTGATGGGTTGACACCTTACTGCCAAATGATTCTATCTCGTATGAAAATATCAACTCCACGAGCGGGCTTTATCTATTTATTTCCCAGTTTTGTTTGTAAAAGGCCGGCTCATCATCCGTTCAGGTGCTCACTGGTCATTACATTAATTGTGTTTCAACTGCCTGTACTTTTTGGTGTTCATTTTTTTTATTGTTTGATATTCTCTATGTGTCAAGCTTTTCCATAAGCCTTAATGGTGCGAGGGATGGTCTATTTTAGATTTTCCATAAGCTTTTCAATTAGACCATTAAATGTGCTGGTGTTTTATTGTTGGTAGGCATTTATGATTTGCATTTGCAAGTGAGTGGCAATATGTATATGTTTCATCCTTGCAAGTCAGTTGCACTTGTAGTTCTCTCCCACATTCAACACTTTCATCTTTCTATCAACTTCTTCTAAACTTTTTGTGCTTGCTGATGGCTAGACCTTATAGCTGGCTTGATGATATCACACCTTACGGCAACACTTAGAGAGTTCTGGTAAAGGTTGATAGGTCATATCCGAGGACAGATATACATCCGATTGACTCTGGATACCCAAAGATTGTTTTGTCATTGGACATCATTGTGTTTGATGGGAAGGTAGAGATTTGTGTAATGGTATTTTATACCTCTTAACTCTGCTTTTTAACCTGTATGGCCCATTATACGCAAGACACTCAGATGATGGTTAGGCTTGCTAGTGATGATATGATATATCGTTTGGCAAACGTTCTGCATGAGGATAGAGTGTTTTTTGTCAAGAACTTCCTAGTTGTTAATGGTGGTGAGGGAATACACAACAAGTATCATATAGTGCTACTCCCTACCACTATTATCCAGCAGTATAGCATTCAAGCACTAGTTCATTTTTTTCGGCTGAAGGTTGTGAGAGACATAAGGATGGATTACTATCATGGTTGCTATGTCACTGGTTTGACCACATAATGTATGCTTATTATTGTGGTTTTATTATCATGCTGTAGATTAATTACTTGGTTTTATATTACAGATGTTTGTGGCTTGCTTTGTTTGCTTGTAGAATTCAAATGGGTACGAGATGGCAGTGTTGTTTATCCTCAGATCAAGTTTGTTGTTGAAGATAGGCTGTAAGTTCCATTAACTTAAATAGGATAATCTTTCTTTAAAAGAAAAACAAAATAGTTTAACCATCATTGTGACCATGGAATAAGCATGTGAAACTTGCTATGTGTAGTTTGAATAGAATAGTTGTTTTACTGGATGGTAATAGTGCAATAGATGGGTGGCATGACTATGTCCAAGTGAAACAGATGGAGAGTCATATGGTCATTGTTCAGTACGGTAACGTTAAGAAGGAAGGAGGTAAGAGTATTGCAATATATGATACTTTGATTTTTTAATGGAGTTTATACGTATTGATACTGTGTTTTTTAATTGGTTATTCATGATAGATGAGGTTTATTTGGAGAGTCACGCATCAGCAACTAGAGTATTCTGGAACCCCAGCTTTAACGAGGTTGTCTCTGTTAGGAGAGAACTAATTGCTCGGAGTTGGAGGGGATGAGATGACTCATGGTCAATAATCTCCTTTGCCAGTTAGTTTAAATATTGTAGGGGGTTTTGGTTTAGGATCCAAACCACATCGTATGTACTAGCTTGATGTTTTATTGGACACAGATATAGTTGTTGTGTTTTGCTGCTGGAAGTATTAGTGATGTGATTTTTATCTTTGTAGTGTGTGTTTAAACGTATGTGGAATACCACTTGGTTAAATCAATGAGGAATTTATGTTTTTTGTATAATAATTATTTCATATTTATGTGTTAAAGGACAAGTGCTAAAGGAGTCATATTATCTGAATCATAAATATGCAAAAATAACTGTGAAGTAGACTCATAATAGGAAAAAATGGTGTATAAATATCCAATGAAATTAAATCTGGACAAAATAAGTGGAAAATAGTTAACATTGTTTGGGTTCATATTCAATGAGAGTTGCTTAAAAGTGAAAAACAAAATAGATTTATATAGTGATTTCATTTAGCCATACCTTGTGTTGAGAAAAGGAGGTTATAATGTGACAATAAACAATGCCCATACATGGTCAATAAATTACCACAACAATATTTTTGACACATCTCTTAAAAATGACAAAGCAAAAAATAGAAGATATGATTTTTTAATTTGGATGCTACATACCTGACACATGCATAAGTACTTACCTATTATTTGAAGTTTGTATATCAGGCGATTGACTGGTAGAAGATATGAATTTATTCCTTGAGTTTTTTTGTCAGTATTTAAGTTGATAACCAATCCATTGATTCGTATCAATGGATCTGATGATTAGTTAATGGGATAAAAGTATAATATTTGTTGTTCTAAACTCTTGGTAGCATCATTTTATCATGCTTTTTGGATAAATAGTACCAAAGGTAATGTGAGTGCCATTTTTTCCTATTTAGGCATTTAGTTGGTGTTTTTTTTAGGTAAGTTTTTATGGGATGCCTCACGATCTTTTATCCCTGGTGGTGGAGTAGTATTTAAGTGACTGGATTGGGTGTGTCTACCAATGTGAAGCTGTCACGTTGAGTGATAGCATATTATTGTTTGGAGTCATAAGATATTATGGGGCATGGATCCACCAGAGATTATTTTTTAAATACTGGCAGCATCCTTTTCAGGTTTTTTTTTTATATTATGCTGAAAAATGAGTCACTTTGTAGCCTATTTAGGTATTGAGGTAGTGTGCTTTATAGGTAAATTTTCATAGGATGCCTCACTATCCTTTATCCTTGGTGTGCTTTATATGTGCTGAAAAGTGTTTATTTGTTATTTCATATCTATTAGTCTTAGTGCTCCTTTATATCTTTTTTTTTTATCCTATATATTGTTAGGTTGTCATTTGCAGGATAGCCTTAAAGTGCAAGTTCCACATATATGTCAAGTAAGTCAGCATATTGCAGTACCAATTCTATAAGTTATCACGAACTCTATATTGCAAATAACAACACAATTTATCAACTTTGACAATAAGCTCAAAAACAAGATACTTCCCAGTGTTCAAGGGTAATTTGATACTTGCTGGCAAAATCAGCACGAAATTAATAATATATGTTTTGCAAAATGAATAAACAATAAAGTCTCTATCATATATGAATATTAGTAATATTGATTTGGCCATCTCTTAGTTGAGAAATATATGAATGATTTTAAATAAGAAGTCTTTCAGAATACATGGTTAGGAGTTTACAACTGTCTAAATAACTTTTAGCTATCTCATATCCTTATCTGCAGAAGTTTATTTTTTCAGTAGGTACTGTTTTCAAAGTATTAATTACATCAAAACTCAATGTTACACTCTGTTAGCTAAGGTAATGACGTTGGTTAAAAGCAGACAATCAGTATGGGGAAAAAAATTAACTATGCTTCATATAGTTAGCCACGTGTGGATGGTAATTTGAATATATATTTGTAATTACCTAATGAATATTTACTTGTTTGTGTGTTATTTCATATCAATTATCCTTAGCTGTTTTTTTTTACCCCAGGTATTTGATTCTATGGCGATGATGAAGTTCTTCTAAGTGAACATCATAGTTATTATTATTGTTCTCTATTTGTGTGAGTCATTATTGTTTATAATGTTGTTTAGAAGTCATCGATATTTGTTATTAGCAGAACTTACAGCTTCTGCATTACAAGTTGATGAGAATGAGGGACAAGGCAGGGGAAGTATTAACCGTAGGGGGATGACAGAAGAATTTACTCTGCCTAGTTAGAGCCAACCATTAACAAAAAATGGAGATACTTCTGGGATTTCTTTTATTTGACAATATTTAAATGATGTGTTTGGTTTTAGATGCAAGGGTATATTAGATATTGTTCTGGGAGTGAAATAATTTGTTTGGTTTTCATATTAGTATGACTTAATCTGAGAAGTTGATTACTTTCAAGCAATGCAAAATCAAACTGGACTATTCATTAAAAATAAATTATTTTAGTGTATCCAAAACTTCAGTATCAGATAAATGCAGCATAACAAGGCTATCATATTTTGATTTATAAACGACCGAGTGTACCAAGATACAAGACATTGACAAGATCACAATTTATAAAAAAAACTATAGTGTAAGAGTGATACACTAACCTTTTCACTATGGATTTTCCTCATAGATAAAAAGCTAGAAGGGTAGGCAGTAGCATAAAAAAATCAATAGATTTATTGGTTCCATGTTTAGGGCTTGACTTCAAGCTTTCCATTCTTTGTTTTTGACAAGTAAAGAAGCAGGATAAGTGCTATAGTCAAGCTTTCAGGTGGTTAGGTTTGGATTTAGAGGCTTCTAACAGTATACCAATTAAGGGTTAAATCAAATAGAAGGACACCTAAAAAAACGAAATTGATGAAGATGCTTGTAGGTAGTAAGTATAGATTTGGATCCAAAGTTTATACCAAGTATATATTTCATGGGCAATGTTATTAAGGCTAGGATCGGTTTATAGGCATTGCCGAGGGAACAATCGGTCAGAGATGGTTGGCGGTGATTTGGTACTGATAAAGAGGATAGATGAGGGTGAGTGAGTGGCTCAAAAGGCCACGGTTAGAGCAAGGGTGGAAAATTTTGAATTAAGGATTTCTGAAGAATTATGCAACGTCACAATAAAATTATGTAATGATTTTCCCTTGTTCGCACAGAATGTTTATTTTTCTAGGCTTTGGGTTCTTTTCACATGTTTTAATTACATATATAGGGTAGTGGAGTGCATGATTTGTTCTAAAGAATTGTGTAGAAGTGATTTTTAATTATGTTCACACATATTAAATAATGTTTCAAAGATTTATTTAATGACGGTATTAAATAATATATATTAATAGTTTGTTGGTATTGTATGGTCTACAGGGATCCCCGTTGAAGAGCGTTATACAAATCTATACTTCTCTTTTGATGCCAATAATGATTCTGAAAGTGATGAGGAATGCAACAAACTAAATCTAGGTGATGGTAATATTATTATCTGTAAATTGTTTCCTATATTTGGGTACAAAATTTGACTTTTTCCTTTGTAGATGGTGATGCAGTTAACTTGCATAATATACCAAACAATAAAGAAGGATTGTTGAAGGTGAACTATAAAATGCCATCTCATTTTAATGGTTAGAGCTTAGGATACAATGTATATAGCTAAACGATTACTTTTTTTCTAATTTTTTGTCTATTTTTTTAGAATAAAATGACGAAGGAGATGCTACTTATAGATGGCAATCATGTGGTGCAAGGCTGTGGTTCAATGAAAAAGCAGGAAATTCAATTTCTTTGAGTGAACCTTCTTTTTTGTTATGCTATTTGAAAGGATAAGTTCAGCTGCCACTGATGACATGCCCACCAGATGTGTTATTCTAGTTATTTTTTGACAAGAGTACAGATAATGCTAAGAACTTCCATGCAAACATTAGGTTGTACAACAATATGTTCTCATTTACATCAATGGGAGGGAAGATTGACCATTCTAAGAACTCAGGTAGTGGTCCATACACATTTGTTCTTTCTGGGATGAATTACCACAAGATTGGTAGTCTATTACCACTAGAAGGATAGACACCTGTTTATTCTTAGTTATATATATATGACACAGATAATGAAGTTTCGAATGGTATATATGTTGTCAGGTACTTTATTGTGTTTGGGTTTTTTTTAAATTTTGGTGGCCCCACTATTCTGTTTACTAACGTTGTTGTTTTTGTCATTTAAGCAGTAAACATGTCAAGGAAGGAACCATTGATGGTCAAATAGTTGACCAAATCAAGCAGTGTCTTGATGAGGTCAATCCCTTTGTGAAACAATATCGTATGGCAGCATCAATGATAAGGGATGGGCAACATTCTGAGGTGAAGTTGTGCCTTATTAGTACTAGGAATCAAGATGGTCATAATTATAATTTGCCTTCTGCTTTCGAGGTAGCGGCACTCATTGTTGGTGACATAGACATGAATTTCAGTCGTAGGGATGTTATTGTGCATAAGTTATCAGGTGCTCCACAACGAATTGATGAACTCCATCCATCGTACCTTCCACTTCAATACCCAATTCTATTCCTAAGAGGTGAAGATGGTTACAGGGAAGATATTGAACATCGTGAAGAGACGTTAAGTTCTATAAAGAAAAAGAAGAGCCTTGGCCTAAGAGAATATTTTGCTTATAGGCTAATGTCAAGAGACAATGAAATTTCAACCATTTTGAAGGCCGGAAAACTACTACAACAATTCATAGTTGATAAGTACATGATGATTGAATCACAAAGGCTTCTTTGGGTTAGGACTCATCAGAAGGAACTGAGGGCTGATTTGTACCAAGGTTTGACTGTTGCTTTTTTTAGTGGTGAAAGAGATGTGTCATCAGTAGGAAAGCGTATTGTTCTACCTTCTTCTTTTACAGGTGGAGCAAGATATATGATGCAAAATTATAAGAATGCAATGGCTGTTTGTGGTCATTTTGTTATCCAAGTATTTTCATCACGTTTACGTGTAACCCAGCATGGCCTGAGATTGAACATGAGTGTCATCTAGATTCTTCTTACCCAACTAACAGACTGAGGTGTCAACCCAGGTGTTTCATATGAAACAAAAATCTTTAATGAAAACTATCAAGAAGAAACAATTTTTTGGGAATGTTTGTGTAGGTGGGTATTAGGTTGATTATTTGTTGTTTCATACATTTCTTTAATTATTAATTATTAATTGTTCAATTCTTTTGAGATAATATGTTTTCTAATATTTTTCATATTCCACACAGATGTGTACACCATAGAATTCCAGAAAAGGGGCTTGCCATATGCTCACATCCTTTTGTGGGTTGACGATCCTGATCGGATAAAAGATCCTCTAGAGATGGACAAGTTAATTTCGGCAGAGATCCCTGACAGGCAAACATCTCCCGTTTTGTACGACCTTGTACAGAGATTTATGGTTCATAATCCTTGTGGTCATTTGAAACCTAAGGCAGTGTGCAAGAAAGATGGAAAGTGTAGTAAGTATTTTCCAGAGAAATTTGTTGACTATACAGTAATTGATGATGATGGTTACCCAACCTATAGAAGGAGAGAGGATGGGAGATCAGTATAAGTTAAAGGTATTCCATTAGACAATAGATATGTGGTCCCAAACAATCCGATGTTGTTGTCAATGTTTCAAGCCCATATCAATGTTGAAAAGTGCAAACAATCCACTGCCATCAAATACTTATTTAAGTATATAAGCAATGGTAATGATAGGGTTATTGCTTCAATGTTTGATAATAGTAATAGTGGGAATACTAGTAAGTTCATTGATGAGATCCAACAATATTACAACTTTAGGTACATATTTGCATGTGAGGCTGCAAGGCGTATTTTTTCTTTCCACATTTATCATAGATATCCTGTTGTTGAACGGTTGAGCTTCCACCTCCCTAATCAAGAATTTGTGATTTATTCTAATAATGTTGACTTGCGATAATTGTTGGGAAAGCCGAGGGTATGTGAATCGATGTTCCTTGCTTGGATGAAGATGAATAACAATTATGATAATTTTGCTAAAACACTCACATATTCTGAGTTCCCATTGCATTATGTTTATCAACGAAGTAAGAAGGAATGGAAACGTAGGGAGAAAGGGTTTGTGATTGGCAGGTTGACTCATACATCACCTTCTTCTAGGGAACTTTACTACCTTCATATATTTATCACTAAGGTAAGGGGTCCAAAGTCATATATGACATTAGGATAGTTAATGGTGTTGTGGCAACCTACCTTTAGAGATGCATGTTATGCTCTTGGGTTGCTAGATGATGATAATGAATATGTTGCAGCTATTAAGGAGGCTTCTATCTGGGCTTTAGGAAGGTCTTTAAGGAGGTTGTTTGTAAGCATATTGTTGTGTTCATCATTAAGTCGTCCTGACTTTGTCTGGAATGAGTCTTCCAAAATTCTTTGTGAAGATTTATTGTATATTCCATGAAACAACCCTCTTTCATTAAGTAAGTTCAATGCCACGTGTAATGCATATGTCTTATTTTCTATAAGCTATGATTTTCATTTGTTATTAGGTTTTGTTTGAGTGTTGACAGTTGAATTTCATAGGTGTTGATATATCAGATACAGATAGAGAGGATGCTGCCCTTCAAGAGATTAATCATTTACTACAGGAGAATAGGAATAGCTTGCAAGACTTCCATCGCTACCTTGTCCAGCATCATGTGCATCTTTTGATTATTCCAATCAACTTTTTTACAGGAATTAAGTTATGACCGCAAAGCGCTGCGAGAAGTCTCAAGAAATCCAATATCTTCGTTGACAGATGAGCAAAGGAGGATTTTTTATGCTGTGATGTCCTCTTTGTCTGCAACATTGGGAGCATTTTTCTTTGTATATGGGTATGGTGGTACTGGAAAAATATTCTTGTGGAATGCATTGATATCAACACTTCGTGCAAGAGGAGAGATAGTTCTTACAGTAGCTTCAAGTGGGATTGCTGCCACTTTGCTACTAGTGGTAGAACAGCCCATTCAAGGTTTGCAATCCCGATTCAAGTTACTGAGGATTCTATCTACAATATCAAGCAAAACTCCCCTAGCTAATCTAATACGTTGTATGAAGTTGATTATTTGGGATGAAGCGCCTATGGTTTAAAGGCATTGCATTGAAGCTGCTGACCACACACTAAGGGATGTTATGCATTGTGATCATTCGTTTGGGGGGGGAAGTGTATTTTGTTAGGGGGTGATTTTCGTCAGATACTATCAGTTATCCCTAAAGGGACAAGGGCAGATATTATTAACGCATGCATCAGCTCATCTTTTTGTGGGACCATTGCACTATTTTCTAGTTGACAAAGAACATGCGTTTAAATGGTTCTTCATCTGAAGGAGACAACGACAAGTTAAGGTGGTTCTCACAGTGGCTTTTAGATGTTGGTAATGGCAAGTAAGGTATGCCACATGAAGGGGTAGCAGACGTTGAAATCCTGATGGAGTTGTTGATTGTGAACTATGCAGATCTAGTGGCTACAATTGTGTCATCTACGTACCCAGATTTGATTAACAATCTCATGTCAACTGACTACTTTAATGATAGGGTGATACTTGTACCAATGATTGAAGTTGTTAATAAAGTGAATCAGTATATGTGCTCTTTGTTATCGGGTGATGTAATTGATTACTTCAGTTGTGACTCTGTTTGTAAGACGTTCCAAGACCATGATGGGATCGAAGATTTGTATACTCCTGAAATTGTAAACACAATCAGTTGCTCAGGGTTACCTATGCACAAGCTTTCAATGAAGGTAGGAACGCCTATTATGTTTCTTAAGAATATTGACCAAGCTATAGGTATATGTAATGGAACAAGACTACGTATAACATAGCTTGGTCAATCAGTTACAGAAGCGATTACCTTAAATGGGCCGATGCCGAATAAAAAATTTCTGATTCATAGGATGGACATGGATCCCTCTGATTGTAGGTTTCCTGTTCGAATGAGAAAGAGACAGTTCTCAATATCGATATCATTTGCCATGACCATAAATAAAAGCCAGGGGAAATCATTAAGGTTTGTGGGTCTATATTTACCGAGGACCGTTTTCACACATGGTCAGTTGTATGTTACACTATCTAGGGTTAGGAGCATGTCGGGTTTGAAGATTTTGCTGCATAATGAGGGAAGGATAATGTCAAATGCTACTAGCAATGTTGTATACAAGGAAGTCTTTTTGAAATGTGGACGTCTCTAATGTGAAGTAGCCACTCTGTGCCCCTATGCATGTCGGTTGTTTTTTGTTGGTGTCGCAGCATGCCATAGTAGACTGTGTTTTCTTTTTTTTTTGTCTGCAACCCCTTTTTGGTCATTTTTTATCTTTTGTAGGAATGTATTCTGTTTGAAGATTACATCAAGGATGAAGGCCTTTTTTTTTTGTCCTTCAACGCTTTGTATATTTTGTGTTTGTATGAATGCTTCCACGCATCGCGCGAGTACATGCTTGTTAAGAGCTAATAAGACTTAGTAAAGCAATGAAGCTTTGCGAAAATATTTTGAAAATTTTTAATTTCCTTTGAAAAACCCACGCAGACCCAGGTTCACGTTTGTTGTTTTAAGTTGGGATATCTAGCCATTTTTTAAAGTTTGTCTATTCTAGGAATAACTCTTGGTTTAACAGTTCAATTCATTGTGCTTTTGAACTAATCCGAGCTTTTAAAGTGTAAGGCATTACATTTTAAGCCATCTTGCAAGAGAAAATAATGGAGAATCAAGAAAGAAGCTCAAGAAGGAGCTAGGGGTGAGAAAGAGCATTATTTTGATGTATATGTTGTCTTAGTTGGTTGAGTTTTGGTGGGGTGTTTTGGCTGCCCTAATGTCAGTCTTTAAGGGTTTGTTAAGGTTAATGAAGCTTTCATTATATGCATATGACTATATGTTGTTTTGGAAGGAAATGAACTAAGTTTGGTGGTTGAAATGTGAATTGGTAACTTGTGACATCAAACCCTAATTTTTGGTTTGAACAAGATATCAAGAAGGAATGAGAATTTGATCATTTTAATGTTGCCATTGTGTTCTACACAAAAAACTATGTAGGAATAGTGTTGGAATTGGCAGGCCCAACGGAATAATTTTGAACTTTTCACCAATCCTAATTGAGGATCTATCAATGGCGTTTAAACAGAGTTAGGAAGAATCGTACCTTTTCAAATTTAGGGTTTTTGATCTCTAGGAACTAACACCTCCGATCAATGCCCTCTGTCGATATCTACATAAATGTTACTCCAATATGGACTGCGTGCTAGCGCCTCTAATGTCTGCTAGGATTTTTTTTCACAGCTCTGAATTCTCATATGTTAATAATTTTTTCTACCCTATCAATTTTATAAACCATGAGGGCTATATTCAAATTTCAAAATTCATCAAGATAATTAAGAGTTAATTAACTTCAAAATTAATCAAGATTAATTTTGAAGTTAATTAACTCTTAATTATCCTGATGACCTAATTAAATAAATTCGATTTCATTAAATCTGTCATACAGTTTTAATTTAACCTATTTATTTAATTTGAATAAAGAGCCAATAGATTTAACTTATTCTTATAAATTAAATATGAGATATTATATCTTATCATGTTAGTTATTAAATTTATTTATCTAATAAAATTAAATTTAAAACTAACACAATATAATATATATAAATATGTATTTCAAAAATACATATATATAATATTATTAATTTTCTTTTCATGAATTTTATATTATATATATAAATATAAAATTCGTCCACCCTAGATTAAACATTGTTTTGCGTTGGACCATTCTTGTGTGCGACCGAGTAGGCCCATACAAAGTTGGTAGTGGGCTAATAACTATACTAACCCATAAGTCGTAAGCGGCCTCTAGCAAGACATTACGACTACCCAATTCATATAAGGATCATTAACATGATGCAATCTATCATACAACCATGTCACCTCCCTTTTATCACACGATATTCGGTCAAGGATGAGGCATGAATGATGTCATCATCCTCTTCTTGACCATTACTTTCCTGATTCCTAAGTAGTAGTCTGACAATAGAAATGAAAACTCCTTTCCATCGTTGTATGGCTATACATTTCTTAGACTCACTCATCGAGGGGCCCAGTAATATCTCTCTACTAATGTGAGGGAGTAATTCCATCTTAACATTCATATTACTTTACATGAAAAACACCAAGCCTAATCGTAGCCTTTATCATCACCTAGTCAAAAGTAACTTTTGACTAGTTCAAAGCTTAGCAATTCTCATGTAGGAACCCATGATGGCCTTAGGTTAAAAGGCATTGTGACATTGCTATACATGAGATAAGCATATGACTTGATCCATGTAGCTTTCTTATAGCGGGTCGGTCTAGCACCTTATACTCTTACAAGTGCCTAAAACTTTGATTCATATCTCCATATCTTATCAAAGTCATACTGATCTTATTTCATCTCTGCTCTCGCATAGATGACCGACTAGGGACATTTAGGATAATCTTTACAATTTATCCAAGGATACATTCATCACGGTGAACATGCAAGTAATATGATAATATAATGGAGAAAATTCATTAAATTAATAATATTCAAAGAACAATAATTGATCCATAGGGCACAATTTCAACAAATAGCCCCTAGATATAAATTCTAGGTCATTGGAACACAAATTGAAAAGTTGCAATGTTGCTATATAGTTAGGGTTTCTTTGCATGGTAGTAGTTTGCATTGAGTTTTGAGTAACTAAATGGTGTCCAATGCCTATGATATTTTCCAGTATGAAATTGGTCTTAATAAACTTTAATTTGATAGATCATATAGGTCATTTGGAGCTGTACACTAGAGTTATGTATTTTTGAAGTTGATCTTATGAAAATTGGTTTGTTTCTAGATAGTGTCCAATAAATGGTAATTCTGGAATTGTGTATTGGCTAAGGGAAATATTTTTCATGAAACAAGACTTAATAAGGGTCACATTGCCTTTAGAACCACTGCAATTGGACCTCTGTACATAAAGATATGAATTTTAAAAATGGGTTGAAAATTCTGGCATATTGTAGTTAATATGCGTAAATCAAAAAGTAATGGCACAATGTAATATCTTTGAACTCCAAGGATAGAAATCATCCCCTTAGGATAGTTTGACCACTTTAATACATTGTTTGACTTAGTGAATTAATCCTAATGATAACCAACATAAGAGTTTGAATATGAAAGAATTGGAATAGTTAATAACTTATCGTCTATAAATTCTAATTTATAGGATTTGATATCTTCCCTGAGCGCAAGAAATCAGTACAAGAATAAGGCTGGAAAGGCTAAGATAGCAACTCTTTTTCTTATAACTTATATATTATATTGTTTTGCATGTATAATTTAATCATTAGCATTGTGAGGATGTGTAGGTCCTATCATGTAGACCAAGTAAGTCTTATGTATGATGTGATGGCTGGATATTAATGAATCTGTTTGATGTGATGATTGAGTATGCCTATGCAATGATTGTGTAACATGCTCTATGTATTTTTACATATCATATGAGTGATTGCTGCTACTACTAAGATTCTTTTGAAACTCACGCCTTTCCAAAAACTAACCTATAACAAAGGCAAGCTGCTCAAATAGTGACAGCAGCCTCACAGACGTATGGTAAGTGAATAGTTGCCTACTAACTTGGTAAATAAAATAGAATAGGGCATCCATACACCAAAAGGCCCATAAACAAATGACTACATAAGGGTAATAAGCTGAGTGACGATTGAATACTCTGATAATAGGGAATTAAGAAATGATGAGTTACTATCCACTTTATGATAGTTTTTAAAAATTTTTAAATTATTTAGAAAAACCCACTCAACTACAAGTTTGAGTCCTATCTTGAGATTGGGAATTTAAAGAGTCCTAAAAATAATCTCGCTTAGTGGTTCGAATTCATTGCGTAAAACTCATCAAAATGATTACTAAAATAACACACAATGAGAAGTTGCCATGTGTGTGCTGGTAGTCCAATGAAAGTTATCAGTGTCTATGTATACTTGGTGTGCCATAAGACACATAGACTCTTACGTGGTACTTTTTAAGGTATGTGGCACCATCATGTGCCACACAAACACATATATGGTGTATTTTTTAAGATATAGACATATGTGACTGATTAGTCAGATAAAATATGCTGGTATGGATATGCACATGGAATTTTTAGGGAGGTGTATGTACCCTGCTTTTGGAAGAAATACTAGCTTGATGTCATTTATCTGAGACAAGTAGGCATGTATGTGGCGAAATCATGAAGCATCAGGAACACATGGCAACAATCAGGCTGAAGGATGACACGTGTCGTGAAAGCAAGCGACCCTATATCAAAAAGTAGCTATATTAAAGTAGATTTCTTATAGTAGTTTTTTTTACTTTATCCCCTGATTATCCAATCATACGTTGACACTTGTCATGGAACATCTTATATAGGTGAAAAAGCCAGTGTAACCTACCAGTCTCTGGTCCGGCTACAACCTGATTTTCCAAACCATAGTACCGGAAGCCAGATGAATTCAACAGACTTCCTCTCCCTCGACCAATGAATTCATCCCACCATGAGAGAGGGGATGGAAATATAGCTTTTAAGAGGTGTACTGGGTATCCTGCAGTGTTAATAAAGAGTATCAAGTACACAGAATCTTACCCACTAATTCCCGAAAAGGAGCATCCAGCACTCTAACTTTTTATCGCTTGTGCCAAATATTATTAAAATCAATTCAGACCTTCTAAGAGCCTCAAACATGTTAGCCAACCCTAAAATATCAAGGAAAAATCATAAAAATTTAGAGAAAAAGAAAGAAGAAAGAAGTTTTCAAGTTCTTAAGTTTTATAGTCGATTCAAAGCCTGAAATAGCTTTTCCAGCCTCTAAAGCCTTCAGTAATTTTCTTATACTCATCATGAGCAATGTTTATACAGTTTTAGATTTGTGGTTAGAGGTGTTTGGTAGCACCTTGTCGATGGAAGTACTGCTGAAATCAAGAACTGATCGGATAATCGTGTAGATGTAATTGTAAGCTTCGATTTGATTATAATGTTTTGATGTTTTGCTGAATATTTTTTAAGTTATAGAACCCTAAGGTTTCATGCAAGAGGATGATTTTGAGCTTTAATAGGTGTTTGATAATGAGAATGATGTTAATTAAGGGTTTATAATGGTTAAAGGTATGTTTAGAGGCTGAAATTTGCAAGAACACAACTTGTAATCCTTAGGGTCAGATTTGGCCATCTTGTGTTGTTGGGATTGGAGCTGAATTTTTTAAATTTGATATTAGAAATGGATTATATGGCTAAAATTGTGTAGGGATAGCTTGTGGTTATGTTTTTGGATGATTAGTTAAAAAAACCCTAATTTTGAAATTCAAATTCCTGTTACTGAATCGGTCAGATTCGTGGTAGTATGCTTGTGAGCTATTTTTGAATGGTCAATTAAATGCAAAAATGTAACGAAAAAATGGCAATTTGCCAAGAAGCTAAGAGAAAATTATATTCCCAATAATTTAGGGCCATTTTTTGCCAATTGAAGAAAGGAAAGGGAAAATAAATATTTGGGGATAAATATCCAAAAATTAGAGCAATTGTGGTCAAATAAAATTGTTGGGAAAAGTCAAAAAGTAAACAAGTGAATTTAAAAACTAAAATAAAGAGAAGCATGATAATTTATGAAGCAATTATATTTTCCTTTTCTCGTGATAATTTCGGCTGATTTGGAAGAAATATAATTACTTGGATGATAATGATACCTTGTGGAATTAATTAGAGCCAAGTAATTAAATATAAAGTCATAAAGAAAATGCATATGGAAAAATTGAGATTTAATATATTATTTTATGAGAGATGAAGTAGGATATTTTATGACAATTCTCATCTCTCCTTTAGCTCTCATTTGTGGCTGAATCAAAGAGAAATAGAGAGAGAAAGAGCTTGATGAAAATAAGAACAAGAAAGGAGGAGCTAGGGTTCAAGAGCATAAATCAACATAAGAATTCTTGGTTTCAAGTGCTTAAGCTTCTCAAATCCATGGAAAAACTATTCTAAGTTCTTTTCCTTTTGAAAATCATGTGTAGCAAGTTAAACTTAATGGGGAGAGAGAGAGAGAGGGTGACGCCCTAGAGAGAGAAAGTTGAGAATCAAGAGGTAATCTCAAGAGCTTCGATCCTCTTGGTTAATATGTTGTTGTTATGGTGGTTATTATTGATATTGGCTTGATTTGTGATTGTTTTGGTGAATTTGGGATTATGAAACCTTAAGGGGTTATGCTGCCTAAATTTCTACAAATCATATTCAAATGGTTTTAAATGGTTAATCATGTGATTAGAAGTGAAAAGGAGGGTGTTTAAACTGTTAAATAAAAAAAATCATATATTTCCTTTTATTTGAGCATGTTTCAGCCAGCAGCTAAAATGGGGGTAGGAGCTAAAATTTTGCAATTTTTATGGTTCCATTGTGTTTAGAAGGGAAAATTGTGTTGGGTTCATGTTCAGTAGCAAATGTGAAAAGCCTTGGAATGTGAAATGACAAAATGACCCCTAAAACCCTAAATAGGGCAGCGAAGGGAAAAATTGTCTTTTGGCAGTGAATTTGAAAAAACTGAGTTCAAAAATGGATTTTAGACTAAAAATTGTGTAGGGATAGCCTAGGTCAAAACTTTTAGAAACGTACAGTGGGACTAGCTACAAAGAGACTTAGACGGGTCCCTATGAGTATTTTGGTCATTTTGCAATTTTAAGCTAACTTAACCAATAAATTAAGTTTGGAAATAGTCAATGAATGAGTAATGACTCGTTACTTTATAAATTTGGAACTTTTAGGACCAGATACTCCACCCATGTCGGAACACATTAGAGCTAGGAAAAGGGATTAAGGTAGTAATTCTTTCTTTCACACATTATGTGAATTTGTATATGCTTTGGGTGTGCCATCTTTTGTAATATGTATGATGCACAGTGCCTAAGGGTACACCAATACAGAGTGCCAAAAAGGGTATTCCAATACATAGTACTAGAAAGGTACACCGATACATAGTATAATGATGGTACACCGTTATGCCCAGTCAGAGGACTGAGGTACAGATTAAGTAGGGGTTGCAACAGTGGTTGGCCCTGAATACATGTGCACATATTTTACCAAACTAAATTATGTAATATTATAATATTGCATTATTTGGTACTTGGCATATTTATTTATCGTATTTTCTATGAATGATTGTCTGGTACTATTGATATTCATTTGAATCTCACCCTTTCTAATATTTAAACCAATCTAGCAAAAGCTAATGGATTCGAAGGGTAAGGCAGGAAATACCGGCATCTGAGGGCTTCCGGAGCAACTAAAGATTATTGTTGGCTATAGTTATTTTATTTTTGTAATTTTGGATAAGTTTGTATATATTTTTCAAGCCCTATAGGGATGGCCTATATTGTAAACAAATACTTCTTATAAGTATATTTATGCTATTTTTGTATGCCTGTGGAACTTTGCCTTTACCACTCTGGCAAATATCAAAATGTTAAGGGTTTACATTATTGGTATCAGAGCTAAAAGTGGTTCTGGCATTATCAGAATAGTATACTATATGATCATGTTTACAGGTTGACATGAACGATACATAGAAGGCAATAACAGTAAGATCCATCACCATCAGTAAACCAGGGTTCCCTGGGTCAGAGGATTCCCGAAGGGCAGCCTTTTGTTGAGAAGAGGATACCCAAGGACCAATTTGAGTCACACTGATATACATGTCACAGCTGAGACCCGACCAAGTACCCTTAGAGTTGGTGGGAGATTTCGAGCAGCCACTCTCCAATGGGTCAAAGTTTGATTTCTATATTGCTACTTTCTTTAGAGCCAGACAAGTACATGTGAGATATGACCTGTGACCATACCTGAGATTGTGGAGTATACACGACGTAGATATTTGCGGGCTTTCCAAAAGTATGGCCACTGGTAGCCCAGTACCTCACATATTTGGATTAAATGGATACACTCTACTGGGAGCATATCATAGTGAAACACAAAGATGGTACGAACATGTGACAGACCACGAAGGGGACATAATAATTAAGTACCGAATACTCAACTTGATATAATGTAATAGATATTAGGTATGCTCACACAGCAACATAAAACAATGAATAATATCATATTGGAGTTGCGAGAAGTATAGCAAAGACAGATTCATTTAGAAGACCTAGTGAGGGCACACATTAAGCTTAATCTGCCAAGACACTTCAACCAGAAGATCCTTTACCTTATCCTAAAGCTAATATTCTTCAGAGTTGGGTTGGAAGATTCAGTAAGCAACATCATCCTGTCTTCAGAGGAAAATTTGATCACGGCAAGCTGGAGACCGGTTGTAATAGTTAGAGAAGTTATTTAACATCCTATTATGCCCTGATAAAGTTAAAGTCCTCTTGGCAATTTATAAGCTTGAGGACGATGCTGATAGATGGTGCAAAAACGCCGAACTGATACTTCAGGGGAGGAATACTCTTGTGACATGGGAATTATTCTAAGAAAAGTTTAATGAGAAATAATTTCCCCATTCAGTCAGGCCAGAAAAGGAAAAAGAATTCCTGAATATACAATAGGGTGATAAAGAGAGATTTGACCAGTACTTAGCTTTCTATATTTGGTTTCGCGATACTGATCATACCATAAGTATTGGGATGATGATGAATGGAGCTCAGATATGATGATACAAGGGTTGAAACAAGAACTGAAGGACAAGCTAGTCTCCAAACATTTTACAAAGTTCAACAAGGCAGTGGAAGAATGCTGGATTACTGAGAATAATTTTTTGAGCCTATACTTAAACAGAAATACGAATACTAAAGGTGTGTCTGGTGGTGGGAGTTCTTCCTAGAAATGAAAAGAACTAAGTAGATCACCCAGGTGCTGAAATAAGAAGCCATATCAGGCTGGAGGCCATGGTAATCAAAGGCCCCCACAAGGCAGAACATGTTGGTTTTACCGAAAGCTACACCATGCTAGAAACACATGTAATAGTGCTCTATTACCGAAGGCTCCACCAGCAACTTATGCTCCAAACCGACCAATAACTTGTCATATCTGCTATAGGTTAGGGCATTATGCTATTAATTTCCCATAGCAGTAGCAACATCTTGCTGAGCCCAGACTAAGAGTACAGGGCAGAGTGTATATGATTACTCAGGAGGAAGCCAAAAAATCTCCTGAATAGATTTAAGGTACGGTTTACCTTAATGGCAATTCAGTATAAGTAATGTATAATTTAGGTACTGGTCATTCATTTATTGCATATAATTGTGTGAGATGGCTATGTTGGGATTGCCAGGCATAGCAGAAGAATTTAAAATTACAAAAGTTTACCAATTCCAATTGTGGATCTATTAAAGGCATTTAAATCAAGTAGTAAGAATCATACCTCTTATGTGTTTTTTGCCTTTTCAATCTCTAGGAGCCAACACCTCAAATTAGCTCCCTCTACCAGTATCCACACAAATGCGACCCCAACATGGAAAGGGTGTTAACACTTAATTGTTAGCTCCCTCTACCAGTATCAACACCTCAAATTGTCCCCTAGGGTTTTCCTGGAGCTAGTTATTTTCTTATATGTGCTCTAATTAACCTGCCCCCTTCGTTTTTATAACTAATAAAGGCTATCTTGGATCTTCAAAATTAATATTGGTTAATTTTAAAATCAATTAACACTTAATTATTTTGATGAGCTAATTAAACAAAGTCAGTTTAATTAAATCTGTCTAACATTTTTAATTTAACCTATTTATTTAATCCGAATAAAGAGCCTATGGAATTAGATTTAACTTATCTCTATAAATTAAATATGAGATATTATATCTCTATCAATGTTAGTTATTTAATTTATCAAATAAAATTAAATCTGAAACTAACACAACATAATAATATTATTATTATGCTTTTCACGAATTTTATATCATATATATTTGTATAAAATTCACCTACCCTAGATTAAACATTATATTCATTGAATCATAGAGACATCTTAGATTCAATGAACCTAGACATTACAGCTCGTGTTGGACTATACTTTTATGCGACCCGGTAGGCCCATACGAAGTTGCCAGTGGGTCAATAACTGTACGAACCCATAAGTCACAAGCAGCCTCTAGCAAGACATTACGACTACCCAATTCATATAAGGATTGTTAGCATGTTGCAACCTGTCATAGAACCATATCATGTCCCTTTTGTCACACGATATTTCGATAAGGGATGAGGCATGGATAATGTCATCCTTTTATTCCTAATTATTACTTTTCTGATTCCTGAGTAGTCTGACAATAGAAATGGAAACTCCTTGCCATTGTAGTATGGCTATACATTGCTCAGACTCACTCATTGAGGGGCTCGGTAATTTCTCTCTATTAATGTGAGGGGCAAATTCCATCTTGACCATTCACATTCCTCTGCATGAAAACCACCAAGCTCGATTGTGGCATATATCATCACTCAGTCAAAGATGGCTTTTAACTATGTCAAAGCTTAGTGACTCTCATATAGCAATCCATGATGATCTCAGGTCGAAGGGCATAGTGACGTAGTTATACATAAGATATGATTATGACTTGATCCATACAGCTTTCTCATAGCGGGTTGGTCTAGCACCTTGTACTCTTACAAGTGCCCAAGACTTTGATTCAATTTCCATACATAACAAAGTCATACTGGTCTTATGTTATCTTTATTGCCATATAGATGACCGACCAAGGACATTTAGGATAACCTTTATGATTATCCAGGGATATAATTATCCTAGTGAACATGCTAATAATATGATAACAAAATGGAGAAATTAATTAAATAATAATTTTTAAAGTATAATGATTGTCCCCTAAGGCATAATTTCCAACAGGCTAGGCTTAATAGTATACAAATTTCCGTATGACCTAGTTGTGTCTACACCTACGAGTGTTAGAATTATCATAGTTGAAGTTTGTCTAAATTGCATAATAAATGTTGAGAGGTATAAATCAGCAGTGGATTTGATTTGTTTACCATTGCAAGGTTTAGAAATTATTATGGGTATTGATTGGTTGACAACAAATAATCTATTGCTAGATTGTGGAAACAAAAGGGTCATTTACCCTAATCCACAACCACAAGTCAATACAGAAATCAACCTTAACTTTCTTTCAGCAGCTGAGGCTGAGAGATGGTTATATAAAGGTTGTTAGGGGAACATGGTATTCTTTTCCATGCAATCAAAAGCTGAAATAGAAATTGAAAGTATCCCTGTAGTAAATGAGTTTCCTAAGGTGTTTTCAGAAGACATCATTAGATTACCTTCGAATAGGGAAGTAGAATTTGTGATTGACCTTAGGCCTAGAGCAAAACCAATATCAAAAGCCCAATATAGAATAACACTAAATGAAACGGCAAAATTGAAAAGGAAAATTGAAAATTTGCTAGAAACAGGGTTCATTAGACCTAGTGTTTCACCATGGGGAGCTCTAGTGCTATTTGTTAAAAAGAAAGACGGAAGCCTATGACTTTGTATTGATTATAGGGAGATGAACAAGGTGATCATTAAGAACAAGTACCACTTCCAAGAATAGATGATTTACTCTATCAGTTGTCTGGGTCCTATATGTTTTGGATAATTGGCTTGAGATCGGGTTATCACTAGCTTAACGTTAAAGCAGAAGATATGCCAAAAACTACTTTCAGGACTAGATATGGCAATTACAAGTTTTTTGTAATGCCATTTGGGCTAACTAATGCACCTATAGTATTCATGGACTACATGAATCAAATTTTTTATCCGTATTTGGACCAATTCTTTATAGAGTTTATTGATGATATACCAGTATACTCACGAAATAGATCAGAATATGAATATCATTTGAGAACTATACTAAACACTTAAATCTAAGCAATTTTATGCCAAGCTAAGCAAATTTGAGTTTTTGGCTTTCAGAAGTTATATTTATGGGCTATATAGTCTCATAGCAAGGAGTTTCAGTGGATCCTTGCAAGGTGGAAGCAATACTAAACTAGAATAAGCCAGAGACTATTTGTGAAATACGTAGTTTTCTGGGTCTTACTGGATATTACAAAAGATTCATACCAAATTTCTCCAAAATAGCTTTGTCTATGACAAAGTTAATCCGAAGAATTCAATATTTTCTGTGGGACCATAATTGTGAGAGGAGTTTCACTGTGCTGAAATGTAAATTAACGTCAGCACTAATATTGATAATCCCATATCCATAGTGGACCTTCGTTGTCTACACAGATGCTAGTAGGTAAGGATTGGAATGTGTATTGATACAATAGGTTCATGTTGTGGCATATGCATCTAGACAATTGAAGCCTCACAAAAAGAATTATCCAACATAGGATCTTGAGTTAGCACCAATTGTGTTTGTACTGAAAATCTGGAGAGACTATCTCTCTAGAAAGATTGCTTAAAGATTACAACCTAGAGATAAAGTATCATCTAGGAAAGGCTAATGTCTTTACTGACACATTAAGCCATAAAAATAGTGTAGGTGGCAACTATGATAATTCATGATAAAAAAATGATCGAGGATTTCAAAGATCTTAGTCTGTCTAAGCAGATTCTGATTAGTGCTTATAATATCAGTAAGACATATAATGATATGAGAGCATCAATTAAAGAAGCTCATATCAAGGATAGACGAGCACAGTCTAATCAGTAATCTAATTGAAAGTGGAAAAACTCAGGAATACAATTTGTCACCGATCAAACTATTTAGATACAAGAAGTGGATATATGTTCTTTCGTAAACCAAGCTGAAACGAAAAATCCTGGAAAAAGCACATAAGAGTAAATATGCTCTGTACCCAGAGTGATTAACATGTATCATGACTTAAAGGTCACATATTAGTGGCCAGGCATGAAAAGGAGGTGACAAAGTGTGTTGCTACTTGTCTTACATGCCAGAAAGTAAAAATCGAGCATTAGCGAACATCAAGACTTCTACTGTAACACCCGTGTTTTGAAAACATATAGATGGCATAAGTGTAGTAATATCTTTAAAAAGGAGACCAGTAATCTTTTATAAACAGCGGAAGTCCCAATTTCAAGCAGAGTGTGGAGCTGTACTTGAATGGGTTTTCAAAAATCTTTTCAAAAACCATTTTTAGATTGGGTCTCATATTATTTTATGATTTATTTTAAGCCATGCATTTTAGGTTCATTTCTTCATATCAGAGTGTTTACTAATAAGTTCTCTGCTCAAACCCAAGCTACTATGTTTAATTAACGGCCCTACTGGTACAAATATCGTCGCGCGTTCGCTTATATACAGGCTGTAATATCCCAAGTTGTGATTAAGGGACTTTGACTCTGAAAGTAAAGGTAATTAATGTTAAACCAACATTTTTGGAGGACATGACAAGAATTATGATCGAAATATGTTACAGCCAGAACTCAAACCCTGTATTTAAGTTCAATATCAGATTAATATCTAAATTGAATGAAAATAGAGGGGAGGGCGTGTGAATGGTATAAAGAAAGGAGAAGAATGTGTTTAGTGGTGATTTGATAAGTGTTGTGATACTCAGGGGTAAAATGGTAATTTACCGACCGATTGGACAGTTACCGAAGAGGAAACTCATTGGTAATTGAGATCAATGGCTAGGATTGAAAGAGCAAAGAGGTGGAATCTTGTGCATGCAAATCTATGTGAAGTCATAGTAGGGAGAACAAGATATTGACAAGTGTCAATATGTGCACCCTTGATTATGGTCAAAAAGTCCACATGGATTTTTTATTCATTTCCCATCCTTCTCTCTCTTTCCATTTCGTTTTGTATGTGTGAGGAGGCAATACAAATCTGCTTCTCATCTTCATCATCATCATCTCATATTTTCTCTCTCTCTCTCTAAATCCTTGTGCGCCATTTTTGAAGAGGAAAGAGAAAAGAAAGCCTTGTGATTTAGGTAAGATTTTGACTTCAAATGCCAAAATCTCCTTCTCTAAAGTTGTTCCTCTTGTTAAGAGCTTTCTTTCTATGGTTTTAGAATCTCAAGGGTAGGTGCTTTTGTGGTTGAGAAAACTTGAAGGTTGAGGAATCAAGAAATTATTTTGGGAAAGTGAAAAAGGTGAGTAAGAGCTTTCTTTTGAACAAAGTATTGTGACTTTTGGTTGAGTATTGTGGTTTGTGTAATTTGCCCTGATTTTAGTGTAATTTCAAAATGGATGAATTGGATGGTTTTTTGGGTAGCAATTGGTATCATGTTGTGCCTTTGTGCCATTGGAATAAGTTTGGAATTTGAAATGGAAAGCAATTGCAATGTGGAGTCTTGTATGTGGCTTTGTGTTGCAATGTGCTCAAGAACTAAATATGTGTAAATGTGATGTGAATTTGGTGGTTCTAGTGTTTCCAATGGATTTCTTGTGAAATTTTATGTGGGAATGGTATTTGATGTGAAATTGGAACCATTGGAAGCTATTATGAAAAACTGAAAATCTGTCCATTGAAGGTCTGTGCTGGGCAGTATTTTTGTGTGGGCGTTTTGAATAGGCTAATGATGTTAGAAAATTATGAAACTTTCCAGTTTTGAAGCTCACTTCCCAAGCTTCAAAATGGACCTAAATTTGGTATCATTTCGCTTTGTGGGCTGGGAGTTTGAACTGTCCAAAGTTTGGTATCAAAGCTGGACCCTGTTTTGGTACAATGTTAGGGTTTTGATAAATCTGGACTTTTGTGGTGATTTCTAGTTATGGCCAATATTTTTCCTTGAAATAGGACTTAAATAGATTTCATTTGGCTTTGGAATCACCTTATTTCGATTTTTCCTGGATTAGTTATGATTTTTGGAAGTTCAGTCAGAAACTGGATTTTCTTGGGCCGCAGCCCAAATGTTTTTGAGCGTCTCTGGACAATTTTGGGCTGCAGCCCATGGATTTTTGGGCCGCGGCCCACCCCCAAAAATCAGTATTTTACACTTTTAAAGTTGGTTTTTGGTATAGCCTTTCCCAACCCTTTAGACATATGTTTAGACCTAAAATAGTTACCTAAAGAGTTCAAATGATAACCAACTTAAAGTGTCATGGAATTAAGAACTTGGAAAAGAGATTGATTGGTTGTCCCTGATTTGGTTTATAGGGATCGACATTTGCCCTACTCGTGAACCAACGGTACCAGAGAACGTCCGGAAAAAACAAGGTAGTGACACTTCCCTTATACTTTGTGAAAATGTATTGTATGTATATTGGTCATGTGCTATGATGAGTTGTGATGAAGTTGTGATGTTGCTGCTTATACAGCTAATGATAGCTGGTGACTATATTATACAGCGAAAGCTGGTGACTTGTGTATACAGCGAAAGCTGGTGACTATATTATACAGCGAAAGCTGGTGACTTGTGTATACAGCGAAAGCTGGTGACTATATTATACAGCGAAAGCTGGTGACTTGTGTATACAGCGAAAGCTGGTGACTTTATTATACATCCATGAGTGCTGTCGCTTGTGGTGAAAAGCATGTTCTATTGTTGCTGTTGGCTGTGATTTACTTACCTGCTATATGTTTACATATTGTATGAGTGAATTTGTTACTACTGGGATTCTTTTGAATCTCATTCTTTCCAATGACTAACATTTCAGATAGGGTAAGTGGCTTAAGAGGGAAACGACCAACCAGGAGCGGTTAGGGATGTTGGGAAACATGGAATTGTTGGTTATCTACTTGGATTTTGGATTACTGTATATTATTTTTGGGTTGTAAATAATATACCGATCACGGTTGTGTAATCCCCTAGTAGGGAATTTGGAAACCCTTAGGCTATATATATGAACTCGGGGGTTGCCGGGATTTTATTGTACACTCTGATATATGAATGTGATATAACTGCACTAGTGATTATATTCGATAATTGAATTTGAGACCGGAATAGGAAAGAAGTTTTGAAAATTTTGTAAAGTCCCTACTATAAAAGGGAGTTTAAATGAGTTTTGAACTATTCGACGGTCTCTAAACCAACTTAATTAAGTGATATCGAATTATAATTACACTATTTAAGGCAGGGGATTACACAGGCACTTACATACATGTCAGTACGAGACTAACCACACTTAAATACAAATTACATACAATCTCCAAAATAGATACCTAATAGAAAACTAAATTCTAAGTCCTTTGCTTCATTCGCCCGTGTTTACCTTCTTGCCAGAGGAACTACTTGCCCGAGCTGAAAATTTGTTTTGGAAAAATAGGGTGAGATTCAATGAATCTCAGTAGTAACAGATATCACTCATGTAAAATGCACATATATCATGCTATGTCAACCAAAGTTACAGTACAATCAACATATTCAACATTCAAAGATAAATTCACAATATGCAGAAAGCATAAAGTTACCAATTCAAGGACAACCGTTCCTTGCCACAGTGCTGGGAAATTCTATTGGGCCTTAGCCCTTCTCATTTGAATGTTTTAAATTCACAATGGTACAAACATGCATATAACATATCACATAGTATGTGAGGGATAAGTTACTACCTGACAATTTTTCCAAATCTTGATCTTGAATGACATGTTTTGAACGTCCTGGGCAAGTGTCAAGTCCTATAAATTATAATTTATGGGCAATGAGTTTTTCTTAGTCCAACTCTTCATAAATTATTCTCTTATGTTGGTTACCATTAGGGTCACTACATTAGGCCCAATATGAAGCTAATGAGCTCAAGCTACTCCAAATGCTTAACTTAACTCTTAAATGTCCAATTTTATTACAAAAACTCTTTGCTTTGAATTTTCGCACAATTACCAAAAGCTGGCAGATTTTTCACTGAATTTTGAAAAATCATAACTAATTCTAGAAAAATCGAATTGAGGTGATCCAAAATTATATATAACCCTTATTAAGTCTATTTTAAGCAAAAAATACTTTCAGTAGCTAAAAGACCGTGCACACTTCCCAGTTTTTCTTTTTCTCCCTGCTGCCAGAAAATCTGACCAGTTTTAATGGTCTACTTCAAAAATTCATAACTCCTAGTATACTTATCGAAATCCTTCAAAATACCTATCAAATTAAAGGTATATAAGTGTACTTTAATTATGGAAAATCTCATAATCAACAGATGAAGTCTGGACAGTAAAAATTTCGCCACAACAAAACTGCCAGACAAAAACGCACACTGGCAACTTTGTTGCACAAGTAAACTTAATTTCCAATTTTTGATTCTTTAAACCAGTCTGTCAAAAATTATAACCAGAGTCTATTCCCACACAATTTTTCGTGTAGAATCCAATGGAAAGCTCAAAAATACCAAAATCAAATTATTTCTACAAGATTTAGCCCCCAACCAAAATCTGCCTCCCAAAACAACAAAAATTCCACTGTGATTTTAACAACCAACAAGTCTAATACTTCTCCAAACATCATATATCACCTTATATATATGATTAAAACATCTTCCTTCTTCAAAAACACCCCTTGAATGAAATACATGGGTGGTTGAAGAGCTAAGAAAAACTCAATGAAATCACAAAATATTCGGTTCAAAAGAAAGCCTATGCTTACCTCTTCGCGTTTCTACAAGTGGTTCGGTATTCCGGCGGCACTCTGGTAGACTAATTGGCACAAAACATCTTAGATGAGAAATCTAAGACCATAAAATTGAAGCTTATAGTGAGTAGAGGAAGTTTCCTGAAGGACTTACCAGACAATAACGGTGATTCAGGGTTGAAATCGGCTCTGGTAGTCAAGAAAACTCACTATTCACTCCTCCTTCTCTCTTCTTGTGTTCTTAAGCTTAAGAAATCTGATTTCCCTTTCTCTTTCCATGGTTGCACCAAATTTTGCCATTTAATTAGGCATGGATGGTTGTGATTTAATCACATAAAATGATCTCATCTCATCTTGCCACGTGTCACAAGTTTAAGGCTTAAGAGTGTCACGTGTCATGCAACCATTTGTCTTCCACTTTTCTCTTTCTTCGGTGGGTCATAAATGGTCAGGGGAAGGGGAGGCCTGACAATTTCCCCAGACTCCTGGGTTCGGTGCTCGACTCAAAAAGTAAACGACCCGGCTGGAGATCGGTGAATTCCCCGGACTCAAACGCTAGGTGGCATACTCCGAAGATGATAACACGAAAGGCTTAAAGTGGGTGTAATGATGTGTAATGATGAGGGACACATGTCAACCCCTCATTTGGCCAACACAAAAACATGTTTTTACTTTGTAATAATTTTGGGATACTTGTCATTTCCTTATTTGGCCAACACGAAAGATGTGTCATAATGAGTCATAATGAGCTGTCATTACATACTTTACTGAAGTTCTTTTTAATAAAGTTGCTCCATCGGTGCATTACCCGGAATTCCATGTGGGACCCACGTGGGGCCATGGCACGCATATCGAGGCATATCACGAAATGCTCGAATTCCTCCGATCTCGCAGCTGACGCCCCTGAACCCTGCAGCCACCGACAAATTTTGCTCCGACTTCTTACACTTGTATTTTTACAATATTAACTTCTCGATTTCTGTAAAAGACACAATGGATATCTGGGAATTCCAAAAGTAACTCTACCTTTAATTGTAAATACCGATATTTATTTTATTCTACTATTTCCATATTTACACGTTTTTCGTATTGCAAAATTTGGTATATTACATCTACATAATCCTAAAATTCCTAAGTGGAAATGGGAAAGTATCATGATGGATTAGGTGATGGGATTGACCAAGATTAGAAATCACGATGCAATATAGTTAATCATAGATCGGTTAACAAAGATAGCCCATTTCCTACCAATTAGTATCCACTATTCTCCTTATAAGCTAGCCAAGATCTATATCAAGGAGATATTGCAATTACATGGTACTCTAAACAACATAATTTCATATAGAAATCTGTAAGAGGCAAGCTTCACCCAAGAGGGGGGTGAATTGGGTGATGTTATAAATTTTTCGCTTGATGTGGTGATATGAAAAATATAGTAGATAGAGTAGAGTTGAGAAGATTTGAACACAGAAAGTTATACTGGTTCGGCCTAACAACCAGGCCTACGTCCAGTCCTCAGAGATCAAGACCTACTGAGCTTTTCACTATATCTCCAAGATTCAATGGGTTCTCAGAACGCCACAAAACAACAATCGTCCTTAAACGGACTACGAGCAGAAATATTCTCTCAACAAGAAATTTCTCTCCCCCTTACGACAAGTCTTACGTGCAGAAAAACAACCTATGACTCTTCTCACTTGCTTATGTATACAAGACTTATGAGCAGCAACGTTCTCTCCTGCTTACACAACTGTAAGTCTTACGAGCAGCAACGTTCTCTTCTGCTTGTATCTTATAAGAGTTAAGAGTGGAAGACACAACAAGAAATTCTCTCAACGGCTTCTCTCGTAAGGAAAAACACCCCACTCAAGGTCCCAATACCTTGAGATTAATTACACATAGAATTTTGAATTGAATGAGGACTCTCTTATAGAGAAAATGACTGAACACTGAAGATCAATGTGTATACAGAGAAAAATGATGAATAGCAGAAACTTGGTATGAGCTTATGAATGCATGTGCTACGTTGTTGTAGTTTCTCCTTGAGTCTCTGTATATATATAGTTGCTCCAGTTTTTGCCCGTTTGGAAATTCTTCATTTGTGGAGCGGGACATTTGAAAGTATTGGCAGTTACGTGCATGTTTGAATAATCTGAGTGCGGTAGGTGCCAGCGTGTTTATAATCATCTTGTCTGCCGTTGTATTACTTTCCTCATGTGGTTCAATTCAAACGTTCATATTCTTGTATCATACTTTTAAAACAATCAAAACAATGTTAAACAATGATAAAAAGTAATGATGATATGATTTTGAAACAATAAACCATATTCGTAATGAACGTTGTGATACTTAGCATTTTCGGTGGTCAAACAGGGCATCACTCGAGCATGAAAGGCTCACCTCGAGTGATCTCCTATTTTCCTTCATATGCCTCTGTTATCGGGTTGTGCTTGCATAAATTTCAGAGAGACAAAATCTTTACTCGCGGGTGAAGAGGGGTCTCACTCGAGCATAAAACCTCTGCTCGAGTGATCTTTGCAAATTACACAGGGAATGTCTTCTCGGGTCATCACTCGCATACCATTTTGACAAGAGTGAGAATTTGTACTCGCGAGTGATATGGACCCTCACTCGAGCACACTTACCTCTGCTCGAGTGAGACGCATATTCTCAAGGAATATGCTCTCAAAACCATCACTCACATCAGGATTTCAGAGGGATAGAATTTTCACTCGCGAGTGATATGGGCCCTCACTCGAGCACAAAGACTCCTGCTCGAGTGAGAAGAATATTCTCAAGAATTATACCTTTTGAACAAGCACTCGCAACAGATTTGGAGAGGGATGAAATTTTCACTCGCAAGCAATGATGTGTCACTCGAGCATAAATGGGTGTGCTCGAGCACACTTGTACATCTCGGAACTTCATGACTCTCGGCCAAGTACCCGCAGTCCCTTGCTCGAGCACAGAATGCTCATGCTCGAGCATTGGTATCTCTGCTCGAGTGAATAAAGGAAGCATGCCATTACTTGCTCTCGGCCAAACACTCGCATGCCCTCACTCGCATGTGTGCTCGAGTGAGAATGACTTCTCTGCTCGAGTGCATACCTTCTTCTCGAGTGATCTAGTGAATACAATGGGAGAATGCCTCTCGGGTACATACTTTCTGGCTTTCTCTCGAACATGCTCGAGCACAGAGGTGATCTATGCTCGAGTGTAAACTTCATGCTCGAGCACTCAAGTGCAATTTCACATCAGATATCAGCAACACATCAAGTATGCATTTGGTAACTTTGTAAACTTTTCTTAATCTTCTAAAAACATGATTTGCACACAATTGACTTTTTGTTATGATCAAAACTTGGGATCTAACATTCTCCCCCTTTTTGATGATGACAAAACCTTTGTGATGAAAGTTTAAGAGAAATTGTTTGAGATTGAAAATTTTGGAATTCTTATGTTTCCAAATGCATATCAAGAGTTTCAAATTCAAGTTTTCCTGCAATGTTTCCTCTGGACACTTAACAACCAAGATAAGCATAGTATGAGGTATATAACTTAATAAGAACTTAATAACTTGAAATATTATTGAAATTTTGATAATCAAAAACTTGAACCATATCATTAACTTTGAGGAAAACAAAAACAACCTTGAATAACACAAGATAACATAATAACTTAGGATAACATAATAACTTGTAATTCAAAATGACAAAATGAAATACATATCAAATCCTACCCAATACAGAAATCTACCCAAACACCCATATACACCCTACAGAAGCTCAGAAAACATCACACATCCTTCTCCCCCATTTTGTCAACATCAGAATGGGGTTCTGGAGGTGGAACAAAGGATATCATGGCAGAGAGAGGGTCAATGGGCTGATCAGAGGGAGATGGTGGCTGTGGTACAGATGATGAGGGAGGTAGTGAAGGCGACCGATCAAATGTAACATCTACATTGGAATCTGGATCGGTGAAGAGCACATGAGTCTGTGGTACTGAGGAAGGAGTGGTCTCAGGAGGCACCCCGGAAGATGAAGAGGGAAAATGGGAGTGCAGGAAAGTCTCCATATTGGTGATCCTCTGTGACATCTCATCCTGAGTTTTGAACATCAGTTCAAAATTAAGATTGGCCTTGTCTACCAGATTGATGACTTGTGCTTCCATCTTCTCCACAAGCTTCTCATATTCAGTGACTAACTCCTTCTTCAAACTTGATACAGCTTGATTAATTACCTCAGTCAGATGATTAGACAGAGAGGCATTGAGAAAGGAAGGAGGAGGAATAGGTCCTTGTGCAGATGATTGTACCTCATCTCCTCTGGATGGAGTGGCTTCCCTTTTTTATGTGACTTTGGTCCGACTCACCGGAAGATTGATACCCATATAAGTTAACTGAGTCTTACCAAACCGTGAGATGAGTACCCTTTCTTTTCCTTCCAGATACCAAATTTTGTTTTTCATCAAGATGAAGGAAACAAGTTGAGGGTAAGGTATGGTTGTGGATCTTGTTAAAGAAAATCGAAACCGCCTCATCTCATTAAAAATGATCTCCCCTACATCCCTTTGTTGCCCAGCAACCAAAGAAGCCAAGAGATAGTAATCCTTTTAAGCAGAGTGGGTAAAGTTCTTGGATTTATTGACTATGCTCAGGGAATAAATGTAATGAAGAATTCTATGATTATCAGGCATATCAATAGGCTTGAAAATGAGGGGGCCAATTGGGTCTTTTGGTCTCAAAATTTTAAAGGTTTCATTGGCAGAGAATGAGGGTGGATCAGTAGGAGGTGCAACATAACCAAGTAAATCATTTATGATTTTGGCAGAAATCATAATAAATTTCCCTCTAATGGTTGTAGATACAGCTTCTTTAATCAACTCACCGGATCTAGACATAATATTATGAGTTTTCATGTTGCAGTAGAAAGTTTTCACAACAGTGGGGGAATATGGCAAATGAATATTTAGCCAGGGAGCATAGTATTGAAGGTAAGGGTACAAGTCCAAATGACAATTCTTTTTCAGATAATCCAGATCAACATATACTACTGGACAGAAATGTCTATGTTTGAATTCATCATCATATACCTTCTGAGATAAGGCCTTAAGCTCTGTCACATTGAATCCCTCAGGAAGACTAGTGAGTTGGTCATCCACTGGTGCTTGGGAGGCATAAGGTACTCCTGAAGCAGAGGCACTTGGTTGATGTGAACTTGAAACACCGGCTTGAGAAGCAATCTTCCCAACTATCTTGTCCAGTTTGGATTTCTCTATTGCTTCCCGGAGTTGTCTACTGAAGGTATCCCCAGAGGAAGAAGATGATTGGGGTTGTTCTGATTCCTTCTTCTTTCCCTTTCCTTGAACCTCTTTGGATTGAGACCGAGTGATTATGGGTTCCTTGAAGACCACACCCTTTGGTTTCTTTTGAGGAGGTTGGCCTTTCTTTGAAACTTGAGGCTTTAGGTGAGGTTTCTTAGCCGGAGTCCTCATTTTGGTTTTGGGTTAAGGAGGGGGTGAAGGTGAGGAAGAGATTTTAGGAGATGGAGGAGTAGGCTCAGGAGTTCCAGATTTACTGGCAGCAGAGTGAGTAGGAGAAGGTGAATGAGATCTTTGAGGGATAGAGGGTAGTTTTGTTCTTGCCATTGTTAAGAAAGTGGAAGTGAGGCAAAAACTCTTAGTTTTTGGAAGAAAGACAAATGGAGATTAGGGCACAAGTGAGAAATGCAGAGGGTAAGAATCACTTCTTATAGAAGATTGAGAGGTTGTAACGGCGATTTGAAGCAGAAAGACATGATTGATTGATGAGAAAACGGTTTAAGGTGAAGAGTTGTGTCTTTCGAGTGAGAAAACACTTCGAGTGAGAGGAGGAAGTGCGACGTTCTGAGCTCCCCAGTAACTGATATAAGTGACAGTGCTCGAGCATGAACCCTAGTGCTCGAGTGATGTTCATACTGTGCTCGAGTGTGTTCTATCTGTGCTCGAGTGATTTTCTGGAAAAATAAAGAAACAAGTAAAACGTACCTGGATTATGGATTCCTTGACATATTTTGCATCTTTGTACTCAAATCCTCCAAGATCATTTGAGTAACCATGATTTGGATAGCTTTTGCAAAGAGATTCTTTTTCTTCACTCGAGCAGGCATTCCTCACCTCAAGCATGTTCATATCATGCTCGAGTGAGAATTCCTCACTCGCGAGTGAGTTCAATTCTCACTGTTGTTTATGATATATTCCCTTGGTGTTCTTAACTCCTCTGTTAACCTCTGTTTTAACTATCAGAGAACAGAGTATCATAAATAGTGCTGTGCTCGAGCAGAGCTTCTTGTGCTCGAGTGACACAGCTCCTCACTCGAGCAGTATCCTCTGTGCTCGAGTGAGAATCATGCAAAAACAAACTTTGCCACTCCGATGCTAAAGTCAGTATAGTTATCATCAAAGGAACTATTTAATTAAACTTTTTAACAAGAAAACTTACAACTCATTGGGATTAACCATTCCCAATTCTCTTCGAATATAGAGGAATTGCTCTTTTGCAATTGGTTTTGTGAAAATATCCGCAAGTTGAAGATGAGTTGGTATGAATTCCACTTTGACATCTTTCTTTTGAACATGATCTCGAATGAAATGATGTCGAATGTCTATATGCTTGGTTCTTGAATGTTGTACAGGATTCTTTGCCAAGCTTATCGTGCTAGTATTATCACAATAGATTGGGATTTCTTTTAAATTAATTCCCAAATCTTGAAGTTGTTGTTTCAACCATAGCACTTGAGAACAGCAGCTTGCCACAGCTATATATTCAGCTTCAGTCGAAGATAATGAAACTGTGTTCTGCTTCTTGCTGAACCATGACACTAGAGAGCCTCCGAGAAATTGACATTGTCCACTGGTACTCTTTCTGTCAGTTTTATATCCACCGTGATCTGAATCTGAATATGCCATTAAATACTCGTTCCCTCTTTTTGGATACCACAATCCAAGCTCTGAAGTATCTCCTAGATATTTGAAAATTCTTTTTACTGTCTCTGCATGAGATACCTTAGGATTGGATTGATACCTTGCACACATTCCTACACTGAACTGAATATCTGGCCTGCTTGCTGTGAGATAGAGTAATGAACCAATCATTCCTCTATACCTTGTGATGTTGAAGCTAGGTCCCTTTACATCAGCATCCAGCAATGTTGTAGAACTCATTGGAGTATCAGCTCCGTTAGCATTATCTAATCCATATTTCTTCAATAATTCTTTCAAATACTTTGTCTGAGATATAAATATACCATTCTTCTTTTGTTTGATCTGAAGTCCAAGAAAGAAGTTCAGTTCTCCCATCATGGACATTTCAAATTCTCCCTGCATAATCTTAGAGAATTCTTGACACATAGATTCGTTAGTAGCACCAAAAATAATATCATCAACATAAATTTGAACAATTAGAATATCATTTTTGTTATGTTTGATGAATAGAGTTGTGTCAACTTTACCTCTGACAAAACCTTGATCAAGAAGAAATTTGCTTAGTCTTTCATACCAAGCTCTGGGTGCTTGTTTCAAACCATATAATGCTTTCTTAAGTTTGAAGACATAATCAGGTTTTATTTCATCTTCAAAACCAGGAGGCTGTTCGACATAAACTTCCTCCATAATATAACCATTTAGAAAAGCACTTTTTACATCCATTTGATAAAGTTTAAAACTTTTGATGCAAGCAAAAGCTAAGAGTACTCGTATTGCTTCCAATCTTGCCACTGGAGCATATGTTTCCTCATAATCAATACCTTCTTCTTGATTATAGCCTTTGGCAACCAATCTTGCTTTATTTCTCACAATGATTGCTGATTCATCAAGTTTGTTTTTGAAAACCCATTTGGTCCCTATAACCGTATGATCTTTAGGTCGAGGAACCAAATCCCAAACTTGATTTCTTTGAAATTGATTTAGTTCTTCTTGCATAGCAATCACCCAATCATTGTCAGATAAAGCTTCTTCTATATTAGAAGGCTCAATTTCAGAAATAAAAGCTGAAAATGTTACCTCATTGAGAATTCTATTTCTGGTTTTGACACCTTCTTGAATATTTCCTATAACTTGATCAATTGGATGATCCTTCATATGTCTCCATGCTTTAGGTTGAGCATGATCATCGACATCTTCTAAATTTTGAAAATCATTTGTTTCAAAATCATCCTGTTTTGAAATAGATTTGATTTTCTTGATTGAATCCATTTCTTCTTCATCATTAAGTTTTGTCTGAGATTCAATTTCATCAAACACAACATGAATAGATTCTTCAATAGTACATGTTCTTTTATTGAAAACTCTATAAGCTTTACTTCTATTAGAATATCCTAGAAAAATACCTTCATCAGACTTTGAATCAAATTTACCTAAATTTTCCTTACCATTGTTGTGAATGAAACACTTACACCTGAAGATATGAAGATGAGCAATATTTGGCTTTCTTCCTTTGTAAAGTTCATATGGTGTCTTTCCAAGAGATTTGCGAATATATGCTCTGTTTGAAATATAGCATGCAGTACTCATTGCATCTGCCCAGAATACTTGTGACATCTCTTTTTCATTAAGTAATGCTCTTGCCATTTCTGTAAGCACCCTGTTCTTCCTTTCCACTACTCCATTTTGTTGAGGTATTCTAGGGGCTGAAAAGTTATGATCTATACCTTCATTGTTGCAGTAATCTTCAAATTGTTGATTATCAAATTCTCCTCCATGATCTGTTCTAATAGAGACAATAGAAATACCTTTCTCATTTTGAACCTTTTTGGCAAACATAATAAATTCAGCAAAAGTTTCATCTTTTGAGGCAATAAATATAGTCCATGCAAACCTTGTAAAATCATCAACAATTACTAACGTATATAAATTTCCTCCAAAACTTTTAACTCTTGCAGGCCCTACCAAATCCATATGAAGTAATTGTAAAGGTTTTGAAGTAGAAATTTCATATTTTGTTTTAAAAGAGGACTTAGTTTGTTTGCCTTTTTGACATGCTTCACAAATCATGTCGTCTTTGAATTTGAGTTTAGGAAGGCCTACAACTAAATCTTTTCTGATCAATTTGTCAAGTTGATTCATATTGACATGAGCCAACCGCTTATGCCATAACCAACTTTCCTCTGATCGACTAAGAAAACAATTTTCAGAAGAATTTGAATTTAAATCAATAGTATAACAATTACCGTCCCTTTGAGCTCGGATCTTTGCCTTGATAGTTTCTTTGTTTAGGAGTAGATCTTTCTTGCTTACTATCAAGCACTCTTTCGAGTCGAAAATCACCCAGTTATCTTTGTCAATGCTTTGGCTTACGCTTAAGAGATTGTGGCATAATCCTTCAACATAATATACTCCGTTGATTTGAATACCATCGGTTCTTCCCACTTCACCAATTCCAGCAATACGTCTAGATTGATTTCCTCCAAATGTCACCTTTCCTCCTTCTCTAGTTTCAAACATGGTGAACTTATTTTTGTCACCAGTCATGTGTCTCGAACATCCACTATCAATATACCATTTGTTCGCTCGAGATGCTTTGAGACATACCTAGAATAAGATGATCAAGTTTTAGGTACCCACACTTTCTTGGGTCCTTTGTGGTTAGTATTTGGAATATGTGTCCCTTTCGGAACCCATTTATATGTTCCAACAACCTTTCCCTTTTTGAAATAACACGATGAAGTATAATGTCCTTTCCTATTACAATAATTACATGACACAAATGGATTTGATGTATGCACAGAATTCCTGAACTATTTAAGATAGTCTCTACTACTCTTCTTATTCTTATCATGCATAGCATTATATCCAATTCCATATTTATCAAAGGAAACTTTCTGAGAACTTAAGATAACCTTGAGAGTTTCACTTCCTTTAGTAAATTTTTCAACAATCTTTGTCAAGTCTTCTATTTTCTTATCTTTCTCTTTACACATTTCATATGATGATATGACATTACTTTCTAATTCTTTTACTTTCTTCTTATAACTAACCATTTCTTTAGCAACTTTAATGAACTCTGTATGCAATGCATTATATTCAGACAACAATTCATTATAAGAGGGTTCAGAGTCACTTACCTCAGAGTCTGATTCTTCTTCCTTAGCTACCAAGCATAGACTTGCTACTTCGTCGTTGTCATTTTCTTCGTCTGACGAACTATCACCCCAAATAGATGATATATATGCTTTCTTTTTCTGCTTCTTTTTGTCTTTGTTTCTGAAGCATTCAGATTTGATGTGTCCTGGTTTCCCACATTCATAGCATACTATTTGTTGTTCTTTGTTTTCTTTCTTGCTTGGTCCACCTTGATAATTCTTGAAATTCCTTTGTCCTCTTCTGTAGAATTTCTTGAACTTTCTCACGATCATTCCCATTCATCATCACTAGGAACATCTTCATTCTCAGAAGTTTCTTCTTCTTCTTTGATAGATTTAAATGCAACTCCCTTTTTCTTTTTATCATCGAATTCTTCAAGTTCCATTTTGAATTTCAACTTACCTTCATATTCAGAAAGACTTCCAAAGAGAGCAGCTACGGATCTCATAGACTCTCCTTTGGCTTCTTCAATGGCTGTCACCTTTGCTTCCCATTCTTTCGTAAGAATATTAAGAATCTTTCTTACCTGGGAATTTTGATCAAACGACTTTCCAAGAGCAGATAATTGATTAACAAGATGAGTATACCTTAGTTCAAATTCTGATATACTCTCTCCAGATTTCATACGAAATAATCATATTCTGTAATTAAAGTATTGATTCTATTCTCTTTGATTCCAGATGTACCTTCGTGAGCAATTTCAAGAGCATCCCACATATCTTTGGCAGTAGGTAGAGTACATATACGAAAATATTCTTTTTGACTAAGAGCACTCTGTATCATTAAAATGGCTTTACTATTTAATGTTACTAACCTCTTGTCATTCTCGTCAAACTCATCTGGGCTCTTTTTAACTGCTCTATCATCGATTTTCTTTATTGGAACATAGTCACCATCTTGTATAACATTCCATAATCCGTACTCGTTGGCCATCACGAACACTCTGAATTTGGCTTTCCAGAACGAAAAATGTTCTCCAGCAAAACCAGGAGGTCTAGTGATTGAAGCACCGTCTTGAAGGATATTTTCACCCATTGTTGCCATTTGTCGGATCCTTCTCAAGCTGTTAGGCTCTTCGGAGAAGACGAGGCTCTGATACCAAATGTAAGAGGCAAGCTTCACCCAAGAGGGGGGTGAATTGGGTGATGTTATAAATTTTTCGCTTGATGTGGTGATATGAAAAATATAGTAGATAGAGTAGAGTTGAGAAGATTTGAACACAGAGAGTTATACTGGTTCGGCCTAACAACCAGGCCTACGTCCAGTCCTCAGAGATCAAGACCTACTGAGCTTTTCACTATATCTCCAAGATTCAATGGGTTCTCAGAACGCCACAGAACAACAATCGTCCTTAAACGGACTACGAGCAGAAATATTCTCTCAACAAGAAATTTCTCTCCCCCTTACGACAAGTCTTACGTGCAGAAAAACAACCTATGACTCTTCTCACTTGCTTATGTATACAAGACTTATGAGCAGCAACGTTCTCTCCTGCTTACACAACTGTAAGTCTTACGAGCAGCAACGTTCTCTTCTGCTTGTATCTTATAAGAGTTAAGAGTGGAAGACACAACAAGATATTCTCTCAACGGCTTCTCTCGTAAGGAAAAACACCCCACTCAAGGTCCCAATACCTTGAGATCAATTACACATAGAATTTTGAATTGAATGAGGACTCTCTTACAGAGCAAATGATTGAACACTGAAGATCAATGTGTATACAGAGAAAAATGATGAATAGCAGAAACTTGGTATGAGCTTATGAATGCATGTGCTACGTTGTTGTAGTTTCTCCTTGAGTCTCTGTATATATATAGTTGCTCCAGTTTTTGCCCGTTTGGAAATTCTTCATTTGTGGAGCGGGACATTTGAAAGTATTGGCAGACACGTGCATGTTTGAATAATCTGAGTGCGGTAGGTGCCAGCGTGTTTATAATCATCTTGTCTGCCGTTGTATTACTTTCCTCATGTGGTTCAATTCAAACGTTCATATTCCTGTATCATACTTTTAAAACAATCAAAACAATGTTAAACAATGATAAAAAGTAATAATGATATGATTTTGAAACAATAAACCATATTCGTAATGAACGTTGTGATACTTAGCATTTTCTGTGGTCAAACAGGGCATCACTCGAGCATGAAAGGCTCACCTCGAGTGATCTCCTATTTTCCTTCATATGCCTCTGTTATCGGGTTGTACTAGCATAAATTTCAGAGAGACAAAATCTTCACTCGCGGGTGAAGAGGGGTCTCACTCGAGCACAAAACCTCTGCTCGAGTGATCTTTGGAAATTACACAGGGAATGTCTTCTCGGGTCATCACTCGCATACCATTTTGACAAGAGTGAGAATTTGTACTCGCGAGTGATATGGACCCTCACTCGAGCACACTTACCTCTGCTCGAGTGAGACGCATATTCTCAAGGAATATGCTCTCAAAACCATCACTCGCATCAGGATTTCAGAGGGATAGAATTTTCACTCGCGAGTGATATGGGCCCTCACTCGAGCACAAAGACTCCTGCTCGAGTGAGAAGAATATTCTCAAGAATTATACCTTTTGAACAAGCACTCGCAACAGATTTGGAGAGGGATGAAATTTTCACTCGCAAGCAATGATGTGTCACTCGAGCATAAATGGGTGTGCTCGAGCACACTTGTACATCTCTGAACTTCATGACTCTCGGCCAAGTACCCGCAGTCCCTTGCTCGAGCACAGAATGCTCATGCTCGAGCATTGGTGTCTCTGCTCGAGTGAATAAAGGAAGCATGCCATTACTTGCTCTCGGCCAAACACTCGCATGCCCTCACTCGCATGTGTGCTCGAGTGAGAATGACTTCTCTGCTCGAGTGCATACCTTCTTCTCGAGTGATCTAGTGAATACAATGGGAGAATGCCTCTCGGGTACATACTTTCTGGCTTTCTCTCGCACATTCTCGAGCACAGAGGTGATCTATGCTCGAGTGCAAACTTCATGCTTGAGCACTCAAGTGCAATTTCACAGCAAATATCAGTAACACATCAAGTATGCATTTGGTAACTTTGTAAACTTTTCTTAATCTTCTAAAAACATGATTTGCACACAATTGACTTTTTGTTATCATCAAAACTTGGGATCTAACAAAATCCTCATTTTACTTCCAATTTTTGGAAAGCATTGCATGAGGCTTTGGGTACCAAGCTGAAATTCAGCACAACATATCATCCTCAGACTATTGGGCAGACAAAACGAATAATACAAACCTTTTGCTAAAGGCGTGTGCCTTAGATTTTAAATGCAATTAGGATCAATTCCTTCCATTGGCAGAATTTGCCTATAATAATAGTTACCATACGAGCAAACAAATGTCTCCATATAAGGCATTGTATAGAAGGAAATGTCAATCACTAATGTGCTGGACAGAGTTATCTAAAAGGTGCTTACTTGGGCCAGATATTATTGATCAGACAATAGAGTAGATTAAGCTTTTCAAGCAAAGATTATTAATTCCTCAAAGCTGACAAAAGAGCTATGCTGACAAGAGGCAAAAACCTCTAGAGTTTGAGGTTGGTGATCATGTTTTTATAAAAGTTTCACCTATCATGGGTATCAGCAGAGTACTAAAAGTGAAAACGCTAAGTCCAACGTATATTGGTCCATTTCTAATCTTATCGAAGACTGGACTAGTAGCATACCGGATAGCTTTACCCCTAAATCTGAGCAAGTTTCATGATGTATTTTATGTTTCCCAGTTAAAGAAATATCAACTTGATCGAAGACATGTGATTGAATATGAAAATGTAGACATTAGGGATTATTTGACTTATGAATTCATAGTTGACCGAGTCATTGATTGGCAGGAGAAATAGCTCAGACACAGGAGTATCCTATTCATAAAGTTGTCTGGATGGGATTATATCCTAGAGAAGCAACATGGGAAATAGAAGAGGATATGCGGAAGTGTTACCCTGAGTTTATGGCTATGTATGTGTAGCAAATTTCAGGGATGAAATTTATTTAAGGGGGAGAGCTGGAACACCCCATTTTTATTCACCAATAAGCCTTATAAATATTTATGGCATTTAATGAAATAAAATGGTGTTGGTGCAATTGAAATGACAAAAATAACTCTAGTCACGGTTACAAGGAAATTTGGCTAAAGCAAGATATAAAGCCAATCTTCGTCTTCCAAAAATCATATTATTTAAGCACCAATTCAAAAAATAAAAAAGCAAAATTTTTGGCTCAATACGCGGTGAGAGTAGACTAAAATAAGGGGAAAAGTAAGAAGTCACGATTAAATTAAAAAATGTAAGGGCAAAATGGTGCCATTTTTGGGGCCATTTTCGGCCAAATGAAGAAAAGCCATATTTAATTATGTTCCCAATAACTAGGGGCCATTTTGGCCAAATGAAGAAAAGAAGGGGAAAATAAATATTTAGGGATAAATGTTCCAAAATTAGAGCAATTGTTTCTAAGTAAAATTGTTGGAAAAGTCAAAATGTAAAAAGGTGAATTAATGAACTAAAGGAAAGAGAATCATGATAATTCATGAAGCAATTATATTTTCCTTTTCTCGTGATAATTTCGGTTGATTTGGGAAATATTGGAGAAAAGTAATTACTTGGATGATAATGAACCCATGTGGAATTAATTAGAGCCAAGTAATTAAATATGAAGTCATAAAGAAAAGGCACATGGAGAAATTGGAATGTAATATATTATTTTATGAGAGATGAAGTTGGATATTTTATGACAATTCTCATCTCTCCTTTAGCTCTCATCTTTGGCTAAATCAAAGAGAAATTGAGAAAGAGCTTGAAGAAAATAAGAACAAGAAAGGAAGAGCTAGTGTTCAAGGGCACAAAACAAGATAAGAACTCTTGGTTTCAAGTGCTTAAGCTTCTCAAATCCATGGAAAAATTCTTCTAAGTTCTTTTCCCTTTTGAAAATCATGTGTAGCAAGCAAAACTTTAAGGGAAGAGAGAGAAAGAGTGACGCCCTATAGAGAGAAAGTTGAGAATTAAGAGGTAATCTCAAGAGCTTTGAACATCTTGGTAGATATGTTATTGTTGTAGTGATTATTGTTGATATTGGCTTGATTTGTGATTGTTTTGGTGAATTTTGTAAATTTGGGATCATGAAACACTAAGGGGTTATTCTACCTAAATTTCTATAAATGATGTTCAAATGGTATTTAAATGGTTAATCATGTGATTAGGAGTGAAAAAAAAGGTGTTTAAAAGGTTAAATCAAGAAATCAATTTTTCCCTTTTATTAGAGCAAGTTTCAGCAAGTAGCTAAAATTGGGGTAGAAGTTGGAATCTTGCAATTTTTATGGTCCCATTGTGTTTAGAAGGGAAAATTGTGTAAGGTTCATGTTCAGTAACAAATGTGAAAAGCCTTGGAATGTGAAATGACAAAATGATCCCTAAAACCCTAAATAGGGGCTGCCAAGGGCAAATTTGCCTTTTGTCAGTGAATTTGGAAAATCTAAGTTGAAAATGGATTCTGCACACAAAATTGTGTAGGAATAGCCTACGTCAAAATTTTTCAAAAAGTATAGTTGGATTGGGTACAAAGAGACTTGGATTGGGTCTTTATGGTTATTTTGGTCACTTTGCAATTTTAAGCAAACTTAACAAACAAATTAGGTTTGGAAAGAGTCTATAAATGAGTAATGACTCATTACTTTGAAAATTTTTAAATTTTAGGACCAGATAGTCCACCACGCTGGAACATAGGTAAAGCCAGGAAAAGGGATTAAGGTAGTAATTCTTTCTTTCACACACTTTGTACATTTGTTTATGCTTTATGTATGCCATCTTCTATAATATGTATGATACACAGTGCCTAAGGGTACACCAATGCATAGTACCAAAAATGGTACATTGATATAAAATACTAGAAAGGTACATCGATACATAATACCATGAGGGTACACCGATATGCCCAGTCAAAGGACTGAGGTACGGAACGAGTAGGGGTTACAAGAGTGGTTGGCTTTGATACATGTGCACATTTCTAACCAAACTGAATTATGTGATTTTATAATATTGCATTATCTTGTAATTGACAAATTTATTTATCACATTTTCTATGAATGATTGTTTGTTACTACTGAGATTCATTTGAATCTCACCATTTAAAATATTTTAAAAAAATCTAGTAGAAGTTAGTGACTCGAAGGGTAAGGCAGGAAATACTGACGTCTGAGGGGTTTCGGTGTAGCTAAAGATTGTTGTTGGTTGTAGTTAGTTTATTTTGGTAATTTTAGACAAGTTTGTATATATTTTTCAAACCCTATAGGGATGGCCTGTATTGTAAGCAAGTACTTCTTATCAATATATTTATTCTATTTCTATTTGCCTATGAAACTATGCCTTTATCACTGTAGCAAATATCAAAATGTAAGGGGTTTGACAGATAGATAACAGGTCCTATAATCACAATTTATGGTTGGCGTGTCATTACTTAGTCTAATACTTTTGGCATAATGTAAACTAAGTTATTCTTGACCTATCCCCTTATTTATCCTTTGTTTTGAACTTGTTGGTTATCATTTGAGTCACTTGGGTAGCCATTGGAAGCTCAAACAAATGCCTATGGGGTTGGGAAAGGCTAGACTAATCAATATCTTTTAGAAAATATGGAGTACAGAAATACGGGGTCTTGGCTGCAACTAAGGGATTATCTAGCCGTGGCCAAGAGAGGTCAGAACCTTTAGGGCCGCAGCCAAGAAATCTTCTAGCCATGGCCAAGAAACAGTTATGTCACCGCAACCAACAATCTGAACTTCCAGATTTTTCTCTATTTCTTGGCTGAATTTCAAAAAATCTTAACTCCTAATGTACAGCTTCAAATGATACAAATGACATATCAAATTAAAGCTTGACATGTTTACTTGTATTCTGGGAAATATCACAAGCATTGGACATTATTTGCTAATTCAAAAATGACATACAACCAGACTGTTACACAGGAAAATCTCATTTGCAGAAATTTGCAATGTTATAAATTATGTTCCAATAATCCAAAATTTATAACCAAGGCTATTTCTTCACAGTTTTTTTAAGTAGAACACAATGGTAACATCAAAATGATCAAATTCCTACTCTTTCTATGTGTCCTATTTTGGCAAAAATTTTGCACAAAATCCAACAATTACTAAACTTCCTATTTAAGCCTCAAACTAGTTTCATATGTCCATTAACACCACAAGAGACCATTTATACCATCTAACAACCATGAAACTTCAAAACCCTAGCTTAATAAAAAAATAGGACAAAATTTACCATGCCAAAACCTCAACCAATCAACACAATATATATATCAAAATGTTGCTCTTACTCACCTCTAGCTCCTTCTTGAGCTCTTTTCTTGATCCTTCCACTTTGGCTCTTGCTAGAAGACTTAAAACACTTCCCCTTGGAAATATAAAATCATAGAAATGAAGCTTTCATCAAGGAGAACAATGTTTGTTAAGAAGTTTTGAGCGATAAAGATGATTATCATGGTGAGATAGGGTCAAGAAGCTCACCTAGAACTTGGCTTCTTTCTTTCTTCTTCCCTTGTGTTAGCCAACTTTGAGATCTTGGAGAGAGTGAGATGTTTTAAAAGTAATTCACTTCAGCCTCTCTTATCCATTTGGCCAACTTTGAGAGGAGAGAAGGAGTATTAAATGATTGTCTTCGTCTAATCACAAGTACTTAGCCCAAATTGTTCCAAGTGTCAAAAGCCTATGGTTCCTTAAAAAGGTAAGTAACTAATTAGTTACTCTAACTAGTTTTGTTGGCTATTTAGTGTTCCTTTTTATTTCTTTGACCAATTTCTTTTTTCCAAGAGGAGGGGAAACTGTTGACTAATTGACCAATAATTCCTTTCTTCCCTTTTTTGCCCATGACTATGGCAATATTAATTACATTGCCATTTCATGTTTTATCTAATTCCTTTTTTCCTTTCCATATTTCATTCCCTTCTCTTTTCATTTCCAAATTAGACTTTGTATCATCATTGAATTTAGGTAAAGGGTTTGGGCATTTTCTACAATTAATTCAAATTGTAATTCACCTTTTATTCCCCAAAGCAATTTCTAACTTTATATACATTTTCTTTTGAGTCATTAAGTCCTTGCATATATTTTGGGATATTACACCTATCACTTCCAGTTGCACTTCTAGTGATGCACTGTGTACTTTAAAGATCACTACAGTGATCACTAGAGTGATGATCACAATGACATCACTCGAGTGATCTATCCAGTACTCTATGAAGATCACTTGAGTGATAGATTCTAGAAAATAGAGCACACTTTGTAATTTTTAAAAATCATTAGATTGTTGTGTAACTTGCTCTTCTTACTTCTAATCACTCTAACACTTCATTATACTAGTACTTGAGCATTTTCCAGGTGATCAAACAAGGATTAATACACAAATTAGAAAAAGCACTTTTGTGTCAGAAGCTTCCAACGGTTAGTTTAATAGTCATATTTTATAAGCCTCATTGGGAAGAAGAAAAGCTCAACAGTTATCGATCTTTATCAACTATAAATAGAAGAGCACTCAAAGCCTAAGAGAGATCAACTACGCCAAATACTAAAATCATGAATCACCCACTTCAACTAGAATACTCTCTGTTATTTTCTTGCTTCAATTATCTGAGAGAGAGAGATTATCTATATTGTACTTCAATGTTCATCTTATTTACTTCTGAGAGAAAAGATTGATTGTAAACCTTCATCATCAAGATTGTATCCTTACGTTGTATATGGGGGAGTAACTCAGTAAGAGATTTGTAAAAGGCTTCGGAAGTGCCCTGCTAAACTTGTGGGATTGTAGACGCTCTCTTGTACTTAGATTATTCTCTTATGCCAGATTAAACAAGAAGATAGTGGATTAAAAATCTTAGGAGGAGTCTGGGGAATGGAGCAGGTCATCATGGATTGAACCGAACCAAGATAAACCATAGTTTTCATATTCTCTTCCTTAAGCTCTTATATTCCTAGCATATATTATTTAAATAACTGACTATTAATTTATGATTCATTACTTTCATACTTATTGCTTTAACTAAGATGTGAAAAGATTTTCAAAGTTCTTAAGTTTTATGTTGCACCTAATTCACCCCCTCTTTGGAGTCAGTTGGTTATAACATTTGGTATTAGACCAGGGCTCTTGTTTGAAAGACTTAACCATCTCAAGAGTTTATAATAGCTGATTCTAGGTGTTATATGCTTCTATAAGGTTTTGATTATACAATCCCACCTTGTTTAAAAGATATCGATTTTTGGTTTTGGAAAACTAGAATGGCATCATATATAAAAGCCTTTAATTTTGATATGTGTAATGTCTCTACAAATAATTTTGACTTCAAATCGATAAAGGATTAGACTGAAAAAGAAAAGAAAATATTTTCGTTAAACATTAGAGCAATGAAAATTTTATATAGTGCTTTGACCGAAAATTATTTTGAGAAAATCAAATTTTTCTCTAATGCCAAAGATATTTGGAACACTCTTGATTTTTTTTATGCTTCTAACAACTATGAAGTTAGAAGTGTTGACAATTCATCATAAACTATAAGTTGTATATCTACAATTCATGAACAACTAGAAATTAAGAATAAAGAAGAAGAAACTATAGAACACTTCTATGATCTAGTCAACATATAAGAACAAGAGGAAGATGACTCTCAAGAAAAGATCATCATAGATGAATATGACGAATCACTCTCAAGAGCTCAAGATGTACATGTGGTAAACAATTCCAATTCTTCTTATGTTATGTGGAAAAGATTTTCAAAGGTTGCATAAAATTGTTTTTCAACTAATTATTGATTTGATTTCAAAAAGAAAAAATATTTTTGATTATGCTGGAGAATATACTGAGAAAAAGGAATGTTCAAATGAAGTTTGCTTTAGTTATTATCATGAACGACACAATACTTGCATAAAATCTCATAGTGCTTATCATTATATTACTTGTAATTATTGTGGAAATCTGGTCATAATTCTGACACAAGCTATATTAGAAGAAATTCTAATATAAGAAATAAATTTGTTTGGGTTCATAAAGGACAATTAAGGTTCAATACTAACAACCAAGGACCCAAACCAAAGCGGGTACCAAAATGTCCATCTGAGGCTCTATATGTACAGATTGATTCTAGAAAGAATGGAGATAAGGGTACAGATAAGATGAAGAAAATTCTAAGAGTTCATAATACACTTGAAAGGAGATTCACACTAATAAGGAGAACTCTTAGATCACCCATTGCTGGAACTACAAAGCCCAATCATGAGAAGCAATGGAGATAAAAAAGAATAGTACACTATACCTCAAGCATGGACTACTATAGAGTACCTTTCAACTATCTTGAGGATAATACAAAAAGGAGGATCTTTAAAGCTTTAAGGAAAAGACTCCTAGAGTCTAGATCTTTTGAGAGAAGGTTGACAACACCCAAAGCAAGGGATTCAAAATATCAATATCACATAAAGATGCAGTGGGTAAGCAAAGGCAATCCTCCAATTACCTACAGTAAAGGTATACAACGGTAAAGCCTCTAACATTACTAATTTTAATATTCACTAAGGTTTATATCTTGTGACCTTAGAAATGAACATTATCCCTTATTTTTGAAATATGTTCCAAAAGAATTACAATGTTCAATGGTTGAGTTCTTTATGCATACATGATGATTTGAAAAGTAAATATTTCTTTTATGCATAAAATCATGATTGTGCTCAATAGTTCTGAATTGATTATATGCTTTAGAGCATGTGAATTTTGTTCCTATAAGGTAACTATAAATGGATCCAAGTCAAATTAGACACCAAAGGAAGAAAAAGATCTATATGGTTTTATAGGAAGAAAGGAACAGCTTCATCTGAAGATTATGACTACATAGAAATTAACTGAAATCTTAGTAAAGTTGGACTTTAAAGCTTCATTTTGATCATGTAAAGAATTAGAGGCAGCACTTGAGACACCATTGGGAGTGCCAACCAGTTATGAAGGTAGAAAAGATGCACAATGAACCATTACTTGAGTGATCATCATTACTGCATGACAACTTGGAGTCACTGTCTAAGTGATTAGATCAAATGAAAGATTGAGAAGCAAAAATCAAGAAATGATGCTCAACTGAACTTCAAAGGATAATCCCTTGAGTAATTACGAGATTACCTGAGTAAGGTATTATTTTCTTTATCCATCAAAATTTTATTTTGGGTTCTATCACTCGAGTGACTACTCAAGTGATGGTTAGACATGATCACTCGAGTGCCCATTCGAGTAATAGTGGGTTCTTGTAGCTAAAACCCTTATCATAGCGTCACTTCTCACTCTCTCTTGAAGATCCACTTCTAGTGCATTATTCCAGTCGTCTCATTATATCCTTACCCTATACTATGCTTATATGAATTATTTAATTTTGGTAATAAATACTTGTTAACTATTGCATACCATTAGCAAACAATCTTTTATGGTTTTCAAAATGTTTTCATATTGCTACATGGATAGAAAGTGAAATTGTGCATAGTTTTCCATAAAATCATATTTTTAAATTCACCATTCAAAAACAATTTTGTTTCAGTTCATCTTATTTTATAAAGTGCATACATATGTTTTGAAAAATATTCATATTTTGAATGCATTTAAATCGGTTTGGAAAATTGAAAGTTAATATCTTTTCAATTAAAAATCAGAAATGCTTCAAATCCATCCATTAGAGTTTTCCCTAACATTCACGTATTATTTCTTGATCTTAAATCTGTTGCTGCTTGAATTCCTCAACCTTTATTTTCTAACGAGTTAGACCTTATGTCTAATAAGTTAAATATCTATATGGGTTTCAAGTGTATTACCTAGAAATGAATTCAATATGTGAAAGCCTTATGCCTAATGAATAAAACCTTATTTGGCCAGGTTATTCCAAGTATTACATATGCTTATTAATGTATCAAATGTTAATGCATTAACCATTATAGTGGGAATAACTTATAAGGATAATATTTTAGAACTCTATTCATTTAGATTAATGAGTTTGTGCTTCATAATTCCTAAATCCACATACTTATTTTATTGCTTAAATACATGAACCATTGATATGATCTATCTTTGAATAACCAGTGCAATGTATTTGAATCATTGATTTGAATATTCTCAACTCTAAGTATAAAGATAGTCTTTGGACCAAAAGCAAAGTCACTTGAATAATCGAGCCTATTGAGCCAATCTTTTTTGGCCATTGTGTTATCCATATGACTTTTGCTTTTAGGAAAATTCTATATGTTAACTTTGATATTTAACATGTTTTCTTAGTTGAACTTTAAAATGAAGCTTTCTGATATATGTATATATATTGAAACTATTGACTTCCACTATTTTTTAGCATGAGCATCGGTTGTAAACATGTTTCAAAAATGAGTTTTGCATATATTCAAAATCTCAATCAATTACACAATACATTGCCATGATTTGAAATTACACATGAGATTTGAAACAATTTGCATATTTCATTATCATTTTTGGAAAACCTAATTTCAATCATGATTTATCATTTCACAAAAGTTGATGAAAAATTTTATGGATATGTCTACCACTCTTTTTTGATATTACTTACATGCCTTGCATAAGATTCATATCAATGGCATTTCTTTTCTATTCAAAGTGTATTTGCAAATTGTCATTGTGAAACATCATTCTTGGTATCAATTGTTTGTTATGCTTCATGACATGAATTAATTGGATAACATTATAATTCTAGTCTTTAGTGATTTAATACACTTTTTACTCAATAATCATGTAGTTTAATTATATAAGAGCAAAGGAGTCATTATGTCTAATATTGTGAGGACCCAAGAGGAGTTGGGTACCAAAGTGTCTAAAGATCTGTTTTACAGGAGTTGACCAAAGTGCTCTAAATTCAGGTACAAAGAATATAGGGTGACAAAGTACGCCTTATTGACAAAGTGAGCAGAAGCATAATTTATGGTATCACTTAAGTGACTTCCCAATTCCTGCAAATGGCTAGCTAGTGATATAGTCAGAGAAAGAGAAAGGGAGGAAGACCTCTTAGTGGCCCTAGCTGAGTTTCATTTCAAAGAAGCTTAAGGCCAAGAACAAGTCTAGTCATTATGAGCCTTAGTTGCTTGACTCTTTTATTGTCCTAAGGTAGTTAGACACTTCTCCTAAGATATGGAGCCAACATAAGTGCTTTGAGGACGGCACAATAATTGAGCAGACATTGGAGACAACTATAAGAGATTAGAGGGTCACCATCTTAGCCTTAAAGATCAATAGGTGGTTAGGCATCAACAAGCCTCCATTAGACCTTTCAAGGAGTACAATGAGCCTAAGAAGTATAGAATCATCATACCATAAGAACTAAAGAGGATTCTCAACTTCAATCCTAGCTCTATGTCTGATCTTCATTGGTTTATCTGATATACCTATACTAGAGCTATAGTAAACAAGGCCAACAATTTCAGTCACTTTATCAAGAAAGTTTATCACATGGTGGCCTTTATCATTAGAAAGGAGGAGAGGAACATTAGAGATATCATGTTCTCTAATATCAGCAGATATAGATACACAAATTCATGCCTATTCTTTATCCTCAATTGGGTTTACTATTTCTAAAGGCAAACAAGTTTTGGTACTTAAAACTAAATGAGCCAATGATCAAGATTCCTATAAGACCCCGCCTAACATACCACTTGTTATCGATAGTAATCAGAGTAGCAATTGCGCAGTTCGGTGGGCACATAGGAATAGCAAAAATATATTGGTATTATTAAAACAATATTGCTTGATTATAATACAAGAGTTCCCCACAAAGGTTCACACATAATAATTACAAACCTTAAATCAATAAAAGGTCTTCAAATAACAAACATCTCCTCTTGTGCTCGTATGAAACCTTTTGTTGCTGGTAATTACGCTTCTACCCTCAAATGGCTATCTGTTACTGAAAAATTTTACATTTATGGAAAGAGTGAGATTCAAATAATCTTAGTAGTAACATAAAATTAGACATATACAATGTTAAAATAAATATGGCATACACCATATTATGTAAAATGCTAACTCATGGTGTGTGCGCACTGTCTAAGGCCAATTAACTATTTACAACCCTGGCTTAACTTTGCGCTAACCCTGGCTTAACTCTGTGCCAATCCTAGCTTAAATTTGCGTGTCTATTAGATCACATAGCCCAACCAGGCTAATATGCGTGTCCAAGGCTCTATGTTCATGTTGCAGAAGATGGCATACATAAACATACAATAATTGTTGGAAATTGTACCCTAAGGGCCAATCATTGTACTTTAAACATTATTATTTTAATGAAATTTCTCTATTCTGTTATCATATTATTTGCATGTTAACCGTGATAATTGTATCCTTGGATAATTAATAAAGATTGTCCTAAAATGTCCCTGGTCGGTCATCTATGCGGGAGCAGAGATGAAACAAGACCAGTATGACTTTGATAAGATATGGAGATACGAATCAAAGTCTTAGGCACTTGTAAGAGTACAAGGTGCTGGACCGACCCACTATGACAAAGCTACATGGATCAAGTCATAAGCTTTTCTCATGTATAACCACGTCACAATGCCCTTAGACTTGAGGTCATCATGGATTCCTACATGAGAGTTGCTAAGCTTTGAACTAGTCAAAAGTCACTTTTGACCGGGTGATGATAAAGGCTACGATCGGGCTTGGTGGTTTTTCATGTAGAGGAATATGAATGATCAAGATGGAATTTGTCCCTCACATTAGTAGAGAGATATTACTGGGCCCCTCGATGAGTGAGTCTGAGAAATGTATGGCCATACTATGATGAAAGGAGTTTCTGTCTCTGTTATCAGGCTACTCAGGAATCGAGAAAGTAATGGTCAAGAACAAGAGGATGACATTTTCCATGCCTTATCCTTGATCGATATATCGTGTGACAAAAGGGACGTGACATGGTTGTATGACAGGTTGCATCGTGATAACGATCCTCATATGAATTGGGTAGCTGTAATGTCTTGCTAGAGGCCGCTTGCGACTTTTGGTTTAGTGTAGTTATTGGCCCACTGCCAACTTCATATGGGCCTACAGGGTCGCACACAAGAATGGCCCAACACGAGATAATGTTTGATTTAGGGTGGATGAATTTTATATTTATATATATATATAATATATAATTCATTAATAATATTATATAGATATATATATATTCGAAATATATTATATATATATATGTATATATATATATTATATGATATTATTATATTGTGTTGGTTTTAAATTTAATTTATTAAGATATATTAAATTTAATAACTAACATGATAGAGATATAGTATCTCAGATTTAATTTATAAAGATAAATTAAATCTAATGGCTCTTTATTTAGATTAAATAAATAGGTTAAATTAAAACTGTTGGACAGATTTAATTTAAACTGAATTTATTTAATTAGCTCATCAAGATAATTAATTGTTAATTAATTTTGAAATTAATTATGATTAATTTTGAAATTTGAAAATAACCCTCATGGGTTATAAACTTGATAGAGCTGATAGACTCAGGGTACATCAGAATTGAGAGCCGTAAGTTAATCCCTTGGAGACATTAGAGGCGCTAGCACACAGTCTCGGTTGGAGAGCATTCGTGTGGATACCGGTAGAGGGAGCGGACCTGACGTGTTGGCTCCTAGAGATCGTGAAAACTCTGAATCATCAAAAAGGTATGAATCCTTCCAACTTGGTTTAAACGCTGTTGATAGATCCTCGATTAGGATCGGTGAAATTTTTTTTAAATTCTTCCGCTGTGCTTACCGAACCTAACAGTGGCATCAGAGCCAGATCAATTGTGCGTTTAAATTGATTTTATGATTCTTATACATGTGATATATATGGGATTTGTACGTATGTTTATAAGAAACACTCGAATATGTATGTGATTCTCGTTTTGGAACAAGCGTGAAATCAATTCCGAACATGTATATCTTGAAACATGTATATGATTTTCATTTTGAACAAGCATGAAATTGGGTAGGGTACCTTAGATCGCAGTTGGCGGCAATCAAATTGGGTCGAGGTTCGGATATCTATTCGGGTTATAGGGATCCGAACTATGGGGAAGACAAATTGGATCAAAAGCGTTCTGGGCCATTATTGTTTTTTGTTTTGAAAAATTGGGTCCGAAATTTTTAAATTTAAAATTTTCAAATATTTCTTTTAAAAGGAATGTGCCTTTTTCAAAAGCTTCAGGGGCGCTGCCCCTTGGCCCCTTTGACCCCGCCCGCTAACCGACTAGCGGGACCGCCGTGACCACCTCTGCATAGCACAATATAATCTGATCATGACAATTATTTCTTTTCATATTGTATGAATTCTTGTTGTGGTTTATTATTTATCCTTGTTTGGGTATGGTGAACAACATGGCTTTAGAATTTTACAAAGGTTGTAATATTTAAATACGGCCTGCGTGCCGTGCCTTTCTCTAAATACTCTCGATGTACATTCTCTTCTCATCTCACTCCCCTCGAATGTTTAAACAAGGTTTCTCTCAATGTATTTCTCTTTTTTTTAGAGAAGTCCTCTCATTGGCTTGGGAGGATTTTAGGTTAGGTAAGCCATGTTGTGTCACGTTTAAATTATGCTTTTGATAAGATCATTGCATGATTACTTTTAAGTTTATATGTATTTATCTGTATGAGATACGACCACGATTGCATCCATATAAACAAAACTAATTAATTAAGCCCTCTAAATCAAATCTTAAGTCATAATGCCGTCAATTAATAAATACTTGTCAAAACCTAGATCGCTCAATTGTAGAAACCACCAAAGTGGATGCACTTGAGTTATCTTAATGAGACAAGCTTGAGTAATGGTGTTGCTCATAATATTCATTATTGTTTTGACTTAATTAAGATTAAAAAAATGGTTTTGAATCTCAAGGCATTAGATGGGGTTAAACATGCCGGATCATATGATGATTAAATCCCATAAAGATCTAAGAGTTACATGTGATGTAATTGGTAAATAGGTTACCTACCTAAATAACTTGAATTTAAGCGTCTTGCCAAAGCGGACTTAAGTTTAAGCAAAATATGGATCTTAGCCCACTAATTATTATATTGAGGGTTGTTAATTTAGTGGGAGATTACTAAATAACTTTGCATATTTTAATTGTAGAATCATATCGACTAGTAATACTGCTACACTATCATTACGATCGGTCCTTGAGAAGGACAAACTCAATGGGACAAACTTTCTTGACTGGTTCAGGAACTTGAGAATTGTTCTCAAGCAGGAAAGAAAGGCTTATGTCCTAGATCAACCCATTCCTGAGGAGCCTGTAACTAATGCTCCAAGAGCTCAGAGAGATGCTTACACAAAGCATAAGGATGACTCTGTGGATGTAGGTTGCCTGATGCTTGCCACTATGGTTCCAGAGCTCCAAAAGATCTGGAACTAATGGAGGCTCATAAGATGATAGTACATCTCAAGGAAATGTTCCAGCAACAGGCAAGGCAAGAAAGGTATGAGACTACAAAGGCCTTACATTCCTACTAAATGGCTGAAGGTGTATCAGTTAGTACTCATGTGTTAAAGATGAAAGGGTATATTGATCACCTTGAGAGGCTTGGATTTCCCATGAGCCAGGAGTTAGCTATGGATTTGATCCTCAACTCACTCCCGGAGAGTTATGACCAGTTTGTTATGAACTACAACATGAACAACATGGAGAAATCAATTTCTGAACTGCATGGGATGCTCAGAACTGCTGAGCAAAGCATTAAGAAAAAGCCTAGCACAATTTTGATGGTTCAGAAAGGAAAGGGTATGAAAAAGAAAGGGAAGGGCAAATGGAAGGGTAATGGCTCAGGAGATAAGACCAAAGAGTCAAACAAGCCCGAAACCAAGCCTACACCCAAGAAGGCAAAGCCTCCAAAGGAAGGAGTCTGCTACTTCTGCAATGAACCCGGTCATTGGAAGAGGAATTGCAAACTCTACCTGGAAGATCTGAAAAAGAGGATAAAATCAAACGATTTGAATCTAACCTACCTATGGCATTGTCGTCTAGGCCACATAAATGAGAAACGCATTTCTAAACTCCATCAAGATGGATTTCTAAAACTCATTTGATTGTGAATCATATGATACATGCAAATCTTGCTTATTAGGAAAGATGACTAAGGCACCCTTCACTGGGCACAGTGAGAGGGCTACTGAATTATTGGGCCTCATACATACAGATGTATGTGGACCATTAAATATAGCTGCCAGAGGAGGTTATGTCTACTTCATTACATTTATAGATGACTTTAGTAGATATGGCTATATCTATCTAATGAAACATAAATCTGAATCTTTTGAAATGTTCAAAATATTCCAAAATGAAGTACAAAACCAACTTGGTAAAATAATTAAAGTACTTAGATCTGATCGAGGTAGTGAATATTTGAGCCAATAATTCACTGACCATCTTAGGAGTTGTGGGATAATCTCACAATTGACTCCTCCAGGAACACCACAATGGAATGTCGTTTCTGAATGGAGGAATCGAACACTATTAGATATGGTTCGATCTATGATGAGTCAAACAGATCTTCCACTGTCCTTTTGGGGACATGCCCTAGAGACAGCTGCAGTCACACTAAATCGTGTTCCATCTAAGGCAATTGAAAAGACACCATATGAGATATGGATTGGAAAGAAACCAAGTTTATCTTTTCTTAAGATCTGGGGATGTGAGGTATATGTTAAGCAACAAGCCTCTAATAAATTAGTGCCCAGATCCATAAAGTGCCTTTTCGTAGGGTATCCTAAAGAAACGAAAGGATACTATGTCTACAATCCCACCGATAACAAAGTGTTTGTTATTCGAAATGGCAAGTTTCTAGAAAGAGAGTTTGTCTCTAAAACAACCAGTGGGAGCGACGTACATCTCGAAGAAATTCGAGATCCACAAGATAGTACAGAACCACAGATGGAAATTAGAGAAGACTCACAACAAGTTACTGAGCCTCCTCAAGTAACACAAGGTCCACGAAGATCTGATAGGACACGGCATCAGCCTCAGAGATATGGATTTCTGATTACTGAAGGCCGTGATGTGTTGCTCATTAAGCAAAATGAGCCCACCACCTATCGAGAAGCCACAGTGGGACCAAACTCTGAGAAATGGCTAAATGCCATGAAGTCTGAAATGCAATCCATGTACGACAATCAGGTATGGACCTTAGTCGATCCACCTGAAAGTGTAAAAACCATTGGGTGCAAATGGGTTTTCAAGGAGAAAACTGACATGGATGGCAATGTAAATGTCTTCAAGGCACGACTAGTTGCAAAAGGATTTACTCAAACTCATGGTGTAGACTATGATGAAACCTTTTCCCCAGTTGCAATGGCCAAATCAATCAGAATCCTTCTTGCCATTGCAGTATATTATGACTATGAAATATGGCAGATGGATGTCAAAATAGCCTTCCTTAATGGAAAGCTGCTTGAGGATGTGTACATGACACAACCTGAAGGTTTTGTGCGTCCAAAGGACTCTGGTAAAATTTGCAAGCTTCAAAGATCCATTTATGGATTGAAGCAAGCATCTCGGAGCTGGAATCATCGTTTTGATGAAGTAGTCAAAGAGTTTGGATTCATTCAAAACATCGATGAACCTTGTGTTTACAAGAAGGTTAGTGGGAGCATAGTTGTATTTCTAGTGCTTTATGTAGATGACATCCTACTCATTGGGAATGATATTCCTACCTTGCAGAGTGTCAAGTCTTGGTTAGGAAAGTCCATTTCAATGAAAGACTTAGGTGAAGCCACCTATATCCTAGGGATTAGGATCTATAGGGATAGATCCAAAAGACTAATAGGCCTAAGTCAGAGCACATACATAGATAAGATACTGCATAGGTTCAATATGCATGATTCAAAAAGGGGTTACATGCCTATGTCTCATGGCATCCATCTTAGCAAGGATCTGTGTCCTAGTACACCTGATCAGCGAGATCGCATGAGTAAGGTTCCATATGCCTCGGCCATTGGATCCATCATGTATGCCATGTTATGTACTCGACCGGATGTCTCGTTTGCCTTAAGTATGACCAGCAGATACCAACAAGATCCTGGTGAGGGTCATTGGACTGCCGTTAAGAATATCCTAAAGTACTTAAGAAAGACTAAGGACTTATTTTTGGTCTGTGGTGGATTGGATAATGAGCTCTGTGTAACCAGTTACACAGATGCAAGTTTCCAAACTGACCAAGATGACCTTAAATCGCAATCTGGATATGTATTCCTCCTGAATGGTGGAGCAGTAAGCTGGAAGAGCTCCAAGCAAAGCACTATAGTAGATTCTGCAACAGAAGCTAAGTATACATCAGCATCAGATGCAGCTAAAGAAGCCGTTTGGATCAGAAAGTTCATTACTGAACTAGGGGTGGTGCCTACCATCTCAAATCCAATAGATTTGTTCTGTGACAATAGCGGTACTATTGCACAGGCCAAGGAGCCTAGGTCACATCAAAGGACCAAACACATACTCAGGCGATTTCATCTTATTAGAGAAATCAATGATAGAGGTGATATAAAGATATGCAAAGTAGTAGGAGAAGATAATGTTGCTGATCCTCTTACTAAGCCACTTGCACAGGCAAAGCATGAGCGTCATGTTAGGGCAATGGGAATTTGGCAAATTAATGATTGCACCTAGGGCAAGTGGGAGGATGTTGGAAATTGTGCCCTAAGGGCCAATCATTGTACTTTAAACATTATTATTTTAATGAAATTTCTCCATTCTGTTATCATATTATTTGCATGTTAACTGTGATAATTGTATCCTTGGATAATTCATAAAGATTGTCCTAAAATGTCCCTGGTCGGTCATCTATGCGGGAGCAGAGATGAAACAAGACCAGTATGACTTTGATAAGATATGGAGATACGAATCAAAGTCTTAGGCACTTGTAAGAGTACAAGGTGCTGGACCGACCCACTATGACAAAGCTACATGGATCAAGTCATAAGCTTTTCTCATGTATAACCACGTCACAATGCCCTTAGACCTGAGGTCATCATGGATTCCTACATGAGAGTTGCTAAGCTTTGAACTAGTCAAAAGTCACTTTTGACCGGGTGATGATAAAGGCTACGATCGGGCTTGGTGGTTTTTCATGTAGAGGAATATGAATGATCAAGACGGAATTTGTCCCTCACATTAGTAGAGAGATATTACTGGGCCCCTCGATGAGTGAGTCTGAGAAATGTATGGCCATACTATGATGAAAGGAGTTTCTGTCTCTGTTATCAGGCTACTCAGGAATCGAGAAAGTAATGGTCAGGAACAAGAGGATGACATTTTCCATGCCTTATCCTTGATCGATATATCGTGTGACAAAAGGGACGTGACATGGTTGTATGACAGGTTGCATCGTGATAACGATCCTCATATGAATTGGGTAGTCGTAATGTCTTGCTAGAGGCCGCTTGCGACTTTTGGGTTAGTGTAGTTATTGGCCCACTGCCAACTTCATATGGGCCTACAGGGTCGCACACAAGAATGGCCCAACACGAGATAATGTTTGATTTAGGGTGGATGAATTTTATATTTATATATATATATATAATATAAAATTCATTAATAATATTATATAGATACATATATTTTTGAAATATTATATATATATATATGTATATATATATTATATGATATTATTATATTGTGTTGGTTTTAAATTTAATTTATTAAGATATATTAAATTTAATAACTAACATGATAGAGATATAGTATCTCAGATTTGATTTATGAAGAAAAATTTATCTAATGGCTCTTTATTTAGATTGAATAAATAGGTTAAATTAAAACTGTTGAACAGATTTAATTTAAACTGAATTTATTTAATTAGCTCATCAAGATAATTAATTGTTAATTAATTTCGAAATTAATAATGATTAATTTTGAAAGTTGAAAATAACCCTCATGGGTTATAAACTTGATAGAGCTGATAAACTCAGGGTACATCAGAATTGAGAGCCGCAAGTTAAACCCTTGGAGACATTAGAGGCACTAGCACGTTGTCTCAGTTGGAGAGCATTCGTGTGGATACCGGTAGAGGGAGCGGACCTGACGTGTTGGCTCCTAGAGATCGTGAAAACTCTGAATCATCAAAATGGTATGAATCCTTCCAACTTGGTTTAAACGCTGTTGATAGATCCTCGATTAGGATCGGTGAAATTTTTTTTAAATTCTTCCGCTATGCTTACCGAACCTAACAATAATCATATAGTATATGGATGAAAATGTTACTACATGGAATAGCTCTTTCTTGCCTAACCGTCTAAGTATCTTGATCCTGCTCAGGCACAACTGTCTGGTCCTAAAATTTCTAGTTTATAAAAATCGAGTTAATACTCATTCCCAAAATCTTAAACCAAGCAAAACAAACCACCAAACCAACAACAACATTAATAATCACCTTGAATGAACAAGAGAAACAAGGTTCTATGATTTACCTTTGATTTCTCCTTCTTCTCTCTCTAAAACCATGGCTACCTCTCTCTCTCTCTAACTTCTTGATTTTTCTTGGTTGATACACATATTATTCATGAAGATATTGAGGTTAGAAGTGATCTTTCATGAACTAGAAGGCTTAAATATGTGTAAACCACCTTCAACTCACCTTGGATTAGCTTAAGCCTCTTCTTCTATTCTCTTATTTCCTTTGGTTCTTCAAGCTTTTCATCCAACTCTCTTTCTCTGGTTCTAAGTTGACTAAAATATGCTAGAGAAAGAGATAAAAACTCACTTGTAATATCTTCATCCACCTCCTTTCTTTATGTTATTTTAATTGCTACTTTTTTGCATATATTTGATGACCTAAGTCATCATTGAAAGAGGCAAGCTTCACCCAAGAGGGGGGTGAATTGGGTGATGTTATAAATTTTTCGTTTGAGGTGGTGAAATGTAAATATAGTGACTAGAGTAGAGTAGAGAAGATTTGAACACAGAGAGTTATACTGGTTCGGCCCAACAACAATGCCTACGTCCAGTCCTCAGAGATCAAGACCTACTGAGCTTCTCATAATATCTCCAAGATTCAATGGGCTCTCAGAACGCCGCAAGACAACAATCGTCCTCGAATGGACTATGAGCAGAAATATTCTCTCAACAAGAAACTTCTCTCCCCCTTACGACAAGTCTTATGTGCAGAGAAACAACCTATGACTCTTCTCACTTGCTTATGTATACAAGACTTATGAGCAGCAACATTTTCTTCCGCTTACACCACTGTAAGTCTTATGAACAACAACGTTCTCTCCTGCTTGTATCTTATAAGGCTTATGAGTGAAAGACACTACAAGGAATTCTCTCAACTGCTTCTCTCGTAAGGAATAACTACCCTCTCAAGGTCCCAATACCTTGAGATCACATAAACATAGAATTTTGAGTTTGTATGTGGACTCTCTTAAAGAGTAAATGAATAAACACTGAAGATCAAAGTGTATACAGAGAAAACAGATGAATAATAGAGGATCGATATAAGCTTGTGAATTCTTGTGCTGTTACTTTTTTCTCTTTGAGTCTCTGTATATATATAGTTGCTCCATCTTTTGCCCGTTTGGAATTTCTTCAGTTGTGGAGCAGGACATTTGAAAATATTGGCAGACACGTGCATGTTAGAATAATCTGAGTGCAGTAGGTGCCAGCGTGTTCATAATCATCTTGTCTGCCGTTGTATCACTTTTCTCATGTGGTTCAATTCAAACGTCCATATTCCTGTATCATCCTTTTAAAACATCCAAAACAATGTTAAACAAAGATAAAAAGAAATGATGATATGAATTAATAACAATAAACCACATTCGTAATGAACGTTGTGATACTTAGCACTTTCTGTGGTTAATAGGGCATCACTTCGAGCATGAAAGGCTCACCTCGAGTGATCTCCTATTTTCCTTCATATACCTCTGTTATCGGGTTGTGCTTGCATGGAAAAACAGAGAGACAAAATCTTCACTCGCGGGTGAAGAAGGGTCTCACTCGAGCACAAAACTTTGCTCGAGTGATCTTTGCACTTTACACTGGGAATGTCTTCTCGGGTCATCACTCGCATACCATTTTGACAAGAGTGAGGATTTGCACTCGCGGGTGAAATGGACCCTCACTCGAGCACACTCACCTCTGCTCGAGTGAGAAGCATATTCTCAAGGAATATGCTCTCTAAACCATCACTTGCACCAGAATTTCAGAGAGATAGAATTTTCACTCACGAGTGATATTGGCCCTCACTCGAGCACACTTACCTCTGCTCAAGTGAGAAGCATATTCTGAAGGAATATGCTCTCTTGAACAAGCACTCGCAACAGATCTGGAGAAGGATGGAAATATTACTCGCAAGCATGGACATGTCACTCCGAGCATGGATGGGTGTGCTCGAGCACACTTGTACTTTTCTGAACTTCAAGACTCTCGGCCAAGTACTCGCAGTGTCTTGCTCGAGTGAATATAGGAAGCATGCCATTACTTGCTCTCGGCCTAGCACTCGCATGCCCTTGCTCGAGTGAATATAGGAAGCATGCCATTACTTGTTCTTGGCCAAGCACTCGCATGCCCTCACTCGCATGTGTGCTCGAGTGAGAATGACTTCTCTGCTCGAGTGCATACCTTGTGCTTCGAGTGTTCCAGTAAATACAAGGGGAGAATGCCTCTCGGGTACTCACTTCCTGGCTTTCTCTCACACCTGCTCGAGTACAGAAGTGATTTGTGCTCGAGTGCAGATTTCATGCTCGAGCACTCAAGTGCAAATTTACAGCAGATATCAGCAAACTTCAAATATGCATTTGGTAACTTGGAATCTTTTCTTAGCCTTCTAAAAACATGTTTTACACATAATTGAATTATTGTTATCATCAAAACTTGGGATCTAACATTCTCCCCCTTTTTGATGATGACAAAACTCTTTGTGATGAAGATTTAAAAGAAATTGAATGAAATTGATAAGTTTTGAAATTTCTTCAAAGTTTCCAAAATGCATATCAAGTTTAAGTTCCAAATTCAAGTTTTCCTGCAATGTTTCCTTTGGACACTTAACAGCCAAGATAAGTATAGTATGAGGTATATAACTTAACAAGAATTTAATAACTTGAAACATTGAAAATTTGATAATTAAAAACTTGAACCATGTCATTAATTTTAAAGAAAACAGAAACAAACTTGAACAACAATACAAGATAACTTTAAAATAGCAAAATGACAATGTCATACATCTCAAATCCTACCCAATACAGAAAAACTACCCAAACACCACCCATATACACCCTACAGAAGCTCAGACATCACACATCATCCTTCTCCCCCGTTTTGTCAACATCAGAAGGGGGTTCTAGAGGTGGAACAAAAGATATCATGGCAGAGAGAGGATCAATGGGCTGATCAGAGGGAGATGGTGCTTGAGGTACAGATGATGAGGGAGGAAGTGAAGGCGACCGATCAAATGTGACATCAACATTGGATTCAGGATCAGTGAAGAGCACATGAGTTTGTGGTACTGAGGGAGAAGTGGTCTCAGGAGGTACCCCAGAAGATGAAGAGGGAAAATGTGAATGTAGAAAGGTCTCCATGTTAGTGATTCTCTGTGACATCTCATCCTGAGTTTTGAACATCAGTTCAAAATTCAGATTGGCCTTGTCTACCAGATTGATGACTTGTGCTTCCATTTTCTCCATAAGCTTCTCATATTCAGTCACTAACTCCTTCTTCAAACTTGATACAGCTTGATTAATTACCTCAGACAAATGGTTGGACAGAGAGGCATTGAGAAATGAAGGAGGAGGAATAGGAACTTGTGCAGATGATTGTGCCTCATCTCCTCTGGATGGAGTGGCTTCCCTCTTTGAGGTGGCTTTGGTCCGACTCACCGGAAGATTGATACCCATGTGAGTTAACTAGTCTTTCCAAACCTTGAGATGAGCACCCTTTCTTTTCCTTCCAAATACCAGATTTTCTTTTTCATCAAGATGAAGGAAACAAGTTGAGGGTAAGGTGTGGTTGTGGATCTTGTTGAAGAAAAACGAAACCTTCTCATCTCACTAAAAATGATCTCCCCTACATTCCTTTGTTGCCCAGCAACCAATGAGGCCAATAGATAGTAATCTTTTTGTGCAAAGTGGGTAAAGTTTTTGGATTTATTGATTATGCTCCGGGAGTAAATGTAATGAAGGATTATGTGATTATTAGGCATATCAATAGGCTTGAAAGTGAGGGGGCCAATTGGGTCTTTTGGTCTCAAGATTTTAAAGGTTTCATTGGGAGAAAAAGAGGGTGGATCAATAGGAGGTGCAACATAACCAAGTAAATCATTAATGATTTTGGCAGAAATCATAATGAATTTCCCTCTAATGGTTGTAGATACAGCTTCTTCAATCAGATCACCAGATCTAGAAGTAATATTATGAACTTTCATATTGCTGTAAAATGTTTTCACAACAGTGGGGGAATATGGCATATGAATATTTAGCCAGGGAGCATAGTACTGAAGGTAAGGGTACAAGTCCAAATGACAATTCTTTTTCAGATAATCCAAATCAACATATACTACTGGGCAGAAATGTCTATGTTTGAATTCATCATCATATACCTTCTATGGTAAAGCCTTAAGCTATGTCACATTGAATCCCTCAGGAGGACTAGTGAGTTGGTCATCCACTGGTGCTTGAGATGCAGAAGGTGCTCGTGAAGCAGAAGCACTTGGGTGCTTAACTTGGTGTGAACTTGAAACACCGGCTTGAGATGTAATCTTCCCAACAATCTTGTCCAATTTGGATTTTTCTATTGCTTCCCTGAGTTGTTTACTGAAAGTATCCCCAGAAGAAGAGGATGAATGGGGTTGCTCTGAATCCTTCTTCTTTCCCTTCCCTTGTACCTCTTTGGATTGAGACCGGGTGAGTATGGGTTCCTTGAAGACCACACCCTTTGGTTTCTTTTGAGGAGGTTGGTCTTTCTTGGAAACTTGAGGCTTTGGGTGAGGTTTCTTAGCGGGAGTTCTCTTTTTGGTCTTAGGCTTAGGAGGAGGTGAAGGTGAGGGAGAGTTTTTGGGAGATGGAGGAGTAAGTTCAGGAGTTCCAGATTCACTGGCAGTAGAGTGAGTAGGAGAAGGGGAATGAGACTTTTGAGGAATAGAGGGTAACTTTGTTCTTGCCATTGGAAAAGTGGAAGAGAAACAAGAACTCTTGTTTTTGAAAGAGAGAAAAATACAAGAGAGATTAGGGCACAAGTGAAGAATGCAGAAGACAAAAATCACCTCTTATAGAAGATTGAAAGGTTGTAACGGCGATTTAAAGCAGAAGGACGTGATTGAATGATGAGAAAACGGTTGAAGATGAAGAGTTGTGTCTTTCGAGTGAGAGAGCACTTTGAGTGAGAGGAGGAAGTGCGACGTTCTGAGCTCCCAGTAACTGATATAAGTGACAGTGCTCGAGCATGAACCCTAGTGCTCGAGTGATGTTCATACTGTGCTCGAGTGTGTTCTATCTGTGCTCGAGTGATGCTCTGGAAAAATAAAAAACAAGTAGAACGTACCTGGATTGTTGATTCCCTGACATATTTTACATCTTTGTACTCAAATCCTCCAAGATCATTTGAGTAACCATGATTTGGATAGTTTTTGCACAGAAATTCTTCTAACTCACTCGAGCAGGCATTCCTCACCTCAAGCATGTTCATAACATGCTCGAGTGAGAATTCCTCACTCGCGAGTGAGCTCAATTCTCACTGTAGATTATGATATATCACCTTGGTGTTCTTAACTCCTCTGTTAACCTCTGTTCTAACTATAAGAGAACAGAGCATCATGAATAGTGCTGTGCTCGAGCAGAGCTTCTTGTGCTCGAGTGACACAGCTTCTCACTCGAGCAGTACCTTCAGTGCTTCGAGTGAGACTCCTGCAACAACAAATTTTGGCCACTCCGATGCCAAAGTCAATATAGTTATCATCAAAATAAACATTTAATTAAACTTTTTAACAAGAAAACTTACAACTCATTGGGATTAACCATTCCCAATTCTCTTCGAATATAGAGAAATTGTTCTTTTGCAATTGGTTTTGTGAAAATATCCGCAAGTTGAAGATGAGTTGGTATGAATTCCACTTTGACATCTTTCTTTTGAACATGATCTCGAATGAAATGATGTCGAATGTCTATATGCTTGGTTCTTGAATGTTGTACCGGATTCTTTGCCAAGCTTATCGTGCTAGTATTATCACAATAGATTGGGATTTCTTTTAAATAAATTCCCAAATCTCGAAGTTGTTGTTTTAACCATAACACTTGAGAACAACAACTTGCCACAGCTATATATTCAACTTCAGTCGAAGATAATGAAACTGTGTTCTGCTTTTTGCTGAACCATGACACTAGAGAACCTCCGAGAAACTGACATTGTCCACTGGTACTCTTTCTGTCAGTTTTATATCCACCGTGATCTGAATCTGAATATGCCATTAAGTATTCGTTCCCTCTCTTTGGATACCAAAGTCCAAGCTCTGAAGTATCTCCTAGATATTTGAAAATTCTTTTTACTGTCTCTGCATGAGATACTTTAGGATTGGATTGATACCTTGCACACATTCCTACACTGAACTGAATATCTGGCCTGCTTGCTGTAAGATAGAGTAATGAACCAATCATTCCTCTATACTTTGTGATGTTGAAGCTAGGTCCCTTTACATCAGCATCCAGCAAAGTTGTGGAACTCATTGGAGTATCAGCTCCGTTAGCATTATCTAGACCATATTTCTTCAGCAATTCTTTTAAATACTTTGTCTGAGATATAAATATGCCATTCTTCTTTTGTTTGATCTGAAGTCCAAGAAAGAAGTTCAATTCTCCCATCATGGACATTTCAAATTCTCCCTGCATAATCTTAGAGAAATCTTGACACATAGATTCGTTAGTAGCGCCAAAAATAATATCATCAACATAGATTTGAACTATTAGAATATCATTTTTGTTATGTTTGATGAATAGAGTTGTATCAACTTTACCTCTAACAAAACCTTGATCAAGAAGAAATTTGCTTAGTCTTTCATACCAAGCTCTGGGAGCTTGTTTCAAACCATATAATGCTTTCTTAAGTTTGAAGACATAATCAGGTTTTGTTTCATCTTCAAAACCAGGAGGTTGTTCGACATAAACTTCCTCCATAATATATCCATTTAGAAAAGCACTTTTTACATCCATTTGATAAAGCTTAAAACTTTTGCTGCAAGCAAAAGCTAAGAGTACTCGTATTGCTTCCAATCTTGCCACTGGAGCATATGTTTCCTCATAATCAATACCTTCTTCTTGATTATAACCTTTGGCAACCAATCTTGCTTTATTTCTCACAATGATTGCTGATTCATCAAGTTTGTTTTTGAAAACCCATTTGGTCCCTATAACCGTATGATCTTTAGGTCGAGGAACCAAATCCCAAACTTGATTTCTTTGAAATTGATTTAATTCTTCTTGCATGGCAATCACCCAATCATTGTCAGATAAAGCTTCTTCTATATTAGATGGTTCAATCTCAGAAATAAAAGCAGAAAATGTTACCTCATTGAGGATTCTATTTCTGGTTTTGACACCTTCATGAATATCTCCTATAACTTGATCAATTGGATGATCCTTCATATGTCTCCATACTTTAGGTTGATCATGATCATCAATATCTTCCAAATTTTGAAGATCATTTGTTTCAAAATCATCCTGCTTTGAAATAGATTTGTTTTTCTTGATTGAATCCATTTCTTCTTCATCATTAAGTTTTGTCTGAGATTCAATTTCATCAAACACAACATGGATAGATTCTTCAATAGTACATGTTCTTTTATTGAAAACTCTATAAGCTTTACTTCTATTAGAATATCCTAGAAAAATACCTTCATCGGACTTTGAATCAAATTTACCTAAATTTTCCTTACCATTGTTGTGAATGAAACACTTACACCCGAAGATATGAAGATGAGCAATATTTGGTTTTCTTCCTTTGTAGAGTTCATATGGTGTCTTTCCAAGAGATTTACGAATATATGCTCTGTTTGAAATATAGCATGCAGTACTCATTGCATCTGCCCAGAACACTTGTGACATTTCTTTTTCATTAAGTAAGGCTCTTGCCATTTCTGTAAGCACTCTGTTCTTCCTTTCCACTACTCCATTTTGTTGAGGTGTTCTAGGAGCTGAGAACTTGTGATCTATCCCCTCGTTGTTGCAGTAATCTTCAAACAATTGATTATCAAATTCTCCTCCATGATCTGTTCTAATAGAGACAATAGAAATACCTTTCTCATTCTGAACCTTTTTGGCAAACATAATAAATTCAGCAAAAGTTTCATCTTTTGAGGCAATGAATATAGTCCAAGCAAATCTTGTGAAATCATCTACAATAACTAACGTATATAAATTTCCTCCAAAACTTTTTACTCTTGCAGGTCCTACCAAATCCATATGAAGTAATTGTAAAGGTTTTGAAGTAGAAATTTCATATTTTGTTTTAAAAGATGATTTAGTTTGTTTGCCTTTTTGACATGCTTCACAAATCATGTTGTCTTTGAATTTGAGTTTGGGAAGGCCAACAACTAAATCTTTTCTGATCAATTTGTCGAGTTGATTCATATTGACATGAGCCAAACGCTTATGCCATAACCAACTTTCCTCTAATGGACTAAGAAAACAATTTTCAGAAGAATTTGAATTTAAATCAATTTTATAACAATTACCGTCCCTTTGAGCTCGGATTTTTGCCTTGATAGTTTCCTTGTTCAGAAGTAGATCTTTCTTACTTACTATCAAGCATTCTTTTGAATCGAAAATCACCCAGTTATCTTTGTCAGTGCTTTGGCTTACGCTTAAGAGATTGTGGCATAATCCTTCAACATAATATACTCCGTTGATTTGAAAGCCATCTGTTCTTCCCACTTCACCAATTCCAGCAATACTTCCGGATTGATTTCCTCCAAAAGTCACCTTTCCTCCTTCTCTAGGTTCAAACATGGTGAACTTATTTTTGTCACCAGTCATGTGTCTCGAACATCCACTATCAATATACCATTTGTTCACTCGAGATGCTTTGAGACATACCTAGAATAAGATGATCAAGTTTTAGGTACCCACACTTTCTTGGGTCCTTTGTGGTTAGTATTTGGAAAATGTGTCCCTTTCGGAACCCATTTATATGTTCCAACAACCTTTCCCTTTTTGAAATAACACGATGAAGTATAATGTCCTTTCCTATTACAAAAATTGCATGACACAAATGGATTTGATGTATGCACAGAATTCCTAAAATATTTAAGATAGTCTCTACTACTCTTCTTATTCTTATCATGCACAGCATTATATCCAATTCCAGATTTATCAAAGGAAACTTTCTGAGAACTTAAGATAACCTTGAGAGTTTCACTTCCTTTAGTAAATTTTTCAACAATCTTTGTTAAGTCTTCTATTTTCTTATCTTTCTCCTTACACACTTCATGTGATGATATGACATTACTTTCTAATTCTTTTACTTTCTTCTTATAACTAACCATTTCTTTAGCAACTTTAATGAACTCTGTATGCAATGCATTATATTCAGACAACAATTCATTATAAGAGGGTTCAGAGTCACTTACCTCAGAGTCTGATTCTTCTTCCTTAGCTACCAAGCATAGATATGCTACTTCGTCGTTGTCATTTTCTTCGTCTGACGAACTATCACCCCAAATAGATGATATATATGCTTTCTTTTTCTGCTTCTTTTTGTCTTTGTTCCTGAAGCATTCAGATTTGGTGTGTCCTGGTTTTCCACATTCATAGCATACTATTTGGTGTTCTTTGGTTTCTTTCTTGCTTGGTCCTCCTTGATAATTCTTGAAATTCCTTTGTCCTCTTCTGTAGAATTTCTTGAACTTTCTCACGATCATTCCCATTTCATCATCACTAGGAATATCTTCATTCTCGGAAGTTTCTTCTTCTTCTTTAATAGCTTTAAATGCAACTCCCTTTTTCTTTCTATCATCGACTTCTTCAAGTTCCTTTTTGAATCTCAACTTACCTTCATATTCGGAAAGACTACCAAAGAGAGCAGCTACGGATCTCATAGACTCTCCTTTGGCTTCTTCGATGGCTGTCACCTTTGCTTCCCATTCTTTCGTAAGAATATTAAGAATCTTTCTTACCTGGGAATTTTGATGAAACGACTTTCCAAGAGCAGATAATTGATTAACAAGATGAGTATACCTTAGTTCAAATTCTGATATACTCTCTCCAGATTTCATACGAAATAAATCATACTCTATTATTAAAGTATTGATCCTATTTTCTTTGATTCCAGATGTACCTTCGTGAGCAATTTCAAGAGCATCCCACATATCTTTGGCAGTAGGTAGAGTACATATACGAAAATATTCTTTTTGACTAAGAGCACTCTGTATCATTAAAATGGCTTTGCTATTTAATGTTACTAACCTCTTGTCATTTTCGTCAAACTCATCTGGACTCTTTTTAACTGCTCTATCTTCGATTTTCTTCACTGGAACATAGTCACCATCTTGTATAACATTCCATAATCCGTATTCGTTGGCCATCACGAACACTCTGAATTTGGCTTTCCAGAACGAAAAATGATCTCCAGCAAAACCAGGAGGTCTAGTGATTGAAGCACCGTCTGGAAGGATATTTTCACCCATTGTTGCCATTTGTCGGATCCTTCTCAAGCTATTAGGCTCTTCGGAGAAGACGTGACTCTGATACCAAATGAAAGAGGCAAGCTTCACCCAAGAGGGGGGTGAATTGGGTGATATTATAAATTTTTCGTTTGAGGTGGTGAAATGTAAATATAGTGACTAGAGTAGAGTAGAGAAGATTTGAACACAGAGAGTTATACTGGTTCGGCCCAACAATAATGCCTACGTCCAGTCCTCAGAGATCAAGACCTACTGAGCTTCTCACAATATCTCCAAGATTCAATGGGCTCTCAGAACGCCGCAAGACAACAATCATCCTCGAATGGACTATGAGCAGAAATATTCTCTCAACAAGAAACTTCTCTCCCCCTTACGACAGGTCTTATGTGCAGAGAAACAACCTATGACTCTTCTCACTTGCTTATGTATACAAGACTTATGAGCAGCAACGTTTTCTTCCGCTTACACCACTGTAAGTGTTATGAACAACAACGTTCTCTCCTGCTTGTATCTTATAAGGCTTATGAGTGAAAGACACTACAAGGAATTCTCTCAACTGCTTCTCTCGTAAGGAATAACTACCCTCTCAAGGTCCCAATACCTTGAGATCACATAAACATAGAATTTTGAGTTTGTATGTGGACTCTCTTAAAGAGTAAATGAATAAACACTGAAGATCAAAGTGTATACAGAGAAAACAGATGAATAATAGAGGATCGATATAAGCTTGTGAATTCTTGTGCTGTGTTACTTTTTTCTCTTTGAGTCTCTGTATATATATAGTTGCTCCATCTTTTGCCCGTTTGGAATTTCTTCAGTTTTGGAGCAGGACATTTGAAAATATTGTCAGACACGTGCATGTTAGAATAATCTGAGTACGGTAGGTGCCAGCGTGTTCATAATCATCTTGTCTGCCGTTGTATCACTTTTCTCATGTGGTTCAATTCAAACGTCCATATTCCTGTATCATCCTTTTAAAACATCCAAAACAATGTTAAACAAAGATAAAAAGAAATGATGATATGAATTAATAACAATAAACCACATTCGTAATGAACGTTGTGATACTTAGCACTTTCTGTGGTTAACAGGGCATCACTTCGAGCATGAAAGGCTCACGTCGAGTGATCTCCTATTTTCCTTCATATACCTCTGTTATCGGGTTGTGCTTGCATGGAAAAACAGAGAGACAAAATCTTCACTCGCGGGTGAAGAAGGGTCTCACTCGAGCACAAAACTCTGCTCGAGTGATCTTTACACTTTACACTGGGAAAGTCTTCTCGGGTCATCACTCGCATACCATTTTGACAAGAGTGAGGATTTGCACTCGCGGGTGAAATGGACCCTCACTCGAGCACACTCACCTCTGCTCGAGTGAGAAGCATATTCTCAAGGAATATGCTCTCTAAACCATCACTTGCACCAGAATTTCAGAGAGATAGAATTTTCACTCGCGAGTGATATTGGCCCTCACTCGAGCACACTTACCTCTGCTCGAGTGAGAAGCATATTCTGAAGGAATATGCTCTCTTGAACAAGCACTCGCAACAGATCTGGAGAAGGATGGAAATATTACTCGCAAGCATGGACATGTCACTCCGAGCATGGATGGGTGTTCTCGAGCACACTTGTACTTTTCTGAACTTCAAGACTCTCGGCCAAGTACTCGCAGTGTCTTGCTCGAGTGAATATAGGAAGCATGCCATTACTTGCTCTCGGCCTAGCACTCGCATGCCCTTGCTCGAGTGAATATAGGAAGCATGCCATTACTTGCTCTCGGCCAAGAACTCGCATGCCCTCACTCGCATGTGTGCTCGAGTGAGAATGACTTCTCTGCTCGAGTGCATACCTTGTGCTTCGAGTGATCCAGTAAATACAAGGGGAGAATGCCTCTCGGGTACTCACTTCCTGGCTTTCTCTCACACCTGCTCGAGTACAGAAGTGATTTGTGCTCGAGTGCAGATTTCATGCTCGAGCACTCAAGTGCAAATTTACAGCAGATATCAGCAAACTTCAAATATGCATTTGGTAACTTGGAATCTTTTCTTAGCCTTCTAAAAACATGTTTTACACATAATTGAATTATTGTTATCATCAAAACTTGGGATCTAACAATCATCTTTTCTCATTCTATTTTGACATAAGTGAAGGGTTTTGGGAAGGATAATGATCTCTTAAAATATCCATTCCCACCTCCTCAAATAATTAATATTCTAATGTTAAATACCATGTTATTGTTGACCAAATGCTTTATTTTTTCCACATGACCCATAATTCTTCCAAAAGGCATTATTTGTGTCCATATGTATACTTTCTCTTTCCTTCCTCTTATCATACAAAATATGGCATAGGAAAAGAGATTATGATCTTTTATAATATCTTGTTACACCTCCCAAAATATTTTACTTTTAGTTGCAATTGTTGACCTTAAGCATCATCTTTTTGAATTTGGCTTTAATGGCTTTCAAAGGTCACCATTGATGTCCAAATATTCCTTTTCTCTTGATATGCTTTTGACCCTTTTGAACTACTGTTCTTGAGGAAACTGTGAAGAATGGTATTAATTAAACTCTCCCTTTCTCTTTCCCTTATGATTTGGACAAAAAGCATATTGAAATGGAAAGAGGAAAGCTCATGAAATATCCTCTTTATCTCTCTTAATTTGCCATATTTCATTAGTAATTTTCCATGTGCTTTTATCTTTATGAACTCTTATTTAATTACTTTGCCCAAATTAATTCCACTTGGCATCATCTTCTTCCAAGTATTTTTTTTCTCAAGTATTTCCCTTATTGTCCAAAATTATCATGAGAAAAGGGAATTGAAGTCGTTTCTTGAATTATCATGTTTTCCTCCTTACTTTAGTCATAATTGTTGACCAAGTCTTTATCTTTTGCCAACTTGGTCAAATTGTCTCTATATGTCATATTTAATAGCCAATATGTATTTTTTCTTGCTTTTCCTCTTGTCATACGTAAATCATGGCCCTTTGAAGGAGATGATAATCTTGTAAAATATCATCTTGCAATACAATATTTAATTGCCAATTTTGCATGTGAAAATTGACTTTTTTTTTTCTTTTTCCATATGGTATCTAAAGCTTCCACATGGTATAATTTTTGGCCAAGTGAATATTTCCCTTTAATATAAGAAATTTTGCTGACTGAAATTTAAGATGTTACAATTCCAAAATTTAGAATCAGCTTAAGTTTGGTGGTAGGTGTAATACCCTGAATTTTGTGACTTGAGCTTAGAGAATAAGCCTGAGATTAGTGGACTGCTAACCCTTGGTTTAGCAGGATCCCAAATTAGATTAAGAAATATGAAAATGAGTTTGATGGTGATTCCAAGGGAATTACCGTAATCAGGGGCAAAATGGTAAATTTACTAACCAATTGATCGGTTACCGAGGAGGAAACTCATTGGTAACTTCAAAATCAATGGCTAGGATTGAATTGTGCAATAGATCAAAGGGGTGGAATCCCATGTATTTGAGTTTATGTGAGCTCATGGGAGGTGTATCAAGATGGTGGCATTTTGGCAAATTGTGGACCCTTGGATTTGGGTCAAGATTTCAACCCTTCCCTCTCTCCTCTCTCCCTCAAGTCAGTTGTGGGTGTGTGTGGGAGCCAAAATCTGATCTTTTTTATGGCTTTCTTTCACTCTCTTATTCCTCCATTTTTGTTGAGCTTGAGGGAGGAAAGAAAAAGTGAAAAGGTGAGTTTTGACTGAAAGAGGCAAGCTTCACCCAAGAGGGGGTGAATTGGGTGATGTTATAAATTTTTTGCTTGATGTGGAGATAAGAAAAATAGAGTAGATAGAGTAGAGTTGAGAAGATTAGAACATAGAGAGTTATACTGGTTCAGCCTAACAACAAGGCCTACGTCCAGTCCTCGGAGATCAAGACCTACTGAGATTTTCACTATACCTCCAAGATTCAATGGGCTCTCAGAATGCCACAAAACAACAATTGTCCTTGAAAGGACTACGAGCAGAAATATTCTCTTACTAAGAAATTTCTCTCCCCTTTACGACAAGTCTTACGTGCAGAAAAACAACATATGACCTTTCCCACTTGCTTATGTATACAAGACTTATGAGCAGCAATGTTCTCTCCTGCTTACACTACTGTAAGTCTTACGAGCAGCAACGTTTTCTTCTGTTTTTATCATATAAGTCTTATGAGTGGAAGGTTTAACAAGGAATTCTCTCAACTGTTTCTCTCGTAAGGAAATCTACCCTCTCAAGGTCCCAATACCTTGAGATCAAATAGAATTTGAATTGTATGAAAACTCTCTTACAGAGCAAATAAATGACCACTGAAGATCAATGTGTATACAGAGAAAATTGTGAATAGTAGAGACTCGTGTATATGCTTGTGAATTCTTGTGCTTTTTTTTGACGATCTCTGAATCTCTGTATTTATAGATGTTAAGTTTTTGCCCGTTTGAGTAATCATCATTGAGGAGTGGGGCTTGCAACTTTGGAATGATATGCGCATGTTTGAATATTCTGAATGCGGTAGGTACGTGCATGCTTGTAATGATGTTGTCTACCGTTGTTTGACTTTCTTCGTGTCAGTTTCTTTCAAATGTTCATCCTCCTGTATCACACTTATAATACATTCAAAATGATGTTAAACAATGATAACAAGTAATGATGAAATGAATAAATAACATTAAACCATATTCAGATTGAACGTTATGAGACTTGGTGTATTTAGTGATCTGGCAAAGCATCACTCGAGCATGGATGGGCTCACTCAAGTGATATCGCAATTTTACTCCTTGATCTTCAGTTTTAAGTCTGTGCTCGTACAAAATTTCAGAGAGACAAAATTCTCCCTCGCGAGTGATGTGGGGCCTCACTCGAGCACAACTCCTTCTGCTCGAGTGGCCTTGCATTTTGTACTGGGAGTTTCTTCTCTGGATAGCACTCCCATATCATTTTAGCAAGAGTGAGATTTTGTACTCGCAGGTGATGTGGTCCCTCACTCGAGCACACATACTCCTGCTCGAGTGAGAAGTATATTCTCAAGTAATATTCCCTCAATACCAACACTCGCATCAGAATTTGAGAGGGATAAATTTTTCACTCACAAGTGCTGATGTGTCACTCGAGCATATGAAGCTATGCTCGAGCATACTTGTGATTTTCTGATCTTCATGACTCTCGGCCAAGCACTTGCATACCTTCACTCGCTAGTGCTTGAGTACAGGACACTCATGCTCAGCAATGATTTCTCTGCTCGAGTGTATCAAGGGAGAATTTCAAAACTTGCTCTCGGCCAAGCACCCGCAGACTCTCACTCGCATGTGCTCGAGTAAGAAAGGCTCCTCTGCTCGAGTGCTGTCTCCAGTGCTCGAGTGAATCAATAAACATAATAGTAGCATGCTTCTCGGGTATACACTTTCTGGCTATCACTCGCACCTGCTCGAGCACAGAATTGTTCCATGCTCGAATGCTAGACTTATGCTCGAGCACACCAGTTCATTTTGATAGCAAACACTATAGAACTTTGTTATATGTATTTGGTAACTTTGTAAACATTTCTTAAACTTATAGAAACATGATTTGTACATACTTGACTTTTGTTATCATCAAAACTTGGGATCTAACATTCTCCCCCTTTTTGATGATGACAAAACCTTTGTGTTGGAAGTTAAGAAAAATTGATTAAGATGGAAAACTTTTTGAAGTAATTCAATGTTTCCAAATGCATATCAAGTTTTAGGTTCAAGTTCATGTTTCCCTGCAATACTTCCTCTGGACACTTAACAACCAAGATAAGCATAATATAAATCAAATTCTTAAACAAAAAAAACTTAATTCATAGAAATAGTTCATTAACAATAAACTTGATTAATAAACTTGATAAATTTGATAACATAATAACAGATAAATCATGAAACTCCCAAATACAACCACATCAAAACCTACCCCATACAGAAAATCTACCCAAACTCCCAATACATCCCATAATAGCTCAACTCAGAAACCATCACACATCCTTCTCCCCCATTTTGTCAATATCAGAAGGGGGCTGAGGAAAAGTGATATCAGATGGGACAAAGGCTACCATGGCAGTGGAAGGGTCAATAGGAACACTAGGTGGAGATGATGGCGTGGTACAGAGGTTGAGAGAGGTAGTGAAGGCGACCGATCATAGGTGATATCAACATTAGTTATGAGTGGTCTCAGGAGGCATTTCTGAAGATGCAGATGGGAAATGAGAGCGCAAGAAGGTCTCCATATCAGTTATCCTCTGTGACATCTCATCCTGAGTCTTGAACATCAAGTCAAAGTTAATATTGGCCTTGTCTACCAACTTGATGACCTGTGACTCCATCTTTTCCATAAGCTTCTCATACTCAGACACCAATTCCTTCTTCAGACTGGATACTGCTTGATTGATTGCCTCAGTCAAATGGTTGGAAAGAGAAGCATTAAGGAAAGAAGGAGGAGGAATAGGACCTTGTGCAGATGATTAGGCCTCATCACCTCTTGATGGAGTAGCTTCCCTCTAAGATGTGGCTTTGGTTCGACTCACCGGAAGATTGATACCCATATGAGTTAACTGAGTCTTACCAAACCTCAAAATAAGCACCCTCTCAGTTCCTTCCAAATACCATACCTTGTTTTTCATTAGAATGAAGGATACAAGCTGAGGATATGGTATGGTTGCGGATTTTGATGAAGAAAATCGAAATCTTCTCATCTCATTGAAGATAATCTCCCCCACATTCCTTTGTTGCCCGGCTAGGAAAGAAGCCAACATATAGTAGTCCTTTTGAGCAAAATAGGTAAAGTTTTTAGACTTATTGACTATGCTCCGGGAATATATATAGTGAAGGATTCTGTGAGAGTCAGGCATATCAATAGGTTTAAAATTGAGAGGACCTATTGGGTCTTTTGGTCTCAAAATCTGAAAGACTTCATTGGCAGAGAAAGAAGGTGGATCAGGGGGAGATGCAACATATCCAAGTAGGTCATTTATGATCTTAGCAGATATCATAATGAATTTTCCTCTTACAATAGTAGACACTGCTTCCTCAATCAATTCACTAGACCTAGACATAATGTTATGGATCTTCATGTTGCAATAAAAGGTTTTCACGACAGTGGGTGAATATGGCATATGGATATTTAGCCAGGGAGCATAGTATTGAAAATAAGGATATAAATCCAAATGGCAATTCTTCTTCAAATAATCTAAATCCACATACACAACTGGATAGAAATGCCTATGAATAAACTCATCATCAAATACCTTATGAGATAATTCCTTTAGCTCTTCAACAATGAATCCCTCAGGAAGACTGGTAATGTGATCATCCATTGGTGCTTGTGAGGCAGAAGGTGCTCCTGAAGCAGTGGCACTGGATTGCCCAACATGGTGTGAACTTGAAACACCGGCTTGAGAAGCAATCTTTCCAACTATCTTATCAATTTTGGATTTCTCCATTGCTTCCTGAAGTTGTCTGTTGAATGAATCATCAGAGGAAGAAGATGATTGCTCAGTCTCCTTTTTCTTCCCTTTTCCTTGAACCTCTTTGGATTGAGACTGGGTAACTATAGGTTCCTTGAACACCACACCCTTTGGTTTCTTTTGAGGAGGTTGAACTTTCTTTGCAATTTGAGGCTTAGGGTGAGGTTTCTTAGCCGGAGTCCTCTTTTTAGTCTTGGGTTTAGGAGGAGGTGAAGATGAGGAAGACATTTTAGGAGATGGAGGAGTTGGTTCTGGGGTAGCAGACGTATTTAGTAGCGGAATGAGTTGGAGAGGGAGAGTGAGATCTTTGAGAAATGGAGGGCATTTTAGTTCTTGCCATTGATGAACAAGAGAAAAAAAGACAAAACTTATAGAATTTTTGAGAGAAAAGAAAAACACCACAGATTAGGGCACCGAATGTGAAATGCAGAGGATAAAAATCACCTTTTATAGAAGAATGAAGAGTTGTAACGGTGATTTGAAGCAAATGGACGCGATTGATTGAAGAGAAACGGTTGGAGGTGAAGAGTTGTGACCTTCGAGTGACGAGACACCTCGAGTGAGAGCAGGAAGTGCAACGGTCTGAGCTATCGCGTAACTGATATAAGTGGCAGTACTCAAGCATAAACCCTAGTGCTCGAGTGATGTTCATACTATGCTCGAGTGTGTTCTATCTGTGCTAGAGTGAAAAACTAAACATTTTAATAAAATATGTAAAAGCGTACCTAGATTATGAATTTCTTGCCATATTTTGTATCTTTATACTCAAATCCTCCAAAATCATTTGAGTAACCATGATTTGGATAGCTTCTGGAAAGAAACTCTTTCTTTCTACTGGAGCATACATTCTTCACTTCAAGCATGTTCATATCATGCTCGAGTGAACTCAATAGTCTCTTGGTATTCTTATCTCCTCTGTTAACCTCTGTTTTACATATCAAGAAACAGAGTATTTTTAATAGTGTTGTGCTCGATCAAAGCTAATTGTGCTCGAGTGATGTAGCTTGTCACTCGAGTGCCACACTCTGTGCTCAAGTGACAGACCTGCAAAATGATTTTTAATGCTCTGATGCCAAAGTCAGTATGGTTATCATCAAAAACACATTTAATTAAGATATTTAACAAGAAAACTTACAATTCATTGGGATTAACCATTCCCAATTCTCTTCGCATATATAGGAATTGATCTTCTGCTATTGGCTTTGTGAAAATATCCGCAAGTTGAAGATAAGTTGGTATGAATTCCACTTTGACATCCTTCTTTTGAACATGATCTCGAATGAAGTGATGTCGAATGTCTATGTGTTTGGTCATTGAATGTTGTACAGGATTCTTGGCCAAGCTTATAGTGCTAGTGTTGTCACAATAAATTGGAATCTCATTTAAATATATCTCCAAATCTTGAAGTTGTTGTTTCAACCATAATACTTGAGAACAGCAACTTGCTACAGCTATATATTCAACTTCAGTTAAGGATAATGAAACTGTGTTCTGTTTCTTGCTGAACCATGATACTAGAGAGCCTCCAAGAAATTGACATTGACCACTGGTACTTTTTCTGTCAGTTTTATATCCTCCGTGATCTGAATCTGAATATGCCATTAAATACTCGTTCCCTCTTCTCAGATACCAAAGGCCAAGTTCTGAAGTGTCTCCTAGATATTTGAAGATTCTTTTTACTGTCTCTGCATGTGATACCTTAGGAGCAGATTGATACCTTGCACACATTCCCACACTGAACTAAATATCTGGCTGCTTGCTGTAAGATAGAGTAATGAACCAATCATTCCTCTATACTTAGTAATGTTGAAGCTAGGACCTTTTACATCAGCATCCAACAATATTGTAGAACTCATTGGAGTATCAGCTCCATTAGCATTATCTAATCCATATTTCTTCAACAACTCCTTCAAATACTTTGTCTGGGATACAAATATACCATTCTTCTTTTGTTTGATTTGAAGTCCAAGAAAGAAGTTCAATTCTCCCATCATGGACATTTCAAACTCTCCCTGCATAATCTTAGAGAATTCTTGACACATAGATTCGTTAGTAGCACCAAAAATAATATCATCAACATAAATTTGAACAATTAGAATATCATTTTTGTTATGTTTGATGAAAAGAGTTGTATCTACTTTACCTCTGACAAAACTTTGATTAAGAAGAAATTTGCTTAGTCTTTCATACCAAGCTCTAGGTGCTTGTTTCAAACCATATAATGCTTTCTTAAGTTTGAAAACATGATCAGGCTTTGTTTCATCTTTAAAACTAGGAGGCTGTTCTACGTATACTTCTTCCATAATATAACCATTTAGAAAAGCACTTTTCACATCCATTTGATAAAGTTTAAATCCTTTAATGCAAGCAAAAGCTAGGAGTACTCGTATTGCTTCCAATCTTGCCACTGGAGCATATGTTTCCTCATAATCAATACCTTCTTCTTGATTATAGCCTTTGGCTACCAATCTTGCTTTATTTCTCACAATGATTGCTGATTCATCAAGTTTGTTTTTGAAAATCCATTTAGTCCCTATAACCATATGATCTTTAGGTCGAGGAACCAAATCTCAAACTTGATTTCTTTAAAATTGATTTAGCTCTTCTTGCATAGCAATCACCCAATCATTGTTAGATAAAGCTTCTTCTATATTAGAGGTTCAATTTCAGAAATAAAAGCAGAGAAAGTTACCTCATTGAGGATTCTATTTCTGGTTTTGACACCTTTATGAATATCTAATATAACTTGATCAATTGGATGATCTTTCATATGTCTCCATGCTTTTGGTTGAGCATGATCACCGACATCTTCTAAATTTTGAAAATCATTTGTTTCAAGGTTATCTTGTTTTGAAATAGATTTATTTTTCTTGATTGAATCCATTTCTTCTTCATCAATATGTTTTGTCTGAGATTCAAGTTCATCAAACACAACATGAATAGATTCTTCAATAGTACATGTTCTTTTATTGAAAACTCTATAAGCCTTACTTCTATTAGAATATCCTAGAAATAAACCTTCATCAGACTTTGAATCAAATTTACCTAAGTTTTCTTTACCATTGTTGTGAATGAAGCACTTATACCCGAAGATATATAGATAAGCAAGATTTGGCTTTCTTCCCTTGTAGAGTTCATATGGCGTTTTTCCAAGTGATTTGCGAATATATGCTCGGTTTGAGATGTAGCATGCAGTACTCATTGCATCTGCCCAGAACACTTGTGACATTTCTTTTTCATTAAGTATTGCTCTCGCCATTTCTGTAAGAACTCTGTTCTTTCTTTCCACTACTCCATTTTGTTGAGGTGTTCTAGGAGCGGAGAAGTTATGATCTATACCTTCGTTGTTGCAGTAGTTTTCAAATAATTGATTATCAAATTCTCCTCCATGGTCTGTCCTAATAGAAACAATAGAAATACCTTTCTCATTTTGAACCTTTTTGGTAAACATAATAAATTCAGCAAAAGTTTCATCTTTTGAAGCAATAAATATAGTCCATGCAAATCTTGTAAAGTCATCGACAATTACTAACGTATATAAATTTCCTCCAAAACTTTTTACTCTTGCTGGTCCTACCAAATCCATATGAAGTAATTGTAAAGGTTTAGAACTAGAAATCTCATACTTTGTTTTAAAAGAGGATTTAGTTTGTTTTCCTTTTTGACATGCTTCACAAATCATATTATCTTTGAATTTGAGTTTGGGAAGACCAACAACTAAATCTTTTCTAATCAGTTTGTCAAGTTGATTCATATTGACATGAGCCAAACGCTTATGCCATAACCAACTTTCCTCTAATTGACTAAGAAAACAATTTTCAGAAGAATTTGGATTTAAATCAATAGTATAACAATTACCATCCCTTTGAGCTCGAATCTTTGCCTTGATAGATTCTTTGTTTAGTAGCAGATCTTTCTTGTTCACTATCAAGCATTCTTTTGAGTCCAAAATCACCCAGTTATCTTTGTCAGTGCTTTGACTTACGCTCAGGAGATAATCCCTCAACATAATATACTTCATTGATTTGTACACCATCAGATTTTCCCACTTCACCAATTCCAGCAATACGTCCAGATTGATTACCTCCAAATGTTACCTTTCCTCCTTCTCTGGTTTCCAGCATGGTGAACTTATTTTTGTCACCAGTTATGTGTCTCGAACATCCACTATCAATATACCATTTGTTTGCTCGAGATGCTTTGAGATATACCTAGAATGAGGTGATCAAGTTTTAGGTAACCACACTTTCTTGGGTCCTTTATGGTTAGTATGTGATTTTTGTGTTCCTTTCGTAACCCATTTATATGTTCCAATAACTTGTCCCTTTTTGAAATAACATGATGAAGTATAATGTCCTTTCCTATTACAATAGCTACATGATGCAAAGGGATTTGATGTATGCACAGCATTCCTGAAATATTTAAGATACATTCTACTACTATTCTTCTTATATTCTTTATTCTTATCATGAGCAGAATTATATCCAATTCCAGATTTATCAAATGAAACTTTCTGAGAATTTAAAATAACCTTAAGAGTTTCACTTCCCTTAGTAAATTTTTCAACAATTTTTGTTAAATCACTTATTTTCTTATCTTTCTCTTTACACATTTCACATGATGATATGACAGTACTTTCTAATTCTTTTACTTTCTTCTTATAGCTAACCATTTCTTTAGCTACTTTGATGAACTATGTATGCAATGCATTATATTCATATAACAATTCATCATAAGTAGATTCAGAATCACTTACCTCAAAGTCTGATTCTTCTTCCTTGGCTACCAAGCACAGATTTGCTACTTCGTCATTGTCACTTCCTTCGTCTGACGAACTATCACCCCATATAGATGATATATATGCTTTCTTTTTCTGCTTCTTTTTGTCTCTGTTTCTGAAGCATTCAGATTTGATGTGTCCAGGTTTCCCACATTCATAGCATACTATCTGTTGTTCTTTATTTTCTTTCTTGCTTAGTCCACCTTGATAATTTTTGAAGTTCTTTTGACCTCTTCTGTAGAATCTCTTGAATTTTCTCACGATCATTCCCATTTCATCATCATTAGGAACATCTTCATTCTCGGAAGATTCTTCTTCTTCTTTAATAGCTTTAAGTGCAACTCCCTTTTTCTTTTTATCATCGAACTCTTCAAGCTCCTTTTTGAACCTCAACTTTCCTTCATACTCGGAAAGACTCCCAAAGAGAGCAGCTACGGATCTCATAGATTCTCCTTTAGCTTCTTCGATAGCTGTCACCTTTGCTTCCCATTCTTTCGTAAGAATATTAAGAATCTTTCTTACCTGGGAATTTTGATCAAACGATTTTCCAAGAGCAGATAATTGATTAACAAGATGAGTATACCTGAGTTCGAATTCTGATATACCTTCTCTAGGTTTCATACGAAATAGGTCATATTCTGTAATTAGAATATTGACTCTATTTTCTTTGATTTCGGATGTACCTTCGTGAGCAATTTCAAGAGCATCCCACATATCTTTGGCAGTTGGTAGAGTACATATTCAAAAATATTCTTTTTGACTAAGAACACTCTGTATCATTAAAATAGCTTTACTATTTAATGTTACTAACCTTTTATCATTCTCGTCAAACTCATCTGGACTCTTCTTAACAACTTTATCTTCGATTTTCTTCATTGGAACATAGTCACCATCTTGTATAACATTCCACAAGCCGTACTCGTTAGCCATCATGAACACTCTGAATTTAGCTTTCAGAACGAAAAATATTCTCTAGAAAAACCAGGAGGTCTAGTGATTGAAGCTCCATCTGGAAGAATGTTTTCACCCATTGTTGCCATTTATCGGATCCTTCTCAAGCTGTTAGGCTCTTCAGAGAAGACCTTGCTCTGATACCAAATGAAAGAGGCAAGCTTCACCCTAGAAGGGGTGAATTGGATGATGTTATAAATTTTTCGCTTGATGTGGAGATAAGAAAAATAGAGTAGATAGAGTAGAGTTGAGAAGATTAAAACACAGAGAGTTATACTGGTTCGGCCTAACAACAAGGCCTACATCCAGTCCTCAAAGATCATGACCTACTAAGATTTTCACTATACCTCCAAGATTCAATGGGCTCTCAGAACGCCACAAAAAAACAATTGTCCTTGAAAGGACTACGAGCAGAAATATTCTCTTACTAAGAAATTCTCTCCCCCTTACGACAAGTCTTACCTTTCCCATTTGCTTATGTATACAAGACTTATAAGCAGCAACGTTCTCTCCTGCTTACACCACTGTAAGTCTTACGAGCAGCAACGTTCTCTTCTACTTGTATCTTATAAGTCTTATGAGTGGAAGGTTTAACAAGGAATTCTCTCAACTACTTCTCTCGTAAGGAAATCTACCCTCTCAAGGTCCCAATACCTTGAGATCAAATAGAATTTGAATTGTATGAAAACTCTCTTACAGAGAAAATAAATGAACACTGAAGATTAATGTGTATACAGAGAAAATTATGAATAGCAGAGACACGTGTATATGCTTTGAATTCTTGTGCTTGTTTTTTTTACGATCTCTGAATCTTTGTATTTATAGATGTTAAGTTTTTGCCCGTTTGAGTAATCATCGTTGAGGACCGGGGCTTGTAACTGTGGACTGACACATGCATGTTTGAATATTCTGAATGCGGTAGGTACGTGCGTGCTTGTAATAATGTTGTCTGTCATTGTTTGACTTTCTTCATGTCAGTTTCTTTCAAACGTTCATCCTCCTGTATCACACTTATAATACATTCAAAATGATGTTAAACAATGATAATAAGTAATGATGAAATGAATAAATAACATTAAACTATATTCGGATTGAACGTTGTGAGACTTGGTGTATTTGGTGATCTGGCAGAGCATCACTCGAGCATGGATGGGCTCACTAGAGTGATATCGCAATTTTACTCCTTGATCTTCAGTTTTAAGTCTGTACTAGCACAGGATTTAGAGAGACAAAATTCTCACTCGCGAGTGATGTGGGGCCTCACTCTAGCACAACTCCTTCTGCTCGAGTGGCCTTGCATTTTGTACTGGGAGTTTCTTCTCTGGACAGCACTCGTATATCATTTTAGCAAGAGTAAGATTTTGTACTCGCAGGTGATGTGGTCCCTCAATCGAGCACACATACTCCTGCTCGAGTGAGAAGTATATTCTCAACTAATATTCCCTCAATACCAACACTCGCATCAGAATTTGAGAGGGATAGATTTTTCACTCGCAAGTGCTGATGTGTCTCTCGAGCATATGAAGCTATGCTCGAGCATACTTGTGATTTTCTGATCTTCATGACTCTCAGCCAAGCACTCGCATACCTTCACTCGCTAGTGCTCAAGTACAGGACACTCATGCTCGAGCATTAATTTCTCTGCTCGAGTGCATCAAGGGAGAATGACAAAACTTGCTCTCGGCCAAGCACTCACAGACTCTCACTCGCATGTGCTCGAGTGAGAAAGGCTCCTCTGCTCGAGTGCTGTCTCCAGTGTTTGAGTGAATCAATAAACATGACAGTAGCATGCTTCTCGGGTATACACTTTCTGGCTATCACTTGCACCACCTCGAGCACAGAATGGTTCCATGCTCATGTGCTAGACTTATGCTCGAGCACACCAGTTCATTTTGATAGCACATACCATAGAACTTTGTTATATGCATTTGGTAACTTTGTAAACATTTCTTAAACTTATAGAAACATGATTTATACACACTTGACTTTTGTTATCATCAAAACTTGGGATCTAACATTGACTTCGTAGATGTCCTTTAATGCTCAAATACCTTTCTTTAAAGTTGTTTATAGTAATGAGAGCTTTATTGCTATGATTTTAGATTTGGAAAAGAAGGTGTTTGGGAGCTTGAGGAATCTTGGAAGATGAAGAATCAAGGATTAGCTTTGAGAAAGAGGAAGAGGTGAGTGATATCTCCCTTTTAATCTATATATTATGTTGTTTGGTTGAGTTATGTGATTTGTGGTTTTTACCCTAATTTGGTATCATTGTGGAATGGTGGTGTATTGTGGTTAAAATGATGCCATAGTGTGTTTTTGTGTCATTGGAATTGATTTAGAACATTGGGAGTAAAGTAGTGAAATTTGGGTAATATGTGTAATAAGTGTGATCAAAGGGGGAAAATATCATTATGGTATGATTTTAGATGTTTTGAGGTTTCCAATGGGTTCCTTGAGTGAAATTATGTGGGAATAGCCTTGTGTTAGAGTTTAGGAACCATTGGGAATATATGTTGGAAGTTTAGGAAAGTGCTGATATCTACTGCATTTTATGGGTTTTGATAGCATCACTCAAGTATGCCTGGTCCTCACTCGAGTGCAGTGTGGTATTTTCCCATTTCCCTTCTATTTTGGTCACACATGTATGTGGAAGTTGTGAGAGTGCATTGGTTCACCCGTGAGTGATGAAGGTTATCACTCGAGTGCACCTTGTGTCACTCGAGTGAGCATGTATTTTGGTACTTGGAGCTGCATCCCGGGTTAACACTCGTGGGCAATTTGGCAAGAGTGTGAATGTACACTCGCAAGTGTTGTGATCTCACCTGAGTACTGAGGGTAGTGCTCGAGTGAGCTTTCCATTTTAAGGGTTCAGTAGCTCTCGGGTGGTCACTTCTAATGCTTCACTCTGTAGGACTCGGGTACTTGAGGTGGCATCACTCAAGTGAAAAGCATCCATCACTCTAGTGGGGTCATTTTCACTCGAGTGCTACAGTCAAAAAGGGGATTTTAAGGATTCAAAAGATGGTCTTTGTCAAGTATTTCCCAACCCTTTAGGCTTGTGTTTAGGCTTTGAGTAGCCACCTAAAAGTCATGAATGATAACCAACTTAAGTGTTTAAAAGTTAAGGAATTGGAAAATAGATTAAACCTATGTCTTTGTTTTGGTTATAGGGTTTGGTATTTGCCCTGATCCTGAGCAGCCGGAGCTGGAGCTTACGTGGAAAGAGAGTAGGGAACATATCTCTTCTGCATGTATTTGATATTTCTAATAGTGTGTTGGTGCATATCTTAGCTTTACATGATTATGTGTAATTTGAAGTTATGTTTCAATTTATGATATGGCCATCAGTATGTTGTTTGAAGCATTGAGCTTATAAATTGTCATTGTGTTAGCATGAGTTATGTGATGCAAGCATGTCATGTATTAAACATTTATCATATATGCATATTGATATTGTTGTCCTACTGTGATTCTCTAGAATCTCACCCTCCCTTAGTAACCTTTCAGACAGGGTAGATCAAGGATGGAGCAAGCAGTCAAGGGCGACGAGGACTTATTTGGGTTGAAAACTCGGTAGTTGGTTTTCACAGTTGGGAGTATTATGTAGTTGGATTTAGATATGTATATGTGGATGAGGATTTGCTTATGTGTGTGAGGTAGATTTGTGTAATCCCCTATTTGGGTAATTGTATGTGGGCGAATGTGCCCTGTATGGTTTTGATTAATATATCGAACTCGGGATTTGGACGTGAATTATATTACATACTCTGATATATTTAAATGTGATTTATCTTCGTGTAGTATTTGATTCAGAGTGTGAATGTGAGACCAGGTTTTAAATGATTTCGAAATATGTTTGTGGAAACCCCGTTTGGTATATGGGTTTATAAATGTTATTTGATTCTAATTAGTCTTTGTTTCACCTAATTTGGGTCATCCGAATATTAATTATGGTAGGGGGTTACAAACTACACCTTTAGAGCCCCCTAGTACTGATCACATCATCAGATAGTGTCTAGCCAATGATGCATCAATGACTACAGAGGACTATGACTTGAGTAATTACAATATTACTCGAGTGAGGTATCGTATTCTTACTTCATCAAATTCTCTGAGTTGCATCACTCAAATGAGTACTTAAGTGATGATCGAGTAGGATTACTTGACTAACCACTCGAGTGATATAGGGTTTCAACCTTAAAACCCTTAAATAGCATCATCATTTTCAAACTTGATTTCTCTTAAATCTTCATACGTTTATACTCATTTTCTCTATAAAGTTTCCAATGGTTTTTCAAATTCTGGAAAGTTATTAACTATATGCCTCATAACAGTTTTTAAAGCCATGCATTTATTAAGGGGGAGCTTCATATTCATATGTGTCTTATATATTAAAAGCTCATCTCGTTTATTTCAAGAAAATCCTTTTAGCATACTCATTTGTATTCACTATCTTGTTTAGTTTTGATGATGACTTACTCTTATATTTTCCTTACATAATCTTGATTTGCAAATATCTTACAGAAAGAATAATTTTAATACTTGATGGCACTAATCATTCTTTATGGATGAAAGATTTGCACTTATGGTAGGAGAATTGTTTTTTTGTAATTGTATTCCTCAACATACTACAAGAAGAATCTAACAACTTTAAGGAAATCTGCTTTAGCGATCAATCAAGGGAAATATATTAGTTGCAACATTCAAAGCAACAAGAGGCATAGACCAAGATAAATTTTGATGATGTCAAATATAGATGCCAAATAGTAAGAGCAAAAAGCTTGCATAATGTCTTCATCTTTTACATAGACTAACTATTGTATTTAATATGAAATATCTTGTGTATTAGTCAAACAAAGAAGAAGATATCAAGTTGAAATATAGACATTGATCGGGAAGATAAGTAAAAAGATATTGGAAAATGAAGTTATCAACTATGAGGAGAAGTAGTCTAGAAAATAAAGAAGCTATCAGTTGGGTTAGGGAGAATGACTATCAAGAGGAAAAATAAGAAGAAAGCGTGAAGAAAGAAGAACCTTCATCATATTAAGTCAAAGAAAGGAAGAAGTTATCAAATTGGAATGATAAAAAAGACAAAGAGAGATTAAAAAAAGAAGAACTTGCAAGATCTAACGGGAATATCAAGATTCAACATCTTATAAGTGATATTGGAGGTCTTTACAGTTAAATAGAGGTTTGAATGGATCTATTCGAAGCCAAAATGACTTATATGGAAGTTATACTAACTTTACTCGAGTGATCAGTCTAGTGGCACCTCCAGAAATGATCACTCAAGTGATGACCACTCTATTGTGTTCTGTTTTTGTTCAACATAATAGAAGAGGTTTGGTAATTTGGTCATATATTCTAAACCATAAATCTGAATGAGCTAAAACTTGTTTCATTTGAAACTCTACTTAAAATAAGACACATTGACACCAAGATTAAGTTCAAAGGAAGCCAGATGAAAGAGGCATGTCTTTTGGAAGATGACACTCAAATCAACAATATATTCCAAAATAGGTTCGGTATTTTAGACATATCTCTCAAACCATACATATGATTGAGATAAAATTTGATTTACATGAAACTAGACTTAAATATATTTTTATGGATAGGTAATTTGTCAAATTTGGAGTTATATTCAAAGAGGTATGCCTTCTAGAAGTTGACTCTTAAAATTCAAACACTGTTCAGACAAGCAGTTACTCTTTGGATCATAACTTTTAAAATACAATGATCTTAATCTTTTTTGCATTGGAATCCAGGCAGTAAAAGTTTTTTAATGATAGGTTATTTTGGAAGATTTGGATTTAAAATGAGTTTTTCATTAGCAAAGATCACTCCAGTGATGTGATAGTGATGATCACTTCTAGTTGCTATTTCCATTGATGCACTGTTTACTTCAAAATTATAAAAGATCACTTGAGTGAGAACACAAGTGATGACCTATCACTTCCGGTGCACTTCTAGTGATGTACTATTCACTTTGAAGGTTACTATGATGATCACTAGAGTGATGATCACAATCACATTACTCGAGTGATGGATCCCAGAAAATAGAGCATGCTTCATAATTTCTAAAAGTCATTGGATTATTGTGTAACTTTCTCTTCTTGCTTCTAATCACTTTAATACTTCATTATGTTAGTGAAGTATTAAAGTGATTAACACATAAATTGGAAAAAGCACTTGTGTCAGAAGCTTCCAACGGTTAGTTTTACGATCATATTTTATAAGCCTCAACGGGAAGAAGAAAAGCTCAAGAGTTATCGATCTTTATCAATTATAAATATAAGAGTACTCAAGTGTAAGAGAGAGCAAGTATGCAAAAATACTAAAATCATAAATCACCTACTTCAACCCGAATACTCTCTGTTGTTTTCTAGCTTTGATATGATTTACTTTAGGGAGAGAAATTATCTATATTGTACTTCAATGTTCATCTTATTTACTTCTAATAGAGAAGATTGATTATAAACCTTTATCTTCAAGATTGTATTCTTATGGTGTGTATGGGGGAGTAACTTGGTTAAAGATTTTTAAAAGGCTTCACAAGTGCCCGACTAAACTTGTGGGGTTTTAAAGGCTTCTCCTGTGACTAGATTAAACAAGAAGATAGTAGATTGAAAATATTAGGAGCCTAAGGATTGGACGTAGGTCATCGTGGATTGGACCGAACCAGGATAAATCATAGTTTGCATATTCTCTTCCCTAAGCTGTTATATTTCTATCATATATTATTTAAATAACTGACTGTCGATTTATGATTCATTACTTTCATATAATTGCTTTCACAAAGATGCAAAAACATTTCCAAAGTTCTTAAGTTTTATGTTACACCCAATTCATCCCCTCTTGGGTGTCAGCCAATTCTAACATATCTATCCCAAATTATATGGCTAACTCAATGTATGTGTAATGACCCAATTTGAGATTAAGGGCTAATGACTCTGAAATTGATTGTAATTAGTATAATTAAACACTTTGAGGAAATCAGATGTGGATTTAAAATAAATGTGCATAGTGATTATTTATTAATCATTGTGAAACCAGGGGCAAAATGGTAAAAGTGAAAATTTAACGACCAATTGGTCAGTTACCAAAGAGGAAACTCAATGGTGATTAGAGATCAAGGGTTGAGATCTAATGGCAATGGGACCGAATCCTATGCTATGCATCTATGTGAGCTCATATGGAAGTGAGAAGATGTTGACAAGTGGCTTAGTGTGGACCATTGGATGATGCTAATAGACAAAAACACACTTTTTCTCTCTCTTCTCATTCCTATGCGGTTTATATGGGGAAAGGGAAAGGAAAACTCATCATCATCTCTCTCTTTCTCCATTTTTCCAGCGATTAAGACGAAAAGGATGAAGAAAGGTGAGATTTTCATGCTTTAGTTGATCTCTAATGCCCTAAACCTCTTCTCTAATGTTGTAAACCTCATTGACAGCATCATCTTGGTGATTTTAGAATTTTGAATAGTGGTGATTTGGGTGTTGGAATAATTTGAAGGTTGGAGAATCAAAGTTCTAGTTTTGGCAAACTGAAGAGGTAAGGATTTGATGCCTTTTGGTATATTTATTGTGATTTTTGGATAAGTTTGAGAAATTCTGGAATTTGCCCTAGTTTTATGTCCATTCTTGAATGTATGAATGTCATAATGGATGATGTTGGAAATGGTATGTTGTGAGGTTATTGGAGTGTTGGTAATGGTTTTGAAGTTTGGAAATGATTTGAATGAAATTGGGAGTTGTGTGTGTTATAGAGACCCAAAAGCATAGATTGTGGTTAAAATGGTTTTTATGTGTTTTGGAAGTTACCAATGTGTTCCTTAGGCAATTTTAAGTGGTAATGAACTTTGTGTGAAGTTTGGGAACCATTGGGATTAATTTTGACCAATCTGGGATTTTCTGTCACTTGCTGCAATCTGGGTAATCTGATGGCATCACTCGAGTAAGGGAGGATCACACTCGAGTCCTGCCATGTATTTTCCCTTTTCTCTTTGTGTTTTTCCTGGGTTCTCATGAAGGAGGCTCGAGTGCACTTCTTAAACAGCGAGTGATGTTGGTGATCACTCGAGTGAGAGTGGGATCACTTGAGTGATAATGTGAGTCCATGATTAGCGTTGCTCTCGGGTTGTCACTTGCTGGTCAATGTTCAAAAGTGTGTTCTGACACTCATAAGTGAAGCCCTCTCACCTAAGTGCTAAGGGTGGTACTCGAGTGAGCTATTTCCTCTGATGTCGTATATGTTGTTTGGTTCTCACTCTCTGTGTTGCACTTTGGTGGACTCGAGCGGTTTTTGAGTGATCACTTGAGTGCGAAGTCTTATGCTTGAGTATTGTAAGCACTTTCAGGCCATGGTCGTTACTCATTATGAAACACTCACGAGTGAGAGCTGTTCTCACTCAAGTGCAAGTCTCTTATCACTCAGTGAGTCAGTGAAAAATCTGTGTTTTGCCTTCGGAAAAGGATCTTTAGGGTAGTTTATTCCAACCCTTTAAGTATGTGTTTAGGCCTTTAATAATCAACCTAAAAAGTCCTAAATGGTAACTAACTTAGAGTATTATAGAAATAAGTATTTGGTAAAGAGATTAATCAATTGTCCCTAAATTGGTAAAGGATTTGATATCTGTCAGACGCGTGAGCCCACTGTGCCGAAAAACGTCAAGAAAGATACAGGTAGTGACTTCTCTCTTTTACTTTGTGTAAATGTATTGTATATTTGCCTATCATGCATTGTGTGTTGCTACTACTGCTTTGAGATGCATTGAGACAAATTATGGAGCTTTGTGCCTTGTGGAGCTTTGTGCCTTGTGATACATTGTGCCTTGTGATGCAGATGCATACTGTTTATCGCGTAAGCAGGCATAGTGATTACAGTGAAAGCTGGTATAGTGCTTACCACGAAAGCTAGCATAGTGCATTGTGATTACAGCCGTGAGTGCTGTTGGTTGTTGCATGAGCCATGACTCATAGTGTTGTTGCTGAACAAGATGAACATACATGCCTTGTGTTTATATATTATATGAGTGATTTATTACTACTAGGATTCTTTAAAATCTCACTTTTTCCAATGACTAACATTTTCAGACAGGGCAAGTGGCTCGAAAGAGAAGCATCCAACCAGGAGTGGTTAGGGCTAGTAGTGACATTTTAGATTTTGGGATTGTTGGTTATCTAGCTGGATTTTGGGATTACTGTATATATGGATTGTAAATATAAATTTTTGGATATGTAATCCCCATTTTGGGAAACTTTAAACCCATTGTATATATATATACAAGTAACCGGGGGTTGCCGGGATTTTGGTTACGCACTTTGATGTTTATTATGTGATATAACTGCACAGGTAATTGTATTCGAAAGTAAATGTGAGACCAGATGAATTCTGTTTTTAAACATTTGTTTGGACACCCCATCTCTTGGAGATGAGTAATTATAAATGTGATTTTTGTCTTATTGGTCTCTATTTCACTTAAATTTCGTAATCCAGATATAATTACCGTGAGGGGGTTACATTTTTGATATCAGAGTTGCAATTCCTGGCAAGGGTAGAGTTTGCTAGGATAGCTCCCATAATGTGGTCTTAGTGATAGAAAATCATTTGTGAATAATCATCGTATACATATATCTGTTATGGTTATGTGGATATATGTGTTTGTGGAACTATATGTATACCATAAATGTTGGAGTAATGGGGTGAATTATTTGTATAATGAAAAGGATAACAAAAGGTTGCCCCAGAGTACAACAAGTAAATCCTGAGGTGGAGGTTGTCAATGAGAATCCACCGGACCAATTGCAAGAAATGATGGGGTTGATTCGAGAGCAGCGGGATATGATTGCTAAGCTTAGAGAAGAGCTCAAAGTTGAGAAAGCAAAGAATAATTAGGGCCGAGGTCAGTCTACTTTGGGGGAAACGCAAGAGGAGACTCAAGAGGGGACTCATAGAGAAGAAACAGTAGAAGGGTCGGTGCGGCCACTTGAATCACCTCCTCGTGATAGACCAAATCCAGAATCATGTAGAGTTCCAGTTAGAAAGGAAAGAGATCTTCAGTTTTGGGTCTCCAGATTCTGTAAACACCTACCTCTGGCATTTAAAGGGAGATTCGATACTCAGGCAGCTAAAGTTTGGCTAAACCGTCTTGAGAAGATTTTTGAGGTCTTAGAGTGTTCCTAAGAGGTGGAAGCTCTGTTGGTGGTGTATAAACTTGAGGGAGATGCAGACCGTTGGTGGAAGAATATTGCTCTATCTTTGAGGACTAAAATCATACCACTGACCTAAGAGGTGTTCCAGCAGCATTTTAACGAAAAATATTTACCCAAGTTGGTGAGGCTTAAGAAGGAGACCAAGTTCTTGAATATCAAGCAAGGGGACACGGAGTCTTTTGATGAGTATTTCTCCCGATTCATCCGCTTGTCTCGCTATTCCTCCTATCTGTGGAAGTTAGATGATAAGGAATTGAGCTTGGACATGTTAATACGGGGTTTAAGGCGTGATATGAGGAAGAGATTAGCCACCCATTAGTTTTTTGAGTTCAACAAGGCAGTTAAATAATGTCAGATTATAGAAAGCAATTTGAGAGAACTGTATCCGACTAAGCCAGTTGTTGGTCATAGTGAGCCTAAAAGAGTAGCGCTTCCTAGAAGCGGAAGGGCCCGGGATCATCCTCTTCATTTAGAGGAAGTGGTAAGAAGCCTTATCAGTCCAGGAGTCATGATCAGTAGAGAGCTCCTATTGTATGGACATGTCCTCGATGTAACAATCTACATAATGGCAAGACTTGTGATAGTTGGGTGATCTGCTTTAAATGCAAGCAAGTTGGGCGTACATCCGTTGAGTGTGGACAGCCACAACCAGAGAAGAGACTGAGGACTCAAGGCCAAGTATTTGCTATGACTCACGAAGAGGCCCGGAAATCCTTAGAGTTGATATAAGGTAAAGTCCTTATTCATGGTAATGTGTTAGAAGCTTTGTTTAACTTAGGTGCAAGTCACTCCTTTATTGCCTATAAGTATGTGAAGCACCTGGGTATGAATGTGTAAAAGTTACTGATAAGTAAAATATTTGCATATTTATTTTCCCTTATGTGATGATTTTATGGACGATATTTGAGCTTAATATAATATATTTGGGTGTAAAATAAATAGTATTTAAAAAATAAAGAAAAATATAAAAAAGATCAGTACTGTAGCGTCGGGCACTATTCATGACAGAATCACTGTAGCAGGACGTTACTGTAGCGGACGGAGGTGACTGTAGCGGAAGGAATCACTGTAGCACTGTAGCAACACGGAAAAAATATGTAGGTTTGCTGAAAAGTCATGTTCATGCGTGAAATGAATCAATTGAATTTAAAGATTTTATAGCATGAATGAACAATTGTTTGTTGCAATTGGTGATAAATTTTGAGATTGAATGAACTGAGTTTAAAAATTCCTAGCCGTGAGCTGCTGAGCCTATAATGATTATTTCTCTTGTGTGTGATATTCACCTATTAAGTTGTCACTCTAGAACTTGCTTTAAATCTGGTTGAAATTACATCTCACATGCACATTCAAAAATGATAAAGGCATTCATTTCCTTTAGCCAGAGCCAAATAGCCAACCTTGCAATTATACCGTTGATAAGCCCCTTTGAGCCTAATTGACTGTTTCTTTGTTCTCAACCCATTAACATGTACTTTAATGATATATCAAGTGCTTTTACCTTATTCGGAAGATTGGTAGAGCATTAGAAATTCTTGTGAAATGGGCTATTGACAAAGTGTGGGGGTATATATATCATCAATTTTATAGTTGCAATTCAAAAAAAAAAGAGAAAAAAAAAAGAGAAAAAAAAAATATGTCAAGTATTTGAATTGTGGGTTGTTATGATGAGATAAATTTATAAGTAGCCCATTTTTAAATTGTTCTATTAAATTTCTTAAATATAGCCTTTCATATTATGCTTTACATTCCTTTTACCTTAACCCCATTACAACCCTTAATAAGTCCTTTTGATTTGAATTATGCATGTGAATTAGGTAGTGGAGATTGAGATTTTTAGCAACCCTATGGTAGTGCAATTTTTTTGGTTGAATTTGAGAGAAACACTTACCCTTAAACACTTGAGAGATTGAGAGAATGAGTTACACTTACAAACTCGGTTTATTCATTTTCAAACAAAGTTACCAATTTATATTTTCATTGATTCATGAATACTATGATCTCTTTACTTTTCAATTGTGTTCTTACTTATGACTTGACACTTCTGATTTTGTTGGAAGTACTTATTAGTCATTCCTTGTCCGAGGACGTCCAAGAGCTAAGTGTGGGGGAATTTGATAAGTAAAATATTTGCATATTTATTTTCCCTTATGTGATGATTTTATGGACGATATTTGAGCTTAATATAATATATTTGGGTGTAAAATAAATAGTATTTAAAAAATAAAGAAAAATATAAAAAAGATCAGTACTGTAGCGTCGGGCACTATTCATGACAGAATCACTGTAGCAGGACGTTACTGTAGCGGACGGAGGTGACTGTAGCGGAAGGAATCACTGTAGCACTGTAGCAACACGGAAAAAATATGTAGGTTTGCTGAAAAGTCATGTTCATGCGTGAAATGAATCAATTGAATTTAAAGATTTTATAGCATGAATGAACAATTGTTTGTTGCAATTGGTGATAAATTTTGAGATTGAATGAACTGAGTTTAAAAATTCCTAGCCGTGAGCTGCTGAGCCTATAATGATTATTTCTCTTGTGTGTGATATTCACCTATTAAGTTGTCACTCTAGAACTTGCTTTAAATCTGGTTGAAATTACATCTCACATGCACATTCAAAAATGATAAAGGCATTCATTTCCTTTAGCCAGAGCCAAATAGCCAACCTTGCAATTATACCGTTGATAAGCCCCTTTGAGCCTAATTGACTGTTTCTTTGTTCTCAACCCATTAACATGTACTTTAATGATATATCAAGTGCTTTTACCTTATTCGGAAGATTGGTAGAGCATTAGAAATTCTTGTGAAATGGGCTATTGACAAAGTGTGGGGGTATATATATCATCAATTTTATAGTTGCAATTCAAAAAAAAAAGAGAAAAAAAAAAGAGAAAAAAAAAATATGTCAAGTATTTGAATTGTGGGTTGTTATGATGAGATAAATTTATAAGTAGCCCATTTTTAAATTGTTCTATTAAATTTCTTAAATATAGCCTTTCATATTATGCTTTACATTCCTTTTACCTTAACCCCATTACAACCCTTAATAAGTCCTTTTGATTTGAATTATGCATGTGAATTAGGTAGTGGAGATTGAGATTTTTAGCAACCCTATGGTAGTGCAATTTTTTTGGTTGAATTTGAGAGAAACACTTACCCTTAAACACTTGAGAGATTGAGAGAATGAGTTACACTTACAAACTCGGTTTATTCATTTTCAAACAAAGTTACCAATTTATATTTTCATTGATTCATGAATACTATGATCTCTTTACTTTTCAATTGTGTTCTTACTTATGACTTGACACTTCTGATTTTGTTGGAAGTACTTATTAGTCATTCCTTGTCCGAGGACGTCCAAGAGCTAAGTGTGGGGGAATTTGATAAGTAAAATATTTGCATATTTATTTTCCCTTATGTGATGATTTTATGGACGATATTTGAGCTTAATATAATATATTTGGGTGTAAAATAAATAGTATTTAAAAAATAAAGAAAAATATAAAAAAGATCAGTACTGTAGCGTCGGGCACTATTCATGACAGAATCACTGTAGCAGGACGTTACTGTAGCGGACGGAGGTGACTGTAGCGGAAGGAATCACTGTAGCACTGTAGCAACACGGAAAAAATATGTAGGTTTGCTGAAAAGTCATGTTCATGCGTGAAATGAAGGAAAAGTACTGTAGCACCTGTGGAAAAAAAAAAAGAGAAGCAACAGACGCACTTTCTTGCCTATATATACATGTATGCTTCTTTGCAAAAATGGAAGTGGAGGAGAGAACAAGGCGTGAAGAATTTTCTCTTATAGTCAAAGATCCTTCTCTGACAGGGAGAGATATTTTCTCTGACAGTTCTAAATAAATTGTGTTATTTTTTATTTTTAATTTTATGTATTGTATTATTTTTTTTTATGCCTCCTACATGGAAGGCTTAGTATTATATTATTTTCTGCATGCCTCCTACATGGAAGGCTTAGTATTGTATTACTTTTTGCATGCTGCCTACATGGAAGGTTTTACCTCCTAAATGGACGGCTAGATTTCTCCAGTTTTTTTTATGTATATTTTTTGTTGTATATTTATGTTTGAGAATTTAATATTCAAGTTTATGCAGTATTTCTGAAGATTTCATTCTAGTTTTATATAATGTCAATTTATTTTAATTTTATTTCTAATTTTATCATGAGCTAAATTTTCATTTTCCTAGGGTGATGACGTAGCTTACTAATGACGGATTGAATCTTAACTTATTAAATCTAGTTTTAATTTCTCCTTCATGATTGAGTTTTAATTATTGTTCTTAATGCTTTCATTTGATTGGCCACCTCTTGAATGATTACAATATGCATGTTGAGACCGGAAGGAGATGCATGTGTGTAGATTCTATAATTAAAACCATGACTTGCATATGAAATAGGAATATATTCATATGAGTTGTGTAGTCTTATTGAGTTTCATAAATCTTAATGCATAATTAATTGCTTAAATTCATATAGGAATATATTGGATTAGCAATTAATTATAGAATTACTTGACCTTGGAAGAGGCTAGTAATTAAATTAGGAAAACTCGACTATCAATCATGTGGAATAAATTGGGCTAGAATAAATAAGTGATTCAATCCGAAATTTGTTAAGTGAAATCTAATCCCTAGGACTTTTTCTCATATTTGTTTTCATATCATCTGCACTCATATTTAATTATTTTTCTTTTATTTGTACTCTCAATCACCAATTTATTGATCGACTAAATAGAATTAAAATTACTCATTTTGGTACTTAGTGATCAATCCTCGTGGGAACGATACTCTACTCACTTCTATATTACTTGATTATGACAGTGTATACTTGCACTATTTAATTGATCATCCAAACTCGTAACAAGTTTTTGGCGCCGTTGCCGGGGATTGTTGTCATTAATATCAATACCAAGTAATTTTAATACTAATTTGGTCTTTATATTACATTTGTTTTTCTTCTTGGTGTCTTGTGTTTCTTTTCAGGCTTTTGCTTAGTGTATGACTAGATCGAAGGAGACTGAACTATTGCCTTTTGATTCGGAGATCGAAAGAACTTGCCGAAGAAATCGAAGAATTCGGAAGCAGTCTACTTCAATCCCAAACAATCCGATGGAAAATCCGGGGGGAGAAACAACAGATACCAAAACACTCCGTGACTATGCAACACCAACAGTCATGGACACAAACTCTGGAATCAGGAGACCACCAGTAGCAGCTAACAACTTTGAAATTAAGCCAGCAATTATCCAGATGATGCAAGCAAATCAATTCGGTGGTTTACCAACAGAAGATCCTAATGCACATATAGCCAACTTCCTAGAAATTTGTGACACATTCAAGCATAATGGTGTTACTGATGATGCCATTAGACTTAGACTTTTCCCTTTCTCACTTAGGGATAAGGCTAAGAGTTGGTTACAATCGCTACCAGTGGGAAGTATAACAACATGGGAGATCATGGCGCAGAAATTTTTGGAGAAATACTTTCCTTCAGCAAAAACTGCTAAACTGAGGAATGAAATTGCCTCATTCACCCAGCATGAACAAGAAAGCCTCTATGAAGCATGGGAAAGATACAAGGAGTTGCTAAGGAGATGTCCTCATCATGGGTTACCAAATTGGTGGCAACTGCAAACTTTCTATAGTGGGATGACGCACATCTCCAGAATTCTTGTAGATGCCGCAGCTGGAGGATCTTTAATGGGAAAGAACATAGATGATGCTTACAATCTACTTGAGGAGATGGCAGCCAATGCATATCAATGGCCTTCTGAACGTAGCAATTCAAAGAAAGTACTTGGAGTGCACGAGCTGGATGTCCTTACAACTTTATCTTCTCAAGTTGCATCTATATCCAAGCAAGTAGGATCATTGACAACCCAAGCAAATGTAATCAGTACTCCTACGGAAGCTTGTGATCAATGTGGAGGACCTCATGTGAGTACGCAATGTCAAGAAGGACACTCATTCATGCCGGAGCAAGCTCAGTTCATTGGAAACCAAAGAAATGACCCATTCTCAAACACGTACAATCCAGGTTGGCGAAATCATCCAAACTTTAGTTGGAGGAATAATTAAAATGCATTCAAGCCGCAAGGGAACTACCAGCAGCAAGCTTTTCAACAACCAAATCCACCACAACAGAAAGTGAATTTGGAGGATGCACTGGCTCAACTAACCATGAATACATCTCAATTCATGGCTAGGACTGATGCAGCAATCAAAAGCCAAGATGCCTCAATAAAGAATTTGGAGATCCAGATGGGCCAATTTGCAAATATGCTGAATTCCAGACAACCAGGAACTCTACCAAGTGACACCGAAAGAAACCCAAGAGAGCATGTGAAGGCCGTTGCACTAAGAAGTGGAAAAGAATTGAAAGATCCTTTAACTAAAAAGAAGAATGATGGAGAAAAGAAAGAAGGTGGAGGAGAACAGAAGGAGGAAGTACAAGAACAGAAGGAGGAGGATGTGATACCAGGAAGAATCAGCTTTCCAGATAATCCTCCTCCATATGTACCACCAGTTCCATACCCTCAGAGACTTGTGAAGGCAAAGCTAGACAAGCAATTTGCAAAGTTTCTAGAGGTTTTCAAAAAGTTGCACATCAACATTCCTTTCGCAGACGCTCTTGCCCAAATGCCCAGTTATGCAAAATTCATGAAGGACATTCTTTCAAATAAGCGTAAGCTTGAGGAATTTGAAACAGTTGCACTTACTGAGGAGTGCAGTGCTATTCTCCAAAAGAAATTACCTCCAAAGCTGAAAGACCCAGGAAGCTTCTGCATACCTTGCACCATAGGTCAATGTCACTTTGAAAAAGCACTTTGTGATCTTGGAGCAAGTGTAAACCTCATGCCTCTATCTGTCTACAACAAACTTGGTCTTGGAGAGGTGAAGCCAACCACAGTTTCATTACTTTTGGCGGACCGATCAATAAAGCATCCGAGGGGTGTCTTAGAAGATGTTCTGGTGAAGGTGGACAAACTCATATTCCCAGCTGATTTCATAATACTCGACATGGAAGAAGACCAAGAAATTCCTATCATTCTTGGGAGGCCATTTCTAGCAACTGGGAGAACGTTAATAGATGTGCAACAGGGGAAGTTAACCTTGCGAGTTCAAGATAATCAAGTATCCTTCAACATTTTCAAGGCTTTATCCTTTCCAGATGAAGGTGACACTTGCTACAGAGTCGACACATTATCCAGTTGCACAAAAGACGTGGTGAACGAAATCTGCATGGATCAACCATTAGCAATAGGAATGGTAGATGTATCAAAATCTACTAATCCTGAAGTCTTGGAGCAGATTAAGTACCTGGAAGCAAATTCCCCAATTTTTATCAAGAAACCATTTGAAGATCTTGGGGAAAGGCCAAGTAAGCCGGTACCATCAACAGAGAAACCACCTGTACTGGAGTTGAAAATACTACCATCCCACTTGAAGTATGTGTATTTGGGAGGAAATTCAACATTACCTGTAATCGTCTCGGCAGCTCTTACTCCTGAAGAAGAAGAAAAGTTATTAAGAGTTCTAAGGGAGTATAAAGCAGCATTTGGATGGTCAATAGCTGATATAAGAGGGATTAGTCCTTCAATTTGTATGCATAAGATCTTGATGGAGGATAACTACAAGCCATCAGTCGAGCACCAGAGAAGACTCAATCCAAACATGAAGGAGGTGGTGAGAAAAGAGGTAATAAAGTGGCTAGATGCTGGCATAATCTACCCAATCTCTGATAGTCAATGGGTAAGCCCAGTTCAAGTTGTGCCAAAGAAAGGTGGAATTACAGTAGTACCCAACGAGAAAAATGAACTGATTCCACAACGAACGGTGACTGGATGGAGAGTATGCATCGACTACAGAAAGCTCAATAAAGCCACCAGAAAAGATCACTTCCCTCTACCATTTATAGACCAGATGCTTGACAGACTAGCAGGGAAAGCCTATTATTGTTTCCTGGACGGGTACACAGGATATAATCAAATTACAATTGCACCGGAGGATCAAGAGAAAACAACTTTTACATGTCCATATGGTACCTTTGCCTTCAGAAAGATGCCATTTGGTCTATGTAATGCACCAGCAACATTTCAAAGGAGTATGATGGCGATCTTCTCAGACATGGTGGAAAGGTTCATTGAGGTATTCATTGATGATTTTTCAGTTTTTGGAGAATCATTTGATCATTGTCTTTCAAATTTGGCAAAAGTCTTGCAACGTTGTGTGAAGACAAACTTGGTTCTAAATTGGGAGAAATGCCATTTTATGGTGAAAGAAGGAATCGTGCTGGGTCACAAGGTATCTGATCGAGGCATTGAAGTGGACCGAGCTAAGATTGAAACAATTCAAAAGCTACCACCTCCTTCCTCAATCAAGGGCATTCGGAGTTTTTTGGGACATGCTGGATTCTATAGAAGATTCATCAAGGACTTCTCAAAAATCACAAAGCCACTTTGCATGCTGTTGGAGAAAAACACTCCCTTTGTGTTTAATAAGGAGTGTTTATCAGCCTTCCAAACTCTAAAAAGTGCCTTGACTTCCGCACCAGTTATCATAGCTCCAGATTGGAATCTTCCATTCGAGATGATGTGCGATGCAAGTGATTATGCAGTTGGAGCTGTTTTGGGCCAAAGAAAAGACAAGGTCATTCATGCCATCTATTATGCCAGCAGGACACTCTCAGATGCACAGCTGAATTATGCAACAACAGAAAAGGAGCTATTAGCAGTAGTGTTTGCATTCGACAAATTCAGAGCATACTTGATCGGGTCAAAGGTCATTGTCTGGACGGACCACTCAGCAATTAAATACTTGATTGAGAAGAAAGATGCAAAGCCTAGACTAATCAGATGGGTGCTTCTACTACAAGAATTTGACTTGGAGATCAGAGACAAAAAAGGGACTGAGAATCTCATTGCAGATCATCTTTCTCAGTTAGAACCACCTGAACAAAAGAGAGAATCACCAATCCAGGAGAATTTTCCAGATGAGCAACTTTTTATCATGCAGTCACAACCTACTCCTTGGTATGCTGATATTGTGAATTATTTGGCAAGCGGGGTAATGCCTTATGAACTTTCTAAAATGCAAAAGAAGAAGTTTCTGGCTGATATAAGGCATTACTTTTGGGAGGATCCGTTCTTATACAAACAAAGCCCAGATCGAATTATCAGGCGATGTGTTCCTGAAGAAGAGATGGACAGCATCTTAAATCACTGCCATTCATCCCTATATGGTGGTCATTTTGGAGCAAACAGAACAGCTACTAAAGTCCTTCAATCAGGATTTTACTGGCCTACACTCTTCAAGGACGCTCACAGACTTGTGGCAACCTGTGACAGATGTCAAAGAACGGGAAATATCTCAAGGAGACATGAAGCCCCTTTAACCAACATCTTAGAAGTTGAACTTTTTGATGTATGGGGGATCGATTTTATGGGGCCTTTTCCATCTTCATTTAGCAACCAGTTCATTTTAGTAGCTGTTGACTATGTCTCCAAGTGGGTTGAAGCAGCTGCCTTTCCTACAAATGATTCTCGTGTGGTTGTGAAGTTCTTGAGGAAGAATATTTTTACAAGATTTGGAGTGCCTAGAGCTATTATCAGTGATGGAGGAAGGCATTTTTGCAATCAGCAACTTCAGTCGGTATTGGCTAAATATGGAGTAACTCATAAGGTTGCAACTCCATATCATCCACAAACTAGTGGGCAGGTGGAAATCTCGAACAGAGAACTGAAGTGGATCTTAGAAAAGACGGTGAATTCCAATCGGAAGGACTGGGCTCAAAAGTTAGATGATGCACTCTGGGCTTATAGAACTGCCTTCAAGACACCAATTGGTACATCCCCATATCAATTGGTTTACGGAAAAGCATGCCATCTTCCAGTAGAAATGGAGCACAAAGCATATTGGGCAATAAAAGCATTAAATTTTGACTTAAAGGTAGCTGGGGAGAAAAGGCTTCTCCAACTCAATGAGCTTGAAGAATTCAGACAACAAGCTTATGAAAATGCTAAGTTATACAAGGAGAAGACAAAAATGTGGCATGATAGAAGAATTTTGAGAAGAGAGTTTACACCGGGACAAAAAGTGCTTTTATACAACTCAAGGTTAAAGCTCTTTCCAGGAAAGCTGAGATCGAGGTGGTCAGGTCCTTTTACTGTAATTCAAGTATGGCCATATGGAACTGTGGAGATTCAAGATGGTGATCGAAAATTCAAAGTGAATGGGCAAAGACTCAAAGAATACAATGAAGGTGCACTTAACACTTTGAAATCTGTCATCACATTTGAGGAGCCAACAGGTAAGTCCTCAATCTAGTAATAAAAAAAAAAAAATATATATATATATACATATATATATAAATTATATAAAAGAAAAAAAAGAAAAAAAAATTGGTTTGGTTTTTGTCTAGCTAAAGACGTTAAAGAAGGGCGGCTATTTGGGAGGCAACCCCAAAATTTCTTTCCTACTCTCTCAAAACTTCTTTCCTACTCTCTCATTTTTCTTTCCTACTCATCGAAACACATTGCACTGCATTGAGATTTTAGTTTTCATCATTTTCATTTTAATTTACCATGGAGGAATCTCTTGTAAAGCTTAAGAACAGGTTCCCCACTCTTCCCAAAGATGTGCTCAAGAAGCTCTATAGCTGTCGACTTGAAAGGATGAAAGTATTCAAGCGTTTGGGCCTTCCTGAGGACATACGCTGGATCATTGAGGCTAAGGTACGTTTAGCAGATGAGTTTAATAAATCAGTTGTTCAACCTTTACCAGGAATGGGAAGAAGTTCTTACTCTAAAAAGAGAAGAGCTAAAAGAATGAATGTCTGCTATAAATGTGCAAGGTGGACATGTGATCAGCGCTGTAGAAGTAAAGGTATGGTTTCTATAAATCGAGAAGATAAAATTAAATTTATAAAGGATGGACTGAGTAAGGAGTCCCTGGATGATATCATTCAAACTCTTGAGACGCATCCGAGTGGTGATGTTCATCGTATTCTTCTTGATTTAGTGAATGTATTCAACCAAGAAAAATGGCGCTACTGTCTTGGGAATCTGACGTTAAAAGACCATGTTTGCCAGTTTATAAGAAAACTGGATGGGAAGCAAATCCTCGATTCATAGAAAGCGTTTAAGCCGTTTCTGGACGTAAAACCAGAGGAAGATGTGAGCCAAAATCACAACTACTGTACATAATCATGTGTGTGTTTAATTTGTTTTGTCTTTTTCGTAGCTTTTGTCTAATCTTTCTTATCCTTTTGGTATTTTTTTCCTACTCTACTGTATCTTTTGACTTTCTTTCCTCTTTTTGTTTAATTTCTTCACGCAGTGGCCCACCGGTCATTTGTGTCGAAAATTTTTTTCAAACTTCTTTGAAAAATGTGTGATTTGTGTGATTTTGTTGTCGTTGTTTTAGTATTATATATATGTACTCTTTCATTTGTAAATATGCACACTTCCATTTGTAAAAATGAATACTTTCTCTTGTAAGCGTACATGGTCCGAGAGAAACAAAGAGAAAAAGGTTATCACACAAAAATGTAGATTTACATCTATTTGCATTTTTGGTGAAACTGATTTGGGCAAGAAAGGAGAGTTTATAACAGCAGCAAATGAACTTGGAGTTGCATTAGCTGCTAGAAAAATCAACTTTGTGTACGGGGGAGGCATCAAGGGCCTAAAGGGAAGTATGGCCGTTTCTGCATCCATGAATGGAAGCAAGGGTTTAAGTGTAAGGGTGAAGGAGTTGCAAGATCATACTTTTTCCTTAGGACAAGAGTTACAGGTCTCAAGCTTGCCTGAACAGATGGGAGTAATGTTCCACCATGCTCAAGCTTTTATTGCTCTACCCGGTGGTTTGGAGACGTTGGATGGCATTTCTAGCGTTGCATATTGGGCTAAGTTAAACTATCACAAAAAGCCATTAGGATTGTTAAATGTTAATGGTTTCTATGATAATCTGGTGTCTTTTCTTGATCATGCTGTGGAAACAGGATTCATACCCCAAGCGACTCGTCATTCCATAATTTCTGCACCAACTGCTGATCAGCTGCTCGATCAACTGCAAACCTATGAACCTAAACCAGATCTACTCGTCAAGCAAATAGGTGGGCAATCTTCAGATAGCAGTCAGAAGCAGAACCCAGATACCAGCCTTCGGTTGTAACTTTCCTTAATCTCTTGGTTTTACTTTTAGTATTTTGATTTTACTTTATTATGTGTTTATGTTTCAAAAAAAAAAAGAAAAGAAAACCTTCTCTGAGCTCTAGAAGACATTGGGGACAATGTCTGATTTAGGTTTGGGGAGGAGGAAATTTTTTTTTTCTTTTGTTATTTAGTAAAACCATTAGATGCATGGGGTGTGGAAAAAATGGCAGAGTAAGGAGTTATTCTTAACTCCTGAGACGCATTTCATTAATTGCATTTTATTGGTTGCAATTTTTTTTTTTATCTTTTTCAAAAAAAAAAAAAAGAAGTAAAAAAAAAGGGAGTAAAAAAAAAATCTTGTTCAAGTGTTTTGTAATGATATTAAGAAGTACACAAGTTTTAAGTATGGATCAATTGAATTTAAAGATTTTATAGCATGAATGAACAATTGTTTGTTGCAATTGGTGATAAATTTTGAGATTGAATGAACTGAGTTTAAAAATTCCTAGCCGTGAGCTGCTGAGCCTATAATGATTATTTCTCTTGTGTGTGATATTCACCTATTAAGTTGTCACTCTAGAACTTGCTTTAAATCTGGTTGAAATTACATCTCACATGCACATTCAAAAATGATAAAGGCATTCATTTCCTTTAGCCAGAGCCAAATAGCCAACCTTGCAATTATACCGTTGATAAGCCCCTTTGAGCCTAATTGACTGTTTCTTTGTTCTCAACCCATTAACATGTACTTTAATGATATATCAAGTGCTTTTACCTTATTCGGAAGATTGGTAGAGCATTAGAAATTCTTGTGAAATGGGCTATTGACAAAGTGTGGGGGTATATATATCATCAATTTTATAGTTGCAATTCAAAAAAAAAAAGAGAAAAAAAAAGAGAAAAAAAAAATATGTCAAGTATTTGAATTGTGGGTTGTTATGATGAGATAAATTTATAAGTAGCCCATTTTTAAATTGTTCTATTAAATTTCTTAAATATAGCCTTTCATATTATGCTTTACATTCCTTTTACCTTAACCCCATTACAACCCTTAATAAGTCCTTTTGATTTGAATTATGCATGTGAATTAGGTAGTGGAGATTGAGATTTTTAGCAAGCCTATGGTAGTGCAATTTTTTTGGTTGAATTTGAGAGAAACACTTACCCTTAAACACTTGAGAGATTGAGAGAATGAGTTACACTTACAAACTCGGTTTATTCATTTTCAAACAAAGTTACCAATTTATATTTTCATTGATTCATGAATACTATGATCTCTTTACTTTTCAATTGTGTTCTTACTTATGACTTGACACTTCTGATTTTGTTGGAAGTACTTATTAGTCATTCCTTGTCCGAGGACGTCCAAGAGCTAAGTGTGGGGGAATTTGATAAGTAAAATATTTGCATATTTATTTTCCCTTATGTGATGATTTTATGGACGATATTTGAGCTTAATATAATATATTTGGGTGTAAAATAAATAGTATTTAAAAAATAAAGAAAAATATAAAAAAGATCAGTACTGTAGCGTCGGGCACTATTCATGACAGAATCACTGTAGCAGGACGTTACTGTAGCGGACGGAGGTGACTGTAGCGGAAGGAATCACTGTAGCACTGTAGCAACACGGAAAAAATATGTAGGTTTGCTGAAAAGTCATGTTCATGCGTGAAATGAAGGAAAAGTACTGTAGCACCTGTGGAAAAAAAAAAGAGAAGCAACAGACGCACTTTCTTGCCTATATATACATGTATGCTTCTTTGCAAAAATGGAAGTGGAGGAGAGAACAAGGCGTGAAGAATTTTCTCTTATAGTCAAAGATCCTTCTCTGACAGGGAGAGATATTTTCTCTGACAGTTCTAAATAAATTGTGTTATTTTTTATTTTTAATTTTATGTATTGTATTATTTTTTTTTATGCCTCCTACATGGAAGGCTTAGTATTATATTATTTTCTGCATGCCTCCTACATGGAAGGCTTAGTATTGTATTACTTTTTGCATGCTGCCTACATGGAAGGTTTTACCTCCTAAATGGACGGCTAGATTTCTCCAGTTTTTTTTATGTATATTTTTTGTTGTATATTTATGTTTGAGAATTTAATATTCAAGTTTATGCAGTATTTCTGAAGATTTCATTCTAGTTTTATATAATGTCAATTTATTTTAATTTTATTTCTAATTTTATCATGAGCTAAATTTTCATTTTCCTAGGGTGATGACGTAGCTTACTAATGACGGATTGAATCTTAACTTATTAAATCTAGTTTTAATTTCTCCTTCATGATTGAGTTTTAATTATTGTTCTTAATGCTTTCATTTGATTGGCCACCTCTTGAATGATTACAATATGCATGTTGAGACCGGAAGGAGATGCATGTGTGTAGATTCTATAATTAAAACCATGACTTGCATATGAAATAGGAATATATTCATATGAGTTGTGTAGTCTTATTGAGTTTCATAAATCTTAATGCATAATTAATTGCTTAAATTCATATAGGAATATATTGGATTAGCAATTAATTATAGAATTACTTGACCTTGGAAGAGGCTAGTAATTAAATTAGGAAAACTCGACTATCAATCATGTGGAATAAATTGGGCTAGAATAAATAAGTGATTCAATCCGAAATTTGTTAAGTGAAATCTAATCCCTAGGACTTTTTCTCATATTTGTTTTCATATCATCTGCACTCATATTTAATTATTTTTCTTTTATTTGTACTCTCAATCACCAATTTATTGATCGACTAAATAGAATTAAAATTACTCATTTTGGTACTTAGTGATCAATCCTCATGGGAACGATACTCTACTCACTTCTATATTACTTGATTACGACAGTGTATACTTGCACTATTTAATTGATCATCCAAACTCGTAACAGTTACCATTCGATCTAATTGTGTCAACACCGATAGGTGCTAAGGCTGTGACTACAGAAGCCTGTTTAAATTATGTTGTAACCGTTGAGGGTCATGAGTCTGTAGTAGATTTAATTTGCTTACCGCTCTACCAATTGGAAGTCATTTTGGTTTTTGATTGGTTGAGAGCAAATAATATGTGATTGGATTGTGGGAATAAGAGGATAATGTATACTGTTTCTCAAAGCATTGAGGGCAAGAACGTCAGCTTAAATTTCCTTTTAACAGCTAAGGCTGAGAAATATTTGAAAAAGGGTTGTCAGGGGTATATGGTTTTCTTTTCTGCACAAGGGGAAACCAGTGAGACTGTGAGTGATATACCCATAGTAAATGAATTCTCTGAGGTTTTTCCAGATTATCTAGGTGGATTACCACCTGATAGGAAAGTTCAGTTTCTGATTGAAATTGTGCCTAGACATGGTTCTATATCCAAAGCCCCATATCATATGGCCCCAAATGAGATGGCAGAATTGAAGAAGAAGATTGAAGAATTGCTTGAAAAAGGGTTTATTAAACCCAATGTGTCACCTTAGGGAGCTCCAGTTTTGTTTGTGAAAAAGAAAGACAGGAGTCTTCGTTTGTGTATTTACTATAGAGAGTTAAACAAGATTACCATCAAGAACAAGTACCCTCTCCCCTGAATTGATGACCTCTTGGATCAATTATCTAGTGCATGTGTATTTTCAAAGATTGATCTAAGGTTGGGGTATCATCAGCCGTGAGTGAAAGCAGAAGATGTTCTGAATACTGCTTTTCAGACCAGGTATGGTCATTATGAATTCTTAGTGATGCCATTTGGGTTAACCAATGTGCCTACGGTTTTCATGGATTACATGAACCGTATATTTCGACAATACCTAGATCAATTCGTTGTGGTGTTCATTGTTGATATTTTGATATACTCTATGAGTAGAGAAGAGCATGAGCATCATTTGAGAATTGTGTTGAATACATTGCGTGAGAAGCATCTCTATGCCCAATTGAGTAAGTGCGAGTTTTGGCTATCAGAAGTGAAATTCTTAGGCTATGTTATCTCACAAGAAGGGGTCTCTGTGGATCCCAATAAAGTGGAAGCAGTACTGAACTGGAAGAGACTATAAACTGTGGCAGAGGTACACATTTTTCTAGGTCTTACTGGCTACTATCGGAGATTCATCTAGAATTTCTTCCGTATTGCCTTGCTAATGACCAAGCTCATGAGAAAAGATAAGCCATTGGTGCGGGATAAACATTGTGAAAATTGCTTTATGGAGCTGAAACAGAGGTTGACTATGGCACTTGTGTTGATTTTACCTGATCCCAGTTTGACATACATTGTGTATAGTGATGCTAGTGGACAGGGATTAGGGTGTGTCCTTATGTAGCAGGGACGTATGGTCATCTACGCCCTTGACAGCTCAAACCTCATGAAATGAACTATCCCACTCATGATCTGGAGCTTACGGCCATTGTGTTTGCTTTAAAGATTTGGCTTCATTACCTATGCAATGTGACTATGGAACTGTACTGCGACCGCAAGAGTCTCAAGTATCTGTATGATAAAAAAGAATTAAATATGAGACAACGGTGCTGGATGGAGTTGCTTAAGGACTACAACCTGGAAATCAAATATCATCTGGGTAAGGCAAATGTAGTCGCTGATGGTCTTAGTCGAAAGACTGTGCTTGTGGCAGCTATAATGATACAAGAGGGGAAATTGATAAAAGATTTTTGTGATTTGAATTTTTCGAACGAGATCATCTGTGCCACCTATACTATTTCCCAAGGGGAAAGTAATTTGAGAGCTGAAATTGAAGAGCCTTATAGGCAAGATGGCTCGATACAGTGCAATCTGGCTAGAATTGAGCGGGGAAAAGCTTGGGGCTATGATTTGTCGCCTAGTGGACTTGTTCTCTATCAGAAAAGAATTTTTATTCGACATAAGGCAAATTTGAGACAGAAGATCTTAGATGAGGCACACAAGAGCCGATACACTCTTCATCCGGGTATGACAAAAATGTACCATAATTTGAAATATGTGTATTAGTAGCCAGGAATGAAGAGTGATGTGATTAAATATGTGGCGAGGTGTCTCACATGCCAGAAGGTAAAGATAGAGCACCAGAGACTGTCTGGTTTGTTGCAAAGTCCTGAAATTCCAGAATAGAAATGGGAAAGCGTGACCATAGACCTTATTATGGGATTGCCCAGGATCAGGAATTATGATGCCATTTGGGTTATTATGGACCGATTAACGAAGTCAGTGCACTTCTTACTGATCAATACTAGTTACTCTCAGGACAAGCTAGCAGAGATTTATATTCGTGAAATTGTGAAGCTTCATGGCATACCGAAGAATATCATCTCCGATCGTGATCCCTGTTTCACTTCGAGATTTTGGAGGGCATTGCATGAGGCACTGGTTACTCAGTTGAGATTTAGTACAGCCATCATCCTTAGAAGAGGAACAGTCAGAAAGGACTATCCAAACCCCAGAAGATATGTTGCAGGCATATGTCCTTGACTTCAAAGGGAGTTGGGATCATTTTCTTCCTCTTGCGGAGTTTACCTACAACAATAGCTATTATGCGAGCATGCAGATGGCGCCATATAAAGCGTTGTATGGAAGAAAATGCCAATCGCCATTGTGTTGGAATGAATTGTTTGAGAGGAAATTGTATGGGCTAGATCTTGTTGATCAAACTGCAGCCCAGATTTGAATCATTCGTAAGAGGCTTCTTGAAGCGCAAAGTCAGCAAAAAAGCTACGCTGACAAGAAGAGAAGACCTCTAGAGTTTGAGGTTGGAGATCATATGTTTCTGAGGATATCTCCAGTTACCGGCATCGGGAGAGCTATCAAGAGAAAGAAGTTGAGCCCAAGGTATATAGGTCCTTTTGAGATCTTTGGAAGAATTGGGCGTATTGCTTATCGAGTAGCCTTACCCCTAAACTTGAGCAGACTTCATGATGTGTTCCATGTTTCCTAACTAAAGAAGTCCTAACTGGATCTATCTCACATTATTGAGTATAAGGAAGTGGAGTTGCAAGATAACTTCACGTATGAGATTAAGCCAGAGCAGATTATTGAGCGAGAAGAATGACGGCTCAGACATCGAAGTATTCCTTATGTGAAAGTAATCTTGAAGGGAATAACTCAGAGAGAAGCAACATGGGAAGCGAAAGAGGATATGCGAAAGCGATATTCGAAGTTTATGGCTCAAGTAGTTTGACAAATTTCGAGGGCAAAATTTATTTTATGGGGGGAGAATTGTAATAACCCAATTTGAGATTAAGGGCTAATGACTCTGAAATTGATTGTAATTAGTGTAATTAAACACTTTGAGGAAATGAGATGTGGATTTGAAATAAATGTGTATAGTGATGATTTATTAATCATAGTGAAACCAGGGGCAAAATGGTAAAATTGGAAATTTAACGGCCAATTAGTCAGTTACCAAAGAGGAAACTCATTGGTGATTAGAGATCAATGGTTGAGATCTATTGGCAATGGGGTGGAATCCGGTGCTATGCATCTATGTGAGCTCATGTGGAAGTGAGAAGTTGTTAACAAGTGGCTTAGTATGGACTATTAGATGATGGTAAAAGACAAAAACCCACTTTTTCTCTCTCTTCTCTCTCCTATGCGGTTTATGTGGGGAAAGGGAAAGGAAAACACATCATCATCATCCTCACCATCTTCTATCATCATCATCTCTCTCTTTCTCTATTTTTCCAGCGATTAAGAAGAAAAGGATAAAGAAAGGTGAGATTTTCATGCTTTAGTTGATCTCTAATGCCCTAAACCTCTTCTCTAATGTTTTACACCTTATTGAGAGCATCATCTTGGTAATTTTAGAATTTTGAATAGTGGTGATTTGGGTGTTGGAATAATTTGAAGGTTGGAGAATCAAAGTTCTAGTTTTGGTAAACTGAAGAGGTAAGGATTTGATGCTTTTGGTATATTTATTGTGATTTTTGGATAAGTTTGAGAAATTCTGGAATTTGCCCTAGTTTTATGTCCATTTTTGATTGTATGAATGTCATAATGGATGATGTTGGAAATAGTATGTTGTGAGGTTATTGGAGTGTTGGTAATGATTTTGAAGTTTGGAAATGATTTGAATGAAATTAGGAGTTATGTGTGTTATAGAGACCCAATAGCAAAGATTGTGGTTAAAATGGTTTTTGGGTGTTTCAGAAGTTAACCATGTGTTCCTTAGGCAATTTTAAGTGGTAATGAACTTTGTATGGAGTTTGGGAACCATTGGGATTAATTTTGACCAATCTGGGATTTTCTGTCACTTACTGCAATCTGGGTAATCTGATAGCATCACTCGAGTGAGGGAGGATTACACTCGAGTGCTGCCGTGTATTTTCCCTTTTCTCTTTGTGTTTTGCCTAGGTTCTCATGAAGTAGGCCCGAGTGTACTTCTTAAACCAAGAGTGATGTTGGTGATCACTCGAGTGAGAGTGGGATCACTCGAGTGATAGTGTGAGTTCATGATTAGGGTTGTTCTTGGGTTGTCACTCACTGGTCAATGTTCAAGAGTGCGTTCTGACACTCGTAAGGGTGGTGCTCAAGTAAGCTATTTCCTCTGATGTCGCATGTGTTGTTGGGTTCTCACTCTCTGTGTTGCACTTTTGTAGACTCGAGTGGATTTTGAGTGATTACCCGAGTGCGAAGTCCTATGCCCGAGTGTTGTGAGCACTTTCTTGCCATGGTCGTTGCTCACTGTGAAACACTCGCGAGTAAGAGCTATTATCCCTCAAGTGCAAGTCTCTCATCACTTGAGTAAGGTCATCTTCACTCAAGTGAGTCAGCCAAAAATCTGTGTTTTGCCTCTAATGATCAACCTAAAGAGTCCTAAATGATAACCAACTTAGAGTATTAAAGAAATAAGTATTTCTGAAAGAGATTAATCAATTGTCCCTAAATTGGTATAGGATTTGATATCTGTCAGACGCATGAGCCCATTGTGCTGAAGAACGTCAGGAAAGATACAGGTAGTGACTTCTCTCTTATACTTTGTGTAAATGTATTGTATGTTTGCCTATCATGCATTGTGTGTTGCTGCTACTACTTTTAGATCAATTGAGATACCTTGTGGAGCTTTGTGCCTTGTGATACGTTGTGCCTTGTGATGCTTTGTGCCTTGTAATGCTGCTATATAGTGTTTACCGCATAAGCAGGCATAGTGATTACAGCAAAAGCTGGTATAGTGTTTTCCGCGGAAGCTAGCATAGTGCATTGTGATTACAGCCATGAGTGCTGTCGGTTGTGGCGCGAGCCATGACTCATAATGTTGTTGCTGAACATGATGAACAGACATGCCTTGTGTTTATGTATTTAATAAGTGATTTGTTACTACTATGATTATTTAGAATCTCATTCTTTCTAATGACTAACATTTTCAGACAGGGCAAGTAGCTCGAAAGGGGAGCAGCCAACCAGGAATGGTTAGGGCTAGTAGGGACATTTTAAATTTTGGGACTGTTGGTTATCTAGTTGGATTTTGGGATTACTGTATATATGGATTGTAAATATAAATTTTTGGATATGTAATCGCCATTTTGGGAAACTTTAAACCCATTGTACATATATACAAGTAACTCGGGATTTTGGTTACACACTCTGATATTTATTATGTGATATAACTGCACAGGTAATTGTATTCGAAAGTGAATGCGAGACCAGATGAATTCTGTTTTTAAACGTTTGTTTGGACACCCCATCTCTTGGAGATGAGTGATTATAAATGTGATTTTTGTCTTATTGGTTTCTATTTCACTTAAATTTCATAATCCGGGTATAATTACTCTGAGGGGGTTATAGTATGAGCTTTTGTTCTATTATATAGTCAAGTCCAACAAGCAAAGCAAAAACTCTATCTCATGCATATATTATATATTGGTTTTAAAATTTTAGTTTTAATGTAAATATACACGAATGATTGTAAATATATATACAAGTTTGTGTACAATTTTATTTTGTATGTATGCAGGGGAATATTGAAAGGAGAAACAACCATTTTTTTAAAAAAACAAATTTCTTCAAAACTTAACAGTTCATACTTAAAAACCATTATTTTTATATATACTATATATAATGGTTGTAATATCCCAAATTTTGGGCCTAGAAACTGGACAATAAGTCTAAGTCAAGAAGACTATTAAGCCTGGTTTAGTAAGAGTCCCAAGGATACCTGAGAAATAAAACGCTTTTCAGGGACTATATTGTAGGATCGGTAGGCACAGTGGAAGAATTTTAAAAATTTTCACCGATCCTAATCGAGGATTTATCAACGGCATTTAAACCAAGTTGGAAGGATTCATACCTTTTGATGATTCAAAGTTTTCACAATCTCTAGGAGCCAACACGTCAGGTATGCTCCTTCTACCGGTATCCACACGAATGCTCTCCCACCGAGACTGCGTGCTAGCACCTCTAATGTCTTCTAGGGTTTCCCTTACGGCTCTCAATTCTCATGTGCGTGTGAATATATCTACTCTATCAAGTTTATAACCTATGAGGGCTATTTTCAAATTTCAAAATTAATCATCATTAGTTTCGAAATTAATTAACAATTAATTATCTTGATGAGCTAATTAAATAAATTCAGTTTAAATTAAATCTGTCTAACAGTTTTAATTTAACCTATTTATTTAATCCAAATAAAGAGCCATTAGATTTAATTTCTCTTCATAAATTAAATCTGAGATACTATATCTCTATCATGTTAGTTATTAAATTTAATATATCTTAATAAATTAAATTTAAAACTAACACAATATAATAAAATCATATAATATAATTAATGAATTTTATATTATATATATATATAAATATAAAATTCGTCCACCCTAAATTAAAAATTATCTCGTGTTGGGCCATTCTTGTGTGTGACCCTGTAGGCCCATATAAAGTTGGCAGTGGGCCAATAACTATACTAACCCAAAAGTCGCAAGCGGCCTCTAGCAAGACATTACGACTACCCAATTCATATGAGGATTGTTATCACGATGCAACCTGTCCTACAACCATGTCACGTCCCTTTTGTCACACGATATATCGATCAAGGATAAGGCATGGATAATGTCATCCTCTTGTTCCTGACCATTACTTACTCGATTCCTGAGTAGCCAAATAACAGAGACAGAAACTCCTTTCATCATAGTATGGTCATACATTTCTCAGACTCACTCATCGAGGGGCCCAGTAACATCTCTCTACTAATGTGAGGGACAAATTCCATCTTGATCATTCATATTCCTCTGCTTGAAAAACCACCAAGCCCGATCGTAGCCTTTATCATCACCCGGTCAAAAGTGACTTTTGACTAGTTCAAAGCTTAGTAACTCTCATGTATATCCATGATAACCTCAGGTCTAAGGGCATTGTGATGTGGTTATACATAAGAAAAGCTTATGACTTGATCCATGTAGCTTTCTCATAGTGGGTCGGTCCAGCACCTTTTACTCTTACAAGTGCCTAAGACTTTGATTCGTATCTCCATATCTTATCAAAGTCATACTGATCTTGTTTCATCTCTGCTCCCGTATAGATGACCGACCAGGGACATTTTAGGACAATCTTTATGAATTATCCAAGGATACAATTATCACAGTTAACATGCAAATAATATGATAATAGAATGGAGAAATTTCATTAAAATAATAATGTTCAAAGTATATTGATTGGCCCTTAGGACATAATTTCCAACATTTATATAGGTAGAAATTAAGTCTTTGGATTACATGAGGCTCAATATGCGTGGTTAGTTGGATAGAACATGTCGGTGCATGTGTATAAGAGTACACCTGGTGCCTCCTTATGGTACACACACTTGTAGCCAAACGTTAGGGGAAGACAAGCTTCCACGGGGCCCAAACTTAGTAAATTGTAGTGCAATGTGGTGCCATGTGGCACCCATACATATAAAGCAGCTTATAGGATAGTGCAATATGGCACCACGTGGGGCCTACCAACATACACTTGGCACATCCTTGGAGGACACAAACCCGTGTGGCACAATTATGGACGGACATGCATAAAGTAACTTTTTTAAATTGGCTTTCATAAAGTAGCTTTAATAAAAAGACTTTTGCATTGGAAGCACAGGAGGGTGCCACCTAAGCCTCTCTTACTCTATGCTTTTTTATTGGCACCATAAGATGTTGCCACCCATGGTTTTTATATGGAAACATGTCCTACCTCCCCGGATATTACTCATGTAGGCTAGATGAAAATGTCGAGCTTTCCTCCCTTGACAATTAATAAGCGACAGCCAAGGGTGTAACACCCTATTTCTGTAATCAATCTGGTGAGTTTTACGCAGCGAATTCAAACTAATCAGCGATATTCTTCAGTAAAGCTCTTTCAATTTCCAACCTCATGAAAGGACTCAAATCTGTAGTTTATCAGGTTTTCTAAATAATTTTAAACTTTTCAATACCATCATAAGGTAGTTCATAACTTCTTTGAAACTCATTGTTTCTTAATTACTTTTATTATTATCACATTAATCATTTTGCTTACTTAACTAATGGACTCATACCATACGATTACCCATTTCTAAGTTAATTCATCCGTCATACAGCGATACACAATTAATCACTCAAACATCAATTACACAATCGTATAGTGCGTAAATAATTCTTCTCTTCTTCATTGCAACTTCTTATACAGCGTCTTGCACTCCCCTTTTATGCTCAGCTGCCTATATGGTTGGTTGACGAAGGGTGAGATTTGGGGGAATCTCAGTAGTAAACAATACCACTATGCATGTAAGATATATACTTAATGCATGACATGCTTGCCTTACATAATTACATGCCAACATATTGACATATTTGCATGCTCAATGTTACAACATACTCATGGCCATAGCATAAATGTAAACAGAGCTTCAACCATTCAATTATGCTCAAAACAATTCGAAAAAGCAATTGCATAGTTCAATGTACAAGTATACATATCAAATACATGCATATTAGGTAAGTTATACTATCTTTTATCTTTGAGTCCTTCTCTTGTTCCCTTTTCTTCCAATCATTGTAGTTGCTTAGAAATCCTTTTATTTCTCTTCCTTGACATCTCATAGCCCTACATAGATATCTACATCATTAAAGGCATGAAAAATGAATATCATATGTGGCTACATTAGCCTCTAGGTCAAGTCTCTCATCTTTGGACCCATACTTGTCTCAAATTACCCCAATTACCACATATTCGTGGGTCCACCTAAACTCCCAGATTTATCAATCATCTTCAAAAATTCATATCTTAATCTAGGGAACTCCAATTGAGGTAGTTCAAGCTCTTACTTAAAGCTCTGTAAGTCTTCTTTAAGGAAAAATATATCCCACTACCATTTACATGCACACAATTCTAAAATCCACAATCAAATCCTCACTACCAGAACATCATTCTAGATGCAATGCCTAACTTTAACAAATCATATCTCCCAGTGTACTAGCCCAAATGCCATATATTATATTTCAATTAAAAACTCATCATGTCTAGTTTAAATTTGGAAAATATCATCATCATCACATAAGGTTTGGCCATTCAAATTGTCATCATAAGAAATCTGCCAATCAAAAACTCAACTCTGGCAGCACTGTTTCACAAGTAAATTACATTCCAAATTTTAGAGTCTTTAATCCAAACCACCTAAAATCCTAGCTAAGGCTATTCCCACACCTTTTTTTTCATGTAGAATCCATTGGTGACATCAAAAATACCAAAAGCACACTCCATCTTTATGTTCTGGTGTTGGCCGAACCAACACCCAAACTAACAGCAAGTAAAAATCTGAAATTTAAACTATCAACTATAATCATGAAACACAATATATCATCATATTCAAGCTTAAATCAACATTAGCCCCTAAAAAAATCTCATGGTAGAACCTTAGGGCAACCTAAAGGTCTAAGAAAACTCAATGAAACCACAACATATTTGGTTCAAAATGAAGCTTAGGCTTACCCCTTCATTATTCTACAATCGGTTCAAAATTCCAGCAACACTCTGGCCAACTAGATGGCATAAAGCGCCTCTGATTAGAAAACTAAGACTATAAAAAGAAAGCTCTAAGTGAGTAGAACAATGTTTACAAAGGGCTTATTGGTCAGAATTGGCGTTACGGGGTCAAAATCGGCTCTGGAACTCCAGAATTTTTACTATTCCTCTTGTTTCTCTCTTCTTTATATTTCTCTTGAGTTTTTTCTATTTTTCATCTTCTTTCTTGGTGCTGGCCGAATTGTTTGAAGGGAAAGGAAGGGTTGGATTTTATGCCATGTGTTTTGTCTTTTGATCTAATGGTTCCTTTGAGTGACAACTGTCCTTGAAGCATTATCCTTTAACTTTTTCTCTCTCCTCTTAGGCATTCTTTTGTGCTTGGGGAAGGAAAGTCTGATGAATTCCCCAGACTTTTGGGTTCAGTGTTCAAGAAATTAAGTACGTGTCCAAACCGAAGACTGGTAGATTCCCCAGACTCAAAGGTTGGGTAGTGCTTTTTCAGAGTGCCAGTTCAAAAGTCAAAAAGTGACCCTTATCTTTAACAAACACATGGCGCATCCTCAGTGAGCCAACACAAAAGAAAAAAAAGTAAGTGTCATGATTAAGGACACTTCTCACCTTCCTATGGTGCCAACTAAAAAGTAGTATCATCATTAGTCATCATTACTTGTTTTATTAAAACTACTTTAACAAAGTTACATTAGTAATGCTATTTTATCAGTATTTACTAGGGATCTTACTCGACTTTTCCCCAAAAATGCTACTAAGGATTTACTTGGGGCTGTATCACATATAACAAAGCCTGCCAAATGGCGCCATGAGTACTCATGTCCCATAAGATGGCACCATGAGCACCCGTGTCTGTAGGATCGGTAAGCACAGCGGAAGAATTTAAAAAAAAAAGTTTTCACCGATCCTAATCGAGGATCTATCAACGGCGTTTAAACCAAGTTGGAAGGATTCATACCTTTTTGATGTGTCAGAGTTTTCATGATCTCTAGGAGCCAACACGTCAGGTCCGCTCCCTCTACCGGTATCCACACGAATGGTTTCCAACCGAGACTGCGTGCTAGCGCCTCTAATGTCTCCAAGGGTTTAACTTGCGGATCTCAATTCTGATGTACCCTGAGTCTATCAGCTCTATCAAGTTTATAACCCATGTGGGTTATTTTCAAATTTCAAAATTAATCATCATTAATTTCAAAATTAATTAACAATTAATTATCTTGATGAGCTAATTAAATAAATTCAGTTTAAATTAAATTTGTCCAACAGTTTTAATTAACCTATTTATTTAATCTAAATAAAGAGCCATTAGATTTAATTTATCTTCATAAATTAAATCTGAGATACTATATCTCTATCATGTTAGTTATTAAATTTAATATATCTTAATAAATTAAATTTAAAACCAACACAATATAATAATATCATATAATATATATACATATATATATATATAATATATTTCGAAAAAATATATATATCTATATAATATTATTAATGAATTTTATATTATATATATATATATATATTTATATATAAATATTCAATTAGGGTGGACGAATTTTATATTTATATATAAATATATATATATATAATATAAAATTCGTTAATAATATTATATAGATATATATTTTTGAAATACATATCTTATATATATATATATGTGTATATATATTATATGATATTATTATATTGTGTTAGTTTTAAATTTAATCTATTAATATATATTAAATTTAATAACTAACATGATAGAGATATAGTATCTCAGATTTAATTTGTAAAGATAACTTAAATCTAATGGCTCTTTATTTGGATTAAATAAATAGGTTAAATTAAAACTGTTGGACTGATTTAATTTAAACTGAATTTATTTAATTAGCTCATCAAGATAATTAATTGTTAATTAATTTCAAAATTAATGAAGATTAATTTTGAAATTCGAATATAGTCTTCATAGGTTATAAACTTGATAGAGCAGATATACTCATACACACATGAGAAATCAGAGTTGCAAGGGAAACTCTAGAAGACATTGGAGGTGCTAGCACACAGTCCGTGTTGGAGAGAATTTGTGTGGATGCCGGTAGAGGGAGTGGAATTGATGTGTTGGCTCCTAGAGATCGAAAATCCAGAATTGAAAAAGGTATGAATCCTTCTAACTCGATTTAAATGCCGTTGATAGATCCTCGATTAGGATTGGCGAAATTTTTTTAAAAATTCTTCCACTGTGCTTGCCGATCCTTACAGTGGTATCAGAGACAGGTCAATTGTGAGTTTAAATTGAGTTTATGATTCTTATACATGTGATATATATGGGATATGCACGTATGTTTATAAGCAATGTCCGAACATGTATGTGATTTAGTTAATACGAAACGAAACTCTTTTGAAAGATGTGATCTTGAAATTCCAATAATTTTCGTTTTTGTTTAAATTGAATCTTGAAATTGTTTTCGTTTTTGTTTTCGAACATGTATATCTTGAAACATGTATGTGATTTTCGTTTTCGGGTAGCATGAAATCGGGTAGGGTACCTGAGATCATAGTTGGCGGCAATCCAATCGGGTCTAAGTTCGGATATCTACTTAGGTATCAGGGATGCGAAACTATAGGGAAGACAATCTGGATCGGAAGTGCTCTGGGCCGTTGTTGTGTTTTTTGAAACTAGGCCGAAATCCCTTTAGAACTAGACTAAACAAATATTTTAAAAATTGGGTCAGAAATTTTTAAAATTTAAAACTTTTCAAATATTTCTTTTAAAAGGAATATGCCTTTTTTCAAAAGCTCCAGGGCTACTGCCCCTTGCAACCCCACAATGGCACTGCCTATGAACACCCTATTTTGTCCGGACCCCACTCAAAAATACAAAAATAATTGATGATGATTGGTATCCAAATTGGCAATCATCATTAGAAGAAAAAAAGAAATAAAAAATGAAAAAAAGAAAAAATAAGAAAATCCTCCTATTGATGATGATCGGTGTCTAAATTGGCGATCATCATTAAAAGGAAAAAAGATAAAAAAAGTAAATTAAAATAAATCCCCTCATTGATGATGATTGGCATTGTCATTCATTATGGGAAAATAATAAATAAAAAACGAAAAATAAAAATAGAAAAAATATCATTTATGTTGATAGGTTTAAATTAGGGAATTACTTGTGGGGAAAAGATAACAAAATTAAAATTAAAATAGAACCCCTCATTAATGTTGATTTGCATTGTCATTCATTAAGGGAAAATAATAAATAAAAAACCAAAAATAAAAAATAAAAAAAATAAAAAAAAGTCTCATTTATGTTGATAGGTTTAAATTAGGAAATTATTTGTGGGGAGAATAATAAAAAAGATTAAAAATGAAAAATTCTCCACTAATGGTTATTAAGTCAAGCTAGGAAGTTTTATCAATAGAAAATACAAAAAAAATTAAAAATTAAAATTAAAAAAAAATTCTCCATTGATGGTGATTGGGTCAAGTTAGGTAGTTTTTAACATAAAATATAAAAAAAATCAAAAATGAAAATTCAAAAAAAGAAGGAGCATTTATGAAGAAAATTCTACTTTGAGACTATAGATAAGAGTGCAAGGGTTGAAGCAAGACACATAAGAATTTTGGGAGAGCAAGGAGATAAGGTCTGTGGCTGAGTTTTCATCCTTTTCTTTTATTTCTAATGATACATGGGATCTTATTATTTTAACTGAGTTACTTGATTCACTGTGATTACATCTTCATTCTTTCATTACCCCTTCTTTAGGCTTACCTCATCGTTATTCATGTAACGCCCCAAATTTTGATTAAGGGCTAATGATAATTATTGAGGATAATTATCAAATTAAAGTGGAATAATTATGTGTTGTATGGCAATTTTAATTAATATGCCACAATTATTGGAAAAATTGAAAGAATGGCTCTAAATTAGTGATTAATGGAAGAGATTAATTACTAATTAAAAGGGTATGAGATGGGAAATTAATTGGCTAATGGAGGGATTAAATTGGCTAATTGGTGATTTATTGTGTGTGATCCAATGACCTTGTGACATGTGGCAAGAAGAGATGAAGCATGAGAGTGAGAAAAGTCTAATGTAATATTTTAATAGTTTCTCTCTCTCTCTCTGTTTCTCTCTTTGTTCAGTTGAATGGAGGGAGTACTATCATCATCTTCTTCCTCCTCTCTCTCCATCTCTCTCACATTCTCTCTTCATTTTTACCATTGTTGAAGGAAGACGAAGAAGGAAAAGCTTGTAAAAAAGGTAAGATCTTGACCTCTAATGCTAAAACTTCCTTCTATAAAGTTGTTCCTTAGAGTGAGAGCTTCAATTTGATGGTTGTAGTTTTCCATTGGTGGTGATTTGAGGAATCACGAAAATGTACAAGTTGGAGAATCATGAAGTGCCTTTGGGAAAGTTGTTGAGGTAAGTGAAAACTTCAATTTCATATAAATTTTGTGGCCATTGGTTAGGCCTTGAATTTCTGGAATTTAAGCCCTAATTTTCGTGATTTAGGGTCTTGGGGAGTATGGTATGTTGTTATTATGGAAATGGTGCCTTGTTTGGTGTTTTGAATTGATAGAATTGCATTGAAGCTTAAATGTGAAGTTTGACACCTTTTGTGTTGGTTTTATGCTTTGGTCAAAACAGGGCATATTGATAGGTTGTGATTTTGGTCATTTTGAGGTTACCATTGTGTTCCTTCTGGAAATTTATGTGGGAATAGGCTTGATTGTTAATTTTAGAGCCATGGGACACTTTGGTAGAAAATTGGAAAATCTGTCCCTTGGAACTCTATTCTGGGTAATTTATTTGTGTGGACGTTTTGAATAAGCAAATAATTTCAGAAAATTTTGAAACTTTCCAGTCTTAAAGTCCACATCTCAAGCTTCAAAATGGACATATATTTTGTGTCATTTCGTTTGGTATACTAGGAGTTATGACTGTCCAAAGTCTAATGTTAAATCTGGGATCAATTCTGAAGCAAGGTGGACATTTCTTAAATTCTGGGATTTGTATGGTGATTTCCAGTAATGGTTCATATTTTTCCTATGAAGAGGACTAAAATAGATTTCAATGGGCTTTAGGATCACCTCAGTTCGATTTTTCTAGAATTAATTATGAATTTTTGAAGTTTCCTTGGCTGCAGCACAAAAGTTTCTGTGTGATTTTGGCCGCAGCCAGAAATTCTTGGCTACAGACAAAAACCTTCTGTGCGTGTTTTGGCTGCAGCCAACCCCCATTTTCAGCATTTTTGGATTTTTAAAGGTGATTTCCAACCTAGTACTTCCCAATTCTTTAGGCTTTCATTGACCTTATTATAGCCACCTAAAGGGCATGAATGGTAACCAACTTTAAGTGTTATGAAAATGAGAATTTGGAAAAGAGAATGATCCTATGTCCTTGATTTGGTTATAGGGTTGGGTATTCGCCATGATCATGGTTTGATATCCACTCGGATCGTGAGTAGCCGATGCTGGAGCATACATGGAAAGAATAAGTGTAGGGAACTTACCTCTCCTGCATGTATTGATATTTGTGTTTGTGTATTGATGCATGTTATTGCTTTGCTTGATTATGTGAAACATATATGAATGATTGAAGCTCTATTTCTATTTATGCTATGGCCATGAGTATGTTGTTGAAACATTAAGCATGCGGATATATCATTATGTGAGCATGAGTTATTGTGATGCAAGCATGTCATGCATTAAACACTTATCTTGCATGCATATTGGTATCTGTTTCCTACTGAGATTCTCTAGAATCTCACCCTCCCCTACCAATATTTTAGACAGGACAAGTGGCTCGAGGAAGGAGCAAATGACTACGGGCGGCGAGAATCCCTTATAGGCATTTAGATTTGGTAGTTGATTTAGTTGTATTTAGAGTTGTATATGTTAGGATGGATATATAGTTGTATATGTTGTGGAGGTGTATTTGGAATGTATTTGGATTGAAATTTGTGTAATCCCCGTTGAGGAATTGTAAAGGGCGTATTGCTCTATGAATCTTTAGTGAAGGTATGAATCCGGGTTTGCCGGTATTATTATTGTGCACTCTGATATTTATATAAATGTGATTTATCTTCACAAAGTAATTGTATTCGAAATATGAATGTGAGACCAGGTTAAAGTGTTTGATAAATGTATTTGTGAAAATCCTATCTTAAGGATGGGAATGTAAATGAATTTTGATTATTATTGGTCTCTATTTCAATTTTAATCACGTGTTTTGGATATAATTACGGAGGGGGTTACAATTCACATGTGTGCTTTTGATCACTATATGTTTATGCTTTCATCATCACCTCTTTATGCTTACCTCATCATGATTCACATGTGCGTGAACCATACACCATGACTTTGATATATGTTGGGTTTGCCAAATATAATGGATCAAGTGGCTTACAAATGTCAAGATGAATCGTATGTGTTGGCCTCTTTCATATTCTAGGTATTATTGTTGGCATGGAGGTTCTAATAATATGTTGACATTTCACCTTCTTGTGTGTCTAACTTGCAAGGATAAAAGGTATGCATAAATCTCTTCATCCTTGGCTTCCCATTCTTTTAACTTATGCTATTTTCCTTCTTATTCTTCTTTATCCCTTTCTTAGGTTCTCTTTCATGAATGAAAAAATATTTTAACACATTTTTATAAATGAAAATAAAATGGAAAAGCTCTCTTTCATGAAAAATAAAAGAAGTTCTTTCATAAATAAAAAAAATTAAATAATAAAAAATACAAACCAAACAAAAAAACAATTTTCTCAAATAAATTAAATAAACATTTTCTAAAAAAACACCAACCAAGTGACACGCTTTTCTACCCTCGACCTACGTGGGCTTTGATTCCTCTAAAGGGTATGAAGGCCCTAGGTTTTCATTCTAGGTTAAGTCCAATTTTGTAAATAAATATATATTTTTCCTTATTTCCTTTTTGTAAATAAATGTTTCTTTTTTATTTTTCTTTTGTTTTTTCATTTCATTTTTGTAAATGTTTTTTTTTGGTAATTATAATAAAATTAAAGGTCATAATATTTTTAAATAATTAACTTAGGGTGACTATTCTTGTAAATGGGTGTTATGGGGTGCCTAACACCTTCCCCATACACAATCGACTCCCGAACCCTAAATGCTTTTTTTAGACCAGTTTCCGTTTTCAAAAAAGGTTTCCAAAATTACCCTTTTTCTAAAATTTTGGTGGCGGCTCCATGTTTTCCAAATTCCAAGCACTATACTGCCCCTTGACCCCGCCTGCTAACTCACTAGCGCGACTGCCGTGACTACCTATTCGGAGCGCAATATAATTTGATCACGACATTACTGCTTTTCATATTATGTGAATTCTTGTTGTGATTTGTTCTTCATACTTGTTTGGGTATGATGAACAACATGGCTTTAGATTTTTACAAAGGGTTGTAATATTTAAATACAACCTGCGTGCTGTGCCTTCCTCTAAATACTCTCAATGTACATTCTCTTCTTATCTCACTCCCCTCGAATGTTTAAACGAGGTTTCTTTCAATGTATTTCTTTTCTTGTTTAGAGAAGTCCTCTCATTGGCTTGGGAGGATTTTAGGTTAGGTAAGACATGTTGTGTCACATTTAAATTATGTTTTTGATTAGATCATTGCATGAATACTTTTGTGTTTATTGTAACACCCTGCCTTAAATAGCATAATTATAATTCGATATTACGTAATTAAATTGGTTTAGAGACCGTCGAATAGTTCAAAACTCATTTAGAACTCCCTGTGAAGTAGGGACTTTATAAAATTTTCAGAACTTCTTTCCTATTCCGATCTCAAGTTCAATTATCGAATATAATCACCTGTGCAGTTAATTCACATTCATTCATATCAGAATATCTAATAGCAATCCCGGCAACCCCCGGGTTCCATTCATACACAAAAAGGGTTTACAACCTCCATATAGGGGACTACACAACTACGTTCAACTATTCTTTACAGCAAACATAATATACAGACACCCTGTCCAACAGGTTTAACCAACATAACCAAAATAAATGTCCCTACAGGATTCTAACCGCTCCGGGTCGTACGCTTCTCCTTAGAGCCACTCGCCCTGTCTGAAAGGTTAGTTAAAGGAAAGAATGAGATTCAAGAGAATCCTAGTAGTAACAAAACATTTATACCACACATAAGCACACAGCATGTAAGCAAATCATCATACAGCAGCAGCACCACAAATCACACTCCACCCTCATCCCCTTTCTCCGCCGGGAAGGCACACCGCCTAACCCGAACCGTTGTTAGCTACTCAGGGACTATTGGCGTGGCAGTGCATACATATAGCCTTATAGCCCATACAGCTATTCGGCTTTCACAAATGGCCCGTCGGCCTCCACAAATAGCCTTTTGGCTCACATAATCACATATATCACACCTCATCCTCATCCCCTTTCTCCGCCGGGGAGGCACACCGCCCTAACCCGAACCGTTGTTAGCTACTCAGGGACTATTGGTATGACGGTGTTTACACATATTCACAATGTCGCAGCATACGAGTTTATCACAAATCAATGATAATACACACATATAATGCATCACATATGGTACGAAAGAAAAGTTACTACCTCGTTCCTTTCTGACGTTCGCTGGCGTAGTTGGCTCACGAGGGCGGCAAATATCGAATCCTACAATTCCAAATGCACCATTTAGACACTTCCATAGTGTTACTTGGGGTTATATGAGTCTATAATGAAAATTTACCAAAAATACCCCGGGGACCCGGCCCGGGCCCGCCGTACCCGGTCCGGCTGTACTTTTCTTGAAATTTTGACATGGGCTATCCTGACATATTTTCGCCCAAGGAATCCATTTCCGGACTCGGAATTATCAAATTCAATGTTAAATTACGAAATTGCCCTTGGCAGCCCTACTTTTAGGGTTTTAGGGGTGTTTCCGTAATTATGCTTTCTCGGCCTTTTTTGAAAAAGTGCCCAACTGTAACCCCACCTATTTTCGCCTACTGAATCCAATGGAATCATCAAATCATTGAAAATCCAACTCTAAGACCCATTTACAGCCTTGGCCGAAATATACATGTTCTCCGGGAAAAATTGGGGTTTTACGATTTCGGCTCCGTAAACGCGTTCCTTTCTACTCCTAACCACTTTATTCACTATTACATTAGGTTATAACTACCATTTGAACCAAAATTGGGCAGCATAACCCTTAGGAAACTCAATTTCCAAAATTTAAAACCAATGGCAATCCGGCGAAATTTCACCGATTAAATTGCCCACAGCAGCCAGAATAAGCAATATACGAAAGTATGGAACTTACCTCAAGCTCCCTTTGGCTTTTCCCAAATTTGGCTGAACCCTAGCCTTTTTGAAACACCAAATTTTGAGCTTCACAACCTTAAAGAATAAAGAGGAGTAGCTTAGAGTCGGAGTTATACGCGTTAGGAGCTAGATCGTCGGAGAAATCGGCTTACCTTGCGAGATTTCTTCCTCTTTTTCTCTCTTTTCTCCAAGCTCTCTTCACGTCTTTTTTTTTCTGTGAAATGGGTCGGGAATGGCTGATCAAGATGATGGAATTGCTTTTAATTCCATGTTGATGTCACCTTACCACATGATGATGTCATAATTTCTAATTTCACATTTTCGGATTTTCTGGCAGATTTTCTGCCCAACTTTGAAATATCATAACTAATTCTAGAAAAATCGAAATGAGGTGATTCCAAAGCCAAATGAAATATATTTAAGTCCTCTTCATAGGAAAAATATTGGCCATTACTGAAAATCACCACAAAATTCCCAGAATTTCAATCTTTGCTTACTGTTCCAGAAAATAATTAATTTCGCTGGGTAAACTTAAAAAATCCAAAACTCTTAGGTCACAAATCAAAATGATACAAATTATATGTTCATTTTGAAGCTTGACATGTGAACTTTAATACTGGAAAATTTCAGAATTTGTAGACACCCTTTGCCTATTTAAAACGTCCATACAAATTGGCTGCCCTGTACAGAGTTTCAATGGACAGAGTTTTCAACTTTTGCACGATTGTTCCCAACGGTTCCAATTTCACAATAAACACTCTCCCCACACGAATTTTCACAGGGAAGCCATTGGAATCATTAAAATATCCAAATTCCCATCACACATTCTCCAAAAGTGTTTATTCAACAATAATTATATCCACTTTTAAAGTCATTAGCCCTTAATCACTTTTTTGGGATATTACATTTCTCCCCTCGTAAAAAAAAATTTCGTCCTCGAAATTTGTCACACAACTTGACCCATAAACTCTGGATAACGTTTTCGCATATCCGCCTCCGCTTCCCAAGTTGCTTCCCTCTGAGTCATTCCCTTCCAGATCGCCTTCACAAAGGGAATGCTTCGGTGTCTGAGCCGTCATTCTTCTCTATCAATGATCTGTTCTGGCTCTATCGCATATGTGAAGTTGTCTTGTAACTCAACTTCTTCATATTCAACAATATGAGATGGATCCGGTTGATACTTCTTCAGTTGGGAAACATGAAACACATCGTGGAGTCTGCTCAAGTTTGGGGGTAGGGCTACTCGATAAGTAACAGGCCTAATCCTCTCTAGGATTTCAAAAGGACCTATATATCTTGGGCTCAACTTCTTTCGTTTGATTGCTCGCCCAATGCCGGTGACAGGAGATACTCTCAGAAGCACATGGTCACCAACTTCAAACTCTAGAGGCCGTCTTCTCTTGTCAGCGTAGCTTTTCTGTCGACTCTGTGCTGCAAGCAACCTCTTACGAATAATCCGAATCTGTGCTGAGGTTTGATCAACCAAATCTGGCCCATAAAGCTTCCTTTCGGATAACTCATTCCAGCATAAAGGTGATTGACACCGTCTTCCATACAACGCTTCATACGGAGCCATTTGGATGCTCGCATGATAGCTATTGTTGTAAGCGAACTCAGCCAGTGGAAGGAAACGATCCCAACTTCCTTTAAAGTCGAGAACACAAGCTCGCAACATATCTTCCAGCGTCTTAATTGTTCTCTCAGATTGTCCATCCGTTTGAGGATGATAAGCCGTACTGAATCTCAGTTGAGTACCTAAGGCTTCATGCAATGCTTTCCAGAATCTCGAAGTGAATCGGGGATCTCGATCGGAAATGATGTTTTTCGGAACACCATGAAGTTTGACAATCTCTCGGATATAAATCTCCGCTAGCTTATCCGGAGAGTAACCAGCATCGATTGGTATGAAGTGGGCTGACTTTGTTAATCGGTCCACAATTACCCAGATCGCATCAAAATTCCTGATCCTGGGCAATCCCATAACCAGATCCATGGTCACACTTTCCCATTTCCATTCCGGAATCTCAGGACTCTGAAGTAAACCAGGTGGTCTCTGGTGCTCGATTTTCACCTTCTGGCATGTGAGACACCTTGCTACATACTTCATCACATCACTCTTCAAACCCGGCCACCAATATACAGATTTCAGGTTATGGTACATTTTGGTCATACCAGGATGAAGAGTATATCGACTCTTGTGTGCCTCATCTAGAATCTTCTGCCTCAACTCCGCCTGAAGTGGAACACAGATTCTCTTCTGATAGCAAACTAATCCACGAGGCGATAGGTCATACCCTGGAACTTCTCCCTGCTCAATTCGAGTCATATTGCGCTGTATCCAGTCATCTTGCCTCTGAGCTTCTTCAATCTCAGTTCTCAGATCACTTTCCTCTTGGGAAACAGTGTAATTGGCATAAATGATCTGGTTTGTCAAATTCAAATCACGAAAGTCTTCAATCAGTTTCTTCTCTTGTATCATCATAGCGGCAACGAGAACGGTCTTTCGACTCAGAGCATCAGCGACTACATTTGCTTTACCCGGATGATATTTTATTTCCAGGTCGTAGTCCTTAAGCAATTCCATCCAGCAGCGCTGTCTCATATTCAGTTCTTTTTGATCATACAAGTATTTGAGACTCTTGTGGTCGCAGTACAGTTCCACAGTCACACCATACAGGTAATGACGCCAAATCTTCAAAGCAAACACAATGGCCGCAAGCTCCAAATCATGAGTGGGATAGTTCAATTCATGAGGTCTGAGCTGTCGAGAGGCGTAGGCCACCACACGTCCCTGCTGCATAAGGACACACCCTAATCCCTGCCCACTGGCATCAGAATACACAATATATGCCAAACTGGGATCGGGCAAAATCAACACAGGTGCCGTAGTCAACCTCTCCTTCAGCTCCACAAAACAGTTTTCACATTTCTCATCCCACACAAACGGCTGATCCTTTCTCGTGAGCTTGGTCATCGGCAACGCAATACGGGAGAAATTTTGGATAAATCTTCGATAATAACCAGCAAGACCCAGAAAACTGCGTATTTCCGCCACAGATTCTGGCCTCTTCCAGTCCAGTACTGCTTCCACTTTACTAGGATCCACAGAGACCCCTTCTTGCGAGATAACATGGCCTAAGAATTTCACTTCTGATAGCCAAAACTCGCACTTGCTCAATTTAGCATATAATTGTTTCTCACGCAATATATTCAATACAACTCCCAAATGATGCTCATGGTCTTCTATACTCTTGGAGTATATCAGAATGTCATCGATAAACACAACAACAAACTGATCCAGGTATTGTCGAAAGATACGGTTCATGTAATCCATGAATACCGCAGGCGCATTGGTTAGCCCAAATGGCATCACCAAGAACTCATAATGACCGTACCGGGTCCGAAAAGCAGTCTTCGGAACATCCTCTGCTTTCACTCGCAGCTGATGATACCCTGACCTTAGATCAATCTTTGAAAACACACACGAACCAGAGAGTTGATCTAATAGGTCATCGATTCGGGGAAGAGGGTACTTGTTCTTAATAGTAACCTTATTCAATTCTCTGTAATCAATACACAATCGAAGACTCCCATCTTTCTTCTTTACGAACAACACTGGAGCTCCCCAAGGTGACACACTGGGTCTAATGAACCCTTTCTCAAGCAAATCTTCTATTTGTTTCTTTAACTCCGCCATTTCGTTTGGGGCCATACGGTATGGGGCCTTAGATATAGAACCAGCTCCAGGAATAATGTCAATTGGAAATTGAACTTCCCTCTCAGGAGGCAATCCATTTAGATCATCCGAAAATACCTCAGGGAATTCATTTACCACGGGTATATCACTCAAAGTTTCACCAGTATCCCTTTGCACTGAGAAAAACACTACATACCCCTGGCAACCCTTTTTAAGATACTTTTCAGCTTTAGCCGTAGAAAGAAAATTCATACCGGCATTCACAGCTTCAACCCTCTGAGAAACAGGATATACTATCCTTTTGTTTCCACAATCAAGCAAAACATTATTTGCCGTTAACCAATCAAAACCCAAAATGACTTCCAATTGGTAAAGCGGCAAACATATCAAATCTACAACAGATTGGTGCCCTTCCACAGTTACGACACAATTCAAGTAAGCTTCTGTGGTTAAAGCCTTAACACCCATCGGGGTTGACACTACCAAATCAAATGGTAATTTATGTACATGCAATCCCAGGCGCTTCACGCAATCATAAGCAATGAAGGAGTGACTTGCACCTGAGTCGAACAATGCTTGCAACAGATGGCCATTAATAGAGATTTTACCTTGTATCAACTCAGGAGATTTACGAGCTTCCTCGTGGGTCATAGCGAACACTCGGCCCTGTGTCCTCGGTTTCTACTCGACTTGTGGTCGTTGACAATCTCGGGAAAAATGTCCTGGCTGCTTACAGTTAAAACAGACCAATTCTCCCCAGCAATTTTGGCCATAATGCGTTTTGTTGCAGCGAGGGCATTTCCACTCAGTCACAGCCCTCTGAGGCTCACGGTCTCTGGGCTGATAGGGCTTCTTATCACCGCCCTTGTATGAAGAGGATCCTTGGCCTTTCCGCTTCTGGGAAGCATTACCCTTACTGGGTTCACTGCGGTGGCCAGTAGCTCTGGTAGGAATCAACTCCCTCAGATTATTCTCTGTAATTCGACATTACTCCACAGCCTTGTTGAACTTAGTGAATTGGTTCGTAACCAATCGCTTTCTCAATTCTCGCCTCAGACCGCGGATGAGCATATCAGAACTCCATTCTTCATCATCTTTAAACCGGAGGTAAGAGGAGTACCGAGCCAACCGGACAAAATGGGACAAATAGTCGTCAAAGCTCTCTGTATCCCCTTGTTTGATGTTGAGAAATTCTGTCTCCTTCTCGAGCCGCACTGATTTGGGAAAGTATTTCTCGTTGAACTCTTGTTGAAACAGTTCCCAAGTCAATGGTGTTTCATTGCTCTTTAATGTCAGGGCGATATTCCGCCACCAACGATCCGCGTCCCCCTCGAGTTTATACACTGCCAACCGTGGCTTCACCTCCTCTGGGCAACACAGAACCTCAAATATCTTCTCCAGTCTGTACAACCAATCTTCGGCTGCCTGAGGGTCGAACCTTCCTCTGAACGCCAGAGGCATATGCTTGCAGAATCGGGTGACCCAATACTGAAGGTCTTTTTCCTCCCTGGGTGGCATCCCATATGATTCCTGATTCAAGGTAGCACGAGGTGGGGATTCCAGAGGTCGTGCTGATCCTTCTGCAGTGTCCTCATGTCGAGTCTCTTCTTGAGTCTCCTCCGGAGTGGATTGAACCGGACCTTCCTGGTTCTTCACCTTCTCAGCTCTAAGCTCTTCCCTCAGTTCAGTGATCATATCTCTCTGATCCCGAATTAGACCCATCAGCTCTTGCATTGCATCCGGTGGGTTTTCATTAACAACCTCCACCTCAGGGTCTACACGCGGAATATTGGGGCGTCCTCTAGTTTTCTTCATTCTACAAACAACTTGCCCCATTAATTCAGCAGAAATAGTATGCACAATAGTCATAAAACCCATATATGTCTACATCAATAAACATACATGTGCATACACAACAATCGTTCACAGATAATCTTCTATCCCTAAAACCAACTAAGGGAGCTATCCTAGCAACCTCTACCCTTGCCAGGAACTACAGCTCTGATACCAAAATGTAACACCCTACCTTAAATAGCGTAATTATAATTCGATATTACATAATTAAATTGGTTTAGAGACCGTCGAATAGTTCAAAACTCATTTAGAACTCCCTGTGAAGTAGGGACTTTATAAAATTTTCAAAACTTCTTTCCTATTCCAATCTCAAGTTCAATTATCGAATATAATCACCTGTGTAGTTAATTCACATTCATTCATATCAGAATATCTAATAGCAATCCCGGCAACCCCCGGGTTCCATTCATACACAAAAAGGGTTTACAACCTCCATATAGGGGACTACACAACTACGTTCAACTATTCTTTACAGCAAACATAATATACAGACACCCTGTCCAACAGGTTTAACCAACATAACCAAAATAAATGTCCCTACAGGATTCTAACCGCTCCGGGTCGTACGCTTCTCCTTAGAGCCACTCGCCCTGTCTGAAAGGTTAGTTAAAGGAAAGAATGAGATTCAAGAGAATCCCAGTAGTAACAAAACATTTATACCACATATAAGCACACAGCATGTAAGCAAATCATCATACAGCAGCAGCACCACAAATCACACTCCACCCTCATCCCCTTTCTCCGCCGGGAAGGCACACCGCCTAACCCGAACCGTTGTTAGCTACTCAGGGACTATTGGCGTGGCAGTGCATACATATAGCCTTATAGCCCATACAGCTATTCGGCTTTCACAAATGGCCCGTCGGCCTCCACAAATAGCCTTTTGGCTCACATAATCACATATATCACACCTCATCCTCATCCCCTTTCTCCGCCGGGGAGGCACACCGCCCTAACCCGAACCGTTGTTAGCTACTCAGGGACTATTGGTATGACGGTGTTTACACATATTCACAATGTCGCAGCATACGAGTTTATCACAAATCAATGATAATACACACATACAATGCATCACATATGGTACGAAAGAAAAGTTACTACCTCGTTCCTTTCTGACGTTCGCTGGCGTAGTTGGCTCACGAGGGCGGCAAATATCGAATCCTACAATTCCAAATGCACCATTTAGACACTTCCATAGTGTTACTTGGGGTTATTGAGTCTATAATGAAAATTTACCAAAAATACCCCGGGGACCCGGCCCGGGCCCGCCGTACCCGGTCCGGCTGTACTTTTCTTGAAATTTTGACATGGGCTATCCTGACATATTTTCGCCCAAGGAATCCATTTCCGGACTCGGAATTATCAAATTCAATGTTAAATTACGAAATTGCAATTGGCAGCCCTACTTTTAGGGTTTTAGGGGTGTTTCCGTAATTATGCTTTCTCGGCCTTTTTTGAAAAAGTGCCCAACTGTAACCCCACCTATTTTCGCCCACTGAATCCAATGGAATCATCAAATCATTGAAAATCCAACTCTAAGACCCATTTACAGCCTTGGCCGAAATATACATGTTCTCCGGGAAAAATTGGGGTTTTACGATTTCGGCTCCGTAAACGCGTTCCTTTCTACTCCTAACCACTTTATTCACTATTACATTAGGTTATAACTACCATTTGAACCAAAATTGGGCAGCATAACCCTTAGGAAACTCAATTTCCAAAATTTAAAACCAATGGCAATCCGGCGAAATTTCACCAATTAAATTGCCCACAGCAGCCAGAATAAGCAATATACGAAAGTTTGGAACTTACCTCAAGCTCCCTCTGGCTTTTCCCAAATTTGGCTGAACCCTAGCCTCTTTGAAACACCAAATTTTGAGCTTCACAACCTTAAAGAATAAAGAGGAGTAGCTTAGAGTCGGAGTTATACGCGTTAGGAGCTAGATCGTCGGAGAAATCGGCTTACCTTGCGAGATTTCTTCCTCTTTTTCTCTCTTTTCTCCAAGCTCTCTTCACGTCTTTTTTTTCTGTGAAATGGGTCGGGAATGGCTGATCAAGATGATGGAATTGCTTTTAATTCCATGTTGATGTCACCTTACCACATGATGATGTCATAATTTCTAATTTCACATTTTCGGATTTTCTGCCCAACTTTGAAATATCATAACTAATTCTAGAAAAATCGAAATGAGGTGATTCCAAAGCCAAATGAAAGATATTTAAGTCCTCTTCATAGGAAAAATATTGGCCATTACTGAAAATCACCACAAAATTCCCAGAATTTCAATCTTTGCTTACTGTTCCAGAAAATAATTAATTTCGCTGGGTAAACTTAAAAAATCCAAAACTCTTAGGTCACAAATCAAAATGATACAAATTATATGTTCATTTTGAATCTTGACATGTGAACTTTAATACTGGAAAATTTCAGAATTTTTAGACACCATTTGCCTATTTAAAACGTCCATACAAATTGGCTGCCCTGTACAGAGTTTCAATGGACAAAGTTTTCAACTTTTGCACGATTGTTCCCAACGGTTCCAATTTCACAATAAACACTCTCCCCACACGAATTTTCACAGGAAAGCCATTGGAATCATTAAAATATCCAAATTCCCATCACACATTCTCCAAAAGTGTTTATTCAACAATAATTATATCCACTTTTAAAGTCATTAGCCCTTAATCACTTTTTTGGGATATTACATTTATATGTATTTATGTATATGAGATATGACCACGATTACATTCATATAAACAAGACTAATTAATTGAGTCCTCTAATCAAATCTTAAGTCAATAATGCCGTCAACTAATGAATACTTGGCAAAACCTAGATTGCTCAATTGTGGAAACACTAAAGTCGATGCACTTGAGTTATCTTGATGAGACAAGCATGATTAATGGTACTGCTCATAATATTCATTATTGTTTTGACTTAATTGAGATTAACAAAACGGTTTTGAATCTCAAGGTGTTAGACATGCTGAATCATATGATGATCGAATCCCATAAACATCTAAGAGTTACATGTGATGTAATTGGTAAACAGGTTACCTACCTAAATAACTTGAACTTAAGTGTCTTACAAAAGCAGACTTAAGTTTAAGCCAAATATGGATCTTAGCCCACAAATTATTTTGAGGATTGTTAATTTAGTGGGAGATTACTAACTAACTTTATATATTTTAATTGTAGAATCATGTTGACTAGTAATACTACTACACTATCATTGTGATCAGTCCTTGAGAAGGACAAACTCAAAGGGACAAACTTTCTTGACTGGTTCAGGAACTTGAGAATTGTTCTCAAGCAAGAAAGAAAGGCTTATGTCCTAGATCAACCCATTCCTGAGGAGACAGTAGCCAATGCTCCAAGAGCTTAGAGAAATGCTTACATAAAGCATAAGGATGACTCTGTGGATGTAGGTTGCCTGATGCTTGCCACTATAGTTCCAAAGCTCCAAAGAGATCTGGAACTTATGGAGGCTTATGAGATGATTGTCCATCTCAAGGAAATGTTCTACCAACAGGAAAGGCAAGGCAAGAAAGGTATGAGACCATAAAGGCCTTACATTCCTGCAAGATGGCTGAAGGTGCATCAGTTAGTACTCATGTGTTAAAGATTAAAGGCTATATTGATCATCTTGAGAGGCTTGGATTTACCATGAGCCAGGAGTTAGCTACAGATTTAATCCTGAACTCACTCTCGGAGAGTTATGATCATTTTGTTATGAACTACAACATGAACAACATGGACAAATCAATTTATAAACTACATGGGATGCTCAAAATTGCTGAACAGAGCATTAAGAAAAAGCCCAGTACCATTTTGATGGTTCAGAAAGGAAAGGGTATGAAAAAGAAAGGGAAGGGCAAATGGAAGGGTAATGGCTCGAGTGGTAAGACCATAGAGTCAACCAAGCCTGCACCCAAGATGGCAAAGCCTCCAAAGGAAGGAGTCTGCTACTTCTGTAATGAACCCGGTCATTGGAAGAGGAATTGCAAAATCTACCTGGAAGATCTGAAAAAGAACAAGGATAGTGGGGCTATCTCTTCAAGTATTTATGTTATAGACATTCATTTTTCTACTTCCTCTATATGGGTATTAGATACTGCATGTGGTTCTCACATTTGTACAAATGTGCATGGTCTAAAGGATAGTAGAAAGCTGAAGAAGAGTGAGGTGGACCTATAAGGTAGAATAGAGCAAGAGTTGCTGCTTTAGCCGTAGGCACTTATGAATTAGTTCATCCTAGTGAGCTTTTGTTAGTTTTCAATCATTGTTATTATGTTCCTGCTTTGAGCAGTAACATTATTTCTCTTTCTTATTTGGATAAGGAAGGTTATACTTCCATTACTAGGAATGATAAATGTTCTATTTATCGTAATGACATTTTCTATACTGATAGTGATTTTCATGTTAGTCATTATATATTAAATTTGGAACATCCTAATAATGGGAATTTCTATAACGTAACTACTAAAAGGATAAAATCAAACATTTTGAATCTGACTTACTTATGGCATTGTTGTCTCGGCCATATATATGAGAAACACATTTCTAAACTCCATCAATATGGATTTCTAAACTCATTTGATTTTAAATCATATGATACATGTGAATCTTGCTTATTTGGAAAGATGACAAAGGCATCTTTTACTGGGAATAGTGAGAGGGCCACTGAATTATTGGGCCTTATACATACAGATGTATGTGGACCATTAAATACAACTGCCAGAGGAGGTTATGTCTACTTCATTACATTTATACATGACTTTAGTAGATATGGCTATATCTATCTAATGAAACATAAATCTGAATCTCTTGAAATGTTCAAAATATTCCAAAATGAAGTACAAGACCAACTTAGCAAAACAATTAAAGTACTTTAATCTGATCGAGGTGGTGAATATTTGAGCCAAGACTTTATTGACCATCTTAGGAGTTATGGGATAATCTCACAAATGACTCCTCCAGGAACACCACAATAGAATGACGTTTTTGAATAAAGGAATCAAACAATATTAGATATGGTTCGATCTATGATGAGTCAAACATATCTTCCAGTATCCTTTTGGGAACATGCTCTAGAGACGGTTGCGTTCACACTAAATTGTGTTCCATCTAAGGTAATTGAAAAGACGCCATATGAGATATGGACTGGAAAGAAACCAAGTTTATCTTTTCTCAAGATTTAAGGATGTGAGTTATATGTTAAACAATAAGCCTCAGATAAATTAGCGTCTAGATCGTCAAAGTTCCTTTTTGTATGGTATCCTAAAGAAATAAAAGGATACTATGTCTACAATCCCACCGATAACAAAGTGTTTGTTATTCAAAATGGTAAGTTTCTAGAAAGAGAGTTTGTCTCTAAAACAACCAGTGGGAGAAAAGTACATCTCGAAGAAGTTAGAGAGTCACAAGATAGTACAGAACCACAGATGGAAATTAGAGAAGACTCACAATAAGTTGCTGAACCTCCTTAAGTAACATAAGGTCCATGAAGATCTGATAGGACACGGCATCAGCCTTAGAGATATGGATTTTTTATTACTAATAGCCGTGATATGTTGCTCATTGAGCAAAATAAGCCAACCACCTATCGAGAAGCCATAATAGGCCCAAACTCTAAGAAATGGCTAAATGACATGAAGTCTGAAATGCAATCTATATACGACAATCAGGTATAGACCTTATTCTATCCACCCGAAGGTGTAAAAACTATCAGGTACAAATGGGTTTTCAAGGAGAAAACAAACATGGATAGCAATGTAAATGTCTTCAAGGAATGACTGGTTGCAAAAAGATTCACTCAAACTCATGGTATAGACTATGATGAAACCTTTTCCCCAGTTGCAATGGCCAAATTAATCAGAATCCTTCTTGCCATTGCAGTATATTATGACTATGAAATATGGCATATAGACTTCAAAATAGCCTTCCATAATGGAAAGCTCCTTGAGGATATGTACATGACACAACCTGAAGGTTTTGTGTATCCAGAGGACTATGGTAAAGTTTGCAAGCTTCAAAGATCCATTTATGAATTAAAGCAAGCATCTCGGAGCTTGAATCATCATTTTGATGAAGTAGTCAAAGAGTTTAGATTCATTTAAAACATCAATGAACCTTGTGTTTACAAGAAGGTTAGTAGGAGCACAGTTGTATTTCTAGTGTTTTATGTAGATGACATCCTACTCATTGGGAATGACATTCCTACCTTGCAGAGTGTCAAGTCTTGGTTAGGAAAGTCATTTTCAATGAAAGACTTAAGTGAAGCCACCTATATCCTAGGGATTAAGATCTATAGGTATAGAACCAAAAGACTAATAGGCCTAAGTTAGAGCACACACATAGACAAGATACTATATAGGTTCAGTATGCAGGATTCAAAAAAGGGCTACATGCCCATGTCTCATAGCATCTATCTTAGTAAGGATCTATGTCCTACACTTGATCAGCGAGATCACATGAGTAAGGTTCCATATGCCTCGGCCATTGAATCCATCATGTATGCCATGCTATATACTTGACTAGATGTTTCATTTGCCTTAAGTATGACCATCAGATATCAACAAGATCCTGGTAAGGGTCATTGGATTGCGGTCAAGAATATCCTAAAGTACTTAAGAAGGACTAAGGACCTATTTTTTGTCTTTGGTGGATTAGATGATGAACTTTGTGTAACCGGTTACACAGATGCAAGTTTCCAAACTGACCAAGATGACCTTAAATCACAATCTGGATACGTATTCCTCCTGAATGGTGGTACAGTAAGCTGGAAGAGCTCCAAGCAAAGCACTGTAGCAGATTATACAATAGAAGCTGAGTATATAGCAGTATCGGATGCAGCTAAAGAAGTCATTTGGATCAAAAAGTTCATTACTGAACTAGGGGTAGTGCTTACCATCTAAATTCCAATAGATTTGTTCTATGACAATAGCGATGCTATTGCACAGGCTAAGGAGCCTAGGTCATATCAAAGAACCAAGCATATACTCAAGCGATTTCATCTTATTAGAGAAATCAATGATAGAGGTGATATAAAGATATGCAAAGTAGCAGGAGAAGACTATGTTGCTGATCCTCTTACTAATCCGCTTACACAGGCAAAGCATGAGCGTCAAGTTAGGACAATGGGAATTAAGCAAATTAATGATTGTACCTAGGGCAAGTGGGAGGATGTTGGAAATTGTGCCTAAAGGGCCAAACATTGTACTATGAACATTATTAATTTAATGAAATTTCTATATTCTGTTATCATATTATTTGCATATTAACTGTGATAATTATATCCTTGTATAAATCATAAAGATCATCCTAAAATATCCCTGGTCGGTTATCTATACAGGAGCAAAGATGAAACAAGACCAGTATGACTTTGATAAGATATGAAGATATGAATCAAAGTCTTAGGCACTTGTAAGAGTACAAGGTGCTGGACTGACCCATTATGAGAAAGCTACATAGATCAAGTCATAAGCTTTTCTTATGTATAACCACGTCACAATACCCTTAGACCTCAGGTTATCATGGATTCCTACATGAGAGTTGCTAAGCTTTAAACTAGTCAAAAGTCACTTTTGACCAGGTGATGATAAAGGCTACGATCGGGCTTGGTGGTTTTTCATGCGGAGGAATATGAATGATCAAGATGGAATTTGTCCCTCACATTAATAGAGAGATATTACTGGGCCCCTCGATGAGTGAGTCTGAGAAATGTATGGCCATACTATGATGGAAAGGATTTTCTATTTCTATTGTCAGGCTACTCAGGAATCAAGAAAGTAATGGTCAGGAACAAGAGGATGATATTATCCATGCCTTATCCTTGACCGATATATCATATGACAAAAGGGATGTGACATGGTTGTATGACAGGTTGCATCGTGTTAACGATCCTCATATGAATTGGGTAGTCATATTGTCTTGCTATAGGCTACTTGTGACTTTTGGGTTAGTACAGTTATTGGCCTACTGCCAACTTCATATGGGCCTACAGGGTCGCACATAAGAATGACCCAACACGAGATAATGTTTAATTTAGGGTGGACGAATTTTATATTTATATATAATATAAAATTTGTTAATAATATTATATAGATATATATTTTCAAAATACATATCTTATATATATATATGTGTGTATATATATTAGATGATATTATTATATTGTGTTATTTTTAAATTTAATCTATTGAGATATATTAAATTTAATAACTAACATGATAGAGATTTAGTATCTCAGATTTAATTTATGAAGATAACTTAAATCTAATGGCTCTTTATTTGGATTAAATAAATAGGTTAAATTAAAACTATTGGACTGATTTAATTTAAACTAAATTTATTTAATTAGACCATCAAGATAATTAATTTTGAGATTAATGAAGATTAATTTTGAAATTCGAATATAGGCCTCATAGGTTATAAACTTTATAGAGGAGATATACTCATACATACATGAGAAATCAGAGCTGCAAAGGAAACCCTAGGAGACATTGGAGGCACTAGCACACAGTCTGTGTTGGAGAGCATTCGTGTGGATACCGATAGAGGGAGCGGACCTGACGTGTTGGCTCCTAGAGATCGAAAACCCTGAATTGAAAAAGGTATGAACTCTTCTAACTGGATTTAAACGCCGTTGATAGATCCTCTATTAGGATCAACAAAACTTTTTTTAAAATTCTTCCGTTATGCCTGCCAATCCTAACAGGGCCCACATGCATAATGCAGCTATAGGACAATGCAATATGGTGCCATATGGGGCCCACCTACATACACTTGACACAACCTTGGAGGACACAGACCCGTTTAGCGTAATTATGGACGGACAAGCATAAAGTAGCTTTTCATAATCTGACTTTTGTATTAGAAGCACAAGAGGGCGCCACCTAAGCTTCTCTTACTTGATGCTTTTTGGTTGGCATCATCAGATGTCACCAGCCAGCCACTCATGATGATTATTTAGGACACCTCGTTGGTTTCTGTATAGACACATACCCAACCTCCCTAAACATTACTCATGTAGGTAGGATGAAAATGTCAAGCTTCCTTCTCCTGACAATTAATAGGGACAGCCAAGGGTGCTAAGGGAAGAAGAAAAGGACATGTGGTGCCAAACGAGTAGACTCTAATAAAGTAGCTTTATTAAATTAACTTTAATAAAGTACATTTTTAAAAGTGGCTTTTGGGGTAGTCCAATGAGAAGTTGCCACCTAGCATTTCCTTTTAGGTTGGTACAATTAGAAGATGCCATATAGCACCTTCATAATTAGCCAGAATAACTCATTAGCCCTCAACCTTGCCAATTGATTCTATGGGCAAAATTATATGGGAAATGCTTATGGAAATTATTTTAGAAGGGTTGGATTGAAAACCCTAAAATTAAAGTTAAAGGTTGTTTAATGTTAATGCTACCGGATTCATTTTTAAGGAAGCCATATTGATTGTCATTTGATTTTGGGTGCCTAAATTGTGTCTAATGATTATGATATTTTAGAGGGGGTTAGTAGGCATTCTAAACATTAAATTTAGGTATAGAACAAGTCATTTTGGTTAATAGATTTTAAGTTATCATTTCTTAAAGTTCAGTCACTGAATTTGGAACAATTAAGTGGATTAAGGATTTTAAGGCTTTTGTGTGTATAAATGGCAGTAAGTGATATTTTTCCTTTAAAATATACCTAAGGAGATTTAAAACTTGAACTATCCCATTTGGCGATCCTTAGATTAAGTTATGGATTTTCAAAGTTGAGTGATAAACCTAGCAGGTTAGGGTTGACCCACGAATTTGTTGCATTTGAGGTAAATTGTGACAAGTATGGGTCCAAAAAATAGAGACATGTCTAAGAACTTAATGTGACTATATTAGAAACCCAAGTCATAAGGGACAAGAGACACATAATGTGTCTTAGATTAGACACAAACTTGGCATAATATGAGAGTCCTAATAATAACCAATAATGTAAAGTAAAAGTCAAGAGTAATAACTTACTATAATCGCTCTAATGAAGTAGTTATGTATCTAGGGCTATGAGTTGTCAAGGAAGAGAAAAAAGAAGGCCTTTCAAGCTACTCTAATAGTTGGAAGATAAGGTACAAGAGGAGGACATGAATGCGAAAAGGTAGTAAACTTACCTAGCTTGTGTGTACTTGATTGTATGCCTGTATATTGATGTACGATCTTTGCTGAATTGTATGGAGCCTGTTAGAACTGACTGATACCCAAGAGGGAGGTGAGTTAGGTGTAAGATAAAAACTTAATAATTTTGAAATCTTTTTACATCTTAGTGGAAGCAGTAAATTTGAAAGTAATGAATCATAAATCACAATTAGATATTTAAATGATATATGCTGGAAATATAAGTGCTTAGGGAAGAGAATATGAAAACTATGATTTATCTTGGTTTGGTCCAATCCACGATGACCTACGTCTAGTCTCCAGGCTCTTCCTGAGATTTTCAATCCACTATCTTCCTCAAGTTTAACTAGGTACTTGAGAACCGCTATATTCCCATAAGTTTGGTCGAACACTTGTGAAGCCTTCTACAAATCTCTCACTGGATTACTCCCCCTTACATACTGTAAGATTAAAACTGAATTACTCCTCCTTACACACTGTAAGGATACAACCTTGATGATGAAGGATTACAATCAATCTTCTCTCTCTGAAGTGAATAAAATAAACACTAAAGTACAATACAAAGAATCTCTCTCTCAAAGGTAAATGATACAGAAACTAGGGAAACAAAGAGTATGTGTGATGAGCATTGATGTTATGATTTTGGCTTTTAGATGATGAAGCATTGGGTCTCTTTTCTATTTTAGATGATCTTCTATTTATAGTTGATGAGGATTGATGACCGTTTGAGCATTTCAACTTGTCCGTTAGAATCTTGTTGCTTCGTTTGACCGTTCTTCATATTTAAAAAACTAGCCGTTACGCTCGGTGGATGCTCCACTTCTGTGAAGTCAACTTTTGTCTCTTTACATTATCTCTTCATTGTATTCCTAGATAAACACATTAAACACTAATACAATGAAGTGTAAGAGTGATTGGAAGCAAGAAGAGTGAGTTTCATAATTAATCCCATGATTTTCAAAAGCTTAGCACGTTGTTCTGTTCTCTTGGGAAGCATTACTTGAGTGGTCACTCGAGTAAGCCTAGGTCATTACATGAGTGATCCCTCAAATAATCACCTTCAAAATCTGGTCGAGAGCATTTCTAACTTCATTACTCAAGTGATCCCTCAAGTAATATTTCAAATAACTTTACAGATTACTCGAGTGATCCCTTCGAGTAATGTTTTCAATTTAACTCTAAACATGGCAAATAATATATCATCGAAAAGCTCTTATCATCTACACTCCAATGCAACAAGAATCAGCTCTAAACTAGTTGTATACTGACAATTATGATCCAAAGAGTATCTACTATTCTTAGACAATCTCTGAAATCACAAGCAACAAATTCTAGAAGGCATAATTCTTAGTATATAGCTTTAAATATGACAAAATAACTATCCATGGAAAGCTCTTTAAGAATACTTTCATATGGCACTAGTTTAGTAGCAATATGATGTGTAGTTGAGAAGTTATGTCCAAAATACCAAAGATTTCTTGTATTGTGATAGTGATTTTAGTGTCAACTTTTGAAGCTGATATCTTTCTCATCTGAACCACTCTAAATGTGATATTTGGTCAAAATAACGCATTGGTAGTCTTGTTTCATATGCCACTAGTTTCAGCTCAATTTTACATGATGTTTGAGAGATATGAAAAAAATACTGAAACTCTGTCATGCTACGCGAAAACAGAGCACGTCAGAATGCTTATCACTCTAGTAGTCACTAGAGTAATTCCAGGTCATTACTCTAGTGATCACCTCCAAAATGAGGTAGTGGCATATTACTCAAGTGTTTACTTGAGGAATCACCTCTGGAGATAACTCAACTTCTATATAAGTCATTTTAGCTTCATATTGACCCATTCTAACTTCCATTTGACCATAGAAACCTTCGGTATCACTTCTAATAAATTAGATCTTGTTATTCCCATTAGTTCTTGCAAGTTCTTCTTTCTTCAATCTCTTTCTTCACTATCTTCAATCTTCTTCTTTCTTTGCTTGGCTAATGTACAAGATATCTTCTTGTTTTTCCTCTTGATGATCATTCTTCATAACCCAACTAGATATCTTCTTGAATATCTTCAATCTTCTTCTTTCTTTCTTCTTTCTTCAATCTCTTTCTTCTTGTTTTTCTTCTTGATGATCATTCTCCATTTATAAGGCATTATAAGCAAAATAACATCAACCCACCATCGGGTTTATGCTAATCTACAAGATATACAACATTAAATATAGTAGTTAGTTAATATAGAAGATAAGTATATTATACAAACTTTTTTCTCTTAATATTTGACATCATCAAAACTATTCATATCTAACGTTCTCCCCCTTTTTGATGATAACAAATCCTTTAAGAAATATATGTATGATTTATAAAGGCATTATAAGAGCAACATATTTTTCTTGCCTTTCTCTCCCCCTATTTGACATCAGCAAAAAGTTTAAAGTATAAGGAAGAAATATTTGTAGACAAGTAAATGTGTAATGAAAATTTTCTCTCCCTTGATTTGAAGGTAATTTGATGAAAATGAAAAATGGTGAAAATTTTAAAACAATTTGGAGAGGTTTTCAAGAAATATTTTCATAATCAAAGAAAATTGAAATCAAAGATATAAAAAGTATTCCCAAAATATAAAGAGAGGATTTAGAAATGCTCATTTAGATTTAGCAAGTTGATGATTGATCCATGAAACCCATTGCCTTCTTTTCTTGTTGGGTTAGATCCAAGATGTCATGTTTACCATACTTTCATTACACAACTGCAATGAATCTTTTTCATAGGGGTTAACAGTGGCTGGCTCAATAGTAGGCTTTGAAGTTTGCTTAATAGAAAGCTTATGAATAGCCTCTGAGATGTGGAAGGGAACTAAAGTACTTGATTCTCAAGTGGTGTCTAAACTTTTGTTGTTTAAAATGTTGTTGTCCCTTGATTGAGCATTAAAGCATATGTCCTCAAAGTTGATATATTCTCCTTTTAGTGTGTTGAGGAATGATCTAGCATAGATCAAATTCTTCTGCTATAAATAAAAGCCTTCTTGCAAGGAGAATGGTTAGTGTAATCAAGTATTAAATTTATTGCACAAATCAAAGTCATTCTTTCTATATGATATGTTAAAAAATTAAGATCATGAAAAGAAAATATAAGAGTAACCCATTATCAAAACTAATTAAAAGATAGTGAATTCATATGAGTATGTAAAAGGATTTTCTTTTAATAAATGAACTGAGCTTTTAAGATATAAAACAAATGTGAATGTGAAGCAGAATGCATGGCTTAAAAGAAAATCATTGTGAATAATAAGTTAATAACTCTCCTTGATTTGTAAAATCATTGGAAATTTTGTCGAGAGAATGAGTATGAAAATATGAAGATTAGAGAGAAATCAAGTTTTGAAAATGATGGTGCTATTCAGGGTTTTAAGGCTGTAACCTTGTATCACTCGAGTAGTTACTTGAGTAATTATACTTAACCATCACTCAAGTGCTCACTCGAGTGATGCAACTCAGAGAATTTTACAGTTATTGGCCCACTACCAACTTCATATGGGCCTACAGGGTCGCACACAAGAATGACCCAACACGAGATAATGTTTAATTACGGTGGACAAATTATATATATATATATGTATATATGTAATATAAAAAAAAATCGTTAATAATATTATATAGATATGTATTTTAGAAATGGATGGGGAAATCTTGTATATAAACTTGGCAGAGGAATACAATACTTCAGTAATCTTACATATATCAAGGGTAATATTTTATATCAAGGGTAATACGCCATATTACAAGGCCTCCATAAGAATACAATACCTTACTCGAGTAATCTTGTAATTGCTCGAGTCATAATCCTCTATAGTCCATTAATGCATCATTGGATACTTACTGTCTGATGATGTAATCAGTACTGAGAGATTCTGAAGTGTAATCTTCTGTGAGATACCAAGATGAGCTCGGAATAAGGCCTGGAAGTTTTGGTTGATCAAATCACAGAGTTATCTAATCTTGCCATTCACATAAGTAATGAACTTAGCATTGTTTATAGCAAGCTCTGTATGATTGTTAAAGCTTCTTTCTCAGATAGCCTAGGACAGATAGACCAAAGAATGAAGGACTAGGGAGACTAGCTCTAGCAAAGTGTTGTATCTCATCTATCCTTGAAGTCTCAGCTCTCACCCTCTACGCCTCTTATGTTAACTTGGAGTGAGGTTCAATAATTTAAACCAAGTGGTTACGAATCACTTAGTGTGATTGTAAATTGCTGATTACTTGGAGTGATCCTTAGATTACATAGAGTGATCACAGATTACTTGGAGTGATCCTCAGAATTACTTGAAGTAATTGCCGATTACTTGAAGTGATCCTCATAATTACTTGGAGTAATTTTAGATTACTTGAAGTAATTGTAGATTACTTGAAGGTCCAATATTTAGTAAACAATATTTGGAAGTTTTGATTCACCACATTACATAACTTCCTAACTCTTTCATCTACAACCTTAATTAGCTTCTTATCGGTATTGGTAACATCAAGTGAAGCTCAGTCTATTTGATGGTGGATCCAGTGAAGAAGTCTCCAGGTGATCTAGCTCCTTAACCATAGTAGTCCTCACAAGGGGCTCATTTGGCTCTAGGTACCATATCTTGTTGGTCTTAAAGATACCAAACGAGGGCATGTCGTTGGAGTATGCCTTGTAAAAGTATATATGTACCTCTTGTTCTCTGAAAGACATAATCTTTCTAGCGTTCCTTTCCTTCTTGCTAATGATAGAGGCCATTGTGTGATAATTCTTCTCGATGAAGTTGTTAGATCTTTCATGTATTGATGATAACAAAGGATGGTATGAAAAAGATTTGATAAACAAATAAGTTTGAACAAAGTAATAACAGGGCAAATCATCACTTGAAGTAAGCATTGGAGTAATTAAGAAAGGCTAAGAGAAAAAGCTGAGAAACTTCATCACTGGCAAGTTTTCTAAAAGGTTACTCGAGTAAGTACTCGAGTAGTAAGACAGAAACTTGAAGTAACCAGAGTCAACCTTTAAGTAACCTGACAACGTTACTCGAGTAAGTACTCGAGTAACTAGGTAAAGGACTTCCAGTTGCTCTCGGCCTGCCAACGATACTCGAGTATATACTCGAGTCCCCAGCTTCAAGAAATATGTTGCTCTCGGCATTTTCTATCCTGCCAATGTTCCTCGAGGACCTACTCGAGTAACTCACTATGGTAAGCAAAACCTAAAGGTAATACTCAAATAACATGATATGCTTTTATCACACCTCACTCGAGGCACTACTCAAGTATACAAGTATTCAATTATTCTTTATCAAGTATTTTAATGAGATTACTCGAGTAGGTAATCGAGTAATCTGCAGACTTATTTACACAGTACTTGAAGTATGTACCCGAGTAAGCTATACAGAAAATTTATGTTTACTCGAGTAATAGGGTAAGAAAACTTGAAGTGCTCTCGGCCATAAAATCCTGCCAACATTACTGGAGTAAAGCATCAAGTAACCTAAAGTTTATTTGAGAGATTACTCGAGTAGCTACTTGAGTAACCTATGAGAAAAAGTACACCATACCCGAGTAAGTACCCAAGTAAACAGGTATTTCCAAGCTTTGTAAATTTGTTTACTTCATACACTACTCGAGTTATGTAACTTGCTATTATTACTCTCACGATGATACTCGAGTAAACTTAATGAATACTTGAGTAACTACTCTAGTATGCAAGTTCCAAATTTGAGAAAATCATTCCAACGTTCATTGATTTTGTTCCTATGTGATTAACCCTTCATTGTATTAGTATTCTTAGCATATCCACAGATAAATAATGAAGAAATCTTACCAAATAAGGAAAGTCAAATGCAATGTTCAAACACTACCTACAGCCACCTACCGCAAACAGTTATTTTTCAAATACTGGAAAAGTCAACAGTGGCTGCACAAACTCTAACGGATAAGAAGAAAATGTTCCAACGGTCATTACCAACACATCTATATATATGGGAACATCCAAACAGAGAACAAAACAAGAACACACACACGAACGTATTATCAAGTTCACTACTCTGTTTTATGCATATTTGTAATTTTGTACTTCAATGATTCTTATTCACTCTGTGAGAGAGTTATTTCATTCAAACTCAATATTTGTTATTGAGGTAACTTGAGGTTTTGGAACCTTGTGTTAGGATTGGATTACAACTTGTAAGGGGGAGTGAGTGTCCAGGCGAAGGAACTTGCTTGTACTGAGGTGCCAATAACCTATTGAATCTTGGAAGTTATAGTGAAACTCTCAGAGATACTCTGAGGACTAGACATAGGTCAAAGTGGTTGTGGCCGAACCAGTATAACTCCCAGTGTACACTTCGATGATATTTCTCCTTACTCTTTACTGCATTATATTCACCGTCAAGTTTTCATATTTGCAACAAAATTTTTAGTATCACCCAATTCACCCCCCCTCTTGGGTGAAACGCTTGCTCTAACATTTGGTATCAGAGCGTAGGTCTTCTTGTTAAGGTTTAACAACCTAAGAAGGATCCAATGGCAAGCATGGGTGAAGGAATTCTTCCCGACGGAGCATCCATCACTAGACCACCAGGTTTCAATGGCGAACACTTTTCTTTCTGGAAAGCAAAGTTCAGATTATTCATGATAGCTATCAAATATAGGCTATGGGATGTGATTGAAAGTGGAAACTATAAACCTATAAAGACTATAGATTCTCATAAAATTCCCAAGACGCCAGCGGAATATGATGAGAATGACGAGAAACTTATCACTCTCAACAGTAAGGCAATTTTGATGTTACAAAGTGCTTTGAGTCAAAGTGAATGCTACAAAATTTGCACACTTCCAACAGTAAAAGAAATGTGGGAAGCTCTGGAAAAAGCTCATGAAGGAACTTCAGGAATAAAGGAGAATCGGATCAACACCTTGGTCACTGAATTCGATCTACTTCGAATGAAATCAGGTGAATCAATATCTGAATTCGAACTTAGATATACTCATCTTGTTAATCAACTTGCAGTACTTGGGAAAGTTTATGACCAACATACCCAAGTACGAAAGATTTTGAATATTCTTTCTAAAGAGTGGGAGGCCAAAGTCACTGCGATAGAAGAAGCAAAATGAGAATCAATGAGATCAGTTGCTTCTCTATTTAGAAGTCTCTCTGAATATGAAAGTAAACTAAAGTTCAAACAGGAACTAGATGACATCGGTGATAAGAAGAAAAGAGGCCTAGCACTAAAAGCAAAAGAAGAAAATCAAGATGAGGATGAGGAGTTTGACGATGATGAAATGGGCCTAATCATAAAACGATTCAAAAAGTTCTACAAGAAAGGTCAAGGATTCAAACACTTTCAGAAAGAAAGAACTAGCAGCAAAGATCATATCATCTGCTATGAATGTGGAAAACCAGGACATATCAAATCAGAATGTCCAGAACTGAACCAAAAGAGCAAAGAAAATAGAAAAGGCAAATTCTTCAACAAAAAGAAGGCCTTTGTATCTGCTATATGGGGTGATAGTTCCTCTGACGAAGAAAGTGATGAAGAAGAAGTAGCCAATATATGTCTCGTTGCTCAAGAAGAAACAGAAGAAAAGGTAAATGATTCTAATCCTACCTATGATGAATTACTTTCTGAATATAATGCTTTACATTCTGAATTCATCGAAGTAGTTAAAGAGTTAGTTGTTTTCAAAAAGAAAAACAAAGTTCTTGAAATTGAACTAAAAGAAAGTTCAGAAAAGGATTGTGAAAATTGTTCTTCTTTGAAAAAGAAAAACACTGATCTCACTAAAACTCTTGAAAAATTTACACAAGGAAGTGAGATGCTAAATATTATTTTAAAAGCTCAATGATTTGTAAATGACCGATCTGGAATTGGATATGATCCAAAATTAGATAGAAGGAAAGGTAGAAAGAAAGCAGGAGGTAAGTCATATTTGAATTATTTCCAGCATTCTGTGCATACATCGAATCCTTTTGCATTTTGTAATTACTATAATAGAAAATTCATTATACATCTTCATGCATTCATAAGAAGAAAGGAAACATAGGAACCTACAAATGGGTACCTAAAGGCTCATATGTTCAGAAAATTATTTGTACTAACCCAAAAGGACCCAAAAAGATGTGGGTACCTAAGACTTAGTCATTTGTTTGCAGATGTGTCTTAAAGCATCCAAAAATAATAAATGGTACATAGACAGTGGATGCTCTAGACATATGACCGGTGATTTCGAAAGCTTTACTAAATTGCAACCTAAAGAAGGTGGAAAGGTAAAATTTGGAGGAAATCAAACTAGAAGGATAGCAGGAATTGGTGAAATCAAAAATGACAAAGGCATACAAGTCAAAGACGTATACTATATCGAAGGATTATGCCATAACTTGCTGAGTGTAAGTTAAAGTGCAGACAAGAACAACTGGGTAATATTTGACTCAGAGGAATGTCTAATTATCAATAAGAATGACTTATTACTTGATAAGAAGAATATCAAGGCTAAGCTCAAGCAAAAAGGGAAGGTAATTGTTATACTCTAAATATTAGTAGAAATGAATCTGAAAATTGTTTTATGAGTAATGCTGATGAAAGTTGGCTATGGCATAAGAGATTGGCTTATGTCAATATGCATCAATTAGACAAACTACTCAAAAAGGATTTACTTCTTGGATTACCCAAAGTAAATTTCAAAAATGACTTGATTTGTGACTCATGTCAAAAGGGTAAACAAACTAAATTATCTTTCAAATTGAAAAATGAGATTTCAACAAATAGACTACTACAATTATTGCATATGGATTTAGTTAGCCCAGCAAGAGTAAAGAGTCTTGGTGCAACTTATATTCATTGGTCATTGTTGATGATTACTCCAGATTTACATGGGTCATTTTTCTATCATCAAAAGATGAAACTTTTAAAGAATTTATTGTTTTTGCCAAGAAAGTGCAAAATGAGAAAGGTATGTCCATTGCAGGTATTAGGATCGATCATGGTGGAGAATTTGAAAATCAAGCCTTTGAAGAATATTGTGATACTAATGGCATTGATCACAATTTCTCTGCTCCAAGGACACCTCAACAAAATGGAGTCCTGGAATGAAAGAATAGAGTGCTCACCTTATAGGATCAATGTGTGGTTAGGAATAGAGAACCCTCCAGATGACATTTACTCCAAACTTGATCCAAACCAAATTTTCTTTGTTCTTAGACCTGGTGAGCTTGTGGGTATCTGAACTTCAATCCTAGTGACATGTGCGATCATCACAGGGTTTTATGGTATATATACTCTAGATCCCTTATGAACAAGGCCAACAACTATACCCACTTTTCTGATCGGGACTATAGATGGTTTGCTTCCTTACTCCTGAAGGAATAAAAGGATTTGGGGGAATACATATTTTCTGAAATGAAGAGGTACAGAGTATATGGGAAAGCCACTACACCTATGCCATATCCTCAGATTGTTTCACTCATCCTGAAGAAAAATAAGATATGGTACTTGGAGAGTAAAGAGCACATTGAGAGAGTTACTCCAATTGGGAGAAATCAAATTGGGAAGCTCAACATTGAAATTCCTCTCAAGGGTCCTCTGGAGTCTGGGTCTAAGAAGAAGAAGAAGAAGATAGAGATTGAGACAAGTAAAATGGATGACACTCAGTCTTCAGCTCCAGCTGCCACTACCTCTTCACCCTCTTTCCTCAATGCCACACTCCAACACTTCATGGAAAATATGCTTAAGGGATTTCATGTAGACATAGCCAACACCAATGCTGAGTTGATAACTCACATGAATAACAAGATGGCTGAGTTTGTTGAGAGGATAGACAAAAGGCACGAAGAGTTGTTAGCTGAGCAACGTGCCCAGGGTGAGACTTTGAGGTTGATCTTAGCAAGACTGGACTCTTTGGATCCTGGACCTTCTGTTGGTCCATCATCTACACCTGAGGCATTCTCATCTCCAGAGAATATACCATCTCCAGAGAATATACCACCTCCAGAGAATATCCCATCTGACCTTCATCATACTGAGGTTGAGCCACCTATCCCTGAACCTCCAGTCTCTAATCCATATGAACCAAGACCCAGAGATATCCTATGCTCAGTGGACAATCCTGAGACCAATGAGACCATTCATATTATCATTGAAGATTCACCACCCAGACCTCAACCTGAACCCTCTCTTACACCTATTCTATCTCCTACTCATACAGAGGAAATCTCTCCCTCATCCTCTGATCATCATACTCTAGGTGCCACTGAAGAGGTTGAGACCACTACTATGATTGTCTATCAGCCCCTTCCTATTCCTCCAAGAGATGACATTCATATCCCTCCACTTAATCTTCCTGAACCAGAATCTTCCAGCTCCTCATCTTTTGATTCTTCTGGTTCAGATAGTCCTTTAGTTCTTCCTATGAAACCTATCTCTATGGTCAAGCCTTCTAGTCCTCCACTTGATTGATGAAGACAAAAAGGGGGAGAAGAGCTTGAGTGTGATTTTGTGGAGTTTCTGAGTTTCTGAGTTAAGTTTCTTAGGTATATGGGTGTCTTGAGTGTGATTTTGTGGAGTTTCTGAGTTTCTGAGTTAAGTTTCTTGGGTATATGGGTGTACATGGGATTTAGGGAGCTTTTTCAACTTATAATTTTTTTCATCTTGTAATGTAATTTTAAGTTTAATGCAAGCTTCTTTAAGTTATAATTTCATTTCAAGTCCATTTAAGCTTTTAAGTTATAATACATTGTGGGACTAATGAGTTTATTATGTATGCAAGGTGAATATGTTATGATTTCAACATTTTCCAAAACACTTTGAATTTACACTTAACAAGGTTTTCAAAATTATCATTGAATTCAAGAAGTGTTTATTTGAGAACTTAATTTCAAAAACCTTGTTCGAAATCACCAAGTTTTGTCATCATCAAAAAGGGGGAGAATGTTAGATCTCTCATGTTTTGATGATAACAAAGGATGGTATGAAAAAGATTTGATAAACAAATAAGTTTGAACAAAGTAATAATAAGGCAAATCATCACTTGAAGTAAGCATTGGAATAATGAAGAAATGCCAAGAGAAAAAGCTGAGAAACTTCATCACTGGCAAGTTTTCTAAAAGGTTACTCGAGTAAGTACTCGAGTAATAAGACAGAAACTTGAAGTAACCAGAGTCAACCTTCAAGTAACCTGCCAACGTTACTCAAGTAAGTACTCGAGTAACCAGGTAAAAGACTTCCAGTTGCTCTCGGCCTGCCAATGATACTCAAGTATGTACTCGAGTACCCTACTTCAAGAAATATGTTGCTCTCGGCATTTTCTATCCTGCCAATGTTACTCGAGGAGTTACTCAAGTAACTCACTATGGTAAGCAAAACCTGAAGGTAATACTCGAATAACATGATATGCTTTTATCACACCTCACTCGAGGCACTACTCAAGTATGCAAGTATTCAATTATTCTTTATCAAGTATTTTAATGAGATTACTTGAGTAGGTAATCGAGTAATCTGCAGACTTATTTACACAGCATTTGAAGTATGTACCCGAGTAAGCTATGCAGAAAATTTATGTTTACTCAAGTAACAGGGTAAGAAAACTTGAAGTGCTCTCGGCCATAAAATCCTGCCAACATTACTGGAGTAAAGCATCAAGTAACCTAAAGTTTATTTGAGAGATTACTCGAGTAACCTATGAGAAAAAGTTCACCATACCAGAGTAAGTACCCAAGTAAACAGGTATTTCCAAGCTTTGTAAATTTGTTTACTTCATGCACTACTCGAGTTATGTAACTTGCTATTATTACTCTCATGATGATACTCGAGTAAGTACTCGAGTAAACTTAATGAATACTCGAGTAACTACTCGAGTATGCAAGTTCAGAATTTGAGAAATCATTCCAACGTTCATTGATTTTGTTCCTATATGATTAACCCTTCATTGTATTAGTATTCTTAGCATATCCACAGATAAACAATGAAGAAATCTTACCAAATAACGAAAGTCAAATGCAACGTTCAAACACTACCTACCGCCACCTACCGCAAACGGATATTTTTCAAATACTGGAAAAGTCAATAGTGGCGCGCACACTCTAACGGATAAGAAGAAAATGTTCCAACGGTCATTACCAACACATCTATATATATGGGAACATCCAAACAGAGAACAAAACAAGAACACACACACGAATGTATTATCAAGTTCACTACTCTATTTTACGCATATTTGTAATTTTGTACTTCAGTGATTCTTATTCACTCTGTGAGAGAGTTATTTCATTCAAACTCAATATTTGTTATTGAGGTAAATTTAGGTTATGGAACCTTGAGTTGGGATTGGATTACAACTTGTAAGGGGGAGCGAGTGTCCAGGTGAAGGAACTTGCTTGTACTGAGGTGCCAAGAACCCACTGAATCTTGGAAGTTATAGTGAAACTCTCAGAGATACTCTAAGGACTGGACGTAGGTCAAAGTGGTTGTGGCCGAACCAGTATAACTCCTGGTGTACACTTCGGTGATATTTCTCCTTACTCTTTACTACATTATATTCACTGTCAAGTTTTCATATTTGCAACAAAATTTTTAGTATCACCCAATTCACCCCCCTCTTAGGTGAAATGCTTGCTCTAATATAAGTGAGTGAAGTTATTGGCCTTGTTCACCATAGCTCTAGGTTAGATGTATCATACAATTTTGTAAAGATTAGACATAGACCTAGGTGGAGTTGAAAATCCTCATAGGCTCACCAAGCTTGATAATTCTATACATATCAGTGTCTTCTTCTGAACATCTCTATTGGCTTCATATCACAGTAGAAATGTCTGATCACCTTGAAACGATAAGGAAGATGATAGCCAACAAAGATTCATATTGGCTAAACTTGAACTTGGCCTTGAGCTGCTTTGAGATGAATCTCATCTATGTTCACTTAAGAGATTTTCCTCCTTTCTCTTTCTCTGGCTATATTACTAGCTAGTTACTTGCTAGTGTTGTGGTGTCACTTGAGTGAAACCACAAATTTTGCTCACATTGCAGCGCTCCTAGTTATACCTACTTTGTTAGCCTATGTTCTTTGAAAATAGAGTATCTTGATTAACTCCTGCAAAAGTATAAATGCATACTCTTTGGTACCCAACTTCTCTTGGGTCCATAAAATATTAGTCATAATAACTCTTTTGCTCTTATATAATTAAACTACATAATCATTGAGAAAAGAGTATAACAATCAACAAAGACCAGAATATAATTTTACTAAATTAATTAAATTCAACCAATTGAATCATAAAGGGTAATAAGTGATATCAATTATTAATGGCAGTTTGTAAATACATTTTATATAGAAAATATGTCATGATAAAATTTTCATGCAATCAATGTAAGTTAGATCAAAGAGAGCTGTAAATCTATCAATAATGACCAATTATTATGGAATGATAAATCATGAATGAATCAAGTTTTCCAAGAATGATAATGAGATATGCAAATTGTTTCAAATCTCAGATGTAGTTTCAAATCATAACAATGTATTATAAAATTAAGATTTTGAATATATGCAAAACTCATCTTTAAAATATGTTTATAGTCAGTGTTTATGTTGAAAATGGTGGAAGTCAACAATTTAAATATACATATATCAGAAAGCTTCACTTTTAGAGAACAATTAAGATAACATATTAGACATTGGAGTTTAACGTGTTTGAGAATTTTCCAAAGAGCAAAAGTCATATGGAAAATGAATTAGCCAAAAAGACTTAGCTTCAAGGATTTATAAAAACATAATGACTTTGCTATTGACCAAGAGATAATCTTGACTCTTAAAGGTATCTTGAATAACATGAATGTTCATCTCAAAGATTTGAATACAATACACTAGTTACTCAGAGATATATGATGTCAATGGTTCATCTATTTGAGCAACAAAATGAGTGCAAATGAATTATGAATGATTAAGTATATACTCATTAGTCTAAATGACTAGAGTACTAGAATATTATCCTAGTAAGTTATTCAACTATAATGGTTAATGCATTAAGATTCAATGCACTAATGAACATTCATAATGCTTGGAATAACATGGCCAACCAATGATTTATGCATTAGGCATAAGGCTTTCACATATTAAATTCCTTTCTAGGAAATATACTTGAAACTCATATAGATAGTGAACTTATTAGACATAAGGTCTAACTTGTTAGAAAATAAAGGTTAAGGAGTTCAAGCAGTAACAGGTTTAAAATCAAGAAATAATATGTGAATGATGGGGAAAATTCTAGTAGTTAGATTTGAAGCATTTCTGACTTTCAGTATACATAAATATTAACTTTCAATTTTGAAACCGATTTAAATGAAAACAAGATATGAATACTTTTCAAACAATATGTATGTATTTTTATAAACAAGATGAATTTAGAATCTAAGTACATTTTTGAAATGTGCATTTCAAAACTCAAATAGAAAGATTATGCACAATTTCACTTCAGTCCATTTAGCAATCTAAAAATATTTTGAAAAAAACCATAAATGATTGATTGGTATGATATGCAATAATGAACCAGTTCTTCATTGCCCAAATAAATAATTTATATAAGAATAGTATCGAGTAAGAATAAAGAAGACAATACCATACTTGAGTAATCTTGTTATTACTCAAGAAATTATCCTTTGAAGTTCATTTGTGCATAATTCCTTGACTTTTGCCTTCCAATCTTCCAGTTGGTCTTATCACTTGAACATTCACTCCCAGTTGTTATGCAGTGATGTTGATCACTTGATTGGTTACTTGAGTGATGCTTCACTGTACATCTTTTCTTCCTTCATTGCTAGCTAGGCACTTGTAGTGTTGCCTTAAGTAATGCCTCCTTTTGTTTACACATTTAAAATGTAGCTTCAAATTCCAACTTCACCAAGATTTGAGTTAAGTTCTATGTAGTCATAATCTTGAGATAAAGCTCTTCTTTTCTTCTTCCTACAAAACCATATAGATTCTTTTCTTCCTTTGGTATCCAGTTTTACTTGGATCCACTCATGGTTAGCTTGTAGGAATCATAATTCACATATTCTAAGAATATAATCAATTCACAGAAATTGAGCATAATGAATTAAACATGACTTTATGCATAAAAATATTTTCTCTTGAAGTATGCATATATACATAAAGTGTTAAGATATTGAACATTATGATTCTTTATGAATAAATTTTCTGAAGATCATGAAAACATATGTGCTATGCTCATTCTTAAGGTAACAAGGTATAAACCTCAATAAATATTACAAACAATAGTATATGAGGTTTTATTATTGTGTACCTTTGCCTTAGATACTTAGAGGATTGCTTTTGCTTACCCAGTGCATCTTTCTATGATGTTGATACTTTAAATATCTTGCTTTGGGTGCTGGAAACCTTCTCTCAAAATATATAGACTTCAAGAGTCTTCTACTTGATGCTTGAGAGATCCTCCTTTTCTTGTTCTCCTCATTGAAGTTAAATGGTACTTTATGGTATATCTTCCTTAAGGTGGAACGTACTCCTTTTATCCATTGCTTCTCTTCATAATCATATTGTATAGTTCTAGCAATGGGTGCTTCAAGAGTTTTTCTTTTCGATATAGATGATATGAACCTCTTTCTTGGTGTATGAGAAACTCTTGGCTTCTTCTTCATCATCTCCATACCCTTATGTCCATTCGTCTTATATTCAATCTGCATATATAAAGTACTAGATGGACATTTTGGTACCCACATATACTTAGGTCCTTGATTGTTAGCATTAAACCTTACTTTCCTTTTAGGAACCCAAACAAATTTATTTCTCACATTAAAATTTCTCCTAATATAGCATTTGTGAGAAAAATGACCTGGTTTACTACAATAATTGTAAATAATAGAATGATATGCATTATGAGATTTTATGCAAGTATTAAGTCGAACATGAGAGTAAAAACTTGAATGAATTTTATTTGAACATTCTTTCTTCCCAACAAACTTTCCAGCATATTTGAAAACATTTTTGCTTTTCTCAATAAAATCAACAAGTGGTTGAAAAATAATTTTGTGCAAACTTTGAAAATTTGCGATCAAAATAACTCCAGAAGAATTGGAATTGTTTACCATATGTAGATCTTGAGCTCCAGAGGATGATCTATCAAATTCATCTGTAAGGAGCTCTTCTTAGGATTCATCTTCCTCTTGTTCTTCTATGTTGAAGATCATGCAAGTGTTCTATGATTTCTCCTTCTTCATTGTCAACTTCCAATTGTTCATAAACCGTAGATATACAGCTTGTAGTTTCACAGGAATTGTCAATACTTTCAACTTCAACATACTTGTTAGAAGTATACATAGAATCAAGTGTATCCCAAATATCTCTAGCAGTAAAGCAAAATGTAATTTTCTCAAAATCATTTTCAGTTAAAGCACTATACAAAATTTTCATTGCTCCAATGTTTAGCAAAAACATTTTCTTTTCTCTTTCTGTCCAATCCTTTCTCGATTTAAAATCAAAAGCATTTGTAAAAACATTCCACATATCAAAATCAATTGCTTTTATGAAACTAGTCATTCTAGCTTTCCAAAATCAAAAATCAATATCTTTTGAAAGAGGTGGAATTGTATAGTCAAAACCTTCAGAAAACATATAACACCCAAAATGAGCAATTATAAACTCTTGAGATGGTTCAGTCCTTTAAACAAGAGTCCAGCTCTAATACCAAATGTTAGAACCGGCTGACAACCAAGAGGGCATAAATTGGGTTTAAGATAAAAACTTAATAATTTTGAAAATCTTTTTGCATCTTAGTGGAAGCAATAAATATAAAAACAATAAATCATAAATCACAGTTAGATATTTAGATGATATATGCTGGAAATATAAGAGCTTAGGGAAGAGAATATGCAAACTATGATTTATACTGGTTCGGTCAAATCCAAGATGACCTATGTCCAATCCCCAAGCTTCTCCTAAGATTTTCAATCCACTATCTTCCTCAAGTTTAACTGGGTATTTGAGAACCGCTACATTCCCACAAGTTTTGTTGGGCACTTGTGAAGCCTTCTACAAATCTCTCACTGTATTACTCCTCCTTATACACTTTTACAACCGAGTTACTCCTCCTTACACACTGTAAGGATAAAACCTTAATGATGAAGGATTACAATCAATCTTCTCTCTCTGAAGTAAGTAAAATAAACACTAAAGTACAATACAAAGAATCTCTCTCTCAAAGGTAAATGATACAGAAACTAGGGAAACAAAGAGTATGTGCGATGAGCATTGATGTTAGGATTTTGGCTTTTAGATGATGAAGCATTGGGTCTCTTTTCTATTTTGGATGATCTTCTGTTTATAGTTGATGAGGATTGATGATCGTTTGAGCATTTCAACTTGTCCGTTAGAATCCTGTTGCTTCGTTTGACCATTCTTCATATTTGAAAAACTAGCCGTTATGCTCGGTGGATGCTCCGCTTCCGTAAAGTCAACTTTTGTCTCTTTGCATTATCTCTTTATTGTATTCCTAGAGAAACACATTAAATACTAATACAATGAAGTATAAGAGTGATTGGAAGCAAGAAGAGTGAGTTTCTTAATTAATCCCACGATTTTTAAAAGCTTAGCACGTTGTTTTGTTCTCCTATGAAGCATTACTTGAGTGGTCACTTGAGTAAGCCTAGGTCATTACATGAGTGATCCCTCAAGTAATCACCTTCAAAATCTGGTCGAGAGCATTTCTAACTTTATTACTCAAGTGATCCCTCAAGTAATGTTTCAAATAACTTTACAGATTAGTCGAGTGATCCCTAAGAGTAATGTTTTCATTTTAACTCTAAACATGGCAAGTAATATATCATGGAAAATCTCTCATCATCTACATTCCAGTGCAACAAGAATCAGCTCAAACTCATTGTATACAGAGAGTTATGAGCGAAAGAGTATCTACTATTCTTAGACAATCTTTAAAATCACGAGCAGCAAGTTCCAGAAGAAATAATTTTTAGAATATAGCTTCAAATATGACAAAATACCTATCCATAGAAAGATCTTTAAGTCTACTTTCATATGACACTAGTTTGATCACAATCTAATATATAGTTTGGGAGTTATATCTAAAATACCGAAGCTATCTTGTGTTATAATGGTGATTTCAGTGTTAATTTTCAAAGCTAATATCTCTCTCATCTAAACTTGTTTGAATGTGATATTTGGTCAAAATGACGTATTGGGAGTCTATTTTCATATGCCACTAGGTTTAGCTTAATCTGACATGTGGTTTGAGAGATATGACCAAAATACTTAAGCTCTATCATGCTACGCGAGAATAAAGCACATCATAATGCTCATCACTCTAGTAGTCACTAGAATAATTCTGGGTCATTACTCGAGTGACCACTTGAGTGATCACCTCCAAAATGAGGCAGTGGAATATCAGTCGAGTATTCACTTGAGTAATCACCTCTGGAGGTAACATAACTTCTGTATAAGTCATTTTAGCTTCATGTTGATCCATTCCAACTTCCATTTGACCATAGAAACCTCTGGTATCACTTCTAATAGATTGGATCTTGATATTCCCATTAGTTCTTGTAAGTTCTTCTTTCTTCAATCTCTTTCTTCACTGTCTTCAACTTCTTCTTTCTTTGCTTGGCTAATATACAAGATATCTTCTTATTTTTCCTCTTGATGATCATTCTTCATAACCCAACTAGATATCTTCTTGAATATCTTCTTTATTTCTTATTTCTTCAATCTCTTTCTTCTTGTTTTTCTTCTTGATGATCATTCTCCATTTATGAGGCATTATAAGCAAAATAACATCAACCTACCATCGGGTATATGACTAATCTACAAGATATTCAACATAAAATATAGTAGTTAGTCAATCTAGATGATAAGTATATTATACAAACTTTTTGCTCTTAATATTTAACATCATCAAAACTATTTATATCTAACAGAGCCTATATGAATGATTGAAGCTCTATTTCTATTGATGTTATGGCCATGAGTATGTTGTATGAAACATTAAATTTGAAAATATGTCATTATGTTAGCATGAATTCATGTAAGCAAGCATGTCATGCACTAAGCATTTATCTTGCATGCTAAATTGGTATTGTTTGGTATTGAGATTCTCCTGAATCTCACCCTCCCTCACCTAACCATATAGGTATGATGCATGATAACTTGATGTATGTAAATTATCATGCAATGTAATCAATTGTATCACATGCCAAGTTGGATGATGTTTTTGAGAATTGTTATCCATGGCATGTACGTATGGGAACTAGCGGAAAGAGTATTAATTTATAAGCAGAGAAGTGCTCTGATGGTAATTAATGAATAGTGACCTCTAGATAAATATGAAAGTTTTAGTTTAGGGGCTTTAACGATTGGTTCCCCTAAGATGATAATGCTTCTGTTGCACAATAAAAGGGCATGAAATTTAAGGTGTTACAATGGCTGTCTCATTAAACTTGTAAGCATTTCTATCAAATAAGTAATAGTTTCAATATAACACTCGTTATGTATGTTTGTAGTATATATACAAGTTTTTGTGAAAGCATCGTTATGTATGTTACAAAGTGTATAATGGTTCTTTACTTGAGACCATTATTTATTATGCTCGCATTACTATAGATATAATGATTGTTATATGGGTCTACTATTTTATCATGATAGCATTATGCATAGCAGGACCTCACCAAACCTCAATACATAATGAGCGTTATATTAGAATTGTTATAATATATATTGAATAAATCTAAATTTGAAAATGTTATACATCTATACATATATACCACCTGCATATATGATGGTTTAGAACTATGATTTATGGTCAATAATAACCGTCATATATTGGCAATTTTGTAGTAGTGAATGTTTGGCGATTTTGTAGTAGTGGATTTTTGCCCTGATTTTTTTTGTGAATTTTGAATTGCATGACTTGGTTAGTGTATGGTGTGGACAATGATGTTAAGTTGTGTCATTGTGCCATTAGTAGTGTTTGGAATTTTGGAATGGAAATGATTGCAATATTGAATTTTGAATTGTGTTATTGTGCGACATGTTCTGACCTTTGGGAAACATGTCAATGTGATGTGAATTAGGTGGTTTTGGTGTTTCCAATGGCTTCCTTGTGCAAATTTGTGTAGGAATGGTGTTTGATGGAAATTTGGAACTAATAAATCCAAATTTAATATATTTTATCCCACCTTATTCATTTATTTTGGGGACTATTTTAGGGTAATTTGGATTTATTAGATAATATTTGGATAGTTAGCCAATTTTAGTAAATAATATAAGTCTGAATTGATTATGATATTATTGGGCTTAAATTGCTAATATCTTAATTGTTATCTTGTGATTGGATAATATTTTCATTTATATGATATATCACGATTTTATTTAATTCTTGCAGGGTAAGGAAAACCAGATTAGAAGACCCTACGGTGTAGAACTTTTCTTGAAAACTAAACAATTTCACCATTATTCTCCCATTCCCTTGACACCATTACCCATAGACCCCACCAACTTCACTCATTCCCTACTTTCTCTTACATAAGTGGTATAGAAACCAAAACTCAATGTGTTTATTCAATTCTCTAATCCATTACAATGAAAAACAACCCTCTATTTATACTAAAACCAAACCCTTATAACTTCTTAAAATAATGAGAAAGTCAGTTCCGGCAACCTACACCAACCCCCTCCCTCTGTTCAAACGTCATTGCTTACATCATAGCAAGGTCAACGTTGGCTGCTGTTCACATTCTCTCTTCTCTGTCTCTTCTCTGTTTTCATTGTTCTATTTCATTCTGTTTCATTCTCCCGGGGTTGGACAGGACTCGTCCTCGAGTCAAAAACAACATCATCATCAATGAATGGAGATTGATCTGAAGTTTTATGCTTCAGTAAAAATGACTTGGGCTTATTTTTGATCTTGACGTGTTTATCTGGTGGCAAAGGTTCAAGCTGAATCTTCACATCATCCTTCTGGAAGGAATATGTGTTTGCAAACCCGTCATATAGGGCGTGTCGATCATATTGCCAAGGTCTTCCCAGAAGAAGATGACAAGCATCCATCGGAACAACATCACACCAAACTTCATCGTGATACCTTTTACCGATAGAGAAAGTAACAAGGCATCGTTTGGACACTTTTACCCCGGTTCCTTTGTTAAACCATTGGAGTTTGTACGGGTACGGATGGTTGTGAGTTGGTAGTTGCAGCTTTTCTACCATGTAGTTAGAGACTACATTTTCACAGCTTCCGTTGTCGATAATGACGTCACAAACTTTACCTTGAGTAGTGCAGCGAGTATGAAAAATGTCGTGACGTAGCCAAGGCTCTTCTTCCTCTATGGCTGTGTGCAAGCTTCGTCTAATCACAAGTGTTTCACCATAATAAGGAGGAATGACTTCTTCATCAAAAATTGGCTCTTCATTAAGGACCAGCTCTTTATCAGGCATAGAATCCTTTTCTTCTTCAAATATTGCAAAAGTTTCCCCTTCAATAATAGTAACAACTCTGCGGGTAGGACATTCTGAAGCGATATGACCGAACCCTTGGCATTTGAAACACTTAGGTGCTTTAGAGCTAAATTCTTTGGCAACCTTAAGCGAAGGCTTACTTGAAGAGCTATGTTGATATCCTTGTGTGGACTTGCTTGAGGAGCTATGCTGATGTATTTGTGTAGGTTGATGTACCTGTGCTTCATGTCCCTCAAAAGGAATTTCAGTTGAGGAAGACGACTGGTAGGGAGGTCTTCGGATCAACTGCTTCTCGATACGGATGGCTAAACGAATGACGTCATCCAGAGTCCAGTATTGCTGGAGTTGTACTGGATGGGCGATGTTTGTATTTAATCCTCCTAGATATCGAGCTATTGTTTGCTCCTCCCTCTCTTGTATATCACATTTCATCATAAGCTTCTCAAATTTCCTGGTATATTCCTCTACAGACATAACCTTTTGGCAGAGATTATGTAATTGAAGGAAATTGTCTTGATAATAATTGTCGGGAAGAAACTTATGTGAAAGCTCACGTCGCATCTTGTCCCACATTCTTATCTTGCTCTTTCCTTCTCTTTCACGTCTTCTTTTGAGATTCTCCCACCATATGGAGGCGTGTTTCTTTAGTTTGATGGCGACAATTTTAACTTTCTGCTCATCTGGAATCTCTTTATACTCAAAGACTCGTTCAACAGTTTGTAGCCAGTCAATGAATTCATCCGGTTGGAGTCTTCCCTCGAATTCAGGAATATCTACCTTAATGTCATTAAGGCGGAATGGTTGTTGTCGAGGACGCTGACGATAGTCAGGGGATGACGAACTGTGGCTATTCAAATCATCTTCTGAGTGATTTCTACGAGTTTCGAGCAAGGCTTGCTGTTCTGTTATAGTGGCTTCTAGTTCTTGAATCTGGCGTCTCATTTCCTCCATCTCAATTTCATATCTATTTCTGCGTCTTGGAGGCATTTTGCAGTTTGTCTCACAGGTTATGACTTGGAGTACGCAGTTTATTAGGTACAAGGTAGGGGAAGGATTTGTGTATATGGAAAAAAATTAGGGGTAAAATAGGAAATTTGGGTAATTAGGGCAAAAATGTAATTTTTGGGCAAAATCTGGGGGTCAAAATGCAATTTCAAAAAATTTGGGGGGGCTGAAATGTAATTTTGGCAGAATCTGGTTGTCAAAATGTAATTTTAGAAAGTTTGGGGGACTGAAATGTAATTTTGGTAGAATCTGGGGGTCAAAATGTAATTTCAAGAAGTTCAGGGGTCTAAAATGTAATTTTGGCAGAATCTGGGGGTCAAAATGTAATTTCCTAAAGTTTAGGGACCTAAATGTAATTTGGGTAATTTTCTAGGGGTAAAAATGTAAATATCGCAAAATGGTAATTTCAACAAAATTCTAGCTGACCGTTTGCTGACGTGGCAATAGTGACACGTGGCAGTCCGTGATTGGTCCACGTTGTGTTGACCGATGACATGGCTGATGACTGGACTGGTGACGTGGCAAGGCTGACGGGACTGGGTGACGTGGCAAATCTGACACGTGGCGCAATCTGATTGGACAGCGTGGCGTTGACTGGTCAACAACGATGACGTGGCAGCTGACTGGGTCGTCTTCAACCTCTGAACTCCGGCGACAGTCTGAAATTCCGGCGACTTTTCGGGCGACTTTCCGGCGACGTCCGTGGAGGCGCGTGGAGGTGTTTCGCGGCGGTGACCGAGGCTATTCCTAGGTTTTTCGGCCTTCTGAACAAGATGGTGAGGTCGGTTTCTTCAAAAAACGCTCCGAGAGTGAAAATCCGGCACCCCCTTTTTCTCACGTTTTTTGTTTCTCACTCACTCCTCACTCTTTCGCTCTCTGACTTTCTAGAACTCAGCTCTGGTACCAAAATGGTATAGAAACCAAAACTCAATGTGTTTATTCAATTCTCTAATCCATTACAATGAAAAACAACCCTCTATTTATACTAAAACCAAACCCTTATAACTTCATAAAATAATGAGAAAGTCAGTTCCGGCAACCTACACCAACCCCCTCCCTCTGTTCAAACGTCATTGCTTACATCATAGCAAGGTCAACGTTGGCTGCTGTTCACATTCTCTCTTCTCTGTCTCTTCTCTGTTTTCATTGTTCTGTTTCATTCTGTTTCAATAAGCCAAGTACAAGCTGACTCCACCACCAACAATTAAATCGCCACCATATTCTACACCAATCTCATTATTCATCATTCATCAAATATGTGTATGGATTGCATGAAGGAGTCCGAAGAGGAAAAATTCATGGAAGCTTGAGCTAGTTAGGAGGAAACTTGGGAGGAGCATGGAAGAAGCTAGAGCCTAAGAGATTACACTTGAAGACCACAAGGGAGTGTCTTTCTTTTTATCTCTTTAATTCAAGACTTGATATTGTTTAGTTTTAAATGATTTTGAGTTGTATTAATTGAGAACAATTTAGTTTTAGATTGTAGACTTATTATTGATTTGAATTCAATTGATATTTTGGAATTGATTTGTTCTTAAATGATTGTTGAGATTTTTTTTGCAAACCCTTTGGTTGCCAATTAGATTATTAATTGAGTTTTCATTATTAATTTAATTGTCAATTTAGGTTTAATCTCTTTATTGTTTAATTAGGTGATTGTGAACATAATTTTCAAAACTATCTTAAACAATTGTGATTGGTTTTTAATGGATTTAATTAACCACCACTTTTTCCATTATGAGTTTTCTAGTAGATTAGGTGTTAATGAGCTTAAGGGTTTCCCATGTTTCAATTAGGTGATTAAGTTTATTAATTCCAATTTTTCATCAACCTCCCTTTGGTCTAATAGATTGAATGGCTAAGAAAGCTAAATCCATGTGAATCCTAAGTTGTCCCCTTCATTATCATAACTGAATTAAACCTTTGTTGTTTGTCTTGCTTCTCCATAATATTTTGCTTAGCATTTTAGTTCCTCTTTCATAAAAAAACCCCAAAAATTGCATTCAAATTCATATAGATTAGTCTCATTCTCATGTTGTTTTTAGAATTAATTGTATTAGTGCATTTATTTATTTTAATTGCATTTAGGTAGTAGTGTCTTACTTTCTAGTTTAGGTCCACTCCATTTCATCTTTGTCACTTAATATTCATTCCTAAAGAAAACTCATAGCTTGCTCCTTGGGAGAATGACCTAGGTTGACCCTAAACTGCATAATAATTTAGAACCTAGTTTAATTGATTACTTTAGCAATAGAAGCACGCATCAATTTTGGCATTATTGCCGGGGAGCAACGGTTAAGCTTTAGTTTTGAATTTTTAGGTGACTTCTTCGGTAGTTATCTATTGCATGACTCGATCCTCTTCTAAAAATTTATTTGAATTTGATCCTGAAATTGAGAGGACATTTCACCAACTAAGAAGAACTAGAGCTAGTACTCTTTTAGGCAGTAGTTCCTCTATTAAGCCTATTGTTGATTCTTCTAATTCTAAAGTCAACATGGATGGTAATAATATTGTTTCCATGCTAATGAGAATGCCAATGCAAATGTAATTGCAATTGCAAATGGAAACATAATTTTAAATGTTGCAAATGCAAACGCTCATATTGTTGATCCTGCTATGACTATTATGCCCCATTCGGTACACTTGAAGTAAGGAGGGAGAAGTGGAAGTGGAAGTGAGTTCTCTGAGTTCAGCTGTTTCGTTGGGAGGAAGCCACTTCCACATGGAACTAACTTCCATAAAAAATGATGGAAGTCACTTCCACAGGTAGACCTGTGGAAGTGAGATGGCCTCCATGGAAGTGAGAATTTGTTACCATTATACCCTCATCTATATTTTCAATTTACAGCTTTACCACAACTCTAAACTCTCCTCTTCTTCATTGGCAGCCCCCTTCCCTCTCTTAGGCAACGATGAGGGCAGCGGCGACGAGGCACAACGACAGCAGCACACAGCGACGGCGAGGATGGAGACGTACAGTGACGGAGACGCACGGGATGGCGAATTGTGTCAATATATTTTAAAAATGCTTGCATTGTTTGAACATGACTCCACCGTCAACAATTTTGATTATGTCATCAACAAACATGCCTCCACCGTCATCTCCCTCTGGCAACGAACATGAATCTGCCATAGTCTCCCTCCAGCAACAAACGCAACTCTGTCGACTCCTTTTTTAGATTTTGATCTCCCTCTACCCTCTGGGATCTTGGTTTAGATTTTGAGTTTAAACATTGATTTGGTGTGATTTCTGTTTTTGATATGTCTCTTGTTTTTTAGCTAAAGGTGGTTGCATTTTCGGCGGTGATAGTGGGTGATGGAAGGTCAAAGGTTTGCGATGGAGAGGGAGGAGCGATTTTTTTTATGACAAGAGCATTTTGGTATTTTCGTATACAAATACATATATTGTTTTTAAAAAGTTATATCTCACTTCCACAGTCTACCAAACATACTTTAGAAGCCACTTCCACCTCTACTTCCACTTCCACTTCTAGTTCCACTTCCACTTCTAGTTCTACTTCCACTTCCATAAAAAACTCTTCCATTATACCAAACGAGACATTAGAGAATTGGTTTCACCTGATTTACATTTTCAAAATTGGTGCATCAATGATCCTGATATTAATGCAAATTTTGAATTGAAATCTAGATTGATACTCTTACTTTCAAAATTAAATAGCCTTTCAAGTGAGGAAGCATACAATCACTTAAAGATGTTTCACATGGTTTGCACTGCTATGAAACCTATTGATGTGAGTGAAGATCAGATCAAGATGTGTGCCTTCCCATACTCTTTAGAAGTATCTGCTAAAAATTGGTTGCTTCGATTGCCTCCTGGATTCATTATTTTGTCGAACCAATTGAAGAAACTGCTCTTAGAAAAGTATTTCCCAGCCTCTCGCACTTCATCTATCAGGAAAGACATATGTAGATGTCGACAAATGGTTGGGGAATCCTTATATGAATATTTGGAGCATTTTAAAATGCTATGTTCTAGCTATCCCCACCATCAGATTCCAGATACATTACTGATCCAATACTTCCTTGAAGGTTTCTGACTCTAGAGAGAGATTTATTAGATTTAGCTACTGGTGGTGCACTTCTACACTTGACTGTGGATCATGCTTGGGAATTGATTGAAAGGAAAGCTAAGAATAGCCAACAATTTGGTACTAGACAACAGGTCAAAGTTAATGAAGTTGGACGACTTTCTTCTAATTCTGAGTCTCGTCTAAAGAGCAAAATTAATAGACTTGCATCTGCTATGGAAAAAATGGTTGTCTCATATGCAAAATTCTTCTAATATGACCAATCTTATAGGGCCCTCTGCTTCTGTTACCCCATAAGCTAACTCTTCTGCTCTAGTAGGGCCACTCTGCTCTATTTGCTCTCTAGCAACACATGGTACTAACTCTTGCCCTACATTAATGATGGAGTTGAATCTTGTAACGCGATATACCCTTCTAAGCCAATAACTCAAGGTAGCCAAAAATATTATCCTTACTCTAATACATATAATCCTGGATGGCGTGATCATCTAAATCTTCGATATGGAAATGGCCAAGCTCAGTAAGCACAATTCAATCAAAGTAGAAATTCTAGTGGCAAGATGTTTCAGCAAGTTAGACAATCAATAATAGTCCAAGATGAAGGTTCAAAGTTAGAAAGCAAGATAGATGCTATGATGAAAATCCTAATGCAACAACAACAACAACATAGACAAGAAATTCAAGCTCTTCATACTTAAATGGGTTAACTATCTAATGTACTTAGTAATGTATAGAGTCAAGGTTCAAGAAGGCTTCTATCTCAAGTGGTAACCAATCCAAATGTTGGACCTCAGCAAAATCCTAATATTGGTGGAGTTAATGCTATATCTCTCTGACGTGGAAAGATAATCCCTTCTGTAGATCCTATTACCACCAATACTTCAAAAGACATAGAAGTTGTTGATAAATCTCCTTCTACTCTTCCTTCTACTTCTATATCTTAAGATCAGTCCACTTTATCAAAAACATAAGTGGTGCCTCATGAAGAAAAAGAAAAGGATAAGGAAGGAAACCAAGTGATCAAGCTAGCCCTATCTTTTCCCACCATAGTAGCTAAGGCTGAAAGGAAAAAGAAGGAAGCTGAGATGTTTAATGAAGTCTATAATATCTTCAAGAAGGTAGTGATCAATGTTCCACTAGTTGACTTAGTCGCACAAGCGCCTAAATATGCAAAGTTCTTGAAGGAGTTATGTACAACAAAGAGAAAATTTAAGCATCAAGGAAAGGTTGACTTAGGGGTAGTCATCTCCTCTCTTTATCAAATGCCAATGCCAGTGAAGTGCAAGGATCCTGGTAGCTTTCTCATACCTTGCACTATTGGTGACATTGAATTCTTAGATGCCTTAGCAAATTTGGGAGCAGCTATCAATGTTACGCCAAAATTAGTCTTTAATCAACTTAAGGGTGTAGAACTTAAGAGCACAAATCTCATTGCATCCCTTGCTGACAGACATTGTACAGTCCCAAAAGGTGTCTTGGAGGACATCTTGGTTAAGGTAAAAGATTTCATATTCCCTACAGACTTTTATGGTCTTAATATCGATAATGGTAGGTTTAGGTAGAAAGGACATTCATCTTTGATTTTAGGTAGGCCTTTCCTTAAAACTACTAGAGCTATGATAGATATGCATGCTGGTAGCCTTACTCTTGAATTTACTGGTGAAACTATTAGATTTAATGTGCTTGAATCCATGAGACATCCCCCTGATGATTGTGCTGAAATAGATGTTAATGTTGTTGATGCTATTATGGATGATTCTATTGTAGATCTTAGAGATAGCATGCTTAATAGATCCGATGATATTGTCAGTTTAGATGATACATCTCTTGTTTATGTGCTAGAATATGTAGTTGTGACACATGTGTTGATCTTGATAATACTGATATTGATATTTTCACTAATGCTATTGAGATTATGAGACATTCTAGACATGATCCTTCTGTGCCTAATTGTAGCATTAGCAATTCTAGTGATCACATATCTACTACTTCTATTGATTCCGATGGACTTTTTTAGTTACTTAGTGTGATTGATGCCATGAATAAAATTGATTTATCTTCACTCCCTGACTCTAAATTATTGATTGACATTGATCATGTATGTGATAGTGAGATTTCTGATTCTAATTCTATCTCTGATATGAGTGCTACTGAGGGCACTATTGCTGTTGATTGTGATGTGTTATTGATTCTTCTGCTCTTGCAATTTCTACTAACACTCCCCAAGGTAGGAAAGTGTGCTCTTCTGTTTGTGAATATGTTATGCAGGTTTCTAGTTTGACTGATATTGACTTGAAGCCGCTCATACCTTCAATTGAGCATGCTCCAACCTTAGAGTTAAAGTCACTTCCTGACTCATTGAAGTATGTTTATTCGGGGAAGTACGACACATTTCCTATGATTGTAGCTAGTAACATAGCTGCTGATGAGGAAGCCCGCCTCCTAGAGGTACTTAGGAGACAAATGAAAGCTATTGGATGGACTATTGCTAATATCCCTAGAATCAGCCTAAATATTTGTATGCATCAGATCCTATTAAAAGATGGTGCCAAAACTGTGCGACAGCCACAGAGATGACTCAATCCATTGATCCTTGATGTGGTAAAGAAAGAGGTCTCTAAACTTCTTTCAATAGGTATAATCTACCCTATTTATGATAACCAGTGGGTAAGTCCAGTTCAAGTGGTGCCTAAGAAAACTAGTATTACAGTTGTCCATAATGACGAAGGTGAGCTAGTTCCGACTAGAGTCTAGAATAGTTGAAGAGTATGTATTGACTATAGAAAATTGAATTCTGTAACTAGAAAGGATCACTACCCCTTCCTTTTATAGATAAGATGTTAGAAAGGTTGGCTGGTAGATTACATTACTGTTTTTTGGATGCTTTTTCTAGATATTTTGATATTTTTATTGCCTGTGAGGATCAGGATAAAACCACATTCACATGTCTATTTGGAACTTTTGCATATAGACACATGCCATTTGGCTTATGTAATGTACCAAGAACTTTTCAGCGTTGCATGGTTTACATATTCTCTGATTTTCTTGAGCATTTCATGGAAGTTTTCATGGATGATTTCACTATTTATGGTAATTCTTTTGATGCACGCTTAGCTAGTTTGGATAAGATTTTGGAAAGATGCATTCAATATAATCTTGTGTTGAATTTTGAAAAATGTCATTTCATGGTTAAGAAAGGAATTGTTTTGGGTCATATTGTTTCATATGATGGTATTGAGGTTGATAAAGCTAAAGTTGATATTATTTCATATCTTCCATATCCTTCTTGTGTGAAAGATGTACGCTCTTTTCTTGGGCATGCTGGATTTTATAGACGATTTATCTAGGATGTTCGTAAGATAGCATTGCCATTGTCTCATTTATTATAGAAAGATGTGGGTTTTGTTTTTGACAATGCTTACAGGTATGCATGGGATGAGTTAAGGAAGAGACTCACTACACCCCCCATTATTCAACAACTTAATTGGAGCCTTCCATTTGAGCTCTTGTGTGATGCTTCAGATTATGTATTAGGTGTTGTTCTTGCCCAGGAGTAGAAAAGAGACAACATATCATAGGCTATGCCTCTCAAATATTAGATGCTGCTCAAGCTAACTACACTACCACAAAGACAGAGCTATTTGCATTCGTCTTTGGTCTAGAGAAGTTTTGATCCTACATCCTTTACACTAAGGTGATTGTCTTTACAGATCACTCAGCTATCAAATACTTATTCAAGAAATCGGACTCTAAATGTCGCCTCATCAAGTATTGCCAGCATTCAAAAGTAGTCATAAAAACATGTAGAGGTAAGCGTAAGCTTTAATTTGAATAAATTATTTTGTAGTTTTGATAAGTTCTCATGAGTTTTGTGGGGGAAGGCCTAGGGTTAGGCCATGTTGGAATTTTAGAGGAATAATGATGTTTTGATTATATATTTTTGGTTAAATGATGATTTATGATGATATTAGACTAGTTTGATAGGGAAACTACAAAATTGTTGATTGTTGGGTTGAAGTTTCTAGGAGACAATCTGTTTGTGAAGAAATTTTGAATTTCCAAATCGTGTCCAACAATTGTGATATTTTCCATATTGGTAGTAGACATCCTAATCATTAAAATGATATATTGAATGCATTGATTGGTTGTCTAGGGTAGTAAGTTATGCAGTTTTAAAGTCTAGGTACTGAATCTGAAATAATTTCTGTGGCAGCGAGGATTGTTTGAGGTTTCTAGAATTTTATTACTATAAGTGGAACTGGGTGATAATTTTCTATTAAAGAGGACTTAGAAAGTTTTAATTAGGACTTTGAACCACTCTTTTTTGGATTTTTATATTTTTTAAAGTTCAGCCAAGAAATAGGGGAAATATGGAAATCTAGGTTTTGGTTATGACCAAGCATCAGGACTGTTTCTTGGCTGCAGCCCAAACGTTTTTTACCTTTCTTGGCTATGGCCAAACCCCCTATTTTAGCACTCCATATTTTCTAAATGATGTTGATTGGTCTAGCCTTGCCCAACCCTATAGGCATTTTTTTGGGCTTCCAATGGCTACCTAAGTGACTCAAATGATAACCAACAAGTTCAAAACAAAGGATAAACATGGGGATAGGTCAAGAATAACTTAGTTTACATTATGTTAAAAGTATTAGACTAAGTAATGATGTACCAATCATAAATTTTGATTATAGGATCGGATAGCTGTCTGGGATCTAAGACCTGCCTAAGCTTGAAGAGATAATTAGACACCTTTAGGTAAATTGATGAGGTAGTATCTCTTTCTTTCATATGTTATGAGATACGTTGCATGTTTATGGTTTCATTATGAGTTTTAGAAGCATTCACAGTTTGTAAGGTGGTCACTCAGGGCCTGTTGTTCAGGTGGATGCCTGGGCCATGACAATTACTATTATGCATGAGTGGAATCCTGGGGCCTGTTGCATGGGTAAGCACTCGAGGCCAAGTGATTTATATACCTAACACTATGGTAATGTGATATGTTGCATGATATGTTTTGAATATTGATTGCTATTTTCATTATATATGATGACTATGTGGCATGTTCTGTGTTCTTGTATATATATGATTGATTACCTATTACTACTGAGATTCTTTTGAATCATATATATGATTGAATGCCTGTTACTATTGAGATTCTTTTGAATCTCACTCTTTTCCTATAACAACTATAGTATAGGCTGGCAGCTCAAGGGGTAAGAAGGTAAACCCAAACAACTAGAGGACAAAGCTGAGAGATGTTATTTTTTGTTGGTTGTCTATTTTGGTGCTATGTATGATGTATATAGTTGGAAGACATAATGATAGTACCATGGTAGAACCAGCAGTAACTAATGATTAGGTAACTTAGTTGAACAACGCTTTTGTACAATAAAGGATCATTAACCAATCTATGAAATGTGACACTTAAGCAGAGAAACACTGGTAAAACTTTAATGAAAAGAATTAAGAGCCTATGAAACTTAGCAAAGCAATTAACCTTTACGAAAATGTTTTGAAAAGTTTTAATTTCTTCTGAAAAACCCTTTCAATTACAAGTTCTAGCCCAAATTTGAAGTTGGGATTTATAACTGCCTTCTAAAGTATATTTGTTCTAAGACTGAATTCCTGGTTAAATGGTTCAATTCACTATGCTTTTGCACTCATCCGGCTTATAAAGTAGAAGGTATTACATGAGGCATTCTTAATTTGAAAAGTGATTGATCATGATTTGAGTTAATAGGCTAAGTGGTAATGAATTTGACTTTAGTGGATTTAGGCTAGTAATCATATAGACCTAGTGAGATTTTGAGCCTAATGCATTTTTTGAGTGTGTACCCCTATCTCTTTACTTGATCTAGAACTTGACTTTAATCTTATTTAAGGCAACATTTTATGCATGTGTATTCATAAAAATGATAAAGGCATTCATTTTATTTTAGCCAGATAAGCCAAAAAGCCTAGCCTTTTCATACATATACCCTTTGAGACTATATTCTTTCCATTTTGTCTACAACCATAGGTGTGTAAAAAAAATCTCTACCCTTTTAAATATCTTGGAAGTTAAAGAGCATTGCATTATACCTGTTTTGGATGGATGAACATGTATAAAATTAGGAATTGGGTCATTGTGAAAAATATGGTAGGTTATCTTGAAAAGGAAAAAAAAAGCAATAAGATTCCATTCCACAGGTTTAAACCGTGCTTAATAACCGGGGATCTTAATTACCAATGTTGATATTCACATCAAATGGCCAATAAGAGCTATGAGCGTACTAGTAGCATCTTGGTTCTCATTGAGTTATAAATGTTTGAGTAACTGGGCCTTTGTATAACCAATATATAGGTTCGCATCAAAAGAGCATATATATGACAGCCCAAGAAAGTTAGAAAAAAAAAAAGAATAATGACCCAGTTCAGGTTTGGTTTGGTTTCTTTCATCTTGTATTCTTTGTTGCATAATTCTCTTTATCGTCTAAGATATTCAACTTTGTTTTACCGAACACCATATCCTTTCTTTCTCAACCTTAGCCCCATTACAACCTAATAAAAGTCCTTTCGATTTATGTTTGCATTTGCTTTACTAGTAGTAGATAACTTAGATTAATATCAAGCCTATGGAAAGAGTACTGGATAGGGTGGTTTTTAGTTTAAACACAGGCCTATACACTTTTGAGTTATGAGTGGTATACATATTATCCTTAATGAGGGTTTCTTGCTTACGTTCCCTTTGTCAAGTAAATTGCCATGATGTTTGTTTTCTTGATTCTTGAGAAGATCACTTGGATAAGAGAGGTGTTGAAATGCTTTTGTTTACTTTTTGCTTGTGATTGGAACATTCACCTTTGAAGCTTTTGTTTTGTTTTGTTATTCTCCCTTGGTCTTTATTTGTTTTTCCCGGGAGTGCAAATGATAAGTGTAGGGGAGTTAATAAATCCCAAAATTTATATATTTTGTCCCACCTTGTTCATTTATTTTGTGGACTATTTTAGGCTAATTTGGATTTATTAGATAATATTTGGATTGTGAGCAAATTTTAGGAAATAATATAAATCTAAATTGATTATGAGATTATTGGGCATAAATTGTTAATATTTTGATTGCTATATTGTGATTGGAAAATATTTCCTAATATAAATAAATCACGATTTAATTTGATTCTTGCAGGGCAAGGAAAACCATATTAGAAGATCCTATGGTGCAGAATTTGTCTTGGAAGCAAAAGAGAATCTAATGGTTGGAAGTTCTTGAACTATTTAAATTTTAATGAGCTCAAAATTGGTATCCAAAACCCTCTCTTCCTCCTATTAAATCTACACTAGCTGCCACCTTAAAGAAAAAGAGACGCTGAAAATTGACGGAAGGAGATTTGGGAGGTCAAGGCACTGAAAGAAGGAAGGCAATCACAATCTCTCAAGCTATTCAGCACATTATTATCCATCATCACCTCCTCATTCTCTCTCGCCCTCTCTCTCTCTCTCTTTGCCACTCCCATAATTTGTAACCCTCTCCGTAATTATATCCAAAATACGCGATTGAAATGAAATAAAGACCAATAATAATCAAAACTCATTTAAAATCCCATCCTTGAGATAGGGTTTTCACAAATACCTTTTAAAATCTAATTAACTTGGTCTCATATTCACATTTCGAATACAATTACTATGCGAAGATAAATCACATTCATATAAATATTAGAGTACACAACATAATCATCCCGGTAATCCTGGGTACATACCTTCGCTAAAGATACACAGGGCACAATTGCCCATTACAATTCTTCAAATAGGGATTACACAATCTCATCTCAAATTCATAACCCTATATTCAACCGAATCATATACAGTCTTCACAACTCATTGATAACCAACTACCAACTCTCATCTCGAAGGAGTCCTAGCCGCTCCCTCCACGAGCCACTTGCCTTGTCTAAATTGTTGGTAGGGGAGGGTGAGATTCAAGAGAATCTCAATAGGGAAACATTATCAATATGCAGGCAAGATAAGTGTTTAATGCATGATATGCTTGCATCATATAACTCATGCACACATACAATGACAAATCTATAAGCTCAATGCTTCGAACGATACACATATGGCCATAGCATATATTGAAACATAGCTTCAAATCATTCATACATGTTCCAAATAATCAAGCTAAGCAATAACATGCATCAACACATTAATACAGTTATCAGAACATGTAATATCCCAAAAAGTGATTAAGGGCTAATGACTTCAAAAGTGAATGTAATTATTGCTGAATAAACACTTTTGGAGAATGGGTGATGGGAATTTGGATGTTTTAATGATTCCAATTGCTTCCTTGTGAAAATTCGTGTGGGGAGAGTGTTTATTGTGAAATTGGAACCATTGGGAACAATTGTGCAAAAGTTGGAAACTCTGTCCATTGAAACTCTGTACAGGGCAGTCGATTTGTATGGACGTTTTAAATAGGCAAATGGTGTCTAAAAATTCTGAATTTTCCAGTCTTAAAGTGTTAGATCCCAAGTTTTGATGATAACAAAAAGACAAGCATGTGTAAATCATGTCTTTAGGAGATTAAGAAAAGTTTACAAAGTTACCAAATGCATAGAGGAAGTTTTCTGATAACTGCTGTGAAATTGCACTGGAGTGCTGGAGCATGGATTTTGCACTCGAGCATAGATCTTCTCTGTGCTCGAGCAGGTGCGAGTGAAAGCCTGAAAGTGTGCACTCGAGAGACATTCCTTTGTTATGTTCACTGGATCACTCGAGCACCAAGGTGTGCACTCAAGCAGAGAAGTCATTCTCACTCGAGCACATGCGAGTGAGGGTCTGCGAGTGCTTGGCCGAGAGCAAGTAATAGTATGCTTCCTTCATTCACTCGAGCAGAGACATCAATGCTCGAGCATGAGCATTTTGTGCTCGAGCAAGGTACTGCGAGTGCTTGGCCGAGAGTCATGAAGATCAGAGAAGTGCAAGTGTGCTCGAGCACACCCTTATATGCTCGAGTAACACATCAATGCTTGTGAGTGAAAATTCTATCAATCTCCAAATCTCATGCGAGTGCTTGTTTAAAAGGTATAATTCTTGAGAATATTCTTCTCACTTGAGCAGGAGTCTGTGTGCTCGAGTGAGGGCCCACATCACCTGCGAGTGATAATTTTATCCCTCTGAATTCCTGATGCGAGTGATGGTATTGAGAGCATATTCCTGGAGAATATGTGTCTCACTCGAGCAGGAGTATGTGTGCTCGAGTGAGGGACCATATCACCCGCGAGTACAAATTCTCACTCTTGTCAAAATGGTATGCGGTTGATGACCCGAGAAGACACTCCCAGAGGAAAATGTAAGATCACTCAAGCAGAGGAAGTTGTGCTCGAGTGAGACCCCTCTTCACCCGCGAGTGAAGATTCTGTCTCTCTGAATTCTATGCAAGCACAACCCGATAACAGAAGCATATGAAGGAAATAGGAGATCACTCGAAGTGAGCCTTTCATGCTCGAGTGATGCCCTGCTTGAACACCAAAAATGCCAAGTCTCACAACGTTCATTCCGAATATGGTTTATTGTTATTTATTCATATCATCATTACTTATTATCATTGTTTAACATTACTTTGAATGTATTATAAGTGTGATACAGGAAAATGAACACGTTCGCACCTACCGCATTATCAATATTCAAACATGCGCGTGTTCTCCTACAGTTGGAAAAGTCCCGCTCCTCAAATGTTGATTTTCCAAACGGGCAAAAACTGAAGCAACTATATATACAGAGATTCAAGGAGAACGTAAACAAGAACGTAGCACAAGAATTCACAAGCTTATACACGAGTCTCTGCTATTCATCATTTTCTCTGTATACACATTGATCTTCAGTGTTTATTCATTTGCTCTGTAAGAGAGTCTTCATACAATTCAAATTCTACGTTTACGTGATCTCAAGGTATTGGGACCTTGAGAGGGTAGTTTTTCCTTACGAGAGAAGCAGTTGAGAGAATTCCTTGTTGTGTCTTCCACTCATAAGCCTTATAAGATACAAGCAGGAGAAAACGTTGCTACTCGTAAGACTTACAGTGGTGTAAGCAGGAGAGAACATTGCTGCTCATAAGTCTTGTATACATAAGCAAGTGAGAAGGGTCATAGGTTGTTTTTCTGCACATAAGACTTGTCGTTAGGGGGATAGAAGTTTCTTGTTGAGAGAATATTTCTGCTCGTAGTCCGTTCAAGGACAATTGTTGTTTTGTGGCATTCTGAGAGCCCATTGAATCTTAGAGGTATAGTGAAAATCTCAGTAGGTCTTGATCTCTGAGGACTGGACGTAGGGCTGGTTGTCAAGCGAAAAATTTATAACATCACCCAATTCACCCCCCTCTTGGGTGAAGCTTGCATCTTACATTTGGTATCAGAGCCTCATCTTCTCCGAAGAGCCGAACAGCTTGAGATGGATCCGACAAATGGCAACAATAGGTGAAAATATCCTTCCAGACGGAGCTTCAATCACTAGACCTCCTGGTTTTGCTGGAGAACATTTTTCGTTCTGGAAAGCTAAATTCAGAGTGTTCGTGATGGCCAACGAGTACGGATTATGGAATGTTATACAAGATGGTGACTATATTCCAATGAAGAAAATCGAAGATAGAGCAGTTAAAAAGAGCCCAGATAAGTTTGATGAGAATGACAAAAGGTTAGTGACATTAAATAGTAAAGCCATTTTAATGATACAGAGTGCTCTTAGTCAAAAAGAATATTTTCGTATATGTACTCTACCCACTGCCAAAGATATGTGGGATGCTCTTGAAATTGCTCATGAAGGTACATCTGGAATCAAACAAAATAGAATCAATACTTTAGTTACAGAATATGATTTATTTCGTATGAAATCTGGAAAAAGTATATCAGAATTTGAACTAAGGTATACTCATCTTGTTAATCAATTATCTGCTCTTGGAAAGTCGTTTGATCAAAATTCCCAGGTAAGAAAGATTCTTAATATTCTTACGAAAGAGTGGGAAGCAAAGGTGACAGCCATCGAAGAAGCTAAAGGAGAATCTATGAGATCCGTAGCTGCTCTCTTTGGAAGTCTTTCTGAATATGAAGGTAAATTGAGATTCAAAAAGGAACTTGAAGAAGTCGATGATAAAAAGAAAAAGGGAGTTGCACTTAAAGCTATCAAAGAAGAAGAAGAAGAAACTACCGAGAATGAAGATGTCCCTAATGATGATGAAATGGGAATGATCGTGAGAAAATTCAAGAAATTCTACAGAAGAGGTCAAAGGAATTTCAAGAACTATCAAGGTGGACCAAGCAAGAAAGAAAATAAAGAACAACAAACAGTATGCTATGAATGTGGGAAACCAGGACATATCAAATCTGAATGTTTCAGAAACAAAGACAAAAAGAAGCTGAAAAAGAAAGCATATATATCATTTATTTGGGGTGATAGTTCGTCAGACGAAGAAAGTGACAGCGACGAAGTAGCAAATCTATGCTTGGTAGCTAAGGAAGAAGAATCAGACTCTGAGGTAAGTGATTCTGAACCCTCTTATGATGAATTGTTATCTGAATATAATGCATTGCATACAGAGTTCATCAAAGTTGCTAAAGAAATGGTTAGTTATAAGAAGAAAGTAAAAGAATTAGAAAGTAATGTCATATCATCATATGAAATGTGTAAAGAGAAAGATAAGAAAATAGAAGATTTAACAAAGATTGTTGAAAAATTTACTAAAGGAAGTGAAACTCTCAAAGTTATTTTAAATTCTCAGAAAGTTTCATTTGATAAATCTGGAATTGGATATAATTCTGTGCATGATAAGAATAAAAGATATAAGAAGAATAGTAGAGACTATCTTAAATATTTCAGGAATACTGTGCATACATCGAATCCATTTGCATCATGCAATTATTGTAAAAGGAAAGGACATTATACTTCATCGTGTTATTTCAAAAAGGGACAGGTTGTTGGAACATATAAATGGGTTCCGAAAGGGACACATACTTCAAATACTAACCTCAAAGGACCCAAGAAAGTGTGGGTACCTAAAACTTGATCATCTTATTCTAGGTATGTCTCAAAGCATCTCGAGCGAACAAATGGTATATTGATAGTGGATGTTCAAGACACATGACTGGTGACAAAAATAAGTTCACCATGCTTGAAACTAGAGAAGGAGGAAAGGTAACATTTGGAGGAAATCAATCTGGACGTATTGCTGGAATTAGTGAAGTGGGAAGAACCGATGGCGTTCAAATCAACGGAGTATATTATGTTGAAGGATTATGCCACAATCTCTTAAGTGTAAGTCAAAGCATTGACAAAGATAACTGGGTGATTTTTGACTCAAAAGAATGCTTGATAGTAAGCAAGAAAGATCTACCCCTAAACAAAGAAACTATCAAGGCAAAGATCCGAGCTCAAAGGGACGGTAATTGTTATACTATTGATTTAAATTCAAATTCCTCTGAATATTGTTTTCTTAGTCGATCAGAGGAAAGTTGGTTATGGCATAAGCGTTTGGCTCATGTCAATATGAACCAACTTGACAAATTGATTAGAAAAGACTTAGTTGTTGGTCTTCCGAAACTCAAATTCAAAGACAACATGATTTGTGAAGCATGTCAAAAAGGCAAACAAACTAAATCTTCTTTTAAAACAAAATATGAAATTTCTACTTTAAAACCTTTACAATTACTTCATTTGGATTTGGTAGGACCTGCAAGAGTAAAAATTTTTGGAGGAAATTTATATACGTTAGTAATTGTTGATGATTTTACAAGATTTGCATGGACTATATTTATTGCCTAAAAAGAAGAAACTTTTGCCGAATTTATTATGTTTGCCAAAAAGGTTCAAAATGAGAAAGGTATTTCTATTGTCTCTATTAGAACAGATCATGGAGGAGAATTTGATAATCAATTGTTTGAAGATTACTGCAACAACGAAGGAATAGATCACAACTTCTCAGCCCCTAGAACACCTCAACAAAATGGAGTAGTGGAAAGGAAGAACAGAGTTCTTACAGAAATGGCAAGAGCATTACTTAATGAAAAAGAAATGTCACAAGTGTTCTGGGCAGATGCAATGAGTACTGCATGCTATATTTCAAACCGAGCATATATCCGCAAATCACTTGGAAAGACGCCATATGAACTTTACAAAGGAAGAAAGCCAAATATTGCTCATCTTCATATCTTCGGGTGTAAGTGTTTCATTCACAATAATGGTAAAGAAAACTTATGTAAATTTGATTCAAAGTCTGATGAAGGTATATTTCTAGGATATTCTAATAGAAGTAAGGCTTATAGAGTTTTCAATAAAAGAACATGTACTATTGAAGAATCTATTCATGTTGTGTTTGATGAAATTGAATCTCAGACAAAACTTAATGATGAAGAAGAAATGGATTCAATCAAGAAAAACAAATCTATTTCAAAGCAAGATGATTTTGAAACAAATGATTTTCAAAATTTAGAAGATGTCGATGATCATGCTCAACCTAAAGCATGGAGACATATGAAGGATCATCCAATTGATCAGGTTATAGGAGATATTCATGAAGGTGTCAAAACCAGAAATAAAATTCTCAATGAGGTAACTTTTTCTGCTTTTATTTCTGAAATTGAGCCTTCTAATATAGAAGAAGCTTTGTCTGACAATGATTGGGTGATTGCTATGCAAGAAGAACTAAATCAATTTCAAAGAAATCAAGTTTGGGATTTAGTTCCTCGACCTAAAGATCATACGGTTATAGGGACTAAATGGGTTTTCAAAAACAAACTTGATGAATCAGCAATCATTGTGAGAAATAAAGCAAGATTGGTAGCCAAGGGCTATAATCAAGAAGAAGGTATTGATTATGAGGAAACATATGCTCCAGTGGTAAGATTAGAAGCAATACGAGTACTCCTAGCTTTTGCTTGCATCAAAAGTTTTAAACTTTATCAAATGGATGTGAAAAGCGCTTTTCTAAATGGTTATATTATGGAGGAAGTTTATGTAGAACAGCCTCCTGGTTTTGAAGATGAAACAAAACTTGATCATGTCTTCAAACTTAAGAAAGCATTATATGGTTTGAAACAAGCACCCAGAGCCTGGTATGAAAGACTAAGCAAATTTCTTCTTGATCAAGGTTTTGTCAGAGGTAAAGTTGATACAACTTTATTCATCAAACATGACAAAAATGATATTCTAATTGTTCAAATTTATGTTGATGATATTATTTTTGGTGCTACTAACGAATCTATGTGTCAAGAATTTTCTAAGATTATGTAGGGAGAATTTGAAATGTCCATGATGGGAGAATTGAACTTCTTTCTTGGACTTCAGATCAAACAAAAGAAGAATGGTATATTTATATCTCAGACAAAGTATTTGAAAGAGTTGTTGAAGAAATATGGATTAGATAATGCTAACGGAGCTGATACTCCAATGAGTTCTACAACATTGCTGGATGCTGATGTAAAGGGACCTAGCTTCAACATCACAAAGTATAGAGGAATGATTGGTTCGTTACTCTATCTCACAGCAAGCAGGCCAGATATTCAGTTCAGTGTAGGAATGTGTGCAAGGTATCAATCCAATCCTAAGGTATCTTATGCAGAGACAGTAAAAAGAATTTTTAAATATCTAGGAGATACTTCAGAGCTTGGTCTTTGGTATCCGAAAAGAGGGAACGAGTATTTAATGGCATATTCAGATTCAGATCACGGTGGATATAAAACTGATAGAAAGAGTACTAGTGGTCAATGTCAATTTCTCGGAGGCTCTCTAGTGTCATGGTTTAGCAAGAAGCAGAATATAGTTTCATTATCTTCAACTGAAGCTGAATATATAGCTGTGGCAAGTTGCTGTTCTCAAGTGCTATGGTTAAAACAACAACTTCAAGATTTAGGAATTTATTTAAAAGAAATTCCAATTTATTGTGATAACACTAGCACGATAACCTTGGCAAAGAACCCTGTACAACATTCAAGGACCAAGCATATAGACATTCGACATCATTTCATTCGAGATCATGTTCAAAAGAGAGATGTCAAAATGGAATTCATACCAACTCATCTTCAACTTGCGGATATTTTCACAAAACCAATTGCAAAAGATCAATTCCTATATATTCGAAGAGAATTGGGAATGGTTAATCCCAATGAGTTGTAAGTTTTCTTGTTAAAAAGATTAATTAAATGTTTCTCTTTGATGATAACCATACTGACTTTAGCATCGGAGTGTTCAAAATTTGTTTTTGCAGGACTGTCACTCGAGCACTGAGGGTGCTGCTCGAGTGATGAGCTGTGTCACTCGAGCACAAGCAGCTCTGCTCGAGCACAACACTATTAAAAATGCTCTGCTTTATGACATGAAAAACAGAGGTTAACAGAGGAGATGAGAATATCAAGAGACTATATCAAAAGCAATAGTGAGAATTGAACTCACTCGCGAGTGAGGAACTCTCACTCGAGCATGATATGAACATGCTTGAGGTGAGGAGTGCCTGCTTGAGTGAAGAAGAAGAATTTCTTCTCAAAAGCTATCCAAATCATGGTTACTCAAATGATCTTGGAGGATTTGAGTACAAAGATACAAAAATATGTCAAGAAATCCATAATCCAGGTACGTTTTACATGTTTCTTTATTTTTCCAGAAGATCACTCGAGCACAGATAGAACACACTCGAGCACAGTATGAACATCACTCGAGCACTAGGGTTCATGCTCGAGCACTGTCACTTATATCAGTTACGGGGGAGCTCAGAACGTCGCACTCCTTGCTCTCACTCGAAGTGCTCTCTCACTCGAAGGTCACATCTCTTCACCTTCAACCGTTTCTCTTCATTCAATCGCGTCCTTCTACCTCAAATCGCCGTTACAACCTTTCATTTTTCTATAAAAGGTGATTTTTACTCTTTGCTTGTTACATTCGGTGCCCTAAACTCTCTGAGTTCTTGCTTTTCTCTCATTTTCTCTACAATGGCAAGAACCAAAATACCTACTATTCCTCAAAGATCTCAATCTCCTTCTCCTACTCATTCTGCTGCTAGTGTATCTGGTACCCCTGAACCAACACCTCCCTCTCCAAAAATTTCTTCCTCACCGTCACCACCTCCTAAGCCTAAAACCAAAAAGAGGACTCCGGCTAAGAAACCTTACCCAAAACCTCAGGTTTCAAAGAAAGATCAACCTCCTCAAAAGAAACCAAAGGGAGTGGTGTTCAAGGAACCTATAATCACCCGGTCTCAATCCAAAGAGGTTCAAGGAAAGGGGAAGAAGAAGGAGTCAAAATAACCCCAATCATCTTCTTCCTCTGGGGATACCTTCAGTAGACAACTCCGGGAAGCAATAGAGAAATCCAAACTGGACAAGATAATTGGGAAGATTGCTTCTCAAGCCGGTGTTTCAAGTTCACATCAAGATAGGCAACCAAGTGCCTCTGCTTCAAGAGCACCTTCTGCCTCTCAAGCACCAGTGGATGACCAACTCACCAGTCCTCCTGAGGGATTCAATGTTGATGAACTTAAGGCCTTGCCTCAGAAGGTATATGATGATGAATTTAAACATAGACATTTCTGTCCTGTGGTATATGTGGATCTGGATTACCTGAAAAAGAATTGTCACTTGGATTTATACCCTTATCTTCAATACTATGCTCCCTGGCTAGATATCCATTTGCCATATTCTCCTACTGTTGTGAAAACCTTTTATTGCAACATGAAGTCTCATAATATTAAGTCTAGATCTGGTGAGTTGATTGAAGAAGTAGTATCTACTACTATTAGAGGAAAATTTATTATGATTTCTGCCAAGATCATAAATGACTTACTTGGTTATGTTGCACCTCCTCCTGATCCACCCTCTTTCTCTGCCAATGAAGTTTTTAAAATTCTGAGACCAAAAGACCCCATTGGCCCCCTCATTTTCAAACCTATTGATATGCCTGATACTCACAGAGTCCTTCATTATATATATTCCTGGAGCATAGTCAATAAGTCCAAAAATTTTACCCACTTTGCTCAAAAGGATTATTATTTGTTGGCTTCTTTGGTTGCCGGGCAACAAAGAAATGTGGGGGAGATTATTTTTAACGAGATGAGAAGGTTTCATTTTTCTTCAACAAGATCCACAACTATACCATACCCTCAGCTTGTTTCTTTCATTTTGATGAAAAACAAAATTTGGTATTTGGAAGGAACTGAAAGGGTACTCATCTCAAGGTTTGGTAAGACTTAGTTAACTCACATGGGTATCAATCTTCCGGTGAGTCGGACCAAAGCCACATCCAAGAGGGAAGCCACTCCATCCAGAGGTGATGAGGCACAATCATCTGCTCAAGGTCCTATTCCTCCTCCTTCCTTTCTCAATGCCTCTCTTTCAAACCATGTTTATGAGGCAATTAATCAAGCTGTATCAAGTTTGAAGAAGGAGTTAGTGACTGAGTATGAAAAGCTTATGGAGAATATGGAAGCACAAGTCATTAAATTGGTAGACAAGGCCAATCTTAACTTTGAACTGATATTCAAAACTCAGGATGAGATGTCACAGAGGATCACTAATATGGAGACCTTCATGTGCTCACATTTTCCCTCTTTATCTTCCGGGGTGCCTCCTGAGACCACTCATACCTCACCACTTCATCCACAGACTCATGTACTTTTCACCGATCCAGAGTCTAATGTAGATATTACTTTTGATCAGTCGCCTTCAATACCTCCCTCATCTTCTGTACCACAGTCAACATCTCCTCCTGATCAACCCATTGACCCTCTCACTGCCATGGTGTCCTTTGTTCCACCTCCTCAGCCCCCTTCTAAAGTTGACAAAACGGGGGAGAAGGATGTGTGATGTTTTCTGAGCTTCTGTAGGGTGTATTTGGGTGTTTGGGTAGATTTCTGTATTGGGTAGGATTTGATGTTATTTGATGTTATTATGTTATTTGAATTGAAGTTAATATTAATGAAGTTTTTCTTTTAAATTTCAAGTTATTATCAAGTTTAAATGATGTTTCAAATTGTTAAAGTTATATACCTCATACTATGCTTATCTTGGTTGTTAAGTGTCTGGAAGAAACATTGCAGGAAAATTTAAACTTGAAGCCAAAACTTGATATGCATTTGGAAACATTGAAGAATTTCAAAGATTTTCAATCTCAATCAATTTTACTTAAATTTTCATCACAAAGGTTTTGTCATCATCAAAAAGGGGGAGAATGTTAGATCCCAAGTTTTGATGATAACAAAAAGACAAGCATGTGTAAATCATGTCTTTAGGAGATTAAGAAAAGTTTACAAAGTTACCAAATGAATAGAGGAAGTTTTCTGATAACTACTCTGAAATTGCACTGGAGTGCTCGAGCATGGATTTTGCACTCGAGCATAGATCTTCTCTGTGCTCGAGCAGGTGCGAGTGAAAGCCAGAAAGTGTGCACCCGAGAGACATTCCTTTGTTATGTTCACTGGATCACTCGAGCTCCAAGGTATGCACTCGAGCAGAGAAGTCATTCTCACTCGAGCATATGCGAGTGAGGGTCTGCGAGTGCTTGGCCGAGAGCAAGTAATAGTATGCTTCCTTCATTCACTCGAGCAGAGACATCAATGCTCGAGCATGAGCATTTTGTGCTCGAGCAAGGTACTACGAGTGCTTGGCCGAGAGTCATGAAGATCAGAGAAGTGCAAGTGTGCTCGAGCACACCCTTATATGCTCTAGTGACACATCAATGCTTGCGAGTGAAAATTCTATCCCTCTCCAAATCTGATGCGAGTGCTTGTTTAAAAGGTATAATTCTTGAGAATATTCTTCTCACTCGAGCAGGAGTCTGTGTGCTCGAGTGAGGGCCCACATCACCTGCGAGTGATAATTTTATCCCTCTGAATTCCTGATGCGAGTGATGGTATTGAGAGCATATTCCTGGAGAATATGTGTCTCACTCGAGCAAGAGTATGTGTGCTCGAGTGAGGGACCATATCACCCGCGAGTACAAATTCTCACTCTTGTCAAAATGGTGTGCGAGTGATGACCCGAGAAGACACTCCCAGTGGAAAATGTAAGATCACTCGAGCAGAGGAAGTTGTGCTCGAGTGAGACCCCTCTTCACCCGCGAGTGAAGATTCTGTCTCTCTGAAATTCTATGCAAGCACAACCCGATAATAGAAGCATATGAAGGAAAATAGGAGATCACTCGAAGTGAGCCTTTCATGCTCGAGTGATGCCCTGCTTAAACACCAAAAATGCCAAGTCTCACATCGTTCATTCCGAATATGGTTTATTGTTATTTATTCATATCATCATTACTTATTATCATTGTTTAACATTACTTTGAATGTATTATAAGTGTGATACAGGAAAATGAACGTTTGAAATCAGCTGTTACGGAGAAAGTCAAACAGCGGCAGACAACATGATTACAATCACGTTCGCACCTACCGCATTAACAATGTTCAAACATGCGCGTGTTCTCCTACAGTTGGAAAAGTCCCGCTTCTCAAATGTTGATTTTCCAAACGGGCAAAAACTGAAGCAACTATATATACAGAGATTCAAGGAGAACGTAAACAAGAACGTAGCACAAGAATTCACAAGCTTATACATGAGTCTCTGCTATTCATCATTTTCTCTGTATACACATTGATCTTCAGTGTTTATTCATTTGCTCTGTAAGAGAGTCTTCATACAATTCAAATTCTATGTTTACGTGATCTCAAGGTATTGGGACCTTGAGAGGGTAGTTTTTCCTTACGAGAGAAGCAGTTGAGAGAATTCCTTGTTGTGTCTTCCACTCATAAGCCTTATAAGATACAAGCAGGAGAAAAAGTTGCTACTCGTAAGACTTACAGTGGTGTAAGCAGGAGAGAACGTTGCTGCTCATAAGTCTTGTATACATAAGCAAGTGAGAAGGGTCATAGGTTGTTTTTCTGCACATAAGACTTGTCGTTAGGGGGATAGAAGTTTCTTGTTGAGAGAATATTTCTGCTCGTAGTCCGTTCAAGGACGATTGTTGTTTTGTGGCATTCTGAGAGCCCATTGAATCTTGGAGGTATAGTGAAAATCTCAGTAGGTCTTGATCTCTGAGGACTGGACGTAGGCCTGGTTGTTAGGCCGAACCAGTATAACTCTCTGTGTTCAAATCTTCTCAACTCTACTCTATCCACTATATTCTTCATATCACCATATCAAGCGAAAAATTTATAACATCACCCAATTCACCCCCCTCTTGGGTAAAGCTTGCCTCTTACATAAAGTTCAAATGCTACAAAATAGACATATAATTTGTGTCATTTCAATTTGTGAGCTAAAAGTTATGATTTTCCAAAGTTTGGGATGGAAACTGGAATCTGTTTTGGAGTAGTATGGACTTTTGTGCAATTCTGTATTTTTGAGGTTATTAAATGCAGTGATCCATATTTTTCCAATAAAGAGGACTTAAATAGCTTTCCATTGGCTTTGGGATCACCTCATTTTGATTTTTCTAGAATTAGTTATAATTTTTCAAAATTTGGGTAGAAATCTGCCAGAATTTTGTAAAAATCCGAAATTGATGGAAATTTAGTAAATAATTAGAAAATAATATTATATTATATTAAATCATCATCCACCTCCTCCAACAGCCCAAAATCGTGATATTCAGCTGCAACAAGAGAGAGAACGTGTGAGAAATTCTAGAGAGAGAAGGAGAAGAGAATTTGTACGGTAAGTCGATTTCTTCGGTAAATCCTTACCTAACGCATATAACTCCGCTCCTAAGCTATTCTTCTATATTCTTCAAGGTTTGTGGAGCACAAATTTGGGTGTTCCAAGTCTAGGGTTTTCAGCCACCTTGAGGAAAAGCTAGTAGGAGCTTGAGGTAACTTCTAAACTTTTGTATATTGCTTATTCTGGCTGCTATGGGCAATTTAATCGGTGAAATTTCACCGGATTGTCATTAGTTTTAAAGTTTGGAAATGATATGCCCTAGCGGTTATGCTACCCAAATTGGGTCTTAATGTTAGTTCTAACCTAATGTAATGATTAATAAAGTGGTTAGGAGTAGAAAGGAACACGTTTATGGAGCCAAAACCGAAAAACACCGATTCTTCCCAAAGTATGCCAAGATTTCGGCTAGGGCTAGATCTGAGGGTTAGATTTGGATTTTCAATGATTTGATGGTTCCATTGAGTTCAGGAGAAAAAATTAGGTGGGGTTACAGTTGGTCACTTTTTCGGAAAAGGCCGAAAAAGCATAATTACGAAAACGCCCCTAAGACCCTTAAAGTGAGGCTGCCAAGGGTAATGTTGTAATTTAACATTGAATTTGATAATTTTGAGTTCGGAAATGGATTCCTTGGGCGAAAATATGTCAGAATAGCCCATGTCAAAATTTCAGGAAAAGTACAGCCGGACCGGGTACGGCCGGGCCGGGTCCCCGGGGGCATTTTTGTAAATTTTCATAATAGGCTCATATAACCCCCAGAAACACTATGGAAGTTTCTAAATTGTATTTTGGAATTGTAGGACCAAGTTGTGAGCCCAGTGGCTAGCACGTTTTACGATGCACACTAAAAGGTGGTCTTTAAGATAGTACTCCCCAACCCTTTAGGCATGTGTCTAGGCTTCTAGTAGCCACCTAAAGAGTCCAAGTGATAACCAACTTTAAGTGTTCTGAATGTGAGAATTTGGAATAGAGAATGACTTGTCGTCTTTGACTTTGGTTTATAGGGTTCGACGTTTGCCCTAATCGCAAGCAACCTGTGCCGGCGCACGTCAGGAAAGAACAAGGTAGTGACTCTTTTCCCTTATACTATATGTGATACATGGTATGTTTGTTTGATCATTGTTTGTGTGTCTATCACCTGCGGCCCATCGGTGTTGACGGTGGGAGGATCGTACCTTCGGGACGATGGAATCCAGGGGATGAGACTATGTGAAAGCCGTAAGGCTATTTGTGAAAGCCAAAAGGCTATTTGTGTAACCTTCACCCGTGGCCCATCGGTGTTGACGGTGGGAGGTCCGTGCCTTCGGGGCGGTGGAATACGGGGGATGGGATTATGTGATTATGTGCATATTATTGGAAATTGTGCCCTAAGGGCCAATCATTGTACTTTAAACATTATTATTTTAGTGAAATTTCTCCATTCTGTTATCATATTATTTGCATGTTAACTGTGATAATTGTATCCTTGGATAATTCATAAAGATTGTCCTAAAATGTCCCTGGTCGGTCATCTATGCGGGAGCAGAGATGAAACAAGACCAGTATGACTTTGATAAGATATGGAGATACGAATCAAAGTCTTAGGCACTTGTAAGAGTACAAGGTGCTGGACCGACCCACTATGAGAAAGCTACATGGATCAAGTCATAAGCTTTTCTCATGTATAACCACGTCACAATGCCCTTAAACCTGAGGTCATCATGGATTCCTACATGAGAGTTGCTAAGCTTTGAACTAGTCAAAAGTCACTTTTGACCGGGTGATGATAAAGGCTACGATCGGGCTTGGTAGTTTTTCATGTAGAGGAATATGAATGATCAAGATGGAATTTGTCCCTTACATTAGTAGAGAGATATTACTGGGACCCTCGATGAGTGAGTCTGAGAAATGTATGGCCATACTATGATGAAAGGAGTTTCTGTCTCTGTTATCAGGCTACTCAGGAATCGAGAAAGTAATGATCAGGAACAAGAGGATGACATTTTCCATGCCTTATCCTTGATCGATATATCGTGTGACAAAAGGGACGTGACATGGTTGTATGATAGGTTGCATCGTGATAACGATCCTCATATGAATTGGGTAGTCGTAATGTCTTGCTAGAGGCCGCTTGCGACTTTTGGGTTAGTGTAGTTATTAGCCCACTGCCAACTTCATATGGGCCTACAGGGTCGCACACAAGAATGGCCCAACACAAGATAATGTTTGATTTAGGGTGGATGAATTTTATATTTATATATATATATATAATATAAAATTCATTAATAATATTATATAGATATATATATTTTTTCGAAATATATATCTCATATATATATTATATTATATTATTATATTGTGTTGGTTTTAAATTTAATTTATTAAGATATATTAAATTTAATAACTAACATGATAGAGATATAGTATCTCAGATTTAACTTATGAAGATAAATTAAATCTAATGGCTCTTTATTTAGATTAAATAAATAGGTTAAATTAAAACTGTTGGACAGATTTAATTTAAACCGAATTTATTTAATTAGCTCATCAAGATAATTAATTGTTAATTAATTTCGAAATTAATGATGATTAATTTTGAAATTTTAAAATAACCCTCATGGGTTATAAACTTGATAGAGCTGATAGACTCAGGGGACATCAGAATTGAGAGCCGCAAGTTAAACCCTTGGAGACATTAGTGGCGCTAGCACGCAGTCTCGGTTGGAGAGCATTTGTGTGGATACCGGTAGAGGGAGCGGACCTGACATGTTGGCTCCTAGAGATCGTGAAAACTCTGAATCATCAAAAAGGTATGAATCCTTCCAACTTGGTTTAAACGCCGTTGATAGATCCTTGATTAGGATCGGTGAAAATTTTTTTTTTAAAATTCTTCCGCTGTGCTTACCGATCCTTCACATATGTGGCAGCCTGCGTGCTGTGCTTTATGCTGTGATGTTGCTTGATGATTTTCTTGCATGCTTTGTGATTACATGTGGTATAAGTGATTTGTTACTACTGAGATTCTTTTGAATCTCATTCTTTCCATTGACTAACATTTCAGACAGGGCAAGTGGCTCCAAGGAGAAAGAACCACCAAGAGCAGCTAGGATCTGGTAGAGATGTGTTGTTAGGTTGTTGGTTATCTATTTTGGACTTGGGGTTACAGTTTATTTTTGAAATGTAGATATTATGTTGATGTTGGTCATGTAATCCCTTAGTTGGAACTTATAACCCTTAGTTTATACATGTATGAAACCCAGGAGTTGCCGGGAATTTGGCTATGCAATCCGATATGTATGAACGCTATTGAACTGCGTAGAGTAATTAGATTCGGAAGATGAATCTGAGACAATGTTGAATGAATTTTTGAAAAGAAATTTAAGAAAAACGTATCCGTCGGTCTCTAATTCATTTAAATTACGCATTTTTGAATCTTAATTACGGTTATCATGGCAGGAGATTACATTTTTTGTATCAGAGCTGTAGTTCCTGGCAAGGGTAAAGTTGCTAGGATAGATCCCTTAGTTGGTTTTAGGGATAGAAGATCATTTGTGAATAATTGTTGTGTATGCACATGTACATTCTATTGATATGGATATATACAAGACTTGTGAATATATGTGCATACTATTTCTGCTATATTAATGGGGTAAGTTATTTGTAGAATGAAGAAAAATAGAGGACACCCCAATGCTCAGCAAGTAGACCCTGAGGTGGAGGTGGTCAATAATAATCCATCGGACCCGATGCAAGAATTGATGGTCTGATTAAAGATCAGAGGGACATGATTGCTGAGCTGAGAGAGGAGCTCAGAGAAGAGAAGGCTAAAAGAAATGAAGGTCAGGGTCCATCCACATAAGAGGAGACCCAGGAGGGGACTCATAGGGATGAAACTGCGGAAGGATCGGTACGAACACTTAAGTCACCTCCTCACGCCGAACCAAACCAGGAGTCGCATGGAGTTCCAATTAGAGAGGAAAGAGATCTGCAATTTTGGGTTTCAAGATTCTGTAAGCACTTGCCTCCGGCGTTCAGAGGGAGATTTGATCCCCAAGCAGCTGAAGATTGGTTGAACAGGCTGGAAAAGATATTTGAGGTCCTTAGGTGCCTGGATGAGGTAAAGCCACGTCTTGCAGTTTATAAGCTCGAGGGGGATGCAGATCGTTGGTGGCGGAACATTGCCTTAACGTTGAAAAGAAAAAATATACCGTTGACTTGGGAATTGTTTCAACAAGAATTCAATGAGAAATACTTTCCCAAATTAGTGCGGCTCGAGAAGGAAACTGAATTTCTGAACATCAGACAAGGGGACACGGAGACCTTTGATGACTATCTGTCCCGTTTTATCCATTTGTCTCAGTATTCTTCTTATCTTCAGAAGGCAGATAATGAAGAGTTGAGTGCAAACATGCTTATTCGTGGTCTGCGACGAGAGCTGAGGAAGAGGTTAGCTACACACTTGTTCACCAACTTTAACAAGGCGGTGGAAAAGTGTAGAATCATAGAAAATAATTTGAGGGAATTGTATCCTGCCAAAGCTCCTGGTAATTGCAATGAACCCAGAAAGGGTAATACTTCCCAGAAGCGGAAGGGCCAGGGATCTTCTTTGTCCCAGGGTACTAGTAAGAAGCCCTACCAACCTAGAGATCGGGAGCCCCAGAAATCTTTGACAGAATGGGTATGTCGCCATTGCAACAAGCCACACTATAGTAGAAATTGTCAAGGCGAAATCATCTGCTTTAATTGCAAGCAACCAGGCCATCTTTCTAGAGATTGTCGGCGGCCTTAGGCAGAGCAGCGACCGAGGACTCAGGGTCGAGTATTCGCTATGGCTCATGAGGAATCCCGGAAGTCCCCTGATCTTATTCAAGGTAAAATTCTCCTTGATGGTAATGTTTTACAAGCGTTGTTTGATTCGGGTGCGAGTCACTCTTTCATTGCTTATGATTGCGTGAAGCGCCTGGGTATGCATGTACATAAATTGCCCTTTGATTTAGTTGCGTCGACGCCAATGGGTGTCAAGGCTGTTAGATCCCAAGTTTTGATGATAACAAAAAGACAATTATGTATAAAACATGGTTTTATAAGTTTAAGAAATGTTTACAAAGTTACCAAATGCATATAGCAATATTTTCTGGTATCTACTGCCAAATTGAACTAGAGTGCTCGAGCATGAGCTTTGCACTCGAGCATAGATCTCTTCTGTGCTCGAGCAGGTGCGAGTGAAAGCCAGAAAGTTTTCACCCGAGGGGCATGCCACTATTATACTCACTGATTCACTCGAGCATTAGAGTTTGCACTCGAGCAGAGAAGCCATTCTCACTCGAGCACTTGCGAGTGAAGGTCTGCGAGTGCTTGGCCGAGAGCAAGTATTATCATGCTTCCTTGATTCACTCGAGCAGAGACATCAATGCTCAAGTATGAGCATTCTGTACTCGAGCAATGTACTGCGAGTGCTAGGCCGAGAGTCATGAAGTTCAGAGAAGCGTAAGTGTGCTCGAGCACATCCTCATATACTCGAGTGACACATCAGCACTTGCGAGTGAAAAATCTATCCCTCTCCAAATCTGATGCGAGTGCTTGTATAAATGGTATATTATTTGAGAATATTCTTCTCACTCGAGCAGGAGTCTGTGTGCTCGAGTGAGGGCCCACATCACCTGTGAGTGATAAATTTATCCCTCTGAAATTCTGATGCGAGTGTTGGTATTGAGAGCATATTCCTTGAGAATATGCATCCCACTCGAGCAGGAGTATGTGTGCTCGAGTGAGGGACCACATCACCCGCGAGTGCAAAATCTCACTCTTGCTAAAATGATATGCAAGTGACAACCCGAGAAGACACTTCCAGTGGAAAATGCAAGATCACTCGAGCAGGGGGAGTTGTGCTCGAGTGAGACCCCACATCACTCGCGAGTGGGAATTCTGTTTTTCTGAAATCCTATGGAAGCACAACCCGATATCTGAAGCACAAAGAGGAAAATAGGAAAATCACTCGAGTGAGCCATCCATGCTCGAGTGATGCTCTGCCAGATCACCAAAAATACCATGTCTCACAACGTTCAATCCGAATATGGTTTATTGTTATTTATTCATATCATCATTACTTATTATCATTGTTTAACATCATTCTGAATGTATTATAAGTGTGATACAGGAAGATGAACGTTTGAAATAAGCTGACACGGAGAAAGTCAAATAACGGCAGACAACATCATTACAAGCACGCTCGTACCTACCGCATTCAGAATATTCAAACATGCGAGTGTCACTCCACAGTTGCAAAAGTCCCGCTCCTCAAACTATGATTAATCAAACGGGTAAAATCTGAACATCTATATATACAGAGATTCAGAGATAGTCAAAATGTGAATGAAGCACAAGAATTCACAAGCATATACACGAGTCTCTGCTATTCATCATTTTCTCTGTATACACATTGATCTTCAGTGTTTATTTATTTGCTCTGTAAGAGAGTCATCATACAATTCAAATTCTATGTTTATTTGATCTCAAGGTATTGGGACCTTGAGAGGGTAGATTTCCTTACGAGAGAAGCAGTTGAGAGAATTCCTTGTTAAACCTCTCACTCATAAGTCTTATAAGATACAAGCAGAAGAGAACGTTGCTACTCGTAAGACTTACAGTGGTGTAACCAGGAGAGAACGTTGCTGCTCATAAGTCTTGTATACATAAGCAAGTGAGAAGGGTCATAGGTTGTTTTTCTGCACGTAAGACTTGTCGTAAGGGGGAAAGAAATTTCTTAGTGAGAGAATATTTCTGCTCATAGTCCTTTCAAGGACAATTGTTGTTGTGTGGCATTCTAAGAGCCCATTGAATCTTGGAGGTATAGTGAAAATCTCAGTAGGTCTTGATCTCTGAGGACTGGACATAGGCCTGGTTGTTAGGCCGAACCAGTATAACTCTCTGTGTTCAAATCTTCTCAACTCTACTCTATCTACTATATTTTTATCTCTCCACATCAAGCGAAAAATTTATAACATCACCCAATTCACCCCCTCTTGGGTGAAGCTTGCTTCTTTCATTTAGTATCAGAGTAAGGTCTTCTCCGAAGAGCCTAACAGCTTGAGAAGGATCCGATAAATGGCAACAATGGGTGAAAATATCCTTCCCGATGGAGCTTTAATCACTAGACCTCCTGGTTTTGCTGGAGAACATTTTTCATTCTGGAAAGCTAAATTCAGAGTGTTCGTGATGGATAATGAGTACGGCTTGTGGAATGTAATACAAGATGGTGATTATGTTCCAATGAAGAAAATCAAAGATAGAGCTATTACGAAGAGTCCAGAGGAGTTTGACGAGAATGATAAAAGGTTAGTAACATTAAATAGTAAAGCTATTTTAATGATACAGAGTGCTCTTAGTCAAAAAGAATACTTTCGTATATGTACTCTACCAACTGCCAAAGATATGTGGGATGCTCTTGAAATTGCTCACGAAGGTACATCTGGGATCAAAGAAAATAGAATCAATACTCTAATTACAGAATATGATTTATTTTGTATGAAACCTGGAGAAGGTATATCAGAATTCGAACAAAGGTATACTCATCTTGTTAATCAATTATCTGCTCTTGGAAAGTCGTTTGATCAAAATTCCCAGGTAAGAAAGATTCTTAATATCCTTACAAAAGAATGGGAAGCGAAGGTGACAGCTATCGAATAAGCTAAAGGAGAATCTATGAGATCCGTAGTTGCTCTCTTCAGAAGTCTTTCTGAGTGTGAAGGTAAGTTGAGATTCAAAAAGGAATTTGAAGAATTCGATGATAAAAAGAAAAAGGGAGTTGCACTTAAAGCTATCAAAGAAGAAGAAGAATCTTCTGAAAAGGAAGATGTCCCTAATGATGATGAAATGGGAATGATTGTGAGAAAATTCAAGAGGTTCTACAGAAGAGGTCAAAAGAATTTCAAGAACTATCAAGGTGGACCAAGCAAGAAAGAAAACAAAGAACAACAGATAGTATGCTATGAATGTAGGAAACCTGGACACATCAAATCTGAATATTTCAGAAACAAAGACAAAAAGAAGCTGAAAAAGAAAGCATATATATCATCTATATGGGGACATAGTTCGTCAGACGAAGAAAGTGACAACGACGAAGTAGCAAATCTGTGCTTGGTGGCCAAGGAAGAAGAATCAGACTCTGAGGTAAGTGATTCTGAACCTTCCTATGATTAATTGTTATCTGAATATAATGCATTGCATACAAAGTACATCAAAGTAGCTAAAGAAATGGTTAGCTATAAGAAGAAAGTAAAAGAATTAGAAAGTACAGTCATATCATCATATGAAATGTGTAAAGAGAAAGATAAGAAAATAGATGATCTAACAAAAATTGTTGAAAAGTTTACTAAAGGAAGTGAAACTCTTAAGGTTATTTTAAATTCTCAGAAAGTTTGATTTGATAAATCTGGAATTGGATATAATTCTGTTCATGATAAGAATAAAGGATATAAGAGGAATAGTAGAGCATATCTTAAATATTTCAGGAATTCTGTGCATACATCAAATCCATTCGCATCATGCAATTATTGTAATAGGAAAGGACATTATACTTCATCATGTTATTTCAAAAAGGGACAAGTTGTTGGAACATATAAATGGGTTCTGAAAGGGACATATACATCTCATACTAACCACAAAGGACCCAAGAAAGTGTGGGTACCTAAAACTTGATCATTTTATTCTAGGTATGTCTCAAAGCATCTCGAGCGAACAAATGGTATATTGATAGTGGATGTTCGAGACATATGACTGGTGACAAAAATAAGTTCACCATGCTAGAAACTAGAGAAGGAGGAAAGGTAACATTTGGAGGTAATCAATCTGGACGTATTGCTGGAATTGGTGAAGTAGGAAAATCCGATGGTGTTCAAATCAGCGGAGTGTATTATGTTGAGGGATTATGCCACAATCTCCTGAGTGTAAGTCAAAGCGCTGACAAAGATAATTGGGTGATTTTTGACTCAAAAGAATGCTTGATAGTGAACAAGAAAGATCTGCCACTAAACAAAGAATCTATCAAAGCAAAGATCCGAGCTCAAAGGGATGGTGATTGTTATACTATTGATTTAAATTCAAATTCTCTTGAAAATTGTTTTCTTAGTCGATCAGAGGAAAGTTGGTTATGGCATAAGCATCTGGCTCATGTCAATATGAATCAACTTGATAAATTGATTAGAAAAGATTTAGTTGTTGGTCTTCCCAAACTCAAATTCAAAGATAATATGATTTGTGACGCATGTCAGAAAGGAAAACAAACTAAATCCTCTTTTAAAATAAAGTATGAGATTTCTACTTCAAAACCTTTACAATTACTTCATATGGATTTGGTAGGACCTGTAAGGGTAAAAGGTTTTGGAGGAAATTTATATACGTTAGTAATTGTTGATGATTTTACAAGATTTGCATGGACTATATTTATTACTTCAAAAGATGAAACTTTTGCTGAATTTATTATGTTTGCCAAAAAGGTTCAAAATGAGAAAGGTATTTCTATTGTTTCTATTAGGACGGACCATGGAGGAGAATTTGATAATCAACTATTTGAAAACTACTGCAACAACGAAGGAATAGATCATAACTTCTCTGCTCCTAGAACACCTCAACAAAATGGAGTAGTGGAAAGAAAGAACAGAGTTCTTGCAGAAATGGCAAGAGCATTACTTAATGAAAAAGAAATGTCACAAGTGTTCTGGGCAGATGCAATGAGTACTGCTTGCTACATCTCAAACCGAGCATATATTCGCAAATCACTTGGAAAGACGCCATATGAACTTTACAAAGGAAGAATGTCAAATCTTGCTCATCTACATATCTTCGGGTGTAAGTGTTTCATTCACAACAATGGTAAAGAAAACTTAGGTAAATTTGATTCAAAGTCTGATGAAGGTATATTTCTAGGATATTCTAATAGAAGTAAGGCTTATAGAGTTTTCAATAAAAGAACATGTATTGTTGAAGAATCTATTCATGTTGTGTTTGATGAAATTGAATCTCAGACAAAACTTATTGATGAAGAAGAAATGGATTCAATCAAGAAAAACAAATCTATTTTAAAACAAGATGATTTTGAAACAAATGATTTTCAAAATTTAGAAGATGTCGATGATCATGCTCAACCAAAAGCATGGAGACATATGAAGGATCATCCAATTGATCACGTTATAGGAGATATTCATGAAGGTGTCAAAACCAAAAACAGAATCCTCAATGAGGTAACCTTCTCTGCATTTATTTCTGAAATTGAACCTTCTAATATTGAAGAAGCTTTATCTGACAATGATTGGGTGATTGCTATGCAAGAAGAACTAAATCAGTTTCAAAGAAATCAAGTTTGGGATTTGGTTCCACGACCTAAAGACCATACGGTTATAGGAACCAAATGGGTTTTCAAAAACAAACTTGATGAATCAGCGATCACTGTGAGAAACAAAGCAAGATTGGTTGCCAAAGGCTATAATCAAGAAGAAGGTATTGATTATAAGGAAACATATGCTCCAGTGGCAAGATTGGAAGCAATACGAGTACTCCTAGCCTTTGCTTGCATTAAAGGTTTTAAACTTTATCAAATGGATGTGAAAAGTGCTTTTCTAAATGGTTATATCATGGAGGAAGTATATGTAGAACAACCTCCTGGTTTTGAAGATGAAACAAAACCTGATCATGTCTTCAAACTTAAGAAAGCACTATATGGTTTGAAACAAGCACCTAGAGCTTGGTATGAAAGACTAAGCAAATTTCTTCTTGATCAAAGTTTTGTCAGAGGTAAAGTTGATACAACTCTATTCATCAAACATAACAAAAATGATATTCTAATTGTTCAAATTTATGTTGATGATATTATTTTTGGTGCTACTAACGAATCTATGTGTCAAGAATTCTCTAAGATTATGCAGGGAGAATTTGAAATGTCCATGATGGGAGAATTGAATTTCTTTCTTGGACTTCAAATCAAACAAAAGAAGAATGGTATATTTGTATCTCAGACAAAGTATTTGAAAGAGTTGTTAAAGAAATATGGATTAGATAATGCTAACGGAGCTGATACTCCAATGAGTTCTACAACACTGTTGGATGCTGATGTAAAGGGACCTAGCTTCAACATCACTAAGTATAGAGAAATGATTGGCTCATTACTCTATCTCACAGCTAGTAGGCCAGATATTCAGTTCAGTGTGGGAATGTGTGCAAGGTATCAATCCGCTCCCAAGGTATCACATGCAGAGACAGTAAAAAGAATCTTCAAATATCTAGGAGATACTTCAGAGCTTGGCCTTTGGTATCCGAAAAGAGGGAACAAGTATTTATTGGCATATTCAGATTCAGATCACGGAGGATATAAAACTGACAGAAAGAGTACCAGTGGTCAATGTCAATTTCTGGGAGGCTCTCTAGTATCATGGTTCAGCAAGAAGCAGAACACAGTTTCATTATCCTCGACTGAAGCTGAATATATAGCTGTGGCAAGTTCTTATTCTCAAGTGCTATGGTTGAAACAACAACTTCAAGATTTGGGAATTTATTTAAAAGAAATTCTAATTTATTGTGATAACACTAGCACGATAAGCTTGGCCAAGAATCCTGTACAACATTCAAGGACCAAACACATAGACATTCGACATCACTTCATTCGAGATCATGTTCAAAAGAAGGATGTCAAAGTGGAATTCATACCAACTCATCTTCAACTTGCGGATATTTTCACAAAGCCAATTGCAAAAGATCAATTCTTATATATTAGAAGAGAATTAGGAATGGTTAATCCCAATGAGTTGTAAGTTTTCTTGTTAAATATTTTAATTAAATGTTCCTTTTGATGATAACCATACTGACTTTGGCATCGGAGTGTTAAAACCATTTTGCAGGTCTGTCACTCGAGCACTGAGAGTGCTACTCGAGTGATAAGTTGTTTCACTCGAGCACAAGTAGCTCTGCTCGAGCACAACACTGTTGAAAATACTCTGCTTCTTGATATGTAAAACAGAGATTAACAGAGGAAACAAGAATACCAAGAGTCTATCTCAAAAGCAACAGTGAGAGATGAACTCACTCGCGAGTGAGGAACTCTTACTCGAGCATGATATGAACATGCTTGAGGTGAGGAGTGCCTACTCGAGTGTAGAGGAAGAATTTCTTTCCAAAAACAATCCAAATCATGGTTACTCAAATGATCTTGGAGGATTTGAGTACAAAGATACAAAATATAACAAGAAATCCATAATCCAGGTATGTTTTTACATGTTTTCTTAAATTTTCCAGAATATCACTCGAGCACAGATAGAACACACTCGAGCACAGTATGAACATCACTCGAGCACTAGGGTTTATGCTCGAGCACTGTCACTTATATCAGTTACACAGAAGCTCAGAACGTCACACTTTCTGCTCTCACTCGAGGTGTCTCGTCACTCGAAGGGCGCAACTCTTCATTTTCAACCGTTTCTCTTCAATCAATCACGTCCATTTGCCTCAAATCACCGTTACATCTCTTCAATCCTCTATAAAAGCTGATTCTTACCCTCTGCATTACTCATTCATGCCCTAATCTCAGTTTGCTTCTCTCTTTACTTTCAAAAATCTGTGAGTTCTTGCTTCTCTTTCACTTTCTCTACAATGGCAAGAACCAAAATGCCCTCTATCTCTCAAAGATCTCACTCTCCTTCTTCTACTCATTCTGCTGCCAGTGCATCTGGTACCCCAGAACCAACACCTCCCTCTCCCAAAATCTCTTCCTCACCGTCACCTCCTCCTAAACCCAAGACCAAAAAGAGGACTCTGGCTAAGAAACCTCACCCAAAGCCTCAAATTGCAAAGAAAGATCAACCTCCTCAAAAGAAGCCAAAGGGTGTGGTGTTCAAGGATCCTATAGTTACCCGGTCTCAATGCAAGGAGGTTCAAGGAAAAAGGAAGAAAAAAGGAAACAGAGCAACCCCAGCAATCATCTTCTTCCTCTAGTGATTCATTCAACAAACAACTCCGGGAAGCAATGGAGAAGTCCAAACTTGACAAGATAGTTGGAAAGATCGCTTCTCAATCTGGTATTTCAAGTTCACACCAAGCTTGGCAATCAAGTGCCCCTGCTTCAAGAGCACCTTCTGCCTCACAAGCACCAGTGGATGATCACATCACCAGTCCTCCTGAGGGATTTATTGTTAAGGAACTCAAGGCACTGTCTCAGAAGGTATTTGATGATGAGTTTATTCATAGGCACTTCTGTCCATTTGTGTATGTAGATTTAGATTATCTGAAGAAGAATTGCCATTTGGATTTATACCCTTATCTTCAATACTATGCTCCCTGGCTGAACATCCATATACCATATTCTCCCACTGTTGTGAAAACATTTTATTGCAACATGAGGTCCCATAATATTAAGTCTAGATCTGGTGAATTGATTGAGGAAGCAGTATCTACAACTGTTAGAGGAAAGTTTATTATGATATCTGCTAAGATCATAAATGACTTGCTTGGGTATGTTGCACCACCTCCTGATCCACCCTCTTTTTCTGCCAATGAAGCCTTCCAGATTTTAAGGCCAAAAGACCCAATAGGTCCTCTCAATTTTAAACCTATTGATATGCCTGACATCCACAGAGTCCCTCACTATATATATTCCCGGAGCATAATCAATAAGTCCAAAAACTTTCCCATTTTGCTAAAAGGATTATTATATGTTGGCCTCTTTACTTGCCGGGCAACAAAGAAATGTGGGGGAGATTATCTTCAACGAGATGAGAAGATTTCGATTTTCTTCATCAAAATCCGCAACCATACCATACCCTCAGCTTGTATCCTTCATCCTGATGAAAAACAAGATATGGTATTTGGAAGGAAATGAAAGGGTACTCATTTCAAGGTTTGGTAAGACTCAACTAACTCATATGGGTATTAATCTTCCTGTGAGTCGAACCAAAGCCACATCTAAGAGGGAAACCACTCCATCCAGAGGTGATGAGGCACAATCATCTGCTCAAGGTCCTATTCCTCCTCCTTCCTTCATTAATGCCTCTCTTTCCAACCATATGACTGAGGCAATCAATCAAGCTATATCAAGTCTGAAGAAGGAGTTAGTGACTGAGTATGAGAAGCTTGTGGAAAAGATGGAGTCACAGGTCATCAAATTGGTAGACAAGGCCAATATCAATTTTGAATTGATGTTCAAGACTCAGGATGAGATGTCTCAGAGGATAACAAATATGGAGACCTTCTTGCACTCACATTTCCCCTCTTCATCTTCAGAGGTGCCTCCAGAAACCACTCATACCTCTAATGTTGATGTCACTTTTGACCGGTCGCCTTCACTACCTCCCTCATCCTCTGTACCACAGCCATCATCTCCACCAATTGACCCTCTTACTGCCATGGTTTCATTTGTTCCACCTCCTGGTACCACTTTTCCTCAGCCCTCTTCTGATACTGACAAAATGGGGGAGAAGGATGTGTGATGATTTCTGAGCTACGGGATGTATTGGGAGTTTGGGTAGATTTTCTGTATGGGGTAGAATTTGATGTTATTTTAGATTATTAGTTATTATGTTATTGACTTTGTCAAAATTTGAAATCAAGTTTAATATTAATGACTATTTTCATGTTTCAAGTTATTAAGTTATTTGCCTCATACTATGCTTATCTTGGTTGTTAAGTGTCCAAATGAAGTATTGCAGGAAAACTTGAACTTGAAATTAAAACATGACATGCATTTGGAAACATTGAAGTATTTCAAAAATTTTCTATCTTAATCAATCTTTCTTAACTTCCATCACAAAGGTTTTGTCATCATCAAAAAGGGGGAGAATGTTAGATCCCAAGTTTTGATGATAACAAAAAGACAATTGTGTATAAAACATGGTTTTATAAGTTTAAGAAATGTTTACAAAGTTACCAAATGCATATAGCAATGTTTTCTGGTATCTGCTGCCAAATTGAATTGGAGTGCTCGAGCATAAGCTTTGCACTCGAGCATAGATCCCTTCTGTGCTCGAGCAGGTGCGAGTGAAAGCCAGAAAGTGTTCACCCGAGGGGCATGCCACTATTATACTCACTGATTCACTCGAGCACTGGAGTTTGCACTCGAGCAGAGAAGCCATTCTCACTCGAGCACTTACGAGTGAAGGTCTGCGAGTGCTTGGCTGAGAGCAAGTATTATCATGCTTCCTTGATTCACTCGAGCAGAGACATCAATGCTCGAGCATGAGCATTCTGTACTCGAGCAAGGTACTGTGAGTGCTTGGCCGAGAGTCATGAAGTTCAGAGAAGCGCAAGTCTGCTCGAGCACATCCTCATATGCTCGAGTGACACATCAGCACTTGCGAGTGAAAAATCTATCCCTCTCCAAATCTGATGTGAGTGCTTGTATAAATGGTATATTACTTGAGAATATTCTTCTCACTCAAGCAGGAGTCTGTGTGCTCGAGTGAAGGCCCACATCACCTGCGAGTGATAAATTTATCCCTCTGAAATTCTGATGCGAGTGTTGGTATTGAGAGCATATTCCTTGAGAATATGCGTCCCACTCGAGCAGGAGTATGTGTGCTCGAGTGAGGGACCACATCACCCGCGAGTACAAAATCTCACTCTTGCTAAAATGATATGCAAGTGACAACCCGAGAAGACACTTCCAGTGGAAAATGCAAGATCACTCGAGCAGGAGGAGTTGTGCTCGAGTGAGACCCCACATCACTCACGAGTGGGAATTCTGTCTCTCTGAAATCCTATGCAAGCACAACCCGATAACTGAAGCATAAAGAGGAAAATAGGAAAATCACTCGAGTGAGCTATCCATGCTCGAGTGATGATCTGCCATATCACCAAAAATACCATGTCTCACAACGTTCAATCCGAATATGGTTTATTGTTATTTATTCATATCATCATTACTTATTATCATTGTTTAACATCATTCTGAATGTATTATAAGTGTGCTACAGGAAGATGAACGTTTGAAATAAGCTGACACAGGGAAAGTCAAATAACGGTAGACAACATCATTACAAGCACGCTCGTACCTACCGCATTCAGAATATTCAAACATACACATGTCACTCCACAGTTGCAAAAGTCCCGCTCCTCAAACTATGATTAATTAAACGGGCAAAATCTGAACATCTATATATACAGAGATTCAGAGATAGTCAAAATGTGAACGAAGCACAAGAATTCACAAGCATATACACGAGTCTCTGCTATTCATCATTTTCTCTGTATACACATTGATCTTCAGTGTTTATTTATTTGCTCTGTAAGAGAGTCATCATACAATTCAAATTCTATGTTTATTTGATCTCAAGGTATTGGGACCTTGAGAGGGTAGATTTCCTTACGAGAGAAGCAGTTGAGAGAATTCCTTGTTAAACCTCTTACTCATAAGTCTTATAAGATACAAGCAGAAGAGAATGTTGCTGCTCGTAAGACTTACAGTGGTGTAAGCAGGAGAGAACGTTGCTACTCATAAGTCTTGTATACATAAGCAAGCGAGAAGGGTCATAGGTTGTTTTTCTGCACATAAGACTTGTCGTAAGGGGGAGAGAAATTTCTTAGTGAGAGAATATTTCTGCTCATAGTCCTTTCAAGGACAATTGTTGTTGTGTGGCGTTTTGAGAGCCCATTGAATCTTGGAGGTATAGTGAAAATCTCAATAGGTCTTCATCTCTGAGGACTGGATGTAGGCCTAGTTGTTAGGCCGAACCAGTATTACTCTATGTGTTCAAATCTTCTCAACTCTACTCTATCTACTATATTTTTATCTCTCCACATCAAGCGAAAAATTTATAACATCACCCAATTCACCCCCCTCTTGGGTGAAGCTTGCCTCTTTCAAAGGTTATAGCTGTCGAAGCCTACCTAAATTGTGTCATAACTGTGGAGGGGAACCAATCCATTGTTGATTTGATTTGTCTGCCGCTCTATCAATTAGAAGTTATTTTAGGTTTCGATTGGTTGATGGCAAATAATGTGCTATTAGATTGTGGGAACAAGAGGATAGTTTATCCTATTTCTCAAAGTGTTGAGGATGTGAATAGCAGTTTGAATTTCCTTTCAACGGCTAAAGCTGAGAAATATTTAGAGAAAGGTTGCCAGGGGTATATGGTGTTTTTTTCTATTCAAGGAGAGACCGGAGAAACTTTGAGCAATATACCCGTGGTAAATGAATTCCCTGAGGTATTTCCTGATAACCTAAGTGGATTGCCTCCAGAAAGGGAAGTTCAATTCCCAATCGAGATTGTGCATGGAGCTGGTTCTATTTCAAAGGCCCCATATCGTATGGCCCCAAATGAAATGGCGGCATTAAAGAAGCAGATTGAAGACTTGCTTGAGAAAGGGTTCATTAGACCCAGTGTGTCGCCTTGGGGAGCTCCAGTGTTATTCGTCAAAAAGAAAGATGGGAGTCTACGTTTGTGTATTGATTACAGAGAATTGAATAAGATTACTATTAAGAATAAGTACCCTCTCCCAAGAATTGATGACCTTTTAGATCAGCTGTTTGGTTCATGTGTGTTTTCAAAGATTGATCTAAGGTCAGGATATCATCAGCTACGTGTGAAAGCAGAAGATGTTCTGAAAACTGCTTTTAGAACTAGGTATGGGCATTATGAGTTTTTGGTGATGCCATTTGGGCTAACCAATGCACCTGCGGTATTCATGGATTATATGAACTGTGTATTTAGACAGTATCTAGGTCAGTTTGTTGTTGTGTTTATTGATGATACTTTGATATACTCCAAGAGTATGGAGGAGCATGAGCATCATTTGAAGATTGTGTTGAACATCTTGCGTGAGATGCAGCTCTATGCCAAATTTAGTAAATGCTAGTTTTGGTTGCCAGAAGTAAAATTCTTAGGCCATGTTATCTCGCAAGAAGGGGTCTCTGTGGATCCCAGTAAGGTAGAAGCAGTACTGGATTGGAAGAGGCCAGAAACTGTTGCTGAGGTATGTAGTTTTCTGGGTCTGCTGGTTACTACCGGAGATTCATTCAAAATTTCTCCCGTATTGCTTTGCCAATGACCAAGCTCATGAGAAAAGATCAGTCGTTTGTGTGGGATGAGAAATGTGAAAATTGCTTTGTGGAGCTGAAGGAGAGATTGACTACGGCATCTGTGTTGATTATACCTGATCCCAGCTTGACTTATGTTATGTATAGTGATGCGAGTAAGCAGGGATTGGGGTGTGTCCTTATGCAGTAGGGACGTGTGGTGGCTTATGCCTCTCGACAGCTCAAACCTCATGAAATGAACTATCCCACCCATGATCTGGAGCTTGCGGCCATTGTGTTTGCTTTGAAAATTTGGTGGCATTATTTGTATGGTGTGACGATAGAACTGTACTGCGACCACAAAAGTCTCAAGTATTTGTATGATCAGAAAGAGTTGAATATGAGACAGCATCGTTGGATGGAGTTGCTTAAGGACTACAACCTAGAAATCAAATATCATCCGGGTAAAGCAAATGTAGTCGCGGATACTCTTAGTTGAAAGACGGTGCTTGTGGCAGCAATGATGATACAAAAAGGGAAATTGATAGCGGATTTTTGAGATTTGAACTTGTCAAATCAGATCAACTGTGCCAACTATACTGTTTCCCAAGGGGAAAGTGATTTGAGAGCTGAAATTGAAGAAGCTCAGAAGCAAGATGGCTGGATACAGCACAACCTAGCTCGGATTGAACGGGGAGAAGCTCAGGGCTATGATCTATCGCCTAGTAGATTGGTTCGCTATCAGAAGAGAATCTGTGTTCCACTAAAGGCGGAGTTGAGACAGAAGATTCTGGATGAGGCGCATAAGAGTCGATATACTCTTCATCCTGGTATGACCAAAATGTACCATAATCTGAAGTCTATGTATTGGTGGCCGGGCTTGAAGAGTGATGTGATAAAATATGTAGCGAGGTGTCTCACTTGCCAGAAGGTAAAAATTGAGCACCAGAGACCACCTGGTTTGCTTCAAAGTCCTGAGATTCCGGAATGGAAATGGGAAAGTGTGACCATGGACCTTGTTGTTGGATTGCCCAGAATCAGGAATTATGATGCGATCTGGGTGATTGTGGATCGGTTAACAAAGTCGACACACTTCTTACCAATCAATGCTGGTTATTCTCCGGACAAACTAGCAGAGATTTACATTCAAGAAATTGTGAAGCTCCATGGTGTACCAAAGAACATCATTTCAGATCGAGATCCCCATTCACTTCAAGATTCTGGAATGCTTTACATGGGGCATTGGGTACTCAGCTAAGATTCAGCACAGCTTATCATCCTCAATGGATGGACTATCAGAGAGGACCATTCAGACATTAGAGGATATGTTGCGAGCTTGTGTCCTCGACTTCAAAGGGAATTGGGATCGCTTTCTTCCACTTGTTGAATTCGCCTATAACAATAGTTATCATGCTAGCATTCAAATGGCACCGTATGAAGCGTTGTTTAGGAGGAAGTGTCGATCACCCCTGTGCTGGAATGAGTTGTCTGAAAGGAAGCTTTTTGGGCCAGATCTTATTGATCAAACCTCAGCGCAGATTCAAGTCATTCGAAAGAGGCTCCTTGCAGCGTAGAGTCGACAAAAAAGCTATGCTGACAAGAGAAGAAGACCTTTAGAATTTGAGGATGGTGATCATGTGTTTCTGAGGGTGTCACCAGTCACCGGCATCGGGAGAGCTATCAAGTGAAAGAAGCTGAGCCCAAGGTATATAGGTCCTTTTGAGATTCTTACAAGAATTGGACCTGTTGTGTAACACCCCGAATTTTGAGACTCGAGGCTAGAGAATAAGCCTAAGGTTAGTGGATTGCTAAGCCCCGGTTTAGCAAGATCCCAAATTGTGATTAGGAGTTAATGACTACAAAAGTGGACGTGGTTAGTGATTAATGAACCCTTTTAGAGAATATAAAGTGGATTGTAGTCGCTTGTGTTATGAGCAACGCCAAAACCCTGTATTTGAGTTCAATTGTGGATTAACATCCAAATTGACTTAGAATAGAGGGAAGAATTGAATGGGGTATTGTGATGGAAATGGTGTCATGTTGTGGTATTTAATCATTGGAATTGATTTAAATTGGATTGGACACATTGGTTGCAAAACTGGAAATGCTGTCCAGTGTGAATTCTGTCTGGGCAGTCTTCTCGTGTAGACGTTTTTACTAGGCATATGATGTCATAAAATTATGAAACTTTCCAGTCTTATAGTTCACATCTCAAGCTTCGAAATGGACATATAATTTGTGCTATTTCGTTTTGTGAACTAGGAGATATGACTGTCCAAAGTTTGGGATGGAAACTGAACTCTGTTTTGGGGCAGTGATGAGTTTTATGTAATTCTGGAATTGTGTGGTGATTTTTAGTAATGGCCAATATTTTTCCTATGAAGAGGACTTAAATATCTTTCATTTGGCTTTGGGATCACCTCATTTCGATTTTTCTAGAATTAGTTATGATTTTTCAAAGATTGGGCAGAAAATCTGCCAGAAAATCCGAAAATGCCAATTTTGGGAATTATGACATCATCAAAAGGCAAGATGACATAAGCATGGAATTAAAACATCTTCTCATCATCTTCAGCTGCTCATTCACGCACAGCACCTGAACATAGTGTGAGAAAGTTGAGAGAGTTTAGAGAGAGAAAGAGAAGAAAAATCACAAGGTAAGCCGATTTCTCCGACGATTTCGCTCCTAACGCGTATAACTCCGACTCTAAACTACTCCTCTTTGTTCTTTAAGGTTTGGAAGCTCCTCTTTTGGTGTTTTGAAGTTAGGGTTTTCAGCCACAAGAAGGAAAAGCTAGTGGGAGCTTGAGGTAACTTCCAAACTCGTGCATATTGACTATTCTGGCTGCTGTGGTTGATTTAATCGGTGAAATTTCACCGGATTGTCTTTGTTTGTAAATTTGGAAAATGGGTTGGCCTAGGTGTTATGCTGCCCAAATTTATACTAAATGGTAGTTCTAACCTAATGGAATAGTCAATAAAGTGGTTAGGAGTAGAAAGGAACGCGTTTACGGAGCCGGAACTGAAAAACCCCAATTTTTCCCGGGGAATTGAGAATTTCGGCCAAGCCTGGTTTGGAGGGGTTAGAGATGGATTTTCAATGATTTGATGATTCCATTGAGTTCAGGAGCGAAAATTAGGTGGGGTTACAGTTGGTCACTTTTTCGGAAAAGGCCGAAAAAGCATAATTACGAAAACGCCCCTAAACCCTTAAAGTGGGGCTGCCAAGGGTAATTTTGTAATTGACATTGAATTTGATAATTCCGAGTCCGAAAAATGGATTCCTTGGGCGAAAATATGTTAGAATAGCCCATGTCAATATTTCAAGAAAAGTACAGCCGGACCGGGTACGGCGGGGCCGGGCCGGGTCCCCGGGGGTATTTTAGTAAATTTTCAATATAGCCTCATATAACCCCCAGAAACACTATGGAAGTGTCTAAATAGTACATTTGACATTGTAGGATCGAATGTGAAGCCCCGAGTTGCTGGCACGCAAATCGAGGAGAAAAGACTGGAGGTAGGAAACATATCTCTTCTGCCTGTATTTGATATATGTGTTAGTGTGTTGGTGCATGTCTTAGCTTTGCATAATTATGTGTAATTTGAAGCTATGTTTCAATTTATGTTATGGCCATAGGTATATTGTTCGAAGCATTGAGCTGGCAAATTGTCATTGTGTTATCATGAGTTGTGTTATGCAAGCATGTCATGCATTAAACATTTATCGTACATGCATATTGATATTGTTATCCTACTGAGATTCTCTAGAATCTCACCCTCCCCTACTAACCTTTCAGACAGGGTAGTAGATCGATGATGGAGTAAGCAGCCAAGGGCGATGAGGACTTCCTTCAGTAGTTGTTTTGATAGTTGGTTATCATCCCAGATGGGAGTATATAGATTTGGATGTGTATATAAGTATGTGGATGAGGATTTGCTATGTATTTGAGAAGACTTTGTGTAATCCCCATATGAGGGCTTGTATAGGCGAATGTGCTCTATAAAGCTTGAGTTAATATATGGAAACCGGGATTATTGTTGTGTACTCTGATTTGTTATGAATGTGATATTCTGCGTAGTAATTGTATTCGGAAATGTGATTCTGAGACCAAGTTTATAAATGATTTCGAAAGGTGTTTGTGAAAACCCCGTCTGGTAGATGGGTTTATAATATTAAATTTTGTTCTTATTGGTCTCTATTTCACTTTATTGCGTAATCCGAATATTAATTACGGCAGGGGGTTACATGTTGCGTATCGAGTAGCCCTACCCCTAAACTTGAGCAGACTCCATGATGTGTTTCATGTTTCTCAACTGAAGAAGTACCAACCGGATCCATCTCACATTGTTGAGTATGAAGAAGTCGAGTTACAAGACAACTTCACCAATGCAGTAGAGACAGAACAGATTATCAATCGAGAAGAATGACGGCTCAGACATCGAAGTATTCCTTATGTGAAGGTAATCTGGAAGGGAATGACTCAGAGAGAAGCAATGTGGGAAGCGGAAGCAGACATACGTAGGCGATATCCGGGGTTTATGGCTCTAGTGGTGTGACAAATTTCGAGGACGAAATTTATTCTACGGGGGGAGAAATGTAATATCCCAAAAAGTGATTAAGGGCTAATGACTTCAAAAGTGAATGTAATTATTGTTGAATAAATACTTTTGGAGAATAAGTGATGGGAATTTGGATGTTTTAATGATTCCAATTGCTTCCTTGTGAAAATTCGTGTGGGGGGAGAGTGCTTATTGTGAAATTGGAACCATTAGGAACAATTGTGCAAAAGTTGGAAACTCTATCCATTGAAACTCTGTACAGGGCAGTCGATTTGTATGGACGTTTTAAATAGGCAAATGGTGTCTAAAAATTCTGAAATTTTCCAGTCTTAAATTTCACATGCCAAGCTACAAAATGAACATATAATTTCTGTCATTTCAATTTGTGCGCTAAAGGTTATGATTTTCCAAAGTTTGGGATGGAAACTGGAATCTGTTTTGGAGTAGTATGGACTTTTGTGAAATTCTGTATTTTTGAGGTTATTAAATTCAGTGATCCATATTTTTCCAATAAAGAGGACTTAAATATCTTTCCATTGGCTTTGGGATCACCTCATTTTGATTTTTCTAGAATTAGTTATGATTTTTCAAAGTTTGGACAGAAATCTGCCAGAATTTTGTAAAAATCCGAAATTGATGGAAATTTAGTAAATAATTAGAAAATAATATTATATTATATTAAATCATCATCCACCTTCTCCATTAGCCGAAAAACGTGATATTCAGCTGCAACAAGAGAGAGAAGGTGTGAGAAATTCTAGAGAGAGAAGAATAAGAGAACTTGTACGGTAAGTCGATTTCTTCGGTAAATCCTTACCTAACGCGTATAACTCTGCTCCTAAGCTATTCTTCTATATTCTTCAAGGTATGTGGAGCACAAATTTGGGTGTTCTAAGGCTAGGGTTTTCAGCCACCTTGAGGAAAAGCTAGTGGGAGCTTGAGGTAACTTCCAAACTTTCGTATATTGCTTATTCTGGCTGCTGTGGGCAATTTAATCGGTGAAATTTCGCTGGATTGCCATTGGTTTTAAAGTTTGGAAATGATATGGCCTAGGGGTTATGCTGCCCAAATTGGGTCTTAATGTTAGTTCTAACCTAATGTAATAATTAATAAAGTGGTTAGGAGTAGAAAGGAACACGTTTACGGAACCGAAACCGAAAAACACCGATTCTTCCCAAAGTATGCCAAGATTTCGGCTAGGGCTAGATCTGAGGGTTAGAGTTGGATTTTCAATGATTTGATGGTTCCATTCAGTTCATGAGCGAAAATTAGGTGGGGTTACAGTTGGTCACTTTTTTGGAAAAGGCCGAAAAAGCATAATTACGAAAACGCCCCTAAAACCCTTAAAGTGAGGCTGCCAAGGGTAATGTTGTAATTTGACATTGAATTTGATAATTTTGAGTTCGGAAATGGATTCCTTGGGCGAAAATATATCAGAATAGCCCATGTCAAAATTTCAAGAAAAGTACAGCCGGACCGGGTACGGCCGGGCCGGGTCCTCGGGGGCATTTTTGTAAATTTTCATAATAGGCTCATATAACCCCACAAACACTATGGAAGTGTCTAAATTGTAGGACCAAGTTGTGAGCCCAGTGGTTAGCATGTTTTACGATGCACACTAAAAGGTGGTCTTTAAGATAGTACTCCCCAACCCTTTAGGCATGTGTCTAGGCTTCTAGTAGCCACCTAAAGAGTCCAAGTGATAACCAACTTTAAGTGTTCTGAATGTCAAAATTTGGAATAGAGAATGACTTGTCGTCTTTGACTTTGGTTTATAGGGTTCGACATTTGCCCTAATCGCAAGCAACCTGTGCCGGCGCACGTCAGGAAAAAACAAGGTAGTGACTCTTTTCCCTTATACTATATGTGATACATGGTATATTTGTTTGATCATTGTTTGTGTGTCTATCACCTGCGGCCCATCGGTGTTGACGGTGGGAGGATCGTACCTTCGGGACGGTGGAATCCGGGGGATGAGACTATGTGAAAGCCGTAAGGCTATTTGTGAAAGCCGAAAGGCTATTTGTGTAACCTTCACCCGCGGCCCATCGGTGTTGACGGTGGGAAGACCGTGCCTTCGGGGCGGTGGAATACGGGGGATGGGATTATGTGATTATGTGCATATGTGGTAGCCTGCGTGCTGTGCTTTATGCTGTGATATTGCTTGATGATTTTCTTGCATGCTTTGTGATTACATGTGGTATGAGTGATTTGTTACTACTGAGATTCTTTTAAATCTCATTCTTTCCATTGACTAACATTTCAGACAGGGCAAGTGACTCCAAGGAGAAACGAACCACCAAGAGCAGCTAGGATCTGGTAGAGATGTGTTGTTAGGTTGTTGGTTATTTATTTTGGACTTGGGGTTACAGTTTATTTTTGAAATGTAGATATTATGTTGATGTTGGTCATGTAATCCCTTAGTTGGAACTTATAACCCTTAGTTTATACATGTATGAAACCCAGGAGTTGCCGGGAATTTGGCTATGCAATCCGATATGTATGAACGCTATTGAACTGCGTAGAGTAATTAGATTCGAAAGATGAATCTGAGACAATGTTGAATGAATTTTTGAAAAGAAATTTAAGAAAAATGTATCCGTCGGTCTCTAATTCATTTAAATTACGCATTTTCGAATCTTAATTACGGTTATCATGGCAGGGGATTACAGAACATGCAGGAGAGATAAGTTCCCTACCTCCAGTCTTTTCTCCTTGATTTGCGTGCTAACAACTTAGGGCTTCACATTCAATCCTACAATGTCAAATGTACTATTTAGACACTTCCATAGTGTTTCTGGGGGTTATATGAGGCTATATTGAAAATTTACTAAAATACCCCCGGGGACCCGGCCCGGCTCCACCGTACCCGGTCTGGCTGTAATTTTCTTGTAATTTTGACATGGGCTATTCTGACATATTTTCACCCAAGGAATCCATTTCCGGACTCGGAATAATCAAATTCAATGTCAATTTACAAATTTACCCTTGGCAGCCCCACTTTAAGGGTTTCAGGGGCGTTTTCGTAATTGTGCTTTTTTGGCCTTTTCCGAAAAAATGACCAACTGTAACCCCACCTAATTTTTGCTCCTGAACTCAATGGAATCATCAAATCATTGAAAATCCATCTCTATCCCCTCCAAACTAGCCTTGGCCGAAATTCTCAATTCCCTGGGAAAAATTGGGGTTTTTTGGTTTCGGCTCCGTAAATGCGTTCCTTTCTACTCCTAACCACTTTATTGACTATTCCATTAGGTTACAACTACCATTTAGTACAAATTTTGGCAGCATAACACTACTAACACAACATTTCCAAATTTTACAAACAAAGACAATCCGGCGAAATTTCGCCGATTAAATTGTCCACAGCAGCCAGAATAGTCAATATACGAAAGTTTGGAAGTTACCTCAAGCTCCTAATAGCTTCTCCTTGACTTGGCTGAAAACCCTAGCCTCTTGAACACCAAATTTGTTTCTCAAACACCTTAAATAACATAGAAGAGAAGCTTAGGAACAAGGTTTACGCATTAGGTACGAATTCACCGAAGAAATCAACCTACCTTGTAAGTTCTCTTCTCTTTCTCTCTCTAAAAGCTCTCAAACTTTCTCTCTCTCTTGGCTTCTGGTTCAGCACGAAAATGAGAGCTGAAGATGACGAGAAAATGTTTTAATTTCCATGTTGGTGTCATCTTTTATTTTGATGATGTCATAATTCCCATTTTCAGATTTTCTGGCAAATTTTCTGCCCAAACTTTGAAAAATCATAACTAATTCTAGAAAACTCAAAATGAGGTGATTACAAATCCAAATGAAATATATTTAAGTCCTCTGCATAGGAAAAATATTGGCCATTATTAAAAATCACCACACAATTCCAGAATTACATAAAACTCCTCACTGCCCTAAAACAGAGTTCAGTTTCCAACCCAAACTTTGGACAGTCATATCTTCTAGTTCACAAAACGAAATAGCACAAATTATATGTCCAATTTGAAGCTTGAGATGTGAACTATAAGAAAGTTTCATAAGTTTTAGACACCATTTGGTCTTTCAAAACATTCGCATACACTGACTGCCCAGAATAGAGTTTCACTGGACAGAATTTCAGATTTTGCATCTTTGCTTCAATTGGTTACATTTTCATACCAAACATCATTCCCACATAAATTTTCACAAGGAATCCATTGCAAACACCAAATCAATCAAATTCACATCACATTGACATGTTTTCACAACAATATCAACATGTCAACACAATTCACATTCAATTCTTCCCTCTATTCTAAGTCAATTTGGATGTTAATCCACAATTGAACTCAAATACAGGATTTCGGTGCTACTCACAACACACACGAATCACATTCGAGTGCCAAATCACATCATATTATCCAAAAGGGTTATTTATCACTAACCACATCCACTTTTGAAGTCATTAACCCTTAATCACAATTTGGGATCTTGCTAAACTGGGGCTTAACAATCCAATAATCTCAGGCTTATTCTCTAGCCTCGAGTTTCAAAAGCTGGGGTATTACATAATTCACACACATACATGTCAATTGTTTAATCACCCATGCCATTCACAATATATATATATATAATGTGTAATGCACCATTCAACCATCAACATTCCATCAATTCTTTCAATCATTGTGGCGGGTTGTTTGGAGTTTGGAGGAGAAAATAAATTCATGGCAGCTTAAGCTCTTTTAGGAGGCAACTTGGTTAGAAAATTAGGAAAACTAGAGCAAAGAAGCTTGCACTTGAAGACCATAAGGGAGTGTCTTTCCTTTTATCTTTTTAATTCAGGACTTGAGATTATCTAGTTTTAAATGATTTTGAGTTGTACTAATTGAGAACAAACTAGCTTTAGATTGTAGACAAATCTATTTTGGAATGTTTTGTGCTTGAGACATTTACTGGAATTTTTGTTTGCAAACATTTGGATTGTAAGGCCCTTATCTTATTTTCACATTTTTTTAGAGTATTTGTTTGTAATTAGTGGACAAACAGGAATAGCATAGAAATACTAATAAAATGTACATGATAATAAATCCCAACAAGGTTTATTCATAATAATTATAGACCTTAAAATAATAAAAAGGCCCATAGATAACCAACGTCATCACTCGAATCGGACCAGACCTCTTAGTTGCTGGTAATTACACTTTTGCCCCTTTGAGCCAATGCTTGCTGCTAAAAACTTTATACATTTATGGAAAGGGTAAGATTTGAAAGAATCTTAGTAGTAACATGCAATCAGTCATATAAAATGTGACAGATAAATATGTCATATAGCATCTAATGCAACATAACACAAATAACACGACATGTGCACATGAGTTGGAGCTACTTCCCTACTATCAGTAAACATCTATAAATGTGCATACTCACACAATGCCCTACTCAGCAATATAGTGTTTATATTATAGAAGATGGCATACACAAAGCATATAAACATTCACACAGTTTATAAAAGATAGAGTTGCTACTTGGAATGCGCCCTTTCCTGCTCTACTATCTGGTCAGTACGTTTGATCCTGCTCAGGCTATTGATATGTCTTAAAATTCCAAATGTATAATAAATGAGTTATTATTTATTCACAACTCATTCTAAACTCATTGTGTTGGTTATCTTATGCAGTTACAACAATTTCTGCACAGTACAATTATTGTACAGTGCAATTCCACTATTTCCATGAAACTGATAGATATTCAGTCAAATTTAGAAATTCATAATTAATTATAGGTAATTTCAAATTGACTAGCTCCAAATCCTACATAAAGCTCTTTTAGTGTTATTTTAAGGAAAAATACTTAAGCCTGACCATTGAAATGACAATTCTCCTAGAAATTCGCCAAACTCCCCTGTTCCCATATTGCATTCCAGAAATAGAGCTCAATTTTGAAAAATCATATATCTTAATCTAATCATCCTAAAATCATGTTCTACCCACAAAATTAAAGGTCTATATGTCTACTTTAATCATGTAAAATTTCATAGTATTTAGATTAGGTTTGACTATTGAAAAACTTGTCACAACGACACTGCCTCCATGTATCAAATCAACCGGCACTTACTCCTTAACTTCTAAAATTTCTAGATTTAAACATAAGCATCCAAAAATCATAAATACATATATTCCGACACAATTTTCCCTTATAAATCCAAGGGAGCCATCAAAAATACAAAAATCCAGCTCTAGCAGAACGAAATCTAGAAAACTTAAGGGAAAATGAGTTCTTTTAGATATAATCCATGAACCACCTTATTTTCACCTCTAATCCCATGTTTAGCCCATTAAACACCTCTTACATGATTAATCTAGATATGGGCAGTACCTCCCCTTAGGGTTTGTGCATCCCAATCATCAAAACAAAGCCAAAATAAACCACAAAACAACAGCAACCACCAACAACAATCAAGAATCAACAAGATGAACTAGGTTCTTGAGCTACCTCTTGGTTTCTCTCTCTTGGCCATAAAACTGCCACCTCTCTCCTCCTTCTTGCCCTTGTATTTGCTTGTTACAAATGTGTTTCACAATGGCATAGAGATATGAGAGAGTTATCATGAAGAAGAAGGCAAGAACAAGTGGGTTTCTACAACCAAACTCACCTTGTTGCCTCTTGAATCCTTGCTCTTTTCCTTATCTCTCTATTCTTTGTGTAGCTCTCTCTTTCTCCTTGCTTATATGCTGGCCGAAATAATGGCTCAAGGGAAGGATAAAGAGCTTATAAAAATATCACTTCTTACTTTATCAAAATAATATTGTTTAATGCTAACTCAATATGTGCATTATTTACTTGGCTATAATTAATCCCTCTTGAATTAATATGGACTAAGTAAATTATTTTCCTTTCTTGCTTCCTACTTCAGCCAAAATTTATCCCAATTAAAGAGAAAAACATATGGCTTCTTGCTTTATTGGTCAAATGACCATTTTTCCCTTACATTTTTCCATTTTTGCACTTTGCTGGAAATCTGGCAGAATTATCATCAAACTTTGAAAATTCACATCTAATTATACAAATGCCCAATTGATATGGTTTTAAAGGCTATGTGTGTTAGGATCAGCAGGCACAGCGGAAGAATTTTAAAAATTTTACCGATCCTAATAGAGGATCTATCAACGGCTTTTAAATCGGGTTAGAAAGAACTCGTACCTTTTTCAACTTAGGCTTTTCACGATCTCTAGGTGCTAACACGTTAGGTCCACTCCCTCTACCAGTATCCACACAAATGCTCTCCAACCGAGACTACGTGCTAGCGCCTCCAATGTTTTTAGGGTTTCTCTTGCGGCTCTGAATTCTCATACTCGTATGAGTATATCTGCTCTATCAAGTTTATAACCTATGATAGCTATATTCAAATTTCAAAATTAATCATCATTAATTTTGAAATTAATCAACAATTAATTATCTTGATGAGAAAATTAAATAAATTCAGTTTAAATTAAATCTATCCAATAGTTTTAATTTAACCTATTTATTTAATGAAAATAAAGAGCCATTAGATTTAATTTATCTTCATAAATTAAATCTGAGATACTATATCTCTATCATGTTAGTTATTAAATTTAATATATCTTAATAAATTAAATTTAAAACTAACACAATATAATAATATCATATAATATATATATATACACACACACACACATATATATATATAATATATACGATATGTATTTCGAAAATATATAACTATATAATATTATTAACGAATTTTATATTATATATATATATATAATTCGTCCACCCTAAATTAAACATTATCTCATGTTGGGTCATTCTTGTCTGTGACCCTGTAGGCCCATATGAAGTTGGCAGTGAGCCAATAACTATACTAACCCAAAAGTCGCAAACGGCCTCTAGCAAGACATTATGACTACCCAAATCATATGAGGATCGTTATCATGATGCAACCTGTCATACAACCATGTCACGTCCCTTTTGTTACACGATATATCGATCAAGGATAAGGCATGGATAATGTCATCCTCTTGTTCCTTACCATTACTTTCTCGATTCCTGAGTAGCTTAACAATAGAAATGGAAACTCCTTTCCATTGTCGTATGGCCATACATTTTTCAGACTTACTCATCGAGGGGCCCAGTAATATCTCTTTACTAATGTGAGGGACAAATTCCATCTTGATCATTCATATTCCTCTGCATAAAAAACCGCCAAGCCCGATCATAGCCTTTATCATCACTTGGTCAAAAGTGATTTTTGACTAGTTCAAAACTTAGCAACTCTCATGTAGGAGTCTATGATGACCTCAGGTCTAAGGGCATTGTGACATGGTTATACATGAGAAAAACTTATGACTTGATCCATGTAGCTTTCTCATAGTGGGTCGGTCCAGCACCTTATACTCTTACAAGTGCCTAAGACTTTGATTGACATCTCCATATCTTATCAAAGTCATACTAGTCTTGTTTCATCTTTACTCCCGTATAGATGACCGACCAGGGACATTTTAGGTCAATCTTCATGAATTATCTAAGGATACAATTATCACAGTTAACATGCAAAATAATATGATAACAGAATGGAGAAATTTCATTAAAATAATAATGTTCAAAGTATAATGATTGGCCCTTAGGGCACAATTTCCAATAATGTGACCCTTATTAAGTCTATTCTTAGGAAAAAATATAGTCTTTAGCCAACTAGAAGCTCATAATTCCCAGAATTTCCATTTTTGGACGCTGTCATAGAAGCTTGCCAGTTTCACTAGGCTAACTTCAAAAATTCATTACTCTTTGTGTACAGCTCCAAATGACTTATATGACTATCAAATTAAAACTTGATAAGTCTACTTTCATTATGGAAAATATCATAGGCATTGGATAGCATTTGCCTACAAAAAAATGTCCCACAACTATACTATCGCACTGGAAAAATACACTAGTAGCAAATCCACATTTTACAATTTGTGTTTCAAACATAATCACGTTGTGTGAAATTTCATGTGCTCTTTAATTCACCATTTTATTTCCTTTAATATAAGGAATTTTGGTGTGTAAAATTTGGGATGTTACATGGATTGTCAATAGAATTATTAATTGATTTTTCATTATTTATTTAATTGCCGATTTGATTTATCCTCTTGATTATTTAGTTGGGTTAGTTAATTGTATAGTTGTTCAATTGGACAATCCTAAACAAGATTTCCAAAAGTATTTTGAAATTAATTATGATTGATTTTTAATGAGTTTAATTAGCCACCGCTTATTTCATTGCGTTTTCTAGTGGATTAGAACTTCAGGGTTTCCCATGTTTCAATTAGGTGTTTAATTCCATTAATTCCAATCTTTTATTAGTCTCCGTTTGGTCTAATACATTGATATGGGCTAAGAAAGCTAAATCCATAAGAATTCTAAGTTGCCCCCTTATTATCATAACTAAATTAAATCTTTATTGTTTATCCTACTTTTAATCAATCTTTTGCTTAGAATTTTAATTCCTCTTTCATAAAAAAAACCCCCAAAAATTGCATTCAAATTCATATAGATTAGTCTCATTCTCATATAGGTTTTAGAGTCAATTGCATTAGTGCATTTAGTTAGTTTAATTGCATTTAGGCAGTAGTGTATTGCACTCTACTTTAGGTCCACTTCATTGCATCTTTTGTCACTTAAAACTTAATCCTAAAGATAATTCATAGCTTGCTCCTTGGGAGAATGACCAAGGTTGTCCCTAAACTACATAATTAATTAAGACATAGTTTAATTGCTTGCTTTAGCGACAGAAGCGACATCACATACATAACGGTTATTAGTGCAAAATCGTGAAGTAAAATTTATAACATTTTTAATACCTAATGGTTTCTATATTATAACCATTAAATAAAACTTTTTTAAACCATTCCTCTTCCCCATGTTGATCTCTCTGTGCTGATCTTTCTCTGATTGCCATGAGAACCAAGTACCATTTCATTACCCACCACTGTGTGTAATTGCTCTTCTTCAATTTTCAACACATGTAATGGCAATTGGAACCCATCACTTTCTTTCTATTTAAACTCCCCATTTCCATATGTTTTTTGTAATTTTTCTTCATTGTACTCCTTTGTTCTCTAAATGACCATGGTGAAATGATGTACTATAGAATTGTCAGACAATTATTGGTGTCATCCTCCACCTCCTTCCCATCCTCTATAACCACTACATTCACCTCTACTGCTACTCCACCTCGATCTCTACCTCCACATCCTTTACTTCCCTAACTAAAGGTAATGATGCGGCGTGTAGAACATGTAGACCATTCGCTAAGGAGGCAGGTAGAGAATATGTCAAGTATGAACAGGAAGGTCAATATCATTCTGGATGGCTGTGAGATTAGCTATAATCATGCCATACTTTCAGATGATTCAACCCACTGCTTTGGTGAGGATGATGTGTGAGTGTTTTTTTCGTATTGTTTGTTTATTTTTAATTTTTTATTTAAAAAATAAAAAAATGAAATTATTTGAGAACTAATAGCCCTAAAAATAATATAAAAATAACATACTTTATGGGTGTGTAAAAAGAATTGTAATAAATGCAATCCAATAATTAATAGTTCTTACAATAAAATAGTTAGCTAAAGGCTTTTTCAAAAAATAGTATACCTCATGATTATTAAAAAAGAACAGTGATAAATGTAATACAATAATTAACAGTTCTTACAGTAGCAACGTTACATAAAGGCTATTAAAAAAATGCCATCCCTTATAGTTATTTATAAAGAACTGTGATGCATATTCCAATATTTAAAGGTTCTTACAATAGCACCATTAATATATATATTTTTAAAAAGCATTACTTAATGGCTTAAATAATTAAAGGTTCTTAAAAACAAACTACTATGTAAAGTCATAAATACTTATTTGTGCAAGGTCTCAATTGAACCTCAGTTTTTTTGTCCTTCAACTTCGGGGTTCAAATTAAGGTTTATACTTTTTCACTCCTTATACATTTTAATGAATTAATTCTAACTAGATGATTATTATGTTTTGATTGGGGTATTTTGAATAAGTAGTGGATATTTGTCGATTGATGATTTGAAGAGCACTGGGATAGCGTAAAATATTTCCCAAATTTTGCATTTGTGCATAACCCTCCAAACAATAGTAAGATTCTTTACCCTTATATAAAGTATGGCAATACACAGTGGCTTGATTGAGGAACTTGTGAGATGTACTTGGTAATTAATGGAATTAATCCTATAAATACATGTTGGACAAAGCATATAGAGATAAATAGTAGGGTTGAGCATATGGAAAAGTGTACATCACCTAATTTCGATACAAGTTCATATAAGGCTGACCATCTCATTAATATGGCCAAGGTGCTAGAAGAGGACCTCCAAGATTGTCCTAAAATGTTTGAAAGGTTGAAGGGTGACGTGGTGAAGCGATTGTATGATGGTTGCTCTAACTTTACCTTATTGAGCTCTATGTGTTGTTGTACAAATTGAAAGCAAAAAGTGGGTGGACTGATACAAGCTTCATATAATTGCTTGCTCTTTTGAATCTAATGATACAGACAAAAAATGTGCTTCCACCCAAAACCTTTAATGTAAAGAAGATGTTGCCCTCTATCAGCCTTAGGTATGAGAAGATACTTGTTAATCCTAATGATTGTATCATATTTAAAAATTATCATAGACCATTAACTCATTATCCTAAGTATGAGGAGCCTCTCTACCAAGAGAATGGAAAGAGCCTGAATAAGGTGTTATGGTATTTTCTCATGATACCTAGATTTAGGTATAACAATCCTAAAGATGCCAAACATTTATGGTAGCATGTGAATGAAAGGATTGGTGATGAATACTTCAACAACTTGCTGATTCTCCAAAATGGAAGAAGTTTGATCTTAACCACACCGAATTCGCTAAAGATGATAAGAACCAACACCTTGCATTGGCTATTAAAGGGATGAACTAGTTTGCGATGCAAAGTAGTAACCACAGTACATGGCTGGTTATATTGTTTATATATAACCTTCTTCCTTTGCTTTGTATGAAGTAAAAGTACTCCACATTGTCCATGCCAATCTTTGGGCCTAAGCAATTACGGAATGACATAGATGTCTATATGACTCCACTAACTAAATACTTGAAGTGATTGTGGGATGATGTGATCAAGGTGTATGATGCATAAAAGGAGGAAACATTCAAGTTTAAAGCCATACTTTTTTGCACAATCAATTACTTTCCTACATAAGGTTATTTGTCAGGATACAATATTGAAGGCATACTTGGATGTCCAATTTGTGAAGAGGGTACACATTCAATTAATTTGAAACATGGCATGAAGAATTCATATATGGGTATCAAAAATGGTTGCGTTAGGATCATCTTTACTCATATTTAATAAAATATTTTAATGGGAATCTAGAAGAAAGTAAGTCACCTCAACATTTGACTAGGAACAGGTACATCAAAGGGTGAAAGATATAGAATGTCTATTTGGCAAACCTTTCACAAGATATTACACCCTTATCTTATTTTGACTTGCAAGAGAATATTAATGCATGGTTCTGTGGGTGACACAGGAATAGCATAAATATACTGATAATATGTGCATGATTATAAGCATTCCCTATATGGGTTCGTACATAATAATTTCAAATAATGTAGCCGCATAGGGCTACTAGGGTGTCTAAACCCATCTCAGTGAGACGCAGACATCTTCACGACTTCGTTCCACTACTGCAATCCTCTTGTGTAGTTCTCTTCTATGATCTTTAGGCACCTGTTGTATTCACCTGTCTAAATTATTAACAGGGGAGGGTAAGATTTGAGAGAATCTCAGTAGGAAATAGTACTAATATGCATGCAAAATAAGTACTTAATGCATGACATGATTGCATTACATAACTCTTGCTCACACAATGACATCTCTGCATGCTCAATGTTTCAACTAACATACTTATGTCCATAGCATAACCAGAAACAGAGCTTCAATAATTCATATATGTTTCACAAAATCAAGCAAAGCAATCACATGCATCAATACACCAGCACAAATATCAAATATATGCAGGAGAGGTAAGTTCCCTACCTTAACCCTTTTCTTGTCTCAAATCGCCTGCCTTGTAAAAGTGCCAAGCTTAGGCTCCCAACTCAATCCTAAAATATCATATGTATAGGAATTAGGTTAAAACTTATTCATGTATCATTTTAGGCACTTTTATAGTGTTTATAGTAGTTATATTAGTCTATGGTGAAAATTTACCAAAATGCCTCCAGGGACCCAGCCCGACCTCGATGTACCCGGTTTGACCATACTTTTTTTGAAATTTTGACATGGGCTATTTTGACATTTTTTTCCCAAGGAATCCATTTTTCGGCTTGAAATCACCAAATTCATTGCCAAAAGATCAAAATGCCCTTGGCAACTCCACTTTTCAAGTTTCATGAGTGTTTTCGTAATTATGCTTTTTCGAGCTTTTCTAAAAACGTGACCAACGGTAAACCCACCTAATTTCTCTCCTGAATGGAATGGAGTCATCAAAACATCAAAAATCCAACTGTAACCCCTTATTCTAGCCCTATTTGAAATGGTCAATTCCATAGAAAAAATTGGGGTTTTTTGATTATGGATCCGCAGATGTGCTCCTTTTTACTCTTAATCACTATATTACTATTTAATTACGTTATAACTACCATTTAGTACCCATTTTGGTAGCATGACATTTTCAACAATTCATTTTCCTATTGTAGAAACAAAGACAATTCGGCAAAATTTCACTGATTAAACTACTCACAGCAGCCAGAACAATCAATATTCGAAGGTTTGGAAGTTACCTTTCGCTTCCCTCTGGCTCTCCTTGATGTTACTGAACCCTAGGCCTTCTCAACAAGAAATTGGAGCTTCATAAACCTTGAAATACATGAAGGAAAAGCTTATGAGAGGAGTTATACGTGTTAGGTACGAATTCACTGAAGGAATCGACCTACCTCTTGAGTTTTCCTCTCTTTCTCTTTCTAGCATTTCTCAACTCCCTCTCTCTCACTCTCTATGGCTATTGCTTGGGTGACAAAAATAGGAGATGAAGATTATGGGAAATATTTTATAATCCTATGCTTATGTCATAATTCCTATTTTTGGATTTTTCGATAAATCTTCAGCCCAAACTTTAAAAAATCATAACTAATTTTAAAGATATTGAATTGAAGTTATTCTAAAGGCTATAGAATCCTTATTGAGTCTAGGTTCAAGGAAAATATAACATTTAGCCAACTAGAAGTACAAAATTCCCAGAATTAAATTCTTTGGATACTGTTTCAAAAAATCAACAGTTTTTATGGGCTAAATTCAAAAATTCATAACTCTTTGTATATAGCTTCATATGATTCATATGACCTATCAAATTAAAGTTTAGGATGTCTATTTTCACCCTATAAAATTTCATAATTTTTTCTTATCATTTGTTTTTAAAAAATCTCATGACAAACTCACTGCGTCATAGGAAATTTCACTAGAAGCATAATCATTTTCTCCAAAATTCACCATTTTATTTTCTTTAATACCCCAAAGATATAAGAAATATTAGGGAATAGATTTGGGGAACCTACCAAACTGGAGCTTAACAGTCTGCTTAATTTAGGCTTATTCCCAAGCCTCCGATCCTAAAATTCGAGACATTACACAAGGAATGTTGGGACAAGCTAGTGGAATAAGATGTCTAGTTTATTTAACTTGTCGTATTCTAGGATCTGGATGTGATACATTTTCTTGATATTATGTCCATTGAGAAAAAAGTATGTGAAAATGTTTTTGGTTGAGATAGTAATAAGAAATGAATTGGCATCAGAGGAGAGGGGAACTAATAAATCTCTATTTTATTATATTTTTTATATATATTTATAGGATTTTATCATTGTTTTTGTGCTTAAAAGTAATTATTATGATTATTTTGGATTAGAAGGTGTTGCATAAAATAAATGCTAAAAAGGGTATAATTGTCATATTTTTATTTCCCTAGATTAAATAGATTTGTATGAAGGTATTTTTTGCTTATTTTTATTGTAGGCAGATTAAGGAATTGATGTCAAAAGGAAAATCAACCATAAAAGATGGTGGAAATTTGCATGGGCTAAAGGATCCATGGAAAACAAGGCCTTAAGAATGCTTTTAGGCTCAATTACATCATGGTTAGGACCCATATGTGTTAGCTTATGACTTATGATCCTAAAATAGGACCTATGACCACCACTTAAACCCAAATGCATGTCTTTTTGGACATATGAAGAGCAAAAGCATGGCCACCTATAATTAATGAAGGACATGAGGGTCATTTTACATGGTTTCTTTTCCTATTGGCAACCATATGGCACTACCTAAGCGGATAGAATTAAATATAATTCAAAAAGGGATTTAATTCAAAATATTATATCTTTTTATTCCTTGAGAATTAAATTTAATTCTTTTCATCAAATATATTAAATCCAAATCGAAACAAATGATAGAGATTCAAAGATTTAAGATAAAGATTTATCTTTATTCATTCAAAAGTTTATCAAGAATTCAAATTCCTCCAATCAAAGTTGAAGAAGACACCACAAGCTCATCAAAATTACAATAGAAGATAGAAAGATAGAGCATATCTTATCCAATTCAAAAAGTCACCCTCAATGCTTCTTCCTTCTTTATTTTCGACTCTACTCAAGGCTATAAAAGAGACCCCAAGCCTTCATTCCAAGACCATGACCACACTTCTTTTCTTCATCCATTACCATGTGTGTTTAATTAATCCTCTTCTTAAGGATGGATCTTATGGCTTAAGTTCCTATTCTTTAATTTGGGAGTTGTATTAGGTTTAGATGTTTTCTATTAAGCATTTTAATGATTTCCTAGGTTCAGGTTTAAAATTTTGTTGTCATAAACTTATAATTTTTGGTTGAAGATCATTTGAGATCTCTATGCGAATTTCATGAGTAACTGCAATTTAAACTTTGAAGTCTTGAGTTTATATATTTTATTTTTCCTCACATATGATTATTCTGGTGATTTTATAATGTTGTTAATTTAATTACATGCATGATTATATATATGAATATGATGATTGTCTATTCTAGGGTTTGACTTTTGAATAACTCTACTGTTAGAGGAAAAATTGTAATTGAAATTGATTCTCACTTGTTAAATGATGCTTCAACAATTACTTGAAAGGTTATTATATGCTGGTTTCAGGTGTAATAATTAATTAATTAGTTGAGACCTATAATGGTTGTCTAAAGTATATATATGTCAGATGTAGTACTATTTATACACTCCACATTCAATGTTGAATTATGATAGCCACTGATCTATTCTCAAGAAGATTAATCGTATCTTGTGCATGTCTGTCTTCCCTTTTTATTTTTTATTTTCATTTTTATTATTAAAAATCCCAAAAATTTATCTTTCCTTTATTTCTTTTGAGTCTTGCACATCTAATTTATTAAAGAATTAAATACTATTGACTCCACGCAAGAGAATACGACCTAAGTTGTGCCACTGTAGTGCATAATTTAGTATTAATTTGAGCGCTAACAACAAGCATAATTAGGAACTCATACATTTCTTCTTCCCATGGTTTACACATTATCTAAGGAAGTAAAAAATAGTGTTTTTTAGTTCCTTGCTTCCATTGAGGTGGCAAAGAATTACTTTTCAAACATCAGTAAACTTGTGTCGGTGATGGAATTGAAACTAATGGGATTAAAATCTCATGATTGCCATATATTGATGGAGAACTTTATTTCGATGGCTATATGAGTTATTTTGATTTATAAGGTGTGAGCTGCAATCACTAAGTTATGTTTCTTCTTCAAGTCACACACAGTAAACTAATAAACCCTAACAAATTGATGAGGTTGAAAAAATAAATTATGGTCCATGTAATGACTCATTTGGTTAGAGTGGCACAACTTTGTAGCCTGGTAAATGTACCTAATTGAATGTATCATGAAGATGTTTAAAGGGTTTGTGAAAAGTCAAAGTTGTCCAGAGGATTGAATTATTGACAATATATTTGTGAAGAGGCTACTGAATTTTTTGCCACACACTTTAAAAATGCAAGTGATATTAGGATTCATGTGTCTTTGTATAAGGGAAGGACTAGTGGGAAGGGATTATGGACAGAAAAATTTTGATTATCTCAAACCAACAGTTGGATCAAGCACACCTATATGTGCTGCACAACTCTGAGGAGGTTGGGGTGTATGTAGATAAGCATATGGATCAACTTAGGAAGGGTAAACTCAACAGTGCAGAAAAGTTGGTGTGTTAAACTATATAACAAACATTTTATGGCATGATTTAAAGATCAAGTTCATAGGGTAAGGGACTGATTAGTCAAGCGAAATATGCCGGTGTAGGTGTGTATAAGGCATTTTCAAGGCAGACATGTGTACCCTGCGCTTTTTGGAGTGGATGTCGGTGTATGGTGTCATATAAGGCCCCTACACATATACTCTAACCTAGAATTATTTAATGGGCCTCGATATACGTGTCAAATTCCCGAGCAAAACCTAAGTAAAGTCCCAAGTATGCACCGATAAAGTAGCTTTAATAGAGAAGTCATTATAGCAAATGATGACATAACTTTTGTGTTGGATGAATGAGAGAGTGACAAGTGTCCTCTTATCATGACAAAGTACCATGTCACTTTTATGTTGGCTTGATAGGAAGGTGACACATGTCCCTAATGATGAAACTTGCTTTTTGCCTTTTGTATTGGCATGCTCATGAGGAGCCATATGTCACCTTAGTCAGGGAAATCCGCTGGTCTCTGGTTCAGTACTTGACTTCCCAGACACCAAACCCAAGAGTTCGAGCAAATTGTGAAGCCTCTCCTTTCCCCTAACTAAAGTGGCACCTAGGATGAAAGGGAAAGAGTTTTACAAATGAATATCAATTAGTGTTCAAATTCATTGCATAAAACTCATCAGATCAATTATAGAATGTAAGGATGTTACAGTTTGGTATAAGAGCATAGATTCTAGCATTTGGCTAGATGCTATACTGATGTGAATAGTATCCTTATTGATACTTGGATTATTTGAGTGATACTAGGATTAAGAAGTATGGGTGATAGCTGAACCCAAAGAAATAGAATTTCCCTGAACTATTAATTGGCAGGCTGGTATAGAGAAAGGGTAAAGCCATATATTGGTGAATCGGCTATTATAGAATCTTCTGCCAAAGGAAGGGGTAGAGTTGTATATATATAGAGAATGAAATGGAGCAGTATCTAGTAGAGAAGGGTACAACTCCAGAGAATTTGATGCCAAGCTGGCTTGTGACTTGTACTCCAACAGAATTCCATAGTTAAGCATGGTTATTGGGTATGGCTGAGGTTCCAGAATTAAGTTGATAAACCTAGAAGTTGGATAAATCTAGTATGAAGTTAAGAATTGGATTGTGATCCAAGAATCTATTTTGAGCTTAGGTTCTTAAGAACACTAAAATGGCTCAGAGTTGTTTGAGGCATATAATATAGTTAAGTATGCTCAATTGATGACTAGGCATGACCTTAAGGTTAAGAAGCAATAAAAAATGTTATATATTGCTTCTTTACCTTAGCTATGGGATAGAAGGATTTTCTTTCTTTTCTTTGATCGTCTAAGTCCTTGACTTGAACACTTTGCTGAAATCATGTATAAGAGGTCATCCCTTAGTAGACTAATTCAACATTGTACCATTTTTTTCAGCCCTTAGACCAGTCTCCCCTCAGTCATGCCTTCCTTCAAGGCCTATTCTTTTAGATATCCTTATTCCCTTCTTTGCTGGAACATCCTTTTCTTTTGATTGATGGGACTTCTATCTAAAATCCCTTGACCTAACCTCTCCTTGACTTGCCACAGCCAAGTCTTCCCTAACCTCTCCTGATGTTCTTGGTGAGGTAGCCTGTCATCTACCGCCCCAACTATGATGGTCCCTTCAGCTAATTCTTTCACAAGAGACCCTGTCTTCCATCTACTTCTTCCTCCTAAAGGTTTGGTCCCCCTAGCCAATGGTTTTGTCTTTCTACTAGTAGGTACTCTAGAGGTCTTCAGCCCTATGTTCTATAATGGATAGCTAGGACAAGACCGGGTTCTATCTCATGATGCTGCTGCTATATTCATTTGGTCGAACAAGGTCGTCCCTTGTCTTCTATTTATAGCTGGCTCTTCTTGATCTTGAGGTTCTGGGATAACTCAACCAAACAAGCAATGACTTTCTAGCTTTAGTTAATAAGCATATAAAGATTTAGAATTCCCTTACTTTATTCTTTATCTCATATCCTATCTCAATAATAGAATGGTGCTAACCTAATATCAATCCCCTTGAACAAGTGAAGTGACCAATGGGGAACAAGCAATAGAGTGAGTGCCCTAGTGTGAAAGCCCTCTCCTTTCAATCAAGTAGCTCAACAAGCAACTAGAGTCTCTATTCTACCTATGCCCTTACTCTTCTTATGTTGTTATGATGGTTGTCCTCTAGTCTGTCATCTTGCGGGATGTAGCTTCACTCTTTAATTGATGCTATATCGCTTCTCCCGTATTCTCTGGAAAGAGAGCCTTTCCCTTTCGATCTGGGAATAAGGCAAATGTAAGAATTAAGATCCACTCCCTATTCTCCTTCTTGACTAGGCAGCATAAGTCTGAAAAAGTAAGCACTTAGGCACGAAAGGAAAGAGAAAAATAAAAAGATGAAATTAAGCAAGTATGGGATTATAGAAGTCTAACTACTCTGTAGGGGAAGCCCTAAAGGGAAGTCAAACCCTTCTTGCAAAGCTGCTTCATTAGAAAAGAGAATATTAGGCAAAGAGAGAAGCTTAGGGGAAGGAGAATGTCAATACAAGGCACTTCATGGAATTTCTGAGCCATTAGAGATAGTGAGAGGGTAAATGAAGCCCCTGCCCTTGTTTCCAGTTGGTCTTCCTTGTTAACTATAATAGCTCCTTTATAGCTCATTTCTATCTTCTTCTAGTGAAGTTGCTCTCTGCCCAATCCCTTGAAGTTTGGCTTTCCAGGTGGATTTTGCTGGCTTTTCTTGGAATTTTTCTGAAGGCTCATCTGTTTACCCGAGCTTGCTGACCTTCCTTTTAGAATAGGATAGAAAGAATTGAACTAGACCAGATCAACTTCAAAAGGAGGCTACTCCTAATTCTTTTGCAGCTGCAGGAATATAGCTTACTATACATAAAAAAGCAATCAATCTGGTAATACAGGAAAAGCAAGGAAAGCTGTCTCGAGTGGAACTATGAAAGAAAATATCTATCATCACCGGTAGGGAAAGGATTCATTCAAATAAAGAAGTCACAAAAACAATAAGGATCTGGATCAAGAGAAGTATCGAGTTTATCAGGAATGGCATAAGCCAAAGCTAGATCACTAGAGTTTAGGCAAATGGGTACGAGACAAAATGGTTTTGAAATGGGGACTATAAATGGAGAATAAGGATGAAATAGGGAATAAGGATGAAATGGGGAATAAGATTGATACTATAAGTGTGTCCAGAAAGATGTGTACGGGAAGTGAGTCATGGTTGAATTCTCACTAGGATGAACACTGATTTAAATAGAAAGCACAATGCAAGATCTCGGATATCCTCATCACTGTATGAGCAAAGAGGTAAGCTCTACTCCTTAGTCAAACCTTCAGTAGCTATCAGGATCACTTTGTTAAGCCATAACCTTATTAACCAAGAGTCTTCTAAAACTTTGTACCACAAACTCAAGAATTGAATTACCTTGCCGTATCATTTAGTGGAACTCCTGTTTACCTTAAGAATGGTCTTCCTTCTTATTGATATCACCGAAAAAGTAGAAGACTTTGTCTTTTCGACAAGTGCCATGGTGTACTTGGCTACTAGGTGGCTCTTAGGCTTTGGAGTTATCCCTCAAGTCCTTATTTTGATCCCATGGAGAGGTAACTCTTTGGGGAAGAGTGTATGTACCCATTGAGTAAAATCCTTAAGCCTCAGAGGGACGAAGGAGGGGACAAATCCTAGCACCCTTGGAGGGGGTGTCCAGCACCGCTTGTCGCCAATGGGTAGGGGCCGTGCCGTTACAAGAAGGGCTTCTTATTGTTTCCTTTTCATAAGAATTCTTGTCCCTTTCATTTTTGAGATGTATTCCCCTAACTAGATCCACCTCAGTTGTTTGCTTTTTTGTTCATATGCACCCTCCTCAAGTTACCCTCTATCAGTCGGCACACTTCCACTGCCTTGTTGAATTTGGTGAATTTCCAGGCAACTAGCTTCTCCTCCATCTCGAGCTTAAGTCCCCCAATTCACATATTGGAGCTCCATTCCTCATCATCTTTGAATTTCAAATAAGTTGAGTAATGGGAAAATCGAGTGAACTGAGACAGGTATTCATCAAAAGTCTCAATATCACCCTATCGTATAGCCAGTAATTCTTTCTCCTTGGTGAGACTCACAGACCTCAGGAAGAATTTCTCATTGAACTCATATTGGAATAACTCCCAGGTCAATAGAATGTTTCATATATTTAGATTATTATTGTATTTCTCTACCAATGGTCAACATCTCCCTCCAATTTATATATAGCCATTCTAGCTTTTAACTTTGTAGGACACCCCAGCACCTTAAATATCTTCTCCAATTGTGTTAACCATTCCTTAGAAGATTGTAGATCAAATTTTTCCCTAAATGCTGGAAGCTGGTATTTAATAAACTTAGGTATCCAATATTGGAGGTCTTCTTCTTCTCGGACCAGAACAAAAGGAATCCCCTGATTAGATTCCAATGTCTGTGATCATTCACCATTCTCAGATAGTTCATCTTGTAGATCTACCTCAGTGGCTTTTTTTACATCGATGTCTTCAAGTGGTGGCTTATCTTCCTTGTGCTTTTCCTTTATTTCCCGTATTTCCTCACGCAATTCTTGAGTCATAATTTGCTGTTGTGCCAACATTTTAAGAACTTGCTGCATAGGGTCGGGAAGGTTCCATATTTCCTCAACTTCTGAAACTACAGGTCTTTTCTTTGCTCTACCCTTCACCATTTTTTCACTATTACCAAAGAAAATTCACACCATTAATATGACACTTATCACATATGTATTTCTAAAACTTTAAGCATCAATAGAACATACATATGATAATATTAAAGAGTCATATTTACAACAAAAGCAGATAAAGTGGCTTAATATTTACATATAAAAGTAGCCTTTTACTATGCTAACACAATCAAACTAGCTAGCCCTACCATTACCAACCCATATTATACACCACAAATGATTCTATATGCTCCATAAAAGTCTCAAACTCAAAAGGACCCCAAAATACAATCTCATTCTTCTTCTTGATCCAAGCAATAAAATCGAGAAGGTAGGCTAGTGTGGTTTGGATCCACATATCATCAGTCAACACTAACTCACACTTGGCCCTTTGCCTATACAAATTCCTTACTTCTCCAAAGAATGATACATATCATGTCACAGAGGAAAAATATTTATTGAAACACAGCAGGTGTAATTCCCTAAGCTGCTCCCACAGCTCATGGTTTAGGTGTGGGTTAAAGAATAACTGAGTCATCGGGGCTCTAGACTCAATATCAGAATCGGCACCCTGAAAAATCTCATTGTTCTCGAGATCACTGGTATCACCTATAGATGGCTCTATGCTAGTACTAGCCTACCTAGCCTTTATCATTATTGTCATATGATTGGGAACTCTTTTCCTTGCCATACACAATACCCTCAATCCATACCCCCTACTCGCTCCTTTATTAATAACTACATAAAGTTTGCCCTCCGGTATATGATGCTCTGGGGGAGGCTGGTTAATAGATGAGGGTGAACTACTTCTTTGTCTTTACCTATTAGACCTGTTTCCTAACACAAAGCAATTAATGAAGGGTTATATTTTTCTAACATAAGCAAAGAACTTTATTCTAGAGCCAATAACTTATGCTCTGATACCAATAAATATAACACCTTCATTTACAAAGCGTATAGACAACTCATGTGCAGTAATATTTATAAGAAGGAGTCTGAAAATCTTTTGTAAACAATAAGAGTCCCAACTTAAAGCAGAGTGTTGAGTGGGATTTTCGCTTTTCGAAAATCATTTTCAGATTTGGTGTCATATTATTTTATGATTCATTTTAAGCCATCCATTTTAGGTTCATTTCTTTATATCAGAGTTTTTACCAATAAGTTCTTTGCTGAAACCCAAACTACTATTTTTAATTAACGACCCTAGATAGACAGTTGTCCATTACTGGTTTGAATGTTACTTTGCATTTGCTTATATACAAGTACATATTTACATGTTTACAACCTGCCAGTATGAGACTAGCCATACTTAAATACAAACTAAATACAATCTCCAAAATAGATAACCAACAAAAAATCAAATTCTAAGTCCCTCGTTTCATTTGCCCATGTTTACCTTCTTGCCTGAGGAACTACTTGCCCGAGCATAAATTTGTTTTGGAAAAATAGGGTGAGATTCAATGAATCTCAGTAGTAACAGATATCACTCATATAAGATGCATACATATAACATGCCATGTCAACCAAAGTTCAATACAAACAATATATTCAACATTCAGAGATAAACTCATGATATGCAAAAAGGATAAAGTTACCAATTCAAGAACAACCGTCCCTTACCACAGCGCTGGGAAATTCTACTGGGCCTTAGCCCTTCTCATCTGAATGTTTTAAATTTACAATGGTACAAACATGCATATAATATATCACGTAGTATATGAGGGATAAGTTACTACCTAACAATTTTTTCCAAATCTTGATTTTGATTGACATTCTTTGGACGTCCTGGGCAAGTGTCAAGTCCTCTTTGTGTTTCTATAGGTTGTTTAGTATTTCGACGATACTCCTGTAGATGAACGATAACGGCAATTTGGGGTCGGAATCGACTCCGGTACTCAGGCGAACTCACTATTCACTCCTCCTTCTCACTTCTTACATTCTTGAGTTTATGAAATTAGATTTCTCTTTCTCTTAGAAGGCTGAATGAAATTAGCACTTAAAAGGGAACGGAATGGTTGAGATTTAATCTTGTAAAGTGATCTCATCTTAGCTTGCCAAGGGTCACAAGTTTAAGGCTTAAGAGTGCCACGTGTCATGCAACTATTGGTTTTCCATTTTCTCTTTCTTTGGTGGGGCATAAATGTTCAGGGGGAGGGGGAGGCCTGACAATTTCCCCAGACTCCTAGGTTCGGTGCTCTAATTGTAAAGTACATGACTCGGTTGGAGATTAGTGGATTCCCTGGACTCAGCTGCTAGGTGGCGCACTCCAGGGATGACAACACGAAAGGCTTGAAGTGGGTGTAATGATGTGTAATGATAAGGGACACATGTCACCTCCTCATTTGGCCAACACAAAAACATGTTTTTACTTTATGATGGTTTCGGGACACTTGTCATTTCCTTATTTGGCCAACATGAAAGATATGTCATCGTGAGTTGTTATTACATACTTTACTGAAGTCTTTTAATAAATTTAATCCATCAGTGAATTACTCAGAATTCTACTCGGGACCGTGGCATGCATATTGAGCCATGCCACGCAATGCCTAAATCCCTCTAATCTCAAATCTGACACCTCTGTGCCCTACAATTATCGACAAATTTTCCTCCGACTACTTGTACTCATATTTCAAAATCCTAACTTCTTGATTTTTGCAAATGACACAATGGACATCTGGGAATTCAGAAAGTGACTATTCCTTTATTTGTAAAATAGTATTTATGTTATTCCACTATTTCCATATTTACACGTTTTCAGTAGTACAAAATTTAGTATATTACAGAAGTGACATACCCATTACCCACTACTTTGAGGATAAAGAACTAAAAGAAAGGGAGTTAAGGTGGGCCCCTCCAAAACCCACATGATGTCAATCCAAATAGGGGGAGGAGAAGAAAATCAGGTAGCTATGGCACCCATAATGGTGGATTGTGGCTTACATGCACACTAACAACAGTAAGAGAAGAAGCAACAATTAGAGGTGGATTGAATGAAGCTTCTAGAAAATTTTCACTCCCTCTGTGTTTCCTTGTTTAATGAAGAAAATAAGAAAATGTAAGAAAAAATAATCATATCAATGGAGTTTGGATTTTGAATTTGAATAGGGGGAAATATTTGAATCCATATGTGACAAAAAGAGCCTAACAATTTTTTTTTTGTTAAAAAAAGAGCCTAACATTTAACGTATCGAATTGTTTTTTAGGAGAACAGTGCTTGGCACTAGAAAAAGGCATACCATTGGAATGACAGGACAATGGGGAGCGGGAAAATTTAATAATTGGAGAAGGGTGATTGGGGTGCAAAATGTAAAGGGAAAATTGTGAAAAAAAAATCCCTCATTGGCAACTTATTTGTCAAATAGGACCTTCACGTGCAGATTATCTTCCAAGTGTGCAGAATATCTTCCCTGGTGCAGAATATCTTCCCTGGTGTGCAAATGATCTTTCCTATATGAAAAATTCTTCCCTATATGTGTGCAAAAATCTTCCCCTGTGTGAACGAAATCTTTCCTCCATGTATAGATACCTTCTCTCCGTGTGAAAATATCTTCCCAGGTCTCATTTGACAATTAAGTTACCAATAAGATCTTTTTTCACAATGCTCCCAAATCTAAAAGCACGAAGCCCACCTTTGAGAGCATGCAAGAACGCCAAAAGATTGAACTGCCTTAGTTTCTTAGCTCTTTCAAGTTTGATACATCTTCTTTGATGTACTTGTACAGATTTTGAGTAATACAATCATCATTTCTACTCAAAAAAAAAAAGAAAGAAAGAATTGAACTGCCACTAATGAGTCCAAAGTAAAATAATTTACAAATTGCATGACAAATAAAGAGCATGTACAAAGCCCAAAAAAATTGAACCAAAATATGGAGCTACATATAAGCCTGTTCATTCGAATGGTGAAAGTAGAGAGGAGCCACAAAGGAAAGAAGCTTGGTTGGCTAAACAAGGATTGAAATTTATTGTTGAAGATTGATTGTCTCATATTTTTACATAATAAAGAAATTGATAAGATAAATTTTGATAGATATCAAAATAGTAAATACTAGTATCCTAATAAAATTTGAAAATTCTTGGGAAAATCCATATAAAAGAACTTTAAAAATGTTACAAGACAAAAATATATTCTGAATATTCATAATATCAAAAAGGTATGAGGGCTTGTCCTTTTCAAAACTAAATGAAAATCATAGAAATATCCTTCTGAGTTTAAAAAATGTACTCCCACGTTTTACAAGGGTTTAACAAGTTCAAATAAGGTTTTAACAAGTTATGATAAGATTTTCACAAATTCCCATTCAAAGTTCTCCTCTTGGTATAATGGAAAGGTATTGATTCTCACTTTAGATAAGGGTTTCTCAAGTTTAAATAACGTTTTCACAAATTCAAATTCAAAATTCATTGCTTCCTACAATGGCATGGTGTTGATCCTCCCTTCTGCTAAGGGTTTCATAAGTTCAGATAAGGTTTTAACAAGTTCTGATAATATTTTCATAAATTCCAATTTGAAAATCACCACTTGCAACAAAGGACAAGGCATTGATTCCTACTTATAATAAAGGTTTCACAAGTTTAGATAAAGTTTTAACAAATTCTGATAATCTTATCTGATAGCAAGTAGTGATTTTTGAATTGGAATTTATAAAAATTTTATTAGAACTTGTGAAAACTTTATCTAAACTTGTTAAACCCTTACAAAAATTGGGAGCATATTTTTTAAACTCAGAGAGATATTTTTGTTATTTCCATTTAATTTTAAAAATGACAAATTAGGCCCTCACACCACTTTAATACGATGAACATTCTTTTTCTTGGCTAGAAGTATGATGAATATCGAGAACACCTTTTTGTTCTTTAACATTTTTAAAGTTCTTTTTCAAGGATTTTCCCAAAATTCTTTTGTATTTTCACTTTTTTTTTTTTTTGTTCTAAAAACATGATACATAAATTTATTTTTAGTTTGGGAGAATCTAAATTAAATCCAGCTAAAATACCAAAATATAAATTTAGGCATATACTTTCAACAAATTCATAATCAAGCCAAGAGGCTTCATTATGGATTTGTAAAAGTTGTTAAGAGACTTGAATGCCCATTTATAGTTAAAAAGATAAATCGGAAACACCTTTAACTGAAATTCAAATTCAAACATATACTTTTAACAATTTCCTAATCATTTTATTTATTTAAATGATATGTTAGTCTTTTTATTAAATAATCATTTTTCTCCCTCTGAGAATATATTTCAACTCTAAGTAAAATGCAAAGCGGAATTTTGAAATTTTTCGAAATAGATGCGAACAATATTTCTTTATATATAAGAACAGAGAAAAAGAATCCAAGATTTTTAACGCAGTAGTACTAGTAACGAAATTTCTCATTCTTCAATCTAACCTTTAATTTCAAGTTGTTCTCATTATTACTAATTCATTTCATTCAAAAGAATGTAGTAGTACCGGTGGCAAAACAATTTTTTAGAGAAAAAAAGGCATTTAGTAAAATGTAAATTAAGGTTTTTTTTAACTGATTAAGGAACTTATGAATTTAAGAACCTGTAACTAGCATAACGAAATAAAAAGATTAAATTGTTGTTTAAATAAATAGAATGAAATGAAAGGATTAAAATATCATTTAAATAAATAAGATGATTAGGACATTGTTAAAAGTGTGTGTCTAAATTTGAATTTTGGTCAAATATACTTTTAATTTTTCTGTTTAATTGTATATGGGCATTCAAGTCGTTTAATAATATTTATAAACCCTTTATAAGGTTTGCTTACGTTGTTAGGAATTTATTAAAAGTGTCGACCTTAATTTAGATTTTTATATTTTGATTAGATTTAATTGAGATTTTAATTTTTTTTAGTTTCCATCCAGACAATTTGGCACAAAAAGTAGTGCACATAACTTGGAAAAAAAAGTCTAAAATATTATAGAGTCAAGAAAAATGAGTAGAGGGTGGATATATTCGGATCCTAGTGTCTGTGTGGTGTCTTCTATCATAAGACCAGAAGATCTAAGATTCAGACACCAACAAAGGCATTGGGACTAAGATCTATCCCATCTGAAACAAATGAACTGAGAAATAACAAACTGACACATACCAGAAACATCTTTCATACCTTAGTTCAGGTAAGTCTGAGCTTTTCTCCTCTTCACTCAAGGACACTTTAGAACCCTTCAGTCATTACAGAGATTATGGTATTTAGTAGCTTCTCATTTCTCTAGTAGAATCTGTCACAGAAATAAAGATGATATGTTAAGAACTAGGGTTTTCAGAAGAAGAGGAAATTTAGAAAGAAAGCATTATATTTCACAAAGTATTTTACAACTATCTTCTTTCGATTGCCCCTTACAACTGATGAGGCATCATATTTATAAGCAAACCCTGAGCAGAAGAAAACAAAGCACAAATTATTATTTTACAGACACGTAGCTAGACATGTGGCCGACAAACTTTTCTAATAGGACAAAAGACTGTAGACTTTATCACTTTAATACATCACGACAAACAAAATGACTCAGCAAAAATAACTTAAGATAGATAAGGCTGCTGACACTGCATGAAAGGCTGAGATGTTGTCGACAGTTTATTTTCAGTAGAACATTTATTTGTCCCAAATAATGACCAAGTTCCTTAAGAGTATTTTGCTTCTGATGAACCCAATCAAAAGGAGAGTTCCACAGTTCTGCTGTTCCATTGGAATAAAGTCCATCTGAGTGGAGATAATAGTACCTGTTAAGAAGAAAAACACAACAAAATATTTTTTGTTTTCTTTTTTCAATTCTCCAGAGATTATTATCTTCAATAAAACTATAAAGTTTTCCTCTCTAGAAGGGCAGAAGAGCAAAAAGGTCTAGGAACAGATGGAGAAGGGAGTCTTCATAGTCTTTGTTACAGATGTAATGATAGATGGGTAAAGGTGCAAGGGCTATAACACTAACATGAAGGGTGGTTAAAGACCATAAATACCAAAATAGTTCTTTAAGCATGGGTCCTTGGGGAATAAGGTTGGTTTTTACAAAAAAAAAAAGATGAAGCTAGTAAAATAGTTGTTGTTCTGCAATTTTTTGAATATGATAAGGAGTTTCAGGATGAGTTTCTGGAGGAAAGAGTATGGCTTTTATGTTACGGGACATGGTTGCCTGTGCTTCTGAGATGGTTAAAATAAACAAGGGTTTTGGAGGAAGGGAAGGCTTTTGAGGTCAAGATAGGAAGTTCTCAATGGTATTTTAGTGACCTTTGAGATGTCTTATTGAGAATTTATAGTAGGAAAACCAATCTTTCCATCTGACTAGCTAAGCATCTGGTAAGTTCTTTTTCTTGGGATCAAGCATCTTTGCAAAAGATGCATTGTCCACTTCTATGACAAAATAGTAGGAGCTCTGATGAAAGTTGAACTTTTTAATCCCACGCTTGACAACAAGGATTTCCTTGTATGTAGCATGATAATGCTTTTCTGGTTCTCTGAATTATCCACTAGCATGTCCACGGTAATATCTTTTTCCATTAACTTCTTTAAGAAGTATCACACCCCAAAATTCACTATTGGCATATATCTGTAAGATTCTTTCTCCCTGATTTGGAATCTTCAATGGAGGAGGGTTTTGAGTCTACTTTTTGAGAATCTTGACTACTTCTGTTTGATGTTTTCCCCACTTGAAGGAAATGATTTAGTGGCTTGTAATCAATGACAAGTCTCTTTTTCCCTCATTTAATTTCTTATCTCTTTTCAGCATAAAAAGCTTGGCAAGCCTAATCAGACTTTGTGGCTTTAATGAGTCCTTGCTGTAATAAAGATGCACATTCATCTTGGCAAGTTTCAAATCATCAAGATTTATACCTGGATGAGAAGCTTTAGTTGGATTGATATCCTCATTCTTCTTAAAAGGAAGTTCAATAAAAAAATTCCTGATTTTTCCATAACGGTGAAGGATGAGGAAACTAATCATGATTGTCTGAACAGTATTAAAGCAATTGATCCTTGATATCTGAATATTGAAGCGAAGCCTATTAAAGTTCAAACATACTAGGGATTTATGTATAAGGATTGAAATTTCCTTTCCATTTAATCCCTTTAGATAGAATCATAAGATTCTAAGTATGATAGAAAGCATCAAATCCTAATAGAATATCTTTTCCTGGAAGATCACTTCTCAGTACTTTAATTTTCAAAGTACATACATCCTGGGAAGAATTTAATTCCAATCTTTCTCTTGGAAATAAGATCAATCTTGAAATGTTTGGCATCAGCTATAAGAAAATATTGGTTATGAGGAACCCATTATTCAAGAGGAAGTGTAATATCCCAAAAAGTGATTAAGGGCTAATGACTTTAAAAGTGGATATAATTATTGTTGAATAAATACTTTTGGAGAATGTGTGATGGGAATTTGGATATTTTAATGATTCCAATGGCTTCCTTGTGAAAATTCATGTGGGGAGAGTGTTTATTGTGAAATTGGAACCATTGGGAACAAGCGTGCTAAAGTTGAAAACTCTGTCCATTGAAACTCTGTACAGGGCAGCCAATTTGTTTGGACGTTTTAAATAGGCAAATGGTGTCTAAAAATTCTGAAATTTCCTGTATTAAAGTTCACATGTCAAGCTTCAAAATGAACATATAATTTGTATCATTTTGATTTGTGACCTAAGAGTTTTGGATTTTTGAAGTTTGCCCAGCGAAATTAATTATTTTCTGGAATAGTATGCAAAGATTGAAATTCTGGGAATTTTGTGGTGATTTGCAGTAATGGCCAATATTTTTCCTATGAAGAGGACTTAAATATCTTTCATTTGGCTTTGGAATCACCTCATTTCGATTTTTCTAGAATTAGTTATGATTTTTTAAAATTTGGGCAGAAAATCTGCCAGAAAATCCGAAAATGGGAATTATGACATCATCTCATTAAAAGATGATGTCAGCATGGATTATTAATCAAATTGCTCCTCTTCTTCAGCCATTTCACGCCATTTCCAGCTGAAGATAGTGAGAGAAAGTTGAGAGCTCTTAGAGAGAGAAAGAGGAGAAATCTCGCAAGGTAAGCCGATTTCTCCGACGATCTAGCTCCTAACGCGTATAACCTTGTTCCTAAGCTTCTCTTCTATGTTATTTAAGGTGTTTGAGAAGACAATTTGGTGTTCAAGGGGCTAGGGTTTTCAGCCACTCTTGAGAAAAGCTAGAAGGAGCTTGAGGTAACTTCCAAACTTTCGTATATTGCTTATTCTGGCTGCTGTGGGCAATTTAATCGGTGAAATTTTGCCGGATTGCCATTGGTTTTAAAGTTTGGAAATGATGTGGCCTAGGGGTTATGCTGCCCAAATTGGGTCTTAATGTTAGTTGTAACCTAATATAATGGTTAATAAAGTGGTTAGGAGTAGAAAGGAACGCGTTTACGGAGCCGAAATCGTAAAACCCCAATTTTTCCCGGAGAACATGTATATTTCGGCCAAGGCTGTAAATGGGTCTTAGAGTTGGATTTTCAATGATTTGATGATTCCATTGGATTCAGTGGGCGAAAATAGGTGGGGTTACAGTTGGGCACTTTTTCAAAAAAGGCCGAGAAAGCATAATTACAGAAACACCCCTAAAACCCTAAAAGTAGGGCTGCCAAGGGCAATTTCGTAATTTGACATTGAATTTGATAATTCTGAGTACGGAAATGGATTCCTTGGGCGGAAATATGTTAGGATAGCCCATATTAGAATTTCGAGAAAAGTGCAACCGGTCCGGGTATGGCGGGCCCAGGCCGGGTCCCCGGGGGTATTTTTGTAAATTTTCATTATAGACTCATATAACCCTAAGTAACACTATGGAAGTATCTAAATAGTGCATTTGGAATTGTAGGATTCGATATTTGCCGCCCTCGTGAGCCAACTGCGCTGAAGGACGTCAGGAAAGGATCAGGTAGTGACTCTCTCTTATACTATATGTAATGCTCTGTATGTGTGTGTTATCACTGTTCTGTGATGAATCTTTGATGCTGCTGCGGTTACAGCTGGTGATAGCTGTCGTTTACAGCGCAAGCTGTCGTTATTGTGATTACAGCGTAAGCTGTCGTGATGGTGATTACAGCGTAAGCTGTCGTATTGTGTATACAGCCGTGAGTGCTGTCGTTTGTGGTGAAAACCATGTATCTTTGAGATTGATGTTGCTGTTGTTGCTAGTTGTGATTTATATACATGCTTGGTATTTATACATTGTATGAGTGGTTTGTTACTACTGAGATTCTCTCGAATCTCATTCCTTCCTATGACTAACCTTTCAGACAGGGCATGTGGCTCAAAGGAGAAGAGGCCGACCCGGAGCACTTAGGACCCTTAGGGGTATAGTTGATTTTGGAATGTTGGTTATATCTTTTGAATTCGGGATTACTATATAATCTGAAATATGAATAGTATATTCAATTTTGGATGTAATCCCCTAGTGGATACTTAAACCTCAGGTTATATATGTATAGAATCCGGAAGTTGCCGGGGAATTGGTTTTACACTCTGTCATACGTGAATGTAGATAAACTGCACAGGTGATTATATTCGAATTTTGAAATGGAGACCAGGAACAGGAAAGAGATTTTGAATGATTTTGTGAAAACCCTACCACAAAGTAGGAGATTGAAACGAGTTTAAGTTATCCGAAAGTCTCTAATCTACTTTAATTATTTAATATCGAATTATAATTACATGATTAAAGGCAGGGTGTTACAGGAAGAATATAAGGTTTCATACAATTTTACAAGATCCAGTATCAAAGAAGGCAATAGCTGTAACAAGCTTAGAATATTTATCTAGAATAACTTGAACTTTTATATTTGGAAGAGGAATATTGTGATTTTCTTTAGGATTGGGTCGAAGTGAACCAAGAATAAAGGTGATGATATGTTATGAATAAACCATAGAGCCATAGAATTTTTGAGAAAGTGATGATATGTTATGAATAAAGGTGAGTAAGAAGAAACCCAGAAAGCATAAGTGAAGCCTTTAGCTCTTCAAACTTTTCTAATCCTCCTTCTACTACTTTTATATCTTAGTTTACCCCTAGAAATCTCCCCTATTCTATAAAAAGAACTCTTTCCCAGAAAATAGAAAACCTCATAGAGATCAATCATCTTCCAAAAGATACTTTAATCTCTGAGACAAATCTTCCTCTTCGTAGTCCATACAGTGTTTACCATCGAACCAATAGTCTTACCAGGAATATCAGAACTCTTTTAACTACTAGACAACCTCATGCTAAAGAGGTTGTTCAAATGACAAAGTTGGAGCAATGTCATCTTCCAGCTACACAGAGGAATAGTATGCTACCATTGAGATACCACAGCCTCTGATTAATCACTAAAGATTTGAAGGATATACCCATCTTCACATGGGGGCTATCCGACTAGCTTTAAATCTTTATGGAAGAAAAGGCATGCAAGTTACAACTCAAGTTGCTCTAGTTGACTCCACATACAAGTACTATCCTAATGCTCTTATTGGTGCTCTTCTAACCATTTTGAGTGATGGAAGTGTTATTCTTACTATTCAACTAGACTTCAGCATCAACCTGCTGGACTCTACTCTTATTAATTATTTCAAAGTACAAGTTCAGATTATTAGAGCTAAACAGGATCCTAAAGCCATCATGGCTACTCTACAACATCAAGTGGTTTACAGACTTCAAAACCACTCTCTTGATCTTCACCTGCCAAATTCTACAAAAGATGCTCTTTTTGCAATATCTAACAGATTTGATAATACTTCTACCATTCAGATTCCCAAACAAATTTCATGGGAAGAACTCTCTCAGTTGATGCCACTTGAATGGATCAACAATTATGAAAAGATTTTCCATGGAATTCAACCAGATGTCCATACTACCATGCCTCCTCTCATCTAGAGACTTCCAGATGAAATAATAAAAACTACCTTTGAGAGACCTACTCCATAAGGACCTTCCGTACCTCTTGAAAGGATTCTTACTCTCTCTCCTGCCATACACCCTCTAGAAGAGATCTACCTATAGATTGGGTAGATCATAATGCAAACCCTTGCTATGTTTCTCATCTAAATGGTCACTTCTTATGGGATATACCTGGCTCAGGTATGTGTGATTCTGTCTGTGAGTATGATACTCCAGAATGGTGGGAAGAGTCAGATGATGATGAACAAGGACTTTACCTGGACAAATATGCTATCAAGCAGGCCAAGAAAAACAAATCCTTTGCAGAATCTTCTTGTTCTCAAAAGTATAATGATGCCATAAAGATGATGATGATTAAGGCTCTTCACAATCTATTCAGAGAAAGAAAAGAGGTTGGAAACCTCTACCTCCTCCTGAAAGATCTTCCAAAGATATATCCCTTGTTGAATTGATGCTAGAAACAAGGCATATAGATTTTGTCCAAAAGTTCTTTCCAGAACTAGTAATTTCAGCAATTCCATCTGTATCTGCACATATTTACCATGCATAAGGATGATAAGACATCCTTATCATTCTAAATTTCTTCCTCTTGAGAGAAAAATAAATGAAGACACTAAGGTTTCTACTTGACCTTATGTTATTCCAAATATAGTTGATTCTCAAGGAAATTTCAGACTAGCATCTACAGCTGAAGAAGTTCTCAATTGGCATACCCATAATGCAGTTTGTCCAAATGTGGCACTGACGAGAATTAATTCTAAACTTGATTCTTTAACAATCAAGACAAAGGGTTGACCTCTCAAATAGGACTACTCTTTGAAGAAGTCAGACAACTATATCTTTTCCACATGCAGCAAGCTCAGAAACTGGATGCAGAATTGAAAAGTTTTATTGCTACTAGTTACATAAGACAAGAATTTCAATAGAAAGAAAAGGAATTATCAACAATATAAAAGGATCTACAGCAAATAGAACTACATATCACCAGAAAACAATCTCAGGTCATTATTGAATACTACCCTTCATACTCCACTATATCTAGATTTTCTTATACATCTCCATCCATGACTTATCCTGATAAAATTGATTACATCAGGGTTTTTCAAATGAACTATCCTGTTTTCAGACAATTCCAACAGCCTCCACCAATACAGCCTAAGCCTATCTCAAGACCTACTTTTCGTACACCAGAAAGACCTCCTTCTCATTGGTCCTCCTCCCTATCTATTTTTCACCATGGTAACACATCAAGAATTCAGAAACCTATTCAACCTGGTTTGAAGATTAATAAACCTGTTGTTCCCTAGATTAGTACTCAATCTTCTCCATAAAAAGAAAAACAGAAATATTCTGAAACCTTGACTTCTCAAATTCCTCCATCTTCTCAACCTTCAAACACTACCCAGCCTCAAAATGCTACCTTAGCCATCTTCCAAACACAAGACCCTATTGAACCCTTATTGGATTCATCTAGTTCTTTATCAGATGATTTTTCTATCTCTGACAATGATTTAGAAGATCATCTTACTAATATTACCAGAATTGCAATAGTCCAACCTAATAACGATGATGATAGTGAAGCTGAAGAATCTCATGATCCTCATCAGCAACAACATGATTTTACTTATAAGCCAACTTCAAGACCTTGGTTTACATTTGATGATATGCCACAAGATAAAAGGAGACAACGACTCCATGAATTTGGAGCATGGATTGATTTGCAGATTACAGCACAAGGAGTAAATCTTGACCAAATCCTTAAAGAGTTTGTTTCTAGATTTACAGGCTCTCTAAGAGATTGGTTTCAAAATCTCAGTGTTTATCAGAAACTCTAGTCAGTACAAGTTGAAAATCCTGGACAGATCCCCAGTGCTATTCATAAAGAATTTATTGGAGACTTCAATCTTATTGACAAACGAGACAAACAAGAATTCTTTGAGATGAAATGTTGTTCTCTCAACAAAAAAGATCTACAAAAGCATTATACTAGAAAGGTTGAAAAGTACTACATGTTGAATGGCTATAATGATGTCAATATTTGACATACTTTTATAGCTTCTCTTCTTGATGAGATTCAACTTGAACTCCACAGAAGCATTAATGCTCTTCACAGAGATATGCCTCAAATCTCTATTGGAGAAATTTATCAGCTGGCTCTTGCAACTGTTGATAAGCTTTGTGAGTAACACAAGTATGTTAATAATATACTCAAAGGCATTACGAAGCTTAAACATGCTTGCAAAAAACCTTACTTGAAGATTTAATGCAAAGATCCCAAGGTTTGCCACTATTCAACAAAGAAGAAATCTCAACATCGTTCATACTCCAGAAAACCTGAAAAGAGATTCTTTCCTAAACGGCGATCCAGAAAGCAAAGAAAAGCTAGATTCTTCAAGCCCAGATGATTCTTAAAAGGAAAAGGAGATCGATGCTTTGTTTGTAGAAAGAAGGGACATTTTGCAAAAAAAAAACTATTCTCAAAAAACTAAAAAGGACATTAAGATGATTCAAAGGCTCCATAAAGTCTTGATGATCATAGATGAAAATGTAGATATTGAAACTTTCCTTAAAGAACAACCTTTTGAAGATCATGATACTCAGTATGTTCTTCCACTTTCAGATGAAGAAGAAAATTTAGATATCTCTAACTTCTCTGATATTGAATCTGAGACAGATGAAGAAGAGATTTATCCTTATGGATCAATCAATCTCATCCGATCCTTTCAACTTCCCTCAGAAAAACCGAAACAGATTTTCATAGGTTCTCTTGGTTCACTTCGATCCAATCCTAAAGAAAATCTCAATAATCCTCTTCCAAATATAAAATTTCAAGTTCTTTCATATAAATATTCTAAGCCTGTTACAATTATTTCCTTCTTTGATACTGGATTTTGTAAAACAATAATGAAACCTCATATTCTTCCTCTTGAAGATTGGGTTCCTCATAACCAGTATTTTCTCACAACTGATGCCAAACATTTCAAGATTGATCTTATTTTTAGGAGAAATATTGGAATTAAATTCTTCCTAGGATGTACTTTGAAAATTAAAGTACTAGGAAGTGATCTTCCAAGCAAAGATATTCTATTAGGATTTGATGCTTTCTATCATACTTAGAATCTTATGATTCTACCTAAAGGGATTAAATGGAAAGGAAATTTCAATCCTTATATAGAAATCCCAAGTCTATTTGAACTTCAACAGGCTCCGATTCAATATTTAGATATCAAGGATCAATTGCTTCAATATTGTTCTGACAGTCATGATCAGTTTCCCCATCCTTCACCGTTATGGAAAAATCAGGAGTTTTTTATTAAACTTCCTTTTAAGAAGAATAAGGATATCAATCCAACTAAAGCTTCTCATCCAGGTAAGAATCCTAATGATTTGAAACTTGCTAGAGATGAATGTGCAGCTTTATTACGACAAGGACTCATTGAAGCTACAAAGTCTGATTGGGCTTGCCAAACTTTTTATGTTGAAAAGAGATCAGAAATTAAACGAGGGAAAAAGAGGCTTGTCATTTATTATAAGCCACTAAATCATTTCCTTCAAGATGATAAGTTTCCCTTACCAAAGCCCAGTACTTTGTTTTCTCATCTCAAAAAAGCCCAAATCTTTTCAAAGTTTGATCTTAAAGCAGGATTTTGGCAATTAGGTATCCACCCAGATGACAAGCCCAAAACTACTTTCTGCATTCCAAATGCCCAATACCAGTGGACTGTTATGCCTTTTAGCTTAAAAGTCACCCTTTTACTATTCCAAAAAGCCATGACCAAAATATTTGAACCTATCCTTCAAAATGCCCTAATATACATTGATGATATCCTCCTTTTTTGAAGATGAAAATTCACATAAGGTGCTACTATCTAGATTTTCTAAAAAATCATAGGACAATACGGCATTATGCTCTCTTTCAAGAAAAGTGAGATTGGAGTTATAGAAATTGAATTATTGGGTATGCATTTTCAGAATGGTCAGTACAGCCCTGGTCCTCATATTTCACAAGAAGTGATGAATTTTCCTAATGATCATCTTACTGTTAAACAAGTTCAATGATAGAGCTCAATATTTATATATTTTTATTAATTAATCTTAGGCTTTTGTGGGACTTAATTGAATATTTTGGGCATAATCAAGTGTTAAAGTGAGATTTTAGTGAAAGAATAATTTGGGAATTAAAGTGGTTAAATTGTTATATTTTTAATCAATATTTGTTATTCCCATTATTCTTTAATTGTGAACAAAAGATATTACCTTTGTGAATCTAATTTTGTAGGTGATGATGTGGCACAACTTGAATGGTTAATGTCAAAGATGTTAATTTAGAGCTTAATGAAGGACAAAAGTGGAACATCACAAGTGCAGAATTTATTTTCAAATTTTTTCTAAGAGGAGGTTAAATGAGTAAGGGCCTTGTTTGGTTATTGCAAATTTGTACATATCATAAAATGTATTTTCACCACTTTATCCAAACAAGGCACAACTCACATTTTAACCTAAAGACAATTGAAGAAGCAAAGGAAGTGGGGACCATTGTTTTGGTGTGAGAGTGGCGGCTGTGAAAGAAGAGAAAAGGAGAAGAGCTGGACCAAACCGAATTAAATGGAAGAAATAGCAGCTGAACCAAAATTATCCAATGAAAAGCAACAATTGACCGAGTTTAGTTGAAGAAGAATGAGGAATTAATTGGAGGGAGTGGACCGAACATTAAAAAAGGCAAAACCGTTTTTGTTGACCGGATGATGAAAGAAATGAAGAAGGGATTCACTGGACCGGAGGGCATCACAAAATGAAGGGAAAAAGAGAGGAGGCGGCTGTGCAAAGAGAATGGAATGAAGAAAAAAAGCAATAGCTGAAATTGTTGACTGCATGGCTTTTGGAAAGCAAGCATCGAATGAGAATTGAGGAGTCAGCTGGACCGTATGGGAGCTTGCTAAACCAAATAAATAAGGAATTGAGAGATGAGCCGTCATTGTGGACCAAAGGAGGTGAGGTAGACCGAGTTATTAAAGAAGAAAAGGGGGTTGTGCGTGAGAGGGGGCTGACCGAATGGGAAGAATGGAATAGAGAAGAGGGATTGGCGGTTGTGCAGAAGGTGTTAGATCTCATGTTTTGATGATAACAAAAGAATGGTTTGAAAAGGAAATGTTTAAAATCAAGCTTGAACTAAGCAATGACAGGAATAAGATGCACTGGAGGAAAGCATGGAAGTAGTGAAGATTGGCCAAGAGAAAATGCTAAGGAACTTAAGTTGAAGTACATTTTCTAAGGCATTACTCGAGGCGCTACTCGAGTAATGACCCAAAACTTGAAGTAAATAGGCAAAACTTCCAGTGACCTGCCACCATTACTCGAGGCGCTACTCGAGTAACCAGGTAAAACTTCAAGGTTGCTCTCGGCCTGCCAATGTTACTCGAGGCGCTACTCGAGTAACCATGTGAAAACTTTCAGTGACCTTCAAGTGAGCAGAATGTTACTCGAGGAGCTACTCGAGTAACCATATGTACCTCTCGGCAGTTTGTACCACTGCTAATGTTACTCGAGGAGCTACTCGAGTAACCAGGTCAGAAACTTCCAGTCAGCCTTCAAGTTTTCCATGATACTCGAGGAGCTACTCGAGTAACCGTGTATTTGAAAATGTGTAACTCTCGGCACTTTGTACCACTGCCAATGTTACTCGAGGAGGTACCCGAGTAACAGCCTGAGTGGATTCCTCGAGTATGTACCCCAGTAAGCACAAATATTTTCAAAGGAAACTTCCAGTCATGACCAGGGTAAGTTATGTACAAATGTCTCAGTTACTCGAGGTGCTACCCGAGTAACTTATGCAAGATTGAGTGCTTTACTCGAGGAGCTACTCGAGTAATGAGGTAAGTGCTCTCGGCATTTTGATCCTGCCAACATTATTGGAGTAGAGCATCGAGTAATCAAAAGTTTTTCAAAGGATCACTCGAGGTGTTACCCGAGTAACTCATAAAGTTGTGAGTGCATTACTCGAGTAGCTACCCGAGTAAATAACTATTCCAAAGGTTTGAAATTTAGTTTACTCCATGCACTACCCGAGTAATCTTATACTTGTTCATTAACTTGCAGTTGGTAAATGATTTCCCGATGTTACTCGAGGAGCTACTCGAGTAAACTTCAAAGGTTACTCGAGGAGCTACTCGAGTAAGCATACCCAGAAATTTAGAAATCATTCAAACGTTCATTGATTTGTTTCCTATATGATTAACCTTTCATTGTATTAGTATTCTTAGTCTATTTACATATAAACAATGAAGGAATCACTTCAAGAGATGAAAGTCAAATCAAACGTTCAAATGCCAACCACCGCCAACGGATATTTTTCAAAAACTTGAAAAGTCAACAGTGGCTGCGCACTCACCAACGGACGAAAGGAAAACGTTCCAACGGTCATCACCATCATATCTATATATATGGGAACCTTCAAACAGAGAAGAACAACAAAGCATCCACACAAACAATTCATTAAGTTCATTGCTCTGTTTTCACGTTGAAATTGTATTCATATGCTTCAGTGATTATCATTTACTCTTTGTGAGAGATATTTCATTCAAACTCAATATTTGTTATTGAGATAACTTAAGGTTGTGGAACCTTGAGTTGGGATTGAATTACAACCTGTAAGGGGGAGCGAGTGTCCAGGTGTGAAGGAACTTGCTTGTACTGTGGTGCCAAGAACCCACTGAATCTTGGAAGTTATAGTGAAACTCTCAGAGAAGCTCTGAGGACTGGACGTAGGTCAAAGTGGTTGTGACCGAACCAGTATAACTCCCGGTGTACACTTCGGTGATATTTCTCCTTACTCATTACTGTTTTAATTCTTTTGTCAAAACTTTATATTTTCGAAAGAAATTTCAGTATCACCCAATTCACCCCCCCTCTTGGGTGAAACGCTTGATCTTACATTTGGTATCAGAGCGTAGGTCTTCTTGTTAAGGTATAACAACCTAAGAAGGATCCAATGGCAAGCATGGGTGAAGGAATTCTTCCCGACGGAGCATCCATCACTAGACCTCCCGGTTTTAATGGAGAACACTTTTCTTTCTGGAAAGCTAAATTCAGAGTGTTCGTGATGGCTACTGAATATGGGCTATGGGATGTGATCGAGAGTGGAAACTATCAACCTACAAAGACTGTAGATTCTCAGAAAATTCCAAAGACGCCAGCGGAATATGATGAGAATGACAAGAAACTTATCACTCTCAATAGCAAGGTAATTCTGATGTTACAAAGCTCCTTGAGTCAAAATGAATACTTCAGAATCTGCACACTCCCAACAGCAAAGGAAATGTGGGAAGCTCTGGAAATAGCTCATGAAGGAACTTCGGGAATAAAGGAGAATCGAATCAACACCTTGATCACAGAATTCGATCTACTTCGAATGAAATCAGGTGAGTCAATTTCTGAATTCGAACTTAGGTATACTCATCTTGTTAATCAACTTGCAGCACTTGGAAAAGTATATGATCAAAATATCCAAGTACGAAAGATTTTGAATATTCTTTCTAAAGAGTGGGAGGCCAAAGTCACTGCGATAGAAGAGGCAAAAGGAGAATCAATGAGATCAGTTGCTTCTCTATTTGGAAGCCTTTCTGAATATGAAAGCAAGTTAAAGTTCAAACGGGAACTAGACGACATCAGTGACAAAAGAAAGAAAGGTCTAGCTCTAAAAGCAAAAGAAGAAAATCAAGATGAAGTTGAGGAGTTTGATGATGATGAAATGGGCTTAATCATAAAACGATTCAGAAAGTTCTACAAGAAAGGTCAAGGCTACAAACACTTTCAAAAAGGAGGAACTAGCAACAAAGACCATATCATTTGTTATGAATGTGGTAAACCAGGACATATCAAATCAGAATGTCCAGAGCTCAATCAAAAGAGCAAAGAAAAGAGAAAAGGCAAATTCTTTAACAAAAAGAAGGCCTTTGTATCTGCTATATGGGGAGATAGTTCCTCAGACGAAGAAAGTGATGAGGAAGAAGTAGCCAACATATGTCTTGTTGCTCAAGAAGAGACAGAAGAAGAGGTAAATGATTCTGACCCTACCTATGATGAATTATTATCTGAATATAATGCTTTACATTCTGAATTCATCAAAGTAGTTAAAGAACTAATTGTTTTCAAAAAGAAAAACAAAGCTCTTGAAATTGAACTTAAAGAAAGTTCAGAAAAGAATTGTGAAAATTGTTCTTTTTTGAAAGAGAAAAACAATGATCTCACAAAAACTCTTGAAAAGTTTACCAAAGGAAGTGAGATGCTAAGTGTGATTTTAAAAGAACAACGATTTGTAAATGACCGATCTGGTATTGGATATGATCCAAAATCAGATAAAAGGAAAGGTAGAAAGAAAGCAGGAGGTAAGTCATATTTGAATTATTTCCAGCATTCTGTACATATATCAAATCCTTTTGCTTTTTGTAATTACTGTAATAGAAAAGGTCATTATACCTCCTCATGCATTCATAAAAAGAAAGGAAACATAGGAACCTACAAATGGGTACCTAAAGGCACATATATTCAGAAACTCATTTATACTAACCCAAAAGGACCCAAAAAGAAGTGGGTACCTAAAAACTTAGTCATTTGATTGCAGGTATGTCTTAAAGCATCCAAAAATAACAAATGGTTCATAGACAGTGGATGCTCTAGACATATGACCGGAGATTTCGAAAGTTTTACCACATTACAACCTAAGGAAGGTGGAAAGGTAAAATTTGGAGGAAATCAATCCGGAAAAATAGCAGGAATTGGTGAAATCAAAAATGACAAAGGCATACAAATCAAAGATGTATATTACGTTGAAGGCTTGTGTCATAATTTGCTGAGCGTAAGTCAAAGTGCAGATAAAGACAACTGGATAATATTTGATTCAGAGGAATGTCTAATTATCAACAAGAATGACTTACAGCTTGATAAGAAAAATATCAAGGCTAAGCTCAGAGCAAAAAGGGAAGGTAACTGCTATACTCTAGATATTAGTAGAAATGAATCTGAAAATTGTTTTCTGAGTAATACCGATGAAAGTTGGTTATGGCATAAGAGATTGGCTCATGTCAATATGCATCAACTAGGTAAACTACTCAAAAAGGATTTAGTTCTTGGATTACCCAAAGTAAATTTCAAAAACGATTTGATTTGTGACGCATGTCAAAAGGGTAAACAAACTAAATCATCTTTCAAATTGAAAAATGAGATTTCAACAAATAGACCATTACAATTATTGCATATGGATTTAGTTGGTCCAGCAAGAGTAAAGAGTCTTGGTGGCAACTTGTATTCATTGGTCATTGTTGATGATTTTTCTAGATTTACATGGGTTATTTTTCTTTCATCAAAAGATGAAACCTTTGAAGAATTTATTGTTTTTGCCAAGAAAGTGCAAAATGAGAAAGGTATGTCTATTGCAGGTATTAGGACTGATCATGGTGGAGAATTTGAAAATCAAGCCTTTGAAGAATATTGTGATACTAATGGCATTGATCACAACTTCTCTGCTCCAAGGACGCCTCAACAAAATGGAGTTGTGGAACGCAAGAATAAAGTACTTACTGAAATGGCTAGAACAATGTTAAATGAAAAGAACATGTCTCAAGTTTTCTGGGCTGATGCTATGAGTACAGCATGCTATATTTCAAATAGAGCCTACATCAGAACGAAACTTGGAAAGACACCATATGAGCTATACAAAGGAAGGAAGCCAAACATTGGTCATCTACACATCTTCGGTTGTAAGTGTTTCATTCATAATAATGGTAAAGATAACTTAGGAAAATTTGATTCTAAAACTGATGAAGGAATTTTCTTAGGATATTCTAACCGAAGTAAAGCATATAGAATTTTCAATAAAAGAACTTGTGTTGTTGAAGAATCAATTCATGTTGTATTTGATGAATTTGAAACCTCTGACAAAACCATTGATGAAGAACAGGAAGTTGTTTTAAATCAAGAAAATGGTCAATCTATCTCTAAGTCTCTTATTCCAGAGGTTGATGAAACTAAGGATGAAGAGCAATCCCTAGGTCAACCTAAAGCCTGGAAATACAATAGAAGTCATCCCTTAGATCAAGTCATAGGAGATGTGAATGAAGGGATCAAAACCAGAAATAGAGTTTTCAATGAAGTAAGTTTTTCTGCATTTATTTCTGAGATTGAACCTTCTAACATTGATGAAGCCCTATCAGACAATGATTGGGTCATAGCAATGCAAGAAGAATTAAATCAATTTGAAAGGAATCAAGTCTGGGATTTGGTGCCCCGACCCAAAGATCATACGATCATTGGTACTAAATGGGTATTCAAAAACAAACTTGATGAATCTGCAATTATTGTCAGAAATAAGGCAAGATTGGTGGCCAAAGGCTATAATCAGGAAGAAGGAATTGATTATGAGGAAACGTATGCTCCAGTGGCTAGATTGGAAGCTATACGTGTACTCTTAGCCTTTGCATGCATCAAAGGATTCAAACTCTATCAAATGGATGTTAAGAGTGCCTTTCTAAATGGTTACATCATGGAAGAAGTGTATGTGGAACAACCTCCTGGTTTTGAAGATGTCACTAAACCGGACCATGTTTTCAAACTTAAAAAGGCTTTGTATGGTTTAAAACAAGCTCCTAGAGCCTGGTATGAAAGGCTTAGTAAGTTTCTCATCGATCAAGGTTTTGTACGAGGAAAAGTTGATACAACATTATTTATAAATCGAAAACGTGATGATATTTTAATTGTACAAATATATGTTGATGATATTGTTTTCGGTGCTACTAATGAATCTCTGTGTAAGGAATTTTCTGAGATTATGCAGGGAGAGTTTGAGATGTCAATGATGGGAGAATTGAATTTCTTTCTTGGTTTGCAAATCAAACAAAGAAAGAATGGGATCTTCATATCTCAAACAAAGTATTTAAAAGAGCTATTGAAGAAGTATGGAATGGATGAAGCAAATGGCTCAGATACGCCTATGAGCTCAACAACGTTGCTTGATGCTGATGTCAAAGGGAAAGACTACAATATCACAAAATATAGAGGAATGATTGGATCATTACTCTATCTCACAGCAAGTAGACCAGACATCCAATTTAGTGTTGGCATATGTGCAAGATATCAATCGGCACCAAAGGAATCACATGCTGAAACTGTCAAACGAATCTTTAGATACCTTGCTGACACACCAGAATTGGGTCTGTGGTATCCCAAAGGAAGAAGTGAGTATCTAATTGCATATTCGGACTCTGATCATGGAGGATATAAAACAGACAGAAAGAGCACCAGTGGACAAGGACAATTCCTTGGAGGATCTCTTGTCTCGTGGTTCAGCAAGAAACAAAATACAGTGTCTCTTTCGTCAACGGAAGCCGAATATGTTGCAGTCTCAAGTTGTTGTGCACAAGTGATATGGTTAAAACAACAACTACAAGATCTTGGTATTTATCTCAAAGAGATACCAATCTATTGTGACAACACTAGTACGATAAGCTTGGCAAAGAATCCAGTTCAACACTCTAGAACCAAGCATATCGATGTCAGACATCACTTCATCAGAGATCATGTCCAAAAGAAAGATGTGAAAGTGATATTCATTCCTACTCATCTTCAATTAGCCGATATCTTCACAAAACCCCTTGCAAAAGATCAATTTCTATACATTAGAAGAGAATTGGGAATGGTAAATCCCAATGAGTTATAAGTAATTTCAGCATTTCATAATATTAGATGAAGTCATTTAATAATGTTTTGATAATTACTAACTTAAGCATCGGAGTATATAGAAACTTGTTTTGCAGGAAGAAAGAAACTCTGTTTTGAGAAACAAAAACAGAGGTGATCAGAGGACACCATTACTGGAGTACCAACTTGAAGTAATGGGTGACAGAAAAGATTTACCCGAGGAGTAACTTGAGGTAAAGTGGCAGTTTACTCGAGTATGTACTCGAGTAATGGCCCCCAAAACTGGAAGCAATGAATCAAGTAACTTGATATTTAAATCTAACGGTTCAGTTTTGAGAAAATGAAAGGTCAGAAGTTCAAAAGACAGGTTACCCGAGGCGAGCCTCGAGTAAACTTGAAGCTTACTCGAGGAAGGCCTCGAGTAAAGACGGAGTCCAGATTCTCAAATTGATAAAGAATGATGCAAATCTGATCAACATGAGTTATAATTGATCGAGGGAACATCTATGGATAATTACTATATTATTCATACAAGGTACGCAATTTAAATGAATTATTTTGAATTTTTCCTGTATGAACCCCCGAGGAAGGCCTCGAGTAATGATGAATGTTACTCGAGTAAGGTCTCGAGTAAAGTCGGGATTTAGGTCTTTATCTTGCGTAAACTTGGTCATTTCCACAAAATCTCCTCGAGTAAATCACTATACACCCTTTCAAAAATTTTTCCCAATCGATTCCTTGCCCTATTTCCGTCAAAACCCAACTAGTTTCAAAATCAAAAACTTCCTATTTTGTTCAAAATCCCTCTGCCCTATTCTCACGACAGTAACTCTTTTTCTGAGATTTCTGATTCTCTTTGATTCAAAATGGTTAGAACCAAGAATCTCAGCTTCACTGATTCTGATTCTGAGCAAAATCCTGATCTTCTTTCTCCTCCTCCAACAAAGAGAAGAAAGTTGATTCCTAGATCAAAAGCCAAAACCCCTCTTCAACCTAAATCTCCACCTAAAGCCAAAGGTGTGGTGATCAAAGAGCCTATAGTGACTAGGGCTCAGTCCAAAAAGAGCACATCCACTGGAAGAAGCAAAGGTGTCAAAACTCCCTCACCTTCACACTCAGACTCATCCACACCCTCTTTTACTCCAAAAATTCCCAAGAAGCCAAAATATGACAAAAATGTGGCTAAGGCAATGGCTGGGATCATTGACCAATTGGAGAAGGGTCAATCATCAAAGAAATCCAAGATTCCAGAGGCAGAGATCACTACCCCTCCCAAAGGATTCAATGTGGGGAAACTGGTGGAGTCTCCCAAGTATCTGACACAGTTCTCCAGAAGGAAAGTGTGTAAAACACACTACGTTGATCTGAAGCTTCTACAAGAGGTAGTGAAGTTTGACCTTTGTCCTTATCTTACTCCATTTATGCCTTGGTTATCTGTGAGATTGCCTTTTTGCACAAAGGTAATCACCCATTTTTACTGCAACCTTGAGATCATAGATGAGCCTGACCGAACCTCAGTTGAGGAAGAAATGACTACCACAGTGAGAGGACAGAAAATCCTTATATCTCCCTCTAGGATCAATTTATGGTTAGGAATTGAGAATCCCCCGGATGATATCTATTCTGAACTTGAGCCTAACCAGATATTCACTATCCTTAAGCCCGGAGAGTTAGTTGGCCCCCTCAATTTCAAACCGAGTGATATGTGTGATCATCACAGGGTCCTATGGTACATCTACTCTAGGTCCCTAGTGAACAAAGCCAACAACTATACCCATTTTTCAGACAGGGACTATAGGTGGTTTGCTTCACTACTATTGAAAGAAGAAAAGGATCTGGGAGAATACATATTCTCAGAAATGAAGAGATACAAGGTGGATGGAAAGGGAACCACTCCAATGCCATATCCTCAAATTGTGTCTCTTATCCTAAAAGAGAACAAAATTTGGTATTTGGATAGTAAAGAGCCTATTGAAAGAGTGACCCCAGTGGGGAGGAACCAAATTGGCAAGCTAAACATAGACATTCCTCTCAAAGGCCCACTGGAGTCTGGGTCTAAGAAGAAGAGAAAAGCTACTGAGGCAGAAACCAGTAGAATGGATGACACTCAGTCATCGGCTCCAGCTGCAACCACATCCTCACCATCTTTCCTAAATGCCACTCTCCAGCACTTTATGGAGAATATGCTGAGAGGTTTTCATGTGGATATAGCCAACACCAATGCTGAACTCATTACCCACATGAACACCAAGATGGGTGAGTTGGTTGAAAGAATGGATCGAAGACATGAGGAGTTGCTAGCAGAGCAACGGGCTCAGGGAGAGACCCTAAGATTGATTTTGGCACGGTTGGATTCATTGGGTCCTGGGCCTTCTTCCGGTCCTTCTTCATCTGCACCACCACCACCTTCAGTAGACCCTCCTTCAGATATTCCTATTTCTACTCCTACTCCCGAGGCTGAACCATCTATCCCTTTGGTTTCTGATCCACATGAGCCCCAAGGAAAAGACATCTTATTCACAGTGGATGATCCTGAAACCCTTGAGTCTACACATATCACCATTGGTGATTCACCTCAAAAGCCACAATCTGAGACCACACCCAAACCTATCCCCTCTCCTACCCAAACAGAGGAAGTATCATCTTCCTTCTCCTCTGAACATCTCACTCCTGTGTTAGACACTCCTCCAGAGGCTGAGACCACTATGGTTGTATTTCAACCTTCTCCTTTCCTGCCTAGAGATGACATCCATATCCCACCTCTTAATCTTCCTGAACCTGAGTCATCCAGTTCCTTTGATTCATCTAGTTCAGATGGTGGTGGGTTGGTCCTTCCAGTAAAACCTATCTCTATGGTGAAGCCTTCTAACCCTCAACTTGATTGATGAAGCCAAAAAGGGGGAGAAGAACTTGAGAGTGATTTTGTGGATTTGTCTTTGTTTTTCATGGGTATATGGGTGTACATGGGACTTTAGGGAGCTTTTTGAATTCAGTATGAACTTAACTTGTAATTTGAATTTATTAAAATTTAATGCAAGTGTGTTTAAATTATAACTTCATTTGATTTCATTTATGTTTTGGATTATGATACATGTTTGAACTAATGAAGTTGTTATGTATGCAAGGTTGATCAATTTAAAGAAATAATTAATTAAGAAATCAATTTGAAAAACCATGTTCAAAATCACACCAAGTTTTGTCATCATCAAAAAGGGGGAGAATGTTAGATCTCATGTTTTGATGATAACAAAAGAATGGTTTGAAAAGGAAATGTTTAAAATCAAGCTTGAACTAAGCAATGACAGGAATAAGATGCACTGGAGGAAAGCATGGAAGTAGTGAAGATTGGCCAAGAGAAAATGCTAAGGAACTTAAGTTGAAGTACATTTTCTAAGGCATTACTCGAGGCGCTACTCGAGTAATGACCCAAAACTTGAAGTAAATAGGCAAAACTTCCAGTGACCTGCCACCATTACTCGAGGCGCTACTCGAGTAACCAGGTAAAACTTCAAGGTTGCTCTCGGCCTGCCAATGTTACTCGAGGCGCTACTCGAGTAACCATGTGAAAACTTTCAGTGACCTTCAAGTGAGCAGAATGTTACTCGAGGAGCTACTCGAGTAACCATATGTACCTCTCGGCAGTTTGTACCACTGCTAATGTTACTCGAGGAGCTACTCGAGTAACCAGGTCAGAAACTTCCAGTCAGCCTTCAAGTTTTCCATGATACTCGAGGAGCTACTCGAGTAACCGTGTATTTGAAAATGTGTAACTCTCGGCACTTTGTACCACTGCCAATGTTACTCGAGGAGGTACCCGAGTAACAGCCTGAGTGGATTCCTCGAGTATGTACCCCAGTAAGCACAAATATTTTCAAAGGAAACTTCCAGTCATGACCAGGGTAAGTTATGTACAAATGTCTCAGTTACTCGAGGTGCTACCCGAGTAACTTATGCAAGATTGAGTGCTTTACTCGAGGAGCTACTCGAGTAATGAGGTAAGTGCTCTCGGCATTTTGATCCTGCCAACATTATTGGAGTAGAGCATCGAGTAATCAAAAGTTTTTCAAAGGATCACTCGAGGTGTTACCCGAGTAACTCATAAAGTTGTGAGTGCATTACTCGAGTAGCTACCCGAGTAAATAACTATTCCAAAGGTTTGAAATTTAGTTTACTCCATGCACTACCCGAGTAATCTTATACTTGTTCATTAACTTGCAGTTGGTAAATGATTTCCCGATGTTACTCGAGGAGCTACTCGAGTAAACTTCAAAGGTTACTCGAGGAGCTACTCGAGTAAGCATACCCAGAAATTTAGAAATCATTCAAACGTTCATTGATTTGTTTCCTATATGATTAACCTTTCATTGTATTAGTATTCTTAGTCTATTTACAGATAAACAATGAAGGAATCACTTCAAGAGATGAAAGTCAAATCAAACGTTCAAATGCCAACCACCGCCAACGGATATTTTTCAAAAACTTGAAAAGTCAACAGTGGCTGCGCACTCACCAACGGACGAAAGGAAAACGTTCCAACGGTCATCACCATCATATCTATATATATGGGAACCTTCAAACAGAGAAGAACAACAAAGCATCCACACAAACAATTCATTAAGTTCATTGCTCTGTTTTCACGTTGAAATTGTATTCATATGCTTCAGTGATTATCATTTACTCTTTGTGAGAGATATTTCATTCAAACTCAATATTTGTTATTGAGATAACTTAAGGTTGTGGAACCTTGAGTTGGGATTGAATTACAACCTGTAAGGGGGAGCGAGTGTCCAGGTGTGAAGGAACTTGCTTGTACTGTGGTGCCAAGAACCCACTGAATCTTGGAAGTTATAGTGAAACTCTCAGAGAAGCTCTGAGGACTGGACGTAGGTCAAAGTGGTTGTGACCGAACCAGTATAACTCCCGGTGTACACTTCGGTGATATTTCTCCTTACTCATTACTGTTTTAATTCTTTTGTCAAAACTTTATATTTTCGAAAGAAATTTCAGTATCACCCAATTCACCCCCCCTCTTGGGTGAAACGCTTGATCTTACAGAAGGTATGGGTGTTTTCTTGGAGCCAAAAGAAGAAAGGAGCGTGAGGGGCTGCTGCAATTCTAGATGGCTCATATCTTCAACATTTATCAATCTTCATCTTCTTCTTCCATGAGTAGCTAAGCTTTGGTGATTTCCTTGAGTTGGGTAATGGTTTGAGCTTCTAAACTTCAATGGAATTCCTTTAATCTCTCTTTTTAGTTCATGATTATGTAGCTTGGTTAAGTATGTAATTGTGATCTAGATTGTTATGCCAAGTGAATAAACTTGGTGGTTGAGCTAGGAGTTGATTAATTAAGCTTTGTATGATTCATATTATGAGTAGGTTAAATTGTTTATTCCAACTTGGTTAAGTAGATTTAAATGATTAAACTGAATGTTTTGAATTGTTGTAATGGTAATTACAAGCTAGAATTGGAAGTTGATTATTCATCTCCTTGAGTCTGAATTATTTGGTGGTATTCATTTAATTGCTTCGGTAGAATGAATTAAATGATTATTGCAAGTATGGAGCTAGTGGTAACTTAGTTCCATCCTCTTGACTCATATTGTGGAATTCATATCATTAGCAAGCAAGGAAGACTAAAATCCCAACTCAAGGGAATCTCATTTCATCATTATTCTAGTTTATTAAATTTACTTTGTTATTAGTGTTAAATTCAATTCCATTTTCTTCTTTGTTTTAAAAACTGAAAAAAATACAAAAATATTGCTTTAGTTTAGTTTACTTCATTAATTTACAAATGCAATTTCTCAAAGAATGATTTCTCACAACTTTAAGGCTTTTTATCTTTATTACTTAGAAACTTGGAAATTAATCTCCTCACAAGAACGACCTAGGTTGAGCTACTACGCTACATTTTTAAACCTAATTTTATTTTGTGAACTCACACGACATGGGTTCATCATTCAACAGTTCCTCGGGATTGTAAATTATCTCAGAGACTTTATCCCTCATGCGTCTCATCATACTAACTAGTTGTCCAAGCTTCTTAAAAAGAATCCTCCACAATGGGTGAAATAACAAATAGAAGCAGTCAAGATTCTCAAAAAGATGACTCAAAACCCTCCTCTATTAAAGAGTCCAAATCAGGGAGAAAGAATCTTATAGACAGATGCCAATGATGAATTTTGGGGTGCGATACTTCTTGAAGAAGTTAATGGAAAAAGATATTATTGTAGACATGCTAGTGGACAATTCAGAGAAGCAGAAAAGCATTATCATGTATATACAAAGAAATCATTGCTTTCAAATGTGGGATTGAAAAGTTCAACTTTCATCTGAGCCCCTACCATTTTGTCATAGAAATGGACAATATGTCTTTTCCAAAGATGCTTGATCTCAAGAAAAAGATCTTACCAAATGCTCAGCTGCTCAGATGGAAAGACGGTTTTCCCGCTATAAATTCTCAGTAAGACATCTCAAAGGTCACCACAATACCATATTAGACTTCCTATCTTGACCTCAAAAGCCATCCCTTCCTCCAAAACCCTTGTACATTTTAACCATCTCAGAAGCACAGCCAACCATTTCCCATAACATAAAAGCCATACTTTTTCCTCTAGAAACATATCCTGAGACCCCTTATCATATTCAGAAAATTGTAGAACAACAACTGTTTTACTGGCTTCATTTTCTTTTTGTAAAAACCAACATTATTCCCCAAACTCACCATTTCAGCCTAAACACTTCTTTCACTACCTTATTACCTTTTCTCCAACGACCCATTGTAATGACCCAAAAATGGGGTTGAGGGCTAATGACTTTAAAGGTGGATGTGATTATTTTTGAATAAACATTTTTGGAGAATGTGTGATGGGAATTTGGTTGTTATAGTAATTCTAATGGTTTCCTTGTGAAAAATTGTGTGGGAATAGGTTTGATTGTTGATTTTAGAGCCATTGGACACATTGGTTGAAAATTGGAAAAACTATCAAGAGTAAATCTATGCAAGGTAGTCGGTTTATAAGGACATTTTGAATAGGTAAATGGTGTCTAAAAATTATAAAACTTTCCTGTCTTAAAGATCACATGTCAAGCTCCAAAATGGACATATAATTTGTGTCATTTCTTTTTGTGAACTGGGAGTTATGAATTTTTGAAGTTTGCCCAGTGAAATTGATTATTTTCTGGAACAGCAGGCAAAGATTAAGATTTTGGGAATTTCGTGATTCTAGATAGAAAACTTCTATATTTTTCCTTGAATCTAGACTCAATAATGGTTCTATAGGCTTTGGAATCACTCCAATTTGATATTTCTAGAATTAGTTATGATTTTTCAAAGTTTAGGTAGAAATCTGCCAGAATTTCTGAAATATCAGAAATTGTTGGAAATTAAATTAATAATTAAATATCATATAATATATGATATTAAATATCATCATCCTTCTTTCTCCAGCCATTTTCACACATTCATATCTGAAATTAGAGAGAGAAGAGTTGAGAGAGTTTAGAGAGAGAAAGTGAAGAGAACTCGCAAGGTAAGCCGATTTCTCGACGATCTAGTTCCTAACGTGTATAACTCTACTCCTAAGCTTCTCTTTCATGTACTTCAGGGTTGTTGAAGCTCAAATTTGCTATTTAAAGAGAGTTAGGTTTCAGCCAAGAAGAGGGAAAGCTAGTGGGAGCTTGAGGTAACTTCCAAACCTTCGTATATTGATTATTCTGGCTGCTGTGGACAATTTAATTGATGAAATTTCGCTGGATTTCCATTGGTTTAAAATTTTGGAAATTAAGTTGCCCAAGGGTTATACTGCCCAATTTTGGTTCAAATAGTAGTTATAACCTAATGTAATAGTTAATAAAGTGGCTAGGAGTATAAAAGAACGCGTTTACGGAGCCAAAATTGTAAAACCCCAATTTTCCATGGAGTATACATAAATTTTGGTCAGCTCTAGAAATGTGTCTTAGAGTTAGATTTTTAATGATTTGATGGTTCCATTGCATTCAGGAGGGAAAATTAGGTGGGGTGTTGGTCACTTTTTTGGAAAAGGCCGAAAAACATAATTACGAAAATGCCCTTGAAACCCTTATAGTGGGGCTGCCATGGGTAAATTTGTAATTTAACATTGAATTTGATAATTCTAAGTCTAAAAATGGATTCCTTGAGTGGAAATATGTTAGGTTAGCTCAGGTTATAATTTTGGGAAAAGTGCAGCCGGACCAGGTACAGCGGGGCCGGGCCAGGTCCCTGGGGGCATTTTTATAAATTTTCATAATAGACTCATATAACCCCTAGAAACATTATGGAAGTGTCTAAATGGTGCATTTGGAATTGTAGGATTCGACATTTTCCCTGATCATGAACGACCTGTGCCAAAGCATGTTCGGAAAGAACCAGGTAGTGACTCTTTCTCTTATACTATGTGTAATGCACTGTATGTGTGTTGTATCACTGTTTTGTGATTATTTCTGATGCTGCTGTGGTTACAACTGGTGATAGCTGTCATTATATAATGAAAGCGGTCGCTTACAGCACAAGCTGTAGTTATACAGCGCAAGCTGTCATTATTGTGATTACAGCGTAATCTGTCGTGATTGTGATTACAGCGAGAGCTATCGTATTGTGTATACAGCCATGAGTGCTGTTGTTTGTAGTAAAAGCTATGTATCTTTGTTCTGCTGCTACTGCTGTTGTTGTTTGTGATTTACTTACATGATGTGTACTTATATATTGTATGAGTGACTTGTTACTACTGAGATTCTTTTGAATCTCATTCTTTCCATGAACTGACCTACAGACAAGGCAAGTGACTCAAAAGGGAAACGCACAACCAAGAGCGGCTAGGACTCCTTAAAGATCTTTGATGTTGGTTGTGGTTATCCATTTTGACTTGGGATTACTGTATATATGTGGAATGATTTTGTGTAATCCCTTACATGGGAAATTGTAAACCCATGGTGAATAAATGAAACCTGGGGGTTGCCAAGATTTTTGTTGTATACTCTGATATGTATGAATGCGATTCAACTGCACAGGGTAATTATATTCGAAACTTGAATTTGAGACCAGAATAGGAATGAAATTTTGCACGAGTTTGTTAAAACCCTACCGTAAGGAGGGGAGTTTGAAATGAGTTTAATTATTCATTGGTTTCTAATTCATTTTAATTACACCTTTTTGAATCATAATTATAGTTTTCGAGGCAGGGGGTTATATTTGTGGTATCAGAGCTGTAGTTCCTGGCAAGGGTAGAGTTTGTTAGGATAACTCCCTTAGTCTAGTCTTAGTGATAGAAGATGATTGTGAATGGTTGTTGTGTATACACATATACTCTTTGCTATTGTGAATATATATGAGATTTGTGGACATATGTGTATACCTATTTGTGATATTGATGGGGTGAGTTATTTGTAGAATGAAGAAAACAAAAGGTCGTCCCAGAGTACAGCAAGTAGACCCAGAGGTAGAAAAAGTTAATGACAATCCACCAGATCCTATGCAAGAGCTGATGGGTCTAATAAGAGATCAGAGGGATATGATTACTAAGCTAAGAAAAAAGCTCCGAGAAGATAGAGCGAAGCATAAAGAAGACCAGGTTCAATCCACCCAAGAGGAGACTTACAAAGAGACACCACTAAAAGAAACTACAGAAGGGTCGACACGACCACCAGAATCACCTCCTCACACTGGACCAAACCAAGAATCACATTGGGTTCCAGTTAGAGAGGAAAGGGATCTTTAGTATTGGGTCTCCAAATTCTACAAGCACCTACCTCCAATGTTTAAAGGGAGATTTGATCCCTAAGCAACCGAGGATTCGTTGAACAGGCTGGAAAAGATCTTTGAGATCCTTGAGTGCCCGGATGAGGTGAAGGCACGATTGGCAATATACAAGCTTGAGCGAGATGTAGATCGTTGGTGGCGGAATATCGCCCTAACATTGAGAAATAAAAATGTGCCACTAACTTGGGAACTGTTCCAGCAACAATTCAACGAGAAGTATTTTCCCAAGTCGGTGCGGCTCGAGAAGAGATTGAATTCCTTTCTATTAAGCAGGGTGACACGGAGACCTTCGATGACTACCTGTCTTGTTTCATACGGCTATCCAAGTATTCTTCATATCTACAAAAAATGGATGATGAGGAATAGAGTTCAAACATGTCGATACGTGGGTTAAGGTGAGAGTTGAGAAAGAGGTTAGCCACCCACCGATTTACTGAATTTAACAAGGCGGTTGAGGAATGCATGATCACCAAAAATAATTTGAGAGACTTGTATCCAGCCAAGGCTATCAGTAACCGTAATGAACCCAATAAGGGTAATACTTCCTAGAAGCGGAAGGGTCAGGGATTCTCTTTGTCCAAAGGCAGTGGTAAAATGCCCTATTAGTCTGGGAGTCATGAACAGCAGAGATCTCCTACATTGTGGATATGCCCTTGTTGTAACCAGCCACATCATGGTAAAACTTGTGAGGGTCTGGTGATATGTTTTAATTGCAAGCACCCAGGCATATTTGGAGTGAATGCCAATGGCGCCGACCAGAGTAGAGACCGAGGACTCAGGGAAGAGTATTCACCATGACATACGAGGAAGCTCGAAAGCCCCCTAATATGATTCAAGGTAATATAGTTCTCAATGGAAACTTGTTACAAGCGTTATTTGATTCGAGTACAAGTCACTCTTTTATTGCTTATGATTGTGTGAAACGCCTGGGCATGCATGTGCATAAGTTGCCATTTGATCTGATTGTCTCGACCCCAATGGGTGTCAAAGCCTTGACTACTGAAGCTTGTTTAAATTGTGTTATAACTGTGGGGCGGCACCAATACGTTGTGGATTTGATTTGTCTGCCTCTTTATCAATTAGAAGTCATTTTGGGTTTTGATTGGTTAATGGCAAATAATGTGTTGATTGATTGTGGAAACAACAGGATAGTGTATCCTGCTTCTCAAAGTGATGAGGATGTGAATGTTAGTATGAATTTCCTCTCGACAGCTAAAGCTAAGAAGTACTTGGACAAGGGTTGCCAGGGGTATGTGGTGTTCTTTTCTGTGCAAGGAGAGACTGGTGAAACTTTGAATAGTATACCCTTAGTAAACGAATTCCCTAAGGTATTTCGGAAAAGGCCGTAAAAGCATAATTATGAAAACGCGCCTGAAACCCTTAAAGTGGGGCTCCCAAGGGTAAAATTGTAATTTAAGATTAAATTTGATAATTCTGAGTTCGGAAATAGATTCCTTGAGTGGAAATATGTTAGGTTAGCTCAGGTTAGAATTTCAAGAAAAGTGCAGCTGAACCGGGTCCCCGGGGGCATTTTTATAAATTTTTATTATAGACTTATATAACCCTCAAGAATACTATGGAAGTGTCTAAATGGTGCATTTGGAATTTTAGGATTCAACATTTGCCCTGATCGTGAACGACTTGTGCCAGAGCACGTTCGGAAAGAACCAGGTAGTGACTCTTTCTCTTATACTATGTGTAATGCACTGTATATGTGTTGTATCACTGTTTTGTGATGATTTCCGATGCTGCTACGGTTACAGCTGGTGATAGCTGTCGTTATACAGCGAAGCTGTCGTTTACATCGCAAGCTATCATTATTGTGATTTCAGCATAAACTGTCATTATTGTGATTACAGCGAGAGCTGTCACATTATGTATACAGCCGTGAGTGCTGCCGTTTGTGGTAAAAGCCATGTATCCTTTTGCTGCTGATGCTGCTGTTTAAGATTTACTTACATGCTGTGTGCTTACATATTGTATGAGTAACTTGTTACTACTGAGATTTTTTTGAATCTTATTCTTTCTATGAACTGACCTACAGACAAGGCAAGTGACTCAAAAGGGAAGCGCACAACCAAAAGTAGCTAGGACTCCTTAGAGATCTTTGATATTGGTTGTTATTATCCATTTTGACTTAGGATTACTGTATATATGTGAAATGATTTTGTGAAATCCCCTACATGGGAAACTGTAAACCCTTGGTGAATAAATGAAAACCTGGGGGTTGCCGGGATTTTTATTGTATACTCTAATATGTATGAATGCGATTCAACTGCACAGGGTAATTATATTCTAAACTTGAATTTGAGACTAGAATATGAATGAAATTTTGAAAGAGTTTGTGAAAACCCTACAGTAAGGAGGGGAGTTTGAAATGAGTTTAATTATTCGTCGGTTTCTAATTCATTTTAATTACGCCTTTTCGAATCATAATTATGATTTTCAAGGCAAGGGGTTACACCCATGCCTAAAGAACTATTTTGGTATTTATGGTCTTTAACCACCCTTCATGTTAGTGTTATAGCCTTTGCACCTTTACCCATCTATCATTACATCTGTAACAAAGACCATGAAGACTCCCTTCTCCATCAGTTCCTAAACCTTTTTGCTCTTTTGCCCTACTAGAAAGGAAAACTTTATAGTTTTATTGAAGATAATAATCTCTGGAGAATTAAAAAAAGAAAACAAAAAAGATTTTGTTGTATTTTTGTTCTTAACAGGTACTATCATCTCCACTCATATGGATTTTTTTCTAGTGGAACAACAGAACTATGAAACTCTCCTTTTGATTTTGTTTGCCAGAAGCAAAATACTCTTAAGGAACTTGGTCATTATCTAGGACAAATCAATGTTCGACTGAAAACAACTTGTCATGTCTTAGGCCTAATTCCAGCTGAAGAAGAGTATGATCCGTTCAAAAGAATTATTCCTCCAGAAACAAGCTATGTTACTCAGGGATTTATCTCTTCACCAACATCAAGTCAGCCTCCTATTGGAATGCTTGGGCCTGAATTTCAAGACTCTCAAGATCCAAATGATGACATTCCTCAGCTCAGTCTATCCTTTCCTGGATCATCATCTCAAACATTCTAGGACCCTCTGCCTGAAGATCTCAAGCTCCCGCAACCAAGCATGTCTCAATCTTTCCTGCCTTATTACACTCAGGCTTCAATTCAAAAGGCTTTTGAGATAACTTATCCAGAACAGTCTCATGTCTACATGTGGGAAAGGTCTCATGACTACACATGGGATCTACACAGGGTACGTGTTGAATGTATGGAAACCATGACTATGACAACTTATCTCCCAACAATAATCACGAGCCTATTTACAAAGATTGAATCTAGCCCTTTAAAACTATCAACAACATCTTAGCCCTTCATGCAATGTCGGTAGCCTTATCTATCTTAAGTTATTTTTGCTGAGTCATTTTGTTTGTCGTGATGTATTAAAAGTGATAAAGTCTACAGTCTTTTGTCCTATTAGAAAAGTTTGTCCGCCACATGTTTGGCTACGTGTCTGTAAAATAATCATGTGTGCTTTGTTTTCTTCTGCTCAGGTTTGCTTATAAATACCATGCCTCATCAGTTGTAAGGGCCAATCAAAAGAAGAGAGTTGTAAAATCCTTTGTGAAATACAATGCTTTCTTTCTAAATTTCCTCTTCTTCTGAAAACCGTAGTCCTTAACATATCATCTCTATCTCTGTGACAGATTCTAGAATGCTCTGCACTTTCCTCTTCATGAGGAACCTATGCATCAGAAAGAATTCGATCATGATCCTGTGAAGAGTACTAGAGAAATGAGAAGCTACTAAATACTAGAAACTCTGTAATGACCGAAGGGTTCTAAAGTGCCCGTGAACGAAGAGGAGAAAAGCTCAGACTTACCTAGATCTGAAAGATGTTTCTGGTATGCGACAGTTTGTTATTTTTTAGTTCATTTGTTTCAAATGGGATAAATCTTAATCCCGATACCTTTGTTGGTGTCTAAATCTTAGATCTTCTGATCTTATGACAGAAGACACCACACAAACACTCAGCAGGAGCACACAAGAACAAAAAAAAATATACTGTAGTGCATAGAAACCACAGACCACAGAACGAAAACCCCTCTTTTTGTAAGCGAAGTCGAAGATTTTCACCCCAAAATTCTGAATCCTTTAACCCTAACTAAATCCCGCAAACCATGGACGAAACTCAAGGCAAGCCCGTGTGTGCACAGGAAGCCCTAGATCTCCTGAATTGCGTTACGCAATCTCCATTTGATCAAGAAAAATGCCACCGTCTTTTACATTCTCTACGCGAATGCGTGCTCGCCAAGGTAAACCCACAATAACTTGTTTTCCTTGTTGTCCTGAGATATCGGGTTTTCCTCATATTTTATACTCTTTTCGTTAATTTCCTGTTCCTGAATTCCATAGCCGTTCTATCCGTCTGAGATATTTTGATTGTCACTGAATACGAGCTCATATTGAATCATAAGGGTATTGTTTGTTTGGTCTCAGCTTAGTCTTGTTGGTATTGAGTGTTGCGCGCTATTGAGCATTTGAGTGTTTTACATTTTTCTTGAGCATTATTAGTGATGAAACAGCAATCGTAATCTAGCTGTTGCCTTTGATGAAGCTTGCATCATTGTTGTAACAATGCTTTATCTATGTCGGTCCACCCGTCGTTGCAGCTAAAGTCAACCCTAGTTAATCAAGTACTAAATTTCGTAATTTATCGGTTAATTTTTGTCTTCCTTTGTAATTTTTCCTTAATATAGTCCTGTTTATGTTTTCGACTGGCCATTAATTTAATCCTAAAGATCTTTCTCACCTATTCTTTGATATTCTGTTCTAAAACTGTTTAGGTAACTGGTCAAGCATGGAATAAATTTGTAATTCTTGCACTATACTAGATATGCTATTGTGTAATAAGTCGCAAGGAAAGAAAATGTTGATTTACTTATCCTCAGAAAACTAATCGATCAGTTGGTTTACTCATCAGCATCCTTATCCTATTTTGTTCTGTTGCTTCCACGCAGAAGTTCACAAGTTAATTTATCAGCCTTCGTGTGGTTCTTTTTTCTTTTTCGCTTTTTTTCCTTTTTCATGAATGACTTCATGTGTGGTTCTTGAACAAGAAATCTTTAACATAAATTTAAGCACTTCGTGAGTAATTCAATTTTGGCATATGAATTGCTGAGCTATAACCAGTAATTTTTAGATTGTCATTTTCTTATCTTGATTCATTTTTTTCTAATAGAGAGATCGTTCTCCATATGTGAAAGATTAGTTTAGTTGTAACAAAGGTTAAGGGGATAGGTAGTTTCTCGTTTCTACTTGGCAGAACCTGAAATCAGTCTTAATGGACTTGTGACAGCAAACATTACCTAACATGCTTTAGGAAAATGGTGGGTTTGTATGCACTCAGTTATTTCCTTTGTGTCTGAGTAATTGACGATCTGCTCCTACGCTAGAATTTATTGTCACATCATTCTCTCATGAATCCTCTTAATGACATCCTATCTCCCAAAATATACTGACCATTTCCTTCCTTGAAAAGACAAGGATAACATAAAGGTCTAAGTAATTGATGATCTACCCCTACACTAGAATTTATTGTCATATCATTCTATATCGAATCCTCTTAATCACATCCTACCTCCCAAATTATACTTACCATTTCCTTCCTTGAAAGTTCAGATTATCAAATGTGCTGTACATGACTTACCATATGTTTGGTTGCCCTTTTTAATAGTTTTTACGACTTACGAGGTAAGTGTGTGAGAGGAGTTTTATCTCGGGTTGCGCAAACCATGGTTTGGGATGTTGCCAAACACACACTAAATATCATGTTTCTCTAACCTGTTATTTATTTTGGCTTTCCAAGATTTTTCCCTCAAAGTTAATGAAGGAATGCAATTGCCTGTGTGTAATTCGGTGAAGACACTTCTTTTACAATGCTGTTACATTTTTTAGGAAGAAAACGCTTGTTTTTTAAACAATCATTCAAGACGTATAATTATATTCTATTTAGAGAACCTCAGAAGCTGATTTTCTGTTGGAAAACCTTTGCAAATGGAAGTTCAGAACACCCAAAGAATTAAAAGCTCAGCCCTCTGTGGTATGATTAGTGGTTGCAATATAAGTAGTTCAAAGAAGAATATAAACGTGAACTTCAAATTTGATTCCATAGCCTTGCTTATGTGATAAAATCACCCTGGTTAAGCATAGCTACAAGAGGAAACATATGTAGAAGCAAAAAAATGGAAAGATACTTTCTAGTGGTAAAGAGTTGACTTCAAAACTCCTACCATTTTGGAGAAAGTAGCAGGGCTAGTATGCTTTACTGATGTTTTAGGCCTGTATTTTGTCTTAGGTTGTTATGGGAGTGTGTTGGTTACTTGTTGGCTATTTAATAGTTGGTTTCATAGGAGGAATGTAAGTCATATTTTGTATGAGAGTATGGTGAGGAAAGTGCCGGCCTCTCAAATGCCAGGTCTGTTATGAGTGTTTTGAGTGCCATCCCCATATGTTAGCTTCCTTTCTCCCACTAAGATGGAAGAGTGTTTGAGTATTAATCAGATTCAGTGTTGTTCTCTATTATTTTCCATTGGTTCCTATCTGTCTTTCAACTAAATACATATTTGCATTCATGTGTGCATGATTTTACAATATATTTGCTACTCCCGTTTTCCTCTGTATTTTAATTTGTGTTTCCCCCTGCCCCAACAGAAAGTGAAGAAATTTTCCCTGGCTGAACAGGAGCAGCAGGAAACAAAACAGAGCAACAAGAAAGCTTAGCTTTTAACTGGTATCAATGATTTTCTTTATTAATCTCATTTCACAACAGAAATTGGAAGCTGAAAATTTGTACTTCTGGACATGAGCGTAAAGTTGAAGTTGAGGAGAACAAATATTTCACGTATCATCTTTTTGGAGGTTAAATTAATTGCCTCAATTTACCTGTATGGCAAACTATATACTACGGGCACAATTCAATTGCTATAGTTTACAACTCCTAATTGCTTGTAACACTTATTTTATGCCATGATCTTTAAAAATGTGTTACTAACTTTAGCTTTCGATCTATGAAAAACAGGTTGCCAGCAGAGAATAACTAGTTTCTAGGTCCACAAGGCAACAATTGTAGGTTATCGATGAGGTATGGACGAGAAGTTTTGCATTGTTCTTGTGAAAATACCAATCATTTTATGGTGACGCGTTCGAGACTGACTTTTACATGGAATAGAATTTTTTACTGTTACAATGGATGAGAATTATTAGCATTCTATTGATTTTTTTCCTTGGCTCTTCGCAAGTCCTTTCGTGCGGATGTATGCCCCTGAGGTTGGATGAGGGCATGAGGCGTTTGTGCTTCAAATGGACTTTGTTGAGATGCATATTCAAATCAATTGTTGTTTCGTTTATAGAAAGATATCACTCTTGTGTTACCGGAAAGAAGAGAGATATCACTCTTCTAAAACCTCAAAGGGATGTTTATCAAACGGTCCTCAGGGCTGCGTTGGCACTAAATGGGATTCTCCCTTGGGTAAACTGACATTTGAAAATTCAGTTCCCATATTAACCCTTTAATGTGATTATAGGCAAAATTTCATCCAAGAAATCCTAAATAAGGTGAAATTCAATAAATCCCTAATTGGGTGATGGATCCAATTTGAGATTGGATAAAAGGGCATTTTTGTCTAGGTAATCTTTACAGAAGCCTTGTGGGCACTAGCAAGTTTCTTAGGGCAGAAATAGTAAAATCGTAGCAATATCGTGCTACCTTGATGGATCGAAACAGTCAACTGTTAGTTGACTTGATATTCTAATGTGACATACACGCATGATATACATGTCACTTCTTTTTTTCTTTTGGGTTGAAGAAAATAGTTGCCCTGAAAATTTTCATGCAAGAGCTATGAGCACAAAAAAGTTTTTTGAGGGGGCAATAAAGCCTTTGAGGTTGCAGATTTTTTTGGTTGATTTATTTCATATTTAGGACCCTACCATCAAATACCAAACGATTAAAGAAATTGAAACTAAAAATTAAAACTAATAAAAAATCAATAACTCAAGTCGAAACCCATATATAAAGATTAGAAACCCATAAATCATAAACTCAAAATCTAAAGCAAAACTAAAAATTCTCGAGTCCAAAAAAAAGCAAACAGAAATTTTGGGTTTATCAAACCAAAAGCCATAACGGAAGAAAACAGAGAAGACAGAAGAGGAGAATGCCACCCACTGAAAAACTCTTCATAAATTTGTTTCATGAACTACACCCATTTCTGTCATTGGTGGTGTAAGGTTCCTCAAAGATCTGTCTTGTCCGCTGGATTGTGCACATGAGCAAGCGAGGTCTTCACTCGTCAGAGATGAAGCAAAGGGTGGATTTTGTGGTGGAAGATGAAAGAGGGCAGTGATGGAGACTTCTTTGGTGAAAGAGTCGCTGGAGATGGAGAAACAAAAGGGTGGATTTGTGGTGGAAGACGAAGAAGATGCAGCAGGTGATGGAGATTTCTTTAGTGAAGGAGTCACCATTACCGCACAGAGATATAGGTGTGCTTCATAGAATAAATTTGTGAAGATTTTGTTAGAATCGGTAGGCACAGCGGAAGAATTTTAAAAATTTTCACCGATCATAATCGATGATCTATCAACGGCGTTTAAACCAAGTTGGAAGGATTCTTACTTTTTGATGATTCAGAGTTTTCACGATCTCTAGGAGCCAACACATCAAGTCCGCTCCCTCTACCGGTATCCACACGAATGCTCTCCAACCGAGACTGCGTGCTAACGCCTCTAATGTCTCCTAGGGTTTAACTTGCGGCTCTCAATTCTCATGTGTGCATGAATATATCTGCTCTATCAAGTTTATAACCTATGAGGGTTATTTTCAAATTTCAAAATTAATCATCATTAATTTCGAAATTAATTAACAATTGATTATCTTGATGAGCTAATTAAATAAATTCAGTTTAAATTAAATATGTCCAACAGTTTTAATTTAACCTATTTATTTAATCCAAATAAAGAGCCATTAGATTTAATTTATCTTCATAAATTAAATTTGAGATACTATATCTTTATTATGTTAGTCATTAAATTTAATATATCTTAATAAATTAAATTTAAAACTAACAAAATATAATAACATCATATAATATATATATACATATATATATATATATATATAAGATATATATTTCGAAAATATATATATTTATATAATATTATTAATGAATTTTATATTATATATATATATATATAAAATTCGTCCACCCTAAATTAAACATTATCTCGTGTTGGGCCATTCTTGTGTGCAACCTTGTAGGCCCATATGAAGTTGGCAGTGGGCCAATAAATATACTAACCCAAAAGTCACAAGCAGCCTCTTGCAAGACATTATGACTATCCAATTCATATGAGGATCATTATCACGATGCAACCTGTCATACAACCATGTCACGTCCCTTTTGTCACACGATATATCGATCAAGAATAAGGCATGGATAATGTCATCCTCTTGTTTCTAACCATTAATTTCTCGATTCATGAGTAGCCTGATAACAGAGATAGAAACTCCTTTCGTCATTGTATGGCCATACATTTCTCAAACTCACTCATCGAGGGGCCCAATAATATCTCTCTACTAATGTGAGGGACAAATTTCATCTTGATCATTCATATTCCTCTGCATGAAAAACCACCAAGCCCGATCGTAGTCTTTATCATCACCCGGTCAAAAGTGACTTTTGACTAGTTCAAAGCTTAGCAACTCTCATGTAGGAATCCATGATGACCTCAGGTCTAAGGGCATTGTGATGTGGTTATACATGAAAAAAGCTTATGACTTGATCCATGTAGCTTTCTCATAATGGGTCGGTCCAGCACCTTGTACTCTTACAAGTGCCTAAGACTTTGATTCGTATCTCCATATCTTATCAAAGTCATACTGATCTTGTTTCATCTCTGCTCCCGCATAGATGACCGACCAGGGACATTTTAGGACAATCTTTATGAATTATCCAATGATACAATTATCACAGTTAACATGCAAATAATATGATAACAGAATGGAGAAATTTCATTAAAATAATAATGTTTAAAGTACAATGATTGCCCTTAGGGCACAATTTCCAACAGATTTTTCAGTGAGTGGCATTCTACTCTTATGTCTTCTCCTTTGTTTCTTTCGTTAAAACTAGCTTCCTGAACTCAAAATTTCTTTTACTTTTTCAGGATTTGAAGATTTTTTGTTTTACTTTTGATTTTGAGTTTTTTGGTTTATTATTTATGGTTTTCTCTGCTCATATATATTTGGTTTTATTTTTGGGTTCTTGATTTCTGCTAATTTTTCATTTTCTTTGATTTTTCGTTTTTATTTCTTTGATTGTTTGGTGCTTATGGTGGTGTCCCTTATATGAAATAAATCAACTAAAAATCTATGACTTATGGGGCGTTATTGCCACCAAAAAAACAGTACAATACCCATAGCTCTTCTATTGAAACTATTGGGGCAAAATCCCCTTCAACACAAAACAAAGGTGATGAGGATGCTATGTAGACATGTCACCTCAGTATAACTGGTCAATTAAAGACCATTTGGATCCATTAGAGCAGGGCAACATTGCTACAATTTTGTAATTTTTGAGATGATAGATATTGCTTCCTCAAAAATTTCTTGGTGCTGTAAGCCTTGACTCTTTAGTAGAAACTTCTAAAGTAAAAATGCTCTGTAACCCTTTTTGAGCTTTGTGAATGTTGGTTATTTTAGCATATTACCCCTCCTTTTTTTTTTCTAACCCACCTGTTGTTTCTTAATGTAATGCCACATTTGCTGGCGACCAATTGCTACCTTGCAAATCTAGTGACGGTGGCTGAAGTCTGTCGATGTTGGCCAAAACTCCAGCAACGTTAACACTTGTTTCAAAGGGTTTGTTGTGGATGGTTAATAGGGACTTGTGAATTGCTAAATTGAATTTGTTGATCTCTGCAAGACAGGCTTAGAAATTACCAGCAAAGGACTTTCAAAACCACTTTTTTCTGCCGGTCACCTGCTGTAGGAAAAATATATTGAACTAAGAAGGAGATTAGGCGTACCTGGATGAATCCATGTTCGGATCCGGGTTAAAGCTCCAATACTCCATACTTGTGCCCACACAATTATTAGACTACTAGAGCCTAATTGTGATTTGCACAGCAGATCACCAAAACCAGAAAGATGGTATGAGAGAAGGGAATTGCCAGAAAACTCAATGGCGGGGCAAATTGAAATTGAGGAGGCACACCCTATTTATAGTGGTTTATGGAGGCCACTAATTAGGAAACGTGTGCACTCCTTCTTGCCCTCCAAGACAGGAATTAATTGTCTCTCAATTAATTCCCTAATTATGGTGATTTGTTCCTCTTTTAACAAATCCATAATTATTGCTAAATATTCCCAAATCTGCATCTTATGCTGATTTTATTCTTATTTGATTAGGCTACTTATTTCCTAATCAAATAGTCCGGCCCATCAAGGGCGGACTTGGACCCAAAGTCCAACATCTCCCACTCGCACTTGATGGGCCTCCCATCGTGCGTGCGTTACTCTTTCTTATTTCATACTTGGCGTCTGCCGTGACTGCGTGGGCAAAAACGTCCTTCAGATTTGGTGCTTGTGATACTAGAAATCCTTTATATCGGACCAGCATCCAAGGACACCCTTTATATATAACCGTAAGCTATATGTTCATTGCCTCATATGCCCCAGATTCTCCCATACATATTGCTCATGGCATATCTAATCCCTCTCGAGTTAATATGTTGATTAACTCAGATTGCCTTCCACGCACATAGTATCCGCACTTACTAGCTACACATAGAGCTAGTAAGGGGTCGACCACAGATACTAGTACATCTTATGCATCTAGGAGTAAATCTTCCTTTTTGACTAAACATCAATCCATCTTGACTTGGTCGCTTTCCTAGTTTTCACTCGTCTGACCGAATCGAGTGTGATCATGGAGCTTCAGCTAAAGTAGCTGTCACCAAACCAAGCTTTCATGATGTCGCCTAAGTCTTAAGGGCATCGTGGAAGTATTCTTCCTTCTTAGGACTCACACTGTGGTGAACTAGGGATCTTTCACCCACATCCCGTGTTGCAGTTTAACTCTCAAGCACATGCAGTATGAATTGCATGCTACGGTGAATGGTTTGAGGTGTACGTCGATTTCTTTATCTTTCACCGTACAGACATTAGTTCCAAAATGTACTCAACATTCGAACCAGAACTTTCTTTTTCACAATATCTCATTTGTGAAAAAGAGTTCTTTGCCTGGCTACAGGTCTATATTCATGCTTCGATCCATTTTCTGTGTATATGCACACATGTAGATCTCATCTCAGTCTAACTGAGGCGACTCAAACGCAAAGATTCTTCTCAACCATCTCATGGTGATCATTTGCTCGTCTTACCTTCCCATGCCCCTATAAAACATGGGAAGACGGTTGTTCGTGTGAGTGAACCAACCTCTTTTGACCTGTACGACATACGAAACTGTATACCTTTATGTATTTACTCATAACATACATACCATTTCTTTTATCTTCATATAAAAGAAGTTCACGACCTTATATTTTATTTGCGCCCCTAGATTTTCACTAACTCAATGAAAATCAAGCTATGGGCTCAATAAGGGGATCTACCAACATTATGTCAGTAGAAGGTCATTGAACTATCGCTTTCCCTCTTTGAGAGCATATCTCTCATAGAGATGTATCAAAAAGGTATGTTTCGCCTTGCTGTGATACTTAGGATCCTCATCATAAGATGTTATCTTTTGGATCCTTCGATCCATCATTCATTCCCAATATCTCATAGTAATTACTTTAGCCATATGGCACTTTAAATGATGGCAGAACACGCCCTGTGTTCTATTTCCATGGATAACAGGAAAAATACCATGTATATTTCCTTACTCCATCACCATTTGCCTAGGTCTTGTATTGGAGTATCCTTTCAAAATAGAAAATTGTTATCTTGACAACTTAATCCATGGTTATTCTCATAACCCATTTCACAGCATGACCAAAAAGCAACTTCCAAGTCTGACCAAAAACATTTGGTCTTATGTACACCAATGTGTACATTCATATTACCAACTGTAGTCTCACATGGGACTCTATCCACCTTTCTTATGTTGGATTCCTCATAGGACATGTAACCTCTTTAGGTTTATGCCCTTGACTTCAGGGGTGTCTATGGGTTTGCAGTTTGACATCCTAAGATGTCTAAGGAGTACACTTGTACATGTCTTAGGTGGCAAAAACTGTATCTTTCTTGTGCAATCCCCGTTTATCTTGTCATTCAAGATATGTTCAACCCATGACTTTCTTAACTCAGAATTTAAGGATTCTCTGATCCTTTATTCCTTTGACTCCCTTGACATTTGTTTCATATGTCATTTGACAAAGGATGACTTCACTAAGAATCATCACTAGACCATTTGGGACTGATGTAGTGTTCTTCGATTATTTCGAAGTTGGTGAGGCTTTCACCTTGTGAAAACCTCAAATACTACTATTTGGGTTATTATTTCTACGAAGCCCTTAAGCTGCTTCATGTAGAGTTCATCATCCAATTTCCAAAATTCCAAATTGGAAGGTGGTCTTTACATCATCTTGATGCAATTTTCAAGACTAAGCTTGTTGTCATAGTCAAAGTTCAGAGTTAAAACACACAATGGACAACCTTCCATTGTATTACCCCCTAGCCACTAAGTGTTTTAGGTTCTACATGCCCCCAACAGATTTGAGAACCTACTTGTTCCCAATTGCCTCTTGGTTAGGTGACAAATTACCTAAACACGTATTTGGCTTAAAATGAATCCAAATCCTCCTGCATGACACTTTGCAATTCATCTTAGCAGGTCTTTCTAGTGTCTTTCAAACACTTATAGGTACTTATCATCACCTTCTAAATGATGAAGAGAGCATTCAATCCATTAGGGAATCTATCCCTTATAGTCATTCGCTAGATGACAATTTGCTCTGAGGTGGATTTCATAGGATTCTTTTCCTATGTATGAGTGAGGTAATTGTCTCGTAACTTACCTCTTACCACTTTCATTGTGAAAATGGTCTCAATCCTCCCACTCGGATCAGTGAACTTAGGAACACTTGGTTATTCCTTGTCACTTGTGAATCTCTTAAAGAGATTTATTGTGATTAATGCTCATTTCCTGCTAGGAAATCTTGGTTTATGAACGTTATGTCCCACAGTTTTCTCTCAGTCACTGAACCGCCATCATTTTCACTAATGAAGACGTGTCATGTCAAATTCTCATGTCATCTCACAAAGAGACACTTTGTATACCTTGACCCCAATCTTCCTTACTCATAGGAAGAAGTGTGAAAATAAAGTTGATGACCCTGATGGTCTTAACGAACTTGGCCCTGGTCTAAGGCCTATCCACGATTCATAGGGTAAGGTCGTGACTGACATAGAAGGCATTTGGTTAAGTGTGAATATAATAGCTATGAGTCCACTACCAACATATGGCTGATAGCCTCATTGATGCCATTATGTTCATAACCAAAATCAAGGAGAGGTCTATCTCTCCATTTCAACAACTCTATTATGTTGAAGGGTTCAAGGTATTGATAGTTGCCAAACAATGCCTTTCTTGTACACAAAACAGCTTGAACTAAGCACATGGGTGTCTCTAACCCTTGTTAGTTCAAAAGGTCTTATCCTTTTAGTTTCACTGATTCCCGACTAGATCAGCCATTATCTAACAGCTTCACACTTGCCAAAAATCAAGCAAACATTACTGTATTTCGAGTAAATGTCCACAACGTTAACAAAATACCAAGCTGTTTGTGTTTTGCCGTCACGTTTATTGGTTCACTAATGTCATAATTTGCCAATTGCAGTGGATTTTCTCAAAAAATGTTTCTTTGTCTTTCTTGCCAAGTAGAATAAGTTTTCAACTTGTTCATAAGGGTATTAACCCTTTAGCACACGTTATTTAGCAAATGCTCTTTTGCTAGTTTGATCATTTCCTTTGACCAAGGTATACATGTGGCAAGAAATGGAATCTTTTATCCCTAGAAAAGAAACATCAAAATCCAACAAAGGATTTGAGAATCATAGTCCCATCGATTCTTAACTAAAGAGATAGAAAAGATGTGATTCTGTCAATTGCAATTGCATAGAGTGAATCAGGGTGGTTTATCTATGCAGAGTTAACGTGCAAGTTTTAATCCCTTGATTCTATCTCTTTATTGCTTTGCTTTTGACATGAAGCCATATGCTTCTGTGAAACATCCACAACTTATGCGGATTGCTACTTTTACAACCCTTAATGGTTTATCAATGTAGCATTTTATCTTTGCAGAAACCATTGACCTCTTCTTGATCAAGTTTTCCTCATAGGTTCCTTGCCCTTAGGCATGGAGGATGAATCCTCCCTCTCTTTAGCTAAGTTCGTCTGACTGATGGAACTTGAATCCTTCTGTCTTTCACATTCAAGTTCAATGTGGTGAATCACATTGCTGAAGGTTACAATATGCATATAAGAGGTAATCTTTACTTTCGTTTATGCCCACTTACTGAAAGACATGGCTCACTCCCACTCATTGGGAGACATAGCTTTCTCCCACTCACTGGGAGATGTCTTATCACAACATACACTTGTTGTTTGTTAGAAAGAACTTGGCATTTAGTTTGTCTCAACTTCTTAGTTTGACATATGCCTCAAGTGTTGCCTAAACAACGTGTTAGGACTTAGTACACTATTTTAAAACTTAACTTAGTTTTAACTTTATGGAAGAAGATCACTTATTTCACTATCTTCCAACACTATCCACACGGCTTGGATAAGGTTACATTGCTCATACCATCATAAGTTTGAGCAATGCTGTTCTTTCTATGCTTGATAGCATAAACCTTTTGTATCCTTCAGTTGCTTCAACCTTTAAATGCTGAAGACTAGTTGGTATGATGTCCCTGACATCTCATTCTTCTTGAATGAAAGATATTTGAGAGTTTTTAACTCCACAGATATCTCTATTGAGCTTGTCTTCATAAGCTCAGTCAAATAGACTTGGTCATAATTGGTCACTCAGACGATTATGGTATACAAATCTTATTTATTCAAATAAGACAAAGGATAATTAGATAATAAGTTCACTAGTTTCATGTTCAGGAGACAACTATGTTGACTCCCATCCCAATCATACTAGTTAGCTCATCACTCTTTTAACCACAGTCTTCATTTGAACACTTTCCCCTTTGGATTTCTAGACGTATTCCAGAAAACTCCCACTCAATCAAAGAGCAGTTATATTAACAAGATAATAACACAATATCATCTAACTAGCATGAATGTTCAAAAAAAGCAAGAAGAGAATATACTGAATTCAATTCTATAAACTAACAGAGAATTTAATCTTAAATTCAATGGAAAAACAAGAACATTCAAAAAAATTTAAGCCTCATATCATTGTCTCTAAACTAGGTTCTCCTTCTCATAGGCCCTTCTGACCATATTAACTCATGTAGCTTCTAGCTACAATGTCCAGCTCCTCTTTGCCATGTCTACATCCACTCATTTGGATGTATTTCCAGCATACCTCCCACTTGATGAGATGATTCTCACATCTCTATCTCTCTTATCCTTTGTCACAACACATGTGATAAAAGGTTGACTTTTAGAAGTCATTGCTTCAATCCAAGTGGATCAATGTGGTTAGAAGCATGGGAAGACTTATTATTATTCAATAATCATTGAATAATTTTAAGTTGCTGCAATTTTTCAGGTTTTATCTCTAAAAGTTTGAGTCAAGGTTGAATAGGATTTTATATTCAAAAACTCATTTGAATAATCCCTTACTTTTAAAGAATCTTTTAGCATTAACCTTATGTTGCAGCTGAAATTACTCTTAAAAAAACAAGCCAACATGTCCCAAAAATAATAGAACCAACATTGATTCAATTCCAACGTTTTTGGGAATCTCTAAGTGCACATAAGCACCTTTTTGACTCAAATCATATCCAAACGTGCTTCAAATATAAGCAAATTATATATCAAATTGAAGCTCTCGAATTTAGGGATCTTTAGGAACCAACCACGTCTCAATTGGAGGCTCCACGCGCCTTCATGCGCCCCTAGAAGGTGTCAGGATCCAAAAATCCTGAAAAATTGGAAAATTCCAGCGTTGGCCACTCTCCCTGGAGGCGCGTGACCTACACGCGCCGCCTTGCGGCCATCAGCCGGCGACACGCGCTGGCACCCAAGACTCCACGCGCCGTCCTCTTTCCGACGGTGCTTGCCACGTGTCAAACGGAGACCCCAGTGGGCCCCACGCGCCATGTGTCCCTTTCTTCCTTTTTTTTTTGGTCAGCAGTCAACGGATGACTGTTTTGACCGTTGAACGTTGACCGGTCAACGTTGACTGGTCAACTGTGACACGTCACCGATGACGTGTCAGTGACGTGGCGCTGACGTGTCTCGGTCAACGTGGCTGGTCAACTGATGACGTGCCTCGTTGACCGATGTTGACGTGGCTGTTGGTGCTGACGTGGCGACCTCTCATTGGTGCCACGTGTCATTGGTTGACCGATGACATGGCGTTGACTGCCACGTCATCGTCTTCAACCTCCAGCCGGGTCAACCCGACCCGGTTGGAGCTCCGACGGGTCATCGCGACCCGCCAACTTCGGGAGGCCATATCTCCCTCGTTTTAGCTCCGTTTTTCGCGTTCTTGGTGTCGTTGGAATCGTAGTTCAGCGAATTACAAGTCCATGGCATTTATTTGATCTTAAAACCTCTGTTTCATTGATCAAATTACGAGTGAAGTTGCGGCGGCGACTAACGACCCACGAACTTCATTCCTTTGTTTCTCCCTCATCCGGACTCCGTTTGACGCGTTCTAAGCATCGTTGGAATCGTCTCTTCGAGATCTACACATCCATGGCCATACTTTGGGCAAAAACACCAAGTTTCAAACACCCAATTTTTCTCGACGTTGTCGGCGCGATGTAAAACGACGTGGATGTGTATCCTCTGGGTTTAAAAGGCTCTTCTAACCTTTAAGGAGTTAAAGCTTTTCGTTTTTGAATCCACATAGGTTCCAAAAGATCTCCTTTAATAAGATCGAAGAGATGAGGAAGAAGAGGAAAATCCGGCGCCTTGCAATATATATATATATATATATATGCGTATATATGTGTATATATAATTATTAGAGGAGCAAACAATCAAGAACCCAGTATCTTATGTGTGCATATTGAGCTTCATGGCGAATAACAAATCTGGACGTATCCACACACAGACACGCATATAACACATACGCATATTATCAAAAATGAGGCATAAATAATTTTCAAGCATGTTCAGATATTGTAGCTTAGCATAACAAAATAAAGAGAATATGCGTGAACAATCTATATATAGATTATATATGTATGAATAATATATATACTTTCATATATATATATATATACACACACAGTAGCACAGCGGAAATATTGAGATATAAACAAATTATATCATACTATTATTCACATAGAATAATCACAGCCTCAAGGATCAAATGGCTCTGATGCCAATGTAGGAAAAATATATATTGAACTAAGAAGGAGATTAGGCGTACCTGGACGAATCCATGTTCGGATCCGGGTCAAAGCTCCAATACTCCATACTTGTGCCCACACAATTATTAGACTACTAGAGCCTAATTGTGATTTGCACAGCAGATCACCAGAACCAGAAAGATGGTAGGAGAGAAGGGAATTGCCAGAAAACTCAATGGCGGGGCAAATTGCAATTGAGGAGGCACACCCTATTTATAGTGGTTTATGGAGGCCACTAATTAGGAAACGTGTGCACTCCTTCTTGCCCTCCAAGACAGGAATTAATTGTCTCTCAATTAATTCCCTAATTATGGTGATTTGTTCCTCTTTTAACAAATCCATAATTATTGCTAAATATTCCCAAATCTGCATCTTATGCTGATTTTATTCTTATTTGATTAGGCTACTTATTTCCTAATCAAATAGTCCGGCCCATCAAGGGCGGACTTGGACCCAAAGTCCAACACCTGCAAAGGTGGCTTTAAAAAAAAAAGGGTTTTGGGGGGGAAAAGCAGAGACAATGTGGTAACATGGCCAACATTCACAATTCTCATATTAGTTCCATTTCCCCTTAATTACTCCTTTCGTTTTCACTCACTCTCACACATCAAGCCTTCCATTGCAATAGAAATTGAGGAAAGATAATGTGAACGAAATGGGATGCATTAGAATTTAGAGTCTCCAAGCTGACATTGCGGAAGAGTCTCCAAGCCTATGAATTGAACAATTTTTTTAAGATATCAAATTTTTATTTAAAATTTTATCAAAATAATATAAAATTTTATATTATTTTACACATTAAATTTTACATTGTTTACACAATTTTATTCAACTTATCAAATTTCATATTTATATTTCTTTCAACATATGAACTTTTACCTAAGTATTGCATATAATCAACCCCATATTTATTAATAATTATACATTTAAAGTACATTTTATTTATATTACCCAAACAGTTTTCAATATGTCAAACTACCAAACTGATTTTTGATAAATGCACTTTTAATAAATGAATTTTTGAAAAAATGACAACTAATTAAATAATCAATATAGTTAACGTTGTTATTAAATATTAATACATACAATAATCAAGTTATATAAAATAAAATTTATAATATGTTATACTATTCATGAATAGCATGGTTTATAAATCAAATTTTGAGTAATGCATTTAAATCAAATCTAATTACTGCATTGGTGTGGAATAAAAAATTTCAAGTTTATACATACAAATTAAGATAGTTATTGGATAGTTTCAATTGTTGGAAGATTTAATGGCATTTAATTAAAATGTCTTCATTGTTTTTTTTTTATTTTGTTGGTAAAAGCTTACTCCATAAATTTGAGGTGATAATTTTTTAATACGAAATTTAAACTTCAAAGTTATTAGCATTTTAAATGGAGCGCGTTGTGCATACGCATTTTCTTGTTTACTTCTGTTATGTTATTGACTGTGAAATCAAGTAAGAAATAAAGTATACGCCCTCGGTCTTTAACGTAAGAGTTAGTAGATGAATTTATTCTAATTCCAAATTTAAAATCTCAATCTATTTTATCTCCAAATGAGTGGTATCCTATGCAAATAATTAAAGGTTAAGATGTAAATTTGTTCTGAAAGTTTTCTCTAAGGAGTAATGTTGCTCTGAAAGGTTTTGAGACTCAATGTTATCTCGGAATTATTAAAACGAAGCAATGTTATTCTTTACTGTTAAAAAATTAATGATCAACGTCAATTTTTTAACGGTCAATATTAATTTTTTAACGATATAGGGCAACATTATTACGTTTTTAAACTTCTAGGGCGATATTAAACTTAAAAAAACTTCTAAGGCCATATTACTCTTTAACGAAAACTTGCAAGACAAATTTGTACATTAACCCAATAATTAAAATGGGTATTTCAAGGGTGATAGAGCTAAATATTTGCATATTTTTATTAATTAATCTTAGGCTTTTGTGGAACTTAATTGAATATTTTGGGCATAATCAAGTGTTAATGTAAGACTTTAGTGAAAGAATAATTTGCAAATTATAGTGGTTAAATTATTATATTTTTAATTAATATTTGTTATTCCCATTATTCTTTATTTATGAGTAAAAGATATTACCTTTGTGAATCTAATTTTGTAGGTGATGATGTGGCACAACTTGAATGGTCAAGGTCAAAGATGTTATTTTGGAACTTACTTAAGGACAAAAGTGGAACATCACAAGTGCAGAATTTAATTTCACATTTTTTTATAAGAGGGGGTTAAATGAGTAATGGCCTTGTTTGATAGTTGCAATTTTGTGCCTAAAGCCAAAACAGATTTTTACCTCTTATCCAAACAAGACATAACTCACTTTTAACCTAAAAACAATTGAATTGCAAAGAGAAAGAAGGCAAGAGGCTACTGTGTAGTAAAAAGGCAGCAGCTGAACCAAATTAATGGAGTGAACCGAAGTGGAATAAAAAAAGAAAAGGGCAACCGAAATGAGGAGCTGCTGGACTGAAAAGAAGGATTTAAGAAAAGAAGATTGAAGGGAGTGGAAATTGTTGAAAAGGTGAAGGACGCAAGCAGCAACAAGTCTTCCAAGTTTCAGCCAACAATTGGAATGGATTATTGAAGAAAAAGGAGAAGAGTTGACCGAGTTGAATGAAAAGGAAGCAATTGAACCGAAAATGAGAATTGAAATGGATAAAGAAAGCAAGCAACTTGACTGAATTGAAGAGACCAAGACCGAATGTGAAAAGAGGAGTCACACTTAGAGGAAGGAAGAAGGAGGCGCTAGGCAAAAGAGAATTGGAGAGGCTGTTCGGTGTTCTCCATTATTCTCCATGGCCAATCTCTTCATCATCCATCAAGCTTCATCTTCCTCTACTTCCATGAGTAGCTAAAGTGTTGGTGAATTCCTTGAGTTGGGTAATGGTTTGAGCTTCTAAACTTCAGTGGAATTCCTTTAAGCTCTCTTTCTAATTCATAATTATGTAGCTTGGTTAAGTATGTAATTGTGATATAGATTATTCTATGCCAAGTGAATAAACTTGGTGGTTGAGCTAGGAGTTGATTAATTAAGATTTGTATGATTCATATTAGGAGTAAGTTGAATTGTTTATTCCGACTCGGTTGAGTGGATTCAAATGATTAAATTGAATATTTTGAATTGTTGTAATGGTAATTACAATTTAGAATTGGAAGTTAATTATCATCTCATTGAGTCACAATTAATTGGTGGTATTCATTTAATTGCTTCTGTTGAATGAATTAAATGATTATTACAAGTATGGAGCTAGTGATAGCTTAGTTACATTCTCTTAACTCATTGTGGAATTCAAATCATTAGCAAGCAAGGAAGACTAAAACCTCAACTCAAGGAAATCTCATTTCATTATTGTTCTAGTTAATTGAATTTACTTTGTTGTTATTGTTAATTTCTATTCTATTTGCTTCTTTGTTTTAAAAACCGAAAAATACAAAAATATTGCTTTAGCTTATATTACTTCATTAGTTTAAAAATGCAATTTCTTAAAATGATTTCTCACAACTTTATGGTATTTATCCCTTTACTACTTTGATATTTTGAAATTAATCTTCTCAAAGAATAACCTAGGTTGAGCTACTACGCTACATTTTCAAACCTAGTTTTATTTTGTGAACTCATACGACATGGTTTCATCAAATTGGCACCGTTGCCGGGGAGGATGGTTGTCATGGTTTTAAGTAAAGTGTTCGTTTTAGTTGTCATAGTGTACCTTAGCTTTATTGTTAGTGTGTTTTTGAGTTTGTCTTAGTTAGTTGTTAATTGTTGAAGTGTTAGGTAGTGGTTTAGGTCATTTATCATGTTCATAGTTGTTTTGCATTCCATTTGCATATAAAATTCTTTAAAAAAATTTTCATTTTGTTGCTTTTGTATAATGTTCTTAGTGGTCATTGTGTTGTTTACTATTGTTTTGTGGTGAGCAACTTTGCATTCTTCATCCTTGGGAAGCTCTTGGTAATACTACCAGAATGGAAGATCTTCTTTCACAAAGCTTAAAAGCCATACAACATCAATTAGAGTTTGTTCAAGCCTAGTTGGAGAGTCTAGAGAGAGGTTCCAATAGTCAAGAACATGATTCATCCTTTCACAACCTATATCATGAACCCTATCTCCAACAATCTTTTCCACCACACCAACCCTTCCATAGTCTTTCATTCCTACCACAACTTCCATATAGACCTTACATGACTTTTGTTCCTCACCATACAACCTAAATTTTGACTCCATCCCTTCACCACAAGGATCACACTATGAACCATCTCCTTTACACCATCTACCCTCTTACTCACCATATCAACCCTCATTTCAATCTTCATTCAGTAAGCTAAAATTCAATCCGTTATTAGTAAGTTACGTCATCACCCTAGGAAAATAGAAATTTAGATCATGATGAAATTAAAAACAAAATAAAAATAAATTAACATTATATAAAACTAGAATGAAATCCTCATAAATACTTCACAAAACTTGAATATTAAATTTTCAAACATAAATATAAAACCAAAAGATGCATGAAAAATGGAGAAACCTAGCCGTCCACTTAAGAGGTAAAACCTTCTATGTAGGTGGCATGCAAAAAATAATACAATACTAGGCCTTTCAAGATGGAGGCATGCAAAAAGTAATACAATGTATGAAATTAAATCTAGAAAATAACGCAATTTATTCAGAATTGTCAGATAAAAGATCTCTCCTTATTAGAGAAGGGTCTCTGACTGTCAGAGGAATATCTCCATGCCTCCAGTCTCTGTGCTTGATGCTCATATTTATAAGCAATGAGCGAACAGTTGCATGTCATTTTTTTCATGATGCTACAGTGCCATGTCATTTTTTTTCACAGAGTGAACAGTATCCTGTCGGCAAACTTACACGTTTTTCCATGACTGCTACAGTGTTTTGTCGCCTACTACAGTTCTTCTATCCACTACAATCACCTCCCGTGTGCTATAGTGATTCTGCCATGAATAGTGAACATTGAACAGTGACGATCGTATCATTTTTTTCCAAGATGCGCCTCTATCTTGTTTCAAATCTTGTGGATCTGTTTTTAGGTCTCCTTTTTCTCTTTTCTTCTTAATATGTTGTACATGACTAACAAAAAGAAAAGCAAAGAAATATTTATCAATTACACCCAAATTAATTATATTAAGCTCAAATATTGTCCACAAAATTATCATATACGGGAAAATAAATATGTAAATATTTTACATATCAAATTCCCCCACACTTAGCTCTTGGACATCCTCGGACAAGGAGTGGCTAATAAGTGCTTACAACAAAATTAGAAGTGTCAAGTCATAAGTAAGAACACAATTGAAAAATAAAGAGATCATAGTATTCATGAATCAATGAAAATTTAAACTGGTAACTTTATCTAAAAATGAATAAACCAAGTTCGTAAGTCTAACTCATTCTCTCAATATCTCAAGTGTTTATGGGTAAGAGTTTCGCTCAAATTCAACAAAAAAATTACACTACCATAGACTTGCTAAAAATCTCAATCTCCACTACCTAATTCACATGCATAATTCAAATCAAAAGGACTTATTAAGGGTTGTAATGGGGTTAAGGTAAAAGGAATGTAAAACATTGTATGAAAGGATAAAGAAATAGAGCAATTGAAAAATGGGTTACTTATAAATAAATTTATCTCATCACAACAACTCACAATTCTAATACTTAATATCTCTTTTTTTTTCTTTTCATTTCTTTTCTTCTTTTTTTTTTATTACATAAAATTGCAACTCTAAAGTTGATGATATGTACACCCCCACACTTGTCAAAAGCCCATTTCACAAGAATTTCAACTGCTCTGCTAATCTTCCCGAATGAGGTAAAAGCACTTGATATATCATTAAAGCACATGTTAATGGGTTGAGAACAAACAAATAGTCAATTAGGCTCAAAGGGGCTTAACAACGATATAATTGTAAGATTGACTATTTGGCTCTGACTAAAGAAAATGAATGTCTTTATCATTTTTGAATGTGCATGTGAGATATAATTTCAACCAGATTTAAAGCAAGTTCTAGAGTGACAACTTAATAGGTGAATATCGCACACAAGAGAAATAATCATTATAGACTCTAAAGCTCACGATTAAGGGTTTTTAAACTCAGTTCATTCAATCTCAAAATTCATCACCAATTGCAACAATCAATTGTTCATTCATGCTATAAAATCTCTAAATTCAATTTATCAATACTTAAAACTTATATACTTCTTAAGATCATTACAAAGCACTTGAACAAGATGATTTTTTTTCTTACTGTTACTCTTTTTTTTAAGAAGGAAAAAATGCAACTAAAAAATGCGTCTCATAAGTTAAGAATAACTCCTTACTCTACCATTTTTCTCCACACCCCATGCATCTAACAGTTTTACTAACTAACTAAATATAATTTTTTTCTCCTCCCTCAACCTAAATCAGACATTGTCCCCAATATCTTCTAGAGCTTAGAGAAATGTTTTTTTTTGAAACATAAACATACAATAAAGTAAAACCAAAATGCTAAGAGTAAAACTAAGAGATTAAGGAAAGTTACAACCAAAGAGTGGTGTCTGGATCCTGCTTCTAATTGCTATTTGAAGATTGCCCACCTATTTGCTTGACTAGTATACTGGTTTAGGTTCATAGGTTTGCAATTGATCGAGCAGCTGATCAACAATTGGGACAGAAATTATGGAATGACCAGTTGCTTGGAGTATGAATCCTGTTTCCACAGCATGATCAAAAAAAGACAACAGATCATCATAAAAACCATTAACATTTAACAATCATAATGGTATTTTGTGAAAATTTAACTTAACCCAACATGCAACGCTAGAAACGCCATCCAATGTCTCCAAACCACCAGGTAGAGCGATGAAAGCTTGAGCATGGTAGAGCATTCATCCTATTTGTTCAGGTAAGCTCGAAACCTGTAACTCTTGTCCTAAGGAAAAGGTATGATCTTCCAACTCCCTCGCCCTTACACTTAAACCCTTGCTTCCATTCATGGATGTAAAAACGGGCACACTTCCCCTTAGGCCCTGGATGCCTCCCCCATATACAAAGTTAATCTTTCTGGCAGCTAATGCAATTCCAAGTTCGTTTACTGCTATGACAAACTCTCCATTCTTGCTTGATAAGTTTCACAAAAAATGCAAATAGATGTAAATCTATATTTTTGTGTGATACCCTTTTTCTCTTTCTTTCTCTCGGACCATTTGTGTTTACAAGTAGAAGAATGCATATTTACAAGTGAAGAGTGCATATTTAAAAGTGAAAGAGTACATATATATAACACTAAAACAGCGACAACAAAATCACACAAATCACACATTTTTCAAAGAAGTTTGAAAAAAATTTCTGACACAGATGATCGGTATGTCATTACGTGAAGAAATTAAACAAAAAGAGGAAAGAAAGTCAAAAATTACTGAAATGAAAAGACATATTAAATAAAAGTTGCTGAAAAGATAAGACAGATTAGACAAAAGTTATGGAAAAGATAAGAAATATTAAACAAAAGCATGATTATGTATAGTAGTTGTGATTTTGGCTCACATCTTCCTCTGGTTTTACGTCTAATAACGGCTTAAACGCTTTCTATGAATTGAGGATTTGCTTCCCATCTAGTTTTCTTATAAACTGAAGAACATGGTCTTTTAATGTCAGATTCCCAAGACAATAGCACTCTTTTTCTCTGTTGAATATGTCCATTAAATCAAGAAGAATACAATGAACATCACCACTCGGATGCATCTCAAGAGTTTGAATGATATCATCCAGTGACTCCTTACTCAGTCCATCCTTTATAAATTTAATTTTATCTTCTTGATTTATAGAAACTATACCTTTACTCCTACAGCACTTATTACAATTCCACCTTGCACATTTATGGCAGACATTCATTCTTTTAGCTCTTCTCTTTTTGGAGCAAGAACTCTTTCCCATTCCTGGCAAAGGTTTAACAAATGATTCATGAATCTCACCTATTAAATGTACCTTAGCTTCAATGATCCAGCGTATGTCCACAGGAAGGTTAAAACGCTTGAATATCTTCATCCTTTCTAATCGACTGTTATAGATCTTCTTGAGCACATCTTTGGGAAGAGTGGGGAACCTGTTCTTAAGCTTTACAAGAGATTCCTCCATGGTAACTTAAAATGAAAACTAAAATTCTCAACCCAGTGCAGTGTGTTTCGGTGAGTAGGAAAGAAAAATAAGAGAGTAGGAGAGAAATTTGAGAGAGTAGGAGAAAAGTTTGAAAAAGTAGGAAAGAAGTTTTGGGTTGCCTCCCAAATAGCTACCCTTCTTTAATGTCTTTAGTTAGACAAAAACCAAACCAAATTTTTTTTAATTAATTTTTTTATATTTTTATATTTTTTTTAAAATTTTTTTTATTTGTAGGTACCAAAGTGGAATACATCATCAAGGGCTACCAGAAGTCTTACAAAATCACAACAAAACATCAAACCAAACCTTGGGTTGTCTCCCAAGCAGCGCTAAATTTATAGTCTTCAGCCAGACTTCCCAAACAAACAACTAATCAAAAGTATCAAACACCATGATTACCTTATCTTCATTTCTTTTCAAGCAACAATGTTTCAGACACAAAAAATAATCATTCAAAGTAGTTCATTGTACTTCTTTAATCATAGATAATTTTAGAGTATAATTATTTACTGAATTCAAATAAAGCACAACATGCATGTACTTGCAAACAAATTTAGGAGTTTCTAAAATTTTAAAGCATCCCACAAAATCCACTTGACTCTCATCAATAAGAGTCAACACTTCAAAAGGAGAAACATGAACAACAACTTTTGGAACATCTTCATTAGTTTCAACATCAAAATGACAAGAATTAGGTTCCACAACCAAATCCTCTTCTAGACTACACCCACCATCCTCTCCAAAAGTAATTTCAAGTTCCTTATCATATTCCATAAGAGCCAAACTTTCATTCAATTCCATATCCTCAACTTTCTCACAATAATCATCACAAGAAGTGGTCATCATGCCTAAAGAATTATCTTGCCTCATAGTTTCAAGTGACGAAATAATTTAACTCACATATATTCCAATATTTTTGACACTTGATTCAACACTAGAGACAATTTCCTTTTGCTCTCTAATAAATCTCTCTGTTGAATCAGCAAACTCCTCACCTAATCTTTCTAAATCAGATTTTTCTTTATACTCAAGAGTTTGTTCTTTAATATATGGATAAGAGTAGAGAGGAGGATTATGACAATACCTAACATATGGATCCAAAGACTCTTGTTGATCTAAAATTCTACCAGGATAAAAGGAATGATCAAAACAGGTTTGGTTCATATTGAAATCATCTCTCACATAATAAATGGTATTGCTATATAGGCAAAGCTCATAAGAATGACACTCTCCATAATAAGCACAAGAAAAACAATTATAAGAAGAAGAAGTTTCAATCCAACCAACATTTATATTTTCTTGTCTCATTCCATCCACATGCATTCTAGAAAAAGAACCAAGATATGACAATTTATCACTGATTAAACCAAATGAATGCTGTGAATAATCAATTTTTTTACTTTTTTTTTTGAAATTTTTACATGAAGACTAAATTAGTATTAAAATTACTTGGTATTGATATTAATGATAACAATCCTTGGCAACGGCGCCAAAAACTTGTTACTAGTGTAGATGATCAATTAAATAATGCAATTGTACAATGTTGTAATCAAGTAATACAGAAGTGAGTAGAGTATCGTTCCCATGAGGATTGATCACTAAGTACCAAAATGGGTAATTTTAATTCTATTTAGTCGATCGATTAGTTGGTGATTGAGAGAACAAAATAAAATGATTAAATATGAGTACAAATAATATAGAAGCAAATATGAGAAAAAGCCCTAGGGATTAGATTTCACTTAACAAATTCCGGATTGAATCACTTATCTATTCTAGCCCAATTTATTCCATATGATTGATAGTCGAGTTTCCCAAATTAATTACTAGCCTCCTCCAAGGTCAAGCAGTTCTATAATTAATTGCTAATCCAATATATTCCTATATGAATTTAAGCAATTAATTATGCATTAAGATCTATGGAACTCAGTAAGACTACAAAATCATATGCATATATTTCTATTTCATATGGAAATTATGGTTTTAATTATAGGGTCTACACACATGTATCTCCTTCTGGTCTCAACAGACATATTTAAATCATTCAAAAGATGTTCAATCAATCGAAAGCATTAAACACAATAATTAAAACACAATCATGAAGGAGAAATTCAAACCAGATTTAATAAGTTAAGATTCAATCCGTTATTAGTAAGCTACGTCATCACCATAAGAAAATAGAAATTTAGATCATGATGAAATTAAAAACAAAATAAAAATAAGTTAACATTATATAAAACTAGAATGAAATCCTCATAAATACTTCATAAAACTTGAATATTAAATTCTCAAACATAAATATACAACCAAAATATGCATGAAAAATGGAGAAATCTAGCCGTCTATTTAGGAGGTAAAACCTTCCATGTAGGTGGCATGTAAAAAGTAATACAATCCTAAGCCTTTCAAGATAGAGGCATGTAAAAAGTAATACAATGCATGAAATTAAATATAGAAAATAAAGCAATTTATTTGGAACTATTAGATAAAAGAGCTCTCCCTGTCAGAGAAGGGTCTCTGACTGTCAGAGGAATATCTCCATGCCTCCAGTCTCTGCGCCTGATGCTCATATTTATAGGTAGTGAGCGAATAGGTACAAGTCGTTTTTTTCCATGATGCTACAGTGCCATGTCATTTTTTTCACGAAGTGAACAGTATCCTGTCGGCAAACTTATGCGTTTTTCCATGACTTCTACAGTATTTTGTCGCCTGCTACAGTTCTTCGATCCACTACAATCACCTCTGGCTGCTACAATAACGGTCTGCTACAGTGATTCCGTCATGAATAGTGAACATTGAATAGTGACGGCTGTATCATTTTTCCAGTTGTGCCTCTGTCTTGTCTCAAATCTTGTGGATCTGTTTTTAGGTTTGCTTTTTTCTCTTTTCTCCTTAATATGGTATACATGGCTATCAAAAGAAAAGAAAGGAATTATTTATCAATTACACCCAAATTAATTACATTAAGTTCAAATATTGTCCACTAATCTTCATATAAGGGAAAATAAATATGCAAATATTTTACATATCATCTATGCCTTGTAATGATTCTACTTCTTTGCATGATGCTTTGAGTAATGATTTGCATGATAATGATGATACTAGGACTGAAATTATATGTTCTTGTGATGAAAATACAATGTGTATAGATTGCATTGATGAGAAATATCCTAAATTTCTTGAAATGCATAGAAGTAGAGATGACCATTCTCTAGAACTTAGTGATATTCATGTCATGCATGATGTTGAGAATCAAACTCCTTTATCTTTCTCTTCTTCTCCCTCTCTTACTTGTGAAAGTGATTTGATGCACTCCAATTCTATATTGGATTTTGCACTTTCCACTTCATACAAGAGTGAAGATAAAGATGTTAAATCACAATTGATCACTAATCCTAAGGTCAATCTTTGTTTGCAAGAGTTCAATGTGCACATTTTTTATGATGACAAGCATGTACCCATTGTTTCAATTGACAGTGCTTTTGATTTAGCTAGTGACATTCACCTTGATTCACTTGAATTGCTTGGACCTAATTGTGTGCTTTGTGATGATCATACTTCTTTACTAGATGATGTCAAGCATATTCATAACTCCTATTCCCAAATCTTGTCATGTGATTTATCTCCTAATATATTAGGATTTGATGGTGCTAATGATTCTATTAACTTGGATTGTGCTATATATGATAGAGCGGTGCATGACTATGTTACTACCATTACTGAAATCCAAATTGATTCTTTGATACCTAGTGTTGATTGTTGTATGCCACTAGTTGACTTTATTGGTTGTGAGAAGCACTTGTTATCAAATGTACCCGACTCTAGTCTTCTCACATTACATACACCATTATGTCTTTTCATTTGTCCTAATGCTTTCCATGGATTTAAGTATTTTGATTCATGTGGCATCTTTGGAGTAGGTACTACTGTTGTTTTGGTGAATTCTTTGCAGGCTAATTCTCTTGGTGGTTGCCTTCATTCCTATTATCTTTGGATTTGGGAACCTCTACTCCTACTCGGGCCTAAACTGTTGAAGAGCAAAACACAAAGCTTCCTTTTGATTTTCCCATCTAGCTACAAGCCACCATGATTACTCGATAGTCTCTTTCCTTACCTTGTTCCTTGTTTTATTTGATCAAATGCTATTGAACAAGTTGGGGGAGGGACTTACATTAGTAAAAGGCAGTCTATTTGTTTTGCATTTTGTAATTGAATAAACTCCATTTTGAATCATACTCTTGTTCTTAACTTTATCCTCCACTACCCTTTTCTTGATATCCTTATGCCTAATATCTAGAACTATTTCCACTTATGTCTTGTCTTCTCTCTCTCCTTGTGACGATGATGTGTTGTGCTTCAATCTTGAATTGGACTTCACAACATTCACTTCACCCAAGAGATAAGTGCGTCTAGGTTCTTTGTTTCTGTGCATTACATTGAGGGCAATGTAAGGATTAAGTGTGGGGGAGTGTGTTTATTCTCATGATGAATTTCACTATGATATCATTTGCCTCTGTCTCCTACTTGTGTCCTTTGTTGTTTTTGGTCCAATTCACTGAGATTTTTGAAGCCTTTAGTCATGATCAAGTATCTCAATTACTCTTAGTTAGATTTATGGTTAAAACTTGCTTGAATTGCCACAAAATTCAAGTGTTTTAATTATGTATGGTTTAATTTTGATGAGTTTGTTAGGGAACAAAAAACTTAGTTAAGAGGTATTTTGGGCCTAATTGTTTATTTCACTGTGTGATTTATCCACCTAGATTATTGCTCTCTAGAACTTGTTTTGTTTCTTACTTGAGGCTATATTTTGCAATGGTATAGATAGAGATGACATTGGCATTCATTTCATCACCCATTTACCGAAACACAAACCATTCATCAGTTACCTTTCTTTACCCTTTTGAGCCTTTCACTTTTACTTCTATTTCATTATACAAATGCTATGTTTGCATCATTTATCAAGTTCTTCCTAGCACTATTGAAAAAGAAAAAAAAACAGAGAGAGTACTATTATATATTAGGAAAGGAAAAGAAAAAAAAATGCCATGCAAATAGTCAAAAGAAAGAAAATAGAAAAGAAGAAAAAGAAGAGAAAAAGTGTGAATAAAAAAAGAGGAAAATTCAAAGAAAGAAATAAAGTCACAATGGTAAAATATGTGAATTAAATTAGTTCTATAGTGCTAAGTGATCTAGCAAATTATTTGGTGTAAGTATAGTGTTGTTACATTTTCCATCATTTGGCCTATTCAACATTACAACCCTACAAAGTCCTTTGGATTTATTTATGCCATTGTTACAAGTAGTGAAGAGCCTAGAAATACTACAAGCCTATGGTAGTGTGTGGTTAAAGTGGATGTGAGTAAAAAAAAAACTACTTTATATGAGAGAAGAGTGCAAACACTTATCCTAGTTAAGGTTTCCAATTAAGTTCATTGTAATTAAACATTGCATTGCTTTAATTACTTCAATTTTTGGTATGTTCATTGAATTTGGATATGAGGATACCTTGTTATTTGACTAAGTGTGATTCTTGAAGCTTGATCTTGCCTATTCTTTCAACTTTCATCCCTCTTTGCCTAGTGTTGAGTTTAATGTTTTGCTCAGGAGTGCAAAAGCTTCAGTGTGGGGGAATTGATAGAGCTCAATATTTATATATTTTTATTAATTAATCTTAGGCTTTTGTGGATTTTGATTGAATATTTTGGGCATAATCAAGTGTTAATGTGAGACTTTAGTGAAAGAATAATTTGGGAATTATAGTGATTAAATTGTTATATTTTTAATTAATTTTTGTTATTCCCATGATTCTTTAATTGTGAGTAAAAGATATTACCTTTGTGAATCTAATTTTGTAAGTGATGATGTGGCACAACTTGAGTGGGCAAAGTCAAAGATGTTATTCTGGAACTTGATGAAGGACAAGAGTGAAACATCACAAATACAGAATTTAATTTCACATTTGTTTTTAAGAGGAGGTTAAATGAGTAAGGACCTTGTTTGGTAGTTGCAATTTTGTGCCTAAAGCCAAAACAGATTTTTACCTCTTATCCAAACAAGGCACAACTCACTTTTAACCTAAAAACAATTGAATTGCAAAGAGAAAGAAGGCAAGAGGCGGCTGTGTAGTAAAAAGGCAGCAGCTGGACCGAATTAATGGAGTGAACCGAAGTGGAATAAAAAAAGAAAAGGGCAACCGAAATGAGGAGGAGCTGCTGGACCAAAAAGAAGGATTGAAAAAGGAAGATTGAAGGGAGCAAAAATTGTTGAAAAGGTGAAGGATGCAAGTAGCAACAAGTCTTCCAAGTTTCAGCCAACAATTGGAATGGATTATTGAAGAAAAAGGAGAAGAGTTGACCAAGTTGAATGAAAAGGAAGCAATTGAACCGAAAATGAGAATTGAAATGGATAAAGAAAGCAAGCAGCTTGACTGAATTGAAGAGACCAAGACTGAATGTGAAAAGAGGAGTCGTACTTAGAGGAAGGAAGAAGGAGGTGCTGGGCAAAAGAGAATTGGAGGGGCTGTTTGGTGTTCTCCATTATTCTCTATGGCCAATCTCTTCATCATTCATTAAGTTTCATCTTCCTCTTCTTCCATAAGTAGCTAAAGTATTGGTGATTTTTTTGAGTTGGGTAATGATTTGAGCTTCTAAACTTCAATGGAATTCCTTTAAGCTCTCTTTCTAGTATTATCTAGTTTGGTTAAGTATGTGATTGTGATCTAGATTGTTCTATGCCAAGTAAATAAACTTGGTGGTTGAGCTAGGAGTTGATTAATTAAGCTTTGTATTATTCATATTAGGAGTAGGTTGAATTATTTATTCCGATTCGATTGAGTGGATTTAAATGATTAAACTGAATATTTTGAATTATTGTTATGGTAATTACAATTTAGAATTGAAAGTTAATTATTTAGCTCCTTGAGTCACAATTAATTGGTGATATTCATTTAATTGCTTCGGTTGAATGAATTAAATGATTATTATAAATATGGAGTTAGTGGTAGCTTAATTCCATCCTCTTGGCTCATTATAGAATTCAAATCATTAACAAGCGAGGAATACTAAAACCTCAACTCAAGGGAATCTCATTTCATTATTATTCTAGTTAATTGAATTTACTTTGTTGTTATTGTTAATTTCGATTCAGTTTGCTTCTTTATTTTAAAAACAAAAAATTACAAAAATATTGCTTTAACTTAGATTACTTCATTAGTTTAAAAATACAATTTCTCAAAATAATTTCTCATAACTTTAAGGTATTTATCACTTTATTACTTTGAAACTTGGAAATTAATCTCCTAACAAAAACAACCTAGATTGAGCTACTAAGCTATATTTTCAAACATAGTTTTATTTTGTAAACTCACACCACATGAGTTCATCAAAGGGTAAGACACATTTTTTAACAAATAACTAACTTAACTGAATTTTTTAATATATACAAATTAATTATCTAATTCCTATATTCAACACCGGATAGAGTATACAGCTACATCAATGCATACTGTGGTTAGCAATGGTAGCCATATTTTCATCTTAGAATTATAGAAAGAAGTGATAACGAGCATAATGGTTGGATATGATAAGTGGAAAACTAATACAGAATAAAATTTATCAAAACTACGAGGAAAATATGAACCCTAAAACCTTCTTTTTTTAAAAAATGATCAAATATATTAATAAAACGTTAGTTCAACATAAGAAGACTACAGAAATATTGAACAGATAAGACAACATCACAAACCAAACGCCAACAAATTGATAACTACACAATACTACACCTAATCCTATTGACACAATTATGACAACCACTCGAACTAACATCAAATACAGAGTTGGTGTTTCATCAAACATGACATGAACAAGGAGTACATCTTCTGAAAAATCTTCATACTAAAACGCCCCATAATGAAAGATTCGCCAACAAGAAGTTGATGAACAAGCTTATGCCACTAACTTCACTCTCAAAAGAGGAATAATGGCCCATATTGGGTTTGAAAGAAACGAGCATACGGCCAACTTTGAGTTGGAACGCCCATATGGATAATACGAACATTTGAAATACTCCGAAATTCCGCAAAAGTTATACTTGATTACGACGCTAGACTTTGGTACCTGCAATAAACAAAAAACACATGCATAGAAAGAAATTAAGGGTGAATTTCTAGTGCTTGGGGCCACCATAGTATCACCCCAACTATAATGGTCCCTCTTCAAAATCATTGAAGCTTCCAGCGGGTTTTCTTGTAGGATAACCCACCCAAACCTAAGATCTGTTGTGCTCCACAAACATCAATCCATCCTAAGACACCAATAACCTCGCTCACCAATCCTTTAGTACCTCTCTTATCTAACAAACCATCAATATCATCATCCTCATGAATTTTCTCCTCAAAAATTTCTCTAAGAATTTTGGAGCTTTGATCAAGAAGCCCACAACATTAGGAATAAAAACATCACCTACAGAATATTTAGCTCGTTTATAATGTAGCATGTTAGGAGTTGACTGCTCGCAATATTTGCGTTTTTGAGCTTTTATATCCTGAAGTTTTAGAGCATTTGTAAACCTAGCTACCAAATCAAGTGACTATGCTTTTCGTTTGCATGTGAGCCTCTCAAAAATTGAAGCATTCTCTCGAGGGATACCACCAATGTCTTCATTTTGTGACCCACATCATTGATTTACATCATCATCGAATGAAAAATGTTGTGAAAGGCAATGTGGATCAAGCCTAATTCTTGTCACCTAAGAAGTAGAAACATATACCCCGAGTGATAATCATATTTGACACCAATTGATCAAGGCCCCATAGTAGAAACCAAGACTTGAGATTGAAATTTTGAAGCTACTTTACAATGTCGAGCAACATATCCAATGCTCAAACAAGAAGAGCATACTCTTCTTAGATGATATTCTGAAAGGAGGACACAAATGCGCAAACCATCACCAATTAATTTACTCTTATCATCAGAGGAAATAAAGGTTCCAAAACACCCTCCAATATATCTTGCTGTCTCCTTAGTAAAATAACTCATAGATAACCCAAGAATTTGAATCCAAACACAAAGATGACGAGCATTTAGCATAGAAAAAGAGGGACTTGGTTTCTATGGACTCAGTGCAATGAAATATCCTTGTAACGTCCATGCACCACGTAAGAGCATGTAATTAAAATCCTTCTCATATTGAAAATAAAGTATAAAGGAGCAATCAATCTGTTGAACCCAATAATACCCGTCCTTGCAACTTCCAATGAATGCTAATCAAAGATTTCAATTTCGAAATATGCAACTTGCGATCATCAACAACCTTAGCAAAATCAAAGTGCCTTCCATTAAATGATAAAAGGTTGGAGCATGATTGGAAGTTATGAGACATCTTGAAAGCACAATCAGAACAGAAAAGCAACAAAACTTGTCAAAAATATAACACCAAGCTAAGGAAGACAAGCTTCCCCCAATTCCAGACCTACAGATTAATAGCAGAGCAAGAAAACCCAAGCATCTGAGCAAAACAGCAACATGCAGTACCAACAGACTCCAAGATATATTTCCAGATCAACCCAGAAGATTTAAATTATGTCAGGAGAGATCATACCGATTTGTCAATCAACACAAGGGAACATAGAAAAGAGGTAAGATCGACACAACTGTTGAGCAGATAATCAGATTTCAAGTTGCAAAATACTGATGGAAGCAAGGAGAGGATTCAGAAGAACGTTATGAGGCCGAGATTAACAGCGGCGAAGATTGGGTGGCGCTTGTTGGCGTCACGATTGTCGGGAGGTGGCAACCGGCAGTGCAAGAAGACAGGTAAAGAGAGGCAGTGGTGCGGTGATCCACAACGGTGACTAGGGTTGAGAGACACGCTCTCCTAGCGAAACCCTCAATTCTCGAGAGATCGACCCACGATGAGAAGGTAGGGTTGGACCCACCCAGGTGATTGGAGCGACGAGCGACGAGCGACGAGCGACGAGCGACGAGTGACGACAGAAGCTAAGAGGAACGAAGCACTCCGATGACCCGCTGAACTCCGATGAACCGCTGCATGCGAAGGGCAAACTGGTTCAGAGAAGTCAGAGTTTCTCTCTCTCCCTAAGAAAACTTTTGTTTTGACTCAATTGAAAGGAACTAGCAACTAAAGACTTACAAATTGACGGGCACAGAATAAAAATGGTAGTTAGTTCTCTATGCCTCTGTTGTCTGGTTTTAAGAGATACAGTTAGACACTCTCACAAATGGATTGGGTTTGATTCCTGAGCTGGTCACGATATCATCTTCAAAATTAAGTGAAGCCGATGTGATTCTTACCCATGGGCTACATAAAAAAAGGTATGTTTGTCGTGCTCCATAGTGATGTGATCCAGAATCAATAAATTGTTTGTTTAAATTTAAGTGACAACTTTTTAGTTTCAAATTATCATTTTTAAATTCCAGCAGGACGAATTATGAGAGCACAAGCTAAAATATTCAAGGAATCATTAAATAGGCTAGTGCAAGATACTTGGACAAAGCAAGTAGCAATTGGATCAAAGCTGGACCAAAATGCTGAAAACGTCACTAACTTCATATGGGCTATAAATGGAGATATTGATCAAATTTTGGGCTTGCAATCTTGCAACTAAAGGCTTGGACCTAGTACTACACATGAGAGAACTCGTTTAGGCCTAAATAAGTACATTTTGAGCCTTAATTTGCTGACTATATTTTCTTGAAGTTAGATGTGCGAAAATCAACAAGTAGTTGGCAGATTTGACTTTTGGTTTCTTTAACATGTTGTATTTGATTTTTTCAACTTTCTTCTATATTGTATTAGACTTTTGTGTTCATTGTATTAGACTTTTAGGTTTCCTAGCATATGGTTTTACAATGTGTATTGGTTGTTTTCAAAATTGCAATTATTGCAATTAGGTCATATTTTCCTATAAATATTTGGTGCTTATTCATTTGTAAGAGACAATTCAGATTTAAATCATAAATAAAAGTTGCACTTCTGCACTTTGTTTCTTGAAAGTGGATTCTCTCTAAGGGTTCTTCTTAGAACTAACAGACTTATCAAGGTTTGATCATCCTTGTGGCGTCTTCCAACACTTCGGATCCTTGTTCTTTCGTGTTCAAGGATTTAAGTGGATCGTCGATCTGTGTTTAGCTTTCTTGGGGTATGTATATTTCATATTAGTTGTGGGTTCGCACCACATAGAGACAGGCCCTAGTGAATCAAGAGTTAGGTGCCTTGCCTTTGAATCATGGGTCAGCCCGACCTCTTTCCTAAAGTTAGAACATGTTTGGTTTTATGTTGAAAGCCTTTAAAATCACAAGAACCAAACTTATTTAGTTAGAAGGTGTTTTCTTGATGAAAATTAGAACTAAATAAGCCAACTGGATTTGATAATGAAATTTTCAAAATGACGAGGCGAGGACTTTTGCAAAAAAGAGTTTTGAAAAACTAAAGCTACGATTCAAACCAAAGTTTAGGATTACAATTCAAACAATAAACAACCCATAATTAGCGTTCAACATTTAGAAATGTAAAAGTGTTACACTCTACCTATTTTATTTCATTCATGCAATTTGCATTATTTTTTGTATGAACCTAAAGTATCCCAAGTCACATCAGATTTGAACCTAATCTTTGTCAACCGAGAACGTTAAGATTAAAATTATCCCAACAAATGTACTTCTAAGAATTTGAACTTATATTCTCTTTATTGACGGTGAGACCACATACTATCTCAACCAACAACTTGTTAGTTACCATTTGCATTTTAGCTTACATTTTATTTGATCTAAAAATAAAAAAATTAAGATCTGAATCAGGCAAAACTGAACATTTTTTTTTTCCAATTTAAAACTGATTCACTTCTTATATTTGCTCCTTGAACCAATTGATTGTTTTTTTTTTTTTTGCCCAAATGTTTGATGGAAATTGAAAACTTAATTAAATGGCACAGATATGCATCATTTACAAGAATCCTATATAAATCATTGTCAATGGTCATTGTTATGCTAGCGTACTATATACAAATGTTGCGTATGATATCAATTTTCTAGAAACTTTTTCCTTTATATAATGGTCCCGCTCGGCGTTGGTGACCAAAACATGTTTCACTACAAGCCTATAATTGCAAGTCCTTCATAAGTTAAAAACCTTGAAAAGGACCGCAGTACAACTTTGGCTCAGACAAAAAACACTTGCATATATATGGTGACAAATTCTTCTAGTAGGATTCTTCATACTTTCTGTTGGCTCAGACAAAAACACTTGCATATATAGGGAGCAACTAAGAACCAGCCACTTTCAGTTCACAGTCATAATCTTTTTTCCTGAATCGGCTTCTCGGTTCTAAGAATGATTCTCCAGATATTGCATATTATAACAGGCCTTCTCTAAAAAGGCCCAAAGCTTCTGGTTTTAAGCCAGAGCTTCCTCATGTTGTATCCAATGTTCAAATTAGAAGATACGGATTCGGTTTGCGATCTCTTCGTCTATCCAATCTTTCATGGTCGAAACTCAAACTTCTCAACATCAAAACTTAGCCACAGCTCAATATGTCAATTCAATCTTAATACACTCCGGACTACTTGGCAGTATTGGCCTCAGTGGTGAAAAGGGTAAAGGGGAGGGAAGGAATCCCCGGTTCGAAGCCAGCCTTCATCTAGGACTACCTTAAACCATCTGCAACACTTTTATACACCCGCTTGAATTGGCAGCAATAACCATGTCCGAACTGCCCTTCCAACACACACTTGAAACAAACTGACCATTGTCATCATCAGTCTCTCTCCCAGATATGGGATCCAAGGACCCAAATTTGTGCGAAGTGATTGGCATGGGAAGGGATTTGTAGTATGAATAAACCTGAAATGAAACACATTATCAAAGCAATACTAAACAGATTTATATAACTGATAAGCCTACCGCAAACAATCAAAGCCTAAACTAGCCTAGACTGCATTATCTTTTCAATCCTGGCAATAATCCTCCTAAAAATAGTTCAATTTAACGATTGAGAATAAAGCAAGCACCAGTTATCATCACAATTTATACACAAACATCCAAGATTAGCATGATCTCATTTCTGAATATGCAGGGTTATTTCTTCACAATATGTGTGCAGTTAAAAGTAGCCAAAAAAAAAACTAACATAGAGTTGGTCTAGCAGTGTAAGGCACCGCTAGATACCTCTGGGTCTTGAGTTTGAATCTCAGAGGAGACACTTGTGTTGGAAGGAAAACCCAAGAACTCCGATCTAGATACCGGATAATACTATAAAAAAGACAAGTAGCAAAAAAAAAATAATTTTAATGATTTTTGTTGGGAGTGCGCCTGCTGTTACTAATAGGCCCAACTCAGTGATTAACCTAGTTTTCCTTATATGCTCTGTCATCATTCAGATTTGTTGTGATCTTAGTTTTTATTATTAATGATTTTATGAGGAACTTGGATGATTTGATCAGTTTTATTATCTCCTCTTACTCCTTTATATGTGTTCGATTCTTATGAACAAAAATCAGAACTTTGCCGCACAAAATATTTTATGGCACCAGAGCCATCTCCTCATCCTTCGATGGCAATGGCACCAAAAACGTCATCGCACAGTGAGGGCTCAAAAGGACCAGGCTCAATGTCATGAGGAGGGCATGGTACAAACTCCTCATCGCACACTGGGGTGATCAGTTCCATGCTGGGTTTCTTCTCACAAGTCACGATAACACTATCATCTGAATCGCTACAATCATCTACTGTGGTCTCAGAATGTCCTAATATTTGTGCAAGGCAGAAACAGAGAAGTACCTCAACGGGAACCCCAAACCACCTGAATCTGAAGATCCTCTATTTGAACTTCTTGTTAGAGAACATGGTCATGGTGAGGCTTGTCAATTCTATGATAGTGGAGATAACTGAGAATTATTTGCTCGCCACCATTACCAAATAAATTTGGGACTCTAGACAAGACTACCGATTCTGTCAACATGTTAGAAATAATCAGAATCCTTAAAATCCCTCTCTGATTGATTGTATTCTCATTTATTGTTCTTGATTCATAACTCTTTATTATGATTTGATTAGGGTAATATTTCCTTTCTTGTAATTGCTTATTTCTCTCCTTCGATGGCTCATTAGAGCCTATATAATGTAATGTTTTTCTACTCAATAATACACAAGCTTATGAGAGAATCATTCTCTTATTCAAAACATGGTAACAAAACATGAGTTTGGTCCGAATTCAAAGATACAAAGGACGAGAGAGAAATAGTGAGAGGGAAAGAGACAGAGAGGATGACGCTCCTAGGGCTTCTGCAAGAGAGCATGTGGCATGTCACCACCACCATAGCTGTGATCAAAAGGCCCTGATCAGCCAAACCTTGAGGTCCAGCGTCAATCTGAGTAGCACATGAGCCTCACCTGCAGCCTCTATCATCGCGCAAGTTCACGCGTCGCCACTATTCCTCACACGCCGCCACCTATTTCGCCCAGAAAATGAGCCCAAACAATTTTCCTCCTCTTTCGGGTCTGTTCCGCATAGGCCAGCCACTGTGAGAGTCAATTCAATGGCCCTTATCTTGGGTACAAGTTCTCAAACTCAAAGTTCTTCCTCTACCTCTTCCATCAATACTATAGTACCTTCTAAGGTTTCAGAGATGACACCAGAATTCTCAGAAAATCAAGCTATGGTCATTAACCATAAACTTCAGGGGAAGAATTACCTCCACTGGTCCCAAAATGTGTTGAGATATTTACATGACAAGAGAAAGAAGAAGTATAGAAGCTCTTCAACTAGCTGCCGATGATCCAAATTTCGACACTTGGTTCACTAAGAATAACCAAGTAATGAGTTTGTTGTGTAACTCAATGACTCCAGATATCAGTGAAGGCTATCTTCTTGCAAACACAACAAAAGAAATCTAGGATGTAGCCAGGAGAACCTACTCTTCTCTTGATAACACCGCTGCTTGATCAATATGAACAGTCAACTCCGTGATTTGAGATAAGGTAACACGTCAGTGACTGAATTATATAATGCTTTGCTAAAATTATGGTGGCAGCAAGACTTGTCCGAGGTTCATCCATGGAAAATCGTCGAGGATGCTCAATTGTACAAGAAGATAGTTGAAGAAGGAAGGATACATGATTTTCTTCTAGGCCTACCCTTCCGAAGAGTCTTGGGTTTAAGACCCTTACCACATCTATTTGAAGTTGTCAACTATGTACAATTTGAAGAAAGCAGAAAAGTCCTGAATTAAAGTGGCCCAAGTCAAATTGAGGGCTCAGCTCTTGCTATGAGAGGACCACAAGGTGAACGAAGGAATAACAAACAATGCAACTATTGCAAGAAAAAGAGCCACACAAAAGAATAATGCTGAAAGCTACATTGAATGCCACCAAATGGAGAACGGAACTTTTAAAGTCACCTCACCACAATGAGCAAAAAGTTGAGGATAATGACCACCTAAGCAAGGAAGAATTGCAGGTGCTTTGCAAGATACTTGAAAAACAGAATACTTCAAACTCTGTGCCGAGTATCAAGCAGGTGCAATAAGGTAATTCCATTATAACTCTCAATACTATAATGACCAATGATGACACATGGATTGTTGACTTTGGAGCTATAGATCACACATGATTGGTAATAGATCCTTATTTACAACTCTTAAGTTGTGTCATGAAATCTTAAAGTGACTAGTGGCGTATTCACAAAAGTAGAGGGAATTGGCACAGTTACACTATTTAATCACTTGAGAATGCACAATGTCCTGCTTATAGCTATGCTTGCTTGTGTCTAATATCTGTAAGCAAATTGACTAAAGGGTGCAAATGTCGAGAGATCTTTGAAGATGCCCCATGTATTTTTCAAGATTTAAACTCGGGGAGGACGATCGGGAGTTCTAGAGAATGGGATGGACTTTTCTATCTTGAAGGACCAGACTTGAAGAATAAAGATGCTTGGAATGCAAGAAAAGCAATGATTAGCTCAGATTCTCAAGATAAAGATATTGTGATTATATGAAGCATGTGTTTCCAAGTTCATTGAATAAAAATTCCGTTCCTTTTAGTTGTGAAACTTGCCAACTCGTCAAACATACTCGATCCTCATATCCTAAATAGTCCTACACACCCTCTGCACCATTCACACTAATCCATAGTGACATTAGGGGTCTTGCAAGAATAAAAACCCTAACTAATGCCAAATTGTTTATTACATTCATAGACGACAACACTAGAACCACATGGGTTTACTTAATGAAAGAAAAATCTGAGGTAGCCAAGGTGTTTCAAAACTCAACAACTTTATGAGAAATCAATTCCAAGCTTCCATTAAGGTGCTACAGAGTGATAATGCCAAGGAATACATAAGTGGAACCTTTAATGAATTTCTTGATCAGTAAGGAATTCACCACCAAGCCACTTGTCCATACACTCCCCAATAAAATGTGGTTGCTGAGCGAAAGAACCGTCACCTATTGGAAGTAACCTGAACCTTGTTGATGAAACGCAATGTTTCCACTATCTTCTGAGTTGATGCAATCCTAATTGCAGCATATCTGATTAATAGAATGCCCTCCAAAGTTCTCAATTATGCCACTCCCATCCAAAAACTCCTTGAAACCTTTTTGAACTGCCCACTTATCAACCCATTACCACAAAAGGTGTTTGATTGTGTTGTCTTTGTTCACAAACATGATGGTAGCAAATTTGATGCCCGCACTGACACTCCTCTACCGAGAAGGGGTACAAATGCTACTTCCAAGAAACTTCTCATCTCTAAAGACACTGTTTTCTATGAAGAAGATGCTTACTATCCCAAATTACCCATTCAGAGGGAACACTCAGATATCAAATGGCTAATTTTGTATGACCCTACTTCAAAAGTCCCTAGAACCTGAAACCATACCATCACATGAACCCACTTTCATAGCCAACCTTGAACTTCATTTGTTCAGCAGCCAATCTATTCCAACCCAACCTGAGCCTGTTCCACCTCAACCTAAACCTGAGGCTACACCTAATGATATAGAAACAAGTGTAGAAATCAATTCAGGGATGGATATAGACACCAAACTAGAAGCAGAGACCAAGCAAAAATCTCATGAAGAGGCCGACACAGGTAGAAATGTCTCTCCCAAGCAAAAAGAATGACCATGACTACAATCTGGGTTTGGATCTTGAATAGCTGGGTTGGCCTATTGCACTTAGAAAAGGGATAAAATCTTACACTCAACAGCCAATTCAACGGTTTGTTTCATATGGTAACCTGTCCGCAAAAATGCAAAACTTTGTTGCATATAGTGCACAAATGAAAGTCCTAGGTACTTTCCAGCAAGCAATAGCTAATCCGAACTAAAAAGAGGCTACAGAAGAGAGTTGGGGGCACTTGAAGAAAGTAAAACTTGGAAGATCACTACACTTCCTAAAGGGAAGAGACCAGTAAGATGCAAGTGGATCTTTACCCCAAAATTCACTCCTGATGAAAGTATCAACAAGCACAAGGCAAGATTAGTTGCAAAATGGTATACTCAAACCTATGGAATTGATAAATAGGAAAACTTCGCCCAAGTAGCTAAATTCAATACCACCCAAGTGCTGTTGTCAATTGCAACCAACTTGGATTGGTCTCCGCATTAGCTGGATGTGAAAAATGCATTCCCGAATGAGGACTTGGAGGAAGAAGTGTACATGGAGATCCCAGATGAAGTTCTAGCTCCTACCAACTCAGTAAGTCTTTGTATGGGCTAAAGCAATCTCTACGGGCAAGGCTCGGCAAATTCACTAAGGCAGTGAAGAGACTTGGGTACCCTCATAGGCAAGCAAATGACATGTTCTTCAAGCAAGGGAATGGGAAAGTTACCATCCTGCTTGTCTATGTTGATGACATAGTCATTACAGAGAACATTGAAGACTCCATCACTCAACTAAAAAGGGACTTGTCAAATGAATTCCAGGAGAAGGATCTCAGACAAATGAGATACTTTCTAGGCATGAAAGTAGCAAGAAACCAAAAGGGCATCAACGTGTCTCAATGGAAGGACACCCTAGACTTGTTACAAGAGAAACGGATGATAGGCACTTAATTTGAGGCAACACCAATGGAAGAAGGAAGTCATCTAGAGATCAAGCCAAATGGTGTTCCAGTTGACTCAAAAAGTTACAGAAGACTTGTGGGAAAACTGATATACTTAACTCACACACGTCCCGATATCAACTATGTAGTTGGAATAGCAAGTCAGTTCATGCACTAGCTCCAAGAAGAGCATGCACTAGCTCCAAGAAGAGCACGTGGAGGTTATATGCAGAATTCTAAGCTACTGAAGCTCAATCAAAGTAGAGACATTTTCTTCAAGAAAGACACTACAAGAAATATTCAAATCTACACTGATGCAAACCATGCAAGAAATGTGGAGAATAGAAAATCAACCATAGGATATTACACATATATATGGGGAAACCTCGTCACATGGATGAGTGAGAAGCAAACTTTAGTGTCGAGAAGTAGAACTAAGAGCAGTTGCCCTTGGAGTATGTGAAGGAATCTAGGTTATTAGGTTACTAACAAAATTGGGAATTTTGTGTGAGGAACCCATACAACTCTGGTGTGACAACAAAACCAACATTGAAATGACAGAACCCTGTTTATCATAATCGAATGAAACATATTAAGCTAGAGAAACACTTTATTAAAGAGAAGATTGAAGCAAGCATCATGAATTTGTCTTACCTATGGTCTGCAGATCAGATTGCAAACGTTATGACAAAACCACTGGGCAGAGCTAAATTTAAAGGGCTTCAAAGCTAGGAATCATTGACATCTATTCTCCAGCTTGAGGGGGAGTGTTAGAAATAATCGGAATCCCTAAAATCCCTCACTGATTGATTGTATTCTCATTTATTATTCCTGATTCATAGCTCTTTATTATGATTTGAATGGGTAATATTTCCTTTATTGTAATTGTTTATTTCTCTCCTCTAATGGCTCATTAGAACCTATGTAATGTTTTTCTACTCAATAAAACACAAGCTTATGAGAGAATCATTCACTTATTGAAAACATGAACACAACTGCTATTTTTCAAGTTAAACGTTTGCTTTGCGTTAGGAAATTAATATCTTAGTATCCCATATAATCAGGGATAATTAGGATTCCTCATAATTAAGAATTGTGATTGATATCAATCACCATAATGAGCCATTAATGTAAAGGCTCCTCTCTTGTATATAAATACCCTACATCTATACATGAATAGACACACTTTTCAGTAAATAGAATTACACAGTCTACTTTAGGATAGTAGTTTGTGACCCAATACCATAGTGCTTTAAATTGTTCTCTATGAGATCCATGAATGCTCTTGCATGGAGATGAAGCTTCGCACTTGCTGCCCGTGGAGCCCAAGGTGATGTGAAGGGCAAGAAATCAAGTGGTGTGACCACTGCCCAAAACAAAGTGGCCACACCAAAGAAATCCACTCGAAGTTGCATGGTAAGCCCTCAAATCTCGGATAGAGGCCAAAAACAGAAGGTAAAGGGTTAATCTTTGGCAGTGCTGAGACTGAACAAGGGTCATGGAGCACTGAGGAATTGCTGGTTTGTTGAAGATTTTAGAGAAACATGCTTCATCCAATTCTGTTTGTGCAAATTTATGTCAGAAAACTACTCTTTGTTGCTTTGCCACAAGCAGATACTGTTCTTACTCATGTTCTTACAAATCAAGAAGAGATGGGGTGGCCAATGGCCTTGAGCAAAGGGGTAAGAACCTACACTAAGCATCCAATTCAAAGGTTTGTATCCTATGCAAAATTATCTCCATGATTGCAGGCTTTTACTATACAGTTGGTGAATGAAAACTGCCTAAAAAGGTCTACAAAGCCATAAAGGATCCAAAGTGGAGAGAAGCCATAAATGAAGAGCTGAGAGCCCTAGAAAAGAATCAGACTTGGGAGGTGATTAATCTACCTTGAGGAAGGTCAAAAGTTCGCTGTAAGTGGGTATTTACCAAGAAATATAATGTTGATGGCAGTATTAATAAATACAAGGTTAGAATTAGTAGCTAGAGGATTTACACAAACGTATGGGGATGATTATCAAGAGACATTCACCATAGTAGCCAAATTTAATACTATTAACATTCTCCTATCCATAGTAGCAAACTTTGATTGACTGTTACATCAACTTGATATTAAAAAAGCATTCCTAATGGGGACTTAGAGGAAGAAGTCTATATGGAATACCTCTAGTCCTGAGAAATGTAAAGAACCCTTCTAGAGTTGGCAAACTGAAACAATAATTACATGGTTTAAAACAATCACCTAGGGCATGGTTTTGAGGGTTTTCTGGAGTTCTAAAGACTTTAGGTTATCACCAATGTTAGACTGATCATACAATGTTGATGAGACGTGCAACTAGAGGAAAAATCACTATCTTGGTTGTGTAAGTAGATGATATTGACATTACAGGCGAGTAAAAGACGTTGGCAGTCTTCTATACTTCCTTGGAATGGAAGTTGCAAGAAACAGAAATGGCATCTCAGTGTCACACAGGGAATCTACTCTAGACTTGTTAAAGGAAACAAGAATCCATGGGGCTACGCCAGCATAGACACCAATGGAGTCCACCTACAAAGAAGAAATCGGGAAAGGGACAACAGTGGATGCGAGAAGGAACCAACAATTAGTGGGAAAGCTTATATATGTTACACATACAAGGCCCGAGTTAAGTTTCCCAGTTAGTGTGGTAAGCCATTTTATGCAGAACTCCAAAGAACAACACATGAGGGCCGTGGTAAGGATCCTTAAGTATTTGAAAAGGATACCAGGAAAAGGACTATTCTTTAAGAAAGAAACAAAAAGGTTGAAGTCTTTACTAATGCAGACTGGGACCGTTCTGTAACAAATGGAAGGTCAACTGCTAGAGACTGCATTTGTGTGTGTTAATCCAGTCACGTGGTGCCGTAAGAAGCAACCTGTAGTGACAGAAGCAGTGCAGAAGCCGAGTATCAAGCTTTAGCACTCTGCATTTGCGGAGGAACACGGGTAAGGGTATTCACGGAGCTAAAAATTAAAGTGCAGCCACAAATGAAGGTGTTCTGTGACAATATCACCACCATTGGGATTGCTAACAACCCCATTTATCGTAACTGAACTAAGCATGTGGCAATAGATCTTTTCTTTATAAAAGAGAAAATTGAAACCAGTTTAGAGGATCTTTCTTATGTGCCAACCAGCAAGTAAGTCACGGATTTACTCACTCAATCCCTCAAAAGAGACAGATTTGAAGTATTAAACAGCAAGTTGGGAATATTAATATCTATTCTCCAGCTTGAGGGAGAGTGTTGGTGGGATATGAACGATTATATTCTGTTGACACCCTTTATTATACTTTATTATAATCCCTGTATGTAAATATTCATCATTTATTCTCTTTCCTAATTTGTTTTTAGTCTGTAATTACACTCATTTACTGTTGTGTATTGACTGGGATTCAGAAACATTCTGTTGCTATCCTCTCCCCTACATGTATCTTTCTCTTCTGAGAATACAATCAGATCATTTTTCCATTCATCTGTTCAACCAAGTTTTCCTTATATGCTGTGTTATTGTTCATATTTGTTATGGCCTCAGCTTTTTATTATTCATGATTTAAGGAGAGATTTGTCGATAGAACCGAAGGGCATGCGATTCATGTAGCCAACCCTACCCAACCTAGTGGTATAAGGCATGTTGTTGTTATTGCTGATTTTATGAGAGATTTAGATTAGATCAGATTTATTCTCTCCTCTTCCTATAATTGGATTCGATTCTTATGAATAAATATCAAAGCTTTGCTGCCCAAAATATTTGAACTTTTTATGATAAAGTTACACCAATAGGAAAAAAAATGCTCCATGAAAATTAATATATACCTCGTTTGTTTCTGAACCACATGCTATGTATCCATCAGCAACTGATAAACCTACAAAATTCTGTCAAAGCAAGAGATGCAACATTTCAGCCAACTGATTTAAGTGGATCAGCCAATTGATTTAACTGGAAAAACTCAAATAAGTCGGACTGATAACAAAAATGAGTAAAACATTTACAAGATCCAACCTTCATCGATTGTTCATCACAGACATGAACAAAATAAATTTGGGCAAAGGCAATCCAGAGTTCATAAAATTAATACAAATAGCATAACTTGCCCAGCACAGCTGGGTAATATTTAAACTAATAAAACAAAAGGAAATCAAATATACATAATAAAAAATGCTAATATTGTTTTAAAAGCATTGTTGCTTGATGATTTTTCAAGAAAAATAGCATTGTCTGCCCTCTCTCTCTGTATATATGTGTGTGTGTTTGTCATACATAACATTAAGTAAAAAAAGTTCAATTTTTATTGAGATTGTATATTGATAAGACACTTGAAATAGCATTGAATATTAAAGCATAGAATTATGTGTGTGTGCGCGCGCGTTCATCCTTCAGACCATGCATGGCATTCAGATGCTCCATCTAACACCAGAAAAAGTGAATTTAAAAAGGAAAAAGGGAAAAATTAAGAAAGCAGTGATAGCAGGCCCTTATGAGTTCAAACACAAATTCTAGCCAAAATTTCTCTATACAGTAGCTTAAGCTCAAATTAAGCAGTAGCACTTTCAAAATTTCTCTATACAGTGTAGAATGTCATGAAAGTTCAATCACTTGACCTATCATAATGCATCTCATTGTGATAGCGGGCCCTTATGACTTCAAACATATAAATTCTAGCAAAATAATAAATTCAGAACCAAACCTTCTCATTAGTATGTCCTGAAAGGGTTAAGCTGCAGGCACCAGTGGATGGACCCTCAGAAGAGGTTTTATTGAGATCCCAAATCTTTAATGTGTTATCAGTAGATGCAGTGACTAGTGTCTCTGAGTCTAAGAATTTGACATAGCTTACGGCTTTATCATGGCCAACTAATACACACCAAGGATTTCTAAGATTGCGAAGATCATAACAGTAGGTAATGTAATTCGCAGATCCAAAGGCCAGTAAATGAGAAGAATGAGGAGAGAATTGAACACAGCAGACATTAGCATCGTTCCTGATGGCGCCTAAACTGTTTTTCTGCCAGAAAAAAGAAGAGAATTGTATCAGATCTAAATCAGCTAGTAGTTGTATTGATAAGATTAAATCAGCTAGTTGTTGTAACATCCTTTTCACTTTGGTTAGTAGCTTAAGCTCAAATAAAGTAGTAACACTTTCAAAATTTCTCTATACAGTGTAGAATGTCACGAAAGTTCAATCACTTGACCTGTTCATAATGCACCTCATTGTGTATTTACCAAGTTTTGATTAAGAAAGCTCAAATACTTCATCCAGCAGTTTTTTCTTTAGTTTGAGAACCATTTTATAATGCACTTTGTACCTTTGATATATTCTTGAAATGGGGAAAAATATGTCATAATACTACAGTGATAAAACAATCCTGGCTTTGTCCAACAAGAATTTGATGGTTACGACAGGATAACAGAGAGTATCAATTTTCTATTTCTTTAGTGTCTCGAGATCATAAAAACTGAGGAAACAACAACGATTCATGTAAAATATGCACACCCACAGGCTCAACGGCAGACTACATGTATGACTTGGTGCTTGTATAAACAACAGGAAGCTTACCTCACTGATACTCCACAACTTGACAGAAAAGTCATCACTTCCACTGGCCAATTTCGTAGGACATACTGGAGAGAAATCAACAGACCAAGCCCTCTTTCCATGTTCAGTGAAGCCAGAGAACTCATGACCCGTATTAGCATCCCATAGCTGAAAAAGAAATTAAAAATCATGTCTGTTTATGGGCTTTTTATTTTTAGTAATCTGGCAAAGCAGTACCCATGTATTAAATTCATAATGAATAGCTTAATCCATCTATTTGTAACACAAAATATGAGTCAAGCACCAGTTTCAATAATTCCTAGAGAACTAGATGGCCTTACATAGGAAACCCATCCATCCAAATAGGACATAAATATCATGCTTAGACAAAATAATCTTAAGTGCAACTTACAGAACCAGGTAAATTAATAACCCAATGGAGGTGCTAACAATTTACTAATCAGGTTGTGGACATGTTAAGTTTCAGAAGAGACTCATCAATCTTGAGAAACATATTAGTGTTTCTCAATTCAGAAGCAGTGTTGCCCAAACATACAAGTGAACGAGTGTGTAGACTGTAGACCCTAAAAATTTACTGCATTTTGGAAAGAGCTGCACCAATTCCATCTAACAAATGGATACCTCCAAAGAAAGTCTTCCAATGGTAAAACAATCATTCAAATGGTGTCTCATATGCAAGATATACAAACCTTAACTATACCATCATAGTCTGTGGAGGCTAAATAGTTCTTGATATAGTTATTCCAGCAAACACAGCTCAGCTTTGATTTGTTTGCCATCTCGGCTACTGGATAATGAATATCAACGGTGTCATTGAACAGTGAATTAAACTCAAAAATTTTTATCTTCTTTGAAACTCCAGCAGCAGCAAAATAATCCTCATCCCGATCAAAGCTTAGAGAGCATATTACATTTGCAGGATTGTTAAAATCTGCATTCCTTAACATGCCCCGGACTTCAAACTTACTATAACGGGCATACTTGCACAAACCATCAAAAAAAATTCCCATAGGATCTAAGATTCCATGGCTATCCTCATCTTTTTGAGTTACATAGCAGTTCTCACGATTTCTTTGTAAATCTTGATCTGGGTGAGTTGCAGACCCTGTTTCAGCAATCTGAATTTTGGATCTCATGGAAAAATAAGCACTTTCAAGTTGGCATATATTTTTCATCAATCTAAATTCATTTTCATTAGTGATCGAGGGAGTTGAGGGAAGCATTTCTAAATGCGAAGGTTCCTTGACAAGGGGCATACTCTCTTTCAGACAGCTTGATTTATTCTGTGAGCTGGACAAAACCAAAGATTTTCTTGAGTTATGCCTTCTCTCCACATCTTCAATATCTGATTCCAGGCACCTGATTTGCTCAACCAGTTTGGAGGCATTATTCTGCTTCTGATCTTTTAATGAAATGAGGAAATGCAGCAATACCTCTGATTCTGCATCCTCTTGGTCAATACTTGATGACATATCCTCCCTATAAACCTCCTGCAATCCATTTATCATTTCAGATTGTAGGATTTCCCTGTTGTACAACAATATTTATGAGTTCACAAACGCATAAGTGTGCATAACTCAGATTTAAGGTCCACAATCCAAGGACTATCAGCATATTTAATTAAACCATACCCGCATCTATATTCACTATTGAAAGAGAAATATACCTTCAATATACATCTTATCTAAATTTAATCCTCCAAAATTTGAATGTCTAATTTCAGTCCTCCTCCAAAGAGTATTTTATCAAGGGTATCTTTCTCATATTGACCTGGTAATTGATAGCTAATAAAGATGTGTGACTTCACCTAACATAAAGCGTAGTCACATGTTGTCCAGCTGACAAAGCATCATACCACATGAAGACATAGCACAACACCATTTTGGTGACCCATCATGGCACAGTTTATGACAACTAGACGGTTGGTGGCCATATTAGCTTCATGTTGGTTCACACCACCCATATCTAATGAGCTTAACATGACCATGATATTGAAGATAGAATACTCTTCAAATGAATGAAATGGGAATCAAATAGAGACAGTGTTTCGTCTTTCAAGGACCAAGAAATCATTTCACTCAAAAGGTATTTCTACATCATAAATAAAGCACTCTATCAAAATTAAATAATAGACACACTCACACACAGAAGGAAACTGCTTGAAGTAACTCTGTTACTGACTATGAAATAGAATTACCTGGCTGTTGGGCGGGCTGATGGTTTGGGATGTAGTAACAGAAGACAAAATCCAGCTTCCTTGGGATTTTCAGATAGGAAACCTGGAGGAAGAATCCTCTCTTGAAGATCTGACATTGCTGCAATATGTGCTCTTCCAGAGTCAAAATGGCCAAGTAACTGGAAGAAATGATCAAAATTTCTCAGTCCACAGTATCATGCTCAATTACTTATTTATCAATATGACTTGATTGAGAATTAAGGTGCAAGAAAATATATTATAGTCACTGAATAACTTTCAGAAGTCAAAGCTTAATATTAATCAGTCTGCTTTTGGTTATACCAAATAAATGATTGGAAAAAGATAAAAATTAAACTCACAATAACGATTTTCATTACATTTGACATGAGGCAGCCACAGAAGTGAAAAACAAATATGAAAGAAAAGCCTTAAAAGATACAGCGCCAAATGTAACAAATATCAGTAGGTGGTAAGTCCAGCATCCATTGTGATTGATTGATTCGGGAAAAAATTTTTTTTAAAAAAGCAATAATATAAACAAAAGGTGGTTAAGTAAAGCACTAACAGAAAGATTATGGGATTCCTAACAAAGTAAACTCTTGGCAGCCTTTTTAAGTAGTAATACCATGGTGTGAGTGTTCTGGAAACTTCTGTATTACATTGGATTAAGCAAAACAATCTGCCAAGCCAGAAAGCAATGCAGTATTGATTAAAAACAGTAAGAGACAGATGAAAGGAAAAGGAAGGGGGCGGGGGGTAAGGCTTCCTAGCTTTTGAGAGGTTGGAGTCTGTCCATACAAGTCTAATTAAGTTTCTTCTTCCGTCTCCACTCCAAACTGAAGCTCAAATACCAGTACAACAGCTTTCTCATTCCACACACTTCACATACCCATGCTGAGTTGGGCCAGTAAAGGGCAACATAATGGGGGAATTTAAAGCCCAGAGTTCTTTTGGTCACTGCTATACATTCATGTACTTTAGGTTGCTTCTATGGTCCATATAAGGTGCTGGATCACATAGGAAAGGTAGCATATAAACTGGAATTGTCTCAAACAGCAAGGATACGTCCAATTTTTCCTGTATCCCAGCATAAGAAAGTATTGCTGCTATCCATTCAGGCTCAACCATTAACTAATTTCTTGACAGACAAATTTGAATTACAGGTTGGGCCTGAAGAAGTTACAAAGATAAGAAAAATGATTGATGGTACAACCCAAGTTCTCATAAAATAGAAGAGTCTTCCAGACTGTGACAGCACTGGGGAGGATTTTGAAAGTTTAAACATCCAATTCCCAAAATTTCACCTTGAGGACAATGGTGAAGCTTGTTCTTGGAAGCAGGGGGAATGATGGACTCAACACTCAAAATGAGTCAAGTACAGAGGAGAAATAGGCCCAAATATGCATCAGGCACTGTTATACAGAGAATCCCCTCAAACTCCCCCCGCCCCCCTACTTGGCTGCCGTCAAGAAAAGAGAGGGCTTGAAGGCTAAATAAGCTTTTCTAGGGTTATGGAGCTGCTGTTAAGAGAGAGGAACTCCTGCTTTTGGAAAGGAGAGGACAGACTTTTCAAAAGTCAGTGCATTGGGACCTGGTTTTTCTTATTTCTTTTCCATTGTCATTCTTACTATTGAGATTAAAGGATCACATTCAAGCACAAAGAAAATAATAATATTATTGATCCTTCCGAATAAAAGAGAATATAAAGAGGCCTTTATATAGGCAAACTAAGAGACCAACCCTAACCCAAAAAACTAATCTAATAAAATCAAATCATAATGACAAAATATTCATATATAATCCTAATAAATACTAAATAATCAACCCTAATAATATTAATTATTTTAATATTATAATTTCTATTCTAAACACTCCTCAAGCTAGAAGCAGCTTGAATGTGAGCAGCAACTGATCATCAAGGAAATCATCATGAAAAATAATGATTGACAGATCCATAGCCTCTACTAATAATTTGCTTTTTCATGGTAAGATCCTGAATCGAGTAGCAAGTTCGTGCACATCCAAGAAAACTTAACCAAACGTCACATTGGGACATTCAAACAGTAATAATCAAACAGCTTCCCCAAGAGCTAAACAACAACCAAGGGTCTCACACGAGACCAAGAGTACCACACCAGAGTAAGAGGCAACAACCAACGGTCTTACAAAGGACCAAAGCAACAACCAACGGTCTCAAAAGGAACCAAAGCAACAACCAACAGTCTCACAAGGGACCAAAACAACAACCAACAGTCTCACAAGGGACCAAAGCAAAACCAACAATCTCACAAGGAACCATAGCAACCACAAAATATCTTACCAGGAACCAAACAATACTCCAAATGTCTCATCAGGGATGTACACAAAAAGACTCACCAAGGACCAAAATCAAAAGAATGCAACCAGAAGTAGACGAAACTCACAAACCCACATCTGAAACCATAGACCTAGGACGTAAAAACACCGGGGGAAGACAGGAAACAGCAAATCGACGTCGGGAAAGTCAATCGCAGTCAGAGACCGTCAACCACGCGTCCTCACTCGCTGTCTGAAAAATTCTGGCAGTGAACGCTCTCCCTTTCTCTCTACAGTACTAGTCGTGACAAAAAGAGAACCCAGGGAAGAGAAGAAAACCCTAGAGCTCTGATACCTTGTTGGATTGAAGAATCACATTGAAGCACAAGGAAAATACTAATATTATTGATCCCTCTGAATAAAAGAGAATACAAAGAGCCCTTTATATAGGCAAACTAATAGACTAACCCCAACCAAGAAACTAATCTAATCCAATCAAATCATAATGATAAAATATTCGTACCTAATCCTAATAAATACTAAATAATCAACCCTAATAATATTAATTATTTTAATATTAAACTTTCTATTCTCAACAGTTATAGTAGCTTGACCAGACTTAGGACTTTAGTGTTTTTGTCATTTTCCTCTTTAGACTCTAGGAAGAGGCAACTAAAGTCCATTTTTGCTATTTAGGATATCAGTTTCAGTAGACTCCATCATTATTATTTTCTCAATGTTAAGTTTACCTATCTCTTGACTCAACATTTTCCTACTCCTTTAGCAACAAATTTTCAACCCTCCAAAGAAGGTAGTGACAATTTCTTGGACACTTAACTTTAAAGGAGCGTTGTAGTTTCCCTACAATGTGTTATATGCAAGTGGTGGCTGCACTTTTCTAGGACCAAATCCTATGACTTCAATTTCATGGAAGCAACAAGTGGTGGCTCAATCAACTATTGAGGCTGGGTATAGAAATTTAGTTGGTGCACTAACAGATATTATGTGTGTCTGCATTACTAAAGGTGATAAGTGATAATTGTTACCGCAGCTGGCACACCTTGTAATTGGTGTGACAACTTAGGCATAGTTTCAGATGTATGTAGAACTTGATCTTCAGATGTGCCCAGCTGAGCAATGAAGAGGTATTCTATACTCCAGATGGGTGTATAAGGATATGATGGGCAATGTTTGCTCAAGTAAGATTACTAAATAGTTTTGTTTTTGTTTGGGTCTAGGCCCTGTTTATACAAATATTTAGAAAAAATGAGGGTAAGATATACAATATCTCCGTATTCCAGATTGCAATCTTGTTCCCTTTTTCCTGAGAAAATGGGGGGAAGTTAGTCTATAGCCTAAACGAATGAGGGCCTAAGACCCAAGCCCATTAGCTAGCTATTCAGTCAACATAGTCAGATTATATAGTAGTGACATGTACCAATTTCATAACGTGCAGCAAGAGACATGTACCAGTTTCAAATATTTAGATCTATTATAAATCAATTTTATATCTTTTATGACAGTGTTTCCTCCTTTAACTTCTCTGATTGCACTTCATTCTCTGATTGCCCATTAGCCTCGGAAGTTTGATGGCCTTCTACTGTTTCCTTTCATTTCACTACACTATGACACAAGCTCTACATTGCTATCACCTCTTCACAAGGCTCTATCATCACTTTGATAATAAATGAATCTCTTCCTTCATTTCTTGAAATTCATTTTCAATGCTTCCACTCAACGCTCTACTCTTGTGTTAGCCACCCCACAAGAATGTAGTGCTCTAACATGAAAACTGGTGGAAACATCTGGCATATTCACAAATCATGGCCTAAGGTAATTAGGTTCACAAGGGTGTTACCTTTTTGTCATTTTGGTGCCTGCCAGATTAACCAAGTTATGGATCTAATGACTGGTAACCCAGGGAGCTCAACTTGAATAGTCATTAGTGGTGCTAATTGCTAAAAGCAACTTATTTATGTGTGGGTGTTGGCTTTACCATTGCATTTTGTTTAGAAACACCACTAAAGCAAAAGGTCAACTTTCCAAAGGAAAAAAAAATCTCATTGGGAAATGAAGTTCAATTTAAAAGAATCAACATTATAAAAGAACACAAGTAAATTGCATCTAACTAATGAAAAGCACATTCACCAACGTTTGTACACACCTCAAAAAGAAGGACACCCAAGCAGTAGATATTTGATGATCTAGTGCAGCCTCCCTCAGGGCTTGTATACCATGCGTTTTCCAATCTTTCACTTACAGAAGTCAACTGCAATTGGCCTACCTTAGACATACAAGGGATGCTAGACATTCTCTTAGGTCCAACTATATTGACTTTACTATCAGTAGCAGTTCGAAAGTATATGTCAGATCGTGGAGAAAACTGACTCCAATTCCCAGCAACTGTCACGCTCTCATTAAATTTTTGTTTCTTTGACAACACATCAAGAGACTGATGAAATACCTGCTCTGATGCCCTTTTTCTAACCAAAGGATCATCTGAGGTAAGAATTTCAGAATTTACAACACTTTCAGATGTCTGTTGATGAATAGGAAAGCCAAAGTACATGACCTGGTTGGATTGGAGCATTTTGAAATAAGATGGCCGCAGGTTAAGCAATGCTACTCCCTGAGAGTGAGCGCCTTCAACCAGATCAACAATATTTCTAAATATATGCAACCGCTCAGCTTTGGTTACATTTTGGTGCCCAACTTTCAACCACTCTCTTAGAGTCACGCCATTGCAGTCAAACCCATCAGGTCTTGGCACAGCAGCAATAAAAGAAGAAGACTTCTCACCTTGGGAAGCAGAGTTCAATGATCCATTGGAATCCATCTGAGTGGTACCAATGCCAACTTTCATCTGATTCAGATCTTTAGAGTCAACATGGAAGCAGTCAGAAGATGGACCCTTACATATAATACCCTTACCCTTCAATGTATGCTTGATAAAATACTCAGAAAATCCTGACTTGGATATAATTTTTGTTCGTATTCCTCGATGAATATCACCTGCATCCCCTTTGTTTTCAGCTGTTGCCAAGTGTTCTATGACTTTGCTCTGATCATCACTAAGTGATTTTTTAGCCAATAATTCTGGGAAAGATGCAGACCCAACATCCTCCCAGGCATTAGAAGAAGCCAGAAAGTTATTTCTGTGCGCGGTATGACTTCTTGAATTTCCAGCTCCTGAGTCACCAGTTAGCTGATAAAGATGCCCCCATTGGCTCTGCCTATTATAAAACCCCTCCCGTCTGTTTGATGTACCAATATCTAAACTTGAGCCATTGTAACTTTTCACCGTTAATTCTTCAACCATGAAACCATCACCAACGAAAAATTGCTCAAGATTTGGATGTTCTGATGCAGTTGCACGGCAGATAGTTTCAACATCATTTTTATCCTGTCCAATATCATCCTGCGGTGGGATCTGGGAGTACTCATGCTCAGCGGTTGCCAGAATTTCTTGGGGTTTCAACAATGGGCAGCTTTCAGGTTTCAGAGAATACTCATCCCCTTTACTCTGATGTTGCGCACGCTCAACCACCTCCAATGGTGTTACATCATCAACCACTTCTTCATTCATGCTTCAAAACTGACTTCATTCAAGTTGCATATCCAATTGCACGAAGTTAGCAAGCCTCACATAAATTACTCATGGATCATATCCTGCGGCTAGCCTTCTTTTTCGAAGCAAGTTCTGGGAAACATAAATAGAAAAAAGAAAATTAAAATTTTAAAATTAAGTAGATATTAGCATAATAATAGCAAGCAAAAAAACAAGGGAAGAAAGGGCATTAGCAGAGCCGACAACTGATATTGCGGCAAAGGCGGAAACATCTTAACGAAGAGGATATGATCACTGAAACATATTTAGCAGCAATACAACTTCGTGCGTGGTTCTCTACATAAATTTCAACTCTGTAAAACACATAGACGATCATTGACGATTAATCAAATAAAAGCCACCCCAAATCAAACCTGTTGGATAATCATATTTTCAAGAAAGAGATTTCCAAGTCAAAAGATGAATTAAGGAACCAGAGGACAAAATAAAAACAAACAGAAACGCTTCTACTAGAAGTGAAATTGAATGCATTTGGCAGTAATATCTTGTGTGAAGCGACTAGAAGGGGCACAGGGAAGAGGTGAGAGAGAGAGGGAGAAGGAACATACTCGGAGAGAAGAATTGGCGGGCGTTTTGGCATAGAAACGGGATGACGAAGTGCAGAGAAATCAGAGAAGTGTAGAGAAGAAGAGGATCTCTTTCAATTGCGTTGAGTCGAGCTCTGTCCTACCAGAATGAAGATAACGGCGAGGGCAGGGCTTCGTAATTGCTTTCGAACCCACCACCGCATATAAAATCTTGATCTTTTTTTATCAAAAAAAAAAAAAAAATCTTGATCTCTAGCACCGGGGTAGGGCTGTTCAAAATGTCCCCCGATGGGTTTCGGATATTTTGATTTTAGGAATTTTCTGTCTGGGTAGGGATTGGGCCTGGGATCTATTAGAGCCTGAAGCAGCATTGAAACTGGTCACACACCTTGTAATCCTGATTTTTTTATTTTTTCAAAATTCTTTTCTTAAAAACTAAGTTATTATTTTATTTTTTGTATTTTTTATCCTATAATTTAAATTATCATTTAATAAAATATGTATCACATATTTAGTTGGAGTTAAACTATATATATTTTGATATTAATTTTACTATACAATATATAAAAATAATAACAAAAATAATGAAGGTGATAATAATAATAATAATAATAATATATTATTCTTCAATTCTAGATCAATTTGTGTGATTATTATGACCTTATTATGTGTTAAATAATTACTTTAACCATTACATTATAGAAAATTTAACTAATATAATAATATATTTTAAATTTAATTTTTTTTAAAAAAACCGGGATTTCCTAGTTTGATCCCGGTCCCACCCAGAATTATTGGGACTAGGACCAAAAACCAGGACCGGGACCGGGAGTGGGGGATCCCGGTCCCAGTCCCGAACGCCCCTATAATAGGTTATAATATTATTTGATTCAAAAAGAGGGCAAGTGAGGTTTGATATCTTGTTTGATTCAGGAGGTTATGTTAGGTAAGTTAATTATAAGTGGACAAAAATGCTCTTTTACATATTTTTTTTCTTTTTTTATAATGTATTTATTAATAATAGTTATTTGTAAAATTATTATTTATAAAATAATTATTCTAACAATTATATACACTTCTTTCATATATTCTTGTCTTTTTATAATACATAATAAGATGAGTTATAATAAAAAAATTGATTTAAACTAATTACAAAACATAGATATATATAAAAAATATAACTTACTTTTAAAAAATATCCTTGTGTATAGAAAAAAATGAGAAAATAATTATTTAATGCAGTGAAACTAATTATTAATAAATGGTAGTAGAAATGATACATGATAATACAAATTTTAGGCAGAATATAAATGATTCATTCGATCTATAAAAATATTCTCTATTTTGGATCTATTTTATTCTTCTTCTTTTATGCTTCCTCCATGATTCAACCTTTACAAGCAATAGATACAAAATATAAAAGTGCTTGTTTTGGGTTGTTTATATTTTGCTTAGCAAATCCAAAGTCAATAACATAGAAAATTCCATCAATTGTTAAAATAGCCTCAGCAATATTAGTTGTCACAACCACTTTTCTCTCCCCATAAGACGCAGGATCAAATATTCTAAATTGCATTTCACTAAGAAGAGTATTATAGATAGGTAGAATAATCAACTCCGAAACATTCTTACATAATCCTTTCATCCTCTCATAAAGAAATTGGTAAGCAAAATCAATTTCCTCTTGACCAGTCATAGTTTGGGTAAAGAACATTTCTCTAATTCGCAGCTTGTGGTTTAGACTACAAAAGGCAAAATTTAAACAATGGTTAAGTGCAACTGTCATAGAAAATGTCACAACTGAATTGAGGGATATAATTATGTGATAGGAAGTCTACTGGCCAATCTGAAGCATATAATAACCAAACGTCTTTGAAAAAGTTACGGTAACCTTTAGAGATTTCATTCCAATCATTCCTATATTTCTACCTCACAATTGATATCAGAAGGATTAGAAGTACGGCGCAATTAGCGGCCTGGACAAACTTGCCTTTGAAGACAGAAGAAACATAAAAAAATGCAGTAATAAAATAATCACAAATGTAGGAAGTCACCTAGAATAACAATGTAGCGTTGCCAGATGATAGGATATATATCTTGATGTATTAAGAAACTATAAAAACTTCATATAGTCTATGCTGACTTCTTTTTAGCATACCTTTTTTGAAATAAAATAATAAAACTATTTTTTAGCACATTAATATCATACTTTTCTACTTCTGATCTTAGACAATTTAATCTTTAATGAAGTTGGAAGAACTTAAATAAAGGACATCCTAAATGTTAGCAGTGCTTCATGCCTTCAGTCCTTATTTTTAAAAAAAAATAGAGGACCTTCTTATCCTTTGCTTTATTGGCATTAATCTTTTATTACTTTTTTTAATTAACAAACAAGAAGTAATTTCTTAATAGTTATCCTGGATGTTGTAATCTTATTATTTGCAGGCAGCTCGCAATAATGTTCTTCTTGTTGTTCCAGCCCTTCTGTATGCTATAAACAACTATCTAAAATTTGTTATGCAGGTACTCTTAGTCCTTGGTATACTACTGACTATTACTTTATTATGTCTCAATGATTTCAGTTGCCCTTATTATGAATTGAATGTCTCACAAAGCCACCCCATCCCTATGCGTATCAGACAAAGACTTGTTACAAAAAGCCATGAGAAAAGCACCAGGAGGAGGTGACAAATTAAACCCTCCCCCATGCTAAATCAATGGCGTAAAGACCCCTAGAAAATATGGCATCATATCATTGTTCCAACGAAATATGTTGATGGATTGGAAGACTGCTCACCTCATATGGCCTTAGCTTGTTGATGGAACTGTAAACCTAACTAGAAAAATTGTTTAAAAATTACTGCCACATTAAAGAGCTTTAGCTTGTTGAAGGAACTGTAATCTTACTGATGAGGTCATAAGTGCCTGTCTTATGCAAATGGTTGGAGGGATTTCTAATATGATGTGATTTCGAAATCTAGCTATCCCAAAAACAAACTCCAATCAAAGAGGTTCTATTCAAGTATAATTTTGGATAACAAAAGAAATGATATTTCCCCTGCAGAATGTCAAGATTCAAGAGACATAGGTTCAAACAAATCTTGAGAAAAATACTATAGCTAACTAAAAAGGATCAATAGAATTCTAAATTAACAGCTTATCAAATGCAATTATTAACTTAGACATCAAAGCTAGAAATTTCACATGTCTGGCTAAACTATTTCTGAGTGAGGATTTGATTAAACTATTTCTCTTTCTCTTACCATTAAAAAACTATAAAAAGACACAACATTCTATCTCATCAAAAGTCAAACGAGTTCTTCAGAATTTGGTAAATTCCAGTGCGACCAAGATCAGGAATTTTCAGCTAGTGCTGATAGCATTGTCATATTAAGTCATTTCTTACAATGACATTGAGAAAGAAACAGCAATCTTTCTTCTTATGCAACCTATATATCAAGCATATCAGCTAGAACGAAACAGGGAAGAACGAAACAAGGATCATAGAACATAGCAGAACCCACATCGGACAAGGAATCACAGTAAAACACAATAGATTCCAGAAAAGCTAGATCGAAATAGGGAAGAGCAAAACCCTTGATCTACCCCAACAAACGAGCAACCAACAGAAAAATCATCAAAGAAAATAATCTTACCTGAACACATGAGCAATCGACAGAGCAGGAGGCGACGGCGAGATCTACAGGACCCGAGACAACGTTGGAGGAGCAGCGTGGTGAAGGAGTCGACTCAATACAGGAAAAACGACCGGCAGCAACCTTCAACGATCAATGATGGTGGCACCTAGGGTAGTCGTCGGCGACGGTGGCTGGAGGACTGGCCGGACACAAGGCAGAGAGCGCGAACAAGATGAGAGAATGGTATTTCATGCGGGAGAGGGAATGAAACACAATGAACTATGGACGAGGTGACCTCTTTATAGGGAGGGTAGTGCTGGAATTTTAAAAAATTGCCATAGATAATTTAGTCACAATTTGTCTCTCACCTAGAAAAAACCCCAAATTTGAAGGTTTTGTAAAGTGGGGAGGTTACCAATAGAGAACAAAAAAACCTCCCACACCTAACCTAACCTCCTTCTAACCAAACACTTATTTTTAATCTCCAACTACACCCCAACCTAACATAACTTAATATAACCTCGAACCAAACAAAGCCTTAAATACTATAACATAATTAAAAAATAGAGAGAGAAAATTCTATTAGAAAACAATTGAATTAATTATATTTTACTTTTGACTTTTGAGTAACTAAAATTAACAAATTTTAAATTTAGTTATGTGACACAATTAAGGATTTAGTAATTAGGCCAAATTACATCCATGCTCATTAGTTTTTTAAAAGCAAAATAGAAGATACAACTATATTATTGTTTGCGAACCACATTTAAGGATCCAACGGCAACAAATATCTAATATTTATATTTTCCTAATTCATTACTTTTGATCATTTGATAGAGGTACGAGAAGGTTAAGGGCAGCACTAGGATTAGTGGGCTTGCAGCATCTTTCATAGCTCTTCGTCCATAATTTTCTATAACTATGAGAGAGCTTCTCTGGAATTGTGAGAAATTCCCATTTTTTGGGGAAAATCCTTTAAAAATAACTTAAAAAATGTGAAAAGACAAATAGGTGTTATGAATATGCATAATCCCAAATAGGTGTTAGTACCTGATGGATCATTTTGAAAATTAAAATGAAATTACAAATTAGGCCCTCTCATGTTAAATGAAAAGAAGTAAGTGAGAAAGGTGAGGGTGGCACGAAATAGGGCAACAAGAGAGGGAAAGTCAGACTAGGGTTGTCCAAAGGAAGTGAGGTATGCAATTTTTTTCTCCACAATGTTCTTCCCTTGCCAAGTCGACCTAAAGCATGATTTTTTTCATCTTCATTTAGGTAGGAGATGGTTTTTCACAGCTAGGTATTTGGGTTGGAGGGAGGTGAATGTTGATGATGGGCTCGGGAAAAAAAATGTTGATGATGGGTCAAGGTGGGAAGAGGTTGCGATGGTACATGAGGGGAGTTTGAGGGTGAAGACAAAAAAAGATAGTGGATTTTGTTGAAAATTAGTTATTTGAAGTTGAGAAACCCTAATGCAAATTTGTGAAACATTGTAGTGAGCAATTAATTTTGCTTTTCTGAACTAATGGAATAGAAAAGTTGGTGAACTTATACCATGCTGATTTATTTGTTTCAAGGCACTTAACAAAATGGATGAAAATATTGGGTCAAGTTGTGCAAATAAGTTATTTTGTTATTTTCATGTAGGGGCAAAATTTGAAAGTAATAATGAAGGTAAAGTTAAATATGTCAGAGGTAATGTGAAGATAAAAATGATAAAAGATCGGATAAGACTGGAAAATTTAAGGGAAATCATATCAACATGGGCAGGTCATGTGGGGAGTAGTTGTAACATTAAATATACAGTTATATTTGATTAGAGGACATTAATTGATCTTGATAGTGATGATGAAATTGAAAATCTGTTTGGGTTCAATGAAAGTAGTGCTCATGTGTTTGTATCCTATAAAGAGAATGTGGATGAACCTTTGGCAATGAATGATGCAGATGTGTAAGTTCATAAAAATTGTTTGATGTTAGAAGTTGGTATTTTCTATTGAGATGTTGGTAATCATTTATTAAATGTTGTAATTCTTGTATATAGGATTAAGAGATTCTTGCAATGGTCACCAGAAGCAGAGGTATCTCCCATGAGTCATGGCAATGATGTTGACCCTGTATCTTTTGAAATTGGTGGTGGGTGTCTAACTTATGTGACTGAATAGACACGTGTTAATGAGATGAGCTATTTGATATGGTCCAGACTAATTTTTGGAGTCAGTCAGCATTTTCCACATTCAGATGGATTCAGAGTAGCTTTGTACAAGAATAGCATTGCGCACAAGTTTGTGCACAAATACAAGAGGAATAGCAAGGACAAGATGTATGTCAAGTGTAAAGTAGAAGGTTGTCCTTGGAAATTATGTGCAACTGCAATAGGAAAGAATACTACAATACTACGTGTGACCAAATTCATAAAAGACCATGTTCATTATGCTCAAGATAATTTGGAAGTGACAAGCTATGGTGCGAGTTCTAGTCTGACATCATCAATAATAATCAAGGAGGTTATGAACCATATAGAGAGGCGTCTAACTAAGATTATGAAGACATTACAAAGAGAGTAAGGTGTGAAGTTAACATATAAACAGGCATATAGGGCAAAGGAGAAGGCAATGAAAAATATACAAGGAAGACCAGAATAATTGTACATGTTAATCTCATGGATATGCTAAAGGTTGAAGGAAACGGATGATAAAACAGTTGCTGAATGAGTAGTAGATGGTTACAAGTTTGAATGAGTTTTCAATGTGTATGGGTCATGCATAGAGGGTTTATTGGGAGGTGTGAGACATGTACTACATGTTGATGAAACTCATTTAAGTGAGCAATATAAGGGGACCCTATTTTCAACTGTGGCTTATGATGCTGATAATGAGTTATTGCCATTTGCAATAGCAATTGTGAAGGGAGAGACACTAGATAATTGGACTTAGTTTATGCATATGATTAAAAAGATAGTTAGTTCAATCGAGTTGACTATTGTATCATATCGTCACGATGCCATAATAGGCGATGTGGCAGCAATATTTCGAGGTCATCGACATGCATTTTGTTATAGACATATTAAGAAGAACTTCAATGTAGAGATATTGAAATTAAATAGGGGCAGAAGGAAGACAAGGATCGGTCAAAAGAAGATGGACTGATGCATCTTGACAAAGTTGCATATGCAAGGCTTCCATATTACATTGATAAAGTAGTAAAACAGGAGCACTCTAAAGAGTTATATGATTGGATTAACAATCATTGGGATGTTGATAGGTGGGCTCTGAGCAAGTTTCCATACAATTGATTGGACAACATAACAACCAATATTGCTAAGTCATTCAATGCTTGAATGGTAAAGGAGAGAAAGTATAATGTAGGCCAACTAATCCATGCGCATTGTGAGAAAGTAGCAAAGAAGATGCATGCCTCATATGTGTAATATCCCAAATTTTGTTCACCAAAATTCCTTGTATATTTGTTACATTAAATGGAATAAAATGGTGAATTTTGGTACACTTAAATTGGCAAAACATTAGAAGTTGAGGTTGCATGAAATTGGGCTAAGTTAAAACATGAAGGTTCAAATTTTTGTCTTCTTAAAGGCCTAATTTTGTAGCCCAAAATGGAGAAAAGAAGAGAACAATTCTTGGCCCAATTTAATATGAAATTTTCGGCCAAGAATGAAAAGGGAAGAAGGAAGCAACATTTAATTCAAAAATTGAAGAAATGTAAGGATATAATGGTCATTTGGCTAATAAATCAAGAAGCCTCTTACTTCTTCATAATTACGGAACCAAATGGAAGCTTATGGAACCAAGTGGAAAAGAAGGAATAAAATATTTAAGATATATGCAAAAATTCCATTAAGTTATTATTATTTTAGGAAGGTGGAAGGAGATATTTCAAGAAGCTCTTAGACACTTACAAAGGGCCAAATATTTTGGCCAAAAGAGAGAGAGAAGAGAGAACATAAAGTTTGAAGAACACCAACACAAAGAGAAGAGACAAGAGATCAAGAAGCAAACCTACGTAAATTTGTATGCAAAATTCACTTGTTATTGTCTCTAAATCCTTAGAAACCTCTTCTAATCCTCATATCCTTATTGAAATAACATGAAGCGAGAATAAAATCAAAGGGCAACAAGAAGGAGAGGGGACGGTTTTGAAGAGAAGAGGAGAATCAAGAGGTAATTCAAGAAACTTTGTTCTGCTTGTTGATTTATGGTTGTTCTTGATAAATTGGTTGATTGGTTGGCTTGGTTGTCATGATTTTGTGATTTAGGAAACATAATCATGTGGGAAGTGTAATTAAAGGGTTCAAGAAGTGATTTAAGGTGAAAAGAAGGTGTTATGTTGAAAGAAAACATGAAACTTCATTTTCCCAAATAGTAGTCTTATATGGCTAAACACCTTATATAAATAGATGAGAACATAGTACAACACATACGTATAGCATTAGTAGTGGAGAAAGAACGCTACGCACAGTGAAAGTCTTAATTAATTCATTAAATGCTGCCACCCGGTAATTGCTTAAAGTAATAAAGAACTAGAAACAGTCGATCGGGTTCACAAGGTAAGAGCAAAGAATTAAAGAACTCGAGAATTGGAACCTATCATTTGTCATATTTAAAGAGAGTTTACATTTTTGGTATCAAAGCAAAGATTCTGGCACTAGGCTAGTATTCTTTGCTTCTGTTGATACTTTGTTAGTTACCCCGTAACTGTAATGAGTCGCTGGGTGATATGCAAATCTAAAAAGTTAGATCTTCCCCATCTTTTAAATAGCCTGCCAAAGGAAAAGGCAGAGTTGTATATAGGGAAAGAAGTGGAACAATAATAATGTATACCTAAGGAAAGGGTATGAGTTATGGTAATAGTAGTGTTAGCAATGTCTGGTCCTAGTATAGATTTTTCCGCCAGTAAGATTGAGACTCTAGAGATAGATAAGGTAGCATAGGATTTGAGTCTTGTTGTTAACTCTAGGGCTCTGGATACTAAGTTATAGTGTGATTTAGATCCCCACCTAATGTAATGATAATACATAGAGAAGTTGTACCAAGAAGCTGGTATTGCTTATGTTTCCCTATAGGGACAATATCTAGCATTTCTGGGGAGAATAACATGATATACTGGGATCAAACAAACATGAGATACTGATGCCCAGAGATATTTAGATCGAGACTACCCTAATGCATCGAATCTTATTAGAACTCTGCAGTTAAGCGTGCTTGGGCAAGAGTAGTACTAAGATGGGTGACCCCTTGGGAAGTCCTCATGTTGAAACCTCTAACTAAGGGTTAGAGTATATAAAGGCTATATTGAGTTGAGATGTTATTCTTAGATGATTTAAAAATTTTTTAGAAACATGGAGATGGTGACTTAGGCCTTGATCTTGAATTTAAGACATCACTATCATAGTGAGTATTGCTGGAGAAGTTCATTTGGTAACTCGAGGACTAATGATTGCCTTTAGGTTTCTCCATGTTTAATAATCATCTTAGTTAGATGAATTGAGTTCAAAGGAATATAGGTAATGAATGTGCTGTGTAAGTGATTTTTGAATGTAACCCTATAATGTTGAGGGTTGAGGTTAAGTTAGAACCTTGTGGTCAATGCTGATGTTATGAGAATATTATTTGAAACCTTTCTATTAAAGGTTAGAGTGTTGGAAATTATGCCATAAGGGTCAATCATTGTACTTTGAACATTATTATTTAATGAATTTTTCCATTTTGTTATCATATTATTCACATATTCACTGTAATAACTGTATCCTTGGATAAATTATAAAGATTGTCCTAAATATCATTGGTCGGCCATCTATGCGGGAGTAAAGATGAAATGAGACCAGTATAGCTTTGATAAGGTATAGAGATACAAATCAAAGTCTTAGGCACTTGCAAGAGTACAAGGTGCTGGACCAACCCGCTATGACAAAGCCGCATGGATCAAGTCATAAGCTTATCTCATGTACAACTACGTCACTATGCCTTTCAACCTGAAATCATCATGGATTCCTATATGAGAGTCGCTAAGCTTTGATCTAGTTAAAAGTCACCTTTGACTAGGTGATGGTAAAGGCTACAATCGAGCTTGGTGGTTTTCATGCAAAGGAATGTGAATGGTCAAGATGGAATTTGTCCCTCACATTAGTAGAGAGATATTACTGGGCCCCTCAATGAGTGATTCTGAGAAATGTATAGCCATACTACAATGGAAAGGAGCTTCCATTTCTATTGTCAAACAACTCAAGAATCGGGAAAGTAATGGTCAAGAAAAGGAGGATGACATTATTCGTGCCACATCTTTGGCTAAAATATCATATGACAAAAGGGACATGACATGGTTGTATGATAGGTTGCATCATGTTAACGATCCTCATATGAATTGGGTAGTCATAATGTCTTGCTAGAGGCCGCTTGCAACTTGTAGGTTAGTACAGTTATTGGCCCACTATCAATGATAAGTAAAATATTTGCATATTTATTTTCCCTTATATGATGATTTTGTGGTTGATATTTGAGCCCAATTTAATGAATTTGGGTGTAATAAATAAATAAATAATGATTTTGGTATAAAATAGAATTTCTTAAAAAAACACTAAATTAGACCCATTTTTAGTTTTCAGGCAATATCTGGAGCTTTAAATGTCGGATTGAGACGTTTTATATATGGATAAAAAGCTAAGAAAGAGCTCTGTAACTTTTATGTTGAGACCAAAACCCAATTCTATGTCCAAGTATGAATGTAATACCCTGAATTTTGGGACTAGAGGCTTGAGAATGAGCCTGAATTAAGGGGATTTCTAAGCTCTAATTCAGTAAGAGTTCCAGGAATGAAGAAAAAATGGAATGACTATTGGAAACCGCACCCGAAATAAAGTATGAATTTCGGTACGAATCAGTCAAAAGAAAGTACTTGATTCCTTTAGGATGTGTTAGAATGACATAGAACCTAACTTAGATCTAAAGAAAAAGGGAAATGGTGTCTAGAAAGAACAAAGAAAGAGAATTGAAAGAACTAATGTCACAAGAAATAATATTGCCATAATCAAGGGAAAAAGAGACAATTACCACTTGATCTTGAGGTTAAGATTGGAAGACAAAATGAAGGGCTAGGATTTGCTATTAAAAAGCAAGAGCAATCATGAGGATTGAAAAGCAATTAACTCCCTCTCCTTAAGTCATAAAAAAAACGTCCAAGAGGGGGTAAAGAAGGAAGGAAAAAGTTGGTCAAAGTTTCATCTCACTTTTGAAGATTTTGGTCCAACTTGAGCTTATGCTTATGTGATCAATTGGTTAACATATTTCCTCTTCTTTGAAGGTGGATTTCATCCAAGACTAAGAGGAGAGAGGAATCAATTAATGTCTTCACATTTTATTTAAGAAAAGTGGGTCAAGCACAAAGAAAAGAAAGAAGAAGAGAAGAAAAGCTAATATGTCTTGCAATTGGTTGCAACTTGGAAGTTTGACCAAAAAGCAAGAAAGCAAGAGGAATTTTGTCAACAAATCCTCCTCCTTTTGCATTGAATATTTTGTCCAAGACAAGCCAAAAGGGGAAAGAGAAAATATCAACCCATTTAACCCAATCAATACATGGTTAATTAACCAAGTAACTTTTGAAAGAAACTATGAGAATGTGACACATGGATTTTTCTTTGTTCCCTTAAATGATTTTTGGCCAAGTGAATTCAAGAAGGCATGGAATGAATATTAAAACATCTCTCACTCCCTTACACTCATTAAAAGTTGGCCAAACTACAAAAATAAAGAGAAAATGAAGGCAAAATGAAAAAGGAAAGAGAAAGATAAAAGTTGAAGAACAAGAAGCAAGGTAAGACTTCTTGCTTGATTTTCACCTTCAAGATCACCTCTCTAGCTCTTGAGGTCTTCATAAATGTTGTTCCTCACTAAGAACTACATTTCTATGGTTTGTGTTTCTTAAGGAGAGGTGTTTTGTGCTGTCTGTAAAGTGCCAAAGTTAGAGAAACAAAGAACAAGTCCTTAAAGGTGAAAGATGTGAGCTTGAGCTTTAAATTGAACTTAATATTATGTTGTTTGGTTGAGTTTTGTGAATTTTCTTGGCTGCCTTTAATTTCAGCCAGTAGAGATTTTTAAGGGTTAATGGTTCTTTGATCATGTATATATGGTTAGAAGATGATTTATGATGAGATTAGACTAGGTTGGTGGTTAAAATTATGTTTTGGTTTATTTTGGCAAAAAGGGTTTTGTTCGGTCAAATTGGATAGGGACTGAAGGCTTTGTGATTTTGATGTTTTTGATATTGCCATTGTGTTTAAAATGGAAAACTAAGTGGGAATAACCCCTTGTTGTAAATTTTAAACTATTGGAAATAAATATTGAAAATTGGAAATTCTGCTAGTGTGAATTCTATGCATAGTAGTTTGATTGTGTGACATTTTTAAATAGGTAAATGATGTCCAAACATTGTGAAATTCTCTAATATGAAAGTATATGTGTCAAGCTTTAGTTTGATATGTTATTTGTGTCAATTGGAGTAGTATACTGGAAGTTCTGTATTTTTTAACATTGGTGATGTAAAACTCACAAGTTATAAAGCAGTGGCCAATAAAGTAGAATTCTGTATTGATGTGTATCTAGATGACTAATGCATATATTTTTCCCTAAAAATAGACTAATTAGGGGTCACATAGCTTTTAGAATGATCACAATTATACATTTGTACATAAAGAGGTGAATTTTCAAAGATTACTGAAATTTCTGGAAGAATTGGGTCTATGTGCGAAAATAGAAAATGTAATGGCACTATGTAATTATTTTGAACTTTAAGGGTGAAAGTAACCATCTTGAGATAGTTGGACCACATTGACTTTACTTTTGACTTAGTACACTAACCTTAATAACAACCAACTTGAGTGTTTGAATTATATAAGTATTGGACGAAATAATAACATGTCGTCTGTAAACTCCAATTGTAGAACCTAACAGCTATCCGGAATCTGCAATCTTCCTGAGATCAAAGAAACAGTTGGATACCTTTTAGGAAAGGAAACCAAGTAGTAACTCTTTCATTTATATGTTATGAGATACATTGCATGTTTGCGGCATCATCATGAGTGTTGGATGTAATATCCCAAAATGTACTCAAGGGCTAAATGTACAGAATAGATGGTGGGATTAATGACAGAATTACCTCTAGAAATTTTGTTACGACTTTAGTCAATTTTCACATGCAAAAAAATTGGCAATTGAATATTATATTGCAAGTGGATATGTTATAAGATCATCATCTCCTTCAAAGGGCCATGACTTACGTAAGATATAAGGAGACAATATAGGTTATTAATATATGACATGTGAAGGCAATTTGACCAAGTTGTAAAAGGTGGTGACTAAGTCAACAATTTCAACTAAAGAAGTAATATTTGAAGAGTTGGAATTATGATTGATTCAAGAAGCTCTTTTGGCTATTCCAAGGGCTACAATTCGTATGGCATGAGGAGGAAAAGAAAATATGTTGAATTGGTCAAATATTGCAACTAAAGTAATGTATTTGAAGAGGCAAAATTTATGATAAATCAAGGAGTATTTGTTTTTGCTCTTTAAGAGCTATTTTCGGTGACAATAAAGAGAGAAAGAGTAGCACATGAAAGACCAAGTAAGGAGATGAAGACTTGGTCAATAATTGTAGGCCAAGCATAAGATGATATCTTGAATACAAAGGCAAAACATTTCGGTCAAAAAGGGAGGAGGAAGGAAAGAGAAAACTTGAAGCAAATTACCCTTAGTTAATTCACCATAAGTATATAACCAAGTGAAGTAATTTTCACCACATCTTTTATCTACTTTTGCACCATATTTTCGTTTGGACTTTGAGAGATAAGAGGGGCCAAAAATCTGATCATTAAGTCACATATTTCCTCTCTCCTCAAGTCGATTACAGCAGCAAAAACGTAGAGGAAGAAAAGCAAGGTTTTAAGGTGAGCTTAATCTTGATTTTTCACCTTCTTAACGTCATCTATGGCTCAAGTGACCTTCATGAAACTTGCTCCTCTCTTCCTTAGCTTCATTTCTATGGTTTTTTTTTTTGAAGAGGAGGAGTTTTCAGCCACCTTGCAAGAACAAAAGTTGAGGAATCAAGAAAAGAACACAAGAAGAAGCAAGAGGTGAGTAAGAGCATTATGTAGATGTATATGATGCTTTAATTGGTTGAGTTATGGTGGGCGATTGTGACAGCTCTAATTTCGTTTTTTAGGGTATATTAGGGATCATGAAGCTTTCATCCTATGTATGTGCTTATATGTTGGTTTGGAGGCAAATGAGCTAAGCTTAGTGATTAGATAGTGAAGTGGTTATTTGTTGTGAAATACCCTAAAATTCTGCCAAAACAGGACATGGGGAATGAGTGGGAATTTTTTTATTTTGATGTTACCATTGTGTTCTACAAGAAAAATTATGTGGGCATAGGTTTGGTTGTTGATTTTGAAGCCATTGGACACATTGGTTGAAAATTGGAAAAGCTGTCAAGTGTAACTCTGTGCAGGGCAGTCATTTTGTAGGGACATTTTGAATGGGCAATTGGTGTCTAAAAATTCTGAAACTTTTCAGTCTTAAAGTTCACATTCCAAGCTTCAAAATGGACATATAATCTATGTCATTTCGTTTTTTGGGCTTGGAGTTCTGATTGCCCAAAGTTTGATGTCGAAACTGGACCTAATTCTGGAGCAATGTGGAATGTTGTGTAATTCTGGAATTGTGTGGTGATTTCTGGTAGCGATTCATATTTTTCCTATGAAGAGGACTTCAAGAGCTTTCAATAGGCTTTGGGATCACCTCATTTTGATTTTTTTAGAATTAGTTATGATTTTTCAAAGATGTTGGAAAATTCTGGCAGATTGGTCACCTATGCGAAAATTGAAGATTTTATGGCATAATGTAATATTGTGGAACTTTGAGGTTAGAAATTAGCCTTTTAGGTTAATTGACCACTTTAGTTCCTTAGTTGACTTGATTAATTGACCATAGTGATAATCAACTTAAGTATTATAGAGATAAAATTTGGGAAAGAGATTGACGGGTTGTCCCTAACTTGGTTTACAGGATTTGATATTTGCCATCCTCGTGAGCCCGCTGTGCCAAGAAACGTCGGGAAAGGATCAGGTAGTGACTCTCTCTCTTATACTATATGTAATGCTCTGTATGTGTGTGTTATCACTGTTCTGTAATGAATCTTTGATGCTGCTGCGGTTACAGTTGGTGATAGTTGTCGTTTACAGCGCAAGCTGTCGTTTACAGCGCAAGCTGTCGTTTACAGTGTAAGCTGTCGTTATTGTGATTACAGCGTAAGTTGTCATGATGGTGATTACAGCATAAGCTGTCGTGATTATGATTACAGCGAGAGCTGTCGTATTATGTATACAGCCTGAGTGCTGTCGTTTGTGGTGAAAACCATGTATCTTTGAGATTGTTGCTGTTGTTGCTGTTTGTGATTTATGTACATACTTGTGTTTATGCATTGTATGAGTGGTTTGTTACTACTGAGATTCTCTCGAATCTCATCCTTTCTTATGACTAACATTTCAGACAGGGCGTGTGGCTCAAAGGAGAAGCGGCCAACCCGGAGCAATTAGGACCCTTGGGGGTATATAGTTGAATTGGAAACATTGGTTATGTATTTTGATCTCATGATTACTGTATATTTTGAATCAGGAACACTACATTCGATTTTGGTTGTGTAATCCCCTAGTGTATACCTATAAACCTTCAGGTTTTTATGTATAGAACCCGGGAGTTGTTGGGGATGCGGATATACACTCTGATATGATTGAATGTATATTAACTGCGCATGTAATTATATTCGAATATTGAAATTGAGACCAAGATGGGAAAAAGAGTTTTGAAAGTTTTGTAAAAAATTTTACTGAGACAGAAAGTTTAAAACGAGGTTAAAGCATCCAATGGTCTCTAATCCGATTGAAATATGTGTTATCGAATTATAATTATGTGTTTAAAGTCAGGGGGTTACATTGGAAGCATTAATAGTTTGTGAGGTGGTCACCTTGGGCCTGTTCCGTAGGTGGACGCCTAGGCCATGAAAATTACTGTTATGAATGAGTGGAATCTTGAGCTTGTTACACAGGTGAACACTTAGGGTCGAGTGATTTATATACCTAGCACTATGGTAATGTGATATGATGCATGATGTGTTTTAAATGCTAAATGCTATTTCTGTGTTATATGATGACTGTGTGGCATGGTCTGTGTTCTTGCATATATGTGTTTCAATACCTGTTACTATTGAGATTCTTTTAAATCTCATCCTTTCCAATAACTAACCTATAGCAAAGACAAGCTGCTCGAAGGGCAAAAAGGTAGTCACTGATGAATATAACAAGTCTAAAGGAGTTTATATTCCTTTGGTTATCTGTTTTGGGTTGTGTATAATGTAAATGAGATATGACAACATTAGTATTAGTCGTAGAAGTAGTTGCAATATTCAAAGCCAAACGTAGGGCCAATTAGTATAAGCACAAGAATGTAGGTTTGTCGGTTTCCGCAGAGAATGCTTTGGTAAACACTTTGATATTATTAAATGAAACTACAAATTGATGGGATGTAATGAAAATGCAAACTAGTTGAAATCAAAATGAAAATGTCTTAAAAAGTTTTAGAAAACCCACTCAAGTGCAGGATCAAACCCTGTCTGGGAGTCGAGATCACTATAGTTTATAATGATTTTTAGTCTCTGGTTTGAAGTCTTTAACTATTTAGACCCATCTAAGTACTTTGAAAACTATGGTGTTACACAAAATCTGAGCTCTAATGGGTGTTTGATGATGATCATGTTGTTAATTAAAGGTTTATGGTGGTTAATTTCATGTTTGGAGGTTGAAGGTTGCAAGAACACAATTTGTGTTTTAGAGCTTAATTTTGATTAATTTGATATTAGATATGGATTCTATGGCTACAATTGCGTAGGGATAGCATGTGGTTATGATTTTTGGATGATTGATTAGAAAACTCTAATTGTTGAATTCAAAGTGTTGTTGTTGAACCTACCATATTTGTGGCAGTCTGTTTATAAGTTGTTTTTGGATGGTCAAACCTTGTCCAATGACTATGATGTTTTACAAGGTTGTATTAGACATCCTAAGCTTTCGAATGATATATAATATATGTCATTTGGATCTGTAAATTGTGAGATATGCCCTATTGAAGTTGTGACTTAAACCCTAGAATGCATTTTAGGGCAGTGATATTAGTCATGGGTTGTTGAAGTTTTGACCCTGAACTTAGCGTAGAGTGGTATTTTTCTTGAAATAGGACTTAAGTAGCTTTTCATAGGACTCAGAACCACCCTATTTGGATTTTTCTACATTAAGTTATGAATTTTCAAAGTTGGGGGTCAAAGCTGCCAAGTTGGTATAACCTACGGATTTGAAGAGTTTAAGGTCAATTAAGTCAAATTTGATTTCAAAAGATAAGGGTGTGTACTAGAAGCCAATGTAGACCCTATTTATTGTCATTTAACTTAATAAACTAGACTTAGAAGACATTTAACCAAGTAATGACACATTCATTATAACTGAGATTAATAACTGAGGACAAGTGATCAGAAAGGTGTTTAGGTAGTAACTCTTTCTCTCACATGCTTTGTAATGCCTTGCATGTATGTTTTACCATCCATGTGATTGTGTCTGAGCATGTGAGTTTGCCAAGTGAAAGCCCGTGCCATTAGAGCTTGTAGCAGGTGAACGCCTGTGTTTTTTACCAAGCGTTGTGGTATGCGTTGTTTATATACCAAGATACATAATATGCTAAGTTACATAATGAGATGTTAAATGCTTTTGATATGCTCATTGTTTGAGATGGTTCATATGACATGCCTTATTTGATTGCATTTTATATGATTAAATGTATGTTACTACTGAGATTCTCCCAAATCACATCCTTTCCAAAATTCATTATACAGCAAAGACGATTCGCATAAAGGGCAAAGAGGTAAGTGTCGATGATTGAAAGGAGAAAATGAAGTGCTAAATTCATTTTGCTGACTATGTGTATATATTTTTTTATATGTAGTAAAATAGTTGAGTAGTCTTATATAACTACACACCTTGTATAAATAGCTGAGAACATAGAAGAACCATACTTATATCATTAGTAGTAGAGAAAGAATGCTATGCATAGTGAAAGTTTAATTAATTCATTAAATGCTACCACCAGGTAATTGCTTAAAGTAATAAAGACCTAGAAATAGTTGATTGACTTTACAAGGTAAGAGCAAAGAACTATAGAACTTGGGAATTAAAACCTAACGTTTGTCATATTTAAAGAGAGTTTACACTCATGGATTTGAATATGAATTTGCTTCATACCTTATTTAGCTATAAAGGCAGAGTTATTGTTCTAGGGAAGGTTCATTCATCTCATCTAAAAAAATAAAAAAGTTCCAAACATTAGGATTATTTTCAATTATGTAATTTGATCAGAAAATGTTCCTCAGCTCTACTGTGATTTATTCTTTCAATTTGTGGCTCATAGGATTAGTTAGGAATCTTAATATCCATTAGGGTCCTTAGAGAAGAATGATCTAGGCTAGTTATCACTATACTATAGTCAACTTAGTATTTTTGATAGGGTAGACGACTAGCTCCTATTACCATCTCATAAGTCCCAAGTCACACTCTCACGTCATTCTTCTTTGGATTCCAGGTACACCTCAAATCCTTCAGTGGTATTAGAGCCAGGTTGTTCTAAAAGTCTGTTAATTAATTTTTACTTCTGTTATACCATTCACAGTACCACAACCAAGTTTCTGATTTTTCGGTTTAGAAATTTATGGAACATGCTTCTGTTTTTCATAAATTTTGTTTCTAGTCTATGCTTATATCAAGGGTTATAGTGAAAAAATAGCAATGAACTATTTTACAATGTGCATTCAACACAAATAACTATTTTTGGGTGCAAAACTAGACATCAACAATTTTTTGTGTGGCAATTATGACAAGGCCATTAATTAGACTAAACTTATGTCAATTACTGTAGTTGTGGGACCCATAATTGTCCCATTTGGCATGAACTATGAAAGAATTGTGTTGAAACGTGGCATATCATCTTAACACCTACCTCCTCATATCTTCACCCATCAACAATCTCTATGTAGTCGAAGCCATATGCGTTCAACAGAGATGAAGGAGCAGTTTGTTAAAACCGGCTGACACCCAAGAGGGGGTGAATTGGGTGTAAGATAAAAAATTTAGAACTTTGGAAATATTTTCGCATCTTATTGAAAACAATAAGTATTAAAGTAATGAATCACAAATCAAAGTTAAATTAAATAATGTATGCTAGAAATATAAGAGCTTAGGGAAGATAATATGCAAACTGTGATTTATCTTGGTTCGGTCCAATCTATGATGGCCTACATCCAGTCCCCAGGCTCCTCCTGAGATTTTCAAATCCACTATCTTCTTATTTAAACCGGGTATAAGAAATGTCTTTACAAATCTGCAAGTTTAGTTGAGCACTTATGAAGCCTTTTACAAATCTCTCACCAAGATACTCCCCTTTACGGTAAGTCTTAAGAGTAGAGCAATCCTAAAATCCTTTCCTCCTGCTTACCAGTATAAGTCTAACGAGCAGCAATGTTCTCTCCTGCTTACAACACTGTAAGTCTTACGAGCAGCAACGTTCTCTACTGCTTGCACCTTGTAAGTCTTTACGAGAAGAAATTTTTATAGGCAATTCTCTCTACAACTTCCCCATAAGAAAATCAACCCTCTTAAGGTCCCTCTACCTTGAGATCAATTTAGAAATATAGATAAAGATATTTACAAACTCTCTGATTGTAACGCCCCACATTTTGATTAAGGGCTAATGATAATTATTGAGGATAATTATTGAATTAAAGTTGGAATTATTTAGTGTTTTATGGCAATATTAATTAATATGCCATAATTGGTGGGAAAAATTAAAGCATGGAATTATTGGCCATAAGTTGGTGATTAATAGGGAAATTAATTACTAACTAAAGGAAAAAGGAGAAGTGTGATTAAATGGCTAATAGAGGGATTAAAGTAGATAATTGGGTGTTTACTTTATGGGAGCCAATAGGAAGAGGACTAGTGGCAAGTGTAGATGAAGGGAGAGATAAGAGAAAAGTCAAAATGCAATTTAAAAAAAAATAATTTCTCTCTCTTCTCTCCCCCACATCTTGGCTGACAAGAAAAATTGAGGGAAGTAGGGTGATCATTGCTTTCTTCATCTTCACTCATCTCTCTCACTATAATATCCCAATTTTTGATTAAGGGAAAATCATGATTATTGTGGATAATTATGAATTTAAATTGAATTATAATATGTTATATGGCAATATTAATTAATATGTCATAATTATTGAAAATTGGAAGAATGGAATTATTGGCCATGAGTTGGTAATTAAGGGAGAAATTAATTACTAACTATGAGAAAAATGAGAAGTGTGATTAAAATGGCTAATGGAAGGATTAAAGTGACTAATTAGGTGGTTGCTTTATGAGAACCAATGAGACTATGACACATGGCAATTTGAGAGGAAGCAAGAGAGTGTGTGAGAAGTCAAACTTTCATTATTTTATTTCATTTCTCTCTCTTCTTCCCTTGTTGTTCGGCTGACATGAAAGATTAGAGGGAGTGTGATCATTTTGCTTCTCCATCAAGCTCATCTCTCTCCTTCTCTCTTCCATTTTCGGTGGTCCTTCTGTAGAAAAAAAGAGGAAGTGCCAAAGGTAAGTTCTTGTCATTTTGACCCTCTTAATGACTTCTAATGGAAAAACTCCCTTAATTAAAGTCGATCCTTGAGTTAAGAGCAACATTTCTATGGTTGTAGTTTGTCCATTGGTTGTGGTTTGTGGCCACACGAAATCTTGGGAGGTGGTGAATCAAGAACTCCTTTTGAGAAAGTTGATAAGGTGAGTGAGACCTATCTATCTATCTAAGTTTCATACCATTTGAAATAGTTTGAATTTTCTGGAATTTTGGGCCCATTTTCGGAAATGAGGGCCATTGGGAGTTTGGTATGTGTTTGGTATGGAAATTGTATGTTGTAATGCATTTTGGATAGATAGATTTGATTGGGTTTGAAATTGTTAAGTTTGGAGATTTTGAGAGTTGGTGTTTAATGTTACCCAAAACCAAAGCATGATAATGGAATAGGATTTTGGTGATTTTGACATTTCCATTGGATTCCTTGAGTGATTTTGTGAGGGAATAAGCTTGGTTAGTGATTTTGGGTTCATTTGGATCACTTGGGAAAAGTTGGAAATCTATCTTGTTTAAGATCTGTTTTGCACAGTCCGTTTGCACGAGCGTTTTGAATGACCAAATGGTATTGGAAAATTATGAAACTTTCCATTCTTAAAGTTCACATCCCAAGCTTCAAAATGGACATAGATTTTGTGTCATTTCGTTTAGTATTCTAGGAGATATGATTGTCCAAAGTTTGGGATGGAAACAGAACTCTGTTTTGGAGTAGTGTTTAGTTTTTGGTGATTCTGTATTTGTGTAGTGATTTCCAGTGAGGGGCTATATTTTTCCTTGAAAGAGTACTTATATACCTTTCATTTGGCTTTGGAATCACTCCGTTTCGATTTTTCTACAATTAGTTATGGTTTTTCGAAGATCAGCCAAGAGTCAGGAAATTGCTTGGCCGCGGCCCAAGAGTGGCTGGCCGTGGCCCAAACCTCTCTGGCCTGATTCTGGCCGCGGCCCATGAGTGGCTGGCCGCGGCCCACGACCTTCTGACCATATTTGGGCCGCGACCAAGCCCTGTGTTCCAGCACTTTGTGTTTTCAAAAAGTGACCTTCAACCTATTGTTTCCCAACCTTTTAGACCTTTTATTAGAGGCATTTGGGGCCTCTTAAGAGTCCTAAATGATAACCAACTTAGTGTATTATGGAAATAAGTAATTGGAAGAGAGATTGATCAATTGTCCCTGATTTGGTATAGGATTTGATATCTGCCGAACGCGTGAGCCTACTGTGCCAAAGATTGTCAGGAAAGATACAGGTAGCGAATCCTCTCTTATACTTTATGTAAATGTATTGTATGTTTGCTTGTCATTCATTATGTGGATGCTGCTACTACTGTTTTGTGATATATTGTGCTTTGAGATGCTTTGTGGTGCTTTGTGCTTCGTGTTGCTGCTACATAGTGTTCACTGCGAAAGCGGGCGTTGTGCATAGTGATTTCAACGAAAGCTGGCATAGTGCATTGTGATTACAGCCGTGAGTGCTGTCGTATATGGCGCGAGCCAGAGATCATTGTGAAGCTTCTGAACATGATGAACATACATGCTTTATGTTTATATATTGTATGAGTGACTTGTTGCTACTGGGATTCTTTAGAATCTCATTCTTTCCATATGACTAACCTTTTCAGACAGGGCAAGTGGCTCGAAGGAGAAGCGACCAACCCGGAGTGGTTAGGATCTCTTAGGGACATTCTGGATTTTGGGATTGTTGGTTATCTATTGTAGATTTGGGATTACTGTATATAAATTGTTCATAGTGATTTTTTGACTTGTAATCCCCATTTGGGAAAATAGTAACCCATTCGATATATAGAGTAACCCGGGGGTTTGCCGGGATTTTAGTTTCCGCACTCTGATATTTCTTATGTGATTTGATTTCTCAAGTAGTTATATCCGCACGTGAATGTGAGACCCGGAATTATTATGTTTTGAATTGATTTTGAAATACCTCATCCCGAGTTGAGGGATTATGAATTGTTGATTTCATTTTATTGGTCTCTATTTCACTTAAATTTTGAAATCCGGATGTGATTACCATGAGGGGGTTACACTCACTCTCTTCTCTTCTCATTCGGCGCTATTAGAGACCAAAGAAGAAGGAAGAGAAGCTTGAAAAACATAAGGGAGATGACCTTAAATGCTCAAACTCAATTCTCTAAAGTTGTTCCTTGAGATAAGAGCTTCATTTTTATGGTTATAGTTTACCATTTGGTGTTAGTTTGTGACTCCAAAGAATTATGAAGGTTGGAGAATCAAGAAGCTCATTTGAGAAAGTTGTTAAGGTGAGTTAAAGAGACCTATCTATCTAAGTTTTATGACAAATGAATTAGCTTTGAATTTCTGGGAATTATTGCCTGTTTTTGAAAACAAGGGATTATTGGGTGTTTGGCATATTATTGGTATGGAATTGGTATGTTGGCATGTATTTTGGATAGATAGGATTGATTTGGGATTGAATGATTGAGTTTAGAGATTTTGGAATTTTAGTGTTTAGTGTTACCTAAAACCAAAGCATGATAATGGAATATGATTTTGGTTATTTTGATGGTTTTATTGGATTCCTTGAGCATTTTTGTGTGGGAGTAGCTTTGGTTAAGGTTTTGGGTCCATTAGAGTTGATTGGGAACACTTGGGAAAATTCTGGAAAATGCTATCAGTGTTTCTGTGTTTTCTGGTTTCTGATGTATATCACTCGAGTGAGTAAGTGAAATTCCCCATTTTCCCTTCGGTTTCTACGTTGCACTTATGTGAAGGGGGTAAGAGTGTTGCCTCACTTATGAGTATGGTGGGTTCTTACTCGAGTGAACTTCCTCTCACTCTAGTACTGGTGTATTTGACACCCAGAACTTGTCTCTCAGGTTACCACTCACGGTTAAAGTGCAAGAGTGTGTCTTAGCAGTCGTGGGTATTCAGCCTCACTTCCTGGTACTTGAGTGAGCATTTGGTATCACTTGAGTGTTGCATTCTGTGCTTGAGTGATCTTGTTCTCTGAAAGTTTCTTGTGATCTCTGGTATGCACTCGTTGTCCTTCACTCTCTAGTACCTGAGTGCAGATCATACCATCACTCGAGTGAGGCTGTCTTCACTCTAGTAAATAGTGAAAAATATCAATGTTTGTGCTTCCAAAAGGGGATTTTTGGGGTAGTTCCTCCAACCCTTTAGGGCTTTTATTAGAGGCGTTTAAGGGTACTTAAGAGACAGTAATGATAACCAATTTAAGTATTTTGAAAGTATTGAACATTAGAATAAGTGATAACGCATCGTCCTTAATTATGACTTTAGGATTTGATATTTGCTCAGAGCGTAGAAGGCCCGTGCCTACTCAAGAACAGAAAGACCAAGGTAGTGACACTTTGTCCTATATCATGTGTAATGCATTGCTTGTTAGTATTATTCATTGAATACAGATACAGTTGAGGGGACGTGGCGAAAGCCCAGCCTTGAATATAGATACAGTTGAGGGGACGTGGCAATGTGCCCGGCCTTGAATATTGATTGCTGCATTGTGATATATGATTACTTGCTTTGTTTAATTATGCATCATATACGTAAATTGTTGCTACTAGAATTCATTAGAATCTCATTCTTTCTAAATAACATTTTTAGACAGGGCAAGTGGTTCAAGAAGCAAACAAGTGAGCAAGGACGACTAGGACTGTCGATGGTAGTCTTAGCTAAATACATTTTGTTATTGATTGGTTATCATTTTGGACAAATGTATATATTGAATAGATCATAGAATTTTAGTTTTGTGTAATCCCTGGTATAGGAACTGAGATAGACAATGATGCCCTGTACCAACTCTTGGATTAATGTTATTATTCAGGGTGAATGATAGGAATTTTTTTGATACTCTGAAATTGTACATGTGACAAAACCGAACAGGCATATTGATTTTATGAGTGGATGAATGGAAATCTATTTGTACATGTGTTGTGAAAAGTTTTTAATTACCGTCGATCTCTAATTCAATTATAAAACATGTTTCTACACCTAATCACATCCTTGATAGTGGCGGGGGTTACACTCATAGAGTGAATATAATGCTTACTAAAGTATAATACAAATAATCACTCTCTTAATGATAAGTAATATAGAAACTGGAGAATAGAGAGTGTTTGGGTCAAAGTGGATAACTCATGATATTTGCATATTGGCGTCGTTGCTTTTTCTCAGTTACTCATCGACTTTGAATGCTCTGTTATTTATAGTTGATGAAGATGATGACCATTGTGATCATTCATCTATTAGAGTCTTATTCCTTCATTTTGATCATTGAACCCATTTGAACATCGAGCCACTATGAAATGCCTATTGTATATTGGCGCATCCCATTGAGGAGTAGGATGTTTCTTTATAAGCTGGAGATCATGTTATGGAGTAGAGTGTTAGGTTGTGAAGTGGCATGCCTGTGTTTGAATTCTCCAGACAAGATATCATGGTAGGACTGTAACGTGTGTGCTTAGCTGGTCTACTTTAAACATAATCATTATTTTTGCCGTTTCTTGACATTTTCATACAACTCTGACCCAAACATTCAAATTCCTATATTACACTTAAAATGAATTTTAAATGATGTTTGGTAATAATAGCAAGTGAAAACAGCATGATTCAATAACATTTAACCAAACTCAGATTGTTCAATTAGTATTGATATTTGCCATAAGTGACCTCCATTCTTGAAGATGCAATCCAAATGTTGAATCTCCTTTTTCTTACTTGAAATATATATATGTTAACGTTTATGTATACTAACAAGTGAAAACATAATGAATAAATAGCATTTAACCATATTTGAGTTGATCGTTGTGAGGCTCTGCTTTATTTATGGATTCTGCTAGGGTCTGACTTGAGTTTCAATGGACTTACTTGCTTGCACAGTCCATTTTCAGCTTCTATCTTGCTCTTGGACAAGTACTTTCAGTGTCACACTCGCAGGACTCAAGTGTAAATCTAGACATCACTCGAGGGCAACAATTCCTCACTCGAGTGCACTTCTCGTTTTCACATACTTGCTTCTTCTTGGGTTAACACTTTCAGTCAACACTTGCATGACTCGAGTGCAAATCTTTACTTCACTTGAGTGCATTGTCATTCACTCGAGTGTAGCTGAAATACTTCCACTTCATAGCTGCTTCTGGACAACACTCGCACTAAAATATTCAAGAGTGTGTTTTTGGACTTGCGGCTGTAACGATGCCACGTCTGACATGATTTATTCATTTGACTCTAAATATGGCAAGTAATATATCATAAAAAAGCTCTTGTCATATACATTCCAATGCAAAAAGAATCATCTCCAAACTCCTTGATTATGCAAGTTATGATCGAAAGAGTGTCTATCACACTAAACAGTATAAGTGTCAACTTCCAGAAGGCATATCTCTCAGCATAAACTTCCAATTTGATAAATTACCTACCCATGGAAAGCTCTTTGAGTCTAGTTTCTTATGACACTAGTTTCATCTCAATCCTATGTATTGTTTGTGAGTTATGTCCAAAATACCAAACCTACCTTGAGAAATGATGGTGATTTCAGTGTCAACTTCCAAAGATCATATCTCATTTATCTAAGCTACTTTTAATGTTACATTAGTGTGTATTTTTTGTGTTGGGAGTCTACTTTCAATGCCACCTATTTTAGGGCAATCCGATGTGCGGTTTGAGAGATATGGTCAAAATACAAGACCTCTACCGGGTAGAACACTCGAGTGTGTTCTTCCTGCACTCGAGATATGATTTGTTTTTTTCTCTGCACGAGATCAGCCTGTGCCAGAGCACACCCGGAAAGAATAAGGTAGTGAATCCTTCTCTTATACTATATGTAATGCATTGTTGTTTGTAATGTCATTGAATTGTGTATATTCCTTTGAGTTGCATCGTTATGCCAATCATCCTCCGGTAGCTAACTACAGTTCATATTAGAGCTGTGTGCATCCTCGGTAGTGAAAGAGGATGAGGGTAGAGTTTGCTAAGATAGCTCCCTTAGATCTACAATACTGGGTCTCAATCCAGTATGCAGGGGGAGGTTTGATCCCTAAGCAGCCGAAGACTGGGTGAACCGGCTAGAGAAGATTTTTAAAGTGCTTGAGTCCCTGACAGAGGTGAAGGCATGCCTGGTGGTATATAAGTTAGAAGGGGATGCCGAACATTGGTGGCGGGATATTGCTGGAACGCTACAAAACAGAAATGTGCCACTGACCTGGGAACTATTCCAGTAGCAGTTCAACGAAAAATACTTTTCCACTGATACAGAAACCTTTAAAGACTATCTGTCCTATTTCATCCGGCTGGCTAGGTATTGCTCTTATCTGCGGCGTATGGATGATGAGGTATGGAGTTCTGATATGCTTATTCATAGGTTGAGGCGATAATTGAGAAAGAGATTAGCCACCTACCAATTCACCGAGTTCAATAAAGCAATGGAGGAATGTAGAATCACCAAGAATAATATGAGAGATCTATATCCTGCTAAAGGTACCAGTAGCCGCAGTGAACCTAATAAGGGTAATACTTCTCAGAAGTGGAAGGGCCAAGGATTCCCCTTGTCTAAGGGCAGTAGTAAAAAGCCCAATTAGCTTAGAAACCATAAGCCTCAGAGATCATCAGTGGAGTGGTTATGTCCCTATTGTGGCAAACTGCATTATGGAAGACCCTGTCAGGGTCAAGTAATCTGTTTTAATTGTTAGCAACTAGGGCACCTTGCTAGAGATTGTAAACAGCCGTAGGCAGAGCAAAGACCAAGGACTTAGGGCAGAGTGTTCTCTATGACTCACGAGGAAGCCCAAAAGTCCCATGACCTGATCTAAGGTAAAGTCCTCCTTAATGGTAATTTGTTGCAAGCTTTATTTGACTTGGGTGTAAGTCACTCTTTCATTGCTTATGATTGTGTGAGATTCCTAGGATTACATGTGCATAAATTACCATTTGATTTGATGTGTCAATGTTGATGGGTGTTGAAGCTTTGACCACTGAAGCTTGTTTAAATTGGGTAATAACTGTTGAAGGGCTTGAGTCCACCGTAGATTTGATTTGTCTGCTGCTCTATCAATTAGAAGTTATATTGGGTTTTGATTAGTTGACAGCAAATAATGTGTTGCTTGATTGTGGCAATAAGAGGATAGTGTATCCTGCTTCATAAAATGTTGAGGATGTGAATACTAGTTTGAATTTTCTCTCAACGGCCAAAGCTAGGAAATATCTAGAAAAGGGGTGCCAAGGGTATATGGTGTTCTTTTTCGTGCAAAGAGAGACAGAAGAAACTTTGAGTCATATACCCTTGGTAAATAAATTCCCTGAGGTGTTTTCAAACGATCTTAGCAGATTGCCTCCATAAAGGTAAGTTCGGCTCCCGATTGAACTTGTGCCTAGAACTAATTCTATATCAAAGGCCCCATACCATATGGCCCTAAATGAAATAATTGAGTTAAAGAAGCAGATTGAAGACTTGCTTGAAAAAGGGTTTATTAGACACAGTGTGTCGCCGTGAGGAGCTCCAGTGTTATTTGTCAAAAAGAAAGATGGGAATTTACATTTATGTGTCGATTATAGAGAATTAAACAAGATTACTGTCAAGAACAAGTACCCTCTCACAAGAATAGATGACCTTTTAGATCAACTATTTGGTTCGTGCGTGTTTTCAAAAATTGATATAAGGTTAGGTTATCATCAGCTGCGTGTGAAAAGCATAAGATATACTAAAGACTGCTTTCAGAACGAGATATGGGCCTTATGAGTTTCTGGTGATGCCATTTAGGCTAACCAATGCACCTATGGTGTTTATAGACTACATGAATCATGTCTTTCAACAGTATCTGGATTAATTCGTTGTGGTGTTTATTGATGATATTATGATATACTCGAAAAGCAGAGAAGAGCATGAGCGTCATTTGAGAATTGTATTAAAGATATTGCGTGAGAAGCAGCTCTATGCCAAGTTGAGTAAGTGCGAGTTTTGGCTACTAGAAGTAAAATTCTTAGGCCATGTTATCTCTCAAGAAGAGGTCTCTGTGGATCCCAGTAAAGTGGAAGCATTACTAGACTGGAAGAGGCCAGAAACTGTTGCTGAGATACGTAGTTTTCTGGGTCTTATTGGTTACTACCGGAGATTCATTCAAAATTTATCTCTTATTGCCTTGCCGATGACCAAGCTCACGAGAAAGGATCAGCCATTTGTGTGGGATAAGCATTGTGAAAATTATTTTGTTGTGCTGAAGGGGAGGTTAACTATGGCACCTGTGTTGATTATTCCTGATCCCAACTTGACTTATGTTGTGTATAGTGATGCGAGTAAGTAGAGATTAGGGTGTGTCCTTATGTAGTAGAGACGTGTGGTGGCCTATGCCTCCCGACAGCTGAAACCTCATGAGATGAATTATCTGACCCATGATCTGGAGCTTGTGGCAATTGTGTTTGCGTTGAAAATATGGCAGCATTATTTGTATGGTGTGTAGATAAAATTGTACTGCGATCATAAGAGTCTCAAGTATTTATATGATCAGAAAGAATTGAGCATGAGACAGCGTCATTAGATAAAGTTGTTTAAAGACTACAACCTAGAAATCAAATATCATCCAGGTAAGGCAAATATAGTCGCAGATGCTCTTAGTCGAAAGACGGTGCTTGTAGCAGTAATGATGATTCGGGAAGTGAAGTTGATAAAAGACTTCCGAGATTTGAATTTGTCAAATTAGATCGCCTGTGCCTACTTCAATTTTTCCCAAAGGGAAAGTGATTTGAGGTTGAAATTAAAGAAGCTCAAGGCAAGATGATCAGGTATAGTCTATACAGGCTAGAATCAAATGGGGAGAAGCTCAGGACTATGATTTGTCGCCTAGTGGATTAGTTTGTTATAAAAAGAAAATTTGTGTTCCACTTAAGGCAGGTTTGAGGCAAAAGATCTTAGATGAAGCATACAAGAACCAGTATACTCTTCACCCTAGTATGACCAAAATGTACCATAATTTGAAATCGGTGTATTAGTGGTCGGGACTGAAGAGTGACGTGACTAAATATGTGGTGCAATGTTTTACTTGCCAAATAGTAAAGATCGAGCACTAAAGGCCACTAGGTTTACTGCAAAGTCTTGAGATTCTAGAATGGAAATGGGAAAGTGTGACCATAGACCTTATTGTGGAATTGCCTAAGATCAAGAACTATGATGTGATCTAGATGTTTGTTGACCGGTTAACAAAGTCAGCATATATCATACCGATCAATGCTAGTTACTATCTGGACAAACTAGCAGAGATTTCCATATGGGAGATCGTAAATCTTCATGGCACACTGAAGAACATTATTTCTGACCGAGATCCCCGATTCACTTCTAGATTTTAGAAGATCTTGCTTAAGGCTCTAGGTACTCAGCTGAGATTTAGTACGACCTATCATCCTCAGAGAGATGGATAGTCAGAGAGGACTATTCAAACATTGAGGATATGTCGCGAGCATATATCCTCAACTTTAAAGGGAATTGGGACTACTTTCTTCCACTTGCCGAGTTCGCTTACAACAATAGCTATCATGCGAGCATCCAGAAGGCTATGTATGAAGCGTTGTATGGGAGGAAGTGCCAATCACCCTTGTGTTAGAATGATTTATCTAAGAGCAAGCTTTACGGGCTGAAACTTGTTAATCAGACCTCAACATAGATACGAATCATTCAAAAGAGGCTCCTTGTAGCGTAGAGTTGATAGAAAAGCTACGCTAATAAAAGGAGAAGACCTCTTAAGTTTGAGGTTGGTGATCATGTGTTTTTGAGGGTGTCTCCAATTACTGGTATCAAGAAAGCCATCAAATGAAAGAAGCTATGCCTGAGGTATATAGGTCCTTTTGAAATTTTTGCGAGAATTGGGCCAATTGCTTATTGAGTAGCCGTCCAAACTTGAACAAGCTCCATGATGTGTTTCACGTTTCCCAACTGAAGAAGTACCAACCAGATCCATCTTACATTTTGAATATGAAGAAGTTGAATTGCAAGACAACTTCACACATGCTGTAGAGCCAGAGAAAATTATTGATCAAGAAGAATGACGGTTCAAACACCGAAGTATTCTATTTGTAAAGGTTGTCTGGAAGGGAATGACTCAGAGAGAAGCAACTTGGGAAGCGGAAGCAGATATGCGAAGACGTTATCAGGAGATTATGGCTCAAGTTGTGTAGTAAATTTTAAGGGTGAAATTTATTTTACGGGAGGAGAATTGTAATGCCCCAAAATGTGATTAAGGGCAAATGACATCAAAAGTGATGTAATTATTAATAAATAAACACGTTTAGAGAATGAGATGTGACTTGCGATTCAAATGTGTTATAATTATTGCCTAAACCCTACATTTATGCTTAATTTTGTGACAAAGCTTAAAGTTAGCCCTAAGGGTAGGGGGTGGGTGCATGAATGAAAAGTGAGAAGATAATAAGATGTGTTTGGGTATTTTAGTAAGGATTGTGATAATCAGGGGCAAAATGGGAAATTTGCCAACCAATTAGTTAGCTACTAAATAGGGGGTTTACTAATTTGGTTAGAGCTATTGTGGAATGTTTAGTGCTTAAGAGATTATGATAGAATGATCCTCTGTATGCATTCCTATAAAAGGAATTGGGAGGAGGTATGAGATCACGACACGTCATTCCAAGAACTATTGATTATGGTCAAATGTTCAACAAACTTCCCTATCTTCTCTCTCCCTCCAAGTCGGCTAAGTGGGCATGGGGGCAAGGAAAAATCTGTTTCTTTATCATTATCTCATTCTCTCTCTTCATTTCTCCATTTATGTGAACTTAAGGAAGGAAAGAGAAAGTGAAAGGTGAGATTTTCTCTTGTTTGATGTCCTCTTTAGCTCAAATACTTTTCATTAATCTTGTTCATGGTGATGATAGCTTCATCTTTATGGTTTTAGATTTTTAGAAGAAGGTGTTTTAGAGCTTGAGCAAGTGTGAAAGTTAGAAAATCAAGAAACTAGCTTTGGGAAGTTGAAGAGGTGAGAAAAAGCTAATTTTTGATATAATTGTTGTGGTCATTGGTTAAGTTTTGGGATTTATGGATTTTGCCCTAATTTTGATGTGATTTTGGATTGGATGAATTGCCTAGTGTATTGTGGTGGAATAGGTGTCGCAATATGTCATGAGAACAATAGAATTAGTTTGAAACCTTGAAAGCAAAGTTGGTCATTTAGTAGTTTTGGATTGTAATGTGTTTGGAAGTGTGGAATGTGTCATTGTACTGGGAATTTGGTTGTTTTGTTGTTTCCAATGGGTTCCTTACGAAAATTTGTGTGGGAAAAGGTTTGGTTGTTGATTTTAGGGGCCATTGGACATATTGGTTAAGATTTGGAAAATTCTGTCATCTGCTGTGTTTTGGCTTCAATAGAGCCTCACTCGAGTGCACTGGGGTGCCACTCGAGTATACTGTTGTGCCACTCAAGTGCAATATTATATTTTCTCTTTTCCTTCAGTTTTTAGTTGCATTTCCCTGCTAAAATGCAAGAGTGCATTTCCTCACTTGCGAGTGATATGGGACCTCACTTGAGTGCGCCTCGTATCACTCGAATATATGTGTATTTTGCACTATGAGCCCACGTCTCAGGGAACCACTCGCAGCCAATTTGTCAAGAGTGTGCATTAGCACTCGTAAGTGTTATGCCGTCACTCGAGTGCTAGAGTTGTTGCTCGAGTGCACTTCCTATTTTAAGGTTTCCTTTGCTCTCTGGTGGTCACTTTCTATGCCTCACTTTGTAAGACTCGGGTATGTGTGATGCTACCACTCGAGTGTTGAGTTTAGGACTCGAGTGTAGTGATCATTTTCTGTCTCTGTCGTTGCTCTCTGTCAAGCACTCGCATGAGTGAGCCGTCCTCACTCAAGTACAAGTCATCTCACCACTCAAGTGCGTCATCCATCACTTAAGTACATCAGTTAAAATAAGTATTTTCACTTTCAAAGGGGGTCTTTGGTCAAGTTTTTCCCAACCCTTTAGGAATTGCTCAGGCTTTTAGTGGCCACCTAAAGGTCTCAAATGATAACCAACTTTAAGTGTTATGAAAGTAAGAATTTGGAATAGAGATTAATCCGTGTCCTTGATTTTAGTGTATAGGATTATATTTGCCCTACTTAAGAGCAGCCTGTGCCAAAGCACACCCAAAAAGAACAAGGTAGTGACTCCTTCTCTTATGCTATATGTATTGCATTGTATGTTTGTAATGTCATTGAATTGTGTATATTCCTTTGAGTTGCATCGCCATGCCAATAGTCCTCTGGTAGCTAACAACAGTTTAGGTGAGGGCTGTGTGCATCTCCGGCAGTAAAAGAGGATGAGGGTAGGGTGTAACAATACATTTATTGTGGATAAAGCCGAAAGGCTATGTGAAAGCCGTATGGCTATATGGATGCCAAAAGGCAATCTGTGAGCTATAAGGCTATGTGAATTATAGCGTGCGCATATTAGCATGAGCCATCATAGGGAGTGACACTGGTCGTCTCTACTTTGGCCATTGATATACTGTTGTAAATATGAATGCTGTGAGCACAATGTGTATATGTGACAGCTTGTATATGCTGTGTTCGTGCTGCTTACTGCTTGATGATTTATTTGCATGCTATGTGTTTATATGTGATATGAGTAATTTGTTACTATTGGGATTCTCTTGAATCTCATTCTTTCCATTAACTAACCTTCAGACAAGGCAAGTAGCTCCAAGTGGGAAGCAGACAACCAAAGGCGGCTAGGATTCCTTAGGGATGTTTAAATAATGGTTGTTGGTTATCAAATTTTGGTTGGGATTACGTATATATTATGGATGTAAATGTTTAAGTAGTTTATGTAATCCCCTGAATGGGAAATTGTAAATGGGCGAATGCACCCTGTAAACCCTTAGTTAATATATGAAACCTGGGGGTTGGCAGGATTTTTGTTGTACACTCTGATATGTATAAATGTGATTGAACTAAGCAGGGTAGTTATATTTGAAATTTGGATATGAGACCAGGTTAATTGGATTGTGAAAGGAATTTGTGAAAACCCTATCATGAATATAGGATTTAAAATGAGATTTTGATTATCCATTGGTCTTTAATTCATTTAATTACTCATTTTTGAATCATAATTATTGTTTATAAGGTAGGGGATTTACACATATACCAGAAAGCTTCACTTTTTGAGAACAACTAAGATAACATGTTAGACTTTGGAGTTTAACATGTTTGAGAATTTTCCAAAGAGCAAAAGTCATATGGAAAATGAATTAGGGGCTGTTATGCTGCCCAAATTGATACTAAATGGTAGTTGTAACCTAATGGAATAGTCAATAAAGTGGTTAGGAGTAGAAAAGAACGCGTTTACGGAGCCGAAACCGAAAAACCCCAATTTTTCTCGGGGAATTGAGAATTTCGGCCAAGCCTGGTTTGGAGGGGTTAGAGATGGATTTTCAATGATTTGATAATTCCATTGAGTTCAGGAGCGAAAATTAGGTGGGGTTACAGTTGGTCACTTTTTCGAAAAAGGCCGAAAACGCATAATTACAAAAACGCCCTTGAAACCCTAAAAGTGGGGCTGTCAAGGGTAATTTTGTAATTGACATTGAATTTGATAATTCCGAGTCCGGAAATGGATTCCTTGGGCGAGAATATGTCAGAATAGCCCATGTCAAAATTTCAAGAAAAGTACAGCCGGACCGGGTACGGCGGGGCCGGGCTGGGTCCCCGGGGGTATTTTAGTAAATTTTCAATATAGCCTCATATAACCCCCAGAAACACTATGGAAGTGTCTAAATAGTACATTTGACATTGTAGGATCGAATGTGAAGCCCCGAGTTGCTGGCACGCAAATCAAGGAGAAAAGACTGGAGGTAGGGGACTTACCTTACTTGCATGTATTTGATATCTTTGCTTGTGTAGTGATGTATTTGATTGCTTTACTTGATTGTGTGGAGCATATTTGAATAAATGAAGCTCTGTTTCTGTTTTGCTGTGCCCATATTTTTGTTATATGAAACATTGAGCATGCAGAAATATCATTATGGGGCATGCATCTAGATAAAGCTAACATGTCATACACATAGTATCTATCATGCATGCATTATGGTATCTGTTTCCTACTGAGATTCTCTCGAATCTCACTCTCCCCTACCAACAATTTAGACAGGGCAAGTGGCTCGTGGAGGGAGCGGCTAGGACTCCTCCGAGACGAGATTGTGTAATCCCCATTTGAAGAATTGTTATGGGCAATTGTACCCTATGTATCTTTAGTGAAGGTATGTACCAGAGATTGTCGGGATGATTAAGTTGTGCACTCTGATATTTATATGAATGTGATTTATCTTCGCGTAGTAATTGTATTTGAAATGTGAATATGAGACCAAGTTTATAAATGATTTCAAAAAGTATTCGTGAAAACCCCGTCATGTGATGGGTTAGTAAATGTTATTTGATTATTATTGGTCTCTATTTCATTTTAATCGCGTATTTCGGATATAATTACGGAGGGGGTTACACTAAGTGTCTAGTCACCAAAGTACAAAAGATAATAAGGCAACACAATGAGCCACAAAATACAAGAAACACAAGCATCCTAAGTATGAGACTTGTCAGATGTAATCTTGCTTCTTGTTATCATTCTTTAAGGTTGATGTTGGAGTTGGAATCTTGTGATACTTGGATTTCCCTTCCACATCAATCCAGAAGGTTTAACTGGAAGTGTTGGTGGCTAAATAAGAGTGTCTTTGTCTTTAAATTGTATCCTCCTTGAACCAACTGCTATAGTAGAAGAAGGACATGCTAGCATTCTGAGCTCCCTCTCATTTGGGATTGGGAATTTCTTCTGGGGGTCAGCATAGTGTGACATATACTCTTGAGCCGAAGCTTCATCTATTACTACCTTTGAACTTAGTCTAGCCTAACAATAGAAAAGGAATTGCAATAACCAAATAAGGCATCATAAAAAAAGACAACAGAAAATAGTATTAAGGCAATTGCAAGGTGTTTACTGACATTGTATATAGTTCTTCCAGTATCTTCATCCACAGTTATACCCATTCCACATGGAACTCTAGATTTGTATACACACCTACTTTTTGTTGCAGAATTGGATGGTTGGGAGGGTTTGTGAGGCTTCTTGGAAGAAGATTGCTCGATCTGTGGTATGGGAGTTGGTTTTGATTGTGTCTGTGGAGTAGGATTTGAATTAGTCTAAGACATAGGTGTTGTATTTATATTCTTCTTAGGTCTTCCTAGGTGACCATTGCTTGATTGGGGTGCCTAAAAAAATAGTAAGCAAATATGTTAAGAGTTCGGTTTTAAGCTTTTATGCATATATGTTAGGTGCCAAAAAAAAAACAATATGCAAAATGATATTACCTCTTTGCATGTACTTTGGTTGTGGCCTTTTTTGTGGTAGAAACTGCACCTTAAGAGTTGCCCTTTCTTGCTTAATCTCTCAACTTGAGGCACTAGTGGTGCCTCTTGGTTGGTTGACTGAGGGCAAGAGATATTCTTTCTCCACGTTGCTACTTCTGTTCTCTTTAATTTTTTGGGAGGTCTTCCAGGTATTGTGGAAACTGGGGGAGGAAGTATAGGGAGGAATCTCTCGGTAGCCCAAAATTATTTGCCTCTGACGAGTACAAACTTAGTCCTATAGCTAGCAATATATGTCTCCTTGTGGTAGTACCGAGATATTTGGGTCATTAGGTCAATTTTCGCATGATACGTGGCATAAAATACTATGATGGCATGGGATTTCAATTAAGTCCCATACCCTATAAGTGCACATTTTGCTAACTAGAGATACTTTATGCCTATCTTGACCCTCACTAACCTCATAACCGTCGTCTCCATTGAAATAGACTCTACAATTATCAGCCAAGGACCTATTTATCTCAAATAACACCATACATTTAGGGGTATAATCTCCCCTCCAGGTCCTAATGTTTTGATCACTTAAAGCCCATTTTTCCATCATCTTAACCCTAATTCCATCTAACATCCTAATTACTGGTAAGTATTTATATTCATCAATCCATGCATTTAAGCTCTCACTTATAGTGTTATCTACAGCCTAAGACAGACACCTACGTGTGAAGTATGCTCTTACCCAAGCTTTTATAGGATGGTACATGCTATTATAGCTGCTTGTTTGTTTAGCTTCTCAAGCGCCTTCATACTGTCTTTGAATTGCTCCTCAAAGGTACTCCAGGCGCAGTGTAACCCCTTTTCGTAATTATATCCAAAATATGCGATTAAAATGAAAGAGACCAATAAGAAACAAAACTCATTTAAAATCCCATCTTTATGATAGGGTTTTCACAAATACCTTTCAAAATCTAATTTACCTAGTCTCATATTCAATTTCCAATACAATTACATCACGTGGAATATCACATTTATACACATATCAAAGTGCACAACATAATTCCCGGCAATCCCGAGTTCCATACCTTTGCTAATGAGTTTACAGGGCACATTAGCCCATTACACTTTCTCAAACAGGGATTACACAATATCTTCTCAAATACATATCCGAATACAGATTCTAAACATATACACATCCTACATAATCCAATATACATCCAAATAGCCAAATATACAGTTATCCTAACAATAACTGATAACCAACTACCAAATCTACAACCTGAAGAAGTCCTCACCGCCCTTGGCCGCTTGCTCCATCCTCGATCCACCTACCCTGTCTAATTGTTGGTAAAGAGGGTGAGATTCTAAAGAATCTCAGTAGGAAACAAATACTAGTATGCATGCAAGATAAGTGTTTAATGCATGACATGCTTGCAATACATAACTCATGCTCATACAATGATATATCTACGTGCTCAATATTTAAACAACATACTGATGGCGATAGTATAAATAGAAACAGAGCTACAATCATTCATATATGTTTCACATAATCAAGCAAAGCAATACATGCATCAATACACAAACACTAATATCAAATACATGCAATAGAGGTAAGTTCCCTACACTTATTCTTTCCACGTATGCTCTAGCATCGCTTACTCACGAACATAGCAAATATCGAACCATGTTCAGGGGATATCGAACCCTATAAAGCAAATCAAGGACATAGGGTCATTCTTTATTCCAAATCCTTAACTTCATAACACTTAAAGTTGGTTATTATCCATAACCTTTAGGTGGCTACTTAAAGCCTAAACACATGCCTAAAGGGTTGGGAAAACACTTGACCAAATACCATCTTCAGAAGTCCAAAATGTCATTTTTGGGGGTTGGCTGCGGCCTATAAATCCACTAGCCACAGGCAAAATAGGTCAGAAACATTTGGGCCACGGTCCATAACCTCTGGCCACGGCCAAGAAAATCCTGTTTCTTGGCCGAACTTACAAAAATCATAACTAATTCCAGAAAAATCGAAATGAGGTGATTCTAATGCCAAATGAAATTTATTTAAGTGCTCTTTATAGGAAAATTATGAGCCATTACCAGAAATCACCACATAATTCCAAAATTACACAAAACTCAACACTACTCCAAATAGAGTCCAATTTTAACATCAAAATTTGGACAACCATAACTTCCAGCTCAGAAAATGAAATGACATAAATTATATGTCTATTTTAAAGCTTGGGATGTGAACTTTAAGATTGGAAAGTTTCATAATTTTTAGATATCATTTTCCTAGTCAAAACATCCACACACACATAGACTACCCAGAACACACTTCCAATGGATAACATTTCCAGTTTTGCAACCAATATGTTCAATCCAATCCAAACCAATTCCATTGACTAAATACCATAACATGACACCATTTTCAACACAAAACACAACCCAATTCCAACAATTACGTTCCACATGAAATTATTCCAAATCAGGGTAAAATTCCACAAATCACAAAACTCAACCACAAATCACAATACTTAGGTCAAAATATTACAAATACTCACCTCTTCCTCTTTCCCATGCCAATTCTTTGATTCCTCCACTTTCCAAATTCTTCAAGCTATCAAACACCTCCTTTAAAAAATCTAAAATCATAGAGATGAAGCTCTCATCACTATGAACAACATTAAAGAAGGGTATTTGAGCATTAGAAGACAAATAGAGCACCATACCCTGACTTCCTTCTTTCTCTTTCCTCCCTCTCATGGACGACAATGGAGGAACAAGAGAGAGAGATGAGAAATGATGAAGATGAAGGTGGGCATACTTTTTGGCCCCCAAAACGTCCAAATAAGGGAGAGAGAAGAGAGGAAAAGTGTTGAAATCTTGACCAAGATCTAAGGGTCCAAAAGTGTCATGTGTCACTCTTGTTTCATCTTCTTGGGCACACATGGAATCTCACACATGGGATTCCACCCCTTTTAATCACATAACAATCAATCTCAACCATTGATCTTTGAGTTACCAATGAGCTTCCTTTTCAGTAATTGATCAATTGGTCGGTAATTTTACCGTTTTGCTCCTGATTACGGCAATTCACACTGAATCACCACCAAACACATCATATCATTCCTTTACAACACAGTATGCGCCCTCCCTCTATTTTAAGTCAATTTAGATAATAATCCATAATTGAACTTAAATACAGGGTTTCAGAGCTGCTCACAACACATATGAATCACATTCGAGTGGCAAATCATATCATATTCTCCAAAAGGGTTTATTTATCAGTAATCCCTCCACTTTTGGAGTCCTTAACCTATAATCGAAATTTGCGATCATGCTAAACCAGGGCTTAGTAGTCTACTTATTTCAGGATTATTCTCTAGCCTAAAACCTCAAAATTTGTGGTATTACGCGCAGGAGAAGGACTTCTTCTTTATCTCGTTACCCCTCCACCGTTTGGACCAGTTGGCATAAATATGCCTCGCACAAAGTCTATGCTCGGCCATAGGAAGAATTTTACTCACGGCATTTAACAATCTCTGCATATAACAAGTATCAATCTTTCCATTATTTAACAAATATCAAATATTATGCATATACAAGGTATACCTTTTCTGTTAAACTAAATGCCAATGGATAGAGAGAATCATTTGCATCAACCCCAACAGCCGTTAACAAGATCCCCCTTGCTTTACCCTTTAAGAATGTGCCATAGATTCCTATAAATGGTCTACATCCAAGTTTTCATCTTACCTTAAACATAAACCCAAACAGATCAAGGCAAATGATTAAACAAAGAGATAGAATTTCTGGCTGAACACTTCAAGCAGAAACAGGGTTCCAAACAACTAAAATAGAAATAAACTCAACTTTTTATGACAATAAATAATTGAACAATACCTTGGTAGTATGGAAACATACCCACATCCTTCAGAAAACACGCCTTCCTTGTTCTAATGCCTCCTCGCTTACCTCTACATTGACATCTGACCTTGGATTTGTCACTTTAAGTTCATTACAGTAGGCTTCTAGCTTAGCAAATTCAACCACATAACTACCATCCATTTCAGACATTATTTTCCTCTTTGCCCTCTTGCATTTATGTGTGCCTACGTGAACTCTCAACTTGTGCTGAACCTCATCTTTCACCTCACTAAGTTTGAATTGTGCCCTATTCTGAATTTTCTCCTTAAAGGGTTTAGCCAGAAATTTTGTACTTGCCTTATTGTTCTTATAAACCCTTGAACACATATGCTCACTAACCAACGTCTTCACCTTGTATCCCACATTATCCCCATCTTTAGATAATATAACCTAAAAGGATAGGCCACTTCACATGTAGCAATCAATAGTTTCTTGCTACTTCTACTTATTTTCACATTATAGCCAATTTGGATTGCATGTCTATCTAGGGCCCTCCTCAACTCACCCTTGTCCAAGAATGTCATACCTACCATGAAAAAAGGCCTACCCCGCTACCCATCTAACTCATTAAGCCCATTGCTCTCTTCTAGACGCCCATCAATATTGTCATGGTCCATATCGTCTTACTCCACATCACTTTTACTTCTATTGTAGCCATACGACACATCATAATCATCTAACAAACTCTCCTCAGTATTTATGCTATCACTCTCTTCCATATAGCTCTTACCTTCACTATCTGAGCCATCATCATTGTCATCCTCACTTTCATTATACCCCCCGCCTTCATCCAACCCACCAACTCTAGCCTTTTTACCTCCAACATCATCAAACCATGTTCCATTAATTTCTTCAATTCTATTAAAGTGATCCACAAGTTCAATATGTCCTTCAACATCGTCTATGAATCCAATGTCATCTAAGTCTTCTAGGAACTCAATTTCCTCTTGCTCTGTAACTCTTTGATTAGCCTCATGCTTTACAACATTTACATTGACATCTTCATCTACCAAATTCTCATTTAACCCTTATATCAAATAGCATTGTCGAATAAGCATTTAAATAGAAAAAATATGGTCCCTCCATCACAAAACGAAAAGAAAAACACTTCAGAACAAATAGTGAGAGAAGACAACGATGAATTTAGATCTTAAAAAAATTGTGTCTTCAGAAAAATCGCATTTTAGAATATAATATTGTTACCATTACGTAGATCTTAGAAAGGAGAAGAAAAAGAACCCATAAATGATATGGAAATATTACCATAAGTGTTTATTTTAAAAACGAAAGAAGTTTCCTTCAAAACTTTGAATCTAGGTTCAAAGAAAACTCCAGCTTGAGGACACGAAAATGATATAGGTATGAAGATGAAAAGGATACGATTCAAATGAGCCAAGTATTGCCAGGAACTACCACTTGAGAACGCCGGAAAATGCAAGGAAGCCATCAGATTGATGGACCCGACCTGTGCTCTAATCGGGTCTCACGTGACCCGCTTGAAGGTTGAAAACAACCTCCAGGGGCGAAACGGTGTCGTTCTATTAATTTAAAACAAAACTAGGTAGCAGCTAGCAGATTGTGGGTTGTGGACTCGGGCTTGGGTCGGGTTATATGGTTGACCTGATCTAAAAACAAATAAAAAAAACTGGCAAACTTAAAAAAAAGCTGCCATGTGGCAGTGGCAGTTGGTGGAAGATCCCATGGCCATGTGGCAAACACCATTTGAAACTTCTTGGCATGTGGACTATGGATTTTCAGCATGTGTAATGTTTTAGAATCTCCGTGGCGACGTGTGCTGATGTTGAGACTAGGATACATCTGGATTTTTCAAATTTTCTAGAATTTCCTCTTCCTCGTCCTTTTAGGGGCACGTGAAGGTGCATTTTAACTCAGATTGAGACATGGTTTGTTTCTAAAAATCCCTAAATTCAAGATCTTCATTTTGATATATGTTTGAAATTTTTTATAGTATGTTTAAATATGTTTAAAGGCATTCAGTGTTATCTCAAATAACTTTTTATGCGTTTAAAATTCCTAAAATATTTTAAATAATTCATAATACTTTTATTTGAGATAAATATAAACTTGAAGAGTTTTGAATATATTGAACCAAAATATTTTATTCTTTTTTGGATGATGACTATATTGAAAAACACTTTCCTAAGTATGAACCATTTTTATAATGGATTAGAAAGGAGAAAAGTATTTATTGTTGCCTCTAAATAATGATCCAAGCCTAAATTACTTAGAGTAATGACATCATCTGAGTGATAGATGAAAGAGGAATTTGCTCATTTAAATTTGACCCTGAAACATTTCCTAGAAGGAGAAGATCCTAAAGAGGTTAAGAGGAAAATGATTCAAATTAAAGTTCATTAAAACCTGAAATTGAATAAGAGGTGTAACCAGAAAGAAATCCAGATGATAAACCTAAAGAAAGACCTGAATCTCTTGAATCTTAAGAAGGTGAATGTTAAAATTCATATATGAAGAAACCTCACAGAGATGAAAGTGAGGATTTGATACTAAACAGACAATATCAAATCACAAAGAAAGGGAATCTCAAGGAGAAACTTCCCAATGCCAAAACTTTGGATCATGGTTAGATTTAGGAAAGTGATGCACCTCAGAAGGTTAAGTCCAATTCATGAGTGAAAATGAGCCTTAAGCCCAGTCCAAACCCCAACATTAGAAACTATAAAAAACTTGAAAGCAAATGCTACTTAATGTTTCCTTGAATAAACAAGGAAAAACTACATAAGACATCTGAGATATCTCTTCAAGAAAATAGAGAAACTCCAGAAGATGATTAAAATAACATATGACATAAACTTTTCCAGCCTTAGAAAACAATGGTTATTGTGCTCCTTATCAAATTGTGTTTGAGAAATAAATAAAATTCTCCCCTTGAAGATTTGTTTGGCTGAAGATTAAGAATAAAGAAATGAGAAGAATATGAAACCATAGAAAACTATTGAATTATCCCGAATTCCCTGATAATAAGACATTATGAACATAATAATGCTTTAAGAGACATGAAGAAGTAAATGTCAAACACTCTTTATGAGTGGAAGCTCTTAAAAAATGAGTATTCTAAGAGAATCATATGCTCTATCTAAGTGGGAGCTAGTTTCATATGCTCTAAGTAGGAGCTAGCAATGTGCTCTATCTAAGTGGGAACTTTTAGAAATTGAGCATTCTGATAGTCATAATTGAGCATATTATGTGAAGTACTTGTATAAAATTCTTGATAGATGATAGTGGCATTACAGGAATCTGTGTGATGGGAGGTACAAACATATTCTCCTAATCATAAACCCAATGGTGTTAATACCTTTATAGTCAAGAATAATACAAGTACATGACATTGTGTACTTCAATGTGCTATAAAAAGACATTATTGGTTCAAATCAATTGTAATTAACCCTATGAGTGGAATGAATTAAGTGACTAAGCCAAGGAAGGCTTCCAAGAACAAACATGTTAATTAACAAACTAAATGGGGACAATTGTGATATCTGGCATTAATAGGTCTTATATAAATAAAAGATGTTGTAAAGCTATTGACTTGGGTTAAATGGCACTAAAGCTGAGAATATGCTTGGCAAATAAGAGGTTAAGAGACCAATATGGCTATGAAAAGGGAAACTTCATAACATTAATTGCCCTGTGTATGCTATACTTGATAAATGCATGTATAAATGTGAAAGAAATTCAACAGCAAGGCCATGTGTAAGGTAGCACCTATATGATATAACCAACATGACAAAGAAACTGAAAGAAGCTGAACATGTATTGTCTAACGAACAAGTATAGATTGTTCATCAAGATGCTTTTTTCTATGTAGGAGCTCATGAAAGTCAATATGACCCATAGTAAAAACATTATTACTTTCAATGATGTATTGAAGTACTTGGGGCTTGGAAATAAATGTCTAAACGTTTGTGAGTCCTCTGGTCAAGCTCACCCCATAGGGGAGGCCAAGTCCTCCACACTCTAAACCCAACATTAGGGAAGGTAAGAGATTCCAGAAAAGAGATAGAAGGATAACCCTAAGTTCAAAAATGGGTAAGAAATTCTCCCAGCAGAAGGCTAACCTAAGTGAGGTTAAATGCTTTTCCTATTAAAGAAACATCCATTTTGAAAAGAATTGTTCCAACTAAGGGAACACAAAAGGACATAAGCTCCATGAATAATGATGATAAGGATTGAAATTCTTTATAGAACGTTCTCTATTGTCAAATCTAAGTAAGAAGCTTAGTGTTTGTGGTAACATGAGGATTGAGGTAAAAGGCATAAGCGCCTACAAGTCCACTTTATGGAGTAGAACGACCTTAATTCTCTATGATGTGCTTGATGCACTGGTTCAAATGAGACTAAGTTGTTGTCTCATGTCGTGTAGATTATGGGTTCAACTGATTTAAATATTCATGATTTTATGATGCTTATATATAGTTCTGATTCAATTTTCTATTTATGAGATTTCTTTAAGTTGAGCATTATTGGTGACTCTCTATGCTTAGTTGCTTTACCACTCTCTATAATTTAAGTATTGACTTGACTACGTATCATGCTAGACAAGGACATAGGAATTACGACCAAAATTAGCATAATGAGGATTGCTAAATTTAATTTCCAATATGAAGTTGTCCTTGTGATAGTCTAGCAAGTAAAGCAACATGAAAATATTTATAGTAAATGGAAAATAACTGTATTTCCATTACGATTATTTCACTATGATAAATTTGGTAATGAGTATGCGGGCAAGGCACAGAGCTAAACATTTTATAACTCTTATTGATGATTATTCATGATATGATCATACTTATATAATTTTGCGTAAGTATGAAGTTTAAGTATTTTGGACTGTGAATTGATAAGTTGCAAAATCAATCAATTAAATCAATAGGAGTTTTGAGATCCTATGTATGAACTAATCAAGGTTGTGAATGATCAAATAAGCTCAGTCACAGAAGAAAGACAGTTAGATAGCTAACTATCTGATACACTCCACCACCGTATGGAGTCATTACAAGACATAATGAAATATTATGAGACATGGTTATGTATGTGATGGTTTAAGCTCACCCACCAAATGTGAGTGGGAGAGTATTGAGGTCCACTTTTGGTGGATTAGTACACATATTTGTTTTTCATCAAATATGTGTAGTATTGAACTTAACCATATACCCTCTAAAGTGGTCACTACTACACTCTATAAGATTTGATTTTTTGCAGACCATAAGAGTCAGTTGCACATTCCCATTATGATTATAAGTGAGAGCTCATTAGAGTGGAATCTTCACTTTTTCATAAGTGAAAAGTTAGAATTCTGACTAAAAAGAATTAAAAGTTACCATATTTATTATGTATCAGTTTTCAAACAAGGGCGGAACTGATGCCTATGTGTCTCTTTAAGAGATATATAGACAAGGCAATACAGAACCAGCCGGTGATTCTCAATCGTCCTGGTGAGTGGGAGCTTAGAAAAGTCAACAAAGAGACCTATACATGAGAAGCAAGAAGCTCCAACAAGAAAGAGTAATTGAGAAAGGAGTTTATGGCTGCTCTAAAAGATAAAGGCATGTTCTGTACAAAATTCCTGCTAAGGAAAAATGGAAGAAAGTAATGATTCATTAAGAAAGAATCATGTTTGAGAATTAGTTGATCCAATCCGAGATAAGAGGCTATTTAGAAGTAGTTAATTTTGAAGACTAAAGAGTAAGAGTGGATAGATCAATTAGCAGATACAAGACTCATTTGATTACAAAGGGGTAAGCATAATATAATGGCTTTCATCTTACCTGGTTGTGCATTTTAATCAGACTTATTCTGGCAACATTTAACTGTTTAAATCTAGATACACATTAAGATGATGTAAAACCTGCACCTTGAAGTGGTGATATGGATGACAAAATCTATTTATAATGATAATTAGATTTCACTAGAAGTGGTATTTGAGGTTTCATAGGGGGATAACCTCCTATGTTTTTTTGTAAAGATCCTTTTATGGATTGAAGCAATCATCTAGACAATGATGCATAAGGTTTCATAAGAGAGATAATCTAATGTAGTTTTCAAATGGTTGAAGAGAATACTTGTCAAGTAATTTTTTTGATAATATCGTTTTAAATGGATGATATACTATTGGCCAGAAATAGCTTGAATATAGTAGTGCATGTTAAAGAATGGTACTTATAAATTCTGAAAAGAAATGTATGGGTAAAGCAATATATATTCTTAGACTTGAGATATGTTTCGACGTCTGCTACTTTAGCATTTTTCCTATATTCATGGTCGATACGATCTAAAGGCATTATGTTAGGTAAGCAATTGATTCATATTGAAATGATATATGGGCGAAAGAAAGATTACTTGGAATATACATACTTATGCTTGTGTCTGAAACCGGTCCCCTATGATGTTATTTGGGTAATTTCATAAGTGTGGATACCATGCATATGAGAAAGGCAATTTGAGTTTTATCTTGACTCAAGAGAGACTAGATTGGCATGAAGAAAGTGTATATGGGTTAAAATCTAGGACATATAAGGCATTATATTAATATGATCGAGCTGCACTACAGGTTATTTTGTGCTTGTCTCGGTGAAAGGGATTTCTAGTACAAGATACCCAAATGGAGACGTCATGCCTATGTGGTTACAGCAGAGCAACTTGTAACACCCCAATTTTTGATTAAGGGCTAATGGCATTGAGATTTATTATAAAATTGTGTAATTAAATATTTTGGGAGAAATATGATGTGAATTTGGTGTAAATGTGTGTGGTATTAGAGATCAAGGGATGAGATGTTGTCAAGTGGCATTATGGTGGACCATAGGAGGGGCATAAGAGACAAAAACCACTTTTCTCTCTCTCCTATCTCTCCTATGCATTTTTGGGGGCATGGGCAAGGGAAAATTGTACTTCATTCATCATCATTCCCCATCCCTTCCATCTCTCACGTTCTCTCTCTCCCATCTCTCTCATTCTTGCTCTCTCTCTCTCTCGTCAGCCATGGAAGGTGAAAGGAGGAGGAAGAAAGCTTGAAAAAGGTAAGGAAAATGATCTCTATTGCTCAAACTCCCTTCATTAAAGTTGATCCTTGAGTTAAGAGCTACATTTCTATGGTTGTAGCTTGTCCATTGGTTGTGGTTGGTGATCACACGAAATTTTGGAAAGTAGTGAATCAAGAACTCTCTTTGGAGAAGTTGATAAGGTGAGTAAGACCTATCTATCTATCTAAGTTTCATACCATTTGAAATAGTTTGAATTTTCTGGAATTTTGGGCCCATTTTCGAAAATGAGGGCCATTGGGAGTTTGGTATGTGTTTGATATGGAATTTGTATGTTTGGAATGCATTTTGGATAGATAGAATTGATTGGGTTTGAAATTGTTAAGTTTGGAGATTTTGAGAGTTTGGTGTTTAATGTTACCCCAAAACCAAAGCATGATAATGGAATAGGATTTTGGTGATTTTGACATTTCCATTGGATTCCTTGAGTGATTTTGTGTGGGAATAAGCTTGGTTGTTGATTTTGGATTCATTTGGATCACTTGGGAAAAATTGGAAATCTGTCTTGTTTGAGCTTTGTTTTTCACTGTCAGTTTGAACGAGCGTTTTAAATGACCAAATGGTGTTGGAAAATCATGAAACTTTCCATTCTTAAAGTTCACATCCCAAGCTTCAAAATGAACATATCTTTTGTGTCATTTCGTTTAGTATTCTAGGAGATATGATTGTCCAAAGTTTGGGATGGAAACATAACTCTGTTTTGGAGTAGTGTTTAGTTTTTGGTGATTCTGTATTTGTGTAGTGATTTCCAGTGATGGGCTATATTTTTCCTTGAAAGAGGACTTATATACCTTTCATTTGGCTTTGGAATCACTCCGTTTTGATTTTTCTACAATTAGTTATGGTTTTTCGAAGTTCAGCCAAGAGTCAGGAAATTTCTTGGCCGCGGCCCATGAGTGGCTGGCCGCGGCCAACGGCCTTCTGACCATATTTTGGCCGCGGCCCAAGGAAGGGCTGGCCGCGACCAACCCCTGTGTTCCAGCACTTTGTGTTTTCAAAAAGTGACCTTCAACCTATTGTTTCCCAACCTTTTAGGGATTTTATTAGAGGCATTTGTGGCCTCTTAAGAGTCCTAAATGATAACCAACTTAATGTATTATGGAAATAAGTAATTGGAAGAGAGATTGATCAATTGTCCCTAATTTGGTATAGGATTTGATATCTGCCGAACGCGTGAGCCCACTGTGCCAAAGATTGTCAGGAAAGATTCAGGTAGCGACTCCTCTCTTATACTTTGTGTAAATGTATTGTATGTTTGTCTGTCATTCATTGTGTGGATACTACTGCTACTACTTTGTGATACCTTGTGCATTGAGATACCTTGTGGAGTTTAGTGATACATTGTGCTTTGAGATGCTTTGTGGTGCGTTGTGCTTCGTATTGCTGCTACATAGTGTTCACCGTGAAAGCAAGCGTTATGCATAGTGATTACAGCGAAAGCTGGCATAGTGCATTGTGATTACAGCCGTGAGTGCTGTCGTATGTGGCGCGAGCCAGAGATCATTGTGAAGCTGCTGAACATAATGAACATACATGCTTTATGTTTATATATTGTATGAGTGACTTGTTGCTACTGGGATTCTTTAGAATCTCACTCTTTCCATATGACTAACCTTTTCAGACAGGGCAAGTGGCTCGAAGGAGAAGTGATTGTAGAGTTGGGATTACTGTATATATATTGTTCATAGTGAATTTTTGATTTGTAATCCCCATTTGGAAAATAGTAAACCCATTCAATATATAGAGTAACCTGGGGTTTGCCGGGATTTTAGTTTCCGCACTCTGATATTTCTTATGTGATTTGATTTCTGAAGTAGTTATATCCGCACGTGAATGTGAGACCCGGAATTATTACGTTTTGAATTGATTTTGAAATACCTCATCCCGAGTTGAGGGATTATAAATTGTTGATTTCATTTTATTGGTCTCTATTTCACTTAAATTTCGAAATCCGGATGTGATTACCGTGAGGGGGTTACACAACTAGTATGAAAGAAGGATAGAAGAAAAAGAGACTTGACCCATAATATTTAATCCACCAAGTGTAAGTGGGAGATGTTGGAATATGCCTAGTCCACCCTTGGTGGATTAAGGCCCAAGCCTGATATAAAAGGGGCTATTATGTAAATATAGACAAATATGGGTATAAATGAAGTATTTTATCTTTATGATTTAAAATTCAAATTAGATTAACTACCCATACATAATATGTAGGAATATAATCAATTTGTGTGGGTCAGTTAAAAGAACACTGTGTAAACCCTACCTTCACAACCGATAATATGGTTTGAAATGGGTCATGAATTAAATGAGAGACCAACGAACAATTTAAAACTCAAAAAGGTCTCGACTTCAAGACCGGATTTGGTCCTGTGATAAAGTGGGCTTTTCAAAACCTTTCACAATATGTTAAATACAATCTCACTTTCACTTTTTGAATCTACTTGGCCTGTATAGTTCGGCTCAATTCGTAAATATCAAATTGCTTAAATAAATTCCTGACAAATGTAACCCCTGCCTTAGTAACCGTAATTATAATTCAAAAAAGCTTAATTAAAATGAATTAGAGACCAATAGATAATTAAACTCATTTCAATCCCTTCCTGACGGTAGGGTTTTCACAAATTCTTTCAAAACTTCATCCCTTCCCTGGTCTCAATTTTCAAGTTTCGAATATAATTACCTGTGCAGTTGGTCGCATTCAAATATATCAGAGTGTATAATAAAGTCCCGGCAACTCCCGGGGTTCATTTACTAAGGGTTTAAAGTTTCCCATATAGGGGATTACAATACCATGCTAAAATAGTATTTACATCCCAAAAATAATATACAGTAATCCCAAAACCAAATGGATAACCAACAACCCAAAAGTAAAATCCCTACAAGGTCCTAGCTGCTTCTGGTCATTCGTTTCTCCTTGGAGCCACTTGCCCTATCTAAAAGTTAGTCAATGGAAAGAATGAGATTCAAGAGAATCCCAACAGTAACAAATCACTTATACCACATATAAGCACATAGCATGCAAGTACATTATCACACAGTACAGCAACACAAACACAGCATATAAGCTGTCACATATACATGTTACCTCACTGGTATACACATATCGCATTGCCTCTCTAACAATGCACATAGCCACTCTGGCTTTCATATTGCCTCTCTGGAAATCGCATTCAAAATCACTACAACACAATGACAAATCAAACATACAATGCATCAAATATAGTATAAGAGCAGGAGTCACTACCTTGTTCTTTCCTGACTTGCTCCGGCATAGTTTGTTCACTACCAGGGCAAATGTCGAACCCTATAACCAAGATTAAGGACTGTGGATCAATCTCTTTCCCAAGTTCGTAATTCCATAACACTTCAAATTAGTTATCATTTGAACTCCTTATGTAACGCCCCAAATTTCAATTAAGGGCTAATGACTTCAAAAGTGATTGTAATTATTGTAATTAAGCACTTTTGAAGAATACAATGTGAATTTTGATTCAAACATGTTCTGATCGATGCCTAAACCCTATATTTATGATTAAGTTTGGAATAATGTCTAATTGGGTTGAATATAGGGAAAGGGTGCATGATTAGATAATTAGAGTGATAGGGATTAGTTGGAAGTGATTTGAGTATAATTGCCATAATCAAGAGCAAAATAGTAAAATTAGAAAGTTACCGACCGATTGGTCAGTTACCGAAGAGGCAACTCATTGGTAAATTGTAGATCAATGGTTGGGATTACATGTCAAGAGATTATGAGAGAGTGATCCAATGCTTGCATGAACATGGAAGGAGTTGGGAAGAAGAACAAGATCATGACACTTGGCTTCATGTGAACCATAGATCAAGGTCAAAGTGTCAAAATTTGCATCTTCACCAACTCATCTCATCTCTCCTCTCCTCCATTTTTGTTCAGCTAGAAAAGGAAAGAGAAAGAGAAAAACCTAAGGTTAGTGCTTTAAATGACCATGAATGCTCAAATACTCTTTATTAACATTGTTCTAGGTGTTGAGAGCATTATTCCTATGGTTTTAGATTTTTGATTAGTGTTGATTGGAAGCTTGAGAAAATTTGGAAGTGGTGGAAATCAAGAATTAGTCTTGGGAAGAAGTTAAGTTAAGCCTTTGGAACCTTTTGACATATTTATTGTGGTCATTGGTTTAGCTTTGAGGATTTTGGATTTTTTCCCTGATTTTGGCTTAATTTCAAAATGTGTGAATTGGTTAGTGTTTAGTGTGAAATTGGTGTCATAGTGTGTCTTTGAGCATTTGAAATTGATTTGGAATGTTGGTTTGGAGTGGTTTGATTGAGTTCTTGGTAAGACATGTGGTGGTCATTGTGTAACATGTCAATCGAGGTTGAATTGGGTTGTTTTGATGATTTCAATGGATTCCTTGTGCAAATTTATGTGGGAATGGTATTTAATATGAATTTGGGAACCATTGGAAGCATTGGTGCAAAACTGAAATGTTGTCCATTGAAAGTCTATTCTGGGCAGTCAGGTTGTGTGAACGTTTTGACTGAGCAAATGATGTCAGAAAATTCTGAAACTTTCCAGTCTTAAAGTTCACATTCCAAGATTCAAAATGGATATATAATTTGTGCCATTTAATTTTGGGAACTGGGAGATATAACTGCCCAAAGTTTGAGATAAAAAATGGACTCTGTTTTGGCGTAGTAATGAAATGTATGTGATTCTGTATTTTTGTGATAATTTTCAGTAATGGCCAATATTTTTCCTAGGAAAAGGACTTAAATAGCTTTCATTTGGCTTTGGGATCACCTCATTTATATTTTTCTAGAATTAATTATCATTTTTTGAAGTTGCCTTGGCCGCAGCAGAAAATCTTGGTTGCAGCACAAAAGTTTTTGTGCACGTTTTGGCTACAACCAAAAATTCTTGGCTGCAGCCTAAAACCTTCTGTGCGTGTTTTGGCTATAGCCAGAGGACTCTTGGCTACAGCCAACCCCCATTTTTCAGAATTTTATGATTTTGAAAAGTGTTTTCCAACCTAGTACTTCCCAATTCCTCTAGGTTTTCATTGAGCCTATTATAGTCACTTAAGGAACTTAGGTGGTAACCTATTTTAAGTGTTTGAAAGTGAGAATTGGGCGTAGAGAATTGATCTGCCATCTTGATTTTGGTGTTTAAGATTTGACATTTGCTATCCTTGTGAGCTAATGGTGCCAAAGGATGTCAGGAAAGAACAAGGTAGTGACTCTTTCTCTTATAATGTGTGTAAAACATTGTATGCATGTTTGTCATGCTTTGTGAATACATAGAGAATGCAGCGAAAGCTGACGCATAGAGTTTACAGCTATGAGTGCTGTTGCATGTGGTGTAAGCCATGATACATTGTAATGCTACTAACCTGACCTTATATGCTATGTGTTTATGCACTGTATGAGTGATTTGTTACTACTGGGATTCTTTTGAATCTCACTCTTTCCTATGACTAACATTTCAGTCAAGGCAAGTGGCTCTAAGGAGAAGCGGACAACCTGGAGCGGTTAGGATCTCTTAGAGACATTTGAGTGGGTTGCTGGTTATCTCTTTTGGTTTTGGGATTACTGTATATGATCCTTATTTTGAATGTAGTGAAGTAATCCCCTTTTTGGGATCTTTAAACCCTCAGTGTAAATATAGATGAAACTCGGGGGTTGCCAGTATTTTTGTTTGACACTCTGATATGTATAAATGTGATTTAGCTGCACAGGTAATTATATTCAGTGTTTGAAAACGAGACCAGGATAGGAAAGAAATTTTGAAAGTTTTGTTAAAACCCCTTTCACAAGAAGGGATTGGAAATGACTTTTGATGATTATTGGTTTCTATTTCATTTACAATTCTGAATTTTGAATTATAATTACGTGTTTAAAGGTAGGGGTTACACCTTAAATGGCTATTAAAATTCTAAACACACACCTAAAGGGTTGGGGAAAACTACCCTGAAGATCCCTTTTTGGAAGCAAAAGTACTAACTTTTGGCTGAGTCACTCGAGTGAAGAAGGCCTCACTCGAGTGATGCTCTCATTCGCACTCGAGTCCTAGCAAGTGAGATGTAGAAATTGTGTACCCGAGAGTACCAACACACCTTGAAGTGGCCAGTTCACTAGAGCACTCTTTTGGGCACTCGAGTGATGACACATAGTCACCCGAGTCCCATGAAGTGAGGTACAGGAAGTGATAACCTGAGAGCAACTAAAATCCCAAAATGACAAGTGCACTCGAGCACTAGCCTTAGCACTCGAGTAACCACCCAATACCCACGAGTTCCCATGTGTACTCTTGACAATTTGCCTGCGAGTGCCAACCCGAGACGCACGTCCCTAGTGCTACTTACACACCCTATGAACTCAAGTGGTAACGCATGCCACTCGCAGATGGGGAAGAGCACTCTTACCTTTCTCCTGAAAAGCTTACTGAACCACTGAAGAGAAAGGAAAAGATCATGCTGCACTAGAGTGAGACCCTACCTCACTCAAGTGAGGCTTATCAGAAGCCAAATCGCAGCAACTGATATAACTTTCCAGACTTGCCCAAGCTGATCCCAATGGTTCAAAAACTCTTACCAAAGCTCATTCTCACCTAATATGTCATAAGGAACCTATAGGGAACCTCAAAACAATCCAATTCCCATTCAATCAACACATACTTCATTTTTAATCAAAATATTACAAAATCCTCCAAATTATTAAATCTCTCAATTCAACTCTAAACTAAATCCATTGGCATCAAGACACTATTTGACACCTATTCCACCCCAAGACACTAGCTAATTCATTTATTTCAAAATTAGGCCAAAATCATGGCAATAATCCAAAGTTCTCAAAACTTAACCAAAAATCACAACAAATATACCAAAATACTACTAACTCTTACCCCTTCTTCTCACTACTATAAAATATACTTATAAAGACCCTAAAGGACGTCCCTTTTTAAGAAAGGGACGTCCAAAATATGGTCAGGTTCAAATTATAGAGATTGGCGCGTCTTAAGACCTTTAAACGTCATAAAAAAAGAAAAAGGAAGCCTTTAGACGTCCCCAGCTCAGCTGGGGATGTTGAAGACACTCACATGCACCAGAAATGACATGACCGGTGCATATGAGGATGTCAGACCCCTTCTTACTCCCCTGCCATCTATCTCTCCTCCTCCCACTTTACTCAATCACTCCCATCTCCATCCCCATCTGCACTTATTTTTTTCCTTCTTTCTCCGTCCCCATTCACTCCCCTGCTGCATGAAACAGAAACAGAAAAACAGAACAGAGAGAATGTGAACACATTGCAGCCAACGTTGACATTGCATATGATGTAAGCACTGACGTTGTGAACAGGGAGGGGGGTTGGTGTGTGGTTGCCGGATCTGACTTTCTCATTATTTAAAGAATTTATAAGGTTATAGTTTTAGTATAAATAGGTGTTTGTTTTTCATTGTAATATGAAGATTTGTAATAAACACATTTGAGTTTGGTTCCTATACCATTTTGGTACCAGAGCTGAGTTCTAGAGAGCCAGAGAACGAAAGAGTGAGGAGTGGGTGAGAAAAAAAAATGTGAGAAAAAGGGGGTGTCGGATTTTCACTCTCTGAGCGTTTTTTGAAGAAACCGACCTCACTATCGTGTTCAGAAGGCCGAAAAACCTAGGAATAGCCTCGGTCACCGCCGCGAAACACCTCCACGCCCCTCCACAAACGTCGCCGGAAAGTCGCCGGAAAAGTCGCCGGAGTTCAGAGGTTGAAGACGACCCAGTCAGCTGCCATGTCATCACTGTTGACTAGTCATCGCCACGCTGTCCAATCAGATTGCGCCATGTGTCATTATCGCCACGCCAGCATCACGGTCAGCATTGCCATGTCACCCAATCCAATCAGTATCCACGTCATCAGTCAACGCAACGTGGACCAATCACTGACTGCCACGTGTCATCAATCCCAGTCAGCCCAACTTTCAGAAATTTCAATTTGGCCCCTAAATTTGGTAAAATTTACAATTTTAGCCCCAAAACTTTCTGAAATTACATTTTGGCCCCAAATTTCTGCCAAAATCACATTTCGGACCCCAAAAACTTTCTGAAATTACATTTTGACCCCGGATTTTTGCCAAAATTACATTTCCATCCTTGAAAGTTAAGAAATTACCTTTCTACCCCATTTGTCCATAAAATTTCCAATTTTATCACTTACTTTTTCGTAAATACTATTCTTACCCTTCCACCCTACACCTAACTTTACAAAAACAATTCAAAAATGCCCCCAAGACGTAGAAACACACGAGATTGAGATGGACGAGATGAGACGTTGGATACAAGAACTGGAAACCATTTTACAAACGCAGCAAGCCATGTTGGAATCTCGCAGTGAATATCCAGATGATTCAGATAATAATAGTTCGTCGTCTACTGACTATCGCCGCCGTCCTCAACAACAATCATTCCGCCTTAATGACATTAAGGTAGATATTCCTAAATTCGAGGGAAGACTCCAACCAGAAGAATTCATTGACTGGCTACAAACAGTTGAACGAGTCTTTGAGTACAAAGAGATTCCAGATGAGCAGAAAGTTAAAATTGTTGCCATCAAATTGAAGAAACATGCCTCCATATAGTGGGAGAATCTCAAAAGAAGGCGTGAAAGAGAGGGAAAGAGCAAAATACGAATGTGGGACAAGATGCGACGCGAGCTCTCACGTAAGTTTCTTCCAGAAAATTATTATCAAGATAATTTCCTTCAGTTACATAATCTCCGCCAAAAGGCTATGTCTGTAGAGGAATATACCAAGGAATTCGAGAAACTTATGATGAAATGTGATATACAAGAAAGGGAGGAGCAAACAATAGCCGTTATCTCGGAGGGTTGAATACTAACATTGCCCATCCAGTGCAGCTCCAACAATACTGGACTCTAGATGACGTCATTCGTCTAGCCATCCGTATTGAGAAACAGCTCCCCAAAAGGTTTCCGTTTCAACCGTCTTCCTCCACTGAAATTCCTTTTGATCGACATGAAACACACATGCATCAGCCTACACAAATGCATCAGCATAACTCTTCAAACAAGCATACACAAGAATATCAGTCTAACTCTTTAAGCAAGCCTCCACCAAAGGCTATCAAGGAATTTAGCTCCAAAGCACCTAAGTGCTTCAAATGCCAAGGGTTCGGTCATATCGCTTCAGAATGTCCTACCCGCAGAGTGGTTACTATTATTGAAGGGGAAACTTTTACAGTTTTTGAAGAAGAAAAGGAGCTCATACCCGACAAAGAACCTGTCTTTGATGAAGAGCCAATTTTTGATGAAGAAGTCATTCCTCCTGATCAAGGTGAAACACTTGTGATTAGACGAAGCTTGCATACAGCCACAGTCAAAGAAGAGCCTTGGCTACGTCACAACATTTTTCATACTCGTTGCACCGCTCAAGGTAAAGTTTGTGACGTCATTATTGACAACGGAAGCTGTGAAAATGTAGTCTCTAACTACGTGGTAGAAAAGTTACAACTACCAACTCACAACCATCCATACCCATACAAGCTCCAATGGTTCAATAAAGGAAGCGCAGTCAAAGTGTCAAAACGATGCCTTGTTACTTTTTCTATTAGAAAAAGGTATCACGATGAAGTTTGGTGTGATGTTGTTCCGATGGACGCTTGTCATCTTCTTCTGGGAAGACCCTGGCAATATGATCGACGAGCTCTATACGACGGTTATGCAAACACATATTCCTTTCAGAAGGATGATGTGAAGATTCAGCTCGAACCATTGCCACCAGATAAACACATCAAAATCAAAAATAAGTCTAAGTCATTTTTACTTAAGCATAAGGTTTCGGATTTATCTCCATTTATTGATGATGATGTTTTTTGTGACTCGAGGACGAGTCTTGTCCAACCCCGGGAGAATGAAACAAAAACGGAAAAACAGAACAGAGAGAATGTGAAAATGAAACAGAACAGAGAGAATGTGAACACATTGCAGCCAACGTTGACATTGCATATGATGTAAGCACTGACGTTGTGAACAAGGAGGGGGGTTGGTGTGTGGTTGCCGGATCTGACTTTCTCATTATTTAAAGAATTTATAAGGTTATGGTTTTAGTATAAATAGGTGTTTGTTTTTCATTGTAATATGAAGATTTGTAATAAACACATTTGAGTTTGGTTCCTATACCACTGCATCTCCTCCTAAATTCATCACTCCGTCCCCATTGATCGGTCTCCTCTCCCTTTCTTGGTTTTTTAATTTCTTTCTCCAAAGCTTCACCACTTCCGTCACCAGGCCACCTTCTTTGCTCTGGGTTTGCAGAGTGTTTTCCCAATTGGATCTCCTCTCCACCACCGTCGGCCTCCTCCAAAGCTTCACCACTTTTCAGGTTAGCATTTTCGTTTTGAATAAGATCACAGGGCGTTTTATTATTCTTTTTATTATTAGTTTTTTTATTATTGAATAAGAGTTTTTTTTATATTTTTAGTATTAGTTAGAGGTTTTTTTTATTACTCTGTTTATGCGTTTTGATTAGGTTGATGATGGTAACTATTAGGTTTATTATGTGGAGGTTTATTAGGCGGATAGTTATTAGGATAGTATTGGATTTGTTTATTAATTTTATAATTTTAGTTATATATATCATTATAGTATTTTATATTATACCTTTTGCTTTTCTACATTCTCTTATATTTGACAGAATTGGTTCATTTTCACACTTGTTTTGGTTATACAATTGTAGATTCTCTGTAACAGTGAGCTAATCCTTTGAAAATAATACAGAGATAGATTGAATTTTAGTACATTTACATATGGTTCTAAGTGATTATCTCACAAACTGTGTGAATCAAAGTGACGGAAAGGAAAAGAAAAGAATTTGGCACATGATAATGCTTTTAATTAGTAGGGAAAGGAAAGGAAATGAGAAAAGAATAAAGAATAAAAAGAAACTAAAAAAGTAAAAAAAAAATCTTGTAGACACACATTAAATTTTTTTTTTTTTTGCCATAAGACACACACATTAATATATATATTTAGTGCTAGAATTAGGCAATCTTATTGTAACTTAGTGTACGTAGACATTAATATAAGAAATCCGCGTACTTGCATTTTTTTTTTTTTTACAATTTTTCACTAAATTCGCGTACTTGATTTAATAATTTGGTTGCTAAAATATAAGTGTATTATGTTTGTGCTTGGTGCTGGAAGCTAAAGTTTTGTTTCATTTAAATTAAGCTGAGATGGTTTGTTATTTTGATTTTGGGATGTCTCAATTTAAGGGGAAATGCTGTCAAAATTTTGAAAAACCAAATAGTAAATGGCATTCCTAGTGTTGACAATTATTCTTAACTTGAGTGTAAATGGGAATGACGTAGGTGGTAATAAAATGGATCATAGTTAGATAAATGTTTTGAGAACAAGTGAAGAATATGAGAATGGGGTTGAAGAGTTTATTGAATATGCTAGAAGGAATGCTCCAGCCAGAAATGGCATGTATTTTTGTCCTTGTGTCAATTGTTTAAATGAGAGAAGACGGGATGTTGAAGTTATAAGGGATCACCTACTTTGTGATGGAATAAATCTTCGATATACAAGGTGGATATGGCATGGTGAGGAAGTAACTGATTGTCTGTTACACAAGAAGGAAGCTGTGGATGTCATAGATGAAGATACAATGGAGAGAATGATTCATGATGTTGAGGTAGAATCCTTTGCGCAGTCGCATGAATATGACAACCTGCGGAGTGATGCAGAGACACCGTTGTACCCAGGGAGTAAATACACACGGCTGACAGGAACATTACATTTGGTGAACTTAAAAGCAACTTGTGGGTGGACCGATAGTAGTTTCACATTGCTGCTTGAACTGTTGTGTGATATATTTCCAAACAATAATTTGCTTCCAAATCGTATGTATGAGGCAAAAAAAATCCTATCTACGATGGGTATGGAGTATAAAAAGCTTCACGCTTGCCCTAATGACTATGTACTGTACAGAAATGAGTATGAAGGTCTGAGTGAGTGCCCTAAGTGTCAAACTGCATGATACAAAGTGAGGAAAAATGGTTGTTGTGGTGATGCGACAACTAAAAGGCAACCTATAAAGGTTCTGTGGTATCTTCCAATAATACCACGCTTTAAGCGTTTGTTTGGGACTGCAAAAAAAGCGAAGAAGTTAAGATGGTATTCGGATGATAGAATATCTGACGGAAAATATCTTCGGCACCCGGCTGACTCTCCACAGTGGAAGAAAATAGATGAAATATTCCCTGAATTTGGCAGTGAGCCGAGAAACCTTCGGCTTGGGCTTTGTACAGATGGCATCAATCCGTATGGAACTCTTAATAGCACACACAGTGCGTGGCCAGTACTCCTTGTAATATACAACTTGCCTCCCTGGCTTTGTATGAAACGCAAGTATATGATGCTTTCTATGATGATTTCTGGACCAAAACAGCCAGGAAACGATATCGATGTCTACTTAGCGCCTTTGATTGAGGACTTGAAGAAGTTGTGGGTGGAAGGTGTAGATGTGTTTGATGCATATAAGAATGAGTCCTTCAAGCTACGTGCAATGATTTTCACCACAATAAATGACTTCCCTGCGTACGGGAACCTCTCAGGGTACAGTGTGAAGGGGCATAAAGCATGTCTGATCTGTGAAGCAGACACTCACTTCCACCAACTTAAACATGGAAGAAAAATGGTCTACCTTGGTCACAGGAGGTTCCTTCCTAGGTTCTACCCGTATCGTAGGTTAAGAAAGCATTTTAACGGCTTGCCGGAGCATGGAATGGCTCCAAAGGCATTAACCGGAGAGGAAGTTTACAGTCGGGTTAAACGTATCAATGTCTTCCTCGGTAAGAATCAGAAGACTTCGGGTGAGAAGAACATATGAAAGAAGAGATCAATTTTCTTTGATCTTCCATATTGGCATAGTCTTGACGTGAGACACAGTATTGATGTAATGCACATGGAGAAAAACATTTGTGATAGCCTTGTCAGTACGCTTTTGCACATTCCAGGGAAGACCAAGGATGGGATTAGTGCGAGACTAGACCTTGTTGATATGGGAATAAGAGAACGGTTACATCCACAGCTAAGAGATGATGGTAGGAGGGCATACATGGAGCCAGCAGCGCATACACTATCAAAAGCGAAGAAACGAAGTTTGTGTGGGTGTTTGCATGAAATTAAGGTACCACAAGAATATTCTTCGAATGTGAGAAGGTGTGTGTCAATGGACGATTTGAAGCTAGTGGGAATGAAGTCCCATGATTATCATGTGTTGATGCAACAACTGTTACCAGTAGCTATTAGAGGTATTATGAAAGATGAAGTTCGAAGCACTGTGACAAGATTGTGTGTTTTCTTTAATGCTATCTGTAACAAAGTCATTGACACTAAAAAGCTGGATGAACTGGAAGCTGAGGGTTATATCATATTGTCCCAATTAGAGATGCCCTTCCCTCCTTTATTTTTTGATATAATGGTGCATTTGATAGTTCATTTGGTAAGGGAGGTAAGGCTCTACGGTCCAGTTTACCTGAGGTGGATGTACCCTTTCGAGCGATACATGAAGATCTTAAAAGGGTACTCTAAAAATCCCTATCGACCAGAAGCCTCAATAGTTGAAAGGTATGTTGTTGAAGAGGCTATGGACTTCCACAGCGATTATCTATCAGGGAAGAAGGAGCAATCTCGACATAAAGAGGGGAGGAGCAAGGGAACACGAGGACTGAAAGTGAAGACTATGCCTGTCACACCCCACCGCCGTCTCACCCACTGGGCCACAACGGTTGGTGCCCTCTCCCACCAGCCGGGTGCGGAGAGGCTGGGTACACTACGTCGACCCAGGACTCACAAGAGTCCCTCGCTCCCCAAGCGAGATTTTTCGCCTCAGTGGGAATCGAAGCCACTACCTGGGGGTAAGTAGCGCCTCAATGCATTCCCACTACCACTTGAGCAAGTTGCTCAAGTGGTAGTGGGAATGCATTGAGGCGCTACTTACCCCCAGGTAGTGGCTTCGATTCCCACTGAGGCGAAAAATCTCGCTTGGGGAGCGAGGGACTCTTGTGAGTCCTGGGTCGACGTAGTGTACCCAGCCTCTCCGCACCCGGCTGGTGGGAGAGGGCACCAACCGTTGTGGCCCAGTGGGTGAGACGGCGGTGGGGTGTGACAATAAAAAGGCGCCTTTTTATTGTAACACCCCACCGCCGTCTCACCCCACCGGGCCACAACGGTTGGTGCCCTCTCCCACCACACGGTGCGGAGCAGGATGGGTCAAGTCCGTTAGACCCACTACTCACAAGAGTCCCCCGCCCCCCTGGCGGGATTTTTCGCCTCCGTGGGAATCGAAGCCACTACCTGGGGGTAAGTAGCGCCTCAATGCATTCCCACTACCACTTGCCCCATTAATTTAGCAGAGATAGTATGCACATATAGTCACAAAACTCATATATATATCCATGTCAATAAAACATACATGTGCATACACAACAATCATTCACAGATAATCTTCTATCCCTACTACTATCTAAGGGATCTATCCTAGCAACCTCTACCCTTGCCAGGAACTATAGCTCTGATACCAAAATGTAACCCCCTGCCTTAAATAGCGTAATTATAATTCGATATTACGTAATTAAATTGGTTTAGAGACCGTCGAATAGTTCAAAACTCATTTAGAACTCCCTGTGAAGTAGGGACTTTATAAAATTTTCAAGACTTCTTTCCTATTCCGGTCTCAAGTTCAATTATCGAATATAATCACCTATGCAGTTAATTCACATTCATTCATATCAGAATATCTAATAGCAATCCCGGCAACCCCCGGGTTCCATTCATACACAAAAAGGGTTTACAACCTCCATATAGGGGACTACACAACTACGTTCAACTATTCTTTACAACCAACATAATATACAGACACCCTGTCCAACAGGTTTAACCAACATAACCAAAATAAATGTCCCTACAGGATTCTAACCGCTCCGGGTCGTACGCTTCTCCTTAGAGCCACTCGCCCTGTCTGAAAGGTTAGTTAAAGGAAAGAATGAGATTCAAGAGAATCCCAGTAGTAACAAAACATTTATACCACACATAAGCACACAGCATGTAAGCAAATCATCATACAGCAGCAGCACCACAAATCACACTCCACCCTCATCCCCTTTCTCCGCCGGGAAGGCACACCGCCTAACCCGAACCGTTGTTAGCTACTCAGGGACTATTGGCGTGGCAGTGCATACATATAGCCTTATAGCCCATACAGCTATTCGGCTTTCACAAATGGCCCGTCGGCCTCCACAAATAGCCTTTCGGCTCACATAATCACATATATCACACCTTATCCTCATCCCCTTTCTCCGCCGGGAAGGCACACCGCCCTAACCCGAACCGTTGTTAGCTACTCAGGGACTATTGGAATGACAGTGCTAACACAAATCCACAGATGTCGCAGCATACGAATTCATTACAAATCAACGATATAACACACATACAATGCATCATATATGGTACAAAAGAAAAGTCACTACCTCGTTCCTTTCTGACGTTCACTGGCGTAGTTGGCTCACGAGGGCGGCAAATATCGAATCCTACAATTCCAAATGCACCATTTAGACACTTCCATAGTGTTACTTGGGGTTATATGAGTCTATAATGAAAATTTACCAAAAATACCCCAGGGACCCGGCCCGGGCCCGCCGTACCCGGTCCGGCTGTACTTTTCTTGAAATTTTGACATGGGCTATCCTGACATATTTTCGCCCAAGGAATCCATTTCTGGACTCGGAATTATCAAATTCAATGTTAAATTACGAATTTACCCTTGGCAGCCCCACTTTAAGGGTTTTAGGGGCGTTTTCGTAATTATGCTTTTTCGGCCTTTTCCGAAAAAGTGACCAACTGTAACCCCACCTAATTTTCGCCCCTGAACTCAATGGAACCATCAAATCATTGAAAATCCAACTCTAAGACCCATTTCTAGGGCTGGCCGAAATTTATGAGTTCTCCGGGGAAAATCGGGGTTTTACGATTTCGGCTCCGTAAACGCGTTCCTTTCTACTCCTAACCACTTTATTAACCATTACATTAGGTTACAACTAACATTAAGACCCAATTTGGGCAGCATAACCCCTAGGCCATATCATTTCCAAACTTTAAAACCAATGGCAATCCGGCGAAATTTCACCGATTAAATTGCCCACAGCAGCCAGAATAAGCAATATACGAAAGTTTGGAAGTTACCTCAAGCTCCTACTAGCTTTTCCCAAATTTGGCTGAACCCTAGCCTCTTTGAAACACCAAAGTTTGAGCTTCACAACCTTAAAGAATAAAGAGGAGTAGCTTAGAGTCGGAGTTATACGCGTTAGGAGCTAGATCGTCGGAGAAATCGGCTTACCTTGCGAGATTTCTTCCTCTTTTTCTCTCCTTTCTCCAAGCTCTCTCTGACGTTTGTGCAGCTGGAAAAGACGACGGGAAATGGCTGATCAAGATGATGGAATTGCTTTTAATTCCATGTTGATGTCACCTTACCACATGATGATGTCATAATTTCTAATTTCACATTTTCGGATTTTCTGGCAGATTTTCTGCCCAACTTTGAAAAATCATAACTAATTCTAGAAAAATCGAAATGAGGTGATTCCAAAGCCAAATGAAAGATATTTAAGTCCTCTTCATAGGAAAAATATTGGCCATTACTGAAAATCACCAAACAATTCCCAGAATTTCAATCTTTGCATACTGTTCCAGAAAATAATTAATTCTGCTGGGCAAACTTCAAAAATCCAAAACTCTTAGGTCACAAATCAAAATGGTACAAATTATATGTTCATTTTGAAGCTTGACATGTGAACTTTAATACTGGAAAATTTCAGAATTTTTAGACACCATTTGCCTATTTAAAACGTCCATACAAATTGGCTGCCCTGTACAGAGTTTCAATGGACAGAGTTTTCAACTTTTGCACGATTGTTCCCAATGGTTCCAATTTCACAATAAACACTCTCCCCACACGAATTTTCACAAGGAAGCCATTGGAATCATTAAAATATCCAAATTCCCATCACACATTCTCCAAAAGTGTTTATTCAACAATAATTATATCCACTTTTAAAGTCATTAGCCCTTAATCACTTTTTGGGATATTACAATGCCTCGTGAAGAGGTGTTGCAAGCACACCTTTATATCCTGAATAACATGGCAGAAGTTCAACCGTACATAGACGAACACAGAAAGAGATTGAAGAACATGAATCCGAGGAAGAATGACATGCAGATTACTATTGGGCAAAATAAGACATTCATTCAGTGGTTTGAGGAAAAGGTTTTGCATGAGACCGGTGTGTCTGGGACAATAGAGTGGCTAGCCTGGGGGCCTTCGTTTCAGATCATTACTTGGAGCGGTTATGATATAAACGGGTATTCTTTCTATATAAAAGACCAAGATGACCGAAGTACCATGCAAAATAGTGGGGTGATGGTAGAAGCTGAAGCCATGCACTTTTCCAGTTCGAAAGACAAAAACCCCATATTAGCATCCATGGCCTATTATGGAGTGATAGAAGAAATATGGGAAATCACTTACAACAAGTTCAAAGTTGCTTTATTCAAATGTAAGTGGGTTAGCAATAATGCTATGGTAATAGATCAACAATTTGGATTTGTCTCAGTTGATCTTGAAAGAATAGGTTATAGGTGTAATACCCCGAATTTTGAGACTTGAGGCTAGAGAATAAGCTTGAGATAAGTGGACTGCTAAGCCCCAGTTTAGCAAGATCCCAAATTGTGATTAAGGGTTAATGACTCTAAAAGTGGATGTGGTTGGTGATGAATAAACCCTTTTGGAGATTATGGTGTGATTTGGAACCCGATGTGATTCGTATGTGTTGTGAGCAGCGCCGAAACCCTGTATTTAAGTTCAATTATGGATTAACATCTAAATTGACTTAAAATAGAGGGGAGGGCGCATTGTGGAAGAAAAGGAATGATATGGTGTGTTTGGTGGTGATTCAAGAGGAATTGCCGTAATCAGGGGCAAAACGGTAAAGTTACTGACCAATTGGTCAGTTACCGAAGAGGAAACTTATTGGTAACTTCAAGATCAATGGTTAGGATTGATTTTTGCAAGAGATCAAAGGGTGGAATCATGTGTGCATGTGCCTATGTGAGCTTATGGAGGATGTTGCAAGATCATGACACATGGCACTTTTTGGACCCTTGGATCAAGTCAAATGTTCAAAGCTTGCTTTTTCCTTTTCCCTCTCTCTATTAGGTCGGTTTTCATGCTTGTGAGGAGCCAAAAACCTTCTGTGCGTGTTCTGGCTGCAGCCAGAGGGTTCTTGTCTGCAGCCAACCCCCATTTTCAGCATTTTGAGATTTTGAAAGGTGATTTCCAACCTAGTACGTCCCAATCCTTTAGGCTTTCGTTGAGCTTATTTTAGCCACCTAAAGGGTGTGAATGGTAACCAACTTTAAGTGATATAAAAGTAAGGATTTGGAATTGAGATTGATCTTATATCCTTGATTTGGTTTATAGGGTTCAGTATTCGTTTGGATCGCGAGTAAGCGGAGCTGGAGCATACGTGGAAAGAAAAGTGTAGAGAACTTACCTCTCTTGCATGCTTTGATATTTGTGTTTGTGTATTGATGCATGTATTGCTTTGCTGGAGTATGTGAAACATATATGAATGATTGTAGCTCTGTTTCTAGTTATGCTATGGCCATGAGTATGTTGTTGAAACATTGAGCACGCAGATATGTCATTGTGTGAACATGAGTTTTGTATTGCAAGCATGTCATGCATTAAACACATATCATACATGCATATAGGTATTTGTTTCCTACTGAGATTCTCTCGAATCTCACCCTCCCCTACCAACATTTTAGACAGGGTAGGTGGATCGAGGATAGAGGCAAGCAACCAGGGGCAACGAGGCTTCCTTCGGGATATTTGAGTTGGTAGTTGGTTATCATAGTTGGGATGTATATTTGGATTTGGAGTTGTATATATTGTGGAATGTATACTTGGTTATATGTTGAATGAGAATATTTGATTATGTATTTGGAATGAGCATTTGGGTATTTGTATTTGTATTTGAGGAGAACTGTGTAATCCACATTCGAAGAATTGTAAAGGGTGGATGTGCCCTATGAATTCTATGTAAAGATATGAACCCGGGAGTTGTTGGGATGATATTGTTGTACACTCTGATATTTGTTTAAATGTGATATTCCGCGTGATGTAATTGTATTCGAAATTGAATATGAGATCAGGTTAATTAGATTTCGAAAGTGATTTGTGAAAACCTTATCGTGAAGATGGGAATTTAAATAAGTTTTATTCTTATTGGTCTCTAATTTCATTTTTATTCCGTATTTCGGATATAATTACGGAAGGGGGTTACAATAGGGATGAGCCCTTCATTCTAGCAAGCCAGGCGAAACAAGTGTTTTATGTCACAGATCCCGCAAATAAAAAAATTTCCATTGTACTTCAAAGTAAAAAACAGAAGCATGGTGATCCGACCTTCAACCTTGACGACACACCACCTTTCACAATTAATCCACCTACAACAAGTGAAGTAGAATTGGTAGATGATGAAGAATATGCTGTGAGAAATGATCATGGTGAAGGAATATGGGAAACAATCTAGAGTAAGAGCTTAACTTAAAAAATAGTAATGTGTGGTGTTTGTTTTATATCTTGTTAGTTTATTCATTTACTTACAATTTATTCACCTATCTGACAATGATTTTTGTGCTTACAGGAATATGGACAATTCTGGTGACTCACAAAGTGATAGGGACAATGAAATGAATAGGCCTAAACCTGATGCGACACCTGAACCAGTTGCGAGAAGAAGGGTTAGAGGCAGTACAAAAATGCCTGCATTAATAGCACGTCATCACCATCAACAGGAGAGGTTACATATTGACTTTGATGAAAATATGAAACCAATTAGTCCGGAGGAAGACCATTTCATTAGCTACGTAGGTTTTTTGGCTCGTAGCAAAGTTCGCATTACCTATGATAATTGGAAGTTGGTTCCACCAAAAACCAAAGACTTGATTTGGCAACAACTTTTGGTATATAAGTTTTAATACACCTGCATTATATCTTTATTCCTATCGCTTCAAATATAATTAACTTATGTTTTTACCTTGCAGCAAACCTGTGATGTCCCTGACACCGCGGAGATGTACAAGGAGTGGATGACGGAGGTTCGTTTACGATGGAAAGATTTCAAGAATAGGCTCACATGAGATTACATTCGAGGGGACATGAGGGGTCAGGATCCATGTCATGAGTATCCGTTTTTGTCTCCAGAGGACTGGAGGTTGTTTATGGCATCACGAGAAGATCCAAACTTTTTGGTAAGATTTCTGTCATCATAGTGTTTTATTTGAATATAGTTGACATTATTGATTCGGTGTTCGTTGTTTTCCTTTCAAAGGAATTAAGTGCAGTAAATGCAGAGAGGCAAGCAGCTAATAACTATCAACATTGCATGTCTCGTGGTGGTTATCGGAAGCTTGAGTGAAAGATGATGGCATAAGAGTTGGAGAAATTGAAGGAAGCAGCCATATCAGATCCTACCGTTGTGGTCCAGCCCCCGCCACCTCCACCACGCCACAAAAAATGGAAAGCAGGGAGGCTTAAGGGTGGGAAGTACGTAAATCCGACTGTTGCTGAGGTTGCCGCAAGAATTGTAACTAGTTAGAGCATAAGTACAAACTTATTTTTTCATATTGGGAGTGCTTACGATAACTTTTATGCTGCAGGATGAACTGGAAGATCATAGTAGCCAAGGTCCGTTCACTCCAAGTGGACGGATAGACATCTTGTCAACGGTAATTGGGAAGGCAGATCACCCTGGTCACGTTAGAGGGGAGGCAGTGGGAGTTTGTGTCACGAAGTATTTTGGCCGAGCCTCACATCCTTATTCGTCACAAGCTGAACCCAGTAGGGAGCTTGTGGCCAAGATTCGTCAGGAAGTCTCACAAGAGCTCGAGGCCAACCTTCGCGACAAACTCCGACAAGAGCTGTTGCCAGAGCTACGTCTTGAGCCGATGCCTGAGCTACGAGCTGAAATGATGAAGATGTTTAAATCGCAGATGGCAACTACCGAGCGTAGAACCCATTCATCCCCGGTCTTCCACAGCACCAAAGGAAGTTACAACCCGGCGGAGGAACCACTTGGTGACCCTTCTCCCACTCCAGCGTAGAGAGAACCTGCCATCCTCTCTTTGGATGCCTCAGTGCTGCGTGTAGTTGCAGATGCTCTCGTTCACACAGAAGCTACTACCCACCATAATCAGCAAATTCCACAGCATTTATGTAGGGTGACTGTGACGTGTGTTCGAGCGGGGGAAGAAGGTACAGCCATCCCTATTCCTGATGACGAGGTTGCCATGATAGCTCAGGCGAGAAGATCTTTCATCCTTTGGCCTGTACATCTTATTGGCTTGTTACCACCAACACCTCCAATGGTATGGAACTACCTCACTTTTACTTGAAATGTGTTGACATCCTACTAACAGTATGTGTTTTTATGTTCTAAAAAAATGAGCAGGAAGCAGAGAAATGGCCCTTCTTAGCACGACTGCAGCATATCTATAAAGGCATTCGCCAGATTGATTTACATATGCCTATAGGGATTGTGGGCCACAAAACAGAGTATTACTTCACAATTGATAAACAAGATCTTAAACAGTTCATAAAGTTCGAGGAGCTAGATGTTGGATGGGGCAAATTTGCAATCCTGTAAGTTTTTTATTTCCCATTTTTTGATTCATTTAGTTAAGTTGATTTTAACTAGTTAATACATTCATCATTTTAATTCTATTATAGCTCCTTCCGTCGTATATGCATTGACTCTCAGAGAGTTGATTTATATGGATTCTTGTCTCTTGCACATACGACAAGGATTGGGAATACATTGAAAAGAAGGACGAACTATGTGGGCTTCACATTAGCAGAGGACGAGTATCGTTGTTATCTAGCACCGATTGTTCAAGGGTACGCATTTTAATTTTGTGTATTTGAGATTTTTAATAAATAATTGCCTTGCCATCTAACTTCATTTTAATCTGTATATGTTGTGATAGTTATCACTGGAGTTTATGTGTTGTGTGTCCTCGGTCCCATGTTGTTTACTGGTTTGATTCCTTAAATAGAAGACCAGACAAAGAAACTAAAAGCGTCTTCAACACGTAAGTTATTTTTTTGTATTTCATTGCTTCTTGATTCTTGACTTAATGAATTATTCTAATTTATATTGATTTTCATTTTAATGATAGGGCATGCACGACGTATCTAGCGCTTGGCGGGCCACGCGTACGTAGAGGTGGCAAAGATCCGAGATGGTTGTTTCCAAAGGTACGTAGTTTCAAATCAAGTTCTTTTGATTGACGGTCGTTTTAGATATGCCTTTATTAATTTTAACCATTTGCTTTTGATTTATAGTGCCCTCGACAACCTGGCGGCTGGGAATGTGGATATTATGTCTTACTTTATATGTTTAACATCATTCAGAGTGGCATTACAACAGATTTAGAACAAGTAATTGCTTCTTCATTCTCAAAGGATAATATTCTTGGTGTTGTGATTCAATGGCAATTCATTCACTTCATTCATTATTTCATCTAAGCTTATTTTCTAATTTACAGATTTTTGACAATGAAGATGCCTACTCATATAAAGACTTAAATATGATCAGAGACTTTTTGGCTGGAAATCTTCTTCAACGTATACCAGAAGAGTAAAGTCTTTAGTAGTTTGTGTAGGACATACTTTTGTGGTAGTACATATAATTAGCGTTATTGTTGTTGGATATGGATTGGATTTTAGTCTTGGTTATTGTACAAATTGGGGACTTGGATATAGATTGCTGTGTAGTTTGTGTGGCATGTAGTAGACTTGGATATAGATTGTTGTGTAGTTTGTGTGGTTTGAAAGTTTGTGTGGCATGTAGTAGCCTTGGGTTGATCACTGTGTTTGTTGTTGTTTCCATTCTGCTGAACTGCTGTTGTTTTATTCTGTTGTTGGAATCCTATTTCTGCAGTTTACATTTTCCAGACAGTGCAATATATAAAAAGTCCATTTAAAAAAAACTTTCAACGTCCTTAATAAAAAAAGGGACGTGGATAGTGGCTGGCGACACTTTAGATGTTCCCAATTCCAACTGGGGACGTCTAAAGTGGGACCTTAGACGTCCCCAGAAGAGTTGGGGATGTCTAAGGTCCACCTTACACGTCCCCAACTCTTCTGGGAACGTCTAAGGTCCCACTTTAGACGTCCCCAGTTGGAACTGGGGACGTCTAAAGTCTGCCTTCCACGTCCCCTGTTTTATGGACGTTAATGACGTTTTTTTCTACGACCATCACATAGACGTCCCTCTGTTTTCAGACTTTAAAAGGCCAAAAAAAGGGACGTTAAAACCCTTGTTTCTAGTAGTGTCTCCCCAAGGTTGGTTTCTTGATTTCTCAACCTTCAAATTTCTTCAACTACTAAAACACCAACTTTCAAAAATCTAAAACCATGGCAACAAAGCCCTTAACACCATGAATGCTTGCATGATAGCTATTGTTGTAAGTGAACTTAGCAAGTGGAAGGAAGCGATCCCAACTTCCTTTAAAGTCGAGGACACAAGGTTGCAATATATCTTCTAGCGTCTGAATGGTTCTCTCTGACTGTCCATCCGTCTGAGGATGATAAGCCATACTGAATCTCAATTGAGTCCCCAGCGCTTTATGCAATGCCCTCCAAAATCTAGAAGTGAATCAGGGATCTCGATCGAAAATGATATTCTTCGGTGTGCCATGAAGCTTCACAATCTCACGAATATAAATCTCTGCTAGTTTTTTCGGAGAGTAACTAGCATTGATCGGTATGAAATGTGCTGACTTGGTTAACAGGTCAACAATTACACAGATCGCATCATAGTTCTTGACCCTAGGCAATCCCATAACAAGATCCATGATCACACTTACCCAATTCCACTCCGGAATCTCAGGACTTTGCAATAGACCCGGTGGCTTCTGGTGCTAATCTTTACCCTCTGGCATGTGAGACACCGCGCTACATATGTTGTCACATCACTCTTCAAACCTGCCACCAATACATAGATTTCAAATTATGATACATTTTGGTTATACCAAGATGAAGAGTATACCAGCTTTTATGTGCCTCATCAAGAATCTTATGTCTCAACTCCATCTTAAGTGGAACACAAATTCTCTTCTGATAATGAACCAATCCACTAGGTGACAAATCATAGCCTTGAGCTTCTCCCCATTTGATTCTAGCTAGATTACGCTATATCCAGCCATCTTGCCTCTAAGCTTCTTCAATCTCAGCTCTCAAGTCACTTTCCCCTTAGGAAATAATATAGTTGGCACAGACGATCTAATTTGACATATTCAAATCACAAAAATCTTCAATTAACTTCCCCTCTTGTATCATCATTGTTGCTACCAACACCGTCTTTCGACTAAGAGCATCTACGACTACATTTGCCTTACCTGGATGATATTTGATTTCCAGGTTATAGTCTTTTAGCAACTCCATCCAACGACGTTGTCTCATGTTCAACTCTTTTTGGTCTTACAAATATTTGAGACTCTTGTGGTCGCAGTACAGTTCTACCGTCACACTATACAAATAGTGCCGCCAAATTTTCAAAACAAACATAATGGCCACAAGCTCCAGATCATGAGTGGGATAATTCATTTCATGAGGTTTGAGCTGTCGAGAGGCATAGGCTACCACACGTCCCTGCTACATAAGGACACACCCTAATCCCTGCTTACTCGCATCACTGTACACAACATAAGTGAAGCTGGGTTCAGGTGTAATCAACACCGGTGTCGTAGTCAACCTCTCTTTCAATTCCACAAAGCAATTTTCACATTTCTCATCCCACACAAACGGTTGATCCTTCCTCGTGAACTTGGCCATTCATAAAGTAATACAGGAGAAATTCTAGATGAATCTCCGGTAGTAACCAGCAAGACCCAAAAAACTGCGTACCTCAGCAATAGTTTCTGGCCTCTTCTAGCCCAGTACTGCTTCCACCTTACTGGGATCCACACCCCTTCTTGCGAGATAACATGGCCCAATAATTTCACTTTTGAAAGCTAAAACTCGTATTTACTCAGTTTGGCATAAAGCTGCTTCTCACGCAATATGTTCAACACGATTCTCAAATGATGCTCATGTTCTTTTCTCCTCTTAGAGTATACCAGAATGTCATCAATAAACATGACAACAAAATGATCCAGGTATTGTCGAAAAACACGATTCATGTAATCCATGAATACCGCAGGTGCGTTGGTTAGCCTGAATGGCATCACCAAAAACTCATAATGCCCATATCGAGTTCTGAAAGCAGTCTTTGGAACGTCTTCTACTTACACTCATAGCTAATGATACCCCGACCTTAGAGCAATCTTTGAAAACACACATGAACCGAAAATTGATACAAAAGGTCATCGATTCTTGAGAGAGGGTACTTGTTCTTGACGGTAATCTTGTTCAACTCTCTATAATCAATACACAAACAAAGATTTCCGTCTTTCTTTATAACAAATAACAATAGAGCTCCCCACGGTGACACGCTGGGTCTAATGAACCCTTTTTCAAGCAAGTCTTCAATCTGTTTCTTTAACTCCGCCATTTTATTCGAGGCCATACGATATGGGGTTTAGATATAGAACCAACTCCAGGCATAATGTCAATTAGGAATTGAACTTCCCTTTCAGGAGGCAATCTACTTAAATCATCTTGAAATACCTCAGGAAATTCATTTACCATAGGTATACCACTCAAAGTTTCATTTGTCTCCCCTTGCACGGAGAAGAATACTATATACCCTTGGCAATCCTTCTTCAAAAACTTCTCAGCATTAGCTATTGAAAGGAAATTAAAACAAGTATTTACATCCTCATCACTCTGAGGTGCAGGATATACAATCCTTTTATTCCCACAATCAAGCAACACACTGTTTGCTATTAACCAATCAAAACCTAAAATGACTTATAATTGGTGGAGTGGCAGACAAATCAAATCCACAGTGGACTTATTCCCTTCTACAGTTATGACACAATTTAAATAGGCTTCGGCGGTCACAGCCTTGACACCCATTGGCATCGACACAACTAGATCAAATGGCAACTTATGTACATGCATACCCAAGCGCTTTACACAATCATATGTAATAAAATTATGGCTTGCACTCGAGTCATACAACACTCGTAGCCAATTACCATCTAGAAGAATTTTACCTTTGATGAGATCTGGGGACTTTCGGGCTTCCTTATGAGTAATAGCAAATACTATGCCTTGAGTCCTTGATCTCAGTTCTGCCTGTGGCCATTTGCATTCAGTAGAAAAATGCCCCAGTTGCTTACAATTGAAGCATATCACTACTCCTTGATAGGTTCTACCATAATGTTGCTTATTACAATGAGGGCATAACCATAATGTAGAAGCTCTCTGCTATCCATGATTCCCTGGCTGATAGGGCTTTTTACTACTACCCTTAGATGAAGAGGATCCTTGGCCCTTCTGCTTCTGGGAAGTAGTACCCTTACTGGGTTTACTACGGCTATCAGTACCTTTAACCGGATATAAATCTCTTAAATTGTTCTCGGTGATCCTGCATTCCTCCACTGCTTTGTTGAACTCGATAAACTGGTGGGTGGCTAATCTCTTCCTCAATTCTCGCCGCAACCCACGTATCAACATATCAGAACTTCACTCCTCATCATCCATTTTCCGTAGATATGAGGAGTATCTGGATAGCCGGATGAATGAGACAAGTAATCATCAAAGGTTTTTGAATCACCTTCCTTGATTGAAAGGAATTCAGTTTCCTTTTTGAGCCATACCAACTTGGGAAAATATTTCTCATTGAATTGTTATTGGAACACTTCCCAGGCCAATGGCACATTTTTGCTCCTCAACGTTAGGCCGATATTCCACCACCAATAAAATGTATCACCCTCAAGCTTGTAGACTTCCAGGCGTGCCTTCACCTTATCCGGGCACTCAACGACTTCAAATATCTTCTCCAGCTGGTTCAACCAATCTTTAGCTGCTTGGGGATCAAATCTACCTCTAAACACTGGAGGCAGGGGCTTGCAAAATTTTGAGACCCAAAACTGAAGATCCCTTACTTCTCTAGCTGGAACCTTATGTGATTCCTGGTTTGGTCCAGCATGAGGAGGTGATTCAAATGGTCGCACTGATCCTTCTGCAGTCTCCCCATGTCGAATTTCTTCTTCAGTTTCCTCTGGGGTGGATTGAACCGGGTCTTCTCTGTTCTTTGCCCTCTCAACTCTAAGCTCTTCTCTCAGCTCAGTAATCATGTACCGCTGATCTTTTATTAGAGCCATCAGCTCTTGCATAGGATCTGGTGGATTGTTATTAACTTCTTCCACCTCAGGGTCTACTTGCTGAATTTTGGGACGACCTTTTGTTTTCTTCATTCTACAAATAACTCACACCATTAAAATCAAGAATATGTATACACATATATTCACAAATCTCATGTATATATCCACAATCACAAAGCACACATGTGTATACCATAACCAATCATACTCATCTTCGATTCTAAAGGCAAAGAACTAAGGGAGCTATCCTAGCAAACTCTACCCTTGCCAGGAATTATAGCTCTGATACCAAAAATGAACCCCCTACCTTAGTAACCGTAATTATAATTTGAAAATGCTTAATTAAAATAGATTAGAGACCAATGGATAATTAAACTCGTTTCAATCCCTTCCTGATGGTAGGGTTTTAACAAATTCTTTCAAAACTTCATCCCTTCCCTGGTCTCAATTTTCAAGTTTCAAATATAATTACCTGTGCAGTTAGTCGCATTCAAATATATTAGAGTGTATAATAAAGTCCTGGCAACTCCTGGGGTTCATTCACTAAGGGTTTAAAGTTTCCCATATATGGGATTACAATACCGTTCTAAAATAGTATTTACATCTGAAAAATAATATACAGTAATCCCAAAACCAAATGGATAACAAACAACCCAAAAGTAATATCCCTACAACATCCTAGGTGCTCCTGGTCATTCATTTCTCCTTAGAGCCACTTGCCCTGTCTAAAAGTTAGTCAATGGAAAGAATGAGATTCAAGAGAATCCCAATAGTAACAAATCACTTATACCACATATAATCACATAGCATGCAAGTATATCATCACACAGTACAATAGCACAAACACAGCATACAAGCTGTAACATATACATGTTGCCTCACTGGCATACATATATCGCATTGCCTCTCTGACAATGCACATAGCCATTTTGGCTTTCATAATTCACAGAGTACATTGCCTCTCTGGCATTCACATAGCACTTTGCCTCTCTGGCAATCGCATTCAAAATCACTGCAACACAATGACAAATCAAACATATAACGTATCATATATAGTATAAGAGTAGGAGTCACTACCTTGTTCTTTTCTGACTTGCTCCGGCACAGTTCGTTCACGACCAGGGCAAATGTCAAACCCTATAACCAAGATTAAGGACAACGGATCAATCTCTTTTCTAAGTTCTTAATTACATAACACTTCAAATTGGTTATCATTTGAACTCCTTAGCTGGCTATTTTAAGTCTAAACACACACCTAAAAGGTTGGGGAAAACTACCCTGAAGATCCTTTTTTGGAAGCAAAAGTACTGACTTTTGGCTGAGTCACTCGAGTGAAGAAGGCCTCACTCAAGTGATGCTCTCATTCGCACTCGAGTCCAAGCAAGTGAGACACAGAAAGTGTGTACCTAAGAGCACCAACACACCTTAAAGTGGCCAGTTGACTCAAGCACTCTTTTGGGCACTCGAGTGATGACATATAGTCACCCGAGTCCCATCAAGTGAGATGCAGGAAGTGATAACCTGAGAGCAACTAAAATCCCAAAGTGACAAGTGCACTCGAGTACTAGCCTTAGCACTCGAGTGACCTCCTAATACCCGTAAGTGCTAACGTGCACTCTTGATAATTTGCCTGCGAGTGCCAACCCGAGGCGCGCGTCCCTAATGCTACATGCACATGCACTCGAGTAATACCCTATGAACTCGAGTGGTAATGCATGCCACTCAGAAATGGGGAAGAGCACTCTTGCCTTTTACTTAAAGACCTCACTGAACCACTGAAGAGAAAGGGAAAGATCATGCTGCACTTGAGTGAGACCCTACCTGACTCAAGTGAGGCTTATCAGAAGCCAAATCGCAGCAACTGATATAACTTTTCAGACTTGCCCAAACTGATCCCAATGGTTCAAAAACTCATACCGAAGCTCATTCTCACCTAATATGTCATAAGGAACCTATTGGGAACCTCAAAACAACCCAATTCCCATTCAATCAACACATATTTCATTGTTTATCAAAATACTACACAATCCTCCAAATTATTAAATCTCCCAATTCAACTCCAAACTAAATCCATTGGCATCAAGACACCATTTGACACCTATTCCACCCCAAGACACTAGCTGATTCATTCATTTCAAAATTACGCCAAAATCAGGGCAATAATCCAAAGTTCTCAAAACTTATCCAAAAATCACAACAAATATACCAAAATACTACTAACTCTTACCTCTTCATCTCCCCTAGGTTGGTTTCTTGATTTCTCAACCTTCAAATTTCTTCAACCACTAAAATACCACCTTTCAAAAATCTAAAACCATGGCAACAAAGACCTTAACACCATGAATAATATTAAAGAAGAGCACTTGAGTATTAGAAGACATCTAGCAAGTCAAAATCTTACCTTTACACTTTATCTTTCCTTCGCTTGCTCAATGAAAATAGAGAAATGGAGAGAGAGAAGATGAAATGATGATGATGCAGATTTTCCCCTCATTTCCATGCTCAAAACCGACTTGGAGGGAGAGAGAAAAGAGAAAATGGAGTTTGAACATTTGACCATCATCTATGGTCCAAAACCTGCCACTTGTCATGATCTTGGTTCACGTTCTATGATCACACATGAACTCTCATGCATGGAGTTCCACCCTATTGATCACTCAATCCTAGCTATTGATCTCAAGTTACTTATGATTCTTCTCTTCGGTAACTGACCAACTGGTCGGTAAATTTACCATTTTGCCCTTGATTATCACAACGTTCATTAAACTATCTTCAAACATATTCATATCACAATGCACATCATATCCTTCAAAAGTGTTTATTCATTAATAATTACATCACTTTTGAAGTCATTAGCCCTTAATTACAGTTCAAGATATTACAACGAATACTCGGGTTTCAATCATTAACTATAATGGTTTATAGGGTATGAATGCCTACTCTTATTTTCCCATACCGGGGATTACAGATAATTACACAATTCTACTACATCGGTCTACATTTACATATACAATCATCCCAACAAGTGATAACCAACATAAAACTAATCTCCAATCTACGAACTCTAGTCATCCTTGTATACCCGCTTCTCCTTTGATCCGCTTATCCTAGCTGTAGGTTAGTACTGGAAAGAGTGAGATTCATAAGAATCTCAAAAGTAACGTTTTCACTTATATGATATATAATAAACAAAGCATGTAATCAATTATCACAAAGTAGCAACACAACAGCATCCACAGCAGCAATCACATGTGTGACTTTCGACGCATAAATGACAGTTTTCATTGTATTCACAATAACGACAACTTCCGCTGTATTCAGCTACCATATTAATGCGTGACTTGAGTCATAAAGCGACAGCCTTTGCTGTAATCACAATGATGCGTGACTTTCATCACAATAACTTTCACTGTGTTTAGCTACCACATTGATGCATGCCTTACGTCACAACAGCTTTTGCTGTATTTATAATCCCAACAACTTTCACATTCATCACAATTCAATGATAAGCACAAACATACAAGCATTATACATTATATAAGAGAAAGAGTCACTACCTTGTTCTTTTCGTTGGCGCTCGGCACCAATTTCTCATGCTTAGGGCGGATATCAAGTCTTACAAATCATAATCAAGGACGACGAGTTATTCACTCTTCCCACTTTTCAAGCAACTGCAAAACACTTAGGGTTGGTTACCATTTGAGACCTTTTAGTGGCTTCTAGAAGCTAAAACAAAATCCTAAAGAGTTGGCTAAAACTAAATAAGAGACAATCTTTTGAAGGTTCAAAATGTAGATTTTTGGATGTTGGTCGCGGCTAAGAGATAGTTAGAAAGATTTGGGTTGCACCCAAGAACCACTAGCCTCGGCCAAGGACTCTTTGCCCATGGCCAAAAACAGGTTAGAGAGTTTTGGACGGTGGCAAGGACCCTTTTGCCCTCGGCCAAGAACTGGTTAGATACTTGTTGGCTGCATCCAAGAACCCCTGGCTATGGCCAAGAAGTGACCTCTTTCTTGGCTGACTTCTAACGACCATAACTTTTCACACATATATCAAAATGACACAAACTTTATATCATTTTAAAGCTTGCAATGTCTACTACAAAATTGGAAAGTTTCACAACTTTTTGATATCATTTGTTGTTTCAAAACACCATGCAAACAAGCACCCTTGCACAGCATTTTCACAAAACAGAATTTCCAGTTTTAACCATTGTTTCCAAAGGTCCAGAATTCACAACAGGGACCACTTCCCCATACAATTTTTCACATAGAATCCAATGGAAACATCAAAACAACCAAATTCTCACTCCTTTAACATATTCTGTTTTGAGCACCAATTTAACACAAAACCTCAAAATCACCAAACTTCACATTTAAGACTCAATTAAGATCATTTATCCAATGAACACCACAAGACTTCAACACAATCATCAAAACACTATGACCTCTCTAACACCCTAATTACACAAAAATTAGGGAAAATTCAAGAAATTACAATACTCAACCAAACATCACAATATATATATATCAAAAGATGGCTTTTGCTCATCTCTTCCTCTTTCCCTAGTTGGTTCTTTGATTCTCCAACCTCTAGTTTTTCTTGGATTCACAAAACACCTCCTCTTGAAAATCTAAAACCATACAAACGAAGTTTACATCAAGAGGAACAAGATTAGAGAAGAGGTTTGAGCATTAGGAGTCATCTTCAAGGTCAAAATGACTCACCTTTACAAAATCCACTTTTCTTTATCCTCTACCATGGCCGACCAAGAGAGCTGAAGAGAGAGAGAGTGAGAAATGATTATGATAAGTTTTTTTCCCTTATAATCTCTTGACCGATTTAACAAGAAAGAGGCATGGAAGAGAGTTGAACATTTTACTTTCACTTTATTTGCTTAAATTTTATGGTGCCAAGTGTCCAACTCTTGTGACTCCATTGCAACAAGTAACCATTTAGTTAATCTAACTAATTCCACTAGCCATTTCATCACACCTCTTACTCTTTTAGCTATTAGTCAGTTTCCTCTTTGGTTGTTGACTAATTGGAGGATAAATTTCTTTTCTTCCCGTTTTGCCCTTTACTACAACAATTTCAATGGGATTACCACTTAACATATTATTTGACCCCATTTCTTATAGCACGCGCCATTCCCTTCATTTTAAATTCAATTTAAGCTTTGTCACCATGATTGAGCTTAAATACAGGGTTTGAGTACTTTCTGTTGCTAACTCGGGTCATAATCCACACTTTATTCTCTAAAAGTGTTTGTCTAACGTTCATTACGTCCACTTTTGGAGTCATGAGCCCTTATTTACATTTTGGGTCATTACACACCGAAAGAAACTTCCATAGAAAAACTTCTTTCTCTGACTCTCTTCTCTTCAATGGTGAATCTGCTGTATGAATGTGATCGGAGTCCATATCGATGTTCCGATCTCGTGTGGGTACTCAGCGAGTCAACGGATTCCAGGTACGCCCCAAATCCTACAATATACACATGTGAGTTATGTTTCTCTATATTTTTTTCTCTTAATTGCCACCCAGGACATAACTATAGCCACATCAGGTTCCATGTTAGCATTCTTAGTCAAACTAACGGTCAACTTAACAGAGATTAAAGGTAATGATATTTTTGCTTCTATTGTGAAAGCTTATGGGCATTTTTGTACCTCAGAAGAGCATATAGTGCTGTGTGGTCTTTTGGTAAAAACTCATGGGTATTTTTGTACCTTAACCTTAAAATATATTTTGTATAACTCGAGTTTTGTAGTATGGAAAATGAATCCTCTTCCTTCAAGTGTACAAAGCATGCCACAAGTAATGAAAACGTGATACTTTGATAATTATAATCTTAGCCTGTTGGCCAAGCTGCGTTTCTGTTGTTCGTTTCTCTTCAAAATATAATTATAATGAAATGTTTTTTGTCGCTTAACACTGGAATTGATAAGATTAGTGTTGTCTGACCTAGTTAACTCTAAATTTCGGAATTAAAATCTAGAATGCTACACGATTATTTTTTTTGGGTCAAAAGATCCAACTGATATTAATTCAGAATTGCAACTTACATGGGAAATAATAAAAAAGCCAAGAGCAATAATAAATTGAAACACCGAGAAATCAAACACACAACAAACAAAAACAACCTCAACCAGAGACATACAGTATCCAAATTATGAAGTCGTGACGAAGGGGTTATCAACCTCCAGAACTTCTGAAGCTAGAATGGTAGACAAAGAAAGTGCTAGCTCTAAAACCCACCCAATTGGGTATACTCCCTTACAAGCAACATCTGCAAGATGATCAGCTGCACCGTTACCTTCTCTGAAGGTACAGTTTAGAGAAAACCCAGCTCTGGATTCTAGGAGATTAATCACATCATGTACAATACTTCGACTTGTCCACTCATAATGGTCTGGTTTTTTCATCTTCACACAGTTGAGCAAATTTTGAGAATCAGTTTCAAAGATGACTTTATCATGTCCCATATCAATTGCTAGCATTAGTGCTCTTTTCAAGGCCAAGGCTTCTGTCATGAAAGCTGATATAGATTTTACCTTGTCCACAAAACCCCAACAAAAGATACCCAGGTTGTTACGACAGATAACACCAATACTAGCATCCAAGTAGGGTGATTTAAAGGCACCATCACTATTGATCTTGAGAACACTATTTGGGGGTCGTGACCAATGAACACCACTGTTACCGGGTTGTGTTATTACAGTCCCAATCGAGTTATGGGGAGATTGATTCCAGAACTCATTATTCAATCTCGTAGCAGATTCAATGACTAACAATGAATTGGGAGTCTCATTGTCAAACACCTTCATATTCCTATGCTTCTAAATGAACCAGAGTAGCAAGCATACAAAGGATAGTTCATGCCTTGCAAGATTGAACTTTTTACCTGAAATGTTTATCCACCAAGCTTTAAAATTGTGAACCTGGTTGTCTTCAATTCTAAACCCAAGATTGCAGCCAAACCAAACATACTTTGTCCAAGAACAAAGAAGAAATAAGTGCTCAATGGATTGTTCCTTAGCATTACAGATTGGACATGTGGCAATAGGGGATCTCTTGCGCCTGAAAAGACCGAGATTGGTGGCAATGGCGTTGTTTAACACTCTCCATAAGAAGTGTTAAACCCGAGGTATGACATCCAGGTGCCATAGCTGCTTCCAATGTGCTTGATACAGGACACATGATGTACTTGGCCTTTGATTCACTTTTTGCACACGTTTCTTCTCAACCTTATATCCAACCTTAACTAAATATTCTCCATTTGTAGCAGGGGTCCAAATAAGTTTATCTTTGATTCCATTGTTGGTTAATGGAATTTCAGCAATTGCACTTAAAATTTCTGTTGAGACAAAATTACGTATAGGGTCAAGATTCCATTGACCTTCTACAATAAGGTCACTAATTCTCCCATATTTTACAATATGATTTGTATTGCCAGCTGGAGCCTCAGGGAATATAGTATACGGGACCCAATTATCACCCCAAATTCGGATATTTTTACCATCTCCAATGTCCCACATCAACTCCTTCTTGAGAAATTCACGTCCATCCATTATGCTCGACTAACACCAAGAGGCCTTAGGTCCTCTTTTTGTGTCAATAAATTCAACCTTTGGGAAATACACACTTTTCAGTACCCGAACCCATAGCACATTTGGATTTTTCATAGCCCGCCACGCTGTTTTCCCAAGCAGCGCATCATTCATAAGGGTAAAGTCACGGAAGCCCATACCTCCTTCATTTTTAGCCTCAGTAAGATGCTCCCACGACCTCTAATATGTTTTATTCTCCCCTGGACTATTGGCCCACCAGAAATTAGCAATCAAGCTATTCAACTCTTTACAAGTATGTACTGGGAATTTAAAACAATTCATAGGATAAATTGGGAGAGTATTAATCACTGATTTGATCATGATATCACGTCCAGCATATGATAGAGTAGATCTACTCCATCCCTGTACCTTTGATCTCACCCGTTCTCGGATATATGAGAGAGCTTGATATTTAGTCTTACCCCAAATGCTAGGAATACCCAAATATTTTCCTGGATCCTCTGCTGCCGAGATTCTTAGAAGCTGACCAACTTTATTCCTTACCTCTAATAGTGTATTTGCTGAGAAAAAGATACTGGATTTATCTAAGTTGGCAGATTGGCCAGAAGCAGAGCAATACAGAGAAAGAAGATGAGCCAGATTGTTGCAGTTACTCTCTTTAGCATTCATAAGAAACAATGTGTCATCAGCAAAAAAGCTTTGAGAGAGTTCAGGGCATGAAATGCTAAGTTTAATACCTTTGAGTGTTCCCCATTGTTGATTTTTTATGCTCATGATAGATAGAACCTCTGCAGCCAGTATAAATAGATAAGGTGAGAGAGGGTCCCCTTGGCGAAGACCTCTACCCGGCTCAAAAGAAGAAATCTTCTCTCCTGATATACACAGATTCAGACTGGTTGACGTTACACATTTCATTATCAAATTGACCCATTTAGAGCAAAAACCAAACTTCAGCAAGACTTGTTCAAGAAAATCCCATTCCACCCTGTCATAGGCTTTACTCATATCCATTTTCAAAGCAAATTCATACTTGCCCCCCTTTTTCTTTCTTCAAAGGTAATGATAGACTTCATGTGCAATAATAATATTATCATGAATTAATCTACCAGGTACAAAGGCATTTTGATTCAGGGAGATGCAATGATCTAGAAGAGGTCTCATCTGATTAGCTATAATTTTAGAAATAATCTTATATGAGAAATTGCATAATCCAATCAAACGAAATTGTGACACGTGTTCTGGTTTCAGAATTTTTGGTATCAAGGTCAGATTTGTCGTATTTATGCTGTTTAACATAGTTTTGCCCATAAAAATTCCAGTACCATCTTACAAACACTATCACCAATTTCAAACCAGACTGATTGATAAAATTTACCTGAGAAACCATCAGGGCCTAGTGCTTTTGAACCACCCATACTAAACGCTGCATTTCTGATTTCTTCCACTGAGATAGGCGCTACTAAACTTGAGTTCATCTGATCTGTGATGACAGGTTCTATGTAACTCAACACCTCTGCAAATGATCGTTGGTCTGATGGGAGGAAGAGATTCTGGAAGAAATTAGAGATGTTTCCAGCAATATCACATTCCTCTGATAGCCATACTTCGTCATCATTTTTGATACGCAAGATGCTATTCTGCTGCCTTCTTTTAATAACTGATAAATGAAAGAATTTTGAATTCTTGTCCCCTGCTTTCAACCAGTCAATCCGAGAGCGCTGCCACCAATGTTGCTCTTCTCTAGCAAATGTTTTATCAAGTTCCGCCAATATAGTTTTTGCCTTCTGTATATTATCAATAGTTCGGGTACCCTGGGTACAAATGGACAACTCTGCCTTGAGCTTCTCTATTCTCTTCTTATTATTGGGGAATTCGATTTTACTCCACTGAATAAGAGATTCCCTACACACATTCAATTGGGTACAAAATGAATTGATATTAGTTCCATCATTAACAGATTGCATACCCCAGCTTGCTTTTATAGTGTGGTGGAAATTAGAATGAGACGCCCATATGCTTTCAAAACGAAATGGATGAGTACCCTTCTTTCGCTTAAAGCTAAAGTTAATCAAGAGAAGGTGATGGTCAGAACCAATAGGGTCAGTGTGAAACACCTGAATTAAAGGAAATTTTTCACGTAAAGATACATTCCCTAGCGCTCTGTCCAGTCTTTCCCATACTGTAGCATGTCCTTCTTTATTGTTACACCAGGTGAAACCATACCCATTATAACCCAAATCCAGGAGAGAACAATCAGATATGAAATTCTGAAAATTAATGATTTTGCGCCACGATTTTGGGTTCCCCCCACTTTTTTCAAATGGTGAGGCTATATCATTAAAGTCTCTGAGACATATCCATGATTGAGAATTGACTCCATGCCCTATTAGAACTACCTCTTGCCAATATTGCTTCTTTTCTCGCTCATCAATAGGACCATATATGAAGGTCGCATACTTTGGTACTTCAAATGTTGAAGACAATAAACTAGTATGAATTATGAGGTGATGAGAACAAGATATTGACAATGATATCCTCGGACCACCAGAGCACCAAACCTCCACTTCTACCAGTTGGTTCCACAACCCAATCTTCTTTAAATCCACATTTCCTCATAACCTTCCTCACAACTTGACTTTTTTGCTTTGTTTCCATGAGAAAGACTATCTGGGACTTATTTTTTAAGCATTCTGCTTTCAGGTTCCGAACTGTCAAGGCCGCCCCAAGTCCTTGACAGTTCCAGGCTAAGAGATTCATTGTGCACCGGTGGTTAGTTCCAACCAACCACCGGTGTTTTCAGAGGAGGAATCTTTCGTACCTTTATTTCTACCATCACTGATCTTGAACCAGCTATCCGGGAATTCAATTTCCCACTGTCCTTCAGAAGTATTGTGAACTAGTTGAACACCTTGCTTCTTACCTTTATGGATCTGCTGTTTCAAGCTCCGGAGACTTGGATTAGAGTTCTTTTGGATTGTTTTACCCCGAATATCGTGGAGTACTAACGAACTGTTCTCTTCAAAGCTCAAGCGGCGCCTCCGTGTAACCTCTCCAGGGGGAGTGTCATATCTGTAAGTTTTTGTGAGATGAACATCTTGCAAACCCAAGGCCACCGTGGACAAAGGTGATAAGCAACACGTAGGATCAATCTCAGGACAGCTAACCCCAATGTCTTTTGGTGACTCCCCATAATACTTGAGATATTTCTTGGCTTGCTACATTATTCATCGAACCAGGCCTTGGGATGGGGATTAACTGGGTCAATCGGGCTCCACAATCAGGTTTGTCTCGGGGCCCACCCTTTAGAATTGGGGAGTCAAAAGTATTTGCAGGTGTGTTCAGACTTACTTGAGCATCTTCAGGACATTCAATAGAAATGGCACTTTGGGTAATTATCTTCAAGGTCCCACTATCAATGCCATAACTTATGTCACGGTCAGCATGGCTATTATACCCCATAATTGCTTGTCCAAACTTTTCTCTTTGACTATAGGTTTTTTGTTCAAATCCATCATTATGCTTTTTGTCAAAGTTACCTTTGTTCTCCTCTAATCTCCGATTCCCTGTGTGAGTCTTTGCTGGAATCCTCCTCCCAGAGATCTTCGCTTCTAACCAGTTTGGATCATGAAAAACCAACACTTCCTCAATAGTCCTTACACTAGTAGTGCCCAACCATCCTCCATACTCACTCTCTTCCTCATCATCTTCTTCTGCCACCCTTTCTTCCTTACAATTTCTATTATCATGACCTAGGCGCCCACATTTATAACAGTAACTTTGCAAGCGATCATACCGGATTGTAACCCAGACTGGGTCCTTGTCGAGTCTCGGAACCCAGAAACCGGTCACAAGTGGTTCAGCAAGATTTACCAAAACTCTCACGCGGATATAACTTCGAGTGAGACTCCCATTAACTTCTGGATCTTCAAACATCAGTGTCCTCCCTACTGCATTACCTAATATAGCAGCATTGGCCCGATCAAATGCTTCCAAAGGCAATCCATGAAACTGCACCTAGAAGGGGGACGTATGAAATTCAACTTCTTTAAGAATCATGTAGTCTTCCCATACCTGGAGGTTTAGAAGGTGACCTTGTATAGACCAGGGCCTTCCTTTGAGTATGCGGTGGAAATCCTCTGGTTTGACATATCTGAATAAGAACACAAGTTGGGCTTTATCAAAATCATGAACTTCCACTTCCTCATCTAACATCCAACCCTTCTTAATCATTGACACCACCGTATTCTTGTTGAGATTTTTTGTTGTCATAAGCCTCCCCACTAACGCACCGCCCTTACATATAGATTTCTTTTCCAGATTCAAAATCACTTCTTTTTGCTTTTTCTTGCTACTACATTGCCCAACCTCCATGCTTGTTCCACCTGATAAACTCACACACACCTCAACACACTCACTCACACACACGCACACAGAATCTGACGAGAAAAGAATGAGGGAAAGAAAGTGGAGATAAGAAGAAATACAGTAACGCAGATCTACTTTCAAATAATAGAACCGGCAAGTTCTCTCATAAACCTCACAAACTCTCACAGGGAGAGAAAAAGTTAAGAATATCTCAATTTGAATGCTACACGATTATAGAACAATGGAGATGATGGGACTTTTCCAAAAACACAAAATTAGACGATTGCAAAATGAGGTTCAGGAGCCACCGCATTATCCACCATGTTGTTGCATCCTTTATTATTCCTTCTTAGCGGGACTTGGCTAGAGTTTCCCTTTTTCAAATAATGGGCATTATTATTTTTTTGGCCAAACAAATAATGGGCATTATGATAATTGGACACGGCAAACTATTCACAGCGAAGTCCTAGATGTCTAGAATCTAGAGTAATGGACGATTACCCACCTCGTCAGGAAAGAGGAGAGGATAAGTATTTTTGGAAGCCTTCCTCGGATGGCTGTTTTTCTGTTAAATCTGCATATTATTTTCTTGATGCAGGTACTAGCACTATTGGAGAGCCATTCTGGAAGACTCTGTGGAGATGTTCTGTACCGGAGAAGATCAAATCATTTCTGTGGCTAGCCTCTCATGACCGTCTGCATACTGCGAAGATAAGAGTTCAAAAAGGACTTCTTGATTCTGCAGGATGCCCTTTTGGATGTGATCAGGAGGAGGACATGATGCACTTACTCAGAGACTGTAAAAATGCTCACGAGCGATGGATTGCTTTAATCCACCCGACTTTGTGGGATAAATTCACGTCCCTACAAGGAAGGGAGTGGATAAATTGGAACCTGAAGCAGGGTTTTGGTAGAGATTTTACGAGAAAGGTCCAATGGGCCTCCTTGTTTGGTTATGTATGTTGGGACATTTGGGTAACCAGGTGCAGGAATGTCTTTGGAGATGATATTGAACCTCCGTCTCAGGATGGCCAGTCAAGTTTCTTCCGGGCTATTTGGGATCAAGATTTTCTCTCCCACTGTCAATTTTATTCTCTACAAGCATCTGAAGGTCAGAGTCCGACAACTACTCAAGCGGAAGCGGGTTTTGTGTACCTGGAGGTGGATGGATCAGCTCTGGACTCTGGTCATTGCAGCTGTGGAGGAGTCTTACGCGATGCTGAAAGAATTTGGATTGGTGGTTTTACTTGCAAGCTGTTAACTGTTCCTCCTACTATAACTGAGATTATAGCTATTATTCAGGGGCTCCAGATTTGCTGGAATAGTGGTTACAGGAATGTTTTGATTCGTTCTGATTGTATTGAGGCTATAAACTTGTTAATTAGAGGGGGGAGCAAAATCACCCCTTTAGGGATATCATTGTTGAAGCTAGGCTTTGGTTGTCTAGGAATTGGAATGTTTTGTTGAGTTATATTCCTAGGGAACATAACAGGGATGCTGACCACCTTGCTGGGTTGGGTCACACTAGTACGGGGGTATTTATTTTCTTTGAACAACCACCACCTTCATTACTGGAGGCGGTCGTTGATGAGGGATAGGGTTATTCCCTTATTTCTAGTTTTGAGTTTTGTATTAAGTCTTCCTGATTGAAACTTAATGAATTCCAGTTTTCACTCAAAAAAAAAAAGAAATTTTTTTAATGAGAATCCAAATATGGAGTTTAGGGTAACTTTTCCTATTATTAATTTTTTTAATTAGAATCCAAATATCATTGAAGGAAAAACCGGACCGGACCGGCCGGTCGGACCGGAAAACCGGTGAACCGGTCCCTGGGCCGGTCCGGTCAGCTATATGTGAGGGGAGGGGGATCGAACCGGTCAAGACCGGTTCGACCCGGCCGGGCTGCATGTGACTCGGCCAAACCGCCGGGTCAGGCGGTTTGACCGAGTCACTTAAAAAAACCTAATTTTGTCCCAAAACGACGCCGTTTTGGGACATTGCAAAAAAAAAAAAAAAAATTTGCAGCGACACAGAGACAGAACTGAAGCAGAGCCGCGCGAGACAAAAAAAAACAGAGAACGAAGGATTCGTCGATTCAGAATCATTTCCCCTTCCCTCTCTAATCCCGACCCTGTGCCCTAGCTCCAATCGGCGGTGGCTGCTTGAACGGCGAGTGACGACGGCGAGCGGCGAGGAGCAAGCGGCGACGGTGAGCTTCGGAGACGGCGACTGAAGGTATTTTAATTTTTGAAGATTTTCATTTTCAGATTTAAGATTTTCAAATGTTTCATGGAAGTTGGAAGAACATGAGGTTTTTTTTTGGAGAATAGATGAATGAAGCTTGCATTTGGTTGATTTTTTGTTGGGCAATAGATGAATGAAGCTTGCTTGTTTTTTTGCATTTGGTTGAGTCTCATCGATTCTAATTGCTGTTTGAACTTTGAACCAAGTTGTCATCAAATATTGTATTGCATATCTGGCAAGTCTCCATATCTGAAAACTCAATAGAGCATGATTACTTACTAAAGGAGGAACGCTTACTCCATTTCAGAATCAAAATGATATAGGTTCTGGCAACTCTTCCCTATTTAAATCTTTTGTTGTTGCATTGCATATCTGAATTTAATAGTTCCCTGCATAAGTGAATATGATAGCTCCCGTTCTATACCTTTTGCTTCATGTATAATATGTGTTGAAAAGTTTTTGTGCATAGTCTAGTTTGTTCTTGCTACTTGCTAGTCTTGGTTCTTTTTATCTGCTACCTTGAGTTGCATATAATTTGGTGTAGTTAGGTTGCATCTAATTTGGTGTTGAACTTGGAAATATAGTCTATTGGTGATGAGAATTGAACTTGGAAATATAGCATTGTTGCATATATGAGTTATGAATGTTCATTATTTTGTTATTGTCAATTAAATTGTAATATTTTAATATGACCGGTTCAATCACCGGTTCACTCACCGGTCCGACCCCGGTTGACCCAGTGACCCTTGAACCTGTGCCGCGACCGGTTCATTGACCGGTCCGGTTTTTCGTTCCTTGCCAAATATGGAGTTTAGGGTAACTTTTCCTATTATTAATTTTTTTTCACATAAATCTATTTATTTTGCCACAAAACTCGTGCTCTCTTTGCGGCTTTAGCTTCGGTTTTACGGGGAAAGGGCTATTGCTTCAGAGGGTTACATGGCGAAGCCATTGTTAACTCTTGATGGTGGTACTACCTGCTCTTCGTGGAACTACTGTGGCGAGAGACTTGCTGCTGGTTCCGTCGATGGAATGCTATCCATCTTCGATTTTCGCGACCCAGCCTGTTCTTCTTCCCTCCAATCCACGTTTAAATCTAAGGTTTGTCTTCCCCTGGTTCCGTTTTTTTTCTTTCTTTTGATTCATTAATCACTTACCAGCTGTGCGATTACATATTCGTTAGTTGTTATATGTTGTACAAACCATCAAGCTGTTCGTATTGGAAAGGATTTTTTTGCTATATGTTTTGTGTGGACATACAAAGCGTTGATGTTTGATAAATTTTATTCTCGTCCACATTGTAGGTGAAATATGTCTTAAAAGAACTGGTTTTTCATCTTATCCATTCCCAAATTTGCAAAATTCATCAGTCCGCATCAAACTCTTCACATTTTTAGGCCGAAGTGCAAATCCGATAAATTGTATTCCTTTCGGTTTTCATTATATGCGTAGACTACTCGTTGTCTTCTGGGTAATATTTATTTTGAACTAGATTAATTTATCATGATGCATATCAGCAGCCATTATATATATATATATATATATTCTTTCCATAGGCCCTCAGATTGTACATGTATGGTGTGCCAGGTATGGCCATTGTAAGGCATGAAATAAGTTCTACATTAGAAGTATGGAATCCTGATGCAGGGTTTATATAGACTTTGGGCTCTTCAATCTCAAGTTAGCATTTAGGGAGTGGCTTTTCCAAAGGTTGATGTTAACCTTCTGCTACTCTCCGTTCCTCTTGTCTTCTCCTCTCCATCTTTCTTGTTTGTGGATTCTTGGTTATGATGCCTTCTCCTCTACTCTCCATCTTGCCTATGCCTAGGTGCCAGGTTATGGAGTTTCCTGGAAAGTTATGATCATTTCAAGGTTTGGGACTTGAATTCCATGTTGAACATCTAGGATGTTTGGTTTATTTTACGTTGAGCTTTCCAAAGCTAGCTTTTAGATATGCTTTACCAAGTTCATATTAGAGATATATAATATTTAGGAATCAGGCTTGTAGCAAGTTATTTTTATATTAAAAGGGAGCCACTGCTATCCATGAAGCATTAATTTGTTGCTTGATCCATTTTCTGGTGATATCCTTCTCTGATATTTTCTTCATTCACATCTTGTAACCTATTTGTAAACTTTCTTTATTGGAACTCTGTAGATTCACGAAGGAAACATAGTCAAGGTTATTTGGCTTCCTCCAGAATATGGGGATGCAATTGCATGTATTTTTGCAGATGGAATTATGTCTTTGTGGGAGGAAGTTGCAGCAGGTACCAATGCTTTGGTTTCTTGTTTGAGTTAGGAAAATATGTCTTTCGATGGTACTCCCACCGTTCCTTATTATAAGAAACGTTTAACCGAATCTCATGGTTCGAAGTGGCGGTTATGAACAATAAGTGTGTCAAAATTGTAACCCGTTTTCACTAAAATACCCTTATTTATGAGGAGGTAGGGAATAAGAGAGAGAATAAGAAAAGTAGAAAAAGAGATCTGTGGAAGAGAGAGAATGTTTGATGGGGAAAGAGTGTGAATAAATGCAATGATATTAATATGAGTAATTAAATGAGGACAAAATGGGAAATCAACAAAGAAAATTCGAGACATTCTCTAAATGTCTCTTATAAATTGGAACAAACTATAGGTGGTAGTTGTTTCTTGCAGTGTTATTAGTATCGGAAGAATCGAGATACGAATCGCATGAATCGATCCAAAAACAAGCTCCCAACGATGCGAATCGGTGATGTGTTTCGTTTTGGCGCTGAATCGAACTTGTATTGCGCGATTCTCACCGGAATCGTGATTCGTAGGAGGGTCGCACGATTTCAAAGATGACAGGTCATGATAGAACTGGGTTGGATCTGTGCGCAACTTAAATAATCATGAGTGATGAATGATATGTTTTTTTTCTTTTAAGTTATAGTTTTGGAGTATGATGGTGACTTAACTTAGTTCAATTGATCTTTGGGACTATTTGTCATTTTGATGTTTGCTCATCATTCTAAATAATTGATCGTGAATGTACGTTTCGATTCACGATTCCAAAAATAGACTTTTCGATTCACAATTCGTATCTTGATTTGATAACCATGGTTTCTTATAAAAAGGAACGGAGGGAGTAGGTGGTAATATTGCTGGTTTGTCACTAATTTTTGTTTGATGGGTGGGGGGAATTATAGTTTACAAGCTCTGTAAATTGATTCATTGGTTGTTCCATGCGCTAGTTATTCTAAATATATGAATTGAGTTTGCATGCATACTTTGTTTCTAGCTTGGGGTATTTTACTTGATAAAACACTCAAAAAACAACCTTACTTGATAATTATTCATTGTAAAAAATATGTTCTCTGTTTTTTTCCCTTTTGTTTTGGGTTTTATGTAGGCTCTCAGCCATTTCAGTGGAAGGTGTGCAAAAGCTTTGGAAGTAGTTCAAGCGAAGTCCTTGATGTTCAGTTTGGAATCTCTTTGACTATTTTGAAAATGGTAAACTTTTGCAGTAGTTAATGGCTTACTGCTTTAAATTAATACTAGTATAATTTAATTTAACTGGAAAATAAACTTCATATTTCTGTGTTCATGCCTTTTCTTTAGCTGTCAATTATTTCATTTTGAGATGTTTACTGAGATCATCTTGGGTTAAATTTATCTTTATCACATTAACCCCTTGTTTGGATGGGGAGAAAAGGAGGGATTAAAGAAAATCAGAGAGGAAAATGGAGAGAGAGATGGGTTTTCCCCTGCTTGGATGGTGGAGGAAAAGTGAGAAGAAAGAAATGTTGGGGAGAAAATGGAGTGGGCCCCATGCCCCTTTTTCTCCCCAACTCTTCTCTCCAAATTTGGAGAGATTTGGAGGAAAAACTGTTTTTCCTATTCTGCCCCTCTTTCTCTCGGCGCGTCATGTGGAAACTGGAGGATAGAGAAGAATTATAAAACAAAAGCAGAGACTTCGGGGCGTGGGTTTTTTTTTTCCGGGATGGGTGTTGGTTTTTAATTTAAGTTTTTTTTTACTAGCTCATTTCCTCCATCTTTTTAAACTTATTTTGTTAAATTTTCTCACGTTCAAATTCATGTATTCGTCTGAAAGTATTTAAATCATCTTCTATGATATGTAAATAAATATTTTTTGTGAGAAATTAATTTATATATCTTTGTCTACTCATACTTAACCACATTATTTTTTTCCTTAAAACTATGGCTTGTAATTAAATCCTTAAAATCTAATCTCATTTTGAACATGATACATTTTGATACAAGGACAAGGATATTTTAGTCATTTAGATATTTGCTCATTTTCTTTCCTCCCTATTTTCTCTCGTCCATCCAAGCAAGAGAGGGGATCCTATATTCTCTCCAGATTTCTCTTCTTTCCATCTTCATTCCTCCTAATTTTTCTTCTCATCCAAGCTGAGCATAAATATTGTGAGAATAAACGTGAACAAATTTTATATAATGTTGATAATCTTGTACTAGTTTTTTGACTGCCATATTTAGGTGGCTGCATATTCAGACGGTTATGTGAGAGTGTATGAGCTCTTGGATCCATTGGAATTGAAAAGCTGGCAGCTTCAGGTGAAAATAGTTTGTCCTCGTGAACAATACCCTGCCTCTTTGAGTCATACAATAGATGGTCAACTTAACCTTGCCGCAAGAATAATGAATTTATCTTCTTTTCTTTCTTTGCAGGCTGAATTTCAGAATGTTATTGACTCAGTGTCTACATTTGGGAAGGCTTCATGCTTATCTGCATCCGTATCTTGGAATCCGCAGAAAGGTGGAAGCCATGATTCCAGCTTTATCGTAGGTTACAATTCAAACACATCAGAGCTTAATTCTTCTAAGGTACTTCAAGTCTGCAATGGTGAACTGGTCATATTTTATATTTATCATAGCAGTCACCATTTATCCAAGGCATGATCAAGTGTATCCTTATATTATGCACTCTATCTCTTTGAATGATTGGGTTTAGCCTTTCAAATGTCATAGGCTTTGACAACATCAACAACAACAAAGCCTTTATCCCATTAGGTGGGGTCGGCTATATAGGTCGCACAACGCTATTGTACTCTGTTGAAAACCATATATTTAGGTATATTAATCCAAAGGTCTCTCTCTGTGACCTCATTCCTCGACCTTGGTTTATAAGACTCTATACCGCTTGATCAACCCTCATCACCGGAGCGTTCAATGGCTTTCGTTGAACATGTCCAAACCACATCAAATGACTTTCTACAATTTTTCCTTCAATAGAGGCCACTCAAACTCGTTCACGTATAAGATTATTACGAATCTTGTCTTTTCTTGTATGACCACACATCCATCTCAACATCCTCATCTTGGCTATCCCTATTTTATGTTTATGTTGTCCCTTTAAAGCCCAATACTCCCTATCATATAGCATTACTGGTCTTATAGCAGTGCGATAGAACTTCCCTTTTATCTTATTAGGTACTTTCCGATCACAAATAACTCCAATAGCTTTTCTCCATTTATACCATCTAGCTTGAATTCTGTGATTGACATCTCCATCAATTTCACCATTTTGTTGTATAACTGATCCCAAATACCTAAATTTTGTTACTTGCGGAATAACTTGCCCCCCTAATTTAACTTCCACTTCATTTCGACCTTGTCTTTTATCATACTTGCAATGCATATATGCAATTTTGCTCCTACTCAGGCGAAAGCCCTTTGATTCCAAAGTCCATCTCCATATCTCAAGTTTAAAATTAATTTCCTCCCTGAATTTGGCCAACAGAACTATATCATCCGCAAAAAGCATGCATTTAGGGATCTCCTCCTTTATAGGCTCAATTAGAACATCTATCACTAGATTAAACAAATAAGGGCTCAAAGTTGATCCCTGATGTAGGCCAATCCTTATAAGAAAGTCCTTTGTAACACCTTTAAGTGATCTAACATTGGTTGTAACCCCCTTATATATGTCCTAGATGGCTTTAATAATGCAACCCGCACCCCTTTCTTTTCTAAGGCTTTCCATAGTACCTCTCTTGGTATACAGTCATATGCTTTTTCCAAATCAATGAAAATCATATGCAAATCTCTTCCTTTGTTCCTATACTTTTCCATTTGGCCCCTTAATAAATAAATCACTTTTGTTGCAGACCTTTCTGGTATGAATTCAAATTGGTTTTTAGCAATATTAGTCTCCAACCTCAACCTGTGTTCAATCACCTTTTCCCACAATTTCATTGTGTGACTCATAAGCTTAATTTCTCTATAGTTTGCACAATTTTGAATATCCCCCTTATTCTTATAAATAGGGATCAGAGTACTTTCCCTCTACTCATCCGGCATTTTTTTGAATCGTAAAATCTCATTAAATAATTTTATATGCCTCAACACACCCTCTTCATCCAAACATTTTCAAACTTCAATAGGAATACCATCAAGTCCAACAGCTTTACCATTTTCATTTTTTTAAGAGCTTCCCTAACCTCGCCAACTCGAATCCTTTGGTAAAATGACAAATTGAGATCACTCTCTTGAGTTGTCAAATCTTCCCAGTCACAAGGTGACCCTCCACCTCCATTAGGCTTTGGCAATGGGAAAGATATTGTATTGACATTTTGGTGGCAAGTGATTATTTTCTACATCTTTTAATATATATCTGAGTGTGTGTATTTTTCCTTAGGTATGGGAATTCGATCAGGCTCATCAAAGATGGCTTCCAGTGGCAGAAATGGTGCTGCCTAAGGACAAGGGTGATCAGGTTTATGCTGTTGCATGGGCTCCAAACATTGGCAGGTAAATATTCAAATATAGCATAATTGGCATCAAAGTGCTGGATTGCTGTGAAATTTAGATAGGCATCGCATTCAGACTTTAAATGTCACAACCACGCTATCATGCAACTCAATGTGAGGAAGTTAGTACCAGTTGGCTGAGTTTATGGTTATTTTCAGTTCTGTTGTATTTTGTTGCTAAGGAAATGTGAAAAAACTCCATCGGTTAAATAATTAGCATAACTACCATGATTTTCTGGTAGACCGTACGAGACCATTGCGGTTGCAACTCCCAAGGGACTTGCAATATGGCACCTTGGATTGAACCCTGATCATGATGGAAGACTCCCTGTTGAAAGAATTGCACTCTTGTCAGGGCATGAGGGTGAGGTATAGTTGCCATTTTAATAACATTCTCTCCGTTGATATTGTCAATTATTGGATTTGAATTGATAATTTTTTTTGGGCAACAACTTCAATTGATATTTTAAACCACTATAATTATGTTTTCTTTCAAATATCCTATGGATTTCGTACTTTTTTAATCATCATTTTATAACATGAAATTTACGCGTATACAGTTTTGAGGTTACGCAGATGTGTTTCTTTTAAATGCTTTGATTAGGTGTGGCAGATGGAATGGGATATGAGTGGAATGACTTTGGCTACGGTTGGGCATGATGGAATGGTTCGGTTGTGGCAGTCTAACCTCAATGGTGCTTGGCATCAGCAGGCTGCTTTTGAGCCCACCTCTTAGTCTTTTTTACTCCTCTTGACTTAACCATTTCCATGAGGTAAACAGGTCTCTTCGGATTTTTTGTGCTCTGGGGAGACGATCAAAAGAGCTAAGGATGATTAATTATAATTGCTTGCGCCTGCCTTAAAAGCACATTCAATTTGGTTTCAGTTCTTGAGGGACTATATGCCCCTCCATCAGAAGAAGAAAAATTGTGTATTATGTAAACACAAGCTTCTTTGACATGGAAGCTGTTTATCTGAAGACGAAATGTCATGCACATGCTGTTTGTACAATCATATTCCATGAGGTGCAAACCTTTTCCATTGAAGTGTAAGCGTTGAGAGGTGAATGTGTTAGAATTTTGTTCTATTTTTTCATGGGGCAAAATGCAAGCTGCCCTGCAGTTCGTATGCATTCACACCTGTGCTTTGTTTTTTATGGTAAAATTGACAATTTCATTCCAAAAACAGCCAGCAAGAGACAACAAAGATAGAAGGTATAGGAGATTAAGCTACTTAAAAGGAAGGGCTCTAATCAACTACTTTGTCTTGTCCTCAATATATGATCTAATTAGAGAGTTGATGTTGGTCTTTAATATATGATCTAATTAGAGAGTTGATGTTGGTTTGAAATGTAAAACTTGTTTCATCCATTCCAAAAAAAAAAAAAAAAAAAATTAAGACCCATGTCACATTTTTATTTATTGTTCCTGAAATTATTCCCTCAACAATAATCAAGTAGGGGGGAGGGAGAGAGGGACTGATAAACCTATGTGTGAGTTCTAAAAAAATATAACTAGGTTTGAAAATGTAGAGTAATAGTTTAACCTAGGTCATTCTTGTGAGGAGATTAATTTTTAAGTTTTTAAATAGTTAAGAAATAAATACCTTAAAATTGCGTGAAATCATTTTGAGAATTGTTTCTAAAACAAGTGAAGTAGTCTAATCTAATTTAATATTTTTATATTTTTTGGTTTTCAAGATAAAAAAGCAAACAGAATCGAAATTAGCAATAATAACAAGGCAAATTCAATAAACTAACAATAAACTAAACGTTATCAACTTAGACATCTATCTCTTTTTCATTTGGTTGTCACCTGCCAATTTGATTGATTTAATAGTAGGCCTTTAATCGTTGTCTCTACCTTTGGAAATTTAATAGCAGACCTTTTTATCCTTGTCGATTTTCTCACTAGTGTTTGCTCCTTCCGTACTTGCTCTTCACCTTCATTATCATCTCCTTCTGCATCTTCGTCTAATCATCTTTATCAGCATTGTCATCTCCTTCATCTAAATATTCTTAACTTTGTTCAGTGGCTTTGTCATAACGTCTGTAAGTCTATAGATCGTATGTGGGATAGACTCATGGTGCCTTCTTCTATCTTTTCTTTAATGAAGTGTCTGTCTATCTCAACATACTTCATTCTTTTATGATATATTGGGTTTTTGATCATTACAATGATAGCCTTCCTGTCACACCAGAGCTGCATTGATCCCTCATGTGGGATTCCCAACTCTTTCAATAACTTGATGACCTAAATTCCTTCACATACTCCATTAACAGCTCTTAGTTCCACTTTTGCACAACTTCTTGACACCATAGTTTGTTTCTTGCTTCTCCACGTAACCAAATTTCCCCACACATATGTGTAATACCTTGAGGTTGACCTCCTATTCTCTTTATCCCCTACATGATTTGCATCGGTGTAGATTTCAATGTTTCTAGCAGTGTCTTTCTTAAAGAAGATTCCTATATTAGAATTATGTTTTAGATAGCTTAGAATTCTGTATACAGCCTCTATGTGTTTTTCCTGTGGCTGATGCATGAACTGACTTCTTACTCCAACTGCATAGCTGATATCTAGAAGTATGTGGGTTAAGTATAGCAATTTTCCTACAAGTCTTCTGTATCTTTCTGAGTCAATTGGAACACCTTATGACTTGATCTCAAGGTGGCATCCATCTTCCATTGGTGTCCCCTCAGGTTGGGCACCTAACATTCCTGTCTCATGTAACAGGTCCAAGTTATACTTCCACTGAGATACGTTGATGCCCTTTTTAGTTCTTGTTACTTCCATGCTCAGAAAATACCTCATTTGTCCAGGGTCTTTCACCTAGAATTCGATTGACAAATCTCATTTTAGTTGAGTAATAGATTTTTCATCGTTTCCCGTTATGATTATGTCATCAACATAGACCATCAAGATAGTGATGTTGCCTTTGACACCTTGGATGAGCAACTTGTCATCTGCTTATCCTTGAGTGTATCTAATTCCTTTAACTACTTTGGTGAACACCAACCGAACCATTCCCTAGGAGATTGTTTTAGTCCGGTCAAAGAATTGTTGAGTTTACACATAAAGTTGTTAGGAGCTAGAACTCCATCTGGAATCTTAATGTATACTTCTTCCTCCAAGTCTCCATTCAAGAATGCATTCTTCATATCTTGTTGGTGTAACAACCAATCCAAGTTAGCTACAATTGATAACAACACTTGGATGGTATTAAATTTAGCTATTGGAGCAAATATCTCCTGATAATCAATCTCATATGTCTAGATATATCCCTTCGCAACAAGTCCCGCCTTGTATTTGTTGATGCTACCATTTGGATCGAATTTCAGGGTAAAGATCCACCTCTATCCCACTGGCTTCTTTCCTTCGAGAAGAGTTGTAATCTCCCACGTTTTATTTTCTTTAAGTGCTCTCAACTCTTCTTTTGCTGCTTGTTTCCAATTTGAATTAGCCATAGCTTGCTGAAATGTGTTTAGATTTTCATTTATGCACTGTTTAAAACAAAGCTTTGCATTTTTGTAAGAATTACGAGATCTTACCCCTTTTATCAATGTAATAAGCCAACTTAGCTCTTCAGGATTTAATCTCGGATTGGAGTCACGATCGTTCCTTTGGATAGGAAAGATAGTTCTACCAGTGTCAAGTTCCAGCCTTAAATTGATCTCAATATCTGTTTCCAATTAATTGAGTATAGGTTCAGGTTGAGCTAGAGTAGGCTTAGACTCATGATTAGGTTGGGTAGAATTGGGTTGGTTTTGTGGGAGCAAATAGAGCCGGGAATTCGCGGGCCGGCCCGTTAAGGCCCGAGCCCGTCAAGGGCCGGGCCTATGATTTAGAGGCTGAAAATGGAAGCGGGCCTAAAAGGGCCGGCCCTGTAGGGCCGCAAGCCCTGTAGGGCCGGCCTGTAGCCCTGTAGGGCCGGCCCTTTTAGGCCCGTTTAACCTTTTTTTTAAAAAAAAAAAAAAAAATGGGCACAAGGCAATGGGCAACAAGCATTAGTCAGAGGGTAGAGTTAACCTAACCTAACCCTCATATTAGAAATACTCTCACACTAACTTAAACCTCATTTGAAGCTTCTCTTCTTTGATTTTCTTTTTTCTTTTTTTGCATGTATACGCCAAAATCCAAATTAGGTGTTATATTATTACTGACATTTGAAGTTTGTAGGCTTGTTTGATTGTGGCTGTGAACTTATTTAATTGGTTATGAATATTAATTATGGTTTGGACATAAGTTTTAGTGTTTGTATTCTATTAAACTTGGATAATATTTATGTTTTAAATTAGTGTTGATGATATTTATGTTTTAAATTAGGTATTTTAATCTTCATGAGAATAAGAAATAAAAAAGGAATGGCAAAAAAAAAAGGAAAAAACATAAACGGGCCTAAAGCCCGTCGGGCCGGCCCGCGGGCCTACCTTAAACGGGCCGGGCCACTTCAAAGGTGTACGGATTTGAACTCGGGCCTAAACGGGCCGGCCCGTTTAGGCCCGAGCCAGTCACGGGCCGGCCCTACAGGGCCGGGCCGGCCCGTTTTCCCAGCACTAGGAGCAAATGAGTCGAGGTTGACTATAAGGTTAGGCTTAGGTGGTAGTGATGTGTTTTTTAGAATTTCAGAGTTGGATTCTTCCAAAATTTAGCCATTCAATGTCATTATACTCCCCCTGAATGAGTAATTTAGGATAGTAAGCTTCTTTTTCAAAAAAGACAGCATCCTGGGAAATAAAGAGTTTCTTGGAAGTAGGACAATCACATTTGTACCTTTTATGAGTAGGGGAGTAGCCAAAGAATATACATTTATAAGCTCGAGCGGTAAATTTGTTGCCATCATTTTTGTAAACAAAGACAACATACCCAAACACCTTTAGAGGTAAGGAATTGATTAGTAGGAAATTTGGAAAGTGTTCAAGGAGTTGTTGGATTGGAGTGATGTAATCAAGGACTTTGGATGGCATTCAGTTAATCAAATAAGTAGCTATTAGTACTGTATCACCCTAGAAGATGGTGTGAACATTTTGTTCTATTAACAAGGTTCAGGTTACTTAATAGGTGACGGTTTTTTTGCTCGGCCACTCCATTTTGTTGAGAGGTATGAGGCTAAGAAGTTTGGTGATGAATTCCTTACTGATCAAGAAATTCCTTAAAAGTTCCACTCATGCATTCCTTGTCATTATCATTTCCTAGGATTTTAATGGAAGTATTGAATTGGATTTGTACAAAGGAATATAAGTTTTGAAACACTTTGGCTACTTCGGATTTTTCTTTCATTAAGTAAATCCATGTGGTTCTTGTGTGATTATCTATGAAAGTAACAAACCATTTAGCATTAATGAGAGTTTTATTCTTGTGGGACCCCAAATATCATTATGGATTAGTGTGAATGACTCATAAGGTGTGTAGTGCTGTTGGGATATGAGAATCGAGTTTGTTTTGCAAGTTGGCGAGTTTCACAATGAAAAGGAACATAAATTTATTAAACAAACCTAGAAACACATGTTTCATATAATAAAAAATCAGGTGGCTTGAACGACAATGCCACATAAATACATTATTGTTTTGAGAGTTGGAGCTAACCAGTACCCTTCTTGTCTTCCATGCATCTTTATCCTTCACGTTTGATCCTTCAAGGTTGAACAACCTATCCAATTCTCTAGAAGTCCCAAACGTCCTCCCCAATTTTAAATTTTGAAAAACACAAAGATCATCATAAAAAATTACTCAGCATCTTTGACCTTTAGTCAATTTGCTCATAGATATTGGATTATAGGTGAGTATAGGCACAAACAAGACATTGTGTATTTCCAAGTGATCAAAAAGTGTGACGGTGCCAATCTCTCAAACTTTGTGAATACAACATTAGCTACTTTGACTCTAAGTTATTCATGACAGAATTTAAGGTTATTAAATAAAGCTTTGTTACCGATCATGTGGTTCATAGCTCCTAAGTCAACAATCCAAGTATCTTTACTAGTCATCACATCATTAAGAGCTATAATGGAATTAGATTAACACTAGGCACCAAGTTTGATTGATATGAGGAAGAATAAACAGTGATGCTTTGAGTTTGAGAATCGGTTCCTGACATAAGAACCTTGGGATTGACTCTAGATTTTGTTGAATTGTTGGGAAACATACTAAATAAAGGAGGTAAAGTAGAAAAATCCATGTTTTGGGCAAAAAACGGTGGCGGAGCATGGAGAAAAGCAACGGCTAGTGGATTCAAGTTCTGATCGAACTCTCTAGCTTTAGTGCTATGTTGAAGTTTGAAGAATTATATAGATTTATAGGGAATAAGAACCTTTGAAATATCATTATGAATCATTGAATGAAGGAGAATATATATACGCCTTTATATAGGCAAACCTTGAATCTAATTTAATATGATCAAATAAAATATAAATCAAAATAACTAAGATATAATATCCTAATATATAATATCCATATCTAATCATAAGATATAATAAATATTAAATAATAAAATCAAACCTAATAATAAAATAATAATCAATCTAAATAATTTGAAATATCTCAAAATATTATCCAACAGTATAAGGCATATTTACCTAATTTGATTAGATTAAGGAAGTTAGTTGAATTAGGTAATATGACATGTATTTTTAAAAATACCATAATCATCTTTCTTATTTGTCTCATTCCCTCTCATCCTTAGTTATTGTTGAGTGAGCTTCAATAGAGGTATTAGGAAAAGACTAACAAATATGTAAACTATATCTTATATTTAGGACCAAGATGAACTCTTCAAATATGTATTATATTAAGGACCAGAGGGAGTATCATATATATGTTATAATTAAGTAATTTATTTACCTTTTAATCTCCTCAAATTGGATAATTTAGTCTTCCACGAAGGATCAGAGGATTATATAATTAAGAAAAGCCTAAAAGGTGGTTGGCAAAGGCAAGAGAGCCTAAACTCTGGACCATGGGCAATTAAAGGACAAATGATTTAGTGATTCATCATCAACATTACAAAGCACATAGATGAAATTACTTGATAGTTAAAGGACATCCTATTCTTTGCAGGCAATCTGTTTTCCGTAGTCAACCACATGATAAAGAAGTGCTTAGGCAGGTTATATTTTAACCTAAACAAATGGGCCTTGAACAAGACTAAATTTGAAACACCCAAATCGTGGTTTCAGAAGTTATTTTCCATAAGTTGAGCACTAGTGGAAAAATCACTTTTAAGACCGGTTAAAAATGACATTTTAGACCAAATTTGGATCTGGTCTTGATACAGCCGGTCTTAAAAGTCTGTTATTTTTTAGACCGGTTAACGAAACTGGTCTTAAAAATCATTTTTTTAAACCGGTTGCTTGAAGACCAGGTCTTAAAAGTCTAGACTTTTTAGACCAGTTGTTTAAAAACCAGTCTAAAAAAGTTTTTTTCAAGACTTTTAAGACAGCTTATTTTAATAACCGGTCTTAAAAGTGATATATTTTTAAAAAAAAAAAATAAATAGGGCTTTCTTTTTGTAGTCAAACGTATAGATGAGTAGAAGGGTTACAGTGAAAAATCGATTGTGGATACTTCCAAACAAATTACCACCATCAGATTTCACAAAAACACCTTCCCTGTGAATCCCGCTGCTAAAATTTCTAAAAACCCGAATTCCTGTATCGTTCACTAAGAACATCAAACAACGTAGAAATATAATGAACAGCTCTTATAACAAAATTCAGGCACACCCATAAGTTTAACTTTGTATTCATATTCAGTTTCGTAGTTGAAACTATGAGCTATTTTGGCACAACCATAAGGAAGAAGAAAACCAGAGACGAAATTAAAAAAAGCAAACAGAACAATTTCACAAATAGGATCCCCCAGAGACCGACCAGACACTCAACTCGGTATATATCAGTATGTATACCATTTACACCTACAATAAAACCCTAAATAAACAAAAATCCAAATAGGATCTCTCTTCTCTTCATGACCCTTGTTCCTTTGGTAAAGAAAGCAGACGAGGAATTGTTTTAAGCGAGGTGCTTCGCTCTGCACCTTCTTCTTCCTTTTTCATCTATCGTCACCTTGCAGTAGATACTCAAAAATTAGTATACAAATTAATCAAGCGTTTAAAAGGAAAGTTTATTCAAACCTCAAAGCATCAGTTGCATCTTCTTCACGCATCTCTGGGTCAAAGCAAAGGAGCAAGCAGCTCATGGCAGCAAAGAAGTGTGGCTGCCAAGGTAGGTTGCGATGAAGGATGGATGTCACGGGGAAAGAGAAAAGTCGTGACGAAGGAGATAAGAGCAAGCAAGGTTGTGGCAGCGACAAACTCATTTAGTGCAAGGGTGAGAGCACCGCAGCAACAAACATGAGAATGAGATGAAGCGAAGATGACCGAGCTCACAGAGTAATCGCACTAAGTAGAGAGGTTTTAGATTGAGAGAGTGAAATTTAGGCGCGACAAAGAGGAGATTCAAAAATTTAGGGTCAATTTTTTAGACTGGGTATATATAAAACCCGTCTTGAAAGGGTGGAAAAAAATAATTTTTAAATTTTTCATATTTAAGACCGGTTTTTATTAAAATCGGTCTTAAATGTTTGATATTTAAGACTGGTTATTATTAATAACCGGTCTTAAAAGTTTAAAATTTTTAATTTTTTAAATATTTTGATATTTTTAGACCGGTTTTATTTATAACCGGTCTAAATAATTTTTTTAAGACCGGTTTGTTTGAGAACCGGTCTTAGAAGTTCTATATAATTACAAAAATGCCACCAGTCAAATTTTTTAGATCTTATCCACTATAACTGGTTTAAATATGGCAATCTAAAAAGGAAATTTTGTACTAGTGGAGATAAAACTTCTCTCATATACCTACCTCATAAATCATAAAAGCTAATCCAAACACACAAGAACTCGGCCTTATTACCATCATGGAAGCCATTAAAAGATTTACTTCTCAAATTCAAAAGTTTCCATGCATTCCTCCCTTAATAGATACTTCATTAATGTAACCCTCTATCTTAATAGTCGTAACTATAGTTTGAAAATGCGTCATTATGATAAATTAGAGACCAACGGATAATTCAAAACTTATTGAAAATCCCAACTTCAAGACAGGGCTCGGTCCTGTGATAAAGTGGGTTTTCAAAAAATTTTTCCAAAACCTGTGTAGTTCGGTTCCATTCAGAAAATATCAGAGTGCATAGCAAAATTTTCGACGACTCTTGGGTTTCATCTATTTACCACAAGGGTTTACAGGGCATATTCGCCCATTTCAGTTTCTCGTATCAGGGATTACATCAAACAATCCGAATCTACAACATTTATAATATGTACAATGATCCCAAAAATATGATAACCAACTAATAAAGTACAAATCTCCTAGTTGGAAACTCTAACCTCCCTTAATCACTTGTTTCTCCTTCGATCCGCTAGCCCTGGCTGTAGGTTAGTCATTGTAAAGAGTGAGATTCAAAAGAATCCTAGTAGTAACAATTTACTCATATAATATATATAATAACATAGCATGTAAGCAAATCACAAAATAGCAACAACAGCAACAATCACAGTGATGCATGACTTTCGTCACAAACGACAACTCTCATGACTGTAACCACATGATGCGTGACTTGCATCACAAACGATAGCTCTCACGACTATATACACAAAGCTTTCACTGCAATATACACCGCAGCATTTGAAATCAACATAATTCAATGATAAGACATACATTCAATGTATTATACATAATATAAGAGAAAGAGTCACTACCTTGTTCTTTCTGGTCTTGTTCTTGCACAGATTTCTTGCACTCAGGGAAAATATCGAATCCTATAATTAAAATTACAGATGACAGATTATTACTTATTCCAACTCTTCTTTAATTCAAACACTCAAATTGGTTATCATTAGGGATATTTACTCAAGTTAACTAAGGAGTTAAAAGAGTCAATAACCTAAAAGACCAATTTTTAATCTCAGAGTTCTATAATATGACATTATACAATTACATCTTTAATTTTCGCTCAAGTGACCCAATCTACTAGAAATTTTCATCAACTTTGAAAAATCATATCTGTATGTACAAAACTTGAATTGCCGCGATTCTAAAGGCTATGCAACCCTTATTTAGTCTATTTTCAAGGAAAAATATCACTCATAGCCAGTTGGATTCACAGCATTCCCAGATTTGACATTTATTGCAAACTGCCATAATTCAACTTAGTTTTCATAACCTAATTTCAAAAATTCATAACTCCCAGTGTACAAATTGAAATGATGCAAATAACCTATCAAATTAAAGCTTGATATGTTTACTTTAATTCTGGAAAGTTTCATCTTCATTGAACATTATTTGGTTATCTAAAAACACCACACAATCAGGGTATCTCATTGAAATCCTGTTCAACAGAAAATCCAGTTTTGGATTTTGAGTGTCGATGACCCAAAATTCATAATCCGGGCTATACCCACACAATTTTTCTTGTAAAACACAATGGTAACATCAAAATGAACATATTCACATTGCTTCATGGTGCCCTGTTTAGGTCAGAATTTTAGGGTATTTCACAACAAACAACCACTTCATTATTTAATCACTAAACTTAGCTCATTTGCCTCCAAACCAACATATAAGCATATACATAAGTTGAAAGCTTCATGATCCCTAATATACCCTAAAAACCGAAATTAGGGCTGTCACAATAACCCACTAAAACTCAGCCAATCAAAGCATCATATACATCAAGATAATGCTCTTATTCACCTCTTGCTTCTTCTTGTGTTCTTTTCTTGCTTCCTCAACTTTTGTTCCTAGATGATGGCTCAAAACACCTCCTCTTGAAATTCTAAAACTATAAAAATGAAGCTCTCATAAAGAGGAACAATATTTAAGGGCATTTGAGCCATAGATGAGGTTAAGAAGGTAAAAAATCAATATCAAACTTACCTTTCAACCTTGTTCTTCTTTCTGTACGATTTTGGCTGAAAATCTGACTTGAAGAGAGAGAAAATGAATGGTGAATTGATCAGATTTTTTGCTTCTCTTATCTCTTATTATTCAAACGAAAGTTTGGTCAAAAGTGGTGAAAAGTTGTGTTTGAAAATAATTCTTTTTAGGCATATACTTATAGTAACTCAACTAGGTGCAATTACTACAAGTTATGCAACCTTTTTTTGTTGTTTTTTTTTTTGTCTTCTTTTCTCTATTTCTTGGTGGCTGGATTTTGGGGGGGGGGGGGGGGGAGAGTGTGTGTGTGTGTAATGTTTCAATATTCACTTATGCCTTCTTGAAATTCACTTGGCCAAAAATTGCCTTAGGAATATGTGGCCAAAATTAATTCTTTTTTCACAAGCTTATGCCATATTGACTTGGGTCATTTGATTAGGTTTTCTCTTGTATCTTTTCTACTTGCTTTTGGACGTAATATGGGCTGTCGAAATAGAAGAAAATGTTGACCAAGTCTTCTATTCCTTTTCTTTTATGTCTAGCCATAATTTTTGACCAAAAAGTGAGAACATGTTGACTTAACTCTTCTTCTTTCTTTCATGCCCCTTTTTTGACCTTTTTTGACCATATTAAGAAGAGGGAGTTCAGTTGTTTGTTTTTGCTCATGATTACTCTTACTTTTCAAGAGTAAATCCTAACCCTTGATCTTAATTTTCAATTTTGACCTCAAGATCAAGGGGCAATTGTCTCTTTTTTCTTTGATTATAGCAAAATTAATTAGGATACCATTAAATCCTTTTATTTCACCGTCTATTACATTTAGCCCATAGATATATTTTGAGATACTACAGTTAACCCATTTGACCCTATTATCCTATATGTTTTTCCCGAGCCTATGTTTTGTGATTAGCAGTTCCAGGGCACACATGAAATATCATTTTCCCCCATCGTGAAGTATCACTGTTTTCAAATCAGGATGCTTTAAACAAATAAAATAGACTGAATCAGAAGAATTTGGGAAAAAATTGTAATAGATCAGGATATTCAGAAGAAGCATCAGTTTTGTGAAATAATTATATAGGAGAATAATGTAGAAGGGGTTGATCATGTTTTCTCATTTAGTTTCCATTGCTTTCATGTCCGGCAAATTATGAAGGCCATGGAAGAGGAAACATGCTGGAGAGTTTAGATGAGGAGAACAATGAAAAAGATTTTGCTAGATCTTGAAAATTAGTTAGAACAATGAGGTAGTGGTTTAAAGATAAGTAATCGTGTCCTGGTTCATTTGAGTTCAACCTAATCATGATAAAAATAATATAAATATAAAATATACAATAATATTGATATTTAACCTAAAATTCATATTGAAATAAAAAAGACATTAATCCAAAAAAATAAAAATATTTATGTATAAATATATGTAATTTAATAAAATAAAGTTACAAAAGCACAAACCTAACAAACATTTTTTCATTTTTAACTAAAATTGACATAATTTGTTGGTAACAATGGGAGAATAAAAATTTAAAATTCAACAGAGTCAGCTATCAGGGGAAAAAAAATCCAACACAATCAGCAAACCTTTTGATTGGAGTATTGGACCTGTCAAAGGACTGATTTATTCACTAGTTTGACCAAACAATCCAACTTGAGTTTAAACACTGCATATTAAAATTCCATCAAATTATCAAACCTTCAACTAGCACTTCTATCAATTGCTCAATTTTAGAAACATTGCTCTTGGTTATTTTAAAAGCCTACGTTTTTGGCAAACATTCTTAGATAACCATAATTGTAGAGATTATTTTTATTGAAATTATCTGCAATTTATTCCAGTCTTAAATATAAATATTTACTCATACACATATTTCCAAATGAAAGAGGAGTATTAATTTGAAAACCGCAAAATTAAAATTGTATTAAAATTCGTTCAAAACAATCCGTTTGTCGTCCATAAGATCAAGCGGAAGAAGAACAGGCCACAAGTTCAAACGATTTGGTCGTGCATTGGAAGGGAAATCCGAAGCCACCCAAATGGCACTAAACTTCCCTCTTTCCCTCTGTAAAACCTCCGACATTCTCATCCCATCAAGGTTTCTGAATGCTTCGTCTTCTGGCCAATATGCTCACATCTTCTCACCGACTAGAAGGAGGCTTTTCAATAATTGCAGTAACACAAATGTTTCTTCACAGAGAGGAGGAATTGTCTGCGGGTTGCCCCTCCCAGTTGATCCATGGGCTCCAACCGTTGATTCCCAAAGCATAGCTTCCCAACTATTCGCCTTCTCCTTGCTGCCCTACATTGGCTTCTTGTACTTTATTACGAATTCTAAGTCGTCTCCTAAGCTTACCCTCTTCGGATTCTACTTTTTGCTTGCCTTTGTTGCCGCCACAAGTGAGTTCTTCTGATTCTCTCATCGCCCTTATTCATCTTCTAATGCGATTGCTTTGTCATAAATCGTTTGCGGTCAGAATCAAGAATAAATTTTGGCAGCTTATGTTTGTGGGTGAATAGAGATATGGCTAAAGAAAGGGGATGATTTATTACTCGCTGGTGTAATTCTGTAATTTCCTTTGAGAATATGTTAGTTTGCGCAGTTTTAATTCTAATTTGTTGTTATCTAGCGTATCCAGCGAACCTGGATTATCAATGTAGTGTACGACATTGAGTGAAATTTGGGGATAGATTAGCATATGTGCCTAGGAATGAATTAAACTCTTGATAGCTTATGAATAGCTTGCTATAATTTTTTCTTTTTTATATAAAATCTGTATTTTATATCAATATATTGACATCTTATGTAGATTGCAATGTCCTATGTTTTTGTTTCATTTTTGCCTCTTTCACTGTTGCACTTGGCTTATCAAATTCTTCTAGATTGTTGTTCAAGAAAACAGTAATGAAAACTATATCCAATTCTACAGTGTAAATAGTCCTATATCAATAGTTCTCATTGTTGGTTCTCTCATTTTAGCTTGAATATAAAATCTGTTTTCCTTTTCCTCGTTGATATTTGTATTCATTCACAGCATGATTGCCTTTACGCCCCTACTGTAATCTGTGTTAGCAGATGCTTCCTTCTTGCTTAAGATACACTCTTTTCTGATTTTTTGTATTTTGGACCTTGTTACGCCCTGTTGATCTCATGATTGAGCAGTACCGGCTGGAATTTATGGTAAATTCACTATGCGCAAATGTGCATTCTGCTTGACATCATTTACTCTATGTTTGGATGGAGTAAAAGTGGGAGGAAAATAGGGGGAAGAGAATATTAGGAAAGAAAGCTTCCAAAAATAACAAAAAAGATTTACTATTTTTTGGGAGTTTTCACTTCTAATATTCGTTCCTGTGTAATTTTCTTCCAATCCAAATATAGGGTTAAATTAGCTCAAAGATGTTTGAGTTCTGTTTACATGACATGACAGCGAAGGTGCACTATGGGACTTCTTTGTCTAATGTGGATTGGTTACATGGTGGTGCTGAGTCACTTCTTACTCTGACTAACCTGTTCATTGTGTTGGGACTGAGAGAGGGCCTCCGCAATGCAGAAAATTCTGAAGAAAATGAGGCCACTCCTGATTCAGAGTTCAAGGATAAGAAGAAAAGCCGTACATAGGTTTTGTATTTGTAGCTTCCAATATTTATACTCTTGTATCAGATGTCAGACTTGTTGGATATTTTCATCTTTAACAGGAATGCAATCTTAAAAATTTTTGATGGCACAAAAAGCTTTGTGGAGCCCTGTTTACCCTTAATTAATATACTCTCTCTCCTAGCTTTGCACCTATAGCCTTTTCATTTTGGTTTTGGTTCGTAATAGTTTCAAATAATAGGTTTTGGTCCCTACATTTTGCTTCTTGAGAGACCAGAATCTATGGTTTGAAACTATAAGAAATAAAACTAAAATGAGGACAAAATCTAAGGACCAAACATTGAATTGCCTGAGTTTTAATATGGAAGCTAAATCATTATCTTGTTATGATGTAATTGTGCTTCAGTTTCTGATGACTGATGCTCTTTTAATGGAGATGCGGACTGTTGCAGAATTTATCTGTTTGAATGACAGTGTTGTTAGGCTCTGCAAAAGTTGAATTAATTTCCGCATGATCAAGTAAGAAATTGAAATCTGGAATTGAATAATCAGTGGTTGATGAGTTGATCAGAATTTTTTAGGAATATCAGAGTCTGAACATGGCTGGTCTGTGATCCCTTTGAACATATTCCTATGGAAGGATGGCCATGGGAAATAGTTTATATTTGGCTTGTTTCAAGTTAGTAACTGTGTTTGAGAAGTACTGCCATAGAAGTAAGGGTTCACCAACAGATTGATAGAAAAGTTAGTACGATTAGACATAGCCAATATTGTTGTGGCAGTGAACTACTAGCTGGTCTGTCCAGTAAAATTCACCCCTTATTTAACTTAATACTGCACGTTTGGTTTCACATTGACTATGGCTGTTTCCACCAAGACGTTGTTTCGGTGGTTTATACATGAAACTAAACAGCCTTAAGTTTGGAGCTCATGATGATCCTTGAGTATCTCATCAACGTCCTCCATCTGAGGATGTTCATTAATTGACATTGAAAACTCTGTTGTCTATGACAAGGAATATGCTGCCTTTCATCATACTCCTCCGTCGGTTATCATAAGATCCTAATAACCGAATTGTTAAAATGGGTAACAAATGTATTTAATGTTTCAACCTTAAGGTGGATCTTTAAAAGGGAACAAAACTAATTCAAAAATTAGGATTAAAAAATTAGGTTCTAGGGAAGGAGTATAAAGTAGCAGAGCCTTTTTAGTAGAATATAATATGCTTTGCACCTATAAATCTCTTGTATTAGGTGAAGGTGGTGTTGGTTTTCCCTCCACTTGCTAGATCCGAATAAGGCTATATTGTTAAAGCAATATTCAGAACAAATAAATATGTGGACGTAAAAATGGCCACACAACTTTCTTGCAACTTTCATTCCCTGAATCACCACACTCAATATTTTGTTCTCTTCACTGCTCTCCTTTCATTCTCCAACTTGGACTGTATTCTTGTAATATCTAAGAGTATTATGAAGCTTGATATTTTTGTTCATGACCAAATAGATAAGAGGAGCTCTACAGATGAGATGAGTTAAATTGATGCTGGTGAATGGTTCCAGAATGAAGCAGACAGACAGAAGATATTCTGAAGGAAGGGACTGTGGATGCCGATCCCTTTTTTTTTTGGAATAAATATTGGATATCATTACTCAAGAGATACAACCAAGCGACACAAGAGTTAGCTTCCCTAATCAAACTCCACTTCTTAACTGACATAAATGATACAAAAGTTACCTCCAATCTTGTGTGATATCTTAGCTAGTTAATCAACATGTTTGAGATCCTCTTTGTGTGTGTCTATTCAAAACATGCCCATCTCCATGAACAACTAGCCTAACATTAACCACAATGTCATTAAAAGGATGGTTACTATTACATCCCCCAGGAATCAAATTAATAGCTTCTATATAATTAGAGAGCAAAATAACACTAATATAACCTTTGGACCAAGAAAAATCAAATCCAAGTATGATCTCTTACTAATTTGCCGTAGGTGGAGGAACAATTGTGAGCTTATAATTATATCCATCGATCCATATTTTATCGTGATCTCGAATGACTCATCCAAAACCACTGCTGCCACTTTTGAGAACCAATCTACCTACTTCAAGAATGTTGAATTTTTAATACAGGAAATAAGGAATATCGGAGGGTATAAAACGTACCGATGGTGAAAGCAATGTCGTTGAAATGCTAAAGACTCGAGTAAAATTTTTAAGTTTAAGTTTTTCATTCCATTTAGATCTAAAAAACTCAATATATCAATATATATAGATGGTGAAAGCAATCTCCTTTTTTTAATATCAATATATATAAATTTCCTCTTTTAACCGTTGGTCAATTGAAGTATTAAAAAACTCAATCTAATGCAATTAACGCATCGTCAAAATGAACAGATTTTAAACTTTTTTTTTTTTTTTTTTTATAAAAAAGGAGGCATTGTCGTAACTCCTAATCAAAATTGGTTTAAATAATTATAATAAAGTAGTATTTATCATTTATATTATATTTAAAATTATCCAATATTCATTTACATTACTTATTATAGATAGGAAATACTTAGGATAAGTTTATTATATCTATTATATCAAGTTCTTTAATCACACATGACTATATATCTTATTTTTTAAATATTAATTTAACTATAAACTCACATGAAAAGCAAAGAAACATGATGTTATTAAAGAATTTGACATAATAGACATAAGAAATTTGATTTAGGTATAGGGTGAAGATGCAAATTTAACAATAAATAATATCACTATGTGCATCGATAAGAACTATGTATTTTCGGTTCACATAGTAGGAATAACCATTATTTTGGTAGCAATTTTAATAAGGACATTACTCATCCTTTATTTTGGTAGAACAAACAATAACGCTATGTGCAACCATAAGTAATAATTGTGTAACATTGTTGTTAAAATTACTATCAAAACAATTGATTATTGCTACTTTTGTTGTAACCCCCTTCACGATATAGGCCGAGATTTATGTTTATAAACATGTAATTAAGTTTGAATTAGAGACCGTAAGATGATTTGGGACTTAAAGAAAATTAAACATCTCAAAATCAGGGTTTACAAAAACTTTTATAAAACCTGTTTACAGCGGTCTCATATTTACATTTCAATACATAAATGGCCTGTATAGGTTGATTTCATTCATACATATCAGAGTACAGCATAAATTCCCGACACACTCGGGTTCCATTAATTTATAAAGGGGTCTACAAGGTACAATTACCCATAGAGTTTCCCATAACAAGGGGGTTACACAAATACTATCCAATATGTATATGTAATACCCAACAAAATATATCCAAATGATTTACAAATGATAACCAATTTTCCAAAACAAACTCCTAGCCAGGAGCTTTATCCACTCTTCGTCGCCCGCTTTCCTTGGGATTCTTCAGCCCTGTGTAAAATTGTGTTTCTGGGAGAGTGAGATTCTAAAGAATCCCCGTCATAATATGCATAACATCAAAGCATGAAAGTAAATCATCTATACAACACACAATAATCACAACAATAGTTGCAACGGCCGGGTTAGGTATCATGGGTATCGCCCCATACGACGGCTCATGCTGAACTGCTTGCTGTATTGCACATTCACATGAACATATCACATATATCACCACAGCTGGGATCTATATAAAACATTTCACAACACACAGCCCCACGGGTTGGATACTCAAACAGGAATCCACGATTCCACAACGCAGCCTCAGCACTTATAGCAGCAGATAAAACGGTCGGGGTAGGTATCATGAGCATTGCCCCCTATGACGGCTCACGCTGAACTGCTCACGCTATAATGCCCTATGGCCAATAACACATTCACAATGATAAACATGCATACCAAGTATCATACACAACATGAGAGAAAAGTCACTACCTTGGTCCTTCCGGGCATGTCCTAGCATTGATCTCTCCCGAGTAGAGAAAATGTCAAATCCTAGAATCATAATTAAGGACGAAGAATTATACTCTATTCCAAGGTTGGGAAATAATAGGTTATCATAATTGACCCATAAGATGCCACAAATGCCTCTAATAAAAGTCCTACAAGGTTGGGAAACAATATGTTAGAGATCTCCTTTCAAAAACTCAAAGTGCTGGAACATAGGGGTTGGCCGCGGCCAGTCCTTCCTTGGGCCGTGGCCAAAATATGGTCAGAAGGTCACTGGCCGCGGCTAGCCACCCATGGGCTGCGGCCAGAATTAGATCAGAAAGGTTTGGGCTGCGGCCAAGAAATTCCCTGATTCTTGGCTGAACTTCCAAAATTCATAACTAATTCCATAAAAATTGAAAAAAGGTGATTCCAAATCCAAATGAAAGATATTTAAGTCCTCTTTACTAGAAAAATATGGACCATAACCAGAAATCACCACAAAAGTCCAGAATTACCCAAAACTCAACACTACTCCAAAACAGAGTCCAGTTTTTGTCCCAAACTTTGGCAAAGCATAACTCTCCGTTAACATAACGAAATGACACAAATTATATATCCATTTTGGAGCTTGGGATGTGAAATTTAAGAATGAAAAGTTTCATAATTTTCCAACACCATTTGGTCATTCAAAACATTCATACAAACTGACTGCCCAGACAAAGTTCACACAAGACAGATTTTCCAACTTTCTACCAAGGTGTCCAATGGCTCCAAAATTAACAATCAAGCATATTCCCACATAAATTTTCACAAGGAACACAATGGTAACCTCAAAATGACCAAAATCACAACCCATTGACATGCCTTATTTTTTGTCCAATACATAAAACCAACACAAAGGTTCCAACCTTCACATTTCCATCCTAAATCCATTCCATCAACCCAAAACACATATCAAAGCACTAATTCCATGACAACAACATGCCCACAACACAATGACCCTCATTTTCAAAATTCAAGGCAAAATTTCCAGAAAATTCAAACTTAACCAATGGCTACAAAACTTATATAGAAAGGTTTGTCTTACTCACCTCTATAACTTTTCCAAAGGAGTTTCTTAATTCTCACAACTTTAAGATTTCTTGAGAGCTCAAACAACACCAAATGAAAAATCTAAAACCATGAAATTGAAGCTTTCAAGACAAGGAACAAGTTTATATAAGAGCATTTTTCCATTAGAGGCCATTAAGAGGGTCAAATACTCACCTATTTCGCAAGCTTCTTCTTCTTTCTGTTGCAGAAATGGGGGCACGAAAATGAGAGAGAGAAGGAGAGATGAGAGTGTTGAAGAAGATGATGAAATGATGGTTTTTGTCTCCCATCCCTTGTGCAACCGAAATGGAGGGAAGAAGAAAGAGAAAATATGATTAAAAATTGCTCATTTGACTTTTCTCCATCCTCTCTCTTCTTCTTCACTTGCCACTTGTCATTTTATTATTGGCTCTCATAAAGCAACACCCAATTAGCTACTCTAATCCCTCCATTAGCCATTTTAATTACATTTCTCATTTCTCCCATAGCTAGTAATTAATTTCTCCATTAATTACTAATTTATGGCCAATAATTTTATTTTTTCAATTTTTCAATAATGATGACGTATTAATTAAAATAGCCATAAAACACATAAAAGTTCCCATTTAAATTCATAAATATCCACACTAATCCTCATTAGCCCTTAATTAAAAATTAGGGCATTACATTTGTAATATCCTGAATTTTGGGACTAAAAGCTTGGGAATAAGTATGAATCAAGCAGACTGCTAATTCCCAATTTAGCAAGAGTCACAAGAATGTCCAAGAGCCATAATGACTTTTAGAGACGGATTTGGAATAAAGTATGTGTTTTAGTTTCAATTAGTTAAAGGAAAGTACCTAATTCCTTTATCTAAAGTTAAAAATGATATAAAGTCTAACTTGGACTTAAAAAGAAAGGGGAATGGCATCTAGAAAGGGATAATAAAGAGAAATAAAATAGCTAATGGCAAAAACAATTAATATTGCCATAATCAAGGGTAAAAGAGACAATTGCCACTTGATCTTGAGATTAAAATTAGAGGACAAAATGAAGGGCTAGGATTTTCTCATAAAAAGTAAGAGTAATTATGAGATTCAAAAAGCAAACTAACCCTCCTCATAAAAGGGTTAAATTTGGGCAACAAGGGGCAAGGAAGGGAGAGAAAAGTTATTCAAAGTGTCAAACCACTTGGAAGACCAAAGTCAAACATAAACTTACATATATGTGATCAACTGGACACCACATTCTCTTCTCTTTTAGTAAGGCAATTCAGTTAGGACTCTAAAAGGGAAGGAATAGAATTTAAATTAAACCATATGCATTGACAAGTCAAAAGAAAAGAAAATAAGAGGCGGAAAAGTCAAATGGTCTTCAAACTTGATCAAGTTGAAAAATTGACCAAAAAGTAACATTTCAAGAGGAAAATTGTCAACAAATTCCCTCCTCTTTGGTTGTGAATTTCAGTCAAGAGATAAGAAGAGAGAAGGGATGAAGATAACTCCAAGTTAACCAAACCAACCATAGTTGATTAATTAACCAAGCCAACTTTACAAGAAGCCACCAAAAGTTGACACATCACCTCTCTTTGCTTTCTTAGATGGATTTTTGGCCAAACACTCTAAATGGTTGAACATTCATTAAATCAAACACAGTTCACTCCCAATCACACTCTAAAAGTCGTCAAAAGTGAGGAAATAATAAAGAAAAAGCTTGGAAAAAGAAAAAGAAAAGAGAAAGAGCAATCTTGAAGTTCAAGAACAAAGGTGAGTCTTCTGTTAGATCCTATATGTTTTGATGATAACAAAGAATAGAATGATCTTACAAAAGGTTTTAATAATAGACAAAAGAGTTTTGAACAAAGTAACAAAGTATTTGGTGGTAGGGAAAGCCATCACTCGAGTGATGAAAAAAGTTATGAAGTCAAGAAATAGGAGAAAGAGCCACTAGCAAATTTTAGAAGAGATCACTTGAATGATGATTCTCCATTACTTGAGTGATCACTCGAGTAATGTATGTCAAATAGTCCCAGAAGCTCTTTGCCAAGATTTGCATGGTGTCACTCGAGGGATCACTCGAGTAATAACAAAGGATTACTCGAGTAAGCACTCGAGTGACGACGTAAGAAATGAGGGAGTGAATTCTTTGCCAATATTTTGAAGGGATCCCTTGAGTGACCACTCGAGTGATCAGGTCAGAAACGTTGACTTTACTCTCTACCAAGTTTTTCAATGGATCACTCAAGTGACTGATTTAGATTACTCGAGTAACCACTTGAGTGATAAAGTTTAGAAAGCAAGATTTTAATATATTGTTTATTGATTTGTTATCTATATAATTAATCTTTCATTGTGATAGTATTCTGAGCATATTTGTAGAGAAACAACGAAGAAATCATGAGTTGAGAGAAAAGTCAAACTAAATGCCCGAACATTCACCTACCGTAATGGATAGTTTTTAAATTTGAAGAATAGTAAAATGAAGCTGCGCGACTTTAATGAACATGTTAAAATGGTTCCAACGGCTATTACAAATTCAACTATAAATATGAGAATATTAAATGAAGAACATATGACAACTGAGAACACATGAACATACATCGATCAATATATTCTTAGTGCTCTATTTCTTATATTTATTCCTGTACTTTAGTGATTATATATTTGTTCTATGAAAGAGATTTTCATTAGAAACTCAATTTTTGTTATTGAGACAACTTAAGGTTATGGAACCTTAAGTTGAGGATTTGATTACAACGTGTAAAGGGGAGCGAGTGTCTAGTGAAGGAACTTGCTGTGTATTGAGGTGACAAGAACCCATCGAATCTTGGAAGTTATAGTGAAACTCTCAGAGAAGCTCTGAGGACTGGGCGTAGGTCAAAGTGGTTGTGGCCAACAGTATAACTCCCAGTGTATATTTCGTTATAATTCTTCTAGCTCTTAACTGCTTTAAATTTCTAGTTAATTTTAAATGCGAAATGAATTTTCTATGATCACCCAATTCACCCCTCTCTTGGGTGAAATGCTTGCACTAACATCTTCAACCTTGATTTTCACCATGATAATCACCTTTCTAGCTCAAATTCTCTTCTTTAACATTGTTCTCCTCTCTAAGAGCTTTAATTCTATGGTTTTTGTTTCTCAAAAGGAGGTGTCTTGTACTGTCTATAAAGTGTCAAAGTTGGAGAAACAAAGAACAAGCTCTAGAATGGGCAAGAGGTGAGTATAAGCTTTGATTTGAACCAAGTATCTTGTTTATTAGTTGAGCTTTATGGAATTCTCTTTGCTTCCCTAATTTTGTTGATATGAAAATTTATGGTTCCATGTTGTTTTGATCATATACATGGTGTCATATGATGTTTAATGATGGAACTAGACTTGTTTGATGCTTAAATTGGAAACTTGGTAATTGTTGGATTGTGTTGCCATTTCTGGTTAGAACAGGGCATATAGAAGGAGTAAGAATTTGGCAAATTTGATGTCACCAATGAATTCTACACAAAAAACTATGTAAGAATAGCCTTTGACTATAAATTCTGGATCACTGGAATAAAACACTGAAAACTGGAATTGAACACTGTGCAGCCAGTGTAGGTTTCCTGCAACGCAGTGAGAGTATGGCGTGTTTTTAGATAATCAAATGATATCCAATGAATGTAAAATTTTTCAGAATGAAAGTATACATGTCAAGATTTAATTTGATATTTCATTTGCATAATTTGGATCCGTACACAACGAGTTATGAATTTTTGAATCTAGACATTTAAAACTGGATTGTTTATGTGACGGTGTGAATTGAATTGTGATTCTAGAATCTTGTGCTTGTAATTGGCTGAGGGAGATATTTTTCCATGAAAATAGACTTGATAAGGATCATATAGAATTTTGAACCACATGAATTGGATATTCTTAGAAAAGATATGAATTTTCAAAGTTTGTTGAAAATTCTGCCAGCTTTTAGAGAACATGTGAATTTAAGAAATTAAGGGCCAAGTGTAATAAAGTTGAATTCCAAGGCTAGAGATAAGCATTTGAGGCTAGTGGAGCCACCTTGGATATTCAATTATCATGACTCTAATGATGTGATTAAATATCATGAGATGACAAGGAAGAGGAAATGGAAGGTTTCTCGAGCAACTCCAATGGTTGGAAGAAAAGGTATAAGAGGAGGATATGAAGACAAGAGGTAGTTAAACTTTCCTTACTTGCATGTATTTAATATGTGTATTCTTGTGTATTAGTGTGTGTTATTGCTTTGATGAATTGTGTGGAATATACATGAATGGTTGATGTAACCCCCTGCCTTGAAAACCGTAATTATGATTCAAAAATATGTAATTAGAATGGATTAGAGACGGACGGATAATTAAAAATTCATTTCCAATCCCTTCATTCCAATAGGGTTTTCACAAATTCCTTCAAAATTTCTGCCTTACCTTGGTCTCAAATTCAATATTCTGAATATAATTACCTGTGTAGTTATATCACATTTATACATATCAGAGTGTATAGCAAAAATCCTGGCAACCCTCGGGTTTCATATATATATACTAAGGGTTCATACATTCCCATTTAGGGGATTACACAACCGTATCCAAAATAATATTTACATACCAACAATATACAGTAATCCCAAACCAAAAATCCGATAACCAACAACCCAAATTATATTCCGACGAGAGTCCTAGCCGCCCTTGGTCGCCTCATTCCCTTTGGAGCCACTTGCCCTGTCTGAAGGTTAGTCAAAGGAAAGAACGCGATTCAAAGGAATCCCAGTAGTAACAAATCACTTATTCCACACATAAACACATAGCATGCAAGTAAATCATCGAATCACACAACAGCACAAAACATAGCATATCAGCTGTCACATATACATGTTGCCTCACTGGCATACACAAAACATATTGCCTTACTGGCATTCATATAGTCTCACTGGCTTTCACATAGCCTATCTAGCTTTTATAACGCCCCAAATTTTGATTAAGGGCTAATGATAATTATTGAGAATGTAATCATGGATTAAATTTGAATTAATGTGTATTTGTGACAATATTATCTAATATGTCATAATTGATGGAAAATTGATAGAATGGAAATATTGGCCATAAGTTAGTAGTTAATGGGTAAATTAATTACTAACTAAGAGGAAATGAGATATGTGATTAAATGGCTAATGAATGGATTAGATAAGTTAATTGGTGACGTATTGTGTGAGAGCCAATAGAAAGAGGACATGTGGCAAGTTGGTGTTGTGTGAGGAGTGGAGGAAAAGTCAGAAAGTTTTTTTTAATGTTTCTCTCCCCTCTCTTCCCTCACTTGGCACTGAAGAAGCATAGAGGGAGTATCATTATCATCATTCTCTATCTCACACTCTCGTTCTCTCTCTTCTCTCTCTCTTGAGTTCAGTGCCATTGTTGCTTAAACAAGAAGGAAGAAAAGCTTGGAAAGGTAAGGGAAAATGATCTCAAATGCTCAAACTCATTTCTCTAAAATTGTTCCTTGAATAAAGAGCTTCATTTTGATGGTTAAGGCTTGTCCATTGGTGCTGGTTTGTGCCCACAAGGAAAGTTGGGAGTTAGAGAATCAAGAAATCTCTTTGGCAAAGTTATAGAGGTAAGTGAGACCAACTTTTTATTGGAAATTGTGCCATAAGGGCTAATCATTGTACTTTGAACATTATTACTTTAATGAAATTTCTCCATTCTGTTATCATTATTTGCATGTTAACTGTGATAATTGTATCCTTGGATAATTCATAAAGATTGTCCTAAAATGTCCTTGGTCGGTCATCTATGCGGTATCAGAGATGAAATAAGACCAGTATGACTTTGATAAGATATGGAGATACGAATCAAAGTCTTGGACACTTATAAGAGTACAAGGTGCTGGACTAACCTACTATGAGAAAGCTACATGGATCAAGTCATAAGTTTTTCTCATGTATAACCACGTCACAATGCCCTTAGACCTGAAGTTATCATGGATTCCTTCATGAGAGTTGCTAAGCTTTGAACTAGTCAAAAGTCACTTTTGACCGAGCGATGATAAAGGCTATGATCGGGCTTAGTGGTTTTTCATGCAGAGGAATATGAATGATCAAGATGGAATTTGTCCCCCACATTAGTAGAGAGATATTACTGGGCCCCTCGATGAGTGAGTCTGAGAAATGTATGGCCATACTACAATGGAAAGGAGTTTCCATTTCTATTGTTAGGCTACTCAAGAATCGAGAAAGTAATGGCCAGGAACAAGAGGATGACATTATCTATGCCTTATCCTTGATCGATATATCGTGTGACAAAAGGGACGTGACATGGTTGTATGACAAGTTGCATCATGATAAAGATCCTCATATGATTTAGGTAGTCGTAATGTCTTGCTAGAGGCCGCTTGCGACTTTTGGGTTAGTATAGTTATTGGCCCACTGCTAACATCATATGGGCCTACAGGGTCGCACACAAGAATGGTCTAACACGAGATAATGTTTAATTTAGGGTGGACGAATTTTATATTTATAAATATATATATAATATAAAATTTGTTAATAATATTATATAGATATATATTTTTGAAATACATATCTTATATTATATATATATATATATGTATATGTATATATATATATATTATATGATATTATTATATTGTGTTGGTTTTAAATTTAATTTATTAAAATATATTAAATTTTAATAACTAACATGATAGAGATATAGTATCTCAGATTCAATTTTTGAAGATAAATTAAATCTAATGGCTCTTTATTTGGATTAAATAAATAGGTTAAATTAAAACTGTTAGACAGATTTAATTTAAACTGAATTTATTTAATTAGCTCATCAAGATAATTAATTGTTGATTAATTTCAAAATTAATGATGATTAATTTTAAAATTTGAATATAGCCATTATAAGTTATAAACTTGATAGAGCAGATATACTAATACGCGCATGAGAATTCAGAGCTGTAAGGGAAACCCTAAAAACATTGGAGGTGCTAGCACGCAGTCTTGGTTGGAGAGCATTCGTGTGGATACCGGTAGAGGGAGCAGACCTAACGTGTTGGCTCCTAGAGATTGTGAAAACCCTAAGTTGAAAAAGGTACGAGTTCTTTCTGTTAGAGCAAGCGTTTCACCCAAGAGGGGGGGTGAATTGGGTGATACTAAATTTCGTTGCAAATATAAAAACTTGACGGTGAATATAAAGCAATAAAGAGTAAGAAGAAATATCACCGAAGTGTACACCGAGAGTTATACTGGTTCGGCCACAACCACTTTGACCTACGTCCAGTCCTTAGAGCTTCTCTGAGAGTTTCACTATAACTTCCAAGATTTAGTGGGTTCTTGGCACCTCAGTACAAGCAAGTTCCTTCGCCTGGACAATCGCTCCCCCTTACAAGTTATAATCCAATCCCAACTCAAGGTTCCACAACCTTAAGTTACCTCAATAACAAATATTGAGTTTGAATGAAATATCTCTCTCACAGAGTGAATAAGAATCACTGAAGCATAGAATTACAAGTATAATGTAAAACAGAGTAATGAGCTTGATAATGCTTTCGTGTGTGTTCTTGTTTTCTGTTCTCTGTTTGGATGTTCCCGTATATATAGATGTGTTGGTAATGATTGTTGGAACGTTTTTCTTCATGCCCGTTAGAGTGTGCACAGCCACTGTTGACTTTTCCACTATTTGAAAAATATCCGTTTGCGGTAGGTGGCATTTGAACGTTGCATTTGACTTTCCTTATTTGGTAAGATCTCTTCATTATTTATTTGTGGATATGCTAAGAATACTAATACAATGAAAGGTTAATCACATAGGAAACAAATCAATGAACGTTGGAATGAATTCTCAAAATCTGAACTTGCATACTCGAGTAGTTACTCGAGTATTCATTTAAGTTTACTCGAGTACTTACTCGAGTATCATCATGAAAATATTGACAAACTGCAAGTTAACAAATGAACATTACATTACTCGGGTAGTGTATGGAGTAAACACAATTTTCAAACTTTTGGAAATACCTGTTTACTCGAGTACTTACTCGAGTATGGCACACTTTTCTTCATAGGTTACTCGAGTAGCAACTCGAGTAAACTCTCAAGTAAACTTTATGTTACTCGATGCTTCACTCTAGTAATGTTGGCAGGATTTCAAGGCTGAGAGCACTTCAAGTTTGATTACCATATTACTCGAGGACTTACTCGAGTAAACATAGATTTTCTGCATAGCTTACTAAGGTAGTGACTTGAAGTTCTCTTCCAACTAACTCTACATACTCGAGTAGTGACTTGAAGTGAAGTGTGAGAATAGCATTTCATATTATTCGAGTATTACCTTCAGGTTTTGACTTACCATAGTGAGTTATTCGAGTAGCTCCTCGAGTAACATTGGCAGGGTTGAAAATGTCGAGAGCAGCACATTTCTTGAAATAGAGTAACTCGAGTACAGACTTGAGTATCATTGGCAGGGTTGAAAATGCTGAGGTAACTGGAAGTCTTTGACATGGTTACTCGAGTAATGTTGGCAGGCCGAGAGCAATTGCCAGTGATTTACCTGATTACTCGAGTAGCTACTCGAGTTACGTTGGCAGGTTACTTGAAGGTTGCTCTGGTTACTTCAAGTTTCTGTCCCATTACTCGAGTACTTACTCGAGTAACCCTTTAGAAAACTTACTAGTGATGAAGTTTCTCAGCTTTTTCTCTTGGCTTTTCTTCATTACTCCAATGCTTACTTCAAGTAATGATTTGCCCTGTTATTACTTTGTTCAAACTTATTTGTTTATCAAATCTTTTTCATGCCATCCTTTGTTATCATCAAAACATGAGAAATCTAACACTTTCTAACCCGATTTAAACACCGTTGATAGATCCTCGATTAGGATCGATAAAATTTTTAAAATTCTTCCGCTGTGCCTTCCGATCCTAACACTTTTCTATATAAGTTTTGTGGCCTTTGAATTTGTTTGGAAATTCTAGAAATTTATGCCTTGATTCAAAAATGAGAGTCATTGGATATTTGGTATGTTATTGGTATGGAAGTGGTATATTTGGAATGTATATGATATATATGATTTATTAGGGATTGAATGATTGAGTTTAGTGATTTTTGAAATTTAGTGTTTATTGTTGCCCAAGACCAAAGCATGATAATGGAATAGGATTTTGGTAGCTTTGACACTTCCATTGGATTCCTTGGGTGTTTTTATGAGGGAGTAGCTTTGGTTGAGGTTTTGGGTCCATTGGTAGCTTTTGGTAAAAATTCTGGAAAACTATCATTGTTTCTGCATTTTCTGGTTTCTAATGTATATCACTCGAGTGAGGGGAGTGTCTCTCGAGTGAGTAAGTGTAATTCTTCCTTTTTCCTTCAGTTTTTGTATTACACTTTGGTGAAAGAGCAAGAGTGTTGTCTCACTTGCGAGTGCAGTGGGTTCTCACTCGAGTAAACCTCCTCTCACTTGAGTGCTGGTGTATTTGACACTCAAAACTTGCCTCTCGGGTTGTCACTCACGGCCAAGTCTCAAGAGTGAGCCTTAACACTTGCGGGAGTTAAACCTTCACTCAAGTGCGAAGCTTCACACTCGAGTGCTCCTTTCCTTTGAAATTTCCATTTGCTCTTAGGTTCTCACTTCCTGGACTTCACTCTCTAGTGCTCGAGTGAAGCATTTGGCTATTACTCGAGTGACGTCCTGTATGCTCGAGTGTCCCTGTCTTTGAAAAAGTTCTTGTGTTTCCAAAAGGGGATCCCTAGGGTAGTCTTTCAACCCTTTAGGGCTTTTATTATAGGCATATATGAGTGTTAAAGAGACAGTGATGATAACCAATTTAAGTATTGTGAAGGTATTAAGTATTGGACTAAGGGGTAACGCATTGTCCTTAATTATGACTTTATGATTTGATATTTACCCTGAGCAAAGAAGGCCTGTGCCTACTCAAGAGCAAAAACACCAAGGTAGTGACACTTTATCCTATATCATGTATATTACATTACTTGTTTGCATAGTCATTGAATACAAATACAGTGAGGGGACGTGGTAAAAGCCCGGCCTTTAATACAGATACAGTAAGGGAATGTGGCGTAAGCCCGATCTCAAATACAGATACAGAAAAGGAACGTGGCGTAAGCTCGACCTTGTATACAGTGAAGGGGACGTGGCAGTGTGCCCAGCCTCGAATAATGATTGCTGCATTGTGATATATATTTACTTGCTTTGTTTATATGCATCATATATGTAAACTGTTACTACTGGGATTCTCTAAAATTTCATTCTTTCCAAATAACATTTTTAGACAGGGCAAGTGGATAGAGGAACAAGCAAGTGGATAAGGGCGATTAGGATTGCCGGCGGTAGTCTTAGTTAGATATTTTGGTTTTATATTGGACTGGTTATCATTTTGGATGAATGTATATATATTGAATAGATCTTAGTATTATAGTTTTGTGTAATCCTTGGTATGGATACTAAGATGGGCAATGATGCCCTGAACAATATTTTGGATAAATGCTATTATCCTGGGTGAATGTCGGCAATTGTGCTTGTACTATGATATTATATATGTGACAAACCGAATAGGCCTATTGGTTTTATAAATGAATGAATGGAGATCTAATTATACAAGTGTTGCAAAAATTTTTTAATTACCCTTGATCTCTCATTCCATTTTAAAGTGTATTTAAACGCATAAGCTCGGCCTTGATCGTGGCGGGGGTTACATGTTTCACATTGCCTCTCTGGCATTCACATAGCCTCACTGGCTTTCACATAGAGAATTATCACAAAACAATGATAACACATACATACAATGCATTTACACATAGTATAAGAGAAAGTGTCAATACCTTGTTCTTTCTGGAGGTGTTCAGGCACATGTTCTCGTTCAGGGAACATATCGAACCCTATAAACCAAAATCAAGGACGACAAATTAATCTCTATTCCAAATTCCCACTTTTATAACACTTAAAGTTGGTTATCATTGCACTTTTTAGGTGATTACTAGAAGCCTAAACACATGCTTAAAGGATTGGGAAGTACTAAGTTGGAAACCACTTTTTGAAAATAAAAAAATGCTGAAAATGGGGTTTGGCTGCAGACAAAACACGCACAGAAGGTTTTTGGCTACGGCCAAAACGCACACAGAAACTTTTGTGCTGCAGCTAAGAACTTTTGGCTGCAGCCAAGGAAACTCTGAAAATTTATAAATAATTCTAAAAAAATCAAAATGACGTGATCCCAAAGTCCATTGAAAGATCTTTAAGTCCTCTTCATAGGAAATATATGAGCCATTACCAAAAATCACCACACAAATACATAATTACTCGAAATCCCTTTGCTGTTCCAGATATGCACCCAGTTTTAACGTCAAACTTTGGAAAACCATAACCCCCAGTTCACAAAATGAAATGACGCAAATTATATGACCATTTTGAACCTTGGGATGTAATCTTTAAGATTGGAAAGTTTCATAATTTTTAAACACCATTTGGTCATTCAAAATGTCAACATAAATAAACTTCCCAGAACAAAACTTCAATGGACAAATTTCCAGATTTTGTGCAATTGCTTCCAATAGTTCCAAATTCACAACAAAAACCATTCCCACACCAATTTTTCACAAGGAATACATTGGAAACACCAAAATGACCAAATTCAACTCTCATTAACATGTTCCACAAAAAGCACATGTCACACAATAACCCAATTCAATACTCACAATGAAATTACTTTCCATTCAAAGTTCCAAACCAACTTTATTGGCACCAAAACAAAAAATGACATCTATTCCAACACATCACACAATCCAATTCTTCTAAACCAAAATCACATGAAAATCAGGGGAAAATTTCAAAATTTTCAAAACCCAACCTATGGTCACAATACTTAAGCTCAAAATGTGTTAAATTCTTACCTCTTCTTCTTCCCAAATCTTGTTCTTTGATTCCTCCACTTTTCAATTTTTATCAAGCTCTCAAAAAAATTCTTTCAAAAATCTAAAACCATAGAGATGAAGCTTTAATCAAGGTGAACAACATTAAAGAAGAGCATTTAAGCTAAAGAGGTCATCTATAAAGCCAAACTCTCACCTTTTCCTTTCTCTTTCCTCTTCTTGGTTGGATGAACATAGCAGCTAAAGTGAGAGAGAGAGGTGATGAAATGAGATCAGATTTTTGGCCTCTAATACACCTCTTAACAAAATTTGCAAGGAGAGAGGGAAGGGGGTTGAATTTTTTGACTTTTCAACTCTTTGCTTGATATCATCTTTTGTTTCTTTATTCCCTTAACCTTTGACCATGAGATTTCCACTGAATTATGGCTCTTGAATGAGTTAAAAGACTTCTTAAACTCATGTTTTTTGCCTCCACTTAGATTGCTTTTAGCATGATATATTTGACTAAAGTCAAAATGCCTCCATATGCTTTAATTATGAGCCAAATATCATTTTCTCTTGCCTTTCCTTTATGTTGGACGAAATATCATTCAAGAAGGGGAAACATATTGACCAAGTTACTCTTTTAACTATTAGTCAGGTCCTTCTTCGGTGGCTGACTAATTGGCCAACAAATTTCTTTTCCTCATTTTGCCCCTAACTATGGTAATTCTTACTAATCACCACCAAACACATTTTATTATTCCATTACACCATAATATTCCATTTCAATTTAGATAATAATCCACAATTGAACTTAAATACAGGGTTTAGGCACTGCTCATAACACATTCGAATCACAATTCACATCATATTCTCCAAAAATGTTTATTTATCAATAATCACATCCACTTTTAAAGTCATTAACCCTTCATCACTTTTTAGGATATTACAGTCGAAGCTTTGTTTTTTACTTATGCTGTGGCCATAAGTATAATATGTAAACCATTGAGCATGCATATGTCATTATGTTGACATAAATTTTTGTAAGCAAATATGTCATATACTAAGCATTATCTTGCATGTATAGTTAGCATTATTTACTACTAAGATTTGCTCGAATCTCACTCCTCTTTCACCAACCATATAGGTATATTATGCATAAAAATGGAATATACTGGAGTCAGGCAGCGGAAGATGTGATGGAAAGCTGAAGAATGTTATTTGTGGCTTGTTATATATTAATTATCATACTTTGAGAATGATTGTATAATCATGTATATGCATCTAAATGGATAATTTCCCTAGCGTGATAATGAACTAAGAATGAGCAGAGGAATAATCTGGCTAAATAAATGAGCAATAAACCAGAGTTTTTTATCAAGTGATCAAGCCTTCTAAAATCTATCTTTGAAAAGATCACTCAATTGACCACTTAAGTGGTACTAGAGTGATCACTCAAGTGATCTTGGCAATTGTGTATTACTTGCACAACATCACTATGACTTAATTAGTGTTTAGTATTTTTGAAAAAGATTTTACTAAAGGGTCACTCGAGTGAAGTGTATCACTTTTACTGCACCATAGTGAGTTAGCTGGAGATCTGTTTTCTTCTGAACTGAGATCAAACATGATCAATTGAGAAACCCTATTTGTGCTTATCACTTTCACATTACTAAAGTGAGCCAAGGAGTGATCTATTATATTATCAAACCTAACTTTTTGAATAAGGTGAAGATCACTCGAGTGATGCAGTCATCAAACAAAAAAGCATCTCAAAATTCTTGATACTTATTCAAATCACTTCTAAACTTGTCCTTTCACTTTTAATTGATTCTAAACTTTACCAAGTCATTGTTTTAACATTTTTTAGGTGCTTAATCAAGGATTATTGACACAATATTAGTAAAAAGTACTTTTATATTAAACACATTTAATGCTTCGAACCTCAACCCATCAAAATCTTCTTTGTCTTCAATGACTATTTTAAAAGATAAAAGCAGTGACCTCATACAGTCTCAACAAATATATTCAAAGAAGTAATAGCCATAAACTCTAATCATACCATAAATAGAAGAGCATTGAAGATGAATCACCAACTCTCTAAAAGGCATTCACTATTACATTTATTGCTAAGTTTTGAGCTCTATTGCATTGTGATTTTGTACTTCAGTGATTATTTATATTCTCTTAGTGAGAGAGTCTTTACTGAATCATTTATTATGGTTACGTTACTCAAGGTAATGGGACCTTGAGTATGGGCATTGATTCCAAAGGGTAAGGGGGAGTGAGTGTTTCTTGAGAAGGGATTTGCTTGTACTGAGGCACCAAGAGCCCAGTGAATCTTGGGACGATAGTTAAACTCTCAGAAAGGTTTCTGAGGACTAGATATAGGTCAAGTAGATTGGACCAAACCAGTATAAATCTCTTGTGTTGACCTACCTTTAGTCATATTCTTCTAACTCTATTTTCTTCTTAAGTTTGTGTTTGAGTTTAAACTTTTTAGTATCACCCAATTCACGACCCTCTTGAGTGAAAGGCTTGAACTAACATTTGGTGTTAGAGCAAGTCTTCTTGTTTTCAAGTTTAAAAGCCTGAAAAGGATCCTATGGCAATCCTTGGTGAGAACATACTTCCCGATGGAGTTTCAATCACCAGACCATCAAGATTTTATGGAGAACACTTTTCATTCTAGAAAGCCAAGTTCAAAGTGTTCATGATGGCAAATGAATATAGACTCTGGCAAGTGATTTAAGATGGGTATTATGTTCTTGTGATGAGAGAAGGAGAAAGAATGATAAAAAAGACACCAGAAGAGTTCAATGATAACGACAAGAGATTGGTGACACTAAGCAGTAAGGCTATTCTGATGATTCAAAGTACCTTAAGTTAGAAAGATTACTTCAGAATTTGTGCTCTTCCTACTGCCAAGGACATGTGGGAGGCTCTTGAGATAGCTCATGGAGGCACCTTTGGAATCAAGGAGAGCAGAGTCAACACACTTACACTAAAATATGACTTATTTTGGATGAAGGTTGGAGAAAGCATTGCTGAGTTTGAGTTAAGATATACTTATCTTGTTAACCAACTTGATGCTCTTGGCAATACATATGATCATAGATCTCAAGTGAGAAAGATTCTTACATTCTCACAAGTGAGTATGAAGCCAAGGTCACATCTATAGAGGAAGCCAAAGGAGAATCCATGAGGTTAGTAGCAGATATATTCGGAAGTCTTTCTGAATATGAAGGAAAGGTAAAGTTCAAGAAGGAACTGACTGATATGAACAAGAAGAAAAAGAAGGGATTGGCACTCAATGCAATCAAAGAAAAAGAACTAGAAGAAGAAGAAGTTGAAGATAAAGAGATGGGCATGATCATGAAAAGATTCAAAAAGTTCTATCAAAAAGATCAAGGGTTCAAAAAGTTTTAGAAAGGAGGTCCAAGTGCTCGAAAAGAAGTGAAGGATTCAATCATTTGTTTTGAATGCAATAAGCCTGGACATATTAAGTCTGAGTGTCCCTTTTATCTAAATAGCAAAGAAAAGAAAAAGAACAAGTTTGGAAAGAAGAAAGCTTATGTCTTTGCAATATGGGGAGATAGCTTTTTGGATGAGGAAAGTAATGATGATGAAGTAGTCAATATTTGCTTGGTGGCTCAAGAAGAAGAATCAGACACTAAGGAGGTAATACCTTTTGAACGTACTTATGATGAATTACAATATGAATACCATGCTTTACATTTTGAATTTTTCAAAATAGTTAAGTAGTTGTAAAGCTCCAAAAAGAAGGTTAAAATTTTTTATGATCAAATCAAGAAGCAACATAATGATTCTTATCAAATGTACCAAGAAATTGTAAAAAGAAAGATGACCTTACAAAGGCACTTTGAGAAATTCACCAAGGGAAGTGAAATGCTCAAAATCTTCTTAAAGGCTCAGAGATTCACAAATGACAAGTTGGGAATTGGATATGATCAAGACTTGGATAAGAAGAAGGGTAAAAGGAACAAAGGTGGTAAAGCCTACCTTAATTTTTTTTAACATTCTGTGCATATGTCTAACCTTTTTGCTTATTTTAATTTTTGTAATATAAAAGGACACTGTACCACTTCTTGCTACAAAAAGGAAGGCATCATTGGTGTCACATCCCCCCAGCCCATCCCTTACTTGGCATTGGCGCTGGCTCACATCTTGGCCCCTCTTCCAACACCGGGTAGCCCCCCGAAGGAGGAAGGATGGACTCATAAGGAATATCTTCCCCTCATGGGAATTCCTTTCGCCTCCGCAGGGTTCGAACACGGGACCTGAGGCTTAAGTACCCATGCTTGGCTAACCTCACTACCATTGAGCTAAGTACCTTGGCCTAAGAGTCATCCAGTCATTGGCACCAAATGGGTATTTAAGAACAAACTTGATGAATCCATAATCATTTTCAGAAATAAGGTAAGATTGGTGGCAAGAGGCTATAATCAGGAAGAAGAAATTGATTATAAGGAAATGTATGCTCCAGTGGCAAGATTGGAAGCTATACATGTACTCTTAGCCTTTGTATGCATCAAAGGATTTAAACTCTGTCAAATGGATGTAAAAAGTACTTTTCTTAATGGTTATATAATGAAGGAATTTTATGTTGAACAACATCCTGGTTTTGAGATTTTCTTACCCAAAACATGTCTATAGACTAGGAAAAGCTCTTTATGGTCTTAAACAAGCTCTAAGAGCTTGGTATGTAAGACTAAGCTATTTTCTCATTGATCAAAGGTTTGACAGAGGAAGGGTAGACACAAATTTATTTATAAAATGAAAGAAAAATGATATGTTAGTTGTACAAATATATGTTGATGATATTATCTTTGGAGCCACTAATGATTCTCTGTGCAAGGAATTTTCTGACATTATGAAAGGAGAATTTGAGATGTCTATGATGGAAGAATTAACATTCTTTCTAGTTTTACAAATCAAACAATGAAAGAATGGAATATTCATATCTTAGGCTAAATATCTCAGAAATCCTTAAGAAGTATGGAATGGATCAAGCTAGTGGAGCTGACACACCAATGAGTTCAACAACTATACTGGATGTAGATGTAAAAAGACTAGAATTTAACATAACAAGGTATCGATGAATGATTGGTTTATTACTCTATCTCACAACCAGCATACTAGATATTCAATTCAGTGTTGGTATGTGTGCTAGATACCAATCATGTCCCAAGGAATCTCATGCTAAAATGGTGAAATGAATTTTCAAATACCTTGCTGACATAGTAGAGTTGAGGATATAGTATCCTAAGGGAGGTAATGAATATCTAACTGTGTACTTAGACTCAGATCATGGTGGTTACAAGACAGATAGAAAAATCATAAGTGGACAAAGCCAATTTCAGCAAGAAACAAAACATAGTGTCATTATCCACAACAAAAGCTGACTATGTGGCAATTTAAAGCTGCTGTGCACAAGTTGTTAGAGCAAGTGTTTCACCCAAGAGGGGGGGTGAATTGGGTGATACCTAAAATTTCGTTGGAAATATAAAACTTTGACAGTGAAATTAAAACAGTAAGGAGTAAGGAGAAATATCACCGAAGTGTACACCGGGAGTTATACTGGTTCGGTCACAACCACTTTGACCTACGTCCAGTCCTCAGAGCTTCTCTGAGATTTTCACTATAACTTCCAAGATTCAGTGGGTTCTTGGCACCTTAGTACAAGCAAGTTCCTTCACCTGGACACTCGCTCCCCCTTACAAGTTGTAATCCAATCCCAACTCAAGGTTCCACAACCTTAAGTTATCTTAATAACAAATATTGAGTTTGAATGAAATATCTCTCTTACAGAGTGAATAAGAATCACTGAAGTATAGAAATAAAATTACAACGTGAAAACAGAGCAATGAACTTGATGATACGATTGTGTGTGTTCTTGTTGTGTTTTTTCTGTTTGGATGTTCCCATATATATAGATATGTTGGTGATGACTGTTGGAACATTTTCTTTCGTCCGTTGGAGAGTGCGCAACCACTATTGACTTTTCCAGTTTTTGAAAAATATCCGTTGGCGGTGGTTGGCATTTGAACGTTTCATTTGACTTCCATTACTTGACATGATTTCTTCATTGTTCATCTATAAATAGGCTTAGAATACTAATACAATGAAATATTAATCATATAGGAAACAAATCAATGAACGTTTGAATGATTTCTGGATTTCTGGGTTTGCTTACTCGAGTAGCTACTCGAGTATTACTTGAAGTTTACTCGAGTACTTACTCGAGTATCATCGAAAAATCTTTGATCAACTGCAAGTCAATGAATAAATACAAGATTACTCGGGTAGTGCATGGAATAACCAATTTTCAAACCTTTGGAAATATATGTTTACTTGGGTACCTACTCGAGTAATGCACTTACAACTTTATGAGTTACTCGGGTACCAACTCGAGTAAACCTTTAAATAAACTTTTGGTTACTCGATGCTTTACTCCAGTAATGTTGGCAGGATCTCAAGGCTGAGAGCAATTACCTTGTTACTCGGGTACTAACTCGAGTAATGCACTCATTTCTGCATAGGTTACTTGGGTACCACCTCGAGTAAATGTACTTTCTGTGCATGACTTACCCGGGTAATGACTTGAGGTTTTCCTTCAAAATAACTCTGCATACTCGGGTACCTACTCGAGGAATCCACTTAAAATAGACCATTAAATACTTGCATACTAGAGTAATGACTCGAGAAAATGAGATAAAATTATATCAAGTTAATCGGGTACCACCTTTAAGTTTTCACCTACTTTAGTACGTTACTCGAGTAGCTCTTCGAGTAACATTGGCAGTAGTACAAAGTGCCGAGAGCTCCACAATTTCAGAAACAGAGTTACTCGAATAGCTCCTCGAGTAATATTGGCAGGCCGAGAGGAACTTGAAAATTTTTACATGGTTACTCGAGTAGCTCCTCGAGTAACGTTGGCAGGCCGAGAGCAACTTGAAAATACTTACACTATTACTCGAGTACCTCCTCGAGTAACGTTGGTAGGTTACTGGAAGGTGCCTTTGGTTACTTCAAGTTTTGTCTCATTACTCGAGTACGTACTCGAGTAATGCCTTAGAAAACTTGCTTCAGACCAAGTTTCTTAGCATTTTCTCTTGGCCTTTCTTCATTACTCCAATGCTTACTTAAAGTGATGCTTATCCCTGTTATTACTTTGTTCAAACTAGTTTATTAATCAATCCTTTTTCATACCATTCTGTTGTTATCATCAAAACATGAGATCTAACATTCTCCCCCTTTTTGATGATGACAAAACTTGGTGATTTTGAACATGGTTTTTCAAATTGGATTCTTAATTAAATATGTCTTATTAAGTTTGAATTCATAGCATACACCTTGCATACACAACAACTTCATTAGTCCAACCATGTATCATAATTCAAAGCTTAAATGAACTTAAAATGAAATCATAACTTAAACACACTTGCATTAAACTTAAAATTTTCAAATTACAAGATAAAGTTCAAAAAAATTCAAAATGCTCCCTAAAACCCATATACAACCAAATACCCCAAAATAAGCTCAGACACTTCCACAAAATCCACCCTCAAGCTCTTCTCCCCCTTTTTGGCATCATCAATCAAGTGGAGGACTAGAAGGCTTGACCATAGAGATAGGCTTCACAGGAAGCACTAAACCATCATCTGAACTGGATGAATCAAAGGAGCTGGAAGAGGCTGGTTTAAGCAAATTTACTGGAGGTATATGGATGTCATCACTGGGAGGAATAGGAGCGGGTTGGAAGACAACCATAGTGGTCTCAGCCTCTGGAGGGGTATCCATCACAGGAGTGAGATGTTCAGAGGAGGAAGAGGGAGATATTTCCTCAGTTTGGGTAGGTGATGGATTCAGTTTAGGAGCGATTTCTGGCTGAGGTTTTGGAGGGGAATCATCAATGGTGATGTGTATGGTCTTGTTGGTTTCTAGGTTATCCACTGAGTAAAGGATGTCTTTGGCTTGAAGCTCAGGTGGACTAGAAACCAGAGGAGTAGATGGTTCATCCTCAGTAATAGGAGTATCAGTAGGAGGGTTCTCTGGTGGTGGTGGTGCAGAAGAGGAGGGACCGGCAGAAGGTCCAGGACCCAATGAGTCCAAACGTGCCAGAATCAATCTCAGAGTCTCGCCCTGGGCACGCTGCTATGCTAGCAACTCCTCATGCCTCCTGTCCATTCTCTCAACCAACTCTCCCATCTTGGTATTCATGTGGGTTATCAGTTCAGTATTTGTATTGGCGATATCCACATGAAATCCTCTCAGAATATTTTCCATGAAATGCTGGAGAGTGGCATTGAGGAAGGATGGTGAAGATGTGGTGGCAGCTGGAGCCGATGACTGAGTGTCATCTATCTTGCTGGTCTCTGCCTCAGTGGTCTTCTTCTTCTTCTTTGATCCTGACTCTAGAGGACCTTTGAGAGGGATGTCAATGTTTAATTTCCTAATCTGATTTCTCCCAACCGGAGTCAACTTCTCAATGGGCTCCTTGCTATCCAAATACCATATCTTGTTCTCTTTCAGGATCAGTGACACAATCTGAGGATATGGCATTGGTGTTGTAGCCTTTCCATCCACCCTGTATCTCTTCATCTCAGAGAAAATATATTCCCCCAAATCCTTTTGTTCCTTCAAAAGCAGTGAAGCAAACCACCTAAAGTCCCTATCAGAGAAGTGGGTGTAATTGTTGGCTTTGTTCACTAGGGACCTAGAGTAGATGTACCATAGGACCCTGTGATGATCACACATATAACTCAGTTTAAAATTTAGGGGGCCAACTAGCTCACCGGGTTTAAGAACAGAAAATATTTGATTTGGCTCAAGTTGGGAGTAAACATCATCCAGGGGATTTTCTATTCCTAACCACAAGTTAATCCTAGAGGGTGATATAAGAATCTTTTGACCTCTAACTGTGGTGGTCATTTCTTCCTCGGCTGAGGTTCTGTTTGGCTCATCTATAATTTCTAGATTACAATAAAAATGTGTGATCACTTTAATACAAAATGGTAATCTAATTGAAAGCCAAGGCATAAATGGATCTAAATAAGGACTTAGGTCATGCTTCACTACCTCTTGAAGTAGCTTAAGATCCACGTAGTGTGTCTTGCACACTTTTCTCCTTAAGAACTAAGATAGGTACTTTGGGGATTCCACAAGCTTGTTGACATTGAACCCTTTTGAAGGGTTGGTGATCTCTTCTACTTGTAATTTAGACTTCTTCGAAGATTGCCCCTTCTCCATTTGATCTAAAATTCCTGCCATAGCCTTAGCCACATTCTTGTCATACTTTGGCTTTTTGGTAGGCTTTGGAGTGAAAGAGGGAGTAGGTGTGGAGGTTCTGGTACTCTTACCTTTCCCAGTTGAAATACTCTTTTTAGATTGAGCCCTTGTAGTAATAGGCTCTTTAATCACCACTCCTTTGGGTTTTGGTTGAGATTGAGGTTGAGTATGAATTTTGGCTTTTGATCTCGGAGTTAATTTTCTTCTCTTTTTGGGAGGAGAAGAAAGAGGATCAGGGTTTTGTTGTGAGTCAGAGGAATCTATGGGAGTGAGGTTTTTGGTTCTCATCTTTCTGAAGGATTGAAAACTAAAATTCTCAGAAAAGAAAAGAAACAGTCGCAGGTTAGGGCACTGAGAATCTGGGCAAAATAGGAGGTTTTTGGAACCGAAAATTGTTGGTTTTTGACGGAAATGAGGCAAGGAATCAGTTGTGAAAAATTTTTGTGAGAGAGAATAGTGATTTACTTGAGGAGATTTTATGGAAATGACCGAGTTTGCGACAGATAAAGACCTAGAACCTGACGTTACTCGAGGCCTTACTCGAGTAATCTTCAAGTTTACTCGAGGCCTTCCTCGGGTGTTCATATAGAAAAATTCTAAAATAATTCATTTAAATTGCGTACCTGGCATGAATAATATAGTAATTATCCATGGATATTCCCTCGATCATTTATAACCCATTCTGATCAGATTTGAGTAATTCTTCATCAATTTGAGAATCTGGACTCCGACATTACTCGAGGCCTTCCTCGAGTAATCTTCAAGTTCACTCGAGGCCCGCCTCGGGTAACCTACTTTTCAACTTCTGACTCTTCATTTCTTTGAAAACTGAACCGTTAGATTTAAAATTCAAGTAACTTGATCCGTTACTTCCAATTTTGGGGAACATTACTTGAGTACATACTCGAGTAAAGTGTTACTTTACTTCAAGTTGTTCCTCGGGTATTGCTTCTCCGTTAGTCATTACTTCAAGTTGATACTCCAGTAATGATGTCCTTTGATAATCTATGTTTTGGTTTCTCAAAACAGAGTTTCAAACTCCCTGTAAAACAAGTTTCTATATACTCCGATGCTTAAGTTAGTGATCATCAAAACATTATTAAGTGACTTCATCTAATATTATGAAAAGTTGAAATAACTTACAACTCATTGGGATTTACCATTCCCAATTCTCTTCTAATGAATAGAAATTGATCTTTTGCAAGAGGTTTTGTGAAGATATCTGCTAGTTGAAGATGAGTAGGAATGAATATCACTTTCACATCTTTCTTTTGAACATGGTCTCTGATGAAGTGATGCCTGACATCGATATGCTTGGTTCTAGAGTGTTGAACTGGATTTTTTTCCAAGCTTATCGTACTTGTATTGTCACAATAGATTGGTATTTCTTTAAGACAAATACCAAGATCTTGTAGTTGTTGTTTTAACCATATCACTTGTGCACAACAACTTGAGACAGCTACATATTCTGCTTCCGTTGATGAAAGAGACACAGTGTTTTGTTTCTTGCTAAACCATGATACAAGAGATCCTCCAAGAAATTGCCCTTGTCCGCTGGTGCTCTTTCTATTTGTTTTGTATCCTCCATGATCAGAATCTGAATATGCAACAAGATATTCACTTCTTCCTTTGGGATACCACAGACCCAATTCGGGTGTGTCAGCAAGGTATCTAAAGATTTGTTTGACCGTTTCAGCATGTGATTCCTTTGGTGCTGATTGATATCTTGCACATATGCCAACACTAAATTGGATGTCTGGTCTACTTACTGTGAGATAGAGTAATGATCCAATCATTCCTCTGTATTTTGTGATGTTGTAGTCTTTCCCTTTGATATCAGCATCAAGTAACGTAGTTGAGATCATAGGTGTGTCCGTGCCATTTGCTTCATCCATTCCATACTTCTTCAATAGCTCTTTCAAATACTTTGTTTGAGATATGAAGATTCCATTCTTTCTTTGTTTGATTTGCAAACCAAGAAAGAAATTCAATTCTCCCATCATTGACATCTCAAATTCTCCCTGCATTATCTTAGAAAATTCCTTACACAGAGATTCATTAGTAGCACCGAAAACAATATCATCAACATATATTTGAACAATTAGAATATCGTTGTGTTTTCGTTTTATGAAGAGTGTTGTATCAAATTTTCCCCGTACAAAATCTTGATCAATAAGAAACTTACTGAGCCTTTTATACCAAGCTCTAGGAGCTTGTTTTAAACCATATAAAGCCTTTTTGAGTTTGAAAACATGGTCTGGTTTAGTAACATCCTCAAAACCTGGAGGTTGTTCTACATACACTTCTTCCATGATGTAGCCATTTAAAAATGCACTCTTAACATCCATTTGATATAGTTTGAATCCTTTGATGCATACAAAGGCTAAGAGTACACGAATAGCTTCCAATCTAGCCACTGGAGCATACGTTTCCTCATAATCAATCCCTTCTTCCTGATTATAGGCTTTGGCCACCAATCTTGCCTTGTTTCTGACAATAATTACGGATTCATCGAGTTTGTTCTTGAATACCCATTTAGTACCAATGATCGGATCATCCTCCAAACTTGATTTCTCTCAAATTGATTTAGTTCATCTTGCATTGCTATAACCCAATCATTGTCTGATAGGGCTTCATCAATGTTAGAAGGTTTAATCTCAGAAATGAATGCAGAAAAACTTACTTCATTAAAAATTCTATTTCTAGTTTTGATCCCTTCATTCACATCTCCTATGACTTGATCTAAAGGATGATTTTTATTGTATTTCCAAGCTCTAGGTTGTCCTAGGGATTGCCCTTGTTCCTTGGTTTCATCAACATCTGGAATAATAGATTTAGAAATAGATTGACCATTCTCTTGATTTAAAACAACTTCCTGTTCTTCATCAATGATTTTGTCAGAGGATTCAAATTCATCAAATACAACATGAATTGATTCTTCAACAGCACAAGTTCTTTTATTGAAAACTCTATATGCTTTACTTCGGTTAGAATATCCTAGGAAAATTCCTTCATCTGTTTTAGAATCAAATTTTCCTAAGTTATCTTTACCATTATTATGAATGAAACACTTACAACCGAAGATGTGTAGATGAGCGATGTTTGGCTTTCTTCCTTTGTATAGTTCGTATGGTGTCTTTCCAAGTTTTGTTCTGATATATGCTCTATTTGAAATGTAGCATGCTGTACTCATAGCATCAGCCCAGAATACTTGGGATACGTTCTTTTCATTCAACATTGCTCTAGCCATTTCTGTGAGCACTCTATTCTTTCGTTCCACGACCCCATTTTGTTGAGGTGTTCTTGGAGCAGAAAAATTGTGATCAATACCATTAGTATCACAATATTCTTCAAAGGCTTGATTTTCAAATTCTCCACCATGATCGGTCCTAATACCTGTAATGGACATACCTTTCTCATTTTGCACCTTCTTGGCAAAAACAATAAATTCTTCAATTGTCTCATCCTTTGATGATAGAAAAATAACCCATGTAAATCTAGAGAAATCATCAATAATGACTAATAAATATAGGTTGCCACCAAGACTCTTTACTCTTGCTGGACCCACTAAATCCATATGCAATAATTGTAATGGTCTATTTGTTGAAATCTCATTTTTCAATTTGAAAGATGATTTAGTTTGTTTACCCTTTTGACATGCATCACAAATCAAGTCATTTTTGAAATTTACTTTGGGTAATCCAAACACTAAATCCTTTTTGAGTAGTTTGCCTAGTTGATGCATATTGACATGAGCCAATCTCTTATGCCATAACCAACTTGCATCGGCATTACTCAGAAAACAATTTTCAGATTCATTTCTACTAATATCTAGAGTATAACAGTTACCTTCCCTTTTTGCTCTGAGCTTAGTCTTGATATTCTTCTTATCAAGCTGTAAGTCATTCTTGTTGATGATTAAACATTCTTCTGAGTCAAATATTACCCAGTTATTTTTATCTGCACTTTGACTTACGCTCAGCAAATTGTGACACAAGCCTTCAACATAATATACATCTTTGACTTGTATTCCTTTGTCATTTTTGATTTCACCAATTCCTGCTATCCTTCCGGATTGATTTCCTCCAAATTTTACCTTCCAACCTTCCTTAGGTTGCATTGTGGTAAAACTTTCGAAATCTCCGGTCATATGTTTAGAGCATCCGCTATCTATGTACCATTTGCTATTTTTGGATGCTTTGAGACATACCTGCAATCAAATGACTAGGTCTTAGGTACCCATATCTTTTTGGATCCTTTTGGGTTAGTACAAATAATTTTCTGAATATATGATCCTTTAGGTATCCATTTGTAGGTTCCTATTGTTCCTTTCTTCTTATGAATGCATGAAGAAGTATAATGTCATTTTCTATTACAGTAATTACAAAATGCAAAAGGATTTGATGTATGCACAGAATGTTGGAAATAATTCAAATATGACTTACCTCCTGTTTTCTTTCTACCTTTCTTTCTATCTGATTTTGAATCATAACCAATTCCAGATCAGTCATTTACAAATCGTTGGACTTTTAAAATAACATTTAGCATCTCACTTCCTTGAGTAAATTTTTCAAGAGTTTTTGTGAGATCAATATTTTTCTTTTTCAAAGAAGAACAATTTTCACAATCCTTTCCTTTAAGTTCAGTTTCAAGAGCTTTGTTTTTCTTTTTGAAAACAATCAATTCTTTAACTACTTTGATGAATTCAGAATGTAAAGCATTATATTCGGAAAGTAATTCATCATAGGTAGGTTCAAAATCATTTACCTCTTCTTCTTGAGCAATAAGACATATATTAGCTACTTCTTTCTCATCACTTTCTTCGTCTGAGGAACTGTCACCCCATATAGCAGATATGAAGGCCTTCTTTTTGTTAAAGAATTTGCCTTTTCTCTTTTCTTTGCTCTTTTGGTTCAAGTCTGGACATTCTGACTTGATATGTCATGGTTTCCCACATTCATAGCACATGATATGATTTTTGCTACTATTTCCTCCTTTCTGAAAATGTTTGAATCCTTGACCTTTCTTGTAGAATTTTCTGAATCGTTTTATGATTAGGCCCATTTCATCATCGTCAAACTCCTCATCCTCATCCTGATTCTCTTCTTTCGCTTTTAGTGCTAGACCTTTCTTTTTCTTGTCACCAATGTCATCTAGTTCTCATTTGAACTTTAGTTTGCTTTCATATTCAGAAAGACTTCCAAATAGAGAAGCAATTGATCTCATTGATTCTCCTTTTGCTTCTTCTATTGCGGTAACTTTTGCTTCCCACTCTTTAGAAAGAATATTCAAAATCTTTCATACTTGGGTGTGCTGATCATAGACTTTCCCAAGAGCTGCAAGTTGGTTAACAAGGTGAGTGTATCTAAGTTCGAATTCAGAAATCGACTCACCTGATTTCATTCGAAGTAAATCGAATTCGGTGACCAAAGTGTTGATTCGATTCTCCTTTATTCCCGAAGTTCCTTCATGAGCTATTTCCAGAGCTTCCCACATTTGTTTTGCTGTTGTAAGTGTGCAAATTCTGAAATATTCACTTTGACTCAAAGCGCTTTGTAACATCAGAATTGCCTTGTTGTTGAGAGTAATAAGTTTCTTGTCATTCTCATCATATTCCGCTGGCATCTTTGGAATTTTCTGAAAATCTACAGTCTTTGTAGGTTGATAGTTTCCACTCTCAATTACATCCCATAGCCCATATTCAGTAGCCATCACGAATACTCTGAACTTAGCTTTCCAGAAAGAGAAGTGTTCTCCATTGAAACCAGGGGGTCTAGTGATGGATGCTCCGTCGGGAAGAATTCCTTCACCCATACTTGCCATTGGATCCTTCTTAGGCTGTTAAACCTTAACAAGAAGACCTACGCTCTGATACCAAATGTTAGAGCAAGTGTTTCACCCAAGAGGGGGGTGAATTGGGTGATACCTAAAATTTCGTTGGAAATATAAAACTTTGACAGTGAAATTAAAACAGTAAGGAGTAAGGAGAAATATCACCGAAGTGTACACCGGGAGTTATACTGGTTCGGTCACAACCACTTTGACCTACGTCCAGTCCTCAGAGCTTCTCTAAGATTTTCACTATAACTTCCAAGATTCAGTGGGTTCTTGGCACCTCAGTACAAGCAAGTTCCTTCACCTGGACACTCGCTCCCCCTTACAAGTTGTAATCCAATCCCAACTCAAGGTTCCACAACCTTAAGTTATCTCAATAACAAATATTGAGTTTGAATGAAATATCTCTCTTACAGAGTGAATAAGAATCACTGAAGTATAGAAATAAAATTACAACGTGAAAACAGAGCAATGAACTTGATGATACGATTGTGTGTGTTCTTGTTGTGTTTTTTCTGTTTGGATGTTCCCATATATATAGATATGTTGGTGATGACCGTTGGAACATTTTCTTTCGTCCGTTGGAGAGTGCGCAGCCACTATTGACTTTTCCAGTTTTTGAAAAATATCCGTTGGCAGTGGTTGGCATTTGAACGTTTCATTTGACTTCCATTACTTGACATGATTTCTTCATTGTTCATCTGTAAATAGGCTTAGAATACTAATACAATGAAATATTAATCATATAGGAAACAAATCAATGAACGTTTGAATGATTTCTGGATTTCTGGGTTTGCTTACTTGAGTAGCTACTCGAGTATTACTTGAAGTTTACTCGAGTACTTACTCGAGTATCATCGGGAAATCTTTGATCAACTGCAAGTCAATGAATAAATACAAGATTACTCGGGTAGTGCATGGAATAACCAATTTTCAAACCTTTGGAAATATATGTTTACTTGGGTACCTACTCGAGTAATGCACTTACAACTTTATGAGTTACTCGGGTACCAACTCGAGTAAACCTTCAAATAAACTTTTGGTTACTCGATGCTTTACTCCAGTAATGTTGGCAGGATCTCAAGGCTGAGAGCAATTACCTTGTTACTCGGGTACTGACTCGAGTAATGCACTCATTTCTGCATAGGTCACTCGGGTACCACCTCGAGTAAATGTACTTTCTGTGCATGACTTACCCGGGTAATGACTTGAGGTTTTCCTTCAAAATAACTCTGCATACTCGGGTACCTACTCGAGGAATCCACTTAAAATAGACCATTAAATACTTGCATACTAGAGTAATGACTCGAGAAAATGAGATAAAATTATATCAAGTTAATCTGGTACCACCTTCAAGTTTTCACCTACTTCAGTGCGTTACTCGAGTAGCTCCTTGAGTAACATTGGCAGTAGTACAAAGTGCCGAGAGCTCCACAATTTCAGAAACAGAGTTACTCGAATAGCTCCTCGAGTAACATTGGCAGGCCGAGAGGAACTTGAAAATTTTTACATGGTTACTCGAGTAGCTCCTCGAGTAACATTGGCAGGCCGAGAGCAACTTGAAAATACTTACACTATTACTCGAGTACCTCCTCGAGTAACGTTGGTAGGTTACTGGAAGGTGCCTTTGGTTACTTCAAGTTTTGTCTCATTACTCGAGTACGTACTCGAGTAATGCCTTAGAAAACTTGCTTCAGACCAAGTTTCTCAGCATTTTCTCTTGGCCTTTCTTCATTACTCCATGCTTACTTAAAGTGATGCTTATCCCTGTTATTACTTTGTTCAAACTAGTTTATTAATCAATCCTTTTTCATACCATTCTGTTGTTATCATCAAAACATGAGATCTAACACAAGTGTTATGGTTAAAACAACAACTATAGGATCTTGGCATATACCTCAAAGAAATTCCTATATACTCTGACAATACCAGCACCATTAGCTTGGCCAAAAATCCAGTACATCATTCAAGAACTAAGCACATTGATGTGAGACATCACTTCATCAGAGATCATGTTCAAAAGAAGGATGCCAAAGTGGTATTTATCCTAACACATTTACAATTGGCTGACATATTCACCAAACCTCCAGAAAAGAATCAATTTCTTTACATAAAGAGAGAATTAGGAATGATAAATCCCAATGAATTGTTAGTAAATTTATGTATTCTTTATTCATTTGATTAAGTTTTGATGATAAAAGTAACTAACTTAAACATTAGAGTTTCTAGTTATGTATTTTTCAGGATTAATTATGAAAAAGGAACTCTGAGAAAAGAAGCACTATTTGAATAATGATCATTGTATTTGAATACATAGACAACTTTTTAAAAGTGTATCTATTATTTGAATAGAAGAAGACTATATTTAAAATATCAATTCGAAAGACTATTCAACTACTACTCAAACTATCCGAATAATAATAGTTATTATTTTGACAAATTATTTGAATACTCTGAGAACTATTCGAATAGAATTGTTTTTATGAAATGTATTCGATTAACAAAAGCTCTATTCGGATAGTCTTAATTCATATTTCAAAAGGACTATTCGAATAGTAAAGTCTCTATTCAAATAGAATAAACTCTAGATATTCTACAGGAAGGAATTGTATTCAAATAACTGATGTACTATTTGTATAAAACAAATGGATGAACATACCAAAGGATACTATCCGAATACAACTTCCTCTATTAGGATAATGGGAGCTATAAATCAACAGAAACTATTTGAATACTTGGACAACTATTCAAATAGTTAGGTTAATCAGAGACAAAGCTATTCGAATACTACTAGAACTATCAGAATACAGGTATACATATTTTCTCTCTAAGTATTCAAATAAGTTCATAAGTATCCGAATAACCCTCGTACTATTCGAATACTCATGAAATTATCTGAATACTTATAAGTCTAAATATAAAGAAACTAATCTCACTCTCTGCTCATTATTTGAATACTATTCCATTTTCTCTCCATGTACAAGTTCTTCTCATAATATTCAATTCTCTTTTGCAATCAAAGCCCACTAAGAAGCCCACTATTCCACCATATAAGACCTCAAAATCCTCACATCCTTAGTAAACCTAAAACTCTGACACTCACTAGAAGATTCAAAATGAAAACCAAGAGAGCCAATGTCGATAAAGGGAATGTTACTCCACCTCCCAAACCGCCTTCCAAGAAGACTCCTACTCGGAAAGCACCTAAGAAGTTCAGACCCAAGGTTGTTGATAGTTCTAGCTAAGCTTTCTCTCAGCCAAAGGGAATAGTCATCAGATAACCACCTGAAACAAGGTCTGTTTCTAAGTCTACTGACCCTATTATAAAGTCAAAAGAGAAAGACATTCTAGACACCTCATCTTAAGACCCTTCTATTAAGAGTGATAGTCTGGATGAAACAGTAAGAAGAGTGATAAAAGTGATGGTTCAAAATGTTAAAGCTGGGCCAATCAAGACTCTTCAAGCTTAATCTCAAAAGAGTATGCCTGAAGTATCTAGAAGCCTGTTAGAGGAAGAGGTAGCTAGACCCCCTGTAGACTTCAACACTAGACCACTTCTTTAACTAGATGAAAAGAAAATGTATAAAGATTTATTTTCCTCTAGTCCTATGTGCCCTATAGTGTATGTTGATATGCCATATTTAAGAGGCAACCTAAGATTCAATCTGTATGGATTTTTAGAATACCACTAGAGGTGGCTTCAAGTTGATCTGTCTTATAGCCCCTCTGTGGTCAGAACCTTCTATTCCAATCTGTATTCTATTAAAATTAAAGGGAATAAGAAGGAATTGGTTAAAGAAAGATTGGAAACCACTGTGAGAGGGCAGAAGATCCAATTGTCACCCTTTATCATCAACTCTTATCTTAGATATCATGATGAGGAATTTGATGAAGCTCTTGAGTTCACTAAAGATTAGATCATGCAGATCATTAAGCCAGTAAGAAAAGAAAGAAAGTTCTCTTTAATTTTCCTCAGTGATGAATAGAGGATTCTCTGGTATATCAATACTAGATCTTTTGTCAACAAATTCTAGAACTTCAATTTCTTCTCAAGCAGAGATTTCAACCTTCTAGCTTGTCTAATTTCTAGAGTGAATTTGAATGTTAGAGAGTTCATATACCAAAAGATCAATAGGTATAGATTGATCTCCAATAGGAAAACCCCAGTTCCATTTCCTCAACTTGTCTCTCTGTTCCTAAAAATGAACAACATCTGGTACTTGAGGGAGAACAAGGAAGACTAGTAAGATTTGGGAAGACTTAGATCAAAAAAATGAAGATATCATTGCCCCTAGATTTGCCGGAGAAGCCTCAATAAAAGGGACAAAGAGTGTAGCCTGAGACTTATAAGGTGGATGGAGCTCACTCTTCTAGGGCTGCATTTCCTCCTCCTTTACTATTTGGTGCCTCTATTTAACTTCAAATCCAATAGGCTCTTAAACCAGTAGTAGAGCAAATCCTGAGATCTAACCAACTTATGATTAAAGGCATCTAGAGTCAAGTCCGAGCTGTAATTGGAGGAGTCAATGACAACTTCAAATCTCTCTATAGCCTTCAAGCCAATTATTTGTAGCATATAAGAGACCTTAGACATAGGCTTGACTGCTAGAGATAATCATTACTGGATCTTCATTTACTCAGGCCCCTGCACTTAAGTTCCTATATATATTGATATGCCCAATGCCCCTCTAACTCAGGCACCTTAAACCACCTCCACTACACCTCTTGAACCTTCCAATGTTCTCTTTACCATCTAGGAAACTACATCTTATACCCCTGTTTAGATAACCATTGAGCTAGTAATCCAGTCTGCCACTTCTCCTCAAACCATTCCACAACCAGCCTCTAGCTCTTTTGGAGAAACTCAGAAAGTGCCTAATCCTAAAAACATTGACCAAACTGAGTCCTTAGAGCAGTCTAGCATCCTCACCCCTCAACCTATTTCAGTAGCTACCCCTGTATTTACCACTATTCCCACTTCGGACCAATTCCATAATCCCTATGATCCTCCTTTGACCTTTACATCCACTCCTCCACCAGCACCTCTCAGATATCTTCCACTAGCTTATGATTTTTCTCTTCCTCCTCACCTTAACCTTTTTGATAATGACAAAATGAGGGAGCAATCACCTTCACCATGATCCAATGAGCATTAAGTTCTTTAGGGTCTTAAATGTTTAGGATCATGTTTTTGAGCTTCTCTTTCTGCCTTAGTTTATTTAGCTTATATTGTTTCACTATAGCACATTATGATTCAATGCAATATATCTTCTGCGTATTTACTTCTATGATTCTTAATTTATATTATTCCATGATTATTTGCTTTAATCTTCATGGCTTACTATTTTTAGTTAATACCCTAAGTTTTGTTATCATCAAAAAGGGGGAGAATGTGAGATTCAAGAGTTTTGATGATAACAAAGTTAAGGTTATTTCAAATATGCCTTTGCATTTCTATTCATAAGATTTTATACTATGGACTATTTGAATAGTCCTCTTACTATTTGAATAGTAAAGCATGTTTTCAGTTACTAACTATCATGATAGTTCTCAGACAATTCAAATAATCAATAAAATATCATAATAATGCATAAGCTATTCATATAGAGATTCACTATTACAAGTCTATAGTATTCAAATAGTCTTTTAACTATTCAAATAGAATGATTAACAAAATTTTCTAAAACTAATTCAAGAGAAGGAGTATTCAAATAGCCTAATTATTATTCGAATAGTCACTGTGTTTTCAAATATAATTTATAAAAATGTTATCTAGATAATAGGATATCTATTCGACTAGTAGACTGGTTATCCAAATAGTATTTCCAAATCAATATCTGAAGATTATTCGAATAGTGTGTTAACTATTTGAATAGTATCTTTGTTTGATTACAACTTCTTCCAAATCCATTTTCACAATGTTATCCAAATAGCCATGCATTGTATCAGAATAAAATGCTAATGTCTAAGTGAAAGACTATTCGAATAGTGAGGAAACTATTCGAATAGTCCTAAAGTTTGAAAATGACTTTTTCTAATCAAATTTCATAAAAGTATTCGAATAGCTAACTATTGTATCAATATAACTCTATCTATTTTTGAAAAGGAACTGTTCGAATAATAGCTCAGACTATTCGATTAGTCTAAGTTCAAAATGCCAAAGACTATTCGAATAGTGAGGAAACATTTGAATAGTTGATAATGAAATAGGAACCATTTTATCCTAATAATAAGAAGAGCATTTGAATACCTTATATTTCCAAAAAATAGAGCATGAAACCAAAATCTATGAAATCAAGGGACTTTGGTTATAAGTAATAATCTTGCTTGTTATTATTCTCTTTCATGATTAGCATTTGTTTAAGCAAGTTTTAGGGAATTTATTCATCATAATTTGAATTCCAAGAAAAGTAGATATTCTATCAGAAGCAATAAATGCTAAGTGAAACATCAACCAACAAATTCTCTTTGCTACAATGGCTATATCCAAATAACATAAAGAATGTCTTGAGAAGCATTTAGTGAGTATCAGACAAATAGGATGATCACAATGGTTATTAAATTCACTTCAACTATAAATACAAGCACATTCAAAATAGAGAAAATATGAATTGATGAATATTTATTTTACATTAAGTACTCTCTTGTCATTGTCCATTCTATATTATTGTACTTTAGTGATTATATTATTCACTATTTGAGAGAGAATTATTGTAAACTCAATACAATTAATTGAGAGATAACTTGAGATGGTAGGACCTTAAGTTGGGTATCATCTTACATTGTGTGAAGGGGAGCAAGTGTCTCGAGTAGGACCTTGCTTTGTATTGCGGTGCCATGAACCTAGTGAATCTTGGAAGTAATAGTGAAAAGCTTAGAGGGAATCTGAGGATTGGACGTAGATCAGAATAGTTGAGACCAAACCAGTATAATCCCTAGTGTATACTTCAGTTAAATCTTTCTAAATCTTGAACTTGTTTAAATTGCTTTAAGTTTCCATTATTTGTTGATTTCAGTTAAAATTTTATTATCACCTAATTCACCCCCTTTTGGGTGCAACGCTTGCAATAATAGTAACAAGAACAAGTTCACCACGATTGAACCTAAAGAAGGAGGCAAAGTTATCTTTGGAGGCAACCAATTTGGGAAAATTGCTAGAATTAGTTAGGTGTGCAAGACAAATGAAGTACAAGTCAAGGATATCTACTATGTAAAAGGATTGTGTCACAAAATACTAAGTGGGAGCCAAATCATTGAGAAAGACAATTGGTTCATCTTTGATTCAGAAGAATGTCTCATTATGAACAAAAAAGATCTTCAAATCAACAAAGATGATTTCAAAGTCAAGATAAGAGGTTCAAGGGATGATAACTATTATACTTCAAATCAACATAGATGATCTACAAACCTTGTAGCCACACAGGGCTCTAGGGTATCTAAACCCATCTTAGTGAAACAGAGACATCTTCCCGTTTTTGTTCTACCACTGTAATCTTCTCATATAGTTCCCTTCTCTGATATCTGTGTACCTTTCGTATTTACCTATCTAAATTATTGGTAGGTGAGGGTGAGATTCGAGAGAATCTCAGTAAGTAACAATACCAATATGCATACAAGATAAGTGCTTAATGTATAACATGCTTGCATTACATAACTCATGCTCACATAATGACATCTATGCATGTACAATGTTTCAACCAACATACTTATAGACATAACATAAATAGAAACAGAGCTTTAATAGTATATATATGTTTCATATAATCAATCAAAGTAATAACATGCATCAGTACACCAACACAAATATCAAATACATGCAGGAGAGGTAAGTTCCCTACCTTGATCACCCTTCCTTGATCCTTAAGAGGCTCCTTGAACTTCATGCCGTAGCTTGGGCTATCAATCGGGTCCCAAGATGTGAAATGTACAAGAATTAGGTTAAAACCCATTTATGTACCATTTTAGACACTTACATAGTGTTTGTAGTGGTTATATTAGCTTATGGTGAAAACCTGGTTTGGCTGTACTTTTCTTGAAATTTTGACCTGGGCTATTCTGATATATTTTTGCCCAAGGATTCCATTTCCATACTCAGAATTGCCAAATTCACTACCAAAAGACCCGATGCTCTTGGCAGACCTTATTTTAGGGTTTCAAGGACGTTTTCATAATTATACTTTTTTGGGCTTTTATGAAAAAAGTGATCAACTATAACCCGATCTAATTTTTCCTCCTGAACCCAATGGAGTCATCAGAATCTCAAAAATCTAGTTCTAACCCCCTAAACCAGCACTAGCCAAAATTCCCAATTCTTCAGGAAAAGTTAGGGTTTTTCGATTCTGACTTCGTAAACTTGCTCCTTTCTACTCTTAATCACTTTATTAACTATTTAATTAAGTTATAACTACCATTTAGACCCAACTTTGGTAGCATAATACTTAAGTCACCTCCTTTACCAAATTTTAAAATCAAAGCAAATCAATTGGAATTTTACCAATTAAAATACTCACAACAGCCAAAATAACCAATATTTGAAGTTTAGGAAGTTACCTCTTCTTCATTTTGGCTTTTCCTTCTTCCTAGCTCCAAAAACACTAAACTTTTGGCTCAGAACAACCTAGAATCCTATAAAGGAGAAGCTTATGAGAAGGATTATACAAGTTAGGAATGAATTCACCGAAGAAAATGACCTACCTCACGAGTTTTCTTCTCTTTCTCTCTCTAGAATTTCTCAACTCCCTCTCTCTTTATGGCTTCTATTTTACATCAGTTTTAGGGCTGAATGAGGAAGATGATGAATATGTTATAATATTCACTTGATGCCTTTAATTGCTTATTTAAGTAAATTCCCAAATTTTGGACTTTATGTACATAAGCTTTATGCCATAAGCCCAATTATATTGCAACTAATATTTTTCCTCTCTTGGCCCATATAAAAGATGTCTAGAAGGTCCTTCCATCATCCCAAATGAATTTTAAATATACCTTATAATTTCAAAACTTGCCATCACATTATTTCTTTATTTTCGGATTTATCAGAAATTATGGCAGATTTTCTGCCCTACCTTTGAAAAATCATAACTAAATTTGTAGACCTCATATCAGAGTGATTCTAAAGGCTATAGAACCATTATTGAGTCTAGTTTCCAGGAAAAATATAGAATTTTTCCAATTGGAAGCACATCATTCCCAGATTTAATTTCTTTGAATGTTGCTTCAAAAACTTTCCAGTTTTGTTGGGGTAACTTAAAAAATTCATAACTTTTTGTATATAGCTTCAAATGATTCATATACCGATCAAATTAAAGCTTAGGATGTCTACTTTCATCCTGTAAAATCTTATAATTTTTGCTCATCATTTGGTCATACAAAATAGCATGAAAATCTCACTGCCTCGCATGAAATTTCACTAGAATAATAATCACTTTCTCCAAAATTCACCATTTTATTTTCTTTAATACCTCAAAGATATAAGAAAAGTTAGGGAATAGATTTAGGACACCTACTAAACCGGGGCTTAGCAGTCCACTTAATTCAGGCTTATTCCCAAACCTCTGATCCCCAAATTTGGGATAAGACATTATAGAAGAAGTTTATTTGACCAATCCCTAGATTTGAAGATAAAACCAAGCCTGAACATGTGTTTTGACTTAAGAAAGCCCTTTATGGTCTCAACAAGCTCCAAGAGCTTGGTATGAACGTCTCAATAAATTTATTCTTGATCAAGGCTTTGTTAGAGGCAAAGTAGACACTACTTTGTTCACCAAACATAAAAAGCATGACATATTGATTGTGCAAATTTATGTTGATGATATTATATTTGGTGCTACTAATGAAGCGTCAAGAATTCTTCAAGATTATGCAAGGAGAATTTACAATGTCAATGATGGGAGAGTTGTGTAAGAGGCAAGCTTCACCCAACTTCCTCGTCAAGAATTCTTTGACTCCAGATGTACCTTCGTGAGCAATTTCAAGAGCATCCCACATATCTTTGGCAGTTGGTAGAGTACATATACGAAAATATTCTTTTTGACTAAGAGCACTCTGTATCATTAAAATGGCTTTACTATTTAATGTCACTAACCTTTGTCATTCTCGTCAAACTCATCTGGGCTCTTTTTAACTGATCTATCTTCGATTTTCTTCATTGGAACATAGTCACCATCTTGTATAACATTCCATAATCCGTACTCGTTGGCCATCACGAACACTCTGAATTTAGCTTTCCAGAACGAAAAATGTTCTCCAGCAAAACCAGGAGGTCTAGTGATTGAAGCTCCATCTGGAAGGATATTTTCACCCATTGTTGCCATTTTTCGGATCCTTCTCAAGCTGTTAGACTCTTCGGAGAAGACGAAGCTCTGATACCAAATGTAAGAGGCAAGCTTCACCCAAGAGGGGGGTGAATTGGGTGATGTTATAAATTTTTCGCTTGATGTGGTGATATGAAAAATATAGTGGATAGAGTAGAGTTGAGAAGATTTGAACACAGAGAGTTATACTGGTTCGGCCTAACAACAAGGCCTACGTCCAGTCCTCAGAGATCAAGACCTACTGAGATTTTCACTATACCTCCAAGATTCAATGGGCTCTCAGAATGCCACAAAACAACAATCGTCCTTGAATGGACTACGAGCAGAAATATTCTCTCAACAAGAAATTTCTCTCCCCCTTACGACAAGTCTTACGTGCAGAAAAACAACCTATGACCCTTCTCACTTGCTTATGTATACAAGACTTATGAGCAGCAACGTTCTCTCCTGCTTACACCACTGTAAGTCTTACGAGCAGCAACGTTCTCTTCTGCTTGTATCTTATAAGGCTTATGAGTAGAAGGTATAACAAGGAATTCTCTCAACTGCTTCTCTCATAACGAAAACTACCCTCTCAAGGTCCCAATACCTTGAGATCAAATAAACATAGAATTTGAATTGTATGAAGACTCTCTTACAGAGCAAATGAATAAACACCGAAGATTAATGTATATACAGAGAAAATGATAAATAGCAGAGACTCGTGTATAAGCTTGTGAATTCTTGTGCTACGTTGTTGTTTTGATTATCTTTGAATCTCTGTATATATAGTTGCTTCAGTTTTTGCCCGTTTGGAAAATCAACATTTGAGGAGCGGGACTTTTGCAACTATTAAAGGACACGCGCATGTTTGAATATTCTGAATGCGGTAGGTGCGAACGTGTTTGTAATCATGTTGTCTATCGTTGTTTGACTTTCTCCGTAACAGCTAATTTCAAACGTTCATCTTCCTGTATCACACTTATAATACATTCAAAGTAATGTTAAATAATGATAATAAGTAATGATGATATGAATAAATAACAATAAACCATATCCGGATTGAACGTTGTGAGACTTGGCATTTTTGATGATCTGACAGGGCATCACTCGAGCATGAAAGGCTCACTTTGAGTGATCTCCTATTTTCCTTCATATGCTTATGTTATCGGGTTGTGCTTGCATAGAATTTCAGAGAGACAGAATCCTCACTCGTGAGTGAAGTGGGGTCTCACTCGAGCACAACTTCCTCTGCTGGAGTGATCTTGCATTTTCCACTGGGAGTGTCTTCTCGGGTCATCACTCGCACACCATTTTGACAAGAGTGAGAATTTGTACTCGCGGGTGATATGGTTCCTCACTCTAGCACACACACTCCTGCTCGAGTGAGACGCATATTCTCCAGGAATATGCTCTCAATACTAACACTCGCATCAGGATTTCAGAGGGATAAAATTATCACTCGCAGGTGATGTGGTCCTTCACTCGAGCATATAGACTCCTGCTCGAGTGAGAAGAATATTCTCAAGTATTATACCATTTAACCAAGCACTCGCATCAGATTTGGAGAGGGATAGAATTTTCACTCGCAGGTGCTGATGTGTCACTCGAGCATATAAGGGTGTGCTCGAGCACACTTGTACCTCTCTGAAGTTCATGACTCTCGGCCAAGCACTCGCAGTACCTTGCTCGAGCACAGAATGCTCATGCTCGAGCATTGATGTCTCTGCTCGAGTGAATTAAGGAAGTATGCTATTATTTGCTCTCGGCCAAGCACTCGCAGGCCCTTGCTCGCATGTGCTCGAGTGATCCAGTGAACATAACAGTGGAATGCCTCTCGGGTGCACACTTTCTGGCTTTCACTTACACCTGCTCGAGCATAGAAGAGATCTATGCTCGAGTGCAAAATTCATGCTCGAGCACTCCAGTGCAATTTCACAGCAGACATCAGAAAACTTCCTCTATGCATTTGGTAACTTTGTAAGCTTTTCTTAATCTCCTAAAAACATGATTTGCACACTATTGTCTTTTTGTTATCATCAAAACTTGGGTTCTAACATTCTCCCCCTTTTTGATGATGACAAAACCTTTGTGATGAAAGTTTAAGAAAAATTGATTGAGATTGAAATTTTTTGAAATTCTTCAATGTTTCCAAATGCATATCAAGTTTAAGTTTCAAGTTCAAGTTTTCCTGCAATGTTTCCTCTGGACACTTAACAACCAAGATAAGTATAGTATGAGATATATAACTTTAATAACAACTCAATAACTTGAAACATCATATAAATTTAATAATCGAATTCTTGAAACATGACAAAAAAAAATTCATTAATTTCAAAACTGAAACCAAGTACATAACATTAAATCAATAACATTAAATCCTACAAAATAACATCAACATCAAATCCTACCCAATACAATACAGAAATCTACCCAAACACCCAAATACATCCCAAGAAGCTCAGAAAACATCACACATCCTTCTCCCCTGTTTTGTCAACATCAGAAGGGGGCTGAGGAGGTGGAACAAAGGACACCATAGCAGTGAGAGGATCAATGGGCTCATCAGGAGGAGATGTTGGTTGTGGTACAGAAGATGAGGGAGGTATTGTGGGCGACCGATCAAAAGTGACATCAACATTAGTATCTGGATCGGTGAAGAGTACATGTGTCTATGGTACAAATGGAGGAGTGGTCTCAGGAGGAATCCCGGAAGAGGAAGAAGGGAAATGTGAGTGCAGGAAGGTCTCCATCTTTGTGATCCTTTGTGGCATTTCATCCTGAGTCTTGAACATCAATGGGCTCTGATACCAAATCTTGTTTTTCATGAGAATGAAGGATACAAGCTGAGGGTATGGTATGGTTGTGGATCTTGTTGAAGAAAATTGAAACCTTTTCATCTCGTTAAAAATAATCTCCCCCACATTCCTTTGTTGCCCGGCAACCAAAGAAGCCAATAAATAATAGTCCTTTTGAGCAAAGTGGGTAAAATTTTTGGACTTATTGACTATGCTCCGGGAATATATATAATGAAGGACTCTGTGAATATCAGGCATATCAATAGGTTTGAAAATGAGGGAGCCAATGGGGTCTTTTGGTCTCAGAATTTTAAAAACTTCATTGGCAGAGAAAGAGGGTGGATCAGGAGGAGGTGTAACATAACCAAGTAAGTCATTTGTGATCTTGGCAGAAATCATAATAAATTTTCCTCTAACAGTAGTAGATACTGCTTCTTCAATCAACTCACCAGATCTAGACTTAATATTATGAGACTTCATGTTGCAATAAAAGGTTTTCACAACAGTGGGAGAATATGGCAAATGGATATTTAGCCAAGGAGCATAGTATTGAAGATAAGGGTATAAATCCAAGTGACAATTCTTTTTCAAGTAATCCAGATCCACATATACCACAGGACAGAAATGTCTATGTTTAAATTCATTATCATATACCTTCTGAGGCAAGGCCTTAAGTTCTTCAACATTGAATCCCTCAGGAGGACTGGTGAGTTGGTCATCCACTGGTGCTTGAGAGGCAGAAGGTGCTCCTGAAGCAGAGGCACTTGGTTGCCTAACTTGATGAGAACTTGAAACACCGGCTTGAGACGCAATCTTCCCAACTATTTTGTCAAGTTTGGATTTCTCTATTGCTTCCCGGAGTTGTCTACCGAATGTATCACCAGAAGAGGAAGATGATTGGGGTTGCTCTGTCTCCTTCCCTCTTCCTTGAACCTCTTTGGATTGAGACCGGGTGATTATAGGTTCCTTGAACACCACTCCCTTTGGTTTCTTTTGAGGAGGTTCGTCTTTCTTTGAGACTTGAGGCTTTGGGTGAGGTTTCTTAGCTGGGGTCCTCTTTTTGGTCTTGGGTTTAGGAGGAGGTGATGGTGAGGAAGAGATTTTGGGAGAAGGAGGTGTTCGTTCTGGGGTACCAGATACACTGGCAGCAGAATGAGTAGGAGAAGGAGATTGAGATCTTTGAGGAATAGAAGGTAGTTTGGTTCTCGCCATTGTAGAGAAAGTGATAGAAAAAAAATCTCACAGTGAAGAGAAGAACAAGGAGAAATTAGGGCACGAATGAGAAGAACCAAGGGTAAGAATAACCTTTTATAAGGAATTGAAGAGTTATAACGGTGATTTGAAGCAAATGGACGCGATTAATTGAAGGAAAATGGTTGAAGATGAAGAGTTGCGTCCTTCGAGTGAGAGAACACCTCGGGTGAGAGCAGGAAGTGTGACGTTCTGAGCTCCCGCGAAACTAATATAACTGACAGTGCTCGAGCATGAACCCTTGTGCTCGAGTGTGTTCTATCAGTGCTCGAGTGATGTTCTGGAAAATTAATAAAATGTGTAAAACGTACCTGGATTGTGAGTTTCTTGACATATCTTGTGTCTTTGTACTCAAATCTTCCAAGATCATTTGAGTAACCATGATTTGGATAGCTTTTGAGAAGAAATTATTCTTCTTCACTCGAGCAGGCACTCCTCACCTCAAGCATGTTCATATCATGGTCGAGTGAGAGTTTCTCACTCGCGAGTGAGTGCGATTCTCACTGTTGCTTGTGATACAGTCTCTTGGTATTCTTATTTCCTCTGTTAACCTCTGTTTTACATGTCAAGAAGCAGAGCATTTTTAACAGTGCTGTGCTCGAGCAGAGCTGCTTGTGCTCGAGTGACACAGCTCATCACTCTAGCAACACCCTCAGTGCTCGAGTGACAGACCTGCACAAAGGTTTTTAACACTCCGATGCCAAAGTCAGTATGGTTATCATCAAAATAAACATTTAATTAAAATATTTAACAAGAAAACTTACAACTTATTGGGATTAACCATTCCCAATTCTCTTCGAATATATAGGAATTGATCTTTTGCAATTGGCTTTGTGAAAATATCCGCAAGTTGAAGATGAGTTGGTATGAATTCCACTTTGATATCTCTCTTTTGAACATGATCTCGAATGAAGTGATGTCAAATGTCTATATGCTTGGTCCTTGAATGTTGTACAGGATTCTTTGCCAAGCTTATCGTGCTAGTATTATCATAATAAATTGGAATTTCTTTTAAGTAAATTCCCAAATCTTGAAGTTTTTGTTTTAATCATAGCACTTGAGAACAGCAACTTGCCACAGCTATATATTCAGCTTCAGTCGAGGATAATGAAACTGTGTTCTGCTTCTTGCTAAACCATGATACTAGAGAACCTCCAAGAAATTGACATTGACCACTGGTACTCTTTCTGTCAGTTTTGTATCCTCCATGATCTGAATTTGAATATGCCATTAAATATTCGTTCCCTCTTTTTGGATACCAAAGACCAAGTTCTGAAGTATCTCCTAGATATTTGAAGATTCTTTTTACTGTCTCTGCATGTGATACCTTAGAAGCGGATTGATACCTTACACACATTCCTACGCTGAATTGAATATCTGGCCTGCTTGCTATGAGATAGAGTAATGTGCCAATCATTCCTCTATACTTTGTGATGTTGAAGCTAGGTCCCTTTACATCAGCATCCAACAGCGTTGTAGAACTCATTGGAGTATCAGCTCCATTAGCATTTTCTAATCCATATTTCTTCAACAATTCTTTCAAATACTTTGTCTGAGATATAAATATACCATTCTTCTTTTGTTTGATTTGAAGTCCAAGAAAGAAGTTCAATTCTCCCATCATGGACATTTCAAATTCTCCCTGCATAATCTTAGAAAATTCTTGACACATAGATTCGTTAGTAGCACCAAAAATAATATCATCAACATAAATTTGAACAATTAGAATATCATTTTTGTTATGTTTGATGAATAGAGTTGTATCAACTTTACCTCTGACAAAACCTTGATCAAGAAGAAATTTGCTTAGTCTTTCATACCAAGCTCTGGGTGCTTGTTTCAAACCATATAATGCTCCCTTAAGTTTGAAGACATGATTAGGTTTTGTTTCATCTTCAAAACCAGGAGGCTGTTCTACATATACTTCCTCCATAATATAACCATTTAGAAAAGCGCTTTTCACATCCATTTGATAAAGTTTAAAACTTTTGATGCAAGCAAAAGCTAGGAGTACTCGTATTGCTTCCAATCTTGCCACTGGAGCATATGTTTCCTCATAATCAATACCTTCTTCTTGATCATAGCCCTTGGCTACCAATCTTGCTTTATTTCTCACAATGATTGCTGATTCATCAAGTTTGTTTTTGAAAACCCATTTAGTCCCTATAACCGTATAATCTTTAGGTCGAGGAACTAAATCCCAAACTTGATTTCTTTGAAATTGATTTAGTTCTTCTTGCATAGCAATCACCCAATCAGTGTCAGACAAAGCTTCTTCTATATTAGAAGGCTCAATTTCAGAAATAAAAACAGAAAAAGTTACCTCATTGAGAATTCTATTTCTGGTTTTGACACCTTCATGAATATCTCCTATAACTTGATCAATTGGATGATCCTTCATATGTCTCCATGCTTTAGGTTGAGCATGATCATCGGCATCTTCTAAATTTTGAAAATCATTTGTTTCAAAATCATCCTGCTTTGAAATAGATTTGTTTTTCTTGATTGAATCCATTTCTTCTTTATCATTAAGTTTTGTCTGAGATTCAATTTCATCAAACACAACATGAATAGATTCTTCAATAGTACATGTTCTTTTATTGAAAACTCTGTAAGCTTACTTCTATTAGAATATCCTAGAAATATACCTTCATCAGACTTTGAATCAAATTTACCTAAATTTTCTTTACCATTGTTGTGAATGAAACACTTACACCCGAAGATATGAAGATGAGCAATATTTGGCTTCCTTCTTTTGTAAAGTTCATATGGTGTCTTTCCAAGAGATTTGCGGATATATGCTCAGTTTGAAATATAGCATGCAGTACTCATTGCATTTGCCTAGAATACTTGTGACATTTCTTTTTCATTAAGTAATGCTCTTGCCATTTCTGTAAGAACTCTGTTCTTCCTTTCCACTACTCCATTTTGTTGAGGGGTTCTAGGAGCAGAGAAATTATGATATATTCCTTCATTGTTGCAGTAGTTTTCAAATAGTTGATTATCAAATTCTCCTCCATGGTCTGTTCTAATAGAAACAATAGAAATACCTTTCTTATTTTGAACCTTTTTGGCAAACATGATGAATTCAGCAAATGTTTCATCTTTTGAAGCAATAAATATAGTCCAAGTAAATCTTGTAAAATCATCGACAATTACTAAAGTATATAAATTTCCTCCAAAACTTTTTACTCTTGCAGGTCCTACCAAATCCATATGAAGTAATTGTAAAGGTTTTGAAGTAGAAATCTCATACTTTGTTTTAAAAGAAGACTTAGTTTGTTTGCCTTTTTGACATGCTTCACAAATCATATTATCTTTGAATTTGAGTTTGGGAAGACCAATAACTAAGTCTTTTCTAATCAGTTTGTCAAGTTGATTCATATTAACATGAGCCGAACGCTTATGCCATAACCAACTTTCCTCTAATCGACTAAGATAACAATTTTCAGAAGAATTTGAATTTAAATCAATAGTATAACAATTACCGTCCCTTTGAGCTCGGATCTTTGTCTTGATAGATTCTTTGTTCAGGGGTAGATCTTTCTTGCTTACTATCAAGCATTCTTTTGAGTCAAAAATCACCCAGTTATCTTTGTCAGTGCTTTGACTTACGCTTAAGAGATTGTGACATAATCCTTCAACATAATATACTCCGTTGATTTGAACGCTATCGGATCTTCCTACTTCACCAATTCTAGCAATACGTCCAGATTGATTTCCTCCAAATGTTACCTTTCCTCCTTCTCTAGTTTCAAGCATGGTGAACTTACTTTTGTCACCAGTCATGTTCCTCGAACATGCACTATCAATATACCATTTGTTCGCTCGAGATGCTTTGAGACATACCTAGAATAAGATGTTCAAGTTTTAGGTACCCACACTTTCTTGGGTCCTTTGTGGTTAGTATTTGAAGTATGTGTCCCTTTCGGAACCCATTTATATGTTCCAACAACCTGTCCCTTTTTGAAATAACATGATGAAGTATAGTGTCCTTTCCTATTACAATAATTGCATGATGCAAATGGATTCGATGTATGCATAAAATTCCTGAAATATTTAAGATAGTCTCTACTATTCTTCTTATATCTTTTATTCTTATCATGCACAGAATTATATCCAATTCCAGATTTATCAAATGAAACTTTCTGAGAATTTAAAATAACCTTGAGAGTTTCACTTCCTTTAGTAAACATTTCAACAATCTTTGTTAAATTTTCTATTTTCTTATCTTTCTCTTTACACATTTCATATGATGATATGACATTACTTTCTAATTCTTTTACTTTCTTCTTATAACTAACCATTTCTTTAGCAACTTTGATGAACTCTGTATGCAATGCATTATACTCAGATAACAATTCATCATAAGAGGGTTCAGAATCACTTACCTCAGAGTCTGATTCTTCTTCCTTAGCTACCAAGCATAGATTTGCTACTTCGTCGTAGTCACTTTCTTCGTCTGACGAACTATCACCCCAAATAGATGATATATATGCTTTCTTTTTCAGCTTCTTTTTGTCTTTGTTTCTGAAACATTCAGATTTGATGTGTCCTGGTTTCCCACATTCATAGCATATTATTTGTTGTTCTTTATTTTCTTTCTTGCTTGGTCCACCTTGATAGTTCTTGAAATTCCTTTGACCTCTTCTGTAGAATTTCTTGAATTTTCTCACGATCATTCCCATTTCATCATCATTAGGGACATCTTCATTCTCGGAAGTTTCTTCTTCCTCTTTGATAGCTTTAAGTGCAACTCCCTTTTTCTTTTTATCATCGAACTCTTCAAGTTCCTTTTTGAATCTCAACTTACCTTCATATTCAGAAAGACTTCCAAAGAGAGCAGCTACGGATCTCATAGATTCTCCTTTAGCTTCTTCGATGGCTGTCACCTTTGCTTCCCACTCTTTCGTAAGAATATTAAGAATCTTTCTTACCTGGGAATTTTGATCAAACGACTTTCCAAGAGCAGATAATTGATTAACAAGATTAGTATACCTGAGTTCAAATTCTGATATACTTTCTCCAGATTTCATACGAAATAAATCATATTCTGTAATTAAAGTATTGATTCTATTTTCTTTGATTCCAGATGTACCTTCGTGAGCAATTTCAAGAGCATCCCACATATCTTTGGCAGTTGGTAGAGTACATATACGAAAATATTCTTTTTGACTAAGAGCACTCTGTATCATTAAAATGGCTTTACTATTTAATGTCACTAACCTTTTGTCATTCTCGTCAAACTCATCTGGGCTCTTTTTAACTGCTCTATCTTCGATTTTCTTCATTGGAACATAGTCACCATCTTGTATAACATTCCATAATCCGTACTCGTTGGCCATCACGAACACTCTGAATTTAGCTTTCCAGAACGAAAAATGTTCTCCAGCAAAACCAGGAGGTCTAGTGATTGAAGCTCCGTCTGGAAGGATATTTTCACCCATTGTTGCCATTTTTCGGATCCTTCTCAAGCTGTTAGGCTCTTCGGAGAAGACGAAGCTCTGATACTAAATGTAAGAGGCAAGCTTCACCCAAGAGGGGGGTGAATTGGGTGATGTTATAAATTTTTCGCTTGATGTGGTGATATGAAAAATATAGTGGATAGAGTAGAGTTGAGAAGATTTGAACACAGAGAGTTATACTGGTTCGGCCTAACAATAAGGCCTACGTCCAGTCCTCAGAGATCAAGATCTACTGAGATTTTCACTATACCTCCAAGATTCAATGGGCTCTCAGAATGCCACAAAACAACAATCGTCCTTGAATGGACTACGAGCAGAAATATTCTCTCAACAAGAAATTTCTCTCCCCCTTACGACAAGTCTTACGTGCAGAAAAACAACCTATGACCCTTCTCACTTGCTTATGTATACAAGACTTATGAGCAGCAACGTTCTCTCCTTCTTACACCACTGTAAGTCTTACGAGCAGCAACGTTCTCTTCTGCTTGTATCTTATAAGGCTTATGAGTAGAAGGTATAACAAGGAATTCTCTCAACTGCTTCTCTCATAAGGAAAACTACCCTATCAAGGTTCCAATACCTTGAGATCAAATAAACATAGAATTTGAATTGTATGAAGACTCTCTTACAAAGCAAATGAATAAACACTGAAGATCAATGTGTATACAGAGAAAATGATGAATAGCAGAGACTCGTGTATAAGCTTGTGAATTCTTGTGCTACGTTGTTGTTTTGATTATCTTTGAATCTCTGTATATATAGTTGCTTCAGTTTTTGCCCGTTTGGAAAATCAACATTTGCGGAGCGGGACTTTTGCAACTATTGAAGGACACGCGCATGTTTGAATATTCTGAATGCGGTAGGTGCGAACGTGTTTGTAATCATGTTGTCTGCCGCTGTTTGACTTTCTCTGTAACTGCTAATTTCAAACGTTCATCTTCCTGTATCACACTTATAATACATTTAAAGTAATGTTAAACAATGATAATAAGTAATGATGATATGAATAAATAACAATAAACCATATTCGGATTGAACGTTATGAGACTTGGCATTTTTGATGATCTGACAGGGCATCACTTGAGCATGAAAGGCTCACTTCGAGTGATCTCCTATTTTCCTTCATATGCTTTTGTTATCGGGTTGCGCTTAAATAGAATTTCAGAGAGACAGAATCCTCACTCGCAGTGAAGTGGGGTCTCACTCGAGCACAACTTCCTCTGCTCGAGTGATATTGCATTTTCCACTGGGAGTGTCTTCTCGGGTCATCACTCGCACACCATTTTGACAAGAGTGAGAATTTGTACTCGCGGGTGATATGGTTCCTCACTCGAGCACACACACTCCTGCTCGAGTGAGACGCATATTCTCCAAGAATATGCTCTCAATACTAACACTCGCATCAGGATTTCAGAGGGATAAAATTATCACTCGCAGGTGATGTGGTCCTTCACTCGAGCACATAGACTCCTACTCGAGTGGGAAGAATATTCTCAAGTATTATACCTTTTAACCAAGCACTCGCATCAGATTTGGAGAGGGATAGAATTTTCACTAGCAGGTACTGATGTGTCACTCGAGCATATAAGGGTGTGCTCGAGCACACTTGCACCTCTCTGAAGTTCATGACTCTCGGCCAGCACTCGCAGTACCTTGCTCGAGCACACAATACTCATGCTCGAGCATTGATGTCTCTGCTCGAGTGAATTAAGGAAGCATGCTATTATTTGCTCTCGACCAAGCACTCGCAGGCCCTTGCTCGCATGTGCTCGAGTGATCCAGTGAACATAACAGTGGAATGCCTCTCGGGTGCACACTTTCTGGCTTTCACTCGCACCTGCTCGAGCATAGAAGAGATCTATGCTCGAGTGCAAAATTCATGCTCGAGCACTCCAGTGCAATTTCACAGCAGACATCAGAAAACTTCCTCTATGCATTTGGTAACTTTGTAAGCTTTTCTTAATCTCCTAAAAACATGATTTGCACACGATTGTCTTTTTGTTATCATCAAAACTTGGGATCTAACAAGTTGAACTTCTTCCTTAGATTGCAAATCAAACAAAGGAAGAATGGAATATTCATCTCTCAAACCAAATATCTTAAAGAACTCTTGAAGAAATTTGGCATGGATTAAGCCAAAGGAGTGGACACACGAATGAGCTCAATAACTTTATTAGATGCTGATGTCAAGTGAGGTGATTTCAACATCACCAAATATAGAGAGATGATTGCTTCACTATTCTACTTGATATCAAGTGGACTAGATATCCAATTTAGTGTTGGCATGTGTGCAAGATATCAATTAGCATATAAGGAATCACATGTTGAAATAGTAACAAGGAGATGCAGATACTTGGCTGAAACACCTGAGCTTGAAATTTGGTCCAAAAGGAGGGAATGAATACTTGATGGACTAATATGATTCAGACCTTATAGGATATAATACTGATAGAAAGAGCTACTACAAAATGCAGTGTTTCTATCCTCCATAGAAGTAGAATACATAGTTGCTGTAAGTTGTTGTGCTCAAGTTCTATAGTTGAAGCAATAATTTCAAAACCTAGGCATCAATTTAAAGGAGATTCCAATATATTGTGACAACACAAGCACAATAAGCCTAACCAAGAATCTGGTTCAACATTCAAGAACCAAGCATATTGACAAAAACATCACTTCATCAAAGATCATGTACAAAAGAAGAATGTCAAAGTAGTTTTCATACTTACACATATCAAATTAGCATATATATTCACCAAAACACTTGCTAAAGATCAATTTCTGTATATATGAAAAGAATTGGGAAAGGCAAATCTCAATGAATTGTAAGGATTTCCTTTAAATGTTTTGTGTCTTTTATTGTTTATGTATATGTTTTGATAATTTTTTTGACTAACTTAAGCATCAGAGTATCTAGAAAGTTGTTTTGTAGGAGGTTGAAAATGCTCTACTCATAGGTTTGAAAAATAGGGATGATCAGAGTGGTTATCACTATCACATCACTTGAGTGATTGTGCCAGTGATGACCAACAACACTCGAGTGACCACTTGAGTGATGCTGAAAGCAATGGCTAGGAAGAAGCATCACTACAATACTCATGTTTGGAGGAAGTAAACATGAGCTCATTGCAAGACCCTATTTTATAAAACATTTTGATGAGTTTTAGTTATGTAATGCTTACAAACTTGAGACATTTCAAATATTAAGTTGTTAAAATCCCAACTTCGATACAGGGTTCGATCCTATACTTGAGTGGGTTGTTTGAAAATTTTTTAAATGTAATTATGTGTGGTCTCGAACTAGTTTGTAAATTCATTACTACTCATCAATTCAAAAAAAACTTCTTCTTAAAATGCAAAGCGTTCTTTGGCAATAGCCCGCGTAAGGATGGTTAACTTAAGGGCCTTTAGTGTTTGGCTTCCCTATTCTAATTCATTTGTCGTGTTTGGATAATAGTGCGTTTGCTGAAAACCTAATATACTGGTTACAACTACTATGGTTAGTGTCACGGTTACTAGTACTACTACCGCTACTTCTACTGAATTACATTCACATATTATACAGTCATCCAAAATAACAGATAACTAGATAATCCTTATTTAATTAGCCTTCTCTTCTCCTGTCTATATTACCTTCCTTGCCCTTGGAGCTGGATGCTTTTTCTGTATATCATTTGTTGAAAAAGGATGAGATTTAAAAAAATCTCAGTAGTAAAAAAATCACTTATATGATATGCAAAAATACTAAGCATGTATATCAAATCATCAAACAATTTTACTCATAGCATGTAATAAACAAATGGCCTATTTGGTCCCTTATCACAAAAACACAGTGCTTGTTTATCTCGATCAGGCTGCCTAGGGCCTCTGCCCCATATAAGGTGTAGTCATATGCTTTTTGACTCAAGCCTACCTGGCTCAAGATGCCCCTGGGTTACTCACGGTACAACTTGTAGTTACAGGTCTTACTTCCCAAGGACTATCTACCTTACACTTAAACTGATGATAGGTACATATACATAGTAGCACATATGATATAAGGGATAAGATACTACCTAACTGCCCTTCCAAATCAGGCTCTTGTTCCCAGTCCTTCTGGCATCCTGGGCAGATGTCAAATCCTTTTAGTTAGAATTTGTGGACAGGCGAGTTATTACTTTTCCACTTCTTTTATTACTTAAGACAATTAGTTGGTTATCATTTGGGTTAATACCTTGGCTGACTTAATTAGCTAAAGTGGTTACACTAATCCCATGTGCTCAACTCTACCCTTGGAGTTTGCACTTATTTCAATTTATACTTAATCATCAATTTTGCACTATTCCATAAAGTTGGTAGATTTTTCACTTTGTCTTGAAAAATCATAACTTTGTCTAAAGCGGTTCAAAGTCCTATGTGACCCCATTTAAGTTTATTTTAAAGGAAAATTATTTGTCCCTGCTAATTAAACTCACACAATTCCTAAGGACACAATTAACCCTTTCTACCAGAAACATCAATCCAGACTTCAACATCAACTTAACAAGCCATAACGTTTTGCGTACTAATCCAAATATTACAAATTATATTTCAAAATAAATCTTGGTGTAATACTCCAGCTTTTAAGACTCGAGGCTAGAGAATAAGCCTGAGATTATTGGATTGCTAAGCCTCAGTTTAGCAAGATCCCAAATTGTGATTAAGGGTTAATGACTTCAAAAGTGGATGTGGTTAGTGATAAATAACCCTTTGGAGAATATGATGTGATTTGGCACTCGAATGTGATTCATGTGTGTTGTGATCAGCGCTGAAACCCTGTATTTGAGTTCAATTGTGGATTAACATCCAAATTGACTTAGAATAGAGGGAAGAATTGAATGTGAATTGTGTTGACATGTTGAGATTGTTGTGAAAACATGTCAACGTGATGTGAATTTTATTGATTTGGTGTTTCCAATGGATTCCTTGTGAAAATTTATGTGGGAATGATCTTTGGTATGGAAATGGAACCAATCGAAGCAAAGATGCAAAATCTGAAATTCTGTCAAGTGAAACTCTATTCTGGGCAGTCAGTTTGTGTGAACGTTTTGAATAAACAAATGGTGTCTAAAAATTCTAAAACTTTCTAGTCTTATAGTTCACATCGCAAGCTTCAAAATGGACATATAATTTGTGCCATTTCGTTTTGTGAACTAGGAGATAAGACTGTCCACAATTTGGGATGTAAACTGAACTCTGTTTTGGGGCAGTGATGAGTTTTATGAAATTCTGGAATTGTGTGGTGATTTTTAGTAATGGCCAATATTTTTCCTATAAAGAGGACTTATATATATTTCATTTGGCTTTGGAATCACCTCATTTTGAGGTTTCTAGAATTAGTTATGATTTTTCAAAATTTGGGCAGAAAATCTGCCAGAAAATCCGAAAATGGGAATTATGACATCATCAAAATAATAGATGGCATCAGGATAGAAATTAAAATATTTTCTCATCATCTTCAGCTCTCATTTTTGTGCTGAACCATAAGCCAAGAGAGAGAGAAAGTTTGAGAGCTTTTAGAGAGAGAAAGAGAAGAGAACTTACAAGGTAGGTTGATTTCTTTGGTGAATTTGTACCTAATGTGTATAACCTTGTTCCTAAGCTTCTCTTCTATGTTATTTAAGGTGTTTGAGAAGCAAATTTGGTGTTTAAGAGGCTAGGGTTTTCAGCCAAGTCAAGGAGAAGCTATTAGGAGCTTGAGGTAACTTCCAAACTTTCGTATATTGATTATTTTGGCTACTGTGGACAATTTAATCGGTGAAATTTCACCGGATTGTCTTGGTTTGTAAAATTTGGAAATGTTGTGTTAGTGTGTTATGCTGCCAAAATTTGTACTAAATGGTAGTTGTAACCTAATGGAATAGTCAATAAAGTGGTTAAGAGTAGAAAGGAACACATTTACGGAGTCGAAACCGAAAATCCCTAATTTTTCCCGGGAAATTGAGAATTTCGGCCAAGGCTAGTTTGGAGGGGTTAGAGATGGATTTTCAATGATTTGATGATTCCATTGAGTTCTGGAGCGAAAATTAGGTGGGGTTACAGTTGGTCACTTTTTCGGAAAAAGGCCGAAAAAGCATAATTATGAAAACGCCCCTGAAACCCTTAAAGTGGGGCTGCTAAGGGTAAATTTGTAAATTAACATTGAATTTGATAATTCCGAGTCCGGAAATGTATTCCATGGGCGAAAATATGTTAGAATAGCCCATGTCAAAATTTCAAGAAAAGTACAGCCGGACTGAGTACGGCGTGCCGGGCTGGTTCCTCGTGGTATTTTAGTAAATTTTCAATATAGCCTGATATAACCCCCATAAACACTATAGAAGTGTCTAAATAGTACATTTGACATTGTAGGATCGAATGTGAAGCCCTGAGTTGCTGGCACGCAAATCGAGGAGAAAAGACTGGAGGTAGGGAACTTATTTCTCCTGCATGCTCTGATAACTGTATTAATGTGTTGATGCATGTTATTGCTTTGCTTAATTATGTGGAACATGTATGAATGATTTAAAGCTGTGTTTCAATATATGCTATGGCCATATGTGTATCGTTCGAATCATTGAGCTTATAGATTTGTCATTGTATGTTTGCATGAGTTATGTGATGCAAGCATGTCATGCATTAAACACTTATCTTGCCTGCATATTGATAATGTTTCCCTACTGAGATTCTCTCGAATCTCACCCTCCCCTACCAACAATTTAGACAGGGCAAGTGGCTCGTGGAGGGAGTGGCTAGGACTCCTTCGGGATGAGAGTTGGTAGTTGGTTATCAATGAGTTGTGAAGACTGTATATGATTCAGTTTAATGTAGGGTTATAAATTTGAGATGAGATTGTGTAATCCCCATTTGAAGAATTGTAATGAGCAATTGTGCCCCGTGTATCTTTAGCGAAGGTATGTACCCGGGATTGCCTGGATGATTATGTTGTGCACTCTGATATTTATATGAATGTGATTTATCTTCGCGTAGTAATTTATTCAAAATGTGAATATGAGACCAAGCTAATTAGATTTTAAAAGGTATTTGTGAAAACCCTATCTTAAGGATGGGATTTTAAATGAGTTTTGATTATTATTGGTCTCTATTTCATTTTAATCACGTATTTCAGATATAATTACGGAGGGGGTTACATTTTTGGTATCAAAGCTGCAGTTCCTGGTAAAGATGGATTTTGCTAGGATATTTCCCTTAGGCCAAGCTAGGGAATGAGTGATGAGTTATGATTGCCTAAGGAATAGGCAATGATTTATGATTTTGGTTGTTTGTGGTATACACATTTATATCCCTGGTGTTGTGGATATCGGGGATTTGTGGATTATGTGTATACATTATTTGGTTATCCTGAATTTGTGTGTTTAAAGGTCTTAAGACCTAGGGGCTGATATACGTTAGGCTGGCGGAGATTTTTGAGTTTATAGTGGAGTGGATGATGCTCCGTGGATTTAAGGGAAGTGATTTCCCGGTTTAACTGAGGTTGAAGGTTTGAAAGATGAATTGTGATCTAAGGATCAGACTCAATAGTCAAGTTGGTCCTTAGGAGGTTGATATGACCTATATGGTCTGTGGTACCAGGATATGGTACTAGATTGGAATTGAAATATGTATCAGGTATCCTGAGGTTGCTAGTGTTAATCTAGCACAGGGAAAAGTGATTATGCGGAGAATTTGAATTTGAAAGAGTTACCTACGAGGATTTGGAGCGGAGAAGGCAGCCTATAGGGAGTTTTGATTGGAGAGGGCTACCTACGATGACGTCTGATCGGAGCGGCTATTTGTGTGTTTATCACCTGCGGCCTACTAGGGGTGTGTATGGCACACAGTGGGAGGACCGTGCCTTCGGGGCGGTGGAGATACAGGGGATATGTGTAAGTCCTGGGTGGTGGGTTAGCCCATAAGGGGTGAGACCAGCCAGCCCAGCAACCTGGCAGCCCCATGTACGTGAGCGGGGTGGGCACCGTTGTGGGGCATTCCCTAAGGAGGGTAAAACTGGGGTGTGACAATATATAAAAAAAATTTTGTGACAACCGCCGTGAGGACAAACCCTAGTGTGTAGCTGCCATGATGACGAACCTTAGTGTGCACTCGCCATGACGTTGAATAATAGAATAGAGCTCTAGGAACGTTGGGAGTATGGGATCTCAACGAAGTGCTGGTTATGGCTCTGATTGATTTGTGTTGAATGGGGCCAAGGTCTGGCACAAATTGTGAATATTGTCAGTTGTAGTAGGTGATTCCTATGGGACTCCTGTTAAATCAACTTGACATTGTTAAAGCACAGATGAGGAGAAAGATCTCAGAGTGTGCAGCGGAAGCGTGATAATGTGATGTGTTTGAGTACAGCATTGAGCAGAAGCTCAAGTTTGCAGAAAGTGCAATGTGTTAGTGATGGCTTCGGGAAGTAAAACTTCAAAGTCCAGATTAATTTGTGAGAAGGGGTCTTGAAGGATCCTAGTATGTGAAAAGAATTCGTGATGTTGAAGGTGAAGTTGTTAAGGTACCTGGTTCTAGCTTGTTGCGATTGTGTATTGTGAGTCCATCTCCCTGGTTGGGCCGGATCGGGTTGGCTCGGTGGGCTGCACCTGGTAGGCATAGGCTCAGGATGTGACGAATATTTGTGAGTCTTTCACCTGCGGCCCATCGGGTGATTCCAGTGGGAGGACAGTGCCTTCGGGGCAGTAGTTTACGGGGGTATGACTATTTGTGGAAGCCGAAAAGCTATGTGTAAGCACTGCTATGCCAATAGTCCCTGAGTCGTAAGCAATGGTTCGGGTAAAGACTGTGTGTCTTCCCGATGGTAAAAGGGGATGAGGGTAGGGTGTGATTGTGGTTCTACTATTTATGAGCCAGAATGGCTATGTGTGTGCACTGCCACACCAATAGTCCCTAAGTCACTAACAACGGTTCGGGTAAAGACTGTGTGTCTTCCTGGCTGTAAAAGGGGATGAGGGTGGAGTGTGATTGTGAATTTGTGACAGTTGTGAACAAGCTGGGACTGGGGTATAGTTGTATAGCTACCCAAGACAACAACCATCAAGATTCAAGTTTTAGCACATAGCTTCTCTATTCTCATCATTTAACACCATATTTTACCATTTACAACACCAACATAACATCAAACCCTATTTGTCCATATGAACCAAAACTAGGGCAGAAAAGAGAAAACCAAAAGACTTCACCAATCATTGCAATACTTGGCTCACAACAAAGCCCTAACTCACCTCTTTAGCTTTCTTAAGCTCTTTCTTTGATCTTCCAACTTTGCTTCTTTGTTGAGGGCTTAAAACACCTCTTCTTGAAAAACAAAAACAATGTTAGATATGATTAGTTTTGATGATGTCAAATATAGATATAAAATGATAAGAGCAAAAAGTTTATATAATACTTTGACTAATTACTGTGTTTAATGTGAAATATCTTGTAGATTAGTCAAGTTGAATTATGGAGGAGGAATGAGAAGAAAAAAATATCAAAAATGGGAAAATGAACAAGAGGGAGAAGAAGAAAGAAATTGAAGATAGTCATGGAGCTACCTACTTGGGTTATGGAGAATGATCATCAAGAAGAAAATCAAGAAGCAATGGATTGAAGAAAGACATAAACCCGATGGTGGGTTGATGTTATTTTGCTTATAATGCCTCAAAAATGGAGAATCATCATCAATAAGAAAATCAAGAAGTAAGGGATTGAAGAAAGAAGAATTTGTAAGAACTAATGGGAATATCAAGATTCAAATTCTTAGAAGTAATTCTGAAGATTTCTATGGTTAGAAGAAAATTCAGGGTGACATTGTAGCAGTTGGCATTGTAGCACGCAGGCACTGTAGCACTCGAGTGCACTGTAGCAAGTACAAAAAGTTTGTAGGAAGTGTAGCACTATAGTACTCGAGTGATGGAAGAGCACTCGAGTGTTGAAAGCACTCTATTTTGCTGAATTTTTTGTTCCGCCTGATAGAGGTCCGGTATTTTGCCCATATCTCTCAAACCACATGTCAGATTGAACTGAAACAAGTACATATAAGCTAGACTCCCAACACGAAAAACGGACTCCAAAATCACATTTAAAGGAGTTCAGATGAAAGGGATATGATCTTTTGAAGTTGACACTGAAATCACCATCATATTACAAGACAGGTTCAGTATTTTGGCTATATCTCTCAAACCACATATCGGATTGAGATAAAACTAGTGCGATATGAAACTATACTTGAAGATGTTTCCATGGATATGTAAATTGTCAAATTTGAAGTTATTTCCTGAGAGATATGTCTTCTGGAAGTTGATGCTAGCAACTTTGAAGACTGTCGGGAACAGTAGACACTCCTTCGAACATAACTTGCAAAATATAATGAGTTTGGGGCTGATTCTTTTTGCATTGGAATATAGATGGCAAGAGCTTTCTAATGATAGGTCATTTGTTGTACATAGATTCAAATAAATAGGTCAAGTTTGACATGGCACTTAAACACCCGCAAGTCCAAAAGCTCATTGTTGGAAAATATTATGCGAGTGTTGTCTAGAAGTACTTAAAACTCCCCTATACACTCGAGTGTGCAATTCAGCACTCGAGTATGATCTCAACACTCGCGTGTGAGAAATCTCACTCATGTAAATGCCAATGAAAGTGTGTTACATAAGCAGCTGAGATGTGAAAATATTCAGCAATACTTGAGTATTGGATAGCATACTCGAGTGATGATCAAAATTGCACTCGAGTGAAGCAAGTGAGCTATAGAAAGTGTTGCCCGAGAATAAGCAAGAACCTAAAAATGGAAGTACACTAGAGTGAAGTCTTTTGCCCTTGAGTGAGGAACCAAACACTCATGAGTGAGAAAACACACTTGCTCAAATATTGGTATAAGTGTTGAGCAAAAGGCTGTCAAAAAGTAAAGATACACTAATGCACTTGAGTGAGGACCTTAGTACTCGAGTAATCACCTCAATCCTCGTAGGTGTAAAATCACACTCTTAAAGAATATGCTGCAAGTGTTATTGAGAGGCTCAAGTCCATAGTACAAAATGCATATGCACTCAAGTGAGGCTTCAATGCACTCGAGTGAGACGGTAACAGAAGAAAAATGCATTACAGAGTCGTAGGGTGAAATCCGAATATGGTTAAATGTTGTTTACTCATCATATTTACACTGGTTACTATACCTAAATGTTAACTAACATATATTTCAAGTGAGAAATAGGAGATTAAATGTTCAGATTATAGATTCAAATAAGAAGGTCAAATGTGGTGAACTTCATCATTACACACCAACTATTAGATAACTGTCATCACATGAAGTTGACCAACCATGAATGAATGTTTAAAAATACAAACATCTTCATGCCGCTCCATAATGTGACATATGTTAGAATTGGTAGGCACAGCGGAAGAATGTTAAAAATTTTCACCGATCCTAATCGAGGATCTATCAACGGCGTTTAAACCAAGTTGGAAGGATTCATACCTTTTGATGATTCAGAGTTTTCACGATCTCTAGGAGCCAACACGTCAAGTCCGCTCCCTCTACCGGTATCCACACGAATGCTCTCCAACCGAGACTGCGCGCTAGCGCCTCTAATGTCTCCTAGGGTTTTACTTGCAGCTCTCAATTCTTATGTGTATATAAATATATCTGCTCTATCAAGTTTATAACCTATGAGGGCTATTTTCAAAATTCAAAATTAATCATCATTAATTTTGAAATTAATTAACAATTAATTATCTTGATGAGCTAATTAAATAAATTCAGTTTAAATTAAATCTGTCCAACAGTTTTAATTTAACCTATTTATTTAATCCAAATAAAGAGTCATTAGATTTAATTTATCTTCATAAATTAAATCTGAGATACTATATTTCTATCATGTTAGTTATTAAATTTAATATATCTTAATAAATTAAATTTAAAACTAACACAATATAATAATATCATATAATATATATATACATATATATATGATATATTTTTCAAAAATATATATATCTATATAATATTATTAATGAATTTTATAATATATATATATATAAATATAAAATTCGTCCACCCTAAATTAAACATTATCTCGTGTTGGGCCATTCTTGTGTGGGACCCTGTAGGCCCATATGAAGTTGGCAGTGGGCCAATAACTATACTAACCCAAAAGTCACAAGCGGCTTCTAGCAAGACATTACGACTACCCAATTCATATGAGGATCGTTATCATGATGCAACCTGTCATACAACCATGTCACGTCCTTTTTGTCACATGATATATCAATCAAGGATAAGGCATGGATAATGTCATCCTCTTGTTCCTGACCATTACTTTCTCGATTCCTGAGTAGCCTGATAACAGAGATAGAAACTCCTTTCATCATAGTATGTGGCCATACATTTCTTAGACTCACTCATCGAGGGGCCCAGTAATATCTCTCTACTAATGTGAGGTACAAATTCCATCTTGATCATTCATATTCCTCTGCATGAAAAACCACCAAGCCCGATCATAGCCTTTATCATCACCCGGTCAAAAGTGACTTTTGACTAGTTCAAAGCCTAGCAACTCTCATATAGGAATCCATGATGACCTCAGGTCTAAGGGCATTGTGACGTGGTTATATATGAGAAACGCTTATGACTTGATCCATATAGCTTTCTCATAGTGGGTCGGTCCAGCACCTTGTACTCTTACAAGTGCCTAAGACTTTGATTCGTATCTCCATATCTTATCAAAGTTATACTGCTCTTGTTTCATCTCTGCTCCCGTATAGATGATCGACCAGGGATATTTTAGGACAATCTTTATGAATTATCCAAGGATACAATTATTACAGTTAACATGCAAATAATATGATAACAGAATGGAGAAATTTCATTAAGATAATAATGTTCAAAGTACAATGATTGGCCCTTAGGGCATAATTTCCAACAACATACAGCTCATAATGAAAGACTATCAGATATTCAAATGTTCACATCTCGCTTTTCTACGGGATGCTCAGTGCTGCAATAGACATTTCATAATGGCTAGTTTTTCAAATACGCTTAATGGTCAAATTGAGCAACCAGACTCAACAATAGGTTGAAATACTCACAACGGTCATCATTTTCATCAACTATAAATAAGAGAGCATTCAAAGTCAATCAGTAATAGAGACAGCTAGCAACTATGACAAAATGATAAAATCATCAACCCAAATCTTCTCTATTTTTCTATCTTCTATATTCTTACCATTGAGAGAGTGATTGTTTATATTGTACTTTAGTACGTATTTTATTCACTCTGTAAGAGTGTTTGTAAACACTTATATTTCTAAATTGATCTCAAGGTAGAGGTACCTTGAGAGGGTTAATTTCTTTACGGAGGAAGCTGTACATAGAGTTGTTGGTAAGGCACTCTGCTCGTAACACTTATAAGGTACAAGCAGTAGAGAACATTGCTACTCATAAGACTTAAAGGGGTGTAAGCAGGAGAGAACATTGCTGCTTGTAAGACTTGCATGGGTAAGTAGGAGAGGAAGGTCTTTGAGATTACTCTACTCGTTAGACTTGCCGTAAGGGGGAGTATCTCTGTGAGAGATTTGTAAATGAATTCACAAGTGCCCGGCTAAACTTGTGGGTTTGTAAAGGGTTTTCTTGTACCCGTATTAAACTAGAAGATAGTGGATTTGAAAATGTCAGGAGGAGCTAGGGATTGGACGTAGGTCATCGCAGATTAGACCGAACTAGGATAAATTACTGTTTGCTTATTCTCTTCCCTAAGCTCTTTTATTTCTAGCATATATTATTTAATCTAAATGTTCATTTATGGTTCATTACTTTCATACTTACCGCTTCTAATAAGATGTGAAAAGTTTTTCAAAGTTCCCAAATTTTTATCTAACACCCAATTCACCCCCTCTTGGGTGTTAACCGGTTTTAACATTTGGTATCAGAGCTTGGGCTCTTGTTTAAATGACTTAACTTTCTCAAGAGTTATCAATGGATGACTTTGGGTATTGCTCACTTTCAGAAGGTTTTGACTAAATATTTTCACCTCCTTTAAAAGATATTGATTTCTAGTTTTAGAAAGCTAGAATGACTAGTTTTATAAAAGCATTTGATTTTTATATGTGAAATGTTTTTACAAATGCTTTTGATTACAAACCGAGAAATGATTAGATAGAAAAAGAAAAGAAAATGTTTTCGTTAAACATTAGAGCAATCAAAATTCTGGATAGTGCTTTAACCAAAAATGATTTTGAGGAAATTAGATTTTTCTCTACTGCTAGAGATATTTAGGATACTCTTGATTCTATGTATACTTCTAACAAGTATGTTGAAGTTAAAAGTGTTGACAGTTTATTTAAAACTTCAAGTTGTTCATCTACGGTGCATGAATAATTTGAAGTTGACGATGAAGAAGGAGAAATCATAGAACACGTCCATACATTCAACATGGATAGACAAAAAGAAGAGGATTCCCGAAAAGAGCTCATTATAGATGGTAAAAAAAATCACTCTTCGGAGCTCAAGATGAACTTAAGGTAAAAAGTTTGAATTCTTCTTTTGATTTTCGTAAAACTAATTTTCAGAGTCTAAATAATAGTGTTTTTCAACCAATTATTGATTCTATTAAGAAAAGGAAAGATGTTTTCAAATATGCTAGAATGTTTGTTGGGAAGAAATAATGTTCAAATAAAATCTATTCGAGTTTCTACTCTCATGACTGACATAATACTTGCATGATATCCTATAATGCGTATCTTTATATAATTTGAAATTATTGTGGTAAATCCAATCATATTTCTCACACATGCTGTATTATAAGAGATTCTTATATGAGAAATAACTATGTTTGGGTTCCGAAAGGACATGTAAAGTCAAGTGATAACAATCAAGGACCCTAGTATATGTGGGTACCAAAATGTCCATATAGTACTTTATGTATATAGGACGATTTGAAAAGAAATGGACATAAAGTTATAGAGAAGATGAAGGAGAAGCCAATAGGTTCTCATACACCAATTAAGAGGTTCATATCATCACAAAAGAGAACTCTCAAAACATCCATTGCTAAAGCTACAGAGCATAACCACAGAAAGAAGTAATGGATAAAAGGAGTATGTTTCACCTCAAGGAAGGGATGCCATAGTGTATCATTCAACTACCTTGAGGAGAACAAGAAGAGGAGGATTTCTTACACATAAAGAAAAATACCCTCAAAGCCAACATTATATGAGAGAGCTTTGCAAAATCTTAAAGCCAAATACTTAAAATAGAGCTTTAAAGAAAGATGCAGTGGGTATGCAAAGGCAATCCTCCAAGCACCTAACGTAAAAGTAAACGGTAAAACCTCCTACACTATCATCTTTAATATTTATTGAGGTATAAGCATTGCATATACATTTTCACAATCTTCAGAAAATTCATTCATAAAGATTCACAATATTCAATAGCTTAACACTTTATGCATATATGCATACTTCAAGAGAAAATATTTTTATGCATAAAGTCATGCTTAATTCATTATGTTCAATCTCTTTCAATCGACTATATTCTTAGAGCATGTAAATTATGATTCCTACAAGCTACCTGTGAGTGAATCCAAGTAAAATTGGATACTGAAGGAAGAAAAAGGGTTATATGATTTTGTAGGAAGAAGAAAGGAGTACTCTATATTTGGTAAGTAAAACATGGATAAACAGAGTATACATGAACTTTGAGTGAAAACTCAAGTTCATATCAAGTACAGACACAAACCATGAAATCCAGAGGAAAACTCAAGTTCATAACTTGAAGGTTCACTGGGAAACTCATGTTTAGGAAGGAAATTGAAGAAAAGCTTGATTCCAAGGCATGGGTTACTCAAATGATCATGAGTACAAAGATACAAGGAAATGGAAATTAACTTGGGTGTCTACAAGTCACACTCAAGCCAGGTATGCTGTATCAGTATGCGAACTTTTCTGAAGAACTCAAATTCTTAGGGAAAACTCGAGATGAACTCAAGTTCTTAGGCAGAACTCAAGTGTCATGACTTTATATCAGTAATTCCAAAACTCAACCCTCACACCTGTTCTTCCCAACTCGATACTCGCTCATTATTGCATACCATTAGCAATCAATCATTTATGGTTTTTCAAAATGTGTTATAGATTGCTGAATGAACCGAAAGTAAAATTGTGGATAATCTTTTTATGCATTTGAGTTTGAAATACACATTTCACAAATTTACTTGGATTTCATTTCATTCTGTTTATAAAAGTGCATACACATGATTTGAAAATTATTTTGTTTGCATTCAAATTGGTTTCAAAATTGGAAGTTAATATTTTTATATATTGAAAGAAAAAAATTCTTCAAATTCATCCACTAGAGTATTTTCCCATTGTTGACATATTATGCTATCTAATGCTTGAACTCTTTAGTCTTTATTCTCTAATATGTTAGACCTTATGTCTAACAAGTTAACTATCTATATGAGTTTCAAGTGTATTCTCTTGAAAAGAATTCAATTTCTGAAAGCCTTATGCCTAATACATAAATCTTTGGTTGATCATGTTATTCCAAGCATTATGAATGTTCATTACTGCATTAAAAGCTGATGCATTAGCCATTATTATGGAATAACATACTAATATTCTAAAACTCTAGTCAATTGGACTAATAAGCATGTGCTTCATCATCCATAAATCAATGTACTCATTTCGTTGCTCAAATACATTAATATTTGTCTTTATCCATTTTCGAGTAACTAGAGCATTATACTTGAAGTCTTGTCTTGAATATTCAGACGTAACTCTAAGAGGGAAGATTATCCCTTGATCAATATTAAAGTCATTATTCTTATATATGCCTATAAAAGATAAGCCTTTTTGTCTAATTCATTTTCCATAAGGGAGCTATGTGCTATGGTGAAATTGAAGTTTCTCGATGGTGTTTGCTAAAGCAAGAGGTACATACTAAGCTAATATGCACAAAAGGCCTTATTTTGAGCACATTATGATATTCTTAATTGCTCACAGAGACCACACTTCAGAAACCCTTAGTACTGATCATATTACCAGACAGTGACTCACCAACAATGCATCAATAGACTACAAAAAATTAACTCAAGTAATTACGATGTTATTTAAGTGAGGTATTGTATTCTTACTTAATTAACATACTCTGAGTTCCATTACTTGAGTAAACACTCAAGTAATGGTCAAGTAGGATTACTAAAGTAACCACTCAGATGATATAGGGAATAATTTTTAAAATTCAATTTCTCTCAAAATTTTCATACTCATTTTCTCCACAAAGTTTTCAAAGATTTTTCAAATCCAAGAGAGTTATTAACTGCATTCCTCATGACAATTTTGTAAACTGTGCATCAATTAAGGGGGAGCTTTACATTCACATGTGTTTTATATCTTAAAAGCTCATCTCCTTTATTGGAAGAAAAACCTTTTAATATACTCATCTATATTCACCATATCTTGATTAGTTTTGATGATGAGTTACTCTTATATTATTCTTTTCATAATCTTAATTTTAGCATATCATATGGAAAGGAACCTTTTGTTACTTGATTGAACTGACAATTCTCTTTGCAAAGAAAAATTTAAATTTCTGATAGGATAATTTGTTTGGTGTAATAGCATCGCTCAACATACTACAAGAAGAATCTATCAACTTTAAGGAAAGATGCCTTAATAATTAAACAAGGGAAATATATTAGCTGCAATACTCAAAGCAACAAATAAATATGCCAGTACAAATGAGTATTAAGCATACTGAACAGACGCTCAACTAATTGGAGAATCTTGGGAAGAACATGAATAAATATTAGAGTTGCATAGCAGAAGTATAGTGAACACCACATCATGAACTAGCATCAATACATCATTAAATACTATTCCTCCAAGCTAATGTAAAAGTTACTGTTCACAAGCCATTTCCACTACTTAGGGCTCTATTTAATCCTTTTCCAGTGACTCTTCACTTCTGCCTCTGTGCCATTTTAATTTGGATCCTATACAGTTTAAAATTACGCTGTAGAGGGCTAGTGCTCATTAAAAGAGCCCTACCTCTCCCTCTCTCTATGTGGACCATTCTTTTTCTTTCACAGGACCTTTCCTCCTCTTTCTCTCTTTCCCCATCTTCTTCCTTGGTTTCTTCTTTGTGCCTATGCCTTCCTATATATCTCTTAGCCTTAGCTTTAGGGTTTTTAAAAATGCTTCCCCTACCAGACATCCCAAGTTCTAGTCCGCCTTTATTGTATGTTCTCTCACATCTGGTCTCTCTAGAGATTACCGGCAAAGATGCAACCGAAAAGATACTATTACCTTTTCTTCTCAAGTTGTGGCTTCCCAATTTATTTTCTTTCCTTCTCCAAAATTTCTTACAGTCTGCGGGTTCTTTCAAGAATGTATCTTGATTTCTTCTTTTCTTCTCTTACAAAAATTCAAATACCATTTTTGTGGCATGCAATAGTCAAAGCCAACTGGTGTTTTGGTCATTCAAGTCAAGCCTCATTTTTTTCAATAGCTGACATGGCAGGGATGGAAATATAAGGTTTCTAAGTATCTAATCATAAGAGCTCAGATTTTGACTACTGATCTGTGTTAGATTTATTTTTGTTTAGTAAAGAAGAAATAAATACAATTGCATTTGATTGATGTTTAATGATGGAATTTCTAGATGGAAGGGATCTGATGCTATAATACAATTATGAATTCGCAAATATAGGTTGTGGGTTTGCTTCTCTATTCATGAATTTTTCTAGGTTCTAGTAAGGCATGTTCAACATTTTTGTAGCAGAACTCTGATTGTTTATGTATGACTGTTCAAAGATGAGCTTGGCAATCCATTATAGTGTTTTGGCATGTTTTTCAAAGATTGTGTTATTTCCATAGGGTCATATTCATGTATGGTTGTCATCTCTTGAAGAGTTCTGCCATTATATTTCTTTCATTATGATCTTGATATACATTTAGTCCATATTCCTGTGCAGGTTTCTTGATCAAGATGCCTTATATAAAGTTCATGGACATTGCCTCATCAAATTCATAAGCCAAAATTTTCCCCCTTTTTTGACCTGGATGTCATAAGATTTGTACTCTTTCTCTTATTGAGACTTTAAGAGAGGTACTACTCCAAAAACACAAAATCTTGCTTACTTTTGTTAAAGAAATGGTAAATGGAAAATGATAAGAATGAGCTATTTTGTTGTCAAATACAAGATAGAACTAATAAAACACATGATTTTTAAAAAAAGCAGACTATATATTATCTTGCTTTGCCAATGAGATAGAAGTTGTATTAGTTGCTATTTCTTGAATGATATGAATTATATAAGAACTTACTATACATTTATTCATGAGTGCTATAAGACATTTTGTCAGCTGTGCAATAAATGCTTGGAGAATCACTTTTCAAAAGGTATTGTACTATTTGTCCCTTTTGTTGGAAATTGTGCCCAAATGGCCAATCATTATAATTTAAACATTATTAATTTAATGAAATTTCTCCATTCTATTATCATATTATATGCATGTTAACTATGATAATTGTATTCTTGGATAATTCGTAAAGATTGTCCTAAAATGTCCCTAGTCGGTTATTTATGCGAGAGCAAAGATGAAACAAGATCAGTATGACTTTGATAAGATATGGAGATACGATTCAAAGTCTTAGGCACTTGTAAGAGTACAAGGTGCTGGACCGACCCACTATGAGAAAGCTACATGGATCAAGTCATAAGCTTTTCTCATGTATAACCACGTCACAATGCCCTTTGACCTGAGGTCATCATGGATTCCTACATGAGAGTTGCTAAGCTTTGAACTAGTCAAAGTCATCTTTGACCTGGTGATGATAAAGGCTATAATCGGGCTTGGTGGTTTTTCATGTAGAGGAATATGAATGATCAAGATGGAATTTGTCCCTCACATTAGTAGAGAGATATTACTGGGCCCCTCGATGAGTGAGTTTAAGAAATGTATGGCCATACTACAATGGAAAGGAGTTTCCATTTCTATTGTTAGACTACTCAGGAATCGAGAAAGTAATAGTCAAGAATAAGAGGATGACATTATCCATGCCTCATCCTTGACCGATATATCATGTGACAAAAGGGATGTGACATGGTTGTATGACAGGTTGCATCGTGTTAATGATCCTCATATGTATTGGGTAGTCGTGATGTCTTGCTAGAGGCTGCTTGCGACTTGTGGGTTAGTACAGTTATTGGCCCACTGCCAACTTCATATGGGCCTACAGGGTTGCACACAAGAATGGCCCAACACGAGATAATGTTTAATTAGGGTGGACGAAATACATATTATATATATATATATGTATATATGTAATATAAAAAATTCGTTAATAATATTATATAGATATATATTTTCGAAATACATAATATATATATATATATATATTTATATATATATTATATGATATTATTATATTGTGTTAGTTTTAAATTTAATTTATGAAGATAACTTAAATCTAATGGCTCTTTATTTGGATTAAATAAATAGGTTAAATTAAAACTGTAGGACAGATTTAATTTAAACTGAATTTATTTAATTAGCTTATCAAGATAATTAATTTCAAAATTAATAATGATTAATTTTGAAATTTGAAAGATAGCCCTCATAGGTTATAAGCTTGATAGAGCAGATATACTGAGATACACATGAGAATTGAGAGCCGCAAGGGAAACCCTATGAGACATTAGAGGCACTAGCACGCAGTCTCGGTTAGAGAGCATTCGTGTGGATACCGGTAGAGGTAGCGGACCTGACGTGTTGGCTCTTAGAGATCGTAAAAACCTTGAATCATAAAAGGTATGAATCCTTCCAACTTGGTTTAAACGCCGTTGATAAATCCTCTATTAGGATAGGTAAAATTTTTAAAATTCTTCCGTTGTGCTTGCCGATCCTAACACCTTTCCTCTATTACATGTATTTTGTTATTTTTCTCTTCTTTCCTATTGCATATTTTTGCATCACTTCACGTTTTTTTAAGCCATCAATAGTTCTTTCCCTTGTTGATTATGCCTTTTGAACAGTTTGCTCCACATTTGGTGAAGACTTCATTTGCTGTTATATATGCCTTCATTCTTCCTCTTTAATTTTATTTATTTTCCAATCTTGAATATCAGGCCAGTTTGTTTGAAATCAATCAAACTTTAAGGAAGGTCAACTTTACAGTTTGTTTGGAAACTCTGTTTTTTGTGATAGGGAGAATGGTTCTCTGATGGATATGATTAAAAAAAGTGAAGATTTTTACTATAGGTATATTAGTATAGGTTTGTTCTTTCTTTTAGGCTTATAGATTTTCTTGGTGACATTTTTAACTTTCTTTGTTTTGGTTGAGAGAAAACATGTTCACCTAGTCAAAAAAAAAGAAAACATGTTCATATCCTTGCCATTAATACAACTTATTATATTGATGAGTAGCCAGAATTCCTTTTCTTTTTATACGATACATGTATGATATTTCCTTCTAAAAAGGTGAGAAAGCAAGTCTAAAACTGAGTAAAGTGAGTAGGAAAGGGGAGATAGGATAACCTGTCAGCAATGTCTAAAGCATTTTTCCAATCAAAACTCAAAATTTAAACAGAAACAAATTAAGTGGGAATCAGAAAAAAAAAGAAAATGATATAAATGATATTGGAAAAGGATGGTCATTTGTCAAAATGTCTTTCATATAGGTTGATATTGGCTGCAATTTTGAAACATATTCCCTTAAAGTAGATAACACCATGCAAATGTGGACAAATTGGAAAAAGCAAACATTACATGTTAGGGTTGCTTTGTTTTGAAGTAATATCCCTTTATCTATGATGGCAGGTGGCTATAAAGGAGCCAAAATATGGGCATTAGAATTTTATTTTAGTTTGACTTAGTGGGATTTTAAGACTACAACATAGGAATTGTTTTACCTATTTAAGTTAACTGACATACATTTTTAAATCAAGTTAAATACATCTTGTCGTAATTCTCTTGATATAGCTATTGAACATACTTCATCCTCTTATTTTGTATGTTGTGATTTAAGTTCATCATTATTAATCTTTGTTCATCACTTGGAGGTCACATAACATATTGCCCTTAACTAATAAGGCCAAGAAATCTATGCTCACTTTCTCTTGCAAGTATCTCATTGTACATCATTTGGGTTATGTGATTTCAGGGTTTTCTATTTAATTTTCTGCGAATCTGTAACTAGAATGAATTGAAAAAACTAAGACCACTGCTGCGCCATACTTGGATTTGGAACTCACTAATGAGACTTCACATATCTAGGTAAGTTCTATGATTTGCAACTCCATATGTTTGTATTTTTTGGTTTTTTACACTAATTACTGGGAATAACATGCAGAGATGACTTTTTGTTGAGATAAATAAGGATATGTTGTTAGAATGAATTTGATACTCTGATTTAATAGCTAAAAGGCTATAGTTGCAACACATTCAAAATGATAATGCAATATTTGGTGCATTTTCTCTATTTTTTTTGCACACTCTCTGTCTCTCTGATATCATAATTCAAGTATGTCATTATGATGATGTATGCAGATGATAATGTAGAAAGTAAGGGCTAACTGTCTTTATGATGATGCTATGGGTTTATGGTGTTTAGTTTATGCAGAATGAACAAAGGTCTTTTGAAAATCTTTGTGTTATATAAAAACTTTCATTTAATGATTAAATTTTGTCATCATAACTCCATGCAAGAAGTCTCACTTAATCTATATTCTACAAAAACCTTTCAAAATTCATATACTTTGTCCAGCTTTTGCATTTAATGTGTTTGCGTTTGAGTAGAATATGCTATATAGGTAATTCAGCTTTCACATTTTTTAATAAGCAAAGCTGTAGAAGTCTATAGAGTATATGGGGTCTGATGTATAAAGTCTACAAAGGTTAAGGGATAGACTACGCAAGTGAAAGTGATGGGACCTTTACTTGTGGGTAGCTGAACAGAGGTTATGGGAAGCTAAACAAAGCATACTACGTACCTCTTACTGCCTATAGGTATATTTAGAAAGTTGAAGGATGCACCCAAAAGTTTAAAAGGAAAGTCTGTAGCTTAACGGAGTAAGTTGAAAGTCTATAGCCCATAGTGGCTTATTGATTCATTCAATATGAGAAAGGTAGTTTGACCAATTTAATATTATGCATAAAATATTAAATTGCAGCTTTATGTTTCTTCATTTAATGCAAGGAATAAGAGAAACATTATATTAAAATGGTGCATCTAGATACTGACTAGGCAGCATTATAGACATTATCTCTATTTCTTTCCTCATGATATAGAGCTTTACATTATTGTTGGTGTGTTTGAGAAAAACGTAGGGAGAGGTCACCTTGCTCTATAGTCAAATGAAGGTATTCCATATAAATTAGACCTTCATTCACTCTACATTTACTATTATATATATTTTTATTCCTCCTTTCTAGTTTTCATTTTTAGCAATCTTACAACTTAGTTTGAATTGGTTGCGAGAAAACATGTTCACTTGGTTAAAAAGAAGAGAAAAAATGTTCACATCCATACCATTAATACAACTTATAATACTGATGAATATCTAGTCTTCCTTTTCTTTTATATAATGCCTATTTGATGTTTCATTCTAAAAAGGTTAGAAATCAAGTCTAAAACTAAGTAAGGTGAGTAGGAAAGGGGAGATAGCCTGACATGTCAATAATGTCAAAATATTCTTCTAGTACAAAACTAGAATGTAATTTTTTTTTGTTCATACTTTTGCTTTATTTTGGTATGGGTTGTACACTAAGGTCATGATTTTGAGTTTTTGACTTTAACATACGTGTAAAATACATGAAAATTAAAAAACTGACTCTTTTTGGGGGGAAAGTATATCTCCACATAGAAGGTGGATTGCAACCAATAGACATGAACTTTAGGTTTCTCAATATATCATGCAAGTATGTGTAATCTAAATTTGAGTTTGAAAGTAATTTGGAAAGGTTGATTTCTCCAAATATGTGGTTGCAATTTCAAAATATTTTCTTCAAGCCTATAATTTCCTAGTAGATATGGGCTAATTGAAAAAGGAATATATGAAATGTTTGGTTGGTTTTGTTCGTGGCCAATATCTCTGTCTCTACTGCCAAATGGCTAAGCAAGTTGAAAACATTTTAGCCTTATATGTGTTCATTTAGACTTAGTACAGGACCTATAAAAAGTCAGTTGTAGCATTGAAAAGATCTTTATGTAGATGTTGTTTAGGAGTCTACCCTCGACATTTGGCAACCTTGGAGAAATGAAAATATTATGTACAATTCCCTCTTTTGTGAAAGACACATTCTCCTATTGAAGATATTCACGAAAGGTGCCAATAATAGTGTACATATGAAGGCATTCTAGTTGTAACAAGGAGCATCTGCAATAGGTCAAAGGCTGATGGTACTGTAAACTAAACCTTTACATTTTATAAAGAAAACCATTTGTTTGAATCTTAATCAAAGGTCATTATAAAAAAATAGCATTTCCTTTTGTAGTGTTCAGTAAAATGAGTAGGTAGTGTCAGTTTTTCATTTGAAAGGGAACTGCCTATCAATTACTTGGAAAGTTTCCTTTTGCTTTTAGGTTATATAGTTCCTACTTTGTAGCTATGATAATTATTCAATAGTACAAAATCTATCTTTTAGACTGGCTCATTTAGACCAGTTAGTAGGGATAAGGTCTAAAATGTATGACCAGTGGCATGTTTATAATTATAGAGAACTTCGGAGACCGGTTCCCTAGATATAAGGTTTTAAAGATATTATTTAGACTGGCCTTAAAGGGATAAAAATAATTAAAAATAAATACACTTTTTAGACCGGTAATATAAATAAGAGACCTGTAATTATTTTTTTTAACTTTTAAGACCGGTGATCTCTTATAACTGGTTTAAAAGTTGAAACTTTTAAAACCGGTCACAAATGTATATTTAAGATCGGTTCTTTCAAACAACAGGTCTTTAAAGTGCACACCTTAATTAAAATTTCACTCTTCTCTTCCTCCCGCCGAATTGTAGCTTGCTCTCTGAACTCGCTTTTCCTTAAAATTTCTTCCAAGCGTTCTTGTTCGCAACTCCACCTTTCTCTTTCTCTCTAAATCTAGAGCAATCTTTCTCTCTAAACCTAATATCTCACAATCTAACTGACGATGTTCTTGTTAACAATCTTAAGGGCGGCATTGGGCTGGTTCTGTATTAGCCGAGGAAGAATCACTACCCATACATTACCAATAGTCGACCTTCATTTTTCCGTCAATCGATAACATTCCAGCTCTGTCTCCTCCTTCCTTAAAGGCCTCGCTGCTTGTTCTTCTTCTAAATGGGAGCACAAAGAGCGACTACTCGTGAAACAACTTTCTAGTTTGTTTTGATTGTTGTTAATAATTGGAACTTGATCCTTTTGATATTATTTTAGGTGGGTTTAACCATGTCTGGGAACAGATTCTAATATGCTTGAAGTAGGAAATGGAAGTGTTCTATTTTATGATTATGGCTTTGTTTGAATATGCCTAATGTTGCTCTCTATCTTACTCTCACTATTGAACTCAGTGATGATAACTTTATATACTAGCTTAATAATCACATTATGATATTTTATTTATACTTTCTTATCTTGGATTGCCATTAAGGATCACATTATGATATTTGCTATATGGGTTTGAATTGAATATAAAGTTATGAAAATTCTGAATAGCTTTACAATGCAAGTTTTAAAACTTGTATCTTTATACCTTTATTATTAAATGTTGCTTGGTTCTTATCATGCCATAATTTATTGTTATATTGCTACAAGTATAGTTATTGTCTTCTAGTAAGCATACTTCTTAATTTCATTGAAATCTCTAAATCTCTGTGGTTGTTTTTTTGTCTATCATTTTGTTATTGGATAGGGTGCTACAAGGTGTTGAAATATATGGATCATAGTTAGATAAAAGCTAAACGGATGAGTAATGGGGTGAGGGGTTTTTTAGACTTTGTTAGAAATGGAAATGATGATAGTATGGTGTTTTATTGCCCTTGTGTAGTATGTTTGAATGAGAAGCGACTAAGTGCTGTAAATATACACACATATTTAATTTGTGAAGGATTTTTTAATAGTTATACAGTATGGGTATGGCATGGTGAAGAGTTAGAAATGCCAAGTATATCTCAACAAGGGGAGTGGCCTTTAATGATGATGACATGGATATAGATGATTAGGTAGAGGATATTATTTATGATGTAGGAGAAGAGGATTTTGAGCAATCACATGCATAAGGTAATATATGCAGTAATGCTGAGAAGCTGTTATACCTGGGGTGTAAAAAATACCAATTGTTGAGAGCAGTATTGAAATTGGTAAGCTTGAATGCACGACATGGATGGAGCAAATAAGGATTTTCAGAAACGCTTGAGGCTTTTAAGGACATGCTTCTAGATGATAATGTATTGCCTTATCGATACTATGATTCTAATAAAATACGGTGTCTACTAGGGATGAAGTATAAAAAGATCCATATATGCATGCCCTAATGATTGCATATTGTATAGAAAAGAGCATGAAGAGAAACAACAGTATCTGATATGAGAAACCCCGAGGTAAAAATCAAATAACGCCTTTACAAAAGTGTTGTGGTATCTTCCTATCATACCAAGGTTCAAGCGCTTGTTTGCTAATGAAAACGATGCAAAAAATTTGAGATAGCATGCGGATGAGAGGATATCTGATGGAAAGCTTCGACATCTAGTTGATTCTTCTCAATGGAAGATAATCGATAAATTATTTCCTAGCTTTGGCGAAGAACCTAGGAACCTCAGGCTTGGGCTTAGCATGGATGGTATGAATCCTTTTGTTAGCCTAAGCATTATACATAGTTCATTTCCTATTCTATTGGTAATTTACAACTTATCTCCTCTGTTATGCATTAACCAAAAGTACATCATGTTGTCTATATTGATTTCAGGACCAAAACAACCTAGAAATGACATAGATGTTTACCTAGAATCCTTGATTGAAGACTTGAAAGAGTTGTGGGATGAAGGTGTTGATGTTTTTGACATGAATGAGAAGGAGGTCTTAAAATGCAAGCCATGTTCTTTTGTACTATAAATGACTTCCCTACATATGAAACTTGTCAGGATATAGTGTTAAAGGCCATAAAATATGTCCAATTTGTGAAGAAGGCACATGTTACCATCAACTTCAATATGGAAGAAAGATGTTTTATCTTGCCATAGGAGATTTCTTAGACAAGGCCACCCATATCCTAGATTAAATAAAGCTTTTTTTGGTGGACAAAAGTTTGAAGATACTCCAAAGGCATTGACTGGGGAGCAAGTTTACAAAAAGGTCAAAAATATCAAGATTATCTTTGGTAAGACAATAAAGAGTAGTAATGAAAAAACTAAATGGAAAAAGAGGTCAGTCTTCTTTGATCTTCCATATTGGCTCAATCTTGATGTGAGACACTGTATTGATTTCATACATGTGGAGAAAAATGTATGTGATAGTATTGTTAGGACATTGTGTTAGATTCCAAGTTTTGATGATAACAAAAGATTATTATGTGTTATGATAAGAAACTTATGTTTTGCAAGTTAAGACAATGGTTGAAAATATTACCAAATGCATATCATTAAGTTCAAAGGCCATTGCTGTGTTTTTAACTGATACACTTGAGTGATGGCGCTAGTGTAATACCCCGAATTTTGAGACTCGAGGCTAGAGAATAAGCCTGAGATTAGTGGATTGCTAAGCCCTGGTTTAGCAAGATCCAAAATTGTGATTAGGGGTTAATGACTACAAAAGTGGACGTGGTTAGTGATTAATGAACCCTTTTAGAGAATATAAAGTGGATTGTAGTCGCTTGTGTTATGAGCAACGCCAAAACCCTGTATTTGAGTTCAATTGTGGATTAACATCCAAATTCACTTAGAATAGAGGGAAGAATTGAATGGGGTATTGTGATGGAAATGGTGTCATGTTGTGGTATTTAATCATTGGAATTGATTTAAATTGGATTGGACACATTGGTTGCAAAACTGGAAATGCTGTCCAGTGTGAATTCTGTCTGGGCAGTCTTCTCGTGTGGACGTTTTTACTAGGCAAATGATGTCATAAAATTATGAAACTTTCCAGTCTTATAGTTCACATCTCAAGCTTCGAAATGGACATATAATTTGTGCCATTTCGTTTTGTGAACTAGGAGATATGACTGTCCAAAGTTTGGGATGGAAACTGAACTCTGTTTTGGGGCAGTGATGAGTTTTATGTAATTCTGGAATTGTGTGGTGATTTTTAGTAATGGCCAATATTGTTCCTATGAAGAGGACTTAAATATCTTTCATTTGGCTTTGGGATCACCTCATTTCGATTTTTCTAGAATTAGTTATGATTTTTCAAAGATTGGGCAGAAAATCTGCCAGAAAATCCGAAAATGCCAATTTTGGGAATTATGACATAATCAAAAGGCAAGATGACATAAGCATGGAATTAAAACATCTTCACATCATCTTCAGCTCTCATTTCCGACGTGCTGCACAGCTGAATATGGAGAGAGGAGTTGAGAGAAAAATAGAGAGAAGGAAGGAGAAATCTCGCAAGGTAAGCCGATTTCTCCGGCGATTTAGCTCCTAACGTGTATAACTCTACTCTTAAGCTTCTCTTCTATGTTCTTGAAGGTTGTTGAAGCTCAGATCTTGGTTAGGAAAGTTAGGGTTTTTCAGCCATATTGGGGAAAAGCCAGAAGGAGCTTGAGGTAACTTCCAAACTCTTGTATATTGACTATTCTAACTGCTGTGGGCAATTTAATCGGTGAAATTTCGCCGGATTGCCGTTGGTTTTAATTTATGGAAATGGGTTGTAGGGGCTGTTATGCTGCCCAAATTGATACTAAATGGTAGTTGTAACCTAATGGAATAGTCAATAAAGTGGTTAGGAATGGAAAGAAACACGTTTACGGAGCCGAAACCGAAAAACCCCAATTTTCACCTTAAAACCCATATATTTCGGCCAGCATTGTAAATGGGTCTTAGAGCTGGATTTTCAATGATTTGATGATTCCATTGGATTCAGTGGGCGAAAATAGGTGGGGTTACAGTTGGGCACTTTTTCGGAAAAGGCCGAGAAAGCATAATTACAGAAACACCCCTAAAACCCTTAAAGTGGGGCTGTCAAGGGTAATTTTGTAATTGATATTGAATTTGATAATTCTGAGTCCGGAAATGGATTCCTTGGGCGAAAATATGTCAGAATAGCCCATGTCAAAATTTTAAGAAAAGTACAGCCGGACCGGGTACGGCGGGGCCGGGCCGGGTCCCGGGGGTATTTTAGTAATTTTTCAATATAGCCTCATATAACCCCCATAAACACTATGGAAGTGTCTAAATAGTACATTTGACATTGTAGGATCGAATGTGAAGCCCCGAGTTGCTAGCACGCAAATCGAGGAGAAAAGACTGGAGGTAGGGAACTTATTATCTCTCCTGCATGCTCTGATAACTGTATTAATGTGCTGATGCATGTTATTGCTTTGCTTGATTATGTGTAACATGTATGAATGATTTGAAGCTATGTTTCAATATATGCTATGGCCATATGTGTATCGTTCGAAGCATTGAGCTTATAGATTTGTCATTGTATGTGTGCATGAGTTATGTGATGCAAGCATGTCATGCATTAAACACTTATCTTGCCTGCATATTGATAATGTTTCCCTACTGAGATTCTCTCGAATCTCACCCTCCCTTACCAACAATTTAGACAGGGCAAGTGGCTCGTGGAGGGAGCGGCAGGACTCATTCGAGATGAGATTGTGTAATCCCCATTTGAAGAATTGTAATGGGCAATTATGCCCTGTATATCTTTAGCAAAGGTATGTACCCGAGATTGTCGGGATGATTATGTTGTGCACTCTGATATTTATATGAATGTGATTTATCTTCGCGTAGTAATTGTATTCGAAATGGGAACATGAGACCAAGTTTATAAATGATTTCGAAAGGTATTTTTGAAAACCCCATCATGTGATGGGTTAGTAAATGTTATTTGATTATTATTGGTCTCTATTTCATTTTAATTGCGTATTTCGGATATAATTACGGAGAGGGGTTACATTTTGGTATCAGAGCTGCAGTTCCTGGCAAAGATGGATTTTGCTAGGATATTTCCCTTATGCCAAGCTAGGGAATGAGTGATGAGTTATGATTGCCTAAGGAATAGGCAATGATTTGTGATTTTGGTTGTTTGTGGTATACACATTTATATCCCTAGTGTTATAGATATCTGGGATTTGTGGATTATGTGTATACATTATTTGGTTATCCTGAATTTGCGTGTTTAAGGGCCTTAAGACCTAGGGGTGAGGTGCTTTAGGCTGGCAGAGATATTTGAGTTTATGCTGGAGTGGATGATGCTCCGTGGATTTGAGGGAAGTGATTTCCCGGTTCAATTGAGGTTAAAGGTTTGAAAGATGAATTGTGATCTAAGGATCAGACTCAATAGTCAAGCTGGTCCTTAGGAGGTTGATATGACCTATATAGTCTATAGTACCAGGATGTGGTACTAGGTTGGAATTGAAATGTGTATCAGGTATCCTGAGGTTGCTAGTGTTATCTAGCACAGGGAAAAGTGATTCTGCAGAGAATTTGAATTTGAAAGAGTTATCTACGAGGATTCGGAGCGGAGAATGCAACCTACGGGGAGTTCTAATCGGAGAGGGCTACCTACGGTGACACCTGATCGGTTAGGCTATTTGTGAGTCTACTACCTGCGGCTCATCGGTGGTTCCGGTGAGAGGACTGTACCTTCGGGCGGTAGCATACGGGGGGTGAGACTATATGATTATGTGAGCCATAAGGCTATTTCTTTACCTGCGGCCCATCGGTGTTGACGGTGGGAGGACCGTGCCTTCAGGGCAGTGGAATACGGGGGATGTGTGTGGGTCTACTACCTGAGGCTCATCGGTGGTTCCGGTAGGAGGACCGTACCTTCGGGCGGTATCATACGGGGGGTGAGACTATGTGACTTTGTGAAAGCCGTCGTGACGGTAAGCCTTAGTGTGCAGCCACCGTGATAACGAACTGTAGAGAGCAGTCACCGTGACGTTGAATCATAGAATAGAGCTCTGGGAACGTTGGGAGTATGGGATCTCAACGAAGTGCTGGTCATAGCTTTGATTGATTTGAGTTGAATGGGGCCAAGGTCTGGCACAAATTGTGAATGTTGTCAGTTGTAGTAGGAAATTCCAATGGGACTCCTGTTAAATCAACTTGACATTGTTAAAGCACAGATGAGGCGAAATACCTCAGAGTGTGCAGTAGAAGTGTGATAATGTGATGTGTTTAAGTACAGCATTGAGCAGAGGCTCGAGTTTGCCGAAAGTGCAAGGTGTTAGTGATGGCTTCGGGAAGTAAAACTTTGAAGTCCAGATTAATTTGTGAGAAGGGGTCTTGAAGGATCCCAGTATGTGAAAAGAATTCGTGATGTTGAAGGTGAAGTTGTTAAGATACCTGGTTCTAGCTTGTTGCGATTGTGTACTGTGAGTCCATCTCCCTGGTTGGGCCAGATCGGGTTGGTTAGGTGGGCTGCGCCTGGTAGGCATAGGCTCAGGATGTGACGGATATTTGTGTGTCTTTCACCTGCGGCCGCATGGGGTGATTCCCATAGCGGAGGACCATTCTACTGGGACGGTAGTTTATGGGGGATTGACTATCTGGAAGCCAGAGTGGCTTTGTGATTTCCAGAGAGGCAATGTGATATGTGTATGCCAGTGAGGCAACATGTATGTGTGACAATTGTGAACAAGTTGGGATTGAGGTGTGTCGTAGCAGAGCAGAGCTAGTTTAGCTGATGGCGAATTCGACTACATGATCAGGGATTCTTGTTTGTGAGGGCAATTACCCCGGCATGGCCAGCCTGGCTCGCCACCACGTTGGTTGCACTGGTGTTGACCTGAGGCCAAAAGGCGATGTGTAAAATTAGAGTCTGCAATGTACGTTTGATAAGGAAGTGGATTTTCTTGTGAGTTCTGGGTGAAAGGTGAGTAACCCAGCTGCCTGCCAGTCCTGGTCAGGGGACGGCCATCGTAGCCCTGGTACGTAGTTGACCGGGGGGTGGCACTCTGAAGGGGTGTGATAATAAAATTGTGAGTCCGGTAACCCACGGGCATCCATCGGACGGGTGTGATGTGGGAGCCAGCCACGCAGCGGAAGCGTGGGCACCCATTAAGGGGGTGTGACAATAAAAGGCGCTTGGATAGAAGAAATTGAGATTCCAGAGTGACCAGATGATGTGACATTGTGTTGATACCCAAAAGTCCCGGTTACCACTAGCGGAGTCACTGGTGGGTGTACGGGTGAGGGTGACACTGTGAAAGTTGATACGGTGAAGTAATATTGTGTTGTGAGACCCAAAAGTCCCGGTTACCACTAGCGGAGTCACTGGTGGGTGTACGGGTGAGGGAAAGGCTGTGGATGTGAATACAGCGGAAGAGGTTGTGTATACAGCTAAGGCCGTCGTTTGATGTATTGAAGTTGTGGTGTTTTGGGGTTACTCCCAGAAGGGGTAACTAGTTTGAGTTAGGCAGAGTGGTAGCCTGTGCTGCTCAATTGCCAAGATCTTATGATATGGCTCATGAGTTAAGAGCCTCCGGATATTGAGATGCATTAGCCACTCATGAATTGGGGAGCTTGCGACGATTTTGGTTATGTTATGATGGTTTTGTGGCAATCGTATGTGGATGTGATTGCATCTGTTTGGCAAAATGTATGGTGATTGGGTTTGTGTGGCAATCATAGTTTTATGGCAACGATGTTGCATTTGTCTTCGTGCCGAAGATATGGCGCTATTACTAGTAAGGGGTGATATCAAAATTGTATGGTGATTATGAGAATCCCGAGTATTTGTATGAGCAACCGTGCATGACACATTAGTTTGTTTAAGATTCTTCCTAGAATCAGATTTTGTGGTGCACCGGTTCTCTGCGTGGTCTAGAAGGGACCATCCAATGTGAAATGAATTGTGAAACGGAAGCTGTCGTGAAAAAGCATCCGTAGTTTGTGGATTAAGTGGTTCGTCAAATTTCGAGGACGAAATTTATTGAACGGGGGGAGAAATGTAATACCCCGAATTTTGAGACTCGAGGCTAGAGAATAAGCCTGAGATTAGTGGATTGCTAAGCCCCGGTTTAGCAAGATCCAAAATTGTGATTAGGGGTTAATGACTACAAAAGTGGACGTGGTTAGTGATTAATGAACCCTTTTAGAGAATATAAAGTGGATTGTAGTCGCTTGTGTTATGAGCAACGCCAAAACTCTGTATTTGAGTTCAATTGTGGATTAAAATCCAAATTCACTTAGAATAGAGGGAAGAATTGAATGGGGTATTGTGATGGAAATGGTGTCATGTTGTGGTATTTAATCATTGGAATTGATTTAAATTGGATTGGACACATTGGTTGAAAAACTGGAAATGCTGTCCAGTGTGAATTCTGTCTGGGCAGTCTTCTCGTGTGGACGTTTTTACTAGGCATATGATGTCATAAAATTATGAAACTTTCCAGTCTTATAGTTCACATCTCAAGCTTCGAAATGGACTTTTAATTTGTGCCATTTCGTTTTGTGAACTAGGAGATATGACTGTCCAAAGTTTGGGATGGAAACTGAACTCTGTTTTGGGGCAGTGATGAGTTTTATGTAATTCTGGAATTGTGTGGTGATTTTTAGTAATGGCCAATATTGTTCCTATGAAGAGGACTTAAATATCTTTCATTTGGCTTTGGGATCACCTCATTTCGATTTTTCTAGAATTAGTTATGATTTTTCAAAGATTGGGCAGAAAATCTGCCAGAAAATCCGAAAATGCCAATTTTGGGAATTATGACATAATCAAAAGGCAAGATGACATAAGCATGGAATTAAAACATCTTCACATCATCTTCAGTTCTCATTTCCGACGTGCTGCACAGCTGAATATGGAGAGAGGAGTTGAGAGAAAAATAGAGAGAAGGAAGGAGAAATCTCGCAAGGTAAGCCGATTTCTCCGGCGATTTAGCTCCTAACGTGTATAACTCTACTCTTAAGCTTCTCTTCTATGTTCTTGAAGGTTGTTGAAGCTCAGATCTTGGTTAGGAAAGTTAGGGTTTTTCAGCCATATTGGGGAAAAGCCAGAAGGAGCTTGAGGTAACTTCCAAACTCTTGTATATTGACTATTCTAGCTGCTGTGGGCAATTTAATAGGTGAAATTTCGCCGGATTGCCGTTGGTTTTAATTTATGGAAATGGGTTGTAGGGGCTGTTATGCTGCCCAAATTGATACTAAATGGTAGTTGTAACCTAATGGAATAGTCAATAAAGTGGTTAGGAATGGAAAGAAACACGTTTACGGAGCCGAAACCGAAAAACCCCAATTTTCACCTTAAAACCCATATATTTCGGCCAGCATTGTAAATGGGTCTTAGAGCTGGATTTTCAATGATTTGATGATTCCATTGGATTCAGTGGGCGAAAATAGGTGGGGTTACAGTTGGGCACTTTTTCGGAAAAGGCCGAGAAAGCATAATTACAGAAACGCCCCTAAAACCCTTAAAGTGGGGCTGTCAAGGGTAATTTTGTAATTGATATTGAATTTGATAATTCTGAGTCCGGAAATGGATTCCTTGGGCGAAAATATGTCAGAATAGCCCATGTCAAAATTTTAAGAAAAGTACAGCCGGACAGGGTACGGCGGGGCCGGGCCGGGTCCCGGGGGTATTTTAGTAATTTTTCAATATAGCCTCATATAACCCCCATAAACACTATGGAAGTGTCTAAATAGTACATTTGACATTGTAGGATCGAATGTGAAGCCCCGAGTTGCTAGCACGCAAATCGAGGAGAAAAGACTGGAGGTAGGGAACTTATTATCTCTCCTGCATGCTCTGATAACTGTATTAATGTGTTGATGCATGTTATTGCTTTGCTTGATTATGTGGAACATGTATGAATGATTTGAAGCTATGTTTCAATATATGCTATGGCCATATGTGTATCGTTCGAAGCATTGAGCTTATAGATTTGTCATTGTATGTGTGCATGAGTTATGTGATGCAAGCATGTCATGCATTAAACACTTATCTTGCCTGCATATTGATAATGTTTCCCTACTGAGATTCTCTCGAATCTCACCCTCCCTTACCAACAATTTAGACAGGGCAAGTGGCTCGTGGAGGGAGCGGCAGGACTCATTCGAGATGAGATTGTGTAATCCCCATTTGAAGAATTGTAATGGGCAATTGTACCCTGTATATCTTTAGCAAAGGTATGTACCCGAGATTGTCGGGATGATTATGTTGTGCACTCTGATATTTATATGAATGTGATTTATCTTCGCGTAGTAATTGTATTCGAAATGGGAACATGAGACCAAGTTTATAAATGATTTCGAAAGGTATTTTTGAAAACCCCATCATGTGATGGGTTAGTAAATGTTATTTGATTATTATTGGTCTCTATTTCATTTTAATTGCGTATTTCTGATATAATTACGGAGGGGGGTTACAGCTAGCACTCGAGCAATGAGCACTTTTGGACTCGAGCACAAGCAAGTGTAGAACCAAAAGTGTTTGACAAAAACAGACTCTAGTTGAAAATACCAGGACAACTCGAGTAATGGCCACAACACACGAGTGATGATAAGATTTGTACCTGAGCATATTGGCAGACTTGTGAAAGTGTTTGACATAGAGCAATATCAGAGAGAGGATATCATCACTTCACTCGAGCACAGATTCTCTACTCGAGTGATAGCCTTAAGTGCACCCTAGTCCTACCAAGTGTGATACAAGAAGTGCTTACCTGAGAGCAAGCAAATTGAATATACAAAGTACATTTGAGTACTCAGTGTGACACCTGAGTGCTAATCAAAAGTGCACCCGAGTCCAAACGAGTGAAGAATATAAAGTGCATGCCCGAGAGTCAGCTAGTATGGAAAAGAAAGTGCACTCGAGAAAAGAGCATGTACACCAGAGTGATAGCTCAGCATCTGCGATTGGAAAATCCAACTCTCTCCATTCCTGATATAAGTACTGAAGCAAAAGAGTATCTTATATAATAATAAACTATTCACTCGAGTGAGGATCATTGTACTTGAGTGAGGCCCCACATCACCTGTTAGTGAGAAATCACACTCTTGTAAAAATCAGTGCGAGTGTTATCCAGAGACGAGAGTTCATAGTGCAAGGTACATGTGTGCTCGAGTGAGACCATATGCACTCTAGTGAGGACCCACATTACTCACAAGTGTGAAAAAGCACTCTCTCAAAATCTCGTGCAAGTGTAATACAAAAACATAAGCAGAAGAGAGAATATGAAGATGCACTCGAGTGAGACTAAAGTGCACTCGAGTGATACTTTGTCAGAAGCCAAAACACAACATACTCATAGCGATCAATCTGAATATGGTTTAATATTATTTATTCATTCCATTTCCACTTGTTATTATTATTTAACATCATTTAACATATATTACAAGTGTGAAACAGGAGTTTGATTGTTTGAATTAGAAAGGCATAGAGGAAGTCAAACAATGACAGACAGAATTATTACAACAACCAAGTGCATATCTACCATGATATCTCGTTCAAAGATTTCAAAATGTACGCATGTTGTTCCACATTATAATGCCCTGCTCCACAATGATTATTATTCAACAGGAAAAATCAACTATCTATAAATGTAGAGATTCAGAGACCATCAAAAACAAGAACTGAGAACAAGAATATACACAAGAAAATTCATGAGTCTCTGTTATTCATATTTTCTCTATCTTCATTTTGTACTTTAATGTTTATTATATTTGCTCTATGAGAGATTCTGTATACACTTCAAATTCTATTCTCATTTGATCTTAAGGTATAGGGATCCTGAGAGGGTAGATGATCTTATGAGTGAAGTAGTTGAGAGAATTCCTAGTAGGACTTTCTGCTCATAAGACTCACAAGGTACAATAAGTAGAGAATGTTGCTGCTCGTAAGACTTACAGTGGTGTAAGCAGAAGGGCTCTGTGAGAGTCAGGCATATCAATAGGTTTAAAATTGAGAGGGCCTATTGGCTCTTTTGGTCTCAAAATCGTGAAGACTTCATTGGCTGAGAAAGAAGGTGGATCAGGGGGAGGTGCAACATACCCAAGTAAGTCATTTATGATCTTAGCATATATCATAATGAATTTTCCTCTAACAGTAGTAGACACTACTTCCTCAATCAATTCACCAGAACTAGACATAATGTTATGGGACTTCATGTTGTAATAAAAGGTTTTCACGACAGTGGGTGAATATGGCATATGGATATTTAGCCAGGGAGCATAGTATTAAAGATAAGGATATAAATCAAAATGGCAATTCTTCTTCAAATAATCTAAATCCACATATACAACTGGACAGAAATGCCTATGAGTAAACTCAAAATCAAATACCTTCTGAGACAATGCCTTTAATTCCTCAACAATGAATCCCTCAGGACGACTGGTAATGTCATCATCCACTGGTGCTTGTGAGGCAGAAGGTGCTCCTGAAGCAGTGGCACTGGATTGCCCAACATGGTGTGAACTTGAAACACCGGCTTGAGAAGCAATCTTTCCAACTATCTTATCAAGTTTGGATTTCTCCATTGCTTCCCAGAGTTGTCTGTTGAATGAATCATCAGAAGAAGAAGATGATTGTTGTGGTTGCTCAGTTTCCTTTTTCTTCCCTCTTCCTTGAACCTCTTTGGATTGAGACCGGGTAACTATAGGTTCCTTGAACACCACACCCTTTGGTTTCTTTTGAGGAGGTTGAACCTTCTTTGCTATTTGAGGCTTAGGGTGAGGTTTCTTAGCCGGAGTCCTCTTTTTTGGTTTTGGGTTTAGGAGGAGGTGAAGATGAGGAAGTCATTTTAGGAGATGGAGGAGTTGGTTCTGGGGTAGCAGAGGCACTAGCAGCAGAATGAGTTGGAGAGGGAGAGTGAGATCTTTGAGAAATGGAGGGCATTTTAGTTCTTGCCATTGATGAACAAGAAGAAGAAGAGGCAAAGACTCAGAGAGGTTTTTGGAAATACAGAAAGCAATTAGGGCACCGAATGAGAGAAGCAGAAGGATAAAATTCACCTTTTATAGAAGATTGAAGAGTTGTAACGGTGATTTGAAGAAAATGGACATGATTGATTGAAGAGAAATGGTTGGAGGTGAAGAGTTGTGACCTTCGAGTGACGAGACACCTCGAGTGATCAGATATAAGTGGCAGTGCTCGAGCATAAACCCTAGTGCTCGAGTGATGTTCATACTGTGCTCGAGTGTGTTCTTTCTGTGCTCGAGTGTTAAACAGGAAATTTTAATAAAACATGTAAAAGCGTACCAGGATTATGGATTTCTTGCCATATTTTGCATCTTTGTACTCAAATCCTCCAAAATCATTTGAGTAATGATACTTTGGATAGCTTCTGGAAAGAAACTCTTTCTTTCTACTCGAGCATACACTCTTCACCTCAAGCATGTTCATATCATGCTCGAGTGAGAGTCCTTCATGCTCGAGTGAGCTCAATAATCACTGTTGCTTTTGAGATAATCTCTTGGTATTCTTATCTCCTCTATTAACCTCTGTTTTACATATCAAGAAACAAAGTATTTTTAATGGTGCTGTGTTCGAGCAGAGCTAACGTGCTCAAGTGATGTAGCTTGTCACTTGAGTGACACCCTCTGTGCTCGAGTGACAGACCTGCAAAATGATTTTTAATGCTCTGATGCCAAAGTCAGTATGGTTATCATCAAAAACACATTTAGTTAAGATATTTAACAAGAAAACTTACAACTCATTGGGATTAACCATTCCCAATTCTCTTCGAATATATAGGAATTGATCTTTTGCTATTGGCTTTGTGAAAATATCCGCAAGTTAAAGATGAGTTGGTATGAATTCCACTTTGACATCCTTCTTTTGAAAGTGATCTCGAATGAAGTGATGTCGAATGTCTATGTGTTTGGTCCTTGAATGTTGTACAGGATTCTTGGCCAAGCTTATAGTGCTAGTGTTGTCACAATAAATTGGAACTCATTTAAGTATATCCCCAAATCTTGAACTTGTTGTTTCAACTATAATACTTGAGAACAACAACTTGCTATAGCTATATATTCAGCTTCAGTCAAGGATAATGAAACTGTGTTCTACTTCTTGCTGAACCATGATATAAAGAGCCTCCAAGAAATTGACATTGACTACTGGTACTCTTTCTGTCAGTTTTATATCCTCCGTGATCTGAATCTGAATATTCCATTAAATACTAATTCCCTCTTCTCGGATACTAAAGACCAAGTTCTGAAGTGTCTCTAGATATTTGAAGATTCTTTTTACTGTCTCTGCATGTGATACCTTAGGAACGGATTGATACCTTGCACACATTCCCAGGCTGAACTGAATATCTAGCCTGCTTGCTGTAAGATAGAGTAATGAGCCAATCATTCCTCTATACTTAGTGATGTTGAAGCTAGGACCTTTTACGTCAGCATCCAACAATGTTGTAGAACTCATTAGAGTATCAGCTCCATTAGCATTATCTAATCCATATTTCTTCAATAACTCTTTCAAATACTTTGTTTAAGATACAAATATACCATTCTTCTTTTGTTTGATTTGAAGTCCAAGAAAGAAGTTCAATTCTCCCATCATGGACATTTTAAACTCTCCCTGCATAATCTTAGAGAATTCTTGACACATAGATTTGTTAGTAGCACCGAAAATAATATCATCAACATAAATTTGAACAATTAGAATATCATTTTTGTTATGTTTGATGAAAAGAGTTGTATCTACTTTACCTCTGACAAAACTTTGATCAAGAAGAAATTTGCTTAGTCTTTCATACCAAGCTCTAGGTGCTTGTTTCAAACCATATAATGCTTTCTTAAGTTTGAAAACATGATCAGGCTTTGTTTCATCTTCAAAACTAGGAGGCTATTCTACATATACTTCTTCCATAATATAAACATTTAGAAAGGCACTTTTCACATCCATTTGATAAAGTTTAAAACCTTTAATGCAAGCAAAGGCTAGGAGTACTTGTATTGCTTCCAATCTTGCCACTGGAGCATATGTTTCCTCATAATCAATTCCTTCTTCTTGATTATAGCCTTTAGCTACCAATCTTGCTTTGTTTCTCACAATGATTACTGATTCATCAAGTTTGTTTTTGAAAACCCATTTGGTCCCTATAACCGTATGATCTTTAGGTCGAGGAACCAAATCCCAAACTTGATTTCTTTGAAATTGATTTAGTTCTTCTTGCATAGCAATCACCCAATCATTGTCAGATAAAGCTTCTTCTATATTAGAAGGTTCAATTTCAGAAATAAAAGCAGAGAAAGTTACCTCATTGAGGATTCTATTTCTGGTTTTGACACCTTCATGAATATCTCCTATAACTTGATCAATTGGATGATCTTTCATATGTTTCCATGCTTTTGGTTGAGCATGATCATCGACATCTTCTAAATTTTGAAAATCATTTGTTTCAAAGTCATCTTGTTTTGAAATAGATTTATTTTTCTTGAGTAAATCCATTTCTTCTTCATCAATATGTTTTGTCTGAGATTTAAGTTCATCAAACACAACATGAATAGATTCTTCAACTGTACATGTTCTTTTATTGAAAACTCTATAAGCTTTACTTCTATTAGAATATCCTAGAAATAAACCTGCATCAGACTTTGAATCAAATTTACCTAAGTTTTCTTTACCGTTGTTGTGAATGAAATACTTACACCTGAAGATATGTAGATGAGCAAGATTTGGCTTTCTTCCCTTGTAGAGTTCATATGGCGTCTTTCCAAGTGATTTGCGAATATATGCTCGATTTGAGATGTAGCATACAGTACTCATTGCATCTGCCCAGAACACTTGTGACATTTCTTTTTCATTAAGTATTGCTCTCACCATTTCTGTAAGGACTCTGTTCTTTCTTTCCACTACTCCATTTTGTTGAGGTGTTCTAGGATCAGAGAAGTTATGATCTATTCCTTCGTTGTTGCAGTAGTCTTCAAATAGTTGATTATCAAATTCTCCTCCATGGTCTGTCCTAATAGAAACAATAGAAATACCTTTCTCATTTTTAACCTTTTTAGCAAACATAATAAATTCAGCAAATGTTTCATCTTTTGAAGTAATAAATATAGTCCATGAATCTTGTAAAATCATCAACAATTACTAAAGTATATAAATTTCCTCCAAAACTTTTTACTCTTGCTGGTCCTACCAAATCCATATGAAGTAATTGTAAAGGTTTAGAAGTAGAAATCTCATACTTTGTTTTAAAAGAGGATTTAGTTTGTTTGCCTTTTTGAAATGCTTCACAAATCATATTATCTTTGAATTTGAGTTTGGGAAGACCAACAACTAAATCTTTTCTAATCAGTTTGTCAAGTTGATTCATATTGACATGAGCCAAATGCTTATGCCATAACCAACTCTCCTCTGATCAACTAAGAAAACATTTTTCAGAAGAATTTGAATTTAAATCAAGAGTATAACAATTACCGTCCCTTTGAGCTTGAATCTTTGCCTTGATAGATTCTTTGTTTAGTGGCAAAATCTTTCTTGTTTACTATCAAGCATTCTTTTGAGTCAAAAATCACCCAGTTATCTTTATCAGTGCTTTGACTTATACTCAGGAGGTTGTGGCATAATCCTTCAACATAATATACTTCGTTGATTTGAATACCATCGGATTTTCCCACTTCACCAATTCCAGCAATACGTCCAGATTGATTACCTCCAAATGTTACCTTTCCTCCTTCTCTGGTTTCCAGCATGGTGAACTTATTTTTGTCACCAATCATGTGTCTCGAACATCCACTATCAATATACCATTTGTTCGCTCGAGATGCTTTGAGACATACCTAGAATAAGGTGATCAAGTTTTAGGTACCCACACTTTCTTGGGTCCTTTGTAGTTAGTATGTGATGTATGTGTCCCTTTCGGAACCCATTTATATGTTCCAATAACTTGTCCCTTTTTGAAATAACATGATGAAGTATAATGTCCTTTCCTGTTACAATAACTACATGATGCAAAGGGATTTGATGTATGCACAGAATTCCTGAAATATTTAAGATACGTTCTACTACTATTCTTCTTATATCCTTTATTCTTATCATGAGCAGATTTATATCCAATTCCAGATTTATCAAATGAAAATTTCTAAGAATTTAAAATAACCTTAAGAGTTTCACTTCCCTTAGTAAATTTTTCAACAATTTTTGTTAAATCACTTATTTTCTTATCTTTCTCCTTACACATTTCACATGATGATATGACAGTACTTTCTAATTCTTTTACTTTCGTCTTATAGCTAACCATTTCTTTAGCCACTTTAATGAATTCTGTATGCAATGCATTATATTCAGATAACAATTCATCATAAGTAGGTTCAGAATCACTTACCTCAGAATCTGATTCTTCTTTCTTGGCTACCAAGCACAGATTTGCTACTTGTCATTGTCACTTTCTTCGTCTGACGAACTATCACCCCAGATAGATGATATATATGCTTTCTTTTTCTGCTTCTTTTTGTCTTTGTTTCTGAAGCATTCGTATTTGATATGTCCAGGTTTCCCACATTCATACATACTATCTGTTGTTCTTTATTTTCTTTTTTGCTTGGTCCACCTTGATAATTTTTGAAGTTCTTTTGACCTCTTCTGTAGAATCTCTTGAATTTTCTCACGATCATTCCCATTTCATCATCATTAGGGACATCTTCATTCTCGGAAGATTCTTCTTCTTCCTTGATAGCTTTAAGTGCAACTCCCTTTTTCTTTTTATCATCGAACTCTTCAAGTTCCTTTTTGAATCTCAACTTTCCTTCATACTCAGAAAGACTCCCAAAGAGAGCAGCTACGGATCTCATAGATTCCCCTTTAGCTTCTTCGATAGCTGTCACCTTTGCTTCCCATTCTTTCGTAAGAATATTAAGAATCTTTCTTACCTGGGAATTTTGATCAAACGATTTTCCAAGAGCAGATAATTGATTAACAAGATGAGTATACCTGAGTTCGAATTCTGATATACCTTCTCCAGGTTTCATACGAAATAGATCATATTCTGTAATTAGAGTATTGACTCTATTTTCTTTGATTCCGGATGTACCTTCGTGAGCAATTTCAAGAGCATCCCACATATCTTTGGCAGTTGGTAGAGTACATATTCGAAAATATTCTTTTTGACTAAGAGCACTCTGTATCATTAAAATAGCTTTACTATTTAATGTTACTAACCTTTTATCATTCTCGTCAAACTCCTCTGGGCTCTTCTTAACGGCTCTATCTTCGATTTTCTTCATTGGAACATAGTCACCATCTTGTATTACATTCCACAAGCTGTACTCGTTAGCTATCACGAACACTCTGAATTTAGCTTTCCAGAACGAAAAATGTTCTCTAGCAAAACAGGAGGTCTAGTGATTGAAGCTCCATCTAGAAGAATGTTTTCACCCATTGTTGCCATTTATCGGATCCTTCTCAAGCTGTTAGGCTCTTCCGAGAAGACCTTGCTCTGATACCAAATGAAAGAGGCAAGCTTTACCCAAGAGGGAGGTGAATTGGGTGACGTTATAAATTTTTCGCTTGATGTGGTGATATGAAAAATAGAGTAGATAGAGAGAGTTGAGAAGATTAGAACACAGTGAGTTATACTGGTTCGGCCTAACAACCAGGCCTACGTCCAGTCCTCAGAGATCAAGACCTACTGAGATTTTCACTATTCTTACAAGATTCAATGGGCTCTCAGAACGCCACAAAACAACAATTGTCCTTGAAAGGACTACGAGCAGAAATATTCTCTCACTAAGAAATTTCTCTCCCCTTACGACAAGTCTTACGTGTAGAAAAACAACCTATGACCTTTCCCACTTGCTTATGTATACAAGACTTATGAGCAGCAACGTTCTCTCCTGCTTACACCACTGTAAGTCTTACGAGCAGCAACGTTCTCTTCTGCTTGTATCTTATAAGTCTTATGAGTGGAAGGTTTAACAAGGAATTCTCTCAACTGCTTCTCTCGTAAGGAAATCTACCCTCTCAAGGTCCCAATACCTTGAGATCAAATGAAAATAGAATTTGAATTGTATGAGTACTCTCTTACAGAGCAAATAAATGAATACTGAAGATCAATATGTATATAGAGAAAATTATGAATAGCAGAGACTCGTGTATATGTTTGTGAATTCTTGTGCTTCATTTTTTTTCTTAACGATCTCTGAATCTCTGTATTTATAGATGTTTAGTTTTTGCCCGTTTGAGTAATGATTGTTGAGGAGTGGGGCTTGCAACTGTGGAATGACACGTGCATGTTTGAATATTCTGAATGCGGTAGGTACGTACGTGCTTGTAATGATGTTGTCTGTCGTTGTTTGACTTTCTTCGTGTCAGTTTATTTCAAACGTTCAACCTCCTGTATCACACTTATAATACATTCAAAATGATGTTAAATAATGATAATAAGTAATGATAAGGTAAATAAATAACATTAAACCATATTCGGATTGAACGTTGTGAGACTTGGTGTATTTGGTGATCTGGCAGAGTATCACTCGAGCATGAATGGGCTCACTTGAGTGATATTGCAATTTTACTCCTTGATCTTCAGTTTTGAGTTTGTGCTCGCATAGGTTTCAGAGAGACAAAATTCTCACTCGCGAGTGATGTGGGGCCTCACTCGAGCACAACTCCTTCTGCTCGAGTGGCCTTGCATTTTACACTGGGAGTTTCTTCTCTGGACAGCACTCGGATATCATTTTAGCAAGAGTGAGATTTTGCACTCGCAGGTGATATGGGCCCTCACTCGAGCACACATACTCCTGCTCGAGTGAGAAGAATATTCTCAAATAATATACCCTTAATACCAACACTCGCATCAGAATTTGAGAGAGATATATTTTTCACTCGCGAGTGCTGATGTGTCACTCGTGTAATATCCTAAATTATAATTAAGGACTAATAGCTAAAAGAGTAACTTGGTCAATATGTTTCCCTTTCTTGAATGATATTTCGTCCAACATAAAGGCAAGGCAAGAGAAAATGATATTTGGCTCATAATTAAAGCATATGGAGGCATTTGGACTTTGGTCAAATATATCATGCTAAAATCAATATAAGTGGAGGCAAAAACCATGAGAGTTTAAGAAGTCTTTTAACTCATTCAAGAGCCATAATTCGGTGGAAATCTCATGGTCAAAGGTTAAGGGAATAAAGAAACAAAATATGATGTCAAGCAAAGAGTTGAAAAGTCAAAAATTTCAACTCCCTTCCCTCTCTCCTTGCAAAGTCGGTTAAGAGGTGTATGTGAGGCCAAAATTCTGATCTCATTTCATCACCTCTCTCTCTCACTTCAGCTGCCATGTTCGTCCAACCAAGAAGAGGAAAGAGAAAGTGAAGAACAAAGTTGAGGTAAGAACTTCTACATGGATTTTCACCTCCTTAACCTCATCTATGGCTCAAGTGACCTTCATGAAACTTGTTCCTCTCTTCCTTAGCTTCATTTCTATGGTTTTTGTTTTTGAAGAAGAGGAGTTTTCAGCCACCTTGCATGAACAAAAGTTGAGGAATCAAGAAAAGAACACAAGAAGAAGCAAGAGGTGAGTAAGAGCATTATGTTGATGTATATGATGCTTTAATTGGCTGAGTTGTGGTGGGCTATTGTGACAGCCCTAATTTCGTTTTTTAGGGTATATTAGGGATCATAAAGCTTTCATCCTATATATGTGCTTATATGTTGGTTTGGAGGCAAATGAGCTAAGCTTAGTGATTAGATAGTGAAGTGGTTGTTTGTTGTGAAATACCCTAAAATTCTGCCAAAACAGGACATGGGGAATGAGTGGGAATTTGTTCATTTTGATGTTACCATTGTGTTCTACACGAAAAATTATGTGGGAATAGGTTTGGTTGTTGATTTTGAAGTCATTGGACACATTGGTTGAAAATTGGAAAAACTGTCAAGTGTAACTTTGTGCAGGGCAGTCCGTTTGTAGGGACATTTTGAATAGGCAATTGGTGTCTAAAAATTCTGAAACTTTCCAGTCTTAAATTTCACATTTCAAGCTTCAAAATGGACATATGATTTGTGTCATTTCGGTTTTTGAGCTGGGAGTTCTAGTTGCCCAAAGTTTGATGTCGAAACTGGACCTAATTCTGGAGCAGTGTGGAATGTTGTTAATTCTGGAATTGTGTGGTGATTTCTGGTAGTGATTCATATTTTTCCTATTAAGAGGACTTCAAGAGCTTTCAATAGGCTTTGGGATCACCTCATTTTGATTTTTCTAGAATTAGTTATGATTTTTCAAAGATGTTGGAAAATTCTGGCAGATTGGTCACCTATGCGAAAATTGAAGATTTTATGGCATAATGTAATATTGTGGAACTTTGAGGTTAGAAATTAGCCTTTTAGGTTAATTGACCACTTTAGCTCCTTAGTTGACTTGATTAATTGACCATAGTGATAATCAACTTAAGTATTATAGAGATAAAATTTGGGAAAGAGATTGACGGGTTGTCCCTAACTTGGTTTACAGGATTTGATATTTGCCGTCCTCGTGAGCCCGCTGTGCCAAGAAACGTCAGGAAAGGATCAGGTAGTGACTCTCTCTCTTATACTGTGTGTAATGCTTTGTATGTGTGTGTTATCATGGTTCTGTGATGATTTCTTTGATGTTGCTGAGGTTACAGCTGGTGATAGCTGTCGTTTACAGCGTAAGCTGTCGTTTACAGCGCAAGCTGTCGTTATTGTGATTACAGCGTAAGCTGTCGTGATAAAGATTACAGCGAGAGCTGTCGTATTGTGTATACAGCTGTGAGTGCTGTCGTTTGTGGTGAAAACCATGTATCTTTGAGATTGATGCTGCTGTTGTTGCTGGTTGTGATTTATGTGCATGCTTGGTATTTATACATTATATGAGTGGTTTGTTACTACTGGGATTCTCTCGAATCTCATTCTTTCCTATGACTAACATTTCAGACAGGGCATGTGGCTCAAAGGAAAAGCGGCCAACCCGGAGCAATTAGGACCCTTAGGGGTATATTCGATTTTGGAGACGTTGGTTATCCTTTTAGGACTTGGTTATCCATTTAGAACTTGGGATTACTGTATATTTTGAGATATGGGTATTATATTCGATTTTGGTTGTGTAATCCCCTAGTGTATATTTATAAACTTCAGATTATATATGTATAGAACCCGAGAGTTGCCGGGGGTTTGGTTATACACTCTGTCATACGTGAATGTAGATAAACTGCACAGGTAATTATATTCGAACTTTGAAATGGAGACCAGGAACAGGAAGAGATTTTGAATGATCTTGTGAAAACCCTACTACAAAGTAAGAGATTGAAATGAGTTTAAGTTATCCGAAGGTCTCTAATCTAATTTAATTATCTAATATCGAATTATAATTACGTGATTAAAGGCAGGGTGTTACATTTTGGTATCAGAGCTGTAGTTCCTGGCAAGGGTAGAGGTTGCTAGGATAGATCCCTTAGTTGGCTTAGGGATAGAAGATTGTTTGTGAATGATTGTTGTGTGTGCACATGTATGTTTAATGATTTGGATATATATATGAGTTTTGTGACTATATGTGCATACTATCTCTGCTAAATTAATGGGGCAAGTTGTTTGTAGAATGAAGAAAACTAGAGGACGCCCCAATATTCCGCGTGTAGACCCTGTGGTGGAGGTTGATAATGAAAACCCACCGGATCCAATGCACGAGTTAATGGGTCTAATCAAGGATCAGCGGGATATGATAACTGAGCTAAGGGAAGAGCTCAGAGCAGAGAAAGCGAAGAACAAGGAAGGTCCAGTTCAGTCCACTCCGGAGGAAACTCAAGGAGAAACCCGTCATGAGGACACTGCTGAAGGGTCAGCACAACCCCTGGAGTCCCCACCTCACATAGTCCCAAATCAAGAATCACATGGGATGCCGCTTAGAGAGGAAAGAGACCTTCAGTTTTGGGTCACCAGGTTCTGCAAGCATCTGCCTCCTGCGTTCAGAGGGAGGTTTGACCCTCAAGCAGCCGAAGATTGGATGAACAGACTGGAGAAAATATTTGAGGTGCTTAATTGTCCGGATGAGGTGAAGCCACGACTGGCCGTTTACAAACTCGAAGGGGATGCAGACCGTTGGTGGCGGAATATCGCCCTAACCTTGAAGAGCAACAAGATGCCATTGACTTGGGAATTGTTTCAACAAGAATTCAACGAGAAGTATTTTCCCAAATCAGTGAGGCTCGAGAAGGAGACAGAATTCCTGAATATCAGGCAAGGGGACGCGGAAAGCTTTGATGATTACTTGTCCCGTTTTGTCCGATTGGCTCGATACTCCTCCTATCTCCGGTTCAAGGATGATGAAGAATGGAGTTCTGATATGCTCATTCGCGGTCTGAGGCGAGAGTTGAGGAAGCGCTTAGCTACTCATCAATTTACCAAGTTCAACAAGGCGGTTGAACAGTGCAGGATTACAGAGAACAACTTGAGAGATTTGTATCCTGCCAGAGCTACTAGCCACCGCAATGAACCTAATAAGGGTGTTACCTCACAAAAGCGAAAGGGGCAAGGATCTTCGTCTGGAAGTGGTAAGAAGCCCTACCAGTCTGGGAGCCGTGACCAGCAAAGAACATATTCTGGACCATGGATTTGTCGTCGGTGTAACCAACCACATCAAGGCAAAACTTGTGATGGCAAAATAATATGCTTCAATTGTAAGCGTGTGGGGCATACTTCTGCTGAATGCAAAGAGCCACGACCAGACCAGAGACCGAGGACACAGGGCCGAGTATTCACTATGACCCATGAGGAGGCCCGCAAATCTCCTGAGCTAATACAAGGTAAAATTCTACTTCATGGCCATCTGTTGCAAGTTTTATTTGACTCGGGTGCAAGTCACTCCTTCATTGCCTATGATTGCGTGAAGCGCCTGGGATTGCATGTGCACAAACTGCCATTTGAATTAGTAGTGTCAACTCCAATGGGTATTAAGGCCTTGACCACAGAAGCTTGTTTGAGTTGTGTCATAACTGTGGAAGGGCATCAATCTATTGTAGATTTGATATGTTTGCCTCTTAGTCAATTAGAAGTCATTTTGGGTTTTGATTGGTTAATGGCAAATAATATATTGCTTGATTGTGGAAACAAGAGGATAGTATATCCTGTATCTCAGAGGGTTGAAGATGTGGATGCTAGTATGAATTTTCTTTCAGCAGCCAAAGCTGAAAAGTATCTTGAAAAGGGTTGCCAGGGGTATGTAGTGTTTTTCTCTGTGCAAGGGGAAAATGGCGAAACCTTGAATAATATACCCGTGGTAAATGAATTCCCTGAGGTGTTTCCGGACGATCTGAGCGGATTACCTCCAGAAAGGGAAGTTCAGTTCCCAATTGACATTGTACCTGGAGCTGGTTCTATATCCAAGGCCCCATACCGCATGGCCCCAAACGAAATGGCAGAGTTAAAGAAACAAATAGAAGACTTGCTTGAAAAAGGGTTCATTAGACCCAGTGTGTCGCCTTGGGGAGCTCCGGTGTTGTTTGTAAAGAAGAAAGATGGAAGCTTTCGGTTGTGTATCGATTATAGAGAATTGAACAAGGTTACTATTAAGAAAAAGTACCCTCTTCCCCGAATCGATGACCTTTTAGATCAACTATCTGGTTCGTGTGTATTTTCGAAGATTGATCTAAGGTCAGGGTATCATCAGCTACGAGTGAAAGCAGAAGATGTTCCGAAGACTGCTTTTCGGACCAGGTACGGTCACTATGAGTTCTTGGTGATGCCATTTGGGCTAACCAATGCGCCTGCGGTTTTCATGGATTACATGAACCGTATCTTTCGACAATATTTGGATCAGTTTGTTGTTGTGTTTGTCGATGACATTCTGATATATTCCAAGAGTATGGAGGAGCATGAGCATCATTTGAGAGTTGTATTGACTATATTGCATGAGAAACAACTATATGCTAAATTGAGCAAGTGCGAGTTCTGGCTATCAGAAGTGAAATTCTTAGGCCATGTTATCTCGCAAGAAGGGGTCTCTGTGGATCCCAGTAAAGTGGAAGCAGTACTGGACTGGAAGAGGCCAGAATCTGTGGCGGAAATACGCAGTTTTCTGGGTCTTGCTGGTTATTATCGGAGATTTATCCAAAATTTCTCCCGTATTGCGTTACCGATGACCAAGCTCACGAGAAAAGATCAGCCATTTGTGTGGGATGAGAAATGTGAAAACTGTTTTGTGGAGCTGAAGGAGAGGTTGACGACGGCACCTGTGTTGATTTTACCCGATCCCAGTTTGACATACGTTGTGTATTCTGATGCCAGTGGGCAGGGATTAGGGTGTGTCCTTATGCAGCAGGGACGTGTGGTGGCCTACGCCTCTCGACAGCTCAGACCTCATGAATTGAACTATCCCACTCATGATCTGGAGCTTGCGGCCATTGTATTTGCTTTGAAGATTTGGCGTCATTACCTGTATGGTGTGACTGTGGAGTTGTACTGCGACCACAAGAGTCTTAAATATCTATATGATCAGAAAGAGTTGAATATGAGACAGCGTCGTTGGATGGAATTGCTTAAGGACTACGACCTGGAAATAAAATATCATCCGGGTAAGGCAAATGTAGTCGCTGATGCTCTGAGTCGAAAGACCATGCTCGTTGCAGCTATGATGATACAAGAAGGAAAATTGATTGAAGATTTTCGTGATTTGAATTTGACAAACCAAATCGTCTGTGCCAATTACACTATTTCTCAAGAAGAAAGTGATCTAAGAACTGAGATTGAAGAAGCTCAGGGGCAAGACGATTGGATACAGCATAATCTAGCCCGAATTGAACAGGGAGAAGTTCCAGGCTACGACCTATCACCTCGTGGATTGGTTCGTTACCAGAAAAGAGTCTGTGTTCCACTTAAGGCAGAGTTGAGGCAGAAGATTCTGGATGAGGCACACAAGAGCCGATATACTCTTCATCCTGGTATGACCAAGATGTATCAGAATCTGAAATCGGTGTATTGGTGGCCGGGTTTGAAGAGTGACGTGACAAAATATGTTGCAAGGTGTCTCACTTGTCAGAAAGTGAAAATCGAGCACCAGAGACCGCCTGGTTTACTTCAGAGTCCTGAGATTCCAGAATGGAAATGGGAAAGCGTGACCATGGATTTGGTTGTGGGATTACCCAGGATCAGAAACTATGATGCGATCTGGGTAATTGTGGATCGGTTAACGAAGTCAGCCCACTTCATACCAATCAATGCTGGTTATTCTCCTGATAAACTAGCGGAGATTTATATCCGAGAGATTGTCAAACTTCATGGTGTTCCGAAAAACATCATTTCCGATCGAGATCCACGATTTACTTCTAGGTTTTGGAAAGCATTGCATGAAGCCTTAGGTACTCAACTGAGATTCAGTACGGCTTATCATCCTCAAACGGATGGACAATCTGAGAGAACAATTCAGACGCTGGAAGATATGTTGCGAGCTTGTGTTCTCGACTTTAAAGGAAGTTGGGATCGTTTCCTTCCACTGGCTGAGTTCGCTTACAACAATAGCTATCATGCGAGCATCCAAATGGCTCCGTATGAAGCGTTGTATGGAAGACGATGTCAATCACCTTTATGCTGGAATGAATTATCCGAAAGTAAGCTTTATGGACCAGATTTGGTTGATCAAACCTCAGCCCAGATTCGGATCATTCGTAAGAGGCTCCTTGCAGCGCAGAGTCGACAGAAAAGTTACGCTGACAAGAGGAGAAGGCCTCTAGAATTTGAGGTTGGTGATCACATATTCCTGAGAGTATCACCAATTACGGGCATTGGGCGAGCTATCAAGAGGAAGAAGCTGAGCCCGAGGTATATAGGTCCTTTTGAGATCCTTGACAGGATTGGGCCTGTAGCTTATCGAGTAGCACTACCTCCGAGCTTGAGCAGGCTCCATGATGTATTCCACGTTTCCCAACTGAAGAAGTACCAACCGGATCCATCTCACATAGTTGAGTATGAGGAGGTTGAGCTACAAGACAACTTCACATATGCGATAGAGCCAGAGCAGATCATTGATCGAGAAGAGCGACGGCTCAGACACCGAAGCATTCCATATGTGAAGGTGATCTGGAAGGGAATGACTCAGAGAGAAGCAACTTGGGAAGCGGAAGAAGATATGCGAAGACGATATCCGGAGTTTATGGCTCAAGTTGTGTAACAATTTCGAGGACGAAATTTAATTTTCGGGGGGAGAATTGTAATATCCTAAATTATAATTAAGGACTAATAGCTAAAAGAGTAACTTGGTCAATATGTTTCCCTTTCTTGAATGATATTTCGTCCAACATAAAGGCAAGGCAAGAGAAAATGATATTTGGCTCATAATTAAAGCATATGGAGGCATTTGGACTTTGGTCAAATATATCATGCTAAAATCAATATAAGTGGAGGCAAAAACCATGAGAGTTTAAGAAGTCTTTTAACTCATTCAAGAGCCATAATTCGGTGGAAATCTCATGGTCAAAGGTTAAGGGAATAAAGAAACAAAATATGATGTCAAGCAAAGAGTTGAAAAGTCAAAAATTTCAACTCCCTTCCCTCTCTCCTTGCAAAGTCGGTTAAGAGGTGTATGTGAGGCCAAAATTCTGATCTCATTTCATCACCTCTCTCTCTCACTTCAGCTGCCATGTTCGTCCAACCAAGAAGAGGAAAGAGAAAGTGAAGAACAAAGTTGAGGTAAGAACTTCTACATGGATTTTCACCTCCTTAACCTCATCTATGGCTCAAGTGACCTTCATGAAACTTGTTCCTCTCTTCCTTAGCTTCATTTCTATGGTTTTTGTTTTTGAAGAAGAGGAGTTTTCAGCCACCTTGCATGAACAAAAGTTGAGGAATCAAGAAAAGAACACAAGAAGAAGCAAGAGGTGAGTAAGAGCATTATGTTGATGTATATGATGCTTTAATTGGCTGAGTTGTGGTGGGCTATTGTGACAGCCCTAATTTCGTTTTTTAGGGTATATTAGGGATCATAAAGCTTTCATCCTATATATGTGCTTATATGTTGGTTTGGAGGCAAATGAGCTAAGCTTAGTGATTAGATAGTGAAGTGGTTGTTTGTTGTGAAATACCCTAAAATTCTGCCAAAACAGGACATGGGGAATGAGTGGGAATTTGTTCATTTTGATGTTACCATTGTGTTCTACACGAAAAATTATGTGGGAATAGGTTTGGTTGTTGATTTTGAAGTCATTGGACACATTGGTTGAAAATTGGAAAAACTGTCAAGTGTAACTTTGTGCAGGGCAGTCCGTTTGTAGGGACATTTTGAATAGGCAATTGGTGTCTAAAAATTCTGAAACTTTCCAGTCTTAAATTTCACATTTCAAGCTTCAAAATGGACATATGATTTGTGTCATTTCGGTTTTTGAGCTGGGAGTTCTAGTTGCCCAAAGTTTGATGTCGAAACTGGACCTAATTCTGGAGCAGTGTGGAATGTTGTTAATTCTGGAATTTTGTGGTGATTTCTGGTAGTGATTCATATTTTTCCTATTAAGAGGACTTCAAGAGCTTTCAATAGGCTTTGGGATCACCTCATTTTGATTTTTCTAGAATTAGTTATGATTTTTCAAAGATGTTGGAAAATTCTGGCAGATTGGTCACCTATGCGAAAATTGAAGATTTTATGGCATAATGTAATATTGTGGAACTTTGAGGTTAGAAATTAGCCTTTTAGGTTAATTGACCACTTTAGCTCCTTAGTTGACTTGATTAATTGACCATAGTGATAATCAACTTAAGTATTATAGAGATAAAATTTGGGAAAGAGATTGACGGGTTGTCCCTAACTTGGTTTACAGGATTTGATATTTGCCGTCCTCGTGAGCCCGCTGTGCCAAGAAACGTCAGGAAAGGATCAGGTAGTGACTCTCTCTCTTATACTGTGTGTAATGCTTTGTATGTGTGTGTTATCATGGTTCTGTGATGATTTCTTTGATGTTGCTGAGGTTACAGCTGGTGATAGCTGTCGTTTACAGCGTAAGCTGTCGTTTACAGCGCAAGCTGTCGTTATTGTGATTACAGCGTAAGCTGTCGTGATGAAGATTACAGCGAGAGCTGTCGTATTGTGTATACAGCTGTGAGTGCTGTCGTTTGTGGTGAAAACCATGTATCTTTGAGATTGATGCTGCTGTTGTTGCTGGTTGTGATTTATGTGCATGCTTGGTATTTATACATTATATGAGTGGTTTGTTACTACTGGGATTCTCTCGAATCTCATTCTTTCCTATGACTAACATTTCAGACAGGGCATGTGGCTCAAAGGAAAAGCGGCCAACCCGGAGCAATTAGGACCCTTAGGGGTATATTCGATTTTGGAGACGTTGGTTATCCTTTTAGGACTTGGTTATCCATTTAGAACTTGGGATTACTGTATATTTTGAGATATGGGTATTATATTCGATTTTGGTTGTGTAATCCCCTAGTGTATATTTATAAACTTCAGATTATATATGTATAGAACCCGAGAGTTGCCGGGGGTTTGGTTATACACTCTGTCATACGTGAATGTAGATAAACTGCACAGGTAATTATATTCGAACTTTGAAATGGAGACCAGGAACAGGAAGAGATTTTGAATGATCTTGTGAAAACCCTACTACAAAGTAGGAGATTGAAATGAGTTTAAGTTATCCGAAGGTCTCTAATCTAATTTAATTATCTAATATCGAATTATAATTACGTGATTAAAGGCAGGGTGTTACAACTCGAGCATACTTGTGCTTCTCTGATCTTCATGACTCTCAGCCAAGCACTCGCATACCTTCACTCGCTAGTGCTTGAGTACAGGACACTTATGCTCGAGCATTGATTTCTCTGCTTGAGTGCATCATGGAAGAATGACAAAACTTGCTCTCGGCCAAGCACTCGCAGACTCTCACTCGCATGTGCTCGAGTGAGAAAGGCTCCTTTGCTCGAGTGCTATCTCCAGTACTCGAGTGAATCAGTAAACATGACAGTAGCATGCTTCTCGGGAAAACGCTTTCTGGCTATCACTCGCACCTACTCGAGTGCTAGACTCATTCTCGAGCACACCAGTTCATTTTGATAGCAGTCACCATAGAACATTGTTATATGCATTTGGTAACTTTGTAAACATTTCTTAAACTTATAAAAACATGATTTGTACACAATTAACTTTTGTTATCATCAAAACTTGGGATCTAACAATTCGCATGTTGGTGTCACTGCTTTATTCTCTCGTCGTCTTCTTCTCTTATTTGAATGCTACCATATTTGTAGATGAGTTGTAGAAGATAACTGTTGTAAGCATTTATCCGTTAGAGTCCCATTGCTTTATTTGACCGTTGAGGGCATTTAAACAACTATCTACTGTCCGTTATAGAGTAGAGTATCCCGTAGAGGAGCTGATAGAGGTGCAAGTGGTGTCTTATGTGGTGTCCAACAAATCATCAAAGTTGGCATCCAAGGCAGTGACAAAGTACTACATGGCAGCTTAGGTGGCATCTACAATGAACAAGATGTTATCTTTATTATCAAACAAGATTCTAAGAAAGCCCAAGATCCTCTTCATGATATTTACTGCCCAATTACTAAAAGCCCAGAAAAGAGTGAAGTGTTCTAGAGGTTGCAGAAAACATTTAGGCTTTATTTTGCTTTATTAATGGTCTATAATGTTAGTATATATGTTGATGGTGCAAATGACTCCTTAACCATGTCTATTCTGGCCCATATACATGCTTTTACGACACAGAAGCTTGAGCATGTGGCAAAATATGAAGAACCATTAAATTGGTTAACATATAGGAATAAGCCCAACAAGATGATGTACAAGGCCCATGTGCAGTCCAGAATGAAGAATTCACTTAAAATACCATGTGACAAGCATGTGCCTTGGATGAGGATCATAAATGACGTCCAAGATAACTCAAGAAGCATCTAGAAGGTGTCCTTATGCATCAAATCTAATTTAATTTCTTTTTTATTAGTTTTCTTTTTTTATTTGCATTAAATAAGGCCTTTTGGTCAAAGATTGCTCTTGAAGACTTTATTTTAGTTTCTTATTTAGGTTGCTGACTTAGTCTTGAAGAATAAGTCATTTCCTAATTCCTTTAAGCTTGAATAGTGCCAACCAAGACAATCAATCATCATTAAGGCATCATTTATTGCATTCATGACTAGGTTTTCAAACTCTAGAGTGTTCTTTTGTGGGCTCTATATATGCTGAGTTTTTGTACTACAATTTGGGGAGACTTGAATGATAATTGAGAGTTTTATTTCTCTTGTGTGACCTTTTCTTGCATCCTTGTATTCTCGTGCAAATACTCTGACTGTATCAAGGATTGATCATCCTTGTGGTGTCTTATGGCTAGGGTTATAAGAGATCGATTCTCTTAAGGTCCTACTTTTGATCATCCATCCCGTCTGTGTTTTCATACTTGTTTTCTAGCCAGTCCGTTATCCTACATCGTATCAAGTGGTATCAAAGCTTAAGGTTTCCTAGATTTTAAGTTCTATTGTTTTGTTTTCTTTCTTTGCTTTTATTTTCTGTCTTCCCTTGTTTCCTTTGTCTTCCCTCGTTCTTGTGTTTTCCAATTCTCTTCTCTCCTCTTCCACCCATATATTTTGTGTTTGCTGTGTGACTTTGTTAGTTCTACAATTACAAAAAGAAAAAAAATTGTGCAAAAAAAAAAGTGTTGTGCTGAAAAAAAAAATATGAGTAGAAAAAGACAACAAAAAATTCAAAACAAAAAGGAAAGAGCCATAGGTTTTGGAAATTAGAAGATTAAAGGCAAGTTTCCTCCTTTCCTAATTCTTCCTTCTTTCCTATTTTGATTTCCTTTCCCTTTTTTTACTGATTCCTTTTTTTCCTTTTCCTTGTTATTCCCCTTCTTCCTTTCCATCATTATTCACGTTTTTTCCCCTTCCCATCTTCTTTTATCACATATTTCTCTCATTTCTCACATATTCTCTAGTTCTTACAATTTCTGGTTATGAAGATTACCACATACTAACATTGTCACTTGATTTTGTTGAGTTTCAATCAAGAATACTATAGGAGGCAAGCTTGAGTGGTAAAAGGCAAGAGTGTTACATCAAGTTAAAAGTCATATTTGTGTGAAACACGAGTGACTACATAACTTCTGAGCGAACCATGTGAGTAGAGTTGTAAGGTTCCATATTACTATTTTTCCCCACCTTTGATTAAACTAACATTTCAGGTTCAAGATGAGTACAAAAAAAACTCTTGCAAAATTCAAGTTGTTCTTGGAAAGCATGACAAATGACATCTTTAAGCTACATAAAGAGGTGCATAAATTAAAGGCATCATCCCATTTTAGGCATTACAAAGAATTGCAGGAGCTCAAGCAAGGTTCCATGAGTGTCAAAGAATACTTCGATGAGCTGCACATTGCTTGGCTTTGAGCTAAATTCAAAGAAAACTCAAGGGTAACTATGGATCGATTTCTACATTGACTTAATCCAGATATTGCTAGACAAATGAAGTTTTATCCATATAGTAATATTCAAGGAATGGTCTCTATAGCCATTGAGATAGAAAAACTCATGAAGAAAAAGGAGAGAAATAAAGAAAAAGAGAGGATAAAAAAAGAGAAAGAGATACATGAAAAAATGCTTGAAGAGAAAAGAAAAATTAAAAGTGAAAGAGCAAATGAGTTTGAGGTGACAAAAATAATTGAGAGTTACTTGAGTGAAAATAAAAAGAATTAGAGTGAATATAAGGAAAAAGGATATGTAAAAGAAAAAACTTTTGTTGATACTAACTATCCTTTTCCTAGTATTGTTTTATCATCACTACAGGAGCAGAATTATGATAACTCGACAATGATTGTTCCATATGGCGAATATATCCCTCAAGAGTTGAGGACACTCTTTTTCAAGAGAAGGAGAATGATAGAGGTGCAAGTGGCATCTTATGTGGTGTCTAACAAAACATCAAAGTTGGTATCCAAGGCAGTGACAAAGTACTACATGGCAGCTTAGGTGGCATCTACAATGAACAAGATGTTATCTCTATTATCCAAAAAGATTCTAAGCAACCCCAAGATCCTCTTCATGACATTGATGGCCCAATTACTAAAAGCCCAAAAAAGAGTGAATTGTTTAAGAGGTTACAGAAAACATTTTGGCTTGATTTTGCTTCATTAATGGCCCATAATGTTAGTATATATGTTAAGGGCGCAAATGAGTCCTTAACCATGCCTATTGTAATATCCCAAAAAATGATTAAGGGCTAATGACTTCAAAAGTGGATGTAATTATTGTTAAATAAATACTTTTGGAGAATGTGGGATAGGAGTTTGGTTGTTTTAGTAATTCCAATGGTTTCCTTATGAAAAATTGTGTGGGAATAGGTTTGATTGTTGAGTTTAGAGCCATTGGATACATTGGTTGAAAATCGGAAAAACTAATTGTTGAGTGCAATTCTGTGCAGGGCAGTCAGTTTGTATGGACATTTTGAATAGGCAAATGGTGTCTAAAAATTCTGACAATTGCCAGTTTTAACGTTTACATGTCAAGCTTCAAAATAAACATATAATTTGTATCATTTCGATTTGTGAACTAAGCGTTATGGATTTTTGAAGTTTGCCCAGCGAAATTGATTATTTTCTGGAGCAACGATCAAAGAAATTAAATCTAGGAATTTTGTGATTCTAGATAGCAAAATTCTATATTTTTCCTTGAAACTAGGCTCAATAAGGGTTCTATAGGCTTTGTAATCACTTCAATTCAATTTTCCTAGAATTAGTTGTGATTTTTCAAAGTTAGGGCAAAAAATCTGCCAGAAATCTCATTAAGTCCAAAAATAAAGAAATAATGTGATGGCAAGTTTTGAAATTGAGGTACATGGAAAACTCATTTGGGTTGATGGAAGGACCTCCTAAATGTCATTTACATGGGCAAGAGATGGAAAATATTAGTTGCATGTCAATTGGATTTATGGCACAACATTATGTGTACACAAAAGCTTCAATTTTATAAATTAGAAAAAAATGACATAAGCATACTATAATGATGACATAAGCATGGGATTATAAAAAAAAAATTCATCAGCTTCCCTTGCCATTTCCCGACGCCATTTTTAGCCAAAAGGGTGAGAGAGAGCTTGGAGAAAAATAGAGAGAAGGAAGGAGAAATCTCGCAAGGTAAGCCGATTTCTCCGACGATCTAGTTCCGAACGCGTATAACTCTACTCCTAAGCTTCTCTTTTATGTATTTTAAGGTTGTTGGAGCTCAAATCTATTGTATAAAGAGTTAGGGTTCAGCCATAAGAAGGGAAGAGCTAAAGGGAGCTTGAGGTAACTTCCAAACCATCGTATATTGACTATTCCAGCTGCTGTGAGCAATTTAATTAGTGAAATTTTACCGGATTGCCGTTGGTTTTAAAGTTTTGAAATGATATGGCCTAGGGATTATGCAACCCAAATTGGGTCTTACTATTAGTTGTAACCTAATGTAATGGTTAATAAAGTGGTTAGGAGTAGAAAGGAATGCATTTACGGAGCCGAAATTGTAAAACCTCGATTTTTTCTGGAGAGCTCATAAATTTTGGCCAACTCTAGAAATGTGTCTTAGAGTTGGATTTTCAATGATTTGATGGTTCCATTGAGTTTAGGAGCGAAAATTAGGTGGGGTTACAGTTGGTCACTTTTTCGAAAAATGCCAAAAAAGCATAATTACGAAAACGCCCCTGAAACCCTTAAAGTAGGGCTGCCATTGGTAAATTTGTAATTTGACATTGAATTTGATAATTCCAAGTTCAGAAATGGATTCCTTGGGCGGAAATATGTTACGATAGCCTAGATTAGAATTTTGGAAAAAGTGAAACCAGACTGGGTACGGCGGGCCTGGGCCGGGTCCTCGGGGGCATTTTTGTAAATTTTCATTATAGACTCATATAACCCCAAGAAAAACTATGGTAGTGTCTAAATGGTGCATTTGGAATTGTAGGATTCGATATTTGCCCTGTTCGTGATCCACCTGCGCTATAGCACAATCGGAAAGAACAAGGTAGTGACCCTTCTCTTATGCTATGTATAAAGTATTGTATGTATGTTTGTCATGTTAGAACCGGCTATCACCCAAGAGGGGGTGAATTGGGTGTATAATAAAAACTTAAGAACTTTAGAAATCTTTTCGTATCTTAACGAAAGCGGTAAATATGAAAGTTTATAAATCAACAGTTAGATTAAATAATATATGCTGGAAATATAAGAGCTTAGGGAAGAGAATATGCAAACTGTGATTTATCCTGGTTCGGTCCAATCTGTGATGGCCTACGTCCAGTCCCCAGGCTCCTCCTGAGATTTTCAAATCCACTATCTTCTCGTTTAATCCAGGCACAAGAAAAGCCTTTACAATCCTACAAGTTTAGCCGGGTACTTGTGAAACCTTTTACAATCTCTCACCAAGATACTCCCCCTTACGGCAAGTCTTACGAGCAGAGCAATCCCGAAGATCTTCCTCTCCTGCTTACTCATGCAAGTCTTACGAGCAGCAACGTTCTCTCCTGCTTACACCCCTGTAAGTCTTATGAGCAGCAACGTTCTCTACTGCTTGCACCTTGTAAGTCTTACGAGCAGAATGTCTTATTGGCAATTCTCTCTACAGCTTCTCTGTAAGAAAATCAACCCTCTCAAGGTCCCTCTACCTTGAGATCAACTCAGAAATATAGATGAAAGTGTTTACAGACTCTCTCACAGAGTGGATATAATACTCACTGAAGTACAATACAAATAATCACTCTCTCAATGATAAGTAATATAGAAACTAGAAAACAGAGAGTGTTTGGGTAGAAGCAGAGGATTCATCTTTCTATCATTTTTCACGTAGTTGCTCGCTGTCTCTGTTTTCTCTTTTTTTCTCAGTTCCCCATCATCGTTGAATGCTCTCTCATTTATAGTTGATGAATATAATGGCCGTTGTGAGCATTCGTCCGTTGGAGTCATTTTGACCGTTGAGCACATTTGAAAAATGAGCTACCATGAGCTTTCCGTTGCAAAGTAGAGTGTCACGTTGAGGAGCCGCATGTCTCATTTTGAGCTGTACATCACGTTGTGGAGCGAGATGAATTCGTTTGAGTTTCCAGACAATCTCTTATGGTGGGTCAAGCTTTTGTCGTGGTAGGTAGTTGATGCTCGGTGTGTAATGATGCCGCCCGCCACAATTGACTCTTTCATTTGAATATGTAATCTCAACGTTAAATTTCTTGTTTCACACTGCAAAATACTTAATCATTAATATGATGAAATATTAGTCATGGGTATGTTGGATCATTGGTCAAAAACTGAATTTCTGGCTTCTGGGACTCATCACGTTGAGTGAAGATTTTTCATACGTGACCTCCATTCTTGAAGATGCAACCCAAATATTTAATCTCCTGTTTTACACTTGAAATATATGTTAGTTAATGTTTAGGAACAATAACAAGTGAAAACATAATGATTGTATAACATTTAACCACGTTTGGATTGATGGCCGTGAGAGTCTGTTTCATTTCTGTCAGGACCTCACTCGAGTGCAATATGGATCACTCGAGTGCAGTTCATATTTTCACGTTCTGACTTCCTCTCGGGCAAGCACTCGCTGCACTTCACTCACATTTGCTCGAGTGAATTCTCGAATCACTCGAGCACAACCAGTCATGCTCGAGTGAGTTTCATGCTTTCATGTACAATCTTCTTCTCGGGTTATCACTTCCATGACAAAACTTGCATGTGCTCGAGTGAGAAATCATCCAATGCTCGAGCATTGATCCTAGTGCTCGAGTGATGCAATTTTCTTCACATTTCAGCTGCTTCTGGACATCACTCGCACAACATTTTTAGAGAGAAAGTTTTTGTACTCGCGGGTGATGTGGGGCCACTTTAGAAAAATTTTATTCATTTGATTCAAATGATGTATCATAAGAATGCTCTTGCCATATGCATTCCAATGCAACAAGAATCAGCTCCAAACTCGTTGTATTCTGCAAGTTATGATCGAAAGAATGTCTATTTCGCTAGTCTGCACAAGCATCAACTTCCAGAAGGTATAGCTCCTAGAATATACGTTCAAATAAGGTAAATTACCTATCCATGGAAAGCTATTTGAGTCTACTTTCATTTGGCACTGGTCTCGTCTCAATCCGATGTGTAGTTTGTAAGTTACGTGCAAAATACCGAACCTGTGTTGAAAAGTGACGGTGATTTCATTTTCATTTTCTACGAATCATATCTCCTTAATTTGATCTTCTTTCAATGTAATCCTGGTGCCAATTTTACGTGTTGTAAGTCCTCTTTAATATGCCACCAGTTTCGGGTCAATCCGACGTGTGGTTTGAGAGATATGATCAAAATACAGGACCTCTGTCAGACTGAACGTAAAACAGAGTAGAACAGAGTATTCACCCTGTGCTCGAGTGAATTCATCTGTGCTCGAGTGTGTTCTTCCTGTGCTCGAGTGAAACACCTCGTGCTCGAGCATAACACCTCTAGAAGTGCCAAAACTCATATATAAGTCATCTTAGCTTCGTATTAACCTATTCCAACTATCATTTGATCATAGAAACCTCCGGTATCATTATAGAAACCTCCAATATCACATCGAACAACTTAAATCTTGATATTCATGATAGATCTTCCAAGTTCTTCATTCTTCAATATCTTTCTTCTTAGTTTTCCTCTTGATAATAATTCTCCATAACCAAAGTAAGCATCTCCTTGACTATCTTCAATTTCTTCCTTCTTCTTCCTCTTGTTCATTTTCATTAATTCAATCTTCTTCATTTTTTGCTTGACTAATCTACAAAATATGTAATATAATAGTTAGTCAAAGAAATACATTATATAAACTTTTTGATCTTATCATTTCACATCTATATTTGACATCATCAAAACTAATCATATCTAACATTCTCCCCCTTTTTGATGATGACAAATCCTTTAAGAAAAATATGTCTGAATGAAGTGCAACATACATATATAATGCAAAGTGCAAACATACATATTATATATAATGCAAAGTGCAACATACATATATAATGCAAAGTGCAAACATACATATTATATATAATGCGAAGTGCAACATACGTGCAACATACATATATAATGCAACATACATACGTGCAACATACATATTTTTCTTACATTTTCTCCCCTTATTTGACATCAGCAAAAGGTTTGAAATATATAAAGAAGTAAGCCTTGTGAAGAAGTAAATAGAGTAGAAATTACTTTAATCAAAATAAATGTACCAAGAAAAAACAATTTACACTCCCCCTATGTGAAAGTACTTTCATTTTTAATGAGAGGGAACTAAAAAAAATTTGGAGAGGTTTTTAAGAAAACTTCTATAATCAAGATAAATGAAATATATGAAACATATTCTTGAAATGTAAAGAGAAGGTTTAGAAATGCTCATGTAGATTTGGAAATTGATGAAGCACTCCATGAAGTCTGTTGCTTCTTTGGCAATGCTGGTGCATGCTGTTGTGCTTTGTATAACTCTGATGTACACCACACTTCTGTTATGCAACTCAGATATATATTCATGTTGTTGCCAGGATTCTCCAATTGAGTTGAGCTTCTGTTTAGCATGTTCAATGTTCATTTGTATTGGCATATGTATTTGTTGCTCTAAATGTTACAGCCAATATATTTTCCTTGATTGAGCATTAAAAACATCCTCAAGGTTGATAGAGTCTTCTTGTAGTATGTTGAGGAATGCTATTGCACACAACAAATTCTCCTGTCATAAATTTAATCTTTCTTTGCAAAGAGAATTGTTAGTTCAATCAAGTAACAAACTATTCCTTTCCATATGATATATTAAAATTAAGATCATGAAAAGAACAATATAAGAATAACTCATCATTAAAACTAATCAAGACATGGTGAATATAGATGAGTATATTAAAAGGATTTTCTTCTCAATAAGAAATAAGCTTTCAAAATATAAAATACATATGAATGTGAAGCTCCCCCTTAATTGATGCATGGTTTTAAAAATTTTAGGAAAACAGTTAATAACTCTCCTAGATTTGATAAACCATTGGAAACTTTATAGAGAAAATGATTTTGAAGGTATGAAGATTTAGAGAGAAATTAAATGGCAATGCTAATCAGAGATTTTAAGAGATACAACCTAATATCACCTGAGTAGTTACTTGAGTGATTCTACTCAATCATGACTCGATTGTATACTCAAGTGATACAACTCAAGGATTTTGAATTAAGCAAGAATACAATACCTCACTCGAGTAATATCATAATCACTCGAGTTATAATCCTCTGTAGTCCATTGATGCTTTATGTCCTAGTCAATATTGGATGATGTGACTGGTACTTCGGGATTATGAAGTGTCATCTTTTGTGAACACTTTAGGATACCAAGATGAGCTCAGAATAAGGCCTTAGAATCTAGTTGATCAAGTCACAGAGTTGTCTAATCTTGCCATTCACAGAAGTGATGAACTCAGCATGTTTGTAGCAAGCTCTGTATGATTGTTGAAGCTCCTCTCTCAGAAAGCCTTAAACAAATGGACCAAAGAATGAAGGATTAAGGAGACCAACTCTAGCAAAGTGTTGTCTCGCATTTATTCTTGAAGTCTTAACTCTCATCCTCTATGCCGCTTGTGTTAACTTGGAGTGAGTCTTGTAGAGGAATACATATAGACCTCTTGTTCTCTGACAGACATGATCTTTACAGTATTTCTCTCCTCCTTGCTTATAATGTAATACCCCGAATTTTGAGACTCGAGACTAGAGAATAAACCGGAGATTAGTGGATTTATAAGCCCCGGTTTAGCAAGATTCCAAATTGTGATTAAGGGTTAATGACTCCAAAAGTGGATGTGGTTAGTGATAAATAATCCTTTTGGAGAATATGAAGTGATTTGACACTCGAATGTGATTCGTGTGTGGTTTGAGCAACGCTGAAACCCTGTATTTGAGTTCAATTATGGATTAACATCCAAATTGACTTAGAATAGAGGGAAGAATTGAATGGGGTATTGTGTTGGAAATGGTGTCATAGTGTGTTTTGATGTCATTGAAATTGGTTTGGAACTTTGGAATGGAAATGTTGCAATGTTAGGTTTTGAAATGTGAATTGTGTTGACATGTTGAGATTGTTTTGAAAACATGTCAATGAGATGTGAATTTGATTGATTTGGTGTTTCCAATGGATTCCTTGTGAAAATTTATGTGGGAATGATGTTTGGTATGAAAATGGAACCATTGGAAGCAAAGATGCAAAATCTGAAATTTTGTCCTGTGAAACTCTATTCTGGGCAGTCTTCTCGTGTGGATGTGTTTACTAGGCAAATGATGTCAGAAAATTATGACACTTTCCAGTCTTAAATTTCACATCCCAAGCTTTAAAATGGACATATAATTTGTGTCATTTCGTTTTGGGAACTGGGAGATATGACTATCGAAAGTTTGAGGTCGAAAATAGACTCTGTTTTGGGATAGTGATGAAATTTGTGCAATTCTGGAATTGTGTGGTGATTTCTAGTAATGGAAAACATTTTTCTAATAAAGAGGACTTAAATACCTTTCATTTGGCTTTGGAATCACCTCATTTCGATTTTTCTAAAATTAGTTATGATTTTTCAAAGTTTGGGCAGAAAATCTGCCAGAAAATCTGAAAATGGGAATTATGACATCATCTCAATAAAAGATGACATCAGCATAAGATATGTTATTAAACGGTTTTTTCCTTCTTCCTCCTCATTTCTGACGCTGAGAACAGCTGAAATAGAGAGAGAGAGCATATGGGATCTTTAGAGAGACAAAGAGGAAGAAATCTTGTAAGGTAAGCCGATTTCTCCGACGATCTAGCTCCTAACGCGTATAACTCCGATCCTAAGCTACTCCTTTATATTCTTTAAGGTTTGGAAGCTCTTCCTTTGGTGTTAAAACAGCTAGGGTTTCAGCCAAGACAAGGAAAAGCTAGTGGGAGCTTGAGGTAACTTCCAAACTCTTGTGTATTGACTATTCTGGCTGTTGTGGACAATTTAATCGGTGAAATTTCACCGGATTGTCATTGGTTTCAAAAATGGAAAATGGGTGTGTGGGGCTGTTATGCTACCTAAATTGGTACTAAATGGTAGTTGTAACCTAATGGAATAGTCAATAAAGTGGTTAGGAGTAGAAAGGAACGCGTTTACGGAGCCGAAACCGAAAAACCCCAATTTTTCCCGGGCAATTGAGAATTTTGGCCAAGCCTAGTTTGGAGGTCTTAGAGATGGATTTTCAATGATTTTATGATTCTATTGAGTTCGGGAACGAAAATTAGGTGGGGTTACAGTTGGTCACTTTTCCGGAAAAGGCCGAAAAAGCATAATTCGACAACGCCCTTGAAACCCTTAAAGTGGGGCTGCCAAGGGTAAATTTGTAAATTGAAATTGAATTTGATAATTCCAGTCTGGAAATGGATTCCTTGGGCGAAAATATGTCAGAATAGCCCATGTTAAATTTTCAAGAAAAGTACAGTCGGACCGGGTACGGCCGGGCCCAGCCGGGTCCCCAGGGGTATTTTAGTAAATTTTCAATATAGCCTCATATAACCCCCAGAAACACTATGGAAGTGTCTAAATGGTACATTTGACATTGTAGGATCGAATGTGAAGACCCGAGTTGCTGGCACGCAAATCGAGGAGAAAAGACTCGAGGTAGGGGACTTGCTTTACTTGCATGTATTTGATATCTTTGCTTGTGTAGTGATGTATGTGATTGCTTTACTTGATTGTGTAGAGCATATTTGAATAAATGAAGCTCTGTTTCTGTTTTACTATGGCCATAGATTTGTTACATGAAATATTGAGCATACAGAAATGTCATTATGGGGCATGCATCTAGATAAAGCTAACATGTCATACACATAGCATCTATCATGCATGCATTATGGTATCTGTTTCCTACTGAGATTCTCTCGAATCTCACTCTCCCCTACCAACAATTTAGATAGGGCAAGTGGCTCGTGGAGGGAGCGGCTAGGACTCCTCCGAGATGAGATTGTGTAATCCCCATTTGAATAATTGTAATGGGCAATTGTACCCTATGTATCTTTAGTGAAGGTATGTACCCGAGATTGCCGGGATGATTAAGTTGTGCACTTTGATATTTATATGAATGTGATTTATCTTCACGTAGTAATTGTATTCGAAATGTGAATATGAGACCAAGTTTATAAATGATTTCAAAAAGTATTCGTGAAAACCCCGTCATGTGATGGGTTAGTAAATGTTATTTGATTATTATTGGTCTCTATTTCATTTTAATCACGTATTTCGGATATAATTACGGAGTGGGTTACATATAATATAGGCCATTATGTGGTAATTCTTCTCAATGAAGTAAGTAAAGTTATTGGCCTTGTTCACCATAGCTCTAGTCTAGGTATAGCAGATAATCCAGTGAAAATTTAGACATAGAGCTAGGATAATAGTTAAGAATCCTCATAGGCTCATCAAGCTTGATGATTCTATGCATCTCAGCATCTTCCTTTGAATATCTCTGTTGGCTCCATATCATAGTGAAAATGTCTGATCACCTTGAAACAATAAGGAAGGTGGGTAGGCAACAAAGATTCATATTGAATAAACTTATTCTTGGCACTGTGCTGCTTTGAAATAATCTCCGCTAGGTCTCCTAAGAGATCTTCCTTCTCTTTCTCTTTCTCTGATTGTATTATTAGCTAGTTATTTGCTAGTGGAGGGATGTCATTTGAGTAATATCACATATTCTGCTTCATCTCACGCTGCAACACTATCAGTCATGCCTTTTCTGTTAGCCTATGACCTTTGTATCCAAAATGAAAGCATCTTGATCAACTCCTGTAAAAGTATAAATATATGCTCTCTGGTACCCATCTTCTTTTGGGTCCGTACAATATTAGACATAACAACTCTTATGCTTCTATGCAATTAAGCATATGATATTTGAGCAAAGAGTATAATAATCAACAAAAATCAAGATATAATTTTACCTAGTAAAATCAATCCATTGAGTCATGAAGCATGATGAATAAGTGATACCAAGAATGATGATGATCAATGACAATTTGTAAATACACTTTAAAAGATATGTCATTGATAAGATTTTCGTGCAATCCATGTAAGTTGGATCAAAGAGAGTAGAGAATCTATCCATAATGACCAACTTTTATGAAATGATAAATCATGAATGAAACCAAATTTTCAAGAATGATAATGCGATATGCAAATTGTTTCAAAATCTCAAATGTTCTTTCGAATCATAAATATGCATTATGACATTAAGAAGTTGAATGCATGAAAACTCATTTATGAAGCTTGTTAAATACCAATGCTTATGCCAAAAACAATGGAAGTCAACAGTTATAAAATATATATCAGAAAGCTTCACTAAGGAATTCAGCTAAGATAACATGTTAATTGTAAGAGTTAACATGTTGGAGAATTTTCTCAAGAACAAAAGTCATATGAAAAATGAATTAGCCAAAATGGCTTATCTTGACATATATAAGTATGATGACTTTAGTATTGATCAAGAGATAACCTTGCCTCTTAGAGTTGCATCTTAAAATGGATAAATATTCAAGGCAGCAAGACTTAAAGTGCAAGATTCTATTTACTCAAAAAAAATGGATGAAGACAAATGGTAATGCATTTAAGCAACAATATGAGTATAAGAATTTATGAATGATGAAACGCATACTCATTAATCCAAATGACTATAGTTCTAGAATATTATCCCGGTAAGTTATTCCACAATAATGGTTAATGCATTAAGATTCAATGCACTAATGAACATTTATAATGCTTGGAATAACATGGCCAACTAATGATTTATGCATTAGGCACAAGGCTTTCACATATAGAATTCTTTTCTAGAAAATACACTTGAAACTCATATAGATAGTTAACTTGTTAGACGAAAGGTCTAGCATGTTAAGGAATAAAGAATGAAGAGTTCAAGTATTGAATAGCACAACTAAGATCAATACGTCAACGATGGGAAAATACTTTGGTAAATGAATTTGAAGCATTCTGACTTTCAGTATACAAAAATATTAACTTCCAATTTTGAAACCGATTTGAATGCAAACAAGATATGAATAATTTCCAAATAATGTGTATGTACTTTTATAAATAGAATGAATTGAAATCCAAGTAAATTTGTGAAATATGTATTTCAAATTTCCAATGCATAGAAAAATCATGCACAATTCTATTTCGATACATTTAGCAATCTGAAAATATTTTGAAAAACCATAAATCATTGATTGCTAATGGTATGCAATAATAAGCAAGTTATTCATTACCCAAATAAATAATTTATATAAAGGTAAGAATAAAGAAGACAGTACCGTGCTCAAGTAATCTCGTAATTACTTGAGAAATTATCCTTTGGAGTTCATTTGTGCATAATTCCTTGACTTTTACCTTCCAATCTTCCAGTTGGTGTTATCACTTGAATATTCACTCCCAGTTGTCACGCAGTGATGATGATCACTTGATTGGTTACTTGAATGACCCTTCACTGTGCATCTTTTCTTCCTTTATTGCTAGCTAGGCACTTGCAGTGTTGCCTCAAGTAATGCCTCCTTTTGTTTACATATTTAAAATGTAGCCTCAAGGTCTAACCAAGATTTGAGTGAAATCTTATGTAGTCATAGTTTTGAGATGAAGCACTTCCTTTCTTCTTCCTACGAAACCTTATAGATATTTTTCTTCCTTTGGTATCCAATTTTACTTGGATCCACTCATGGTTACCTTGTAGGAATCATAATTCACATGCTCTAAGAATATAATTAATTTGAGACAATTGAGCACAATGAATTAAACATGTCTTTATGCATATGAGAAATATTTTCTTTTCAAATCATTATACATGCATAAAGAATTAACCTTTTGAGCATTACAATACCTTTATAAATAAGTCTATTAAATGGATTTTTAAGAGATACGAAAACATAAATTCAAAAATATTTGCAATGCTCATTCCTAAGGTTCCAAAATATAAAACCTCAACAAATATTACAAACAGCATAGGAGGTTTTATCATTGTGTACCTTTGCCTTAGATATTCGGAAGATTGCTTGTGCATACCCACTGCATCTTTCTTTGAAGTTCTGTTTTTGCATATTTGGCTTTGGGATTATGCTAAGCTTTCTCATGTGATGTAGACTTCGAGAATCTTTTTCTTTGTGAATGAGAGATCCTCCTCTTCTTGTTCTTCTCAAGATAGTTGAATGGTACATTGTGGTAGCCCTTCGTTGAGGTAGAACATACTCCTTTTATCCATTACTTCTTTCTCTGTTTATACTCTGTAACCTCAGCAATGGGTGCCTTGAGAGTTCTCCTTTTTGATATAAATGGTATGAACCTCTTTATTGGCTCATGAGAACCTCTTGTATTCTTCATCTTCTCTTTACCCTTATGTCCATTTCTTTTCGGATCATCCTGCATACATAAAGTACTAGATGGACATTTTGGTACCCACATATACTTGGGTCCTTGATTGTTAGTATTAAACCTTACATGTTTCTTCGGTACCCAAATATACTTATTTCTCACATGGGAATTTCTTCTAATATAGCATGTGTGAGAAATATGACCGGATTTGCCACAATAATTGCAAATTGTATCAAGATATACATTATGGGATATCATGCAAGTATTATGTCGATCATGAGAGTAGAAATTCGAATGGATTTGATTTGAATATTCTTTCTTCCCAACAAACTTTCCAGCATATTTGAAAACATTTTTGCTTTTCTCAATAGAATCAACAATTGGTTGTGAAACAAACTTTTGTAAACTCTGAAAATCATTTTTATGAAAATCACACAAAGAATTGGAACTTTTTACCTTAAGTTCATCTTGAGCTCCGGAGAGTGATTTTTCATGTTCGTCCATACTGAGCTCTTTTCGGGAATCCTCTTCTTCTTGTTTATCCATGTTGACTGTATGGAAGTGTTCTATGATTTTTCCATCTTCATCATCAACTTCCAATTGTTCATGCATAGTAGATGCGTAGCGTGTAGTTTTACATGAACTGTCAACACTTTCAACTTCAACACAATTGTTAGAAGCATACATAGAATCAAGAGTGTCCCAGATATGTTTAGCATTAGAACAAAATCTAATTTTCTCAAAATCATTTTCGGTTAAAGCACTATACAGAATTTTCATTGCTCTAATGTTCAATGAAAACATTTTCTTTTCACTTTCTGTCCAATCCTTTCTTGGTTTGAAATCAAAAATATTTGTAAAAACATTCCACATATCAAAATCAAAAGCTTTTATAAAACTAGTCATTCTAGCTTTCTAAAACCAAAAATCAATATCTTTCAAAAGCGGTGGGATTATATAATCAAAACCTTCTGAAAGTATAAAACACCCAAAAATAGCCATTGTAACTCTTGAGACGGTTAAGTCCTTTAAACAAGAGCCCGGGCTCCGATACCAAATGTTAGAACCGGCTATCACCCAAGAGGGGGGTGAATTGGGTGTATAATAAAAACTTAAGAACTTTAGAAATATTTTCGTATCTTAACGAAAGCGGTAAATATGAAAGTTTATAAATCAACAGTTAGATTAAATAATATATGCTGGAAATATAAGAGCTTAGGGAAGAGAATATGCAAACTGTGATTTATCCTGGTTCGGTCCAATCTGTGATGGCCTACGTCCAGTCCCCAGGCTCCTCCTGAGATTTTCAAATCCACTATCTTCTCGTTTAATCCAGGCACAAGAAAAGCCTTTACAATCCTACAAGTTTAGCCGGGTACTTGTGAAACCTTTTACAATCTCTCACCAAGATACTCCCCCTTACGGCAAGTCTTACGAGCAGAGCAATCCCGAAGATCTTCCTCTCCTGCTTACTCATGCAAGTCTTACGAGCAGCAACGTTCTCTCCTGCTTACACCCCTGTAAGTCTTATGAGCAGCAACGTTCTCTACTGCTTGCACCTTGTAAGTCTTACGAGCAGAATGTCTTATTGGTAATTCTCTCTACAGCTTCTCCGTAAGAAAATCAACCCTCTCAAGGTCCCTCTACCTTGAGATCAACTTAGAAATATAGATGAAAGTCTTTACAGACTCTCTCACAGAGTGGATATAATACTCACTGAAGTACAATACAAATAATCACTCTCTCAATGATAAGTAATATAGAAACTGGAAAACAGAGAGTGTTTGGGTAGAAGCAGAGGATTCATCTTTCTATCATTTTTCACGTAGTTGCTCGCTGTCTCTGTTTTCTCTTTTTTTCTCAGTTCCCCATCATCGTTGAATGCTCTCTCATTTATAGTTGATGAATATAATGGCCGTTGTGAGCATTCGTCCGTTGGAGTCATTTTGACCGTTGAGCACATTTGAAAAATGACCTACCATGAGCTTTCCATTGCAAAGTAGAGCGTCACGTTGAGGAGCTGCATGTCTCATTTTGAGATGTACATCACGTTGTGGAGCGAGATGAATTCGTTTGAGTTTCCAGACAATCTCTTATGGTGGGTCAAGCTTTTGTCGTGGTAGCTGATGCTCGGTGTGTAATGATGTCGCCCGCCACAATTGACTCTTTCATTTGAATATGTAATCTCAACATTAAATTTCTTGTTTCACACTGCAAAATACTTAATCATTAATATGATGAAATATTAGTCATGGGTATGTTGGATCATTGGTCAAAAACTGAATTTCTGGCTTCTGGGACTCATCACGTTGAGTGAAGATTTTTCATACGTGACCTCCATTCTTAAAGATGCAACCCAAATATTTAATCTCCTGTTTTACACTTGAAATATATGTTAGTTAATGTTTAGGAACAATAACAAGTGAAAACATAATGATTGTATAACATTTAACCACGTTTGGATTGATGGCCGTGAGAGTTTGTTTCGTTTCTGTCAGGACCTCACTCGAGTGCAATATGGCTCACTCGAGTTCAGTTCATATTTTCACGTTCTGACTTCCTCTCGGGCAAGCACTCGCTGCACTTTACTCGCATCTGCTCGAGTGAATTCTCGAATCACTCGAGCACAACCAGTTATGCTCGAGTGAGTTTCATGCTTTCACGTACAATCTTCTTCTCGGGTTATCACTTCCATGACAAAACTTGTATGTGCTCGAGTGAGAAATCATCCAATGCTCGAGCATGGATCCTAGTGCTCGAGTGATGCAATTTTCTTCACGTTTCAGCTGCTTCTGGACATCACTCGCACAACATTTTCAGAGAGAAAGTTTTTGCACTCGCGGGTGATGTGGGGCCACTTTAGAAAAATTTTATTCATTTGATTCAAATGATGTATCATAAGAATGCTCTTTCCATATGCATTCCAATGCAACAAGAATCAGCTCCAAGAATATACGTTCAAATAAGCCAAAGTACCTATCCATGGAAAGCTCTTTGAGTCTACTTTTATTTGGCACTAGTCTCGTCTCAATCCGATGTGTAGTTTGTAAGTTACTTGCAAAATACCGAACCTGTGTCGAAAAGATACGGTGATTTCAGTTTCATTTTCCACGAATCATATCTCCTTCACTTGATCTTCTTTCAATGTGATCCTGGTGCCAGTTTTACGTGTTGTGAGTCCTCTTTCATATGCCACTGGTTGCGGGTCAATCCGACGTGTGGTTTGAGAGATATGATCAAAATACCAGACCTCTGTCAGACTGAATGTAAAATAGAGTAGAACAGAGTATTCACCCCGTGCTCGAGTGAATTCATCTGTGCTCGAGTGTGTTCTTCCTGTGCTCGAGTGAAACACCTCGTGCTCGAGCATAACACCTCTAGAAGTGCCAAAACTCATATATAAGTCATCTTAGCTTCGTATTAACCTATTCCAACCATCATTTGATCATAGAAACCTCCGGTATCATTATAGAAACCTCCAATATCACATCAAACAACTTGAATCTTGATATTCATGATAGATCTTCCAAGTTCTTCATTCTTCAATATCTTTCTTCTTAGTTTTCCTCTTGATAATAATTCTCCATAACCAAAGTAAGCATCTCCTTGACTATCTTCAATTTCTTCCTTCTTCTTCCTCTTGTTCATTTTCATTCATTCAATCTTCTTCATTTTTTGCTTGACTAATCTACAAAATATGTAATATAATAGTTAGTCAAAGAAATACATTATATAAACTTTTTCCTCTTATCATTTCATATCTATATTTGACATCATCAAAACTAATCATATCTAACATGTCATACATTATGATACATTGTGATGCTTGTGAAAGCTGATGCATAGTGATTACAGCATAAGCTGTTGCATTGAGATCGCAGCGAAAGCTGACGCATAATGTTTACAACCATGAGTGTTGTTGTATGTAGTGTGAGCCATATATCATTGTGAAGCTGCTTAACATGTTTATATATGCTATGCGTTTATACACTGTATGAGTGATTTGTTACTACAGAGATTCTTTTGAATCTCATTCTTTCCATTGACTAACATTTCAAGCAGGGCAAGTGGCTCCAAAGAGAAACGAACCACCAGGAGCGGCTAAGATCTTGTAGAGATGTGTTGTTAGATTGTTGGTTATCTATTTTAGACTTTGGATTACTATTTATTTTTGAAATGTAGATATTACATTGATATTGGTCATTTAATCCCCTAGTTGGAACTTATAACCCTTAGTTTATACATGTATGAAACTCGGGAGTTGCCAGGAATTTGGCTATGCACTCTGATATGTATGAATGTGATTGAACTGCACAGAGTAATTAGATTTGGAAGATGAATTTGAGACCATGTTGAACGAATTTTAGAAAAGAGATTTGAGAAAAATGTATCCGTCAGTCTCTAATTCTTTTAAATTACGTATTTTTGAATCTTAATTACGGTTATTAAGGTAGGGGATTACACCTATTAAGGCCCATATACATGCTTTTACAACACATAGAAGTTAAGCACGTGACAAAGAATGAAGATCCATGAAATTGTTGTAACATAAAGGAATAAGCTCAACAAGATGATGTACAAGGCCCATGTGCAGTCCAGAATGAAGAATTACTTAAAATACCATGTGACAAGCATGTGCCTTGGATGAGGATCATAAGTGACATCCAAGATAACTTATAAAGCATCTAGAAGGTGTCCTTAAGCATCAAATCTAATTTAATTTCATTTTTATTAGTTTCCTTTTTTTATTTGCATTAAATAAGGCATTTTGGTCAAAGATTGCTCTTGAGACTTTGTAGCTGACTTAGTCTTGAAGAATCCTCTGCTTAGAGTGTTTAGGTAGCTGACTTAGTCTTGAAGAATAAGTCATTTCCTAATTCCTTTAGGCTTGAATGGTGCTAACCAAGACAATCAATCATCATTAAGGCATCATTTATTGCAATAATGACTAGGTTTTCAAACTCTAGAGTGTTTTTTTGTGGGCTCTATATATGGCTACGTTTTTGTACTACTATTTGGGGAGACTTGAATGATAATTGAGTTTTATTTCTCTTGTGTGAGCTTTACTTGCATCCTTGTATTCTTTTTCAATTACTCTGACTGTATCAAGGATTGATCATCCTTGTGGTGTCTTATTGCTAGGGTTATAAGAGACCGGTTCTCTTAAGGTCCTACCTTTGATCATCCATCCTGTTCGTGTTTCCATACTTGTTTTCTAGCCAGTCCGTTACCCTACAACATATCAGGAGCAGGATGTGAGCGTTTGGATATCTGACAGTTTTTCATTATGAGCTGCACGTCACGTTATAGATCGGTATGAAGAAGTTGGAATATTCGACAGTCTTTCATGGTTTGTTACTTGCTTTTCGTGGTAGGTAGCCACCATTCGGTGTGTAATGATGAAGTTCACTGTAATTGACTTTCTTATTTGAATTTACGATCTGAATGTTTAATATCCTGTTTCATACTTGAAATATATGTTAGGTAAGATTTAGATATGATAACAAGTGAAAACATAAAGAATAAACAACATTTAATCATATTCAGATTGTTTGTTGTGAGTCTACTATGTTTTGCTTCTGATAAAGTCTCGCTCGAGTGCTCCAAGGCCTTACTCGAGTACATCTTCATATTTCCTCTTACGCTTCTACTTTTGTGTTGCACTTCTATGTGATTTTGAGAGAGTGCATTTTCACACTTGCAAGTGATGTGGGTCCTCACTCAAGCGCATCAGTATATCTCAGCTTCAGACTTTGTTTTTGGACAGCACTTGCAGCTAAATATTCAAGAGTGCATTTTGCACTTCTGAAGTGTTACATTCTCACTCAAGTGCAGTATAGCTCACTCTGGTGCATTTCATATTTTCATGTTTTGGGTTCCTCTTAGGCAAACACTTGCTGCTCTTCACTCGCAGGACTCGAGTGCAATCCTTCTCCTCACTCAAGTGTTACCAATCATGCTCGAGTACTCTTCATGTTTCTTTGGTCATATTTCTTCTTGGGTTAACACTTTCATGTCAATACTTGCATAATGTGGGTGCAAACCTTCACTTCACTTGAGTGCATTGTCATTCACTTGAGTGTAGCTGAAATACTTCCACTTAACAACCAATTCTAGAGAACACTCGCACCAAAATACCAAGAATGTATTTTTGTGATCATGAGTGATGTGGGGCCATGTCAGACTCAATTTATTTATTTAATTCCAAATATGGAAAATGATGTATCATAAGAAAGCTCTTGTCATATGCATTCCAATACAAAAAGAATCAACTCCCAACTCCTTGTATTCTGCAAGTTATGATTGAAAGAGTGTCTATCGCACTAGACCGCATAAGCATCAACTTTCAGAAGTCATAGCTCCTAGAATATAACTTCAAATTAGGTAAATTACCAATCCATGGAAAGTTCTTTGAGTCTAGTTTAATTTGGAACTGCTTTCATCTCAATCTAATATGTTATTTGTGAGTTATGTCCAAAATACTGAACATGTCTTGCAAAGTAATGGTGATTTCAGTGTCATCTTCCATGATTCACATCTCTTTCATCTGAGCTTCTTTCAATATGATCTTAGTGCACTTTTTTTGTGTTGTGAGTCCTCTTTCATATGCCACTAGTTTTAGGTCAATCTGACTTGTGGTTGGAGAGATATGGCCAAAATACCATATCTCTATCAGGTGGAACGAAAAATAGAGCTGAACAGAGTAGCCCCAACACTCGAGTGTGTTCATCTTACACTTGAGTGCAACACCTCTAGTGCTCGAGTGTTGAGCTCACACTCAAGTATAATTCCTCTAGAAGTGCCATAATTCATATATAATTCATCTTAGTTGTGTATTAACCCATTCCAACCATCATTTGATCATAGAAACCTCTCGTATCATCATAGAAACCTCCAGTATCACTTCTAACAGCTTGAATCTCTATATTCTCACTAGATCTTGTAATTTCTTCTTTCTTCAAAATCTTTCTTCTTGATTTCCTTCTTGATGATTACCCTCCATAGCCCAACAAGACAGCTTCTTTATTTTCTTGATTATCTTCAATCTCTGCTTGACTAATCTATAAGATATGCAACATTAAACACAGTAATTAGTCAAAATATAAATACATTATATAAACCTTTTCCTCTTATGATTTCACATCTATTTTGGCATCATCAAAACTTAATCATATCTAACACAACCTTCCTTCCCTCTCTCCTTTCGGTTATATGGGCTAAGGGAGCTAAAGCGAACCATTTCATCCATAGTGAAGGAGCAAAGAGAAAGAAGAGGTGAGCTCTATTTCTTGAGATTTAACCTTGAAGATGACTCCTATTGTAAAAAAAAACCTCTTCTTTAATCATGATCATTATGATAAGAGCTTTATTCATATGGTTTTAGATTTTCAAGAGGAAGTGTTTTGTGTACTCAAGAAAAGCTAGAGGTTGAGGAATCAAAGAACAAGCTAGAGAAAGTGATAGAGGTGAGAAAGAGCAATCTTTTGATATATATATTGTGGCCATTGGTTGAGAACTTTAATTTATGAATTTTTGTCCTAATTTTTGTGTATATAGGGTTTCAGAGAATTCATGGTATTTTGTTGATGATAATGGTGTCTTGTGTTATGGTTTCGATAATGGAATCAATTTGGGACTTGATTGGAAAGTTTAGAAATTTCTGGATTTGTGTTTAAACTTCTGCCTAAAATAGAGCTTATGAAAGAAATATGAATTTGGTTGTTTGATATTTCCATTGGATTCTATATAAAAAATTGTGTAGGGAATAGCCCCGGTAGTGAATTCTGACCTTTGGAAACATTTGTTGAAAAATTGGAAATTTTGTTAAGTGAAAATTCTGTGCAGGGCAACTTGTTTATATGGTAGCTTTGAATAACTAAATGGTGTCTAAAAGTTTTGAAACTTTCCAGTCTAATAGTACACATGCCAAGATTTAAAATGACATAAAATGGGTGTCTTTCTGATTTGTGTGCTAGAAATTATGTATTTCCAAAGTTTAAGGTTGAAATTGGAAGCTATTCTGGAACAGTATGGGAATTCGTTGGATTCTGTATTTTTGTGGTTGTAAATGGTAGTGGTTCATATTTTTTCCTATATAGAGGACTTAAAAAATTCAAGTAGGACTTGGAATCACTCCATTTCGATTTTATAGAACTAGTTATGATTTTTGGAAGTTTAGCCACGAAACAGGAATTTTCTTGGCCGTGGCCCAAAATTTCTGAACTGTTTTTGGCCGCAGCCAACACCCAATTTCAACATTTTGAACTTTTAAATGGTGGTTTCTAATCTAGCACTTCCCAACCCTTTTGGGCTTTTGTTTGAGCTTATCATAGCCACCTAAGGGACTCTAATGATAACCAACCTTAATGGTTTATAGTTATTTAAGAATTAGAATAGGGAATAACTCATCGTCCTTAATTTTGATTGATAGGAGTTGACATCTACCCTAGGTGTGAGAAACCTATGCCTCAACAGAAATAGAAAGAATAAAGTAGTGACCCTTTCTCTTATATCATGTATAATGCTTTGTATATTTATGTTTATCATTGAATTGTGATGAATGTGAATACAGTAAAAGATATCGTATATGGCTATAAAAGCTATCAAATACAGTAAAAGCTATCATATATATCTGTGAAAGCCATCGTGAATGCCACGTATATGTATATGGCTAAGAAAGCCATCGTATACAGTTGTAAATACTGTCGTGAATGTGGCGAATGTCACGAATGTGTAGGCCACTGTGTATGTTACGGTGTATGCTGCTATGAATCCTACTTTGTGATAATTTCTTACATGGTTTGCTATATTATATATCATCAAACAGAAATGCTACTACTGAGATTCGTATGAATCTCACTCTTTCTAATGACTAACCTACAGCCAGGGCAAGCAAATCAAAAGAGAAGCAGGAAACAAGGGCGACTAGCGCTCATTGTAATATCCCAAATTGTAATTAAGGGCTAATAACTTCAAAGTGATGTAATTAATGCTAATTAAACACTCTTGAAGTAAATAATGTGAATTATGATGCAAATGTGTTTGATGATGGTTTATTAAGCATTGTGACAATCAGGGGCAAAACGGTAAATTTACCGACCGATTGGACAGTTACCGAAGAGGAAACTCATTGGTAATTGATATCAATGGCTAAGATTGAATAAGCAAAGGAGTGGGATTGTGTGTGCATGTGCTCATGTGAGGGTTTAGAAGGGGGCACAAGATGTTGACACATGTCAACACAAGAACCATGGATTGAGGTCAAAGAGTCAACAATTGCAACTCCTTTCCCTCCTCCATTTTAAGTCTGCCAAGGGCCTAAGTGCACCAAAAAAATTCTGATTCCATCATCATCTTCTCACTTCTCACCTCTCCTCCATTTTCGCCAAGAACAAGCAAGAAAGGGAAAGAAGGAGCTTGAGTTTTAGGTAAGGTCTTGTCCCTAAATGCTCCACTCACCTTTATTAATATTGTTCAAGGGGTTGAGAGCTTTATTCCTATGGTTTCATATTTTTGATTAGTGGAGTTTGAGAACTTGTGGGGATTTGAAAGTGGGAGAATCAAAGGAAGGGCTTTGGGAAGAAGTTGAAGTGAGTATTTGATACCTTTTGGTATAATTGTTGTGGTCATTGGTTTGGTTTTGGGAATTTCGAATTTTTGCCCTGATTTTTGGTCTAATTTGAATGCTTGAATTGGTTAGTGTGTGGTATAGAAGGTGGTGTTAAATTGTGTCTTTGAGCCATGGGAGTTGGTTTGGAATTTTTGGAATGGAAGGAATTGCATTGTGGTGGATGGTGTGTATATTGTGTTGACATGTTAAGTTTTTGTGGAACATGTCTATGTGGATAATGAATATGGTCATTTTGATGGCTCCAATGTGTTCCTTGAGCCAAATTGTGTAAGGATAGTATGTGATTTGAAATTAGGGACCATTGGAAGCCAATTGGCAAAATCTGGAAAAATCTGGTCAATGTAAGTCTGTTCTGGACAGTCAGATGGTGTGGACGTTTTGACTGGGCAAATGATGTTGAAAAATTATGAAACTTTCCAGTCTTAAAGTTCACATCTCAAGCTTCAAAATGGACATAAACTTTGTGTCATTTCGCTTTTTGAGCTGGGAATTTGAACTGTCCAAAGTTTGGCATCAAAACTGGACCCAGTTTTGGCACAACGTTAGGGTTTTGGTAAATCTGGATTTTTGTGGTGATTTCCAGTAATGACCAATATTTGTCCTTGAAAGAGGACTTAAATAGCTTTCATTTGGCTTTGGAATCATCTTATTTCGAATTTTCCTGAATTAGTTATGATTTTTGGAAGTTCAGCCAAAAACTGGATTTTCTTGGGCCGCGGCCCGTGGATTCTGGGCTGCAGCCCAAATGTTTCTGAGCATGTCTGGACAGTTTTGGGCCGCAGCCCATGGATTTTGGGCCGCGGCCCACCCCCAAAAATATGTGTTTTGCACTTTTGAAAGGTGGTTTTGGGTATAGTCTTTCCCAACCCTTTAGGCATATGTTTAGGCCTAAAATAGCCACCTAAAGAGTCTAAATGAGAACCAACATAAAGTATTATGAAATTAGGAAACTTGGAAAAGAGATTGATTTATTGTCCCTACTTTGGTTTATAGGATTCGACATTTGCCGTCCTCGTGAGCCCACTGAGCCTGCAAACGTCAGGAAGGAACGAGGTAGTGACTTTTCTTTTGTACCATATATGATGCATTGTATGTGTGTTATATCGTTGATTTGTAATGAATTCGTATGCTGCGACATCTGTGGATTTGTGTTAGCACTGTCATTCCAATAGTCCCTGAGGAGCTAACAACGGTTCGGGTTAGGACGGTGTGCCTTCCCGGCGGAGAAAGGGGATGAGGATGAGGTGTGATATATGTGATTATGTGAGCCGAAAGGCTATTTGTGGAGGCCGACGGGCCATTTGTGAAAGCCGAATAGCTGTATGGGCTATAAGGCTATATGTATGCACTGCCACGCCAATAGTCCCTGAGTAGCTAACAACGGTTCGGGTTAGGCGGTGTGCCTTCCCGGCGGAGAAAGGGGATGAGGGTGGAGTGTGATTTGTGGTGCTGCTGCTGTATGATGATTTGCTTACATGCTGTGTGCTTATGTGTGGTATAAATGTTTTGTTACTACTGGGATTCTCTTGAATCTCATTCTTTCCTTTAACTAACCTTTCAGACAGGGCGAGTGGCTCTAAGGAGAAGCGTACGACCCGGAGCGGTTAGAATCCTGTAGGGACATTTATTTTGGTTATGTTGGTTAAACCTGTTGGACAGGGTGTCTGTATATTATGTTGGTTGTAAAGAATAGTTGAACGTAGTTGTGTAGTCCCCTATATGGAGGTTGTAAACCCTTTTTGTGTATGAATGGAACCCGGGGGTTGCCGGGATTGCTATTAGATATTCTGATATGAATGAATGTGAATTAACTGCACAGGTGATTATATTCGATAATTGAACTTGAGATCGGAATAGGAAAGAAGTTTTGAAAATTTTATAAAGTCCCTACTTCACAGGGAGTTCTAAATGAGTTTTGAACTATTCGACGGTCTCTAAACCAATTTAATTACGTAATATCGAATTATAATTACGCTATTTAAGGCAGGGGGTTACACTCATGGCTAGGGCAATAGAGTTTTATGTTTCTTAACAAGTTTTAGGATGATTGTATATGACGTAAATGTGAGATCAATGTAGTAGAGGTAGTCGAATCTATCATAGACTTCTATATTAGTTTGTAATCCCCGGTATGGGAACTAAAATAGGCGATAATACCCTATAGACCCTACTAGTTTGAGTATAACCTGAGAGTTCGTCAGGAAATTTTGTTGAGCACTCTGATATTAATGAATGGAACTAAACTGAGCAAGCCAAACATGTTTGGTAAAATGAAAATGAGACCACGTTAATCATGTTTTGAAAAGTTTTGAAAACCCACTTTATCACAGGACTAAATACTTTCTTGAAGTCGGAATCGTTAGTGTGCTGAAAATTTATTCTCTAGTCTCTAAATGATCTTTATGACACGTTTTTGAATTATATTAACGGCAATCTATGAAAGGGGTTACACCTAATGCTACTATATGATACTCATATGTGGCTAAAATACAAGTATGTGTATAAATGATGGTGTGAAATGTTGTGGACAAAACAATTTATACATGTATATGATGAATGTTGAATCTACTTCTGTGATTGAAATTGATGAGCATAAGAATAATATGATAAAATGCAGAGATATTTATTGGAATGTGATATGTAAAAACTGAATATTATGCTGCAAGTTGCTATATTTGATTATTGTGCACCATTAGTTGGAATTGATTGACATGGCAATAATCCTTGATATGACACTCCAGTGGCTGTCTAGGTAATATCCCTAATGGCGGTAACTCTACTAGAGGAAATAATGATCCCTTGTATGCTTTATAGTACTTTGGCCTATTTACATCATACTTATGAAGAGATTGTGAGAGTTACCAGTAACAAGACTAGTACTTAGCCTTTGGGTTCAATTAACTATTGATTGTTATATTTTTATTGATATTATATGCCTCTTGTCATTATATCTATTTTTTAGTCCCACCTAACACTTTATAGGTGGTGTTGGTAGATAACGTGGGTAGTGATTGCGTTACTGAGATAGTGGCCTCATCTTATTACTCTCAATGTTTTCCAAGTGAGAGCTTGAGGGGAGATGTGACTAGAAAGGCATCTTATGCTTGAGGCTACTATAACAAGTAGATATTACTTGATTTATATCTTATTGCTACTCTAGGACTGCATTTGATTTCTTACAATAAATCCATATTAATCTGCCTAGACTATTTGATTGAGATTCCATAGTGGACTGCTAGAGGACTATATTTTTACTATTTTATTTTCTATCTATTTATTTATTTGATTAAGATTTATTGACCTGGATATTTTCTTCATCATTTAAGAATATTTGTTGATTTTGATGCCTGAGTACGTTATAGGCCTAAGGTATAATATTGATACAAGGATATGTATACATTGATGCACGTGCTTATACATGATTTTAATTAACCATGATAGACTATGAGTGTTTATTTACACGATGGGGATAGGCCTTAGAGGCTTGCATGCATGTATTCCTCTATAGGGAGAGACTTGATTAAGTTAATATGTACATCTATGACATTTTAAGATTGAGATTGATATCTATATTTATGTTATGTCACACTTGACACCTCAATGGCACATGTTGGCATGTATAATGAGTTGAAACTTTGGTTACTGTGGCTTTTATCACACTCCATTACTTAATATTTTTCAAGTGATAGTTCTAGAATTCTAGAGGCTTAGATAGCTTCTTATCTTTGTATAGCCTCTTTTGTTTATTTATTGGTTTGCATTTATATACATTGCCACTTGTAGGGTTCATTTTGTATACCATGTTAAATTGTTCACTTTTGATTAAACTGTCATTAGCTAGTGTGTTGGTAGAAGGCATGAGACTTTTAGGATTGCAAGAAACTTTGATGTAGATCCACAAACATATTTTTGTAAACTTTTAATTATCACAATATGATTTGGATGTTATGCAGATATGGATTTTCATTATTGGGCTTATAGTTGAATATTATATTCTGGGCTTCAAGAAGCTCATGGTCCAAGCATTGTTGATTAATTATGGTAAAAAGGAGTTTGGTTTTAATAACCATGTTAAGTGGTTTTACTCCTTTTCAATTTAGCTTTTCAAAAGCACTTTTACAATTTACGAAGTAAGTATGTGAGAGGAACTTTATTTTGACTTGCGGAAAGAGCTTTTGAAACCATAGTTTGGGATTTTCCATGATAGCTTTTGCATTTTTTTTATCTCTTTTATATCATGGATAAGTTAATTAAGTGGTTATAATCCTTTTAATCATGATATGTGTTTTCAAATGAGTTAGTTCAATTCTTTTCTATCATGGCAAATTTCAACTTGAAGGTGGAACTCTTTAAATTGTGTTTGGTGTTTGGAAAGTTGAGATAAAAGCTTTCTATTATAGTAGACCTTCTTGTTTAAGCTTTTACTTGTCTACCAAAGCAATGATTATTATCATGAGATTTTGAATGTGTATGTGAAATTGAGGTATAAGGAAAGGACTTTACACTGAGGAGATGTGAAATTGAGGTATAAGGAAAGGACTTTACACTGAGGAGAGGCCATAAAAATTGATGCACATAATTGCCAAAAATTTTATAAACGCAAGAGATTAAATTAAATTAAATGTAATAACAAAATTAGGCATACATTCTGTCAACCCCTTAATATTTTGACATTCAACAGAGGGTTTGCACGTAGTTTAGTAGGCGCACAGGAATAGCATAAATATATTGATATAAAGACTTGATTACATTACAGGAATTCCCCACAGGGTTTATACATAATACTTACAAATCCTAAAAATAATAATAAAATCTACAAATAACCAACGTCCCTGTTTGAACTAAACCAGAACCTTTAGTTGCCACTATTTACATTTTTGCCCTTTAAGCCGCTTCCTTCAATTGGATAAATTATAATTTATGGAAAGGGTGAGATTCATACGAATATCAGTAGTGACGAGTTATCAATCATATAAAATGCGATGAATATATATGCAATGCTCCATATAGTGTACCTGAAAATTCATACTGTAACATGTTTGTGAACATTGTTCAAGGCCAAATGATTGTTTGGCCCCCTAATTGTCTCTCACCTTAACTAGGTCCTAGACCATAGCTAGGTGCTGTTCATACTGTATATATCATAGCTGGGTCCTAATAGGTCAGCTGGTGCTTGTGCTTTTCCCACACTACAGGTAGATATTGTGCCCCAAGCACTATTCATATCACAAAACACGATATCATACAACATATAAACAACCACATAGTGTATGAAAATAGAGTTACTACCTAAATTACCCTTTCCTTGCCCGCCATCGGTCCACTATCATTCGTTCGGCTTGGGCTATTGTCAAGTCCTAAAATTCCAAATTTAATATAAATGACCTATTACCATTCATGTCTTATTCTAAACTCATGTGGTTGGTTATCTATACTCAAAAATGCATATTGACCAAAATATCCCTGAGGACTCGGTCTGAGCCTCTTTGTACCCAGTTTAACTGTACTTTACAAAAATTTATGACCTAGGTTATTCCTATACAATTTTGTGTATAGAATTCATTTTTGACTTAACATTTCTCAAATTCATACTCAAATTATAGAAATACCCCTGGCAGTCACTATGTTAGGGTTTTAGGGGTAAAATTGTCTCTTCTCACTTCATATTTCATATGTTCTGTTAGATTCCAAGTTTTGATGATAACAAAAGGTAATTATGCATTTTGGTAAGAAACTTATGTTTTAAAGTCATAAACATTGATTCAATTGATTACCAAATGCATTTCACAAGGTTCAATGATGGTTGCTATGATTTTAACTGATACACTCAAGTATTGAAGCTCATACTCAAGTGAGAATCCATTTTGCACTCGAGTTGAGGAAGTGAAGCCTAAAAGTGTTTTACAGAGACTACTCAATTTAGACATTTTTCAGTAATGCTCGAGTGAGAGGCATTATACTCGAGTGTTGACCAGATATGTACTCGGCATGAAGGCACAATCTTAGAAGTTTTTGACAGAGAGCAAAGCCAAAGACAGAAAATGGTCATTGCACTCGAGAGTTTATCTTCAGTGTATTTTAGTGTTTATCTTATTTTCTCTGTATTCATATACTCTCTGAATTCATATTGTACTTCAGTGTTTATCTTATTTGCTCTATGAGAGAGTCTGTATATATTTCAAATCATATTTTCATTTGATCTCAAGGTACAAGGACTTTGAGAGGGAAGATATCCTCATGAGAGAAGTAGTTGAGAGAATTCCTAGGAGTACTTTCTGCTCGTAAGACTTACAAGGTGCAAGCAGGAGAGAACATTGCTGATTGTAAGACTTATTGGGGTATAAGCAGGAAAGAATGTTGCTGCTCATAAGACTTGCATACGTAAGCAAGAGGGAAAGGTTATAGGATTGTTTTTGCACATAAGACTTGTCATAAGGGGGAGAAAAAATTCTAGGTATTTGAATATTTCTGCTCATAGTCCATACAAGGACAATTGTTATCTTGTGGCGTTTTAAGATACCATTGAATCTTGAAATAATAGTGAAAATCTCAGTAGGTCTTGATCTCTAAGGACTAGATGTAGGATTGGGTTTTGAAAATATCAGTATAACTATTTGTGTGCTAATCTTCTCATCTCTACTATATCTATAATAATTTTCATATCACCGAATCAACCAAAAAATTTATCCTATCACCCAATTCACCATCCTCTTGGGTGAAGCTTGCCTCTTTCATTTGGTATTAGAATGAGGTCTTCTTCGAAGAGCCTAATAGCTTGAGAAGGATCCAGTAAATGACAACAATTGGTGAGAACATTCTTCTAGACAAAGCTTTTATCACTAGACCTCCTGGTTTCACTGGAGAACATTATTTGTTCTAGAAAGCTATGTTTAGAGTATTCGTGATGGCTAACGAATGCGGTCTATGGAATGTGATACAAGACAGTGATTATGTTCTAAAGAGGAAAATCGAAGATAGAGTTGTGGAAAAGAGTCCATAGGAATTTGACGATGATGACAATAGGTTAGTAACATTAAATAGTAAAGCTATTCTAATGATACAGTGTGCTCTCAGCCAGAAGGAGTATTTCTGAATCTGCACACTGCCCACAACCAAAGACATGTGGGATGCTCTTGAGATTGCTCATGAAGATATATATGGAATCAAAGAAAATAGAGTTAATACTTTGTTCATAGAGTATGATTAGTTTCAAATTAAACCTAGAGAAAGGATATCTGAATTTGATCATAGGTATACTCATCTTGTTAATAAGCTATCAACACTTGGAAAAACATTTGATCAAAATTACCAGGTAAGAAAGATCCTTAACATTCTTATGAAAGAATGGGAAGCAAAGGTGAGAGCTATCGAAGAAGCTAAAGGCGAATCAATGAAATCTGTAGTTGCTCTGTTTGGAAGTCTTTCTAAGTATGAAGGAAAGCTGAAATTCAAGAAAGAACTAGAAGAGTTTAATGACAAAAAGAAAAGAGAGGGAGGATGATTGCCAAGGTTTTAAGTAGTTAGGTGTTCTTTTTTGTTGTCATAGTGTGTCTTAGTTTAGTAGGAAGTGTGTAGCACTCATTTGAATTTTGGCGAAATTCTGATTTTCGATTCGCACTGTCTTGCTGGAACTGAAATATTTGTGCCCAGAAAATTCTGAAATTTTACACGTTAAAGTTTTTCCGCATTCTGAGCAAGACTAATAGCTTTAGCTATTAGGTCTGTTGGATTTTAGCCAAATTCGAAGGTTTGCTATATTTTTCTGAATTTTCTTTCTTTTTTGGTATTTTTCTAAGTTTTTGATTTAGTTTGTTCTTAAGGTTTTCTTTGATTTTTCTTGGTTGCTAGTGTGTTTTTGAGTTTGTTTTAGGTAGTTGTTCATTGTTGGAGTGTTTGATAGTGGTTTAGTCATTTTTTCATATTCATAGTTGTTTTGCATTCCATTTGCCATTAGAAAACAAAAAACAAAAAGAGATTTGCATTTTGTTGCTTTGCTATCATGTTCTTAGTGGCTATTATGTGGTTCATTATTGTTTTGTGGTGAGCAACTTTGCATTCTTCATCCTTGGATATTTGTTGGTTGCAACTTGAGATTTCAGGTAGCTATCACATTCTGTAAGTTGTGCTTCCAGTGACTCTACTTATATACTTGCGGTTTGAGGTACTACTCTACTTCATTGTTATACCAACTTGTTCCCCTAAAAGGTGAATTCTTACCTTGCAACTCCTATTTGCCTCTTGTCACATTGTGTTGCAGTTGTCTTGTTATTGCTGAAACTGTTCTTACTCTTTAGACACTTGAATTGTGTTGGTTGTGGTTAACTCTTTTGGTTGTCAAAGATTGGTTATCTTGGTTTCCTACAAGTTGCTAATTTTTGCTGTATACAACCATTCTTCATTTGACCATTTGACCAATTACTTTGCTGTAATTTGTGTGTCTATATGAGTCTTTCTACTGTGCATGACTAGATCTCAGAAAACTAAACTTGTGCCTTTAGATAAAGATATTGACAAGACAATTAGGTTACTTAAGAAAGGTAAGAAAGCTGAATCATCTAGTGTAGGGCTTGGACAAGTCATTGACACTGAAGTTGTTGCACATACTTGTGATAATTCTTCTCATATTGGCTCTTCGTTCATTGTAGATCACCATCTTACCATGGATCCCCCTCCAGAAGACGTGCCTCCTCCAGAAGACATGCCTCTCCTATTGGGGAACGTAGAACTATCAAGGATCTTACCTCTTCTACTGATATTTTTGATCCTTTCCTCTCTTGTCCAGAATTTAATATTAATTTTGAGTTGAAAGGTCCTTTGTTGAGTCACTTACCAAAATTTCATGGTTTTCCTGCAGATGATCCTAACAGGCACTTGAGGAATATGTACATTGTGTGCACCTCCATGAAACCAATGGGAGTTGATCTAGATGAGATGTGCCGGAAAGTCTTTCATTTCACATTGGAAAACAAAGCTAAGGAGTGGTTCTTGATGCTACCTCACCACAATCCTAATGCTTTAGCATCCTGGGACAGCTTGAAGAGTGCCTTTTTGGAAAAATACTTCCCTTCTTCAAAGATAACATCTCTCACTAGGGAAATCTTCGGTGCTAAACAAGGCCTCCATGAATCTTTTTATGAGAATTGGTGTCGTTTTCAAGAACTTCTAGCCAAGTGTCCACATTACCAAATCCCAGAAGCTCGATTGGTGCAATATTTTCATAGTGGGTTGCTTCCTCAAGATAGGAAGAGTTTGGATTCATCTTCTGGAGGCACTATTCAATTGCTTACACCTGAAGAAGCTTGGGCTTTAATTGAGAAGATAGCTAGTAATGATCAACAATTTGAAGGGTTGGATGCTAGACAAGTCCATGAGATTTCACATGCTTCAAGATCTTCAAGGGAGTATGATAATTTGTCATCCCAAATGACAGATATGAGAACTGACCTCAATAAGCTCATGGCCCATCTAAACAATGTGAACATTCATGGGTCACATTCTCAAGCTCTAGTGGCTCCTAGCTGTGACATATGTAGCTCTCACATGCATATTGCTCCTAATTGCCCACACCAACTCGGGGATGTCTCGGCTGTTTTTCAAGGGAGACAAGGACAGAATCAAAGGCCTTGGAATCCCTACTCTAATACATACAATGAGGGTTTGAGGTCCCATCCCAACTTTGGTTGGAGGAACCAGAATCAATTTCAAGGGAGTTCTTCAAATCAAGCTCCAACTCAAGGACCTTCAAACCAATCTATTCCCCAACAAACAGTGGTTGCTACACCTGAATCCCATGCTACTAAAGATGACATCTCTCAACTTCTCAAGTGTATGAACAATGTGTCATCTTCAATGGGTAACTTAGCCTCGAGATTTGATGAAGAGAGAGCTCAAACCAATTCTAAATTTTCTGACATTGGGACTAAGTTTGACACAATCTTTAACAAGTTGGAGTTGTTGGATTCTAAGAATTCTAACCTTACTTCATTTGTCACTCAAATGTCTGATAGCCTCAATGAGCAACAAGCTAAAAGTGGACAAGGGTTGCCTTCCAACACTGTGATCAATCCTAAGGATGTACATGCTATCTCTTTGAGGAGTGGTAAACAAGTGGGTAAACAAGTCCGATTTGAAGAAAATGTTGAGAGTTTCAAATCTGGAATGCATTCTAGTGATAGGCACAATGAAGAGGTTGAGGTTTCCTTGCAACCACAAGTGGAAGATATTGATGGTAGTGATGATTCTGATCAAAGCACTCATCTTGCTATTGGAAAATCTGAGAGTATGGTTGAACAGAAGCTTCTACAAAGGCGCTCTTCTCCAAATTCAAATATGGATAGCAAGCAAGGAGTGTCAACTTCCATAAATGCTAAGGTACTTGACCCTTCAACTTCTTCTTCTTCAAGTAAAAAGGAAGGTAGAAAGGTAAATCTCTCTGAAATTCCATTTCCTAATTCATATGTGCTTAGCAAAAAGGTTTCAAATGAAAAGAAATTTCTTGATATGATGGATATTTTCAGTAAGATTGAAGTTAATTTGCCTTTGCTTGATGTGTTGAAAGGAATGCCTGCTTGTGCTAAATTCTTGAAAGATTTATGTACCCAAAAGCGTAGGTGTAAACCCAATAAGTGTGTTCAGTTGAGTCCTAGTGTGTCTGCTCTATTTAAACCCCATCTCCCAATTAAGTGTAAAGACCCTGGCTCATTCACTGTTCCATGCACTATAGGTACCATGCCTTTTAGTAATGCTCTTCTTGATCTAGGAGCCGCTATAAATGTCATGCCCTACTCTGTTTACACCTCTCTTGGCCTCACAAACATCAAATCCACTAGTGTCATCCTACAACTAGCTGATCGCACTACTAGGAAACCTCATGGCTTATTGGAAGACATCTTAGTCAAGGTCAAAGACTTAGTGTTTCCTGCTGATTTTTATGTCCTAGACATGTCTATTGATGTCTCAGTTGAGGAACCATTGATTTTGGGTAGACCTTTCATGCGCACAGCTAATACTATCATTAGCATGAAGGATGGGTACATAACTATGGAAGTAGGTGATCATGTCATTCGTTTCAATGTTTATGAAGCTATGAATCACCCATTTGAGGACTACTCTCTTCTTGGCTTGAATGAGATTGATTTGGCCTTGGAAGAGGCAATTGATGAGTCTACTTTCTCATTGTGTGTGAAAAATGATTGTCATGATGATGTATGTGCTACCATTGGTTCAAATTCTTCTCCCTCTATTGATTGCGATGATGATGTGTGTAGTATTGATTGCATGTCAGTTGATAGCTCACTTTCCACTTCCAATCCTTTAATTTTTGATTTTTCTAACCTAGGTAGTACTATATCTTCATTTGATAGTTATCATGGTGTTGGGAAAGAATTATTGTGTAGCTTTGCAGAATTTGAGAATGTTAGTGAAGTGGATTCCACTTTTGGAAGTGAAGCAACATCCATTAGCACTGAATCTGCTCCTATAGACATAAGTGGAGTTATTGTTGGAGATGAGGAAAGAAATCAATGTGCTACTGATGGCACGATTGCAATTCATGGGTCTAAGCTTCACATTCCTCCATCTTACAAGTTTCAGACTTCTCCTAACCTCAAGGATGATTGTGTGAGTAACCTCACTTCTTTCCAATTATTGAAATACTTACATTCTCCTTTTGGTGATGAACTTAGTAGGTCAAAAGTCATAAATTTCTTTGGTGAGAATTTTGGAAATAATGGACAACCACATGTCAAGACTGCAACAGGGGAGACACTCAGTTCTAATCAATTACTACACTGTTGCATACCATTTCATGATGCTACTTCTCATATATTTCACTCTTTGAATGATGCAGTTGGTAGTCTAGGTTGCTTTGTGAATGAGCCACAATCTCAATCCACATCTGAACAAGGGGGACATACTTTCAATCCAACAATCATTGGGAATTCTCATAAGAAAGGGAAGTTTCTTGGTGCACTTGAGTTGAAAGAACTTTTACCTTCAATTGTGCAACCCCCTGAACTTGATTTGAAACCCCTTCCCCCTAACTTGAAGTATGCTTTTCTAGCTGAACATGATCAATTACCTGTCATTATCTCTAGTGCCTTAAGTACATCTGAGGAGTTGAGTTTACTCCATGTGTTGAAGAAACACAAGAGGGCAATAGGGTGGACTTTAGGTTACATTCCAGGTATTAACCCCACTGTGTGCACCCATAAAATACTTTTGAATGAGGGTTCTAAACCTGTGAGACAGCCCCAACGTAGACTCAACCCTCTCATCTTAGATGTAGTTAAGAAGGAGGTCACCAAACTCTTGAGTGCAGGGATCATATATCCTATTTCAGATAGTGAGTGGGTCAGTCCGGTCCAAGTTGTTCCAAAAAAGAGTGGGATAACTGTTGTGCGAAATGAGAAGAATGAACTCATTCCAACAAGAGTCCAAAACTCTTGGAGAGTTTGTATAGACTTTAGAAAGTTAAATGAAGCAACTCGAAAGGACCACTTTCCCCTCCCCTTTATAGATCAGATGCTAGAAAGATTGGCATGCAAATCACATTATTGTTTCCTTGATGGTTTTTCTGGTTATTTTCAGGTTCCTATTGCACCAGAGGATCAAGAAAAGACAACATTTACTTGCCCATTTGGGACGTTTGCATACCGAAGGATGCCTTTTGGGTTATGCAACGCTCCTGGGACATTTCAAAGATGCATGCTCTCCATTTTTAGTGACTTACTCGAACAAGGTATTGAGGTATTCATGGATGATTTGTCTATATATGGGAATTCTTTTGAAGAATGTTTGCTGAATTTGGAGAGAGCATTAGAAAAATGTGTGCAAAAGAACCTTGTGCTAAATTATGAGAAATGCCACTTCATGGTAGATCAAGGAATAGTCTTAGGCCACTTGATAAGTAAGAGGGGTATAGAAGTTGACAAATCTAAAATTGAAGTAATTTCATCTCTTCCTTATCCCTCTAACTTAAGAGAACTTAGATCTTTCTTGGGGCATGCTGGGTTTTATAGAAGATTCATTAAGGATTTTAGTAAAATAGCTTGTCCCCTATCTAAGCTTCTCCAAAAGGATGTGGATTTCATATTTGATGATGCATGCAAATTGGCTTTTGATGAAATTAAGTCTAGACTCATTTCTCCACCTATACTCATTACTCCTAATTGGGATCTTGACTTTGAGCTTTGTTGTGATGCTTCCAATAGTGCTGTTGGTGCAGTTCTAGGTCAGAAAATTGGTAAGACCTCTTGTGTTATTGCTTATGCTTCAAAAACATTGGATAAGGCTCAAATCAATTACACTACCACTGAGAAAGAGCTCTTTTCCATTGTTTTTGCACTTGAAAAGTTTAGGTCTTATCTAGTGAATTCTAAAGTGATTATCTATTCTGATCATTCTGCTGTCAAGTTCTTATCTAGGAAGACTCATACTAAGCCTCGGTTACTAAGGTGGATGCTACTACTTCAAGAATTTAACACAGAGTTTAGGGACAAGGCCGGTGCAGAAAATCTTGTTGCTGACCATCTAAGCCGCTTGCCCCTTGCTACACAGGGAGTAGTTGATGCTGAAGTTACTTGTGATGGTTTTCCTGATGCCCATCTCCTTGCTATTACACTTCATGACCCATGGTTTGCTCATATTGTGAATTATCTTGCTGCTGGGGTGTTCCCTGATTCTTTGTCTCATTTTCAGAAACAGAAGTTGAAACATGAATCTCAATATTACTTGTGGGATCCTCCTTACTTGTGGCGGCATTGTAGTGATCAAGTCATTAGGAGATGTGTGCCGGATGATGAAATTTCTTCTGTTATAACATCTTGTCATTCTTTGTTGTGTGGTGGTCACTTTGGGGCAAAGAGAACTGCTAGGAAAATCTTAGACTGTGGTTTATATTGGCCTAGCCTCTTGAAGGATTGTTATGCTTTTTGCAAAACTTGTGATGCATGCCAGCGTTTTGGGGGTTTATCTAGAAAGCATGAAATGCCGCAACAACCTATGTTGTTTTGTCAAGTTTTTGATGTTTGGGGCATTGATTTTATGGGTCCATTTCCTGTATCTCATGGATATTTGTACATTTTGTTGGCTGTTGATTATCTTACAAGGTGGATTGAGGCCATTCCTACAAGGAAAGATGATGCTTCTACTGTTATAAAATTCCTACGTACTCATATCTTTTGTAGGTTTGGTGTGCCAAGAGCAATTGTGAGTGATCGTGGCTCACATTTTTGCAACAAATTGATGGACAACTTGCTATCCAAATATGGTGTTCTCCACAAGACTTCTACCTCATACCATCCACAGACAAATGGGCAAGCTGAGGTGTCAAATAGGGAAATCAAGTATATCTTGGAGCGAATTGTCAAGCCAAGTAGGAAAGATTGGAGTCTCCGATTGGATGATGCTCTTTGGGCATATCGTACAGCTTTTAAAACTCCCATTGGCATGTCTCCTTTCCGGTTAGTCTTTGGTAAGGGTTGCCATCTACCTGTTGAGCTAGAGCATAGAGCTTACTGGGCTGTGAAGACTTGTAATATGGATCTTCAAGGCTCTGCTGAGGAAAGGATGCTTGAGATACAAGAGCTAGAAGAATTGAGGTTGGATGCATATGAAAGTTCTCGTATCTATAAGGAAAAATCCAAATTGATTCATGATCAAGGCATCTTACGGAAGCAGTTCCATGAAGGAGAGCAAGTGCTTATGTTCAAGGCAAGATTCAAGCTCAAAAATGGGAAGCTTAAAACCAAATGGCAAGGTCCCTACAAAGTGGTCAAGGTGCATAGCTTTGGATTAATAGAGCTCGAAGATCTTGCAAGTGGTGCAAAGTTTCAAGTGAATGGTCACTTGTTGAAGCACTACCATGCTAGTCATCAACCACCATAATGCCCACGGTAGTCTCTTTCCTTACCTTGTTTCTTGTTTTATTTGATGATATATGCTATTGAACAAGTGTGGGGGAAGGACTTACCAGTAGTAAAAGGTAGTTTGTTTGTTTGCATTTTTTAATTGAATAAAATCCATTGTGAATCATACCCTTATGCTTAACCTTATCCTACACTACCCTTTTCTCTTATCCTTATGCCTAATTTCTGAGAACTATTTCCACTTATGTCTTGTCCTCTCTCTCTCCTTGTGATGATGATGTGTTGTGCTTCAATCTTGAATTGGACTTCACAACATTCACTTCACCCAAGAGATAAGTGTGTCTAGGTTCTTTGTTTTTGTGCATTACATTGAGGCCAAATTATAAAAATGCTATGTTTGCATCCTTTATCAAGTTCTTATTAGCACTATTAAAAAAAAGAGTACTATTATATATTAGAAAAGAAAAAAAAATAATACAATGTGAATAGTCAAAAGAAAGAAAATAGAAAAGAAAAGAAAAAGAAGAGAAAAAGTGTAAAGAAAAAAAAAATCAAAGAAAGAAATAAAGTCACAATGGTGAAATATGTGAATTAAGTTTAGTTTTATAGTGCTAAAAGATCTAGCAAGTTATTTGGTGCAAGCATAGTATTTGTTACATTTTCCATCATTTGGCCTATTCAACATTACAACCTTACAAAGTCCTTTTGATTTATTTACACCATTGTTGCAAGTAGTGGAGAGCCTAGAAATTCTACAAGCCTATGGTAGAGTGTGGTCAAAGTGGATGTGAGTGAAAAACTACCCTCTATGAGAGAAGAGTGCAAACACTTGTCATAGTTAAGGTTTCCAATTAAGCTCATTGTAATTAAACTTTGCATTGCTTTAGCTACTTCAATTTTTGGCATGCTCATTGAATTTGGATAAGAGGATACCTTGTTATTTGACTAAGTGTAATTCTTGAAGCTTGATCTTGCCTATCCTTTAAACTTTCATCCCTCTCTTCCTATTGTGAGTTTAATGTTTTGCTCAGGAGTGCAAAAGCTTAAGTGTGGGGGAATTGATAGAGCTCAATATTTATATCTTTTTATTAATTAATCTTAGGCTTTTGTGGGACTTAATTGAATATTTTGGGCATAATCAAGTGTTAATGTGAGACTTTAATGGAAGAATAATTTGGGAATTAAAGTGGTTAAATTGTTATATTTTTAATTAATATTTGTTATTCCCATTATTCTTTAATTGTGAACAAAAGATATTACCTTTGTCAATATAATTTTGTAGGTGATGATGTGGCACAACTTGAGTGGTAAAGGAGGAGGTTAAATGAGTAAGGGCCTTGTTTGGTGGTTGCAATTTTGTATCTAATGTTAAAACACATTTTTATCTCTTATCCAAACAAGACACAACTCACTTTTAACCTAAAAACACTTGAATTACAAAGAGAAAGAAAGCAAGTGGCGGCTGGCTTAAATTAAAGAGAAGGAGCTGAAGACCGAATGAAAAAGCAGCTGAACCAAGAGGGAATTATTGAAGACAGCCGAATGGATTATTAAATGCAGCTGGACCGAGTTGAAGGGGGAGGGAATAAAAGAAAAGAAGAACCGAAAGCAAGGAGAAGGAAACCAGCCGAAATAATTGACCGAATGCACAAGAGAAGAGCTGAACTAATAGAAACAAAGGCAGTGATTAATTGAAAAGAAAAAGAGAAGAGAGGCAACACGGAAGGGAAGGAGCCGGAATTGTTGACCGGTTGATTATTCCAAGTTGCTGAACCAATGGAAAAAAGAAAACCGAGAGGGTTGAAAGGAAGAAGAGGCGCTGGATAAAATAAAGGGCTGCTGACGCGATAAGAGGGGGGAGCAGCGAATAAGGAAAGGGAGGCCGAGTGTGAAAAGGGAAAAGGAGTGTTGCGGCTGTGAAGGAGGACGCAAGTGTAAAAAAAAGGCAGATCGAGCTGTTCGGTTCTGATTATCCATGGCTAATTCCTTCTTCAATCATCAATCTTCATCCTCTTCCTCCATGTGTAGCTAAGCTTTGGTGATTTCCTTGAGTTGGGTAATGGTTTGAGCTTCTAAACTTCAATGGAATTCCTTTAAGCTCTCTTTTTAGTTCATAATTATGTAGCTTGGTTAAGTATGTAATTGTGATCTAGATTGTTATGCCAAGTGAATAAACTTGGTTATTGAGCTAGGAGTTGATTAATTAAGCTTTGTATGATTCATATTATGAGTAGGTTGAATTGTTTATTCCAACTTAGTCAAATAACAAGGTATCCTCTTATCCAAATTCAATGAGCATGCCAAAAATTGAAGTAGCTAAAGCAATGCAAAGTTTAATTACAATGAGCTTAATTGGAAACCTTAACTATGACAAGTGTTTGCACTCTTCTCTCAATTTTTATGAACCCATGTCGTGTGAGTTCACAAAATAAAACTAGGTTTAAGAATGTAGCATAGTAGCTCAACCTAGGTCGTTCTTGTGAGGAGATTAATTTCCAATTTTCTAAGTAGGAAAGTGATAAAAAGCCTTAAAGTTGTGAGAAATCATTTTTGAGAAATTGCATTTGTAAACTAATGAACTAAACTCCACTTAACCAAGTTGGAATAAACAATTCAACCTACTCATAATATGAATCATACAAAGCTTAATTAATCAACTCCTAGCTCAACAACCAAGTTTATTCACTTGGCATAACAATCTAGATCACAATTACATACTTAACCAAGCTACATAATTATGAACTAAAAAGAGAGCTTAAAGGAATTCCATTGAAGTTTAGAAGCTCAAACCATTACCCAACTCAAGGAAATCACCAAAGCTTAGCTACACATAGAGGAAGAGGATGAAGATTGATGATTGAAGAAGGAATTAGCCATGGATAATCAGAACCGAACAGCTCGATCTGCCTTTTTTTTACACTTGCGTCCTCCTTCACAGCCGCAACACTCCTTTTCCCTTTTCACACTCGGCCTCCCTTCCTTATTCGCTGCTCCCCCCTCTTATCGCGTCAGCAGCCCTTTATTTTATCCAGCGCCTCTTCTTCCTTTCAACCCTCTCGGTTTTCTTTTTTCTATTGGTTCAGCAACTTGGAATAATCAACCGGTCAACAATTCCAGCTCCTTCCCTTCCGTGTTGCCTCTCTTCTCTTTTTCTTTTCAATTAATCACTGCCTTTGTTTCTATTGGTTCAGCTCTTCTCTTGTGCATTCGGTCAATTATTTCGGCTGGTTTCCTTCTCCTTGCTTTCGGTTCTTCTTTTCTTTTATTCCCTCCCCCTTCAACTCGGTCCAGCTGCATTTAATAATCCATTCGGCTGTCTTCAATAATTCCCTCTTGGTTCAGCTGCTTTTTCATTCGGTCTTCAGCTCCTTCTCTTTAATTTAAGCCAGCCGCCACTTGCTTTCTTTCTCTTTGTAATTCAAGTGTTTTTAGGTTAAAAGTGAGTTGTGTCTTGTTTGGATAAGAGATAAAAATGTGTTTTAACATTAGATACAAAATTGCAACCACCAAACAAGGCCCTTACTCATTTAACCTCCTCCTTTACCACTCAAGTTGTGCCACATCATCACCTACAAAATTATATTGACAAAGGTAATATCTTTTGTTCACAATTAAAGAATAATGGGAATAACAAATATTAATTAAAAATATAACAATTTAACCACTTTAATTCCCAAATTATTCTTCCATTAAAGTCTCACATTAACACTTGATTATGCCCAAAATATTCAATTAAGTCCCACAAAAGCCTAAGATTAATTAATAAAAAGATATAAATATTGAGCTCTATCAAGTCGCCCTCAAAGTTATCAAGAAAGATGATTTTTTAGAAAATGAAGATGTTCTTGATGATGATGATATAGGAATTATTGTGAGGAAATTCAAGAAGTTCTATAGAAGAGGCCAAAAGAACTTCAAGAATTACCAAGGTGGACCTAGCAAGAAGGAAAATAAGGAGCAACAGATAGTATGCTACAAATGTGGAAAGCCTGGACATATCAAATCTGAATGCTTCAAAAACAAAGACAAGAAGCAGAAAAGAAAGCATACATATCATCCATATGGGGTAATAGCTCGTTAGATGAAGAAAGCGACAACGACGAAGTTGCAAATCTATGCTTGGGAGCCAAGGAAGAAGAATTGGACTCTAAGGTAAATGGCTCTAAACCTACTTATGATGAGTTATTATCTGAATATAATGTATTGCATACTGAATTCATCAAGGTAGCTAAAGAAATGATTAGTCATAAGAAGAAAGTAAACAAGTTAGAAAGAACTGTCATCTCTTTATGTGCTTTGTGTGAAGAAAATGATAAGAAAATAAGTGATTTAACAAAAATATTGGACAGATTTACTAAAGGAAGTGAAACTCTTAAAGTAATCTTGAAATCACAAAGAATCACTCATGATAAATCTGGAATTGGATATAATTTGAGCAGAATAGAAACAGAGGAAAGAAGAAGAAAGGCAGTAAGGCATACCTCAAATATTTTAAGAATTCTGTGCATACTTCAAATCCATTTGCATCATGTAATTACTATAAAGGAAAGGCCATTATACTTCATTATGTCATTTTGTCAAAGGGCAAGATTATTGGCACATACAAATGGGTTCTAAAAGGGATTCATGTACCAAGAGTAATTCATACTAACCACGAAGGACCCAAGAAAGTGTGGGTACCAAAGCTTGATCATATCACTCTAGGTATGTGTAACCTGTAACCCCCTGCCTTAATTAGCGTAATTAAGATTCAATAACGCATAGTAAAAAGGGTTAGAGATCGTCGGATAGGTCAAAACTCATTAAAACACCCACTAAGTAGTAGGGACTTTACAAAATTTTCAAAACTTTTTTCCTATTCCGGTCTCAAGTTCAATTATCGAAAATAATTACCTGTGCAGTTAATTTACATTCATTCATATCCGAATATCTAATAGCAATCCCGACAACCCCCGGTTTCCATTTATTCACTCCCAAGTTTACAATTCCCATATAGGGATTACACAACTATATTCGACTACTAATTACAACCCAAAAATAATTTACAAGATCTCTGTCCAACATGATTAACCAACATATCCACAAGAAAATGTCCTTACAGGGTTCTAACCACTCCGGGTCGCGCGCTTCTCCATGGAGCCACTCGCCCTATCTGAAAGGTTAGTTAAAGGAAAGAATGAGATTCAAGAGAATCCTAGTAGTAACAAAACATGTCTACCACACATAAGCACACAACATGTAAACAAATCATCATACAGCAGCAGCAGCACAAATCACACTTAGGGACTGTTGGCGTGGCAGTGCATACACTTATCCTTATAGCTCATATAGCTATCCGGCTTCCACAAATGGCCAGTCAGCCTTCACAAATAGCCTTTCGGCTTTTCGCATAATCACAAAGCCACACCTCATCCTTATCCCCTTTCTCCGCCGGGAAGGTATACAACCCTTACCCGATCCGTTGATAACTACTCAGGGACTATTGGTATGATGGTACTTACGTATATACACAAATGTCGCAGCATATGATTCATCACCAAGCAATGATATAACACACATACAATGCATCATATATGGTATAATAGAAAAATCACTACCTTGTTCCATTCTGACGTTTGCTAGCTTAGTGGGCTCACGAGGACGGCAGATATCAAATCCTATACACCAAAATAGGGACAATAGATCAATCTCTCTTCCAAGTTTCCAAATCTCGTAATACTTTAAGTTGGTATTCATATGAACTCTTTAGGTGACTATAATAGGCCTAAACATATCCCCAAAGGGTTGGAAGAAACTACCCAGAAGATACATTTTTCGGATGCAAAACACCAATCTTGGGCTGCCTCACTCGAGTGACAACCACCTCACCCGAATGATGCCCTCAATTGTGCTCGAGTCCCAATGAGTGAAACACAAAAAGTGTTTGCCTGAGAGAAAATCCTCAAAATATCCCTCACACTCACTCGAGCACAAGAAGCTGCACCCGAGCAATGACCTCAAGTGCACTCGAGCACCAAGAAGTGCAATACCAAGAGTGTTTGCCCAAGAGCACAGACCATTTCCAGGCAAGACCTCACTTGAGCATGCCCATGCTCACTCGAACAGGATCATATCTCACTCGCAAGTCAGGAAGTATGCTCACGGTTTTGCCTGAAGACTTAACCAAAATTCCCAGAAGTTCATATCATACTTGAATGAGATCCTCCCTCACTCGAGTGATGCCTATCAGATGCCAAATCGCAGTAACTGATATGGTTTTCCAGAATTGACCATTTGGCTACCAATGGTCCTAAGACTTGTTCTAAAACTCATTCTCACTCATTATATCAAAAAGAACCCATTGGTAAACCCAAAACAACTAAATTCCTACTCAAATAACACATTCTCATCTCTAGGTTACAAGATCTTCCAAAACCACCATTTACCAAATTCCTCTTTCAAATCCAAACCAAAACCATTGACTCCTATACACTATTTGACATCTATTTCACCCAATTACATCACTTAATTCATATATTCTAAAATCATAAGAAATCAGGGCAAAAATCCAGAATTTATCAAAACCAAACCAATGGCTAAAATATTCATACCAAAATGCACTAAATGATTACCTTTTTAACTTGGTAAGATCAAATCTCTATTTTCCCAACTTTAAAATTTGTGAGAACTCCAAACCACCACCTTTCACAATTCTGAAAATATAGCAAGGAAGCTCTCAACCTCTTGAACAAATTTATTGAAGAGGCTTTAAGCATACACAAGCAATTACTCACCTAAAAGAAAGTTTTTCTCTTTCTCTTTCTTGGTTCAGCTGCACCGAATAGAGAGAATGGAGAGAGAGAAATGAGATATTGATGAAATACAAATTTTTCATACTCCCCATGCACTTAGCCGACTTGAGAGGGAGAGAGGATGAGTTTGAAAATGTTGACTTCATCCATGGCCCTCAAGATGCCACTTGTCAACTTCTTGAGCTTCCTTCCATGGTTTCATATACTCTCATACACACTTGATTCCACCTCTTGTTCTTTCAATCCTAGCTATTGATCTTGATTACTAAGGAGTTTCCTATCCCGTAATTGACCAATCAATCAGTAAATTTACCATTTTACCCCTGATTGCCATGACACATCTATCATAATTATCAAACACCTTTTACATCACAATATATTATTTACTTCAAAAGTGCTTAATTATCATTAATTACATCACTTTGAAGTTATTAACCCTTAATTACAATTTGGAATATTACAATTCTCCCCCCAAAAATTAAATTTCGTCCTCAAAATTTGTTACACTACTTGAGCCATAAACTCCGGATACATTCTACGCATATCTTCTTCTGCTTCCCAAGTTGCTTCCCTCTGAGTCATTCCCTTCTAGTTCATCTTCACAAACGGAATACTCCGATGTTTGAGCCGTCACTCCTCTCGGTCAATGATCTGCTCTGGCTGTATATTTTCCCAAAATAGGATGTTATATATAATGGATGTATATTTTCCCAAAATAGGGGATTACATATCCAAAATAATATTTACATCCCAAAATATATACAATAATCCCAAGCTAAAATAGATAACCAACAGTCCAAAATGTAAAACATCTCTACAAGGTCCTAACCACTCCTGGTTGCCCGCTTCTCCTTGGAGCCGTTTGCCCTGTCTGATAGTTAGTCAAAGGAAAGAATGAGATTCAAAAGAATCCCAGTAGTAACAAATTACTCATACAGTATGTAAACACATAGCATGTAAGGTCATGTTCAGCAGCAACACAATGATTGATGGCTCACGCCACAAACGACAACCCTTACAGCTGTAATCACAATGCGATAGCTTTCACTGTAATCTCTATGCCCGCTTTCACGGTAAACACTATGCAGCAGCATCACAAGGCACAAAGCATCACAAAGCTTAACAAGGCGTCATAAGGCATCACAAAGTAGCAATAACAACACAATGCATGACAAACATACATACAATGATTCACACACATTATAAGAGAAAGAGTCACTACCTAGTTCTGTCCTGACGTTCCTTGACATAGTGGGCTCACGAGTCTGGCAAATGTCAAATCCTATAACCAAATTAGGGATAACCAATCAATCTCTTTTTCAAATATATATTTCTATAATACACTAGGTTGGTTATTGTAACCCGCTGCCTTGATAACTGTAATTATGATTCCAAAATGCGTACTTAAAATGGATTAGAGACCAATGGATAACTAAAACTCATTTCAATCCCTTCAATACGGTAGGGTTTTCACAAATTTCTTCAAAAAACCCTTTCCTATCGTAGTTTCCATTTTAAAGTCTAATATAATTACCATGTGTAGTTAAATCACATTTATATATATCAGAGTGTATAACAAAAATCCCGGCAACCCCCGGGTTTCATTCATTCACTAAGGGTTTATAGTTTTCCATATAAGGGATTACACAACTATATCCAAAATAGTATTTACATCCCAAATCAAAATGGATAACCAACACCTAAAATCAGATATCTCCAAGGAGTCCTAACCGCTCTTGGTTGTTTGCTTCCCCGTGGAACTACCTACCCTATCTGTAGATTTAACAATGGAAAGAATGAGATTCAAAAGAATCCCAGTAGTAACAAATCACTCATACAATATATAAACACAAAACATGTAAACAACCATCAACAGTAGCAGTAACAACAACACAATGATACATAGCTTTCACCACAAACAACAGCACTCAAGGCTGTATACATAATCACCACAGCTTACGCTGTATAACGACATCTTTCGCTGTATAACAAAAGCTTTCGTTGTATAATGCTAGCTTGTACTGGATAGTGACAGCTATCACCAACTATATAGGCAGCAACATCAGAAATCCTCACAAAACAATGATACACATACATACAATAATTTACACATAGCATAAGAGAAGAGTCACTATCTGGTTCTTTCAAACGTGCTCTAGCACGGGTCATTCACGATTAGGGCAACTGTCAAACCCTATAGATCAAAATCAAGAACGGCGGATTAATTCTCTACTCCAAATTCTTACTTTCATCATACTTAAAGTCAGTTATCATTTAGACTCTTTAGGTGGCTATTAGAAGCCCCAAACATATGCCTAAAAGGTTGGGAAAGATCATACTAAAAACCACCTTTCAAAAATTGAAAAATACTGATTTTTGGGGGTTGGCCACAGCCCAAGAATCCACTAGCCACGGCCTAAAATAGGTCAGAAACATTTGGGCCATGGCCCAGAATTGGCTGGCCGTGGCCAAGAAAATCCTGTTTCCTAGCTGAACTTCCAAAAATCATAACTAATTCCAGAGAAATCAAATGAGGTGATTCTAAAGCCAAATGAAATATATTTAAGTCCTCTTCATAAGAAAAATATAAACCATTACCAGAAATCACTACACAATTACAAAATTACACAAAATCCAATACTGTTCCAAAACAGAGTCCAGTTTCAATACCAAACTTTGGGCAGTCATTACTCCAAGCACATAAAATGAAATGACACAAATTATATGTCCATTTTGAAGCTTGGAATGTGAACTTTAAGATAGGAAAGTTTGAGAATTTTTAGATGGCATTTTCCCATTCAAAATGTCCAGACAATCTGACCGCCCTGTACATAACTTTAAGGAACATAATTTCATTTTTTCTGCCATTGTTTCCAATGGTTCCAAATTCACAACAAATACCATTCCCACACCAATTTTCACAAGGAATCCATTAGAAACACCAAAATAATCAAATTTAACTCACATTGACATGTTTCACAAGAGACACAACATGTCACACACTAACACCATTCAACACTCATAATGCCATTCCTTTCTATTTAAGGTTCCAAACCAATTCTATTGGCACCAAAACACAAAATGACACCTATTCCAATACCAAATCATCATGCAATCCAAAAGACCCTAATGGCACAAAAATTAGTGCTAAAATCCAGAAATTCCAAGTTCATCCAATAAGCCCAATCAAAATGTCAAAATGCAACACTTTCTTACCTCTTCCTCTTTCCAAAGCTAGTTCTTGAATTCTTCAACTTTTAATTTTTCTTAAGCTCTCAAACTCTTTCTTTCAAAAATATAAAACCATTAAGATGATGCCCTCATTAATATGATCAAAGTTAAAGAAGAGCATTTGAGCTAAAGAAGTCATCTACATAGCCAAACTCTCACCTTTTCTTTTCTCTTTCCTCTTCTTGTTGAAAGAAAATGGTGCTGTTGGGAGAGAGAAAATGAGATGGAGATGATGATCTAAAATTTTCCCTTCAATTGCTTAATGGACGTCCTAAATGAGATAGGGAAGAGAAAAACCAAATTTTGATACTTTGACTATAATCCATGGTTCTCATGAAGCCAAGTGTCATGATCTTGTTCCTCCTCCCAACTCCTTCCATGTTCATGCAAGCATAGGATCACTCTCTCATAATTTATTGATCTCTTGACATTTAATACCAACCACTGATCTTCAATTTACCAATGAGTTTCCTCTTCGGTAACTGACCAACCGGTTGGTAACTTTTCTTTTTACCTGTTTTGCCCCTGATTAAGGCAATCTCTACGAATTACCTCTGAACGCATTTTTAGGGTTCATATCACTCAACTATACGCCCTCCCTCTTATTTAACTCAATTTAGATGTTAATCCACTATTGAACTTAAATATAGAGTTTAGGCACGATTAGAACACGTTTGAATCAAAATTCACATTGTATTCTTCAAAAGTGCTTAGTTACAATAATTACAATCACTTTCAAAGTCATTAGCCCTTAATCCCATTTTTAGGTCATTACAATTATCATTCAAACTCCTTAGGTGGCTATTAAATGTTTACACATATGCCAAAAGGGTTGGGAGAAACTACCCTGAAGATCCCTTATTCAGAAGCAGAATATTGGTTTTTGGCTGACTCACTCGAGTAAGATGATGTCACTCGAGTGATGAGAGACTTGCACTCGGTGAGAATGGCTCTTACTAGCGAGTGTTAGACAGTGAGCAACAATAATGGACAAAAAGTGCTCACATAACTCAAGCATGAGGGATCACACTAGAGTGATGACTCCAAATTTACTCGGGTCACTAAAAGTGGAATACCAGAAGTGACAACCCGAGAGCATAGACACTTTAGAGGAAGAAGATCACTCGATCACAACCTTTAGCACTTAGGTGAGAAGACTACACTTGTATGTGTCATAACACACTCTTGAAAATTGTCCTGTGAGTGCATACCCGAGACGCAACCCTAAAACATGAACTCACACCTTCACCCGAGTGAACCCATGCTCACTCGAGTAATCACCAATATCACTCGTGAGTTAAGAAGTACACTCTTGCTTTTTATCAGACAACCAGGTGAAATGCAGAAGTCAAAGGGAAATTATAGCACAGCACTCAAGTGACACCCTCCTCACTCGAGTAATGCTCATCAGATTACCAAATCGCAATAACTGACAGAAATTCCCAAATTTGCCAAAACTGATCCCAATGGTTCCCAAACTCAACACAAAGCTCATTCCCACTTAAAATTTCATAAGGAACCCATTGGTAACCTCAAAATACTCAAAAACCCATCCTACCCATAATCTTACTCTTGGGTCTTTATAACACATACAATACCCAATTTCCTTCAACTCACTTCCAAAATTCAAAACCATATCCAACACTCAAATAACTTCACAACAAACCAATTCCAACATCATTCACCATGTAATTCATGCATTCAAAGATTGGCATAAAACTAGGGCAAATTCCAGAATTTATCAAACTTAACCAAAAATCATAATAAATATACCAAAATAATCCAAATGCTCACCTCTTCAATTTGCCAAAGCCAAAACCTTGATTTTCAAACTTCCAAACTACCACCTTTCAAAATTCTGAAACTATCAAGATGAAGCTCTTAATGAGGTGTGCAATATTAGAGAATAGGTCTAGAGCATTAGAAATCAATAAAGGCATCAAAATCTCACCTTTCTTCCTCTCTTTTCACCTTAGGTCACCGGAAATAGAGGAATAGGGAGAGAAAGATGATGCGATGATGGAGATGATGATGATGATAAAGGCAAACATATATTTTTCCCTTCCCAAAGCTCACCACCGAACAAGAGAGAGTAAAAAGAGAAAAGTGAATGTTTAATTTATGTGCATGATCCTTTGGTCCACAAAATGCCACTTGACATAATCCTGCTTACTTCCTCCATAGGCTCACATAGATGCAAACCATATAATTCTGACCCATCGACAATGAATCTCAACCATTGATCTTTAATCACTAATGAGTTTCCTCTTTGGTAACTGGCCCATTGGTTGGTAAATTTCCAATTTTAGCATTTTTCCCCTGATTTTCACTATGATTATTAAATCATCACCATGAACATTTATATCAAATTTGCATCACATTTATCCAAAAGTGTTTAATTACACTAATTACAATCAATTTCAAAGTTATTAGCCCTTAATCTCAAATTGGATCATTACAGTATGTCTCAAAGCATCACAGGCAAACAAGTGGTACATTGATAGTGAATGCTTAATTTACATGATTGGTGATAGAAATAAGTTTACCATATTGGAAACCAGAGGAGGAGGAAAGATAACTTTTGGAGGTAAGCAATCTGGACGCATTGCTGGAATTGGTGAACTAGGAAAATTTGATGGTGTTCAAATTAATGATGTATATTATGTTGAAGGATTATGCCACAACCTCCTAAGTGTGAGTCAAAACACTGACAAAGATAACTGGGTAATCTTTGATTCAGAGCAATGCTTGATAGTAAACAAGAAGGATATACCACTTAACAAAGAGTCCATCAAAGCAAAGATCCAAGCATAAAGGAACGGTAACTATTATACTATTGATTTAAATTCAAATTCTTCTAAAAATTGTTTTCTTAGCAAGTCAGAGGAAGTTGGTTATGGCATAAGCGTCTGGCTCATGTTAACATGAATCAACTTAACAAACTGATTAGAAAAGATTTGTTGGTCTTCCTAAACTTAAATTCAAAGATGACAATATTTATGATGTGTGTCAAAAAGGCAAACAAACTAAATCTTCTTTCAAAACAAAGTATGAGATTTCTACTTCCACGCCTTTACAATTACTTCATATGGATTTGGTAGGTCAACGAGAGAAAAATGTTTTAGAGGAAATCTATATACCTTATTAATTATCAATAATTTTATAAGATTTACATGACTATATTTATTACTTCAAAAGATGAAACATTTGTTAAATTTATTATGTTTACTAAGAAGGTCCAAAATGAGAAAAGTATTTATATTGTCTCTATCAGGACAGACCATGGAGGAGAATTTGATAATTAACTCTTTGAAGATGTAATGCCCAAAATTTTGATTAAGGGCTAATTGCATTTATTGAGAATGTTTTTGTGAATTAAAGTTGAATTGAGACCGAATTAATCCTTGTGTTTTAGCATAATTATGTAAGAAAGTAATTTTGGACTAAAATAAGAAGGAATGGCGCAGGGAGAAAGGAAAAAGAATTAGAATATATGTTATATGGAAATTCTTGTAAATGTGCCATAATCAGGGGAAAATTTGGAAGAATGGAAAATTTACCGGTCAAATAGTCAATGATTAATGATGAAATTAATTACTAACTAAAAGAAATGAGGTGTGTGACTAAATGGTTAATAGGGCTAGTTAAAGTAACCAAATAGTTACTTACTTTATGAGAACCAATGAAAATTAGACACTTGGCAAGATGGGATGATAAGAGAGTTTATTGGAAAGTCAAAGTAATCATATTTTATCACTTTCCCTCTCTCTCTCCCTCTCTCTTATGCGTATGGGCATGGGAATGGGCAGAATTTCTACCTTCTTCTTCATCATCTTCATTATCACACATTTTCTCTCTCTCTTGCTCTCTCCATTTTCGTTCAACAAGAAGGAAGAAAGAGAAAAGAAAAGCTAGATATTAAGATAAGATCTTGACCTCAAATGCCAAAACCTCCTTCTATAATCTTGTTCTACTTGTTGAGAGGTTTCATCCTATGGTTTTATATTTTCCATTGGTGGTATTTTGAGCACTCAAGAAAATCTAGAGGTTGAAAAAGCAAGGAACACCTTTGAGAAAGTTGTAAAGGTGAGTGAGATGAACACTTTAATATAAGTTTTGTGGCCATTTGATTAAGTCTTGAAATTCTAGAATTTTACCCTATTTTTAAAAATTAGGGTAATTGAGAGTTTAGTATAATGTGGTCATAGAAATGGTGCTTTGTATTGTATTTTAGAAAGATAGAAGCGAATTGAACCTTGAGAGCAAAGTTGGGCAATTTTGGATTTTTGTGTTGAATATATGCCAAAAACAGAACATGTTAAAGGAATTAGAATTTGGTTGTTTTGATGTTTCCATTGGATTCCTTGTGAAAAATTGTGTGGAAGTAGTGTTGGATGTGAATTTTGAACCATTGGAAACTTAGGTTTAAAAGTTGCAAGTTTTGGTTAATAAAAACTCTATGCAGGCAGTCAGTTTACATGGATGTTTTGAATGGGTAAATGGTGAAAAAAAATTCTGAAAATTTTTGGTAGACATGCCAAGCTTTAATTTGATATATTATAGAGGTTATTTGGGATGTGTGTGCTGGGATTTATGAATTTCCAAAGTTTGATGTCAAAACTGGGATCAATTTTGTAACAGTAAGGAGAATTGTTGAATTCTGTATTTTTGTGGTTATAGACTGCAATGATTTAATTTTTCCTATAAAGAGGACATAAATAGCTTTCCATTGGCTTTAGAATCATCCCATTTCGATTTTTCTACAATTATTTATGATTTTTGGAAGCTCAGCCTAGAAACTAAAAGTTTCTTGGCCGTAGCCCAAAAGCTTCTGACTTGCTTTTGGCCGTAGCCAGAAGACTCTTTGCTACAGCCAAAAACTCTCTGACCTAATTTTGCCCAAAACTAAACGTCATTGAGCATAGCCCAAAAGTTTCTTACCTATTTTTGGCCACGGCCAACACTTAAAAATCAGAACCTTTTACTATCTAAGGTAGTCTTTGAGATAATACATCCCAATCTTTTAGGCCTTTAATTGGGCTTCTAGTAGCCACCTAAAGGTCTTAAAGGTTAACCAACTCTAAGTGTTTTGGAATCTAGTTTTAGATCAGAGAGTAACTCTTTGTTCTTAATTATGGTTCTAGGATTTGATATTTGCCCTGCTCGTGACAGACCAGTGCTAGAGCAAACGTTGAAAGATCAAGGTAGTGACCTTTCTCTTATGTTGTATATGGTACAATGTTTGCATGACTTATCATTATGTTGTCGTTGTGAAATATGTTTTACAAAACCTTGCTGTTGTGAAATATGTGGATGTGAAATATGCCGTTGTGCATGTAGCGTGAGCAATTCAGCATGAGCAGTTGTAGGGGGTGATGTATGTCACACCTACCCCTGTTGTTGTAACTGCCGCTACAATTGTCGTTATGGGTTGTGGAATTATGAATTGCCACTGTTGAGAAACATATTGGTGTGGCTTGAAATATGTCGTTGTAAGTTGTAGCGTGAGTAGTCATAGGGGTGATGCACGTCACACCTACCCCTGTCATTGTAACTACCATTGTAATTGTCGTTGTTGTGTTGTGGTATTGTAAATTACCCACTATTGAGAAACATGTTGGTGGGCTATGTTGTTGTGGAATGTGTCATATGAAATCTTGCTGTGATGAAATACATTGATGTATGATATGTCGTTGTGCATTATAGTGTGCACACACCTACCATTGCCCTTGTAAATGACGTTGTTCTATTGTTGTATTGTGATTTGCTTACATGCTTTGTGGTTGTATATACTATGAGTGAATTGTTACTACTGGAATTCTTTTGAATCTCACTCTTTCCAATTAACAATTTTAGCCAGGGCAAGTGGGTCAAGGGACAAGCAAGTGAAATAAGGCGACTAGGATTGCCAATGTAGTCTTAGCTTTTGGTTTTTGGTTATCATTTTAGACAATTGTATATATTGGATTGACCATAGATTTACAGTTATTGTGTAATCCCCGGTATGGGAAATTGAGATGGGCAATGATGCCCTGTAAAACCCTTTGATTAATGATATTATCCCAGGTGAATGTCAGGAATTTGGCCTGCACTCTGATATTGTGTTTGTGACAAACCGAACAGGCCAAATGTTTTTATTTCAAAATGAATGGGGATCTTATTTTATAGGTTTTGTAAAAAGTTTTTAGTTATCCTTGATCTCTCATTTATATATTAAATGTGTTTAAACACTAATGATATCCTTAATGACGATGGGGGTTACAGAAGACTTTTGTAACAATGAGGGAATAGATCACAACTTCTTTGCACCTAGAATGCCTCAACAAAATGGAGTAGTAGAAAGGAAGAATAGAGTCCTCATAGAAATGGCAAGGGCAATACTCAATGAAAAAGAGATGTCACAAGTGTTCTGCGCGGATCAATGAGTATTGCATGCTATATCTCAAATCAAGCATATATTCACAAGTCACTTGGAAAGACACCATATGAACTCTACAAAGGGAGAAAGCCAAACCTTGCTTATTTACATTTCTTTAGATATAAGTGCTTCACTCACAACAATGGTAAAAAAACTTGGAAATTTCTAAGCTTATGCAAGGGGAGTTTAAAATGTCCATGATGGGAGAATTAAACTTTTTTCTTGGACTTCAAATCAAACAATGAAGGAATGGGATATTTATATCTCAGACTAAATATTTAAAGGAGTTATTGAAGAAGTACGAGATGGAAAATGCCAATAGAGCTGATACTCCTATGAGCTCTACAGCTCTACTGGATACTGATGTAAAAGGCCCTGATTTCAACATCACCAAATATAGAAGAATGATTGGTTGATTACTCTATCTAACAGCAAGTAGGCTGGATATACAATTAGTATTGGAATGTGTGCAAGGTATCAATATGCTCCTAAGGTGTCACATGCAAAAACTGTAAAATGAATCTTGAAATACCTAGGAGACACTGCAAAACTTGGCCTATGATATCTAAAAGGGGGAAAGGAATATTTCATGGCCTATTCAGATTCAAATCATGGAGGATATAAAACTGATAGAAAAAGTATTAGTGGACAATATCAATTTTGTGGAGGTTATTTGGTATCATGGTTCAGCAAGAAGCAAAACACAGTGTCATTATCATCCACTGAAGGTAAATATATAGCTGCAACAAGCTATTATTCTCAAGTACTATGGTTGAAGCAACAACTTCATGACTTAGGAATATACTTGAAAGAGATACCTATATACTATGACAACACTAGCACTATTAGCTTGGCTAAAAATCCTGTACAATATTCAAGAACAAAGTACATAGATATCCGACATCATTTCATATGAGATCATGTACAGAAGAAAGATGTCAAAGTAGAATTCATTCCTACTCATTTTCAACTCACCGATATATTCACAAAGCCAATTGCCAAAGATCAACGTTTATATATACAAAGAGAATGGGAATGGTTAATCCCAATGAGTTGTAAGTGTTTCTTGGTAATTATTGTGCTTAATATGTGTGTTGATGATAACCATACTAACTTAAGCATCAGAGTAAGTAGAAGTCTATTTTGCAGGATTGTCACTCGAGTGTAGGGCATATTATCACTCAAGGCATATATGAACTCTTGAGTGCAAGTCTAACTCATATGCTCTATTTCAAGCTTGCAAAACATAGGCTAATAGAGAAGATAGATGTAATACCCCGAATTTTGAGATTCGAGGCTAGAGAATAAGCCTGAGATTAGTGGATTGCTAAGCCCCGGTTTAGCAAGATCCCAAATTGTGATCAAGGGTTAATGACTCCAAAAGTGGATGTCATTAGTGATAAATGAACCCTTTTGGAGATTATGGTGTGATTTGACACCCGATGTGATTCGTATGTGTTGTGGGTACCTGAAACCCTATATTTAAGTTCAATTATGGATTAACATGTAAATTGACTTAAAATAGAGGGGAGGGCGCATTGTGGAAGAAAAGGAATGATATGGTGTGTTTGGTGGTGATTCAAGAGGAATTGCCGAAATCAGGGGCAAAACGGTAAAGTTACCGACCAATTGGTCAGTTACCGAAGAGGAAACTCATTGGTAACTTCAAGATGAATGGTTAGGATTGATTTGTGCAAGAGATCAAGGGGGGAATCCCATGTATGTGTGCCTTGGTGAGCTCATGGAGGTGTGGCAAGATCTTGACACTTGGCACAATGTAGGCCCTTGGATTGGTCAAAAGTGTCAACACCTCTTCCCTCTTTCCTCTCCATTTTAGGTCGGTTTTGGGGGCCTTTGAACTCCAAAATCTGATCCCTTTCTCTCTCATTTTGCAGCCATGGACGTCCAAGAGGAGGGAGGAAAGAGAAATCAAAAGGTGAGATTTTGGTTGGCTTCTTGCCCTCTAATGCTCAATTCATCTTCTATAAAGTTGTTCATAGTGATGAGAGCTTCATTGCTATGGTTTTAGATTTGTGAGAGAAGGTGTTTGAGAGCTTGAAGAATTTGGGAAGTGGAGGAATCAAAGAATTGGCATTGGGAAGAGGAAGAGGTGAGTATTTGATGACTATTGACCTAACTATTGTGGTTATTGGTTGAGTATTGTGAATTGAGAATTTGCCCTGATTTTATGGTATTTTCATATGGAATGTGAATGGTAGAATTGGATGTTGTTTTGTGTTGAAAATGGTGTCATGTTGTGGTATTTAATCATTGGAATTGGTTTGAATCGGATTGGACACAATGGTTGCAAAACTGGAAATTCAGTCCAGTGTGAATTCTGTCTGGGCAGTCTGCTTGTGTTGCCATTTTTAATGGGGAAATGATGTCAGAAAATTCTGAAACTTTCCAGTCTTGAAGTTCACATCTTAAGCTTCAAAATGGATATATAATATGTGTCATTTCGTTTTGTGAACTGGGATTTATGTTTGTCCAAAGTTTGAGGACGAAACTGGATTCTATTTTGGAGCAATGTTGGATTTTGTGTAACTCTGGATTTGTGTGGTGATTTCTAATAATGGCCAATATTTTTCCTGTGAAGAGGACTTGAATAGCTTTCATTTAGCTTTGGGTTCACCTCATTTAGATTTTTTTGGAATTAGTTATGAATTTCCTAAGTTGCCTTGGCTGCAGCAGAAAATCCTGGCTGCAACGCAAAAGTTTCTGTGAGCGTTTTGGCCGCAGCCAGAAATTCTTGGCTGCAGCCAAAAACCTTCTGTGCGTGTTCTGGCTGCAGCCAAAGGATTCTTGGCTGCAGCCAACCCCCATTTTCAGCATTTTGAGATTTTGAAAGATGATTTCCAACCTAGTACGTCCCAATCCTTTAAGCTTTCGTTGAGCTTATTTTAGCCACCTAAAGGGTGTGAATGATAACCAACCTTAAGTAATATGGAAGTAAGGATTTGGAATAGAGAATAACCCTATGTCCTTGCTTTGGTTATAGGGTTGATGTAAGCCCTGGTTGTGGTTCGATGTTCATTTTGTTCGTGAGCAGCTATGCTGGAGCTTACGTGGAAAGAGTGTAGGGAACATATCTCTTCTGCTTGTATTTGATATATGTGTTAGTGTGTTAGTGCATGTCTTAGTTTTGCATAATTATGTGTAATTTGAAGCTATGTTTCAATTTATGCTATGGCCATAGGTATATTGTTCGAAGCATTGAGCTTGCAAATTGTCATTGTGTTATCATGAGTTATGTGATGCAAGCATATCATGCATTAAACATTTATCATACATGCATATTGATATTGTTTTCCTACTGAGATTCTCTCGAATCGCACCCTCCCCTGCTAACCTTTCAGACAGGGTAGTAGATCAAGGATGGAGCATACAGCTAAGGATGATGAGGACTTCCTTCGGGTTGTCATTCTGATAGTTGGTTATCATCCTGGATGGGATATTTGAATTTGGATGTGTACATATGGATGAGTATATTTGGTTATGTATTTGAAATGAGTTATTGGATATTTGAATATGAATGAGAAAGATTTGTGTAATCCCTATATGAGGGCTTGTATGGGCAAATGTGCCCTATAAAGCTTGAGTTAATATATGGAAACCGGGATTACCGGGATTATTATATTGTGTACTCTGATATATTTAAATGTGATTTATTTTGTGTAGTAATTATATTCGGAATGTGAATGTGAGACCAGGTTATGAATGATTTCAACAGGTATTTATGAAAACCCCGTCTGGTAGATGGGTTTGTAAAATGTAGTTTTGCTTCTTATTGGTCTCTATTTCACTTTAATCGTGTATTTCGGATATAATTACGGCAGGGGGTTACAATAGAAGTACTAAGAGCATACTTAAAATTCAAAGGGTATGTTGCATCTCACTCGAGTATAGGAAGAACACACCAGAAAGTGAGGGAAAAACTCTCGAGTACCACAAGTACAAACTTATAAATCATCTTCGAAGCATGGTTTACTCAAGTGATCTTGGAGGACTTGAGACAAAGATGAAGATCACAATAAAATACACTCAAACCAGGTACGAATTTACAAGTTTTCTTGAATTTTTCTGTCTCACTCGAGCACAGTAATAGGTGACTCGAGTGCATAACTATGAACACTTGAGTGCTTAGATTTCTTACTCGACTATCGGGGTCTATATCAATTACGTGACAACTCAAATGGGGCACTCTTTCTTCTCACTCGAAAGTGTCTCTTCACTCATCCGTTAGACCTCTTTACTTCCGGTCGTTACCCACCGATAAAACACCTCAAATCCTTTTGATTTTGGATTGCAACTCTTCAATCATCTCTAAAAGGTCAGATTTTTCTATTTAAACTCCTCATCCCTAAACTTCCAAAATCTCACTGAAGCTTTCACAGTCAATTTTGATCTTCAATCCTTTTTTAATCTCACAAAATAGTTAGAACAAAGGTTCCTTAAGTTTCTCAAAAGTCTCCTACTCCTCTACTTTCTCACTCTGCCGCCAGTGAGTTTGCAACACCGTGGGTGACACAGACTCTAACTCTAACTCTGACACCTTCACCTTCTTATACACCAACACCTCCTTTAAAACCAAATATTACCAAGAAAAGGACAAACCCAGCTAAAAAGAAACATCCAAAGCCGAAGGTAGTTAAAGAGGCTCAACCACCTCTGAAGAAAACAAAGGGAGTCATCTTTAAGGAGCCCATTGTTACACGTTCTCAATCAAAGGAGGTGCAAGGATGAGGAACGGGGGAAGACAAAGAAGTTCCATAAGAGTCTTCCTCTGACAATTCCTTCAATATACAACTCTATGAAATAATAAAGAAATCAAAGTTGGATACTTTGGTTGGCAAGATTGCCTCCTAAGCCAGTGCCTCTTCATCTCATCATGTGGGGCAGTCTAGTCATGCTGGTACTCAGTCCAGAGAACCATTCACTTCTTAGGCTCTGGAGGAAGACTAACAAGAAACAATCTTTTCAGAAGTCTTTAACACCCAGAAACTGGAGCAACTTAATCAGAAGAATAACACTGAATTTGCTCAATATAGCTTCTGCCCTGTGGTATATGTGGATTTAGATTATCTGAGTGCAAAATATGGCTGGAATTTCTGACCATTCCTGAACTTCTATGAATCATGGTTGATTATGCACTTGCCTTATCCGCCCACTGTTGTAAGAACACTTTACTGTAATATGAAAGTGCATAACATTGTATCCAGAACTGAAGAGAAAATAGAGGAAAGAATATCCACTATTGTTAGAGGCCAAACATTATGGTATCCCCTTCTATCATCAACCACATTCCTAGCTATGTAGCTCTTCTTAGCAATCCACCCTCATTCTTACCAAATAACTACCTAACGACCTAATGGGACCCCTCATTTTCAAACCCATTGATATGTCTGATTCTCATCATGTCCTTCACTATATTTATACCTAGAGTATCATCAATAAGTCCAAAAACTTTACCCACTTTATCTAGATAGATTACTACTTGTTGACATCCTTTTTAGCTAGCCAACAGAGGGATATTGGAGAGTTAATTTTTAGTGAGACAAGAAGATTTCGATTTTCTTCATCCAGATCTACCACAATACTATACCGCCAACTTGTCTCTCTCATTCTTTAGTACAACAAAGTTTGGTACTTGGAGGGAACCGAAAGGGTAAGGATTCCAATGTTTGGCTATACATAATTGACACATATGGGGATCACTCTTCCGGTTAGTAAGACCAAGGTTACATTCAGAGAGAACCCACACCAACGAGAGGTGATGAGGCTCAGTTTTCAACACAAGGTCCATCTCCACCTTCATCATTCCTTAATTCTTCTTTTCAGGATTATTTGTCTGATGTAATCAACGAAGTAGTTACTAGTCTAAAACTGGAATTGCTTAATGAATATGAGAAACTGGTCAACAAAATGGAATTTCAAGTCACCAAGTTGGTTGACAAGGCAAATGCTAACTTGTTAGAACTGACTGACACCCAAGAGGGGGTGAATTGGGTGTAAGTTAAAAACTTAAGAACTATAAAAGTCTTTTCGGATCTTAGTGGAAGCAATAAATATGAAAGTAATGAATCATAAATCAACGGGAAGATTAAATAATTTAAACTGGAAATATAAGAGCTTAGGGAAGAGAATATGCAAATTGTGATTTATCCTGGTTCGATCCAATCTTTGATGGCCTACGTCTAGTCCCCAGGCTCCTCCTGAGATTTTCAAATCCACTATTTTCTTGTTTAATCCAGGCATAAGAAAAGCCTTTACAAAGTTCTCACCAAGATACTCCCCCTTACAACAAATCTTACGAGCAGAGCAATCCTGAAGATCTTTCCTTCCTACTTACCCGTGCAAGTCTTACAAGAAGTAACGTTCTCTACTGCTAGCACCTTATAAGTCTTACAAACAGAAAGTCTTATTGGCGGTTCTCTCTACACTTCCCCATAAGGAAATCAACCCACTCAAGGTCCCTCTACCTTGAGATCAATTCAGAAATATAGTTGAAAGTGTTTACAGACTCTCTCACATAGTAGATATAATAAACACTGAAGTACAATACAAATAATCTCTCTCACTCAAATATACATGATATAGAAAATAGATAAGAACAGAGAGAAGTTGGATTGGAGTAGATGATTCATGATCTTTTCATTTTTCTCGTTGGTGTTGTTGAACTCTGAATGTTCTTCTATTTATAGTTGAAGAAGATTGATGACTGTTTCAGCATTTCAACATATTCGTTAGAGTATGGCTGCTTCTTTTGTTCGTTTTGAAAAACTAGCCGTTAGAATATTTGACGCTTGGCTTCCATAAAGTCAACTTTTATCTCTTCTCATCATCTCTTCATTGTATTCCTGGAGAAATGCATTAAACACTAATATAATCAAGTGTTAGAGTGATTGGAAGCAAGAAGAGTAAGTTACATAAACATTCCCATGATTTTCAAAATCTTTGGATATGTTGTTGGTCACGTTACTCGAGTGGTTACTCGAGTAATCCTCTCTTTTCTTTTGGTTACTCGAGTGATCCCTCGAGTAATAATTCAAATAACTTTGTAGATTACTCGAGTGCTCCCTTGAGTAATGTTGTCCAACTCTTGGATGAGAGTAATTCCAACATTATTACTCGAGTGATCCCTCGAGTAATTCCTTTCAAAATCTGGCCGAGAGCATTTCTTCTCTGATTACTCGAGTGGCCCCTCGAGTAATGTCTCAAATAACTCTGCAGATTACTCGACTGATCCCTTCGAGTAATCCTACTCAATTCTTGATAGAGAGCTTACTTGAACAAATTCTCAAACATTACTCAAGTGGTCCCTCGAATGAGATTTCAAATAACTCTGCATATTACTCTAGTGATCCCTTCAAGTGAATTCTTGATTTTGATTTGAAACATGGAAAAATACATATCATCAGAAAGCCCTCATCATCTACATTCCAATGCAACAAGAATCACCTCCAAACTCATTTTGTGATATGAAAAGCAAAATAATAATGGTTAAGAAAAATATATCATGATGTAAGTCAATTATTCCTTGCATCATATGTGTTGCTACGTCTTGAAACCCTAATTGCCATGGTTTCATTGCATCACAATAATAATTTGTGAAGAATTTATTTATAATAATAACAATCATTTACTTTTTTTTAATTATTTGACTACTCTACTCCCAAAAGGAGAGACTTTCTTTCTATTGCTTGCTCTCCTAATTCAGGAAGACAAAAATTTCCAATTGGGTTTACCAACCAAGAAAGACAAAGGAAAAGAAATATGCACAAAGGAAAGAACTTATTTCTCAAGAGAAATGTACCTAAACTGACCTACTAATAGATAGAATTCCATAAAGACCTAGCTAAGATACTTTTTGAATGACTTGATTGATCGTACTATACTAGATAGACCATAATACTTTCATATGCTATTTTTGATCAAATCCTGTACTTGACATGTAAAGAAATAAACAACAGTCTATCTTTATAGAGAAAAAACCAATAAATTGAGCACCAAAGCTGGTGTGTATTAGGTTGAGTGTCTTTAAACCTTTTCCTTTTATATTTTAGTGAAATAAGCAGTCTAGTCCCCAGAAACAGAGTGATTCCATTTAGGGTTCGGTGGAGAGGATTTAAAAGTGAATTAGATGTTGGAGGTGGATTGAAAAGTTGTAACTGATGTTTTAAGTGTATAACGGCTAGAATCAAGTGGGTATGGCATTTTGAGTGAAGAGACGTTCAAGTGAGAGTAAATGAGTGTGTCGTTTGAGCTTTTGGACTGAAAGTTATAAATGCTTAATACTCGAGTATGACTTCAACACACGAGTGTTACAGACAAATTTAAGTAAGCTATAATTGCATACTGAGTTTGAGTATGACTTGTAGACACCTAAATGTACTTCCTTTTTCTTATATCTTTGTACTCAAGTCCTCCAAGGTCACTTTAGTAAACCATACTTTTATCTCTAGTGTTTCTGCAGTGTTCTTCCTAAACTCAAGTTTGTCACATGAACTTTCAAGTTGACACTCGAGTGTGAGTATGCAACTCGAGTATGTGACAAAACTGTTGTTGAACTTAAGTGTTCATGAGAGTTCATGTACTTTCTATTTATCCCTATTTTACCAACAGAAAGCAGAACTTGTTAACTTCAGTCTAAACTCGAGTGTTCATCTTGAACTCGAGTTTTAAACCAAAAAGTTGAATATGACCTGAGTGCTTATATGAAACTCAAGTGTCATTAAAATGACTTGAGTTTTCCTTAATGTTCATTCACCCCTGTCTTAAAAATCATATATAGAATATTCTGAAACTTCCAGAACTTGAGCTTTCTTGTGAAACTCGAGTGTTATATCAAAAGTGCAATTGGACTCGAGTTCATATCAAAAGTTCATGTACCTACAAAACAAACTTCTACATGTTTGCTAAGAAGGTTCAAAAAGAGAAAGGTATTTCTATTGTCTCTATCAGGACAGACCATAGAGGAGAATTTGATAATCAACTTTTTGAATACTTTTACAATAACGAGGGAATAGATCACAACTTTTTTGCACCTAGAATGCCACAGCAAGATGTAGTAGTAGAAAGGAAGAACAGAGTTCTCACTAAATTGACAAGGGCAATACTTAAATGAAAAAGAAATGTCACAAGTGTTCTGGGTGGATGCTATGAGTACTACATGCTATATTTCAAATCGAGCATATATTCGCAAGTCACTTGGAAAGATATCATATAAACTCTATAAAAGGAGAAACCTAAATCTTGCTCATCTACATATCTTCGAATGCAAGTGCTTCATTCACAACAACGGGAAAGAAAACTTAGGTAAATTTGATTCAAAGTCTGATGAAGGTTTATTTCTAGGATATTCTAATAGAAGTAAAGCATATAGAGTCTTTAATAAAAGACATGTACTATTGAATAATCCATTCTTGTTGTGTTTGATGAACTTGATTCGCAGATAAATCATTTTGATGAAGAAGAAATAGATTTGATAAAGAAAATTAAAACTATTTCAAATCAGAATGATTTTGAAAGAAATGATTTTCAAAATAAAGAAGGTATCGATGATCATGCTCAGCCAAAAGCATGGAGACATATTAAAGATCATCTAATCGATCAAGTAATTGGAGATAGTCATGAAGGTGTCAAAACCACAAATAGAATTCTTAATGAGGTAACTTTTTCTGCTTTTATTTCTGAGATTGAAACTTCTAATATTGAAGAAGCTTTATCTAACAATGATTGGGTGATTGCTATGCAAGAAGAATTAAATCAATTCCAAAGAAATCAAGTTTGGGATTTGGTACCTCGACCTAAAGATCACTCGGTTATAGGAACCAAATGGGTTTTCAAAAACAAACTTGATGAATCAGCAATCATTGTGAGAAACTGATGAACCCATGTCGTGCAAGTTCACAAAATTAAACTAGATTTGAAAATGTAGCATAGTAGCTCAACCTAGGTCGTTCTTGTGAGGAGATTAATTTCCAAGTTTCTAAGTAGTAAAGTAATAAAAAACCTTAAAGTTATGAGAAATCATTTTGAGAATTTCATTTTTAAACTAATAAAGTAAACTAAGCTAAAACAATATTTTTGTATTTTTTTTTTGTTTTCAAGACAAAGAAGCAAATGTAATTGAAATTAATAATAGAAACAAGATAAATTCAATTAACTAATATAATGATGAAATGTGATTCCCTTGAGTTGGGGTTTTAGTCTTCATTGCTTGCTAATGATTTGAATTCCATAATGAGCCAAGAGGATGGAACTAAGCTACCACTAGCTCCATACTTGCAATAATCATTTAGTTCATTCAACCGAAGCAATTAAATGAATACTACCAATGAATAGTGACTCAAGGAGATGAATAACTAACTTCCAATTATAAATTGTAATTATCATTACAACAATTAAAAATATTTAGTTTAATCATTTAAATCCACTTAACCAAGTTGGAATAAACAATTTAACCTACTCCTATTATGAATCATACAAAGCTTAATTAATCAACTCCTAGCGCAACCACCAAGTTTATTGACTTGGCATAGAACAATCTAGATCACAATTACATACTTAACCAAGCTACATAATCATGAACTAAAAAGAGAGCTTAAAGGAATTCCATTGAAGTTTAGAATCTCAAACCATTACATAACTCAAGCAAATCACAAAAACTTTAGCTACTCATGGAAGAGGAGGAAGAAAATGAAGCTTGAAGAAATGATGAACAAGCAGCCATGAAGAACTAAGATGCAACATCCTCCTCTTCTATTCGGTCATTCCCCTTTTTCTCTTCACAACCACCACACATGCTTCCTTTTCTCTATATCGCCTACTTCTCCCTTCTTGTTTTCCTTTTCATACGGTGCTCTCCCTTTTCCTGCTCACACACAGCCGCCAAACCCTTGTTTATTCTCACTTGGTCCCACTCATTCATGGTTAGCCTCTTCTATTCGATGAATTTGGCCCAGCTCATCCCTTTCTCTTTTAATTCTCTTTCGGTCCACCTCCCTCCTTTCTTCATTTATTCCCTCTCTTTTGGCCCACTTCTCCAATTTTATCCTGCTCATCTATTCGGTCATTTGGCTTCTTCTTTTTTTCTCTTCAATAATTCGATGCTCTCCTCCATTTCATACTATTCGGTCCAACTTGCTTCTTTTCTTCAAGTCCTAATTTCAACTCGGTCCCACTCTTCTCCAATTGCTCCAGCTTGCTTTCCTTTCTTTAATTCATCGGTCCAGCAGCCTCTTAATTTAGTCAACCCCCCTTTTTCATGTTTTTTTCAATTCGGTCCAATCATCCACACATGCTCCAGCTTGCTTCTCCAATTGTGTTTAGGTTAAAATGTGAGTTGTGCCTTATTTGGATAAGAGGCAAGAATCTATTTTGGCATTAGGCATATAATTGCAACTACCAAATAAGGCCCTTACTCATCTAACCTCCTCTTAGAAAAAATGTGAAAATAAATTATACTCGTGTGATGTTCCACTCTTGTCCTTCATTAAGCTCTAAAATAACATCTTTGACCTTGAACACTTGACAAAAGTTGTGTCACATCATCACCTACAAAATTATATTCACAAAGGTAATATCTTTTGCTCACAATTAAAGAACAATGGGAATAACAAATATTAATTAAAAATATAATAATTTAACCACTTTAATTCCCAAATTATTCTTTCACTAAAATCTCACATTTACACTTGATTATGCCCAAAATATTCAATTAAGTCCCACAAAAGCCTAAGATTTATTAATAAAAAGATATAAATATTGAGCTCTATCAGAAACAAAGCAAGATTGGTTGCCAAAGGCTATCATCAAGAAGAAGATATTGATTATGAGGAAACATATGCTCCAGTGGCAAGATCGGAAACATTATGAGTACTCTTAGCCTTTGCTTGCATTAAAGGTTTTAAACTTTATCAAATGGATGTGAAAAGTGTTTTTCTAAATGGTTATATTATAGAAGAAGTATATGTAGAAAAACCTCCTAGTTTTGAAGATTAAACAAAACCTGATCATATTTTCAAACTTAGAAAGCTTTGTATTGTTTAAAACAAGCACCCAGAGCTTTGTATGAAAGACTAAGCAAGTTTCTTCTTGATCAAAACTTTGTCAGAGGAAAAGTAAATACAACTCTTTTAATCAAACATAACATAAATGATCTTCTAATTGTTCAAATTTATGTTGATGATATTATTTTCGGTGCTACTAACGAATATCTTTGTCAAGAATATGTAGGGAGAATTTGAAATGTCCATGATGGGTGAATTAAACTTCTTTCTTGGACTTCAAATCAAGCAAAAGAAGAATGAGATATTTGTATCTCAAACAAAATATTTGAAAGAAGTATTGAAGAAGTACGGAATGGACAATGCTAATGGAGCTGATACCCCCAATGAGTTCTATAATATTGTTAGATGCTGACGTAAAAGGTCCAGACTTTAACATCACCAAATATAGAGCAATATTGATTCATTACTCTATCTAACAGCAAGCAGGCTGGATCTATAATTTAGTGTTGGAATGTGTGCAAGGTCTCAATCTGCTCCTAAGGTATCACATGCAGAGACTGTAAAAAGAATTTTCAAATACCTAGGAGACATTGCAGAACTTGGCCTATGGTATCCAAAAAGAGGAAATGAATATTTGATGACCTATTCAGATTCAGATCATGGAGGATATTAAACTGACAGGAAAAGTACTAGTGGTCAATGTCAATTCCTTGGAGGATCTCTGGTATCATGGTTTAGCAAGAAGCATAACACAGTTTCATTATCTTCCACTGAAGCTAAATATATAGCTGTAGCAAGTTGTTGTTCTCAAGTACTAAGGTTGAAGTAACAACTTTAGGATTTAGTGATATACTTAAAGGAGATACCAATTTACTGTGACAACACTAGCACCATTAGTTTGGCTAAGAATTCTGTACAACATTCAAGAACCAAGCACATAGATATCCGACATCACTTCATTTAAGATCATGTACAAAGAAAGGATGTTAAAGTAGAATTCATACCGACACACCTTCAACACACTGACATATTCACAAACTTGATAGCTAAAGATCAATTCTTATATATACGAAGAGAATTGGGAATGGTTAATCCTAATAAGTTGTAAGTTTTTCTTGTTAATTACTATGTTTAATGTAAGTTTTGATGATAATCATACTGACTTAGGCATCAGAGTATATAGAAAATATATTTACAGGTTTATAACTCAAGTGTTGGATGGCTCACTTGAGTGCAAGGCATCTTATCACTTGAGTCAGAGATAAATTCTCGAGTGTGGAACCATATCATATACTCTGTTTCTAGCTATGTAAAATAGGGATTAACAGAGTATGTAAGAACTCTTGGAACTCACTCAAGCATACCAAAAGTGTCAGACCTTACTCGGGTGAGGGAAGTTTTAGTACAAGCGTTTCACCTAAAAGGGGGGTGAATTGGGTGATACCAGAAATTTTGTTGCGTATTAGAAAATTGACAGAATATTTAAAGCAGTTGAGAGCAAAGAGAAATATCACCGAAGTGAACACTGTGTTAGATCTCATGTTTTGATGATAACAAAAGAATGGGTTGAAAAGCAAATGTTTAATAATCAACCTTTGAACTAAGTAATGACAGGAATAAGCTTTACTTGAAGTGAGCATGGAAATAGTGAAGATTGGCCAAGAGAAAATGCTGAGGAACTTGATCAGAAGTGCATTTTCTAAGTCATTACTCGAGGCGCTACTCGAGTAATGAGCCAAAACTTGAAGTAACCAAGCAAAACTTCCAGTTACCTGCCACCATTACTCGAGGCGCTACTCGAGTAACCAGGTAAAAACTTGGAGTTGCTCTCGGCCTGCTAATGTTACTCGAGGAGGTACTCGAGTAACCAGGTAAAACTTCCAGTTGCCATCAAGTTTTCCACATGATACTTGAAGAGCTACTCGAGTACCTTTGTTTCCTAAAATATGGACCTCTCGGCATTTTGTACTACTGCTAATGTTACTCGAGGAGCTACTCGAGTAACCAGGTCAGAAACTTCCAGTTTGCCTTCAAGTTTTCCATGATACTCGAGGAGCTACTCGAGTAACCGTGTATTTGAAAATGTGTAACTCTCGGCACTTTGTACCACTGCCAATGTTACTCAAGGAGCTACTCGAGTAACAGACTAAGGTAAGTGAAAACTTGAGGTTGGTACCGGATTAACTTGATTTCTTCTTATTTCATCATCCTCGAGTACTTACTCTAGTATACAAGTTTTTCATGGTTTATATTAAGTGGATTCCTCGAGTATGTACCCCAGTATGCTCAAATATTTTCAAAGGAAACTTCAAGTCATTACCCGGGTAAGTCATGTTCAAATATCTCCGTTACTCGAGGTGCTACCCGAGTAACCTATGCAAAAATTAGTGCATTACTCGAGGAGCTACTCGAGTAATGAGGTAAGTGCTCTCGGCATTTTAATCCTGCCAACATTATTGGAGTAGAGCATCGAGTAATCAAAAGTTTTTCAAAGGATTACTCGAGGTGTTACCCGAGTAACTCATAAAGTTGTGAGTGTATTACTCGAGTAGCTACCCGAGTAAATAACTATTCCAAAGGTTTGAAATTTAGTTTACTCCATGCACTACCCGAGTAATCTTATACTTGATCATTAACTTGCAGTTGATAAATGATTTCCCGATGTTACTCGAGGAGCTACTCGAGTAAACTTCAAGGGTTACTCGAGGAGCTACTCGAGTAAGCATACCCAGAAATTTAGAAATCATTCAAACGTTCATTGATTTGTTTCCTTTATGATTTACCTTTTATTGTATTAGTATTCTTAGTCTATTTACAGATAAACAATGAAGGAATCACTTCAAGAGATGAAAGTCAAATCAAACGTTCAAATGCCAACCACCGCCAACGGATATTTTTCAAAAACTTGAAAAGTCAACAGTGGCTGCGCACTCACCAACGGACGAAAGGAAGTGTTCCAACGGTCATCACCAACATATCTATATATATGGGAACCTTCAAACAGAGAAGAACAACTAAGCATCCATACGAACGTATCATTAAGTTCATTGCTCTGTTTTCACGTTGAAATTGTATTCATATGCTTCAGTGATGATCATTTACTCTTTGTGAGAGATATTTCATTCAAACTCAATATTTGTTATTGAGATAACTTAAGGTTGTGGAACCTTGAGTTGGGATTGGATTACAACCTGTAAGGGGGAGCGAGTGTCCAGGTGTAAGGAACTTGCTTGTACTGAGGTGCCAAGAACCCACTGAATCTTGGAAGTTATAGTGAAACTCTCAGAGAAGCTCTGAGGACTGGACGTAGGTCAAAGTGGTTGTGACCGAACCAGTATAACTCCCGGTGTACACTTCGGTGATATTTCTCCTTACTCATTACTGTTTTAATTCTTTTGTCAAAGTTTTATATTTTCGGAAGAAATTTCAGTATCACCCAATTCACCCCCCTCTTGGGTGAAACGCTTGATCTTACATTTGGTATCAGAGCGTAGGTCTTCTTGTTAAGGTATAACAACCTAAGAAGGATCCAATGGCAAGCATGGGTGAAGGAATTCTTCCCGACGGAGCATCCATCACTAGACCTCCCGGTTTCAATGGAGAACACTTTTCTTTCTGGAAAGCAAAATTCAGAGTGTTCGTGATGGCTACTGAATATGGGCTATGGGATGTAATCGAGAGTGGAAATTATCAACCTACAAAGACTGTAGATTCTCAGAAAATTCCAAAGACGCCAGCGGAATATGATGAGAATGACAAGAAACTTATCACTCTCAATAGCAAGGCAATTCTGATGTTACAAAGCTCCTTGAGTCAAAATGAATACTTCAGAATCTGCACACTCCCAACAGCAAAGGAAATGTGGGAAGCTCTGGAAATAGCTCATGAAGGAACTTCGGGAATAAAGGAGAATCGAATCAACACCTTGATCACATAATTCGATCTACTTCGAATGAAATCAGGTGAGTCAATTTCTGAATTCGAACTTAGATATACTCATCTTGTTAATCAACTTGCAGCACTTGGAAAAGTATATGATCAAAATATCCAAGTACGAAAGATTTTGAATATTCTTTCTAAAGAGTGGGAGGCCAAAGTCACTGCGATAGAAGAGGCAAAAGGAGAATCAATGAGATCAGTTGCTTCTCTATTTGGAAGTCTTTCTGAATATGAAAGCAAATTAAAGTTCAAACGGGAACTAGATGACATCAGTGACAAAAGAAAGAAAGGCTTAGCACTAAAAGCGAAAGAAGAAAATCAAGATGAAGATGAGGAGTTTGATGATGATGAAATGGGCTTAATCATAAAACGATTCAGAAAGTTCTACAAGAAAGGTCAAGGCTTCAAACACTTTCAAAAAGGAGGAACTAGCAACAAAGACCATATCATTTGCTATGAATGTGGAAAACCAGGACATATCAAATCAGAATGTCCAGAGCTCAATCAAAAGAGCAAAGAAAAGAGAAAAGGCAAATTCTTTAACAAAAAGAAGGCCTTTGTATCTGCTATATGGGGAGATAGTTCCTCAGACGAAGAAAGTGATGAGGAAGAAGTAGCCAATATATGTCTTGTTGCTCAAGAAGAAACGGAAGAAGAGGTAAATGATTCTGAACCTACCTATGATGAATTACTCTCTGAATATAATGCTTTACATTCTGAATTCATCAAAGTAGTTAAAGATTTAATTGTTTTCAAAAAGAAAAACAAAGCTCTTGAAATTGAACTTAAAGAAAGTTCAGAAAAGAATTGTGAAAATTGTTCTTCGTTGAAAAAGAAAAACATTGATCTCACAAAAACTCTTGAAAAATTTACCAAAGGAAGTGAGATGCTAAGTGTGATTTTAAAAGAACAACGATTTGTAAATGACCGATCTGGTATTGGATATGATCCAAAAACAGATAAAAGGACAGGTAAAAAGAAAGTAGGAGGAAAGCCATATTTAAATTATTTCCAACATTCTGTGCATATATCAAATCCTTTTGCATTTTGTAATTACTGCAACAGAAAAGGTCATTATACCTCTTCATGCATTCATAAAAAGAAAAGAACAATAGGAACCTACAAATGGGTACCTAAAGGCACATATGTTCAGAAAATCATTTATACTAACCCAAAAGGACCTAAAAAGAAGTGGGTACCTAAGACTTAGTCATTTGATTACAGGTATGTCTTAAAGCATCCAAAAATAACAAGTGGTTCATAGACAGTGGATGCTCTAGACATATGACCGGAGATTTTGAAAGTTTTACCACATTGCAACCTAAGGAAGGTGGAAAGGTAAAATTTGGAGGAAATCAATCCGGAAAAATAGCAGGAATTGGTGAAATCAAAAATGACAAAGGCATACAAATCAAAGATGTATATTACGTTGAAGGCTTGTGTCATAATTTGCTGAGCGTAAGTCAAAGTGCAGATAAAGACAACTGGATAATATTTGATTCAGAGGAATGTCTAATTATCAACAAGAATGACTTACAGCTTGATAAGAAAAATATCAAGGCTAAGCTCAGAGCAAAAAGGGAAGGTAACTGCTATACTCTAGATATTAGTAGAAATGAATCTGAAAATTGTTTTCTGAGTAATACCGATGAAAGTTGGCTATGGCATAAGAGATTGGCTCATGTCAATATGCATCAACTAGGTAAACTACTCAAAAAGGATTTAGTGCTTGGTTTACCTAAAGTAAATTTCAAAAACGATTTGATTTGTGACGCATGTCAAAAGGGTAAACAAACTAAATCATCTTTCAAATTGAAAAATGAGATTTCAACAAATAGACCACTTCGATTATTACATATGGATTTAGTTGGTCCAGCAAGAGTAAAAAGTCTTGGTGGTAACCTATATTCATTGGTTATTGTTGATGATTTCTCTAGATTTACATGGGTTATCTTTCTATCGTCAAAGGATGAAACCTTTGAGGAATTTATTGTTTTTGCCAAGAAAGTGCAAAATGAGAAAGGTATGTCAATTGCAGGTATTAGGACCGATCATGGTGGAGAATTTGAAAATCAAGCTTTTGAAGAATATTATGATACTAATGGTATTGATCACAATTTCTCTGCTCCAAGGACGCCTCAACAAAATGGAGTTGTGGAACGCAAGAATAGAGTGCTTACTGAAATGGCTAGAACAATGTTAAATGAAAAGAACATGTCTCAAGTTTTCTGGGCTGATGCCATGAGTACAGCATGCTATATTTCAAATAGAGCCTATATCAGAACGAAACTTGGAAAGACACCATACGAGCTATACAAAGGAAGGAAGCCAAACATTGCTCATCTACACATCTTCGGTTGTAAGTGTTTCATTCATAATAATGGTAAAGATAACTTGGGAAAATTTGATTCTAAAACTGATGAAGGAATTTTCCTAGGATATTCTAACCGAAGTAAAGCATATAGAATTTTCAATAAAAGAACTTGTGTTGTTGAAGAATCAATTCATGTTGTATTTGATGAATTTGAATCTTCTGACAAAACCATTGATGAAGAACAGGAAGTTGTTTTAAATCAAGAAAATGGTCAATCTATTTCTAAGTCTCTTATTCTAGAGGTTGATGAAACTAAGGATGAAGAGCAATCCCTAGGTCAACCTAAAGCCTGGAAATACAATAGAAGTCATCCCTTAGATCAAGTCATAGGAGATGTGAATGAAGGGATCAAAACCAGAAATAGAGTTTTCAATGAAGTAAGTTTTTCTGCATTCATTTCTGAGATTGAACCTTCTAACATTGATGAAGCCCTATCAGACAATGATTGGGTCATAGCAATGCAAGAAGAACTAAATCAATTTGAAAGGAATCAAGTTTGGGATTTGGTGCCCCGACCCAAAGATCATACGATCATTGGTACTAAATGGGTATTCAAAAACAAACTTGATGAATCTGCAATTATTGTCAGAAACAAGGCAAGATTGGTGGCCAAAGGCTATAATCAGGAAGAAGGAATTGATTATGAGGAAACGTATGCTCCAGTGGCTAGATTGGAAGCTATACGTGTACTCTTAGCCTTTGCATGCATCAAAGGATTCAAACTCTATCAAATGGATGTTAAGAGTGCTTTTCTAAATGGTTACATCATGGAAGAAGTGTATGTAGAACAACCTCCAGGTTTTGAGGATGTCACTAAACCTGACCATGTTTTCAAACTTAAAAAGGCCTTATATGGTTTAAAACAAGCTCCTAGAGCCTGGTATGAAAGGCTTAGTAAGTTTCTCATCGATCAAGTTTTGTACGGGGAAAAGTTGATACAACATTATTTATAAATCGAAAACGTGATGATATTTTAATTGTTCAAATATATGTTGATGATATTGTTTTCGGTGCTACTAATGAATCTATGTGTAAAGAATTTTCTGAGATAATGCAGGGAGAGTTTGAGATGTCAATGATGGGAGAATTGAATTTCTTTCTTGGTTTGCAAATCAAACAAAGAAAGAATGGAATCTTCATATCTCAAACAAAGTATTTAAAAGAGCTATTGAAGAAGTATGGAATGGATGAAGCTAATGGCTCAGACACGCCTATGAGCTCAACAACGTTGCTTGATGCTGATGTCAAAGGGAAAGACTACAATATCACAAGATATAGAGGAATGATTAGATCATTACTCTATCTCACGGCAAGCAGACCAGACATCCAATTTAGTGTTGGCATATGTGCAAGATATCAATCGGCGCCAAAGGAATCACATGCTGAAACGGTCAAACGAATCTTTAGATACCTTGCTGACACACCAGAATTGGGTCTGTGGTATCCCAAAGGAAGAAGTGAATATTTAATCGCTTACTCTGATTCTGATCATGGAGGATACAAGACAGACAGAAAGAGCACCAGTGGACAAGGGCAATTCCTTGGAGGATCTCTTGTATCATGGTTCAGCAAGAAACAAAATACAGTGTCTCTTTCGTCAACGGAAGCCGAATATGTTGCAGTCTCAAGTTGTTGTGCACAAGTGATATGGTTAAAACAACAACTACAAGACCTTGGTATTTATCTCAAAGAAATACCAATCTATTGTGACAACACTAGTACGATAAGCTTGGCAAAGAATCCAGTTCAACACTCTAGAACCAAGCATATCGATGTCAGACATCACTTCATCAGAGATCATGTCCAAAAGAAAGATGTGAAAGTGATATTCATTCCTACTCATCTTCAATTAGCCGATATCTTCACAAAACCCCTTGCAAAAGATCAATTTCTATACATTAGAAGAGAATTGGGAATGGTAAATCCCAATGAGTTATAAGTAATTTCAGCATTTCATAATATTAGATGAAGTCATTTAATAATGTTTTGATGATTACTAACTTAAGCATCGGAGTATGTAGAAATGTGTTTTGCAGGAAGAAAGAAACTCTGTTTTGGGAAACAAAAACAGAGATAATCAGAGGACACATTTACTGGAGTACCAACTTGAAGTAATGTGTGACAGAAAAGCAATACCCGAGGAGCAACTTGAAGTAAAGAAGCACTTTACTCGAGTATGTACTCGAGTAATGGCCCCCAAAACTGGAAGTAACGGATCAAGTTACTTGATTTTCAAATGTAACGGTTCAGATTTCAAAGAAATGAAGAGTCAGAAATGGAGAAGCTATTTACTCGAGGTAGCCCTCGAGTAAACTTGAAGCTTACTCGAGGCAGGCCTCGAGTAATATCGGAGCTCAGATTCTCAAAGTGTTGAATAATGACTCAAATCTGAATCAAATGGACTATGAATGATCGAGGGAACATCCATGGATAATTACTATATTATTCATGCCAGGTACGTAATTTAAATGGATTATTTTTGAATTTTCTGCATGAACACTCGAGGAAGGCCTCGAGTAAACTTGAATGTTACTCGAGTAAGGCCTCGAGTAAAGTCGGGATTTAGGTCTTTATCTTGCGCAAACTTGGTCATTTCCACAAAATCTCCTCGAGTAAATCACTATACACCCTTTCAAAAACTTTTCCCAATCGATTCCTTGCCCCATTTCCGTCAAAACCCAACTGGTTTCAAGATCAAAAACTTCCTATTTTGTTCAAAATCCTTCTGCCCTATTCTCGCGATAGTTACCCTGTTTTTTTTTTCTGAGATTTCTGATTTTTCTGTGATTCAAAATGGTTAGAACCAAGAATCTCAACTTCACAGACTCTTCTGATTCTCAGCAAAATCCTGATCTTCTTTCTCCTCCTCCAACAAAGAGAAGAAAGTTGATTCCTAGACCAAAAGCCAAAACCCCTCTTAAACCTCAACCACAACCTAAAGCCAAAGGTGTGGTGATCAAAGAGCCTATTGTGACGAGGGCTCAGTCTAAAAAGAGCACATCTACTGGAAGAAGTAAAGGTGTCAAAACTCCCTCACCTTCTCACTCAGACTCATCCACACCCTCTTTTACTCCAAAACCTCCCAAGAAGCCAAAGTATGACAAAAACGTGGCTAAGGCGATGGCTGGGATCATTGACCAATTGGAGAAGGGTCAATCATCCAAGAAATCCAAGATCCCAGAGGCAGAGATCACTACTCCTCCCAAAGGATTCAATGTGGGGAAACTGGTGGAGTCTCTCAAGTACCTAACACAGTTCTCCAGAAGGAAAGTGTGTAAAACACACTACGTTGATCTGAAGCTACTTCAAGAGGTAGTGAAGTTTGACCTTAGTCCTTATCTTGATCCATTTATGTCTTGGTTGTTTATTAGATTGCCTCTTTGCACAAAGGTAATCACCCATTTTTACTGTAACCTAGAAATCACTGATGAGCCTGACCGAACCTCAGTTGAGGAAGAGATGACCACCACAGTGAGAGGTCAAAAAATTCTTATATCTCCCTCTAGGATCAATCTATGGTTAGGAATTGAGAATCCCCCGGATGATATCTATTCTGAGCTTGAGCCAAACCAAATTTTCACTATCCTTAAGCCCGGTGAGTTAGTTGGCCCCCTCAATTTTAAACCGAGTGATATGTGTGATCATCACAGGGTCCTATGGTACATCTACTCTAGGTCCCTAGTGAACAAAGCCAACAACTATACCCACTTCTCGGATAGGGACTATAGATGGTTTGCTTCACTCCTCTTGAAAGAAGAAAAGGATCTGGGAGAGTACATATTCTCTGAAATGAAAAGATATAAGGTGGATGGAAAAGGGACTACTCCAATGCCATATCCCCAAATTGTGTCTCTTATCCTGAAAGAGAACAAAATATGGTACTTGGATAGTAAGGAGCCAATTGAGAGGGTGACCCCAGTGGGGAGGAACCAGATTGGTAAACTGAACATCGACATCCCTCTTAAAGGCCCACTGGAGTCTGGGTCCAAGAAGAAGAGAAAGGCTAATGAGGCAGAAACCAGTAGAATGGATGACACTCAGTCATCGGCTCCAGCCGCTACTACATCCTCACCATCTTTCCTGAATGCCACTCTCCAGCACTTTATGGAGAATATGCTCAGAGGCTTTCATGTGGATATAGCCAACACCAATGCAGAACTCATAACCCACATGAACACCAAAATGGGAGAATTGGTTGAAAGAATGGATCGAAGGCATGAGGAGCTTCTAGCTGAGCAACGTGCCCAGGGAGAGACTTTGAGATTGATACTGGCACGTTTGGATTCCCTTGGTCCTGGACCTTCTGCCGGTCCCTCCTCATCTGCACCACCACCTCCTTAAGTAGACCTTACTTCAGACATTCCCATTCCCTAGACTGAACCATCTACCCCTGTGGTTTCTGATCCACTTGAGCCCCAAGAGAAAGATGTTTTATTCACAGTGGATGATCCTGATACCCACGAAACCACACACATTATCTTAGATGATTCACCACTTAAACCACAGCCAGAAACCACTTCCAAACATATTCCCTCTCCTACCCAAACAGAGGAAATATCACCCTCTTCCTCACCTGAAAAACATACACCTGAGGTTGAGATTTCACCTAAAACTCAGATCACCCCGGAGGAGAAACCTCTACTATGGTTGTTTTCCAACCTTCTCTTCCCGGCGATGACATCCATATCCCTCCACTTTATCTGCCTGATCCAGTACCCTCTAGCTCATTTGATTCTTTAGAATCAAATGATTCTATGGTCCTTCCAGCAACACCAATCTCCATGGCTAAGCCTCCTAGGCCTCCACTTGATTGATGAAGCCAAAAAGGGGGAGAAGAGCTTGAGAGTGATTTTGTGGATGTGTCCTTGTTTATTTTGGGGATTTGGTTGTATATGGGCTCTAGGGTGCATTTTGTTATTAATCTTTCTTGAACTTAACTTGTAATTTCAATTTCTTAAATTTTAATACAAGTATGTTTAAATTATGACTTCATTTGATTTCATTTAAGTTTATGAATTGTGATACATGTTTGGACTAATGAAGTTGTTATGTATGCAAGGTATAATCAACTTAATAAGAAATAATTAATTAAGAATCCAATTTGAAAAACCATGTTCAAAATCACCAAGTTTTGTCATCATCAAAAAGGGGGAGAATGTTAGATCTCATGTTTTGATGATAACAAAAGAATGGGTTGAAAAGTAAATGTTTAATAATCAACCTTTGAACTAAGTAATGACAGGAATAAGCTTTACTTGAAGTGAGCATGGAAATAGTGAAGATTGGCCAAGAGAAAATGCTGAGGAACTTGATCAGAAGTGCATTTTCTAAGTCATTACTCGAGGCGCTACTCGAGTAATGAGCCAAAACTTGAAGTAACCAAGCAAAACTTCCAGTTACTTGCCACCATTACTCGAGGCGCTACTCGAGTAACCAGGTAAAAACTTGGAGTTGCTCTCGGCCTGCTAATGTTACTCGAGGAGGTACTCGAGTAACCAGGTAAAACTTCCAGTTGCCATCAAGTTTTCCACATGATACTTGAAGAGCTACTCGAGTACCTTTGTTTCCTAAAATATGGACCTCTCGGCATTTTGTACTACTGCTAATGTTACTCGAGGAGCTACTCGAGTAACCAGGTCAGAAACTTCCAGTTTGCCTTCAAGTTTTCCATGATACTCGAGGAGCTACTCGAGTAACCGTGTATTTGAAAATGTGTAACTCTCGGCACTTTGTACCACTGCCAATGTTACTCGAGGAGCTACTCGAGTAACAAACTAAGGTAAGTGAAAACTTGAGGTTGGTACCGGATTAACTTGATTTCTTCTTATTTCATCATCCTCGAGTACTTACTCTAGTATACAAGTTTTTCATGGTTTATATTAAGTGGATTCCTCGAGTATGTACCCCAGTATGCTCAAATATTTTCAAAGGAAACTTCAAGTCATTACCCGGGTAAGTCATGTTCAAATATCTCCGTTACTCGAGGTGCTACCCGAGTAACCTATGCAAAAATGAGTGCATTACTCGAGGAGCTACTCGAGTAATGAGGTAAGTGCTCTCGGCATTTTAATCCTGCCAACATTATTGGAGTAGAGCATCGAGTAATCAAAAGTTTTTCAAAGAATTACTCGAGGTGTTACCCGAGTAACTCATAAAGTTGTGAGTGCATTACTCGAGTAGCTACCCGAGTAAATAACTATTCCAAAGGTTTGAAATTTAGTTTACTCCATGTACTACCCGAGTAATCTTATACTTGTTCATTAACTTGCAGTTGATAAATGATTTCCCGATGTTACTCGAGGAGCTACTCGAGTAAACTTCAAGGGTTACTCGAGGAGCTACTCGAGTAAGCATACCCAGAAATTTAGAAATCATTCAAACGTTCATTGATTTGTTTCCTTTATGATTTACCTTTCATTGTATTAGTATTCTTAGTCTATTTACAGATAAACAATGAAGGAATCACTTCAAGAGATGAAAGTCAAATCAAACGTTCAAATGCCAACCACCGCCAACGGATATTTTTCAAAAACTTGAAAAGTCAACAGTGGCTGCGCACTCACCAACGGACGAAAGGAAGTGTTCCAACGGTCATCACCAACATATCTATATATATGGGAACCTTCAAACAGAGAAGAACAACTAAGCATCCATACGAACGTATCATTAAGTTCATTGCTCTGTTTTCACGTTGAAATTGTATTCATATGCTTTAGTGATTATCATTTACTCTTTGTGAGAGATATTTCATTCAAACTCAATATTTGTTATTGAGATAACTTAAGGTTGTGGAACCTTGAGTTGGGATTGGATTACAACCGTAAGGGGGAGCGAGTGTCCAGGTGTAAGGAACTTGCTTGTACTGAGGTACCAAGAACCCACTGAATCTTGGAAGTTATAGTGAAACTCTCAGAGAAGCTCTGAGGACTGGACGTAGGTCAAAGTGGTTGTGACCGAACCAGTATAACTCCCGGTGTACACTTCGGTGATATTTCTCCTTACTCATTACTGTTTTAATTCTTTTGTCAAAGTTTTATATTTTCGGAAGAAATTTCAGTATCACCCAATTCACCCCCCCTCTTGGGTGAAACGCTTGATCTTACACACTGGGAGTTATACTGGTTCGCCCATAACTACTTTGACCTTTGTCCAGTCCTTAGAGCGTCTCTGAAAGTTTCATTATATTCTCCAAGATTCAGTGGGTTCTTGGCACCTCAGTATACAACAAGTTCCTTCACCTGGATACTCGCTCCCTTTACACGTTGTAATCAAATCCCCAACTCAAGGTTCCACAACCTTAAGTTATCTTAATAACAACTATTGAGTTTGTAATGAAAAACTCTCTCACAGAGAAAATATATAATCACTAAAGTACAATGAATAAATATAAGAAAACAAAGCACTAAGAATGTGTAGTGTATGTTCGTGTGTTCTCAGTTCTTGTGTGTTGTGTTCTTCTCTTTAAATGCTCTCTATATATATATATGATTTGTAATGTCTGTTGGAAGCAATTCAAACATGTTCATTAGAGTCGCGTAGCAACAGTTGACAATTCTTCAAATTTGAAAACTATCTATTTGCGGTAGGTAGTGGTAGGTGAGATCTCACACAGTGTATTTGCCTTTGCTCTTCTTGCATGATCTCTTCATTGTTTCTCTGTAAATGTACTTAGGATACTAATGCAATAAAGAGTTAATCATATACAAAACAATTTAATAAAAATTCGATCAAAAACATAATTTCTGGACTGCCTTACTCGAGTGGCTACTCTAGTGATTATGTTTGTTACTCAAGTGGTCCCTCGAGTAAACCTATCAAAAATATGGCAGTACCTAATTCAACATTTTTCTTAAGATATTACTCAGGTAAAACATTAAGTGAGATATATCACAAACCTTGGAAATACCTAATGACTCGAGTGGCTAGTAGAGTGGCCATGTCTTTTCCTTCACAAGTTACTCGGGTGCTGACTCTGGTAATTTTATTACTCGACTGGCCTTCACTTTTCTTCACATGTTACTCGAGTGAGCCCTCGAGTAAATTTCAAATAACTCGATAGATTACTTGATTACTCCCTTGAGTAACTACATCAAATTCTTGGCCGAGAGTGTGCTTACTAATTACTCGAGTGATCCCTCAAGTAATGGATCAAATAACTCTGCAAAATACTAGAGTGCTCCCTCAAGTGGTGCCTTTTCTTCTCTCATGGTTACTTAAGTGGCTACTCGAGTAAAGTGTTGCATTTCTTGGCCGAGAGCTATTGGAAGATTTTTGACGTGGTTACTCGAGTAGCTACTCAAGTGATGCCTTTGCAAATGATCTTATTCGAGTGGCTACTCGAGTAATGGTCTATATAACTTTACAGATTACTCAAGTAGTCCCTAGAGTAACTACTTCCAGATTTTGGTAGTGCATCTCTGGATGAAATTCTTCATGATGATCTAGTGCTTACTCGAGTAACAGCTTCCCTTACTCTAATGGCTACTCGAGTAAGTCTTCACAAAATTTGTTTATTACTCCAGAGCTTACTTCAAGAAATGCTTTGCCACTTTGTTCAAATTCATTTGTTTGTTATCAAATCCTTTTATATTGTTGATCTAATCTCTGTTATCATCAATACATATGAGATCTAACATTCTACCCCTTTTTGATGATGACAAAACTTGGTGATTTTGAACAAAGTTTTCTGAAATTGAGTTTTCAAACATAGCTTCTTAAATACTTTTCATATGAAATATTTTCTTCAATTTAACCTTGAAAACTCTTTTGAAATAGATTATTAAAGATCTTTTCAAAGTTTTTGTTCTTATTTTTTGTTCACCTTGCATAATAAAAAACTCATTACTCCCATAAAGCAATATAACTTTAATGAAAGTTAACTTTAATAGCATAAAGAAACAAATTGCATATGGAAGAATTCATTACATAACAAAAACTTTAGAATTCAAAAATAAAAGCTTAAAAGCGCCTAAAAGCCCTGTACATCCAAAATCCAATACATCAACTCATCCCCGTACACCCAAAATCCAATACATCAATTCAGCCATTCATCACAAAATCACTCAGGCTGTTCCCCCCTTTTTGTCTTTATCACAAAGGTGGAATCAATCATGAGGAGGAGTAGGTGGCTTGGCTGCTGAGATAGAAGTGATAGGAAATGCCAATGATTCATCTGAACCATCTGAACTTGAAGGATCTGAAGATGATGGTTCAAGGTCGAAAGGTTCACTGGTGGTGTTTGAAGATCCTCTGGAGGATTTACCAGAGATAAAGGGTAAGGAACTAGAGAAGTAATTTCTACTTCCTCTTTAGCAATCGGTGAAGACACAAGCACCTCCTTAGTGTGTGTAGGTGAGGCAATGGGAGTAGATATGGGCTCTGGTTGAACAGGCTGAGGTGGATCATCAGTGGTGATATGTATTGGCTCGGATGTGTCAGGGTCAGGCATAGAGAACAAGACATTACTGGGTCTAATCTCAGGGGGTCTGTGCTCAGTAGGTATAGATGGTCCAGGTTCAGAGACAGGTATGGGCTCAGGAATAGCAGAAGGACCAGGAATAGAGGAGCCAGATGCATAGCATCAAGTCTTGCAACAATGGATCTCAGAAGTTCACCCTGGGCATGCTGTTAGCTAGCAACTCTTCGTACCTCTTATCCATCATCTCCACAAGTTGTCCCATCTTCTCATTCATATGGGTTACTAACTCCGCATTGGTATTCGTAATGTCAATATGAAAACTCTTCAGAATGTTCTCCATGAACATTTACATTGTGGCACCAAAGAAGGATGGAGATGTGTTGGCTAGAGCAGAAGACGTTGTGTAATCCATTCGACTAGTTGTTGTGTCAATCTTCTTCTTTTTCTTGGGGCTTGCTTCTACAGGAGTGTTCAGAGGAATCTCAATATTTAACTTTCTAATTTGATTCCTCCCCACTAGTGCTATCCTCTCAATAGGCTCTGTACTCTCCAAGTACCAAATCTTATTCTTCTTGAGGAACAAGGAAATAAGTTGAGGATAAGGCATTAGAGTAGTAGGTTTTCCTTCATACCTATATCTCTTGATCTCATTGAAGATATATTCTCCCAAGTCCTTTTGTTCTTTGAGGATCAATGAGGCAAATTTTCTGAAGTCCCTCTCAATGAAATGAGTGAAGTTATTGGATTTGTTCACCATGGCTCTATAATAGATATACAATAGGACTCTATGAAAATCACTCATATCACTCGGATTGAAATTGAGGGGTCCCATATCACACTAGGTCTTAGGATAGAGACTATTTGGTTTGAGTCAAGGTTAGGGTAGTCATCATCAAGAGGATTCTCTATTCCTAACCAGGTGTTAATTCTAGAAGGTGAGATTAGAATTCTCTATCCTCTGACTTTAGAAGTCATTTCTTCTTCCACAGACTTCCTAACAGGATCATTTATAGGTTCAAGATTACAATAAAAATGCCTCACAACTTTGGTGCAAAATGGAAGTTTGACAGAGAGCCAGGGCATATAGGAATCAAGATAGGGACTCAGATCGAATTTCAATACCTCTTGAAGAACCTTGTAGTCAATGTAATGCATCTTGCACACATTTCTTCTTGCAAAATGACTCAAGTACTTTTGAGATTCCTCAAGCTTGCTTACATTGAATCCCTTTGGAGGAAATATGATTTCTTTATCCCTCTCTTCTATTTGCTTTGAAGATTTCCCTTTCTTTACTTCCTTAGATTGAAAAGCTTCTTCAAGTATGCCTATCATGACTTTGGTAAGCTTCTCATTAACCTTAGGATTTTTCAAAGGCTTAGGAGAAAAGGTGGGTATGTCGGATGAATCACAAGAAGGAGGAGATGGCTCTTTTATTGCTTTGCCTTTTCTAGGAGGTGAACTCTTCTTGGATTGAGCTCTTGTGGCAATAGGCTCCTTAATCACAACCCCTTTCACCTTTGGCTTGGTTTGTAGTTTGGCTTTGGTTTTAGATTTTGGAGAAATCTTTCTTTTCTTAGTAGGAGGAGAGGAAAGTAAATCAGAGGGTTGATATGGTTCAGAGGACTCAGAAGGAGTGCTAAGATTGGGAGATTTTGTCCTCACTATTGTGATTTGAGAAAATCAAATATTTTTGGAAAAACAGAGATGAGCGTTGTGAGTTTATGGCATACGATTCAGTGCAATCTGAGAGGTTTTTGTAAGTGTAAATCACTGGGTTTTGATGGTTATGGGAAGAGAAAAAGATTTTGAAAAGTTTTTGTGAGAGCACTAGGAGAATCACTCGAGGAGATTTTGTGAGAAATGACTGAGTATAGACTGAAATAACCTAGAGCCCGATATCACTTGAGGACTTACTCGAGTGATCATACCAGAAATTGTAAAATACAGGGAATTCAAGTGCGTACCTAGCATGAATAATATTGTAACTACCCATGTATATTCCCTCGATCATTTGATGGTTCTTTAGAACAGATTTTAACTGAAACTCAGCAGATTTGAGATCTGCACCCAGATTCACTCGAGTCCTTACTTGAGTAATGTTGAAGTTAACTCGAAGCCTCACTTGGGTAATCTGTCTCTTCACCTTTTGATTGTTTATTTCCAACTGTTGTACCGTTTCATTTGAAATTAATGCTTCACTAGCACATTTCCAAGTTCATTACTCGAGTGGCTACTCAAGTAATGCCTCCATTACTTTAAGGTCCCACTCCAGTAATACCCATTACTTGAAGTTGTCCCTCCAATAATGTTATCCTTTGTTAACCTCTACTTTCCGTATTCCAAAACAAAATATTATGATCTTGCAAAACAAATTGCTAGAAACTCCAATGCTTAAGTTAGTAATCATCAAAACATCAATAAATAATATCATCTAACATTTTGTAAACACTAAATAACTTACAATTCATTGGGATTTACCATTCCCAATCCTCGTCTAATATACAAAAATTGATCTTTTGCAAGAGGTTTTGTGAGGATATTAGCTAGTTGAAGATGAGTTGGAATAAATATCACTTTGACATCTTTCTTTTGGACATTATCTCTGATGAAGTGATGTCTAACATCAATATGCTTGGTTTTGGAATGTTGAACAAGATTCTTTGCCAAGATTATCATGCTAGTGTTGTCACAGTACATTGGTATTTCTTTCAAATAAATACCAAGATCCTGGAGTTATTGCTTTAGCCATATTACTTGTGCACAACAACTTGATACTGCAACATACTCAGCTTTTATTGATGAAAGAGACACTGTAGTTTGTTTCTTGCTAAACCATGACACAAATGATCCTCCACGAAATTGACCTTGTCCACTCGTACTCTTTCTGTCTGTCTTGTATCCTCCATGATCAGAGTCTGAGTATGCAACTAGATATTCACTTCTTCCTCTGGGATACCAGAGACCCAATTCTGGCATGTCAGCAAGATATCAAAAGATGCGTTTGACGGTTTCAGCATGTGACTCTTTTGGTGCTGATTGATATCTTGCACACATGCCTACACTAAATTGAATATCAAGCCTGCTTGCAGTGAGATAGAGTAATGATCCAATCATTCCTCTATATTTTGTGATGTTGTAATCTTTTCCCTTGACATCCGCATCAAGCAATGTGGTTAAGCTCATGGGTGTGTCCGTTCCATTTGCTTCATCCAATCCATACTTCTTCAATGGCTCTTTCACATATTTCGTTTGAGATATGAAAATTCCATTCTTTCTTTGTTTGATTTGCAAAACGAGAAAGAAATTCAATTCTCCAATCATTGACATCTCAAACTCCCCCTGCATTATCTTAGAAAAGTTTTTGCACATGGTTTCGTTAGTAGCACAAAAAACTATATCATCAACATATATTTGCACAATTAATATATCATCACGTTTTCATTTTGTAAAAAGTGTTTTATCAACTTTTCCTCGTACAAAACCTTGATCAATAAGAAATTTACTGAGCCTTTCATACAATGCTCTAGGAGCTTGTTTTAAACCATATAAAGCCATTTTGAGTTTGAAAACATGGTCAGGTTTGGTTACATCTTCAAAACCTAGAGGTTGTTCTACATATACTTCTTCCATGATGTAGCAATTTAGAAATATACTCTTTATATCCATTTGATAGAGTTTGAATCCTTTGATGCACGCAAAGGCTAAGACTACTCGTATAGCTTCCAATCTACTCATATGCAAAGACTATTCATAATCAATTACTTCTTCCTGATTATAGCCTTTGGCCACCAATCTTGCCTTGTTTCTGACAATTATTGTGGATTCATCAAGTTTGTTCTTGAATACCCATGTAGTGCCAATGATTGGATGATCCTTAGGTTGGGGTACCAAATCCCAAACTTGATTTCTTTCAAATTGGTTTAGTTCTTCTTGCATTGCTATAATCCAATCATTGTCTGATAGGGCTTCGTCAATGTTAGAAGGTTCAATCTCATAAATGAATGCACAAAAACTCACTTCATTGAAAATTCTATTTCTAGTTTTGACTCCTTCATTCACATCTCCTATGACTTGATCTAGGGGATGACTCCTATTGTATTTCCAGGCTTTAGGTTGTCCTAGTGACTGATCTTCTTCCTTGGTTTGAACAACTTCTAGAATAAGAGATTTAGAAATAGATTGACCATTTTCTTGATTTAAAACAACTTCCTACTCATCATCAATGGTTTTGTCAGAGGATTCAAATTCATCAAATACAACATGAATTGATTCTTCAATAACACATGTTCGTTTATTGAAAATTCTGTATGCTTGACTTCGGTTAGAATATCCTAGGAAAATTCCTTCATCTGTTCTAGAATCAAATTTTCCTAAGTTATCTTTACCATTATTATGAATGAAACACTTACAAATGAAGATGTGTAAATGAGCAAGGTCCAGCTTCCTTCCTTTGTATAGCTCGTATGGTGTCTTTCCAAGTTTTGTTCTAATGTAGGCTCTATTTGAAATATAGCATGCTGTGCTCATTGCATCAGCCCAGAAAACTTGAGACACGTTCTTTTCATTTAGTATTGCTCTAACCATTTTAGTGAGCACTCTATTTTTACGTTCCACGACTTCGTTTTATTGTGGTGTACTTGGAGCAGAGCAATTGTGATCAATGTCATTAGTATCACAATATTCTTCAAAGGCTTGATTTTCAAATTCTCCACCGTGATCTGTCCTGATACCTGCAATGGACATACCTTTCTTATTTTACACTTTTTTGGCAGAAACAATGAATTCTGCAAAGGTTTCATCCTTTGATGACAGAAAAATAGTCCATGTAAATCTAGAGAAATCATCAACAATGACCAATGAATATAAGTTACCACCAAGGCTTTTAACTCATGCTGGACCAACTAAATCCATATGTATCAATTGAAGTGGTCAACTTGCTATAATTTCATTTTTTGATTTGAAAGATAATTTAGTTTGTTTACCCTTTCGACATGCGTCACAAATCAAATCATTTTTAAAACTTACTTTGGGTAATCCAATAACTAAGTCCTTTCTGAGTAGTTTGCCTAGTTGGTGCATGTTGACATGAGCTAGTCTCTTATGCCATAACCAACTTTCATCAATATTACTCAAAAAACAATTTTCAAAATTATTTCTATTTATATCAAGTGTATAGCAGTAACCTTCCCTTTTTGCTCTGAGCTTTGCCTTGATATTTTTCTTATCAAGTTATAAGTCTTTTTTGTTGACAATCAGATATTCCTCTGAATCAAATATTATCCAGTTGTCTTTATCTGCACCTTGACTTAAGCACAGCAAATTATGACACAAGCCTTCAACGTAATATACATCTTTGACTTGTATTCCTTTGTCATTTTTTATTTCACCAATTCCTGCTATTTTTCTAGATTGATTTCCTCCAAATTTTACCTTTCACCTTCCTTAGGTTGCAATATGGTAAAAATTTTGAAATCACCGGTCATATGTCTAGAGCATCTACTTTCTATATACTACTTGTTGTTTTTGGATGCTTTAAGACATATCTACAATCATATATGATTAAGTCTTAGGTACCCACATCTTTTTGGGTCCTTTTGGGTTAGTACAAAAATTTTCCAGAACATATGAACCTTTAGGTACCCATTTGTAGGTTCCTATATTTCCTTTCTTCCTATGAATGCATGATGAAGTATAATGACCTTTTCTATTACAATAATTACAATGTGCAAAAGGATTTGATGTATGCACAAAATGCTGAAAATAATTCAAGTATGATTTACCTCTAGCTTTCTTTCTTCCTTTCCATCTGTTTGATTTTGGATCATATCCAATTCCAGATCGATCATTCACAAATCATTGAGCTTTTAAAATTACATTTAGCATTTCACCTCCTTTAGTGAATTTTTCTAGAGATTTAGTAAGATCAGTGTTTTCCTTTTTCAGAGAAGTACATTTTTCACAATCCTTTTCAAAATTCTCTTTAAGTTCTACTTCAAGAGCTTTGTTTTTCTTTTTGAAAACAACTAGTTCTTTAACTACTTTGATGAATTCAAAATGTAAAGCATTATATTCAGAAAGTAATTCATCATAGGTAGGATCAGAATTGGTTACGTCTTCTTCTATTTCCTCTTGAGCAACTAGACAGATATTAGCTACTTCCTCTTCATCGCTTTCTTCGTCAGAAGAACTATCTCCCCATATGGCATATACAAAAGCTTTCTTCTTGTTGTAGAATTTGCCTTTTCTCTTTTCTTTATTATTCTGAATTAGTTCTTGACATTCTGATTTGAAATGTTCTGGCTTTCCACATTCATAGTAGATAATGTGTTCTTTATTGCTTGTTCCTCCTTTCTGAAAGTTTTTGAATCCTTGGCCTTTCTTGTAAAAATTTCTGAATCGTTTTATGATTAGGCCCATTTCGTCATCGTCAAGCTCTTCATCTTCATCTTGTTCTTCTTCTTTTGCTTTCAGTGCTAGACCTCTTTTCTTCTTATCACCAATATCATCTAGTTCTCATTTGAACTTTAATTTTCTTTCATATTCAAAAAGGCTTCTGAATAGAGAAGCAACCGATCGCATTGATTCACCTTTTTCTTCCTCAATTACAGTGGCTCTTGCCTCCCAATCTTTAAAAAGAATATTTAAAATCTTTCGTACTTAGGTATGTTGATCATAGACTTTTCCAAGTGCTGCATTGAAGTAAATCAAACTCAATAACTAGAATATTGATCCAGTTTTCTTTTATTCTCGAAGTTCCTTCATGAGTTATTTCCAAGGCTTCCCATATTTCTTTAGCTGTTGGGAGTGTGCAGATTTTGAAGTACTCATTTTGACTTAGGGCACTTTGAATCATTAGAATTGCTTTGCTGTTGAGTGTAATGAGTTTCTGGTCATTCTCATCATATTCTGCTGGTGTCTTGGGAACTCTTTGTGAATCTACAATCTTTTCAGGTTTGTAGTTTCCATTCTCAATCACATCCTATAGCCCATATTTAGTAGCCATTACGAAGACTCTGAATTTTACTTTCTAGAATAAGAAGTGTTTGCCATTGAAACCCAGAGGTCTTGTGATAGAAGCTCCGTTGGGAAGAATGCCTTTACCCATGCTTGCTATTGGATCCTTCTTAGGCTGTTAAACCTTAACAAGAAGACCTACACTCTGATACCAAATGTTAGTGCAAGCGTTTCACCTAAGAGGGGGTGAATTGGGTAATACCAGAAATTTCATTGCATATAAGAAAATTGACAGAATATTTAAAGCAGTTGAGAGCAAAGAGAAATATCACTGAAGTGAACTCCTGGAGTTATACTGGTTCAACCACAACCACTTGGACCTATGTCCAGTCTTTAGAGCCTCTCTGAGACTTTCATTATATTCTCCAAGTTTCAGTAGGTTCTTGGCACCTCAGTACACAGCAAGTTCCTTCACTTGGACACTCGCTACCCCTTACACATTGTAATCATATCCCTAACTCAAGGTTCCACAACCTTAAGTTGTCTTAATAACAATTATTAAGTTTGTAATGAAAAACTCTCTCACAGAGCAAATATATAATCACTGAAGTACAATGAATAAATATAAGAAAACAAAGCACTAAGAATGTGTAGTATATGTTCGTGTGTTCTCAGTTCTTGTGTGTTGTGTTCTCTTTGAATGCTCTATATATATAGATTATTTGTAATGTCCGTTGGAAGCAATTCAAACATGTTCGTTAGAGTCGCGCAACAACGGTTGACCATTCTTCAAATTTGAAAACTATCCATTTGCGGTAGGTAGTGGTAGGTGAGATCTCGCACACTTTATTTGACTTTGCCTTCTTGCATGATCTCTTCATTGTTTCTCTGTAAATGTACTTAGGATACTAATGCAATGAAGAGTTAATCATATAGAAAAAAAAATTTAATAAACATTCGATCAAAAACATAATTTCTAAACTGCTTTACTCAAGTGATCATGTTTGTTACTCGAGTGGTCCCTCGAGTAAACCTATCAAAAATATAGCAGTGCCTAATTCAACATTTTTCTTAAAATATTACTTGGGTAAAACATGGAGTGAGATATATCACAAACCTTAGAAATACCTAATCACTCGAGTGGCTACTCAAGTGGCCATGACTTTTCCTTCACAAGTTACTCGGGTGCTGACTCTGGCAATTTGATTACTCTAGTGGTTACTCGACTGGCCTTCGATTTTCTTCACATGTTACTCGAGTGAGCCCTAGAGTAAATTTCAAATAACTCAACAGATTACTCGATTACTCCCTAAAGTAACTGCATCAAATTCTTGGCTGAGAGTTTGCTTACTGATTGCTCGAGTGATCCCTTAAGTAATGGATCAAATAACTCTGTAGATTACTGGAGTGCTCCCTCAAGTGGTGCCTTTTCTTCTCTCATAGTTACTCGAGTGGCTACTCAACTAAAGTGTTGTATTTCTTGGCCAAGAGCTACTAGAAGATTTTTGACCTGGTTACTTGAATGGCTACTCGAGTGATGCCTTTGCAAATGATGTTACTCGAGTGGCTACTCGAGTAATGGTTTATATAACTTTACAGATTACTTGAGTGGTCCCTCAAGTAATTACTTCTAAATTTTGGCAGTGCTTCTCTGGATGAAATTCTTCATGATTACTCGAGTAACAGCTTCCCTTACTCGAGTGGCTACTTGAGTAAGCCTTCACAAAATTTGTTTATTACTCCAGTGCTTACTTCAAGTAATGCTTTGCCACTTTGTTCAAATTCATTTATTTCTTATCAAAACCTTTTATATTATTGATCCAATCTTTGTTATCATCAAAACAGATGAGATCACACAGGAAGAACATCACTCGAGTACTGTATGAACATACCTGAAGTACAGTAAGAACACTTGAGCACTTACATGCTGAAACCAAGTACGCGTTTACATGCTTTATGTAATTTGTGTTTTACACTCGAGTACTAAATTGTATCACTCGAGCACTGTAATGCTAACACTTGAGCACTAGAGTTGTCACTCGAGTATTGCAACTTATATCAGAAATGTGATAGCTCAGACCATCGCACTTCCTCTTCTCACTCTAGGTGTCTCTTTACTTGACAACCATAACTCTTCATCTCCGTTCATTTTCCACCAATTAAACGCCTCAAGTCTATTCAAATTTGAGTTGCAACTCTTCAATCTTCACTGAAAGGTCAGATTATTCCATTAAAAATCTCTTTTTCCTTGCCCTAACTAAAGAATATTTCTGAAAATCTTTCTTCAAACACTTATCTGAACTCTTGATTCTTAATCCAGTTTTGAATCGTTCAAAATGGTTTGGACCAAGAGTCCACAAGTTTCCCAAAACTTCGCAACTCCTTTACCTCCTCATTTTGAAGCCAGTGAGACTGAATCTCTAATGGCAGCTCCATCACATAATTCATCTCCAACTCCTTCACTATCATCTACTCCAACACCGTCTCCAAAGCCCAAGATCACCAAGAAAAGAACTCTAGCTAAGAAGATTCATCCTAAGCCTAAGATGGCTAAGAAGGATTGACCTCTACCAAAGAAACTGAAGGGAGTGGTCTTCAAAGAATCGGTTGTTACTCGTTCTCAATCGAAAGAAGTTAAGGGAAGAGGAAAAAGGAATGACATAGAGCAACCACAATAATCTTCCTCCTTTCATGACTCATTCAATATGAAGTTCTGAGAAGTAATGGATAAGTCTAATCTCAATGCCTTGGTTGGCAAGTTTGCTTCCTAAGCCAGTGCATCGGGCTTTCATCAAGTTGGCCAAACCAGTCAAGCTACTTTATAGTCAGGAGTTCCTTCTACTTCACAAGCTCTGGAGGAAGAACAAGTCACAAATCCTCTAGAAGGCTTTAATGTTAAGGAACTGAAGCCACTTGATCAGAAGGTATATGACTCAGAGTTTGCTCATAGAAATTTCTGCCCTATTGTTTATGTGGACTGAGATTATCTAAAGAAAAGTTGAAGTTTGGATTTTCAACCTTTCCTTAGATTTTATGATCCCTGGTTGAATATGCATTCCCTTATTCAGCTACTATTGTGAGAACCTTTTAATACAACCTGAAAGCCCATAACATAAAATCTTTGCCTAGAGAGTTGATAGAGGAAGGAATGTCTACCACTGTTAGAGGTCAACATATTATGATATCTTCTTCTACCATAAATGATATCCTTGGTTATGTTACACCCCCTTCTAATCCTCCTACACTCTCTGCTAATGAAGCCTTATGGCATTTAAGGCCAAATGATCCTATAGGCCCTCTTAACTTTAAGCCTATTGACATGCCTGACTCTATTTGTGCCCTTTATTACATATACACCCGTAGCATTATCAATAAATCCAAAAACTATACCCATTTTGCTCAGAGAGACTACTATCTATTGGCCTCTTTTCTAGCTGGTCAATGAAGAAATGTAGGGGAGCTTATGTTTAGTGAGATGAGAAGGTTTAGATTTTCTTCATCAAGATCTGCCATAATTCCATATCCATAACTTGTGTCTCACATCCTAAAGCATAACAAAGTGTGGTATTTGGAGGGAACTAGGAGTGTAACCATTTTGAGGTTTGGGAAGATACAATTAACACATATGGGTATCAATCTTCCAGTGAGCCAAACCAGGGCTATATCTCAGAGAAAAGCCACTCTATCATAAGGAGATGAGGCTCAGTCTTCTGCACCTAGCTTAATTCCACCTCCATCTTTTCTAAATGCTTTTCTACCAAGCTATCTTGTTGAAGTGATCAATCAAGCTGTTATAGGCCTGAAAAAGGAATTGTTGAGCGAATACAAAAAATTGGTAGACAAGCTAGAAACTCAAGTCTCAAGATTGGTGGATAAGGCTAATGCCAATTTTGATATGATGTTCAAGGCACAAGAAGATCAGTCTCGAAGAATCTCTAACATAGAGATTTACTTGCATACTCACATTCCGACTGCTTCTACTGAGGTACCTCTAGAGTCTACTCCAACTTTGGCTTCACCTTCCCAACCTCAGACACATGTACTTTTTATCGATCCTCATTCCCAGGTTAAGGTTGTAACCCCCTTCACGATCAAGGGCGAGATTAAGTTATAATCAAGTAATTAAGTGAAATTAGAGACCTTAAATAATTTGGGACTTATTAAAGTAAATCTTTTGCCCAAAATCAGGGTTTACAAAAAATTTTCAAAACATGTTTACAAAGGTCTCATAATCATATTCCAAAACACAATTAGCCTGTACAGGTTGATTCCATTTACAAATATCAGAGTACAGCATAAATTCCTGACACACTCGGGTTCTATTAATTAAATAAGGGTCTACAAGGCACAACTGCCTATAATGTTTCCCGTAGTAAGGGCAATACACAATTACTATCCAACATGTACATGTAATTACCAACAAAAATATCAAAATGATTTATACATGATAACCAAAATAAAACTCCTAGCCAGGAGCTCTATCCATTCTTCATTGCCCGCTTCCCTTTAGATCCTTTAGCCCTGCCTAAAATTTATGTTTTTGGGAGAGTGAGATTCTAAAGAATCCCCGTAGTAACAAATCATTCATAGTATGCACAACAATAAGGCATGAAAGCAAAAAATCAAATAAACATTGCAACTACAACGGTAATTATAACAGCAAGGGCAGGTATGACTCATGTCACCCTTATATTTGTTCACGCTGTATTGCATCACAATAATCCACACAATATATTTCACTATAGCTGGGATTCATATAAAGCATCTCATATCACAAGCCACACTGGCAAGATTTACAATACTTAGCCCACGGATGGATTCACATCACACCACCCTCCGGGTCAGATTTCACAAAGATCCATGTCAATTACAATGGCACTACAACGGTCGAGCTAGAGATGACCAGTGTCAATCCCTAAACGGCTTACGCTGTAATGGACCATGGCACATACAGTTCACAAAACTCAATGACAAGTCATGCATACCAAAACATCATCAATAACATGAGAGAAGAGTCACTACCTTGGTCCTTTCGGGCGTATTCTGGCATCGGTCTCTCCCGGGTAGTGCAAATGTCAAATCCTATATCATAATTAGGGACGAAGTGTCAATTCTCTATTCCAACTCTCAATAACTTCTTAACATTTAGTTTGGTTATCATTATTGCTCTTTTAGTACCCATGAATAACTCTATCAATAGCTCTAAAGGGTTGGAAGACTATCGCCCAAGATCACCTTCTTGAAAGCTCAATACTGACATTTTACACTAAGACACTCAAGTGAGAATGGTCTCACTCGAGTGATATTGTACAGATACTCGAATGATAGTACGGTCTACACTCGGGTACTAGAGAGTGAACAACAGCGAGTGAACACCCAAGAGCACAAGGAACTTTTCAGAAACTACAACACTCGAGCACACTGAACCTCACTTGAGTAATAGCCAAAGGTTTAACTCGAGCACAAGAGTGAAGTCCAGAAAGTGAAGACCCGAGAGCACATGAGTTTTCAAGGATCAAAAGGACTCAAGCACAGCCCATTGCACTCGAGTGAATACCACATACCCGTGAGTGAGAAGGCACACTCTTACACCATAACCACGAGTGACAACTCGAGAGCCAAGTCCTTGGTGTCAAATATACCTGCACTCGAGTGATAGGAAGCTCACTCGAGTGATGTTCCACCACACTCACAAGTGAGGCAACACTTGCCTTTGACCACGGAAGTGCAACAAGAACACAAAGAGCATAAAGGAAGTTGCACTACTGCACTTGAGTGGAAATCATCACCACTCGAGTAAACCCCAAATCACTCGAGTGATTTTATCAGAAACCAGAAAATACAGCAAAATATACCACATTTCCTAACACTTGCCTAATTGATACAAATGGACCCAAAACTTCTACCAAAGGTACTCCCACACAAAAACATGCAAGGAATTCAATGGAATTATCAAAATGACTCAACTCCTACTCCATTATCATGCTTTGGTTTTAGGCAATATAATCATCCAAATTTCAAAATCATCCAAACATACCATTCCTATCCCAAATCAATCTATCTATCTAAAACTCATACCAAAACACCCATTTCTATACCAATAACATACCAAACTACCAATGATCCTATTCCAACAAAAATGGGCCAAAAATCCCAAAAATTCAAATCTCAATCATTTGGCATAAAACATAGATAGAAGGATTGGTTTCACTTACCTTATCAACTTTCTCAGACACTTCTTGATTCACCAACCTCTAAAATTTTGTGATTCCTCAAATCACCACACATGGAGAAACTACAACCATTAAATTGAAGCTCTCACTCCAAGGAACAACATTAAAGAAGAGAACTTGAACAATAGAGGTCATTTACTTACCCAAATCACAAGCTTTTTCTTCTTCTCACTTGGCCAATAATGGAGAGAGCAAATGAGAGAGATGGAGTGTGGAGATGATGCAAATGATAATACTCCCCATGCCTCCATGCTCTAACCAAAAATGAGGGAGAGAAAGGAAAGAGAAATAATTAAAAACTCAATTTGACTTTTCCCTAATCTCCCTCCACATGTGAGCTTGCCAAGTGTAACAATGCCATTGGCTCCAATAAAGCAAACACCCAATTAGTCACTTAATCCCTCCATTAGCCATTTAATAACACTTCTCATTTTCCTTCTTAGTTAGTAATTAATTTCTCCCTTAATTGCCAACTCATGGTCAATATTCCCATTCTTCCAATTTTTCATTAATTATGACATATTACTTAATATTGCCATAAAACACATAATAATTCCAATTAAATTCATAATTATCTACAATAATCATGATTAGCCCTTAATTAAAAATTAGGATATTACAGAGGCCACTTATGACTGGCCATCATCCTCCACACCTGCAGCCACTGCTCCTTAGCCATCATCTCCACCTTTTGTGCCTGAGCCATTTGACCCATTTACTGCCATGGTGATATATACCCCACCATTTGATCTTACTTTCCCTTAGTCCCCTTCTGCTGCTAACAAAATGGGGGAGAAGAATATGTGATGGTTTTGAGCTACTCTGGTATGATATGGGAGTATTTTGGTTTAAGGGGGAGTATTGGGTAGCTTTTCTATATTGGGGTAGGTTTTTCTGTATTTGAACTTTTTTGTTTGGATGTACTTAGGTTTCATGGGTAGATGTTAGTTTGCCATTGTACTTTACAAGTTCATGACTCTATGTATGTTATCATTTTAATTTTTCTGTTCAAACATTATAGTACTATGACTTATCTTGGTTTTGAGTGTCCATTGGAAGTATTGCAGGAAACTTGAGAAGTTAAGTGCAAAATTCTGAAAAATGACTCAACTTTAGTGAATATGCATTTAGAAATCTTGAAAGTTTCAAAAATTTTCACTTCAATCACATTTTTAAATTCCATCACAAAGGTTTTGTCATCATCAAAAATGGGGAGAATGTTAGATTCCAAGTTTTGATGATAATAAAAGATTATTGTGTGTTAAGGTAAGGAACTCATGTTTTGAAAGTTTGGACAATGGTTGAAAATATTACCAAATGCATATGCATATCACTAAGTTCAGTGGTCATTGATATGATTTTAACTGATACACTCGAGTGATAAAGCTAGCACTCGAGCAATAAGCACTTTTACACTCAAGTACAAGTAAGTGTTGAAATGAAAGTGTTTGATAGAAGTAGACTCTAGATGAAAATACTAGGATAACTCGAGTGATGAACACAGTACTCTAGTGATGATATGATTTGTACTTCAGCATGAAGGCACATTCGTGCAAGTGTTTAACAGAGAGCAATGTCAGAGACAAGATATCATCACATCACTCAAGCACAGACTCAATACTCGAGTGATAGCCTCAAGTTTACTTGAGTTGTACAAAGAGTGGCTCAAGAAGTATTTACCTGAGAACAAGAGTAACTCAAAGTGAAAACTGTACTCAAGTCCAACCGAGTAAGGCATAGAAAGTGTTTGCCTGAGAGTCAGCCAGTACTTGGAAGAACAAGTGTACCCAAGTGGAGAGTACTTACACCTGAGTAATTCATCAACACCCGCGAGTGAGAAATCTAACTCTCTCCATTCCTGATGTAAGTGCTAAAGCAAATAAGTATCTTATATAAGAATATACTCTTCACTCGAGTAAGGATCAGTGTACTCGAGTGAGGCCCTATATCACTTACAAGTGCAAGATCACACTCTTGAAAAAATGGGGTGTGAGTGTTATCCAGAGACGTGGGTTTATAATACAAAATACAAGTGCACTTGAGTGAGAAGATATGTACTCGAGTGAGGACCCACATCACTCTCAAGTGTGAAAATGCACTCTCTCAAAATGACATGGAAGTGCAACACAGAAACAGAAGCAGAAGAGGAAATAGAAGATGCACTCGAGTGAGACCAAAGTGCACTCGAGTGATACTCTGTTAGAAGCCAAAACGTAATAGACTTACAACGATCAATCCGAATATGGTTTAATATTATTTATTCATTCTATTTTTACTTGTTATTATTATTTAACATCATTTAACATATATTACAAGTGTGAAATAAGAGTTTGATTGTTTTAATTAGAAAGGCATAGAGGAAGTCAAACAATGGCAGACATAATCATTACGACCAACCAAGCACATACCTACCACGATATCTTGTTTAAAGATTTCAAACATATGCATGTTGTTCCACAATAAAATGCTCCGCTCCATATTGATTATTATTCAACAGGAAAAATCAACTGACTATAAATACAGAGCTTCAGAGACCATCAAGAACAACAACTAAGAACAAGAATACACACAAGCAAATTCACGAGTCTTTATTATTCGTATTTTCTCTGTATCCATATTGTACTTTAGTGTTTATTATATTTGTGCTGTGAGAGAGTCTGTATACACTTTAAATTCTATTCTCATTTGATATCAAGGTACAGGGACCTTGAAAGGGTAGATATCCTTACGAGAGAAGTAGTTGAGAGAATTCCTAGTAGGACTTTCTTCTCATAAGACTTACAAGGTACAAGCAGCAGAGAATATTGCTGATCGTAAGACTTACAAAGGTGTAAGCAGGAGAGAATGTTGCTACTCATAAGACTTGTATATGTAAGAAAGAGAGAAAGGTCATAGGTTCCTTTTTCTATACGTAAGACTTGTCGTAAGGGGGAGAGAAATTTCTAACAGTTAGAATATTTCTGCTCGTAGTCCATTCAAGGACGATTATTGTTTTGCAGCATTTTGAGAGCCTATTGAATCTTAGAAGTATAGTTAAAATCTCAGTAGGTCTTGATATTTGAGGACTATACGTAAGCCTGGGTTTTGGGCCAAACCAGTATAACTATCTGTGTGCTAATCTTCTAAACTCTACTCTATCTACAATTATTGTCATATCACTATATCAACCAAAACATTTATCATATCACCTAATTCACCCCCTCTGGGTGAAGCTTGCCTCTTTCACATATGTCCTTATTCTAAAGCATTCAGTTTCAGCCAGCAAAAAGTAAAATGAGAGAAAATAAAAAGGAAAGAGAAAGAAGCAAGTCAAAAAAATAATAATTAAGGTAAGTGGTCTTGATCCATTTTCACCACCCAAACCTCATTTCTAGCTCTTGAGACCTACATAAATATTGTTCCTCTCATTGAGAGCTTCATTTTTATGGTTTTAGTTTCTTTTATAAAGGTGTTTTTGTAAGAGGCAAGCTTCACCCAAGAGGGGGTGAATTGGGTGATGTTATAAATTTTTCGCTTGATGTGGTGATATGAAAATTATAGTAGATAGAGTAGAGTTGAGAAGATTTGAACACAGAGAGTTATACTGGTTCGGCCTAACAACCAGGCCTACGTCCAGTCCTCAGAGATCAAGACCTACTGAGATTTTCACTATACCTCCAAGATTCAATGGGCTCTCAGAATGCCACAAAACAACAATTGTCCTTGAAAGGACTACGAGCAGAAATATTCTCTTACTAAGAAATTTCTCTCCCCCTTACAACAAGTCTTACGTGCAGAAAAACAACCTATGACCCTTCTTACTTGCTTATGTATACAAGTCTTATGAGTAGCAACGTTCTCTACTGCTTACACCACTGTAAGTCTTACGAGCAGCAACGTTCTCTTCTGCTTGTATCTTATAAGGCTTATGAGTGAAAAGCTTAACAAGGAATTCTCTCAACTGCTTCTCTCGTAAGGAAATCTACCCTCTCAAGGTCCCAATACCTTGAGATCAAATAAACATAGGGTTTGAATTGTATGAAGACTCTCTTACAGAGCAAATGAATAAACACTAAAGATCAATATGTATACAGAGAAAATGATGAATAGCAGAGACTCGTGTATAAGCTTGTTAATTCTTGTGGTTCGTTGTACTTGACTATCTCTGAATCTCTGTATATATAGTTGCTTTAGTTTTTTCCCGTTTGGATAATCATCGTTTGAGGAGCGAAGCTTTTGCAACTATTGAAAGACACGCGCATGTTTGAATAATCTGAATGCGGTAGGTAGTGTGTGCTTGTAATGATGTTGTCTGCCGTTATTTGACTTTCTCTATAACAACTAATTTCAAACGTTCATCTTCCTGCATCAAACTTATAATACATTCAAAATGATGTTAAGCAATGATAATAAGTAATGATGATACAAATAAATAACAATAAACCATATTCGGATTGAACGTTGTGAGACTTGGCATTTTTGGTGATCTGGCAGAGCTCACTCGAGCATGGATGGCTCATTCGAGTGATCTTCCTATTTTCCTCTTTGTGCTTTAGTTATCGGGTTGTGCTTGCAAAGGATTTCAGAGAGATAGAATTCTCACTCGCGAGTGATGTGGGGTCTCACTGGAGCACAACTCCTCCTGCTCGAGTGATCTTACATTTTCCACTGGGAGTGTCTTCTCGGGTCATCACTCGCATATCATATTAGCAAGAGTGAGATTTTGTACTCACGGGTGATGTGGTCCCTCACTCGAACACACATACTCCTGCTCGAGTGAGATGCATATTCTCAAGGAATATGCTCTCAATATCAATACTCGCATCAGGTTTGGAGAGGGATAAATTTATCACTCGCAGGTGATGTAGGCCCTCACTCGAGCACACAGACTCCTGCTCGAGTGAGAAGAATATTCTCAAGTAATATACCTTTTATACAAGCACTCGCATCAGATTTGGAGAGGGATAGAATTTTCACTCGCAGGTGCAGATGCGTCACTCGAGCAGATGAGGTTGTGCTCGAGCACACTTGCACTTCCTTGAACTTCATGTCTCGGCCAAGCACTCACAGTACCTTGCTCGAGTACAGAATGCTCATGCTCGAGTATTGATGTCTCTGCTTGAGTGAATCAAGGAAGCATGATAATACTTGCTCTCGGCCAAGCACTCGCGGACCTTCACTCGCATGTGCTCGAATGAAAATGGCTTCTCTGCTCGAGTGCAAACTCCAGTGCTCGAGTGAATCAGTGAGAATAACAGTGGCATGCCTCTCGGGTGAACACTTTCTGGCTTTCACTCACACCTGCTCGAGCACAGAAGGGATCTATGCTCGAGTGCAAAGCTCATGCTCGAGCACTCCAGTTCAATTTAACAGCAGATACCAGAAAACGTTGCTATATGCATTTGATAACTTTGTAAACATTTCTTAAACTTATAAAACCATGATTTGTACACAATTGTCTTTTTGTTATCATCAAAACTTGGGATTTAACAGTTTTGTGTTATCTAAGTGGTGTTGAAGTTGGAGAATTCAAGAAAGAGCTATGGCAGAGCAAAGAGATAAGCATAAGCTTTGTTTTGACCTAACTATCTTGAAATTTGGTTAGGTTTTTGTGGTAACATCATGCTGCCTTGTTTTTACTGAATAGTAACCTTAGTGTTTTAGTGAAATTAAGAACATGAACATGAGGTTAAAAGAGGTTTAGGTAAGATATAATAAATACTAGAAAGTCTTATGGTTGAAAGATTTCAAAGAAAATCACTTTGTTCTTCTTTATAGAATGTTTTGGCCAAACCACGAGCTAGGAAAAGGAATGTGTTTTTGATGATTTTGATGGCTCCAATGAGTTTAAAGTGTAGGTAGGATTAGCTAGTTGGCACAATTTTAGAAAGATTATATTGAAAAATCAAAAAAGTGGAATTTATGCTACCAGATTTGGGCAGTTTGCTTTGGGGATGGTTTTGGCCAATCAAATTGTGTCTAATGCCTATGAAATTTTGTAGGCTAATATGACACATATAGAGCTTTAAAATGAGTCCTAGAATATTTTAATTGGACATCTAGGAAGAAAGTTGTTCATTTTTGAAGTTAGGCATTTAAAACTAGAATGATTCTAAGGCAATAATAGTTAATTGGAAACTGTGAGCATGCAACTGGCAGTGTGAGGCATTTTTCCCTTAAAATAGATTCAAAGTGCGATATAGGACTTTAAACTAACCCAAATGGAGATTCCTAGAAAGAGTTATATATTTCTAAAGTTGTTTAAAGAAAGCTGGCAAATTAGGGTTGACCAACGAATTTACAGCTTTTGAACGGAATTGTGAGAATTGAAGACATGGCTCATTTTCATGGCTCTAACAAGTCATGTGGTTATGTGTTTAAGGCCATGTCACAGCAAAGAAGAGGCAATAGAAGCAACCTTGATGGTTAGAAGAAAAGGGAATGAAAGAAAGACTTTAAGACAAAAGGTAGTAAACTTTCCTGACTTGCATGTATTTGATTTGTGTATGCTTGTGTATTGGTGTGTTATTGCTTTAATGAATTATGTGGAATATATATGAATGGTTGAAGCTTTGTTTTTACTTATGCTGTGGCCATAGGTATTATGTGTAAAACATTGAGCATGCATACGTCATTACATTGGCATAAATTTATGTAAGCAAGCATGTCATACACTAAGTATTATCTTGCATGCATAGGTAGCATTGTTCACTACTGAGATTTGCTTGAATCTTACTCCTTCCTCATCCACTAGATAGGTATATTAAGCATAGAAGTGGAATAACAGGAGTCGAGCACCAGAAAATGTGATGGAAAACTAAAGAATGTTATTTGATGGCTTGTTATATATTAATTATCGTGCTTTGAGAATGATTGTATAATAATGCATATACATCTAAATGGATAATTGCCCTATCATGATAATGAACTAAGAATTAGTAGAGGAATAATCCAGCTAAATAAATGAGTGGCAAATCACTCTAATTGAATTAAATAAAGATAATAATAGAAAAGTAGTAATGAAGTTGCGAATCATTGAATGACCCTTCTAAAAGATTTTTAAGATTTTTAGAAAAAATCACTCAACCACAGGTTCGAATCTTGTCTTAAGGTTGGGAATTGCAAAAGTTTTGCAAAAGTAGTGGTTAGAATTTACTAAGTAAAAATCATCACATTGATTATGGAAGTAAGGTGTTACATTAATTACATAGTCTTAATCATTATTCCATAACATTTCCTAATTCCACCTATTCATGTTTGTTCATATTTGATTGTTCTATCAATCATATTTAGAAATGATTTGATAATTGTTAAATTCCCTAATTTCCTTCATTTCACAATTTCCATAAAAAGGAATATAGACTATAAAAATTATGTCTCCATCAATGGTATTACATCCCCATAAAATAGTAATTTTGTTTGGCATGCCAAAAATTATGTCCTAATGATAATGATTTGATTTTGAAATAGTGATTCTATTTTCTTTCCATCGTCATAAAGATTCATGGAGTTGATTTTGGTTTTCTTCTATCCGCAACTCTATTTTATATAGCATTCATGTTCATGGGTGAAGCGTGCATAGAACATTAGTGTTTTGAAGAATTTGGTTGCTAAATGATTCAATGGAGGCATGTACCCTCATTCTTGGGGGTACGGAAAAGAGCAAGGGGACAGAGGTTTGATGATTGAAATCAACAGTATCTTACAGCAATATTGGGTGTTCAAGTAGAAACTCTTTGCTCTGTGCATACTAGGCATATTCTAATTATACTAAACTCCTAGAAGAAGATCGAATTGTTGTACAAGAATGAGTAAATATGGAGAGGAATAGAGGATACATGGTTAGTCTACTTATATTAAAATATAAACACACAATGATGCCTTTTTATTTCAGCTTTTAGTATAAGCACTGGACTTTGATTTCCTTAATCTGCAATATTTTTTTGTCGTTTATATATGTTTAATGCTCAAATTCATGTGCGCTATTTGGATTTTCTAATAAACAAATGTAATTTGAAAAATCTTCCATTGTTAGCCTGGTAAAGACGGTAAATATGAGTGGATATAGTAATCAAAGTAGCGTGATCTTCAATGTTTATTTTTTTTGTATATTCATATAATAAATGTGAGAAATATTAAAGTTCATGAATTTATGAATTCATTATACATTATGCATATTAATTAGATATATTTAAAAAAATTCCAAACTATTTTCATCAACTTTAAAAAAATAAAAATAAATTGACTTTAAAAAATGAAAATCATTATTTTTCATATGCATAAAAATTTTCAAAAAAATAAGAAAGAAAGTTTATGAAATATCATCAATTTATATACTAATTGGAATATTAGTATGACAAGAACTCTTATTTCATCTTTTGATGACGATTGGATATTAATTGAGACATAATAACTTTAAAATTAAATGCCCCTTTCATTTCCATTAGTGATATTCCTTCTAATCCTATTTATAAGAGCTCAATAGTCGAATTATATGATTTAAGAAAGTAGTCATAAATTATGCATAATAATTAGATATATTTAAAAAATATTCGAAACTATTTTCATCAACTATAAAAAATAAAAATTAATTCACCTTAAAAAAGAAAATCATTAATTTTCATATGCATATAGATTTTTAAAAATATTAGAAATGAAGTTTATGAAATATCATCAATTGATATATTAATATGAAAATAACTCTGTTTGCAACTTTTGATGACGATTGGATATTAATTGAGACATTAGTAAATGCACATTTGATTTCTATAACTGATATTCCCTCTAGTACAATTTATGAGAGCTCGATAACCAAATTACGTAGTTTAAGAAAGTAGTTAAAATCAGTTAAAAATAATAAATAAGTCTGAAATAAAATTTGTTTTTCAAGTATGCTCTTATTTACGATGGGCAAGTAAGAGAGAGAAATAAGGTAAATATACATATGACCAATATTTAAATTAATGTAATACATATAATTAATGAGGCGTAAGAATGGAAAAAAGTTATTAAATGTTTAGACAGCTATTGTTGGGCTCTTATAAAATAGACCAAAGTAACTCAAATTTTAGACTCCTATAAAAAGAATTGGAGTGAGTATTAATTAACTTCATATATAAGCAACCAAATTATGAATAGAGATTTCTAAAAAGATGGAAAATGATGTTTTTGGACATTATCGAATAATTGGGATATTAATGCTGCAATAATTACAATTAGGGTATTAATCATGATATTAAAATATTTCAAAATAATATCAGTGACTTTAAAAATAAATTGGCTTTTGACTTTCATGAATAATAATAATTATTGCATGAGTAACCAATTCGATCTCAAAAAAAGAAATTCAATATTTTTTAGATGCATTATACATTTTTTAAAATATATAAAAGGAAGATTATGGAATATTATGAGTTGGTATACTAATTGGGATACTATTATGACAATAACTCTTATTTCTACTTTTCATGATAATTAGATATTAATTAGGACATTGACTACTTTAAAATTAAATTTTCCTTTGATTTTCAAGAAGTAGAGTAATTAACTTCACAAGCAACTTACTAGATTTTCAAATAATACATTCATAATTTTCAAAATGAATAGTGATTTCTACTAAATTTTGTTCTTATACAAATCAATTGGGTAATGTTATCACCTTGACCAACACTTGTCATGCAATGCATTAGGGAGCTATAGCTTGTTATAATTAAAACAAGAATCACAAATTAATCTATAAAATCATTCAAAAGAAATTTAAAACCATATTTAAAGAATCTCAAAACCTAGAACTAGGACATCATAAAAACTTACATATGAAAGATTAAAAACCTAATACAACTCCTTCTAACAATTAATAACATGGGACTTAAGCCACTACGTTTCTCCTTGAGAATCCAAGAAAACTAGCCACTCATATGACTAGAATACACCATATCGATAAAAGAAAACGAGAGAGATATGAGTCATGATTATTGGTGTCTTGGGTCTATTTATAGCCTCATTACTACAAGATATAGATTTTACTTCCCAAAAGGACATCTGTTTTTCAAAAAGGGAAGTCAAAAATAAGGTGGTGGCGTGTTTGTAATTATAGGTGGGAATTAGATATCTTTAGGCATCCCAAATTTTAATTGGCACACCTAAAGTCCTTTTTAGGCATCCTAAACATAAATTGGGAGGCCTAAAGTATACATTTTGGATCCAAAAGCCTTCCAGGCATAACCTTTAGGTGTCCCTAGTGAAATGGGACGCCTAAAGGGTATCCAATGCCATTAGGCGTCCTCAGCCAAACTGGGGACACCTACTTGTTTGACTAGAGATGCCTAAATATCAGCCATGTGTCAGTCACAGTCACGGCTATATGTAGCTGCTCCTCCTCTCATCACTTCCTTTTCTCTTTCTCTCCTTTATTTGTCTTGTTTCTTCTTTGTTCATCTTTCACCAAAGAGTCTACACATTCTCTCATCTTTCTCCTCCATGTTACCCTATCTTACATCGGTCTTTGATTGTTGTGCCTATTAAGAGCTCTACCTACTGAGGTTGTTGTTGACACACTTGTGCTTGCAAGAAGAAGAGAAGAGCTCTCTTCATCACTCTCATTCTCTTTCTTACACTGTTGTTTCTCTCTCAATCTCACCTTCATGGGTTGTCTCCCTCTACACCATCGGCCAAATATTAGCTTGAGAGTGAACTTTGCTTTTCATTTAGAGATCAACACTGACTTAGTAAAGAACTTGGAATCACTAAAGTTCTACTTTGATATTTTCCAAAGGATTTGCATTTTGAAAAGTGAAGTAGAATAAATTCTCCTTCTTGGCCTCCCAAAGCATTTAGTTGAGAGCTGCTTAAAAGAAAGTCTCACTCAAGTTTGACTCTTCTTTTTTTGTTCTTTGAATTTCAAAATTGATTGGTACAAATTACAGGTTGACTTATGACTTTTGATTATAAGTGTAATGTTTGAGTTGCTTAAATATGAAATGTGGGACGAACAATGGCTTGTGAGTTGCTTAAAAATATTTTATGGTCTTTGACTTGTGAGCTGGTTAAGAATTGTGTTTGCATGTAAGGGGCATGCTTCTCATTAAATTGGAGAACTAAAACTACATTATTCATAGATTATGGATATTATTGCATACTGATGAGCTATAAATATATATTAAAAACATTTGCAGTTATTATCAATTATAGTCAAAATATTATGATTTACCCATAATTTGATAAATAACTATAATGTTTATGATTTTTGAAAAATGTTGCTTGTTAGAATTTTTAAATTACACTACTATAGTAGATAGTATGAGTTTGTTAAATTTTGGCTAAAAAAGAATTTCTTACATTGTATAAATTTATTAATCAATTGTCAACTAATAGCAATTTCAATGTAGGAAAAAATTATATATGCATTTCATACTACAATTCTAATTTTCTAACACAAATTTTGTTTTAAGACTTTAACTCTGTAAATATAAATTTTTTATGATATATAACTATGCATTTAAAATGAAAAAATGTAATATAAAAAATATCTTAGTAAATTAAAGTTGTAGTTTTTAACTATGCATGGCCATTGTGGTTTTTTCAATCACTTGATAAATTAAAATTGTTATTTATTAAATTATTATTGTTTCATTTTTTCTTTTTAATTTCAAATGAAAAGCATGATTGTAATTTGAGTTCAAAGTTTTATTCCTTTAATGAAATAGTTGGATTTGAAGTATTGATATTGTCCTGAATTGCCTCAAGTAGTTAGTTTTGTTTAAATTTATCTGAAATGGTTTGTTATTAAATTTTTGGGATGTCTAACTTTTAACGGGAAATGTTGCAAATTCTTTTAAAAAAAAATTAGTAAAAGGCAATCCTATCATTGACAATTGTTCTATACTTGAGTGTTGTTGGGAATGGCTTAGGTCATAATAAAATGGATCATAGTTGGATGAATGCTTTGAGAACTATTGAAGACTATGAGAATTGGGTGGAAGTGTTTATTAAATTTGCTAGAAGGAACGCTCTAACAAAAAATGGGGTGTATTTTTGTCCTCGTATCAATTGTTTAAATGAGAGTCGATAGGATGTTGATGTTATAAGGGATCACCTACTTTGTGATGGAATAAATCTTCGATACAGAAGGTCGATATGGCATGGTAAGGAAGTAATTGATTGTCCATAACACAAGAAGGAAGCTATGAATGTCATAGATGAAGATAGAATAAGGAAAATGGTTCACAATGTTTGAGGTAGAATTATTTACATAGTCACATGGATATGACAGCCTGTATAGTGATGCAGTGACACCATTGTACCCTGGGAGTAAGTACACACGGTTGACAGGAACATTGCATTCGGTCAACTTAAAGGCAACTAACAAGTGGATCAATAGTAGTTTCACATTGCTCTTGAATTATTGTGTGATATGTTTCTAGATGATAATGTACTTCCAAATCGTATGTATGAGGCTAAGAAAATATTGTCTACACCCGGTATAGTGTATAAAAAGATACATACTTGCCCTAATGATTGTGTATTGAACAAAAAGTAGTATAAAGGTCTTAATGAGTATACTAAGTGTAAAACTTCACGATACAAATTGAAGAAAGATGGTGGTTATGGAGATGGGACAACTAAAAGGCAACCTTTAAAGGAGATGTGGTATCTTCCAATAATACCATGGTTTAAGCATTTGTTTACGAGTGCAACAAAAGCGAAGAAGTTCATATGGCATTTTGATGAGAGAATATTTGACAAAATATATCTTTGGCACCCGGCTGACTCTCTATAATAGAAGAAAATAGATGAAATGTTCCCTCAATTTAGCAGCGAGCTGAGAAACCTCTGTCTTAGGCTTTGTATAGATGGCATCAATCCGTGTAGAACTCTTACTAATACATACAGTGTGTGGTCAGTTCTCCTTGTAATATACAACTTGTCTCTATGGCTATGTATGAAATGTAAGTATGTGATGCTTTCTATGACCATTTTTGGACCAAAATAGCCCGGGAATGATATCGTTGTCTACTTGGCGTCTTTGATTGAGGATTTGAAGAAGTTATAGGAGGAAGGCATAGATGTGTTTGATACAAATAAGGAGTCCTTCAAGCTACGTGCAATGATTTTCACCATGATAAATGACTTCCCTGCATACAAAAACTGGTTAGGGTACAATGTGAAGGGGCATAAAGCGTGTCTGATCTGTGAAGTAGAAACACACTTCCAACAACTTAAACATTGAAAAAAATGGTCTACCTTGGTCACAGGAGGTTTCTTTATCAGTTCTACTAGTATTATAGGTTAAGAAAGTGTCTTAACGGCTTACCGGAGCATGGAATGGCTCAAAAGGCATAACCAGATAGGAAGTTTATAGTTAGATGGAATGTATCAATATCATCTTCAATAAGAATCAGATGACTATGTGTGAGAAGAACATATGGAAGAAGAGATTAGTTTTCTTTGATCTTCCATATTGGTGTAGTGACTTAGTATTGATGTGATGCATATGGAGAAAAATGTTTGTGATAGTCTTGTCAATGCGCTTTTGCACATACCAGGGAAGACTAAAGATGGAATTGATACGAGACTATAACTTGTTGATATGGGAATAAGAGAATGGTTACATTGACAACTAAGAGATGATGATAAGAGGGCATACATGGAGCCAACAGTGTATACACTATCAATAGTAGAGAAAAGAATTTTGTGTGGGTGTTTACATGAAATTAAGGTGCCACAAGGGTTTTCTTCTAATGTAAGAAGGTGTGTTTCAATAGACAATTTGAAGTTAGCAGGAATAAAGTCCCATAATTATCATGTATTGATGCAACATCTATTACCAGTAGCTATTAGAGGCATTATGAAAGATGAAGTTGAACCATTGTAACAAGATTATGTGTTTTCATTAATGCTAAATGTAACAAAATCATTGATACTGAAAAGTTGGATGAACTAGAAAATAAGTGTTTTATTATTTTGTCACAATTAGAGATGCATTTTCCTCTTTCATTTTTTTGATATAATAGTGCATTTGATAGTTCGTTTGGTAAGGGAGGTAAGGCTTTGTGGTCTAGTTTATCTGAGGTTGATGTACCCTTTCAAGCAATACATGAAGATCTTAAAAGGGTATTATAAAAAATCCTTATCTACTTGAAGCCTTAATAGTTGAAAGATATGTCGTTGAAGTGGCTATGGACATTGCAAATATTATCTATCAGGAAAGAGGAATAATCTCAGCATGAAGAGGGGAGAAGCAAGGGAACAAGAGGACTAAAAGTGAAGAATATGCCTTATGAAGAGGTGTTGCAAGCACACTTATATATCCTGAATAATTTAGAAGAAGTTCGACCGTACATAGATAAACACAGAAAGAGTTTGGAGAGCATGAATCTAAGGAAGAATGACATGCATATAGCTATTGAGCAAAACAAGACATTCATAGAGTGGTTCAAGGAAAAGGTTTCACATGAGGTTGGTGTGACTAAGACATTGAGTGGCTAGCTTTAGGGCCTATGTTCCAAGTTATTACTTAGACCAGTTATGGTATAAACGAGTATTTTTCTACACAAATGACCAAGATGAAAAAAGTGCCATGCAAAATAGTAGGAGATTGTAGAAGCTAAAGCTATATACTTTTCTAGTTCGGAAGACAAAAACCCCATGTTAGTATCCATGGCCTATTATGGAGTTATAAAAGAAATATGGGAGATTACCTATAATAAGTTCAAAGTTGCTTTATTCACATGTAAGTGGGTTAGCAATAATGCTATGGTAATAGTTCAACAATTTGGATTTGTCTCTGTTGATCTTAGATGAGTTGGTTATGTCATAAAGCCGTTCATTCTAGTAAGCTAGGAGAAACAAGTGTTTTATGTCACAGATCCTACAAATAAAAAATGTCTATTATACTTTAAAGTAAAAGGCAGAAGTATGGTGATCCAACCTTCAACATTGATGACACATCACCTTTCATAACAAATCCACCTAGAATAAGGAAAGTAGAATTGGTAGATGATAAAGAATATGCTGTAAGAAATTATCATTGTGAAGGAATAAGGGAAACAATATAGAGTAAGACCTTAACTTAGAAAATAGTACTGCGTGCTTTTTTTTTAATCTTGGTCAGTTTATTCATTTAATTCCAATTTATTTACCTATCTAATAATGATTTTTGTATTAACAGTAATGTGGACTATTCTAGTGAGTTATAAAGTCATAGCGAGGATCAAATGGATAAAGGTGAACTCGTTACGAGAAGGGTTAGAGGTAGCATAAAGATGGGAGCATTAGTTGCACGTCATCAACATCAATAGAAGAGGCTGCATGTGGACTTTGATGCTAATATGAATCCATTTAGTCCTGAGGAAGACAATTTCTTTAGCTATTTAGGCTTTTTAGGTCAAAGTAGACTTCACATTATTTATGATCATTGGAAGTTGGTTCCCCCAAAAATGAAAGACATGATTCAGCAACAAATTTTGGTTAATAAGTTTTGATACATTTGTATTTGTAACTTTATTCCTATTACTTCAAATGCAATTATCATATGTTTTACCTTGCCGCAAACATTCAATGTCTAAGACATCAAGGCAATATACAAGCATTGGTTGGGGGAGGTTCCTCTATGATGGAAAGATTTTAAGAACATGCTTACATCAAGGTACATTCGAGGGAAAAAAATAGGTTAGGATCCATATAAATCCTATTCGTATTTGTTTCTAGAGGACTGGAGGTTGTTGTGGCATCATGGGAAGATCCTCAATTTTTTGGTAAATTTTCTTTTATGATAGTATGGAACTTTTTATTTGAATATACTTGACATTATTGACTTGGTTTTCATTATTTTCCTTTTACAGGAAGTAAGTACAACAAACACAGGGAGACAAGCAAAAAATAAGTATCAACATTACATGTCTTGTGTTGGTTATTAGAAGTTTGAGCTGAGGCTGATAGAAGAAGAGTTGGAGAAAATGAAGGAAGATGCCAAATCAGATCCTAGCATTATTGTCCAAGCCTCAGCTCCCTTTCCGTCTAACAAAAAATGGAAAGCATGGAGGATTAAGGGTGGGAAGTACATAAATCCAGATGTTACTAAGGTTGCCATGAGGATTGTAAGTAGTTAAAGCATAAGTATTTAATTTTTGAATTTTTTCACAATAGGAGTGTTTAATTTTTATTTATGATAATTTGTTTGCTATAGGATGAACTAGAAGATCAGAGTGTTTAATTTTTATTTACGATAAGTACAAGATGGGGTAAAATGGCCCTTCTTGGCATAATTGCAACAGCTCCATAAAGGCATTTTTCAGATCGACTTGTAGATGCCTCTAGGGATTGTGGGCCTAACATTGAAGTATCCCTTTATGATTGATAGGAAAGATCTTAGGGAGTTCATTAAGTTGGAGGAGTAGATGTATGATGGGTTAAACTTGCAATCCGGTAAGTTTTTTTTTTCATTTTTTCCTTCAAATAATACGATGGTTTGTTGGTTTCATACATTCAATAATTCATTTATCATTTTAATTCTATTATAGCTCCTTCCACCAGATATGCATCAACATGGAAAGACATGAATTATATTGATTCTTATGTCTTGCAAATATGAGAAGGGATACTAATACTTTGGAAACAATGACGAGCTATGTGAGTTGCACAATAGGACAGGCCAAATTTTGTTGTTATCTAGCACCAATTGTTCAAGGGTACATATATTAATTTTGTTCATTCAAGATGTGTAAGAAAAAATTGCCTTGTCATCTAACATCATTTTAATTTGTATATGTTGTTATAGTTACCATTGGAGTTTGTGTGTTGTTTGTCCTCACCTCAACATCGTCTATTGGTTTGATTCCTTGGGTAAAAAGGCAGACAAAGAAACAAAATCCGTCTTCAATATGTAAGTTATTTTCTTTGTATTTCATTGATTCTTTACTTAAATGAATTGTTCTAATTTTTGTTGATTTTCATTTTAATGACAGTACGACCCAGATATATTGATTCCTTGGCGGTTCATGCGAGGGTACAATTATTAGAGACACTAAGTTGTTTAATCTGAAAGTAAAAACTTTCATTTTAAGTTCTTTCATTGACGGTCGTTTTAGATATGCCTTTATTGAACTTAACCATTTGCTTTTGATTTATAGTGCCCTCAACAACCAGGGAGCTCTGAATCTAGATACTATGATATACTTTATATGTATAACATCATTAAGAGTGGAATTACAAGTGATTTTCAACAATTATTTGCTTCTTCATTCTCAAATGATAATATTTTTGGTGTTGTAATTGAATTGTTATTTAATTCATTCACTTGATTAATTTTATCTAAGCTTATTTTCTAATTTGTAGATTTTTGATGATGAAGTTGCTTACTTATATGAAGGCATTAATTTGATTAGAGACCTTCTGGCTGGACATCTTCTTCAACACATAGATCAATAAAGTTTACTTTATTTTAGTTAGAAGTTGTGTAGTAGACAACTTTTTGACAATTTGTGATGGTTATTGTACATAGATTAGCTAGTAGGAGTTAACACTTTAATTAGCCAGTGTTAGATGTCCTTACTATTTGTAAGGACACTGTGGTTTATGATTAATTATTTGATCCTGTTGCTGTAGTTTTTATTTACTGGGAAGTGAAAAATAAAAAAATTTGAAAAAAAACCTTTCAACGTCCCTATAGAAAGAGGGACATCTTAAGTGACTATAGGCGTCCCTTTAACCAAAAGGGACACTTAAAGTCACTTACAACATCCCTTTTATAATAGACGTTGTATCCTTACTTTACTACGTCCCTAGTATAGGCGTCCCCCTGTTTCAGATGTTAAAAGGGCTAAAAAACGAACGTTAAAAGTGTTGTTTGTAGTAGTGCCTTCTTGATGTTCCTTGTTGAAGTAGGAAAGAAGGAGGATAATCTTGATAAATATGTATTCTTTTCTTGCATTTGAATTTAAAAGATAATGAAAGATTGATTAAAACCTAATTTTGTTGAATTAAAATATATAATTTGAATTTGAATTCATCAAAAGGATAATGGGAGTGGCATGAATTTGGTGGAAATAAGGAAAGGATAAAGATTTAAATTGAAAACTTAGAAAAGATAACATATCGCATTTAAATCTATGAGTGAGAAGAAAATGATATGATTTAGAATTTGTGCAAATATGAATGGATAAAAGGATATGAGTTCAATAAAATAAAAATGAATTAATTAATAGAGAAAAGATTGTATAGGATGACAGGTGGGAGTGATAAGGGGCTAGGTGGTAGGTGATTGGTGGATTAGGGTTAGGATTTGAATGGGTCAAGGGGAGATATTTTAGATATAAATGTGATCATGCTTTTTTTGTGGCATGGGGGCAAAGAAAAGATGAATTCAAATCAAAATAATATCTCAGAATTAATTTGGTCAACTTTCATTATGATGATAACATGTGGCACCATGAGATTTGAGATAAGATTGTTATATCTTTTGGATTTTCATGAGATATCTCTAATTAATTCCTATGGTAACATTTGGCAACTTGAGGTGCAAGGCTTGGGTGACTTGGTCTTCATTGTCCTTAGGTGGAGCCATATGATAACTTGTAGGAGAAGTAACCATGTAAAATGACCCTCATAGCCTTCATTAATAAGGCAGCGCCCTTTTATGACTTGGAGAGAAGGTAATAACTTTAGGAAATCACTTTCCTACCCCTCATTAATTATAGATAGCCACATTTTTTCTCTTCATAGGTCATGACAAACATGCATTTGGGCATAAGTGGTGGTTATAGAGCCTATTTAAGGAGCATAAGTCATAAGCTAACACATATGGGGCCCAACCATGTTGTAATTTGGCCCAAAAGTAGTCTTAGGGCCTTGTTTTCCATGGATCATTTTTCCTATATGAATTTTCACATTCTTTTCATAATTGATTGTCTTTTTAACTTTAATTTCTTAATTTCTCTACAATAAACACAACCAAAAATACTTTTGTGCAAATTAATTTAATCCTGGGAAATAAAAATATGACAATTTCACAATTTTTAGCATTCATTTGTGCAACAACTTGTGATCCAAAATAATCACAATAATTACATTTAAGCAAAATAATAAAGGTAAAATCCCATAAATGGATAGAAACATATATAATAAAATAGGCACATATCAATAAAATTCACGGTTGTTTGCAAGAACCATGATATATGTAATCCCCTTCCTTGAAAGCCGTTAATATGCTTCAAAAATGTGCTATAAAATAAACGGGAGACCAAAGGACAATTTAAAACTCATTAAAGGTCCTGACTTCAAGACAGGATTCGGTCCTTTGATAAAGTTGGTTTTCAAAAACTTTTCAAAACCTCTTTAATACGGTCTCGCTTCCACTTTTTGAATCTATTTAGCCTTTTTAGTTCTATTCCATTTTATAATATCAGAGTGCTTAACAAAATTTCCTAATGGATTTTTGGGTTATATTCAAACTAGTAGGGTCTACACTCTACAGGGCATATTCACCCATTTTAGTTCCCATACCGGGGATTACAAAACAATATACAAGTCTATGGTAGATTCTACTACCTTTACTACATTGATCTTACATTTACACATATACAACATATGCATTTATCCCAAAAATTGTCAACCAACACAAAGTTCTTCTCTCCAAGCCGTGAGCACTAGCCGCCATTAGTTTCCTACTTCTCCTTTGATCCACTTGCCTAGGATGTAAGTTAGTAATTGGAAAGAGTAAGATTCATATGAATCTCAGTAGTAACATTTCACTCATATGATATATAATTAACAAAGCATGTAAGTAATTATCATAAAGCAGTAATTACTACAGTATTCACAGCAACATATATGCAGCATCTACATTTGTAACTTTCATCTTTTGGAAATTGTGGCCTAAGGGCCAATCATTGTACTTTAAACATTATTATTTTAATGAAATTTCTTCATTCTGTTATCATATTATTTGCATGTTAATTGTGATAATTGTATCCTTGGATAATTCATGAAGATTGTCCTAAAATGTCCCTAATCGTCATCTATGCGGGGGCAGAGATGAAACAGGACCAGTATGACTTTGATAAGATATGGAGATTCAAATCATAGTCTTAGGCACTTGTAAGAGTACAAGGTGCTGGACCAACCCACTATGAGAAAGCTATATAGATCAAGTCATAAGTTTTTCTCATGTATAACCACGTCACAATGCCCTTAGACCTTAGGTCATCATGGATTCCTACATGAGAGTTGCTAAGCTTTGGACTAGTCAAAAGTCACTTTTGACCGAGTGATGATAAAGGCTATGATCGGGCTTGGTGGTTTTTCATGTAGAGGAATATGAATGATCAAGATGGAATTTGTCCCTCACATTAGTAGAGAGATATTACTGGGCCCCTCGATGAATGAGTCTGAGAAATGTATGGCCATACTATAATGGAAAGGAGTTTTCATTTCTATTATCAGGCTACTCAGGAATCGAGAAAGTAATGGTCAGGAACAAGAGGATGACATTATCCATGCCTTATCCTTGATTGATATATCGTGTGACAAAAGGGACATGACATAGTTGTATGACAAGTTGCATCATGATAACGATCCTCATATGATTTGGGTAGTCGTAATGTCTTGCTAGAGGCCACTTGCGACTTTTGGGTTAGTATAGTTATTGACCCACTGCCAACTTCATATGAGCTTACAGGGTCGCACACAAGAATGGCCCAACATGAGATAATGTTTAATTTAGGGTGGACAAATTTTATATTTATATATATAATATAAAATTTGGTAATAATATTATATAGATATATATTTTCGAAATACATATCTTATATATTATGTCACACCCCACTTCCAACCAGGCCATACATGGACCCCGTAAGAGGTGGACTCACAAGAGTTCCTCGCTCCCCAAGCGAGATTTTCCGCCTCCGCAGGGATCGAAGCCACTACCTGGGGGTAAGTCCATCCTTCCCCGAGAGGGGTTACGCCAGCACCCATGTGTGGGCTGGGGCCGGAAAAGGGATGTGACATATTATATATATGTATATGTGTATATATATATTATATGATATTATTATATTGTGTTAGTTTTAAATTTAATTTATTAAGATATATTAAATTTAATAACTAACATGGTAGAGATATAGTATCTCAGATTTAATTTATGAAGATAAATTAAATATAATGGCTCTTTATTTGGATTAAATAAATAGGTTAAATTAAAATTGTTGGACATATTTAATTTAAACAGAATTTATTTAATTAGCTCATCAAGATAATTAATTATTGATTAATTTCAAAATTAATGATAATTAATTTTGAAATTTGAATATAGCCATCATAGGTTATAAACTTGATAGAGCAGATATACTCATATGCGCATGAGAATTCAAAGCCGCAAGGGAAACTCAAAACATTGGAGGCGCTAGTACGTAGTCTTGGTTGGAGAGCATTCATGTGGATACCGGTAGAGGGAGTGGATCTAACGTGTTGGCTCCTAGAGATCATGAAAACCCTAAGTTGAAAAAGGTACGAATTCTTTCTAACCCGATTTAAACGCCGTTGATAGATCCTTGATTAGGATCGGTAAATTTTTAAAATTCTTCCGTTGTGCCTGCCGATCCTAACATCATAACGTCGTCACAATTTGTGACATTCATGATAGCTTTCATAACTATATACACATTCGTGACATTTATAACATTCACGACAGCTTTCACAGCTGTATGCACATTCATCACAATTCAATGATAAGCACAAATATACAAAGCATTATACATGATATAAGAGAAAGAGTCACTACCTTGTTCTTTCTGTTCGTTCTCGGGCACAGGTTTTTTACGCTTAGGGTAGATGTTAAATCCTATAAATCATAATCAAAGACGATGAGTTATTGCCTATTTCAATTCTTAAATAACTATAAAATACTTAGGGTTGGTTATCATTTGAGTCCTTTAGTGGCTATGATAGGCTCACACAAAAGCCTAAAAGGATTGGGAAGAGCTAGATCAGAAACCACCATTTAAAAGTACAAAATGCTAAAATTGGGGGTTGACCGTGGCCAGAAATCCCTTGGCTGCGGCCAAAAAATTGCTAGAAACTTTTTGGCTACTGCCAAGAACCTTTAGAAGTGGCCAAAGACAAGTCAGAAGCTTTTTGCCTGCAACCAAGAAAATTCTTATTTCTTAGCTCAAATTCCAAAAATCATAACTAAATCCACAAGAATTGAAATGGAGTGATTCTAAGTCCTACTAGAATATTTTTATCTCCTCTATATAGGAAAAATATGAACCACTACCATATACAACTTCAATAATACAGAGTTTGATGAATTTACATACTATTCTAGAATAGACTCCAGTCTGAACCTCAAATTTTGAAAATGCATAACTTCCAGTACACAAATCAGAATGACACCCATTTTATGTCATTTAAAGCTTGACACATCCTCTATTCAACTAGAAAATTTTAGAATTATAAGATACAATTTACTCATTCAAAACTTCCATGCAAACTAGCTGCAATGTATAGAGTTTTTGTGACAAAATTTCCAAAACTTTTCAATGTATAACTCCAATTGTCCAAAACACACCACATGACACCATTAATACCATAAAAACATCATAAACTCTCTAATACCCTAACATACACAAAAAATAGGGCAAAATTATATAAATCTAAGGCTCAACCAATGACCACCATATATATCAAAGAGTTGCTTTTGCTCACATCTATCACTTCCTTTAGCTTGCTCTTTGATTCTCTAACCTCTAGTTTTTATTGAGCGCACAAAACACCTCCTCTTGAAAATCTAAGACCATATGATTGTAGCTTTCACCAAGAGGAATAAGATTAGAAAAGCAGTTTTGAGCATTAAAAGTCATCTTCTAGGTCAAAATCTAAGAAAAAGGACTTACCTTGCCTTAAGCTTCTTTCACTTTCTTCTTTTATGCCTTGGTCAACTTTAAGGGCTTAGAGAGAGAGTGAGAAGTATCAAATAATCAGATTTTTCAGCCTCCCATGCCTCTTACCTGGCTTAAAAGAGAGAGAGGGAAGAGAAGAGTGTTGAACATTTGACTTTTGGACTCCATCAAGTGAAGCCAAGTGTCAAGATCCCAAGACTTCTCATAAAACATGTAACCATGTAGATATTCTAACTAATTCCATTAGCCATTTAATCACACCACTTGTTCTTTTAGTTGATGGTGAGTTTCCTCTTCGGTAGCTGACTAATTGGCCGATAAATTTCATTCTTCCTGTTTTGCCCCTAACTATGCAACTTCTACTGGATTATCACTCAACACATTATTTGACCCCTTTTACCTCTTCCATGCACCATTCCTCTCACTTTTAATTCAATTTAGGTTTTGTCACCATGATTGGCTTAAATACTGGGTTTGGGCACTTTCTACTACTAATTCGAGTCACAATTCACCTTGTATTCTCCGAAAGTGTTTTTCTGACATTAATTACATTCACTTTTGGAGTTATAAGTCCTTATACACATTTTGAGGCATTATAATTCTCACCTCGTACAATACATTTCGTTCCCAAAATTTGTCAAACTTTGTGAGACATAAACTTTGGATAACGCCTCTTCATGTCTGCCTTCGCTTCCCATGTTGCTTTCCTCTAAGACATTCCCTTCCAGACCACCTTCACAAAAGGTATACTTTAGTGTTTGAGTTGCCATTCTTGCCTATCAATGATTTATTCTAGCTCCATCGCATAAGAGAGGAGATTAAACTTAAACACATGGCCATCCCTTGATATCCCTTAGGCAAGCTAGATGAATTCCCCTAATAGTTAGGTCAGCTAGGGACATATGTCACCTTGTGAACTTAAAACTTAAACATATGGCACTTAATCCTAACACTTCGTACACCTTAAATTTCATCCAAGGTAGAAAAATAAGGGTAAAAATAAGAAAAATAGAGAGAAAAAGAAAGAAGAGAGAAGAAGGATGAACTTTAAGAACAAAAGAGAGAGAAAGTTTTCTCAGGTAATTTTCTTCCTCGAATTCATGTTTCTAGCCCGTGAAGCCTTCATGAATCTTATTCCTCTAGGCAAGAGCAACATTTCTATGGTTTTACATTCTTTAAATGAGGAGTTTCATGCTGCCTCTAAGGTGTAGGAACTGAGAGAATCAAGAACGGGTTGTGGCACTGAATAAAGGTAACCGAAAGTTTTGATTTGACAATAGTGTCTTGAGATTTGGTTGAGTTTTAATGAGATTACTTAGCTGCCCTAATGTTTCAGTCAAGATGAAATCTTAGGGTTTTGATGATCATATGAACATGAACATAATGTTAAATGAGGTTTAAATATTATAGGAATGAAATTTGACAAGCCTTGAAGATTGAGGTTGCAAAATCATTTTTGTGGTGACTTATGGTAAATTTTGGCCAGATCAGACACTAGGAAAGAATGTGATTTTTTTATTTATAGGTCTCTAATGTATTTAGAATGAAAAATTATGTGGGATAAAGGTAAGAAAATGATTTCAAAAGCATTGGAATCAAAAACAAAATTTTGGTCTAAACACTCTAATGTTTCGGCCTTGAGTGGATCCTAAGGAAAGAATTGGATATTTTTAAATTTGAGGTTTCTAATGGATTCTTCATGTAAAATTATGTTGAAATAACTTATGGAAATGATTTTAGAATGATTGGATTGAAAACCCTAAAATTGGAGTTAAAGATTGTTTAAGGTTAGTGTTGCCAGATTCGTTTTCAAGGAAGCCAGGTTGCTTGTGGGTTGATTTGGTTGATCAAATATTGTCTAATAATTGTGATATTTTCCAGGCCAATACTAGGCATCTTAAGCTTTAAGATGAGGTATAGAATGCGTTATTTGGTTTAGTGGTTTTTAAGTTATGATTTGTTAAATTTTAGGCATCAAATCTGGAATAAATTCTGTGGCAGTGAGGTTGGTCGAGGAATTTTGTAATTTTATTAAGCCTTGATTGATACATTTCCTTTGTAGATGACTTAAAGAGCTTCATATAGGAACTTGTACCACCTTATTTAGTGTTTTCTATATTAAGATATGAATTTTTAAAGTTACTTGACAAAGCTGGCAGATTAGGGTTGACTTTCGAATTTGTAGTATGTAGAGGGAATTTTGATAAGTAAAATCATAAAAAATAAAGGCATAATTTAAGGACTAATATGACCATATTGAATGCCTAAAGTACAAGGGAGGAAAATATGTTAAGTCTGTTAGAACTGGTGGACACCTAAGAGGGGGTGAATAGGGTATACGATAATAACTTAAGAACTTTGAAAATCTTTTCACATCTTAAGGAGAGATATAAGTATGAAAGTAATGAATCATAAATCAACTGTTAATATATGCTGGAAATATAAGAGCTTAAGGAAGATAGTATGCAAACTGTGATCTATCCTTGTTCAGTCCAATCCACGATGCCTACGTCCAGTCCCTATGCTCCTCCTGAGATTTCAAATCCGCTATCTTCTTATTTCATTTGGGTAAAAGAAAAGCCTTTACAACTCACAAGTTTAGTTAGTCACCTGTGAAGCTTTTTACAAATCTCTCATGGAGTTACTCCCCTTTATATACCGTAAGGTTACAATTGAGTTACTCCCCCTTACACACCGTATGGATACAACCTTGATGATGAATAATTACAATCAATCTTCTCTCTCAGAAGTGAATAACATGAACACTAAAGTACAATAGAAATAATCTCTCTCTCTCTAAGGAAAATGATATCAAAGGTGGATAAATAGAGAGTATTCGGGTAAGAGTGAATGCTTCATGATCTTAGCATATTTTTCATTGTTGTTGTGTGTATGAATCTCTTATATTTATAGTTGAGTAGGATATGACCATTGTGAGTTTTTCAACCTATTCATTGAGTCTCGTTGCTTCATTTGACCGCTCTTCATATTTGAAAAAGTAGCTGTTACGTTCAGTGAATGCTCCGCTTCCATAAAGTGTCTTTAATTCCCTTAGCATGATTTCTTCATTGTTTTCCTAGAATAATGCTTAGAACACTAATATAATGAAGTTTAAATCATGAAGATGATAAATCAATAAGCAACAGATGATTTTCATACTTTCTGGTCTTCATCACTGAGTGATTAAGGGCCATCACTCGAGTGATACCTTTTAAAAACTGGCAGACTTCAAACATTTTTTCTTATCATATAACTCGAGTGGTCACTCGAGTGATCCAGGTTTATCACTCAATTGATCCTTTAAGTAATCCCTTATGTAGTTTTCTAGAGCCCATCACTTGATCACGGAACTCTTGGACTACTCGAGTGACAAATGGTCATCACTCACGTAATTCCTTCTCATTTCTGCCAAACACCTTTGTTCCATAAGAGACTCAAAGCTCAGCAGCTTTTATGTAAGACTTGCAAGATTTAAGAACTACACTTGAGTTCTCTTTACACCTAAACTCATGTTCTCACAATGAACTCAAGTTTTCAGCCTGGTTTCCAAGACTTCATGTGTTTCTACTATAAACTCTCTTTCATTTTGCAAACTCAAGTTTCTTTTATATCACAACTCATGTTTTGTCCCAAAACTCATGTTCTCTTAACCACTTTAACTTCTAAAAAAGTTTTTGTGCAAAACTTGCGAGAGTGTGAACTATAGACTTAAGTTCTTCAGACATGTTTTGTTCCTTGACTCCAAATATGGCTAATGACCTATCATCAAAAAGCTCTTGTCTTACACATTCCAATGCGGAAAGAATCAGCTCTAAACTCATTGTAGTCTACAATATATGTTCCCAAGAGTGTCTTTTGCACTAGACAGTGTCTAAATTCACAAGTGTCAAATTCCAGAAGGCATAACACTTAGCATATAACTTCAAATTTAACCAGTTGCCTATCCATGGAAAGGTCTTTAAGTCTATTATCTTATAACAAAGTTCATCTCAATCCAATGTGTAGTTTGAGAGTTACGTCAAAAATACCGAACTTGGTTTGAAATTTGACTGTTATTTAGTGTTATCTTCCAATATTTATATCTCTTCCATTTAAGCTCATTTGAATATGATATTGGTGTGTATTTTAGGTGTTGAGAGTCTAGTTCATATACCATAATTTCATCTTAATCAGACATAAGGTTTGAGAGATATGGCCAAAATACCAGACCTCTGACAGGCTGAACGAAAAATAGAGTAGAATAGAGTGCTCATCACTTGAGTGATCATGGCCATCACTAGAGCGTTTACTTAAGTGAAGTCTTCCAAAACTTGGCAGAGATCCAATACTCAAGGGAACACATTGGGAAGTTCCATAACTTATATATAAGTTATATAAGCTTTGAATTGACCCATTCCAACTTTCATATGATCAAAGAAACCTTTGGTATCACTTCTAAGAGCTTGAATCTTGATATTCTCATTAGATCTTGCATGTTCTTCTTTCTTCAATCTCTCTCTTCTTGTTTTTCCTCTTGATAATCATTCTTCATAACCCAACTAGATATCTTCTTGAATATCTTCAATCTTCTTCTTTCTTTGCTTGACTAATCTATAAGATATGCAACATCAAATATAATAGTTAGTCAATGTAGAAGATAAGTATATCATGCAAACTTTTTGCTCTTAATATCGGGCATCTATATTTGACATCATCAAAAATAAACATACCTAACATTCTCCCCCTTTTTTATGATAGCATATCCTTAAAGAAAAATATGTACGAGTTATATAAGCAAATTAAGATCAACATATATCATTTGCCTTTCTCTCCCCTTATTTAACATCAGCAACAAGTTTGAAGTATAAGAAAGAAATGCTTGTATAAAAAGAAATTAGAAATGTCTTTCTCCCCATTAATCAAAATAAATGTGTCAAGAAAATAATTTTCTCTCCTCTTGTTTAAAGATAATTTCATTTTTAATACGATGCAAATGAAAATTGATTTTTGTGAAAACAAGTTTGAAACAATTTGGAGAGGTTTTAAAGAAAACTTTCATAATCAAGACAAATTGAAATTAAAGAAGTGAAAAGTATTCTCAAAATATAAAGAGAGAGGGTTTAGAAATGCTCTTGTATATTTGGAAAAAATGATAAAGTGCTCCAAGAAGTCCATTGCTTTATTCTTTGGCAATGCTAGTTCATGATGTTGTGTTCACCACACTTATGCTATGCAACTCTGATGTGTATTCATATTGTTTCTAGGATTCTTCAATTGAATTAAGCTTCTGCTCATCATGCTTAATGTTCATGTGTATTGGCATATGTATTTGTTGCTTTATGTTGTAGCCAACATATTTCCCTTGTTTAAATATTAAAGCATATGTCCTCAAAGTTGATATATTCTTCTTGGAGTATATTGAGGATTGATCTTGAATAAAATAAATTCTTCTATCATAAATTTAAATCTGTCTTGCGAAGAGAATGGTTAGTTGAACCAAATAACAAAAGTTCCTTTCTATATGATATGTTAAAATTAATATCATGAAAGGAAAAATATAGGAGTAACTCATCATCAAAACTAATCATGAGATAGTGAACACATATGAGTATGCTAAAAGGAATTTCTTCAAATAAAAGGAGATGAGATTTTAATATTGAAATCATTTGTTAAGCTCCCCCTTAATGAGTGCAATGCTTTACAAAAAATATTATAAGGAATAGAGTTAAAAACTCTTATGGATTTAAAAAACCATTGGAAAAACTCTATAAAGAAATTGAGTATAAAGGACAGAAGATTTAATGAGAAATCAAGTTTTGAAAATGAAGATGCTATTCAGAGGTTTTAATAGCTATACCCTAATACAACTCGAGTCATCACTCAAGTGTTTACTTTTAGTGATGCAACTAAGAGAATTTGAGTTAATAAAGAATACAATACCTCACTCAAGTAATGTCATAATTACTTGAGTCATAGTCCTCTATAGTCTATTGATGCATTGTTGGCTAGTCACTTAAGTTCTGGTTAATCAAGTAATAGAGTTCTCTAACTTGCCATTCACAAAAGTAATGAACTCAGCATTGTTCATAGCATGCTCTGTGTGATTGTTGATGCTTCTCTCTCATATAGCAACTTTTCTCATAAAGCTTTGTGAAACAGGAAGAGGCAATTGAATCTTCATCCTATTGTTCTCTGAAAGACATGATCTCTCTAATGTTTCTCTCCTCCTTGCTAATAATATAGGTCATTGTGTGATAATTCCTCTTGATGAAATTATTGGCCTTGTTCACCATAGTTCTAGTGTAGGTATATCAGATAATCCTATGAAGATCACACATAGAGCTAGGATTGAAGTTGAGAATCCTCATTAGCTCTAATTATTTGATGATTCTATACTTCTTAGGCTCATTATACTCCTTGAAAGGTCTAATAGGAAGGTTGTTGAGCCTAACTACTTATTGATCTTTAAGGCTGAGATGGTGACCCTCTAATCTTTGACTGTTGTGTCCTATGTCCCTTCAACTATTGTACCTTCCTCATAGCATAACTCAGTAAGCTCCATGTCGTGGTAAAGAGTTTTAACTATCTTTAGTAGTAGGAAAGATGCAACACCCCAAATTTCAATTAAGGGCTAATGGCTTCAAAAATGATTGTAATTATTGTTAATTAAACGCTTTTGAAGAATAAGATGTGAATTTCGACCTGAATATGCTTTTGATTAGTGCATAAACCCCATATTTAAGTTCAATAATGGATTAATATCTAAATTGAGTTAAATAAGAGGGAGGGCGCATGGTTGAGTGATATGAACCCTAAAAATGTGTTCGGAGGTAATTTGGTAGAGATTGCCTTAATCAAGGGCAAAACAGGTAAAAAGGAAAGTTACCGACCAATTGGCAGTTACCGAAGAGGAAACTTATCAGTAATTGGAGATCAATGGTTAGGATTGATTGGTCAAGGGGTGGAATCTTGTGTAATGGAGTTCATGTATGACATGAAAAAGGAGAACAAGATCTTGCCAAGTGTTAAAACATGAGCCATAGGATCTAAGTCAAACATTCAACTCATTTTCTCTTCCCTCCCATTTTTTTTAGGTTAGCAAAATGGGCTTATAGAGACCAAAAATCTAATTTCTCTTATCTTCATCATCATCTTCACCAACTCATCTCATCTCTCTCCTCTCATCCATTTTCATTGAAGCTAAGCAAGAAAGAGAAAGAAGAAGCTTGGGTTTTATGTAATAAAATGACTTTGAATACTGAAGTGTTCTTCATTAATATTGCTCATGGTGTCAAGAGCTCCATTCCTATGGTTTCAGATTTTTGATTAATGAATTTTGAGAATTTATGGGAATTTGAAAGTGGGAGAACAAAAGAAATAGCTTAGGGAAAAGTTGAGGTGAGTATTTGATACCTTTTGGTATAATTATTGTGGTCACTGGTTTGGTTTTGAGAATTTTGAATTTTTGCCCTGATTTTTAGTTTAATTTAAATGCTTGAATTGGTTAGGGTGTTGTGTAGAATGTAGTGTTAAATTGTGTCTTTGTGCCATTGGAGTTGGTTTGGAATTTTAGAATGGAAGGCTATGGTGGATTGTGTGTATATTTTGTGTTGACATGTTGAGATTTCTGTGGAACATGTCTATGTGTATGGAATTTGATTGTTTTGATGGTTCCAATGGATTCCTTGGACAAAATTTGTGTGGGAATGGTGTTTAATGTGAAAATGGGAACCATTGGAAGCAATTGTGAAAAACAAAGAATATGTCTATTGAAAGTCTGTGCTGGGCAGTCTAGTTGTATTGGCATTTTGAATCGGCAAATGATGTCAGAAAATTATGAAACTTTCCAGTTTTAAATTGCACATTCCAAGCTTCAAAATGGACATATAATTTGTATCATTTCATTTTGTGCACTGTGAGTTATGGTTGTCCAAAGTTTGGGATGGAAACTGAACTCTGTTGTGGGGCAGTGGTGAGTCTTGTGCAATTCTGTACTTTTGTGGTGCTTTCCAGTAATGGCCAATATTTTTCATAGGAAGATTTTTCATAGGAAGAGGACTTAATTATATTTCATTTGGCTTTTGAATCACCTTATTTCTATTTTTTTTGAATTAGTTATGATTTTTGAAAGTTCAGCTAAGAAACAGAATTTTCTTGGCCACGGCCAAAAGATGGTGGGCCGCGGCCCAAATGTTTCTGACCTCTTTTTGGCTGCGGCCAGTGGATTTAGGGGCCGCGGCATACCCCCAAAAATCAGTATTTTGCACTTTTAAAAGGTGGTTTTGGGTATAGCCTTTCCCAATCCTTTGGGTATATGTCTAAGCCTCAAATAACCACCTAAAGAGTCTAAATGATAACCAACTTAAAGTACTATGGAATTAAGAACTTGGAAAAGAGATTGATAGGTTGTCCCTGATTTAGTTATAGGATTTGATATTTATCGCCCTTGTGAGCCCACGGTGCCAAAAAACGTCAGGAAAGGACAAGGTAGTGACTCTTTCTCTTATACTGTGTGTGAAACATTGTATATATGTTTGTCATACATTGAGAATACATTGTGATGCTTTAAGATCACAGCGAAAGTTGATGCATAGTGATACATTGTGATACTTTGTGAATACATAGAGATTGCAGTGAAAGCTGACGCATAGAGTTTACAACCATGAGTGCTGTCGTTTGTGGCGTGAGCCATGATACATTGTGATGCTGCTTAACATGATCATATATGCTGTGTTTGTGCACTGTGTGAGTGATTTGTTACTACCAGGATTCTCTTGAATCTCATTCTTTTCAATGACTAACATTTCAGACAGGGCTAGTGGCGCTAAAGAGAAGCGGGCAACCCAGAGCAATTAGGACCCTTTGGGGTACATTTGATTTTGGGATGTTGGTTATCTACTTTTGAACTTAGGATTACTGTATATTTTGAAATGTAAATATTACATTGATTTTGATCATGTAATCCCCTAGTTGAGACCTATAAACCCTTAGTTTATATATGTACAAACCTAAAAGTTGTCGGGGATTTGGTTATACACTCTAATATGTATGAATATAAATTAATTGCACAGGTAATTATATTCGAAATTCAAAATTGAGACCATGATGGGGAAAAGTTTTTAAAAGATTTTATGAAAACCCTACGGTAAAGTAGGAAGTTGAAAAGAGTTTAAATTATCCAACGGTCTCTAAACCATTTTAACTATGCGTCATCGAATCATAATTACGCTAATTAAGGTAGGGGGTTATAGAAGATGTCTGGATAATGATGGCTTATAGTATTGGAAGTATGAATCCAACTCATGATTATACTTGCTCTCGCCTTGAGTTTCTTTAAGTTGAATTCTACTGTAGCCACTAAGAGATCTTCCTACTCTTTCTCCTTCTTTTGATTGCATCACTAACTTTTCACTTACTAATGATGTGGTGTCACTCGGGTGATACCAAAAATTCTGCTATTACCCACACTGCAACACCACCAGTCATGCTTACTTTGTTAGCCTCTGTTCTTTGTACCCGAAGTAGAGCATCTTGATCAACTCCTGTAAAAGTATAAATACATGCCCATTAGTACCCATCTTCTCTTGGGTCCACACAGTATTAAACATAACAACGTTTATGCTCTTATACAATTAATCTATATGATATTTGAGCAAAGAGTATAATAAACCAACGAAGACCAAACTATAATTTTACCCAATTAATTATAGTTACTGTACATAAAGGGTAACAAAAAAATGATACCAAGAATAATGTTATTCAATTATCAAACACACTTACAAATACACTTTATATAGAAAATATGTCATTGATATGACTTTTATGCAATCCATGAAGAGAGTATATCATTTATTCATAATAACCAACTTTTATAAAAGGATAAATCTTGAATGAAACCAAGTTTCCAAGAATGAAATATTCAAATTTAAATCTCAAATGTTATTTCAAATCATGACAATGCATTTTAAAATTAAGATTTTGAATATATGTAAAACTCATCTTTGAAATATGTTCGCAATCGATGCTCATGTTAAAAATGGTTGAAGTCAATAGTTATAAAATATATATAAGAAAGCTTCACTTTGAAGTTCAACTAAGATAACATGTTAATCATCAGAGTTAACATGTTAAAGAATTTCCCCAGGTGCTAAAGTCATATGAAAAGCCAAAAGTATTAGCTTGATAGATATATATGAGCATTATGACTTTGCTAATAATTCATAGACTACCTTAACACTTAGTGTTGTGTCATGAAATATATAAATATTCAACTCAAGGATTCAGATACATGACACTGGTTACTCAAAGATATATCATATCAATAGTTAATGTGTTTGAGCAACAAAATGAGTAAAAGAATTTATGAATGATGAAGCATATACTTATTCGTCCAAATGGCTAGAGTACTATAATATCATCCTAGTAAGGTATTCTACTATAATGATTAACACATTATTATTTAATGCATTAATGAACATTAATAATGCCTAAAGTAACTCAGCCAATAAAAATGTATGCATTAGACAAAAGTCTTTCACGAATTGAATTATTTCCTAGGAAATTGACTTGAAACTCATAACTGATCAACTTGTTTGACATGAGGTCTAACTCGTTTATAGAATGGGACTAAGGAGTTCAAGCATTGAATAGCTTATTTAAGATCAATGATCAATAGGTCAACAACAAGAAGCCTCGAGTGGATGAATTTGAAGCATTTCTGACATTAAGTATAAATAAAGTAACTTCCAATTTTAAAACCAATTTGAATGCAAACAAGATATGAATAATTTTCAAATAATGTGTATGCACTTTTTATAAATAGCATGAATTGAAATCAAAACACATTTTTGGATTGTGCACTTCAAAACATAAACCGATATAAAAACTTTGCACATATTTAATTTTGGTTCATTTAGTAATCTATAAACAATTTAACGCTCATCAAGAATTGATTGCTAAAGGAATGCAATAATGGACAAATATTCATTACCCAAATTAAATAATTCATATAAGCACAGTATAGAGTAAGGATTAGATATCACCGTAATTCCTCTTGTCCTTGTGATATCTTGCTTGGTTTTGGTGGAATAATATTGATTTTCATCCTTTGCACGCTAAGCACAAAAATCCAAACTCCACAATTCAGCATCATCAAGATATGAATTTGTTTTCATGTGGCCATTGTCTTGAGAGACTTTTTCTTATCCTATAGAACTATATAAATTTTTTTTCATGGTATCCAACTTTGCTTGGATCATTTTCTTGTCAGCTTGTAGGAATCAAGATTAAATTCACATACTCTAAGCATATAATCAATTCAAGGCAATTGAGCATAATGAATTAAACATGTCTTTATGCATAAAAGAAATATTTTCTTTTCAAATTATTATATATGCATAAAGAATTAACCTATTGAGGATTGCAATTCCATTATAAATAAATCTATTAAGTGGCTTTTTAAGGGATGAGAAAACATAATTTCAAAATAGCTTGCAATGCTCATTCCTAAGGTTCCAAAATATAAAACCTCAATAAATATTACAGATAATAGCATAGGAGGTTTTATCATCATGTACATTTGCCTTAGATACTTGGAGGATTGGCTTTGCTTACCCACTACCTTTTTAGGTTATAATGATACTTTGAATATCTTGCTTTGGGTACTGGAAACCTTCTCTCAAAATATATAAACTCCAATAGTCTTTTACTTGATGCTTGAGAGATTTTCCTTTTTGTATTTTCCTCAAGATAACTGAATGCTCTATGGTAGTCCGTAGAGTACCATTCAACTATCTTAAGGTGTAACGTACTCCTTTTCTCCATTGCTTTCTTTGTGGCTAGACTTTGTTGTTCCAGCAATATATGGGTGATTCGAGAGTTCTCGTAATTGATGCGAATCTCCTTTCAAGTGCATTAGGAACTCTTGGAATCTTCTTCATTTTTTCCGTACCCTTATGTTTATTATTTCTAGAATCAATCTGCACACATGAAACACCCGATGGACATTTTGGTACCCACTTTGCTTTGGGTCCTTTAACGTTAGATTTTGAACCCATTTGTCTTTTAGGAACCTAAACAAATTTATTTCTCACATTAGAATTTCTCCTAATATAGTATGTGTGAGAAATATGACCGGATTTACCACAATAATTGCAAATTGTACGAAGATATGCATTATGAGATATCATGTAAGAATTATGTTGGTCATGAGTGTAGAAACTCAAATGGATTTTATTTGAACATTATTTCTTCCCAACAAACTTTCCAGCATATTTGAAAGCATTTTTTCTTTTCACAATAGAATCAACAATTGGTTGAAAAATAATCTTATGCAGACTCTGAAAAACAATTTTACGAAAATCACAAGAAGATTTGGAACTTTTTACCTTAAATTCATCTTGAGCTCCAGAGAGTGATTTTTCATGTGTTAGGATCGACAGGCACAGCGGAAGAATTTTAAAAATTTTCACCCATCCTAATCGAGGATCTGTCAACAGCGTTTAAACCAAGTTGGAAGGATTCATACCTTTTTATGATTCAAGGTTTTCACGATCTCTAGGAGCCAACACGTCAAGTCCGCTCCCTCTACCGATATCCATACGAATGCTCTTCAACTGAGACTGCGTGCTAGCGCCTCTAATATCTCCTAGGGTTTCCTTTGCGGCTCTTAATTCTAATGTGTATCTCCGTATATATGCTCTATCAAGTTTATAACCTATGAGGGCAATTTTTAAATTTCAAAATTAATCATCATTAATTTTGAAATTAATTAACTATTAATTATCTTGATGAGCTAATTAAATAAATTTAGTTTAAATTAAATCTGTCCAACAGTTTTAATTTAACCTATTCATTTAATCCAAATAAAGAGCCATTAGATTTAAGTTATCTTCATAAATTAAATATGAGATACCATATCTCTATCATGTTAGTTATTAGATTTAATTTATCTTAATAAATTAAATTTAAACTAACACAATATAATAATATCATATAATATATATACATACATATATATATATATATATATATGTGTGTATATATGTATTTCGAAAATACATATCTATATAATATTATTAACGAATTTTTATATTACATATATACATATATACATATATAAATATAAAATTCGTCGACCCTAATTAAACATTATCTCGTGTTGAGCCCTTATTGTGTGCGACCCTGTAGGCCCATATAAAGTTGGTAGTGGGCCAATAACTGTACTAACCCACAAGTCGCAAGCGGCCTCTAGCAAGACATCACGACTACCCAATTCATATGAGGATCGTTAACATGATGCAACCTGTCATACAACCATGTCACGTCCCTTTTGTCACACGATATATCGGTCAAGGATGAGGCATGGATAATGTCATCCTCTTATTCCTGACTATTACTTTCTCAATTCCTGAGTAGTTTGACAATAGAAATGGAAACTCCTTTCCATTGTACTATGGCCATACATTTCTCAGACTTCCTCATCGAGGGGCCCAGTAATATCTCTATACTAATGTGAGGGACAAATTCTGTAACCCCCTGCCTTTAACCACGTAATTATAATTCGATATCACATAATTAAATTGGTTTAGAGACCGTCGGATAGCTTAAACTCATTTCAAGTTCCTACACTATAGTAGGGTTTTCACCAAAAACTTTCAAAAACTCTTCTCTATCCTGGTCTCAATTTTAAAATTCGAATATAATTACCTGTGCAGTTAATTTACATTCACACACATCAGAGTGTATAACCAAATCCCCGACAACTCCTGGGTTCTATACATATATAATCTGAGGGTTTAAAAGTCTCCACTAGGGGATTACATAACCAAAATCAATAGTAATATTTACATCTCTAAAGATAAACAGTAATCCCAAGTCCAAAATAGTTAACCAACAGACTAACAACACACTCTACAAGATCCTAGCCGCTCCTGGTGGTTCGCCTCTCCTTGGAGCCACTTGCCCTGTCTGAAATGTTAGTCAATGGAAAGAATGAGATTCAAAAGAATCTCTGTTGTAACAAACCACTCATACAGTGTATAAACACATAGCATATATGATCATGTTAAGCAGCATCACAATGTATCATGGCTTTCGCCACAAACAACAGCACTCATGGCTGTAAACTCTAAGCATCAGCTTTCGCTGCGATCTCAATGTTTTCACAAAGTATTCACTAGGCGTCAGCTTTCGCTGCGATCACAAAGCATCACAATGTAACAATGTGACAATGTATTCTCAATGCAAGAGAAACATACATACAATGTTTCACACAAAGTATAAGAGAGGAGTCACTACCTGGTTCTTTCCGAACGTGCTCTGGCACGGGTCGTTCAAGAATAGGGCAAATATCGAATCCTACAATTCCAAATGCACCATTTAGACACTTCCATAGTGTTTCTTGAGGTTATATGAGTCTATAATGAAAATTTATAAAAATGCCCCCGGGGACCCGGCCCGGGCCCGCCGTACCCGCCGTACCCGGTCCGGTTGCACTTTTCCCAAAATTCTAATCTGGGCTATCCTAACATATTTCCGCGCAAGGAATCCATTTCCGGACTCGGAATTATCAAATTCAATGTAAAATTACAAATTTACCCTTGGCAGCCCCACTTTAAGGGTTTTAGGGGTGTTTTCGTAATTATGCTTTTTCGGCCTTTTCCGAAAAAGTGACCAACTGTAACCCCACCTAATTTTCGCCCTTGAACTCAATGGAACCATCAAATCATTGAAAATCCAACTCTAAGACCCATTTCTAGGGCTGGCCGAAATTTATGAGTTCTCCGGGGAAAATCGGGGTTTTACGATTTCGGCTCCGTAAACGCGTTCCTTTCTACTCCTAACCACTTTATTAACCATTACATTAGGTTACAACTAACATTAAGACCCAATTTGGGAAGCATAACCCCTAGGCCACATCATTTCCAAACTTTAAAACCAATGGCAATCCGGCAAAATTTCACCGATTAAATTGCCCACAGCAGCCAGAATAAGCAATATACGAAAGTTTGGAAGATACCTCAAGCTCCCACAAGCTTTTCCCAAATATGGCTGAACCCTAGCCTATTTGAACAATGAAATTCCTTGCTTCAAAACCTTAATTCACATAGAGGAATAGCTTAGGAGGAGGATTATACACATTAGGTACGAATTCACTGAAGAAATCGACCTACCTTGTGAGATTTCTCCTTCCTTCTCTCTATTTTTCTCCAAGCTCTCTCTCACGTTTTTTCCTCTTGCTTCAGCTGAAAATGGCGTGAAATGGCTGAAGAAGATGAGCAATTTGATTAATAATCCATGCTGACATCATCTTTTAATGAGTTGATGTCATAATTCCCTATTTTCCCATTTTCGGATTTGTTGGCAGATTTTCTGACCGAACTTTGATAAATCATAACTAATTCTAGAAAAATCGAATTTGAGTGATTCCAAATCCTATATAACCCTTATTGAGTCTAGTTTTAAGGAAAAATATAGAATCTATCTGGAAGGAATGACAAAATTCCTAGAATTTCAATCTTTGCATACTGTTCCAGAAAATAATTAATTTCGCTGTGCAAACTTCAAAAATCCAAAACTCTTAGGTCACAAATCAAAATGATACAAATTATATGTCCATTTTGAAGCATGACATGTGAACTTTAAGATTGTAAAATTTCAGAATTTGTAGACACCATTTTCCTATTTAAAACGTCCATACAAGAAGACTACCCAGAATAGAGTTTCACTGGACAGAATTTCAGATTTTGCATCTTTACTTCCAATGGTTCCATTTTCATACCAAACATCATTCCCACAAAAATTTTCACAAGGAATCCATTGGAATCATTAAAATATCCAAATTCCCATTACACATTCTCTAAAAGTGTTTATTCAACAATAATTACATCTACTTTTGAAATCATTAGCCCTTAATCACTTTTTGGGATATTACATTTCTCCCCCTGTAAAATAAATTTCGTCCTCAAAATTTGTCACACAACTTGAGCCATAAACTCTGGATAACGTCTTCGCATATCTGTTTCTACTTCCCAAGTTGCTTCCCTCTGAGTCATTCCCTTCCAGATCACCTTCACAAATGGAATGCTTCGGTGTCTGAGCCGCCGTTCTTCTCTATCAATGATCTGTTCTGGCTCTATCACATATGTGAAGTTGTCTTGTAACTCAACTTCTTCATATTCAATAATATGAGATGGATCCGGTTGATACTTCTTCAGTTGGGAAACATGAAACACATCGTGGAGTCTGCTCAAGTTTGGGGGTAGGGCTACTCGATAAGCAACAGGCCCAATCCTCTCAAGGATTTCAAAAGGACCTATATATATCGGGCTCAGCTTCTTCCTCTTGATGGCTCGCCCAATGCCCGTAATTGGTGATACTCTCAGGAATATGTGATCACCAACCTCAAATTCTAGAGGCCTTCTCCTCTTGTCAGCGTAACTTTTCTGTCGACTCTGCGCTGCAAGGAGCCTCTTACGAATGATCCGAATCTGTGCTGAGGTTTGATCAACCAAATCTGGCCCATAAAGCTTCCTTTCGGATAAGTCATTCCAGCATAAAGGTGATTGACACCGTCTTCCATACAACGCTTCATACGGAGCCATTTGGATGCTCGCATGATAGCTATTGTTGTAAGCGAACTCAGCGAGTAGAAGGAAACGATCCCAACTTCCTTTAAAGTCGAGAACACAAGCTCGCAACATATCTTCCAGCGTCTGAATTGTTCTCGCAGATTGTCCATCCGTTTGAGATTGATAAGCTGTACTGAATCTCAGTTGAGTACCTAAGGCTTCATGCAATGCTTTCCAAAACTTCGAAGTAAATCGTGGATCTCGATCGGAAATGATGTTTTTCGGAACACCATGAAGTTTGACAATCTCTCGGATATAAATCTCCGCTAGTTTATCAGGAGAATAGCCAGCATTGATTGGTATGAAGTGGGTTGACTTCGTTAACCGATCCACAATTACCCAGATCGCATCATAGTTTCTGATCCTGGGTAATCCCATAACCAAATCCATGGTCACGCTTTCCCATTTCCATTCTGGAATCTCAGGACTCTGAAGTAAACCAGGTGGTCTCTGGTGCTCGATTTTCACTTTCTGACAAGTGAGACACCTTGCAACATATTTGGTCACGTCACTCTTCAAACCCGGCCACCAATACACCGATTTTAAATTCTGATACATCTTGGTCATACCAGGATGAAGAGTATATCGGCTCTTGTGTGCCTCATCCAGAATCTTCTGCCTCAACTCTGCCTTAAGTGGAACACAGACTCTTTTCTGGTAACGAACCAATCCACGAGGCGATATGTCGTAGCCTGAAACTTCTCCCTATTCGATTCGAGTCAGATTGCACTGTATCCAGTCATCTTGACTCTGAGCTTCTTCAATTTCTGCCCTTAGATCACTCTCCTCTTGAGAAACAGTGTAATTGGCACAGATGATCTGGTTTGTCAAATTTAAATCACGGAAATCTTCAATCAATTTCCTTTCTTGTATCATCATAGCTACAACGAGCACAGTCTTTCGGCTAAGAGCATCAGCGACTACATTTGCCTTACCCGGATGATATTTTATTTCCAGGTCGTAGTCCTTAAGCAATTCCATCCAGCGGTGCTGTCTCATATTCAGTTCTTTTTTATCATACAGATATTTGAGACTCTTGTGGTCGCAGTACAATTCCACAGTCACACCATACAGGTAATGACGCCAAATCTTCAAAGCAAACACAATAGCCGCAAGCTCCAGATCATGAGTGGGATAGTTCAATTCATGAGGTCTGAGCTGTCGTGAGGCGTAGGCCACCACACGTCCCTGCTGCATAAGGACACACCCTAATCCCTGCCCACTGGCATCAGAATACACAACATATGTCAAACTGGGATCGGGTAAAATCAACACAGGTACCGTAGTCAACCTCTCCTTCAGCTCCACAAAACAGTTTTCACATTTCTCATCCCACACAAACAGCTGATCCTTTCTCGTGAGCTTGGTCATCGGCAATGCCATATGGGAGAAATTCTGGATGAATCTCCGATAATAACCAGCAAGACCCAGAAAACTGCGTACTTCCGCCACAGATTCTGGTCTCTTCCAGTCCAGTACTGCTTCTACTTTACTGGGATCCACAGAGACCCCTTCTTGCGAGATAACATGGCCTAAGAATTTCACATCTGATAGCCAGAACTCGCACTTGCTCAATTTAGCATATAGTTGTTTCTCACGCAATGTAGTCAATACAACTCTCAAATGATGCTCATGCTCCTCCATACTCTTGGAATATATCAGAATGTCATCGATAAACACAACAACAAACTGATCCAAATATTGTCGAAAGATACGGTTCATGTAATCCATGAAAACCGCAGGCGCATTGGTTAGCCCAAATGGCATCACCAAGAACTCATAGTGACCGTACCTGGTCCGAAAAGTAGTCTTTGGAACATCTTCTGCTTTCACTCGTAGCTGATGATACCCTGACCTTAGATCAATCTTCGAAAATACACACGAACCGGATAGTTGATCTAAAAGGTCATCGATTCGGGGAAGAGGGTACTTGTTCTTAATAGTAACCTTATTCAATTGTCTATAATCGATACACAACCGAAGGCTTCCATCTTTCTTCTTTACAAACAACACTGGAGCTCCCCAAGGCGACACACTGGGTCTAATAAACCCTTTTTCAAGCAAGTCTTCTATTTGTTTCTTTAACTCAGCCATTTCATTTGGGGCCATACGGTATGGGGCCTTAGATATAGAACCAGCTCCAGGCACAATGTCAATGGGAAATTGAACTTCCCTTTCTGTAGGTAATCCACTAAGATCATCCGGAAATACCTCAGGGAATTCATTTACCATGAGTATACTACTCACAGGTTCACTAATCTCCCCTTGCACAGAGAAGAATACCATATACCCCTGGCAACCCTTTTCAAGATATTTTTTAGCTTTAGCCGTAGAAAGGAAATTCATACTACCATTTACAACTTCGACCCTCTGAGAAGCAGGATATACTATCCTCCTGTTCCCACAATCAAGCATCACATTATTCGCCGTTAACCAATCAAAACCCAAAATGACTTCCAATTGGTAAAGCGGCAGACAAATCAAATCCACAGTAGATTGGTGCCCTTCTACAGTTATGACACAATTTAGACAAGCTTCTGTAGTCAAGGCCTTAACACCCATCGGAGTTGACACTATCAGATCAAATGGTAATTTATGCACATGTAATCCCAGGCGCTTCACGCAATCATAGGCAATGAAGGAGTGACTTGCACCCGAGTCAAACAGAACTTGCAATAAATAGCCACTAAGAAGAATTTTACCTTGTATCAACTTAGGAGATTTATGGGCCTCCTCGTGGGTCATAGCGAATACTCGGCCCTGAGTTTTCGGCCTCTGGTCTGGTCGTGGCTCTTTGCATTCGACAGCAGTATGCCCCACACGTTTACAATTAAAGCATATTATTCGACCCTCACAAGTCTTACCATGATGTGGCTGATTACAATGAGGACAGATCCAAGGTGTAAAAGGAGTTCTCTGCTGATCACGGCTCCCAGACTGGTAGGGCTTTTTACCACTCCTAGATGAAGGTACCTGTCCCTTTCGCTTCTGTGAAGTACCACTCTTACTGGTTTCACTGTGGTGCGCAGTAGCTTGAGTAGGATATACTTCTCTTAAGTTATTCTCTGTAATCCTGCATTGTTCCACCGCTTTGTTGAACTTGGTGAACTGGTGAGTGACCAACCATTTCCTCAACTCTCGCCTCAGGCCACGAATGAGCATATCTGAACTCCATTCTTCATCATCCTTGTATCGGAGATAGGAGGAATATCGGGACAAACGGATGAAACGGGACAAATAATCATCAAAGCTCTCAGTGTCCCCTTGTCTAATGTTAAGGAATTTTGTCTCCTTCTCGAGCCGTACTGATTTGGGAAAGTATTTCTCATTGAATTCTTGCTGGAACAATTCCCAAGTCAATGGCACGTTTCTGCTGCGCAGTGTGAGAGAGATATTTCTCCACCAACGGTCCGCATCACCCTCGAGCTTGTAGACTGCCAAGCGTGGCTTCACCTTATCCGGACATCCAAGGACCTCAAATATCTTCTCGAGACGGTTTAACCAATCTTCCGCCACTTGTGGATCAAACCTCCCTTTGAACACTGGAGGCAGATGTTTGCAAAATCTGGTAACCCAAAACTGAAGATCCTTACCCTCTCTTACAGGTACTCCATAAGACTCTTGGTTTGGAATAGTGTGAGGTGGGGACTCCAGCGGTCGTGCTGACCCTTTAGCAGTGTCCTCATGTCGAGTTTCTTCTTGAGTTTCCTCCGGAGTGGACTGAACTGGACCTTCCTTGTTCTTCACTTTCTCTGCTCTGAGCTCTTCTCTCAGCTCAGTTATCATATCTCTTTGATCCCGGATTAGACCCATCAACTCTTGCATAGGATCTGGTGGATTATCATTGATGACCTCCACCTCTGGGTCTACACGCGGAATATTGGGGCATTCTCTAGTTTTCTTCATTCTACAAACAACTTGCCCCATTAATTTAGCAGAGATAGTATGCACATATAGTCACAAAACTCATATATATATCCATGTCAATAAAACATACATGTGCATACACAACAATCATTCACAGATATCCCTACTACTATCTAAGGGATCTATCCTAGCTACCTCTACCCTTGCCAGAAACTACAACTCTGATACCAAAATGTAACCCCCTGCCTTTAACCACGTAATTATAATTCGATATCACATAATTAAATTGGTTTAGAGACCGTCGGATAGCTTAAACTCATTTCAAGTTCCTACACTATAGTAGGGTTTTCACCAAAAACTTTCAAAAACTCTTCTCTATCCTGGTCTCAATTTCAAAATTCGAATATAATTACCTGTGCAGTTAATTTACATTCACACACATCAGAGTGTATAACCAAATCCCCGACAACTCCTGGGTTCTATACATATATAATCTGAGGGTTTAAAAGTCTCCACTAGGGGATTACATAACCAAAATCAACAGTAATATTTACATCTCTAAAGATAAACAGTAATCCCAAGTCCAAAATAGTTAACCAACAGACTAACAACACACTCTACAAGATCCTAGCCGCTCCTGGTGGTTCGCCTCTCCTTGGAGCCACTTGCCCTGTCTGAAATGTTAGTCAATGGAAAGAATGAGATTCAAAAGAATCTCTGTTGTAACAAACCACTCATACAGTGTATAAACACATAGCATATATGATCATGTTAAGCAGCATCACAATGTATCATGGCTTTCACCACAAACAACAGCACTCATGGCTGTAAACTCTAAGCGTCAGCTTTCGCTGCGATCACAAAGCATCACAATGTCACAATGTCACAATGTATTCTCAATGCAAGACAAACATACATACAATGTTTCACACAAAGTATAAGAGAGGAGTCACTACCTGGTTCTTTCCGAACGTGCTCTAGCACGGGTCGTTCAAGAGCAGGGCAAATATCGAATCCTACAATTCCAAATGCACCATTTAGACACTTCCATAGTGTTTCTTTAGGTTATATGAGTCTATAATGAAAATTTATAAAAATGCCCCCGGGGACCCGGCCCGGGCCCGCCGTACCCGGTCCGGTTGCACTTTTCCCAAAATTCTAATCTGGGCTATCCTAACATATTTCCGCGCAAGGAATCTATTTCCGGACTCGGAATTATCAAATTCAATGTAAAATTACAAATTTACCCTTGGCAGCCCCACTTTAAGGGTTTTAGGGGCGTTTTCGTAATTATGCTTTTTCGGCCTTTTCCGAAAAAGTGACCAACTGTAACCCCACCTAATTTTCGCCCCTGAACTCAATGGAACCATCAAATCATTGAAAATCCAACTCTAAGACCCATTTCTAGGGTTGGCCAAAATTTATGAGTTCTCCGGGGAAAATCGGGGTTTTACGATTTCGGCTCCGTAAACGCGTTCCTTTCTACTCCTAACCACTTTATTAACCATTACATTAGGTTACAACTAACATTAAGACCCAATTTGGGCAGTATAACCCCTAGGCCACATCATTTCCAAACTTTAAAACCAATGGCAATCCAGCGAAATTTCACCGATTAAATTGCCCACAGCAGCCAGAATAAGCAATATACGAAAGTTTGGAAGTTACCTCAAGCTCCCACAAGCTTTTCCCAAATATGGCTGAACCCTAGCCTATTTGAACAATGAAATTCCTTGCTTCAAAACCTTAATTCACATAGAGGAATAGCTTAGGAGGAGGATTATACACATTAGGTACGAATTCACTGAAGAAATCGACCTACCTTGTGAGATTTCTCCTTCCTTCTCTCTATTTTTCTCCAAGCTCTCTCTCACGTTTTTTCCTCTTGCTTCAGCTGAAAATGGTGTGAAATGGCTGAAGAAGATGAGCAATTTGATTAATAATCCATGCTGACATCATCTTTTAATGAGTTGATGTCATAATTCCTTATTTTCCCATTTTCGGATTTGTTGGCAGATTTTCTGACAGAACTTTGATAAATCATAACTAATTCTAGAAAAATCGAATTTGAGTGATTCTAAATCCTATATAACCCTTATTGAGTCTAGTTTTAAGGAAAAATATAGAATCTATCTGGAAGGAATGACAAAATTCCCAGAATTTCAATCTTTGCATACTGTTCCAGAAAATAATTAATTTCGCTGTGCAAACTTCAAAAATCCAAAACTCTTAGGTCACAAATCAAAATGATACAAATTATATGTCAATTTTGAAGCTTGACATGTGAACTTTAAGACTGGAAAATTTCAGAATTTTGTAGACACCATTTTCCTATTTAAAACGTCCATACAAGAAGACTGCCCAGAATAGAGTTTCACTGGACAGAATTTCAGATTTTGCATCTTTACTTCTAATGGTTCCATTTTCATACCAAACATCATTCCCACATAAATTTTCAACAGGAATCCATTGGAATCATTAAAATATCCAAATTCCCATTACACATTCTCTAAAAGTGTTTATTCAACAATAATTACATCTACTTTTGAAATCATTAGCCCTTAATCACTTTTTGGGATATTACAAATTCCATCTTGATCATTTATCTTCCTCTGCATGAAAAACCACCAAGCCCGATTATAGCCTTTATCATCACCCGGTCAAAGGTGACTTTTGACTAGTTCAAAGCTTAGCAACTCTCATGTAGGAATCCATGATGACATCAGGTCAAAGGGCATTGTGACGTAGTTATGCATGAGAAAAGCTTATGACTTGATCCATGTAGCTTTCTCATAGTGGGTCGGTCCAGCACCTTGTACTCTTACAAGTGCCTAAGACTTTGAATCGTATCTCCATATCTTATCAAAGTCATACTGATTATGTTTCATCTCTGCTCCCGCATAGATGACCGACCAGGGACATTTTAAGACAATCTTTATGAATTATCGAAGGATACAATTATCATAGTTAACATGCAAATAATATGATAACAGAATGGAGAAATTTCATTAAATTAATAATGTTCAAAGTACAATGATTGGCCCTTTGGGCACAATTTCCAACATCATGTCCGTCTATAATGAGCTCTTTTCGGGAATCCTCTTCTTCTTGTCTATCTATGTTGACTGTATAAAAGTATTCTATGATTTCTCCTATTTCATCATCAACTTACAATTGTTGATGCACTGTAGATGTACAGCTTATAGTTTCACATGAACTGTCAACACTTTCAACTTCAACACACTTGTTAGAAGTATACATAGAATATTTAGTATCCCAAATATCTCTAGTAGTAGAGCAAAATCTAAGTTTTTCAAAATCATTTTTTGTTAAAGCACTATACAGAATTTTCATTACTCTAATGTTCAACAAAAACATTTGCTTTTCTCTTTCTGTCCAATCCTCTCTAGGTTTGAAATCAAAGGCATTTGAAAAAACATTCCACATATCAAAATCAAATGCTTTAATAAAACTAGTCATTATAGCTTTTCAAAACCAAAATTCAATATCTTTCAAACTAGGTGGAATTATATAGTGATAATATTCGAAAAGAATATAACACCTAACATCAGCCATTATAAACTTTTAAGATGCTTAAGTCCTTTAAACAAGAGCCAGGCTGTGATACCAAATGTTAAAATTGGTGGACACCTAAGAGGGGGTGAATTGGGTGTCGGATAATAACTTAAGAACTTTGAAAATCTTTTCACATCTTAATAAGAGCAACAAGTATGAAAGTAATAAACCATAAACCAACAATTAATATATGTTGGAGATATAAGAGCTTAAGGAAGTGAGTATGTAAACTGTGATATATCCTTGTTTGGTCCATTCCATGATAACCTAGTCTAGTCCCCAGTCTCCTCTAAAGATTTCCAATCCACTATCTTCTTGTTTAATCTGGGCACAAGAAAAGCCTTTAAACCTACAAGTTTAACTGGGCACTTGTGAAGCCTTTTACAAATCTCTCATGGAGTTACTCCCCTTTATACACTGTAAGGTTCTAGCCTAGTTACTCCCCCTTACACACTATAAGGACACAACCTTGATGATGAAATATTACAATCAATCTTCTCTATTACAAGTGAATAAGATGAACACTGAAGTACAATACAAATAATCTCTCTCGAAGGTAAATGATATCATAGGTAGATAAACATAGAGTATTCGAGTAGGAGTGGATGCTTCATGATCTTAGCATATTTTTTGTTGTTGTTGTGTATTTTAATCTCCTGTATTTATATTTGAGTAGGATATGATCGTTGTGAGTATTTCAACCTATTTGTTGAGTCTCGTTGCTTTATTTAACTGCTCTTCATATTTGGAAAACTAGCCATTATGTTCGACGAACGCTCCACTTTCATAAAGTGTCATTCATTCCCATAGCACGATCTCTTCATTGTTTTCATTGAATAATACTTAGAACACTAATACAATAAAGTTTTAATAATGAAGATAATAAATTAGTAAGAAACAAATGATTTTCATGCTTTTCGGTTTTCATCACTCGAGTGATACATGTAAGATCAAGCGTTTCACCCAAGAGGGGGGGTGAATTGGGTGATACTGAAATTTCTTTCGAAAATATAAAATTTTGACAAAAGAATTAAAACAGTAATGAGTAAGGAGAAATATCACCGAAGTGTACACCGGGAGTTATACTGGTTCGGTCACAACCACTTTGACCTACGTCCAGTCCTCAGAGCTTCTCTGAGAGTTTCACTATAACTTCCAAGATTCAGTGGGTTCTTGGCACCACAGTACAAGCAAGTTCCTTCACACCTGGACACTCGCTCCCCCTTACAGGTTGTAATCCAATCCCAACTCAAGGTTCCACAACCTTAAGTTATCTCAATAACAAATATTGAGTTTGAATGAAATATCTCTCACAAAGAGTAAATGATAATCACTGAAGCATATGAATACAATTTCAACGTGAAAACAGAGCAATGAACTTAATGAATTGTTTGTGTGGATGCTTTGTTGTTCTTCTCTGTTTGAAGGTTCCCATATATATAGATATGATGGTGATGACCGTTGGAACGTTTTCCTTTCGTCCGTTGGTGAGTGCGCAGCCACTGTTGACTTTTCAAGTTTTTGAAAAATATCCGTTGGCGGTGGTTGGCATTTGAACGTTTGATTTGACTTTCATCTCTTGAAGTGATTCCTTCATTGTTTATCTGTAAATAGACTAAGAATACTAATACAATGAAAGGTTAATCATATAGGAAACAAATCAATGAACGTTTGAATGATTTCTAAATTTCTGGGTATGCTTACTCGAGTAGCTCCTCGAGTAACCCTTGAAGTTTACTCGAGTAGCTCCTCGAGTAACATCGGGAAATCATTTACCAACTGCAAGTTAATGAACAAGTATAAGATTACTCGGGTAGTGCATGGAGTAAACTAAATTTCAAACCTTTGGAATAGTTATTTACTCGGGTAGCTACTCGAGTAATGCACTCACAACTTTATGAGTTACTCGGGTAACACCTCGAGTGATCCTTTGAAAAACTTTTGATTACTCGATGCTCTACTCCAATAATGTTGGCAGGATCAAAATGCCGAGAGCACTTACCTCATTACTCGAGTAGCTCCTCGAGTAAAGCACTCAATCTTGCATAAGTTACTCGGGTAGCACCTCGAGTAACTGAGACATTTGTACATAACTTACCCTGGTCATGACTGGAAGTTTCCTTTGAAAATATTTGTGCTTACTGGGGTACATACTCGAGGAATCCACTCAGGCTGTTACTCGGGTACCTCCTCGAGTAACATTGGCAGTGGTACTAAGTGCCGAGAGTTACACATTTTCAAATACACGGTTACTCGAGTAGCTCCTCGAGTATCATGGAAAACTTGAAGGCTGACTGGAAGTTTCTGACCTGGTTACTCGAGTAGCTCCTCGAGTAACATTAGCAGTGGTACAAACTGCCGAGAGGTACATATGGTTACTCGAGTAGCTCCTCGAGTAACATTCTGCTCACTTGAAGGTCACTGAAAGTTTTCACATGGTTACTCGAGTAGCGCCTCGAGTAACATTGGCAGGCCGAGAGCAACCTTGAAGTTTTACCTGGTTACTCGAGTAGCGCCTCGAGTAATGGTGGCAGGTCACTGGAAGTTTTGCCTATTTACTTCAAGTTTTGGGTCATTACTCGAGTAGCGCCTCGAGTAATGCCTTAGAAAATGTACTTCAACTTAAGTTCCTTAGCATTTTCTCTTGGCCAATCTTCACTACTTCCATGCTTTCCTCCAGTGCATCTTATTCCTGTCATTGCTTAGTTCAAGCTTGATTTTAAACATTTCCTTTTCAAACCATTCTTTTGTTATCATCAAAACATGAGATCTAACATTCTCCCCCTTTTTGATGATGACAAAACTTGGTGTGATTTTGAACATGGTTTTTCAAATTGATTTCTTAATTAATTATTTCTTTAAATTGATCAACCTTGCATACATAACAACTTCATTAGTTCAAACATGTATCATAATCCAAAACATAAATGAAATCAAATGAAGTTATAATTTAAACACACTTGCATTAAATTTTAATAAATTCAAATTACAAGTTAAGTTCATACTGAATTCAAAAAGCTCCCTAAAGTCCCATGTACACCCATATACCCATGAAAAACAAAGACAAATCCACAAAATCACTCTCAAGTTCTTCTCCCCCTTTTTGGCTTCATCAATCAAGTTGAGGGTTAGAAGGCTTCACCATAGAGATAGGTTTTACTGGAAGGACCAACCCACCACCATCTGAACTAGATGAATCAAAGGAACTGGATGACTCAGGTTCAGGAAGATTAAGAGGTGGGATATGGATGTCATCTCTAGGCAGGAAAGGAGAAGGTTGAAATACAACCATAGTGGTCTCAGCCTCTGGAGGAGTGTCTAACACAGGAGTGAGATGTTCAGAGGAGAAGGAAGATGATACTTCCTCTGTTTGGGTAGGAGAGGGGATAGGTTTGGGTGTGGTCTCAGATTGTGGCTTTTGAGGTGAATCACCAATGGTGATATGTGTAGACTCAAGGGTTTCAGGATCATCCACTGTGAATAAGATGTCTTTTCCTTGGGGCTCATGTGGATCAGAAACCAAAGGGATAGATGGTTCAGCCTCGGGAGTAGGAGTAGAAATAGGAATATCTGAAGGAGGGTCTACTGAAGGTGGTGGTGGTGCAGATGAAGAAGGACCGGAAGAAGGCCCAGGACCCAATGAATCCAACCGTGCCAAAATCAATCTTAGGGTCTCTCCCTGAGCCCGTTGCTCTGCTAGCAACTCCTCATGTCTTCGATCCATTCTTTCAACCAACTCACCCATCTTGGTGTTCATGTGGGTAATGAGTTCAGCATTGGTGTTGGCTATATCCACATGAAAACCTCTCAGCATATTCTCCATAAAGTGCTGGAGAGTGGCATTTAGGAAAGATGGTGAGGATGTGGTTGCAGCTGGAGCCGATGACTGAGTGTCATCCATTCTACTGGTTTCTGCCTCAGTAGCTTTTCTCTTCTTCTTAGACCCAGACTCCAGTGGGCCTTTGAGAGGAATGTCTATGTTTAGCTTGCCAATTTGGTTCCTCCCCACTGGGGTCACTCTTTCAATAGGCTCTTTACTATCCAAATACCAAATTTTGTTCTCTTTTAGGATAAGAGACACAATTTGAGGATATGGCATTGGAGTGGTTCCCTTTCCATCCACCTTGTATCTCTTCATTTCTGAGAATATGTATTCTCCCAGATCCTTTTCTTCTTTCAATAGTAGTGAAGCAAACCACCTATAGTCCCTGTCTGAAAAATGGGTATAGTTGTTGGCTTTGTTCACTAGGGACCTAGAGTAGATGTACCATAGGACCCTGTGATGATCACACATATCACTCGGTTTGAAATTGAGGGGGCCAACTAACTCTCCGGGCTTAAGGATAGTGAATATCTGGTTAGGCTCAAGTTCAGAATAGATATCATCCGGGGGATTCTCAATTCCTAACCATAAATTGATCCTAGAGGGAGATATAAGGATTTTCTGTCCTCTCACTGTGGTAGTCATTTCTTCCTCAACTGAGGTTCGGTCAGGCTCATCTATGATCTCAAGGTTGCAGTAAAAATGGGTGATTACCTTTGTGCAAAAAGGCAATCTCACAGATAACCAAGGCATAAATGGAGTAAGATAAGGACAAAGGTCAAACTTCACTACCTCTTGTAGAAGCTTCAGATCAACGTAGTGTGTTTTACACACTTTCCTTCTGGAGAACTGTGTCAGATACTTGGGAGACTCCACCAGTTTCCCCACATTGAATCCTTTGGGAGGGGTAGTGATCTCTGCCTCTGGAATCTTGGATTTCTTTGATGATTGACCCTTCTCCAATTGGTCAATGATCCCAGCCATTGCCTTAGCCACATTTTTGTCATATTTTGGCTTCTTGGGAATTTTTGGAGTAAAAGAGGGTGTGGATGAGTCTGAGTGTGAAGGTGAGGGAGTTTTGACACCTTTGCTTCTTCCAGTGGATGTGCTCTTTTTGGACTGAGCCCTAGTCACCATAGGCTCTTTGATCACCACACCTTTGGCTTTAGGTGGAGATTTAGGTTGAAGAGGGGTTTTGGCTTTTGATCTAGGAATCAACTTTCTTCTCTTTGTTGGAGGAGGAGAAAGAAGATCAGGATTTTGCTCAGAATCAGAATCAGTGAAGCTGAGATTCTTGGTTCTAACCATTTTGAATCAAAGAGAATCAGAAATCTCAGAAAAAGAGTTACTGTCGTGAGAATAGGGCAGAGGGATTTTGAACAAAATAGGAAGTTTTTGATTTTGAAACTAGTTGGGTTTTGACGGAAATAGGGCAAGGAATCGATTGGGAAAAATTTTTGAAAGGGTGTATAGTGATTTACTCGAGGAGATTTTGTGGAAATGACCAAGTTTACGCAAGATAAAGACCTAAATCCCGACTTTACTCGAGGCCTTACTCGAGTAACATTCATCATTACTCGAGGCCTTCCTCGGGGGTTCATACAGGAAAAATTCAAAATAATTCATTTAAATTGCGTACCTTGTATGAATAATATAGTAATTATCCATAGATGTTCCCTCGATCAATTATAACTCATGTTGATCAGATTTGCATCATTCTTTATCAATTTGAGAATCTGGACTCCGTCTTTACTCGAGGCCTTCCTCGAGTAAGCTTCAAGTTTACTCGAGGCTCGCCTCGGGTAACCTGTCTTTTGAACTTCTGACCTTTCATTTTCTCAAAACTGAACCGTTAGATTTAAATATCAAGTTACTTGATTCATTGCTTCCAGTTTTGGGGGCCATTACTCGAGTACATACTCGAGTAAACTGCCACTTTACCTCAAGTTACTCCTCGGGTAAATCTTTTCTGTCACCCATTACTTCAAGTTGGTACTCCAGTAATGGTGTCCTCTGATCACCTCTGTTTTTGTTTCTCAAAACAGAGTTTCTTTCTTCCTGCAAAACAAGTTTCTATATACTCCGATGCTTAAGTTAGTAATTATCAAAACATTATTAAATGACTTCATCTAATATTATGAAATGCTGAAATTACTTATAACTCATTGGGATTTACCATTCCCAATTCTCTTCTAATGTATAGAAATTGATCTTTTGCAAGGGGTTTTGTGAAGATATCGGCTAATTGAAGATGAGTAGGAATGAATATCACTTTCACATCTTTCTTTTGGACATGATCTCTGATGAAGTGATGTCTGACATCGATATGCTTGGTTCTAGAGTGTTGAACTGGATTCTTTGCCAAGCTTATCGTACTAGTGTTGTCACAATAGATTGGTATCTCTTTGAGATAAATACCAAGATCTTGTAGTTGTTGTTTTAACCATATCACTTGTGCACAACAACTTGAGACTGCAACATATTCGGCTTCCGTTGACGAAAGAGACACTGTATTTTGTTTCTTGCTGAACCACGAGACAAGAGATCCTCCAAGGAATTGTCCTTGTCCACTGGTGCTCTTTCTGTCTGTTTTATATCCTCCATGATCAGAGTCCGAATATGCAATTAGATACTCACTTCTTCCTTTGGGATACCACAGACCCAATTCTGGTGTGTCAGCAAGGTATCTAAAGATTCGTTTGACAGTTTCAGCATGTGATTCCTTTGGTGCCGATTGATATCTTGCACATATGCCAACACTAAATTGGATGTCTGGTCTACTTGCTGTGAGATAGAGTAATGATCCAATCATTCCTCTATATTTTGTGATATTGTAGTCTTTCCCTTTGACATCAGCATCAAGCAACGTTGTTGAGCTCATAGGCGTATCTGAGCCATTTGCTTCATCCATTCCATACTTCTTCAATAGCTCTTTTAAATACTTTGTTTGAGATATGAAGATCCCATTCTTTCTTTGTTTGATTTGCAAACCAAGAAAGAAATTCAATTCTCCCATCATTGACATCTCAAACTCTCCCTGCATAATCTCAGAAAATTCCTTACACAGAGATTCATTAGTAGCACCGAAAACAATATCATCAACATATATTTGTACAATTAAAATATCATCACGTTTTCGATTTATAAATAATGTTGTATCAACTTTTCCTCGTACAAAACCTTGATCGATGAGAAACTTACTAAGCCTTTCATACCAGGCTCTAGGAGCTTGTTTTAAACCATACAAAGCCTTTTTAAGTTTGAAAACATGGTCCGGTTTAGTGACATCTTCAAAACCAGGAGGTTGTTCCACATACACTTCTTCCATGATGTAACCATTTAGAAAGGCACTCTTAACATCCATTTGATAGAGTTTGAATCCTTTGATGCATGCAAAGGCTAAGAGTACACGTATAGCTTCCAATCTAGCCACTGGAGCATACGTTTCCTCATAATCAATTCCTTCTTCCTGATTATAGCCTTTGGCCACCAATCTTGCCTTATTTCTGACAATAATTGCAGATTCATCAAGTTTGTTTTTGAATACCCATTTAGTACCAATGATCGTATGATCTTTGGGTCGGGGCACCAAATCCCAGACTTGATTCCTTTCAAATTGATTTAATTCTTCTTGCATTGCTATGACCCAATCATTGTCTGATAGGGCTTCATCAATGTTAGAAGGTTCAATCTCAGAAATAAATGCAGAAAAACTTACTTCATTGAAAACTCTATTTCTGGTTTTGATCCCTTCATTCACATCTCCTATGACTTGATCTAAGGGATGACTTCTATTGTATTTCCAGGCTTTAGGTTGACCTAGGGATTGCTCTTCATCCTTAGTTTCATCAACCTCTGGAATAAGAGACTTAGAGATAGATTGACCATTTTCTTGATTTAAAACAACTTCCTGTTCTTCATCAATGGTTTTGTCAGAGGTTTCAAATTCATCAAATACAACATGAATTGATTCTTCAACAACACAAGTTCTTTTATTGAAAATTCTATATGCTTTACTTCGGTTAGAATATCCTAAGAAAATTCCTTCATCAGTTTTAGAATCAAATTTTCCTAAGTTATCTTTACCATTATTATGAATGAAACACTTACAACCGAAGATGTGTAGATGACCAATGTTTGGCTTCCTTCCTTTGTATAGCTCATATGGTGTCTTTCCAAGTTTCGTTCTGATGTAGGCTCTATTTGAAATATAGCATGCTGTACTCATAGCATCAGCCCAGAAAACTTGAGACATGTTCTTTTCATTTAACATTGTTCTAGCCATTTCAGTAAGTACTCTATTCTTGCGTTCCACAACTCCATTTTGTTGAGGCGTCCTTGGAGCAGAGAAGTTGTGATCAATGCCATTAGTATCACAATATTCTTCAAAGGCTTGATTTTCAAATTCTCCACCATGATCAGTCCTAATACCTGCAATAGACATACCTTTCTCATTTTGCACTTTCTTGGCAAAAACAATAAATTCTTCAAAGGTTTCATCTTTTGATGAAAGAAAAATAACCCATGTAAATCTAGAAAAATCATCAACAATGACCAATGAATACAAGTTGCCACCAAGACTCTTTACTCTTGCTGGACCAACTAAATCCATATGCAATAATTGTAATGGTCTATTTGTTGAAATCTCATTTTTCAATTTGAAAGATGATTTAGTTTGTTTACCCTTTTGACATGCGTCACAAATCAAATCGTTTTTGAAATTTACTTTGGGTAATCCAAGAACTAAATCCTTTTTGAGTAGTTTACCTAGTTGATGCATATTGACATGAGCCAATCTCTTATGCCATAACCAACTTTCATCGGTATTACTCAGAAAACAATTTTCAGATTCATTTCTACTAATATCTAGAGTATAGCAGTTACCTTCCCTTTTTGCTCTGAGCTTAGCCTTGATATTTTTCTTATCAAGCTGTAAGTCATTCTTGTTGATAATTAGACATTCCTCTGAATCAAATATTATCCAGTTGTCTTTATCTGCACTTTGACTTACGCTCAGCAAATTATGACACAAGCCTTCAACGTAATATACATCTTTGATTTGTATGCCTTTGTCATTTTTGATTTCACCAATTCCTGCTATTTTTCCGGATTGATTTCCTCCAAATTTTACCTTTCCACCTTCCTTAGGTTGTAATGTGGTAAAACTTTCGAAATCTCCGGTCATATGTCTAGAGCATCCACTGTCTATGAACCATTTGTTATTTTTGGATGCTTTAAGACATACCTGCAATCAAATGACTAAGTTTTAGGTACCCACTTCTTTTTGGGTCCTTTTGGGTTAGTATAAATGATTTTCTGAATATATGTGCCTTTAGGTACCCATTTGTAGGTTCCTATGTTTCCTTTCTTTTTATGAATGCATGAGGAGGTATAATGACCTTTTCTATTACAGTAATTACAAAATGCAAAAGGATTTGATATATGTACAGAATGCTGGAAATAATTCAAATATGACTTACCTCCTGCTTTCTTTCTACCTTTCCTTTTATCTGATTTTGGATCATATCCAATACCAGATCGGTCATTTACAAATCGTTGTTCTTTTAAAATCACACTTAGCATCTCACTTCCTTTGGTAAACTTTTCAAGAGTTTTTGTGAGATCATTGTTTTTCTCTTTCAAAGAAGAACAATTTTCACAATTCTTTTCTGAACTTTCTTTAAGTTCAATTTCAAGAGCTTTGTTTTTCTTTTTGAAAACAATTAGTTCTTTAACTACTTTGATGAATTCAGAATGTAAAGCATTGTATTCAGATAATAATTCATCATAGGTAGGGTCAGAATCATTTACCTCTTCTTCTGTCTCTTCTTGAGCAACAAGACATATGTTGGCTACTTCTTCCTCATCACTTTCTTCGTCTGAGGAACTATCTCCCCATATAGCAGATACAAAGGCCTTCTTTTTGTTAAAGAATTTGCCTTTTCTCTTTTCTTTGCTCTTTTGATTGAGCTCTGGACATTCTGATTTGATATGTCCTGGTTTACCACATTCATAACAAATGATATGGTCTTTGTTGCTAGTTCCTCCTTTTTGAAAGTGTTTGTAGCCTTGACCTTTCTTGTAGAACTTTCTGAATCGTTTTATGATTAAGCCCATTTCATCATCATCAAACTCCTCAACTTCATCTTGATTTTCTTCTTTTGCTTTTAGAGCTAGACCTTTCTTTCTTTTGTCACTGATGTCGTCTAGTTCCCGTTTGAACTTTAACTTGCTTTCATATTCAGAAAGGCTTCCAAATAGAGAAGCAACTGATCTCATTGATTCTCCTTTTGCCTCTTCTATCGCAGTGACTTTGGCCTCCCACTCTTTAGAAAGAATATTCAAAATCTTTCGTACTTGGATATTTTGATCATATACTTTTCCAAGTGCTGCAAGTTGATTAACAAGATGAGTATACCTAAGTTCGAATTCAGAAATTGACTCACCTGATTTCATTCGAAGTAGATCGAATTCTGTGATCAAGGTGTTGATTCGATTCTCCTTTATTCCCGAAGTTCCTTCATGAGCTATTTCCAGAGCTTCCCACATTTCCTTTGCTGTTGGGAGTGTGCAGATTCTGAAGTATTCATTTTGACTCAAGGAGCTTTGTAACATCAGAATTGCCTTGCTATTGAGAGTGATAAGTTTCTTGTCATTCTCATCATATTCCGCTGGCGTCTTTGGAATTTTCTGAGAATCTACAGTCTTTGTAGGTTGATAGTTTCCACTCTCGATCACATCCCATAGCCCATATTCAGTAGCCATCACGAACACTCTGAATTTAGCTTTCCAGAAAGAAAAGTGTTCTCCATTAAAACCGGGAGGTCTAGTGATGGATGCTCCGTCGGGAAGAATTCCTTCACCCATGCTTGCCATTGGATCCTTCTTAGGTTGTTATACCTTAACAAGAAGACCTACGCTCTGATACCAAATGTAAGATCAAGCGTTTCACCCAAGAGGGGGGTGAATTGGGTGATACTGAAATTTCTTTCGAAAATATAAAATTTTGACAAAAGAATTAAAACAGTAATGAGTAAGGAGAAATATCACCGAAGTGTACACCGGGAGTTATACTGGTTCGGTCACAACCACTTTGACCTACGTCCAGTCCTCAGAGCTTCTCTGAGAGTTTCACTATAACTTCCAAGATTCAGTGGGTTCTTGGCACCACAGTACAAGCAAGTTCCTTCACACCTGGACACTCGCTCCCCCTTACAGGTTGTAATCCAATCCCAACTCAAGGTTCCACAACCTTAAGTTATCTCAATAACAAATATTGAGTTTGAATGAAATATCTCTCACAAAGAGTAAATGATAATCACTGAAGCATATGAATACAATTTCAACGTGAAAACAGAGCAATGAACTTAATGAATTGTTTGTGTGGATGCTTTGTTGTTCTTCTCTGTTTGAAGGTTCCCATATATATAGATATGATGGTGATGACCGTTGGAACGTTTTCCTTTCGTCCGTTGGTGAGTGCGCAGCCACTGTTGACTTTTCAAGTTTTTGAAAAATATCCGTTGGCGGTGGTTGGCATTTGAACGTTTGATTTGACTTTCATCTCTTGAAGTGATTCCTTCATTGTTTATCTGTAAATAGACTAAGAATACTAATACAATGAAAGGTTAATCATATAGGAAACAAATCAATGAACGTTTGAATGATTTCTAAATTTCTGGGTATGCTTACTCGAGTAGCTCCTCGAGTAACCCTTGAAGTTTACTCGAGTAGCTCCTCGAGTAACATCGGGAAATCATTTACCAACTGCAAGTTAATGAACAAGTATAAGATTACTCGGGTAGTGCATGGAGTAAACTAAATTTCAAACCTTTGGAATAGTTATTTACTCGGGTAGCTACTCGAGTAATGCACTCACAACTTTATGAGTTACTCGGGTAACACCTCGAGTGATCCTTTGAAAAACTTTTGATTACTCGATGCTCTACTCCAATAATGTTGGCAGGATCAAAATGCCGAGAGCACTTACCTCATTACTCGAGTAGCTCCTCGAGTAAAGCACTCAATCTTGCATAAGTTACTCGGGTAGCACCTCGAGTAACTGAGACATTTGTACATAACTTACCCTGGTCATGACTGGAAGTTTCCTTTGAAAATATTTGTGCTTACTGGGGTACATACTCGAGGAATCCACTCAGGCTGTTACTCGGGTACCTCCTCGAGTAACATTGGCAGTGGTACTAAGTGCCGAGAGTTACACATTTTCAAATACACGGTTACTCGAGTAGCTCCTCGAGTATCATGGAAAACTTGAAGGCTGACTGGAAGTTTCTGACCTGGTTACTCGAGTAGCTCCTCGAGTAACATTAGCAGTGGTACAAACTGCCGAGAGGTACATATGGTTACTCGAGTAGCTCCTCGAGTAACATTCTGCTCACTTGAAGGTCACTGAAAGTTTTCACATGGTTACTCGAGTAGCGCCTCGAGTAACATTGGCAGGCCGAGAGCAACCTTGAAGTTTTACCTGGTTACTCGAGTAGCGCCTCGAGTAATGGTGGCAGGTCACTGGAAGTTTTGCCTATTTACTTCAAGTTTTGGGTCATTACTCGAGTAGCGCCTCGAGTAATGCCTTAGAAAATGTACTTCAACTTAAGTTCCTTAGCATTTTCTCTTGGCCAATCTTCACTACTTCCATGCTTTCCTCCAGTGCATCTTATTCCTGTCATTGCTTAGTTCAAGCTTGATTTTAAACATTTCCTTTTCAAACCATTCTTTTGTTATCATCAAAACATGAGATCTAACAATACATTCTGAAAACTACAGAGACTTCAGAGTTCTTTTCTTATCATATTACTCGAGTGGTCACTCAAGTGATCTAGGTCTATCACTTAAGTGATCCTTAGAGTAATCCCTTCTATATTCTACAAGAAACCATCACTTGATACATAACTCTTTTCTCAGCCTATCACTTGAGTAGTTACTCGAGTAATATATGGTCATCACTCTAGTGATTCCTTCTCATTTCTTCCAAATACCTTTTCTTCCATAAGAGACTCAATGCCCTGTAGCTTCTGTGTAAGAATTGCAAAAGTTAAGAACCAGACTCGAGTCTTCTTTACACCCAAACTTAGGTTCTCACAGTGAACTCGAGTTTTCAACCTGGTTGCCTAGACTGCATGTGTTTCTACCAAAAACTCTCTTTGATTTGGCCAACTCGAGTTCTTTTTAGATCACAACTAGAGTTTTGTCTAAAATCTCAAGTTCTTGTGACAACTTCAATTTTTGGAAAATTTTTTGGGCAAAACTTGCGAGAGTGTGAATAGTAGAGTCAAGTTCTTCTTTAGACATGTCCTATTCATGTTGACTCCAAATATGGCTAGTGACCTATTATCCAAAAGCTCTTATCATATATATTCCAATGCAAAAAGAATTAGCTCCAATCTTATTGTATTCTTTAAGATATGTTCCAAAGAGTGTCTTATATACTATACAGTGTGTAAATTCACAAGTGTTAACTTCCAGAAGGAATAATGCTTAGCATATAACTTCGAATTTGAAATATTACTTATCTATGGAAAGGTCTTTAGGTCTATATTCATATGACAGCATTTTCATCTCAATCCAATATGTAGTTTCAAAGTTATGCCCAAAATATTGAACCTGTCTTGGAATATGATGGTGATATGTATGGCATCTTTCAAGATTCATATCTCTTTCATCTAAGCTAATTTGAATGTGAACATGTGCGTATTTTACATGTTGGGAGTCTAGTTCATATGCCACTAGTTTCATCTCAATCTGACATGTGGTTTAAGAGATATAGCCAAAATACCAGACTTCTATAAGGCTGAACAAAAAATAGAGTAGAACAGAGTGCTCATTACTCAAGTGATCATGGCCATTACTTGAGCGTTCACTCGAGTGATGTCTTTCAAAAATTGACAGAGAGCCAATACTTAAGGGAATACATTAGGGAAGTTCCATAACTTCCATATAAGTTATCTTAGATTTGAATTAACCCATTCCAACCTTCATATGATCATAGGAATCTCCAGTATCACTTATAAGAGCTTGAATCTTGATGTTCTCATTAGATCTTGCAAGTTCTTTTTTTCTTCAATCTCTTTCTTTTTTGTTTTTCCTCCTAATGATCATTCTTCATAACTTAATTTGATATCTTCTTGAATATCTTCAATCTTCTTCTTTCTTTGCTTGACTAATCTATAAGATATGCAACATCAAATATAGTAGTTAGTCAATATTGAAGATAAGTATTAATATGCAAAAATTTTTGCTCTTAATATTTGGCATCTATATTTTACATCATTAAAACTAATCATATCTAACATAGTCTTAGATATGCTTAAGGCATAACCCAAAGAAAAGTATCAAAGATAACTAACAAAAGTTAAGTAAAGGACAAGAAGAGGGATGGGTCAAAGAATAGCATAATCTTGATTATGTCAATAGAAATTGGAACAAGTAATGACCCATCTATTCATGAATTCTAAATTATAGGATTTGACATTTTCCTGAGCCAAGAAAAGAATGTTGCTAATAAAGGTAAAGTAAGGGAAAGGCTACCAGGTAGTAACGCTTTCTCTCATATATTATGTATTGTTTTGCATATATGTTTTTACCTTCGAGTATATTCATTTCATGAATATACTACAGGTAATAAGACCTGTTGGACTAGTGTGTCCTTAGGCAGTAAGACCTAATTAGCATTCAGATTATGACAGGCATAGGCTCAAGGTAGTAAGACCCAAGAGCACAAGTTTGCATAGGGAAGTGACCCTGGGCTATAAGACCTTATGGCAGTAAGACCTAATATGCATACTTTTATGGAGCAAAGGCCTTGGGCTGTAAGACCTGTTTTACCAAGTGCTATGGTATTGTGTTATATGATTGATGCTATGCTGCATTGAATGTTGAATGATATTGTGATGATTGCTATTATATGATGGTTTATTTAGCATGCTTTATGAACATGCATTCTATGTGATTGATTGTGTTACTACTAAGATTCTCCTAAATCTTACTCTTTCCTATAACAAACATACAGTGAAGGCAAGCGGCTTGAACGGCAAAGAGGTAAACACTAACAAGTAAGAGTGAAGTTGAACGATCTAAGCTTTATGTTGGTTATCTATTAATCAATTTTCCTTAGATATGGGATGTTTTTTTTTGGGTAGCCTTGTGCTACTACTTGTATTGTATGTAAGTGTAAAAGCATAAACATAGTACTAGTAATAGTAGTATAACACGTGAAGCATATTGATATTTTCTCTAACTTGATAATTGAACTAGGATTGGATAATTGTATGATAAGGGCTCATTAACTAACAAATGCTTCACAAGTTTTTAAGCAGAGAAGCACTCTAATAATAATGAATGAGATTGAGGACTAATGAGTCTTAATAAAGTTACAAACCATTATGTAAATACTTGAAATTTTAAAAATTTTTGTTAAAGCCCAATTAAATAAGGGTTCAATTCTTATGTTGATGTCGGGACTTTGAGTTATTTTCAAAGGCGTACCAGTCCCAAGATTAAGACCTGGCTTAGTGGTTCAAATTCATTGTCCAATGACTCATCATATCATGTTGAGAATAGGTGAGTCACACTTGTTGGTATCAGAGTAGAGGTGCTGGCAATAAGATAATATTCTCTACTTGTGTGACTAATAGGTATACTGATAATCTTTAGTGATATTATGATTAGGAGCTATGGGTGATAGACAAACCTAAAGAGAAAGATCTCCCCTGTTCGTGAACTAGCCTGTTGAAGGAAGGGGCAGAGTCATATATAGAGGAAGACGTAGAGCTGTTATGATAGATACCCCATGGAAAAGGGTACAAGCTCCGGTAATAGTAAGTTTGGTAGTACCTAGCCCTAGTAGGGATTCTTCCACCGGTGAGAATGAGAACCTTGAGATAGATAAGGTAGCACAGGACTCAAAGTCTGCTACTAACTCTAGAGCTTCTAATATTGAGTTATAGTATGATCTGGATCCCCACCCTTTATTATGGAAACACATAGAAAAACTATATCAAGAAGCTAGTACTACTTATGCTCCTTGTAAGGTTAGTACCTATTATTTATGCCAAAGGTTGACATATTATACTGGGACCAAGATATGTATGAGTTGCTGGTGGTTAGTGACATATGAATCCATGCCACCCTGTGTTTCTTCCTAAACACTGCCTTTTGGATTAGAAAGAAAAACAAGATCATGGAGTGAGGTCCCTTTGATTTCCTTGCTTTTGTCCAACATATGAGTAAATATCTATTATGACTTTACGGGTTTGATTATACCAGTACTAATGCACTAGATCCCATCAGGACTCTGCAGTTAAGCATGCTAGGGCAAGAATGTACTAGGATGGGTGACCTCCTAGGAAGTCCTCGTGTTGAACCCTTTGGCTAAGGGTTAGAGTGCATAAGGCATGATGTTCGAGGTCAATGGATTTGAAACCTTATGGTGGAAATGTATAGGCATTACATTGCTAAGTTAAGGATGGAATTAAAGAGATGAAGTATAAATTTGCAGCTTATAGTATTCATACTTTATGTAGAACCAAGGTTGGTTGAGTTGATATATTATTTTCAAGTGTTTAAACACTACTTAAAAGCATAGAGATGATGACTTAAGCATTGACCTTTGATTTAAAATATTTCTATTGTAGTGAGTGCTACCTGGAAAAGTTCATCTAATAAAGTTATAGAACTTGAGGACTAGTGGTTGTTTTGAGGTCTCTCCATGCTAAATAATTATCTTAGTTAAATGATTTGTGTTTAAAGGAATATAGGTGTGATAAACAGTACTATATGGCAATTTTGGATATTTCGCTAGCCATTGATGAGTAATGATTGAGTTGTATAATGATTTTAGAGGATTTAGTCTAGTAATATTAAAATGAAAGTTAGAACCTTGTGATCAATGTTCAATTTGCAATGATGTGATGAGGATATTACTTGAATATTATGAAGATTAGAACAAGAGCTATAAATCATGATAATTCTTAGCATGCATATTGGGTATGACTTATGCAACTAACCTAATTGATATTAAGGTTCTCGATTTAGCTATGAATTTAAAGGTTAGGTAAACATTCAAAGAGTTATTACCTCGTGAATAATAACCAAGGAATCAATTTTAAGTTTTGATTCTTTAGGAATTTGAAATGGCCCAGAGTAGTTTAAGGTGTTAGAATATGATTAAGAATGCTTAAATAATAATTGGGAGCAAACTTGAGGTCAGGAGACTATGAAAATATGTCATGTGTTGCCTATTACTTTGAAATAATGTCTTAGATATCTCTGGAGGTATAAAGAGGATAATATAGAAATTATAGTGATAAGTAGAATGTGACTCCCCTATTCTCAATGTGAATTGATGAGTTGTTACACAATTAATTCGAATCATAAAGCCAGGTTTCAATGCTAGGACTAATATGCCTTTGAAAATAACTTAAAGTCCTGGCTTCAATATAAGGACTGAACCCGTAGTAGATTGGGCTTCTCTGAAAAATTTTGAACTTTTTAAAACAATCATGTAGTAGTTCACAATTTTCTCAAGACTCATCGGTCCTTAACCTCATTTATTATTATCAGAGTACTTCTCTATTTATGAACTCAAGAAGCGTTAGTCAACTATTGAGCCCTTATCATACAATTTCTCAACCCTAGCTTAATTATGTTGCTATGGGAAAATATCGTTTCGATATGCATGGTACAATATTATCTCTAGTACTACCTCTATGGGTACTAACTTTATTAAGATATGTCTTTACATTATGTACAATACATACTAATTTTAAAGAACACACAACCAACAGATGTCTTAGTCATTTATCTTCATTCTCTACTCATCAAGGATTACCTCTTTAACCTTTGTGCTATGTGCCTTCACTGTATGGTACTTATTGGAAAGGGTGAGATTCACGAGAATATCAATAGCAACCACTAACAGTCATATAAAATGCAAGTTCATGAAGCATGCAAAACAAACTATCATATACAACAATCATGACAACAACATTCAGCATACAATAATCACATAACGCACTACCACAGTGCTTGGTAACACAAGTCTTACAGCCCAAGTCTTCTACCCCATACAAGTTGTACATTGGGTCTTATTGCCATTACGGTCTTACAACCCAAGGTCACTGCCCTATGCAAACTTGCACATTAGGATCTTACTGCCTTGGGCCACTGCCAACACAATCTAAATCTCATCAAGTCTTACTGCCTAAGGATATGCTGGTCTAACAGGTCTTGCTGCCTTAAGACCCTCTCGTATAGCATCAACTCTGTATATTCTTGAAATGAATATACTGACGGTAAAATCATATATGCAAAACAATATATAGTATATGAGAGAAAGAGTTACTACTGGTCACCTTTCTAGCCTTTTACTTTGATCAACATATCTCTTCTTCGGGTTGGGACAAATGTTGAATACTGTAATTTAGAATTCATGAATAGATGGGTCATTACTTGTTCTAATTCTATTGACATAATCAAGATTATGTTATTCTTTGACCCATCCCTCTCTTGTCCTTTACTTAACTTTTAAAGGTTATCTTTAATACTTCTCTTTTGCTTATACCTAAAATGTAACATCCCAAATATCAGTCACCAAAATTCCTTTATGTAACCCCCTTCTCATAATGACCAAGATTAAGTTCATAAATACATAGTTATGTTGAATTAGAGACTACAAGATGATTTGAAACTCATTAAAAATTCCCTTCCCAAAATAGGGTTTTCAAAAATTTTTACAAAACCTGTCTAACATAGTCTCATTCACATTTCAAGAATATAAATTGCCTGCACAGTTTGATTTCATCCATACATATTAGAGTGTAACCAAATTCCTAACACAATCGGGTTCCATTAATTCATCTAAGGGTTTACAAGGGACATTCGCCTAATTATAGTTTCCCAGATAGGGGATTACATGAAACTATCCAATATATACAACATTTACATCAAATCTTGAATGCAATATCCAATAATTAATAGTATGATAACCAACTATTCCAAAATATAGGTCCCCTAACTAGGAGCTCAATGGCCTTTCGTCACCTGCTTTTTCTTTGAACTACTTGCTCTGTCTGTAGGTTTGTTAATAGAAAGAATGAGATTCTAAAGAATCCCAGTAGTAACAATTCACTCAGAGTATGCGTAACCATAAAGCATGTAAGCAAATCACAACACAGCAACAAAACAATGTCATTCACAGTGGCATTTACAATGGCAGGTGTAGCTGTGACTTGCATCACTTCCACGACTACTCACGCTGCAATGCATAATGGCATATCTCACATCAACATGTTTCACAATAGTAGGGTTCGATATGATATATTTCACAATAACATAGACACACCAGCATGTTTCTCAACAGTAGGCAATTCAAAATACTATAACACAATAACGACAATTACAATGGTAGGGATAGGTGTGACGTACAGCACCCTCTACGACTGCTTATGCTATAATACTCATGCTACAATGCACGATGGTATATTTCACATCCACACATTTCACAACAGCAAAGTTTCATATGACATATTACATAATGACAACCCAATGATAAGTCATACATATAATGTAGAGAAAGGTTACTACCTTGTTCTTTCTGTGCCTGCTTTAGCACTAGTCTTTCGAAGGCAGGGCAAATATCAAATCCCAGAACCATAATTAAGGGTGAAGAGTTATTCTTTAATCCAAAACTCAATTCCAAAATACTTAAAGTTGATTATCATTTAAGACCTTTAAGTGTCTACTAGAAGCCCAAACATATACTTAAAGGGTTTGGAAAAACTTGACCAATGACCATCTTTTGAAAACTCAAAATGTCATTTTTCAAAGGGCTAGCCATAGGTAAGGCACCTACTAGCCGTAGACCATGGATGGTCAGAAAATTGTGGGTTGCGGTCAAGATCCTCTAGCTGCGACCAAAAATAGGTCAGAAACTTTTGGGCCATGGCCAACATCCTTGGGCTGTGGTCAGAAACTAGTCAGAGAGTTTTGACCATGGTCAGCACCATATGGGCCGCTGTCAAGAACTATTCAAAAGTTTTGGGCCTCAGCCAACCATAGACTTATCTCTTGGCTGATTTTGGGGCCACGGCCAGAAACAAGTCAGAGGGTTTTAGGCCACGGCAGTACCATATGGGCCGCGGCCAACCATGGACCTTTCTCCTGGCTGATTTTCAAATGACCATAACTCTTTGCACAAACATCAAAATAACTCAAACTTTATATCACTAGTAAGCTCATAATATAAATTACAAATCACCATACAAAATTGGACACTTACACAACATTTCACACTTAACCAAATTTCCAGATTTTCTAGTTTTGCACCAAAGTGTCCAATAGTTCCCAAAATCTACAACCAACCCTATTCTCATATAACTTTCCACAAGGAATCCAATGGAAATACTAAAACAACCAAATTCACATCACATCCACACATGTTCTATTCTTAACCATATTGTAACACAATATTCCATTCAAAGTTCCAACCAATCCAAACCAATTCCTTTGTTCAAATAACACAATAAAACCCCAATTCTACTACAAAACAACATGCAATTCATGCAATCACAAGTCAAAAAAATCAAGGAAAAATCCATAAATTTCCAAACTCAACCAAAAGCCACAATACATATAACAAAATAAAGCTTTCACTCACATCTTTTACTTTCCCAAACTTGTTTCTTGATTCTCTAACTTTCAGGTTTTCTCAAGCTCTAAAACACCTCCTTTTGAGAATCTAAAACCATAAGGTTAAAGCTCTCAACAATATGAGCAACATTAAAGAAGATGATTTTGAGTATTCAAGGTCAAAACCTCACCTAAAACTTGAGCTCTTCCTTTCTCTTTCCTCTTCTTGCTTCAACGAAAATGGAGTTTAAAGAAAGAGGAAATGTGAGATGAGGATGATGAAGATGAGAACATATTTTTCCCTTAGCCTCCCATACTACTAGACGAATAGGGAAGAGAGAGGGAACAGAAAAGAATAAAATATGCCTATTTGACTTTCTCACCAAATCCCTCTACATCCATACATGCCACTTGTCACAATCCTATGGCTCCTCATTAGACATGTAGCCACATGATTTCACTAACCAATTACATTAGCTAGTAATTAAGTTCTTCTTCAATTGCTAACTAATTGGTCGGTAAGTTTCCCATTCTTCCAATTTTGCCCCTGATTATGGCAATTCCTATTGAATCACCATTTAGCACATTTTCTCATCCCCTTTCTTTAACCATATGCCCTCCCCTCTATTTTATTTCCATATAGGTGTTAATTCATAATTGAACTCAAATACAATGTTTGGGCACTGATTACTACGCATTTAAACCATAATACACATCATACTCTCTAAAAAAGTTTATTCAACATTAATTACATTTACTTTTGAAGTCATTAGCCTTTAATCACATTTTGGGGCATTACACTATACACCTTTATGGTAATAAAGGAAATAGAATGGTGAATATTAGCACACTTGAAATAGCCAAACAATGCAATTAGTGGCCACATGAATTTTAGGCCAATATAAGACATAAAGTCCAATTTTTGTCTTCTTAAAAGCCCTTTTTTTTCATCCTAAAATGGGATAATGGAAGAAAAATTTGTTCGGCCCAATTAATGGTGATTTTTGGCCAAACACAAAGGGAAAGAAGAAGCCCAATTGAATTACAAAAATGTAAGGGTACCATAGTCATTTGGCTAAATAATAATTAAAAGCTCATATTTTCCCTTTTCTTATGGTGTTAGATGCCCAAACAAGGGAAACAAGAGGGAAATAAAATACTTGGTCCAAATATCCTAAAAGATGGAGTAATATTGCCAAGTAAGAATGTGAAGAAAAGTTAAAAAGTAAAAACATGTGATTAATTAGCATAAAATACTAATATCTTAAGGACGTGGATGATGATATTTTTTTAAGAGCTCTTATCTCTTTTTCAAGAGCATATTTTCGTCCAACATGGAAAGGAAAGAGAAAATAAATAGTTGAACATATATGGTGACCTTTGGAAGCCATTAAAGACAAGTTCAAAAAGATTATGCTTAAAGTTAATTTTCTCATGCTAATTGACAATTTAAAATTATTATTTGAGGAGGTGAAAATATAATATTTTTAGAAGCTCTTTTCATTCCTTTAATGGCCATATTTAGGTCACATTAAGGAGAATGAAGAGAAATAATTATGACCAAACAAAAGATGAAGATATTGGTCAAAGAAAACACATGAAAAAATTGCAATAAAATATAATATTTTGTGGAGGTGCAAAGGATATTTTAAGGGCTCATAATCCTCTCATCAAGGGCTATATTTTTGGCCAAACATGTGAATAAGAGAGAGAAAGAGTTGGACGTAAAGAACAAAGAGAGCTTAAGTTATGGAGGAAGCAATCAAGGTAAGTTGAGTAGGAAATTTCTTGTGTTATGCCTTCTAAATCATGCAAAACTTTCTCCAATCTCTATGCCTTCTTGAAACACACATGTAGCAAGCACAAAATCAAGAGCAAGAAGGAGAGATAGGGATGGTTTTATGAAGTTAGAGAGAGAAACAAAGGTAAAGCCATAAAAATTTGCTTTCTTGATTGATTCAAGGTTGAAGTTGTGGTTGTGGTTGAATTCATGGTTTGTTTTGGCTTGATTTGTAAATTGGGATATACAAACCCTAAGGGGTTATGCTACCCAAATTAACCCTAATTGTGATTAATAAATGTTCAAAGGGTTAATTATAGGATTATAAGTGAAAAGAAAGTGCTTAATTGAAGAAAAGCATGAAACTTCCAATTTTCACAAAACTTCCATAATTTTGGCCAGTTGTTTGGTAGTGTTTAGACTGGATTTTGGTGTTTTTTATGCTTCTATTAGGTTTAGAAAAGAAAATTGTGTAGGGAATGTAATATCTAAAATTTTGGGATTAGAGCCTAGAGAATAAACCCAGATTGAGTGGACTGCTAAGCCCAAGTTTAGCAAGTGTCCCAAGAATGCATAATAAATAGAATGGCTTATAGTGATCGCACTCAAAATAGAATAAGAATTTCAGTGTGAATTTGTCAAAAGAAAATACCCGATTCCTTTTAGATATGTCAGTATGACATAAAAGCTAACCTGGATCCAAAGGAGGAGGGAAGTAATATTTGTAAAGAATTAAGAAATAAAATTGAAAGAATTAATGGCACAAGAATTAATATTGCCATACTTAAGGGCAAAAGAGACATTTGCTACTTGATCTTGAGGTCAAAATTAGGAGGCCAATTGAAGGGCTAGGATTGGCTCTTCAAAAGTAAGAAGTAATTATGAGAATAGAAAAGAAAATTTATTCTCCCTTAAGGTCACAAAAATGTCCAAATAAAGGGGTAAAGATAGAAGAGAAGAGTTTAGTCAAAAAGTAAAAGTTTTCAACTTGAAAAATTATGGACCATTGGAAAGGTAAGTTGAGGCAATTAGTCAACAACTTCTCTTTCAATTGGCAGCCCAATTTTGTCTAAAAAGAGGAGAGAAAAGGGAAGGGAAAAGCCAACAAAATTAAAGAAGAATTAACCATACATGTTAAATTCATTTGACTTGTACAAGAAGAGTAAATGATAGCCACATGGTATTTCCTTTTCCCTTATTTCCTTAGGCCATTTTCGGCCAACCCTTTAGGTAGCCAAGGAAGAGAAAAATCATATCATTTCTCTCTCTTCCTCACATACATAAGTTAGCCAAGCAAGGCCAAAAGAAAGAAAAGAGAAGACAACAATAAAGGAAATGTGTTCTAGTTCAATTTTCACCTTCTAAATCACCTCTCTTGCTCTAGTTCAATTTTCACCTTCTAAATCACCACTCTTGCCCTTGAGGTCTTCATAAACATTGTTCCCCTTATGAGAGCTTTATTTCTATGGTTTTATATTTCCAAGGGGAGGTGTTTTGACTCATTTTACAAGAGCCAACTTTTGAGAATCAAAGAAAGAGCTTGGGAAAGGCAAAGAGGTGAGCTTTAGCTTCACTTTGATCTATGTATTGTCAGATTTAGTTGAGTTTTGTGGCTAGTTATTGTTGCCCATTTTTTTAGTTGAAGGGGTTATGTTTAGGGTTCTTAAGGGTTTGGTCTTGTTAATGGTTTTACAAGGTGCCAAAATGATGATTTAAAGGAAGATAAGTAATCAAAACTTGAAACTTGTGATTTTTGGTTATAAGAGACCATTTTCACCTAGAAGGCTGAACTGAAGGTAGGTGTTTGTTTGAGTTTGGTATTTTTGAGGGTTCTATTAGATTCTACATAAAAAACCATGTGAAATAGCCCTTGGTCCTGAATTTAGAAGGCCAAGATTAAAAACCTTAAAACAGGAACTTTAAGACACCAAGCTCAACATTGCCAAATTTGAGGCAGTAAGGTTGTGATGTGTTTTTTACTGACAAAATGAAGTCCAATGCTCATGAGAATTTTTAGATTCAAAGTAGGCATCCCAAGATTTAATTTGATATAAAGAATATGAAATTTGGATAGTAGGCAGTGAGTTGTGACTTTTGAAAGTTGGGCATTGAATTTGGAAATTGTCCTGTGGTAGTCAAGAGTTTGGCTTGTTTGTAAATGACTAAACTTTATCCAATGGCCATGATAACTTCTAGAATTAAATTAGATATATTGAGCTTTAATTTGATGGGTAATTTATGGTAATTGAATAAGTACACAAAAAGTTATGATTTGATGAAGTTAAGCATTAATTTTGGTAAGACATTTATGGCAATGATGGTTAATTGTGAAGTAAGGGTTATATATGGCTTTGAACTACCCATTTTGATTTTTCTAGAAATAGTTATAATTTTTCAAATTTGGTCAGTAAAACTGGTAGATTGGGTCAAACTTATGAAATTATGGCAATTAAAGTAATTTTGGCTGATATGGGCCAAAATATAAAAGACATGTCTTAAAGGCCTATGTATTCACATTGGGCATTTATCTATCATGGCTCTATGTATGGTTATGTACCTAGGGCCATGAGATAACAAGGAAGAAGAATGGGAGAATTTCCAAAGAACTTCAATGGTTGGACGAAAAGGTACAAGAAGGGAACTTGAAGACAGAAAGTAGGGAACTTTCTTGACTCTCATAACTTGATTTGTGTGCTTATGTATTAGTGTGTTGGTTGCTTTGATAAACTGTATAAGGCATATATGAATAAGTAAATCTCTATTTTACTTATACTATGGTCATTAATATAATGTGTTAAACAATGAGCATGTATATATGTCATTATATTGTCATCAATTGATGTAAGCAAGCATGTCATGCACAAAGCATTTCTTGTATACATTTGTTATCAATGTTCACTCTTAGTATTCTCTTGAATCTCACTCTCCCTCACCAACCATATAGGTAGGAAAGCTTAGAAGAGGAATGCAAGAAGATGTGCAAGAATAAAATGATATTGCGAATTGTAGATTAGTATATGATAACTAGTCATGTGTAAATTATCACTGTAAGAGCATACTTGTAGAACATGCATAGTTGAATAGCCTTGAGGAATATGTAAATGAATGATTTAAGAATGAGCAGTGAATCTCGCTGATTGAATTAAATGAAGATAATAATCGATGAGTAATAATGAAGTTGTGAACCATTAAAAGATACTTTTGAAAAATTTGAAATTTTCAGAAAGACCCACTCAATTATAAGTTTGACTCTTGTTTGAAGGTTAGGGATTCAAAGTGTTTTGAAAAAAATAGACTAGTGTTTGGAATCTGTTGCGTAAAACTCATCAGATCAATTTTGGAAATAAGGTGTTACATTTATGGTATCAGAGCAGTGATTCTGGCAATAAAATTGTCTACTCAGAGTTAAGGTCCAATCAGAACAAGGTGTTTTGACTATAGGTTATATTCTCTACTCATATGAACATTATGATGATCATCTATTAGTGCTACTATAACTGGGAGTTACATATAGCAGAGAAAGCTAAAGAGTTAGATTACCCCTGTTGTAAAATAATTTGTAGAAGGAAAGGGTAATCTAACTTTATAGGTGATGACATGGCACAACTTACTTATTTAACCAAGAGAGAAATGAATAAAAGAAAGGATTAAAAAAAAGATGGGCTAGACTGATTAAAATAATTGAAGAGAAAGAGGGCCCAAATGATTTGAGGAGGGATGGACTGAATTGTAGCTGGGATCCAAATGAATAAAAGAGGAGGAGGCAACTATTGTCAAAGGAGAGATCTAGACCTAAAAGGATTGACTGGTAATTAAAAATGAAAGGAGCTGGGCTGATTGAAAAGGAGGAGAGGGACGTAAAGGCTGTAGCACTGAATTGAAAGGTTAAGAGACCACGAAATGAATGAAAAAGAGAGGAAAGGAGGAATTGTAGGCCAAAATTGTTGATTGAAAAAGGGGATGGTTGACCGAGAATTAAGGGCATACTGGACAGTGAGGGAAGAAATGAAGAAAGGAGGGAGTGGACTTATGAATGAAAAAAAAGGGCTTGACTGAATTGTGAAGGTATGGGCTGAAAGGAAAGAATGAAAGTAAATAAATTAAAAGAGGGTTAATGTAAGGGGATTGAATGGATGAATAAAAGAAGATAGGCAGCTGTGATGGAAAGAGGGGAAAAAGACGAAATAAAAAGAAAGAAAGGGAATGACGTAAGCTAGAAGTTTCGGCCAATAATTGGAGGAGGAAATGAATTGATTATTAAGAAGAGTTGACCGACGAAATGAGGGGAGTTGAAAAAGGCAGAACCAAATAAGGGAAAGGAGGAGTGTGGCAGCTGTGAGTTAAAAAAGTATGAAGGACATAATAACATGATTAAAGGAAGCACAAAATAGAAAAAGAAGAGTGTGAAGAGCAATCGGTGGTTGTTGCAATTTCAATGGCTATTCTCCTCTCCTTTCATCAAGCTTCATCTTCTTCCTCCAAGTAGCTAAGTCTTGGTGATTTACTTGAGTTGGGTAATGGTTTGAGCTTCTAAACTTCAATGGAATTCCTTTAAGTTCTCTTTCTAGTTCATAATTATAGGACTTGGTTAAGTACATAGTTATGATCTAGATTGTTCTATGCCAAGTGAATAAACTTGGTGGTTGAGCTACGAGTTGATTAATTAAGCTTTGTATGATTCAAATTAGGAGTAGGTTGAATTGTTTATTCTAATTCAGTTAAGTGGATTTAAATGATTAAACTGAATATTTTGATTTGTTGTAATGGTAATTACAATTTAGAATTGGAAGTTAATTATTCATCTCCTTAAGTCACAATTAATTGGTGGTATTCATTTAATTGCTTCGGTAGAATGAATTAAATGATGATTGCAAGTATGGAGCTAGTGGTAGCTTAGTTCTATCCTCTTGGTTCATTATGGAATTCAAATCATTAGCAAGCAAGGAAGATTACAACCTTAACTCAAGGGAATCCTATTTCATTATTATTCTATTTTATTAAATTTACTCTATTGTTAGTGTTAATTTCAATTTCGTTTGTTTCTTTGTCTTGAAACCGAAAAATACAAAAATATTGAATTAGATTAGATTACTTCATTAGTTTAAAAATGCAATTTCTCAAATAATTTCTCACAACTTTATGGTATTTGACACTTATCCGAGAAGACAAGAACGACCTAAGTTGAGCTACTAGGCTACATTTTCAAACTTATGTTTATTTTGAGAACTCACACGACATGAGCTCATTACCCTTATTGTAAGATAATTTGTAGAAGGAAGAAGTAGAGGTCTACATAGAGGAAGAAGGGGAGCTATGATAATGAATATCCTGAGAGAAAAGGGGTATGAGCTCCGATGACTGTAAGCTTAATGGCGGAAGAATCCACCGCCAGTAGGATTGAGGCTCTACTGATAGATGAGGTAGCCTAAGTTTTGGATTCTATTGCTAACTCGAGAGCTCCTAATATTGATATAGAATGTGATTTAGATCCCCACCCTATGTTGCAGTAATACATAGGGGAGTTGCACCAAGAAGTTGGCTCTATTTATATTTCCATGTAGGGACAATACCTAGCATCTCTAAGATGAAATAGTGCTTAAGTCAAAATATAAATCAGGTTTCACTATGGTTTTGTTTCATGATGGAAGTTTGAACCTTGTCAACCTTGTAGATAGTGTTGAACTTTTAGTATTGTTTAAACGATATTACCCGAATACCGGGAAGTTTAGAATAGGCACTATGGATCCAGATTCTTAGCATACCTATTGGGTATAATTGAGGAAAATGATTTCCGATTCATGTAATGTCAAGATTATGGCCTTAGTGATGAACCTAAAAGTTGGATGTCTCCTAACATCCTGAGAAGGGTTGTCAAGTAAACTATAACCCATGAATTAACTGTTAAGTTCTTATTCCTTAAAAATATGAGATAGCCCAGAGTGGGTAAAGCTATTTGAGCATGAATGCCCAAATGATATAGAAATGATTTGAAGTACTAGAATGTGGTACAAAAATATGTATGAGGTTTCTGGAAGCTGCTAGTTGCTAATCTAGCATAGAAAATATCTTAATCATAGAATATTCCATTAGAGTTGTGATTGTGCCTAGAGCTAGACCATTATCGAAAGTTCATATAAAATGACCCCATATGAGATGGCGGAAAGTAGGTTACAAGCCACTAGAGAAGAGGGACCTTATAAGATATGGATTTTCTTATAATGGAACTTCCATTCAGAGATGTCCAGCAAGAAAGAGCTACCTATGGAGGATTCTGATCAAAGTGGGCTACCTGTGGAGAGTTCTAATCGGAGAGGGCTATCTATGAAAAGTTCTAACAAGAGAGACTGACTAGTCAGGTGACTGAGTGAAGCACCAAATGCAGTATCATAGCATGGAACCATCATGATGTAGAACCGTAGTGTCTAGCTACTGTGACGTCGAACCAAAGAGTGAAGCTGTCAAACTATAAAGTAGAGCTACAAGAACGTGGACTCTCAATAGTGGTGCATTGTAATGAGTCTCACATCGAATAGCTTACCATGAAAGAAAGGTTTAACTACTACATAAAAGACTTTTAATGTTCATTTTTATGCCCTTTAGATTACTGTTTCCAGGGGAATGTGTATATGAGTGTCGTTGAAAGTTTTAAAATAGACAACCGTTTCAAAACAGTCATTGCAAGAGGCTTACAACAATAGTTTTTGTAAAAATAGTCATTGCAAGAGACTTACAACAACCGTTTTTGCAAAAACAATCATTGTATATGACAACATATAATGACTGCTTTTGCAAACACAGTCATTGTAACCCTCTATTTAAAAAAAATATTGGACATAATTCGAGTGTTGGCCTAAGATGAACTAAAGTTGGCATTTGCATTCTCGTGAGTTTTATTCAAAGACTTGTTCAGAATCTTGCAATACTTAGAAAACTTGAGTTTTAGATCAAAACTTGATTTCTTGAAAGAAATTTCCAACGAGCAACATGTTAGAATCGGTAGGCACAGCGGAAGAATTTTAAAAATTTTCACCGATCCTAATTGAGGATCTATCAACGGCGTTTAAACCAATTTGGAAGGATTCATACCTTTTTGATGATTCAGAGGTTTCATGATCTCTAGGAGCCAACACGTCAGGTCCGCTCCCTCTACCGGTATCCACATGAATGCCCTCCAACCGAGCGGTATTTACAATTAAAGGTAAAGTTAATTTTAGAATTCCCAGATATCCATTGTGTCATTTACAGAAATCGAGAAGTCAATATTGTAAAAATACAAGTGTAAGAAGTCAGAGCAAAATTCGTCGGTGGCTACAGGGTTCAGGGGTGTCAGTTGCGAGATCGGAGGAATTCTGGCATTCCGTGATGTGCCTCGATATGCGTGCCATGGTCCCACATGGGTCCCACGTGGAATTCCTGGTAATGCACCGATAGAGCAACTTTATTAAAAAGAACTTCAGTAAAGCATGTAATGACAACTCATTATGACTCATGATGACACATCTTTCGTGTTGGCCAAATAAGGAAATGACAAGTGTCCCGAAATTATTACAAAGTAAAAACATATTTTTGTGTTGGCCAAATGAGGGGGTGACATGTGTCCCTCATCATTACACATCATTACACCCACTTTAAGCCTTTTGTGTTGTCATCTCCGGAGTACGCCATCTAGCGTCTGAGTCCGGGGAATTCACCGATCTCCGGCCGAGTCGCTTACTTTTCGAGTCGAGCACCGAACCCAGGAGTCTGGGGAAATTGTCAGGCCTTCCCTTCCCCTGACCATTTATGACCCACCGAAGAAAGAGAAAAGTGGAAGACAAATGGTTGCATGACACGTGGCACTTTTAAGCCTTAAACTTGTGACACGTGGCAAGATGAGAAGAGATCATTTTAAGTGATTAAATCACAACCATCCATGCCTAATTAAATGACAAAATTTCGTGCAAGAATGGAAAGAGAAAGGGAAATCAGATTTCTTAAGCTTAAGAACACAAGAAGAGAGAAGGAGGAGTGAATAGTGAGTTTTCTTGACTACCGGAGCCGATTTCAACCCTGAATCACCGTTATTGTCCGGTAAGTCCTTCAGGAAACTTTCTCTACTCACTATAAGCTTCAATTCCATGGTCTTAGATTTCTCATCTGAGGTGTTTTGTGCCAATTAGTCTACCAGAGTGCCGCCGGAATACCGAACCACTTGTAGAAACGCGAAGAGGTAAGCATAGGCTTTCTTTTGAACCGAATACTTTGTGATTTCATTGAGTTTTTCTTAGCTCTTCAACCACCCATGTATTTCATTCAAGGGGTGTTTTTGAAGAAGGAAGATGTTTTAATCATATATATAAGGTGATATATGATGTTTGGAGAAGTATTAGACTTGTTGGTTGTTAAAATCACAAAGTGGAATTTTTGTTGTTTTGGGAGGCAGATTTCGGTTGGGGGCTAAATCTGGTAGAAATAATTTGATTTTGATATTTTTGAGCTTTCCATTGGATTCTACACGAAAAATTGTGTGGGAATAGGCTCTGGTTATAATTTTTGACAGACTGGTTTAAAGAATCAAAAATTGGAAATTAAGTCTACTTGTGCAACAAAGTTGCCATTGTGCGTTTTTGTCTGGCAGTTTTGTTGTGGCGAAACTTTCACTGTCCAAAATTCATTTTTTGATTATGAAATTTTCCAGAATTAAAGTACACTTATAGACCTTTAATTTGATAGGTATTATGAAGGATTTCGATAAGTATACTAGGAGTTATGAATTTTTGAATTAGACCATTAAAACTGGTCATATTTTCTGGCAGCAGGGAGAAAAAGAAAAACTGGGAAGTGTGCGTGGTCTTTCAGCTACTGAAAGTATTTTTCCCTTAAAATAGACTTAATAATGGTTATATGGAATTTTGGATCACCTCAATTCGATTTTTCTAGAATTAGTTATGATTTTTCAAAGTTCAGTGAAAAATCTGCCAGCTTTTCTTAATTGTGCGAAAATTCAAAGCAAAGAGTTTTTGTAATAAAATTGGACATTTAAGAGTTAAGTTAAGCATTTGGAGTAGCTTGAGCTCATTAGCTTCATTTTGGGCCTAATGTAGTGACCCTAATGGTAACCAACATAAGAGAATAATTTATGAAGAGTTGGATTAAGAAAAACTCATTGCCCGTAAATTATAATTTATAGGATTTGACACTTGCCCAGGACGTTCAAAGCACATCAATCAAGATCAAGATTTGGAAAAATTGTCAGGTAGTAACTTATCCCTCACATACTATGTGATATGTTATATGCATGTATGTACCATTGTGAATTTAAAACATTCAGATGAGAAGGGCTAAGGCCCAATAGAATTTCCCAGCACTGTGGCAAGGGACGGTTGTCCTTGAATTGGTAACTTTATGCTTTCTGCATATTGTGAATTTATCTCTGAATGTTGAATATGTTGATTGTACTGTAACTTTGGTTGACATGGCATGATATATGTGCATTTTATATGAGTGATATCTGTTACTACTGAGATTCATTGAATCTCACCCTATTTTTCCAAACACAAATTTTCAGCTCGGGCAAGTAGTTCCTCTGGCAAGAAGGTAAACACGGGTGAATGAAGCAAAGGACTTAGAATTTAGTTTTCTGTTAGTTATCTATTTTGGAGATTGTATGTAATTTGTATTTAAGTGTGGTCAGTCTCGTACTGACATGTATGTAAACGCCTGTATATAAGCAAACGCGCATCGACATTCGTACCAGTAGTGGACAGCCGTCCACCTAGGGCCGTTAATTAAACATAATAGCTTGGGTTTCAGCAGAGAACTTATTAGTAAACACTCTGATATGAAGAAATGAACCTAAAATGGATGGCTTAATATAAATCATATGAGACCCAATCTGAAAATGATTTTTGAAAAGATTTTTGAAAACCCATTCAAGTACAGCTCCACACTCTGCTTGAAATTGGGACTTCCGCTGTTTACAAAAGATTACTGGTCTCCTTTTTAAAGATATTACTACACTTATGCCATCTATATGCTTTCAAAACATGGGTGTTACACTATATACCCAGCTTCTGTTACAGAATCTGCTATAGTGCTTTGCTTGGAGCTTTTCCAGCTTACTTCTCCACCATTCAGGAGGAATACATATCCAGATTCCGATTTAAGGTCGTCTTGGTCAGTTTGGAAACTTGCATCTGTGTAACCGGTTACGCAGAGCTCATCATCCAATCCACCATAGACAAAAAATAAGTCATTAGTCCTTCTTAAGTACTTTAGGATATTCTTGACGGCAGTCCAATGACCCTCACCAGGATCTTATTGGTATTTGCTAGTCATACTTAAGGCAAACGAGACATCCGGTCGAGTATATAACATGGCATACATGATAGATCTAATGGCCGAGGCATATGGAACCTTACTCATGCGATCTCACTGATCAAGTGTACTAGGACATAGATCCTTGCTAAGATGGATGCCATGAGACATGGGTATGTAACCCCTTTTTGAATCATGCATACTGAACCTATACAGTATCTTGTCAATGTATGTGCTCTGACTTAGGCCTATTAGTCTTTTGGATCTATCCCTATAGATTCTAATCCCTAGGATATAGGTAGCTTCACCTAAGTCTTTCATTGAAAAGGACTTTCCTAACCAAAACTTGACACTCTGCAAGGTAGGAATATCATTCCTAATGAGTAGGATGTCATCTACATAAAGCACTAGAAATACAACTATGCTCCTACTAACCTTCTTGTAAACACAAGGTTCATCGATATTTTGAATGAATCCAAACTCTTTGACTACTTTATCAAAACGATGATTCCAGCTCTGAGATGCTAGCTTCAATCCATAAATGGATCTTTAAAGCTTGCAAATTTTACCAGAGTCTTCTGGACGCACAAAACCTTCAGGTTGTGTCATGTACACATCCTCTAGCAGCTTTCCATTAAGGAAGGCTATTTTGACATCCATCTGCCATATTTCATAGTCATAATATGCTGCAATGGCAAGAAGGATTCTAATTGATTTGGCCATTGCAACTGGGGAAAAGGTTTCATCATAGTCTACACCATGAGTTTGAGTGAATTCTTTTGCAACCAGTCGTGCCTTAAAGACATTTACATTGCCATCCATGTCAATTTTCTCCTTGAAAACCCATTTGCACTCAATGGTTTTTACACCTTCAGGTGGATAGACTAAGGTCTATACTTAATTGTCGTACATGGATTGCATTTCAGACTTCATGTCATTTAGCCATTTCTCAGAGTTTTGTCCCACTGTGGCTTCTCAATAGGTGGTGGGCTCATTTTGCTCAATGAGCAACACATCACGGCCTTCAGTAATCAGAAATCCATATCTCTAAGGCTGATGCCGTGTCCTATCAGATCTTCGTGGACCTTATGTTACTTGAGGAGGCTCAGTAACTTGTTGTGAGTCTTCTCTAATTTCCATCTGTGGTTCTGTACCATCTTATGGCTCTCGAATTTCTTCGTGATGTACGTCGCTCCCACTGGTTGTTTTAGAGACAAACTCTCTTTCTAGAAACTTGCCATTTCGAATAACAAACACTTTGTTATCGGTGGGATTGTAGACATATTATCCTTTCGTTTCTTTAGAATACCCCACGAAAAGGAACTTTATGGATCTAGGTGCTAATTTATCAAAGGCTTGTTGCTTAGCATATACCTCACATCCCCAGATCTTAAGAAAAGATAAACTTAGTTTCTTTCCAGTCCATATCTCATATGGTGTCTTTTCAATTGCCTTAGATGGAACACGATTTAGTGTGAACGCAGCTGTCTCTAGGGCATGTCCCCAAAAGGACGGTGGAAGATCTATTTGACTCATCATAGATCAAACCATATCTAATAGTGTTCGATTCCTCCGTTCAGAAACGCCATTCTATTGTGGTGTTCCTGGAGGAGTCAATTGTGAGATTATCCCACAACTCCTAAGATGGTCAATGAATTCTTGGCTCAAATATTCACCACCTCGATCAGATCAAAGTGCTTTAATTGTTTTACCAAGTTGGTTTTATACTTCATTTTGGAATATTTTGAACATTTCAAAAGATTCAGATTTATGTTTCATTAGATAGATATAGCCATATCTATTAAAGTCATCTATAAATGTAATGAAGTAGACATAAACTCCTTTGGTAGCTATATTTAATGGTCCACATACATCTGTATGTATAAGGCCCAATAATTCAGTAGCCCTCTCACTGTGTCCAGTAAAAGGTGTCTTAGTCATCTTTCCTAATAAGCAAGATTTTCATGTATCATATGATTCAAAATCAAATGAGTTTAGAAATCCATCTTGATGGAGTTTAGAAATGCGTTTCTCATTTATGTGGCTTAGACAACAATGCCATAGGTAGGTCAGATTCAAATCGTTTGATTTTATCCTCTTAGTAGTTACGTTATAGATATTCCCATTATTAGGATGTTCCAAATTTAATATATAATGACCAACATGCAAATCACCATCAGCATAGAAAATGTCATTACGATAAATAGAACATTTACCATTCCTAGTAATGGAAGTATAACCTTCCTTATCCAAATAAGAAAGAGAAACAATGTTACTACTCAAAGCAGGAACATAATAGCAATTGTTCAAAACTAACAAAAGCCCACTGGGCAGAACTAATTCATAAGTGCCTACGGCTAAAGCAGCAACTCTTGCTCTGTTTCCAACTTGTAGGTCCACCTCGCCCTTCTTCAGCTTTCTACTATCCTTTAGACCCTGCACATTTGTACAATTGTGAGAACCACATGCAGTATCTAATACCCATGTAGAGGAAGTAGAAAAACGGATGTCTATAACATAAATACCTGAAGTAATAGCATCTCTATCCTTCTTGTTCTTTTTTAGATCTTCCAGGTAGAGTTTGCAATTCCTCTTCCAATGACCGGGTTCATTGTAGAAGTAGCAGACTCCTTCCTTTAGAGGCTTTTCCTTTTTGGGTGCAGGCTTGGTTTCGGGCTTGTTTGACTCTTTAGTCTTACCACCTGAGCCATTACCCTTCCATTTGCCCTTCCCTTTCTTTTTCATACCCTTTCCTTTCTGAACCATCAAAACTATGCTAGGCTTTTTCTTAATGCTTTGCTCAGCAGTTTTGAGCAACCCATGCAGCTCAGAAATTGATTTCTCCATGTTGTTCATATTGTAGTTCATAACAAACTGGTCATAACTCTCCGGGAGTGAGTTAAGGATCAAATCTGTAGCTAACTCTTGGCTCATGGGAAATCCAAGCCTCTCAAGGTGATTAATATAGCCTTTCATCTTTAACACATGAGTACTAACTGATGCACCTTCAGCCATTTTGCAGGAATGTAAGGCCTTTGTGGTCTCATTGTTGGAAATTGTGCCCTAAGGGCCAATCATTGTACTTTAAACATTATTATTTTAATGAAATTTCTCCATTCTGTTATCATATTATTTGCATGTTAACTGTGATAATTGTATCCTTGGATAATTCATAAAGATTGTCCTAAAATGTCCCTGGTCGGTCATCTATGCGGGAGCAGAGATGAAACAAGACCAATATGACTTTGATAAGATATGGAGATACGAATCAAAGTCTTGGGCACTTGTAAGAGTACAAGGTGCTGGACCGACCCACTATGAGAAAGCTACATGGATCAAGTTATAAGCTTTTCTCATGTATAACCACGTCACAATGCCCTTAGACCTGAGGTCATCATGGATTCCTACATGAGAGTTGCTAAGTTTTGAACTAGTCAAAAGTCACTTTTAACCGGGTGATGATAAAGGCTACGATCGGGCTTGGTGGTTTTTCATGTAGAGGAATATGAATGATCAAGATGGAATTTGTCCCTCACATTAGTAGAGAGATATTACTAGGCCCCTCGATGAGTGAGTCTGAGAAATGTATGGCCATACTATGATGAAAGGAGTTTCTGTCTCTGTTATCAGGCTACTCAGGAATCGAGAAAGTAGTGGTCAGGAACAAGAGGATGACATTTTCCATGCCTTATCCTTGATCGATATATCGTGTGACAAAAGGGACGTGATATGGTTGTATGACAGGTTGCATCGTGATAATGATCCTCATATGAATTGGGTAGTCGTAATGTCTTGCTAGAGGCCGCTTGTGACTTTTGGGTTAGTATAGTTATTGGCCCACTGCCAACTTCATATGGGCCTACAGGGTCGCACACAAGAATGGCCCAACACGAGATAATGTTTAATTTAGGGTGGACGAATTTTATATTTATATATATATATAATATAAAATTCATTAATAATATTATATAGATATATATATTTTTGAAATATATTATATATATATATATGTATATATATATTATATGATATTATTATATTGTGTTGGTTTTAAATTTAATTTATTAAGATATATTAAATTTAATAACTAACATGATAGAGATATAGTATCTCAGATTTAATTTATGAAGATAAATTAAATTTAATGGCTCTTTATTTAGATTAAATAAATAGGTTAAATTAAAACTGTTGGACAGATTTAATTTAAACTGAATTTATTTAATTAGCTCATCAAGATAATTAATTGTTAATTAATTTCGAAATTAATGATGATTAATTTTGAAATTTGAAAATAACCCTCATGGGTTATAAACTTGATAGAGCTGATAGACTTAGGGTACATCAAAATTGAGAGCCACAAGTTAAACCCTTAGAGACATTAGAGGCGCTAGCACGCAGTCTCGGTTGGAGAGCATTCGTGTGGATACCGGTAGAGGGAGCGGACTTGACGTGTTGGCTCCTAGAGATCGTGAAAACTCTGAATCATCAAAAAAAGGTATGAATCCTTCCAACTTGGTTTAAACGCTGTTGATAGATCCTCGATTAGGATCGGTGAATTTTTTTTTAAATTCTTCCGCTGTGCTTACCGATCCTACAGTGGTATCAGAGCCAGATCAATTGTGCGTTTAAATTGAGTTTATGATTCTTATACATGTGATATATATGGGATGTGTATGTATGTTTATAAGAAACACTCGAATATGTATGTGATTCTCGTTTTGGAACAAGCGTGAAATCGATTCCGAACATATATATCTTGAAACATGTATGTGATTTTAGTTTTGAACAAGCATGAAATTGGGTCGGGTACCTGAGATCGTAGTTGGCGGCAATCAAATTGGGTCTAGGTTCGGATATCTATTCGGGTAATAGGGATCCGAACTATGGGGAAGACAAATTGGAATGTGCCTTTTTCAAAAGCTTCAGGGGCACTGCCCCTTGCAACCCCGCAAGGGCGGCCCACCTTGACCCCGCCCGCTAACCAGCTAGCGGGACCGCCGTGACCACCTCTGCGTAGCACAATATAATCTGATCATGACATTTATTGCTTTTCATATTGTATGAATTCTTGTTGTGGTTTATTATTTATCCTTGTTTGGGTATGGTGAACAACATGGCTTTAGAATTTTACAAAGGTTGTAATATTTAAATACGGCCTGCGTGCCGTGCCTTTCTCTAAATACTCTCGATGTACATTCTCTTCTCATCTCACTCCCCTCGAATGTTTAAACGAGGTTTCTCTCAATGTATTTCTCTTTTTTTAGAGAAGTCCTCTCATTGGCTTGGGAGGATTTTAGGTTTGGTAAGACATGTTGTGTCACATTTAAATTATGCTTTTGATAAGATCATTGCATGATTACTTTTACGTTTATATGTATTTATCTGTATGAGATACGACCACGATTGCATCCATATAAACAAAACTAATTAATTAAGCCATCTCAATTAAATCTTAAGTCATAATGCCGTCAATTAATGAATACTTGTCAAAACCTAGATCGCTCAATTGTGGAAACCACTAAAGTGGATGCACTTGAGTTATCTTGATGAGACAAGCTTGAGTAATTGTGCTGCTCATAATATTCATTATTGTTTTGACATAATTGAGATTAACAAAACGGTTTTGAATCTCAAGGCATTAGATGGGGTTAAACATGCCAGATCATATGATGATTAAATCCCATAAAGATCTAAGAGTTACATGTGATGTAATTGGTAAATAGGTTACCTACCTAAATAACTTGAATTTAAACGTTTTGCCAAAGCGGACTTAAGTTTAAGCCAAATATGGATCTTAGCCCACTAATTATTATATTGAGGGTTGTTAATTTAGTGGGAGATTACTAACTAACTTTGCATATTTTAATTGTAGAATCATGTCGACTAGTAATACTGCTACACTATCTTTACGATTGGTCCTTGAGAAGGACAAACTCAATGGGACAAACTTTCTTGACTGGTTCAGGAACTTGAGAATTGTTCTCAAGCAGGAAAGAAAGGCTTATGTCCTAGATCAACCCATTCCTGAGGAGCCTGCAGCCAATGCTCCAAGAGCTCAGAGAGATGCTTACACAAAGCATAAGGATGACTCTGTAGATGTAGGTTGCCTCATGCTTGCCACTATGGTTCCAGAGCTCCAAAAAGATCTGGAACTCATGGAGGCTCATGAGATGATAGTACATCTCAAGGAAATGTTCCAGCAACAGGCAAGGCAAGAAAGGTATGAGACCACAAAGGCCTTACATTCCTGCAAAATGGCTGAAGGTGCATCAGTTAGTACTCATGTGTTAAAGATGAAAGGCTATATTGATCACCTTGAGAGGCTTGGATTTCCCATGAGCCAGGAGTTAGCTACGGACTTGATCCTCAACTCACTCCCAGAGAGTTATAACCAGTTTGTTATGAACTACAACTTGAACAAGAATTGAGAGCCGCAAGTTAAACCCATGGAGATATTAGAGGCGCTAGCACGCAGTCTCGGTTGGAGAGCATTCTTGTGGATACCAATAGAGGGAGCGGACCTGACGTGTTGGCTCCTAGAGATCGTGAAAACTCTGAATCATCAAAAAAAGGTACGAATCCTTCCAACTTGGTTTAAACGCCGTTGATAGATCCTCGATTAGGATCGGTGAAATTTTTTTTTTAAATTCTTCCGCTGTGCTTACCGATCCTACACTCATACCTTTCTTGCCTTGCCTATTGCTGGAACATTTCCTTGAGATATACAATCATCTCATGAGCCTCCATGAGTTCCAGATCTCTTTGGAGCTCTGGAACCATAGTGGCAAGCATCAGGAAACCTACATCCACAGAGTCATCTTTATGCTTTGTGTAAGCATCTCTCTGAGCTCTTGGAGCATTGGCTGCAGGCTCCTCAGGAATGGGTTGATCTAGGACATAAGCCTTTCTTTCCTGCTTGAGAACAATTCTCAAGTTCCTGAACCAGTCAAGAAAGTTTGTCCCATTGAGTTTGTCCTTCTCAAGGATCGATCGTAAAGATAGTGTAGCAGTATTACTAGTCGACATGATTCTACAATTAAAATATGCAAAGTTAGTTAGTAATCTCCCACTAAATTAATAACCCTCAATATAATAATTAGTGGGCTAAGATCCATATTTGGCTTAAACTTAAGTCCGCTTTGGCAAGACGCTTAAATTCAAGTTATTTAGGTAGGTAACCTATTTACCAATTACATCACATGTAACTCTTAGATCTTTATGGGATTTAATCATCATATGATCCGGCATGTTTAACCCCATCTAATGCCTTGAGATTCAAAACCGTTTTGTTAATCTCAATTAAGTCAAAACAATAATGAATATTATGAGCAGCACCATTACTTAAGCTTGCCTCAACAAGATAACTCAAGTGCATCCACTTTGGCGGTTTCCACTATTGAGCGATCTAGGTTTTGACAAGTATTCATTAATTGACGGCATTATGACTTAAGATTTGATTCAGAGGGCTTAATTAATTAGTTTTGTTTATATGGATGCAATCGTGGTCGTATCTCATACAGATAAATACATATAAACGTAAAAGTAATCATGCAATAATCTTATCAAAAGCATAATTTAAACGTGAGACAACATGGCTTACTTAACCTAAAATCCTCCCAAGCCAATGAGAGGACTTCTCTAAATAAAAAAAGAAATACATTGAGAGAAACCTCTTTTAAACATTCAGGGGAGTGAGATGAGAAGAGAATGTATATCGAGAGTATTTAGAGGAAGGCACGGCACGCAGGCCGTATTTAAATATTACAACCTTTGTAAAATTCTAAAGCCATGTTGTTCACCATACACAAACAAGGATAAATAACAAACCACAACAAGAATTCATACAATATGAAAAGCAATAAATGTCGTGATCAGCTTACATGTTTCAAAACCGATAACGAAACAATTTCAAGATTCAATCTAAACGAAAACGAAAATCAACAGAATTACAAGATCACATCTTTCTAAATAATTTCGTTTCGTATTAACCAAATCACATGCATATTTGAGTGTTTCTTATAAACATACGTACACATCCCATATATATCACATGTATAAGAATCATAAACTCAATTTAAACGCACAATTGATCTGGTTCTGATACCACTGTTAGAATCGGTAGGCACAGCGGAAGAATTTTAAAAATTTTCACAGATACTAATTGAGGATCTATCAACGGCGTTTAAACCAAGTTGGAAGGATTCATACCTATTTGATGATTCAGAGCTTTCACGATCTCTAGGAGCCAACACGTCAGGTCTGCTCCCTCTACCGGTATCCACACGAATGCTCTCCAACCGAGACTGCGTGCTAGCGCCTCTAATATCTCCTAAGGTTTCACTTGCGGCTCTCAATTCTCATGTGCATATGAATATATCTGCTCTATCAAGTTTATAACCTATGAGGGCTATTTTCAAATTTCAAAATTAATCATCATTAATTTCAAAATTAATTAACAATTAATTATCTTGATGAGCTAATTAAATAAATTCAGTTTAAATTAAATCTGTCCAACATATTTAATTTAACCTATTTATTTAATCCAAATAAAGAGCCATTAGATTTAATTTATCTTCATAAATTAAATCTGAGATACTATATCTCTACATGTTAGTTATTAAATTTAATATATCTTAATAAATTAAATTTAAAACTAACACAATATAATAATATCATATAATATATATACATATATATATATAAGATATATATTTCGAAAATATATATATCTATATAATATTATTAACTATAATAATATAATATAATATATATACATATATATATATAAGATATATATTTCGAATATATATATAATATTATTAATGAATTTTATATTATATATATATATATAAATATAAAATTCATCCACCCTAAATTAAACATTATCTTATGTTGGGCCATTCTTGTGTGCGACCCTATAGGCCCATATGAAGTTGGCAGTGGGCCAATAACTATACTAACCCAAAAGTCGCAAGCGGCCTCTAGCAAGACATTACGACTACCCAATTCATATGAGGATTGTTATGACGATCCAACCTGTCATACAACCATGTCACGTCCCTTTTGTCACACGATATATCGATCAAGGATAAGGCATGGATAATGTCATCCTCTTGTTCCTGACCATTACTTTCTCGATTCCTGAGTAGCCTGATAACAGAGACAGAAACTCCTTTCATCATAGTATGGCCATACATTTCTCAGACTCACTATCGAGGGGCCCAGTAATATCTCTTTACTAATGTGAGGGATAAATTCCATCTTGATCATTCATATTCCTCTGCATGAAAAACCACCAAGCCCGATCGTAGCCTTTATCATCACCCGATCAAAAGTGACTTTTGACTAGTTCAAAGCTTAGCAACTCTCATGTAGGAATCCATGATGACCTCAGGTCTAAGGGCATTGTGACGTGGTTATACATGAGAAAAGCTTATAACTTGATCCATGTAGCTTTCTCATAGTGGGTCGGTCCAGCACCTTGTACTCTTACAAGTGCCTAAGACTTTGATTCATATCTCCATATCTTATAAAAGTCATACTGGTCTTGTTTCATCTCTGCTCCCACATAGATGATCGACCAGGGACATTTTAGGACAATCTTTATGAATTATCCAAGGATACAATTATTACAGTTAACATGCAAATAATATGATAACATAATGGAGAAATTTTAATTAAAATAATAATGTTCAAAATACAATGATTGGCCATTAGGGCACAATTTCCAACACAACATTCAAACAAAATTTCAAACTTTTCGTTTTAGGAAGCAAAGCCCAAATATAATTGCAATTCAACTTCCAAAAATGATTACCAAATAAAATTAAATATAAAAAGGCAAGGAGAAAAACCTCAAGTGCTTCGCAAACTCTCTCAAGCTCAGGCAAATACTTAATCTTCTAGGCTATCATTACAACATCAATAATGAAAATGAATGATTTAAGAATGTAAATGAATGATTTAAGAATGATTAGTGAATCACTCTAATTGAATTAAATGAAGAGAAGAATCGATGAGTAATAATGAAGTTGCGAATTGCTAAAAGATGCTTTCAAAAGATTTGAAATTTTCATAAAAAACCAACTCAATTACAAGTTCGAATCCTATTTTGAGGTTGGAGATTGAAAAAGTTTTGAAATAGAATATCAATTAGTGCTTTGAATATATTGCGTAAAACTCATCAAATCGATTTCAGAAATAAGGTGTTACAAGGAACATGTAAAATGTGAAATGTGAAGGCTTTAAGGTGTGAAATGACAATTTTACCCCTAAAATCCTAACATAGTAGCTGACATGGGTAAATCTATAATTTAGGCATGTATTTGACTAATTTGAGGATAAAAATGGATTCTACAAGCAAAATTGTGTAGGAATAGCCCAGGTCATAATTTTTGGTAAAGTATAGTTGGACCAGGTATAAAGAGGCTTAAACCAGGATCCTGTAGGTATTTTGGTCAATATGTAATTTTGAGTCCAGATAACCAACAATATGAGTTTATAATAACACATGAATGAGCAATGACTCATTTATTGTACATTTGAAATTTTAGGATATATTAGTTGCCCGAGCCAGATACACAATATTAGACAGACAAACAATCAAGGAAAGGGCAATTTTAGGTAGTAACTCTGTCTCTCATAAACTATATGGTGGTATATATGTTATATGTGTTTGAAATGGCTAACACCAAAGAGGGCAAGTGAACTGGGTGTACGATAAAAACATAATAACTTTGAAATTCTTTTCGCATCTTATGAAATCAATAAGTATGAAGGTAATGAATTATGAAACTATAGTCAGTTATATAAAAGTTTAGGGAAGATAAGATGCAAACAGTGATTTATCATGGTTCAATCCAATCCATGATGACCTATGTCTAGTACCCAGGCTCTTCCTAAGATTTTAATCCACTATCTCCCTCAAGTTTAACTGGGCACTTGAGAACCACCACAATCTCACAAGTTTGACCTAGGCACTTGTGAAGCCTTTACAATTTTTGTACTGAGATAAGGATTCCCCTTTACATACTATAAGGATGCAATCTGTTCCCCACTCAAGATTCCCTAATCTTGAGTAACTCTCATAAATAAGAATGATTAAAATGAAATATCACCTCTCTATATAAAGCAGATAATGATTAACACTGAAGTATATGGTGGATTATGATTTTAGAGCTTCGGTCGGATAGGATTCAGAGTAATAGCATATCAACATTGTAGGCAGTGGCTCTCATATTTGTTCATCTTGAATGCACTTCTATTTATAGTTCATAAATATTGATGACTGTTGAGCTTTTCAGCTTCCTGTTATGGCTTACAAATATGACCGTTGTAGTAGCCAACATAGCCGTTGGAAGTTTTTGATGAAGATTTCGTTTTCCAATTTGTGTGTTAATCCTAGTTTGATCACCTGGAAAATGCTTAATCATAATATAATAAATCATTAGAGTGTTAGAAACAAGAAGAATAAGTTACACAATCATTCCATTGATTTTTAGAAGTTACGAAGTGATGCTCTATTTTCTAGAAAATTAGTTATTCGAATAACCTTTGTTGTATTTGAATAGAAGAACTTAGTTTATGTTGAAGTATATTTGAATAACATTATTTGTATTTGAATATCTTGTCCTTTGTTCGAATAATCTTTTCTTTATTCGAATAGTTGTCTATGAAAATAACTTGGCCTTATTCTAATAAGCTTTTCGTTATTCGAATAGCTCTCTTTGTAAAATATTGATCTTTATTCGAATATAACAACTTGTATTTGAATAGCCTTCTTTGATAACGAGTAATCTTTATTCTAATACTTCATCCTCTATTCGAATAAACTTTTAGAACTTGAAGTGTATCAGAATAATCAGTCCCTTATTTGAATAGGCTTCTTCAGAGAACACGCGATGTTATTCAAATAATATCCTTTATATTTGAATAACTTCTTCAAAAAAGAAATTGATCTTGTTCGAATACATCAATTGTTATTCGAATAAGAGTCTTTGATAATGAATATTCTTTATTTGGATATATCTTCCTCTATTCGAATAATTCTTCAAAATTTGAAATGTATTCGAATAGTCAATTCCTTATTCAAATAGCTTTTCACACAAAATATATGATTTTATTTGAATAAACTTATTGCTATTCGAATAGTGCACCTTCGATAATGAATATGTTTATTCGAATACTGCATTCTCTATTTAAAGAAACTTCTAATTCTAACTAGTATAACTCATTGGATATAACTCCAAATTTGGTAAATGACCTATCCCCAAAAAGCTCTTTAAATCTACTTTTCTCAACAACTAGAATCAATCACAATTCCTTTGCATTTTAAAAGTTATGATCCAATTTGTATGTATTAGTTTGGAACAGAGTTGTGATTTTGAGCACCAACTTTCAAAATTTCATATCTCTTTGATATAAACTCCTTTCATCATGATCTTAGTGTCTCTATCACATTTCAAGTCTAGTTTTATATGAATCATGTTTCACCTCAATTGGATTAGTGGTTTGAGAGATATGACCAAAATATTGAATTTGTTTTGAAATACAGTAATGATAATGAGTGGCATCTTTCAAAATTCATTCCTCTTTCATATGAGCTTCTTTTAACTTGAATTTGGTGTCAAAATGCCACATTAGAAGTCTAGATTCATAAGAATCAAGTTTCATCTTAATTGGAGTTGTGGTTTGGGAGATATGACCAATTACGAAACTTTGCTCATGCTGAATGAAATAGAGTTTGCTGGTGTTATTCAAATACTCCTGCTGCTATTCAAATAGTATAGCTATTATTCGAATAAATTGTACCTCTATTCAAATAAAACTTCTCTTATTCGAATAAACCCAATATTTTGAAATACCTAGGCACTTTTAACTCCGTTTAAGTCATTCCAACTTCCATTTGACCGTAGAGACCTTCAGTATCACTTCTAAGAGCTTAAATGTTGATATTTCTATTAGATCTTGCAAGTTCTTCTTTCTTCAATCTCTTCTCTTCTTCCTTTTGATCATTCCCAATAACTTCTTTCTTTTCTTGATTTCTCCACATATTTAATAACTTCTACCTTTAATATCTTCATAATCTTTTCTTCTTGAACAATTTCCATATTCTAGCTTGATGATATCTTCTTTCTTTCCTTTGACTAATCTATAAGATATTTCATATTAAACATAGTAGTTAGTCAAAGTATAAAATAAATACATTATATAAAATTTTGCTCTTATCATTTCACATCCATATTTGACATCATCAAAACTAATTACATCTAACATTATTTTCCTTTTTTGATGATGGCAAATCCTTTTTGAAAACTATGTAAGAATATGAAAACATATTAGATGCAACATATTTTTCATGCAATATTGCTCCCCCTATTTGACATTAGAAAAATTTTGAAGGATATAGAAGAAATGCTTGTGGGGAGGCAAATATGAAAACAAACTAGAAATGCGTGTGAAAGATTTTCAGAAAAATAATGTTTTTTCTCCCTTAATCAAAAGAAATATGTCAAGAAAACAGTTTTCTCTCCCCCTATTTGAAATTATTTTCATTTTTAATCTGAAGCAAATAAAAGTGATGAAAACAAGTTTGAAACAATTTGAAGATGTTTTCAAGAAAACTTTTATAATCAAAGTAAATTAAAATCAAGGATATGTAGAAAATTCTCAAGATATAAAGAGAGAAGGTTTAGAAAAGCTCATTTGTATTCATCAAGTTGATGATTGATCTATGAAGTCCATTTCCTTCTTTTCTTGTTGTGTTAGATGATGTTGTGTTCACCATAATTTTGATACGCAACATTGATAGATCGATTTTATAGGAGTAAACTATGGCTGGCTCAATGGTAGGCTGTGAAGTGTGCTCAATAAAAGGCTCAGGAATAGCCTCTGAGATGTGGAAGGAAACTGAAGTACTAACTTTTTAAGTGGTCTCTCAGCTGAATGAATATGGTCAGTACTTAGGGGATATGAGGTAGCTATGTGATATTTGAATAAGTTTAATCTTTGATCATAACTCCTTTGGATGCTACCAAAATTACCCTGATCTTTGACTCTTGTTGCTTTGAGTATTACAGCCAATATATTTTCTTTGATTGATAATTAAATCATCTTTCCTCAAAGTTGATAGTTTCTTCTTATAGTACGTTAAGGAACGTTATTGCACAAACAAATTCTCTTGTCACAAATTTAAATCTTTCTTGTAAAGAGAATTGTTAGTTCAATCAAGCAACAAAAGGTTCCATTGCATATGATATGTTAAAATTAAGATCATGAAAGGAATAATATAAGAGTAACTCATCATCTAAACTAATAAAGACATAGTGAATATAGATGAGTATGTTAAAATGATTTTCTTCTAATAAAGGAGATAAGCTTTCAAGATATAAAAGATATGTGAACGTGAAGCTCCCCCTTAATTAAATCATGGCTTAAAAAATTGTTATGAGGAATACAATTAATCATTATCTTGGATTTGAAAAAGGTATTGGAAAATTTTATGAAAGTTCAAAGATTTGGAGAGAAATCAAGTTTTGAAAATGACGATGATGTTCAGGGATTTTAAGGTTATAACCCAATATTGTAACATCCTAATGTTATTCACCAATATTGCTTGTATACATTGTGATATTTAATGGAATAAAATGATGAATTTTGATGAACATGGAATGTAAAAAATAAAGCAAATAGTGGTCACACATAACATGAATAAGTTTGAAACACAAATTGAAAGAATTGGGATTTGCTGCCAGTGTGTTTTCCTTCATGGCAGGGAGATTGTCATGTGTCTTCAAAAAATCAAATGATCTCCAATGAATGTGAAATTTTCCAGAATAGAAGTAGACATATCAAACTTTAATTTGATAGATCATATATATCATTTGGATATGTACACTGAGAGTTATATATTTTTGAAGTTAGCTAAGTAAAACTGGCAAGTTAATGTGGTAGTGTCTAATAAATGGTATTTCTGAAATGTTGTGTGTCCAGTTGGCTAAAGACAATATTTTCCATTCAAAATAGACTTAATAAGATTACATAGCCTTCATAATCACTGCAATTGGACATCTATAGATAAATAAATGAATTTTCAAAGTTTGATGAAAATTCTATAAGCTTTTAAGCAATGTGCAAAATTAACAAGGTAATGGCAAAAATGTATGGGTAAAATAGTCATTTGGCTAATAAAATTAAAAACCAATATTTTCCTAGTTTCAAGAGTCTTGGGACATCCATAAAGGTGAAAGCAAAAGGGAAATTGAAGTTTGAAAAACATATGATAAGAGTTGGAATAATTTTGGCCAAGTAAAATTGAGTTGAAATGTCAACAATTATAGGTAAATTGTGATAATTGAAGAAGCATACTTGGTTATTTCAAAGGCCTTCATTTCATCACTTTTGGGCAAGAAGAAAAGGGAAATCATGATTGAAATACAATTGCCAAGTTGAAGTAATTAAACCAAACAAAAAGGTGAAAGTTTGAAAAGTAAAATAGTTGAGTTTGTAATAAATGGTAATCTTGCCATTAATTGTAAGGAAATGGTTGAAGGAAATTCAAGAGCTTATTTGGTTACTTTAAATGCCTCATCTATGTTACTTTTTGCAAGAGGAAAAAGAGGCATTTTTGTTAAGTTAACAAGGGATAAGCCATATGGAAAAAGATGAAGAAGAAAAGTCAAAGGATAAGCATATAGTAAAACTTACAATTAAAATATTATAAACTAAGGAGATGTAGATGATATTTTTGGAACTCATTAAACCTCTTAAAGGCTATGCATTTTGGATCAAGTAGAGAGAGAAAGGAGAGACACCAAGTTTGAAAAAAAAGATGAAGAGTTTGGTCATCAAAAATCACAACTCAAAATATAATAAAAAAACATATTTTAAGGAGGTGCAAGGGATATTTTGAGAAGCTTATCTCTTTTATTCAAGAGCTCACTTTCAGTTGGCATTAGAGAATAGAGAGAGAGAGAGAGTTGGACGTAGGATGTAATATGTAATATCCTGGATTGTAATTAAGGATTAATAACTTCAAAGTAATGTAATTAATATTAATTGAGCACTTTTGAAGTAGATATCGTGCATTGTGATAATCAGGGGTAAAACGGTAAATTTACTGACCGACAGGTTAGATACCATTGAGAACACTTTTTAGTAATCAAGATTAATGGCTAAGATTGAAAGACCAAGAGGTGGAATCGTATGCATGCAAGCTTATATGAAATCATGGTAGGAAGAATAGGATGGTGCCAACTGGCAAAATAAGGACCCTTGGATTAAAGTCAAGTTTTCAAACCATTTTCTCTTTCTCCTCTCTTCCTAGTCGGTTTATGTGTGTATGTGTGAGGGAAATCATCATCATCAATATCACATTTTTCTCTCTCATCCTCCTCCATTTTTCGCTGAGCAAGCTAAGGAAAGAGAAAGGGAAAAGCTTGAGTTCTTGGTAAGTTAATGCCTTCATATGCTCAAGTGTCTTTCATTAATGTTGTTCATGAGGTTGAGGGCTATATTCCTATGGTTTCAGAATTTTGGTTGGTGAAGTTTGAGAACTGGTGGCAATTTGTAAGTTGGAGAATTGAAGAATTGGCTTTAGGAAGAAGAAGAGGTAAGAATTAGAAGCATTTTGGTATAGTTGTTGTAATCATTGGTTGAGTATTGGGAATTTATGAATTTCCCCTGATTTTGTGCAATTTTCGAATGGAATGAATTGGTTTATTTGTTGTGTAGAATTTGGTCTTTTGTTGAACATTTTGGCCATTTGAATTGATTTGGGAACTTGGATTGGAAAGTGTGGCAATGTGTGAATTGTGTTGTGACATTGTGAGACATGTTGTGGTTGTTGTGTAATATGTCAATGGGAGTTGAATTTGGTCATTTTGATGATTCCAATGCTTTTCTTGAGCAAAATTGTGTGAGAATGGTGTTTGGGTTGGAATGGGAATCATTTGGGATCAAATGAGAAAATCTAGAAAATCTGGACAATGTAAGTCTGTTCTGGACAGTTAGATGGTGTGGACGTTTTGACTGGGCAAATGATGTTGAAAAATTATGAAACTTTCACTTAAAGTTCACTTCCCAAGCTTCAAAAGGGTAGTAATTTTATGTCATTTTGCTTTGTGAGCTGGGAGTTTGAACTGTCCAAAGTTTGGCATCAAAATTGGACCCTGTTTTGGTACAATGTTAGGTTTTTGGTAAATCTGGACTTTTGTGGTGATTTCTAGTGATGGCCAATATTTTTCCTTGAAAGAGGACTTAAATAGCTTTCATTTGGCTTTGGAATCACCTTATTTCAATTTTTCCTGAATTAGTTATGATTTTTGGAAGTTCAGCCAAGAAATTGGATTTTCTGGGCCGCAGCCCGTGGATTCTGGGCCGCAGCCCAAATGTTTCTGAGCGTTTCTGGGCACTTTTGGGCCGCAGCCAGTGGATTGTGGGCTGCGGCCCACCCCCAAAAATTAGTATTTTACACTTTTTAAATGTGGTTTTTGGTATAGCCTTTAGCAACCCTTTGGGTATATGTTTAGGCCTCTAATAGCCACCTAAAAAGTCTAAATGATAACCAACTTAAGTACTATGGAATTAAGAACTTAGAAAAGAGATTGATTTATTGTCCCTAATTTGGTTTATAGGATTCGACATTTGCCGTCCTCGTGAGCCCATTGAGCCAGCAAACGTTAGGAAGGAACGAGGTAGTAACTTTTCTTTCGTACCATATGTGATGCATTGTATGTGTGTATTATCATTGATTTGTGATAAATTCGTATGCTGCGACATTGTGAATATGTGTAAACACCGTCATACCAATAGTCCCTGAGTAGCTAACAACAGATCGGGCAAGGGTTGTATGCCTTCCCGGCGGAGAAAGGGGATGAGGGTGAGGTGTGGTATATGTGATTATGTGGGCCGAAAGGCTATTTGTGGAGGCCGACGGGCCATTTGTGAAAGCCAGATAGCTATATGAGCTATAAGGCTATGTGTATGCACTGCCACGCCAATAGTCCCTGAGTAGCTAACAACGGGTTGGGTTAGGACAGTGTGCCTTCCCGGCGGAGAAACGGGATGAGGGTGGAGTGTGATTTGTGCTGCTGCTGCTGTATGATGATTTGCTTACATGCTGTGTACTTATATGTGGTATAAATGTTTTGTTACTACTGGGATTCTCTTGAATCTCATTCTTTCCTTTAACTAACCTTTCAGACAGGGCGAGTGGCTCTAAGGAAAAGCGTACGACCCAGAGGAGTTAGAACCCTATAGGGACATTTACTTTTGGATGTGTTGGTTAAACCTGTTGGACAGGAATCTTGTAAATTATTTTTGGGCTGTATTTAGAAACAGATTATAGTTGTGTAATCCCCTATATGGGAAGTTTAAACCTTCTAGTGAATGAATGGAACCCGGGGGTTGCCGGGATTGCTATTAGATATTCTGATATGTATGAATGTAAATTAACTACACAGGTGATTATATTCGATAATTGAATTTGAGACCGGAGTAGGAAAGAAGTTTTGAAAATTTTGTAAACTCCCTACCATAAAAGGGAGTTTTAAACGAGTTTTGAACTATTCGATGGTCTCTAAATTAACTTAATTAAGTGATATCGAACTATAATTACGTGTTTAAAAGCAGGGGGTTACATTTTGGTATCAGAGCTGTAGTTCCTGGCAAGGGTAGAGTTTGCTAGGATAGATCCCTTAGTTGGTTATAGGGATAGAAGATTATCTGTGAATGATTGTTGAGTATGCACGTGTATGATATATTGATATGGATATATAAATGAGTTTTGTGACTATAAGTGCATACTATTTCTGCTAAACTAATGGGGCAAGTTGTTTGTAGAATGAAGAAAACTAGAGGACGCCCCAGTATTCCGCGTGTAGACCCTGAGTTGGAGGTCGTCAATAATAACCCACCGGATGCAATGCAGGAATTAATGGGTCTAATAAGATATCAGCGGGATATGATAACTAAGCTATGAGAAGAGCGCAGAGCAGAGAAAGCAAAGAACAAAGAGGACCCGGTTCAATCCACTCCGGTGGAAACTCAAGAAGAAACCCGTCATGAGGACACTGCTGAAGGGTCAGCACGACCCCTGGAGTCCCCACCTCACATTGTCCCAAATTAAAAATCACATGGGATGCCGCTTAGAGAGGAAAGAAGCCTGCAGTTTTGGGTCACCAGATTCTGCAAGCATCTACCTCCGGTGTTCAGAGGGAGGTTTGACCCTCAAGTAGCCGAAGATTGGATGAACAGGCTAGAGAAAATATTTGAGGTTCTTGGTTGCCCGGATGAGGTAAAGCCACGACTGGCCGTTTATAAGCTCGAAGGGGATGCAGACCGTTGGTGGCGAAATATCGCCCTAACATTGAAGAGCAAAGAAATGCCATTGACTTGGGAACTGTTTCAACAAGAATTCAACTAGAAGTATTTTCCCAAATCAGTAAGACTCGAGAAGGAGACGGAGTTCCTGAATATCAGACAAGGGGACACAGAGAGCTTCAATGATTACTTGTCCCATTTTGTTCGTTTGGCTCGGTACTCCTCCTACCTCTGGTTCAAGGATGATGAAGAATGGAGTTCTGATATGCTCATTCGTGGTCTAAGGCGAGAGTTGAGGAAATGCCTAGCTACTCATCAATTTACTAAGTTCAACAAGGCGGTTGAACAGTGCAGGATTACAGAGAATAACTTGAGAGAATTGTATCCTGCCAGAGTTACTAGCCACCGCAATGAACCTAGTAAGGGTAATGTTTCCCAGAAGCGGAAAGGCCAAGGATCATCTTTATTCAAGGGCGGTGATAAGAAGCCCTATCAGCCTAGAGACCGTGAACCTCAGAGATTTGCGACTGAGTGGAAATGTCTTCGCTGTAACAAATCACATTATGGCCAGAATTGTCGGGGAGAAATGTTAGATCTCATGTTTTGATGATAACAAAAGAATGGTTTGAAAAGGAAATGTTTAAATATCAAGCTTGAACTAAGTAATGACAGGAATAAGCTTTACTTGAGGAAAGCATGGAAGTAGTGAAGATTGGCCAAGAGAAAATGCTAAGGAACTTAAGTTGAAGTGCATTTTCTAAGGCATTACTCGAGTAGCTACTCGAGTAATGACCCAAAACTTGAAGTAAATAGGCAAAACTTCCAGTTACCTGCCACCATTACTCGAGGAGCTACTCGAGTAACCAGGTAAAACTTCAAGGTTGCTCTCGGCCTGCCAATGTTACTCGAGGAGCTACTCGAGTAACCATGTGAAAACTTCCAGTTGCCTTCAAGTTAGCAGAACGTTACTCGAGGAGCTACTCGAGTAACCATTTGTACCTCTCGGCATTTTGTACCACTGCTAATGTTACTCGAGGAGCTACTCGAGTAACCAGGTCAGAAACTTCCAGTTCCCCTTCAAGGTTTCCATGATACTCGAGGAGCTACTCGAGTAACCGTGTATTTGAAAATGTGTAACTCTCGGCACTTTGTACCACTGCCAATGTTACTCGAGGAGGTACTCGAGTAACAGCCTGAGGTAAGTTAAAACTTGAGGTTGGTATCCGAGTAACTTGAATTGTTTATTTTGTCTTCTTCGAGTGCTTACTCGAGTATTCAAGTTTCTAATATTTTATCTTAAGTGGATTCCTCGAGTATGTACCCCAGTAAGCATAAATATTTTCAAAGGAAACTTCAAGTCATGACCAGGGTAAGATATGTTCAAATGTCTCAGTTACTCGAGGTGCTACCCGAGTAACTTATGCAAGATTGAGTGCATTACTCGAGGAGCTACTCGAGTAATAAGGTAAGTGCTCTCGGCATTTTGATCCTGCCAACATTATTGGAGTAGAGCATCGAGTAATCAAAAGTTTTTCAAAGGATTACTCGAGGTGTTACCCGAGTAACTCATAAAGTTGTGAGTGCATTACTCGAGTAGCTACCCGAGTAAATAACTATTCCAAAGGTTTGAAATTTAGTTTACTCCATGCACTACCCGAGTAATCTTATACTTGTTCATTAACTTGCAGTTGATAAATGATTTCCCGATGTTACTCGAGGAGCTACTCGAGTAAACTTCAAGGGTTACTCGAGGAGCTACTCGAGTAAGCATACCCAGAAATTTAGAAATCATTCAAACGTTCATTGATTTGTTTCCTATATGATTAACCTTTCATTGTATTAGTATTCTTAGTCTATTTACAGATAAACAATGAAGGAATCACTTCAAGAGATGAAAGTCAAATCAAACGTTCAAATGCCAACCACCGCCAACGGATATTTTTCAAAAACTTGAAAAGTCAACAGTGGCTGCGCACTCACCAACGGACGAAAGGAAAACGTTCCAACGGTCATCACCATCATATCTATATATATGGGAACCTTCAAACAGAGAAGAACAACCAAGCATCCACACAAACGATTCATTAAGTTCATTGCTCTGTTTTCACGTTGAAATTGTATTCATATGCTTCAGTGATTATCATTTACTCTTTGTGAGAGATATTTCATTCAAACTCAATATTTGTTATTGAGATAACTTAAGGTTGTGGAACCTTGAGTTGGGATTGGATTACAACCTGTAAGGGGGAGCGAGTGTCCAGGTGTGAAGGAACTTGCTTGTACTGTGGTGCCAAGAACCCACTGAATCTTGGAAGTTATAGTGAAACTCTCAGAGAAGCTCTGAGGACTGGACGTAGGTCAAAGTGGTTGTGACCGAACCAGTATAACTCCCGGTGTACACTTCGGTGATATTTCTCCTTACTCATTACTGTTTTAATTCTTTTGTCAAAGTTATATATTTTCTAAAGAAATTTCAGTATCACCCAATTCACCCCCCCTCTTGGGTGAAACGCTTGATCTTACATTTGGTATCAGAGCGTAGGTCTTCTTGTTAAGGTATAACAACCTAAGAAGGATCCAATGGCAAGCATGGGTGAAGGAATTCTTCCCGACGGAGCATCCATCACTAGACCTCCCGGTTTCAATGGAGAACACTTTTCTTTCTGGAAAGCTAAATTCAGAGTGTTCGTGATGGCTACTGAATATGGGCTATGGGATGTAATCGAGAGTGGAAACTATCAACCTACAAAGACTGTAGATTCTCAGAAAATTCCAAAGACGCCAGCGGAATATGATGAGAATGACAAGAAACTTATCACTCTCAATAGCAAGGCAATTCTGATGTTACAAAGCTCCTTGAGTCAAAATGAATACTTCAGAATCTGCACACTCCCAACAGCAAAGGAAATGTGGGAAGCTCTGGAAATAGCTCATGAAGGAACTTCGGGAATAAAGGAGAATCGAATCAACACCTTGATCACAGAATTCGATCTACTTCGAATGAAATCAGGTGAGTCAATTTCTGAATTCGAACTTAGGTATACTCATCTTGTTAATCAACTTGCAGCACTTGGAAAAGTATATGATCAAAATATCCAAGTACGAAAGATTTTGAATATTCTTTCTAAAGAGTGGGAGGCCAAAGTCACTGCGATAGAAGAGGCAAAAGGAGAATCAATGAGATCAGTTGCTTCTCTATTTGGAAGCCTTTCTGAATATGAAAGCAAGTTAAAGTTCAAACGGGAACTAGACGACATCAGTGACAAAAGAAAGAAAGGTCTAGCTCTAAAAGCAAAAGAAGAAAATCAAGATGAAGTTGAGGAGTTTGATGATGATGAAATGGGCTTAATCATAAAACGATTCAGAAAGTTCTACAAGAAAGGTCAAGGCTACAAACACTTTCAAAAAGGAGGAACTAGCAACAAAGACCATATCATTTGTTATGAATGTGGTAAACCAGGACATATCAAATCAGAATGTCCAGAGCTCAATCAAAAGAGCAAAGAAAAGAGAAAAGGCAAATTCTTTAACAAAAAGAAGGCCTTTGTATCTGCTATATGGGGAGATAGTTCCTCAGACGAAGAAAGTGATGAGGAAGAAGTAGCCAACATATGTCTTGTTGCTCAAGAAGAGACAGAAGAAGAGGTAAATGATTCTGACCCTACCTATGATGAATTATTATCTGAATATAATGCTTTACATTCTGAATTCATCAAAGTAGTTAAAGAACTAATTGTTTTCAAAAAGAAAAACAAAGCTCTTGAAATTGAACTTAAAGAAAGTTCAGAAAAGAATTGTGAAAATTGTTCTTCTTTGAAAGAGAAAAACAATGATCTCACAAAAACTCTTGAAAAGTTTACCAAAGGAAGTGAGATGCTAAGTGTGATTTTAAAAGAACAACGATTTGTAAATGACCGATCTGGTATTGGATATGATCCAAAATCAGATAAAAGGAAAGGTAGAAAGAAAGCAGGAGGTAAGTCATATTTGAATTATTTCCAGCATTCTGTACATATATCAAATCCTTTTGCATTTTGTAATTACTGTAATAGAAAAGGTCATTATACCTCCTCATGCATTCATAAAAAGAAAGGAAACATAGGAACCTACAAATGGGTACCTAAAGGCACATATATTCAGAAAATCATTTATACTAACCCGAAAGGACCCAAAAAGAAGTGGGTACCTAAAACTTAGTCATTTGATTGCAGGTATGTCTTAAAGCATCCAAAAATAACAAATGGTTCATAGACAGTGGATGCTCTAGACATATGACCGGAGATTTCGAAAGTTTTACCACATTACAACCTAAGGAAGGTGGAAAGGTAAAATTTGGAGGAAATCAATCCGAAAAAATAGCAGGAATTGATGAAATCAAAAATGACAAAGGCATACAAATCAAAGATGTATATTACGTTGAAGGCTTGTGTCATAATTTGCTGAGCGTAAGTCAAAGTGCAGATAAAGACAACTGGATAATATTTGATTCAGAGGAATGTCTAATTATCAACAAGAATGATTTACAGCTTGATAAGAAAAATATCAAGGCTAAGCTCAGAGCAAAAAGGGAAGGTAACTGCTATACTCTAGATATTAGTAGAAATGAATCTGAAAATTGTTTTCTGAGTAATACCGATGAAAGTTGGTTATGGCATAAGAGATTGGCTCATGTCAATATGCATCAACTAGGTAAACTACTCAAAAAGGATTTAGTTCTTGGATTACCCAAAGTAAATTTCAAAAACGATTTGATTTGTGACGCATGTCAAAAGGGTAAACAAACTAAATCATCTTTCAAATTGAAAAATGAGATTTCAACAAATAGACCATTACAATTATTGCATATGGATTTAGTTGGTCCAGCAAGAGTAAAGAGTCTTGGTGGCAACTTGTATTCATTGGTCATTGTTGATGATTTTTCTAGATTTACATGGGTTATTTTTCTATCATCAAAAGATGAAACCTTTGAAGAATTTATTGTTTTTGCCAAGAAAGTGCAAAATGAGAAAGGTATGTCTATTGCAGGTATTAGGACTGATCATGGTGGAGAATTTGAGAATCAAGCTTTTGAAGAATATTGTGATACTAATGGCATTGATCACAACTTCTCTGCTCCAAGGACGCCCCAACAAAATGGAGTTGTGGAACGCAAGAATAGAGTACTTACTGAAATGGCTAGAACAATGTTAAATGAAAAGAACATGTCTCAAGTTTTCTGGGCTGATGCTATGAGTACAGCATGCTATATTTCAAATAGAGCCTACATCAGAACGAAACTTGGAAAGACACCATATGAGCTATACAAAGGAAGGAAGCCAAACATTGGTCATCTACACATCTTCGGTTGTAAGTGTTTCATTCATAATAATGGTAAAGATAACTTAGGAAAATTTGATTCTAAAACTGATGAAGGAATTTTCCTAGGATATTCTAACCGAAGTAAAGCATATAGAATTTTCAATAAAAGAACTTGTGTTGTTGAAGAATCAATTCATGTTGTATTTGATGAATTTGAAACCTCTGACAAAACCATTGATGAAGAACAGGAAGTTGTTTTAAATCAAGAAAATGGTCAATCTATCTCTAAGTCTCTTATTCCAGAGGTTGATGAAACTAAGGATGAAGAGCAATCCCTAGGTCAACCTAAAGCTTGGAAATACAATAGAAGTCATCCCTTAGATCAAGTCATAGGAGATGTGAATGAAGGGATCAAAACCAGAAATAGAGTTTTCAATGAAGTAAGTTTTTCTGCATTTATTTCTGAGATTGAACCTTCTAACATTGTTGAAGCCCTATCAGACAATGATTGGGTCATAGCAATGCAAGAAGAATTAAATCAATTTGAAAGGAATCAAGTCTGGGATTTGGTGCCCCGACCCAAAGATCATACGATCATTGGTACTAAATGGGTATTCAAAAACAAACTTGATGAATCTGCAATTATTGTCAGAAACAAGGCAAGATTGGTGGCCAAAGGCTATAATCAGGAAGAAGGAATTGATTATGAGGAAACGTATGCTCCAGTGGCTAGATTGGAAGCTATACGTGTACTCTTAGCCTTTGCATGCATCAAAGGATTCAAACTCTATCAAATGGATGTTAAGAGTGCCTTTCTAAATGGTTACATCATGGAAGAAGTGTATGTAGAACAACCCCCTGGTTTTGAAGATGTCACTAAACCGGACCATGTTTTCAAACTTAAAAAGGCTTTGTATGGTTTAAAACAAGCTCCTAGAGCCTGGTATGAAAGGCTTAGTAAGTTTCTCATCGATCAAGGTTTTGTACGGGGAAAAGTTGATACAACATTATTTATAAATCGAAAACGTGATGATATTTTAATTGTACAAATATATGTTGATGATATTGTTTTCGGTGCTACTAATGAATCTCTGTGTAAGGAATTTTCTGAGATTATGCAGGGAGAGTTTGAGATGTCAATGATGGGAGAATTGAATTTCTTTCTTGGTTTGCAAATCAAACAAAGAAAGAATGGGATCTTCATATCTCAAACAAAGTATTTAAAAGAGCTATTGAAGAAGTATGGAATGGATGAAGCAAATGGCTCAGAAACGCCTATGAGCTCAACAACGTTGCTTGATGCTGATGTCAAAGGGAAAGACTACAATATCACAAAATATAGAGGAATGATTGGATCATTACTCTATCTCACAGCAAGTAGACCAGACATCCAATTTAGTGTTGGCATATGTGCAAGATATCAATCGGCACCAAAGGAATCACATGCTGAAACTGTCAAACGAATCTTTAGATACCTTGCTGACACACCAGAATTGGGTCTGTGGTATCCCAAAGGAAGAAGTGAGTATCTAATTGCATATTCGGACTCTGATCATGGAGGATATAAGACAGACAGAAAGAGCACCAGTGGACAAGGACAATTCCTTGGAGGATCTCTTGTCTCGTGGTTCAGCAAGAAACAAAATACAGTGTCTCTTTCGTCAACGGAAGCCGAATATGTTGCAGTCTCAAGTTGTTGTGCACAAGTGATATGGTTAAAACAACAACTACAAGATCTTGGTATTTATCTCAAAGAGATACCAATCTATTGTGACAACACTAGTACGATAAGCTTGGCAAAGAATCCAGTTCAACACTCTAGAACCAAGCATATCGATGTCAGACATCACTTCATCAGAGATCATGTCCAAAAGAAAGATGTGAAAGTGATATTCATTCCTACTCATCTTCAATTAGCCGATATCTTCACAAAACCCCTTGCAAAAGATCAATTTCTATACATTAGAAGAGAATTGGGAATGGTAAATCCCAATGAGTTATAAGTAATTTCAGCATTTCATAATATTAGATGAAGTCATTTAATAATGTTTTGATAATTACTAACTTAAGCATCGGAGTATATAGAAATTTGTTTTGCAGGAAGAAAGAAACTCTGTTTTGAGAAACAAAAACAGAGGTGATCAGAGGACACCATTACTGGAGTACCAACTTGAAGTAATGGGTGACAGAAAAGATTTACCCGAGGAGTAACTTGAGGTAAAGTGGCAGTTTACTCGAGTATGTACTCGAGTAATGGCCCCCAAAACTGGAAGTAATGGATCAAGTAACTTGATATTTAAATCTAACGGTTCAGTTTTGAGGAAATGAAAGGTCAGAAGTTCAAAAGACAGGTTACCCGAGGCAAGCCTCGAGTAAACTTGAAGATTACTCAAGGAAGGCCTCGAGTAAAGTCGGAGTCCAGATTCTCAAATTGATAAAGAATGATGCAAATCTGATCAACATGAGTTATAAATGATCGAGGGAACATCTATGGATAATTACTATATTATTCATACAAGGTACGCAATTTAAATGAATTATTTTGAATTTTTCCTGTATGAACACCCGAGGAAGGCCTCGAGTAACGTTGAATGTTACTCAAGTAAGGCCTCGAGTAAAGTCGGGATTTAGGTCTTTATCTTGCGCAAACTTGGTCATTTCCACAAAATCTCCTCGAGTAAATCACTATACACCCTTTCAAAAACTTTTCCCAATCGATTCCTTGCTCCATTTCCGTCAAAACCCAACTAGTTTCAAGATCAAAAACTTCCTATTTTGTTCAAAATCCCTCTGACCTAAACTAGCGACAGTGACCTCTGTTTCTGAGATTTCTGATTCTCTTTGATTCAAAATGGTTAGAACCAAGAATCTCAACTTCACTGATTCTGATTCTGAGCAAAATCCTGATCTTCTTTCTCCTCCTCCAACAAAAAGAAGAAAGTTGATTCCTAGACCAAAAGCAAAAACCCCTCTCAAACCTCAACCTCAACCAAAAGCCAAAGGTGTGGTTATCAAAGAGCCCATTGTGACTAGGGCTCAATCTAAAAAGAGCACATCTACCGGAAGGAGTAAAGGTGTCAAAACTCCCTCACCTTCTCACTCAGACTCATCTACACCCTCTTTTACTCCAAAACCTCCCAAAAAGCCAAAGTATGACAAAAATGTGGCTAAGGCAATGGCTGGGATCATTGACCAACTGGAGAAGGGTCAATCCTCTAAGAAATCCAAGATTCCTGAAGCAGAAATCACTAGTCCACCAAAGGGATTTAATGTGGGCAAATTGGTGGAGTCTCTGAAGTACTCAACACAGTTCTCCAGAAGGAAAGTGTGTAAAACACACTACGTTGATCTGAAGCTTCTACGAGAGGTAGTGAAGTTTGACCTTAGTCCTTATCTTGATCCTTTTATGCCTTGGTTATCTGTGAGATTGCCTTTTTGCACAAAGGTAATCACCCATTTTTACTGCAACCTTGAGATCATAGATGAGCCTGACCGAACCTCAGTTGAGGAAGAAATGACTACCACAGTGAGAGGACAGAAAATCCTTATATCTCCCTCTAGGATCAATTTATGGTTAGGAATTGAGAATCCCCCGGATGATATCTATTCTGAACTTGAGCCTAACCAGATATTCACTATCCTTAAGCCCGGTGAGTTAGTTGGCCCCCTCAATTTCAAACCGAGTGATATGTGTGATCATCATAGGGTCCTATGGTACATCTACTCTAGGTCCCTAGTGAACAAAGCCAACAACTATACCCACTTTTCAGATAGGGACTATAGATGGTTTGCTTCACTCCTTTTGAAAGAAGAAAAGGATCTGGGAGAGTATATATTTTCAGAGATGAAGAGGTATAAGGTGGATGGAAAGGGAACCACTCCAATGCCATATCCTCAAATTGTGTCTCTTATCTTAAAAGAGAACAAAATATGGTATTTGGATAGTAAGGAGCCTGTTGAGAGAGTGACCCCAGTGGGGAGGAATCAAATTGGTAAGCTAAACATAGACATTCCTCTCAAAGGCCCACTGGAGTCTGGGTCCAAGAAGAAGAGAAAGGCTACTGAGGCTGAAACCAGTAGAATGGATGACACTCAGTCATCGGCTCAAGCTGCTACCACATCCTCACCATCTTTCCTGAATGCCACTCTCCAGCACTTCATGGAGAACATTCTCAGAGGCTTCCATGTGGACATAGCCAATACCAATGCTGAATTGATTACCAATACCAACTTCAAGATGGGAGAGTTGGTTGAGAAAATTGACAAAAGGCATGAGGAGTTGGTTGAGAGAATGGATAGGAGACATGAGGAGTTGCTAGCAGAGCAACGGGTTCAGGGAGAGACCCTAAGATTGATACTGGCACGTTTGGATTCTCTGGGTCCCGGGCCTTCTTCCAGTCCTTCTTCATCTGCACCACCACCACCACCTCCAGAAAATCCTCCTTCAGACATTCCTATTCCTACTCCCACTCCTGAGGCTGAACCATCTACTCCTCTGGTTTCTGATCCACCTGAGACCCAAGGAAAAGACATATTATTCACAGTGGATGATCCTGAAACCCTTGAGTCTACACATATCACCATTGGTGATTCACCTCAAAAGCCACAATCTGAGACCACTCCCAAACCTATTCCCTCTCCTACCCAAACAGAGGTAGTGTCATCTTCTTCTTCTGAGCATCTCACTCCAACTTTTGACACAACTCCAGAAGCTGAGACTCAGATCACCCCGGAAGGAGAAACCTCAACTATGGTTGTCTTCCAACCTTCTCCTCTCCTGCCTAGAGATGACATCCATATTCCTCCACTTAATCTGCCTGATCCAGTACCTTCTAGCTCATTTGACTCTTTGGACTCAGATGATTCTATGGTCTTTCCTGTAACACCCATCTCCATGGCAAAGCCTCCTAGCCCTCCACTTGATTGATGAAGCCAAAAAGGGGGAGAAGAGCTTGAGAATGATTTTGTGGATGTGTCCTAGCTTATTTTGGGATATTTGGTTGTATTGGGTTCTAGGGTGCATTTCTGTTATTAGTTACTAGTTTCTTTGAACTTATTTTAACCTTGTAATTTGAAGTTTTAAGATTAATGCAATTATGACTTCATTGGATATCTTTTAAAGCTTTGAATTATGTTTGGACTAATGAAGTTGTTATATATGCAAGGTATATTCAATCTTAATAAGAAATAATTAATTAAGAATTCAATTTGAAAAACCATGTTCAAAATCACCAAGTTTTGTCATCATCAAAAAGGGGGAGAATGTTAGATCTCATGTTTTGATGATAACAAAAGAATGGTTTGAAAAGGAAATGTTTAAATATCAAGCTTGAACTAAGTAATGACAGGAATAAGCTTTACTTGAGGAAAGCATGGAAGTAGTGAAGATTGGCCAAGAGAAAATGCTAAGGAACTTAAGTTGAAGTGCATTTTCTAAGGCATTACTCGAGTAGCTACTCGAGTAATGACCCAAAACTTGAAGTAAATAGGCAAAACTTCCAGTTACCTGCCACCATTACTCGAGGAGCTACTCGAGTAACCAGGTAAAACTTCAAGGTTGCTCTCGGCCTGCCAATGTTACTCGAGGAGCTACTCGAGTAACCATGTGAAAACTTCCAGTTGCCTTCAAGTTAGCAGAACGTTACTCGAGGAGCTACTCGAGTAACCATTTGTACCTCTCGGCATTTTGTACCACTGCTAATGTTACTCGAGGAGCTACTCGAGTAACCAGGTCAGAAACTTCCAGTTCCCCTTCAAGGTTTCCATGATACTCGAGGAGCTACTCGAGTAACCGTGTATTTGAAAATGTGTAACTCTCGGCACTTTGTACCACTGCCAATGTTACTCGAGGAGGTACTCGAGTAACAGCCTGAGGTAAGTTAAAACTTGAGGTTGGTATCCGAGTAACTTGAATTGTTTATTTTGTCTTCTTCGAGTGCTTACTCGAGTATTCAAGTTTCTAATATTTTATCTTAAGTGGATTCCTCGAGTATGTACCCCAGTAAGCACAAATATTTTCAAAGGAAACTTCAAGTCATGACCAGGGTAAGATATGTTCAAATGTCTCAGTTACTCGAGGTGCCACCCGAGTAACTTATGCAAGATTGAGTGCATTACTCGAGGAGCTACTCGAGTAATAAGGTAAGTGCTCTCGGCATTTTGATCCTGCCAACATTATTGGAGTAGAGCATCGAGTAATCAAAAGTTTTTCAAAGGATTACTCGAGGTGTTACCCGAGTAACTCATAAAGTTGTGAGTGCATTACTCGAGTAGCTACCCGAGTAAATAACTATTCCAAAGGTTTGAAATTTAGTTTACTCCATGCACTACCCGAGTAATCTTATACTTGTTCATTAACTTGCAGTTGATAAATGATTTCCCGATGTTACTCGAGGAGCTACTCGAGTAAACTTCAAGGGTTACTCGAGGAGCTACTCGAGTAAGCATACCCAGAAATTTAGAAATCATTCAAACGTTCATTGATTTGTTTCCTATATGATTAACCTTTCATTGTATTAGTATTCTTAGTCTATTTACAGATAAACAATGAAGGAATCACTTCAAGAGATGAAAGTCAAATCAAACGTTCAAATGCCAACCACCGCCAACGGATATTTTTCAAAAACTTGAAAAGTCAACAGTGGCTGCGCACTCACCAACGGACGAAAGGAAAACGTTCCAACGGTCATCACCATCATATCTATATATATGGGAACCTTCAAACAGAGAAGAACAACCAAGCATCCACACAAACGATTCATTAAGTTCATTGCTCTGTTTTCACGTTGAAATTGTATTCATATGCTTCAGTGATTATCATTTACTCTTTGTGAGAGATATTTCATTCAAACTCAATATTTGTTATTGAGATAACTTAAGGTTGTGGAACCTTGAGTTGGGATTGGATTACAACCTGTAAGGGGGAGCGAGTGTCCAGGTGTGAAGGAACTTGCTTGTACTGTGGTGCCAAGAACCCACTGAATCTTGGAAGTTATAGTGAAACTCTCAGAGAAGCTCTGAGGACTGGACGTAGGTCAAAGTGGTTGTGACCGAACCAGTATAACTCCCGGTGTACACTTCGGTGATATTTCTCCTTACTCATTACTGTTTTAATTCTTTTGTCAAAGTTATATATTTTCTAAAGAAATTTCAGTATCACCCAATTCACCCCCCCTCTTGGGTGAAACGCTTGATCTTACAGAGAAATGATCTATTTTAATTGTAAGCAGCCAGGACATTTTTCCAAAGATTGTCAATGACCGCGAGGTGAGCAGAGACCGAAGACACAGGGCTGAGTGTTCGCGATGACCCTTGAGGAGGCTCGTAAATCTCCTGAGTTGATACAAGGTAAAATATCTATTAATGGCTATCTGTTGCAAGCATTGTTCAACTCGGGTGCAAGTCACTCCTTCATTGCTTATGATTGCGTGAAGCGCCTGCGATTGCATGTACATAAATTACCATTTGATTTGGTAGTGTCAACTCCGATGGGTGTTAAGGCCTTGACCACAGAAGCTTGTCTGAATAGTGTCATAACTGTGGAAGGACACCAATCTACTGTAGATTTGATCTATCAGCCGCTTTACCAATTGGAAGTCATTTTGGGTTTTGATTGGTTAACGGCAAATAATGTGTTATTAGATTGTGGGAACAAAAGGATAGTGTATCCTGCTTCCCAGAGGGTTGAAGCTGTAAATACCAGTATGAACTTCCTTTCTACGGCTAAAGCTGAACGATATCTTGAAAAAGGTTGCCAGGGGTATATGGTATTTTTCTCTGTACAAAAGGAAGCTGGCGAAACCTTGAATAATATACCCGTGGTAAATGAATTTCCTGAGGTGTTTCCGGATGATTTGAGCGGATTACCTCCTAAGAGGGAAGTTCAGTTCCCAATTGACATTGTACCTGGAGCGGGTTCTATATCTAGAGAGAGAGAGAGAGTTGGACGTAGGATGTAATATGTAATATCCTGGATTGTAATTAAGGATTAATAACTTCAAAGTAATGTAATTAATATTAATTGAGCACTTTTGAAGTAGATATCGTGCATTGTGATAATCAGGGGCAAAATGGTAAATTTACTGACCGACAGGTTAGATACCATTGAGAACACTTTTTAGTAATCAAGATTAATGGCTAAGATTGAAAGACCAAGAGGTGGAATCCTATGCATGCAACCTTATATGAAATCATGGTAGGAAGAATAGGATGGTGCCAACTGGCAAAACAAGGACCCTTGGATTAAAGTCAAGTTTTCAAACCATTTTCTCTTTCTCCTCTCTTCCTAGTCGGTTTATATGTGTATGTGTGAGGGAAATCATCATCATCAATATCACATTTTTCTCTCTCATCCTCCTCCATTTTTCGCTGAGCAAGCTAAGGAAAGAGAAAGGGAAAAGCTTGAGTTTTTGGTAAGTTAATGCCTTCATATGCTCAAGTGTCTTTCATTAATGTTGTTCATGAGGTTGAGGGCTATATTCCTATGGTTTCAGAATTTTGGTTGGTGAAGTTTGAGAACTGGTGGCAATTTGTAAGTTGGAGAATTGAAGAATTGGCTTTAGGAAGAAGAAGAGGTAAGAATTAGAAGCATTTTGGTATAGTTGTTGTAATCATTGGTTGAGTATTGGGAATTTATGAATTTCCCCTGATTTTGTGCAATTTTCGAATGGAATGAATTGGTTTATTTGTTGTGTAGAATTTGGTCTTTTGTTGAACATTTTGGCCATTTGAATTGATTTGGGAACTTGGATTGGAAAGTGTGGCAATGTGTGAATTGTGTTGTGACATTGTGAGACATGTTGTGGTTGTTGTGTAATATGTCAATGGAAGTTGAATTTGGTCATTTTGATGATTCCAATGGTTTTCTTGAGCAAAATTGTGTGAGAATGGTGTTTGGGTTGGAATGGGAATCATTTGGGATCAAATGAGAAAATCTGGAAAATCTGGCCAATGTAAGTCTGTTCTGGACAGTTAGATGGTGTGGACGTTTTGACTGGGCAAATGATGTTTACAAATTATGAAACTTTCCAGTATTAAAGTTCACTTCCCAAGCTTCAAAATGGACATAACTTTTGTGTCATTTTGCTTTATGAGCTGGGAGTTTGAACTGTCCAAAGTTTGGCATCAAAACTGGACCCTGTTTTGGTACAATGTTAGGGTTTTGGTAAATCTGGACTTTTGTGGTGATATCTAGTTATGGGCAATATTTTTCCTTGAAAGAGGACTTAAATAGCTTTCATTTGGCTTTAGAATCACCTCATTTCAATTTTTCCTGAATTCGTTATGATTTTTGGAAGTTCAGCCAAGAAACTGGATTTTCTGGGCCACAGCCCAAATGTTTCTGAGCATTTTGGGCAGTTTTGGGCCGCGGCCCACCCCCAAAAATCAGTATTTTACACTTTTTAAATGTGGTTTTTGGTATAGCCTTTCCCAACCCTTTGGGTATATGTTTAGGCTTCTAATAGCCACCTAAAAAGTCTAAATGATAACCAACTTAAGTACTATAGAATTAAGAACTTGGAAAAGAGATTGATTTATTGTCCCTAATTTGGTTTATAGGATTCGACATTTGCCGTCCTCGTGAGCCCATTGAGCCAGCAAACGTCAGGAAGGAACGAGGTAGTAACTTTTCTTTCGTACCATATGTGATGCATTGTATGTGTGTATTATCATTGATTTGTGATAAATTCGTATGCTGCGACATTGTGAATATGTGTAAACACCGTCATACCAATAGTCCCTGAGTAGCTAACAACAGATCGGGCAAGGGTTGTATGCCTTCCCGGTGGAGAAAGGGGATGAGGGTGAGGTGTGGTATATGTGATTATGTGGGCCGAAAGGCTATTTGTGGAGGCCGACGGGCCATTTGTGAAAGCCAGATAGCTATATGAGCTATAAGGCTATGTGTATGCACTGCCACGCCAATAGTCCCTGAGTAGCTAACAACGGTTCGGGTTAGGACAGTGTGCCTTCCCGGCGGAGAAACGGGATGAGGGTGGAGTGTGATTTGTGCTGCTGCTGCTGTATGATGATTTGCTTACATGCTGTGTACTTATATGTGGTATAAATGTTTTGTTACTACCGGGATTCTCTTGAATCTCATTCTTTCCTTTAACTAACCTTTCAGACAGGGCGAGTGGCTCTAAGGAAAAGCGTACGACCCAGAGCAGTTAGAACCCTATAGGGACATTTACTTTTGGATGTGTTGGTTAAACCTGTTGGACAGGAATCTTGTAAATTATTTTTGGGCTGTATTTAGTAATAGATTATAGTTGTGTAATCCCCTATATGGGAAGTTTAAACCTTCTAGTGAATAAATGGAACCCGGGGGTTGCCGGGATTGCTATTAGATATTCTGATATGTATGAATGTAAATTAACTACACAGGTGGTTATATTCGATAATTGAATTTGAGACCGGAGTAGGAAAGAAGTTTTGAAAATTTTGTAAAGTCCCTACCATAAAAGGGAGTTTTAAATGAGTTTTGAACTATTCGACAGTCTCTAAACCAACTTAATTAAGTGATATCGAACTATAATTACGTGTTTAAAAGCAGGGGATTACATAATACCTTACATTTCTACCCCTTTTATATGTATCGGAAGCGTTTACTTATATTTTCTTAGGGGCTTATTACTCATTTACGGCTGTTAAGCCATTATTCTGACCAAGTACTGAGTTGTCCTAATTCTGGTTCTTATTCTTAATTATAGTGATACAATGAACCAGTGCTTTCAATTATCCCAGTTACTATTCAATTTTTACTATGTGTATTCATACTTGTATTCGGGTAGTGCAAATAATTTACAAATATTAAATTACTACACTTGTGTAATGTAATACACTACTTTCTTCGATTCTTCTATATTCTTCCTTTTAGTCCATCTTCAAGCATTCTTCTTTTTCTTGTTCACGTACCTATATGGTTGGTGGGAGAGGGTGATATTTAAGAGAATCTCAGTAGCAAACATACAGACAATGCATGTAAGATGAATGCTAGTGCATAATATGCTTGCCTTACATAGGTTCATGTTCACATAATGATATTCTGCATGCTCATTGTTTTGTGCAACATAAGTTTGGCCACAGTAAAAATAGAAATAGAGCTTCATTCATTTATACATGCCTTACATAAACAAGCAAAGCAAAACACAACATAAGCATCATATACATACAAGTAAGTTTACTACCTTTTGGACTAATGTCCTTCTTCTTGTTCCCTTTTCTTTCAACCTTGCAGGCTTATTGGAAATTCTTCCATTCCTTTTCTTTCTTGGCTTCTAATGGCCCTAGATATATAATCATATCGTTAGGGTCATTATGGTCATTTTACCATGTTAACCTATGAGATAAAGTGGTCAAATTATCCTAAGGAATAAATTTCTTCCCTTAGAGTTCAAGGTAAATTACATTGTGCCATTACATTTTTTCATTTTCGCACATTTATTCAAATATGTCGGAATTTTCATAAATGTTTGAAAAATCATAACTTTGTCTAGAAAACTCCAATTGGGATGGTTCAAAGTCCTACGTGACACTCATTAAGTTTATTTTGAAGAAAAAAATCTCCCTTAGCTAGACCCATACACAGAAATCTACAATTTACATTTAATCCTCACTGCCTAGAATGACTCCCGTTTTAATTGTCAAATTTTAAAAATTCATAACTTTTAATATACAGATCCAAATAACACGTATTATATATCATTTTAATGCATATCATGTCTACTTTAGATATGAAAAGTTTCATGGCCATTGGATAAGATTTGTCATTCAAAAACTCGTCAAAAGTAAATTGCCTCAAGAATTTTCCAGTTTCCAAACCAAACTTTGAAAATTCATAATTAATTCTACAAAAATCCAAATGAGTTGTTTTTGGGTTCTATAAAAATATCTTTAAGTCCTCTTTCAGTCAAAATATTTGAGAGCATTGATTACTTCTAGAATCCAAGTTTTGATGATAACAAAAGGTGATTATGTGTTTTGGTAAGGAACTTATGCTTTGGAAAGACAAACATTAATTCAAATGGTTATCAAATGCATTTCACAAAGTTAAGAGAAAGTTGTTGTGATTTTAACTGATGCACTTGAGTAATAAAGAAGCCACTTGAGTAAGAAGCAATTTTGTACTTGAGTCTAGAAAGTGTTGGTCTGAAAGTGTCTTACAGAGAGCTATTGAGTTCAAAGATTTTTCAGCAATACTCGAGTGAAGACATAATTTGCACTCGAGCAAGAAGGCACACTCTTGCAAGTATTTGATAGTGAGTAAGGTCAGAGACAGAGAATGGACATTGCACTCGAGCACTACCTTAACACTCAAGTAATGGCCTTAAGCTCACTCGAGTCCTGTGAGTGTGACACAGGAAGTGTCTATCATAGAGTACGGAAGCACCTAAAAATGAGAAGTGCACTTGAGTAATGTCTTTGGCACTTGAGTGATAGAGCAATACTCGCGAGTGAGAAAACTCACTTCCTCAAATATTGCTGTAAGTGTTGAGTAAAAGGTTGTCCAAATGCGAGGATATGCTAATGCACTCAAGTGAAGACCCATGCACTCGAGTGATGCCTATAGCACTTTCAAGTGCAAAATCTCATTCTTGAAAGACACGGTGTGAGTGCTATCCGGAAATGAAGCTTATAGCTGAGATACATTGTTCCACTCGAGTAACACATTGGCACTTAAGTGATTATTCCTCACACTTACAAGTACAAATATACACTCTTGATAAAAATCATGCAAGTGTTATCTAGAAGCTCAAATTCATAGTACAAAATGTATAAGCACTCGAGTGAGACATGGTGCACTTGAGTGAGAGCTCAGAATGCTTGCAAGTGAGAAAATGCACTCTTACAATTTTACAAGGAATTGCTATATAAAAGCAAAGGGAGAAGTTAAGAATTAATGTTGCACTCAAGTGAGACCACTGTGTACTCGAGTGAGACTCTGTCAGCAGCCAAAACGTAATAATCTTACAACGATCAATCTGAACATGGTTGAATGTTATTTATTCACAATGTTTTCATTTTTTATTATTATTAAACATCATTTAACATATACTTAAAGGGTGAAACAGGAGATTGAAAGTCTGGATTAGATATGCATATTGTAAGTCAAAAATGGCAAACATAATCATTTCATCCAAAGTCGACCAGCTAAGCACGCACGTTATAGACCTACCACAATATATTGTCTGAAGATTTCAAACGCACGATGCTAGTCCACAACGACAGCCACTCAATGAACAAAATCAATTCATTATAAATATAGAGCTTTAGAGACCATTAAAAATAGAGAACATCCAATAAGAAATATACACAATCAATTACACAAGTCTCTTTTTTTCATATTTTTCACTGTTTTCATATTATACTTTAGTGTTTATCATATCCACTCTTTGGGAGAGTCTGTATACACTTCAATTTATATTTTCATTTGATTTCAAGGTACAGGGATCTTGAGAGGGTAGATATCTTTAAGAGAAAAGCTGTTGAGAAAATTCTTAGTAGGACTTTCTACTCATAAAACTTACAATGTACGAGCATAAGAGAATGTTGTTGCTCGTTAGAATTACAGGGGTGTAACCAGTAGGAAACATTGCTGCTTATAAGGCTTGTATTTGTAAGCAGGAGAGAAAAGTCATAGGGATTGTTATGCACACAAGACTTGTCGTGGGGGGAGAGAAAATTCTAGGTATTAGAATATTTCTATTCGTAGTCCTTACTAGGATTATTGTTGTCTTATGACGTTCAAGTACCCAATGAAGCTTGGAAGTATAATGAAAATCTTAGTAGATCTTGATCTCTGAGGACTGGACGTAGGCCTGGGTTTTTGGCTGAACCGGTATAACTTCCTATGTGCGAATTCTCTCACTCTACTTTGTCTATATTCATTTCCAATTCATCGTAATGCTAAAAAAATTTTAACATCACCCAATTGACCCCTTCTTAAGTAAATATTGCCTCTTTTATTTGGTATCAGAATGAGGTCTTCTCTGGAAAGCTTAACAGCTTGAAAAAGATCTAGTAAATGGCAACAATGGGTGAGGACATTCTTTTAGATGGAGCTTCCATCAATAGACCTCCTTGTTTTTCTGGAGAACGTTTTTGTTCTGGAAAGCTAAGTTCAGATTTTTCATGATGGCTAACGAATACGGTCTATGGAATGTGATACAAGACGATGAGTATGTTCCAAAGAATAAAATCGAAGATAGAGTTGTGAAAAAGAGTTTAAAAGAATCTGACGATGATGACAAGAGGTTAGTAACATTAAACAGTAAAGCCATTTTAATGATACAGAGTGCTCTCAACCAGAAGGAGTATTTCTAAATCTGTATACTACCAAAAGCCAAAAACATATGGGATGTACTTGAAATCGCCCATAAAGGTCCATCTGGAATCAAAGCAAATAGAGTCAATACTCTAATTACAGAGTATGATCTGTTTTTGGAAGAAACCTGGAGAAAGAATCTCTAAATTCAAACTCAGATATACCTATCTTGTTAATCAGCTATCAGCACTTATGAAAACATTTGATTAAAACTCCTAAGTCAAGAAGATTCTTAATATTTTTACAAAAAAATGGGAAGCAAAAGTGACAGCTATCAAAAAAGCCAAAGGTGAATCAATGAGATCCGTAACTGCTCTATTTGGCAGTCTTTCTGAATATGAAGGAAAGCTAAAATTCAAGAAGGAACTAGAAGAGTTTGATGATAAAAAGAAAAGAGGAGTCACTCTCAAAGCTATCAAAGAAGTGAGTTTTTGGAAAATTAAGATGTTCCTTTTAATGATGATATGGGCATGATCATAAGAAAATTTAAGAAGTTCTATAGAAGAGGGCAAAGGAACTTCAAAAACTACCGAGGTGGATCAAGCAAGAAATAAAACTAGGAGCAACAAATAGTATGCTATGAATGTAAAAAGCCTAGACATATCAAGTATGAATGCATAAAAAACATAGACAAGAAGAAGCAGAAAAAGAAAGTGTACATACCATCCATATGGGGTGAATGCTTGTCAGTTGAAGAAAGCGACAACGATAAAGTTGCAAATCTATGCTTGGTGGCCAAGTAAGAAGAATCAAACTCTGAGGTAAGTGACTCTAAACCTACTTATGTTGAATTATTATTTGAATGCATTGCATATCGAATCCATCAAGATAGTTAAAGAAATGGTTAGTCATACGAAGAAAGTAAAAGAGTTAGAAAGTACTGCCATATCATCATGTGCATTACGTAATGAAAAAGACAAGAAAATAAGTGATTTAAGAAAATAATTGGAAAGCTTTACTAAAGAAAGTGAAACTCTTAAAGTAATCTTGAAATCACAAAGAGTCATTCATGATAAATCTGGAATTGGATATAATTTAGCTCAAAATAGAAACAGAGGAAAGAAGAAGAAAGGCAATAAGGCATACCTCAAATATTTTAAGAATTCTGTGCATACATCAAATCCATTTGCATCATTTTGTTACTATAATAGGAAATTCCATTATACTTCATCTTGTCATTTTCAAAATGGAAAGGTCATTGGTACGTACAAATGGGTTCCAAAAGAGACACATGTACTAAGAGTAATTCATACTAACCATAATGACCCAAGAAAGTGTAGGTACCTAAAGCTTGATCATATTACTCTAAGTAATTCTCAAAGAATCACAGGTAAACAAGTGGTACATTGATTGTAGATGCTCAAGATACATAATTGGTGACAGAGATAAGTTCACCATGCTAGAAACTAGAGAAGGAGGAAAGGTAACTTTTAGAGGTAAACAATCTAGACGTATTACTGGAATTGGAGAAGTAGGAAAATATGATGGTGTTCAAATCAACGATGTATTTTACAATGAAGGTTTATGCCATAATTTTTTAAGTGAGTCAAAGCACTGACAAAGATAACTGGGTAGTCTTTGACTTAGAGGAATACTAGATAGTAAATAAGAAGGATCTACTGCTTAATAAAGAATTGATCTAAGAAAGGATCTGAGGTCAAAGGAGCGGTAACTATTATACTAGTGAATTAAATTCAAATTCTTCTAAAAATTGTTTTCTTAGCAAATCAGAGGAGAGTTGGTTATGGTATAAGCGTATGGCTTGTGTTAATATGAACCAACTTGACAAACTGATTAGAAAAGATTTAGTTGTTGGTCTTCCTCAAATTAAATTCAAAGACGACATGATTTGTGATGCTTGTCAAAAAGGCAAACAAACTAAATCTAGTTTCAAAACAAAGTATGAGATTTCTACTTCCAAACCTTTACAATTACTTTATATGGATTTGGTAGGTCCATCAATAGTAAAAACGTTTAGAGGAAATCTATATACTTTAGTAATTGTCAATGATTTTACAATGATTTATGTGGACTATATGTATTACTTCAAAAAATGAAATGTTTAGTGAATTTATTATGTTTGCTAAGAAGGTTCAAAATAAGAAATGTATTTCTATTGTCTCTATCTGGATAAACCATGGAAGAGAATGTGATAATCAATTATTTGAAGATTTTATTGGAAATTGTGCCAAAAGGGCTAATCATTGTACTTTGAACATTATTAATTTAATAAAATTTCTCCATTCTATTATCATATTATTTGCATGTTAACTGTGACAATTGTATCCTTGGATAAATCATAAAAATTATCCTAAAATATTCTTGGTCGATCATCTATGCGAGAGCAAACATGAAACAAGACCAATATGACTTTTATAAGATATGGAGATACGAATCAAAATCTTAGGCACTTGTAAGAGTACAAGGTGCTGGACCGACCCACTATGAGAAAGCTACATGGATCAAGTCATAAGCTTTTCTCATATATAACCACATCATAATGCCCTTAGACCTAAGGTTATCATGGATTCCTACATGAGAGTTGCTAAGCTTTGAACTAGTCAAAAGTCACTTTTGACCGGGTGATGATAAAGGCTACGATCGGGCTTGGTGGTTTTTTCATACAAAGGAATATGAATTATGAAGATGGAATTTGTCTCTCACATTAGTAGAGAGATATTACTGGGCCCCTCGGTGAGTGAGTCTAAGAAATGTATGGCTATACTATGATGAAAAGGAGTTTCCATTTCTAGTGTCATGCTACTCACGAATCGAGAAAGTAATGGTCAGGAACAGGAGGATGACATTATCCATGCATTATCCTTGACTGATATATCTTGTGACAAAAGGGACGTGACATGGTTGTATGACAAGTTGCATCGTGTTAACGATTCTTATATGAATTAGGTAGTCGTAATGTCTTGCTAGAGGCTTCTTGTGACTTTTGGGTTAGTACAGTTATTGGTCCACTGCAAACTTCATATGGACCTCCAAGGTCACACACAAGAATGGCCCAACACGAGATAATGTTTAATTTAGGGTGCATGAATTTTATATTTATATATATATATATAATTTAAAATTCGTTAATAATATTATATAGATATATATTTTTGAAATACATATATTATATGTGTGTGTGTGTGTGTGTATTATATGATATTATTATAGTATTAGTTTTAAATTTAATCTATTAAGATATATTAAATTTAATAACTAATATGATAGAGATGTAGTATCTCAAATTTAATTTATGAAGATAACTTAAATCTAATGGCTCTTTATTTGGATTAAATAAATAGGTTAAATTAAAACTATTAGATAGATTTAATTTAAATTGAATTTATTTAATTAGCTCATCAAGATAATTAATTGTTAATTAATTTTGAAATTAATGAAGATTAATTTTGAAATTTGAATATAGCCCTCATAGGTTATAAACTTGAATTTATTTATAACCTATGAGGGCTATTTTCAAATTTCAAAATTAATCATCATTAATTTCGAAATTAATTAACAATTAATTATCTTGATGACCTAATTAAATAAATTCAATTTAAATTAAATTTGTCCAACAAATTTAATTTAACCTATTTATTTAATCCAAATAAAGAGCTATTAGATTTAATTTATTTTCATAAATTAAATCTGAGATACTATATCTCTATCATGTTAGTTATTAAATTTAATATATCTTAATAAATTAAATTTAAAACTAACATAATATAATAATATCATATAATATATATACATATATATATATAAGATATATATTTCGAAAATATATATATCTATATAATATTATTAATGAATTTTATATTATATATATATATAAATATAAAATTCGTCCACCCTAAATTAAACATTATCTCGTGTTGGGCCATTCTTGTGTGCGACCCTGTAGGCCCATATGAAGTTGGCAGTGGGCCAATAACTATACTAACCCAAAAGTCACAAGCGGCCTCTAGCAAGACATTACGACTACCCAATTCATATGAGGATCGTTATCACGATGCAACATGTCATACAACCATGTCACATCCCTTTTGTCACACGATATATCGATCAAGGATAAGGCATGGATAATGTCATCCTCTTGTTCCTGACCATTACTTTCTTGATTCCTGAGTAGCCTGATAATAGAGACAGAAACTCCTTTCATCATAGTATGGCCATACATTTCTCAGACTCACTCATCGAGGGGCCCAGTAATATCTCTCTACTAATGTGAGGGACAAATTCCATCTTGATCATTCATATTCCTCTGTATGAAAAACCACCAAGCCCGATCGTAGCCTTTATCATCACCCGGTCAAAAGTACCTTTTGACTGGTTCAAAGCTTAGCAACTCTCATGTAGGAATCCATGATGACCTCAGGTCTAAGGGCATTGTGACGTGATTATACATGAGAAAAGCTTATAACTTGATCCATGTAGCTTTCTCATAGTGGGTCGGTCCAGCACCTTGTACTCTTACAAGTGCCTAAGACTTTGATTCGTATCTCTATATCTTATCAAAGTCATACTAATCTTGTTTCATCTCTGATCCGGCATAGATAACCGACCAGGGACATTTTAGGACAATCTTTATGAATTATCCAAGGATACAATTATCACAGTTAACATGCAAATAATATGATAATAGAATGGAGAAATTTCATTAAAATAATAATGTTCAAAGTATAATGATTGGCCCTTAGGGCACAATTTCCAACAGTAAGAAACATATGTTTTGCAAGTTTAGTCAATGGTTGAAAATGTTACCAAATGCATCTCACAAAGTTTAAAGGCCATTGATGTGATTTTAACTGATGCACTTGAGTGATGGAAGCTAGTGTTAGAACCGGCTGACACCCAAGAGGGGAGTGAATTGGGTATAAGATAAAAATCTTAAGAACTTTGAAAATCTTTTTGCATCTTAGAGGAAGCAATAAATATGAAAGTAATGAATCATAAAGCAACAGTTAATATATGCTGGAAATATAAGAGTTTAAGGAAGAGAGTGTGCAAACTGTGATTTATCCTGGTTCGGTCCAATCTACGATGGCCTACGTCCAGTCCCCAAGCTCCTCATGAGATTTTCAAATCCACTATCTTCTTATTTAATCCAAGCAAAAGAAAATCGTTTAAAACCCACGAGTTTAGCTGGGCACTTGCGAAGACGTTTACAAATCTCTTACCGAGTTACTCCCCCTTACACACCCCGTAAGGATACAACTTTGATGATAAAAGATTACAGTCAATCTTCTCTCTCAGAAGTGAATAGATGAATACTGAAGCACAATGAAAATAATCTCTTTCTTGAATATACATGATATAGAAAATGGATAAGAACAGAGAGTAGTTGGGTTGGAGTAGATGATTCATGATCTTTGCATATTTCTCATTGGTGTTGTTCTTCATTGAATGTTCCCATATTTATAGATGAGTTGTGATAGCCGTTGGAAGTATTTCAACCTATCCGTTAGAGTGGCATAGCTTCATTTAACTGTTCTTCAATTTTGAAAACTAGCCGTTGTGGTTGGTGAACGCTCCGCTTCCGTAAAGTCAACTTTTGTCTCTTCACATCATCTCTTCATTGTATTCCTGGAGAAATACATTAAACACTAATACAATGAAGTGTAAGAATGATTGGAAGCAAAAAGAGTGAGCTACATAATTAATCCCATGATTTTTGAAAGCTGCATAACGTTGTTGTGTATTCTTGGGAAGCACTACTCGAGTGGTCACTCGAGTAAGCCTTGGTCATTACTCGAGTGAGCCCTCGAGTAATGTTACTTTTTCATATCTGGTTACTCGAGTAGTCCCTCGAGTAATGTGAGTCATTTCTTGGCCGAGAGCTACTGGAAGATTTCTTCTCTGGTTACTTTAGTGATCCCTCGAGTAAGATCTTAAATAACTTTATAGATTACTCGAGTGGTCCCTCGAGTGATATCATTCAAATCTTGGCCGAGAGCATTTTCAACTGCATTACTTGAGTGGTCCCTCGAGTGTTGTTTCAAATAACTCTGTATATTACTCAGGTGCTAACTCTGGTAATCTAGTTACTCGAGTGGCCTTCGCTTTTCTTCACACCTTCTCGAGCGGTCCCTCAAGTAGATTTCAAATAATTCTGCATATTACTCGAGTAAGCCCTTCAAGTGAATTCTTGATTTTTATTTGAAACATGGAAAATTATATATCATTGGAAAGCCCTCATCATCTACATTCCAATGCAATAAGAATTACATCTAAACTCATTTTGTATAGAAAGCTATGATCTAAAGAATATCTTCTGGATTTAGACAAAGTCTGAAATCATGAGCTACAAATTCCAGAAGGCATAGATCTTAGTATATAACTTGAAATGTGACAAATTATATATCCTTAGAAATATCTTTGAGTCTACCTTTATATGGCATTGGTTTCGTCTCAATACGATATGTATTTTGAGAGTTATGTCCAAAATATCGAACCTTGTTCTGGTACAAGATGCTGATTCATGTGTCAACTTCAATAGATCATATCTCTCTCATCTTAACTCCTTTTAATGTGATCTTGGTGTCCATAGTTCTTGCTGGGTGTCTAGTTTCATATGCCACCTGTTTTAGATCAATCTGACGTGTTGTTAGAGAGATGTACACAAAATACCGAACTTCTGTCATTACTCTAGTAGTCACTCGAGTAATCTTCAAGTAACTCTACAGATCACTCGAGTAGCCACTCAAGTAATCACCTCCAAAATGAGGCAGTGCCCTATTACTCGAGTCATTACTCGAGTAATCATCCCCGGAGGCACCATAAGTTCTGTATACATCATTTTAGGTTCATATTGACCCATTCCAACTTCTATTTGACTATAGAAACCTCCAATATCACTTCTAATAGCTTGGATTTTGATATTCTCATGTGATCTTGCAAGTTCTTCCTTTTTTAATCTCTTTCTTCAATCTTTCTTCTTCTTTCTTCGATTTCTTTCTTCTTGTTTTTCTTCTTAATGATCATTCTTTATAACTTGGTGTCTTCTTGAATATCTTCAACCTTTGCTTGATATTCCCATTAGTTCTTGCAATGCTTTCTTCCTTCAATCCCTTATCTCTTGATTCTCTTCTTGATGATCATTCTCCACATATGAGGCATTATAACATCAACCCACCATCGGGTTTAAGACTAACCTACAACATATACAATATTAAATATAGTAGTTAGTCAATGTAGGGAATAAGTATATCATACAAACTTTTTGCTCTTAATACTTGACATTTATATTTGACATCATCAAAACTATTCATATCTAACATTCTCCCCCTTTTTTATGATGGCAAATCCTTTAAGAAAAATTTGTATGAATATGACAACAATTTGAATGCATCATATTTTTCTTGCCTCACTCTCCCCCTATTTGGCATCAACAAAAAGTTTGAAGTATAGAGAAGAAAAACTTGTAGAAGAGTAAATGTGTCATGAAAATTTTCTCCTTATTAATCAAAATAAATGTGTTATGAAAACAATTTTTTCTTCCTCGATTTGAAGGTAATTTCATTTATAATTTAATGAAAATGGAAAATGATTTTCGTGGAAAACAACTTTCATAATCAAGGCAAATTGAAATCAAAGATATGAAAGGTATTCTTGAAATATAAAGAGAGGGTTTAGAAATGCTCATGTAGTTTTTGGAAAATGATGAAGCGCTTCATGAAGTCTGTTGCTTCTATGGCAATGCTGGTTCATGATGTTGTGTTCTGTACAACACTGACAGATGTTCATGTTGTTGCCAGGATTTTCCAATTGAGTTGAGCTTCTATTTAGCATGGTCAATGCTCATTTGTATTGGCATATGTATTTGTTGCTCTGAATGTTGTAGCCAATGTAGTTTCCTTGATTGAGCGTTAAAACATCATTCCTCTTCTTGTAGCATATTGAAGAATGTTATTGCACAACACAAATTCTCCCACCTTAAGTACAAATCTTTATTCCATAAAGAATGATTAGTGATATCAAGTTATCAAATTTATTGCACAAATCAAAGTAATCCTTTCTATATGATATGTTAAAATTAAGATCATGAAAGGAAATATACAAGTAACTCATCATCAAAACTAATTGATTGAGAGTAAATGCATATAAGTATGTTGTAATAATTTTCTTCAAATAAAGGAGATAAGCTTTTAAGATATAGAACACAAACGAATGTGATGCTCCCCCTTAATGAATGCATGGCTTAAAAGAAAATCATTATAAGTAATACAGTTAATAACTCTCTTAGATTTGTAAAATCATTAGAAATTTTGTAAAGAGAATGAGTATGAAAATCTGAAGATTTGGAGAGAAATCAAGTTTTTAAAAAATGACAATGCTATTCAGGGTTTTAAGGCTGTAACCCTGTATTACTTGAGTCATTACTCAAGTGTTCACTTTGAGTGATGCAACTCAGAGAATTTGAATTAAAGAATATAATACCTCACTCGAGCAATATCGTAATCACTCGAGCTATAATCCTCTAAAGTCCATTGATGCATCATTGGCTAGTTATTGTTAGATGATGTGATAAGTACTGAGAGATTCTGAATTGTGGTCTTCTGTGAGCACTGTAGGATACCAAAATGAGCTCAAAATAAGGCCTTAGGATTCTGGTTGATTAAGTCATAGAGTTGTCTAATCTCCCCATTCACAGAGGTGATGAACTCAGTATTGTTCGTATCAAGCTCTGTGTGATTGTTGAAGCTCCTATCTGATATAGCCTTGGACAGATGGACCATAGAATAAAGGACTAGGGAGACCAGCTCAAGCAAAGTGTTGTCTCTCATTTATTCTTGAAGTCTCAACTCTCATCCTCTAAGCCTCTTGTGTTAACTTGGAGTGAAATTCAGGCTTACTTGGAGTAATTGCAAATTACTTGAAGGTCTACTTAAAGTAACTGCCGATAACTTGAAGGTCTACTTGAAGTAATTGCTGATTACTTGAAGGTCTACTTGAAGTAATTGTAGATTACTTGAAGTAATTTTAGATTACTTGGAGTAAGTCTTGTAAAAGTATATATATACCTCTTGTTCTTTGACAGACATGATCTTTTCAGTATTCCTCTCCTCTTTGCTTATAATATAGGCCATTATGTGGTAATTCTTCTCAATGAAGTAAGTGAAGTTGTTGGCCTTGTTCACCATAGCTCTAGTGTATGTATATCAGATGATGCTATGAAGATCACAAATAGAGCTAAGATTGAAATTGAGAATCCCCATAGGCTCACCAAGCTTGATGATTCTGTGCATCTTAGCATCTTCCTCTGAACATCTCTATTGGGTTCATATCACAGTGAAAATGTTTGATCACCTTGGAACGATAAGGAAGGTGGGTAGGCAACAAAGATTCATATTGTTAAACTTGTTCTTGGCTTTAAGTTGCTTTGAGATGAATCTCGTCTAGATTTACCTAAGAGATTTTCCTCCTCTTTCTCTTTCTTTGGCTACATCACTAGCTAGTTACTTGCTAGTGATGTGGTGTCACTTGAGTGATACCACAGATTTTACTTCTGCTCACATTGCAACACTGTCAGTCATGCCTCCTCTATTAGCCTATGATCTTTGTATCCAAAAGTAGAGCATTTTGATTAATTCCTGCAAAAGTATATGCTTTTTGGTACCCAACATTCTCTTGGGTCCATATAGTATCAAATATTATAACTCTTATGCTCTTATACAACTGAATCATATGATATTTGAGCAAAGAGTATAATAATCAACAAAGACTCGAATATAATTTTACCCAATTAAATAAATTCAAGCAATTGAATCATAAAGGGCAACAAACAAATGATACCAAGAATGATGATTTCAAAGATCAACGATAATTTGTAAATACATTTTAAAAAACATGTCAGTGATAAGATTTTCATGCAAGGCATGTAAGTGAGATCAAAAGAAAGTAGTAGATATATCCATAAAAGTTTTCATCAAGTTTTTCAAGAATGATAATGAAATATGCAAATTGATTCAAATCTCGATGTATTTTCAAATCATAACATTGCATTGTAAAATTGAGATTTTGAATATATGTAAAACTCATCTTTGAAATATGTTTATAATCAATGTTCATGTTGAAAATGTTAGATCTCATGTTTTGATGATAACAAAGAATGGCATGAAAAAGATTTGATAAGTAAATAAGTTTGAACAAAGTAAAAACAGGGAAAATCATCACTTGAAGTAAGCATTGGAGTAATGAAGAAAGGCCAAGAGAAAAAGCTGAGAAACTTTATCGTTGGCAAATTTTCTAAAGGGTTACTAGAGTAGTTACCCGAGTAATGAGAAAGAAACTTGAAGTAACCAGGTCAACCTTTAAGTAACCTGCCAACGTTACTCGAGTAAGCACTTGAGTAATAAGGTAAATGTTTTCTAGTTACTCTTGGCATTTTCAACCCTACCAATGTTACTCGAGGAGCTACTCGAGTAACTCACTGTGGTAAGCAAAACCTGAAGGTATTACTCAAATAACATGAAATGTTTTTCTCACCCTTCACTTCAAGTTACTACTCGAGTATGCAGAATTACTTAGAAGAAAAACTTCAAGTCACTACTCGAGTATGCAGAGTTAGTTAGAAGAGAACTTCAAGTCACTACCCGAGTAAGCTATACAGAAAATTTATGTTTACTCGAGTAAGGACTCGAGTAACAAGGTAATCAAACTTGAAGTGCTCTCAGCCTTGAAATCCTGCCAACATTACTGTAGTAAAGCATCGAGTAACCTAAAGTTTATTTGAAGGTTTACTCGAGTTGCTACTCGAGTAACCTATGAAGAAAAGGGAGCCATACTCGAGTAAGTACCCGAGTAAACAGGTATTTCCAAAGGTTTGAAATTTTGTTTACTTCATGCACTACCCGAGTAATGTTATGTTTGTTTATTGACCTGGAGTTTATCAAAGTTTTCCCGATGATACTCGAGTATGTGCTCGAGTAAACTTTAATGAATACTCGAGTAACTACTCAAGTATGCAAGTTCACATTTTGAGAATTAATTCCAACATTCATTGATTTGTTTCCTATATGATTAACTTTTCATTGTATTAGTATTCTTAGCATATCCACAGATAAATAATGAAGAGATCTTACCAAATAAGGAAAGTCAAAAGCAACGTTCAAATGTCACCTACCGCTACCTACCGCAAACGGATATTTTTCAAATACTAGAAAAGTCAACAGTGGCTGCGTACTCTCTAATGGACAAGAAGAAAATGTTCCAACAGTCATTACCAACACACCTATATATATGGGAACATCTAAACAGAGTAGAAGAACAAGAGAACACACACGAACACATTATCAAGCTCATTACTCTGTTTTACATTATACTTGTAATTATATGCTTCAGTGATTCTTATTCACTCTGTGAGAGAGATATTTCATTCAAACTCAATATTTGTTATTGAGATAACTTAAGGTTGTGGAACCTTGAGTTAGGATTGGATTACAACTTGTAAGTGGGAGCGAGTGTCCAGGCGAAGGAACTTGCTTATACTGAGGTGCCAAGAACCCACTGAATCTTGGAAGTTATAGTGAAACTCTCAGAGAAGCTCTGAGGACTGGACGTAGGTCAAAGTGGTTGTGGCCGAACCAGTATAACTCTCAGTGTACACTTCGGTGATATTTCTCCTTACTCTTTATTGCTTTATATTCACCGTCAAGTTTTTATATTTGCAACGAAATTTTAGTATCACCCAATTCACCCCCCTCTTGGGTAAAACGCTTGATCTAACATTTGGTATTAGAGCGTAGGTCTTCTTGTTAAGGTATAACAACCTAAGAAGGATCCAATGGCAAGCATGGGTGAAGGAATTCTTCCCGACGGAGCTTCCATCATTAAACCTCTAGGTTTTCAGTGGTGAACACTTTTCTTTCTAGAAAGCAAAGTTTAGAGTATTCGTGATGGCTACTGAATATGTGCTATGGGATGTGATTGAGAGTGGAAACTATCAACCTACAAAGATTGTTGATTCTCAGAAAATTCCCAAGACACCAGCGGAATATGATGAGAATGACAAGAAACATATCACTCTCAACAGCAAGGCAATTCTGATGTTACAAAGTGCATTGAGTCAAAGTGAATATTTCAGAATTTGCACACTTCCAACAGCAAAGGAAATGCGGGAAGCTCTGGAAATAGCTCATGAAGGAACTTCAGGAATAAAGGAGAATCGGATCAATACCTTGGTTACTGAATTTGATCTACTTTGAATGAAATCAGGTGAATCAATATCTGAATTTGAACTTATATATACTCATATTGTTAATCAACTTGCAGTACTTGGGAAAGTTTATGATCAGCATACCCAAGTACGAAAGATTTTGAATATTCTTTCTAAAGAGTGGGAGGCCAAGTCACTGCGATAGAAGAAGCAAAAGGAGAATCAATGAGATCAGTTTCTTCTCTATTTAGAAGTCTTTCTAAATATGAAAGCAAACTAAAGTTCAAATGGGATCTAGATGACATTGGTGACAAGAAAAAGAAAGGTCTAGCACTAAAAGCAAAAGAAGAGAATCAAGATGGGGATGAGGAATTTGATGATAATGAAATGGGCCTAATCATAAAACGATTTAGAAAGTTTTAGAAGAAAGGTCAAGGATTCAAACACTTTCAGAAAGGAGGACCTAGCAGCAAAGATCATATCATTTGCTACGAATGTGGAAAACCAGGGCATATCAAATCAGAATGTCCAGAGCTGAATCAAAAGAGCAAAGAAAAGAGAAAAGGCAAATTCTTCAACAAAAAGAAGGCCTTCGTATAAACTATATGGGGTGATAGCTCTTCTGACGAAGAAAGTGACGAGGAAGAAGTAGCCAATATATGTCTTGTTGCTCAAGAAGAAACAGAAGAAGAGGTAAATGATTCTGATCCTACCTATGATGAATTACTCTCTGAATATAACGCTTTACATTCTGAATTCATCAAAGCAGTTAAAGAATTAATTTTTTTCAAAAAGAAAAATAAAGCTATTGAAATTGAACTTAAAAAAAGTTCATAAAAGAATTATGAAAATTGTTCCTCTTTGAAAAAGAAAAACACTGATCTTACAAAAACTCTTGAAAAATTTACACAAGGAAGTGAGATGCTAAATGTTATTTTAAAATCTCAACAATTTGTAAATGACTGATCTGGAATTGGATATGATCCAAAATCAGATAAGAGGAAAGGTAGAAAAAAAGCAGGAGGTAAGTCATATTTGAATTATTTCCAGCATTCTATGCATACATCGAATCCTTTTGCATTTTGTAATTACTGTAATAGAAAAGGTCATTATACCTCTTCATGCATTCATAAGAAGAAAGGAAACATAGGAACATACAAATGGGTACCTAAAGGCTCATATGTTCAGAAAACTATTTGTACTAACCCAAAAGGACCCAAAAAGATGTGGGTACCTAAGACTTAGTCATTTGATTGCAGATATGTCTTAAAGCATCCAAAAACAACAAATGGTACATAGACAATGGATGCTCTAGACATATGACCGGAGATTTCGAAAGTTTTACCACATTGCAACCTAAGGAAGGTGGAAAGGTAAAATTTGGAGGAAATCAATCCGGAAAGATAGCAGAATTGGTGAAATCAAAAATGATAAAGGAATACAAGTCAAAGATGTATATTATGTTGAAGGCTTGTGTCACAATTTGCTGAGTGTAAGTCAAAGTACAGATAAAGACAACTGGATAATATTTGATTTAGAGGAATGTCTAATTGTCAACAAGAAAGACTTACTACTTGATAAGAAGAATATCAAGGCTAAACTCAGAGCAAAAAGAGAAGGTAACTGCTATACTCTAGATATTAGTAGAAATGAATCTGAAAATTGTTTTCTGAGTAATGCTGATGAAAGTTGGCTATGGCATAAGAGATTGTCTCATGTCAACATGCATCAACTAGGAAAACTACTCAAAAAGGATTTAGTTCTTGGATTACCCAAAGTAAATTTTAAAAAATGAATTGATTTGTGACACATGTCAAAAGGGTAAACAAACTAAATCATCTTTCAAATTGAAAAATGAGATTTCAACAAATAGACCACTACAATTATTGCATATGGATTTAGTTGGCCCAGTAAGAGTAAAGAGTCTTGGTGGCAACTTATATTCATTGGTCATTGTTGATGATTTCTCCAGATTTACATGGGTTATTTTTATGTCATCAAAAGATGAAACCTTTGAAGAATTTATTGTTTTTGCTAAGAAAGTGCAAAATGAGAAAGGTATGTCCACTGCAGGGATTAGGACTGATCATGGTGGAGAATTTGAAAATCAAGCCTTTGAAGAATATTGTGATACTAATGGTATTAATCACAATTTCTCTGCTCCTAGGACGCCTCAACAAAATAGAGTTGTGGAACGCAAGAATAGAGTACTCGCTAAAATGGCGAGAGCAATGTTGAATGAAAAGAATGTGTCTCAAGTGTTCTGGGCCGATGCTATGAGTACAGCATGCTATATTTCAAATAGAGCATATATTAGAACAAAACTTGGAAAGACACCATACGAGTTGTACAAAGGAAGGAAGCCAAACATTGCTCATATACACATCTTCGGTTGTAAGTGTTTCATTCATAATAATGGTAAAGATAACTTAGGAAAATTTGATTCTAAAACTGATGAAGGAATTTTCCTAGGATATTCTAACCGAAGTAAAGCATATAGAGTTTTTAATAAAAGAACATGTGCTGTTGAAGAATCAATTCATATTGTATTTGATGAATTTGAATCCTCTGACAAAACCATTGATGAAGAACAGGAAGTTGTTTTAAATCAAGAGAAAGGTCAATCTATTTCTAAATCTCTTATACCAGAGGTTGATGAAACCAAGGAAGAAGAACAAACACTAGGACAACCTAGAGCCTGGAAATACAATAAAAGTCATCCCTTAGATCAAGTCATAGGAGATGTGAATTAAGGGATCAAAACTAGAAATAGAATTTTCAATAAAGTAAATTTTTTGCATTCATTTCTGAGATTGAACCTTCTAACATTGATGAAGCCCTATCAGACAATGATTGGGTTTAGCAATGCAAGAAGAATTAAATCAATTTGAAAGAAATCAAGTTTTGGACTTGGTACCCCGACCCAAGGATCATCCGATCATTGGTACTAAATGGGTATTTAAGAACAAACTCGATGAATCTATAATTATTGTCAGAAACAAGGCAAGATTGGTGGCCAAAGGCTATAATCAGGAAGAACAGATTGATTATGAGGAAACGTATGCTCCAGTGGCTAGATTGGAAGCTATACTCGTACTATTAGCCTTTGCATGCATCAAAGGATTCAAACTCTATCAAATGGATGTAAAAAGTGCATTTCTAAATGGCTACATTATGGAAGAAGTATATTTAAAACAACCTCCAGGTTTTGAGGATGTAACTAAACCTGACCATGTTTTCAAACTCAAAAAGGCTTTATATGGTTTAAAACAAGCTCCTAGAGGATAGTACGAAAGGCTCAGTAAATTTCTTATTGATCAAGGTTTTGTATGAAAAAAATTTGACACAACACTTTTTATAAAACGAAAACGTGATGATATTTTAATTGTTCAAATATATGTTGATGACATTGTTTTTGGTGCTACTAATGAATCTCTGTGCAAGGAATTTTCTGAGATAATGCAGGGAGAGTTTGAGATGTCAATGATGGGAGAATTGAATTTCTTTCTTGGTTTGCAAATCAAACAAAGAAAGAATGGAATCTTCATATCTCAAACAAAGTATTTGAAAGAATTGTTGAAGAAGTATGGAATGGATAAAGCAAATGGAACGGACACACCTATGAGCTCAACTACGTTGCTTGATGCTGATGTCAAAGGGAAAGACTACAACATCACAAAATATAGAGGAATGATTGGATCATTACTCTATCTCACGGCAAGTAGACCGGACATCCAATTTAGTGTTGGCATATGTGCAAGATATCAATCAGCACCAAAGGAATCACATGCTGAAACTGTCAAATGAATCTTTAGATATCTTGTTGACACACCCGAATTGGGTATGTAGTATCCCAAAGGAAGAAGTGAATATCTTGTTGCATATTCAGATTCAGATCATGGAGGATACAAAACAGACAGAAAGAGCACCAGTGGACAAGGACAATTTCTTGGAGGATCTCTTGTCTTATGGTTCTGCAAGAAACAAAATACAGTGTCTCTTTCGTCAACGGAATCTGAATACGTTGCAGTCTCAAGTTGTTGTGCACAAGTGATATGGTTAAAACAACAACTACAAGATCTTGGTATTTATCTCAAAGAAATACCAATCTATTGTGACAATACCAGTACGATAAGCTTGGTGAAAAATCCATTTCAACATTCTAGAACCAAGCATATCGATGTTAGACATTACTTCATCAGAGATCATGTCCAAAAGAAAGATGTGAAAGTAATATTCATTCCTACTCATCTTCACTAGCTGATATCTTCACTAAACCCCTTGCAAAAGATCAATTTCCATACATTAGAAGAGAATTGGGAATGGTAAATCCCAATGAGTTGTAAGTTATTTCAGTCTCTTATAATGTTAGATAAAGATATTTGATAATGTTTTGATGATTACTAATTTAAGCATCGGAGTATGTAGAAACTTGTTTTGCAGGAAGATTGAAACTCTATTCTGAGAAATAAAAATAGATGTTATCAGAGGACACCTTTACTGGAGTACCAACTTCAAGTAATGATTGACAGTGAAGCATTACCCAAGGAACAACTTGAAGTAAAAGAGCACTTTACTCAAGTAACTACTCGAGTAATGGTCTTCCAAACCTGGAAGTAACGTATCAAGTTTCTTGGAATTTGAATCAAATGGTTCATTGGTGAGAACTGAACAGTCCAAACTGAAAATGAAAGGTTACCCGAGGCGAGCCTCAAGTAAACTTGAAGATTACTCGAGTAAAGACTCGAGTAACTGCAAGTCCAGATCACTAATTTGATGAGAAACGACTCAAATCTGCTCTAAATTGGTTACAAAATGATCGAGGGAACATACATGGATAATTACAATATTATTCATGCCAGGTACGCAACTTAAATAAATTATTTTGAAAATTTTCTGGATGATCACTCGAGTATGGACTCGAGTAAAGATGATATTTACTCGAGTAAGGCCTCGAGTAACGTCGGGTTTTAGGTCTTTATCTGTCGCAAACTCGGTCATTTCCACAAAATCTCCTCGAGTAAATCACCCAGTCCTCTCTGAACAACTTTTCACAATCACTTTCTTACTTGATTTCCGTCAAAACCCATCAAATTTCAACCCCAAAAACCTCCTATTCTGCTCAGATTCACTATGCCCTATATCGCGTTTTTTCCCTCAGTTTTTCTGAAATTTCAAACTTTCACTAATTCAAGATGGTTAGAACCAAAAACCTTACTCCCACAGACTCTTCTAGATCCCCACAACTCTCTGACCCTCTTTCTTCTCGTCCCAGAAAGAAAAGAAAACTTACTTCTAGATCCAAAGCCAAAGTCCAACCCAAACCTTAACCTCAACCAAAACCAAAAGGTGTTGTTATCAAAGAGCCAGTAGTTACAAGGGCTCAATCCAAGAAGAGCACCTCTACTAGGAGAAGCAAAAGTGCAAAGTCTCCCTCTCCTCCACCTTCTGATTCCTCAACTCCTTCTTTCATACCAAAACCCCCTAAAAAGCCTAAATATGATGTGAATGTGGCTAAGGCAATAGCTGGCATTCTAGATCAGCTTGAGAAGGGGTAGTCTTCAAAGAAATCAGAATTGCCAGAAGAAGAGATCACCAAACCTCCAAAGGGGTTTAATGTCAACAAGCTAGAGGAGTCCCAGAAATACCTCACTCAATTCTCCAGGAGAAAAGTATGCAAGACACACTATGTGAACCTCAAAGTACTTCAGGAGGTATTGAAGCATGATCTTAGTCCCTTTCTAGAACCATTTATGCCTTGGCTTTCTATTAGACTTCCTTTTTGCACCAAAGTAGTCACACACTTTTATTGTAATCTTGAAATTCTTGATGAGCCCAATAGAAACTCAGGAGAGGAAGAGATGACTACTACTATTAGAGGCCAAAAGATTATCATCTCACCTTCTAGGCTCAATCTGTGGCTAGGAATAGAGAACCCTCCAGATGACATTTACTCCAAACTTGACTCAAACCAAATTTTCTCTGTCCTTAAACTTGGTGAGCTTGTAGGCTCTTTAAATTTCAAACCTAGTGATATGTGTGATCATCACAGGGTTCTATGGTACATTTACTCTAGATCCCTTATGAACAAGGCCAACAATTATACCCACTTTTCTGATAGGGACTATAGATGGTTTGTTTCCTTACTCCTGAAGGAACAGAAAGATTTGGGGGAGTACATATTCTCTGAGATGAAAAGGTACTGAGTAGATGGGAAAGCTACCACACCTATGCCATATCCTCAGATTGTCTCACTCATTCTGAAGGAAAATAAGATATGGTATCTGGAGAGCAAAGAGCATATTGAGAGATTGACTCCAGTTAGGAGAAATCAAATTGGCAAGCTCAACATTGACATTCCTCTCAAGGGTCCTCTGGAATCTGGATCTAAGAAGAAGAAGAAGACCGAGACTGAGACTAGAAAAGTGGATGACACTCAGTCGTTGGCTCCAGCTGCCACTACATCATCACCCTCTTTCCTCAATGCCATACTTCAGTACTTCATGGAAAATATGCTCAGAGGATTCCATGTGGATATTGCCAACACCAATGCTGAACTGATAACCAACATGAATCACAAGATGGCTGAGCTGGTTAAGAAGATGGATAAGAGGCACGAAGAGTTGCTAGCTGACCAACGTACCCAGGGTGAGACCTTGAAGTTGATTCTGGCACAATTGGATTCTTTGGGTCCCGGACCTTCTATCGGTCCATTATCTTCTGCATATGAGACTTCTTCATCTCCAGAGCATATACTACCACCTCCAGAGAACATCCCATCTGACCTTCATCACTCTGAGGTTGAGCCACTTATTCCTCCAGTCTCTAGTCCACCTGATCCAAAACCCGAAGATATCCTATGCTCAGTGGATAACCCTGAAACTAATGAGACCATCCATATTGTCATTGAGGATTCACCGCCCAGAGCTCAGCCCCAACCTACTCCTACACCCATTCCTTCTCCTACTCATACAGAGGAGATATATCCCACATCCTCTGATCATCATACTCTAGAGGTTGAGACCACCACTATGATCATCTACCAACCTTCTCCTATTCCTCCCAGAGATGACATCCATATCCCTCCACTAAATCTTCCTGAACCAGAATCTTCTAGTTCTTTTGATTCTTCTGGTTCAGATGGTTCTTTGGTTCTTCCAGTGAAGCCTATCTCCATAGTCAAGCCTTCCAATCCTCCTCTTGAATGATGAAGACAAAAAGGGGGAAAAGAACTTGAGAGTGATTTTGTGGAAGTTTCTGTTTCTTTTTGGGTATATGGGTGTATATGGGATTTAGGGAGCCTTTTTAACTTATAACTTTTTCATTTGCAATGTAACTATAAGTTTAATGCAAGTTTACTTAAGTTATGAATTTATTTCATGTCCATTTTAGCTTATAAATTATAATACATTGTGGGACTAATGAGTTTATTATGTATGCAAGGTGTTTGTTATGACTTCAAAAACACTTTGAATTTACACTTAACAAAGTTTTTCAAAATAATCATTGAGAGTTCAAGAAGTGTTTATTTGATAATTTACTTTCAAAAATCTTGTTCAAAATCACCCAGTTTTGTCATCATCAAAAAGGGAGAGAATGTTATATCTCATATTTTGATGATAATAAAGAATGGCACGAAAAAGATTTGATAAACAAATAAGTTTGAACAAAATAAAAATAGGGAAAATCATCACTTGAAGTAAGCATTGGAGTAATGAAGAAAGGGCAAGAGAAAAAGCTGAGAAACTTCATTGTTGGCAAATTTTCTAAAGGGTTACTCGAGTAGCTACTCGAGTAATAAGACAGAAACTTGAAGTAACCAGGTCAACCTTCAAGTAACCTGCCAACGTTACTCGAGTAAGTACTCGAGTAATAAGGTAAATGTTTTCTAGTTACTCTCGGCATTTTCAACTCTGCCAATGATACTCGAGTAAGTACTCGAGTTACTCTGTTTCAAGAAATGTGTTGCTCTCAACATTTTCAACCCTGACAATGTTACTCGAGGAGCTACTTGAGTAACTCACTGTGGTAAGCAAAACCTGAAGGTATTACTTGAATAACATGAAACGTTTTTCTCACCCTTCACTTCAAGTAACTACTCGAGTATGCAGAATTACTTAGAAGAAAAACTTCAAGTCACTACTCGAGTATGCAGAGTTAGTTAGAAGAGAACTTCAAGTCACTACCCGAGTAAGCTATACAGAAAATTTATGTTTACTCGAGTAAGGACTCGAGTAACAAGGTAATCAAACTTGAAGTGCTCTCGGCCTTGAAATCCTGCCAACATTACTAGAGTGAAGCATCGAGTAACCTAAAGTTTATTTGAAGGTTTACTCGAGTTGCTACTCGAGTAACCTATGAAGAAAAGGGAGCCATACTCGAGTAAGTACCCGAGTAAACAGGTATTTCCAAAGGTTTGAAATTTTGTTTACTTCATGCACTACCCGAGTAATGTTATGTTTGCTTATTGACTTGGAGTTTATCAAAGTTTTCCCGATGATACTCGAGTATGTCCTCGAGTAAACTTTAATGAATACTTGAGTAACTACTCAAGTATGCAAGTTTAGATTTTGATAATTAATTCTAACATTCATTGATTTGTTTCCTATATGATTAACCTTTCATTGTATTAGTATTCTTAGTATATCCACAGATAAACAATGAAGAGATCTTACCAAATAAGGAAAGTCAAAAGCAACGTTCAAATGTCACTTACTGCCACCTACTGCAAACGGATATTTTTCAAATACTGGAAAAGTCAATAGTGGCTGCGTACTCTCTAACGGACGAGAAGAAAATGTTCCAACGGTCATTACCAACAGACCTATATATATGGGAACATCCAAACAGAGAAGAAGAACAATAGAACACACACGAACGTATTATCAAGCTCATTACTCTGTTTTACATTATACTTCTAATTCTATGCTTCAGTGATTCTTATTCACTCTGTGAGAGAGATATTTCATTCAAACTCAATGTTTATTATTGAGATAACTTAAGGTTGTGGAACCTTGAGTTGGGATTGGATTACAACTTATAAGGGGGAGCGAGTGTCCAGGTGAAGGAACTTGCTTGTACTGAGGTGCCAAGAACCCACTGAATCTTGAAAGTTATAGTGAAACTCTCAGAGAAGCTCTGAGGACTGGACGTAGGTCAAAGTGGTTGTGGCCGAACCAGTATAACTCTCGGTGTACACTTCGGTGATATTTCTCCTTACTCTTTATTTCTTTATATTCACCGTCAAGTTTTTATATTTGCAACGAAATTTTAGTATCACCCAATTCACCCCCCCCTCTTGGGTGAAACGCTTGCTCTAACAGAAAATGGTGGAAGTCACCAATTTAAATATACATATACCAAAAAGCTTCTTTTTTAGAGAACAACTAAGATAACATGTTAGACATTGGAGTTTAACATGTTTGAGAATTTTCCCAAGAGCAAAAGTCATATTGAAAATGAATTAGCCAAAAAAAGGCTTAGCTTCAAGAATGTATATAAACACAATGACTTTGCTATTGACCAAAAGATAAACTTGACTCTTAGAGTTATGTTTTGAAGAATAGGGATATTCAACTCAAGAATTCAAATACCTGACACTGTTTACTCAAAGATAGATTTTATCAATGGTGAATGTGTTTGAGCAATAAAATGAGTACAAGAATTTATGACTGATGAAGCACATACTCATTAGTCCAAATGACTAGAGTATAAGATGTTAGATCCCATATGTTTTGATAATAACAAAGATTGGATCAATAATATGAAAGGACTTGATAACAAACAAATGGATTTGAATAAAGTGGCAAAGCATCACTTGAAGTAAGCACTGGAAGTAATAAACAAACTTTGTGAAGGCTTACTCGAGTAGCCACTCGGGTAAGAGAAGCTATTACTCGAGTAGCCACTCGAGTAAGCAAATAGAATTTCATCCAGTGAGGCACTGCCAAAATTTGGACAAAGTTACTCGAGGGACCACTAGAGTAATCTGCAAAGTTTTTACTCGAGTAGCCACTCGAGTAACAAGATTTTAACAGGTATCACTCGAGTAGCCACTCGAGTAACCAGGTCAAAAATCTTCCAGTGACTCTCGGCCAAGAAATGCAACATATCACTCGAGTAACTAGTGTGTAAATAGCATTACTCGAGGGAGCACCCGAGTAATCTGCAGAGTTATTTGAAGTACCACTCGAGTAGCCACTCAAGTAACCAGGCAGTAAACTCTTGGCCAAGAATTTGATGCCATTACTCGAGGGTGTAATCGAGTAATCTACCAAGTTATTTGAAAGCCACTCGAGTAAGGTGTGAAGAAAAAGGAAGCCCACTCGAGTAGCCACTCGAGTAAGCAGTTTACCATAGTGATCACCCGAGTAATCTATGAAGGTAAAGACATAGTCACTCAAGTAGCCACTCGAGTAATCAGGTATTCTCAAGGTTTGTAATATATCACTCCAGGTCTTACCCGAGTGATATCTGATTTAAAATGTTAATCTGCTTACTGCCATATTTTAGACAAGTTTACTCGAGGGACTACTCGAGTAACAAACTTGATCACTCGAGTAGCCACTCGAATAAGGTAGTCAAGAAATTATTTTTTGATTGAATGTTTATTAAATTGTTATCTATATCATTAACCCTTCATTGCATTAGTATCCCAACTACATTTATAGAGAAACGATGAAGAGATCATGTAAGAAGAGCAAAGTCAAATAAAGTGTCCGAATGTTCACCAACCGCTACCTACAGCAAACGGATATTTTTCAAATTCGAAGAATAGTCAACCGTTGCTGCGTGACTCTAACGGACAAGTTTGAATTGCTTCCAACGAACATTATCAATCATCTATATATATGGAGCATTCAAAGAGAAGAAAACAAGACACAAGAACCAAGAACACACATCTATCAATACACTTAGTGCTTTGTTCTCTTATACTCATTCATTGTACTTCAGTGATTATATATTTGCTCTATGAGAGAGTTTTTCATTACAAACTCAATATTTGTTATTGAGACAACTTAAGGTTGTGGAACCTTGAGTTGGGGATTTGATTGCAACGTGTAAGGGCGAGCAAGTGTCCAAGTGAAGGAACTTGCTCTGTACTGAGGTGCCAAGAACCCACTGAATCTTGGAGAGTATAGTGAAACTCTCAGAGACGCTCTAAGGACTGGACGTAGGTCAAAGTGATTGTGACCGAACCAGTATAACTCCTGGTGTACACTTCGGTGATATTTCTCCTTACTTTTAACTGCTTTAAATATTCTGTCAATTTTCTTATACGGAATGAAATTTCTAGTTTCACCCAATTCACCCCCTCTTGGGTGAAACGCTTGCACTAACACAAGAGTATCAACCAAGTAAGTTATTCCACAATAATGGTTAATGTATTAATATTCAATACACTAATGAACATTCATAATGTTTAGAATAACTTGGCCAATCAAAGATTTATGCATTAGGTGTAACCCCCCTCACCGTATTACATCCGGATTATGAAATTTAAGTGAAATAGAGGCTAATAAGACAAAATAACAATTTATAATCCCTCATCCAAGAGATGGGGTATTTCGAAAATCAGTTCAAAACGTAATTATTCCTGGTCTCACATTCACATTCGAATATAATTACTTGAGAAATTACATCACATAATAAATATCAGAGTACGGAATTAAAATCCCATCAAACCCCGGGTTACTTATATATATAACATGGGTTTAAAGTTCCCAAAATGGGGATTACATATCCAAAAGTTATCATTTACATCTTATACACAAATGGTAATCCCAAACCAAAATAGATAACCAACAACCACTAAACTTTCAGAGTAATCCTAACTACTCCTGGTTGTCCGCTTCCCTTTCGAGACACTCGACCCGACTGAAAAGGTTAGCCATTTGGAAAGAGTAAGATTCTAAAGAATCCCAGTAGTAATAAATCATTCATACCACATATAATCATATAGCATGTAAACAAATAATCACATATCAGCAACACACAATCACCTCTATCCTCATCCCCTTTTATCGTCGGGAAGGCACACCGTCCTAACCCGAATCGTTGTTTGCGACTCAGGGACTGTTGGTATGGCAATGTATACGAATAGCCTTACGGCTCACATATAGCCTTTCAGATTTCACAATTGGCCCGTCGGCCTTCACAAATAGCCTTTCGGCTCACAATTAGCCTTTCGGCCCACATAATCACATATATTACACCCTAACCTCATCCCATTTTACCACCGAGAAGGCATACAACTCTTACCCGAACCGTTGTTAGTGACTCAGAGACTATTGGTATAGCGGTGCTTTCACAATTTCACAAATCTTGCAGCATTTAAATCCATCATAAACCAATGATATAGCACACATACAAATGTATTACATAAGGTATAAAGAAAGAGTCACTACCTGTATCTTTCCTGACTGGCTCTGGTACCGTGGTTTTATGAGGGCGACAGATATCAAATACTATACCAAATTAGGGACAACCGGTCAAACTCTTTTCCAAATTCTTAATTTCATAATACACTTAGTTGGTTATCATTTAGGACTCTTTAGGTGACTAATAGAGGCCTAAACATATGCCTAAAAGGTTGGAAGAAGCTAGCCTGAAGACCCCTTTTTAGAAGGCAAAACAGTAATTTTAGGCTGGATCACTCGAGTGAAGATGACCTCACTCGAGTGATGAGCTACTTGTGCTTGAGTGAGAATGACTCTCACTCGCGAGTGCTTGACAATGAGCAACCTTCATGTCCAGGAAGTGCTCACATCACTCGAGCACCAAGCTTTGCACTCGGATGATGACTCCAAATCTGCTCAAGTCCCAAAAGTACAACACCACGAGTGACAACCCGAGAGCACATACAACCATCAGAGGGACAAGCTCACTCGAGCATGACTCCCCAGCACTCAAGTGAGACGACTGTGCTTGCGAGTGTCAGTGCACACTCTTGGCATCAACCAGCAAGTGAGGACCCAAGAGCAACCCCAACTCTAGGCTCACACTATCACTCGAGCAAGCCCAAGCTCACTCGAGCATGATCTTCCCTCACTCGAGAGCAAATAAGTGCACTCGAGCCTCATTCAAAGTTTCTCTATATTCTTATTATAATTTAGTGTTTATCATATCCACTCTGTGAGAGAGTCTGTATATACTTCAAACTATATTTTCATTTGGTCTCAAGTAAGAGGGATCCTTAGAGGGTAGATATCTTTACGTGAAAAGCAGTTAACAAAACTCCTAGTAAGACTTTCTTCTCATAAGCCTTACAAGGTATAAATAGAAGAGAACACTACTGCTTATAAGAGTTATAGGGGTATAAGTAGTAGAGAATGTTACTACTCGTAAGACTTGCATCCATAAGCAGGAGGAAAAGCAATAAGGATTGTTCTGCACATAAGACTTGTTGTGAGGGGGAGGGAAAATTCTAGGTATTATAATATTTCTACTCATAGTCCTTACCAGAATGATTGTTGTCTTGTGGCATTCTGAGAGCCAACTGAATCTTGGAAGTATAGTAAAAATCTCAGTAGATCTTGATCTATGAAGACTAGACGTAGGCCTGGATTTTTGGTCAAACTAGTATAACTCTCTATGTGTAAATTATCTCAACTTTACTCTATCTACAATCATTTCCAACCTCTAGAAAATGAATTCACGCAGACTTGTACACAAACTTCCAAAATCATCATAAATAATCATTTAACCATAAACACGTGGTTAAACTATGGTTAAACCTTAAAAATACCGCTGGATAAAATTTGAACAGTACCCCAACCTCATGAAAACTCATCCTAACAACAAATTAATTGGTTCAAAATGAAGCATACGCTTACCACTACACATTTCCACAAGTGGTTCAGAAATCTAGCAGTACTTTGGCTAGTGATATGGCACCAAACCCCTCCAAATGAAAATTCAAAACTGTAGAAATGAAGCTTTGGGATAAGTAGAATATGGGTTGTGAAGGGTATTTTGAAGTAAAACATCAATTCGGTAGTATTTTAGCGGATTGAAGTTCTGAAATTTTACTATTCATGCAACTCACTTTTCTAACCTTTTTTTTCGATTTTCTTGAATTAAATATAATTTTTCCTCATTTTCCCAGTGCTTGATGAAATTTAATTCCCCCTTGGAAGTCTTGATATTTGTCCACCACATGTCAAAACCTTATGGTGCCACTTGTCTAGTGATCTAGTGATTTGGAGACAAGTGTCACTTACTTTAATAAAGTGGGTACTGCCTCTTTTCTCTGGCCTTTAACAATCTAATTTGTCAGGGATAGTGAGGGTCTGATGGTTTTCCCTCAGCTCTTTGGTTCGATGTTCGACAAAGTTAGTTGAGTGACCGAACCAGAGAAAGGTGGATTTCCCCAGCTTGAGGTGAGGCGTTACCCCCTGGTGATGACAAATCAAAAGGCATAAAAGTGATGGTAATGATGAGGGATACTTGTCACCTTCTTACTCTTCCAACACAAAAAGTGTCATTGTCCTTTCTAATGATTAACGAACACTTGTCATCTTCTTACTTAGCCAACACAAAAGCTAGTGATGATTGCTTACTTTATTCAAGTTACTTTAATAAAGTTAATTTATTGGTGCTCATTCAGGACTTTATTTAGGTTTTGCTTAAAAATACGACATGTATATCAAAGCCTACCAAATGATATTAGGTCAGAGTATGTGTGTGGTCCCCACATGGCAGCACATACTAGTGCCTACTTCATAAAATGTAAGGTACACATGTCTACCCTAAAAATGCTTTGTGCACACCTATACTGGCATATTATGCATGACCAATTAGTCCCATACCTCATGACATAGCTAGGTGGCATCTTTTACTAACCCAACGACACTGTATATGTGTTATGTGCACATCTGTACTGACACTTTAATCCTACTGCCTACGTATACTAGACCCTCTACCCAGTAGGGTTGGATCACATAGTCCTCTAGAGTCTTTATATCTCTCAGCATTCTTGGGGCTCTTCCCGAACTAAGCTTAGTAGTCTGCCTGATATAAGCTTATCCTCAAACTTTTAAGCCCAAAATTTGGGATATGACATAGGAGAGAAAAAACAAGAGAGCTTATGAGATTAAGTTCAAGTTCAAGGTGTAGATGAAATTTCATGTGATCTTACTTACTAATTCATGGAAAATCCTCTCTAATCTCTATTACATCTTGAAATATATGTGTAGCAAGCAAAAATTCAAGAGGAAAAGGAGAGTGTGCCATGGTTTTAGAGAGAGGAAATAAAAGGAAACAAGGTGAGCATGAATACTTGTTATCTTTTATTGATTAAGATGTTGTTGTGGTTGTTGATTAGCTTGATTTGTGGTTGTTTTGTTAGGTTTTATGATTTTGGGATGATGAAACCTTAAGGGTTTATACTACCCAAATTTCTATAACTCATGATTAAAAAGTGTTTAAATGGTTAAACATGTGATTAGGAGTAAAAACGAATGTGTTTAAAAAGCTAAATTAAGAAAATCACATTTTCCCTTTTTATTTTAAAGTTTCGACTAGACCTAATTTTGTGTAGGTTATATGTTAAGTGTGAAGTGTGAAAAGCATTAGAATGTGAAAATGACAAGATTATCCATACAACCCTAAGTTAGGGGCAGCCAAGGGCATTTTCATCTTTTGGCAGTGAATTTGGTAAACTAAGGTCAAAATGGATTCTACACTCAAAATTGTGTATGATTAGCCTGGGTCATAATTTTTGGAAAAGCACAGCTGGACGGGGTATAAAGGGAGTTGAGCTGGGTCATTAGGGATATTTTGGTCATTTTGTATTCTTAAACAAAGATAACAAACAAAGGGAGTTTGGAAAAGTACATGAATGAGTAATAACTCAATTCATTTAAATTTGGAATTTTAGGACTAGACAGTTGTGCCTGAGCCGGGACAGGGTTCAAAACAATTTGTTAACCAGAAAGGGATTTAGGGTAATAACTCTATCCTTCATACACTATGTGAACTTATATAAGTTTTGTGTGTGCTATCTTTTGTGATATGTATAATGCACACACGATATCTAACTAGTGTGGGAAAAGTAGAAGTATCATCCGGGGGGAAAAGCCTAAGTACCCTAACGGCCCAAAGGGGATCTAGTTATGATACACAATGCCAAAAAGGTATATTGCATGTTTGTAGTCTTGAGCCTAGTTGAGGTACGGATAAGTACAGATATGTAGGGGTTCTAACAATAGTTAGCCCCATATATGTGCATATATCAATTGTGATAATTATAGTGTTATTATTCTGTTGCATTATATGATGCTTGACATATTTATTTGTCGCACTTTATATGATTGATTGTATGTTACTACCGACATTTGTTTAAATGTCAGCCTTTTCAATGTTTAAAAATATTTCAGTTAAAGCTAGCAGCTTCAAGGACAAAACGGTAAATATCGGCGTTTGAGGATTCCAGATCAAGAAAGTGTAGCTTTGGTTATCGTTAGTTTATTTGTTAGTTTTGGAGGATTGTATATATTTTTCAAACCCTATGGGAATTTCCTGTATTGTAAACAAATACTTATTTTCAGTATATTTATGCTATTTTTGTATGCATATAGAACTATGGCTTTATTACTCTGGAAAATATTGAAATGTTAAGGGGTTTAACAAATACCATTCGAGTAGTCAATTTAGTGACCTTAGTCAACCATCACTATTGTGTTCACTCAAGTAATGAAACTCAGAGAATTTGAATTATGCAAGAATACAATACTTCACTCAAGTAATGTCATAATTACTTGAGTCATAATCCTCTGAAGTCTACTGAGGCATCGATGGCTGCTCACTATGTGGTTATGTGATCAAAACTGAAGGATTCTTTATTAGGAAAGGCTCCAGTATATTTGAATAGTTTTGTTCCCTGTTTCTTAATGTATTTGAATAGTTGATAGTGTATTAAAATGATCTTCTTTGATTTAACGGCGTTGTTGTTCGAATACAAGTTCCTGTATTCAAATAGTTTTTTTTTTAGTTTGCTTGTACAGCTACTTTTTCTATTTGAATAATGATACCATCATTCAAATAGTGTCTTGTCTTTGGCTCTCCATGCTATTTGGATAGCTGGTCTTGTATTCAAATAGACTTCCTCTCATAATATATATAAGTTGTAATGCCCCAACTTGTAATTAAGGGTTAATTATGATCTTAATGATGTAACTATTGTTAATATTGATGTAAATATGTTGTAAGCAATGTTTAAGCTTATATTAGAGTCTAATGATGATTTGGCAAAGGTTATGATAATCAGGGGTGAAATTGGAAATTTACTTACCAATTGATCGGTTACCAAAGAGGAAACTCATTGGTAAGTTGAAGATCAACAGCTGAGATTAAAAGTTAAAGGAATCAATGGCTAGGATTTAACCATGGGATGGAATCTTATGTATATGAAATCATGTGAAATCAAGGAGAAGGAATAAGATGGTGCCAAGTGTTATTATGAGGGCCCTTAGATTAAAGTCAATGTTTCAAACTCATTTTCTCTTCCTTCTTTCCTCCAAGTCAGTTAAGTGTGTGTGGGTAAGAGAAAATCTGAGTTTTTCTTCTCTCTCCATTCTCCATTTTCACTGAACCAAGAAAGAGAAAGAGAAAAGCTTAATTTTGGGTAAGTGTTTGCTTTCATATGCTCAAATGTTCTTCATTAATGTTGTTTATGAGGCTGGGAGCTTTCTTTCTATGGTTGTAGAATTTTGAAAGGTGGTGAATTGGTGCTTGAGCATATTTGACAGTTGGAGAAATAGAGATTTGGTTGTGGCAAGTGAAAGAGGTAATGATTTGATGCATTTTGATGGTTATGTTTTGAATGTTGGCTAAGTTTTGGAAATTCTAGAATTTTGCCCTGAATTTAGTGTTAAATGAAAGTAGGAATTGGAGAGAGTGTCACTGTTGAATTGGTAGCTTATGGTATTTTCAGTTGATTGGGATTGATTTAGAAGTGGGAAATGAAAGTGTTGATTATTGAGTTGTTGAGTGGAATGTGGAGATATAAGGATAAATTGGATTTGGGGTGTAATTTTGGGTATTTTGAGGTTATCAATAGGTTCCTTATGGAATTCTAAGTAAGAATAAGCTTTGGTACAAGTTTAGGACCTATTGGGATCAATTTTGGTCACTTTGGAAAACCTTATCAGTTGCTGCGATTCTGGCTTCTGATGCGCATCACTCGAGTGGAGGATGAGCTCACTCGAGTGCTATAGTAAATTTCTGTTTTTCGTGGATTTCTCAGTGGTATTTTCAAGTGGAAATGCAAGAGTGCACTTCCTGACTTGCGAGTGAGATGATCCCACTTGAGTGAGCATGAGTATGCTCAAGTGAGGTTTTCCCTTAGAAGTAGTCTATGCTCTCGGGCAAACACTCTTGGTGTTGCACTTCCTGGTGCTCGAGTGCAACGAGCACTTCTTAGTCAAAGATGTTGCTCTCGGCCAAACACTCACGAGTGAGGACGCTTCTCACTTGAGCATGAGTTCTCCATCACTCGAGTGAGGCCATCTTCACTTGAGTAAAGCGACCAAGATTCAGCATTTTTCTTTTCAAAGGTTGTGATTAGGTGAAAGCCTAATTGTGAAGGCCGACGGGCCAATTGTGAAAGCTGGGTAGCTATGTGAGCTATAAGGCTATGTATATGCACTACCACGCCAATAGTCCTTGAGTAGCTAACAACAGTTTGGGTAGGGCGGTGTGCCTTCCTGATGGTGAAAGGGGATGAGGGTGGAGTGTGATTTGTGTTGCTGATGTATGATGATTTGCTTACATGCTATGTGTTTATGTGTGGTATGAATGATTTGTTACTACTGGGATTCTTTTGAATCTCACTCTTTCCTATGACTAACCTTTCAGACAAGGCAAAAGGCTCCAGAGAGAAGCGAATAACCAAGAGCGGATAGGACTTCTTAGACATATTTGATCAAGACTGTTGGTTATCTATTTTTGGAATAGGATTACTGCATATATATTTGGGGTCGTACATATTGTTTTGATTTTGTAATCCCCATTTTTGTAAATTGTTACACCCTATATATATATGTAACCCGGAAGTTGTCAGGATTTTAATTTCTGTACCCTAATACGTATGAATGTGATTGAACTGCTCAGGTAATTATATTCGGTTGTGACTGAGAGACCAGGTTACCTATGTTTTAAATTGTTTTTGTGAACACCCTATCTCCAAGATAGGTGATTCTAAATGATAATCGGTAATTATTAATCTCTATTTTACTTTAATTTCATATTTCGGATGTAATTACGGTGAGGGGGTTACATAAGTGAAGTATCAAAATAGTATAATCTATTCGAATAGGGATTTCTTTATTCGAATACAACCTTTATAACTTTTTCTTTGGAAAAATATTTATTCGAATAGTTTACTGATTATTCGAATAGACTTCTTGAAATGTTAATTGAGTTTATTCAAATATAGGTTTCTATATTTGAATACATCCCTTGAGACAACTATTATTTGAATAGTTCTTAATGTATTCGAATAGTTTATCTCAGAAAAGCATTATTTCTATTCGGATAATTTTCAATGTATTTGAATGGCATTTTCAAGAAAGAAATTTTGAAACCTTGTTAGAAGCTTTTGTTATTCTAATAGTTGAATGTTATTCGAATAGGTTTATTAAAAGAAATTCATATTCGAATAGTTTGTCTACTATTCAAATACTTTCCTTTGTAAAACTCATTTCTCTATTTGAATAGTGTCTTGGTTATTTGAATAGGTTTCTTAAAAAAATTTATATTCTAATAGTTTGTTTGCTATTTGAATACTTTCCTTTGTAAAACGTATTTCTCTATTTGAATATTTTGTGAAACCATTATGTTATTTGAATAGGCTTGTTTATTCGAATAGTGTTCTTGCATAAACTATCTTTTGTATTCGAATATTGAATAAGTTATTCAAATAGTTTTCTAAAAACTTTCTACTATTCGAATATTTTTTCTATTTATTTGAATAAAATCCTTTCAGAAACTTCTCTGGGTATTCGAATACAGTAGTTAGAATTCGAATAAGACTTCTTTTCTCAGAGCATTCTTTTTATGGGCAATAATGCAAAAGTATAAATATATGTTCTTTAGTACCCAACTTCTCTTGGGTCCACTCAATATTAGACATAACAACTCTTTCGCTATTATATAATTAAACCATATGATATTTAAGCAAAGGGTGTAATAAAATATGAAAGATAATTTTGGCCAATTAATTATAGTTATTTATCATAAAGGGTAACAAACAAATGATACCAGAATCATGTTTTTCAATGATTAATGACAATATATAAATACACTTTATATGAAAAATTTGTCATCGAAAATATTTTCATGCAATCCATGTAAGTTGGATCAAAGAGAGTAGAGAATCCATCCATAATAACCAACTTGTATGAAATGATAAATCATGAAATGAATCATGTTTGTAAATTATTTCAAACTCAAATGTTATTTCAAACTAGCATTTACTCCCCCGCACAATGCGCGGGATGCAAAGACTTCAAGAATAACAAAGATAAAAATGTTCATCAGAATATGCTAACATTGAAAAAGGTACATAATGTGCAATTGGGGGTCTGCTACTGTTTGGTCCAAAAAGCAATTAACTTCTACCTTAATATTGAATGCGTAAAAATTAGCTGAGGTTTGTCAAATTCCTAAACACTTCCTTATAAACAACATTTATGGTTGCATTTTCAAAGGTCCTGCCATCACCATGCAATAAAATCTTCAAACCCCCCATGGTTCTAACCCTTGAAAGTGCCACATATAGTTGGCCATGTGTGAACACAGGCTTCGGTAAATATATGCCCACACATCGTAATGACTGCCCCTGGTTTTTGTTGATTGTCATGGCAAATGAAATCGATATAGGGAATTGCCTCCTTCTCATTCTAACAGGCAAACAACTGTCTGAAGGGTTCATATCCATCCTATGAATTAAGACCTTTTCATTAGGTTTCGACCCATTCAAAGTCACTGCCTCTAACGTAGATTGGCCTATTTGTGTCACACGTAAACGGGTGCCATTGCATAATCCTACAGCCTGGTCAATGTTCCTTAGCAACATTATTGGTGTTCCAACCTTCAAAGATATCTTATGCATCGGTAACCCTGAGTAATTAATGTTATTCAACAGCTCAGGCGTATACATATCTTCAACTCCTTCATGGTCTTGGCATATTTTACAAACAGAATCACAACTAAGAAAGTCAACAGATAAACCAGGCAACAACGAACACATATACTCATTTACCTGATTAACAACCTTAATTGTGGGAGCTAATATGGTCCTATCATTGAAATAATTCGTGTTGCCTATATTATCCAACAAATCTGGATAAGTCACCGATGCAATGGCGTGAATTGGATCTAAGTAATCACAAATCAACAATTGCTCAGGTATCTTAATTTCTACAACACCATCATTTAGCAAACCCAAATTCCCATCACCAACATCTAACAACCCCTGGGAAAACCTTCTCAATTCATTAGGATGCTCTACATTTGACGATGAAGACAAACGAATATTTGTTGTCAACTAGAATATTTTACAATGCTCCCATAGTAATGAAGAACTAATACATGCATTGACAATGTCTACACGTGTACCTTTGGGTATCACTGGAAGTATTTGACAAAAATCACCACCAAACAAAATACATTTTCCACCAAATGGAAAGTTATATTGCATAACATCCCTCAAGCTTCTGTCAAATGCCTCAATACAATGTCGTTGGACCATAGGTGCTTCATCCCAAATGATAAGTTTGGTTTGCTGTAATAAGTTTGCCAACGGTGAATTTTGCTTGATGTTGCAAATAGATTCCTCAATTACCTAAATAGGGATTGCAAACCTCGAGTAAGCTGTTTGACCAGAAGGTAATAATGTAGTAGCAATCCCACTTGACGCCACAGGAAGGACTATGTCTCCTCTAGCACGAACGGTTGATATTAATGCATTCCACAAGAATGTCTTGCCAGTACCTCCATAACCATAAACAAAGAAAAAAGCTCCAGATGCAGATGACAATGAATCTAAAACTGATTCAAAAATCCGCTTTTGCTCTATATTAAGTGCAGACACAAGCCTCCTTGATTCTTCTAACAAATAACATCGATCATAACTTAACTCTTGTAGAATTAGATTGTTTGATACATCAAATGAAGAATGTGAAGATGGACATTGAAGTGATGGATAGTCTTGCAAACTCTTCCCATTTTCTTCAAGCAATAGTTGTATCTCCCTCAAGGCAACATGCTCCCTCTCCGTATCAGTTATTAAGACACCTATAAATCATGTACAAATCAACATATAAGACCTTATAAGTACAAAATTTGTAAAATTATCGGCACAACACATCTAAATTTAAAACAACAAAGCATATGACATACTTACTTCCTAATAAAGGATTGTTTCGGTGAATGTACAAGAGGTCTTCAGACAAAATTTTTTATGTTTCTTCCCACACAAATTCCAGACGGCTCAAGCAAGAACATAAAAGCATGCTGACAAACATCTTTCATAATGCCACTCCAGATGCCCAAACTGAAGCCTCCTTTATGGCAGAAACAAACTCATTATCATCATCTAGTAAGCCTATTGCGTAACATGCCTCCATAAAAGTCTGGTAAACCACCCCATTGACTGTCTTGATATCTCGAAAAGATTTGGGGCCCCTAACCTTATTAAGAAGAATGTGAAGGAAATACAACTCCCCAGACGATGGTGCCGTGTGAGTTATCCTGCCAATAACAAATCCCTTCTCCCTGCGTTTCCAAGCTCGTTTACTACACTGGTATATATAGTGCTGAGGGAACTCATTGTATGTTATCGTCCTTGCAAAATCATCATCACTATCATTCATCTGCATCCATGCAAGAAACATTGACTCACATACCCTTAGCTTGTCTAGCAAATCCGCTACATCTTCATTGCGACCATAAACAACATATTATTGATTCGGAAGATGAAAACTCAAGCGCTCAACAGCAGGGTACCGATGATGAATATCAAATGAAAATATATGCCATGCAGCTTCACACGCAAAAATATACTTGAAGTTATAATATTGTACAATCTCATCAACTGGCTTTTCACATCTCCCACCTTTTGCATTATCAAACAATGAAGCAACAACCCATCATTTCCCTTGCTAATATACTTGAATAAGTATTTAATTGCTGATAATTGATTGCATTTCTCAACATTTATATGAGCTTGATACATTAACAGCAACACAAGGTTGTAAGGGACAACAAATCTGTTGTCTAAAGGGATGCCTTTCACTTTGATAGTTCTACCATCATCCCTCCTTCGATATGTTGGGTAACCATCCTGATCAACAATTGTATGCTCCATAAATTTCCTTGGAAAATGCTTACTACACCTCTTTCCTTTCATACAAGGTGCCTTTGGCTTCAAGTGACCACAGGGACCATGAATCATAAATCTCTGCACCAAATCATACAATTTAAGAGATGACGATTCATTAGGGATTTCAGCAGAAATGATCTTATCAAGCTCATAAGCATCTTTCAAACGCTCGCAACCGGTAACCCATAAAAGAATATGTGCATGTGGAAGCCCCTTTTTAGGAAATCAATCATATAAACATCTGTAATTAAATAAAAAAAAAAGGATGTTAAAAGCACACGTTCACTAAAAAGATAAATGTGCACATAAAGTAAACCAATAAAAATGACACCAATACCTGTTAAAACCTTGCCAAAAATTTGTTTCTTCTTAATCATTCTCATTAAAGATTTAAGTTTCATATGAAACACCCTAGACAAAACCTCCGGCCTATCAGCCACAGAAGAAGTATCTGCTTCACACTCACGAACAATTTCAGGCCCTGCAGGATTGCATGTGAATGTAAGGAATATACTAGGGTATCCAAAATGGCCACAAATTGCCATGGCATCCATGTAATTTTGTATCATATAACGAGCACCACCTGTAAACAAAGATGGCAACACAATACGCTTCCCAACTGAAGACGCATTCCTTTCCCCCTCATGAAAGCATCAGTCAACCCTTGATATAAATTTGCCCTCAATTCCTTCTAGTGTGTCCTAACCCATAAGAGCCATTGAGATTCAATCATTATATACCCATCAACTATGAATTGTTGCAACAATTTACCTGCCCATATAATGGTTGATACCTCATTGTCTCTTGACATTAGTCTATACGCAAAATATTCCCTTAAACTAAGACTTTTCTTCTTCTTTATGGAACTCAATGCCTCCTCGCGGTGCTGAATGTCATCTCTATATCCATCTTCACCTTTAGGGAACAAAATTGGATACTGTAGTGGTAAATATGATGGATGTAGTTCATCAATACACTGTGGTGACCCTGACAATTCATGAACAATGACATCTCGTCTACCCAAATTCATGTCAATATCACTAATAATAAATGCTACAACCTCAAAAACAGTTAGCAAGTTATACACGCGACCATCCTGCTGCCTACTACTAATAAGGCAGATCTTAACATCAGGATGTTGAGCCTCTCATATCATAGATGAGGCAACACGAAACTATTGGACAAAAGGGTTGACCTCGTCAAGAACATTTTTAATCCAGGCAACTATCTCTTTATCAATACTTGACTCCTTCAAATGCTTACTGTTTACCACGAACAAAAAAAATGGACAAAAATTAGTAATTAAATCAAACGATGATGCAAGCATATCAAACTAAATAAAAAGTATGAAAACACAAGATACCCTTATGAACATCCCCATACCTCACTGCATCTATACGGTTGGGGACTTCATTGTCCGGGTCATATATATAAAGTTGAGAATAAACTAGCCTATGTCCTTCAGGAGGTAGCAGACTACCAATCTTATGGTAATTCATCCCTAAAAGGACAAAAGTATATGGACCACCACCTCTATTCCTAGAGTAATCAATATTCCCACCCATAGAAGTAAATGAGAACATATTGTTATATGACCTTATGTTCGCATAGAAGTTTTTTGATGAACTTGTTCCTTTGTCGAAGAATAAGCTATGTAGTTCACTTGGCAAAGCTGTCATTAGTGGCAACTGTACTTGGCCTTTAAGGCAACATATTGAAAATAATGGAGTATTCAACAAACTTGAATTTCCAACTTTTTCATTGAACCACAACCTAGCACCACATGATTTGGCAACGATGCATTGCATCTCCTTCGTCAATGTATTCTACAAAATAATAATAATAATAATAATTTGAAACAACAACACAATATCATAACAAAAGACATGTTACCTTGTCACTCACCATCTAACTTTTGAACGTTTACAGACATTGCTTCTAATCTATCATTTGATGAGTCCAAGCTACCAATGCCCACATCTATGTGTATATACATGTCACACACTGAAGACTAAATACTTTAGAAATAACTAAACGTTGAAAACATACCTTCTAGATGTTCATCCTCTTCATCACTATCTTCATTCTCAATATTTGGATTGGCATTATACTCAAAATATTTATCTTTGTAACGAACCTTTACTGGTACTACAATCATAAACAATAACAAGAGTCATATACTACAAATCCTTAACACATAAAATAAATACACACACACACATTTTAATGATGAATACTCTATGTATGACATCATACCCTTTATTAAGACAACTAAATATTCATTTTGTTGAAATAAATACACAACAATTCACCCTCATAAAAAAATGAACAAAATAAATTACCGCCACTCTGGTCCTATATATAAGTCATTTATGATCAAAAAATTAGGCCCTATATAAAATGATTCAATTTTATGATAGTAAATGCATTATGTATCTTTTTACCCATATTAATTACATTACAATAAATAAAAGCAATGCACCAACCTAACGTTAGTAAAAAAAGACTTTTTTGTTGGGCTTTAAATTTTTTGGGAGTGTTGAAGAAATCTAACCCGATAGGACGATAAAAAGAGGGTGACAAACGGAAAAGGCTGGCTTCTAGTGTGGTAAAAAAGCAGTTCATTAAGAACAATACATTAAGCATGACCAAAACCCTAGCTATCCCATTGTCAGCATGACCAAATCCCTACTTATACGACTGTCAACATGGCCAAATCCCTAGCTATCCCATTGTTATCCCATCGTCGATGCTTTAAATTGGGTAACAGTGTGTGGAACGAAACCCAAAATGTGGGATTTTGAAGAGTGACGAACAAGAGGATTTAACCCATCGAGTCGATTGTTGCTTGATATTAAATACCAAATAAAGCTGACTAAGGTCTGTTTCTACCTATATTTTGCAATTATTAACAGTTTTTATACCTAAGGATTTCATCTGACACAAATAGCATTGCATATCTAGTTCTTTGATAGCAATACCATATAGGATAGCAAATAGAAAGCCATATAGGATAGTATTCCTGATTAAACTGACTGCCTATAGGAGACACATATATTTGTCAGATATTAAATATTTAACATACTACCTATCAAGTATGCTAACTGTCAAGTAAATACCACATTCTTCACTTGACAAAGAAAAAAAAAATCTAGCTGAATATCATCATTTACTCTTGGCAAGAACAAAATCAAGCATCTGTCCCTTCGGATAAATAGCTTAGTTTGATAACATCATAACAGAATATGGTTGGCACAGAGACTTTTGAACCTCAAATATGATGAACAAAATGCTCCTGATAGGCAAAAAAGTATGTGTACGAAAAAGGTGATACCTTCACTAACCACTTTGTTCAGACCAGTAGTTTTGATTCAATTCTCTGCTGGTATGGTGTTTTTCCAACATCTACCCTTGACTATTAGCAATGACATATGATAACCCTATGTCATTGCTAATATGACATTCCTAATTACTATTATTTAGTAGCTTCTATATACGCTTGAGGGTAATTCAATATAAAATACACAATTACAAACCTATGAAGTTATTAAGATAACTTAAACTATATATGCCATTGAACATTCATATACCTGATTAAAATAAGTAAAAGTGATCTATCTAAATCTGTCTAAATTACACACTCTGTCGATTTAGAAATGGTTCGGTTTGGATATAACTTGGCATTTCATTTAAGTGCCTTATCAGTATTGAGTTCCTTTGCTCCTTATATCAAGGGGATAACTTCATAAAATGTTGCCACTCCTCATTATATTATACTAATTATATTAAACAACCTAATAAAGAAAAAGTGTCTTGCATATTGACCTATCTCAACATGGGGATGCATAATGGCTAAGGGTCTGGTCAAAATCTAGGGTCTGGACCATTTATTAAAATAATCACTACACAATTCCAACCTTGAGGATCGTGGTTATAATCACTAAACGATCAAGGTTATTATGATTCGGCAATATCTGCTTTGTGACATATATAGGACATGAACTTCATATAGTTTTTGTATTATGCATGCATAACGACCAAGTTTAATATCATTGGACAACTCAACCAAATAAATGTCTAGTGCCTAATAAACTGAGTATTTGTCAGTACGGGTCAACTAAAATTGTACCAACCAAACTCTGAAAAATAATTTACATAATGACCAAACTAAAAAACATTACCATCATAATATTCTTGTGATGACAATGGTTGTGTCTCGGTCAGTTCACCATCCCAATTTCCATCTCCATATGGGTAATGCCTTCCTTTCCTTGGGTTCACACTAGAACTTTGTAATAGTCCACACCCTGAATTTTGACCAACCCATGCTATAATGTCAGGGGTCAACAGATAAACAACTTAATTATAATTAGAATCACAACTGGCATAAATCACATATGTAATGGAAGCAATTACATCTTATAATATGCTAATTGCATAAAAAACATTTGTTCCAACCTTTTGAATAATCAGAAAGGACACTGCTAGATTCCATATCAATACCTACAGAACTGACTGCCCTCTTATCATGTGTTTGCATAGAACCTTGTACATCAACACAGTTATGTTTTGTAACACATTGAGAATGACTTGACATAGGTACTATGTTTTCTTTATTATTCTCAAATGCACAATAACAGGCGCTACGCCGTTTAATAACACTATTTCTAAACTCCATCTCACTTGCATGAATTAAATATTGTCTTTAGCTCAAAACTTTCCTTCACCATAATATTAATTCCAAACAGCTTTGAAACATCAATATATTGTATTATTTCTGTAAGTTACCAGATGACAAGTATGAAGAAAACTTTGATTCCAGATTCGTGGCAAGGTTACTTATATCCTTTAACACAAACGTCTCCCTTTCCTCTTATGGTTTGAAACAACATCAGACACAACTGAAGATGTTGTACCAGAATGCATTATGCATTTGTGCAATTCGCTAGCTGAGGGAGGTCCACTGCCTTTTACTTCATTCCTCCCTTGAGTTTGACGACTTGGTTGAACTTATAAGTCAAACAAAACAGATAAAGAGAAATTTGTCACACATTAACCATGATGCTTCTTCATTAAGTTGAAAAAAAAGCATCTAACACGAGGTTCTTCAATTTCATGAGCCTACTATATTAAAACACTTAAAAAACTTACCTTTCACACCACAAGATGACAACAGTCCTTCATTAAAAAATGCAGGACAAGACTAACTAGCTTGAGACAATGAATGGGAATCATTCGATTTCCTTTTCATCTCATTAATGGTAGCACCAAAGCAATAACTCCAAACACCACCACTCTTCATTGCCTGTTCCTATGAAACTAAAAGCCTCATGGTCCATAGAACCTCAACCTGTATAATTGTTCAGGTTGACCTGTAAGTTATGAAGATAATGAGTAATCCCGAAGCCAGTTAAAAAACATTATTACATAGCAGATATTTCACATATACAGAATGGAAAAAATGATGTAATACATTGTGATTCCAAGGTTGTCAAATCACAAAACCTAGGTTACTTCAAACTAATGTGTGAAATATCTGCTGTGTAATTATGAATCCCCAATTTTCTCTTCACAAACCAAGCTACTTGTAATCTGATTAGGATTCCCAATTCCTAGAGTACTTATGAATATAATGAGTAATCCTGAAGCCAAGACATATACATCATTACATAACAGATATTTGACATATTGAGAATGGAAAAAATGCTGTCATACATAGTTGGTCAAATGCTGTCAACCCACATAACCTAACTTACTTCAAAATAAACAGATCTTCTAAGTGCCTTTAGTTTGTATTTTAACCAAAAAAAAGGGTTCAAAAGTTGTCACTTAGGCATAGCACTTGGACTACCTTACCATTTGAGGAACAGATTTAATATAATACCCACTTGGAATTGAAGGCACTTAGGCGTCGCACTTCAAGTCCAAAAATATTGCCTTCATGTTCTACTATAATTAACTTTTTAACTCTCATGTGCAATGTCTTATTCTTATTATGATGATTATTTTCTTTAAATAATTCAGATTGCATTGGTTCAGCATTTAACATAAAAAGGGCTATGCATGTCCTAACTATCGGAAGATTGAGAAAGGCCAATATATCCAGAATTTAGCATGGATGATTAGGTGGATGATGAGGACCTTTATGATCTTAGCTACTCTGGAATGGTACTGTTTCTGTTTAAGTTGTTATTTTTGCTTGCAATAGAAAATTTCTGTGGCTATATCATCATTTTTGTCATTTTCGATACTTTAGTTCGCCAAAGGCATGCTACAGCTTTGTGTTGTTAGCCAAACATGAGGATCTGAATATCTATTCTTTTAAGCCTATTTGTATTTTAGACGATGCAATATTTTCCTTCTTGAGTAAATAACCTCTACTGCCTTGAGAGACGAGCAATGTTCAAACTTGAGTCCTCCCACATACTTCGAAAATACACACTTACACCCTGAACCCAATATATGACAATGTTAATTTAAAATGCCTAAAAACTCAATCATTTTATTTTTTGAGTGGCTCTCAACTAAAAATATAGTAATAGAAAAAATTTCATTGAATTTATGACAATACGTATATACGTCACAACGAAGATAATTCAAGGTTTGTTCTCGAAATTAAATTATTATCTATTAAGTAGTCATGGTTTTTAATTTTATAAATTTTTAAAATTGGCAATTCAATATTCCAAAAAATCACGTCTTCCCTGATTCAGACTTGTGAAGTTGTTAGCTCACTCTTCTTAAAATATCCGGATACACCTTTGTGCTACTTTGTGTATGTGTGTCACAAAGACTTTTCAAACATTTATACCTTCCTTCCTTTAACAACTGTATTGCTTTTTCTATACGCATTCAATTGTATGATGCTTTGAAACTATATCTTCTACTGCTTTTTGTTTAATCCATGTGAGTACTTGAAAGACTTAACATTATCACATTACTAAAGCATACATCACACTACAGGCAATTGATCTACATGAAACCACCCCATCAAAGGCAGCTAACACAAAATGGTACACAACACGTAGACCCATCACCTAGCATAGCATCCATAAAACTAAACAACAACACTCAAGTGGCAACTAAGTAGTACCCCTACAATCATCAGAACTAAGTCATACATAATGACCACAAAAGCTACCAAGACCTTAAAGCAATCCCACTGACAGACACACCACAACACCAAACAAACTCCCTTAATTCTTCTCCTGCTTTACGACCTTCAGAGTCTTCACAAAATTCTTGATAGATGGGTTACTAACACTAGTCGCTGATTTGTCCTTTGTGTTAGAACCAGCTGACACCCAAGAGGGGGGTGAATTGGGTGTAAGATAAAAATTTAAGAACTTTGAAAATCTTTTCACATCTTAGAGGAAGCAATAAATATGAAAGTGATGAATCATAAATCACAGTTAGATATTTAAATGATATATGTTAGAAGTATAAGAGCTTAGGGAAGAGAATATGCAAACTGTGATTTATCCTGGTTCGGCCCAATCCACGATGACCTACGTCCAGTCCTCAGGCTCCTCCTGAGATTTTCAATCCACTATCTTCCTCAAGTTTAACCGGGTACTTGAGAACCACTACAATCTCACAAGTTTGATCCGGGCACTTGTGAAGCCTTTACAATTCTCGCACTGAGATTACTCCCCCTTACACAACGTAAGGTTACAACCGAGTTACTCTCCTTACACACCCTGTAAGGATACAAATTTGATGACGAAAGATTACAGTCAATCTTCTCTCTCAGAAGTGAATAGATGAATACTGAAGCATAATGAAAATAATTTCTCTCTCAAATATACATGATATAGAAAATGGATAAGAACAGAGAGTAGTTGGGTTGGAGTGGATGATACATAATATAAGCATGTTTGCGTTGTTGTGTTCTCGTTGGTGTTCTGAACTCTGAATGCTCTTCTATTTATAGATGAGTTGAGATAGCCGTTGGAAGCATTTCAACCTGTCCGTTAGAGTGGCGTAGCTTTGTTTGACTGTTCTTCGATTTTGAAAACTAGCCGTTGTGAACGTTGACGCTCCGCTTCCGTAAATTCACCTTTTGTCTCTTCTCATCATCTCTTCATTGTTTTACTGGAAAAATGCATTAAACACTAATACAATGAAGTGTTAGAGTGATTAGAAGCAATAAGAATGAGTTATATGATCATTCCATTGATTTCCAGAATCTTCGGGACGTTGCTCTGTTTTCCTGGGAAGCATTACTCGAGTAAACATCAAGTTTCTTCATAGGTTACTCGAGTGGCTACTCGAGTGGCCTTCCATTTTCTGCATAGCTTACTCGGGTAGTAACTTGAAGTTCTCTTCTAAATAACTCTACGTACTCGGGTAGTAACTTGAAGTTCAGGTAGTAACTTGAAGTTTGACTTGAAGTTCGGGTAGTAACTTGAAGTTCGGGTAGTAACTTGAAGTTCCGGTAGTAACTTGAAGTTCGACTTGAAGTTCGGGTAGTAACTTTAAGTTCTCGTCTAAATAGCTCTTCAAGTTTTGCTAGCACATTGCTTTACTCTAGTAGCTACTCAAGTATTCATTAAAGTTTACTCGAGTACATACTCAAGTATCATCGGGAAAACTTTGATGAACTTCAGATTTTTGCTTACCACAGTGAGTTACTCGAGTAGCTCCTCGAGTAACATTGGCAGGATTGAAAATGCCGAGAGCAACTGTAAGTGATCTACATGGTTACTCGAGTACTTACTCGAGTAACGTTGGCAGGCCGAGAGCAATTGAAAGTTTTCTATCTGATTACTCGAGTACCTACTCGAGTAAAGTCTTTTGTTATCAACCAGTTACTCGAGTAGTGCCTTCAAGTGAATTCTTGATTGACTCGAAACATGGCAAATTATATATCATCGGAAAGCCCTCATTATCTACATTCCAATGCAACAAGAATCAGCTCCAAACTCGTTGTGTACAGAAAGTTATGATCCAAAGAGTACTACTGTTCTTAGACAATCCTGAAATCACGAGCAGCAACTTCCAAATGGCATAGCTATTAGAATATAACCTCAAATATGTCCAATTACCTATCCATGGAAAGCTCGTTGAGTATTCTTTCATATGGCACCGGTTTCATCTCAATCCGATATGTATTTTGAGAGTTATGTCCAAAATACCGAAGCTGTCCTGGAATATGACGGTGATTCATATGTCAACTTAAATAGATCATATCTCCTGCATCTGAACTCCTTTGAATGTGATCTTGGTGTCAAACGTTCGTGTTCGAAGTCTAGTTTCATATGCCACCAGTTTCAGTTCGATCCGACATGTGGTTGGAGAGATATCATCAAAATACCGAACCTCTGTTCTGCCACGCGAAAAACAGAGTGTCCATTACTTCAAGTGCCGCCTCGAGTGATTCATCAAATAACCCGGCAGATTACTCGGGTAAGGCCTCGAGTAAATACCTCCAAAATCAGACAATGCCACATTACTCGAGTGATTACTCGGGTAATCATCCCCAAAGGTACCATAGCTTCCGTATACATCATTTTAGCTTCGTATTGACCTATTCCAACTTCCGTATGATCATAGAAACCTCCGATATCACTTCTAATAGCTTGGATCTTGATATTCTCATGTAATCTTGCAAGTTCTTCTTTCTTTAATCTCTTTCTTCTTCTTTCTTCAATCTCTTTCTTCTTGTTTTGCCACTTGATGATCATTCTTCATAACCCAACTAGATATCTTCTTGAATTGATGATCGTTCTTCATAAACTAACTAGATATCTTCTTGAATATCTTCAATCTTTGCTTGATATTCCTATTAGTTCTTGCAATGCCTTCTTTTTTCAATCCCTTGTCTCTTGATTTTCTTCTTGATGATCATTCTCCACATATGAGGCATTATAACATCAACCCACAATCGGGTTTATGATTCATCTACAAAATATGCAACATTAAATATAGTAGTCAGTCAATGTAGACGATAATTATATCATACAAACTTTTTGCTCATATTTAACATCTATATTTGACATCATCAAAACTATTCATATCTAACATTCTCCCCCTTTTTGATGATGACAAATCCTTCAAGAAAAATATGTATGAGTTATAAAAACTAAGTAAGAACAATATATTTTTCTTCCCTTTCTCTCCCCCTATTTGACATCAGCAAAAAGTTCGAATTATAAAGAAGAAAGACTTGTAGAGAAGTAAATATGAAATCAAATGAGAAATGTCATTCTCCCCATTAATCAAAATAAATGCATCAGGAAAACAAGTTTCTCTCCCCCGTTTTGAAAGTAGTTTCATTTATAATTTGATGTAAATGAAAAAAAATAATTTTCATGAAAACAAATTTGAAACAATTTGGAGAGGTTTTCAAGAAAACATTCATAATCAAGGATAGATAAAATATATAAAACGTATTCTTGAAATGTAAAGAGTGAAGGTTTAGAAATGCTCATGTAGATTTGGAAATTGATGAAGCGCTCTATGAAGTCCGTTGCTTCTTTGGCAATGCTGGTGCATGCTATTGTGCTTTGTACAACTCTGATGTACACCACACTTCTATTATACAACTAAGATATATATTCATGTTGTTGCCAGGATTCTCCAAGTGATTTAAGCTTTTGTTCGACATGTTCAATGCTCATTTCTATTGCTTTGATATTGCCGCCAATATATTTTCCTTGATTGAGCGTTAAAAACATCCTCAAGGTTGATAGAGTCTTCTTGTAGTATGTTGAGGAATGCTACAACAAATTCTCCTGTCATAAATTTAATCTTTCTTTGTAAAGAGAATTGTTAGTTCAATCAAGTAACAAACTATTCCTTTCCATATGATATATTAAAATTAAGATCATGAAAAGAACAATGTAAGAATAACTCATCATCAAAACTAATCAAGACATGGTGAATATAGATGAGTATATTAAAAGGATTTTCTTTCCAATAGGAGATAAGCTTTCAAGATATAAAACACATGTGAATATGAAGCTCCCCCTTAATGAATGCATGGTTTAAAAGAAAATCGTTGTGAATAATAAGTTAATAACTCTCTTGGATTAGTAAAATCATTGGAAATTTTATAGAGATTATGAAAATATGAAGATTAAAGATAAATCAAGTTTTGAAAAATGATGATGCTATTCAGGGTTTTAAGGTTGTAACCCTGTATCCCTCGAGTAGTTACTCGAGTAATTCCACTCAACCATCACTCGAGTGCTCACCCGAGTGATGCAACTCAAAGAATTTTAATTAAGTAAGAATACAATACCTCACTCGAGTAATATCATAATTACTCGAGCCATAATCCTCTGAAGTCCGTTGATGCATCGTTGGATACTCACTGCCTGATGATGTGATCAGTACTGAAAGATTCTCAAGCATAATCTCTGTAGGCACTTTAGGTTACCAAGATGAGCTCAGAATAAAGCCTTGAAATTCTAGTTGATTGAACCACAGAGTTGTCTAATCTTGCCATTCATAGAAGTGATGAACTCAGCATGTTTATGGTAAGCTCTATGTGATTGTTGAAGCTCCTCTCTCAGAAAACCTTAGATAGATAGACCAAAGAATGAAGGACCAGGAGACTAGCTCTAGCAAAATGTTGTATCTCATCTATTCTTGAAGTCCCAGCTCTCATCCTCTACGCTTCTTGTGAGTGAGATTCAGACTTACTTGGAGTAATTGTGAATTACTTGAAGGTCTACTTGAAGTAATTGCAGATTACTTGAAGTTACTTCTAATTACTTGGAGTAAGTCCTGTAGAAGTATATATATACCTCTTGTTCTTTGAAAGACATGATCTCTCCGACGTTCCTCTCCTTCTCACTAATAATATAGGCCATTGTGTGATAATCCTTTCATGAAGCGATTGAATTGGCCTTGCTCACCATAGCTCTAGTATAGATATATCATATAATTTTGCGAAAACATAGAGCTAGGATTGTAGTTGAGAATCCTCATAGGCTCACCAAGCTTGATGATTCTGTGCATCTCATCATCTTCCTCTAAACATCTTTTGATCACCTTGGAACGATAAGGAAGGTGGGTAGGCAACAAAGCTATACATGTTCATGGCTTTGAGCTGCTTTTGGATGGATCTCGTCTAGGTTCACTTGAGATATTTTCCTCCTCTTTCTCTTTCTCTGGCTGCATCACTAGCTAGTTACTTGCTAGTGATGTGGTGTCACTTGAACGATACCACAAATTTTGTTTCTGCTCACATTGCAATACTGCCAGTCATGCCTTCTCTGTTAGCCTTTGATCTTTGTATCCAAAAGTAGAGCATTTTGATTAATTCCTGCAAAAGTATATGCTCTTTGGTACCCAACTTTCTCTTGGGTCCATACAGTATCAAATATTATAACTCTTATGCTCTTAGACAATTAAGCATATGATATTTGAGCAAAGAGTATGATAAACCAACAAAGATCAAAATATAATTCTTTACCCAATTAAATAAATTCAAGCAATTGAATAATAAAGGGTAACGAACAAATAATACTAAGAATGATGATTTTCAAAGATTAATGACAATTTGTAAATACACGTTATAAATATATACGTCATTGATAAGATTTTCATGCAATCGATGTAAGTCAGATCAAAGAGAGTTGAGAATCTATTTATAATGACCAAGAAATGATAAATCATGAATGAAATCAAATTGTCCAAGAATGATCATGAGATATGCACATTGTTTCAAATCTCGGATGTAATTTCAAATCATAACAATGCATTGTAAAATTGAGATTTTGAATATATGCAAAACTCATCTTTGAAATATGTTTATAATCAATGTTTATGTTAAAAATGGTGGAAGTCAACAGTTTAAATATACATATAGCAGAAAGCTTCCTTTTTAGAGAACAACTAAGATAACATGTTAGACATTGGAGTTTAACATGTTTGAGAATTTTCCCAAGAGCAAAAGTCATATTGAAAATGAATTAGCCAAAAAGGATTAGCTTCAAGGATGTATATAAAGACAATGACTTTGCTATTGACCAAGAGATAAACTTGACTCTTAGAGATGTGTCCTGAAGAATAGGGATATTCAACTCAATAATTTGAATAGAAGGATCTAGTTGCTCGAAGAATGGATGAAGACAAATGGTAATGCATTTGAGCAACAAGATGAGTATAAGAATTTATGGATGATGAAACACATACTCATTGATCCAAATGACTAGAGTTCTAGAATATTATCCTGGTAAGCTATTCCACAATAATGGTTAATGCATTAAGATTCAATGCACTAATGAAGATTCATAATGCTTGAAATAACATGGCCAACCAAAGATTTATGCATCAGGCATAAGGCTTTCACATATTGAATTCTTTTCTGGGAAATACACTTGAAACTCATAGATAGATAACTTGTTAGACATAAGGTCTAATTTGTTAGAAAATAATGGTTGAGGAGTTGAAGCAATAACAAGTTTAAAATCAAGAAATAATATGTGAATGATAGGGAAAACTCTAGTGGATGGATTTGAAGCATTTCTGACTTTTAGTATAAATAAATATTAACTTCCAATTTTGAAACCAATTTAAATGCAAACAATATATAAGTAATTTTCAAATAATGTGTATGCATTTTTATAAACAAGATGAATTGGAATCTAAGTATATTTTTGAAATGTACATTTCAAAACTCAAATACACAATTTCATTTTAAGTCCATTTAGCAATCTAAAAACAATTTAAAAACCATAAATGATTGATTGCTAATGATATGCAATTTTTATAACACATGATGGAATGAAACCAAAACACATTTTTGAATTGTGCACTTCAAAACATAAATTGATAGATAAACTATGCACAATTTCACTTATCGTTCATTTAGCAATCTATAAACAAATTAACAATCATGAAGGATTGATTGCTAAATGAATGCAATAATGGACAAATACTCATTACTCAAAATAAATAATTCATATAATCACAGTATAGAGTAAGGATTAGATATCACCGTAATTCCTCTTGTCCTTGTGACAGCTTGCTTGATTTTGGTGGAATAATATTGGTTTCTCTCCTTTGCACAATCAGCACCAAAATCCAAACTCCGAATTTCAGCATCATCAAGATATGAATTTGTTTTCATGTGGTCATAGTCTTGAGAAGCTTTTTCTTATTCTACAGAACTATATAAATTTCTTTTCTTCATGGTATCCAACATTGATTGGATCCATTTCTTGTTAGCTTGTAGGAATCAAGATAAAATTCACATACTCTAAGAATATAATCAATTCGAGGCAATTGCGCATAATGAATTAAACATGTCTTTATGCATAAAAGAAATATTTTCTTTTCAAATCATTATATATGCATAAAGAATTATCCTGTTGAGCATTGCAATCCCTTTATAAATAAATCTATTAAGTGGCTTTTTAAAAGATGTGAAAACATAAGTTCAAAATAGTTTGCAATGCTCATTCCTAAGGTTCCAAAATATAAAATCTCAATAAATATTACAGACAATAGTATAGGAGGTTTTATCATTGTGTACCTTTGCCTTAGATACTTGGAGGATTGCTTTTGCTTACCCACTGTATCTTTCTAGGATGTTGATACTTTGAATATCTTGCTTTGGGTGCTGGCAATCGTCTCTCAAAATACATAGACTCCAAGAGTCTTTTACTTGATGCTTGAGAGATCCTCCTTTTCTTGTTCTCCTCAAGATAGTTGAGCGGTACTCTATGGTAGTCCATTCTTGAGGTAGAACGTACTCTTTTTCTCCATTGCATTTCTTTGTGATTAAACTTTACATTTCCAGCAATGGGTGCTCCGAGAGTTCTTCTTTTCGATATAGATGGTATGAACCTCTTTCTTGGTGCATGAGAAACTCTTGGTTTCTTCTTCATCATCATCTCCATACCCTTATGTCCATTCTTCTTATATTCAATCTGCATACATAAAGTACTAGAAGAACATTTTGGTACCCACATATACTTGGGTCCTTGATTGTTAGGATTAGACATTACTTGTCTTTTCGGAACCCAAACATATTTATTTCTTAAATTAGAATTTCTTCTAATATAGCATGTGTGAGAAATATGACCTGATTTACCACAATAATTGCAAATAATATGATGATATGTATTATGAGATTCTGTGCAAGTATTGTGTTGATCAAGAAAAGATGATTTCGAATTATCAGTTTGCCTAAGTTCTTTCTTCCCGCATGAATTTCCAACATGATTGAAAATCTTTTTGCTTTTCTCAATAGAATCAATAATTGGTTGAAAAACAATTTTATGCAAGCTTTGAAAATCAGTTTTACGAAAATCACAAGAAGAATTGGAACTTTTTACCTTAAGTTCATGTTGAGCTCCAGAGAGTGAATTTTCTTGTCCGTCCATAACGAGCTCTTTTCGGGAATCATTTTCCTCTTGTTCTTCTATGTTGACAAGATCATGGAAGTGTTCTATGATTTCTCCTTCTTGATTGTCAACTTCCACTTGTTCATGAATCGTGGATATATAGCTTGTAGTCTCACATGAACTGTCAACACTTTCAACTTCAACACACTTGTTAGAAGTATACAGAGAATCAAGAGTATCCCAAATATCTCTTGCAGTAGAGCAAAATCTAATTTTCTCAAAATCATTTTCAGTTAAAGTACTATACAAAATTTTCATTGCTCTAATGTTTAACGAAAACATTTTCTTTTCTCTTTCTGTCCAATCCTTTCTCGGTTTGAAATCAAAGACATTTGTAAGAACATCCCACATATCATAATCAAAGCATTTTATAAAAGATATCATTCTAGCTTTCTAAAACCAAAAATCAATATCTTTCAGAATAGGTGGAATTGTATAGTCAAAACCTTCGGAAAGCATACAACACCCAAAATCAGCCATTATAAACTCTTTAGACGGTTAAGTCCTGTAAACAAGAGTCCGGCTCTGATACCAAATGTTAGAACCAGCTGACACCCAAGAGGGGGGTGAATTGGGTGTAAGATAAAAATTTAAGAACTTTGAAAATCTTTTCGCATCTTAGAGGAAGCAATAAATATGAAAGTGATGAATCATAAATCACAGTTAGATATTTAAATGATATATGTTAGAAGTATAAGAGCTTAGGGAAGAGAATATGTAAACTGTGATTTATCCTGGTTCGGCCCAATCCACGATGACCTACGTCCAGTCCTCAGGCTCCTCCTGAGATTTTCAATCCACTATCTTCCTCAAGTTTAACCGGGTACTTGAGAACCACTACAATCTCACAAGTTTGATCCGGGAACTTGTGAAGCCTTTACAATTATCGTACTGAGATTACTCCCCCTTACACAACGTAAGGTTACAACCGAGTTACTCTCCTTACACACCCCGTAAGGATACAAATTTGATGACGAAAGATTACAGTCAATCTTCTCTCTCAGAAGTGAATAGATGAATACTGAAGCACAATGAAAATAATTTCTCTCTCAAATATACATGATATAGAAAATGGATAAGAACATAGAGTAGTTGGGTTGGAGTGGATGATTCATAATAAAAGCATATTTGCGTTGTTGTGTTCTCGTTGGTGTTCTGAACTCTGAATGCTCTTCTATTTATAGATGAGTTGAGATAGCCGTTGGAAGCATTTCAACCTGTCCGTTAGAGTGGCGTAGCTTTGTTTGACTGTTCTTCAATTTTGAAAACTAGCCGTTGTGAACGTTGACGCTCCGCTTCCGTAAATTCACCTTTTGTCTCTTCTCATCATCTCTTCATTGTTTTACTGGAAAAATGCATTAAACACTAATACAATGAAGTGTTAGAGTGATTAGAAGCAATAAGAATGAGTTATATGATCATTCCATTGATTTCCAGAATCTTCGGGACGTTGCTCTGTTTTCCTGGGAAGCATTACTCGAGTACTTACTCGAGTAAACATCAAGTTTCTTCACAAGTTACTCGAGTGGCCTTCCATTTTCTGCATAGCTTACTCGGGTAGTAACTTGAAGTTCTCTTCTAAATAACTCTGTGTACTCGGGTAGTAACTTGAAGTTCGACTTGAAGTTTGGGTAGTAACTTGAAGTTCGACTTGAAGTTCCGGTAGTAACTTGAAGTTCGACTTGAAGTTCAGGTAGTAACTTGAAGTTCGGGTAGTAACTTGAAGTTCGACTTGAAGTTCTCGTCTAAATTACTCTTCAACTTGGAAGTCTAGTTTCATATGCCACCAGTTTCAGTTCGATCTGACATGTGGTTGGAGAGATATCATCAAAATACCGAACCTCTGTTCTGCCACGCGAAAAACAGAGTGTCCATTACTTCAAGTGCCGCCTCGAGTAATTCATCAAATAACCCGGCAGATTACTCGAGTAAGGCCTCGAGTAAACACCTCCAAAATCAGACAATGCCACATTACTCAAGTGATTACTCGGGTAATCATCCCCAAAGGTACCATAGCTTCCGTATACATCATTTTAGCTTCGTATTGACCTATTCCAACTTCCGTATGATCATAGAAACCTCCGATATCACTTCTAATAGCTTGGATCTTGATATTCTCATGTAATCTTGCAAGTTCTTCTTTCTTTAATCTCTTTCTTCTTCTTTCTTCAATCTCTTTCTTCTTGTTTTGCCACTTGATGATCATTCTTCATAACCCAACTAGATATCTTCTTGAATTGATGATCGTTCTTCATAAACTAACTAGATATCTTCTTGAATATCTTCAATCTTTGCTTGATATTCCTATTAGTTCTTGCAATCCTTCTTTTTTCAATCCCTTGTCTCTTGATTTTCTTCTTGATGATCATTCTCCACATATGAGGCATTATAACATCAACCCATAATCGGGTTTATGATTCATCTACAAAATATGCAACATTAAATATAGTAGTCAGTCAATGTAGACGATAATTATAACATACAAACTTTTTGCTCATATTTAACATCTATATTTGACATCATCAAAACTATTCATATCTAACACTTTGCACCAGCAGGCTTCTTGCCACAAACTTCCTTTTCCCTTTAGAAGGACCAGTGCTCATCAGGCTAGATATAGGCAAATCTTCTAAACCACTGCTGTCCAGCTGATTGTCCTCTGACATTATAGCAGATAAATCAATCTGGGTAGTGTCCTCAACATGGCCAGCAGGAAGCATCAGGACTGCTTGGGACTATTATATAATGGACAACATGAAACTCATTAAGTTAACCAATACTATATTAAAGTTTTAAATATTGAATCATTTTAACATTTTGTTTAGAAAAAATTACCTCCTCTATAACATCATCATCCGGTGTAGCAGCCTTCACTTATATTAAGACAAGTTAGTTATCACGAAAGAAGGAAAAATTGCATACAACAGCTAAATCATACTTAATATTTGCGTGGTAAATTAAATAACCAAGAAAGTTTAGAGATTATAGTGTTTACCTCATCAAAGTCATTCATCAGTTCAGCCATATCAGTGTATGAGGCCACTGTGATGCTTGAATTAGGGTAGTCCTTATTGTACTTGTTAAGCTTTAACTTCAGTATTAGCCTCTTCCCAACCAATATGTCAAGCTCATCAGGGAAATCATAACCAAGACCCTCCTAATACACATAACTCAATGGTTAAATATCAATACAACAGACAGAAAAGATGCATAGATAACAACAATTATATACCAACCTTTTCAAGCTTCAGTTTCAGTTTTGCACCCTTATTCCCCAGGAACTGAACAGCCAGTTTGTCAAAAAAAAACAACCATAGCTCTGCCAGTAGCATCTTCAACTATGTAGTGCACTTTCATCCTATATGGAATACAATAGGTAGGTTATAATTATCATACACATATTAAAAAACATAGTAATTCAACAAAAAATATGGTAAACATACTTGGTGTCCACAACAATCATCTTCCCCTTGCACATATTGCTACCGAAAGAGACCTTCCATCCAACAAATTTTGCCTTGCTACCACACCTATCACACCCATCATAGTACCAGCCATGCCTAGTGTCAACTTTGATGACTACACATTCAATTAGAATGTAGTCCTCCTGAAAATTACAAAGCAACCAATTAGACATGTCCCTGAACAGCTTATATATACTGTATAACTCAAGAATACCTACCCCTGCTTTGTCAGCTATCTCAAAAATATTGATCACAGGGTGGGTACAAATTAGGCTACCTACTGAAACATTTGAATATTGACTTGGACCACTTCCTGATATGGTACTAATAGTGGGTGATGGTAGCGTTCTAGCACTAACAGAAACATGGGAACAGATACTCATCAAGAAACACAAGCAGACTAACTAAACAAAATCATCATAAAATTAAAAAAAACCTCTAAATGAAGCTCTTCACTTTAGGGAACTTCATGTTAAATGCCACTTTAGCGGCATTGAATGAACTACAAACCTTAGTAGTCCCTGAACAAAAAAACAACCACATTCAAAAAAAATTTATCGGCTATAAACACTTAGTTAAACCACTCATATTCTCTTACTTTATCATATGAAATATAAACCAAATCCTTACCATCTTTAGCAAAACCAACCCTATATAGTTGTATAAGAATCACGACTGGTGCCTCCATCATCATAAAGTCATGCATGCATACATTAACAGCATATTCATCATATAAAACACAAGCCATACTGATCCCACTGTAATACCAGAAGAAAACCACATAAAGTGTTAGTAAAACGCATGAAAACAAATAGATCAGGTATCAAGCGTCCTTCTGGAATAAGCATGTATATATGACACACATCTCATCAGTTATAATCAGTCGCATCTTGTTCTTAATTTCATTGTTGACATGATATTCCTCAAGCGAACCAATTGATGTCACAAAGCCAATGACATCTGCAAAACAACAACAATAAGTTACATGGTCATTTTCTATACAATGTGTTTTTAAAACACAGTTGTACTATCAACTACATTTAAAATTTTATAAAGTACTACCAATTAGGTAATCAACAGTATTCTTCTTATCAATCTCAACAATATCAATAATTGGGAAAAACATGTAAGAGTACTCAGGGATTGGTGCTTTTAAACCAACTACGTATGTCTGACCACCCACAGTAATTTTGAATGGGTGGTTAGTAGCCCTATACTCCTTATTATTCTCAGTCACCACAAAGCTTGCCATAAAATACATACTTCCTTCACAAAGCTTGTCATCAAATTACGCAAACAGACCCTTATTGTGTATGGAAGCCTGGATTCTTGAACCTTCCGCATCTACTAGCAGCATTGAGATGCAGAAAGGATCATTGGGATGGTCTTTCTGGTACACATTCCATCTCCTAATTACCCTAACCACAACCTTCCACCTATATGTTGAGCCATCAATGTCCTTGAGCATTGACATATTGCATAGGGCCATAGCTCTCTGTATCAGAAGTATAGAAGTGGGTATAATAAGAAGAGTGAGCTGTAATACGTAATACTCAACCACATCTGCTTTAAAACATATAAGTCCCAACATGAAAGCATACAACCTTATTCCCTTCCTTTCATAAAACATAGAAGCTTCACACCTAAGAAGAGTGAGCTGTAATGCGTAATACTCAACCACATCTACTTTAGTATTTATAAGTCCCAACATGAAAGCATACAACCTTATTCCCTTCCTTTCACAAAACATAGAAGCTTTGCACCTTAGACCGACGGGATATGTAATTATCCCTAAAATTATCCCTAAAAATGCCTCAATAAACTAAAATGGTAGTGCATGCATCCCCAAATATAACATATTCAGCATAGCCATTGAAAACCCACCGGTTATCAACGTGAACCACCTTGAAAAGATCAGTTAAAATCTTCATTGAGTAAGCACACATCCATCTATATAAGCAGCCTCTAATCTATCTTTTCAACCTGACACGCTTGGCAGGAACACATATATTTATACAAAGCAATGCTCTATTGATTAAAACCAAAACACACAGGATAAAAAACTATCTGCCAGCATGTGAAAGATAATAATCCTTGGAACAGGTACACATCAACTAACAGGTTACCAACGTCACGATGATAAAGAAATACTTGGAAAAATATCATAATAATCATAGTTAGTGATAAATACCTTCACATTACAGTCTGACATCTCCGGGTATCGTATTTGTCATCAATTGAGCAACAATGAAATTTAGCAACCTAATCCAAATATAACCCTAGGAAACAAAATGAAACAACCACCACATATCTGCCTACTTAGCAACAGTGACAAAACTGGCATCTATTTTAATTAACATCGAAAGAATTAAAATGGAATACGCAGTAGGCCATACAACTTTAAAACTTCATGACGAATCTGAGGCACATAGGTTAAGATCTTTCCACATATTTTATATGACTACCCTGACATAGTCAGCCTCCAAATATTTACACCCATTTTAAATGACTACCCTGACATGGTCAGCCTCCAAATAATTGCACTTGACACAGTGACACAACACTGTTACTCAATCCTAAGGGCTACTATTCCATTTTTGGAATAAAAAGTAACTGTTTATTCAGTATGAGGTTTTGTTTTTGCCTATAAATGGGGCCTCAGGATTAGAGGATCTTATGACTTACAGAACAATCAGAGTGACACCATAAACAAATCAAAACTTAATGTCTCCCATATGGCAGAATATCTTACAATATACTGTACGTGAGGCTCGATATGTGATTGGTAGAAGACCTTTCCTATTGCTTTTCAGTCTGCCTACTTGTGAATGAATCTAGCGTTCCATAGAGCCCTACAACATTTTCATATCTTATACCTGGACTACCTGTCCTCTTATCATAGACATTAAAATGAAATTGAAAGAATAAACCAGTCTTGGATGCATACATCTCATTATTGTCTACAAACTCTCTCTTAGTAAATAGAAAGATAAAAACAACAATTTATCTGCAACACATTTGTACATTGATGAAACTCAAAAACCACAAGATAAAAATATAAGGTGGAAGGATCAGCACACACATCGAGTTGTAAATAATCACAATCTTCACAGATGCAACTAAAGTTATCTAAAGAAACAGGTAACTTCATATCTTTCCCCATATTATACACCACCCTGACACACTAAGCTACCAAATCTTAACAACTAATGCATTGACACAATACTTTTTACCTTGTGTCTTTCACAGTGCAACCCTGTGACACAACACTCTTCTTCAACACATTTGTCCATTGATGAAACTCAAAAACCACAAGGTAAAAATATAAGGTTGAAGGATCAGCACACACCTCGATTTGTAAATCATCACAACCTTCACAGATACAACTAAAGTTATGTAAAGATACACGTAACTTAAGATCTGCACAATACATTTAGTCAAGCCTAGGGGCTAATACTCCTTTTTTGGTTGGAAAGTTAAACATTTAGTCATTATGAGGTTCTGCTTTTTACTATAAACTGGGGCAATCTACTATAGGATCTTATGACTAACAAAATCGTCAGAGTGACAACACAACCAAATCAAAACTTTATGTCTGACATGTGGCAGAAGATAAAGCAGTATACTGTATATGAGTGTATAAATCACAGTATACATTCTGAAATAGTCATCGATAGCTGCATAACCTTTCCTCATCATCCTTAAACATCCAAGTGATGGGTATCACTGATGAATACTTAGGATTGCAACTTATTAAGTCCACGCCCAAACCGCCCATCAACTTTCCCATTGCTTTTTACTTTTTTTACAACATTCCATGAAGCACACAATTCATTAATGACTATCAACTCTTAATAATAATTTACTTATGATATACAATAAAACTTATCTTGCAAGCTATTTTTTTACAACTATCTCGAATCCTAATTAAACATAAGAGTTAGTTAAAAGGTCCACCGTACCCCTAAGCTTTTTCAGTTATTTAAACTATGCAAACTTATGATAAAAACATTGGCTGTATGTGAGGCTTCAAGTTCACTTCTGCATTTAGTGTATGATAGTCGCTTGCAACTATGGTTCTTTACTTCTGCATTTAGAGTATGAGAGTGGCTTACAGTTGAATGAATCTGATAAAACTGATGTGGGTATTTAAATGACGATGTAGCACACAATTCCTTACCAGGAAAATTTACTTATACTAAAACACATAACATGTCGCAGTAAGTAATGGTCTTAATACATTGTCATTAATAATCACCTTGTTGCTTTTGAACATCTAACAAAAACGATCTCTATTACATGCTGCTACACTAAATAAGCATACCATTTCCTTAAACTACAAAAAATAGGAACCAAATTTACTACTACTAAATAACATAATGGTTTACTAACATACATGTAGGTATGAAATATACTGCACCATATATGGAGTTACATAGTACATAACCAACCACTATACTGTGTATATTTGGAACCTTATGGATTTTTAAAACCACTCCATTTTATCAAAATGACCACACACCCTACATGGAATGATCTTCAAATCATACTTGCTTTTGCAAGCAACTCCCTCCTCAGAGGAATGATTTCATCAAAGGTAGGGTTCCAAAAAATCCTTGTTGCATAGTTATAGCTTACAATCGAAAAATCATCTGCACAAGGGATTAAAAGTATAAGCCATTAATTCCTTACTATACTCATGATTGCAACAACAAAATTACTGTGTATTATACATACCTCCTTCATTCTTAATAAGACCATATTGGACAACCAACACCAGTTGCTGCATTGCATTAAAATGCTGATATTCTAACCATGACTAAACCACACTGTCACCTTGCAACTGCACATTTAACCTATTTGATCTGAGCAAAATGAAATGTTATTAGTACTACTTCTATTTAACTTCCATGAATGTATGAACAATTAAGTATTGAACAACTCAACTGCTTGTCCTCCATCTGGAAAACTAACTCCTGCGTAATGAGACCATAAACTCACTCCCAACCAAAATAAATAGTAGAAGACAGAATCCCACAAATGTCTGGAATAACAGCAACCAAATATATAAGTACACACTAATTATACAAACGAAAACCCCACAAACACTGTCACCCACGTTAATATAAAAAAAAGTATTCTTCACCAGTTGCACATGATGAATACATCAAACCCCTTCGGATGTCAGCAACATCGACCATCTTGAACCCATGCTCAGGGGTTTCAACAATATACTCATCAACTTTTGTATTTGCGAGGGCTACAATATGGTATTTGTGCTGAAACCCTTGACAACCCTCTGCCACTATGAAGTCCTTGAAGTAAAAAACTTTGCCTATCTTTAAAACATTGGCTAAACGATCAATAACCTCATCAGTACCCAAGCGAACTATCATCCTTGATCCCTGTGTTTTTCCAAACAATTCAAATATTATAAAACCGAAAAAATAAAAAGCCACTAGAACACACCTTCTCATCAAACACAACAATATCAGCTGATAAAACCATCTTCAGGTAGCAAAAATCCAAGTCATACAAGTCATAATCAGTACGTGGGAATGAATGATCTACTTAACAAATATTCTCCAAGCAGTTGAACCAGATGAGATGCTATCAAGATGACTGTATGGTCCGACCATGGTGTCAACGTCAGGAAAACAGGTATTAGGGGTGAGTGTCTGAGAATGAGAACCCATGTATTTATAATGAACCACCTTAAATGAACCCTAACAACATGTTGCTATTTTTACATAGGTTGCATGCAACACAAACCACATGCTCCTTTTTTTTTACTACATTTAGTATATTTGTATATTTATCTTCTTCATTTCGTTTGCACTGTTTAGTTGATAAATCATGACTTTATCCGCTGGATCTCCAACCTTGCAGATAAATATGGATCGGGTAAAGGTTCAACTACATGTACAAATGAAGAGTAACCACCTAGACGGAGCCACTTTGCTAATAGTCTAAAAAGCAACTAAATAAAGCACTATTGGAGCCACATTTCTATTCAACTATATGACACGAAGCCAGAGGCAAGCTGTCACTGTTCATATGAATAGTGAAATAAGAGAGAAGCCACCGAAAACACTGGCTTGGCTCAGCTACTTGTCATGCAGATTTAATATAGGGATTATTACAATGCATTGTAAAATTGAGAGTTTGAATATATGCAAAACTTATTTTGAAACATGTTTAAAATTGATATTCATACTAAACATGGTGGAAGTCAATAGGTTAATATATATATATATATATTAGAGTGCTTCAGCTATGGAGAGCATGTTGAACAATAAAGTTAACATGTTGAAGAGTTTTTCTAAGAGCAAAAGTCATAAGGGTGAAGCATTATCTAAATAGGTTTAGCATAATAGAACACAATGATTTCACTATTGACCAAGAGATAATCTTAACTCTTAGAGTTGTTTCTTTGAAGAATAGGAGCATTCAAGTCAAGGATTCAAGTACAAGATACTAGTTACTCAGAGATAGATTATATCAATTGTCATTGTATTTGAGCAACAAACCAAATACAAAGGATGTAATATGCTGAATTTTTGGACTAAAGGCTTGAGAATAAGCTCGGATTGAGTAGATTGTTGAGCCCTAGATTAGCAAGTGTCCTAAGAATGCATAAGAAGCAGAATGGCTTATAGAAATTGCACTCATAATAGAATAAGAATTTTAGTACGAATTAGTCAAAAGAAAATACCCGATTCGATTTGGATATGTCAGTATGACGTAAAACCTAATCCGAATCTAAAGGAAAAGGGAAGTAATGTCTAGAAAGAATTAAGAAAGAGAATTGAAAGAATTAATATTGTCATAATCAAGGGCAAAAGAGACAATTTCCACTTGATCTTGAGGTCAAAATTGGAATGTAAATTAAAGGGCTAGGATTGGCTCTTCAAAAGTAAGAAGTAATTATGAGAATAGAAAATTAAATTTATTCTCCCTTAAGGCCACAAAAATATTCAAATAAACAGGCAAATAAAGAAAAGAAGTGTTTAGTCAAAAAGTCAAATTTTACAACTTAGAAAATTATGGACCACTGACAAGGCAAATTAAGGCAATTAGTCAACAATTTCTCTTCCATTTGACAGCCCAATTTCATCCAAAAAGAGGAGAGAATAGGAAAAGTCAACACAATTAAAGAAGAATTTACCACACATGGTATGGTAAATTCATTTGTCTCGTACAAGAAGAGTAAATGATAGCCACATGTTATTTCCTTTTCCCTTATTTCTTTAGGCCATTTTTGGCCAAGCCTTTAAGTGGCCAAGGAAGAGAAAAATCAGATTATTTCTCTCTCTTCCTCATACATACAAGTCGGCCAAGCAAGGCCAAAATAAACAAAAGAGAAGACAAGAACAAAAGTAAGGTGTTTTACTTCTTTTTTCACCTTCCAATCACCTCTCTTGCTCTTAAAGGGAGGTGTTTTGAGTCATTTTACAAGAGCCAAAGTTTGATAATTAGAGAAAGAGCTTGGGAAAGGCAAAGAGGTTAGCTGTAGCTTTATTTTGAGCTATGTATTGTGTGATTTGGTTGAGTTTTATGGTTGGTTGTTGCTTCTTTATTTTGTCAGTTGAAAAGGGTATTTTTAGGGTTCTTAATGATTTATCTTGTAAATGATTTTACTTGGTGCCAAATGATTATTTAAAGGAAGATAAGTAATCAAAACATGAAACTTGTGATTTTTGGTCATAAGAGACTATTTTCGTCCAGAAGGCAGAATTGAAGTTAGATGTTTGATTTTGGTATTTTTGAGGGTTCTAGTGGATTCTGCATAAGAAGTTGTGTGGGAATAGCCTTTGGTCCAGAATTTAGAGATCTCGGATTAAAAACCTTAAAATTAGAACTTTAAGACACCAAGGTCAACACTGCCAGATTTGAAGTAGTAAGGTTGTGATGTATTTTTACTGACTAAATGAAGTCCAATGCTCATGAGAATTTCCAAATTCAAAGTAGACATCCCAAGATTTAATTTGATATAAAGAATGCAAAATTTGGATAAGTAGGAAGTGAGTTAAGATTTTTGAAAGTTAGGCATTGAATTTGGAAATTGTCATGTAGCAGTCAATAGTTTGACATTTTTGTAAAGGACCAAACTTTATCCAATGGCCATGATATTTTCCATAATCTAATATTGAGCTTTAATTTGATAGGTAATTTGTGGCAATTGAACAAGTACACAAAAATTTATGATTTGATGAAGTTAAGCATTAATTCTAGAAAGACATTTATGGTAGTGATGGTTAATTGAGAAGTATGGGTTTTTTTTTCGTGACACTAGCAGAGATAGATATTTTTTCTTTAAAGTAAACTTAATAAGGGTTACACGCAGCTTTGAACCACCTTATTTGAATGTTCTAGAATTATTTACAATTTTTCAAATTTGGTTAGTAAAGTTGGTAGATTGGGTCAAACCTACGAAATTATGGCATATAAAGTAATTTGGCCAATATGGGCCCAAATATAAGAGCCATGTCCTAAAGGCCTATGTAGCCACATTGGACATTCATTTATCATGGCTCTATTGTATGGTTATGTACCTAGGGCCATGAGATGACAAGGAAGAAGAATGGGAGAATTTCCAAACAACTTTAATGGTTAGAAGAAAAGGTACAAGAAGGGAACTTGAAGACAGAAGGTAGGGAACTTTCCTAACTTATATAACTTGATATGTGTGCTTGTGTGTTGATGTGTTAGTTGCTTTGATGAATTGTATGAAGGATATATTAACGAGTGAAGCTCTATTTTACTTATACTATGGCCATTAGTGTAATGTGTTAAACATTGAGCATGCCTATATGTGATTATGTGGGCATAAATTTATGTAACCAAGCATGTCTTGCACAAAGCATTTCTTGTATGCATTTGTTAACACTGTTCGCTACTAGGATTCTCATGAATCTCACTCTCCCTCATCAACCATATAGGTAGGTAAGCTCATAAGAGAAATGCAGGAAGATATGTAAGAAGAAAATTTGATGGTGAATTAAAGATTAGTATGAGATAATTAGTCATGTGTAAAGTATCACTGTATGAGAATACTTGTATGAATATGCCTAGTTGAATAGTCTGGAGGGAGATGTAAATGAATGATTTAAGAATCAGCGAAAAATGAGCAACAATCACTCTGATTGAATTAAATGAAGATAAGAATAGACAAGTAATAATAAAGTTGGGAACTGCTAAAAGACGCTTATGAAATATTTGAAATTTTCAAAAATACCCACTCAATTATAGGTATGAATCTTGTCTTGAGGTTGGGAATGAAAGAGTTGTGAAAAAGAATATCATTTAGTTTTTTAAATTCGTTTAGTAAAACTCATCTGATCAATTTCAGAAATAAGGTGTTACATTTATGGTACTAGAGTAGTGATTCTGTCAATAGAAATGTTTGCTCAGACGTAAAGGTATAGTTAAAACAAGGGGTTCTAACTATAGGTTATATTGTCTGCTCATGTGAACATTATGGTGATCCTCTGTTAGTGCTACTGTATCTGGGAGTTACAGATAGAAGAGGAAACTAAAGAGTTAGACTACCCTTGTTTATAAATCAGTTTATAGAGGAAGAAGAAGAGCTATGATGATAAATATCCTAAGAAAAAAGGGGTATGAGCTCTATTAACGATAAGCTTAACGGCGAAAGAATCCACCGCCAGTAGGATTGAGGCTCTAGAGATAGATGAGGTAGCATAGGATTCAGATTCTATTGCTAACTCAAGAGCCCATGATATTAGGATAGAATGTGATTTAGATCCCCACCCTATGTTGTAGGAATAGATATAGGAGTTGCACCAAGAAGTTGGTACTGTTTATATTTCCTCGTAGGGACTGTACCTAGCATATCTAGGGAGGCTGACATGTCATACTAGGATTGAGGTATGTATGGGCTACTAATTCCTTGTAACAAATGGCATTGTTCTAGCAAAGATGCCCCATATATGATGCAAATCCTGGTTAATCATACTCATGCAAGAGAAATCCCAGGATGGGTGGCCCCTTGGGAAGCACCTTGGAAATTTGAAACTTTTGATTAAAGGTTTAGAATTTTGATCAGAAGATCTTAGATGACATAAAGAATGATTAGAGGCATGGAGATGATGAGGTAGGTATTGATCTTTAATCCAAACCATTTCTGTTGCAGTAAGTACTGCTAAGAAAAGTTCATTTGATGGGGTTATGGAAACTCGAGGCATAGTGATTGTTTTGAGCTTTCTCCGTGCTAAGTAATGATCCTTAGTAGCACCATGGTGTTACATGTATATAGGTATGATATACAGTGATGTATGATTAGTGGTCATTATATCGTATATCAATCCTAGAGAATTTGATCTAATGGTACTGAAGGATGAGGATAGGTTTGAATCAGATCTAAGCTGAAATAGTTCTTAAGTCTAAATGTGAATAAGGTTACACTATAGTTCTATTTCATGATGGAAGTTTGAACCTTGTGGATAGTGTTGAACTTAGTAAGTTTTAAGGATATAATCTGAATACTGGGAAGGTTAGAATAGGAGTTATTGATCATGATTCTTAGCATACCTATTGGGTATAATTGAGAAAAAAGATTTCCGATTTGTATAAGGTCAAGGTTTTGGCGTTAGTGATGAACGCAAAAGTTAGATGTCTACCTAACATCCAGAGAGGAATTACCAAGTAAACCGTAACCCAAGAATCAACTATTAAGTTATAATTCCTTAAAAATTTGAGATGGCCCATAGTGGGTCAAGGTATTTAAGCATGAATGCCCGAATGATATAGAAATGATGTGAGGTACTAGAATATGGTACAGAAATGTGTGAGGTTTTTTGTGGCTGCTAGTTGCTAATCTTGTATAAGAAAAAATCTTAATAATAGAATATTCCTTTAGAGTTGTGACTGTGCTTAGAGCTAGACGTTATCAAAAGTTCATATAAAATGAACTCAATTGAGATGGCAGAAATCATATTACAAACTGCTAGAGAAGAGTGACCTTATAAGATATGGATTCCCGTTATAATGGTACCTTGTATCAGAGACGACCAACTAGAAATAGCTACCTATAGAGGATTTCGATCAGAGAGGGCTACCTAGAGAGAGTTTTGATCGGGGAGGGCTACCTACGGAGAGTTCTGATTAAAGAGAACTACCTACAGAAAGTTCAGACTAGAGAGGCTGACCAGTTAGGTGACTGAGTGAAGCATCGAGTGTAGTACCATGGCATGGAGACACAGTGACATAGAACCATAGTATGCAACCTGACAAATCCTAATTTTATTTTATAATTTTATATTTTATTTGGGGATTTTGTTATAATAATTTAGCTTAAAATGCCTTATTTTTGCTTAATTGAAATTAAGAGTAAATATATTAAATTGTGACTTAAAAGGGCAAAATTGTCAAAATAATTGTAATTACTCTTAATCATTGATTTTTGTTGAAAGCATTTGATGTTGATTAAATTGTTTTCAATTGAAAATTTGGATTAAAATTGAAAATGGCAGTTTTGAGGCTCGAATTTGAGAATGACATTTTGGTACCACGAATTTCAAAAATGATAAAATGATCATCACAGAACTTCTGCATTTTGACAGCCTTTAGGTCAGCTCTTTCATCATTTTATATACCCAATTGCAGAGCATCACTGGAGGGGGCGAAAAACGCGAAATCACAGAGCCGCAGCACAACCTCTCATTCCCTTTACTTTCTTCTTCCTCTCTCACCGGTGGCACCGTCCACCACCACTACAGCCGCCGGTGAGCATCATCCTGAACTACAGCCGCGGCAAAGAAGCATCTTAGAACTGGATTGGAGGAGCTGGAAACGGTCGGGATTCAGAGAGAGGGGGCTGCAATTTAGATCAGGAGCATGGGAGCTGAACCAGAGGCGTGAGCGGTGATCTTCACGCTCAGCACCATCTTCGCTTCATCTCAACACCATCGTCGGCATCTTGCTACTGTCAAGTTCGAGCTGCAGCGAAGGAATAGCAGAGAAATAGAGTGCCATGAGTTTTGAGTTGTCGTTAGGGATCTAAAAGAAGAGCTACCATCAATTAACCACCACACCACGTAATCCCTTCACTGACTGTCTTCACTCAATTCAACCGCAAGCAGATTTCATTTCTTCTCTCTGGTTTCATATTGTCATAACTGTAGTTTCTCTGTTCTGTTAGTTGTTCCATTTGAGATCATTGATTTATCTATACCCATTGTTAATTTGTCAAGTTTAACTGGTGTTCTCATGGCTGAGGCTTTGAAATTGTTTGGAGATGCCTTATTGATGGTTGGCAGTGGCTAAATTTCCAACTCTTGAAGATGGAAGCTAAGGGCTTGAGTTCTAAGTACTACAAAGGGGAGTTTTATGTTTTAATCCATTTGTTTAGCTTTGTAATTATGATTTTCTGTCTTGGAGATTGTATTTATATTGCTAGACCTTTGCTACTTGGTTAAATACTTAGTTTGGATTAATTTATGATTTAAATTAGTTGATGTTGAACTTTGTGCTCATCAATATATGTGGTTACATATATGTTTAAATTAGTTGATGTTGAACTTTGTGCTCATCAATATAGTTTTGGACCTTATTTCCAACCATGTGTGCCTCTCCAAGATTGGCGAATTCCAGAAACCAATGACTCGTACTATAAATAAGGAGCGGTCACACAAGGACACCTTTTCCAATTGCACGACCTCTATAATGAGATCAATGGAGCAAGGAGATAAAGAGCCTGCAAGTTTGGCCAAGGACTTTGAGCGTCTCACTCAGCCATCACAAGAAGCAGAGCGATGGAAGAAAGATGTTGAACAATTTAAGAAAAATATAGAGTTGCTTTCACAAAAGATTTCTAAGTGCAACACTCCACAAGAGACCCTTTCTCCATTACCTCCATGTAATCCACCCACTCAAGCCAAAAAAGTCAAAAAGGTGCGCTTTCAACTTCTAGAGGAGTCTTCCTTTCCTGTCGAGGAGGAACAAGGAGTCTAAGCTCAAAGGTCAAATGCCACTTCACAAGTGGAAGACTTTAAACCTCTGGTGCCTATTCTCACACAAACATATGAAGTGGAGCAAATTCAAAATAGTATTGAAGAGTCTTCCTTACCATTCGGTAATGATCTTATCCTTATAGAAGTAGACTCTCTTACTACTTTAACTAATAAAGCAATTCATGATTTGAGTGATGATGAGGTGGATGAGGAAATCATTGTTGAATCCCCTCAACTGTTTGAAAATGTAATTGCTCCACCCATTAGTTTAAGTAGTAGTGATTTGATTGTACCTATTCATGACTATGCTCATTCTTCTTTGTGTGATGCTTTAACTGTTGAAAATGCTTCTCTTCATAGTACTAGGGATGATTGCACTCAATTAGATGATATATCTTCATGTTCTTGTGCTGAAGATCATATTTGTGTAGATTGTTATCATGAAAAATGCCACTTGCTTGTTGAGTTTCGAAAGAAAGCATTAAGCAAAGTGGTTGATTCTACCGTTCATCTTGATGCATCTCCTTGTACTATTGATGTTTCTAAGCATGACACTTGTGATGTTGAATCTTGTGTGGATGCTAATGTGATTGTTGTGAATGAAAAAGACCATTGCCTCGAAAAAGATCTTTCTTTTGATTCCAATGAGTTGCTTAATAGTATCATAAGGGAAAATTCAACTGTTTTGATTGATAATATTACAAATGAAATTGATTCTTTCCATATGATTCTTTCTTGTGATTTACCACCCGACATAGAAAAGGAAAATGATTCTTTTGAAAGTTCAAAAGTGTTGGGTGGTAATGATTTGAAAAATTCTCCTTCTTCTTCCACTCTCTTCCCTTCCATCTCTTGTGATTGCAATGATGATGTGGTGTACCCCAACACTAAGTTGGATTCCGCACCTTCCACTTTACAAAGACAAGAGAATTTAACTATTTGTTTGATTCCTACTGATGGGAGTACCATTGATTTCCTTGGATGTGATAGTTACTTGGAGAGTTTGGAACTTAATATGCCTTTACTTCACTTGAAAGCTCTCTTTATTTCTATTTTTGGATGGAATGCTGCTGGTTGTCTGTCTTCTTTGCAGATACATTCTTGGAAAGGACGTCGGAGGAACCAACATCCACCGTATATCCTTGAACCTTTTTCGATTGATCCTGAGCCACCTCCACCAAGGAAATTCAATATTGGAGAAGATGTCTTCAATGACAAATGCATGCTTCTCATCAAGGATGAGAACTTCTCCTTCAAATGACTCAAGATTCTCTAACACAGGTTGTCTCTTTCCTCACTTGTTTTCTTCCTGATTCCTATGATTCTTTTAGCTTAATTGTTGTGTGAGGAAGATAAGTGTGGGGGAGAGACATAATCTAGTAGTAAAAGGTAGAATTTCTTTTGTTCTCCACCCCCTTAGGCTTTGAGCTCTTGTCATTCCTTTGCTTTAGGTTTTGCATTGGGGACAATGCAAGATTTAAGTGTGGGGGAGAGATTAGGATTTAGGTCTTGAGTGCTTCATTGTGCCTTATTGCAAAAATGTGTCATTTTCAAAAAAAAATTGATCCAAACCACACTTTTAAAGTTTTGCCACTCCTTGTTTTAGGAATTTGTCTAAATACTTATGGGAATTGCTTATGCTCTTGGTTGATTTTTAATGAATTGATTTGTTATTACTCTTAGGGTTAGCATTTGGATTAGTTGAGTTAATGCATTTTGATTAGGCTAATGTTCAATTAATCTTTGTGAATGTGCATTTGAGAAGAAAACCTTTGTTGGAAGGATTTTGAGCCTAATTATCATTCAGTAATGTGTGTTTATTATCTATTCTAGTGTACCTCTAGAACTTGTTTAAATTCTTTTTCAAAATCACATTTGCATTTAGATTAATGAATATGATAGGGGCATTCATTTCATCACCCTTTATCCCTAACACAAACCCTATACACTAATCCATTGTTAACCCTCTTTGAGCCCTTCACATTCTAAATTCCATCATTTATTAACAAGCACTATGTATGAATCCTATTTGCATTAGATTGGCATCCAAATATCATTGCATTGCCATTAATATTGTTGATATGAAGAAATGCCATTTACGTACGTTATATGTGAAAAAAAAAGAATTAGAAGAAAAAGCATGAAAAAAAAAAGAAGGAAAGAAAGAAAAAATATATCATAACAAAATATATAAAAAATTGATAGAAAAAAAAAAGAAAGAGAGAAAAAGAAGAAATAAAAAAATAAGGCATTTGTTTTGATTGGCAAGAAAATGTGGTTATTTGAGCTTAAAGAAAAAGTGGATGCCATTTTATACTTTCGTACAGGCATAGTACTTGTTGTTTGATTATCCTTTCCATGAGACCATTTCCATCATTTTAACCCTTTTAAAAGTCCCTTTGATTCATGAGTCTAGGTGCTACAAAGTGATGGAGAGAGTAGAATTTTTACAAGCATATGGTAGGATCTAGTCTATTTGGTATTGAGTGAAATTTCCTATACCTGTGAGAGGAGTTAAACACTTAAATCCTTCAGTGTTCTCATATATACATTTCTTTGATTAATTGTGCATTAATCTAATCCCTCTATATTACCTCATGCTAAAACTTGTGTTAGCTTCATTAGTGATTATTGATTAATTCATTAACTCCAACCTTGATCATTTAAAGTTTTCATTTGTGTTTCGTTTTGAATTAATTTACGTTTTGCCCAGGAGTGCAAAAGTTTAAGTGTGGGGGAATTGACAAATCCTAATTTTATTTTATAATTTTATATTTTATTTGGGGATTTTGTTATAATAATTTAGCTTAAAATGCCTTATTTTTTCTTAATTGAAATTAAGAGTAAATATATTAAATTGTGACTTAAAAGGGCAAAATTGTCAAAATAATTGTAATTACTCTTAATCATTGATTTTTGTTGAGAGAATTTGATGTTGATTAAATTGTTTTCAATTGAAAATTTCGATTAAAATTGAAAATGGCAGTTTTGAGGCTCGAATTTGAGAATGACATTTTGGTACCACGAATTTCAAAAATGACAAAATGGTCATCACAGAACTGCTGCGTTTTGACAGCCTTTAGGTCAGCTCTTTCATCAGTTTATATACCCAATTGCAGATCTTCACTGGAGGGGGCGAAAAACGCGAAATCACAGAGCCGCAACACAACCTCTCATTCCCTTCACTTTCTTCTTTCTCTCTCGTCGACGGCACCGTCCACCACCACTACAGCCGCTGGCGAGCATCATCCTGAACTACAGCTGTGGCAGAGAAGCATCTCAGAACTAGATTGGAGGAGCTGGAAACGGTCGGGATTCAGAGAGAAGGGGCTGCAATTTAGAGCAGGAGCATGGGAGCTGAACCAGAGGCGTGAGCGGTGATCTTCACGCTCAGCACCATCTTCGCTTCATCTCAACACCATCGTCGGCATCTTGCTACTATCAAGTTCGAGCTGCAGCGAAGGAATAGCAGAGAAATAGAGTGCCATGAGTTTTGAGCTGTCGTTAGGGATCTGAAGGAAGAGCTACCATCAATTAACCACCACACCACGTAATCCCACCACTGACTGTCTTCACTCAATTCAACCGCAAGCAGATTTCATTTCTTCTCTCTGGTTTTATATTGTCATAACCGTGGTTTCTCTATTCTGTTAGTTGTTCCATTTGAGATCATTGATTTATCTATACCCATTGTTAATTTGTCAAGTTTAACTGGTGTTCTCATGGCTGAGGCTTTGAAATTGTTTGGAGATGCCTTGTTGATGGTTGGCAGTGGCTAAATTTCCAACTCTTGAAGATGGAAGCTAAGGGCTTGAGTTCTAAGTACTACAAAAGGGAGTTTTATGTTTTAATCCATTTGTTTAGCTTTGTAATTATGATTTTCTGTCTTGGAGATTGTATTTATATTGCTAGACCTTTGCTACTTGGTTAAATACTTAGTTTGGATTAATTTATGATTTAAATTAGTTGATGTTAAACTTTGTGCTCATCAATATATGTGGTTACATATATGTTTAAATGTAATTCTTTTAATTCTCTATTATCTTGCATGGTATTGTTGAAATATTGAGTTGATTTTGGAGTTGCATTGAACCAATTACATTAATTAATTTAAATCACACACTAAGAGTGCTTAATAGCACCTCTAGAGTAGGGGTTCCTCTCTTTTGGTGCTAGACTCATCGATTGATGGGGTTTGGTATTTTAGAAAACTTAGTGATTTCATAAATTGTATACAAAGTGGTTTTTACTAGTGTTTTAAGAAGTGATTATTTTCTAGGTTTAGGAATAATCATTGATTAATGCACTAGACTCAACGGTGTTTGAGGTTTGGTATTTTGAGGGACTTTGGTTGCAATTACTAGTGTTTTGTATTGAGTTTCGGTTAGAGGGGTTAAACCTTGTCTGATGTGGAAGTGTTTAATCAATCTAACTCAAGCTAGCTCAAAGGGTCTTTTGGGCATTTTTGACTAAGCTAGTAAATCGAACTCCCATTATCATTAGATGAACTATAATTGCCTTTGCAAGCCATTTTCAAGAGATTCACTTCATCCATTTCATTCCACCTATCATTTTATATCCAAAAATACCAAAAATATTGTAGTGTAGGCATTCACATTTTCATGCAACCTATTTGATATTTAAAAAGCTAAAAATCATTTTTAAATTGGTTTATATTAATCATCATACTTAGTTGCTAGGTAATTAATAAAAGGCTCTTCGAGAGACGATATGGGATTGTACCCTTTATTGCAATCCTTGGTTTAAATTTTGAAGAGGTTACCAAGGCATAAAAGCCAATAAAGCCTATTTCTTCACAACCGCTGTGACATCGAACCATAGAGTGAAGCTGCCATGACGTTGAAAGGTAGAGTAGAGCTATGGGAACATTGACTCTCAATGGTGGTGCATTATAATGAGTCCTATATCAAATAGGTTACCTTTAAAGGAGGGTTTTTGTGACCCGGTTAATCACTATAGGGTTCTCCAGTGCCTTATGTAAAAAGAAAGGTGAGAAAGTAAATTAATGAATAACAGGCTCGACAGTTTAAAGGAAAGCAACTCTTGCTCACGTATCTTATATAATGATTCTACCATCGGATATATTCTTATTATGAATATATGGTGGATAGTAAGACCTAATAAGTACTTAGAATATGCAGGGTGGTTGCTCGGAGCCTATTTCATATGTAGATGCTCAGCTATGGAAAATTCCTGTTATGTATGAGTGGAATCTCGGGGCCTATTGCACGGGTGAACACTTGGGGCCATGGAAATTTCTTTTATGTACAGGTGGAAGCCTCAGGCCTATTACACAGGTAGAAGCTTGGCGTCACAGAAACTCTTTATATACTAGGGACACTCTGGAGCCATATGGATTGTCTTACATCGGAGACGATCAGAGGCTATATGACTTGTCTTGAGCCTGGTGGACACTTGGGGGCCATGTGACTTGTGGGACTAATAGTTCAATGGTTGTCGTTATGCAATATGCTAACGTGCCGAATGCTCTTGTGATGCTTTTTGTGATAATAGTTTATTTAGCATGCTTTTGAAATGTTACATAAGTATATGAATGGCTTGGATAGCAAGAGTTAAAACCCCAGGAGGTATTCTGAATACCTAATAGACTATGTGTCCTGAGGTAGTTAGTCTCGATGGGTATTCAGCAAAGATGATGGACTAAATGTCCTGAGGCCATAAGACCTGATGAATTAATAAGTCCTTAGGGGGCAAATGTTATGTGTTTAAGAATTGTGACGAGTGGAGGCTCAAGGCGGTAAGACCTGGTATGCAAGTTTGCATAAGGTAGTGTCCCTGGGCTGTAAGACCTGTATACCTAACATTGTGGTTGTTACTTAGCACTGTGGTATTGGACTAGTGAGTCCAGAGAATGTGTTAGGATGGTTGCTCAATGTGCATCAAATGATTTATTTTGTTTCTACAAAAAGGGCTACCTGTAGGCTGTAATGGATAGGAAACTTGTAGGGTTAAGCCGCTGGTATTTTATGTTGCTTCTACGTAAAGGGCTACTAGTATGTGGTATTGGCTAAGAAACCAAAAGTATGGAGCTGCCAGTATTTTGTGGCTGCTCAACAGCAAGGGCTACCTGCGGGCTATACTGGATAGAAAACCCATAGTATGGAGCCGCCGGTATTATGTGTTTCTTCTACGAAAAGAGCTACCTACAGGCGATACCCGTACTATGAAGCCATCGGTATTTTGTGTTGCTTTTATAGAAAGGGCTACCTACGGGAGGTCTGAATAGAAAACCCATAGCATGGAGCTGCCAAAGAACTTGATAGTATAGATATTAGAGCTCGTTTGCCAGAAAGTAAGATTGTAATTGCCTGAGGGACTGTATGTCCTGTGGTTGTCGAATGCTGACTAATTGATTGTTGATAGATGATTTATGTTGCATGCTCTAGGAGCATTGTATATGAAAGAAATAGATTAAAAATGACTTGTGTGGCAAGCTTATTGAGCTGTCTATAAGATGGATAGACATAGTGTCTAGAATGATTCTCTGACATATAAATGTTCAAAATTTTGAGGATGAAATTTATTGAACTGGGGGATAATTGTAATATCCTAAATTTTGGGACTAGAGACTTGAGAATAAGCCTGAATTGAGTGGATTGCTAAGCTCTAGTTTAGCAAGTGTCCCAAGAATGCATAAGAAGCAGGTTGGCTTATAGAAATCGCTCTCGAAATAGAGTAAGAATTTTGGTGCGAATTAGTTGAAAGAAAATACCCAGTTTCTCAAGTCTCCATGACCTTACCAACTTATCTTCCCAGGGGGTCACCCATTCTGAGATTTCCCTGAGCTAAGCATGCTTAACTTTTGTGTGCCCGTGCAAAAATGTAGATACAGGCTATAGCTACTACTGACCAGCAGTACCCTGAGACTACCCTTGTCTCAAATATCGTGCCTACTGTCACTGGGCATCAATATATAGTACATAGTCTACACATTGGCTTTGGCCATACCCACTTCCCCAAGTCTCACAATTTCCTTAGACTTTCCACAGTTCAGTACTACACTACTTGCAACCCTTCAGATATTCGTTGATCTCTCAAGCCTAGTTCAGAGACTGAGAGGATTCACTCCTTTGGTACCCCTGTCCATGCATATGTCCTCTCACTATATAATTAGGACCATATTAGTATAATATCCTATTGGCAGAACTGATTGCACTAATACCAAAAATGTCAGACGGTGACTCTACACAGGCACTAACCTGGTAGCCCTTTCTGGTGGCCATCTAAGGCAACCTCAGCAGCTAGTTCAATGCCCTGCCTCTTGACCAAGGACTGGCGCATCACACAGGTGCCCCTATACCTAGTCATTCCCTCTAGCCAAGGCAATAATAGGTTGGCTGTCCCCTATTGCTTCGCCACATATGATGCGATCCAGCAAGTTGTGTCAAATTCAAGCGATCCTTTGTAAATACCAAGTGGACTAATCACAAGAGCAAGAGCCAAACAAATTAAGGAAGCATTAAATGGGCTAGTGCAAGGTACTTGGACAAAGCAAGTAGCAATTGGATCAAAGCTGGACAAAAATGCTGAAACCGTCACTAACTTCATATAGGCTGCAAATAGAGATATTGATCAAGTTTTAGGCTTGCAAACTTGAAACTAAATAGCTTGGACCAAGTACTGCACATAGGAGAACTCATTTGGGCCTAAATAAGCACATTTGGAGCCTTAATTTCCTGACTATATTTTCTTGAAGTTAGGTGTGCGAAAATCAACTGGTGGCAAATTTGACTTTTGTTTTCTTTAGTATGTTGTATTTGATTTTTCAACTTTCTTCTAGATTGTATTAGACTTTTGTGTTTATTGTAATGACTTTTAGGTTTCCTAGCACATGGTTTTACAATTTGTATTGGTTGTTCTCAAAATTGCACTTATTGCAATTAGGTCATATTTTCCTATAAATAGTTGGTGCTTCTTTATTTGTAACACACAATTCAGATTTGAATCATAAATGAAAGTTGCACTTTTGCACTTTGTTTCTTGATATTGGATTCTCTCTAAGGATTCTTTTTAGAACTAACAAACTTATCAAGGCTTGATCAACCTTTTGGAATTTTTCCAACACTTCGGGTCCTTGTTTTTTCGTGTTTAAGGGTTCAAATGGATCATCGATCTGTGTTTAGCTTTCTTGGGGTATGTATATTTCAGAATTGGTTGTGGGTTTGTGGGATCGTGGGATCTTCCCTTGTGGGTTCGCACCAACTTATCACACTGTAAGAACCCCCAATCACTATGGTAAATTAAGCTATCTTAATAAATACCTCTAATACTAAAAATGTAATACCCCGCCTTACAAGTCACTTATAATCGATGTTAATCAGAGTAGCAACTTCTCAGTTCGGTAGGCACACAGGAATAATATAAATATTCTGATATAATGATACAAGGTACTTGATTACATTATAGGTTTTCCTCACAGGGTCTTATACATAATACTTACAGACCCTAAAATAATTAAAAGGGTCCTCGATAACCAATAGTCTTGCTTGATCCATACCTGAACCATGAGTTGCCGATAAGTATGCCTTTACCACTTGAGCTACTGTTTGATGCTGAAAACTTTATATATTTATGGAAAGGGTGAGTTTTGAAAGAATCCCAATAGTGACATGCAATTAGTCATATAAAATGTGACAGATAAATATGCCATACATCATGTAATGCAACATAACAATATTCATATAGTGTATGAAAGAAAGAGTTACTACCTGAATTGCCCTTTCCTGCTCTACTTGTCTGTTCAAAATCTTGGTTCCAGCTCGAGCTATTGCAAATTCCTATAAATTAAAGTTACAAATAACTAGTTTTTACTTGAACTATTACTACTTTTTATCACAATTTGTTGGTTATCTATCATAGTTTTAGCAATTTCTACACAGTACAATTCTACATAGAACAGTTTCATAGTTTTCCAGAAAACTGGCAGATTTAAAGTCGACTTTGGAAAATCATAATTAATTCTAGAAAAATCCAATTTCACTGATTCCAAAGCCTATGTATATCTTTATAAGTGTATTTTCAGGGAAAAATACCCATGGCTAGTCACTGTTATCACATTTATCCCATAAATTTGTCAAACTTCCCCTGTTTCAGATTGCACTCCAAAAACAGGGTACAACTTTGAAAAATCACATCTTTTAGTATACTAGTCAAACAATTATGATTCACCTATCAAATTTAAAATATACATCTCTACTTTAATCTTGCCAAATTTCATAATATTTAGATTAGGTTTGTCTAACAAAATTCATTGTACAATAACACTACCTCCAGTGAAACAATCAAACAACATTTACTTTCAACTTCAATAAATTCCAGATTTGCATACAAATTTCCAAAAATTATGAACACATGTATTCCTACACAATTTTCCCTTTTAAATCCAAGGGAATCATCAAATTCGTTAAATTCCAACTCTGACCCCTGTGAACAGTAGCTGGACGAATTTTAGGAAAATCATGTTATTGTATCAAATCCACTTAACACCTTATTTTCACCTCTAATGACTTGTTTAACCACTTAAACACACCTCCCACATGTTAAATGAAACTTTGGGTAGTAAATCTCCTTAGGGTTTCATCTTCCCAAATTTACAAAACAAAGCAAATCAAGCCAAACTCAACAACAACCACCAAGAATCAACAAGAGAAGCAAGGTTTGTTGGATTACCTCTTGATTCTCCTCTTTCCCTCTCTAAACCATCCCACTTTCTCTCTCTTCCTCTTGATTTTGAGCTTGCTAAACATGTATTTCAAGAAGGCATAGAGGTTAGGGAGATTTTGCAATGAATTAGAAGGCTTAAACACAAGAATTTCCAACTAACTTACCTTGGTCTTGCTTCTTGTCTCTATTAAGCTCTCTTCTTTGTTCTTGTGTTTTCTCCTACTCTTTCTCTCTCCTTCGTTCTTAACTTAATCGAAAATGAGGTCTTGGAAGAGGATTATGATCACTTAAAATATCCTCTTACACTTTCAATAGCACAAAAATAGTGTTTAAGATTGGCACATTTAGTCTGGTTATATCGGATGTTGGAAATTGTGCCCTAAGGGCCAATCATTGTACTTTAAACATTATTATTTTAATGAAATTTCTCCATTTTTTTATCATATTATTTGCATGTTAACTGTGATAATTGTATCATTAGATAATTCATAAAGATTGTCCTAAAATGTCCCTGGTCGATCATCTATGCGGGAGCAGAGATGAAACAAGACCAGTATGACTTTGAAAAGATATGGAGATACGAATCAAAATCTTAGGCACTTGTAAGAGTACAAGGTGCTGGACCGACCCACTATGAGAAAGCTACATGGATCAAGTCATAAGCTTTTCTCATGTATAACCACGTCACAATGCCCTTAGACCTGAGGTCATCATGGATTCCTACATGAGAGTTGCTAAGCTTTGAACTAGTCAAAAGTCACTTTTGACCGGGTGATGATAAAGGCTACGATTGGGCTTAGTGGTTTTTCATGCAGAGGAATATGAATGATCAAGATGGAATTTGTCCCTCACATTAGTAGAGATATATTACTGGGCCCCTCGATGAGTGAGTCTGAGAAATGTATGGTCATACTATGTTGAAAGGAGTTTCTATCTCTGTTATCAGGCTACTCAGGAATCGAGAAAGTAATGGTCAGTAATAAGAGGATGACATTATCCATGCCTTATCCTTGATCGATAAATCATGTAACAAAAGGGACGTGACATGGTTGTGTGACAGGTTGCATCGTGATAACGATCCTCATATGAATTGGGTAGTCGTAATGTCTTGCTAGAGGCCGCTTGCGACTTTTGGGTTAATATAGTTATTGGCCCACTGCCAACTTCATATGGGCCTACAGGGTCACACACAAGAATGGCCCAACACGAGATAATGTTTAATTTAGGGTGGATGAATTTTATATTTATATATATATATATAATATAAAATTCATTAATAATATTATATAGATATATATATTTTTGAAATATATATCTTATATATGTGTGTGTGTATATATATTATATGATATTATTATATTTAATAATATTATATAGATATATATATTTTCGAAATATATATCTTATATATATATATATATGTATATATATATATTATATGATATTATTATATTGTGTTAGTTTTAAATTTAATTTATTAAGATATATTAAATTTAATAACTAACATGATAGAGATATAGTATCTCAGATTTAATTTATGAAGATAAATTAAATCTAATGGCTCTTTATTTGGATTAAATAAATAGGTTAAATTAAATCTGTTGAACAGATTTAATTTAAACTGAATTTATTTAATTAGCTCATCAAGATAATTAATTGTTAATTAATTTTGAAATTAATAATGATTAATTTTGAAATTTGAAAATAGCCCTCACAGGTTATAAACTTGATAGAGTAGATATATTCATATGCACATGAGAATTGAGAGCCGCAAGTAAAACCCTAGGAGACATTAGAGGCGCTAGCACGCAGTCTTGGTTGGAGAGCATTCGTGTGGATACCGGTAGAGGGAGTAGACCTGACGTGTTGGCTCCTAGAGATCGTGAAAACTCTGAATCATCAAAAAGGTATGAATCCTTCCAACTTGGTTTAAACGCCGTTGATAGATCCTCAATTAGGATCGGTGAAAATTTTAAAATTCTTCCGTTGTGCTTACCGATTCTAACAGTGGCATTAGAACCAGATCAATTGTGCGTTTAAATTGAGTTTATGATTCTTATACATGTGATATATTCTCAACAAGAAAGACTTACTACTTGATAAGAAGAATATCAAGGCTAAACTCAGAGCAAAAAGGGAAGGTAACTGCTATACTCTAGATATTAGTAGAAATGAATCAGAAAACTATTTTCTAAGTAATGCCGATAAAAGTTGGCTATGGCATAAGAGATTAGCTCATGTCAACATGCATCAACTAGGCAAATTACTCAAAAAGGATTTAGTTCTTGGATTACCCAAAGTAAATTTCAAAAACGATTTGATTTGTACGCATGTCAAAAGGGTAAACAAACTAAATCATCTTTCAAATTGAAAAATGAGATTTCAACAAATAGACCACTATAATTATTGCATATGGATCTAGTTGGCCCAGCAAGAGTAAAGAGTCTTGGTGGCAACTTATATTCGTTGGTCATTATTGATGATTTTTCCAGATTTACATGGGTTATTTTTCTATCATCAAAGGATGAAACCTTTGAAGAATTTATTGTTTTTGACAAGAAAGTGAAAAATAAGAAAGGTATGTCTATTGCAGGTATTAGAACTGATCATGGTGGAGAATTTGAAAATCAAGCCTTTAAAGAATATTGTGATACTAATGGCATTGATCACAATTTCTCTGCTCCAAGGACACCTCAACAAAATGGAGTCGTGGAACGTAAGAATAGAGTACTTACTGAAATGGCTAGAGCAATGTTAAATGAAAAGAACGCATCTCAAGTTTTCTGGGCCGATGCTATGAGTACAGCATGCTATATTTCAAATAGAGCATATATTAGAACAAAACTTGGAAAGACACCATACGAGCTGTACAAAGGAAGAAAGCCAAACATTGCTCATCTACACATCTTCGGTTGTAAGTATTTCATTCATAATAATGGTAAAGATAACATAGGAAAATTTGATTCTAAAATTGATGAAGGAATTTTCCTAGGGTATTCTAACCGAAGTAAAGCATATAGAGTTTTCAATAAAAGAACATGTGTTGTTGAAGAATCAATTCACATTGTTTTTGATGAATTTGAATCCTCTGACAAAACCATTGATGAAGAACAGGAAGTTGTTTTAAATCAAGAAAATGGTCAATCTATTTCTAAATCTCTTATTCCAGAAGTTGATGAAACCAAGGAAGAAGAGCAATCATTAGGACAACCTAGAGCCTGGAAATACAATAAAAGTCATCCCTTAGATCAAATCATAGGAGATGTGAATGAAGGGATCAAAACTAGAAATAGAATTTTCAATGAAGTAAGTTTTTCTACATTTATTTCTGAGATTGAACCTTCTAACATTGATGAAGCCCTATCAGACAATGATTGGTTTATAGCAATGCAAGAAGAACTAAATCAATTTGAAAGAAATCAAGTTTGGGATTTGGTACCTCGACCCAAAGATTATTCGATCATTGGCACTAAATGGTTATTCAAGAACAAACTCGATGAATCCGCAATTATTGTCAGAAACAAGGCAAGATTGGTGGCTAAAGGCTACAATCAGGAAGAAGGGATTGATTATGAGGAAACGTATGCTCCAGTGGCTAGATTGGAAGCTATACGCATACACTTAGCCTTTACGTGTATCAAAGGATTTACACTCTATCAAATGGATGTAAAGAGTGCATTTCTAAATGGATACATTATGGAAGAAGTATACGTAGAGCAACCTCCAGGTTTTGAAGATGTAACCAAACCGGACCATGTTTTCAAACTCAAAAAGGCTTTATATGGTTTAAAACAAGCTCCTAGAGCATGGTACGAAAGGCTCAGTAAATTTCTTATTGACCAAGGTTTTGTACGAGGAAAAGTTGATGCAACACTTTTTATAAAACGAAAACGTGATGATATTTTAATTGTTCAAATATATGTTGATGATATTGTTTTCGGTGCTACTAATGAATCTCTATGTAAGAAATTTTCTGAGATAATGCAGGGAGAGTTTGAGATGTCAATGATGGGAGAATTGAATTTCTTTCTTGGTTTGCAAATCAAATAAAGAAAGAATGGAATTTTCATCTCTCAAACAAAGTACTTGAGAGAGCTATTGAAGAAGTATGGAATGGATGAAGCAAATGGAACGGACACACCTATAAGCTCAACTATGTTACTAGATGCTGATGTCAAAGGGAAAGACTACAACATCACAAAATATAAAGGAATGATTGGATCATTACTCTATCTCACGGCAAGCAGACCGGACATCCAATTTAGTGTTGGCATATGTGCAAGATATCAATCAGCACCAAAGGAATCACATACCGAAACTATCAAACGAATCTTTAGATACCTTGCTGACACACTAGATTTGGGTCTGTGGTATCCTAAAGGAAGAAGTGAATATCTTGTTGTATATTTAGATTCAGATCATGGAGGATACAAGACAGACAGAAAGAGCACCAGTGGACAAGGACAATTTCTTGGAGGATCTCTTGTCTCATGGTTCATCAAGAAACAAAATACAGTGTCTCTTTCATCAACGGAAGCCGAATATGTTGCAGTTTCAAGTTGTTGTGCACAAGTGATATGGTTAAAACAATAACTACAAGATCTTGGTATTTATCTCAAAGAAATACCAATCTATTGTGACAATACTAGTACGATAAGCTTGGCAAAGAATCCAGTTCAACACTCTAGAACCAAGCATATCGATGTCAGACATCATTTTATCAGAGATCATGTTCAAAAGAAAGATGTGAAAATGATATTCATTCCTACTCATCTTCAACTGGCTGATATCTTTACCAAACCTCTTGCAAAAGATCAATTTCTATACATTAGAAGAGAATTGGGAATGGAAAATCCCAATGAATTGTAAGTTATTTCAGTCTCTTATAATGTTAGATAAAGATATTTGATAATGTTTTGATGATTACTAATTTAAGCATCAGAGTATGTAGAAACTTGTTTTGCAGGAAGATTGAAACTCTGTTCTGAGAAATAAAAACAGAGGTTATCAGAGGACACCTTTACTAGAGTACCAACTTCAAGTAATGACTGACAGTTAAGCATTACCCGAGGAACAACTTGAAGTAAAAGAGCACTTTACTCGAGTAACTACTCGAGTAATGGTCTTCCAAAACTGGAAGTAACGTATCAAGTTTCTAGGAATTTGAATCAAATGGTTCATTGGTGAGAAATGAACAGTCCAAACTAGAAATGACAGGTTACCCGAGGAGAGCCTCAAGTAAACTTGAAGGTTACTCGAGTAAGGCCTCGAGTAATTGCAGGTCCAGATCACAAATTTGATGAGAATCAACTCAAATCTGCTCTAAAATGGCTAGGAAATGATCGAGGGAACATACATGGATAATTACAATATTATTCATGCCAGGTACGCAATTTAAATGAATTATTTTAGAAATTTTTTGTATGACCACTCGAGTAAGGACTCAAGTAAACATGATATTTACTTGAGTAAGGCCTCGAGTAACGTCAGGTTCTAGGTCTTTATCTATCATAAACTCGATCATTTCCATAAAATCTCCTCGAGTAAATCACCTAGTCCCCTCTAAAAAACTTTTCACAATCTCTTTCTTACTTGATTTCCGTCAAAACCCATTGATTTTCAACTCCAAAAACCACCTATTCTGCTCAGATTCTTCCTGACCTAACTCGCGACTTCAAACTCTGTTTCTCTGAGTTTTCAAGTTTTCACTGATTCAAAATGGTTAGAACCAAAAACCTCACTCCCATAGATTCCTCTGGATCCCCACAACTCTCTGACCCTCTTTCTTCTCCTTCCAGAAAAAGAAGAAAACTCACACCTAGATCCAAAGCTAAAGTCCAACCCAAATCTCAACCGAAACCAAAAGGTGTTGTGATTAAAGAGCCAGTGGTTACAAGGGCTCAATCCAAGAAGAGTACCTCTACTGGGAAAGGCAAAAGTGCCAAGTCTCCATCTCCTCCACCTTCGGATTCTTCCACTCCCTCTTTCACACCTAAACCATCCAAGAAGCCCAAATATGATTTGAATGTACTAAGGCAATGGTTGGCATTCTAGATCAGCTTGAGAAGGGGCAGTCTTCAAAGAAATCTGTATTGCCAGAAGAAGAGATCACTATACCTCCAAAGGAGTTTAATGTCAATAAGCTATAGGAGTCCCAGAAGTATCTCACTCAGTTCTCAAGGAAAAAAGTCTGTAAGACTCACTATGTGGACCTCAAAGTACTTCAGGAGGTATTGAAGCATGATCTTAGTCCCTTTCTTGAACCATTTATGCCTTGGCTATCTATTAGACTTTCTTTTTGCCCTAAAGTAGTCACACACTTTATTGCAATCTTGAAATTCTTGATGAGCCCAATAGAAATTCTGTAGAGGAAGAGATGACTACCACTGTTAGAGGCCAAAAGATACTTATCTCACCTTCTAGGATCAATCTGTGGTTAGGAATAGAGAACCCACCAAATGACATTTACTCCAAACTTGATTCAAACCAAATTTTCTCTGTTCTTAAACCTGGTGAGCTTGTAGGCCCTTTGAACTTCAAACCTAGTGACATGTGCGATCATCACAGGGTTCTATGGTATATATACTCTAGATTCCTTGTGAACAAGGCCAACAATTATACCTACTTTTCTGATAGGGACTTTAAATGGTTTGCTTCCTTACTCCTGAAGGAACAAAAAGATTTGGGGGAGTACATATTTTCTGAGATGAAGAGATACAGAGTATATGGGAAAGCTACTACGCCTATGCCATATCCTCATATTGTTTCACTCATTCTGAAGGAAAATAAGATATAGTACTTGGAGAGCAAAGAGCATATTGAGAGATTGACTCCAGTTGGGAGAAATCAAATTGGCAAGCTCAACATTGATATTCCTCTCAAGGGTCCTCTGGAGTCTAGGTCTAAGAAGAAGAAGACCGAGACTGAGACAAGTAAGATGGATGACACTCAGTCTTCGGCTCCAGCTGCCACTACCTCTTCACCCTCTTTCCTCAATGCCACTCTCCAACACTTCATTGAGAATATGCTCAAGGGATTCCATGTGGATATTGCCAACACCAATGCTGAGCTGATAACTCATATGAATGGCAAGATGGCTGAGTTAGTTGAGAAGATGGATAAGAGGCACGAAGAGTTGCTAGATGAGCAACGTGCCTAGGGTGAGACCTTGAAGTTGATTCTGGCAAGATTGGATTCTTTGGGTCCCGGACCTTCTGCCGGTCCATCATTTTCTGCACATGAGACTTTTTCATCTCCAGAGCATATACCATCCCCAGAGCATATACCACCACCTCCAGAGAACATCCCATCTGACCTTCATCACTCTGAGATTGAGCCACTTATTCCTCCAGTCTCTAGTCCACCTAAGCCAAGAACCAATGATATCCTATGCTCAGTGGATAACCCTGAAACAAATGAGACCATTCATATCATTATTGAGGATTCACCACCCAAACCTCAGCCTGAACCCTCTCCTATACCTATTCCATCTCCTAGCCATACAGAGGAAATCTCTCCCTCATCCTTTGATCATCATACTCCAGGTGCTACAAAAGAGGTTGAGACCACCACTATGATTGTCTATCAGCTCTCTCCTGTTCCTCCAAGAGAAGACATCCATATCCCTCCACTTAATCTTCCTGAACCAGAATCTTCAAGTTCTTCTTTTGATTCTCTAAGTTCAGATGGCCCTTTGGTTCTTCCTGTTAAACCTATCTCTATGGTTAAGCCTTCTAGTCCTCCACTTAATTGATGAAGACAAAAAGGGGGAGAAGAGCTTGAGAGTGATTTTGTGGAAGTTTCTGTGTCATTTTGGGTGTATATGGGATTTAGGGAGCTTTTCAATGTATAAATTTTCATCTTGTAATGTAATGTTTAAGCTTAATGCAAGTTTCCTTAAGTTATGATTTCATCTCAAGTCCATTTAAGCTTTTAAGTTATAATACATTGTAGGACTAATGAGTTTGTTATGTATGCAAGGTCAATTTTTTTTCAAAAACACTTTGAATCTAAACTTAACAAGGTTTTCAAAAATTATCATTGAATTCAAGAAGTGTTTATTTGATAACTTAATTTCAAAGATCTCGTTCAAAATCACCAAGTTTTGTTATCATCAAAAAAGGGGAGAATGTTTGATCTCTCATGTTTTGATGATAACAAAGGATGGTATAGATTTGATAAACAAATAAGTTTGAACAAAGTAATAACAGGGCAAAATCATCACTTGAAGTAAGCATTGGAGTAATGAAGAAAGACCAAGAGAAAAAGTTGAGAAACTTCATCAGTGGTAAGTTTTCTAAAGGGTTACTCGAGTAAGTACTCGAGTAATAGGATAGAAACTTGAAGTAACCAGAGCAACCTTGAAGTAACCTACTAACGTTACTCGAGTAAGTACTCGAGTAAGAAGGTACATGACTCCAAGTTGCTCTCGGCCTGCCAATGTTACTCGAGTACCTACTCGAGTAACCAGGTAAATCACTGGTAGTTGCTCTCGGCCTGCCAACGTTACTCGAGTAAGTACTCGAGTAACCATGTCAAAGACTTCTAGTTGCTCTCGGCATTTTCAACCCTGCTAATGATACTCGAGTTTGTACTCGAGTTACTCTGTTCAAGAAATATGTTGCTCTCAGCATTTTTAACCCTGCCAATGTTACTCGAGGAGCTACTCGAGTAACTCACTGTGGTAAGCAAAACCTGAAGGTATTACTCGAATAACATAAAATGCTTTTCTCACACTTCACTTCAAGTCACTACTTGAGTATGCAGAATTATTTAGAAGAAGAACTTCAAGTCACTACTCGAGTATGCAGAGTTAGTTGGAAGAAAACTTCAAGTCATTACCTGAGTAAGCTATGCAGAAAATTTATGTTTACTCGAGTAAGCACTCGAGTACCAAGGTAATCAAACTTGAAGTGCTCTCGGCCTTGAAATCCTGCCAACGTTACTGGGGTAAAGCATCGAGTAACCTAAAGTTTATTTGAAAGTTTACTCGAGTTGCTACTCAAGTAACCTATGAAGAAAAGGGTGCCAAACTCGAGTAAGTACCCGAGTAAACAGGTATTTCCAAAGGTTTGAAATTTTGTTTACTTCATGCACTACCCGAGTAATGTTATGTTTGCTTAATGACTTGTAGTTTATCAAATTTTTCCTGATGATACTCAAGTATGTACTCAAGTAAACTGAAATGAATACTCGAGTAACTACTCGAGAAATCATTCCAACATTCTCTGAATTATTTCCTATGTGATTAACCTTTCATTGTTTTAGTATTCTTAGCATATCCACAAATAAACAATAAAGAGATCTTACCAAATAAGGAAAGTCAAATACAACGTTCAAATATCACCTACCGCCACCTACCACAAACGGATATTTTTTCAAATACTGGAAAAGTCAACAGTGGCTGCATACACTCTAACGGATGAGAAGAAAATGTTCCAATGGTCACTACCAACACATCTATATATATGGGAACATCCAAATAGAGAATATAGAACAAGAACACACACAAACGCATTATCAAGCTCATTACTCTGTTTTACATTATACTTGTAATTCTATGCTTCAGTGATTCTTATTCACTCTGTGAGAGAGATATTTCATTCAAACTCAATATTTGTTATTAAGGTACCTTAAGGTCGTGGAACCTTGTGTTGGGATTGGATTACAACTTGTAAAGGGGAGCGAGTGTCCAGGCGAAGGAACTTACTTATACTAAGGTGCCAAGAACCCACTGAATCTTGGAAGTTATAGTGAAACTCTCAGAGAAGCTCTGAGGACTGGACGTAGGTCAAAGTGGTTGTGGCCGAACCAGTATAACTCTCAGTGTACACTTCGGTGATATTTCTCCTTACTCTTTATTGCTTTATATTCACCGTCAAGTTTTTATATTTGCAATTAAATTTTAGTATCACCCAAGTCACCCCCTCTCTTGGATGAAACGCTTGCTCTAACAGTCATTTCCATTAAAATAGACTTAAAGAGTGTCACATAGGGCTTTGAACCACCTCAATTAGAGATTCCTAGACAAAGTTATGAATTTTCAAAGTGAAGTAACAATTCTGGCATCTTAGGCTTGTCATACGAAATTAAGATACTTAGTATGAATTGTAATAAGTTTGATTTCTAAGGGTAGAGTTAAGTACTTGTGGCTAGTGTAGACACATTAAATATTCACATGGCATAATGCACTAGTCTTAAAGATAGCCAATTCAAGTATCTTGAGTTATCAAAGAATTGGGATAAGTAATAACTCATTCACTCGTGAATTTTAACTTATAGGATTTAATCTTTACCTGAGATGACCAAGTGACTGGTAACCAAGATAGGATATTAGAAAGGCTGCCAAGTAGTAACTTTTCTCTCACATACTATGTATTCTTTTACATGCATGTTTTTACAATTGTGAATATTTACATTGTGAACACGCGATAGGCAATAAAGCCTACTAGACCAGCATGTCCTTTGGAAGTAAGGCCTATTAAGCATTCAAAGTATGAAAGGCAGACACCTAGTAGGATACCCAACACTGTGGGAATTGACCAATGTGTCTTATGAATGTATTTTATACTACATATTGTGAATTGAATTGAATGCTGAATGTGTGATGTATTGTTGATATTATGATTTAACTAGCATATTTTATGAACCTGCATTTTATATGGGTGATATCTATTACTATTAAGATTCTTTTGAATCTCACCGCTTTCCAACAACTAATTTATAGCACAGGCAAGCAATTCTAAAGACAAGAAGGTAATCGCGAATGAGTAAAGAACAAGACTGAGAGAATTTATGCTTCTGTTGGTTATCTATTTTTGAGAATTTGTATATCTTGTATATATGACCATAGTAAGACTAGTACTAGTAGTAGCAATAGACGTTATAGCCATAACCATGTACCATAGTGCTTTAAAATGGTAAATGAATTAGAATTAGGCAACTATAGGCTAATATCTCATCATCTAATAAACACTACACATATTACTGGCAAAGAACACACTATGATATTAATAAATGAAATTAAGAACTAATCAGTTGTAATAAAGTCATAAACTATGTGAGACCATAGTTGATGTATTTTAAAAGTTTTTGAAAAACCCACTCAAGTGCAAGTTCAAATCTTGTATTGAGGTTGGGATTTCAATCATTTACTAAAGAATATTAGTCTTTGGTTTGAAGTTATTATGTAATTGAACTTATCTAAAGGCTAAAGGAATTTAAGGTGTTATAGATAATCTCTTAAACATCCCATGAAATAGGTAGAAAATCATTAAACTGTGAAACGTTACCCTACCATAATGTAATGTGCTTCCAACACCAACAAAAAGTAGCTCATCCAATGGTACTTGAAATCAAAAAATGGCCAGATAAAATGCGTCCTGAGTCAAAACATCACAAGTACCACCTTGTTTTGAAAAATTTCATGGAAAACTAGAACAAAAAATCTTTTTATTTGGCATTAACTTGGAACCACAATTTACAAAAAGTAAAATTTTTAGAAGAGGGCTAGCATAGTGGGTTAATGAGTTGGCAAATAAGAGGAATTAATTATAAAACCATGAAAATATAAATTACTTGAGTATGTTAGGAATGAAAAAGGAGAGACAAAATAAAAGGTACATTGGTAATGTGTGAAATTTGAGTGAGTCAGAAGTGATAGACAATACTGGTATGAATAAAGTTAAAAGTATGACAGGATAGATAGATAGATAATGCAATGCAATACAAAAGTAAAGATGTATGGCGTGCATAATATTCTATACATAATACTAAATTACATGTATGCATAAGTATTACTTAGTCTTCGCTAAACCTGATTTGAGATTTAATTACCATCAACTTTGTGTAAACATTCCTAAGACTATGTTACACTAAGATAAACAAGGCCTTTAGATTCTATGTGAATAAGTCATGAAAGTTTACATCAAGAAGATCCCTATAGCCCTTCATATGAATAGATGAGCGTGGAGTAATGACCCAAGAATTTGAAAAGGGTTGAAATACCAAATGGTTCAATAGAAGTTGTGTAATTGATGAGGTAAAGGAATATTATTCCTAAGGGAATATAATTTGGAGTTGAAGCGCAACTTAAAGAAGGCCAAGGAGATCAGTGATGCCTTAAGTATGGACAAAGTTGCAACCCTCCATATATGCTTTCGTAAGAATGATGGTTGGACAGATCAAAGAATGTAGACAAGAAAAGGGTGTAAGGCCATCAAGTTGTAATGTGTTCAAACCAAAATTGAAATCTCTAAAGAGCTTAAAAGATTAATAGGCAGGTTACCACTACTATTAAGGTGCCTGAGTGGTCATAATACCCTTTACTGGGTTAACCATGGAAGAAAGTTACTACACTCTAATTAAGCCTCTATGAGGACCAATGTTTAGGCTGATTCAAGGGCACAAAGGTGATAAGGTGCTAGACCGTAAAAAAATGTGTAGCATGTGCAAATTGGAAGTGAGTTCTACACATGACATTAAAAGACATAACTAGATGAGGAAGCATTGTTATGGGTAAGAATAAGGACTATAGAGAGGTGAGGTTATATAAGGTAGATAGTGGCATACCTTAAGATATAAAGATTGGATTGGATGACAAAAAGTCAAAGGGATATCTCTTCTAGCAAGCTTATATGAGCAAGTACACAATTCGCTTAGGAGAAATTATGATGTATCACAGCCCAAAGTGGAATGTTGGTGATCATATTTAGAGAAAGACATAATAGACTCTGGAATAAACTGGTTGACATGTAAAGAAGTTAAGATAAAATACTAAGAATGACATGAGTATTCTAGAGCATAGACATTTCTATATTGGACTAAGAGACCATCTCCATGGATATGGATCATATCGTGGAAATTGACCACATATATCAATGGAATAGTCATTGCTCAATTATTATAGACTAACTAATAAAGTTAGGCCATGTTGCCTAATTGAATAATCTCCATTTGAAAGAGATTAGCCCAGTGAGAAGCTGCAGGAAATCATAAGTCACATGGAGTAAGAGAAGACACCATAGCCGATTGTGATCTGAGGATACTTTGCAAATTTTGGAAGCCTGTTCCTAAGGCCATAGGCACCAAGCTATGGTAGGAATTATCTATTACTTATAGATAAATAGACAAAAGAAAACTATCCAAACACAAGAATTCATGCAAAGGGCATGCATAATATAGTTGAAGGGAAGTTGGGGTGACTAATCACTTTTATAAGGAAATGCTTAAAGCGAAAACAAGGATTTGAGTATTTATATGGCTCCATGTGAAGCACTATGTAGTTGAAAGCGTGAATCACCCATATATTGAACCAACCTTAGCAAGAGGACCATTGATTCGGACTTGGAAGAGGAAACAATAAGGAGATATTAAAATGAACTTATCAAGGCATTTGATAGAAGATTAAAACCATAACTATAATAGTAGTTTAGATCAAAGTATATTATGACTAGATTTAGGAAATATGTTCATTTAGAGTTGCACAATGGTGGTAGGACCTTGTAAATAAAGTAAAATAAAGCAATATTTGTGATAATGCGGAGGTTGAACTTGGAAAAGATGTATGGGAAACATGGATAAGAAATGTAGAGATCTTGAAAGGCCTATTAGCATATGAGTTTTAGGGCGAAATTCCTAAAAGGTTAGGAGAATTGTAACATCCTAAATTTTTATTCATAAGACTTGGGTAATATTATGAAGGAAATATTTAGTGGTAAATAATGTATAACTAAATATTAAAATAAAAGGGGAATAGAAAGTCCCACATCGACTAAATAAGGAGAAGAGGGAGACCTCGGAGCCTATATATAAGAGCGTTGAGTTTGATTTAAAGGGTAACAATTCCATTTCTGCATATACTTAAGGTAGCCTCCATAAAATGTTATTTCCTCCTTTGTTGACCATTAGATCAGGTTACAATTTGGTTAGCCCATTAAAGACATCCAACTTGTCATATTTAATGGTTGAATTAGCTATTATGTTTTCATTTAAGTGTAACAAAGCAAGACACACGACAAGCATTTTGGTATGTTGAAAAAAAAACCCTAGAAGACATAATCGACGTTTACGACTTCATCCACTGTTGAATCATCATGACATTTTATGAGAAGGTTTGGGACATCCCTTTCAGAAATTTCAATGCTGGGTTTGACAATTTGATACCTAAGGAAAGAGAAATTAATCACGCACTGAATCTGCTATTTGAAAAATAGGAATTCTATCGTAAATTTGGGACTTTTCTAGAGAACAAGGTTCTAAAGGTTAGAATCCAAATTGAGATAATACATATGTTAGATAAGGCTATTTTAACACTCCAATGATCCCAATTCTCATATCTAATATAGTTCTCATATAACATTTCCTACTCGTAGGAAATTCTGAGCAATTTAATGGAGGTAAAATTATGAACATCCAATATTGCTAAATAATTTTGTTTTAAATAAGTTTCTCATTACTCTGTAGTTGAGTTCAAGCTTTGTGATAAGGTAATAACATGGTCATATCTATCTTAATTAGTAAACTACTCATGGGTTTTTCTGAAAACTCCACAAGCCTAGATTAAGTAGAGCTAGTATGAATCCTATAATTTTAAGACTAAATTGCCTTATGGGACCTTTGTATAAGCCCTAAGACTGGATAAGTTGGTATGTGTGATAATTAGAGACAACCACAAGCCTGTATGTGTGACCTGAGCTGAATTTTGTATAGTTGTGACTCATACCTTATTTCTGACAATAGCACTGTTGTTGAAGCAAGTTTGATGTAGGCTCACCTTGGTGAGTGACACACTCGCTGAGGTGAATGGCCCAATAAGGGCAAAAAGTGATTTTCATGTTATGATAACCATGATACTATTGTATGATCTAATCGTATGTGTTTAATGCACAAGAATGTGATCTTTTGATATATTGTGAAAGTATACTTGATATATGCATATGATGAGAGTTGAGTTTATAACATTGATTGACATGCATGAGCAAGAGAACATATAGAAACCCCTTGAAAATAATGTGAAATAAATGGCAAAGTTAGTGATTGGAACCCATAGGTTAACCACTATTACATAGGCTATTGCTAGAGAATGCTCTGTATTTTAAATAAAGGGATTTGGAACCAATGAGTGGTAATGAAATTGCAAACTGGTTTGAGACTACATTTAAAGTAATTTCAAAAGTTGTCAAAAAGACCACTCTAGTGTAGGTTCAAACCTTGTATTGAAGTTGGGACTTTAACAACTTATATTAGAATAATGTCTCAGGTTTGTAATCATTATATGTCCAAAAATGATCCAACTATTTATAAAATACGGTGTTACATTTTTATGGTATCAAAGCAGTTGATCTTGGTAAGAAGCTAACGTACTCTGTCTATATAGGTATACTGATATATTGACTAGAGACATGAGCGATAGAAGAAGAGAGAAGAGTAGATCAACCGCTTCGGTTAACTAGCCTCTAGAGGATAGACGTATACCGAAAGGATGACAGATACTTAGGTTTAGAACACCAGCTAGGTTAAGGATGGCGATCACTTCAAGAAAAAGAGTTAGAACCCCAGTAAGTGTGATTGAACCATATTTTATATATGATTTTTCATAGTTAAATTGGGATTTTGATGTATTTTCTAGGATATTATTACATAATTAAGCAGTAATTTTAGCTAGGGACGATTGTATTGAATTAATTGTAAATAGGGGTAAAATTGTCATAATTTGTTAATTTTTTTGTGTGCAATTGTTTCTTGGATTTTTTATGCTACCTTGTGCTTAATTTTGCATTGTAGGTGTTAAAAATGATTTTAGAGATTTTGGAGGTTCATAATTAATTATTTTGAGGATTAGAGAAAACTACAAAAAAAGACCCCACAAATTCTGAAATTTACAAAGCAGTTGAGAAAAAGCCTAAGGAAAAAAATCACAGAAAAAGACCCATGAGTTCATGAAATTATAAATGAACCCTAAAACATTTCAAATATTGTCTCTTAAGTCCCTCCAGAAACCTATGTAAGTTTTCACTTTAGTCCCTGGTCAAAACTTCCATTTTGACCAGGGCTAACCCTCTTCTTCAGAGGGACGCAAGCTGAGAGATCTATTCAAACAAAGGGAGGTGTCGTACAAGCTTCTTCATCTCAACTCCTTCGCCTTCTTCTTTCTTCCTCACTGGCAACTTAGTTCTCCACTATATGATAGGTTCTCATAATCATATTCAAAAGTTTTAAGAATTTAGGAGAGAAAAAGAAGGAAGTTGAGCTAGAATCTGTAACTTCAACTTTAGAGAGAGAGAAAACATAACATAATCATTCTATTCATGCCTTCTGCTAATCCTGAGTACAATTATATAGATCTCAAATTAACCCAATAACTACCCCACTACAACAAGTCCTAAGAAATAGGCTACTATTAACTACTGACTCTGGCCACTATTGACTCTAATGCTTAACTGCTGAAATAATAAAATAGAACATATAAAATAGAACATAAATAATGAAACACATAACACATGATACTAAACAACTAGACCCTTGGAGATCCACATTTCTTCCTAGAATATACTAAGAGAGGATGTGGAGTCTTATCAATACCTTCCCCTAAAAGTTTCACCTTGTCCTCAAGGCGGAAGTGTGGAAACTGAGTTAACAATGTATCATAATATTCCCAGCTATTTTCTATATTTGGATGGTCTTGCCACTTGATGAGTAACTCAATGTCTGATTGGCCATTAGGAGTGATTATGTGAGATGCAATAACCTGTTCAAGCTGAAGGTGTAATTCCCAATCGTCAGTGATAGGCAAGGATGGTGCTTGGTCAGAAGCCTGATAGCTATAGGCAGCTTTTACAAGAGAGACATGAAAGATAGGATGTACTCTTGCTCCTTGTGGAAGTTCGAGTTCATGTGCTTGGTTATGGTTTAGTAAGTATTATGATAATTAGGGGCAAAATGGTAAATTTACCGACTAGTTGGTCAGGTACCGAAGAGGAAACTCATAGGTAACTTGAGATCAACGGCTAGGATTGAAAGAGCAAGAGGCGAAATCAGGTGTGTATGTAAGTATATGAAATCATAGAAGGAAGCACAAGATTTTGACAAGTGGAAAAAGGTGGACCATTGGATAAGGTCAAATTTTCAAACTCATTTTCTCTTCCCTCTCCTCTTCCAAGTCTGTTGGTGTGCATGGAAAAAGGGAAAATTGAGTGAACATCATTCTCATCTCTCTCTCCTCACCTTCATTTTCACTAAAACTAGGCAAGAAAGAGAAAATCAAAGGTAAGTATTTGACCCTGAAAATGATCTCTTTGGCCCAAATGCTATTCTCTAAAGTTGTTCATGATAGTAAGGGCTTCATTGCTATGGTTTCAGAATTTTGAAAAGAGGTGTTTTGGTATTTGAACAAATTTGAAAGTTGGAGAATCAAGGTTTTGCTACTAGCAAAGTGAAGAGGTAAAAATTTGATGCATTTTGGTATATTTGTGATAATTTTTTATTGATTTTTAGAAATTCTAGAATTTTGCCCTGATTTCTTGTGATTTTGAAAGATATGAATTGGTTAGTGTTTGGTGGTAGAATTGGTACCAAATTATGATCTTGGGCCATTAGAAATTATTGGTAAATTATGGGAGTAAGATTGGTTATTGGTGGTTTTGGGTTGCATTATGGGTAAAATCAGGGTATATGTTGATTGGGAAGGAATTTAGGTATTTTGAGGTTACCAATAGGTTCCTTAGGAGATTTTGTATAGGAATGAGCTTTGGTATAAGTTTTGGAACCATTGGAGCTAGTTTTGGTAAATCTGGAAAACCATATTAGTTGCTGCGATTTAGCTTCTAATAAGCCTCACTCGAGTGAGGTAAGGTCTCACTCGAGTGCAGTATGAAATTCTCGGTGTTTTGGTTATGTCCTTAGGCTGAGATAGCGAGTAAACTTCTTCATCTTCGAGTAACATACATTATCACTCGAATGCATATGGTATCACTTGAGTGCACTTGTCGCCTTAGAGCCTTAATTGCTCTCGGGTTGTCACTTCTTGCGCCTCACTCATTGGGACTCGGGTGACTAGGTGTCATCACTCGAGTGCCCAAGTAAATGCTCGAGTGCATTGGCCACCCTAAGAGGTGTTGGTGCTCTCGAGTATATTCTTTCTGTGTCTCACTCGCTGGGACTCGAGTGTGATTGGGGGCAACACTCAAGTGAGGCCTTCCTTACTCGAGTGAGTCAACCGAAAATTAGTGTTTTTCTTCTGGAAAGGGATCTTCGGGGTAGTTTCTCCCAACCCTTTAGGCATATGTTTAGGCCTATAATGGTCACCTAAAGAGTTTAAACAATAACCAACTTAAAGTACTACGAAATTAAGAACTTGGAAAAGAGATTGATGAGTTGTCCCTAACTTGGTTTATAGGATTTGACATCTACCGCCCTCGAGAGCCCACGGTACCGAAGAATGTCAGGAAAGAGCAAGATAGTGACTCTTTCTCTTGTACTGTGTGTGAAACATTGTATTTATGTTTGTCATGCATTGAGAATAATTTGTGAATACATTGTGATGCTTTGAGTTCATAGCGAAAGTTGACGCATAGTGATACTTTGTGAATACTTTGTGATACATAGAGATCGCAGCAAAAGCTGACGCATAGAGTTTATAGCCATGAGTTCTATCGTTTATGATGTGAGCCATAATACATTGTGATGATGCTTAACATGATCATATATGCTATGTGTTTATGCATTGTGTGAGTGATTTGTTACTACTGGGATTCTCTTGAATATCATTTTTTCTAATGACTAACCTTTCAGACAGGGCAAGTGGCTCTAAAGAGAAGCGGGCGACCTGAAGTGATTAGGACCCTTTGGGGTATATTTGATTTTGGGATATTGGTTATCTACTTTTTAAAATTGGGATTAATGTATATTTTGATATGTAAATATTATATTTGATTTTGGTCATGTAATCCGCTAGTTGAGACTTATGAACCCTTAGTTTATATATATGTATAAAACCTGGGAGTTGCCGAGGATTTTGTTATACACTCTGATATGTATAAACGTAAATTAACTGTACAGGTAATTATATTCGAAATTTGAAATTGAGACCAGGATGGGGAAAAGTTTTTGAAAGATTTTGTGAAAACCCTATCATAAGGTAGGAAGTTGAAATAAGTTTAAATTATCCGACGGGGTCTTTATGAATCCTAATAAAGTGGAAGCAGTACTGGACTGGAAGAGGCCAGAAACTGTTACGGAGGTACGCAGTTTTTTAGGTCTAGCTGGTTACTACTGAAGATTTATTCAGAAGTTTTCACGTATTTATTTGCTGATGACCAAGCTCAGGAGAAAGGATCAGCCTTTTGTGTGGGATGAACATTATGAAAAATGCTTTATGGAGTTGAAGGAGAGGTTGACTACGGCACCTGTGTTGATTATACCTAATCCCAGCTTGACCTACATTGTGTATAGTGATGCGAGTAAGCAGGGATTAGGGTGTGTCCTTATGCAGCAGGGGCGTGTGGTGGCCTACGCCTCTCGACAGCTCAAACCTCATGAAATGAATTATCCTACACATGATCTGGAGCTTACGACCATTGTGTTTGCCTTGAAAATTTAAAGTCACTATTTGTATGGTGTGACGGTAGAACTGTACTACGACCACAAGAGTCTCAAATATCTATATGATCAGAAAGAATTGAATATGAAACACCGCCACTAGATGGAGTTGCTTAAGGACTACAATTTAGAAATTAAATATCATTCGGGTAAGGCAAATGTAGTCGTTGATGCTCTTAGTCGAAAGACTGTGTTTGTGGCAGCAATGATGATACAAGAAGGGAAATTGATTAAAGATTTTTGCGATATGAATTTGTTGAACCAAATTATCTGTGCCAATTATACTGTTTACCAAGAGGATAGTGACTTCAGAACTGAGATTGAAGAAGCTCAGAGGCAAGATGGCTGGATACAGTGCAATCTGGCTCAAATCAAACGGGGAGAAGCTCAGGGCTATGATTCGTCACCTAATGGACTAGTTCACTATCAGAAGAGAATCTGTGTTCCACTTAAGGTGGAGTTGAGATAGAAGATTCCGGATGACTATATGAGCTATAAGGCTATCTATATGCACTGCCATACCAACAGTCCCTGAGTCGCTAACAACAGTTCGGGTTAGGACAGTGTGCCTTCCCGGTGGTAAAAGGGGATGAGGGTGGAGTGTGATTTGTGCTGCTGCTGGTGTATGATGATTTGCTTACATGCTGTGTGTTTATGTGTGGTATGAATGATTTATTACTACTAGGATTCTCTTGAATCTTATTCTTTCCTCTGACTAACCTTTCGGACAAGGTGAGTGGCTCTAAGGAGAAGTAAACAACCTGGAGCGATTAAAACCCTGTAGGGACATTTGGTTCGGGCCATGTTGGTTATTCATTTTGGATAGGGATTATTGTATAACATTTTGAGTTGTAAATAGTTTTAAACATATAGTGGTGTAATCCTCTAATTGGGAACTAGAACCCTGTAATACTATGAGTAGATGAAACCGGGGGTTGCCGAGAATTTAGTTATACACTCCGATATGTTTACATATGATATAACTGTATAGGTAATTATATTCAACATTTGAACCTGAGACCAGGATAGAGAAGAAGCATTGAAAATTTTGTGAAGTCCCTACTACAAAAAGGGGAGTTTTAGTGAATTTTGAATTATCCAACGGTCTCGAATCCATTTTATTATGCATTATCCAATCTTAATAACACTAATTAAGGCAGGGGGTTACAGTATCACTTGAGTGCACTTGTCGCCTTGGAGCCTTAATTACTCCCAGGTTGTCACTTCATGCGCCTCACTCATTGGGACTCGGGTGACTAGGTGTCATCACTCGAGTGTCCAAGTGAATGCTCGAGTGCACTGGGCACTCTAAGAGGTCTTAGTGCTCTCAAGTACACACTTTCTATGTCTCACTCGCTGGGACTCGAGTGCGATTGGGGGGCAACACTCAAGTGAGGCCTTCTTCACTTGAGTGAGTCAGCCCAAAATCAGTGTTTTTTTCTGGAAAGGGATCTTCGGAGTAGTTTCTCCCAACCCTTTAGGCATATGTTTAGGCCTATAATGGTCACCCAAAGAATTTAAATGATAACCAACTTAAAGTACTACAAAATTAAGAACTTGGAAAAGAGATTGACGGGTTGTCCCTAACTTGGTTTATAGGATTTGACATCTGCCACCCTCAAGAGCCCACAGTGCAAGGTAGTGACTCTTTCTCTTATACTGTATGTGAAACATTGTATGTATGTTTGTCATGCATTAAGAATACTTTGTGAATACAATGTGATGCTTTGAGTTTGTAGCGAAAGCTGATGCATAGTGATACTTTGTGAATACTTTGTGATACTAGAGATCGCAATGAAAGCTGACGCATAGAGTTTACAGCCATGAGTGCTATCGTTTATGGCATGAGCCATAATACATTGTGATGATGCTTAACATGATCATATATGATATGTGTTTATGCATTGTGTGAGTGATTTTTTACTACTGGGATTCTCTTGAATCTCATTCTTTCCAATGACTAACCTTTCAGACAGGGTAAGTAGCTCTAAAGAGAAGCGGGCGACCTAGAATGATTAGGACACTTTGGGGTATATTTGATTTTGGGATGTTGGTTATCTACTTTTAAACTTGGGATTACAGTATATTTTGAGATGTAAATATTACATTTGATTTCGGTCATGTAATCCCCTAGTTGAGACTTATAAACCCTTAGTTTATATATATGTATAAAACCTGGGAGTTGCCGGGGATTTGGTTATACACTCTGATATGTATAAATGTAAATTAACTGTACAGGTAATTATATTCAAAATTTGAAATTGAGACCAGGATGGGGAAAAGTTTTTGAAAGATTTTGTGAAAACCCTATCGTAAGGTAGGAAGTTGAAATGAGTTTAAATTATCCGATGGTCTCTAATCAAGGCAGGAGGTTACAGATGTCTTCCCAAATCTTATTAGGGATTTGTAGAGGTTGTAATAGAATAATGGGAGATTGTGGTAAGTATTTATTTTTCTGACAAATAAGACAACCCTAAACATACTTTGTGACATCTTCTTTCTTGTTCGTCCAGAAGAAATGCTGCTGTAATCTTTTCATAGTCTCTAAAAATCCTCCATGTCCTCCCATAGAGAAGAGTGTGCTTTGCCTAGTAATTTTTCACTTAAAGCAGTTGGGGCGGGAATAACAAGGTGCTCTTTGAAGTATAATTTTCCAACCACTAATGTAAAGTTGAGATGATAAAAGAGGTGTATGCATATTGTAATAACAGTTGCTCCAGATTGTCAAAGTTAGATGCCTAAGGAATGTTGATAGCAAATAAATCTACAGAGCATGGGAATCTAGAGAGTGCATCAGCTCCTCTATTTATTGTGCCAGGTCTGTATTTGATGATGAAGTCAAATGGCAATAATTTCATCATCATACGTTGTTGTTCTAGAGTTATGAAACGTTGCTCAAGAAGGTATTTAAGGCTGCAATAGTTAGTCAGCACCTCAAATCTATTGTCCATAAGGTAATGTTTCCATTTTTGTAGAGCAGAAACCAAGGCTGTTAACTCTCGATAATAGATAGATTTATGCCTTTTAGATCTAGATAGCCCCTTACTTTAATAAGTTATTGGGTGTCCATTTTGCAGCAACATTGCTCCAATCCCTATTGAAGATGCATCACATTCTACCACGAATGGTTAGGAGATATCAAGAAACTATAGTATAGGTACTTGCACCAAGGTATTTTTTAAATCATGGAAGGCTTGTGTAGAGGCAGCTGTCCAAAGAAAAGAATCCTTTTTGGTAATATCAGTTAAAGGCTTGGCAATGACACCATAACTCTTGACAAAGCACCTATAATAACCAGTGAGCCCTAAGAACCCTTCGAGGTCTGACAAAGTTTGAGGGATAGGCCAATTAGTAATTGCTGTGATTTTGTCATTATCTACTGCCAGTCTAGCTTTAGAAACAATATGCCCCAGAAAGGACATATCCAACTGAGCAAAGCTGCATTTCTTGGGATTAGCATAAATTTTATGCTGATGTAAGGTCTACAAGATAGTTTCAATGTGTGAATGATGCTCATGTAAATTTTTAATGTACACCAGAATATCATCAAAGAAGACTAGTATGAATTTGTAAAGAAAAGGATGAAATAACTCATTCATTGCAGCTTGAAATGTAGATGGGGCATTAATAAGACCAAAAGAAATAACAAGAAATTCGTAATGCCCAAAATAAGTTCTAAACGTTGTCTTATGAATATCAGTAGGGTTTAATCATATCTGATGATAACCAGAACGAAGGCCTATCTTGGAGAAATATTAAGCACCGTATAGTTCATCAATGAGTTTATCAATATAAGGAATGTGATACTTATCCAATACTGTTATACGGTTGAGTTCTCTATAATCAATGCAGAGCCTCCAAGAAGCATCTTTCTTTGGAACAAGAAGGACAAGACTTGCATATGGACTCACACTTGGTTGAATAAAGCCTTTTTGTAAGAGTATCTCAATCTGCCTTTCTATCTCATCTTTTTGAGCATGTGGATAACGAAAGGGTCTTATGTTCGGATTAGATGAACCTGGTTAGGAGATGATTGAGACAATGGGCGCGTAAAGGAGGTAATTGTTTTGGCTTTTGAAATACAGGAGCATATATATCAAGCAGCTCATAGAATTCAAGAAGTTGTTGCATCTTATGCTCTCTATAAGAATTTCTCTCTTGGTAAGTGAAACTCTGCAAAGCAGCAACAAAACTCTAAGGTTGAGGTGTCCCCTGTAGTTTGATTCTCTTTCCATTAGCCTAAACAATCATATACATCTTCTGCCAATTGGCCTCTACTGTGTTAAGTGATGCCAACCATTTAATGCCCAATACCATATCTGACCCTCTAATAGCAAATGGAAAAAACTCTTCTTTAACCACCAGGCTTTGAATCTTAACCTCCAATTGCTTGTAAATTGAGTTGCAAGAAATTATGTTGCCATTACCCACTTGTACACCAAACGAAGGTAGAGAGCTTGTTGGTAACTGGAGTTATGTGACTAACCTTTCTGAGTTGAAATTATGGGTCAAACTGCTGTCTATTAAAATAAGAATCTACTTTGAGTGCAATTCGCCTTGAACCTTCATTATTGTAATCGACTTGCTGCCCAAAATAGTGTGTAATGATATTTCTACAAATTTACCCTCTATCGTGTGCTCCTTACTATAATTGTTAATGATAGTATCATCAGCATCATCTGTTATCTCCATCAATTTAAATGAAGAGCTTTTGCAGCGGTGTCCTGGTGAGAACTTTTCCCCACATTGGTAGCATAAACCCTTATCATGCCTGATTTGCCGCCCATAATCATAGTTAACAGATACTTGGGTTTAAGTCGATGGGGTGAAGGACGTCAATGAACTGAATTGCCGCGAATAATTTGGTGCAGCTGTGACCGATTGTGTGAAATTTGGGGCATATCCTTGTATTGGTTTTGGAAAAACTGAGATTTTAGTTTCTTTAAAATTTAAGCCACCCTCATTGCCACGTGTATAAGGAGAATGTTGTATGTAACGTGACTGAACTTGGGTTTGCAACTTTTCTTCAAACTCCATGGCCAAGATGGACGCCTTGAACACTGTAACCCCCTCCATAATTATTATCCGAAATACATGATTAAAATGAAATAGAGACCAATAATAATCAAAACTAATTTACATTCCCATCCATAGGATAGGGTTTTCACAAATTTCTTTCACAAACACTTTAACCTGGTCTCACAATCATATTTCGAATACAATTACCTCGTGAAGATAAATCACATTCACATAAAATCAGAGTGTACAATAATAATCCCGGCAATCCCGGATTCATGCCTTCACTAAAGATTCATTGGGCACATACGCCCTTTATAATTTCTCAAATGAGGATTACACAATCCAATTACACATTCCAACCTATCTTCCAAAAATATACAGTTTTCCTAACATCTAATGATAACCAACTACCAAATCCAAATGCTCCTTCCTCAAGCCACTTGTCTTGTCTAAAATGTTGGTAGGGGAAGGTGAGATTCGAGAGAATCCAAGCAGGAAACATATACCAATATGCATGCAAGATAAGTGTTTAATGCATGACATGCTTGCATCACAATAACTCATGCTCACATAATGATATATCTGTGTGCTCAATGTTTCAACAATATACTCATGGCCATAGCATAAATAGAAACAAAGCTTCAATCATTCATATATGTTTCACATAATCAAACAAAGCAATAACATGCATCAATACATAAACACAAATATCAATACATGCAGGAGAGGTAAGTTCCCCACACTTATTCTTTTACATGCGCTCCACCACAGCTTACTCATGATCAGATGAACATTGAACCATGTTCAGGGTGAATATCAAACCCTATAAACCAAAATAAAGACATAGGGTTATTCTCTTTTCCAAATTCTCACTTTCATAACACTTATAGTTGGTTACCATTCATGACCTTTAGGTGGCTAATTAACGCCTAAACATATGCCTAAAGGCTTGGGAAAATACTTGACCAAAGACCATCTTTGGAAGTCCAAAATGTCATTTTTGGGTGTTGGCCACGGCCCAAGAATCCATTGGCTGTGGCCAAAAACAGGTCTGAAGTATTTGGGCCGCAGCAAAGAAAAATCCTATTTTTTGGCTGAACTTCCAAAAATAATAACTAATTCTAAAAAAATCACAATGAGGTGATTACAAAGCCAAATGAAAGGTATTTAAGTCCTCTTCTTAGGAAAAATATGGACCATTACTATAAATCACCACACAATTCTAGAATTATACAAAACTCAACATTACTCCAAAACAGAGTTCAGTTTTAATCCCAAACTTTGGCAAAGCATAACTTTCAGTTCACAAAACTAAATGACATAAATTATGTGTCCATTTTGAAGCTTGGGATGTGAACTTTATGACTGGAAAGTTTTATAATTTTTAGATACCATTTGGTCATTCAAAACTTTCGTACAAACTGACTGCCCAGAATAGAGTTCACACTTGACAGATTTCCAATTTTCTACCAAAGTGTCCAATGACTCCAAAATCAATAACCAAATCCATTCCCATACAATTTCTCATAAGGAACACAATGGCAACCTTAAAATAACTAAAATCACAACCCATTGACATGCCCTATTTTTGCCCAATACACAAACCAAACACAAAGTTGCTAAACTTCACCTTTAAGCTTCAATTCAATTATATTCATTCAAAACACTAAACAAGGCACTAATTCCATGACAACAACATGCCAACAACAAATTGAACCTCATTTTTGAAATTCAAGGCAAAATTTCCAGAAAATCCAAACTCAACTAATGGCTATAAAACCTATATGAAAAAGTTTGTCTTACTCACCTCTACAACTTTCCCAAAAGGAGTTCCTTGGTTCTCCAAACTCTAGATTTCCTTGTGTGCTCAAAACACCATCAATGGAAAATCTAAAACCATGAAAGTAAAGCTCTCAACACAAGGAACAACTTTATAGAAGGGAGTTTTGGCATTAGAGGTCATTAGAAAGGTCAAATGGCTTACCTTAAGCAAAACCACTTCCTCCTTCTTGAGCTCCCATGGCAACATGAAAGAAAGAGGAATGAGAGAGATGAAGAGAGTGGAAAGAGATGAAATGATGATGAAATGAACTAATCCCATCCCTCCCATACTTGACAGCCGCATAGAGAAGAGAGAGAGAGAGGAGAGAAAATCATTTAAAAATATAGCATTTGACTTTTCTACTCCTCTCTCTTTATCCTCACCTTTTGCCACATATCTCCATCTCATTGGCTCTCATAAAGCAAGCAACCAATTAGTTACTCTAACCACTCCATTAGCCATTTAGTCACATATCTCATTTCTCCTTAGTTAGTAATTAATCTCTCCATTAATCACTAATTTATGGCCATTCTTTTAATTTCTCACTGATTATGGAACATTTATTTAAATTGCCATATAACACATAATTAATTATTTTCCTCTTCTTTATGTGCCATTTACCCTTATTTAGCCCAATAATTATTTCATCACATAATTATGCTAAAATACAGGGTGTTGGGTATTCCCAATAACTGATTCATGTCTCAAATTAACTTTAATTCCCAAATCTTTTTCAATAATTGTCATTAGCCCTTAATCAAAATTTGGGGCATTACAAACACCGTATGTGGCTTCTGAATTTTCATATCAGACTGTAATGTAGCCTTTAATCTATTGATAAAAACTCCCAGAAGGCAGTGTTCGGCCCATCCCTTCACCGTTGTAGATCTTCTTACACATTCTTGCTTGTAATCATGTACTGAACTAGTTTGCTTAATACTGCACAGATGCACATCAGGGTTCTTGAATTCTACCGGACCAAACTGTTCTTACATTACCTCTACTAATTCTTCCCAAAATCTAATAGTTCTACTAGATGTAACCCAAGTAAATACGTCAAGTGCATCACCTTTTAGATTTATGGTAGCCACATCCACTTTAATGTCCTCAAGGGTTTAATAATATCTAAAATATTTTTCAACCTTTAACACCCAACCTCTAGGATCACCTCCCTTATATTTGGGGAATTCAACCTTAGTATGTGGTTTTCTTTGTGGATTTTGTAGCCACTAGGGCACTTCTATATGTACTTCTCCCTTTTTATCTTGGTTTATTTCATTGTAGGAACTCGAAGCCTTGTTTTTCTTCAATACATCAAGGTCAATATCCATTCATCCAATTTTTAATAGAATTAATACCATTTGCTATGAAATAAATTCTTGGAATTTAGGGTGAATGGGTAGGTTAGGTGGTAGAGTGGTTTGTGGTGATTCAAGAAGTGGGATTGGGTTTGGTAAGAGAGGTGGATTTGAACCAAAGTTATGCGAACTCTGTTCATGATTTCCAAAACGAGTAGTCATCATATCCACAGGTTTGGAAGGTATGGCTCTGATACCAAAATGATAGGATCACATAATCAGATTAGAAAGTTTAGGAATTTAGGAGAGAGAAAGAAGGAAGTTGAGCCAGAATCTGTAACTTCAACTTTAGAGAGAGAGAAAACATAACATAATCATTCCATTCATGCCTTCTGCCAATCCTGAGTAAAATTATATAGATCTCTAATTAACCCAATAACTGCCCCACTACAACATGTCCTAAGAAATAGGCCACTACTGACTGTTGACTCTGGCGACTATTGACTCCAATGCTTAACTGCTGAAATAATAAAACAGAACACATAAAACAGAACATAAATAATGAAACACATAACACATGCTACTAAACAACTAGACCCTTGGAGATCCACGTTTCTTCCTAAAATATACTAAGAGAGGACATGGAGTCCTATCTGTAATATCCCGATTTGTGATTAGGGCCAATGACTTTGATAATTATTGTAATTAGTGTAATTAAGCACTTTTAGGATTAATGTAATTTGAATTTGGTATAAATGTGTGTGTGTTATTAGAGATCAAGGTTTGAGATTCATTATTGATAGGTCAAAATTCTATGCTTTGTGTCTATGTGAGCTCATAGTGGAAGTATGGAGATGGTGACATGTGGCATTATGGTGGCTATTGGATGAGGCCACAAGAGAACAAATGACTACTTTTTCCCTCATTCTCTCTCTCTCCTATTCGGTTGGTATGGGCAAGCGAAGAGAGAAGTGTACATCATCATCATTTGCTTCATCTCACCATTTTCTCTCTCTTCTCTACCTCTCCATTTTCGCTGAATCAAGTAAGAAAGAGAAGGATAAAGCTTTGATTTTGGGTGAGTAATAATCTTCTTATGCTCAAATCCTCTTCTCTAATGTTGTGTATCTCATTGAGAGCTTCAACTTGGTAATTTCAGAATATTGAAATAGTGGTGATTTGTGTGTTAGTCGAAATTGGAAGTTGGAGAATCAAGATTCTGGATTTGGCAAAGTGAAGAGGTAGGCATTTAGTGCATTTTGATATATTGTTTGTGATTTTTGGATAAGTTTGGGAAAATCTGGAAATTTGCCCTAGTTATGCCAAATGTTGAAAATATGGATTTTATTGTGTTTGATGTTGGAAATGGTCCATTGTGAAGATATTTGAGTATTGGATTTAGTTTGGAATGTTGGAAATGTGTTAAGGGAAATTGGACATTTGTTGTGTTATAGAGACCTAAGAATATGATTGTGGTCAAATTGGTTTTGGGAGTATTTTTGAAGTGGCCAATGTGTTCCCTAGTTAGTGCTAAGTGTGTATGAGCTTTTGGTAGAGCTTGGGAACCATAGGGTATGAATTTGACCATCTGGTATTTTCTGATGTTTTCTGCATTTCTGGTCTCTAATGCACAATACTCGAGCAGAGGAAGATCATGCTCAAGTGCTGTGTGCATTTTTCCCTTTTGCTGCTTTGAGTTTTGCTTGGATTTATTGAATGAGGCTCGAGTGCACTTCTTTGTTCTCGAGTGAGGGAAGAACATGCTCGAGTGAGCTTGAGCTAGCTCGAGTGATGGAGTGAATCCAAAGTTAGGGTTGCTCTCAAGTTGTCACTCGCTGGCCATTGTTCAAGAGTATGCTCTGACACTCGCAAGCACGGCCGTCTCACCCAAGCACTGAGGGTATGCTCGAGTAAGCTTGTCCCTCTTATGGTTGCATGTGCTCTCGGGTTGTCACTCGTGGTGTTGAACTTTCGGGTACTCGAGCATAGCTAGGTTCATCACCCGAGTGCAGAGCTTGGTGCTCGAGTGATATGAGCACTTCCTAGCCGTAAAGGTTGCTTTCTGTCAAGCACTCACGAGTGAGAGTCCTTCTCACCCGAGCACAAGTCTCTCATCACTCGAGTGAGCTCGTCTTCACTTGAGTGAGGCTGTCAGAAATCAGTGTTGTGCCTTCGAAAGAGGGGTCTTTGGGGTAGTTTCTTCCAACCCTTTAGGCATATGTTTAAGCATCTTTTAGCCACCTAAAGAGTCCTAAATGATAACCAACTAAGTGTATTATGAAATTAAGAACTTGGAAAAGAGATTGACCGGTTGTCCCTGATTTGGTATAGGATTTGATATCTGTCGCCCTCATGAAACTGCGGCACCAAAACCAGTTAGGAAAGATACAAGTAGTGACTCTTGCTTTATACTTTATGTGATCCATTGTATGTGTGCTATATCATTGTGATGTGATGATTTTGTATGCTACAAGATATGTGAAATTGTGGAAGCACAACTATACCAATAGTCCCTGAGTCGCTAACAACGGTTAGGGTAAGGGTTGTATGCCTTCCCAGGGGTAAAAGGGGATGAGGTTTGGGTGTCATATATGTGTTTATGTGAAATCGTGGAAGCACCGCTATACCAATAGTCCCTGAGTCGCTAACAACGGTTCGGGTAAGGGTTGTGTGCCTTCCCGGCGGTAAAAGGGGATGAGGTTAGGGTGTGGTATATGTGATTATACAGGCCGAAAGGCTAATTGTAAGCTGAAAGGCTATTTGTGAAGGCCAACGGGCCAATTGTGAAAGCCGAAAGGCTATATGTGAGCCGTAAGGCTATTCGTATGCACTGCCACTCCAATAGTCCCTGAGTCGCTAACAACGGTTCGGGTTAGGATGGTGTCCCTTCCCGGCAGTAAAAGGGGATGAGGGTGGAGTGTGATTTGTGTTGCTGATATGAGATGATTTGTTTACATGCTATGTGATTACGTGTAGTATGAATAATTTGTTACTACTGGGATTCTTTAGAATCTCACTCTTTCCAAATGACTAACCTTTTCAGACAGAGCGAGTGGTTTGAAAGGGAAGTGGACAACTAGGAGTAGTTAGGATTACTCTGAGACCTAGTGGTAGTTGGTTATCTTTATTTTGGTTTTGGGATTACTAAGTGTATATGAGATGTAAATGAATATTTTGGACATGTAATCCCCATTTTGGAAACCTTTAAACCCATGTTATATATGTAAGTAACCCGGGGTTTGCCGGGATTTTAGTTTCCGCACTCTAATATTTATTATGTGATTGGATGTCTCAAGTAATTATATCCGTACGTGAATGTGAGACCAGGGTTAATTACGCTTTGAATTGATTTTTGAAATACCCCATCCCGCGTTGGGGGAAATTATAAATTGTTGATTTCATTTTAGTGGTCTCCATTTCACTTAAATTTCGTAATCCGGATGTAATTACGGTGAGGGGGTTACATGATCACCACAGTCGCTGGCAAGCATCCTCCCTCATTACACCACTTAGATGGAGGAGGTGTAAAAATTTCCAAGAAAGTTAGGCATAAATCTTGACCTTAAGCCTCCAACATTGAATTTAAAAGTTAGGCTGCCAAACTTCTTAATTGCTACCTGATTTTGAGATCTAAAATGGTCGAATTTCAACTTATGAAAGTTGTAGGTATGGATCTTATCATGAAAACCTAACTAGAATCACCTCATTTCAACATTTGTAGCTCAAGTTATGGTCAAATTAGTGGGTAAAGGTCAATCAGGGACAAATTCACATTCTCAACTTCCAAGCATAATTCAAGACTATTAAAGGTAGAACTGGGTTTTTAGTTCAACATGAAAGTTTTAGAGTTTTTTTCTTAGCTTTTTGTCCATATAAAGAACGTCTCAATCCGATATTTAGAGCTCTAGATATTACCTAAAAACTGAAACAAGGTCAAATTTAGTATTTTTCAAGAAATTCTATTTTATGCCAAAATCATTATTTATTTATCAATTACACCCAAATTCATTAAATTAAGATCAAATATCATCTGTAAGTCATTATATAAGGGAAAATAAATATATAAACATTTTACTTATCACCTCCCCTACACCTCACCCTTACCTCTACCCAGATTGCTAAATGTTATCCATTATCACTTCCGTCTTCCTTCTTCCGCTAGGCGCTATTGCTCCACCTCTCCTCTGCCTCTGATCTTGGTAAGACAGTTTACTTCCACAGACTGACAAAATAGTGAGACGATAGACCAGTTCCACAGTGACAGTGATAGGCTGACTGCAAGCCCAGTTAGTCTTACTATCACAGTCTCACTCTCAGACTCGGTGACGAAGCTGGCTTCCCTTCCCTTCCTTCTGGCCAAGCTCTCTCTTACTGTTTTTGACCAGTCCATCTCACTCTCGAAGGTCGAAGCTTGCCATCGCCAGACTCCGTCTCTCCTTACTGTAAACATTGCCATGTCGTAGGTCATTCGTGGCTATTTTTTTTAATCTCTCTTCGCAGCTCGTCCCTTCCCTTCTTGCCAAACCAAGGTTAGCTTTGAATTTTGAACACTTTGAATTCATTTCAAAATCCATAATTGTTGACACTACTCTCATTTTCTTTCATTGTTATAATCTTTTTCCCCTGTTTTCTGCTTCTTTATTTTCGATTTCCCCTCTCAGTGTTTCATTCTCATTATCATTTCTCAAGTCTCAACATCATCTTATCTTTAACATTCGATCTTTTTGCTAGATGCTATTTTCTGTATTTGTAAATGAGCAACATATATGTGCCATATTGCCATATGTGTTTTCATTGTATTGAATGCTATCTTTAAGACTTTAACAATATGTATTTAGAATTGTTTGGACCAAATTTTCCCAATAAGTGTTAAAAATAAGCATTAAAATTGAATTCAATTTTTGTATTAGCAATATGTGTGTGACTGTGTGTAGTGCCATAACTGTTTTCATTGTATATTTTATAGTATATTAAATATTTCCATATGTGTTTATTATTTGTTGTAGATAAATATTATAGATGTATTCATGATGCGGAAGAAGAAATTCTTGAAATTTTTACTCCTCAAGTAGAGCTTACTACTCAAAGTGAAGCACAATCAAATGTCCTTGAAATTGATGATAGTGGCGAAGAAGATAAAAATGATAGTCGTCATACTCATGTTACTTAGAGTGTTTAGCTTCTTGCCTTCTTTTGCTTTGGCCTTACCGTGAGTTATTTATGGACACTATTTTATCTTTGATTATGCATTAGATAAATATTGTGAAAAGGACTTCCTGGCTCTGCCCCGTATGCTCCCAATCCAGGCTTTAAAAAACTATAATTTTCTTACCCCAAGCCTAAAAGGGGCCCTAGCCTATCAAGGGTATGCCCTGCAGGGCTGGGCCAGCCCTGATTCCTAGCTTTAATTATTACCATCTTCTTCCTCCCTAGGATCCAATAGAGCACCATGAAAGAATTTTGGAAAGACATCAATCATGTTTCTCTCCTCACTACCCACTCTGTTCCTTGTTTCTCTTTTGCATATTCTTCTCCTCCTTCTTCTGAGCCTGCAAGTTCCATGAACTTCTTCACGCAACCCTCTCGCATTATTGACTTGTCTTCAACCTCTAATGCTAATCCCAACTTAGTTACTTTGTCTACTTTTATCTTCCCTTCAACCTCCTACCAAAAGAGACTCTTTGTGTCTGATGGTGACCACCATGACAAGCTGAAAGAAAATCTTTGAGTTTGATAGAGTTTGCCAAAGCAAGATTATGATAAGAATTATGAATCAGCTACTTGATCTAGAGCTTGAAAGTAAGAAAGAATTGCTTCTTTCTATACTCTTCTTTCTTATTCGAAGCCGATTTTTGTCGCTACTGTAGAAAGGATTTTTCCTACTCCTAGGAGAGTTTAGTTTAAAAGAGGAAAAAGGGAGGATGTAGAGGATGAAGAAAGTATATGGCTAGACAAAGGGGGGAGGAGCCACATTTCTGCTAATGTCGCATTGACAATAATGTCGAATAAGCAACAGTTTGCACAACATAGGACGAGTTACCATATACTTGGAATATTTATTAAACATTATGAAGCTTCAAAAGACTGAATGGCAACTAGTCAAACTATAAAACACCAGTGGAAAAAGGGCTTTTTAGACCGGTTAAAATTGACTTTTTAGACTGGTTCTGGATCCGGTCTTGATACAGCTGGTCTTAAAAGTATGTCACTTTTAAGATCGGTTTTCATGAGCACCAGTCTTAAAAGAACTCTTTTGTTAGGCGATTTATGTAACATTTTTAAGACCCGTTATGATTATAACCAATCTTAAAAGTTATTTTAAGACCGGTTTTACATATAACCGGTCTTAAATATTTTAATTTTAAGACCGGTTATAAATATAACCGGTCCTTGAATAACTTTTAAGACCGGTTATCATTATAACCGCTCTTAAAAGTGTTATATATATATATATATATATATTAATTATTTGTGATTAGGTTAGTTATCAGAACGCATCCTTGAATTGCTACCTCTAATGCCATACTTATTAAGTGCCATATGATGTTCAGTTTGCTTCCACTTACCATTTCTTTTTGCTTTAACCTTCTCATTGAATTGGGAACTTATAACATGTCATATATCCTCATGTATAATGTTTTGTTTAAAACCATAATATATATATATATATGCATAAATGGAGTCAACCATGACATATCATGCAACCAATAAGTCAATTCATCAAAATATACAAAAACTATGTTAAAACCAAAAAACATGTCAAATCATGCAACTAACAATATAAATGAATTCAACCAACCAACATGTCAATTCATAAATGAATATATACAAAAAAAAAAATTCTTCAACTTTACAAAAACACACTGTTGTAAAAGTTCATAAATGAATTTAGCACAACAATTACGAATGTGCTCAAAATCGTCTTCTGGAAAGGGGTCAGCAAGTTCAAACATTTGAAACACCAAAGCCAGGCAAAACATTAAATTCGCTTAAAAAAATAAAAGTAATACAAAATTTTTGAAATATATATACATTTACCTCTTTAGTAAGTTCTGTTGTGCCTAGGGTAATAATATTATACATGTGCCTCAAAATATACAACCCACACAAATTGGACCCCAGTGGTTGCTTACGGGTCTGAAAAATAACATTATATTGTTAAAACAAGTATAAAATTAAAGCATGACTTATTATTGAATACATTCTTAAAACAAACCAATATGTAATTAACCTTTGGCAAGATCCATGTAGGGTCTTTTACCTCACGCATAGGCCTACCACAAGCAGTGTGTTGGAATGTCTGCATAGCCCTATATCATCAAAATCACAAAGGTTACTTATTTTACATAAATTCCATAAATTTTGCATATGAAAGGTAATTAATAATGTAAGAAAACTTACGAGTTCAAGCTCTTCTTCAATTCACTAGTTGGCTTGCTGAGGTGGAGGGAGCATAAGAGGATGACAGAATAACTCTTCTTGCACAAAATAGACAATTGCCAATGATCACTGAAAAAAGGTAAAACTTTTTAAGCAAATATAAAATATTATGTATAGTATGAAATATAAATTTGTGTCTTACCCATGCAAATATTGAGCCAAGAAACACTCAATTGAGGTTTCACTAAGCCTGTGCGATAAGTATGTGTGTCTGATAGTAGCAGTGGTCCCTTTGTCATAGAGTTGAACTGGGCATAGGAGTCCAAATTTATCGGTTTTGCCAGAGTCAACCAATCTACGATGTATGCACCTACAATAATTCAAGCAGGGACATTAAATCAAAGTTTAACAACATAATTTGTAAATTATTAACTTCCAATTTGAGAAGATACTTACATAAAAAAGAGCTAGACAATAAAAATTGTAAGCTGTTGTAGAGGAGCTACCAGGGGACATTAAATCATCCCTCTCAAGATAGCATTGTGCCTCTGACTTGCCAACATCTGACTCAGTAGGCCAATCTCTTGTTCGAAAGGATGTATCATATGCCATCAGAATCACTTGTTCCATGACATTCAATGGAAGCCGTGAAACATCTTGAGTGGAGGTAGGTGGAGGTGGCGGGGATTCCTCAGCTCGATCAGAAACAAGGTTCTTTGGCTACAAGATGAAAGAGTTGATGACATCGCCCACAACCTTGAAGTCATCAACAGGGATAGGGAGAGGTGCATCTACAACGATCACCTCTTCAACTGCCACTCTGACTTGATCAACCTTTATTTCTTGGTGGTGGACAGTTGATCCCAAGTTATGCACGCTTTCCAGTGCAACCAATCATCTCAGAGGATCCTCCATAAACAAGCCATAAGGCTCACCAATTTCTTTTCCAGGACCCTCTGATGACTGACCAATGCAACTCCCTTTAGTGCTCTGTTTAGGGTTTAGGGAATGAGTTTGAGGAGCACTGGTATCTGCTTGTCTTGTGCTCGTCATGATCATCCATTCCTCCTTCATCTTGCTGAACCTTTCTTCAAATTGTGCATCAAATAATGCTTCTGCCTCAGCCCTAGCTTTCGCCCTCACAGTGGCCAATATACGCTCCATCTCTTCTTTAGTCACCATACTACTTGAGGAATGGCGTGGAGGTGCTCCAAAGTAATCCCTTATGCCTACCCCTCCTCCAATCCCCGTGACACGGCCGAGATGCTCAGGTTTTCCTGTAGCTACGGTCAGGATGTCATTCCTCCCATCCGACCTAAACGATCCCTCAACTTGTTTTTTTAAAGCTCCTCCTATAAGACACATATGACAAATGTTAGTAATGAAATTTGTTTACTAAATAATTAATAACAACAAGTTAACAACAATACTTACAATTTTCTCATCGAATATACGAGATTGTTCACTCATATAAGACCCACTCCTCTTTTGGTGAGCGAACAACCACTTCTGTTCGCGACGTATTGGAGATGGTGGAGAAAGAAGTACAGAAGGATCGGATTGAGCTGCTTCTTCCAATCTCTTCCGTTTAGCCGCCAACAAGTCTTTTTCGGCCTTCGCATACCCCCACTAGACATTGTATGGGGGCAATCATTCTTTTTATCACTCTCTTGGGCCTTTTTTCTTTTTTTCCTGTGAATAAGAAATCAAAATTAAGTCATTGTAAATCAATAAAGACAATTCATAATTCATAAGCAAATCAATTGCAAAATAAGTCAACTCACCAATGCTTCTGGAGTAGTCTGAAGCCGTCTAAATTCTTGCCAAGTCTGTTAGTCAATAAAAGATATTGATTGCACGGATTAGGAAGAGGCTGACCTTCTTCCACGTCGATATGCACGTAATTGTTGGCTAGATTTGTCTTAAACTTCCTCCAGCGTTCATCATAATACCCCATTGTCTTGTCATACAAGACTTCACTCTCAGGAATGTCGTAAGTGAGCTGGATAGTTTCCCAAATATGTCGCTTCACACCTTTATTGACATTTCTCCACTACTCTATTAAGATGCTAGGCTTGTTGCGTGCTAGGAGGCCGACAAAACTCCTATAATGTTGGGCATTAGGCCCGATTGGTTTCCATTAACTATCAAACTCAATCGGGTAGCTCTCCTACCCCTTCGTCTAAGCCAGTTACTTGGGTCACTGTGTTCCTGGCTAGGAGCATTGCTAGGCTTTCTTTGATTTGGATTAGTTGGTTCGGGAGTACCCTCACTAGGATGACTCATTGTCTAAAAACACTTTAAGGACACTATTTAAGGATAGCTAGTGATGGTTTAATGAACTTTTGCTACATGGCACTATCTACAAATTAAGGCATCGTTTAAAAGCAATTCCCAAGTTATGCAAACATGAACAAATAATTAATTGCAATACACCCTCCATTGTATCAGTTTTGACCTGAGTTGTTCATTGAGTGATTCTAAAAGAACCTTTCTTTTATCTACTCTCCTCTGTTTCCCTCACTTTCTGTTCTTCTCTCTTTCTCTCTTTCTGATTTCTTATCAGGTCAAAACTGATACAATTATGAGTTTACACTTAAGTCCTTATTTAAACTAATCTAGTTTATTAACTTAGGTCCCTATCAAGCTACCCTTATACATTCCATAACAATGTCAGCACAAGTTGAACAAAGTTGAACATAAATGCATTAGGAGGCAGACTCAGAAGCAACACCAAAGTTCATATCAAGCAATATCAGCACTACCTTATTCAGAGTTTTACTATATTTTACATGCAACAATACATAACCAAAATTGAACCCTTCTCATACACAACCAAAAAAACCCAGGTCCACAGAAGCATAAGGACATTAACCTCAGACATACATGCATTATATAAAACTCTTCAGAATAATTCACGATACCTTCAACCTTTGCTTGAGGATCCTCTTCTTTCTCTGGATTTGAACGGTCTTTGGCCACTTTACGAATCGAGTAAGGTCTCTCTTAGGAGGCAATGGACGCTTTTAAAAAGTGGGTTGACAACTTGCTGCAAGAATCAAACAAAGAAAATGAAAATTTCAATGAAATACCCAAAAACGAAACCATTTATTTAATTGAACACTTGGCAACTGAAATACAAACCTGACAATAAAAATGAGGTTGAGAACGAAACCAATCGGAGGGAACAAACGACGATAGCCTTACGGCAATGTATTCAACCATAAATCTCGGTTGATGGCGGTGAAGTTAAGGACAGAGGAGAGAAGGGGAAAGGAGGAGCTGCCGCGAACAAACGCAAGGGTTTCGCTGATGTGCTTGAGTCTTGAAATGAAATTTCAGAGCTAAAATTAGACACGCTTTGAAATTCAGGTCAGTTTTAAGATCGGTTGTAATTAACAACGGGTCTTAAAATAAATATTTAAGACCGGTTTTAATTAAAAACCGGTCTTAAAATAAATATTTAAGATCGGTTATTAATAGATAACCGATCTTAAAAATAGAAACTTTTTAAGACCGGTTATTAAATAATAACGGGTCTTAAATTTTTAATATTTAAGACCAGTTTTTATATACACCCGGTCTTAAAAATAATAACGATTTCATTTTTTTTAATTGTCTTTAATTCAGATAACATTTTCTAGACCGGTGATATTTAGAACCGGTCTAAAAAATATATTACATGTATTTATTTTTTTAATTGTATATATTTTAAGATTGGTTTTTATTACAACCGGTCTTAAAATTATTTATAAGACCAGTTTTAAATATAACCGGTCTTAATATTTCATCATAATTATAAAAATGCCACCGGTCATATTTTTAAGACTTTATCCGATATAACCAATCTAAATGTTTTGATTTAAAAACTCTTTTCTGTACTACTGAAAACTGGTTGTATACATAGTCAAGCTATTAAGACTAAATAATTAGTTTTCCCATTAAAATATTTTAAACTGGGAAATAATTTATCTATTATAATGATTACCCCGTAAAACTTATTAAATTTGAGATAACGTCTTCTTAATATTATTTAAATCTAACGAATAAAATTGGATGTTACACCCCCGCAATAATCCTCTCTCTCTAAATCCTAATATCACGTGGTCACCTGGTAGTTGGTACTGAATTGGCATTCACGTCTTTCAATTTTTAGGGTTATTTGTTTGGAATTTCCCTAACGGGCCCGAATTAAAACCCCTCTTCCGACATCGGCCTAGTTTCATCTGCCAACATTTGGAGGCAAGGTAATCCAGGGAGGCAGTAGAGGTATTTTAGTGGAACACAGCCTGTACTCGGTGAGTTTCTGAGATGAGCTCTTTCGGGTCTTAGGAAGAAAGCAATGGAGCCGCAATCAGATGGCAACGAAGACACGATATCCAACATTAGAAACGTCCGTCAACAGCTCGAAGCACGCATAGAGTCCCAGCACAAGACCCACCTTGAATTGCTTGCTTCTATACAAGCTATTATCCCTAATATCGTCACCTCCCTCGATCTTTCTCTCAAGGTCGTCTCTTCTTTTAACGATCGCCCTTTTGCTCCCACACCATCCTTGCCTCTTCCACTTCCTGACCCTAAGTCCAAAAAGTCTCACCATGTCCATGCGAAGTCACAAAATGATCGTTCTGTCTCGGCGGACCAGACAAATTCTGAGACCCAAAACGCCAAAGCGTCTCCGGACTCCAACCCAGCTCGCCATTCAGAAGCTGAAAGCGGAAGTCCGTTAGCTGTGGTGCGATCAATGGTTGCCATTTGCCTTTTGGGACGAGTGCCATTTTCGCCTATTGATTCTTCCACAGTGCTGAGGAAGTTGGAAAATGATCGGACTGTGACCCCTGTAGAGAAGGCTGCCCTCCTCGATCTTGGAGGGGATTCAGGGCCGACACTTGCTGTGGAGTTGGCTTTGAAGTCAATGGCAGAGGACAATGGCGGCATTGAATTGGAGGAGTTTGTGGTAAGTGGCAAGTCTAGAATTATGGTTTTGAATATAGACAGAACTCGTCTTGTCAGAGAATTGCCAGAGAGCGCGCAATATCAGCAGCTAGAGTCGAGTTCCGGAGATGGGAATGTAAATCAAAATCAAGGTCAACAAATTGCCACCACTGGCTCTGATATGAACAATGGAATGTTTGGAATGGCAGGGCAAGTTCCAAGGCCAATGTCGGATATGTGGATGCCTCCTGGGGAGCCCCATATGGGGTTGCCTCCTATATTTCCTGGGGGTGGAGGGCCTGCTTCAATGATGGGACCAAGGGGGGCACCTAGAGTAATGGGAATAATGGGTATGCCGAGAGGGATAGGTATTTCTCCCATGCATAGGCCCCCAATTGGACCGAATTCACCTGCCAGTGGTCCTAATGTAATGTCACATAAGCCAAGAACTGAAGAGGATGATATGAAGGATCTTGAGGCTTTGTTGAATAAGAAATCATTTAGAGAGATGCAGAAATCTAAAACAGGTGAGGAACTTTTGGACCTTATTCACCGGCCAACTGCTAAGGAAACTGCTGTAGCTGCTAAGGTTGGTAAAATTATTTCCTACTTTAACACAATGCTTTAATTAATATTTCCATCGTAATAAGAGTATACAACTACTTCAGTAAGGGTTATCTTCACCTATGACTAAGTTGCATCCATTCACCGTTCCTCAAATCGATTCCCCCTTAGTCGCAGAAGTTACATTTTCTTGGTTGGCAAAAAAAAACAAAAAAAAGAAGCTACATTTTCTTGAATTCCATGTTCAGGTGCCTTAGTCTTGATATATATACATAATGAAATGAGTTTAAGAAGTTAAAGAGTGGGTGAACTAAAGGGCTAAATCAAATTTGCACATGTATATCTGAAGTTGATAGGGCCACTTTGGTACGCAAAGTGTCATGAAATGGAATAAAAATAATTTTAGGGATTAAAGATGACATCTTTATCCGTACTTCTGAAATTAAAAAAAAAACGGTGACAAATGATTAGAAGAGGACATTATACTGAGAGGATTGAAAGGAATTTTCTTCCTATCTGGGTTACCTGACTTTGGGCTAAGGTTATATTTTAATGTAGCTTATCCCTCCTTGTGGCATAAGGCTTCTTGTTGTTGTTTATTTTTGTTGTAATTTTGTTTGAATAGATTTCATATAAACAAGAATAATTCCAGCTTTGGGGATTTAAGAACCAAACGAAGAAGGGGACATTTAGTGTGTGTTTGAATTAGTTTTTGAAAATAGCTTTACGATTTACGAGGTAAGTGAGTGAGAGGAGTTTTGTCTTGGGTTGCGCAAACCTAGGTTTGGGATTTAAACAAACACACTTATTTTGTTTATTTTTGTTCTCCAACAGGATATGATTAGGAAATGATGAAAATATCTTCTTGCTCAGGGTTTGAGACAATAGTACCATACCCATGATCATTTCTATCCATAACCATTTGACCATTACTCATGAAGAGCACCCAAAATAATTTAAAAATTCCCCTAACAACTGAGGATGTGGTTATAATCTGATTAGGATATATTTTATATCTATTCAGTGACCTACAGCTATTCACACCTTGCTTAACGTACATATTGATGTTGCCTGTGACTTTGTATAAACAAGTCAGGATAGTACTTCAATCTATGACCATTACTTTCTCTACACCAAAAAGCACTTTCCTTGCTCTGTCTTCCTTATGCTTGCTGTGTGCTTATAGTTCACTCCACATTGTCTATAGCTAATTTGTTCTTCCCATCCTGCTTGTTGCTGATATCATGTTTCAGTTCAAAACAAAAGGTGGCTCTCAATTGAAGGTTTACTGTTCATCTCTGACAAAAGAGGATTGCAGACGGCAGTCAGGAACTTTTATAGCATGTGATAAGGTCAGTAACAATGACAGTATGTTACAATGTCAATAATACCACTTTATTAGATTTATTTTTACTTGCGAGTTCTATGCAACTTTTGTATGGCATCATGAAAAAACTGTGAGTGAATTGTAGTTGTTAAATGTCCTCTGCCAGCATGCTAGCACTCTTAATATAATACTATTGAGAGTTGAGTGGAGGATAAAAAGAAAGAGCTGAAACGAGGAGAAGGGTATTGCTAGTGCTGAAGTTCATTGCTTTACATAACTTCTATTCATTGCTTATCTTTCAGGAATCTGTCGCATATCTTACATCCCCCCCTTTATACATTTATAGACTGAGTATTTCCATAAATGTTCTTCTGCTGTTGATTATAATTTTTTCTTTCATTTTAATTCAATGAACCCAATAGGTTTTTAAATCAGCTAATCTATGTGCTGCATGACCTTGACCAGTATTTTGTTAAAGTCATGCTTTGCTTCAAAACTTAAAGCACGAATTGTTAATTAAAGGGCTAGAGTACACTGTGAAGGGGTCTGGTCCTGGACATTAAGCCCGGGGAACTTTGTCTAAAGATAAAAAAGCTTCTAGTCTACTTTGGGGGAGTGATTAAAGTACATCTTTGCAAATTCCTATTGGCTGTAGTTGCCCAAGTGTCTGTACATTTGAGTGCTTCATGATGTGAGTGAATGATTTCAGCATTCCAATCTTCAGTTAGAAGGTCTCTAGTAGTGTCTGAGTATTCTTGTCCCAAGGTTGGTACTGGATAATGGATCTGAAAATTAAGTTAATAGCTTCCATGAAGTCTGAGTAAAGTTGAATCTTCTTATATCCTTGTTCAAAAGAGATTTGGAGACCTCATTTAATGGCTGCAACCCCTGTTTCCGTTGAACTCATGAGACGTCCCTTGAATAGCAATAATCCTTCTAAGTAATCCAAAGAAAGTATTTAGTAGGGAGCCTCTCATGAAAGTGTTAGAACCTATAAAATATAAGTAGAAACAGGGCCTAGGAAAGAGAAGGAAGAGTAGAGGGAAGAGGAACTCTAGAACCAGAATATGTAATCCTAGAGAGCAAAGAAGAGAAAAGAGAAGAAGAGGGAGAGACTAGAACTAGAATCAAGTTCTAGGAAAAAGATGAGAGAATTATCTCTATAATAACTTCATTCATTCATCCATATCCTTGACAAAGTTTATAACTTGATATTTATAGTTCTAACAACATAACTGAAATTAACTACCAACCCCAAAATACATAAAACTGCCAGTAACTTGCAATAACCAACAATGGACACTTGTCACTATTAACCTAGGACACATAATAAAACATAAAACACAAATAACTTCCTAGAATACACTAGTAAAGGTCACTAGTTTCCTATTAATACCCTCCCCAAGGAAAGAGCCTTGTCCTCAAGGCGATAAGAAAGAAATAAGGAGGCAGTTTTGCATTTATGATCAGAATTAAATTTATCACCTCATCTGAAACATAACTCTTTATCTCCATGTAATTACTGCTTGTCAATTTCAGAAATTTGTGAAGTGGTAATTGCCTAAATTTGACTAATAACTTACTGTAATAATTGTTTCAGAAAATTGCTTTCTTTTCCCTGAAATTGTAGGTGTTGTCAGCGCATTTTCCTTAAAAAACGTCCAGAAGAAGGCTATACTCCATTCTTCTTCAATTCTATCATATTGCTACCTGTTACCAGTGGTTCATCTCAGCATCCAAATTATTTAATTTGGTTGTGATTGCTGTCAGTTACTGTTAAATGTCAGCACCGAATATCTATGGTTAGCATGAGATTATTGACACTCACATGTGCCTCCGTCAATTACTCATAGCACCTACCGTTTTGTCTCTCTGATTATTGTCTATTTTGTTTTTCTGTTTGCCTATATATTGTAATCCTCTTATCATTTGATATATGAATTGAGATTGAGATTGTATAATCTCATATGGTATCAGAGCTGGCCCTAAAATGCCTAGCGACCAGCGACAGAGAGAGAATCGACGGAGAAACAGAAAAACAGGGGAGCGTTGGAAGTCTGAGATCCGACTCACACCGGCGAGTAAGCATATACCGCCGGGCCAGGGATGACCACAAGCCGCCGATCGGCGGAACCCTGAAGTCCGACGTCGATCTGAGCAGCTCGTGGCATCCCACGCCACCTGTGCACCGGCGTGTGAACAATGAACAACGTTTTTTCCTTAGAAAACAGCCTGCTATTTTTCCAGCCACAATTTCTTCCTAGAAAATACATGGATCCTTACAAATTTCCTCCTCTTTTTGGCTCTCGTCTTAGAAATCCACCCATAACAGGGGCCACACCAATGGCACTCATGTCCGGAACAAATGCTGAAAGTCAAGACTCATCGTCCTCCTCTCATTCTTCTGCTACTAGTAGCACAATAACTAAATCAGGACTCTCCAGTAGTCAGATTATGGCCACTAATCACAGGTTTAATGGAAAAAACTATCTTCAATGGTCTCAAACTGTGCTAAGATATATTCGTGGTAAGAGAATTGAGAAATATATCAATGGTGCAGCTCCTCAGCTTCCTCCAAACGACCCCAATTTTGATACATGGTTTGCCGAAAACAATCAAGTTATCATTTCTCCAAGATTTTTGATCTGGAATTCCCGTGTAAGGGCTCCCTTGATTTGATTGATCTCTACCTCATTATCTCCCGTAAGAATTATATCATCAACATATACGGCTAGAACAGCCATCTTGTCCTTGTGATGTTTAAAGAACAAGGTATGATCGCTTTGCCCTTGAGTGTATCCATGTCTCTTAAGGACTCGAGTGAATCTATCAAACCAAGCATGCGGAGATTGCTTCAATCCATACAATGACCTCTTGAGCTTGCAGACTTGATTAGCTTTCTTCCCTTGGAATCCGGGAGGTAATTTCATATATACTTCTTCCTTGAGTTCTTCGTTGAGGAAGGCATTCTTTACATCAAGTTGGTGCAGATTCCAATCTAGATTAACTGCAATGGATAGGAGGATTCTAATTGTATTCAGCTTGGCTACTGGTGCAAATGTTTTGGTGTAATCTTCCCCATATACTTGTGTGAAGCCTTTTGCAACCAACCTAGCTTTGTATTTCTCAAGAGTTCCATCTGCTTTAAACTTAGGAGTAAATATCCATTTACACCCAACAAGCTTCTTTCCTTGTGGTAGATCCACTACATCCCATGTCTTACTACGCTTAAGAGCTTCCATCTCTTCTAATACAGCTTGCCTCCATCCAGGTATAGTCATGGCCTCATCAATTGTGTCTGGGACCCTGATACTATCAAGATGAGAGATAAATGCCCTGTATTTAGATGAAAGGGCCTTATAGGAAACAAACCTTTCAATGGGATGTCGAGTGCATGATCTGGGCTTCTTTCGTATTGCAATGGGAAGATCAATGTCAGAATTCTCTGTTACTATTGTTTCCTCTTGACCTGCCTCCGACTCTGACTCTTGGTGAGTGCTAATAGCTTGTGGCTCATTACCTTCTTTCTGACATCGTTTGTAGGTATTTCCCCATTTGTTTGTGTCTCTCTCAAGGATTGGATCATTAAAGATATGATTAGGTTCTATTTGGGTAGGTGTATAAACTGTAAAAGTCCGGTCATCTTCTAGTGTCTCTTGTGGCTGGAATTCACCATCTCTCTCCCCCTGAATTGCAGACAGGGAATAATAGGGAGTGTTTTCATGAAATGTGACATCACAGGTAACTAAGATCCGTTTGGAGACAGGGTCATAACACCTGTAGCCCTTTTGGGAATTGGAGTAGCCAAGGAAGATACAGCGAAGAGCTTTGGAGTCAAGTTTGTTGGTGTGATGGAGGTAAACATAGGACGTGCATCCAAACACCTTGAGTGGCAGAGTATTTTCAAGATACGGAAGGTTATAATATTTATGTAGGAGCTGAAGTGGTGTTTTGTAAGATAGTGGCCGACTGGGCATTCGATTAATGAGGAAGGTGGCAGTGAGGACAGCATCATCCCAATAATATTTAGGAACATTGCTATTGAACATAATAGCTCTGGAAGACTCGAGGATAAGACGATTCTTTCGTTCGGCAAGACCATTTTGCTGAGGTGTATTGGGACAAGTACTTTTGTGAATGATCCCATTTTCAGTTAGAAAGGTGAACATGGCCTGATTGAAATATTCAGTCCCATTATCAGTGTGTAAAATATGAATTTGGGTTTGGAACTGGGTGCGGATCATATTGTGAAAGTTAATGAAGGTTTGAGACACCTCGGTTTTATCTTTCAATAGGTAAACCCAACAAACACGTGTATGGTCATCGATAAATGTGATGAACCATTTGGATTTGGATCTGTTTGGTATGCGTGACGGTCCCCATAAATCACTATGAATCAAGGAAAATGGTTTAGATGCTTGGTATGGATTTTTTTGAAATGACGTACGATGATGCTTAGCTTTTTCACATGAGTCAGTGAAAATCATATGCATTTTTATTAGAAACGAGAGATGGAAATATTTGAGACATGTATTTGAAATTTGGATGGCCCAAACGCTTGTGCCATAACTCCAAGTCACCTATACTAGAGAGAGACACTTTATTGCAACCTTTAATTTCACGACTATTACTTGTATCAAGGTAATAGAGACCATCATGTTCTTTAGCACTCCCAATCGTTGTCCCCGTTAGCAGATCCTGAAAGAGACAATAAGTAGCAAAGAAGTTAGCATGACATTGTTCATCATTTGCTAATTGACTTACTGATAGTAAGCTGCACTTTATCTTTGGAACATGTAATACGGAGTGCAGAGTAAGTGTAGCAGAGATTTTAACAGATCCAATTCCAGTGACAACAGATTCAGAGTCATCAGCAATTCGTACAATTATTCCTTTGGAAATAGGAGTATAAGACGAGAAGATAGTCTTATTATCAGTCATGTGATCCGAGGCACCTGAGTCGACAATCCAGAAATTACACAGACCTTTTATTACAGTCAAGGCTTGCAAGAAATTACCTCTCTTCACTACTGTGGCAATAGGTTGTTTTGTAGTTTGAAGTGCTGCAAGCATTTCCATGATTTTGCTCAGTTGATCATTTTGGGAGATCTCACCACTTTTTGAACCTTCAGCCATATGACTTCGTCCTTTCCCCTTTCTTGGCTTCCAATCAGCAGGTTTACCATGAAGGTTCCAACAAGTATCTCTAGTATGCCCTTGTTTCTTACAATGATCATAAAATGGTCGACCTTTGAAACCTTTCGATTCCGTGGATTGAATAACAAGAGCTGAGGCCTCAGGAGGTGCAGGAGTAGCAGCGGAATTATTTTGAAGCATTGATCTGCGTCTATCTTCTTCATTGTGTAGAATGGAGTAGACTTCACGTACCGAAGGCAAGGGGTCGTGACTAAGGATCCGAGCCCGAACATCATCATAGATCACATTTAGACCAGCCAGTAGCTCGTATACTCTTTCTTCTTCTTTCTCTTTATGATCTTCTGAAGCATCAGCTTGGCAATGATGAGTTTTATTTTTTAAGGTATCAAACTCTTGCCAAAGAGCGGACTTTTCAAGGTAGTAGTCATCAAGTGACATGAGATCTTGTTTCAACTGCCACAATTTTTTCTTAACATCAAATAGGCGAGACCGATTCCCTACAGTACTATATGTCTCTTGAAGAGCCTCCCAGATCTCTCGGGCTGAAGAGAGATACATGAAACTCTTTTTTATTGATGAAGACATTGCATTAATCAACCAGGATGATACCAAGGCATTTTCAGACTTCCAAATTCTAAATGCCTTAGTTTCTGATTCTGGAGGCATTTTTGCTTCACCAGTGATATATTCGAGTTTGTCCCTTCCTTCTAGAGCCAGCGTCATGGATTGAGACCATTCCCAATAATTATCACTAACAAGTTTTTCAGAAACAATAAGAACAGTAGAGATATCATTGGACCGTGAAACAGAGGAAGATCGTTCAGATGACATATTGAAATTTTGGGAAAATGAAGGATTGGTTCTTCAAATTTCAAAAATACCAGTTCAGTCCTCCGAATTTTGAAAATCACAGATTGATTCTTCAAATTTCAGAAATACCAGTTCAGTCCTTCGAAATTTGAAAATGACAAATTGATTCTTCAAATTTCAGAAATACCAGTTCAGTCCTCCAAATTTTGAGAATGACAAATTGGTCCCCGATGACTTAAATAATAGATCAGACGAAGCTTGAGATCCAGATGATACGCTCCCCTCTGTGTCTCGGTTCTTTGTTCACAGCCTTCTCTCTTCGGGTCTGTGAGTAGAGTGGTCAAGGAGGAAGAAGGAGGTCGCCGGAACTGAAGTGGGGCCTGATTGTTTGTTTCGGTGCTGTTACCAGACTTGAGACCGTCGGTGACGTCGCGGCGATGAGAACAGCATACGGTGAAGCACGGGAACTTGTCTGTGGAGTGGCAACGACGATTCTGCGACAGTGCTTCTGCTTTGACGGTGCCGATAAGCCTCTTTTCTTCTCTGAATCACTGCTGTTGCAATTCTGGAAGGAAGAGTTGATCAGCTGAGGTGCCGACTGTGAGGCCTGAACTCGACAGAAGTGGGAGTTACAAGTGATACTGGACAGAAAAAAACCTCTGATAATTATCCTCAACGCTCTGATTCCATGAAGGTTTTATCAGAGAATATTTTGTTCTATATATTCAGATGAGAAGAAGTCCCTATTTATACTATCATAAGGGGACATTAGTGGAGGAATTCACGGGATTACAATCAATGACTTAATAAAGAAAAAATTCTGTTGACCCACTCTAACAACCCATAATCATTCTAACAACCCACTGACAACTAATATTCTAACACCTATAATTATGAGATTCTACAAATCCTGAAGAACTCGGTTGGCCTATTGCATTGAGAAAAGGGGTAAGATTTTGAACTCAGTATCCAATTCAACGTTTTGTCTCATAGTAACCTATCTACAAAAATGTAAAGCTTTGTTTTGAATAGTGCACATATTAAAATTCCAAATACATTTCAACAAGTTATAGCTTATCCGAATTGGAAACGAGTTGTAGAAGAGGAGTCAAGGAAAATAAAATGTGGGAGATTACAACTCTTCCCAAAGGAACGAAACTAGTAGGATGCAGGTGGATCTTCAACGCAAAATATAATCCTGATGGTAGTATCAACAAATATAAGGCAAAACTTGTTGCTAAAGGATACATCTAGACATATAAAATTGATTATCAGGAGACATTTGCTCCAGTAGCCAAGCTTAATACCATTCAAGTGCTATTATCAGCTAACTTGGATTGGTCATTGCACCAATTAGACGTGAAGAATGCCTTTCTGAATGGAAACCTGGAAGAAGTTTACTTGGAGATTCCAGATGGAATTTTAACTCCTAACAACTCTGTGTGTAAATTCAACAAGTCATTGTACGGACTTAAGCAATCTCCTCGGGCATGGTTTGGTAGATTGACCAAGACAATGAAAAGACTTTGGATATATTCATGGACAAGCAAATGACACATTGTTCATTAAACGTGTTAACGGCAAAGTCACAATCTTGATCGTCTATGTTGATGACATGGTCATTACAGGAAACGATGAAGAATCTATTGCTCGTTTAAAACAGGACTTGTCAACTGAGTTCCAGGTGAAAGACCTTGGACAAATGAGGTATTTCCTAGGCATGGAGGTGGCAAGAACTAAAAGGGCATTAATGTATCCCAACAGAAATATACCCTAGATCTGTTGCATGAAACTGAAATGCTAGGGGTACAACCTGAAGGAACACCAATGGAAGAAGGTTGTCACTTAAAAATCAAACCAAATGGTGTTCCAGTCAACACAGAACAGTATAGAAGACTTGTCGGAAAACTCATACTTGACCCATACACGTCCAAACATTAGCTATGCAGTCGAAATAGCGTGTCAGTTCATGCACCAACCACAAGTAGAACACATGGCAGCTATATATAGAATCCTAAGCTATTTAAAGCTTAATCCTGGAAGAGGAATCTTCTTTAAGAAATGCACTACTAGAGATATCGAAATATACACTGATGCAGACCATGCAAGGGATAGAGAGACTAGAAGATCAGTCTCAAGATATTGCACATATGTGTGGGGAAATCTTGTTACATGGAGAAGCAAGAAACAAACTGTGGTGTCACGTAGTGTGGAAGCCGAACTGAGAGCTGTTAATCATGATATAAGTGAAGGACTTTGGGTCATCAAATTACTGAAGGAGGTGGGAATTCCATATGAGGGACTAATGCAAATTTGGTGTGACAACAAAGCCGACATTGAAATGGTCAAGAACCCAGTCTATCATGATAAAACAAAATATGTTTAGATAGACAAGCATTTTATTGAAGAGAAAATTGAAGCATGCATCATAAATCTGTCTTATATTAGATCTGAAGACCAAATTGCAGATGTACTGACAAAACCACTAAGCAGAACTACATTTGAAAAGTTTATGTACAAGCTGGGTATGATTGACATATACTCTCCAGCTTGAGGGGGAGTGTTAAATGTCAGCAATGTCAACACCGAACATCTATGGTTAGCATGAGATTATTGACACTCACACATGTGCCTCCGTTAATCACTCATAGCACCTACTGTTTTGTCATTGATTATTGTCTATTTTGTTTTTCTGTTTGCCTATATATTGTAATCCTCTGATCATTTGATATATGAATTGAGAATGAGATTGTATAATCTCATAGTTACTGAGATAAAAGTCTGGTGGACAAAGGGTTTGAAGAATTATTGGGTAGAGGAGAATTATGGTAAGATTCTGGGTTGGGGTTTGGAAGGAGGAGATCTTTATCATAACTAGAGTTGCATGTGGTAACCCTTGTACTGAACAGGTTTGGAAAGAATTGCTTTAATACCAAAATGTTAGAACCTATAAAATAGAAGTAGAAACAGGGCCTAGAGAAGGAAGAGTAGAGGGAAGAGGAACTCTAGAACCAGAATCTATAATCCTAGAGAGCAATGAAGAGAAGAAGAAAAGGGAGAGACTAGAACTAGAATCTAGTTCTAGGAAAAAGAAGAGAGAATTATCTCTATAATAACTTCATTCATTCATCTATATCTTTGACAAAGTTCATAACATGATATTTATAGTTCTGAAAACATAACTGAAAGTAACTACCAACCCCAAAATACATAAAATTGCCAGTAACTTGCAATAACCAACAATGGATACTTGTTACTATTAACCTAGGACACATAATAAAACATAAAACACAAATAACTTCTTAGAATATACTAGAAAAGTTCACTGGTTTCCTATCAGAAAGTCACAAACCAAAGAAAGTATTTAATTTTTCATGGATTAGGCCATTTCAATGCTATAAATATGCCTTTAATAAAAATAATCCTTCAGATTCAAGTGAGATATCATTCTAATTGTTCAAAGTCTATTTTACCCATAAGTTTATGCTGTTAAATAAAGTTTTAATATACTTTTTTTAGGGTCAACAAAGTTTTGTTATATAAATATTTATAATTCTAATGTGCTCTTGAATCCTCTAGGCTCGTATTGTGGGCAAAGCACATAAGGTCACCCTATATTGTGCTTAAAATTAACTTTTAAGTAGGAGGATGAAGATGGCAACCACTGAATGTATGATCAATCAGTTAGAGCCTCTAAGGTTAAAGACAAATTTAACTAGGAAGCTATATTGTTAAATAATTAATTTCCATTAATATCTCTAACACCCTTCTCTCAAAAGCTCTTTAGGCTTGAGGTGTTGATATCATAAGACACTTTAACATCAATTCAGATCTCTTCCATTATCTCATCATAGAGTAAATACCAAATGTTGTGATTCCGATGCACCGGCAGTTGAGACACTGGCAACGTATGATATGCATTGATCTCTTACAATTACTGTCCTATTTGATACCATGTCACTAAGTCACTTCATCCCAAAAGTTGAAGAATTGTTTTGTGCATTTTTCATTATTTGAAAATTTAAAATAGCTATAGCTGAAGTACTTTGTCTTATGAAAGGAAGAACTTTTCAAAAACAGGAGCTGTATCAGCATCTATAACAAGTCGAAACTCGTTTTACTCAGTGTGATACTTGAAATTATGTACACATGAAACTGTTGTCATAAAATTTTTTGGGCTCATGTTTCTGTTTCACTGTTTTGTCATGTTTGTGCGGTCACTTTCCTCCGACAGAAGAATCCTCTTAACCTTCTGTGTGTGTGTGTGTGTGTGTGTTTTCAAAGTTTTTGGTGATATTGGGTCTAGAACAATCTTTTCGTTAACACTGATTCTTGCTACAGCACTTCATATCCAAAAAATCCTGAACCGCAGAATTTCCTCTACAAGCTTATATGGGCACTACGTTTCTTCTGGTGGTCCTTTCAAACATTCGTGCAGATTGTATATAGGCCTAATATGACCAAATATTATCTTTTTGTAAACACGTGGTAATAATACTCAACAAGATTTCATGGTGGGAAGCTGAATTTTGCTGATAATTGATTCTTCTAGTGAATTTAATCATAAGATATGGATTCTGATCCTAAATTGTTGTTCTGTGCTGACCAAAAAAGAAACAAAAAGAAAATATGTCGACCACTAGGACTCAATCATGTAATTTTTAACTGGTGCTTAAATAAAAAGTGATGTTCTGAGGTTTAGATCAATCAGCATTGTACCACAAATTGGATAGAGTAGGCACGCATAGACATACCATTAAATACACCTCTTCTCCTCATGTGAAGCAGTTGACCAGTGTAATTGTAACATGCCCATTGGGATATGGAGTTTAATGGTGTTCTCCCGGGGTGATTTTAGTGGGCCTAACATCCTGTCTTTGTATGCAGTGGCTGCTAGCAAGTTAATTCCTAGCATGAGTTCAGCAAAATGTGTGTCCATTTCATCTCTTGCTGTTATTTGTGGCTTCAGGGTTTATCTTGTTTCCATGCTTAAGGAGAAAACTCTTGCACTCAATTTTTCCTTTTTTTTTTTTTTGGCAATTTTTGCACTTAAGTTGCACTCACAGAAATGAGTACAAACCTTGGCGCCAGGCGAATTTGAAAAAAAAAAAGGCCATCTATGTGAAACCTGTTTGTTTGGCCAAGTAGACTCTTTTGACTGAACTCTTTTATGAATAAGAAGAGATAATCTTGTCAGTTAGTGTCTTTTAACCTTTATTTTTCATGTTCAACTCTGCATTTGTTCATCTTATATCGACAGGTCCATTTCAGGCGGATCATTGCTCCTCATACTGACATTAATTTAGGAGATTGTTCCTTTCTTGATACTTGCCGACACATGAAGGTATGCCTTCAATTTATGATGAGATCATTCTTTAAGTGGGCCTTCATTTGAGTTATATTTATTAGCTGGACTTATATTATTTATTATTTTATCCCTTGATAGACATGCAAGTATGTTCATTATGAGTATGATCCTACGCCAGATGTACCTCCAATGATGATGGGTGCTCCTCCTCCTCCCAAGCCGTTAAAACCTCAGCGAGCTGAATATTGTTCTGAAGTGGAACTTGGTGAGCCACAGTGGATCAACTGTGATATACGCAACTTTAGAATGGACATATTAGGGCAATTTGGAGTAATTATGGCAGATCCTCCGTGGGACATTCACATGGAACTGCCTTATGGAACAATGGCTGATGATGAAATGCGCAATCTTAATGTTCCTGCTCTTCAAACTGATGGTCTGATTTTTCTATGGGTCACTGGTCGTGCGATGGAGCTTGGACGTGAATGGTAAATTCCTGCCACTGGTCCTATGTATTATTTCTTTAAACACAAACTCTAATATCCTGTATTTGGTTTGGTTTGCATGTTATGATGTGCTGAATTGCCCATGCAGTTTAGAACTCTGGGGATACAAGCGTGTTGAGGAGATCATTTGGGTGAAAACAAATCAACTTCAACGAATAATTAGAACCGGGCGTACAGGCCACTGGCTTAATCACAGTAAGGAACATTGCCTTGTTGGAATAAAGGGAAATCCGGAAGTAAACAGGAATATTGACACTGATGTTATTGTTGCTGAGGTTCGGGAAACAAGTCGCAAGCCGGATGAGGTTTGTATGACTTATTTTCTTGGCTGCTGATATCCACTCCCTTGATTGACATTAACCCTAAGGAAGGTAGGAAGGTGGTTCTAGGCCATTGATATATTATTTGCCACGGCCAGGTTAAAGGAGAAGATTAATAGATATTTATAAAATGTTTTCAACCTTTTCCTTTCAACGCCCTTCAACTGAACTGAAATCTCTTCAATGCAAGAGAAAGAAACTCTCTCTTACACCCTCCCTCTCCCTACCACTCTCAACTAGTATATGTGTAGCTATTGAATTTGAAATTTGATGCATAGCAATTTTGAAGTTATCAATATATTCCTACAGATGTACCCCATGCTGGAGAGGATAAGTCCGAGAACAAGAAAGCTGGAATTGTTTGCTCGCATGCACAACACTCATGCAGGGTTGGTTTTCTAGATTGGTGTTTGTTTCACCCTTTTTTTTTTTTTTCATTTTAACAGAATTCTTTTAATAAATTAGTAATTCATCTAATATGAATTCGGTTTCTTAGACCAGACCGCCTGGTTGTATATAGAAAGGTCTCAATGATTGAAAACTTTTCTGGTTATGCATTTTGTGGGTTTTGGGGCGGAAAGTTATGTTTGTGGAAACAGATCTCGGGCGTATTGTGGAAGCATTCATTATTGACTGCCTTCCCTAATTTTGTTTCAGATGGATGTCACTTGGTAATCAATTACATGGAGTAAGGTTGGTTGACGAGGGGCTGCGGGCAAGGTTTAAGGCTGCTTACCCAGATGTGGAAGTGCAGCCCCCATCACCTCCGAGAGCTTCTGCTATGGAGGTAGACTCTAGTGCTACTGCTCAAATGAGAAGTCCTTTCACAGCTACAGAACCCAAGTCCACCACGACAGAGTTTGGTGAGCCGGTGGCTCCAGAAACTGCTTATCCTTCTGAAGAGAAGTCAATGAATGTGGATGTTGAAATCAGCCAACTTCTGAGTCAATCATGATTAGTGGGGTTGCATGGTAAATTTGAAAGGAAACAGCTTTTTCTGTTTTATCTTTTTTTAATCAGTCTTAGAATTTGGTCTCCATCTCTTTCCTCCTTGTGGAGACTGCAGGTTAGTTGTTTATTAAAAGGGTAATGTTTGTTGTAACATGTAGCCATTAATGACTATGAGAAGTGTTTAAAGGATTTTGTGGACGTTGTAGTCATAGCATTTCTAATTTTTTCCCAACTTTGGTTCTTCGCATGCGCAGCCGCTTCTTTGTGAGCAAGTACTATAGAAGTAACTAATTGTTGAGTTGGTGATCCAGCTTGATTCGCTTACAAGGAGAATAGACGTAAAAGTAGAAATAAAAAGTATGTTTGGGATCACGATAGGATCCTGAAAGTGTTTATGTATTTAAATTGAGGCAATAATCTTATCACATTTACTTAGTATATTGTAAATCATAATTGAAAAGTTACTTTTAAAGACTTCAATTGCTATTCCAAATATACACTAAGAAAGTAAAAAATGGTGTGTCTTCGGACCTTATTAATAGATTTCTTGAATATATACCCAAACTACCCCTTTACAGTAATTTTTGTAAATGACCTGTTAATCCTTATTCTCATGTATCAATGGGATTTGAAGACAAAATTAACTGACATAAAAGTCCCAAAATTGCTATGGTGGTCCTTCAATCCAGAAGCCCATTATCAGTTTGCAACTCTCCACCTAGGCCCAAAGTGATTCAGCATTACTGAAAGTGTTACTGGCCAGAAAAGGACGTGGAGCCGAAGTTGAAGATTTATAGCTATATAACAATTCCACAATTCTCTTACCAAAACCCATTTCAGCCCAACATCACTAACTTCACTGAATCTCTTGTTTCTGCCCACACCTCTATTCTTTTTTATGGGCAAAGGTATTCTCCCACTAAATCTAGGACACCTCTCTTAGCGGGTATCCGAGCCTTGGTTAAAATTCTCATACAATTTTTTTACTCTTCATCATTGAAGCTTTTTCATTTAAAAAAAACCCTTTAACAATAGGGTTAGGTTTAGCATATGGAGTTAGTCGCTCACAACGTGGCAAGCTAAGATTTGAATCTCCGCTGAGAGAGGTATCTGCATTTAGCTTGCGACAGTGTTTCGAATAGGATTACCTTCAATAAGAGGATACCTATGCTTAGAAAAAAAAAAGAGAGAGATCTTCAATTGAAAACAAACTTCTTTGATTTTTTTACTCTGAACCTTTCATTAGTCACCGCCTCTTTAAAACAAGGTGAAGATTGATGAAAGATTAAAAAACAAAGGGTTAAGGTGCTAAAATAACCTTCAATTTTCATTAAAATTATAAAAGTAACCATAAACTATTTTTTGGAGCAAAAGTAACTATACACTTTCAAAATTGAGGTAAAACTGTTAAACCCAACTAACTTCCATCTATTACAATAGAAAACATTAATTTTTTTGCCTTTAAAGTTTTGATTCACTTATAACAAAAAATAGTTTATGGTTATTTTTACATTTTTAATAAAAGTTTAAGTTTATTGGATTAGTTAAGTATATTTTAGAGTGAAAAAAGACATGATATGAGGGTGGAGGAGGGGACATGAGGGTGGAGGAGGGACAGGGGAGAGAACATACAGGAGAGAAGAGAGAATCCAAGACGTGAGCCACCATCGAGAAAGAGGCATTTGTGGTTGAGGAGGGAAGGAAGGTTGGTAGTAAGGAAAATATATAAGATTTTAAAATCCTAAATTGAGTTGCTTGACCTAAGTAAGAATTTGTTGGATTTAAATAATTGATTTTGGTTTTGTGTTTCAAGTGGCTTTAAAAAGGATTTTCCCATAACACTATGTTCGGGGATAGCTTTTGAATATAAATTTCTTGTTTTAAAATTATTTTTGATTTTTTAAAATACAAAATAAATTAACTTGTTTGGTAATTTAAAAAAACAGAAATATGTTTTTAGAAAGGGAAAATCCCAATTTAAACCAATTGAAATGGTCAAAACCAAAATGCTTCCGAATATTGTTAAAAGAGTATAATGCTTCTCTGTTGTTTAAAAGAAAAATTAAAGGTAGTTAAAAAGGAAAAAAACTATTTCTAAATTAGGCATCTCCAAATTTCATACGATTAACAGATTTTTTTAAAAAATATTATCAGTTATTCATGTATTTATATCTAATATATATGATTATATACTTAAATAATTTGTGCAACTTCTATTAGAAAAAATTCCCTTAAATATATTAAAAATTTGAGGATTTCACATAGAATATCCACTATAGCTTCTGCCCTTTAACCAAACTTAATTACGGTTTTCTTGGCATAAAATAAGTAATTCAACAATTAATTTAGAATCTTTTGCTTCATTGCTAGCAAACCTGAATAAATAAAATGAAACCATATTTGTGTGTGGACCCAGAAATAATAATATGCAGAATACATAATCAATAATTAAACTTGAAGTTTATATATATACCAAGATCATATTTTTCAAAAAGTATCTGTAAGTCCGTAATTAAAATAACAAATCATACTAATTATATTGAATATTTATTAATTAATTTGAATTACATGAGGCCTAATTTAGAAATCTCTTTTTTCTTTTTCACTATCTTCAATTTTTATTTTTCAAAAACATCCGGGCATTTAGTCTTTTAACCACGTTTAGAATTTCTTAAGTAGGCCTCTTGGGGCCTGATTAAAAATTTGTTGAAAGTACAAGTCTAATTTTGGATTTGATAGTTTCATATGGGATTAATTAGGATTTTCCCTTTTAAAAACTAAAAAAAAAAACCAAAACAATTTCTTAGATATTTTGTTTTGTTTTGTTTTGTTTTTTTTTGGTTGGGAAAAATTGAGAAGGCCTTGCTTCTCTACAAAGATTTCAGCTCTCATCGAAATTTCACCATCTAGTCTTAGTATGTTTATTTTGCATTGTGATTTTAAAAGCAATATCCAAATAGATTTTTTTTTTCAAAACTTATTTTAAAAACAATTTCAAAAAACTGTTTAAAAATAAAAAAAAATTGAAAATAGAAACAACTGGTTCCTAAACAAATTGAGGTTCAGCATGAATTTCTTACCACATAATTAAGCAACTCTTAGGCCATCTTTATCTATCACCCTGTCGTCTTCACATGTCACATGAAAGACATTCAAAGTTCAAACCATACATGTTCAAAAATAAATTAGGTTCTTCGTAATTATCAAACCAAAATCTTTGCAGGCCATGCAATAATCAAAATGGTTATTTAAAATTTAAAATTACTATACGTACAAGACTTGATATTTGTCAGTTTGGCTCTACAAAGCAAAAATTGAATTTTTTGGTGTCAAAATGAAAATTGGTCTAAAGATTCAAATAAGGACGGAACTTTTGGACAGAAGCTCTAGACACCAAGTACCTAACTCCAAGACCCAAGCTGATGTGGACCCAATAGGAACCTATCCTAGAAACTCTAGCTTCTCGACTAAAATTATGCAAATTGACAGAATTGCCTTTTAGGTTTACATCACAAGCACATAACTCAAATTCCCAAATCGATGGCCCGTCTGAGCCGCTCCAAGTCCACGACCTAATCATGAGAATCCTCCGAAGGAAGCTCCATGTCCTCCCGAATCTGCTCTAAGTGACCATCATGAGAATCCTCTAAAGAAAGGTCAAATTTTTAAATATGACAATTTGTTAGATTTCACAATTTGTCCCTTTTTGTTTCACCTCACAATAAGTTTCCTCCCCTCTCTTGTAATTTTCTTTCTAAACATCTTTCATGACAACAAAACCCTTCCCCAGTGCTCTTTTCTCTTATGTCATTTCGTCATTTGACACAATAGATGGATTGGAGGAGGGGGTGGAGGCACCGACTACAATGAATGGAGCAGCGTGGTTAGGATCCTTAGTACTTGAGATACATAATATTTATTAAGTGAAACACGTCACTTAATAGAAGTCTAGGCAAATAAATAACGGTGGTAATTAGTAACCATTATATTTTGTCTCATAAGAACAACGGTTGTGAAGCAAAAGCTGTCCTGAAACAACAAATGTTGTATGGTTCAAAACCTTTCCCTTTTCATATGCTGATGATAATACTTTGACCCGGCCTCCATTTTCCTACTCCGATAATGGGAATGAGGATGAGGAAGAGGACGAGAAAGAGGAGGATGAACATGATGATGAGGATGGAACTTCCTCATCCTCATCCTCATCATCAAATGAGGCAAATGAAGTTAAAAATTAATAGTTTACGGTTATTAATTAAGAATAATAAATTATTTTTACTTGTATACTTAACCCTTCTAAGTTAATATTGTAGTTGATTATGCAATTAACAGTAACACCAATGAATTTAAAAAAAGGTGTCAAATACATAATGGTTATTAAGAATTAACCATCGCCATCTTTCAAATATAACGATATTTAATACTTGTTGGAAGTTGGACCCTATTTGGCCCATGATGGCCGAAACCTTGACCCTGATTAAAGTTAGGTTAATTATCCTATTTATTATTATTATTAGGATTATTAAATTGTTCTATTATGTTGTTTTTATTTGAATTTTAAATACTCTTTGATTATAGGAGATATTCTATTAGGTATAGTTAGACTAAACCCTTCTTTGTATCACCTTATACTATTCTACATAATCAATGAATAATGATATAGAGTTGCTGAATAATTTATCAATTTATTTTATGGTATCAGAGCCTGGTTCCATATGTCGACCGTGTAGCTCTAAATGACCAGCTGTGAGCTTTTACTACTGATTGTGGAGAGAACAACAAGGCATATCAACTAGTGATGGCTCAAAAAGGCTAGACGCATCAAATTCTGGGGGTTCGACTGGTGCTAACTCGTCTCTACCTTTAGGGATGTGTGGCATGGTGCTAGAGTCCCTTTAACAAGTTATGGTTATACACCGTTTCCATGGCAACAACTACTTACAATGGTCTCGAAACATGTTAATGCTCATTTATCTTAAGAACAAGGAAAAATACCTCACTAGAACACTACAGCGCCTTCACCAGAGGATCCTACATTCGAGACACAGTTAGCTAAGAATAATATGGTCATGGCTTGGCTTGTGAACTCCATGACAATTGACATTAGTGAAAATTACCTCCTAGAATCCATAGTAAAGGTGATTTGGGACTTAGCTCGCCATCTATATTCAAAAAAGGATAATATTGTTGTTATTATATAGGTTAAGTGTTCTCCTCATGACTTAATTCACGACGAAAAAGTTAGTTACTTTTTATTATAGTTCCTTAATGAAACTATGGCAGCATATAGACTTATACAAAGTTCATGAATGGCCTTGCCATATATTAGCTGCTTACTTTTAGAAAATTACAGATCGAGATCGCTGAATAGACTTCCTTCTTGGCCTTTGTGACTCATTTGAGCCAATCTGAGCTCAAATAATGAATCTAAAACTGCTACCCTCTCTAGAAGATGCCTTCTATATGGTAAAGAATGGGGAAAGTTGTCGCTTGTCACGCCCTTATTTTAATTTCACATTTACCAGAGTATTCACGGAAAACGATATGCGGTTCGGTAGGCAACACAGGAATAGCATAACTATAATGATAATATGTATATGATTACGGAAATTCCCCTTAGGGATTCATACCTGATAATTACAACTAGTGTAGCCGTACAGGGATACTTGAGTGTCTAAACTCGTCTCAGTGAAACGGAGACATATTCCTGACTTCGTTCCACTACTGTAATCCCCTCGTACGGTACTATGCATTGTTGTTTGCATATCTTCTGTCGTCTCCTGTCTAAATTGTTGGTAGGAGAGGGTGAGATTCGAGAGAATCTCAGTAGGAAACAGATACCGTAATGCATGCATGATTGATGCTATGTGTATGACATGTTAGCTTTATCTAGATGTATGCCCCATAATGACATTTCTGCATGTTCAATGTTTCATACAACAAGACTATGGCCACAACGAAAACAAAAACAGAGCTTCATTTATTCAAATATGCTCTACACAATCAAGTAAAGCAATCACATACATCATTACACAAGCAAAGATATCAATTACATGTAAGTAAGGTAAGTCCCCTACCTTAACCTTTTTTTGTCTCAAAGCGTGCCTCGATCTATATGCAAACAGCTCGGGGCTCCATATTCGATTCTACAATGTCATGTAGGATCGGTAAGCACAGCGGAAGAATTTAAAAAAATTTTCACCGATCCTAATCGAGGATCTTTCAATGGCGTTTAAACCAAGTTGGAAGGATTCATACCTTTTTGATGATTCAGAGTTTTCACGATCTCTAGGAACCAACATGTCAAGTCCGCTCCCTCTACCGGTATCCACACGAATGCTCTCCAACCGAGATTGCGTGCTAGCGCCTCTAATGTCTCCAAGGGTTTAACTTGCGGCTCTCAATTTTGATGTACCCTGAGTCTATCAGCTCTATCAAGTTTATAACCCATGAGGGTTATTTTCAAATTTCAAAATTAATCATCATTAATTTCGAAATTAATTAACAATTAATTATCTTGATGAGCTAATTAAATAAATTTAGTTTAAATTAAATCTGTCCAACAGTTTTAATTTAACCTATTTATTTAATCTAAATAAAGAGCCATTAGATTTAATTTATCTTCATAAATTAAATCTGAGATACTATATCTCTATCATGTTAGTTATTAAATTTAATATATCTTAATAAATTAAATTTAAAACCAACACAATATAATAATATCATATAATATATATACATATATATATATAATATATTTCGAAAATATATATATCTATATAATATTATTAAATATAATAATATAATATATATATATATATATATATGATATATATTTCGAAAATATATATATATATATATATCTATATAATATTATTAATGAATTTTATATTATATATATATATATAAATATAAATTCATTCACCCTAAATCAAACATTATCTCGTGTTGGGCCATTCTTGTGTGCGACCCTGTAGGCCCATATGAAGTTGGCAGTGGGCCAATAACTATACTAACCCAAAAGTCACAAGCGGCATCTAGCAAGACATTACGACTACCCAATTCATATGAGGATCGTTATCACGATGCAACCTGTCATACAACCATGTCACGTCCCTTTTGTCACACGATATATCGATCAAGGATAAGGCATGGAAAATGTCATCCTCTTGTTCTTGACCATTACTTTCTCGATTCCTAAGTAGCCTGATAACAGAGATAGAAACTCCTTTCATCATAGTATGACCATACATTTCTCAGACTCACTCATCGAGGGGCCCAGTAATATCTCTCTACTAGTGTGAGGGATAAATTCCATCTTGATCATTCATATTCCTCTACATGAAAAACCATCAAGCCCGATCGTAGCCTTTATCATCACCCGGTCAAAAGTGACTTTTGACTAGTTCAAAGCTTAGCAACTCTCATGTAGGAATCCATGATGACCTCAGGTCTAAGGGCATTGTGACATGGTTATACATGAGAAAAGCTTATGACTTGATCCATGTAGCTTTTTCATAGTGGGTCGGTCCAGCACCCTGTACTCTTACAAGTGCCTAAGACTTTGATTCGTATCTCCATATCTTATCAAAGTCATACTGGTCTTGTTTCATCTCTGCTCCCGCATAGATAACTGACCAGGGACATTTTAGGACAATCTTTATGAATTATCCAAGGATACAATTATCATAGTTAACATGCAAATAATATGATAACAGAATGGAGAAATTTCATTAAAATAATAATGTTTAAAGTACAATGATTGGCCCTTAGGGCACAATTTCCAACATGTCAAATGTACTATTTAGACACTTCCATAGTGTTTCTGGGGGTTATATGAGTCTATCTTGAAAAATTACTAAAATACCCCCGGGGACCCGGCCCGGCCCGGCCCCGCTGTACCCGGTCCGGCTGTACTTTTCCCGAAATTTTAACATGGGCTATTCTTACATATTTTCACCCAAGGAATCCATTTCCGGACTCGTAATTATCAAATTCAATGTCAAATTACGAAATTGCCCTTGGTAGCCCTTATTTCAGTGTTTTAGGGGCGTTTTCGTAATTATGCTTTTTCATCCTTTTCTGAAAAAGTGCCCAACTGTAACCCTACCTAATTTTCCCTCTTGAACTCAATGGAATCATCAAATCATTGAAAATCCAACTCTAAGAACAATTGACAATGCCCAAAATATATGGGTTTTAAGGGGAAAATCGAGGTTTTTCGGTTTCGGCTCCGTAAACACGTTCCTTTATACTCCTAACCACTTTATCGACTATTCCATTAGGTTACAACTACCATTTAGTACCAATTTGGGCAGCATAACCTCTAGGCCAACCCATTTCCAAAAGTTAAAACCAACGGCAATCCGGCGAAATTTCACCGATTAAATTTCCTACAACAGCTAGAATAGTCAATATACGAAAGTTTGGAAGTTACCTCAAGCTCCTTCTGGCTTTTCTTGACTTGGCTGAAACCTTAGCTACTCCAACAAGAGATTTTGAGCTTCAAAAACCTTAAACACATAGGAGAGTAGCTTAGGAGCGGAGTTATACGCATTAGGAACCGATTTACCGAAGAAATCACTTACCTTTGTAAACTTTTTCCTCCCCTTTTCTCTCTCTAAAATTTCACACTTCCTCTCTCTTGTTGCAGAAAAACTGACGAAAATTGGTGGAGGAAGATGATAAAATATAATTTTATAAGATAATATAATTATCCAATAATTATATTTCCATTTTCGGAATTTTACAAAATTCTGGCAGATTTCTGCCTAAACTTTGAAAAATCATAACTAATTCTAGAAAAATTGAATTGGAGTGATTCCAAATCCTATAGAACCCTTATTGAGTCTAGTTTCAAGGAAAAATATATACTTTTTATGAATGGAATCCCAAAATTCCCAGAATTTCAATCTTTGCATGTTATTCCAGGAACTTCACAGTTTTTATGTGCTGACTTCAAAAATTCATATCTTTTTGTGTATAGCTCTAATTGATTCATATGACCTATCAAATTAAAGCTTAGGATGTCTAATTTCATTCTGAAAAATTTCATAATTGTTTATTATCATTTTTTCTTCCAAAACCTTATGATAAGCTCACTGCCTCATAGGCGATTTTACCGAAAACATAATTATATTCTCCAAAATTCACCATTTTACTTTCTTAATACCCCAACGACATTAGAATCATTTGGGGATAAATTTGGGCTCTTGCTAAATTGGGAGTTAGCAGTCCACTTAATTTTGGCTTATTCCCAAGCCTCCAATCGCAAATTCACGGTATTACATTTCTCCCCTCGTTCAATAAATTTCGTCCTCGAAATTTGAACGTCTACAACTTAGGGATTAATCCTATCTCATTCTATTATCAGATGCAGGCTGAAAAGCCATGTAACACCATAGTCATACTTCCATTACTAATCTTAGATAGTATTCAACATTCATAATCCATTCTGTACACAGTAGGTAGCATGCAATCAAACACAGGTTCCCACAGCGCTTGGTTCCATAGGCCTTATAGCCTCTTCGGGACTTCACCGAGATTCACACAATCATTTTTTTTAATGGCCAAATCCTCATCCCCTTAATGAGGCCTATTGGATGTCCCTCACCCCCTTAACAAGGCCTATTGGATGTCCCTCACCCCCTTAACAAAGTCTGTTGGGCTAGTGAGTCGGCCATGGTCCACTTCGTTAGGTTCCTCCCATGGTAGAATGTCGCACCTCATGTGAGATTGGTACCATTGGACACCAAAATGCTTGGTCACACTGGTCTTAATGCCTCCGCTACAACCTGATATGGTTTGAATGTTTTGCCAACCTCAAAAGATTACCTTGGACACACCAGTCCAATGTCATCGTGCTAGGCATCAACCACAGCACTAGACACACAGGTCTTACAGCCCAGAGACATCGCCCTATGCAACCTTGCACATCGGGTCTTACCGCCTTTACAAAACCTGTGCACTTTTTGTAATTCATGCTTACCTATTCGGTATTCAGGATCAAATGACTATTTGACCCTTGTTGGCCGTACTGTGTGCACTATTTACTAGCCATACGATGTGCACTATTCACTGTGTGACCATCCACTGTTTGTACTATATCACAAGTGGATGATTCATTCTGTGAGGCTACATCTATGGAGATGCTCATGCCTCTACTCAACCTTGTTGCATCAGAACACATCCCAATCTATGCCTACTTGCATCTGTGTAGACCTTAAAGCTCGACTGTGGATCTGGGATTGTTATCACTGGTGCTGTTGAGAGGTATTGCCACCAATATACCATACTACACTAGGGTTCATCCCAATTCCAATTCACATGTGTCACCACAAACTACAAAGGTTGTGTGACTGTTGACCATACAGGTCATCATACTGTACACCACACAGGGTTTAATACTGTATACCACATAGGATGTAATATTGTACACCACTCAGGGTGTAATACTATTTATCACATCTACTGTAACACTGTTGACCATCAAGGCCATATTATGTTTTGGGATGATCAATAATGGTGTGAACATCCACCCCTCCTATAAGTTTCAATATTGCACCTAGATTCGTCACACTTCCGCTGCCCACTCTGATGTCTATCTCCTCATATGAGCTTTAATATTATCAGGATGATTTAATAGGAGTCCTATAGGAACCTCCCATGACACCTGACAGCACCCACAATCTATATTCCTCTGTGCCCACTCTTTACCTGTTTGAACTTGAATCATTATGATCCATATAAACTCTTATCTCAAGAAAACACATTCAATGTGGGATTCATTACAATACACCATTGCTGAGGACTAACGTTTCCGTAGCTCTACTCTACGATTCAACTTCATGGCGGCTGGACTCTAGGGCTGGTCGTCACGGTGGCTACACTCTAGGGTTCTGTACTCAGTGCTTCACACAGGCACCCATACACCTGGTCAGCCCCCTTCCGGTCAGAACTTTCCTTAGGTAGCCCTCTCCTATCAGATTTCACTGTAAGTAGCCCTCTCCGATCAGATTTTACCGTAGGTAGCCCTTTCTGATCAGAACTTTCAATCTTTGTGGTCATAGTACAACTCCACAATTATGCCATAAAGGCAACATTTCCTGATTCAATACAAACATTCTTATCATCAACTCAAGATTATGCATGGAATAGTTGAATTCCTGAAGCTTCAGTTGACGAGATGCGTATGCCCTCACTCGGCTCAATTCTCATCTCGATCTATGCCTGCTCGCATCTGGGGATTCAATTCCCTTCCCAATCTATGCCATCTGGTATCAGTGAAGACAACAAAAGGATCTGGGATTATCAGTGTTGGTACTTTAATAAATTTTCATCATCAGCTCTCTGAAGCTCCTCTCACATCATCATCCCATGCATAATGCTGAGTTCTGGAAAATTTCAATATAAACATCTCATCCCTTTTTTTTAATTATTGTCACACCCGTAGCCCTTCTTGGCCTCGTACTCGAGTCCCTTAGGACGTGTCTAGCAGCCTCGTCGGGTAGGGTGCCTTTTTATTCACACCACATGGCCCTCCATAGTAACCCATAATCATCCATAGAAAATGTGATAGATAAATATGTCATGCACCATATAGTGTAAAATGAAAATCACATCAATCCGTGTGTGTACACAAAGTTCAAGGCCAAACACCCAGTTAAAATAATAATCCGTGTGTGTACACAAAGTTCAGGGCCAACCATCCAGTTGAAACCCTTACGTGTACCTCAGTCGAGTCACCGACTACAGCTAGGTAAATCATGTATCATAGCTGGGTCCTTACTAGGCTGAATGGTACATATACACTTCCCATCAGACGGTACATATATACTTCCCACACCACAGCTAGATAATTTTCATGTACCTCGGCTGGGCACCCAACCACAACCAGGTAATGTTTGTGTACCTCAGCTGAGTCCCAGACTACAGCTAGGTAATGTGCCCTAGGCACGTGTTCATTTATAGAATATAGAACATACAACATATTAACCATCACATAGTGTACAAGAGATTATAGTTACTACATTGACCTTTCCAGGATAACCTTCCTGATGATCATTGATCATTGTTTGCTATTCTATTCTCTTGCCTTGTGTTTGTTGTATTAGGCTAGGTCTAACTTCCTGACCTTGCCCAGCATCTAAACCTCTTAGTCTTACCACCTTTATGTTTCACTATATGAAGCAAGAAAGAGGTAAATTACACATAAACACATGAGCTTATCTATCATTTCACAAAGTTATTTGAAACATTACTCGAGTAATGTGTGAGAAATTGTTCCAGAAAGCTCTCTGTCAAAAAGTGCATAAGATTACTTGAAGGGATTACACAAGTAATCTGCAGAGTTATTTGAGACATTACTTGAGGGATCACTCGAGTAATCAGAAAAAAAATAATCTCGTAGCTCTCGACCAAGAAATGAGTAACATTACTAGAGGGAGCACTCGAGTAACATGGAATAAAAATAAAGCATTACTTAAGGGTTCACTTAAGTAATCAGGAAAGCAAAGGAGAAGTTACTATCATCCAGATTTTGAAGGAGATTACTCGAGGGATCACTCGAGTAATAACCCAGGCTTACTCGAGTGACCACTCAAGTAATGCTTCCCAAGAGAATAGAACAACCTATTGAAGTTTTCAAAAATCATGGGAATGATTATTAAACTTACTCTTCTTGTTTCCAATCACTCTAACACTTTATTATGTTAGTGTTTAATGCATTTCTCCAGGAATACAATGAAGTGATGATGAGAAGAGACAAAAGTTGACTTTACGGAAGCGGAGCATTCACCAAGCACAATGGCTAGTTTTCAAAATTGAACAACGGTCACACAAAGCTACGCCACTCTAACGGATAGGTTGAAATGCTTCCAACGGCTATCACAACTCATTTATAAATATGGGAACATTCAACGAAGAGCAACATAAACGAGAAACATGAAACGATCATGAATCATCTACTCCAACCCAACTACTCTATGTTCTTATCTATTTTCTATATCATGTATATTTGAGAGAGCGATTATTTGTATTATACTTCAATGTTCATGTTATTCACTTCTGAGAGAGAAAATTGATTATAATCTTTCATCATCAAAGTTGTATCCTTACGGTGTGTAAGGGGGAGTAACTCAGCATGAGAATTGTAAAGGCTTCACAAGTGCCCAGATTAAACTTGTGAGATTGTAGTGGTTCTCAAGTGCCTAGTTAAATTTGAGGAAGATAGTAGATTGAAAATCTCAGGAGGAGCTTGGGGACTGGACATAAGTCATCATGGATTGGGCTGAACCAAAATAAATCATAGTTTACATCTTCTCTTTCCTAAGCTCTTATATTTCTAGCATATATGTTTTAGATACTTACTTATAGTCTCATGCTTCCATACTTATCGATTTCATAATATGTGAAAAGATTTTTAAAGTTATTAAGTCTTTATCTTATACCCAATTCACCCCCTCTTGGGTGTCGGCCAGTTCTAACATTTGGTATCAGAGCTGGACTCTTGTTTAAAGGACTTAATGGTCTCAAGAGCTTATAATGGTTGAATTTGGGTATGATATTCTTTCTAAAGGTTTTGATTATATAATTCCACCTATTTTAAAAGATATTGATTTTTGGTCTTGGAAAGCAAAAATGACTAGTTTTTTTAAAGCATCTGATTTTGATATGTGGAATGTTTTTACAAATGTCTTTGATTTCAAACCGAGAAAGGATTTGACAGAAAGATAAAAGAAAATGTTTTCATTGAACATTAGAGTAATTTTTGTTAGTGCTTTAACCAAAAACGATTTTGAGACAATTAGATTTTGCTCTACTGCTAGAGATATTTGAGATACTCTTGATTCTATATATACTTCTAACAAGTATGTTGAAGTTGAAAGTGTTGATAGTTCATGTGAAACTATAAGCTGCGCATCTACGGTGCATGAACAATTGGAAGCTGATGATGAAGAAGAAGAAATCATAGAACAGTTCCTTACAGTCAACATGGATAGACAAGAAGAAGAGGATTCCCGAAAGGAGCTCATTATGGACAGACATGAAAAATCACTCTCTGGAGCTCAAGCTGAACTTAAGGTAAAAAGTTCTAATTCTTCTTGTGACTTTCATAAAACTGATTTTCAAAGTCTACATAAGATTGTTTTTCAACCAATTGTTGATTCTATTAAGAAAAGCAAAAATGTTTTCAAATATGGAAAATTTATTGGGAAGAAAGAATATTCAAATGAAATTTATTTAGGTTTTTACCCTCATGGCCAACACAATACTTGTATAGAATCTCATAATGCATATCATTCTATTATTTGCAATTATTGTGGTAAATCAGGTCACATTTCTCACACATGCTATATTAGAGGAAATTCTAATGTGAGAAATAAATATGTTTGGGTTCTGAAAAGACAAGTAATGTCTAATGCTAACAATCAAGGACCTAAGTATAAGTGGGTACCAAAATATCCATATAATACTTTATGTATGCAGATTGAATCTAAGAAGAACGGACAAAAGGGTACGAAGATGATGAAAAAGAAGCCAAGAGTTTCTCATGTACCAAGAAAGAAGTTCATATCATCTATATCGAAAAGGAAAACTCTCCACTACTGGAAAAATCACTTTTAAGACCGGTTAAAAAAGATATTTTAGACTGGTTCTTGATCTGGTCTTGATACAGCCGGTCTAAAAAGTCTTCTACTTTTTAGACCGGTTATGGAACCGGTCTTAAAAAAATTTTTAAGACCGGTTATTATAAAACCGGTCTAAAAATAAATATTTTTAGACCGGTTATAATAGGAACCGGTCTAAATTAATAAAATTTTAGACCGGTTCTTATGAAGAACCGGTCTGAAAATTTGAATTTTAAGACCGGTTTTATAAAGAACCGGTCTAAAAAGTATCACATTTTAGACCGGTTCTTTATAAAATTGGTCTAAAAAGTCAAATTTTCAGACCGGTTTTCTCCAAAACCGGTCTTAAATTTACTTTTCAGACCGGTTTTGGATAGAACCGGTCTTAAAAGTTGATTTTTTTTTAAAAAAATTTCGTTTAAAAGTATACCCAGCAAGTCATTTCCCCTGTTAAAACATTTCACTCAGCAAGCAGCAGCCAGTTCAACAACATTGAAATAAATAAATCTTAAAACTCATTGGAACATATTAAAACTCAACTCCCTTGTGCTTAAACAGTGCTGGCCGAAACAGAAGCAAAGGAAACAACCATGTATAATAAACTCATAACCATGGACAGAATCATAATGCAAGGAAATCAAACAACCATGACAATGCTATTTTGACCAAGTTCCTTATCTTTTCACTTACATACATACATCAAAGATTAAATTACATTAATGATGATCACACTCGTCTCAGGCTGATGATCACTAGCTGGCCTGGCTTCAGAGAATCTACACTAAGATGTACACGTCATATCCTTCATTTTCCTTTGATGACAACAAAAAAAGTAGTTATATGCATACACCAATAACAATATACATAATTCAAATATAGTTCATAATAATTATTTTAGCTAACTAACCTTCAATATAGTTTTATAAAGGGATATCCTCCTATATCCCTTCATGATGATCATTTCTTGTGCCGTGTTCATTGTCTGCTTCATCTTCTTCGTTCAATTCTGGTAAACCTCCAGAAAAAGAAGGAGTCTCAAGCAGATCATTCATTGAATGACTTTCCTGATTAATATCAACGACCCTTTTTCCTTGGAGAGCTACAAACCACATTTTGTTTACCTGATCAGTAACATAGAACACTTGTTTCGCTTGATAAGCCATAATAAAAGGTTTATCTCTAAAACTTCTACTATTCAAATCAACTAATGTAAATCCCAACTGATCAATCATCACACCATTGTTGACATCCACCCAGTTGCATTTGAAAATGGGAAATTTAACTTTAACATAATCAACCACCCAAATCTCTTCAATCACCCTATAATAAGGTATTGCTGCCAATATAGGATTCTTATCTTTTGAACTAGAGAAGTGCATAGATTTAGCCACTAACATAACCCCACTGTTCTGGACGGTGCTCCTATCATCAAGGGACTTTGTGTAAAATGTATAACCATTGATCACAAATGAAGTCCAACTTATGACATCAGCCTTAGGACCACGTGCTAGCCATTTAATTGTATCAGAAACACATTCTTCGCCGTCAACCTTTTGTTTGAACCAATGTGCAAAAGTTTTGTTATGCTCCCTAATTATCCTTTGTTCAGTCATTCGACTATTTCCTTTCCGTACAATTTCTTTATGAGCATTAATGTAATCTTGAACTTCATCAACATTATTCAAGATGTACAAGTGGACTTGTTGCAATTCATCAGGATCCATGCTCTTTACTGAAGCCCCACGTCTACCGCCTTCTTCGTCATGACATTCAGGAAGTCCAATGTGTCCTACATTTGACAAGTAATCTTGACAAAACTCCAAGCTTCTTCAGAAACATATTTCTGAACAATAGATGCTTCAGGTTGGTTAGGGTTCTTCACATACCCTTTTAGGATTTTCATAGTTCTTTCAATTGGGTACATCTGTAACACCCTGCCTTTAATCACGTAATTATAATTCGATAATGCACATTTAATTCAGATTTGAGACCATCGGATAACTTAAACTCATTTCAATCTCCTACTTTGTAGTAGGGTTTTCACAAAACATTCAAAATCTCTTCCCGTTCCTGGTCTCCATTTCAAAATTCGAATATAATCACCTGTGCAGTTTATCTACATTCATGTATAACAGAGTGTATAACCAAATCCCCGGCAACTGCCAGGTTCTATACATATATAAACTAGGGGTTACAAATATCCACTAGGGGATTACACAACCAAAATCAAATATGATATTCCTAATTCAAAATATACAGTAATCCCGAGTTTAAAGTAGATAACCAACATCTCAAAAATGCATAGTATCCCTAAAGATCCTAAGTGCTTTGGGTTGGCCACTTCTCCTTTGAGCCACATGCCCTGTCTGAAATGTTAGTCATAGGAAAGAATGAGATTCGAGCGAATCCCAGTAGTAACAAACCACTCACACAATGCATAACACAAAGCATGTATATAAATCACAACCAGCAACAGCAGCAGCAATCTCAAAGATACATGGTTTTCACCACAAACGATAGCACTCACGGCTGTATGCACAATACGACAGCTCTCGCTGTAATAATAATAATCACGACAGCTTACGCTGTAATCACAATAACGACAGCTTACGCTGTAAACGACAGCTTACGCTGTAAACTGTAATATCCCAAAAAGTGATTAAGGGCTAATGACTTCAAAAGTGGATGTAATTGTTGTTGAATAAACACTTTTGAATAATGTGTGATCGGAATTTGGATATTTTAATGATTCCAATGGTTTCCTTGTGAAAATTTATGTGGGAATGATGTTTGGTATGAAAATGGAACCAATGGAAGCAAAGATGCAAAATCTAAAATTCTGTCCAGTGAAATTCTATTCTGGGCAGTCCGTTTGTGTGAACGTTTTTAATGACCAAATGGTATCTCAAAATTCTGAACTTTTCCAGTCTTATAGTTCACATCTCAAGCTTCAAAATGGACATATAATTTGTTCCATTTCGTTTTGTGAACTAGGAGATATAACTGTCCAAAGTGTGGGATGGAAACTGAACTCTGTTTTGGGGCAGTGATGAGTTTTATGTAATTCTGGAATTGTGTGGTGATTTTTAGTAATGGCCAATATTTTTCCTATGAAGAGGACTTAAATATCTTTCATTTGGCTTTCGAATCACCTCATTTTGAGTTTTCTAGAATTAGTTATGATTTTTCAAAGTTTGGGCAGAAAATCTGCCAGAAAATCCGAAAATGGGAATTATGACATCATCTCAATAAAAGATGACATCAGCATGGAATTAAATATGTTATCATCTTCCTCAGCTCATTTCTGTCGCACACAGCAGCTGAATGAGGAGTGAGAACGTTGAGGTTTGTAGAGAGAGAAAGGAGAAGAAAAATCACAAGGTAAGCCGATTTCTCCGACGATTTAGCTCCTAACGCGTATAACTCCGATCCTAAGCTACTCCTCTTTGTTCTTTAAGGTTTGGAAGCTCAAAATCTGTTGTTGACCACTTAGGGTTTTCAGCAATATTTGGGAAAAACTTGTGGGAGCTTGAGGTAACTTCCAAACTTTCGTATATTGCTTATTCTGGCTGCTGTGGGCAATTTAATCGGTGAAATTTCGCCGGATTGCCATTGGTTTTAAATTTTGGAAATTGAGTTTCCTAAGGGTTATGCTGCCCAATTTTGGTTCAAATGGTAGTTATAACCTAATGTAATAGTGAATAAAGTGGTTAGGAGTAGAAAGGAACGCGTTTACGGAGCCGAAATCGTAAAACCCCAATTTTTCCCGGAGAACATGTATATTTCGGCCAAGGCTGTAAATGGGCCTTAGAGTTGGATTTTCAATGATTTGATGATTCCATTGGATTCAGTGGGCGAAAATAGGTGGGGTTACAGTTGGGCACTTTTTCAAAAAAGGCCGAGAAAGCATAATTACGGAAACACCCCTAAAACCCTAAAAGTAGGGCTGCCAAGGGCAATTTCGTAATTTAACATTGAATTTGATAATTCCGAGTCCGGAAATGGATTCCTTGGGCGAAAATATGTCAGGATAGCCCATGTCAAAATTTCAAGAAAAGTACAGCCGGACCGGGTACGGCGGGCCCGGGCCGGGTCCCCGGGGGTAGTTTTGTAAATTTTCATTATAGACTCATATAACCCCAAGTAACACTATGGAAGTGTCTAAATGGTGCATTTGGAATTGTAGGATTCGATATTTTCCGCCCTTGGGAGCCAACTGCGCCGAAGGACGTCAGGAAAGGACAAGGTAGTGACTCTCTCTCTTATACTATGTGTAATGCTCTGTATGTGTGTGTTATCACTGTTTTGTGATGAATCTTTGATGCTGCTGCGGTTACAGCTGGTGATAGCTATCGTTTACAGCGTAAGCTGTCGTTATTGTGATTACAGCGTAAGCTGTCGTGATGGTGATTACAGCGTAAGCTGTCGTGATTATGATTACAGCGAGAGCTGTCGTATTGTGTATACAGCCGTGAGTGCTATCGTTTGTGGTGAAAACCATGTATCTCTGAATTGCTGCTGCTGTTGCTGTTTGTGATTTATATACATGCTTTGTGTTTATGCATTGTGTGAGTGGTTTGTTACTACTGAGATTCTCTCGAATCTCATTCTTTCCTATGACTAACATTTCAGACAGGGCGTGTGGCTCAAAGGAGAAGCGGCCAACCCGGAGCAATTAGGACCCTTAGGGGTATATTGTTGAATTAGAAACGTTGGTTATGTATTTTGAACTCGGGATTACTGTATATTCTGAATCAGGAACACTACATTCGATTTTGGTTGCGTAATCCCCTAGTGTATACTTATAAACCTTCAGGTTTTATGCATAGAACCCGGGAGTTGCCGGGGATGCGGTTATACACTCTGATATGATTGAATGTATATTAACTGCACAAGTAATTATATTCGAATATTGAAATTGAGACCTGGATGGGAAAAAGAGTTTTGAAAGTTTTGTAAAAATTTTACTGTGATACAGAAAGTTTAAAACGAGGTTAAAGCATCCAATGGTCTCTAATTCGATTTAAATATGTGTTATCGAATTATAATTACGTGTTTAAAGGCAGGGGGTTACATAAACGACAGCTATCACCAGCTGTAATCGCAGCAGCATCGAAGAATCATCACATAACATGATACACACACATACAGAGCATTATACATAGTATAAGAGAGAGTCACTACCTGATCCTTTCCCGACGTTTCTTGGCACTGCGGGCTCACCAGGACGGCAAATATCGAATCCTGTAAACCAAGTTAGGGACAACCCGTCAATCTTTTCCCAAGTTCTTAATTCCATAGTACTTAAGTTGGTTATCATTTAGACTCTTTAGGTGGCTATTTTAGGTCTAAACATATGCCTAAAGGGTTGGGAAAGACTATATCCAAAACCACCTTTCAAAAGTACAAAACTCATATTTTTGGGGGTGGGCCGCGGCCCAAAATCCATGGGCTGCGGCCCAAAACTGCCCAGAAACATTTGGGCGGCGGCCCAAAACTGTCCAGAGACGCTCAGAAACCTTTGGGCTGCGGCCCAGAGTCGATGGGCCGCGGCCCAAGAAAATCCAGTTTCTGGCTGAACTTCCAAAAATCATAACTAATTCAGGAAAAATCGAAATAAGGTGATTCCAAAGCCAAATGAAAGCTATTTTAGTCCTCTTTCAAGGAAAAATATTGGCTAAAACTAGAAATCACCACAAAAGTCCAGATTTACCAAAAACCTAACATTGTACCAAAACAGGGTCCAGTTTTGATGCCAAACTTTGGACAGTTCAAACTCCCAGCTCAAAAAGTGAAATGACACAAAATTTATGTCCCTTTTGAATCTTGAGATGTGAACTTTAAGACTGGAAAGTTTCATAGTTTTTCAACATCATTTGCCCAGTAAAAACGTCCACACCATCTGACTGTCCAGAACAGACTTACATTGGTCAGATTTTCCAAATTTTGCCAATTGGTTTCCAATGGTCCCTAATTTCAAATCACATACTATTTTCACACAATTTGGCTCAAGGGACACATTGGAGCCATCAAAATGACCATATTCCTTATCCATGAGCATGTTCTACCACAATCACCACAAGTCACCTTAACATCTTCAATCAACACACACATTGCAATCCATTCCAACCCAAAATTCCAAACCAATTCCATATGCACAAAAACACTCTATGACACTAATTTCCACACTAAACACTAACCAAATCATGCTTTTCGAAATTTACCAAAAATCAGGGCAAATTTCCAAAGTCCTCAAAACTCAATCAATGATCAAAACAACCATACCAAAGTGCATCAACTACTCACCTCTTATGTCTTCCAAGGCCAACTTCTTGTTTCTTCAACTTTCCAAAATTCACAATTTCTCAAACTTCACCAACCAAAATTCTGAAACCATAGAAATATAGCCCTCAACCTCATGAACAACATTAATAGAGAACATTTGAGCATATAGAGATGTTCACTTACCTCAACTCAAGGTTTTCTTTTTCTCTTTCTTTAACTTGTGCAGCGAAAAATGGAGGAGGATGAGAGATGAAGAGATATTGATGAAGATGATCACCTTTCCTCACACATACACACATAAACCGTATAGGAGGAGAGAAGAAAGAGAAAAATGGTTTGAATATTTGACTTTAATCTAAGGGTCCTTAGTTTGACACTTGGCACCATCTCCTTCTCCCTTCCATGATTTCACATAGATTCACATGCACAAGATTCCACCTCTTGGTCTTTCAATCTTAGCCATTAATCTTAATTACTAAGGAGTGTTCTCAATGGTATCTAATCAGTCGGTCGGTAAGTTTACCGTTTTGTCCCTGATTATCACAATGCACAATATCTACTTCAAAAGTGCTTAATTAACATTAATCACATCATTTGAAGTTATTAATCCTTGATTACAATCTAGGATATTACAACATCCATCGTAAATAGATAGGGTCACATAACTTGATCTCCCTGACTAGATGAACAATTAGATGTACCATGATGTCAAAAAAAGAAGGAAGAAAAAGCTTCTCAAGCTGGCACAAGATCAGATATCCTTCATTTTCCAGTTCATCCAATTTTTCTGTCTTAATGACTTTACTACAAATAGCATTGAAGAAGAAACAAAGTCTAGTCAAAATATGTTGAAGATCATATTTGGCAATGCCTCGAATAGCTATTGGGAGCAGTTGTTGCAATAAGACATGACAATCATGAGACTTTAACCCCACTAACTTCAAGTCTTTCATCGACACAAGCTTCCTAACATTTGAAGAATACCCTGAACTAACTTTGATGCCATGTAAACACTGACAAAAGCTTCTTTTCTTATCCTTAGACAAAGTATGAGCAGCTGGAGGACAAAAAGTTCTCTTACCATTTGGCTTTAGATGCAAGTCTTCTTGTATCCCCATTTCTTGCAAATCTAATCTTGCCTTCATACCATCCTTAGAACTACCTTGTATGTTAAGCAGTGTCCCAACAATACTATCACAAACTTTTTCTCCACATGCATGAAATCAATACAGTGTCTTACATCAAGCTTCGGCCAATATGGAAGATTGAAGAAGACAGACCTCTTTTTCCATTTACTTTTCTCATTACTTTTCTTTGTAGTCTTACTAAAGATAACATTCATATTTTTCACCTTTTCATAAACTTGCTCCCCAGTCAATGCCTTCAGAGCATCTTCAAACTCTTGTCCACCAAAAAAATCTTTCTTTAATCTGCGATACGGGTGGCCTCGTCTAAGAAATCTCTTATGGCCAAGATAAACTGTCTTTCTTCCATGTTGAAGTTGATGGTAGCATGTTCCTTCTTCACAAATCGGACATGCTTTATGGCCTTTAACAGTATAGCCTGACAAGTTTCCATATGCAGGGAAGTCATTTATAGTACAAAAGATCATGGCTCACATTTTAAAAACCTCCTTCTTGTTAGCGTAAAAAACAACACCTTCATCCCACAATTCTTTCAAGTCTTCGATCAAGGGCTCCAGGTAAACATCTATATCATTTCTGGGTTGTTTTGGTCCCGAAATCAACATAGATAACATGATGTACTTTCGTTTCATGCATAACAGAGGAGATAAGTTGTAAATTACCAACAGAATAGGCCATGAACTATGTATACTGCTCAGGCTACCAAAAGGATTCATGCCATCCGTGCTAAGCCCAAGCCTAAGGTTCTTAGGCTCTTTACCGAAGGCAGGAAATAATTGATCAATTTTCTTCCATTGAGAAGAACCAGCCAGATGTCAAAGCTTTCTATCGGATATCCTCTCATCCACATGCCATTTCAAATTTCTTGCATCATTTTCATTAGTAAACAAGCGCTTGAACCTTGGTATGATTGGAAGGTACCACAATACTTTTCTAGGAGCGTTATTTGATTTGTACCTCGGGGTTTCACATATGGGACACTGTTGTTCCTCTTCATGCTCTTTTCTATACAATATACAATCATTAGGGCATGCATGGATCTTTTTATATTTCATCCCTAGTGGACACAATATTTTCTTAGTATCATAGTATCGAGAAGGCAACACATTATCATCTGGAAGCATGTCCTTAAAAGCCTCAAGCGTTTCTGAAAAACTCTTGTCGCTCCATCCATGTCGTGCTTTCAAGCTTACCAATTTCAATACTGCTTTCAACAATTGGTACTTTTTACACCCCGGGTACAACAGCGTCTCAGCATCACTACACATATTACCATATGCATGTAATTGCTCAAAACTCTCTTCTCCTACATCACGAAGAATATCCTCTATTCGATCATTCGTATCCGTGTCATTATCATCAAAGTTCACTCCCCCCTGTTGGGATGAACTTGGCATTTCTAATTCTTCACCATGCCATACCCACACTATATAACTCTTATAGAATCCTTCACAAATTAAATGTGTATATATATCTACAGTACTTAGTCGCTTCTTACCTTTAAGACCGGTTTTTATTAGAAACCGGTCTTAAAAGAGGGAAAATTCACATTTAAGACCGGTTTGTACAAAAACCGGTTTTAAATTTAACATATTTAAGACCGGTTGTTGGAAGAACCGGTCTTAAATGTGTTACATTTAAGACCAGTTTTCCCCACAACCGGCCTTAAAAAGTTATCCAATTTTGAATTTAAAATTTTTAACATTTAAGACCGGTTTGCATATAAACTGGTCTTAAATGTTAAAAAGTTTAGACCGGTTTTAATACAAAATCGGTCTTAAATATTTAACATTTAAGACCGGTTTATATTTAAACTGGTCTTAAATGTTAAAAAATTTTAAATGAGTAAAATTTTAAGACTTTAAGACCAGTTTTTTTATAACCGGTCTAAATAAATTTTTTAAGACAAGTTTTTTTTAAGAACCGATCTATGAAGTTCAATATAATTACATAACTGCCACCGCGTAAATTTTTAAGACCTTATCCGCCAAAACCGGTCTAAATGTGGCGGTTTAAAAAGGGTTTTTTCTAGTAGTGCTTAGAGCACCCATTGCTAAAACTACAAAGTATAATCACAAAGAGAGGTAATGGAGAAAAGGAGTATGTTCTACCTCAAGAATGGACTACCATAGAGTACCGTTCAACTATTTTGAGGACAATAAGAAAAGGTGGATCTCTCAAGCATCAAGTAAAAGACTACCGGAGTTTACATACTTTGAGAGAAGGTTGCCAACACCTAAAGCAAGATATTCAAAGTATCAACATCATAGAAAGATGCAGTGGGTAAGCAAAAGCAATCCTCTAAATATCTAAACCAAAGGTATACAATGATAAAATCTCTTATGCTATTGTCTATAATATTTATTGAGGTTTTATATTTTGGAACCTTAAGAATGAGCATTTCAAACAATTTTGAAATTATGTTTTTGGATCTCTTAAAAAACCACTTAATAGATTTATTTATAAAGGGATTGTAATGCTCAACAAGTTAATTCTTTATGTATATATAATGATTTTAAAAGAAAATATTTCTTTTATGCATAAAGACATGTTTAATTCATTATGCTCAATTGCCTTAAATTGATTATATTCTTAGAGCATGAGAATTTTATCTTGTTTCCTACAAGCTAACAAGAAATGGATACCATGAAGAAAAAGAAATTTATATAGTTTAACAGGATAAGAAAAAGCTTCTCAAGACAATTGCCACATGAAAACAAATTTTTATCTTGATGATACTGAGTTGTGGAGTTTGGATTTTGGTGCTGAGTGTGCAAAGGAGGAAAATCAATTCCACCAAAAGCAAGCAAGCTATCGCAAGGACAAGAAGAATTACGGTGATATCTAATCTTTACTCTATGCTTATATGAATTATTTATTTTGGGTAATGAATATTTGTCCATTATTGCATTCATTTAGCAATCAATCCTTGATGAACGTTAAATTGTTTATAGATTGCTAAACGAACCAAAAGGGAAACTGTGCATAGTTTTTCTATTGGTTTATGTTTTGAAATATACATTTCAAAAATGTACTTAGATTCCAATTCATCTTGTTTATAAAAATGCATACACATTATTTGAAAATTATTCATATCTTGTTTGCACTTAAATTGGTTTCAAAATTGGAAGTTAATATTTATATATATACTGATAGTCAGAAATGCTTCAAATCCATCTACTAGAGTTTTCCCCATCATTCACATATTATTTCTTGATCTTAAACTTGTTACTGCTTGAACTCCTCAACCTTTATTTTCTAACAAGTTAGACCTTATATCTAACAAGTTAACTATCTATATGAGTTTCAAGTGTATTCCCTAGAAAAAGAATTCTATATGTTAAAGCCTTGTGCCTAATGCATAAATAATTAGCTGGCTATGTTATTCCAAGCATTATGAATGTTCATTAGTGCATTGAATCTTTATTCATTAACCATTATAGTGGAATAACTTACTAAGATAATATTATAGTACTCTAGTCATTTGGACCAATGAGTATGTGCTTAATCATTCATCATTTATTTGAACTTATTTTGTTGCTCAAATATATTAATCATTGATATGATCCATCTTTGAGTAACCAGTGTCATGTATCTGAATCCTTGAACTGAATATTCATATCTTTCATTATACAACTCTAAGTGTCAAGATAGTTTATGAATCAATAGCAAAGTCATGATGCTCATATTTATCTATCGAGCTTATACTTTTTATTGATATGACTTTAGCACTTGAGAAAATTCTCCAACATGTTAACTCGTATGATTAACATGTTATCTTAATTGAACTCCTAAGTGAAGCTTTCTGATATATATTTTATAACTATTGACTTTCACCATTTTCTACATGAACATCGATTATAAATATTTTCAAAGATGAGTTTTGCATATATTCAAAATTTCAATTTTACAATGCCTTGTTATGATTTGAAATTACATATGAGATTTGAAATAATTTGCATATCTATTATCATTCTTGGAAAACATGATTTCATTCATGATTTATCATTTCACAAAAAGTTGTTGAAAACTTTTATGGATAAATTATCCATAATGACCAACTATTATGAAATGATAAATTATGAATGAAATCAAGTTTTCCAAGAATGATAATGAGATATGCAAATTGTTTCAAATCTCATATGTAATTTCAAATCATAACAATGCATTATGAAATTGAGATTTGAATACATGCAAAACTCATTTTTAAAACATGTTTATAATCAATGTTCATATTGAAAATGGTGGAAGTCAACAGTTTAAATATACATATACCAAAAAGCTTCTCTTTTAGAGAACAATTAAGATAAGATGTTAGACATTAGAGTTTAACATGTTTGAGAATTTTTCTAAGAGCAAAAGTCATATGGATAAAGAATTTTGCCAAAAAGGCTTAGCTTGAATATATAAGCACGATGACTTTGCTATTGACCAAGAGAAAACATTGACTCTTGTGACTTGAAGAATAGGAACAATCAACTTAAACATTCGAATTCAAGACACTAGTTACTCAGAGATATATGATGGCAATGGTTAACAAAATGAGTACAAAATTTTATGAAAAATGAAGCACATACTCATTAGTCCAAATGACTAGAGTTCAAGCCTAGTAAGTTATTCCACTATAATGGTTAATTCATTAAGATTCAATACATTAATGAACATTCATAATACTTGGAATAATATGGCCAACCAAGGATTTATGCATTAGACGTAAGCCTTTCACAAAATGAACTCTTTTCTAGGAAATTGACTTAAAACTCATATAGATAGTTAACTTGTTAGATATAAGGTCTAATAATGGTTGAGGAGTTCAAGCATTGGATAGATCATTTAAGATCAATGATCAATAGGTTAATGATGGGAAACATCTAGTGGATAAATTTGAAGCATTTCTGATATTCATTATAAAAATACTAACTTCTAATTCTGAAACCGATTTGAATTCAAACAAGATAGGAATAATTTTCAAATAATGTGTATGCATTTTTATAAACAAGATGAATTTGAAATCTAAATACATTTTTGAAATATGCATTTCAAAACTCAAATACATAGAAAGATTATGCACAATTTCATTATCAGTCCATTTAGCAATCTGAAAACAATTTGAAAGCCATAAATGATTGATTGCTAATAGTATGCAATAACGAGCAAGTATTCATTACCCAATTTAGTTCATATAAGCACGAGATATGAAAAGATATAGAATAATGATTAGATATCACCGTAATTCTTCTTGTCCTTGCGATAGCTTTCTTGGTTTTGATGGAATAATATTAATTCTTCTCCTTTGCACCCACAGTACCAAAATCCAAACTCCATAATTCAACATCATCAAGATATGAACTTGTTTTCATGTGGCCATAGTCTTGAGAAGTTTTTTGTCTTATCCTACAAGACTATATAAATTTCTTTTTCTTCATGGTATCTAACCTTTCCTGGATCCATTTCTTGTTAGCTTATAGGAATCAAGATAAAATTCACATGCTCTAAGAATATAATTAATTCGAGACAAATGAGAATAATGAATTAAACATGTGTTTATGAATAAAATAAATATTTTCTTTTCAAATCATTATATATGCATAAAGAATTAACCTGTTTAATATTGCAATCCGTTTATAAATAAATCTATTAAGTGGCTTTTTAAGGGATGCGAAAACATAATTTCAAAATCGTTTGCAATGCTCATTCCTAAGGTTCCAAAATATAAAACCTCAATAAATATTACACACAATAGCATAGGAGGTTTTATCATTGTGTACCTTTGCCTTAGATACTTGGAGGATTATTTTTGCTTACCTACTGCATCTTTTTGTGATATTGATGCTTTTAATCCATTACTTTAGGTGTTGGAAACCTTCTCTCAAAGTATATAGACTCCAGGAGTCTTTTACTTGATGCTTGAGTAATCCTCCCTTTCTTATTCTCCTTAAAATGGTTGAACAGTGCTATATTGTAGTCCATTCTTGAGGTGGAACGTACTCCTTTTCTCCATTTCCTTTTTTTGTGGTTAAACTTCGCAGTTCCAGCAATGGGTGATCCGAGAGTTCTCCTAATTGTTGTGAATCTCCATTTAGGTGCATTAGGAACTTTTGAATCTTCTTCATTTTCTCAGTACCCTTTCGTCTATTCTTTCTAGAATCAATCTGCACACATGAAACACTAGATGGACATTTTGGTACCCAATTTGCTTTGGGCCCTTGAACGTTAGTATTTGAAGTCACTTGCCTTTTAGGAATCCAAACAAATTTATTTCTCAAATTAGAATTTCTCCTAATATAGCATGTGTCAGAAATATGACCTGATTTACCACAATAATTGCAAATAATATGATGATATGCATTATGAGATTCTATGCAAGTATTGTGTCGATCAAGAAAAGACGATCTCAAATGATCAGTTTGCCTAAGTTCTTTCTTCCCACATGAATTTCCAGCATGATTGAAAACCTTTTTTCTTTTCTCAATGGAATCAATAATTGGTTGAAAAACAATTTTATGCAAACTTTCAAATTTTTGTTTAGAATAACTCTAGAAGAATTGGAATTGTTTACCATATGTGTATCTTCAGCTCTAGAGGATGATCCATCAAATTCATCCGTAATGAGCTCATCTCGGGAATCCTCTTCTTCTTGTCTATCCTTGTTGACTGTAAGGAAGTGTTCTATGATTTCTTCTTCTTTATCATCAGCTTCCAATTGTTCATGCACTATAGATCTGTAGCTTATAGTTTCACATGAATTGGCAACACTTTCAACTTCAACATACTTGATAGAAGTATACATAAAATTAAGAGTATCCTAAATATCTCTTGTAGTAGAGCAAAATCTAATTTTCTCATAATCATTTTTGGTTAAAGCACAATACAAAATTTTCATTGCTCTAATATTCAATGAAAACATTTTCTTTTCTTCTTTTGTCCAATCCTTTCTCGATTTAAAATCAAAGACATTTGTAAAAATATTCCACATATCGTTGTTGGAAATTGTGCCCAAAGGGCCAATCATTATACTTTGAACATTATTAATTTAATGAAATTTCTCCATTCTGTTATCATATTATTTGCATGTTAACTGTGATAATTGTATCCTTGGATAATTCATGAAGATTGTCCTAAAATGTCCCTTGTCGGTCATCTATGCGAGAGCAGAGATGAAACAAGATCAGTATGACTTTGATAAGATATGTAGATACGATTCAAAGTCTTATGCACTTGTAAGAGTACAAGGTGCTGGACTGACCCACTATGAGAAAGCTATATGGATCAAGTCATAAGCTTTTTTCATGTATAACCACATCACAATGCATTTAGACCTGAGGTCATCATGGATTCCTACATGAGAGTTGCTAAGCTTTGAACTAGTCAAAAGTCACCTTTGACCGGGTGATGATAAAGGCTATAATCAGGCTTGGTGGTTTTTCATGCAGAGGAATATGAATGATCAAGATGGAATTTGTCCCTCACATTAGTAGAGAGATATTACTGGGCCCCTCGATGAGTAAGTATGAGAAATGTATGGCCATACTACAATGGAAAGGAGTTTCCATTTCTATTGTCAGACTACTCAGGAATCGAGAAAGTAATAGTCAGGAATAAGAGGATGACATTATCCATGCCTCATCCTTGACTGATATATCGTGTGACAAAAGGGACGTGACATGGTTGTATGATAGGTTGCATCGTGCTAACAATCCTCATATGAATTGGGTAGTCGTGATGTCTTACTAGAGGCTACTTGCGACTTGTGGGTTAGTACAGTTATTGGCCCACTGCCAACTTCATATGGACCTATAGGGTCGCACATAAGAATGGCCTAACACGAGATAATGTTTAATTAGGGTGGACGAATTTTATATTTATATATATATATATATGTAATATAAAAATTCGTTAATAATATTATATAGATATGTATTTTTGAAATACATATTATATATATATATTATATGATATTATTATATTGTGTTAGTTTTAAATTTAATTTATTAAGAAAAATTAAATCTAATAACTAACATGATAGAGATATGGTATCTCAGATTTAATTTATGAAGATAACTTAAATCTAATGGCTCTTTATTTGGATTAAATAAATAGGTTAAATTAAAACTGTTGGACAGATTTAATTTAAACTAAATTTATTTAATTAGCTCATCAAGATAATTAATAGTTAATTAATTTCAAAATTAATAATGATTAATTTTGAAATTTGAAAATAGCCCTCATAGGTTATAAACTTGATAGAGCAGATATACTGAGATATACATTAGAATTGAGAGCCGCAAGGGAAACCCTAGGAGACATTAGAGGTGCTAGCACACAGTCTCGGTTGGAGAGCATTCGTGTAGATACCTGTAGAGGGAGCGGACCTGACGTGTTGGCTCCTAAAGATTGTGAAAACTCTAAATTTTAAAAGGTATGAATCCTTCCAACTTAGTTTTAACACCGTTGATAGATCCTCGATTAGGATCGGTGAAATTTTTTTAAAATTCTTCCGCTATGCCTGCCGATACTAACAATCATAATCAAAGCATTTTATAAAAGATGTCATTCTAGCTTTCCAAAACAAATATCAATATTTTTCAAAATAGTTGTAATTGTATTGTTAAAACCTTCGAAAAGCATATAACATCCAAAATCAGCCATTATAAGCTCTTGAGATGGTTAAGTCCTTTAAACAAGAGTCCATCTCTGATACCAAATGTTAGAACCGACTGACACCCAAGAGGGGGGTGAATTGGGTGGAAGATAAAAATTTAAGAACTTTGAAAATCTTTTCATATCTTAGTGGAAGCAATAAATATGAAAGTAATGAATCATAAATCAACAGTTAATATATGCTAGACATATAAGAGTTTAAGGAAGAGAGTATGCAAACTGTGATTTATCTTGGTTTGGTCTAATATGCGATGGCCTATATCCAATCCTCAGGCTCCTTCTGAATTTTCAAATCCACTATCTTCTTGTTTAATCCGGGCACAAGAACAACCTTTACAACTCACAAGTTTAGCCGGACACTTGTGAAGCCTTTTACAAATCTCTCATAGAGTTACTCCCCCTTACACACCATAAAGTTACAATTGAGTTACTCCCCCTTACACACTCCGTAAGGATACAACTTTGATGATGAAAGATTACAATCAATATTCTCTCTCAGAAGTGAATAAATGAATACTGAAGCATGATATAATCAAATACATATAATATAGAAAATAGATAAGAACAGAGAGTGTTTGGGTTAAGATGGATAGCTTATGATATGAGAATATTTGTGTTGTTGTGTTCTCATTGTTGTTGTTGTTGTTGCTTTGCTTGAATCTCCTATATTTATAGAGTAGTAGGATATGATCGTTGTGAGTATTTCAACTTATCCGTTGAGTCATGTTCCTTCGTTCGTCCGTTGCTTGAATTTGAAAACTAGCCGTTACGAACATTGACGCTCTACTTCCATAAATTCAACTTTTGTCTTTTCGCATCATCTCTTTATTGTATTTCTGAGAAACATATTAAATACTAATACAATAAAGTTGAAGAGTGATTGGAAACAAGAAGAGTGAGTTTTATAATTAATCCCATGATTTTTTAAAGCTTCAGTACGTTGTTTTGTTCTCCTGGGAAGCATTACTCAAGTGGTCACTCGAGTAAACTTGGTTTATTACTCGAATGATCCCTCGAGTAATCACATTTGGCTGAGAGTATTTCCAACTTCATTACTCAAGTGATCCCTCCAATAATGCTTTCTTTTCATTTCATGTTACTCGAGTTCTCCCTCGAGTAGTCTCACTCAAATATTGGGCGAGAGTTACTGGATGATTTCTTCTCTGATTACTCGAGTGGTCACTCAAGTAATGTCTCACATAACTCTACAGATTACTCGTGTGATCCCCTTTGAGTAATCCATTGCAATTCTTAACAGAGAGCTTAATGGAACATTTTCTCACACATTAGTTGAGTAGTCCCTCAAGTTTCAAATAACTTTGCATATTACTCGAGTAAGCCCTTCAAGTGATCTCTTTAGTTTGATTCAATACATGGCAAATTATATATCATCGGAAAGCTCTCATCATCTAAATTTTAATGCAACAAGAATCAGCTCCAAATTCATTGTGTACAGAAAATTATGCTCTAAAGAGTATTTACTATTCTTAGACAATCTCTAAAATCATGAGCAACAACTTCTAGAAGACATAATTCTTAGTATATAGCTTTAAATGCGACATATTAAATATCCATAGAAAGCTCTTTGAGTCTACTTTCATATGGCATTAGTTTCATCACAATCCAATATAGTTTAAGAGTTATGTCCAAAATACCGAAGCTATCCTGGAATATGACGGTGATTCATGTGTCAACTTCAACAATCATATCTCTCTCATATGAACTCCTTTTAATGTGATCTTAGAGCCCATATTTTTTGTTGGGAGTCTAGTTTTATATGCCACCAGTTTTAGCTCAATCCAATAAAAAAATTGCATATCACTCGAGTAGTCACTCGAGTGATCATGTTTATCACTCAAGTAACCACTCGAGTGATGCCTTCGAAAACATGGCAGAGAGCCAAAACTCAAAGGAACACCTTGTGAAAGTTCCATTACTTCCATATAAGTTATCTTGGCTTCAAATTGACCCATTCCAACTTCCATATGATCAAAGAAACCTCTGGTATCACTTCTAATAGCTTAGATCTTGATATTCTCATTGGATCTTATACCTTATTCTTTCTTCAATCTCTTTCTCCTCTTTATTCCTCTTGATGATCATTCTTCATCACCCAACTAGATATCTTCTTGAATTGCTGATCATTCTTCATAACCCAATTAGATATCTTCTTGAATATTTTCAATCTTCTTTCTTTGCTTGACTAATATCATCTTCTTGAATATCTTCCTCTTGGTGATCTTTCTTCATAACTTAACTAGATATATTCTTGAGTATCTTCAATCTTCTTCTTGCTCTTGCTTGACTATTCTACAAGATATTAAACATTAAATATAGTAGTTAATCACTGTAGAATATTATGTACTCTTAATGTTTGATATCTGTATTTGACATCATCAAAACTAATCATATCTAATATAGGCAAATCATGTTCAATGCCTATAATATTTTCTAGTATGAAAGTAGACTTATCAAGCTTTAATTGGATAGGTTATATAGGTCATTTGGAGCTGTACATAAAGAGTTATGAATTTTTGAAGTTAGCTCGGTGAAACTAGCCAGCTGCTGTGACAATATCCAAAAATGGAAATTCTGAGAATTGTGAGCTTCCAGTTGCCTAAAGGCTATATCTTTACTTGTAAAATAGACTTAATAAGGGTCACATAGCCTTTAGAATCACACCAATTGAATCTCTATAGATAAAGATATGAATTTTCAAAGTTTGATGAAAATTTTGCCCAGTTTTCCAGCTAGTGTGAAAATGGAAATAAATGTATGGGCAAAATGTTCATTTGAACAATAAAGCAAGCAACCATTTATTTTTCCCTTTAATTTGGATGTATCTTTACTAAAGTAGGGAGCAAAAAAGTTTAACCCAAGTAAACCAACCATTGTTGAGTAATTAACCACTTGCTTTTCAAGGAGTCACAAGATTGTTACAAGTGGCACATTATGGGCGAAGCTAATTGAAGTTGGATAAAGATGAAAAACTCCCTTCCCTCTTCATAATTGTTGTGCAACCTATGGAAGAGAGAGAGAGAAATAGCTAGAAAAAAAGAAAGAAGAAAGAATGAGAGTGAATAGTGAAAATTCCTGAGTTCTGAAGCCGATTTCACCTCTGATTCGGTGTTTCCAGCTTCCGAAGTCTTCTCTAATGTTGTTCTACTTGACAAGAGCTTTTTTCTATGGTTTTGAATTCTTGATCAAAAGTGTTAGGAGCCTTCTACCTAGAGGAAGTGCTACCAAAATCAAGAATCGGTTATGGAATCGAGTGGAGGTATGTATAAGCTTCGATTTGAACCAACACCAGTAGAAAAATGACTTTTAAGACCGGTTAAAAATGACTTTTTAGACCGGTTCTGTATTAGGTCTTGATACAGCCGGTCTAAAAAGTCTGTTATTTTTTAGACCGGTTGTTAGAACCAGTCTTAAAAGTCAAACTTTTAAGACCGGTTGTACCCACAACCGGTCTAAAACTCCACATTTAAGACCGGTTGTGGGAGCAACCGGTCTTAAATATCAGACATTTAAGACCGGTTGCTCCCACAACCGGTCTTAAAGATGAGACATTTAAGACCGGTTGTGGGAGTAACAGGTCTTAAATATGAGACATTTAAGACCGGTTGTACCACAACCGGGTTTAAAGATGAGACATTTAAGACCAGCTGTGGGAGCAACCGGTCTTAAATGTCTCATATTTAAGACCGGTTGTTCCCACAACCGGTCTTAAAGTACTTTTTAAGACCGGTTGTGACTACAACCGGTCTTAAAGCTTCATTTTTTTTAAAAAACGACCCTTTTATTATATGTACACGCACAGAATGCTCCAATTTTAAACAGCAATACATAACAATCACCATCCATCTTTCCCATGCATTCATTGAACTCGCCTAGTTATGGGTGGAAAAATACCAAACTAAGATTAAGAAATGTCATAAAACACACATCACGTGTGTGTGTGTTATGGTAAGTCACTAAAATTTTCAGCATTTCCAAATCTCATCTCAGAAAGTTCAAACTATTTTGTGATTTTGCAGAAGTGCAGGCAAAGCCATTGAAGCAGAAGAACAACTAAGCGCAAAGTATAGTAATCAACAAGTTTGCATACAAAACTGCAAATTCTAGTCAACTAAAGGCTTACTACTAAACACCTTAATAACATGAGGCAGTCCAGCGTTTCTCGTCCTCCCACAAAATCCACCTGCAAGAATCATATACTTGTAAGCAATTTGATGGACATAAATTTCTCTGAACTCAATCACTCATACATATACAACACCTCAACATTCTCCATAATCTCCAATCACATCCCTATATATAAGCTAGGTATATGCAATTAACAATCACCAAATGACAACAGTAAAACAAAACCTGATTCATTCATACCATAACTAGAACAACATCAGACCAGTGTTATCATAATAAATTACAATAATGTACAATGAACTTTGGATTCAAAAACTCACTATTTTTGTAATAGCTCATGGATGAATTCAGCACAACATGTGCGAATGAAATCAATATCTTCTTCAGGAAAGGGATCAGCAAGATCAAACATCTGTAACACCAAAACCAGACGAAACATTGACTTAGTAACTTAAAAACAATAAAGTAATTAAAACAAAAGTTCAGAAATATAAATTTACCTCTTGAGTAAAATCAGTCGTGCCTAGAGTGATAATATTGTAAATGTGTCTCAAAACATAAAAACCACATAAGTTGGACCCCTTTGGTTGCCGACGGCTCTGAGAAAAAACATGATATCATTAAAACAAATATAAAGGCATGTCTTATTACATTCTTTAAACAAATCCATATGTACTAACCTTTGGCATGATCCATGTAGGGTCCTTTAAGTCACGAACATGCTTACCACAAGCACTGTGTAGGAATGTCCGCATAGCCCTATGATCATCACAATGACAAAGGTTATTGGTTTTACACAAATTCCATAAACTTTGCATACAAAAGGTAAGAATGCAAGAAAACTAACGAATTAATGGTCTTTTTCAAATCATTCCCTGGTTTGAAGTGGAGGGAACATAAGAGGATGACAGTGTAACTACTCTTGCATAGAAGAAGCAACTGCCAATGATCACTGAAAAAAACAGAAGAATATTAATAAGCAAACATAAAACATTATATAAATTATAAACTATCAATTTGTTTCTTACCTATGCACATATGGAGCCAAGAAACACTCGGTTCCAGTTTCACTAAGCCTCTGTGACAAGTATGTATGTCTAGTAGCAGCAGTGGTCCCTTTCTCTTGGATGTGATGGGGGCATAAGAATCCAAATTTTTCGCTTTTGCCAAAGGAGACCAACCTACGATGCATGTACCTACAATAACGCAAGTACATAAATAAAAGGTAAACGGTGAAACTTTTAAAATATTTACTTTGAATTGCAGAAGCTACTTACATTAAGAACAGTTGGACAATCCCAATCGTAAGATTTTGTCCAGGAGCTACCAAGGACATCAAATCATCCCTCTCAAGATAGCATGTCACTCTTGACTGTCCAACAACTGAATCCGTAGGCCACTCTCTTGTTTTGAAGGATGTATCATATGCCATCAGAATCACTTGCTGCATGATATTCAATGGAGGCTGTGAAACTTCTTGCTGAGTGAAGGGAGCTGGACTTGGTGGGGCTTTGATCGGACTTGGTGGTGGGCCTTTGATCGGACTATCCTCGGCTCGACCAGAAACAAGGTTCGTTGGCCACAAGATGAATGTGCCCAAGACATCGCTAACGACCTTGAATTCATCAGAAGGGATAGGGATAGGTGCATCCGCAATAATCACCTCGTCAACTGACACCCGGACTTGATCACCTTCCATTTGTCAGTGGTGGACAGTTGATCCCAGGTTATGCACACTACCCCGTGCAACTAACCGTCTCAGAGGATCCTCGACAAAAAGATCACAAAGCCCAATAATTTGTGGGTTAGGACCCTCTGATGACTGCCCGATGTTGCAACAACTACCTTTAGTGCTCTGCTTATTAGGATCAATCGATTGTGCCTGGGGAGCACTGGTATCTTGTCTTGAGCTCATAAACACTATCATTTCCTCTTTCATCTTGCTCAACCGGGTCTCTAAAAGTGCATCAAAAGATGCTTCAGCCTCGGCCTTTGCTTCTGCTCTTGCAATGGCCAACATATTCTCCAATTCCTCCCTAGTCACGATGTTTGAGGAATAGTGTACGGGGGCTCCAAAGTAATCCCGTATCCCTACCCCTCCTCCAACTCCCCTGACACGGCCTGGATGCTCGTGTTTGCCAGTAGCAACTGTGAGGATGTCATTCCTGCCCTCCGACTTAAAAGATCCCTCAGCTTGTTGTTTTCTAAGTTCATCCTGTAACATAATACAAAATAACAAACGTAAGTAATAATGTACGTTTCTTATGTAATTAATTACAATAACGTTATATACTTACAATTCTTTCACCAACTATACGAGATTGTTCACTCGTATAAGTCCCACTCCTCTTTTGGTGGGCAAATTGCCATTTTTCTTCTCGACGAATCGGAGATGGCGGAGAAAGAAGAACAGAAGGATCGGATTGAGATGCTTCTTCCAATCTCTTCCGTTTGGCCGCCAACAAGTCTCTTTCAGCCTTTGCATAACCCCCACGAGACATTGTATGAGGGCAATCATTCTTTCTACCACTTTCTTGTGCTTTTTGCCTTTTTGCCTGCGAATAAGAAATGATACAAAAGGAAAGTGTTATAATCAATTAAGATAATTGCTAAGTAAATAAAATAAAAAATAAGTCAACTAACCAAAGATTCAGGAGTAGTCCGAAGCCTAACAAATTCTTCCCAAGTCGCTTGATCAAGAAATGTATACGTGCTGCACGGATTAGGACGAGGCTGACCATCTTGCACCTCAATACGAATGTAATTGTTGGTCAGACTTGTCTTAAACTTGCTCCAGCGCTCATAACAATACGTCATCGTCTTGTTGTACAAGATCTCACTCTGAGGAACGTCGTAGGTGAGCTGAAATGCATGCATTGAAGGAGTAAGTGACAAATGAAGTGACATTTGATAATAATTAATTACATACAGAAGATAATTGTATACCTAAATAGTGTCCCAAATATGCTGCTTCACCTTTGGATCGACATTTCTCCATTCCTCTATCAAGATGCTCGACTTGTTACGTGCAAGGAGGCCGACGAAACTCCTATATCGTTGTGCATTAGGCCCGATTGGTTTCCAATGTCTATCAAACTCAATCGGTATCTTTTGGCCTGCACTCCGACTGAGGGAAACATCTGTCAACCGTGTGGCACGTCTACCCCTCCGTACAGACTGGCTACTGCGCTCACTACGACCCTGGCTCGGAGCATTGCTAGGCTCGCCCTGGTTAACACTATCTGGCTGACTCTGCTGAGCACTAGGTGACTGACCCAGAGGTGGAGGAGGTGGCTGATCCTCTGCACTAGGACGCTGGGGATCCGTCATTTTCCTGTAACGACAACAAAGAAAGATAAATCCTAAGCTATGACATGTGAAGACTATATCGATAAAATAACTAAACATATTCTTCAGATAATAATCATAATCATAATTACTTTAGTTAGTTAAGGTCAAAGTAGTATCATAAAGAGATATCCTCCTATATTCCCTCGTGATGATCATTTCTTGTGCCGTGCGCATTATCTGCTTCATCTTCTTCGTTCAGTTCTGGTAGACCCCTGGAAAAAGAAGGAGTCTCAAGAAGATCATAATTTGAGTGACTTTTCTCGTCAATATCAACGAACCTTTTTCCTTGGAGAGCTACAGACCACATTTTATTTGCCTGATCAGTGATATAGAACACTTGTTGCGCCTGATCTGCCATAATGAAAGGTTCATCTCCGAAACTTCTACTATTCAGATCTACTAATGTCAATCCTAACCTATCGATCTTCACACCATTATTGACATCAACCCACTTGCATTTGAAAATGGGAAATCTAATTTTAACATAGTCAACCACCCAAATCTCTTCAATCACCCCATAATAAGGTATGGCAGCCAACGTAGGGTTCTTATCTTTCGAACTAGAGAAGTGCATAGATTCAGCCACTAATACAACACCACTGTTCTGGACGGTGCTCTTATCATCTAGGGACTTCGTGTAAAAGGTATAACCATTGATCACAAATGAAGTCCAACTTATGACATCAACTTCAGGACCACGTGCTAACCAATTTATTGTATTAGAAACACATTCTTCTCCGTCAACCTTTTGTTTGAACCAATGTGCGAAAGTTCTGTTATGCTCCCTGATTAACCTTTGTTCGCTCATTCGACTATTTTGTTTCCGTACAATTTCTTTATGGGCATTCATGTAATATTGAACTTCATCAACATTGTTCAAGATGTACAGGTGGACTTGTTGCAATTCATCAGCATCTATGCTCTTTACTGTTGCCCCACGTCTACCCCCTTCTTGATCATGACGCTTAGGAAGGCCAATATGTCGTACATTTGACAAATATTGTTGACAAAATTCCATAGCTTCTTCAGAAACATATTTTTGAACAATAGATGCTTCAGGCCGATTGGGGTTCTTCACATACCCTTTTAGTATTTTCATAGTTCTTTCGATCGGGTACATCCACCGGAAATAGATAGGGCCACACAACTTTATCTCCCTCACTAAATGAACAACCAAGTGTACCATGATATCAAAAAAGGACGGAAGAAAAAGCTTCTCAAGCTGGCATAAGATAATGTATCCTTCATTTTCCAATTCCTCCAATCTTTCCGTGTCAATGACTTTACAACAAATGGCATTGAAGAAGAAACAAAGTCTAGTCAATATGTGTTGAAGATCATATTCGGCAATGCCTCGAATAGCTACTGGGAGTAGTTGTTGCATTAAGACATGACAATCATGAGACTTTAGCCCTATTAACTTCAAGTCTTTTATCGATACAAGCTTTTTAAAATTTGAACAATACCCTGAGGGAACTTTAGCGCCATGTAAACACTCACAAAAGCTTCTTTTCTCAACCTTAGACAAAGTATGAGCAGCTGGAGGACAAAAAGTTCTATTACCGTATGGCCTTGGATGTAAATCTTCTCATATTCCCATTTCTTGCAAGTCTAATCTTGCCTTCACGCCATCCTTAGAACTTCCCTGTATGTTGAGCAGTGTCCCAACAATACTATCACATACGTTCTTCTCCACATGCATGAAATCAATACAGTGTCTGACGTCAAGATTGCGCCAATATGGAAGATCGAAGAAGACGGACCTTTTTTTCCATATATTTTTCTCATTTCTACTCTTTGATGACTTACCAAACATAGTATTGATATTTTTCACCTTTTCATAAATTTTCTCCCCAGTCAATGCCTCTGGAGCATCTTCAAACTCTTGGCCACCGAAAAAAGCTTTTTTTAATCTACGATAAGGGTGGTTTCGTCTTAGAAATCGCCTATGGCCAAGGTAAACCGTCTTTCTTCCATGTTGAAGTTGATGGTAGCATGTGCCTTCTTCACATATCGGATAAGATTTGTGGCCTTTAACGCTATATCCTGACAAGTTCCCATATGCAGGGAAGTCATTTATAGTACAAAAGATCATTGCTCGCATATTAAAAGTCTCCTTCTTGTTCGCATAAAAAACATCGACACCTTTATCCCACAACTCTTTCAAGTCTTCGATCAAGGGTTGTAGGTAAACATCTATGTCATTTCCGGGTTGCTTTGGTCCCGAAATCAACATAGACAACATTATGTACTTTCATTTCATACATAACAAAGGAGATAAGTTGTAAATTACCAACAGAACAGGCCATGAACTATGTATACTGCTTAGGCTACCATAAGGATTCATACCATCTGTGCTAAGCCCAAGCCTGAGATTCCTAGGTTCTTCACCGAAGCTAGGAAATAATTGATCGATTTTCTGCCATTGAGAAGAATCAGCTGGATGCCGAAGCTTTCCATCAGAAATCCGCTCATCTGCGTGCCATCTCAAATTTTTGGCATCAATTTCATTAACAAACAGGCGCTTGAACCTTGGAATGATTGGAAGATATCACAACACTTTTGCAGGGCCCTTATTTGATTTATACCTCGGAGTTTCACATATCGGACATTGCTCCTTCTCTTCATGATCTTTTCTATACAATATGCAATCATTAGGGCAAGCATGGATCTTTTTATACTGCATCCCTAGTGGACACAGTATTTTCTTAGCATCATAGTATCGACAAGGCAACACATTATCATCAGGAAGCATATCTTTAAAGGCCTCAAGCGTTTCTGAAAAACTCTTGTCGCTCCATCCATGCCGTGCTTTCAAGCTTACCAATTTCAATACAGCATTCAGCAATTGGTATTTTTTACACCCCGGGTACAACGGCTTCTCAGCATCACTGCACATATTACCATATGCATGTGATTGTTCAAAAGCCTCTTCTCCTACATCACGAATAATGTCCTCTATCCGATCATCCATATCCGTGTCATTATCATCACAAGTCACTTCCCCCTGTTGAGATGCACTTGGCATTTCTAATTATTCACCATGCCATACCCATACTACATACGTCTTACAAAACCCTTCACAAATTAAATGTGTATATATATCTGCAGCACTTAATCGCTTCTCATTCAAACATTTTACACAAGGGCAATAAAACATCCCACTATCATCATCGGCATTTCTTTTTGCAAAGTCTAAAAAACCCCTCACCCCAATATCATATTCAACACTCGTCCGTTTAGCTTGTATCCAACTACGATCCATATATTCCAACACCTTTTTTTTTGTTTTCTACTTTTTCCCCTGGAAAAGGTAGGAGTATGATGAGAATGAGTCATCTTTTTTCTTCAAGCATAAACAAGAGTGTTGACTTTTTTGCTTATTTGAAAAGAAGTGCATGTCACTAAGTTAATGGGGGACCATTTGCATGGCTTCCTACAATTCCAACCTTATAAAGAAAAATTCACTAAACGCATATATATCCTAATTACCCCGTCATGTTTGGAAAGGTATAAACAAAATAAAAAGGTATAAACAATAGAGTAATATATTTATGTATCGTGAGGCTTGCTGTGATTTTAAGGTGGTGTTTATTTCGAGTTGTTGTGATGTCTTTGGGAGATCGATGTATGGAAGCAATAGATACACGCAGAGTCATCCCCATTTAACAATATATGTTAAGAATGTGTAAGGTGTTTGATTTAGTGATAATATACTATCTTCAATCTAATTATGTAAAACGAATGTTACTGAATTGAAAAATGTGACAATGAGATCCCAGAAGAAGCTTCCTCTCAATCAAAATTGAAGAGAAGGCCTCAACATGAGTGCTCCAGAAGTCCCGAGTCACAACTTGCCTTACCAAGTGGACAAAGGGTAGCATTCAAGGCTGTCAGTCATGGAAATTGCCCCCCAAAAAAATATTACTAGGAAGGATTATTGTGTATATGTTGATGTGATTAATACAAACATAAATATATAATGGTATTAGGTTGAGGTAACATCCACAAATTAATAATCTAAGGAAGGAATAGTGGTAGTGAGTATGAGTAAGGAGGACATGACATGACCCTGAATTAATGGTGGCAGATAAAAATCTGGACGGTTGGTAGGATCCATTCACTATCCATTTTGCTTTTTTATAGTTGCTAGTTGCTACCTGCTTTTAATATTTTCCCCTTTCATTTCATTTACTCCTTTCTTTCCTACCTTCCTTCCCTTTGTATCTTCCCATACGCAACTTGCATTTTTTTTTTGTCAATCACTAACACATTTCTTATAGCACCCTCTAATTATCTCCATTTAACCACGAGTAACCAAATTTTGCAAAGAAACCACCATTTCTTCCCAATTACCTACCATAAAACATCCTCTCAATTCATCCCAATTACCTACCATAAAACATATTACTAGCATTCAAGGCTGTCAGTCATGAGTGCTCAGGTTTTGTTTTTTGGTAGAGCATTTTGCTAGGAGGTTAGGATAAATGATATATAGAGGATTTGAAATTATGCAAACTTCTTTCGTTTTGCTAAATCCATGACAACAGTTCCCAACAACTGACCTAATGTCTTCAATTTCTCCTTTCAAATAATTTATCAAACATCTAATGTGCATTCACATTCAACAATAGAACAGAGGAGGAACATATATAATGGTGTTTTCTCAGAACAGACGAGGAACATACCTCAAAATAGAGATTGAAGACGAAGATTTCCCAGAAATCCAGTGACGACAGCACCCACGAGCAGCTGAAGCAATGTATGAGGTATGTTCGTCGACAGTACCCACGAGCACCCACGACAGTACAGCGGCCGAAGAGCGACGACGGACTCGATTCAGAATGGGATAAGGTAAGGGATGGGGACTCGCGCTGAGGAGAGAAAAGATTGGGAACAAACTTGCTTGGGTGATTCAGAATGGAAGGGACCGAAATGAGATTGGCAAAGGCGGGAGTGTGAGCTGAGGCACGGCGCTGGAAAGAAATTAAATTGGGAACACTTTTAAGACCGGTTAAGAGGATAACCGGTCTTAAAAGTCCACTTTTAAGACCGGTTGCCTAACAACCGGTCTTAAAATTGGACTTTTAAGACCGGTTTCCTAACAACCGGTCTTAAAAGTCCACTTTTAAGACCGGTTGTTAGGCAACCGGTCTTAAAAACATTTTTTTTTACCATTTATCCTCTTAACCGTCCTAAAAAAATATATTTTAGACCGGTTCTCTTAGTAACCGGTCTAAAAAATAAAATCTCTAATTTTTTTTAGACCGGTTAAAATAGAACCGGTCTAAATAATCTTTTTAAGACCGGTTATTATAATAACCGGTCTCCCAACTTGTTTATAATAACGAAAATGGCACCGCGCATTTCTTTTAGACCTGCATCCATTACAACCGGTCTAAATGGGCCGGTCTAAAACACCTTTTTTGTACTAGTGCAAGTATTGTGTTGTTTGGTGGAGTTTTATGGATTTTGTGATGATGCCCTATGATTTCATCCCAGATATGATTTTAGGATTATATGTTGTTTTAAGCATGAAGATTATGATTTATGGGGATTAGGGATGACATTAGGCATGTTTGATACTGGAATTACAAAACTGTTGATTGCTGGATTGAAGTTTCTGGGAGGCAGTCTGTTTGTGGTGCAACTTTGATTCGCCAAACCTAGTCCATATGTTATGAAAATTTCCAAGATTAAAGTAGATATCCTGAGCTTTAATTTGATAGGTCTTGAAATTAATTCAGACTAGTGGATTGAAAGTTATGAATTTTTGAAGTTGTGCCCTATTTCTAAACTTGATTCTGGAACAGTGTGGGGATTTATAGAATTATGTAATTTGTGGTTGTAGATGGTAGTGGTTCATATTTTTCTTGTATAGAGGACTTCAAGAGCTTTCAATAGAACTTTGAACCACTCTTTTTTGATTTTTTTATATTTATTTATGATTTTTTGAATTTGAACCAAAAACAAGTGATTTCTTAGCCGCGGTCGGAAGAATTGTGTGGCCGCGGCCTAGGATTGTTGGCCAAGGCCAGGACCCTTATTTAAGCTTTTTCATATTTTTTATTGGTTTAACTTTCCTAACCCCATAGGCACTTGTTTGGACTTCCAATGGCTACCTAAGTAGCTCAAAAGATAACCAATATGAAGTGTTAAGCTTCCCTAACTTCTTGAACAATAATATACACTTTCAATGACTCTCTATCATGCCTTTAATGATGTGATTGCGTATCTAGTGCCATGAGAGGTCAAGGAAGAGGGAATGGAAGAATTTCCAAGAAGCATTTTCAATGGTTGGAAAAGAAAAGGTACAAGGAGGAAACTCAAATACAAGAGGTAGGAAACTTTCCTAACTTACATAACTTGATATATGAGCTTGTGTATTGATGTGTTAATTGCTTTGATGAATTGTATGAAGCATATGTGATTGAGTGAAGCTTTGCTTTATTTATGCTATGGTCATTAGTGTAATGTATTAAACATTGAGCATGCATATATGTCATTATGTTGGCATGAATTTATGTAAGCAAGCATTTCATGCACTAAGCATTTCTTGTATGCATTTGTTAGCATTGTTCTCTACTGGGATTCTCTTAAATCTGACTCCCCCTAACCAACCATATATATATATGATGAGTACATGAGAAGAATGCATGAAGACATGCAATGGGGAATCACGAAGGAGAATCGAAGGTTTAAGTGCAAGGCACTATTTATGTAATTTGATTAGATTTCTGTATTCTTGAACAGGAATGTATTTAAGAATGAGCAAAGAAATGAGTAGCAAATCACTCTGATTAAATTGAATAAAGATGAGAATTGATGAGTAATAATGAATATGCAAACCTCTATAAGATGCTTCTACAAGATTTTGAAATATCCTGAAAAATCCACTCAACTATAGGTTTGAATCTTGTCTTGAGATTGAGAATTTAAAATAATTTTATGAAAGTGGTTCGGACTTATTATGTATAAGCTTATCCAATCAATTACGAGAATAATGCGTTACATCTTATAACTACAATTCCCACTAAAATTTTTGGCTGTACAACTTTTGTGTATAACGAAGGGGGAGAAATTGGATTTTCAGGCTATCAAATGTATTTTCTTGGGATACTCGTATACTCAAGAAGGATATAAATGATACTCATCTCTACCCATAAGGTCTATATTACGATGAATGCTAAATTTCCTGAATACCAGCCTTATTATCCCAAATCAACCATTTAAGGGGAGTTAAGTGGAAAAGAGGAAGAAAGGGAATGTCTTATTTGTGATGTTAACTATGATCAAGTAAATATTGAAACCACTAACCAGCAAGTTTGTGACAATTTTGATGAATCTCAAACATTACTGAACATTCTACTTACTACTATCCATTTGAATAACACATATAATCTCAACACAAATTCCATACCTCATAACTCCTCTTCTAGTAAAAGACCAAATCCAAACATTTCCAATCCTAATCCTATAAAAAATAGCCACCATAATTCCTCTCCAAGGTCTGCATCTCACAATTCCTCTTCAAGGAATAGATCTAAACCACCCAGTTCAAATCCAGTAATTGTACATAATAACCTATTTGAACCACTAAAGCAGATTTCTGATACAGATGAAAATGAGATTAGGATGGCAGAAAGTTGTGGCACTACAAATCAAGTAGCTTACAATTCTATATTGAGGCAAACCTATGACTTGGTACCTGAACCAAGTCTTGTGGATTTACACTTGCTAATAGCCTTGAGGAAGGTAAAAAGAAGCTACACTCATCACCCAATAGCCAGGTATGTCTCTTATCAAAAGCTTTCACCTCATATGAAGACTTTTATGACTAATGTTTAAAAAGAAACTCTACCTAAAGGGTTTGAAGAGGCTATTTTGGATCTAAGATGGAAGCAAGCTATAAATGAAGAGCTAAGAGCTCAACATAAAAATAGAACCTGGAAAATTACAAATCTACCAAAAGGTAAATCTGTAGTAAGTAGTAAGTGGGTATTTGCTATTAAATGTAACCTTAATTGAAGTATGAACAAATATAATGCTCGTTTAGTGGCTTGTGGGTTTATACAAACATATGGCTTTGATTACTAGAAAAATTTTTCCCTAGGAGCAAAACTTAGCACTATTAGTGTTACTTTTATTAGCTATAAACTTGGATTGGCCTCTTCATCAAATGGATGTGAAATATGCATTTCGTAATGGAGATCTTGAAAAGGAAGTATATATGGAGATTCCTTTGGGGGTGAGAACTTCTAAAACTTACATCAAGTCTACAGACTATAGAAATATCTTTATGTGTTAAAACAGTCACCAAGAGCCTGGTTTGAAAGATTTACTCGATAAATTAAGTCTTAGGGTTATGCCTAATCTCAGTCTGATGATACCTTATTTATCAAATACTATCGTAATAAGGTAACAACCTTAATTGTTTATGTATATGATATTGTTGTAACCAGTGATGATGCAAAAGAAATTATCAGATTGAAATAGAATTTAGTCATTGAATTCGAAATCAAAGACCTTGGATCCTTGAGATATTTGGTAGGAATGGAAGTAGTAAGAACTCCACTAGGAATCAATGTATCACAAAGGAAGTACACACTAAATTTGCTAAAACAAACATGCATGCTAGGGGCTAGACCAGCCTATACTCTAATAAAGCTAAACAAGAAATTAACCATTAGACCAGATGGTAGAACTGTTAACAAAGAAAGATTTAGAAGTTAATAGAGAAGTTAATCTATCTTTCTCACACACGACTTGATATATGGTTCCTTATTAGTATTGTGAGTCAATTCCCAAGCAATTCGCGAAGGAGTATATGACAACAATTTATAGAATCCTCAGATATCTCAAAAGGACTCTATGACTCGATTTATTCTTTACTAAAGGAAGTAACAAAGGTGTAGAGTTATATACTAATGCTAATTGGGGTGGTTCCAAGGTTGACTGACATTCTACTATAGGTTATTACACATATGTATGGTGAAATCTTGTCACAGAATAAGCAAGAAACAATCAGTTGTCTTATGCAATTCAGTAGAAATAGAATATAGAGCTTTGTCTTTAGGTGTATGTGAAGGGATGTGGATCTTATGACTCCTAAATGAAATTAAATTAGAGACTAATGGACCTCCTAAAGTGTGTGGTGTGATAACATGTCAACAATTAAAATTGCTAGCAATCCTATTCAAGACGACAAAATGAAGCATGTAGAGATTGATAGGCACTTCATTCAAGAAAAATTGGAAGCTAAGATCATTGATCTATCTTACATTCTATTAGGAAAGCAAATTGCAGATATTATAACAAAGTCACTCACCCAAGAGAAATTCGAAGAACTTGGAAGCAAGTTTTGAATGATCAACATCTATTCCCCAACTTGAAGGGGAGTGTTGGAAGTTAGACTCTATTCGGCCCATGATGGTTGAAACCTTAATTCTAATTAGAGTTAGGTTAATTATCCTACTTATTTATTATTATTAGGATTATTAGATTATTCTGTTATGTTGTTTTTATTCAAAATTCAAATACTAATTTGAATTTTGAATACTCCTTGATTATAGGAGATATTCTATTAGGTATTCTACATGATCAATGAATAAAAAATATAGAGTTGCTGCATAATTTATCAATTTATTTCAATACTAAAAGACGCGACGGCTTGATAATCAACGATATTCTCTCTATACAAACATCTAAAAACTGAACTCCACTTCTCTATACTTCCATTTCAGCTTCTTAAAGCCAACTTCTTATTCAACGAAACATCATGGACAAACATAAGAGAACTTCTGATTCATTATCTTCTAAAAAACCAAAAATTGAACTCCCTTCGCCAAAAGCACTGAAGGTCTCATCCACGTAACCTATGAGCTCCATCATATAGTCCAATTTTACTTATGAGAGCAAGGATGCATGAACCAGTCCATGAAGGAACTAACCTCTCTCATTCGCTCTTTGAACCAGAAGGTGGACAAGTTACTAGAGAATGAAGAATTTGATAATGCATCATATTCTTCAAACATCTCCATAACTTTTTATTTTTAGTTTGCTTATTTACATTGTCTTTTTTTTTTGTTGTAAAATGGAGGCTGCATAATGAACCACCAAAATTTCAAAAAAGAAAAGGTATATACATTTTGGTTATTAAATAACAACAGTTACTAATTAGAATACCATACAAATACATAATAGTTGTACTTTGTAATCGTCATATATTGTCTCACAAAACATGATGTTTTTTTATGGTAAAACCGTTATGAAACATTAGATGAACAAACAAACAATTTGTCTTCCAACTTCATATAAGAAAAACAACATGATGGTGTCTTTTACAATACCATAAACTAAACGGTCCAAACATTTCCCCTTCTCCATGCTATGATAAAAATACTCTGTGCTTCTTCATTCTTCGATGATTAGCACGATAACCAAGTACCTTTTTATTACGCACCAATGTGCGTTAGTACTCCTCTTCAACTTTCAACATGTGCAATGATGGTCCGAACCTGTCACTTCCAACCTATATAAACTCCTAATTTCCTTATGTTTATCATCCTCCTTTGTTCTTTCAATTGCCAAGATGAAATGCCATGGTGAAAACTTGCTAGCAAATCCACGGTGTCATCCTCCTCCTCCACCTCCTCCCCCTCCTCCACAACCACCACCACCTCCTTCTCCCCCTTATTCTCCTCCACAATGTTCGCCTCCTCCTCAAGTGGAAACAATGATGCAGCATGCATAATGCATTGACCAAATAGTGAAAAAGCTAGATGGATATTTGTCGAGAAAGAATAGGAAGGTCAATCTCATTCTTGATGAGTATAGGATTGGCCACCATGATCCTAACATACTCATAGATGATTCAGGCCACTCTTCTGGTGACGAGTAGTGTGATGATGTGTCGTTTGCTGTGAATTTATGAAACTTTTAATTCATTCAAATTGAATTAAAGAAAAGTTCTTAAATTTGTAATAGACCTTAGATCATCTATCATGCACCTAGTTACCTTTGTTGATTTTTTTTACATTTATTTTTATAAAAGATATGGGCACTATCTACCCAAAAAATTAGAAAAAATAATAACATACCTCATGGTTATTAACTAATAACCATGATATATGTATATATTAAAACAATAACATAACTCATGATTATTAACAAAGAACTGTAATAAATATAAACAAGTAAATAACATTTCTATTGATACAATTGTGATGTAAATTCTTGCATGATAACTCAAAAAACCCTACCATTCCTCTTCTGTTTAGGCGTCTAAAATAGAATACACTTGACACTTAGTATGTTCAAACAAAACCCTCCAACATCGTAACCCTAGTACTCCTGTTGTCTTTTCTAGCTATTGAGAGTCATTTTTAGTCAAGCCCCACCATAAAAGCCTTTATCTTACTTCTCAACGGCAGCTGCGCTAGTCAATGCCTTCACACTTGTCTTAGAAATTGCCGAGTGAGTTGTTTTCACTTTCCCTTACTTGCATTTTCGTCGTTCATGAGCCCTAGCTAGGTCGCATTACTTTGGTGCTCTATTCTCCTTGTTTAATTAAGGTGCCTTTGTGAAGTCATGATACGATAAAGCATTCAAGGTGACACTAATTTGCTTTTGTGAAGTTATATTTTTTTTTGAAAACCTATTATTGCTTTAATCAAAAGTTCATTTCCTATTACAGGAAGTTGTCAACCTATTGCTTTGACTAAAGGTTCCTACTTTATTGATATTTTTTGAATTAACTTCTAGAGATATGATCCCTAAGGAAAATACATCTCCATTTTTGGAAGTATTTATATCTCCAAAAATTACTTCAAAAAGTTCAATAGGTATGATGAATAAACTAGTTTATGTGTACCAATAAGAGTCATACATGAACAAGCTCTGTGAATAAACTAGTTCAGGTGACATAATGAATTTAGTGTTACACGAATGAGCTCTATGAATAAACTAGTTCAGGTGACTTTATGAATTTATTGTTGTGAAGTTGTGTCTTTTTTGGACATCTATTATTTCTTTGACTGAAGGTTTATCTCCTGCATTTCTGTTGAGCAGGTGACACCAAATTTAACACTATGAAATTCATTATTATGATTAGTCTTAGACTCTTCAATGTGAGATTTTTTGAGTTACTTGGTCTCGTCTCTATATATATAATAGAGTAGTACTTCCCATATCGTGTAGCGATACAATTTGGATGGATCACGTTTTTTTGGGCTTTATGGATAGAATTGATCGCACTCTTGATTTATATATATAACAATGTAAGTGTTCACCTATACCTTATGTCTCTTGAGCAATTAAGCCTGAAAAGCAAAGGAAGATGGGGAAAAATGAATATCACTTTCAGAAAGGGTGCAGGGGTTGTGCAAACCCTTGAACTCAAGTATTTGCATATCCCCTCCTCCGCCCTTTTTAATAGGGGTATATGCATTTTTCCTAGCGTTCTTTGCTTTCTAGGGTTAATTCTTGTTAAGAGACAAAATTATATGTAGGTTAACAGTTACATTATCACTTATATATGTTAACAGTTGCTATTGATTCTCCCCACAAAGCCCAAAATGTCTTGATACAACCCAAATTACATGTAAACTTGATGTGGAAAGTATTGATGTTGTCAATACCCTAAATTATTTCAGAGTGCTTGCACGCAAGGTGTAATACCCCGAATTTTGAGACTTGAGGTTGGAGAATAAGCCTGAGATTAGTGGACTGCTAAGCCCCGGTTTAGCAAGATCCTAAATTGTGATTAAGAGATAATGACTCCAAAAGTGAGTGTGTTTAGTGATAAATAACCCTTTTGGAGAATTCGATGTGGTTTGAGTTCGAATGTGATTCGTATGTGCTGTGAGCAGTGTAACCCCCTGCCGTAATTAATATCCGGATTACGCGATTAATGTGAAATAGAGACCAATATGTCAAAACAACATTTATAAACCCATCAACCAGACGGGGTTTTCACAATCACATTTCGAAATCATTTAAAACACGATCTCATATTTCACTCCGAATATAATTACTATGCGAAGATAAATTACATTTATACAATTATCAGAGTACGCAATATAAATTCCCGACAATTCCGGGATCATATCTTCGCTCAATAATCATAAGGCATAATAGCCCATACAACTCATTCAATAGGGATTACACAACTTATCCAAATACATTCTCAAGTATTGATCCATATAAACAAATACATAATCCCATTTACACAATGATAACCAACTACTAAGCTCTCACCCAAAACGAGTCCTCTTCGTCCTTGGATGCTTGCTTCATCCTCAATCTTCCTTCCCTGTCTAAAATGTTGATAGGGGAGGGTGAGATTCTGGAGAATCTCAGTAGGAAACAGATACCAATATGCATGCAAGATAAGTATTTAATGCATGACATGCTTGCATCACAATAACACATGTTCACATAATGATATATCCGCATGCTTAATGTTCTCACAACATACTCATGGCCATAGTATAAATAGAAACAGAGCTACAATCATTCTCATATGTTTCACATAATTCAAGCAAGGCAATAACATGCATCAATACACAAATACAATTATCAATACATGCAGGAAAGGTAAGTTCCCTACATTATTCTTTCCACGTATGCTCCAGCGTCGGCTACTCCCGATCCAAGCGGATATCAAATCATGATCAGGGTAATTACCCAATCCTATAACCAAATCAAGAACATATGGTCATTCTCTTTTCCAAATTCTCACTTTCATAATACTTAGATTTGGTTACCATATTTGACCCTTAAGAGGCCCCAAATGCCTCTAATCAAAGCCCCAAAAGATTGGGAAACAATAGGTTGAAGGTCACTTTTCGAAATCATAAAGGGCTGGAACACAGGGGTGGGCCCGGGCCCACCATTCCTTGGGCCGCGGCCCAAAGATGGTCAGAAGGCCTTGGGCTGCGGCCCACCACTCATGGGCCGCGGCCCAGAACAGGCCAGAAAGACTTGGGCCGCGGTCCAGCCACTCTTGGGCCGCGGCCCAGAAATTTCCTGACATTAGGCGAACTTCCAAAATTCATAACTAAATCTAGAAAAATAGAAACGAAGTGATTCCAAAGCCAAATGAAAGGTATATAAGTCCTCTTTTAAGGAAAAATATAGCCATTCACTGGAAATCACTACACAAATCCAGAATCACCAAAAACTCAAGACTGTCCCAAAACAGAATCCATTTTCGACCTCAAACTTTGGACAGCTATAACTCACAGTAGAAAAAACGAAATGGCATACATTATATGTCCATTTTGAAGCTTGGGATGTGAAATTTAAGACTGGAAAGTTTCAGAATTTTCCAATACCATTTGGTCATTCAAAACGCTCATACAAAATTACTGCGCAACACAGAGCTTAAACCAAACAGATTTCCAATTTTCTACCAAGGTGTTCAATAACTCCAAAATTAATAACCAAGCTTATTCCCACACAAAATCACTCAAGGAACACAATGGTAACCTCAAAATGACCAAAACCACAACCCATTTATATGCCCTGTTTTGACCAAAGCACAAAACCAACACAAAAAGTGCCAAACTTCACATTTAAGCTTCAATTCAATACCATTCATTCAAAACACTTAACAAGGCACTAATTTCATGACAACAACAATTCAAACACCACAAGGCCTTAAATCACGAAATTAGGGCTAAAATTCCAGAAATTTAAGGCCTAACCAATGGCCACAAATCTTATATGAGAAGGAAGCTTTCACTTACCTCAACAACTTTCCCAAAGGCACTTCATGATTCTCCCTAGTTCATAATTTCGTGATTCCTCAATCACCACCAATGGAGAATCTACAACCATAGGATGAAAGCTCTTAGCTCAAGGAACAATATTAATGAAGAGCATTTTGGCATTTGAGGCCATTTGCTTACCTCAAATCCAACTTTTCTTTTCTCTCTCTTGGCCAACAATGGAGGAAATGAAGAGAGAAGAGAGAGAACGTGAGAGAGAGATGGAGAAGAGGGATGAAGTGCAGAAAATCTGCCCTATGCCACCAAAAAAAACGCATAGGAGAGAGAGGAGAGAGAAAAAAGTGATTTTTGTCTCTTATGCCTCATCCTATGGTCCACCATAATGCCACTTGGCAACATCTCATCCCTTAATCTCTAATACCACACACATATACACCAATTAATCTCTCTAATCCATCCATTAGCCATTTGATCACACTTCTCATTTTTCTCTTAGTTAGTAATTAATTTCCATTAATTACCAACTTATGCCAATAATTCCATTCTTTCAATTTCCCAACTCTTATGGCATATTAATTAATATAGCCACCAAACCCATAATTATTCCACTTTAATTCGATAATTATCCTCAATAATTACCATTAGCCCTTAATCGAAAATCGGGGTGTTACAAGCAGCGCCGAAACCCTGTATTTAAGCTCAATTATGGATTAACATCTAAATTGACTTAAAATAGAGGGAAGGCGCATATTGTGGCTAAATGAAAAGATGTGAAGTGTTGGTGGTGATTCAATGAGAATTACCGTAATCAGGGGCAAAACGGTAAAGTTACCGACCGATTGATCGGTTACCGAAGAGGAAACTCATTGGTAACTTCAAGATCAATGGTTAGGATTGATTTGTGTAATAGATCAAAGGGTGGAATCACATGTGTGTGAGCTTAAGTGAGCTCATGTGAGGTTTATCAAGATCTTGACAAGTGTCAAGACATAAGCCATGGATTCTGGGTCAACAATTCAAACTCACATCTCTCTCCTCTCTTTGTGAAAGTCGGCCAACTTGGGGAGGGAATCAAAAGGTGAGATTTTGGTTGGCCTTCATCATTTTCACCATCTCATCTTCTCTCTCACACACTCCATGGACGCCAAGCACAAGGGGAAGAAAGAGAAATCAAAAGGTGAGATTTTGGTTGGCTTCTTGTCCTCTTTAGCTCTAATCACCTTCTATAAAGTTGTTCATAGTGATGAGAGCTTCATCTCTATGGTTTTAGATTCTTGATTGGAGGTGTTTGATAGCTTGAGCAAAAGTGGAAAGAAGGAGAATCAAGAAATTGGTTTGGGAAAGAGGAAGAGGTGAGCATTTGCTTCCTTTTGATCTAAGTTTTGTGAATTGTGGATGAGTTTAGTGAATTTCGAATTTTGCCCTGATTTTCTTGTGATTTTGGATTGGATGAATTGGATGTTGTTTTATGATGAAAATGGTGTCATATTATGTTTTGGCATCATTGAAATTGGTTTTGAATTTGAAATGGAAAGAGATTGTAATGTAGAGTTGGTATTGTGAATTGTGTGACATGTTGCAATTCATTGTGAAACATGTCAATATAATGTGAATTTGGTTGATTTGGTATTTTCAATGGATTCCTTGTGAAATTTTGTATGAGAATGATGTTTGATATGAAAATTGGACCATTGGAAGCCAATTGTGCAAATCTGGAAAATCTGGCTAATGTAAGTCTGTTCTGGACAGTCAGATGGTGTGGACGTTTTGACTGGGCAAATGATGTTGAAAAATTATGAAACTTTCCAGTCTTAAAAGTTCATATCTCAAGCTTCAAAATGGACATAAATTTTGTGTCATTTCGCTTTTTGAGCTGGGAGTTTGAACTGTCCAAAGGTTGGCATCAAAACTGGACCCTGTTTTGGTACAATGTTAGGTTTTTGATAAATCTGGACTTTTGTGGTAATTTCTAGTTATGGCCAATATTTTTCCTTGAAATAGGACTTAAATAGCTTTCATTTGGCTTTAGAATCACCTTATTTTGATTTTTCCTGAATTAGTTATGATTTTTGCAAGTTCATCCAAGAAACTGAATTTTCTGGGCCGCGGCCAGCGGATTCTGGGCCGCAGCCCAAATGTTTCTGAGCGTTTCTGGGCAATTTTGGTCCGCAGCCCGTGGATTCTGGGCCGCAGCCCAAATGTTTCTGAGCATTTTTGGGCAGTTTTGGACCGCATCCAGTGGATTGTGGGCCGCAGCCCACCCCCAAAAATCAGTATTTTGGACTTTTAAAAGGTGATCTTTGGTCAAGTGTTTCCCAAGCCTTTAGGCATATGTTTGGGCTTTGATTAGCCACCTAAAGGTGTTAAATGATAACCAACATTAAGTGTTTGAGAGTTAAGGAATTGGAAAAGGGATTAACCTTATGTCCTTGCTTTGATTATAGGGTTGATGTTCGCCCTGGACATGGTTCGGTATTCGTTCTGATCGCGAGTAAGCGGAGCTGGAGCTTACGTGGAAAGAGGGTAGGGAACATATCTCTTCTGCTTGTATTTGATACATGTGTTAATGTGTTGGTGCATGTCTTAGCTTTGCAAAATTATACGTAATTTGAAGCTATGTTTCAATTTATGCTATGGCCATAGGTATATTGTTCGAAGCATTGATCTTGCAAATTGTCATTGTGTTATCATGAGTTGTGTGATGCAAGCATGTCATGCATTAAACATTTATCGTACTTGCATATTGATATTGTTTACCTACTGAGATTCTCTAGAATCTCACCCTCCCCTACTAACCTTTCAGATAGGGTAGTGGATCTAGGACGGAGTAAGTGATCATGGGCGGCAAGGACTTCCTTTGGGTTGAAGATTCGGTAGTTGGTTATCATAGTTGGGAGTATATAGATTTGGATGTTTATATAAGTATGTGGATGAGGATTTGCTATGTATTTGAGAAGACTTTGTGTAATCCCCATATGAGGGCTTGTAGGGGCGACTATGCCCTATAAGGCTTTGATTTAATGTATGGAACCCGGGATTGCCGGGATTACATTGTGTACTCTGATTTGTTATGAATGTGATATTCCGCGTAGTAATTGTATTAGAAAAGTGATTATGAGACCAAGTTTATAAATGATTTCGAAAGGTAATTGTGAAAACCCCGTCATGTGATGGGTTAGTAAAATGTAGTTTTGTTTCTTATTGGTCTCTATTTCACTTTAATTGCGTATTTCGGATATAATTACGACAGGGGGTTACACAAGGCACACAAAAATAACATGAAAATAATGATATAAAGTACATGATTGTATTACAGGAATTCGCCACAAAGTTTGAAAAATATATACAGACCCCAAAATATACAAAATTAAACTAATGATCACCAACAACAACTCTATTTTGGATTGGAACCATCAATTGCTTGTATTTACGTTTTTGCCCCTAGAGCTGCTACTTTCTGTTAGAATGTTTTAAATTTTGGGAAAAGGTTGAGATTCAAACAAATCTCAAAAGCAACATGTAATCAATTATATAAAATGTGATAAATAAATATGCTATCCACCACATAGTGTAAATGAAAAATTCAACCAATATCCGGTATATGCATACAATTCAAGGCCAACTCTCCTACTTGTCCGGGTACCTCAGCTGAGTCCCTGACTACAACTAGGTATTGTGCCCTAGGAACTTTTCATATCATTGTGCCCCAGGCACTCTGTCCACCCAAAGAATATGGAATACACAAAGCATACAAATAATCACATAGTGTATGAAAGATAGAGTTACTACCTTAAGTCCTATTTTGGCTTGCTAACAACTCTTTAACCCTGGTCCAGCTTGGCAAACTGTCCAGTCCTAAAACTCCAAGTTTACAAGAATTGAGTTATTACTCATTCATGTATTGCTCTAAACTCATTTTGTTTGTTATCTTAGCTTAAATTTGTAAAATGACAAAAATACCCCAGGGGACCCAGTCCAAGTCCCTTTGTACCTTATATAACTGTACTTTTTCAAAAATTATGACCCGAGCTATTCCTACACAATTTAACTTGTAGAATCTATTTTGGACCTCAGATTTACTGAATTCACTATCAAAAGATGAAAATGCCCTTGGCAGCCTTTAACTTAGGGTTTTAGGGATAAAATTGTCATTTCATTCCCTAATGCCTTCACACTTCACAATTCACATGTAACCTACACAATTTTCCATTCTAAACATAATGAAATCATCAAAAAACCCAAAATCTAGTCCAACCCCAGGCAAAACAGGTCTGGACGAAATCGGGAATAATTTGGGAAAAATGAATTTTCAATTCTATTCAACAAAACACCTCATTTCTACTTCTAATTACTTATGTAATCACTTAAACACTTGTTGAACATGATTAATGGAAAATTAGGCAGCATAACCCCTTAAGGTTTTAACACCCTAAATCATAAAAACCAACCAATATAAGGCAAGCAATCAACAACAATAACAACAACTGCAAATCAACATGAAAGACAAGGTTTCTTGGCTCACCTCTTGTCTCCCTCTCTTGCTCCAAATTTTGTCCTCTCTCTCTCCTTCTATCCCTTGAATTTTTCTTGCTACAAGTAGGATTCACAAAGGAATAGAGATTAGAGAACGTCTTGCATGAATTTGGAAGCAAGATCACTTGAATTTCATCACCACTTACCTTGATTTTGTCTTCTTGAACTTGCTCCTTATACTCTTGAACACTCTTTCTCTCTCTATTTGCTTGAGTTGGCAAAAAATATGAGGGCTTTTGGGAGATTTAATGAGCTCCAAAAATATCATCTCCACCTCCTTAGTTTATAATATTTTATTGCCTTTTGCATATGTTAATTTGCTTAAAGCTTTATCCATTTTTAACTTGGCCATAAATGCCTTCCTTTTCCTCTCTCCAACTTGACGTAAATGGGCCTTTGAAGGAACCAAAAGAGCTTCTTGAATTAGTTTCATCCACCTCCTTAGAACTAATATTTAATGACCATTTACCACATATTTTGCTTTTTGACTTTTCCACCTTCATTTACTTGGTTTAAAATGCTTTAACTTTTTATTTTTTGTCCAAACATATTTTCTCTCTCCCTCTCCATTTAACTTGGATGAAAATGAGGGCCTTGGAAGATGATAAATGAGCAATTGAAATATCATAATTTCATCTCTTCAAATATTAAAATATTTACCTACAATTTTTGGCTTTTCAACATCTTTTTCCTTGGCCACAATTCCTCCATATTTCAGCATAATATGAACTAAGTATTTAATCCCTTTCTTGCTTCCCTTTGGGTATCCAAGGCCATATGAAAAGAAGAAAATATTGCCTTTTAATTTTTATTTAGGCCAATGACCATTTTGTCCATATATTTTTGCATTTAATTTTAGGCCTTCTCCTTTTTCTTCTTCTTGGGCAAAAATCACAATTAATTGGGCCTAAGACTTGTGTTCTCCCATTCATTATTTTGGGCTTCAAGAAGAGGATTTTTGGAAGACAAAAATTGGATTTTATGTTTTGTTTTGCCCACAATTTCGTGTATCCTCTTGTAGGGGTATTTTTGTCATTCCAAGTGCACCAAAATTCACCATTTATTCCATTTATCATAATAAATATACATGCGATTTTTTGTGATTGAAATTTGGGATGTTAGTAATGTTCTATTTTAAATATAAAGGAAGTCAACTAGCTCAGAAACTCTCACTTGAAGAGTCTTAAATCCATACATCACATTTATTATATAAAAACAGTAATGTATTATAACTGTTCATGATTCTTTTTTATAAATTGTTATTTATGTACTTAATACACAACGGTTGTCTACATGAGACCGTTATTAAAATTTATTAACAGTCACAGTTCTTATATACAAATCATTATATATGTTACTGAGTAAATAACGATTGTAAAATGAGACCGTTATGTTTCATGCAAGCATTACAATATATTATGACGATTGGTAATTATTATCACAGCAATAGGCAGATCATGGCCTCACCAAATCTCAATATATAACAGGTGTTATATTATAACCTTATAATAGGTATGGAATAAATAACAATTTAGTATTGTAATGTATCAGAGCCAAGCTTTTATTGCACCTGCATATATGACAGTTTAAAAATGTGATGTATGGTAGTTAATAACCATCATATATCGTGATCTCTAAAATAATGAAATTCATATAATCATCATTACATTATATTAAATCCCTTTGATTCCGTGAACCAAACGGGCCATATATGTTTCGGATCAGCTTTTTTTTTTTTGGTTTCTTGTTTTAACATTTTTTTAAAAAAAATATGAAAAAACATATATATGTTTTTAAAAATTGAAAAACCAAAAAAATATTTTTTTTAGATATTTTATTTTCTTGTTTTTTTGTTTGGAAAAATTGTAAAACCTCTTCTGCTATATGAGGACTTGAGTTCTTATCCAAACTTCACTCTCTATGTTTATTTTCCCAAATAAATTATTTATGCTTTTTCCTAAAAGTTATTTTAAAAACAATTTTATAAAATTTTTTTAAAATTAGAAAAACCAGGTCTATAATTTCCATGAGGTTTACCTTTCCCTAAAAACATGTAAACAACTTAATCCTAAACATAGAGGTTCAGCATGAACTTTTTATACCAAGCAACTCCTTAGGTTATCTATATATATCACTCTGTGCTCTTCACATGTTCCATGAAGACGTTCTAAGTTCAAACCATCAATGTTCAAAAATAAAGTTCTTTGTAATAAGCAAACCAAAAACTTTGCAGGCCATGCAATCAACATAATGGTCTTATAAAATTTTAAATTAGGGGTTAAAGTGTAAAAATACCCATAGACTTTTTCTAAAGCACTTGACACCATATACATTATTTAAGTGTAAAATTAGCTATAAACTTTCTTAAATGGGGGGAAAATGTCACCTTCATTAACCAAGGCAGGTAGATCAAAAGGCCGGTCCAACGGAAGTTTCAGTAGTGATGATCACCTATAGAGGAACAAGTGAAGCAGGTGCCTTTCTTTAGAGAGAGCAAAGTCAAACCAACTCAGAGAATTTGACTTAGCTATATGAATTGTATAGACATCTAGTAGGTTAACATAACATAAATAAATTGTTTTTGAAGGCTCCAATCGCTATTCCTAGTATCTAACTACTGCATTTTATTGGACTAGTTTTTTAGAGGAAAGAAATCAATCACTTCAAATGGTACCCACATCAACTTTCTTGAAAATATGCTTTAAATTATTTATGAAATAACAATAGAATTTTTGTGAATCGTATTAATGAATATCTTTATATTAGTAAGTATTACTCACATTATATATTATTCCTTTTATAGGATACATATGTTAATTATTAAATTATTGTAGTATTTAATTTTTTTTTGAGAACGTATCAATGAAGATAATTTGAAAAAAAATCATAAATAAGGAAGATATGTTTTATATACTACATATGAGTAAGACCAACTCTTCTGTTAGACCTTATATTAAAGATTAAAAGACTAGAAGAGTGTAATATCCCTAATTTTACGACTAAAGGATTGAGAATAAGCCCGAATTGAGTAGGCTGTTAAGCCTTCATTTAGCTAGTGTCCCAGGAATGCATAAGAAACAGAATGGCTTGTAGAAACCGCACCCGGAATAAAGTATGAATTTCGGTGTGGTTTAGAAGAAAGAAAATACCTGATTCCTTTTGGATGTGCCAGAATGACATAAAACCTAACTCGGATCCACAGGAAAAAGGGAAATGGTGTTTAGGAAGAAGAAACAAAAAGAAATTTAATGAAAGAAAAGAATTAATGGCATAAGAAATAATATTGCCATAATCAAGGGAAAAAGAGACAATTGCCACTTGATCTTGAGGTTAAGATTGGAAATCAAAATGAAGGGTCAAGATTTGCTCTTGAGAAGCAAGAGTGATTATGAGGGTTGAAAAGCAAATCAACTCCCTGCTCTCATATGGTTAAACACGTCCACAAAGGCATACTAAGACAAAAAGAGAATTAGTCAACATAATTTATAAGAAGACTTGGTCAAAAATTGTAGTTAAGACACAATGAAGCAATAAGAGAATTTTTGGTCAACAGTTCCTCTCTAAATGGGCAGCAATTTCATCCAAACAAGAGAAAAGAAGAGGGAAACAAAACACTTGGTCTGAAATTAAGCAAAGAAGAAGCAATTATGGCCAAGTGAAAAAGGAAGAAGAAATGTCAAATTTACAGTTTCTCTTGGCAATTTTTGGCCAAGTAAATTTCAAGAAGGCATAAGTGAATATTGAAACTTATTATGCTCCCTCTCCCCTCTCAAAAATTCATCAAAACTCATTAAACCAAGGGGAAAAATCAGAAAATTAACATGAAATTGAAAAAGGGAAGAGAAAGTTTGAATAGTGATTTTTCCTGAGTTCAATCTCAAAAAGCACTGCCAAATCCACGTCTTCGTTTGAAAAACCCTTCTTCTTCTCCTCACATAAGCTTCATTTTTATGATTTTGGAATTTTGTTTGTAGGTGTTTGGTGCCATCTTGCTAGCCAGAGTATTGCTAAATTTCCAAACCGGTTGCTGAAATGTGTGGAGGTAAGAGTAGGCTTCATTTTGAACTGATTGGTTTGTTGTTTGGATAAGTTTTTATGAGGTTGGGGTACTATTTATTTTTCAGCCAGAGGATATTATTAAGGGTTGATCATGGTTTAATTGTGTATTTATGGTTAGATAGTGATTTATGATGATATTGGACCAAGTTGTTGGTTGACGAATTAAGTGAAACTTTAAGAGTGAAGTTAACCAACTTGGGAAAGTTGAACTTCTTTGACTTTACTTTGGCTTAGTGTATTAACCTTAATGATAACCAACTTGACTAATTGGATTATGTAAGTATTGGATGAAATAATAACTTGTCATCCGTAAATTTTAATTATAGGACCTAACAGCTATCTGGAGCTTAAGACTTGCTCGAACTCAGAGAAACGGTTGGATATTGCTCACAGGAAACGACCAGGTAGTAACTCTTTCTTTCATATGTTATAAGATACATTGCATGTTTATGGTTTCATCATGAATGTTGGAAGCATTCATAGTTTATGAGGTGGTCGGCCGGGGTCTATTGCACGGGTGGACGCCTAGGCTATGAAAATTACTGTTATGCATGAGTGGAATCCTGAGGCTTGTTGCGCGGGTGAACACTCATGGCCAAGTGATTTATATACCTAGCCCTATGGTAATGTGATATGCTACATGATTTGTTCTAAATGCTTATTGCTATTGCCATGTTATATGATGATTGTTTGGCATGCTCTGTATTCTTGTATATATATGATTGAATGCTTGTTACTAATGAGATTCTTTTTGAATCTCACTCTTTTCCTATAACAACTATAGTACAGGCTAGCAACTCAGGGGTCATGAGGTAAACCAGGACAACTAGAAGAGAAAGCTAAGAGATTTTATTTCTTGTTGGTTGTCTATTTTGGTACTGTATATAACTTGGAAGACATAATGATAGTACAACAGTAGAGCTAGCAATAACTAATAATTGGGTAACTTAGTTGAATAACGCTTCCTATAGTAGGAGATCATTAACCAATCTATGAAACGTAACACTTAAGCAAAGAAACGCTCGCAAACTCTGATAAAAAGAATTAAGAGCTAATAAGACTTAGCGAGGCAATGAACCTTTGCGAAAATATTTTGAAAATTTTAATTCGTTTCAGAAAAACTCATTCAATTACAGGTTCAAACCCTGATTTGAAGCTATGATTTATAACTGTTTTATAAAGTATATTTGTTCCAGGACTACATTCCTGGTTCAACGGTTCAATTTACTACGCTTTTACACTCATCTGTCTTATAAAGTATAAGGTATTATAAAGAGTAGCTTCTTCAAGAAATTATAATTTCTATGAAATTTAGCTTTCTATGAAATGTAAGAAACTTGTGATCTTAAATTTAAACACATTGATAAGCTTGAATTTCTTACAAGAAGCAACTCATTAGGTTATCTATATCTATCACTCTGTCCTTTTTACACATCCCATGAAGATGTTCAAAGTTCAAACATGATCAAAAATTAGATTAGCTTCTTCCTGATAGGCAAACCAAGAGCTTTACACGCCATGCAATCATCAAAATGATGATTTTAAATTTTAAATTACTATCCCGGTCTTAAATATATGACATAGTTAATTTTTTTTTGTAAATATTAATGAAGTTAAATAAATTTCTTTAGAGTATTTATATTTATCATTTTTTCTTCAAACTAATTTGTGTAAGTTATAAATTAATATATAATCCAACGATACATAATATATATTATAATTAAGTCATTTATTTAACTTCCTTAATTTCTTCAAAAAAAAATCAAGTATGTCATATATATATATATATATATAAGAACATGAAAGACTATTATATATACCAGGCTTGATGTTGGTTAGTTTAGCACTATATTGCAAAAATTGAATTTTTTGGGGTCAAAATGAAAATTGATCTAAAATGTCAAATATGGACGGAACTTTCGGACAGAAGCTCTAGAAACCAAGTATCCAACTTCGAGACCCAAGCACAGAACCCAAATTCCCAAATCGACAGTCCGTTTGAGTCGTTCCAAGTCCACGATTTCGTGAGAATCCTCTGATGGAAGCTCCATTTCTTCCGGAATCCGCTCCAAGTGACCAAAATTAACGCAATTTTAGTATCAAGGGTAAATTGGTAAATTTATAAATAATTTATAAAATTATTTAGATGATATTATATATAGTTATATAATATCATAAAGTAAAAAGTAAATAGGTCAGGCCTATAAGACTTGGTAATACGCAATAGCCTGAGCTTGACCTATTTATCAAATAGGCTAGGCTAGGCATTATGTAGGCTCAGCCGTAGGTCTTTGTTAGGGGTTTGGCCTATTTCCATCCTTAATATGAGAATACATGTGCGTAACAAAAAAAAATTTCTTAGAAAAAAAAGATATAGAAATGTCAATATAAGGGTGATTAAAAAATAAGGAGGATTACTATGAGATTCTAAAATGGGTAAAGGTGTATCTATCACCCTAAACTATTTTTTGGAGATGCAACCAACAATTTAAAGTATTTACCAGTACAATTTGTTCCCAATATAATTGAAAGGGAGAAATCCCACCCTTAACCTAACAGTATCCTAACTTTGTTATCTCTTATCTAGATCATTGTTTTTTTTAAAAAGACGCATAACGTTTAAATGCAAGGTTTGAGTGTGTGTGAACGGTGATGGAATGTGAAATTTAGTATCAAGGGTAAGTTGGTAAATTTATAAATAATTTATAAATTTATTTAGATGATATTATATATAGTTATATAATATCATAAATTAAAAAGTTAAATAGGCCAGGCCTATAAGACTTGGTAATAGGCAATAGCCTGAGCTTGACCTATTTATCAAATAGGCTAGGCTAGGCATTGTGTAGGCTCAGCTGTAGGCCTCTGTTAGGGGCTTGGCCTATTTCCATCCTTAATATGAGAATACATGTGCGTAGCAAAAAAAAATCTCTTAGTAAAAAAAGATATATAAATGTCAATATAAGGGTGATTAAAAAATAGTGAGGATTACTATGTAATTCTAAAATGGGTAAAGGTGTATCTAGTACCCTAAATTGTTTTTGGAGATGCAACCAACAATTTAAAGTATTTACGGATACAATTTGTTCCCAATATAATTGAAAGGGAGCAATCCCACCTTTAACCTAACAGTATCCTAACTTTGTTATCTCTTATCTAGATCTTTATTAAAAAAAAAGATGCATAACGTTTAAAACTGTAAAGGAAGCTATTGATGGTGGGGCACTTCATCGTCTTCTTCTTTGGTTGAACCGACGATAGAGGCATGACTAAGGGAATAAAAGCTAAGTAAGAAATGAGGTTGGAGTGCTTCTCGATGAGCCAAGAAAGGACCAGAGGGTGAGGCACGGTTCTTTAGCTCATTAGAGACGAAAATGTAGCAAATGGCTTTGTTGAGCAAGGAGGGGGTGTCAAGCTTAGTTCCAAGCATTAAGGATCTTGACTGATCAGGACATTCTGTTGCTTGAGTTTCGGGATGGTGGAAGGAGCCTATGATATGTCTTTTTTAATATGCTCTCTAATACCTTTTAAAATTTCATAACTTCCCAAGTGTTTTGTTCTTATTTCCTATGATCATTAGATTCTACATAAAATGAGTGAAATTTTGATATCTTATGGACATGAAATAGTGAATTTTTAATTTTTTTATGATTTTTCAAGAAAATAAATAAATAATGCACAATTTTAGAGTATCTTTTCTTTAAAACAAATCATAAAAAATTCAAAATTTCACCATTTTATACCTATAAGATATCAAAATATCACTTATTATATGTAAAATTTAATAATCATAAGGAAAAAAAAATAAAACTTTTGGGAGATTAGGGCATCACAAGGAGCATTAAATAGAGGCACATTTGAGGCCCTAAACCCTGTTGGAAGGGTCAATGTCGTCAAGCTGCAGAGCAATGATATTGTACATCATCTTCTTCATAGCTCCAAGCTCTTCTTCATCTTCCACTCCTTCTCACTCTAAGCTGATGCCACACATGTCACTGGTGAGGAAACCTGAAGACGAAGATGAAGAAATATGGGTTTGAAGAGGGAAGGTAATTGGCTAAAGTAGAACCCATATTCTCAAGATTATTATTGTTAACATTCATGGTGAATGAGGGATTATGAATATTATCTTAGTTGCTATCCATTGTGGGAGTTTTCTAGAATTGAAACATTTTCAAACACCATATCCATATGGTGTTAATATTTATCCTTTGGTTTTTGTGTGTGGCAATTCAACACATTAACATATTTTTAAAATAAATAAATAAATAAATGCCCAGCTATTATAAGGAAGACGGAGTTAGAAAGCATGAAGGGAAATGTACAGAGAGATGAGTAAGAGAACTTATGGGCACACAAATCAACTGAGTACTGATGAACCACTCCTTTTGAATCTAAGGAAGCAACTAAAGAAGAAGAGCTTAAGGGAAGAAATATTAAAAGAATGCTAGCAGATGGAATATCAACTAAAGTTTTAAACAAGGAAGGACAAATAATTAATCAGGTGGACATAACAATGGAGGAGGTAATTGACAAGGTACCATAAGCTACACAATAGTTCAAACTGAAGGATGGGAGATTGACCTCGAGAAGCTTGGTTTCTTATAAGGCAAAGCTAATGGGGGAGGAAAAGAAGGAGCTGGATGAAAGCTTTGATTCACAGATCAAAGGAATGGCTTCAAGAGGAACAAGCAAACACTTAAGCGATATCAGAGGAATAGAGAAAGCTATTGAGCTTGCTACCAAGCTTAAACGTGCTGGATGAAAGATTCAAGGAACTATGTCGACCCTAGAAGGATGCCCTTATACTAACAGTCCTGGGAAAAAATCCAATCTGAGCATGATAAAAGATAGGGTAAGGTGGATGTTATGTTCTGATAATTTTGAGCTTATAGATTTACTAAATAATTATTTTGTTTTTAGAATAACAAAGAATTCACTATGTGTTAAACTCTTGTTTGTGGGGCATGGTTGATACAAGGTCACTACCATGTAGTTCAGAGGTGGAGCCCTAATTTTAACCCATATTGTAATAAGGTAAAAAAAGGTTGCAATATGGGTAAGAGTCCTTACTGTTCCATTACATGCCTACTCAGAGGAGTGTATGCTTGAGATTGGTAACTTAATTGGAAGAGCTATTAAAGAGGACCTAAATACTTTGGCTCAATAGGATAACAAAAATTATGTTGTAGAAATAGGCAAGTTTGCAAGAGTTAGTGTAGAAGTGGATCTACATAAACAACTTCAATCTAGATTCATTGTTAGAAATAGAATCTACACAATGCTATCTACTTCAAATATGGAATGTATGGCCACACCCAGGAAATATGCTCTCTAAACCAATGTAATTAGATGATGGCGCCGGAGAGGGATTCACCGGAAAATAGAACGGTAGCAAGGGAAGGGCACAAAGATGACCGTATGCCTATTCTAATGCCTATACCTAGTGTAGCAGTAGAAGAGGAGTTTGGTGAGTAGATGAAGGTCAAATCAAAAGTGCGCCAATAGCTCTAAAAAATTGGTTTGGGCAAGAACAACTTACCTAAACGAACTCTCAATACCTGTACAAGGAAGAATGTTGAAGAAAGAGGCTCTGGGTAGAGATATGGTATCTTGCAAGATCCAATCTTGGATTTGCCATAAACTAAGCACATAACTCCTAGTTTCAAGAAGACTGTTGCGACGAAGTGGCGATAGAAGGAACCAATTGCAACCTCTGTACAAAAAGATGGGATGTTGAATCCAAGAGAGAGAGAGAGAAGGTAAAAATTGTCATGGAGAAAGGAGAAGTAAGTAGAACGAAAAGTGAGAATTTGGGAATTGATATTGACATGGCAGGAGAGAGGTTATTGAAAGAGGAGGAAAAGTCAAAGGCTATTAAAGCTAAGAGAAGGACCCATCTTCCTAATGCACACCAATTTGGGCCGACTAATGTAAAAGAAGGAAGCCCAATTCGAAATCTAGCGGAGAATAAAAAAAGAGTATTATTTTAGGCCCAAAAAAATTAACCACTCTATTTAAAAAGAAACAAGGTGGGAGAGCTTACCACTTTGTTTTTGGATCCACTTCTATTGATAGGTCACTGGACATTAATAAATTAAATAATCTAATAGGCCATAGTAAAATGATGAAGGCAGATGCTCTTATGGAATTAGAAACTCCTACTCATGTTTTTCAGTAGATTATTATAGGGTAGGAGTTTATGGAGCCCCCCAAACCACCTGATCTTAGTGTTGTGCAATCGAAAAGTGATGAAGGGAAGGAGCAAAGGGATCTTAACGGCAAGCAAATCCAACCTCATGAAGATGTTTTGCAGAAAGTTGCAGGAGGAGGAGACAACTAGGGAGCTTTCAGATTCATGGTAGTAATTAACGGCTCCAGGTTTTATTTTTTCTGCCATTTTTTTATTATGTTTTAAATGGATATTCTCTCTTGGAATTGTAGGGACGCAGCCTCAAAAAAATTTTGAGGAAAAATTAGCGATGTGATAAAGGGAAAAAGAGTTCATAATCTTATTCTTTGTGAAACTCGAGTTAGTGGTGAACAAGCTAACAAAATTATTAAACGCCTTGGCTTTAATACTTGGCTTAGACTTGAGGCTACTGGGTATGCTTTAGGAATTTGGATCTTATGGAATGAGGAAGAGATAATCATTCAACATATTTCATCTTCCACAAAAGTTATTTAGTTGAAGGTGATTGTAACAAACAGCTCTGAGTATTTCTTCATTTCTTGTGTCTATTTTGAACCTAACATTATACTATGCCAGAACTTATGGAGTGATATTATCAATTTCAGTGAGTCTACTACTGAGCCGTGGCTTCTTATACATGATTTTAATGCGTATATGGCTCTAGAAGATAAAAAGGGAGGTTCAACCCCAATTTTTGGTCCATGAGACAATTCAGAGAATTTATTACAAGGATAGGGTTGATAGAAACAGATTTTATAGGAGAGAAATATATATGGGAGCAGGATCTTCTCAAGGAATAGTTAGACTGGGCTTTCGTAAATTGTCAATGGATCTAGCAGTACCTATTTACCAAATGTAACCCTCGTCCATAATTATATCCGAAATACGTGATTAAAATGAAATAGAGACCAATAATAATCAAAACTCTTTTACATTCCCATCCTTAAGATAGGGTTTTCACAAATTTCTTTCACAAACACTTTAACCTGGTCTCACAATCATATTTTGAATACAATTACCTCGTGAAGATAAATCACATTCATATAAATATTAGAGTGCACAATAATAATACTGGCAATTCTGGGTTCATACCTTCACTAAAGATACATAGGGCACAATTGCCCATTACAATTCCTCAATGGGGATTACACAAATCCATCTCCAATACATAACCAAATAACCCAATATACATCCAAGCACATATACATCCAATATCCAATTATACATAATCCCAACTACCATGATAACCAACTACAAAAATGACAACCCGGAGGAGTCCTCGTCACCCTTTGATGCTTGCTCCATCCTCGTTCTACCTTCCTTGTCTAAAATGTTGGTAGGGGAGGGTGAAATTCTAGAGAATCCCAGTAGGAAACAAATACCAATATGCATGCAAAATAAGTGTTTAATGCATGATATGCTTGCATCACAATAACTCGTGCTCACATAATGACATATCCGCATGCTCAATGTTTCAACAACATACTCATGGCCATAGCATAAATAGAAATAGAGCTTCAATCATTCATATATGTTTCACATAATCAAGCAAAGCAATAACATGTATCAATACGCAAACACAAATATCAATACATGCAGGAGAGGTAAGTTCCCTACACTTATTCTTCCACGTGTACTCTAGCACAGTTTACTCATGATCAGATGAACATTGAAACATGATCAGGGTGAATATCGAACCCTATAAACCGAAACAAGGAAATAGGGTTATTCACTATTCCAAATCCTTACTTGAATAACACTTATTGTTGGTTACCATTTATGACCTTTAGGTGGCTAATCAAAGCCTAAACACATGCCTAAAGGATTGGGAAAACACTTGACCAAATACCATCTTTGGAAGTCTAAAATGTCATTTTTGGGGGGTTGGCCGTGGCCAAAAATAGGTCCGAAGCATTTGGGCCGCGGCTTATAATCCGCTGGCCGCGGCCAAGAAAAATCCTGTTTCTTGGCTGAACTTCCAAAAATCATAACGAATTCTAGAAAACTCAAAATGAGGTGATTCTAAAGCCAAATGAAAGCTATTTAAGTCCTATTTACTGGAAAAATATGGACCATTACTAGAAATCACGACACAATTCTAGAATTACACAAAATCCACCACTGCCCTAAAACAGAGTTCAGTTTTGATCCCAAACTTTGGCAAAGAATAACTCTTAGTTCACAAAACGAAATGACACAAATAATGTTTCCATTTTGAAGCTTGGGATCTGAACTTTAAGATTGGGAAGTTTCAGAATTTTCCAACACCATTTGTTCATTCAAAACTTTCGTGCACACTGACTGCCTAGAATAGAGTTCACACAAGACAGATTCCCAACTTTTCTACCAAAGTGTCCAATGACTCCAAAATCATTAACCAAACCTATTCCCATACAATTTTCCACAAGGAACACAATGGTAACCTCAAAATAGCCAAAATCACAACCCATTGACATGCCCTATTTTTCCTAATGCACAAAAACCAACACAAAGTGACCAAACTTCACATTTAAGCTTCAATTCAATTCTGTTCATTCAAAATACTAAACAATGCACCATTTCCATGACAATAACATACCATACTCCCCCTTGACCCTAAATTACAAAAATTAGGGCAAAATTCCCAGAAATTCAAAGCCCAATCAATAGCTATAAAACCTATATAGAAAGGTTTATCTTACTCACCTCTACAACTTTTTCCAAAGGAGTTCCTTGATTCACCCAAGTCCACAATTTCGTGAGAGCTTAAACACCACTAAATAACAAATCTAAAACCATGAAAGTGAAACTCTCAACTCATGGAACAACTTTATAGAAGGGAGTTTTGGCATTAAAGGTCATTTTCTTACCCTTTTTACAAGCTTTTCACCTTTTCTTTGGCCTCCAATGGCTGTCGCATAGAGATAGGGAAATGAGAGAGAGATGAGGGTGGAGAAGATGAAAGAAATGAGTACAATTCCTCACCTATACTAGCTGCCACCGAAAAAGAGGGAGGAAAGAGAGAGAAAAGCAATAAACAATTGCTATTTGACTCTTCCAACCACTCTCCCACCATCACATCTTGACACGTGTCCCACTCCCATTGGTTCTCATAAAGTAAGTAACTAATTAGTTGCTCTAATCACTTCATTAGCCATTTAGTTACATATCTCATTTCTCTTTAGTTAGTAATTAATTTCTCCATTAATCACTAACTAATTGACCAATAATTTCCATTCTTTCAATTTTTCACTAAGTATGGCATATTAATTAATATTGCCCCATAATATATAATCAAATTCTTTTCTTCTTCTTCATGCACCATTTACCCCTATTTTAGCTCAAATAATTATTTCATCACATAATTATGCTAAAATACAGGGTGTTGGGCATTTCCAATAATAATTTAGATCTCAAATCCATTCTAATACCCCAAATCATTTTTAATAATTGTCATTAGCTTTAAATCAAAATTTGGGGTATTACACCAAACTTCATCATTTAAATAAGTTTGGTTTATATCATAGACCTATTATTCTTTAGAGTAACTCAAACATGCCTCGATATCAGTAAAAACCTCCATTTCATTGTCAAGTAGCTTGGATTCTTGACAAAGGGTTTGCTGATGTAGTTCATTAGAGTTAGAGCTTGGAACAATAGATCAACAATGTTAATAAGTTTGTGAGGATGACTGAAGGTAGAATAGGAAGACAGTTGGGAAGCTTAGTTAGAGAAAGAAGAATATCCTTAGAAAAATTTAGGGGGTAGAAAGTGTAAGGAGCTGACGTGATAATCAACATCTTGTCCCAACAGAGAGGGAACTATGGCAGGAGTACAATAGGGTTATGGAATAGGAAGAATTTATGTGGTACTAGAAGTCTCAATTTTAGTGGCTGAAATGGGGCGATAGAAATAATAAGTTTTTCTATTCCACAACGATAATTGGAATGAGAAGGAATAGAATAGAGGGTCTCAAAAAAGAGGATGGAAATTGGATATTTGATCAATATAAGCTAAAAAATTTAGCCCTTAATTACTATATGAAGCTCTTTAGTAGTAATGGAATATGTTCTTCTTAACTACAAACTCAGTCTTGCTTTTCGAGTTTGAGTGAGAAGGAGATGTAACAACTTCAATCCTTAGTCAAGAATGAGGAGATCAAGAAGGCCACTTTTGACTTGGGGGCTTTCAAGGCTTCAGGACCGGCTGGGATCCAAGCTGTCTTTTATCAAGAATATTGGTCTCTCATTGGTGATTATATTTGTGCTCTAGTGAGGGGTTTCTTTGGGAATCCTACTCTGATTAGAGATATTAATCATACCAATATAGTTCTTATACCCAAAATAGAGAGTCCTCAGACTATTATGGATTTCCGGCCGATATCACTCTGCAATGTTAGTTATAAAATCATTACCAAAATTATAACCCATTGGCTTCGGGGTATTATGGATAAAGTTGTAGGTAAACATCAATGCAACTTTATAGCTGGTCGGTAGATCAATGATAACATTAAAATCGCTCAGGAGGTAATCCACTCCATAAAACAAAATGTGGTAGGAATGGATGGATGAAGGTCAAGGTAGACCTGGAGAAGGTGTATGATTGATTGGCCTGGTCATTTATTTATGATACCCATAGACTCATGGGCTTGAGGAGAGGTTATGTGAGGCTATTATAGCTTGTATTACTAGTGCTTCCTTTCAGGTTCCATGGAATGGGGAAGCCACATCTTCTTTTAACTCTATTAGGGGCATATGTCAGGGGGACCTAATCTCTTCATACATCTTTACTCTATATGGAACGTTTGAGTCAGATAATACAGGATGTTATTGATAAGGGTAGAAGGACTCTAATCTAGCTGAATAGGGGAGGGCCTTGTATTTCCTACCTCTTTTTTGCGGATGATCTTATTTTATTTGGTAAGGCTTAAAAATGCCAAGTAGAGGGGTTATTAGACTGTATTCAATGCTTTTGTGATGCGTCGGGACAGAGGATGAATGGAATAAGGCTAAGATATGTTTTTCAAAAAATGTTAATGTTACTTTTATACCTATCTTGGAAAAGACTCGGAAGAAACTTTCAGGATAGAAAAGAGGTTTCCTAAACTTGGCAAGTTTGGTTACTCTCATCAAGGCTGTTTTGGCGGCCTTACCTCATACTTCATGCAGATAATGTTATTATTGAAAGGTCTATTGAGAGAATTAGAAAGGAGAAGTAGGGTTTTTCTATGGGGTGAGGAGGAAGATAAGAAGAAACTTCATTTAATCTCTTGAGATCAAATAACTAAAGATAAGAGAGACGGAGGACTAGGGATAAGGGATCTTTGGAAGCAAAATGAGGCGTTCTTGATGAAATTATGTTGGAATCTCCTAACTAATAAGGAGGCTCTGTGGGTCCATGTTCTTAAATTGAAGTATGGATGTAGTACTTAGAGTATACCTAGAGTTGTGAAAAAGAAAAATTCATCGATGACTTTGAGGGGTATATATGCTGTATGGGATATGTTCATTCGAGGAGTGGGTGTGAACATTGGTAATGGTGAGTGGTCATAATTCTGGTATGATAATTGGTCTAAGTTAAATAGGCTGTTAATTGAGCTCATTCCGGAATATGAAGCGTTAGTGGATAGGGAATCGAGAGTGATTGATTATGTCAATCAGTTGGGAGATGGGACTGGGATAAACTGGGACAGTGGTTCCATGCTCAAGTTATCAATTAGATTTTGTGTGCCTATCCACCTTGTAAGGCAAGAAGAGAGGACAAATATTACTGGAAGCCTTCTTTGAATGGTTGTTTTACTGTTAAATTTACCTATCACTCTTTATTTGCAGGTACTCATAGCTCTAGAGATACGTTCTAGAAGATTTGTGGAGAAGTTAGTGCCAGAGAAGATCAAATCCTTTATGTGGCTAGCTTCACATGGACTTACACATACAGTACAGCTCTATTTTCAGAGAGGACTAATAGATTCAGCTAGATGTTCGTTTAGATGCGAGCAGGTGGAAGAGACGATGCACTTGTTACAGGATTGTGCCAATGCTCGAGAGCAATGGATTTCAATCGTCACCCCGACCTTATGGGAGAAATTCTCTTCCTTACAAGATAAGGAGTGGACATATTAGAATCTGAAGCATGAAGTGGACAGAGACTTTACTAGAAAGGTTCAATGGTCTACTCTATTTGGTTATATTTGTTGGGACATATGGTTTAGTAGATACAAAAAGTTATTTGGTGAAGATATAGAACCTAGTTCCCAGGATGCATATTCTAGCTTCTTTTGGGCTTGTTGGGATCAGGACTTACTTTCTCAATCTCACTTTTATAATTACCATTCACATGTGGGAGAGGTGACGTTGACAAGAAAAATAGGGTTTGTGCACCTTGAAGTAGATGGATCGGTTTTGGATTTAGGACAGAGTAGCTATGGAGGAGCCCTACATAATGAGGTGGTGGTTACAGTTGTAAACTCATGGCAGACCTCCATCAATTATGAAGTTTATTGCAATTATTTAGGGATTACAGATATGCAAGACTAAAGGATTCAAACATGTTCTTGTTTTCACTGATTGTATTGAGTCCATAATTGGTTAATGAGGGGTGGCGATCAAAATCATCCTTTTAGTGATATCATTGTACAGGTTAGGTTATGGTTGTCTAAGGATTAGCAGGTTCTTTTAAGCTACATTCCTAGACAACAGAATGTACTAGCATATCATATTGCTAAGCTGGGTCATACTATTGAGGGAAATTTTGTTTTTCTTGATGAACTACCACCTTCTTTTCAAGAGGTGGTTTGTTGATGAAGGATTAAGTGGCAATTTTTTGAGTACCATTTTTTGTATTAAGTTTTAAAGCTTAATGAAATCTAGTATTGTATTAAAAAAATGGAATTAAGGAAGGTGTTAGGTTAAGGGTGGGATTGTTCCATTTTAATTATATATTGGGGGCAAATATTGCATCCCTAAATTTTTTAAGGTACGGATTACACCTCTAAAATAGTTTAGGGTGCTAAGTGTACATTTACCTTTCTAAAAGAATGATCTAATTGCTAAAATGTCTCAATAACAATTAAGTAGTATAAACTTATTATTATTTCTTGGCTTGAAACTTGTCACATGCACCTTAAATTTTATTGGACTCTTGAGTTATAAAATATCTTTCTAAATGTTAGAGTAATTTCAAAACAAAGTCATTATAAAGGCTAGGCATACAACTCATCACATATTGTTATTCAAACAGAATGTTTTAAAAGTTAGACCAGATATCAAACTGGAAAAGTCAATGATTCGCGGTCCTAGTGGTCTAATCGGTTAGACTGGTGTTCAAATCAGAAATATAATAATTAAAAAATAATAATATTATATATTACTTGAAAAATTATTGAAAAAATTTATTTAAAAATAAATTAAACAATTTCTTTTTAAAAATTAAATATAAAATTGTGAATTCATTATTTAATATAAAAAATTTGCAAGAGAATAAGAAATAAAAAATTTCCTTCATCTTGTCCGATAGTTACTTAGCAAAAACATATGCATGGGATAATTACATGATTCCATTTTTTTTATTAATTAAAGTAATATTCAATAATTTAGAAATTCACTATCTAGTCCTACGGTCAAAAAGCACATCTATGGTTTTCCAAGGTTCTGAAACCCGGATCGAGTACCAAACCGGTCAAGGTAGTGGTTTAAGGGTTAGTGGATCAGATCAGAGTTAGCTCGGATTCAAACTGGTCTATTAAAATAATATAATTTAATAGATCATATTTTATTTTATTAGTCAATTTGTATTTTATAAAAATTAATTGGTTAAATCATGGATATATATGATTAAACTTTTTATTTAATATTTTTATACATGTGGTTATTAAGTATTATTTATTTTTTAAACATGTTTTTAAAGTTTAATTAGATATTAATGAAGAAAAAGAAAACAATGGGCATAAATGAATTCCTTTTTATTGAACTTCTTAAATAAATCCGTGTGAGTAGGAATTGGGGAATTTGTCGTCTTGGATCCTCTCAGCATTATACACTTCTTTTCTTTTTATTTCTTTGCGACGTGCTTCTCTTCCTCTTCTTTCTTTGCTGTGTACTTCCATAGTTCCAGTCCTCCGTTATCTTCTTCTTCGCATTCTTGACGAGGCCAACGACAGGAGAAATATGGTGAGTTCTTGAAAAATCAACTCGGGTGACTGGATCTACTTGTTTTCTTCTTCAACCTCTATTGTTTTTGTTTTAGCCTCCAATTAGGATCTACTCCCCCTTTCTTCTTCAATCTCCAATTAGGATCTACTCTTTCCTTTTTTCTTTGGTTTTTGATCTGGATCTGCCGCTTTGGTGATTTAAAATAGATAAACTAGGCTGACTCATCCGAGTTAGGGCTGAGTTTGAAGTGACCCCGATTTGAGCCCTCACCCAGACCGGTTTTGTACTAGGTTCGCCGGTCTAGTTAGAGTTTAAGAACATTGATGGTTTCACTCTTTTATTTATTGGTTAAAAGTAAATATCCAGTTATATGTAACTTTTCCCAATGCAATTTTTCTCTGCTTAATACTATGCCTTTGTCCTCTCTTTACCCAAATTTTGTCCATTGTCATCCTCATTTCTGCCCTTTCTTTTTACTTCTATAACTTTAATGAAATTCTTCGATTGTCCCTTATGACTATGAAAGAGGCAAGCTTCACCCAAGAGGGGGGTGAATTGGGTGATGTTATAAATTTTTCGCTTGATGTGGAGATATGAAAAATATAGTAGATAGAGTAGAGTTGAGAAGATTTGAACACAGAGAGTTATACTGGTTCGGCCTAACAACCAGGCCTACGTCCAGTCCTCAGAGATCAAGACCTACTGAGATTTTCACTATACCTCCAAGATTCAATGGGCTCTCAGAACGCCACAAAACAACAATCGTCCTTGAAAGGACTACGAGCAGAAATATTCTCTCACTAAGAAATTTCTCTCCCCCTTACGACAAGTCTTACGTGCAGAAAAACAACCAATGACCCTTCTCACTTGCTTATGCATACAAGACTTATGAGCAGCAACGTTCTCTCCTGCTTACACCACTGTAAGTCTTACGAGCAGCAACGTTCTCTTCTGCTTGTATCTTATAAGACTTATGAGTGAAAAGTTTAACAAGGAATTCTCTCAACTGCTTCTCTCGTAAGGAAATCTACCCTCTCAAGGTCCCAATACCTTGAGATCAAATAAGCATAAAATTTGAATTGTATGAAGAGTCTCTCACAGAGCAAATAAATAAACACTGAAGATCAATGTGTATACAGAGAAAATGATGAATAGCAAAGACTCGTGTATAAGCTTGTGAAATCTTGTGCTTCGTTCTTCTCTTGACTATCTCTGAATCTCTGTATACATAGATGTTCAGATTTTGCCCGTTTGATTAATCATAGTTTGAGGAGCGGAGCTTTTGCAACTGTGGAATGACACACGCATGTTTGAATATTCTGAATGCGGTAGGTGCGAGCGTGCTTGTAATGATGTTGTCTGCCGTTATTTGACTTTCTCCGTGTCAGCTTGTTTCAAACGTTCATCTTCCTGTATCACACTTATAATACATTCAAAATGATGTTAAACAATGATAATAAGTAATGATGATATGAATAAATAACAATAAACCATATCCGGATTGAACATTGTGAGACTTGGTATTTTTGATGATCTGGCAGAGCATCACTCAAGCATGAAAGGGCTCACTCGAGTGATCTTCCTATTTTCCTCTTTGTGCCTCAGTTATCAGGTTGTGCTTGCATAGGATTTCAGAGAGACAGAATTCTCACTCGCGAGTGATGTGTGGTCTCACTCGAGCACAATTCCTCCTGCTCGAGTGATCTTGCATTTTCCACTGGGAGTGTCTTCTCGGGTCATCACTCGTATATCATTTTAGCAAGAGTGAGATTTTGTACTCGCGGGTGATGTGGTCCCTCACTCGAGCACACACACTCCTGCTCGAGTGAGACGCATATTCTCAAGGAATATGCTCTCAATACCAACACTCGTATCAGGATTTGAGAGGGATAAATTTATCACTCGTAGGTGATGTGGGCCCTCACTCGAGCACACAGACTCCTGCTCGAGTGAGAAGAATATTCTCAAGTAATATACCATTTAAACAAGTACTCCCATCAGATTTGGAGAGGGATAGAATTTTCACTCGCAAGTGCTGATGTGTCACTCGAGCATATGAGGTTGTGTTCGAGCACACTTGCGCTTCTCTGAACTTCATGACTCTCGGCCAAGCACTCCAGTACCTTGCTCGAGTACAGAATGCTCATGCTCGATCATTGATGTCTCAGCTCGAGTGAATCAAGGGAGCATGATAATACTTGCTCTCGGCCAAGCACTCGCAGACCTTCACTTGCATGTGCTCGAGTGTGAATGGCTTCTCTGCTCGAGTGCAAACTCCAGTGCTCAAGTGAATCAGTGATCATAACAGTGGCATGCCTCTCGGGTGAACACTTTCTGGCTTTTACTCGCACCTGCTCGAGCACAGAAAGGATCTATGCTCGAGTGCAAAGCTCATGCTCGAGTACTCCAGTTCAATTTTGACAGCAGATACCAGAAAACATTGCTATATGCATTTGGTAACTTTGTAAACATTTCTTAAACTTATAAAACCATGATTTGTACACAATTGTCTTTTTGTTATCATCAAAACTTGGAATCTAACATTCTCCCCCTTTTTGATGATGACAAAACCTTTGTGATGGAAGTTTAAGAAAGATTGATTAAGATTGAAATTTTTTTGAAATACTTCATTGTTTCCAAATGCATATCAAGTTTTAGTTTCAAGTTCAAGTTTCCCTGCAATACTTCCTCTGGACACTTAACAACCAAGATAAGCATAGTATGAGGCAAATAACTTATTAACATGAAACATGAAAATAGTCATTAATATTAAACTTGATTTCAAACTTTGACATAGTTAATAACATAATAACTGATAATCTAAAATAACATCAAATCCTACCCCATACAGAAAATCTACCCAAACTCCCAATACATCCTATAGCTCAGAAATCATCACACATCCTTCTCCCCCGTTTTGTCAGCATCAAAAGGGGACTGAGGAAAAGTGGTACTAGGAGTTGGAACAAATGAAACCATGGCAGTGAGAGGATCAATTGGTGGAGATGATGGCTGTGGTACAGAGGATGAGGGAGGTAGTGAAGGCGACCGATCAAAAGTGACATCAACATTAGAATCTGGATCGGTGAAGACTATATGAGTCTGTGGTACAGAGGTATGTGTGGTCTCTGGAGGCACCTCTGAAGATGAAGAGGGGAAATGTGAGTGCAAGAAGGTCTCCATATTTGTTATCCTCTGAGACATCTCATCCTGAGTCTTGAACATCAACTCAAAATTGGTATTGGCCTTGTCTACCAATTTAATGACCAGTGCCTCCATCTTTTCCACAAGCTTCTCATACTCAGTCACTAACTCCTTCTTCAGACTTGATACAGCTTGATTGATTGCCTCAGTCACATGGTTGGAAAGAGAGGCATTAATGAAGGAAGGAGGAGGAATGGGACCTTGAGCAGATGATTGTGCCTCATCATCTCTGGATGGAGTGGTTTCCCTCTTAGATGTGGCTTTGGTTCGACTCACAGGAAGATTAATACCCATATGAGTTAGTTGAGTCTTACCAAACCTTGAAATGAGTACCCTTTTAGTTCCTTCCAAATACCATATCTTGTTTTTCATCAGGATGAAGGATACAAGCTGAGGGTATGGTATGGTTGCGGATTTTGATGAAGAAAATCGAAATCTTCTCATCTCATTGAAGATAATATCCCCCACATTCCTTTGTTGCCCGGCAATCAAAGAGGCCAACATATAGTAATCCTTTTGAGCAAAATGGGTAAAATTTTTGGACTTATTAACAATACTCTGGGAATATATATAATGAAGGACTCTATGAGAATCAGGCATATCAATGGGTTTAAAATTGAGAGGGCCTATGGGGTCTTTTGGTCTCAAAATTTGGAAGGCTTCATTGGCAGAAAAAGAGGGTGGATTAGGAGGTAGTGCAACATACCCAAGCAAGTCATTTATAATCTTAGCAGATATCATAATAAACTTTCCTCTAACAGTTGTAGATACTGCTTCCTCAATCAATTCACCAGATCTAGACTTAATATTATAGGACCTCATGTTGCAATAAAATGTTTTCACAACAGTGGGAGAATATGGTATATGAATATTTAGCCAGGGAGCATAGTATTGAAGATAAGGATATAAATCCAAATGGCAATTCTTCTTCAGATAATCTAAATCCACATACACAACTAGACAGAAGTTCCTATGAATAAACTCATCATCAAATACCTTTTGAGACAGTGCCTTGAGTTCCTCAACAATAAATCCCTCAGGAGGATTGGTGATGTGATCATCCACTGGTGCTTGTGAGGCAGAAGGTGCTTCTGAAGCAGAGGCACTTGATTGCCTAGCTTGGTGTGAACTTGAAACACCGGCTTGAGAAGCGATCTTTCCAACTATCTTGTCAAGTTTGGACTTCTCCAATGCTTCCCGAAGTTGTTTGTTGAATGAATCACCAGAGGAAGAAGATGATTGTTGGGGTTGCTCTGTTTCCGTTTTCTTTCCTTTTCCTTGAACCTCCTTGGATTGAGATCGGGTAACTATTGGTTCCTTGAACACCACACCCTTTGGCTTCTTTTGAGGAGGTTGATCTTTCTTTGTAATTTGAGGCTTTGGGTGAGGTTTCTTAGCCGGAGTTCTCTTTTTGGTCTTGGGTTTAGGAGGAGGTGACGGTGAGGAAGAGATTTTGGGAGAGGGAGGTGTTGGTTCTGGGATACTAGATGCACCGGCAGCAGAATGAGTAGGAGAAGGAGAGTGAGATCTTTGAGAGATAGAGGGCATTTTGGTTCTTGCCATTGTAGAGAAAGTGAAAGAGAAGCAAAAACTCACAGTTTTTGAATGTGAAGAGAGAAGCAAACTGAGATTAGGGCACGAATGAGAAATGCAGAGGGTAGGAATCACCTTTTATAGAAGATTGGAGAGTTGTAACAGTAATTTGAAGCAAATAGATGCGATTGATTGAAGAGAAACGGTTGAAGGTGAAGAGTTGCGCCCTTCGAGTGACGAGACACCTCGAGTGAGAGTAGGAAGTGCGACGTTCTGAGCTTCTGTGTAACTGATATAAGTGACAGTGCTTGAGCATAAACCCTAGTGTTCGAGTGATGTTCATACTGTCCTCGAGTGTGTTCTATCTGTGCTCGAGTGATATTCTGGAACATTTAAGAAAACATGTAAAAACATACATGGATTATGGATTTCTTGCTATATTTTGTATCTTTGTACTCAAATCTTCCAAGATCATTTGAGTAACCATAATTTGGATTGCTTTTGGAAAGAAATTCTTCCTCTCCACTCGAGCAGACACTCCTCACCTTAAGCATGTTCATATCATGCTCGAGTGAGAGTTCCTCACTCGCGACTGAGTTCATCTCTCACTGTTGCTTTTGAGATAGACTCTTGGTATTCTTGTTTCCTCTATTAACCTCTGTTTTTCATATCAGAAAGCAGAGTATTATCAATAGTGCTGTGCTCGAGCAGAGCTATTTGTGCTCGAGTGAAACTGCCTATCACTCGAGCAGCACTCTCAGTGCTCGAGTGACCGACCTGCAAAATGGTTTTTAACACTTCGATGCCAAAATCAGTATTGTTATCATCAAAAGGAACATTTAATTAAAATATTTAACAAGAAAACTTACAACTCATTGGGATTAACCATTTCCAATTCTCTTCAAATATATAAAAATTGATCTTTTGCAATTGGCTTTGTGAAAATATCCGCAAGTTGAAGATGAGTTGGTATGAATTCCACTTTGACATCCTTCTTTTGAACATGATCTTGAATAAAGTGATGTCGAATGTCTATGTGTTTGGTCCTTGAATGTTGTACAGGATTCTTGGCCAAGCTTATCGTGCTAGTGTTATCACAATAAATTGGAATTTCTTTTAAATAAATTCCCAAATCTTGAAGTTGTTGTTTCAACCATAACACTTGAGAACAACAACTTGCCACAGCTATATATTCAGCTTCAGTCGAGGATAATGAAACTGTGTTCTGCTTCTTGCTGAACCATGATACTAGAGAGCCTCCCAGAAATTGACATTGACCACTGGTACTCTTTCTGTCAGTTTTATATCCTCCGTGATCTGAATCTGAATATGCCAATAAATACTCGTTCCCTCTTTTCGGATACCAAAGACCAAGCTCTGAAGTATCTCCTAGATATTTGAAGATTCTTTTTACTGTCTCTGCATGTGATACCTTGGGAGCGGATTGATACCTTGCACATATTCTCACACTGAACTGAATATCTGGCCTGCTAGCTGTGAGATAGAGTAAAGAGCCAATCATTCCTCTATACTTAGTGATGTTGAAACTAGGTCCCTTTACATCAGCATCCAACAGAGTTGTAGAACTCATTGGACTATCAACTCCGTTAGCATTATCTAATCCATATTTCTTTAACAACTCTTTCAAATACTTTGTCTGAGATACAAATATACCATTCTTCTTTTGTTTGATTTGAAGTCCAAGAAAGAAGTTCAATTCTCCCATCATGGACACTTCAAATTCTCCCTGCATAATCTTAGAGAATTCTTGACACATAGATTCGTTAGTAGCACCAAAAATAATATCATCAACATAAATTTAAACAATTAGAATATCATTTTTGTTATGTTTAATGAATAGAGTTGTATCAACTTTACCTTTGACAAAACTTTGATCAAGAAGAAATTTGCTTAGTCTTTCATACCAAGCTCTAGGTGCTTGTTTCAAACCATATAGTGCTTTCTTAAGTTTGAAGACATGGTCAGGTTTTGTTTCATCTTCAAAACCAGGAGGTTGTTCTACATATACTTCCTCCATAATATAACCATTTAGAAAAGCACTTTTCACATCCATTTGATAAAGTTTAAAACCTTTAATGCAAGTAAAGGCTAGGAGTACTCGTATTGCTTCCAATCTTGCCACTGGAGCATATGTTTCCTCATAATCAATACCTTCTTCTTGATTATAGCCTTTGGCAACCAATCTTGTTTTGTTTCTCACAATGATTGCTGATTCATCAAGTTTGTTTTTGAAAACCCATTTGGTTCCTATAACCGTATGATCTTTAGGTCGTGGAACCAAATCCCAAACTTGATTTCTTTGAAACTGATTTAGTTCTTCTTGCATAGCAATCACCCAATCATTGTCAGATAAAGCTTCTTTAATATTAGAAGGTTCAATTTCATAAATAAATGCAGAGAAGGTTACCTCATTGAGGATTCTGTTTCTGGTTTTGACACCTTCATGAATATCTCCTATAACTTGATCAATTGGATGATCCTTCATATGTCTCCATGCTTTTGGTTGAGCATGATCATCGACATCTTCTAAATTTTGAAAATCATTTGTTTCAAAATCATCTTGTTTTGAAATAGATTTGTTTTTCTTGATTGAATGCATTTCTTCTTCATCAATAAGTTTTGTCTGAGATTCAATTTCATCAAACAAAACATGAATAGATTCTTCAATAGTACAAGTTCTTTTATTGAAAACTCTATAAGCCTTACTTCTATTAGAATATCCTAGAAATATACCTTCATCAGACTTTGAATCAAATTTACCTAAGTTTTCTTTACCATTGTTGTGAATGAAACACTTACACCCGAAGATATGTAGATGAGTAAGATTTGGCTTTCTTCCTTTGTAAAGTTCATAAGGCATCTTTCCAAGTGATTTGTGAATATATGCTCGGTTTGAGATGTAGCAAGCAGTACTCATTGCATTTGCCCAGAACACTTGTGACATTTCTTTTTCATTAAGTAATGCTCTTGCCATTTCTGTAAGAACTCTGTTCTTTCTTTCCACTACTCCATTTTGTTGAGGTGTTCTAGGAGCAGAGAAGTTATGATCTATTCCTTCGTTGTTGCAGTAGTTTTCAAATAGTTGATTATCAAATTCTCCTCCATGGTCCGTCCTAATAGAAACAATAGAAATACCTTTCTCATTTTGAACCTTTTTGGCAAACATAATAAATTCAGCAAAAGTTTCATCTTTTGAAGCAATAAATATAGTCCATGCAAATCTTGTAAAATCATCAACAATTACTAACGTATATAAATTTCCTCCAAAACTTTTTGCTCTTGCAGGTCCTACCAAATCCATATGAAGTAATTGTAAAGGTTTTGAAGTAGAAATCTCATACTTTGTTTTAAAAGAGGATTTAGTTTGTTTTCCTTTCTGACATGCGTCACAAATCATATTATCTTTGAATTTGAGTTTGGGAAGACCAACAACTAAATCTTTTCTAATTAATTTACCGAGTTGATTCATATTGACATGAGCCAGATGCTTATGCCATAACCAACTTTCCTCTGATCGACTAAGAAAACAATTTTCAAGAGAATTTGAATTTAAATCAATAGTATAACAATTACCGTCCCTTTGAGCTCGGATCTTTGCTTTGATAGATTCTTTGTTTAGTGGCAGATCTTTCTTGTTCACTATCAAGCATTCTTTTGAGTCAAAAATCACTCAGTTATCTTTGTCAGTGCTTTGACTTACACTCAGGAGATTGTGGCATAATCCCTCAACATAATACACTCCGTTGATTTGAACACCATCGAATTTTCCCACTTCACCAATTCCAGCAATACGTCCAGATTGATTACCTCCAAATGTTACCTTTCCTCCTTCTCTAGTTTCTAGCATGGTGAACTTATTTTTGTCACCAGTCATGTGTCTCGAACATCTACTATCAATATACCATTTGTTTGCTCGAGATGCTTTGAGACATACCTCAGAGTCTGATTCTTCTTCCTTGGCTACCAAGCATAGATTTGCTACTTCGTCGTTGTCACTTTCTTCGTCTGACGAACTATCACCCCATATGGATGATATATATGCTTTCTTTTTCAGCTTCTTTTTGTCTTTGTTTCTGAAACATTCAAATTTGATGTGTCCAGGTTTTCCACATTCATAGCATACTATCTGTTATTCTTTGTTTTCTTTCTTGCTTGGTCCACCTTGATAGTTTTTGAAATTCTTTTGACCTCTTCTGTAAAACCTCTTGAATTTTCTCACGATCATTCCCATTTCATCATCATTAGGGACAACTTCATTTTCAGAAGATTCTTCTTCTTCCTTGATAGCTTTAAGTGCAACTCCCTTTTTCTTTTTATCATCGAATTCTTCAAGTTCCTTTTTGAATCTCAACTTACCTTCATACTCAGAAAGACTTCCAAAGAGAGCAGCTACAGATCTCATAGATTCTCCTTTATCTTCTTCGATAGCTGTCACCTTCATTTCCCATTCTTTTGTAAGAATATTAAGAATCTTTCTTACCTGGGAATTTTGATCAAACGACTTTCCAAGAGCAGATAATTGATTAACAAGATGAGTATACCTGAGTTCGAATTCTGATATACCTTCTCCAGGTTTCATACGAAATAAATCATATTCTGTAATTAGAGTATTGATTCTATTTTCTTTGATCCCAGATGTACCTTCATGAGCAATTTCAAGAGCATCCCACATATCTTTGGCAGTTGGTAGAGTACATATACGAAAGTATTCTTTTTGACTAAGAGCACTATGTATCATTAAAATAGCTTTACTATTTAATGTTACTAACCTTTTATCATTCTCGTCAAACTCCTCTGGACTCTTCTTAACAGCTCTATCTTCGATTTTCTTCATTGGAACATAGTCACCATCTTGTATTACATTCCACAAGCCATACTCATTAGCCATCACGAACACTCTGAATTTAGCTTTCCAGAATGAAAAATGTTCTCCAGCAAAACCAGGAGGTCTAGTGATTGAAGCTCCATCGGGAAGGATATTTTCACCCATTGTTGCCAATTATCGGATCCTTCTCAAGCTGTTAGGCTCTTCGGAGAAGACCTTGCTCTGATACCAAATGAAAGAGGCAAGCTTCACCCAAGAGGGGGTGAATTGGGTGATGTTATAAATTTTTCGCTTGATGTGGAGATATGAAAAATATAGTAGATAGAGTAGAGTTGAGAAGATTTGAACACAGAGAGTTATACTGGTTCGGCCTAACAACCAGGCCTACATCCAATCCTCAGAGATCAAGACCTACTGAGATTTTCACTATACCTCCAAGATTCAATGGGCTCTCATAACGCCATAAAACAACAATCGTCCTTGAAAGGACTATGAGCAGAAATATTCTCTCACTAAGAAATTTCTCTCCCCCTTACGACAAGTCTTACGTGCAGAAAAACAACCTATAACCCTTCTCACTTGCTTATGTATACAAGACTTATGAGCAGTAACGTTCTCTCTTGCTTACACCACTGTAAGTCTTACGAGCAGCAACGTTCTCTTCTGCTTGTATCTTATAAGACTTATGAGTGAAAAGTTTAACAAGGAATTCTCTCAACTGCTTCTCTCGTAAGGAAATCTACCCTCTCAAGGTCCCAATACCTTGAGATCAAATAAGCATAAAATTTGAATTGTATGAAGAGTCTCTCACAGAGCAAATAAATAAACACTGAAGATCAATGTGTATACAGAGAAAATGATGAATAGCAAAGACTCGTGTATAAGCTTGTGAAATCTTGTGCTTCGTTCTTCTGTTGACTATCTCTGAATCTCTGTATATATATATATGTTCAGATTTTTCCCGTTTGAGTAATCATAGTTTGAGGAGCCGATCTTTTGCAACTGTGGAATGACACGCGCATGTTTGAATATTCTGAATGCGGTAGGTGCGAGCGTGCTTGTAATGATGTTGTCTGCCGTTATTTGACTTTCTCTGTGTCAGCTTGTTTCAAACGTTCATCTTCCTGTATCACACTTATAATACATTCAAAATGATGTTAAACAATGATAATAAGTAATGATGATATGAATAAATAACAATAAACCATATTCGGATTGAACGTTGTGAGACTTGGTATTTTTGGTGATCTGGTAGAGCATCACTCGAGCATGAAAGGGCTCACTCGAGTGATCTTCCTATTTTCCTCTTTGTTCTTCAGTTATCAGGTTGTGCTTGCATAGGATTTCAGAGAGACAGAATTCTCACTCGCGAGTGATGTGGGGTCTCACTCGAGCACAATTCCTCCAGCTCGAGTGATCTTGCATTTTCCACTGGGAGTGTCTTCTCGGGTCATCACTCACATATCATTTTAGCAAGAGTGAGATTTTGTACTCGCGGGTGATATGGTCCCTCACTCGAGCACACACACTCCTGCTCGAGTGAGACGCATATTCTCAAGGAATATGCTCTCAATACCAACACTCGCATCAGGATTTGAGAGGGATAAATTTATCACTCGCAGGTGATGTGGGCCATCACTCGAGCACACAGACTCCTGCTCGAGTGAGAAGAATATTCTCAAGTAATATATCATTTAAACAAGCACTCCCATCAGATTTGGAGAGGGATAGAATTTTCACTCGCAAGTGCTGATGTGTCACTCGAGCATATGAGGTTGTGCTGAGCACACTTGCGCTTCTCTGAACTTCATGACTCTCGGCCAAGCACTCCAGTACCTTGCTCGAGTACAGAATGCTCATACTCGAGCATTGATGTCTCGGCTCGAGTGAATCAAGGGAGCATGATAATACTTGCTCTCGGCCAAGCACTCGCAGACCTTCACTCGCATGTGCTCGAGTGTGAATGGCTTCTCTGCTCGAGTGCAAACTCTAGTGCTCGAGTGAATCAGTGATCATAACAGTGGCATGCCTCTCGGGTGAACACTTTCTGGCTTTCACTCGCACCTGCTCGAGCACAGAAAGGATCTATGCTCGAGTGCAAAGCTCATGCTCGAGTACTCCAATTCAATTTTGATAGCAGATACCAGAAAACATTGCTATATGCATTTGGTAACTTTGTAAACATTTCTTAAACTTATAAAACCATGATTTGTGCACAATTTTCTTTTTGTTATCATCAAAACTTGGGATCTAACAGACTAGGCATACTAAGTTCTTCCTTTTCCTCCCTTTCTTCTCTTTATCCTTTTCTTTATCTTCCTCCTTTTACTCTCCCATTCTATAATGACGTACTTGAAATTTTGAGTCGGCCAGCTCTCCTCAACTTGTCCCCAGTTTTTGGTTGCTAACTATTTCTAGCTTAAAGTTTAGCTTGCAGCAGCTCATTCTGGCCAAACCCTTAAAGTGTCCTAACATTGTAAAATGACTCGTCACTCTTACTGGTCGACTCTCTACCATCCAGTCCACTTCGGCTTCAACCATACTCTTCGAATGTTAAAGCCTTTTACTAATTGAATACAACATGAGTCGGCAAAATAAATTAATGCAACATGAAGTTGTCTAATAGCTTATTCATTATTCTTTTAATGGAAGATTTAACATCCCGAATTTCAGTCACCAAAATTCCTTTTCGCCTTTTATGTATTAAAGGGAATAGAATGGTGAATATTGACACACTTGAAATGTCCAAACAATGCAATTAATGACCACATGAATTTTGAGCCATAATAAGACATAAAATATGATTGGGAAAATCCCTCAAAAAGAACTTTTAAATTAGTAAAGGACAAAAAGGTGATTCAAAATTGCATATTTCCAAAAAAGTGTGAGTGCCTGAACTGGGATATTGAATTTAAGACAAAATGATGTGCGTAACCTTGGAAGTTTTTAAATTGAAAAATGTTGAGGGAGCCGTGATAAGAAGGGCGAAATTGTGTGAAAACATGGTCGGGACTCTTCATCTTCTTCTGGCGTCGTCGGTGCCGTTGGTCGACCCTGGTTCCGTGGCATTGAGAGAGGATAGTTGCAGCGAAACTGTGGGGCGAATTTAGGGTGGATTTGAGGAGGAGCAAAGGCAAGGAGAGGTTGTGGTGAAAAGCATTGGATAGTTATAGAGGTACCAGTATTCGGATGCGAATTTGAGCTTCGATGTTGAAGTTTGGTAAGTGGTTGTGTTAAAAAATGTATTTCATTTTAACTTCTCCAGCTGATTAGAATGGTGGTTCAATGTGTATGGGTTAAAATAAGTTTGGAAAGTGTGGATAAAATGTAACGATGACAAAACCTATGAACTCTGTTGTGAGAATGTGCATGGGTTAAGATAAGTTTGGGAAATGTGGATAAAATGTAATGAGGAAGGTTGTAAAATAAGTTGTGAAATTCTATTGTTAAGTGAGGAAGTTTGAATTGCAACTTTTGAAATTTCTAAACCGTTAAAACACCATATGAACGCGTCAATTGGTGAAGTTGTGAGACGGTGTTGAGATGTAGGAAATTGTGATTTTATTGTTGAGAGAATGTTATACATACAGTTGCGAATGGCTTCAGTGAAGTTGTGAAACAAAACCTATGAAAACCCAAAGATAACCTGCGAAAATCAAATGTTATAGGATGTAGAACTCTAGTTTTCCATTCATAACTCGAGTTCATATCATCACTGGAGGGTAACCGGCGAGTGATTAGCTTATAGGATGCAGAACTCGAGTTATGAATTGGTAACTCGAGTTTACCAACACAGTCTTGCATTTTGACAACATCCCGTTAGACTTTCACAACTTGAGTTTGCCATTCACAACTTGAGTTCATATCATCACTGGAGGGTAACCGGCGAGTGATTAGCTTATAGGATGCAGAACTCGAGTTATGAATTGATAACTCGAGTTTACCAACACAGTCTTACATTTTCACAATATTCCGTTAGACTTTCACAACTCGAGTTTGCCATTCACAACTCGAGTTCATATCATCACTGGAGGGTAACCAGTGAGTAATTAGCTTATAGGATGCAGAACTCGAGTTATGAATTGATAACTCGAGTTTACCAATATAGTCTTACATTTTCACGACATCCCGTTAGACTTTCACAACTCGAGTTCATATTGTCACTGGAGGGTAACCAGCGAGTGATTAGCTTATAGGATGCAGAACTCGAGTTATGAATTGATAACTCGAGTTTACTAACATAGTCTTACATTTTCACAACATTCTGTTATACTTTCACAACTAGAGTTTTCCATTCACAACTCAAGTTCATATCATCACTGGAGGGTAACCAGTGAGTGATTAGCTTATAGGATGTAGAACTCGAGTTATGAATTGATAACTCAAGTTTACCAACACAGTCTTATATTTTCACGACATCCCGTTAGACTTTCACAACTCTAGTTTGCCATTCACAACTCGAGTTCATATTGTCATTGGAGGGTAACCGGTGAGTGATTAGCTTATAGGATGCAGAACTCAAGTTGTGAATTGATAACTCGAGTTTACCAACACAGTCTTACATTTTCACAACATCCTATTAGACTTTCACAACTCAAGTTTGCCATTTTCACAACATTGCAGGGTGATCATCCCACTTCTGGAGATAAGACCATATTCAATAATTCAATTTTCTTTGTAAAACAATTACTGAACAGAAAATTTACCAACCTTCCCATGTGAATATGTATGCATAATTTTAACTACCACAATCAACAAAATCTGAATTATAACGTTTACCATTTTGGCAACCAAAGATTATCCAGGGTGAAGGAGCAACAATATCCGATGTCATAGGATCCAAATTTGTAGAAGAAAAAAGAGTCCAGTCTAAAGAATTTAAGTGGCTTTTCCTGCTAAAACCACTTAATTTGTAAGTATAGAAACACCAATAGTATTAAGGGTTATGCAATAAAACTATCAAGATAACATCATAAGTGAATAATAATTCAAAATTTTTCGATTCAGACATCTTGAAAATTCATTGCAATACAAGTGCTTTTCATATTGCATGAAAAATTCAGTTACTTTACCTAAATGACTGCCATCTTCTCTTAGAGCAAGCTACAGGAATATCACCAAGATCAGGAGCATGCTGCATAGATTCATAGCAAAAGTTTCTAAAGAGTAAATATAAAGAATACCTGATTTAGCATTAATATAGTTAGGGCGGCTTGCTCCTAACTATAACATTCACATTACTTGATTTAGCATAAAAATTTCAAAAAAAAAAATTTAACCTAATAGTGATCTCACATTTAATTGATCACAGTGATTTGAAGTAATGTAAAGAGTAAATATAAAGAATACCTGCAATTTGTTCAAGGAATTCCTATTAAGCATATTTCATTGGTGCATATTGATTGGAACAGAAAGTTGAGACAAATATTAACATTAAACCACAAAGAAATTGTGCTTATAGTTTTCTGTTAATGCTTTCCCTCCCATTGTCTGTGACTCGTATGCAAGAATCTACAACAGCACTTCTAAGAGGATCCTGACAAACAGTTAAAGAAAGGTTTCACTTCCTCAACTTTGATCAAATAGAACAAAAACTTAATTATAACACCTCATATAAAAGGTCGATATCCAAACTGGTAATTTACTCCTTCATTTTCAAACATGGATAATCAAGTATTTTTACTAAAGTCAAAATTTTCAGTTTATACATGAAAAGTAGCTGACTGGTTTCATGAGGAGAATATCATGTAACTACTCTCTGGAAAAAAAACTCTTATACAAACACAATAAGCAAAACTCAACTTCTGCAAGATGTTTGCTTTTACTCTGCCATTGTTAGACATTATCTTAGAGGATATATTGATATGCAGGCTCCCAAAGTAGGTTCAAAACTTTAGGACTTTGACATGTGAGTATCTTAATCTAATCATCTAGAGTTCTTGCAGACAGATGCATGTACAGGCATGAGCGTACAGTATTGGTGCCCAAGGTTTTATGAGCCAATTGTATCGTTTTCCTCTGAATCGATTAACAGACTAACCAAAAGTGAAAATCTTAAAAACCAGTTCAATATATCTTGCATGCACTTCTAAATAAACTAAAACAAAATGATCCAATCACTCAACCGTGTGAGTGCGCTTGCACATTCTCTTCTAGCCAACCAGTCAACTCATAACAATTAATGTCCAACAAGAAACAATAGCTACCAGTCAAACAATCTAATCTTGATGGAAAAGAAATGATAACCTTTGCTAACAAAGAATTGCAAAGAAAGTTAGTTCAGCTTTTTTATGATAACCTTTATTTATTTTGTAAGATCCTCTGTATATGCACTAAAAAACAGGGATAAACAGAGGATGACGGTGATAACTTATGAGACAGAATAGACAACAACGGACTAATAGTAAGTTTCTCTTTAGTTAACTCGAGGGCTATAGAAGTCAGAGGTCGAGTGGAGTCAACAGAAATGTTTTGGGATTGAGGGATTTAAAGCGTGGAGGGCTGTTTAACTCAAGTCCTTCTTCCCCTTTTTGTTCCTGACTTTCTAGTTACCCTCTAATGATGATCTTCACTTGAGTTTTAATTGGTAAACTCGAGTCTAACCATGGATTGACAGTACCACCTAACTGGAGTGTGTTATTTACAACTCGAGTTTTGTGTATACTGATAGGATAACTCTCTGGTTACCCTTCAGTGATGGGGAAACCTCGAGTTTCTAATGGGCCAACTCGAGTCCATATACGGATTGAACACAGGAACGTACTGGAGTGAGTTTTGTACAACTCGAGTTTGGTTCTATTAGACACCATAACTTTTCGGTTACCCTACAATGATTAGGATAACTCGAGTTTTTAGATTAAAAACTCAAGTCTGTCTATGGATTCATAACACTGCCTCACTATCGTCTGTTCTTTACAACTTGAGTTCAATGCAGCTTGAAACACGCACTATCTGGTTACCCTCCAGTGATGTTTATAACTCGAGTGATATATGGGCCAACTCAAGTCGTCATGCGGAAGTAATACAAGAACGCATTGGAGTTAGCTTCTGAACACCTCGAGTTTGATACGGCTTCACACCATCACTCTTCAGTTACCCTCCAGTGCTAAGCAAAACTCGAGTATAAATTTCATCAAACTTGAGTTTAATGTGTGCCTTAACAGGATCTTGTTTCTACCTCATTAGATTAGTTGTTATCATATTCATAACAAGATCATACCTTTTCCTCAGCAGAGAAAGTTTGAATAAATACTCGGTAGCATCAACAACTATAGCCCTGCTTTTCCCATTGCGATCCAAATAGAAGATTGTATTTCCAGAAATCTTTGAAATATAAACTGGGACATCAAGTGTTTTTATTAGCCATTATCTCCGTTTGGAAGACAATATTTGATGTGATTTAAAGTTGTGTAAATAAAAACACCATTGTCATCCCAGCCTCTACTTTTTACACGGATTGTCTTATGCAGGGTACATTGATGCACAAGTTTGTTGCTAGTGATGACAATGCCATGTTTGCTGAGCAAGGCAACACACGTTCCATATCATTAGACCAAAGAACATACTTCACAAAGGGTATCTGAATATCACCAAGAACTATCCTCTGCTGAAGATTAAATATAACCACCTCATTAATCTCAAGTTTAATGTGTACTTACATTGGGTTACATGAACACAGATCTTTGTGGTAGCATAGCTGCTGTGGTCAAGTATGTTTTAGAAGGTCATGATAGCAGAGTCAAGTGGGTTGCATTCTCATACCATTTTACAACCTTCCCATCACAACCACAACAATTGGAAAAATCTATCTCCCCACAGTTAAATAAGGTCTCACAACTTATGGAGAATCATTCACAAGTTCTGCATAAGGATTCACAAGTTCTTCTATGAATTTCACAGTTTCCTCACCTAAATTGACCTCTACACATATTTACCAACTTTTCATTAGGTTTTCACAAACTCCAATAATGTTTTCATAAGATAACATTCAATTTTTGCAGGTTATCTTTGGGTTTGAATAGGTTTTGTTTCACAACTTCACTGAAGTCATTCGCAATTGTATGTATAACATTCTCACAACAATAAAATCACAATTTCCTACATCTCAACACCATGTCACAACTTCACCAATTGACAAGAATGGTTTTGCTTCAGCTCGACCACGTGGGGGAAGAACATTGTCGACTCAATAAAACACATACCTCACTCCTTTTTGTCTCACCTCCCACTTACGTTCTCGCGCGCTGACACTCACCCTATATCGTGTCAACCTTCTTTTGTCATCAACTTCTTTTCTTTCATCAGAGGGCTAAATCCGTGATTTTACATTCAATTCTAGTATTCCAGTTCAGGCACTTGCACTGATCTAGGATATTAAATTTCGGAGCACCTATGCGTCTTTTACTAATTTAAAAGTTCTTTTTGAGAGATTTTCCCAATATGATTTGTGTCTTCATAAAAGCCCATTATAGAAGGCCAAAATATATATATTGGAAGAGCACAGTTTTTTTGATCAATTAATAGTGAATTTTGGCCCAAGACAAAGAAAAGGAAGAAGGCCCAATTTTAATTACAAAAATAAAGGGTAAAATGGTCATTTGACCAATAAACCAATAATCACTTATTTTTTCCTTTTCTTGGGATATATTTCGGCCAAAAATATTACAATGAGGGGAAATAAATATTTGGCCACAAATAATATCACAAGGAAGTATTGTCATACCTTTATGTTATTTCCATATTTTTAAGAGTGTTTGCGCATAGTTCAGTGGGCACATAGGAATAACATAAATATACTTATAATAAGTGCTTGATTACAGGAATTCGTCAGAGGGATTGAATATAATTATTACAAATAATGTAGCCACATAGGACTACTAGGGTGTCTAAAACATTACAATGGAATGAAGACATCTTCCCTTCTTCGATCCACCACTGCATTCCTTTCATGTAGTTTTCTTCTTTTTTTCTTAGCACACCTCCTGTTTTCACCTGTCTAAATGGTTGGATGGGGAGGGTGAGATTTGGAGGAATCTCAGTAGTAAACATTATTAACAATACATGTAAGATGAGTGCTAGTGCATGATATGCTTGCCTTATATAGGCTCATATTGACATAATGACATTTTTGCATGCTCAATGTTTCATGCAACGTATCTATAGCCACAATATAAACAAAAATAAAGCTTCATTCATTCATACTTGTTTCACATAATCAAACAAAGCAATACTGTAAATCAATACACAACAAACACATCAAATACATGCAAGTTAAGTAAGTTCACTACCTTGTTGGCAAAGAAAAAAAGCAAGTTCACTACCTTAGGTCTTTAAGTCCTCCATTTGTTCCTTTTCTTCTAACCATTCAAGTTACTTCTCCTTTGTCACCTCATGGCCCTAGATAAATAATGACATTGTTAGAACCATGACAAATGAACCTCTAGTGTGGCTACACTAGCCTCAAGTGCTCAACTTAACCCTTAGATTTCAAAGAAATTACATTTAGCCCTTTCCTTCTTAAATTCGCATGGTAGCTAAAAGCTGCCATCATTTTGACCAAACTTTGAAAATTCATAACTAATTCTATAAAACTTCAATTAGGTGATTCAAATGCAACTTAATGCTCTTTGAGTCTATTTTAAAGATAAAATATTACTCAGATCCAATTCTATCCATAAAATTCCAGAATCACAACCAAAACCACATTGGTCTAGGATTCTGTCAAGATTCATGTTCAAACTTTGAAAAATCATATATTTCAATCCACTAGTCCAAATGGTCTAGATTACCTATTAAATTAAAACCTAGGATGTCAACTTTCATCTTGGAAAATATCATAAGGTTTGGACCAGGTTTGATTATTCAAAAACATACCACAATAAATCTATTTCTAGAAAACGAATCTGGCAGCACTATTCATCATTTTCCAAAATTAAAGGCTTTCTATCCAACCTTTCAAAAATCACAACCATGTCATATTCCCACACAATGTTGCCCAAAAAATCCATTGGAAACCTCAAATTTGGCAAAATCCCAATCCTTATATGTGCCATGTTCTGACCAAAAAAAGAGGGTTCCAAGGCAACAATTCACCCATTCACAATTTATTTACTATACTAGGTTTATATGCTTCCCAAAACCTCATATAACTATAAGTATATGAGCAAAGCATCATGAAACCCTAAATAAACTATTTGACTAAAATTAGGTTAGCAAATAAAAGACCCAAAAATTTCAACAAACAACACAATACATAGGTCAAAAGGAAGCTCTTGCTTACCTCTTGTTTTTTCTTAAGCTCTTCCTTTCATTCTCAACCTTGGCTCTTTCCTCTAACTATTTCTTCCCATTTTTTCATGATTTGCCCTTATTTTTATGGCTTCTGCACAAATTAATAGAGAGGGAGGAGAGTTAATTGGTCAATTTCCTAATTTACCCTTGGTTTGTGTAAAAAATTACCAAGATGCCATTCGATTGAATTTCAACCATCCAATTTCTTTTCTCTTTCCTCCACTCTTAATAATTGACCAAGATATGCCTTTAGGAAGGGAATAATGGTCATTAAAAACACAATACATAGGTTAAAAGGAAGCTCTTGCTTACCTCTTGCTTTTTCTTAAGCTCTTCCTTTAATTCGCCACCTTTGGCTCTTTCCTCTATTTTTCTCCAATTTTTTCATGATTTTCCCTTATTTTTATGGCTTCTGCACAAATTAATAGAGATGGAGGAGAGTTAATTAGTCAATTTCCTAATTTACCCTTGGTTTGTGTAAACAATTACCAAGATGCCATTTGGTTGAATTTCAACCATCCAATTTCTTTTTTCTTTCCTCCACTCTTAATAATTGAACAAGATATGCCTTTGGGAAGGGAATAATGATCATTAAAATTGTCGTCAACCATTTCCTTGAAATATTATATTGAATTTGCTATTTTAACACATGTTAAACTTTTGACTTTTCTAACTTTATTTACTTGAACAATATTGCTTCTTCCTTGATTAATTTAGACTAAGTGTCTAATTCGCTTGCTCGCTTCCTTGTTTGGACGTCCCACACACAAGAAAAAGGGAAAAATATGGGCTGTGGACTTAAATTAGACAAATAACTATTTTTCCTATACATTTTTGCTATTGCCTTGTCAGTTTCGCACCTTGCCTAAAAGCTGCCCAAATTTTCATCAAACTTTAAAAATTCATATATTTATTTATAGATATTCAATTACAATGGTTCTAAAGGATATGTGACCCTTATTAAGTATATTTTTAAGGAAACATATTTTCTTTAGCCACTAGACTCACAACATTCCAGAATTGCCATTTATTGGACACTGCCACATAAACTTGCCAGTTTCACTTGGCTAACTTCAAAAATGCATAACTCTTTATGTATAGCTCCAAATGACTTATCAAATTAAAGCTTGATAAGTCTACTTTTATTTTGAAAAAGTTCACATTTATTGGACATCATTTGATTATCTAAAACCATCATACAACCAAACTACCATGCAGTAAAACACATTGGTAGCTAATGACATTTTACAATTTGTGTTACAAACTTAATCATGTGTGTGTGACCACTAATTGCATTATTTTGTCATTTGATGTACTTTATAATTCACCATTTTTATTCTTGAATATAAGGAATTTTGGTGACTGAAATTTAGGATGTTACATTTCTCCCCCTGTTCAATAAATTTTGTCCTCGAAATTTGAACGTCTATACTTTGGGGATTTTTCTAGACATTTAATCTATCGTTTTAGTGTGCAAGCTCAATAAGTGTGTGACACAAGTCATTATTCAATTCATTTCTTTCTTATGCAAGTTCACCGAGCATGCAACGCAATCATCATATTCTTAGATCTCGAATAGTATTCCATATTTTTCATTCAATATTCGCATTGAACAATCAATGTGCAATATAAACAACTGGCATATAAGATCGTACAGCTGAGGGTCTCTACCCTCAATCCTCAGGTCACTGCCTGTCACATATTTTAATTCATTTGCTAGCCTAAGAAGACACTGGTCTACTAGGTCTTAGGGCCTCTGGACACACTGGTCCATTACAACTTAACTAGTATATAGGATCTTAGAGCTTAAAGACGTTGCCCCATGCAATCTTGCAGGCCGAGTCTTATAGTACAGGTAATCACCCCTATACTTACAATCACCACGGTACTTATTGCCTTGAGCCTCTACTCATAACCATTCTTTAAAACATAATATTATGCCAGCCTAAGGACATGCATGTCTATCAGGTCTTATAGCCTAAGCATATACAGTTCATTATCTTTGCTAAATACATAACGATACTAACAACCTCAGGACATATAGCCCATTAATTATTACTGTCCTATACAAACATGCATATTGGGGCTTACTGCCAACATGAGTGTGTATTTGATTCTAGAAGGCTACAATATTGAGAGTGATTCACCACCATTTTTCCCTACTATACCAGGGTTTATTCGAATCTTGGTTTATATATGTCATCACAAGCCATATAGGTTGTGTGACTATCAACTATACATGTCGTACCCTGTAAACTATATTGGTTTATGTCACTGTACACCACACAGGGTGTAATATTGTTGGTCACACCACCTCAGCACACATGATTTATGACCCACCTTTTGACTGCAATCAACCAGTATAGCGCAAGCCGCTTGCCCATGTCAGGGTAAGAGCCACCTGATCATAGACTGATTAGTCACAACTTTAACATGCTCTGATGGGCTGCCTCGCTACTCAGGGCAAATCATTGTATTCTATACAGGCTATGTTACTATAGATCATATGGATCTAATCAGGATTTGGGATGATCAACATTGGTGTAAATGTTAACCTCTTTAGTTGTCCTCAAATGTTACACATAAATTCACTATGCTTCTATTACCCATTCTGATGTTTCTCACTATCAAATACAATATAGGTGGGGCTGCTGTAACCCCCTTTCTGTAATTATATATGAAATACGAGATTCAAGTGAAATAGAGACCAATAAGACAAAAAACAACATTTATAATCCCTCATCTTCCAGATGGGGAGTCCAGAAAACAGTTCAAAAATATAATCAATCTGGTCTCACATTCACATTTTGAATACAATTACTACACGAAGATAAACATATTCATGATATATCAGAGTACACAATAATATTCCTGGCAATCCCGGGTTCATACCTTCACTAAGATTCATAGGGCACATATGCCCTTTATAATTTCTCAAATGGGGATTACACAATACTTATTCCACAAATACATTCCAATATATCATCTGAGCATATACATCCAAACATATACAATGATACCAACTTATACCGATAACCAACTACCAATGCACTTGCCCTTAAGGAGACCTAGCTGTCCTTGGTTGCTTGCTCCATCTTGATCCACTTACCCTGTCTATACTATTGGTAGGGGAGGGTGAGATTCTAGGGAATCTCAGTAGGAAAACAATACCAATATGCATGCAAGATAAGTGTTTAATGCATGACATACTTGCAATACATAATTCATGTTCACACAATGACATATCAACATGCTCAATGTTCAAACAATATACTCATGGCCATAGCATTAGTTGAAACAGAGCTTCAATCACTCATGTGTGTTTCACATAATCAAGCAAAGCAATAACATGCATCAATATACTAACACGATTATCAAATACATGTAGGAGAGGTAAGTTCCCTACCCTTATTCTGTCCACTTATGCTCCAGCATTGGCTACTCATGATCCGAGTGGATATCAAACCATAATCAGGGCGAATATCCAACCCTATAACCAAATCAAGGACATATGATTATTCACCACTCCAAGGTCCTACTTTCATAACACTTAATGTTGGGTACTCGAGAGTGAAACACAGCGAGTGCACACTCGAGAGCACAAGAACTCTTAGAAGGATGTAATACTAGAGTCTAGAAAACCACACTCAAGTGATAGCCAAATGCTCACTTGAGTACTGAGAAGTGAAACACAGAAAGTAAGAACCTGAGACGAGAGTTCATGGTGTCAAATACACCCGCACTTGAGTGAGAAGAGGCTCACTCGAGTGAGAACTCACAACATTTGCAAGTGAGACAACACTCTTGCCTCTACACACGGAAGTGCAACATGAAACCGAAAGCAGAAAAGACAATTGCACTACCGTACTCGAGTGGAACTCATCACCACTCGAGTAACGTTCATCCTACACTCGAGTGAACCCCAAATCACTTGAGTGATTATATCAGAAACCAGAAAACACAAAAAAACTGACCATACCTCTTAACAATTTCCCAATTGATCCAAATGGACCTAAAACTTCTACCAAATCTACTCCCACACGAAAACATCCAAGGAATTAAATGGAATCAACAGAATTACCAAAATCCCATTCCATTAACATGCTTTGGTTTAGGGAAATATTAAACACCAAATTCCAAACTTACAAAACTTAATCATTTAATCCCAATTACCTTTATATCTTTGAACAACTCACCACAAGATACCATTTTTATGCCAATAACATACCAAACTCCCAATGACACTCATTTTCGAATTTAAGGCTATAATTACAAAAAATTCCTAGCTTTATCAAATGGCATAAAACATAGATAGAAGGATTGGCTTCACCTACTTCCTCAACTTTTTCAAAGACACTTATTGATTCTCCAACTACTAGATTTTCGTGACTCCTCAAATCACCACCAATGGAGAAACTACAACCACCAAATTGAAGCTCTCAACTCAAGGATCAACATTAATGAAGTGAACTTTGGCATTAGAGGTCTTTAACTTACCTTAAATTCCATCTTTTTCTTTCTCTCTCCTAAGCTTTCATGGCTGCCGAAAAATAAAGAAGGGAAAGAGAGAGAAGAGATGAGTGTGAGGTAGGAGATGAAGAATGATGACATCCCCCCAAACCATATTGCTTCAGCAAAAAAGGAGGGGAGAGAGAAGAGAGAAAATATTAAAGTAACCCAAGTTGACTTTTCCATTCCTCCCTCTCTTCACCAACTTGCCACATGTCAGATTGCTATTGGCTCACCCAAAATGAGTCACCAATTAGCTACTCTAATCCCTCCATTAGCCATTTAATCACATATCACATTTTTCTCTTAGCTAGTAATTAATTTCTCTATTAATCACTAACTAATTGCCCAACAATTTCATTATTTCAATTTCTACTAATCATGGCATATTAATTAATATAGCCACAAAACACATAATTATTCCACTTTAATTCAATGATTATTCTCAATAATCATCATTAGCCCTTCATTGAAATTTGGGGCGTTACAGCTGCACTGTTTGCCCATACTTGTTTTACTACCTTTGTTGGATGTCATATGGCTTCCATAGTAACACACGATCATTCATAGAGAATGCGATAATAAATATACCATGCACCATATAATGTAATATAATAATAATACTATAATCATCACAGCAGACTGTGTACATATTTATGGCTAACCACTGTTAGAACCCTTACTTGTCTATACCCTTGTCCTTAGACTGGGTAGTGTGCCCGCTTGGTACTATGTATTATCACAATCGAATGGGGTATATATTTAGGGCTAACTACTGTTAGAATCTCGATATGTCTATACCTCAGTCCTCTAACTGGGCATATCGGTGTACCCTCATGGTACTATGTATCGGTGTACCCGTAGGCATAGTGTATTATATATATTACAGAAGATGGCATACAAAGCATATAGATAATCGCATGGTGTAGGAAAGAAAGTGTCACTACATTGGTCTTTCCTGGATGATATTAGATTTCTAATCTTTCCCTAAAATGTGTTATATTTCTACTATACTTCTCACAGCTCATTACTATAATCCTTGATCATTGATCATTATTTGATGTTCTGTGAATATGGTCATAATTTGTTGTATTTGGTTAGGTCTAACTTCTTGAACCTGCCTAGCATATGTACTTCTTAACCTTACCATCTTTATGTTTCACTATATGGAAATAAAGAAGAAGTCAATTCCACATAAACACAAGGGTATATATGTCATTTAATACTGTTTTAAGTATACATATACGCTTGAAATCACATATTATAGACGTTTACAATTGTCTCCGAAAGCTTACAACATCTTGCAAACTCTAAATTACTGTACAATATGTGCTTGACCTTTTTCCGCACATGTCACCACATATAGTGTGATTTCCCAGGGGGTTACCCATCCTGAGATTTCCCTGGGTTGAGCACGCTTAACTTTTGTGTACCTCTGCAAAAACATGATATTTATATATTTTTATTAATTAATCTTAGACTTTTATGGGAATTAATTAAATATTTTGGGCATAATCAAATGTTAATGTGAGATTTTAGTGAAAGAATAATTTAGAAATTATAGTGGTTAAATTGTTATATTTTTTATTAATATTTGCTATTCCCATTATTCTTTAATTAGGAGCAAAAGATATTACCTTTGTGAATCTAATTTTGTAGATGATAATGTGGCACAACTTGAGTGGTTAAGTTCAAAGATGTTATTTTAGAGCTTAATGAAAGAAAAAAGTGAAACATCACAAGTGCATAATTTATTTTCACATTTTTTCTAAGAGGTGGTAAATAAGTAAGGGCCTTGTTTGGTGGTTGCAATTTTATGCCAAATATTAAAACACATTTTCATCTCCTTATCCAAACATGGCATAACTTATTTAGCCTAGTGAATTGAAGAAGAAAAGGAAGTGGGGACAATTGAGGAAGGGTGGTGGCTGTGTAGTAGAAAGGGAGAGCTAAACTGAAATGACCAATTTAAAGGGGCTGGGCTGAATTAATATCAAGGAAAGTTGACTGAGTGAATAGAGATTTGGACTTGAATGAGAGGAGAGGAGTTGAACTGTAATTGGATTAATTGGAAGAAAGGAAAAGGAGGTGGCTGGTGTGAAAAGGGGGTCGACACAATGAAAAAAAGGAAGCAGCCAAAATGAATTAAAGAAAAGGGCAGCACGAGATGAATAAAGGAGGGAGTTGCTGAATCGATGAGAAAGGAGAGAAAATGGGCTGAAAGGAAATTGAAGAGGAGTTGACCGAATGGATTTGGAAGCAGCTAGAATGAATTGAGAATTGAAGAGCTATTCGGTGATCCTTTGATTTCCATGGCCAATCTTTTCATTATTCATCAAGATTTATCTTTATTTTCTTCCTCCATGAGTAGCTAAAGTCTTGGTGATTTCCTTGAGTTGGGTAATGGTTTGAGCTTCTAAACTTCAATGGAATTCCTTTAAGTTCTCTTCTAGTTCATAATTATAGGACTTGGTTAAGTGTGTAGTTATGATCTAGATTGTTCTATGCCAAATGAATAAACTTGGTGGTTGAGCTGAGAGTTAATTAATTAAGCTTTGTATGATTCAAATTAGGAGTAGGTTGAGTTGTTTATTCCAACTTGGTTAAGTGGATTGTAAATAAGTAAACTGAATACTTTGAACTTTTGTAATGGCAATTACAAACTAGAATTAGAAGTTGATTATTCATCTCCTTGAGTCTGAATTATTTGGTGGTATTTATTTAATTGCTTTGGTAGAATGAATTAAATGATTATTACAAGTATGGAGCTAGTGGTAGCTTAGTTCCATCCTCTTGACTCATATTATAGAATTAAAATCATTAGCAAGCAAGGAAGACTAAAACCTCAACTCAAGGAAATCACATTTCATCATTATTACATTTTATCGAATTTACTTTGCTGTTAGTGTTAATTTCAATTCCATTTGCTTCTTTGTTTTAAAAACCAAAAAATACAAAAATATTGCATTAGCTTAGATTACTTCGTTAGTTTTAAAATCAAAATTCTCAAAATGATTTCAAACAACTTGAAGGTTTTTTTATCACTTTACTATTTAGAAACTTGAAAATTAATTTCCTTATAAGAACAACCTAGGTTGAGCTACCACGCTATATTTTCAAACCTAGTCTTATTTTGAGAACTCACAAGACATGGGTGCATCACTAGCTCTAACTGCTTCTGACCTTTGGTACCCAGTGACTGCCCTTGTCTCAAAAATTGTGCCCACTGTCTCCGGGCATTAAAATACTGTGTATGGACTGCATATCAGTGCCGGTACATACACTAGGACATATACTTTTGATATGCTTCTTGAAGTCCACTAATCTGTCATTAAGATCCCGCTTTATAATCTCGTTCTACCCCCTGACCCCAAAATGTAGTTCTAGGAAGACATACATTACTATGCGGATCCAAATATAGTCTGGGCCTCTAAATCTAGAAAACCCTTCTTATACTATTTTGGGATTAGATTGTCCGAGTACTCTATATGCTGATCTATAAGGTTGTCATGCTATCCGACAGCAGACCTATATATACTCCAGACGTCCGCTCATAGCTCCTGATATACAACTGGATCTGACTTTATCTTATCTGTCTTTGGCTTATCTATCTGACATAGATAAGCCTACTAGTGATTTTGTCCTAAGATGAGGCCTACACTTTGAACTTACTTGGACTAGCTCCCTCGGTGTCTGTGTCATCCTTATAGCACCCATACTCAGGTATGGTAATACTGGCTGCCCTTGGGTATTCACTGTTTCTCTGAGGCTGGTTCACATAAATATTCCATTTCTGTGTATATGTTATGTTACTGTATAATCAAGACCATATCAGTATACTATTCTGTTACAAGAATCGATTACTCTGCCAGAACCGCTTGGGCTCCACTCTACCAAAAATGCTTGGGCTCTGATACTAAAGATGTTAGACCTTTATGTCATTTCCATATTTTTTAGAGTGTTTGCATGCAGTTCGGTGGGCATACAGGAATAGCATAAATATACTGATAATAAGTGCTTGATTACAAGAATTATCCTTATAAATTGTATATAATAATTACAAATAATGTTGCGCACAGGGCTACTAGAGTGTCCAAACCCGTTACAATAGACCGCAGACATCTTCCCCTCTTGGATCCACTACTGTATTGCTTTCGTGCAATTTTCTTCTTTTATCTTAGCACACCTCCTATTTTCATCTATCTAAATGGTTAGTTGGAGGGGGTGAGATTTGGGGGAATTTCAGTAGCAAATAATATTAACAATGCATGCTACATGAATGCTAGTGTATGATATGCTTGCCTTACATTGGCTCATGTTCATATAATGACATTTCTGCATGCTCAATGTTTGATGCAACATATCTACGGCCACAATATAAACAGAAACAAAGCTTCATTCATTCATACATGCTTCACATAATCAAGTAAAGCAATATTGCAAATTAATACACAGCAAACACATCAAATACATGCAAGTTAAATAAGTTTACTACCTTGTGTCTTTAAGTCCTCCTCTTATTCCTTTCCTTTCAACCATTGAAGTTGCTTCTTCTTTGTCACCTCATGGCCCTAGTCCCTAGATAAATAATGACATTATTCGAGCCATGACCAATGAACCTCTAGTATGGCGACACTAGTCCCAAGTACTCAACTTAATCCTTAGAGTTTAAAGAAATTACATTTGGCCCTTTCTTAAATTCTCATGGTAGCCAAAAGCTGCCATTATTTTGACCACAGTTTGAAAATTCATAACTAATTCTATAGAACTCCAATTGGGGTGGTTCAAATTCCTGCTTAAAGATATTTGAGTATATTTTAAAGATAAAATATTACTCAGGTCCAATTCTATCTATAGAATTCTAGAATCACGACCAAAACCACACTGGTCTAGGATTTTGTTTAGATTTATGGTCAAACTTTGAAAAATCATATCTTTCAATCCACTAGTCCAAATGGCTTATAATACATATCAAATTAAAGCTGAGGATGTCTACATGCATCCTATAAAGTATCATAAGGTTTGGTCTAGGTTTAATCATTCAAAAACATGCCATAATAAATATGTTTTTGTAAAACGAATGTGGCAGCACTATTGATCTCTTTCAAAATTCAAGGTTTTCTATCCAACCCTTATAAAATCACAACCATATTATATTCCTACAAAATTTTGCCCAAGTAATTTATTGGAAACCTCAAATTTAGCAAGATCCCAGTCCTTATATGTCCCCTATTCTGACCGAAAAATTAGGTTTCCAAGGCAAGAATTCACCATTTCACAATTTATTTACTATACTTGATTCATATCCTTCCCAAACCTCATATAACCATAAGCATATGAGCAAAGCATCATGAAACCCTAAATACACTATTTGTCTAAAATTATGGCACCAAAGAAAAGACCCAAAAAATTTGCAATGAACAACACAATACATAGGTAAAAAGGATGCTCTTGCTTGCCTCTTGCTCTTTCTTAAGCTCTTCCTTTCATTCTCCACCTTTGGCTCTTTCCTCTAACATTTTTCTCATTTTTTCATTATTTTTCACTTATTTTTATGGCTGCTACACAAATTAATAAAGGGGGAGGAGAGTTAATTGATCAATTTACCAATTTAACCTTGGTTTGTGTAAAAATTACCAAGATGCCATTCAGTTTAATTTCAACCGTCCAGTTTCTTTTCTCTTTCCTCTACTCTTAATAATTGAGCAAGATATGCCTTTGGGAAGGGAATAATGATCATTAAAATATCATCAGCCCTTATCTTATTCGGATATTAACTAGAGTAGCAATGCGTAGTTTGGTGGGCACACAGAAATAGCATAAAAATATTGATAATAAATTCTTGATGACATGAATTACAAAAGGGATTGTACATAATAATTACAAATAATGTAGTCGTATAGGGCTACTTAGGTGTCTAAACCCATTACAATTAAACACAGACATCTTTCTATCTTTGTTCCACCACTATATTCCTCTTGTGCAGTTCTCTTTTCTGCTTTCACCAGTCTAAATGGTTGGTTGGGGAAGGTGAGATTTAGGGAAATCTCACTAGTAAACAATACTGACTATGCATGCAAGATAATGCTTAGTGTATGATATCCTTGCCTATATAAATTTATGCCAATATAATGACATATGCATGCTCAATGTTTTACAATACACTCATGGCCATAGCATAAGTATAAACAGAGCTTCAATCATTCATGTATATTCCACACAATTCATTAAAGCAATATCACACATCAATACACAAGTATACACATATCAAATACATACAAGTAAGAAAAGTTTAACTACTTATTGTCTTGAGTTTTCCTCTTCTACCTTTTCTCTAACCATTGAGGATGGTTCTTCTTTGTCACCTCATGACCCTAGATATATGATCATATTGTAACACCCTAGTTACATTATTCTTATAATGAGTCTTACACAATGAATCTGAACTACTAAGTGATATTTCTTAGCAAATAATTTCAAATCCCAACTCCAAAAATAGGATTCGAACCTGAAGTTGAGTAGGTTTTTCTGAATATTTCAAAAATTTTCACAAACTATCATAAAGTGGTTCGTAATTTCATCGTAACTCATCGTTTCTTAATTCTCTTTATTATCTTGATTAGCATAATTCTTTGCTCATTTTTATGTGTGAAAGGTTTCTTAACTAATAGGCTTGTACCGTGCAATTACCTACTTCTAATTCAATTATCATTCTTGGATAATTCATTCATTCATCATCCGGGGTATACATTTATCCATTGCAAATATATTAATTTATTCTCTTCTTCCTGCAAGTTCTTTCTTGGAACAAGGTCCAGCACTCCTTTTATGTGTTCTATTGCCTATATGGTTGTTGGGGGGGTAGGGTCAGATTCGGGGGAATCTTAGTAGCAAACATTACAGACAATACATGTAAGATTAATGCTAGTGTATGATATGCTTGCCTTATATAAGGTCATGTTCACGTAAAGATATTTTGCATGCTCAATGTTTCATGCAACATACTTATGGGCACAGTAAAAACAGAAACAAAGCTTCATTCATTATACATGCTTCACATAATTAAGGAAAGTAATATATCAAATCAATACACAACATATACATTACATACATGTAAGAAAGTAAGTTCACTACCTTTTGTCTTCGAATCTCCTTTTTGTACCTTTTCTTCCAACCATTGAAATTGCTTCTTTTTTGTCACCTCATAGCCTAGATATGTAGCCATATTATTAGAGTCATGATAAATGAATGACCAATGAGCTACTTTAGTCACTAGGACTTGTCTTTATTCTTTGGGCCCATACTTATCTCCAATTTTAATAGCAAAGGCACCATGGTTGGTTAACCATTAAGTTAAAATATTAGGCCTAATGGGTATTTAATGGGTCTACACTAACTCTATAGGCTTTACTTATCCATTGAACTTCAAATTAATTACCAATTACCCTTACTTTCTTATTGTCCCCTATTCCAGAAAGTTGGCAGATTTTTCACTTAACTTTGAAAAATCATAACTAAATCTAGAAAAATCTAATTATAGTGATTCAAATCCTATGAGGCCCTTATTAAGTCTATTTTAAGGGAAAAATAATAGCCACTACTAATTACAGGGATAATTTTCCTAGATCATCGAACAACACAACTAATCCAGAAAACATTCCAGATTCAATGTCTAACTTCAAAAATTCATATCTCACAATCTACAAGCCCAAATGACACATTATATATTAAAGCTTAGGATGTCTACTTCAATTTTGAAAAGATTCATGGCCATTGGACAAGATTTGATCATTCACAAACTCATCACAAACGGACTGCCTCCAGAAAATGAATTCCGACAGTTTTTAATATAAACTTCCTAAATCATCATTTAAACATAAACATATGATTAAGCCATGATTAGACCTCCAAAAATACCCCTTGGATAAAAATAAATAGTACTCTAACTCTTATAAAACTCATCCAAACAACAAACCAATTGGTTTAAATCGTATCTTATACATACCTCTATCCTATTCTATAACCGGTTCTCGATTTTGATAGTACTCTGGTTGACTAACCAACACAAAACACCTCAGATGAGAAATTTGAGAACATAGAATTAAAACTTACAGTGAGTAGAAGAAGTTTCTTGGCGGATTTATCGGACAATAACGGCATTTCAGGGTCAGAATTGGCTCTGGTATCAGGAAATATTACTATTCCTCCTCCTCTCTTCTTAATTTTTTGTGTGATTTTTTTGCTCTCTTATCTCTTTCCTTTAAGAGCTGGCCGAAATGTCACTAAAAGGGGAGGGAAGGGTTGAAATTTAATCTTGTAATTTGATCTCATCTTAGCTTGCCAAGTGTCACAAGATTGGAGCCTTAGATTGCCATATGTCATCCAAGCCTCACATCTTCTCTTTCTCTCTCTTAGGTGGCGCCAAAATGGTCAGGGGAAGGAAGGGGCCTGACAATTTCCCAGACTCTTAACTTGATGTTTGAGAAACACAAGTACCTGATCAGACCGAGGACCAATGGATTCCCTAGACTAAGGTGCTAGGTGGCATACTTCAGGGATTCCAAACCAAAAGGCATAAAGGTGATGTAATGATGAGGGACACTTGTCACCTCCTCATTTGGCCAACACAAAAGTGACTTTATACTATGTCATCATTAAGAGACACATGTCAAGCTCTTGTTTAGCCAATAAAAAAGTATGCCATCATGAGTCATCATTGCATACTTTATTAGAATTACTTTAATAAAGTTGCTTTATCCATGTAGACTCGGGATTATACTTGGGACCATGGCATGCATACCGCGGCATATCGATGTCTACTTCAAAAACGTAGGGTACATATGTTTGCCCTAAAAATGCCATGTGCACACCTACACTGGCCTATTTCACCCTACTAATCCATCCCTTACCTCATGATATAGCTGGGTGGCGTCTTTTACTAACCTAATGGCATCATATATTTATTATGTTCACCTTTACACCGATACTTTGATCATATTATCTACGCATACTGGGCCCTCTACTCAGTAGGGCTATATCACATAGTCCCCTCTTATCTTTCTATCTCTCGACATTCTTGGTACTCTTCCCAAATTTGGCTTAGTCGTCTACTTGATATAGGCATATCCTTAAGTCTCTAGGCCCAAAATTCAGGATATTACACATATCATTAGAGCCATGATAAATGAGTGACCAATGAAACTACATGGGCCTTTAAGACATGTCTCTTATGTTTGGCCCAATATTTATGACAATTTAACACAAATGCCATAAATTTATAAGTTAACCCAATCTGCTAGTTTTGTTGACCAAATTTTGGAAATTCATAATTAATTCTACAAAAATTCAAATAGGTTGGTTCTAGGTTCTATAAAAATATATTTAAGTCATCTTTCAATGAAAAATATCACAGAGCCCCAATTACAGCCACACATTTCCCAGAAATTTGTCAAACTTAGATTGTTACAAATTTCATTCTAGAATCAAGGTCAAACTTTGAAAAATCATAACTTTCAATTCACTAGTCTAAATGGCTTATATTACCTATCAAATTAAAGCCTATGATGTCTACTTTAATTCTATAAAATTTCATAGCATTTGAAGCAAGTTTGTTCGATTAAAAACATGTCGCAATTTCTCTACCTCCAGAAAATGAATTCAGGCAGATTTAAACATGAACTTCCAAAACCATCATAAAACATCTTTTAACATTATAATCATCATGTTAAACATGATTAATCAAAATTTGGCCAGCACCTCCCTTTAGGGTTTGGCATTCCCAGAATTACAAAATCAACCATAACCATAACAAACAACCTTGATTCAACAAGATAGCAAGGTTTAGTGTGATTACCCTTTCTTCTCTTCTTTCTCTATCTAAAATGCCACCCTCTCCTCCTTGCTTCTCTTGATTTCCTTCTTGCAACAAGTTTTTCCAAAGAGGACATGAAGATTAGAAGAGATGAACAATTGACTGAATGCAAGAACACGTGAGGTTTGCTACCAAACTCACCATGATTTTCTTCTTGAACACTTGGTCCTTCTCTCTTGTGTGTTTTGTGTTTAAAGACTCTTTTTCTTTCCTTTGCTCTTGTTTTGGACGAAAATGAGGCTCTTGAAAGGGATAAGAAATCTCAAAAATATCTCATTCCACCTCCTTAATTATTAATATTTAATTGTAATTAATCACATGTTCTTATTTTATTATTTCTTCTTTCACTTGGCCAAGAAAGCTTCCACATGTCATGTTTTATGTCCAAGTCTTATTTTCCTCTTCCCTTCCTCTTCTTGAACGAAATATGAGCCTTTAGGAGAGGATAAGAAGTCTTGAAAAATATCATCTCCACCTCCTTAATAATATATTATTTAATTGCTAATTTTTGCATGTGTTTACTTTTGACTTTTTAACTCATTTAATTTGGCTAGAAATTATCCTTCTTGATTAATTTTGAGCCAAGTATTTATTTTCTCTTCCCCCTTCTTGTTGGATAAAATGTTGGCCTTCTTGGAGAGGAATGATGATCTCAAAAATATCATCTTGCACCTCCTTAAATAATGATATACAATTGCCAATATTCAGATGTGAAAATTGACTTTTATGGCATCTTTTTCCATATGGCCAAAAATACTTCCTTGTGGCATTATTTGTGGCCAAATATTTATTTCCCCTCTTTTCACTAGTGGAAAAATCAATTTTAACACCGTTTAAAAATGACATTTTAGATCGGTTTCGGATCCGGTCTTAAAAATCTACTACTTTTTAGATTGGTTATAGAACTGGTCTTAGAAAAAATTTTAAGACCGGTTATTTATGAAACTGGTCTTAAAATAATTATTTGTAGACCGATTATCGAAGAAACTGGTCTAAAAAGTTGAACTTTTTAGACTGATTTTAGAGATAACCTGTCTTAAAAGTTCTAATTTTAAGACTGGTTTTGTTAAAAACCAGTCTTAAAAGTTACTTTTAAAAGTTACTTTTAAGACTGGTTCTTCAGAAAACCGGTCTTAAAAGTTACTTTAAAGACTGGTTTTTAATAGAACCGGTCTAATTTTTTTTTTAAATTGTTCCGTTTAAAAGATTTATCCAGCAAGTCATTTCCCTTGTTTTACATTTCACTCAGCAAGTAGCCATTTCAACAACATCCAAATAAGTTCTTCTCTTACACATTTTAACAAACTTCTTATACAAATCACATACATGACAATCTAAAACGTAAGCAGACATAGATTCACCCATATCTATTCATATACATGTAGTAACATAGATGGAAATTAAAAATTAGAACCGCCTGAATAAGATGAATTAGTATCAATGATAGGCGTTGGAAAAAAAGCATCAACAATAGGCAAGAGACTCTTTAACTCAAACTCAGAAAAATTAAGCTCGCTCTTTGTACTTGAGTAGGCCCTTACTTGCCTTTGTCCTATATGAATTTAAATATGCATGCAATAAATAGTTATTCTTCTAGTTTCTAAATAATAAAATAGTACAAGTTTGTAATAGCATTGATTCACACCAAGTTCAATAAAGCGGTGGAACAATGCAGGATTACAGAGAACAACTTAAGAGAAGTATATCCTACTAAAGCTACTGGCCACCACAGTGAACCTAGTAAGAGTGGTACTTCACAGAAGCGAAAGGGACAGGGATCTTCATCTGGGAGTGGTAAAAAGCCCTACCAGTCTGGGAGCCGTGATCAGCAGAGAACTCCTTTTACACCTTGGATCTGTCCTCATTGTAATCAGTCACATCATGGTAAGACTTGTGAGGGTCGAATAATATGCTTTAATTGTAAACGTGTGGGGCATACTGCTGTCGAATGCAAAGAGCCACGACCAGACCAGAGGCCGAAAACTCAGGGCTGAGTATTCGCTATGACCCACGAGGAGGCCCATAAATCTCCTAAGTTGATACAAGGTAAAATTCTTCTTAATGGCTGTTTATTGCAAGTTCTTTTTGACTCGGGTGCAAGTCACTCCTTCATCGCCTATGATTGCATGAAGTACTTGGGAATGCATGTACATAAGTTACCATTTGAATTAGTAGTGTCAACTCCAATGGGTGTTAAGGCCTTAACCACAGAAGCTTGTTTGAGTTGTGTCATAACTGTGGAAGGGCACCAATCTGTTGTAGATCTTATATGTTTGCCGCTTTACCAATTGGAAGTTATTTTGGGTTTTGATTGGTTAACGGCAAATAATGTATTACTTGATTGTGGGAACAAGAGGATAGTATATCCTGTTTCTCAGAGGGCTAAAGTTGTGGATTCTAGTATGAATTTTCTTGCTGCAGCCAAAGCTGAAAAGTATCTTAAAAAGGGTTGCCAGGGTTATATGGTGTTTTTCTCTGTGCAAGTGGAAACTAGCGAAACCTTGAATAATATACCCGTGGTAAATGAATTTCCTGAGGTGTTTCCGGATGATTTGAGCGGATTATCTCTAGAAAGGTAAGTTTAATTTCCAATCGATATTATGCCTGGAACTGGCTCTATATCTAAGGCCCCATATCGAATGGCCCCAAATGAAATGGCAGAGTTAAAGAAACAAATAGAAGACTTGCTTGAAAAAGGGTTCATTAGACCCAGTGTGTTTCCTTGGGGGGCTCCAGTGTTGTTTGTAAAGAAGAAAGACGGGAGTCTTCGATTGTCTATCGACTACAGAGACCTAAATAAAGTTACTATTAAGAACAAGTACCCTCTTCCCCGAATCGATGACCTTTTAGATCAACTATCCAGTTCGTGTGTATTTTTGAAGATTGATATAAGGTCAGGGTATTATCAGCTACGAGTGAAAGCAGAAGATGTTCCGAAGATTGCTTTTTGAAAAAGGTACGGTCACTATGAGTTCTTGGTGATGCCATTTGGGCTAACCAATGCGCCTGCGGTTTTCATGGATTACATGAACCGTATCTTTCGACAATATTTGGATCAGTTTGTTGTTGTGTTTATCGATGACATTCTGATATATTCCAAGAGTATGGAGGAGCATGAGCATCATTTGAGAGTTGTATTGAATACATTGCGTGAGAAACAACTATATGCTAAATTGAGCAAGTGCGAGTTCTGGATATCAGAAGTGAAATTCTTAGGCCATGTTATCTCGCAAGAAGGGGTCTCTGTGGATCCCAATAAAGTGGAAGCAGTACTGGACTGGAAGAGTCCAGAATCTGTGGCGGAAATACGCAGTTTTCTGGGACTTGCTGGTTATTATCAGAGATTTATCCAAAATTTCTCCCGTATTGCGTTGCCGATGACCAAGCTCACAAGAAAAGATCAGCCGTTTGTGTGTGATGAGAAATATGAAAACTGTTTTGTGGAGCTGAAGGAGGTTGACGACGGCACCTGTGTTGATTTTAGCCGATCCCAGTTTGACATACGTTGTGTATTCTGATACCAGTGGGCAGAGATTAGGGTGTGTCCTTATGCAGCAGGGACGTGTGGTGGCCTACGCCTCTCGACAGCTCAAACCTCATGAATTGAACTATCCCACTCATGATTTGGAGCTTGCGGCCATTGTGTTTGCTTTGAAGATTTGGCATCACTACCTGTATGGTGTGACTGTGAAACTGTACTGCGACCACAAGAGTCTCAAATATCTGTATGATCAAAAAGAATTAAACATGAGACAATGCCGCTGGATAGAATTGCTTAAGGACTACGACCTGGATATTAAATATCATCCGGGTAAGGCGAATGTAGTCACTGATGCTCTTAGTCGAAAGACCGTGCTCGTTGTAGCTATGATGATACAAGAAGGGAGATTGATTGAAGACTTTCGTGATTTGAATTTGACAAACCAGATCATCTGTGCCAATTACACTGTTTCTCAAGAGGAGAGTGATCTAAGGGCGGAGATTGAAGAAGCTCAGAGGCAAGATGACTGGATACAACATAATCTGGGCCGAATCGAACAGGGAGAAGTTCCAGGCTATGATATATCGCCTCGTGGATTAGTTCGCTATCAGAAGAGAGTCTGCGTTCCACTTAGAGCAGAGTTGAGGCAGAAAATTTTGGATGAGGCGTACAAGAGCCGATATACTCTTCATCCTGGTATGACCAAGATGTATCATAATCTGAAATCGGTATATTGGTGGCCGGGTTTGAAGAGTGATGTGACAAAATATGTAGCAAGGTGTCTCACTTGCCAGAATGTAAAGATCGAGCACCACAGACCGCCTGGTCTACTTCAGAGTCCTGAAATTCCGGAGTAGAAATGGGAAAGTGTGACCATGGATTTGGTTGTGGGATTGCCCAGGATCAGGAACTATGATGTGATCTGGGTAATAGTTGACCGGTTAACGAAGTCGGCACACTTCATACCGATCAATGCTGGTTATTCTCCAGACAAACTGGCAGAGATATACATATGAGAGATTGTGAAGCTCCATGGTGTACTAAAGAACATCATTTCTGATCGAGATCCCCGATTCACTTCGAGATTCTGGAAAGCGTTGCATGAAGCCCAGGGTACTCAATTAAGATTCAGTACAGCTTATCATCCTCAAACGGATGGACAGTCAGAAAGGACTATACAGACGCTAGAGGATATGTTACGGGCCTGTGTTCTAGACTTCAAAGGGAATTGGGATCGCTTTCTTCCACTTACTGAGTTTGCCTATAACAATAGCTATCATGCAAGCATTCAGATGGTTCCGTATGAAGCGTTGTACGGAAGGAGGTGCCAATCGCCTTTGTGTTGGAATGAGTTATCAGAAAGGAAGCTGTATGGACCGGACCTTGTTGATCAAACCTCATAACATATTCGGATTATTCGTAAGAGGCTTCTTGCAGCGCAGAGTCGACAGAAAAGCTACGCTGATAAGAGAAGACGGCCTCTAGAATTTAAGGTTGGTGACCATGTGTTTCTGAGAGTATCTCCTGTCACCGGTGTTTGGCGAGCAATCAAACGAAAGAAGTTGAGCCCAAGATATATAGGTCCTTTTGAGATTCTTGCGAGAATTGGACCTGTTGCCTATCGAATAGCCCTACCCCCAAACTTGAGCAGGCTCCATGAGGTGTTTCATGTTTCCTAATTGAAGAAGTACCAACCGGATCCATCTCACATTGTTGAATATGAAGAAGTTGAGTTACAAGACAACTTCACATATGCGATAGAGCCAGAACAGATCGTTGATAGAGAAGAATGACGGCTCAGACACCGAAGCATTCCATTTGTGAAGGTGATCTGGAAGGGAATGACTCAGAGGGAAGCAACTTGGGAAGCGGAAACGGATATGCGAAGACGTTATCCAGAGTTTATGGCTCAAGTTGTGTGACAAATTTTGAGGACAAAATTTATTTTACGGGGGGAGAAATGTAATATCCCAAAAAGTGATTAAGGGCTAATGACTTCAAAAGTGGATGTAATTATTGTTGAATAAACACTTTTAGAGAATGTGTAATGGGAATTTGGATATTTTAATGATTCCAATGGATTCCTTGTGAAAATTTATGTGGGAATGATGTTTGGTATGAAAATGGAACCATTGGAAGTAAAGATGCAAAATCTGAAATTCTGTCCAGTGAAACTCTATTCTGGGCAGTCTTCTCGTGTGGATGTTTTGATTAGGAAACTGATGTCATAAAATTATGAAACTTTCCAGTCTTAAATTTCACCTCCCAAGCTTCAAAATGGACATATAATTTGTGCCATTTCGTTTTGGGAAATGGGAGATATGACTGTCCCAAAGTTTGAGGTCTAAAATGGACTCTGTTTTGGGGCAATAATGAAATTTGTGTAATTCTGGACTTTTGTGGTGATTTCTGGTAATGGCTCATATTTTTCCTATAAAGAGGACTTAAATATATTTCATTTGGCTTTGGGATCACCTCATTTTGATTTTTCTAGAATTAGTTATGATTTTTCAAAGTTAGGGCAGAAAATCTGCCAGAATTTCTGAAAAATCCGAAAATGGGAAATTAAACATTATGACATCATCATATTGTAAGATGACATCAACATTGAATTAAAAGCAATTCCACCATCTTTATCAGCCATTCCCGACCCCATTTCAGAAAAAAAAGACGTGAGAGAGAGCTTGGAGAAAAGAGAGAAAAAGAGGAAGAAATCTCGCAAGGTAAGCCAATTTCTCCGACGATCTAGCTCCTAACGCGTATAACTCCGACTCTAAGCTACTCTTCTTTATTCTTTAAGGTTGTGAAGCTCAAAATTTGGTGTTTCAAAGAGGCTAGGGTTCAGCCAAATTTGGGAAAAGCTAGTGGGAGCTTGAGGTAACTTCCAAACTTTCGTATATTGCTTATTCTGGCTGCTGTGGGCAATTTAATCGGTGAAATTTTGCCGAATTGCCATTGGTTTTAAATTATGGAAATTGAGTTTCCTAAGGGTTATGCTGCCCAATTTTGGTTCAAATGGTAGTTATAACCTAATGTAATAGTGAATAAAGTGGTTAGGAGTAGAAAGGAACGCGTTTACGGAGCCGAAATCATAAAACCCCGATTTTCTCCGAATAGCTCATAAATTTCGGCAAGCTCTAGAAATGGGTCTTAGAGTTGGATTTTCAATGATTTGATGGTTCCATTGAGTTCAGGAGTGAAAATTAGGTGGGGATACTGTAACCCCCTGACTTTAAACACATAATTTTAATTCGATAACACATATTTAAATCGGATTACAGACCATTGGATGCTTTAACCTCGTTTTAAACTTTCTGTCTCACAGTAAAATTTTTACAAAACTTTCAAAACTCTTTTTCCCATCCAGGTCTCAATTTCAATATTCGAATATAATTACCTGTGTAGTTAATATACATTCAATCATATCAGAGTGTATAATCGCATCCTTGGCAACTCCCGGGTTCTATGCATAAAAACCTGAAGGTTTATAAGTATATACTAGGAGATTACACAACCAAAATCGAATGTAGTGTTCCTGATTCAGAATATACAGTAATCCCGAGTTCAAAATACATAACCAACATTTCCAATTCAACTATATACCCTTAAGGGTCCTAATTGCTCTGGGTTGGCCACTTCTCCTTTGAGCCACACGCCCTGTTTGAAATGTTAGTCATAGGAAAGAATGAGATTCGAGAGAATCTCAGTAGTAACAAACCACTCACACAATGCATAAACACAAAGCATGTACATAAATCACAAACAGCAGCAGCAGCAGCAATTCATAGATACATGGTTTTCACCACAAATGACAGCACTCACGGCTGTATTCACAATACGACAGCTCTTGCTGTAATCAACATCACGACAGCTTACGCTGTAATCAGTAATCAACATCACGACAGCTTACGCTGTAATCACAATAACGACAGCTTACGCTGTAAACGACAGCTTGCGCTGTAAACGACAGCTATCACCAGCTGTAACCGTAGCAGCATCAGAAATCATCATAAAACAGTGATACAACACACATACAGTGCATTACACAAAGTATAAGAGAGATAGAGTCACTACCTTGTCCTTTCCTGACGTCCTTCGGCGCAGTTGGCTCCCGAGGGCGGCAAATATCGAATCCTACAATTCCAAATGCACCATTTAGACACTTCCATTGTGTTACTTGGGGTTATATGAGTCTATAATGAAAATTTACAAAAATGCCCCCGGGACCCGGCCCTGGCCCGCCGTACCCGGTCCGGTTGCACTTTTCCCGAAATTCTAATCTGGGCTATCCTAACATATTTCCGCCCAAGGAATCCATTTCTGGACTCGGAATTATCAAATTCAATGTAAAATTACAAATTTACCCTTGGCAGCCCTACTTCGAGGGTTTCAGGGGCGTTTTCGTAATTATGCTTTTTCGGCCTTTTCCGAAAAAGTGACCAACTGTAACCCCACCTAATTTTCGCTCCTGAACTCAATGGAACCATCAAATCATTGAAAATCCAACTCTAAGACCCATTTCTAGAGCTGGCCGAAATTTATGAGTTCTCCGGGGAAAATCGGGGTTTTACGATTTCGGCTCCGTAAACGCGTTCCTTTCTACTCCTAACCACTTTATTCACTATTACATTAGGTTATAACTACCATTTGAACCAAAATTGGGCAGCATAACCCTTAGGAAATTCAATTTCCAAAATTTAAAACCAATGGCAATCCGGCGAAATTTCACCGATTAAATTGCCCACAGCAGCCAGAATAAGCAATATACGAAAGTTTGGAAGTTACCTCAAGCTCCTAATAGCTTCTCCTTCACTTGGCTGAAAACCCTAGCCTCTTGAACACCAAATTTGCTTCTCAACACCTTAAATAACATAGAAGAGAAGCTTAGGAACAAGGTTATACGCGTTAGGAGCTAGATCGTCGGAGAAATCGGCTTACCTTATGAGATTTCTCCTCTTTCTCTCTCTAAGAGCTCTCAAACGTCTCTCTCTCTTTTCAGCTGAAACTCACGACAGAAAATGAGAGCTGAAGAAGATGAGAACATATTTAATTCCATGCTGATGTCATCTTTTATTGAGATGATGTCATAATTCCCATTTTCTGATTTTCTGGCAGATTTTTTGCCCAAATTTTGAAAAATCATAACTAATTCTAGAAAACTCAAAATGAGTTGATTCCAAAGCCAAATGAAATATATTTAAGTCCTCTTCATAGGAAAAATATTGGCCATTACTAAAAATCACCACACAATTCCAGAATTACATAAAACTCATCACTGCCCCAAAACAGAGTTCAGTTTCCATCCCATACTTTGGACAGTTATATCTCCTAGTTCACAAAACGAAATGGCACAAATTATATGTCCATTTTGAAGCTTGCGATATGAGCTATAAGACTCAAAAGTTTTAGAATTTTTAGACACCATTTAGTCATTCAAAACGTTCACACAAACGGACTGCCCAGAATAGAATTTCATTGGACAGAATTTTAGATTTTGCATCTTTGCTTCCATTGGTTCCATTTTCATACCAAACATCATTCCCACATAAATTTTCACAAGGAAGCCATTGGAATCATTAAAATATCCAAATTCCCATCACACATTCTTCAAAAGTGTTTATTCAACAATAATTACATCCACTTTTGAAGTCATTAGCCCTTAATCACTTTTTGGGATATTACATTTCTCCCTCCGTAAAATAAATTTCGTCCTCGAAATTTGTCACACAACTTGAGCCATAAACTCTGGATAACGTCTTCGCATATCTGCTTCTGCTTCCCAAGTTGCTTCCCTCTGAGTCATTCCCTTCCAGATCACCTTCACAAATGGAATGCTTCGGTGTCTGAGCCGTCGTTCTTCTCTATCAATGATCTGTTCTGGCTCTATCGCATATGTGAAGTTGTCTTGTAACTCAACTTCTTCATATTCAACAATATAAGATGGATCCGGTTGATACTTCTTCAGTTGGGAAACATGAAACACATCGTGGAGTCTGCTCAAGTTTGGGGGTAGGGCTACTCGATAAGCAACAGGCCCAATCCTCTCAAGGATTTCAAAAGGACCTATATATCTCGGGTTCAGCTTCTTCTTCTTGATGGCTCGCCCAATGCCCGTAATTGGTAATACTCTCAGGAATATGTGATCACCAACCTCAAATTCTAGAGGCCTTCTCCTCTTGTCAGCGTAACTTTTCTGTCGACTCTGCGCTGCAAGGAGCCTCTTACGAATGATCCGAATCTGTGCTGAGGTTTGATCAACCAAATCTGGCCCATAAAGCTTCCTTTCAGATAATTCATTCCAGCATAAAGGTGATTGACACCGTCTTCCATACAACGCTTCATACGGAGCCATTTGGATGCTCGCATGATAGCTATTGTTGTAAGCGAACTCAGCCAGTAGAAGGAAACGATCCCAACTTCCTTTAAAGTCGAGAACACAAGCTCGCAACATATCTTCCAGCGTCTGAATTGTTCTCTCAGATTGTCCATCCGTTTGAGGATGATAAGCCGTACTGAATCTTAGTTGAGTACCTAAGGCTTCATGCAATGCTTTCCAGAATCTCGAAGTGAATTGGGGATCTCGATCGGAAATGATATTCTTCGGTACACCATGGAGTTTGACAATTTCTCGGATATAAATCTCTGCTGGCTTATCCGGAGAGTAACCAGCATCGATTGGTATGAAGTGGGCTGACTTTGTTAATCGGTCCACAATTACCCAGATCGCATCAAAATTCCTGATCCTGGGCAATCCCACAACCAGATCTATGGTCACACTTTCCCATTTCCATTCTGGAATCTCAGGACTCTGAAGTAAACTAGGCGGTCTCTGGTGCTTGATTTTCACTTTTTGACAAGTGAGACACCTTGCAACATATTTGGTCACGTCACTCTTCAAACCCGGCCACCAATACACCGATTTCAGATTCTGATACATCTTGGTCATACCAGGATGAAGAGTATATCGGCTCTTGTGTGCTTCATCTAGAATCTTCTGCCTCAACTCTGCCTTAAGTGGAATGTAGACTCTTTTCTGGTAACGAACCAATCCACGAGGCGATATGTCGTAGCCTGAAACTTCTCCCTGTTCGATTTGAGTCAGATTACGCTGTATCCAGTCATCTTGACTTTGAGCTTCTTCAATTTCCGCCCTTAGATCACTCTCCTCTTGAGAAACAGTGTAATTCGCATAGATGATCTGGTTTGTCAAATTTAAATCACGGAAATCTTCAATCAATTTCCTTTCTTGTATCATCATAGCTGCAACGAGCACAGTCTTTCGGCTAAGAGCATCAGCGACTACATTTGCCTTACCCGGATGATATTTTATTTCCAGGTCGTAGTCCTTAAGCAATTCCATCCAACGGCGCTGTCTCATATACAGTTCTTTTTTATCATATAGATATTTGAGACTCTTGTGGTCGCAGTACAATTCCACAGTCACACCATACAGGTAATGACGCCAAATCTTCAAAGCAAATACAATGGCCGCAAGCTCCAGATCATGAGTGGGATAGTTCAATTCATGAGGTTTGAGCTGTCGAGAGGCGTAGGCCACCACACGTCCCTGCTGCATAAGGACACACCCTAATCCCTGCCCACTGGCATCAGAATACACAACGTATGTCAAACTGGGATCAGGTAAAATCAACACAGGTGCCGTCGTCAACCTCTCCTTCAGCTCCACAAAACAGTTTTCACATTTCTCATCCCACATAAATGGCTGATCCTTTCTTGTGAGCTTGGTCATCGGCAATGAATTAAGGGAGAAATTTTGGATAAATCTCCGATAATAACCAGCAAGACCCAGAAAACTGCGTATTTCTGCCACAGATTCAGGCCTCTTCCAGTCCAGTACTGCTTCCACTTTACTGGGATCCACAGAGACCCCTTCTTGCGAGATAACATGGCCTAAGAATTTAACTTCTGATAGCCAGAACTCGCACTTGCTCAATTTAGCATATAGTTGTTTCTCACGCAATGTAGTCAATACAACTCTCAAATGATGCTCATGCTCCTCCATACTCTTGGAATATATCAGAATGTCATCGATAAATACAACAACAAACTGATCCAAATATTGTCGAAAGATACGGTTCATGTAATCCATGAAAACCGTAGGCGCATTGGTTAGCCCAAATGGCATCACCAAGAACTCATAGTGACCGTACCTGGTCCGAAAAGCAGTCTTCGGAACATCTTCTGCTTTCACTCGTAGTTGATGATACCCTGACCTTAGATCAATCTTCTAAAATACACACGAACCGGATAGTTGATCTAAAAGGTCATCGATTCAGGGCAGAGGGTACTTGTTCTTAATAGTAACTTTATTTAGTTCTCTGTAGTCGATACACAATCGAAGACTCCCGTCTTTCTTCTTTACAAACAACACTAGAGCTCCCCAAGGTGACACACTGGGTCTAATGAACCCTTTTTCAAGCAAGTCTTCTATTTGTTTCTTTAACTCCGCCATTTCATTTAGGGCCATCCGATATGGGGCCTTAGATATAGAGCCAGCTCCAGGCACAATATCGATTGGAAATTGAACTTCCCTTTCTGGAGGTAATCCGCTCAAATCATCCGGAAACACCTCAGGAAATTCATTTACCACAGGTATATTATTCAAGGTTTCACCAGTTTCCCCTTGCACAGAGAAAAACACCACATAACCCTGGCAACCCTTTTCAAGATACTTTTCAGCTTTGGCTGCAGCAAGGAAATACATACTAGAATCCACAACTTTAGCCCTATAAGAAACAGGATATACTATCCTCTTGTTTCCACAATCAAGTAATACATTATTTGCCGTTAACCAATCAAAACCCAAAATAACTTCCAATTGGTAAAGCGGCAAACATATAAGATCTACAACAGATTGGTGCCTTTCCACAGTTATGATACAACTTAAACAAGCTTCTGTGGTTAAGGCCTTAACACCCATTGGAGTTGACACTACTAATTCAAATGGTAACTTATGTACATGCATTCCCAGGCGCTTCACGCAATCATAGGCGATGAAGGAGTGACTTACACCCGAATCATATAAAACTTGCAACAGATGGCCATTAAGAAGAATATTACCTTGTATCAGCTCAGGAGATTTACGGGTCTCTTCGTGGGTCATAGCAAATACTCGGCCCTGTGTCTTCAGTCTCTGGTCTGGTCGTGGCTCTTTGCAGTCAGCAGCAGTATGGTCCACACGCTTACAATTGTAACATATTATTTTGCCATCACATGTTTTACCCTGGTGTGGTTGATTACAGCGACGACAAATCCACGGTGCAAAATATGTTCTTTGCTGATCACGGCTCCCAGACTGGTAGGGCTTCTTACCACTTCCAGATGAAGATCCTTGCCCCTTCCGCTTCTGTGAGGTAGCACCCTTACTAGGTTCATTGCGGTGGCTAATAGCTCTGGCAGGATACAATTCTCTCAAGTTGTTCTCTGTAATTCTGCACTGTTCAACCGCCTTGTTGAACTTAGTAAATTGGTGAGTAGCTAGGCGTTTCCTCAACTCTCGCCTCAGACCACGAATGAGCATATCATAACTCCATTCTTCGTCATCCTTGTACCGGAGGTAAGAGGAGTACAGAGCTAACCGAACAAAACGGGACAAGTAATCATCGAAGCTCTCTGTGTCCCCTTGTCAGATATTCAGAAACTCCGTCTCCTTCTCGAGTCTCACTGATTTGGGAAAATACTTCTCGTTGAACTCTTGTTGAAACAGTTCCCAAGTCAATGGCATTTCTTTGCTCTTCAATGTTAGGGCGATATTCCGCCACCAACGGTCTGCATCCCCTTCGAGCTTGTAAACAGCCAGCCGTGGCTTCAAATATTTTCTCCAGCCTGTTCATCCAATCTTCGGCTGCCTGAGGGTCAAACCTTCCTCTGAACGCCGGAGGTAGATGCTTGCAGAACTTGGTGACCCAAAACTGAAGGTCTCTGTCCTCTCTGAGCGGCATCCCATATGATTCTTGATTTGGAATAGCACGAGGTGGGGATTCTAGTGGTCGTGCTGATCCTTCTGCAGTGTCCTCATGTCGAGTTTCTTCTTGAGTTTCCTCTGGAGTGGACTGAACTGGACCTTCCTTGTTCTTCACTTTCTCTGCTCTGAGCTCTTCTCTCAGCTCAGTTATCATATCCCGCTGATCTTTGATTAGACCCATTAATTCCTGCATTGCATCCGGTGGGTTATCCTTGACGACCTCCACCTCTGGGTCTACACGCGGAATATTGAGGCGTCCTCTAGTTTTCTTCATTCTACAAACAACTTGCCCCATTAATTTAGCAGAGATAGTATGCACATATAGTCACAAAACTCATATATATCCATGTCAATAAAACATACATGTGCATACACAACAATCATTCACAGATATCCGTACTACTATCTAAGGGATCTATCCTAGCTACCTCTACCCTTGCCAGGAACTACAGCTCTGATACCAAAATGTAACCCCCTGACTTTAAACACGTAATTATAATTCGATAACATATATTTAAATCGGATTAGAGACCATTGGATGCTTTAACCTCGTTTTAAACTTTCTGTCTCACAGTAAAATTTTTACAAAACTTTCAAAACTCTTTTTCCCATCCAGGTCTCAATTTCAATATTCGAATATAATTACCTGTGCAGTTAATATACATTCAATCATATCAGAGTGTATAACCGTATCCCCGGCAACTCCCGGGTTCTATGCATAAAAACCTGAAGGTTTATAAGTTACACTAGGAGATTACACAACCAAAATCGAATGTAGTGTTCCTGATTTAGAATATACAGTAATCCCGAGTTTAAAATACATAACCAACGTTTCCAATTCAACTATATACCCCTAAGGGTCCTAATTGTTCCGGGTTGGCCGCTTCTCCTTTGAGCCACACGCCCTGTCTGAAATGTTAGTCATAGGAAAGAATGAGATTCGAGAGAATCTCAGTAGTAACAAACCACTCACACAATGCATAAACACAAAGCATGTACATAAATCACAAACAGCAACAGCATCAGCAATTCACAGATACATGGTTTTCACCACAAACGACAGCACTCACGGCTGTATTCACAATACCACAGCTATTGCTGTAATCAACATCATGACAGCTTACGCTGTAATCAGTAATCACAATAACGACAGCTATCACAAGCTGTAACCGCAGCAGCATCAGAAATCATCATAAAACAGTGATACAACACACATACAGTGCATTACACAAAGTATAAGAGAGATAGAGTCACTACCTTGTCCTTTCCTGACGTCCTTCGGCGCAGTTGGCTCCCGAGGGCGGAAAATATCGAATCCTACAATTCCAAATGCACCATTTAGACACTTCCATAGTGTTACTTGGGGTTATATGAGTCTATAATGAAAATTTACAAAAATGCCCCTGGGACCCGGCCCTGGCCCGCCGTACCCGGTCCGGTTGCACTTTTCCCGAAATTCTAATCTGGGCTATCCTAACATATTTCCGCCCAAGGAATCCATTTCTGGACTCGGAATTATCAAATTCAATGTAAAATTACAAATTTACCCTTGGCAGCCCTACTTCGAGGGTTTCAGGGGCGTTTTCGTAATTATGCTTTTTCGGCCTTTTCCGAAAAAGTGACCAACTGTAACCCCACCTAATTTTCGCTCCTGAACTCAATGGAACCATCAAATCATTGAAAATCCAACTCTAAGACCCATTTCTAGAGCTGGCCGAAATTTATGAGTTCTCCGGGGAAAATCGGGGTTTTACGATTTCGGCTCCGTAAACGCGTTCCTTTCTACTCCTAACCACTTTATTCACTATTACATTAGGTTATAACTACCATTTGAACCAAAATTGGGCAGCATAACCCTTAGGAAATTCAATTTCCAAAATTTAAAACCAATGGCAATCCGGCGAAATTTCACCGATTAAATTGCCCACAGCAGCCAGAATAAGCAATATACGAAAGTTTGGAAGTTACCTCAAGCTCCTAATAGCTTCTCCTTCACTTGGCTGAAAACCCTAGCCTCTTGAACACCAAATTTGCTTCTCAACACCTTAAATAACATAGAAGAGAAGCTTAGGAACAAGGTTATACGCGTTAGGAGCTAGATCGTCGGAGAAATCGGCTTACCTTGTGAGATTTCTCCTATTTCTCTCTCTAAGAGCTCTCAAACGTCTCTCTCTCTCTTTTCAGCTGAAACTTACGACAGAAAATTAGAGCCGAAGAAGATGAGAACATATTTAATTACATGCTGATGTCATCTTTTATTGAGATGATGTCATAATTCCCATTTTCAGATTTTGTGGCAGATTTTTTGCCCAAACTTTGAAAATATCATAACTAATTCTAGAAAACTCAAAATGAGGTGATTCCAAAGCCAAATGAAATATATTTAAGTCCTCTTCATAGGAAAAATATTGGCCATTACTAAAAATCACCACACAATTCTAGAATTACATAAAACTCATCACTGCCCCAAAACAGAGTTCAGTTTCCATCCCACACTTTGGACAGTTATATCTTCTAGTTCACAAAACGAAACGGCACAAATTATATGTCTATTTTGAAGCTTGAGATGTGAACTATAAGACTGGAAAGTTTCAGAATTTTTAGACACCATTAATCATTCAAAACGTTCACACAAACGGACTGCCCAGAATAGAATTTCACTGGACAAAATTTTAGATTTTGTATCTTTGCTTCCATTGGTTCCATTTTCATACCAAACATCATTCCCACATAAATTTTCACAAGGAAGCCATTGGAATCATTAAAATATCCAAATTCCCATCACACATTCTTCAAAAGTGTTTATTCAACAATAATTACATCCACTTTTGAAGTCATTAGCCCTTAATCACTTTTTGGGATATTACAGTTAGAGTTGATCACTTTTTCGGAAAAGGCCGAAAAAAGCATAATTACAAAAACGCCCCTGAAACCCTCGAAGTAGGGCTGCCAAGGGTAAATTTGTAATTTTACATTGAATTTGATAATTCTGAGTCCGGAAATGGATTCCTTGGGCGAAAATATGTTAGGATAACCCAGATTAGAATTTTGGGAAAAGTGCAACCGGACCGGGTACGGCGGGCCCGGGCCGGGTCCCCGGGGGCATTTTTGTAAAATTTCATTATAGACTCATATAACCTCAAGAAACACTATGGAAGTGTCTAAATGGTGCATTTGGAATTGTAGGATTCGATATTTGCCCTGTTCGTGAACGACCCGTGCCAGAGCACGTTCGGAAAGAACCAGGTAGTGACTCCTCTCTTATACTTTGTGTGAAACATTGTATGTATGTTTGTCTTGCATTGAGAATACATTGGGACATTGTGACATTGTGATGCTTTGTGATCGCAGCGAAAGCTGACGCCTAGTGAATACTTTGTGAATACATTGAGATCGCAGCGAAAGTTGACGCTTAGAGTTTACAGCCATGAGTGCTATCGTTTGTGGTGTGAACCACGTTACATTGTGATGCTGCTAACATGACCTTATATGCTTTGTGTTTATGCACTGTATGAGTGATTTGTTACTACTGGGATTCTCTTGAATCTCATTCTTTCCAATGACTAACATTTCAGACAGGGCTAGTGGCGCTAAAGAGAAGCGGGCAACCCGGAGCGATTAGAACACCTTCGAGCTATATTTGATTGTAAGGTGTTGGTTATCTTCTTTTGAACTCGAGATTACTGTATATTCTGAATCAGGAATACTACATTCGATTTTGGTTGTGTGATCCCCTAGTGTATACTTATAAACCTTCAGGTTTTTATGCATAGAACCCGGGAGTTGTCGGGGATGCGGTTATACACTCTGATATGATTGAATGTATATTAACTGCACAGGTAATTATATTCGAATATTGAAATTGAGACCTGGATGGGAAAAAGAGTTTTGAAAGTTTTGTAAAAATTTTACTGTGAGACAGAAAGTTTAAAACGAGGTTAAAGCATCCAATGGTCTCTAATCCAATTTAAATATGTGTTATCGAATTATAATTACGTGTTTAAAGTCAGGGGGTTACACTTGGCCCTTGAAACCTGGGCCCATAATTGTTATGGCCTGTTGATGAGGTCAAATGCTAGCTTTCATAAAAACGTACGATTCTACAATAATGCAATTCAGGAAGTTGTGCCTTCAAATTCAAGTGATCCTTTGCAAATTCCAATTGGACCAACCACAAGAGCAAGAGCCAAACAAATTAAGGAAGCATTAAATGGGCTAGTGCAAGATACTAGGACAAAGCAAGTAGCAATCGGATCAAAGCTGGACAAAAATGAAGAAAATGTCACTAACTGCATATGGGCTACAAATGGAGATATTGATCAAGTTTTGGGCTTAAAGACTTGAAATTCAAGAGTTTGTATCTAGTACTACACATGGGAGGACTCACTTGGGCTTAAATAAGCACATTTTGGTCTTTAAATACTGATTATATTTTATGGATTTTTTTGTGAAAAAATTATTAAATATGTTGGCATATTGGACTTTTGGGTTCCTAGCACATTTTATTAAACTTCTAGTTGCTATTTTCTAAGTTGCAATTATTGTAATTAGGTCATACTTCCCTATAAATACTTAGTGCTTCTTCATTTGTAAGACATACTTAAGACTTGATTGATGAATGAAAGTTGTACTTCTGTACTTTGTTTCTTGAGAGTGAATTCTCTCTAGGGTTCTTCTTAGAACTAACAGAGTTATCAAGGCTTGATTAACCTTGTGGCATCTTTGAACACTTCAGGTCCTTGTGCTTTCATGTTCAAGGGTTTAAGTAGATTGTTGATCAATGTTTACCTTTCCTGGGGTGCGTATAACTCAGATTGGTTGTGGGTTTACTCCATCTTGGTATAAGAGCTTTAGATCTAAACTCAGGTCATATCTATTTGTTCTTTGTTTCCATTTTTGTTTTAAGTGTTGTGCTTTATTCTTGTGTTTGTTTGTGTCCAGATTTGTTGCTTAAGTTTATCAAGCTTTTCTTTGTGTTTTCTAATATTTAGTGAGTCATTTTCATAGTTCAAAATCTCTTCTTTCATCTTGGTTTGGAATTATTTCAATCCAATTTGTCATTTGTGAGTTCTATCCATTTTAATCTAGTTCTATTTTTCTAAAAACTTTCTGTGTCTGTTCATCTTCATTGTTCCAGAACGTTATAAAATATTTTGTCTTTGTTTGACCACTTTTGCTTTGTGTTTTCCATCATTCAATAGGTCATATTCTGTCATTTTGTTTGTTTTGATTGCATCTCAGTCCAAAATTTCCACAGTGAGTTATAGTCTTTTCAAAACATACGCTTTTCTAAAAGTTATGGGTTCAGATTGCTTGTGTTGTGTTGTTTGTGAGATATTTTATATTCTTTTTAAAATTTAGTAGAAAAAGAAAAGAAAAAAACTAAAAAAAAAAATACTAGGGAAAAAAGGGAAAACAACAAGTGTTGTGCTGGAAGTGTTTTGAGCAAAATCTATTGTCATACCTAGAATTTGCTTTAATCTGTGAAGACTGTGTCACTTTAACTCTTGATTTACCTTAATTTCCTTTTATAAAAATCACTTTGATATTTCATATTTCTAAGTGTTGTGTTGATTTCTACAAGTTGTGATTGCATTGATTAAATTGCTTAGTTCTTTAAAGAGCCTCAAGAGGAATCTAAGAGTGGAAAAAGGTAAGAGTGAAATACATCAATTTAAAAGCCAAGTTTGAGTGAAACACGAGTTGAAAGTGACATTCTTGAGGGAAACATGTGAGGAATTTGTGAGGAAAATTATTTCTCTAACATCTTTCGTGTATATACAATGTCTAATGCAAAAGAAACATCTGGTGGTAATCCAATGAATCTTGATAACCGCCTCTTGGCAATGTAGCAATATTTTACACGCATGAATGTTGTTGTTGGAGAAATAAGGGAAAGGATGGATAGGGAAGATGAATGGATTGCAAACCTGCAAAGAGTTTAACAAAATCCTAGAAAGCACAATAGGCAATAGGATACTTCTATGGATAAATTTGAATCTGAGAATGATGTGCTTAGTGGTGCTAGTGAGAAAGATTTTGAATTTGAATATGAAATAGGCATAGAGGAAATAGGAGGTATGGGAGAGGACAAGGCAGAAATATTCCTAGGGAAAGAAATAGAGTTGATGGGAGCCTTGGGAGCATCAAAATGAAAATATCACCTTTCCTAGGTAGGAGTGATCCTGAAGCATATTTAGACTGGGAGAAGAAGATAGAAATGACTTTTGAGTGCCATAATTATTCTGAGGCTAAAAAGGTGAAGTTGGCAGCAATAAAATCCACTGATTATGCCATTGTTTAGTGGGATAAATTGGACAATAATAGCAGGAATAATGGTGAGAGGCCCATAGCAACATGGAGGGAAATGAAAACTCTAATGTGGAGGAGATTTATTCCTAATCATTACTATAGGGAGCTTTATCAAAAGTTGCAGGCCCTTAAATAAGGCTCTAAGAGTATGGAGGAATATTATAAAGAGATGGAGTTAGATTTGATACGAGCTAATGTGCAAGAAGAAAGAAAGGCTACAATGGTTCATTTCCTGAATAGGCTTCACAAAGAAATTGCTGACATAGTGAATTGCAACATTATGTGGAGTTGGAGGACATGGTGCATATGGCAATTAAGGTGGAAAAGCATCTCATGTGTAAAGGTGCTTCAAATTCCATTCTAGATCAAGTTCTTCTCAAAAATAGATTTGGAATAATGGAGAAAGAGGTTTCCGAAAGGAGGCAACTAAAAGCAAAGAAGAAGCTATATCAAAGAGCAAAGGTAAATCTAATTCCTAAACTTCTAGAAATAAAGATATAAAGTATTTCAAGTGTTTGGGTATAGGTCATATAGCTTTTCAATGCCCCAACAAGAGAGTCATGATTCTGAAAAATAGTGAAATTGTGACTGAAAGTGAGAGTAAACATGATTCCATGACCTTACTTGAAGATGCTAGTGATGATAGGGTTGAATATTCTATGGAAGGAAAATGCCTTATGGTTAGAAGAGCTTTGAATTGCCAAATAAAAAAAGATAAGATGAATTAGCAAAGGGAAAACATTTTCCATACTCGTTGCCTCATTAATAACCAGGTTTGTAGTTTGATCATTGATAGTGAGAGTGTAACAAATGTTGCAGGCACTATATTGGTTGAGAAATTGAATTTGCCTACTATTAGACGCCCTAGACCATATAACCTGTAATGGTTGAATGAATATCGGGAAATTAAAGTTGATAAGCAAGTTCTTGTTTCATTTTCAATTGGCAAATACTATGATGAAATATTGTGTGATGTTGTCCTTTCCATGCTGCACATATACTTGGAAGACCAAGGGAGTTTGCTAGAAAAGTAAAGAGGGATGGGTTTACAAATAGATATTCTTCTGTAATGAATAGCAGACCTATGGCTCTTATACTATTGACTCTAAAGTAAGTCTATGAGGATCAACTCAAGATGAAAAGAGAGAGATATAAGACAAAGAGTGATATGGAAAGTGAGAAAAGTGAGAGAGAGAAAAGAAAAGAGAGTGAAAATGAGAGAAAATCTAAAACTTTTAAAAAATAAATCCAAGGAAAGGAAATAAGTGAAGAGAGAAAAGAAAAGAAGAAAATGAGTTTTTATGCAAAATAAAATGAAGTAAGGAGTGTTTTTCTAGTTGAAACACACTTGCTTCTCCTTATTTACAAGAAATCCTTTTTGAATACTAATGACATTAACTCTTCCTTTTCTAGGGTTGTTGGTTCTTTGTTGCAGGAATTTGATGATGTGTTGTCTAAAGAAATTCCACTAGGTTTACCACCTATTAGAGGAATTGAACACCAAATTGATTTCATTATTGGAGCAATAATTCCTAATAGGCCAGCATGTAGAAGCAATTTTGAAGAAACAAAAGAGCTTCAAAAGCAAGTAGGAGAGCTAATGGCAAAAGGATATGTTAGAGAAAGCTTGAGCCCTTATGCAGTTCTAATACTTTTAGTTCTAAAGAAATATGGAACTTAAATGATGTGCATTGATTGTAGAGCTATCAACAATATCATTGTAAGGTATCACCATCCCATTCCTAGATTAGATGCTATGCTTATTAAATTGCATGGTTCATTGTCTTTTCTAAGATTGATTTGAAATCTAGATACCATCAAATTAGAATAAGAGAAGGGGATAAGTGGAAATTTGCTTTCAAGACCAAACATGGATTCTATGAATGGTTAGTTATGCCATTTGAGTTAACTAATGGACCTAGCACTTTCATGAGATTAATGAACTATATTTTGGGTAATTTCATAGGGAAATTTGTCATGGTTTATTTTGAAGATAATTTGATTTATAACAAGAATTTGGATGAGCATTTGAATCATTTGCATAGTGTACTTGATGTTTTGACGAAAGAAAAACTATTTGCAAATCTGAAAAAGTGTGATTTTTGCATGGATAAAATTGTTTTTCTTGGTTTTATGGTGAGTGCTAAAGGAATAAAAGCTGATGATGAAAAGATGAGAGCTATAAAAGAATGGCCAACACCTAAAAGCATAAATGAGATGAGAAGTTTTAAGGTTTGGCTAGTTTTTATAAACGATTTGTGAAGGATTTTAGCATAGTTGCTGTACCACTCATTGAGGTTATTAAAAAGTCTGTTGGTTTTAAATGGGATAAAGCATAAGATGATGTATTCATTGAACTTATGGGAAAATTATCTTCTGCACCTGTATTAATATTTCCTGATTTTAGCAAAACTTTTGAGATTGAATGTGATGCATCTGGAGTTGGGATATGAGCTATTTTAATACAGGAAGGAAAGCCAATTGCCTATTTTAGTGAAAAGCTAAATGGAGAAGCCTCGAAGTATCCAACTTATGACAAAGAGCTTTATGCGCTTAAATGAGCATTGGTGAATTGGCAACACTACCTTTGGCTAAAACAATTTGTGATCCACGCTAATCATCAATCCTTGAAGCATATTAAAGGTCAAGGTAAGTTGAACAAGAGACATACAAGGTGGCTGAAATTTATTGAGACATTTCCATAAGTCATTAAATATAAGAAAGGTAATGAGAATGTGGTTGTTGATGCATTTTTTAAAAGGTATACTCTTCTTTCTTCTCTTAATAGTAGGTTGCTTGGCTTTAAATATATCAAGGAGTTGTATGCAAATGATGCTGATTTTGCTGAATTGTTCCTTGCTTGTGAAAAGAAAGCGTTTGATAAATTTTACAAAGTTGATGGGTACATGTTTAAAGAAAATAGATTGTGTGTGCTTCAATGTTCATTGCGTGAATTGCTTGTGAGAGAAGCACATAGGGGAGGCTTAATGGGTCACTTTGGTGTGAAAAAGACTTTGGATGTTTTGCATGATGTGGAAAGAATTTGTGCTAAATGCATAATATATAAAAAGGCTAAATCTAGAGTTTTGCCACATGGTTTGTATAGTCCTTTACCTATACCTAGTAAACTTTGGGTTAATGTATAAATGGATTTTGTTTTGGGCTTGCCTAGGTCAAAAAGAGGAATGGATTCCATATTTGTGGTTGTTGATAGATTTTCTAAAATCGCACATTTCATTGCATGACATAAAATTGATGAAACCACATACATTGCTGATGTGTTCTTTAAAGAAATTGTGAGGCTTCATGGAGTCCCTAAAAGTATTATTTTTGATAGGGATACCAAGTTCTTGAGTTATTTTTGGAGAGTTTTATGGGGAAAGCTTGGTGCTAAATTGTTATTTTTTATTGCTTGTTATCCACAAACTAATGGATAAACTGAAGTTGTTAATAGAACCATGTCTCAATTACTTAGAATTGTGATTCATAAGAACTTGAAAAATTGGGAAGATTGCTTGCTATTCATTGAATTTACATATAACAGAAGTATGCATTCATCTATTGATTATTCTCCTTTTAAAATAGTGTATGGTTTTAATCTACAAACTCGTTTAGATTGATTACTATTGCCTATTGATGAGAGAGCAAGTCTTGATTGGAAAAAGAAAGTTAAAATAGTATAGCAACTTCATCAACGTGTGAAACAACAAATTGAAAAGAAAAATGATCATTATGCATCCAAGGCCAACAAATGAAAAAGGTGTGTTCTTTTTGAACTTGGAGATTGGGTATGGCTAGATATGAGAAAAGAAAGATTTCTATCTTAAAGAAAATCAAAATTAGCTCCAAATGGAGATGGTCCATTTCAAGTGCTTGAAAGAATGAACGATAATTGTTACAAGATTGATTTTCCTGGTGAGTATTTTGTTCATGCTAGTTTTAATGTAGCTGATTTATGTTCTTTTGATGCAGGTGAAGATTCGAGGACGAATCCTTTTGAGGAGAGAGGGAATTATGAGATTCAGTAAGTTGTGCCTTCAAATTTAAGTGATCCTTAGCAAATTCCAAGTGGACCAAGCACAAGAGCAAGAGCCAAACAAATTAAGGAAGCATTAAATGGGCTAGTACAAGATACTTGGACAAAGCAAGTAACAATCGGATCAAAGATAGAAAAAAAAATGCTGAAAATGTCACTAACTTTATATGGGCTACAAATGGAGATATTGATCAAGTTTTAGGCTTGGAGACTTGAAATTGAAGAGATTGGACCTAGTACTACACATGGGAAGACTTATTTGTGCCTAAATAAGCACATTTTGGCCGTTAGATGTTGATTATATTTTGTGGATTTTTTTTTGTGCGAAAATTATTAAATATGTTGGCAGCTTTGACTTTTGGGTTCTGTAGTACATTGTGTTAGACTTTTGGGTTTTCTAGAACAGTGTAATAGACATTTGAATTGCCTAGCGCATTGTATTAAACTTTTGGGTTTCCTAGCACACTGTATTAGACTTCTAGTTGCAATTTTTGAAGTTACAATTATTGTAATTAGGTCATACTTCCCTATAAATACTTGGTGCTTCTTCATTTGTAGGACATACTTGAATTTGATTGTGAATGAATGTTGCACTTCTGCACTTTGTTTCTTAAGAGTGGATTCTCTCTAGGGTTCTTCTTAGAACTAACAGACTTATCAAGGCTTGATCAACGTTATGGCTCCCTCCAAACCTAAAGCCTAACTGTTGCTCCCTGGAAACGACACCAAAATTATTGTACGCTTCTGTTGCTAAAGCAATCAAATAAAATAGGTCACAGTTAATAAGCATTTTAGGGTCAGCCTAGGTCATTCTCCCAAGGAGCAAGCTGTGGGTTTTCTTTAGGATTAATTTTTTTAAGTGACAAAAGATACAATGCAATGGTCCTAAACTAAAATGCATGATTCTACTACCTAAATGCAATTAAACTAATTAATTGTAAGATGCCAATGACTGTAAAATCTATATGAGAATAGGATTATTCTATATGAATTTGAATGCAATTTTTGAGGGGGTTTTGTGAAAGAAGAATTAAAATCCTAAACAAAGAGATTAACTAAAAGTAAGACAAACAACAATGATTTAATTCAGTTATGATGATGAAGGAGACAATTTAGGATTCACGTGGACTTAACTTTCTTAACCCAAATTAATTTATTAGACCAAAGAGATGTTGATGAAAGGTTGAAAATAATAAATTGAATCACCTAATTGAAATATGGAAAACCCTTAATCTCAATATCACATATTTCACTAGAAAACTCATAATGAAATAAGTGGTGGTTAGTTAAACCCATTAAAACCAATCACAAATAATTTCAAATTAATTTTGGAAATCATGTTTACCATTGTCTAATTAAACACTTAGACAATTCATAAAGCATTTGATTAGAAAAATCATCTAAGGGTAAATATGTTAACGCAAGTGTTTTAATCCTACTCAACTGATCAGCTACCATATTTTCTGCACCATTCTTATCATAAATTGCCACATCAAGCTCTTGTATTAGTACCCCAACTGATGAGGTGGGGTTTGGAGTCTGATTTTTTGAGCAAGTATTTGATAGCTGCATGATCTATAAAGACAATCACCTTTGTGTGAAGGATGCAGGATCAAATTTCTCTAGTGCAAAGATGATTAGAAATAGCTATTTCTTTGTGGTATGGTAGTGAGCCTGAGTAGCATTTAATGTTTGAGATGCATATGCTATGATATGTTGTCTCTTTTGTACTCTTTGGGCAAGAACTACACCTAATGCATAGTATGAAGCATTACATAGAAGCTCAAATGGTAGGCTCCAGTTAGGTGGTTGAATAATGGGGGTGTATTGAGTCTCTTCTTTAATTCATCCCATGTATACCTACAAGCATCATCAAAAACAAAACCCACACCTTTCTACAATAAACAAGATAATGGCAATGTTATCTTACTAAAATCCTGGATGAATCTTCCAAAAAATCCTGTATGCCCAAGAAAAGAGCGTATATCTTTCACACAAGAGGGATATAGGAGAGATAAAATGATATCAACCTTAGCTTTATCAACCTCAATTCTATCATGTGAAACAACATGGCCCAAAATAATTGTAACCTCCTGACTTTAAACACGTAATTATAATTCGATAACACATATTTAAATCAGATTAGAGACCATTGGATGCTTTAACCTCATTTTAAACTTCTGTCTCACAGTAAAATTTTCCCAAAACTTTCAAAACTATTTTTCCCATCATGGTCTCAATTTCAATGCTCGAATATAATTACCTGTGCAGTTAATATACATTCATTCATATCAGAGTATATAACCAAATCCCCGGCAACTCCCGGGTTCTATACATATATAATCTGAGGTCTATGAGTATCCACTAGGGGATTACACAACCAAAATCGAATATAATGCTCATATCTCAAAATATACAGTAATCTCAAGTTCAAATAGATAACCAACATCTCCAAGATCAAATGTACCCCTAAAGATCCTAATTGCTCCGGGTTGGCCTCTTCTCTTTTGAGCCACACGCCCTGTCTGAAATGTTAGTCATTGGAAAGAATGAGATTCAAAAGAATCCCAATAGTAACAAATTTACTCATACAATATGTAAACATATAGCAGGTAAGTAAATAACAACCAACAACAACAATAGAACATGCTTTTCACCACAAGCGACAACACTCATGGCTGTATAATATAGTCACCAGCTTTCGCTGTATACACAAGTCACCAGCTTTCGCTGTATAATATAGTCACCAGCTTTCGCTATATAATGAAGTCACCAGCTTTCGCTGTATACACAAGTCACCAGCTTTCGCTGTATAATATAGTCACCAGCTTTCGCTATATAATGAGGTCACCAGCTTTCGCTGTATACACAAGTCACCAGCTATCATTAGCTGTATAAGCAGCAACATCACAACTTCATCACAACTAATCACAGCACATGACCAACATACATACAATACATTTACACAAAGTATAAGGGAAGTGTCACTACCTTGTTCTTTCTGGACGTTCCTTGGTACCGTTGGTTCACAAGTAGGGCAAATGTCGATCCCTATAAACCAAATCAAGGACAACCAATCAATCTCTTTTCCAAGTTCTTAATTCTATAATACTTTAAGTTGGTTATCATTTGAACTCTTTAGGTGACTATTATAGGTCTAAACATATGCCTAACGGGTTGGGAAAGGCTATACCAAAAACCACCTTTAAAAGTGTAAAATACTGATTTTTGGGGGTGGGCTGTGGCCCAAAAATCCACTGGCTCCAGCCCAGAACTGCTCAGAAACACTCAGAAACATTTGGGCCGCGGCCCAGAATCCGCTGGCCGCGGCCAAGAAAATCCAGTTTCTTGGCTGAACTTCCAAAAATCATAACTAATTCCACTAAAATTGAAACGGGGTGATTCTAAAGCCAAATGAAAGATATTTAAGTCCTCTCTCAAGGAAAAATATTGGCCATTACTGGAAATCACCACAAAAATCCAGATTTACCAAAAACCTAACATTGTGCCAAAACAGAGTCCAGTTTTGATGTCAAACTTTGGACAGTTCAAACTCCCAGATCACCAAGCGAAATGACACAAATTTTATGTCCATTTTGAAGCTTAGGAAGTGAACTTCAAAACAGGAAAGTTTCATAATTTTCTAACATCATTAGCCTATTCAAAAGCCCACACAAAAAGACTGCCCAGCACAGACCTTCAATGGACAAATTTTCAGTTTTTCACAATTGTTTCCAATGGTTCCCATTTTCACATAAAACACCATTTCCACACCAATTTTGCCCAAGGAATCCATTGGAGCCATTAAAACAATCAAATTCCATCCATTTAGACATGTTCCACAGAAATCTTAACATGTCAACACAACATGCACACAATCCACCACAATGCAATTCCTTCCATTCCAAAATTCCAAATCAACTCCCATGGCTCAAAGACACAATTTAACACCACATTCTACACAACACACTAACCAATTCCAGCATTCAAATTGGACCAAAAATCAGGGCAAAAATTTGAAATTCCCAAAACTAAACCAATAACCACAATGAATATACCAAAAGGTTCCAAATACTCACCTTAACTTCTTCCCAAGCTAGTTCCTTGTTTCCCTCACTTCCAAATTTCCACAAGTTCTCAAACACCACAAATCAAAAATCTGAAACCATAGGAATAAAGCCCTCAACCTCATGAACAATATTAATAAAGGTGAGTTGAGCATTTAGGGACAAAACCTTACCTAAAACTCAAGCTTCTTCTTTCTCTTTCTTGCTTGTTCTTGGCGAAAAATGGAGGAGGATGAGAGAGAAGTGAAATATTGATGAAGATGATCACATTTCCATTCTTTCTATGCACTTAGCCGACTTGGGAGGAAGAGAGAATGAGTTTGAAAACTTTGACCTCATCCATGGTCTATATCTTGACACTTGGCACCATCTTGTTCTCCCTACTATGATTTCACATAGATTTGCATGCACAAGATTCCACCTCTTTGCTCTTTCAATCCTAGCCATTGATCTCAATTACCAATGAGTTTCCTCTTCGGTAACTGTCCAATCGGTCGGTAAATTTACCATTTTGCCCCTGATTATCACACTGCTTACAAAACTATCACTAAGCACATTTTACATTACAATTCACATAATATACTTCAAAAGTGCTTAATTGACATTAATTACATCCCTTTGAAGTTATTAATCCTTGATTACAATCCAGGATATTACAATAATTAATTTCTTAACCATGAAATGACATTTTTCAAAATCTAGCAGAAGATTATATTGAATGCATCTTTCCAAAACATTGTCCAAACTAGTTAAGCATGCATCAAAAGAATCACCATAAATAGTGAAATCATCCATGAACACTTCCATGCAATGCTCAAGAAAATCAGAGAATATGGAAACCATGCAACACTGAAAAAGTGCCTGGTGCTTACATAAATTGAATGGCATGCGTGTATATGCAAAGATTCTAAATGGATATGTGAATGTTATCTTATCTTGTTCTTCAGGTGCAATAGAAATCTAAAACTATCCAGAAAAACCAAGCAAAAAATTGTGATGTGATCTACTAGCTAGTCTTTCTAACGTTTGATCTATAAAGGGAAGGGGGTAGTGATCATTTCTAGTCACGGAATTCAATTTTTTGTAGTCAATACATACTCTCCAACTTTCAGGACTCTAGTCGAGACTAGCTCACCTTCATCATTACGAACAATAGTAATACTAGTTTTCTTAGGCACTACCTAGACTAGACTTACCCACTGGCTATCAGAAAGAGGGTAGATTATACCTACAAAAGAAGTTTAGAGACCGCTTTCTTCACCACATCAAGGATCAATAGATTGAGTCATCTATATGGCTGTCATATAGCTTTGGCACCATCTTCTAGCAGGATCTGGTGCATGTACACATCTGGGCTAATTTCAAGGATATCAGTAAGAATCCATCTAATAGCTTTCATCAATTGCCTAAGTACCTCTAGGAGGTGGGTTTCCTCATCATCAGCTATGTCACTAGCTACAATCACAGGAAGTGTCCCATCCTTCCCCAAATAGGCATACTTCAATGAGTCAGGCAACATCTTTAATTCCAAGGATGGAGCTTGCTCAATTGAAGGTATGAGCGAATTCAAATCAACATCAGTCAAACTAGAAACCTGGATAACAAATTCACAGACAGAAGAGCAAACTTTCCGACCTTGGGGAGTATCAGTAGAAACTATAAGAGCAGAAGAATCAACAAGTACATTACAATCAACAACAACATTTCTATCAGTAGCACTCATGTCAGAGAAAGAATTAGAATCAGAAATCTCCTTATTAGAAACATGATCAATGCTAATCAATAATTCAGAATCAGGTAGTAAAGATAAGTCAACTTTATCTACAACATCAATCATACTAAGTAACTGAGACATTCCATCTGAATTAATAGGAGTAGTAGATACATGTTTACTAGAATTACTAATGCTATAAATAGGCATAGAAGCATCATACCTAGAATGTCTCATAATCTCAATAACATTAGTGAAAATATCTATATCAGCAATATCAAGATCAACAAATGTATCACAAATATTAATTTCAGTACCTGAACAAGAGATAGTATCATCTAAACTAGTAATATCACAAGATTTACTAAGCATGCTATCTGTAAGATCTAAGATAGAATTATCCATAATAGTATCAATGGCATTAACGTCTATCTCAGCATAATCATCAGGGAGATGTCTTATAGATTCAAGCACATTAAATATAATGGTTTCACTAGCAGATTTTAGAGTAAGGCTACCAACATGTACATCTATCACAACTCTAGCAGTTTTAAGGAAGGGCCTATCGAAAATCAAGGATGAATGTCCTTTCTACCTAAACCTACCATCATCCATATCAATAACATAGAAGTGTACAGGAAATATGAAATCTTTTACCTTAACCAGGATGTCCTCTAAGATGCCTTCTAGAACTGTGTAACATCTAACAGTAAAAGATGCAACAAGATTTGTGGGCTTAAGCTCTATACCCTAGAGTTGTTTAAAGACTGATTTTGGCATAACGTTGATAGCTACTCCCAAATCAACTCTAGCATATAAGAATACAATGTCACCAATAGTGTATGGTATAAGAAAGCTATAAAGATCTTTGTACTTTACTGGCATTGGCATTTGATAAAGAGAGGAAATAACTGCCCCTAAGTCAACCTTGCCTGCATGCTAAAAATTTCTTTTTGTAGTACACATCTCCTTCAATAACTTTGCATATTTTTGCACTTGTGCAACTAAGTCAACTAGCGAAACATTGATCACCACCTTCTTAAAGATATCATAGACTTCATTAAACATCTCAACTTCCTTCTTTCTCCTTTCAGCCTTAGCTACTATAGTAGGAAAGGGTAAGGTTTGCTCGATTGCTTGCTTTCTTTCATCATCATTTTCTTGTTCTTCATGAGGTGCTACTTGTGTTTTTGATAAAGTAATTGGATCATGTGATGTAGAATTTGAAGGAGAGTTATCAACAACTTCCTTGTCTTTTGAAGTATTGGTGGTAACAGGATCTGCCGAAGGGATTATCTTTCCACATCATAGAGATATAGCATTAACTCCACTAATGTTAGGATTATGCTGAATTCCTACATTTGGATTGGTTACCACTTGAGATGGAAGCCTTCTTGAACCTTGACTCTGTACATTACTAAATGCATTAAATAATTGACCAATCTGAGTTTGAAGAGTTTGATTTTCTTGTCTATATTGCAAATCCTTTTGTTGTTGTTCCTTATCTTTCTGATCGAACTTGTCCATTAGGATTTTTATCATAGCATCCATCTTGCTTTCTAACTTTGAACCTTCATCTTAGATTGGCATTGATTGTATAACTTGTTGAAACATCTTGCCACTAGAATTTTCACTTTGATTGAACTATGCTTGCTGCGGTTGGTTATTTCTATATCAAAGATTTGGATGGTCACACTATCTAGGATTATATATACTAGAGTACGGATAATATTTTTGGCCACCTTGAGTCATATGCTTAGAAGGATATATCACATTTCAAGATTCAGCTTTATCATTCACATAGGGACAAGAGTCAATACCATGAGTAGTTAGATAGAAAATAGAGCAGAGTGGCCTTATGAGAGAAGAAGAGTCAGGCTACAAGGTAAAAGAAGTAGAGGGCCCCATATAATTGGTTATATTCGAAGAATTTTGCATACAAGACATAGCCATTTTTTCTATAGCAGATGCAAGCCTATCAATTTTTCTTTCTAGGCGAGACTTAAAATTGGAATAAATTAATCCCTCTTTATTAACTTGGACTTGTTGTTTAGAACCAAATTGTTGGCTATTCGTAGCTTTCCTTTCAATCAATTCCCAAGCATGATCAACAGTTAAGTAGAGAAGGGCACCACCAACAGCCAAATCTATCTCTAGAGGTAAAAGACCTTCATGGAAGTATTGGATTAGTAATGTATCCAAAATTTTATGGTTGGGACATCTAGAACATAGCATTTTAAAATGCTCTAAATATTCATATAAGGATTTGCCAACTATTTGTTGACATCCATATATGTCCTTTCAGATAGATGAAGTGCGAGAGGCTGGGTAATCTTTTCCAAGAACAATTTCTTCAATTGGTTCATGAAGTAATGAATCCAGGAGGCAATCGAAGCGACCAATTTTTAGTAGATCCTTCTAAAGAAAATGGGAAGGCACACATCTTAATTTAATCTTTAGTCACATCAAAAAGTTTAATAGCAGTACAAATCATGTGGAACATCTTCAAGTGATTGTATGCTTCCTTACCTGAAAGGCCATTAAATTTTGGAAGTAAGTGTATCAATCCAAATTTCAACTCAAAATTTGTATCAGGATAATTTATACACCAATTTTGAAAATACAGATTGGGTGAAACCAATTCTTTAATAGTCATAGCAAGATGAACAATATGAGCATTTTCATTTGCATTCCCATCAGCATTAAGAACAATGTTATCACCATTCATATTGACCTTAGAATCAAAAGAATCAACAATAAGCTTAACAGAGGAACTACTGCCTACAAGAGTACTAGTTCTAATTCTTCATCGTTGGTGAAATGTCATCTCTTTCTCAGGATCAATTTCAATCAATTTTTTAGAAGAGGATCTGGTCATGCAATAAACACCTACCTAAGAGGTCACCTAAAATCTCAAACCTAAAGCCTAATCATTGCTCTTCGGCATTGGCGCCAAAATTGATGTGAGCTTCTGTAGCTAAAGCAATCACTTAAACTAGGTTCTAATTAATTATGCATTTAGGGTCACCCAGGTCATTATCCCAAAGAGCAAGCTGTGGGTTTTCTTTAGGATTAATTTTTTTTAAGTGACAAAGATGCAATGGAATGGTCCTAAACTAAAATGCAAGATTCTACTACCTAAATGCAATTAAACTAATTAAATATAAGATGCAAATGACTCTAAAATCTATATGAGAATGTGATTATTCTATCTGAATTTGAATACAATTTTTGGGGGGTTTTTGTGAAAGAAAAATTAAAATCCTATACAAAGATATTAACTAAAAGCAAGACAAACAACAAATATTTAATTCAGTTATAATGATGAAGGTGACAACTTAGGATTCACATGGACTTAACTTTCTTAACCCAAATTAATTTATTAGACCAAAGTGAGGTTGATGAAAGATTGGAATTAATTCATTTAATCACCTAATTAAAACATGGGAAACCCTCAAGCTCAATAACAACTTATTCCACTTGAAAAATCATAATGAAATAAGCGGTGGTTAAATAAACCCATTAAAACTAATCACAAATAATTTCAAATTAATTTTGAAAATCATGATTACAATTGTCTAATAAAACAACTAGACAATTAACTAACCCAATTAAACAATTAAGAAGATAAACCAAATTGACAATTAAATTAATAATGAAAACTCAATTAATAATTCAAATGACAATCCAAGAGTTTGCAAACAAAAATTCCAACAATTGTCTCAAGCACAAAACATTCCAAAATATCGATCCAATATAAAAGAGATATGTTTTCAATCTAAAACTAGATTGTTCTCAATTATTACAACTCAAAATTATTTAAAACTAAATAATCTAAGTCATTAAATAAATTGATAAAAAAGAATGACACTCCCTTGTCTTCTTTAAGTGTAAGTCCTAGGATCTAGCTTCCTCTATGCTCCTCCCAAGTTGCCTCCCAAATAACTCACGCTGCCATGAATCTTTCCTCTCCAAGCTGCTCCTTCATTGAACTTATGGCCATCTCTTTCTTTTATGAATGAAGAATAGTGAGATGATGATTAAATGAACCTTGATCAATTGTGTTGTAAATGGACAAAAGGGATGTAATAAAGAGGTGATGAAAATTGAAGGGGTAGTCCCACAGTGATTGAAGATGATGAATGACAAAACCAATTTTGTTGCGTGTGTGTCTATGGATCACGGAAGTGTTTTGAATAAAGATGATTGTGGGGATTAAATAGAATGGTGGTAGGGGTTAGTAGGGAATGGTTGGTGGGGTATGATTGGTGGGTAATAGGGTTGGTAGGATTGGAGTTGGTGTATGGCAGCTGGTTAATTAAAAGGGAGGAAGAGAGGGCTTTGGGGCCAAAACTCGAGTCCATTAAAATTTAAGAACCTCAATAAAATTCATCCATTAAATTTTCTTTTAGCTTCTTGATTGAACAATATTTTTATATAATATTTCTTAATTAATTTGGGATTTTAATGTATTTTCTAGGACATTATTGCATGATTAAGCACAAATTTTAATTAGGGACATTTGTTTTGAATTAATGGTAATTAGGGGTAAAATGGTCACAATTTATTAATTATTTTTATACAATTGTCCCTTGAACTTTTGATGCTACCTTGTGCTTAATTTTGCATTGTAGGTGTTAAAGAAGATATTGAGGATTTTGAAGATTTAAATTTTGGGGCCAAGAGAAGAGATAAGGCCTAAGTTAATTTTTTGAAACTGGGCTGGAAAATGAGACATAAAGTAGGCCCAATGTATATAGAAAAAACATATATAGCAATAGAAGCAATTGGGCCGCAGCTGAAGTGAAGAGAGGATCTGAAACTTGGACCCAATTTGGGTTGGTTTTGAGAGACATGGGTTGTAGTTTTTGGGGCTTAGGCTTAAAACGAAAAAAAAAATAAAAAGGAAAAGAAACATATCCGAGAATGGAGTGTAAGGCCCAGCTGAAGAATGTGATTTAGATTTGGGTCAAAGCTGAGAGTGAGAATATATACAGAGGAACAAAAATCACAGCAGCCGCAGACACGCACGAAAACGCAGATCATCATCTTCGACCATCTTCACCTTCTTCCCCTTTCATCCAAGGTCGCCGGTGACATCATCTCTTCCACCATTGTCACCGGCGATGCCCCTTCTTCCCTTCACCGTCAACCATCACAGAGACACAAGACAGAGTGATATACAGTGGTGAGGCACCGCATTGGAGAGCATCGAGAATCACCTTCATCGCAGACCTTCATCGCATAAGCTTCATTCACCTCCACCGCCAGCGACTTCTCCTCTGTTCTCCGTCCTCACCATCACTCCATTACCACCTCTCATAACCATCCACACCTCATCTTCTATTATTTCTTCCATTCTTCCTTTGACTCTCAAAACTGACGTGGCTTCCTCTGTTATGCTTTTGAATTCAAATCCAACCCTGTTTTTAATTGATTTAATGCTAATTAATTTCTTTGATTAGTGTTTCATATGGCTGGATGTTTGAATCCGAGAACGATTATTTTTCTTGAATCCATGGCTGTGAGTGGCTGATTCCTTTAGCTCTTGGAGATGAATTTGAGATGACTTGAGCTCACATGTGCTTTAAAGGGGAGTTTATTTTATCTATAGCTCATTATATTTGTGATTTCTTAGGTTTAAGAATTCATTTATGTAATGAGACTATGATTTTAGTTATGATTTTTATGGATTGAGTTGTTGTGATTTGGAATTTGTAATGAGGATTTGTACTCATCAATATATATGGTTATATATATGTTTATCTATGATTCTATTGTTTCTTTCTATTTAACATGGTATTGTTGGATGGTTTGATTGAAATAGAACTGTAGTTATATATGTTTATCTATGATTCTATTGTTTCTTTCTATTTAACATGGTATTGTTGGATGGTTTGATTGAAATAGAACTGTAGTTGAACCTAAATACATTGCTTATTCCATAGTTACTCTCTAAGGGGTTTTAATAATGCTTAAATAAATGGGTTCATGAGTTTAAGCATTAGACTCAATGGTAATTGAGGTTTGGTATATTAGAAAACTTAGAGAAACTCATTACACTAAGAGGGCTTAATAGCATTTCAAGGGTAGGGGTTCCTCTCTTGTGATGCTAGACTCAATGGTAATTGAGGTTGGGTATATTAGAAGCTTAGTGAATTAACTCCCCAAATATCTTAATTGAACAAGAATAGTCATTGAAAACCATTTCCAAGAGCATCTTCATCATTTGCATTCTTAACCCATTTCCATTCCATATTAATTTTATTCCAAAAATCCAAAAATATTAGTTTTAAAAGCATTTTAGTTTAATTGCAACTTAGTTGTTAGATAAAAAGTTAAAAAACCATTTTTAACTCATTTCATATCAATCATTGCACTTAGTTTCTAGGTAATTAATAAAAGGCTCTTCGAGAGACGATCCAGGATTGCACCCTATATTGCAATCCTTAGTTATTTTTGAAGAGGTTACCAAGGCACAAAGCCAACAAAGCCTATTTCTTCACTTATAAGAAAAATTCTGAACCACATGATTTTCTATTATACTTTTCCTTGCCCTATAAGAATTAAATAAAATTGTGATATATCATATAGTTAGAAGTATAATTCAATCACAAGTTGGAAATCCCAATATTAACAATTCAAGCTCAATAATATCATAATTGATTCAGATTTATATTAATTCCTAAAATTGGCTAACAATCAAATATTATATAATAAATCCAAATTAGTATAAAATAGTCCCCAAAATAAATGAATAAGGCGGGATAAAATATATAAAATTTGGGATTTATCACTGGCCTTGGATGTTTTTCAAACCACACCCTCCTCTCTAAGTTGCTTGCAGAGGTTGCTCTAGTTTGGTAGGCTTAGCTTACTATTAGAGACTTTTATTCCCCATATAAACATGTGGATTATCTTCTCTAGCGCTTGGATTCATGTGGCCAGGAGAAGAGTTGTTTGCATTGTGTAATAAGGGATTGAGCTAAGAATTGATTTGATTAGTGTGATTCTACTTACTAAAGATAGGTTATTAACCTTTCAAAAGGATAGCTTCCATTGGACCCTCTCTATAAGGTTGTTGTAAGTTTCTTCTGTGACTCGCGAGTGTATTAATAGAGCCTTAATGTACTCACCAAGGTGCTTTGTTTTGTGGAACTAAAGAAACTCACATATTTGATTTGCTTCCTGGTTAGATAAGTTTTAGAGAAGTGAATCCTTGTGTTACTCTGGCTGACCTCTTGGTTGATGCTGCATAAAAATCTATGAGAACTGTCTTGATTAATTGCAATTGGCTAGGGGAAGTGCTACTAAATAGGATTAGGTCATCAGCAAAGACACGATGGGAGAGGTGTTTCCCATGGTTGCCTAGTTGCATTATCTCTCTAGTTTCTCTCTCTAGACTATTCATGAAATTTTGTTTAGCCATGTTTAAGTTAAGGAGATCAAAACATGATTCCTAGCCACTTAGTGTATATATAAATATATGTAGTATATAAAACTTAGAATAATGAAAGCTCTTAGTCCTTAAATTTATCTTTTTTATCAAATTAGTTCCAGAAGTTTAATCTTTATTAATTAAGTCTTAAAATTTCATAACGATACACAGTTAGTAAATCCTTAATGTGTTGTTGGGGAAAAAATCTATATGGTGTTAATGGTTATGAACTTTAGGAACTTAATAGATAAAACTTAATTTTTGGGACCAAATCGATAATTATGACAAATTTAAGAATAAAACTTTCATTATCTATAAAATTTATTTGAAATAAACTAACATTATTCATTAGTCTTTAATAAAATGGATTTTTTACCTTATAATAGTCACTTATTGATAAATCCTTATTTTATTAGATATTTTTATACTAAATTAGTGTTTTATTACAATCATAAGGCTTATTTGTAGCAATTGTTAATATGTTGAAAAAAAAGGAATTGTGCGAAGTTAAAAAAATCAAATTATTACATTTTATAATTTTCCTTAATCAAATTGACGTGCACAAATAGATTTTTGATTGTATTCATTATAAGGAAATTAATAAAGTAAAGTTAAAAACTTAGTTGATAGAAGATCTAGATAATTCAAGGGCTTAAGATTGCACTTAGACTAACTTACATAATGGTTATGGCCTATTTATATCAAATGATCACATATACTCTTTAATTGGGCCCTAAGACTATCACTTAAACTCAAATTGCAAGCCTTCGTTGTACCAAAAGTATATGTAAAGTGTGAGCTTTGAAAGGTAGGGGAGAGAGAGAGAGAGAGAGTAGAAAGCAACCATGTCCGAGTATGAATTTACCGAGTTAACCTCTATTGCCAACGGTATCCTTATTTTAGGTAGAAGCAGGTGTGGAGCAAGTTGTTATGGTGGAGCTTATAAGCAAGAGTGAAAGGTTAACTGACACAATTGAGCAATGAATGACAAAGAGATCCAGGCTAAAGGAAGGGGGTAAAGTTACTGCTGACATGGACACCGATGACCATGTAATAGTGGATAAATCGCACCAAGAATGATGAAAAGTAATCATATGACTAGAACATAGTAGCCACAACATAAATTAACCACAATTCTATCAACTAGTGTAATACCCCGAATTTTGAGATTCGAGGCTAGAGAATAAGCCTGAAATAAGTGAACTGCTAAGCCCCAATTTAGCAAGATCCCAAATTGTGATTAAGAGATAATGACTCTAAAAGTGGATGTGGTTAGTGATGAATAAACCCTTTTGGAGATTATGGTGTGATTTGGCACCTGATGTGATTCGTATGTGTTATGAGCAGCGCCGAAACCCTGTATTTAAGCTCAATTATGGATTAATATCTAAATTGACTTAAAATATAGGGGAGGGCGTATTGTGGAAGAAAAGGAATGATATGGTGTGTTTGGTGGTGATCCAAGAGAGATTACCATAATCAGGGGCAAAACGGTAAAGTTACCGACCAGTTGATCGGTTATCGAGGAGGAAACCCATTGGTAGCTTCAAGATCAATGGTTAGGATTGGATTGTGTAGAGATCAAAGGGTGGAATCCCATGTGGTTGTGCTCATGTGAGCTTATAGGATGTGTGTCAAGATGGTGACACTTGGCAAATTGTGGACCCTTGGATTTGGGTCAAATGTTCAAAGTTTTCCCTCTCTCCTCTCCTCCCTTATTTGGACGATTTTTGGCCCTAAAAATCTGCTCCCTTCTTCATCATCTTCATTTCATCATCTCATCTCTCTCTCTCTCTTGTTTCTCCATGGCGTCCCAAAGCTAGGAAGAAAGAGAAAAGAATAAGGTGAGATTTGGCTTGTTTCTTGTCCTCTAATGCTCTAATACCCTTCTTTAATATTGTTCATAGTGATGAGAGCTTCATTGCTATGGTTTTAGATTCTTGATTGAAGGTGTTTGATGGCTTGAGGAAATTTGGAAAGATGGAGAATCAAAGAATTGGTTTGGGAAAGAGGAAGAGGTGAGTATTTGAAGCCTTTTGATCTAAGTTTTGTGAATTGTGGATGAGTTTAGTGAATTTCAAATTTTTCCCTGATTTTCTTGTGATTTTGGATTGGATGAATTGGGTTGTGTTTTATGTTGAAAATGGTGCCATGTTGTGGTATTTGGTCATTGGAATTGATTTAGGAACTTGAAGTGGAAGAGTTGTAATGTTGTGGTTTGAAATGTGATATTGTGCGACATGTTGCAATTCATTGTGAAACATGTCAATATAATGTGAATTTGGTTGATTTGGTATTTCCAATGGATTCCTTGTGAAATTTTGTGTGAGAATGATGTTTGATATGAAAATGGAACCATTGGAAGCCAAATTGCAAAAACTGGAATTCTGTCTTTTGAAGTTCTGTTCTGGGCAGTCAGATTGTGTGAGCGTTTTGAATGGACAAGTGGTCTCTAAAAATTCTGAAACTTTCCAGTCTTGAAGTTCACATCCTAAGCTTCAAAATGGACATATAATATGTGTCATTTCGTTTTGTGAACTGGGATTTATATTTGTCCAACGTTTGAGGACGAAGCTGGATTTTGTTTTGGAGCAATGTTGGATTTTGTGTAAATCTGGATTTTTGTCGTGATTTCCATTAATGAGCCATATTTTTCCTACGAAGAGGACCTGAATAGCTTTCATTTGGCTTTGGGATCACCTCATTTCGATTTTTGTGGAATTAGTTATGAATTTTCAAAGTTGCCTTGGCTGCAGCAGAAAATCCTGGTTGCAGCGCAAAAGTTTCTGTGCACGTTTTGGCCGCAGCCAGAAATTTTTGGCTGCAGCCAAAAACCTTCTGTGCGTGTTCTGGCTGCAGCCAACCCCCATTTTCAGCATTTTGAGATTTTAAAAGGTGATTTCCAACCTAGTACGTCCCAATCCTTTAAACTTATGTTGAGCTTATTTTAGCCACCTAAAGGGTGTGAATGATAATCAACCTTAAGTGATATAAAAGTAAGGATTTGGAATTGAGATTGACCCTATATCCTTGATTTGGTTTATAGGGTTCAGTATTTGTTTGGATCGCGAGTAAGCGGAGCTGGAGCATACGTGGAAAGAAAAGTGTAGGGAACTTACCTATCTTGCATGCTTTGATATTTGTGTTTGTGTATTGATGCATGTATTGCTTTGCTGGATTATGTGAAACATGTATGAATGATTGTAGCTCTGTTTCTAGTTATGCTATGGCCATGAGTATGTTGTTGAAACATTGAGCATGCAGATATGTCATTGTGTGAACATGAGTTATGTATTGCAAGCATGTCATGCATTAAACACATATCATACATGCATATAGGTATCTGTTTCCTACTGAGATTCTCTCGAATTTCACCCTCCCCTACCAACATTTTAGACAGGGTAGGTGGATCGAGGATGCAGCAAGCAACCAAGGGCGGCGAAGATTCCTTCGGGTTGTCAATTTGGTAGTTGGTTATCATTATGGTTGGGATTATGTATATTTGGATATTGTACATGTTTCGAATGTATATTTGGTTAATTGGGATGAGTATTTGGATATGTATTTGAGATGACTTTGTGTAATCCCCAATGTGAAAATTGTAAAGGGCGAATATGCCCTGTAAGGCTTGAATTAATGTAAGGAACCCAGGATTGCCGGGATTATTATATTGCGTACTCTGATATATTTAAATGTGATTTATCTTCGTGTAGTAATTGTATTCGGAATGTGAATGTGAGACCAGGTTATAAATGATTTTGAATGATATTTATGAAAACCCCATCTGGTAGATAGGTTTGTAAACATTATTTGATTGTTATTGGTCTCTATTTCACTTTAATCGCGTATTTCGGATATAATTACGGAAGGGGGTTACAACTAGGAGATAATGATGCAAGGTTTGTCACAATCCTTTCCTTCCTTTAAAGAGAATCTTTTGGGTAACCAAGTTCCTGCGGAAGCACAACCAATGAGTTCCCTTATGGCACTGTTGATCGAAAAAGGTGATGTTTTTGTTTATATGGAAGGACTCATCCCCTCTATCCTCTCCCTTAAGCTGTTGGGTCACTTTGTTCCACAAGATGTCTTGCACTTAAATATTCTGAGTATATGGAACCAACTATGGGGGGCCTTTATGTGGTTCTAGGGCACTACCTTATTGTCCATCCTTAGGAACCAAACATATTACCTTTTAATCTCAAAATTAAGCAAATATTTGGGTGAGCGAGATTACTAGGCTTTCCCTACCACCTCTACCACAAGAGTATTATGAGAACCATAAGAGAAGTATTGCGGTAGGTTTTTAAGATTGATTACAACATTGAATGTTTGAATAAGGCTCAGTTTGTGTGACTTGCTGTGGAGCTGGACTTAACTAAACCTCTAGTCTTAATAACCAAGCTTGATAGAATAGTGTAATTCATTCAATATAAAGGTTTACCAATGATATACTACAATTACGGTAGGCATGGATGCTTAGAGGCAATATATCCTCTAAAGTTATAGTAGCAAGCATCGATAGCTCCGTCTTCTTTTAAGTCACCGGTAACCCCCATGGAATCTTTGTAATAGGCCATGACCCTATCAAGCATATGAGGGCAAGAGGTTAAAGTGCATGATGAATAAATGTTTGGTTCATGGATGCAATTTCCTCCTCTTGGAGGTAGATTCTTTAGAAGTAGTAAAAAGGAAATGCTAGGCACTCCCACTTTAGTAAAGACAGAGGCAATTGTTTTAAGCTTTTGGCTACCTCTAACTGTACAATCAATCATCATAACGACAATTCATACACTACCCCCACCATAAAAACAACACATGTAGCATCTATTGACTAACCCAAGAATAAACAAATTAAAAGTGGTTTGGTAAAGTCAACATCCAAAAAAGATGCCAAAATTCATAAGAAATAAGGCCCTAAAAAGATGACATAATAGTAACCCTCTTCTATCTCCATCTTTGAGTCACTTTCCTATTAAGGAACCTGTCTCCTAAGATCTCTAGAAGTTGACAAACATGTGGCTTTTTTCTTGTCTGAACCCAGAGTAGCCCTCCAACTGTTGGCAAGCAAACCCACTAGTGCTATTGGTTTAGCCTCACTAAAGCCCACTAGGCACATTTTTCTAAGTGATGGTTCTCTGTGCCACTCACCTTAGCAAGTGACATGATTGCTGTAACCCCCTGCCTTAAATAGCGTAATTATAATTCGATATTACGTAATTAAATTGGTTTAGAGACCGTTGAATAGTTCAAAACTCATTTAGAACTCCCTGTGAAGTAGGGACTTTATAAAATTTTCAAGACTTCTTTCCTATTCCGGTCTCAAGTTCAATTATCGAATATAATCACATGTGCAGTTAATTCACATTCATTCATATCAGAATATCTAATAGCAATCCCGGCAACCCCCGGGTTCCATTCATACACAAAAAGGGTTTACAACCTCCATATAGGGGACTACACAACTACGTTAAACTATTCTTTACAACTAACATAATATGCAGATACCCTGTCCAACAGGTTTAACCAACATAACCAAAATAAATGTCCCTACAGGATTCTAACCGCTCCGGGTCGTACGCTTCTCCTTAGAGCCACTCGCCCTGTCTGAAAGGTTAGTTAAAGGAAAGAATGAGATTCAAGAGAATCCCAGTAGTAACAAAACATTTATACCACACATAAGCACACAGCATGTAAGCAAATCATCATACAGCAGCAGCACCACAAATCACACTCCACCCTCATCCCCTTTCTCCGCCGGGAAGGCACACCGCCTAACCCGAACCGTTGTTAGCTACTCAGGGACTATTGGCGTGGCAGTGCATACATATAGCCTTATAGCCCATACAGCTATTCGGCTTTCACAAATGGCCCGTCGGCCTCCACAAATAGCCTTTTGGCTCACATAATCACATATATCACACCTCATCCTCATCCCCTTTCTCCGCCGGGGAGGCACACCGCCCTAACCCGAACCGTTGTTAGCTACTCAGGGACTATTGGTATGACGGTGTTTACACATATTCACAATGTCGCAGCATACGAGTTTATCACAAATCAATGATAATACACACATATAATGCATCACATATGGTACGAAAGAAAAGTCACTACCTCGTTCCTTTCTGACGTTCGCTGGCGTAGTTGGCTCACGAGGGCGGCAAATATCAAATCCTACAATTTCCAAATGCACTATTTAGACACTTCCATAGTGTTACTTAGGGTTATATGAGTCTATAATGAAAATTTACAAAAATACCCCCGGGGATCCGGCCCGGGCCCGCCGTACCCGGTCCGGTTGCACTTTTCCCGAAATTCTAATATGGGCTTTCCTAACATATTTCAGCCCAAGGAATCCATTTCCGGACTCGGAATTATCAAATTCAATGTAAAATTACGAAATTGCCCTTGGCAGCCCTACTTTTAGGGTTTTAGGGGTGTTTCCGTAATTATGCTTTCTCGGCCTTTTTTGAAAAAGTGCCCAACTGTAACCCCACCTAATTTTCGCCCCTGAACTCAATGGAACCATCAAATCATTGAAAATCCAACTCTAAGACCCATTTCTAGGGCTGGCCGAAATTTATGAGTTCTCCAGGGAAAATCGGGGTTTTACGATTTCGGCTCCGTAAACGCGTCCCTTTCTACTCCTAACCACTTTATTAACCATTACATTAGGTTACAACTAACATTAAGACCCAATTTGGGCAGCATAACCCCTAGGCCACATCATTTCCAAACTTTAAAACCAATGGCAATCCGGCGAAATTTCACCAATTAAATTGCCCACAGCAGCCAGAATAAGCAATATACGAAAGTTTGGAAGTTACCTCAAGCTCCCACAAGATTTTCCCAAATATTGCTGAAAACCCTAAGTGCTCAACAACAGATTTTGAGCTTCCAAACCTTAAAGAACAAAGAGGAGTAGCTTAGGATCGGAGTTACACGCGTTAGAAGCTAAATCGTCGGAGAAATCGGCTTACCTTGTGATTTTTCTTCCTCTTTTTCTCTCTTTTCTCCAAGCTCTCTCCACGTTTTTTTTCTTGCTTCAGCTGCTGTGTGCGACAGAAATGAGCTGAGGAAGATGATAACATATGTAATTCCATGCTGACATCATCTTTTAATGAGATGATGTCATAATTCCCATTTTCGGATTTTCTGGCAGATTTTCTGCCCAAACTTTGAAATATCATAACTAATTCTAGAAAAATTGAAATGAGGTGATTCCAAAGCCAAATGAAAGGTATTTAAGTCCTCTTTATAGGAAAAATATGGACCATTACTAAAAATCACCACACAATTCCAGAATTACATAAAACGCATCACTGCCCCAAAACAGAGTTCAGTTTCCATCCCAAACTTTGGACAGTTATATCTCCTAGTTCACAAAACAAAATGGAACAAATTATATGTCCATTTTGAAGCTTGAGATGTGAACTATAAGACTGGAAAATTTCAGAATTTTTAGATACCATTTGGTCATTAAAAAGGTTTACACAACCGGAATGCCCAGAATAGAATTTCACTGGACAGAATTTTAGATTTTGCATCTTTGCTTCCATTGGTTCCATTTTCATACCAAACATCATTCCCACATAAATTTTCACAAGGAAGCCATTGGAATCATTAAAATATCCAAATTTCCATCACACATTCTCCAAAAGTGTTTATTCAACAATAATTATATCCACTTTTAAAGTCATTAGCCCTTAATCACTTTTTGGGATATTACAATTGCCTTGGTAAGTTGCTACATTTTGAAGATTTGAAAAACATGTATTTTGCTATGTTTTAGATCCAAATCCAACCTAAAGCAAACCAAATCTAATTTTCACTTACTAGAAACTTAAAATACTTAAAACCTAGCCTCATTTAGAGATTTTTCCTTCACTTCATTCACTCTCATCTCCTGTCTTCCACCTCTCATCAATCACCTATCACACTATTCTTCTCTTTCACTCTATTCCTCTGTATTCACTAACACCAACTCATTTTTTCTATCTTTATTCATCATTATTTCCAGCTCCTCCTTTTCTCCATGGGTGTTCAAATTTTACTACTGGTCATGGTGATCTTGATCTCTAAGAGAAAGGGTAGGGTTGCACGTAATGAGGATTGGGAAGATTGGCTTGAGTTTTAGAGCTTCAATAATAGAAAGTTTTCTTAGTTTCTTTCATGTAATTTCCTATTGTTTTTGTTAGATCCTATGTTTTGATGATAACAAAGTTGAAGAATGATTAAGAAAGTGGTTTGGAAAAGGTACTGTGGTTAAAAATGATTTTACTATGAAAATCACAATATCACTTTAGTGATCACTCAAGTGATATGACCAAATTTGGTAAAGTCTATTCCTGGATAGTGATGAGGAGCTCCTTTGAAAAATATCTCATCACCACAGTACTCATTAGAAGTGATACACAAAGATTACTTGAGTGACTACTTGAGTGATGTGAAAGTTTATCATCACTACCACTCCACCATGATGACCAAGATAGTGAAATGTTTTCTAAAACAACATTTTTCTAAGAGATCACTTGAGTGATCTACAAAGTGCATCTTTATTAGAATACTATAGTGAACCATTTGGTGGTCATTTTTCTAGAAATAGATTTCAAATATGATCACTCGAGTGACCACTTGAGTAATGTTTCAAAAATTTCATCACTAGTACTTCACTACAATGATCCTTCATAATAATCGATTTTCTAAAAGTATTTCAAAGAGGAGATCACATGAGTGACCACTCAAGTGATGTGCGAAATTTTCATCACCATCACTTCACCACAGTGATCTGTTCTAATGATAAGACTTCTAAATATTTTCTAAGAGAAGATCACTCGAGTGATATGTGTTAAAGTAAACCACTAGTGTAGCACCATAGTGACTCTGGTAGTGCTCAATATTCTTAAAAATTGTCTAAGACTATATCACTCAAATATGTGTCAAAAGAGAATCACTACTACTACACAAAGAGTAATTTGACATTAAAAATAACTAAATGCAAAGACCACACACTCTAAGGGCTACAATCAAAGAGCAATGGTCTTCAAACTTTCTCACACTATAAATAGAAGAGCATTGAAGATGGAGTAACAAACAACACTATGCTTTTACTATTACATTCATTTACTAAGTCTCAAAGCTCAATCTCTAAGTGAATTTTTACTTTAGTGATCATTTATTTACCCTTATGAGAGATTATACTTAAACTTTTATTTCACCTGAGACACTCAAGGTATTGGGACCTTGAGTAGGCATTGATTACAAAGTGTAAGGGGGAGCATGTGTTCTTTGAAGAAGAATTAGCTTGTACTAAGGCACCAAGATCCCGATGAATCTGGGAAAAATAGTGGAAATCTTAGAAAGGCTTTCTGAGGATTGAAAGTAGGTCAAGTAGATTGGACCGAACCAATATAAATCTCTTGGTTTCTTCTTCGGTGATACCCTTTTAACTCTCTTATCTTTATTTAGTTTGTGTTGAAATTTAAAATTTTAAAATCACCCAATTCTCTTCCCCAATTTGGGTGAAAAGCTTGTACTAATAGTTATTATAATTTATAGTTATGTTCTAACATAGTTTTAGTAGGTTATTAATCTTGAATTGTGTATACTCCATATTATTGAGCTAATAATGTGATTGGATTTGGGTTATTGTATTTTGTTGGTTTTCATTTATATATTTCCTATTTGTTCAATGAAATTATGCTTGCTATGTGGTTACTAGTTTGTATAGTTGATTTGGGTTAATTTGAGTGTCACAATTATGCATTCATACAAAAGGAAACATTTTCATTGATTCAATCTGTTTGACATAAAAGTGACATTTAAATAACATTAATAAGTAATAGCTTAAAACCCCGCCTTACATACCACTTATTATTGATATTAATTAGAGTAGCAATTGTGCAGTTCGGTGGCCACACAAAACTAGCATAAAAATACTGATAATAAGTGCTTGATTATAGAAATTTCCTGCAAGGATTGTACATAATAAATATAAATGATGTAGTTGTACAGGGCTACTAGGGTGTCTAAACCCGTTTAGTGAAACACAAACACCTTCACGTCTTCATTCAACCACTGTGTTCTTCTCATGCGACTCTCTTCTTTGTCCTCAGCACACCACCAATTTTCACCTATCTAAATTGTTGGTAAGGAGGGTGAGATTCAAGAGAATCTTACTAGGAAACAGTTACCACAATATATGCACGATAGATGCTATATACATGACATGTTAGCTTTAACTCGATGCTTGCCCCATAATGACATTTCTACATGCTAAAGTTTCATGCAACATAACTATGGCCACAGTATAAATAGAAATAGAGCTTTTATTATTCAAATATGTTCTACACAATCAAGTAAAGCAATCACATACATCACTACACAAGTAGAAATATCAAATATATGCAAATAAGATAAGTCCTCTACCTCTTGTCTTAAGTCCTCATCTTGTACCTTTACTCCAACCATTAAAGATGCTCATTCCTTGTCACTTCATTAGCCTAAATACCCAATCACATCATTAGAGATATGATAGAGAGTCATTGGAAGTGTATATTAATGTCCAAGAAGTTACGAAGGCTAAACAATTCAACATTTTTCAGAAAAATATGAAATCCTAGAATTTGGAGTCTTGGTCATGGCTAAGAGAGGTTAGAAACATTTAGGCCACGGCTAAGCAATCCTCTGGTCACAGCCAAGAAATCCTCTATTTTTTGGCTCAATTTCCAAAAATCATAACTTAATATTCAAAAATTGAAATAGAGTAATTCAAAGTTCTATGGAAAGCTCTCCAAGTCCTTTACACAGGGAAAATATGAACCATTGGCATCTATAACTACAACATTACAAAATTCCATAAATTCCCACACTGTTCCAGATTACATTCTGGAAATAGGGTACAACTTAAAAAATCCAAATCATTTTGTATACTAGTTCAAATATTATAAACCACCCATCAAATTAAAGCTCTAGATATCTACTTTAATCATGGAAAGTTTCATAATATTTAGACTAGGTTTGTCTAACTAAATTTACTATACATTAACATTGCCACCAATGAAACAAGCAAACAACATGTACTTTGAACTTCTAAAAATTCTAGATTTGCATAAACTCATTCGAAAATCATGATTTCATGTATACCTACACAATTTCCCTTCTAAATCCAATGGAATCATCAAAAATACCAAAATCCAGTCCTAACCCTCTATGAACAGTATTTGGACAAAATTCCGAAAAAAAAGGGAAAAATTGAGTTTTCTTGATTCCACTTGTTTTAACTTTTCCTTTTCACTTGTAATCATATGATTAATCACTTAACTACTAAACAAACATTATTAAAATAAATTTGGGCTACATAACATTTCTAGGGTTCATCATCCCAAAAACACAAAACCAAGCCAAACCAACAACAACAACCACAGCAGCATCATATAACATAAGAGGATCAAAGTTTTGGAGATTACCTCTTGATTGCTCACTTTTTCTCTCTGGGAAGTTACTGTTTACTCTTTCTTCCCTTGGAATTTTGCTTGCTAAACATGAATTCTAAGGTGAAGAAGAGATTATAAGAGCTCTAAGTGAATTTAGAAGGCATAAATACTTGAAATCAAGCCCCTTACTTAAATTATGGCTTCTTGAACCATATACCTTCCTATGCTTCTTCAAATATTCTTGAGCTGCCACTCTTTCCATTTTGTTTCAGCTACACAAAATGAGACCAAGATGGAGATGAAAGAACTTAATTATCATCATCCTTATCTCTTCTCTTATATCCCTTACTTTTGGGAAATATTATTTGTTTAATGGAAAGTAGGCATGAGCTTATTTTACCTGGTCCCAATTTGTTCCACATGGCATCATCTTTATTCAATCAACTATTTTCCCCCAATATTTCCCAAATCAACTTAAATTATAAATAATAAGGGAAAAATAAATTGCATCGTACTTTGTTGGCAAATTACCATTTTGTGATTACATTTTGTGATTTTCGTAAAGCTGGCATAATTTTCATCAAACTTTGAAAATTCATATCGTTATTTATAGATGTCTAATTGCAGTGATTCCAAGGGCTATGTGACCCCCATTAAGTCTGTTTTCAATGAAAAATATAGCCTTTAGCCAACTGAAAGCTCACAATTCCCAGAATTATTATTTTTGGACGCTGCCACTAAAAATTGTCTGTTTTACTTGGATAAATTTAAAAATACATAACTCTTTGTGTACTACTTCAGATGACCTATATGACCTATCAAATTAAAGCGTGATAAGTCTACTTTCATATTGAAAAATATCATAGGCATTGGACATCATTTGCCTTTTAAAAATATCACACAAATAGACTGCCACGCCAGAAAAATACACTGGTAGTAAATCCTCTTTCCTGGGACTCTTGCTAAATTAGGGCTTAGCAGTCTACTTGATTCAACCTTATTCTCAAGCCTCTAATCCCAAAATTTAAGACATTACATTTATTTCCCATTCAATAAATTTCGTCCTCAAAATTTGAACATCTGCAACTTAGGGATCATTTTTTATTATTCAATCCATCTCTTTTTCATGTTCTGGCTCACAAGCCATGCAACATAATGATCATATTCAATCTATCTCTTTCATATTCAATCTTATCGAGCATGGAACACAATCATCATATTCTCATTAAAGATCTCATATAGTATTCAACATTCATTAATCATTCAGTATACAGTATGTAGCGTGCAACCAAACACAGGACTCCCTAGTCTATTCCTATGGTACTTGGTTCCTTAGGCCTTACAGCATCTTCGGTACTCCTCCCAGATCACACAATCACATCAAACACTAGACATAACTCTCTTAGAGATCATAACAGGCACTAGACCTCACACGCCCAGAGATCATAACAGGCCCTGGACCTCACTTGCCCAGGCAATAATTATAATAAGCACTAGACCTAACTCACCCAAGCCACACTAAAGCTCTTGGTCACACTGATCTTACTGCTTAAAGAATCACCCCCATGCCTTTAGCTTCTTGGGACTTACTGGCTCGAGCCTTTGCTCATTGCCTTTCTTAAAATATAACATTCTACTGGCCTAAGGACATACATGTCCATCAGGTCTTATGGCCTAAGCACATATAGTTTATCGTCTTTACTGAATACATATCGAGACTAAGAACCTCAGGACATATAGCCCATTTGGTATTATTGCCCTGTACAAACATGTATGTTGGGGCTTACTACTAACATGACTGGTATTTTATTCTAAGAGGCTATAGTATGGAGATTATTCACCACCATTTTGCCCTACTACACTAGGACTCTGCCAAAATCTCTATTTATACGTATCACCACAAACCATATAGGTTGTATGACTTTCAACCATACAGGTCATGCCTTGTAAACTATACTAGTTTATGTTAGTGTACACAAAATAGGGTGTAATCATGATTTGGAATGATCAATATTGATGTGAATGTTAACCTTTCCAGTTGTCCTCAAATGTTACACATAAATTGACCACACTTCTGCTGCCTACTCTGATGTTTCACACTATCAAATGCAATACAAGTGTGCCTGCATTGTCTGTCCGCATTTCTCTTACTTCCTTAGTTGGAGACCTCCATAGTAACATACAATTATTCATAGAGAATGAGATATATATATATATGCCATACACCATATAATGCAACATAACACAAACCATACGGCATGTGCACATGAGTCAGGGCTACTTCCCCATTATCCGTAACATAACACAAACAACACGGCATATGCAGATGAGTCGAGGCTACTTCCCCACTATCCATAAACTTTGGTTGGGTTCTTGCTCACAACCAGGTAAATGTGCCTTACTTGGCAATAAAGTGTTCATATTACAGAAGATGTCATACACAAAGCATATAGATAATTGCATAGTGTAGGAAAGAAAGTGTTACTACATTGACCTTTCCTGGATGATATTGGATTTCTAATTTTCCCTGATCTATGTTATGCTTTTGCTGCACACCTTGCAGCTGATTACTATGATCATTAATCATTGTTTGACGTTCTGTTAACATGCCCATAATTGGTTGTATTAGGTCAGGTCTAACTTCTTAACCTTGCCCAATAGTTGTACCTCTTAATCTCATCATCTTTATGTTTCACTACTTAGAAACAAGGAAGAGGTATATGTCACATATTCATAAGGGCATATCTGTCACTTCATACCATTTTACGTACACAAGCACTCCAAAGACAACATATTACTGATTGTTATCATAGTTTAGGGAAAAATGTAAACAGCATATAGCCTTTGAACTACTACATAATATGTGCTTGCATTTTTTCATAACATGTCAACACATATACATGTGACTTCCCAGGGGTCACCCATCCCAAGATTTCCTTAGGTTGAGAACGCTTAACTTTTATGTTCCTCAGCAAAAACACAGATACCGGTGTAACCCCTTGCCTTAATTAGTGTAATTAAGATTCGATAACATATAATTAAATTGGATTAGAGACCAAAAGATAGTTTGAAACTCATTTTAAACACTCTCCCTAAGGTAGGGTTTTCAAAACATTTTGAAAAGTTCTTTCCTTCTCCGGTCTCAAGTTCAAATATCGAATATAATCACCTGAGCAAATAATTTACATTCATACATATCAGAGTATATAACCAAAAATCCCGGCAACCCCCGGGTTCCATTCATTCACTAAAAGGGTTATAATTCCCAAAGAGGGGATTACACAAATATATTCAACTAATAATTACAACCCAAAAATAATTTACAAAATCTCTGTCCAATATGATTAACCAACATGGCACGAACAAAATGTCCCTAAAGGGTTCTAACCGCTCCGAGTCGTATGTTTTTCCTTGGAGCCATTTGCCCTGTCTGAAAGGTTAGTCAAAGGAAAGAATGAGATTCAAGCGAATCCCAGTAGTAACAAAACATTCATACCACACATAACCACATAGCATGTAAGCAATCATCATATAACAGCAATAGCACAAATCACACTCCAACCTCATCCCCTTTTACCTCCAGGAAGGCACACCATCTTAACCAGAACTGTTGTTAGCGACTCAGGGACTGTTGGCGTGGCAGTGCATACACATAGCCTTATAACTCATACAGCTATCCAGCTTTCACAATTGGCACGTCGGCCTTCACAAACAACCTTTCGGCTTTTCACATAATCACATATATCACACCCCATCCTCATCCCCTTTTACCACCAAGAAGGCACACTGTTCCAACCCGAACCATTGTTAGCAACTAGGGACTATTGGCATAGCGGTGTTTACACAAATCCATAAATATCGCAGCATACGAATTTATCACAAATCAATGATATACACACATACAATGCATCACATATGGTATAAAAGAAAAGTCACTACCTTGTTCCTTCCTGACGTTCACTGGCACAGTGGGCTCACGAGGACGGCAGATGTCAAATCCTATAAACCAAATTAGGGACAACCCATCAATATCTTTTTCAAATTCTTAATTCTATAATACTTTCTTTAAGTTGGTTATCATCTAAACTCTTTAGGTATAGGTCTAAACATATGCCTAAAGGATTAGGAGAATCAACCCCAAAGATCCTCCTTCTTGGAAGAATTTCTGATTTTCGGCTGGCTCACTCGAGTGAAGAAGGGCTCACTCGAGTGTTACCCCCAAATTACACTCGAGCACCCGCGAGTGAGACACAAAAAGTATGTACCCGAGAGCACTAACACTCCCTATGGTGGTCAGCTCACTCGAGCACAGACACCAGTGCTCGAGTGATAACTCCTAGATCATCCGAGTCCCAGCGAGTGAAGGGCAAGAAGTGACAACCCGAGAGCAACCCAACTCCCAGGCGACAAGTGCACTTGAGCACCAGCCCTAGTGCTCGAGTGACTTCCCAATGCTTGCAAGTGATAACGCACATCACTCGAAGATGAAGAAGTGCACCCACGACTTCTACTAGGAGACTTAACCAAAATTCCCAGAAGTTCATATCGTGCTCGAGTGAGATCCTCCCTCACCCGAGTGATGTCTATCAGATGCCAAATCGCAGCAACTGATATGGTTTTCCAGAATTGACCAATTTGCTACCAATGGTCCTTAAGTTTGTACTAAAACTCATTCTCACTTATCTTAACACAAGTAACTTATTGGCAACCCAAAACAACCAAGCTCCCACTCAAGCAACACATTCTCATCTCTAGATCAACAAAATCACCCAAAACCACAATTTGCCAAACTTCCTCTTTTCAAATCTAAACCAAAACCATTGACACCTATACCCTATTTGGAATCTATCCCACCACATTACACTACTCAATTCACGTCTTCTAAAATCACAAGAAATCAGGGTAAAAATCCAAAATTTACAAAACCAAACCAATGACCAAAATAATTATACCAAAATACATCAAATGTTTACCTTTTTCTTTCCCAAATATGGTTTCCTTGATTCCTCAACTTTTCAAACTTCATAATCTCTCAAACACCACCAATGAAAATTATGAAATCATAGAAGTCAAGCTCTCAACCTCTTGAACAACATCAATGAAGAGCACTTGAGCATATAAGGGAATTTACTTACCAAAACTCAAGCTTTTCTCTTTCTCTTTCTTGGCTAGTTCAGTGAAAATGGAGGAGAATGAGAGAGAAGGGAGATATTGATGAAGATAATCTCATTTCCCATTTCCCATACCTCTTTATCGACTTGAGAGAGAGAGAGGGAAGAGTGTTTGAAAATTTGACCTCATCTATGGTTCATATCTTGCCACTTGGCACCATATTGTTCTTCCTATCATGATTTCACATAGACTTGCATGCATAGGATTCCACCTATTGCTCTTTCAATCCTAGCCATTGATCTCAATTACCAAGAAGTTTACTCTTTGATAATTGACCAGTCTGTTGGTAAATTTACTATTTTGCCCCTAATTGTCACAATGCACATCATATACTTCAAAAGTGCTGAACTATCATTAATTACATTACTTTGAAGTTGTTAATCCTTGATTACAATTTAGGATATTACAACCGGCACTAACTGCTTCATTCCACCAGTACCCTGTCACTGTCCTCTTCTCAAAAATCATGCTAACTATCTCGGGCTGACTAAATACTGTGTATGGGCTGCAGATCTATACCGGTAAATCCACTAGGTCCATATTTTATAATATGCCCCCTAAAGTCTACCAAGCTTTCATTCAGATCCCACTTTATAAACTCATTCTTCCCCCAGACCCCAAAATGCAGTATCCGGGAAAACATACATTGCTGTGCGGATCCACATGTCATCCAGTTTTCTAAATACAGAAGTGTTTCCTCATACTATACATGGATCAAACTATCTGAGTACCCTATATGATGATCTAAGGGGTGTCATGCTTTCACACAGCTTGCAGATATATACTCTAGATGTCCTCCTATAACTGTTGATCCACCTATAACCCTTGATCTAGTTGCAGATTATGCAACACGTGCATAATTCCAGCTCTAGAACTAGTAACGAAATCTCAATCTAACTTTGATTCCTCTATCCATGATTGACCAGACTCACCACACACTGGCCTTAATCAGACTCACCACCTCGACGTTTGTGACATCCTTGTATCACCCTAAATTGTCATACCCTTATTCAATATTGTAATGCTTACTGCCCTCAGATATTTGCTATTTCTTTGGGGCTGATTTACAGAAAGGGATTATTCACTTCTCTGGTGGCCCTTTCTATGCATATTTCCTTTTACCATATCAGTATACTATTTTGTGGCCAAAACTGCTTGCTTTGCCAGAACAGCTTGAAGCTCTGATAAAAAAATGTAAAACCTCGCCTTACATACAACTTATTTTTGATATTAATCAGAGTAGCAATTGTGCAGTTCGATGGGCAAACAAAAATAGCATAAAAATCATGATAATAAATGCTTGATTATAGAAATTCCCCACATGGATTGTACATAATAATTACAAATGATGTAGCCACACAAGGCTACTAGGGTGTCTAAACTTGTTTTAGTGAAACGCAAACACCTTCCCATCTTCGTTCCATGAATGCGTTCCTCTTGTGTAACTCTCTTCTTTGTTCTTAGCACACCTCCATTTTTCACCTATCTAAATTGCTAGTAAGGGAGGGTGAGATTCAAGAGAATCGCAGTAGGAAACACTTGCCATAATGCATGCATGATTTATGCTATGTGCATGACATGTTAGCTTTAACTAGATGCATGCTCCATCATGACATTTCTACATGCTAAAAGTTTCATGCAACATAACTATGGCCATAGTATAAATAGAAATAGAGCTTTATTATTCAAATATGCTCTACACAATCAAGTAAAGTAATCACATACATCACTACACAATTAGGAATGTCAAATACATGCAAATAAGGTAAGTTCCCTACCTCTTGTCTTGAGTCCTCCTCTTGTACCTTCACTCCAACCATTAAAGATACTTATTCTTTGTCACTTCATGACCCTAGATAGCTAATCACATCATTAGAGACATGATAGATAGTCATTGGAAGTGTATATTAATGTCTAAGAAGTAAGGGAGGCTAAACAATTTGACATTTTTCAGCAAAATATGCAATCCTAGAATTTGGGGTCTTGGCTACGGCTAGGAATCCTTTGGCCGCGGCCAAGAAATCCTCTGTTTCTTGGCTCAACTTCCAAAAATCATAACTTAGTCTACAAAATTTCAAATGGAGTGGTTCAAAGTTCTATGGAAAGCTCTTGAAGTCATCTATACAGGAAAAATATGAACCACAACCATCTACAACCACAAAATTACAAAATTTCATGAATTTCCACACTATTCTAGATTACATTCTAGAAACAAGGCACAACTTCAAAAATCCATATCTTTTAGTATTCAAGTCCAAAAATTATGAACCACCCATCAAATTAAAGCTCTAGATGTCTACGTTAATCCTGGAAAGTTTCATCACATTTGGACTAGTTTGGCCTAACAAATGTGACTGTACATTAACACTGCCTCTAGCGAAACAAGCAAACATGCACTTTGAACTTCTAAAAATTCCAGATTTGTATACACTCATCCAAACATCATGAACTCATGTATACCTGCACAATTTTCCCTTCTAAATCCAATGAAATCATCAAAAATACCAAAATCCTGTCCTAACACTGTATGAACAGTGTTTGGACGAAATTCCAAAAAAAAGGAAAAAAATTAAGTTTTCTTGATTCCACTTGTTTAAACTCTTCCTTTTCACTTGTAATCAAATTATTAATTACTTAAACACCAAACAAACATGAATAACGAAAATTTTGGCAGTATAACATTTCTAGGGTTCATCATCCCAAAATCACAAAACTAAGCCAAACCAACAACAACAACCACAATAGCATCATATAACAAAAGAGGATTAAAGTTTTGAAGATTACTCTTGATTGCTCATTTTCTTTCTCTGGGAAGTTACTGTTCACTCTCTCTTCCCTTGAAATTTTGCTTCCTAAACATTTTTTACAAGATGAATAAGAGATTAGAAGAGGTTCTAAGTGAATTTAGAAGGCATAAGTACTTGAAATCAAGCCTCTTACCTTAAATTTTGGCTTCTTGAACTCTTGACCTTCCTATGCTTCTTCAAATATTCTAGAGCTCCCTCTCCTCCATTTTGTTTTAGCTACATGAAATGAGCCCAAGATGCAAATGAAAGAACTTAATTATCATCATCCTCATCTCTTCTCTTATCTTTCTTACTTTAGGGAAATATTATTTGTTTAATGGAAATTAGGCATAAGCTTATTTTACTTGGTCCCAATTCATTTAACATGGCATCATCTTTATTCGATCAACTATTTTTCCCTAATATTTCCCAAATCAACTTAAATTATAAAGAGAGAAGGGAAAAACAAATTGCTTCTTGCTTTGTTGGAAAATTACCATTTTGCCATTACATTTTGTGATTATCGCATAAGCTGGCAGAATTTTCATCAAACTTTGAAAATTCATATCTTTATTTATAGATGTCTAATTACTGTGCTTCCAAAGGCTATGTGACCCCTATTAAGTCTGTTTTTCAATGAAAAATATATCCTTTAGTCAACTGAAAGCTCACAATTCCCAGAATTTTTGTTTTTGGACACTGCCACTAAAAATCGCCGGTTTTACTGGGATAACTTTAAAAATACATAACTCTTTGTGTACTGCTCCAGATGACCTGTATGACCTATTAAATTAAATCTTGTTAAGTCTACCTTTATACTATAAAATATCATAGGTGTTGGATATAATTTGCCTATTCAAAAATGTAACACAACTAGACTGCCACCCTGGAAAAATACACTAGCAGCAAATACTCCTTCCTAGGACTTTTGCCAAAATGGGGATTAGCAGTCCACTTAATTCAGGCTTATTCTCAAGCTTCTAATCCTAAAATTTGGGATATTACAAATAGCTATGAATGTGATCATAGAAGTAGCTATTTATTAGAATTGTTAGCCCAATGTGATTATTTATGGTTTTTAACTAAGACTTGATGAATTTTAACTCCCATATCTTTTTGTGAGCTAGGATAGCTAATTGAACCAATGTCTCAAGAGATTACCCTTCATTCACTACATCCATTTCATTCATCATTATCTTTAAAAGACAAAAAATATAGTACCTTTAGGACTTATATTCATTCTTTCTATTAGATATTATGAATGAAATCCCCAGATCAATTTCTCCTTGTTTATTTGCATTTCATAGCATTTAGATCACTTTGAATTCAATAAAAACCTCCTCAAGAAAAGAAAATGATATTATGTTTGCTTATACACAATCTTTGATTAATTTTTGATTTTGAACCCCAATGCTAATGAACACAAAGTCCTCATCAGTTGGGCATTATACTTAACAAATGCTTATCTTTTTTTCAAATATTTACTGATTTATTTACATGGTTATACTTTGTAAATTAATTTTATTTATTAGCAACATGCCCTTTAATTTCAATTTCCTATAATATAATAAACAAATGTTATGTGAAGCTCTAATTATAACTCTTGTTTTGGTTTTTGTAATTTGGATAGTATAGACATTGATTCAACTTTAATCTACAATATTATTTTATTCCTACCATGTAACATCCTAAATTTCATTCATAAGACTTAAGTAATCTCTTAAAGGAATTTCTTAGCAGTAAATAGAATTTATCAAATAATGATTTAAATAGGGAAAATATATCTAAAATAAGTTAGAATATCAAATTGTAATGAAGGTTAATAAAGATATAATTGAGCATTTATTATTCTTGATTTCTTTAAGAAAATGTAAAATAAACAAGGTTATAGAAGTTAATTAAGATATTCAAGATAAATCTATAAGGTGATGGGATGGATTTCAGGTGTAACAATTCTATTTTCACATATTCTAAGGGTAGACTCAATAAAATTTTATTTTCTCTTTTGTTGACCATTAGATCAAGCTGGAATATGGGTAGACTCAGTAAAATTTTATTTTCTCTTTTGTTGACCATTAGATCAAGCTCGAATATGGTCAAACCATCTATGACATCAACCTAGTCAATTTCAAGGGTTGGATTATGAATTAGTAGTTTGGTTTATGAGTTATAAAGCCCAAACCATTATCAGTTTTCTAGAGCATGGAGAACAAAGCCTAGAGTTAACGATTGACATTTTTGACTTCATCCACTGTTGAATTGTTGTGAAATTTGACAAACATGTTCATGACATCCAGTAGGATCATTTGAATGGACGGATTGATGATGTGACTCTTGGGGTAAGAGTAATTCAATTCATTCTAAATCTTTTGTTTAAAATTAGGTCATGGATTGAGGTTTTTTCTATGAAATGGGTTTTATAGGCTATTTTCCCAAATTAATTATTCTGGATCACTAGACAAGTCTAATATAACACTCAATTATAGGTAATTCTCAAATTCAACTTACTTCTCTTTCACCATTGTTACTTGTAAGGTTTCTGAGTAACTTAAGAGTTAAGTTCTTGAATTAGTAGATAGTTGGTCTTGATTTAGTTTTCTCATTACTTTGTAGGTTGAGTTAGTGCATTCGAGAAAGACTTTCTAGTATTGTAACTTAGAGAACTCCAAGTAATGTGATTTCTTCTCGTCTCATTTATCCGTATTGCTCATTGGAGTTTTGAGGAAACTCCATAACCTATAATCATGTTAGTTTTGGCATGTGCCCTAAATTTCAAACCAAATATGCCTTGTAGATATGCTTGAATGAGACTTAGGACTAATAATATTGTATGTTGAAAACTTAGAGAAAACCATATGTTTATGTATGTGTAGCATTCTAGATTAGAGTAGGTACAACTACACCACTCACTTTGATGAATGACTAACTAATTGAAGCGAGTTTGCTATGACTTCAGTGAGCAACATACTCTCGGGTTGAGTAAGATACTTCTTGCCCCTGTAAGAGAGCTGAGGAAAATGGACTTGTAAGGTTAAAGGATGATTGATGTGTATACATTTGTATGTATCTATTGTTTGCTTGAGAATATATTATGAATATGATTTTTTGAGGCTTAATTGATGTGTTGTCAAAAGATTATGTGTTGAATGCATGCTTGATGAATCAGTGACATGTGGATAATCCCTTGATAAATATGAATACGAGTGGTGAAGATAGAGATAAGATGGGATTATATGTGTTATGAAGTTCACGTGGCATGCCGCTATGTATTACTATTACACACCATAACTAGTGTTTATTGATTGGGTAATACCCTCTAATGCGCAATTCCAATGGCCATTCGGGTAAAATCCTTCAAGGTAATGTCCCATACTGGTATTTATTAGTAGTACCTTGTTTACTTCTTTTATGGTAGTGAGGGTGGCCATGATCTTGTTAGATAAACAAGCCAAGTGTCGATAAAAGAGCGTGACCTTGGCAAGTAATGCACATATCACTTGAAAAGAGTTTAAGAAGGAAAATTTCTTGATAAGTACTGCTTGACAACCTTGTAGCAAGAGGCCAAGTTCCTTGTTCTACAATAAAGCAAAGTGTATAAGGATGACATTATAAGAGAAGTTTGTTGACTTGTTAAAAATAGACCTACTTGTAGGAGTATGATGGTCCCTTGTAGATGGCGATACAACATTTTAAGAAAGCTTAGCTCGAATTGTAATAACAATCAGCACTAGGGTAAGATCCTAAAATTGAGGAAATATATACTATGCTGGGGCTAACTGTAATATCCCAAATTTTGAGATTAGAGGCTTAAGAATAAGTCTAAATTAAGTAGACTATTAAACCTAGTGCGAGAAGAGTCCCAAGAGTGTCCAAGAGCTATAATGACATTTAGAAACTAATTTAGAAACTAAAGTATGGGATTTAGTTCCAAATAGTCAAAGAAAAATGCTCGACTCCTTTATCTAAGGTCAAATATGATCTAAGGCCTAACTTGAATCCGAAAAGAAGAAGAAATGGTGTCTTGGAAGACGAAAGGATGAAAAATAAAAAGAAAGAAGAGAGTTAATGGTAAACAATTAATATTGCCATGATCAAGGGCATAAGAGACAATTGCCACTTGATCTTGAGGTTAAAATTGGAAGACAAAATGAAGGGCTAGGATTTGCACTTGAAAAACAAGAGCAATTATGAGAGAGGAAAGGGCAATTTAGTCAACAAATTTTCTTACACTATGAGCATGGTTTTCGGTCAAGTTAAGATGAGAGAGGAAAGGAGAAAATATCCATCATCTATGTAATATCTCAAATTTTGGGGGCAGAAGCTTGAGATTAAGCCTACGTCAAGCAGAGTACTAAGCCCTAGTTAGTAAGAGTCCCAAGAATGTCTGAGAGACAGAATGACTTATAGGGACTAATTTAGGAAAATAAAGTATGGAATTTGGTTCCAAATAGTTAGAGGAAAATACCCAATTCCTTTATCTAAAGGCAAAAATTATATAAAGCCTAGTTTGGATCCAAAAAGAAGAAGAAAGGCTTATTGGAAGAAAGAAAGAAAAGATAATGGCAAATCAAATAAGATTGTCATGAAAAAGAGCAAAAGAGAAAATTGCCTTTTGATCTTGAGGTTAAAATTGGAACCCAAGATTAAGGGCTAGGATTTACTCATGAAAAGTGAAGTAATTAAGAAGCTCAAAAATTTAATTAGCTCCCCCTACTTAATTCAATAATTTTGGCCAAAGAAGGAGAAAAATAGAAGAAAAGAAAATCCAACCAAATAACTAATTGATAATAAGTTTCTTTGTGTACAAGAAGCCATGAACCATTAGGTCAAGCATTTCCTTTTCTCTCCTTTTAATTTTCGATCATGTACACCAAAGGGAAGAGGAAACAATCTCTTTTATCCAACCAAAGCACATCTAGTTGGTTTAACCAAACCAAATTAGATGGAGTAACTAAAGAAAAGGAGACATCATCATTTTTTTCCTTTCCTCTCTCCCATTCGGCCAGTACCATTAAAAGGCCAATAAATGAATTAAAAAAACTTCCTTCACCCTCATTTCTAACCATTTGTTCATCCAAGATTAGAAGGAAGAGAGAGAAACGCAAGCTAGAATTTTCAATAACTCAAAAAAGGTAAGGAACTTTTCTCTAAGATTTCACCCTCCTACACACCTTTCAAGCCAAAAGTGTCTTCATGAACATTTTTCCTCTTGGTCTAAGCTTCATTCTTATAGTTTTAGTTTTTTAAGAGGAGGTGTTTTGAGGCTTTTATCAAGGTCCAAAGCTGTGGAATAATGAAGTAAAGCTTAGAAGAAGATGAGCTTTCTTTTGAACCATATATTGTATGGTTTGGTTGAGTTTTATGGAATGGGTATTTTTACCCTACTTGTTAGTTATATGGTTATTCTTAAGGTTCATAGTGGTTTAATCTTGTATATGGTGTTAAATAAAGTTTAGAAATGAGAAATCACAAATTTGGAACTTAAGAGTACAACTGCCATATCGCGTTCTCTGGAAGGCAATAATGTTGTGGCTATTTTTAATCAGTCAAACTTGCTCTAAATGCTATGAAAGTTTACAAAATGAAAGTATACATCCTGAGCTTTATTTTGATGGGAGAACGTAATTTTTGGACTATTGGATTTAAAGTTATGATTTTTCAAAGTTTGGCCCTGTTTTTGGAACCAATTCTGGAATAATTAAGGTTTGATGAAGTTTTGGAAATTTTATACCTGTATTTTCTAAAAAATGATATTTTTCCTTGAAATTAAACTTAAATAGGTTTAAAATTTACCTGGAATAAGTCAATTTGGAGTTTTCTAGAATTAATTATGATTTTTCAAAATTGGCCATTGAATCTGGAAGTTGTTCTATGGCATACTGATTATGATGTGTTGTGTCTGGCCAAATGAGATCCTATGACCACAAAATTTTCACTAATTAAAGTGAACATAATAAACTATAAAATGATATATAATATGTATCATTTAGACAAGTACATTGGGAGATACAAATTTTTAAAGTTTAGTAATGATTCTGGAAGATGTCTTGTGACAGAAGTGAGTTATTGTGAAATCTTAGATTTTGTGCGTGTTAGTTGCAAGAGTAATTTTTTTTCCCTTAAAGTAGATTCAATAAGGATCACATTGTGCTTTGAACCAACCCAATTGGAGTTTTGTAGAATTAGCAATAATTTTTCAAAGTACATTGAAAAATCTACCAGCTTTATATCTTGTGCAAAGTTAAGACTTAATTTCACAAATGTAATAATTAGGAACTTTAAGGGTTAGGATCAGGCCCTTAAAGTTCTTGAAGTCCCATGTAGCCACATTGGACATTCCTTTATCATGGCTCTAATGTATGGTTATGTACATAGGGCCATGAGATGACAAGGAAGAAGAATGTAAGGTTCTTCAAGAAAATTCAATGGTTGGCAAAAATGGTACTTGCATGTATTGATATGTATGCTTGTGTGCTAATGTGCATGATTGATTTGCTTGTCTATTTGTAACATAGTTAAATGATTGAAGTTTTATTTTCTATTGATGCTATGGCCATATGTAAGAAATGTGAAGCATTGAGTATGCAAATATATCATTACGTTAACATGACCTTATATAAGGCAAGTATATTATGCACTAGCATTTATCTTACATGCATTGTTTGTATTGTTTGCTATTTAGATTACCCTAAATCTCACCCTCCTCTAACCAACCATATAGGCATGTGAGCACAGGAAAGTATTATAAAACGATGTTCTGGGAGAAAAAGTTGAAAGAGGCAAGCTTCACCCAAGAGGGGTGAATTGGGTGATGTGATAAATTTTTCGGTTGATGTGGTGATATGACAATAGCTATAGACAGAGTAGAGTTAAGAAGATTAGCATACAGAGAGTTATATTGGTATGGCCCAAAACCCAGGCCTACGTCCAGTCCTCAGAGATCAAGATCTACTGAGATTTTCACTATTCTTCCAAGATTTAGTGGGCTCTCAGAACACCATAAAACAATAATTGTCCTTGAATGGACTATGAGCAGAAATACTCTAACACTTAGAAATTTCTCTCCCCCTTACGACAATTCTTATGTGCAAAAAAACAAACCTATGACCTTTCTCTCTTGCTTACGTATACAAGTCTTATAAGTAGTAACATTCTCTCTTTCTTACACCACTATAAGTCTTATGAGCAGTAATGTTCTCTACTGCTTGTACTTTGTAAGTCTTATGAGCAAAGTCCTACTAGGAATTCTCTCAACTACTTCTCTCGTAAGGATATCTACTCTCTCAAGGTCCCTGAACCTTAAGATCAAATGAAAATAGAATTTGAAGTGTATACAGACTCTCTCTCAGAGAAAATGTAATAAACACTGAAGTACAATATGAATACAGAGAAAATATGAATAATAGAGACTTGAGAATTTGCTTGAGTGTATTCTTGTTCTTAGTTCTTGTTCTTGATGGTCGTTGAAGCTCTGCATTATAGTCAGTTGATTTTGCCTGTTGAATAATAATCATTATGGAGCAGAGCATTTTACTATGGAACAACATGCATACGTTTGAAATCTTTGAATAAGATATCGTGGTAGGTGGTACGTGCTTGGTTGGTCGTAATGATTCTGTCTGTCATTTTTTGACTTCCTCTGTGCCTTCCTAATTTAAACTATCAAACTCCTATTTCACACTTGTAATATATGTTAAATGATGTTAAATAATAACAAGTGAAAATAGAATGAATAAATAATATTAAACCATGTTCGAATTGATCGCTGTAAGTTTGTTCCGTTTTGGCTTCTGACAGAGTATCACTTGAGTGCACTTTGGTCTTACTGAGTACATCTTCACATTTCCTCTTCTGCTTCTATTTTTGTGTTGCATTTCTATATGATTTTGAGAGAGTGCATTTTCACACTTACAAGTGATGTGGGTCCTCACTTGAGTACATATCCTCTCACTCGAGCAAACTTTTTTTTTGTACTATGAACCCACGCCTCTGGATAATACTTGCACCCATTTTTTCAACAGTGTGATTTTGCACTTGTAGGTGATGTGGGGCCTCACTCAAGTACACTGATCCTTACTCAAGTGAAGAGTATATTCTTGTATATGATACTCTTTCGCTTCAACACTTGCATCAGGAATGGAGAGAGTTAGATTCCTCACTTACAGGTGTTGAGGTATCACTCGAGTGCAAGTACTCTCCACTTGGGTATACTTGCTCTTCTATGCACTGACTGACTCTCGGGCAAGCACTTTCTATACCTTGCTCACTTAGAATCAAGTGCAGTTTTCACTTTGAGTTACTCTTGCTCTTGGGTAAACACTTTCTATACCACACTTGGTAGGCCTTGTTTGAGCTTAAGGCTATCACTCGAGTATTAATTTTTTGCTCGAGTGAAATAATGATATCTTGTCTCTACATTGTTCTTTGTCAAACACTTTCACGAGTGTGTCTTCATGCTCGAGTACAAATCATATCATTACTTGAGTACTGTGTCCATTACTCGAGTTGTCCTGGTATTTTCAGCTAGAGTTTGCTTCTATTAAATACTTTCAGTTCAACGCTTGCTTGTGGTCGAGTGCAAAAGTGCTTATTGCTCGAGTGCTAGCTCCATCACTCAAGTGCATGATTTAAAATAACAGCAACAATGACCTCTGAACTTAGTGATATGCGTTTGGTAATATTTTCAACCATTGTCAAAACTTGCAAAACATAAGTTTCTTACCATAACACACAATAATCTTTTGTTATCATCAAAATTTCGAATCTAACATTCTCCCCCTTTTTGATGATAACAAAACCTTTGTGATAGAATTTAAAGATGTGATTGAACTGAAAATTTTTGAAAACACTTTCACGATTTCCAAATGCATATTTACTGAGTTTTGAGTCATTTTTCAGATTTTTGCACTTAGCTTCTCAAGTTTCCTGCAATACTTCCAATGGACACTTAAAGCCAAGATAAGTCATAGTACTATAATGTTTGAAAAGAAAAATTGAAAATGATCATATATAGAGTAATGAACTTGTAAAGTACAATGGCGAACTAACATTTACCTATGAAACCCAAGTAAAAAAACCTACCCAATATTCCCCTTTAAACTATAATACACCCATATCATACTAGAGTAGCTCAAACCATCACATATCCTTCTCCCTTGTTTTGTCAGCAGTAGAAAGGGGCTGAGGGAAAGTAAGATCAAATGGTGGGGTATATATTACCATGGTGGTAGTTGGGTTAAATGGCTCAGGCATAAAATATGGAGATGATGGCTGAGGAGCAGTGGCTGCAGGTGTTGAGGATAATGGCTGGTTATAAGTGACCTCAACTTGGGAATAAGGGTCAGTGAAAAGTACATGTGTCTGTGGCTGGGAAGTTGAAGCTGTAGTAGGAGTAGACTTTGGAGGCACCTCAGTAGAAGTAGTCAAAATATGAGTACGCAAGTAGATCTAGATGTTAGAGATTCTTCGAGACTGATCTTCTTGTGCCTTGAACATCAAATCAAAATTGGCATTGGCCTTGTCTACCAATCTTGAGACTTGAGTTTCTAGCTTGTCTATAAAGTTTTCGTTCACTCAATACTTCCTTTTTTAAGCCTGTCACAACTTGATTGATCACTTCAGCCAAATAGCTTGGTAGAGAAGCATTTAGAAAAGATGGAGGTAGAATTGGGCTAGGTGCAAAAGATTGAGCCTCATCTCCTCTTGATGGAGTGACTTCTCTCTGAGATGTTGCCCTGGTTTGGCTTACTGGAAGATTGATACACATGTGTCAATTGTATCTTGCCAAACCTTATAATGATTACCCTCTCAGTTCCCTCCAAATACCACACTTTGTTGTGCTTTAGGATGAGAGATACAAGTTGTAGATATGGAATTGTGGCAGATCTCGATGAAGAAAATCTCAATCTTCTCATCTCGCAAAAAATAATCTCCCCCACATTTCTTCATTGACTAGCTAGGAAGGAGGCCAATAGATAGTAGTCTCTCTGAGCAAAATGGGTATAGTTTTTGGATTTATTAACAATGCTACGGGTGTATATGTAATGAAGGGCACAAATAGAGTCAGGCATGTCAATAGGCTTAAAGTTAAAAGGGCTTATAGGATCATTTGGCCTTAATTGCTTGAAGGCTTCATTAGCAGAAAGTATAGGAGGTTCGAAAGGGGGTGCAACATAACTAAGGATATCATTTATGATAGAAGTAGATACCAAAATATGTTGACCTCTAATAGTGGCAGACATTGCTTCCTCTGTCAACTCTCTGGCTCTAGACATTATATTATGGACTTTTAAGTTGTAGTAAAAAGTTCTCACAACATTAGGAGAATATGGAAGATGTATATTCAACCAGAGGTCATAATAATCAAGGAAAGGTTGAAAATCCAGACTACAACTTTTCTTCAGATAATCTAAGTCCACATAAACTATAGGACAGAACTTTCTATGAGCAAACTCAGAATCATATACCTTCTGATTAAGTGGCTTCAGTTCCTTGACATTGAAGCCTTTTGGAGGATTTGTGACTTGTTCTTCCTCTAGAGCCTGTGAAGTAAACGGTACTTCTGAAGCAGCTATACTGGTCTGACCAACATGATGAGAACCCGAGGCACCAACTTGGGAGGCAATCTTGCCTTCCAAGGCATTAAGCTTGGACTTATCCATTACTTCTCAGAGCTGCATATTGAATGAGTCATCAGAGAAGGAAGATTGTTCTGGTTGCTTTGTGTCCTTCTTCTTTCCTCTTCCCTTAACTTCTTTCAATTGAGAATGAGTGATAATCGGTTCTTTGAAGACCAGTCCCTTCGGTTTCTTTGGCAGAGGTTGATCCTTCTTAGCCATCTTAGGCTTAGGATGAATCTTCTTAGTTGGAGTTCTTTTCTTGGTGATCCTGGGCTTTGGAGGCGGAGTTGGAAGAGAGGATAGTGAAGGAGTTGGAGGTGAATTTTGTGATGGAGTTGCCATTTGAGATTAAGTCTCACTAGTTTCAGAATAAAGAGGTAAAGGAGTTGGGGAATCTTGGGAAACTTGTGGAATCTTGGTCCTAACTATTTTGAACAATTCAAAACTGGATTGAAGGATTAACAGCACAAAAAAAGCTTGAAGAAGATTTTTGCAATTTTTCTTCTATTAGGGCAAGAAAAAGAAAATGATGAAAAATCTAACCTTTCTATGTAGATTAAAGGGTTGCAACTTAAATTTGAATAGACTTAAGGCATTTAATCGATGGGAAATGAATGGAGATGAAGAGTTATGGCTGTCGAGTGAAGAGACGCTTCAAGTGAGAAGAAGAAGTGTGATGTCTTAAGCTATCGCGTATCTGATAGAAGTTGCAACACTCGAGTACCAACCCTAGTGCTCAAGTGTTAATCATACAGTGCTCGAGTGACACAATTTGGTACTCCAGTGCAAAACACAAATTACACAGAGGATGTAAATGCGTACCTGGTTTAAGCATGTAAGTGCTCGAGTGTTCTTGCTGTACTTCAGGTATGTTCATACAGTGCTTGAGTGATGTTCTTCCTTTACCCGAGTAAGGTCTGACACTTTTGGTATGCTCGAGTGAGTTAAGAGTTCTTACATACTCTGTTAATCCCTGTTTTACATAGCTAGAAGTAGAGTATATGATATAGTTCCACACTCGAGAATTCATTTCTGACTCAAGTGATAAGATGCCTTGCACTCAAGTGAGCTGCCCAATACTCAAATGACAGTCCTATAAAAACATTTTCTATATTCTCCGATGCCTAAATCAGTATGATTATCATCAAAACTTATATTAAAAATAATAATTAACAAGACAAACTTACAACTCATTGGGATTAACCATTCCCAATTCTCTTCATATATATAAGAATTGATATTTAGCTATCGACTTCGTGAATGTGTAAGTGAGATGAAGATGTTTCAGTATGAATTCTACTTTAACATCCTTCTTTTGCTTGTGATCTCGAATGAAGTGATGTCGGATATCTATGTGCTTGGTCCTTGAATGCTGTACAGGATTCTTGGCTAAACTAATGGTGCTAGTATTGTCACAGTAAATTGGTGTCTCCTTTAAGTATATCCCTAAATCCTAAAGTTGTTGCTTCAACTATAGTACTTGAGAACAACAACTTGCTATAGCTATATATTCGACTTCAGTGGAAGATAATGAAATTGTGTTCTGCTTCTTGCTGAACCATGATACCAAAGATCCTCAAGGAATTGACATTGTCCACTGGTACTTTTTCTGTCAGTTTTATATCCTCCATGATCTAAATCTGAATAGGCCATTAAATATTTGTTTCCTCTCTTTGAATACCATTGGCCAAGTTCTGTAGTGTCTCATAGGAATTTGAAAATTCTTTTTACAATCTCTACATGTGATACCTGTGATACCTTAGGACTAGATTGATACCTTGCACACATTCAAACACTAAATTGTATATCCGGCCTACTTGCTATTAAATAGAGTAATGAACCGATCATTCCTCTATATTTGGTGATGTTGAAGTCAGGACCTTTTATGCCAGCATCCAACAAAGTTGTAGAGCTCATTGGAGTATCAGCTCTAGTAGCATTGTCCATTCCATACTTCTTCAACAACTCTGTGAAATATTTTGTTTGAGATACAAATATCCCATTCTTCCTTTTCTTGATTTGAAGTCCAAGAAAGAAGTTTAATTCTCCTGTTATGGACATTTCAAACTCTCCCTACATAATCTTGGAAAATTCTTGACAAAGAGATTCGTTAGTAGCACCAAAAATAATATCATCAAAATAAATTTAAACAATTAGAAGATCATTTTTGTTATGTTTGATGAAAAGAGTTGTATCTACTTTTTCTTTGACAAAGTTTTGATCAAGAAGAAACTTGCTTAGCCTTTCATACCAAGATCTGGGTGCTTGTTTGAAAACATACAAAGCTTTCTTAAGTTTGAAAACATGATCAGGCTTTATTTCATATTCAAAACCAAGAGGTTGTTCTACATATACTTCCTCCATAATAGAACCATTTAGAAAAGCACTTTTCACATCTATTTGATAAAGTTTAAAACCTTTAATGCAAGTAAAGGCTAAGAGTACTTGTATTGCTTCCAATCTTGCCACTAGAGCATATGTTTCCTCATAATCAATACCTTCTTCTTGATTATAGCCTTTGGCAACCAACCTTGCCTTGTTTCTCACAATAATTGTTGATTCATCAAGTTTGTTTTTGAAAACCTATTTGGTCCCTATAACTGAGTGATCTTTAGGTCAAGGTACAAATCCCAAACTTGATTCCTTTGAAATTGATTTAATTCTTCTTGCATAGCAATCACTCAATCATTGTTAGATAATGCTTCTTTAATATTATAAGGTTCAATCTCAAAAATAAAAGAACAAAAAGCTACCTCATTAAGAATTCTATTTATGTTTTTGACACCTTTGTGAATATCTTCAATTACTTGATTAATTAGATTATCTTTAATATGTCTCCATGCTTTTGGTTAAGCATGATCATCGACATCTTCTTTATTTTAAAAATCATTTGTTTCAAAATCATTCTAATTTGAAATAGTTTTGTTTTTCTTTATCAAATCCATTTCTTCTTCATCAAAATACTTTTTCTGAGAATCAAGTTCATCAAACACAACATGATTGGATTGTTTAACATTTCATGTTCTTTTATTAGAAACTCTAAATGCTTTTCTTCTATTAGAATATCCTAGAAACAAACCTTTATCAGACTTTGAATCAAATTTACCCAACTTTTCTTTATCGTTTTTGTGAATGAAGCACTTGCATCCGAAGATGTGTGGATGAGCAAGATTTGGCTTTCTTCCTTTGTAGAGTTCATATAGTGTCTTTCCAAGTGACTTGCGAACATATGCTTGATTTGAAATATAGCATGCAGTACTCATAGCATCCGCCCAGAACACTTGTGACATTTCTTTTTCATTGAGTATTGCCCTTGCCATTTCAGTGAGAACTCTGTTCTTCCTCTATACTACTCCATTCTGCTGAGGCGTTCTAGGTGTAGAGAAGTTGTTATCTATTCCCTTATTGTTGCAGCAATCTTCAAAGAGTTGATTCTCAAATTCTCCTTCATGGTCTGTCCTGATAGAGACAATAGAAATACCTTTCTCATTTTGAACCTTCTTACCAAACTTAATAAATTCGACAAACATTTCACCTTAAAAAGTAATAAATATAGTCCATGTAAATCTTGTAAAATCATCGACAATAACCAAATTATATAGATTTCCTCTAAAACTTTTTATTATCGTTGGACCTACCAAGTCTATATGAAGGAACCATCGGATGAAGAAGATTGTTGTGGTTGCTCTGTTTTCTTCTTCTTTCCTCTTCCTTTGACTTCTTTGGATTGAGACTGAGTCACAATCGATTCTTTGAAAACCACTCCCTTTGGTTTCTTTTGTAGAGCTTGATCCTTCTTAGCCATTTGAGGCTTAGGATGAGGTTTCTTGGCTGGAGTTCTCTTTTTGGTTTTGGGTTTAGGAGGAGGTGTAGGAGTAGAAGATAGAGAAAAAGTAGGAGATGAAGATGAGGCCACCAGAGTCTCTAAGACACTAGCGGCTGAATGAATGGGTGAAGGTGAATGGGAAATAATATAAATCTTAGTTCTATCCATTGAAGAATAAAATGAAAATAACATGAATCACATATTTGCTGAGGATTGAGTAAGAAAGTTTCAGAAATTTAGGGCATAAAATGAGAAACTTTGAGGACAAATCTCACCTTATAAAGAAGATTGAAGAGTTGTAATGGTGATTTGAAGATAAATGAGATGTTTAATCGATGGGTAACGGTCGGAGGTAAAGGGAGACGACCTTCAAGTGACGCAACGCTTCGAGTGAGAGGAGGAAGTGCGACGGTCTAAGCTATCACGTAACTGATATAAGTTCCAATGCTCGAGTGACAACCCTAGTGCTCGAGTATTGTTCATACTATGCTTGAGTGTGCTTATATTGTGCTCGAGTGATATTCAGACAAATTTGTTAATACATGAAAAAGTGTACCTGATTTAAATATAGCTTGTTATATTTTTCATCTTTGTACTCAAATCCTCCAAAATCATTTGAGTAACCATGCTTTGAATGAGTATTTGCATAAATTTCTTCCTTCTGCTCGAGTTTTCTTGCTTCACTTCAGGTCAATTCATACCATGCTCAAGTAAAGATCTTCCCTCACTCGAGTGAGACCTGTCACTCTTAGTATGCTTGAGTGAGTTTCAAGAGTTCTTACATACTCTGTTAATCCCTATTTTTCATAGCCTAAGGCAGGGTATGTGTTATAGTTTTGGACTCGAGCATTGTGACTGACCTGAGTGAGAATGAGCTTATCACTCGAGTGACACTTCCAATGCTCGAGTGACAGACTTGCAAAAACAATTTCTACAAACTCCAATGCCAAAGTCAGTATGGTTATCATCAAAAACTCATAATAATTAACAAGAAAAAAAACTTACAACTCATTGGGATTAACCATTCCCAATTCTCTTCGAATGTATAAGAATTGTTCTTTAGCTATTGGCTTGTGAATATGTCAGCGAGTTAAAGATGTGTTGGATGAATTCTACTTTGACATCCTTCTTTTGCACGTGATCTCGAATGAAATGATGTCGGATATCTGTGTTTGGTCCTTGAGTGTTGTATAGGATTTTTGGCCAAGCTAATGGTGCTAGTGTTGTCCCAATAAATTGGAATCTCTTTTAAGTATATCCCCAAATCCTAAAGTTGTTGCTTTAACCATAGTACTTGAGAACAACTTGCTACAACTATATATTCAGCTTCAGTAGAAGAGAATGGCACTATGTTCTGCTTCTTGCTGAACCATGATACCAGAGAGCCTCCAAGGAATTGACATTGACCACTAGTACTTTTCCTGTCAGTTTTATATCCTCCATGATCTGAATCTGAATAGGCCATCAAATATTTATTTCCTCTTTTTCTATACCATAAACCAAGTTCTACATTGTCTCCTAGATATTTGAAGATTCTTTTCACAGTCTCTACATGTGATACCTTAGTAGCAGATTGATACCTTGCACACATTCCAACACTGAACTGAATATCCGGCCTACTTGCTGTAAGATAGAGTAATGAACCAATCATTCCTCTATATTTGGTGATGTTGTAACTGGGACCCTTTACATCGGCATCCAATAATGTTGTAGAACTCATTGGAGTATCAGCTCCATTAGCACTGTCCAATCCATATTTCTTCAACAACTCCTTTAAATATTTTATTTGAGATACAAATATCCCATTCTTCTTTTGCTTAATTTGAAGTCCAAGAAATAAATTTAATTCTCCCATCATGGACATCTCAAACTCTCCCTACATAATCTTGGAAAATTCTTGACACATAGATTTGTTAGTAGCACCGAAAATAATGTCATCAACATAAATTTGAACAATTAGGATATCATCTTTGTTATGTTTGATGAAAAGAGTTGTATCCACTTTTCCTCTGACAAAGTTTTGATCAAGAGGAAATTTGCTTAGTCTTTCATACCAAGCTCTAGGTGCTTGTTTCAAACCATATAAAGCTTTCTTAAGTTTGAAAACATGATCAGGCTTTATTTCATCTTCAAAACCAGGAGGTTGTTCTACATATACTTCCTCCATAATATAACCATTTAGAAAAGCACTTTTCACATCCATTTGATAAAGTTTAAAACCTTTAATGCAAGCAAAGGCTAAGAGTACTCGTATTGCTTCCAATCTTGCCATTGAAGCATATGTTTCCTCATAATCAATACCTTCTTCTTGATTATAGCCTTTGGCAACCAATCTTGCTTTATTTCTCACAATGATTGCTGATTCATCAAGTTTGTTTTTGAAAACCCATTTGGTCCCTATAACCGAGTGATCTTTAGGTCGAGGAACCAAATCCCAAACTTGATTTCTTCGAAATTGATTTAATTCTTCTTGCATAGTAATCACCCAATCATTGTCAGATAAAGCTTCTTCCATATTAGAAGGTTCAATTTCAGAAATAAAAGTAGAAAAAGTTACCTCATTGAGAATTCTATTTTTGGTTTTGACACCTTCGTGAATATCTCCAATTACTTGATCAATTGGATGATCCTTAATATGTCTCCATGCTTTTGGTTGAGCATGATCATCGACATCTTCTATATTTTGAAAATAATTTATTTCAAAATCATTCTGTTTTGAAATAGTTTTGTTTTTCTTTATCAAATCCATTTCTTCTTCATCAAAATGCTTTATCTGAGAGTCAAGTTCATCAAACACATGAATGGATTCTTTAACTGTACAAGTTTTCTTATTAAAAACTCTATATGCTTTACTTCTATTAGAATATCCTAGAAATAAACCTTCATTAGATTTTGAATCAAATTTACCCAAATTTTCTTTACCATTATTGTGAATGAAGCACTTGCATCCGAAGATGTGTAGATGAACAAGATTTGTCTTTCTTCCTTTGTAGAGTTCATATGGCATCTTACCAAGTGACCTGCGAATATATGCTCGATTTGAAATGTAGCATGTAGTACTCATTGCATCTGCCCAGAACACTTGTGACCTTTCTTTTTCATTAAGTATTACTCTTGCCATTTCTGTGAGGACTCTGTTCTTCCTTTCTACTACTCTATTTTGCTGGGGTGTTTTAGGTGTAGAGAAGTTGTGATCTATTCCTTCGTTGTTGTAGTAGTCTTCAAAGAGTTGATTATCGAATTCTCCTCCATGGTCTGTCCTAATAGAAACAATAGAAATACCTTTCTCATTTTGGACCTTCTTAGCAAAAGTAATAAATTCGAAAAATGTTTCATCTTTTGAAGCAATAAATATAGTCCATGTAAATCTTGTAAAATCATCGACGATTACTAAAGTATATAGATTTCCTCCAAAACGTTTTACTCTTGCTGGACTTACCAAATCCATATTAAGTAATTGTAAAGGTTTGGAAGTAAAAATCTCATACTTTGTTTTGAATGACGATTTAGTTTGTTTACCTTTTTGACAAGCTTCACAAATCATGTTATCTTTGAATTTTAGTTTAGGAAGACCAATAACTAAATCTTTTCTAATTAGTTTGTCAAGTTGATTTATATTAACATGATCCAGATGCTTATGCCATAACCAACTTTCCTCTAATCTGCTAAGAAAATGATTTTCCAAAGAATTTGAATTTAAATCAATAGTATAATAGTTACCGTCCCTTTGAGCTCTGATCTTTGCCTTGATGGAATCTTTATTAGGTGGCAGATCTTTCTTGTTTGCTATCAAGCATTCTTTTGAATCAAAGATCACCCAATTATCTTTGCCAGTGCTTTGACTTATACTCAAGAGGTTGTGGCATAATCCTTCAACGTAATATACATCGTTGATTTGAATACCATCAGATTTTCCCACTTCACCAATTCCAGCAATACATCTAGATTGATTACCTCCAAACATTACCTTTCCTCTTTCTCTGGTTTCTAGCATGGTGAACTTATTTTTGTCACCAGTCATGTGTCTCGAGCATCCACTATCAATATACTACTTGTTTGCTCGTGATGCTTTGAGACATACCTAGAGTAAGGTGATCAAGTTTTAGGTACCCACACTTTCTTGGGTCCTTTGTGGTTAGTATGTAATACATGTGTCCCTTTCGGAACCCATTTATACGTGCCAATAACTTGTCCTTTTCTAAAATAACATGATGAAGTATAATGTCCTTTCCTATTACAATAACTACATGATGCGAATGGATTTGATATATGCACAGAATTCTTGAAATATTTGAGATAAGTTCTACTACTATTTTTCTTATTTCCTCTATTTTTATCATGATCGAACTTATATCCAATTCCAGATTTATCAAAGGAAACTTTCTGAGAATTTTGAATAACTTTAAGAGTTTCACTTCCTTTAGTAAATTTTTCCACAGTTTTTGTTAAATCTCTTATTTTCTTATCTTTTTCTTCACATACTTCACATGATGATATGACAATATTATCTAATTCCTTTACTTTCTTCTTGTAACTAACCATTTCTTTAGCTACCTTGATGAATTCTGTATGCAATGCATTATATTCAGAAAATAACTCATCATAAGTAGGTTCAGAATCACTTACCTCAGAATCTGATTCTTCTTTGGCTACCAAGCATAGATTTGCTACTTCATCTTCGTCACTTTCTTCATACGACGAACTATCACCCCAGATAGATGATATGTATGCTTTCTTTTTCTGCTTCTTTTTGTCTTTGTTTCTGAAGCATTCGGATTTGATGTGTCTAAGCTTCCCACATTCATAGCATACTATCTGTCGCTCCTTGTTTTCTTTCTTGCTTGGTTCACCTTGATAATTTTTGAAGTTCTTTTGACCTCTTCTATAGAACTTCTTAAATTTTCTCACGATCATTCCCATATCATAATCATTAGGAATATCTTCATTTTTGGAAGATTCTTCTTCCTTGATAGCTTTAAGTACAACTCCTCTTTTCTTTTTATCATCGAACTCTTCTAGTTCCTTCTTGAATCTCAACTTCCCTTCATACTCAGAAAGACTACCAAAGAGAGCAGTTATGGATCTTATTGACTCTCCTTTAGCTTCTTTGATAGCTGTCACTTTTGCTTCCCATTCTTTCGTAAGAATATTAAGAATCTTTCTTACCTGGGAATTTTGGTCAAATGATTTCCCAAGTGTAGATAATTGATTAACAAGATGAGTGTATCTGAGTTCGAATTCTGATATTCCTTATCTAGGTTTCATATGAAATAGATCATACTCTGTAATTAGAGTATTGACTCTATTTTCTTTGCTTCCAGATGTTCCTTCGTGAGCGATTTCAAGAGCATCCCACATATCTTTAGCTTTTGGTAGAGTGCAGATTCAGAAATATTCCTTTTGACTGAGAGTACTCTGTATCATTAAAATAGCTTTACTATTCAACGTTACCAACCTCTTGTCATCTTCGTCAAACTCCTCTGGGCTCTTTTTAATGACTCTATCTTTGATTTTCTTCATTGGAACATAGTCACCATCTTGCATCACATTCCATAAACCATACTTGTTAGCTATCATGAACACTCTGAACTTAGCTTTCCAGAACGAAAAATGCTCTCCAGCAAAACCAGGAGGTCTAGTGATTGATGCTCCATCTGGAAGAATGTTTTCACCCATTGTTGCCATTTCTTGGATCCTTCTCAAGCTGTTAAGCTCTTCAGAGAAGACCTTACTCTGATACCAAATGAAATAGGCAAGCTTCACCCAAGAGGGGGTGAATTGGGTGATGTGATAAATTTTTCGGTTGATGTGGTGATATGGTAATAGTTGTAGCTAGAGTAGAGTTGAGAAAATAAACACACAGAGAGTTGTACTTGTTCAGCCAAAAACCAGGCCTACGTCCAGTCCTCAGAGATCAAGACCTACTGAGATTTTCACTATTCTTCCAAGATTCAGTGGGCTCTCGGAACGCAGTAAGACAACAATTATCCTTGAAAGGATTACGAGTGGAAATACTAGAAATTTCTCTCTCCCTTACGACAAGTCTTATGTGCAGAAAACAAACCTATGACCTTTCTCTCTTGCTTATGTATACAAGTCTTATGAGCAGCAACATTCTTTCCTACTTATACCACTGTAAGTATTACGAGTAGCAACGTTCTCTTCTGCCTGTATCTTGTAAGTCTTATGAGCATAAAGTCTTATTAGGAATTATCTCACTGCTTTTCTCGTAAGGAAATCTCCCCTCTCAAGGTCCTAGTACCTTGAGATCAAATGAAAATAGAATTTGAAGTGTATATAGTCTCTCTTATAGAGCAAATATAATAAACACTAAAGAACAATATGAATATAGGGAAAATGTGAATAACAAAGACTCATGAATTTGCTTGTGTGAATTCTTGCACTTCGTTGTTGTTTTTTTATAGTCTCTGGAACTCTGCATTTATAAATATTTGATTTTACCCGTTTGAATAATGATCATTATGGAGAGGGCCATGTTATTATGGAATAACATGCGTATGTTTGAAATCTTTGAACGCGGTAGGTACGTGCTTGGATGGTCGTAATGATGCTGTCTGCCATTGTTTGACTTCCTCTATGTCTTTCTAATTCAAATGTTAAAACTCCTGTATCACACTCATAATACATGTTAAATGATGTTATATAATAATAATAAATTAAAATAAAATGAATAAATATCATTAAACCATATTCGTTTTGAACGTTGTAAGACTGGTGCGTTTTGGCTTCTGGCAGAGTATCACTCGAGCACTGTGATGTCTCACTCGAGTGCAATACCATATTTTCACCTTTTGCTTCAGTTTTATCACTTGCACTTCCACGGATTTTAAGAGAGTGCATTTTCACACTTGCGAGTAATGTGGGTCCTCACTCAAGCACTGGTCCCGTCACTCGAGTGCTGCTTCATTTTACACTATGAGCCACGTCTCTGGACAACACTCGCACCCAGTTTTATCAAGAGTGTGATTTTGCACTCGTAGGTGATGTGGACCCCACTCGAGCATACATACTCTTACTCAAGTAAGAAGAATATTCTTCTATAACATACTCTTTGTCTTCAGCACTTGCATCAGAATTGAGAGTTAGATTTCTCACTCACGAGTACTAATGTATCACTCGGGCACATGAACTCTCACTCGGGCACGCTTGTGCTTCTCTGTTCTGCATGACTCTTGGCCAAACACTCCCAGTCCCTCACTCGCTAGGACTCGTTTGCAGATATTACCATCACTCGAGTACAGAACCTATGCTCGAGTGAAGTATTGATATCTTGTTCTGACTTTGCTCTCTGTCAAACACTTTCAGTTCAACACTTTCATATGCTCGAGTGCAAAACAACTTCATGCTCGAGTGTTGGTTATAGTGCTTGAGTGCATCAGTAAAATTGATAGCAATTGCTCTCTATCAAACACTTCTTGTCCAACACTTGCATATGCTCGAGTGCATCAGCAAAAATTGACAGCAGACATCTCTAAACTTTGCCATATACATTTGGTAACTTTGCAATCATTCTCTAGACTTGTAAAAACATACTTTACACATAATTACCTTTTGTTATCATCAAAACTTGGAATCTAACAGAACATAACAGAAAAATGCATTAGGTAAGAAAATGCAATCCTCCAAGCACTTAAGGCAAGGTATTCAACGGTAAAACCTCTTACACTATTACCTTTAGTATTTATTAGGGTTTGTATCTTGTTACCTTAGGAATGAACATTGCAAACTTCTTGGAAATATGGTTTTCACATCCCCTAGAAAGCTTATTTTGTAAATTTATTTATTAAGGGATTGCAATGTTCAGAAGTTTAGTTCTTTATGTATACATGCATATTTCAAAAATATCCCCTATCATGTATAAAGTCATTGATTAATTCATTATGCTCCAATTGGTTTCATTTAATTATCCTTTGAACATGTGAATTTTTTATTGATTCCTACAAGCTAACAAGAAATGGATCCAAGCAAGGTTGGATACCAATAAGAAAAAGACATTTATATAGTTCTATAGGATAAGAAAAAGCTTCTCAAGGCTATGGCCACATGAAAACAAATTCATATCTTGATGATGATGAATTTTGGAGTTTGGATTTTGGTACTGAGTGTGTAAAGGATGAAAATCAATATTACTCCATCAAATCCAGGCAACCTATTGCAAGGGCAAAAGGAATTATGGTGATATTTAGTCCTTACCCTATACTGTGCTTATATGAATGATTTAATTTGGGTAATGAATATTTGTTCATTATTGCATTCCTTTAGCAATCAATCTTTGATGATCGTTAAATTATTTACAGATTGTTAAATAAACCAAAAGTGTAACTATACATAGTTTTTCTATCGGTTCATGTTTTAAAGTGCACAATCCAAAATTGTATTTTGGTTTCAATTCATCCTATTTATAAAAGTGCATACAAATGGTTTGAAAAATTTTCATATTTTTTTTGCATTCAAACTAGTTTCAAAATTAGAAGTTAATATTTTTGTGTCAGAAATGCTTCTAGTATGACCACTAGGTTTTTCCTATCATTGATCATAAATGTGCTATCTAGTGCTTGCACTCCTTAGTCTTTATTCTCTAATGTGTTAGACCTCATGTCTAACAAGTTGATCATCTATATGAGTGTCAAGCCTATCTCAAAGAAAATAGTTCAATTCATGGGAAGCCTTGTTTCTAATACATAAGTTATTATTGGTGGAGTTATTCCAAGTATTTTGAATATTCATTAGCACATTAACCATTGATATGATCTATGTTTGAATAACCGGTGTCATGTATTTGAATCTTTGAGTTGAATGTTCCGATTCTTCAAAGCAAAACTCTAAGAGACAACCTTATCTCTTAGTCAATACCAAAGTCATTGTGCTTATATATGTCTATCAAGCTAGGCCTTTTTGGCTAATTCTTTTTCTATATGGCTTTTGTTCTTGGGAAATCTCTCAAACATGTTAACTCCAATGTTTAACATGTTATCTTAGTTGATTTCCAATTGAAGCATTCTGATATATTTTTAAACTTGTTGACTTCCACCTTTTTTAACATGAGCGTTGATTTTAAGCATGTTTCAAAAATAAGTTTTGCATATATTCAAAATCTCAATTTTACAATACATTGTCATGATTTGAAATTTGAAACAATTTGCAAACTTCATTCAATTCATGATTTATCATTTCATACAAGTTGGTCATTATGGATGGATTTTCTACTCTCTTTGATCCAATTTACATGGATTGCATGAAAATATTTTCAAAGACATATTTTCCATTTAAGAGCAAGAGAGTTGTTATGTCTAATATTGAGTGGACACAAGAAAAGTTGGGTACTAAAGAATATATATATATATACTTTTGTAGGATTTTCCATAAGATGGAACTCTAACAAAAGAAGTGCTATTTGAATAATGATCATTGTATCTGAATACTCGATCAAGTTTTTAAAAGAGTAGTATTCGAATACATAAACCACTATTAGGATATCACACAAAGATATTGTGAAGAAACTATTCGAATAATGCAAGACTATTCGAATACTACTCAATCTTAAAAAATCTATTGAAATAGTGTGAGGGTTATTCGAATATTAAAACATGTTTTTCAAAAGGGACTATTAGAATAATGGAAATAATATTCAAATAGCAATACAGTTTTGCAAAGTATATGACACATTATTCGAATACTCATGTTGCTATCCGAATAGAAAAGCAAGGATTACAAATGAACTATTTGAATAATCAACATAGTATCTGAATAGCATCACTTCCCTTCAGAGCTTGAAAAGGAACTATCTGAATAACAGAATTACTATCCGAATACAAAGGCAAGATTCACAATAAAAGTATTCGAATAGTGTATCTATTATTTGAATAGTAAAGATTATATCTAAGATTTCAATTCAAAAGACTATTCGAATACTACTCAAACTATTCAAATAGAATAAATTATTTTCTTGTATTCGATTAACCAAAGATCTATTTGGATAATTTTAATTTTAACTGCAAAATGATTATTCGAATAGTTACAATTTCTATTCGAATAGAATAAACTCTTCTTATTCCAGAGGAAGGAAGTGTATCAGAGTACTGAAGTTTCTATTCGAATGCACCAAGGAGCCAAAGATAAAAGACTATACAAATAGTGGTATACTATTTGAATAAAACAAATGGGTGAACGAACCTAAAGAAACTATCTGAATACTATGCCTTCTATTCAGATAACAAGAGTTACAAATCAATAGAGACTATTTGAATAATCTATCTACTATTCGAATAGTTGAGAAGATCAAGGAAAAAGATAAGGGATCAGAAAACATATCATCTTATGATCCATCCATTGAGAGTGATGATCTTGACAAAACAATAAGGAACGTTGTAAAAGAGATTGCCAAAAATTTTGAAGCTGGACCTAGTAAAGTCAATCAAAAGGAAGCCAACAAGATCAATCGAGGACTTTGATAGAAGAAGTTGCAGAACCACCCCCTAGTTCAACACAAAACCATTGCAACAACCTGATAAGAAAAATAGGTGTTTTAATAATGTCACACTGAGCTTGCTACAAACAATGATGAGCCTATCACTTCTATAAATGGCAAGATTATATAACTCTGTGACTTGATCAACCAGAACTTCAAATGACTAGCCAATGATGCATCAATGGACTACAGAGGACTAGGACTTGAGTGATTACGACATTACTCGAGTGAGGTATTGTATTCTTTATTAATATAAATTCTCTATGTTGCATCACTTAAAGTGAACACATGAGTAATGACTAGAGTGATATTGGGGTATAGCTGTTAGAACCTCTAAATAGCATCATCATTTTCAAAACTTAATTTCTCACTAAATCTTCTGACTTTTATACTCAATTTCTCTACAAAGGTTTTCCAATGGTTTTTCAAATCCATGAGAGTTTTTAACTCTATTCCTTATAATATTTTTTAAAAGCAATGCACTCATTAAGGGGGAGCTTCACATTCACATGTTTTTTATATGTTAAAAGCTTATCTCCTTTATTGGAAGAAAATCATCATACTCATCTGTATTTACTCTCAATTGATTAGTTTTGATTATGAGGTACTCATATATCTTCTTTCTATGATCTTAATTTGCATATATTTTATAGAATGGAAACTTTTGATACTTGATTGCACTAACCATTCTCTTTGCAAGAATGCTTTTACTTATAGTAGGAAAATTTGCTCTATACAAAATCATTCCTCAACACACTAAAAGGAGGATATAGCAACTTTGAGGACATATGCTTTAACGATCAATCAAGGAAAATATATTGACTGCAACATTCAAAGCAACAAGTACCTATGTCAATACAAAGGAGCATTATATGGAACAAAAGCTCAACTCAAAAAGAACATCCTAGAGACAACATGAATATGCATTATGGTTGCACAGCAAAAGCATGGTGAACTGGACTTCATGGATCTATCATCAGCTTGTCGAATCCTAATGAGCATTTCTAAACCTGTCCTCTTTATATTTTGAGAATATATTGCATATCTTTGATTTCAATTTACTTTGATTATGAAAGTTTTCTTGAAAACCTCTTTAGAATGTTTCAAACTTATTTTCATCAATTTTATTTACATCAGAATGAAAATACTTTCAAATAGAGGGAGAGAAAATTACTTTTCTTGACACATTTCTTTTGATTAAAAAAACAAGGTTGTTTTCTTGAAAATCTTTCACATATTTGCCTTCCCACCCTTTTCTTCTATATCCTTTCAAACTTTTTGCTGATGTCAAATAGGGGGAGAGATATTGCATGAAAAATATGTTGCATCTAATTTGTTTTCATACTCATACATATGTTGCATCCAATATGTTTCCATACTCATACATATTTTTATTAAAGGATTTGCCATTATCAAAAAGGGGGAGAATGTTAGATATAATTAGTTTTGATGATGTCAAATATAGATGTTAATTATTGAGAGCAAAAAGTTTATATAATGTATTTATCTCCTGCATTACCTAACTACTGTGTTTAATGTAAAATATCTTGTAGATTAGTCAAGCAAAGAAAGAAGATATCAAATTGAGTTGAAAACATTCATGTGATTTAATACTGCAGATCATTTGAATAGTCAAATTGTTAGTCAAATAGTAAAACTTGTTTTTAATTAAGATATATTTGAATAACTCTCAGTTTATCCGAATAAACAAAGTATTATTCAAATAATGAACATGCTATTCGAATAGAGAAGAACTTTTAACAATTGAAAGTATTTGGATAAGCATATTACTATTCAAATAATATGCTTAAAAAAAATTTCTGAAAATAATTCAAGTGAAAAAGTATTCGAATAGTCATTGTGATTTTAAACTCAGTTTCTAAATATGTTATCCGGATAATAGGATAACTATTCGAATAGTGCGATAATTATCCGAATAAGTTTTTGATGAATTTCAGCATCTAATATCACAAGACTATCAGGATAGTAAGGAGACTATTAAAATAGCATTTGACGTATTTCAAAAAGACTATCAGAATAGTAATGGAACTATCATAATAGTCTCAGTGTAAAATATCAAATATAATTTGAATAGTGAAGTGACTATTCAAATAGTCCATAATTGAAAAAGTGTGATTCTATTCGAATAATAGCTGCAGACTTTGTTTCTTCCAGTGCGTCAAGTTAAAAAGAGTTGAGATGAAGGAGATATGAATTTTGGAAGATGACATTCAAATCACCATCATATTTTAGAATAGGTTCAATATTTTGGACATAACTCTCAAACTACACATCAGATTGAGATGAAACTGGTGCCATATGAAACTACACTTAAAAATCTTTCCATGGATAGGTCATGGGTCATATGTGGAGTTATATTCAAAGAGATATGCCTTCTAGAAGTTGGTGATCAAAATCTAGCTCTGTTTTGTTCTAGACCAATCGATACACATTGAATCATAACTTTTGAAATACAAAGATTTGTGATTGATTCCAGTTGCTGTGTAAAGAAGACTTAAAGAGCTTTATAAGGATAGTTCATTTGATGGATTTATATCCATAGAGTTACGCCCTCAGAAGTTTATTCAAATATTAATGTTGTAATATTCGTTTGTAAAGATTCATTATTAAAGGTGCACTATTCAAATAGAGCAAGTAGTATTCGAATAATATCATATATTTTGTGTGAGAAGCTATTCGAATAAGGAATTCACTATTTGAATACAATTTATGTTCTAAAAGTTTATTCTAATGGAGGATAAAGTATTCGAATAAGGATTACTCATTATCAAAGAAGGCTATTTGAATACAACAGATGTTATTTGAATAATTGATTTTCCAGAAAATAGAGTATCACCTCAAAACTTCTGAAAATCATTGATATTTTTTGTGGCTTGTTCTTATTGATTCTAATCACTCTAACACTTTATTATATTAGTGATTAAGCATTTTTCTAGGTGATCAAACAAGGATTAACACATAAAGATTGAGAAAGCACTTTTGTGTCAGAAGCTCCCAGCAGCTAGTTCAACAGTAATATATAAGCCTCAATGAGAAGAAGAAATGCTCAAATGGTCAAATTCTCTTCATTAACTATAAAAGGAGAGTCATTCAAAATGAATGAAGAAGAGAGCTCATGCCTACAATATTGATATACTATTACTCTGAATCTTACTTGACTGAAGCTCTGTAATAATACTTCCACCATGTACTTCAGTGTTAATCATTATCTACTTCATATAGAGAGAATTAATCTTTCTTTATAATCATTCTATATTTATGAGAGTTACTCAAGATTGGGGAATCTTGAGTAGGAAATAAATAGTATCCTTACTATGTGTAAGGGGGCGCTCTTATCTCAATGAGAGAATTGTAAAGGCTTTACAAGTGCCCGGATCAAACTTGTAAGATTGTAGTGGTTCTCTTGTACCCAGTTAAACTTGAGGGAGATAATAGATTGAAATCTCAGGAGGAGCCTGGGGACTAGATGTAGGTCATTGTGGATTGGACCAAATTAGGATAAATCACAGTTTACATATTATCTTCCCTAAACTCTTATATTTTCAGCATATATGATTTCAATAATTAATTATGGTTTTATATTTCATTACTAACATACTTATTGATTTCATAAAATGTGAAAAGAATTTCAAATTTGTTAAGTTTTTATAATACACCCAATTCATCCCCCTCTTGGGTGTTAGCCAATTCTAACAACTTGAGTGATTAACATAGCAAATAGCTAATCACTTGATCAAAACTTGTAAGTTGTGATTTTTTCAAAGTATCAGTCTAGTGAAAATATCCAACTCGAGAGGTAGTTTTTAATTTTCAAAAGTAGTATGATTAAACCTTTCTGTGAGGGTTAATCAAAGAAAACTAAGCTAAAAGTAGTAAAGATGATAATTTAGCCTAGGTCGAGTTTCTAAGGAGCCTAGTGGATGTTAAAACTCCTAGCAAGTACTCTGAACCAACAATTAACAAATTAATCACAGTAGTTAAGAGAACAACTATTGGTTTATTTTCTAGTTTAAAGCTAATTCTAATGTTTATTTGATTTTTCTAGTTCAGAGAATGAAAACTAATAGTTGGTGGTGAGATGACAGAAAGATAGCGATTCAATGGCAAGCACTCTTCCTAAGAGCCATGACTTAACCTTCATAACCAATAAGAATCATGGTGATAATTATAGTAAGGAGTAATCATGTATCAGAGAAAGATCAAGATGGCCAAAAATCTCAAAGATAATACTGAATAGTAATTACCATGAATCAATTGATTATATCATACTCAATCTCAACCAGTTACGAGAATGATAGATCTACTCAATATCAAGAGACACACAGTTGGTCACAAGAACCCTAACTAGAATACATAAATGTAATATCCCAAATTTTGGAATTAGAGGCTTGAGAATAAGCCATAATCAAGTAGACTACTAAGCCTAAGTTTAGAGGATTTGCTGCCAGTGAAAGTTACCTATGCGGCAGCAACATTTTTATATCATTTTGGATAAACAAATAATGTCCAAAAATTGTGAACTTTTAGAGGATGAAAGTAGACATCCTGAGCATTAATGTGATAGGTCATGAGAATTATTTGGAGTTGTACACAAGGAATTATGAATTTTTGAAGTTAGCCCAGTGAAACTAGACAGCATTCATGGCAGCATCTAAAAACAAAAACTCAGGGAATCATAAGCTTTCATTCGTCAAAGGCTATATCTTTCCTTGAAACTAGACTCAATAATAGTTTCATAGCCTTTAGAATCACTCCAATTCGATGTCTACAAATTAAGTTATAATTTTGTAAAGTTTATGCAGAAAATCTGCCAGATTTACCAATTAATCTGAAAATAAAGAAAAAATGTGATGGCAATTTTGAAATCATGAGATAAATGGGAAAAGCCATTTGGGCTGCTTGAAGGATGCCTAGGCGTAAATTAGGCTGATCAAAAGGAGGGAAATATTAGTTTAAATCTATTGGAGCTTTATGACAATATTTCATGTATATAAACTCTAGTTAAAAGTGCCATAAAAGCCAACATTTTGGGACTTATTTTCAGTAAGTTAATTAGAATAAAAACTGAGACATTTTAAAAACCATTCCCTTCATCTTTCCTCCTCCAAAATTGACACCTAACACATGAATAAGAGAGAGAGAGAGAGAGAGCTTTGGTGATTCTAGAGAGAAGTAGCAGCAAACTTGCAAAGGTAAGTTGATTACTTTGGTGATTTGATTCCTAACTTGTCTAATCCTTCCTCTAAGCCTCTCTTTTCCATGATTCAAAATATTTAGGAAGCAAAATCATAGGGTTTGAAGAGGAGAAAGGCTCGGCCAGGAGAGAGAAAGGGAAGAAAATCAAAGGTAGCTTCCTAAAATTGAAATGCTTGTTGTTGTTGGATTGATCGGTGGTTTTGTGGGTGATTTGTGTAATTTGTAAACTTAGGAAAATGCTAAATCCTAGCTATTATGCTACCCAAATTTAGTCTAAATCATGTTGAGAAAAGTAATTAAGTAGTTAATCAAGTGATTAAGAATAGAAAGGAACAAGGATTTGAGGTCGAAAACCAAAAACCACAATTTTCCCTTAAGATCTCTAAGTTTTAGCCAAGAGGGGAAAACTGGCTAGGATTTGGACTTTTATGAAATTGATGGTAACATCGTATTCAAGAGGGAAACTTGGTAGGGTTACTATTGAACACCTTTTTAGAAAAGCCCTAGAAAGCGAAATGACCAAAATGCCCCTGAAACCCTAATTAGGGGCTGCCAAGGGCAAAACTATCATTTGACAGTAATTTTGTGAAAACCAAGGCAACAAATTGATTGCTTCTATGAAAATTTGTAAGAATAGCCTAGGTCAAAATTTTGGAAAAAGTACAGTCATATTGGGTATAGAAGGGGCCGGGTTGGGTCCCCAGGGGCATTTTGGTAATTTTTCAATATACACTAATATAACCACAAAAAACACTTTGGAATTCCCTAAAGTAGTACATGAATGGGTTTTTATCTAATTCTTATTTATTTTAAATTTTAGGACTTTGTTGAGAACCGAGTCATTGACACAAACTTCGAGGAGCCTATTTAAGGATAAAAAACGTTAAGGTAATTTTATGTCTATTTTGTTCAAATATCTTGGATATTTTGGATAATTGTATGTATATTATCAAAACCTATGGGAAAACTGGTAATATATTCAAGTTTAAGTACATCATATCAATTGCTAGTCTAATTGATTTGAGCCTTATCTAATAGTGTTGTAGGTGTAGTTCTAGGTCATAAAATTGGTAAGACCCCTTGTGTTATTGCTTATGCTTCTAAGATATTTGATAAGGCTCAAATCAACTACACTACCATTGAGAAAGAGCTCTTTTCCATTGTTTTTGCACTAGAGAAGATTAGGTCTTATTTAGTGAATTATAAAGTTATTATCTATTCTAACTATGCTACTATCAAGTTCTTATATAAGAAAACTCATTATAAGCCTCGATTACTAAGGTGGATGCTACTACTTTAAGATTTAACACAGAGTTTATGGACAAGGCAGGTGCAGAAAATTTTGTTGCCGATCATCTAAGCCGCTTACCCCTTGCTACATAGGGAGTAGTTGATGCTGAAGTTACTTGTGATGGTTTTCCTTATGCCTATCTCCTTGCTATTACACTTCATGACCTATGGTTTGCTCATATTGTGAATTATCTAGCTGTTGGAGTCTTACTTGATTCTTTGTCTCATTTTTAGAAACAAAAGCTGAAACATGAAGCTCAATACTATTTGTGGGATCCTCCTTACTTATGGTGGAATTGTAGTGATCAAGTCATTAGAAGATGTGTACCAAGTGATGAATTTTCTTTTGTTATAACCTCTTGTCATTCTTTGTTGTATGGTGGTCACTTTGGGGCAAAGAGAGTTACTAGGAAAATTTAAGATTGTGGTTTATATTGGCCTAGCCTCTATAATGATTATTGTGCTTTTTGTAAAACTTGTGATGAATGCCAGTGTTTTGGGAGGCTATCTAGAAAGCATTAAATGGCACAACAACCTATGTTATTTTGTCAATTTGTTTATGTTTAGGGCATTGATTTTATGGGTCTATTTCCTGTATCTCATGGATATCTATACATTTTGTTGGTTGTTTATTACCTTTCAAGGTGGATTGAGGCTATTCCTACAAGGAAGAATGATGCATATACTATTATTAAATTCTTAAGTACTCATATCTTTTATAGGTTTGTTGTGCCAAGAGCAATTATGAGTGATCGTGGCTCGCATTTTTACAACAAATTGATGGACAACTTACTATCCAAATTTGGTGTTCTACACAAGACTTCTACCCCATACCATCCACAGAAGAATGGGCAAGCTGATGAGGTATCTAATAGGGAAATCAAATATATCTTGGAGAAGATTGTCAAACCAAGTAGAAAAGATTGGAGTCTCCAGTTGGATTATGCTCTTTGGCATATCGTTCATCTTTTAAAACTACCATTGGCATGTCTCTTTTCCGGTTAGTCTTTGGTAAGGGCTATCATCTACCTGTTGAGCTAGAACAAAGAGCTTACTAGGCTGTGAAGACTTGTAATATAGATCTTCAAGTTATACTATGGAAAGGATGCTTGAGAAACAAGAGCTAGAAGAGTTATGGTTGGATGCATATGAAAGCTCCCACATCCATAAGGAAAAATCGAAATTGATTCATGATCAAGGCATCTTACGGAAGCAATTTCATGAAGGAGATCAAGTACTTATGTTCAAGGCAAGATTCAAGGTCAAAAATAGGAAGCTTAAAACCAAATGGCAAGATCCCTACTATAACCCCCTTCAAGTCCAGGCTGAGATTAAAGTTCAAAAATACATAATCATGTTGAATTAGAGACCACAAGGTACATTAAGACTTATTAAAAATTTCATTTCCTAAAACAGGGCTTGCAAAAACTTTTCTAAAACCTGTTCAACACGGTCTCATATTCTTATTTCAAATACACCTTTGGCCTATACGGTTCGATTCTATTTATAAATATTCGAGTGCAACATAAATTCCAAACACACTCGGGTTCCATTAATCAACTAAGGGATTATAGTGCACAAACGCCCATAATTAGTTTCCCATTCAGGGGCTTAGACAAACTATTCAATATATATACAACTAATTCTCAACAAAATATCCCATAATTAATAGCATGATAACTAGCTATCCAAAATAAAACTCCTAGCCTATAGCTCTAACCGCCCTTCGTCACTTACTTCTCTTTAAAACCACTGGCCCTGTCTGAAAATTGTTTTATAAAAAGAATGAGATTCTAAAGAATCCCAGTAGTAACAATTCACTCATCGTATACATAACCAGAAAGCATGTAAGCAAATCACAACACCACAATAGAACAACGTCATTTACAATGGCAGAGGTAGGTGTGATTTGCATCACCTACTACGACTACTCACACTGTAATGCTCAAGCTGCAATGCACAACGGCATATCATGTAACCCCCTGCCTTGATTATCAAAATTATGATTCGATAACTGCATATTTAAAATGGGTTAGAGACCGTCGGATGATTCAAAACTCATTTAAAAATCCTTCCATGTAGTAGGGACTTCACAAAATTTTCAAAGCTTCTCTATCCTGGTCTCAAGTTCAAATATAAAATATAATTACCTGTGCAATTATATCATATTTAAGCATATCAGAGTGTATAACTTAATCCTCGGCAAACCCCGAGTTTCATTTATATATATAACTATAGGGTTCCAGTTCCTAATTAGGGGATTACACCACCATATATTCAAAAAATATTCACAACTCAAAAATATCAAATAGTAATTCCTATCCAAGATGAATAACTAACATGACTAGTCTCAAATGTCCCTACAAGGTTCTAACCGCTCTGGGTCGTTTGCTTTTCCTTAGAGCCACTTGCCCTGTTTGAAATGTTAGTCAAAGAAAAGAATGAGATTCAAGAGAATCCCAGTAGTAACAGATCTTTCATACCACACATAAGCACACAGCATGTAAGCAAATAATCATACAGCAGCAGCAACATAAATCACACTCCACCCTCATCCCTTTTTATAGCCGGGAAGACACACCATCCTAACCCGAACCGTTGTTAGCGACTCAGGGACTGTTGGCGTGGCAATGTATACACATAGCCTTATAGCTCATATAGCCATCTGGCTTTCACAATTGACCCATTGGCCTTCACAAATAGCCTTTTGGCTTTTCACATAATCACACATATCACACCCATCCTCATCCCTTTTACCACCGGGAAGGCACATCATCCTAAACCGAACCGTTGTTAGTGACTCAGGGACTATTGGCATAGTGGTGCTTACACATATCCAAAAATGTCGCAGCATACGAATTCATCACAAATCAATGATATAACACACATACAATGCATCACATATGGTATAAAAGAAAACGTCACTAAATTGTTCCTTTCTGACATTCGCTGGCACAGTGGGCTAACGAAGACAGCAGATGTTAAATCCTATAAACCAAATTAGGGACAATAGATCACTCTCTTTTCAAAATTCTTAATTCCATAATACTTTAAGTTGGTATTCATATAAACTCTTTAGGTGGCTAAAAGATGCCTGAACATATGCCTAAAGGGTTGGGAGAAACTACCCCGAAGATGCCTTTTTGGAATCAAAAGCACTGATTTTTGGAAGACTCACTTGAGTGGAGATGACCTTACTTGAGTGATGATCCCCAGATTCACTCGAGTCCCCAAAAGTGCCACATTGGAAGTGTTTGCCCGAGAGCAAACCTCAATATGTCTCACACCCTCACTCGAGCATAGGAAGTTGTCCTTGAGTGATGACCTCAAATGCACTCGAGCACCAAAAAGTGAGACACAGCGAGTGACTACCCGAGAGCAACCATAAATCCCAAAAGCTTAAACTTACTCCTTCACTCGAGTGCAACCAAGATCACTCGAGTGATGGCCTATATCACTCGCGGGAACGAAAGTGCACTCTTGAGCTTTGTATGTGAATCCAAGCGAAATCGAAGGGAAAAAGGGAAAATATCTCACAGTACTCAAGTGAATCCTCCCTCACTCGAGTGTTATTCATTAGAAGACAAAAATTGCAGCAACTTATATATGTTCCCAGATTTACCCATTTCACTACTAATGGTCCTAAAACTTGTACTAAAGCTCATTCTCACTCATTTTGTCACAAGGAACCCCTTGGTAACTACAAAACAACCCAATTCCCACTCAATTAACACATTCTCAACTCTAGATCACAAGATCACCCAAAACCACAATTTGCCAAACTTCCTCATTCAACTTCAAATCAAACTTAATGACATTATAACATATCCTAACATTTTTTTCTACACCATACTATTCCAAACTCTTTCATTATTCAATTCTCATGAAATCAGGGGAAAAAATTCCAAAATTTAAAAGGCTAAAACAAAAATCACCATAAATATACTAAAATGCATCAAATTCTCACCTCTTCAACTTGGTAAGATCAAATCTCTGTTTCCCCAACTTTCAAGTTTGTGCAAACACCAAATCACCACTTTTCAAAATTCTGAAAACATTGCAAAGAAGCTCTCAACCTCTTGAACAAGTTTAATGAAGAGGCTTCAAGCATAGGGAGACAATTACGTACTCAAAATCAAGCTTTTCTCTTTCTCTTTCTTGCTTAATCTTCAGTGAAAAGGGAAAGAAGGAGAGAGAAGGTGAGAAATGATGGTGAATGCATGAGGATTATTCTTCTCCATACACACACACATAGCCGACTTAGAGGAGAGAGGGAAGAGAAGATGAGTTTGAAATTTTGACTTTGATCCCAGGGTCCTTATGATGACACTTGCCATGATCTAATGTCTCCCTTCATGAATTCATATAACCCATGCACACTTGATTCCACCTCTTGCTTAATAAATCCTAGCCATTGATATCATGTTACCTATGAGTTTCTCTTTAGTAATAGTCCAGTTGGTCGGTAAATTTACCATTTTACCCCTGATTGTCATGACACATGTATCATCATCATCAAACACATTTTACATCACAACTCACATTATTTACTTCATAAGTGTTTAATTAACATTAATTACATCATTTTGAAATTATTAGCCCTTAATCACAATTCAGGATATTACATATCACATATTGATATATTTTACCATAGCAGGATTTCATATGACACATTCCACAACAACATAGCCATACCAACATGTTTCTCAATAGTGGTAATTCACAATTCCACAACCCATAACGGCAATTGTAGTAGCAGTTACAATAGTAGGGGTAGGTGTGATGTGTATAACCCCCTATAACTGCTCATGCTGAATTGCTCATGCTACAATGCACATCAACATTTTTCATATCCATATGTTTCACCACAGCAATGTTTCGTACATCATATTTCATAACTGTTAGAATCGGTAGGCAGAGCGGAAAAATTTTAAAAATTTTCACCGATCCTAATCGAGGATCTATCAATGGTGTTTAAACCAAGTTGGAAGGATTCATACCTTTTTGATGATTCAGAGTTTTCACGATCTCTAGGAGCCAACACGTCATGTCTGCTCCCTCTACTGGTATCCACACGAATGCTCTCCAACCGAGACTGCGTGCTAGCGCCTCTAATGTCTCCTAGGGTTTCACTTGCGGCTCTCAATTCTCATGTGCGTATGAATATATCTGCTCTATCAAGTTTAAAACCTATGAGGGCTATATTCAAATTTCAAAATTAATCATCATTAATTTTGAAATTAATTAACAATTAATTATCTTGATGAGCTAATTAAATAAATTCAGTTTAAATTAACCTATTTATTTAATCCAAATAAAGAGCCATTAGATTTAATTTATCTTCATAAATTAAATCTGAGATACTATATCTCTATCATGTTAGTTATTAAATTTAATATATCTTAATAAATTAAATTTAAAACTAACACAATATAATAATATCATATAATATATATACATATATATATAAGATATATATTTTGAAATATATATATCTATATAATATTATTAAATATAATAATATCATATAATATATATAATACATATATATATATATATATAAGATATATATTTCAAAAATATATATATCTATATAATATTATTAATGAATTTTATATTATATATATATATATATATAAAATTCGTCCACCTTAAATTAAACATTATCTCGTGTTGGGTCATTCTTGTGTTCGACCCTGTAGGCCCATATGAAGTTGGCAGTGGGCCAATAACTATACTAACCCAAAAGTCACAAGCGGCCTCTAGCAAGACATTACGACTACCCAATTCATATGAGGATCGTTATCACGATGCAACCTATCATACAACCATGTCACGTCCCTTTTGTCACACGATATATCGATCAAGGATAAGGCATGGATAATGTCATCCTCTTGTTCCTGACCATTACTTTCTCGATTCCTGAGTAGCCTGATAACAGAGACAGAAACTCCTTTCATCTTAGTATGGCCATACATTTCTCAGACTCACTCATCGAGGGGCCCAGTAATATCTCTCTACTAATATGAGGGAAAAATTCCATCTTGATCATACATATTCCTCTGCATGAAAAACCACGAAGCCCGATCGTAGCCTTTATCATCACCCGGTCAAAAGTGACTTTTGACTAGTTCAAAGCTTAGCAACTCTCATGTAGGAATCCATGATGACCTCAGGTCTAAGGGCATTGTGACGTGGTTATACATGAGAAAAGCTTATGACTTGATCCATGTAGCTTTCTCATAGTGGGTCGGTCCAGCACCTTGTGCTCTTACAAGTGCCTAAGACTTTGATTCGTATCTCCATATCTTATCAAAGTCATACTGGTCTTGTTTCATCTCTGCTCCCGCATAGATGACTGACCAGGGACATTTTAGGACAATCTTTATGAATTATCCAAGGATACAATTATCACAGTAACATGCAAATAATATGATAACAGAATGGAGAAATTTCATTAAAATAATAATGTTCAAAGTACAATGAATGGCCCTTAGGGCACAATTTCAACATCCTCCCACTTGCCCTAGGTACAATCATTAATTTGCCTAATTCCCATTGCCCTAACATGATGCTCATGCTTTGCCTGTGCAAGTAGCTTAGTAAGAGGATCAGTAACATTATCTTCTCTTGCTACTTTGCATATCTTTATATCACCTCTATCATTGATTTCTCTAATAAGATGAAATTGCCTGAGTATATGCTTGGTCCTTTGATATGACCTAGGCTTCTTAGCCTGTGCAATAGCACCGCTATTGTCACAGAATAAATCTATTGGATTTGAGATGGTAGGCACCACCCCTAATTCAATAATGAACTTTCTGATCCAAACGGCTTCTTTAGCTGCATCTGATGCTACTATATACTCAGCTTCTGTTGCAGAATCTACTATAGTGCTCTACTTGGAGCTCTTCCAGCTTACTGCTCCACCATTCAGGAGGAATACATATCCAGATTGCGATTTAAGGTCATCTTGGTAAGTTTGGAAACTTGCATCTGTGTAACCGGTTACGCAGAGCTCATCATCCAATCCACCATAGACCAAAAATAAGTCCTTAATCCTTCTTAAGTACTTTAGGATATTCTTGACGATAGTCCCTCACCAGGATCTTATTGGTATCTGCTGGTCATACTTAAGGCAAACGAGACATCCAGTCGAGTACATAACATGGCATACATGATGGATCCAATGGCCGAGGCATATGGAACCTTACTCATGCGATCTTGCTGATCAGGTGTACTAGGACACAGATCCTTGCTAAGATGGATGCCATGAGACATAGGCATGTAACCCCTTTTTAAATCCTACATACTGAACCTATGCAGTATCTTGTCTATATATGTGCTCTGACTTAGGCCTATAAGTCTTTTAGATCTATCCCTATAGATCCTAATTCCTAGGATATAGGTGGCTTCACCTAAGTCTTTCATTGAAAAGGACTTTCCTAACCAAGACTTGACACTCTGCAAGGTAGAAATATCATTGCCAATGAGTAGGATGTCATCTACATAAAGCACTAGAAATACAACTATGCTCCCACTAATCTTCTTGTAAACATAAGGTTCATCGATGGTTTGAATGAATCCAAACTCTTTGACTACTTCATCAAAATGATGAGTCCAGCTCTGAGATGCTTGCTTTAATCCATAAATGTATCTTTGAAGCTTGCAAATTTTACCAGAGTCCTCTGGACGCACAAAACCTTCAGGCTGTGTCATGTACACATCCTTAAGCAGCTTTCCATTAAGGAAGGCTGTTTTGACATCCATCTGTCATATTTCATAGTCGTAATATGCTGCAATGGCAAGAAGGATTCTGATTGATTTGGCCATTGCAACTGGGGAAAAGGTTTCATCATAGTCTACAACATAAGTTTGAGTGAATCCTTTTACGACCAGTCGTGCCTTAAAGACGTTTACATTGCCATACATGTCAGTTTTCTCCTTGAAAACCCATTTGCACCCAATGGTTTTTACACCTTCAGGTGGATCGACTAAGGTCCATACCTGATTGTCGTACATGGATTGCATTTCAGACTTTATAGCATTTAGCCATTACTTAGAGTTTGGTCCCACTATGGCTTCTTGATAGGTGATGGGCTTATTTTGCTCAAAGAGCAACACAACACGGCCTTCAGTAATCAGAAATCCATATCTCTGAGGCTTGTATCGTGTCCTATCAGATCTTCGTGGACCTTGTGTTACTTGAGGAGGCTCAGCAACTTGTTATGAGACTTCTCTAATTTCCATCTGTGGTTCTGTACCATCTTGTGGCTCTCGAATTTCTTCGAGATGTACGTCGCTCCCACTGGTTGTTTTAGAGACAAACTCTCTTTCTAGAAACTTGCCATTTCGAATAACAAACACTTTGTTATCGGTGGGATTGTATACATAGTATCCTTTCGTTTCTTTAGGATACCCTACGAAAAGGCACTTTATGGATCGAGGCACTAATTTATCAAAGGCTTGTTGCTTAACATATACCTCACATCCCCAGATTTTGAGAAAAGATAAACTTTGTTTCTTTCTAGTCCATATCTCATATGGTGTCTTTTCAATTGCCTTAGATGGAACACGATTTAGTGTGAACGCAGCTGTCTCTAGGGCATATCCCCAAAAGGATGGTGGAAGATCTGTTTGACTCATCATAGATCGAACCATATCTAATAGTGTTCGATTCCTCCATTCAGAAACGCCATTCCATTGTGGTGTTCCTGGAGGAGTCAATTGTGAGATTATCCCACAACTCCTAAGATGGTCAATAAATTCTTGGCTCAAATATTCACCACCTCGATCAGATCGAAGTGCTTTAATTGTTTTACCAAGTTGGTTTTGTACTTCATTTTGGAATATTTTAAACATTTCAAAAGATTCAGATTTATGTTTCATTACATAGATATAGCGATATCTACTAAAGTCATCTATAAATGTAATGAAGTAGACATAACCTCCTCTGGCAGCTATATTTAATGGTCCACAGACATCTGTATGTATGAGGCCTAATAATTCAGTAGCCCTCTCACTGTGTCCAGTAAAAGGTGTCTTAGTCATCTTTCCTAATAAGCAAGATTTTCATGTATCATATGATTCAAAATCAAATGAGTTTAGAAATCCATCTTGATGGAGTTTAGAAATGCGTTTCTGATTTATGTGGCTTAGATGACAATGCCATAAGTAGGTCGGATTCAAATCGTTTGATTTTATCCTCTTAGTAGTTACGTTATAGATATTCCCATTATTAGGATGTTCCAAATTTAATATATAATGACCAACATGCAAATCACCATCAGCATAGATAATGTCATTACGATAAATAGAACATTTACCATTCCTAGTAATGGAAGTATAACATTCCTTATCCAAATAAGAAAGAGAAACAATGTTACTACTCAAAGCAGGAACATAATAGCAATTGTTCAAAACTAACAAAAGCCCACTGGGCAAAACTAATTCATAAGTACCTACAGCTAAAGCAGCAACTCTTGCTCTGTTTCTAACACGTAGGTCCACCTCGCCTTTATTCATCTTTCTACTGTCCTTTAGACCCTGCACATTTGTACAAATGTGAGAACCACATACAGTAACTAATACCCATGTAGAGGAAGTAGAAAAATGAATGTCTATAACATAAATACCTGAAGCGATAGCCTCGCTATCCTTCTTGTTCTTTTTTAGATCTTCCAGGTAGAGTTTGCAATTCCTCTTCCAATGACCGGGTTCATTACAGACGTAGCAGACTCCTTCCTTTGGAGGCTTTGCCTTCTTGGGTGCAGGCTTGGTTTTGGGCTTGTTTGACTCTTTGGTCTTACCACCTAAGCCATTACCCTTCCCTTTCTTTTTCATACCCTTTCCTTTCTAAACCATCAAAATTGTGCTAGGCTTTTTCTTAATGCTTTGATCAGCAGTTTTAAGCATCCCATGCAGCTCAGAAATTGATTTCTCCAGGTTGTTCATGTTGTAGTTCATAACAAACTGGTCATAACTCTCCGGGAGTGAGTTGAGGATCAAATCCGTAGCTAACTCCTGGCTCATGAGAAATACAAGCCTCTCAAGGTGATCAATATAGCCTTTCATCTTTAACACATGAGTACTAACTAATACACTTTCAGCCATTTTGCAGGAATGTAAGGCCTTTGTGGTCTCATACCTTTCTTGCCTTGCCTATTACTGGAACATTTCCTTGAGATGTACAATCATCTCATGGGCCTCCATGAGTTTCAGATCTCTTTGGAGCTCTAGAACCAAAGTGGCAAGCATGAGGCAACCTACATCCACAGAGTCATCCTTATGCTTTGTGTAAGCATCTCTCTGAGCTCTTGGAGTATTGCCTGCAGGCTCCTCATAAATGGGTTGATCTAGGACATAAGCCTTTCTTTCCTGCTGAGAACAATTCTCAAGTTCTTGAACCAGTCAAGAAAGTTTGTCCCATTGAGTTTGTCCTTCTCAAGGACCGATCGCAACGAAAGTGTAGCAGTATTACTAGTTGACATGATTCTACAATTAAAATATGCAAAGTTAGTTAGTAAACTCCCACTAAATTAACAACCCTCAATATAATAATTAGTGGGCTAAGATCCATATTTGACTTAAACTTAAGTCTGCTTTGGCAAGACACTTCAATTCAAGTTATTTAGGTAGGTAACCTATTTACCAATTACATCACATGTAACTCTTAGATCTTTATGGGATTTAATCATCATATGATCCAGCATGTTTAACCCCATCTAATGCCTTGAGATTCAAAACTGTTTTGTTAATCTTAATTAAGTCAAAACAATAATGAATATTATGAGCAGCACCATTACTCAAGCTTGTCTCATCAAGATAACTCAAGTGCATCCACTTTGGTGGTTTCCACAATTGAGCGATCTACGTTTTGACAAGTATTCATTAATTGATGGCATTATGACTTAAGATTTGATTCAGAGGGCTTAATTAATCAGTTTTGTTTATATGGATGCAATCGTGGTCATATCTCATACAGATAAATACATATAAATGTAAAAGTAATCATGCAATGATCTTATCAAAAGCATAATTTAAACGTGACACAACATGGCTTACCTAACCTAAAATCCTCCCAAGCCAATGAGAGGACTTCTCTAAATAAAAAAAAAAGAAATACATTGAGAGAAACTTCGTTTAAACATTCGAGGGGAGTGAGATAAGAAGAGAATATACATCAAGAGTATTTAGAGAAAGGCACGGCACACAGGCCGTATTTAAACATTACAACCCTTTGTAAAATTCTAAAGCCATGTTGTTCACCATACCCAAACAAGGATAAATAATAAACCACAACAAGAATTCATACAATATGAAAAGCAATAAATGTCATTATCAGATTATATTACGCTACGCAGAGGTGGTCACGGCGGTCTCGCTAATTGTCTTCCCCATAGTTCGGATCCCTATTACTCGAATAGATATCCGAACCTAGACCCGATTTGATTGCGTCCAACTACGATCTCAGGTACCCTACCTAATTTCATGCTTGTTCAAAACGAGAATCACGTACATGTTTCAAAACTGAAAATGAAACAATTTCAAAATTCAATTTAAATGAAAACGAAAATCAACGGAATTACAAGATCACATCTTTCTAAATAATTTTGTTTCGTATTAACCAAATCACATGCATATTCGAGTGTTTCTTATAAACATACGTACACATCCCATATATATCACATGTATAAGAATCATAAACTCAATTTAAACGCACAATTGATCTGTCTCTGATGCCACTGTTAGAATCGGTAGGCATAGCAGAAGAATTTTAAAAATTTTCACCGATCCTAATCGAGGATCTATCAACGGCGTTTAAACCAAGTTGGAAGGATTCATACCTTTTTGATGATTCAGAGCTTTCACGATCTCTAGGAGCCAACACGTCAGGTCCGCTCCAAATAAAGAGCCATTAGATTTAATTTATCTTCATAAATTAAATCTGAGATACTATATCTCTATCATGTTAGTTATTAAATTTAATATATCTTAATAAATTAAATTTAAAACTAACACAATATAATAATATCATATAATATATATACATATATATATATAAGATATATATTTTGAAAATATATATATCTATATAATATTATTAAATATAATAATATCATATAATATATATATATACAATATATATAAGATATATATTTCGAAAATATATATATCTATATAATATTATTAATGAATTTTATATTATATATATATAATTCATCCACCCTAAATTAAACATTATCTCGTGTTGGGCTATTCTTGTGTACGACCCTGTAGGCCCATATGAAGTTGGCAGTGGGCCAATAACTATACTAACTCAAAAGTTGCAAGTGGCCTCTAGTAAGACATTACGACTACCCAATTCATATGAGGATCGTTATCATGATGCAACCTATCATACAACCATGCCACGTCCCTTTTGTCACACGATATATCGATCAAGGATAAGGTATGGATAATGTCATCCTCTTGTTCCTGACCATTACTTTCTCGATTCCTGAGTAGCCTGATAACAGAGACAGAAACTCCTTTCATCATAGTATGGCCATACATTTCTCAAACTCACTCATCGAGGGGCCCAGTAATATCTCTCTACTAATGTGAGGGAAAATTCCATCTTGATCATTCATATTCCTCTGCATGAAAAACCACGAAGCCCGATCGTAGCCTTTATCATCACCCGGTCAAAAGTGACTTTTGACTAGTTCAAAGCTTAGCAACTCTCATGTAGGAATCCATGATGACCTCAGGTCTAAGGGCATTGTGACGTGGTTATTCATGAGAAAAGCTTATGACTTGATCTATGTAGCTTTCTCATAGTGGGTCGGTCCAGCACCTTGTACTCTTACAAGTGCCTAAGACTTTGATTCGTATCTCCATATCTTATCAAAGTCATACTGGTCTTGTTTCATCTCTGCTCCCGTATAGATGACCGACTAGGGACATTTTAGGATAATCTTTATGAATTATCCAAGGATACAACTATCATAGTTAACATGCAAATAATATGATAACTAAATGGGGAAATTTCATTAAAATAATAATGTTCAAAGTACAACGATTAGCCCTTAGGGCACAATTTCCAACAATAACAACAATATAATGATAAGTCATGCATATAAGGTATCATACACAACATAAGAGAAAGGCCACTACCTTAGTCTTTCCGCGCTTGCTCTGGCAATGGTCTCTCGCGGGCTAGGCAAATATCAAATCCTATAATCCATAATTAAGGATGAAGAATTATTCTCTGATCCAATACTTAACTCCACAATACATAAGATTGGTTATCATTTGAGACCTTTAGGTGGCTACTAGAAACCCAAACAAATGCCTAAAGGGTTGGGAAGTACTATCTCAAATACCACCTTACAGTAGGGAAAAATTCTAATTTTTAGCTATTGGCCACTGCCAAGAATCTTTGGTTGCAACCAAAAATAGGTTAGAAACTTTTGGGCTACGGCTAAAGTCAGGTCAGAGAGTTTTTGGCTATGGCCAGGAGTGTTCTGGCTGTGGCCAAAAGCAGGTCAGAAACTTTTGGGTTGCGGCCAAGAAAATTTTAATTTCTTAGCTGAAATTACAAAAATTATAACTAATTCTAGAAAAATTGAAATAAGGTGATCCTAAGTCCTAATTAAAGATTTTTAAGTCTTATTTATAGGAAAAATATGAATCATTGCTATCTATAACCACAAAAATACATAATTCAACAATTCTTCTTGCTATTCCATAATTGATCCTAGTTTTGACATCAAATTTTGGAAATTCATAATTCTTATCACACACATTGAAATGACCTCCATAATTTATCCAATTAAATCTTGGCATGTCTACTATTAGACTGGAAAGTTTCAGAATTTTTAGCCTCCATTTGCCATTTAAAAATGCCCATGGAAGACAACTGCCAGTGTAATATCCCAAATTGTAATTAAGGGCTAATGGCTTCAAAGTGATGTAATTAATGATAATTAAACACTTTTGAAGGATATGTTGTGCAATGTGATATAAAGGCGATTATTAATGGTTTAGTAAGTATTGTGCTAATCAGGGTAAAATGGTAAATTTACCGATATACTGGTAAGTTACTGGAGAGGAAACCCCTTGGTAATCATGATCAATGGCTTGGATTGAAACAACAAGGGGTGGAATCTTGTGTGGATGAGTTCATATGCACTCATAGGAGGAAGGATGAGATGTTGCCATGTGTCCAAATGAGAGCCATTGGATGAGTCAAAATTTTCAAACTCTACCTCTCTCCCTTTCAAGTCGGCTATATGTGTGTGTGAGCATTGAACTATGAGTAATTGATCAATATCTCTCATCTCTCTCTATTCTCTCCATTTTCGCTGAAGTTAAGCAAGAAAGAGAAAGAATAAGGCTTAAAGAAAGGTGAGAATTTGTCCATGAATGCTCAATTTACTTTCATTAATGTTGTTCATGAGGTTGAGGGCTATATTCCTATGGTTTCAGAATTTTGGATGGTGAAGTTTGAGAATTTGTGGAAATTTGGAAGTTGGAGAATTGAAGAATTGGTTTTGGAAGACATAAGAGGTGAGTAGTTGATGTACTTTGGTATGGTTATTTTGATCATTGATTGAGTTTTGAAGACTTTGGAATTTGCCCTGATTTTTGGTAAATTTTGAAAAGCATGACTAGGTTAGTGTTTAATGTGGAAATTAGTGTCATAGAGTGTCTTGGTGCATTTGGAATTGGCTTGGAATTTTGGGTTGGAATGGATTGCAATGTGTGTGTTGATTGGAGATGTTAAGGTGATATGTAGTGATTGTGGTAGAACATGCCCATGGATAATGAATATGGTCATTTTGATGGTTCCAATGTGTTCCTTAAGCCAAAATGTTTCTGTGACGTTTTTAGCCATTTTTGGCTGCAGCCAGAGAATTCTTGGCTGCAACCAGAACCCAATTTTCAGCACTTTGTGAGTTTGCAAAGCAATTTCCAACCTAGAATTCTCCAATCCTTTTAGGTTCTCTTTGAGTTTGTTATAACCATTTAAGGGACTCATATGGAACTTATTCTAAGTGTTTGAAAGTAGGAATTTGGGGTAGGGAATTAATCCACCATTCTTGATTTTGTTTATAGGCTTTGATATTTGCCGCCCTCGTGAGCCAACTACGCCGAAGAACGTCAGGAAGGAACGAGGTAGTAACTTTTCTTTCGTACCATATGTGATGCATTGTATGTGTGTATTATCATTGATTTGTGATAAACTCGTATGCTGCGACATTGTGAATATGTGTAAACACCGTCATACCAATAGTCCCTGAGTAGCTAACAACAGATTGGGCAAGGGTTGTATGCCTTCCCGGCGGAGAAAGGGGATGAGGATGAGGTGTGATATATGTGAATATGTGAGCCGAAAGGCTATTTGTGAAGGCCGACGGGCCATTTGTGAAAGCCAGATAGCAATATGAGCTATAAGGCTATGTGTATGCACTGCCACGCCAATAGTCCCTGAGTAGCTAACAACGGTTCGGGTTAGGACAGTGTGCCTTCCCGGCGGAGAAAGGGGATGAGGGTGGAGTGTGATTTGTGCTACTGCTGCTATATCATGATTTTCTTACATGCTATGTATTTATGTGTGGTATAATTGTTTTGTTACTAGGAGCGGATAGAACCCTGTAGGGACGTTTGTTTTGGATATGTTGATTATTCATTTTGGACAGGGTTCTGTAAACTATTTTTGGATTGTAAATATTAGTGGAATACAGTGGTGTAATCCCTTATATGGGAATTAAAACCCTATAGTGAATGAATGGAACCCGGGGGTTACCGGGATTGCTATTAGATATTCTGATATGTTTAAATGTAAATTAACTGCACAGGTGATTATATTCGATAATTGAATTTGAGACCGGAATAGGGAAAAAGTTTTGAAAATTTTGTAAAGTCCCTACTATAAAGGGGAGTTTTAAATAAGTTTTAAACTATTCGACGGTCTCTAAACCAATTTAATTAAGAGATATCGAATTATAATTACACTAATTAAGGCAGGGGGTTACAGCCAGCACAGAGTTTTCACTAACTAAATCTTGCAACTTTTAAACCTAAGTTTCCAGTGGTTCAAAATTCACATCCAACACTACTCCCACACAATTTTCCACAAAGAATCCATTGGAAATATCAAAACAACCAAATCTCATTCCTTTAACATGTTCTTTTTTTGGCATATATTCAACACAAAATCCAAAATTGCCAAACTTTACATTCAAGGTTCAATTCACTTCTATCTTTCCAAAACACAATACAAAGCACCATTTCCATGACCATATCATACCAAACTCTCAATGACCCTAATTTTCAAAAATAGGGGAAAATACCAAAAATTTACAACTCAACTAATAGCCACAACTCATATAGCAAAAGGTAGCTAACACTCACCTCTTACACTTTCCCAAACTTGGTTCTTGTTTCACCAACTTCCAACTTTTCTCAAGCACAAAAACACCTCTTCTTGAGAATCTAAAACTATAGGATGAAAGCTCTTAATAAAATGAACAACTTTAAAGAATGAGATTTTGGCATTCAAGGTCAAGATCTTACCTAAATCTTAAGCTTTCCTTTTCTCTTTCTTCCTTTAACAATAGCGCATAAAAGAGAGCAAGAGAGAGAGATAAAGATGGTGAAATGATGATCAACTTCAGCCCCCATGCATTTTGGATGACAATGAGAGGAAAGAGGGAAGAGAAATTAATAAAAAATGCTTATTTGACTTTTCCATCAACTCTCTCTTCATCCCTAAGGAGTCACTTCTTAATGCCCTATGGTTCCTCTTAAAGCCTATAACCATATAGTTACACTAACTAATTCCATTAGCTATTTAGTCACACTCCTAATTTCTTTTAGTTAGTAATTAATTTCTTCATTAATTACTAACTAATTGGCCAGTAAATTTCCTTTCTTTCAATTTTCCCCTGATTATGGCACATTAATAAGAAATGCCATACGTATATTCTAATTCTTTTTTCCTTTCTCCATGCGCCATTTCCCTCTTATTTTAGCCCAATCATTACTTTGGTACATAATTATGCTAAAATACAGGGTCTTAGGCATTCCCAATAATTAGTTTAGGTCTCAATTCAAGTAATTTGCAAAATCATTCTCAATAAATGCAATTAGCCCTTAATTGAAATTTGGGGCATTACACCTAAAAAGTGGTTAAAGTGCATAGCTTTGGTTTAATAGAGATAGAAGATCCTACAAGTGGTGAAAAGTTTCAAGTGAATGGTCATTTGTTGAAGCATTACCATGCCAGTCATCAACCACCATAATGCATAAGGTAGTCTCTTTCCTTACCTTATTCCTTATCTTATTTGGTGATATACGTTATTGAACAAGTGTGGGGGAGGGACTTATAAGTAGTAAAAAGCAGTTTGTTTGTTTGAATTTTTCAATTGAAAAAACTCTATTTTGAATTGTCCTTTGTGCTTAGCCTTATCTTCCACTACCCTTTTCTCCATATCCTATTGCCTAATTTCTAAGAACTATTCCACTTATGTCTCATCGTTCTCTCTCCTTGTAATGATGATGTGTTGTCCTTCAACCTTGAATTGGACTTCATAACATTCACTTCACCTAAGATTTAAGTACGTCTAGGTTATTTGTTTTTACGAATTATGTTGAGGGCAATGTAAGGATTGAGTATGGGGGAGTGTGTTTATTCTCATGATGGATTTCACTATGACATCATATGCTTTTGTCTACTACTTTTGTCCTCTATTGTTTTTGGTCCAATTCACTTAGATTTTTGAGGTCTTTAGTCATGATCAAGTATCTCAATTACTCTTAGTTAAATTCATGGTTGAAACTTGCTTTAAATTAGTGAATTGCCACAAAATTCAAGTGTTTTAATTATGCATAGCTTAATTTTAAAGAGTTTGATAGGCAACAAAAAGCCTAGTTGGAAGGTGTGTTGGGCCTAATTGTTCATTTCATTGTGTGATTTATCCACTTAGATTATTGCTCTCTAGAACTTGTTTTGTTTCTTGCTTGAGGCTACATTTTGTAATGGTATGGATAGAGATGACATTGGCATTCATTTCAAAACCTTCTAACCTAAACACAAACCAATCATTGTTCACCTTTGTTTACCCGTCTGAGCCATTTATTTCCATTTTCATTTTCATTATACAAATTCCATGCTTGCACTTTCCATCAAGTTTCATTAGCACTAGGATGATAAGTGCCATATGAATTGTTGAAAAAAAGAGACAAGAAAAAGCAAAATAGGAAAAAAAAATGTATTGATAAGTTGACATGGAAAATTTTGGCACAAGAAAGTTACATTATTGTGATTAGTGCTATTGGTTAAGCTAATCGAATTTGATGCTTGCATGGTAGCTTGTTCTAATTTTCCATCATTTGGCCTATTCAACATTTCAATATTACAAAGTCCTTTAGATTTATTTATGCCATTGTTACAGGTAAAAAAGAGCCTAGAAATATTACAAGCCTATGGTAGAGTGTGGTTAAAGTGGATACGAGTGAAAAACTACCTTATATGAGAGAAGAGTGCAAACACTTATCCTAGTTTAGGTTTCCAATTCAGCTCATTGTAAGTAAACCTTGCATCACTTTAGCTACTTCAATTTTTGGTATGTTCATTGAATTTGGATAGGAGGATTCCTTGTTATTTGAATAAGTGTGATCCTTGAAGCTTGATCTTGCCTATTCTTTCAACTTTCATCCCTTTTTGCCTAGTGTTGAGTTTAATGTTTTGCTCAGGAGTGCAAAAGCTTAAGTATGGGACAATTGATAGAGCTTAATATTTATATATTTGTTGTAATTAATCTTAGGCTTTTGTGGGACTTAATTGAATATTTTGGACATAATTAAGTATTAATATGAGATTTTACTAAAAGGATAATTTGGGAATTGTAGTGGTCAAATTGTTATATTTTTAATTCATATTTGTTATTCCCATTATTCCTTAATTTTGAATAAAATATATTACCTTTGTAATTCTAATTTTGTAGGTGATGATATCGCACAACTTTTGTCAAGTGGTCAAGGTCAAGGATGTCATTTTGGAGCTTAATGAAGGACACGAGTGGAACATCACAAGTGCAGAATTTATTTTCACATTTTATCTAAGAGGAGATTAAATAAGGGCCTTGTTTGGTGGTTGTAATTTTGTGCCTATCCTAAAACATATTTTTACCCCCTCATCCAAACATGGCACAAATTACTTATTTAACCTAGAAACAATTGAAGAAAGAAAAGGAAGTGGGAACCATTGTTGTATAAAGTGGTGACTAAATTGAAATGAGAAAGGAGCACCAAATTGAAGAAGGGAGGGAGCAGTTGGACCAAAATAGAAGGATTAAAGGAAAAGGAGAAGTGATGCCTGTAAGGAAATGAAAGAGGAGTTGACCGAATCAATTTGGAAGTAGTTGGAATGAAAAGGGAACTGAGAGGCGTGAAGACAGCTAGATCGAATTGAGAAAGGAGAGGTAGCTGCTGCATTTCCATAGCTGATTCCTTCTTCATTCATCAAGCTTCATCTTCATCTTCCATGAGTAGATAAGTTTTGGTGATTTTCCTTAGGATGGGTAATGGTTTGAGCTTCTAAACTTCAATAGAATTCCTTTAAGCTCTCTTTCTAGTTCATAATTATATGGCTTGGTTAAGTATGTGGTTGTGAGCTAGATTATTCTATGCCGACTGAATAAACTTGGTTATTGAGCTAGGAGTTGATTAATTAAGCTTTGTACGATTCATATTAGGAGTTGGTTGAGTTGTTTATTCTGACTCAGCTGAGTGGATTTTAAATGAATAAGCTGAATACTTTGAATTTTTGTAATGGTAATTACAATTTAAAATTAGAAGTTAATTATTTATCTCCTTGAGTTAGAATTATTTGGTACTATTCATTTAATTGCTTCGGTAAAATGAATTAAATGAGTATTGCAACTAAGGATCTAGTGGTATACTAGAACCATCCTCTTGACTCTTATTATTGAATTCTTATCATTATCATGTAAGGAAGACAAAAACCTCAACTCAAAGGAATTTCATTTCATCATTATACTAGTTCATTGAATTTATCTTATTGTTATTGTTAATTTCGATTCAATTTGCTTCTTTATTTTGAAAATCGAAAAAAAGATATTGAATTGGACTAGATTACTTCATTAGTTTTATAAACAATTTCTCAAAATGATTTCTCACAACTTTAACGTATTTATCACTTTACTATATTGAAACTTGGAAAGTAATCTCCTCACAAGAACGACCTAGGTTGAGCTACTACGCTACATTTTCAAACCTAGTGTATTTTGAAACCTCACACGACATAGGTTTATCAATTGGCACCGTTGCCGGGGAGGATGATTGCCAAGGTTTTAAGTAGTTAAGTGTTCTTTTCAGTTGTCATAGTACGTCTTAGTTTGGTAGAAATTATGTCGCACTCATTTAAATTTTGGTGAAAATCTGAGTTTTGAATAGCACTGTCTTGCTGGAACTGAAATATTCTTACCTAAAAAATTTTGCAATTCGATATTCCACAATTTCTCAGCATTCTAAACAAGACTAATAGCTTTATCTATTAGGTCTACTGGATTTTAGCCAAATTCAAAGGTTTGCTATACTTTTCTGAATTTTCTTTCCGTTTTAGAATTTTTCCATATTTTTTATTAGGTTTGTTTTTTGCGTTTTCTTTGATTTTTCTTGGTTGTTAGTGTGTTTTTTAGTTTTTTTAGGTAGTTGTTAATTCTAGGAGTGTTTGGTAATGATTTAGTCCATTTTTTCATGTTCATAGTTGTTTTGCATTCTATTTGCATATAAAATTCTCTAAAAAACCAAAAAAACAAAAAGAAATTTGCATTTTGTTGCTTTGCTATTCTATTCATAGTGGTCATTGTGTGGTTTACTATGGTTTTATGGTGAGCAACTTTGCATTCTTCACCCTTGGGAGGCTGTTGGTTGAAACTTGCGATTTCGGGTGGCTATCACATTTTGTAAATTGTGGTTACAGTGACTCTACTAACATACTTACAGTTTGAGGTACTACTTCATTGATATACCAAATTGTTCTACTAAAAGGTGACTTCTTACCTTGCAACTCCTATTTACTTTTTACGCCATTGAGTTGAACTTGTCTTGCTATTGCTGAAATTGATTTTACTCTTTAGACACCTGAATTTTCTTGGTTTTGGTTAACTCTTTTGGTTGTCAAAGATTAGTTAACTTGGTTTACTTAAAGTTGTTAATTTTTGCTGTATACAACCCTTCTCCAATACCCTATTTGACCAATTACTTTGCTGTAATTTGTGTGTGTTTATGTGAGTCGCTCTACTATACATGACTAGATCTAAGAAAAATGAACTTGTGCCTCTAGATAAAGATATTAACAAGACAGTTAGGTTGCTTAAGAAAGGTAAGAAAGTTGAATCTTCTAGTGTAGGACTTGGACAAGTCATTGACTGAAGTTGTTGCACATACTTGTGATAATTCTTCTCATATTGTCTCTTCTTCCATTGTATATTGCCATCTTGCTATAGATCAAGTTCCTCCTCAAGAAGACATCTGATGCAACTAAATATCTAAATAAGCATCGCAAGTGTACGACTGTTGGAATAGCATAATAGCAAATCAAGGTAATCCCACAGAGATTCAAGGTAATAGATAATTAGGCATAAAATTCTCATTTTCATTTAAGTTAAGCAAATCAATGGAAGAATTTGAAAGACAATTTAAACAATTCAAAAGAAACGAATCTAATGATTTAAGGATTTCAATTGACAAAAACAACCTAGAGTGGCTAATTCCATTTTCAAGTCTTAGAACATGTATTTACCACATTAAAAGCACTTAATGTTAATTTGTTAATCTAGAGTTAACATATATATTAGTATCTTCCAATTACTCATACCCTTCTCTCAAGTTAAAATTGTAATTCTAACTAATTTACTCAAGAGGCAATAATTGTCCAATTTCACTCTAACATGATTATATGGTTCCAATAGGTATATTCTTATCCTATTGGCAATTTAGAATAAATTCTAATATGACATTACTTAATCTTATGGTCCAATTAAAATCCCTCTCCCAAGGCTAATCTAAATTCCCCAAATTCCTACTTAGTGGTGATCAAGCACTAAGTAGATAAATTAATACAAGATTAATTAAACAAAAATTAACACTAAAGACAATTAATGGTTCATACATGCTCAAATCCTTAAATTAGTTCATAATTACTCTAGGTTCAAACAAAATTAGGCACACATTGCCTTAGACATCATCACAGTAGCAACAATTCTAGAGTTCAAATTGAAAATCATAATGAAAACAAGAAGAATCAGATTAAAATATAATAGGCAAAAATCATAACTAATCACTATCTAGTGATCCTTGTCTGTCGATTCCCGTTGCTGAAGAAGAATCTTGGAGTAGCAAACGATGATTTCAGTTCTGAATAGCCTCTCCTCTGTTTTCCGCCATTGATGATGATCTTTGATACGAGTGCATATGATCAATTAAATAGTGCAAGTGTACACTGACGTAATCAAGTAATATAGAAGTAAGTAGAGTATCATTCCCAAGAGGATTGAGCACTAAGTACCAAAATGGGTAATTTTAATTCTATTTAGTCGATCGATTAGTTGGTGATTGAGAGTACAAAATAAAAGAAAAACAATTAAATATGAGTGCAGATGATAAGAAAGCAAATATGAGAAAAAGCCCTAGGGATTAGATTTCACTTCACAAATTCCAGATTGAATCACTTATCTATTCTAGCCCAATTTATTCCACATGATTGATAGTTGAGTTTCCTTAATTTAATTACTAGCCTCTTCCAAGGTCAAGCAATTCTATAATAAATTGCTAATCCAATATATTCCTATATGAATTTAAGCAATTAATTATGCATTAAGATTTATGAAACTCAGTAAGACTACACAACTCATATGAATATATTCCTATTTCATATGCAAGTCATGGTTTTAATTATAGGATCTACACACATGTATCTCCTTCCGGTCTCAACATGCATATTGAAATCATTAAAAGATGGCCAGTCAATCAAAAGCATTAAGAATAATAACTAAAACTCAATCATGAAGGATAAATTCAAACTAGATTTAATAAGTTAAGATTCAATCCGTCATCAGTAAGCTACGTCATCAGTAAGCTAAGCACATGATGAAATTAAAAACAAAACCAAAATAAATTGACATTATATAAAGCTAGAATGAAATCCTCAGAAATACCACATAAACTTGAATATTAAATTTTCAAACATAAATATACAACCAAAAGATGAATGAAAGATGAAGAAATCTAGCTGTCCATTTAGGAGGTAAAACCTTCCATGTAGGCGGCATGCAAAATGTGATACAATCCTAAGCCTTCCAAGATGGAGGCATGCAAAAAGTAATAAAATCCTAAGCCTTCCAAGATGGAGGCATGCAATGCATGAAATTAAATCTAAAAATTAATACAATGAATTCATAAATGTTAGAGAAAGATCTTTCCCGGTCAGAGAAGGACCTCTCCCTGTCGGAGAAGGAAACCACTGCTTCTCTTCCTCTCCTCTCCTTTTGGGCTTGCCCTTGATCTCTATTTATAGGGGAAATACGTGTGCTATGGTACTGCTACAATGTCCGGAGGCTACTACAATGATCTGGCAGCTGCTACAGTGTCTTTTGACTGCTACAGTACTTGCAGTTTTTATTTTTTAAAATACTGTTTATTCTAAAAACATTATTTATTTATCAATCACACCTAAATTTATTATATTAAACACAAATATCATCCATAAAATCATCATATAAGGGAAAATAAATATGCAAATATTTTACTTATCAAATTCCCTCACACTTAACTCTTGAACTTCCTCGGACAAGAAGTAAATAATAAGTGCTTCCAATAAAATCAGAAGTGTCAGGTCATAAGTAAGAACACAATTGAAAAATAAAGATATCATAGTATTAATGAATCAACAAAAATATAAACTAGTAACTTTAATTGAAAATGAATAAACCAAGTTCGTACTTGTAACTCATTCTCTCAATCTCTCAAGTGTTCAAGGGTAAGTGTTTCGCTCAAATTCAACCGAAAAAATTGCACTACCATAGGCTTACTAAAAATCTAAATCTCCACTACCTAATTCACATGCATAATTCAAATCAAAAGGACTTATTAAGGGTTGTAATGGGGTTAAGGTAAAGGAATGTTGTAATATCCCAATTTTTGATTAAGGGATAATCATGATTATTATGGATAATTATGAATTTAATTGGGATTATTATGTATTTTATGACAATATTAATTAATGTCATAATTAATGGAGATTGGAATTTTTGTGCATGTGTGTGGTATTTAAGATCAAGGGTTGTGATTCCTTGACCGTGGGTCGGGATCCAGTGTGCTTGGCTTGTGTGAGCCTATTGAGGGAATGCATGAGATGCTGACAAGTGGTGGTGTGGTGACCGTTGGATGGGCCACAAGAGGACAAGAACTCACTTTTTGCCTTCTTCCTCTCCATCTCTTTCTCTCTCTCGTTTCTCTCTCTTCTCTCTCTCTTTCGCTGAAACTAAGGAAGAAGGAGGAAAGGGAAAAACTTGATCTTTTGGTAAGTAGATGATCTCCATTGCTCAAACTCACTTCCTTAATGTTGATCCTTGAGTAATGGGCTTCATTTTGGTGTGTGTAGTTTGGTCATTTGGTTGTGATTTGTGCCACACGAAAATTTGGAAGTTGGTGAATCAAGAACTCTCTTTGGAGAAGTTTATAAGGTGAGAAAAACCAATCTATCTATCTATGTTTCATACTATTTGGAATAGTTTATGATTTCTGGAAATTATGGCTTAATCATGAAAATTTGATGCCACTGTACATTTGGTATGTTTTTGGCATGAGAATGGTGTTTGGAATGAGTATATGATAGATAGATTGATTAGAAGTTGAAATGTGAAGTTTGGTTAAGATTGGTGTTTTGATGAAATTGTTGCCCAAAACCCAAAGCATGATAATGGAGTAGGATTTTGATAATTCTGAGGATTCCATTGAGTTTGTTGGGTGTTTTTGTGTGGGAATGGCTTTGGGTGGAGTTTTGAGTCCATAGGAATCAAGTGGGCAAAGGGTAAAGAGAGTGCCTCAGTTTCTGCGTTTTTCTGCTATCTGAGGGATTCACTCGAGCACGCTGGGGTCTGCTCGAGTGAAGTATGAACATTGCTCGAGCACGGGGAGTCCTGCTCGAGTGATGCGTGAGTTTTCCCCTGTGTGCTTCGAGTCACCTGGGTTTTCTATGAGTCATGCTCGAGCACATCGCTTTGTGCTCGAGTGAGCGAAGAACATGCTCGAGTGAGCATGGTATTCTCGAGTGAAGGTGTACGCCCAGAGTAGAGGGTTGCTCTCGGGTGGATGCTCGCGGGCAAGGTGCAAGAAGTGTGCCTTCTCACTCGCGGGTGGAGGGCATCTGCTCGAGTGAGCCGTGTGTGCTCGCGGGTGAGAGGGGTGTGCTCGCGGGTGTGCTCGCGGGTGAGAGTGTTGTGCTTGAGGGATTTTGGTCTTGGAGAGCTTTGGGTGCTCTCGGACCCTCACTTTCTGATTTTCTCTCGCGGGTGCTCGAGTGAGGCATTTGGCCTTGTGCTCGAGTGAGGATTTGTGCTCGAGTGAGCCAGTTCCTGCAAGCGTCTTTGTGCTCTCGGGTGCTCACTCGCAGTCTCACTCGCACTTGTGCTCGAGTGATGTCCGTACTTGTGCTCGAGCACGGTCATCTGTGCTCGAGTGAGGCAGTGAAAAATGTGAGTTTTGTGCTTCCAAAAGGGGATCTTTGGGATAGTTCTTCCTACCCTTTAGGGCTATTGTTGGGAGCGTTTAGTGACTCCAAAAGTGCAATAATGATAACCAATCAAGTATGATAAAGTGGATTAAGTCTTGGAACAGAGATTAACTCTTCGTCCCTAATGATAAATATAGGATTTGATATTTGCCCGACGCGGGAGAGACCGGAGCCAAGGAACGCCCGGAAGAACTCAGGTAGTGACTTTTCTCTCATATCTTGTATGATGTCTTGGCATGCATAACTTGTCATTAAACTGTGAATGTGTGCCATGGTCCATTACGGCGCGAGCAATTCAGCGGGAGCCGTATAGGGAGTGACAGTGGTCATCTCTAGTTCGGCCGTTGTAACTGCCGTCGTAATCGACATGGATGATGTGAATCCGACCCGTGTGAGGGCGGCGTTTGTGCAACCAGCCGTGGGCTGTGTATGTGTATCTTGCCTATGTGGCTTGCGTATATGACATGCTTTATATGGATCCCAGCTGTGGTGAACTCTACTGTGTTGAATGTGGTGAGGCAATACGGCGTGAGCAATTCAGCGTGAGCAATCGTAAGGGATGACATGTGTCATACTAACCATTGCCGTTGTAACTGCCGTCGTAGTTGCTTGTTGTGATGCAATACAGCGTGAGCAATTCAGCGTGAGCAATCGTCAGGGATGACATGTGTCATACTAACCATTGCCGCTGTAACTGCCGTTGTAGTTGCCTGCTTTGAATGATGATTTGCTTACATGCATTATTGTTGTACATTATATGATTGATTTGTTACTACGGGGATTCTTTAGAATCTCACTCTCCCAAAATTAATCATTTTAGACAGGGCCGAAGGATCGAGAGGCAAGCGAGTGACGAAGAGTAGTTAGAGCTCCGTGTTAGGAGTTCCTTTTTTGGTTTTGGTTATCATTGTATAATATTGGATAATTAGTGGTTGTATATGGGTATTTTGAGACTTGTAATATAGTTTGTGTAATCCCCAAGTTAAGGGTATTGAATTCTGGCTTTGGGCCTTTTGTGAATCCCTTATCTAATGAATGGAACCCGAGTGAGTCGGGAATTTATTTGTACTCTGATAATCGTAAATGGAATCCACCTGCTCAGGCCATTATTATTTGTATTGTGAACTTGAGACCATTGTATTTGAGTTTAGAAAAGTTTTTGCAAATCCGATTTTTGGGCAAAAGATTGTCTTAATAAGTCCCAAATTGAAATATGGTCTCTAATTACAAATTAATTACAAGTTTATGAACTTAATCTCGGCCTAAGGTGGGAAGGGGGTTACATTTGTGGTATCAGAGACAGGTTCCTGGCAAGGTGAGAATTTGCTAGGATAGCTCCCTTAGTGATTGCCTTAGTCATAGATGATGGCTTAGGGTTGATTATTGTATACACATGGATATTTCTGCTAGTAGTAGATATATCTAAGTCTTATGGATTATGTGTATACTTTTGGTTTGAAACTGACTTGGTGAATCATTGTAGAGAAAAGAACAACATGGTTCGCCTTAGAGTCAGGCAGCATGGCCCAGAGATAGAGGAGTTGGATGACAATCCTCCTAACCCAATGCGAGAGGTGATGGATCTCGTACGGGAACAAAGAGATATGATCCGTGAGCTAAGAGAAGAGCTCCGGGAGGAAAGGGCCAAGCGTAATGAGGAAAGGGCCCAGTCGACTCGTGAGGAGACTCAGGCAGAGACTCATCATGAGGAGACGGCTGAGGGGTCTAATCGGTCCCATGAATCCCCACCTCACTCGGTGCCTAATCAAGAATCTCAAGGGGTGCCGGTTCGTGAAGGAAGAGGCTTGCAACATTGGGTCTCTGAGTTCTGCAAGCATCTACCTCCTGTGTTCAAGGGAAGGTTTGAGCCCCAAGTTGCTGAGGACTGGTTGACTCGTCTAGAGAAGATCTTTGAGGTCCTCGAGTGCACTACGGAGGTAAAGGCGAAACTAGCTGTGTATAAGCTAGAGGGGGACGCAGACCGGTGGTGGCGGAACATCGCCATGACACTTCGGAGCCGGAATATACCATTGACTTGGGAATTGTTCCAAGAGAAGTTCAATGAGAAGTACTTCCCCAAGTCGGTGAGGTTGGAAAAAGAGTCGGAGTTCTTGGCTATCCGGCAGGGAGATACGGAGAATTTTGATGAGTATCTTTCCCGTTTCGTCCGACTATCTCGGTACTCTACACATCTCCGGGAAAAGGATGATGAGGAGTGGAGCTCCGATATGCTTATCAGAGGTTTGAGGCATGAGTTGAAAAAGAGATTGGCCACTCATCTGTTTACTGACTTCAACAAGGCGGTGGAGCAGTGTAGGATTGTTGAGAACAATCTGAGGGATTGGTACCCAGCTAAGGGTAAGGACAGTCGCAGTGAGCCTAGTAAGGCTAATACTTCCCAGAAGCGGAAGGGGCAAGGATCCTCATATGGGGGTGGTAACAAGAAGCCCTATCAACCTGGGGGTCGTAGTGACCAGAGGCCTCCAGCGGGACCAGTATGCAATCAGTGCAGAAAGTACCATCCGGGAAGAACTTGTGCTGGGGAGGTGATTTGCTACAACTGCAAGCAAGTGGGTCACGTTTCTTTTAAGTGTCCACGACAGCCGGTAGAACAAAGGCCCAGGAATCAGGGTCGAGTGTTCGCGATGACACATGAGGAGGCTCGGAAGTCGCCAGAGTTGATCCAAGGTAAAATTCTTCTCGGTGATAATGAATTGAATGCTTTATTTGATTCGGGTGCAAGTCATTCGTTCATAGCTTATGACTGTGTTAAGCGCCTAGGATTGCATGTGCATAGACTTCCATTTGATTTGGTTGTGTCGACGCCGATGGGTGTTAAGGCTGTGGCAGCCGAAGCCTGCTTAAATTATGTAATAGTTGTTGAGGATCGTGAGTCTACAGTAGATTTGATCTGTTTGCCACTTCAACAACTAGAAGTTATTCTGGGTTTTGATTGGTTAAGAGCAAATGATGTATTGCTTGATTGTGGTAATAAGAGGATAGCTTTCCGTAATGCACAGCGGGATAGCAATGTAAATGCCAGTTTGAACTTACTTTCAACAGCTAAAGCTGAGAGATATCTTGAGAAGGGATGTCAAGGGTATATGGTGTTTTTCTCCGTTCAGGGAGAGTCGGGTGAAGCTTTAGAGAGTATACCAGTGGTAAATGAATTCCCTGAGGTATTTCCAGAGGATCTTGGTGGATTGCCTCCGGAAAGGGAAGTAGAATTCCCAATTGAGATTGTGCCTGGAGCTGGTTCGATATCGAAAGCCCCATATCGTATGGCCCCGAATGAAATGGCGGAGTTGAAGAAGCAAATTGAAGAATTGCTTGAAAAAGGGTTCATCCGACCCAGTGTATCGCCGTGGGGAGCTCCAGTATTGTTTGTGAAAAAGAAAGATGGAAGCTTGAGGCTTTGCATCGATTATCGAGAACTTAACAAAGTGACTGTTAAGAACAAGTATCCTCTCCCAAGGATTGATGACCTGTTAGATCAATTGGCTGGATCATGTGTATTCTCCAAGATTGATCTAAGGTCGGGATATCATCAGTTGCGTGTGAAAGCGGCGGATGTTCCGAAGACTGCTTTCAGAACAAGATATGGGCACTATGAGTTCCTTGTGATGCCCTTTGGGTTAACGAATGCACCGGCGGTATTCATGGATTATATGAATCGCATCTTCCGACAGTATCTTGACCAGTTTGTGGTTGTCTTTATTGACGACATCCTGATCTATTCCAAGAGTAGGGAAGATCATGAGCAACACCTGAGAATCGTGTTGAGAATTCTGTGGGAAAAGCAACTCTATGCCAAGCTGAGCAAATGTGAGTTTTGGCTTACGGAAGTGAAGTTCCTTGGCCATGTGATCTCTCGAGACGGGGTATCAGTGGATCCCAGTAAGGTGGAAGCAGTACTTGAATGGAAAAGGCCAGAAACTGTTTCTGAGATTCGCAGTTTTCTGGGTCTTGCTGGTTATTACCGGAGGTTCATTCAGAACTTCTCGCGTATTGCATTGCCGATGACCAAGCTCACGAGGAAGGATCAACCGTTTTTGTGGGATGAACGTTGTGAGCGGTGTTTCACTGAGCTGAAGGAGAGATTGACTACGGCACCAGTGTTGATTATACCTGATCCCAGTGAGGCTTACGTCGTGTACAGTGATGCGAGTAAGCAGGGGTTAGGGTGTGTGCTGATGCAGCAGGGACGTGTGGTGGCCTATGCCTCTCGACAGCTGAAACCGCATGAGATGAACTACCCCACTCATGATCTGGAGCTTGCGGCAATTGTGTTTGCATTGAAAATTTGGCGTCATTACCTGTATGGTGTGACTGTGGAACTGTACTGCGACCACAAAAGTCTCAAGTATCTGTATGATCAGAAAGAGTTGAACATGAGACAGCGTCGGTGGATGGAGTTGCTGAAAGATTATAACCTGGAGATCAAATATCATCCGGGTAAGGCTAATGTCGTCGCGGATGCTTTGAGTCGGAAGGCGGTGCTAGTGGCAACAATGATGATCCATGAATGGAAACTGATAGAGGATTTTCGAGATTTAAATCTCTCGAAGGATATCCTATGTGCCAGTTATGGTGTGGTCCAAGGGGAGAATGACCTGAGGACTGAAATTGAAGAGGCTCAGATGCATGATGAGCTAGCCCAGTCGATCCGAGCTAAGATTGAGCGAGGAGAGACTCGGGATTACGACCTATCACCTAGTGGGCTGGTGCGTTACCAGAAGAGAATCTATGTCCCACTGAAGGCGGAGTTGAGATTGAGAATTCTTGATGAGGCTCATAAGAGTCAGTATACTCTTCACCCCGGTATGACCAAGATGTATCATAACTTGAAGTCTATGTACTGGTGGCCAGGGTTGAAGAGTGATGTGACGAAGTATGTGGCGCGGTGTCTTACCTGTCAAAAGGTGAAGATTGAGCACCAGAGACCGCCAGGGTTGCTTCAGAGTCCAGAAATTCCAGAATGGAAATGGGAGAGTGTGACCATGGATCTGGTAGTGGGTCTGCCCAAGATCAGGAACCACGATGCGATCTGGGTGATAGTTGATCGACTCACGAAGTCTGCGCACTTCATACCTATCAATGCTAGCTATTCTCCGGATAGGCTGGCTGAGATATACCTCAAAGAGATTGTGAGACTCCATGGTACACCGAAGAATATTATCTCCGATAGAGATCCTCGGTTTACTTCGAGATTCTGGAAGGCTCTGCACGAAGCTATGGGTACTCAGTTGAGGTTTAGCACGGCCTACCATCCTCAGACAGATGGACAGTCAGAGAGGACTATCCAGACTTTAGAAGATATGCTGAGAGCATGTGTCCTTGACTTCAAGGGAATGTGGGACTATTATCTTCCATTGGCTGAGTTTGCGTATAACAACAGTTACCATGCGAGCATTCAAATGGCTCCGTATGAAGCACTGTATGGGAGAAAGTGCCAGTCACCGTTGTGCTGGTCAGAGTTGTCTGAGAGGAAGTTGTATGGGCCGGATCTTGTTGATCAAACTGCTGAGCAGATTCGAGTTATCAGGAAGAGGCTCCTTACAGCACAGAGTCGTCAGAAGAGCTATGCTGATAAGAGGAGAAGACCTCTTGAGTTTGAAGTGGGGGATCATGTTTTCTTGAGAGTGTCTCCGGTCACAGGCATCGGGAGAGCGATCAAGCGGAAGAAGCTAAGTCCGAGATACATTGGTCCATTTGAGATTCTGGCAAGAATCGGGCCGGTGGCATATCGGATAGCCCTACCCCCGAGTTTGAGTCGATTGCATGATGTATTCCATGTCTCGCAACTCAAGAAGTACCAACCAGACCCTGAGCATGTCATTGAGTATGAAGAGGTTGAGTTGCAAGATAACTTCACTTATGCGGTAGAGCCAGAGAGGATCATTGATCGAGAAGAGCGGAAGCTCAGGAATCGAAGCTTACCGTTTGTGAAGGTGGTCTGGAAGGGAACGTCTCCAAGAGAAGCCACTTGGGAGGCGGAAGCGGACATGAAGAGAAGATTTCCTGAGTTTATACCCCAAGATGTGTAACAAATTTCGAGGGCGAAATTTATTGAACGGGGGGAGAATTGTAATATCCCAATTTTTGATTAAGGGATAATCATGATTATTATGGATAATTATGAATTTAATTGGGATTATTATGTATTTTATGACAATATTAATTAATGTCATAATTAATGGAGATTGGAATTTTTGTGCATGTGTGTGGTATTTAAGATCAAGGGTTGTGATTCCTTGACCGTGGGTCGGGATCCAGTGTGCTTGGCTTGTGTGAGCCTATTGAGGGAATGCATGAGATGCTGACAAGTGGTGGTGTGGTGACCGTTGGATGGGCCACAAGAGGACAAGAACTCACTTTTTGCCTTCTTCCTCTCCATCTCTTTCTCTCTCTCGTTTCTCTCTCTTCTCTCTCTCTTTCGCTGAAACTAAGGAAGAAGGAGGAAAGGGAAAAACTTGATCTTTTGGTAAGTAGATGATCTCCATTGCTCAAACTCACTTCCTTAATGTTGATCCTTGAGTAATGGGCTTCATTTTGGTGTGTGTAGTTTGGTCATTTGGTTGTGATTTGTGCCACACGAAAATTTGGAAGTTGGTGAATCAAGAACTCTCTTTGGAGAAGTTTATAAGGTGAGAAAAACCAATCTATCTATCTATGTTTCATACTATTTGGAATAGTTTATGATTTCTGGAAATTATGGCTTAATCATGAAAATTTGATGCCACTGTACATTTGGTATGTTTTTGGCATGAGAATGGTGTTTGGAATGAGTATATGATAGATAGATTGATTAGAAGTTGAAATGTGAAGTTTGGTTAAGATTGGTGTTTTGATGAAATTGTTGCCCAAAACCCAAAGCATGATAATGGAGTAGGATTTTGATAATTCTGAGGATTCCATTGAGTTTGTTGGGTGTTTTTGTGTGGGAATGGCTTTGGGTGGAGTTTTGAGTCCATAGGAATCAAGTGGGCAAAGGGTAAAGAGAGTGCCTCAGTTTCTGCGTTTTTCTGCTATCTGAGGGATTCACTCGAGCACGCTGGGGTCTGCTCGAGTGAAGTATGAACATTGCTCGAGCACGGGGAGTCCTGCTCGAGTGATGCGTGAGTTTTCCCCTGTGTGCTTCGAGTCACCTGGGTTTTCTATGAGTCATGCTCGAGCACATCGCTTTGTGCTCGAGTGAGCGAAGAACATGCTCGAGTGAGCATGGTATTCTCGAGTGAAGGTGTACGCCCAGAGTAGAGGGTTGCTCTCGGGTGGATGCTCGCGGGCAAGGTGCAAGAAGTGTGCCTTCTCACTCGCGGGTGGAGGGCATCTGCTCGAGTGAGCCGTGTGTGCTCGCGGGTGAGAGGGGTGTGCTCGCGGGTGTGCTCGCGGGTGAGAGTGTTGTGCTTGAGGGATTTTGGTCTTGGAGAGCTTTGGGTGCTCTCGGACCCTCACTTTCTGATTTTCTCTCGCGGGTGCTCGAGTGAGGCATTTGGCCTTGTGCTCGAGTGAGGATTTGTGCTCGAGTGAGCCAGTTCCTGCAAGCGTCTTTGTGCTCTCGGGTGCTCACTCGCAGTCTCACTCGCACTTGTGCTCGAGTGATGTCCGTACTTGTGCTCGAGCACGGTCATCTGTGCTCGAGTGAGGCAGTGAAAAATGTGAGTTTTGTGCTTCCAAAAGGGGATCTTTGGGATAGTTCTTCCTACCCTTTAGGGCTATTGTTGGGAGCGTTTAGTGACTCCAAAAGTGCAATAATGATAACCAATCAAGTATGATAAAGTGGATTAAGTCTTGGAACAGAGATTAACTCTTCGTCCCTAATGATAAATATAGGATTTGATATTTGCCCGACGCGGGAGAGACCGGAGCCAAGGAACGCCCGGAAGAACTCAGGTAGTGACTTTTCTCTCATATCTTGTATGATGTCTTGGCATGCATAACTTGTCATTAAACTGTGAATGTGTGCCATGGTCCATTACGGCGCGAGCAATTCAGCGGGAGCCGTATAGGGAGTGACAGTGGTCATCTCTAGTTCGGCCGTTGTAACTGCCGTCGTAATCGACATGGATGATGTGAATCCGACCCGTGTGAGGGCGGCGTTTGTGCAACCAGCCGTGGGCTGTGTATGTGTATCTTGCCTATGTGGCTTGCGTATATGACATGCTTTATATGGATCCCAGCTGTGGTGAACTCTACTGTGTTGAATGTGGTGAGGCAATACGGCGTGAGCAATTCAGCGTGAGCAATCGTAAGGGATGACATGTGTCATACTAACCATTGCCGTTGTAACTGCCGTCGTAGTTGCTTGTTGTGATGCAATACAGCGTGAGCAATTCAGCGTGAGCAATCGTCAGGGATGACATGTGTCATACTAACCATTGCCGCTGTAACTGCCGTTGTAGTTGCCTGCTTTGAATGATGATTTGCTTACATGCATTATTGTTGTACATTATATGATTGATTTGTTACTACGGGGATTCTTTAGAATCTCACTCTCCCAAAATTAATCATTTTAGACAGGGCCGAAGGATCGAGAGGCAAGCGAGTGACGAAGAGTAGTTAGAGCTCCGTGTTAGGAGTTCCTTTTTTGGTTTTGGTTATCATTGTATAATATTGGATAATTAGTGGTTGTATATGGGTATTTTGAGACTTGTAATATAGTTTGTGTAATCCCCAAGTTAAGGGTATTGAATTCTGGCTTTGGGCCTTTTGTGAATCCCTTATCTAATGAATGGAACCCGAGTGAGTCGGGAATTTATTTGTACTCTGATAATCGTAAATGGAATCCACCTGCTCAGGCCATTATTATTTGTATTGTGAACTTGAGACCATTGTATTTGAGTTTAGAAAAGTTTTTGCAAATCCGATTTTTGGGCAAAAGATTGTCTTAATAAGTCCCAAATTGAAATATGGTCTCTAATTACAAATTAATTACAAGTTTATGAACTTAATCTCGGCCTAAGGTGGGAAGGGGGTTACAAATGTAAAATGATATGAAAGGCTAAAGAAATAGAGCAATTGAAAAATGGGCTACTTGTAAATTTATCTCATCACAACAACCCATAATTCAAACACTTAACATTTTTCTTCTTCTTTTTTTTCTTTTTTCTATTTTTTTCTTTTTCTTTTTTTTTATTGAATTGCAACTGTAAAGTTGATGATAGATACACCCCCATACTTTGTCAAAAGCCCATTTGACAAAAATTTCAAATGCTCCACTAATCTTCCGAATAAGGTAAAAGCACTTGATATATCATTAAAACACATGTTAATGGATTAAAAACAAAGAAATAGTCAATTAGGCTCAAAGGGGCTTATCAACGATATAATTGTAAGGTTGGATATTTGGCTCTGGCTAAAGAAAATGAATGCCTTTATCATTTTTGAATGTGCATGTGAGATGTAATTTCAACCATATTTAAAGCAAGTTCTAGAGTGACAACTTAATAGGTGAATATCACACACAAGAGAAATAATCATTATAGACTCAGAAGCTCACGCTAGGAATTTTTAAACTCAGTTCATTCAATCTCAAAATTCATCACCAATTACAACAATCAGTTGTTCATTCATGCTATAAAATCTCTAAATTCAATTGATCCATACTTAAAACTTATATACTTCTTAAGATTATTACAAAGCACTTGAACAAGATGATTTTTTATTTAAAAAAGATAAAAAAAATCATGCAACTAATGAAATACGTCTTAGGAGTTAAGAATAACTCCTTACTCTGCCATCTTTTTCCACACCCCATGTATCTAATGGTTTCACTAACTAACAAAAGAAAAACAAAATTTTTTTTCCTCCTCCACCAACCTAAATCAGACATTGTCCCCAATGTCTACTAGAGCTCAGAGGAGGTGTGTTTTTTAACATAAACACACAATAAAGTAAAACCAAGAGATTAAGGAAAGTTACAACCTAAGAGTGGTATATGGGTTCTACTTCTGACTGCTATCTGAAGATTGCCCACCTATTTGCTTGACGAGTAGATCTGGTTTAGGTTCATAGGTTTGCATTTGATCGAGTAGCTGATCAGTAATTGGTGCAGCAATTATGGAGTGGTGAGTTGCTTGGGGTATGAATCCTGTTTCCACAGCATGATCAAGAAAAGACAACAGATTATCATAAAAACCATTAACATTTAACAATCCTATTGGTTTTTTGTGATAGTTTAACTTAGCCTAATATGCAACACTAGAAATGCCATCCAATGTCTATAAACCACCGGGTAGAGCAATAAAAGCTTGAGCATGGTAGAACATTACTCCCATCCGTTCAGGCAAGCTCGAAACCTGTAACTCTTGTCCTGAGGAAAAAATGTGATCTTCCAACTCCTTCACCCTTACACTTAAACCCTTGCTTCCATTCATGGATGCAAAAATGGCCATACTTCCCTTTAGGCCCTGGATGCCTCCCCCGTACACAAAGTTAATTTTTCTGGCAGCTAATGCAATTCCAAGTTTGTTTGCTACTGTTATAAACTCTCCCTTATTGCCCAAATCAATTTCACAAAAAATGTAAATAGATGTAAATCTACATTTTTGTGAAATATCCTTTTTCTCTTTCTTTCTCTCGGACCATGTATGCTTACAAGCAGAAGAATGGATATTTACAAATGAAGAGTACATGCTTACAAGTAGAAGAATACATATATATATAACACTAAAACAGCGACAACAAAATCACATAAATCATTCATTTTTCAAAGAAGTTTGAAAAAATTTCTGACACAAATGACCGGTGGGCCATTGCGTGAAGAAATTAAACAAAAAGAGGAAAGAAAATCAAAAGATAAAGTAGAGTAGGCAAAACCTGCCGAAAAGATAAGAAAGATTAGACAAAAGCTACAAAAAAGAAAAAACAAATTAAACACAAGCATGATTATGTACAGTAGTTGTGATTTTGGCTCACATCTTCCTCTGGTTTTACGTCCAGTAACGGCTTAAACGCTTTCTATAAATCGTGGATTTGCTTCCCATCCAGTTTTCTTATAAACTGGCAAACAGGGTCTTTTAATGTCAGATTCCCAAGACAATAGCACTCTTTTTCTCTATTGAATATGTCTGCTAAATCGAGAAGAATACGATGAACATCACCACTCGGATGCGTCTCAAGAGTTTAAATGATATCATCCAGTGACTCCTTACTCAGTCCATCCTTTATAAATTTGATTTTATCTTCTCAATTTATAGAAACCATACATTTACTCCTACAGCACTGATCGCAATTCTACCTTACACATTTGTGACAGACCTTTATTCTTTTAGCTCTTCTCTTTTTGGAGTAAGAACTTCTTCCCATACATCCACAGGAAGGCCCAAATGATTGAATACTTTCATCTTTTCAAATCGACAGCTATAGATCTTCCTGAGCACATCTTTAGGAAGTATGGGGAACCTGTTCTTAAGCTTTGCAAGAGATTCCTCCATGGTAACTTAAAATGAAAATGATGAAAACTAAAATACTCAATGCAGTGCAGTGTGTTTCGGTGAGTAGGAAAGAAAAATGAGAGAGTAAGAAAGAAGTTTTGAGAGAGTAGGAAAGAATTAAGTGAGTATGAAAGAAAATTGAGAGAGTAGGAAAGAAGTTTTGGGTTGCGTCCCAAATAGCCGTCCTTCTTTAACGTCTTTAGCTAGACAAAAATTAAACCAGAATTTTTTTTTTCTTTTTTTTAAACTATCAAAGTAGAATACATAATCAGGAGCTACCAGAAGTCCTGCAAAATCACAACAAAATATCAAACCAAACCTTGGGTTGCCTCCCAAGCAGCGCTAAATTTATAGCCTTCAGTCAGACTTCTCAAACACAAACTACTTATCAAAAGTATCAAACACCAGGATCACCTTGTCTTCATTTCTTTTCAAGCAACAATATTTTAGAAACCAACAATGATCATTCAAAGTAATTAATTGTACTTCTTCAATCATACAATTTTAGAGTACAATTATTTACTGAATTCAAATAAAGCATAGCATGCATGTATTTACAAACAGATTTAGGAATTTCCAAAAGTTTAGAGCATCCCATACAATCCACTTGACTCTCATCAGTAAGAGTCAATACTTCAACAGGAGATACATGAACAACATCCTTTTGAATATCCACATTAGTTTCAATATCAAAATCATAAAGATTAGGCTCCACAAGCGGAACCTCAATTGGACATCCATTATTCTCTCCAAAAGTGATTTCAAGTTCCTTATCACATGCCACAAGAGGCAAAGTTTCATTCAATTCCACATCCTCAAGTTCCTCACAATAATCATCATCAACATAAGGAATGGGAATCATGTATATTGTGTGCAACTCCAAGCAACTAATGGGGCTTGATCTTGATGAGATGTGTAGGAAAGTCTTTTATTTTATACTGGACAGTAAAGCTAAGGAGTTGTTCGTGATTTTACCTCACCACAATCTTGATGCTTAGCCTCTTGGGAAACCTTGAAGAGTGCCTTTTTGGAAAGATACATTCCTTCAAATATAACCTCTCTCACCAAGGAAATCTTCGGTGCTAAACAAGGCCTCCATAAATCTTTTTATGAATATTGGTGTCGATTTCAAGAACTCCTATCCAAATACCCATATTATCAAATCCCCATAAGCTCTATTAGTGCAATATTTCCATAGTGGGTTGATTCCTCAAGATAGGAAGAATTTGGATTATGCTTCTGGAGGCACTATTCAATTGCTTACACATGAAGAAGCATAGGTTTCAATTGAGAAGATAGCAAGTAATGATCAATAATTTGAAGGGTTGGATGCTAGATAGATCCATAAGATCTCACAAAGATGTTCAGGATAGTGTGATAATTTGTCATCCTAAATGACAGAGATGAGCTTAAATGCCAAAACTCTCTTCTTTAATCTTGTTCCACTTGTTAAGGACTTCATTCTTATGGTTTTATATTTTCAAGAGAAGGTGTTTGAGTGCTTGAGAAAAGTTGGAGGCTGAGAAATCAGAGAACAAGTTTAGAAAAGTGAAAGAAGTGAGTAAAAGCTACATTTTGATATATATGTCATAACTATTGGTTAAGTATTGAATTTTTGGAATTCTACCCTGATTTTCATGTGGTCTTCAATTGTGCGAATTGCATGGTATGTTGTTGTGGAAATGGTGTGTTGTTGTGTCTTTTGGACAAATAAATTGGTTTGGAGTCTTGAATGTTAAGTTTGGCAAATTTATGGTTTATGTTGTAATGTTGTGGTCAAAATAGAACATGTCAATGGGATCTGATTTTGGGTGTTTTGATGTTTCCATTGGATTCCTTATAGAAAATTGTGTGGAAGTAGTGTTTGTTGTGCATTTTAGAACCTTTGTGAACACTTGGTGCAAAACTGGAAATTCTGGAAAATGGTTAAGTATAAAATGTTGTACAGGGGACCAAATTTGCATGGTGATTTGAAATAGCAAATGGTGTTGAAATTTCATGAAACTTTACCATTTTGTAGTTCTCATTGTGAGCTTTCCATTGATGTAAATTTTGGGTCATTTTGATGTCTATGCAAAAAGTTATGGTCGTTTTAAAATCAACCATGAGACAAGCCAAAGGTTGGCCGCAGCCAATGGATGTTGTCCACGACCTAAAACCTTCTTACTAGTTCTTGGCCATAGCCCAAAGGGTGTTGGCCGAGGGCCAAAACTCTCAGACTTGTTCTTGGCTGTAGCCTAAGGATGTTGGCCGAGGCCCAAATGTTTCAGACCTGATTTTGGCCGCAGCCCAAATCTTTCTGACCATCCGTTGGCTGTGGCCAACCCCTAAAAAATTGTGTTTTTAATTTCAGAAAGAAGGTCTTTGGTCAAGTCTTTCCCAACCCTTTAGGCATCTACTAAGGCTTCTAATAGCTACCTAATGGTCTCAAATGTTAACCAATCTTAAGTGTTGTGAAGTTAAGTACTAGAATAGGGAATAACAATTAATCCTCAATTATGATTTATAGGATTTGATATTTTCTTGCACGTGATAGATCGGTGCCAGAACACTCGAGGAAAGAAAAAGGTAGTAAATTTTTCTCTTATATTGTGTTTAATACATTTTATGCATGACTTTTCATTGAATGCCATTGTGCGAAAATGTTGTGATAAAACATGTCATTGTGAATACAATAAAATTTGTTGTGAAACATTGCTATTGTGAAACATGCTAATGTGGAATATGTCATTGTGAAATGCCATTATTGTGCAGCTGTATTGTGATTGGTTTACATGCTTTGTGATTGTATACAATATGAGTGAATTGTTACTACTGGGATTCTCTTGAATCTCATTCTTTCCATTGATTAACCTATAGCCAGGGCATACAGTTCTAAGGAAAAACAGGGGATGAAGGGCCAATAAAGCTCCTAGCTAAGAGTTTAGTTTTTTTAGGTAGTTGGTTATCATGTTTTGGATTATTATATATATATTAGGATAGGTTCATGTAATCCCCAATATGGAAAATTGAGAGGGCATATGTGCCCTTAAAACCCTTTTATAAATGAATAAAAACCCGAGTGTTGTTAGGAAATTGTGTTACACTTTGATATGTATGAATGAATCCTAAGGATGTATATGCTATCTCCTTAAGAAGTGGTAAACAAGTGGGTAAACAAGTTCAGTTTAAAGAAATTGCTGAGAGTTTCAAATCTGGAACACATTCTAATGATAGGCATAATGAAGAGGTTGAGGTTCCATTGCAACCCCAAATGGAAGATATTGATAGTAGTGATGATTCTGATAAAAACATGTTAGAACCAGCTGACACCCAAGAAGGGGGTGAATTGGGTGTAAGGTAAAAACTTAAGAACTTTGGAAATCTTTTCGCATCTTAGAGGAAGCAATAAATATGAAAGTAATGAATCATAAATCACAGTTAGATATTTAAATGATATATGCTGGAAGTATAAGAGCTTAGGGAAGAGAATATGCAAACTGTGATTTATCCTGGTTCGGCCCAATCCACGATGACCTACGTCCAGTCCCCAGGCTCCTCCTGAGATTTTCAATCCACTATCTTCCTCAAGTTTAACTGGGTACTTGAGAACCACTACAATCTCACAAGTTTGATCCGGGCACTTGTGAAGCCTTTACAATTCTCGCACTGAGATTACTCCCCCTTACACACCGTAAGATTACAACCAAGTTGCTCCCCCTTACACACCGTAAGGATACAACTTTGATGATGAAAGATTACAATCAATCTTCTCTCTTAGAAGTGAATAAGATGAACACTGAAGTACAATACAAATAATATCTCTCTCAAAGGTAAATCATATAGAAGCTAGAGAAACAGAGAGTATGTGCGATGAGTATTGATGTCAGGATGTTGGCATTTGGACGATGTATACACTGAGTCTTACTTCTGTTTTGGATGATCTTTTATTTATAGCTGATGAGGATTGATGACCGTTTGAGCATTTCAACACGTCCGTTAGAGTGACGTAGCTTTGTTTGACCGTTCTTCGATTTTGAAAACTAGCCGTTGGAACGTTGGCTGCTCCGCTCCGTAAACTCAACTTTTATCTCTTCTCATCATCTCTTCATTGTTTTATTGGAAAAATGCATTAAACACTAATACAATGAAGTGTTAGAGTGATTAGAAGTAATAAGAATGAGTTACATGATCATTCCATTGATTTCCAGAATCTTCGGGTCGTTGCTCTGTTTTCCTGGGAAGCATTACTCGAGTAAACATCAAGTTTCTTCACAGGTTACTCGAGTGGCTACTCGAGTGGCCTTCCATTTTCTGCATAGCTTACTCAGGTAGTGTCTTGAAGTTCTCTTCTAAATAACTATGCATACACAGTGCTTTACTCCAGTAGTGACTTGAAGTTCTCGTCTAAAAAACTCTTCAAGTTTTGCTAGCACAGTGCTTTACTCCAGTAGTGACTTGAAGTTCTCGTCTAAATAACACTTCAAGTTTTGCTAGCACAGTGCTTTACTCCAGTAGTGACTCGAGTATTCATTAAAGTTTACTCGAGTACATACTCGAGTATCATCGGGAAAACTTTGATGAACGTCAGGTTTTTGCTTACCACAGTGAGTTACTCGAGTAGCTCCTCGAGTAACATTGGCATAATTGAAAATGCCGAGAGCAAATGCAAGTGACCTACATGGTTACTCGAGTAACATTGGCAGGCCGAGAGCGACTGGAAGTTTTCTATCTGATTACTCGAGTAAAGTCTTTTGTTATCAACCAGTTACTTGAGTGGTGCCTTCAAGTGAATTCTTGATTTTGACTCGAAACATGGTAAATTATATATCATCGGAAAGCCCTCATTATCTACATTCCAATGCAACAAGAATCAACTCCTAACTCGTTGTGTATAGAAAGTTATGATCCAAAGAGTATCTACTGTTCTTAGACAATCCTAAAATCACCAGCAGCAACTTCCAGAAGTCATAGCTCTTAGGATATAGCTTCAAATGTAACAAATTATATATCCATGGAAAGCTATTTGAGTCTTCTTGCATATGGAACTGGCTTTGTCTCAATCCGATATGTATTTTGAGAGTTATGTCCAAAATACCAAAGCTATCCTGGAATATGACGGTGATTCATGTGTCAACTTCTGAAGCTTATATCTCTCTCATATGAACTCCTTTGAATGTGATATTGGTTTCAAAAGTTCATGTGGGAAGTCTAGTTTCCAATGCCAGTAGTTTTAGTTCGATCCGACATGTGTTTGGAGAGATATTATCAAAATACCGAACCTCTGTTCTGCCGTGCGAAAACAGAGTGCCATTTACTTCAAGTGCCGCCTCGAGTAATTCATCAAATAACCCGGCAGATTACTCGAGTAAGGCCTCGAGTAAACACCTCCAAAATCAGACAATGCCATATTACTCGAGTGATTACTCGGGTAATCATCCCCAAAGGTACCATAGCTTCCGTATACATCATTTTAGCTTCGTATTGACCCATTCTTACTTCCGTATGATCATAGAAACCTCCGGTATCACTTCTAGGAGCTTGAATCTTGATATTCTCATGTGATCTTGCAAGTTCTTCTTTCTTTAATCTCTTTCTTCTTGTTTTTCCTCTTGATGATCATTCTTCATAACCCAACTTCAATCTTTTTGATGAATATCTTCAATCTTCATCTTTCTTTCTTCTTTCTTCAATTCCTTGCCTCTTGATTTTCTTCTTGATAATTATTCTCCATTTATAAGGCATTATAATATCAATCCACAATGATGTCTATGACTAATCTACAAGATATACAACATTAAATATGGTAGTTAGTCAATGTGGAAGATAAGTATATTATACAAACATTTTGCTCATATTTGACATCTATATTTGACATCATCAAAACTATTCATATATAACATTCTCCCCCTTTTTGATGATGACAAATCTTTCAAGAAAAATATGTATGAGTTATAAAAACTAAGTAAGAGAAATATATTTTTCTTGCCTTTTTCTCCCCCTATTTGACATCAGCAAAAAGTTTGAAGCATTGAGAGGAAAGGAAGAAATGTTTGTAGAGAAGTAAATATGAAATCAAATGAGAAATGTCATTCTCCCCATTAATCAAAATAAATGCATCAGGAAAACAAGTTTCTCTCCCCCGTTTTGAAAGTAGTTTAATTTATAATTTGATGCAAGTGAAAAAAAATGGTTTTCATGAAAACAAATTTGAAACAATTTGGAAAAGTTTTCAAGAAAACTTCCATAGTCAAGAATATGCAAAGTAAGCTCAAAATATAAAGAGAGGGTTTAGAAATGCTCATGTAGTTTTTGGAAAATGATGAAGCGCTCCATGAAGGCCATTGCTCTATTCTTTAGCAATGCTAGTTATGATGTTGTGTTCTCCACACGTCTTGCTATGCAACTTTGATGTATCTTCATGTTGTTGCCAAGATTCTCCAATTAAGTTGAGCTTCTATTCAGCATGCTCAATGCTCATTTGTATTGGCATATGTATTTATTGCTTTGAATATTGCAGCCAATATATCTCCCTTGATTGATTGTTAAAGCATATGTCATCATATATGCTCCTTTTAGTGTGCTGAGGAATGATCTTGCATAGAACAAATTCTCCTGTTATAAATAAAAACATTCTTGCAAGGAGAATGGTTGGTGCAATCAAGTATTAAATTTATTGCACAAATCAAAGTCATCCTTTCTATATGATATGTTAAAAATTAAGATCATGAAAGGAAACTATAAGATTAACTCATCATCGAAACTAATTAAAAGATAGTGAATTCAGATGAGTATGTTAAAAGGATTTTATTTTAATAAACGAGATGAGCTTTTAAGATATAAAACACATGTGAATGTGAAGCTCCCCCTTAATAAATGCATGGCTTAAAAAAATTGTCATGAGCAATACAATTAATAACTCTCTTGAATTTGTAAAATCATTGAAAATTTTGTAGAGAGAATGATTATGAAAATATGAAGATCAAGTTTTGAAAATGATGATGCTAGCCAGGGTCTTAAGGCTGTAACCCTGTATTACTTGAGTCATTACTCAAGTGTTTACTTTGAGTGATGCAACTCAGAGAATTTGAATTAAAGAATACAATACCTCACTCGAGTAATATCGTAATTACTCGAGTTATAATCCTCTGTAGTCCATTGATGCTTCATATCCTAGTCAATATTGGATGATGTAACTGGTACTGAGAGTTTCTAAAGTGTAGTCTTCTGTGAGCACTTTAGGATACCAAGATGAGCTCAGAATAAGGCCTTGAGATTCTGGTTGATTAAGTCACAGAGTTGTCTAATCTCGCCTTTCACAGAGGTAATGAACTCAGTATCGTTCGTAGCAAGCTTTGTGAGATTGTTGAAGCTCTTCGCTCAAATAGCCCTAGATAGATGGACCAAAGAATGAAGGACCAGGAGACCAGCTCTAGCAAAATATTGCATCTCATCTATTCTTGAAGTCCTACCTCTCATCCTCTATGCTACTTGTGAGTGAGATTCAGACTTACTTGGAGTAATTGTGTATTACTTGAAGGTCTACTTGAAGTAATTGCCGATTACTTGAAGTAACTTCTGATTACTTGGAGTAAGTCCTGTAGAAGTATATATATACCTCTTGTTCTTTGAAAGACATGATCTCTCCGACGTTCCTCTCCTTCTCACTAATAATATAGGCCATTGTGTGATAATTATTTCATGAAGCGATTGAATTGGCCTTGCTCACCATAGCTCTAGTATAGATATATCATATAATTTTGTGAAAACATAGAGCTAGGATTGTAGTTGAGGATCCTCATAGGCTCACCAAGCTTGATGATTCTGTGCATCTCAATATCTTCCTCTGAACATTATCATAGTGAAAATGTCTGATCACCTTGGAACAATAAGGAAGGTGGGTAGGCAACAAAGATTCATATTGGCTAAACTTTTTCATGGCCTTGAGCTGCTTTGGGATGAATCTCGTCTAGGTTCACTTGAGAGATTTTCCTCCTCTTTCTCTTTCTCTGGCTGCATCACTAGCTAGTTACTTGCTAGTGATGTGGTGTCACTTGAGTGATATCACAGATTTTGCTTCCTCTCACATTGCAACACTGTCAGTCATGTCTCCTCTATTAGCCTCTGATCTTTGTATCCAAAAGTAGAGCATTTTGATCAACTCCTGCAAAAGTATAAATATATGCTCTTTGGTACCCAACTTTCTCTTGGGTTCGTACAGTATTATAACTCTTATGCTCTTATACAATTGAATCATATGATATTGGAGCAAAGAGTATAATAATCAACACAGACCAGAATATAATTTTACCCAATTAAATAAATTCAAGAAATTGAATCATAAAGGGTAATGAACCAAGAATGATGATTTTCAAATATCAATGACAATTTGTAAATACACTTTAAAAGATATGTAATTGATAAGAATTTCATGCAAGGCATGTAAGTCAGATCAAAGAGAGTTGAAAATCTATTTATAATGACCAACTATTATGAAATGATAAATCATGAATGAAATCAAGTTTTTCAAGAATGATAATGAGATATGCAAATTGTTCAAATCTCATATGAAGTTTCAAATCATAACAATGCATTGTAAAATTCAAATTTTGAATATATGCAAAACTCATCTTTGAAATATGTTTATAAGCAGTGTTCATGTTGAAAATGGTGAAAGTCAACAATTTAAATATACATATACCAGAAAGCTTCCTTTTTAGAGAACAACTAAGATAACATGTTAGACATTGGAGTTTAACATGTTTGAGAATTTTCTCAAGAGCAAAAGTCATATTGAAAATGAATTAGCCAAAAAGGCTTAATTTCAAGGATGTATATAAACACAATGACTTTGCCATTGACCAAGAGATAAACTTGACTTTTAGAGATGTGTCTTGAAGAATAGGGATATTCAACTTAAGAATTTGAATAGAAGGATCTAGTTACTCGAAGAATGGATGAAGACAAATGGTAATGCATTTGAGCAACAAGATGAGTATAAGAATTTATGGATAATGAAACACATACTCATTAATCCAAATGACTAGAGTTCTAGAATATTATCCTAGTAAGATATTCCACTATAATGGTTAATACATTAAGATTTAATGCACTAATATGAACATTCATAATGCTTGGAATAACATGGCCAACCAAAGATTTATGCATTAGGCATAAAGCTTTCACATATTGGATTCTTTTCTAGGAAATACACTTGAAACTCATATAGATTGTTAACTTGTTAGACATAAGGTCTAACTTGTTAGAAAATAATGGTTGAGGAGTTCAAGCATTGGATAACACATTTAAAATCAATGATCAATATGTCAATGATGGGGAAATACTCTAGTGCAAGAATTTGAAGCATTTCTGATTTTCAGTATACATAAATATTAACTTCCAATTTTGAAACCAATTTAAATGCAAACAAGTTATGAATAATTTTCAAATAATATGTATGTATTTTTATAAACAAGATGAATTTGGAATCTAAGTACATTTTTGAAATATGCATTTCAAAATTCAAATACATAGAGAGATTATGTACAATTTCACTTTCAATCCATTTGGCAATCTAAAAAAAATTTAAAACCCATGAATGATTGATTGCTAATGGTATGCAATAATGAGCAAGTTATTCATTACCCAAATAAATAATTTATATAAGCATAATATAGGGTAAGAATAAAGAAGATAGTACCGTGCTCAAGTAATCTCGTAATTACTTGAGAAATTATCCTTTGAAGTTCATTTGTGCTAATTCCTTGACTTTACCTTCCAATCTTCCAGTTGTTGTTATCACTTGAACATTCACTCCCAGTTGTCACGTAGTGATGGTGATCACTTGATTGGTTACCTGAGTGATACTTCACTGTCCATCTTTTCTTCCTTCATTGCTAGCTAGACACTTGCAGTGTTGTCTCATGTAATACTTCCTTTTGTTTACACATTTAAGATGTAGCCTCAAGGACCAACTTCACCAAGATTTGAGTGAAATCTTATGTAGTCATAATCTGGAGATGAAGCTCTTCCTTTCTTCTTCCTACAAAACCTTATAGATCTTTTTCTTCCTTTGGTATCCAATTTTACTTGGATCCAAGCATAGTTAGCTTGTAGGAATTATAATTCACATGCTCTAATAATGTAGTTAATTCGAGATAATTGAGCATAACGAATTAAACATGTCTTTATGCATAAGAGAAATATTTTATTTTCAAATAATACATGCATAAAGAATTAACCTGTTGAGCATTACAATCCCTTTACAAATAAATCTATTAAATGGCTTTTTAAGGGATGTGGAAACATAATTTCAAAATCATTTGCAATGCTCAACCCTAAGGTTCCAAAATATAAAACCTCAATAAATATTACAGTTAATAGTATAGGAGGTTTTATCATTGTATACCTTTGCCTTAGATATTTGGAGAATTGATTTTGCTTACCCATTGCATCTTTCTATGATGTTGATACTTTGAATATTTTGCTTTGGGTGCTGGCAATCGTCTCTCAAAATACATAGACTCCAGGAGTCTTTTACTTGATGCTTGAGAGATCCTCCTTTTCTTGTTCTCCTCAAGATAGTTGAGCGGTACTCTATGGTAGTCCATTCTTGAGGTAAAACATACTCTTTTTCTCCATTGCTTTTCTTTGTGATTAAACTTTGCAGTTCCAACAATGGGTGCTCCGAGAGTTCTTCTTTTCGATATAGATGGTATGAACCTCTTTCTTGGTGCATGAGAAACTCTTGGTTTCTTCTTCATCATCTCCGTACCCTTATGTCCATTCTTCTTATATTCAATCTGCATACATAAAGTACTAGAAGAATATTTTGGTACCCACATATACCTGGGTCCTTGATTGTTAGGATTAGACATTACTTGTCTTTTCAGAACCCAAACATATTTATTTCTCAAATTAGAATTTCTTCTAATATAGCATGTGTGAGAAATATGACCTGATTTACCACAATAATTGCAAATAATATGATGATATGTATTATGAGATTCTATGCAAGTATTGTGTTGATCAAGAAAAGATGATTTCGAATGATCAGTTTGCCTAAGTTCTTTCTTCCCGCATGAATTTCCAGCATGATTGAAAATCTTTTTGCTTTTCTCAATAGAATCAATAATTGGTTGAAAAACAATTTTATGCAAGCTTTGAAAATCAGTTTTACGAAAATCACAAGAAGAATTGAAACTTTTTACCTTAAGTTCATGTTGAGCTCCAGAGAGTGAATTTTTTTGTCCGTCCATAATGAGCTCTTTTCGGGGATCATTTTCCTCTTGTTCTTCTATGTTGACAAGATCATGGAAGTGTTCTATGATTTCTCCTTCTTCATTGTAAACTTCCACTTGTTCATGAATCATGGATATATAGCTTGTAGTTTCACATGAACTGTCAACACTTTCAACTTCAACATACTTGTTAGAAGTATACAGAGAATCAAGAGTATCCCAAATATCTCTTGCAGTAGAGCAAAATCTAATTTTCTCAAAATCATTTTCAGTTAAAGTACTATACAAAATTTTCATTGCTCTAATGTTCAACGAAAACATTTTCTTTTATCTTTCTGTCCAATCCTTTCTCGGTTTGAAATCAAAGACATTTGTAAAAACATCCCACATATCATAATCAAAGCATTTTATAAAAGATATCATTCTAGCTTTCCAAAACCAAAAATCAATATCTTTCAGAATAGGTGGAATTGTATAGTCAAAACCTTCAGAAAGCATATAACACCCAAAATCAGCCATTATAAACTCTTGAGATGGTTAAGTCCTTTAAACAAGAGTCCGTCTCTGATACCAAATGTTAGAACCGGCTGACACCCAAGAGGGGGGTGAATTGGGTGTAAGGTAAAAACTTAAGAACTTTGGAAATCTTTTCGCATCTTAGAGGAAGCAATAAATATGAAAGTAATGAATCATAAATCACAGTTAGATATTTAAATGATATATGCTGGAAGTATAAGAGCTTAGGGAAGAGAATATGCAAACTGTGATTTATCCTGGTTCGGCCCAATCCACGATGACCTACGTCCAGTCCCCAGGCTCCTCCTGAGATTTTCAATCCACTATCTTCCTCAAGTTTAACCGGGTACTTGAGAACCACTACAATCTCACAAGTTTGATCTGGGCACTTGTGAAGCCTTTACAATTCTCGCACTGAGATTACTCCCCCTTACACACCGTAAGATTACAACCAAGTTGCTCCCCCTTACACACCGTAAGAATACAACTTTGATGATGAAAGATTACAATCAATCTTCTCTCTTAGAAGTGAATAAGATGAACACTGAAGTACAATACAAATAATATCTCTCTCAAAGGTAAATCATATAGAAGCTAGAGAAACAGAGAGTATGTGCGATGAGTATTGATGTCAGGATGTTGGCATTTGGACGATGTATACACTGAGTCTTACTTCTGTTTTGGATGATCTTCTGTTTATAGCTGATGAGGATTGATGACCGTTTGAGCATTTCAACATGTCCGTTAGAGTGACGTAGCTTTGTTTGACCGTTCTTCGATTTTGAAAACTAGCCGTTGGAACGTTGGCCGCTCCGCTCTGTAAACTCAACTTTTATCTCTTCTCATCATCTCTTCATTTTTTTATTGGAAAAATGCATTAAACACTAATACAATGAAGTGTTAGAGAGATTAGAAGCAATAAGAATGAGTTATATGATCATTCCATTGATTTCCAGAATCTTCGGGACGTTGCTCTGTTTTCCTGGGAAGCATTACTCGAGTACTTACTCGAGTAAACATCAAGTTTCTTCATAGGTTACTCGAGTGGCTACTCGAGTGGCCTTCCATTTTCTGCATAGCTTACTCGGGTAGTGTCTTGAAGTTCTCTTCTAAATAACTCTGCATACACAGTGCTTTACTCCAGTAGTGACTTGAAGTTCTCGTCTAAAAAACTCTTCAAGTTTTGCTAGCACAGTGCTTTACTCCAGTAGTGACTTGAAGTTCTCGTCTAAATAACTCTTCAAGTTTTGCTAGCACAGTGCTTTACTCCAGTAGCTACTCGAGTATTCATTAAAGTTTACTCGAGTACATACTCGAGTATCATCGGGAAAACTTTGATGAACTTCAGGTTTTTGCTTACCACAGTGAGTTACTCGAGTAGCTCCTCGAGTAACATTGGCAGAATTGAAAATGCCGAGAGCAACTGCAAGTGACCTACATGGTTACTCGAGTACTTACTCAAGTAACGTTGGCAGGCCGAGAGCAACTGGAAGTTTTCTATCTGATTACTCGAGTACCTACTCGAGTAAAGTCTTTTGTTATCAACCAGTTACTCGAGTGGTGCCTTCAAGTGAATTCTTGATTTTGACTTGAAACGTGGCAAATTATATATCATCGGAAAGCCCTCATTATCTACATTCCAATGCAACAAGAACCAACTTCTAACTCGTTGTACACAGAAAGTTATGATCCAAAGAGTATATACTGTTCTTAGACAATCCTGAAATCACGAGCAGCAACTTCCAGAAGTCATAACTCTTAGGATATAGCTTCAAATGTAACAAATGATATATCCATGGAAAGCTCTTTGAGTCTTCTTTCATATAGCACCAGTTTTGTCTTAATCCGATATGTATTTTGAGAGTTATGTCCAAACTACTAAAGCTGTCCTGGAATATGACGGTGATTCATGTGTCAACTTCCGAAGCTTATATCTCTCTCGTCTGAACTCCTTTGAATGTGATATTGGTGTAAAACGTTCGTGTTGGAAGTCTAGTGTCCAATGCCACTGGTTTCAGTTCGATCCGACATGTGTTTGGAGAGATATCATCAAAATACTGAACCTCTGTTCTGCCGCGCGAAAACAGAGTGCCATTTACTTCAAGTGCCGCCTCGAGTAATTCATCAAATAACCCGGCAGATTACTCAAGTAAGGCCTCAAGTAAGCACCTCTAAAATCAGACAATGCCATATTACTCGAGTGATTACTCGGGTAATCATCCCCAAAGGTACCATAGCTTCCGTATACATCATTTTAGCTTCGAATTGACCCATTCTTACTTCCGTATGATCATAGAAACCTCCGGTATCACTTCTAGGAGCTTGAATCTTGATATTCTCATGTGATCTTGCAAGTTCTTCTTTCTTTAATCTCTTTCTTCTTGTTTTTCCTCTTGATGATCATTCTTCATAACCCAACTTCAATCTTTTTAATGAATATCTTCAATCTTCATCTTTCTTTCTTCTTTCTTCAATTCCTTGCCTCTTGATGATTATTCTCCATTTATGAGGCATTATAATATCAACCCACAATGATATCTATGACTAATCTACAAGATATACAATATTAAATATGGTAGTTAGTCAATGTGGAAGATAAGTATATTATACAAACTTTTTGCTCATATTTGACATCTATATTTGACATCATCAAAACTATTCATATATAACAAAACACTCACCTTGGTACTAGAAAATATAAGAGTCTGGCTGAATAGCAGCTTCTACAAAGGTATTCTTGTCTAAATTCAAGTCTAGATAGCAAGCAAAGAGTGTCAACTCTTACAAATACCAATGTGTTTAACCCTTCAACTTCTTCTTCATGCAAAGGGGAAGGTAAAAAGGTAAATCTCTCTGAAATTCCATTCCCTAATTCATATGTGCTTAGCAAGAAGGTTTCAAATGAAAAGAAATTCCTTGATATGATGGATATTTTCAGTAACATTGAGTTAATTTACCTTCACTTGATTTGTTAAAGGGAATGCTTACTTGTGATAAACTCTTGAAAGATTTGTGTACCCAAAAGTGTAAGTGTAAACCTAATGAATGCGTTCAGTTGAGTCCTAGTGTGTTTGCTATGTTTAAACCTCATCTTGCAATTAAGTGTAAAGATCCTGGCTCATTCACTGTTCCGTGCACTATAGGTACCATGCCTTTTAGTAATTCTTTCCTTGATCTAGGGTCCACTATAAATGTCATGCCCAACTCTGTTTACACCTCTCTTGTCCTCACAAACATCAAATCCACTAGTGTCATCCTACAACTAACTGATCGTACAACTAAGAAACCTCATGGCTTATTAGAAGACATCTTAGTTAAAGTCAAAGACTTAGTGTTTCATACTGATTTTTATGTCCTAGACATGTCCATTGAGGTATCAGTTTAAGAACCATTGATTTTGGGTAGGCCTTTCATACGAACAACTAATACTATTATTAGTATAAAGGATGGGTATATAACTTTTGAGGTATTCATGGTTGATTTTTCTATATATGGGAATTCTTTCAAAGAATGTTTGCTTAATTTAGAGAGAGCATTAGAAAAGTGTGTGCAAAAGAACCTTGTGCTAAATTTTGAGAAATGCCTTTTAATGGTGGATCAAGGAATAGTCTTAGGCCACTTGATAAGTAAGAGGGGTATAGAAGTTGACAAATCTAAAATTAAAGTATTTTCTTCTCTTCATTATCCATCTAACTTACGAGAACTTAGATCTTTCTTGGGGTATGCTGGATTTTATAGAAGATTAACTAACTAAAGATTTTAGTGAAATAACTTGACCCCTATCTAAGCTTCTCCAACAAGATGTGGATTTCATCTTTCATGATGCGTGAAAGTTGGCTTTTGATGAAATTAAATTAAGACTCATTTCTCCACCTATACTCATTGCTCCTAATTTTGATATTGATTTTAAGCTTTGTTGTGATGCTTCCAATAGCGTTGTTGGAGCAGTTCTAGGTCAGAAAATTGGTAAGACCCTTTATGTTATTACTTATGCTTCTAAAACATTGGATAAGGCTCAAATCAACTATACTACTACTACTAAGAAAGAGCTCTTTTCCATTATTTTTGCACTTGAGAAGTTTAAGTCTTATTTAGTGAATTCTAAAGTGATTATCAATTCTGACCATACTACTATCAAGTTCTTATTTAGGAAGACTCATAATAAGCCTTGATTGCTAAGGTGAGATGCTACTACTTCAAGAATTTAACAGAGTTTAGGGACAAGGCAGGAGCAGAAAATTTTGTTGCCGATCGTCTAAACCACCTATCCCTTACTACATAGGGAGTAGTTGATGCTGAAGTTACTTGTGATGGTTTTCCTGATGCCCATCTCCTTGCTATTACACTTCATGACTCATAGTTTGCTTATATTGTGAATTATCTTGTTGTTGGAGTCTTACCTAATTCTTCATCTCATTTTCAGAAATAGAACCTAAAACATGAAGCTCAATACTATTTATGGGATCCTCCTTACTTGTGGCGGCATTGTAGTGATCAAGTCATTAGAAGATGTATGCCGGGTGATGAATTTTCTTCTGTTATAACCTCTTATCATTCTTTGTTGTATAGTGGTCACTTTGGGGTAAAGAGAATAGCTAGGAAAATTTTAGATTATGGTTTATATTCACCTAGCCTCTTTAAGGATTATCATGATTTTTGTAAAACTTGTGATGCATGCTAGCATTTTGCGGGGTTATCTAGAAAGCATGAAATGCCACAACAACCCATGTTGATTTGTAAAGTTTTTTATGTTTGGGGCATTGATTTTATGAGTCTATTTCCTATATCTTATGGATATCTATAAATTTTGTTGGTTGTTGATTACCTTTCAAGTTGGATTGAGGCTATTCCTACAAGGAAAAATGATGTATCTATTGTATTTAAATTCCTATATAGTCATATATTTTGCAAGTTTAGTGTGCCAAGAGTAATTGTGAGTAATCGTGGCTCGCATTTTTCAACAAATTGATAGACAACTTACTATCCAAATATGGTGTTCTACACAAGACTTCTACCCCATGCCATCCACAAACGAATAGGCAAGCAGAGGTATCCAATAGGGAAATCAAATATATCTTGGAGAGGATTGTCAAACCAAGTAGAAAAAGATTGGAGTCTCAGGTTGGATGATGCTCTTTAGGCAATCATACAGCTTTTAAAACTCCCATTGGCGTGTCTCCTTTTCGATTAGTCTTTGGTAAAGGTTGTTATCTACCTGTAGAACTAGAACATAGAGCATACTGAGCTGTGAAGACTTGTAATATGGATCTTCAAGGTTTTGCTGAGGTTGAAGACTTACGGTTGGATTCATATGAAAGCTCCTGCATCTATAAGGAAAAATCCAAATTGATTCATGATCAAGGCATCTTAGGGATGTAGTTTCATGAAGGAGTGCAAGTACTTATATTCAGGGAAATATTCAAGATAAAAAATGGGAAGCTTCAAACCAAATGGCAATGTCTCTACAAAGTGGTTAAAGTACATAGCTTTGGTTTAATAGAGCTCGAAGACCCTTCAAGTGCTGAAAAGTTTCACATTAATGGTCATTTATTGAAGCATTACCATGTCAGTCATCAAACACCATAATGCACATGGTAGTCTCTTTCCTTACCTTATTCCTTATCTTATTTGAAGATATATGCTATTGAACAAGTATGGGGGTGGGACTTATCAATAGTAAAAAGTAGTTTGTTTGTTTACATTTTCCAATTGAATAAACTCCACTTTGAATCGTACTCTTGTGCTTAGCCTTATCCTCTACTACCCTTTTCTCTATATGCTTTTGCCTAATTTCTAAGAATTATTTCCACTTATGTCTCATATTTCTCTTTCCTTATGATGATAATATGTTATGCTTCAATCTTGAATTGGACTTCACAATATTCAATTCACTGACGAGTTAAGTGCGTCTAGGTTCTTTGTTTTTGTGAATTACATTGAGGGCAATGTAAGGATTGAGTAAGAGGGAGTGTGTTTATTCTCATGATGTATTTCACGGTGACATCATATGCTTCTGTCTACTGGTTTTGTCCTCTGTTGTTTTTTGTCCAATTCACTGAGATTTTTGAGGTCATTAGTCACGATCAAGTATCTGAATTACTCTTAGTTAAATTCATGGTTGAAACTTACTTTAAATTACTGAATTGCCACAAAATTCAAGCTTTTTAATGATACATGGCTTAATTTTGATGAGTTTGATTGGGAACAAAAAGCCTAGTTGGAAGATCTTTTAAGCGTAATTGTTCATTTCATTGTGTGAATTATCTACTTAGATTATTGCTGTCTAAACTTGTTTTGTTTCTTACTTGAGGCTACATTTTGTAATGGTATGGATAGAGATAACATTGGCATTCATTTCTAAACTTTCTAACCTAAACACAGCTTTGTTTGACTGTTCTTCAAATTTGAAAACTAACTGTTTGCGGTAGGTGAGCGTTTCGGACGTTGCGGATGATATGTTTAACTTTTCTCTCAACACATAATCTCTTCATTATTTCTCTGTAAATATACTCAGAATACTAATATAAGAAATATTAATCATATAGATAACAAATCAATAAGCAACATATTAAAATCATGCTTTCTGAACTTTATTACTTGAGTGGTTACTCGAGCAATCTAAATCCATCACTTGAGTGATCACTCAAGTGATCCAATAAAAAAATTGGTAGAGAGTTAAGTCAATGATTCTAACATGATCACTCAAGTGGGTACTCAAGTGATTCAGAGGCATCACTTGAGTGGTCACTAGAGTGACCCGTTCAAAATATTAGTAGAGACCTCACTGCCACTTTCCTTACCTGGTCACTCAAGTGATCCCTTTAAAATATTGATAGAGACCTCACTACCTCTTTTCTTACCTGGTCACTCTAGTTGTCACTTGAATAATTTGTTGTCATTACTCGAGTGATCCCTCGAGTGACATCATCCAAATTTTGGCATAGAGCTTTTGGAACTATTTGACATATATTACTTGAGTGGTCACTCAAGTGATCTCTTCAGAAACCTGCCAGTAATGTTTTCTCCTATTCTTTGACTTCCAGCTCTTCTTCATCACTCAAGTGCCTACTCGAGTGATGACTTTACCTGCTACCAAGAACTTAATTACTTTGTTCAAATCTCTTCTATCTATTATCAAAACCCTTTTGTAAGATCAATCCAATCTTTGTTATCATCGAAACATATAGGATCTAACACTAAAGGCCTATGTAGTCCCATTAGACACTCATTTATCATGGCTTTAATGATATGATTATATATCTAGGGTCATGAGGTGACAAAGAAGAAGTATCCTTAATGGTTAGAGAAAAGGTACAAGAGAAGGACTTGAAGAAACAAGGTAGTAAACTTACCCTATTTGCACGTATTTGATATTTATGCTTGCATAGTTATGTATGTGATTGCTTTACTTGATTGCTAGAGCAAATTTGAATGATGAAGCTCTATTTCTATATATGCTATGGCCATGAGTATGTTACATGAAACATTGAGCATGCAGAAATGTTATTATGTTGCATGCATTTAGTTAAGGCTAACATGTCTACACTTAGCATATATCATGCATGCATTATGGTAATTGTGTAGTACTGAGATTTTCTTGAATCTCACCCTCCCCCAACCAATGATTTAGACAGGTGAAAATAGAAGGTTGTACTGAGAACGAAGAAGAGGACTACACGGGAAAAATACAAAAGGTTCCAGTTCAGTCTAGGAGAAGCAGTTGGTTATCTACAAGCTTTTATTATATTTTATGTTTGTAAGCATTTATGTACAACCCCTGCGGGGAATTATTGTAATATAATCATATACATATTAACAGTATATTAATGCTATTCCTATATACCCACTGAACTATGCATAAATACTTTGAAAAATATGGAGGAAATATCAAAGGGTCTTACAGGTAAAAGGAATGTAAACATGATATGAAGGGCTACATCTAAGAAATTAATAGAGCAATTAAAAAATGGGCTAACTTATAAACAAATATATCTTATCATAATGACCCACAATTTTAATTCAAATACTCAATATATTTTCTTTTTTTTCTTTTTTTCTACAACTATACAGTTGATGATATACATACCCCCACACTTGTGAAAAGCCCAGTTCACAAAAATTTCAAATGCTCTGCTAATCTTCTGAATTAGGTAAAATCACTTGATATATCATTAAAACAAATGTTAATGGGTTGAGAACAAAGAAACAATCAATTAGGATCAAAGGGGCTTATCAATGATATAATTGTAAGGTTGGCTATTTGGCTCTAGCTAAAGAAAGAACATGAATGCCTTTATCATTTTTTAATGTGCATGTGAAATGTAATCTCAACCAAATTTAAAACAAGTTATAGAGTGACAACTTAATAGGTGAATCTCACACACAAGAAAACATAATCGTTATTGTCAAATAGCCTTAAAAGCTTACGGTCAAGGGCCTTCAAACTCAGCTCATTCAATATCAAAATTCATCACCAATCCCAACAATCAGTTGTTCAATCATGCTATGAAATCTCTAAATTCAATTGATCCATACTTAAAACTTCTATACTTCTTAAAATCATTAAAAAGCACCTAAATAGGATTTTTTTTCCATAAGATGAAACAAAAACATGCAGCTAATAAAATGCGTCTCAAGAGTTAAAAAAACTCTTTACTCTGCCATTTTTGCACACCCTATAAATTTAATGGTTTTACTAACTAACTAATTTATTATTACTATTATTATTTTCTCCTCCTCCAACCTAAATCATACATTGTCCTTATTGTCTTCTAGAACTTGGAGAAAGTTTTTTTTAATTTTAAAGAAACTAAACACACAATAAAGTAAAACAAAATGCTAAGAGAAAAACCAAAAGATTAAGAAAAGTTACAACCGAAGAGAGGTTTCTGAATTCTGCTTCTGACTGCCGCCTGAAGATTACCAACCGATTTGCTTAACTAATAGATATGGTTTAGGTTCATAGATTTACAACTAATCAATAAAATGATCAGTAGTTGGTGCAAAAATTATGGTAGGGTGAGTTACTTGGGGTATGAATCCCATTTCCACAGCATGATAAAAAAAAGACAATAGATCTTTATAAAAACCATTAACATTTAACAATCCTAATGGTTTTTTGTGAAATTTTAGCTTAGCCCAATATGCAATGCTAGAATTCCCAACCAATATTTCCAAACTATTGGGTAGAGTGATAAAAGCTTCACCATGGTAGAACATACGTCCTATAGGTTCAGGCAAGCTTGAGACCTATAACTCTTGTCTTAAGACAGGCTTGGTAGAACAAAGCACTCTTTCTCTTTGTTAAATAAGTTCATTAAATCAAGAAGAATACCATGAATATCACCACTAGGATATGTTTTAAGAGCTTGAATAATATTATCCAATTACTACTTACTCAGTCCATCATTTATGAATTGAATTTTATCTTCTTGATTTATAGAAACCATTCTTTTCTTTTTAGAGTAAGAGTTTGTACATTTATGGTAGAACTTTATTCTTTTAGCTCTTCTCTATTTGGAGTAAGAACTCCTTCCATTCCTAGTATAGGTTTAATAAATGACTCATGAATCTCACCTACTAAATGTACCTTAGTTTTAATGATCTAGTGTACATCCCCAGGAAGGCCTAAATGCTTGAATATCTTCATTCTTTCAAGTTGATAGCTATAGATCTTCTTGAGCACATCTTTAGGAAAAGTGGGAAACTAGTTTTTAAGCTTTGCAAGAGATTCCTCCATATTAACTTAAAATGGAAATGATGAAAACTAAAATTTTTAACGCAATGCAATGTGCTTCAGTAAGTAGGAAAGAAAAACTATTGAGTAAGAAAAAAAAAGTTTTTGACTGCCTCCCAAATAGCCATCCTTCTTTAACATCTTTAGCTAAACAAAAACCAAACCAATTGACTTTTTTTTCTTGTGCTAGAAATAGGGCTTACTTGTTGGTTTCTCAAACATGATGACAGTTTTTAGCATGCTGAGTATACCATCATTATACTCTTTTAGCCTTTGCCTATAAACTTTGAATTTTTTATCACCATCTTGAATCTCCTCAGTTCTATATGGCATACTTAAATCATAGTAAAAGGTCCTGACCATCTTGATCTCAGCTTTCCTGGAAGTTCTTTAACCTTGAGTTATATAAAAGTACTTTTTGTCTCAGTGTGGACTCTCTCCTCAAAATTCTTTTGTCATGCAACATTTTTGTCTTCTCCTTGTATAACTTGGCATTCTCATAGCTTGTTGTTAGAATTCTCCAAGCTCATTGAGTTTGAGAAGTCTCTTCTCACTAACTACAATTAAGTCAAAATTTAAGGCTTTTATTGCCCAATATGCTTTGTGCTGCATTTCTACTGGAAGATGGTAAGCTTTTGCATAGACCAATTGATATAGGGATCAACCAATTGGTATCTTGAAGGTAGTTCTATAAGCCCAAAGTGCATCATCTAATTTCTTGCCCAGTCCTTCCGATTAGAATTCACCGTCTTCTCTAAGATCCATTTCAATTCTCTGTTAGAGATTTCTACTTGCTAGCTAGTTTACGGATAATATGGAGTTGTGACCTTATGAGTTACTCTATATTTAGCTAACACTGATTGAAGCTGTTGATTACAAAAATGTCTTCCTCTATTACTAATAATAGCTTTAGGCACTCCAAATCTTGTAAAAATATTTTTTCTCAAAAACTTCACAACCACTTGAGAGTCATTTATAGCAAAAGCAACTGTTTTAACCCAGTTGGAGACATAATCAATAGCTACTAAAATAAAATGATAGCTAAATGAGGATGGAAAAGGCCCTATAAAATTGATCCCACGTACATCAAAAAGCTCAACTTCTAAGATGTTAGTTAAAGGGGCTTCATATCTCTTTGAGATATTTCTTGATCTTTGACATTTGTCACAGGTTTTCACAATTCTGTAGGCATCTTTGAAGAGTGTAGGCCAGTAAAACCTGGATTAAAGGACTTTAGTAGCTATTATATTTACTCCAAAATGACCACCATATGGGGATGAATGGAAGTGATTTAAGACATTGGCCATTTATTCTTCAGGAACACATCACCTAATAATTCAATCTAGGCATTGTTTATATAAGAAAGGATCCTCCCAATGGTAATTCCTTACATTAGCTAGAAACTTCTTTTACACACTAGAAAGTTTATAAGGCATTATTCTACTTGCCAAGTAATTTACAAAATCAGCATACCAAGGCGTGGGTTGTGATTGCATACCAAAAATTTGCTCAACAGGTAAATTCTCCTTGATTGGTGATTCTCTCTTTTATTCAAATAGCTCTAACTGAGAAAGAAGATCTGTAATGAGATTCTCGACCCCTTTTTTGTCTTTAATTTCCAAGTCAGATTCTTGTAGCAGAAGCACCAATCTGATCAATCTAGGCTTAGCAGCTTTCTTCTCAATCAAGTATTGATTACTGAGTGGTATGTCCAAACAATGACTTTTGACCTGATCAAGTAGGCTCTAAATTTATTGAATGCAAATACTATTGCTAAAAGCTCCTTTTTTGTTGTTGCATATTTTAGCTGTGTATCTGAGAGTGTCCTTATAGCATAATAGATGGCATGAAAAACCTTGTCTCTTCTTTGGCCTAAAACAGCTCCAACTGTATAATCACTTGCATCACAATCATTTTGAATGGAAGGTTCCAATATGGAGTTATGAAAAATAATGCAGAAGTCAAGACACTTTTTAGAGTTTGGAAGCCTGATAAACATTCCTCTTTAAATATAAAGGGGGTATCTTTCTCCAATAGCATGCACAGTGGCTTTGGATTTTTGAGAAGTCCTTGATAAATATTCTATGGATGCCCGTATGTCCTAAAAAACTCTAAATGCCCTTGATTAAGGAGGGAGGTGGTAGCTTTTCAATTGTTTCAATCTTGGCTCTATCCACTTCAATGCCTCGATTAGATACCTTGTAACCTAGCATAATTCCTTCTTTTATCATGAAATGACATGTCTCCCAATTTAGAACCAAATTTGTCTCCACACAACATTATAAGACTTTTACTAGAATTGAGAGACAATGATAATATAATTCTCCAAAAATTGATAAATCATCTATAAATACCTCAATGAACCTTTCCACCATACTTGAAAAGATCGCCGCCATACTCCTTTGAAATGTTGTTGGTGCATTACATAAACCAAATGGCACCTTTCAAATATGCCACATGGACATGTAAAAGTTCTTTTATCTTGATCCTCCAGTGCAATTGTAACTTGATTATATCTATGTACCCATCCAGAAAAAAATAATAGGCTTTCCCAGCTAGTCTGTCAAGCATCTGGTCAATAAATGGCAAAGAGAATTGATCTTTTCTAGTACCTTTATTGAGCTTTCTGTAGTCAATATACACTCTCCAGTCAGTCACCATTCGTTGTGGAATTAGTCGATTTTTCTCATTAGGGACCACTGTCATTCCATCTTTCTTTAGTACAACTTGAACTGGACTTACCTATTAACTATTAGAGATTGGGTAGATTATTTTAGTATCCAGCCACTTTATTACCTCCTTTCTCACCACCCCCTTCATATTCAGATTGAGTCTTCTCTGGTGCTTGACTGAGGGCTTATAGTTATCTTCTATTATGATCTTATGCATACAAATTGAATGACTAATTCCTCTTATATAAGCTATTAACTATTGAAACTCTGCTTTATACTCCCTTAGAACTCTTAATAACTTTTCTTCATTATCGGGAGTGAGAGTTGCAGAGATGATCACTGGTAATGTTGAATTTCCTCCTAGATAAGCAACTTTAAGTAGGATGGTAACATTTTAACGTCTAATATTGGTGGTTTTTCTATTGATAGTACTGGCTTACTCAGCTTTTCTCCCAAATCTTCAATGGTTTATTGTTAAAAATAGGGGATTTGGCTTCAAGGTACCTAAGATGCTCTAAAACTTAAGAATTAGTATATTTTAATACATCTACCATTCCCATTACTAGTGGTTGATCTATGCAGATTTTGTTCACCACGTCTTTTGTGTAACTAGTTAATGTATCTACTCTATACCAGGTGTCCCCTTCATTTGGAAAGGACAAAGTCTTAAAAATTGAAAGATACTTGATTATCTTGAACTCACAAGGTTAACTTTCCCTATTACACATCTATTAAAGCTCTCCCAGTTGCTAGGAATATCCTCCTAAGAATAATAGGAATTTCTTGGGCTTTTTTCATGTAAGGTATTATGAAATCAGCTAGAAATATGAGTTTGTTTACCTTCACCATAACATCTTCCAAGACACCCCTTAGTGTTTTATTGATCGGTTAGCTAGAAGTAATGAAACTGTGGTAGGCTTCACCTCTCTAAGACCGAGTTTTATGTAGATAGAGGCATGAGATTTTAACTTGCTCCTAGGTCACAAAGTGCTCTTTCAAATTTACATTAACCTATGCTGCAAGGTATGCAAAAGCTTCCTAGATTCTTCAACTTTGGTGGTAATTTTTTTTATAGAATAACACTGCACTCCTCTAAAAGTGCAACTATCTCAAATTCCCCCAATTTACACTTATTTGAGAGAATGTCCTTCATGAATTTTGCATAACTGGGCATGTGGGCAAGAACATCTGTGAAAGGGATGTTGATATATAACTTTTTGAAAACCTCTAGAAACTTTCCACACAGCTTGTCTAGCTTTGCCTTCACAAGTCTCTAAGGGTATGGAATGGTGGAACATATGGAGCAGGGCTATCTAGAAAGCTAATTCTTCCTGGTAACACATCATTCTCTTTAGGTTTCTGTGCTTCCTCCTTCTGTTCTTCTTCACTTTCTTTCTTTTCTCCATTATTCTTCTTTTTAATTATAGGATCTTTCAATACTTTCCCACTCCTTACTACAACAGCCTTCACATTCTCTCTTAGGTTTCTCTTAGTATCACTTGGTAGAGTTATTGGTTGTCTGGAATTCAACATATTTATAATTTGGCCCATTTGGTTGAAACTTCTTAGCTTTTAAGTGTTGCGTCAGTCCTAGCCATGAATTGAGACGTATTAACGGTGAGTTGAACTAATGCATCTTCCGCAATCACTTTCTACTGTGATGGATTTGGTGTTTAAAGAGATTGTTGCTGGTAATTCCCTTACGGCTTGAACACATTTTGATTATTTCTCCAACCAAAATATTGATGATTTTGCCAACCTAGATTGTAAGTATTTGAGAATGGGTCGTTTCTTTGATTTCTGATGTAATAAGCTTGCTCTGGCATAAGTAAGTATCCTTCTTGACATTGCATGCTCATATGAAGTCCTCCATATCGATCACATGGTTCAGTAGGAGTGCTGATTACATTTGCTTGTTTATCAATGATCTCACTTGCTTGGATATATATGCAAATTAAGAAAACAAAGTTATAAGGATATCTAGCTCATGCACTCCAAGTATTTTCTTTGAAATGTTCTATTCAGAAGGCCATTGGTAAGCATTGGCTACCATCTACTCAAGTATATTGTAGGCATTATCTAAACTTTTTCCCATTAAAGATTTTCCAACTGCAGCATCTACAGGAATTCTAGAGGTATGTGTTATCCCATTATAGAAAGTTTGCAGTTGCCACCAATCTGGTAACCCATGATGAGGACATCTCCTTAACAACTCCTTATACCTTTCCCAGGCTTTATAGAGCCTTTCTAGTTCATGCTGGGTAAATGAGGCAATTTCATTCCTCAATTTAGCAGTTTTTCCTGAACGAAAGTATTTTTCCAATAATTTATGCGCCAAGACATCCCATGTAGTTATGTTTCACACTGGTAGTGAGTGAACAAGCTCTTAGCCCTATCCCTAAGTGGAAAAGGGAAAGGTATATGTCTCATAGCATCATCAGTAACACCATTATGCTTGAATGTGTCGTAGATTTCTAGGAAGTTGGCTATAGGTTTGTTAGGATCTTCTGTTGGTAAACCACCTAAATGATCTGCTTGCACCATCTGGATAATTGCTGGCTTGATTTCAAAATTATTGGCTGCTACTGGCAGTTTTTTTATTCAAAAACTTGTCCATATGACTGTTGGTGTTGCATAGTCACATAGTATTTTTAGGTATTTGTTGCTTCTTTCCCCAGATTTGCCATCAGATTGCTTAGGATTGAAGTATACTACTTATGAACTCTTTGATTTCTTTGACAAGTTCTCTCGATCTCAGAATCAAAAGGTTGTATTTCAATCTCCTTCGATTTGGTCATGCATTAAGCAAAAGCCTAAAAAGAAACACATGACACCAAAAAGGGAAAAAATATAATATGAAGACCAAATTAGTATTAAAATTACTTGGTATTGATATTAATGACAACAATCCCCCATAATGGCACCAAAAACTTGTTACAAGTGTAAATGGTTTATTAAAAAGTTCAAGTGTACACTGTCATAAATAAATAATATAGAGGTAAGTAGAGTATCGTTCCCATAAGGATTGATCACTAAGTGCCAAAATTAGTAATCTTAATTCTATTTAGTCAATCGATTAGTTAGTAATTGAGAGTAGAAAATAAAAATGATTAAATATGAATGCAATTGAAATGAAAACAACTATAAGGAAAACCCCTAGGGATCATATTTCACTTAACAAATTTCAGATTGAATCACCTATCTATTCTAGTCCAATTTATTCCACTTGATTGATAGTTGAGTTTCCCTAATTTAATTACTAGCTGTAAGAGGCAAGCTTCACCCAAGAGGGGGGTGAATTGGGTGATGTTATAAATTTTTCGCTTGATGTGGTGATATGAAAAATATAGTAGATAGAGTAGAGTTGAGAAGATTTGAACATAGAGAGTTATACTGGTTCAGCCTAACAACCAGGCCTACGTCCAGTCCTCAGAGATCAAGACCTACTGAGATTTTCACTATACCTCCAAGATTCAATGGGCTCTCAGAATGCCAAAAAACAACAATCGTCCTTGAACAGACTACGAGCAGAAATATTCTCTCAATAAGAAATTTCTCTCCCCCTTACGACAAGTCTTACGTGCAGAAAAACAACCTATGACCCTTCTCACTTGCTTATGTATACAAGACTTATGAGCAGCAACGTTCTCTCCTGCTTACACCACTATAAGTCTTACGAGCAACAACGTTCTCTTCTGCTTGTATCTTATAAGGCTTATGAGTGGAAGGTACAACAAGGAATTTTCTCAACTGCTTCTCTCATAAGGAAATCTACCCTCTCAAGGTCCCAATACCTTGAGATCAAATAAACATAGAATTTGAATTGTATGAAGACTCTCTTACAGAGCAAATGAATAAACACTGAAGATCAATGTGTATACAGAGAAAATGATGAATAGCAGAGACTCGTGTATAAGCTTGTGAATTCTTGTGCTTCGTTGTCGTACTTGACTATCTCTGAATCTCTGTATACATAGTTGCTTTAGTTTTTGCCCGTTTGGGAAATCATCGTTTGAGGAGCGGGACTTTTGTAACTATTGAAAGACACACGCATGTTTGAATAATCTGAATGTGGTAGGTACGTGCGTGCTTGTAATGATGTTGTCTACCGTTATTTGACTTTCTCCGTAACAACTAATTTCAAACGTTCATCTTCCTGCATCACACTTATAATACATTCAAAATGATGTTAAGCAATGATAATAAGTAATGATGATATGAATAAATAACAATAAACCATATTCAGATTGAATGTTGTGAGACTTGGCATTTTTGGTGATCTGGCAGAGCATCACTCGAGCATGGATGGCTCACTCGAGTGATCTTCCTATTTTCCTCTTTGTGCTTCAGTTATCGGGTTGTGCTTGTAAAGGATTTTAGAGAGACAGAATTCTCACTTGCGAGTAATGTGGGGTCTCACTCGAGCACAACTCCTCCTGCTCGAGTGATCTTGCATTTTACACTTGGAGTGTCTTCTCGTGTCATCACTCGCATATCATTTTAGCAAGAGTGAGATTTTGTACTCGCGGGTGATGTGGTCCCTCACTCGAGTACACAAACTCCTGCTCGAGTGAGATGCATATTCTCAAGGAATAGGCTCTCAATATCAATACTCGCATCAGGTTTGGAGAGTGATAAATTTATCACTCGCAGGTGATGTGGGCCCTCACTCGAGCACACAGACTCCTGCTCGAGTGAGAAGAATATTCTCAAGTAATATACCTTTTATACAAATACTCGCATCAGATTTGGAGAGGGATAGAATCTTCACTCGCAGGTGCAAATGCATCACTCGAGCAGATGAGGTTGTGCTCGAGCATACTTGCACTTCCTTGAACTTCATGACTCTTGGCCAAGCACTCGCAGTACCTTGCTCGAGTACAGAATGCTCATGCTCGAGCATTGATGTCTCTACTCGAGTGAATCAAGGAAGCATTATATTACTTGCTCTCGGTCAAGCACTCGCGGACCTTCACTCGCATGTGCTCGAGTGAAAATGGCTTCTCTGCTCGAGTGCAAACTCCAGTGCTCGAGTGAATCAGTGAGTATAACAGTGGCATGCCTCTCGGGTGAACACTTTATGGCTTTCACTCGTACCTGCTCGAGCACAGAAGGGATCTATGCTCGAGTACAAAGCTCATGCTCGAGCACTCCAGTTCAATTTGACAGTAGATACCAGAAAACATTCCTATATACATTTGGTAACTTTGTAATCTTTTCTTAATCTTATAAAAACATGATTTACATGCAATTGTCTTTTTGTTATCATCAAAACTTGGGATCTAACATTCTCCCCCTTTTTGATGATGACAAAATCTTTGCGATGAAAGTTTAAGAAAGATTGATTAAGATTGAAAATTTTTGAAATTCTTCAATGTTTCTCAATGTTTCCAAATGCATATCATGTTTTAGTTTCAAGTTCAAGTTTTCCTGCAATGCTTCCTCTGGACACTTAACAACCAAGATAAGCATAGTATGAGATAAATAACTTAATAACAACTTTAATAACTTGAAACATTATTTAAACTTGATAATCAAACTCATGAATAACTTGAAATTTGATAAAGTTCATTAATATTAACCTTGAATTCAAATGGTCAACAACATAATCCAAAATAACATAATAACATCAAACAACATAATAACTCATAATCCCAAATAACATCAAATCCTACCCCATACAGAAAATCTACCCAAACAACCAAATACATCCCACAGAAGCTCAGAAATCATCACATATCCTTCTCCCCCGTTTTGTCAGCATCAGAAGGGGGCTGAGGAAAAGTGATATCAGGAGGTGGAACAAATGAAACCATGGCAGTGAGAGGGTCAATTGGTGGAGATGATGGCTGTGGTACAGAGGATGAGGGAGGTAGTGAAGGCGACCGATCAAAAGTAACATCAACATTAGAATCTGGATCGGTGAAGAGTACATGAGTCTGTGGCACAGAGGTATGAGTGGTCTCTGGAGGCACCTCTGAAGATGAAGAGGGGAAATGTGAGTGCAAGAAGGTCTCCATATTTGTTATCCTCTGAGACATCTCATCCTGAGTCTTAAACATCAACTCAAAATTGGTATTGGCCTTGTCTACCAATTTGATGACCTGTGACTCCATCTTTTCCACAAGCTTCTCATACTCAGCCACTAACTCCTTCTTCAGACTTGATACAGCTTGATTGATTACCTCAGTCACATGGTTGGAAAGAGAGGCATTAATGAAGGAAAGAGGAGGAATAGGACTTTGAGCAGATGATTGTGCCTCATCACCTCTGGATGGAGTGGTTTCCCTCTTAGATGTGGCTTTGGTTCGACTCACAGGAAGATTAATACCCATATGAGTTAGTTGAGTCTTACCAAACCTTGAAATGAGTACCCTTTCATTTCCTTCCAAATACCATATCTTGTTTTTCATCAGGATGAAGGATACAAGCTGAGGGTATGGTATGGTTGCGGATTTTGATGAAGAAAATCGAAATCTTTTCATCTCATTGAAGATAATCTCCCCCACATTCCTTTGTTGCCCGGCAATCAAAGAGGCCAACATATAGTAATCCTTTTGAGCAAAATGGGTAAAATTTTTAGACTTATTAACAATGCTCCAGGAATATATATAATGAAGGACTCTATGAGAATCAGGCATATCAATGGGTTTAAAATTAAGGGGGCCTATCGGATCTTTTGGTCTCAAAATATGGAAAGCTTCATTGGTAGAGAAAGAGGGTGGATCAGGAGGTGGTGCAACATACCCAAGCAAGTCATTTATGATCTTAGCAGATATCATAATAAACTTTCCTCTAACAGTTGTAGATACTACTTCCTCAATCAATTCACCAGATCTAGACATAATATTATGGGACCTCATGTTGCAATAAAATGTTTTCACAACAGTAGGAGAATATGGTATATGGATATTTAGCCAGGGAGCATAGTATTGAAGATAAGGGTATAAATCCAAATGGCAATTCTTCTTCAGATAATCTAAATCCACATACACAACAGGACAGAAGTGCCTATGCCTAAATTCATCATCAAATACCTTCTGAGGCAAGGCCTTAAGTTCTTCAACATTGAATCCCTCAGGAGGACTGGTGATATGATCATCCACTGGTGCTTGTGAGGCAGAAGGTGCTCCTGAAGCAGAGGCACTTGATTGCCTTGCTTGGTGTGAACTTGAAACACCAGCTTGAGAAGCGATCTTTCCAACTATCTTGTCAAGTTTGGACTTCTCCAATACTTCCCGAAGTTGTTTGTTGAATGAATCACCAAAGGAGGAAGATGATTGTTGGGGTTGCTCTGACTCCTTTTTCTTCCCTTTTCCTTGAACCTCTTTGGATTGAGACCGGGTAATTATAGGTTCCTTGAACATAACACCCTTTGGTTTCTTTTGAGGAGGTTGGTCTTTCTTTGAGATTTGAGGCTTTGGGTGAGGTTTCTTAGCTGGAGTCCTCTTTTTGGTCTTGGGTTTAGGAGGAGGTGATGGTGAGGAAGAGATTTTGGGAGTGGGAGGTGTTGGTTCTGGAGTACCAGATGCACTGGCAGCAGAATGAGTAGGAGAAGGAGAGTGAGATCTTTAAGGAATAGAGGGTAGTTTGGTTCTTGCCATTATAGAGAAAGTGGAAGAGAAACAAGAACTCACAGTTTTTGAAAGAAAAAGAAAACTAAGATTAGGGCACGAATGAGAAATGCAGAGGGTAAGAATCACCTTTTATAGAGGATTGAAGAGTTGTAACGGTGATTTGAGGCAAATGGACGTGATTGATTGAAGAGAAATGGTTGAAGGTGAAGAGTTGCGCCCTTCGAGTGACGAGACACCTCGAGTGAGAGTAGGAAGTACGACGTTCTGAGCTCCTGTGTAACTGATATAAGTGACAGTACTCAAGCATAAATCCTAGTGCTCGAGTGATGTTCATATTGTGCTCGAGTGTGTTCTATCTGTGCTCGAGTGATATTCTGGAAAATTTAAGAAAACATGTAAAAGCGTACCTGGATTATAGATTTCTTGCCATATTTTGTGTCTTTGTACTCAAATCCTCCAAGATCATTTGAGTAACCATGATTTGGATTGTTTCTGGAAAGAAATTCTTCCTCTTCACTCGAGCAGGCACTCCTCACCTCAAGCATGTTTATATCATGCTCGAGTGAGAGTTCCTCACTCGCGAGTGAGTTCATCTCTTACTGTTGCTTTCAAGATAGACTCTTGGTATTCTAGTTTCCTCTGTTAACCTCTGTTTTACATATCAAGAAGCAGAGTATTTTCAACAGTGCTGTGCTCGAGCATAGCTACTTGTGCTCGAGTGAACCAGCTTATCACTCGAGTAGCATCCTCAGTGCTCGAGTGACAGACCTGCAAAATGATTTTTAACACTCTGATACCAAAGTCAGTATGGTTATCATCAAAATAAACATTTAATTAAAATATTTAACAAGAAAACTTACAACTCATTGGGATTAACCATTGCCAATTCTCTTCGAATATATAAAAATTGATCTTTTGCAATTGGCTTTGTGAAAATATCCGCAAGTTGAAGATGAGTTGGTATGAATTCCACTTTGACATCCTTCTTTTGAACATGATCTCGAATGAAGTAATGTCGAATGTCTATGTGCTTGGTCCTTGAGTGTTGTACAGGATTCTTGGCCAAGCTTATCGTGCTAGTGTTATCACAATAAATTGGAATTTCTTTTAAATAAATTCCCAAATCTTGAAGTTGTTGTTTCAACCATAACACTTGAGAACAGCAACTTGCCACAGCTATATATTCAGCTTCAGTCAAGGATAATGAAACTGTGTTCTGCTTCTTGCTGAACCATGATACTAGAGAACCTCCAAGAAATTGACATTGACCACTGGTACTCTTTCTGTCAGTTTTGTATCCTCCATGATCTGAATCTGAATATGCCATTAAATACTCATTCCCTCTTTTCGGATACCAAAGACCAAGCTCTGAAGTATCTCCTAGATATTTGAAGATTCTTTTTACTGTCTATGTATGTGATACCTTGGGAGCGGATTGATACCTTGCACACATTCCCACACTGAACTGAATATCTGGCCTGCTAGCTATGAGATAGAGTAATGAGCCAATCATTCCTCTATACTTAGTGATGTTGAAGCTAGGTCCCTTTACATCAGCATCCAACAGTGTTGTAGAACTCATTGGAGTATCAGCTCCGTTAGCATTATCTAATCCATATTTCTTTAACAACTCTTTCAAATACTTTGTCTGAGATATAAATATACCATTCTTCTTTTGTTTGATTTGAAGTCCAAGAAAGAAGTTCAATTCTCCCATCATGGACATTTCAAATTCTCCCTGCATAATCTTAGAAAATTCTTGACACATAGATTCGTTAGTAGCACCAAAAATAATATCATCAATATAAATTTGAACAATTAGAATATCATTTTTGTTATGTTTGATGAATAGAGTTGTATCAACTTTACCTCTGACAAAACTTTGATCAAGAACAAATTTGCTTAGTCTTTCATACCAAGCTCTAGGTGCTTGTTTCAAACCATATAGTGCTTTCTTAAGTTTGAAGACATGATCAGGTTTTGTTTCATCTTCAAACCCAGGAGGTTGTTCTACATATACTTCCTCCATAATATAACCATTTAGAAAAGCACTTTTCACATCCATTTGATAAAGTTTAAAACCTTTAATGCAAGCAAAGGCTAGGAGTACTCGTATTGCTTCCAATCTTGCCACTGGAGCATATGTTTCCTCATAATCAATACCTTCTTCCTGATTATAGCCTTTGGCAACCAATCTTGCTTTGTTTCTCACAATGATTGCTGATTCATCAAGTTTTTTTTTGAAAACCCATTTGGTCCCTATAATCGTATGATCTTTAGGTCGAGGAACCAAATCCCAAACTTGATTTCTTTGAAATTGATTTAGTTCTTCTTGCATAGCAATCACCCAATCATTGTCAGATAAAGCTTCTTCTATATTAGAAGGTTCAATTTCAGAAATAAAAGCAGAAAAAGTTACCTCATTGAGGATTCTATTTCTGGTTTTGACACCTTCATGAATATCTCCTATAACTTGATCAATTGGATGATCCTTTATATGTCTCCATGCTTTTGGTTGAGCATGATCATCGAAATCTTCTAAATTTTGAAAATCATTTGTTTCAAAATCATCTTGCTTTGATATAGATTTGTTTTTCTTGATTGAATCCATTTCTTCTTCATCAATAAGTTTTGTCTGAGATTCAGTTTCATCAAACACAACATGAATAGATTCTTCAACAGTACGTGTTCTTTTATTGAAAACTCTATAAGCCTTACTTCTATTAGAATATCCTAGAAATATACCTTAATCAGACTTTGAATCAAATTTACCTAAGTTTTCTTTACCATTGTTGTGAATGAAACACTTACACCTGAAGATATGAAGATGAGCAATATTTGGCTTTCTTCCTTTGTGAAGTTCATATGGCGTCTTTCCAAGTGATTTGCGGATATATGCTCGGTTTGAAATATAGCATGCAGTACTCATTGCATCTGCCCAGAACACTTGTGACATTTCTTTTTCATTAAGTAAGGCTCTCGCCATATCTGTAAGAACTCTGTTCTTTCTTTCCACTACTCCATTTTGTTGAGGGGTTCTAGGAGCAGAGAAGTTATGATCTATTCCTTCGTTGTTGCAGTAGTTTTTAAATAGTTGATTATCAAATTCTCCTCCATGGTCTGTCCTAATAGAAATAATAGAAATACCTTTCTCATTTTGAACCCTTTGGCAAACATGATGAATTCAGCAAATGTTTCATCTTTTGAAGCAATAAATATAGTCCAAGTAAATCTTGTAAAATCATCGACAATTACTAAAGTATATAAATTTCCTCCAAAACTTTTTACTCTTGCAGGTCCTACCAAATCCATATGAAGTAATTGTAAAGGTTTTGAAGTAGAAATCTCATACTTTGTTTTAAAAGAAGACTTAGTTTGTTTGCCTTTTTGACATGCTTCACAAATCATATTATCTTTGAATTTAAGTTTGGGAAGACCAACAACTAAATCTTTTCTAATCAGTTTGTCAAGTTGATTCATATTGACATGAGCCAAACGCTTATGCCATAACCAACTTTCCTCTGATCGACTAAGAAAACAATTTTCAGAAGAATTTGAATTTAAATCAATAGTATAACAATTACCGTCCCTTTGAGCTCGGATCTTTGCCTTGATAGATTCTTTGTTCAGAAGTAAATCTTTCTTGCTTACTATCAAGCATTCTTTTGAGTCAAAAATTACCCAGTTATTTTTGTCAGTGCTTTGACTTACACTCAGGAGGTTGTGGCATAATCCCTCAACATAATATACTCCATTGATTTGAACACCATCGGATTTTCCTACTTCACCAATTCCAGCAATACGTCCAGATTGATTACCTCCAAATGTTACCTTTCCTCCTTCTCTAGTTTCTAGCATGGTTAACTTATTTTTGTCACCAGTCATGTGTCTCGAACATCCACTATCAATATACCATTTGTTCGCTTGAGATGCCTTGAGACATACCTAAAATAAGATGATCAAGTTTTAGGTACCCACACTTTCTTGGGTCCTTTGTGGTTAGTATGTGATGTATATGTCCCTTTCGGAACCCATTTATATGTTCCAACAACCTATCCCTTTTTGAAATAACATGATGAAGTATAATGTCCTTTCCTGTTACAATAATTGCATGATGCAAATGGATTTGATGTATGCACAGAATTCCTGAAATATTTAAGATATGCTTTACTATTCTTCTTATATCCTTTATTCTTATCATGAACAGAATTATATCCAATTCCAGATTTATCAAATGAAACTTTCTGAGAATTTAAAATAACCTTGAGAGTTTCACTTCCTTTAGTAAACTTTTCAACAATTTTTGTTAAATCTTCTATTTTCTTATCTTTCTCTTTACACATTTCATATGATGATATGACAGTACTTTCTAATTCTTTTACTTTCTTCTTATAGCTAACCATTTCTTTAGCAACTTTGATGAACTCTATATGCAATGCATTATATTCAGATAACAATTCATCATAAGTAGGTTCAGAATCACTTACCTCAGAGTCTGATTCTTCTTCCTTGGCTACTAAGCACAGATTTGCTACTTCGTCATTGCCACTTTCTTCGTCTGACGAACTATCTCCCCATATAGATGATATATATGCTTTCTTTTTATGCTTCTTTTTGTCTTTGTTCTTGAAGCATCTAGATTTGATATGTCCAGGTTTCCCACATTCATAGCATACTATCTGTTGTTCTTTATTTTCTCTCTTGCTTGGTCCACCATGATAATTTTTGAAGTTCTTTTGACCTCTTCTGTAAAATCTTTTGAATTTTCTTACGATCATTCCTATTTCATCATCGTTAGGGATATCTTCATTCTCGGACAATTCTTCTTCCTCCTTGATAGCTTTTAGTGCAACTCCCTTTTTCTTCTTATCATCGAACTCTTCAAGTTCCTTTTTGAACCTCAACTTTCCTTCATACTCTGAAAGACTCCCAAAGAGGGCAGCTACAGATCTCATAGATTCTCCTTTAGCTTCTTCGATAGCTGTCACCTTCGCTTCCCATTCTTTCGTAAGAATATTAAGAATCTTTCTTACCTGGGAATTTTGATCAAACGATTTTCAAAGAGCAGATAATTGATTAATAAGATGAGTATACCTGAGTTCGAATTCTGATATGCCTTCTCCAGGTTTCATACGAAATAGGTCATATTCTGTAATTAGAGTATTGACTCTATTTTCTTTGATTCCGGATGTACCTTCATGAGCAATTTCTAAAGCATCCCACATATCTTTGGCAGTTGGTAGAGTACATATTCAAAAATATTCTTTTTGACTAAGAGCACTCTGTATCATTAAAATGGCTTTACTATTTAATGTTACTAACCTTTTGTCATTCTCGTCAAACTCATCTAGCCTCTCTTTAACAGCTCTATCTTCGATTTTCTTCATTGGAACATAGTCACCATCTTGTATAACATTCCACAATACGTACTCGTTGGCCATCACGAACACTCTGAATTTAGCTTTCCAGAACGAAAAGTGTTCTCCAGCAAAACCAGGAGGTCTAGTGATTGAAGCTCCGTCTGGAAGGATATTTTCACCCATTGTTGCCATTTGTCAGATCCTTCTCAAGCTGTTAGGCTCTTCGGAGAAGACGAGGCTCTGATACCAAATGTAAGAGGCAAGCTTCACCCAAGAGGGGGGTGAATTGGGTGATGTTATAAATTTTTTGCTTGATGTGGTGATATGAAAAAAATAGTAGATAGAGTAGAGTTGAGAACATTTGAACACAGAGAGTTATACTGGTTCGGCCTAACAACCAGGCCTACGTCCAGTCCTCAGAGATCAAGACCTACTGAGATTTTCACTATACCTCCAAGATTCAATGGGCTCTCAGAATGCCACAAAACAACAATCGTCCTTGAACGGACTATGAGCAGAAATATTCTCTCAATAAGAAATTTCTCTCCCCCTTACGACAAGTCTTACGTGCAGAAAAATAACCTATAACCCTTCTCACTTGCTTATGTATACAAGACTTATGAGTAGCAACGTTTTCTCCTGCTTACACCACTGTAAGTTGTTAGAACCGGCTATCACCCAAGAGGGGGGTGAATTGGGTGTATAATAAAAACTTAAGAACTTTAGAAATCTTTTCGTATCTTAATAAAAGTGGTAAGTATGAAGGTTTATAAATCAACTGTTAGATTAAATAATATATGCTGGAAATATAAGAGTTTAGGGAAGAGAATATGCAAACTGTGATTTATCCTGGTTCGGTCCAATCTGTGATGGCCTACGTCCAGTCCCCAGGCTCCTCCTGAGATTTTCAAATCTACTATCTTCTTGTTTAATCCGGGCACAAGAAAAGCCTTTACAATCCACAAGTTTAGCCGGGTACTTGTGAAACCTTTTACAAATCTCTCATTGAAATACTCCCCCTTACGGCAAGTCTTACGAGCAGAGCAATCCCGAAGATCTTCCTCTCCTGCTTACTCATGCAAGTCTTACGAGCAGCAACGTTCTCTCCTGCTTATACCCCTGTAAGTCTTATGAGCAGCAACGTTCTCTACTACTTGCACCTTGTAAGTCTTACGAGCAGAATGTCTTACGGCAATTCTCTCTACTGCTTCCCCGTAAGAAAAACAACCCTCTCAAGGTCCCTCTACCTTGAGATCAACTCAGAAATATAATTGAAAGTGTTTACAGACTCTCTCACAGAGTGGGAATAATACTCACTGAAGTACAAGACAAATAATCACTCTCTCAATGAAAAGTAATATTGAAACCGCAGAACAGAGAGTGTTTGGGTAGAAGCAGAGGATTCATGTTATTCACATGTTGGTGTCGTTTCTCTGTTTTCTCTGTCTTTTTCCGTTACCCATCAATATTGAATGCTTTCTCATTTATAGTTGATGAAGATGATGACCGTTGTGAGCATTCGTCTGTTGGAGTCCCATTGCTTCATTTGAACGTTTGAGCATATTTGAAAAACAAGCTCCTATCCGTTGTGGAGTAAAGTGGAGCATCTAGTTGAACAGCAGAGAGATTCATTTTGAGTTGTACATCACGTTGTAGAGCGTTTTGTGTTTCAGACAATTTTTCATGGTGGGTCATTTGCTTGTCGTGGTTGGTAGCCGCCATTTGGTGTGTAATGATGGAGTTCACCGTAATTGACTTTTATTTGAATCTGCAATCCGAATGTTTAATATCCTGTTTCACACTTGAAATATATGTTATCTAACATTTAGAATCAATAACAAGTGAAAACACACTGATTCAATAACATATAATCATATTTGGATTGTTCGCTGTGAGACTTGATGTTTTTGGTCTTCTTCCAGAATATCACGCGAGCATGAAATGGGCTCACTCGAGTGATATCGAGATTTTACTCCTTAGTCTTCAGTTTTAGTTCTGTGCTCGCATAAGATTTCAGAGAGACAGAATTCTCACTCGCAGGTGATGTGGGGCCTCACTCGAGCACAACTCCTTCTGCTCGAGTGATCTTGTATTTTGCACTGGGAAGCTCTTCTCTGGATAGCACTCGCATCAGAATTAGAGAGAGATAAATTTCTCACTCGCGAGTATTGATGTGTCACTCGAGCATATAAGGTTGTGCTCGAGCACACTTGCACTTCTCTGAACTTCATGACTCTCGGCCAAACACTCGCAGCTCTTTACTCACATCTGCTCAAGTGAATTCTCGACATCACTCGAGCACAACCATTCATGCTCGAGTGCGTTTCATACTTTCACGTACAAGCTTCTTCTCGGGTTATCACTTCCATGTCAAAACTCGCATGTGCTCGAGTGAAAAATCATCTAATGCTCGAGCATGGATCCTAGTGCTCGAGTGAAGCAATTTTCTTCATGTTTCAAATGCTTCTGGACATCACTCGCACAACATCTTCAGAGAGAAAGTTTTTGCACTCGCGGGTGATGTGGGGCCAATTTAGAAAAAATTTGATCATTTGATTTAAATGATGTATCATAAGAATGCTCTTGCCATATGCATTCCAATGCAACAAGAATCAGCTCCAAACTCCTTGTATTCTGCAAGTTATGATCGAAAGAGTGTATATTTCGCTAGTCTGCACAAGCATCAACTTCCAGAAGGCATAGCTCCTAGAATATACGTTCAAAGTAGTCAAATTACCTATCCATGGAAAGCTCTTTGAGTCTACTTTCATTTGGCACTGGTCTCGTCTCAATCCGATGTGTGGTTTGTGAGTTATGCTCAAAATACCGAACCTGTGTCAAAAGGTGACGGTGATTTCAGTTTCATTTTCCACGATTCATATCTCCTTAATTTGATCTTCTTTCAATGTGATCCTGGTGCCCATTTTACGTGTTGGGAGTTTTCTTTCATATGCCACTGGTTTTGGGTCAATCCGACATGTGGTTTGAGAGATATGATCAAAATACCAGACCTCGCTCAGGCTAAACGTAAAACAGAGTAGAACAGAGTATACACCCCGTGCTCGAGTGAATTGGTCTGTGCTCTAGTGTGTTCTTCCTGTGCTCAAGTGAAACACCTCATGCTCGAGCATAACACCTCTAGAAGTGCCAAAACTCATATATAAGTCATCTTAGCTTCATATTAACCTATTCCAACCATCATTTGATCATAGAAACCTCCGGTAACATTATAGAAACCTCCAATATCACATCTAACAACTTGAATCTTGATATTCATGATAAATCTTCCAAGTTCTTCATTCTTCAATATCTTTCTTCTTGGTTTTCCTCTTGATAATAATTCTCCATAATCCGAGTAGGCATCTCCTTGACTATCTTCAATTTCTCTTCTTCTTCTTCCTCTTGTTCATTTTCATTAATTCAATCTTCTTCATTCTTTGCTTGACTAATCTACAAAATATGTAACATTAAATATAATAGTTAGTCAAAGAAATACATTATATAAACTTTTTGCTCTTATCATTTCACATCTATATTTGACATCATCAAAACTAATCATATCTAACATAAGTCTTACGAGCAGCAACGTTCTCTTTTGCTTGTATCTTATAAGGCTTATGAGTGGAAGGTACAACAAGGAATTCTCTCAACTGCTTCTCTCGTAAGGAAATCTAACCTCTCAAGGTCCCAATACCTTGAGATCAAATAAACATAGAATTTGAATTGTATGAAGACTCTCTTACAGAGCAAATGAATAAACACTGAAGATCAATGTGTATACAGAGAAAATGATGAATAGCAGAGACTCGTGTATAAGCTTGTGAATTCTTGTGCTTCGTTGTCGTACTTGACTATCTCTGAATCTCTGTATACATAGTTGCTTTAGTTTTTGCCCGTTTGGGAAATCATCGTTTGAGGAGCGGGACTTTTGCAACTATTGAAAGACACGCGCATGTTTGAATAATCTGAATGCGGTAGGTACGTACGTGCTTGTAATGACGTTGTCTGCCGTTATTTGACTTTCTCCGTAACAACTAATTTCAAACGTTCATCTTCCTGCATCACACTTATAATACATTCAAAATGATGTTAAGCAATGATAATAAGTAATGATGATATGAATAAATAACAATAAACCATATTCGGATTGAACGTTGTGAGACTTGGCATTTTTGGTGATCTGGCAGAGCATCACTCGAGCATGGATGGCTCACTCGAGTGATCTACCTATTTTCCTCTTTGTGCTTCAGTTATCGGGTTGTGCTTGCAAAGGATTTCAGAGAGACAGAATTCTCACTCGCGACTGATGTGGGGTCTCACTCGAGCACAACTCCTCCTGCTCAAGTGATCTTGCATTTTACACTTGGAGTGTCTTCTCGGGTCATCACTCGTATATCATTTTAGCAAGAGTGAGATTTTGTACTCACGGGTGATGTGGTCCCTCACTCGAGCACACACACTCCTGCTCGAGTGAGATGCATATTCTCAAGGAATATGCTCTCAATATCAATACTCGCATCAGGTTTGGAGAGGGATAAATTTATCACTCGCAGGTGATGTGGGCCCTCACTCGAGCACACAGACTCCTGCTCGAGTGAGAAGAATATTTTCAAGTAATATACCTTTTATACAAACACTCGCATCAGATTTGGAGAGGGATAGAATCTTCACTCGTAGGTGCAGATACGTCACTCGAGCAGATGAGGTTGTGCTCGAGCATACTTGTACTTCCTTGAACTTCATGACTCTCGGCCAAGCACTCGCAGTACCTTGCTCGAGTACAGAATGCTCATGCTCGAGCATTGATGTCTCTGCTCGAGTGAATCAAGGAAGTATTATATTACTTGCTCTCGGCCAAGCACTCGCAGACCTTCACTCGCATGTGCTCGAGTGAAAATGGCTTCTCTGCTCGAGTGCAAACTCCAGTGCACGAGTGAATCAGTGAGTATAACAGTGGCATGCCTCTCGGGTGAACACTTTCTGGCTACTCACACCTGCTCGAGCATAGAAGGGATCTATGCTCGAGTGCAAAGCTCATGCTCGAGCACTCCAGTTCAATTTGACAGCAGATACCAGAAAATATTCCTATATGCATTTGGTAACTTTGTAATCTTTTCTTAATCTTATAAAAACATGATTTACATACAATTGTCTTTTTGTTATCATCAAAACTTGGGATCTAACACTAGCCTCTTCTAAAGTCAAGTAGTTCTATAATTAATTGCTAATCCAATATATCCCTATATGAATTAAGACAATTAATTATGCATTGAGATTTATAGAACTTATTAAGACTACACAGCTCATGAATATATTCCTATTTCATATGCAAGTTATGGTTTTAATTATAGAATCTACACAGATGCATTTCCTTCTATTCTCAACATATAAAGTGAAATCATTCAAAAGATGGTCAATCAATTGAAAGCATTAAGAACAATAATCAAAACTCAATCATGAAGGAAAAATTAAAACTATATTTAATAAGTTAAAATTCAATCTGTCATTAGTAAACTATATCATCACCCTATGAAAATGGAACTTTAGCTTATGATGAAATTTAAAAAAACAAGAATAAATTGAAAACTTCATAAACATTGCATACAACTTAATTATTAAATCCTAAAACATAAAGATACAACTACAATTTGTATGAAAATGGAAAAATCTAGCCTTCTATATAGGAGGTAAAACCTTCCATATAGGTGCAACCTATACCATCCATGAAGGAGGTCTACCTAAGCCTTCTATAAAGGAGGCATGCAAGAAACAATACAATAATGAAATTAAACTCTAACATTGTAAGACCCCGCCTTACATACCGCTTATTATCGATATTAATCAGAGTAGCAATTGCATAGTTCAGTGGGCACATAGGAATAGAAAAAATAAACTGATGATATTGAAATAATATTGCTTGATTATATTACAGGAGTTCCCCACAAGGGTTCATACATAATAATTAAAGACCTTAAAACAATAAAGGATCTTCAGATAACCAACATCTTCTCTTGTGCTCATGGGAACCTTCTGTTGCCATTAATTACTATCCTGCCCTCTGAGTCACTGTCTGCCGCTAAAAATGTTTTTTGCATTTATGGAAAGGGTGAGATTTAAAGAATCTCAATAGTAACATACAATTAGACATATACAATGTGAAAATAAATATGCCCTGCACCATGTTATGTGAATGATAGAATGCTATGTGCATACTATCCAAGGCCAAACGACTGCTTGCAATCCTGGTTTAACTCTGCGCCCTCCATTGGGTCCCAAACCATAACTAAGCTAATATGCGTGTCCAAGACACTGTGCTCATGTTAAAGAAGATGGCATACACAAACATATAATAATCACATAGTGCATGAAAGAAAGAGTTACTATCTAGAATTGCCCTTTCCTGCTCTACTATCTGCTCAATATCTTTGATCCAGCTCAGGCTATTACTGATTCTTATAAATTAAATTTAACAAGTAACTGGTTATTACTTGCATTACTTCCTTTAATCACATTTTATTGGTTATCTATTACAGTTTCAACAATTTCTGCACATTCCAACTCTGCACAGTGCAGTTTCACAGTTTTCCAGAAAACTAGCAGATTTTCAGTCAACTTTTGAAAATCATAATTAATTCTAGGAAATTCCAAATTGACTAGTTCTAAAGCCTATGAATTGATATCTAAGTGTTTTTTTTTGTGGAAAAATACCAAAGGCTGGTCACTATTATCACATTTTTCCCAAAAATTCACCAAACTTCTCCAGTTCAAGATTGCATTTAGAAACAAGGCACAACTTTGAAAAATCATATCACTTAATGTACTTGTCCAAAAATCATGATCCACCTATCAAATTAAAGCTCTACATCTATACTTTAATCTTGTAAAGTTTTATAACAGTTGGACTAGGTTTGGCACACAAAATTCATTTCACAACAACACTGCCTCCAGGAATAAAATCAAACAGCATTTCCTTTCAATTTCAAAAATTTCCAAATTTGCATACCAACACCCAAAAATCATGAACACATGTATGTATTCCTACAAAAGTTTTCCTTCTAAAACCAATGGAACCATTAAAATTTCAAAATTCCAGCTCTACCCTTAGGTTCTACATCTGGCCGAAACTTAGGTTCTTAGGAGGGAAGTTGTGTTTTCTTGATTTTTCTTGATTAACCACTTCCTTTTCACTTATTATCACATGATTAGCCATTTAAACACCCAACAAACATGTTTCATTGAAATTTTGGCAGCATTTCATCTTAGGGTTTGATATTCCATTTTTCACAAAATCAAGCCAATATCATCAACAACCTACGAACCAAGATACTAGTACAAAATTCCCTTTTTAGACCACCACATCTAGACCGGTTATAGCAGATAAGATCTTACAAATTTGACCGGTGGCAGTTTTGTAATTATATATAACTTCTAAGGCCAGTTCTCCAAAAAACCAGTCTTAAAAATATTATTTAGATCTGTTATAAATAAAACTGGTCTTAAAATATCAAAATATCTAAAAAATTAAAAATTTCTCTTAAAGATAAACACTTTAAAACCGGTTTTCGTAGAAATCGATCTTAAAGATGAAAATTTAAAAAAAAAAATTTCTCCCTTTGAAGATCATTTTTTATGGAAAACCGGCCTTAAAAGTGAGCATTTTTCCTGTATTTTTAGTCCCGCGTCCAGATCCCGCACTCTGAACCCTTTCTTCTCTTATCACCATTTCTCAGTGAGCTCTGTCGCTGCTTATTCTGAACTCCTCCATCACTCCCCATTTCTCATTTGCTCAAATCCCCTCCGTCATTACCGCTACCATTGCTATGTTCCTCATCATTGTTCTTTGATCATCATCACTTTCATTCGTCGCCACCATTATTCTCCATAGTGACCATTCTCCTCTACCGTGACTTCCCTTTATCAGTGCCTTGAATTTGAGGATTTCATTTTAACCTCAGTCGACGCCACATGATTTTAGATAGAAGCTCACTCCTTGGTCTTCAATCGAGTTAGTGTTCTGTTAATTAAAGCCCTCAACTTTCAACTTGTATTTGCTTATTCTCAACAATATTAACTATGATAATATAGTTAGACACGAAATAATTGCAGAAAAAAGTAATTAAGGTGAAAGGAAAAACTGTGTGATGACTTTATTACTATATACGTTTTTCTTATTTTGGACCAAAAGTAAATAAGATGCTATGACTTGTGATATTTGGCTTGGAGTAATACCATTATGAGTTCTATTTTAATTTAGTATGATTGTTTGATTGTTAGTGTATTTGGTTTGTTGAAACAATGTTAGTTTCAAATAGTGCATGTTAAAATTCATTAAAATCTCTAAAACTTTATGGTTGTTGTTTTTTATCTATCCTTTTACTGTTGGATATAGGGTGCTACAAGTGTTGAGATATATATGGATCATAGTTGGATAAAAGCTAAGTGAATGAGTATTGAATATGATAATGGAGTGAGGGGTTTTTTAGTCTTTGCTAGAAGAAATGCCGATGATGGTAGTGGGAAGTTTTAATGCCCTTGTGTAGTATGTTTGAATGAGAAGTGACTAAGTACTATAGATATATATACACATTTAATTTGTAAAGGATTTTGTAAGATTTATACAGTATAGGTATGGCATGGTGAAGAATTAGAAATGTCAAGTTCATCTCAATAGGGGGAGTGGCCTTTGATGATAATGAACAGATACGGATGATCGGATAAAGGATATTATTCGTGATCTAGGAGAAGAGGCTTTTGAGCAATCACATGCATATGGTAATATATGTAGTCATGCAGAGACGCCGTTGTACCCGGGGTGTCAAAAATACCAATTGTTGAAAGCAGTATTGAAATTGGTAAGTTTGAAAGCACGGCATGGATGGAGCAACAAGAGTTTTTTAGAAACACTTGAGGCTTTTAAGGACAGCTTCCAGATGATAATGTATAGCCTTCTCGATACTATGATGCTAAGAAAATACTGTGTCCACTTGGGATGAAGTATAAAAAGATCCATGCATGCCCTAATGATTGTATATTGTATAGAAAAGAATATGAAGAGGAACAACAGTGTCCGATATATGAAACCCCAAGGTATAAATCAAATAACGCCCCATGTAAAAGTGTTGTGGTATCTTCCAATCACACCAAGGTTCAAGAGCTTGTTTGCTAATGAAAACGATGCAAAAAATTTGAGATGGCATGTGGATGAGAGGATATTAGATGGAAAGCTTTGACATCTGACTGATTCTTCTCAATGAAAGAAAATCAATCAATTATTTCCTACCTTCGATAAAGAATCTAGGAACCTTAGGATTGGGCATAGCACGGATAACATGAATCCTTTTGGTAGCCTAAGCAGTATGCATAGTTTATGTCCTGTTCTGTTGGTAATTTACAACTTATCTCCTTTGTTATGCATGAAACGAAAGTACATCATGTTGTCTATGTTGATTTGGGGACCAAAACAACCCAGAAATGACATAGATGTTTATCTAGAACCCTTGTTCGATGACTTGAAAGAGTTGTAGGATAAAGGTGTTGATGTTTTTTACGTGAACAATGAGGAGGTTTTTAAAATACGAGCCATGATCTTTTGTACTATAAATGACTTTCCTGCATATGGAAACTTGTCAGGATATAGTGTTAAAGGCCATAAAGCATGTCCAATTTATGAAGAAGGAACATGCTATCATCAACTTCAACATGGAAGAAAGACAATTTATCTTGGCTATAGGAGATTTCTTAGACGAGGCCACCCATATTGTAGATTAAAGAAAGCCTTTTTTAGTGGACAAGAGTTTAAAGATGCTTTGAAGCCATTGACTAGGGAGCAATTTTATGAAAAGGTGAAAAATATCAATATTATCTTTGGTAAGACTACAAAGAATAGTAATGAACAAAAAATGGAAAAAGATGTCTGTTTTCTTCAATCTTCCATATTGACCCAATCTTGATGTGAGGCACTGTATTGATTTTACGCATGTGGAGAAAAATGTATGTGATAGTATTGTTGGGACACTGCTTAACATACAAGGTAGTTCCCAGGATAGCGTAAAGCCAAGATTAGATTTGTAATAAATGGGGATACGAGAAGACTTGTATCTAAAGCCATATGGTAAGAGAACGTTTTGTCATCCAGCTGCTCATACTTTGTCTAAGGATGAGAAAAGAAGCTTTTGTGAGTGTTTACATGGCATCAAAGTTCCTTCAGGGTATTCTTCAAATTTTAAGAAGCTTGTGTCAATGAAAGACTTCAAGTTAGTAGGGCTAAAGTCTCATGATTGTCATGTCTTAATGCAACAACGGCTCCTAGTAGCTATTCAAGGCATTGCCGAATATGATGTTCAATATATTTTGACTTGACTTTGTTTCTTCTTCAATGCTATTTGTAGTAAAGTCATTGAGACAGAAAGATTGGATGAACTAGAAAATGAAGGATATCTGATCTTATGCCAGCTTGAGAAGCTTTTTCTTCCCTCTTTTTTTGACATAATGGTACATCTAATTGTTCATCTAGTGAGGGAGATAAAGTTGTATGGCCCTATCTATTTACGGTAGATGTACCCAATTAAAAAAACTATGAAAATCCTAAAAGGGTATGTGAAGAATGCAAATCAACCTAAAGCATATATTATTCAGAAATATGTTTCTGAAGAAGCCATGGAGTTTTGTCAAGATTACCTATCAAATGTAAGACATATTGGGCTTCCTGAACGTCATGATGAAGATGGGGGTAGACGTGGGGCTATAGTAAAGAGTGTTGATCCTAATGAATTGCATGTAACAAGTTCACTTGTACATCTTGAATAATGTTGATAAAGTTCAAGATTACATTAATACTCAAAAAGAAATTGTCCGGAAAGAAAATAGTTGAATGACCGAACAAAGGTTAATTAGGGAGCATAACAAAACTTTTGCATATTGCTTTAAACAAAAGGTTGATGGAGAAGAATGTGTTTCTAATATAATTAAATGGTTAGCACGTGGTCTTGAGGTTGATGTCATAACTTGAACTTTATTTGTGATCAATGGTTATACATTTTACATGAAGTCCCTTGATAATAGGAGCACCACCCAGAATAGTGGGGTTATGTTAGTGGCTGAATCTATGCACTTCTCTAGTTCGAAAGATAAGAATCCTAGATTGGCAACAATACCTTATTAGGGGTTTTTAAAGAGATTTGGGTGGTTGATTATGTTAAAATTAAATTTCCCATTTTCAAATGCAAGTGGGTTGATGTAAACAATGGTGTGATGATTGATCAGTTGGGATTTACATTGGTTGATATGATTAATAGAAGTTTTGGAGATGAACCTTTTATTATCACGAGTGTAAAAAGTTAATTTGGCATCAGGTAGAATTGCATTTTCACCACAACATATAGGGAGTAGCGGAATTAGCTGTAGCGAAAAATATATATTATGGCGTCACTTGCTTAAGATATAAGGCCGTAAATGAGTATATTACGGAGTCAGTTGCTCAAGATATGACACTGTAAATGAATATTATTACGGCATCACATTATAACTAAACCGACGCCGTAATAGACTATCATGGCATCTTGCATGTGCTCAACCGACTCCATAATAGAGGTATAATTTGATTGTTTACGATGTCTATGCTTATCTAAACTAATGCCATAATTACCAATTACGGTGTCAGTTATGTTGATAATTGATGCCATAATTGTAATATAATTTTTTTTAAAAAAAAAGAGCTAAACTTATATATATTAACTCCTCTTTCGAGAACTTACTATCATATAGAGCCAATGTACAACAAAGCAATGTTGACCAAAAAAATGTACAACAATGTAAGTCTTGCAACTAGTGTATAACATAAATAAATGGTCAAAACAAAAGTGTGTATCTAATATTATTAAATTACAAAAGAGAACCATGTGTAACTTATCATTCTACTCTAATTTTGTTAAATGTACAAAATATTCAAATCAAATGTTGCATATCGCTCTTATTTGCACTTCATAATATAACTCCAAACTTCAAAAATGCTACAAATTCAAAAAATCTGCAAGTAAGCAATATTCTGAGAAAAACCAAAGTCTAAACTAAAATTATGATACATATATATATATATATATGTGTGTGTGTGTGTGTGTGTGTGTTATTGCCTTATTAAATGAGTTATTGAGGCCCATAGTGATGATTTCATACATATACCGCATCACATAGCATCCGCACTCAAAACTTTTGAGTTGTTTATGGCACTTGAATGTACACAAACAAGAATAATCAAATTCAATAAACCAGTAATATAATTCATCAATCCATTGTTTAAATTTAAAGTATTTACCTTCAAAAGGACCCAATTGACATCACTTTGAACATTCTTTCCCACCAATATAGAATGCATCTTCAATGATCTATTATTAAAGAATTGTAAGAAAATGATATATTCAAATATTATAGAATAGAGTTTTACATAAAACTTGCGTTTTAAACACCCACTTCGTATCTTCACTCACTACCCATTATAAAGAACATAACCAATATATATTATGTTCATATGGACAAATAACAACGAGCCTCTAATGATTACTACAATATGAATTTATATTAATATTATGTCATTAAAGCTTTTACTTAAGTGATAAATGAATTAGAAATAAATACCTTTCTATAAATGGTGAAAACCAACACTTTTATTCCCTTCTTTAATTGTCCTTCCAATGTATGACGCTCTTTCAATTACATTATTGTTTTCAGACGATTCAATAGAATATGGGTACAAGAATCCATAATTATTAATCTTATCCAATTCTTTCCAGAGATTGTGGATATACCTATGAAAATGGGAAATAAGTTAGTGAAGAAATAAAAAAACTTAAATGTTAAATTCAAAAATAAAAGTGCATACTTACTTATTAAGAAGCCAACCGTCCCAAGCCATTTAATTCAAAAGGGTTCCCTACAATCTCTAATTACTCACATTCAATCCAATGAAGTCGTCCATATCGTCAACAAAAGAAGCCAGCCGTCTCAAGCCATTTTGCTTTGGTTTGGCATTAGATCTAATTGCTTGTTGAGAATTTCAATGGAAAGAATCATTTGATTGTTGTAGTTCCTAATTAATAAATCAATAAGTAATAAAAAAATTGAAAATGCATACCATTTTAATTCAACTAAGATGCTTACAAACAAAATTTAACAAAGACTAAGATACAATAATTCAACTAAAGTCATCCAGCAAACAAGGACTATTAGTAGCCTAGAGACTACAGAGTTAAAGATCAAATAATGACAAATAAGAAATTGAAGCATAACAGCAAAGGGAATAGAAGAAATAATTCTCCTATTTTAATTTTTGAACCTGGAAAAATCAAATTCTATTGTGGACTAATCAGAATATAAGAAACTAATAAACCTGCAGCTTCAATAATTTATATATGATTTGAAAAGGAAGTTATGAGCTTCCCACACTACTACAAAAACGTTGAAAGGTGGTGCACATTTTGTGGCTCTTCTTTAAAGAAGTGCCACAACTTCCTTTTTTTCTTTTTCTATTTTCTTATTTTTTAATTTGGGGACCAACTGTGGCACCTGGTCCACCAAGCACCACAACCCAACAAACCCAGCTATGACCAGGTGCCACAACTGGGCCTGTGACCTTAGCAGGTGTAATAACCCAAAAATGGGATTAAGGGCTAATGACTCCAAAAGTGATGTAATTATTGTAAATGAACACTTTTGAAGTATATGATGTGGATTTTGATCCGAATGTGTTGTAATTAGAGCCTAAACCCTATAGTTAAGCTTAATTGTAGGATAAAGCTTAAAATGAAGGATCAAGCTTGACCAATGGGAAAACAAATTAATACCCTTCCTCATATTGTTAAAAACGTCCAAAAAGGGTAAAGGAGAAGGAAGGAGGAATTTGGTCAAAATTTCAACTCTTTTACAAGGGAACTTTGGTCATATGGGTCACATATCCCTTAAAGCAAGTGGTCAACATTCTTTTTGTGTTTCAAAGTGCAACATTTCGGTGGAGACAAAGGAAAGGGAAGAGGAATTAAATTAAAACAAGTTGAGACATTGACCAAGATGAAAAGCAAAGAAGAAAAGTCAAAAATTGCAACTAGAAAATTTGTGTAACCAATGGCTATGCAAGTTCATGCAATTGGTCAATCTTTCTTCCTCCTTTTGAAGAATATGTTGGTCAATAATAATTCTCCATTTGTGCAGCCCATATCACGTCCAAAAGCAAGAAGAGAAGAGGCAAGAGAAACCTTACTCAATTGACCAAAGTCAACATGGCATAACTTGTGTAAAAAGAATTATTTTCCACCACAACTTTTCTTTCTCTTTGGGCCACATTTTCGGTCAGATATTAAGAGGATAAAGGAAGAGAAAAACTGATCATAAATCACTCTCTCACCTCTTCTCAAGGTCGGCCAAGTTCAGCAAGCTAAGAGGAAGTGAAGAACAAAGTTGAGGTAAGAACTTCTACATGGATTTTCACCTCCTTAACCTCATCTATGGCTCAAGTGACCTTCATGAAACTTGTTCCTCTCTTCCTTAGCGTCATTTCTATGGTTTTTGTTTTTGAAGAGGAGGAGTTTTCAGCCACCTTGCAAGAACAAAAGTTGAGGAATCAAGAAAAGAACACAAGAAGAAGCAAGAGGTGAGTAAGAGCATTATGTTGATGTATATGATGCTTTAATTGGCTGAGTGGTGGTGGGCTATTGTGACAGCCCTAATTTCGTTTTTTTAGGGTATATTAGGGATCATGAAGCTTTCATCCTATATATGTGCTTATATGTTGGTTTGGAGGCAAATGAGCCAAGCTTAGTGATTAGATAGTGAAGTGGTTGTTTGTTGTGAAATACCCTAAAATTCTGCCAAAACAAGACATGGGGAATGAGTGGGAATTTGTTCATTTTGATGTTACCATTGTGTTCTACACGAAAAATTGTGTGGGAATAGGTTTGGTTGTTGATTTTGAAGTCATTGGACACATTGGTTGAAAATTGGAAAAACTGTCAAGTGTAACTTTGTGCAGGGCAGTCAGTTTGTAGGGACATTTTGAATGGGCAATTGGTGTCTAAAAATTCTGAAACTTTCCAGTCTTAAATTTCACGTTTCAAGCTTCAAAATGGACATATGATTTGTGTCATTTCGGTTTTTGAGCTGGGAGTTCTAGTTGCCCAAAGTTTGATGTCGAAACTGGACCTAATTATGGAGCAGTGTGGAATGTTGTTAATTCTGGAATTGTGTGGTGATTTCTGGTAGTGATTCATATTTTTCCTATGAAGAGGACTTCAAGAGCTTTCAATAGGCTTTGAGATCACCTCATTTTGATGTTTCTAGAATTAGTTATGATTTTTCAAAGATGTTGGAAAATTCTGGCAGATTGGTCACCTATGCGAAAATTGAAGATTTTATGGCATAATGTAATATTGTGGAACTTTGAGGTTAGAAATTAGCCTTTTAGGTTAATTGACCACTTTAGCTCCTTAGTTGACTTGATTAATTGACCATAGTGATAATCAACTGAAAGTATTATAGAGAAAAGAACTTGGGAAAGAGATTGACGGGTTGTCCCTAACCTGGTTACAGGATTTGATATTTGCCGTCCTCGTGAACCCGCAGTACCAAGAAACGTCAGAAAGGAACGAGGTAGTAACTTTTCTTTCGTACCATATGTGATGCATTGTATGTGTGTATTATCATTGATTTGTGATAAACTCGTATGCTGCGACGTTGTGAATATGTGTAAACACCGTCATACCAATAGTCCCTGAGTAGCTAACAACGGTTCGGGTTAGGGCGGTGTGCCTCCCCGGCGGAGAAAGGGGATGAGGATAAGGTGTGATATATGTGATTATGTGAGCCAAAAGGCTATTTGTGGAGGCCGACGGGCCATTTGTGAAAGCCGAATAGCTGTATGGGCTATAAGGCTATATGTATGCACTGCCACGCCAATAGTCCCTAAGTAGCTAACAACGGTTCGGGTTAGGCGGTGTGCCTTCCCGGCGGAGAAAGGGGATGAGGGTGGAGTGTGATTTGTGGTGCTGCTGCTGTATGATGATTTGCTTACATGCTGTGTGCTTATGTGTGGTATAAATGTTTTGTTACTACTGGGATTCTCTTGAATCTCATTCTTTCCTTTAACTAACCTTTCAGACAGGGCGAGTGGCTCTAAGGAGAAGCGTACGACCCGGAGCGGTTAGAATCCTGTAGGGACATTTATTTTGGTTATGTTGGTTAAACCTGTTGGACAGGGTGTCTGTATATTATGTTGGTTGTAAGGAATAGTTGAACGTAGTTGTGTAGTCCCCTATATGGAGGTTGTAAACCCTTTTTGTGTATGAATGGAACCCAGGGGTTGCCGGGATTGCTATTAGATATTCTGATATGAATGAATGTGAATTAACTGCACAGGTGATTATATTCGATAATTGAACTTGAGACCGGAATAGGAAAGAAGTCTTGAAAATTTTATAAAGTCCCTACTTCACATAGAGTTCTAAATGAGTTTTGAACTATTCGACGGTCTCTAAACCAATTTAATTACGTAATATCGAATTATAATTACGCTATTTAAGGCAGGGGGTTACAGCAGGCGCAACACTTGGCCAAATATTTTTTTCCATAGATTTCCCTATCCACATTCCACCAATTGCAATCCTCCTCGCCCCCACCCTTATCGTTTTTTTCATTTCCCGCATAGTCACCCCTCTCCTTCTCTTTTTGACTATATCTCTACTTTAATTATTCCCTCCTCTCTCCTCCATTAAACTTTCCCTTTCTCATTTCTACTTCTTCATCCGTCGCTCCCTCCCTCCATTTCTTATCATCTTCACACTTAAAAACACACCCGCACGCACACATGCTCACACATCTTCATCATCGAATCTACATCTTTGTTTTACGCCAAATGTAGTCCTCACTCCTGTCCCAATTGTTCCCTTTTCTTTGTACTCTATTCCACTTTTGGTCCCCACTCTAGTTGGTCCCAACTACTCAAATATCCTCCTCCTCCTCACTCAAGATTGCATCACCAACAGACAATGTGGTCCCCCACTCCACTGCACTGATCAATTAATATGTAAGTTCAATGTGCTTGTTCTTTTTTTTTCAGGTTGTTCTGCTTATTTTTTTTTCACACACATGTGTGTATATATATTCATTGATTATATTCTATGATGTGCTTTTATTTCTTTTTATGACATGCACATATATATATGTTGTATATATTTGTACATCTTTCAACTTGAGAAGAGCTTGCTTATATCTGTCTCTATGCAACTCTTCATCATGTTGGAATATCCTTCACACCAAAAGAAACATAAAACCCCAACAAGCCAAAAGAAATTGAACTTAAGGTTGAACATGATAATGAACATGCTTGCGATTCTCTTAATGGATAGTAAGAATAGAGAAGACTTCTTATGGAGTGGATGTTCCTTGGGTCATTTATAAATTGTGTGAACTAACTGATAAAATTAAAGTATATTTTAAATATTTTCTTAATATCAAATTAAATTTAATTAACGGTTAACATCAGTTCACTTTCATTTGAGGCATTCTATATGTTCCATTTTATAGAGGTAACAAAATAATTTTTTATATTATCTTATTAAACTATAATAGAGAAAATCTCATATAAAGCCAATTAAAATAGGAAAAATTGAAATCAGGATAGTAAATTGAATAATTCATTAATTGAGTCATTAACTCATTTTGGGATTTCAAAATATGGATAAAATGACTTTAATATATCAATATATATCAATGTTAATATTTAAAAAAATATAATATAATTTACCTATATTGTTTAACTTTAAATATATTAACTAGAATCGTAAGGGAAAAAAGCATACAACAAGGAGTTCATTTTATTCAATTGAATTTTTTTCTAAAACTTTTATAATATATATCAATATAAAAAATATTTTTTAATAAATATATTATGTATAAATTTTACTATATTTGTTTCATATATAAAGTTTTCTTAAAGTTCTATATTCAAATATGTAAAGCATTTTATGAAATTGTAAGTGAACTTAATTCACCTAATAAAAAAAGAAATTTTAAGTATATTTAATATTTTTTTAACTAGCATATTAATAGTGGAAAATATTTTTTTTACAATATGTGTGTCCAGTTCAATTCCCTCTTTATATGTATGTATGTATATATGTATGTAATATATGCATCATATTTATGACTACCCAAGAATAATTGGCAATGTAGCTAGTCAAAGATAAATTTTTTTCATATTCTCAACACATTGAGCTGAAAATAATTTAATTAATGTTGGGATTATGCTTTCCTTTTTGTTTTATTTTATTTTCTTTCTTTTTTTTCTGAATCGTATTTTTAGATATCTAAGCTAATCATATTTTATTTTATTATATATTGATATTTTGTACACATTATTATTATTAAAAAATAACTTACGATCACTAATATTTTATTGATTTTTTTATGTTTAATTTGTTTTTGTAGTTTCAACTCATCAGTTTATTGAAGCTTCTATTTACGGTATGTTTTTTAAATTTTAACCTTACAAATGTGATTTTAGTTGAATTTAATAATAGTTAGTTATAATTTTTAGGTGTTCTAATGATTGTTGTGGATTAGTTGCATAAGTAAATTAATTATTTATATATTCTGGATACTTGTATTTTATTTGTTGACTTGTAATGTTTTCTAATTTACCTATGATATGTTGTGGCAAATATGGTTTCTTTTGTTATGAGTTGTGAAAAATTATTATAATGCCTGGGAATAATTAATGGATTATTTGTCAATCAAAATATAGGGTTTAAGACTTAGAAAGCTTCAATTTTGAAGATTTCATGTTGCGAATTTTATTTTAAAATTGGTAAGAGAATATAAAAGTAATTAGTAAATGCAATAGTCATACAACTAATCACGTACTTTTTTTAAAAATAGATTGAAGGCATAGATTGATCGTAAATAGATGTCATCTAATTGGTGTTCAAGGGAATATATAGAAGGGGTGAAAGATGTTATTACATTTGCAATGGAGTACACAAAAGATCCAGACAAAATCTTGTGTCCTTGCTTATCTTGTTATTTTGGAAAGTGGATTAGTCCACTTGATTTGCTAGATCATTTAGTTTGTTACGGTATTGATCAAACATATATACGATGGACAAGGCATGGTTAGACGAACAATGCATGTAGTGATTGGGTGCATACCACGAGTGGTGCTTCAGATGAATTTAATCAAAGCATGTTTGATGAAGATGATGGTCTTGAAGAAATGCTAAATGTGGATGAAGGGGTGCTTCATAACTGCCCTAACGATTTGAGAAGTTGAAAGGTGATGCAGAGAAACCATTATATGCCGGTAGTACTAAATACACAAGATTACTAGAAGTGTTGAAGTTGTACAACTTTAAAGTTCGCTACGGATTGAGTAATTCGGGTTTCACCGTACTGCTTGAACTTTTGCAAGATATGCTTCCAAAAGAAAATGTACTTCCTACCAAGACATACGAGGCAAAGCGAATTCTTTGCTATACAACCAGTATGGGATATGAGAAGATAAATGTATGTCCTAATGATTGCATATTATTTCAAAATCAGTATGTAACGTTGGACAAGTGCCCTAAATGCAATGCATCTCGATATAGGAAGAAGAAAAGGAAAAGTCCTTTGAAGGTCCTATGGTATTTTCTCATTATTCTGAGATTCAAGTGGCTTTATAGTAATACAAAGATTGATAAAAAGTTGACATGGCATACAGATGACAGGATTAAAGACACGAAGCTTATGCACCCTACAGATGCTCCTCAATGGAGAAAAATTGATCATGAGTACCCTTACTTTACAGATGAAGCAAGGAACCTTCACCTTGCAATGTCAACTGATGGAATTAATCTGTACGATGTTCAAAGTAGTACACATAGCACGTGGCCGGTGATATTGATGATTTATAACCTTCCTCCATACTTGATCATGAAACGTAAGTTTATGATATTGTCCATGTTAATTTCTGGGCCAAGGCAACCTGGGAATAATATAGATGTATACTTGGCTCCTCTAAATGATGACTTGAAGCTACTTTGGGAGGAAGGCGTCAGTGTGTATGACGGGTATATGGAAGAAAGTTTCACTTTGAAAGCCTTGTTGTTTGGCACAATTAATGATTTCCCTACTTATGGTAATTTATCGATACACAGCATCAAAGGATATGGTGCATGCCCTATATGTGAAGATGACACTCATTCAGTGTAAATTCAACATTGTAAGAAAAATGTTTACATGGGGCATCAAAGATTCTTACCATCACAACATCGTTGGAGGGAGAGGAAAAAGACTTTCAATGGTGACTCAGAAGAAGATAGATCACCAAAGATGTTGACCAATGCCCAAGTGTATTCCAAGGTAAAAGACTTGAATAACAATTTTGGCAAGCCTTTTGCAAAACAAATCGAGACAAGTGGTTGGAAGAAAAAGTCTATTTTCTTTGAACTTCCATATTGGAAGTCTTTATATGTGAGACATTTTCTTGATGTGATGCACATAGAAAAAAATATTTGTGATAGTCTAATTGGCATGTTGCTCAATATCCAAGGAAAAAGCATGGATAGTGTCAATTCGAGGTTGGATTTAGTGAACTTGGGAATTAGAGAAGAGTTGGCACCGATTGAGCAAGGGCATCGTACTTATCTACCGCCAACGGCATATGTAATATCCTAAATTGTAATTAAGGACTAATAACTTCAAAGTGAAGTAATTAATGATAATTAAGAACTTTTGAAGTATATGATGTGCATTGTGATAATTAGGGGCAGAATGGTAAATTTACCAATCGATTAGTCAGTTACCGAAGAGGAAACTCCTTAGTAATCAAGATCAATGGTTAGGATTGAAAGAACAAGAGGTGGTCAAGTGTGTAGGAGAGTATATGAAACCATAGAAGGAAGCTCAAGATGTTGACAAGTGGTATTTTGAGGACCATAGATGAAGTCAACATTTTCAAACTCATCCTCTCTCCCTCCCAAGTCGGCTAAGTGCATAGGGAGTATGAAAAATCTGCACTTCATCAATATCTCATTTCTCTCTCTTCATTCTCTCCATTCGGTGCAGCTGAACCAAGAAAGAAAAAGAGAAAAACTTGCTTTTTTGTGAGTAATTGCTTTCGTATGCTTAAAGCCTCTTCAATAAATTTTTTCAAGAGGTTGAGAGCTTCCTTGCTATGTTTTAAGAATTGTGAAAGGTGGTGGTTTGGAGTTCTCACAAATTTGAAAGTTGGGAAAAAATAGATTTGATCTTACTAAGTTGAAGAGGTAATCATTTAGTGCATTTTGGTATGATTGTTTTGGCCATTGGTTTGGTTTTGAGATTTTTTAATTTTACCCTGATTTTGGATCAATGTTGAAATACATGGATTGAGTAGTGTAATGTGGTGGAATAGATGTCAAATAGTGTATGGGTGTTAATGGTTTTGGTTTGGATTTGAAAAGAAGTTTGGTCATTGGGTGAATTTGGTTGCAACGTGGTTAGAGGTGTTGAATGTGTCATAGTTGTAGGATTTTGGTAGTTTTGAGCTTACCAATTAGTCTCTTATGACCTTTTGGATGGGAATGAGTTTTGGTATAAGTTAGGAACCATTGGAGCTCATTTGGCTAAATTTGGAAAACCATATCAGTTACTGCGACTTGGCATCTGATAAGCCTCACTCGAGTGAGGGAGGGTCTCACTCGAGTGTGGTATGAAATTCTCAGTATTTTGGTTAAGTCTTCAGGCAAAAATCATGAGTGACGTACGCTATCACTCGAGTGCATATGGAGTCACTCGAGTATGGGTGCATGTAGCACTATGGGTGAGCGTCTCGAGTTATCACTCGTAGGCGGATTGTCAAGAGTGCGTGTGGGCACTAGCGAGCATTGGGAGGTCACTCGAGCACTAGGGCTGGTGCTCAAGTGCACTTGTCGCCTGGGAGTTGTGTTGCTCTCGGGTTGTCACTTCTTACACCTCACTCAATGGGACTCGGGTGAATAGGGTACCATCACTCGAGTACTGGTGTCTGTGCTTGAGTGAGCTGACTACTCTGAGGAGTGTTGGTGCTCTTGGGTACACACTTTCTGTGTCTCACTCGCTGGTGCTCGAGTGCAATTGGGGGTGTCACTCGAATGAGACTTCCATCACTCGAGTGAGCCAACCCAAAATAAGAAATTCTTCCAAGAAGGAGAATCTTCGGGGTAGTTTCTCCTAACCCTTTAGGCATATGTTTTGACCTATAATAGTCACCTAAAGAGTTTAAACGATAACCAACTTAAAGTATTATAGAATTAAGAACTCGGAAAAGAGATTGACGAGTTGTCCTAACTTGGTTTATAAGATTTGATATTTGCCGTCCTCGAGAGCCCACAGTGCCAAAGAACGTCAGGAAAGGACCAGGTAGTGACTCGTCTCTTATACTATATGTAATGCACTGTATGTATGTTGTATCACTGTTTTGTGATAATCTCTGATGCTGCTGTGGTTACAGCTGGTGATAGCTGTCGTTATATAGTGAAAGTTGTCGTTTACAGTGCAAGCTGTCGTTATTGTGATTATAGTGTAAGCTGTCGTTATTGTGATTATAGCGAGTGCTGTCGCATTGTGTATATAGCCATGAGTGCTATCGTTTGTGGTAAAATCCATGTATCCCTGTGCTGCTGCTGCTGTTGCTGTTTGTGATTTACGTACATGCTTTATGTTTATGCATTGTGTGAGTGATTTGTTACTACTAAGATTCTCTTGAATCTCATTCTTTACAATGACTAACATTTCAGACAGGGCATGTGGCTCAAAAGAGAAGCGGGCAACCTGGAGCGATTAGGACCTTTAGGTGTATATTTGATTTTGGAGTATTGGTTATCCATTTTGAATTTGGGATTACTGTATATTTTGATATGTAAATATTATTGTACTGGAGCTTGGTTATGTAATTCCCTAGAGAGAGACTTACAAACACTTAGTTGATGTACATATGGAACCTGAGAGTTGCCGGGAATTTGATTACACACTCTGATAAGAATGAATGTATATTAACTACACAGGTAATTATATTCGAACATTGAAATTGAGACCCGGATAGGAAAAAAAAAGTTTTGAAGGATTTTTGTGAAAAGCCTACTGTAAGGTAGGATGTTAAAATGAGTTTAAATCATCCGATAGTCTCTAATCCAATTTAATTATACGTTATCGAATTATAATTACGTGTTTAAAGCCAGGGGGTTACAGCATACACTCTGTCGAGGAAAAAGAAGAAATTGTTTTGTGAGTTTCTACAAGGAATTAAAGTTCCCGAGGGCTACTCTTCAAATATAAAGAACCTTGTATCAGTGAAAGAGTTAAATTTAAAGAACCTCAAGTCTCATGATTGTCATGTGCTTATGTAGAATTTCCTACCGGTTGGTACACTATCCATTTTACCCAAAAATTTAAGAAACACCATCACTAAACTTTGCTTCTTTTTCAAGTTGATCTGCAATAAAGTGGTAGATTCAACTAAGTTACAAGATTTGCAAAGGCTAATTGTGTGTACTCTGTGTGAACTTGAAATATATTTTCCACCTTCTTTTTTTGACATTATGGTACATCTAACCGTACACTTGGTCAAAGAGATTCAATTGTGCGGTCCAGTATACTTGAGATGGATGTACCTGAATGAGCGATTCATGAAAATATTAAAAGGGTATGTTAAAAATAGATATCGCCCAGAGGGTTGTATCGCTGAAAGGTACATGGTTGAAGAAGCAAGTGACTTTTGTGCTGATTTTCTATCAAATATTGACCCTGTAGGGACCCCCAAGTCCGATCATGATGGGTGAAGATCAAGGAAAGGAACAACTAGGAGGGATGTAATAACGATATCAGTGACTGAATGGGAGCAAGCCCACTTGTATGTGCTACATAACACTGATGAGGTCGAACCGTATGTAGAAGAACACAAAGATGCTCTTCGATTGGTACATGGTGATTGGAATGAAAATTTGTTAACAAAAGAACACAATAAACAATTTTCAAGCTGGTTGAAAAATCGCATTAATGATTAGATAAAGAGGAATCCTGATTCAGTTTCTGAAAAATTGAAGTGGATGTTGAAGGTAAGCATACGTGAGTATGTTACTATTGTTCAATAGGTAAGCGTACGTGCGTATGTGTAAATATTTGCTTATGTGATTAAATAACCAAAAGTAATTAGTTTCTATTTGTTTTGTTAGCGCATTGACTGCGTATTGATCCTCTGTATCCTTAAGCTATTCTAAAGCTGCTTTCCCCCCACCTTGGCTATCCTTGGAAGAAGATACTGGTACTATGAAGATCAATGTTGTGACACTTTGACTGACCATCAGTTTAATGAAGTGATCAAGGAATGGTGTGAATATGTGTTTAGACAAATCTCTGGGTAGCTATACTATTTAATTCACTAACTGCTAGCCTTTATTGTGTTGTTCTTGCCAATTGTTTTGTCATGCATGTATTCAAGTTGAATTTGTTGTATAATTCATTCACGTACAATATATTGTATAACTATTTTATGTACTACTTTAGCTAATTAATCATCTGTTTGTATCATTTTAAAGTTATCTATCATTGTTGTTTGTTTTTCTTCATTCTGCTATACTGTGAATATAGATACAAAATGTTTATTAGACCATGCAGTGTGCAATATTGTAATTATAGGAGATATAAACAAAATGTACCCAACAAAAAAAGAGTTCTTGTAGCGCTTCTTTAAACAAGGGCTATAGGAAGAACCCAAAACAAAAGAAAAAAGAAAAATAAAAGGAAAAAAAATGAGAAAAAAAGGAGGACCCTACGCAAGCGCCACAGGAGATATCATCTTGTAAACCCTGCCTTAATAAGCGTAATTATAATTTGATAACGCATAATTAAGATAGATTAGAGACCGATGAATAATTAAAATTAATTCAATCCCTTCCTTACGGTAGGGTTTTCACGAATTCTTTCAAAAATTTCTCTTCTTATCCTAGTCTCAAATACAAGTTTCAAATATAATTACCCTGTACAGTTAAATCACATTCATATATATATATTAGAGTGTACAGCAAAAATCCCGGCAACCCCCGGGTTTCATGTAGATGTCTTAACGGTTTACAAGATTCCCTTTTTAGGGATTACATAACTATATCTCAAAATAATATTTATATTCCAAAACTATACAGTAACACCAAACCCAAAATGGATAACCGACAATCCAAAACTAATTATCACTACAAGGTCCTAGATGCTCCTAGTCATCCGTTTCTCCTTGAAGCAACTGGACCTGTCTGTAAGGTTAATTAATGGAAAGAATGAGATTCAAGAGAATCCCAGTAGCAACAAATCACTCATACAGTATATAAACACACAGCATGTAAGATCATGTTTAGCAGCAACACAATGATACATGGCTCACGCCACATACGACAGAACTCACGGCTGTATACACAATGCGACAGCTGTCGTTGTAATCTCTATGCTCAATGCGACAGCTTTCGCTGTAATGGCAGCAGTATCTCAATGCATCACAATGCATGGAAACATACATACAATACTTTATACACAGCATAAGAGAAAGAGTCACTACCTTTTTCTTTCCACTACTACAAAAAAGTAAAGCTGTGGCACTTATAATTGCATTAACTGTGGCGCTAGAGAAGTGCCACATATCTATATGCCACTAAAAAAAGCTGTGGCGCTTGGAAGCGCCACAACATTTTAAATTTTTTTTTTTAAAAAAATACCCTCCTGTGGCGCTTGTTTGAGGAAGTGCCACAGGAGTGGGGCCTCCTGTGGCGCTTGCTTGAGCAAGCGCCACAGTAGGGGGGCCTCCTGTGGCGCTTGCGTCTCCCAAGCAAGCGCCACAAAAGGGTCCCTTTTTTTTTTTTCTTTTCTTTCTTTCTTTCTTTCCCTTTCTTCTTCTTCTTCTTTTTTTTCCTGTGGCCCTTTTTTATGCTTTCTGATTGTGAAGTTTTATATAAAATGAGTGGCTTTCGTGTTTATCATCTCCACAAATTATCAATCTTTCTATTTTATATTTCAACCTATTATATATATATATATATATAATTTTCACATTTAAAATTCAAGTTCCCCAACAATAATGTTCTTACATTAATACTCTCCAAAACTAACATAAAAAATATCATAATACAAGAACTTGATATGTGAACACAGTACATCAACAACTAATTAAGTAAATTAAAAGATTACTAAAAAACGCAAGCTTATCGGCAAAAAAATTTAAGAAAAGCAAAAAGGCAAAAGAAACAAGGTAGGTTTTCATTCTTTTCTATTAAATTAGGAACAAAAAGGCAAATGTTATATTACGGTTTATCTTGACTAAAAAAAAATTTAAACAAAGCAAGCTAGAATGAAATAGTCTTCTTCTTACAAATCTATTAATTGACAAGCGCAGAGAGTGGGAGACCATGTTGGTGATGCTAGCTTGAGTGGCGAGTGAGCGTGTGGGTGTGTTTTTTAGTGTGAAGATGATAGAAAATGGAGGGAGGGGGCCGACGGATCCACTAAGAAGATGAGAAAGGGAAAGTAGTTTAATGGAGGAGAGAGTAGTTAAATAATTAAAGTGGAGTAGTAGTCAAAAAGAGAAGGAATGGGGGGCGGACACAGGACCACTACGCGGGAAATGAAATAATTAAGAGCTACACTATCAATTTGAATTTTTTTTTTTTTAAAAAAAGTGAGCAATTGTGGCGCCTAATGCATTAGGCGCCACAATTGCTCTTCTCAGCTGTGGCGCCTAATGCATTAGGCGCCACAGCTGAGAAGCATATTAACATGTGTGGCGCCTATTTATTTAGGCGCCACACATGCCCACTATTTTAAAAAAAAAAAAAATCAGTGCTGCAGCTGTGGCGCTTGGTGGGTTAAGCGCCACAGCTGCTTTCGTGACCCCAAGTGTGGCGCCTGCGTAGGCAGGCGCCACACTAGGCCTCCTCAATTGTAGCACTTAATCTATTAGGCGCCACAGCTGGTACCCAAAATTAAAAAAAAAAATTATAGACGTAAAAAAAAAACAGAGAGAAGTTGTGGCACTTGTTTAAAGAAGTGCCACAAAATGTGCGCCACCTTTTACCCTTTTTGTAGTAGTGTTCCGATTGTGCTTTGGCGTAGGTGGATCACGAACAGGGCAAATATCGAATCCTATAAACCAAAATTAAGGACGACGAATTATCACCTATTCCAGTTCTTTAATAACTCATAATACTTGAGTTGGTTATCGCTATGGTCACTTAATCAAGTCATTAAGGAGCTAAAGTGGTCAATTAACCTAAAAGGCTAATTTCTAACCTCAAAGTTCCACAATATTACATTATGCCATAAAATCTTCAATTTTCCTAAAGGTGACCAATCTGCCAGAATTTTTCAGCAATTTTAAAAAATCATAACTAATTCTAGAAAAATTGAAATGGGGTGATCCCAAGGCCTATTGATAGATATATAAGTCCTTTACATAGGAAAAATATGAACCAAGGCTTTCCATAACAACAAAAATACAAAATTGCATAAAATCCAACACTATTCCAAAACAGATTCTAGTTTTAATCCCAAACTTTGGAAAATCATAACTCCCAGCTTACAAAATGAAATGACATGAATTATATGTCCATTTTGAAGCTTGGCATGTGAAATTTAAGACAAAAAAGGTTTAGAATTTTTAGACACCAATTGCCCATTCAAAATGTCCCTACAAACCGACTGCCTTGCACAGAGTTACACTTGACAGTTTTTCCAATTTTCAACCAATATGTTCAATGGCTCCAAAATCAATAACCAAGCCTATTTCCACACAATTTTTCGTGTAGAACATAATGGTAACACAAAATAAACAAATTCCTAATCATTCCCCACATCCTATTTTGGCAGAAAAATCAACAAAATTCCAGAAATTACCAAACTCCCAAATTGAGCATCAAACTTGTGTCATATGGTTTCTAATCATCATAAAACATCAAATACATAACCAAAACACCATGACTTCTCTAAACCCTAACTTTCAAAAAATCAGAGCAGAATTATATATGTCAAAATACTCATTCAACCTATACACCCAATAGCTCAAATTGAAGCCAATTCTCACCTTTTGCTTCTCCTTAGCTCCTTTCTTTGGTTTTTCATCTTGTGTTCTTGGATGATGGCTTAAAACACCTCTTTAAATTCTAAAACTATAGAAATCAAGCTCTCATCAAGAGGAACAATGTTTGTGAAGGACACTTGAGCCATAGATGAGGTTCAGGAGGTGAAAAATCAAAATTAAACTTACCTTGAAACCTTGCTTTTCTTCCTCTACGTTTTGGGCTTCTGCAAACCAACTTGAGATGGAGAGAAAGAGTGATAAATGATTAGATTTTCCTTTCCCTTATCACTTATAGAGGCAGCCGAAATTGTAGTCCAAAGATGGTAAAAAGTTGTGGTCAAAATTGATTCACCTTGGTCAAATACTTGTAACAATTCAACTTGAGTTTTTTTTTCTTTCATCAAGTCTTTTCTTTGCTCATGTATTAGACGTCCAAAATGTAATATCCTAAATTGTATTTAAGAGCTAATGACTTCAAAAGTGATGTAATTATTAATGAATAAACACTTTTGAAGTATATGATGTGCATTGTGATATAAAGATGTGCTTGGTAATGATTTAGTAAGCATTGTGATAATCAGGGGCAAAATGGGAAATTGGCCAACCAATTAGTCAGCTACCAATAAGGGAGTTTGCTAATTAGTAGGAATCATTGTGGCATGCATAGTTGCTTAAGAGATTAGGTAAAGTGACCATATGTATGCATGGGTATGGATATATTGGGAGATGACAAGTGTCGTTATGGAAGCCATATATGAGGTTAACTTTTCAACTTTGTGTTTTCTCTTCCCTCTCTCTCTCAAAGTTTGTTGTGAGCATGGGAGGAAGGAAAATTCTGATTATCATCGTTCTCTCATTTTTTTTCTCTCTCTAACTCCATTGTCATTAAGCTCAAGGTGGAAAGAGAAAGCAAAGGTGAGGTTTTTCACATTATAATTGGCTTCAAATGCTCAAATGCTTTTCTTTAATATTGACCACCTTGATGAGAGCTTCATCTTGATGGTTTTAGATTTTTGCAAGAAGGTGTTTTAGAGCTTAAACAAGTTTGAAAGCTAGAGAATCAAGAAACTAGTCTTTAGAATTTGAAGATGTGAGCATTTGTAGTATTTTGGTATATTTGTTGTGATTTTTGGTTAAGTTTTGAGAACTTTGGATTATTGCCCTGATTTTGGCCTAATTTTGAAATAAATGAATTAGCTAGTGTCTTAGGGTGGAATATGTGTCAAATGGTGTCTTGATGCCAATGGATTTAGTTTAGAGTTGAATTGGGAGGATTAATAATTTGGATGATTGTGTAGTATTTTGATTAAAAATGAAGTATGTGTTGATTGAATTGGAATTGGGTTGTTTTGAGGTTCCCAATAGATTCCTTATGACATATTAGGTGAGAATGAGCTTTGGTACGAGTTTTTGAACCATTGGGATTAGTTTAGGCAAGTCTGGAAAGTTATTTCAGTTACTACGATTTTGCTTCTGATAAGCCTCACTCGAGTGAGGTAGGGTCTTACTCGAGTGCAGCATGATCTTTCCCTTTCTCTCCAGTGATTCAGTGAGGTTTTCAAGCAAAAGGCAAGAGTGCACTTCTTCATTTACAACTGGCATGCATTACCACTCGAGTGCATATGGTATCACTTGAGTACATGTGCATGTAGCACTATGGATGCGCATCTCGAGTTGGCACTCGTAGGCAAATTGTCACGCACTTATCTCAATTTCAACCTTTTAAAGAGTATTTATGGAAAACGATATACGGTTCGGTAGGCAACACAGGAATATCATAAATATACTGATAATATGTACATGATTACATAAATTCCTTATAGGGGTTTGTACATGATACTTACAATTAAGGTAGCCGCACAAGGCTACCAGGGTGTCTAAACTCATCCCAGTGAAATAGAGACTTCTTCCCGTCTTCGTTCCACTACTGTAATCCCCTCTTACGGTACTCTACATTGTTGTTTGCATATCTTCAGTCATCTCCTATCTAAATTATTGGTAGGGGAGGGTGAGATTCGTTCCACTACTGTAATCCCCTCTTACGGTACTCTACATTGTTGTTTGCATATCTTCAGTCATCTCCTATCTAAATTATTGGTAGGGGAGGGTGAGATTCGAGAGAATCTCAGTAGGAAACAGATACCATAATGCATGCATGATTGATGCTATGTGTATGGCGAGTTAGCTTTATCTAGATGTATACCCCATAATGACATTTCTGCATGCTCAATGTTTCATATAAGCTATGGCCATAGCGATAACAGAAACAGAGCTTCATTTATTCAAATATGCTCTACACAATCAAGTAAAGCAATTACATACATCATTACACAAGCAAAGATATCAAATACATGCAAGTAAGGTAAGTCCCCTACCGCCAATCTTTCTCCTCGATTTGCGTGTCAACAGCTCAAAGCTCCATATTTAATCCTACAATGTCAAATATACTATTTAGGCACTTCCATAGTATTTCTGGGGGTCATATGAGCCTGTTATAAAAAATTACTAAAATGCCCCTAGGGACCCGGCTCAGCCCTACAGTACCCAGTTCGGCTGTACTTTTCTCGAAATTCTATCTTGGGCTATCCTAACATATTTTCGCCCAAAGGAATCCATTTCCAGACTCAGAATTACCAAATTCACTGCCAAAAGATGAAATTGCCCTTCGCAGCCCTTATTTCAGTGTTTCAGGGGCGTTTTCGTAATTATGCTTTCTCGGCCTTTTCCGAAAAAGTGCCCAACTGTAATCCCACCTAATTTTCGCTCTTGAACATCAATGGAACCATCAAATCATTGAAAATCCAACTCTAAGGCCCTCTAAAAACACTGACCAAAATGTATAGGTTCTCCAAGAAAAATTGGGGTTCTGCGTAAACGTGTTCCTTTCTACTCCTAACCACTTTATTAACTATTCCATTAAATTACAACTACCATTTAGTACCAATTTCAGCAGCATAACCCCTAGTTCATCTCAATTTCCAAATTTAAAACTAAAGACAATCCGATGAAATTTCACCGGTTAAATTGTCCACAGCAGCCAGAATAGTCAATATACAAGAGTTTGGAAGTTACCTCAAGCTCCCACTAGCTTTTCTCAATAGTTGCTGAAAACCTAGCTTCCCTAACACCAAATAGAGCTTCACAACCTTAAATCACATGAATATGAAGCTTAGGAATGGAGTTATACGCATTAAGAACTGATTTACCGAAGAAAACACTTACCTTTGCAAGTTTTTCCTCCCTTTCTCTCTCTAAGAAAATCTCACACTTCCTCTCTCTTGTTGTAGCAAAAATGATGAAAATGGGAGGAGGAAGATGATAAAATATGATTTTGTAAAATATTATAATTATCCAATAATTATTTTTCCATTTTCGGATTGTTACAAAATTCTAGCAGATTTCTGTCCAATCTTTGAAAAATCATAATTAACTCTAGAAACATTGAATTGAAGTATTCCAAAGCCTATAGAACCCTCATTGAGTCTAGTTTCAAGGAAAAATATATACTTTTGCTAGATTGAATCACAAAATTCCCAGAATTTCAAGCTTTGCATACTATTCCAGAAACTTCACAGTTTTTCTGTGCTGACTTCAAAAATTCATATGTTTTTGTATATAGCTCTAATTGAGTCATATGACCTATCACATTAAAGTTTAGGATGTCTAATTTCATCCTGTAAAATTTCATAATTTTTACTCATCATTGGTTCATTCAAAATCATATGACAAGCTCACTACCTCATAAGCGATTTCAACGAAGACATAATTATATTCTCCAAAGTTCATCATTTTACTTTCTTAATACCCTAAAGATATAAGAATCATTAGGGGATAAATTTGGGCTCCTGATAAATTGGGGCTTAGCAATCCACTTAATTTAGGCTTATTCCCAAGCCTCCAATACCAAATTTCGGGATATTACATAAATTGTCAAGAGTGCACGTGGGTACTTGTGGGTATTGGATGGTCACTCAAGTGCTAAGGCTAGTGCTCGAGTGCACTTGTCACTTTGGGATTTTAGTTGGTCTCAGGTTATCACTTCCCACATATCACTTGATGGGGCTCGGGTGAATATATGTAATCACTCGAGTACCACTGATAGTGCTCGAGTGAACTGGCCACTCCAAGGTGTGTTGGTGCTATCAGGTACACACTTTCTGCATCTCACTTGCTACAACTCAAGTGTAAATGGGGACATCACTCAAGTGAGGCCTTCTTCACTCGTGTGATTCAGCCAAAAATTGATATTTTTCTTCTGAAAAGAGGATCTTTGGGGTAGTTCTTCCAACCTTTCAGGCATATGTTTAGGTTTTTAGTAGCCACCAAAAGAGTTCAAATGATAACCAACTTTAAGTGTTAAAAAAGAAAGAGCTTGGAAAAAGAGATTAATCTTCGATTCTTAACTCTGGATTATAGGGTTTGACATTTGCTTTGATTGTAAACGAACTGTGCCGAAAAACGTCAAGAAAGGACAAGGTAGTGACTCTTTCTCCTATACTGTGTATAAAACATTGTATGTATGTTGTCATGCATTGAGATGCTTTGAGATAATGCTACCATTACAATGTAAGCTGTCGCATTGAGCATAGTGATTACAGCATAAGCTGTTGCATTAAGCATAGAGATTACAGCAAAAGTTGTCATATTGTGTATACAGCCATAAGTGCTGTCGTGTGTAGCATGAGCCATACATCATTGTGTTGCTGCTAAACGTGATCTTACATGCTGTGTGTTTATATACTGTATGAGTAATTGTTACTACTAGGATTCTCTTGAATCTCATTCATTCCATTGACTAACATTTCAGACAGGGCAAGTATCTCCAAGGAGAAGTAAACCACCAGGAGCGGCTAAGACTTAGTAGAGATGTTTAGTTTGAACTATTGGTTATCTATTTTAGAACGGGATTATTTTATATTATTTTTGGGGATGTAAATAATATTTTGGATCGGTATTGTAATCCCTTATATGGGAAACTTTAAACCCTTAGTGAATGACTCTCGGGAGTTGCCGGGACTTTATTATACACTCTGATATATTTGAATGCGACTAATTGTACAGGTAATTATATTCGAGACATGAAAATTGAGACCAAGGAAGGGATTGAAACAAGTTTAATCATCCATTGGTCTCTATTTCATTCTAATTAAGCAATTTTGAATTATAATTACGGTTATCAAGGCAGGGGGTTACACAAAATGTGCCAAGAAATCTTTTCTCTTTCTTTCTTGATGACATACGAATATGTGGCCTCTTTTCATTCAAGTTATCATCTTTTATTTGGCCTATAATTGTTGACTAAAAGGAGCTAAAAAACCTTTTTTTTAATTATCTTAGTTTACCTCCTCACATATGTTGCTTTTTAGTTAAAATTGTTGACCAAGTCTTCTCCTTTTAATTGGTCATATAATTAATTCCCTTTCTTGTCTCATGTTAAACGAAAATGGAACCTAGGAAAAGAGATGATGATCTTTTGTAATATCTCCTTGAATAATAACATTAATTCACCAATTAGCATGGGATTGTTGACTAAGTCTTCATCTTTTTATAACTTGGTCCAATTGCTTCCATATGTCATATTTAGTAGCCAATATGTATTTACTCTTACTTTTCCTCTTGTCATACGTAACTCATGGCCCTTTGAAGAAGATGATGATCTTGTAAAATATCATCTTGCAATATAATATTTAATTGCCAATTTTGCATGTGAAACTTGACTAAAGTTATAACAAAATTTTAGAGGTAATTCTCTCATTAATCCCACCATCTATTTTGTACATTTAGCCCTTGAGTAAATATTGGGATATTACACATCTCCCGTGGCGCTTGCTAACGCATGTGCCACAGGAGACCCCCTCCTATGGCCCTTCCTCCAACAAGCGCCACAAGAGGGTATTTTTTTAAAAAAATAAAATTAAAATGCTGTGGCGCTTCCAATCGCCACAGCTTTGCTTTTTTGTAGTAATGCCAATAGACGAGTAATGAAAAGAAATCCTGGTCAAAAACATGAAGATGAAGCAATTAATGTATATTTGCGATAAATTAAAGAAGGGATCCATGGTCAACATATGGTGTACACAACCATTAATCTTGCCAATATATCAAAATCACAAAGGAAAATGTTACTACATCATTTGATAAGATCACAGTATTTGCGTTTATTTACACTATTTGTTAATATTTTACATTACATTAAAACTACTAAGTTTTTCACATTGGCTCATGAAAACAATTGTAATAATGGGAAGAATTAATAGCGAACAACATATATTAATGTTTTGAGGGCCCGTTAGGGACCTCTTTTGGAATAGACTAAGAACAGATAACTAGTTAAGCTTGAACCTTTTGGAATTTAACCTAAGCTTCCTGTGGACCGCCGATCCCTTTGATTTCATTAATTATATATACATTTGAAGTTAAGCACTACGGCCATATCTTTAATATAAGAGAAAACAAATAAATAGGTTAATTAGTAGAGTGACGTAGCTTGATTTGATGGGAGACACAAATGGCCTTTTAAAGCATAGAAAGAGTACTTCATCTAAAATATAAGCTCTAAAAGCTATTTAAGAAAAAACTTACCCATAGGGCTTAGGAGTTCGACACTTCTGACGCAAACTCTGAACCAAATTAACTTCTATAACCCATGAACTTGACGATGATGATAAAGTGTTTGAGGTGCAATACAAATGGTGAAATTGAGAATCAATGAGAAACAATAATCACTAGGTAGGGAAGGAAGAATGACTTGTTGAGCTTATAAGGAAGACGAGGGAAAAGAAGAAAATTTAAGAGCCAAGAGCATAACAGTTACGTGGGAGAGGAAAAAAAAGACGGGTGTTGAGTTTAAGGGTGGGTTAAGGAAGATGGGGTGTAACCCCCTGCCGTAATTAATATTCGGATTACATAAATTAAGTGAAATAGAGACCAATAACAATCAAATAACATTTCACAAGCCTATCTAACAGACGGGGTTTCCACAAACATATTTCAAAATCATTTAAAACCTGGTCTCACATTCACATTCCGAATACAATTACTATACAAAGATAAATCACATTTAAATATATCAGAGTATGCAATATAATTCCCGGCCAAATCCTGGGTTCCATATATTAATCAAAGCCTTACAGAGCATATTCGTCCCTACAAGCCCTCATATGGGGATTACACAAATCAATCTCATACACTTAAGTAAATCCTTATCCACATATACACAGCCAAATCCAAATACATAATACTCCAACCTATGATAACCAACAACTAGAACAACAACCCGAAGGAGTCATCGTTGCCCTTGGTGCCAACTCCATCCTCGATTTGCTAACATGCCTGAAAGTTTAGTAGGGGAAGGTGAGATTCTAGAGAATCTAAGTAGGACAACAATATCAATATGCATGTACGATAAATGTTTAATGCATGACATGCTTGCATCACATAACTCATGCTCATATAATGACAAATTTATAAGCTCAATGGTTTAAACAACATACTGATGGCCATAGCATAAATTAAAACATAGCTTCAAATTACACATAATCATGCAAAGCTAAGCATGTACCAACACACTAGCACAAATATCAAATACATGCAGAAGAGATATGTTCCCTACACGCTTTCCATGTAAGCTCTAGCTCCAACTGCTCACGATCAGGGCGAACACCAAACCCTATAACCAAAACAAAGACATAGGGTTAATCCCTTTTTCAATTCCTTAACTTTTAAACACTTAAGTTGGTTATCATCCACGACCTTTAGGTGGCTATTCAAAGCCTAAAGACAAGCCTAAAGGGTTGGGAAATACTTGACAAAAGACCATCTTTTGAATCCCCAAAATCCCCTTTTTGACTATAGCACTCGAGTGAAGATGACCTCACTCGAGTAATGGATGCCTTTCACTCGAGTGATAACCTCAACACTCGAGTGATGCCTCCTCAAGCACCCGAGTCCTACCGAGTAAAGCTCCAAAATTGCTTACCCGAAAGCACAGGAATCCCAGAGTCAAAAGTGCACTCGAGAACAAAGACCCTCACTCGAGTGATTGCCCAACACTTACGAGTGCTAACTCACACTCTTGCTAAACCAACTACAAGTGACAACCCGAGAGCGGCTCTTAGTGCACACCACATATTTACTCGAGTGAGCCATGGTGCACTCGAGTGAAGATCCACTTCACTCGCAAGTAAGGAAGTGCACTCTTGCTTCTTTCATGAACAAGTGCAACCAAAACTAAAGGGAAAAGGGAAAATATAACGCTGCACTCGAGTGAGACCCTTGTTCACTCGAGTGAGGCTCTATCAGAACCTAGAATGCAGCAGATATCATAACTTTCCCAACTTAACCCATATGTTTTCCAATGGTCCTAAAACTTTAACACAAAGCTATTCCAACATAATTTTACACCAGGAACACATTGGAAATCTCAAAACAACCAAAATCATATCACAATGACATTTTCCCCATTGATCACACTTATCACACACAATACCCAAATTCCACAACTTTTACTCCCAATGACTCAAATCAATCCTAATGGCATCAAAACACCCTATGACACCATTTTTACCGCATTACCATATTCAAATCATCCATTTCACAATTATACCAAAATTAAGGAAAATTCCACAAATCACAAAACTCAACCAAACAACACAATATATAGATCAAAAGGGAGATATCACTCACCTCTTCCTCTTTCTCAAAGCTAATCCTTGATACTTTATCTTTCAAGATTCCTCAAGCTCCCAAAACACCTTCTTTCCCAAATCTAAAACCATAGCAATGAAGCTCTCATCACTATGAACAACTTTAAAGAAAGGTATTTGAGCTAAAGAAGACAAGAAGCTAACCAAAAACCCGCCTTTCATTTTCTCTTTCTTCCTTCAAGCATGGCTAAAATGGATGAAGAAGAGAGAGAAAGAAAGCCATGAAGAAGATCAAATTTTGGCGCCCACACACACCAACAACCGACTTGAGGGAGAGAGGAGAAAGGGAAGAGAGTTGAATCTTTGACCATGATCCAATGGTCCACAAGTTGCCACTTGTCACCATCTTGCTTCAACTCTCATAGGATCACATGCACACACATACACATGATTCCTCCCCTTGATCTATTACACAAATCAATCCTAGCCATTGATCTTCAAGTTACCAATGATTTTTCTCTTCGGTAACCGATCAATTGGTCGGTAACTTTACCGTTATACCCCTGATTATGGTAATTCCCATGGAATCACTATCAAACTCATTTTCATATTTCTTAATCCAATTTGGGATCCTACTAAACCAGGGCTTAGTAGTCCACTAATCTCACACTTATTCTCTAAGCTCAAGTCTCAAAATTTAGGGTATTACATTTCTCCCACAGTTCAAATAAATTTCATCCTCAAAATTTTTTATACCACATAAACCATAAACCTCGAATGCCTCCTCACAATAACTTTTGATTAACAAATTACTTTCTCATCGGGACGGTCCTTCCTAGACCACCCACCCAATCCATTCGTAATAGGTCTATTTCTCGCAAGAATCAAAATAGACCAATGCGTCACGGCTCAATGCCTTTTGCTTTATCTTCTTACTGATCTCAGTACTCAAAAACACTCTTACATACATGTGATCTCCATTTCAAACTCGAGAGGCTACCACCACATTCGGTCATAATTCGAGTAGACTGACTTCATTCAGCCTAACTTTGAATCTCTATAATCACAATCATCAAATCATATACTGACTAATGTGTCATGCTCGGTTTCTTTCCAACTACACAACACTTGGGATTCTCTTAATCACCGTATAATTCTGCTTTCACCTCACCTAGGTAATAGCGCCACCTCTTTGGCACAAGCACAAATGCAATACCCTTGTCACAATTGTCGTAATCGGCCCATTACATGATTGCCGTACGAACACACTTGCCAAATAAATGCAACCGCCTCCATGTACGATTGCCATAAAACCATCATCACATAACCACAATTGCCGGAGGCTCCAAATCATGAGCCATTTCACAAGATCTCAGCAGTTGGGCAATATATACCACCACTCTATTCTCATCAATCTAGTTACCCCTTCTAGGAATAACTCAGAACACCAAACGACAGCCTCTGATGTATACATAAGTATTTCAGCTCTCGCTGTATTCACTTCCACAGCCTTACCCTCACCCGTACACCCACCAATGAATCCACTACTGGTAACAAGGACTTTTGGGCTTCAGCCACAATCATATCAGGCCACTCCTAAATCTCAATCTCTCATATCCAAAGCATCCTACCATAACGGCCCACCTAGAATCTCAGTCTCTTCTATCCAGACAACCAATCGAGAGTTTCAATCTCCCAACACCACCCTTGTAATATCCCAAAAAGTGATTAAGGGCTAATGACTTTAAAAGTGGATATAATTATTGTTGAATAAACACTTTTGGAGAATGTGTGATGGGAATTTGGATATTTTAATGATTCCAATGGCTTCCTTGTGAAAATTCGTGTGGGGAGAGTGTTTATTGTGAAATTGGAACCATTGGGAACAATCGTGCAAAAGTTGAAAACTCTGTCCATTGAAACTCTGTACAGGGCAGCCAATTTGTATGGACGTTTTAAATAGGCAAATGGTGTCTAAAAATTCTGAAAGTTTCCAGTATTAAAGTTCACATGTCAAGATTCAAAATGAACATATAATTTGTATCATTTTGATTTGTGACCTAAGAGTTTTGGATTTTTGAAGTTTGCCCAGCGAAATTAATTATATTTTGGAACAGTATGCAAAGATTGAAATTCTGGGAATTTTGTGGTGATTTTCAGTAATGGAAAATATTTTTCCTATGAAGAGGACTTAAATATCTTTCATTTGGCTTTGGAATCACCTCATTTCGATTTTTCTAGAATTAGTTATGATGTTTCAAAGTTGGGCAGAAAATCTGCCAGAAAATCCGAAAATGTGAAATTAGAAATTATGACATCATCATGTGGTAAGGTGACATCAACATGGAATTAAAAGCAATTCCATCATCTTGATCAGCCATTCCCGACCCATTTCAGAGAAAAAAAAGACGTGAAGAGAGCTTGGAGAAAAGAGAGAAAAAGAGGAAGAAATCTCACAAGGTAAGCCGATTTCTCCGACGATCTAGCTCCTAACGCGTATAATTCCGACTCTAAGCTACTCCTCTTTATTCTTTAAGGTTGTGAAGCTCAAAATTTGGTGTTTCAAAGAGGCTAGGGTTCAGCCAAATTTGGGAAAAGCCAGAGGGAGCTTGAGGTAACTTCCAAACTTTCATATATTGCTTATTCTGGCTGCTGTGGGCAATTTAATCGGTGAAATTTCGCCGGATTGCCATTGGTTTTAAATTTTGGAAATTGAGTTTTCTAAGGGTTATGCTGCCCAATTTTGGTTCAAATGGTAGTTATAACCTAATGTAATAGTGAATAAAATGGTTAGGAGTAGAAAGGAACACGTTTACGGAGCCGAAATCGTAAAACCCCAATTTTTCCCGGAGAACATGTATATTTCGGCCAAGGCTGTAAATGGGTCTTAGAGTTGGATTTTCAATGATTTGATGATTCCATTGGATTCAGTGGGCGAAAATAGGTGGGGTTACAGTTGGGCACTTTTTCAAAAAAGGCCGAGAAAGCATAATTACGGAAACACCCCTAAAACCCTAAAAGTAGGGCTGCCAAGGGCAATTTCGTAATTTAACATTGAATTTGATAATTCCGAGTCCGGAAATGGATTCCTTGGGCGAAAATATGTCAGGATAGCCCATGTCAAAATTTCAAGAAAAGTACAGCCGGACCGGGTACGGCGGGCCCCGGCCGGGTCCCCGGGGGTATTTTTGTAAATTTTCATTATAGACTCATATAACCCCAAGTAACACTTTGGAAGTGTCTAAATGGTGCATTTGGAATTGTAGGATTCGATATTTGCCGCCCTCGGGAGCCAACCGCGCCGAAGGACGTCAGGAAAGGACAAGGTAGTGACTCTCTCTCTCTCTTATACTTTGTGTAATGCACTGTATGTGTGTTGTATCACTGTTTTATGATGATTTCTGATGCTGCTACGGTTACAGCTAGTGATAGCTGTCATTTACAGCGCAAGCTGTCGTTTACAGCGCAAGCTGTCGTTTATAGCGTAAGCTGTCGTTATTGTGATTACAGCATAAGCTGTCGTGATGTTGATTACTGATTACAGCGTAAGCTGTCGTGATGTTGATTACAGCAAGAGATGTCGTATTGTGTATACAGCCGTGAGTGCTGTCGTTTGTGGTGAAAACCATGTATCTGTGAATTACTGCTGCTGTTGCTGTTTGTGATTTATGTACATGCTTTGTGTTTATGCATTGTGTGAGTGGTTTGTTACTACTGAGATTCTCTCGAATCTCATTCTTTCCTATGACTAACATTTCAGACAGGGCGTGTGGCTCAAGGGAGAAGCGGCCAACCCGGAGCAATTAGGACCCTTAGGGGTATATAGTTGAATTAGAAACGTTGGTTATGTATTTTGAACTCGGGATTACTGTATATTCTGAATCAGGAACACTACATTCGATTTTGGCTGCGTAATCCCCTAGTGTATACTTATAAACCTTCAGGTTTTATGCATAGAACCCGGGAGTTGCCGGGGATGCGGTTATACACTCTGATATGATTGAATGTATATTAACTGCACAGGTAATTATATTCGAATATTGAAATTGAGACCTGGATGGGAAAAAGAGTTTTGAAAGTTTTGTAAAAATTTTACTATGAGACAGAAAGTTTAAAACGAGGTTAAAGAATCCAATGGTCTCTAATCCAATTTAAATATGTGTTATCGAATTATAATTACGTGTTTAAAGTCAGGGGGTTACATTTTGGTATCAGAGCTGTAGTTCCTGGCAAGGGTAGAGGTTGCTAGGATAGATCCCTTAGATAGTAGTAGGGATAGTAGATTATCTGTGAATGATTGTTGTGTATGCACATGTATGTTTTATTGACATGGATATATATATGAGTCTTGTGACTATATGTGCATACTATCTCTGCTAAATTAATGGGGCAAGTTGTTTGTAGAATGAAGAAAACTAGAGGATGCCCCAATATTCCGCGTGTAGACCCAGAGGTGGAGGTCGTCAAGGATAACCCACCGGATGCAATGCAGGAATTAATGGGTCTAATCAAAGATCAGCGGGATATGATAACTGAGCTGAGAGAAGAGCTCAGAGCAGAGAAGGCGAAGAACAAGGAAGGTCCGGTTCAGTCCACTCCAGAGGAAACTCAAGAAGAAACTCGACATGAGGACACTACAGAAGGATCAGCACGACCACTAGAATCCCCACCTCATGCTATTCCAAATCAAGAATCATATGGGATGCCGCTTAGAGAGGACAGAGACCTTCAGTTTTGGGTCACCAGATTCTGCAAGCATCTGCCTCCGGCGTTCAGAGGAAGGTTTGACCCTCAGGCAGCCAAAGATTGGATGAACAGGCTGGAGAAAATATTTGAGGTTCTTGGTTGTCCGGATGAGGTGAAGCCACGGCTGGCTGTTTACAAGCTCGAACGGGATGCAGACCGTTGGTGGCGGAATATCGCCCTAACATTGAAGAGCAAAGAAATGCTATTGACTTGGGAACTGTTTCAACAAGAGTTCAACGAGAAGTATTTTCCCAAATCAGTGAGACTCGAGAAGGAGACGGAGTTTCTGAATATCAGACAAGGGGATACAGAGAGCTTCGATGATTACTTGTCCCGTTTTGTTCTGTTGGCTCGGTACTCCTCTTACCTCCGGTACAAGGATGACGAAGAATGGAGTTCTGATATGCTCATTCGCGGTCTGAGGCGAGAGTTGAGGAAACGTCTAGCTACTCACCAATTTACTAAGTTCAACAAGGCGGTTGAACAGTGCAGAATTACAGAGAACAACTTGAGAGAATTGTATCCTGCCAGAGCTATTAGCCACCGCAATGAACCTAGTAAGGGTGCTACCTCACAGAAGCGGAAGGGGCAAGGATCTTCATCCGGAAGTGGTAAGAAGCCCTACCAATCTGGGAGCCGTGATCAGCAAAGAACATATTTTGCACTGTGGATTTGTCGTCGCTGTAATCAACCACACCAGGGTAAAACATGTGATGGCAAAATAATATGTTACAATTGTAAGCGTGTGGGCCATACTGCTGCTGACTGTAAAGAGCCACGACCAGACCAGAGACTGAAGATACATGGCCGAGTATTTGCTATGACCCACGAAGAGACCCGTAAATCTCCTAAGCTGATACAAGGAAATAATGGCCATCTGTTGCAAGTTTTGTATGATTCGGGTGCAAGTCACTCGTTCATCGCCTATGATTGCGTGAAGCGCCTAGGAATGCATGTACATAAGTTACCATTTGAATTAGTAGTGTCAACTCCAATGGGTGTTAAGGCCTTAACCACAGAAGCTTGTTTGAGTTGTGTCATAACTGTGGAAGGGCACCAATCTGTTATAGATCTGATATGTTTGCCGCTGTACCAATTGGAAGTTATTTTGGGTTTTGATTAGTTAACGGCAAATAATGTATTACTTGATTGTGGGAACAAGAGGATAGTATATCCTGTTTCTCAGAGGGCTGAAGTTATGGATTCTAGTATGAATTTCCTTGCTGCAGCCAAAGCTGAAAAGTATCTTGAAAAGGGTTGCCAGGGTTATGTGGTGTTTTTCTCTGTGCAAGGGGAAACTAGCGAAACCTTGAATAATATACCCGTAGTAAATGAATTTCCTGAGGTGTTTCCGGATGATTTGAGCGGATTACCTCCAGAAAGGGAAGTTCAATTTCCAATCGATATGTGCCTGGAGCTGGCTCTATATCCAAGGCCCCATATCGAATGGCCCCAAATGAAATGGCGGAGTTAAAGAAACAAATAGAAGACTTGCTTGAAAAAGGGTTCATTAGACCCAGTGTGTCGCCTTGGGGAGCTCCAGTGTTGTTTGTAAAGAAGAAAGATGGAAGCCTTCGGTTATGTATCGATTATAGAGAATTGAACAAGGTTACTATTAAGAACAAGTACCCTCTTCCCCGAATCGATGACCTTTTAGATCAACTATCCGGTTCGTGTGTATTTTCGAAGATTGATCTAAGGTCAGGGTATCATCAGCTACGAGTAAAAGCAGAAGATGTTCCAAAGACTGCTTTTCGGACCAGGTACGGTCACTATGAGTTCTTGGTGATGCCATTTGGGCTAACCAATGCGCCTGTGGTTTTCATGGATTACATGAACCGTATCTTTCGACAATATTTGGATCAGTTCGTTGTTGTGTTTATCGATGACATTCTGATATATTCCAAGAGTATGGAGGAGCATGAGCATCATTTGAGAGTTGTATTGACTACATTGCGTGAGAAACAACTATATGCTAAATTGAGCAAGTGCGAGTTCTGGCTATCAGAAGTGAAATTCTTAGGCCATGTTATCTCGCAAGAAGGGGTCTCTGTGGATCCCAGTAAAGTGGAAGCAGTACTGGACTGGAAGAGGCCAGAATCTGTGGCGGAAATACGCAGTTTTCTGGGTCTTACTGGTTATTATCGGAGATTTATCCAAAATTTCTCCCGTATTGCGTTGCCGATGACCAAGCTCACAAGAAAGGATCAGCCGTTTGTGTGGGATGAGAAATGTGAAAACTGTTTTGTGGAGCTGAAGGAGAGGTTGACTACGGCACCTGTGTTGATTTTACCCGATCCCAGTTTGACATACGTTGTGTATTCTGATGCCAGTGGGCAGGGATTAGGGTGTGTCCTTATGCAGCAGGGACGTGTGGTGGCCTACGCCTCTCGACAGCTCAGACCTCATGAATTGAACTATCCCACTCATGATCTGGAGCTTGCGGCCATTGTATTTGCTTTGAAGATTTGGCGTCATTACCTGTATGGTGTGACTGTGGAATTGTACTGCGACCACAAGAGTCTCAAATATCTGTATGATCAAAAAGAACTGAATATGAGACAGCGCCGTTGGATGGAATTGCTTAAAGACTACGACCTGGAAATAAAATATCATCCGAGTAAGGCAAATGTAGTCGCTGATGCTCTTAGCCGAAAGACTATGCTCGTTGCAGCTATGATGATACAAGAAAGGAAATTGATTGAAGATTTCCGTGATTTAAATTTGACAAATCAGATCATCTGTGCCAATTACACTGTTTCTCAAGAGGAGAGTGATCTAAGGGCGGAAATTGAAGAAGCTCAGAGTCAAGATGACTGGATACAACGCAATCTGACTCGAATCGAACAGGGAGAAGTTTCAGGCTACGACATATCGCCTCGTGGATTGGTTCGTTACCAGAAAAGAGTCTGCGTTCCACTTAAGGCAGAGTTGAGGCAGAAGATTCTAGATGAGGCACACAAGAGCCGATATACTCTTCATCCTGGTATGACCAAGATGTATCAGAATCTGAAATCGGTGTATTGGTGGCCGGGTTTGAAGAGTGACGTGACCAAATATGTTGTAAGGTGTCTCACTTGTCAGAAAGTGAAAATCGAGCACCAGAGACCGCCTGGTTTTCTTCAGAGTCCTGAGATTCCGGAATGGAAATGGGAAAGTGTGACCATGGATCTGGTTGTCGGATTGCCCAGGATCAGGAATTTTGATGCGATCTGGGTAATTGTGGACCGATTAACAAAGTCAGCCCACTTCATACCAATCGATGCTGGTTACTCTCCGGATAAGCTAGCGGAGATTTATATCCGAGAGATTGTCAAACTTCATGGTGTTCCAAAAAACATCATTTCCGATCGAGATCCCCGATTCACTTCGAGATTCTGGAAAGCATTGCATGAAGCCTTAGGTACTCAACTGAGATTCAGTACGGCTTATCATCCTCAAACGGATGGACAATCTGAGAGAACAATTCAAACGCTGGAAGATATGTTGCGAGCTTGTGTTCTCGACTTTAAAGGAAGTTGGGATCGTTTCCTTCCACTGGCTGAGTTTGGCTATAACAATAGCTATCATGCGAGCATCCAAATGGCTCCGTATGAAGCGTTGTATGGAAGACGGTGTCAATCACCTTTGTGCTGGAACGAGTTATCCGAAAGGAAGCTTTATGGGCCAGATTTGGTTGATCAAACCTCAGCACAGATTTGGATTATTCGTAAGAGGTTACTTGCAGCGCAGAGTCGACAGAAAAGCTACGCTGACAAGAGAAGACGGCCTCTAGAGTTTGAAGTTGGTGACCATGTGCTTCTGAGAGTATCTCCTGTCACCGGCATTGGGCGAGCAATCAAACAAAAGAAGTTGAGCCCAAGATATATAGGTCCTTTTGAAATCCTTGAGAGGATTTGGCCTGTTGCTTATCGAGTAGCCCTACCCCCAAACTTGAGCAGACTCCACGATGTGTTTCATGTTTCCCAACTGAAGAAGTATCAACCGGATCCATCTCACATTGTCGAATACAAAGAAGTCGAGTTGCAAGACAACTTCACATATGCGATAGAGCCAGAACAGATCATTGATAGAGAAGAACGACGGCTCAGACACTGAAGCATTCCCTTTGTGAAGGTGATCTGGAAGGGAATGAATCAGAGGGAAGCAACTTGGGAAGTGGAGGCGGATATGCAAAGACGTTATCCAGAGTCTATGGGTCAAGTTGTGTGACAAATTTCGAGGACGAAATTTATTTTACGAGGGGAGAAATGTAATATCCCAAAAAGTGATTAAGGGCTAATGACTTTAAAAGTGGATATAATTATTGTTGAATAAACACTTTTGGAGAATGTGTGATGGGAATTTGGATATTTTAATGATTCCAATGGCTTCCTTGTGAAAATTCGTGTGGGGAGAGTGTTTATTGTGAAATTGGAACCATTGGGAACAAACGTGCAAAAGTTGAAAACTCTGTCCATTGAAACTCTGTACAGGGCAGCCAATTTGTATGGACGTTTTAAATATGCAAATGGTGTCTAAAAATTCTGAAATTTTCCAGTATTAAAGTTCACATGTCAAGCTTCAAAATGAACATATAATTTGTATCATTTTGATTTGTGACCTAGAGTTTTGGATTTTTGAAGTTTGCCCAGCGAAATTAATTATATTTTGGAACAGTATGCAAAGATTGAAATTCTGGGAATTTTGTGGTGATTTTCAGTAATGGTCAATATTTTTCCTATGAAGAGGACTTAAATATCTTTCATTTGGCTTTGGAATCACCTCATTTCTATTTTTCTAGAATTAGTTATGATTTTTCAAAGTTGGGCAGAAAATCTGCCAGAAAATCCGAAAATGTGAAATTAGAAATTATGACATCATCATGTGGTAAGGTGACATCAACATGGAATTAAAAGCAATTCCATCATCTTGATCAGCCATTCCCGACCCATTTCAGAGAAAAAAAAGACGTGAAGAGAGCTTGGAGAAAAGAGAGAAAAAGAGGAAGAAATCTCACAAGGTAAGCCGATTTCTCCGACGATCTAGCTCCTAACGCGTATAATTCCGACTCTAAGCTACTCCTCTTTATTCTTTAAGGTTGTGAAGCTCAAAATTTGGTGTTTCAAAGAGGCTAGGGTTCAGCCAAATTTGGGAAAAGCCAGAGGGAGCTTGAGGTAACTTCCAAACTTTCGTATATTGCTTATTCTGGCTGCTGTGGGCAATTTAATCGGTGAAATTTCGCCGGATTGCCATTGGTTTTAAATTTTGGAAATTGAGTTTCCTAAGGGTTATGCTGCCCAATTTTGGTTCAAATGGTAGTTATAACCTAATGTAATAGTGAATAAAGTGGTTAGGAGTAGAAAGGAACGCGTTTATGGAGCCAAAATCGTAAAACCCCAATTTTTCCAGGAGAACATGTATATTTCGGCCAAGGCTGTAAATGGGTCTTAGATTTGGATTTTCAATGATTTGATGATTCCATTGGATTCAGTGGGCGAAAATAGGTGGGGTTACAGTTGGGCACTTTTTCAAAAAAGGCCGAGAAAGCATAATTACGGAAACACCCCTAAAACCCTAAAAGTAGGGCTGCCAAGGGCAATTTCGTAATTTAACATTGAATTTGATAATTCCGAGTCCGGAAATGGATTCCTTGGGCGAAAGTATGTCAGGATAGCCCATGTCAAAATTTCAAGAAAAATCAGCCGGACCGGGTACGGCGGGCCCGAGCCGGGTCCCCGGGGGTATTTTTGTAAATTTTCATTATAGACTCATATAACCCCAAGTAACACTATGGAAGTGTCTAAATGGTGCATTTGGAATTGTAGGATTCGATATTTGCCGCCCTCGGGAGCCAACTGCGCCGAAGGACGTCAGGAAAGGACAAGGTAGTGACTCTCTCTCTCTCTTATACTTTGTGTAATGCACTGTATGTGTGTTGTATCACTGTTTTATGATGATTTCTGATGCTGCTGCGGTTACAGCTGGTGATAGCTGTCATTTACAGCGCAAGCTGTCGTTTACAGCGCAAGCTGTCGTTTACAGCGTAAGCTGTCGTTATTGTGATTACAACATAAGTTGTCGTGCTGTTGATTACTGATTACAGCGTAAGCTGTCATGATGTTGATTACAGCAAGAGCTGTCGTATTGTGTATACAGCCGTGAGTGCTGTCGTTTGTGGTGAAAACCATGTATCTGTGAATTACTGCTGCTGTTGCTGTTTGTGATTTATGTACACGCTTTGTGTTTATGCATTGTGTGAGTGGTTTGTTACTACTGAGATTCTCTCGAATCTCATTCTTTCCTATGACTAACATTTCAGACAGGGCGTATGGCTCAAGGGAGAAGCGGCCAACCCGGAGCAATTAGGACCCTTAGAGGTATATAGTTGAATTAGAAACGTTGGTTATGTATTTTGAACTCGGGATTACTGTATATTCTGAATCAGGAACACTACATTCGATTTTGGCTGCGTAATCCCCTAGTGTATACTTATAAACCTTCAGGTTTTATGCATAGAACCCGGGAGTTGCCGGGGATGCGGTTATACACTCTGATATGATTGAATGTATATTAACTGCACAGGTAATTATATTCGAATATTGAAATTGAGACCTGGATGGGAAAAAGAGTTTTGAAAGTTTTGTAAAAATTTTACTGTGAGACAGAAAGTTTAAAACGAGGTTAAAGCATCCAATGGTCTCTAATCCGATTTAAATATGTGTTATCGAATTATAATTACGTGTTTAAAGTCAGGGGGTTACAACCCTCACCCTCTTTCTTCGCCGGGGGTGCACACTGTAACACCCGAACTATTATTAGCTACTCAAGGCTATTGGCATAACAGTGCATATAATAATAATAGCTTACGCTGTAATCTCTATCTTGATACGACAACTTTTACTATAATCTCTATGCTCAATGCGACAGCTCTCATGGCCGTGGTGTAATAAAGACTGCAATCACCGCTATATACACAATGCAATAGCTTTCGCTATATACCCTTTACATAGGTGCCTTTTATTGTCATACCTCAGGAGGCTTCACTGGCAGTGACCACACGAAGGTTCGACCCCAAAGGGTAGTTGGTACTGTGACTCATAAAGAACATCTACTTCCATAATAAACGCATACTACAGATTCTAATTTTACGCACCGCCTTTTAGCCTTGGGTCAACACCGGTGCAACCAACCTGGTGGCTAGCCATGTTAGCCATGCTGGGGTAGTACCATCAGAATAGAAAACCCCCGATCGTGTAGTCGAATTCGCCATCAGCTGAACTAGCTCTACTCTGCTGCCATAACACACCTCAATCGCAGCTTGTTCACAATTGTCACACCCCACCCTGCTATCAGCCTCAATCGGTAACCCTACCGAATGGGCTCCATCGGCAGCCTCAACCAGCAACCCAACCAAGGCACCAGAACTCCCCTATAAAGAAGAACGACTAAACACACAATACACAATCATATCAAGCTGGAATCGAGTATAATCAACACCGATGCTATTTTACTTTATAATTCATACTATACTGCAAGCTCATACTGCCTCGAGCTTCTACTCGGCGCAGTTTTCAAACTCATCACAATACCACGCTTCCGCTGCCCACTCTTATGTCTTTCTCCACATCTGTGCTTTCATAATGTCAGGGTGATTTAATAGGAGTCTCGTAGGAATCTCCCACTACACCTGACCATACTCACAATCTGTGCTAAATCTTGGCCTGATTCAACTCGAATTATTCAGAGCCATAACCAACAAATATTTAAGAACATGGGCTCTCATAGCTCTACTCTATGATTCAACGTCACGGCGACTGCTCTCTATGGTACATTATCACGGTGGCTGCATACTAGGGTTTATCATCACGACGGCTTTCACAAAGTTCACAAAATCATATAGTCAATCCCCCGTAAACTCCGCCATGGGAACCCCCCATGCGGCCGCAGGTGTAAGACACACAGATAGCCTTTCAGCTCACTCAGACATATCCCCTGTATTCCACCGCCCCGAAGGCACGGTCCTCCCACCAAAACATTGATAGGCCGCAGGTGAAGATTTCATAAAGAGCCTCTCCGATCAGATGTCACCGTAGGTAGCCCTCTCTGATCAAGACTTCCCGTAAGTAGCACTCTCCGATCAGAATCCTCCATAGATAACTTTCTCCCTGTGCTAGGTTAACCACCTGCAACCTCAAGATACCTTATATACATTTCAATTCAAACCCAGTACCATACCCTGGTACCACAAACCATCCAGGTCAACTCAAATTCCTAAGAATCAACCCAGCAATTGAGCCTGATCCTTGGATCACAAATCATTCTCAACCTTAGTTGAACCGGAAATCACTTCCCTCATTTCCACGAAGCATCTTTAACTTCTACATAAATTCAGATATCTCTGCTAGCCTAAGGCACACCGGTCCCCTAGGTCTTAAGGGCTTTACACGCACAAGCTCAGTATGACATCACTACATGTAACATCATACCACCTAGGGTTTCTCACCCAACATCAAGGTGCTCATGACACCTAGAACTTCAATATCAAATACCTTGGAAACCATTTTCTGAGGTTTTCAAATCAGATGATGAGTTTGATTACCTCCACCTCTGGGTTTACACCTCAAATTCTTGGGTGAATCATACTGACTCACCACATCCACAACACAATAATGTATACACACATTCCCTTAAACTCATATATCCACAAACAGCAAGGACATTAATGTGTATACCACAAACAAATCAAGTTACCCTCTAAACCTAAGGCAGCAACTAGTGCTACTATCCTAGCAAAATCCATATCTGCCAAGAACTTCAGTTCTGATACCAAAAATGTAACCCCCTGCCGTAATTAATATTCGGATTATGCAAATTAAGTGAAATATAGACCAATAACAATCAAATAACATTTTACAAGCCCATCTAACAGACTGGGTTTCCATAAACACATTTCAAAATCATTTAAAACCTGGTCTCACATTCACATTCTGAATACAATTACTACACGAAGATAAATCATATTTAAATATATCAGAGTACATAATATAATTCCCGGCCAAATCCTAGGTTCCGTATATTAATCAAAGTCTTACAGGGCATATTCGTCCCTACAAGTCCTCATATGGGGATTACACAAATCTATCTCATACACCTAAGCAAATCTCCATCCACATATACACAGCCAAATACAAATACATAATACTCCCAACTATGATAACCAATAACTAGAATGACAACCCGAAGGAGTCCTCGTCGTCCTTGGTGCCTGCTCCATCCTTGATCCACTACCCTGCCTGTAAGGTTAGTAGGGGAGAGTGAGATTCTAGAGAATATCAGTAGGACAACAATATCAATATGCATGTACGATAAATGTTTAAAGCATGACATGCTTGCATCACATAACTCATGCTTACACAATGAAAAATTTGTAAGCTCAATGCTTCAAACAACATACTGATGGTCATAGCATAAATTGAAACATAGCTTCAAATTACACATAATCATGCAAAGCTAAGACATGTACCAACACACTAGCATAAATATCGAATACATGCAGAAGAGATATGTTCCCTACACGCTTTCTATGTAAGCTCCAGCTTTGGCTGCTCACGATCAGAGCGAACACCAAACCCTATAACCAAAACAAAGACATAGGGTTAATCTCCTTTCCAATTCCTTAACTTTCAAACACTTAAGTTGGTTATCATTCATGACCTTTAGGTGGCTACTCAAAGCCTAAAGACAAGCCTAAAGGGTTGGGAAATACTTGACAAAAGACTATCTTTTGAATCCTCAAAATTCCCTTTTTGAGTGTAGCATTCGAGTGAAGATGACCTCACTCGAGTGATGGATACCTTTCACTCAAGTGATAACCTCAACACTCAAGTGATGCCTCATCAAGCACCCGAGTCCTACCGAGTAAAGCTCCAAAATTGCTTACCCGAGAGTATAGAAATCCCAGAGTCAAAAGTGTACTCGAGCACAAAGACCCTCATTCGAGTGATTACCAAACACTTGTGAGTACTAGCTCATACTCTTGCCAAACCAACTGAGAGTGACAACCCGAGAAGCGGCTCTTAGTGCACACCACATATTCACTCAAGTGAGCCATGGGGCACTCGAGTGAAGACCCACTTTACTCACAGGTAAGGAAGTGTACTCTTGCTTCTTCCATGAACAAGTGCAACCAAAACTGAAGGGAAAAGGGAAAATATGACACTGCACTTGAGTGAGACCCTTGTTCACTCGAGTGAGGCTCTATCAGAACCCAGAACACAGCAGATATCAGAACTTTCCCAACTTAACCCATATGTTTTCCAATAGTCCTAAAACTTTAACACAAAACTATTCCAACATAATTTTACACAAGGAACACATTGGAAACCTTAAAACATCCGATGGCATATTGTACATTACGACATCAGTTACATAATTATTATTGTTATTATGGCTTCTGGTGCTTACTAAACTGATTCCATAATTATTATTGTTATAGCATCTTAATTATGACATCGGTTGAATATACAACCAATGTCATATTGTACATTATGGCATCAGTTACACTTAAAATAGAAGCAAATTTATGTCACATAAATTATCACTTCTATTCCTTAAGTAACTAATGTCATATTGTACATTATGACGTCAGTTACACGTAAAACAGAAGCAAAATTACGTCACATGAATTATCACTTATGTTCTTCAAGCAATTAATGTGAAATAATGTAGTTAAATTAGTGTTTTACACTAGTGTATGACATATCAAGCAAAACAAGTATTCTATATTACTGGTCAGGCAAATAAAATGTGGTCTGTAGTACTCAAAGGAAAAAAGGCCGTTGACATTAATCAGGAAAGTTGTTCAATGAATGATCTTCTTGAGACTCCTTATATTTTAGGGGTCTACCAAAATTGAATGAAGAAGATGAAGCAGACAATAAATATGGCACAAGAAACGATCATCATAAAGGGATATGGGATGATATCCCTTTATAAAACTACTTTGAATATTAATTAGCTAAAATAAATATCATGAACTATATTTGAATTATGTATATTGTTATTGGTATATATAAAACTACTTTTTTTGATGTTGTTAAAGGAAAACTTTTTTTGATCCTCTTGAGTAATGTTTATAGGTGAAATCCTGGAAGTTGCGTGTGATACAATCTTGTGCCTGGCTGGCCTATAGAGCATCCATGAAGTGTTCCAATTAGGCTATGGATACTAAAGGTATTTGTTATGAGCCTTCTTATCTATCCTCTTCTATGGTTAAGGTATCGTATTGTATATAATTAGTTGGCTTGTCAATATTTAGCTCTAGGTGGAATTGTATTTTTAGTCTGAGGTGCAAGTAACTTGATCATTGTGGTTTCTATTGGGATAGTTTCAATCTTGTATGTGATGTATTTGTTAGAGAAGTTTATTATTCTGATATTAATTTTTTCAATGTGGTTAATTTGCATGTAGTTAACAATGATGCTCTCCATTCCATTTCAATGTGGTTAATTTACAATGATACTTTGTGAATTCCTTGTGATTTGCTCAAATGGAAACTGAAGGAAAATGTTGATCTGTATAAGATGTTTGTTATAATGTGTAAGAGAAGAATTTATTTTGATGTCGTTGAAATGGCTACTTGCTGAGTAAAATATTTTAACAGGGGAAATGGCTTGCTGGGTAAATGTTTTAAACGGAACAATTTTTTTAATGAAAAATCACCTTTTTAGACCGGTTGTGAAAACAACCGGTCAAAAAAGTATATTTAAGACCGGTTGTCTAAAAAACCGATCTTAAAAGTATTACTTTAAAACCGGTTTTTTAGACAACCGGTCTAAATATTCAAACTTTTAGATCAGTTGTTTCGAAAACAGGTCTAAAAGGTTGAATTTTTAGACTGGTTTCTTCGATAACCGGTCTAAAAATAATTATTTTAAGACCAGTTTTATAAATAACTGGTCTTAAAACTGTTTTCAAGACCGGTTCCTTAACCGGTCTAAAAAGTAGCAGACTTTTAAGACCAGCTGTATCAAGACTTCATCCAAAACCGATCCAAAATGTTGTTTTTAACCAGTCTTAAAAGTGATTTTTTCACTAGTGAGAGGATTAAGGTTTTGGAGATTACCTCTTTATTTCTTGGCTTCTCTCTCTAGGCGTCACTGTTCACTCTCTCTTCGCTCTTGATTTTTCTTGCTACAAACCATGTTCATGAAGATATGAAGGCTAGAGGAGGTTTTCCATGGACTAGCATACAACAACACTTGAGTTTCCATTATCTTACCTTAGATTTTTGGCTTGAGCTTACTCTTCTTGCTTCTCTTGTTCTCACTTTCGTATGGTCCTCTCTCTCTCTCTCTCTCTCTCTCTCTCTCTCTCTATTTTGGTTCAGTTGGCTGTAAATAAAGAAAAGAGAAAGAGAAAAAGCCATATAAAAATATCCTCCTTCATCCTTCTCACTTATTGTATTTTATTGTTAAATAAACACATGCCAAATTAGTATAGATTATCATATTTTTCCCTTCCCAAATCACTTGGCAGAAAAATACATGTTAGGAGGGAGTAATATTTGTTTTCCAATTGGCTTAATTATCCTCCTCCACATATATTTATTTTGAGTTGAAATTGTCAACTAATTGTCATCATTTCATTTTCTTTTGACTATTGCCAAAAATTTCTCCAAATTCTAATAAAGCCCCAATCAATTATTTTTCCCTTCTTTAATCTCTTTTTGGATGAAAAATGAGTAAATAATAAGGGGAAAATAAATGCCTCTTTCTTAATATGGCAAATTACAATTTTGCCCTTACATTTTGTGATTTTCGCACAAACTGGCAGAATTTTTATCAAACTTTGAAAATTTATATCTGTATGTATAGATGTTCAATTGATGTAGTTCTAAAGGCTATTTGACCCTTATTAAGTCTAGTTTTAAGGAAAAATATGTTCCTTAGCCAAATGATCATACATCATTCCCTGAATTATCATTTTTGGCTGCTGCCACAAAAATTTGCCAGTTTCAATTAGCTAACTTCGAAAATAGATAACTCTGTGTATAGCTCAAAATAACCTATATGACCTATCAAATTGAAGCTTGATAAGTATAATTTTATTCTGGAAAATTTCATAGGCATTGGGCATCATTTTCCTATTTAAAAATATCACACAACAAGACTTCTACATGAGGAAACTCACTGGCAACAAATTCAAATGTTTACAATTTGTGTTCTAAACATACTCTTGTTGTGTGTGACCACTAATTACCTTATTTTATCATTTCCCATGCTCTTTAATTCACCATTTTATTCCCTATAATATAAAGAATGTTGGGTGGATCAAATTTGGGATGTTATAACCATGGTGTGTCTCCTTGTGTCTTCCACTCCTCCATTTATAGATAAATGGGGTGTAAAAATTTCCTTTTGTTAGGCATGAATCTTGACTTTAAGCTACCAATGTTGACCTTGTGGCAAACATACTTCTTGATTGCGGCCAAATTTTGATAGTCAAAACAGTGGATTTTCACTTTTTTGTCTTCATAAAAGTTTTAGATCTGGATCTTATCTTGAAAAGGCATTTGAGTGCTCCCCATTTCAACATTTGCAACTCAAGTTATGGTCAAATTAATGGGAAAAGTTTAGACTTAGACAAATCCACATTCTCAACTACCAAGTAAAATTTGAAACACTTAAAGAAAGAACTTGGTTTTGCCCTCAACTTCAAAGTTGTAAGGATTTTTCTTAGCTTTTTATCCATACAACGAGAATCCCAATATGACATCTAGAGCTCTAGATATTGCCTGAAAACTAAAAAAAGGTTAAAATTTAGTAATTTTAGATAACTTCTGTTTATGCCAAAATCTTTATTTATTTATCAATTACACTCAAATTCATTAAATTAAGCTCAAGTATCATCCAAAAAATATCATATAAGGGAAAATAAATATGCAAATATTTTACTTATCAGTATGTATCTGAAATGTGAAGTCAAATTTTCTTCAAGTATGGGCGTCGAGTCTGATTATTCAGGCTTCACAAATATTTACGCCTTAGCCCCTGCAACATGCTTCTCTTCGCAATAAAGTCACCCAAGTCCCTGTGAACTTTGTCTAATTCTCTGTTTAGTCCCTTTTTCTAATTTTTAGCTTCATGACTCAAATTTCTCCCAAGTTTCCTACAAAATAGATCATCATAATGTGGTATCCTTATTCCACAAATCAAATATTTAGGGGAAATCATAAATGTACAATTATGACTTTTCAAACTACATAGCCACTCTTATCATAATTAATCATAAACAATGCATTTCAAGCATGATTATCCTAATAAAATCCCTAAATGAGCTATGAAAAAAATGTTAAATCTTTATTGATCATAGTACTTGAACACTTGTAGATTTTCAGCCGATGAGAGACAATATAATTATAAAGGCACTTAAGGACTCAATTGTATATCAGACATTTTTAAAAACTAAATTAGTTCACTCACAGATTTCCAAAAGGTGTTGAAATAACTTCACTTGAGTGAAAAGAAAATAGAACTCGAGTGCTATCTTAATCTCTTGAAAATCAATTCTAGAGACAAACAAAACTTGCAAGTTTTGAGCTAGTGAACCATTTTAGCAAACATCACTCGAGTGAAAATATTTGGAACTTGACTGATCTAGTAAATTTCCAAAAAATAATTTAGTAACCCATAGAGAACTTGACTGATATACTAAATTTGCTAGAACTCAAGTGATTTAACGATGTAACTCGAGTGACTTCTGATAGCAAACATGTTCATATTTTCAAAAACAATTTTTAATCCTACAAAACACTACACCAAAGGTTTTTTATCACCAAAATAATGGATTTTAGTGTTCTCTCCCCTTTTTGAGAGTGATAAAACTCAAAGTATTTCGAAAACAAAGATTACTAACTATCATAAGACAAGATATCAACATAACACTAAAGATTCACTTTCATTTGCACATGTCAAAATATAATTACATCAAAAGGCTCTATACAATCAAATTTGACAATAATGAAGTAGAGAATAAGTAAGTCAGTGCCAACATATAAGAAAACATGAATCTTTAGTGCCAACTGTCACACCCCACTTCCAGCCAGGCCACACATGGACCCCGTAAGAGGTGGACTCACAAGAGTTCCTCGCTCCCCAAGCGAGATTTTTCGACTCCGCAGGGATCGAAGCCACTACCTGGGGGTAAGTAGCGCCTCATGACAATCCCCACTACCATTGAGCTAGTAGCATGGTTCGGCAAGCGCTCGTACTTACCCCCAGGTCGAGTGTTCGAACCGTGCGGAGGCGAAAGAAACCACGCAAGGGGCGTGGGAGAATCCTGTGAGTGGCACGCTCGTGCCCTTAGAGACGCTTACGGCCCTGAGGGGTGTCTGGAAGTGCGTGCTCCCTGGGACGGGGTGTTACACCAACCATACAGTCATCAACCAGCTGAGAGCTATATCTAGAAGGGAACAGCGCCGCACACAGGGCATCACGCATACAATCATCTTGACGATCATCTTCTTCTTCCTCCCTTCCCCTTCTTGTGTCACCGGCGGCACAGCTCCTCTCTCCACCATTGTCGCCGGTGACCTGCTTGAACGTGAGGAGAGATCGGGAAAACTGAGATGTGGGCGTGAGTGTGGGGGCGCCGTCTGTGGGAAGGAGAGAGCTTAAGAGAGAGAGAGGGCCTCCATCAACCACCAACATCTTCTTCACCATCGCCGACCCTCCCTCAATCTCTCATCACCTTTTATCGGACCATCATCGCCTACCACCACTGTCTCTCTGTCTTTTTGTTCCCTTAACCACCATCATATTAAGTTTCTCGCTCTAGAGCTCTGATTCAAGATTCCAGTAAGGTTCTGTAACTTCCAGTGACAGGTTTGAGTTTTCCGGTAAAGTTTAGCATTTTCCAGCAAGAATTCTTAGATTCCGGTGATCAAATTCCAGATTCCGGTGGGTGTTCAAATTCTGAGCTGTGATTATATTAAAGAAATGAGAGGCTAATCTTGTGCTTCTTGGCAGTGGGGAAATGTACTTGAGCTTATTGGACTACAAAGGGGAGTTTTGTTATCATTCCATTAGTCTAGAATTACATATTTGAATTGCCTAGTTTTAGGAATTTTTATATGTGATTCTGGAACTGAGATTGATGTTAATTGTCTTTATTGGTTTGATATTTGTAATTGGATTGGATTTTTGTGGCTTGTCAAATTTATATATATAGTTCCTTATTGATTCAATGAAATTGTGCTTTCTACATGTTATTGTTAAATTGTATAATTGAATTGATTCAATTGAGTGTCGTGTTATCACATTCATATCAAGAGGAAGCAAGTTATATTTATCCATTTAAATTGCACATTAAGTGGTTTTTAACAATATCTCAAGAAGTAATAGTTAGCTATGTTTGTAGGAGCTACTATTAATTGAGATTATTGGACTCAAGTATTATTTTGAAGTTGCTCTTAAGACTTAATGAATTCTTAACTCCCATAATATTTTTGAGCAAGGATTGGCGTTTTCTTCATTACCAAGAGCATTCTTTATTGATATTTTCTACTACATACCATTCCATTCAATCTTATCCATCCCATTTTTATAAGAAAAATACCAAAAACAATATATTAGCATTTTAATTAAATTTCATCTTTCTTTTAATTATTAATTTCAAAATTCCAAATATCATTTTCCCCTTGTTTTAATTGCATTTGCATGATAATTAGTTTACTTAGGTAGTTCAATAAAGGCTCCTCAAGTGAGATGACCCGAGTGTTGCATTGTACTGCAATTCTTGGATTAAAAATATTTTGCATTTGATCCCAAGGCGTAAAGACACGGTCAAATCAATGGCGCCATTGCCAGGGAGCTAAGTCATTGGCTTCCTAGGTAATGTAATTGTCAAATTCACTTTTGACAAAGTGTTTCTCGAGTTGAGCTTGTTAGTTTTGTTTTTTTGTTTTTACGTTTTTCATTGCATATAGTTTAGGATTTATGCATTTAGGTAGTTTGCATAGCATTCATTGCATTATTTTGACTTGGTAGCTTCTGTGTGGTGTTGTTGCATTCAATTTCATATGATCTTGAGCTCACTTGTTTGAATTCACCATGTCTCCAAGTTAATTTAAAGCATCTTGCATCTTTTGTCATTTTGAAATCCTTTTCCCCTTTTTCATTTGCATTTGTATTCTCTTAGATTCTTTTTCTTAGTTTTTCATAGTTTATAGTTAGATAATCCTCTTGTGATTCATTGAAATTTATTGTGATCGAATTCTCATGGCTTGGTTTAATGGTAATCAAGATTTACCTTTCCAATCTTACTCTTCTGTAGCAGATTCGACTGAAAGGAAAGAGTCCATCTCTGAAAGCATCCATGCTATTCAACAAACATTGTAGCTTCTTCAAGGCAATTTGGGATGTCAAGATAGTCCAATTGGTGAAGAATGTAATGGTCCATTCCACTCTCCATATCATGAACAATACCAACAGCCTTCATTCCAATCTCATTACCCACCATACCCACCCTATAGATCATACCATGAACCTTCTCCGCCACCAAACAACCCATATCATGAGCCTCACTCTAATCCTCCATCATAAAACCACATGATATATCATGACCCTTCTCCTTCATTCCATTCCACTTTCCAACCATACCATCCACCTCATGAGCCTCTCTACCCACCATTTCCACAATCTTATAGACCTCATTCCCAACCATGTGAGCCACACTAAGAACCGACCATTGGTGAAGTCATTCAAGAGTTTCAAAACCAAATCACTCAAACTATCAATGAAGAGCAGTCCAACAAGGACACATTTCTCATCAAATGAAAGTGATTTAAGAGTTTTAAACTCAAATGGATGGTCATACTAAAGAGTGGCAATCACAAATGGACATTCTTCTCAACAGGATGGAACAACAAGAGAAAGAAAGTGAGAGATTGGAAAAGAAACTTGAATGTCTTACTCAGTAAGCACAAATGTTGAAGAATCCCTAAGAACATCCTCCTTCCACATCCTTCCAAACACATGAAGTGGAGCATATATAAGAAAGCACTGAGGAGCTGGAGGAAGCACAAAAGGCTTCTAAATGCCATACTCCACCAGAGAATCACCCACCACCTACCCTTCCATATGAATATAGTGTTTTTGAGTCTTATGCTATTGAATTGAATTTGAAATCAATCCTTGTCATCCCAACTGTTGATGATCGAGTGCATGCCTTAAGAGAAGCAAATAACAAGTTGGATACCGAACATCAATGCTTATTAGATACTGCATGGGAGTCTGGCACTTTGAGGTGGAAAATATATAAGCTCAATGAAATAGTAGATCTCTCTAACACTATCATACATCATATATGGTGGAAGCAATCTGGAGGTGAAGAGGGAGCTCCAATCTTTTCAAAGTTGCATGTCAAGCAGGAGGGCAATGCTGAAAATGTTCTTAAGCTCACTCAACTCCAATCCTCTCCGAATTTGGAGTCTTATGAAGTGCCATCTCACATTGAAACCAAGCTGGAGCAACCTGACATTCTTTGCTCAGAAATTCAAGAGCAAGAAGTTAAAGCTCATGAGCCAAATGCCACTTCACAAGTGGAAGACTTCAAACCTTTGGTGCCTATTCCCACACAAGCATATGAAGTAGAGCAAGTTCACAAGAGCATTGAAGAGGCTTCTCTACCATTCAGTAATGATCCTATCCTTATAAAAGTAAACTCTCCTACTCCTTTAACTTGTAAAGCAATTAATGATTTGAGTAATGATGAGGTGGATGAGGAAATCATTGTTGAATCCCCTTAAATGTTTGAAAATGTAATTGCTCAATCCATTGGTTCAAGTAGTAGGCTTCTCTTCATAGTACCAAGGATGATTACGCTCAATTGGATGATATATCTTCATGTTCTTGTGCTGAAGATCATATTTGTGTATATTGTTATCATGAAAAATGCCACTTGCTTGTTGAGTTTAGAAAGAAAGCATTATGCAAAGTGGTTGATTCTACCATTAATCATAATGCATCCTCTTGTACTATTGATGATTGTAAGCATAACACTTGTGAACATGTGGAATCTTGTATGAATGCCACTGTGGTTGATGTGAGTGATAAAGACCATAGCCTAGACAAAGATCTTTCTCTTGATTCCAATGACTTACATGATAGTTTCATATGGGAAGATTCAAATACTTTGATTGATGATTTTACAAATGAAAATGATTCTTTCCATATGATTCTTTCTTGTGATTTGCCACCCGATATAGAAAAGGAAAATAAGACTTTTGAAAGTTCAAAAGCTTTAGGCGGTAATCATTGTTAGGATCGGCAGGCATAGCGGAAGAATTTTAAAATTTTCACCGATCCTAATCGAGGATCTATCAACGGCGTTTAAACCAAGTTGGAAGGATTCATACCTTTTGATGATTTAGAGTTTTCGCGATCTCAGGAGCCAACACGTCAGGTCCCCTCCCTCTATCGGTATCCACACGAATGCTCTCTTATCGAGACTGCGTGCTAGCGCCTCTAATGTCTCCTAGGGTTTTACTTGCTGCTCTCAATTCTCATGTGCATATGAATATATCTGCTCTATCAAGTTTATAACTTATGAGGGCTATTTTCAAATTTCAAAATTAATCATCATTAATTTCGAAATTAATTAACAATTAATTATCTTAATGAGATCATTAAATAAATTCAGTTTAAATTAAATCTGTCCAACAGTTTTAATTTAACCTATTTATTTAATCCAAATCAAAAAGCCATTAGATTTAAATTATCTTCATAAATTAAATCTGAGATACTATATCTCTATCATGTTAGTTATTAAATTTAATATATCTTAATAAATTAAATTTAAAACTAACACAATATAATAATATCATATAATATATATATACATATATATATATATAATATATATTTCAAAAATATATATATAAATATAATATTATTAATGAATTTTATATTATATATATATATAATTCGTCCACCCTAAATTAAACATTATCTCGTGTTGGGTCATTCTTGTGTGCGACCCTGTAGGCCCATATGAAGTTGGCAGTAGGCCAATAACCATACTAACCCAAAAGTCGCAAGCGGCCTCTAGCAAGACATTACGACTACCTAATACATATAAGGATCATTATCACGATGCAACCTGTCATACAACCATGTCACGTCCCTTTTGTCACATGATATATCGATCAAGGATAAGGCATGGATAATGTCATCCTCTTGTTCCTGACCATTACTTTCTCGATTCCTGAGTAGCCTGATAACAGAGACAGAAACCCCTTTCATCTTAATATGGCCATACATTTCTCAGACTCACTCATCGAGGGGCCCAGTAATATCTCTCTACTAATGTGAGGGACAAATTCCATCTTGATCATTCATATTCCTCTGCATGAAAAACCATCAAGCCCGATCGTAGCCTTTATCATCACCCGGTCAAAAGTGAATTTTGACTAGTTCAAAGCTTAGCAACTCTCATGTAGAAATCCATGATGACCTCAGGTCTAAGGGCATTGTGACGTGGTTATACATGAGAAAAGCTTATCACTTGATCCATGTAGCTTTCTCATAGTGGGTCAGTCTAGCACCTTGTACTCTTACAAGTGCCTAAGACATTGATTCATATCTCCATATCTTATCAAAGTCATACTGATCTTGTTTCATCTCTGCTCCCGCATAGATGACCGACCAGGGACATTTTAAGACAATCTTTATGAATTATCCAAGAATACAATTATCACAGTTAACATGCAAATAATATGATAACAGAATCGAGAAATTTCATTAAAATAATAATGTTCAAAGTATAATGATTGGCCCTTAGGGCACAATTTCCAATATCCTCCCACTTGCTCTAGGTGCAATCATTAATTTGCCTAATTCCCATTGCCCTAACATGACGCTCATGCTTTGCCTATGCAAGTGGCTTAGTAAGAGGATCAGCAACATTATCTTCTCCTGCTACTTTGCATATCTTTATATCACCTCTATCATTGATTTCTCTAATAAGATGAAATCGCTTGAGTATATGCTTGGTCCTTTGATGTGACCTAAGCTCCTTAGCCTATGCAATAGCACCGCTATTATCATAGAATAAATCTATTGGATTTGAGATGGTAGGCACCACCCCTAGTTCAGTAATGAATTTTCTGATCCAAACGGCTTCTTTAGCTGCATCTGATGCTGCTATATACTCAGCTTCTGTTGCAGAATCTGCTATAGTGCTCTGCTTAGAGCTCTTCCAGCTTATTGCTCCACCATTCAGGAGCAATACATATCCAAATTGCGATTTAAGGTCGTCTTGGTTAGTTTGGAAACTTGCATCTGTGTAACCGGTTACGTAGAGCTCATCATCCAATCCACCATAGACCAAAAATAAGTCCTTAGTCCTTCTTAAGTACTTCAGGTTGTGTCATATACACATCCTCAAGCAGCTTTCCATTAAGGAAGGCTGTTTTGACATCCATCTGCCATATTTCATAGTCATAATATGCTGCAATGGTAAGAAGGATTCTGATTGATTTGGCCATTACAACTGGGGCAAAGGTTTCATCATAGTCTACACCATGAGTTTGAGTGAATCCTTTTGCAACCAGTCGTGCCTTGAAGACATTTACATTGCCATCCATGTCAGTTTTCTCCTTAAAAACCCATTTGCACCCAATGGTTTTTACACCTTCAGGTGGATCGACTAAGGTCCATACCTGATTGTCATACATGGATTGCATTTCAGACTTCATGGCATTTAGCAATTTCTCAGAGTTTGTTCCCATTGTGGCTTCTCGATAGGTGGTGGGCTCATTTTGCTCAATGAGCAACACATCACGGCCTTCAGTAATCAGAAATCCATATCTCTGAGGCTGATGTCATGTCCTATCAGATCTTCATGGACCTTGTGTTACTTGAGGAGGCTCAGCAACTTGTTGTGAGTCTTCTCTAATTTCCATCTATGGTTCTGTACCATCTTGTTGCTCTCGAATTTCTTCAAGATGTACGTCGCTCCCACTGGTTGTTTTAGAGACAAACTCTCTTTCTAGAAACTTGCCATTTCGAATAACAAACACTTTGTTATCGGTGGCATTGTAGACATAGTATCCTTTCGTTTCTTTAGGATACCCCACGAAAAGGCACTTTATGGATCTGGGCGCTAATTTATCAGAGGCTTATTGCTTAACATATACCTCACATCCCCAGATCTTGAGAAAAGATAAACTTGGTTTCTTTCCAGTCCATATCTCATATGGTGTCTTTTCAATTGCCTTAGATGGAACACGATTTAGTGTGAACGCAGCTGTCTCTAGGGCATGTCCCCAAAAGGACGGTGGAAGATCTATTTGACTCATCATAGATCAAACCATATCTAATAGTGTTTGATTCCTCCGTTCAGAAATGCCATTCCATTGTGGTGTTCCTGGAGGAGTCAATTGTGAGATTATCCCACAACTCCTAAGATGGTCAATGAATTCTTGGCTCAAATATTCACCACCTCGATCAAATCGAAGTGCTTTAATTGTTTTTCCAAGTTGGTTTTGTACTTCATTTTGGAATTTTTTGAACATTTCAAAAGATTCAGATTTATGTTTCATTAGATAGATATAGCCATATCAACTAAAGTCATCTAAAAATATAATGAAGTAGACATAACCTCCTCTAGCAGCTATATTTAATGGTCCACATACATCTGTATGTATGAGGCCCAATAATTCAGTGGCCCTCTCACTGTGCCCAGTAAAAGGTGCCTTAGTCATCTTTCCTAATAAGCAAGATTTGCATGTATCATATAATTCAAAATCAAATGAGTTTAGAAATCCATCTTGATGGAGTTTAGAAATGCGTTTCTCATTTATGTGGCCTAGACGACAATGCCATAGGTAGGTCAGATTCAAATCTTTTGATTTTATCCTCTTAGTAGTTACGTTATAGATATTCCCATTATTAGGATGTTCCAAATTTAATATATAATGACCAACATGCAAATCACCATCAGCATAGAAAATGCCATTATGATAAATAGAACATTTACCATTCCTAGTCATGGAAGTATAACCTTCCTTGTCCAAATAAGAAAGAGAAACAAAGTTACTACTCAAAGCAGGAACATAATAGCAATTGTTCAAAACTAACAAAAGCCTACTGGGCAGAACTAATTCATAAGTGCCTACGGCTAAAGCAGCAACTCTTGCTCTGTTTACAACTCATAGGTCCACCTCGCCCTTCTTTAGCTTTCTACTGTCCTTTAGACCCTGCACATTTGTACAAATGTGAGAACCACATGCAGTATCTAATACCCATGTAGAGGAAGTAGAAAAATGAATGTCTATAACATAAATACCTGAAGTGATAGCCTCGCTATCCTTCTTGTTCTTTTTTCAGATCTTCCAGGTAGAGTTTACAATTCCTCTTCCAATGACCGGGTTCATTGCAGAAGTAGCAGACTCCTTCCTTTGGAGGCTTTGCCTTCTTGGGTGTAGGCTTGGTTTCTGGCTTGTTTGACTCTTTGGTCTTACCACCTGAGCCATTACCCTTCCATTTGCCCTTCCCTTTCTTTTTCACACCCTTTCCTTTCTGAACCATCAAAACTGTGCTAGGCTTTTTCTTAATGCTTTGCTCAGTAGTTTTGAGCATCCCATGCAGCTCAGAAATTGATTTCTCCATGTTGTTCATGTTATAGTTCATAACAAACTAGTCATAACTCTCCGGGAGTGAGTTGAGGATCAAATCCATAGCTAACTCCTGGCTCATGGGAAATCTAAGCCTCTCAAGGTGATCAATATAGCCTTTCATCTTTAACACATGAGTACTAACTGATGCACCTTTAGCCATTTTGCAGGAATGTAAGGCCTTTGTGGTCTCATACCTTTATTGCCTTGCCTATTGCTGAAACATTTCCTTGAGATGTACAATCATCTCATGAGCCTCCATGAGTTCCAGATCTCTTTGGAGCTCTGGAACCATTATGTCAAGCATCAGGCAACCTACATCTACAGAGTCATCCTTATGCTTTATGTAAGCATCTCTCTGAGCTCTTGGAGCATTGGCTGCAAGCTCCTCAGGAATGGGTTGATTTCGGACATAAGTTTTTCTTTCCTACTTGAGAACAATTCTCAAGTTCCTGAACGAGTCAAGAAAGTTTGTCCCATTGAGTTTGTCCTTCTCAAGGACCGATCGCAACAAAAGTGTAGCAATATTACTAGTTGACATGATTCTACAATTAAAATATGCAAAGTTAGCTAGTAATCTCCCACTAAATTAACAACCCTCAATATAATAATTAGTGGGCTAAGATCCATATTTGGCTTAAACTTAAGTCCGCTTTGGTAAGACACTTAAATTCAAGTTATTTAGGTAGGTAACCTATTTACTAATTACATCACATGTAACTCTTAGATCTTTGTGGGATTTAATCATCATATGATCTGGCATGTTTAACCACATCTAATGTCTTGAGATTCAAAAACCGTTTTGTTAATCTCAATTAAGTCAAAACAATAATGAATATTATGAGCAGCACCATTACTCAAGCTTGTCTCATCAAGATAACTCAAGTGCATCCACTTTGGTGGTTTCCACAATTGAGCGATCTAGGTTTTGACAAGTATTCATTAATTGACGGTATTATGACTTAAGATTTGATTCAGAAGGCTTAATTAATCAGTTTTGTTTATATGGATGCAATCGTGGTCGTATCTCATACAAATAAATACATATAAATGTAAAAGTATTCATGCAATGATCTAATCAAAAGCATAATTTAAATGTGACACAACATGGCTTACCTAACCTAAAATCCTCCCAAGCCAATGAGAGGACTTTTCTAAATAAGAAAAGAAATACATTAAGAGAAACCTCGTTTAAACATTCGAGGGGAGTGAGATAAGAAGAGAATGTACACTTAGAGTATTTAGAGAAAGGCACGACACGCAGGACGTATTTAAACATTACAACCCTTTGTAAAATTCTAAAGCCATGTTGTTCACCATACCCAAACAAGGATAAATAATAAACCACAACAAGAATTGATACAATATGAAAAGCAATAAATGTTATGATCAGATTATATTGCACTACACAAAGGTGGTCACGGCGGTCCTACTAGTTCCAAGGGGTAGCGCCCCTGGAGCTTTTAAAAAAGGCACATTACATTTAAAAGAAATATTTGAAAATTTTAAATTTTTAAATTTCAGACCCAATTTTTCAAAACAAAAACAACAATGGCCAAGAACACTTCTAATCCAAATTGTCTTCCCCATAGTTCGGATCCCTATTACCTGAATAGATATCCGAACCTCGACCCGATTTGATTGCCGACAACTACGATCTTAGGTACCCTACCCAATTTCATGCTTGTTCAAAATGAAAATCACATACATGTTTCAAGATATACATGTTCGGAATTGATTTCATGCTTGTTCCAAAACGAGAATCACATACATGTTTCAAAATAGAAAACGAAACAATTTCAAGATTCAATTTAAAGGAAAATGAAAATCAACGGAATTACAAGATCACATCTTTCTAAATAATTTTGTTTCATATTAACCAAATCACATGCATATTCGAGGGTTTCTTATAAACATACGTACACATCCCAAATATATCACATGTATAAGAATCATAAACTCAATTTAAACGCACAATTGATTTGGCTCTGATACCACTGTTAGGATCGGCAGGCATAGCGGAAGAATTTTAAAATTTTCACCGATCCTAATCGAGGATCTATCAACGGTGTTTAAACCAAGTTGGAAGGATTCATACCTTTTGATGATTCAGAGTTTTCGCGATCTCTAAGAGCCCACACGTCAGGTCCGCTCCCTCTACCGGTATCCACACGAATACTCTCCAACCGAGACTGCGTGCTAGGGCCTCTAATGCCTCCTAGGGTTTTACTTGCAGCTCTCAATTCTCATGTGCATATGAATATATCTGCTCTATCAAGTTTATAACCTATGAGGGCTATTTTCAAATTTCAAAATTAATCATCATTAATTTCGAAAGTAATTAACAATTAATTATCTTAATGAGATAATTAAATAAATTCAGTTTAAATTAAATCTGTCCAACAGTTTTAATTTAACCTATTTATTTAATCCAAATAAAAAGCCATTAGATTTAAATTATCTTCATAAATTAAATCTGAGATACTATATCTCTATCATGTTAGTTATTAAATTTAATATATCTTAATAAATTAAATTTAAAACTAACACAATATAATAATATCATATAATATATATACATATATATATATATAAGATATATATTTCAAAAATATATATATATCTATATAATATTATTAATGAATTTTATAGTATATATATATAATTCGTCCACCCTAAATTAAACATTATCTCGTGTTGGGCCATTCTTGTATGCGACCCTGTAGGCCCATATGAAGTTGGCAGTGGGCCAATAACCATACTAACCCAAAAGTCGCAAGCGGCCTCTAGCAAGACATTACAACTACCCAATTTATATGAGGATCATTATCACGATGCAACATGTCATACAACCATGTCACGTCCCTTTTGTCACATGATATATCGATCAAGGATAAGGCATGGATAATGTCATCCTCTTGTTCCTGACCATTACTTTCTCGATTCCTGAGTAACCTGATAATAGAGACAGAAACCCCTTTCATCTTAATATGGCCATACATTTCTCAGACTCACTCATCGAGGGGCCCAGTAATATCTCTCTATTAATGTGAGGAATAAATTCCATCTTGATCATTCATATTCCTCTGCATAAAAATCCACCAAGCCCGATCGTAGCCTTTATCATCACCCGGTCAAAAGTGACTTTTGACTAGTTCAAAGCTTAGCAACTCTCATGTAGAAATCCATGATGACCTCAGGTCTAAGGGCATTGTGACGTGGTTATACATGAGAAAAGCTTATGACTTGATCCATGTAACTTTCTCATAGTGGGTCGGTCCAGCACCTTGTACTCTTACAAGTGCCTAAGACTTTGATTCGTATCTCCATATCTTATCAAAGTCATACTGATCTTGTTTCATCTCTGCTCCCGCATAGATGACCTACCAGGGACATTTTAGGACAATCTTTATGAATTATCTAAGGATACAATTATCACAGTTAACATGCAAATAATATGATAACAGAATGGAGAAATTTCATTAAAATAATAATGTTCAAAGTACAATGATTGGCCCTTAGGGCACAATTTCCAACAATCATTTGAAAAATTCTCTTCTTTCTTTCACTCTTTTACCTTCCATATCTTGTGATTGCATTGATGATGTGGTGTACCCCAACACTAAGTGGGATTCCGTACCTTCCACTTTGCAAATACAAGAGAATCTAACTGTTTGTTTGACTCCTACTAATGGGAGTGCCTTTGATTTCCTTGGATGGGATAGTTACTTGGAGAGTTTGGAACTTAATATGCATTTACTTCACTTGAAATCTCTCCATGTTTCTATTGTTAGATGGAATATTGCTATTTTCTTGGATCCTTTGCAGGCACATCTTGGAAAGGTTGTCAGAGGAACCAACATCCACCGTATATCCTTAGACCTCTTCTGATTGATCCTGAGCCACCTCCACCAAGGAAATCCAATGCGGGAGAAGTTATTTTTAAAGACAAATCCATGATTCTCATTAGGGATGAAAACCTCTCCTTCAAGCGACTCAAGATACTCTAACACAGGTTGTCTCTTTCCTCACTTGTTTTCCTCACTTAAATTCTGATACATCTTGGTCATACCAGGATGAAGAGTATATCGGCTCTTGTGTGCCTCATCCAGAATCTTCTGCCTCAACTCTGCCTTAAGTGGAACACAGATCTTTTCTGGTAACGAACCAATCCACGAGGCGATATGTCGTAGCCTGAAACTTCTCCCTGTTCGATTCGAGTCAGATTGCGCTGTATCCAGTCATCTTGACTCTGAGCTTCTTCAATTTCTGCCCTTAGATCACTCTCCTCTTGAGAAACAGTGTAATTGGCACAGATGATCTGGTTTGTCAAATTTAAATCACGGAAATCTTCAATCAATTTCCTTTCTTGTATCATCATAGCTGCAACGAGCACAGTCTTTCGGCTAAGAGCATCAGCGACTATATTTGCCTTACCCAGATGATATTTTATTTCCAGGTCGTAGTCCTTAAGCAATTCCATCCAACGGCGCTGTCTCATATTCAGTTCTTTTTGATCATACAGATATTTGAGACTCTTGTGGTCGCAGTACAATTCCACAGTCACACCATACAGGTAATGACACCAAATCTTCAAAGCAAACACAATGGCCGCAAGCTCCAAATCATGAGTGGGATAGTTCAATTCATGAGGTCTGAGCTGTCGAGAGGCGTAGGCCACCACACGTCCCTGCTGCCTAAGGACACACCCTAATCCCTGCCCACTGGCATCAGAATACACAACATATGTCAAACTGGGATCGGGTAAAATCAACACAGGTGCCGTAGTCAACCTCTCCTTCAGCTCCACAAAACAGTTTTCACATTTCTCATCCCACACAAATGGCTGATCCTTTCTCGTGAGCTTGGTCATCGGCAATGCCATACGGGAGAAATTCTGGATGAATCTCTGATAATAACCAGCAAGACCCAGAAAACTGCGTACTTCCGCCACAGATTCTGGTCTCTTCCAGTCCAGTACTGCTTCTACTTTATTGGGATCCACAGAGACCCCTTCTTGCGAGATAACATGGCCTAAGAATTTCACTTCTGATAGCCAGAACTCGCACTTGCTCAATTTAGCATATAGTTGTTTCTCACGCAATGTAGTCAATACAACTCTCAAATGATGCTCATGCTCCTCCATACTCTTGGAATATATCAGAATGTCATCGATAAACACAACAACAAACTGATCCAAATATTGTCGAAAGATACGGTTCATGTAATCCATGAAAACCGCAGGCACATTGGTTAGCCCAAATGGCATCACCAAGAACTCATAGTGACCGTACCTGGTCCAAAAAGCAGTCTTCGGAACATCTTCTGCTTTCACTCGTAGCTGATGATACCCTGACCTTAGATCAATCTTCGAAAATACACACGAACCGGATAGTTGATCTAAAAGGTCATCGATTCCGGGAAGAGGGTACTTGTTCTTAATAGTAACCTTGTTCAATTCTCTATAATCGATATACAACCGAAGGCTTCCATCTTTCTTCTTTACAAACAACACTGGAACTCCCCAAGGTGACACACTGGGTCTAATAAACCCTTTTTCAAGCAAGTCTTCTATTTGTTTCTTTAACTCCGCCATTTCATTTGGGGCCATACGGTATGGGGCCTTAGATATAGAACCAGCTCCAGGCACAATGTCAATGGGAAATTGAACTTCCCTTTCTGGAGGTAATCCACTAAGATCATCCGGAAATACCTCAGGGAATTCATTTACCACGGGTATACTACTCACAGGTTCACTAATCTCCCCTTGCACAGAGAAGAATACCATATACCCCTGGCAACCCTTTTCAAGATATTTTTCAGCTTTAGCCGTAGAAAGGAAATTCATACTACCATTTACAACTTCGACCCTCTGAGAAGCAGGATATACTATCCTCCTGTTCCCACAATCAAGCATCACATTATTTGCCGTTAACCAATCAAAACCCAAAATGACTTCTAATTGGTAAAGCGGCAGACAAATCAAATCCACAGTAGATTGGTGCCCTTCTAGAGTTATGACACAATTTAGACAAGCTTCTGTAGTCAAGGCCTTAACACCCATCAGAGTTGACACTATCAGATTAAATGGTAATTTATGCACATGCAATCCCAGGCGCTTCGCGCAATCATAGGAAATGAAGGAGTGACTTGCACCCGAGTCAAACAGAACTTACAATAAATAGCCACTAAGAAGAATTTTACCTTGTATCAACTTAGGAGATTTATGGGCCTCCTCGTGGGTCATAGCGAATACTCGGCCCTGAGTTTTCGGCCTCTGGTCTGGTCGTGGCTCTTTGCATTCGACAGCAGTATGCCCCACACGTTTACAATTAAAGCATATTATTCGACCCTCACAAGTCTTACCATGATGTGACTGATTACAACGAGGACAGATCCAAGGTGTAAAAGGAGTTCTCTGCTGATCACGGCTCCCAGACTGGTAGGGCTTTTTACCACTCCCAGATGAAGGTCCCTGTCCTTTTCGCTTCTGTGAAGTACCACTCTTACTGGTTTCACTGCGGTGCATAGTAGCTTTAGTAGGATATACTTCTCTTAAGTTGTTCTCTGTAATCCTGCATTGTTCCACCACTTTGTTGAACTTGGTGAACTGGTGAGTGACCAACCGTTTCCTCAACTCTCGCCTCAGGCCACGAATGAGCATATCTGAACTCTATTCTTCGTCATCCTTGTATCGGAGATAGGAGGAATAACGGGACAAACGGATGAAACGGGACAAATAATCATCAAAGCTCTCAGTGTCCCCTTGTCTAATGTTAAGGAATTATGTCTCCTTCTCGAGCCGTACTGATTTGGGAAAGTATTTCTCATTGAATTCTTGCTGGAACAATTCCCAAGTCAATGGCACGTTTCTGCTGCGCAGTGTGAGAGAGATATTTCTCCACCAACGGTCCGCATCACCCTCGAGCTTGTAGATTGCCAAGCGTGGCTTTACCTCATCCGGACATCCAAGGACCTCAAATATCTTCTCGAGACGGTTTAACCAATCTTCCGCCACTTGTGGATCAAACCTCCCTTTGAACACTGGAGGCAGATGTTTGCAAAATCTGGTAACCCAAAACTGAAGATCCTTACCCTCTCTTACAGGTACTCCATAAGACTCTTGGTTTGGAATAGTGTGAGGTGGGGACTCCAGCGGTCGTGCTGACCCTTCAGCAGTGTCCTCATGTCGAGTTTCTTCTTGAGTTTCCTCCGGAGTGGATTGAACTGGACCTTTCTTGTTCTTCGCTTTCTCTGCTCTGAGCTCTTCTCTCAGCTCAGTTATCATATCTCTTTGATCCCGGATTAGACCCATCAGCTCTTGCATAGGATCTGGTGGATTATCATTGACGACCTCCACCTCTGAGTCTACACGTGGAATATTGGGGCGTCCTCTAGTTTTCTTCATTCTACAAATAACTTGCCCCATTAATTTAGCAGAGATAGTATGCACATATAGTCACAAAACTCATATATATATCCATGTCAATAAAACATACATGTGCATACACAACAATCATTCACAGATATCCCTACTACTATCTAAGGGATCTATCCTAGCTACTTCTACCCTTGCCAGGAACTACAGCTCTGATACCAAAATGTAACCCCCTGCCTTTAACCACATAATTATAATTCGATATCACATAATTAAATTGGTTTAGAGACCGTCGGATAGCTTAAACTCATTTCAAGTTCCTACACTATAGTAGGGTTTTCACCAAAAACTTTCAAAAACTCTTCTCTATCCTGGTCTCAATTTCAAAATTCGAATATAATTACCTGTGCAGTTAATTTACATTCACACACATCAGAGTGTATAGCCAAATCCCCGACAACTCCCGGGTTCTATATATATATAATCTGAGGGTTTAAAAGTCTCCACTAGGGGATTACATAACCAAAATCAACAGTAATATTTACATCTCTAAAGATAAACAGTAATCCCAAGTCCAAAATAGTTAACCAACAGCCTAACAAAACACTCTACAAGATCCTAGCCGCTCCTGGTGGTTCGCTTCTCCTTGGAGCCACTTGCCCTGTCTGAAATGTTAGTCAATGGAAAGAATGAGATTCAAAAGAATCTCTGTAGTAACAAACCACTCATACAGTGTATAAACACATAGCATATATGATCATGTTAAGCTGCATCACAATGTATCATGGCTTTTGCCACAAACAACAGCACTCATGGCTGTAAACTCTAAGCGTCAGCTTTCGCTGCGATCTCAATGTATTCACAAAGTATTCACTAGGCGTCAGCTTTCGCTGCGATCACAAAGCATCACAATGTCACAATGTCACAATGTATTCTCAATGCAAGACAAACATACATACAATGTTTCACACAAAGTATAAGAGAGGAGTCACTACCTGGTTCTTTCCGAACGTGCTCTGGCACGGGTCATTCACGAAAAGGGCAAATATCAAATCCTACAATTCCAAATGCACCATTTAGACACTTCCATAGTGTTTCTTGAGGTTATATGAGTCTATAATGAAAATTTACAAAAATGCCCCCGGGGACCCGGCCCGGGCCCGCCGTACCCGGTCCGGTTGCACTTTTCCCAAAATTCTAATCTGGGCTATCCTAACATATTTCCGCGCAAGGAATCCATTTCCGGACTCGGAATTATCAAATTCAATGTAAAATTACAAATTTACCCTTGGCAGCCCCACTTTAAGGGTTTTAGGGGCGTTTTCGTAATTATGCTTTTTCGGCCTTTTCCAAAAAAGTGACCAACTGTAACCCCACCTAATTTTCGCCCCTGAACTCAATGGAACCATCAAATCATTGAAAATCCAACTCTAAGACCCATTTCTAGGGCTGGCCGAAATTTATGAGTTCTCCGGGGAAAATCGGGGTTTTACGATTGCGGCAACGTAAACGCGTTTCTTTCTACTCCTAACCACTTTATTAACCATTACATTAGGTTACAAATAACATTAAGACCCAATTTGGGCAGCATAACCCCTAGGCCACATCATTTCCAAACTTTAAAACCAATGGCAATCCGGCGAAATTTCACCGATTAAATTGCCCACAGCAGCCAGAATAAGCAATATACGAAAGTTTGGAAGTTACCTCAAGCTCCTTCTAGCTTTTCTCAAGAGTGGCTGAAAACCCTATCCCCTTGAACACCAAATTTTCTTCTCAAACACCTTAAATAACATAGAAGAGAAGCTTAGGAACAAGGTTATACGCGTTAGGAGCTAGATCGTCGGAGAAATCGGCTTACCTTGCGAGATTTCTCCTCTTTCTCTCTCTAAGAGCTCTCAACTTTCTCTCACTAGTTTCAGCTGGAAATGGCGTGAAATGGCTGAAGAAGATGAGCAATTTGATTAATAATCCATGCTGACATCATCTTTTAATGAGATGATGTCATAATTCCCATTTTCGGATTTTCTGGCAGATTTTCTGCCCAAATTTTGAAAACTCATAACTAATTCTAGAAAAATCGAAATGAGCTGATCCCAAAGCCAAATAAAAGGTATTTAAGTCCTCTTCATAGGAAAAATATGGACCATTATTAGAAATCACCACAAAAATACAGAATTACATAAAACTCAACACTGCTCCAAAACAGAGTCCAGTTTTGATCCCAAATTTGGACAGACATATCTCCAAGTTCCCAAAACAAAATGGTACAAATTATATGTCCATTTTAAAGCTTGGGATGTGATCTTTAAGACTGGAAAGTTTCATAATTTTTAGACACCATTTGCCTATTTAAAACGTCCACACAAATCGGCTGCCCTGTACAGAGAATAAATGGACAGAGTTTTCAACTTTTGCACAATTGTTCCCAATGGTTCCAATTTCACAATAAACACTCTCCCCACACGAATTTTCACAAGGAAGCCATTGGAATCATTAAAATATCCAAATTCTCATCACACATTCTCTAAAAGTGTTTATTCAACAATAATTACATCTACTTTTGAAATCATTAGCCCTTAATCACTTTTTGGGATATTACAAAAACCACTTAATGTGCAATTAAAATTGGAATAATGCAACATGAGTCTTCTTGAATTTGAGTGCTAAATAGCTCCTCAAGGATACAAATCAACCACACATTAACTAGACAATAACATGCTAATTAACATAATCTCATTGTAATTATAAAGAAATTCAAACATATATAATCTTCACATTGCAAAATTCAATCTCAAATATAATTATCAAACCCAAAGAGACAATTAACATTAATCCCAATTCCAGAATCACATATATAAAAATTCCTAAAACTAGGAAATTCAAATATATATAATTCTAAACTAATGGAATGATAACAAAACTCCACTTTGAAGTCCATTAAGCTCAAGCACAAGTCATCATCACCAAGAAGCAAAGAAATAAGCTGCTCATGTCTCCAACAGTAATCACAACATATTCAAAACTTGTAGAATCCATTGAAATTGAAAGCAAAGACAGAGGAGGTAGTTGGCAGTCACAGTGGTGTTGGACATTGGTGAGGAAAGAAAAGGAAATAGGATAATGTGATGGAATGATGTGGAGACAGGGGAGGCAGAGGAGGTGGTCGGTGGTTGTGTGTAGGAGAGGAGACGTCAAAGGTCAGAAGGTGGAAGTGAACAGGAGTCAATGGTGATGTTGAAAATGGTTAGGGAAGAAGAAAAGGATCAATGGAATTAATGAAATAAGAGCTGCCAAAAAACTGGGTTTAGCATGCCGGAAACTGGAGCTTCTCGCTGGAATCAGGAAAATCACACCAGAAACTGGAAACAGCAGTGGTAGTCAGGGTTGTTAAAGCTCTTCTCTGCAACTCTCTCATTTGCTCTGCCGGAAGTTGTAGAACACGTTGGAGGAAGGTAAAGGTGGTGTTGGTGCTGAAGAAAGATCCTCCAACCGGCAATAAAGAAGAGAGGAAGAATGCAACTACGGTGGTAGTGTTCGAAGATGAGAGAGAGGCCGACGGTGGGACGTGGTTGACGGTGTGGTGCTCCGTCTCGTTCCCTTCACCTCTTCAGCTCTCTTACCAGCTCCCCGTGAAGACCCAAGCTTGCAGCCTCAACTCGTTCAAATTCTCAGCTCCTCCTTTATGGTTCACGGCTGTGGGTGACTATGGAGGAGGTCGCCGGAGATGATGAAGGGGATGAGATCGCCGGCGACCAAGAAGGAAGGGAGGAAGAAGTGCTGGTCCAGGTGATGTGATGATTACCCCATCTTTTTTGTACGGTGCCCTCTTTTATAATATCACTCTCACCTTCTCTACTCCCGTCTCAGCGTCACTCTCGGATCCTATTTCTTTTCTTTGATTTTGGGCCCCCTCTCCTTGCGGCCCACTTGCTTTTGTTTCTTTCTCTTTTTTTCATATTGGGCTTCACCTTTTACACTGGATCTGTTTCTTTTTTTTTTCTTTTGTTGGGCTCCCAGACTACTCTCGAGTCTACCTCTCTTGAAGATGAAGGCCCTGGTTAAAATGGGCTTTAACCAAGGACCTATCTGAAAAGTGTAAAAGCTTTGGGTGAGGGATTAAAGAGCAATTGTTTGAAATATTTGTAGGGACAAAATATAAGTTCTAAAACTCCTCAATCCTTATCTGTAATTCCCCCCATATTTTTCTACATTCACTTATAATTTCCAGAAATTTCAGGGACCATTTTTGTAAATTTTTCCCAAACCTTTGGTTATTAATTCTAACCCTCTAAAATCTCCAATTTCCTTCCATCACCAACAATGCAAAAATTAAGCATAAGTAGCATTACAAATCCAAGAAACAATTGTACAAAATAATTAATAATTTTGACTATTTTGCCTCTAATTACCATTAATTCAAAACAATTGTCCCTAACTAAAATTAATGCTTAATACTGCAATAATGTCCCAAAAAATACATTAAAATCCCAAATTAATCATGGAAAATTCATATAAAAATATTGTTCAATCAAAGAAGGATTAGGCTTGGTGAACAAAACATGATCACAAGGTATAGGCTCACAAAGGTGAGGGATCTAAAGGGTGAGCAGGGCCAAAAGATGTAGACCCAAAATTTGAGCTAATGAAGGGCTCAAGAGGATCAATCTTTTTGTCCATAGTAGCAATCTTAGTTAAAAGTATACATTTTATAATTAAATAGGTTTATATTTTGGGATTTATTTAGTTTGATTTATTAATATTCTATATCTATTTAATTATTTTTTATATATTTTTTATCCTTTAATTAATTTTATGATAAAAAAATATTTTGACGTAAAATCTACTCATATACCACTTTATTTTGTATGAGATATTATGGGGTTAAAAGAAGGAGAGCACAAGCAAATCAGTAATAAATAAAGGAAAATAATGGAAGATCAGAGAGGCATGGGTCCCACGACAATTAAATGGGGAAAGGAGCAAGAATCAGGGAGCGCACAAGGCGTGAGCTGGCAACAATTATATTATATATATACATATAATAAAACACAAGGACATTATTTTTGTGGATTAGATATATGGAACCCACATGAGGAAAAAGATCAAACACCTGTTGTGTCGATTTGGTGGATGAGATTTGCACATATAGTCCAAAGGAAATATTATAGGGAAAATCCCTATAAAATACCCTTAAAATAGGAAAATCCCTAATCAGTATATTGAAATCAAAAAATTCGGATCAGTTATGCGTCAGTACGGATGAATAATACGGGCGACGCCAAATGACGATTTTGCCCTTTAGCCCTTATTCTGGCCATTTCAAAAATAACAACACGCGGTTTTTAATTAACAACTCCATATTATTGATTAACAACTCCAATTTCATCTTTTTACTTTCACAATAACAACACCGGTCTTGTTATTAGCAACTCCGAATTCTTGATTAACAACTTCGCTTTATTCTTCCACATATTTGCATATAAAAAATATAGTGTTTTTAATGTAAAATATGGTGTTGTTAATAAAAAAAGAGGTGTTGTTATTGGCCCTGAAACTTAAAATACGAAGTTGTGAAACAAGAAATGAGAGTTGTTAATGTAGAATATGGTATTGTTAATAACAACACCGGTGTTGTTATTGTGAAAGTAAAAAGATGAAATGGAGTTGTTAATCAAGAATACGAAGTTGTTAATAAAGAATATGGAGTTGTTCATCAAGAATCCAGAGTTGTTAATTAAGAGGGCGTGTTATTAATAAAAAAAAGAGGTGTTGTTATTAGCCTTGAAACTTAAATGAGGAAGTTGTGAAACAACAATATGAAGTTGTTAATCAAGAATCCAAAGTTGTTATTAAGAACCACATGTTGTTATTTTTGAAGTGGCGAGAATGAGGATTGAAGGGCAAAATCGTCTTTTGGCGTTGCCCGCACTGTTCATCCGTACTGACGCGTGACTGATCCGGATTTTTTGATTTCAATGTACTGATTAGGGATTTCCCTATTTCAAGGGTATTTTATTGGGATTTTCCCAATATTATATATATATATTTAGAACATGACGCATAGGGCCCAAAGAAAAGAAGGAAATAGCCCTACTATATCTATTAAAGGGAGCTGAGGTTCTGGTCTGGAGGGAGATGATGACAGAAAAAATAGATCCAAGAATCATAGCAAAGAACAAACGGGGGAGGGAACATAAGTTTGGCTGTAGATATAGGAACACAGACATGACTACAACAATAGAGACGAATAGTTGTAATACCTTATACTTTATAAGCTCGGATGAGTGCAAAAGCACAGTGAATTGAACCATTAAACCAGGAGTTAGTCCTAGAATAGACAAACTTTCAAAAATGTTTACCAATCCCAATTTCAAACACCAAACGTGAACCCAGGTCTGTGTGGGTTTTACTAAAGAAATTAAAACTTTCCAAAACATTTTGGTAAAGGTTCATTACTACGCTAAGTCTCATTGGCTCTTAATTCTTTTCAACATAGTATGCGAGCGTTTCTTTGCTTAAGACTAACGTTCCATATTTCGCTTAATATTCCCTTATCATTCGGAAGTGTTATTCAACTAAGTTACTACTAGTTTTTCCACTGTACTGTTATTAGGTCCACCAAGTTATATACAACAAATACATATCCAAAATATACTGTCTATATATACATAACCAAAATAGACAACCAACAGGAAATAAAATATCTTTGCTTCGTCCTCTTGTTGTCCAAGTTTACCTTCTTGCCCCTTGAGTTGTTGCCCTGTGCTGTAGTTGTTATAGGAAAAGAGTGAGAAAAGAATCTCAGTAGTAACAGGTATTCAATCACATATATACAAGAACACAGAGCATGCCACACAATCATCTTATACCATGAAAATGGCAATCGGCATTCAAAACACATCATGCAGCATATCACATTACCATAGCACTAGATATATAAGTCAGGCCCCGAGTATTCACCCGCGCAATAGGCCCCGGGATTCCACTCGTGCATAACGATAATTTTCATGGCCTAGGCATCCACCCAAGCAATAGGCCCCATGTGACCACCCTGCAAATTGTGAATGCTTCCAAAACTCATGATGAAACCATAAACATGTAAGGTATCTCATAACATATGAAAGAAAGAGTTACGATTGGTGTGTCATGACTTAGTCCAATACTTTCTGTATAATGTAAACTAAGTTATTCTTAATCTATCCCCATGTTTATCCTTTGTTTTAAACTTGTTGATTATCATTTGAGTCACTTGGGTAGCCATTGGAAGCTCAAACAAATGCCTTTTGGGTTGGGAAAGGCTAGACCAATCAACATCTTTTAGAAAATATAGAGTGCTAAAATAGGGAGTCTTGGCTGTAGCCAAGGGATTCTCTTGGCTCTTGGCTCTTGGCTCTTGGCTGCAACCAAGAATCTAGACTTCCAGATTTCCCTCTGTTTCTTGGCTAAATTTTGAAAATCATAACTCTTAATGTACAACTTCAAATAATACAAATGACATATCAAATTAAAGCTTGACATGTCTACTTTTATTCTGAAAAATATCACAGGCATTGAACATTATTTGCCTATTCCAAAAATGTAACACAGCCAGACTGCCACACAGGAACATCTTACTAGCAAAAATTTGCAATATTACAAATTATGTTCCAATAACCCAGAATTTATAACCAAGGCTATTCCCACATAGTTTTTCGTGTAGAACACAATGGTAGCAGCAATAACCCAGAATTTATAACCAAGCCAATGACTTATGCAAGAAATTATCGTGGTAATAATTAGCACAACCCTTACTCAAAAACACCTACAATGCTGGATGGAACGCTCACCCTAACTTCTTTTAGAAGCATGATGTAGCCCTCAATCAAGCACCAATATTTGGTACAAGGCAAGTTCCACCCCTTAAATACTCTCAAGTAGAAAGCCAGTCTATTCATAACCAAGAGCGAAAGACCGACCTAGAAAATATTATGGCCAAGCTTGTACACTCTCAAATAAAAAGTAATCAAAATGCTAAAATTAATGGACGATTAGACTCATCCATTAGAAATCTGGAGGTGCAAATAGGGTAGCTAGCTGCAGATCATAATCTTTGAAGTCAAATAGTTTTCCAAGTAACATCGTTGTCAATCCAAGGGGCAATGTTAAGGAGGAATGCAAGGCAATTACCGCTGGATTGATAACTATCAATATCCAATGGCGCCTTAAATATTTTTTAAAAAAAATTTCAACAATCATGGTATGATAAAAGTTAAACAATAAAAACAAAAACTGTACCACTAATAACTTACCCCGTATTGTGTAGAGTAGTTGGTGTCGCTTTGTTTCTAAAGTACTCTTTTAGATCATTAGACTGAGCATTTATATCTACTTTACCCCCATGGTAGCCAACGAGAAAAGGGTTGACAAATATGAATTGGACCCTATTTGTATCCATTAAGATGTCATGGTACAAATGCCTAGTATAAAACAAATAGTGTCATGAAAAACAAAAGAAATGGAACGATAAATATTAATAACAGTGATAAACGATAATGATCAAGTACCTTATCCAGAAGTTGATAGCTGAAGCACTAACCCAATCACGAGTACATATGTTGTGCACAACCTCAGCAGTAACATAATCAACTTGACCACCAACATTGTAGATATGTCTTTCAAGACGTATTTCTAGTCCTTCTTCACCGATCAATTGTGGTGTAATCGATACTAATTGATTGCAATATGAGGTCGGTCTTCTTTTGCTCTGTTGGCTAGCCGATGCTTTTGACTTGGGTTGTGTTGTCAAACACTTTGAGATTTTACCATAAGGTTGGATTTGTTTATCTCTAAATTGTCCACCCTACAAAAATCAAAAAATTAAATCACTGTTTTAGATGGAAGTATGAAGGAAAAGTGCAAGGAATTGTAAATGAACAACCTTTTTATATGGCTCGATAAGACCTATTGGCCAAGCAACATAGCCACCTACAACATCTTTCACCATTATTTGCTCATCCCGAGACGGGATCGGTAAGAATGTGTCTTCATTCGTGTAGACGTCAACTCTCACTTGGAGTGGGTTGTCGGGCAACGGTGAATTGTGCAGTGTGTCCTTTTCAGTGTTGTAGGTAGCACCTACTGCAACCGTGTGCTTGGAAGCTTGATCGACATATAACTTGCATTGAAATTTGCCCAATATAAAATAGAGTTAAATGTTATACTTTACTAAATTATAATGTAACAAAAAGTTAAGTTGAGAAGAAATTAATCACCAAAGGAAAAGGGACTTTAGGCATGGAAGTGCAACTATCTCTAACACTTGGGCTATCACAGAAGGGAACATTTTGTGTTGGCCTACACTGCACCAACTGTTGTGTTTCCGTTGTTAACACCGGCTACCCATTGATCATGTCGTGGAACCTGTGTAATATCTGAACTTGATTCTTCTATCTACAAGGAAAATTTAGTTGAAGTTAAATGATATTCATACAATTTATCTATAAATGAAATAATCATTAGTTCATACCATTTTCTTTCTAACTGTGCATATGAAACAGGTCCTTGTGTGTACCGGTATGCCATGTTGGTCGCGGTAGCATGATTTTTCTTGCTCAACTCCTGTTTAGATCAAAATGATTCATATCAATATATAAATGTTAATTACAAATATGTATATTACAAGTAATAGGGAATGTCAAACAAATTATATTACCAGGAATTTCTGAGTTGTATGTGTTCTGGTAAACTCATCCCACATTTTTTGAGTGATGATTCCTTCATACAATGGATAAGGTGGTGTATCAATGATATTCTCATTATTATCCCTCAAGTAGTATTTGACAAGATCATAATGAAACTTTCTCATAAGTTTTCAGCTTTTCTTAGCACAAAGTTCTTTCGATCATCATCAATAATAAAAATGCTCTGTAACAATAACAAAAACATATATAATATGTAAGACTGAGATTAAGTGAAACAAAGCAAACCGAACAATAATATAATTAATGTGTTACCTGTACTTCATCCCAGATGTCATCCTCATAATTTTTTCTTGCCCTTTTCCAATTTTGAACTGTAATAGGGACTCTGTCTCAAACTGTAGTCCCAATCAAGTTATTTAATGAGGTACCGTTCTCACCGAATGGGTTTTCCTTTTCATTCCACTCCAGTTGTAACTTGATTCCCTTACTTCTCAATTTGATCAATCACGCCATAACTGTCCTGCCACGTCTAACGTTCGCCTTAAATCTTTGTCTACCAATATTCTTAAGAACATCATCAGTTTCATCGTGTGGTGAGTATATACTCCTGGAAGTCAAATAAACCAAAATAAAACATCAGTGTATAATTTCAACCATGTCAACGAAAGCAAATTATTTTGAAATTTATAAAAACGTATGTATAAGGAAACAAGTCAAGGCACTCATTATCTTTTCCTTTTTCTCATTTGATTTAAAATTTTATTCTTTAGAATTCATGTTGGATTGAGAATTGTGTTTCTCATGACCCAAATTCCCTCTTTATGATCATGTCTCACATATACTGGTCCATCTCCATCTCTATCTTCATCTTTTTCTGTATCTGCATCTATACCAACATCTACTGACCACAAATTCTCAAACTAAGAATCATCATCATTGATATTCAAATATTCATTACTTTAAAAATCAACTTGTTCTTGACGATTCTTGTTGGATAGGAGTACAATAGACCAATTCTTTTTAGCAGGATCCGGAATGAAAAATGCGTGTTCTACTTGTACTGCTAAAATAAAAGGATCATTTTCATACCAAACTTTAGAAAGGTCCACTTGAACAAAGCCTAAGTCATCTATCAGTAATCCACTATTGTTGTTAACTCACTTACATTTGAAGACAGGGACCCTGAACATAGAGTAATATAACTCCCATATGCATTCAATGACACCAAAGTATGACATTGATGCATAGATAGGGTATATGTCTTTAGCACTGGATCTATGCCAAGAATCAGCAACAAGTGTTACCCCACTATTCTGCATCGTGCTATGTGTATCATGGTCTTATGTATAGAATATGTAATTGTTGATTGCATAACCATTGTAAGATAATACATGTAAGCTCGGTCCCTTCAACAGCCACTTCAATTTTTCAGAAACTGAATCAGGATTCCGCTCTATCTCATCATTAATGCAATTTTTCAACCAACTTAAAAATTGTTTATTGTGTTCTGTTGTTAACAAATTTTCATTCCTATCACCATGTACCAATCGAAGAGCATCCTTGTGTTCTTCTACATACAGTTTGACCTCATCAGTGTTATCTAGCACATATAAGTGGGGTTGCTCCCGCTCAGTCGCTGATATCATTATTACATCGCTCCCAGTTATTCCTTTCCCTGATCTTTGCCCATCATGATGGGACTTAGGGATTGTTACAGGATCAACATTTGATAGAAAATCAGCACAGAAGTCACTTACTTCTTCAACCATGTATCTTTCAGTGATACAACCCTCTGGGCGATATCTATTTTTCACATACCCTTTTAATATTTTCATGAATCGCTTATTTGGGTACATCCATCTCAAGTACATTGGACTGCACAATTGAATCTCTTTGACCAAGTATACCATTAGATGTACCATAATGTCAAAAAAAGAAGGTGGAAAATACATTTCAAGTTCACACATAGTACACACAATCAGCCTTTGTAAATCTTGTAACTTAGTTGAATCTACCACTTTACTGCAAATCAACTTGAAAAACACACAAAGTTTAGTGATGGTGTTTCTTAAATTTTTGGATAAAATGGATCGTATACTAACTGGTAGGAAATTCTATATAAGCACATGACAATCATGAGACTTGAGGTTCTTTAACATCAACTCTTTCACTGATACAAGGTTCTTTATATTTGAAGAATAGCCCTCAGGAACTTTAATTCCTTGTAGAAACTCACAAAACAATTTATTCTCTTTACTCGATAGAGTGTATGCCACTGGCGGTAGATAGGTACAATGCCCTTTCTCAATCAATGCCAACTCTTTTCTAATTCATAAGTTCACCAAATCCAACCTCAAATTGACAATATCCTTGATTTTTCCTTGGATATTGAGCAATGTGCCAATTAGACTATCATAGATATTTTCTTCTATGTGCATCACATCAAGAAAATGTCTCACATATAAAGACTTTCAATATGGAAGTTTAAAGAAAATAAAAATTTTCTTCCAACCACTTGTCTCGATTTGTTTTGCAAAAGGTTTGCCAAATTTGTTATCTAAGTCTTTTACCTTAGAATACACTTGGGAACCGATCAACATCTTTAGTGGGCTACATTTTTCTGAGTCACCATTGAAAGGCTTTTTCCACTTCCTCCAACGATGTTGTGATGGTAAGAATCTTTGATGCCCCAAGTAAACATTTTTCTTACAATGATGAAGTAGCACTGAATGAGTGTCATATTCACATCTAGGGCATACACCATATCCTTTGATGTTGTATCCCGACAAATTACCTTAAGCAAGGAAATCATTAATTATGCCAAACAACATGGCTTTCAAAGTGAAACTTTCTTCCATGTACCCATCATACACACTAACACCTTCCTCCTAAAGCAGCTTCAAGTTATCAATTAAAGGAGCTAAGTATACATCTATATCATTTACAGGTTGCCTTGGCCCAAAAATTAACATAGACAACATCACAAACTTACGTTTCATGTCAAGTGTGGGGGAAGGTTATAAATCATCAATATCAATGGCAACATGCTATGTGTACCGTGCGGATTAATTCCATCAGTTCATAGTACAAGGCGAAGGTTCCTCACTTCATCCACAAAGTCAGGGTACTCATGATCAATTTTTGTCCATTGAGGAGCATCTACAGGGTGCCTAACTTCATGTCTTTAATCCTTTCATCTGCATGCCATTTCAACTACTTAGCAATCTCTGCATTATTGTACAGTCACTTGAATCTCGGAATAATGGAAAAATACCATAGGACCTTCGAAGGACTTTTTCCTTTCTTCTTCCTATATCGAGATGCGTTGCATTTATGACACTTAAATACAAAAATATGATTCAGAAAAAAAAGAAAGAAAATAAAATAAAACAAAAAGGAAAGCATATATAATCCCAACATTAATTAAAATATTTTCAACTCAATGTTGAGAATATAAAAAAAATTATTTTTGACTAACTACATTGCCAATTATTCTTGGGTATACATACATACATGCATGCATGCATACATACATAATTGAACTAGACACACATATTGACACACATATTGTAAAAAAAATATTTTCCACTGTTAATATGCTAGTTAAAAAGATATTAAATATACTTAAAATTTCTTTTTTTATTAGGTGAATTAAGTTCACTTAAAATTTCATAAAATGCTTTACATATTGGAATATAGAACTTTAAGAAAACTTTATATATGAAACAAATATAGTTAAATTTATACATAATATATTTATTAAAAAATATTTTTTATATTCATATATATTATAAAATTTTTGGAAAAAAAATCATTTGAATAAAATGAACTCCTTATTGTATGCTTTTTTCTCTTATGGTTCTAGTTAATATATTTAAAGTTAAACAATATAAACAAATTTTATTTTATTTTATTAAATATTAACATTGATATATATTTATATATTAAAGTCATTTTATCCATATTTTAAAATCCCAAAATGAGTTAATGATTCAATTAACAAATTATTCAATTTATCATCCTGATTTAAATATTTCCTATTTTAATTGGCTTTATATGGGATTTTCTCTATTATAGTTTAATAAGCTAATACAAAAAATTATTTTGTTACCTCTATAAAATGGAACACAAATATATATAACATATATATATACGTGCGTGTCATAAAAAGAAAAAAACACATCATAGAATATAATCAACATATATATATACACGTGTGTGTGTGTGATAAAAAAATAAGTAGAAAAACATGAAAAAAATGAAGTACGTTGAACTTACATCTTAATTGATCAGTGGAGTGGAGTGGGGGACCACGTAGCCCGTTGGTGACGCAATCTTAAGTGAGGAAGAGGAGGAAATTTGAGCAGTTGGGACCAACTGGAGTGGGGACCAAAAGTGGAAGACAGTACAAAAAAAAGGGAACAATTGGGACAGGAGTGGGGATAACAGTTAGAACAAAATAAAGATGTGGATTTGATGATGAAGACGTGTGCGAGTATGGGTGTGTTTTTAAGTATGAAGATGACAGAAAATGGAGGAGGGGGGCGATAGATCCAGGAGATAAGAAAGGGAAAGTTTAATGGAGGAAAGAGGAGGGAATAATTATAGTAGAGTCAAAAAGAGAAGGAGGGGGCGGGACCACTATACGGGAAAGGTAAAAAGAGATGAGGGTTAGGGCATGGGGAATTGCAATTGGTGGAGAGTTGATAGTATAATCCACTTGAAAATTTTTTTTATGTATTGGCCAAGTGTGGCGCCTGCCTTTTGGCCACAACCAGCTGTGGCGCCTGGTTGCCCAGGTGCCACAGCTGGTTTCATGGGCCCTATGTGGCGCCTATCAAGGCAGGCGCCATACGTGGGCCTACCACCATCTGTGGCGCCTGGTTACACAGGCACCACACCTGCTTATGTAGGGGCCAAGTGTGGCACCTTCCTTGTCAGGCACCACACTTGGCCCTATCAGCTGTAACACCTAACCCACCAGGCACCACAACTGGTACCCAAAATTAAAAAAAATAAAATAGAAAAAAAAAGAGGGAAGCTGTGGCACTTCTTTAAAGAAGGGCCACAAAATGTGCTCCACCTTTTAACCTTTTTGGAGTAGTGTCACAAGGTAAGTTAAATTCATCAGTGATTTGAGTTCTAATTTGTTTGATCCTTCTCCTTAGCTTCCTCTCTACATGATATAAGGTTTTTTGAAGCAAAATTCTACTATTTGAGACAGGTGTAGTTTCGGCCAAGAAGGGAAGGGCAAGATGAGAAGAAAGATGACTTCCTAAACTTCAAATTATTGTTGTTGCTGCTGCTGTGGTTGGTTTAATAGGTGGATTTATGGTTGAATTCTGTGATTTGCGAATTTGAGAAAAGGATGAATCCTAGCTCTTATGCTACCCAAATCTGGTCTAAATTGTGCTTAGAATGTAATTAAGTAGTTAATAAAATGATTAGGAGTAGAAAGGAGCAAGTCTGCGGAGTCAGAATTCAAAAACCCCAATTTTTCTCGGAAAATCTCTAAATTTTGGCCAAGTGTATATGGAAGGATTAGAGTTGGATTTTTGATAATTTGATTATTCCATAGTATTCAAGAAGGAAAATTAGGTGGGTTACAGTTGATCACTTTTTTAGAAAAGCCGTAAAGGCAAAATGAACAAAACAGCCCTAAAACCCTGCGTTAAAAGGCTGCCAAGGGAATTTTTGTCTTTTAGCAGTGAATTTGGTAATTCTGAGGTTGGAAATGGATTCCTTGGGCAAAAATATGTAAGAATAGTCCAAGTCAAAATTTCGGGAACAGTACAGTCAAACCAGGTACAGCGGGGCCGAGCTGGGTCTCCAAGGGCATTTTGGTATTTTTTTCACTATAGACTGATATAACCACTAGAAACACTATGGAAGTTTCTAAACAAGTACATGAATGGGTTTTAACCTAATTCTTGTACATTTGCAATTACGATGCACGTTTTTTGAGGTGAAAAAGGTTTAAGGTAGTAACTTAATCTCTTATACGCTATGTGATTGTTGATATGTCATATATTACTGTATTCTATGATATGAACATGTGCCTAGGGAACATTACATAGCTATGGTTAGGGACCCAGCTGTGGTCCACAGATATTACTTAACTGTAGTCAGGGACTCAACTGAGGTACACGTAAGGGATCCAAACCACTATTTGGTCCTGAGCATTGTGTTCACACATGTTATGATACGAAATTTCATTTTACATTATATAGTGCATTGTATATTTAATTATCACATTTTATATGATTGATTGTATGTTGCTACTTGAGTTCCTTGGAATCTCATCCCTTTTCATAAAGAAAAATGTTCCAGCGGGAACCAGCGACTCTGAAGGCAAGGTAGTAGACACAAGAAACTGACAGATGCGAATCCCGAGACAAATATAGTGGTTATATGTAGTCTTTATCTTTGGATATTTTGGCCAATTTGTATATATATTGTGAAACCCTGAGGGGAAAACCAGTAATGTAATCAAGTACCTTGTATCAATATATCAGTATATTTATGTTATTTCTGTATTGCTCACCGAACACCGTGCAAGCACTCTAAAAAATGTGAAAATAAGATAAGGGTCTGACAAACGATGTTGCTATATCTGCTACCAAATAAATTGTTTATTTCTACTTTTACTCCTGAAAATAGTTAATTATTATTGCTATTCACAGCAAAATTGTTCAATGCTAAATTTGCACCTTCGCCCCTATTTACTTTTCATAAATTTTAGCACAATATAATTTGGGAAAATCGCAATATGGACCTAAAAAATAGAAAAAACTAAGAAAAATTGTCCCAGTATATGATTTACCATCTGAACACTCTCAAGAGACCTCAGTTATGTAGATTCAGATTATGAAATTATCCATTTGCACCTTCTGACAAGTCATAGTGTTACCATTGACAAGTGTATATGCCATATTAACAAATTATAGTGTATAATGTTGACAAGTGTACGTGCCATAATAATAAGTCAAAGTGTTACCATTGACTAGGTGTGAAAACAGGTCAGGCCAGGCCAAGCCTGTTTTGTAATAACATGGCCTGAGCCTGGTATGTAGCCTATTAGAGGCCTTTGTTTTGAGCCTAAGCCTGGCCTATACATAAGTCGCGCAAAACAAGCCTAGGCCTTTATACAAGCTGCCTTTAAACATGCCTACTTTTTATAGGCCGAAATTACATAAATTAATACTAATTATCCAAAATACATCATAAAATATAAAACATTCTAATCAATCCACAAGATAAAACCAAATACAACAACATAACAATTTTGATTACAATTACACTAATTTAGTCCATGCCACTGGACCTTCATCAAATCTTCATCATAATTTCTTCTTCTACTTCGAAGACCTTGAAAAGAAAAAGATTATACACTATATAGATTACACTATAAGAAATTAGGAAATAAAAATCACTGTTGCAAACTAGATTACAATTGTATAGTCAAAGGGGCTCATAATAAGTTAATTAAAGCTAACATTTGGTACTAGAAGCTAAACAAGAGAAATATCAAAAGCAATTATGACTCACTCTTCTCTCTAGAAAAGAATCATTGACTACTTAATAAAGTACAAAGCGCTAATCGTTTTGTGTATGTAAACTATACATATGTAGTTGTATAATTGCTATATTAATTGTACTTACAATGGCATTAAACCGTCAAATTTTATTGGATGCAAGTGTTTCAAATTTAACATAATTTATTTTTCATGATATTGCCTTCTTCAAATTCCATGATACTAAGGAGTGAGGACCTCTCTATTATTGTCACACACAAATCTACACTGCCAAAGCATACTGCAAAATGGCATAATTTTTTTTTCTTTTGCAAATTATAGTTTCATGACAAGCTTTTCTACTGATATAGAGAATAATAAGATAATAAAACATCTGCATAATTTATTGAGTTGGTAAATCGTGTTAGATCAAGCGTTTCACCCAAGAGGGGGGGTCAAGTGATGGATGCTCCGTCGGGAAGAATTCCTTCACCCATGCTTGCCATTGGATCCTTCTTAGGTTGTTAAACCTTAACAGGAAGACCTACGCTCTGATACCAAAGGTTAGATCAAGCGTTTCACCCAAGAGGGGGTGAATTGGGTGATACTAAAATTTCTTTCGAAAATATAAAATTTTGACAAAAGAATTAAAACAGTAATGAGAAGGAGAAATATCACCGAAGTGTACACCGGGAGTTATACTGGTTCGGTCACAACCACTTTGACCTACGTCCAGTCCTCAGAGCTTCTTTGAGAATTTCACTATAGCTTCCAAGATTCAGTGGGTTCTTGGCACCTCAGTACAAGCAAATTCCTTTCACCTGGACACTCGCTCCCCCTTACAGGTTGTAATCCAATCCCAACTCAAGGTTCCACAACCTTAAGTTATCTCAATAACAAATATTGAGTTTGAATGAAATATCTCTCTTACAGAGTAAATGATAATCACTGAAGCATAGAAATACAATTTCAATGTGAAAACAGAGCAATGAACTTGATGATATGTTCGTATGTGTGCTTGGTTGTTCTTTCTCTGTTTGAAGGTTCCCATATATATAGGTAAGTTGTTGATGACCGTTGGAACATTTCCTTTCATCCGTTGGTGAGTGCGCAGCCACTATTGACTTTTCAAGTTTTTGAAAAATATCCGTTGGCGGTGGTTGGCATATGAACGTTTCTTTTGACTTTCATCTCTTGATATGATTTCTTCATTGTTTATCTGTAAATAGACTAAGAATACTAATACAATGAAAGGTTAATCATATAGGAAACAATATAATGAAAGTTTGAATGATTTCTAAATTTCTGGGTATGCTTACTCGAGTAGCTCCTCGAGTATCCCTTGAAGTTTACTCGAGTAGCTCCTCGAGTAACATCGAGAAATCATTGTTTAATTGAAAGTCAATGAAGAGAAACAAGATTACTCGGGTAGTGCATGGAGTAAACTAAATTTCAGACCTTTGGGAATAGTTATTTACTCGGGTAGCTACTCCAGTAATGCTTTTGCAACTTCATAGATTACTGGGGTAACACCTCGAGTAATCCTTTAAAAATTTTTGATTACTCGATGCTCTACTCCAGTAATGTTGGCAGGATTTCAAGGCCGAGAGCAATTACCTTGTTACTCGAGTAGGGACTCGAGTAATGCATTCATTTTTGCATAGGTTACTCGGGTACTACCTCGAGTAACTAAGACTTTTGAGCATGACTTACCCGGGTAATGACTTGAAGTTTACTTTGAAAATATTTGTGCATACTGGGGTACTTACTCGAGGAATCCACTTAAAATAAACCATGAAAAACTTGTATACTAGAGTAAGTACTCGAGAAAGATGAAACAAAGAGAGATCAGGTTAATCGGGTATCAACCTCAAGTTTTCACTTACTTTAGTATGTTACTCGGGTAGCTCCTCGAGTAACATTGGCAGTGGTACAAAGTGCCGAGAGTTACATATTTTCAGAAACAAAGTTACTCGAGTAGCTCCTCGAGTATCATTGGGAAAACTTGAAGGCAACTGGAAGTTTTACCTTGGTTACTCGAGTACCTCCTCGAGTAACATTAGCAGGCCGAGAGCAACCCTAAAATTTTACCTGGTTACTCGAGTAGCTCCTTGAGTAATGGTGGCAGGTTACTGGAAGTTTTCCTTGGTTACTTCAAGTTTTGTCTCATTACTCGAGTAGCGCCTCGAGTAATGCCTTAGAAACTGTACTTCTGATCAAGTTCCTCAGCATTTTCTCTTGGCCAAACTTCAATACTTCCGTGCTTACTTCAAGAAAAGCTTATTCCTGTCATTATTTAGTTCAAGCTTGATTATTAATCATTTCCTTTTTCAAACCATTCTTTTGTTATCATCAAAACATGAGATCTAACATTCTCCCCCTTTTTTATGATGACAAAACTTGGTGATTTTGGACATGGTTTTTCAAATTGGATTCTTAATTAATTATTTCTTATTAAGTTTGAATATACCTTGCATACATAACAACTTTATTAGTTCAAACATGTATCATAATTCAAAAACTGTAATGAACTTAAAAATGAAATTATAACACACTTGCATTAATCTTAAAACTTTCAAATTACAAGATAAAGTTCAAACTGAAAACTGAAATCAAAAAGCTCCCTAAAATCCCATGTACACCCAAATACCCAAAATAAACTAGGACATATCCACAAAATCACTCTCAAGCTCTTCTCCCCCTTTTTGGCTTCATCATTCAAGTGGAGGGTTAGAAGGCTTCACCATAGAGATAGGCTTTACTGGAAGGACCAAACCACCACTATCTGAACTAGATGAATCAAAGGAACTGGATGACTCTGGTTCAGGAAGATTGACTGGTGGGATATGAATGTCATCTCTAGGTTGGAGAGGAGAAGGCTGGAAGACAACCATAGTGGTCTCAGCTTCTGGAGGTGTGTCTAACACTGGAGTAAGATGCTCAGAGGAGGAAGAGGGTGATATTTCCTCTGTTTGGGTAGGAGAGGGAATAGGTTTAGGAGCAGTGTTTGGCTGTGGCTTGGGAGGTGAATCATCGATGATAATATGTGTAGTCTCATGGGTTTCAGGATCATCCACTGTGAATAAGATATCTTTCCCTTGGGGCTCAAGTGGATCAGAAACCAGAGGGGTAGATGGTTCAGCCTCAGGAATAGGATCATCAATAGGAGGGTTTTCTGGAGGTGGTGGTGGTGCAGATGAGGAGGGACCTGCAGAAGGTCCAGGACCCAAGGAATCCAATCGTGCCAAGATCAGTCTCAATGTCTCTCCCTGGACTCGTTGCTCTGCTAGCAACTCCTTATGTCTTCTATCCATTCTCTCAACCAATTCTCCCATTTTTGTGTTCATGTGGGTTATGAGTTCTGCATTTGTGTTGGCTATGTCCACATGAAATCCTCTGAGTATATTCTCCATAAAGTGCTGAAGAGTGGCATTGAGGAAGGATGGCGATGATGTGGTAGCGGCTGGAGCCGATGACTGAGTGTCATCCAACCTACTGGTCTCTGTCTCAGTGGTCTTCCTCTTCTTCTTGGACCCAGACTCCAGAGGGCCTTTGAGAGGGATATCAAGGTTCAGTTTCCCTATCTGGTTCCTTCCGACCGGAGTCAACCTCTCAATTGGCTCCTTGTTATCCAAATACCATATTTTGTTCTCTTTCAGAATTAGAGACACAATCTGGGGATATGGCATTGGAGTAGTACCCTTTCCATCCACCTTGTACCTTTTCATCTCTGAAAATATATACTCTCCCAGATCATTTTGCTCCTTCAGGAGAAGTGAAGCAAACCATCTATAGTCCCTATCGGAGAAGTGGGTATAGTTGTTGGCTTTGTTCACTAGGGACCTAGAGTAGATGTACCATAGGACCCTGTGATGATCACACATATCACTCGGTTTAAAATTGAGGGGACCAACTAACTCACCGGGCTTAAGGATAGTGAAAATTTGATTTGGCTCAAGCTCAGAATATATATCATCTGGGGGGTTCCCTATTCCTAACCATAAGTTAATTCTGGATGGTGAAATTAAAATCTTTTGACCTCTCACAGTTGTGGTCATCTCTTCCTCTACTGAGGTTTGCTTAGGTTCATCTATGATCTCTAGGTTGTAATAGAAATGAGTGATTACCTTTGTGCAAAAAGGCAATCTAATGGACAACCAAGGCATAAAAGGATCTAGATAAGGACTAAGATCATGCTTCAATACCTCCTGAAGTAGCCTGAGATCCACATAGTGTGTCTTACACACTTTTCTTCTGGAGAATTGAGTTAAGTACTTGGGAGACTCCACTAGTTTGCCCACATTGAATCCCTTTGGAGGGGTAGTGATCTCTGCTTCTGGAATCTTGGACTTCTTGGAAGATTGACCCTTCTCCATTTGGTCAATAATCCCAGCCATAGCCTTAGCCACATTTCTGTCATATTTTGGCTTCTTGATAGGCTTTGGAGTAAAAGAGGGTGTAGAGGAATCAGAGTGAGGAGGTGAGGGAGATTTGGCACTCTTGCCTCTTCCAATAGATGTACTCTTTTTGGATTGAGCCCTAGTCACAATGGGCTCTTTAATCACAACTCCTTTGGCTTTCGGTTGTGATTGAGGTTGAAGAGGAATTTTGGCTTTTGGTCTTGGTGTCAACTTTCTTCTCTTTTTGGGAGGAGAAGAAAGAGGATCAGAATGTTGTTGGGATTCAGAGGATTCTATGGGAGTAAGGTTTTTGGTTCTCATTTTTCAGAAAGATTGAAAACTGAGATTTTCTGAAAAACAGAGACACTTAGCGCGAAATAGGGCAAAGAGATTCTGAGCAAAATAGAGAGTTTTTGGACTTGAAATCAGTTGGGTTTTGACGGAAATAGGACAAGGAATCACTTGTGAAAAGTTTTTGTGAGGGTGTATAGTGATTTACTCGAGGAGATTTTGTGGAAATGACCGAGTTTGCGCAAGATAAAGACCTAAAACCCGACATTACTCGAGGCCTTACTCGAGTAACCTTCAAGTTTACTCGAGGCCTTCCTCGAGTGTTCATACAGAAAAATTCAAAAATAATTCATTTAAATTGCGTACCTGGCATGAATAATATAGTAATTATCTATGAATGTTCCCTCGATCATTTATAGTCCATTTGGGTCAGATTTGAGTCATTATACAACGCTTTGATAATCTGACCTCCGACATTACTCGAGGCCTTCCTCGAGTAAGTTTCAAGTTTACTCGAGGTGTGCCTCGGGTCAACAGCTTCTCAACTTCTGACTCTTCATTTCTTTGAAAACTGAACCGTTATGTTTGAAAATCAAGTAACTTGATCCGTTACTTCCAGTTTTGGGAGCCATTACTCGAGTACATACTCGAGTAACATGCTACTTTACCTCAAGTTGCTCCTCGGGTATGCTTCTGTGTTATCCATAACTTCAAGTTGATACTCCAGTAAAGCTGTCCTCTGATTATCTCTGTTTTTATTTCTCAAAACAGAGTTTCTTTCTTCCTGCAAAACAAGTTTCTATATACTCCGATGCTTAAGTTAGTGATCATCAAAACATTATCAAATGACTTCATCTAATATTATGAAATGCTGAAATTTCTTATAACTCATTGGGATTTACCATTCCCAATTCTCTCCTAATGAATAGAAATTGATCTTTTGCAAGGGGTTTTGTGAAGATATCTGCTAGTTGAAGATGAGTAGGAATGAATATCACTTTCACATCTTTCTTTTGAACATGATCTCTGATGAAGTGATGTCTGACATCGATATGCTTGGTTCTAGAATGTTGAACTGGATTCTTTGCCAAGCTTATCGTACTTGTATTGTCACAATAGATTGGTATTTCCTTGAGATAAATACCAAGGTCTTGTAGTTGTTGTTTTAACCATATCACTTGTGCACAACAACTTGAGACTGCAACATATTCGGCTTCCGTTGACGAAAGAGACACTGTATTTTGTTTCTTGCTGAACCATGATACAAGAGATCCTCCAAGGAATTGTCCTTGTCCACTGGTGCTCTTTCTGTCTGTCTTGTATCCTCCATGATCAGAATCTGAATATGCAACTAGATATTCACTTCTTCCTTTGGGATACCACAGACCCAATTCTGATGTGTCACCAAGATATCTAAAGATTCGTTTGACCGTTTCAGCATGTGATTCCTTCGGTGCTGATTGATATCTTGCACATATACCAACACTAAATTGAATGTCTGGTCTACTTGCCGTAAGATAGAGTAATGATCCAATCATTCCTCTATATTTTGTAATGTTATAGTCTTTCCTTTGACATCAGCATCAAGTAACGTAGTTGAGCTCATAGGTGTGTCAGTGCCATTTGCTTCATCCATTCCATACTTCTTCAATAGCTCTTTCAAATACTTTGTTTGAGATATGAAGATTCCATTCTTTATTTGTTTGATTTGCAGACCAAGAAAGAAATTCAATTCTCCCATCATTGACATCTCAAATTCTCCCTGCATTATCTCAGAAAATTCCTTACATATAGATTCATTAGTAGCACCGAAAACAATATCATCAACATATATTTGAACAATTAAAATATCATCACGTTTTCGATTTATAAATAATGTTGTATCAACTTTTCCCCGTACAAAACCTTGATCGATGAGAAACTTACTAAGCCTTTCATACCAAGCTCTAGGAGCTTGTTTTAAACCATACAAAGCCTTTTTAAGTTTGAAAACATGGTCCGGTTTAGTGACATCCTCAAATCCTGGAGGTTGTTCTACATACACTTCTTCCATGATGTAGCCATTTAGAAAGGCACTCTTAACATCCATTTGATAAAGTTTGAATCCTTTGATGCATGCAAAGGCTAAGAGTACACGTATAGCTTCCAATCTAGCCACTGGAGCATACGTTTCCTCATAATCAATTCCTTCTTCCTGATTATAGCCTTTGGCCACCAATCTTGCCTTATTTCTGACAATAATTACAGATTCATCTAGTTTGTTTTTGAATACCCATTTAGTACCAATGATCGTATGATCTTTAGGTCGGGGCACCAAATCCCAAACTTGATTTCTCTCAAATTGATTAAGTTCTTCTTGCATTGCTATGACCCAATCATTGTCTGATAGGGCTTTATCAATGTTAGAAGGTTCAATCTCAGAAATGAATGCAGAGAAACTTACTTCATTGAAAATTCTATTTCTAGTTTTGATCCCTTCATTTACATCTCCTATGACTTGATCTAAGGGATGACTTTTATTGTATTTCCAAGCTCTAGGTTGACCTAGGGATTGTTCTTCTTCCTTAGTTTCATCAACCTCTGGAATAAGAGACTTAGAAATAGATTGACCATTTTCTTGATTTAAAACAACTTCCTGTTCTTCATCAATGGTTTTGTCAGAGGATTCAAATTCATCAAATACAATATGAATTGATTCTTCAACAACACAAGTTCTTTTATTGAAAATTCTATATGCTTTACTTCGGTTAGAATATCCTAGGAAAATTCCTTCATCAGTTTTAGAATCAAATTTTCCTAAGTTATCTTTACCATTATTATGAATGAAACACTTACAACCAAAGATGTGTAGATGAGCAATGTTTGGCTTTCTTCCTTTGTATAGTTCGTATGGTGTCTTTCCAAGTTTTGTTCTGATATATGCTCTATTTGAAACATAGCATGCTGTACTCATAGCATCAGCCCAAAACACTTGAGACACATTCTTTTCATTTAGTAATGCTCTAGCCATCTCAATGAGCACTCTATTCTTGCGTTCCACAACTCCATTTTGTTGAGGCGTCCTTGGAGCAGAGAAATTGTGATCAATGCCATTAGTATCACAATACTCTTCAAAGGCTTGATTTTCAAATTCTCCACCATGATCAGTCCTAATACCTGCAATAGACATACCTTTCTCATTTTGCACTTTCTTGGCAAAAATAATAAATTCTTCAAAGGTTTCATCTTTTGATGATAGAAAAATAACCCATGTAAATCTAGAGAAATCATCAACAATGACCAATGAATATAAGTTGCCACCAAGACTCTTTACTCTTGCTGGTCCAACTAAATCCATATGAAGTAATTGTAATGGTATATTTGTTGAAATCTCATTTTTCAATTTGAAAGATGATTTAGTTTGTTTACCCTTTTGACATGCATCACAAATCAAGTCATTTTTGAAATTAACTTTGGGTAATCCAAGCACTAAATCCTTTTTGAGTAATTTCCCTAGTTGATGCATATTGACATGAGCCAATCTCTTATGCCATAACCAACTTTCATCGGTATTACTCAGAAAACAGTTTTCAGATTCATTTCTACTAATATCTAGAGTATAGCAATTACCTTCCCTTTTTGCTCTGAGCTTAGCCTTGATATTCTTCTTACCAAGCTGTAAGTCACTCTTGTTGATGATTAAACATTCTTCTGAGTCAAATATCACCCAGTTGTTTTTATCCGCACTTTGACTTACGCTCAGCAAATTGTGACATAAACCTTCAACATAATATACATCTTTGACTTGTATTCCTTTGTCATTTTTGATTTTACCAATTCCTGCTATCCTTCCGGATTGATTTCCTCCAAATTTTACCTTTCCACCTTCCTTAGGTTGTAATGTGGTAAAACTTTCGAAATCTCCGGTCATATGTCTAGAGCATCTACTATCTATATACCACTTGCTATTTTTGGATGCTTTGAGACATACCTGCAATCAATTGACTAAGTCTTAGGTACCCACATCTTTTTGGGTCCTTTTGGGTTAGTGCAAATGATTTTCTGAATATATGAACCTTTAGGTACCCATTTGTAGGTTCCTATGATTCCTTTCTTCTTATGAATGCATGAAGATGTATGATGTCCCTTTCTATTACAGTAATTACAAAATGCAAAAGGATTTGATGTATGCACAGAATGTTGAAAATAATTCAAATATGTCTTACCTCTTGCTTTCTTTCTTCCTTTTCTTTTATCTAATTTTGGATCATATCCAATTCCAGATCGATCATTTACAAATCGTTGCACTTTTAAAATAACATTTAGCATCTCACTTCCTTGTGTGAATTTTTCAAGAGTTTTTGTGAGATCAATGTTTTTCTTTTTCAAAGATAAACAATTTTCACAATCCTTTCCCTTAAGTTCAGTTTCAAGAACTTTGTTTTTCTTTTTAATAACAATCAGTTCTTTAACTATTTTGATGAATTCAGAATGTAAAGCATTATATTCGGAAAGTAATTCTTCATAGGTAGGTTCAGAATCATTTACCTCTTCTTCTGTTTCTTGTTGAGCAACAAGACATATATTAGCTACTTCTTCCTCATCACTTTCTTCATCTGAGGAGCTATCACCCCATATAGCAGATACAAAGGCTTTCTTTTTGTTGAAGAATTTACCTTTTCTCTTTTCTTTGCTCTTTTGGTTCAAATCTGGACATTCTGACTTGATATGTCCTGGTTTCCCACATTCATAGCAGATGATATGATCTTTGCTACTATTTCCTCCTTTCTGAAAATGTTTGAATCCTTGACCTTTCTTGTAGAACTTTCTGAATCGTTTTATGATTAGACCCATCTCGTCATCGTCAAACTCTTCATCCTCATCCTGATTTTCTTCTTTCGCTTTTAGAGCTAGACCTTTCTTTTTCTTATCGCCAATGTCATCTAGTTCTCTTTTGAACTTTAGTTCGCTTTCATATTCAGAAAGACTTCCAAATAGAGAAGCAACTGATCTCATTGATTCTCCTTTTGCTTCTTCTATTGCAGTAACTTTTGCTTCCCACTCTTTAGAAAGAATATTCAAGATCTTTCGTACTTGGGTGTGCTGATCATAGACTTTCCCAAGAGCTGCTAGTTGATTAACAAGATGAGTATATCTAAGTTCGAATTCAGAAATTGACTCACCTGATTTCATTCAAAGTAAATCGAATTCGGTGACCAAGGTGTTGATTCGATTCTCCTTTATTCCCGATGTTCCCTCATGAGCTATTTCCAGAGCTTCCCACATTTGCTTTGCTGTTGGAAGTGTACAAATTCTGAAATATTCACTTTGACTCAAAGCGCTTTGTCACATTAGAATTGCTTTGCTATTGAGAGTGATAAGTTTCTTGTCATTCTCATCGTATTCCGCTAGTGTTTTTGGAATTTTCTGAGAATCTTCAATCTTTGTAGGTAGATAATTTCCACTCTCAATTACATCCCATAGCCCATATTCAGTAGCCATCACGAACACTCTGAACTTAGCTTTCCAGAAAGAAAAGTGTTCTCCATTGAAACCAGGGGGTCTAGTGATGGATGCTCTGTCGGGAAGAATTCCTTCACCCATGCTTCCCATTGGATCCTTCTTAGGTTGTTATACCTTAACAAGAAGACCTACGCTCTGATACCAAATGTTAGATCAAGCGTTTCACCCAAGAGGGGGGTGAATTGGGTGATACTAAAATTTCTTTCAAAAATATAAAACTTTGACAAAAGAATTAAAATAGTAATGAGAAGGAGAAATATCACCGAAGTGTACACCGGGAGTTATACTGGTTCGGTCACAACCACTTTGACCTACGTCCAGTCCTCAGAGCTTCTTTGAGAATTTCACTATAGCTTCCAAGATTCAGTGGGTTCTTGGCACCTCAGTACAAGCAAGTTCCTTTCACCTGGACACTCGCTCCCCCTTACAGGTTGTAATCCAATCCCAACTCAAGGTTCTACAACCTTAAGTTATCTCAATAACAAATATTGAGTTTGAATGAAATATCTCTCTTACAGAGTAAATGATAATCACTGAAGCATAGAAATACAATTTCAACGTGAAAACAGAGCAATGAACTTGATGATATGTTCGTATGTGTACTTGGTTGTTCTTTCTCTGTTTGAAGGTTCCCATATATATAGGTAAGTTGTTGATGACCGTTGGAACATTTCCTTTCATCCGTTGGTGAGTGCGCAGCCACTATTGACTTTTCAAGTTTTTGAAAAATATCCGTTGGCGGTGGTTGGCATATGAACGTTTCTTTTGACTTTCATCTCTTGATATGATTTCTTCATTGTTTATCTGTAAATAGACTAAGAATACTAATACAATGAAAGGTTAATCATATAGGAAACAATATAATGAAAGTTTGAATGATTTCTAAATTTCTGGGTATGCTTACTCGAGTAGCTCCTCGAGTATCCCTTGAAGTTTACTCGAGTAGCTCCTCGAGTAACATCGAGAAATCATTGTTTAATTGAAAGTCAATGAAGAGAAACAAGATTACTCGGGTAGTGCATGGAGTAAACTAAATTTCAGACCTTTGGGAATAGTTATTTACTCGGGTAGCTACTCCAGTAATGCTTTTGCAACTTCATAGATTACTGGGGTAACACCTCGAGTAATCCTTTAAAAATTTTTGATTACTCGATGCTCTACTCCAGTAATGTTGGCAGGATTTCAAGGCCGAGAGCAATTACCTTGTTACTCGAGTAGGGACTCGAGTAATGCATTCATTTTTGCATAGGTTACTCAGGTACTACCTCGAGTAACTAAGACTTTTGAGCATGACTTACCCGGGTAATGACTTGAAGTTTACTTTGAAAATATTTGTGCATACTGGGGTACTTACTCGAGGAATCCACTTAAAATAAACCATGAAAAACTTGTATACTAGAGTAAGTACTCGAGAAAGATGAAACAAAGAGAGATCAAGTTAATCGGGTATCAACCTCAAGTTTTCACTTACTTTAGTATGTTACTCGGGTAGCTCCTCGAGTAACATTGGCAGTGGTACAAAGTGCCGAGAGTTACATATTTTCAGAAACAAAGTTACTCGAGTAGCTCCTCGAGTATCATTGGGAAAACTTGAAGGCAACTGGAAGTTTTACCTTGGTTACTCGAGTACCTCCTCGAGTAACATTAGCAGGCCGAGAGCAACCCTAAAATTTTACCTGGTTACTCGAGTAGCTCCTCGAGTAATGGTGGCAGGTTACTGGAAGTTTTCCTTGGTTACTTCAAGTTTTGTCACATTACTCGAGTAGCACCTCGAGTAATGCCTTAGAAACTGTACTTCTGATCAAGTTCCTCAGCATTTTCTCTTGGCCAAACTTCAATGCTTCCATGCTTACTTCAAGAAAAGCTTATTCCTGTCATTACTTAGTTCAAGCTTGATTATTAATCATTTCCTTTTCAAACCATTCCTTTGTTATCATCAAAACATGAGATCTAACAAATTGAAGTAGAAGAAAAAACAAACCAGTAGAAGCAAACAAAAACGAGAAGCAAATCGCAAGAAGAATGAATAATTTGAGAGAGTAGAAGCAGAGAACAGTAGAAACAAATCGCAAGAAGAAATAAACAAACTAGCAAGGTTATGCAAATAAAAACAGGAAGCCAAAATAAAAACCACCAAATACTTAATTGAGTTGTTGATCTGCTGCTACCCCTCGAGACAAGGAAGAGAGAGTTCAAGAAAGGAGAGTTGCGATAATGACGGAGAGGGGAGAGGATGGTGACTCAATGACTTTAAGAGAGAAGAGAGCTACGGAGGTTGACGAAGAGAGGAGAAGAAAATGACTCAGTGAGTATGAATAGAGAAAGAGAGAACCAGAGGCAGAGAAGAGTTGTGGCCAAATGAGGGTTAGGTTTCAATGAAGATTGAAGATGAGGGTCGCACTATCGTGTTAATAAAGAGAGCAGGCAGAGGGTAGATAGGGTAATTACATTTTTATCCTAATAAAAGTTTTTTTAGGAAAATTCTAGATAAATACCTTTTGTATTTATGAAACTTTGAAAAGTCTGTTAACACATGAAAATGACAGAAAGGTGACACGTATAAAATCCCTGTGTCGTTAATTTTACCAAAATGCCCCTTAATTTTGTAAATTTTTTATATTCTACCTAAGCTCCTCCCTCCTCCCTTTCTCTCCTCTCTCCTTATACGATCAAACCCTCCCACCTCTCACTTGTGATTGAACTTATCCCCACCGAACCCTCCCTTCTCTTACCTGCGTCGAGCTCAACCTACCCACCAAAGGCCCTACTTCCTTTCACCTGCTTCATTGAAGCTCCTCCCTTCTCCCTCTCTCTCTCCTCTCTCCTTCTATGATCAAACCCTCCCTCCTCTCGCCTGAGATCGAACTCATCCCCACTAAACCCTCCCTTCTCTCACCTACATTAATCTTAACCTACCTTTCTCCATCGGAGGTCCTCTCTTGCGCTGACATAAACGCCCTTAAGACCGACGACGTCTCTTAAGGATCGGTGTCAATCTGAGCCTCATCCTCTCTCGTCCCTCAACTCCGCTCTTGCACCAACAAGAACACCTCAAGATCTTCTTCTTCTCTCTTTCTCTTTCGAATGCAAGTAATTCTGGGTTCTATTCCTGATGATGGAGGGTTTGTTTTTTGTTTCTTTTATTTTTAGTCTTTGGATTTGATTCACATTTCTATTGATAAATTCTTTATAGATTTTGTTTCTGATTTCCTATTCTATCGATAATTTTTCCCCATATTTTTTTCTTTACTCATGAAGCTCAAGCCACTAAAGAACTCTAATTTCTTTTTATTTATTTTCCAGCTTTGATCTAATTTTTGTTAATAGATTTATGGATTTTTGATACCGATTCTCATCGGTATGTGCTGGTTAATTCATTTTTGTATATTTTTTGTGTGAGTTAATGTGATGTTAAAAAGATTTGGGAAGACAACAATGAGATGGTAGAAGGAGAAGTTGGTGGGGGAAGAACAACGACTTGGGGCAGAGGAAGAGGTAGGGTGGGTGAGGGTGAGGTAGTGGGAGGAATTATTACGATCAATGCTCCAGCAAGTGCTCTTTTCTTTCTTTTTAATTTAAAAAATTAAAGGGCATTTTGGTAAAATCCATATCAGTTTAAAATCTCAATTTGATACTTGTTACCTTTCCGTCATTTTCATGTTTAATAGTCTTTTTCGGGTTTCATAAATTCAAATGGTATTTATCTAAAAAATTTTCTTTTCTTTTTTTCAAGCTAGCCTAACAAGCCTAATATGTTTATTAGTAAGCATATGCCTGGTCTCTTAAGAAAAACAGGCTTTAAAATAGGCCTTGGCCTAACCTTTTATACTGACAAGCTGGCTTGACCAGACTCGAAACAAGCCAGGCCACAGACCCCTGACAGGCTGCATGGCATGTTTCCACCCCTACCGTTAACAAGTTTATGTGACATGTTGACAATGGGGGCAAACAACTAATTTTACAATTCGAATCTATATCATTGAGATCCCTTAGAAGTTTTTAGATAGGGAATCATATACTGAAGCTTTTTAAATTTTTGTTCCTGTTCCTTAGGACCATACTGCGGATTTCCCTTATAATTTTTAATAAACACACTATCACTCCCTCTATTTACTTTAATCACAAAAAATTGTATTCTATTTTCAAAACTTATATAAACCTGTTTTAGCCAAAAAAACTTATCATATAAACCTTTTTTAAATCAAAAGTTACTTACACACATGCCTCTTCTCCATTGAATTAACAATCTCGTTCCACATCCTTAACCATGGTTTCAGTTTTTAAATTTTGTCATAAGTTTGAAGTGTATCTAAGCATGTTGGTTAGTGTATATAAAAACCAAAGAAGCATGTTTTTTGGAATAATCCACCGCTACTTAGCTCTACTAGCACTACAAAAAAACACCCTATTTCTGACAGAATTTGCCACAGAATCAGCTTTTTCGATGGACCGTATTTCCGACAGAATTCGTTTCGTAGCTAATAGGTGTGTTTCAAACAAATTTGTGAGAGAATTTCAATTCCATCGGAAATTTTTGATGAAATTCCTTTCCGTCGCAAATTTTTTTAAAAAAAATTTTGAAAATTATTTTTAAAAAATTGATTTTGTTTTAAAAAATTATTTATAAATGCCACATGTTTGCTCCTCAGAGCACCATGTGCCCCTCTCCCCTGGCTACCATGTGTCGGCACCTTATAATTCTTCTAAGTGCCTCTCCTCTCATTCAAACCCGTGACCTCAAACTCCCAACGCCTTCGCGCATGAGTCTTTGCCAGTTGTGCCAAAATAAACCTGTGTTATATTATTACATATTATTATATATATAATATTACCATATATATATAAACATACATACATACATATAATTAATTAATTATATACATATAATTAATTATTAATTAAATATAATATTATAAAAAATAATGAAAAATTTAATAAAAAAGTAAAAAAATATTTATATATTTAAACTAAACAAATTTTTAATTAAAATAATTAATTAATAATAATTTTATATTATAAATATTATTTGTAATATGAAATTTTAAATATAATATTAATAACATATATATTATTTTTAATATAATAAAATAATAACTAATATAATAATATCATAAATATTTATTTATTAGAAAATTTTAAATAAAATATTAATAAATAATAATATAAATTTAATAATTAATTTTTTAATTTTATAAATATTATTTTTAAAAAATTAATAAATTTTAATTTTTCCAACAAAATTTTCCTTAGCAAATTGCCACGGAAATTTCCGTCGAAAAACTTTCCGACGGAATTTCTGAGTTTTCCGACGGAAATTTCCATCAGAGTTTGTCTTCAGAAAATTTCCGATGGCATTTTCGTCGGAAATTCTGTGGGAATTTGCCACGGAAAAAATTCCGTTAGAAATTCTATGGCTAAATTGTTAGAAATGCTATCAGAAATTTGCCACAAAAAAATTTTTGTCAGAAATTTCGTAGCTAAATTTGCCACGGAAAATTCTGTCGGAAAAATTTCCAAAGGAATTTCGGTATGAAATTAGGTCGGAATTTTCTACGGAAAAGGTTCCGTCGAAAATCAGGTGTTTTTTTGTAGTGTAGCAACCGGCTAGTCCGATTTGTAAGAATGTAGGCCCATAATTGAGGGAACATCGCTACCTCTAAGTAATTATCGTGGCTACATGCCCAAAACTCTAACCAAAACCATTGGTTAAAGCTAAAACAACCCGTAGTTAGTTGGTCCAAATACTTGGTGGTAAAAACAAAGAAGCATGTTAGTTTGCAATTGTAAGGAGGAAAAAAAAATGTTAAATACGTATTTAAATGATTAACTTCTCAATGGTTCACCAGATTTAAAAGTATGCCTTTAAATTTAAAGAACATTTATAAATATACTTATAGATAGTCTATCAATAAGATGGGGTAATACAATTTAAACCTACGAACTTATAGATTATGGACAAAATCTTTACCAGTTAAATTGAACTCTTTGTTGGTATGAAAAAGCTTTATATGTCAGTTAAAAAAACAAAGAAACTTTTTCTTTTGTTTTTTTTGGTGACCAACTTTTTTCAAGTCAAATCTGGATGGACCTTTTTATAGCCCAAAAGTTCAGAGTAGCACTACTGAGGGATTAAATAATAGTTTTTCGTTAGGGACTGGCTTAACACATGAAACCCCAATGAAATGAAGCAGGTCGATCAACAAAATTGGACCAGAAGGCTTAGATGAAGCTGGGCTTACAAGGGAATGTAAAATATCTCTTGTCAAATCATTTGTGTGTTGGGTGGGTCCATAAGAGGCATAATCGTCCCTATCGCAGCATATTTCCGTGCTCGTGATGTAATAATGCTTATCTTTTATTTTGACGGTCCAAATGGAGTGGTGAGGGGTGATTCAGATTTAATTTTTATTTTATTCATATATTTTTTACATTTTTATTTTAAGAAATACTCAAATATATAATATTAAATAAAAAATTATTTTAAATTCTTTTTTTTAAAAATAAAATACTTTATCTATCGAGAAAATTCCATTTAAATACCATTTAAATTTTTAAAACCCCAAAAGTCTATTTAAAAATTGAAATTACATAAAGGTAATTGGGAGGAATCTGGAATTTTGAAGTTTAATTATTTTTACCAAAACACCCCCATCATCTTTCTCTCTCCTCTCTTCCTCTTCATCTCTTCAAAATTGTCAACAAATGTGTCAGAGTGAGAGCCTAAAATTGTCAGCGCCCACCCATTTTGGGCTCACACTCTAACATATTTGTGATGATGTCTTTTGGCATTTACATTATCCAATTTGTTAAAATCATTACTGAATTTATCAATACCATTACAAAATTTGTCAGTTCCCCCTCTTGGCCAACAACACATTAAGGACGTCATGCATTATTTATCATTCCCATTAGCCTTTTTGTCAAAACCAATTATGACTTTGTAAACATCATTGATGACTTTGTCAATTCCATTATCCTTGTTGTCAAAACTAATAATGAGTCTGTGAAAACCACATGAATTTGTCATTCTCATTATCCTTTTTGTTAAAACCATTACAGAATTTGTCAATCTCATTATTCTTTTTCTCAAAACTTATTATAAGTTTGTAAAAATCACTTATGGATTTGTCAGTTCTATCATCCTTTTTGTCAAAACCATTAACGACTTTGTTAAACCCATTACTAAAATTGTCAATCACATTATCCTTTTTATCAAAACCAATTGAGTTTGTGAAACCACTGATGATTTTGTCAGTCTTATTATCCTTTTTGTCAAAACCAATTATGAGTAAACTATTCTATTACCAGGCTGAGTAAATGCATTGACTAATTTTGTTTATGGTATTGACAAGTTTAGTAATGACAATGACAATTATAATGATGGAGTTGACAAAAAACCAGAAATGTTCATGACAACAACTTCTTCAACCTAGTAATGCCAAATCTGCAATCCAATCTCAGAAATGAAAACCTCATCACATTTATTTATCACTCAATCACCCTAAAAAAAAACCATTTTCTTCATCATCACCACTACAAAACAAATCAGCAAAGGGGTATGAATCCTCCTCCGACGTCGAAGGATTTGAGCTTGTGGGCGTCTTCGGCAAGCGTTGTAGCGGGGGAGGTCACACTTACGATGAACAAAACGACTGGATTCGGGATTAATAGGGAGAGGTCGAAGAGTTGAGATTTGAGATCTGAAGTGGGGGAAGGAGATGATGGAAGAGGAAGAGATGGAAGAGGAAGAGGAGGGTAAGTTTTGATTTAAGGGGCATTTGATACAAATATGAAAAACCCAGATTCCCTCTCAATCCCCTCATTGTCATTTGTAAGTGTTAATAAAGTTTTTTGGGTTTTGACAATTCATATAGTATTTAAGTGTCTTTTTCCCTTATCTATCCCTAGCTATTTATAATGTCCAATGTTTTTAATTGGATAGTCCCTATTTATAAAATTCTATTTGGAGTCATCTAAGCATTAACTGTATTTTAACCAGTAGAACCCTTAATTAATTTTTCTCATACACTTTCTTTAATCATTTTTCTTATTATAATTCTCTCATTTACCCACTTATAAATAAGGACATATCATGAAAAACAAGTATGTTTCTTACCTGTTGAATTATTATTTTAAACTAATTTTAACTATTTTCTTAAATCACGCAATTATGTTTATATGATCTTATAAATGTGGATGGAGGGAGTATCACTTACAAATTTTAATAATTAAATTTGGACAGTTTTATTTTCCATTTCAAGTATATATGTATGTATATGTATAGTCATATTCTAGTTCTATTTATAAATCACATCATTAAATTTTTTCTATGAATGTAAAATATTATTATTCAACTATGATTGTGTAGACTTTATTCTTATTGGGTATGATAAATATTATATAGGGTAAAGTTGAAAATTTAATACATTTTAAGACATATTTAATAATATGTTTAAAGTTTTTCTTAATTCTGTTAAGTTTGAATATGTTGAAAGTGATTTATACATAGAACAAAAGGTTATGTTACATGATGGTCATTATAAAGCAAGGTATTAAAACCCGGACTGGGTATTGAACTGGTCGGGGTACTGGGTTAAGGGTCAGTGGGTCAGACCAGGATCAAACCGGGGCTAAACCGGGACCAAACCGGTGAGAAATTGAAAATTTTAGACTTATAGTATAAAATTCTAAAGGAAAAATCAAAAAAAAAATTTTTTTTTTTAAATTAGCAACCCGGACCGGACCGGTTTACCTGCCGGTTCTCGGGCTGGACCGGCCGGTCCGGTCCGGGTTAATGAACATGGTTATAAAGACATGCAAAATCCAAACGCCTAATAGGACATGTTATACATGCCTTATCTAAAAGATACTTGATTGCGCAGTGATGGAACTAATTAATAAGGCGTAATTAGGCATTGATTTGAAACCACGCATCATTTGCGATTGGAGGATACACTTTAGTGCGCCATTAATTTCATTAGGTCAAGAATAGGACATAGTAATAAATCTAACCCCAAACGAAAATATGTTAAAAGACAACGACATATGAATGCCATAATCACAAATTGCAAAAGTCCACACAGCACCCTACTTTAGGGATTCTCACTTTGAAAGATCCTTTCTTTTTTTTTTTTTATGGTTTATGCAATGGACTATTTTTGGCCTTCGGTGCACCCACCTTCCAAGTATCCGGCGTTAACCTGAAAGATCCTTTCTCTCTCCCCCCGTTTGAAAGTGTTTACATTATTGATAAAAAAAAAAGTGTTTACATTAAATTTAAAGATTCAAATTCAATCCTCTATATATCCCTTCCAAGATTATTTGTTCTTTACGGTTACATAGATTATGTAATAATTTAATTAATATTAGGTATCATATACATAAACTAAAATATATAGCTTCATTACCCATGAGTGCTTGGTTGAGATGGTAAGTAGACAAATCTTCTTAAAAATAAAAGCACATGGTTAAATTTTGATAAACACACTTATACATAGAGGAGATGATCCAAGCACTACAAAAAACACCACTTTCAGCGGCGACATAAATGTCGCCGCTGAAGGTCTCACCTTCAGCGGCGACTTTAATGTCACCGCTGAAGGTCTCACCTTGAGCGGCGACACTTTTGTTGCCGCTGAAAGTCTAACTTTCAGCGGCGACATTGTGTTGTCGCTATTGAAAGTGTGTTTCAGTGGCGACTTTAGTGTCGCCGCTAAAAGTCTTGCTTGAAATTTTTAAAATTTTATATTTTTTAAAACACTTTCAACGGTGACATTGTGTTGTCGCTACTGAAAGTATGTTTCAGTGGCGACTTTAATGTCGCCACTGAAAGTCTTATTTGAAATTTTTCAAAATTTTATTTTTTTTAAAACACTTTCAGCGGCGACTATCAATAGTCGCCACTGAAACTCACTTTCAGCGGCGACAACTAAAGTTGCCGCTGAAAGTCAATTTCATATTTTTTTATTAATATTTTTCAAAAATAATATTTATAAAATTAAAATAATATTTATTAAATAATTCTATTTAACCTGAATTATTAAAATTATATTATTATTTATTAATATTATATTTATAATTTTATATTAAAAATAATATTTATGATATTAAATTATTATTTATTAAGTAATTTTAATTAAAAAATTATTTAATTTAAATATATAAATATTTTTTTCGTTTTTATTTAATTTTTAATTATTTTTAATAATATTATATTTAAGTAATAATTAATTATATGTATGTATGTTTATATATATGATAATATTATATATATATATAATAATATGTAATAATATGACACTGGTTCATTTTGGCGCAATTGGCAGAGACTCACGGGTTCGAACTGGAGGAGAGTCATTTGGAGGAATTATGAGGAGGCGACATGTGGCAGCACGGGGAGGAGACACGTGGCAATTGTAAATTAAATTTTTTTAAAAAATAATTTTTCGATTTTTTTTAAAAGTATACTTTCACCGGCGACAAAAATTGTCGCCGCTAAAACTTTCAGCGACAGTCGCATAGGCGGTGACTCTTTGTCGCTGCTGAAAGACTTTCAGCGGTGACAAAAGTCGCCGTCGAAAGTCTTTTTTTTTTTTGTAATGAAGGCCAAGGTCTAAAAAGCCTCGTACCAGATAGTGGGGTTTTCTCTTATAAAAAATAAAATATATACCATCAATTAATTTTCTCATGTAAGGGAGAGAAGGAGAAAAGTAAAATTAATAAAATGAGAAATGATAGAGGTAAAGACGAGGCAATAGGAGGGATATATAATTATTAAATGGGGTATAACTGAAGGTAATTGATCGGACTTTAATTTTAAAAACCAAAAGCAACAATAGTTTTCTTTTCTTTTCTTTTCTTTTCTTTTTTTTATAAAGGTCAAATGAAAGCACACAAAAACATGTCAGTGATCCCCATAGAGGAGGCCACTAGATCAAAGGTTCTTCGCAAACAACAGTTGTTTTCGAATCAAGAGATTAGAATATTTTATATAATATAATTAACATGAATGAAAAAGTAAATCTTAATGATAAAAAATTGATTCATTCGATATTCTAGTTGAAAGGGAAAAAGAATTGCAGTGATAAAAAGGACAAAAAAAGAACCATTAACAAAAACCAAATTGGCATCTTTCCAAGCAACTAGCATACGTCAAAATCAGTAGTTGGAAAAAGTCTATCACATAGTTGGATGAGGATCAATCCACCCGCCTCATGACTACTCCGCCTCTGCAACAAAGGGGTCGCAAATCAGATAAACAAGACATTATTACTCAGCAGAAAAATCATTCACGAAGATTATTGTATTTTGTGCTAACGTCAGACTGCTCAATCAACCGATGGAGGAAGTGGTTCAAGAATTCGTGATTTAAATTAGGTCAGACTGATTATGATTAAAGTAACATATTTTTGATTAAAATTTATACAAATATTCACATATAACTCCCAAAGATTAATATTTAAAGGGTTAAGTTTCATATACAAGACTATAAAGTTTTTTTTTTCACTTGATTATGACGACGGGGCGACCCCCGTTTTTGGCGAGCATTCAAACGTGGCTCAACATCAATGATAATCCGTCAAACAACTACTCCATTAGGAGAGCTTCCGAATTACGTTCAACCAATCCTGACTCAATAGCTTGAAAGCTGATCAATAACAAACCCATGTGATCCATATTCATTATGTTACCACTGGTGCTTTGTCATATACTTCCTAATCCTATTTGTACTTGGCTACATGATGGCACCCAGCGCAGCCAATCCTCACTTGATAGGCTATTCCTTGGTTAACTAGATTGATATAATCAGACGCTTTTCTTTTTCCTTGGTGACAGGGAAAAACCCCTTTCCAACTCACTCTGTCAATCCACTAACATCAGTATATGGTGTTACTGGAAAAAAAAAATACTTTTTGGTGTATGCTGAATACACAAAAATTACTTTAAGATAGGGTTTAAGATAGGGAGTGCTACTGAAAAATAATTTAAGGTGCTAGATACACAAAAAATTATATTAGAATACCGAATGCTATTGAGAAAATACTTTATAGTGCTTAACATATATATTGGAATGTATTAATCACTAGTGCAAAAAAGGGTTTTTAGACCGGAATATTTAGACAGGTTACATTGGATAAGGTCTTAAAAATATGACCGGTGGCATTTTTATAATTATGATGAAATATTAAGACCGGTTATAGTAACAACCGGTCTTAAAAATAATTTTCAGACCGGTTACAAAACAACCGGTCTTAAAATATATACAATAAAAAAAATAAAAATATGTAATATATTTTCTAGACTGGTTTTAAAAATAACCGGTCTAGAAAATATTATCTGAGTTAAAGACAATCATAAAAATAAAATGTTTATTATTTTTAAGACCGGTTATTAATTAATAACCGGTCTTAAATATATATTTTAAGATCGGTTTTAAAAAAAAAACCGGTCTTAAATGTTATTTTTAAGACCAGTTTTAATTGACAACCGGTCTTAAAACTGACCTGGATTTTAAAACTCGCCTAAATTTAGCTCTGAAATTTCATTTCAAGACTCAAGCACATCAGCGAAACCCCTGCGTCTGTTCGGGGCAGCTCCTCCTTTCCCCTTCTCTTCTTCGTCCTTAACTTCACCGCCGTCAACGAAGATTTACTGTTGAATTCATTGTCGGAAGGCTATCGTCATTTGTTCACTCTGATTGGTTTCGTTCTCAACCTCGTTTTTATTGTCAAGTTTGTGTTTCCATCTCGTTTTAGGGTTTTTTATTGAAATTGTGAGATTACTTATCCTCCATTTTCTTTGTTCGATTCCTGTAGCAAGTGGCCAAGGACTGTTCAAATCCAGAGGAATAAGAGGATCCTCAAGCAAAGGTTTAAGGTACGGTTGAATTATTCTGAAATTGAGGACGTGGGTTTATTTTGGTGGTTTTCCATTTGCATTACAGACTATAGTTTAAGCTTGTTACTTCTAGTGGACCTGGGTTAATTATTCCATTTGAAAGTGATGATTTTGAGAGTCGTAGTGATGATTTTGATCCTAGTACGTTGAAGACTATAGTTTAAGCTTGTTGCTTCTAGTGGTGTAGCTTCTGTTATATTGTTTTGTTTGGTTTAAGCTTGTTGCTTCTGTTATATTGATTTTGTAGCTTCTGGTTTCCTTCTTTTGATTCGGCCCTGCGATTTGAATTTAAAATCTTTACCTTGTGCATTGCAATTATTTGTTCATGTTTGCATAACTTGGAAATTACTTTTGAACGATTCATTTGTAGATAGTGCCGTGTTATAACAATAAGCACCGTGTAGCAAAATTGCCTTAAATAGTGTTCTTAAAGTGTTTTTAGACAATGAGTCGTCCTAGTGAGGGTACTCCCGATCCAACTAATCCAAATCAAAGCAAGCCTAGCAATGCTCCAAGTCAGGAACACAATGAGCCACGTAACCGGCCTAGACGAAGAGGTAGGAGAGCCACCCGATTGAGAGACATTCCTCTCAATCGGAATACTGGGGGAAAGATTTCGATTGAGTTTGATAGATATTGGAAACCAATCGGGTCTAATGCCCAACGGTATAGGAGTTTTGTCGGCCTCCTAGCACGCAACAAGCCTAGCATCTTGATAGAGCAGTGGAGAAATGTCGATATAGGTGTGAAGCGACATATTTGGGAAACTATCTAGCTCACTTACGACATTCCTGAGAGTGAAGTCTTGTATGATAAGACAATGACGTATTGTGATGAACGCTGGAGGAAGCTTAAGACAAATCTAGCCAACAATTACGTGCATATCGAGGTGGAAGAAGGTCAGCCTCTTCCTAATCCGTGCGATCAGTATTCTTTTATTGACGAACAGACTTGGCAAGAATTTAGACGGCTTTGGACTACTCCAGAAGCATTGGTGAGTTGTTGACTTATTTTGCAATTGATTTGCTTATGAATTATGAATTGTCTTTATTGATTTACAATGACTTAATTTTGATTTCTTATTCGCAGAAAGAAAGGAAAAAGGACCAAGAGAGTGGTAGAAAGAATGTTTGCCCCCATACAATGTCTCGTGGGGGGTATGCGAAGGCCGAAAAAGACTTGTTGGCGGCCAAACGGAAGAGATTGGAAGAAGCAGCTCAATCCGATCCTTCTATTCTTCTTTCTCTACCATCTCCGATACGTCGAGAAGAGAAGTGGTTGTTCGCTCGCCAAAAGAGGAGCGGGTCTTATACGAATGAACAATCTCGTGTAGTCGGTGAGAAAATTGTAAGTATTGTTGTTAACTTGTTGTTATTAATTATTTACTAAACAAATTTCATTACTAACATTTGTCATCTGTCTTATAGGAGGAGCTTCAAAAAAAACAAGCCGAGGGATCGTTTAGGTCTGATGGGGGGAATGACATCCTGACCGTAGCTACAGGAAAACCTAAGCATCCCGGCCGTGTCAGGGGGATTGAAGGAGGGGTAGGCATAAGGGATTATTTTGGAGCACCCTCACGCCGTTTCTCAAGTGGTATGGTGACTAGGGAGGAGATGGAGTGTATATTGGCCACTGTGAGGGCGGAAGCTAGGGCCGAGGTAGAAGCATCATTTAATGCACGATTTGAAGAAAGGTTCAGCAAGATGAAGGAGGAATGGATGATCATGACGAGCACAAGAGAAGCAAATACCAGTGCTCCCCAGGCTCATTCCCTAAACCCTAAATAAAGCACTAAAGGGAGTTGCATTGGTCAGTCATCAGAGGGTCCTGGCGGCCAAATTGGTGAGCCTTGTGACTTGTTTGTGGAGGATCCTCTGAGACGATTGGTTGCACGGGGGACCATGCACAACTTGGGATCAACTGTCCACCACCAAGAAATAAAGGATGATCAAGTTAGAGTGGCAGTTGAAGAGATGATCGTTGTAGATGCACCTCTCCCTATCCCTGTTGATGACTTCAAGGTTGTGGGCGATGTCATCAACTCTTTCATCTTGTGGCCAAAGAACCTTGTTTCTGATCGAGCTGAGGAATCCTCGCCTCCTCCTCCACCTCCACCTCCCTCCACTCAAGATGTTTCACGGCCTCCATTGAATGTCATGCAACAAGTGATTCTAATGGCATTATGATACGTCCTTTGCAACAAGAAATTGGGCTACTGAGTCAGCTGTTGGCAAGTCAGGAGCGCACTGCTATCTTGAGAAGGATATAGCTCCTCTACAACAGGTTATGATTTCGATTGTCCAGCTCTTTTTGATGTAAGTATCTTCTCAAATTGGAAGTTAATATTTTACAAATTACGCCGTTAAACTTTGATTTAATGTCCCTGCTTAAATTATTGTAGGTTGATGCATCGCAGGTTGGTTGACTCTGGAAAAACCGATAAATTTGGACTCCTATGCCCTCATCAACTCTACGACAAAGGGACCACTTCTTCTATCAGACACACATACTTATCGCACAGACTTAGTGAAACCTCAATTGAGTGTTTCTTGGCTCCATATTTGCATGGGTAAGACAAATTATATTTCATACTATACATAATATTTTATATTTGCTTAAAAGTTTTCCCTTTTTTCAGTGATCATTGGCAATTGGCTATTTTGTGCAAGAGGAGTTATTCTGTCATCCTCTTATGCTCCCTCTACCACAGCAAACCAACTAGTGAATTGAAGAAAAGCTTGAACTCGTAAGTTTTCTTGCATTATTAATTACCTTTCGTGTGCAAAATTTATGGAATTTGTGTAAAATAAGTAACCTTTGTGATTTTGATGATATAGGGCTATGCGGACATTCCAACACACTTGTGGTAGGCCTATACGTGAGGTAAAAGACCCTACATGGATCTTGCCAAAGGTTAGTTACATATTGGTTTGTTTTAAGAATGTATTCAATAATAAGTCATGCTTTAATTTTATACTTGTTTTAACGATATCATATTATTTTTCAGACCCGTAGGCAATCACTGGGATCCAACTTGTGTGGGATGTATATTCTGAGGCACATATATAATATTATTACTCTAGGCACGACAGAACTTACTGAAGAGGTAAATGTATATATATATTTCAAAAATTTTGTACTATTATTTTTTTAAGTGAATTTAATGTTTTACTTGGCTTTGATGTTTCAGATGTTTGAACTTGCTGACCCTTTTCCAGAAGAAGATATTGAGCACATTCGCAAATGTTGTGCTGAATTCATTTATGAACTTTTACAACAGTGAGTTCTTGTAAAATTGAGGAATTGTTTTCTGTATATTGATGAATTGACATGGTAGTTAATTGGGTGCAAATATTGTTGGTTGCATGATTTGACATGTTTGTTGGTTTTAAGATGATTTTTGTATATTTTGATGAATTCACTAGCTTGTTGGTTGCATGATATATATGACATGGTTGAATTCATTTATGCCTACTGAACATTGTAAGTGGAGCTGGTAAGTGGAAGGATAAAGTAAAAGGAAATGGTAAGTGGAAAGTTAAAGCAAAAGGACATTGTAAGTGGAAGCAAACTGAACACCATATGACACTTAACAAGTATGGCATTGCAGGTAGCAATTCAAGGATGCGTTCTGGTAAAAACCTAATCACACATATTTAAAAAAAAACAAAATATAAAACTTTTAAGACCGGTTATAAAAATAACCGGTCTTAAAAGTAATTTTAAGACCGGTTGTTAAAAAGAACTGGTCTTAAAATTAAAACTTTTAAGACCGGTTATTTTTAACAACCGGTCTTAAAAATTTCTCTAAAACCCCGTCCCCCAGAAGTCTTTTAAGACTGGTGCTCATGACAACCTGTCTTAAAATTGTTACTTTGACCGGTTATTAATATAACCGGTCTTAAAAGTTAGACTTTTAAGACCGGTTTCAAAACCGATCTTAAAAATGACATACTTTTAAGATCGGCTGTATCAAGACCGGATCCAAAACCAGTCTAAAAAATCGATTTTAACCGGTCTAAAAACCCTTTTATGTACTAATGAATCTACAAGTAAATAGAATAAACTGAGCACAATTTAATTAAACATAGTTGTTAAAACATAAATATAATAGACCGCTATGTTTTTAACTCAAAATAATATCGTTTCACGCTTGGGAGGAAAAGAAAATAGATCTAACCTGGCCCGATCAAACTATCCAAAACTCAAAATTGGATCGGCAATGAAACTAATTCACTTATGTTACTGTTCTGACTCGCTAAACCAGGTTGAGTTTTCTTACTTTGTGCTGAGAGGGTACGTCTATTATTTAGCCACTCGAACCAAAAAGAAAAAAAAATCTTCGGCACTTGTTACCTTTTGAAGAAGATGCGCAGCCACAAATTCGTGAATTGATGCAAAGACAATTACATTCATGGTGCACAATTAGAGCAGGTGATGCTGTCTGGTGGAGACATAGTTTTTGGTCCAAAAAAAAAAAAAAGCGGAACACAAGAATTAGTGTTAGGGTTGTGACAAGACTATGCTTTTACCATAGAAACTGTTGCTTTTACCCTCCGATCCAGACAAAGCACAAATTTGAGAGTGGTCATGAATGATTGGTATGGTACCAAATGAACGACTTTTGGAATTTGGAAAAGAGGGTGCCGTTAAAAAAGTTCTTTCAAATTATAATAAGAACACCTTTTCTATTTCATTTTCCATTATATTATCTAGTCGAGTTGAAAATAAAATTGGTTATATGTTATGTACTTTTAACGAGTTTTGGTTTTAGTTTCTATATTTTTAATAAATTTTTTATTATACTCTCTACATGTATGCCATGTATGCCATATTAGTCTTAGTCAATAGTTCACGTCAACCTATTTAACAGTACAGCGAAGTTAACACTGTTAATCTCATATACAAGTTCTTATGAAATTACAGGGGCTAATGTTTCCGAATGCACAAATACAAGAACAACAAATAACAAAAAGGAGCATAAAAAAAATTAAAACTTGTTAGAAGTATAAGGACATGGAATGGAGCCCAAATAAATTTTATCATGTCTGATGATAAATCTTTGCATGTCACCTTTTAATAATTAAAAAAAACAAATTCAATCTTTATCGATTTATTTATTTTTTTGGGATTTGCTCTAGGGTATAATCCCTTTTAAGATTTAAAATATAAAGGGTTTTTTCCTTTCCCTTGCCGGGTTTTGAACTTATGTTCTCCATATTATGGGGTGAGGCAACTTATAACTCCAACCAACAACTTGTTGATATCTTTAATATAACTTAATAAGGGAATTAAGTTTTTTTCATCTGGCTTAGCTCAATATAGACGGTGAAGAAAACAACTTTAGTCGTATATGAAATCAATAAAGCCATTTGAACAAAAAAAAAAAAAAATCAATAAAGCCAAAACGCATCATAGCTTTTTTCCCCTTTGCCATCCTTTCCTAAATTCCTAACTCGATGCGAGGATGGACCCAGACAGCTGTAATGTCTAGCAGAATATTTTTGTCATTTGTATAGGAAAAAGTACCAAAGCCAAACTCTTGAAAAGTACTAGTAAACGGGTGAGAGCACAATGGAGACAGTAACATGCATCAATGGCAATCTCATTGGCTTTTCTTGAAACAAACAAATAAAAAAAATATAGTAGTAATCATTTTCTCAAAAAAAAAATTAAACTAGGATAATCCCTGAAGTAATATCCAGTATCTTGATGTTACTTCTCCGATAATTAATATAAGATATATTTAAGGAGTTGATCTTAATCATAAATATAGGATATAGTTTTCATATTTGTCAATATTTTTCTAATTTACCTCTATCAATCCCCCCAATAATAATCAAGGAGGAGAAGGAATGAGGAAATTAAGGAAGATGGCCACGGTTTTTTGAAAAATACATGTCCTATTAACTAACTCAACTAATTTCCTTAATCTAATCAAATTACATAAATATTTTTTATATCAAAAACCATAGGAGTAGTATTTTCCTAGCTAGTTGCGTTCAGTACTCTAGTCTTTTATATGGTGCATCCTGTACCCTAATCAAATAGTCTAAACTAATATATATTTTTAAATTCAAGTCAGAATTAGTTTAAACAAATTAATAATTAAAATTTTAAATAAGCCCGTTGTTAGTGTAAACTGTACCACTCAAGATTTTTTTAATTTTTAAACAAAATTAAGAATTTGAATTCACATATTATGCCTTGCACGCGTAATATATATCTTTTTTAAAAATATTAAAATTATAATTAAATGGTAACTTGAAAGAGAAAGGATGAGCAAGGTTGAACGTTATCATACAATTATGAATATAGCTAAGATAATCACTTTTAAATGAGCTACTAAAGATATATTATAATTAAAGCAGCCCGTAAATCGGTGTCATCAGTGGGACTGACACATCCATTTTTCCCGGGAAAAAAATAGAGAGAGTAAAATATAAGAAAGTGAGTCGTAATATTATGAACTAATTAATTAAATATGAATAAAAATACTTTTAAAAAAACAAATTGAATAAAAAAAAAAACGAATAACAAAAATGGATCAAAAGGCTAGAAAATTCATGTATAGCCTGTTTAACTGGTGGCCCTTTGAAGAACCTTTCCTACTGAAACGTGTGATCGCAATGGCCTCAGAGTGTAGGATGGTCAATGATAAGGTAACCTAGCCAGTGGCAGTTTTCCTTCCTCTCTCTCTATATATATATATAATCCGTCTATATACTTTAACTACTTTCCCCCGCAATAACTACTTCTCTTCTCCCCCACAATCTACAAATAAAGTTCTTATATTTATTAATTAATAATAATTAAATTTGAAATCTTACTTTTCCACTGAGACTATTGAATCCAGATTCTTTGTTTTTTTGGCTGAAGATGTTGTCTTTTTATGCCAAGAGTTCTTCAGGCTCAGCAGTGTCTTAGATCCAACAAGCTTTCATGTCACACCTATAATTTGATTGGAACAATTTGGAAGAGAGACAGAAGCCAAACAATAAAGAGAGAAACCAATTAATTACAAGTTCAATGGTGGGCACACGCCTACATTATTTCTTACGGATATATTATTGTACCTTTCCAAGAGAATCAGCATTATAAACTGTACACGTAATCACTGAACAATGATCTATATTTACACCATAACCACACAATAGTGTTCCATTCATCCTTTTCTATTCTTTCTTTCTCAAGTCCAACCTGCGGCAAGGTAGTGAGAGAAATTACACTACAGATCAAGGTGAGTTTGTCTTCCGATATATGTGTATCTATCTGAACTAATTGCTTTATGGACACCTGTGATAAATAATGTTGAGTTTTTGTGTTTATGACTGAAAGAGGGGCTTTTTACAATTATTACAGATGAATTCCTCTAGTGGACTGGAGATGGAAAATAGTGGAGAAGAAAGAGAAGAGATCGAGGGGGTGAAGGAAGTGGATCTGGGAAGTGAATCCCAGAGGATTCAGCCATGGACACAGCAAATAACAGTGAGAGGGGTGTTGGTGAGCATGGTTATTGGGATTATGTACAGCATAATAGCCATGAAGCTCAACCTCACCACAGGGCTTGTCCCTAATCTCAATGTCTCCGCCGCTCTTCTCGCCTTCGTGTTCATGAGGAGCTGGACCAAAGTGCTGCACAAAGCTGGCTTTGTTTCCAAGCCTTTTACTCGCCAAGAAAACACAATCATACAGACTTGTGCTGTGGCATGTTATAGCATTGCTGTTGGAGGTCCCCACTTAATAAATTACCTCTCTGCTTCTTCCTCCTCCTTTTCTTTCGCTTTCTTCGCCTATTTCTTCCTTATATATATGTATGTAGATTTTTCTTGTTGCAGGAGGATTTGCTTCTTATCTGCTCGGGTTGAACCGGAAGACATATGAGTTGTCAGGAGTAGGCACGGAGGGAAACAGTCCAAGGGGTATCAAAGAACCTGGATTTGGCTGGATGACAGGATATCTTTTCGTGGTTTGCTTTGTTGGTCTCTTTGTCTTGATTCCACTCAGAAAGGTATGGTTTAATTCTTTTTTAACGCATATCTCTTTGTTAATAATAATAATAAGCTGTAAAAGTTCACTTAAAAGTTTTGTCATCCTAAGTAAAGAGTGTATGATATATATGATGAATGGCCCAGCTAGATGGACAAGCTAGTGGCTAAATAAGATAATTGTACTTTTAACTGTGCAGATCATGATAGTTGACCTCAAATTAACATATCCCAGTGGCTTAGCAACCGCAGTTCTCATCAATGGTTTTCACACCCAAGGAGACAAAATGGCCAAGTACGTACAAATCCCATATACTTTGACTTTGTTTATTTGAAATATGGTGAAATTTAGAGTACGTGTATAAGCTGAGGTTGTTTTTCTATCAAAAAGACAAATTCAAATGATAGGACTTACCTCAGCTTTATGTACCTTTAATTCAATGTCCAGTTAATCAATTGTATCTTCATTTTTTGGTCCACAATATTCATTTTTTCTTCTTTTTTTAAGTGTCACATTGACTGAATGACTCTAATACCATGTTGAATATATATATACATATTTATGTATGTTGATGTGATCTTTCTATTAAAATAGCTAAAGTCAATGGATAAGACCTAGCTCGACTGTATATACCTTCAATTTAATTTTCCACCTATCTGGACTCTCTTAATCCATTCTAATAAAATAAAACGGTGGAGACTAAGTGCTTGATATGGTTGCTACACACATTGGTAATGCGCCTTTTAATAACTTGAATGGAGAATGAACAGAGTTAGTTTTCAAGTTTTGTTGAGAACCAGAGGCATATTACTAATTTGTATGGAAGACAATAGAAAGTGATAGTATAATTTGCGTTATATAATATTGCAGGAAGCAAGTGCGCGGGTTCATGAAGTACTTTTCCATCAGTTTCTTATGGGGTTTGTTTAAGTGGTTCTTCTCAGGGATCGATGATTGTGGATTTGAACAGTTTCCTACCTTTGGACTCCAAGCTTGGAAGCAAACGTAAGACTTTTCAAAATAAGAACATTAACTGTATTTGTTTGCTTCCAATTTGTGTCGTTTATTAATCTTTATACACAAATAACTACCTGATGCTAATATATATATATATATATATATATGTTGCAGATTTTATTTCGATTTTAGCATGACTTATGTTGGAGCAGGGATGATTTGTTCACACATAGTGAATTTGTCTTTGCTTCTCGGTGCTGTACTCTCTTTTGGTGTGATGTGGCCACTTATTGATAGGCTTAAAGGTGATTGGTTCCCTCCAACTTCTGAAGAAAGCAATATGAAGGGCTTATACGGCTATAAGGTGCATGCCCCCTTCACATTATTAGCTTGGAAGAATTATTATGAGGACCCAAAAAAGGGAACTTAATTACGAAGAAGTCACAATGACAGTTGTCATAGGAATTCCCCTATTACTTTTAATAATGCACATTTAATTTTAAGATAACTATGATGACTTTTCCATTTACTCTTGTTCATCTTCAGGTTTTCATATCAGTTGCCTTAATCCTTGGTGATGGCATGTACAATTTCGTCAAGATACTAATTTCTACCATTCTCAGCATGCTTGAGCGAATGAAGAACAAGAAGCATCAAAACTGTAAGAGATCGTGCATTGAAAGCTGTATTTAAATTCCCATCAAGTCTTTTGGTGATTTTTAATAATTACTTTTTCTTTTGTATCTGGCAGCAACATTGAATAATGTTGAAGGTCAGAGGAATTTAAAAGGGGACCTCAAACAGAATGAAATCTTCCTGAGGGATAACATTTCCATATGGGTTGGAATCATTGGATACATTATATTCTCTGTTGTGTCCATAGTGATAATCCCTCAAATGTTTCCACAACTAAAATGGTACTATGTAGTGGTGGCTTACATTTTTGCTCCTTCTCTGGCATTCTGCAATGCATTTGGATCAGGATTGACAGATATAAACATGGCATATAACTATGGTAAAGTCGCACTATTTGTTCTTGCTGCTACGAGTGGAAAAGAGAACGGTTTAGTTGCCGGACTCATCGGTTGTGGTCTAATTAAATCCATGGTTTCTGTGTCATGCATTTTGATGCAAGACTTCAAAACTGCACATTACACTTACACATCTCCCAAAGCAATGTTCATGAGTCAAGTGATTGGCACTGCACTAGGGTGTATAACTGCTCCTCTTAGCTTCTTCATGTTCTATAAGGCGTTTGACGTGGGAAATCCACACGGCGAGTTCAAAGCTCCGTACGCGTTGATCTATAGGAACATGGCAGTTATAGGGGTTGAAGGTTTCTCTGCATTGCCCCACCATTGCTTGCAGCTTTGTTATGGTTTCTTTGCTTTCGCAGTGCTAATAAATATGGTTCGGGATCTCGCGCCAGGAAAGGTTGGGAAATGGATGCCATTGCCGATGGTTATGGCAGTTCCGTTTCTGGTTGGGGCATACTTTGCAATTGATATGTGTGTGGGGAGTTTGGTGGTTTTTGTGTGGGACAAAGTTAACTCAAAGAAGGCAGAGTTCATGGTTCCTGCTGTTGCCTCTGGACTTATTTGTGGTGAAGGACTTTGGACCCTTCCTGCTTCACTTCTTGCTCTTGCAAAAGTTAATCCTCCTATCTGCATGAAATTTTTGGCTTCATAGGTTTTTTTTTTTTTTTTTCAGGAGTCACTTACACGACAAATTGGTATAATTTAGTAGTTGCCTCTTGATTAAAATTGCAGTGTAAACGGTTCTCCAAGGTTTTGCGCAAGGAAACATTATCATTATTGTAGAGACAAAAAGGGTAAATAATAATTTTAGGAAGTTTTACTATAAGGTCTCAATGAAGAGATTTAATATATAATCAAAAAGTTCCAATAACAAGTAAGCAGCATAAATATATCGTAATTTCTTATATTAGAACTTGTCATTACATACATACTCCTTAATTGTTATTGGGCTTTTGATGATTAAATAATCTCTTTCTTTGAGACCTTAAAGTAATCCCTATACTTTATAATACTTGGGAAAATAATGTAATATTGCGGTATGAATCTATAAGGAAAAAAAAAAAAAAAAGAATGCATGTTTCTTGTGCACATTTATTGCATGGCTAGTCATAATTACCTTGTGCATTCTTAATCCTATATTGATTATAATTCTCCAGGTGCCATTTTTAAACTTGGATGACCAAATATTATATTGATGCTTAGTTGTGCTCAAATGTCCCAGTGTCACCAACACATTAAAATAACACTATATAAATATTATATAATTCAAAGGAATTGAAATCCACTGAAAATATGAGAATTATAGGTGCAAAAATTACCAAACTACCCTTGAACACAATTATGCTTAATTAAGCCCTAACTAACTCAATTAAAGTGCTTAAGACTCGAAATAGAATGTATAAGCATACAAAAATAATGAGAAATACCACATGACATATGCCTTCTTTGTGATTCGTGAATGGACTCACTAAATCACATATAGGATTTGGATTATTATACACAGCAAATCCACTGAAGAATAAGAGTTCTCTAATAGTTATCATTCTCATATGTCCACCTATGCCCAGTGTAACAGCCTATCTACCATACTCTTAGAGAAAATTTTTGAAAACATTTTGTGGACAACGTCAATAAATTTTTGTAACACCTTAGGTTTAGCACTCATTCCTACGTTTCCATAACATTAGGAAAGCTATTCAAGCTTGCATTAGAATGAAAAACGTCTAAACATGAACTTTTCAAAATCTTTTCTTTTCTTCTTGTACATTTTGGAAATTCTCAAAAATTTTAGTCAATTTTGAATATACATAACTAATTCTAGGAAAAAATACTAAACAAGACTTTTACCATTCCGGTCAATGCAGTTTATTATTTTCCCTAAATCATTCATTTTCTATGCCCAAAAACATAAGCTATATTACATCACTTTTCATGAAGGTTACAGACCTCCAAATGTTTTCTTTTATGGCTTGTTAGAAATTTGTGCATGTTTAGTATTTTACTTAAATAATGTATGACCGAATCATTTCATTTGCTTAGCCCAAAACATTGCGCAATGAATAAAACTCAAAAACTAATAGCAGAAACCGTCCTTCAACTATTGCATCATAAATCATGGATTTACAACCTCATAGTATCATCATGATAAACCTTGGAAATAATTTAATCAAAATCTATGAATTTTTAGCATAATATACAACTTAGCATTAAAAACTAATTTGATAACAACATCATGCTTTCATCACTTTAACAATATTAAAGCAAGCTTCATGATGTTCTTTGAAATCTCCTTGCCTCCTTCTTTATAAATGCATATTCCTAAATGGTTGGGAATCATGGTGAGATTTAGAAAAATCTCAGTAGTACAAACCACTCAAACAATTAAGCATGCTCAATATTGGACATATATAAAAGCTTAGCCATATAACTTTCACATATGAGTGTAGATGTTCAAGCAAGATTAATATACATGGCCATGGCATACTTTCAAGTATAAGAACATACAAGCAACAATTAACATGATTATCATAGTCCCATGGCAAACCAACACATTATCACAATATTTCAACAATAATACTTAAAGTTAGAGGGTACAACTACTATAAAAAATGCTTTTAACGTCACTGATTAACATTTACTTTTAAAAAATAGACGTTAAAAAGGAGGCAATGGCAATTTTGAAAATTTAGCTTTTCTTTAAACGTATGTTTTCAAAAAAATTGCAATTGTTGAAAGAGACCTTTTCGAAGGAACTTTCAACGTCTATTTTATAAAAAAAAAATGACGTTGAAAAGGTCTCCTTTAACATTCAATCCCGATGAAGACTGAAAATATAAATTTGAGAAAAAGAATGAAGTGTGATTAAAAATTGAAGGGTAAGATAAACAGGGCCCAATTATATTTTTAAGGTATCGAATCATCTTTAAAAAAAATAAATAATAAGAAGAACAAAATTAAATGTAGTAAATAATTATTCATATTGATTTCAAGTTAATGAGATTATTTCATGGTAATTCAAATTAACCATGTAATTACTCAAGCAAGAAGAATTTTATCAAAATATTCATAATTTTTAGAGAGAAAATGTAGATAAGGAAAATTAAATATATGTATGTAGTAAATCTCTCCAAAATTTTACTTATTTAAGTATTATGAAAATTGATTTAAATGTTTTTGAAGATCAGGATATGGATTTATTAAAAGAAACCGATATTATAAGATTAAAAAAAGACGATTTATCCAAAAAAAAAAAAAAGAGATACCATAAGATTTAAACAAAAAAAAAAGGAGGAGGAACCGTCTTTTAATTAGGAATTAAAGCAAAATGGAAAAAAATCAGAGAGAGATTTGTTAACACAAAGTGGGTGGGACCCACATTAATTGAATAAGAACTCATCATCCCCATTCATTTCAGCTACCTGAGTTCTCTGGTCCTTCATTCATTTTTGGGAAAATCCCTGAAAAGGAACCTCAAAAGTGTGAAAAGACAGAAAGGTATTATGAAATTCGAAAATCCTGCGGAGGTGCTTCTGACTAATCAGGGATTTTCAAATTGGAGATCAAATGATGAGTTTGCCCCTAGGCAAATTTAAAAAGAAAAAAGAAAGAGAGGGAGGAGTTTTATTGGGTGTGGGTCATTGGCTGTTAGTAGGCGATTTTTGAGGAGTAAAATAGTAGTGTGGAGCGGTGGGTTGTTGGTTGCATTGAGAAGGGGGAGTGGGTCCAAAGTGGGTGGAGTCGATTGAGGAGGAAGGAAGGAGTTCACGAGGCTAGGGAGTCTGCCGCATTATTCCATTTAAGTAGAGAAGAGGTTGACTGTTCTGGTGGCTGAAAAATCACAACAAACAACAACGTAAACCAATAAAAGCTATCATTTGGGATGAGTTGGGTGTGATTTTGTGGTGCGAAAGAGGCGTCGACTGTCAGCTGGTCCATCGCAGGCTGACGAAGGGCGACAGCGGCGGTTTGGGATTGGCCGTTTCTTGGGTTGGCCTAGAGATTGGCTGGTGAGTTGCTACAAAATTGCTGTTCCAATGTGAAGTTACAGCTGGGTGTGAAAGTTTGGTAAGTGAATGGGTTTTAAAATCTATTTCATGTGTAGTTGTGAAATTCTTAATCTAAACTGTGAAAACGAAATTTAAAGTTGGGAATGGATAACTATGAAACCCTATTGAAATATGGAAATTGTGTGATTTGAAAGTTGATATGACGTTATACGAAGTTGTGAAATCTATATTAGAACTTGTTACACTGTCTGATGATGTGGGAAATTTATCATAATGGGTAGTTTGGAATTTTTGAGGCGTAGTTATGAAATTATAATCATAACCTAAGAAAACTGAAATTAAAGTTATTCTCAAGTTGTGAAATTGTGATGCGTGGATGTGAAGTGCCAAGCCTAACATGAGAAAACTTAATTTGAATTTGGGAATGCTTAATCTGAAATTGTGAAACTTTGATGCATGGATGTGAATAGGTAAAACTAACATGAGAAAAGGTAAATTGAACGTGGGAATGGTTGATATGCTATTGTGAAAACTTGTTAAAAAGTTTTATCTGCAATATGTGAAAACCAATAATAAAAGTTGTGAACTGTTTTGGAGAAATTGCGAACTAGTGTTGTAATGTAGGAAATTGAGTATGATCCTAAGTTGATAAAATGTAATATGAAAATGGCAATTCTTAATTTGAGATTATGACAGGATGTTTGTTTGTGGGAATGTGTAATTTCAAACTTGTGGGAACATATGTTGGAGTTCTTAATACTCTATGAGAACTTGGGAAACTATGTTACCCCTTGGGAAATTTGCAATTACTGTGAAGCATGGTGGTGAGAAGGTTATGCTATCCTATGAAAACCTAATATAAACTTGAGAATTGTTTATATGACACTGTGAAAGTGTGTTGGTATATGGGAAGGTGTAATTTCCAAGTTGGGAAACCATATGTAGAATTTGTGAATCCGTAACGAGAACTTGGGAAATTGTCTAATGATGTGCGGAAGTTTGAGAATTATCGAGTCAAAATTGATTGCTTGGTTGTGAAATCCTAATCTTAACGTGGGAAAACGTGACAAGTTTTTTGGGATTGGTTAATATGAAATTGAAAAACATGTTGGTTTGTGGGAATGTTTGATATCATACTTGGGAAAATGTAATCAAAACTTGGGAAACCTTAATAAGAAGTTGTGAAGCCCTGTGAATAGGTTAATTTTGAGAAGTAAGCAGTGAAATTGTTATCACAAGTTGTGAATCCTTTTATCAAAACCTGTTAGACTGTGCTACTTTTCATGAGGGGAGTTATGATTCACAAGAATTGAGACTGTGAAAGAACCATTTAAATTGTTAGCAAACAATGTTAATGAATGTGAAATGCTTCTTGTGCAGGTTGAAGAAGATGACGTTACAAAAAAAGGGAGACACCAAAATCAAAAGCACCAAGGAGGAAAAATGTAAAGAGTAGACAAGCCAATAGCACAAATGTGAAGACGAAAGGAGGAAACAACAAACATGTGAAGAGTCAACTAGTACAGGGTGGGTTTATGTTGTTTAGAAATGAGTATGTGGCAAACTTGGGGGAGAAAAAGAAGAAGATGACAGAAGAAAGCAACGTTGCAGGAAAAGGCATGGCGAGAGCTGCCGGATGATAAGAAGAAGGAGTACAATAAAAGAGCTAAACAAGCAAGGCTAGAAATGAAGAAGAGCAAAATTAGAGTGTCCTTTCATACCCGCTGCTCACTTCGAGGATTTACATCGTTGGTGGAATTTGTTAATCAGAATGAAAATTGAAGGAAAGGGTCAGGAGAATAGGTTTTGGAAACTTGTTGAAGGTGGAATTGGACAGACTCCCCCATGACTTGATTGTATCCATACTTAGAGCATATGACCCACCAACACAATAGTTCAGGATAAGGGGGAAGACACAAGAAATTGAAGTAAAACATATGGAGAAATTGCTTGGTATTACTTGTGAAGGGGTTGAGGTTAAGGTAGATATGGAGGACTCTGATCCATTGTATGAGGGGTTGAAGAGTGAGTATGGGAAAAAGAAATTCACTATATCTTGAAGCATATAAAATCTGGGGAAAGTGGGGACAGCTTTGAGTTTCTCTTCGTCATGTACACTTTAGGAGTTTTTTTATGCTGCACTCAAGTGCAGTCATAAGTGATAGGATGTTGAGAGTCATGTGTTGCATAATGGATGGATTTGAAAAATATGACTAGGCAACATACATGATCAAAGAGTTGTGGAAGGAAATGGGCAATTACATAAAAGTTTATAGGAAGAAGAATGAACGCGAAGGGACCTGCAATGTGGGTGGTTGCCTCTACTTATTGTTGGTATGAAACTTGTTCCATTTTCATTAATTTAATATTCACATTCACACTCATCATTGTTATTTTTTTGGTGGTGTAGCTATTCTTTACAGAAAATTTCCTTTTGAAATAATGTGTCTACCATGAGTCCACTAGCCCTATTGAATTCTGGACTAAGGAGAAGATCAATGAAATGGTGAACAACAAAAGGATGAGCAATATGGGAATTTTGTACCACATGAGGGGCAGTGAAGTAAGGGAGGCCAATGAGGACGCACAACAAATGCCTTATTTAGACCTGGTATGTGTGTTATTTAGTTAATACCTATTTTCCTTGATTGAACAGATTAAATCAGAAATTAAATTCTATTATTGACATAGGAGTTGAGTGATCTCTATGCATGGCTTATAGAAGTTATTGATGAACACCATAATCAACTTATCAATGTTGTGGTCGAGGAGTTAACTAATGTGCAGAATGCACGAGAGTGGAAGGAAAGAGAGCAACTAAACATCTATGTTGTGACAGTTTATGATGGGGATGGTACTGGTTTAGATGATGATGGTCGAGTGGGTGATGATGATAATGGAGATGATGACAGTGGACATACAACTAATGTCACTAGTAATGATAGTGAGCAATATAAGGCTTTTGATGATGATAATGATGAGCGTGATGATGCGGATGATGAAGAAGGTGGTAATGATGATGCTAACATAGAGGGAGTTAAGAAAGGGGGATGAAGGGGATAGTGGGAAAGTATGTAATCAAGGGGATGATGAATCCTTATCTCCATTAAATATATCCCTCCTTTCAGTGTCGAACCAAGTAGAAGGAGAAGGCGTAAAAGGAGGTACCACTGTTGAGAGGCTTGAACAGCCATGGAGATCAAAGAGGCGGGCAAAAAGGGTGATTATATCTCCATTTGCAGAGTTGCATGTGGGTTAAAAAAGGAAGAGGTCAATTGATGGTCAGGAGACTTTTTTCAATATTCTTTCCTGTCTGGCAATAGGACCAGAGCATGATACTTGAGATAATAGTTATGTTTTTCAGTGTATCATTACTACATATAAACAACATATTAAGTCATAACCACCTTGATGTTTGAAGTTTATTGAAAAATATTATAGGCCATTGATTGACATCTTGGATAAAGAACTAAGTTGGGATCAATTGCATATGCTAGGGGGAATTCAAAGAATAAGTAATATAGTATGTATGTGTAGGTGTATAAATGGAAGGGGTATACCAAAATATTCTCAAGTACAATGCATTGTCAAGTAATAGTAAGTCATGTGTCATGGTTGATAATCTAGAATTAAGTCTAGTCCATATGTTTGGTGTTACAGGTTATGTCGGTTGTCTGTAAGAGTTTAATGTATGAGTTTAAGGAGGTGGGAGGATAACACAAGCGACATATATTTGATGCATGGTTTATGGTAAGTTAAGCTGTCGACCCACTCATTTACATGTTGTCATGTTGGAATATCGCATCGACATCACACACCTCAATCTTTTTGTCGTAGACAAAGTTGTTAGGTAGCCTAATAGGGTGGAAAGTTTCCACTGTGTAGCAACAATTTTTGCCTGAAACTGTTGGGTACAATATTGGGGAATGTGATTTGATTATGGGCAGGCACTTGTGAGTGACCACTGGTTTTGTGTTGCTTTGGCTTCAAAGAATATGCAATTCTATGTGTTGGACTCGATAAATCCTAAAATGACAGTTAAGAATTCAAGTAGGAAGGGTGTCGTGCAAGATGATTACATTATCGTTGTCAACTTAATTGTAAGTTCAACTCACTGCAAGTGGATAATGTTGTGACACTGTTGGAAATTGTGCCCTAAGGGCCAATCATTGTACTTTGAACATTATTATTTTAATAAAATTTCTCTATTCTGTTATCATATTATTTGCATGTTAACTGTGATAATTGTATCCTTGGATAATTCATAAAGATTGTCCTAAAATGTCCCTGGTCGGTCATCTTTGCAGGAGCAGAGATGAAACAAGATAAGTATGACTTGTTAGATCAAGCGTTTCACCCAAGAAGGGGGGTGAATTGGGTGATACTGAAATTTCTTTCGAAAATATAAAACTTTGACAAAAGAATTAAAACAGTAATGAGTAAGGAGAAATATCACCGAAGTGTACACCGGGAGTTATACTGGTTTGGTCACAACCACTTTGACCTACGTCCAGTCCTCAGAGCTTCTCTGAGAGTTTCACTATAGCTTCAAAGATTCAGTGGGTTCTTGGCACCTCAGTACAAGCAAGTTCCTTTCACCTGGACACTCGCTCCCCCTTACAGGTTGTAATCTAATCCCAACTCAAGGTTCCACAACCTTAAGTTATCTCAATAACAAATATTGAGTTTGAATGGAATATCTCTCTTACAGAGTAAATGATAATCACTGAAGCATAGAAATACAATTTCAATGTGAAAACAGAGCAATGAATTTAATGATATGTTCGTATGTGTGCTTGATTGTTCTTTCTCTGTTTTGAAGGTTCCCATATATATAGTTAAGTTGTTGATGACCGTTGGGACATTTCCTTTCGTCCGTTGGTGAGTGCGCAGCCACTATTGACTTTTCAAGTTTTTGAAAAATATCCGTTGGCGGTGGTTGGCATTTGAACGTTTCTTTTGACTTCCATATCTTGAAATGATTTCTTCATTGTTTCTCTGTAAATAGACTAAGAATACTAATACAATGAAAGGTTAATCATATAGGAAACAATATAATGAAAGTTTGAATGATTTCTAAATTTCTGAGTGTGCTTACTCGAGTAGCTCCTCGAGTAACCCTTGAAGTTTACTCGAGTAGCTCCTCGAGTAACATCGAGAAATCATTGTTCAACTGCAAGTCAATGAATAAATATAAGATTACTCGAGTAGTGCATGGAGTAAACTAAATTTCAAACCTTTGGGAATAGTTATTTACTCGGGTAGCTACTCCAGTAATGCTTTTGCAACTTCATAGATTACTGGGGTAACACCTCGAGTAATCCATTAAAAATCTTTTGATTACTCGATGCTCTACTCCAATAATGTTGGCAGGATTTCAAGGCCGAGAGCAATTACCTTGTTACTCGAGTAATGCATTCATTTTTGCATAGGTTACTCGGGTAACACCTCGAGTAACTAAGACTTTTGAGTATAACTTACCCTGGTAATGACTTGAAGTTTACTTTGAAAATATTTCTGCATACTGGGGTACTTACTCGAGGAATTCACTTAAAATAAAGCATGAAAAACTTGTATACTAGAGTAAGTACTCGAGGAAGATGAAACAAAGAGAGATCAGGTTAATCGGGTACCAACCTCAAGTTTTCACTTACTTTAGTATGTTACTCGGGTAGCTCCTCGAGTAACATTGGCAGTGGTACAAAGTGCCGAGAGGTCCACATTTTAAGAAACACAGGTACTCGAGTAGCTCCTCGAGTATCATTGGGAAAACTTGAAGGCAACTGGAAGTTTTCACTTGGTTACTCGAGTACCTCCTCGAGTAACATTAGCAGGCCGAGAGCAACTCCAAGTTTTTACCTAGTTACTCGAGTAGCGCCTCGAGTAATGGTGGCATGTTACTGTAAGTTGTCTCTTGGTTACTTCAAGTTTTGTCTCATTACTCGAGTAGCTCCTCGAGTAATGCTTTAGAACATTTGCTTCTGATCAAGTTCCTCAGCATTTTTTCATGGCCAATCTTCATTACTTCCATGCTAACTTCAAGTAAAGCTTGTTCCTGTCATTACTTAGTTCAAACTTGATTATTAATCATTTTCTTTTCAAACCATTCTTTTGTTATCATCAAAACATGAGATCTAACATTCTCCCCCTTTTTGATGATGACAAAACTTGGTGATTTTGAACATGGTTTTTCAAATTGGATTCTTAATTAATTATTTCTTATTAAGTTTGAATATACCTTGCATACATAACAACTTTATTAGTTCAAACATGTATCATAATTCAAAAACTGTAATGAACTTGAAAATGAAATTATAACACACTTGCATTAATCTTAAAACTTTCAAATTACAAGAACTAAAATCAAAAAGCTCCCTAAAATCCCATGTACACCCAAATACCCATGATAAGCTAGGACAAATCCACAAAATCACTCTCAAGCTCTTCTCCCCCTTTTTGGCTTCATCAATCAAGTGGAGGGCTAGGAGGCTTGGCCATGGAAATGGGTGTTGCTGGAAGAACCATAGAATCATTTGATTCTAAAGAATCAAATGAACTAGAGGGTACTGGATCAGGCAGATGAAGTGGAGGGATATAGATGTCATCACCGGGAGGAGAAGGTTGGAAGACAACCATAGTAGAGGTTTCTCCTTCTGGGGTGGTCAAAGTCTCAGGAGTAATCTCAACCTCAGGTGTATGCTGTTCAGGTGAGGAAGAGGGAGATATTTCCTCAGTGTGGGTAGGAGAGGGAATAGGTTTAGAAGTAGTGTCTGGCTGTGGCTTGGGAGGTGAATCATCGATGATAATATGTGTAGTCTCATGGGTTTCAGGATCATCCACTGTGAATAAGATATCTTTTCCTTGGGGCTCAAGTGGATCAGAAACCAGAGGGGTAGATGGTTTAGCCTCAGGAATAGGAATGTCTGAAGGAGGGTCTACTGGAGGTGGTGGTGGTGCAGATGAGGAGGGACCGGAAGAAGGTCCAGGACCCAAGGAATCCAATCGTGCCAGGATCAATCTCAAGGTCTTTCCCTGGGCACGTTGCTCTGCTAGCAACTCCTCATGTCTCCTATCCATTCTCTCAACCAACTCCTCATGCCTTTTGTCAATTCTCTCAACCAGCTCTCCCATCTTGAAGTTGGTATTGGTAATTAGCTCAGCGTTCGTGTTGGCTATATCCACATGGAAACCTTTGAGCATATTCTCCATAAAGTGTTGAAGAGTGGCATTGAGGAAGGATGGCGATGATGTGGTAGCTGCTGGAGCCGATGACTGAGTGTCATCCATCCTACTGGTCTCTGCCTCAGTGGCCTTCCGCTTCTTCTTGGACCCAGACTCCAGAGGGCCTTTGAGAGGGATATCAAGGTTCAGTTTCCCTATCTGGTTCCTTCCGACCGGAGTCAACCTTTCAATTGGCTCCTTGCTATCCAAATACCATATTTTGTTCTCTTTCAGAATTAGAGACACAATCTGGGGATATGGCATTGGAGTAGTACCCTTTCCATCCACCTTGTACCTTTTCATCTCTGAAAATATATACTCTCCCAGATCCTTTTGCTCCTTCAGGAGAAGTGAAGCAAACCATCTATAGTCCCTATCGGAGAAGTGGGTATAGTTGTTGGCTTTGTTCACTAGGGACCTAGAGTAGATGTACCATAGGACCCTGTGATGATCACACATATCACTCGGTTTAAAATTGAGGGGGCCAACTAACTCACCGGGCTTAAGGATAGTGAAAATTTGATTTGGCTCAAGCTCAGAATATATATCATCTGGGGGGTTCTCTATTCCTAACCACAAGTTAATTCTGGATGGTGAAATTAAAATCTTTTGACCTCTCACAGTTGTGGTCATCTCTTCCTCTACTGAGGTTCGGTTAGGTTCATCTATGATCTCTAGGTTGCAATAGAAATGAGTGATTACCTTTGTGCAAAAAGGAAATCTAATGGATAACCAAGGCATAAAATAATCTAGATAAGGACTAAGATCGTGCTTCAATACCTCCTGAAGTAGCCTGAGATCCACATAGTGTGTCTTACACACTTTTCTTCTGGAGAATTGAGTTAAGTACTTGGGAGACTCCACCAGTTTGCCCATATTGAATCCCTTTGGAGGGGTAGTGATCTCTGCTTCTGGAATCTTGGACTTCTTGGAAGATTGACCCTTCTCCATTTGGTCAATGATCCCAGCCATTGCCTTAGCCACATTTTTGTCATATTTTGGCTTTTTGATAGGCTTTGGAGTGAAAGAGGGTGTAGAGGAATCAGAGTGAGAAGGTGAGGGAGATTTGACACCTTTGCTTCTTCCAATAGATGTACTCTTTTTAGATTGAGCCCTAGTCACAATAGGCTCTTTAATCACCACACCTTTGGCTTTAGGTTTTGATTGAGGTTGAAGAGGAATTTTGGCTTTTGGTTTTGGGATTAACTTTCTTCTCTTTGTTGGAGGAGGAGAAAGGAGATCAGGGTTTTGTTGTGAATCAGAGGAATCTGTGAAGTTGAGATTCTTGGTTCTAACCATCTTGAAACACAGAAATTCAAGAATCTCAGTAAAACAGGGTCACTGTCGCGAGTCTTAGGGCACAAAGATTTTGAACAAAATAGGAAGTTTTTGGACTTGAAATCAGTTGGGTTTTGACGGAAATGAGGCAAGAAATCGATTGAGAAAAGTTTTTGAAAGGGTGTATAGTGATTTACTCGAGGAGATTTTGTGGAAATGACCGAGTTTGCGCAAGATAAAGACCTAAAACCCGAATTTACTCGAGGCCTTACTCGAGTAAGGTTCAACATTACTCGAGGCCATCCTCGGGTGGTCATACAGAAAAATTCAAAAATAATTAATTTAAATTGCGTACCTGGTATGAATAATATAGTAATTATCCATGAATGTTCCCTCGATCATTTATAGTCCATTTGGGTCAAATTTGAGTCATTATTCAACACTTTGAGAATCTGAACTCCGACATTACTCGAGGCCTTCCTCGAGTAAGCTTCAAGTTTACTCGAGTCCTGCCTCGGGTAAATAGCTTTACAACTTCTGACTCTTCATTTCTTTGAAAACTGGACCGTTATGTTTGAAAATTAAGTAACTTGATTTGTTACTTCCAGTTTTGGGAGCCATTACTCGAGTACATACTCGAGTAACATGCTACTTTACCTCAAGTTGCTCCTCGGGTATGCTTCTGTGTTATCCATAACTTCAAGTTGATACTCCAGTAAAGTTGTCCTCTGATTATCTCTGTTTTTGTTTCTCAAAACAGAGTTTCTTTCTTCCTGCAAAACAAGTTTCTATATACTCTGATGCTTAAGTTAGTAATCATCAAAACATTATCAAATGACTTCATCTAATATTATGAAATACTGAAATTTCTTATAACTCATTGGGATTTACCATTCCCAATTCTCTTCTAATGAATAGAAATTGATCTTTTGCAAGGGGTTTTGTGAAGATATCTGCTAGTTGAAGATGAGTAGGAATGAATATCACTTTCACATCTTTCTTTTGAACATGATCTCTGATGAAGTGATGTCTGACATCGATATGCTTGGTTCTAGAATGTTGAACTGGATTCTTTGCCAAGCTTATCGTACTTGTATTGTCACAATAGATTGGTATTTCCTTGAGATAAATACCAAGGTCTTGTAGTTGTTGTTTTAACCATATCACTTGTGCACAACAACTTGAGACTGCAACATATTCGGCTTCCGTTGACGAAAGAGACACTGTATTTTGTTTCTTACTGAACCATGATACAAGAGATCCTCCAAGGAATTGTCCTTGTCCACTGGTGCTCTTTCTGTCTGTCTTGTATCCTCCATGATCAGAATCTGAATATGCAACTAGATATTCACTTCTTCCTTTGGGATACCACAGACCCAATTCTGATGTGTCACCAAGATATCTAAAGATTCGTTTGACCGTTTCAGCATGTGATTCCTTCGGTGCTGATTGATATCTTGCACATATACCAACACTAAATTGAATGTCTGGTCTACTTGCCGTAAGATAGAGTAATGATCCAATCATTCCTCTATATTTTGTAATGTTGTAGTCTTTTCCTTTGACATCAGCATCAAGTAACGTAGTTGAACTCATAGGTGTGTCAGTGCCATTTGCTTCATCCATTCCATACTTCTTCAATAGCTCTTTCAAATACTTTGTTTGAGATATGAAGATTCCATTCTTTCTTTGTTTGATTTGCAGACCAAGAAAGAAATTCAATTCTCCCATCATTGACATCTCAAATTCTCCCTGCATTATCTCAGAAAATTCCTTACACATAGATTCATTAGTAGCACCGAAAACAATATCATCAACATATATTTGAACAATTAAAATATCATCACGTTTTCGATTTATAAATAATGTTGTATCAACTTTTCCCCGTACAAAACCTTGATCGATGAGAAACTTACTAAGCCTTTCATACCAGGCTCTAGGAGCTTGTTTTAAACCATACAAAGCCTTTTTAAGTTTGAAAACATGGTCCGGTTTAGTGACATCCTCAAATCCTGGAGGTTGTTCTACATACACCTCTTCCATGATATAACCATTTAGAAATGCACTATTTACATCCATTTGATAGAGTTTGAATCCTTTGATGCATGTAAAGGCTAAGAATACACGTATAGCTTCCAATCTAGCCACTGGAGCATACGTTTCCTCATAATCAATCCCTTCTTCCTGATTATAGCCTTTGGCCACCAATCTTGCTTTGTTTCTGACAATAATTGCAGATTCATCTAGTTTGTTTTTGAATACCCATTTAGTACCAATGATCGTATGATCCTTGGGTCGGGGTACCAAATCCCAAACTTGATTCCTCTCAAATTGATTTAGTTCTTCTTGCATTGCTATGACCCAATCATTGTCTGACAGGGCTTCATCAATGTTAGAAGGTTCAATCTCAGAAATGAATGCAGAAAAACTTACTTCATTGAAAATTCTATTTCTAGTTTTGATTCCTTCATTTACATCTCCTATGACTTGATCTAAGGGATGACTTTTATTGTATTTCCAAGCTCTAGGTTGACCTAGGGATTGCTCTTCATCCTTAGTTTCATCAACCTCTAGAATAAGAGACTTAGAGATAGATTGACCATTTTCTTGATTTAAAACAACTTCCTGTTCTTCATCAATGGTTTTGTCAGAGGATTCAAATTCATAAAAAACAACATGAATTGATTCTTCAACAACACAAGTTCTTTTATTGAAAATTCTATATGCTTTACTTCGGTTAGAATATCCTAGGAAAATTCCTTCATCAATTTTAGAATCAAATTTTCCTAAGTTATCTTTACCATTATTATGAATAAAACACTTACAACCAAAGATGTGTAGATGAGCAATGTTTGGCTTTCTTCCTTTGTATAGTTCATATGGTGTCTTTCCAAGTTTTGTTCTGATATATGCTCTGTTTGAAACATAGCATGCTGTACTCATAGCATCAGCCCAAAACACTTGAGACACATTCTTTTCATTTAGCAATGCTCTAGCCATCTCTGTGAGCACTCTATTCTTGCGTTACACAACTCCATTTTGTTGAGGAGTCCTTGGGGCAGAGAAATTGTGATCAATGCCATTAGTATCACAATACTCTTCAAAGGCTTGATTTTCAAATTCTCCACCATGATCAGTCCCAATACCTGCAATAGACATACCTTTCTCATTTTGCACTTTCTTGGCAAAAATAATAAATTCTTCAAAGGTTTCATCTTTTGATGATAGAAAAATAACCCATGTAAATCTAGAGAAATTATCAACAATGACCAATGAATATAAGTTGCCACCAAGACTCTTTACTCTTGCTGGTCCAACTAAATCCATATGTAGTAATTGTAATGGTCTATTTGTTGAAATCTCATTTTTCAATTTGAAAGATGATTTAGTTTGTTTACCCTTTTGACATGCATCACAAATCAAGTCATTTTTTAAATTAACTTTGGGTAATCCAAGCACTAAATCCTTTTTGAGTAATTTCCCTAGTTGATGCATATTGACATGAGCCAATCTCTTATGCCATAACCAGCTTTCATCGGTATTACTCAGAAAACAGTTTTCAGATTCATTTCTACTAATATCTAGAGTAGTATAGCAATTACCTTCCCTTTTTGCTCTGAGCTTAGCCTTGATATTCTTCTTATCAAGCTGTAAGTCACTCTTGTTGATGATCAAACATTCTTCTGAGTCAAATATCACCCAGTTGTTTTTATCCGCACTTTGACTTACGCTCAGCAAATTGTGACACAAGCCTTCAACATAATATACATCTTTGACTTGTATTCCTTTGTCATTTTTGATTTCACCAATTCCAGCTATTCTTCCGGATTGATTTCCTCCAAATTTTACCTTTCCACCTTCTTTAGGTTGTAATGTGGTAAAACTTTCGAAATCTCCGGTCATATGTCTAGAGCATCCACTATCTATGTACCACTTGCTATTTTTGGATGCTTTGAGACATACCTGCAATCAATTGACTAAGTCTTAGGTACCCACATCTTTTTGGGTCCTTTAGGGTTAGTACAAATGATTTTCTGAATATATGAACCTTTAGGTACCCATTTGTAGGTTCCTATGGTTCCTTTCTTCTTATGAATGCATGAAGATGTATGATGTCCTTTTCTGTTACAGTAATTACAGAATGCAAAAGGATTTGATGTATGCACAGAATGTTGAAAATAATTCAAATATGTCTTACCTCCTGCTTTCTTCCTTCCTTTTCTTTTATCTAATTTTGGATCATATCCAATTCCAGATCGATCATTTACAAATCGTTGAGCTTTTAAAATAACATTTAGCATCTCGCTTCCTTGTGTGAATTTTTCAAGAGTTTTTGTGAGATCAATGTTTTTCTTTTTCAAAGATAAACAATTTTCACAATCCTTTCCCTTAAATTCAGTTTCAAGAACTTTGTTTTTCTTTTTAATAACAATCAATTCTTTAACTATTTTGATGAATTCAGAATGTAAAGCATTATATTCGGAAAGTAATTCATCATAGGTAGGTTCAGAATCATTTACCTCTTCTTCTGTTTCTTCTTGAGCAACAAGACATATATTAGCTACTTCTTCCTCATCACTTTCTTCATCTGAGGAGCTATCACCCCATATAGCAGATACAAAGGCTTTCTTTTTGTTGAAGAATTTACCTTTTCTCTTTTCTTTGCTCTTTTGGTTCAAATCTGGACATTCTGACTTGATATGCCCTGGTTTCCCACATTCATAGCAAATGATATGATCTTTGCTACTATTTCCTCCTTTCTGAAAATGTTTGAATCCTTGACCTTTCTTATAGAACTTTCTGAATCGTTTTATGATTAGACCTATCTCGTCATCGTCGAACTCTTCATCCTCATCCTGATTCTCTTCTTTCGCTTTTAGAGCTAGACCTTTCTTTTTCTTGTCGCCAATGTCATCTAGTTCTCTTTTGAATTTTAGTTTGCTTTCATATTCAGAAAGACTTCCAAATAGAGAAGCAACTGATCTCATTGATTCTCCTTTTGCTTCTTCTATTGCAGTAACTTTTGCTTCCCATTCTTTAGAAAGAATATTCAAAATTTTTTGTACTTGGGTGTGCTGATCATAGACTTTCCCAAGAGCTGCAAGTTGATTAACAAGATGAGTATATCTAAGTTCGAATTCAGAAATTGACTCACCTGATTTCATTCGAAGTAAATCGAATTCGGTGACCAAGGTGTTGATTCGATTCTCCTTTATTCCCGATGTTCCCTCATGAGCTATTTCCAGAGCTTCCCACATTTGCTTTGCTGTTGGAAGTGTACAAATTTTGAAATATTCACTTTGACTCAAAGCGCTTTGTAACATCAGAATTGCTTTGCTGTTGAGAGTGATAAGTTTCTTGTCATTCTCATCGTATTCTGCTGGTGTTTTTGGAATTTTCTGAGAATCTTTAATCTTTGTAGGTTGATAATTTCCACTCTCAATTACATCCCATAGCCCATATTCAGTAGCCATCACGAACACTCTGAACTTAGCTTTCCAGAAGGAAAAGTGTTCTCCATTGAAACCAGGGGGTCTAGTGATGGATGCTCCGTCGGGAAGAATTCCTTCACCCATGCTTGCCATTGGATCCTTCTTAGGCTGTTAAACCTTAACAAGAAGACCTACGCTCTGATACCAAATGTTAGATCAAGCGTTTCACCCAAGAGGGGGGGTGAATTGGGTGATACTGAAATTTCTTTCGAAAATATAAAACTTTGACAAAAGAATTAAAACAGTAATGAGTAAGGAGAAATATCACCGAAGTGTACACCGGGAGTTATACTGGTTCGGTCACAACCACTTTGACCTACGTCCAGTCCTCAAAGCTTCTCTGAGAGTTTCACTATAGCTTCCAAGATTCAGTGGGTTCTTGGCACCTCAGTACAAGCAAGTTCCTTTCACCTGGACTCTCGCTCCCCCTTACAGGTTGTAATCTAATCCCAACTCAAGGTTCCACAACCTTAAGTTATCTCAATAACAAATATTGAGTTTGAATGGAATATCTCTCTTACAGAGTAAATGATAATCACTGAAGCATAGAAATACAATTTCAACGTGAAAACAGAGCAATGAACTTAATGATACGTTCGTATGTGTGCTTGATTGTTCTTTCTCTGTTTTGAAGGTTCCCATATATATAGGTAAGTTGTTGATGATCGTTGGGATATTTCCTTTCGTCCGTTGGTGAGTGCGCAGCCACTATTGACTTTTCAAGTTTTTGAAAAATATCCGTTGGCGGTGGTTGGCATTTGAACGTTTCTTTTGACTTCCATCTCTTGAAATGATTTCTTCATTGTTTCTCTGTAAATAGACTAAGAATACTAATACAATGAAAGGTTAATCATATAGGAAACAATATAATGAAAGTTTGAATGATTTCTAAATTTCTGAGTGTGCTTACTCGAGTAGCTCCTCGAGTAACCCTTGAAGTTTACTCGAGTAGCTCCTCGAGTAACATCGAGAAATCATTGTTCAACTGCAAGTCAATGAATAAATATAAGATTACTCGGGTAGTGCATGGAGTAAACTAAATTTCAAACCTTTGGGAATAGTTATTTACTCGGGTAGCTACTCCAGTAATGCTTTTGCAACTTCATAGATTACTGGGGTAACACCTCGAGTAATCCATTAAAAATCTTTTGATTACTCGATGCTCTACTCCAATAATGTTGGCAGGATTTCAAGGCTGAGAGCAATTACCTTGTTACTCGAGTAGGGACTCGAGTAATGCATTCATTTTTGCTTAGGTTACTCGGGTAACACCTCGAGTAACTAAGACTTTTGAGCATAACTTACCCTGGTAATGACTTGAAGTTTACTTTGAAAATATTTCTGCATACTGGGGTACTTACTCGAGGAATTCACTTAAAATAAAGCATGAAAAACTTGTATACTAGAGTAAGTACTCGAGGAAGATGAAACAAAGACAGATCAGGTTAATCGGGTACCAACCTCAAGTTTTCACTTACTTTAGTATGTTACTCGGGTAGCTCCTCGAGTAACATTGGCAGTGGTACAAAGTGCCGAGAGGTCCACATTTTAAGAAACACAGGTACTCGAGTAGCTCCTCGAGTATCATTGGGAAAACTTGAAGGCAACTGGAAGTTTTCACTTGGTTACTCGAGTACCTCCTCGAGTAACATTAGCAGGCCGAGAGCAACTCCAAGTTTTTACCTGGTTACTCTAGTAGCGCCTCGAGTAATGGTTGCATGTTACTGCAAGTTGTCTCTTGGTTACTTCAAGTTTTGTCTCATTACTCGAGTAGCTTCTCGAGTAATGCTTTAGAACATTTGCTTCTGATCAAGTTCCTCAACATTTTCTCATGGCCAATCTTCATTACTTCCACGCTAACTTTAAGTAAAGCTTGTTCCTGTCATTACTTAGTTCAAACTTGATTATTAATCATTTCCTTTTCAAACCATTCTTTTGTTATCATCAAAACATGAGATCTAACATGACTTTGATAAGATATGGAGATACGAATCAAAGTCTTGGGCAATTGTAAGAGTACAAGTTGTTGGGCCGACCTACTATAAGAAAGCTACATGGATCAAGTCATAAGCTTTTCTCATGTATAACCACGTCACAATGCCCTTAGACATGAGGTTATCATGGATTCCTACATGAGAGTTGCTAAGCTTTGAACTAGTCAAAAGTCACTTTTGACCGGGTGATGATAAAGTCTATGATCGGGCTTGGTGGTTTTTCATGCAGAGGAATATGAATGATCAAGATGGAATTTGTCCCTCACATTAGTAGAGAGATATTACTAGGCCCCTCGATGAGTGAGTCTGAGAATTGTATGGCCATACTATGATGAAAGGAGTTTTTGTCTCTGTTATCAGGCTACTCAGGAATCGAGAAAGTAATGGTCAGGAACAAGAGGATGACATTATCCATGCCTTATCCTTGATCGATATATCGTGTGACTAAAGGGACGTGACATAGTTGTATAACAGGTTGCATCATGATAACGATCCTCATATGAATTGGGTAGTCGTAATGTCTTGCTAGAGGCTGCTTGCGACTTTTGGGTTAGTAGTGTTATTGGCCCACTGCCAACTTCATATGGGCCTACAGGGTCGTACACAAAAATGGCCCAACACGAGATAATGTTTAATTTAGGGTGGACGAATTATATATATATATATATATAAAATATAAAATTCATTAATAATATTATATAGATATATATATTTTCGAAATATATATCTTATATAAATATGTATATATATATAATATGATATTATTATATTGTGTTAGTTTTAAATTTAATTTATTAAGATATATTAAATTTAATAACTAACATGATAGAGATATAGTATCTCAGATTTAATTTATAAAGATAAATTAAATCTAATGGCTCTTTATTTAGATTAAATAAATAGGTTAAATTGGAATTGCTGGACAGATTTAATTTAAACTAAATTTATTTAATTAGCTCATCAAGATAATTAATTTTTAATTAATTTTGAAATTAATGATGATTAATTTTGAAATTTGAAAATAGCCCTCATAGGTTATAAACTTGATAGAGCAAATATATTAAGATGTACATGAGAATTGAGAGCCGCAAGTGAAACCCTAGGAGACATTAGAGGCACTAGCACGCAGTCTCGGTTGGAGAGCATTTGTGTGGATATCGGTAGAGGGAGCGGACCTGACGTGTTGGCTCCTAGAGATCATGAAAACTCTGAATCATCAAAAGGTATGAATCCTTCCAACTTGGTTTAAACGCCGTTGATAGATCTTCGATTAGGATTAGTGAAAATTTTTAAAATTCTTCCGCTGTGCCTACCGATCCTAACAGTAGCATCAGAGCCAGATCAATTGTGCGTTTAAACTGAGTTTATGTTCTTATACATGTGATATATATGGGATATATATGTGTGTTCATAAGAAAACGTCTGAATATGTTAAATCAAAAAGGAATATATTCAATGTTAATGTGCGTTTTTCTGATAGTGCTGTATGTTTATACGATTTGGTGAAATTGTTTCGATTATATGCGATATGTTTAATTTTCAATTTCTCCACTGGCATCGCGATTTCTATTCTGGATTTGATCCGAAGTAGAACTCATCATTTAGGTTTCGAATAGGTGAAGAACATGGCGTACAGACACGTTAGGGTCTCTAATCGGATTTAGGGATTCGAAACTTTGGGGTAAACAATCCGGATCAAAAGGATAAAATCAAACGATTTGAATCTGACCTACCTATGGCATTGTCGTCTAAGCCACATAAATGAGAAACGCATTTCTAAACTCTATCAAGATGGATTTCTAAACTCATTTGATTTTGAATCATATGATACATGAAAATCTTGCTTATTAGGAAAGATGACTAAGGCACCTTTTACTGGGCACAGTGAGAGGGCCACTGAATTATTGGGCCTCATAAATATAGATGTATGTGGACTATTAAATATAGCTGCCAGAGGAGGTTATGTCTACTTCATTACATTTATAGATGACTTTAGTAGATATGGCTATATCTATCTAATGAAACATAAATCTGAATCTTTTGAAATGTTCAAAATATTCCAAAATGAAGTACAAAACCAACTTGGTAAAACAATTAAAGCACTTTAATCTGATCGAAGTGGTGAATATTTGAGCCAAGAATTCATTGATCATCTTAGGAGTTGTGGGATAATCTCACAATTGACTCCTCCGGAACACCACAATGGAATGGCGTTTCTGAATGGAGGAATCGAACACTATTAGATATGGTTCGATCTATGATGAGTCAAATAGATCTTCTACCATCCTTTTGGGGACATGCCCTAGAGATAGCTGCGTTCACACTAAATCATGTTCCATCTAAGGCAATTGAAAAGACACCATATGAGATATGGATTGGAAAGAAACCAAGTTTATCTTTTCTCAAGATCTGGGGATGTGAGGTATATGTTAAGCAACAAGCCTATGATAAATTAGTGCCCAGATCCACAAAGTGCCTTTTCGTGGGGTATCCTAAAGAAACGAAAGGATACTACGTCTACAATCCCTCCGATAACAAAGTGTTTGTTATTCGAAATGGCAAGTTTCTAGAAAGAGAGTTTGTCTCTAAAACAACTAGTGGGAGCGATGTACATCTCGAAGAAATTCTGGAGCCACAAGATGGTGCAGAACCACAGATGGAAATTAGAGAAGACTCACAACAAGTTGCTGAGTCTCCTCAAGCAACACAAGGTCCATGAAGATCTGATAGGACACGACATCAGCCTCAGAGATATGGATTTCTGATTACTAAATGCCGTGATGTGTTGCTCATTGAGGAAAATGAGCCCACCACCTATCGAGAAGCCACAGTGGGACCAAACTCTGAGAAATGGCTAAATGCCATGAAGTTTGAAATGCAATCCATGTATGACAATCAAGTATAGACCTTAGTCGATCCACCTGAAGGTGTAAAAACCATTGGGTGCAAATGGGTTTTCAAGGAGAAAACTGACATGGATGGCAATGTAAATGTCTTCAAGGCACGACTGGTTGCAAAAGGATTTACTCAAACTCATGGTGTAGACTATGATGAAACCTTTTCCCCAGTTGCAATGGCCAAATCAATCAGAATCCTTCTTGCCATTGCAGCATATTATGACTATGAAATATGGTAGATGGATGTCAAAATAGCCTTCCTTAATGGAAAGCTGCTTGAGGATGTGTACATGACACAACCTGAAGGTTTTGTGCGTTTAGAGGACTCTGGTAAAATTTGCAAGCTTCAAATATCTATTTATGGATTGAAGCAAGCATCTCGGAGCTGGAATCATCGTTTTGATGAAGTAGTCAAAGAGTTTGAATTCATTCAAAACATCGATGAACCTTGTGTTTACAAGAAGGTTAGTAGGAGCATAGTTGTATTTCTAGTTCTTTATGTAGATGACATCCTACTCATTGGAAATGATATTCCTACCTTGCAGAGTGTCAAGTCTTGGTTAGGAAAGTCCTTTTCAATAAAAGACTTAGGTGAAGCCACCTATATCCTAGGGATTAGGATCTATTGGGATAGATCCAAAAGACTAATAGGCCTAAGTCAGAGCACATACATAGACAAGATACTGCATAGGTTCAGTATGCAGGATTCAAAAAGGGGTTACATGCCCATGTCTCATGGCATCCATCTTAGCAAGGATCTGTGTCCTAGTACACCTTATCAGCGAGATCGCATGAGTAAGGTTCCATATGCCTCAGCCATTGGATCTATCATGTATGCCATGTTATGTACTCGACGGATATCTCATTTGCCTTAAGTATGACCAGCAGATACCAACAAGATCCTGGTAAGGGTCATTGGACTGCCGTCAAGAATATCCTAAAGTACTTAAGAAGGACTAAGGACTTATTTTTGGTCTATGGTGGATTGGATGATGAGCTCTGCGTAACCGGTTACACAGATGCAAGTTTCCAAACTGACCAAGACGACCTTAAATCGCAATCTGGATATGTATTCCTCCTGAATGGTGGAGCAGTAAGCTGGAAGAGCTCCAAGCAGAGCACTATAGCAGATTCTGCAATAGAAGCTGAGTATATAGCAGCATCAGATGCAGCTAAAGAAGCAGTTTGGATCATAAAGTTCATTACTGAACTAGGGGTGGTGCCTACCATCTCAAACCCAATAGATTTATTTTGTGACAATAGCGGTGCTATTGCACAGGCCAAGGAGCTTAGGTCACATCAAAGGACCAAGCATATACTCAGGCGATTTCATCTTATTAGAGAAATCAATGATAGAGGTGATATAAAGATATGCAAGTAGCAGGAGAAGATAATGTTGCTGATCCTCTTACTAGGCCACTTGCACAGGCAAAGCATGAGCGTCATGTTAGGGCAATGGGAATTAGGCAAATTAATGATTGCACCTAGGGCAAGTGGGAGGATGTTGGAAATTGTGCCATAAGGGCCAATCATTATACTTTAAACATTATTATTTTAATGAAATTTCTCCATTCTGTTATCATATTATTTGCATGTTAACTATGATAATTGTATCCTTGGATAATTCATAAAGATTGTCCTAAAATGTCCCTGGTCGGTCATCTATGCGGGAGCAGAGATGAAACAAGATTAGTATGACTTTGATAAGATATGGAGATACGAATCAAAGTCTTAGGCACTTGTAAGAGTACAATGTAACCCCCTGACTTTAAACACGTAATTATAATTCGATAACACAAATTTAAATCGGATTAGAGATCATTGGATGCTTTAACCTCGTTTTAAACTTTCTGTCTCACAGTAAAATTTTTACAAAACTTTCAAAACTCTTTTTCCCATCCAGGTCTCAATTTCAATATTCGAATATAATTACCTGTGCAGTTAATATACATTCAATCATATCAGAGTGTATAACCGCATCCCCGGCAACTCCCGGGTTCTATGCATAAAACCTGAAGGTTTATAAGTATACACTAGGGGATTACGCAACCAAAATCGAATGTAGTGTTCCTGATTCAGAATATACAGTAATCCCGAGTTCAAAATACATAACCAACGTTTCCAATTCAACTATATACCCCTAAGGGTCCTAATTGCTCCGGTTTGGCCGCTTCTCCCTTGATCCACACGCCCTGTCTGAAATGTTAGTCATAGGAAAGAATGAGATTCGAGAGAATCTCAGTAGTAACAAACCACTCACACAATGCATAAACACAAAGCATGTACATAAATCACAAACAGCAACAGCAGCAGCAATTCACAGATACATGGTTTTCACCACAAACGACAGCACTCACGGCTGTATTCACAATACGACAGCTCTTGCTGTAATCAACATCACGATAGCTTACGCTGTAATCAGTAATCAACATCACGACAGCTTACGCTGTAATCAGTAATCAACATCACGACAGCTTACGCTGTAATCACAATAACGACAGCTTGCGCTGTAAACGACAGCTTGCGCTGTAAACGACAGCTATCACCAGCTGTAACCGCAGCAGCATCAGAAATCATCATAAAACAGTGATACAACACACATACAGTGCATTACACAAAGTATAAGAGAGAGAGTCACTACCTTGTCCTTTCCTGACGTCCTTCGGCGTAGTTGGCTCCCGAGGGCGGCAAATATCGAATCCTACAATTCCAAATGCACCATTTAGACATTTCCATATTGTTACTTGGGGTTATATGAGTCTATAATGAAAATTTACAAAAATACCCCCGGGGACCCGGCCCGGGCCCGCCGTACCCGGTCCGGCTGTACTTTTCTTGAAATTTTGACATGGGCTATCCTAACATATTTTCGCCCAAGGAATCCATTTCCGGACTCGGAATTATCAAATTCAATGTAAAATTACAAATTTACCCTTGGCAGCCCTACTTCGAGGGTTTCAGGGGCGTTTTCGTAATTATGCTTTTTCGGCCTTTTCCGAAAAAGTGACCAACTGTAACCCCACCTATTTTCGCCCACTGAATCCAATGGAATCATCAAATCATTGAAAATCCAACTCTAAGACCCATTTACAGCCTTGGCCGAAATATACATGTTCTCCAGGAAAAATTGGGGTTTTACGATTTCGGCTCCGTAAACGCGTTCCTTTCTACTCCTAACCACTTTATTAACCATTACATTAGGTTATACCTACCATTTGAACCAAAATTGGGCAGCATAACCCTTAGGAAACTCAATTTCCAAAATTTAAAACCAATGGCAATCCGGCGAAATTTCACCGATTAAATTGCCCACAGCAGCCAGAATAAGCAATATACGAAAGTTTGGAAGTTACCTCAAGCTCCCTCTGGCTTTTCCCAAATTTGGCTGAACCCTAGCCTCTTTGAAACACCAAATTTTGAGCTTCACAACCTTAAAGAATAAAGAGGAGTAGCTTAGAGTCGTAATTATACGCGTTAGGAGCTAGATCGTCGGAGAAATCGGCTTACCTTGCGAGATTTCTTCCTCTTTTTCTCTCTTTTCTCCAAGCTCTCTTCACGTCTTTTTTTTCTCTGAAATGGGTCGGGAAAGGCTGATCAAGATGATGGAATTGCTTTTAATTCCATGTTGATGTCACCTTACCACATGATGATGTCATAATTTCTAATTTCACATTTTCGGATTTTCTGGCAGATTTTCTGCCCAACTTTGAAAAATCATAACTAATTCTAGAAAAATCGAAATGAAGTGATTCCAAAGCCAAATGAAATATATTTAAGTCCTCTTCATAGGAAAAATATTGGCCATTACTGAAAATCACCACAAAATTCCCAGAATTTCAATCTTTTCATACTGTTCCAGAAAATAATTAATTCCTCTGGGCAAACTTCAAAAATCCAAAACTCTTAGGTCACAAATCAAAATGATACAAATTATATGTTCATTTTGAAGCTTGACATGTGAAATGTAATACTGGAAAATTTCAGAATTTGTAGACACCATTTGCCTATTTAAAACGTCCATACAAATTGGCTGCCCTGTACAGAGTTTCAATGGACAGAGTTTTCAACTTTTGCACGATTGTTCCCAATGGTTCCAATTTCACAATAAACACTCTCCCCACACGAATTTTCACAAGGAAGCCATTGGAATCATTAAAATATCCAAATTCCCATCACACATTCTCCAAAAGTGTTTATTCAACAATAATTATATCCACTTTTAAAGTCATTAGCCCTTAATCACTTTTTGGGATATTACATTTACAAGGTGTTGGATCGACCCACTATGAGAAAGCTACATGGATCAAGTCATAAGCTTTTCTCATGTATAACCATGTCACAATGCCCTTAGACCTGAGGTCATCATGGATTCCTACATGAGAGTTGCTAAGCTTTGAACTAGTCAAAAGTCACTTTTGACCGGGTGATGATAAAGGCTACGATCGGGCTTGGTGGTTTTTCATGCAGAGGAATATGAATGATCAAGATGGAATTTGTCCCTCACATTAGTAGAGAGATATTACTAGGCCCCTCGATGAGTGAGTCTGAGAAATGTATGGCCATACTATGATGAAAGGAGTTTCTGTCTCTGTTATCAGGCTACTAAGGAATCGAGAAAGTAATGGTCAGGAACAAGAGGATGACATTATTCATGCCTTATCCTTGATCGATATATCGTGTGACTAAAGGGACGTGACATGGTTGTATAACAGGTTGCATCATGATAACGATCCTCATATGAATTGGGTAGTCGTAATGTCTTGCTAGAGGCCGCTTGTGACTTTTGGGTTAGTATAGTTATTGGACCATTGCCAACTTCATATGGGCCTACAGGGTCGCACACATGAATGGCCCAACACGAGATAATGTTTAATTTAGGGTGGACGAATTATATATATATATATATAATATAAAATTCATTAATAATATTATATAGATATATATATTTTCAAAATATATATCTTATATATATGTGTATATATATAATATGATATTATTATATTGTGTTAGTTTTAAATTTAATTTATTAAGATATATTAAATTTAATAACTAACATGATAGAGATATAGTATCTCAGATTTAATTTATGAAGATAAATTAAATCTAATGGCTCTTTATTTAGATTAAATAAATAGGTTAAATTGGAATTGTTGGACAGATTTAATTTAAACTAAATTTATTTAATTAGCTCATCAAGATAATTAATTTTTAATTAATTTTGAAATTAATGATGATTAATTTTGAAATTTGAAAATAGCCCTCATAGGTTATAAACTTGATAGAGCAGATATATTAAGATGTACATGAGAATTGAGAGCCGTAAGTGAAACCCTAGGAGACATTAGAGGCACTAGCACGCAGTCTCGGTTGGAGAGCATTCGTGTGGATATCGGTAGAGGGAGCGGACCTGACGTGTTGGCTCCTAGAGATCATGAAAACTCTGAATCATCAAAAGGTATGAATCCTTCCAACTTGGTTTAAACGCCGTTGATAGATCCTCGATTAGGATCGGTGAAAATTTTTAAAATTCTTCCGCTGTGCCTACCGATCCTAACAGTTGTGACACACTCAAATTCCCATACCATATTACTTGTTATGTATTATGTTTGTGGCTTCAGAGGGATCGTTTTCTTGACATTATGGCTATAGCAAAGTCAGATAAGGTCGGGAAGAAGCCAAAGAGTGAAATTGTGTGGCCTCGTATTCTCCAACAAAATAATCTGTGAGTTTTTCCATTTTTTTGAAATAAATAATTGATTTTCCTATCATGTGAACTAATGCAACCTTTAAATAACTATGTGATGATAGTAAGGATTGTGGTGTGCATGTGATGATATGGTTGAGCCAGTGGGATCCCGATTGTGTCTTGGACTATCAAAATGTATACCACTGAAACTATAACGTTGTACTTTTTTAGTCAAATGGAAGCAAAATTTACTTTGTCACTTATTTATAGGAGGAGACTAAGCAATTGAGGAGTAACATAAGTCAATTATCCACTGAATTTACGCCGTGACACTGCATTGGAGCTCATTCCACCTACACTATACATCGCCAAAAATCGTTCTCAGTGTGTTTTACTGCTTTGTATGCATAGAGTTGTTATGTTTTTTGTTGTTAGCATATGGGAGGTCACAACTTGTTTTGTGTATTAATCCATTTGCTATTATGCTTTGGCAAATGCTGACAAGCATGATTCCGCCATAAGAGTTTATCAACTTCCTTGACAAATGACCCTAAAAATGTTCAGTGTTTCCCGAGTGGCTCAGTATACAATATTCATAGATTTTGTCTGTAGTGGCCGGTAGACAGGGATAAGTTAATTTGGGAATTTTGGATGACATAGGGATCTATGTAACACCCCAAATTTTAATCCCCAAAAATATATTATAATTAATTGAGAAATTCAATCAAATAGTGAATATTTATGAAATTTGGATCTTATGAATTTTGAAATATTCATGTTTAGACGGAAATGGGCAAATTGATTCAAGAATTGAATTAAATTACCAAGGTGATAGTAAAATAATAATTTTGCCTATTTAGCCCAAGATTAATTATTTTCCCAATTAATTGGAGTTAATTTCAATTAATCAAGAAAAATAAAGGAAAATACATAATGGGATTATTCCTGGTGGAATAAATCAAGAATTGAGAAATTAAGGGGGATTATACATAATTCAATTATGTGAATTATGGAATGAGTGAAAAATAGTTTTTCCTTCCCTTCCTCTCATTATTTTAGTCCAACATGAAAAATAAGGGGAAAAGTTGAGTTTGGTTAGAGTAAAGAGAAGAATAGATAGTTTATGTAACTAGAAGGAATCTAGTCCCAATCCAATTGGGCCTAAATGATGACAAGGTATGGCATAAAGTTGAGGGAGTATGGCCTAAACCAAGAGAGTATGGTGGGAGGTATGGTAGGAGGGATGATGTACATGAAAGGTGGAGAAATCCCAACCATTAGCTAGATCAAGGCCCAGGATGAAGCATGAAGACTAAAATACTAAAACACATTTTCTCCCTCCCCTTGTGCATATTTTGTTTAGCCATGTAGAAAAGGAAGAGAGAGTGAGTTGTGAAGCTCTTGAGGCTAGAGAGAAAGAGGAAGAAAATCAAGGTAAGAGCTTGTGTTCCAAAGTGATTTAAGCTTCTTATTTTGTGTAGTCATCCTCTAATCTCTTATTCTTCATGGAAATCATGGATTAGCAAGCTAATCTTCAAGGTTAAGGAGAGAGAGAGGACGTCCTAGAGAGAGAAACACAAAGGATCAAGAGGTAATCTCTAAAATCCCTACTTAGTGTATTGAAGTTGTTGTTGGTGATTGTTGTTTGGTTTTATGAATTTTGGGTTGAGTTGTAAAATTTGAAAATCCATAACCCTAAGGGGTTATACTGCCCAAAATCCTTTAAATCATGATTATGAAGTGTTTAAATGAGTTAATGAAGGATTAGAAGTGGAAAAGTACAAGTTTTGGAAGCTAAAACACAAAGCTCCTTTTTTTATATTTTTCTTCATACTTTCGGCCAGACCAGAAATTGTAGTAGGAGTTGGATTTTCATGAAATAAATGGTTCCGTTGGACTCAGTGAGCAAAAATAGGTGGGGTTACAGTTGGGCACCTTTTCGGTAGAGGCCGAAAAAGCATAATTACGAAAACGCCACTGAAATCCCCAAATAAGGGCTGTCAAGGGTATTTTTGTAATTTGACAGTGAATTTGGTGATTTTTGAGCCCGGAAATGGATTCCTTGGGCGAAAATAAGTTAGAATAGCCTTAGTCAAAATTTTGGGAAAATGTGCCATCGGGCCGGGTACGGCAGGGCCGAGTCGGGGCCCGGGGGCATTTTGGTAAATTTTTACCATAGACTAATATAATCACAAGAAACACTATGGAATAGTCTAAAATGATACTTGGATATGTTATGACCTATTTCTGGTACATTTAATATTTTAGGACCGATTTGGAGGCCAGATACGACACGTTCTTCGAGGCGCATTTAAAAAGGGGATATTAAAGCTTTGAGATAGGGACATTATCCTTCTTACACTATGCCATAAGTTATGTGATTGTGTGGATGTCATTGTTTTGTAAATTCACTTTATTAATCAACATAATTTACCTAGAGAGGGGCAGCTAGTGCCAGAGGTGCACTTACACTGGGAGTTGGCAGCAGTCCAACTGGTGTAGATTGTGGGGCTGGACTATACTCATGTATAGATGATGATGATGTGTTTATATTGTTCATTAATTTGTGCATACCTTAGCGCATGTCATATTTACTTTTCACATTTTCTATGAACGATATTATGTCTCTATGGGGATTCTCTGAAATCTCACCCTATTTTTAAACAAATACCTCAGTGGGTACCAGTGGGGCAAAGGGAAAAGACGTAGACGCCGGAAAGTGAGTGGCACATGTCGCGAGGCAAGGATATGAACGTGGTTATACCTTAGTCTATGCCTTAATATTTTGGAAAATTTGTAAATATTAAATTTCTGCTGTATTTTATGTTTTCCGTCAACGAATGATAATGGAATTATTAACAAATATTTTTATCTGTATAATTATACTTTTCTATATGCCAATTGAATTCCGTCTTTATTACTCTTTGATTATCAAAATAGAAACGGGTGTTGACAATCTACACAACACTGTACTTCTTTTCTGATATAGTGTTTTGGCTCGGAAGAAGAATGAGATTGCAAAGCGAAGTTAGATAGACAACTTTGTAGACATTAGGGAACATATTAGGGTACATATTCAGATACATGCACCAACACCGATATGAAGTCCACAAATAGTGTTTAGCTAACTGATGACAATTGGCATGACTCAATTGACCGAGGGCAGTCTCGGTGTACCAGTGAATGGGAATAGATATAGCAAATATCTATGTTTTGGCATAGGAACACAAAAGTTTAGCATGCTCAACCTAGGGAAATCTTAGGATAGGTGACCTCTTGGGAAGTTACATGTACATGTTTTGTTATGTCATGTAATAGGAGTAAGCACATGCTGTATAGTAGTTCAGAGAACTGTATGTTATTACACGTCTTCCTTGGCTATTACAAACATCTCTTATACAGATTTTAGGAGTACTTGTGCAACCAATATTTGTAAAATAATAGAAATGCCCTTGTGATAATATGATATTTACCTCTTTCTTGTTTCACATAGGAAACACAAAGTTGATAAGGCTAAGAGGTTCATATGCTGGGCAGGGTCAGGAAGTTAGACCTAATCTAATATAGCAAACACAGGGTAAGATAATAGAACAGTAAACAATGATCAATGATCATCAGGAAGGTTATCTAGGAAAGGCCAATGTAGTAACTCTATCTCTCATATACTATGTTGTAGTATATATGTTATATGTTTGCCATATGTTGTGACATGAATAATGAACACACACTATCTAGCTGTGGTGTAGGAAAAGTATATGTACAGTTCGGTGGGAAGAGTATATGTACCATTTGGCATAGTAAGGACCCATTTATGATACATAGTAGTGCCTGGGGCATATTACCAGCTATGGTCTGGGACCTAGTTGGGGTACACTGTTATTACCTAGCTTTAGTCAGGGACTCAGCTGAGGTATATTTAGGGGTTTTAACCAAACAGTTGGCCCTGAACATTGTGTATACACATAGTGTGAAATGGATTTTCATTTTGTACTATATGGTGCATGACATATTTATTTATCACATTTTCTATGGATGATAGTGGGTTACTATGGAGGCCAAGTAAGATCTAACTGAGGTAGTGAGATAAGAGTGGGCAAACAATGTAGCTTCACCTATATTGTATTTAATAGTGTGAAGCATAAGAGTGGGCAGCGGAAGTGTGATGAATCTAGGTGCAATTTTGAAACTTACAGGAGAGGTTGATATTCACACCAGTGTTATCATCTCAACACATAATATGGCCTTGATGGTCAACAGTGTTACAGTATGAATGGTGTACAGTATTACATCTATAGTGGTGTGCAACATTGCATCTAGTATAGTGTATAGTATTACATGCAGTGTGGTGTACAATATTACATCCAAATTAGTGTACAGTATGATGACCTGTATGGTCAACAGTCACACAACTTTTGTAGTTTATGGTGATACATATAAACTATAATTGGGATGAGCCCTAGTGTAGTAGGGCAGAATGATGGCGAAAACCTCTCAACAGCACCAGTGTTAACAATCCCAGATCCATAGTTGACCTTTATGGTTTCACATATGTAAGTAAACATGAATTGGGATGTGTTTTGATGTAATAAAGTCAAGTAGAGGCACGTGCATTTCAACAACTATAGCCTCATAGAATCAATTACCCCACTCATATTGTAAGAGCTAGTAATAGTTGATTTTGATTAGAGGACAGAATGTGAGATAGTCAAGAACAAAGCACACTAGTAAGGATCAAATAGTCATTTGATCCTAAACAGTGGATACAGTACGATAAATGAGTAGTGCATATTGTATAACTAGTGAATAGTGCACACAGTATGACTAGTAAGGTCCATATAGTCATTTGATCCTGAACACCAAACAGGTAGGCATAAATATAGACAGTGTACATGTTTGAATAGGGTAGCAAGACTAGAATACTCAATGTTGTGAGAGTAGAAAGACATAAATTGCAAGGCTAAATACACTGAGTAGTGTCCCAACAAGGCAGTAAGGCCTAGAATAATGAACTGAGTGTCCTGATTGACAATCAGTACAGTAATAGGTTGGATGGCCCATGAGTACAAAGTAGAGAACAAAGACAGTAAGACCCAATATGTATGTTTGTTGGGTTAATGACACTAGTACAAAAAAGGCGTTTTAGACCGGTTGTAGTGGATTAGGTGTAAAAGAAATGTGCGGTGGCATTTACGTAATTATAAACAACTTGGGAGACGGTTATTAGGGAACCGGTCTTAAAAATAATTTTAATATGGTTTTAAAACTGGTTCTCCTAACAACTGGTCTTAAAAGTGGACTTTTAAGATCGGTTCTTAGGGAACCGGTCTTAAAAATAATTTTAATATAGTTTTAAGACTGGTTGTTAGGAGAACCGGTCTTAAAACCCTTTATTTTAGACCGGTTATCCAATTAACCGGTCTAAAAAGTTTTCCCCAATATGATTTTCGTGCCGCTCCTCCTCCCGCTTCTCCCAATCTGAAATCCCTCCCAATCTTTTCTCTCCTCAGCCGTCGACTCCCCGTCCGTCATCGCTGTCGGTGGCTGTCATATATTCTTAATCAAGTCTGTCATCGCTCTTCAGTTGCCTTCATACACTGCTTCAGCTGCTCGTGGTTGTCATCGTTAGTGTTGTCGTCCGTCATTCGTTGGTCGCTGTCATTCACGTGTTCATCCTCTTTTTTGAGGTATGCTTCATCGTCCTCTACAATTACTATATAGAAGCTGTTACCTCTAGATTTGGTCATCGGCCTAGGCTTAATATAAATTTTCTTGTGTGTTTGGTGTTTGGTATCCTTTAGCCCCCTGTCTGATAGTTTATTGTGTCCATATGTTCATTCCTTGATCGTTGTTGCGTGAGCTATAGTGCAATTTCATGAACTGTATTGCTGCTGTGTGATCCACTTCTTGAAATCGGTTAAAATTTGTTGGTTATGTAAAGAAGAACAACTTGAAATCATGGTGCAACTAAATTCAGCTATGAAGAAAAACCTGAAATCGTCTGTTTTCGTCTCAATTCCCACCCTCCACGAAGAGATTGAACTTTGTCACCATTACCCCACACACACACACACACACATTTATAGGAAGAAGAGATATCGAAAAGAGTAGATATTATTAAGCTCTTCTGGTTTATCATCTCTGACTCTCATAGGGGACCATTTTCTCTCCCTCTTCTTCAATTTTGATTTCCCTTTCCCCTCTATTCCTTCCCTTTCAATTTTTTTCACTTAAATAAATAATGGTATATGTACATATATTCCCCCTGTCGAAGGCAATTTTGTTGTGATGAAATCAAATAAAACCCTCTGTCATGACTCTTGAGCTTGCTATAACTGCTGCAAGTCTCTATAGGGGTTCTCATCCTCCCTCCCTCCTTCTCAATCCAACAAAACTTTATTTATTTTAAGGGAAAAGGTGTGGCAGTTAACTATCACTCTATTAATAAATTCAGCTAAATCATCCTCCCTACCTCCAGTAATAGTGAATTTGATGATAGGGATCTTCATGGTCTCTTTTGAAGCTATCAACCTACTAAATAGGGTTTGTGACTCTTCCCACCATTTTAACGGTATTGTAGATGAAGTTAGATTATTTCTTCATACAATTTATTAGTTGTATATATTGAGGGAAGATAACTTCCTACTGACTAACTAGCCAAATTTAGACACACCAACCCCTCTCCATCGCCTACAAATTGCCTCTCTGATTTTATTTTCTTTGATTACTTGTAATAGTAAGACAAGTCCCAACTCAACTTGCAAGCCCACGTTATCATTATGTAGTAGTTAAACTATGTACTTGGGTGTAATGATTCCATGTTCTTATCATACTCCTGCCTTTTTTAGGGGAAAAAGTAGAAAACAAAAAAAAGGTGTTGGAATATATGGATCGTAGTTGGATACAAGCCAAACGGACGAGTGTTGAATATGATGTTGGGGTGAGGGGTTTTTTAGACTTTGCAAAAAGAAATGCCGATGATGATAGTGGGATGTTTTATTGCCCTTGTGTAAAATGTTTGAATAAGAAGCGATTAAGTGCTGCAGATATATATACACATTTAATTTGTGAAGGGTTTTGTAAGACGTATGTAGTATGGGTATGGCATGGTGAACAATTAGAAATGCCAAGTGCATCTCAACAGGGGGAAGTGACTTCTGATAATAATGACATGGATATGGATGATCGGATAGAGGATATTATTCGTGATGTAGGAGAAGAGGCTTTTGAACAATCACATGCATATGGTAATATGTGCAGTGATGCTAAGAAGCCGCTGTACCCAGGGTGTAAAAAATACCAATTGCTGAAAGCTGTATTGAAATTGGTAAGCTTGAAAGCACGGCATGGATGGAGCGACAAGAGTTTTTCAGAAACGCTTGAGGCCTTTAAAGACATGCTTCCTGATGATAATGTGCTGCCTTATCGATACTATGATGCTAAGAAAATATTGTGTCCACTAGGGATGAAGTATAAAAAGATCCATGCTTGCCCTAATGATTTCATATTGTATAGAAAAGATCATGAAGACAAGGAGCAATGTTCGATATGTGAAACTCTAAGGTATAAATCAAATAAGGGCCCTGCAAAAGTGTTGTGGTATCTTCCAATCATTCCAAGGTTCAAGCACCTATTTGCTAATGAAATTGATGCCAAAAATTTGAGATGGCATGCAGATGAGTAGATTTCTGATGGAAAGCTTTGACATCCAGCTAATTCTTCTCAATAGTAGAAAATCGATCAATTATTTCCTAGCTTCGGTGAAGAACCTAGGAATTTCAGGCTTAGGCTTAGCACAGATGGTATGAATCCTTATGGTAGCCTAAGCAGTATACATAGTTCATGGCCTGTTCTGTTGGTAATTTACAACTTATCTCCTTTGTTATGTATGAAACGAAAGTACATTATGTTGTCTATATTGATTTCGGGACCAAAGCAACCCGAAAATGACATAGATGTTTACCTAGAACCCTTGATCGAAGACGTGAAAGAGTTGTGGGATAAAGGTGTCGATGTTTTTGATGCGAACAAGGAGACTTTTAATATGTGAGCAATGATCTTTTATACTACAAATGACTTCCCTGTATATGGGAACTTGTCAGGATATAGCGTTAAAGGCCACAAAGCTTGTTCGATATGTGAAGAAGGCACATGCTACCATCAACTTCAACATGGAAGAAAGACGGTTTACCTTGGCCATAGGCGATTTCTAAGACGAAGCCACCCTTATCGTAGATTAAAAAAAGCTTTTTTCGGTGGCTAAGAGTTTGAAGATACTCCAGAGGCATTGACTGGGGATAAAATTTATGAAAAGGTGAAAAATATCAATACTATGTTTGGTAAGTCATCAAAGAGTAGAAATGAGAAAAATATATGGAAAAAAATGTCCGTCTTCTTCGATCTTCCATATTGGCGCAATCTTGACGTCATACACTGTATTGATTTCATGCATATGGAGAAGAACGTATGTGATAGTATTATTGGGACACTGCTCAACATACAAGGAGTTCTAAGGATGGCGTGAAGGCAAGATTAGACTTGCAAGAAATGGGAATACGAGAAGATTTACATCCAAGGCCATATGGTAATAGAACTTTTTGTCCTCCAGCTGCTCATACTTTGTCTAAGGTTGAGAAAAGAAGCTTTTGTGAATGTTTACATGGCACTAAAGTTCCCTCAGGGTATTGTTCAAATTTTAAAAAGCTTGTATCGATAAAAGACTTGAAGTTAATAGGGCTAAAGTCTCATGATTGTCATGTCTTAATGCAACAACTACTCCCAGTAGCTATTCGAGGCATTGCCGAATATGATCTTCAACACATATTGACTAGACTTTGTTTCTTCTTCAATGCCATTTGTTGTAAAGTCATTGACACGGAAAGATTGGAGGAATTGGAAAATGAAGGATATATGATCTTATGCCAGCTTGAGAAGCTTTTTCTTCCTTTTTTGATATCATGGTACACTTGATTGTTCATCTAGTGAGGGAGATAAAGTTGTGTGGCCCTATCTATTTCTGGTGGATATACCCAATCGAAAGAACTATGAAAATACTAAAAGGGTGTGTGAAGAACCCTAACCGGCCTGAAGCATCTATTGTTCAAAAATATGTTTCTGAAGAAGCTATGGAATTTTGTCAACATTATTTGTTAAATGTACGACATATTGGCCTTCCTAAACGTCATGATCAAGAAGGGGGTAGATGCGGGGCAATAGTAAAGATCATAGATGCTGATGAATTGCAACAAGTCCACTTGTACATCTTGAACAATGTTGATGAAGTTCAATATTACATGAATGCCCATAAAGAAATTGTACGGAAACAAAATAGTCGAATGACTGAACAAAGGTTAATCAGGGAGCATAACAAAACTTTTGCACATTGGTTCAAACAAAAGGTTGACGGAGATGAATGTGTTTCTGATACAATAAATTGGTTAGCACGTGGTCCTGAAGTTGATGTCATAAGTTGGACTTCATTTGTGATCAATGGTTATACCTTTTACACGAAGTCCCTAGATGATAAGAGCACTGTCCAGAACAGTGGTGTTGTATTAGTGGCTGAATCTATGCACTTCTCTAGTTCGAAAGATAAGAACCCTACATTGGCTGCCATACCTTATTATGGGGTGATTGAAGAGATTTGGGTGGTTGACTATGTTAAAATTAGATTTCCCATTTTCAAATGCAAGTGGGTTGATGTCAATAAAGGTGTGAAGATTGATAGGTTAGGATTTACATTAGTAGATCTGAATAGTAGAAGTTTTGGAGATGAACCTTTCATTATGGCAGATCAGGCGCAACAAGTGTTCTATATCCCTGATCAGGCAAATAAAATATGGTCTGTAGCTCTCCAAGGAAAAAGGGTCATTGATATTGACGAGAAAAGTCACTCAAATTATGATCTTCTTGAGACTCCTTCTTTTTCCAGGGGTCTACCAGAACTGAACGAAGAAGATGAAGCAGATAATGCGCACGGCACAAGAAATGATCATCACGAGGGAATATGGGAGGATATCTCTTTATGATACTACTTTGAACTTAACTAACTAAAGTAATTATGATTATGATTTATATCCGAAGAATATGTTTAGTTATTTTATCGATATAGTCTTCACATGTCATAGCTTAGGATTTATCTTTCTTTGTTGTCGTTACAGGCAAATGATGAATCCCCAGCGTCCTAGTGCAGAGGATCAGCCACCTGCTACACCTCTGAGTCAGCCACCTAGTGCTCAAGAGAGTCAGCCACCTAGTTCTCAGCAGAGTCAGCCAGCTAGTGTTAACCAGGGCTAGCCTAGCAATGCTCCGAGCCAGGGTCATAGTGAGCGCAGTAGCCAGTCTGTACGGAGGGGTAGACATGGCACACGGTTGACAGATGTTTCCCTCAGTCCGAGTGTAGGCTAAAAGATATCGATTGAGTTTGATAGATTTTGGAAACCAATCGGGCCTAATGCATAATGATATAGGAGTTTCGTCGGCCTCCTTGCATGTAACAAGCCGAGCATCTTGATAGAGGAGTGGAGAAATGTCGATGCAAAGGTGAAGCAGCATATTTGGGACACTATTCAGGTATACAATTCTCTTCTGTATGTAATTAATTATTATCAAATGTCACAAATTTGTCACTTACTCCTTCAATGCATGCATTTCAGCTCACCTATGATGTTCCTCAGAGTGAGATCTTGTACAACAAGACGAGACGTATTGTTATGAGCGCTGGAGCAAGTTTAAGACAAATCTGACCAACAATTACATTCATATGGAGGTGAAAGATGGTAAGCCTCGTCCTAATCCGTGCGACTAGTATACATTTCTTGATCAAGCGACTTGGCAAGAATTTGTTAGGCTTCGGACTACTCCAGAATCTTTGGTTAGTTGACTTATTTTTTGTTTTATTTACTTAGCAATTATCTTAATTGATTATAACACTTTCCTTTTGTATCATTTCTTATTCGCAGGCAAAAAGGCAAAAAGCATAAGAGAGTGGTAGAAAGAATGATTGCCCTCATACAATGTCTCATGGGGGTTATGCAAAGGCTGAAAGAGACTTGTTGGCGGCCAAACGAAAGAGATTGGAAGAAGCATCTCAATCCGATCCTTCTGTTCTTCTTTCTCCGCCATCTCCGATTCGTCGAGAAGAAAAATGGCAATTTGCCCGCCAAAAGAGGAGTAGGTCTTATACGAGTGAATAATCTCGTATAGTAGGTGAAAGAATTGTAAGTATATATCATTATTGTAATTAATTACATAAGAAACATACATTATTACTTATGTTTGTTATTTTGTATTATCTTACAGGAGGAATTTAGAAAAAAACAAGTTAAGGGCTCTTTTAAGTCGGAGGGTAGAAATGATATTCTAATAGTTGCTACTAGTAAACATGAACATCCAGGCCGTGTTAGGGGAGTTAGAGGAGGGGTAGGGATACGGGATTACTTTGGAGCCCCCGTACGCCATTCCTCAAACATCGTGACTAGGGAGGAATTGGAGACTATGTTGGCCATTGTAAGAGCAAAAGCAAAGGCCGAGGCTAAAGCATCATTTGATGCACTATTAGAGACCCGGTTGAGCAAGATGAAAGAGGAAATGATAGTGTTTATGAGCTCAAGACAAGATACCAGTGTTCCCCAGCCACAATCGATTGATCCTAATAAGCAGAGCACTAAAGGTATTTGTTGTAACATCGGGCAATCATAAGAGGTCCTAACCCAGAAATTACTGAGCTTTGTGATCTTTTTGTCGAGGATCCTCTGAGACGGTTAGTTGCACAGGGTAGTTTGCATAACCTGGGATCAACTGTCCACCACCGACAAATGGAAGGTGATCAAGTCCGAGTGTCAGTTGACGAGGTGATTATTGCAGATGCACCTGTCCTTATCCCTTCTAATCAATTCAAGATCGTTAGTGATGTCTTGGGCACGTTCATCTTATAGCCAACGAACCTTGTTTCTGGTCGAGCCGAGGAAAGTCCGATCAAAGCCCCACTAAGTCTAGCTCCCTTCACTCAGCAAGAAGTTTCACAGCCTCCATTGAATATCATGCAATAAGTGATTCTGATGGCATATGATACATCCTTCAAAACAAGAGAGTGGCCTACAGATTCAGTTATTAGATAGTCAGGGGTGACATGCTATCTTGAGAGGGGTGATTTGATGTCCCTGGTATCTCCTAGACAAATCTTACGATTGGGATTGTCCAACTGTTCTTAATGTAAGTAGCTTCTGCAATTCAAAGTAAATATTTTAAAAGTTTCATTGTTTACCTTTTATTTATGTGCTTGCATTATTGTAGGTACATGTATCGTAGGTTGGTCTCCTCTGGCAAAAGCAAAAAATTTGGATTCTTATGCCCCTATCACATCCAAGAGAAAGGGACTACTGTTACTAGTAGACATAGATACTTATCAGAGAGGCTTAGTGAAATTGGAACTGAGTGTTTCTTGGCTCCATATGTGCATAGGTAAGAAACAAACTGATATTTTATAATTTATATAATGTTTTATGTTTGCTTAATATTCTTCTATTTTTTTCAGTGATAATTGGCAGTTGCTTCTTCTATGCAAGAGTAGTTACACTGTCATCCTCTTATGTTCCTTCCACTTCAAACCAGGGAATGATTTGAAAAAGACCATAAATTCGTTAGTTTTCTTGCATTATTACCTTTTATATGCAAAGTTTATGGAATTTGTGTAAAACCAATAACCTTGGTCATTGTGATGATCATAGGGCTATGCGGACATTCTTACACAGTACTTGTGGTAAGCATGTTTGTGACTTAAAGGACCCTACATGGATCATGCCAAAGGTTAGTACATATGGATTTGTTTAAAGAATGTAATAAGACATGCCTTTATATTTGTTTTAATGATATCATGTTTTTTCTCAGAGCCGTAGGCAACCACAGGGGTCCAACTTATGTGGTTTTTATGTTTTGAGACACATTTACAATATTATCACTCTAGGCACGACTGATTTTACTCAAGAGGTAAATTTATATTTCAGAAATTTTGTTTTACTTTATTGTTTTTAAGTTACTAAGTTAATGTTTCGTCTGGTTTTGGTGTTACAGATGTTTGATCTTGCTGATCCCTTTCCTGAAGAAGATATTGATTTCATTCGCACATGTTGTGCTGAATTCATCTATGAGCTATTACAAAAATAGTGAGTTTTTGAATCAAACGTTACATTATACATTATTGTTCTCATATGTATTGCTAACAAGGTTTATGTATCTGTGTAGGACAATTTCTGTGATATGGGTGATATAGGAGGCATGGTATTTGAGGGACTGACCTTTATAATTTTTCTTCCCTTTGTATTCTGTAAAGTTGAGGAATTTCTGCAGTTACTTGTATCAATACTTGAATTTTATTACTGTCGTTGTCATTTCAAAGTTTTGCATCCATTTCTGATCAAATTCTTCTGTTTGGACATTCCTTCATGTTTTTAGTTTTAGACAACTTCTTGTTGCACATTGTTTTCTATTTGAACTTCAAGTTTTCTGATCAAATTCTTCTGTTTGCAACTTCATGTTTTCTGTTTGGACATTTCCTTCATGTTTTTACTGCTGTCATTTGGTAATCCTTACTGTCTAATTTCAAATGAATCATCAATGTATGACTGTACTGGCTTGTATGAACATTAATTTGTTGCTGCTATAGACTACTGCTTTTGAATTATGAAATTGAAATCAGTGATTGTTCTGTATTACTATTAAAATTGGAGCATTCACTGCGTGTATATATAAAAGGGACGTTTTTAAAAAAAATTGAAGCTTTAAGACCGGTTGTAGTCACAACCGGTCTTAAAAAGTACTTTAAGACCGGTTGTGAGCACAATCGGTCTTAAAAATCCACATTTAAGACCCGTTGTGACCACAACCGGTCTTAAAGGTCTGACCTTTAAGATCGGTTGTAGGCACAACCGGTCTTAAAGGTCAGACATTTAAGACCGGTCATTCTCACAACCGGTCTTAAATGTCTGCCCTTTAAGACCTCTTGCGGGCAGAACAGGTCTTAAAGGTTAGACATTTAAGACTGGTTTTAAGAACAACCGGTCTTAAAAGTGTGACTTTTAAGACCAGTTATAACAACTGGTCTAAAAAAATAACAGACTTTTTAGACCTGCTATATCAAGACCTAATACAGAACCGGTCTAAAATTTCATTTTTAACCGGTCTAAAAAGTCATTTTTCTACTAGTGTGACCCTGGGCCGTAAGACCAGACAAACCTTTTAATAGTAATGAAATGTGTGGCGTATGTATAACAAACAAGAAATATATGGGAATAGTAATGGTTGAATGAGTGGAGGTTAATAGGCATTTCACACACATACATGGGAAAACAAAAAAATATATACGAAAGTGTTCCTCAAAATTTGTGGCTATGTATATGTAGCAAATTTTGATGACAATTTATTGAACGAGGGAAGAAATATAACATCCCAAATTTTTGTCACCAAAATTCCTTATACCTTTAGGGTATTAAATGGAATAAAATGGTGCATATTCATGACCATAGGAATTAAATATGGAAATAAAAAGGTGAAAAATGCTTTCAGTGAAATTTCCTGTGAGATAATGAGATTGTCATGTGATTTTGAATGAACAAATGATGAGACAAAATAATGAAATTAAACAAGATGAAAGTAGACATCTTAAGCTTTAAATTGAGAGGTCATATGAATCATTTGAAGCTATATACAAAGAGTTATGAATTTTTGAAGTTAGCCTAGGAAAACTGCCTTTTTTTAGGAACAGCTTCCAAAAACTAATACTCTGGGAATGATGTGCTTCCAATTCAAAAATGTTTATAATTTTTTCCTTAAAAATAGACCTAATAAGAGTTCTATAGATTTTGGAATCACTTTGATACAAGGTCTACGAATTCGGTTATGATTTTTCAAAGTTTGGATAGAAAATCTGTAAGAAAATAAAAAAATGGAAATTAACTAAATAATTAAATATCATATAATATATATGTTAAAAGCAACATTATCACTTTCCCCCTACCATTTCCAACACTGCAATAGCTAAAAGGAGAGATAAGAGTTGCTTGAGTTTTAGAGAGAAAATGAGGGAAAAACTCGTAAGGTAGGTTGATTTCTTTAGTGCATTCGTACCTAATGTGTATAATACTGCTCCTAAGCTTCTCCTTCATGTATTTCTAGGTTTGTGAAATTCCAATTTCTTTTTGAGAAGGCATAGGTTTGGTCACATAAGGGAGAGCCAGAAGGAAGTGAAAGGTAACTCCCAAACCTTCAAATAATGCTTGTTCTGATTGTTGTGGACAATTTAATCTGTGAAATTTCGTCGGATTGCTTTTGGTTTGAAATTTTAGGAATGTAATAGCATAAGGGTTATGCTGCCAAAATTTGGTCTAAATGGTTGTTATAACCTAATTAAATAGTTAATAAAGTGGTTAAGAGTAGAAAGAAACATGTCTGGTAAGTTAAACATGTCTGCTAAGTTGGATTTCGAAAACACCAATTTTTCTCAGGGAACTTGAGGATTTTGGCTAGCTCTAGTTAAGGGGATTAGAGTTGGATTTTCAATGATTTGATTATTTCATTAAGTTCAGGAGGGAAAATTAGGTGGGGTTACAGTTGATTACTTTTTCGGAAAAGCCCGAAAAGGCATAATTACGAAAACGCCCATAAGACTCAAAAAGTGAGGCTGCCAAGGGCATATCCATCTTTTGGTAGTGAATTTGATAATTCCAAGTTTGAAAATGGATTCCTTGGTAGTGAATTTGATATTTTAGGATCGAGTTGGGAGCCTAAGCTTGGCACGTTTTATGAGGTGGATGATCTGAGGCAAGAAAAGGGTTAAGGTAGGGAACTTACCTTTCCTACATGTATTTGATATTTGTGCTGGTGTATTGATGCATATTATGGCTTTCCTTGATTATGTGAAACATATATGAATAATTAAAGCTTTGTTTTTGTTTATGTTATGGCCATAAGTATGTTGTTTGAAACATTGAGCACAGAAATATGTCATTGTGTTAGCATGAGTTTATATAATACAAGCATATCATGTATTAAGCACTTATCCTGCATACATACTAGTACTGTTTTCCTACAGTGATTCTCTCGAATCTCACCCTCCCCGACCAACAATGTAGATTAGAGAATACAGAGAAAAGAACTGCATGAGAGATAATTACAGTGGTGAAATGAAAACTGGAAGATGTCTCCATTTCATGAGGATAGGTTTAGACACCCAATTGACCCTGTGTGGTTACATTTGTTGTAATTATCATGTATGAACCCCTACGGGGGAAGTTCTGTAATTATGCACATATTATCAATATATTTATGCTATTCCTGTGTTGCCCGCCGAACTACGCATTAATATTCCGCTGCAAGACAAAATAAGAAAGGGTTGTTTAATACCCTAAATTATGTATCAGGGACCATTATGTCCAAAGTGAATGTAATTAATGTAGCCAAACGCTTTTGAAGAATATAATGTGAATTATGACTCAAATTAGCAGAAGACAGTGCCCAAACCCTATATTTAATCTCAATTGTGTTGTCAAAGCTTATATTGAATTAAAAGAGAAGGGAGGGCTTATGGCATGAGGAAATGGGGTCAAATAACGTGTTAAGTGGTAACTCTATAGAAATTGCCATAGTTAGGGGGAAAATGGAAATAAAGAAATTTATCGGTCAATTAACCGGCTACTAAATAGGGAATTTATTATCAACTAAAGAGTAAGTTGTGTGACTAAATGGCTAATGGAATTAGATAGATTAACTAATGGTTGCATTTGGCAACACATCACACCATAGGTTCAAGTCAAAGTTTCAACACACTCTTTTCTCCTCCCTCTCTCCTCAAAGTCGGGTAAAGGGAATAGTGGTAGGCAAAAATCTAATTATTCACCATCTCATACTCTCAATCTTTAGCTGCCATTATAGACCAAGAAAGAGGAGGAAAGAGAAAGAAGAAATCAAGAAAGGTGAGTGCATCTTCTTGCATTTTGACCATGTATATGACCTCTAATGCCAAAAACCTCTTCTTTAATCTTGATCATCTTGATGAGTGCTTCATTACCATGGTTTTAGAATTTCAAGAAGAGGTGTTTTGAGTTCTCAAGGAAAACTAGTGGTTGGAGAATCAAAGAATAAGTTAATGGAAGTGATAAAGGTGAGCAAAGTCTACTCTTTGATATGCAAAGGGTGGTCATTAGTTGAGAACTCTAATTTCTTGGATTTTACCCTAATTTTCATGTATATTAGGGTTCCAGAGAGTTTTAGTGTTTCGATTGTTGAAATGGTGTCTTATGATATATCATGGATAATGAAATTGATTGGAAACTTGAACGTGAGGTTTGGAAGTTTTGAGTCTTGTGTTGAATCATTACTCCAAATGTAGAAATTGTAAAAGGAATGAGAATTTGGTTGTTTTGATATTTCCATTAGATTCTATGTGAAAACTGTGTGGGAGTAGTCTTAGATGAGAACTGTGGAACTATTGGAAACTTAGGTTGAAAACTTGAAATTTTGTTAAGTGAGAATTCTGTGTAGGGGAGCTACTTTGCATGGTGTTTTGAATAGCAAATGTTGTAAAAAGTTGTGAAACTTTTTAGTTTTGTAGTAGTCATTGCATGCTTTAAAATGATATAAAGTTTGTGTCGTTTCGATGTGTGTACGAAAAGATATGATCATTAGAAGTCAACCAAGAAACAGGTCACTTCTTGGCAGTGGCCAATGGTTCTTGGCCGCAACCAACAAGTGTCTGACTAGTTCTTGGCTGCAGCCTAAAACTCTCTAACCTATTCTTAGCCACTGCTCAAAAGTTTCTGACCTTCCCTTTGCCGTGGCCGACCCCCAAAGTCTAACACTTTGAATTTTTGAAAGGTAGTGTTTGGTCTAGTTCTCCCCAACCCTTTAGGCATCTGTTAGGGCTTCTAGTAGCTACCTAAGGGTCTCAAATGATAATCAACTCTAAATTCTTTGGAATTAAGAATTAGAATAGGGAATAACTCATCGTTCTTGATTATGATTTATAGGACTTGATATCCGCCCTCAACGTGAGAAATTAGTGCCCGCGCATGAATGGAAAGAACAAGGTAGTAACTTTTTCTCTTATATCATGTATAATGCTTTGTATGTTTGTGTTTATCATTGAATTGTGATGAATGTGGATGTTGTTGCAAATACAGTTGTATAGCTTTCATTATTATCAATATAGCGAAAGCTATCGTTATTGTGAATTCAGTGAAAGCTGTCGTTATTATGTATACAACCGTGAGAGTTGTTATGGTGTGCAAAAGTCACAAATGTGATTGCTGCTTTATGATTCACTTACATGCTTTGTTATTATATATCTTATGAGTGAATTTTTACTACTGAGATTTATATGAATCTCAATGTTTCTAATGACTAATCTACAACCAGGGCAAGTAGATCTAAGGAGAGACAAGTGACGAAGGGCGGCTAGTGCTCCTAGCTAGAAGTTTTGAGCTTTAGTGTCAGTTGTCATACTTTTGGGATGATTATGTAAATGGTATATGTTATAAACGTGTGAGGTTGTATGTAATCCTCGATATGGGAACTGAAATAGGCAAATATGCACAGGCCAAATAATTCAAAAAGTGGTTGTGAGACCATATTAAACAAACTTTGGAAAAGTTTTTGAAACTCTCTTTGTCACAAGGCCGAATCTTGTCTTGAAGTCAAGATCTTTAATGAGTTTCAGATTATCCGTTGGTTTCCAATTTAACTTAATGACACATTTTCGAACCATGTTAACGACTATCAAGGTAGGCGGTTACATTTTTATTATCAGAGCTGAAGTTCCTAGTAAGGGTGGATTTTGCTAGGATAGTTGCCATAATTCTTTGCCTTAGTAATAGTAGATAACCCATTATTGCTTTGTTGTATTCACATGAATGTTCCTGCTATTTGTTGGTGTTTGAGTTTTAAGGAATATGTATATACACTCAATGTGATTTAAATTTGTGAATCATTTACGTAGAGTGAAAAGACATAATGGTTCAACCAAAGACTCAACATGTAGAACCAGAAGTGGAAGAGATACATGATAACCCACCTGATCCCATACAACAGATGATAGGCATGCGAATAGAGCATCGGGATATCATATTCGAGAGGAGAAAGAAAAATGTAATGATGACAGAGTCCAGTCAACTCAAGATGAGACAACCCATAAAGAAACAATTGAAGGGTCGATTCGACCTTCAGAGTCACCTCGACACACTGAACCAAACCAAGAATCACATGGGGTGCTAGTGCCAGCCCGGAACAAAAGAGATATACAATTATGGGTCTCCAAATTCTGTAAGCATATGCCTGTAGTATTCAGGGAAAAGTTTGATCTCCAAGTAGCTGAGGATTGGCTGGTCCGACTAGAGAAGATTTTTAAAGTGCTAGACTGCCCAATCGAGGTGAAGGCACGATTGGCCATCTACAAACTTAAGGGGGATACCGACAAGTAGTGGCAAAATATTGCAATGACGTTGCAAACCTGGAATGAGCCTCTGACCTAGGAGTTGTTCCAGGAATAGTTTAATATAAGTAATTCCCAAGATCTGTAAGGATAGAAAAAGAGTCAGAATTCCTAGCCATAATGTTAAGTGATGTAAAGACCTTTGATGACTACTTGTCTCAGTTCATCCGAGTAGCTCGATACTCATCCTAGCTACGACGTATAGATGATGAGGAGTGGAGCTTCAATATGCTGATCCATGGTTTGAGGTGGAATATAAAGAAAAGGTTGGCCTCCTGATGGTTCATCGAGTTTAATAAAGTAGTGGAAAAGTGCAAAATCATAGAGAATAATTTGAGGGATTTAAACCCAACTAAGGGTGGTAGCAGCCGTGGTATGCCTAACAAGAAAACTTATTCCCATAAGCAGAAGGGCTAGGGATCCTCATCCAATGGCGCCAACAAGAATCCTTATCAATAGAAACCCCCAACAATATGGACATGCTCTTATTGTGGGAGTGCACATACTGGTACAATGTGTTCAGGGCAAGTGATATGTTATTGTTGCAAACAGCTATGACATATTGCTAGTGAGTGTAAACGGTTGCTGCCAGAGCAAAGGCCTAGGAATTAGGGTAGGGTTCACTATGACACACAAAGAAGCCTAGAAGCTCCCCGACTTGATTCAAGGTAAAATCCTTCTCAATGGCAATTTACTACAAGCTTTGTTTGATTCGGGTGCAAGTCATTCCTTCATTGCTTATGACTATGTTAAGCGCCTGAAATTGCATGTTTATAAACTACCATTCGATTTGGTTATGTCGATGCCAATGCTGATGCTTGTTTGTATTTTCTAATAACCATTGAGGGGTAAGCGTCCATGGTTGATTTAATTTTTTTGCCTTTTGATCAATTAGATGTCATGCTGGGTTTTGATTAGTTGACAATGAAAAATGTGTTGTTGGATTGTGGGGATAAAAGAATAGTTTATCCTACTCCATAGAGGAATGATGAAATAAATGCTAATTTGAACTTCCTCTCAAAGGTTAAAGTTGAGAAATGTCTGAAGAAAGGGTGCCAAGGGTATATGGTATTGTTTTCCTTACAGGGAGAGACAGAAGAAATTCTTAGTAGTATACATGTGGTAAAAGAGTTCCTTGGATGATCTTAATGGATTACCTCCAGAAAGGAAAGTAGAATTTCTAATTGAAATTATACCTGGAGTTGGTTCTATATCAAAGGCCCCATACTGAATGGCCGCAAATGAGATGGCGGAGCTAAATAAACAAATTAACGAGTTACTTGAAAAAGGGTCCATTCAACCCAGTGTTTTGTCGTAGGGAGCTCCAGTATTGTTTGTGAGAAGAAAGACGGGAATCTGAGATTGTGTATGGATTATAGAGAATTGAAAAGATAGCTGTCAAGAAGAAGTATCCACTTCCGAGAATCGATAACTTCTAGATCAATTGTCTAGTTCTTATTTATTTTTGAAGATTCATCTAAGGTGGGGTTATCATCAGCTTTGGGTGAAAGCAGAAGATGTACCAAACACTACTTTCAGGATGAGGTATGGGTACTATGAGTTTCTGGTAATGCCCTTTGGATTGACTTATGCACTTACGGTATACATGGATTACATTAATCATGTCTTTCGACAGTATCTAGATCAATTCATGGTGGTGTTTATCAATGACATTTTGATATACTCTAAGAGTAAGGAGAAGCACAAGTATCATTTGTGAATAGTACTGGAGATATTATGTGCAAAGAAGCTCTATACCAAGTTAAGTAAGTGCTACTTTTGGCTTTCAGAAGTAAATTTTTTAGGCTATGTTATCTTGCAAGAAGGGGTTTCAGTGGATCCCAGTAATGTGGAAGCAATACTTGACTAGAAGAGGCCAAAAACTATGCTGAGATACACAATTTTCTGGGTCTTGCTAGTTATTACCAGAGATTTATTCATAATTTCTCTCGGATTACCTTGCCGATGACCAAGCTTACATGAAAGGATTAACCGTTTAAGTGGGATAAATGTTGTGAAAAGAGTTTTACTGGCCTGAAGGAGAGGTTGACTACGGCACCAGTATTGATTATACCTTATCCCAGCTTGACTTATGTTGTGTACAGTGATATGAGTAAGTAGGGGTTGGGGTGTGTCCTTATACATAGGGACGAGTGGTGGCCTATGCCTCCGGATAGCTGAAGCGTCATGAAATAAACTATCCCACTCATGATCTACAGCTTGCGGTGATTGTGGTTGCCTTAAAGATATAGCGATATTACCTATATGGTGTAATGGTAAAACTGTACTGCAACCACAAAAGTCTCAAGAATTTGTATGATTAGAAATAATTGAATATGAGACAGTGTAGGTGGATGGAGTTGCTGAAAGACTACAACCTGGAGATTAAATATCATCTGGGTAAAGCTAATGTGTGCACGGATGCCCTTAGTCGAATGACGATGCTAGTTGCAGCAATGATGATACAAGAAGGAAAACTAATAGAAAAGTTGTGAGATTTGAATTATTTTGAACTAGATTGTATGTGCTAATTATAGTGTTTCCCAAGGGTAAAATGATTTAAGGGTTAAAATTGTAGAGGCTTAGAAGTAAGATGATTAGATGCAATTCATTTTCACCAAGATCGAATAAGGAGAACCTTAAGACTATGATTTGTTGCCTAGTGAATTGGTTTGATACAAAAAGATAATCTGTGTTACACTAAAGGTAGACTTAAGGTAGAAAATCTTAGATGATGCACACAAAAGCCGGTATACTTTTCACCCTAGAATGAATAAAATGTACCACAGTTTAAAGTTTATGTATTGATGGCTAGGATTAAAGAGCAATGTGACCAAGTATGTGGCGCGGTGTCTTACTTATCAGAAAGTAAAGATTAAACACTAGAGGCCGTCAAGATTACTGCATAATCCTTAGATTGCAAAATAGAAGTAGGAAAGTATGACCATGGACCTCATTGTGGGATTGCCCAAGATCAAAAACTATGATGTGATCTGGGTGATTGCTGACCGATTCATGAAGTCGGTGCATCTTATACCAATTAACGCTAGTTACTCTCCAAATAAACTGGCAAAAAGCTATATTCGGGAAATAGTGAGACTTCATAACACACCAAAGAGCATCATTTATGACAGAGATCCTTGTTTCATTTCGAGATTTTGAGATTCTAGAGGGCTCTACATGAATCTCTGTGTACAAAGTTGAGGTTTAGTATGGCCTATCATCTACAGACAGATGGACTGTAAGAAATGACAATTTAGGCATTGGGCGATATGTTGCAGCGTGTGTCCTAGACTTTAATGGGAATTGGGATTACTTTCTTCCACTTACTGAGCTTGCCTATAATAATAGCTATCATGCGAGCATCCAAATGGCCCTATATGAAGCCTTATATAGGAGGAACTGTCAATCACCTTTATGCTGGACAGAGTTGTCTGAGAGAAGGTTGTATAGGCTGGATCTTGTTGATCAAACCATAGAGCATATTAGAATCATTAGAAAGAGGCTTCTTATAGCTTAAAGTCGACAGAAGAGCTACACTGATAAGAGGATAAGACCTCTAGAGTTTGAAGTTGGTGATTATGTGTTCTTAAGAGTGTCTCTGGTCATAGGAATCAGAAGAGCAATCAAGCAGAAGAAGTTGTGCCTATGGTACATTAGTCCATTTGAGATTCTTGCGAGGATCGGACCTGTGGCATACCGAATATCCCTACCCCCAAACTTGAGCAGGTTCTCTATGACGTGTTTCATGTCTCACAACTGAAGAAGTACCAACCAAATCTAATGCATATTATTGAGTATAAAGTGTTGATATGAAAGACAACTTCACTTATGCGGTGGAGCCAGAATGAATCATTGATCGGCAAGAAATACGGCTCAGATGTAATATCCCAAAATTTGATTAAGGGATTATGACTTCAAAAGTGAGTGTGGTTATTGTTAAATCAACACTTTTGGAGAATGCGATATAAGTTGTGATTCGAATGTGTGGTAATTCATACCCAAACCCTATATTTAAGTTCATTTATGGATCAACATCTAAATTGAATAAAAATAAGGAAAGGCCGTATGTATGGTGAAATGGAATAAGAAGAATGTGTTTGGTGGTGATTCAAGAGAATTACCACAATCAGGGGCAAAATGGTAAAGTTACCGACCAATTGGTCAGTTACCGAAGGGGGAACTCATTGGTAACTTAAAGATCCATACTTAGGAATGAATTATGTAAGAGATCAAAGGGTGGAATTATGTGTGTGTGCGCCTATGTAAGCTTATGGAAGATGAAGCAAGAGTGTGACACTTGACACTTTGTGAACCCATGGATCTTGATCAATTTTTCAAAGCCTCTTCCCCCTCTCCTATCTTCTCAAAATTCGGCCAAGGGAGGCCATTTGGAGAAAAAAAACTAATCCCTCTTCTTTATCCCATCTCTCTCTCTCTTCTTATCTCCATTTTTGTTGTGCTTGGGATGAAAGAGAAATGGAAAGGTGAGTTTTTGGGTTGTTTAATATCCTTTTATGCTCAAATCATCTTCTTTAATGTTGTTCCTAGTGATAAGAGCTTCATTGCTATGGTTTTATATATGAGAAAGAAGGTGTTTGAGTGCTTGAAGAAATTGGAAAGTAAAGGAGTCAAGAAGCAAGTTTGGGGAAGAGGAAGAGGCAAGTATTTGATGCCTTTTGATCTACATTTTGTGACTGTTGGTTGGGTTTTGTGATTTGTGGAATTTTGCCTTGATTTTTGTGTAATTTTAAAATGGTGGAATTGGATGGTGTAAGTTTTGGAAATTGTGCCCTAAGGGCCAATCATTGTACTTTGAACATTATTAGTTTAATGAAATTTCTCCATTTTGTTATCATATTCTTTGCATGTTAAGTGTGATAATTGTATCCTTGGATAAATCATAAAGATTGTCCTAAAATGTCCCTAGTCGATCATTTATGCGGGAACAGAGATGAAACAAGACCAGTATGACTTTGATAAGATATGGAGATACGAATCAAAGTCTTAGGCACTTGTAAGAGTACAAGGTGCTAGACCGACCTACTATGAGAAAGCTACATGGATCAAGTCATAAGCTTTTCTCATGTATAACCATGTCACAATGCCCTTTGACCTGAGGTTATCATGGATTCCTACTTGAGAGTTGCTAAGCTTTGAACTAATCAAAAGTTACTTCTAACTGGGTGATAATAAAGGCTACGATTAGGCTTGGTAGTTTTTCACGCAGAGGAATATAAATGATCAAGATGGAATTTGTCCCTCACAATAGTAGAGAGATATTATTGGGCCACTCGATGAGTGAATCTAAGAAATGTATGGCCATACTATGATGGAAAGGAGTTTCCATTTCTATTATCAGCCTACTCAGGAATTGAGAAAGTAATGGTCAGAAACAGGAGGATGACATTATCCATGCCTCATCCATGACTGATATATCGTGTGACAAAAGCGACGTCACATGGTTGTATGACAGGTTGCATCGTGTTAATGATCCACATATGAATTTGGTAGTCGTAATGTCTTGCTAGAGGCCACTTGCGACTTGTGGGTTAATATAGTTATTAGCCCATTGCCAACTTTGTATGGGACTATAGGGTCGCACACAAGAATGGCCCAACACGAGATAAGGTTTAATCTAGGGTGGATGAATTTTATATTTATATATATAATATAATATTCATTAATAATATTCAATATATGTATTTTCGAAATACATATTATATATGTGTGTGTGTGTGTATATACATTATATGATATTATTATATTGTGCTAGTTTTAAATTTCATTTATTAAGATAAATCAAATTTAATAACTAACATAATAGAGATATAGTATCTCAGATTTAATTTATAAAGATAACTTAAATCTAATGGCTCTTTATTTGAATTAAATAAATATGTTAAAATAAAACTGTTGGACAGATTTAATTTAAATTGAATTTATTTAATTAGCTCATCAAGATAATTAATTGTTAATTAATTTTGAAATTAATAAAGATTAATTTTGAAATTCGAATATAGCCCTCATAGGTTATAAACTTTATAGAGCAGATATACTCATACATGTATGAGAATTCAGGGCCGCAAAGGAAACCCTAGGAGACATTGGAGGCGCTAGAACATAGTCTCTGTTGGAGAGCATTCGTGTGGATACCGGTAGAGGGAGCGGACCTGACGTGTTGGCTCTTGGAGATCGAAAACCTTGAATTCAAATAGTACAAATCTTTCTAAATCGAATTAAAAACCGTTGAAAGATCCTCAATTAGGATCGGTGATAACTTTTTAAAATTCTTCCACTATGCCTCCCGATCCTTACAGTAAGGTGGTGCAATTGGTGTTATGTTGTCGCATTTGGTTATTGGAATTGGTTTGGAACTTTGATTGGAAAGGATTGCAATGTTGAGTTTTAGGTTGTGACATTGTGTGACATGTTGTGATTATTGTGTAACATGTCAATGTGAGTTGAATTTGGTTGATTTTATGTTTCCAATGGATTCCTTGTGAAAATTTATGTGGGAATGGTGTTTGTTGTAAAATTGGAACCATTGGGAACAAAGGTGCAAAAACTGAAAATCTATCTAGTGTAAACTCTATACTGGGTAGTGTGTTTGTGTGGACGTTTTGAGTGGGCAAATGATGTTTACAAACAGACTGCCTAGCATAGAGTTGACACTAGACAAATTTTCAGTTTTTGCATCTTTGTTCCCAATGGTTCCAATTTCATAACAAACACCATTGCCACATAAATTTTTATAAGGAATCCATTGGAAACTTGAATATGTTTTGGAGCAGTGTTGGATTTTGAGCAATTCTGTATTTTTATGGTGATGGACATCGTTGATTCATATTTTTCCAGTAAAGAGGACTTAAATATCTTTCAATAGGCTTTGGAATCACCTCATTTTGATTTTTTCTGGAATCAGTTATGAATTTCCAAAGTTTCTTTGGCTACAGCCAAAAGTTCTTGGCTGTAGCGCAAAACTTTCTAGGTAGTCTTTGGCCGCAGTCAGAAAATCTTGGCTATAGCCAAAAAGTTTCTGCGCTATTTTTGGCCGCAGCCAGAGATTCCTTGGCTGCAGTCAACCCTTATTTTCAGCACTTTGTGGTTTCAAAAAGTGATTTCTAACCTAGTACTACCCAATCCCTTTAGGCATGTGTTTAGGCTTTGAGTAGCCACCTAAAGGTCATGAATGATAACCAACTTAACCTTTTGAAAGTTAAAGAATTGGAAAAGGGATTAACCCAATGTCCTTACTTTGGTTATAGGGTTTGATGTTTGCCCTGATCATGAGTAGCCATTACTAGAGCACACGTGAAAAGAACAAGTGTAGGGAACTTACCTCTCCTGCATGTATTTGATATTTGTTTTGGTGTATTGATGCATGTTATTGTTTTTCTTTATTATGTGAAATAAATATGAATGATTGAAGCTCTGTTTCAATTTATGCTATGGCCATAAGTATGTTGTTCGAAACGTTGAGCTTGTAGAGTTGTCATTGTGTGAGCATGAGTTATGTAATGCAAGCATGTCATGCATTAAACATTTATCTTGCATGCATATTGGTATTGTTTTCCTACTGAGATTCTCTCAAATCTCACCCTCCCCTACCAATAATTTAGACAAGGTAAGTGGCTCGTAGAGGGAGCAAGCATCAAGGGCGGCTAGGACTCCTTCAGGATAAGAGTTTGTTAGTTAGTTATCTATTCGATTGGGATAACTGTATATGTTTGGATATGTATTTGGATATTTGGATGAGTATTGGTTATGTATTTAAGATGGAATTGTGTAATCCCTTAAATTAGATTTTGTATACCCTTTTAATAAAGGTATGAACCCGGGGTTTACCGGAATTACTGTTATGCACTCTGATTTATACTAAAGGTGAATTATTCGTACGAAGTAATTGTATTCGAATGTGAATATGAGACCAGGTGAATTAGACTTTGAAAGATATATGTGAAGACCCTATCTCAAGGATGGGATTGAAATGAGTTTTGAATATTTATTGGTCTCTAATTCATTTTAATCATGTATTTTGAATAATGATTATGGAGGGGGTTACATCAGACACCGAAGCATACCATTTGTGAAGGTGGTCTGGAAGGGACTATTTGAAAGAGAAGCAACCTGGGAAGCAAAAGTTGACAAGCTAAGGCGTTATCTAGAGTTTATGGCTCAAGTTGTGAAACAAATTTAGGGGAGGTATTTATTGTACAGGGGGAGAATTGTAATGCCCAAACTATGTATAAGTGCTCATTGTCTTTAAAGTGAATGTAATTAACGTAGCCAAACGCTTTTGGAGAATACAATGTGAATTATGACCCGAATTAGCAGAAGACAATGCCTAAACCCTGTATTTAAGCTCAGTTGTGTTGTCAAAGCATAAATTGAATTAAAAGAGAAGGGAGGGCATATGGCATGAGGAAATGGGGTCAAATAATATGTTAAGTGGTAATTCTAAAGAAATTGCCATAGTCAGGGGCAAAACAGAAATAAAGAAATTTATCGACCAATTAGCCTGCTACCGAAGAGGGAATTTATTATCAACTAAAGAGTAAGTTGTGTGACTAAATGGCTAATAGAATTAGATAGATTAACTAATGGTTGCATGCATTTTGGAAGAAGCCCTTAGATGATGACACTTGGCTACACATAACACCATAGGTTCAAGTCAAAGTTTCAATACACTATTTTCTCTTCCCTCTCTCTTTAAAGTTGGCTAAAGGAAATGGTGGTCAGCAAAAATCTGATTATTCACCATCTCACACACACACACACACACACACACACACACACACACACTCTCTCTCTCTCTCTCTCTCTCTCTCTCTCTCTCTCTCTCTCTTCATCTACCAATGTTGACCAAGAAGGAAGAGGAAGAGAAAGAAGAAATCAAGAAAGGTGAGTGCATCTTCTTGCATTTTAACCATGTGTATGACCTCTAATGCCAAAAAACCTCTTCTTTAATCTTGATCATCTTGATGAGTACTTCATTCCTATGGTTTTAGATATTTAAGAGGAGGTGTTTTGAGTTCTCAAGGAAAACTAGTGGTTGGAGAATCAAAGAACAAGTTATTGGAATATAGGTGAGCAAAGGCTATTCTTTGATATGTATAGGGTGGTCATTGGTTGAGAACTCTAATTTCTGGGATTTTGCCCTAATTTTCATGTATGTTAGGGTTCTAGAGAGTCATGGTGTTTTGATTGTTGAAATGGTGTCTTGTGATGTATCATGGAAAATGAAATTGATTAGAAACTTGAAGGTGAAGTTTGGAAGTTTTGAGTCTTGTGTTGAATCATTGCCCTAAAAATAGAAATTGTGAAAGGAATGAAAAATTGGCTGTTTTGATGTTTCCATTGGATTCTATGTGAAAACTTTGTGGGAGTAGTCTTAGATGAGAACTTTGGAACCATTGGAAACTTAGGTTGAAAACTTGAAATTTTGTTAAGTGAGAATTCTATGTAGGGGAGCTACTTTGCATGGTGTTTTGAATAGCAAATGTTGTCAAAAAGTTGTGAAACTTTCCAGTTTTGTAGTATTTATTGTAAGCTTTAAAATAACATAAAGTTTGTGTCGTTTCGATGTGAATGCGAAAAGATATGGTCATTAGAAGTCAACTAATAAACAAGTCACTTCTTGGCTATGGCCAATGGTCCTTGGCCGCGCCAAAAATTGTCTGACTAGTTCTTGACTGCGGGCTAAAACTCTCTAAGATGTTCTTGGCCTCGGCCCAAAAAATTCTAACCTTTTCTTGGTCGCAGCCAGAGAGGGTCTTGGCCGTGGCTAACCCCCAAAATTTGATACTTTGAATTTTTGAAAGGTAGTGTCTGGTCTAATTCTCCCCAACGCTTTAGCCATCTATCTGAGCTTCTAGTAGTCACCTAAGGTTCTCAAATAATAACCAACTCTAAGTGCTTTGGAATTAAAAATTGGAATGGGGAATAACTAGTTGTCCTTTATTTTGATTTAGAGGAATTGATATCTGCCCTGAGTTTGAGAAATTGGTGCTTGCCCATGAATGGAAAGAACAAGGTAGTGACTCTTTCTCTTATATCATGTATAATGTATTGTATGTTTGTGTTTATCATTTCATTGTGATGAATGCAGATGTTGCTATATATAAAGCTGTGATAGCTGTCGTTATTGTGAATACAACGAAAGATGTTATTATTGTAAATACAGTGAAAGCTATTGTTATTGTGATTACAGTGAAATCTGTCGTATTGTGTACATAGCCATGTGAGCTGTTGTGATATGACAAAAGTCACAAATGTGATTGCTGCTATGGATGCTGTTGTGATGCTGCTTTGTTATTATATATCTTATGAGTGAATTATTACTATTGAGATTTATATGAATCTCACTCTTTCAAATGACTAATCTACAACTAGGGCAAGCGTATCTAAGGAGAAATAAGTGACAAAGGGCAGCTAGTACTCCCAGCTAGGAGTTTTGAGCTTTAGTGTCAATTGTCATACTTTTAGGATGATTATGTAAATTGTATATGTTATAAACGTGTGAGGTTATATGTAATCCCCAATATAGGAACTGAATTAGGAAAATATGCCTTGTAAATCCTTTTTGAATAAAGGAACCTGAGAGGCAACATGAATTTTGTTATACACTATGATATTGATGAATGAAACCAAATTGCACAGGCCAAATATATTTAAAAAGTGGTTGTGAGATCGTATTAAACAGTCTTTGGAAATGTTTTTGAAAACCTACTTTATCACAAGTCCGAATCCTGTCTTGAAGTCAGGATCTTTAATGAGTTTCAAATTATTCGTTGGTCTCCAATTTAACTTAATGACACATTTTTGAACCATGTAATAGCTATTAATGTAGAGGGGTGTTACAGAGACGACCTGAGTTGTGCCCTTGCTATACTCTTAGGATAAATTTTGTTGATTTTAAATGTGTGTGTTTTTCTTTAATTTTTATATTCCCTTGGTTTTCATTCTTTAAGCCCATACCAATGGACTGATGCAACACTATACGCTTATTTCATGCATCCAGGGAGGAATAAGATCTCCAACTCTATGTATACATCTTGTATACTTATACACCCTAAATTAGTGACTCTAAGCTGCCCATTTTAACAATTTGCATTTAGTAGTTTGATAAATTCTTGCTTAGATTTTAATTTAGTTTCTCTTTACTCATTGAAAACAATTTTGATTTGTCCAACTAAAATGAAAGTAAGAAATTTAATGCCTAATCACTAGTTTGATTAAGTCCGTATGGAACGACCTTGATTTGCAAATTACAATTTTGACGGCTTGCACACTTATTGTGCTGAATTAAATTTTGGTAACACCACTATATCAACTAAAACAAGACCCTCAAGCCTAGTTTACATGCCTTAGCTCTCAATTTTTACAACTTGGATTTTTGCCTACAAGGTCAGATCCCTTATTGTTTATATTCAACTCTTCCAAGTGCAAAGTATATGTTCTCATTTATGTAGATGACATTATCTTAACTTGATCCTTTGAATTAATTCAAACTTTGAGTACCTCCTTTCCAATCAAAGACTTGGGTCCTATAAATTACTTTCTAGGAGTAAAGGTTCATCGAGTGTCTGATGGAATTATTCTTTTTAAAAGAAAATACATCTTCAATTTGATAAGAAGAACAAACACACTTGATGTACATTCAATGGCTTTACTCATAATTGTAAATTATAGGCTTACCATCACTAGGCCCCCCCTTTTTATCATAAACTATAGAAGGATTATGGGTAGTCTTTAGTATCTATTTTTCACTTGCCTTAACTTATTTTTTCTTGTTAATCAAGCCTGTCAATTTATGCATAACCCAAAGAAACATTACTAGATTGCAGTCAAATGAATTCCCCATTACCTTTGTGATACTTTCCATTATAGTCTCCATATTACATGGACCAATTCACTAAATCTCTTCCCTACTATTGCATATCTCCACCCTCACTCTCTTAAAGTCTATTATGATGTTGATTAGGGTGTCTGTCATGTTGATTCTCGCTTTATAGATGGATTTGTTGTGTTTGTTTTGATCCAATGTCATCTCTTAAAGTTTTAAGAAGAAACCAACATTTTTTTAGCTAAAACATTGAATTATAACTTGGAATTTTACAAGTAAACTCATTTGCACTACAAAAAGTGCTAATTACCAAAATGCCCCTGGGGCCCGGCCCCACCGCACCCAGTTCGACCATAATTTTTCTGAAATTTTGACCTAGACTATTCTGACATATTTTTCCCCAAAGAATCCATTCCCGCCCAGAATTACCGAATTCACTACAAAATGACCAAAAAGCCCTTGGCAACCCCTATTTCAGAGTTTCAGGGGCGTTTTCTTAATTATGCATTTTTAGGCTTTTCTGAAAAAGTGATCAACTGTAAGTCTACCTAATTTTCCCTCTTGAGCACAATGGAAAAATCAGATCATAAAAAATCCAAATCTAACTCTCCGAACTAGCACTAGCCAAAACCCAGATATTCTCTAGAAAAATTAGGGTTTTTCAATTCTAACATCACAAACTTGCTCCTTTATATTCCTAATTACTTTATTAACTATTTAATTACATTACAACTACCATTGAGACCTAATTTTGGCAGCATAACTCTTAGGACACAACATTTCTCAAATTTTACATTCAGAGCAAATCCAACAAAAACTCACCTATTACATTATCCACAACAGCTAGAATAACCAAAAATTGAAGTTTAGGAAGTCACGTTAGATTCTATCTGGCTTTTCCCTTTGATGAATAAAACGCTAGCCTTCAAACACTAAGATTATGCTTCACCCACACCTTAAACATGTAGAAGAGAAGCTTAGAGAAAGGATTACGCAAGTTAGAAGATAATTCACCAAAGAAATCATGCTTACCTGGCAAATTTCTCCTTCTTCTCTCAAGCTCTCTCTTTCTCTATTTGGGGTTGTAGGACGTCAGTTTTAAGGAAGAAGAATATAGGAAATTATTTTATATAATATACCATAATTACATAATTAATTAATTAGCCAAAATTCCAATTATTTGACTTTTTGTGTACACATCTCTTACTACATGCAATTGTGTCATAAAGCCCTATTAGATTATAAATAATATTTTCCTTCCTTGGTTTATCAAAAGTGACTCTCTTACTACATGCAATTGTGTCATAAAGCCCTATTAGATTATAAATAATATTTTCCTTCCTTGGTTTATCAAAAGTGATGCCTAAGGGTCCTTCAATTAGCCCAAATGGCTTTTCCCATTTATCTCATAATTTCAAAATTGCCATTATATTATTTTCTTCATTTTCAGATTATTTGGCAGTTCTTGCATATTTTCTGCCCAAACTTTCAAAAATCATAACTAAATTTGTAGATATTGAATTAGAGTGATTCCAAAGGCTATAGAACCCTTTTTGAGTCTAGTTTCAAGGAAAAATATAGCCTTTTGCCAAGTGGAAGCACAATATTCCCAAAACTAAATTCTTAGGATTTTGTTCTAGAAAATCAAAGATTTTTCTGGGCTAAATTCAAAAATTCATAACTTTTTATATACAACTCCATAAATTACCCATTACCTATCAAATTAAAGCTTAGGATGTCTATTTCCTCCCTGTAATATTTCATAATTTGTTGTTTTCATGCGGTCATCCAAAACCACATGACAAACTCACTGCTTCACAGGAAATCTCACTGGCAGAACTATTCACATTTTCTAAAATTCACCATTTTATTGAATATTTCAAATAATTACAATATATATTGGTGAATAAAATTTGGGGTGTTACATTTCTCCCCCACTTAAATAAATTTCGTCCCCAAAATTTGCCACATATGCATAGCCAAAAACTCCGTAACGCTTTCTTTTTTATTATATCAAACTTCAAATCTTGGTGGTCGCAGAACAGCACTACAATCGTATCATAAAAGTACGTCTCCTTATTTTCATTGCAACACAATTGCTGCTAACTCAAGATCATGTATGGGATAATAAATTTTTTTTTCATGAGGCTTCCATTTTATAGATGCATAAGTCAAAACATGGTCATGCCATATTAAAACACTTCCTAATCCTGCCTACTAGCATTAACAAGGACAACAAAGGTCCATAGTTGATCTCATATTATTAATATCAGTGCTGACAATGGTTTTTGTCTCAGCTCAATGAAGCCCTTCTCCTAGTTATGGTCCCATAGATAATGTTAAGTTTTTTAGGCTAATTAACCTTGTCAAAGGCAAAACTCTTTTGGAGAAATTCTGTATAAATTTTCAAGAATATTCGGTAAGACCCAAAGAACTATATATTTCAAAAATATGATAAATGTTTAATGCATGATATGCTTGTATCACATAACTCATGATAACACAATGACAATTTGCAAGCTCAATGCTTCGAACAATATACCTATGGCCATAGCATAAATTGAAACATAGCTTCAAATTACACATAATTATGCAAAGCTAAGACATGCACCAACACACTAACACATATATCAAATACAAGCAGAAGAGATATGTTCCCTACACTCTTTCCACGTAAGCTCCAGCTCCGGCTGCTCACGAACAAAATGAACATCGAACCACAACCAGGGCGAACATCAACCCTATAACCAAAGCAAGGACATAGGGTTATTCTCTATTCCAAACTCTTACTTTCATATCACTTAAAGTTGGTTGTCATTTGAGTCCCTTTAGGTGTTTAATAATAAGCTCAACAAAAGCTTGAAAGATTGGGACATATTAGGTTGGAAATCACCTTTCAAAATCTCAAAATGCTGAAAATGGGGATTGGCTGCAGCCAGAACACGCATAGAAGGTTTTTGGCTACAGCCAAGAATTTCTGGCTGCGGCCAAAACGTGCACAGAAACTTTTGCGCTGCAGCCAGGATTTTCTGCTACAGCCAAGGCAACTTTGAAAATTCATAACTAATTCCACAAAAATCGAAATGAGGTGATCCTAAAGCAAAATGAAATATTTTTAAGTCCTCTTCATAGGAAAAATATGGCTCATTATCAGAAATCACCACACAAATCCAGATTTACACAAAATCCAACATTGCTCCAAAACAGAATCCAGTTTCGACCTCAAACTTTGGACAAACATAAATCCCAGTTCACAAAACGAAATGATACAATTTATATGTCCATTTTGAAGCTTGGCATGTAAACTTCAAGAATGAAAAGTTTCAGAATTTCCTAACATCATTTGCCCATTCAAAAGGGCAACACAAGTAGACTGCCTAGAGTAGAGTTTCAATGAGCAACATTTCAGTTTTTTCACTTTAGCTTCCAATGATCCCATTTTTACATCAAACATCATTCTCACACAAAATTTCACAAGGAATCCATTGGAAACACCAAATCAACCAAATTCACATTATATCGACATGTTTCACAATGAATTGCAAAATGTCACACAATATCACATTTCAACTCAACATTGCACAACTTTCCATCTCAAGTTCCTAAATCAATTCCAATGACCAAATACCACAACATGGCACCATTTTCAACATAAAACACAACCCAATTCATCCAATCCAAAATCACAAGAAAATCAGGGCAAAATTCGAAATTCACTAAACTCATCCATAATTCACAAAACTTAGATCAAAAGGCTTCAAATACTCACCTCTTCCTCTTTCCCAAATCAATTCTTTGATTCTCCATCTTTCCAAATTTCCTCAAGCCATCAAACACCTTCAATCAAGAATCTAAAACCATAGCAATGAAGCTCTCATCACTATGAACAATATTAAAGAAAGGTGTTTAAGCATTAGAGGACAAGAAACAAGTCAAATCTCACCTTATTCTTTTCTCTTTCCACCTTGCTCTTGGCGAAAATGGAGAACAAGAAAGAGATGAAGATGATGATCATATTTTTAGGGCCAAAAACCGTCCACGTAAAGAGAGGAAAGAGGGAAAATGAGTTGAAATCTTTGACCAAATCCAAGGGCTCAAATTGTGACACTTGTCACACCCTTATTCCATCTCTATGAGTTCACATGAACCCACACACATGGGATTCCACCCACTTAATCTCTACACAAATCAATCTCAACCATTGATCTTGAAGTTACCAATGAGTTTCCTCTTCGGTAACTGACCAATTGGTCGGTAACTTTACCGTTTAGCCCCTGATTTCGGTAATTCTCATTGAATCACCACCAAACACTTCATATCGTTTCATTTAGCCACAATATGCGCCTTCCCTATATTTTAAGTCAATTTAGGTGTTAATCCATAATTGAGCTTAAATACAGGGTTTCTGACACTGCTCACAGCACATACGAGTCACATCGGGTGCCAACTCACACCATAATCTCCAAAAGGGTTTATTTATCACTAATCACTTCCGCTTTTGGAGTCATTATCTCTTAATCACAATTTGGAATCTTGCTAAACCGGGGCTTAGCAATCCACTTATTTCAGGCTTATTCTCTAGCCTTGAATCTCAAAATTCGGGGTATTACAGTTTTTGTGTGGGAGTAGCTTTGGTAGAAGTTTTAGGTCCATTGGGATCATTTGGGCAAGTGTTAGGAAAAGTGGTTAGTTTTGCTGCATTTTTTGGTTTTTGATAAAATCACTTGAGTGAAAGTGAGTTCACTCGAGTGAGGGATAAACATCACTTGAGTGAGGGTGGGATCACTAGAGTGCGTTATTCTATTTTCCCCTCTGGACTTCAGTTTTCATGTTGTATTTCCAAGCGAGAGGCAACAGTGTTGCCTCACTTGTAAGTGTTGTGGGTTCTCACTCGAGTGAGCCTCCTCTCACTTGAGTGTGGGTGTATATGCCAATATGATCTATCATCTCGGGTTGTCACTCGCGTCCAAAATTCAAGAGTGCGCTTTAACACTTGTGAGTGTTAAGTTGTCACTCGAGTGAGGTCTTCTTCACTCGAGTGCTCCTCTTCTTTGAAAGTTTTTGTGCTCTCGGGCAAACACTTTCTATCCTTACTTTCTAGCACTTGAAGTGCAGACTGTACCATCACTCGAGTGAGGCCTTCTTCACTCGAGTGTTCGTACCAACACTTGGGTGAGGCCATCTTCACTCGAGTGCAACAATGAAAAATCAATTTTTGTGCTTCCAAAATGGGATCTTTAGGATAGTTCTTCCAACCCTTTAGGAGTTTTGTTAGGGGTATTTAATGACTCTAAAAGAGCAATAATGATAACCAATTAAGTATTAAGAATTCATTAAGGATTGGAATAGAGAATTGACTCTTCGTCCTTAATTATGAATATAGGATTTGACATTTTCCCTACTCGGGAGAACTGGCACCAAGACACACCCGGAAGGATCAAGGTAGTGACTTTTCTCTCATATTATGTATGATACTTGGTATGCATGCTTATCATTGTGAATCTCTTATCGGCCATAAGGCACTACAGTACGAGCAGTACAGCGTGAGCTGTCGTGGGGGGCAATACTCATGATACCTACCCCGGCCGTTGTATCTGCCATTATAAGTGTCGAGGCTGCGTTATGGAATCATGGATTCCTGTTTGAGTATCCAACCTGTGGGGCTACGTGTTGTGAAATGTTTTATATAGATCCTAACTGTGGTGATATATGTGATATGTTCATGTGGATGTACAATACAACAAGTAGTTCAGTGTGAGTCGTCGTAGGGGGTGATGTCCATGATACCTACCCCGGCCGTTGCAACTATTGTTGTGATTGCTATGTGATGTGTAGATGATTTACTTCTATGCTTTGATGTGTTGCATATTATAAGTGATTTGTTACTATGGGGATTCTTTAGAATCTTACTCTCCTAAAAATAATTTTTAGACAGGGCCAAAGGATCAAAAGGGAAGCGAGTGATGAAGAGTGGATAGAGCTCCGGATTGAGAGTTTTATTTTGGTTATTTTGTTATCATATATAAATCATTTGAATAGTTTTGTGTAATCCCCTCATTATGGGAAACTCTATAGGAAATTGTGCCTTGTAGACCCTTTATTAATTAATGGAACCCGAGTGTGTTGGGAATTTATACTAACTCTGATATGTATGAATGAAATCAACCTGTACAGGCCATTATGTATTGAAATGTGAATATGAGACCGCTATGAATAGGTTTTGTAAACCTTGATTTTGGGAAGTTTAATTTCAAATAAGTTCCAAATCATCTTACGGTCTCTAATTTCATATAATTAAATATTTATGAACTAATCTCGGCCTATGCATGAGGGGGTTACAATAAGTGTAGTAATATCTTTAAAAATTAGACCGGTAATCTTTTGTAAACATCGGAAGTCCCAACTACAAGCAAAGTGTGCAGCTGCACTTGAGTGGGTTTTCAAAAATCTTTTCGAAAATCATTTTCACATTTGGTCTCAAATTATTTCACGATTCATTTTAAGCCATCAGTTTTCAATTCATTTCTTCATATCAAAGTTTTTACTAATAAGTTCTCTGTTAAAACCCAAACAACTAAGTTTAATTAACGGCCCTAGGTGAACTGCTATCCACTACTGGTTCGAATGTCGTTATTTGTTTGCTTATATACAGGCGCTTACATACATGTCAAGACGAGATTGACCACACTTAAATACAATTAAGTACAATCCCAAAATAGATAACTGATAGAAAAATTAAATTCTAAGTCATTTGCTTCATTTTCCTGTGTTTACTGTAACCCCCTGCCGTAATTATATCCGAAATACGCAATTAAAGTGAAATAGAGAGCAATAAGAAACATAACTACATTTTACCAACCCATCTACCAGACGGGGTTTTCACAATTACCTTTCGAAATCATTTATAAACTTGATCTCATAATCACTTTTCGAATACAATTACTACGCGGAATATCACATTCATAATAAATCAGAGTACACAAAAAAAAAAAAAGAATCCCGGCAATCCCGGTTTCCATATATTAACTCAAGCTTTATAGGGCACATTCGCCCATACAAGCCCTCATATGGGGATTACACAAATCTTTCTCATACATATACAAATATCCAACAACTCATTTCAAATACATAACCAAATATACTCATCCATATGTACACATCCAAATACAAATATCCCATCTGGGATGATAACCAACCACCAGAATGACAACCCAAAGGAAGTCCTCTTCGCCCTTGGCTGCTTACTCCATCATCGATCTACTACCTTGTCTGGAAGGTTAGCAGGGGAGGGTGAGATTTGAGAGAATCTCAGTAGGAAACAAATACCTAAATGCATGTATGATATGTGTTTAATGCATGACATGCTTGCAATACATATCTCATGTTCACATAATGACATATCTGCGTGCTCAATGTTTCTACAACATACTCATGGCCATAGCATAACTAGAAACAGAGCTACAATCATTCATACATGTTTCACATAATCAAGCAAAGCAATACATGCATCAAAACACAAACACAAATATCAAAGCATGCAAAAGAGGTAAGTTCCCTACACTCTTTCCACGTAAGCTCCAGCTCCGCTTACTCGCGATCAGAACGAATACCAAACCACGTTCAGGGCGAACATCAACCCTATAATCAAATCAAGGACATAGGTTTATTCTCTATTCCAAATCCTTAATTTCATATCACTTAAGGTTGGTTACCATTCACACCCTTTAGGTGGCTAAAATAAGCTCAACGAAAGCCTAAAGGATTGGGACGTACTAGGTTGGAAATCACCTTTCAAAATCACAAATTGCTGAAAATTGGGTTCTGGCTGCAGCCAAGAATTCTCTGGCTGCAACCAAAAATGGCTAAAAACGTCACAGAAACATTTTGGCTGCGGCCAGGACACACACAGAAAGTTTTGCGCTGGAGCCAGAATTTTGGCTGCAGCCAAGGAAACTTCAAAAATTCATAACTTGCTCTAGAAAACTTGAAACAAGGTGATTCCAAAGCCCATTGAAAGATATTCAAGTCCCCTTTATGGTAAAAATATGTCTCATTACCAGAAATCACCACAAAAATCCAGATTTACACAAAATCCAACATTGCTCCAAAACAGAATCCAGTTTCGTCTTCAAACTTTGGGCAAACATAAATCCCAGTTCACAAAACGAAATGGCACAATTTATATGTCCATTTTGAAGCTTAAGATGTGAACTTCAAGACTGGAAAGTTTCATAATTGTTAGAGACCATTTGCCCATTAAAAACGCTCACACAAACTGACTGCCCAGAACAGAACCTCAAAAGACAGAATTCCAGTTTTTGCAATTTGGCTTCCAATGGTTTCATTTCCATATCAAACATCATTCTCACACAAAATTTCATAAGGAATCCATTGGAAATACCAAATCAACCAGATTCACATTATATTGACATGTTTTACCAACATTCACAACATGTCATCACAAATCACAACACGAATACCACATTGCCATTCTTTTCATTCCAAGTTCTCAAATCAATTCCAATGACCAAATTACACAACAAAACACAATTTTCAACACAAAATACATGACAATTCATGCATTTCACAATTCCACCAAAATCAGGGCAAAAAACCAAAATTCACAATACTCATCCACAAATCACAAAACTTAGATCAAAAGGCTTCAAATACACACCTCTTCCTCTTTCCCAAACCAATTCTTTGATTCTCCATCTTTCCAAATTTCCTCAAGCCACAAAACACCACCAATCAAGAATCTAAAACCATAGAGATGAAGCTCTCATCACTATGAACAACATTATAGAAGGGTGTTTTAGCAATAAAGGACAAGAAACAAGGCAAATCTTACCTTTTTCTTTTCTCTTTCCACCTTGAAGCATGGCGCCATGGAGAACAAGAGAGAGAGATGAGATGATGAAATGAAGATGATGAAGAGAGAATCAGTTTTTTGGGAGTCAAAACCGTCCACATAAAGAGAGGAAAGAGGGAAAATGAGTTGAAATCCTTGACCAAATCCAAGGGCTCAAATTGTGACACTTGTCACACCCTTAATCCATCTCTATGAGTTCACATGAACCCACACATATGAGATTCCACCCACTTAATCTCTACACAAATCAATCTCAACCATTGATCTTGAAGTTACCAATGAGTTTCCTCTTCGGTAACTGACCAATTGGTCGGTAACTTTACCGTTTTGCCCCTGATTATGGTAATTCCTCTTGAATCACCTTCAAATACCTTTTCTCATTCATTTTCTTTCACAATGCACCCTCCCCTCTATTTTAAGTCAATTTAGAGGTTAATCCATAATTGAACTTAAATACAGGGTTTCGGCGCTGCTCACAACACATACGAATCACATCGGGTGCCAACTCACACCATAATCTCCAAAAGGGTTCATTCATCACTATTGACATCCACTTTTGGAGTCATTAACCCTTAATCACAATTTGGGATCTTGCTAAACCGGAGCTTAGCAATCCGCTAATCTCAGGCTTATTCTCTAGCCTCAAGTCTCAAAATTCGGGGTATTACATTTACCTTCTTTCCTAAGGAACTACTTGCCCAAGTTGGAAATTTGTTTTGAAAAAATAGGGTGATATTCAATGAATCTCAGTAGTAACAGATATCACTTATAGAAAATGCACATATATCATGCCATATCAACCAAAGTTAAAGTACAATCAACATATTCAACATTCAAAGATAAATTCACAATATGAAGAAAGCATAAAGTTATCAATTCAAGGACAACCGTCCCTTGCCACAGCGCTGGAAAATTCTACTAGGCCTTAGCCCTTCTCATCTAAATGTTTTAAATTCACAGTGGTACAAACATACATATAACATATCACATAGTATGCAAGGGATAAATTACTATCTGACAATTTTTCCAAATCTTGATCTTGATTGACATACTTTGGACGTTCAGGGCAAGGGTCAAATCCTATAAATTATAATTTATAGGCAATAAGTTATTACTTAGTCCAATTCCTTATAAATCATTCTCGTATATTGGTTATCATTAGGGTCACTACATTAGGCCCAATATGAAGCTAATGATCTCAAACTACTCCAAATGCTTAACTGAACTCTTAAATGTCCAATTCTATTACAAAAATACATTACTTTGAATTTTCGTACAATTACCAAAAGCTGGCAGATTTTCACTGAACTTTGAAAAATTCTAAAAAAAAATCGAATTAGGGTGATCCAAAATTCTATATGACCCTTATTAAGTCTATTTTAAGGGAAAAATACTTTTGGTAGCCACCTATCCACACAAGCTTCCTAGATTTTCTTTTTCTACCTACTGCCAGAAAATCTGACCAGTTTTAACGTTCTACTTCAAACACTCATAAGTCCTAGTATACTTATCAAAATCCTTCATAATACCTATCAAATTAAAGGTCTTTAAGTGTACTTTAATTCCATAAAATCTAATTATCATCAGATGAATTTTGTGAAGTGAAAATTTCTCCACAACAAAACTGCTAGAAAAAAACGCATACTGGCAGCTTTGTTACACAAGCATACTTAATTTCCAATTTTTGAGTCTTTAAACCAGTCTATAAAAAAGTATAAACAAAGCCTATTCCTACACAAATTTTCATGTAGAATGCAATGGAATGCTCAAAAATACCAAAATCAAACTCCCTCACCCAATTTTACTTCTGACCCAAATATATGCTCAAAAATAACAAAAATCTAACTTTGTGAATTTAAGTACCGATAAGCCTAATACTTCAACAAGCATCATATATCATTTTATATATGATTAAAACATCTTCATTCTTCAAAAACAACCATTGGATGAAATACATGGGTGGTTCAAGAGCTAAGAATAACTCAATGAAATCACAAAGTATTCGGTTCAAAAGAAAACCTACACGTACCTCTTCGCATTTCTACAAGTAGTTTGGTATTGCAGCGACACTCTGATAGTCTAACTAACACAAAACACCTTAGATGAGAAATCTACAACCAGAGAATAGAAGCTTTTAGTGAGTAGAGGAAGTTTCCTGAAGGACATACAAGACGTTAACAGTGATTCGGGGTCAAAATCAGCTCCGTTAGTTAGGTGAACTCACTATTCACTCCTCCTTCTCTCTTCTTGTATTCTTAGCCTTAAGTAATCTAATTTCTCTTTCTCTTTCCATGCTTGCACAAAAATTATCTCTTAAAATAGAAGGGAATGGTTGAGATTTAATCTTGCAAAGTGATCTCATCTTAACTTGGCACGTGTCACAAGTTTAAGGCTTAAGAGTGCCGCTTGTCATGCAACCATTGGTCTTCTATTTTCTCTTTCTCTGGTGGGGCATAAATGGGCAGGGGAAGGGGAGGCCTGACAATTTCCCCAGACTCCTAGGTTCAGTGCTCAACTCACAAAGCAAGAGACCCAACTGAAGACCGGTGAAATCCCTGGACTCAGACGCTAGAAGGCATACTCCAGAGATGACAACACAAAAGGCTTAAAGTGGGTGTAATAATGTCTAATGATGAGGGACACATGTTGCCTCCTCATTTGGCCAACACAAAAACATTATTTTACTTTCTAATGATTTTGGAACACTTGTCATTTTCTTATTTGGCCAACACAAAAGATGTGTTATCAAGAGTCATAATGAGTTGTCATTACATACTTTACTAAAGTCATTTTAATAACGTTTCTCCATCGGTGCATTACCCAGAATTCCATGTGGGACCTGCATGGGACCGTGGCATGAATATCGAGGCACGCCACACAACGTCCGAATTCCTCTGATCTCATGACTAACGCCTCTATGCCCTGCAGCCACCGATGAATTTTCCCCTAACTTCTTACACTTGTATTTTTACAATCCTGATTTCTTGATTTCCGTGAATGACACAATAGACATCTGGGAATTTCAAAAGTAACTCTACCTTTAATTTGTAAATACCAGTATTTATTTTATTCCGCTATTTCTATATTTACATGTTTTTAGTATTAACAAATTTAGTATATTACAATCACCACTCATCATATAGCACCGTATATAGTGTCTACATCCCCTTAATACCACAGTGTTACTAAGGATCATCACTTAGCATGGAGAAACCTCAAAACATTTACTACACCTCAAGTTTCCCATCGCCATACCAAATAAACTTTTTTGTGGAGTACTTACTACAATAGAAACAACATGAATTAAAATTAATACTTATATCATTAATATCTTCATGCTTCTAAGCATCCTTTGAATCATCTAATTAAAATGAAGGTCTACTTTGATTTTGAGTCATTTCTCTTATCGGTAAATGATTTGCTCTGGCTCTACATCATAGGTATTATTCTCTCATACATCAATTTCTTCATACTTGATCACATGCTCGGCGTCCGGTTGGTACTTCTTTAACTGAGAGACGTGAAATACATCATGTAGTCTATTCAGGTTTAGGGGTAGGGCTATTTTGTATGCCACTGGTCCAATTCTCGTAAGAATCTTAAAAGGACCAACATACCGTGGGCTTAACTTCTTTTTCTTTATTGCACTACCAATTCCAGTAACTGGAGATATTTTTAGGAATACATGATCTCCAACTTCAAATTCTATAGGTCTTCTTTTGTCAGCGTAGCTTTTTTATCTGCTCTATATTGCAAGAAAACTCTTTCTAATAGTTTTTATTTGTTCTGAAGTATGATCCACAAGATTTGATGCATACAATTTTCTCTCATATAATTCTGTCCAGCAGAGAGGTGAATGACATTTTCTTCCATAGAGTCCTTCAAACGGAGCCATTTGAATACTCGCATGATAGCTGTTATTGTAAGCGAATTCGGCGAGTGGAAGGAAATGATCCCAATTCCCCTTAAAATCCGTAACACATGATCGCAACATGTCTTCCAGTGTCTATATAGTCCTCTTTAACTGCCCATCTATTTATAGATGATAGGCCATATTGAATTTCAACTTCGTACTCAATGTTTCACATAGAGCTTTCCAAAATCGAGATGTAAAGTGAGGATCTTTATTAGAGATAATACTTTTTGGCATACCATGCAATCGGATTACCTCCTTTATATAAATTTCTGTTAGCTTCTCAGGAGAATAATCAGCATTGATAGGTAGGAAATGAGCTGAGTTTGTAAACCTATCAACAATTACCCATATTGTATCATAGGTTCTGATCCTGGGTAATCCTGCCACCAAATCTATGGTAACGCTCTCCCATTTCCACTTTGGAATTTCGGGGCTTTGTAGAAGTCCTAATGGTTATTGATGTTCAAGTTTTACCTTTTGATAGGTAAGACATCATGCAATATACTTGATTACATCACTTTTCAATCTTGGCCACCAGTATTCTGATTTCAAATTGTGGTACATCTTGATTGCTCCTAAATGAAGAGTATATTTACTCTTATATGCCTCATCCTAAATTTTTCACCTTAGGTTAGCCTTTGGTGAAACATATACACGCTTCTGGTATCTGACTAACCCACTGGGTGAAATATCATAGTCTGGATTTCCTCCTATTCTAATCATTTCTCAAATAGACGTGGTCTACTCATCTTGTTTATAAGCTTCTTTTATTTCTGCCCTCAGACCACTTTCCTCTTGACTAACATTAAAGTTAGCAATGGGTACTTCATTTGGTACATTCATGTTCAGGAATACTTGATTTGATAGATTCATATCCCTAAATTCCTCTAGTAATTTATGTTCTTGTACCTTTATGACTGCCACCTACACCGCCTTCCTACTAAGAGCATCGATGACAACATTTTCTTTCCATGGATGATATTTAATCTCCAGGTTATAGTCTTTCAACAACTATATCTATCTCCACTGCCACATGTTAAGTTTTTTTTTTGTCATGTAAGTACTTGAGACTTTTATGATCGTACTATAATTCTACATTGGTACCATACAGATAATGCGACCATATCTTCAAAGCAAACATGATTGCTATAAGTTCTAGATCATGGTAGGTTAATTCAATTCATGGGTCTTCAGCTATCAAGAGGCATATACCACTACCCTGCCCTATTGCATAAGGATACATCCCAATACCTGTTTACTAGCATCGCTATACACTACGAAGGTTTCACGGGGATCTGGGATAATCTGTAACACCCCAAATTTTGATTAAAGGCTAATGATAATTATTGATAATAATTATTGAATTAAAGTGGAATAATTATGGGTTATGTGGCAATTTTTAACTAATATGCTATAATCAGTGAAAAATTGAAAGAACGGAAAATTATCTTTTAATTAGTCAGTGATTAATGAAGAAATTAATTACTAACTAAGGAGAAATGAGATGTGTAACTAAATGGCTAATGGAGTGGTTAAAGTAACTAATTAGTTACTTATTTGAGGAGAGCCGATGAGATTGTGACATATGGCAAGATTGTGTGTGTGTGAAGGGAGAATAAAGGAGAAAAGTCAAACCCATTGTTTATTATTTCTCTCTCTTCTTCCCTCCCATTTTTCAGCTGAAAAGGGTATAGCATGGGAAGGGTGTATCATTGCATCTCCTTCATCACTCTTCTATCTTATATCTCTCTCCATATTTTCGGTAGCCATTAGAGCTTTGGAAGGAGGAAGGAAAAACTTGTGATTAAGGTAAGAAGATGATCTCAAATGCTCAAACTCTCTTCTCTAAAGTTATTCCTTGGGTTGAGAGCTTTATTCTCATGGCTCTAGATTCTCTATTGGTGGTGATTTGGGCTCTTAAGGAATTTTGAAGTTTGGAGAATCAAGAAACTCCTCTGGAAAAGTTGAAGAGGTAGGTAAAACCAATCTTTCTATCTATGTTTTATGCCAAATGGTTAAGTTGGGAATTTCTGGAATATTTGGCCTCAATTTTGAAAAATAAGGGTCATTGGGTATTTGGCATACTGTTGGTATGGAAATGGGTGTTTTGGTATATGTTTTAGATAGATAAATTGATTTGAGAATGAAATGGTATGTTTAGAGATTTTAGAATTTTGGTGTTGATTGTAGCCTATGACCAAAGTATGATAATGGAATAGGAAATTGGTAATTTTGATAGTTCCAGTGGATTCCTTGGGTGTTTTTGTGTGGGAGTAGCCTTGGTTGAGAGTTTGGGACCATTGGAATCAATTGGGCAAAAATGGGGAAGTGCTGTCATGCCTTCTGCATTTTCTGGTTTTTGATGGCAACACTCGAGTGCGATATAAACATTACTCAAGTGAGGACGGGTTCTACTCAAGTGCGGTAGTGCATTTTCCCTTTCTGCCTTCAACTTTTATGTGCACTTCCAGGTGAAAAGGCAAGAGTGTTGCCTCACTTGCGAGTGTTGAGAGTTGCCACCTGAGTGAGCCTCGTCCCACTTGAGTGAGGGTGTATGAGACATTGTGAACTCGCATCTCGGGTTGTCACTCGCAACTAACTTCTCAAAAGTGTGTCTTAGCACTCGCTCGTGCTAAGCCATCACTCGAGTACTTTAATTCCTGCTCGAGTGATGTCCTTCTCTGAAAGTTTTTGGTGTTCTTGGGTGAGCACTTCTTGAACCTCACTTTGGGGTGCTTGAGTAAGCCTTAGGTTTCCACTGAGTGATTTAGTTCATGCTCGAGTGCAGCGAGCAACTTTGGTTTCTGTCATTCCTTTCTACTCTCGAGTGAGCACTTTCTGCACCGTACTTCCTAGGACTCGAGTAAGCATTTGGATATCACTCGAGTTTTCACCTTTGTGCTCGAGTGCAAAGTGCATCATCACTCGAGTGAGGTCATCTTCACTCGAATGCAATAATGAAAAATCAGTTTTTGTGCTTCCAAAAGGTGACCTTTCGGATAGTTCTTCCAAACCTTTAGGGCTTTTGTTAGAGGCATTTATGGGTTCTTAAAGGACAATAATGATAACCAATTTAAGAGTTGAGAAGTTATTGAAAATTAGAATAGAGAATTGACTCTTCGTCCCTAATTATGAATATAGGATTTGACATTTGCCTTACTCGGGAGAGACCAGTGCCAGAGCACACACAGAGCGAACTAGGTAGTGACTCTTCTCGCATGTTGTGTATGATGTTTTGGTATGCATGACTGATCATGGTTTTGTGAAATGTTATTGGAAAATGTGCCATGGTCCATTATAGCATGAGCACTTCAGCACAAGTCATTTAGGGATTGATGTTGGTCATCTCTACCTCGGCCATTAAACTGTCATTTAATCGAATGGATTGTTGTGAAACTGCTTTATGAATCCAACCTGTAGGGTATTGTGTTGTGAATCTAGCCATAGGCTGTGTGTTATATATATCTTGCCAGTGTGGCTTGCGTTATAAAATGCTTTATATGAATCCCAGCTATGGTGAAATATATTAATGTGAACTGTATTGTGGTACAATGCAGCGTGATCACTTCAGCGTGAGCAAATGTAAGGGTGACACGAGTCATACCTGCCCTTGTCGTTGTAATTGCCGTTGTAGTTGTTATGTGTGGGTTATGATTTGCTTTCATGCCTTATTGTTATGCATACTATGAGTGATTTGTTACTACAGGGATTCCTTAGAATCTCACTCTCCCAAAAACAATATATAGACAGGACTGAAGGATCTAAAGGGAAGCGGGCGATGAAGAGTGGATAGAACTCCGGGCTAGGAGTTCCTTTTTGGGTTATTGGTTATCGTAGTTTATCATTTGAATATTTTGTTGGGAATTGCATATATATATATTGGAATTATGATGTAGATTTGTGTAATCCCCTAGTAAAGGGAAAAAGATTATAGGCTTTATGCCTTGTAGAACCCTTTATTGATTAATGGAACCCGAGTATGTTGGGAATTTACATTGTACTCTAATGATTATGAATGAAATCTTACTGTTCAGGCCATTTGTGAATTTGATACTCCCTCCGGTCCTAATTATAGGACATATTTACCTAACTTTGGAGAAATTAAGGATAGTAGTTAAATTAGTTAACTATATTTATTTTCCAAAAATACCCTTAAAAATAATAGCAATGCCAAGAGCGCGTAACTGCAAGTTAGGGTGTGGTCTGTGACTCTGAGAGGAGTGAAGAGCTAAGCTGGACCAAGCTTTTTAACAACCGAGTGGTAGACCAATTGACCATCATGACCCATACCCCCATTCCCAATAAAACTCCAACCACGCGCAGTTAAGGTCTCTTGGCATCGCTTTTGCACAATTAATTTATTATTGTGGATGAAGTATTAATAGGGGTAATTTAGGAAAAATATGACAAAAATTGCTCAAAATTATTTTATTAAAATTTTTTTTTAAAAAAAAAAGTAGAATTGATGTGTGTGTGACTATGTGGCATTAATGAGTTGCAAGCATTACTCACTTTATAGAATATATAGGTGTATTATTAAATTATTATTGTGTTTAATTAGTATTGAGAAAGTATCAATAGGGGTATTTTGGGAAGAAATTGACAAAAATTAAAACTTTGTCCTATAATTAGGACCAAGATCAACTCCCAAATGTTGTCCTATAATTAGGACCGGAGGGAGTATATGAATATGAGACTATGTTAAATAGGATTTAGAAAATTTTTGTAAACCCTAATTTTGGGAAGTTAAATTTTGATACGCCCTAAATCATCTTATGGTCTCTAACTCCACATAATCACTTGTTTATGAACTTAATCTTGGCATTGATCTTGAAGGGGGTTAAATAATCAATACTGGAGTGGTCGTCAATCTCTCCTTCAGCTGTGTGAAGCTCTTTTCACATCGTTCATCCCACACAAATGATTGGTTCTTTCTTGTGAGCTTTGTCAATGGTAAGCAATTCTGGAAAAATTCTGTATGAACCTGTGATAGTAACTGGTAAGACCCAAAAAACTGTATATTTCTGTAACAATTTATGGCCTCTTCAAGTTTAACACTACTTCTACTTTACTAGGATTAATAGAGACCCCTTTTCTGAAATCACATGACCCAAAAATTTGACTTCTGACAGCCACAAGTCACATTTACTGAGTTTGTCAAAGAGTTGTTTTTCCTTCAGGATGCTCAGCACGATCCTCAGATACTCTTCATGCTCTTTTATATTTTTGGAATAGATCAGGATGTCGTCAATGAAGACTACCACAAACTGATCTAAGTGCTGACAAAAGATCCGGTTCATGTAGTGTAACCCCCTTCACGATTAAGGCCGAGATTAGTTCGTAAAAATGTAATTAATGTGGAATTAGAGACCGTAATAGATTTTTGGGACTTAAACAAAGTCAATCTTCCCAAAATCATGGCTTACAAAAACTTTTACAACATTTGTTCATGACGGTCTCATATTCACATTTCAATACTAAATGGCCTGTACAAGTTGATTTCATTCACAAATATCAGAGTATAAATAATTTCCCAACACACTCGGGTTCCATTCATTAAATGAGGGATTTACAAAGGCACAAAGCCCACAATTCATTACCCTTAACTTGGGGATTACACAAAACTATACTACAATCCCATTATATACAGTTGTTTCCCAAAAATATCCAAAAGATATACATGATAACCAATAAACCAAAATATAATCTAAATCAGAGCTCTATCCGCTCTTCGTCGCCCGCTTTCCCTTTGATCCTTCTGCCCTGTCTAAAACATGGTTTTTGGGAGAGTGAGATTCTAAGGAATCCCCGTAGTAACAAATCAATCATATAATGTACAATAATAATGCATGTAAGCAAATCATTAACCACAACAAGCAACTACAACGGCAGTTACAACGGCAATGGTTAGTATGACACATGTCATCCTTTATGATTGCTCACGCTGAATTGCTCACATTGCATTGCATCACAGCAATCCACACAATACATTTCACCACAGCTGGGATTCATATAATGCATTTCATACACAAGCCATACAGGCAAAATACACACAGCCCATGGCTGGATTCACAAACGCCGCCCCACGGGTCGGATTCACAATATCCATGTCGATTACGACGGCAGTTCAACGGCTGACCTAGAGATGACCACCGTCAATCCCTACACGGCTCACGCTGACCTGCTCACGCCGTAATAGACCATGGCACACATTTCACAAATTCAACGATAAGTTATGCATGCCAAAACATCATACAAAATGCATTCAAAACATACAAATTCCATACCAAACATATACCAAACTCTCAATGGCCCTCATTTTCGAAAATGAGCCCAAAATTCCAGAAAATTTATACTATTTCAAATGGTATAAAACTTAGATAGATAGATAGGTCTCACTCACCTTATCAACTTCTCCAAAGAGAGTTCTTGATTCACCACTTCTCAAATTTTCGTGTGGCCACAAACCACAACCAATGGACAAGCTACAACCATAGAAATGTTGCTATTAACTCAAGGATCAACTTTAATGAAGGGAGTTTGAGCAAAGGAAGGCATTTACTTACCCAAAGATCAAGCTTTCTTCTTTCCCTTGCCTTCAACAATGGTGAACGAGAGAGAGAAAGCAAGAATGAGAGAGAAATGAGATGGAGTGTGAGGAAGAAGAAGGAAATGATAACATACTCCCTCCCCCATACTTCAACCGAAAGAGAGAAAAGAGAGGAGAGAGAATTGATTATTTTAATCAATTTTGACTTACACACATGCACTCTCCCCCATACCCTCTATGTCACATGTCAAATTGCTATTGGTTCTCACCAAATAAGTCACCAATTAACTTATCTAATCTCTCCATTAGCCATTTTAATCACACATCTCATTTTCCCTTAGTTAGTAATTAATTTCTCCATTAATTACCACTTATGGGCAATATTTCCATTATTCCAATTTTTCAGTAATTATGACATATTAATTTAATATTGCCATAAAACACATAATAATTCCAATTAAATTCATAATTATCCATAATAATTATGATTAACCCATAATAAAAAATTGGGATATTACTTGTAGTCCACAAATACAGCAGGTGCGTTAGTCAAGCCAAACGGCATCACTAAAAATTCATAGCCCATATATCTGGTCTGAAGGCTATTTTCAGGATATCTTTAGCCTTTACTTGCAGCTGATGATAACCTAATCTTAGGTCAATCTTTGAGAACACACTAGATCCAAACAATTGATCAAGGAGATCATCAATTCAGGGAAGCGGATATTTGTTCTTGACAATCACCTTGTTCAATTCTCTGTCGTCAATGCATAGCCTTAGGCTTCCATCCTTCTTTCTGACAAACAAAAATGGTGCCCCCATAGTGAAATTCTGGGTCGGATGAACCCTTTTTCCAAAAGTTCTTTAATTTGCTTCTTCAGTTCCATCATTTCATTTGGTGCCTTTATATAAGGTGCTAGGGATACAGATATAGCTTTTGGTGCGATTTCAATTACGAACACTACTTCTCTTTCTGGAGGTAACCTAGTAATATCTTCTGGGAAGACCTCAGGGAATTCATTCATAATGGGTACATTTTCAAGAGTTAAATTTGTCTCTGCCTGTACAGAGAAAAACACTATATACCCTTGACACCCTTTCTCTAAGTATTTCTCAGCTTCAGCCACAGAGAGAAGGTTTAGGTTCAGACTAGCATTGAGTTTCGACTGCGGTTCTAGAAATACTACCCTCTTATTACCACAATCTGATAACACATTTCATTTATAGATTCATACCCCTCAACATTTCTAGACAATTTAGACATACCTCAGCAGTCACAGTTTTGACACCCATAAGCGTCGATATAGTCAAGTCATACAGCAATTCATAGATGCTTAGCTTTAATCGTTTAGCACAATCTATGAAATGAAAGAATGACTAGCACCTGAGTTAAACAATGCGTGTAAAGTATTACTATAAAGGAGGATAGTACCTTGGATCATCTCTGATGGTTTTATGGCCTGGGCTCAGCTACTCACTGTGGACAATCTTTGATAAAGTGTCCGGGCTTTCTACAAGCATGACAAATCAGCTGCCCTTCACAAGATCTACTCGGGTGTGTCTTACCGCAACGAGGACATGGTTGCTGTGTTTGAGGACTTTGATAGCCTTTCTTCTCAGATTGAAAGGGCTTCTTGTTATTTCCCTTCGAAAAGAATCCTTGCCCCTTTCATTTTTGAGAAGTATTCCCCTGACTAGATCCACTTCAGTTGTTTACATTTTTGCTTATATGCACCCTCCTCAAGTTTCCCTCTATCAACCTGCATACTTCCGCTGCCTTGTTGAATTTAGTAAATTGCAGGGCAACTAGCTTTTCCTCCATCTTGGGCTTCAGTCCTCTAATTAACATATCGAAGCTCCATTCTTCATCATCTTTAAATTGGAAATAAGAGGAGTAACGGGATAGCTGAGTGAATCGGGATAGGTACTCATCGAAAGTTTCAGTAACACCCTGTCGTATATTTAGGAATTCTTTCTCCTTTGAGAGGCTTATGGACCTCAGGAAGAATTTCTCGCTTAACTCATGTTGGAATAACTCCTAGGTCAATGGAATGTTTTGTGCATTTAGTATTATTGTTGTATTTCTCTACCAATGGTCAGCATCTCCCTCTAATTTATATATAGCCATTCTAGCTTTCATCTTTATATGACATCCTAGCACCTCAAATATTCTCCAACCAAATTAACCATTCCTCAGTAGCTTGTGGATCAAATTTTTCCTTGAATGCCGGAGGCTGGTACTTAATGAATTTAGGCATCCAGTATTGGAGGTCTTATTCTCAAGCAAGAATAATAGGAATCACCTGATTAGATTCTAGTGTCTGAGATCGTTCAACATTCTTAGACGGTTCCTCCTCTGGATCCACCTCAGTGTCTTCATTTATGTCGGTGTCTTCAAGTTGTACCCTATCTTCATTATGCTTTTCTTTTACTTCTCGAATTTCCTCACGTAAGCCTTGAATCATTTCAAAAATTTGTTGTATAGGGTCTGGTGGTTTCCTACTTCCTCAACTTCTGACACTGCAGGTCTTTTCTTTGGTCTACCCTTCACCATTATTTCTTTTCACAATTACCAAAGAAAATTTGAACCATTAATATGACACTTATCATTTATATATATGTACTCCTTAAGCTTTAAATACTATTGCACAACAGGATCTATATATATATATATATGATAATATTAAAGAGTCATATTTACAATAAAGAAACTAAAGTGTCTTAATATATACACAAAAGTAGCCTTTTCTGTACTACCATAACCAGTTCAGCTGGCCCTACCATTACCAATCCATGTTCTACACCACATATGATTCTATGTGATCCAGAAAAGTTTCAAACTCGAAAGGACCCCAAAATACGATCTCATTCTTTTTTTTATCCAAGCAGTAAAATCGGGAAGGTAGGCTAGTGTAGTTTGGATCCAGATATCATTAGTCAATGCTAACCCACACTCGGCCCTTTGCCAATACAGATTCCTCACCTCTCCAAAGAATGATACATATCATGCCATAGATGAAAAATATTTATTGAAATGCAGCAAGTATAATTCCTTAAAGTGCTCCCACAACTCATGGTCTGGATATGGTTTAAAGAATAACTGAGTTACCGGGGCTCTAGACTTAGTATTAGAATTGGTGCCCTGAAAAATCTCGTTGTTCTCGAGATCACTAGTATCAACTATAGATGGCTCTATGACAAGACTAGCCTGCCTAGCCTTTATTATTATTGTTGTATGGTTAGGAACTCTTTTCCTTACTGTACACCACACTATTGGTCCATGCCCTCCACTACGCTCCCCTTTATTAATGACTACATAAAGTTTACCCTCTGGTATATGATGTTCTGGGGGAGGCTGGTTAACAGATGGGGGTGAACTACTTCTTTGTCTTTTCCTATCAAACATGTTTCCTAGCATAAAGCAACTAACGAAGGGTTAGAATTTACTAATTGCACTAACATAACCAGAGAGCTTTATCCTAGAGCAAAGAACTTATTCTCTGATACCAATAAATGTAACACCCATGTTTTGAAAACATATAGATGGCATAAGTGTATTAATATCTTTAAAAAGGAGATCGGTAATCTTTTGTAAACAATGACAGTCCCAACTACAAGCAGAGTGTGCAGCTGCACTTGAGTGGGTTTTCAAAAATCTTTTCAAAATTTATTTTCAGATTTGGTCTCATATTATTTTATGATTCATTTTAAGCCATCCGTTTTCAGTTCATTTCTTCATATCAGAGTTTTTACTTATAGGTTCTCTACTGAAACCCAAACTACTAAGTTTAATTAATGGCCCTAGGTGGACTGCTGTCCACTACTAGTTCAAATGTCGTTGTGCGTTTGCTTAAATACATGCACTTACATACATGTCAGTACGAGACTAACCACACTTAAATACAAATTAAGTACAATCCTAAAATAGATAACCAATAGAAAACTTAAATTCTAAGTTCTTTACTTCATTCGCCCTTGGTTACCTTCTTGCCTGACGAACTACTTGCCCAAGCTGAAAATTTGTTTTGGATATATAAGGTGAGATTCAATGAATCCTAGTAGTAACGGATATCACTCATATAAAATACACATATATCATCCCATGTCAACCAAAGTTACAATACAATCAACATATTCAATATTGAGAGATAAATTCACAATATGAAGAAAGCATAAAGTTACCAATTCAAGGACAACCGTCCCTTACCACAACTTTGGGAAATTTTACTGGGCCTTAGCCCTTCTTATCTGAATGTTTTAGATTCACAGTGGTACAAACATGCATATAACATATCACATAGTATGCGAGGGATAAGTTACTACCTGACAATTTTTCCAAATCTTGATCTTGATTGACGAAATTTGGACGTCCTGAGTAAATGTTAAATCCTATACATTATAATTTATGGGCAATGAGTTATTACTTAGTCCAATTCCTTATAAATCATTCTCATATTTTGGTTATCATTAGGGTCACTACATTAGGCTCAATATGAAGATAATGAGCTCAAGCTACTCCAAATGCTTAACTTAACTCTTAAATGTCTAATTCTATTACAAAAAAAAACTTTACTTTCAATTTTTGCACTATCACTACTACAAAAAAAGCTTTTAACGTCCCTTTTTTGGGCCTTTTAACGTCTGAAAACAGAGGGACGTCTATCTGAGCGTCGTAGAAAAAATTGTCAATAATGTCCCTAAAATAGGGGACGTCTTTTGGTCAGACTTTAGACGTCCCCAGTCATTACTGGGGACGTCTAAAGTGTTTATGAACCACTTTAGACGTCCCCAGTTTGCACTGGGGACTTCTAAAGTCTTTTTTATGGCCTTTTATATATACATCACTGTCCAGCAAATTTAAACTGCAGAAATTGGATAGAAGAAATATTGCATAAACTAAAATGGAAACAACAGCAGTTCAGCATTATCTAATAAACATGTTATCCAACAATCTAATAGTATGTACAACAACACAACTCTAAGTATCATTGTCATTTTATATAACAACACAACACAACAATCTAATAAACATATTGGCGCTGGTTAAACTAGACTAACCTAAGCCAAACCAAATTCATTCCTAAGTATTATTGTCATTTTATTAACTCATGTCTATATATATACATCACCGTGTTGAAGTCTGCTGACAAAAAAAACAAGTATGCAATAATGACAGTCCGTTTCCATATCAAGCAAATTAGAAGCAGATTAAAATTATGCATATACAAGTTACTATGTTTTTCCAGTTTCATAATCTGATTTAAATTAACAGTTACAAGCATTTGTTCAATTATTTGTATCCAAAGTTGTGGGAGTGAGAGACAAACCTGTGGACGACAGAAATGGAGATGACTTACGGTGCCACCAGCTAGGAAGACGATAGTTGTGAAAGGGAGACACAAACGATGGTGCTCTTGTCAAAGAAGAGAGAGGGAAAAATAGAAATATGATTATGAGAAAGAGGAAGGCAAATAGGGAAGGAAGCACGGGAAAGGGAGTTGCAGCAACAAACTGAGAAAGAGGAAGGAAGACGGGAAAGGAAGCAAGGGAAAAGGGAAAGAGGAAGATAGCTTGGAACGAAGCTCACGAGTGAAGACGAAATGAAGCTTGGGGAAGGAAAATAAAGCTGCTGGCCTGCTGCTGATGGGATGGGTGTCTGACAGGCTTTTTCACGTCCCCAGTCAAAATGGGGACGTCTAAAGCACACTTTAGACGTCCCCAGTCAAACTGGGGACTTCTAAAGTGGCACTTTAGAAGTCCCCAGTGAAACTAGGGATGTCTAAAGTGGTTCAAATTTTTTTTTTTTTTAAATTCAACCAGCGCCAATGTTTCCCGCGAACTTTTTTGTTCAAATTTTTTTTTTAAAATTCAACCAGTGCCAATGTTTCCTGCAAACTTTGCCACTTTAGAAGTCCCTAGTGTGACTGGGGACTTCTAAAGTGCCACTTTAGAAGTCCCCAGTTAAGCTGGGGACGTCTAAACCTCACTTTAGACGTCCCCAGTTTGACTGGGGACGTCTAAAGTGAGCTTTAGACGTCCCCAGTCAAACTGAAGACGTCTAAAGTGGTTCAATTTTTTTTTTTAAAAAAATTCAACCAGCGCCAATGTTTACCGCTAAATATTGAACTTTGGGCGTCCCTAATTTAAAAAGGGATGTCCTTTAGGGTCGTTAAATGTCTAGTTTGTAGTAGTGTATTATCAAAAGCAAGCAGATTTTTTACTAAACTTTGAAAAATCATAACTAATTCTAAAAAAATCGAATTGGGGTGATCCAAAATTCTATATGACCCTTATTAAGTCTATTTTAAGAGAAAAATACTTTCAGTAGCCAGCTATCCACACATGCTACCCAGATTTTCTTTTTCTCTGTGCTGCCAAAAAATCTGACCAGTTTTAATGGTCTGTTTCAAACACTCATAACTCCTAGTATACTTATCGCAATCCTTCAAAATACCTATCAAATTAAAGGTCCTTAAGTGTACTTTAATTCTGGAAAATCTCATCATCATCAGATGAATTTTATGTAGTGACATTTTGGCCACAACAAAACTGCCAGAAAAAAACGCACACTGGCAGCTTTGTTACACATGCATACTTAATTTCCAATTTTTGAGTCTTTAAACCAGTCTATCAAAAATTATATCCAAAGTCTATTCCTACACAATTTTTCATGTAGAATCCAATGGAAAGCTCAAAAATACCAAAATCAAACTCCCTCACCCAATTTTACTTCTAACCGAAATATATGCTTAAAAATAACAAAAATCTAACTTTGTGATTTTAACTACCGATAAGTCTAATACTTCAACAAGCATCATATATCACTTTATATCTGATTAAAACATATTCCTTCTTCAAAAACAACCCTTGGATGAAATACATGGGTGGTTCAAGAGATAAGAAAAATTCAATGAAATCACAAAGTATTCGGGTCAAAAGAAAGCCTACGCCTACCTCTTCGCATTTCTACAAGTAGTTCGGTATTCCAGTGGCACTCTGGTAGACTAACTAACACAAAATGTAACCCCCTGCCTTAATTATATTCAAAATATGCGATTAAAGTGAAATAGAGACCAATAATAAACAAATAACATTTACTAACCCATCACATGACAGGGCTTTCACAATTACCTTTCGAAATCATTTATAAACTTGGTCTCATAATCACTTTTCGAATACAATTACTATGCGGAATATCACATTCATAACAAATCAGAGTACACAAAAATAATCCTGGCAATCCCGGGTTCCATACATTAACTCAAAGCCTTATAGGGCATATTCGCCCCTACAAGCCCTCATATGGGGATTACACAAACCTTTCTCATAGACATAACAAATCCTCATCCACATACTTATATACACATCCAAATCCATATACAAATGCAAATCATCCCAATTATGATAAGCAACTATCAACTCAACTATTCCGAAGGAAGCCTCGTCGCCCTTGGTTGCTTGCCTCCCCCTCAAGCCTCTTGCCCTGTCTCCATGGTTAGTAGGGGAGGGTGAGATTCAAGAGAATCTCAGTAGGAAAACAATATCATTATGCATGTATGATAGATGTTTAATGCATGACATGCTTGCATCACACAACTCATGATAATACAATGACAATTTGCAAGCTCAATGCTTCGAACAATATACCTATGGCCATAGCGTAAATTGAAACATAGCTTCAAATTACACACAATTATGTAAAGCTAAGACATGCACCAACACACTAACACATATATCAAATACAAGCAGAAGAGATATGTTCCCTACACTCTTTCCACGTAAGCTTCAGCTCCGGCTGCTCACGATCAGGGCGAACACCAAATCCTATAACCAAACAAGGACATAGGGTTATTCTCTATTCCAAACTCTTACTTTCATATCACTTAAAGTTGGCTACCATTCACACCCTTTAGGTGGCTAAAATAAGCTCAATGAAAGCTTAAAGGATTGGGACGTACTAGGTTGAAAATCACCTTTCAAAATCTCAAAATGCTGAAAATGGGGGTTGGCTGCAGCCAAGAATCCTCTGGCTACAGCCAGAACACGCACAGAAGGTTTTTGGCTGCAGCCAAGAATTTCTGGCTGCGGCCAAAACGTGCACAGAAACTTTTGCGCTGCAGCCAAGATTTTCTGCTGCAGCCAAGGTAACTTCAAAATTTCATAATTAATTTCAGAAAAATCGAAACAAGGTGATCCTAAAGCCAAATGAAAGATATTTAAGTCCTCTTCATATGAAAAATATGAGCCATTATTGGAAATCACCACAAAAATACAGAATTCCCCAAAATCCACTACTGCTCCAGAATCAAACCCAGTTTCGACCTCAGACTTTGGGCAAACATAAATCCCAGTTCACAAAACGAAATGACACAATTTATATGTCCATTTTGAAGCTTAAGATGTGAACTTCAATACTGGAAAGTTTCATAATTTTCTGACATCATTTGCCCAGTCAAAACGTCCACACAAGCAGACTGTCCAGAACAAAACTTCAAGGGACAGATTTTCAGTTTTGCACCAATGATTCCAATGGTTCCCAAATTCACACCAAATACCATTTCCACATAAATTTGCACAAGGAATCCATTGGAAACACCAAATCAATCAAATTCAAATCATATTTGAAAAGAGGCAAGCTTCACCCAAGAGGGGGGTGAATTGGGTGATGTTATAAATTTTTCGTTTGAGGTGGTGAAATGTAAATATAGTGACTAGAGTAGAGTAGAGAAGATTTGAACACAGAGAGTTATACTGGTTCGGCCTAACAACAATGCCTACGTCCAGTCCTCAGAGATCAAGACCTACTGAGCTTCTCACAATATCTCCAAGATTCAATGGGCTCTCAGAACGCCATAAGACAACAATCGTCCTTGAATGGACTACGAACAGAAATATTCTCTCAACAAGAAATTTCTCTCCCCCTTACGACAAGTCTTATGTGCAGAGAAACAACCTATGACTCTTCTCACTTGCTTATGTATACAAGACTTATGAGCAGCAACGTTTTCTTCCGCTTACACCTCTGTAAGTCTTATGAACAACAACGTTCTCAACTGCTTGTATCTTATAAGGCTTATGAGTGAAAGACACTATAAGGAATTCTCTCAACTGCTTCTCTCGTAAGGAATAACTACCCTCTCAAGATCCCAATATCTTGAGATCACACAAATATAGTATTTTGAGTTTGTATGAAGACTCTCTTACAGAGTAAATGGATAAACACTGAAGATCAAAAGTGTATACAGAGAAATTAGATGAAGAACAGAGAATTGATATGAGCTTGTGAATTCTTGTGCTACGTCGTTCTCTGCGTATGTGTATCTCTATATATTCGTTCTCCTTGAATTTCTGTATATATAGAGCCTCCTCAGTTTTTGCCCGTTTGAACACTCAATATTGGAGGAGCGGGTCTTTTGAAAATATTGGCAGGCACGTGCATGTTGAAATGGAATAAACTGAGTGCGGTAGGTGCCAGCGTGTTTATAATCATCTTGTCTGCCGTTGTATCACTTTTCTCATGTGGCTCAATTCAAACGTTCATATTCCTGTATCATCCTCTTAAAACATTCAAAACAATGTTAAACAAAGATAAAAAGTAATGATGATATGAATTAATAACAATAAACCATATTCGTAATGAACGTTGTGATACTTAGCATTTTCTGTGGCCAAACAGGGCATCACTCGAGCATGAAAGTCTCACCTCGAGTGATCTCCTATTTTCCTTCATAAGCCTCTGTTATCGGGTTGTGCTTGTATGGAAAAACAGAGAGAAAATATCTTCACTCGCGGGTGAAGAGAGGTCTCACTCGAGCACAAAATCTCTGCTCGAGTGATCTTTGCACTTTACACAGGGAATGTCTTCTCGGGTCATCACTCGCATACCATTTTGACAAGAGTGAGAATTTGCACTCGCGAGTGATATGGACCCTCACTCGAGCACACTTACCTCTGCTCGAGTGAGAAGCATATTCTCAAGGAATATGCTTTCTAAACCATCACTCGCACCAGAATTTCAGAGGGATAGAATTTTCACTCGCGAGTGATTTTGGCCCTCACTCGAGCACACTTACCTCTGCTCGAGTGAGAAGCATATTCTCAAGGAATATGCTCTCTTGAACAAGCACTCGCAACTGAATTGGAGAGGGATGAAAATATTACTCGCAAGCATGGACGAGTCACTCCAAGCATGGATGAGTGTGCTCGAGCACACTTGTACTTTTCTGAACTTCAAGACTCTCGGCCAAGTACTCGCAGTGCCTTTCTCGAGTGAATGATGGAAGCATACCTTAACTTGCTCTCGGCCAAGCACTCGCATGCCTTGCTCGAGTGAGGAGAGAAAGCATGCCATTACTTGCTCTCGGCCAAGCACTCGCATGCCCTCACTCGCATACGTGCTCGAGTGAGAATGACTTCACTGCTCGAGTGCATCCCTTGTGCTTCAAGTGATCCATTGAATATAAAGGGAGAATCCCTCTCGGGTACTCACTTCCTGGCTTTCTCTCACACCTGCTCGAGTACAGAAGTGATTTGTGCTCGAGTGCAGATTTCATGCTCGAGCACTCAAGTGCAATTTCACAGCAGATATCAGCAAACTTCAAATATGCATTTGGTAACTTGGAATCTTTTCTTAACCTTCTAAAAACATGTTTTACACATAATTGAATTATTGTTATCATCAAAACTTGGGATCTAACATTCTCCCCCTTTTTGAGGATGACAAAACTCTTTGTGATGAAGGTTTAAAAGAAATTGTATGAAATTGAAAAGTTTTGAAATTTCTTCAAAGTTTCCAAAATGCATATCAAGTTTTCCTGCAATGTTTCCTTTAGACACTTAATAGCCAAGATAAGTATAGTATGAGGTAAATAACTTAACAAGAATTTAAAAACTTGAAACATTGAAATTTTGATAATTAAAAAAAACTTGAACCATGTCATTAATTGTAACAAACTTGAACAACAAGATAATTTCAGAATATAACTTCAAAATAGTAAAATGACCTACATATCAAATCCTACCCAATACAGAAAACTACCCAAACACCCATATACACCCCTATAGCCTACAGAAGCTCAGAAGACATCACACATCCTTCTCCCCCGTTTTGTCAACATCAGAAGGGGGTTCTGGAGGTGGAACAAAAGATATCATAGCAGAGAGAGGGTCAATGGGTTGGTCAGGAGGAGATGGTGGTTGAGGGACAAAAGTAACATCTATATTAGACTCAGGATCAGTGAAAAGTACATGAGTCTCTGGATGAGGGGGTGAGGTATGAGTGGTCTCTGGAGGCACCCCGGAAGATGAGGAGGGAAAATGTGAATGCAGGAAAGTCTCCATATTAGTGATCCTCTGTGACATCTCATCTTGTGTTTTGAACATCAGTTCAAAGTTAAGATTGGCCTGGTCTACCAATTTAACGACTTGTGTTTCCATCTTCTCCACAAGCTTCTCATACTCAGTCACTAGCTCCTTCTTCAAACTTGACACAGCATGATTAATTACCTCAGACAGATGATTGGACAGAGAAGCATTGAGAAAGGAAGGAGGAGGAATAGGCCCTTGTGCTGATGATTGTGCCTCATCTCCTCTGGATGGAGTGGCTTCCCTTTTTGATGTGGCTTTGGTCCGACTCACCGGAAGATTGATACCCATATGAGTTAATTGAGTCTTTCCAAACCTTGAGATGAGAACCCTTTCTTTTCCTTCCAAGTACCAGATTTTGTTTTTCATCAAGATGAAGGAAACAAGTTGAGGGTAAGGTATGGTTGTGGATCTTGTTGAAGAAAATCGAAACCTTCTCATCTCACTGAAAATGATCTCCCCTACATTCCTTTGTTGACCAGCAACCAATGAAGCCAATAGATAGTAATCCTTTTGTGCAAAGTGGGTAAAGTTTTTGGATTTATTGACTATGCTCCGGGAATAAATGTAATGAAGGATTCTGTGATTATCAGGCATATCAATAGGCTTGAAAGTGAGGGGGCCAATTGGGTCTTTTGGTCTCAAAATGTTAAAAGTTTCATTGGCAGAGAATGGGGGTGGATCAGTAGGAGGTGCAACATAACCAAGCAAATCATTAATGATTTTGGCAGAAATCATAATGAATTTCCCTCTAATGGTTGTAGATACAGCTTCTTCAATTAGATCACCAGATCTAGACATAATATTATGAACTTTCATATTGCTGTAAAAGGTTTTCACAACAGTGGGGGAATATGGCATATGAATATTTAGCCAGGGAGCATAGTACTGAAGGTAAGGATACAAGTCCAAATTACAATTCTTTTTCAGATAATCCAAATCAACATATACTACTGGGCAGAAATGTCTATGTTTGAATTCATCATCATATACCTTCTGTGGTAAAGCCTTAAGCTCTATCACATTGAATCCCTCAGGAGGACTAGTGAGTTGGTCATCCACTGGTGCTTGAGATGCAGAAGGTGCTCCTGAAGCAGAAGCACTTGGGTGCTTAGCTTGGTGTGAACTTGAAACACCGGCTTGAGATGTAATCTTCCCAACAATCTTGTCCAATTTGGATTTTTCTATTGCTTCCCTGAGTTGTTTACTGAAAGTATCCCCAGAAGAAGAGGATGAATGGGGTTGCTTTGAATCCTTCTTCTTTCCCTTCCCTTGTACCTCTTTGGATTGAGACCGGGTGATTATGGGTTCCTTGATTATGGGTTCCTTGAAGACCACACCCTTTGGTTTCTTTTGAGGAGGTTGGTCTTTCTTGGAAACATGAGGCTTTGGGTGAGGTTTCTTAGCCGGAGTCCTCTTTTTGGTTTTTGGCTTTGGAGGAGGTGAAGGTGAGGGTGAGTTTTTGGGAGATGGAGGAGTAAGTTCAGGGGTTCCAGATTCACTGGCAGCAGAGTGAGTGGAAGAAGGAGAATGAGACTTTTGAGGAATAAAGGGTAACTTTGTTCTTGCCATTGGAAAAGTGGAAAAGAAACAAGAACTCTTGTTTTTTTGAGAGAAAAAAAAATACAAGTAGGGATTAGGGCACAAGTGAAAAATGCAGAAGACAAGAATCACCTCTTATAGAAGATTGAGAGGTTGTAACGGCGATTTGAAGCAGGAGGACGTGATTGAATGATGAGAAAACGGTTGAAGATGAAGAGTTGTGTCTTTCGAGTGAGAGAGCACTTCGAGTGAGAGGAGGAAGTGCGACGTTCTGAGCTCCCCAGTAACTGATATAAGTGACAGTGCTCGAGCATGAACCCTAGTGCTCGAGTGATGTTCATACTATGCTCGAGAGTGTTCTATCTGTGCTCGAGTGATGTTCTGGAAAAATAAAGAAACAAGTAGAACGTACCTGGATTGTTGATTCCCTGACATATTTTGCATCTTTGTACTCAAATCCTCCAAGATCATTTGAGTAACCATGATTTGGATAGCTTTTGCACAGAAATTTTTTTTCTTTCTCACTCGAGCAGGCATTCCTCACTTCAAGCATGTTCATACCATGCTCGAGTGAGAATTCCTCACTCGCGAGTGAGCTCAATTTTCACAGTAGTTTATGATATATTCCTTGGTGTTCTCAACTCCTCTGTTAACCTCTGTTCTAACTATAAGAGAACAGAGCATCATGAATAGTGCTGTGCTCGAGCAGAGCTTCTTGTGCTCGAGTGACACAGCTCCTCACTCGAGCAGTGCCTCCAGTGCTTCGAGTGAGACTCCTGCAAAAACACATTTTGGCCACTCCGATGCCAAAGTCAGTATGGTTATCATCAAAACAAACACTTAATTAGACATTTTAACAAGAAAACTTACAGCTCATTGGGATTAACCATTCCCAATTCTCTTCGAATATAGAGAAATTGCTCTTTTGCAATTGGTTTCGTGAAAATATCCGCAAGTTGAAGATGAGTTGGTATGAATTCCACTTTGACATCTTTCTTTTGAACATGATCTCGAATGAAATGATGTCGAATGTCTATATGCTTGGTTCTTGAATGTTGTACAGGATTCTTTGCCAAGCTTATTGTGCTAGTATTATCACAATAGATTGGGATTTCTTTTAAATAAATTCCCAAATCTTGAAGTTGTTGTTTTAACCATAGCACTTGAGAACAGCAACTTGCCACAGCTATATATTCAGCTTCAGTCGAAGATAATGAAACTGTGTTCTGCTTCTTGCTGAACCATGATACTAGAGAACCTCCGAGGAATTGACATTGTCCACTGGTACTCTTTCTGTCAGTTTTATATCCACCGTGATCTGAATCTGAATATGTTATTAAATACTCGTTCCCTCTCTTTGGATACCAAAGTCCAAGCTCTGAAGTATCTCCTAGATATTTGAAAATTCTTTTTACTGTCTCTGCATGAGATACTTTAGGATTGGATTGATACCTTGCACACATTCCTACACTGAACTGAATATCTGGCCTGCTTGCTGTAAGATAGAGTAATGAACCAATCATTCCTCTATACTTTGTAATGTTGAAGCTAGGTCCCTTTACATCAGCATCCAACAATGTTGTAAAACTCATTGGAGTATCAGCTCCGTTAGCATTATCTAGACCATATTTCTTCAGCAATTCTTTCAAATACTTTGTCTGAGATATAAATATGCCATTCTTCTTTTGTTTGATCTGAAGTCCAAGAAAGAAGTTCAATTCTCCCATCATGGACATTTCAAATTCTCCCTGCATAATCTTAGAGAAATCTTGACACATAGATTCGTTAGTAGCACCAAAGATAATATCACCAACATAAATTTGAACTATTAGAATATCATTTTTGTTATGTTTGATGAATAAAGTTGTATCAACTTTACCTCTGACAAAACCTTGATCAAGAAGAAATTTGCTTAGTCTTTCATACCAAGCTCTGGGAGCTTGTTTCAAACCATATAATGCTTTCTTAAGTTTGAAGACATAATCGGGTTTCGTTTCATCTTCAAAACCAGGAGGCTGTTCGACATATATTTCCTCCATAATATAACCATTTAGAAAAGCACTTTTTACATCCATTTGATAAAGTTTAAAACTTTTGATGCAAGCAAAGGCTAGGAGTACTCGTATTGCTTCCAATCTTGCCACTGGAGCATATGTTTCCTCATAATCAATACCTTCTTCTTGATTATAGCCTTTGGCAACCAATCTTGCTTTATTTCTCACAATGATTGCTGATTCATCAAGTTTGTTTTTGAAAACCCATTTGGTCCCTATAACCGTATGATCTTTAGGTCGAGGAACCAAATCCCAAACTTGATTTCTTTGAAATTGATTTAATTCTTCTTGCATAGCAATCACCCAATCATTATCAGATAAAGCTTCTTCTATATTAGAAGGTTCAATCTCAGAAATAAAAGCAGAAAATGTTACCTCATTGAGGATTCTATTTCTGGTTTTGACACCTTCATGAATATCTCCTATAACTTGATCAATTGGATGATCCTTCACATGTCTCCATGCTTTAGGTTGATCAAGATCATCAACATCTTCCAAATTTTGAAGATCATTTGTTTCAAAAACATCCTATTTTGAAATAGATTTATTTTTCTTGATTGAATCCATTTCTTCTTCATCATTAAGTTTTGTCTGAGATTCAATTTCATCAAACACAACATGGATAGATTCTTCAATAGTACATGTTCTTTTATTGAAAACTCTATAAGCTTTACTTCTATTAGAATATCCTAGAAAAATACCTTCATCGGACTTTGAATCAAATTTACCTAAATTTTCCTTACCATTGTTGTGAATGAAACACTTACACCCGAAGATATGAAGATGAGCAATATTTGGCTTTCTTCCTTTGTAGAGTTCATATGGTGTCTTTCCAAGAGATTTACGAATATATGCTCTGTTTGAAATATAGCATGCAGTACTCATTGCATCTGCCCAGAACACTTGTGACATTTCTTTTTCATTAAGTAAAGCTCTTGCCATTTCTGTAAGCACTCTGTTCTTCCTTTCCACTACTCCATTTTGTTGAGGTGTTCTAGGAGCTGAGAAGTTGTGATCTATCCCCTCGTTGTTGCAGTAATCTTCAAACAATTGATTATCAAATTCTCCTCCATGATCTGTTCTAATAGAGACAATAGAAATACCTTTCTCATTCTGAACCTTTTTGGCAAACATAATAAATTCAGCAAAAGTTTCATCTTTTGAGGCAATGAATATAGTCCAAGCAAATCTTGTAAAATCATCTACAATAACTAACGTATATAAATTTCCTCCAAAACTTTTTACTCTTGCAGGTCCTACCAAATCCATATGAAGTAATTGTAAAGGTTTTGAAGTAGAAATTTCATATTTTGTTTTAAAAGATGATTTAGTTTGTTTGCCTTTTTGACATGCTTCACAAATCATGTTGTCTTTGAATTTGAGTTTGGGAATCCCAACAACTAAATCTTTTCTGATCAATTTGTCAAGTTGATTCATATTGACATGAGCCAAACGCTTATGCCATAACCAACTTTCCTCTGATCGACTAAGAAAACAGTTTTCAGAAGAATTTGAATTTAAATCAATTGTATAACAATTACCGTCCCTTTGAGCTCGGATTTTTGCCTTGATAGTTTCCTTGTTTAGAAGTAGATCTTTCTTACTTACTATCAAGCATTCTTTTGAATCGAAAATCACCCAGTTATCTTTGTCAGTGCTTTGGCTTACGCTTAAGAGATTGTGGCATAATCCTTCAACATAATATACTCCATTGATTTGAAAGCCATCTGTTCTTCCCACTTCACCAATTCCAGCAATACTTCCGGATTGATTTCCTCCAAAAGTCACCTTTCCTCCTTCTCTAGGTTCAAACATGGTGAACTTATTTTTGTCACCAGTCATGTGTCTCGAACATCCACTATCAATATACCATTTGTTCGCTCGAGATGCTTTGAGACATACCTCAAAGTCTGATTCTTCTTCCTTAGCTACCAAGCATAAATTGGCTACTTCGTCGTTGTCGTTTTCTTCGTCTGAAGAACTATCACCCCAAATAGATGATATATATGCTTTCTTTTTCTGCTTCTTTTTGTCTTTGTTCCTGAAGCATTCAGATTTGATGTGTCCTGGTTTTCCACATTCATAGCATACTATTTGGTGTTCTTTATTTTCTTTCTTGCTTGGTCCTCCTTGATAATTCTTGAAATTCCTTTGTCCTCTTCTGTAGAATTTCTTGAACTTTCTCATAATCATTCCCATTTCATCATCACTAGGAACATCTTCATTCCCGAAAGTTTCTTCTTCTTCTTTAATAGCTTTAAATGCAACTCCCTTTTTCTTTCTATCATCGACTTCTTCAAGTTCCTTTTTGAATCTCAACTTACCTTCATATTCGGAAAGACTACCAAAGAGAGCAGCTACGGATCTCATAGACTCTCCTTTGGCTTCTTCGATAGCTGTCACCTTTGCTTCCCATTCTTTCGTAAGAATATTAAGAATCTTTCTTACCTGGGAATTTTGATCAAATGACTTTCCAAGAGCAGATAGTTGATTAACAAGATGAGTATACCTTAGTTCAAATTCTGATATACTCTCTCCAGATTTCATACGAAATAAATCATACTCTGTTATTAACGTATTGATCCTATTTTCTTTGATTCCAGATGTACCTTCGTGAGCAATTTCAAGAGCATCCCACATATCTTTGGCAGTAGGTAGAGTACATATACGAAAATATTCTTTTTGACTAAGAGCACTCTGTATCATTAAAATGGCTTTGCTATTTAATGTTACTAACCTCTTGTCATTTTCGTCAAACTCATCTGGACTCTTTTTAACTGCTCTATCTTCGATTTTCTTCACTGGAACATAGTCACCATCTTGTATAACATTCCATAATCCGTATTCGTTGGCCATCACAAACACTCTGAATTTGGCTTTCCAGAACGAAAAATGATCTCCAGCAAAACCAGGAGGTCTAGTGATTGAAGCACCGTCTGGAAGGATATTTTCACCCATTGTTGCCATTTGTCGGATCCTTCTCAAGCTGTTAGGCTCTTCGGAGAAGACGAGGCTCTGATACCAAATGAAAAGAGGCAAGCTTCACCCAAGAGGGGGGTGAATTGGGTGATGTTATAAATTTTTCGTTTGAGGTGGTGAAATGTAAATATAGTGACTAGAGTAGAGTAGAGAAGATTTGAACACAGAGAGTTATACTGGTTCGGCCTAACAATAATGCCTACGTCCAGTCCTCAGAGATCAAGACCTACTGAGCTTCTCACAATATCTCCAAGATTCAATGGGCTCTCAGAATGCCATAAGACAACAATCGTCCTTGAATGGACTACGAACAGAAATATTCTCTCAACAAGAAACTTCTCTCCCCCTTACGACAAGTCTTATGTGCAGAGAAACAACCTATGACTCTTCTCACTTGCTTATGTATACAAGACTTATGAGCAGCAACGTTTTCTTCCGCTTACACCTCTGTAAGTCTTATGAACAACAACGTTCTCAACTGCTTGTATCTTATAAGGCTTATGAGTGAAAGACACTATAAGGAATTCTCTCAACTGCTTCTCTCGTAAGGAATAACTACCCTCTCAAGATCCCAATATCTTGAGATCACACAAATATAGTATTTTGAGTTTGTATGAAGACTCTCTTACAGAGTAAATGGATAAACACTGAAGATCAAAAGTGTATACAGAGAAATTAGATGAAGAACAGAGAATTGATATGAGCTTGTGAATTCTTGTGCTACGTCGTTCTCTGCGTATGTGTATCTCTATATATTCGTTCTCCTTGAATTTCTGTATATATAGAGCCTCCTCAGTTTTTGCCCGTTTGAACACTCAATATTGGAGGAGCGGGTCTTTTGAAAATATTGGCAGGCACGTGCATGTTGAAATGGAATAAACTGAGTGCGGTAGGTGCCAGCGTGTTTATAATCATCTTGTCTGCCGTTGTATCACTTTTCTCATGTGGCTCAATTCAAACATTCATATTCCTGTATCATCCTCTTAAAACATTCAAAACAATGTTAAACAAAGATAAAAAGTAATGATGATATGAATTAATAACAATAAACCATATTCGTAATGAACGTTGTGATACTTAGCATTTTCTGTGGCCAAACAGGGCATCACTCGAGCATGAAAGTCTCACCTCGAGTGATCTCCTATTTTCCTTCATAAGCCTCTGTTATCGGGTTGTGCTTGTATGGAAAAACAGAGAGAAAATATCTTCACTCGCGGGTGAAGAGAGGTCTCACTCGAGCACAAAATCTCTGCTCGAGTGATCTTTGCACTTTACACAGGGAATGTCTTCTCGGGTCATCACTCGCATACCATTTTGACAAGAGTGAGAATTTGCACTCGCGAGTGATATGGACCCTCACTCGAGCACACTTACCTCTGCTCGAGTGAGAAGCATATTCTCAAGGAATATGCTTTCTAAACCATCACTCGCACCAGAATTTCAGAGGGATAGAATTTTCACTCGCGAGTGATTTTGGCCCTCACTCGAGCACACTTACCTCTGCTCGAGTGAGAAGCATATTCTCAAGGAATATGCTCTCTTGAACAAGCACTCGCAACTGAATTGGAGAGGGATGAAAATATTACTCGCAAGCATGGACGAGTCACTCCAAGCATGGATGAGTGTGCTCGAGCACACTTGTACTTTTCTGAACTTCAAGACTCTCGGCCAAGTACTCGCAGTGCCTTTCTCGAGTGAATGATGGAAGCATACCTTAACTTGCTCTCGGCCAAGCACTCGCATGCCTTGCTCGAGTGAGGAGAGGAAGCATGCCATTACTTGCTCTCGGCCAAGCACTCGCATTCCCTCACTCGCATACGTGCTCGAGTGAGAATGACTTCACTGCTCGAGTGCATCCCTTGTGCTTCAAGTGATCCATTGAATATAAAGGGAGAATCCCTCTCGGGTACTCACTTCCTGGCTTTCTCTCACACCTGCTCGAGTACAGAAGTGATTTGTGCTCGAGTGCAGATTTCATGCTCGAGCACTCAAGTGCAATTTCACAGCAGATATCAGCAAACTTCAAATATGCATTTGGTAACTTGGAATCTTTTCTTAACCTTCTAAAAATATGTTTTACACATAATTGAATTATTGTTATCATCAAAACTTGGGATCTAACAATATTGACATGTTACCATAACATGTCACACAAATCACAATTCAAACCACAACATCACAACTCTTCCAATTCAAGTTCCCAAATCAATTCCAATGACCAAATACCACAACATGGCACCATTTTCAACATAAAACACAACCCAATTCATCCAATCCAAAATCACAAGAAAATCAGGGCAAAATTCTAAATTCACTAAACTCATCCACAAATTACAAAACTTAGATCAAAAGGAAGCAAATGCTCACCTCTTCCTCTTTCCCAAACCAATTCTTTGATTCTTCATCTTTCCAAATTTCCTCAAGCCATCAAACACCTCCTTTCACAAATCTAAAACCATAGCAATGAAGCTCTCATCACTATGAACAATATTAAAGAAGAGGTTTTGAGCAATAGGAGTCATCTACAAGGTTAAAATGGCTTACCTTCACATTGATTCTCCTTCCTCTTTCCTCTTCTATGGCTTGGACGTTTTTGAGCTTGAGAAGAGAGAGAAAAGATGATGCGATATCAGATTTTAGTCTCTCCTAGCCATATAACCGACTTTGAAAAAGGGAGAGGGAAGAGGAAATGAATTTGACACTTTGGCCACATCCTATGGTTCACATTGTGACACTTGTCACAATCTTGCCACACCTCTCATGAGTTCACATGAGCACACTCACATGGAATTCTACCCTTTGATCTCTTGCACAATTCAACCCTAACCATTGATCTTGAAGTTACCAATGAGTTTCCTCTTCGGTAACTGACCAATTGGTCAGTAACTTTACCGTTTTGCCCCTGATTATGGCAATTTCTCTTGAATAACCACCAAACACACCATATCATTCCTTTTCTTCCACAATGTGCCCTCCCCTCTATTTTAAGTCAATTTAGATGTTAATCCATAATTGAACTCAAATACGAGGTTTCGGCACTGCTCACAACACATATAAATCACATCGGGTGCCAAATCACACCATAATCTCCAAAAGGGTTTATTTATCACTAACCACATACACTTTTGGAGTCATTATCTCTTAATCACAATTTGGGATCTTGCTAAACCGGGGCTTAGCAATCCACTAATCTCAGGCTTATTCTCTAGCCTCAAGTCTCAAAATTCGGGGTATTACACAAAACACCTTAGATGAGAAATCTAAGACCATAGAATTGAAGCTTATAGTGAATAGAGAAGTTTCCTGAAGGACTTACCAAACGATAATGGCGATTTGGGGTCGAAATCAGCTCGGTTAGTTAGGAGAACTCACTATTCACTCCTCCTTCTCTCTTCTTATGTTCTTAAACTTAAGAAATCTGATTTATCTTTCTCTTTCCATGATTGCATGAAATTTGGCTCTTAAAATAGAAGGGAATGGTTGAGATTTAATCTTGCAAAGTGATCTCATCTTAGCTTGGCACGTGTCACAAGTTTAAGGCTTAAGAGTGCCCCATGTCGTGCAACCATTGTTCTTCCATTTTCTCTTTCTTTGGTGGGGCATAAATGTTCAGGGGAAGGGGAGGCCTAAAAATTTCCCTGGACTCCTAGGTTCGATGCTCAACTCAAAAAGGAAGCGACCCCGCTGGAGACCAGTGAATTCCCCAGACTCAGACGCTAGGTGGCGTACTCCAGGGATGACAACACAAAAGGCTTAAAGTGGGTGTTATACTATGTAATGATAGGGACACATGTCACCTCCTCATTTGGCAAACACAAAAACATATTTTTATTTTATAATATTTTGGGACACTTGTCATTTTCTTATTTGTCCAACATGAAAGATGTGTCATCATGAGTCATAATGAGCTATCATTACATACTTTACTGAAGTCTTTTTAATAAAGTTACTCCATCGGTGCATTACCCAGAATTCCACGTGAGACCCACGTGGGGCCATGTCACCCATATCGTGGCACACCATACAATGTCCGAATTCCTCCAATATCGCAACTGAAGCCTATGTGCCCTACAACCACAGATGAATATTCCTCCGAATCTTACACTTGTATTTTTACAATCCTGACTTATCGATTTCTATGAATGACACAATGGACATCTAGGAATTTTGAAAGTAACTCTACCTTTAATATGCAAATACCAATATTTATTTTATTCCACTATTTCCATATTTACACGTTTTAAATATTACAAAATTTGGTATATTATAATCACTACTCATCATATAGAACCGTATATCGTATCTACATCCCCTTAACACCACAGTGTTACTAAGGATCATCACTCAGCATGGAGAAACCTCAAAACATTTACTACACCTCAAGTTTCCCATCACCTTATCAAATGAATGTTTCTATGCAGTAATTACTACAACATAAATGGTTCTAATTAAAATTAATACTTATATCATCAATATCTTCATGCTTCTAAGCATCCTTTGAATCATCCAACTAACATGATTACTGGCTATAGAGAAACCTCTAGACAATTACTATTCCTGAAGTCTTCATGACTTTACCAATTTAACTTTCCAGGGGGTCACCCATCCTAAGATTTCCTTAGGTTGAGCACGCTTAACTTTTGTGTACCCAAGCCAAAATGCAGATACCGGCTTCAACTGCTTCCAACCACCAGTACCGTGAGACTTCCCTGATCTCAAACATCATGCCAGCTGCCTTTGGTTGACTAAATATCGTGTCTGTACCCTGGCCTTGGCCATACCCACTTCCTCGGGTTTCACAATATCCTTGGACCATCCTCAATCCGATATTGCACTACTTCCTACCCTTTAGATATTTCCTAATCTTTCAGGGCTAATTCACAGAAAAGGGGTAGTTCACTTCTCTAATACCCCATTCCATGCATATCTCCTTTTGCCATATAATCAAAACCTTATCAGTATACTCTCCTGTTGCCCGAACTACCAGAACCGCTTTGGGCTCTGATACAAAAATATAACACTCTTTTCTTATTTTCACCTTTTTCAGAGTATTTACGGAAAATGATACGCAGTTCGGTAGGCAACATAGGAATAGTATAAATATACTAGTAATATGTGTATGATTTACAAAACTTCCTCATAGGGGTTCGTACATAATAATTACAATGAATGTAGCCATAAAGGGCTACTAGGGTGTTTAAACATGTCCTAGTTAAACAGAGACATCTTCCCATCTTCATTCCACCATTGTGATCCTCTCGTGTAGTTCTCTTCTCTAATCTCTACATACCTTCTATACTCACCTGTCTAAATTGTTGGTAAGGGAGGGTGAGATTCGGGAGAATCTCAGTAGCAAAACATTATCAATATGCATGCATAATAGATACTATATGCATGATATATTAGCTTTATCTAGATGCATGCCTCATAATGACTTTTTTGCATGCTCAAAGTTTCATGTAACAGTATAAACAGAAACAGAGCTTCACTATTCAAATATGCTCTACACAATCAAGTAAAGCAATAACATGCATCAATACACCAGCACAAATATCAAATACACACAGGAGAGGTAAGTTCCCTACCTTAAAATCGTTCACCTGGTGGAGCGTGCCTCATAGTTCGTGTCGCATCTTGGCACTTACTTCTGTCCTAAAATTTCAAATATACAATAATTATGTTAAAACCTATTCATGTACTATTTTAGGCACTTCCATGGTGTTATTATTAGTGATTATACGAGTCTATGGTGAAAATTTACCAAAATACCCGCGGGGACCCGGCCCCGCCTTGCCGTACCCAATCGACCATACGTTTTCTGAAATTTTGATCTGGGCTATTCTGACAACTTTTTGCCCAAGGAATCCATTTCCCGCCTAGGAATTACCAAATTCACTGGTAAATGACAAAAATGCCCTTGGCAGCCCTATTGTATGATTTTTTAGGCTTTTCTTAAAAAGTGATCAGCTGTAACCCTACCTAATTTTCCTTCCTGAGTACAATGAAATCATTATATCATCAAAAATCCAACTCAAACCCCTTGAAATAGCACAGGCCAAAACCCAGAGATTCTTCAAGAAAAGTTGGGGTTTTTCAATTCTAACCTTGCAAACTTGCTCTTTCTACTCATAATCACTTTATTAACAATTTAATTACATCACAACTACCATTTAGACCCAATTTTGGCAGCATAACACCTAGGATACAACATTTCCTAAATTTTACATTCATAGCAAATCCAATATAAATTCACAGATTAAATTATCCACAACAGCCAAAATAACCAAATATTGAAGTTTAGGAATTCACCTTAGCTTCCATCTGGCTTTTCCCTTTGATGAGCAAAACCCTAGCCTTCAAACACTAAGATTTTGCTTTAGCAACACCCTAAACCATGTAGAAGAGAAGCTTAGAGGAAGGATTATGCAGGTTATGAGCTAATTCACCGAAGAAATCAAGCTTACTTGGCAAATTTCTCCTCCTTCTCTCAAGCTCTCTCTCTATTTGGGGCTATAGGACGTCAATTTTAGGGAAGAAGAATATGGGAAATTATTTTATATAATATCCCATAATTACATAAGTAATTAATGAGCCAAAATTCCAATTATTTGACTTTTTGTGTACACATCTCTTATTGCATGCAATTGTGTCATAAAGCCCTATTAGATTATAAATAATATTTCCCTTCCTTGGTCCATCAAAAGTGATGCCTAAGGGTTCTTCAATTAGCCCAAATGTCTTTTCCCATTTTTCTCATAATTTCAAAATTGCCATCACATTATTTTCTTCATTTTTGGATTATTAGGCAATTTTGGCATATTTTCTGCCCAAACTTTCAAAAATCATGATTAAACTTGTAGATATTGAATTGGAGTGATTTTAAAGGCTATAAAACACTTATTGAGTCTAGTTTCAAGGAAAAATATAGTCTTTTGCCAAGTGGAAGCATAAAATTCCCAAAACTAAATTCTTTGGATGTTGTCCCAGAAAATCAACTCTTTTTCTGGGCAAATTTCAAAAATTCACAAAGTTTTACATACAACTCCATAAATTACGCACTACCTATCAAATTAAAGCTTAGGATGTCTACCACCTCCCTGTGAAATTTCATAATTTGTTGTGATCATTTGGTCATCCGAAACCATATGACAATCTCACTGCCTCATAGGAAATCTCACTGGTAGCACTATTCATATTTTATAAAATTCACCATTTTATTGAATATTTCAAATAGTTACAATACATATTAGGGAATAAAATTTGGGGTTTTACAAATTAATTACTTAGGAAGTACTATATACAAAGCACCCTTTGTTCTCCTAATTCTTTACAAACATTAATTATGCAGGCAGTGATTAAAGAAATATGTACCATCAAACTATGCAAGCTCTGTTATGGGTTTGTTGATGTTATCTCAATAAAAAAATTAAGCACAATATTTGATTTTTTTAAAAAATGTATTGGCATAAATCGAAATCTATTATGATGGTAGATTTAGACATCCACATGGAGATCTATTACCTTCGTTCGATATTTTTATTTTTATTCAAAATTTTATGATCCAAGTTTAAATTTTGAATCCTGTGTATATGTATCCTAAATATATAATCCATGATTATTTTTTTAGAGAAGGGAAAATCCCATGTAAAGATGTTTGTGAAACATTGTAGTACACAAGAATTCACCTCTTTCAATTATATATACTCCTACTTTTCCATAAAATTGAATATTGTATAAAAAAGAACATTATGCATAATGAATGTTTGGGAATAAGTTGAAGCACAAAGTCATACAGTACATCCCAAGAAATTAATTGATAGAGAAAATAATTGGGCTATGTTTTCAAATGTTCTGTTTTAATAACTAAGAGATATGAAGGTAATTTAACTCAAATTTTAAATCTTTAATTATGACGCATAACGTGATAAATAATTTATTAAGTTCAGTAACCCAAATTATAATTTGGGTAATTCATCAATCTTTATATGAGATTTTACCTATTATGATATTATAATATTGTTAAAACATTATAAATTTATTTTGTCTTGTAAAATTTATTTTCTTTTTAGTGTAATAAATATTGGTTAGGTGTAATTGTACTTAATGCATGTGTAATATTGATTAGTTGTAATTATAACCATTTAATATTGTTAAAATTTTGGAAAATATGGTAGATCTGTATTATTTTATTATGTTTGCAATGTTATCTGAAATAGAAATTTAGAAATTTTATTTTGTTATAGTTAACCTAGAAACTATAATTAATTAAATTTGTATTACTTTTGAAAACTGAATAATTGTAGTTATCATGTCTTATGGGAAAGAAAACGGGAAGGTGAAGGTTTATCCTGAGCGTCTTCCTAGATGACCTCTTCACCTGGGGAAGCCTAGTACATGACAGCACCCCATATGGGTACCGGACATTGCCTCATGACCCCACCACAGCAGCCTACTCCATCACAGGTCCCTAATATAACCGTGGAGGACTATGAGGGCGACAATATTGAGATAAACATCAATATCCCATTAAGTGAAGTGGAGAATTTCTAGAATTCCGTAAAGAGGGACCAAAATCACCCACGCTGGTCATCTTCATAAGCGATTGGATCCAAGTTTGGGGTAAGCAATTGTTTAAAATAGTTAAAATTTTAATTAAAGTTGTTTAAATGTGAAATTAAATTTAATTGAATTTTGTCATTAATTATGCAGATGACTGGGGAAACCTGAATAAAAAGAGATTGGATGTGATGGGGGCAAATCAGCTTGACCCAAGGCTACGTGTTGCAGTGTCATGGAATGAGTTCACAGACTAACCAGTTGAGAGTGGCGACCATTTAGTCAACACTAACATTATCTTCCCATTTTCCATCAGGGATGGCAAAGATGAATGATATCATGAAGCATCCACATCTCACATGTAATTAATTCTAGTAAAGTAGTCAGTTTATATTTTTTTTAAAAAAATTTATGATTAATATTAGTAGCAGTTTTTGGCCGCTACAAAGCAACAACAAACTGCTACACATATTAACTACTACAAAAAGAATTATATTAACCACCACGAACGTTTCACTGCATCCCTATAAATACTTCCACCTAACACCATTCATTACTTCTTCCTGCTCTTCCAACCTCTATTCCCTCTCATTTTTCATCCTCTTCTTCAAGCATTATGGAGGAAATGTTTATTTTTTCAATGTAAGTTTATTTATTTCTAATTCTTATTCAGTTTTAATTTTTTATTTTCATATACTAATTATTTCTTTCATTCTGCAGAAATTTAAGGATGTGGTTCTTCCAACCTCCTCATTTTCAACATCACCTCCATAAACAAATATATCTCTTCATCTTTAAGTTCACTTTCAAAAAGTGAAGAACTTAAATCATGATTACCTCTACATTTCATTTCTCAATCATAAACATAATGGCCATACTTATTTAACTTATTTTAATAAGTTTCATCAATTAATAATTATTATAATTTATACAATCTTTCAAAATAATGATGCAGAAATTTATTGCAAAAATTAATCACGGATATTTTTTTTTGTACATCAATTAGTAGCAGTTATACAAACTACTACAAAAATGCATAGACTAATTTAAACAAAACAAAAATAATTCAAATTTAAATCAATAGGGGTTCTCAAACCAATAAAAAGTATTGGCCCAATAATTTCAAATTTCATAAAAAATTAGTAGCGGCTACTAAATTGCTATAAATTTGGGCGCTAAAAATTCAAATTTCATCTTCTGCCAATACTAAATTTTGACAAATTTTTGGCACCATATTGGTAGCAATTGTGTAACCGCTGCAAATAGCAATTATTTTTAAAATTCCTTCCGTAAAATTTTGTCTCACTTTTGTAGCAATTGTTAAAGCGCTACAATCTTCTCCTTGAACCGCCCATCAACGACCAAATCTTGTAGTGATCAATCTTAGCCACTGTCAATCTACTAGCGGTTTGGTTACCTTGCATAGCGATTGATGAGAATGGCGACAAAACCATTTGCCACTGTGTATTGTGTAGCGGTTTGGTCAACCATTAATACATGTATTGAATAACTACAAATCCCCCAATTTAACTGCTACAAATCAGCATCTTTTTTGTAGTGCTGGATCCATAATTAACTTGGTGAATTACACATATATCTTTTCTGCAAGCACATATACTCTACTGTGATTACTTAGGCGCAACATGTTTAGAAGCAAATCATGCCTTTAATTCACGTGCTAAGCATATAGCCTTGGAATATCGCTTCGTTCGTGAAAGATGTAACACCCCAAATTTTATTCACCAAGAATGTATTATAAATATGTAAGATATTCAATAAAATGGTGAATATTCAAGGCATAGGAATTGAATATTGGAAATAGAAAGGTCAATAGTGCTTCCAGTGAAATCGCCTGTGAGGCAGTGAGATTGTCATGTGGTTTTGGATGATCAAACGATGACAAAAATTTATGAAATTTGTTAGAATGAAAGTAGGCAACCCAAGCTTTAATTTGATAAGTTATATAACTCAATTAGAGCTATATACAAAATGTTATGAATGGTTGAAATCAACCCAGAAAAACTATGGATTTTCTTGAATAGCATCCAAAGAAATTAATTCTGAGAATTTTATGCTTCCAATTGGTAAAGGGCTATATTTTTCCTTGAAAATAAACTCAATAAGGGTTCTATAGCCTTTGCAATCACTCCAAAATAATGTTTCAAAGTTTTGGCAGAAAAACTGCCAAAAATTCGAAAATGAAGAAAAATGTAATAGCAAACTTGTAATTTTGCCAAGCAAGCATAAAACTAATTATTTCCAATTAATTGAGGTTAAATTCAACTAATTAAAGAAATAAATAGGAAATATATATTTGGAATATTTTAGCAAAATAAATGTGAATTTATGGAAAATTAGAGCAAAAGTGCAAATTTGACAAAAATTGTGACTTAAAGTGTACACATAACAGAAACAAGTTATGAAACCAATTTAGACATGGAAGAAGGACCCTTAGGATCCTATTACATGTAACATGAGGGGGAAATACTAGTTGCAGGTTAATTGGGCTTAGAGCCCGCGGGTTTTGACTTGTTTTCCCTACCCACAAAAATGTGGGCCGCACAAGCGTGCATCACATAGCCCACCGGTTGATGCAGGCCAGCCCACAGGTTAATAGGTTGGCCCGCAAATTTTTTTTTACATATAATAATTTTACAAAACTTATATATTTTTCACTCCTATTTTGGTACCTCCCAATCCAAAGAGAAAAAATCTTAGCCTCTTCCCTTTTTCTTTAAACAAAATGATTATATCTTGGTTGCTTGAGGATGAGTTTATGTTTTGTTTATAAACTTTAGCAAATTTGATAACTTTATCTCTTGAATTGTGGATTATGTTTTTAAATTTTTATAAGAGAAATGATTGATATTAGGAAAGTAAATTTAATGACTCATATATATGTGTCTCATATTTTTGACCTTCTTTAAAAAATAGGATTTTTTTTACTAAAAAAATGCAGGCCCGCGGGCTGGCCCGCAACCCTCACACTACGGGCTAGGGTTGACATTTTGCCAACCCGCAGAAGTGTGGGCCACGGGTTGGTGTGGCCCAGCTCGCAACCCTCGAGTAGGCCCGCATTCCCAGCTCTAATTGGGCTCTAGACATCAAGTTACATGAAGTTAGGGAATTATGTCATAAAAACCCAAAATTGGATTATTAATTAATTAAATAATTATATGATAATTGTAAAAGTTATAAAATCATTTTCCATCTCCTTCCTCCTCCCAAAACCATCACATATCAGGTCAGAGAGAGAGAGAGAGAGAGAGAGAGAGAGAGAGAGAGAGAGAGAGAGAGAGAGAGAGAGAGAGAGAGAGAGAGAGAGAGAGAGAGAGAGCAAATGAATTGTTGAGAGTAAAGGAGCAAGGAAATTTGCAAGGTAAGTTGAAATCCTTTAGTAAATTAGCCCCTAACCTGCATAAACCTTCCTCTAAGCTTGTTCTCTACATGATTTAGGGTGTTATTGATGCAAATTTCAGTGTTAAAGGGTTAGGGTTTTCAACCACAAGAGGAAAAAGCTAGAAGGAAGAAAAGGTGACTTCTTAAACTTCAAATATTGACTGTATTGGCTGATATGTGTGGTTTAATCGGTGGACTTCTGATTAATTTGCTGTAAATGTGAACTTTTGGAAAAGATATGTCAACACATGTTTCTATTTCGATATAAGCAGAGTAATAGAGACCAAGTTCCACAAGCATATAGAAAAGTACATATATATTAATAAAAGTAATTGTTTACAGTCCAGAGTCAAAATATAAAAGGGAAAATCCCATATAAAGTTTCCTAAAATAGAAAAATTCTAAATCAGGTTGCTAAATTTAATAAATACTTAATTAAGTTATCAACCCAATTTAAGATTTCAAAATATGTATCAATGTCTTTACTGCCATCTCCAGTTTCTTCTCTCATATTAAAAGTGTTTCATTGCTTTGTAAATTATTTCTTTGAACATGCATATATATATACACATATATAAATATTAACATATAATAAAACAAAATATGACTCGCTTAAATCAAAGAAATTTTTTGTGATCCAGAAGGATGATCAAGAACAATTCAAGTTAAAAAAAGAAATCTTTAAACCCAATATCAATTAAACCATTTTAAGTTTAATATTAAGAATTAAAAAATTTATTCTTGAACTAAAATTTTTTACGAAAAAAAATCAAGCTATGTTAATTCCAAGAAAAAAAATATGATATATGCGTGATTTATCAAAATATATATTAAAGAGTTCATTAACTACATATAATAAAAAAGAGTTTCATTAACAATGTAAAAAAAGTGTTTCATCATCATTAAACAAAGCAACATATGTCGAGTCAAAATTGTGTGATTAATGTAGTTTTATTTTCCTTTTCAAAAAAATAATAATAATTTAAGTTCTTCCAAAAATAAATTTTACTGTTTACAATATTAAACTAAAAATCATTTAATTAATATTTGGGGTTATGATTTTCTTTTTACTTTTGGGCTTAATGATTCCTCTAAAACACAAAAAATTCCTTTAATTTAAGTGAATTATATTTTTTATTATGTATTAGTGTTGATATATATATATATATATTTTGAAAGCTATTGATATATATTTATTGAAAAACTAAGTTATGGAGTAATAAAACTCTTTTAAAAGGATAGAGGAGGCTATGAGAGGGCAATAAAGTTATTTCACCCATATTTTAAAAATTCTAAATTAGGTCAATAACTTAATTAGAGATTTGTTAAGTTGAACAACTTGCTTTTGAATTTTCCTATTTTAGGAAACTTTATATGGGATTTTTTCAATATAAAAGGCGACAATATTTACTGAATATCCAAAAGTATTTTAAACATAGACTTTCTATAACCACAAACTTTGTCTTCACCTTGAGACACGTGCCAGTCACTTCCCTTGGTCTACGTCCTTGCCTTTTGATCCACTGGCACTCGCTGAGATGTTTTGTTAAGAAAAAAGGGTGAGATCCTAAGGAATCCCAGTAAAAATATACTATTGACATATAAAATGTGAAAATTAAATATGCAATGCACCGTATCAAGTAAAATGAAAATTCACATCAATTCATATGTGTACACAAAGTTTCAGGGCCAAACGCCAAGTTAAAACCCCTACTATACCTCAGCTGAATCACTGACTACAGCTAGGCAATACCAGTATACCTTGGGTGGGCACCGAACCACAACCAGGTAATTTGCATCTCGCACAGGTTAAAATCACAAAAAACAGTAACACGCATCATACAAATAGTCACATAGTATATGAGAGATACTAGTCCCTATCTCAAACTCTATCACCCCTATATCTTGTGCTTCGTAAAACGTGTCGACTTTCGGTTCCCGACTCGGTCCTTAAATGTTAAATGTACAAGAAATAGGTTATGACCTATCCATGTATCATTTTAGACACTTCTATAGTGTTTGTTGTGGTTATATTAGCTTATGGTGAAAATTTACCAAAATCCCCTGGCCTGGCCCGGTCCCATTGTACTCGGCCCGCCCGTACTTTTCCTGAAATTTTAACTTAGGCTATGCAGACATATTTTTGCCCAAGGATTCCATTTCTGGGCTTAGAATTACAACATTCAATGTCAAATTACGAAATTGCCCTTGACAGCCCTACTTTTAGGGTTTTATGGGCCTTTTCGTAATTATTTTTTTCGGCCTTTTCTGAAAAAGTGATCAACTGTAACCCCACTTAATTTTTCCTCTTGAACCAATGGAACTATCAAATCCTTGAAAATAAAACTCCTTCCCCCCAAAAAAGTGATGCCCGAAACTTCTTTTAAGAAAAGGGAAAATTGCAACTTTGTGTTATAGTCCCTAAAGCTTATTCCTTTCTACTTCTAACCCCTTATTAAGCCATTTAAATACATACTTACCATGATTTAAAGAAATTTAGGTAGCATAATCCCTTAGGGTTAGCACTTTCCAAATTTACAAACTTAACAACCAATCACCAAATCCAACCATAAACATCAATAACAACAATATAATAGTATAGATTTGAGATTTATGAAGTTACCTATTGAGTTCTTATACTTTCTCTCTCTAAGCGTCTTCCTTTCTCTCTCATTGAGCTTATGATGAGCTTTCTAAACCATGGATTTCATAAAGAAGAAGAGTTTAGAGAAGAACTTATGCAAGTTTAGAAGAAAATCTTAAGAATCACAAGCCTAGCCTTGATCCTTCTCTCCCTCCTTCTCTCTAGCTTGTGTTTTCTTAAGCTTTTCCTCTCTCTCTCTCTCTCTCTCTCTCTCTCTCTCTCTCCATCCTTTTCTTAGCTTTAGACGAAATGAGGCAAGGAAAGAGGAAGCAAGCCTTCATAAAAATCTTATTCATTTTCCCTTCATTTAATAAATGGTTGTAAATTGGATTAATGACCTTACTTTGTACTTAAGGTTTATCTTATAACTTGTGTTCACAAGTCCAGTTGAGTTTGAACTAATTTTCTTTCTCTTCCCTTCTAGCCCAACAAGTCCTCTAGGTCCTTAAGAAACCAAATGGGCTTTCATTCAACTGTCTTAAGCTTCTTGTTCCAAGAAACATTATCTTAACATAATTACACATGTGATCATATTCACCAATTGTTGTTTATTTCTCTTGACTTGGATTAAGGACATTTGGCAAATTTACAATCCAAATAATTATTTCCCTTTCTATTTTCTTTATTCCACAATTTACACAATTGTGAACACATTTTATTTTTCAATTTTCGGAATAGTGCCAATTCTGGTAGATTTTCTATCCAAACTTTGAAAAATCATAAATAAATTTGTAAACATCATTTCAAAGTGATTCTAAAGGCTATGGAACCCTTATTGAGTCTAGTTTCAAGGAAAAATATGAACTTTAGCCAGTTGGAAGCACATCATTCCCAGATTTAATTTGTTTGGGCACTGCTCCAAAACATTCCAGATTTTCTAAGCTAAATTAAAAAATTCATATCTTTTCGTATATAGCTTCAAATGATTCATATGACATATCAAATTAAAGCTTAGGATATTTACTTTCCTCCGGTAAAATTTCATAGTTTTTTCTCATCATTTGTTCTTCTAAAATCACATGACAAACTTACTGCCTCGTAAACGATTTCACTGAAAATACTGTTCACCTTTCCATTTCCAATATTTAATTCTTTTTGCTATAAATATTCACCAGTTTATTGAATATATACAATAATTACAATATATTCTTGGTGAATAAAATTTAGGGTGTTACAGTTCTCCTCCTTTTAAATAAATTTTGTCCCCGAAATTTTTTATACATTCATAACCATAAACTCTGGGATAACACTTTTGCATATGTCTTATTGACATCGTTACCGCTGATCGAAATCTGCTGATACAGACTAAGATCCCTGAAATTCCTCGATTGACTTTTTGCTCATAAATCATCATATCATCTACATTATTTTTTGACTCAATGCATCAGCGACAACATTAGCCTTCTCTGGATAACATTTACATTCTAGGTCTTAATCTTTCAACAACTCTATCCACTTACACTGTGTCATATTTCACTCTTTTGATCATACACATTTCAATATTTGTGGTCGTAGTACAACTCTATAGTTATGCCATAAATGCAACGTTTCCATATTCAATACGAACATTACTACCATCAACTCATGATTATGGGTGGGATAGTTCAATTTATGAAACTTCAGCTGACAAGATCATATGTAACGACACCTTTTTATGTAACGGCATGACTTCCCACCACATAGGCCATAGTACGGTGTCGGACACAGGTGCTACCAAAGCCCCCTATGCCAGGATTTGTTCCCTCCTCTGCCCTTAAAGGCTTAGGGATTTTTCTTTCCAGGTCACCGAAACTAAAGCCTAAGAGCTCCTTGGTAACCATTACACCAATTTTTTTATATAAAAGCATAGCCCTGGGCTCGAAATCGATGCCTGGTGGCATAGCTCTAGAACTCAACATCGATTGTGGCCATGATTTTGCCCACTCAGTGGTCCCTCACCATGGCAGGATATCGGCACCAAGCTAGCATTAATCACATCCCAATCCATGCCTACTCGCATATAGGATTCTCAGTAATGGTACTTTAATAAATTTTCGTCATTAGCTCCCCGAAGCTCCTTTCACAATCATCATCCCATGCATAATGTTGAGTTTTTTTCCTAGGGATATTCGGTATAGACTCCTCGTATTAATAAACAAGACTCAGAACACTTTGTATCACAACCACAGTTTCTGGCCTTTTCAGTTTAGTACTGCTCCTACTTTACTAGGGTCCATCAGAATCACTTGACTACGTGGCCCATAAATGTTACCTCTAAAAGCCATAGCCCGCATTTACTTAAGTTGGCATAAAGTTGCTTTTCCCCTTACCATGTTCAATTCTATTTGCAATTATTACTCACTTGTCATTTTACTCCTTGAGTTCACCAATAGGTCATTAACTAACCAGATTTTAAGGATTACCACTAAGCCATGCAGCCATGCAACAGCAGACAATAAAGTCCATTAGTGATTCTTGTCCCTCAACATTCATTATACCATTCATACATACATCGACTGTGATAACCCTAACATCCGTGGGTATAGGAACATTCTATTCGTATGGGAATCTATGCATACTTACCAATTCTACTACCCTTTCTAGGGTAGCCCATTCATATATTCCAAAGCAAATTCCAGAGAATTTGTCAGCCTACCAGGCTGTCAAAACACAATTTCCTACTATCCTTTATTCATACTTTTCAACAAACTATATGCTTCCACCAATCGACTCCTAGTAAAGCCTTAAGTTAGTAGAGTAGCAGTAGATCAATTCTTTCTTTGATTAGGATACTTTACCCTCATTGTACATGGAAACCAAAAGTCACTCATACATTTTATTCTCTATCTCAACCTTGAGACCCTATATTGTGGCTACTCTTATTCTATTAAGAACTATTCTCATTCAATAAGGGAATATTCTATTATCAAGATCTTTCCTTATGCTAGATTAGTAACTAGCAACCTTGAGAAACCTCATACACATTTCGATTCATTTTAGTACCATGTTTTATTACCTCAGACCATCCAGGTAAATTCAAATTCCTAAGAAATAAGTTCAACGATTGTGTCTGATTCTTGAATCATAATTAAAAGCCAAAAACCTCAGTGTTAGCTGAGCTAAGAAATCACTTTCCTCAACTCCACTGATTATCATCACTACAACATAATTTTGAATAAATTCACCACCTAAGGACATACTAGTCCACTAGGTCTTAGAGTCTCTAGACACGCAAGTCCACTACAATATCTGGCATGTAAGATTCTACAGCCTAGGGTCCCTAACCCAACTCTTAGGTCTATCATGCAATCTAGAACCTTAACATCATATATATTGGAAATCGTTTTCCTCAATTATACCCAAGAGATTCGATAAGATTCATGATCAATAGCGTCTATTCTAACCTTTCACAATATTTGGGTATTATCCTCAAGACATTATGAAGGTTTAATACTATCCATAAGGTTCACAAGGTTCAACCTTTCATCATGGAATAAAACCACAGTGCAACCAATTCACATTTCGATCAAAGCATTATCTCAGCTTAGAACAAATTCAAGCCTATCTTCAACCATCAGTATCAACAGATCGAATCCTCTATGATCAACTTATTGCATAATGACCCCCACATTATGTATCACATTCTAATACCTCAAATAACTTTAGGCCATATCAAATGTCTAAGAAGTCAACTCAGCTACTAAGTTTGATTTTCATATTACCATTCTCTTAATCACATCTTAAGACCTCAACTTTACCAAGGTCAAAATCATATCACCTCAGTCATCCCCACATTCACTCACATCCTTTGGAAGGATTTAAGGAACTTACCAATCACTGATGTAACCCTCTGCTTTGATAACCGTAATTAAGATTCAAAAATGTATAATTTAAATGAATTAGAGATCGATAGATACATTTTTCTTAAATTTATTTTCTAAAATTCGTTCAACATGGTCTCAGATTCATACATATCACAGTGTACAACAAAATCCTGACAACCCTTGAGTTTCAGATACATCTATATATACTAAGGTTTACAGTTTCTTGAATAGGGAATTACACAAAATCATTCCAATATATACAGTAGTCCCAAATCAAAATGGATAACCAAAAACCAACATCAAAGATCTCTAAGGAGTCCTAGCCACTCTTGGTTGTCTACTTCCCTTTAGAGTCACTTGCCCTATCTGTAGGTCAGTTAATGAAAAGAATAAGATTCAAAAGATTCTCAGTAGTAACATTCCACTCATACAGTATATAAGCACACAGCATGTAAGTAAATCACAATAGCAACAGCAGCAGCACCACCAAGATACATGGCTTTCACCATAAATGACAGTACTCACTATTGTATACATGATGCGACAGCTTTCGCTGTAATCGCAATCGCAACAGCTTACGCTATAATCACAATAATGACAGCTTGCGCTATATAACGACAGCTTGAGTTGTAAACAATAGCTATCACCAGCTATAACCACAACAGCATCAGAAATCATCACAAAATAGTGATACAACACACATACAGTACATTACACATAGTATAAGAGAGAGAGAGAGTCACTACCTGGTTCTTTTCGAACGTGCTCTAGCACAAGTCATTCATGATCAGGGCAAATGTTGAATCCTACAATTCCAAATGCACCATTTACACACTTCCATAGTGTTTCTTGGGGTTATATAAGTCTATAATAAAAATTTAAAAAAATACCCCAGGGGACCCGACCAAGGCTTGCCGTACCCGATCTGGTTGCACTTTTTTTGAAATTCTAACTTGGGCTATCCTAACATATTTCCATTCAAGGAATCCATTTTCAGACTCTAAATTATCAAATTTAATGTCAAATTATAAATTTACCCTTGGCAGACCCACTTTAAGGGTTTTAGGGGAGTTTTCGTAATTATGCTTTTTCGGCCTTTTCTGACAAAGTGACCAACTGTAACCTCACCTAATTTTCACTCCTGAACTCAATGGAACAATCAAATCATTGAAAATCCAACTCTAAGACCTATTTCTAGAGTTGGGAAAAATTTATGAGTTCTCTAGGGAAAATCGAGGTTTTACGATTTCGGCTCCGTAAATGCATTCCTTTATACTCCTAGGCACTTAATCAACTATTACATTATGTTATAACCACCATTTGAACCAAAATTGGGTAGCATAACCCTTAGGCAACTCAATTCCCAAAATCTAAAACCAACGGCAATCCAGTGAAATTTCACCGATTAAATTGCCTACAGCAGCTAGAATAGTTAATATATGAAGGTTTGGAAGTTCCCTAAAGCTCCCACAAGCTTTTCCTAAATATGGCTGAAAACCCTAGGTGTTCCACAACAGATTTTGAGCTTCCAAAACTTAAAGAACAAAGAGGAGTAGCTTAGGGTCGGAGTTATACGCATTAGGAGCTAAATCGTCAGAGAAATTGGCTTACCTTGTGAGATTTCTTTTCCTTTCTCTCTCTAAAAATATGAAGGTTCTCTCTCTCTTTCAGCTGCTATTTTGTGCGTGAAATGCTGAATGAAGAAGATGAGAATGATATATTATAATATCATATATCATTTTAATGATTTATGGAATTTTCCAACAATTTCGAAACTAATTTTTATTACATAACTTCCTACATTCAGGTAACCATGCCATCATGTCCAACCAATATTTCCTTATTTATCCCACATGTAGGAGACACCTAGGGGTCCCTTCCTATGGTATCAATTGGCTTCCCAACTTGTTTTGGTTACGTATACACGTAAAGTCTCAATTTTGGTCAAAATTGCATTTTTGCTCAAATGTTCCATAAATTCATATTAAATTGACCAAAATATTCTAAATATATTTTTCCTTTTATTTTCCTTAATTAATTGAAATTATCTTCAATTAATCGGAAAATAATTAATTTTGTGATAATTTGGCAAAATTATGATTTTGCCATTACCTTTCTAATCCAACTTCTTCTCTTATTTTTCTTTGGCTAATTTCTATCTATTTTTGGACCAAATATTTTCTCTAATATTTCTTCATTTTTGGACCTTAATATTGAGCTTTTTAAATCACCCAAATTAATTCCATATTCATTTTTGCCCAATTTCTCATGAAATTGAACATTTATAAAATTCATAAATTCCAAATTCATGAATATTCACCATTTTATTGAGTTTCCCAAATAATTACAATATATTTGGTGAATATAAAATTTGGGGTGTTACAACTGACCTGTCCTCTATTCTCTCTATTCTGTTCTCAATAAGGACTAGCTTCCAAATTTAATCAAGTATCAAGCATCACTAGGGAGCATATATAGTGAATAAATAATTAAACTCAAATCATACATTACTCCCATTGAATCGCTATTAAAAGAAGCTGTACCTTTAATAAGTTTAGGAGATTTTTTGGTCTCCTCCTGATTTATCACATGTACCTCACGAGCTCCTGATCTAGTCTCCTCCAGCTGTTGCCTCTGTGGGCAATTCTTAGCAAGATGCCCTGGTTCTTGACACTGAAAATAGATCCGGCTAGTTGGATCCTATCTAGTTGAACTATATCTTTGTGATGCATCTCCATATCATTTACGAGGATGATATGGCTTGTGACAGCGCTAGCATTTTCTACCCTTAGTAGGATTTTGATCTCTGTGACTTTCGGCTTGCTTCAGCCTTTTATAGTTTTCTTTAGACATTTCACCCTGATCTTTTCATTTTTGTGAGGAACTCCCACTACTAGACACATCGCTGTAGTCATCATTTTTGTCACAATACAAGTTTAATATGTCATTCTCAGCTAGTCGACACTCTTCAACCGCCTTGTAGCAATATATTGGAGCTCTACTCCTCGTTCTCCTGATGTCTTAGGTATGAGGAATACTGAGATAATCAAACATAACATGCTAGGTACTCATTAAAGCTTTCTTCATTATCATGTCGTATGTTGAGAAATTCCTTTTCTTTTACTAACTTGTTTGGTTGAGAGAAATATCTTTCATTAAATTGCCCTTGGAACATATCCCATGTTACTAGGATATTCCATACCTGTAGAATCCACTCTGTATTCCTCCACCATACATTCGCCTCTCCCTATGATTTGTGAATGGCTAGCTGAACCTTAATATCATTGGAGCACATTAGTTTGGTACCTCTCCCTATGATTTGTGAAAATTTGCTCCAATGCAGATAATCATTCTTCTACTTATAGGGGATTGAATCTCCCTCGGAAAGTAGGAGGTTGTTGTTTCTCAAAGCATTTCACCTATGTTTGAAAAATGTTTACTTCTTACATAAGCATGGGTTGTGGCTCCTGATGAGGTTGCCTAGGTAGATTACGTTCACCGATGAGGTTCCTGTTAGATATGAATAGTTTTGATGTTCTCAAATATGAGCAAAATGTTTGTATAATATACTTATCTTCTACATTGACTAACTACCATATTTAATGTTGTATATCTTGTAGATTAGTCATAAACCCAATGGTGGGTTGATGTTATAATGCCTCATAAATGGAGAACAATCATCAAGAAGAAAATCAAGAGGCAAGGAATTGAAGAAAGAAGAAAGAAAGATGAAGATTGAAGATATTCATCAAGAAGGTTGAAGTTGGGTGATAAAGAATGATCATCAAGTGGTAAAACAAGAAGAAAGAGATTAAAGAAAGAAGAACTTGCAAGATCACATGAGAATATCAAGATCCAAGCTATTAGGAGTGATATCGGAGGTTTCTATGGTCAAACGGAAGTTGGAATGGGTCAATACGAAGCTAAAATGATGTATACGGAAGTTATGGTGCCTCTGGGGATGATTACTCGAGTAATCACTCGAGTAATAGGGCACTGCCTCATTTTAGAGGTGATTACTCCAGTAGCTACTTGAGTAATCTGCTGAGTTACTTGATGAATCACTCGAGGCGGCACTTGAAGTAATGGGCACTCTGTTTTCACACGGCAGAACAGAGGTTCAGTATTTTGATTATATCTCTCCAACCACAAGTTAGATCGAACTGAAACTAGTGGAATATGAAACTAGACTTCCAACACGAACTTTTGACACCAAGATCACATTCATAGGAGTTTAGATGAGAAAGATATAAGCTTCGAAAGTTGACACATGAATCAGCGTCATATTCCTGGACAGCTTTGTTATTTTGGACATAAATCCTAAACTACACATCGGATTGCAACGAAACCAGTACCATATCAAAGTAGACTCAAAGAACTTTACATGGATATATAATTTGTGTCATTTGAAGCTATATCCTAAGAGCTATGACTTCTGGAAGTTGCTGCTCATGATGGTTCGTGAGTTCAGAAATGGTCTAAGAACAGTAGATACTCTTTAGATCATAACTTTTAGTGAACAACGTGTTTGGAGCTAATTCTTATTGCATTGGAATGTAGATAATAAGGGCTTTCTGATGATATATAATTTTCCATGTTTCGAGTCAAAATCAAGAATTCACTTGAAGGCACTACTCGAGTAACATGGAAAGATATGAGACCAATTACCCGAGTAGCCAATCCAGTAACAACATGAGAAGAGAGCATTACTCGAGTAACTAGTTGATAACAAAAGACTTTACTCAAGTGAGTACTCAAGTAATCTGATAGAAAACTTCCAATTGCTCTCGGCCTGCCAACGTTACTCGAGTAGGTACTCGAGTAATCAAATAGAAAACTTCCAGTTGCTCTCGGCCTGCCAACGTTACTCGAGTAGGTACTCGAGTAATCAAATAGAAAACTTCCAGTTGCTCTCGGCCTGCCAACGTTACTCGAGTAGGTACTCGAGTAATCAAATAGAAAACTTCCAGTTGCTCTCGGCCTGCCAACGTTACTCGAGTTCATACTTGAGTAAAGAGACAGAAACTTGAAGTAACCAGAGTCGACCTTCAAGTAACCTGACAACGTTACTCGAGTAAGTACTCGAGTAACCAAGAGAAAGACTTGTAGTTGCTCTCGGCATTTCAATCCTGCCAATGTTACTTGAGGAGCTACTCGCGTAACTCACTATGGTAAGCAAAACTTGAAGGTAATACTCGAATAACTTGAAATGCTATTATTACTTCACTCGAGGCACTACCTGAGTATTCAGAGTTATTTAGAAGAGCACTTCAAGTTACTACCCGAGTATGCAGAGTTATTTAGAAGAGAACTTCAAGTCACTACCCAAGTATGCAGAGTTATTTAGAAGAGAACTTCAAGTCACTACCTGAGTAAGCTATGCAGAAAATGGAAGGCCACTCGAGTAGCCACTCGAGTAACCTGTGAAGAAACTTGATGTCCACTCGAGTGAGCACTCGAGTAATGCTTCCCAGGAAAACAGAACAACGTCCCGAAGATTCTAGAAATCAATGGAATGATCATATAACTCATTCTTCTTGCTTCTAATCACTCTAACACTTCATTATATTAGTGTTTAATGTATTTCTCCAGGAATACAATGAAGATATGGTGTGAAGAGTCAAAAGGTGAATTTACGGAAGCCGAACGTCAATGTTCTAACGGCTAGTTTTTCAAATGTGAAGAAAGACCAAACGAAGCAATAGGACTCAATGGATAGGTTGAAATACTCACAACGGTCATATCCTACTCAACTATAAATACAAGAGATTCAAGCAAACGACAACAACATATAACATAATAAGATTATGAATTATCCACTTCTACCTGAATACTCTCTGTTCTTATCTATTTTCCACATCATGTATATTTGAGAGAGTTTTTGTAGTATACTTCAATGTTCATCATATCTACTCTGTGAGAGAGTTTGTAAACACTTTCAATTGTATTTCTGAATTGATGTCAAGGTAGAGGGACCTTGAGTGGGTTGATTTCCTTACGAGCAAGTGTAGAGAGAATTGCCGGTAAGACTTTCTGCTCGTAAGACTTATAAGGTGCAAGCAGTAGAGAACGTTGCTACTCGTAAGACTTATAGAGGTGTAAGCAGGAGAGAACGTTGCTGCTCGTAAGACTTGCATGGGTAAGCAGGAAGGAAGGAAAGATCTTCGGGATTGCCCTGCTCGTAAGACTTGCTGTAAGGGGGAGTATCTTAGTAAGAACTTTGTAAATGCTTTTCTTGTGCCTGGATAAACAAGAAGATAGTGGATTTGAAAATCTCAGGAGGAGCCTAGGGACTGGATGTAGGCTATCGTAGATTGGACCGAGCCAAAATAAATCACAGTTTGCACACTCTCTTCCTTAAACTCTTATATTTCCAGCATATATAAACTGTTGATTTATGATTCATTACTTTCATATTTATTGCTTCCTCTAAGATGCAACAAGATTTTAAAAGTTCTTAAGATTTTTATCTTACACCCAATTCACCCCCCCTCTTGGGTGTCAGTCGGTTCTAACAGTTCCCAGTAGAAACATACTATTCACATATAAAATGTGAAAATTAAATATGCAATGCACCGTATCAAGTAAAATGAAAATTCACATTGATTCATATGTATACACAAAGTTTCAGGGCCAAATGCCAAGTTAAAACCCCTACATTCACCTCAACCGAGTCATCAACTACAGCTAGGCAATACCAATACACCTTGGCTAGGAACCGAACCACAACCAAGTAATGTGCCTCTAGCACATGTTCGAATCACAAAATTGGCTAGGCACTGAACCACAACAAAGTAATGTGCCTCTCGCACAGGTTCAAATCACAAAATACAGTAACAAGCATCATACAAATAGTCACATAGTATATGAGATATACTAGTCCCTACCTCAAAGCTCTATCACCCCTATATCTTATGCCTCATAAAACTTATCGACTTTTGGTTCCCGACTCAGTCCTAAAATGTTAAATGTACAAGAAATAGGTTATGACCTATCCATGTATCATTTTAGACACTTCCATAGTATTTGTTGTGGTTATATTAACTTATGGTGAAAATTTACCAAAATACCCCCGGGATCCCTACCTGGCCCCGCATACCCGACCCACTTGTACTTTTTTTGAAATTTTGACTAGAGCTATTATAACATAGTTTTGGCTAAGGATTCCATTTCTGGGCTCAGAATTATCAAATTTAATGTCAAATTATGAAATTGCCCTTGGCAACCTTACTTTTAGGGTTTTATGGGCGTTTTCGTAATTATGCTTTTCCAAAAAGTGAACAACTGTAAACCCACCTAATTTTTCCTCCTGAACTTAATGGAACCATCAAATTATTGCAAATCCAACTCCTTCCCCCTAGAACGGTGCTGGCCAAAACTTCTCTTAAGAAAAGGGAAATTTTCAACTTTGTGTTCTAATCCCTAAAGCTTACTCCTTTCCACTTCTGATCCCTTGTTAAGCCATTTAAACATATACTAACCATGATTTAAAGAAATTTGGGTAGCATAACCCCATAGGATTAGCACTTTCCAAATTTACAAACTTAACAACCAATTACCAAATCCAACCATAAACATCAATAGCAACAATATAGTAGTATAAATTTGAGATTTATGAAGTTAGCTCTTAAGTTCTTATACTTTCTCTTTCTAGGCATACTCCTCTCTCTCTCCTTAAGCTTAAGATGAGCTTGCTAAACCATGGATTTCATAGAGAAGAAGAGATTAGAGAAGAACTTATGCAAGATTAGAAGAAAATCTTAAGAATCACAAGCCTTACCTTGCTCTTTCTCTTCCTCCTTCTCTCTAGCTTGAGTTTTATTAAGATTTTCCTCTCTCTCTCTCTCTCCCCCCTTTTCTTATACTTTCTGTCTCTAGGCATCCTCCTCTCTCTCTTCTTGAGCTTAAGATAAGCTTGCTAAACCATGGATTTCATAGAGAAGAAGAGTTTAAAGAAGAACTTATGCAAGATTAGAATAAAATCTTAAGAATCACAAGCCTTACCTTGCTCTTTCTCTTCCTCCTTCTCTCTAGCTTGAGTTTTCTTAAGCTTTTCCTCTCTCTCTCTCTCTCCCCTTTTCTTATACTTTCTCTCTCTAGGCATCCTCCTCTCTCTCTTCTTGACCTTAAGATGAGCTTGCTAAACCATGGATTTCATAGAGAAGAAGAGTTTAGAGAAGAACTTATGCAAGATTAGAAGAAAATCTTAAGAATCACTAGCCTTACCTTGCTCTTTCTCTTCCTCCTTCCCTCTAGCTTGAGTTTTCTTAAGCTTTTCCTCTCTTTCTCTCTCTTTCTTTCTCTCCTTTTCTTAGCTTTGGAAAGAGGAAGCAAGCCTTCATAAAAATATTACTCATTTTAGCCAGTTGGAAGCACATCATTCCTAGATTTAATTTGTTTGGGTACTACTCCAAAACGTTCCAGATTTTCTGGGCTAATTTCAACAATCCATATCCTTTTGTATATAGCTTCAAATGATTCATATGACATATCCAATTAAAGCTTAGGATGTCCATTTTCATCCTGTAAAATTTCATAATTGTTGCTCATCATTTACTCTTCCAAAACCATATGACAAACTCACAACCTCATAGGCGATTTCACTGAAAACACTGTTCATATTTTCATTTCTAATATTTAATTCTTTTTGCCATAAATATTCACCAGTTTATTGAATATATACAACAATTATAATATATTATTGGTGAATAAAATTTGGGGTGTTATAGATGTGTTCTAAACGTCATACTACCTAAATTGAGTCTAAATAGTGGTTTTAATGTAATTAAATAGATAATAAAGTGGTAAGGAGTATAAAGGAGCAAGTCTGCGAAGTCGGAATCGGAAAACCCTAACTTTTCCTGGGGAACCTCTAGATTTTGGCTAGGGCTGTTAGAGGGATTAGAAGTTGGATTTTCATGAAATTGATGGTTCCATTATGTTTAGGAGGGAAAATTAGGTGGGGTTACAGTTGAACACTTTCCCAGAAAAGCCCTAAAAAGTATAATTATGAAAACACCCCCGAAACACTAAAATAGGGGCTACCAAGGGTATTCTTATCTTTTGGCAGTGAATTTGGTCATTTAAAGTCCATAAATAGATTCCTTGGGCAAAAACTTGTCAGAATAGCCCAAGTCAAAATTTTGAGAAAAGCACAGTCGGACTAGGTATGACATGGGCTGGCCAGATCCCGGGGGCATTTTGGAAAATTTTCACAATAGTCATATATAATCCCTATAAACACTATGAAAGTGCCTAAAATAGTACATGAATGGGTTTTAATATAGTTCATGTACATTTGATATTTTAGGACCGAGTTGGAAGCCTGAGTTTAGCATGTTTTACAAGGCGCACGTTTCGAAGCAATAAAGGGTTAAGGTAGTAGCTGTTATCTCTTATATACTATGTGACTATTGATATGTTATGTGTTACTATATTCTATGATATGAACACATGTCGGGGGACCTAACTGAGGTACACTAGTATTACCTAGTGTTGACTCTTAGAAATTCATAATATTCCAACACATTTTCTTCTCTTTTTCCATACTTTTGGGTTCAAAATGTACATTGAAAGAAGTGTATAGAAGAAAATGTGCATATCAAAGTATAAAGCAAAAATCAAAGAAATTCTTGGTATATATGTAAATTAATTAAGAATTTATAAATCCTCTCTCTTTTGTAGGAGGATGAAGACAAGTTTTAAAGGCTTACAAAAACCAAGAAACAAGGAAAGAGCGAAGGAGGTGAAGCAGGGAAAAAGATAGAAGGAGCTTATGCAACTTGCCTCAGCAAGTTGACCAACTGGCTGTGGCAAGTAAACATTCTCAAGAAATTTGCTCTCTGTGTAACTGGCTACAGTAAGTTGAAGAAGTTGCTGTGGCAAGTGATCTTCGTATGCTCTCTGTGTAACTGGCCACAGCAAGTTGACAAACTAGCTATAGCAAGTAAAGAATCAGAAGAAAAATTGGCTCTCTGTGTAACTGGCTACAGCAAGTTGACAGACTTGCCGTAGCAAGTCCTGAAAAAGTGTAGCTGTGTGTTTTGATGTCAGAAGCGAAAAAACCCTATTTAACCTAGGGAAGGGCGCCGAAATCAGAGATTCTACACTCTGGGAAGTTGAAGCATGCAAGGGAAGAGCTTGGGAGAGAGATTTGGAGCATTTTGGAGGCTTGGGTGCTCTTCTCAAAAGAGATTTTAGGATTTCCACCTTGGTTTTTCTTCTTTTCTCCTCTTTTTCCACTTAGCTTCTTATGTATTCAGCAATTATGTGTAGCATTTCTTTATATTTGAATATGAGTAGCTAAAACTCTAAGTTAGGATTACTTTTACCCATTGTATGGATTGAAACTACTAGATTATCTTGCTTTTGTTGGTTAATGAGTATTGTATGTTGATTTTTCTTTGAGCTTAATGCTATCTTGTGCTTGATCACCATATGATTAGAGTTGTTCAATTAGAAGATGCTTGATAGGGCTATTTTGATTGTATAACTTAAGAAAAATCATGCTAGACTTGAAGTTTAGGGATTAAATGGATGGTTTGTTGTTAGAATAGAGATATATCTAACAACCTAGCATAGTCAAGTGAAGGCTTGCTTTGGAAAGATGATTTTTATTAATTGTAAACAAGAGATTGAATATTTTTAATGAAGGTTAAAAATCAATCTTGACTTGAGAGAGCTTGGTTGATGATTTTAGGATCTTCGACTAACATATAGACTCATTTAACTAGCATAAGTGAATATTTGCATAGTTTCATGAAATACAATGGGGAAGGAGTAATCCTAAGCCTTTAAACCTTGAAGTAGAATCAATTTTACATTCACCTTTATTTTACCTTATTGTTTTTAGCAAATTCTCTTAATTAACATACTCAATTCCACATGATTCCATTCAACCTAATTAAACATATGGTTACATTAGTTAGCTTACTTTCGTCATAATCCTCGTGGGAATGATCTTTATTTATCACTTTATTACTTATGGCCTGTGCGCTTGCGGAAGCTAAACAGCGAACACCTAGTTGTAGTCAGGGACTCAGTGAAGGTGTACGTAGGAGTTTCAACTCGATTGTTGGCCCTGAGCTTTGTGTACGCACACGGTATAAAGTGGATTTTCATTTTATATTATATGGTATATTGCATATTTAATTCTCACATTTTATATGTTTTATGGTATGTTGCTACTGAGATTCCTTGGAATCTCACCCCTTTTTATAAATAAAAATGTCTCAATATGAACCAGCGGCTCTAAAGGAAAGGTTGGAGAAATGGGAAACTAATAGGCATATATCCTGAGGCAAAGATAGTGGTTTATAACTGGTGTATTTTGGACATTTTGAACCAATTTGTAAATATTTCCAAATTCTACTCTGTTGTTTCCTTTATGTAAACAAATGCTTTTATCAGTATATTTGTACTTTTTTGTTTGCCTGTAGAACTTGGTCTTTATTACCTTGTGCATATCAAAATAAGAATGGGTGTTGACATTTTTGGTATTAGAGCCCAAGCAGTTCTAGCAAAGCTAATAAGCAGTTCTGGCATTATTAGAATTGTATACTGATATGGTGTTGTTTGCATGATGACAGGATAAGAAGCATCTCGAGCGAGTCATCTAAAGGAGAACCATTAGTGAACCAGAGCCCACCGAAACAATGCACTCCAGACTGACAGCTCTTCATAGAGTACTATGCAACATGGAGGTATTTGTATGATGCAGACGATGAGGAAAAGAGTGACAATACGACCAATTATGGACTCGAACCGAGGCCGGCATCTCCAGGGATGCTATAGGTCGGGGAGACAGGGCAGGATCCAAAGGAGGACCCAAATAAGGATCTAGAGGATGAGCCTGAGGAGGATGATCCGAAGGAGAACCTGGTGGATGAACTGAGTAATCGTGACTCTCGAGCTGAGCCAGTGATGGTGGAGTACAACTTATAGCCAGACCTAGAGCTGTGGTATTATCTTCAGGGCTGATATCACCGAGCAGTGCGAGATCATGTTGTTAGATCTCATGTTTTGATGATAACAAAAGAATGGTATGAAAAAGAATTGTTTAATAAATAAGTTTGAACAAAGTAATAACAGGATAAGCATCACTTGAAGTAAGCATTGGAGTAATGAAGAAAGGCCAAGAGAAAAAGCTGAGAAACTTGATCAGAAGCAAGTTTTCTAAAGCATTACTCGAGTAGGTACCCGAGTAATGAGACAAAACTTGAAGTACCCAGAGACAACTTCTAGTAACCTGCCAATGTTACTCGAGTAGGTACTCGAGTAATAGTGTAAGTATTTTCAAGTTGCTCTCGGCTTGCCAATGTTACTCGAGGAGCTACTCGAGTAACCAGGTAAAAACTTGGAGTTGCTCTCGGCCTGCCAATGTTACTCGAGGAGTTACTCGAGTAACCATGTAAAAAATTTTCAAGTTACTCTCGGCCTGCCAATGTTACTCGAGGAGCTACTCGAGTAACTCTGTTTCTGAAATTGTGGAGCTCTCGGCACTTTGTACTACTGCCAATGTTACTCGAGTAGCTACTCGAGTAACACACTGAAGTAAGTGAAAACTTGAAGGTGGTACCCAATTAACGTGATATAATTTTATCTCATTTTCCTCGCAAGTATTTAATGTTCTATTTTAAGTAGATTCCTCGAGTAGGTACCCGAGTATGCAGAAATATTTTCAAGGAAAACCTCAAGTCATTACCTGAGTAAGTGGTGCCCAAAGAGTAAGTTTACTCGAGTAAGCACTCGAGTAACAAGGTAAGTGCTCTCGGCCTTGAGATCCTGCCAACATTACTGGAGTAAAGCATCGAGTAACCAAAAGTTTATTTGGAGGTTTACTCGAGTTGGTACCCGAGTAACTCATAAAGTTGTAAGTACATTACTCAAGTAGGTACCCAAGTAAACATATATTTCCAAAGGTTTGAAAATTGGTTATTCCATGCACTACCCGAGTAATCTTGTATTTATTCATTTACTTGCAGTTGATCAAAGATTTCCCGATGATACTCGAGTAAGTACTCGAGTAAACTTCAAGTAATACTCGAGTAGCTACTCGAGTAAGCAAACCCAGAAATCCAGAAATCATTCAAACGTTCATTGATTTGTTTCCTATATGATTAATATTTCATTGTGTTAGTATTCTAAGCCTATTTACAGATGAACAATGAAGAAATCATGTCAAGTAATGGAAGTCAAATGAAACGTTGAAATGCCAACCACCACCAACAGATATTTTTCAAAAACTGGAAAAGTCAATAGTGGCTGCGCACTCTCCAACGGATGAAAGAAAATGTTCCAACGGTCATCACCAACATATCTATATATATGGGAACATCCAAACAGAAAAAAACAAGAACATACACAAATTTATCATCAAGTTCATTGCTCTGTTTTCACGTTGTAATTATATTTCTATGCTTCAGTGATTATCATTTACTCTGTAAGAGAGATATGTCATTCAAACTCAATATTTGTTATTGAGATAACTTGAGGTTGTGGAACCTTGAGTTGGGATTAGATTACAACTTGTAAGGGTTAGCGAGTGTCCAGGCGAAAGAACTTGCTTGCACTGAGGTGCCAAGAACCCACTGAATCTTGGAAGTTATAGTGAAACTCTCAGAGAAGCTCTGAGGACTGGACGTAGGTCAAAGTGGTTGTGGCCTAACCAGTATAACTCTCGGTGTACACTTCAGTGATATTTCTCCTTACTCCTTACTGTTTTAATTTCATTGTCAAGTTTTATATTTCTGAAGAAATTTTAGTATCACCCAATTCACCCTCCTCTTGGGTGAAACACTTGCTCTAACATTTGGTATCAGAGCGTAGGTCTTCTTGTTAAGGTTTAACAGCCTAAGAAGGATCCAATGGCAAGCATAGGTGAAGGAATTCTTCCCGACGGAGCATCCATCACTAGACCTCCAGGTTTCAGTGGCGAACACTTTTCTTTCTGGAAAGCAAAGTTTAGAGTATTCGTGATGGCTACTGAATATGGGCTATGGGATGTGATTGAGAGTGGAAACTATCAACCTACAAAGATTGTAGATTCTCAGAAAATTCCCAAGACACCAGCAGAATATGATGAGAATGACAAGAAACTTATCACTCTCAACAGCAAGGCAATTCTGATGTTACAAAGTGCTTTGAGTCAGAGTGAATATTTCAGAATTTGCACATTCCCAACAGCAAACAAAATGTGGGAAGCTCTGGAAATCGCCCATGAAGGAACTTCGGGAATAAAGGAGAATCGAATCAACACCTTGATCACTGAATTCGATCTACTTCGAATGAAATCAGGTGAGTCAATTTCTGAATTTGAACTTAGATATACTCATCTTGTTAATCAACTTGCAGAACTTGGTAAAGTCTATGATCAAAATACCCAAGTACGAAAGATTTTGAATATTCTTTCTAAAGAGTGGGAGGCCAAAGTCACTGTGATAGAAGAGGCAAAAGGAGAATCAATGAGATCAGTTGCTTCTCTATTTGGAAGCCTTTCTGAATATGAAAGCAAATTAAAGTTCAAACGGGAACTAGATGACATCGGTGACAAAAGAAAGAAAGGTCTAGCACTAAAAGCGAAAGAAGAAAATCAAGATGAGGATGAGGAGTTTGATGATGATGAAATAGGCTTAATCATAAAACGATTCAGAAAGTTCTGCAAGAAAGGTCAAGGCTTCAAACATTTTCAAAAAGGTGGAACTAGCAACAAAGATCATATCATTTGCTACGAATGTGGAAAACTAGGACATATCAAATCAGAATGTCCAGAACTAAATCAAAAGAGCAAAGAAAAGAGAAAAGGAAAATTCTTTAACAAAAAGAAGGCCTTTGTATCTGCTATATGGGGAGATAGTTCCTTTAACTAAGAAAGTGATGAAGAAGAAGTAGCCAATATATGTCTTGTTGCTCAAGAAGAAACAGAAGAAGAGATATGTCTCAAAGCATCCAAAAACAACAAGTGGTACATAGACAGTGGATGCTCTAGACATATGACCGGGGATTTCGAAAGTTTTACCACATTGCAACCTAAGGAAGGTGGCAAGGTAAAATTTGGAGGAAATCAATCCGGAAAGATTGCAGGAATTGGTGAAATCAAAAATGACAAAGGAATACAAGTCAAAGATGTATATTATGTTGAAGGCTTGTGTCATAATTTGCTGAGTGTAAGTCAAAGTGCAGATAAAGACAACTGGATAATATTTGATTCAGAGGAATGTCTGATTGTCAACAAGGAAGACTTACAACTTGATAAGAAAAATATCAAGGCAAAACTCAGAGCTAAAAGGGAAGGTAACTGTTATACTCTAGATATTAGTAGAAATGAATCTGAAAATTGTTTTCTGAGTAATGCCGATGAAAGTTGGCTATGGCATAAGAGATTGGCTCATGTCAATATGCATCAACTAGGTAAACTACTCAAAAAGGATTTAGTTCTTGGATTACCCAAAGTAAATTTCAAAAATGACTTGATTTGTGATGCATGTCAAAAGGGTAAACAAACTAAATCATCTTTCAAATTGAAAAATGAGATTTCAACAAATAGACCACTACAATTATTACATATGGATTTAGTTGGTCCAGCAAGAGTAAAAAGTCTTGGTGGTAACTTATATTCATTGGTCATTGTTGATGACTTCTCTAGATTTACATGGGTTATTTTTCTATCATCAAAGGATGAGACCTTTGAAGAATTTATTGTCTTTGCCAAGAAAGTGCAAAATGAGAAAGATATGTCCATTGCAGGTATTAGGACCGATCATGGTGGAGAATTTGAAAATCAAGCCTTTGAAGAATATTGTGATACTAATGGTATTGATCACAATTTCTCTGCTCCAAGGACACCTTAACAAAATGGAGTCGTGGAACGAAAGAATAGAGTGCTAACTGAAATAGCTAGAGCAATGTTAAATGAAAAGAATGTGTCTCAAGTATTTTGGGCTGATGCTATGAGTACAGCATGCTACATTTCAAATAGAGCATATATCAGAACAAAACTTGGAAAGACACCATACGAGCTATACAAAGGAAGAAAGCCAAACATTGCTCATCTACACATCTTCGGTTGTAAGTGTTTCATTCATAATAATGGTAAAGATAACTTAGGAAAGTCTGATTCTAAAACTGATGAAGGAATTTTCCTAGGATATTCTAATCGAAGTAAAGCATATAGAGTTTTTAATAAAAGAACATATGTTATTGAAGAATCAATTCATATTGTATTTGATGAATTTGAATCCTCTGACAAAACCATTGATGAAGAACAGGAAGTTGTTTTAAATCAAGAAAATGGTCAATCTATTTCTAAGTCTTTTATTCCAGAAGTTGATGAAACTAAGGAAGAAGAGCAACCACTAAGTCAACCTAAAGCCTGGAAATACAATAGAAGTCATCCCTTAGATCAAGTCATAGGAGATGTGAATGAAGGGATCAAAACTAGAAATAGAATTTTCAATGAAGTAAGTTTCTCTGCATTCATTTCTGAGATTGAACCTTCTAACATTGATGAAGCCCTATCAGACAATGATTGGGTTATAGCAATGCAAGAAGAACTAAATCAATTTGAGAGAAATCAAGTTTGGGATTTGGTACCCCGACCCAAGGATCATCCGATCATTGGAACTAAATGGGTATTCAAGAACAAACTCGATGAATCTGCAATTATTGTTAGAAACAAAACAAGGTTGGTGACCAAAGGCTATAATCAGGAAGAAGGGATTGATTATAAGGAAACGTATGCTCTAGTGGCTAGATTGGAAGCTATACGTGTACTCTTAGCCTTTGCATGCATCAAAGGATTCAAACTCTATCAAATGGATGTTAATAGTGCATTTTTAAATGGCTACATCATGGAAGAAGTGTATGTAGAACAACCTCCAGGTTTTGAGGATATTACTAAACCTGACCATGTTTTCAAACTCAAAAAGGCTTTATATGGTTTAAAACAAGCTCCTAGAGCCTGGTATGAAAGGCTCAGTAAGTTTCTTATTGATCAAGGTTTTGTAAGGGGAAAAGTTGATACAACACTCTTCATAAAACGAAATCACAACGATATTTTAATTGTTCAAATATATGTTGATGATATTGTTTTCGGTGCTACTAATGAATCTCTGTGTAAGGAATTTTTTGAGATAATGCAGGGAGAATTTGAGATGTCAATGATGGGAGAATTGAATTTCTTTCTTGGTTTGCAAATCAAACAAAGAAAGAATGGAATCTTCATATCTCAAACAAAATATTTAAAAGAGCTATTGAAGAAGTATGGAATGGATGAAGCAAATGGCACGGACACACCTATGAGCTCAACTACGTTACTTGATGCTGATGTTAAAGGAAAAGACTATAACATCACGAAATATAGAGGAATGATTGGATCATTACTCTATCTCACGGCAAGCAGACCAGACATCCAATTTAGTGTTGGCATATGTGCAAGATATCAATCAGCACTAAAGGAATCACATGCTGAAACGGTCAAACGAATCTTTAGATACCTTGCTGACACACCCAAATTGGGTCTATGGTATCCCAAAGGAAGAAGTGAATATCTTGTTGCATACTCAGATTCAGATCATGGAGGATACAAGACAGATAGAAAGAGCACCAGCGGACAAGGACAATTTCTTGGAGGATCTCTTGTATCATGGTTTAGCAAGAAACAAAACACGGTGTCTCTTTCATCAACGGAAGCCAAATATGTAGTTGTCTCAAGTTGTTGTGCACAAGTAATATGGTTAAAACAACAACTACAAGATCTTGGTATTTATCTCAAAGAAATACCAATCTATTGTGACAATACTAGCACGATAAGCTTGGCAAAGAATCCAGTTCAACACTCTAGAACCAAGCATATCGATGTCAGACATCACTTCATCAGAGATCATGTTCAAAAGAAAGATATGAAAGTGATATTCATTCCTACTCATCTTCAACTAGCAGATATCTTCACAAAACCTTTTGCAAAAGATCAATTTCTATACATTAGAAGAGAATTGGGAATGGTAAATCCCAATGAGTTATAAGTTATTTCAGCTTTTCATAATATTAGATAAAGTCACCTGATAATGTTTTGATAATCACTAACTTAAGCATCGGAGTATATAGAAACTTGTTTTGCAGGGAGTTTGAAACTCTATTTTTGAGAAACAAAAATAGAGATTATCAGAAGACACCATTACTAGAGTACCAACTTGAAGTAATGACTAACGGAGAAGCAATACCCGAGGACCAACTTGAAGTAAAGTAACACTTTACTCGAGTATGTACTCGAGTAATGGCCCCCAAAACTGGAAGTAATGGATCAAGTTACTTGAAATTTAAATCTAACGGTTCAGTTTCAAAGAAATGAAGAGTCAGAAGTTGAAAAGCAGGTTACCCGAGGTGGGCCTCGAGTAAACTTGAAGCTTACTCGAGGAAGGCCTCGAGTAATGTCGGAGTCCAGATTCTCAAATTGATGAAGAATGACTCAAATCCGATCAAAATGGGTTACAAATGATCGAGGGAACATCCATGGATAATTACTATATTATTCATGCCAGGTATGCAATCTAAATGAATTATTTTAGAATTTTTTCTATATGAACACCCGAGTAAGGCCTCGAGTAACGTCGGGTTCTAGGTCTTTATCTGTAGCAAACTCGGTCGTTTCCATAAAATCTCCTAGAGTAAATCACTATTCTCTCTCACAAAAACTTTTCACAAGTGATTCCTTGCTTCATTTCCGTCAAAACCCAAGAGATTTCAGTTCCAAAAACCTCATATTTTGCCCAGATTCTCAGTGCCCTAACCTGCGACTAGCTCTTTTCTTTTTCTAAGAATTTTAATTTTCAATCCTTCAGAAAGATGAGAACCAAAAACCTTACTCCCATAGATTCCTCTGACTCTCAACAAAACCCTGATCCTCTTTCTTCTCCTCCAAAAAAGAGAAGAAAATTAACTCCGAGATCAAAAGCCAAAATTCATACTCAACCTCAATCTCAACCTAAACCCAAAGGAGTTGTGATTAAAGAGCCTATTGCTACAAGGGCTTAATCTAAAAAGAGTATTTCAACTGGGAAAGGCAAGAGTACCAGAACCTCCACACCTACTCCCTCTGATTCCTCTACCCCCTCTTTCACACCAAAGCTTACCAAAAAGCCAAAGTATGACAAGAATGTGGCTAAAGCTATGGCTGGAATCTTAGATCAAATGGAGAAGGGTCAAACTTCCAAGAAATCCAAATTGCCAGAAGAGGAGATCACCAACCCTCCAAAAGGGTTCAACGTCAACAAATTGGTGGAATCCCCAAAGTACCTATCTCAATTCTCAAGGAGGAAAGTGTGCAAGACACACTATGTGGATCTTAAGCTACTTCAAGAGGTAGTGAAGCATGACCTAAGTCCTTATTTAGATCCATTTATGCCTTGGCTTTCAATTAGATTACCATTTTGTACTAAAGTGATCACACACTTTTATTGTAATCTAGAGATAATAGATGAGCTTAACAGAACCTCAGTTGAGGAAGAAATGACCACCACAGAGAGAGGCCAAAAGATTCTAATTTCACCACCTAGAATTAACTTATGGTTAGGAATAGAGAACCCCCCAGATGATATCTATTCTTAACTTGAGCCAAACCAAATCTTCACTATCCTTAAACCCAGAGAGCTAGTTGGCCCCCTAAATTTTAAACCGAGTGATATGTGTGATCATCACATGGTCCTATGGTACATCTACTCTAGGTCCCTAGTGAACAAAGCCAACAATTACACCCATTTCTCTGATAGGGACTTTAGGTGGTTTGCTTCACTGCTCTTGAAAGAACAAAAAGATCTAGGGGAGTATATCTTCTCTGAGATGAAGAGGTATAAGGTGGATGGGAAGGCTACAACACCAATGCCATATCCTCAGATTGTGTCACTGATCTTGAAAGAGAATAAGATATGGTATTTGGATAGCAAGGAGCCCATTGAGAGGTTGACTCCAGTTGGGAGAAACCAGATAGGGAAATTGAACATTGACATCCCTCTCAAAGGCCCTCTGGAGTCTAGGTCAAAGAAGAAGAGGAAGACCACAGAGGCAGAAACCAATAAGATAGATGACACTCAGTCATCGGCTCCAGCTGCTACCACATCATTGCCATCCTTCCTCAATACCACTCTCCAGCATTTTATGGAAAATATGCTGAGAGGTTTCCATGTGGATATCGCCAACACGAATGTCGAACTAATAACCTACATGAATACCAAGATAGGAGAGTTAGTTGAGAGAATGGACAAGAGGCATGAGGAGTTGCTAGCAGAGCAACGTGCTCAGGGTGAGACTTTGAGATTGATTTTGGCACGACTGGACTCTTTAGGTCCCGGACCTTCTACCGGTCCATCTTTTTCTGCACCACCACCACCACCTCCAGTGAACCCTCCTTCTGACACTCTTATCACTGAGGATGAACCATCTACCCCTCTGGTATCTAGTCCACCTGAGCTTTAAGCCAAAGACATCCTTTACTCAGTGGATAACCCAGAAACCAACGAGACCATACACATCACCATTGATGATTCCCCTCCAAAACCTCAGCCAGAAACCGCTCCTAAACTGATTCTATCACCTACCCAAACTGAGGAAATATCTCCTTCTTCCTCCTCTGAACATCTCACTCCTGTGATGGATACCCCTCCAGAAGCTGAGACCACTATGGTTATTTTCCAACCCTCTCCTATTCCTCCCAGCGATGACATCCAAATCCCTCCAGTTCATCTGCCTGACCCAGTCCCCTCTAGCTCATTTGATTCTTCGGGTTCAGAAGAATCTATGGTACTTCCTGTGACACCCATTTCCATGGTCAAGCCTCCTAGCCCTCCACTTGATTGATGAAGACAAAAAGGGGGAGAAGAGCTTGAAAGAGATTTTGTGGAAGTGTCTGAGCTTATTTTGGGGTATTTGGTAGCTTATTTTGGGGTATTTGGTTGTATATGGGTTTTAGGGAGCATTTTGAATCTTTTGAACTTTATCTTGTAATTTGAAAATTTTAAGTTTAATGCAAGTGTGTTTAAGTTATGATTTCATTTTAAGTTCATTTAAGCTTTGAATTATGATACATTGTTGGACTAATGAAATTGTTTTGTATGTAAGGTGTATGCTATGAATCCAAACTTAATGAGACATATTTAATTAAGAATTCAATTTGAAAAACCATGTTCAAAATTACCAAGTTTTGTCATCATCAAAAAGGGGGAGAATGTTAGATCTCATGTTTTGATGATAACAAAAGAATGGTATGAAAAAGAATTGTTTAATAAATAAGTTTGAACAAAGTAATAACAGGATAAGCATCACTTGAAGTAAGCATTGGAGTAATGAAGAAAGGCTAAGAGAAAAAGCTGAGAAACTTGATTAGAAGCAAGTTTTCTAAAGTATTACTCGAGTAGGTACCCGAGTAATGAGACAAAACTTGAAGTACCCAGAGATAACTTCCAGTAACCTGCCAATGTTACTCAAGTAGGTACTCGAGTAATAGTGTAAGTATTTTCAAGTTGCTCTCGGCCTGCCAATGTTACTCGAGGAGCTACTCGAGTAACCAGGTAAAAACTTGCAGTTGCTCTCGGCCTGCCAATGTTACTCGAGGAGTTACTCGAGTAACCATGTAAAAAATTTTCAAGTTACTCTCAGCCTGCCAATGTTACTCGAGGAGCTACTCGAGTAACTCTGTTTCTGAAATTGTGGAGCTCTCGGCACTTTGTACTACTGCCAATGTTACTCGAGTAGCTACTCGAGTAACACACTGAAGTAAGTGAAAACTTGAAGGTGGTACCCGATTAACGTGATATAATTTTATCTCATTTTCCTCGCAAGTATTTAATGTTCTATTTTAAGTAGATTCCTCGAGTAGGTACCTGAGTATGCAGAAATATTTTCAAGGAAAACCTCAAGTCATTACCCGAGTAAGTGGTGACCAAAGAGTAAGTTTACTCGAGTAAGCACTCTAGTAACAAGGTAAGTGCTCTCGGCCTTAAGATCCTGCCAACATTACTGGAGTAAAGCATTGAGTGACCAAAAGTTTATTTGGAGGTTTACTCGAGTTGGTACCCGAGTAACTCATAAAGTTGTAAGTACATTACTCAAGTAGGTACCCAAGTAAACATATATTTCCAAAGGTTTGAAAATTGGTTATTCCATGCACTACCCGAGTAATCTTGTATTTATTCATTGACTTGCAGTTGATCAAAGATTTCCCGATGATACTCGAGTAAGTACTCGAGTAAACTTCAAGTAATACTCGAGTAGCTACTCGAGTAAGCAAACCCAGAAATCCAGAAATCATTCAAACGTTCATTGATTTGTTTCCTATATGATTAATATTTCATTGTATTAGTATTCTAAGCCTATTTACAGATGAACAATGAAGAAATCATGTCAAGTAATAGAAGTCAAATGAAACGTTCAAATGCCAACCACCGCCAACGGATATTTTTCAAAAACTGGAAAAGTCAATAGTGGCTGCGCACTCTCAAACGGATGAAAGAAAATGTTCCAACGGTCATCACCAACATATCTATATATATGGGAACATCCAAACAGAAAAAAACAAGAACATACACAAACGTATCATCAAGTTCATTGCTCTGTTTTCATGTTGTAATTATATTTCTATGCTTCAGTGATTCTCATTTACTCTGTAAGAGAGATATTTCATTCAAACTCAATATTTGTTATTGAGATAACTTGAGGTTGTGGAACCTTGAGTTGGGATTAGATTACAACTTGTAAGGGGGAGCGAGTCTCCAGGTGAAGGAACTTGATTGTACTGAGGTGCCAAGAACCCACTGAATCTTGAAAGTTATAGTGAAACTCTCAGAGAAGCTCTGAGGACTGGACGTAGGTCAAAGTGGTTGTGGCCGAACTAGTATAACTCTCGGTGTACACTTCGGTGATATTTCTCCTTACTCCTTACTGTTTTAATTTCATTGTCAAGTTTTATATTTCTGAAGAAATTTTAGTATCACCCAATTCACCCCCCTCTTGGGTGAAACGCTTGCTCTAACACAAGTTACTCCCCACTGTCAGAACCTTGCATTCTTAAGAGATGTGTAGATGATGTATCGACTCCAGGATAATATGGAGGTGGATTTTACTGATGATTTTTAGGCTTATACCACAATGGATATCTTCCCAAATACAACGTAATGGAATAGACAGAAGATCAATATTATAGAAATGAATCCGAGCGGGAACATCTGGGCATTCCAAGATCATATGACTAGGCTAGTAGAGAGATATATGTACGTAGATTGATGTGAGACCTAGGTGGTATATTTTGGTGATCAGAGGAGACTGACACGTATTTTACGAAAAGGGCAGTCATATGGAACAGATGAACAGAAGAATACAGAGCCAGAGTTAGTATTTTGAGAGGATACATAGAGAGTTAATTGTGCTCAACCCAGGGTAATCCTAAGATGGGTGACCCCCTGGGAAGTTGCATGTAACTTAGGGGTTTTGTAAATTAAAAGGACAAGTATGTCATGTACAGTAGTTTATAGGTTGTATGATATTTCTATCTTTTTGTAACTACTGTAAATATGTGATGTATATTACATATGACATATCTGTGTACCCTGACTTTCATGAAATGACAAGAATGCCCTTGCTCTTGTGTGAAATTTATTTCTTCTCTATTTTTCATGTAGAGTGAATTGTAGAAATGATGCGCGGTAGGCCACGGGTTAGAGAACGAGGATGAAGTTGGAATGGAGGTAAAGCTTTAAATAATGATAAGAAAGATGAGGGTCCTAGACCAGGTCCATTCCAACAGTAAATTTTGAATATGCTTAATTAGCAGCAAGTTACAATGACTGAAATCAAAGGAGAGTTGAGGGAAGTATAGCTTAGGCAAGATCACCTAGAAGACCGCCTAGAAGAGTTGGTTAGTGGGAGTAGTAAGGAAGAACTACATGAAGAATCCCCACCAGAGGATATTTTACCAGAGCCCAAAGCAGACATCCATAGTTGAGCAAGTTCTACAAATAACAGCCTCCTATATTCCAAGGAAAGTTTGACCCACAAACTGCGGAGGATTGGTTGTCCCATTTGGAGAAAATTTTTAATATGCTGTGGTGCCAGGATGATATCAAAGCCCTATTAGCCATTTACAAGCTGGAGGGTGATGCTGATCGGTGGTGGAAAAACATAGAGCTTATGTTGAGGGGAAGGAATTTTCCAATCACCTGGAAATTATTCTAATAGTAGTTTAATGAGAAATATTTTCCCCTATCCGTCAGGAGTGAGAAAGAAAAAAAGTGTCTGAGCATTCGACAACAAGAACGGGAGAGCTTTGATGTTTATCTAGCTCGATACATTTGGTTATCTCGATATTCAAAATACCTCAAGCTTCACAATAATGAAAAATGGAGTGCTGACATGATGATTAAGGGGCTGAGACCAGAGATGAAAGAAAAATTAATTTCACAGCATTTCACTGAGTTTAGGAAAGTAGTGGAAGAATTTTGTTACATCGAGAAATGTATGTTGAGTTTGGCCGCTATAGACAGTAACAAGGGTGCTTCTGGAAGTGGTGGTTTATCACAGAAGCAAAAAGATAAGGGTGGACCTTCTAGGGGTGATAATAAGAGGCCTAATCAGGTAGGAGGTTGTGGAAGCCAGGGTCCCTCTGGGAGTAGAACATGTTGGCATTGCCGCAAATTGTTCCATCCTGGCAAGACTTGTAGTGGAGCCCTATTGAGAATGGATCCTAGCAAACTACTAACTTGTTTTAATTATAGTAAACCGGGGCATATGTCCAAAGATTGCCCACAGAAATGTCAACTGGAGGAGTCAAGGCCTAAGGTTCTAGGCAGGGTCTATACGCTGACACAGGAAGAAGCCAGAAAGTCTTCAGAATTGATTCAAGGTATAATTTCTCTCAATAGCAGTCTAGTGCATGTCATGTATGAGTCGAGCGCTAGCCATTCATTTATGGCATATGACTGCGTGAGGTGGTTGAATTTGCATATGCATAAATTTCTATATGAGTTAGCTGTATCTACGCCCACGGGAACTCAAATTGTTATAGATGATGTTTGTGTGAATTGCATGGTAAATGCCGAAGGGCATGAGTTGACCATAGATGTTATCTGTGTGCCACTGTAAGGGTTAGATGTAATTTTGGCAATTGACTGGTTGATATCCAATGGTGTATTGCTGGATCGCAAAGCAAAGAGGGTGATATATCTTCATTCACAACCACGGGTTGACACCAAAATCACTCTTAACCTTCTATCTGCAGCTAAGGTTGAGAGATGTTTACAAAAAGGTTGTCAAGGGTATATGGTGTTTTGCTCGGTGCAGTCAGAGGCCGGTGTAGCCTTAAAAAGTATCCTGTAGTGAATTAGTTTCTTAATATGTTTCCAAAGGATATCATATATTACCTCCTGATAGAGAAGTAAAGTTCCTGATTGATCTTAGGCCTAGAGTGGGTCCAATATCTAAAGCCCCATACCAAATGGCTCCAAGTAAAATGGTAGAACTAAAGAAGCAGATTGAGGAGCTACTCAAGAAAGGGTTCATTCAACCTAACATTTCACTATGGGGTGCTCCAGTGCTCTTTGTTTGGAAGAAGGAAGGAAGCCTGTGTCTCTATATCACCTATTGAGAGCTGAACAAGGTGACCGTCAAGAACAAGTATCCACTCCCTAGAATTAATGATTTGCTTGATCAGTTATCCAGTTCCTGTATATTGTAGAGGACTGATTTATGATCGGGATACCACCAGCTGAAAGTTAAAGCAGAGGATGTGTCAAAAATTGGTTTCAGAACTAGATATAGCCATTACAAGTTCCTTGTAATGCCATTTGGTCTGACTAATGCCCCTGCAGTGTTCACGGACTATATAAATCAAATCTTTCGCTGTACCTGGACCAGTTCGTAGTAGTCTTCATTGATGATATTCTAGTCTATTCACGAAGTAAGGTCGAACAAGAGCAGCATCTGAAAATAGTATTGAACATATTGAGGGACAAGCAACTCTATACCAAGCTGAGAAACTGTGAATTTGGGCTTTCAGAGGTAAATTTTCTAGGCCATATTGTCTCGAGTAAGGGGTCTCTGTTGATCTTAGTAAGGTAGAAGAAGTACTGAGCTGGAAAAAGCCAGAGACGTATTTGAAGTGCGCAGTTTTCTGGGTCTAGCTGGGTATTACAGAAAGTTTATACAGAACTTCTCCAGAATTGCATTGAATTTGACAAAATTGACGCAGAAAACTCAACATTTTGTGTGGTACAAGAATTGTGAATAGAGCCTCACGGAGTTGAAGCAGAGGTTGACTATAGCACTAGTGTCGATGATCCCAGATCCATAGTTTACGTATGTTGTGTGTATACAGATGCTAGTATGTATGGATTGGGATGTGTATTGATACAGCATGGTTAAGTGGTGGCATACACATCTCGTCAGCTGAAACCTCATGAATTAAACTATCCTACCCACGATCTTGAGTTGGCAGCGATTGTGTTTGCTCTGAAAATCTAGAGACATTATCTCTATGGTATGATCGTAGAGCTGTATTGCGACCATAAGAGCTTGAAATATTTGTATGACCAGAAAAAGCTGAACATAAGACAGCATAGGTGGATAGAGTTCCTAAGAGATTATAATTTTGAAATCAAATATCATCCTGAAAAGGCTAATGTTGTTGCTGACGCATTGAGCCATAAATCTGTGCAGGTGGCAGCCATGATGATTCATGAGCAGAAACTGATCTAGGCATTCAGAGATATCAATCTATGTAGCCAGATTCTGATGAATAGTGGAGTCAGTAAAGTGTATAATGATTTAAGAGTAGTGATTGAAGAAGCATAGCTTTAGGATAGATGAGCATTGTCTATCAGAGGTATGATTGATAGAGGTGAAACTCAGGAATACGACTTGTCACCTAACGGATTAGTCAGGTACAAGAAGTGAATTTATGTACCACCGTAACCATTACTAAAATGGCAAATCCTAGAAGAGGCACATAAGATTAAACATACTCTGCACCCAAGAGCTACAAAAATGTACCATGACTTGAAATTCTAATACTAGTGGCCAGGGATGAAAAAGGAGGTAACTAAGTTTGTCGCTCGTCATCTAACATGTCAGAAAGTGAAAGTTGAACATTAGCAACCATCAAGACTGCTGGAAAACCCTAAAATTTCTGAGTAGAAGTAGGAAAGCATTACTATGGATTTCATGACAGGGTTACCCAAGGTCAAAAACCATGACGCTATATAGGTGATAGTCGATGATTCATAAAAACATCCCACTTCTTACCTATTATCATCCACTATTCTCCTAACAGATTGGTAGAGACCTATATTAAGGAGATTGTGAGGTTACATGGTACTCTGAAGAACATCATCTTAGATCAAGATTCCTGATTCACTTCCAAGTTTTAGAAGGCAGTTCATGAAGCTTCGGGTACCAAGCCCCTATTCAACATGGCATATCATCCTCAAATAGATGGGCAGACGGAGCAAACCATACAAATACTTGAGGATATGCTGATGATGTGTGCACTTGATTTTAAAGGTAGCTGGGACAAATTCCTTCTATTGGCAGAGTTTGCCTAAAATAATAGTTATCATTTGAGTATTCAAATGACTCCATACAAGGCAATATATGGAGGAAGTGTCAATTACCCTTATGCTGGACAGAGTTTTCAAAGAGGCACTTACTTAGGCCAGATATTGTTGATCAGACAACAGAGCAAATAAAATTGATTAAATTGAGATAGCTGATTGCTTAGAGCCGACAGAAGAATTATGCTGATAAGAGACGAAAGCCTCTAGAATTTGAAGTCAGTGACTAAGTATTCATGAAAGTATCACTGGTCATAGGTATTAGCAAAGCATTAAAAGTGAGAAAGCTACATCTAGGGTACATTAGACCGTTCGAGATCTTGGTGAAGATTGGGCCAATAGCATACCGTATTGCTTTGCCACCAAATCTGAGCAAACTACATACATGTTTGCCAACTGAAAAAGTATCAACCCAATCCAGATCATGTAATTGAGTATGAAGACATGGAAATGTGCGACCATTTGACTTATGAGGTCACACCTGATCAAACATTGATCAGCAGGAAAAGCAGATTAAAAGTAAGAGCATTCTATTCATCAAGATTGTCTGGAAAGGGTTATCTCCTAGAAAGGCAACATGGGAAACAGAAGAAAGTATGAGGAAATGTTACCTAGAATTTATGGTTGTACAAGTGCAGCAAATTTCAGGGATGAAATTTATTTAAGTGAGGGAGAACTGTAATACCCCAAATTTTATTCACCAAGAATGTATTGTAAATATGTAAGATATTCAATAAAATGGTGAATATTCAATGCCATGGGAATTGAATATTGGAAATAGAAAGGTGAATAGTGATTCTAGTGAAATCACCTGTGAGGTAATGAGATTGTCATGTGGTTTTGGCCAAAGCATTTAATTGAGTATGAAGAAGTGGAAATGCCCGATGATTTGACTTATAAGGTCACACCTGATCGGACATTGATCAATAGGAAAAGTAGCTCAGAAGTAAGAGCATTCGATTCGTCAAGATTGTCTGGAAAGGGTTATCTTCTAAAAAGGCAACATGGGAAACAGAAGAAAGTATGAGGAAATGTTACCCAGAATTTATGGCTGTACAAGTGTAGCAAATTTCAGGGACGAAATTTATTTAAGTGGGGGAGAACTGTAACACCCCAAATTTTATTCACCAAGAATGTATTGTAAATATGTAAGATATTCAATAAAATGGTGAATATTCAATGCCATGGGAATTGAATATTGGCAATAGAAAGGTGAATAGTGCTTCTAGTGAAATCACCTGTGAGGTAATGAGATTGTCATGTGGTTTTGGTCAAAGCATTTAATTGAGTATGAAGAAGTGGAAATGCACGATGATTTGACTATAAGGTCACACCTGATTGGACATTGCTCAATAGGAAAAGCAGCTCAGAAGTAAGAGTATTCAATTCGTCAAGATTGTCTGGAAAGGGTTATCTCCTAGAGAGGCAACATGGAAAACAGAAGAAAGTATGAGGAAATGTTAGCCAAAATTAATGGCTGTACAAGTGTAGCGAATTTCAGGGATGAAATTTATTTAAGTGGGGGAGAACTGTAACACCCCAAATTTTATTCACCAAGAATGTATTGTAAATATGTAAGATATTCAATAAAATGGTGAATATTCAATGCCATGGGAATTGAATATTGGAAATAGAAAGTTAAATAGTGCTTCTAGTGAAATCGCCTGTGAGGCAATGAGATTGTCATGTGGTTTTGGATGACTAAACGATGACAAAAATTTATAAAATTTTTTAGAATGAAAGAGACATTGTAAGCTTTAATTTGATAGGTCATATGACTCAAGTAGAGCTATATACAAAAAGTTATGAATTGTTGAAGGCAGCCCAGAAAAACTATGGATTTTCTAGAACAGCATCCAAAGAAATTAATTCTGGGAATTTTGTGCTTACAATTGGTAAAAGAGTATATGTTTCCTTGAAACTAGACTTAATAAGGTTTCTATAGCCTTTGAAATCACTCCAAAATGATGTCTACAAATTTAGTTATGATGTTTCAAAGTTTGGGCAGAAAATTTGTCAAAAATTCAAAAATGAAGAAAAATGTAATGGCAAACTTGTAATTTGGCCAAACAAGGATAAAACTAATTATTTTTCAATTAATTAAGGTTAAATTCAATTAATGGAAAAAAATAAAGAGGAAATATATATGTGGAATATTTTGGTCAAATAAATGTGAATTTGTGGAAAATTAGATCAAAAGTGAAAATTTGACTAAAATTATGACTTAAAGTGTACACGTAATGGGAACAAGTTATGAAGCCAATTTATACATGGAAGAAGGACCCTTGGGATGCTATCCCCTTAATATAATAAATCTATATGTTGGAGGAGCCAAGCCAAGCCAAGGAGATTCCTAGCTTTTCTCACAATTCATTGTTCATATGAACAGTGCAACTTACATGTGGCTTCGTGTCAATACTGCACTTCAAGATATGGCTCTGTTGCTCGGTTATTCATTTACCGTGTCTCAGTTTGTGATGGGAAGCATGTGGGTGGGTGAGTCACAATCAATATCATCATCTTTCATTGTTCCTCTCTATTACTCTTCCACCATAGTCATTGTTCCTAAGCAATTAATGGCAACGATTTTCTCTGCCACCACCATTCACTGTTCATACCTAATCAACAGACCAGATTTTCCCTTCACAGATTTTAAAACCTCCCGCCTTTTCCTACTTTTACAACTTCTTTCTAATTTTGAAATTTGAAATTCAAACTCTAAAATCATTATAATACTATAGATATAGATTATCTACAAAATCCAAGAAGGCGCTTACAGACTCTCAGCATCTTGCCTCCACTACTACTCTGCATCTTCTTCTTCTTCCTCATCCCCAGTTTCTTCCTCCATTAAATTATCCTTCACCGACGATGATCTTCTCATTGAGAACGCCCTCTTCGTCATACCCTAAATTCTCATCGCTGATGATGAAGACACCGACACGCTTCGACCTAGAACTACAAAAAATATATCTCCATCTCGATGCTCATCAACAACTTCGCCACCCTCATCTTCTTCTTCCACTTTCTCATGTGACAATTTTTGTGACTTTTCCTCTCAACACCCTTCTTCATCTTCACTGATGGAATTTTCTTCAACTTTCAAAGCCTCCTTCATCTTTTTCTATTTCTATAGGTGACGGAGGAGGAAGAGATGAACAACCACCACTAAGGAAGAAAGCAAGAACTACTGTTAGTCTGTTTTCCTTTCTACCCTGCTTTTGGTTTTATCTTTTTTCATTTATTTAATCAATGCAACAGGCAGGAATGTGGCAGCGAACGTAAAAGATAGAAACGACACTGGAATTTGCAAAACACAGCAATGAATTTTGGTCTGCCATGGTAAGAGAGAGATCGACAGTCCCAAGTCCAGCCCTTCCTACTCCCTCCGCGAATTAAGGTATCTCGCTGCGACTCTGTTCTACTTCTGATGTGTCTCTGGTGTTGTGTCTCTCCGTATAAGGTGTGGAAGGTGATACATGTGTAGAGATCGGAGAGGGAAAGTGATAGTGGTGATGGAGATGATAAAAAGTGAGCCTGGTTCATCCTCTCTCGCGGTGACTCTATCTCTCACCGATCTCTGAAACTCAAACTCACTGAAGTTCGACGGCGTGGTGAGAGTGAAAGGATGATGGTGGTGGTGAAGAAAGTGGAGGTAATGTTGATGGAAGTGAGTCAGTGTGTCAGTGATTTATGCTTTAGTTTCTAAGCCTGAATCAACCGATATGAAGTCCTAAAAAAATATAGTAGCCACTTGCATTTTTTTAATTATCACCTTCTGCTTTTTCTTTATGCTTTAGTTTTTAAATCGTTTAATGATAGTGTCATATTCTTCTTATTTTTTTTCTATTCATCACATCATCTTCATATCGCTTTTCGGTCCACCATTTCTCTGTCCTCTCACACTTCTTTAAAACTCACATGCTCTTGTCTATTCCACATACTGTGCCTTTTTTTTCTCTTTATGTAATCTTACCTACATCCAACACTTTTTTTGGTTATTCCCTTGATGACTATGGCTTTCCATATATGTACCAGGTCTAAAGCAAAATCCTGGATCTTCTTTCTAGGATGCTTTGTCAGAACTCTCAGATGTTTGCCAACTTGGGTTGATAGCTGAATTTCATAATTGACAGGAAATTTCTTGAGCAGCCTCAACACATCAAGGCATCAATTTTCTTCGTGTCATACAGTCGCATCAATTCTTTCTCCATCATTGAATCCTAAAATTAACATATTGCATTGAAGTATGATTAATATAAATGTAAAATATTTTGTTGATTTTTTTGGTTTAACTTCTGTTTATTCTAATGTTAAACAAATTATATTATTTCCTGTCCCAAGGATTTGGTATAAAATCTAAACATTTTTCTTGGCTTCATTAGACTTTTGTAGATGTTTCCTTTTAAAAGATGTATATGGCAATATGGGCGATAACTTTATAGGAGGGAGGACTTTTTTTAAGAAAATATGAAGAAGAAAGTTGAGGGGAGGGAGGATGAATCCATATGTGTTCCAAGCACACGCTACATAAATGAAGCTCAGGTAAATGTGTAAATAAAATGAAGTACAGGGAATGGCGTGGTTAATAGGATAAAAAATTTAACAGAAAACTCCATCCTCCACGTGACTCTCTACATAAATTTTTTGTGATTATTAAGAGAAGAAATCACAATATATTTTCATTTAATTCCTTATTAGATTTAAAAAATAAGAGAACAACAAATAGTGCAATAAATGATGATCAATTAAAGGAGACTCGTTAACATTACCATTTGCATGAAATAAAGTGGCGTGATGCTGTTTGTGGGGTTATAAATTATGTTATGATTGTTTTATTTTGAAATAGGAGCTTTACATATAAAAGAGATATATAATTCTATGAATATGCCAACTAATCTCATAAAGCAAAGAGAAATATAATATAACAAATTGCATGACTTGATGAGGGAATTTAAATTGTACCCCTACTTTTTCGACAAAAAAAAAAAAATTGTGCCCTTACTTTCGTTGAGAGAGATTTAATATTCTATAGAAAAGTAGATCTTCAAAACAGCATCGATATCAATTGTGCTCCATGCATCTACCATAATTATCTCATTTTTGGGTAGTTTTACGTAGCTTTATTTTCTCTTAAACTTCTTTATAGAACCTTTAAAGATAAACCATCTAGTGCACACATTCATTAGATATCTTCTTCAATTGACTTTGATTAGCTAAATGTGTTTTGATCATCACAAGGTTTATCACGTCAATTGGGTGAACAGGTCTCACCTTTTTGCAGTGTGAATTTTATTTTAAGCAATGCCAATAAACTTAGCTTTAGAACTATAAAGGCTGATTTATTTTTTCTCTTCTCTCAATTGTGGCTTAAACATTCCTATGCATGTTTCATGAAATTTTAATTTATCACGTAAGGACATGTAAGGATAAATTGTTGTTATGATGTGGCGATTTGATGACATGTTTGATTATGAAATATTTTTTGTGGGATATATTGTTGTTAGGATGTAGTGATTTCTTGTCATATCTTTGAATATGAAATATTTTTTGTGAGGAAGTTGAGTTTTTTTTTTTTTTTGCAATTAAAATGAAATAATTCCAAATTTACAAGTGCAAAGAAGAATAGAAATATTGTTTTATAATATATACAAACAGATATTTAAGAACTGTGATGCATTATTCTATTAAGTTGTACTAATTTTAAAGTTTTATGAAGAAGAATTTATTATTGCTAATTATAATGTAGCTATAGTTATTATTGTTCAAATAATATTCTATTAGATCTTTTTAATAAAAATAGGAATGTTGTCAAAGTATGAATTAAAAAGAATTGAAGAAAAAGAAATGCAAAAAATAGTTCCATATGGACAAGCTCCCATGCAAAATTTAATGTTAACCACTTTAGCTTTCATTATAAGATATTATTTATGATTAGAAATTCATAATTGTTTTCTTACCTGCAATTAAGACAAATTTTAATAACAAACTACATATGGAATTTGAGATATCTATTTGGCATAGAAAATGTAAACGTATTACTCTGAGATTTGTGAACTGAATTGAGTTAGGTTAATGCAAAATTTAGTTCTTGGAAAAACAATTATTCTACTTTCTGCCATATCAAAAAAAAGAAAGAAAGGACAATCAAATAAGTCATGTTGATTTGATATCTATAAAAGCCTACTTTTAAATAATTATAATCAATTGCTTTTGTTTAAAAAAAATTATACTAAAATAATTAGAACCAATTTACATATATTGTAGACATATTGATTTATCAAATTGAACCTATGGACATATATTCATCCAATGTTATCTTTATTGTCATACAAATTGTTTATACTTCAGCAAACTGAAGAAGCTATTGTATATGTTTTTATTTAAATTTAAGTTGCGTTGTTTTATGTTAAGAACCAAATAAGTATCATTTGTTGTTAAAGGTGTATTAGATCATGTGATGGATTAATATGGGTTGAAAACAAACGTAACATTGCTTTAATAAAATACTCCCTGCGCAAAGCGCGGGGAAGTAAATGCTAGTTACATGTAACATGAGGGGGAAATAATAGTTGCAGGTTAATTGGGCTCAAGACATCAAGTTACATGAAGTTAGGGAATTATATCATAAAAGCCCAAAATTGGAGTATTAATTAATTAAATAATTATATGATAATTGTAAAACTTATAAAATCATTTTCCATCTCCTTCCTCCTCCCAAAACCGTCACATATCAAGTCTGAGAGAGAGAGAAACTAAATTGTAGAGAGTAAAGGAGCAAGGAAATTTGCAAGGTAAGTCAAAATCCTTTGGTAAATTAACCCCTAATCTGCGTAAACCTTTCTCTAAGCTTGTTCTCTATATGATATAGGGTGTTATTGAAGCAAATTTCAGTGTTAAAGGATTAGGGTTTTCAGTCACAACAGGAAAAAGCCATAAGGAAGAAGAGGTAACTTCCTAAACTTAAATATTCATTGTTCTGGCTGCTGTGAGTGGTTTAATCAGTGGATTTCTGATTAATTTGCTTTGAATGTGAACATTGGAAAAGATGTGCTCTAAATGTTATGCTGCCTAAATTGAGTCTAAATGGTGGTTTTAATGTAATTAAATAGATAATAAAGTGGTTATTAGGAGTAGAAAGGAGCAAGTCTGCGGAGTCGGAATCGGAAACCTCAACTTTTCCTAGGGAACCTCTAGATTTCATCCAGGGTTGTTAGAGGGGTTAGGAGTTGGATTTTCATAAAATTGATAGTTCCATTGTGTTCAGGAGGGAAAATTAGGTAGGGTTACAATTGAACACTTTCCCAAAAAAGCCCTAAGAAGCATAATTACGAAAATGCTACTAAAACACTGAAATAGGGGCTGGCAAGGGCATTCTTGTCTTTTGGCAGTGAATTTGATAATTCTGATTCTGGAAATGAATTCCTTGAACAAAAACATGTTAGAATAACCTAAGTCGAAATTTGAGAAAAGCACGGTCGGACCAGGTATGGCGGGGCCAGGCTAGGCCTGGCCAGGTCCTGAGGGTATTTTGTTAAATTTTCACAATAGGCATATATAATCCCTATAAACACTATTGAAGTGCCTAAAAGAGTACATGAATGGGTTTTAACCTAATTCTTATGCATTTGATATTTTAGGACTGAGTTAGGAGCCTGAGTTTGGTACGTTTTACGATGCGCACGTTTCGAAGCAAGAAAGGGTTAAGGTAGTAACTGTTATCTCTCACATACTATGTGACTATTGATATGTTGTGTGTTATTGTATTTTGTGATATGAACACATGCCAGGGCGAGCGCACATTACCTAGCTTTGTCTGGGATCTAACTGAGGTACACTGGTATTCCTAGCCGTAGTCAAGGACTCAGCTAAGGTACATGTAGGGGTTTCAACTGGATAGTTGGCATTGAGCTTTATGTACACACACAGTATAAAGTGGATTTTCATTTTATATTATATGGTGCATTATATATATTTAATTCTCGCATTTTATATATTTGATGGTATGATGCTACTGGGATTCCTTGGAATCTCACCCCTTTTTATAAATAAAAACGTCTCAACGGGAACCAGCGGCCCTAAAGGAAAGTTGGAGAAACAGAAAACTGATAGGCATGTATCCTGAGACAAAGATAGTGGTTTATAACTGGTGTATTTTGGACATTTTGAACCAATTTGTAAATATTTCCAAATTCTGCTCTGCTGTTTCTTGTATGTAAATAAATGCCTTTATCAATATATTTTTACTTTTCTGTTTGCCGATAGAACTTGGTCTTTGTTACCCTACGCATATCAAAATGAAAACGGGTGTTGGCAAAAAAGTTGCTACCAAGATGCTTCAGATTGCCATAGTCTCTCATCATAGGATCAACTAGCTGACAGTATCACTAAACCCTTTATCACAAACCGTTTCCTTATATAGGATTGAGTCTCAATGTCTGACATGGACTTTTCAACTCGCTGAGGGATGTAAGCAACAGTAATAAAGCTATTGTCATCCAAGATTCAACCATTATTAAAGGCCCAAAACTAGTAGATATTTTATCATACATGTACAGCTAGCCCTATGAAATATTCTAGAATAGCTTCTCACCAAGAATCCATACATTGTATTGCTACTGTTTACAGCATCAAAAGCAATGAATACCAGAATTGTACAGAAACTTTCATCTGCCTGGGGCAATTACAGTGAAATCCCATACAAGAGAAAAAATGAAGAAATGGTCCCTGAAATTATCAGTGTAAGCTCCTCGACTTGTTAATGGATGCTCCTCGACTTATCATTAACAACTTTAGGGACCATTTTTTCATTTTTTCTCTTGTGTGGGACTTCATTGTAATTGTCCTTTTTTTTTCTTATTACTTTTACATTTCCACCGTCTAAAAGATTCAGTGGAGTTCAATTTCATCAATTATTTCCCATAGCCCTGTTAGGTCATCCTTGTTTCAGTGGGAGGGAATTGGATTTTGTTGAATGTAAGAGCTCCAATAAATTTAAAAGAAGAAATAGTGCTCAAACTTTTAGAAAAGTTTAAAAATAGTTGGTCTTATAAGTAATATTTGGTCACATGTGATTCTTAAATAACTAAATAACTATGATAAGTATGGTGTTATAGTCATAATTTATAAGGGTGGACTAAGTATAACCCAATAATTCCATACATGTCCATAGTTATTTTTATTTTGGTTTTCATCCATCCTCTTGCATGTTTAGTATATGATGAATGGTATAGTTTATATAAGGTGGCAATTAACAATTATATTCCTCAACTGATAACACTATATTAATATCCTTTTTTTTTTTTAACAATAGTATATTAATGTCGTTGAAATATGACAAACACTCCACTATTTGGATTACCATGAGTCATGTTTTTTAGTAGTGTGTGAACGAAAAAAGAGGGAAAATTTGGGAAAATTTCTCCTACTAAAAATGTCATTGGTGAGAAAGAAATCAAATGCTCTATGTATATAAAATTTACAAAGTACCAATATTTTAATTTCTTTGTATAAAAATCTATCATGTCTCACTACGAAAACATTCCATGGTGAACTTTTCTCCATTTTTCTCAAAAAAGAATTAGCATTTGTTTTTAGTCAAAAACAAATAATCATTATCAAGTCTAGATTTTTTTTTTATTTTTTTTTATATATTTTGAAGTCGAGATTAAAATTTTAGTAATATATTGTTGTGGGAACACGAGAAATGGATACTTTTTCCCCATCCTTTTTATTTTTCATTTTGTAGGTTCAAATATACCTAATGAAAATAAATTAAAGATGCTAGCAGCTAAAGCATGAATAGTTTATGGATTTTGAATTAATTGATGTCCAACCTATAAGAAATTTTAGACACGTTCGTTTAATGACACTTCTAATATCATGCCTCGCTTTGGGTCTTGTGAAAACAGGGCAATCCTTAACGCTAACTAGCCTGGCGGTTGGGCAGTGGGCAAGCGAACAGCCATCAATGTCATTTCCCCACCAATCAAGAGAAATATCTTCTAATCCAAGGCAAAGGTACAAAAGCACACCCATAAACGCAAGACCGGCATCAAGCGCCCCCGAAAGCACATAGTTTCGGCGCTTCCACCAATCCGGGAAGTACCTATACGCAACAAATCCAGAAAGAAAGCCGACAATGATCCAAGTTGTGTAGTTCACGGCGGTCGCCGGGGGCATCATCCCGGTGGCCCCGAGTAAGACCGGAAGGTTGATGAGCGAAATCCACTCTTGTTGTGGGAAGGCCTTAGCAGCCAACCAAACTAGTAGAGGAGCAATAGCACCTCCCAAGAAGAACCAATTCACTGCCTCATAGTAACCTTCGTCTCCAAAGATCCTACGTGGCCCGATCAAACCCCAAATCACGGAAGCATCGTAGAACACCGTGTCACTCGGACATGTCCACACGGAGGATGTGTCCTCACATATGTCTGGGATTGTTTCCATGAGCCACCATGCTGTCCCCAAGTAGACGATTCCTGAAATTAAGGTTCCCACAACCTGGGCCATGAACATTGATCTAGGTGGGATTTTCATATAGTGCCCTAACTTCAAGTCTTGCAAGAATGTAACTGCTTGTGTCATACTAATGTAGCCATAAACCTTGAAACACATGTTTGCCACTGGATATCCTGGGTAAATATACCCTATTATGTACTCTGTTATAATGTTCAATCCTGGCGTCTGCAAACGAACAAACACAGCGGGTCATTCCAATTTATCACAATAATTGATCTAGTAAATGGCCACTAGCTAATGCCCCACGATCTCTAATACTCTTAGTAATGCCCAAACATCCCAAATGTCTTTTTTCCTTTATTCTCTTCTAATATTATATTTTACATAAAATGGATGACATTTTAATATTATATGAGCAAAAAAAAGGTAAATATTTTTTAAAAAAATTCAAAATAAAAAATAAAAATTGCATAATTTTATAATATTCTTCTTTGAAAAATCGATAAATTACACTATTTTTTATCCATAAGTTATGTAAAACGTCAATAATTTCAGGTAGTATATAATGATGAATAGAAAAAATTAAAAAAAAAAACATTTGGGAAGTTGGGACATTAAAAGGAATGTCAAGGAGTCATTACTATGAGGTCTCAAGAAAGGGATTTAATTACTAAGAAATCTTAATAACAATTAATTAAGGAGCATGTAATAACAAATTTCAGTATATGGATGACAACACCTCACTTATTATTGAGATTTATTGGTAATTAAGTCTATTTCTTAGGACCTTATAATAATTATCATGAACATTAATTAGAGTAGCGTATATAAGAGAGTACTGGGGCATTATTAGAGGCTCCTCACCCACATCATTGATCAATGTGAAATATAGTCATTATTAGTAATGAACCTACTTACTTGATTTGTGATTGCGGTAATTACGCCAATAGGGAGAGTGAACAAGATGGCGATACCACAAGCGAGTAGTACCCCCCACCACGGAAGCTGAAGCTGTTCGTTGTAATACTCACACGAAAATATGGTGGCTGCGGTGGTTACAATCAGTATACTCACGAACCACCACTCAGGTACTTGCTTGTACCTCCTCATCAACTTTGTGTGTATATCCATTTTACTTTTAACCCAACTTGATTTGGTCTGCTCCCATATTTCTCTGTGTCAGATCACATTTACATTATATATGTATATATATAATATTATGTTCATTACTTGAAGATAGAAATCGCCAAATAGACATCTATATATATATGATGCAGTATACATGTAGTCCTACCTGCACTTCAGGCGCGAGAAGAGAAATTGAATCATTTTGTTACAGCAAAGCGATCAAGTAGTCCTAAATGAAAAATCAAGTTGGTATTGCTTTTTCCCGGTGGTGGTGGACCAAGGCAGAGCTTGGCTCTCAATCCTAGAAAGGAGGGGCTGATTACTACATAATGTACACTCTCTCCTCTGTATTTATCATTTTGTTTAATTATCTCTTTTAATTGCATAAGTAAAGAAAAGCAACCCATGTTCTCTAACCCGGACCGGCCCGGCCGAACCGGCCCGGAAACCGGTGACCCGGGCACTAAACCGGTCCGGTTCGGTGACCCGGTCCGGGTCAACTTTTTTATTTTTTTTTTTAATTTTTATTTTTTTAAAAAAAAAATTCCTTTAGAATTTCATACTATAAGCCTAAAATATTCTATTTTTCACCGGTTTGGTCCCGGTTTAGCTCCGGTTTGACTCCGGTTTGACCCACTGACCCTTGACCCAGTACCCCGACCGGTTCACTGACCGGTCCGGGTTTAATTACCTTGAAAGCAACACATATTTTTTATAAGTAACTTTAACTAATTTTGTTAATCTATCCAGATTAGTTAAATAGATATTATAATAAGGATTGGATCGTGATACCTCCCATGAAATAGAGCCACATGTACAATTGTCGCCGTGAGCGCAGCAAAGCCAACACCGTAGGTCATGGCAAAAAACGTGCTGAGATAGAGACGGCCCTGGCGCTCGTAAGCAGCGACGTCGAGTTGAAAATCAGAGTCTACAATGGCTGAGATATTGTATATGAGACCATTTGAGTTAAACATGTCGTCGGAAAATATGGGAAACGTTTTGGCTTTGTACACATTCAGCCAGTAGGAAAGTGGAGTCAAAATGTACATCACAGCAAAGAACCCAACGGCAACATTGGCCGTAGCAAACCATGGACTTGCAAGTGGGCTTCCCAGATAGGCCGATATGGTGGACCAGTCAAGCCCAATTGCTCCGATGCCAAGCCCATCCAGCCCAGACCCAAGCTGTTGAGCAAGAATTGAGTTGGGAAACATCCAACATATCCAAGACAGGGAAGTTAACATTTCAAATAGGTAGCCGGGGAAAACGTAGTAGGCGAAACTGCATAAGAAGGCAATTACAAAGAATTGGGCTCTCGTCAACCCTCCCTTAGGCCGTTCCTCTTTCTCATGCAGGGCCCTGACATAACACGCGTTCCTCTATTATAACTTTTAAACCCACAAAAGGATTATAACTTATAAACCCACAAAAGGGTTTTAATTTATAATAACAAGTATAACATATACGTTTAAGCCTCTAAATTTTTATTAAATTTTAATTCAGTCCCTTTAAATTTTTAAAATGTATTTTAAGCTCCTTAATCTTAATACAGTTAGTTTCATTTAACAGAAAATATTAATTCATGAGATTTATATAGTGATTCTACAATTAAATATTGACAATGCATGCTTATACTCATTTTTATTATCTCAAAATAAAAATAAACCAGCAATTATAAATTTTATTTTAATTTTAATGTTAATTTTTCAATTCATCATTTTTATATTATAAAATTAAAATAAACCTATTGATAAGCATGTTTATTTTAATTTTATATTATAAACATGACTTTAAGAATGTTTTGTCAATATTTAATTGTAGAATCAATATTCTTTGTTAAATTAAACTAACAATGTTAAGATTAAAAGACAACAAATACACATGATAAACTTAAGGGACAAAAATAAAATTTAATGTAAATTTAAAGGAGCAAACATATACCTTTTTTTTATATAGGAAGCAAACTTATAGTTTAACCAAATAAGAATTTAAGACAACTGAAATAGTAATCTAGATAGATTGCCTTTTAGACTGTATCCATGCACAATTATCCCCTGCTTTTACAACTTACAATTACAGCTGGTGTGTGTTTCTGGAAGTGGACAGAACAAGTCCGAGTAGTAAATTATAGTGTTATCCGGTTTTAAATATAAGATAAAATTAATTTTGTTTTGGAGATATTAAAAAAACTAATTAAATTACTTTAAATTATTTATATTTATATTTTTTTCTCTAAGCTAATTAGTTTGACTAATAAACTAATATATAATCTAAAGATACATAACATATGATATGATTAAGTAACTTATTAACTTCCTTAATTTTTTTAAAAAAAGTTAACTTTTTTTTATATTTTAGGGGTAACTCGAGGTGTGTGAAGAGTAACCTGAAGAGAGAAACCTGAACCAAATTTGCTGGCCACCACATTTCTGCTGGTTCCACCAGGTACCTCCTGAATATACCAGCCCATCCAAATCCTAATACCTATAATCAAATATTGAATTAACTACTCGTATATTTAATTTAATGATAAATTAATTCAGTGCTCTTCTTTTGTGGTTTGGAAGTATGTATGAAGTAATTATAATGAAGAAGGAAACCAAACCTGAGTGGTGAGGACAACGAGGAACGAGACGAAGAAGGAGATGTGTCTCTTATAAAACACCTTCACAACGGTAATAACATGGATGGCATAGACGGTGCCGGCACCGGAGTTGGCGAAGATGGTGATGAGAACATGTTCTTTGACATTGAAGGGCCCGGGGTTGAGGGTGAACTCGAAGGGGCTGCCTTGGAAGAAGACTCGGTCGCTGATTTGAGTGGCCATGAATTGACCGAGGGGGACGACGGCAATCTGGGCAGAGATGGCGGTGATGGTGAGAGGCTCAGTGCGATACCAGAAGAATTGATTCAGAAATGACAGTACGACGCATGAGAGAGTCCCTAACACCCACATTCGGAACGTCAGAACAGGGAGCGTCGTGTCGTCCGTCGTTGGCACCGTCAGGGCAACTTGTCTGACCGGTGAGTTCTCTTCTTCACCAATCGCCTCCTCCACCACCTCATCCTTCTTTGATACTGCGTAACAAATCACAGAACAAGATCATATAAGAGAAGTTGAAGTGGATAAAGCTACTGCTTAAAGCAATTATGTTACTTACTGAGAGAGGATCTGATATCAGCAGATCGAAAGGAATCTTCCATGGCTGGAACCAGGAAGAGAAAGAGAAGAGCTAGAAGCAGGGGAGAGAGCTGGAGGTGTATCTAATTAATCGGTTGGTCCCATTTTAGTTTGAAGGCTTAATTTTCTTTTCTTTTTTTTTTTTTTTCAACATTTGAAGGCTTAATTAAAGGTGAGCTCTGAGCAGAGTCATTATATTGCTACTTGCCAACGTGGACCCACCCACGTGCATCCATCACTTCCGATCCCAAACACTGGATATAGGTATAGATTCACTCGTGTGTTCGAATGGAAGATGCAGGAATCAGCCTTTGACTGGCCGTTAAACTCAATCTATTCCAAGGTATTAAAATCCGGATCAGGTATTAAATCAGTCGGGGTATTGAGTTAAGGGTCAGTGGGTCAAACCGGGGCCAAACCGGAGTTAAACCAGAACCAAACCGATGAGTAATTGAAGATTTTAGGCTTATAGTATGAAATTCTAAAGGAATAGGTTAATTTTTTTTTTTTTTTAAATTGGGACCCGGACCGGAACAGGAACCGGACCGATCTACTGATCGGTTTGGCGGGTTCCGGGTCCAAGAACCCTGATCTATTCATTCATTCATTATTCATCATACATGCATTGGATTGTGTTCGAATTTATTTACCATAATAATGCAACCAAAATTGGTCATTAGATATTGGGAAAATCCCTAAAAAATACGTTGGAAATAGCTAAATCCCGTTTCAGTACAGCGAAATCCAAAATCCCGAATCAGTCGTGTGTCAGTACGGAATGAACAGTGTACAGGTGCTAAAAGACGATTTTGCCCTTCAGCCCTCATTCTCATCACTTTCAGAATAACATCACGAGCCTCTTAATTAACAACTTTGTCTTCTTGATTAACAACTCCAATTTCATTTTTTTACTTTCACAATAACAATACCGGTCTTGTTATTAACAACACCATATTCTACATTAACAACTCTCCTTTCTTATTTCACAACTTCGTAATTTAAGTTTCAGGGTCAATAACAACACATCTTTCTTTATTAAGAAGATGAAGTTGGAGTTGTTAATCAAGAAGACAAAGTTGTTAATTAAGAGGCTCGTGTTGTTATTCTGAAAGTGATGAGAATGAGGGCTGAAGGGCAAAATCATCTTTTAGCACCTGTGCACTGTTCATTCCGTACTGACACACGACTGATTCGGAATTTTGGATTTCGCTGTACTGAAATGGGATTTAGCTATTTCCAACGTATTTTTTAGGGATTTTCCCTTAGATATTTTTGCCTCCAATGCATTGTGTAGATCTTGAAATTTGTGTAGCTTCCAACAAATTTTACGTTAATATATTCATGATTTCAAACTCTCTCTATTTTAAATGAATCTGCACCCTTTTAGCCAAAAAAGAAAAAAGAAAAAGAATCTTCACCCTCTCAACATTAAAGTTCTTTTTTTTTTTGACCATAGATAAAATATAAGGAAATTTTTTTTTTTATTTAGCTAAGGGTTTCCCCTTTCAAGGATTAGAGCATTAAGCGTTTTAGCCTCTCTCTCAATAAATGCGCTATTCAAGATTCAAACTTGTATTTTTTTCTTACGGGGTCAAGTTGCTTATCATCTCAACTAGTAGTTTATTGGTAGGAAAAAGAAAAGGTATTTTTTATGCCAATTGTTTTTTTGAATAAGTAGGTCCATTATTTCTTTCTATTTTCCAATTCGAATTTTATTTTGATATACTAAAACTAATTAAGCAAAACAAATCAAGAACAAATTAAACATATGCATTTAAACTTTTTATCAAATGTTTTTAAATTTATAGTTCAATCTATTTTATTTTATTTTACCCCTATTGCTTACGAGTCACGGGGTACTACTCGTATAGAACAATATTGTTAGTTAGCTACCAGTTAGAAGGTTAAACTGGAAAGTTAGTTGGTCAATGTTGTTAGTACTTGTGACAAACCTTGGATGGTTGGTTTTGTTTTGGTGTGAAGTACCTACATACCCCCGGTCCTTAATATAAGATAAATTTATCAAATTTGATAAAATTAAAAAAGTTGGTTAAATTAGTCAATATGACATGTATTTTCTAAAACATCTTAGTTATTTTTTTTAATTTCTTCATTCCCTCTCATCCTTAATTATTGTTGAGGGAGTATTAATAGGGGTAAATTAGAAAAATATTGACAAATATAAAAATCATACCTTATATTTAGGACATATATCAATTCTTCAAATATGTCTCTTATTAAAAACCTAAAGAGTATTATGCTAACACTACAAATGTATGAGTATTAGCTCACCCGACATTCAAGTTCACTTCATCGCAAACACGAATTTTATACAAAAGAGTAAAATAAATCAACCTTCCCTCTATTTTTTCTGCATTATATAAACCTTCCTTTTATTTTGAAAATCTATATGTACTTCCCTTAAAATTAAAATATATATTGCATAAACCTTCCTTTTGGTTTTGAAATGCAACTTTCTTCCACCCCAACCATTAGTTAACAATTAAATCAAAGAGTTAACCTGTCATTTTGACCAAAAAGAACCTTATTAATATAGATATTATTTAATAATAATTTAATCACATATCTTTATTCGAAATTAAAAATAATAATTTTAATGTATATTTAAAAATTTTTCATAATTAATTTTATAATTATAAATTTTTATTTTTCAATAAATTCAATTATTTAATCTCGTTTATTAATAAACTTTACTTATGATGTAATCTTTTAAACACATATATTAGCCAAAATGTTTGTAATCAAACACACAGATGTGTGTGGGCGCATTTTCAATTAAATTATAAAATTATAAAATGATATAATTTTGAGATACTTATATTTCAAAAATTTTAAATATAGTAAAAATACTGAGTTTTTTTTATCAATTTATTAATATTTTTCACGTAAAATATTTCTTAATTTTTTTTGAAATTCAGTGAGAATATTAATTACATCATTAATAAATATTAATGTTAAAAGATAAATTAAGGATTTGCTATAATGAGGTGTAAATTAGTAAACAAGATTTATTCTAATATGATTTTAATTAAAAATATACTTCAATAATCTTTTTAGAATATTTTTTAAAGGTATTAATAGTTTGGACTAAAATGTATAGTTTTAAAATAGAGGAGATGTTTAGTTATTAAGGTAAAATATAAGACCGGCTAGAGTATTTTACTCTTAAAAAAATAACTTGGAAAGTAATAAACTATAGGGAAAAAGACATATAAATACTACTTAAATTAGGAAAACCACAAAAAGTCTGTTATTAACTCATGGAAATGAAAAATAGGTCTCAAGGGACTAACTTAGGATTTTGAAATGTTGTTCTTTTACCAAAATGCTCCTCAAAATTTTTTTTTTAAAAAGAAAGAACTCTCGTCGGTGCCATCCCATCGGCGGGCCTCCAGTGGCTAGAGCTTCAGTGACAACTTGAATAATGGGATTGACTACTTGAACTCCCTAAACCCTATCAAGCGTCATTGAAAAGTTGAATAAAGGCAGTGATAATTTGAGTATTGACATTGACAACTTGAGTGTAATTATTTATAACCTCAGGAGCGCAAGTTGTCAATCGCTATATTCAAGTTATCATTACCTTTATTCAACTTGTCAATGAAGTCAAATAGGACTTATGGAAGGCAAGTAGTTAATCCCTATACTCAAGTAGTCAATCCCATTATTCAAGTTGTCACCAAAGCTTCTGCCGCGAGGGTTCTTTCTTTTTGGGAAAAAAAAAAACTTGAGTGGCATTTTGGTAAAATCACAACATTTCAAAATCTCATATTAGTCCCTTAAGATCTATTTTTCATTTCCATTGTTAACAAATTTTTTTGGATTTTCCAAGTTTAAATGATATTTATTTAGAATTTTCCCTAAACTATATATATCGATGGAACAAAGACATGAAAAAGAATTTCTTATATTATTTAATATCTCAGTACTAATAATATACCCTATTTATAGTCTTACATATCAAATGCCTCATGTATGTTAAATGGAAAATAGTTGATAATAATGGCTATAAATGTTTTTTTGGGGCGGGGGGATGAATTACAAGAGTGATGAAATAGTTGTAGAATAATAGTGAGAGTTGCTGGGGGGATGGACATCCACGATTCCTTTGGGGCTAAATTGGCACAATGAAAACTTTTTTTATGAGTTGGATTTTAAAAAAATGTAGGAGTGGGTCTGGGTTATAAAAATTTAATGAAGTGAAGATATATGATAAAAAAAAATAAGAAAATTTTATTAAAAACTTTTAGGGGAAATTTCATATAAAACTACTTAAAATAGGAAAATCCTAGATTACGTTGGTAAATTCACTAAATCTTTAATTAAGTTATTAACCTAATTTAGAATTTCAAAATGTGGGTAAAATTTTTTAATGCCCTCTCATCTCTTCTCTCATCTCTGAAAAGAGTTTTACTATTCTATGACTTTATTGCTTTATGTATCAATACTAATATAGTAATAAAATAAAATATGATTTACTAAATCAAAGAAAGTTTTTTAATGTTCTAAAAGGGTCATCAAGAATAATTGGGCGAATTTCTTTGTGGTCCCAACTGAGTTTTTAAATGTTTCTCTAAGATTGGATGTTGGTACTTAAATAGTGTTTTTGTATTAGCCAAAGGAAAAAAGAAAAAGAAAAAGAAAAAGAGAGCGAAAAACATATCATGAAAGTATATTGATATCAATTAAATGATTTAGTTGAAAAATCAGTTAAGTGATAGTAATGATACAAAACAACAACAAAAAAATATTTTTTTAAATAAAGTAATTATTTTTATCAGGTGAGACAAAAAAAAAAAAAAGAAAAGGAAAGCATAACACATACCAAATTAAATTTGCAAAAACCAATTGAAATAAAAGTCACTTTTACCAACATTAATTTAAACAAACTTTGAATAATTTTTTCTAATGCATAAATTTGGGTTTTTTAAAAAATAATTTAGTTAAGATTTCAGTTTTTTTAACCTTTTTTATTCTTTAATATAAATTATTTTTTTAATCAAAGGCCTGTAAATTAAATTTGATATACTTCTATGGATATGTTAGATAAAAAGATATTAAATATGCTTAAAAATTTCATAAAATGTTTTACATATTGAAATATATGACTCTGAAAACAACTTTATATATGAAACAAATATCGTAAAATTTATACTTAATATATTTATTAAAAATATTTTTATATTGACATATATTATAATTTTTTTTTGAGAAAATTTGTTCATGTGAATAAAATGAACTCCTTGTTGTACTTCTTTTCTTACTATTATAGTTAATATATTTAAAATATAGACGAATCATATTTCTTTTTATTGAATATTAATGTTGATAAATATATATATATATATATATTGAAAAATATAAGTTACAAAGTAAATGAAATTCTTTAAAGAGATGAGATAATATAAGAGAGGGCCTTAAAATCATTTTTCCTACATTTTGAAATCTTAAATTCGGTTCATGACTCAATTAGGGATTTGTTGCATTTACTAACCTGATTTTAAAATTTTCTATTTTATGTGTCTTTATATGGGATTTTTCTAAACTTTTAACCCCACATCTCTAACTTTTTTTTTGGGGTAAAATCAAACTCATGAAAGTTTTCTGACAACTCCCTTTCCCACTAAATCCCTTTATTGTAGCATGATATTATAACTTATCTGATCCATTTGTCAACCCCCATATAGTGCACTGAAGGCAAATGCAGAGTGACATTTTATCCCATGATCTCTCTTAAATCGGAGAAGCAAGAATAAATTATTATTTTTTGGTTATGAACTAGTTCTCCTCGTGCTAGGCGCGTGGGAGTTGAGAGTTTCTCGCCATGCAGACACGTGAGAGAGTTTAGTTTCCTCGAGTGTAATTAACTTTTGGCGGGAAAGGGGTTAGAGGTACGGTGGTAATCGGAGAGGTGATCGGCGATGGTGATTGTAATTGGTGGTCGATGGCGGTGTTTCGGTGGTAGCCATGTCAGTGACAATAGAGAATTTTGAGGGAATCATGATTAAAGATCCGCTAATTTGGAACGAGGATGATTCCAAAAATGTTTTGATTGGGAAAATTCTGACGGAGAAAGATTTCAGGAGATTGGCAGTTGAGAATATAGTGCGAAAAGGGTGGAATCTGTGCGAAAAGGGGGTTAGAGGTACGGTAGTAATCGGAGAGGAGATCGGTGATGGTGACTATAATCGGTGGTCGATAGCGGTGTTTCGGTGGTAGCCATGTCAGTGACAATAGAGAATTTTGAGGGAATCATGATTAAAGATCCGCTAATTTGGAACGAGGATGATTCCAAAAATGTTCTGATTGGGAAAATTCAGACAGAGAAAGATTTCAGGAGATTGGTAGTCGAGAATATAGTGCGAAAAGCGTGGAATCTGTAGACTGGCTTGGATGTGGTGGCAATTGACAAGAATGCTTTTTTCTTCAAATTTTTGGATGATCTGGAATTCAATCCCATAGTGCGAGGATGGCCTTGGCCGATCAAAGGTACTTTACTAAACCTTATTGAATGGCGTAGATTCATGTCAATTAAGGATTGTGATATTAGTAAATGTCCGATATGGATTCAATTGCATGATGTTCCTTTTGAAGCAATGAATCTTTCCAATTCTATCTGTTTTGGTAATCGGATTGGTGAGGTTGTAATGGCTGAGGATCCGCAGTACAATAAGCATTTGTTGAGGTGTTTTTTGTGATTACATTTACTTTTGGATCAAAGGAAGCCATTAATGGAAGGCTTTTGGATTCTGAAACCTGATAAAAGTAATGTGTGGACTTCTGTTATGTATCAAAAGCTCTAGGACTTTATTTATCGTAGTGAAAATGTAGCACATAACTTTCATGACTGTAATAAACAGAGGGTTGTGTTCTGTGCTAATCCAGACAAACGTCGTTATGGTAATTGGACATCTACTGTGCAGGTTAGAACATAGGAGGATGCGGTGGTAATAACCAAAAGGAGTGGTCTGAGGTTAATATGAAATGGAAAAAATAGAAGGAGGAGTGGAGGATTAAGGAGAGTACACTACTAGAAAAAAGGGTTTTAACGTCCCTTTTTTTGGCCTTTTAACGTCTGAAAACAGAGGGACGTCTATGTGAGGGTCGTAGAAAGAAACGTCATTAACGTCCGTAAAACAGGGGACGTAAATGGCAGACTTTAGACGTCCCCAGTGGAACTGGGGACGTCTAAGGTGGACCTTAGACGTCCCCAGTTCTAACTGGGGACGTCTAAAGTGTCGACAACAATACTTTCCACGTCCCTTTTTTTATTAAGGACGTTGAAAGTTTTTTTTTTAAATGGACTTTTTATATATATTGCACTGTCTGGAAATGTAAACTGCAGAAATAGGATTCCAACAACAGAATAAAAGAACAGCAGTTCAACAGAATGGAAACAACAACAAACACAGTGATCAACCCTAGGCTTCTACATGCCACACAAACTACACAACAATCTATATCCAAGTCTACTACATGCCACACAAACTTTCAAACCATACAAAGTACACAGCAATCTATATCCAAGAGAGGCGAACAATAGCCAAGACTAAAGTCCAATCCATATCCAACAACAATAACGCTAATTATATGCACTACCACAAAAGTATGTCCTACACAAACTACTAAAGACTTTACTCTTCTGGTATACGTTGAAGAAGATGTCCAGCCAAAAAGTCTCTGATCATATTTAAGTCTTCATATGAGTAGGCATCTTCATTGTCAAAAATCTGTAAATTAGAAAATAATGTTAGATGAAATAATGAATGAAGTGAATGAATTGCCATTGAATCACAACACCAAGAATATTATCCTCTAAGAATGAAGAAGCGATTACTTGTTCAAAATCTTTCGTAATGCCACTCTGAATGATGTTAAACATATAAAGCAAGACATAATATCCACATTCCCAGCCGCCAGGTTGTCGAGGACACTATAAATCAAAAGCAAATGGTTAAAATCAATAAAGGCATATCTAAAACGACCGTCAATCAAAAGAACTTGATTTGAAACTACGTACCTTTGGAAACAACCATCTCGGATCTTTGCCACCTCTACGTTCGCGTGGCCCGCCAAGCGCTCGATACGTCGTGCATGCCCTATCATTAAAATGAATCACAAAATAAATTAGAATAATTCATTAAGTCAAGAATCAAGAAGCAATGAAATACAAAAAAATTACTTACTGGTTGAAGACGCTTTTAGTTTCTTTGTCTGGTCTTCTATTTAAGGAATCAAACCAGTAAACAACGTCGTGCATGCCCTATCATTAAAATGAATCACAAAATAAATTAGAATAATTCATTAAGTCAAGAATCAAGAAGCAATGAAATACAAAAAAATTACTTACTGGTTGAAGACGCTTTTAGTTTCTTTGTCTGGTCTTCTATTTAAGGAATCAAACCAGTAAACAATGTGTGACCGAGGACAGATAACACACAAACTCCAGTGATAACTATCACAACATATACAGATTAAAAAGAAGTTAGATGGCAAGGCAATTATTTATTAATAATCTCAAATACACAAAATTAAAATGCGTACCCTTGAACAATCGATGCTAGATAACAACGATAGTCTTCATTTGCCAATTGGAAGCCCACATAGTTCGTCCTTCTTTTCACTGTATTCCCAACCCTTGTCGTATGTGCAGGAGACAAGAATCCATATAAATCAACTTTCTGAGAGTCAACGCATATACGACGGAAGGAGCTATAATAGAATTAAAATGATGAATGTATTAGCTAGTTAAAATCAACTTAACTAAATGAATCAAAAAATGGGAAATAAAAAACTTACAGGATTGCAAATTTGCCCCATCCAATATCTAGCTCCTCGAACTTCATGAACTGTTTAAGATCTTGTTTATCAATTGTGAAGTGATACTCTGTTTCCTGGCCCACAATCCCTGTAGGCATATGCAAATCAATCTGGCGAATGCCTTTATAGATATGCTGCAGTCGTGCTAAGAAGGGCCATTTCTCTGGTTCCTGCTCGTTCTTTTAGAACATAAAAACACATACTGTTAGTAGGATGTCAACACATCTCAAATAAAAGTGAGGTAGTTCCATACCATTGGAGGTGTTGGTGGTAACAAGCCAATAAGATGTACAGGCCAAAGGATGAAAGATCCTCTCGCCTGAGCTATCGTGGCAACCTCGGCATCAGGAATAGGGATGGCTGTACCTTCTTCCCCCGCTCGAACACACGTCACAGTCACCCTACGCAAATGCTGTGGAATTTGCTGATGATGGTGGGTAGTAGCTTCTGTGTGAACGAGAGCATCTGCAACTACACGCAGCACTGGGGTATCCAAAGAGAGGATGGCAAGTTCTCCCGGCGCTGGAGTATGAGAAGGGTCGCCAAGTGGTTCCTCCGCCGGGTTGTAACTTCCTTTGGTGCTGTGGAAGGCGGGGATGAATGGGTTCTACGCTCGGTAGTTGCCATATGCGATTCAAACATCTTCTGCATTTCAGCTCGTAGCTCAGGCATCAGCTCAAGACGTAGCTCTGGCAACAGCTCTTGTCGGAGCTTGTCGCGAAGGTTGGCCTCGAGCTCTTGTGAGACTTCCTGACGAATCTTGGCCACAAGCTCCTTACTGGGTTCAACTTGTGACGAATAAGGATGTGAGGCTCGGCCAAAATACTTCATGACACGAACTCCCACTGCCTCCCCTCGAACATGACCAGGGTGATCTGGCTTCCCAATCGCCGTTGACAAGATGTCCATCCGTCCACTTGGAGTGAACGAACCTTGGCTACTATGATCTTCCAGTTCATCCTGCAGCATAAAAGTTATCGTAAGCACTCCCAATATGAAAAAATAAGTTTGTAATTATGCTCTAACTACTTACAATTCTTGCGGCAACCTCAGCAACAGTCGGATTTACGTACTTCCCACCCTTAAGCCTCCCTGCTTTCCATTTTTTATGACATGGTGGAGGTGGCAGGGGCTGGACCACAACGGTAGGATCTGATGTGGCTGCTTCCTTCAATTTCTCCAACTCTTCTGCCATCATCTGTCGCTGAAGCTTCCGATAACCACCACGAGACATGCAATGTTGATAGTTATTAGCTGCTTGCCTCTCTGCATTTGCTGCACTTAATGCCTTTTAAAGGAAAACAACGAACACCGAATCAATAATGTCAAATATATTCAAATAAAACACTATGATTACAGATCTTACCAAAAAGTTTGGATCTTCTCGTGATGCCATAAACAACCTCCAGTCCTCTGGAGACAAAAATGGATACTCATGACATGGATCCTGACCCCTCAAGTCCCCTCGAATGTAATCTCGTGTGAGCCTGTTCTTGAAATCTTTCCATCGTAGACGAACCTCCGTCATCCACTCCTTGTACATCTCCGCGGTGTCAGGGACATCATAGGTTTGCTGCAAGGTAAAAACATACGTTAATTATATTTGAAGCGATAGGAATAAAGATATAATACAGATGTATTGAAACTTATATACCAAAAGTTGTTGCCAAATCAAGTCTTTGGTTTTTGGTGGAACCAACTTCCAATTAGTATAGGTAATGCGAACTTTGCTTTGAGCCAAAAAACCTACGTAGCTAATGAAATGGTCTTCCTCCGGACCAATTGGTTTCATATTTTGATCAAAGTCAATATGCAACCTCTCCTATTGATGGTTATGATGTGCTACCAATGCAGCCATTTTTGTACTGTCTCTAACCCTTCGTCTCGCAACCGGTTCATGTGTCGCATCATGTTCAGGCCTATTCATTTCATTGTCCCTATCACTTGGAGAGTCACCAGAATTGTCCATATTCCTGTAAGCACAAAAATCATTGTCAGATAGATGAATAAATTGTAAGTAAATGAATAAACTGAGACGTAATAAAACAAACAGCACACATTACTATTTTCTAAGTTAAGCTCTTACTCTAGATTGTTTCCCATAATCCTTCACCATGATCATTTCTCACAGCATATTCTTCATCATCTACCAATTCTACTTCACTTGTTGTAGGTGGATTAATTGTGAAAGGTGGTGTGTCGTCAAGGTTGAAGGTCGGATCACCATGCTTCTGTTTTTTACTCTGAAGTACAATGGACATTTTTTTATTTGCGGGATCTGTGACATAAAACACTTGTTTCGCCTGGCTTGCTAGAATGAAGGGCTCATCCCTATAACCTACTCTTTCAAGATCAACTGAGACAAATCCAAATTGTTGATCTATTACCACAGCATTATTGCTAACCCACTTACATTTGAATAAAGCAACTTTGAACTTGTTGTAAGTGATTTCCCATATTTCTTCTATCACTCCATAATAGGCCATGGATGCTAATATGGGGTTTTTGTCTTTCGAACTAGAAAAGTGCATGGATTCAGCTTCTACCATCACCCCACTATTTTGCATGGTACTCCTGTCATCTTGGTCTTTTGTGTAGAAAGAATACCCGTTTATATCATAACCGCTCCAAGTAATGATCTGAAACGAAGGCCCCCAGGCTAGCCACTCTATTGTCTAAGACACACCGGACTCATGCAAAACCTTTTCCTCAAACCACTGAATGAATGTCTTGTTTTGCTCAATAGTAATTTGCATGTCATTCTTCCTCGGATTCTCTTTCTTCAATCTCTTTCTGTGTTCCTCTATGTACGGTTGCACTTCTGCCATGTTATTCAGGATATAAAGGTGTGCTTGTAACACCTCTTCACGAGGCATAGTCTTCACTTTCAGTCCTCGTGTTCCCTTGCTCCTCCCCTCTTCATGCCGAGATTGTTCCTTCTTCCCTGATAGATAATCGCTGCAGAAGTCCATAGCCTCTTCAACAACATACCTTTCAACTATTGAGGCTTCTGATCGATAGGGATTTTTAGAGTACCCTTTTAAGATCTTCATGTATCGCTCGAAAGGGTACATCCACCTCAGGTAAACTGGACCGCGGAGCCTTACCTCCCTTACCAAATGAACTATCAAATGGACCATTATATCAAAAAAAGAAGGAGGAAAGTGCATCTCTAATTGGGACAATATGATATAACCCTCAGCTTCCAGTTCATCCAGCTTTTCAGTGTCAATGACTTTGTTACAGATAGCATTAAAGAAAACACACAATCTTGTCACAGTGCTTCGAACTTCATCTTTCATAATCCCTCTAATAGCTACTGGTAACAGTTGTTGCATCAACACATGATAATCATGGGACTTCATTCCCACTAACTTCAAATCGTCCATTGACACACACCTTCTCACATTCGAAGAATATCCTTGTGGTACCTTAATTGCATGCAAACACCCACACAAACTTCTTTTCTCCGCTTTTGATAGTATATGCGCTGCTGGCTCCATGTATGCCCTCCTACCATCATCTCTTAGCTGTGGATGTAACTGTTCTTTTATTCCCATATCAACAAGGTCTAGTCTCGCATTAATCCCATCCTTGGTCTTCCCTGGAATGTGCAAAAGTGTACTGACAAGGCTATCACAAACGTTTTTCTCCACGTGCATTACATCAATACTGTGTCTCACGTCAAGACTACGCCAATATGGAAGATCAAAGAAAATTGATCTCTTCTTCCATATGTTCTTCTCACCCAAAGTCTTATGATTCTTACCGAGTGAAACATTGATACGTTCAACCCGACTGTAAACTTCCTCTTCGGTTAATGCCTTTGGAGCCATTCCATGCTCCGGCAAGCCGTTAAAACGCTTTTTTAACCTACGATATGGGTGGAATCTAGGAAGGAACCTCCTGTGACCTCGGTAGACCGTTTTTCTTCCATGTTTCAGTTGGTGGAAGTGAGTGTCTGATTCACAGATCGGACATGCTTTATGCCCCTTCACACTGTACCCTGAGAGGTTTCCGTAGGCAGGGAAGTCATTTATGGTGGTGAACAGCATTGCACGTAGCTTGAAGGACTCATTCTTATACGCATCAAATACATCTACGCCTTCCTCCCACAACTTCTTCAAGTCCTCAATTAAAGGCGCCAGGTAGACATCGATATCATTTTCTAGCTGTTTTGGTCCAGAAATCATCATAGAAAGCATCACATACTTGCGTTTCATACAAAGCTAGGGAGGCAAGTTGTATATTACAAGGAGTACTGGCCACGCACTGTGTGTGCTATTAAGAGTTCCATACGGATTGATGCCATTTGTACAGAGCCCAAGCCGAAGGTTTCTCGGCTCGCTGCCAAATTCAGGGAACATTTCATCTATTTTCTTCCACTGTGGAGAGTCAGCTGGGTGCCGAAGATATTTTCCGTCCGATATTCTGTCATCCGAATGCCATCTCAACTTCTTCGCCTTTTTTGCAGTGCCAAACAAACGCTTAAAGCGCGGTATTATTGGAAGATACCACAAAACTTTTACAGGTTGCCTTTTAGTCTTCCCATCGCCAGAACCACCATCTTTCTTCACTTTGTATCGTGCAGTTTGACACTTAGGACACTCACTCAGGCCTTCATACTCCTTTCTGTATAGTACGCAGTCATTAGGGCAAGCGTGTATCTTTTTATACTCCATACCCATTGTGGATAGGATTTTCTTGGCCTCATACATACGATTTGGAAGTACATTATCATCTGGAAACATATCACACAACAGTTCAAGCAGCAATGTGAAACTACTATCGGTCCACCCACAAGTTGCTTTTAAGTTAACCAAATGTAATGTTCCTGTGAGCCATGTGTACTTACTCCCAGGGTACAACGGTGTCTCTGCATCACTCCGCAGGCTGTCATATTCATGCGATTGCGCAAAAGATTCTACCTCAACATCGTGAATCATTCTCTCCATTCTATCTTCATCTATGACATCCACAGCTTCCTTCTTGTGTGACGGACAATCAGTTACTTCCTCACCATGCCATATCCACCTTGTGTATCGAAGATTTATTCCATCACAAAGTAGGTGATCCCTTATAACTTCAACATCCCGTGTTCTCTCATTTAAACAATTGACACAGGGACAAAAATACTTCCCATTTTTTGTTGGAACGTTCCTTCTAGCAAATTCAATAAACTCTTCAACCCCATTCTCATATTCTTCACTTGTTCTCAAAGCATTCATCCAACTATGATCCATTCTATTACCACCTATGCCATTCACACTCAAGTTTAGAGTCATTGTCAACACTGGGAATTGCCTTTTACTATTTTGTTTTCCAAAATTTTGGCACCATTTCCCCTTAAAAGTGACACATCCCAAAATCAAAATAACAAACCATCTCAGCTTAATTTAAACTAAACTAAACTAATTAAGAAGAGTAAAATAAAAATTCAGAACAGTAAAACAAGAGTAAAAAGCAGGAAGCTAATATTAATTCTTCTAACCCAAACAAAAGGACGAATACTTTAATTAGTGCCAATAAATATACCCTTTCTTAAAAGAAATAAAAATTTAGCCTCAATTCCTCACTAGTCTTTGGCTTCCTAAAATTAATTATCAAAGCCAAATTCTATGTCTACCTACTAACACTCTAACAAGATAGAACCAAATCCTAATCAAACTCAATTCTTTCAATATCAAATCAAACAACTTTTAGAATATTCATAAATCAAAATCCAAACTTCCTAAACGCAATTTTTTTGTTCAAAAGTTTGCAAAAAAATTTCTCTATATGTATAAAAGCAAAAAAGACAAGTTATGCAAACTTAATATATAGTATTAGTTATAAATTTTTAAAACTTAAAAAAAAACACAATTTAACAATTTTGTAAGGGTTTTGTAAGGGTTCACTTACGTTAGATCACAAGTGATTCTTAAAAGTCTAAACAAATATGATAAATCACCCCAACATACATAACCTTTGACATATTAATCTAACATTAATTCAATTCTAACATTGTTAATTATAACAACATCTGTTCCCCAAAATAATTATTTACATTAACAATATTCTACAAACGCAGAATAATTATTTACATTAACAATATTAACAATAATTATTAACATCTGTTCACCAAATTAATTATTTACATTAACAATAATTATTTACATTGTTAACCCACGCACCTGATTTTCTCAAAATCCAAGTGCATGCGGCAACAATATAACCCAGAACGCAGAATCAAGTGCACACACCAACAATCCAGAAACGCAGAATCCAATTGCAGCAACAATATTCTACAAATGCAGAATGTAAATTCTTAATTGCTTCACATAATAATCCAACGCACGCCTCATATGCACATGATTTTAGGAAACCCAGAAACGCACCTGAATAATTCTGAGAATGCAGCAGTAGCAGTAAATGGGAAGACCCACACGGGCACGGGAATGGGAGAAGAGGGAAGATAAATGCAGGGGAGGGGAGGTGCGCCTTTGCTCAGTGAATGAGTTCTGAAACTCAGCTCATGGGTTTGGGAGAAGAGAGAAAACGAATGCAGCAAGGGAAGTACAAATCTGAGATGCTCACGGGTATGGCTTTGAAATTTGTTCAGTGAAGCAGAAATGAAATGCAGCTCACGGGTTTGGGAGAAGAGAGAAAACAAATGCAGCAGGGGACATTAACGGGTATGGCTTTGGCACAGAAGGTAAAGCTGCCATGTACAGTGAATGAGGTTATGTTTCTGGGGTGTTTCTACATCCCCAATTTCTCTGGGGACGTCTAAACCCAACTTTAGACATCCCCAGTTTCTCTGGGGACGTCTAAAGTATGTCCCCAGAGAAACTGGGGATGTCTAAAGTGTTGAAATTTTTTATTTTTGGTCAAATTCATCCAGCGCCATATCCTCCCGCCAAATATTTAACTTTGGACGTCCCTAACTTAAAAAAGGGACGTCCTTTAGGGACGTAGAAGGTCTTGTTTGTAGTAGTGGTACAAAAACTTTAAATGTGGAAGAAATTTTTGCTATTGGAATTAAGGTTACTGGTAATAGTGTGAAACCTAGTTTTGCCAAAGAATAGGTCCTTCAGGAGGAAGAAAAAGGGAATATTGAGTGTAGAGTTAAGGGGAAAGCAGCTAACAAAAACTCTGGTTATAGTGTAGGCAACTTGACGACGGAAGGTCTATTTGGTAGTAAGGAAGGGTTAAGTGGCTGTAACGAGAATCATAAGAGTAAAGATATGGTTGAAGCTGATGTACCATCTCATAACTGTATGAGGAGAAGTGAGGAGATTAGAGAAGAGTCACTTGAAGAAAGGGGAGGTGACAAGGCCATTGCGGTGTATGTAGAAAAGGAAGTACTAGAAATTGCTAATGCTATAGGAGATTTGAATTTGAAGAGAGGGGTTGTGGAGGAGCTAGAGTCAATTGTGAAGAAGAAGAGAAGGGTATGTGAAAATGAGCCATAACTAATTTCTACCTTTGTTAGATATTTGAGAAGAACTAAAACAAAGGCTAGAAGATCAATGTTGATGAAAGGGAAAGGTGTAGAGGGTGGTAGGGCTAGGGGAAAAGGAGAAGGGAGAATGAAGGAAGGTTGGGATGACTGAAGAAACTGAAGGCATGGGTGGCTGGCCTTAAACAACCCCCATGGAGCCATGAAGCTTATTTCTTGAAACTGTCAAGGTTTGGGGCTTGCCGTGACAATTAAGAACTTAAAAGAATGTAATAAAAAGTATAAGCCCTCAATAGTGTTTCTTATGGAAACGAGAATGGGAAACAGGAGATTGAAAAGGATTATAAGAGCATTGGGGTTGGAGAAGGAGCTGTATGTGGAACCTAGAGGTCGCTCATGTGGTTTGGCTCTTTAATGGTGTGAAGATATTCAGTTGGATGTTTTGTGCCATTCTAAAAGCCTAATTCATGTTAAGAATGATTTATCTGCAGTGAATGGCGCAACATATATCACGTTTATGTATGGGGCACAAAGAGTTGAAGATAGAGGGGATGTTTGGAGAAGGCTGAAGTCATTGGCTAGGGGTGTTAGGGGATCTTGGTTGTGTGTGTGAGACTTTAATGAAGTGGTTTCTCAATTGGAGAAGGAGGGAGGGAGGCCTGTTTCTGTGGGAAGAATTTGGAATTTCCAGAAGGTTATAGATGAGTGTGGCCTGATTGATCTTGAGTTCAAAGGTTCAAGGTATACTTGGAATAATAAAAGAGTTGGAGATGGCAATATTAGAGAGAGGATTGACAAGGGTTTTCGTAAATGTTTTGTTTTGTGAAAGCTTCCATAAGGCTCAGGTTTTCTACTTTGAACCTATAGGATTTGACTATCACATGATAATTATGGAATATTGTTATCATGATGAGAAAACGCCAAAGTTATTCAGATTTAATGCTGCCTTGGTTGAGCATGATCAATTCATGAATGTTGTAAGGGAAGGTTAGGGTGGAGAGGAGCTCAGTTCTATAAATAAATGGTTGAATTCAATAGAAGATTACGTAAATATAGGAAGAAGCTAGTGGATTGGAGTCAGAATGCCTTCCCTGACAATAGGAAGCCGATTGAGGAGCTAAGAAGGAAGCTAGATACATGCTATGAGGGTGTTTGGACTGAGGAGAAGGCATTGAAAGTGTAGAATATTCTAAAATTAATAGAGGAAGCATGGGATAGAGAAGAAATATTTTGGTGGCAGAAATCTAGGTTAAACTGGATTAATTTTGCTGATAGGAATACTAGATTTTTCCACAATATAGTGAACCAAAGCATATTAAGAAATAAAGTGTTAAAGTTAAAGACAAATGATAGGAGTTGGGTGGAAGATGCTGCATAGATTAATGGCCTGTTTGATTAGTATTATGTGGATTTGTTCTTGGCTAAGAGGACCAGTCAAATAGAGGAAGTGCTTAAGTATGTGAATTGTGTAGTAACTGATGAGGAGAATGGATTGCTCACTAGGCTTGTGACTAATAAGGAGATTTAGAAGGCAGTGTTTGCCCTTGGAGCAATGAAGGCCCTTAGACCTAATGGGTTTACTAGCCTTTTTTCTCAGTCTTCAGAGAATGAGATTAAGGAAGAAGTATGCAATATGGTGAAAGGTTTTTCTAAAGGTCACACTGACCTTAAAAAAGTAAACCTTACTCATATTACTCTAATTTCAAAGGTTGATAAGCCTGAATCAAGTAGTCAATTTCATCCAATAAGGCTATGCAATGTGTCTTACAAGATCATTGCTAAAATCATGACTGAAAGAATGAAGAACATAATGAGCAAATACATTTCTTAAAGTAGAGAGCCTTTGTACCTGGTAGGCTAATTCAGGACAATGTGATTATTGCTCATGAGGCTTTTAGATATTTGAAAAGAAGGAAGAAGGGAGTAAGAAGTGATATGGCTTTATAAGTGTATCTAAGTAAAGCTTATGATCATGTGGATTGGAGTTTTTTAAGAGAGGTTATGCTAAAGATAGGGTTTAGCAGAATATGGGTAAGGTAGATTATGGCATGCATTTCATCTATTGAGTTTGATTTACTATTGGCTAGGAAGAAGGTGGCTCACATTAAGCCCAAGAGGGGTATGTTAGAACAAGCGTTTCACCCAAGAGGGGGGTGAATTGGGTGATACTAAAATTCTGTCGGAATTATAAAACTTTAACAGTGGAATTAAAACAGTAATGAGTAAGGAGAAATATCACCGAAGTGTACACCAGGAGTTATACTGGTTCGGTCACAACCACTTTGACCTACGTCCAGTCCTCAGAGCTTCTCTGAGATTTTCACTATAACTTCCAAGATTCAGTGGGTTCTTGGCACCTCAGTACAAGAAGTTCCTTCACCTGGACACTCGCTCCCCCTTACAAGTTGTAATCCAATCCCAACTCAAGGTTCCACAACCTTAAGTTATCTCAATAACAAATATTGAGTTTGAATGAAATATCTCTCTTACAGAGTGAATAAGAATCACTGAAGCATAGAAATATAATTTTAATGGTAAAACAGAGCAATGAACTTGATAATTCGTTTGTGTATGTTCTTGATTATCTTTCTCTGTTTGGATGTTCCCATATATATAGATATGTTGGTGATGACCGTTGGAACATTTTCTTTCGTCCGTTGGAGAGTGCGCAGCCACTATTGACTTTTCAAGTTTTTGAAAAATATCCGTTGGCGGTGGTTGGCATTTGAACGTTTGATTTGACTTCCCTTTCTTAACATGATTCCTTCATTGTTTATCTGTAAATATGCTAGAAATACTAATACAATGAAGGATTAATCATATAGGAAACAATTTAATGAACGTTTGAATGATTTCTAAATTTCTGGGTAAGCTTACTCGAGTAACTACTCGAGTATTACTTGAAGATTACTCGAGTAATTACTCGAGTATCATCGGGAAATCTTTGATCAACTGCAAGTCAATGAATAAATACAAGATTACTCGGGTAGTGCATGGGATAACCAATTTTCAAACCTTTGGAAATATCTGTTTACTCGGGTACCTACTCGAGTAATGCACTCATAACTTTATGAGTTACTCGGGTACCAACTCCAGTAACTCTTCAAATATACTTGTGGTTACTCGATGCTCTACTCCAATAATGTTGGCAGGATTTCAAGGCCGAGAGCACTTACCTCATTACTCGGGTATAGACTCGAGTAACGCACTCATTTTGCATAGGTTACTCCGGTACCAACTGGAGTAAATGAGATTTTTGTGCATGCCTTACCCGGGTAATGACTTGAAGTTTTTCTTGAAATTATTTTTGCATACTCGGGTACTTACTCGAGGAATCCACTTAAAATAGAACATTAGATACTTGCATACTAGAGTAAAGACTCGAAGAAAATGAGATAAGATTATATCAAGTTAATCGAGTACCACCTTCAAGTTTTAACTTACCTTAGTGCGTTACTCGAGTAGCTCCTCGAGTAACATTAGCAGTAGTACTAAATGCCGAGAGCTCCATATTTTCAGAAACAGAGTTACTCGAGTAGCTACTCGAGTATCTTTGGCAACCTGAAAGCAACTGGAAGTTTTTCACATGGTTACTCGAGTAGCTCCTCGAGTAACATTGGCAGGCCGAGAGCAACTCCAAGTTTTTTACCTGATTACTCGAGTAACTCCTCGAGTAACATTGGCAAGCCGAGAGCACCTTGAAAATACTTACACTATCACTCGAGTACTTACTCGAGTAACATTGGCAGTTTACTGGAAGTTGTCTCTGGTTACTTCAAGTTTTGTCTCATTACTCGAGTAGCTCCTCGAGTAATGCCTTAGAAAACTTGCTTCTGATCAAGTTCCTCAGCATTTTCTCTTGGTCTTTCTTTATTACTCCAATGCTTACTTCAAGTGATGCTTGTTCCTGTCATTACTTTGTTCAAACTTGTTTATTAATCATTTCCTTTTTAAACCATTCTTTTGTTATCATCAAAACATGAGATCTAACAGGGTATTAGGCAGGGAGATCCCTTATCTCCCTATCTTTTCATAATTGCTGCTGATGTGTTATCATTGATGGTGCATCATCATGTGAATAATGGTGATTTAAAAGGAATTCGGTTGTCACAAGGTGGTCCAATCCTCTCGCACTGTTTCTTTACTGATGATGCTTTGTTCTTCTTAAGAGCACAAAAAGAGAATTGTTTAGTCTTAAAAGCAATTCTAGATATGTATAGTGCAGCATCGAGGGCAGGAGATGAATTTGGATAAATCTTGCATTTTCTTCTCATCGAATACTGATTCGAATGACATGAAGATTATGGAGGAGGTGTTAGGGATTAAAGCTACTAGTAGCCTTGGGAAGTATTTAGGACTTCTATTGCTTTTAGGAAGGTCAAAAGTAGCTGCACTAGAATTTATTAAGGAGAGAATCAAGAAGTTTCAAGGGTGGAAGCAAAAGCTCTTGAGATTGCTAGGAAAGAGGTGCTAATCAAAGTTGTAGCAAATTCAATTCCTGTGTACTCCATGTCTAGCTTTTTGTTCCCTCTCAAAACCTATAGAGAAATTGACATTGCTGATTTTTGGTGGGGTCAGAATGAGCATGATAGCAAGAAAATTCATTGGAAAAAGTGGAAGTTAATGACGAATGCTAAAACAGAAGGGGCATGGTGTTTAGGAGTTTTCATGACTTCAATAAAGCCTTGCTAGCAAAAACAGTATGGAGAATGTTATAGAAGCCAAAGGAACTGTGGTGTAGAATTTTAAAAGGAATTTATTTTCCTAAATGTGGCTTGATGGATGCTGAAAGGGTAGGGAAGGCTTCGTGGTGTTGGATAAGTATAATTGAAGGCAAAGATCTTTTAAAGAAAGAGCTGTTCTAGAGAATTGGTAGTGGTAATGATGCCAAGATATGGTGTGATAGGTGGATACCTAGTTTGCCTAATGATAAATTGCAAAGTGAGCTAGTTAGTGAGGAGGATAAGAAGATAAGGGTGGCGGATCTCATAGTGGATGGTAAATGGGATCTGAGTAGTATTGAACACAGAATCTCGGCAGGACAAAAAAGATGCATTCTGCAAGTTAAAATTAAGCATACTAGTAGGAGGGGTAAGGCTATATGGTTGGAGTGTAAGGATGGGAATTATTGTGTTAAGTCTGGTTATCATGTGGCAAAGGGTATTGGGAGGAAGGAGGAAACACAGGGTCCTAGTAGTTCATATAAGGTTCTAAATAAGCTATGGAAATGTGTTTAGAGCTTACATATGCCCCCCAAAATCAAGCACTTTTATGTGTAGAGTGCTTAGTAATGCAATAGCAACAAAATCTGCATTATTTGGGAAGAAGTGTGCTCATAATGAGATATGTCCAGTATGTGAGGAAGAGCCTGAGTCACTTGTGTTAGATCTCATGTTTTGATGATAACAAAGAATGGCATGAAAACGATTTGAAAAACAAATAAGTTTGAACAAAGTAAAAACAGGGAAAATCATCACTTGAAGTAAGCATTGGAGTAATGAAGAAAGGCCAAGAGAAAAAGATGAGAAACTTCATTTTTGGCAAATTTTCTAAAGGGTTACTCGAGTAATGAGACAGAAACTTGAAGTAACCAGGTCAACCTTCAAGTAACCTGCCAACGTTACTCGAGTAAGCACTCAAGTAATAAGGTAAATGTTTTCTAGTTACTCTTGCATTTTCAACTCTGCCAATGATACTCGAGTAAGTACTCGAGTTACTCTGTTTCAAGAAATGTGTTGCTCTCGGCATTTTCAACCCTGCCAATATTACTCGAGGAGCTACTCGAGTAACTCACTGTGGTAAGCAAAACCTGAAGGTATTACTTGAATAACATGAAATGTTTTTCTCACCCTTCACTTCAAGTTACTACTCGAGTATGCAGAATTACTTAGAAGAAAAACTTCAAGTCACTACTCGAGTATGCAGAGTTAGTTAGAAGAGAACTTCAAGTCACTACCCAAGTAAGCTATGCAGAAAATTTATGTTTACTCGAGTGAGGACTCGAGTAACAAGGTAATCAAACTTGAAGTGCTCTCGGCCTTCAAATCCTGCCAATATTACTGGAGTGAAGCATCGAGTAACCTAAAGTTTATTTGAAGGTTTACTCGAGTTGCTACTCGAGTAACCTATGAAGAAAAGGGAGCCATACTCGAGTAAGTACCCGAGTAAACAGGTATTTTCAAAGGTTTGAAATTTTGTTTACTTCATGCACTACCCGAGTAATGTTATGTTTGCTTATTAACTTGCAGTTTATCAAAGTTTTCCTGATGATACTCGAGTATGTACTCGAGTAAACTTTAATGAATACTCGAGTAACTACTCGAGTATGCAAGTTCAGATTTTGAGAATTAATTCCAACATTCATTGATTTGTTTCCTATATGATTAACCTTTCATTGTATTAGTATTCTTAGCATATCCACAGATAAACAATGAAGAGATCTTACCAAATAAGGAAAGTCAAAAGCAACGTTCAAATGTCACCTACCGCCACCTACCGCAAATGGATAGTTTTCAAATACTGAAAAAGTCAACAGTGGCTGCGTACTCTCTAACGGACGAGAAGCAAATGTTCCAACGGTCATTACCAACACACCTATATATATAGGAACATCCAAACAGAGAAGAAGAACAAGAGAACACACACGAACGCATTACCAGGCTCATTACTTTGTTTTACATTATACTTGTAATTCTATGCTCTTCAGTAATTTTTATTCACTCTGTGAGAGAGATATTTCATTCAAACTCAATATTTGTTATTGAGATAACTTAAGGTTGTGGAACCTTGAGTTGGGATTAGATTACAACTTGTAAGGGGGATCGAGTGTCCAGGCGAAGGAACTTGCTTGTACTGAGGTGCCAAGAACCCACTGAATCTTGGAAGTTATAGCGAAACTCTCAGAGAAGCTCTGAGGACTGGACGTAGGTCAAAGTGGTTATGGCCGAACCAGTATAACTCTCGGTGTACACTTCGGTGATATTTCTCCTTACTCTTTATTGCTTTATATTCACCGTCAAGTTTTTATATTTGCAACGAAATTTTAGTATCACCCAATTCACCCCCCTCTTGGGTGAAACGCTTGCTCTAACAACTTGAGCATATGTTACTATTATGTCCTTGGGCTAGTAGGTGCTGGTTTGGAAGCTCTCTATCTTTAAGAATTGACAAGAATTAGGTAACCATATTCAGAAGGTGGTGTGAGGAGAATTTTCTGCTAAAGAAGGAGGTAGATGAAAAGAGCAAGGCTTTTATGCTTGCCATTTGCTGGGGAATATGGAAGGGTCGTTGTGATGTAGTTTTCAATGATGATAGGTTTGATGTAGAAAAAGTAGTGAATATGGCTTCCATCTTAGAAAATGAAGTGTGGAGTGCCAAGAGTGGTTTGAAGGGAGGCATAAGGAAGAGAGAGAGTATGAAGGTAGTGAGGCAGCCGCAATGGATGGAACCATTGGCAGGGGAGGTAAAAATCAATATTGATGGTGCTTTTTTAAAGCAAACTGTGGGTGCTGGCATAGGAGTTGTTTATAGGAATAGTGATGGTGATTTTGTGGTTGGTATTGTAATGAACATGGTGGCTTATTCTGCTTTCTAGTCTGAGTGTCTTTCTCTTAGGGAAGCTTTCAAAGTTGCTAACAGATTTAGTATGAAAAAAGTAACTATTGACATGGATTGTGAAGTACTCTTTAGGCATGTGAAATTCAATTCTGGGAAAGGAGGGGAATGGCAAAGTGAGCAAATCTTGTCTGAAGTCCTTGAACTATCTGCAAGAAGGCCAGAGGTTAAGTTCTCTTTGGTTGCTCGCCAACGAAATTGCGTTGCTGATTGTTTAGCAACTGTAGCTAGCAGAAGGTTGGAGCCCAATAGGTGGCTGGAGACAGCGCCAACATTCTTGAGGAAGGTTCTATTGGTAGATACATTTGGTTTGAGGAAAGAAGAGAAGGCTTGCACTCAGCAACTAGCTCAGCGAGAAGGTGTTAGCTAAGTTGGATGACACTGTTGACTAAAGTACAAGGTTGTTACTTTAGCTTTTCTCTATTTGGTTAGCAGTTTTGATATGTTAATATGGTTTTTTTTGTTTAAGTGGTGTGTTAGGTTGTACTTGTAGGTGTTTTTTGAGTGTTTTTTTTAGCTTCGACTGATGCAATGTACTTGTTTGTTTTGAGATTAATAAGATTGACTCTTTCCTGGAAAAAAGAAGAAGAAGAAGAAGAAAAGAATGAATTCTGTTTGTACAGCAAAGTGCAAATTGCTTAGGAATCTTTTGTGATATATAGGATGTAGTATTAGTAAAATCCGTTTTTTCAGAAAAGAAATATTCTGTTTATAACTTAAACCCTCAAACAAACTCGTGGAATTTACAGTTTTGATATCATGATGTTTTGGTCATTTTTAACAGAAAACAACATTAATTGTTGCTTCAAATTGAATAAATTCGCACTAGATCTTCTCCCTGGCTCCCATAGCTTTCAATAACCCAAAGTTCCACTAAAACTTAGCTCAATGAGCGACATTGTCCTACACTTTTTTATAATCCACCACACAGCCATAATATTAACCAAAGCCCAATGCTCTAAAAGTATATATCATACTACCTCAATTCCTTAATGTAAGAGCTAGCTTGGGATTGAATTTGGTCCTAGATATAAAACACCAATCTACTTTATTTTTCAAATTTATAATTTTTTTTCTAAAATATCACTATTGATTGCATACATTAAAGAGTTTCTATCTAAATTGTTTAGTCATGATAAAAGATGATATTTTAGAAAATCAATCTATATATGTTATAAATAACTAATATAACTAATTTCATTAATCTATCCAAATTAGTCAACTAGCGTTTATATTAAGGATCATATATTAAGAACCAGAGATAGTGTTATTTTTCTTTTGGCATGAGATAGTGTTATTTTTAAAGAACTGACTAAATATTTGAATGAAATGTGTTTAAGCTTAGATGCAAGTTTAAGCTTATGTTACTGCAAAGAATAAGTGCATAAACGCTAAGGGTAGAGGAAGTTTAATTTTCACGAAATAGAAAAATGCTTCCAATAAAAATGGGCTTTCCCTTACATTTTTTCGCTCATAATCTCATACCCTTCATTACTTCCTCTCACGAAAATGGGCTTGTAATCGATTCTTATCAGGCAACCAAACAGCGGGCCGAGCCCCCTTATTAATGCCTAATATTGGCGTAATTGGCCATCAATATTTATAAATTATACATTTTTGGGACCATATTCTCCATTGGAATTTTTATCCTACAATCACCTATCATTAAAACTTTTAAATTTCTATAAATTATATATATATATATATATATGTATATTGGTAGTAATGAGGGATATTATATTTTACAAAATGCCAAGAGGGGATGAATCCCATACAATCACTTTCAAGCAAACTTTTCTAGTAATAGGACATGAATCAAGTAAAGAAGACTAAGACAATCCTTCCTTCGCAAGGGCATCCGCCAAACCATTTTGATTCCTATAAATATGCATAAGTTGGACTTCTTAGTCAAGTTTGAGTGATAGCAATCCAAATCGCTATAGGCCGATTTATCCCAGAAAAAATAAGCGTCTTAAGACTAATTAGGAATTAATTAGTAATATTTATTATTTTAATCATTTTAGTAATATTATTTTTGATATCATTCTAGATATTTCAGAATAAGTGCAATATCCACAAGTAGGATTTTAGATATTAGTTTATTATTTTAGATATTATTTGGATTTCCTAGTTTGAATTTTGAATTAGATTTTTATCTTTTTGTACTTCTATAAATTGGTTTCCTGCCTACTCAAAGCATCAAGTATTTAGAGAGTTTATTAAAAGTATGGAGATCCTCCTGTGCTGTTTTAGAGAGATTATTGAGATACTTGCAATTCCCTCTTTCACAAAGTATTTTATTTGCTGCTTTCATTCCCTACAATTCTTCTTTTCCTTTCGGTATCTAACAAATTGGCATTAGAGCTGTACCAATCCACCATAGTCAAAACAAGTTCCTCTTACATGACACAACCTTCCAAAACTAATCCATCATCTCACGCGACTCAGCCACCCAAAACTAACCTATTCGAAACCTCTTCTGATAATCTCGCCATCATTGTTGGATGACTCACGGCTATCGATGAGTTGAGGGATAAGGTTAATGCTCTAGAAATCTTATCTTCTTGACCACAATGAAACAGAGGACAGTCGCACACCTTTATCGATGACAGTGATGATGACTCTGAGGCTTCTCAGTGTAATCTCTGAACCCCATATACCAAAATCAAATTTCCCAAGTTCAATAGGGTCGACCCGCGTGGTGGGTTCTGAAGGCTAAAAAATTCTTCCATTATTATGACACCCTAGAAGATGATAAAGTTGACGTCGCAGCCATATACTTGGTGGGCAATGCCCTAGATTTATTCTCTTGGCTCAATTTGCAGTGGGTAATACTATATTAGGATGATTTGGTTGAGGCACTCCAAGAAGATTTTGGGCCGCTGGAGCATCTTAATCCTGATGAGAACCTATATAGCGTCAAGAAAAATGGTTCTATTCAAGACTATCAGAAGGAATGGGAGAAGAAGGTAGCGCTGGTTGCAAACTGACCGGAACACTGTCTTCTCGGCGTCTTCACGAACAGGCTTAAAGAGGAATTGCGATCGCACGTACAAATTCAAAAACCAAGGAGCGTTTACAGAGCTGCTAGTCTTACCTTGGAATTTAAGAAACAATTGACTATTGCTCTTGGACATAAATTTGGTTCTTCAAACCAAAGCCTCACTGTGTCAACGGCACCCACAGGGAAGTATTCAACGCTACACTCTTCCTCTTCATCATTCCCTCCCCACTCGAGACGTGTATCAGCCGTGGATCTTGAACTTCAATGGCAACACGACAAAGGCTTGTGCTTTAGGTATGCCTAGCCCTTCTGAACAGGTCACAGATACAGCACCTCCTTCTCATTAATAGAGGTTGACGATGACGACAACCCTTTTCCTTAGTCGCTTGAGCCTATCATTGAATCTGAGCAAGATGAAACAGAAGAGACCGAGGTTATGTTTAATGTCATCTTGGGCACCCCTTCGACCTCTACTATGAAATTAAAAGGTTTCCTTCATTCTAAATCGGTACTACTATTAGTGGATGTGGGTCCACCCACAATTTTATTTCATCGACTTTAATATGAGAACTTGGTATTTCTACCAATACAGTATCTCCTTTTGGGTTCAAATTGGGGATGGCTGGGTTATTTGTTGTAATCAAGTCTGCAAGGATTTGGAGGTCCAACTATCAGGTTTAACAATTAAACAAGACTTTTACCCCTTCTCCTTAGCTAGTCAGATTTAGTGTTAGGAATAAAATGGTTAGCATCTCTCAACACAGTACAGACTAACTGGAACTATATGTTCATGATTTTCTGGGTTGAAGGATAAAAAGTACAAGTTGCAAGGAGAACCTCCAAAGGCTGCCCCTCAGGTTTGTTTCAAAAGTTTGGAGTTTTACAAAACAGAAACAGTAAAACGTACAGCCTTATATATATTAGAAATCTTTTAAGACTTTTCTACTATTTTTGAAGAGCCGACTTCACTGCCACCCTCCTGTGACCACTATCACATGATCTCTTTGCTACCAGGGGCGTCTCCACTAAATTTGAGACCCTATCATTATCCTCATTACCAAAAGGATGAGATTGAGTCTTAGGTTCACACCTTATTAGACCGTGGTTTCATCCGCCCTAGTTCTAGCCCGTTTGCCAATCTAGCCTTATTGGTTAACAAGAAAGATGGCACTTGGCGATTGTGTGTTAACTATCGTCATCTCAACAAAATTATGGTCCTAGATAAGTATCTTATATCTAACATTGATGAATTATTAGATGAACTACATGGTGCTAGATATTTTTCAAAGATTGATTTACGATCTGGATATCATCAAATTCAGATATTACCTTCCAATTTCATAAAATGGCATTTAGAACCCACTTGGGTCATTATGAATTTGTGGTCATGCCCTTTGGTCTTACTAATGCCCTGGCCACCTTCCAAGCTATCATGAATAACCTGTTTCGCCCATACTTGAGGAAATTTGTGCTCATCTTTTTTGATGACATTTTAATCTACAGTACTTCTGCACAAGATCATTTCAAGCATCTTCGGATTATTTTTCAGATCCTACAACAACAGCTTTTGTTTGCTAATGCTAAAAATTGTTTTCTGGGACAAACAAGGGTTGACTACTTGTGACACATTGTTACCCTTAATGACATAGAGGTCATCCTTGAAAGGATTAAGGCCGTCGCCCATTGGCCTACTCCACAATCAGTAAAAGACTTACATGGTTTTCTAGGACTCACCAGCTATTATCGAAGATTTGTAAAAAATTATGGCCTCATTGCTAGACCTCTAATCGACTTAACAAAAAAGGGTGCCTTTCAGTGGTTGGATAATGCTCAAACAGCTTTTGAAGAACTCAAAATAGCTCTCACTACCACTTTGGTTCTTTACTTACCAGACTTTCAACAACCTTTTACTATTGAATGTGACACTTCTGGGAAAGGTATTAGGGCCGTACTCATGCAAAATGGCCACTTATAGTGTACTTTAGCAAGGGATTCTCCTTCTTAAATTGTTATAAATCAGCTTATGACTGGGAGTTGCTTGCCTTAGTCCTTTCATTACAAAAATGGCATCACTACTATTGGGTCACCATTTTTACGTACAGGCTGACTATCACAGCCTGAAGCACTTGTTAGACTAGAAGATTGTGACTACTTCCCAACAACGACTCCTGGTCAAACTTCTTCCCTTTGATTTTACCATTCATTACAAACTAGGGAGAGAGAACGCAGCCGCTGACTCCTTGTCAAGGTGGCCTCAACAGAAGCACTTTTCTGAATGGTAATTCCCATGGCCCATGACTTAGATCAACTTCCGTAAGCACTATTGGAGGACCCTGAAACAAGGGCAAAGATAGAGGAGTTGCAGACACAGCTTGACCGCCACTCTCATTTCCAACTTGTTAATGGTTGGTTATTCTACAAGACACATTTAGTTATACACAATCACGTCCCACTCAGAGAAAAATTATTGGCCAAAGCTCATGCAACACCAACTGGTGGGAATGGTGGGTACCTCAAGACCTTGTGCCGACTATATGATCAAGTGTATTGGTGGGGGATGAAAAATGATGTCAAGTACCATATTCAACCCTGCTACACTTGTCAGCAGAATAAATATCAAACCTTAGCCCCTGCAGGACTTTTGCAGCCACTTCCTATCTCGAAGCGTATTTGGGAGGATATTTCTCTTGATTTTATTACGGGGCTCTCTAAATCCTAAGGTTTTGATGTGATCTTAGTGGTGGTGGATCATCTCAGTAATTACAGCCACTTCATTACCCTCACTCACCCTTACACTGCTAAAACTGTCGCTACCACTTTTGCCAAGAAATTGTTCTCTTACACTGCATACCATGGTCTATCGTCTCTGATCGAGACCCTCTTTTTGTAATGCCCCAAATTTTGATTAAGGGCTAATGATAATCATTGAGAATAATTTATGAATTAAAGATTGAATTATTATGTGTTTTGTGGCAATTTCGGTAAATGTGCTAAAATCAATGGAAAATTGTTGGTTAATTAGTCAGTGATTAATGGGAAAATTAAATGCTAACTAAGAAGTAATGAGATATGTGACTCAATGGCTAATAGAGGGGTTAGAGTAACTAATTGGTTACTTACTTTATGAGAGCCAATGAAATGGTGACACTTGGCAAGTTGGTAGAAAGAGAGAGACTATGGGAAAGTCAAACTCATTTTTTTATCATTTCTCTCTCCTTTCTCTCCCTCATTTCCATTGGGCAAGTATGGGATAGATGGAGTGTAACCCCCTCCGTAATTATATCCGAAATACGCGATTAAAATGAAATAGAGACCAATAGTAATCAAATAACATTTACTAACCCATCACATGACGGGGTTTTCACGAATACTTTTTGAAATCATTTATAAACTTGGTCTCACATTCACATTTCGAATACAATTACTACGCGAAGATAAATCACATTCATATAAATATCAGAGTGCACAACTTAATCATCCCAGCAATCCCGGGTACATACCTTCGCTAAAGATACACAGGGCAAATTTGCCCATTACAATTCTTCAAATGGGGATTACACAATCTCATCTCGAAAGAGTCCTAGCTGCTCCCTCCACGAGCCACTTGCCCTGTCTAAATTATTGGTAGGGGATGGTGAGATTCGAGAGAATCTCAGTAGGAAACAGATACCATAATGCATGCATGATAGATGCTATGTGTATGACATGTTAGCTTTATCTAGATGCATGCCACATAATGACATTTCTGTATGCTCAATGTTTCATGTAACAAAACTATGGCCACAGCAAAACAGAAACAGAGCTTCATTTATTCAAATATGCTCTACACAATCAAGTAAAGCAATCACATACATCACTACACAAGCAAAGATATCAAATACATGCAAGAAAGGTAAGTCCCCTACCTCCAGTCTTTTCTCCTCGATTTGCGTGCCAGCAACTCGGGGCTTCACATTCGATCCTACAATGTCAAATGTACTATTTAGACACTTCCATAGTGTTTCTGGGGGTATATGAGGCTATATTGAAAATTTACTAAAATACCCCCGGGGACCCGGCCCGACCCCGCCGTACCCGGTCCGGTTGTACTTTTCTTGAAATTTTGACATGGGCTATTCTGACATACTTTCACCCAAGGAATCCATTTCCGGACTCGGAATTATCAAATTCAATTTCAATTTACAAATTTACCCTTGGCAGCCCCACTTTAAGGGTTTCAATGGTGTTTTCGTAATTATGCTTTTTGGCCTTTTCCGAAAAAGTGCCCAACTGTAACCCCACCTATTTTCGCCCACTGAATCCAATGGAATCATCAAATCATTGAAAATCCAACTCTAAGACCCATTTACAATGCTGGCCGAAATATATAGGTTTTAAGGGGAAAATTGGGGTTTTTCGGTTTCGGCTCCGTAAACGCGTTCATTTCTACTCCTAACCACTTTATTGACTATTCTATTAGGTTACAACTACCATTTAGTACCAATTTGGGCAGCATAACAGCCCCACATACCCATTTCCAAAAATTAAAACCAATGGCAATCCGGCGAAATTTCACCGATTAAATTGCTCACAGCAGCTAGAATAGTCAATACACAAGAGTTTGGAAGTTACCTCAAGCTCCCTCTGGCTTTTCCCTTATCTTGGCTGAAACCCTAGCTGTTTTAACACCAAAGAAAGAGCTTCCAAACCTTAAAGAACATAAAGGAGTAGCTTAGGATCGGAGTTATACGCGTTAGGAGCTAGATCATCGGAGAAATCGGCTTACCTTGCGAGTTCTCTTCTCCTTTCTCTCTCTAGAAATCTCAAACGTTTTTCCTCTTGTTCAGCTGAATAAACTGACGGTTTTGAAGCTTGGAGGAAGAAGATGATATGTTATATTATGCTTATGTCATTATTCCCTTATGATGATGTCATAATTCCAAAATTGACATTTTCGGATTTTCTGCCCAAACTTTGAAAAATCATAACTAATTCTAGAAAAATAGAAATGAGGTGATTCCAAAGCCAAATGAAAGGTATTTAAGTCCTCTTCATAGGAAAAATATTGGCCATTACTAAAAATCACCACACAATTCCAGAATTACATAAAACTCATCACTGCCCCAAAACAGAGTTCAGTTTCCATCCCAAACTTTGGACAGTTATATCTCCTAGTTCACAAAACGAAATGGCACAAATTATATGTCCATTTTGAAGCTTGAGATGTGAACTATAAGACTGGAAAGTTTCAGAATTTGTAGACACCATTTGGTCATTCAAAACGTTCACACAAACTGACAGCCCAGAATAGAGTTTCACTGTACAGCATTTCCAGTTTTGCAACCAATGTGTCCAATCCAATTTAAATCAATTCCAATGATTAAATACCACAACATGACACCATTTCCATCACAATACCCCATTCAATTCTTCCCTCTATTCTAAGTCAATTTGGATGTTAATCCACAATTGAACTCAAATACAGGGTTTTGGCGTTGCTCATAACACAAGCGACTACAATCCTCTTTATATTCTCTAAAAGGGTTCATTAATCACTAACCACGTCCACTTTTGTAGTCAATAACCCCTAATCACAATTTGGGATCTTGCTAAACCGGGGCTTAGCAATCCACTAATCTCAGGCTTATTCTCTATCCTCGAGTCTCAAAATTCAGGGTATTACATGGAGTATCATCATTTTGTTCATCTCCTTCAATCTCTCATCTCTCACTCTCCCCCCTTTTTTCGGTGCCATTGTTGAAGAAGCAAGAGGAAGAAAAGCTTGAGATTATGGTGAGTAAATGACCTATAATGCAAAAAGTCACTTCTTTAATGTTGTTCCTTGGGTTGAGGGCTCCATTTTGATGGCTTTAGATTTTCCATTGGGTGGCGTTTGAGCACACAAGGAAATCTAAAGTTTGGTGAATCAAGAAATATCTTTGAGAAAGTTATTGAGGTAAGTGAAATGAACCTTTCTATCTATGTTTTGTGCCAAGTGATTGATTTTGGAATTTGTAGAATTTTTGGCCTTATTTTTGAAAAAGTAGGGTAATTGGTAGTTTGGCATGATATGGTTATGAATGTGGTGTCTTGAGATGAGTTTTGAATTAATAGAATTGGTTTGAGGTTGAAATGTTAAGTTTGGTGATTTTGAGATTTTCGTGTTGGATGAAGCCTAAAACCAAATCATGATAATGGAATAGGACTTTGGTAGTTTTGATGGTTCCATTGGATTCCTTGGGCAATTTTATGTGGGAGTAGCCTTGGTTTAGTATTTGAGATCATTGGAATCACTTGTTTAAAAGTTGGAAAATGTTGTCAACTTTGTTGTATTTTTGGCTTCTGATATGCATCACTCAAGTGACATAGGGTCTCACTCCAGTGAAGTCGTGCATATTCTTTTTTCCCTTTGAGTTTTTGGGTGCACTTATGTACAAAAAGCCAAGAGTATTGTCTCACTTGCGAGTGTTGAGGGTTATCACTCGAGTGAACCTTGCCTCACTCAAGTGTGGGTGTATTTGACACTACGAGCTGCGTCTCAGGTTGTCACTCGCGGTTAAGTTTCAAGATTGAGCCTTAGCACTCACGAGTGTTAAGCCATTGCTCGAGTACCAAGGTCCCTTCTTGTGCTCTCGGGTGAGCACTTTCTGTACCTCACTTTAGGGGACTCGGGTGAGCATTAGGCTATCACTCAAGTGATTTGAGTTATGCTCGAGTGCAGCGATCAATTCTAGTTTCTGTCATTTCTTTCTACTCTTGAGTGATCACTTCTAGTGCCTCACTTCGTAGGACTCGAGTGCAAGACCATCATTACTCGAGTGAGGTTTTCTTTACTCGAGTGCAATAGCGAAAAATTGGTGCTTGTACTTCTAAAAGGGAATCTTTGGGATAGTTCTTCTAACCCTTTAGGGCTTTTGTTAGAGGCATTTGTAGCTTCCTAAAGAACATAAATGATAACCAATTTAAGTGATATGAAGTCATTTGAGTATTGAAATAAGAGTATAACACTTTGTCCCTAATTGTGAAATTATAGGATTTGATATTTGCCCTACTCGGGAGAGACCAATGCCAGAGCACGCACGGAAGGACCAAGGTAGTGACTTTTCTCTCATGTTGTGTATGATGTTGGTATGCATGACTTATCATGGTGTTGTATGTGTTATCGGTCGTAGGGTATTACAGCGTGAGCAGTCGTAGGGAGTGATGGTTATCACACCTACCCCTGCCGTTGTATCTATTGTTGTAATTGCCGAGGCTGCATTATGGAATTGTGAATTCCTGTTTGATTGTTTGGCCAGTGTGGCTGTGTGTATGTGAAATATTTTATATGGATCCCAGCTGTGGTGATATATGTGATATGAACATGTGGTTGTGCAATACAGTGTGAGCACTTCATCGTGAGCAAACGTAAGGGTGACGAAAGTCATACCTGCCCTTGCCACTATAACTACCGTTGTAGTTGCTATCTGTTATGTGATTATTTACTTTTATGCTTTGTGGTTGTACATACTATGAGTGATTTGACACTATGGGGATTCCTTAGAATCTCACTCTCCCAAAACAAATTTTAGACAGAGCTGGAGGTTCAAAAGAAAAGCAGGTGACGAAGGGCGGATAGAGCTCTGGGATAGGAGTTTTATTTTAGATATTGGTTATCATAGTTTTATGTATTTTGAATATCTGATGGGAAGCAATTGTATATTTTGGGATTGTGGTATAGTTTTATGTAATCCCCTAGTTAAGGGAAATAGATTATGGGCATGTGTACCTTGTAAAACTCTTATTCGATTAATGGGACCTAAGTGTGTCGGAATTTGCATTGTTCTCTGATATTTATGAATGAAATCGTATTGTATAGGCCATTTATGTAATTAAAATGTGAATATGAGACCATTGTTGAACATGTTTAGAAAAGTTTTTAAAAGCCCTGATTTTGGAAAATTTACTTTTATTAAGTTCCAAATCATCTTACGGTCTCTAATTCAACATAATCACTTATTTATGAACTTAATCTCAGCCTTGGATGAGAAGGGGGTTACACTTTTCCTCAGTCAATTCTAGTAGGAGTTATTTCGTTTAAGTCAAACCCGCTTAAACATGAGCACATCATACCACCCCCAGTCCGATGGGCAAACAGAGGTCGTCAATCGATGCCTTGATACTTACTTACGTTGCTTTGCACATGACTAACCTAAACAATGGAGTAAGTTTCTTTGCTGGGCAGAAGTTTCTTTCAACACTGGGTTCCATGTGGGTGCTAATACTTCCCCTTTTAAACTGGTTTATGGTCGTGATCCACCGCCTCTTTTTCCCTATATCAACGATGAAACACGGGTTGCTGAATTAGAAGAACAACTTGAAACACTTGACACCATGTTACGAGTTTTAAAAGGGAACCTCCTTAAAGCTCAACGCCGAATGAAGTTACATGCCGAACAACATCGTGGGGACCTTGAATTTAAACCAGGGGATGCTGTTTGGTTACGCATTCAACCGTATCGGCAACAATCCTTAGCTTGATCAAGGTTTTAGAAACTATCTCTACGATTCTTCGGACCCTTCACGGTGGCCAGATGGATTGGTAAGGTAACCTATGAATTCGACCTCCCTTCAACTACTAAAATCCATCCAGTCTTTCATGTTTCTTTACTCCATCCTGCATATGGCCAACAAGCACCTACTCCTCCTCCTCCACTTCTACTCTCAGCTGATATGGAGCTTATTCTCCACCCTTCCAAGGTGTTGCAGCATCGTTAGACTCCGGATCATAGATTGAACATACTTGTTGCATGGGAGAATCGCCCTTTAGAGGAAGCTACTTGGGAGGAATACGATCTCATTGCGAAACAATTTCCTCAATTTTGCCTTGAGGACAAGTCGACTTTCCAAGGTAGAAGATATGATAGCAATCCAAATCGCTATAGGCTGATTTATTCTAGAAAAAATAAGCGTCTTAGAACAAATTAGGAATTAATTAGTAATATTTATTATTTTAATGATTTCAGTAATATTATTTTTGATATCATTCTAGATATTTCAGAATAAGTGGAATATCCACAAGTAGGATTTTAGATATTATTTTAGTATTTTAGATATTATTTGGATTTCCTAGTTTGAATTTTGAATTAGATTTTTATCTCTCCGTATTTCTATAAATTGGCTTCCTGCCTACTCAATAAAGCATCAAGTATTCAATGAGTTTATTAAAAGTGTGGAGATCCTCCTGAGCTGTTTTAGAGAGATTAATTAGATACTTGCTATTCCCTCTTTTACATATTATTTTATTTGCTGCTTTCATTCCCTACAATTCTTCTTTTCCTTTCGGTATCTAACATTGAGCATATCAATGATCTGTATGAATGTGAGGCTTGAGTGATTCTGCTCTTGTCGTTTCAGCAACATATCCACCATTATCTTTGAATCATCAGATTCAAGTATGATCTTTCTAAGGCCAAAATCCCAGGCTAATTGGAGGCCATTATATTTTGCCCATTCCTCTGCTTCAACGATGCTGGATGGTCCAAGAAACTTAGTGAATGCCGCTACCCAAAGGCTTCTGTCATCTCTAATGACTCCGACAGCTCCTGCCTTGTGTCTTTTTGAAGAGACTGCGCCATCTACAATCATTTTACACCATTGTGGAGGGGGAGGTTGCCATATGACAGCTGTTAGTCTAGCGGCTTTTTGTTGTTGGGGAAGAATTTCATTTAGCTGGGTATAACTTTTCCAAGTCTTGAGTTCAACTTGTTCTGGTTCTCTTGGCCTGACAAAAGAATCACCGAAAATGGAGCAATTCCTACATGTCCATAGTTGACAAACCGAAAGCCCCCAAATAAGTGACCAGTCTGACCTCTCATCAGTACCCAAGTTATTACTCAGATTTATTGCAAACCATTTTCTCAAGTTGGCTGCCAAAAAAAAAAAAAAAAAAACAGTTGTGATACCTTGGTTCAACTAGTGTCAGCCACAACTACTTAGCATACGTACAATCTCTAAATATGTGCAACTCATCCTCAATCCCCGAGTTACAATGCATGCATTCAGCAGATGATGTAGACCATGAGCTTCGCCAAGCATTTGTAGGAAGTCTATTATGATAAGCAACCCACAACATACTCAAATCCGTTTTGCACCACTCCACTTCCAAATTTTCTTATAGACCTGATTAAAGGAACTAGCAGGAGGCGTTCAATCATATAGTAGGCACTTTTGACCATGAATTCCCCATGATGGTTTGCATTCCATAGCTTCACATCACCCCATGCATCTGGTCTTGAAGGTAGAACCATAGATAGGCGCTGTATAACCTCTGGATTCACCAACTGACAAGGTGAATTTAAGTTCTAGGCACCATTACTTACCCAGTCAGCTACTGTGCTCTCCTCTTCAAGAGTTAAGTTGCGCATGGACAGGTCTTTAAAACATCGTTGAAGGAGTTGACAAGGACTCCATCTCTAACTCGCCATTTAGTGCCCTTATAAACAATATCTTTTTGACTGCAGAGGAATTCCCATAGTTTCAAATCTCCAGGCTGGACATTTAGCAGGTTATCATTGCTCCCCATGATGTATTTATTTTTGAGAATATCATCCCAGAGGCCCTTGGATCCATTCACCACTTTCCAAGCTAGCTTAGCTCCGAATGCTTGATTCATCGATTTTAGCCTCTTTAAACCAAGTCCTCCATAATTCCTTGGTAATGTAATTTGTTCCCATCTTAATGGATGAAAGCCTCTGTTATGCTGGCCACAACCCCAAATAAAATTTCTCTGGAGCTTCTCGACCTCGCTGCAAATAGTCCTTAGTATTTAGGTCACTTGCATCCGGTATAAAGGAACCGTGGCAAGAACCGATTTTGCCTATGTAATTCTTCGTGCCTTCGAAAGGCAATTTGCTTCCCATGCTGAAAGTTTATCTCTTTCACGGTCAACAATATATTGGAAGGTTTCTCTCTGTCTTCTAATCCTTGTGAAAGGGAAGTTGAGATATTTGCCTATCTCAGCAGAAATCTTCATGCTAGTTATATCTCTTAGTCTCCCTTTTCTAGCTGCTCCACTTTGAGAGAAAAGAAGATGGACGATTTTGCAGTGCTTTCTCACCAGATGCCCGGCAAAATTGGTGAAGGCACTCCATCATGCACATAGCGTGTTCTTCTGTGGCTGATCCAAAGAGCAACAAATCGTCCGTGAACATTAGGTGTGAGATTTTAGGTCCATCTTTTGTCACCCCAATAGGCTGCCATTTGCCATTGTTAACAGCATCAATGATGATGTGTGATAACCTATCCATACACAACACAAAAAGAAAGGGTAAAATAGGATCTCCTTGGCTGAGACCCCTTCTAGGAGCAAAATATTCAATTTGAGAGCCATTCCAAAGAATATTATAGGAAGTAGAGGTGATACAGTTATCCTCCATTAAAGCCTCCTCCAAGAATCGCTTTAAAAAGCTCCATTCAATTCTATCGTAGGTTCTTTCCAGAGCTATCTTGACTGCCATGAGTCCTATTTTTGCCCCTAGCCTTATTCATGATATGCCATATCTCGCCCCACAATAATGTTGTCTTGAATATGCCTCACAGCTATGAAACCGGTTTGGAATGGAGATATATTCTCATCCATCAAACTTTTCAATCTTTGTGTGTTATTCTTTTGTAATGCATTTGTAGGGTACCGAGCATAGAGAGATGGGTCGAAAGTGCTCAACCCTCTGCGGCAACTCTCTTGTTGAAATAAGTGAAATCAGGGTCTTGTTTGCTCCATCAATCCTCACTTTTCTGTTCAAAGTGCCCTTCACAAAATCATACATAGTTGATCCCTCTCGGTTCTAATTAGCTTAGAAGGCAATCGGTGAAAAACCGTCATAACCCTGCCTTATATGGACCCATGGCGAATATGGCAGCTCAAATTTCTTCTGCTGAGGAAGGGCTTACCATTTAATAACTTTATCTTGTTCAATGACTGGGAACGTTGCAATCGTATCTAAAGCCTCAACCTCTGTAGCTTCAGTTTCGAACAGCTTCTTAAAGATATTAATGATTAATTCTTTTAACTCCCCTTTACTCTCTATCCAGACACCATTTTCACCTTGCATTGACGACATGACTCAGTTAGACATCAGGAAATTTCATACTAAATAGCTGAGACAAGTTGCCTTGTATCTCCGCACAAGTCCAGATTTGCCCAAGCCATTTGGGCACATTTGGCCATGCGCCGGGTTGAGATCAAGCCCTGGACTATCTATAACTTAAACTGACCCAAACATATACATTTTTAAAATTTTTGTTTTATAATATCATGTCATACTACCTCTAGTCCTAAATATAATATAAGAGCCAATTGATTTTTTTAACATTAATGAAGTTAATTAAATTATTTTAAAGTATATATATTTATCATTTTTTCTTCAAATTAATTTTTCTGACTTATAAACTAATATATAATTTAATCCTGTACAATATATGATATCATCAAGTAATTTATTTGGCTTTCTTAATTTTTTTTTAAAAAGTCAACTTGATCTTATATTATTCAGAACTAGAGGTACTACTATTTTTCATGAGACATCTTGTTTTTATGAACCTTATGGACTTTTTTTATGAACTTAATTTTTTTAACCATTTCCAAAATTTTAAGGGTATTCTAAAAAGTTATTTTTCAATCCTAATTACACATATCTCCATTTATTTTAAAAATATACGCTTCAGTCTAGGTAGGTAACTTTGTTAAGAATATTGTAAAAATTTATTTTTTATTATAATGAATTTTATTTACTAATTTACCTTATCAAATATTTAATTTTGGCTATTTTATGGGAGAATTCAAAAAAAATATAGTCAAAATTAACAAAGGACAAAATATAGTGTGGTCAATTCTTGAAATCCCAAATCAGAGCAATAGTAGGAATTTGGGATTTGAAATCTTGAGTGAAAGACGATAATGCCCTCAGTTGAGTTTAAAAAAACAAATGGTCGAAATCGCATTTTGATTTCTGAAGGGGCGAAGGGGTGGTCAACGCGGAAAAGATTAGAAGGGAAGGACGGTGTGGACAAGGGAAGAAGAGGAAGGGAACTGCGGGTCATCGAAGAGGGAATGTGGGATTGGAAGGGAACGTGGGTTTGGTCTGCAGTGTTTCGATTTGGAAGGTGTGTGACGGTGGTGGGTGGTTGGTGGCCAAGCAAAGAAGAGGAAGGGAACAACAGTCTCTTTGGCGAGCTTCTTCAATCTTGGAAATTTTTGACAAAAATCATTTTTTTTCTTGTGATTCTTCAATCTAGATGGAAAATTGGTTATCATTTGTGTTACGAGTGTAAATAGTCTATTAGAAAGTGCAAGTGTACACTGTCGTCAACAAGTAATATAGAAGTGAGTAGAGTATCGTTCCCTCGAGGATTGATCACTAAATACCCAAATGAGTAATTGTAACTCTATTTAGTCGATCGATTAGTTGGTGATTGAGAGTATAAAATAAAAGATAAGTAAATATAAATGCAAATGATATGAAACAACTATTGAGAAAAAGCCCTATGGGTCAAATCTCACTTTACAAATTCCAGATTGAATCACTTATCTATTCTAGCCTAATTTATTCCACATGATTGATAGTCAAGCTTCCTTAATTTAATTACTAGCCTCTTCCAAGGTCAAGCAATTCTATAATTAATTGCTAATCCAATATATTCCTATATGAATTTAAGCAATTAATTATGCATTAAAATTTATGAAACTCTATAAGACTACACAACTCATATGAATATATTCCTATTTCATATGCAAGTTATGGTTTTAATTATAGGGTCTACACACATGTATCTCCTTTCGGTCTCAACATATATATTGAAATCATTCAAAAGATGGCTAATCAAATAAAAGCATTAAGAATAATAATTAAAACTCAATCATGAAGGAAAAATTAAAACTAGAATTAATAAGTTAAGATTCAATCCGTTATTAGTAAGCTACGTCATCACCCTAGTAAAATGAAAATTTAGCTTATGATATAATTAAAAACAAAACCAAAATAAATTAACATTATATAAAACTAGAATGAAATCCTCATAAATACTGCATAAAACTTGAATATTAAATTCTCAAACATAAATATACAACCAAAAGATGCATGAAAAATAGAAAAATCTAGTCGTTCCTTTAGGAGGTAAAACCTTATATGTAGGTGTCATGCAAAAAGTAATGCAATCCTAAGCCTTCCAAGATGGAGGCATGCAAAAAGCAATACAATACATAAAATTAACTCTAAGATGGTGTATGTAGAGAGGAGAGGAAAGTAATGGATATGAAATGGTGTAAGTGAAGAAGAGAGTAGAGTAATGGATATGAATTAGTGTGTGAAATGTGAAGAAGAGGGTGGCTATATATAAGGAAGAATGAAGTAGGGTAGATGAAGTAGTTGATGAAATGTGGTAGGTGAAGTAGTAGATAGAATGTGGTAGGTGAAGTAGTTGGTGAAAAGGAAGATGAAGTGGTAGATGAAATGTGGTAGATGAAGTAGTAGGTGAAAAGGAAGATGAAGTGGTAGATGAAATGGTTGGTGGAATGGTAGATGATTCCTGCTTTCAATTTCCAAGAAAAATTCGAAACCCTTGGAGATGGAACGGGATTTTGGTCTCAACATCAAAGTTGTAGAGCTCTTTTTTAGCTTTTTATTCATATATAGAACGTCCCAATCCGACATCTAGAGCTCTAGATATTGGCTAAAAACTAAAAGATGGTCTAATTTAGTATTTTTCAAGAAATTATAATTTATGCCAAAATCATTATTTATTTATTAATTACACCCAAATTTATTAAATTGAGCTCAAATATCATCCATAAATTCATCATATAAGGGAAAATAAATATGCAAATATTTTACTTATCAGTTTGTGATTGGGGTTTATCATATCGGAGGTTTTGTTTTTTTGGGTAAGGGTGCTCCTAGGTGAAGATGGAGAAAATGTAGTGGCTTTAAGGTAATGGGACAATGTTGATAATTGTGTGATCGATTTCATTATGTTTGGTTGGATTATTGTTGAAGATTGTCCCTTTTTTTTTGTTCGCGACTGATTAAGGGTTGAACACTGGTAGGTGTTGTGTCAGTATAAACTTTGGCAAGCCGTTGATAGTAAGGTTAGGGGAAGGGTTGTTATTACTGAAGATGGAGATGTGAAAAGATATTGTGTTGGTGTTAATAGTAGATGCAAGGTGATGATATGTGGGGGTGTTGTTATTAGTGAAGATGAAGATGTTAAAATAAATTGTGTTGTTATTAATAGCAGATGTTGGGTGATGTTAACAGTGAAGATGGAACATATAGTGTTGTTGTTAATAGTAGGTGGTGGGTGATGATATGGGAGGTTATTTGGTTTAATAAATATTGTGCACAAGCTTACTAAATTGACATTATCAAGAGTGGTGTTTTTTTTTTTGGCTTGTTGGCATGCAAAATGACACATAATGAAGGGTCATCATCTTTAAAAGAACTATTTTGTTATTTTCACTTTGGATTGTTGTTATATGCCTAATCCATTTTGTAATTTTTTGAGGATGGGTTGCTATCATATGCCTAATCCATTTTGTAATTACTGTATTCACATTGTCTTATGTACTACAATGTTGGTGACAAGGAAACATTATGTGCTACTACACTGTTAATGTTCCCTTGTCATTAAATATGTCAATGTGTAAAAGAGTCTTTGTTAAAAATTTTTTTGTTTTAGGTTATTGGTGAATATAATTATGCAGACTGTTGTCACACAACATCTAATGACTATAGAAAGTTGTGAAGGTAGAAAGCCATGTCGTTAATGTTGAATATTGTGTTGTTAATATAGAGACTTGTGTTGTTATATGCCCTCCAACTTAATAATTTCTTACTTTTCACTAGGCATGTTGTAACAATCATTACTTATGCCCCTTTATTATGCATTGGAAGCATTAACTTTGTTATTATGGCTTAGAAGAATCAATAAATAAAGCTCCCAGCCAATAACTTACACCCTTAGTCTTAGGGCACTGTTCATTCGGTAAAATTGTATTTATCAGATTTCTTACATTTATTCATGGGGTTACTATTCACTTTAACTTTTCAATTCTTCCATTCCTTATTATTAAGGTTTTTCTTGGCTTACAATTCCTCTTTTAAATACAATGGGTAATCGCACAGTACAAGCGCGACAATTTAACTAACGGGCTTGTACTGTGCGATTACCCATTACTAGTTTAATTGTCGCGCTTACGAAACAATTCATCCGTCAATGTAGATTACACAAGTAATCACTTCAAATATTAATTATACATAACGGATTAGCGTGTCTTAGTCTTCATCTCCTTATCACAACTTCTTCATCTGGCACATTGTCCCACACTCCTCTTCTGTGCTTACATGTCTGTTTGGTTGGTTGAAGGAGGGTGAGATTCAGGGGAATCTCACTAGCAATCAATACTACTATGCATGTAAGATATATATTTAATCCATGACATGCTTGCCTTACATAAATTCATGCCAACATATTGACATATCTGCATGCTTAATATTATAATGTACTCATGGCCATTGCATAAATATAACAGAGCTTCAATCAATCAAATATGCTCAACACAATTAGGTAAAGTAGCCACATAAATCAATGCACAAACATACATATCAAATACATATAGGTTAATTAAGTTTACTACCTTTTGTCTTTAGGTCCTCCTCTTGTACTATTTCTGCCAACCATTGAAGTTGCTTGAAGAACCTTCCATTCTTCTTCCTTGTCATCTCATGGCCCTATGTACATAACCATACATTAGAGCCATGATAAATGAATGTTCAATGTGGCTACATAGGCCTTTAACAACTTTAAGGGTCTAATTGTAACTCTTGGAGTTCCTAATTATTACATTTGTGCCATTAAGTCTTAAATTCGCATAAGACATAAAGCTGGCAGATTTTTCACTATAATTTGTAAAATCATAACTAATTCTACAAAAATCCAATTGGGTTGGTTCAAAGCTCAATTTGATCTTTATTTAAGTCCACTTTAAGGGAAAAATAATAGCACTTCCAGTTACATGCACACATTTCCAAAATTCTCAATTATTCACTTCTATCATAAAATTATGACTAGAATTAATGCCTAACTTCCAACAATCATAATTTTTTGTGTACTTATCCAATTGCCACAAGTTACCTATCAAATTAAAGCTTATTGGGTATACTTTATTTTTGGAACATTTCATGGATATTGGAATTCATTTGGCAAGACAAAAACACGTCACCATCAATATGCCATAGAACAACTTCCAAGTTCAATGTCCAATTTTCAAAAATCATAATTAATTATAACAAAATCCAAATTAACTTATTCTAATTACATTGTAAACCTATTTAAGTGAAATTTCAAATAAAAAATCATTTACTAGAAAATACAGCCACACTATTTCCAAAAATTCGTCAAACCTTAACTATTTCAGAATTGGTTTAAAAAACAGGGCTTAATTTTGAAAAATCATAACTTTAAATCCATTTGTCCAAAAATTACATTCTACCTATCAAAATGAGGCTCAAGATGTATACTTTCATTCTGGAAAGTTTCATAGCATTTAGACTAGGTTTGGTCAATCAAAAACATGCCACAACATTGCTGCTTTCCAGAAAATAAAATCTGGCAGCACGACACTTAATTTCCAAATTTGTGATTTCTCATTTCTAAACCTTATTGAACACCATTTACAAAAGAAAACCACCATGAACTCTAAGAATAACCATAAAAATTAAGGCAAAAATACCCATTCCACACAGCTCCACTAAATCATACAATACTTAGCTCAAAATAAAGTTCTTACTAACCTCTTGCTTTTTCTAGGCTTTATTCTTTGATTCAACCACTTTGGGTCTTGATAAATGCATCAAAACACCTCCTCTTGAAAAAGTAAAACAATAGAAATGAAGGTTAGGTGAAGAGGAACAATGTTCATGAAGACATTTTTAGCTAGAAAGGTGAGTAAGAAGGTGAAAATCTAGAGAGAAGGTGCTTACCACTTCTTGAATCTTGAGATTTTCTTTCTCTCTCTTTTCCCTTCTCTTGGACGACCAAAGACATAAATGAGGAAGGTGATGATGTGGTTTAAAACACTTATTTCCCTTCCTAAAAGCTGTTGACCAAAATAATGGAAGAGGGAGAGAGAAAAGTAATGACATGTCCTTTCTAGTTACTTCTTGCACTCTAGTTTAGTTCACTTAACCAAGTGTGTTTTAGTTGGACCAAAAGCAATTTTTCGTTCTTCATTTTTAATTTTTGATTGAAATTAAAGGTAGAGATAGAAGAAAGTGTTTTACCCAATATCTCTTAACTCTTTGTACACAAAGAAGCTTATTATCCATTGGTTACTTGGTTAAATTTCTTGTCTTCTATTTTTCTTCTCTTTTGTCTGAAATTCTTGGCTATTTTGAAGGAATTAATTTTGCTTCTTGACATTACTCCTCTTTTTAAGAGCAAATCTTGGGTTCCAATTTTAACCTCAAGATCAAAAGACAATTGCCTCTCTTGCCCTTGATCATGACAATATTAATTGAATTGCCATTGGTTCTTTTCTTTTTCATTTTAATTCTCTTCTTTCTTTCATGCGCCATTCCCTCTCTTTTTGGATCCAAATTAGATTTTATATCATTTTTACCTTTAGATAAAGGAATTAGGTATTTCCTTTATAACACGAATATACTCGATTAATATTCATAACATGAATATACTCGATGTAACACATACATGCATAACCATTACATAAGATAAGAGAGCAAGAGTTACTTAACTTTCTCTATCTCGTTGAACCTGTTTTACCTTAGTCTCTTTTCTTGTCTTTCTTTCAATAAACTGTGCTGGTGTACCACATGGCGTTTCACTGGGTGATATAAACCCTTTTTTTTCTAGCAATTCTATAATCTACTTTCTTTAATTCTACCATTTCATCCGGGGTCATTCTGTATGGACTTTCAATATCGGTCCCGCTCCAGGCATAATTCTACTTCCCATATCGGGTAACCTACCCATATAGTATAGGAAATCTAGAAGCCACTGGTACGTTCTATTCTCTGTCTCAACCATAAGACTATAATCTGTGGCCTTTCTTATTTTATCCATCACTTTGTTCTATCAAGGAACAAATTCTCATTCAATAAGGGAATATTCTATTATCAAGATCTTTCCCTATACTAGAATAGCAACTAGCAACCTTATACACATTTCTGTACCACATTCTAATACCTCAAGCCACTTAAGCTATTTCAAATTCCTTAAGAATCATTTCAACTATTCGATTCTTAAGTTACAGTTCAACTCCTAGAACCTCAACATCAGTTAAGCCGAGAAAATCATGTTCCCTCACTTATACCCAATATACACGTATACTACAACCAGGATTTATCATTTCTATTCTAATCCTCAAAACATTCGGATAATATCCTCACAGCATTAACATTGATCATGAGGTTCTAATTCTACCTCAATCCTCAACCTATACCGGTTGCTTCATTTGTACACCACTTGGTCGTATCTCTATAAACCATACTGGTTGTACTAGGATTTGGGATAATTACTGCTGATGTGAATGTCAGCCCTTCCCTTAGCTCTATGAAGCTCCTCTCACATTTATCATCCCACATAATATCAAATTCTTTCATTCACATGAGCTCTATAAATGGTAAGACCATTTAGGTGTCAAGATATCCCCCTGACAATAACTGGCAAGACCTAGAAAACTATGTATCTTTATAATCTGGCCTACTTCAGTTCAATCCTATCTATCATTCCTGTATGCCTTTATACACAATTCATCTAACTAAAATGATCATTAGTCATGGAGAAACCTTAAGACAATTACTCAGGATTACCCCGTATCGACTCATATACTATTCATAAAATAGAGCATATTAGCCAAATGCCAGGAACTCTGCTCTAATAGCACCAAGTGTAACACCCACTACTTATGCCCCTTTATTATGCATCAAAAGCATTAACTTTATTATAAAACTTACACCCTTATTATTGGGGCATTGTTCATTCGGTAAAACCTTATTTACCAGATTTCTTACCTTTATTCACAGGGTTGCTATTCACTTTAACTTTTCAATTCTTCTATTCATTATTATTAAGGTTTGTCTCAGCTTATAAATTCCTTTGCTTACTTAACTAATGGGCTCGTACTGTGCAATTACCCATTAGTAGTTCAATTATCGTGCTTACAAAACAATTCATCTATCATGCAGATTATGTAATATCCTAAATTTTGAGATTAGAAGCTTGAGAATAAGCCTGAATTAGGTGGACTGCTAGCCCCTGGCTATAAACTCTAGGTCATTGGAACAACTTGCAAAGTTACAATATGTTGCTAGTGTGATTTCCTGTGAGGCAGTGAAATTGTCATGTATTTTTGGATAATCAATTGATGTCCAATGCCCATAAAATTGATCAAAATAAAAGTAGACATATCAAGCTTTAATATGATAGGTCATATAAGTCAATTGGACCTATACACTGAGAGTTAGGTATTTTTGAAGTCAGCCAAGTGAAATTGCAAGTTTCTATGGTTGTGTCCAATAAATGATAATTCTGAAATGATGTGTGTCCATTTGGCTAAAGGAAATATTTTTCCTTAAAAATAGACTTAATAAGGGTCAGATAGCCTTTGGAACCACTGGAATTGGATATCTATAAATAAAGATATGAATTTTCAAAGTTTGATGAAAATTTTGTCAGCTTTTAGGCAAGGTACAAAATTAAGAAGGTAATGGCAAACATGTATGTGCAAAATAGTCATTTGGCTAAATTAAATCCACAACCCTTATATTTCCTATTTTCTTGCATGTGGGATGTCCAAACAAGGAAGGGAGCAAGGGAATTAAACACTTAGTCCAAATTAATCAAGGTAGAAGCAATATTGGCCAAGTAAAATTGAGTTGAAAAGTCAACAATTATAGGCAAATTAAATTTAATATTGAAGAGATAAAATTGTGATAATTCAAGAAGCCAACTTGTTTAATTAGAGGGCCTTCATATCATCATGTATGGGCAAAAAGCAAAAGAAAACTATTGATTAAATCCTAAGTGTCAAGTTGAAGTAAGTAAATCAAGCAAAAAGCTAAAGTTTAAAAAGTCAACAGTTAATTTTATAATAAATGCTCATCTTGCAATTTATTGTAAGGAAAAGGATTGAAGAAGCCCATATAGTTACTTTAAGGGCCTCATTTTTGTCACTTTAACAAGAGGAAGAGGAGGCAATTATGGTTTAGTTAGAAAGTGATAAAGCTTAAGATTTTGGCATGTGAAAATTTTATTAAAATATTATATTTCAAAGAAAGATGAACGGGATATTTTCAAAGCCTTCTTCTTTGGATTTTGCAAATTTGGAAATTTGGCTGATGAAACCCTAAGGGGTTATGCTGACCAAATTTCCATAAATCATGTTTAATAAGTGTTTATGAAGTTAAATATGTGATTATGAGTGGAAAGAAAGTAGTTTAAAGGATTAAATAGAGAAAACTCAAATTTTCCCTTTTTTGGGTTAATTTTCAGCTAGACCTAGAACAAGGGGTTAGGGCTGGAATTTCATTAATCTAATAGTTCCATTGTGTTTAGAGTGGAAAATTGTGTAGGGTTCATGTTCAGTATGAAGTATGAAAAACATTAAAATGTGAAATGACAAAAATACCCTTAAGAAGAGAGAGAGAGAGGAAGAAGACAACTAGAGAGAGAAAGAGGAGGAATCAAGAGGTAATCTTAAGACTTCTATTATCTTGTTGATTATGATGTTATTGTGGTTGTTATTGGCTTGATTTATGGCTAGTTTGATTGCTTTTGTAATTTTGGGATGATGAAACCCTAAGGAGTTATGTTACCCAAATTTCTATAAATCATGATTAATAAGTGTTGAATGGTTAAATAGGTGATTAGGAGTGAAAAGGGAGGTGTTTAAAGGGTTAAATCAAGAAAATCACATTTTCCCTTTTTCCTTGTAAAGTTTCAGCCAGCTGTATAAATAGGGGTAGGAGGAGTTGGAATTTCATCAATTTGATGGTTCTATTGAGTTTAAAAGGGAAAATTGCGTAGGATATAAATAGGGGTAGAAGCTGGAATTTCATCAATTTTATAGTTCTATTGAGTTTAGAAGGGAAAATTGTGTAGGGTATATGTAACACCTTATATCTATAATCGATTTGATGAGTTTTACGTAGTGAATTCGAACCACGAAGTGATATTCTTTTATAAAGTTCTTTTAATTCCTAACCTCATGACAGGATTTAAACCTATAGTTGAGTAGGTTTTTCAGAAAATTTCAAAATCTTGCGGAAACGTCATTTAGTGGTTCGCAACTTCATTACTACTCATCGATTCATAACTTTATTTAATTCAATTAGAGTGATTTGCTGCGCATTTATTTAGCCAAATTATTTATCTACTCATTCTTAGTTTATTCATATGTATATTTATACATACAGTATAGCCACACAGGGCTACCAAAGTGTGTAATATAATACCAACATATCATCTTCACTTCTCTGCCATAGTTCCCTCTTGTGCAACTCCCTGCAGTACTTTTTTGTACTTAATCACACCTGTATGCTTGGTTGGGGAAGGTTGCGATTTGAGGCGAATCTTTGTAGTAAACAATGCTAAGTATGCATGCAAGATAATGCTTAGTGTATGACATGCTTGCTTACATAAATTTATGCCAACATAATGACATATGCATGCTCAATGCTTTACAATACACTCATAGCCATAGCATAAGTACAAAAAGAGCTTTAATCATTCACATATGTTCCATATAATTCAACAAAGCAATAACATATATCATCACAAAAGCATACACATATCAAATGCACGCAAGTCAGGAAAGTTTAACTACCTCTTGTCTTTGTGTCCTCCTTATCTTTTAACCACCGAGGCTTCTTGGAAATTCTTCCATTCTTTTCTTTCTTGACTTCTCATAGCCCTAGATATATAATCATATCATTATGGTCATTTTACCAGGTCAACAAATGAGTTAAAGTGGTCAAATTATCCTAAGGGACTAATTTCTACCCTTAGAGTTCAAGGTAATTAAATTGTGCCATTACCTTTTTCCATTTTCGTGCATATAACCAATTCTGCTAGAATTTTTAGTAATATTTGAAAATTCATAACTAATTGTACAGATATCTAATTGTGATGATTCTAAAGACTATGTGACCCCTAATCAGTCTAGGTTCATAGAAAATATAGGCAATACACTTCTGGACGTATAACAATAGAACATCTCACTTAATTGATCACTGCCCCCATAATTTGCCAGTTTTCCAAACCAAAATTTGAAAATTCAAAACTCCCAGTACACACATCTAAATGACACAAATAACATATCAAATTAAAGCTTAACATGTCTACTTGTAGATTGAAAAGTTACACAATTTTTGGACATCATTTACCTATTCAAAAATGTCACACAATCAAACTGCCATGTACAAAATTCACACTAGTAGAATTTCCAATTTTCAGTATTTATTTCTAGTGGTCTAGAATTTACAAGCAGGGACTATTCCCACATATTTTTGCATTCTAAACACATTAGGAATATCAAAATCATTAAAATCATAAAGCTTCAGCCTATACACCTACTGACTGAACAGACCCAATTTTGCCAAAATCACTAAAACAAAATTTTGTCCGACAACTTGGTTTAATATCATCATAAATCATCTTTTAACCATAAACATATGATTAAACCTCAAAAATACCCCTTAGATGAAAAATAAACAGTACCCCACCCTTATGAAAACTCATCTAAATAACAAACCAATCGGTTCAAAATGAAGCTTACGCTTACCTCTACGCATTTCTGCAATTAGTTTTGAAATTCGGTGGTACTCCAACAAGTGAGATGGCACCAAAAACCACCAAACAAAAATATGAAACCATAGAAATGAAGCTTAGGATGAGAAAAAGAGGGTTTGTAAAGGGTATTTTGAGAGAAAATGTCGATTCGGTAGTGTTTTTGGCCGATTGAAGTTCTTAGAAAACACTATTCATCTTCGTATCTCTTCTACCAATTTTTGTGATATTTTTGGCAATTTTTCTGATTTATTTGAGTGACTGGCCGAAAGTTATGGCTAGGGAGGAGTCTTGGAGAAATTATGGCAAGTGTCAAGCTCTTAGGGTGCCATTTGTCTGGTAATCCACTGGTTCAGTGACATGTGTCACATACTTTAATAAAGTTACTTTATCGGTGTCTACTCGGGTTTTACTCAGGACTTACTTAGGATTACTTCAGGTATACCGAAGCCCGCTAAATGATGCCAGGTCACAGTATATGTGTATGGGCCTTACATGCCACCACACTCCAGTGTCCACTCTAAAAACGCAGGGTATACATGTCTACTCTAAAAATGCCATATGTACACCTACACTAGCATATTTTTCTTGACCAATTAGTCCCATACCTCATGACATAGCTGGGTGGCATCTTTCAACCAACCCATTGGCACCATATATGTGTCCCGTGCATATCTGCACCGACACTTAATCATACTGCCTATAAATACTAAGCCCTCTCCCTAATAGGCCAAAATCATATAGTCCTTGAGAGTCTTTCTATCTCTCAACATACTTGGGACTCTTACCAAACTGGGCTTAGTAGTCCTCCTTATTCAGGCTTATTTTCTAGCCATTAGTCCTAAAATTTGGGATATTAAAGTATATGTTAAGTGTGAAGTATGAAAAGCATTAGAATGTGAAATGACAAAATTATCCCTAAAACCCTAAGTTAGGGACTGCTAAGGGAAAAATCATCTGTTGGTAGTAAATTTGATAATTTTGAGGTCAAAAAAGGATTCTACACGCGAAATTGTGTAGGAATAGCCTGGGTTATAACTTTTGGAAAAGACAGTTAAATCGGGTACGAAAGGGCTTAAATCAGGTGCATAAGGGCATTTTGGTAATCTTGCAGTTTTAAGCTGAGATAACCAACAAAGTGTGTTTAGATCGATACATGAATGAGTAATAACTCACTTCTTGTAAACTTGGAATTTTAGGAACGGACAGTTTGCCCAAGCTGGGATAGAGTTCAGAACAGTTTGATCCGAAAAGGGATTTAAGGTAGTAACTATATCTTTCATACACTATATGAACTCGTATATGCTTTGTATAAGCCATCTTCTATGATATGTATAATGAATACATATTATTTAACTGGTGTAGGAAAAGCGCAAGTACCGTTCAGGGGGGAAAGCACAAGTACCCCAACGGCCTAAAGGGGACCCAGTTATGATACACAGTGCCAAGAAGGTACATTGCCCAGTCTGTGGTCTTGAGCCCAACTGAGGTACAGACAAGTAGGGGTTCTAACAGTAGTTGGCCCCAAATACGTGCACATACCTATTATTATGATTACAGTATTATTATGATGTTGCATTATATGATGCATGGCATATTTATTGGTCATATTTTATATGACTAATTATATGTTACTACTGAAATTTGTTTGAATATCACCCTTTTTAATATTTAAAATATTTTAGCAGGAGCTAATAACTCTAAGGGCAAAATAGTAAATACCAGCAATTCAGGATTCCCGGATCAAGAAGGTGTAGCTGTTGGTTATCGTCAGTTTATTTTGGTAGATTTGGACAATTTGTATAATTTTTTCAAACCCTATGGGGATTTCCTGTATTGTAAACAAGTACTCAATATTAGTATATTTGTGCTATTTTTGTATGCTTGTGGAACTATGCCTTTATTTCTATGGCAAATATTGAAATGTTAAGGGGTTTGACATTTTTGGTATAAGAGTTAAAAGAGGTTTTGGCATTATCAGAATAGTATACTGATATGGTCTTGTTTACATGTTGATAGGTATAATGCGTGGAAGGTGGCAACAGCGGGATAGATCACCACCGTCGGTAAATAAGGCTTCCACAAAATAAACCGATTCTTAAGGACACTACCAGGGATAAAGTGGTGCCGGGATGATGAGGACACCCAGGAAATGGGTCTGAGTTAGGCAAGTGTATAGTCTGTAGCCGAGACTGGAGCCAGTACCCAAAGCATTAGTAGGAGATTTTGAGTAGCCATTATCAGATGGTACTAAGTCAGACCTGAGTGTCATTGACATTTCTAGAGCTGAGATTGTACATGTACCATATCACCTATAGCCAAATGAGAAGTTGTGGGAGTATGTATGGGGTAGATATCGGCAAGATGTACAACACATGACGCTCTGATTGATCAGTTCCTTGCATATTTAAATGCCGTGGATTCACTGAATTGGAAGTAGGTGCTATTGGAGCAAGATTATCTGAATGAGTTCTGGATTTTCACGATATGGACTTCTTCCTGGATACAGCATTCTAGAACCAGAAGAAGAATGAGATTGTCAAGCGAGGTCTGAGCGATCATTTCGGAGAGTTTATGGAGCACATGACAGACTATATTCGGAGATATATGTATCAAGAGTGATACATAGTCTAGGCATGATATTTTGTTGACTGGAGGCAGCCAACCTGACTTTTGGGATAAGAGCAGTCATAGTGTACCGGTGGTCGGAAGCAGATAGAGCCAGTATCTGTGTTTAGGCATAGGTACATGAAAGTTAAGCGTGGTCAACCCAATGAAATCACGGGATGGGTGACCCTTGGGGAGCCTTATGTATAGTTATGACATAACATCTAAAGCGGATAAAGTCATATTGTACAATAGTTTATAAGTTGTCTGGTGTTAAGAGCTTACCTTAAATGCTGTAAATATCTATTATATGATATGTATGACATACTTGTGTACCCAAAATTTTGAGAAATGACAAAAATTCCCTTGTGTTCATATGAATTTATTTCTTCTCTATTTTCATATTGTGAAGTATCAATATGGTACAAACATATGGTAGACCATGAGGGGGACATAATAATCAAGTACCAGAACCTAAACCTGACCCCATGCAACAGATATTAGGCATGTTAACAAAGTAACGGCAATAATGAACAATATCAGGGATGATCGACGAGAAGTGCAGTAAAGATAGGATTGCTTAGAAGACCTGGTGAGGGGAGACAGTGAGTCTAATCTACCGAAGGGACCTCCACCAGAGCCTTTACTTATGCCTGTTCCTGAGGTTGATATTTTGCAAACATGGTTAGCACAGTTTAATCAACAACAACCCCTACTTTCAAAGGGAAGCTTAATCCTTAGCTAGCAGAAGACTGGCTATCCCGACTAGAGAAAATTTTCATGATCCTGATGTGCCCAGATGATATCAAAGTCCAGCTGGCAATTTATAAACTCAAAGGGGATGCTAACAGATGGTGGAGAAACACTAAGCTACTTTTGCAGGCACAGAATATTCATGCACAGAATATTCCTGTTGTAACCCCCCTTACGGTAATTATATCCGAACTACGAAATTTAAGTGAAATAGAGACCAATAAGACAAAAATCATTTTTTATAATCACTCATCTCCAAAAGGTGGGGTTAACAAACAAAACATTTAAAACAAAATTCATCTGGTCTCACATTCACTTTCGAATACAATTACCTGTGCAGTTATATCACATTATAAATATCAGAGTGAGTACCCAAAATCCCGGCAACCCTGGGTTACTTATATATATATATATATATTGGGTTTAAAAGTTTCCTTAAATTGGGATTACATGACCAAAAATTCATGTTTACATCTCATTTACATACAATAATCCCAAAAGCCAACTAGATAACCAACATCCAAAATACAAAATGTCCCTAAAGCCTAACCACTCTTGGTTGGCCGCTTCCCCTTCGAGCTACATGCCCTGTCTGAAATGTTAGTCATTTGGAAAGAGTAAGATTCAAAAGAATCCCAGTAGTAACAAATCACTCATACAATATATAAACACAAGGCATGTAATGTATTATGTTCACCAGCATCATCGCAACACAATGATCCATGGCTCGCGCAACATGTTAGATCCCAAGTTTTGATGATAACAATAATTCAATTATGTGCAAAACATGTTTTTAGAAGGTTAAGAAAAGTTTCCAAGTTACCAAATGCATATTTGATGATTTGCTGATATCTGCTGTGAAATTGCACTGGAGTGCTCGAGGAAGGTTTTGCACTCGAGCATAGATCTCCTCTGTGCTCGAGCATGTGCGAGAGAAAGCCATAAAGTATGTACCCGAGAGGCATTCTCCCTTTGTATTCACTAGATCACTCAAGCAGAAGGTATGCACTCGAGCAGAGAAGTCATTCTCACTCGAGCACACATTCGAGTGAGGGCATGCGAGTGTTTGGCCGAGAGCAAGTAATGGCATGCTTCCTTTATTCACTCGAGCAGAGACATCAATGCTCGAGCATGAGCATTCTGTGCTCGAGCAAGGCACTGCGAGTACTTGGCCGAGAGTCTTGAAGTTCAGAGAAGTGCAAGTGTGCTCGAGCACACCCATCCATGCTCGAGTGACACATCAATGCTTGCGAGTGAAAATTCTATCCCTCTCCAAATCTGTTGCGAGTGCTTGTTCAAAAGGTATAATTCTTGAGAATATTCTTCTCACTCGAGCAGGAGTCTTTGTGCTCGAGTGAGGGCCCACATCACTCGCGAGTGAAAATTCTATCCCTCTGAAATTCTGATGTGAGTGATGGTTTTGAGAGCATATTCCTGGAGAATATGCGTCTCACTCGAGCAGGAGTGTGTGTGCTCGAGTGAGGGTCCATATCACTCGCGAGTACAAATTCTCACTCTTGTCAAAATGGTATACGAGTGATGACCCGAGAAGACATTCCCTGTGTAAATTGCAAAGATCACTCGAGCAGAGGTTTTGTGCTCGAGTGAGACCCCTCTTCGCCCGCGAGTGAAGATTTTGTCTCTCTGATATTTCATGCAAGCACAACCCGATAACAGAGGTATATGAAGGAAAATAGGAGATCACTCGAGGTGAGCCTTTCATGCTCGAGTGATGCCCTGTTTGACCACCGAAAATGCTAAGTATCACAACGTTCATTCTGAATATGGTTTATTGTTATTAATTCATATCATCATTACTTTTTATCATTGTTTAACATTGTTTTGATTGTTTTAAAAGTATGATACAGGAATATGAACGTTTGAATTGAACCACATGAGGAAAGTGATACAACGGCAGACAAGATGATTATAAACACGCTGGCACCTACCGCACTCAGATTATTCAAACATGCACGTGTCTGCCAATACTTTCAAATGTCCCGCTCCACAAATGAAGAATTTCCAAATGGGCAAAAACTGGAGCAACTATATATATACAGAGACTCACGGAGAAACAACAACAACGTAGCACATGCATTCATAAGCTCATACCAAGTTTCTGCTATTCATCATTTTTCTCTGTATACACATTGATCTTTAGTGTTCATTCATTTGCTCTGTAAGAGAGTCCTCATACAATTCAAAATTCTATGTGTACTTGATCTCAAGGTATTGGGACCTTGAGAGGGTTGTTTTTCCTTACGAGAGAAGCCGTTGAGAGAATTCCTTGTTGTGTCTTCCACTCTTAAGCCTTATAAGATACAAGCAGAAGAGAACGTTGCTGCTCATAAGACTTACAGTGGTGTAAGCAGGAGAGAACGTTGCTGCTCATAAGTCTTGTATACATAAGCAAGTGAGAAGAGTCATAGGTTGTTTTTCTGCACGTAAGACTTGTCGTAAGGGGGAGAGAAATTTCTTGTTGAGAGAATATTTCTGCTCGTAGTCCGTTTAAGGACAATTGTTGTCTTGTGGCGTTCTAAGAGCCCATTGAATCTTGGAGATATAGTGAAAAGCTCAGTAGGTCTTGATCTCTGAGGATTGGACGTAGGCATTGTTGTTAGGCCGAACCAGTATAACTCTCTGTGTTCAAATCTTCTCTACTCTACTCTATCTACTATATTTACATATCACCACTTCAAGCGAAAAATTTATAACATCACCCAATTCACCCCCTCTTGTGTGAAGCTTGCCTCTTACACAACAGACGACAGTACTCACTGCTGTATCACAATGCATATACCCGTTTGCGCGGTAATCATAATGACAGCTTTCACTGCAAACACTATGCCTGCTTTCGCGGTAATCATTATGATAGCTTTTGCTGCAAACACTATGCTCGCTTACGCGGTAATCACTATACCAGCAGCATCACAAAGCACAAGGTATCTCAATGCATAACGTATCACAAGGCACAATGCTCCATAATGTATCTCCATGCATCTCAAAGCAGCAGTAGCACACAATGCATGATAGGCAAACATATAATACATTCACACAAAGTATAAGAGAGGAGTCACTACCTGTATCTTTCCTGACGTTCTTTGGCACAGTGGGCTCACGCGTCTGACAAATATTAAATCCTATACCAAATTAGGGACAACCATCAATCTCTTTTCCAAACACTTATTCCATAATACTCTGAGTTGGTTATCATTTAGGACTCTTTAGGTAGCTAATAGAGGCCTAAACATATGCCTAAAGGGTTAGGAGAAACTACCCTGAAGACCCCTTTTTTGAAGGCAAAACACAGATTTTTGGCTGGCTCACTCGAGTGAAGATGACCTCACTTGAGTGATGATACACTCGTGCCCGAGTGAGAATGGCTCTCACTTGTGAGTGTTTGACAGTGAGCAACCATCATGGCCAAAAAGTGCTCACTGCACTCGAGCACATAGCTTTGCACTCGGGTGATGACTCCAAACTCACTCGAGTCACCGAAAGTGCAAGACAAAAAGTGAGAACCTAAGAGAACAAGCAACATCAGAGGGACAAGCTCACTCGAGCATACCCCCCAGTGCTCGAGTGAGAGGCCTGCGCTCGTGAGTGTCAGATCACACTCTTGAGCATGGCCAGCGAGTGACAACCCGAGAGTAACCCTAACCTTGAACACATACTATTACTCAAGCAATCTCATGCTCACTCGAGTGATCACCAACATCACTCACAGTTACAGAAGTGAACTCGAGCTCCACTCAGAGAACCCAGGAAAAACTCAAACCAGAAAAGAGAAAATACACGTAGCACTCGAGCATGATCTTCCCTCACTCGAGTGTTATGCATCAGAGACCAGAAACGCAGCAATTCCCAGATGGCCAAAACTAATGCCAATGACCCCCAAACTTCTCATAAAGCTTATACACACTTACTTATGCCTAAGGAACACATTGGCAACTTCCAAAACAACCAAATACCATTATAACCACAATCAAACACTTAGGTCTCTATGACACACCCAATGTCCAAATTTCATTCAACTCAATTCAACTTTCCAAATCAACTCCAACAATCAAATAACTCCACAATTGACTAATTCCAACATCAATTACTATGAATTTCATTTATTCCAAAATAACCATAAATTAGGGCAAATTTTCCAGAATTTCTCAAACTTATCAAAAACTCATAACATATATATCGAAATGCATCAAATGCTTACCTCTTCATTTTGCCAAATCCAGAATCTTGATTCTCAAACTTCCAATTTCGTCCAACACCCAAATCGATACTATTCAAGACTCTGAAATCACCACAATGAAGCTCTCAATGAGGTGCACAACATTAGAGAAGAGGATTTCAACAAAGAAGGACCATTACTCACCTAAAATCAAAGCTTTCACTTTCTCTTTCCTTGCTTGAGTTCAGTGAAAATGGGGAAGGAATAGAGAGAAAATGAGAGATGGAGAAATGATGATGTGAGCTTCTCTTCCCTTGCCTATGCTTCCATCGAATAGAGAAAGAAGGGAGACAAAAAGTAGAATTTTGTCCTCTTGTGCCACATCCAATGGTTCATACTATGCCATATGTCACCATCTTGTCACTTCCACAATGAGCTCACACAAGCTTAATGCACAGGATCCCGACCCATATGCAACAAATCTCAACCATTGATCTCTAATCACCAAATGTACATATATCAAATTTACATCATATTTCTCTAAAAGTGTTTAATTACACTAATTACAATCAATATCAGAGTCATTAGCCCTTAATCCTAAATTGGGTCATTACACCTATGACATGGAATTATTCTAAGAGAAGTACAATGAGAAGTAATTTCCTTAATCAGTCTGACTGGAGAAAGGAAAAGAGTTCCTTAGCATACAATAAGAGGATAAAGAAAGCTTTGACGAGTATCTGGCTCGTTATATCCAGTTGTCTCAATATTCTTCATACCTTAAGTATTAGAATGATAAGGAGTAGATTTTAGACATGATGATACAGGGGTTAAAGCTGTAATTAAAAGAGATGCTGATCTCCAAACATTTCATATAGTTCAACAAGGCAGTTGAGGAGTGCTGAATCACTGAGAATAATTTGTTGAGCCTATATTCTGATAGAAGCAATAACAACAAGTGTGCATTTGGTAGTGGGAGTTCTTCCAAAAAACGTAAAGATCAGAGTGGACCACCCAGAGGAGGAAACAAGAAGCTATTTTAGGTTGGGGTCATAGTAATCAAAGACCCTCAGAGGGCAGAACATGCTGGTATTGTCGTAAACCATTCCATCCTGGCAAGATATGCAGTGGTGCACCATTACATCAGGCTTCACAAGAAAATCAGGCTCTAATAAGGAAAATAACCTGTTACATATGCTAGAAACTAGGGTGTTATGCTAAAGATTGCCCACAACAACAACAACAGAAAATTGAGCCCAGACCGAGAGTTCAAGGTAGAGTGTACAAAATTACTCAGGAGGAGGCCTGAAAATCTCCAGAATTGATACAAGGTTTGGTTTCCCTTAAAGGCAATTTAGTACATGTAATGTATGATTCAAATGCTAGTCATTCATTTATTACATATAACTATGTAAGACGGCAAGGCCTAAGTGTATACAAATTTCCATATGACTTGGTTGTGTTGATACCCACAGGATTTAGAATTGTCATAGTCAAAGTCTGTTTAAATTGGGTAATAAATCCCGAGGGACATGAGTCAACAGTAGATTTATTCTGTCTATCACTACATGGCTCAGAAGTAATCCTTCGTATTAATTGGTTGACAGCAAATAGTGTGTTGTTAAATTTCATAAGGAAAAAGGGTTCTTTATCTTAATCTGTAACCACATGGTGGTACAAAAATTAACCTTAACTTTCTTTCAGTAGCTAAGGCTGGGAGATATTTGCATAAAGGTTGTCAAGGGTACATGGTGTTCTTCTCTATGTAATCAGAAGCTTGAACAACATTTGAAAGTATACCTGTAGTAAATGAGTTTCTAGAGGTGCTTCCAGAAGATATCAGTAGATTACCTCCAGACATAGAAGTGGAGTTTGCAATTGACCTTAGGCCTGGAGCAGGACCGATATCTAAAACCCCATACAGGATGGCTCTAAGTGAGATGGCAGAGTTGAAATAGATTGATGAGCTGTTAGATAAAGGGTTTATTCAACCTAATGTCACGCTATAGGGAGCTTCAATACGCTTTATCAAAATGAAAGATGGAAGCCTACAACTTTGTATTGATTATAGGGAGTTGAACAAGGTAACCATCAAGAAGAAGTATCCACTCCTTATAATAGATGATTTCCTCGATTAGCTATATGATTCCTATGTGTTTTCAAAAATTGACTTAAGATCGGGATATCACCAGCTCAAGGTAAAAGCAAAAGATGTACCAAAAATTGCTTTTATGACTAGATATGGCCATTACAATTTTCTTGTAATGCCATTTGGGCTAACTAATACACCTGTCATATTTATAGAGTACATAAATCAAATTTTCGTTCCGTATATAGACCAATTCATAGTAGTATTTATTGATGATAATCTAGTATACTCACGGAGCATAACAGAATATGAGCAGTATTTAAGAATAGTGTTGAATACATTGACAGATAAGTAACTCTATGCCAAGCTGAGAAAATGTGAATTTTAGCTTACAGAAGTTAAATTTTTGGGCCATGTAGTATCACAGCAAGGGCTCTTGGTAGATCCTAGCAACGTAGAAGCAGTACTAACCTGGAAAAGGCCAAAGGTTGATTTTGAAATACGCTATTTTCTGGGTCTTACCGGATATTACAGATGATTCATATAGAATTTCTCCAGAATAGCTTTACCTCTGACAAAGTTAACATGAAAACCTCAACCTTATTTATGGGACTACATTTATGAGAGGAGCTTCATAGAGATGAAACAGATATTAATAACAGCCTTACTGTTAACAATCACAGATCCACAATTGACCTTTATTGTCTTCACAGATACCAGTGGGCATGCATTGGAATGTGTTTTAATGTAACATAGCAAGTAGTGGCATATGCATCTAGACAACTAAAGCCTTACAAACAGAATTATCCTATACATGATCTTGAGTTATCGGCAATTGTGTTTACGCTAAAAATCTAGAGATACTATCTCTGTGGAGCTACCGTAGAGCTGTACTACAGTGACAAGAGCTTAAAATACTTGTATGATAAAAAAGAATTAAACATGAGACAGTGCAGATAGATAGAGTTGCTTAAATTGTACAACTTGGAGATCAAGTACCATCCAGGAAAGGCTAATGTTGTTGCTGACGAATTGAGCCATAAAACAGTGATCTCAATCTTAATGATTCATGAGCAGAAACTGATCGAGGATTTTAGAGATCTTAATCTGTCTAATCAGATCATGATTTATGGCAACAATGTCATTCAAGTACAAAATGATATGAGAGCAGTAATAGAAGAAGATTAGATACAAGATAAAAGAGCATAGTCTATCTGGGACATGATTGATAGGGGAGAAACTCAGGAATATGACTTGTCACTGAGTGGGTTGGTTAGATACATAAAGTGGATATATGTTCCCCTATAAATAGAGCTTAAGTGGTAAATCCTGGATGAAGTACATAAGAGTAGGTATACTCTACAAACAGGAGCAACCAAAATGTATCGTGACTTAAAGTCCATATATTGGTGGCTAGGGATGAGAAGAGAAGTAATAAAGTTTGTGGCTTATTGTCTCACCTGTCAAAAAGTAAAAATTCAGCATCAATGACCATCCGGACTTCTACACAGCCTTAAAATTCCTGAGTGGAAATGGGAAAGTATTACTATGGATTTCATAACAAGATTACCCAATATCAGAAATCATGATATCATATGTGTAATCGTTGATCGATTCACGAAGACAACTCATTTTCTACCTATTGGTATTCATTATTCTCCTGATAAGTTAGTAGAGATCTATATCAAGGAGATAGTGTTGCTACATGGTACACTGAAGAATATTATATCTAATAGAGATCCTCAATTTACTTCAATGTTTTAGAAGGCAATGTACGAGGCTTTGGGAACCAAGCTCAGATTCAGCATAGCATATCATCCTCAAATAGGCAAATAGATAGAATGAACAATATAGACATCAGAGGATATGCTAAGGGCATGTGCCTTAGATTTCAAAGGCAGTTGGGATTAATTCCTTCTACTTGCAAAAATTGCGTATAACAATATTTACTACTTAAGCATTCAAATAGCTCCATATGAGGCATTATATAGAAGGAAGTGTTACTCGCCCTTGTGCTGGAAGGAATTGTTTGGGAGGTGCTTACTTGGGCCAGACATAGTTGATTAGACAATAAAGCAGATCAATCAGATTAAGCAGAGATTAATAACTACTTAAAGCCAACAGAAGAGCTATGCTGACAAGACGCGAAAATCTCTAGAGTTTGAAGTTGGTGATCATGTATTTATGAAAGTTTTGCCTGTCACGGGTATCGGAAGGGTACCGAAAGTGATGAATTTAAGCTTGAGGTATATTTGAAATCTTATCAAAAGTTGGGCAGTAGTGTATTGAATAGCTTTACCCCCAAATATTACCAGATTACATGATGTTTTCCATGTTTCACAGTTAAAGAAATGTCAACCAGATCCAAAACATGTTATTGAATATGAAAATATGTATATATGGATGATTTGACATATGAGGTCAGACCTAACCGAGTCATTGATCAGTTGGAAAAATAGCTCAGACACAGGGATATCCCATTCATAAAGGTTGCCTGAAGGGATTATCTTCTAGAGAAGCAACATAGGAAACAGAAGAAGATGTGCGGAAGTATTACCTGGAGTTCATGGCTATGGATATGTAGCAAATTTTGAGGATAAAACTTATTTAAGGGGAAGAGCAGTAACACCCCATTTTTATTCACCAATATGCTCTGTAAGTATTTGTGGCATTCAATGGAATAAAATGGTGAATTTTGGTTGATTTGGAATGACAAAAATACCTTTAATTAAGGTCACATGAAAATTAAGCTAAAATAAGTCATAAAGCCAACTTTTGTCTTCCAAAAAGTTTATTATTGAAACTCAAATTGGAAAATAGAAGAACACAATTTTTGGCCTAATAACAAGTGTTAAGAGTCGGCAAAGAAGAGAGAAAAAGGAAGAAGCCACAAATAAATACAAAAATATAACGGCAAAATGGTAATTTGCCAATAAATCTAAGAGTTAATTATTTTCCCAATTTCATGAGGTCATTTTTGGCCAAATAAGGGCAATAGGAGGGAAAATAATAAATTGGATATAAATATCTAATTAGGAGCAATTGTGGCCAAGCAAATGAAGTTTGACAAGTCAAAAAGGTAAATATGGTGGATTAATTAAATATTTGTAGAAGGGAATTATGAAAAAGCAAGAAGGCATTTATTATTTCTCGTTCCTCTATAATTTTCAGTCAAAGGGAAATAAAAACGGGAAAAATATTTACTTGGAGGATAATTGTGCCATGTGTAAATATCTCAAGCCAAATAAAAAGCAAGAAGTCATAAAAGTAAATCACATGGTGAATTAGCAATAAATATATTAAGTTAAGGAAAGATGAAGATGATATTTTAAGAGCTCTTCTCTTTCCATTTGAGACATAATTTTAACCATGTGAGGAAAAATAGAGAGAGAAAGAGAGCTTGAAGAAACTAGAGCTAGAGAGAGCTAGAGAGAAGCAAGAATCAAGATAAGATGCTTGTGATTTCAAGTGTTAAGCTCTTAAAATCCATGGAAACATCTTGTAATCTCTATTTCCTCTTGAATATCATGTTTAGCAAGCAAATATCCAAGGGAAGAGAGAGAGAGGAAGAAGAAATCTAGAGAGAGAAAGAGGAGGAATCAAGAGGTAATCTCAAGAACTTGCTTATCTTGTTCATTATGATGTTGTTGTGGTTGTTATTGGCTTGATTTGTGTTTCGTTTGATTACTTTTGTAATGTTGGGATGATAAAACCTTAAGGGGTTATGCTACCCAAATTTCTACTAATCATAATTAATAAGTGTTTAAATCGTTAAATAGGTGATTAGGAGTGAAAGGGAGATGTTTAAAGGGTTAAAACTAGAAAATCACATTTTTCGTTTTTCTTTGTAAAGTTTTGGCTAGCTGTAGAAATAAGGGTATGAGCTGGAATTTCATCAATTTGATGGTTCCATTGAGTTTAGAAGGAAAAATTTTGTAGGGTATATGTTAAGTGTGAAGTGTGAAAAACATTATAATGTGAAATGATAAAATTATCCCTAAACCCTAAGTTAGGGGTAGCTAAGGGAAAAATCATCTTTTGGATGTAAATTTGACAGTTTTGAGGTTAAAAATGGATTCTACAAGTGAAATTGTGTAGCAATAACTTGGGTTATAACTTTTGGAAAAGACAGTTAGGTCGGGTACAAAGGGACTTAAACCAGATCCTTAAGGGCATTTTGATAATTTTACAGTTTTAAGCTAAGATAACTAATAAAGTGAGTTTAGATGAATACATGAATGAGTAATAACTCATTTCTTGAAAACTTGAAATTTTAGGACTGAACTGTTTGCCCAAGCTGGGATAGGGTTCAAAACAATTTGTGAGCCGAAAAGGGATTTAAGGTAGTAACTCTATCTTTTATATACTATTTGAACTTGTATATGCTTTGTGTATGCCAACTTCTATGATATGTATAATGCACACACATTATCTAACTGGTGCGGGAAAAGCACAAGTACCATCCGGGTAGAAAAGCACAAGTACCCTAAGGCCCATAGGGGACCCAGTTATGATGCACAATGCCAAGAAGGTACATTGCCCAGTCTGTGATCTTGAGCCCAACTGATGTAAGGACAAGTAGGGTTTCTAACAATAGTTGGCTCCAAATGTGTGCACATACCGATTATTATGATTATAGTGTTATTATGATATTGCATTATATGGTGCATGTCGTATTTATTTGTCATATTTTATATGACTGGTTGTATGTTACTACTGAGATTCGTTTGAATCTCTCCCTTTTTCAATATTTAAAAAATATTCCAGTAGAAGCTAACGGCTTTAAGGGAAAAATGGTTAATACCAACAATTGAGAATTCCTATATCAAGAAGGCATAGCTATGGGTTATCATTAGTTTATTTTGGTGGTTTTGGATAATCTGTATATATTTTTCAAAATCTATGGGGATTTCATGTATTGTAAACAAGTACTCAATATCAGTATATTTGTGCTATTTCTGTATGCCTGAGGAACTATGCCTTTATTACTTTGACAAATTTCAAAATGTTAAGTGGTTTGACAATTAGGAGTAGAAAGAAGATGATTAGTTGAATGGAATCATGAAAACCCAATTTTCCCTTTTCTTTGGTAACTTTTGACCAGCTACAAAATAAAGGGTTAGAGCTAGAATTTTGTGTTTTTGATGGTTCCATTGTGTTCTACATGAAAAACTGTTTGGGAATAGCCCCTGGTTATGAATTCTAGATAATTGGAACAAAATTCTTGAAATGTGAAACTTGCTGCTAGCTGATGTTTTTGTGTGGTAGATTGTTTGTACTGCAGTTTTGAATAATTGAATGTTGTCCAATGATTATGAGAGTTTGCATAATAAAAGTAGACATATCAAGCTTCAATTTGATTTGTAATTTGTCCCATTTGGATTAGTATATTAAGAGTTATGATTTATTGAAGTTGGATTTGTAAAACTGGAATGCTGTGGTGGTTGTGTGCAAACAATGTTCATACTGGAATTCTGTTGACATAATTGGTTAAAGAAAATATTTTTCCATAAAAATAGAATTAATAGAGGTTACATAGCCTTTAAAACCACATCAATTGGACATTTGTAAATAAAGTTATGAATTTTCAAAGTTTGACGAAAATTCCAGTAGTTTTAGTTAATATGAGAAATTTAAAAGGTAATGGCAAAATGTAATTACCTTGAACTCTAAGGGTAAAGATAACCAACAAAATAAGCTTGAAATAATACATGAATAGGTAATAACTTAATTCTTGTAAACTTGGAATTTTAGGACCAAACAATTTGCCAAGCCGGATTAAGGTTAAGGAACTATTAGCGAGCCGAAAAGGGACTTAAGGTAGTAACTTTATCTTTTATATACTATGTGATTATTTGTATGCTCTGTGTAATCCATATTCTATGGGTGAACAAAGTGCTTGGGGCACAGTGATATGAATAGTGCCGGGGCACAATACGTTGTTGTGGTCTGGGACCCAGCAGGTATACACGGAGAAGTAGGGGTTAGGCCCTGAATTGTGTGCATACACCATAGATAGTTGAATTTTATTTATATTATATGGTGCATAGCATATTTATTTATCTCATTTTATATGATTGATTATATGTTTCTACTGAGATTCATTGGAATCTCACCCTTTTCCCAAAATTTAAAATGTTTTAGCAGAAGGTAGCTGCTCTAGGGGCAAAAACGTAAATGCTGACAATTGTGGGTTTCGATAAAGAGTAGAGTTATCATTAGTTTTATTTTGTATATTTTGGGATTTGTATATATTTTCAAACCCTATAGGGATTTCCTGTTTTGTAAACAAGCACTTTGTATCGATATGTTTATGCTATTTCTGTATAGCCTGTGAACTATGAGTTTATTACTCCATTAATATCAAAATATTGAGGGGTTTGATATTTTTGGCATTAGAGCTAAAAGCGGTTCTGGCAATATGGTCTTGTTTATATGGTGAAAGGAACTATGCACTAGAGAAAATGCCAGTGGGATAGATCACGACTGTCGGTGAATCAGCTTCCATCGGAATAGCAGATTCCTGAGTGACATATCATATATAGTATCGAGAGCCTAGAGGATTCGAGATAAGCTAATATACTGGCCATTGCCTCGACCAAAACCACCACCAGTTCATCTATGCGAGATACAGAGCAGCCACTATCAGATAGTATGAGTCAGATCTGAGTATCGTTGATGGTTCCAGTGTAGAGACAGTGTATATGTCATATGACTTGTGACCTGATTAGAAGTTACTTGATCATACCTGGGGCATACATTAGCAGGCTATACTAGAGTATAACACTCTGGTTGATCATTATATACCATTTCTGGACAACGTGCATACATTATACTGGGAGCAAGTTTGGCAGGGTTTAGATTATCTGGATGAGATTTGTATATGCACTACGATGCACTTCTTCCCATACACAACTTTCTAGAATCAAAAGAAGAACAAGATCATAGAGTGGGGCCAGAATGACTATTTCATGGATATCAGGAAGCACATGAAACTATACATGCTGATGTACTTGTACGATAGCTGATATGGGGCCTTTACTCAGTATTTTGGTGCTCGGAGATAGGTGGTATGACTCTTTAGATCAAGGTAGTCACAGGGTGCCGGTGGACAAAAGTGGTTAGAGTTGGTATCTGCGTTTTTGCATGAGTACATAAAGGTTAAGCATGCTCAACTCAGGGAAATTACGGGATGAGTGACTCCTTGGGAAGCCATATGTATAGTTATGTCATGTTATGTAAAAGGAAAAGGACATGTTGTACAATAGTTTATAGGATATATGATGTTAATAGCTTTCCCTAACTGTTGTAAATGTCTATTATATGATATATATGACATGCTTGTGTACCTAAGCTTTTGTAAATGACAAAAATGCCCTTGTATGTACATGAAATTTACCTTTTCATTTTAATATACTAAAGCATAAACATGGTAAGAACAATAGTTAGAGCTGATAACCCTGATCTTGAGGCTAGGCCTAATCCAATGCAACAAATACTGGGCATGTTACCACAGCAACGGGCCACGATGGGTAACATTAGAGCTGAGCTGCGAAAGGTACGACAAAGACTGGATAGATTAGAAAATACTAAGAGACCGGAAGGAGAACCCAACCTGCCTGAAGGACGTCAACCAGAGCCTCCAATTATGCCTATTCCTAAGGCTAATGTTTTACAAACATGGTTGGCATGGTTCAGTCAACAGCAACCTCCTACATTCTGAGGAAGGTTTGATCCTCAAATAGTAGAGGATTGGTTATCACGACTGGAGAAGATTTTTAAAATACTGGTATGCCTTGATAACATCGAAGTCTAGTTGGCAATATACAAACTTAAAAGAGATACTGATAGATGGTGGAAGAATATAGAGATGATTTTGTGGGCTATGAATATTCCAGTAACATGAGAATTATTCCAAGAAAAGTTTAATGAAAAATATTTCCCCCATTCAATCAAACTTGTGAAGGAAAAAGAGTTCCTTAATATATGTCAGGAGGACATAGAGAGCTTTGATTAGTATTTGGCTCGTTTCATCCGGTTGTCTTGATATTCTTAATACCTGAGGTATTGGGATGATGAGGAGTGGACCTCTGACATGATAGTGCAGGGATTGAAACCAAAGCTAAAAGAGAAGCTGATTTCCAAACACTATACTGAGTTCAATAAGGCAGTAGAGGAGTGCTGAATTACAGAGAACAACTTCTTGAGTGTTTACTTTGATAGAAACAATAACAATAAGGGTGTGTCCGGAAGTGAGAGTTCTTCCTAAAAACTCAAAGATAAGAGGAGAACTCCCCGAAAGAAACAACAAAAGGCCATATCAGCTGGGGGCCACATTAATCAAAGCTCCTCAGGAGGAAAAACATGTTGGCATTGTCACAAGCCATACCATCCTAGCAGGATATATAGTATGCTCTTGCTCCAGAAGGCAGGCTCCAGCCAGACAAATAATCTATTACCTATGCCATCAACCAGAGCATTTTACCAGAGATTGCCCATAGCGCTAGCAATAGACAGCGGAGGCTAGGCGAAGAGTTCAGGGCAGGGTCTACACTATAATGTAGGTGGTGGCCCGGAAATCTTCTGAACTGATCCAAGGTATGGTTTCTGTTCATAGTAATTTAGTGCAAGCATTATATGATTTAGGTGCTAGTCATTCGTTTATTGTATATGATTGTGTAAGATGGCTAGGCCTGAGTATGCACCGATTTCTATATGATTTGGTAGTGTCTACACCTACGGGTGTTAGAATTGTATAACAGTCGATGTGTGCTTAAATTGTATAACAAATGCCGAGGGATGAGATCAACAGTGGATCTGATCTATCTACCGTTGCAAGGCTTGGAAGTAATCCTCGATATTGACTGGTTGACAGTTAATAATGTATTGCTAGATTGTAAAAGGAAAAGGGTTATTTATCCCAATTTGTAACCATATGTCAGCACAGAAATCAACCTTAATTTTCTTTTAGCAGTTGAGGTTGAGAGATGTCTGAACAAAGGTTGTCAGGCGTACATGGTATTATTTTCCATATAGTCAGAAGCTGGAAAAACACTTGAAAGTATTCCTATAGTGAATGAGTTTCTAAAGGTGTTTTAGGAAGATATTAGTGGATTACCTTTGGAAAGGAAAGTAGAGTTTGTAATTGAACTTAGGCCTGGAGCAGAACCAATTTCTTAAGCCCCATAAAGAATGGCTCCAAATGAAATGGCAGAGTTGAAAAAGCAGATTCATGAGCTATTAGGGAAAGGGTTCATTCAACCCATTATCTTGCCTTGAGGAGCTCCAGTGCTCTTTGTAAAAAAGAAAGACAGAAGCCTACAACTCTGTATTGATTTCAGAGAGCTAAACAAGGTAACCGTCAAGAACAAATACGTACTTCCTAGAATTGAAGACTTACTCGATCAGTTATCTAGTTCCTATGTATTTTCAAAGATTGACTTGAGGTCAGGATATCACCAGCTTAGAGTAAAAGTAGAAGATGTACCAAAAATTGCTTTCAAAACCAGATATGGCCATTATGAATTTCTTGTAAAGCCATTTGGCTGACCAATGCACTTGCCTTGTTCATAGACTACATAAATCAAATTTTTCATCCGTATCTGGACCAATTCGTAGTATTTTTTATAGATGATATTCTGGTGTACTCACGGTGCATAACAAAACATGAACAACATCTAAGAACATTATTGAACAGGTTGAGAGATAAGCAAATCTATGCCAAGCAGAGCAAGTGTGAATTTTGGCTTTCAGAAGTTAAATTTCTTGGCCATATAATCTCGTAACAAGGGGATTCGGTGGATTCTAGTAAAGTGGAAGTAGTACCAAACTGGAAGAGGCCAGAGACTATTTTTGAGATATGCAATTTCCTGGTCTTACAGGTTATTACAGGCGATTTATACGAAATTTCTCTAGAATAGCTTTGTTGTTGACAAAGTTAACACGAAAAACTCAACCTTATATGTAGGAAGTTAATTGTGAGAGGAGCTTCAGAGAGCTGAAATAGAGATTAACAATAGCACCAGTGTTAACAATCCCAGATCTATAGTTGACCTTTATGGTCTACACAGATGCAAGTGGGCATGGATTGGAATGTGTTTTGATGCAACAGGGCCGAGTAGTGGTAAATGCATCTCGTCAGCTGAAGCCTCATGAACAGAACTATCCTACTCATTATCTTGAGTTGGCAACAATTGTATGTGTGCTAAAAATCTTGAGATACTATTTCTATGGGGCAACCGTAGCGCTGTATTATGACTACAAGAGCTTAAAATATTTGTATTGTAAAAAAGAACTGAACATGAGGTCGTACAGATGGATGGATCATCTTAAAGATTACAACCTAGAGATCAAATACCATCCAGGAAATACTAATGTTGTTGCAGATGTATTGAGCCATAAATCAGTATAGGTTGTAGCCCTAATGACTTAAGAACAGAAGCTGATAGAAGATTTCAGAGATTTGAATATGTCTAATCAGATTCTAATTTATGGCATTAATGTGAGTAAGGTAGCGAATGATTTGAGAGTAGCAATAGAAGGGGCTCAGATACAGGATAGAAAAGCACAGTCTATCCGTGACATGATTCAAAGGGTTGAAACTCAGGAATATGACTTGTCACTGAGAGGACTAGTCAGATAAAGAAAGCGAATATTGTTAGACCTCATGTTTTGATGATAACAAAAGTATGGTTTGAAAAGAAAATAATTAATAATCAAGCTTGAACTAAGTAATGACAGGAACAAGCTTTACTTGAAGTTAGCATGGAAGTAATGAAGATTGGCCATGAGAAAATGCTGAGGAAGTTGATTAGAAGCAAATATTCTAAAGCATTACTCGAGGAGCTACTCGAGTAATGAGACAAAACTTGAAGTAACCAAGAGACAACTTGCAGTAACCTACTACCATTACTCGAGGCGCTACTCGAGTAACCAGGTAAAAACTTGGAGTTGCTCTCGGCCTGCTAATGTTACTCGAGGAGCTACTCGAGTAACCCTGTGAAAACTTCTAGTTGCCTTCAAGTTTTCCCCATGATACTCGTGGAGCTACTCGAGTAACTGTGTTTGTAAAAATATGGACCTCTCGGCATTTTGTACTACTGCTAATGTTACTCGAGGAGCTACTCGAGTAAGCCTGTGAAAACTTCCAGTTGCCTTCAAGTTTTCCCCATGATACTCGAGGAGCTACTCGAGTAACTTTGTTTCTGAAAATATGTAACTCTCGGCACTTTGTACCACTGCCAATGTTACTCGAGGAGCTACCCGAGTAACATACTAAAGTAAGTGAAAACTTGAGGTTGATACCCGATTAACCTGATCTCTCTTTGTTTCATCTTCCTCTAGTACTTACTCTAGTATACAAGTTTTTCATGCTTTATTTTAAGTGAATTCCTCGAGTAAGTACCCCAGTATGCAAAAATATTTTCAAAGTAAACTTCAAGTCATTACCAGGGTAAGTTATGCTTAAAAGTCTTAGTTACTAGAGGTGGTACCCGAGTAACCAATGCAAAAATGAGTGCATTACTCGAGTTCCTACTCGAGGTTGCTCTCGGCCTTAAAATCCTGCCAACATTACTGGAGTAGAGCATCGAGTAATCAAAAGTTTTTTTAAAGGATTACTCGAGGTGTTACCCCAGTAATCTGTGAAGTTGCAAAAGCATTACTGGAGTAGCTACCCGAGTAAATAACTATTCCCAAAGGTCTAAAATTTAGTTTACTCCATGCACTACCCGAGTAATCTTGTTTCTCTTCATTGACTTTCAATTAAACAATGATTTCTAGATGTTACTCGAGGAGCTACTCGAGTAAACTTCAAGGGTTACTCGAGGAGCTACTCGAGTAAGCACACTCAGAAACTTAGAAATCATTCAAACTTTCATTATATTGTTTTCTATATGATTAACCTTTCATTGTATTAGTATTCTTAGTCTATTTACAAATAAATAATGAAGAAATCATATCAAGAGATGAAAGTCAAAAGAAACGTTCAAATGCCAACCACCGCCAACGGATATTTTTCAAAAACTTGAAAAGTCAATAGTGGCTGCGCACTCACCAACGGACGAAAGGAAATATCCCAACGGTCATCAACAACTTATCTATATATATGGGAACCTTCAAACAGAGAAAGAACAATCAAGCACACATACGAACGTATCATTAAGTTCATTGCTCTGTTTTCACATTGAAATTGTATTTCTATGCTTCAGTGATTATCATTTACTCTGTAAGAGAGATATTTCATTCAAACTCAATATTTGTTATTGAGATAACTTAAGGTTGTGGAACCTTAAGTTGGGATTGGATTACAACCTGTAAGGGGGAGCGAGTGTCCAGGTGTAAGGAACTTGCTTGTACTGAGGTGCCAAGAACCCACTGAATCTTGGAAGCTATAGTGAAACTCTCAGAGAAGCTCTGAGGACTGGACGTAGGTCAAAGTGGTTGTGACCGAACCAGTATAACTCTCGGTGTACACTTTGGTGATATTTCTCCTTACTCATTACTGTTTTAATTCTTTTGTCAAATTTTTATATTTTCGAAAGAAATTTTAGTATCACCCAATTCACCCCGCCTCTTGGGTGAAACGCTTGATCTAACAAATATATGTTCCACTGCAAACAAAGCTGAAGTGGCAAATCCTAGATGAAGGACACAAGAGTAAATATACTCTACACCCTGTAGCAACTAAAATGTATCATGACTTGAAGTCCATGTATTAGTGGCTAGGGATGAAAAGAGACCTAACAAAGTTTGTGGCTCGTTGTCTCACTTCCCATAAGGTGAAAATTGATCATCAACTGCCATCCAGACTTCTACAGAATCCTGAAATTCTTGAGTGGGAATGGGAAAGTATTACATTAGATTTCATCACAGGATTGCCTAAGATCCAAAATCATTATGCAATATGGGTAATCATTGATCGATTCACAAAAATGACCTATTTCCTACAAATCAGTATCCACTACTCTCTTGATAAGCTGGAAGATATTTATATCAAGGAGATTGTGTGATTACATGGTACACCGAAGAACATCATTTCTGATAGAGATCCTCATTTCAGTTCCAACTTCTGGAAGGCATTACATGAGGCTTTGGGTACGAAGCTCAGATTCAGCATGGCCTATCATCCTCAGACAGAAAGAATAATACAGATACTAGAGGATATGCTGAGGGAGTGTGTACTAGATTTCAAAGGAGGTTGGGATCAATTCCTTCCACTTGTAGAGTTTGCTTATAACAACAGTTATCATTCAAGCATTCAAATGGCAGGAAGGAAATATCAGTCACACTTGTGCTGGACATTACTGTCAGAGAAGCGGTTGGTTGGGCTAAACATAGTTGATCAGACAACTGAGCAGATTAAATTGATCAAGCTAAAAATTATTAGCTGCTCAAAGCAGACATAAGAGTTATGTTGATAAGAGGCGAAAGCCTCTAGAGTTTGAGGTTGGCGATCATGTGTTTATGAAAGTTTCGCCAATCACAGGCATTGATAGGGCACTAAAGGTGAAGAAGCTAAGCCCTAGGTACATTGTTCTATTTGAAATCTTTTGGAAGATTGGGCCAGTAGTATGCCAGATAGCTGCACCCTCAAATCTAAGCAGATTGCATGATGTCTTCCATGTTTCACAGTTGAAGAAATATCAACCTGACCTAGAACATATCCTAGAATATGAAGATGTGGATGTGTGGGATGATTTAACATATAAGGTCATACCTGACTAAATCATTGACCGGCAGGAGAAACAGCTCAAACACAAGAGTATCCCATTTAAAAAGGTTGTTAGGAAGGGATTGTCTCTTTGAGAAGCAATGTGGGATACAAAGGGAGATATGTAGAAGCGTTACTCAAAATTCATGAGAATGTATATGTAGCAAATTTCGGGGACAAAATTTTATTAATGGGGGAGAGCTGTAATTTCTCCAAATTCATTCACCAAAAATCCCATGTATCACTACCACAAAATATGGATTTAGCGGCGCCATTCTTATGACAATTCTTCAAACAAGCGCTAGAAGAGACTTCTTATTTTTTTTAAAAAATACATGTGAAAGCTACTGCGCTTGAGCAAGAAAGCACTATAGTTGCTTAATACATTGTATGGCGCTTTCCTGAGAAAGCGCCATATAAGGGGTTATTTTTTAAAAAAAAATTAATCCCTTTACTGCAATTAAAAAAAACATATGGCAACTATGGAATAATAGAAATTTCGTAAGTGTTCAAGCTCCATTACGATGATAAGATATTTTCTTGAGAAAGTTTGTCTATACTAAAAAAACCAAAATTAAATTTAAGAATCAGTTTAGAGGTTAAATAAATCATCCCTATTAAAAAAGATTTTAATTTTTTTTAAAAAAACCCTTGGATGGCACTTCATAAAGAAGTATCGTCCAAGATGTGACCTTAGATGGCACTTGGAAAACAAGCACTGTCCAAGGCTTAACCTTGGATGACACTTGTTTATCAAGCATCGTACAAGGGCCTTACCTGATGCCTTGAATTAATTCAAGGCATTGAGCCCCTTGGATAGCGCTTGTAAAACAAGCACCGTCCAAGGCTAATTCCTTAAATATTTAAGGTACCTTGCCTTGATATTTTAAGGCACCTTAGATGGTGCTTGGAAATCAAGTGCCGTCCAAGGCTCAATTTTGGACAACACTTACTAATCAAGCCTCGTCTAAAACTTATTTATTAAAACAATTGGCCATCACTTTTTTTTTTTAAATTGAGGAGCTTTTGCACTTTGAAAAAAAGCATTGTAGCTTCTTCTTGTATTTTTTAAATTGGCTATCATTTTGTTTTCAAATTGAGAAGCTTCGACCTTTTGAAAAAAGCCATAGCTTCTCCCACCTTGAAACTTAATTTTCATAACTCGCAGTTTTCATTTTATTTTCATTTTCATCTTCCCGCTTTCTCTCTAGCTCCCCTATTTCCTAAAACTCGGTTGCTGTAGGAAGCTTCATCTCCCATGTGTTTTTTTTCTTTTGTCGCCTCTTTCATATGCTCCCTACCCAGTACATGTTTTTTTTTATCAACATTTGGTTCATGTTTTTTTAGTTAAAATCTGTTATGAATCTTATATGTGTGCTCATAATTTTTTTTTCAAGTATTTATTTGAAGTATTAACTCTATCTTCTTGAACTTCTTATAGATTGTAATTTTTTTAATTTTTGAGCTTACAAATATAATAATACTTAGTTTAATCCTCTGTAGAAGTAACGAATATGGCTCAAGTTTAAGCAACTTAAATGCTGGAGTTCTTTTATGCTTAATACATGAAGACACTATATTACAAAAGATACGTGCTATGTTATTTCATTTTGCTATGGATTGTATTATAAATTGCTATAGATTGTGGATTTTCGATTGTAAATAGATGTTTTCATCAGGAAAATAAAATAATTATGAAAAATTATTTTTTAAAAAAAATAAAAAACTTCGTACGGCACTTCTCCAGGGAAGTGTCGTAGGAAGCCATAAAATTATTTTTTTAAAAATAAAAGACTTCCTACGGAGCTTTTCCAGGGAAGCACCGTAGGAAGTCATCTCCCTTCCTATGGCCTTTCCCAGGGAAGCGCGGTAAGAAGTTATATTTTTAAAAAATAATAATAATCAAGCTATGACGCTTCCATATATTTAAAAAGCATCAAAGCTTGTTTTATCGGCGCTGGAAGCTATGACGCTTCCCAAGTGCCATAGTATTCTTTAAATTAAGCTCTATAGTTTGTGTTTTTTTTGTAGTAGTGTATATTTATTATAATAAATGGAATAAAATAGTAAATTCTAGTATAATTGGAATGACAAAAATACTCCTATAAAAGGCTACATGAAATTGTGGCCAAAACAAGACATAAAGTCCAATTTTTGTCTTCTAAAAGCTCATTATTGAAGCCCAAAGTGATGAACAGAAGAACACAAGTCTTGGGGCCAAATAGAGAGGAAAAGGAGAAGGCCCAAATTAAATATAAAAATGTAAGGGCAAAATAGTCATTTGCCAATAAAGCAAAAAACTAAATATTTTCCCCTTTTGCTTGATGAATTTTGGCCAAGAGAGGATTAAAAAGGGAAATAATTATTTGAATATCAAATATGCCTAGTGGAAGCATTTTGGGCTAAGTAAATAAAAAGATGTTGAAAAGTTAAAAATTATAGGTAAATATTGTAATATTTGAGGAATCAGAAAGCTATTTAACTCTTCCAATGGGATATAATTTTAGCCATGTGAATGGAGGGAGGGAAGAGAAAATATTTATGGCAAAAAATAAACCATGAAGCAAGGAAAAGTCAAAGGAAAACATGTGGTAAAATTGTGATAAAATAATAATTAAGTAAGGAGATTAATTAGGATATTTGCAAAAGGATAATTATCCTCTCCAAGGAGCTCATACTTTCGGCCAGCACAAAGAAAGTAGAGAGAGAGAGAGAGCTATTGGAAGAAACAAGAACAAGAGAGAAGGAGCTAGGGTTCAAGAAAGCAATCAAGGTAAGATAATTGTGAGATTCATGTGATCTTGCCTCCAAATACATGCAAAACCCTATCTAATATCTATTCCTTCATGAATCCTACTTATAGCAAGCAAAAATCAAGGGAGAGAAGGGGAGAGAGAGAGAGGACAAAATTTGGAGCAAGAGAAAGAGAGACAAGAGGTTAGCTATGAAACCTTGTCTTTTATGTTGATTTGTAGTTGTTGTTCATGTTGTTGTTGATTGTTTGGCTTATATGGGTTGGTTTTTATGGTTTGGGATGTTAAAACTCTAAGAGGTTATGCTATCCAATTTTCCTTTAATCATGTTTAAGAGGTGTTTAAGTGGTTAAACAAGTGATTAAGAGTGGAAAGAAGATGATTGGTTGAATGGAATCATGAAAACTCAATTTTCCTTTCCTTTTGTAACTTTCGACCAGCTACAAAATAGAGGGTTAGAACTGGAATTTTGTGCTTTTGATGGTTCCGTTGTGTTCTACAAGAAAAATTGTGTAGGAATAGCCCCTGGTTTTGAATTCTGGATCATTGGAACAAATTCTTGAAATGTGAAACTTGCTGCTAGTTGATGTTTTTGCACGGCAAATTATTTGTACTGAGGTTTTAAATAACTAAACGTTATCTAATGATTATGAGACTTTCTAGAATTAAAGTAGACATATCAAGCTTTAATTTGATATATAATTTGTCCTATTTAGATTAGTATATTAAGAGTTATGATTTATTGAGCTTGGATTTATAAAACTGGAATATTGTGGTGGCAGTGTGCAAACAATGTTGATACTGGAATTTTGTGCACATAATTGGTCAAAGGAAATATTTTCCTTAAACATAGACTTAATAGGGGTAACATAGCCTTTGGACCATAGCAATTGGACATTTATAAATAAAGTTATGAATTTTCAAAGTTTGATGAAAATTCTGGCAGTTTTAGTTAATGTGTGAGATTTAGAAGGTAATGGCAAAATATAATTACCTTGAACTCTAAGGGTAAAGATAACCAAAAAAATAAGTTTGAAATAGTACATGAATGAGTAATAACTCAACTATTGTAAACTTGGAATTTTATGACCGGATAGTTTGTTGAGGCACATCAGGGTTTAGGAACTATTAGCTAGCGAGCCAAAAAGGGACTTAAGGTAGTAATTCTATCTTTCATACACTAAGTGATTATTTGTATGCTCTGTGTAATCAATATTCAGTGGGTGAACACGGTGCTTGGGGCATAATACCTAGTTGTGGTCTGGGACCCAGCAGGGTACACGGACAAGTAGGGGTTAGGCCTTGAATTGTGTGCATGCACAGTATACAATTGAATTTCATTTACATTATCTGGTGCATAGCATATTTATTTATCATATTTTATATGATTGATTTTATATTGCTATTGAGATGCCTTTGAATCTCACCCTTTTCCCAAAATTTTAAATATTCTAGCAAAAGCTAGCGGCTCTAGGGGCACAAATGTAAATGCTGGTGATTAAGGGTTCCGGTAAAGAGCAGAGTTGTAGTTAGTTATCATTAGTTTTATTTTTTATATTTTGGGATGCGTATATATTTTTCAAACCCTATAGGGATTGCCTATAATGTAAACAAGCACTTTGTATAAGTATGTTTATACTATTCCTGTATGAGTTATGAACTATGCGTTTCTTACTCTGTTAATATCAAAATGTTAATAGGTTTGACAATTCCCATCAATGCCAGTTATGCTTCAATAAAGTTGGCAGAAATCTATATAAGAGAGATAATCAGACTCCACAGCACGTCGAAAAGTATTGTCTCAAATAGAGATCCTCATTTTAAATCTAGGTTTTAGATAGCTCTACACGAAGCTCTAGGTACAAAGCTGAGATTTAGTATGGCCTATCATCCACAGACGGATGGACAATCAGAAAGAACCATTAGATACTATAAGATATGTTAGGATTTGGGACCATTTCCTTCTACTTGCTGAATTTGCTTACAACAATAGATATCATGCGAGCATTTAGATGGCTACGTGTGAAGCATTATACAGAAGGAAGTGGCAATCACCTCTCTACTGGATGGAGTTATATGAGAGAAGGTTGTATGAGCCAAATCTGGTTGATCAGACCACAGAGCAAATCAAAATTATCAGAAAAAGGCTCCTGGCAGCACAGAGTAGACAGAAAAGCTATACTGACAAAAGGAGAAAACCTCTAGATTTTAAAGTCAGAGATCATGTGTTTTTGAAAGTATCTCCAGTCACCAGAATTGGTAGAGTAATAAAGAGAAAGAAGCTTAGCCCATAGTACATTGTTCCTTATGAAATTCTTACAAAAATTGGGCTAGTGGCGTATCAAATAGCCCTACCCCCAAACTTGAGTAGACTCTATGACATATTTCATGTATCATAATTGAAGAAGTATCAACCAGACCCTGATATGTTATCAAGTATAAAGATATCGACGTGTAAGATAACTTTACATATACAGTTGAGCTGGAGCAAATAATTGATCGATAAGAAAACGGATAAGACACCGAAGTATACCATTTGTGAAGGTGGTCTGGAAGGGACTATCCCTATGGGAAGTAGAAGAAGACATAAAAAGACATTACCTGGAGTTTATGTCTCAAGATGTGAAACAAATTTTGGGGATGAAATTTATTGTACGGGGGAGAATTGTAATATCCTGAAATGTTCTGAAGGGCTAAATGTATTGAATAGATAGTGAAATTAATGACAGAATTGTCCTTGGAAATTGTACAATGACTTTAGTCCTGATTATCTATCGATAATTACCTAGTTTTTTGCCTAAAGTCAGAAATGATCAAAAACCTAAATTGAACATAAGAATGAAAGAAAGTGGCGCCATCTATGTGAAGACAAAGGGAAATAAAAGAACAATGGCACACTAATTAATTTTTCCATGATCAAGGGTAAAAGAGTCAATTGCCACTTGATCTTGAGGTTAAAATTAGAAGACAAAAGGAAGGGCCAAGATTTGCTCTTCAAAAGTAAGAAGTAATCATAAGATCAAAAAGCAAATTAACCCTCCTTACATAAGGGTTAAATTTCGGTCAACAAGGGTAAATAAAGAAGGAGGTAAAGTGTGGGTCAAATGGTCAACAAATCAAAGTTTCATCAAATTTTCCAACTTGGGAAAAATTGACCAAAAGCAAGACAAAGGTAGCAACTTGGTCAACATTTCTACTTCCTTCTGAGCATTAAAATTTGTTCAAGTGCGAAGAGAAAAGAAAGAGAAAAATTCAATTCAACTTAACCCAACTTTACTTAGTCAAATTACCATCAAATTTTTACTAATGATAATAATTATGGTCCACACTTTTTTCTCTATTTCTTTTTGCTAATTTTTGGCCAAGTATAATGAGATAAGGGAAGAGAAAAATCAGAACATCTCATCACTCTCTCTTACTTGCACAAGTCGGCCAAAAGCTTAAGGAAAGAGAAAAAAAAACAAAGTTAAGGTAAGAGCTTCTCCTTGGATTTTGGCCTTGTAAATCACTTATATGGCTCAAATATTCTTCATAAACATTGTTCCCCTTGATGAGATCTTCATTTATATGGTTTTAGAATTTCAAAGAGAGGTTTTGAGTTATCGGCTAGAGCCAAAGTTGGAGAATCAAAGAAAGAGTGTAGGAAAGTGAAAGAAGTAAGTAAGAGCTTCATTTTGAGCTATGGATTATGTTGATTGGTTGACGTTGGTCATGTAAAACTGGCATGTTACTGGGATAGTGTCCAATGAATGCTAATTCTGGAGTGCTGTGCATCCATTTGGGTAAGGAAAATATTTTTTCCTGAAACTAGACTTAAAAAGGGTTACAACCTTCGGATTCATTGCAATTAGACATTTGTACAAAAAGATATGAATTTTCAAAGTTGATTGACAACTCTGCCAACTTTTAGTAAATATAAGAAAATAAAAAAAGTAATGGCACAATGTAATTACCTTGAACTCCAGGGTAAAATTAATCACTTTGGGATAGTTTGACCAATTGATTCTTCCTTTGACTTAGTTTATTAGCCCTAATGATAACCAACTTGAATGTTTGAATTATGAAAGAATTGGACTAAGTAATAACTTGTCATCCATAAATTGTAATTCTAGGATTTGATATCTTCCCTGAGTGGTAGAATCAGGACAAGTACGAGACCGAAAAGGCTAAGGTAGTAAGTTTCCCTCATATTCTCTGCATCCTGCTTCATGCATATTATTGCCGTTATGAATACTTGAACTGTGAACGAATTAGGCTGAATTGCCCGTTAAGCATTCAAATGAGAAGGGCTTTGGCCCAGTAGAACACCTAACACTATGGGAAGGGACGGTGAGTCCTTGAAAAGAATTGTTTATTGCATAAGCACATCTCTGAATGTTGAATGAATACTAAATTGTTTGGTATGTTATGGTTGATATGGCATGTTTCTCTGTATGCATTTTATATGAGTGTTATCTATTACTATTTGGATTCTTTCAAATTTCACCCCTTTCCGATAAGTAATTTGCAGCGTAGGCAAGTAGCTCACATGGAAAGAAGGTAGCTACAGACAAGTAGAGTTGAAGACTTAAAGTTTAGTTTTTGTTGGTTATCCAGTTGTTAAGGATCTGTATATAATATGTTTAAGTACACTGTAATAGTAAGACTAGTGCTCATAGTGTAACGCATCTACTAGCTGTAAACTTGAACACTAGTATGTAAATGTAGTAAATGAAATAGAATAGGGTACACTACTACAAAAAGGGGTTTTAACCTCCCAAATTTGGCACCTTTAACGTCCCAAAACGGGGGGACGTATATGCTGGGGGCATAGTAAGTTGAAACAAAAGACGTCTCAAATGATAGGGACGCCCAAAGTCTGACTTTAGGCGTCCCAAATTAAAATTTGGGACGCCTAAAGTCCCACCCTGGGGGGCTTTAGACCTCCCAATTCTTAATTTGGGACGTATAAAAGTTAGGTTTTTTTTATACCATAATTTACATTCTGTATTACCCAACGAATTGAAACTGCAGAAACAGAATAGAAGATGGATTCATAAACCACACTGTCCGTTACAAACTGGTAAGGACATCCAGCACTACAATCTTTACTATATATACATACAATAACCTTTCATGCAACCTACTACTATATATATCAACAAAAAACAACCAGAAAGTGTTAAAACGCTGTCATCACACAAGTACAAACTGATATAAAATAACAAGTTTACTACTCTATATGTTGAAGAAGATGTCCAGCCAAAAGATCTCTGATCAAATCAAGGTCTTCATGTAGGTAGGCATCTTCATTATCAAAAATCTGAAAATTAGAAAGTAATAAGCTTTGATGAAATGAATCTCACACTACTACAAAAAAGTAAAGCTGTGGCGCTTATAATTGCATTAACTGTGGCGCTAGAGAAGTGCCACATATCTATATGCCACTAAAAAAAGCTGTGGCGCTTGGAAGCGCCACAACATTTTAAATTTTTTTTTTAAAAAAATACCCTCCTGTGGCGCTTGTTTGAGGAAGTGCCACAGGAGTGGGGCCTCCTCAAGCAAGCGCCACAAAAGGGTCCGTTTTTTTTTTCTTTTTTCTTCTTCTTCTTTTTCTTCCTGTGGCCCTTTTTTATGCTTTCTGATTGTGAAGTTTTATATAAAATGAGTGGCTTTCGTGTTTATCATCTCCACAAATTATCAATCTTTCTATTTTATATTTCAACCTATTATATATATATATATATATATATATAATTTTCACATTTAAAATTCAAGTTCCCAAACAATAATGTTCTTACATTAATACTCTCCAAAACTAACATAAAAAATATCACAATACAAGAACTTGATATATGAACACAGTACATCAACAACTAATTAAGTAAATTAAAAGATTACTAAAAAACGCAAGCTTGTCGGCAAAAAAATTTAAGCGCAAAAAGGCAAAAGAAACAAGGTAGGTTTTCATTCTTTTCTATTAAATTAGGAACAAAAAGGCAAACGTTATATTACGGTTTATCTTGACTAAAAAAAAATTTAAACAAAGCAAGCTAGAATGAAATAGTCTTCTTCTTACAAATCTATTAATTGACAAGCGCAGAGAGTGGGAGACCATGTTGGTGATACTAGCTTGAGTGGCGAGTGAGCGTGTGGGTGTGTTTTTTAGTGTGAAGATGATAGAAAATGGAGGGAGGGGGCCGACGGATCCACTAAGAAGATGAGAAAGGGAAAGTAGTTTAATGGAGGAGAGAGTAGTTAAATAATTAAAGTGGAGTAGTAGTCAAAAAGAGAAGGAATGGGGGGCGGACACAGGACCACTACGCGGGAAATGAAATAATTAAGAGCTACACTATCAATTTGAATTTTTTTTTTTTTTAAAAAGTGAGCAATTGTGGCGCCTAATGCATTAGGCGCCACAATTGCTCTTCTCAGCTGTGGCAATTTGAATTTTTTTTTTTTAAAAAAGTGAGCAATTGTGGCGCCTAATGCATTAGGCGCCACAATTGCTCTTCTCAGCTGTGGCGCCTAATGCATTAGGCGCCACAGCTGATAAACATTTTAACATGTGTGGTGCCTATTTATTTAGGCGCCACACATGCCCACCTTTTAAAAAAAAAAAAAAAATCAGTGCTGCAGCTGTGGCGCTTGGTGGGTTAGGCGCCACAGCTGCTTTCATGACCCCAAGTGTGGCGCCTGCGTAGGCAGGCGCCACACTAGGCCTCCTCAATTGTAGCATTTAATCTATTAGGCGCCACAGCTGGTACCCAAAATTAAAAAAAAAAAAAAGAGAGAAGCTGTGGCACTTGTTTAAAGAAGTGCCACAAAATGTGCGCCTCCTTTTACCCTTTTTGTAGTAGTGTCAAGCAAATGAATTAATTAGCATTTCGATTAAAACACCAAAAATATTATCATTTGGGACGCCTAAAGTCCCACTTTAGGCATCCCAAATTCATTTGGGACGCCTAAACCCAGCTCCTGGCGCTAAAAAAAAATTTATGAAATTTATATTTCGCGCCAGGAAGCACTTTAGACGTCCCAAATTCAAATTTGGGACGCCTAAAGGTTCCCCTACACATATATAATTACGAAAATGCCACCGTCTCCCTTTTTAACCACCCAATTTTCAATTTGGGACGTCCTTGGGGGTGGTTATATCTCAATTCTGTAGTAGTGGTAACTATACAATGTAGATCCTTTAGTTAATGAACTTAACCATAATATCTACTGAGAACTTCAGTAAGCACTCTGATATTAACAAATGGAAATAGAACCAAATGAGTCAAATGGATTTGAAAAAAAAATGAGACCATTGGGAAAATGTTTTGAAAATTTTTCAAAAACCCACTTAAATACAGGATTGAACCCTGTACTGATGTCAGGATCCCAAATGGAGTGCAAACTGTTTTTGGTCTTCTATTTGATTTCATTACACATTTTGAACTACTTTAAACTCTTTGAAGTTATGGTATTACACATACAATGACCATTAGGAATATGATAGCAAAGCATAAAATGCAAATTTCGTTGTCAATTTTTTTGTGTGAATTTTATATAAAAATGGAATGCAAAACAACTATGAACATGAAAAATGACCTAAAGCACGACCAAACACTCCAAAAATTAACAACTAATTAACACAAACTCAAGAACACACTAAAAATCAAGAGAAATCAAAGAAAAACCCAGAAAACAAACCTAATAAAAAATCTTGAAAAATTCCAAAAAAGAAAGAAAATTCTGAAAAGTATAGCAAACCTTAGAATTTGGCTAAAATCTAGTGGACCTAATAGATTTGACTATTAGTTTAGTTTAGAAGGCCAAAAACCTTTGGAATATCAAATTTTAGAATTTTCTGGGCAAAGATTTTTCAATTCCAACAAGACAATTCTTATGCAAAACTCGTATTTTCGCCAAAATTCAAATGAGTGCCACACACTTTCTAGTAAACTAAGACACACTATTACAACTGAAAAGAACACTCTACTTAAAGCCTTGGAAATCATCCTCCCTGACAATGGCACCGTTTGATAAACCCATGTCGTGTGAGTTCTAAAAAAAAAGATTTGAAAATATACTATAGTAGCTCAACCTAGGTTGTTCTTGTGAGGAGATTAATTTCCATGTTTCTAAATAGTTAGGTGATGCCTTAAAGTTGTGAGAAATCATTTTGAGAAATTGTTAAAAAGTCAAATGAAACAATCTAATCTAATTCAATGTTTTTGTATTTTTCGGTTTTCAAGATAAAGTAAACAAAATCAAAATTAACAATTACAAAAAGGTAAATTCAATAAACTAATATAATGATGAAGTGATATTCCCTTGAGTTGAGGTTTTAGCCTTCCTTACTCGCTAATCATAAGAATTGAACAATATGAGTCAAAAGGATAGACCTAAGCTACCATTGATCCGTACTTGCAATACTCATTTAATTCATTCAACCGAAGCAATTAATTAAGTTCCACCATTCAGCACAATAAATCTGGCTCATGGAGAAGAATAATTAACTTTCAATTCTAAAATGTAATTAATTTAAAGCCTTCATTTTAGTTATTTAAAATCCACTCAACCATATACTTAACCAAGCCACATAATTATGAACTAGAAAGAGAGCTTAAAGGAATTCTATTGAAGCTTAGAAGCTTAAACCATTGCCCAACTGCTTTATAATGACGAAGTGTGATTCCCTTGATTTGAGCTTTTAGCCTTCCTTACTGGCTAATGATAAGAATTTAATAATATGAGTCAAAAGGATAGACCTAAGCTACCATTAGATCCATACTTGCAATACTCATTTAATTCGTTCTACCGAAGCAATTAAATGAGTTCCACTATTCAGTACAATAAATCTGGCTCATGGAGATGAATAATTAGCCTTCAATTCTAAAATGTAATTAATTCAAACCTTCAGTTTAGTTATTTAAAATCCACTCAACCATATACTTAACTAAGCCAATAATTATGAACTAGAAAGAGAACTTAAAGGAATTCCATTGAAGCTTAGAAGCTCAAACCATTACCCAACTAAAGGAAATCATCGGAACTTAGCTACTCATGGAAGAAGAAGATTAAGCTTGAAGAAGGAAGAAGCAATTAGCCATGGATAAAGAAGGAAGAGTTGCTTCTCCAACTGCTCCCAATGGTCTTTTCGTCTCTTCCCAAAAATCCACCGAACACCTCTCTCTCCTTTCTTTCTTCAATTTGTGCTCTCCCTTTCACGCCTCCTCTCTCCTTTCTTTTTTATTCTAGCCACCTCTTCCTATACCCCAAATGTTCCCCCCTTGCCTCTTGCTTCTTCAATTGCCTTTTAGTTTAAAAAGTGAGTTAAGGCATGTTTTGATGAAGGGTAAAAATCTGTTTTGGCATTAGGCACAAAATTGCAACCACCAAAAAAGGCCCTTACTCATTTAATCTCCTCTTAGAAAAAATGTGAAAATAAATTCTGAACTTATGAACTTCAACTTTTGCCCTTCATTGAGTTCCAAAATGATATCTTTGACCTTGACCACTTGACAAAAGTTGTGTCACATCATCACCTACAAAATTAAATTCACGAAGGTAATATCTTTTGCTTACAATTAAGTAAATGGTAATAACAAATATTAAGTAAAAAAATAACAATTTAACCACTATAATTCCAAAATTACCCTTTCACTAAAATCTATCATTAACATGTAATATTAACCAAAATATTCAATTAAGTCCCATAAAAGCCTAAGATTTATTACTAAAAATATATAAATATTGTGCTCTATCAAGCTCTCTAACAATGTGAATAGTTAGGTGCACTATTATATCAAAGAAAGTTGGATGAAAAAATATATCCAGCCCATACAACGTAGTCACGATTGGGGTTTGTAACCTCAACAATTTGTTAGGGTCAATCACTTTACTACAGAGTGACTTAAAGAAGAAACATAGCTTCTTGATCATAAATCACACTTTATCACGTAAAGTACCACATATTGCTACCAGAATAAAGTTTTCCATCAATACATGGGAATCGTGTGATTTAATTAAGACCCTTTAGCTTCAAGTCCTTTATTGGGTTGATAATCTTTGATAGTAACCCTTTAGCACTTTCACTGTAGCAAGAAACTTAAAATCTTTTTTTTCTTCTCTAGATAATGTGAAAACCACTAGCCGAAGGAATGAATGAAATCCTCTCTCCTTAGGTGCAAATTCCTCTCATATTCCCATCTCAACCGTGTCTAGTCTTGCATTTATGTCATCCTTTGTCTTCAAGGAATATGGAGTAACATTCCAAAAAAGACTCTCACACATATTTTTCTCAATGTGTATGACATTGAGAAAATGTTTAACATTAAGGGAATTCTAATATGATATATAGAAGAAAATATACCTTTTCCTTTACTAGCTTGTCCCAACATATTTCCCAAATGGCTTCCCAAATTTACAATCTATATTTTACCATTTTTTCAAAAATCTCCTTACTAGTTAAAGGTTCAGGTGCCATCCTTTCCTCTAATTCTCTATTAAAGCATTCTCTCATACAATGATATAGATGACCCTTTTGCAACCATATGTGATGTCCCATATAGGAATTCTTCATACCATGCTTCAACTTGATCGATTATGTACCCTTTTCACAAATCGAGCATCCAAGTTAGCCTATAATTTTGTACCCATGCAAATTATCATAAGCAGGAAATTCATATATTGTGCCAAACAACATGGCCTTCAAATTGAATGTTTCTTCCTCATGAGCGTAATACACAAGTTCCCTACTCTCCCACAACTTCTTCAAGTTTTCAATTAGTGGTGTAAGGTATACATCTATGTCACTCCTTGGTTGCCTTAGCCCTAATATTAGAATTGACAGAATCATATACTTTTATTTCATTGAGAGCCATAGAGGGAGGTTATATATAAACAACATATCTGGCCATGTACTGTGGGTACTTCTCTGTATCCTAAATGGGTTCATCCTATTAGTAGTCAATGCTAGGCAGAGGTTTGTTGATTCTTCAACACAATTTCAGGATATTCAAAGTCAAACTTACTCTATTCCATAAAGTCTGCAGGATGCCGAAGCATGTCGTCTTGAATCCTTTTATCCGCATTCCACCTTAAATTTTTTTCATCAATTGCATTGCTATACAAGCATCTAATCCTAGGTAAAATTGGAAAATACCATAATTCCTTCCTTGGACTCTTCTCGTTCACTTTGTCGCATGAGGTAGAACACTGAGGACACTTAGTGAACGATTCATATTCTGTTATGAACAAAATACAATTGTTGGGGCAAGCATGTATCTTTTCATAACTAAAGCCAGTAGTGTGCATCACTTTTTTTACATCATAAGTTATTGTTTCCCAATGGTAGCATTCTTCTCAAAAGCGAATGCAATTCTATGAAGCTTGAGTCACTCCACCCATTTTTGGCTTTCAAGTTGTACAAGTTCTACACTGCAGATAATAATGTGAACTTAGTACAATTCTTATACACCAAAATGTCACGCCCTTACCTTGTTTTAACTTTTTTTTCAAAGTATTCGTGGAAAATGTTATGCGGTTCGGTAGGCAACACAAGAATAACATGAATATACTAAAAATAATTGCATGATTACATAAATTCCCTATAGGGGTTCGTACATGATCATTACCATCAATGTAGCCATATAGGGCTACTTGGGTATCTAAATCCGTCCCAGTGAAATAGAGACATTTTCTCGTCTTCGTTCCACCACTGCAATCCCCTCATATGGTTCTCTACATTGTTCTTAACATATCTTCTGTCTTCGCCTGTCTAAATTATTGGTAGGGGAGGGTGAGATTCAAGAGAATCTCAGTAGGAAAACAATACCAATATGCGTGTACGATAAATGTTTAATGCATGACATGCTTGCATCACATAACTCATGCTCACATAATGAAAAATCTGTATGCTCAATGCTTCAAATAATATACTTATGGCCATAGCATAAATTGAAACATAGCTTCAAATCATTCATACATGTTTCACATAATCAAGCAAAGCAATAACATGCATCAACACACTAACACAAATATCAAATACATGCAAGAGAGGTAAGTGAATAATGCTTCAATTGCATCTGCCATATCTTGAAGATGATCAGCCTCAAATGTACTTGTGTCAAAATTAGGTGAATCACATCTTTCCAGATTCGGCTAACTAGCACTACTGCCTATATCCGTCTCCCTATGTTTTGTCCAACAGGCATAACTCTGATAAACTCCATAGATCACTCAGTGTGACTTAGAACTATCTGGATTAACATGCTCTACAACGCCATACTTGACACAAAGGCAAATAATCATACCTCGATCATCAACACTATTACGAACAACAAACCTTTTGAAATCGCCAATACATGATTGGCAGACATCTATTCTTTACTTGCACTCTATGTCATGAGCATATCATATATGTAGAGGAAAATGTGATAATAACTTAACAAAATTACTAAAAAAAATATTTCCAGAAACTAAATCAATGCTAATAAATAACAACTTGAATAACAAAAAACACTTAAAATCAGTGATGGCAAAACACTATGCACATACAAAATCACTAAAAAAATATTTACATACTCCTTACTAAAATCAATACTAGCAAATAACAACTTTAATAACATCAAACACTTAAAATCAGTGGCAAAAACTTATGCATATATAATCACTCAAAAGCCAATCTTTACATACTTTTTACTTAAACCAACATAAAAAAAAAAAGGCTCAAAAACCACTAGTAGGATAAACTAGATTGAAATGACCTTTATGAATAAGAAACGAGCTCAAAAATCAAATCCAAGAACCGAGAAGAAGAAACCAACACAGACGCCACTAGTAGGGGCACCTACAAACCCAGAATAACTCAAGAACTCATGAAACCCAAGAAAGCATGAACCCACCAATGATGAAGGAGAGATATGGAGGAAATTGATAGAGGAGACAAGAGTAAAAGCACCAAGGGAGTGACAGAGGAGAGCAAAATAGTGGTGGAAAAGTTGGAATCGAGTAGTTGGAGGTGTTGGGAGTGAGTTCTCTGTAACTCGTAGGTTTCAAATGTTGAACAAAAATGGATCTCAAAGGGATTTTTTAAAGACTATACGTAACAGTTATTATTAAACAACCATGAAATATTTGATAGTTTAATGTTATTTATAAACAACCATCAAATATATGTGAACCATATATTACGGTTTTTGACATGTAACTATCACGTAAATGATACTATTTTTTTCCCAAAAGAACCAAACTAATATATCATGGCTGTCTTATAAAACCCTCAAATATTTGCTCATATACTCAATGGTTGTGTAAAATAATTGTTATCTGTTTCATTATCATAACTCCGCCTCTTTACATTTCATGATTTCATTAAAAACCGTTAAGGGTGGAGCGTCAACTATGCGCGATTTTGTAGTAGTGGGTTTTCTTGCAAGAGACAAACTTCCTTGTGCTCGTTGATGTGGCTGTAAAGGGTATGTTGGATGATCGTCATATTGGATTAATTTCAGAGCTAAAGTTAATGAAGAATGGGAAGTTTGATTTCATTTGAGCTCAAATAAAAATCACACCACATTATTTATAATTTCACAAACCAACACTTTAAAAGAATGTGAAAGATCACAAACATTAGCTTTTACAATGGAACATGAAAGGACACAAACCTAAATATTTAATAAATTAAATAAATGTGAAGGATCACATATTTTAATAAATTAAATAAATGTGAAGGATCACATATTTCAAGATTTACAATGGAACATGAAAGAGTACAAACTTTAAATGACAAAGCGACCATCGGTGTTAAAAAAAACTGAGAGAAGCCAATGCCATCATAATAAATCCTCAGGATCAACAAACAATGTACATATGAGTAGTTGAATATGTTAAAACAAACAATGTACTCTGTTTTTAAAAAGCCTCTATTAATACAAGTTTTTATGATAGATAAAAGATAGATTGTCTTATTATGAAGTAGCTGTATTATGCCAACATTATAATATATATAAATGTATTAGTATTAACTTACATTAATATGAATGATATTGATATAAATTAAAATATAGAAGTGTGTGAAAAGTCTTTCTGAACAGTGGGCTCATATTTCAGCTCCTACGATACTTTAGCTGAAGTTTTTTTTCATGATAAAATACAGTCTTTTCTTTTTCTTGGCTCATCTCTTTCTGATGTAGTATAAAACCGTTGCGTGCACACACAAACACAGTAATGTGAGACATCGTATTTAGATTTCAAAGGATACATATTTTTCTATATATGGTTTCTTTTTCAATTTTGGGAGCATGGATCTTCCAGATCTTGGCATTGATTGAGGGGTTTGACACATGTTGCAGGCAAGAAATGAGCCAACTCTGCTAGTTGTTGTACATCTTTGACGATGTCTTCCACACGTGCTGCGATTACTAAAATCAAAGAAGCTAGGGTTAGCAGTTGAAACGTTTCCATGAGAACAAGTTGTGGAGAGCCATGTGCTTTTGTAGGGTTATTGGCAGCATTATTTATTGGATTATTGGACTTTAATACTTCCTGAAGCTCTTGTGCTGTATTATTCATTTCCTCAACTAAAATATAAACACAAGATGATTTTGTCATATTTCGATTTATCTTCGCTATCTCCCTTATAACACTGGCACAGTTAGCGCTCAGTCTCAAGGACACATCACTGATTTGCTCCTTCATATCACTAGGGTCCTGTTCCAAAGTCAATATATTAATTATATTCCAAAATGTATAGAGATAATGAGTTTTTGAAAAAAAAAAATTTCTCATCTTTCTAGAACTTGAACAATGCATGAATAATGAGAAAAGAAATATTAATTATTACCTCATGTCTTTAATATAAAAGCCATTTGGGACTGGATTTAGTTATAAATATAGACATCAATCCACTTTTGTATTGTCTCCAAAATTTATAATTATTTCTCCAAGGTATCCCTATTAATTACATATACTAAGGTGGTTTTCATCTAACCGTAGTCATAAAAAGGGTGTTTTAGAGAATCAATTTATATTTGTTGCAAATAACTAATTTAACTAATTTTCTTAATCTATCTAAGTCAGTTAAGTAGCTCTTATATTAAGGACTGATGTAATATTTTAGAAGAAATAGGGAATGTAGTTAATTTAGGAAGTGCTAACATATTTGTCAACCTTCCATATTACATTTTTTCCAAATTATCCTTACAACCTCATTTCTCTCAAAAATCTCTTTCCATCTAATTGATTAAGGGAACCTTTGTGAAAAATAAGTAAATACAGTAGACAATTTGATAAAGGCTTAAGTTTGTAAAAAGGATTAAGATAAACTTCTCAAAATGTTATTATAAAAAGGAACCAAGGAGGGAGTAATAAAAACCCTATATATATATATATATATATATATAGTGAAGGATGAGTACAAAAAATGTTAAAAAGATTATTTCGCATATATAGTTATGATAGATAACACTGCTTGTATGACTAACTTGCGATAAATTGTATGGCTCCTTATAGATATTATTAAATTTTTAAAAAATATATAAGAATACTATATCTTTTTAATTATATTTTTACTTTGTTCAAAGAATTAACCTGTGATAACAATTCTAGTCCTGAATAATGCATAAAAAATTCATATAGACTGTAATATTCAATTTCAACTAGTTTAGCAATTTATTAAATAACCTTGTTTTCTAAATTCACGCAGCCAAGAAGAGCATCTATGCAAGATGCGCAACTTCGCATTGATGCCCCTACTTTAAGATATTGCTTCCATGGATGACGAAATCTGAACCGGCCATGGGCTGGTTCCCATCTTGCAAAATTAGCCTGTCCAATAAAAATATGGTCAAAATTGTAAAAAGAAAATCCCAATAGGGTTAAGATTCAATTAGTACCTTAGAGTATTTTTTTTCATCCTAAAGTATATTGTGATTGATTCAGCACTTTAAAGTATTTTTTTTAAGTGCGTCTAGTATCCTAAAATATTTTATAGTTTAATTTTGTCATTAAAGTAGTTTTTAGGAGCAATTGTTTAGCCTCATTAACTCTTAAAAGGTCGGTTAAGTAAAGGTACTTATCTTCCATATTTTCAGTACTGAAAATAATTAAATATTAGGCTTGAAAACATGGAAGATAAATCTAGAAAATATTTAAAATTGAAAAATTGAAAGTCTGATTATTAAATGTTAAAGATGAGTACTCAAAATATGAAAAATTAGGATTGAAAATATCAAAAAAGAGTGATGAAAAAATTAACTTTAGAAATTTTTTAAGGGAAAAATTCAATAACAAAATACTTTAAATAGGAAACTAGATGCACGTGAAAAGAATACTTCAGGGTACTGCATTATCGAATTTGTATATCTACCATAGAATCTTCTGCTCCCTTAGAACTCAGCACGCACTTGTAACCAAGCAACTTCTTATCATATTCTTCGTCACTAGCGTAAGAGGTTTGATTAATGAAGTACAGAGCCACACAACCTGAAATATCAAAAACATATACACTTGGCTACGCCCCAAGCCACTGTAGTAATTAAGAATTAATTTAACAGAAGGGAGACTACCATCTAAAGAATTTGCCAGTTTGTCCATTTTTGCAATGATTGAAAAATGTAGCTCCTGACCCGCCCAAACGGGGCAAATGGTGATGCTTGTGATTATGCAAAGAGATGCGCCAATTACAATGGTGAATATCCTTTGAAGTCCCATATCCAGTAATTCGTCGGCCCGATAACCCGAGATTGAAACCAAGCTATAAGTGAGGATAAATATCATAGCACCATAATCAAATCGAGCCTTAATAGTTGGGATGAATCTAGAGAACGTTGCAACAGAAGCTGTTGACCACAGAAATAACAATAAATAAGTTAACAAGATATTGGCTATGTTCCAAATTTTTTTATTAGATGATTAATCAAAGATATATGAAGCTCGAGATATGTCTATCCAAATAGTTTCAGTTACTTTGATACAAGAGACTATGTTATTAATATTTAAACATTAACATTAAGATTAAATAATAAACAATAAATAATTTCATCACACTTATATTTTGTGAATAAAAATTTGAATTGTATTTTTTGATAATTGATATTGATTACTTATATAGGAACCAAGAAAAAAACCAGGCAAGAGACTTCCAATGCACTAACCTCTAATGCCCTTTAAAATTTTCCAACCTTCTAAGTGCTTTTTTCATTTTCTATTGATCATAAGATTCTACCTAAAAACATTTTGATATCTTCCCAACATGAAATAATATTGTTTCTAATTTTTTACAATTTTTCAAAAAAATATATCAATACTTCAAAATTTTAGAGTATTTTTCTTTTAAAAATCATTAAAAAAATTTAAAATTGCACAATTTTATTCCCTTTAGATATCAAAATGTCACATATTTTATATTGAACCAAATATCAGTAGAGAAAAGTAACAAATATTTTAGAGATTGGAGTATTATAATGGATATTAGTGAGTGGAGCACTAGAGGTCCTTGCTCGACAAAAAGCAATAGATGGTTTGGCCGAAATAGCCTTTAATATACCTAACAGAAAGACTGACACGACTACAATGATTGGCTCGACATGATCTCCTGCTCTCCTAGCTACCCGTTGAACACCAATGGCAAGAAGCCCAGAAATAGATGTCGCACAGATCCGATTTATAGTTCTGCTAATAGTCTCACCTGCATTAATTAATTATCCAATTAGTAGCTTAATTACATATACATATATATATATATATTATCGGATATATCATAGATGGGCTTAGATAATTTTCTCAAATTTGCAGAAAATAATTGTAATTTTGAGTAAAATATACGTGGGACGAGGTACCGTACCTGCTGTGTACTGAAACACAACAACCACAGTCATGACTGCCCACATAGCATTTCCTCCAACTCCTTCATACAAAGGCTTGACGTAGTAGAAGAGGGAGACTAAAGTAAGAGCTATGGCTACCTTGATGGCATGAATAAACTTTCTGGGATCATTCACTCCTAACTCCCACGCTTTCTTCGGAAATTTCAACAGCTTTAAACCCAACCCTAATATCCAGTGTTGGATCCTCTCAACTCCAAATCTCTCTGGCACCAAAATCTCCGATGATCCATCTACGGCGGCCTTTATTCTCCATTCAACTTCATTACCCATCTTCATTGCTTACTACTTACACACTATATATATACAAGGTTGTCAAATTCACGAGTTTAGATAGATTCCTAAAAGCATGTAAATTTGAAACATAAACCCACAATGTGCACTACCTTTCTAATGAATAACTATATTAAATTTTACATATAAGTAGCTATGATAGAAAAAAAAGTGAGGTGAAATATGTAGATAATGACTAAGATTTGAACTCTATTGACCTACCAGCACCTTGGGATGATACTGCTCATTGCTGAGATTGCTATCAAATATCCGTGTATTTATAGAGATGGTCTTCTCTCTCCTATCATGTCAGCTCTAGGATTCAAGAAATTAATTATTTCAAATTCTGTTAGTGGGGATTGGCATTAATCTGGAGTGATTTCTTTTCTGAAAATCTAGCATTGTTCGACGCGAATGACTTTATGATTTTTTTCATTATTTACTTGAAAACGAAAGAATCGCATCCGTACATCAGCCATCTATCTTGCCAGGTTTGGAGTGAAGTTAGGTAACATATATTTTACATGAACGCATAATCAAGGTAAATTATAGTAGTTTAATATGATTATAGTGCTCCAGTTCTAAATATAGAAGCTAGATAAGAAGGGGTTCATTTTGATCTTAAATATAAAATCCCAATCCATTTCGCTTCACAAATTTATAATTTTTTCTCCAAAAGTATCCCTATAATTAATTGTGCATATAGTAATGGGGTTTCAATGACGGGGTGGTTATAATGCATGCATGATTGCAAATAGTATTTTAGGAAACCTGTCGTATATTCCCATAAGCTCATATGACACTACTGCAAAAAACATAAAAAACGGCACTTATTTTTATGAATACTATAGCGCTTCCCAAACGCCATAGCTTCCAGTGCAATAAAAGCAAGCTACAATACTTTTTGAATTTCTGAAAGAGTTGTAGCTTGTATATGTTTTTTTTTTCAATCCCTCCTACAGCGCTTTTGAGAAAAGCGCCTTAGGAAGGGATGGCCTCCTATGGCACTTATGGGGAGAAGCACCGTAGGAAGTATATACCTCCTAGAAGCACCGTGATAGGTAATAATTTTTTTATGATTAATTTATGTAATTGTTTCCTTGAATTCAGCCAATTAAAATCCATAGCAATTTACAATGCGAATAGGAAAAAAGTAGTAAACCAAATTAAAATGAAATAACACATAACTAATACACTTTATTTTTAAGCGCCTGATAAGGTTTTTTTCAAATAAAAAAATGCTAAAAATGTTTTGTATGGCGCTTTCTTGAGAAGCACTGTAGCTTGGGCTTTCATTTTTTTAAATAAATGTTTTGTATGGCGCTTGTTTAGGAAAGTGCTGCGCAGGCCTAACACTAAACTTTGGTGCTTATATTAGAAAGCACTATAGCTTCTGAACTTTTTTTTAAAAAAAACTATTATCTGTGGCGCTTCTTCAAAGATGTGTCATAAAAGGGGCGCTGTTAAATCCCTCTTTTGTAATAGTATGAGTGCAAACGTGTAGTGAAATGAGTTGTCAAACCAGGATTCGGTCCCAGATTAGGCAGACTTTTGAAAACATTCACAAATCCCAAACTTATCTCAGGAATTGGACCTAGGATTGAGTGGGTTTTCCAAAGTTTTAACAAAACTTTTCAACCTTTTCACAAACTTCAATTCACTGCCTCTCTAAGTCTCATCGGTACTCAAATCCATTTTATCAGAGCGTGCGATCATGTCTCTGCTTAAGTCTCATGTTACATTCATTAGTCAATGCTTCTTTGTCGATCGGAAGCGTTATCTAGCTAAGATATTCTTTTACTATGTTAATGTCCATTTACTAGGCTATGGGTACTACTAGTTGTACCACTGTATTATTGCCAGGGCTACAAATTTATATATAGATCTAAAATATTCAAAATAGACAACCAATAGGGAAATAAAATCTTTCAACATCGTCCTTTACCTGTCCGTGTTCACCTTCTGACCCTTTAAGCTACTAGCCTGTGAAAGAGGCAAGCTTCATCCAAGAAGGAGGTGAATTGGATGATGTGATAAAGTTTTTTCGGTTGATATGGTGATATATATAGTAATAGCTGTAGATAGAGTAGAGTTGATAAGATAATCACACAAAGAATTATACTAGTTCGGCCAAAGACCAGGCCTATGTCCAATCCTCAGAGATCAAGACCTACTGAGATTTTCACTATTCTTCCAAGATTTAGCGGGCTCTCGGAACACCGCAAGACAACAACTGTCCTTGAAAGGACTACGAGTAGAAATACTAGAAACTCCTCTCCCCCTTACGACAAGTCTTATGTGCAGAAAAACAAACCTATGACCTTTCTCTCTTGCTTACGTATACAAGTCTTATAAGTAGCAATGTTCTCTTCTGCTTACACCACTGTAAGTTTTACGAGCAGCAACGTTCTCTTCTGCTTGTATCTTGTAAGTCTTATGAGCAGAAAGTCCTACTAGGAATTCTCTCACTGCTTCTCTCGTAAGGAAATCTCCCCTCTCAAGGTCCCAGTACCTTGAGATCAAATAGAATTTGAAGTGTATACAAACTCTCTTATAGAGAAAATATGATAAACATTGAGGAAATGTGAATAACAGAGACTCGTGAACTTGCTTGTGTGAATTCTTGCACTTCATTGTTTTTTATGCTCTCTAGAGTACTGTATTTATAGACATTTGTTTTTGCCCGTTTGAATAAAAATCATTGTGGAGTGGGGCATGTTATTGTGGAATAGTATGCGTACGTTTGAAATCTTTGAACGTGGTAGGTACGTGCTTGGATGGTCGTGATGATATTGTCTGCTGTTGTTTGACTTCCTCTGTGTCTTTCTGATTCAAATGTTCAAACTCCTGTATCACACTCGTAATACAAGTTAAATGATGTTATATAATTATAATAATAAGTGAAAATGAAATGAATAAATAACATTAAACCATATTCGGATTGAACGCTGTAAGACTTGTGCGTTTTGGCTTCTGGCAGAGTATTACTCGAGCGCTGTAATGCCTCACTCGAGTGCAATACTATATTTTCTCCTTTTGCTTCAGTTTTACACTTGCACATCCACGGATTTTGAGAGAGTGCATTTTCACACTTGCGAGTGATGTGGGTCCTCACTCGAGCACTGGTCCCCTCACTCGAGTGCTGCTTCATTTTACACTATGAGCCACGTATCTGGACAATACTCACACCAGTATTATCAAGAGTGTAATTTTGCACTCGCAGGTAATATGGGCCCCCACTCGAGCATACATACTCTTACTCGAGTGAGAAGAATGTTCTTCTATAATATACTCTTTGTCTTCAGCACTTGCATCATAATTGAGAGAGTTAGATTTCTTACTCACGAGTGCTGATGTATCACTCGGGCAAATGAACTCTCACTCTGGCATACTTGTGCTTCTCTGTTCTGCATGACTCTCGGCCAAACACTCGTAGTCCCTCACTCCTAGGACTCGGGTGCAGATATTACCATCACTTGAGTATAGAACCTATGCTCAAGTGAAGTGTTGATATCTTGTTTTGACTTTGCTCTCTGTCAAACACTTTCAGTGCAACACTTTCATATGCTTGAGTGCAAAACAGCTTCATGCTCGAGTGTTGGTTATAGTGCTCGAGTGCATCAGTAAAATTGACAGCAATTGCTCTCTGTCAAACACTTCTTGTCCAACACTTGCATGTGCTCGAGTGCAAAAGAGGTTTATGCTAGTGTTAACTCTGTTGCTCAAGTGCATCAGCAAAAACTGACAGCAGACATCTCTAAACTTTGCCATATGCATTTGGTAACTTTGCAATCATTCTTTAGACTTGTAAAAACATACTTTGCACACAATTACCTTTTGTTATCATCAAAACTTGGAATCTAACAGCCTGTACTGTAGATAGATTATAGGAAAAGAGTGAGATCCAAAAGAATCTCAGTAGTAACAGATAGTCAATCGTATAGATATCAAATCATAGAGCATGCCATATAGTCATCATATAACATAATTATCACAACAACCTTCAGTGCACAACATGCAGTTTAACATATCACCATAGTGCTAGGTATATCACATGACCCCGAGTATAACCCATACATTAGGCCCTAGACACCCACTCATGCATCACAAAACATTTTATTAGCCTGAGTGTCCACCTATGCAATAGGCCCCTAGCTACCACCCCGCATAATCAAAATGTGTCAGACAATTCATGATGAATCCACAAAATATGCAGTGTATCTTATAACATATGAAAGACAACGTTACTACTTGGTCGCTTCCCTTGAGCAATATCCGACTATTTTCCTGAGCACGAGTAGGTCTTTAGTTTCCAAATAGCTATTAGGTCCTATAATTAGAATTATATGGACAACAAATTATTATTTGGTCTAGTTCTCTTACAATCCAAGCACTTATGTTGGTTGTCATTCTGGTTACCACACTAAGCCAAAAGCAAAGTCAAAGTGGTCCAACTATCCCAAGTTGGTTAACCTCACCCTTAAAGTTCATCACAGTTACCTAATGCCATTACATTTCCTTATTTTCACACGTTTACTCGATCTGCTAGAATTTTCTTTAATATTTGAAAATTCATAACTAATTGTACAGATGTCCAATTGTGATGATTCCATAGGCTATGTGACCCTTAACCAGTCTATTTTCAGGGGAAAATATATCCATTACACTCCTGGACACATATCAATATAGTATCTCACTTAATCACTGCCCCCAGAATTTGCTAGTTTTTCAAACCAAATTTTGAAAATGCAGAACTCCCAGCACACGTATCCAAATGACACAAATGACATATCAAATCAAAGCTTGACATGTCTACTTTTAGACTGAAAATTTTCACAAATTTTGGACATTATTTGCCTATTTAAAACGTCATGGAAACAATCTGCCCTGCATATAACACACTAGTGGCATTTCAACTTTATAGTATATATTTCTAGGGGTCCAGAATTTACAACCAGGCCTATTCCCACATAGTTTTGCATTCTAACACAATGGCAATGTCAAAATCATCAAAATCACAAAGCTTTCAGCCCCAACCCTTTTGACCGAATAGACCCTTCATTAACCAAAATCACCAAAACAGAATTTTATCCAACAACTTGGCCAATATCATCATAAATTATCATTTAACTATAAACACATGATTAAACCTTAAAAATACCCCTGGCCAAAAATGAACAGTACCTTAACCCTCATGAAAACTCATCTAAACAACAAAACCAATCGGTTCAAAATGAAGCCTATGCCTACCTCTACGCGTTTCTACAACCGGTTTGGTACTGTTTCGTCGGATTGAAGTTCTAAAAATTACTATTCACCTTCTATTTCTCCTCTAACAATTTTTCTTGATTTAATCTCATTTCCCCCTTATTTTTCTGGTGTTGGCCGAAATATATGGCCTAGAGAGGGTGTTAAAAAAGTTATGCCATATTCAGCATGATATGGTGCCATTTGTCCAGCGATCTAGTGATTCAGTGACACGTGTCACTTACTTTAATAAAGTGGATCCCGCCTCTTTTCTCAGGTTTTTAGCCATCCTTTTTGTCAGGAAAAGTAGGGGTCTAATGATTTTCCCCAGCTCCCGAGTTCAGTGTTTGGGAAAGTTAGTCGGGTGACTGGACTGGGGACCGGTGGATTTCCCTAACTTCAAGCCCTAGGTGGCGCCTCCTAAGAGTGTCAACACAAAAGTCACTTTATGACTCTCATTATGAAGGAACATGTGTCCTCCTCTCCTTTGTCCAATACAAAAGTTATGCTATCATTGCTTATTTTATTAAAGCTACTTTAATGAAGTTATTTTACAGGCCGGTGTCTACTCGCATTTCACTCGGGACTTACTTGGGATAGCTTCACGTATACCGAGGCCCACCAAATGATGCCAGGTCAGAGTATATGTGTGTGGGGGTCCACACACTGGTGTATACCCTAAAAACGCAGGGTATTCATGTCTACTTTGAAAATGGCATGTGCACTCACATACCGGCATGCTTTACTCGATTAACTTGTCCCATACCTTGTGACGTAGTTGGGTGGCATCTTTCTACCAATGAAATGGCATCATATATGTGTCCAGTGAACATCTACACCTACACTTTAATCATACTGCCTACAAATACTGAGCCCTCTACCCAATAGGGAAAAATCACATAATCCCGGCCCTGAGAGTCTTTCTATCTCTCATCATGCTTGGGACTCTTCCTGAACTGTGCTTAATCGTTTGTCTTATATAGGCTTATCCTCAAGTCTCTAGGCCTAAAGTTTGGGATATGACAAAACCAACACACATTTCTTATATATAGTCAATTTAACTAATTTTCTTAATAGCTGCAAATTAGTTATCTAATTATTATATTTAGGACTAGAGGGAGTATTGTAAAACTCTTAAGTATTCCATGAGCTTACGGGCTCTATAACATATATTGCGAAGATTTGCGCACCCGCTTAATTGTTTTTTTTTTTTAATTTTGTCATGCGTTGATCAAATTGAAGTTGTGGGATAAAAGAATTGAAAAACACATCAACTTGTCGACGCACTCAGGTGATTCATATTGTTAACGTGGTGCAAGTCATGAAGCACTTGTCTATTATTTTAATCCCTATGTCATATTACCACAAGAGCAATAAATTAATTAAAATGAATTGCGATGATGACCTAAAACCAGAATTAGTGCTGGCGGCAGTTGATATTAGAAGTTCTCCAAAGTCGATTGCAAGTGGTTAACGAGTTTTTAATTCTCTTTCGCCGTGAGTTGTTTTTGCCTTTTCATATAGCATTGTACTAGAAGTGGAAACCCCAATATGAGCGTGTTCGTTCATATAAATATTATCCATTTATCCATGAATAAATTAATGAAATAAATTAGGTCATGAATAGGATACTTTGAAAGCTAAACAAGAGCGAACAATATTTTTTAAGTCACAACTAGGCTTGTTGAATAATGAATACACTACACAGCACTTATGTCTTTCTGCGCCACCAATTGCACAGATAATATTGAAAGGCCAATCCGACTATCACATGACCTGTATCATAAAAACTCTTGACCCTTGATACGTGCCAAAATTGTGATGTCTAATATGTTGAATTTGCCACATCTGCATTTTTCTAAAACAATTGCTTTGTTTTTGAATTATATCACCTTCAGTTCTTAATATAAGACTCAGTTGACTAATTTAAGGTGATTAAAGAAGCTAAATAAATTATTTAATTATAGAATGTATAATATGATCTCTTTGAAATACTTTTATATGCCCATAGATTATATATTATTTTATAAGTAGACAAATTAATTTAGAAAAAAATGATAAACATAAATACTTTAAATAATTTATTTAGTTTTTTTGAGCTCCCCAAATTAATTTCTTGGGTCTTTTATTAAGAATTGAGGTAATATATTAAATTTTATGTTTCTTTCTGAAGGAACTTAACGTACCTTTGAATCCGATGGAGTAGTTTAGTAGCTAGCTAGCCCCGCAGAATAGTGTCGCGGTGTCGATCATATTCAAGTTCCACATCAAATGCCACTAATCGAAGAGGACAGAATTAGGTGCACAGTAGTTTTTGTCCCCAGCAGAAAATTGTTTAATTTTCGTCTGCACCCTACTCTCTCTTTCTCAACCAGTGACATGCTGTGTAACTCCAACAAGCCCCACACCGTAACTCACTGTTTCACAAGGGATACTAAACTATGGTATAGTAATTGCTTTCAATTTCTTTATCCACACACACTCTCATACTGTTAATTGTAAAATTAATAGTTAGCAAGCATACAATAATTAAAAAAATTATTGAGTCAATTTCTTAAAACCCACCATTTAAGAAAATTGAACAAACATTTTTAAATACGAACCTATATGCCAATATTATATTGATCTTCAGTCGGTGAAAGATTTTGGGGCATACCTGTAATCTAGCTTATTGACTTGATTACCCATGTGAAATTGGACCACCATATGGACTCCGATTACGGTCCACATCAAATAACACCATTGACAAGAAGTGATTTTCTTAGAAGGTGAGAATTGAAGGAGAAGAGTTCTTACTTGAGAGTTCAGTTTCTTGCACACAACTACTCTATATATTTTTTTTTCAGAATTTTACTCCTAACCTAGCTCATCCCAGTAGGGAAGGGAGACCAACACACACTCACCACTAAGAACCATGTTACATTTTTGAATTGCCTTATTGAATCTATATGTCACTCTATCCTCATATTGTATAGAGTATGATTTTTAAGTATATTGTTTTGTCTAATTGAATCATATTGTGATTTTTGAGTATATTGTTCTGCCTATTTAGAATAAAATCATATTATATACTATTCTGCCTGATAGAGTATGATTTTTTATGGAGGTTGTGATTATTTGACTACTTGAACCTATTCCTCAAAGTGAAACACAATCAAATGTCCTTGAAATTGATGATAGTGGCGAAGAAGGTGAAAATGATAGTCGTCATACTCATGTTGTTTAGAGGTTAGAGTATTGAGTTTCTTACCTTATTATACTTTGGCCTTTGTGTGAGTTATTTACGGACATGATTTTACCTTTGATTATACATTAGTAACTGTGTTTGTTTGTTGCAGGAGACGTGCTATTTAAACTTTAATGTTGAGAATATTTATGTATTAAATTAGAAATTTAATCGTTGTTATTTATTAATTATATCTCTCTGGGGAAAATACGTAGGAAAAATAGTTAAATATTGTGAAAAGAACTTCCTGGCCCTGCGGGCCACCCTGACCCTGATGCACTCGGGCCGGGCTTTGAAAAACTGTAATTTTCCTGACCCCGAGCCCTTTAGGACCGGCCTTGTTAGGCCCTGGCCCGTCAAGGGCCTGCCCTACGGCCCTGATTCTCAGCTCTACTCACCACAATCCCACTTTGGGTTAGATCCCATAACCTCCCATTTAAGAGAGGTGTGGGTTGCCATGTGAGCCAAAAGCTCTTGGCCTCTCCTCCTTATTTCTGCCCACATAACGCAACATGCATATGATTAAGTAACTCCCTTTTCAAAGAATGCAATGGGCTTAGACACTAATCTACTAAGGGAGGACTAGATATATAACCCAACATCTCCCAATCACCCTTGATGAATTTGTTATTATTGATCGAGTCTTTGTCTCTTCACTACTACAGAATATACATTTTACGTCCATAAAGAACGTCCCTTTTTAAAAAAAAAAAAAAAGAACGTAAAAGATAAAGGTGGTGGCATATTTGTAATTATGGGTGAGAACTAAATAGCTTTAGATGTCCCCCATTCAAATAAGGATGTCTAAAGTGTGACTTTATAGACTTTAGACGTCCCTATTTGAATTAGGGACGTCTAAAGTTACAAAAAAAAAAATTTAGATGTCCCCAATTCAAATAAGGACGTCTAAAGTCTGTAAAGTTACACTTTAGACGTCCCTATATACATTAGGGACATCTAAAATTTTTTTAAATTTTTTCTTAAGTGAGGGATGCCCTTTGGCGTCCCTCATATAGGCGTCCCTGAAACGATGTCCCTAATATTATATTAGGGACGCCAAAATGGCGTCCCTTATATATCAACAAGGATGCCCTTTGGCGTTCCTATATATATTTTTTTTAAAAAAAATTGACTTTAGATGTCCCTAATTTAAATAGGGACGTCTAAAGTCATGTCTAAAGAAAAAAAATTGGACAACTTTAGGCGTCCCTGAATTAATTTGGGATGCAAAAAATAATTCAAATTTTTACTGACAGTCTTTATTTGTCAGTTTTATACTAGTTTAGTCCAGATCTCTTCCCATAGTCGCAAACACAAGAAGAGCCACCACCATCACGCACTTTAACTCTTGCTTCTTCTTCTTGATATGCTCTTTTTACTCTTGTTTCTTCCTTTCTCTCTTTTTTTTTTCACCTCTAGATCTGTTATGCTTTCATACTATCTTTTATTATTTTGTCCGCTTTCTCTTTTTTCTTTGGGTTTCCCTTCTATTTTATTTTCTAACTCATGTTGTTATGGCTTGTAGATCAAGACTCTGAAACATGCTTCATGGCCATGTTCTTGCTGAGAAAATAAGGTTCATCTCTCCCTGTCACTCTTCTCTATTCATTATTACGAGAAAATAAATTTCAATAATAGAAGGAGATAAGTTTTTTGCAACTAATTCCTCTTATTATTTTCATCTTCTGCCTATGAGATTTCATCTTTGGAATTATTATTGTGTAGATTTTGGATTTGGATTTCAGATACTAAATCTTTAATTTTATTGATGATGATATGTGATTTCTAGTTTTAAATACTATTTAGTTTAGATCTGTAATATAAACAAATTTTTTTTTAAAAAAAAAAAGCACTTTAGACGTCCCCATTTTAAAGTGGGAATGTCTAAAGTGTCACTATAGCACTTTAGACATCCCTTTTTAAAATGGGGACATCTAAAGTCCAAACCTTAGACATCCTTTTATTTATGGACCTTATTGTCATGTTTTACTAAGTCACTCACATAGAAGTCCCCTTGTTTTCATACGTTAAAAAGCCTAAAAAAGGGACGTTAAAAACTTTTTTTTGTAGTAGTGCTTCTTTCTTTCATATTTGGTGCTTTGTCATGAACACATGGGCATGTTGTTTCCATTTGGGTGTTTGTACTATGAAACACCTTACTATAGGGTTATTTATCATAGTTATTTAGCCATTTAAGAACCACATATGACCCACATAGCACCCTTAGTTAAGCTAGGAAACTTAAAAACCTTTCTCAAATATTGGTTACTGGGAGATAATAAATTTTTCTAAAAATTTAAAAATTCTTAACTAATTCAATATATCTCCAAAATTAGTGGTTCAAAGTTCTAGTTTTAGCTCTTAGAAAGATCTTTGATATAAAAATAAAACCTAGGGTTCATTGGTAACCCATTTGGCTCAAAAATGCCTATTTTCAAACCTGGGAAGATAATTTTCATAGCATTGTCACATAATTGAGTCTCAATTTTAGAAATTCATAACTCTTAATATACACATATAAAATCAAGTTCTAGGATTTGTTAGAAACCTTAGGATGTCTACTTTATTCCTACAAAATATCAGGGATAAAATTGCTCAGATGCCTTGTCAACATGCATCCAACAATTCAATGCTCAACTAAACTAATTATAACTTTAACTATCTACCTTCATGCATATTAGCCATACATCTTATATATCACTTATCTTGGCTACATATAGCCTTAACTATTCCTTATAGAGCATAGTTATAGCCCTTACTAATAATATAAAACTTATACAAAGTTTGTAAAATAATACATTTATAGCTGCACACAAAAGATCATAAAAATTAACAAAGGTTCCTTCATCTTATTCAATCTTCAACAACCTTTCCCTTTTCTTTTGAAAAGCATGCCCCTAAGGTAAGACATGGAAGAATGGGGTGAGATTTGGGAGAATTTTTATAGCAAAACATCAACTCAATATATAATGTGCAATATGTCAAGGTAATACAAATAATCAAAAATGTATTCTAACCAAATTCTTTAGTCTTTCTAAGATTTCAATGTACTGGCTCACTACAAAAAAAAACTAACTTCCAGTGGTATAAATGTCATTACCGAAGGCTTTTTAGCCGACCGTCGTTGGTGCTTTTGGTGGCAATTTTTCCATGTCATGGCTCAACGTAGACAATTAGCAGCAACATTTTGTTGCCACAGAAAGTAAAGTAGAAGGCAACAAAACAAATGTTGCCACTGAAAGTGGTGTATAGGTTGTGACATATGTCACTATAGAAACATGTATCAGTGGCAACATTTGTTGCCACCGAATGGTACACTTATTTTTTTCTCCTTTTTTAGCTAAATTTCAAAAATTAAAACTTATACTGTGCTGACAAAGGTCAAAAGTAATTGAAAACTAATAGTATATTAATTTGCAATGATAATCACTCAATTCTTCAAAACTATCATCAAGTATTTAAATTTCTTAAACAAGGTTTAAAGAATGTCCATTTGAAAGATAAATACAATTTATGACTAGACATGAAAACTATGAAGAAGGACCAGCTTGTAGGACAGAAAGACTAGTTGAGCATGTATTCTCTACTCCATTTATCCCATCTTGTGCTCAAATTGTGCACACTTTGCTTCCATCTTTGCACATTACTTTGCAAAATTTGATTCTATCTTTGCACGAACATCCTGAAATTTTTTATCAAACTCTTTTTGTGATTGGGTACGCATGTAACACCGTAGTTTCCAAAACATATAGATGAGTTTAGTTTGGTAATGTTTACAAACTGGAGACATTATTCTATTTTAAGTCATTTAATCTATGACTTCAATATAAGGTTTGAACTTGCATTTGAGTAGGCTTTTTGGAAACTTTGAAAATACTTTAAGTGTGGTCTCAAACCAGTTTGTAAGTTCACTACTGCTCATCAGTTACAAAACCTTTTATTTAAAAAATAGAGTGTTCTTTAGCGATAGCCATGTAATGGTGGTTAAACTATGGCCTTTTAGCATTTGGCTGCCCAATTTTAATTCACTTATCGTGTTTGTATACTGGCATATTTGTTGATAATTTAACATACTGGTTAGAACTAGTGTGATTAGAGTTGTTGCTACTGGTACCGCTACTTCTACTTAATTACATCCACATATTATACAGTCATCCAAAATAAAAGATAACCAGATAGTCTATAGTTACACTACTACAAAAAAATAAAGCTGTGGCGCTTATAATTACATTAGTTGTGGCGCTTGACAAGTGCCACATATCTGGACGCCACTAAAAGAAGCTGTGGCGCTTGGAAGCGCCACAGCATTTATTTATTTATTTATTTTTAAAATACCCTCCTGTGGCGCTTGTTGGAGGAAGCGCCACAGGAGGGGGGTCTCCTGTGGCGCTTGCGTCCGCAACCGCCACAGGAGACCCCCCCTCCTGTGGCGCTTCCTCCAACAAGCGCCACAGGAGGGTATTTTTTTTTAAAAAAAATTTCTATAAAAAAATATATATACTTCCACAGGACCGTCTTTCCCGACTCTTTCAGCTAAACTTGGAGAATAAAATTCAGTCTATGTCACTGAACGTACACCACAGTTTGGTTAGTAACTCCATTCATTTATTTAATATTCACAAACCTAATCCGTTTTCAAAAATGGCAGGCCATTTTGTTAGCTTATAGTGAGATAACTTTACTTTTTTTTCTTATAATGTAACTTTACTTTTAAATTCATTATGTATTATGGTTAGAACATAGATATCAATTTGAAATAAAAAATTACAGAAATTATATGACAATTAAAAAAAGAAGAAGAAGAAGCATGTTGAACTTACAAGCTTAATTGATCAGTGCAGTAGAGTGGGGGACACGTTGCCCGTTGGTGACGCAATCTTGAGTGAGGAGGAGGAGGAAATTTACAAGCATGTTGAACTTACAAGCTTAATTGACAGTTGGAACAAAACAAAGAAGTAGATTCGATGATGAAGACGTGTGCGTATGTGGGTATGTTTTTAAGTGTGAAGATGAAAGGAAATGGAGGGAGAGGGGCGACGGTCATCCACTGCAAGAAGTTGTAGTGTAGATGAAAAGGGAAAGTGAGAGAGGAGGGAATAATTAAAGTGAGATGAGTCAAAATAAAAGAGAAGGAGGGAGGCTACTGCGCGGGAAGGGGAAAAAAAAGATAAGGGTGGGGGTGGGGGGATTTGTGATTGGTGGGAAGTGGATAGCGTAATCCACTAAAATAGTCAAAAAAAATTTTCTTTTTTTTTAATATATAACCAGCTGTGGCGCCTGGGCAGGTAAATTTTTTTTTTAATATACAACTTGCTTTGGGATTAATTTTTGGTCCAAAAAAAAATATTTTTTTTAAATATATAACCTATTGTGGCGCCTGGTTTCTTAGGCGCCACAATGGGTTATAATTTTTTTTTTAATATATAACCCATTGTGGCGCCTGGTTTCTTAGGCGCCACAATGGGTTATAATTTTTTTTTAATATATAACCCATTGTGGCGCCTGGTTTCTTAGGCGCCACAATGGGTATAATTTTTTTTTTAATATATGCACAACCAGCTGGTCACGTGGTGGCCAGCTGGTCAAAAATTTTTTTTTTTTGATTATAAACACCAGCTGTGGCGCCTGGTAATCCCAGGCGCCACAGCTGGTCCAAAAGGCAGGCGCCACATTTGGTCTAATCAGCTGTGGCGCTTGGTCTATTAGGCGCCACAGTTGGTACTTAAAATTAAAATAAAATGAAAAATGAAAAAGAAAAAAAGGCAGCTGTGGCGCTTCTTAAAGAAGGGCCACAAAATGTGCGCTACTTTTTGATCTTTTTGTAGTAGTGTTAATCAGCCTTCTTTTTGTCTATCCATATTACCTTCTTTGCCCTTAGAGCTGGACACCATTGCTGTATATCATTGGTTGAAAAAGGGTGAGATTCAGAAGAATCTCAGTAGTACACATATCACTTATATCATATGCAGAATACAAAGTATGTAAAACAAATCATCAAAGCAATAACTTATAGTAATGCAGTAAACAAAAAGGGCCTAACTGGTCCCTTATCACAAAACCACAGCACTTGGTGAACTTGCTCTGGCAGCCTAGGGCCTCTGCCTAATACAAAGTACACTCACGGGCTTTTTGACTCGAGCCTACCTGGCTCAAGACGCCCTTGGGTAACTCCTGGTGTAGCTTGTATTTACGGGTCTTACCACCTAGGGACTAACTATCCCACACATAACTGGATGATATAACATACATACATAATAGTACATATGATATAGCATACCTGACCACCTTTCCAAATTCTATCCCTGTTCTAAATTTAGTGGACTTTCCTGGCAAATGGCAAATCCTATAAATTAGAATTTATGGACGACGAGTTAATACTTGTTTCAGTTCTTGGTAACTCATGACACTTAGGTTTGTTATCTTTTAATTAAAGTTAATGGATTAAGGCCAAGGTGTAGTTAATCGGCCTACACTAGCTTTATGGGCTTAACTTAACCCTTAAAGTTCTATATTATTACATTTGGCCCTAATTAATTCATTTTCCCCTATACACTAAAAGCTGCCAAAAGTTTCAATAACTTTGAAAATTCATTTCTTTTTGTACAAATGTCTAATTGCAGTGATTCTAAAGGCTATGTAAACCTTATTAAGTATAGTTTCTGGAACAAATAATTCCCTTTGCCAATTGAACGCACAACATTCCATAATTACCATTCATTGGACACTGTTCTAGAAACATGCCAACTTTTCATGACCAACTTAAAAAATGCATAAATCATAGTGTACAGATCCTATTGATGTATATGATCTATCAAATTAAAGCTTGATTAGTATACTTTTATTTTGGAAATTTCACATTCATTGGACATCATTTTGTTATCCAAAAACACATCACAATCTTACTACCTTATAGGAAATCATACTGGCAGCACAATTTAAATTCCAATTTTCAGTGTTTAATTCTAGTGATCTAGAATTTATTGCTAGAGGCTATTGCTAGACATTTTTTCATATAGAATGCATTGGTGATATCAAAGTTATCAAATTCCTACTCCTTCTTATGTCCTATTTTGGCAGAAATTAGACATACAATATCCAACAATTATATTACCACATTTCCAATTTAAGCCTCAAATTAGTTTCATACTTCATTAAACAACACAAGACACCATTTATACAATCAAAATACCATGAAACTTCAAAACCCTAGCTTAACTGAAAATAGGGTAGAAATTCATATGCCAAAATCCCCAACCAATCAACACAATCCATAGCTCAAAATAAAGCTAAAACTCACCTCTTTGCCTTTCTCAAGCTCTCTATTTGATTCTCCAACTTTTGCTCTTATTAGAAGACTCAAAACATGTCCCTTTGATATTCTAAAACCATAGAATTGAAGCTCTCATCAAGGGGAACAAAGTTTATGAAGAGTATTTGAGCTAAAAAGGTGGTTTACCTAGTAAAAATGGATCATGAAGCTTGCCTTTTGCACTTGCTCTTCTTTTTTCTCTTTCCTTTGAGCTTTTGGCCTACTTTGAGCTTGGTGAGAGAGCAAGATATGTGCTGCAATTTTCTCTTCCCTGTACTCTTAATACTTGGCCGAAATTTGGCCAAAATAAAAGGAAAAATACCATATGTCAAAATGCTATGGTTTCTTGCAATAATGTGTGGTTAATTGCCTAACTATGGTTTGGTTCAATTAAGCTAGCTTATCTTTCCTCTCCTCTTCCTCAATTTTGGCCAAAATTTTGGTCTCAAAAAGGAGGAAAATTGTTGACCAATTCATCTCTTGCTGTCTTTGCTTTTTGGTCAATTCTTTCCAAATTGAGAAATTTGAAGCAACTTTGACTATTTGACCAATTACTTTTCCTTCCTCATTTGCTCTTGTTTGACCAAAATTTAACCCTTGTTTAATGAGGTTTAGTTTGCATTTTGATCTCATAATTGCTCTTGCTTTTTATGAGAAAATCCTAGCCCTTCATCTTGTCTTACAATCTTACCCTCAAGATCAAGTGGCAATTGACTCTTTCACCCTTGATCTTGACAAAATTAATTATTGTGCCATTAGTGTTTTTCTTCATTATTCTTGTCCCATTTTCATGCCATTTCTCTCTCTTTTATATCCAAGTTGGGCCTTTGGTCATTCCTAATTTTAGGCAAAGGAAGTCGGTAGTTATCTCAAGCTAATTGGGACTAAGTTCAATGCAAAATTTCCTGAAGCAATAGTATCATTGTTTTATCTTTCTATTTCTTGAAGCAACAGTATCATTGTTTTTACTGTCTATTGAGTACATATAGCCCTTGAATACAATTTTGGGATATTACAACGCACATTCTCCATAGTTGAAATATCATTAGATTGATAGTGAACTCTCTTCCTTAAAGGCTCTACTTCATACGCTTTTCCTCTTACATACCCTGATCTCTCACCAAGAATAGCTGTCAATATTTCATCAGAAATCATTCAAGCATCACTCTCTCACTACAAAAAACATGAAATTTTCGATGGAATTTTTTCCGTGACAAAATTTGCTACGAAAAATATTCCGTGGCAAATCTGTCTTTTACCACAGAATTTCTGATGGAATAATTCTGTCATAAATTTCTGACGGAATTTCTGATGGAAATTTTCGACTTCCGTCGAAAATTCCCTTGCAATTTCTGACAGAATTCATTTTCGTTGGAAAATTTAAAAATTATTATTATTTAATTACTTATTATTTTTTAATTAAATAAAAATTTTAAAAAATATTTTTAAAAAATTTATTATTTATTAAATAATATTTTAATTTTAAATTTAAATTTATTCTTTTATTATTATTTTCTAATTTCTAAAATATTTTGAATTTCCAATCATAGGTTTTGGTCCTTATAGGGGCAAAATGGTCATATAAAAATTTATTTATGAAAAATAAAATTAATTAGTTAGTAATTAATATTAGCAAAAAAATATTAGTTAATAACTATTTATTAGTTATTAATTAATGTTAATAAAAAATTAATTTTAGAAATTAGAAAAAATTATAGTCATATGAAATTTATTTAAGATGTAAAATTTTTTAATTTGAAGTTAATTTTTATTAAAAGTTATAAGAATATATAAAATTATTTTATATTACTATTACATTCAAAAAAAGAAAAAATATATATTTATACATAATTGATTATATATAATACAGATTATATATATAATTGTGTAATAATAGAGCACCAAAGTAGTCGAGCCTATTCAGTAAGGCATCACGGGTGTACGGACGAGGTCGTGGGTTCGAACCAAATGAGGGGCAAGTTGAGTTGCATTTCCAGGAATAAAGAGGTTGCGACATGTGGTAGAGGGAGGTTGCAACACATGGCGGATCTAGGCGCCGGTGATAAGGTGGATGTAGCCAGAGTTGGCACGCGTCGCTGCCGGTGATGACAGGGCAGTTGTCGGAGTTGCCATGTGGCTTTTTAAATTTAAAAAATAAAAAATAAGTTTGTGACAGAATTTCTGATGGAATTGAATTCCATCGGAAGTTGGGAGGGAATTTCCTACGGAATTCAATCCGTCAGAAATTGCGATGAAAAAAATTTCTGTCAGAAATTTGTGACAGAATCTGAATTCCGTCAGAAATTTTTTATCACGCTATTATTACCGATGAAATCCGTTCTGTCAGAAATTCAGTGTTTTTTTGTAGTGTCTACCTGTTCTTGTTGTTGCTGAATATGTTCTTGCAAGTAAACCTACAATTAAAGCATGAAACAAATGAGATAAAAAAAATTCTTGAACTTAGTATAGAGTACAAAAATGCAATGCATATGTGAATGCTTAGATTGTGGATTTGCCCACACTAACTATCCATTTGCCGTCTTCCTAGTGTGTGTTATCTACAAAAAATAGTCAGGGGGCGGGCTGTCCAGTAGTGGGGTCTCTATACAAAGCATAATGTATAAAGATGACAGATGATACATTTTAAAATAAAAGAGGATTCAAAACATAAATTAAAATGAAGAGAGATTGAACTTACTATAGTAAAGTTAATCTCCTCAAATGATCGAGGACCACAAGTATGCGTTGTTACTTGTTTTTCTTGTTTTTTCATGTTTCCTTTACTTTTATTTTACAAAAGATTTACTAATAAGGAATTAGTGACTAAAATAAAAATATGATCCATTTAAAAGTATAGAAAGATACCTTGAACACGTTAATATGAAAGTATGTTAAAAACAACTCCCAATCTTTAGAACTAAGTGTTAGAACTAGCTGACACCCAAGAGGGGGGGTGTAACACCCCATTTTTATTTACTAATATGCCTTGCAAGTATTTGTGGCATTCAATGGAATAAAATAGTGAATTTTGGTACATTTGGAATGACAAAAATACCTTTAATTGAGGTCACATGAAAAGTGGCACAAAATAAGTAATTAAGCCAACTTTTGTCATCCAAAAAGTTTATTATTGAAACTCAAATTGGAAAATAGAAGAGCACAATTTTTGGACTAATAATAAGGGTAAAAAGTCAGCCAAGAAGAGAGAAAAAGGAAGAAGCCAAAATAAATACAAAAATGCAGAGGTTATAATATGAGTTTTGAGTAGAACTTTCATTGGTTTCTTTTAAGGTTTTGAGATTTTAGGATGTGTAGTAGATAATAAAATCAAGAAGAGCCCGATTTGGAGTGAAAATTTTGGGGTTCATAGGTGATAAAGTCATATTGACAAATTTGTGATCTGCTGGGAGTCAATCAGTTTCGTTCTCTGTTTTGATCGGCTAAACTTGTCCAATGTAATACCTACTCTCTTTTATCAAAAACTCATGAGTTATTATGACATTCATATAAAATGGTGAAAGGTAAGTCAATATGAATACTAGCATCTTGTAGTACCCTCTGATACCACTGCTCTAATAATTTTGATACCGCTTTCTAGTATTGATACCCTTATCTTAGATATTGATCTTACCTTTACACGTATTGTTATTACCAAATTTCTCAGGATTTTAATAACATAACTAGGTACACTGATACTACCTCATACTATTATTTCTACTATTATTGTCAATATAAGATTCATTAGGCTTGCAGCTAGTCATACAAGGTAATTAGTTATACAAACTACATATCCAAAATATATACAGATAGTAACAAGATAAATTTGTCACTCTGTTTGTATCCTTCACCTATTTGTGCTTACTTCTTTACCCCTCGTGCCACTAAACTTTGTTGCATAATGAATTTCTAGAAAGGATGAGATTCAGAAGAATCTCAGTAGTAACATACATTCAATCATATAAAATGCAATCAAACAAGGCATGCCATACAAACTATCACAAACAATGAGCATATCAAGAGCATTTAACATCTCATTGTACAACTCGGCATATTATGCAACTTGGCATATAAACAACTCATACCACAATGCTTGGTAATTAAACATGGGCATTCACCTGCTATATACTCTAATGGCACGAGCATTCACCTTGCAAACTCACATGCTTAAACACAATCACATGGATGATAAAACATACATGCAAGGCATTACATAGTATATGAGAGAAAGAGTTACTACCTAAATGCCTTTCCGATCACTTGTCCTTAGTGATCGGTCTCTTGGCTGGTCCGACCAAAGATTGACTGGGAATTTAAAGCAGTTTCACCTAAGAGGGGGGTGAATTAGGTGATTACAGATAATTTGTTTTATATATAAAAATTGACTAGGAATTTAAAGTGGTTAAGAGCTAGGAGAAAATCATCGAAGTGTGCACTGGGAGTTATACTAGTTTGGCCACAACCACTTTGACCTACGTCCAGTCCTCAGAGCTTCTCTGAGAGTTTCACTATATCTTCCAAGATTCAGTGGGTTCTTGGCACCTCAGTACACAGTAAGTTCCTACACCGAACACTCACTCCCCCTTATATATTGTAATCAAATTCTCAACTCAAGATTCCACAACCTTAAGTTGTCTCAATAACAAATATTGAGTTTGTAATGAAAATCTCTCTCACCGAGCAAATATAAAATAACCGAAGTACAAAGACTGAATGTAAGAAACAGAGCACTAAGAATATATTGATCGATGTGTGATCGTGTGTTCTCAGTCATTGTATCTATTCTTCATTGAATGTTCTCATATTTATAGTTGAATTTGTAATAGCTGTTGGAACCATTTCAACATGTTTGTTAGAGTCGCGCAGCTTCGTTTGGCTGTTCTTTAAAATTTGAAAACTCGCCATTTGCGGTAGGTGAGCATTTTGAATGTTGTGGACGATATGTTTGCTTTTTCTCTCAACATATGATTTCTTATTTTTTTTCTCTCTACAAATATACTCAGAATACTAAGACAATAAAAGATTAATCATATAGATAACAAATCAATAAGCAACAAATTAAAATCATGCTTTCTGAACTTTATTACTCAAGTGATCTATTGAAAACTTGGCAGAAAGTAAGTCAACGACTCTTGACCTCATCACTCAAGTGGTTCATTGGCATCACTCAAGTAATCCCTTCAAAATTTTGACAGAGACCTCACTGCTTCTTTTATACTTGGTCACTCAATTAGTCACTCAAGTGATCCATTATTATTGCTTGAGTGATCCCTCAAATGACATCATATAAATCTTGGTAGAAAGCTTCTGGAACTATTTGACACACATTACTCGATCGGTCATTCAAGTGATGAAGGATCATCACTCGAGTGATCTCTTAAGAAATCTACCAGTAATGCTTTCTCCTATTCTCTGACTTCTAGTTCTTCTTCATCAATCGAGTGCCTACTCGAGTGATGGCTTTGCCTGCCACCAAGAACTCAATTACTTTGGTCTATTATCAAAACCTTTTATAATATTAATCCAATCTTTGTTATCATCAAAACATATGGATCTAACATTCTCCCCCTTTTGATGATGTCAAAACTTGGTAATTTTTTAACAACGTATTTGAAAGCATTTTGAAAGATTATCCTTCAACTAGGATCGTATGCCTTTAAAATACTTGACATCTTTCCATTAGTCCAGACTAAACTTAGATATTTCAAAACTTCTTTTAAATCAATGATTTTGAATCTTATGTTTTGAAATCATTTTGAGTTCAGTCGTAATAACTCTGAAACTTTTTATATTTGAAACTCCTTCGAATCCAAATCCAATGATTGTGAAACTTTGATAAATTGAAATCATTTTGAATTTAAATTCATTGACTTTGAAATCTTTAGCATTTAAAATCATTTAAACTAATATCTTAGTTTGAATTGAAACCTGTAATCTTCTGACATACACAATGAAAAGCTCATTAGTCCACAACAGAATTAGATTACTGAATTAATAACTTGAAGTAAATTCAGGAAAAATATACATAGGTCAAAATATAGTATAGAAGTCAAAAGCTGCTCTATAAATACCAATACACCCATATCCTAAAAACTTTATATCAGCGCAACATTATTGTTAAATTTCAAAAAAACTTTCTAGTTCTTCTCCCCCTTTTTGTCTTCATCACATAGGTGGGAATCAGTTGAAAGAAGAGCTAGGGCTAGATGTCTGGACAGCAGAGATGGGAGTGATAGGGAGAGCTGTAGGTCCAGAGTCATGTGAGTCATCCTGACTAAAGGTATCTGAAGATGATGGTTCTGGCCCAGGTAGATTTATTAGAGGTATCTGAAGAAGATCCTTTGAAGGACTCTATGGTGCAGGGATTTGAGAAGTAACTTCTACCTTCTTTGTACCAGTATGTGACTGATGATTACATGATGAAACAACCACCTCCTTAGTACCTGTAAGTGAAGCAATAGGTGTTGTCATTGGCTGGGGCTGGGCTGGCTGGATAGGGTCATCGATAGTGATGTAAACTGGTTCGGATGTGGATGGATCAGGTATATCAAAGAGAAAGTTACTGGGAATGGTGATAGGTGTGGTAGGAAGAGGAATAGAAGAAGGTCCAGGCTTAGAAGCTAGTACTGATTCAGGTGCAATAGTTGGCATATATAGACCAGGAGTAGATGAGCTAGGTGCCATGCATCAAGTATGGTGTGAAGTGATCTCAAAAGGTTACCTTGGGCTCATTGTTCTACCGATATTTCCTCATGCCTCTTATTCATAATCTCTACAAGATCTCCCATCTTGTTAGTCATGTAAGTTATGAGTTTGACATTGGTGTTGGCTATATCTACATGAAAGCCCTTAAGAACATTTTCCATAAATGTCTGTAATGCGGATCCAAAGAATGATGCAAGAGTAGTAGAGGCAAGGGCAGAAGACTGGGTATCATCAAACCTACTAGATCTAGCCTCGACCTTTTTCTTCTTGGGGCTAGACTCAAGTGGATTCTTCATAGGGATTTCTATTCCCAAGTTCACAACTTAATTTCTCCCTACTGGGGTTAGCCTCTTAATAGGCTCCTTCTTGTCTTCTTTTTCAAGAATAAAGATATAAGCTGGGAAAATGCATTAGGGTGGTCATTTTTCCATTGAACTTATATCTTTTTATCTCAACAAATATAAGCTCACCTAAATCTTTTTGCTCTTTAAGGATAATGGAGGCAAATTTTCTGAAATCCCTCTCAATGAAATGAGTGAATTTGTTGAATTTATTTACTATGGCTCTAGAGTAGATATACCATAGGACTCGATGAAGATCACACATATCACTCGGGTTAAAATTGTGGGGTCCCACTATCTCACCAGGCCTTAAGTTTGAAAACAACTAGTTTGAGTCAAGGGTAGGATGAATATCTTCATGAGGGTCTTCTATCCCTAACCAGGTGTTTATTTTGGAGGATGAGATTAGGATTTCTTGCCCCTAAACTTAAAGACCATTTCCTCTTCAACAAAATCTCTAAGGGTGTCATCTACAGGTTCCAGATTGCAGTAAACATGTCTAACTAATTTAGTGCAAAAAGGAAATCTAATAGATAACCAGGGCATATAGGATTCAAGGTAGGGAGTGAGGTTGAATTTTAATACCTCTTTGAGAAAATTAAGATCTATAAAGTACATGTTGCACACTTCCCTTCTTCAAAAATGTTCTCTATACTTCTGTGACTCATCTAGCTTTTTCACATTGAAACCCTTGGGAGGAAATGTAATTTCTTCTTCTTTTTCTCCCTTTCCTTCTTGAGGTGGTGACTTAGAGGATTATCCTTGCTTCCCTCCTCTAGACTTGGAAGCCTCATCTAGCATACTTGCCATTAATTGGGCAAGTTTTTTTTGTCATACTTGGCTCCCTTAGAAGGTTTCCTAGACCAAGAGGGAGTATCAGACAAATCTAAGGAAGGTGAGGATGGCACTGTGGTTTCCTTGCCTCTACTAGGAGGAATGACCTTCTTTGTTTGAGTCCTTGTGGTAATAGGTTCCTTAATAACAACCCCTTTGGTTTTTGGTTTGGTTTGTGGCTTCGGTTTGTCTTTTGGTTTGCAGGACAATTTCTGTTTCTTGGTTGGAGGAGATTTAGATGGTTGTTGAGGATTAGAAGAACCAAAAGGAGTGTTAGAAAGAGGAGTTTTAGTTCTAACCATTTTGATTGAGACAAGAAGAATATTTCTGGAAAATCTCGTATGACAGACGCGATTTAGGGCTGAGAGATTTGAGAGGTTTTTCACAAAGAGTTTTAGTAGGTTTTGACAGAAATAAGGTGAGGAAGTATTTGTGAGAAATGTTTGGAAGAGCACTAAGAGAATCACTTGAAGAGATTTTGTGAAAAATGACCAAGTTGTGACAGATAAAGCCTTAGTGCCCGACATCACTTGAGTGATCACTAGAGTGATCTTGAGGCATCACTTGAGTGGTCACTCGAGTGATCATACAAAAAAATCTAAAATAATAAAATTTAAATGTGTACCTAGCATGAATAATATTGTAATTATCCATGTATATTCCCTTGGAGATTTGAAGGTACTTTAAGGTAGATTTGAGTTGAATTTTGGTTGATTTTTTATCTGCTATCATGATCACTCGATGGCTTACTCGAGTGATTATGAGATATCACTCAAGTGATTACTTGAGTACTCAGTCTTTTTACCATTTGACTATTTATTTTCAACCGTTATACCGTTTCCTTTTGAATTAATGTTTCTCTGCCTTATTTTCAAGGTCATCACTCGAGTGGTACTTATCATCACTTCTAGTGATTGCTCAGGTAATGTTAGTTACTTGAAGTTGTCCCTTGAATGATATAGTACTCTGTTAACCTCTGCTTTTCATGCCCTAAAATAGACTATCAAGATCCTGCAAAACAAATTACTAGAAACTCCGATGCTTAAGTTAGTAGTCATCAAAACATGATTAAATTACAATTTCTAACATAAAAAAACTTACAATTCATTGGGATTTATCATTCTCAATTCTCTTCTAATGAATAGGAATTGATCTTTTGCAAGGGGTTTCATAAAGATGTTGGCTAGTTGAAGATGAGTTGGAATGAATATTACTTTAACATCTTTCTTTTGAACATGATCTTTGATAAAGTGATGTCTAACATCAATGTACTTGGTTCTTGAATGTTCAACCAGATTCTTTACCAAGCTTATCGTGCTAGTGTTGTCACAGTAGATAGGTATCTCTTTTAAAAATATACCAAAGTCTTGTAGTTATTGCTTCAGCCATAATATTTGTACAAAACAACTTGACGTTGCAACATACTCAACTTCCGTTGATGAAAGAGATACTGTGTTTTGTTTCTTTCCAAACCATGACACAAGTGAACCTCCAAGAAGATGGCATTGTCCAATAGTACTCTTTCAATCAATTTTGTATCCTCCATGATTAAAGTCCAAGTATGCAACTAAGTAAGCATGTCTTCCTTTAGGATACCAGAGACCTAATTCTGCAGTGTCGGCAAGATATTTGAAGATTTGTTTGACGGTTTCAGCATGTCATTCCTTTGGTACTGATTGATATCTTGTACATATACCAATACTGAATTGAATGTTAGGTCTCCTTGTAGTAAGATAGAGTAATGATCTAATCATTCTTTTATATTTTGTGATGTTATAATCTTTTCCCTTGATATTGGCATCAAGCAACATAGTTGAACTTATAGGCGTGTCCATACCATTTGCTTTATTCATTCCATATTTCTTCAATAGCCCCTTCAAATACTTTGTTTGACATATAAAAATTCCATTATTTCTCTATTTGATTTGCAAACTGAGAAAGAAGTTTAATTCTCCCATCATTGACATTTCAAACTCCCCCTGCATTATCTCAAAAAATTCCTTGAACAAACTTTCATTAGTAGCACCGAAAACTATATAAGGCACATATATTTTCACAATTAAAATATCATTTCATTTTCATTTTGTAAAAAATGTTATATCAACTTTTCCTCGTACAAAACCTTGACCAATGAGAAATTTACTAAGTCTTTCATACCATGCTCTCAGGGCTTGTTTTAAACCGTATAAAGCTTTTCTTCAATTGAAAACAAGTCAGGCTTAGTCATATCTTCAAAACCTGGAGGTTGATCTACATACACTTCTTCCATGATGTAGCCATTTAGGAATGTACTTTTTACATCCATTTGATACAATTTGAATCTCTTGATGCATACAAAGGCCAAGAGTACTTGTATAGCTTCCAATTTAGCCACTGGAGCATACGTTTCCTCATAATCAATTCCTTCTTCCTGATTATAGCCTTTAGCCACCAATCTTGCCTTGTTTCTGACAATGATTACAATTCATCAAGTTTATTCTTGAATACCCATTTTGTGCCAATGATTGGATGATCCTTAGGTTGTGGTACTAAATCTCAAACTTGATTTCTTTCAAACTGGTTTAGTTCTTCTTGCATTGCTATTACCCAATCATTGTCTGATAGAGCTTTGTCAATATTAGAAGGTTCAATCTCAGAAATGAATGTAGAAAAACTAACTTCATTAAAAATTTTGTTTCTGGTTTTTAGTCCTTTATTCACATCTCCTATTACTTGTTCTAGGGGATGACTCTTGTTATATTTCCAGGCTCTAGGTTGTCCTAGTGATTGTTCCTCTTCCTTGGCTTGATCATTTTCAGGATTGTATGGTTTAGGATTAGGTTGCTCATTGTCCTGATTTAATTCCATTTCCTGCTCATCATCAATAGTTTTGTCAGAGGCTTCAAATTCATCGAATACAGCATGAACTGATTCTTCAACAACACATATTCGTTTTTTGAAAACTCTATATGCCTTACTTCATTTAGAATAGCCTAGGAATAATCCTTTATCAGTTTTAGAGTCAAGGTTTCTAGGTTATCTTTACCATTATTATGAATGAAACACTTACAACCAAAGATGTACATATGAGCGAGATTCGGTTCCTTCCTTTGTATAGTTCGTACGGTGTCTTTCTAAGTTTTGTTCTGATGTAGGCTCTATTTGAAATGTAGCATGTTGTGCTCATTACATCGGCTTAGAAAACTTGAGACACATTATTTTCATTTAGTATTGTTCTAGCCATTTCAGTAAGTACTCTGTTCTTTCGTTCCACAACTCCATTTTGTTAAGGTGTCCTTAGAGAAGAGAAGTTGTGATCAATGCCATCAGTGTCACAGTAATCTTCAAAGGCTTGATTCTCAAATTCTCTACCATGATCTGTTCTGATACCTACAATAGACATACCTTTCTCATTTTACACTTTCTTTTCAAAAACAATAAATTCACTGAAGGTTTCATCCTTCGATGATAAGAAAATAGTCTATATAAATCTAGAGAAATCATCAACAATGACCAATGAATATAAGTTGCCACTAAGACTTTTAACCCTTGTTAGTCCAATTAAATCCATATGCAACAATTGAAGTAGTCAGTTGGTTGTAATCTCATTTTTGATTTGAAAGATGATTTAGTTTGTTTACCCTTCTGACATGCGTCATGGATCAAATCGTTTTTCAAATTTACTTTGGGTAGACCAAGTATTAAATCCTTTTTGAGTAACTTGCCTAGTTGGTGCATATTGACACGAGCTAGTCTCTTATGCCATAACCGACTTTCATCGGCATTACTTAGAAAAAAATTTTCAAAGGCATTTCTACTAATATTAAGAGTATAACAGCTACTTTCCCTTTTTGCTCTGAGCTTTGCTTGGAGATTCTTCTTATCCAATTATAAGTCTTTCGTGTTTATAATTAAACATTCCTCTGATTCAAACTTTACCTAGTTATCTTTATCTGCACATGATCAGTAAGTTGTGACATAAGCCTTCAACATAATACACATCTTTGACTTGTATTCCTTTATCATTTTTTTATTTCACCAATTCCTGCTATCTTGCCGGATTGATTTCCTCCAAATTTTACCTTTCCACCTTCTTTAGGTTGTAATGTGATAAAACTTTCGAAATCACTAGTCATATGCCTAGAGCATCTACTGTCTATATACCACTTGTTATTTTTGGATGCTTTAAGACATATCTGCAATCAAATATGATTAAGTCTTAGGTACCCACATCTTTTTGGGTCCTTTTGGGTTAGTACAAATTATTTTCTGAACATATGAACCTTTAGGTACCCATTTATAGGTTCCTATTTTTCCTTTCTTTTTATGAATGCATGATGATGTATAATGACCCTTTCTATTCCAGTAATTGCAATATACAAAAGAATTCGACGTATATACAGAATATTGAAAATGACTCAAATACATCTTAACTCTTATTTTCTTTCTTCCTTTCTTTCTATCTGTTTTTTAATCATATCCAATACCAGATCGATCATTTACAAAACGTGGACTTTTTAAAATAACATTTAACATTTCACTTACTTTAGTACATTTTTCAAGAGTCTTAATGAGATCAATATTTGTCTTTTTCATAAAAGAGCAATTTTCACCAAATTTTTCTGAATTCTCTTTGAATTCCTCTTCAAGAACTTTGTTTTTTCTTTTGAAAAAAACTAGTTCTTTAATTGCTTTGATGAATTCATAATGTAAAGCATTATATTCAGAAAATAATTTATCATAGGTAGGATCAGAATCAATTACCTCTTCTTCTGTTTCTTCTTGAGCAACCAGACAGATATTAGCCACTTCTTATTCATCGCTATATTCGTCAAAAGAATTGTCTCCCAATATAGCAGATATAAAAGCTTTCTTCTTATTAAAGAACTTGCCTTTTCTCTGTGCTTTGATCTTTTGAATCAGTTCTAGACATTCTAACTTGATATGTCCTAGCTTTCTATATTCATAGCAGATGATATATTCATTTAAAGTAAATCAAATTCTATAACCAAAGTATTGATCCTATTTTCCTTTATTCCCGAAGTTCCTTCATGAGCTATTTCTAAGGGTTCCCACATTTCTTTAGCCGTTGGAAGTGTGCAGATTGTAATATCCCAAAAAGTGATTAAGGGCTAATGACTTCAAAAGTGGATGTAATTATTGTTGAATAAACACTTTTGAAGAATGTGTGATGGGAATTTGGATATTTTAATGATTCCAATGGATTCCTTGTGAAAATTTATGTGGGAATGATGTTTGGTATGAAAATGGAACCAATGGAAGCAAAGATGCAAAATCTAAAATTCTGTCCAGTGAAATTCTATTCTGGGCAGTCCGTTTTTGTGAACGTTTTTAATGACCAAATGGTATCTAAAAATTCTGAAATTTTCCAGTCTTATAGTTCACATCTCAAGCTTCAAAATGGACATATAATTTGTTCCATTTCATTTTGTGAACTAGGAGATATAACTGTCCCAAGTTTGGGATGGAAACTGAACTCTGTTTTGGGGCAGTGATGAGTTTTATGTAATTATGGAATTGTGTGGTGATTTTTAGTAATGGCCAATATTTTTCATATGAAGAGGACTTAAATATCGTTCATTTGGCTTTGGAATCATCTCATTTTGAGTTTTCTAGAATTAGTTATGATTTTTCAAAGTTTGGGCAGAAAATCTGCCAGAAAATCCGAAAATGGGAATTATGACATCATCTCATTAAAAGATGATGTCAGCATGGATTATTAATCAAATTGCTCATCTTCTTCAGCCATTTCACGCCATTTTCAGCTGAAGTAAGAGGAAAAAACGTAAGAGAGAGCTTGGAGAAAAATAGAGAGAAGGAAGGAGAAATCTCACAAGGTAAGTCGATTTCTCCGACGATCTAGCTCCTAATGTGTATAATCCTCCTCCTAAGCTATTCCTCTATGTGAATTAAGGTTTTGAAGCAAGGAATTTGGTGTTCAAGGGGCTAGGGTTTTCAGCCACTCTTGAGAAAAGCTAGAAGGAGCTTGAGGTAACTTCCAAACTCTTGTATATTGCTTATTCTGGCTGCTGTGGGCAATTTAATCGGTGAAATTTCGCCGGATTGCCATTGGTTTTAAATTTTGGAAATTGAGTTTCCTAAGGGTTATGCTGCCCAATTTTGGTTCAAATGGTAGTTATAACCTAATGTAATAGTGAATAAAGTGGTTAGGAGTAGAAAGGAACGCGTTTACGGAGCCGAAATCGTAAAACCCCAATTTTTCCCGGAGAACATGTATATTTCGGCCAAGGCTGTAAATGGGTCTTAGAGTTGGATTTTCAATGATTTGATGATTCCATTGGATTCAGTGGGCAAAAATAGGTGGGGTTACAGTTGGGCACTTTTTCAAAAAAGGCCGAGAAAGCATAATTATGGAAACACCCCCTAAAACCCTAAAAGTAGGGCTGCCAAGGGCAATTTCGTAATTTAACATTGAATTTGATAATTCCGAGTCCGGAAATGGATTCCTTGGGTGAAGATATGTCAGGATAGCCCATGTCAAAATTTCAAGAAAAGTACAGCCGGACCGGGTACGACGGGCCCGGGCCGGGTCCCCAGGGGTATTTTTGTAAATTTTCATTATAGACTCATATAACCCCAAGTAACACTATGGAAGTGTCTAAATGGTGCATTTGGAATTGTAGGATTCGACATTTGCCGTCCTCGTGAGCCGCAGTGCCAAGAAACGTCGGGAAAGGATCAGGTAGTGACTCTCTCTCTTATACTGTGTGTAATGTTCTGTATGTGTGTGTTATCACGGTTCTGTGATGATTTCTTTGATGCTGCTGCGGTTACAGCTGGTGATAGCTGTCGTTTACAGCGTAAGCTGTCGTTTACAGCGCAAGCTGTCGTTTACAGCGTAAGCTGTCGTTATTGTGATTACAGCGTAAGCTGTCGTATTTGTGATTACAGCATGAGCTGTCGTGATGAAAATTACAGCGAGAGCTGTCGTATTGTGTATACAGCCGTGAGTGCTGTCGTTTGTGGTGAAAACCATGTATATTTGAGATTGATGCTGCTGTTGATGCTGGTTGTGATTTATGTGCATGCTTGGTATTTATACATTGTATGAGTGGTTTGTTACTACTGGGATTCTCTCGAATCTCATTCTTTCCTATGACTAACATTTCAGACAGGGCATGTGGCTCAAAGGAAAAGCGGCCAACCCGGAGCAATTAGGACCCTTAGGGGTATATGCGATTTTGGAGACGTTGGTTATCCTTTTAAGACTTGGTTATCCATTTAGAACTTGGGATTACTGTATATTTTGAATTAGGAATATTATAATCAATTTTAGTTGTGTAATCCCCTAGTGGATACTTGTAACCTCTAGATTATATATGTATAGAACCCGGGAGTTGCCGGGGATTTGGTTATACACTCTGTCATACGTGAATGTAGATAAACTGCACAGGTAATTATATTCGAATTTTGAAATGGAGACCAGGAACAGGAAGAGATTTTGAATGTTTTGTGAAAACCCTACTACAAAGTAGGAGATTGAAATGAGTTTAAGTTATCCGAAGGTCTCTAATCATGATTTAATTATCTAATATCGAATTATAATTACGTGATTAAAGTCAGGGTGTTACACAGATCCTGAAGTATTCATTTTTACTCAAGGCACTTTGAATCATTAGAATTGCCTTGCTGTTGAGTGTGATGAGTTTCTTGTCATTCTCATCAAATTCTGCTGGCATCTTATGAACCTTCTGTAAATCTACAATTTTCATAGGTTGATAATTCCCACTCTCAATCACATCCCATAATTTGTATTATGTAGCCATTATGAATACTTTCAACTTCACTTTCCAGAAAGAGAAGTGTTTGCTGCTGAAACCTGATGTTTGGTGATAAAGGCTCCATCATGAAGTATTCCTTCACCCAAGCTCGCTATTAGATCCTTCTTAGGTTGTTATACCTTAACAAGAAGACTTACGCTCTGATACCAAATGCTAGTGCAAGCGTTTCACCAAGGAGGAGGTTAATTGGGTGATTACAGATAATTCATTTCGTATATAAAAATTGACTAGGAATTTAAAGAAGTTAAGAGCTAGGAGAAATATCACCAAAGAGTACACCGGGAGTTATACTAGTTCAGCCATAAACACTTTGACCTACGTCCAGTCCTCAGAGCTTCTCTAAGAGTTTCACTATATCTTTCATGATTCAGTGGGTTCTTGGCACCTCAATACATAGCAAGTTCCTACACCGGACACTCGCTCCCCCTTGCACATTATAATCAAATCCCTAACTCAAGATTCCACAACCTTAACTTGTCTCAATAACAAATATTGAGTTTGTAATGAAAATCTCTCTCAGAGAACAAATATATAATCATTGAAGTATAAAGAGTGAATGTAAGAAACAGAGCACTAAGAATATATTGATCGATATGTGTTCGTGTGTTCTCAGTCATTGTATCTGTTCTTTGTTGAATGTTCCCATATTTATAGTTGAATTTTTAATAGTCGTTGAAACCATTTCAGCATGTTTGTTAGAGTCACGCAACTTTATTTGATTGTTCTTCAAACTTCAAAACTAGCCTTGTGTGGTAGGTGAGCGTTTCGGACATTGCGCACAATATGTTTGATTTTTATTTCAACACATGATCTCTTTATTATTTTTTTGCAAATATACTCAGAATACTAACACAATGAATGATTAATCATATAGATAACAAATCAATAAGCAACAAATTAAAATCATGCTTTTTGAACTTTATTACTCGAGTGGTCACTCAAGTAATCTAAATCCATCACTCAAGTGATCCATTGAAAAACTTGGCAGAGAATAATTCAACGACTCTTGTCTTCATCACTCGAGTGGTCACTCAAGTGATTTATTATAATCACTCAAGTGGTCCCTTGATTGATCCCGTTAAAATATTGCCAGAGACCTCACTGCCTCTTTTCTTACCTGGTTACTCGAGTGGTCACTCCAGTGATCTATTGTTGTTACTCAAGTGATCCCTCAAGTGACATTATACAAATATTGGTAGAAAGCTTCTAGAACTATTTGACACATATCACTCAAGTGGTCACTTGAGAGATGAAGGATAATCACTCAAGTGATCAGTTGAGTGATGAAGGATCATCACTTGAGTGTTCTCTTCAGAAATTTGCCAGTGATGCTTTCTCTTATTCTTTGACTTCTAATTCTTCTTCATCACTTGAGTGCCTACTTAAGTGGTGGCTTTGCTTATTACCAAGAACTCAATTACTTTGATAAAAAAATCTTTTGTCTATTATCGAAACCTTTTGTAATATTAATCCAATATTTGTTATCATCAACACATATGGATCTAACATATGACACACCGAGTGTACATAGACACCGATAACTTTCATCCTATTACACACACACACAACTACTTCTCATTGTGCCAACTCAAAAGCTTCTTCATACATGTGGGACACAAATGGAGCCACACATTCCTTTGGCCATCATCAAATGGCATCAAGTATGTTTAAGTGCCCGTACACCTGCATCTTATGTCCGACTACTTATACGTACTGAGCCTCATGGAATCAGGAGACTCGGTCTCTACTTAGAGGGCTGAATTATATAGTCCCATGAAACTCTTTCTTTCTTTATGACTCTAGCCAAACTGGGCTTTATAGTTTTTTTTAACATAGGCTTATTCTCAAGCTTCTAAGCTAAAATTCAGGATATTACACCCAATGTTTATGAAATTTGACAGGGAAATAGTACATACTGAAATCTTTAAAATGAGTCCTAGAATGTGTAAATTAGATATCTAGACAAAAAGTTATCATTTTTGGAACATTGGTCAGAAAACAGGGAATATTCTAGGTTTCAGGATTCTGGTGGTGGGAAAATAGACACATTTCATGACGTTAATTTGGTAATTTGGCTGTCTAATTATTTTTTCCTTAAAATAGATATTTATGGCTTTCAAGTGAATATTAGAACTTAGGAATTGGATGTGTAAACTATAAGTTATGAATTTTTAAAGTTTGGGTATAAAATCAGGAAAATTCTGATTTTCTAAATAGGCAATCAAATTGGATGTGGATTTTGGGAACTTAGAACCATAAATTGATACTAGGTAATATTTTTTTCTTATATAGAGGACTTCAAGAGCTTTGCATAGAAACTTGAACAACCTCAATTGGAGTTTCCTAGTATCATAAGATATGAATTTTTGAAGTTGCCTAAAGAATTGTGGCAGATTACGTTTTAGTGTCGAATTTTCCAATTTAATAGTAAATGTAATTTGAGGATTATAGGACACGTTTGAGTGGTTAATTTAATTAAACTTGGCACTTTCATCATAAGAGCAAAAGACATATAATATATTTTAAGATGGTTGCACAATAGACGTAAGCATAAGTTTAGACCCACTGGGATTGGAAATGAATATTTATAGCAAAGTTAAAGAGTTAATTGAAAGAAATAGAGTTTGGGATCATGGGGAGAGATTAATTATCAAAAGTAAGTATGCCAAAGTTTGTGTATTACTCTACCCCTTACATGGATACAATGTTTAATAGGATCCAACTTTTGCTATCAAGTAAATGAGGAAGCAAAACTCACTACTACAAAATATAGATTTGCAGTGCCAATATTATGGCACTTCTTCAAACAAGTACTGAAGGAGACCTCTATTTTTTTAAAAACAAAAACATGTGGTAGCTATAGCGTTGGACCAGGAAAGCGTCGTAGCTAGCTAATACCTTATATGGCATTTGGCTGGGGAAGCGCCATACAAAAGGGTTATTTTTTTAACAAAAAAGTTACTCCCTTTGTATGGTACTTGCCCAAGAAAGTGCCATACAAGGTATCAAGAAGCTATTGTGCTTTCCTGGTTAAGACCATACAAGGGGTTATTTAATACTTACCAAATTCTAAAATCTTACCTCATAATAAATGCACTATTGTTTGCAGGGAAATATAAGTCTGACTGTAGGTCTTTTTTTTAACATAGAAGCTTTTGTCAATTGGCACTATGGTTTTCTTTTTCTTTTTATTAAGTTTAAAATTTGTCATGAATCTTTACTTATAGTTTTATGTGTGCTTATAATTTTTTTCAGGTATTTGCTTGAAGTTACAACTTTCTCTTAAACTTCCTATGCGTTATATGTTTTTTAATTTTTAAGCTTACAAATATAATTGTATTAGTTGTTATTTGTTTTATTTATTCAAGGGAAATTCCCTCAAAAGGAACATCAAAAGTGTAAAAAGACAGAGAGGTGCTACAAAATTTGAAAATCCTGTAGAGGTGTTTCTAACTGATCAGGGATTTACAATTTGGAGATAAAATTATTGGTTTGCCCATATGAGCTGATGAGAAAAGAAGAGAAAGGTATGTGTAGAAGTGACATGAAAGAGCTACAAGATGAGAGTGAAGGAGCAAGCTAGCGAAATGTAACCCAGCTGAGGTATGTACAGCTATGCCCTTGCATTATCGATCTCAATCATTATTTTTTCCTCATCCTCATTTGGGTCAAAAGTGAGCATTTCAGAACTGGGTACTAGGGTTGCAAGGACGTGATGCTCAATGTTAGTGCAGGGGTAAAAATTACTGATACTTGGTGAATATGGTAGAAGATGGCAATGGAAGATGAGGTGAGTTAGAGGTATAAGAGTGAAGATAAAAGAGAGGGTGGATTTTCTAGGAAATGAGTAAGATGAAGCTGACAAACCCTAATGCAGATCTGTTAAACACTGAATAGGGCATTTAGTTTTCTTTTTCTGCTGATAGTGTTCTCATTTATTTGTTGCAGGGGAATTAACAAAATGGATGAAAATAGTAGGGCAAGTTCAGCAAAGGAGTTGTTTTGTTATTTTCATGTAGGGGAAATCTTGAAAGTAATCATGATGGTGAAGTTAAATACATTGGAGGTAGTGTGAAGGTAAAAATGCTAATAGAAGGGATAAGGCTGGAAGAATTAAGGGAAATCATTTCTATATGGATAGGTGATGTAGGGAGTAGTTGTGACATTAAATATAAAGTTATGTTTGATGAGAGGACTTTAATTGATATTGATAGTGATGGAGAAATAGAAAATTTGTTTTGGTACAATGACAACAGAGGTCATGTGTTTGCATCCCATAAGGATAATGTGAACCAACCGTTGCAAAGAAATGATTCTGATATGTAAGTTACAAAATACTGTTGTAATGAATATTTTGGTATTTTGTAATCAAATATCGGTAATTGTTAATGAGATTTTGTAAATCTTTAATGTAGGATTGAGAGATTCCTGCAACAGTCACCAGAAGTACAGGTTTATCCTATGAGTGATGGTAGTGATGTTTAGCCTGTGTCAGATGCATTTGGTGGTAACAATCTAACTTATGACACTAAATAGACACATGTTAGTGAGAGGAGCTATTTGAAATGGCGCAGACTAATTTTAGGAGTTGGGCAACATTTTCCACATGCAGATGCATTAAGAGGAGCTTTGTATAAATATAGCATTGAGCACAAATTTTTGCCCAAGTACGAGAGGAATACCAAGGAGAAGATATATGTCAAGTGTAAAGTAGAAGGATATCCCTGGAAATTATGCGCAAATGGAGACTGCAGGAGTGCAACAATACTTAGTGTCACCAAATTTGCAAGCGATCATGTGCATAGTGCCCAAGATAATTTGGAAGTGACGAGCCATGGTGCAAGATCTAGTTTGACATCATCAATCATTGACAAGGTTAGGAACCATACAGAGAAGCGTCCAACTGAGATTATGAAGACTTTGTAAAGGAAGTATGGTGTTAACCTAACATATAAATAGCCTTATAGGGCAATGGAGAAGGCAATAGAAGACATTAATGGAAGACTAGGACAATCTTACATGTTAATCCTATAGATATGCCAAAGGTTGAACGAAACGGATGATAAAATAGTAGCGAATGGGTAGCAGATGGTTACAGGTTTGAACGAGTTTTCATTGTATATGGGTCATGTATTAAGGGATTCTTGTGAGGTGTAAGACATGTACTATATGTTGATGGAACTCATTTAAACGGACTCTATAGTAGGACACTTCTTTCAACTGTGGCCTATGATGTGGATAATGAGTTGTTGCCTTTCGCAATAGCAATTGTGAAAGGGGAGACACTGGATGATTGGACTTGGTTTATGTATATGATTAAACGAATTGTTGGTTCAGTTGAAATTACTATTGTGTCAGATCATCACAATGCCATAATAGGTGGTATGGCAACAATATTTGAAGGTCATCGGCATGCATTTTGTTATAAACATATGAAAGAGAACTTCAGCGCTAAATACTGAAAATAAATAGGGGCAAAAAGAAAACAAGTGCTAGGCTAAAAGAGGATGGACTTATTCTTCTTGACAAAGTTGCATATGCAAGGCTTCCGAATGACTTCCGAATGACTATGTTCACTAAATGGTGAGGCCTACTTCAGAAATGGTAATAAAATATTGCACAGCACAAAAACAAACATGATAAAACCTTATTTGGAGTCGACAAATTTTAATGTAACATTGGGAATGAGTATTTGCTTCAGGGCTTGTTTGCGACCAAGTTCACAAAGGTGTGAAGTCGTCTGTGGAAATGCTTATCCATTATTGCAAAACATATAACAAAACCTGATAAACCATTATTTGGACTTGGGAACAAAGTTTCATGTTCATGGGATTAAAGGTTTGAATATATGTGAGATGTTACCATTATCAGCTGCAAAGTGACTTATGTACTATTGTGAATCCTTTGTATAAAGTTGACAAATTTTAATATCAACTTGGGGAAACATATTTGCTTCATGGCTTGTTCACGACCAAGTTCCCAAATGTGTGAAGTCGTCTACGAAAATGCTTATCCACTATTGTGAAACATATAACATAACTTGATAAACCCTTATTTGGAATTAGGAAAACAGTTTCACGTTGAAGGGATTAAAGGTTTGAAGATATGCTAGATGTTACCATTTTCAGCTGCGGAATGGTTTATGTACTATTGCAAATCCTTTGTATAGAGTTGACAAATTTTTGATGTCAACTTGGGGAAATGTATTAGCTTCATGGCTTGTTTGCAACCAAGTTCCCAAACGTGTGAAGTTGTATGCGGAAATGCTTATCCAATATTGCGAAAATATAACATAACTTGATAAACCCTGATGTCATTAAATACTTGTCAGCATGTGCCAAATCATAATAGCAGATGGATTAATACACAAAACAAGGGTAGAAAAGTTGTGCCCTCCCATATGATAATAACAAAAAACATAACAACTCCGTGCAAACAAAGCACTAAGACACATTAAGAACATTTTTGGTGATAGATAGTGTAGGGGGAATGAGCTCCAATGCAATGTCATAGTGTAAATTCAGCAGATGATTGACTAACCACCACATTATGTCACTCCTTAATTGCTTAGTCTCCTCCAGCAAATAAGTGATAAAGTAAATTTTTTTCCCATTTCACTAAAAAAGTACAAGGTTATAGTTTCATAGGTTTACATTTTGATAGTCCAAGACGCAATCAGGATCCCACTGGCTCAACCATATCATCACGTGTACACCACATTCCTTACTATTGTCACATAGTTATTCAAAGGTTGCATTAGTTCACATGACAAGAAAATCAATTATTTATTTGAACAACATGGCAAAACTCAGATTATTTTGTTGGAGAATAAGAGGCCACACAATTTTTCTCTTTGCCTTCTTCCCAACCTTATCTAGCTTTTCTAGCGTTATAATGTCAAGAAAATGATCCCTCTGAAGCCACAAACAGAATACACAAGTTAATGATGTGGTATGGGAATTTTAGCATGGGACAACATTATCCACTTGCACTGAGCTAAGCTTACAATTAAGTTCATAAAGACAATGTAATAATCTTGCACGACACCTTTCCTCCTGACTTCTGGACTGTCATTTTAGGCTTCATCGAGTACAACATGTAATATCCCAAAAAGTGATTAAGGGCTAATGACTTTAAAAGTGGATATAATTATTGTTGAATAAACACTTTTGGAGAATGTGTGATGGGAATTTGGATATTTTAATGATTCCAATGGCTTCCTTGTGAAAATTCATGTGGGGAGAGTGTTTATTGTGAAATTGGAACCATTGGGAACAATCGTGCTAAAGTTGAAAACTCTGTACAGGGCAGCCAATTTGTATGGACGTTTTAAATAGGCAAATGGTGTCTAAAAATTCTGAAATTTTCCAGTATTAAAGCTCACATGTCAAGCTTCAAAATGAACATATAATTTGTATCATTTTGATTTGTGACCTAAGCGTTTTGGATTTTTGAAGTTTGCCCAGCGAAATTAATTATTTTCTGGAACAGTATGCAAAGATTAAAATTCTGGGAATTTTGTGGTGATTTTCAGTAATGGCCAATATTTTTCCTATGAAGAGGACTTAAATATCTTTCATTTGGCTTTGGAATCACCTCATTTCGATGTTTCTATAATTAGTTATGATTTTTCAACGTTTGGGCAGAAAATCTGCCAGAAAATCCGAAAATGGGAATTATGACATCATCTCATTAAAAGATGATGTCAGCATGGATTATTAATCAAATTGCTCATCTTCTTCAGCCATTTCACGCCATTTCCAGCTGAAGATAGTGAGAGAAAGTTGAGAGCTCTTAGAGAGAGAAAGAGGAGAAATCTCGCAAGGTAAGCCGATTTCTCTGACGATCTAGCTCCTAACGCGTATAACCTTGTTCCTAAGCTTCTCTTCTATGTTATTTAAGGTGTTTGAGAAGACAATTTGGTGTTCAAGGGGCTAGGGTTTTCAGCCACTCTTGAGAAAAGCTAGAAGGAGCTTGAGGTAACTTCCAAACTTTCGTATATTGCTTATTCTGGCTGCTGTGGGCAATTTAATCGGTGAAATTTCGCCGGATTGCCATTGGTTTTAAAGTTTGGAAATGATGTGGCCTAGGGGTTATGCTGCCCAAATTGGGTCTTAATGTTAGTTGTAACCTAATGTAATGGTTAATAAAGTGGTTAGGAGTAGAAAGGAACGCGTTTACGGAGCCGAAATCGTAAAACCCCAATTTTTCCCGGAGAACATGTATATTTCGGCCAAGGCTGTAGATGGGTCTTAGAGTTGGATTTTCAATGATTTGATGATTCCATTGGATTCAGTGGGCGAAAATAGGTGGGGTTACAGTTGGGCACTTTTTCAAAAAAGGCCGAGAAAGCATAATTACGGAAACACCCCTAAAACCCTAAAAGTAGGGCTGCCAAGGGCAATTTCGTAATTTGACATTGAATTTGATAATTCTGAGTACGGAAATGGATTCCTTGGGTGGAAATATGTTAGGATAGCCCATATTAGAATTTCTAGAAAAGTGCAACCGGTCCGGGTATGGCGGGCCCAGGCCGGGTCCCCGGGGGTATTTTTGTAAATTTTCATTATAGACTCATATAACCCTAAGTAACACTATGGAAGTGTCTAAATAGTGCATTTGGAATTGTAGGATTCGATATTTGCCGCCCTCGTGAGCCAACTGCGCTGAAGGACGTCAGGAAAGGATCAGGTAGTGACTCTCTCTCTTATACTATGTGTAATGCTCTGTATGTGTGTGTTATCACTGTTCTGTGATGAATCTTTGATGCTGCTGCGGTTACAGCTGGTGATAGCTGTCGTTATTGTGATTACAGCGTAAGCTATCGTGATGGTGATTACAGCGTAAGCTGTCGTATTGTGTATACAGCCGTGAGTGCTGTCGTTTGTGGTGAAAACCATGTATCTTTGAGATTGATGTTGCTGTTGTTGCTGGTTGTGATTTATATACATGCTTGGTATTTATACATTGTATGAGTGGTTTGTTACTACTGAGATTCTCTCGAATCTCATTCCTTCCTATGACTAACCTTTCAGACAGGGCATGTGGCTCAAAGGAGAAGAGGCCGACCCGGAGCACTTAGGACCCTTAGGGGTATAGTTGATTTTGGAATGTTGGTTATATCTTTTGAATTCGGGATTACTGTATAATCTGAAATATGAATAGTATATTCAATTTTGGATGTAATCCCCTAGTGGATACTTAAACCTCAGGTTATATATGTATAGAATCCGGGAGTTGCCGGGGAATTGGTTTTACACTCTGTCATATGTGAATGTAGATAAACTGCACAGGTGATTATATTCGAATTTTGAAATGGAGACCAGGAACAGGAAAGAGATTTTGAATTATTTTGTGAAAATCCTACCACAAAGTAGGAGATTGAAACGAGTTTAAGTTATCCGAAGGTCTCTAATCTACTTTAATTATTTAATATCGAATTATAATTACATGATTAAAGGCAGGGTGTTACATTTTGGTATTAGAGCTGTAGTTCCTGGCAAGGGTAGAGGTTGCTAGGATAGATCCCTTAGATAGTAGTAGGGATAGAAGATTATCTGTGAATGATTGTTGTGTATGCACATGTATGTTTTATTGACATGGATATATATATGAGTTTTGTGACTATATGTGCATACTATCTCTGCTAAATTAATAGGGCAAGTTGTTTGTAGAATGAAGAAAACTAGAGGACGCCCCAATATTCCGCGTGTAGACCCAGAGGTGGAGGTCGTCAATGATAATCCACCAGATCCTATGCAAGAGCTGATGGGTCTAATCTGGGATCAAAGAGATATGATAACTGAGTTGAGAGAAGAGCTCAGAGCAGAGAAGACGAAGAACAAGGAAGGTCCAGTTCAGTCTACTCCGGAGGAAACTCAAGGAGAAACCCGTCATGAGGACACTGCTGAAGGGTCAGCACGACCCCTGGAGTCCCCACCTCACATTGTCCCAAATCAAGAATCACATGGGATGCCACTTAGAGAGGAAAGATACCTTCAGTTTTGGGTCACCAGGTTCTGCAAGCATCTGCCTCCTGCGTTCAGAGGGAGGTTTGACCCTCAAGCAGCCGAAGATTGGATGAACAGACTGGAGAAAATATTTGAGGTGCTTAATTGTCCGGATGAGGTGAAGCCACGACTGGCCGTTTACAAACTCGAAGGGGATGCAGACCGTTGGTGGCGGAATATCGCCCTAACCTTGAAGAGCAACAAGATGCCATTGACTTGGGAATTGTTTCAACAAGAATTCAACGAGAAGTATTTTCCCAAATCAGTGAGGCTCGAGAAGGAGACAGAATTCCTGAATATCAGGCAAGGGGACGCGGAAAGTTTCGATGATTACTTGTCCCGTTTTGTCCGATTGGCTCGATACTCCTCCTATCTCTGGTTCAAGGATGATGAAGAATGGAGTTCTGATATGCTCATTCGCGGTCTGAGGCGAGAGTTGAGGAAGCGCTTAGCTACTCATCAATTTACCAAGTTCAACAAGGCGGTTGAACAGTGCAGGATTACAGAGAACAACTTGAGAGATTTGTATCCTGCCAGAGCTACTAGCCACTGCAATGAACCTAATAAGGGTGCTACCTCACAAAAGCGAAAGGGGTAAGGATCTTCGTCTGGAAGTGGTAAGAAGCCCTACCAGTCTGGGAGCCGTGACCAGCAAAGAACATATCCTGGACCATGGATTTGTCGTCGGTGTAATCAACCACATCAAGGCAAAACTTGTGATGGCAAAATAATATGCTTCAATTGTAAGCGTGTGGGGCATACTTCTGCTGAATGCAAAGAGCCACGACCAGACCAGAGACCGAGGACACAGGGCCGAGTATTCACTATGACCCATGAGGAGGCCCGCAAATCTCCTGAGCTAATACAAGGTAAACTTCTACTTCATGGCCATCTGTTGTAAGTTTTATTTGACTCGGGTGCAAGTCACTCCTTCATTGCCTATGATTGCGTGAAGCGCCTGGGATTGCATGTGCACAAACTGCCATTTGAATTAGTAGTGTCAACTCCAATGGGTATTAAGGCCTTGACCACAGAAGCTTGTTTGAGTTGTGTCATAACTGTGGAAGGGCATCAATCTATTGTAGATTTGATATGTTTGCCTCTTAGTCAATTAGAAGTCATTTTGGGTTTTGATTGGTTAATGACAAATAATATATTGCTTGATTGTGGAAACAAGAGGATAGTATATCCTGTATCTCAGAGGGTTGAAGATGTGGATGCTAGTATGAATTTTCTTTCGGCAGCCAAAGCTGAAAAGTATCTTGAAAAGGGTTGCCAGTGGTATGTAGTGTTTTTCTCTGTGCAAGGGGAAAATGGCGAAACCTTGAATAATATACCCGTGGTAAATGAATTCCCTGAGGTGTTTCCGGACTATCTGAGCGGATTACCTCCAGAAAGGGAAGTTCAGTTCCCAATTGACATTGTACCTGGAGCTGGTTCTATATCCAAGGCCCCATACCGCATGGCCCCAAACGAAATGGCGGAGTGAAAGAAACAAATAGAAGATTTGCTTGAGAAAGGGTTTATTAGACCCAGTGTGTCACCTTGGGGAGCTCCAGTGTTGTTTGTAAAGAAGAAAGATGGGAGTCTTCGCTTGTGTATCGACTACAGAGAGCTGAATAAAGTTACTATAAAAAACAAGTACCCTTTTCCCCGAATTGATGACCTATTAGATCAACTCTCTGGTTCGTGTGTGTTTTCAAAGATTGATCTAAGGTCAGGGTATCATCAGCTGCGAGTGAAAGCAGAAGATATTCCAAAGACTGCTTTCAGGACTCGATATGGTCATTATGAGTTCTTGGTGATGCCATTTGGGCTAACCAATGCGCCTGCGGTTTTCATGGATTACATGAACCGTATCTTTCGGCAATATCTGGATCAGTTTGTTGTTGTGTTTATCGATGACATTTTGATATATTCCAAGAATAAGGATGAGCATGAGCATCATTTGAGAATCGTATTGAATCTCTTGTGTGAGAAGCAATTATATGCTAAATTGAGCAAGTGCGAGTTTTGGCTATCAGAAGTGAAATTCTTAGGCCATGTTATCTCACAAGAAGGGGTCTCTGTGGATCCCAGCAAAGTGGAAGCAGTACTGAACTGGAAGAGGCCAGAATCTGTGGCGGAAATACGCAGTTTTCTGGGTCTTGCTGGTTATTATCGGAGATTTATCCAAAATTTCTCCCGTATTGCGTTGCCGATGACCAAGCTCACGAGAAATGATCAGCCGTTTGTGTGGGACGAGAAATGTGAAAACTGCTTTGTGGAGCTGAAGGAGAGGTTGACGTCGGCACCTGTATTGATTTTACCCGATCCCAGTGTGACATATGTTGTGTATTCTGATGCCAGTGGGCAGGGATTAGGGTGTGTCCTTATGTAGCAGGGACGTGTGGTGGCCTACGCCTCTCGACAGCTCAGACCTCATGAATTGAATTATCCCACTCATGATCTGGAGCTTGCGGCCATTGTATTTGCTTTAAAGATTTGGCGTCATTACCTGTATGGTGTGACTGTGGAACTGTACTGTGACTACAAGAGTCTTAAATATCTATATGATCAAAAAGAGCTGAATATGAGACAGCGTCGCTGGATGGAATTGCTTAAGGACTACGACCTGGAGATAAAATATCACCCGGGTAAGGCAAATGTAGTCGCTGATGCTCTTAGCCGAAAGACTGTGCCCGTTGCAGCTATGATGATACAAGAAAGGAAATTGATTGAAGATTTCCGTGATTTAAATTTGACAAATCAGATCATCTGTGCCAATTACACTGTTTCTCAAGAGGAGAGTGATCTAAGGGTGGAAATTGAAGAAGCTCAGAGTCAAGATGACTGGATACAGCGCAATCTGACTCGAATCAAATAGGGAGAAGTTTCAGGCTACGACATATCGCCTCGTGGATTGGTTTGTTACCAGAAAAGAGTCTGCGTTCCACTTAAGGCAGAGTTGAGGCAGAAGATTCTGGATGAGGCACACAAGAGCCGATATACTCTTCATCCTGGTATGACCAAGATGTACCAGAATCTGAAATCGGTGTATTGGTGGCTGGGTTTGAAGAGTGACGTGACCAAATATGTTGCAAGGTGTCTCACTTGTCAAAAAGTGAAAATCGAGCACCAGAGACCGCCTGGTTTACTTCAGAGTCCTGAGATTCCGGAATGGAAATGGGAAAGCGTGACCATGGATTTGGTTGTGGGATTACCCAGGATCAGAAACTATGATGCGATCTGGGTAATTGTGGACCGATTAACAAAGTTAGCCCACTTCATACCAATCGATACTGGTTACTCTCCGGATAAGCTAGCAGAGATTTATATCCGAGAAATTGTGAAACTCCATGGTGTACCGAAGAATATCATTTCCGATTGAGATCCCTGATTTACTTCGAGATTCTGGAAAGCATTGCATGAAGCCTTAGGTACTCTACTAAGATTCAGTACGGCTTATCATCCTCAAACGGATGGACAATCTGAGAGAACAATTCAGACGCTGGAAGATATGTTGCGAGCTTGTGTTCTCGACTTTAAAGGAAGTTGGGATCGTTTCCTTCCACTAGCTGAGTTCGCCTATAACAATAGCTATCATGCGAGTATTCAAATGGCTCCGTATGAAGCGTTGTATGGAAGACAGTGTCAATCACCATTATGTTGGAATGAACTATCCGAAAGGAAGCTTTATGGACCAGATTTGGTTGATCAAACCTCAGCACAGATTCAGATTATTCGCAAGAGGTTGCTTACAGCGCAGAGTCGCCAGAAAAGCTACGCTGACAAGAGAAGACGGCCTCTAGAGTTTGAGGTTGGAGATTATATTTTCTTAAGAGTATCTCCTGTCACCGGTGTTGGGCGAGAGATCAAGAGGAAGAAGCTAAGCCCTAGATACATAGGTCCTTTTGAAATCCTTGAGAGGATTGGGCCTGTAGCTTACCGAGTAGCTCTACCTCCGAGCTTGAGTAGACTCCATGACGTATTCCACGTTTCTCAATTGAAGAAGTACCAACCGGATCCGTCTCACATCATTGAGTATGAGGATGTTGAGCTTCAAGACAATTTCACATATGCAGTAGAGCCAGAGCAAGTCATTGACCGAGAAGAGCGACGGCTCAGACACAGGAGCATTCCATATGTGAAGGTGATCTGGAAGGGAATGACGTAAAGAGAGGCAACTTGGGAAGCGGAGGAAGATATGCGAAGACGATATCCGGAGTTTATGGCTCAAGTTGTGTAGCAATTTCGAGGACGAAATTTAATTTTGGGGGGAGAAATGTAATATCCCAAAAAGTGATTAAGGGCTAATGACTTTAAAAGTGGATATAATTATTCTTGAATAAACACTTTTGGAGAATGTGTGATGGGAATTTGGATATTTTAATGATTCCAATGGCTTCCTTGTGAAAATTCATGTGGGGAGAGTGTTTATTGTGAAATTGGAACCATTGGGAACAATCGTGCTAAAGTTGAAAACTCTGTACAGGGCAGCCAATTTGTATGGACGTTTTAAATAGGAAAATGGTGTCTAAAAATTCTGAAATTTTCCAGTATTAAAGATCACATGTCAAGCTTCAAAATGAACATATAATTTGTATCATTTTGATTTGTGACCTAAGCGTTTTGGATTTTTGAAGTTTGCCCAGCGAAATTAATTATTTTCTGGAACAGTATGCAAAGATTGAAATTCTGGGACTTTTGTAGTGATTTGCAGTAATGGCCAATATTTTTCCTATGAAGAGGACTTAAATATCTTTCATTTGGCTTTGGAATCACCTCATTTCTATTTTTCTAGAATTAATTATGATTTTTCAAAATTTAGGCAGAAAATCTGCCAGAAAATCCGAAAATGGGAATTATGACATCATCTCATTAAAAGATGATGTCAGCATGGATTATTAATCAAATTGCTCATCTTCTTCAGCCATTTCACGCCATTTCCAGCTGAAGATAGTGAGAGAAAGTTGAGAGCTCTTAGAGAGAGAAAGAGGAGAAATCTCGCAAGGTAAGCCGATTTCTCCGACGATCTAGCTCCTAACGCGTATAACCTTGTTCCTAAGCTTCTCTTCTATGTTATTTAAGGTGTTTGAGAAGACAATTTGGTGTTCAAGGGGCTAGGGTTTTCAGCCACTCTTGAGAAAAGCTAGAAGGAGCTTGAGGTAACTTCCAAACTTTCGTATATTGCTTATTCTGGCTGCTGTGGGCAATTTAATCGGTGAAATTTCGCCGGATTGCCATTGGTTTTAAAGTTTGGAAATGATGTGGCCTAGGGGTTATGCTGCCCAAATTGGGTCTTAATGTTAGTTGTAACCTAATGTAATGGTTAATAAAGTGGTTAGGAGTAGAAAGGAACGCGTTTACGGAGCCGAAATCGTAAAACCCCAATTTTTCCCGGAGAACATGTATATTTCGGCCAAGGCTGTAGATGGGTCTTAGAGTTGGATTTTCAATGATTTGATGATTCCATTGGATTCAGTGGGCGAAAATAGGTGAGTTTACAGTTGGGCACTTTTTCAAAAAAGGCCGAGAAAGCATAATTACGGAAACACCCCTAAAACCCTAAAAGTAGGGCTGCCAAGGGCAATTTCATAATTTGACATTGAATTTGATAATTCTGAGTACGGAAATGGATTCCTTGGTCGGAAATATGTTAGGATAGCCCATATTAGAATTTCGAGAAAAGTGCAACCGGTCCGGGTATGGCGGGCCCAGGCCGGGTCCCCGGGGGTATTTTTGTAAATTTTCATTATAGACTCATATAACCCTAAGTAACACTATGGAAGTGTCTAAATAGTGCATTTGGAATTGTAGGATTCGATATTTGCCGCCCTCGTGAGCCAACTGCGCTGAAGGACGTCAGGAAAGGATCAGGTAGTGACTCTCTCTCTTATACTATATGTAATGCTCTGTATGTGTGTGTTATCACTGTTCTGTGATGAATCTTTGATGCTGCTGCGGTTACAGCTGGTGATAGCTGTCGTTTACAGCGCAAGCTATCATTTACAGCGCAAGCTGTCGTTATTGTGATTACAGCGTAAGCTGTCGTGATGGTGATTACAGCGTAAGCTGTCGTATTGTGTATACAGCCGTGAGTGCTGTCGTTTGTGGTGAAAACCATGTATCTTTGAGATTGATGTTGCTGTTGTTGCTGGTTGTGGTTTATATACATGCTTGGTATTTATACATTGTATGAGTGGTTTGTTACTACTGAGATTCTCTCGAATCTCATTCCTTCCTATGACTAACCTTTCAGACAGGGCATGTGGCTCAAAGGAGAAGAGGCCGACCCGGAGCACTTAGAACCCTTAGGGGTATAGTTGATTTTGGAATGTTGGTTATATCTTTTGAATTCGGGATTACTGTATAATCTGAAATATGAATAGTATATTCAATTTTGGATGTAATCCCCTAGTGGATACTTAAACCTCAGGTTATATATGTATAGAATCCGGGAGTTGCCGGGGAATTGGTTTTACACTCTGTCATACGTGAATGTAGATAAACTGCACAGGTGATTATATTCGAATTTTGAAATAGAGACCAGTAACAGGAAAGAGATTTTGAATGATTTTGTGAAAACCCTACCACAAAGTAGGAGATTGAAACGAGTTTAAGTTATCCGAAGGTCTCTAATCTACTTTAATTATTTAATATCGAATTATAATTACATGATTAAAGGCAGGGTGTTACACAACACGTAGAATTGCATATTCTTTGTTGCTAAAGCAATACAAAACCAGTGGCCACTCACAAGTGTTAAGCCTACAATCAAATCACATTCCCCTATATTATACCCAACAGTTTCAGGCATAAATTGTTGCTGTACAGTAGAAACTTTTCACCCTATTGGGCTACCTAACAACTGTCTACGAGGAAAAGATTGTGTTGTATGATGTCAACAAGATATTGCAACATGAAAACATGTAAATGAGTGGGTGGATAGTTTCACTTACCATGAACCATGCATCAAATATATGCCGATTCGATTGTCCTCCCACCTCTTTAAACTTATACATTAAAGTCTTACAGACAACTAACATTAGCTACAACACTAAACATATGAACTAGACATAATTCCTTATTATCAACCATGACACACGACTTACTATTACTTAACAATACATGGTACTTGAGAATATTTTGGTATACCCCTTCCATTTTCACCGGTACACATACATACCATATTGCTTATTCTTTGAATTCCCCCAACGTATATAGCTTATCTCAACTTAGTTCTTCATCCAAGATGTCAACCACTGGCCTACAAATTTTTTCCATTAAAACCAAACGTCAAGGTGATTAAGACTTAATATGTTGTTTATATATAGTAATGATACACTGAAGAATAGAACTGTTATACTCACATATCATGCTCTGGTTCTGTTGCCAGGTGGGAAATAATTTTGCAAAAAGTGTCCTAATCATCAGTTGGCCTTTTCCTCTTTCGACCCACATGCAGCTCTACAAATGGAGATGAATCGTCGTTTTTGTCACCTCCTTGATCTTCGTGGCTGTTCATGACTATCAACACTGGTACCTCCTCTTACGCCTTCTCCTTCACTTACTCAAATACTGAAAAGGGGAATATATTTAATGGAGATAAGGATTTGTCATCCCCTTCATTACCTACTTTCCCAATATCCCCTTCATCCCCCACCTTAACTCCCTTTATGTTAGCTTCATCATTACCACCTTCTTCATCATCCACATCATGACGCTCATCATCATCATGATTAGAAGCCTTATGTTGCTCACCATCATTACTGGTGTCTTCAGCCATATGTCTACTGTTAGCATCTCTATTATCATAATCACCCGCTCTACCATCGTCATTCAAACTAGTACCATCCTCATCATCAACTGTCACAACAGGAATGGTTAGTTGCGATTTTCCCTTACACTCTCGTGCATTCTGCACATTGGTTAACTCCTCGACCATAACATTAACAAGTCGCTTACGATGCTCATCAATAACTTCTATAAGCCGGGCATAATGATCCCTCAACTCCTATATCAATAACAGAATTTAATTTCAGATTTAATCTATTTAATCAAGGAAAACAGGTATTACCCAAACAACAAACATACCAAGTCTAAATAAGGCATCTATTGTGCTTGATCATTAGTCACCCTTACTTCACTTCCCAGCATTTGGTACAAAATTCCCATGTTGCTCATCCTTTCATTGTTTACCATTTTATTGATCTTGTCCTTAGTCTAGAATTCAATAGGGTTGGTAGACTCATGGTGGACACTTTTTTCAACGAGAAATTTTTTGCAAAGAATAGCTATACCACCAAAACAATAACAGTGATGAGTGTAAATGTGACTAATAAATTGATGAAAATGGAACAAGTTTCATACCAACAATAGGTAGAGGTAGCCACCCACATTGCAGGTTCCTTCGTGTTCATTCTTCTTCTTATACACTTTTATATAGTCACTCATTTCCTTCCACAACTCTTTGATCATATACATTGCCCAGTCATATTTTTCAAATCTGTCTATTGTGCAGCACATGACTCTCAACATCCTATCACTTATGACTCCACTTAAGTATGGGAATAAAAAATCTCCTAAAGTATATAAGATGAAGAGAAACTCAAAGTTGTCCCCACTTTCTCTAGATTTTATGTTCTTCAATATGTCAGTGTGTTTCTTTTTCCCATACTCACTCTTCAACCTCTCATACAATGGATCAAAGTCCTCTATATCTACCCTAACCTCGACCCCTTCACAAGTAATACCAAGCAACTTGTCCATATCTTTTGCTTCAATTTCTTGTGTCTTCCCTCTTATCATGAATTGCTGTGTTGGTAGGTCATATGCTATAAGTATGGATACAATCAAGTCATGGGGGAGTCTGTCCAATTCTACCATCAACAAGTTTCCAAAACCTATTCTCCTAACCCTCTCCTTCAAAATTTTCATTCAAATTTACAAATTCCACCAACGATGTAAATCCTCAAAGTGATGAGCGGGTAAGAAAGGACACTCTAATTTTGCTCTTCTTCTTTTCTTGCCTTCCTTACTTAGCTGTTTCAGTGTACTCCTTCTTCTTATCATCCGGCAGCTCTCGCCATACCTTTCCTATAGCCTTGCTTTCTTTTGTTATCATCATCATCTTCTCCCCAAGTTTGCCACATACTCATTTCTAAACAAAAAAAAAACCACCTTGTACTAGTTGACTCTTCACAGGTTTGTTGTTTCCTCCTTTCTTCTTCACACTTGTGCTCTTTGCATGTCTACTCTTTAGATCTTCCTGCCTTGGTGCTTTCGATTTTGAATACTCCCTTTTTTGTAACATCATCTTCTTCGGCCAGCACAAGAAGCATTTCACATTCATTAACATTGTTTGCTCACAATTTAAATGGCTCTTTCATACTCTCACTTCTTGTGAATCCTAATACCCCTTATGAAAGTAGCATAGTCTAACATATCTTCATAAAAGAATACACAACTTGTGAAAACAATTTCATTGGTTGCTTCTCAAAATTAACCTATTTATAGAGCTTTAAAACTTCATATTAAGGTTTCCCAAGTTCTAATTACGTTTTCACAAGTACGATATCAAACATACCCACATACCTACATGTTTTTCAATTTCATATTAACCATTCCCAACAAACTTGTGATGTTGTCCCACGTTAAGATTAGGAGTTTACAACCAAGCAACCAATTTTGACTAGGGAATTCTCAAACTAGACAATTTCCCAAGTTCTCATTACAGATTCACAAATTCTACAAATGGTTTCCCAACTTGGAAATTACACCTTCCAAAATACCAACACGTTTTCACAGTGTCATATAAACAATTACCAAGTTTATATTAGGTTTTCACAGGTTAGCATAACCTTCTCACTATCGTGGTTCACACTAATTGCAAATTTCCCAAGGGGTAACACAGTTTCCCAAGTTATCATAAATTATTAACAACTTTAACATATATGTTCCCACAAGTTTGAAATTACACATTCCCACAAACAAACATCCTATCATAATGTCAGATTAAGAAATCCCATTTTCATATTACATTTTATCAGCTTAAGGCCACACTAAATTTCCTACATTACAACACAGGTTCACAATTTTTCCAGAACAGTTCACAACTTTTATATTGGTTTTCACATATTATAGATAGCACTTTCTAACAGGCTTTCACAATAGCAGATCAACCATTCCCACATTGAATTTACCTTTTCTCAGGTTGGTTTTACCTAATCACATCCACGCATCAGAGTTTCACAATTTCAAATTAAGCATTCTCAAATTCAGATTAAGTTTTCTCATGTTAGGTTTGACACTTCACATCCACGCATCACAATTTGACAACTTGTGAATAAGCATTCTCAACTTTAATTTTCGTTTTCTCAGGTTATGCTTACAATGTCCTAACCACGCCTAAGAAATTCCCAACTAGCCATTATGCTAAATTTCCCATATCACCAGACAGTGTAACAAGTTCTGATACACATTTCGCAACTTCGCATAATGTTATATCAACTTCCAAATCAGACAATTTCCATATTCCAATAGGGTTTCACAATTATCCATTCCCAACTTTAAATTCGGTTTTCACAGTTTAGGTTAAGAATTCACAACTACATATGCGACAGATTTTTAAACCCATTCACTTACCAAACTTTCGCGCCCAGCTGCAACTTCACACTGGAACAGTGATTTCGCAGCAACTCACTAGCCAATCTCTGTGCCAATCCAAGAAACAGCAACTTCCAGACCGCCGCCGTCCCCCTCAGTCAGCCTACAATGGACTAGCCAACTTCCCACCCACCGTCAACGCATCTTTCACACCAAAAAAGTGCACCCAACTCAGCCTAAATGATAACTTTTACTGGTTTACGTTGTTGTTTTTTCTCATTTTTCAGTCGCCAACCTCTTCACTGCTTCAATTAAAGAATGCGGCACACTCCTTAGCCCCGTTAACTCCTTCCTTCCTCCTCAAATCAACCCTACCCACTTCGGACCCACTATGCAACAAACAACTCCTGCTCCCTACCACTCTTTTACTTATCAAAAACCGCCCACTAACAGCCAATCCACTCCCGATAAAAATGCCTCCCTCTCTTCCTCTTTTCTTTTCAAATTTGCCTAGGGGCAAACCCGTCTTTTGATCTCAAAATGTAAATCCTTGCTCAGTCACAAAGCACCTCTACAGGATTTCAGAATTTCGTTACATCTCTCTGTCTTTTCACACTTTTGAGGGATTTTCCCTTTGTTCAATGTCTTTTATATTTAACTTATTACTTAAAATTATTTTTTTTAAAAAAATATTTTCTATATGACTACTTGCTTGAGAAAACAAAAAAAAGTCTTACACAAAAAAAAATGTTGAAAATGGTAAGCCTTTAATAGCGCTTTCTCAAGGGAGTGCCATTAAAGGCATATAATTATATTATTATATGCCTTTAATGGCACTCCCTTGAGAAAGCGCCATTAAAGGCACTATTGTTTGCAACACTAAAACTCATTTTTTTAAGTACAGAAGCTTTCGTCAATTGGCATTTTAGTTTTTTTTAAGTTTAAAATCTGTCATGAATCTTAACTTATAGTTTTATGTGTGCTTATAATTTTTGTTAGATATTTGCTTGAAGTTACAACTTTCTCCAAAACTTCCTATGCATTATAAGTTTTTATTTTTATTTTTAAGCTTACAAACATAATTTGCTCAATGTAATTTTATCAGTTGTTACTTGTTTAATTTGCTCAATGTCTTTTATATTTAACTTATTACTTAAAATTATGTTTTTTAAAAAATATTTTCAATATGCCTACTTACTGGAGAAAATGTTGAAAAAGTCTTAAAAAAAAGGTCTTACCGAAAAAGAACGTTAAAAAAGGGTATTAAGCCTTTAATGACACTTTCTCAAGGAAGTGCCATTAAAGGCATATGTTAATAGCCTTTAATGGCACTTCCTTGAGAAAGTGCCATTAAAGGCTTAATACCCTTTTTCTTTTTCGGTAAGACTTTTTTTTGTAAGACTTTTTCAACATTTTCTCAACCAAGTAGGCATATGAAAAATATTTTTTTTAAAAAAAATTAATTTTAAGTAGTAAGTTAAATATAAAAGACATTGAGCAAATTAAACAAGTAACAACTAATAAAATTATATTTGTAAACTTAAAATTTTAAAAACATATAATGCAAGGAAGTTTAAGAGAAAGTAGTAACTTCAAGCAAATATCTAGAAAAAAATTATAAGCACACATAAATCTATAAGTTAAGATTCTTGAAAGATTTTAAACTTAAAAAAAAAACCATAATGCTAATTGACGAAAGCTTCTGTATTAAGAAAAAAAAATTACAATAATGCCTTTAATGGCGCTTTCTCAAGGGAGTGCCATTAAAGGCATATATTTATATGCCTTTAATGGCACTCCCTTGAGAAAGCGCTGAGCTTCTCCCACCATGTTGCTATATAATTTTCACAGCCCACCATTTTCATTTTCTTTTTCATCTTCCCGCGTTTGCTCTAGCTCGTCCATTTTCCAGACCTCAATTGCAGTATAAAGCTTTCCTCGCTCATGTATTTTTTTCTTATTTTCTCAGCCTCCTCCAGAAGCTCCCTAGCATGTAAGTTTTTTTTCAACATTTGGTCCACATTTTTTTAGTTAAAATCTCTCATGAATTTTACATGTGTGCTCATAATTTTGTTTTCAGGTATTTATTTGAAGTTTCAACTCTGTCTTCTTGAACTTCCTATATATTGTAAGTTTTTAAATTTTAAAGATAGCTTACAAATATAATAATATTCAGTTTAATTCTCCGTAGAAGTAACATGTATGGCTCAAGTTTAAGCAAGTTAAATGCTGGAGTTCTTTTATTCTTGATACATGAAAACACAATATTGTAAAAGAAACGTACTATGTTATTTCATTTTATTGTGAATTGTATTATATAAATTGCTGTGAATTTTGGATTGTAAACAGAGGTTTACATCAAAAAAATAAAATAATTATGAATTTTTTTGGAAAAAAGAACTTCTTATGGCGCTTCTCCAGGGAAGTGTCATTCTAAGTCATTAACTTCTTATGTCTCTTCCCTGGAAAACCATAAGAAGTGCCAATTTTCTATGCCACTTCCCCCAGAAAGCGCCATAGCTTTATAATTTTTTAAAAAAATTAAATAATCAAGCAATGGTGCTTCTATATATTCAAGAAGCGCCGTAGCTTGTTTTAATGGCGCTGGAAGCTATGACGCTTCCCAAGCGCTATAGTGTTCTTTAAATTAAGTGCCACATCTTGTGTTTTTTTTAATAGTGACTAAAGGAAGTTCAAGCAAAAGGAGGCAACTTGGGAAGAAACAAAAGATAGTAAAACTTACTCTTATATAGTTTGTGCTTGGTTGAGTGCATATTTATTTGCCATGCATGCCTTTGAACATGTAATATACTTGCTTGAGTTTGTGCCATAGTCATGTGTATATGCTTATAAGGTGTTGTTCTTACTTGGCTATTTACATGCATAGTTAATTACTATTGCATTATCGAGATAGTATTTTGCTACTGAGATTCCCCCAAATCTCACCTCTTTCTTCCATGATATACAGTAAGAGCAAGTACTACTACTAGAAAAAAGGGTTTTAACATCCCTTTTTTGGCCTTTTAACGTCTAAAAACAGAGGGACGTCTATGTGAGGGTCGTAGAAAAAAACGTCAATAACGTCCGTAAAATAGGGGACGTGGAAGGCAGACTTTAGACGTCCCCAGTTGGAACTGGGGACGTCTAATGTGGGACCTTAGACGTCCCCAGAAGAATTGGGGACGTCTAAAGTGTCACCACCCACTATACCACGTCCCTTTTTTTATTAAGGACATTGAAAGTTTTTTTTTAAAATGGACTTTTTATATATTGCACTGTCTGAAAAATGTAAACTGCAGAAATAGGATTCCAACAACAGAATAAAACAACAGCAGTTCAGCAAAATGGAAACAACAACAAACACAGTGATCAACCCAAGGCAGTACATGCCACACAAACTTTCAAACCACACAAACTACACAACAATCTATATCCAAGTCCCCAGTTTGTACAATAATGAAGACTAAATCCAATCCATATCCAACAACAATAACGCTAATTATATGTACTACCACAAAAGTATGTCTTACACAAACTACTAAAGACTTTACTCTTCTGGTATACGTTGAAGAAGATGTCTAGTCAAAAAGTCTCTGATCATATTTAAGTCTTCATATGAGTAAGCATCTTCATTGTCAAAAATCTGTAAATTAGAAAATAAGCTTAGATGAAATAATGAATGAAGTGAATGAATTGCCATTGAATTACAACACCAAGAATATTATCCTCTGAGAATGAAGAAGCGATTACTTGTTCAAAATCTGTCGTAATGACACTCTGAATGATGTTAAACATATAAAGTAAGACATAATAAAACATTCAGATTTGTCAATGAAAAGTAAGACATAACAAAACATCATCTTGAAAATTGTATTTGAAATAAAACATTCAAATAATTCAATAAGTACAAAATATTAGTATATTATTCAAATCAAATCAAATTAAAAAAAATAAGATTACAAATGCAAATTTGTTTCAAATCAAATTAATTATTTAAAACAATTACATAATGATTCTTCAATCTTCAAATCAACCAAAAAAATTTAAATTGCAATCATCACCTTGTTGTGAAGGTAAGTAACATGCACAATTATGATGTATTGTAATTAGGATATTGATATTAGTGTTATCGTTTTGTGTTTCTGTGTTCAATGTTTAGTATTGTGGTATTGCTTAATACGCCCCTCATAGTTGTATAAATATTAGGCACTTGCAGAGCTTCAAGTTGTGGACTCATATTTTTTAGTTAATGAGAATTTCATGTTTCTTAAAACAATGGAAAAAAGCAAAAGATTAAAACTTGATGTGGTACGTCTTAAATTCATCAAAATAGCAAAGATAAAGCTCAAGCACAAACCACACTTAAATTCCAGCACAGAACAAATGCATTTTCCTAATCATTCACAAATTCATTCACAAGTTTAGTTTTAGCTAACCTGTTGCTGCAACTTTAGAGCAGATGACCCACCGTGGTAAGAGGAGGCCGACTGTGGAGAGAATGAGAGAGAATAGTGCAGAACCAGTAGAGCAAAGATGGCGACTAGCAACGGTCTGGATGACATAGAGGCTAAGAAGGAACAAGAAGAAACAGGGGAGAGGAGAAATGGCCGCGCGTATTCAGAAGTGATGAAGATGGGAGAATAAAGCAAGAAGTAGGGGAGAGGGGACGGAAGTGATGAAGGAGAGGAAGAGTAAAGCAAGTGCAACAGAAAAATTCTAACACTTCACATGCACTGGTTATGTCAACCAGTGCATTTGTTTGAGCCTAAGACGTCCCCAGCCTAGCTGGGGAAGTCTAAAGGCCCCCTTTAGACGTCCCCAGACCAGCTGGGGACGTCTAATATAAGCTTTAGACGTCCCCAGATGGTCTGGGGACGTCTAATGTTAATCTTTAGACGTCCCCAGATGATTTGGGGACGTCTAATGTTAAGCTTTAGATGTCCCCAGGCTATCTGGGGACGTCTTAAGTGTGTTCTTTTTTCCCCCTTCATACGCTTTTCTGGGAGTCTTTAGACGTCACCATGTTCATTGGGGATGTCTAAAACACTCTTTAGATGTCCCCAATGAACTTGGGGACATCTAAAACTGTTTTTACACGTCCCTAATGAACATGGGGATGTCTAAAACACATTCAGGCGCGAGATTCAATTTTATTTGATGAGCCAACCTTTTCAATTTTGCTCTATAATTACACATATGCCACCGCCCAATATTTTGGGCGTCCCTTTTTCAAAAAGGGATGTCCTTTAGGGACTTTATAAGTATATTCTGTAGTAAAAGGGACGTCCTTTAGGGACTTTATAAGTATATTCTGTAGTAGTGTACTTTTAGGGGCAAGAACATTGTTATGGGCGAAGCCTGAAGAAGGTTGGACATAAAGGAGTTAAGATAATATTTGGTTTTGTTAGACCAAGCGTTTCACCCAAGAGGGGAGGTGAATTGGGTGATACTAAAAATTTCTTCGGAAATATAAAACTTTAACAGTGGAATTAAAACAGTATTGAGTAAAGAGAAATATCACCGAAGTGTACACCGGGAGTTATACTGGTTCCGTCACAACCACTTTGACCTACGTCCAGTCCTCAGAGCTTCTCTGAGAGTTTCACTATAACTTCCAAGATTCAGTGGGTTCTTGGCACCTCAGTACAAGCAAGTTCCTTCACCTGGACACTCGGTCCCCCTTACAAGTTGTAATCCAATCCCAACTCAAGGTTCCACAACCTCAAGTTATCTCAATAACAACTATTGAGTTTGAATGGAATATCTCTCTTACAGAGTGAATAAGAATCACTGAAGTACAGAAATATAATTTCAACGTAAAACAGAGCAATGAACTTGATAATTCGTTTGTGTGTAAGCTTGTTGTTCTTTCTCTGTTTGTATGTTCCCATATATATAGATATGTTGGTGATGACCGTTGGAACATTTTCTTTCGTCCGTTGGAGAGTGCGCAGCCACTATTGACTTTTCAAGTTTTTGAAAAATATCCGTTGGCGGTGGTTGGCATTTGAACGTTTCATTTGACTTCCATCTCTTGAAGTGATTTCTTCATTGTTTATCTGTAAATAGACTAAGAATACTAATACAATGAAAGATTAATCATATAGGAAACAAATCAATGAACGTTTGAATGATTTCTAAATTTCTGGGTATGCTTACTCGAGTAGCTACTCGAGTATCCCTTGAAGTTTACTCGAGTACTTACTCGAGTATCATCGGGAAATCTTTGATTAACTGCAAGTTAATGAACAAGTATAAGATTACTCGTGTAGTGCATGGAGTAAACTAAATATCAAACCTTTTGGATTAGTTATTTACTCGGGTACCTACTCCAGTAATGCATTTACAACTTTATAGGTTACTGGGGTAACACCTCGAGTAATCCTTCAGATTGTTTTTGATTACTCGATGCTCTACTCCAGTAATGTTGGCAGGATTTCAAGGCCGAGAGCACTTACCTCATTACTCGGGTACTGACTCTAGTAATGCACTCATTTTTGTATAGGTTACTCGGGTACCTCCTCGAGTAACTGAGATTTTTGTGCATGACTTACCCTGGTAATGACTTGAGGTTTACTTTGAGAATATTTCTGCATACTCGGGTACCTACTCAAGGAATCCACTTAAAATACAACATTAAATATTTGCATACTAGAGTAAGGACTCGAGGAAAATGAATTAAAAAGAAATCAAGTTAATCGGGTATTACCTTCAAGTTTTCACTTACCTCAGGTCGTTACTCGAGTAGCTCCTCGAGTAACATTGGCAGTAGTACAAAGTGCCGAGAGCTCCACATTTTCAGAAACAGAGTTACTCGAGTAGCTCCTCGAGTAACATTGGCAACTTGAAGGCAACTGGAAGTTTTTCACATGGTTACTCGAGTAGCGCCTCGAGTAACATTGGCAGGCCGAGAGCAACTCCAAGTTTTTACCTGGTTACTCGAGTAGCACCTCGAGTAACATTAGCAGGCCGAGAGCACATTGAAAATTTTTACACTATTACTCGAGTAGCTCCTCGAGTAACGTTGGCAGGTTACTGGAAGTTGTCTCTGGTTACTTCAAGTTTTGTCTCATTAATCGAGTAGCTTATCGAGTAATGCCTTAGAAAATTTGCTTCTGATCAAGTTCCTCAGCATTTTCTCTTGGCCTTTCTTCATTACTCCAATGCTTATTTCAAGTGATGCTTGTTCCTGTCATTACTTAGTTCAAACTTGTTTATTAATTATTTCCTTTTCAAACCATACTTTTGTTATCATCAAAACATGAGATCTAACATGTTTAAGTGTTGGGATTTGTTCAATAATTTTGTTAAGACTTAGGATTTTTTATGGCCTTGTGCGGCTACAATTTTTGGGTATATATAGATATGTATATATATAAACATAGAGATATACATAGTGAAGATAGTATCTGTAGTAGTGGTGGTGGTAGAATAGCTTGTGTAACACGGGGTAGCCATAGTATACCATACATACATAACAAAATGGTAATAATGCTTAGCATAATAATTGAATCAGGGATGGGCAATTGTATTTAAACAGCCCATAGTTTAACTAGCAATAGACTATGATAAGAGCAAAGCAATAATTTGATATTTATAAATAAGGTTAAAGGATAGATGAGTCATAACAAAGAGTTTGAACTACTGAATAAATGTTTTAAAAGTTTTAAATTTTTCATAAAAGCCCATTCATTCACAAGCTCAAATGTTGTATTTGGGCTGGGTTTTTAACTATTTTCAAAGGTATTTTCTTCCCATGATTGAAACCTGGTTTAGTGGTTCAAATTCATTATGTTTATATCTCATTCGGCTAGAGATAAATTAGGGTGTTACACAAGCAATCCTAAACTCCTCTTATCTTAAAGAAAAATCTTAACTTTAAAATTCTCAAATATACTTTTCCTAAAACAAATTAAATCTCAAAGCATTCTTACTCAACATAATTGAGAACTTAATTGAGATAATTAACTTGATTTTGTTATAGTCGTCATGGAAATGATTTTTTTTATATTACTTGTGTTGTAACATGTATACTTGCGATAAAGCTACAAGACTAATAGTCCTTATAAGAAAAATTACAATCGATGAACCCATAACCCTACGTATATAGGCTATAGGTGCACTCAATTAGATATTTGTGTAATATTTATATTATTTTAAGCATCAGAACACAAAGCTCGATGTATTGTGAAGCCACGAAATGAGAAATAGGAAACTGGCTTAAACAGCTTATGAACAGTAAAAAATATATGAGAGGAGCTGAAGAAGCAAACGGCTCTATGAACAGTATCAAGGAAAGAGATTTATATGTTTTATTGATCTATTCTTCCCAATCATGATTTTTAACCACTTTTATACAAAATCTATCCTTCTTACCGCTAATCCAAACACACCCTAGGAAAAATATAATTTTAGTTTAATTAAACATGAGGAAGTTGTTAGGAGCATGTGAGAGCCTTAAGCTAAACATAGGGGTGTGTTGAAAAAGAGTATGTTTTTAGCTTAATTTAATAGTCTATTACAATCTATTTGGAATATATTATCAAAGTATGTTGAAAACAATTTTCCTTTTGCATAAATATTTATCATTAGTTTAAGGTTCTCGCAACAACTATTCTCATATTAAACAAAATCAAAATCAATTTGTTTTAATAATCCTATACAAACTGGCCCTTAGTTTGTAACTTTATTATAGTTTAATTTAGTTTTGCGTTTGATGCATATGATTTCAATTTGGTTTCGCAATTATATATCATTTCATTGTTGAATATAAATAAATATCCAAAGTTTGACACTTGACCAGTTTTTATCATTGGTTTAATATGCTCCCCTTATGCATTATATATCAATTTGTATTTTTGTGTGTGTGTAATATATCCATAGATTTTCATTTATAGCTACGTTGCAGATCTATGAAATATGATTTAGGCTAAATTATATATCTATTTTTATTTTTTTATGTAATATATATATATATATCCATAGATTTTCATTTATAGCTATGTTGCAGATCTATGAAATATGATTTAGGCTAAATTATAAAAAAACCCCTTGAACTTTAGGGCAGTTGCATATATCCTCCATGACATTTCAGAGTTTAAATATAAGCCCCCTGACCTTTTATTTATTTTTTATTATGGATCCCTTGCCGTTAACTTACAGTTATCTTTTGGATGGAAATCATTACGTCAGATTATTAGAAGACACTTCATATCCTATGTGGCATCCTATGTAATCTAATAATTTTATAGTAATTATATCATTTTTTTATATAGGGGTTAAACTATCATTTTATCATTAGAAAAACCCTTCTCATGATGTTTGATCTCCTTGTCGTCAGTATCACACACCTCGTATCAATTTTCAGAAAACCCAACCGCGGCTGCTGTTGATTCTCAAAGTTGAGTAAAATTTCAGTTTTATTTGTTGTGATTCTCTTTTTCTATCTATAAATTATTTCTAGTTATGACATATATACATCCACCTAAAGGTTACTCTTTTAATTATTTAATTTGAATGCTTTCCTTTTCTCTTCTTTCAATATTCTATATATAATTGTTTGGGTTATTAGGAAATCTAAAGAAAAATAAGGGAACTCCAGTTTCATTTGAGTCTAATTTGACAGTTATTCTATTTCACAAAGTCAAGAACGCACCTTGTTTTGAGACTTTGAGGTGCAATTATCAAGCCATCTTTGAAAATCTATGGCAGCGACATGAGGGTTTTCTAAGAATTGAAAGGAGGTGTGTTGCAGACGGCAAGGAGACAAAGGCAATAAGATTAGGGTTTCTTTTAATGATAAATTGACAGTTTAGCCCCTATACTAAAAAATGATATAATTACTATAAAATTATTAGCTAACATAGGATGCCACATAGGATATGAGGTGTCTTCTACTAATCTGACATAGCGTTTTCCATCCAAAAGATAACAGTAAGTTAATGGTAGAGAGTCCATAATAAAAAATAAAATAAAAGGTCAAGGGGGTTATATTTAAACTCTGAAATGTCAAGGATGTTATATGCAACTACCCCAAAGTTATGCAACTATCCCAAAGTTAAGGGGGGTTTTATATAATTTAGCCTATGATTTAAGCACTAAACTTGAATTATTTTAAATGGGTAGAAATATTCTGATTTGCTTAATTAGTGTTATAATCAAATCTCTTATCATGAGTTTCATACTGAAATGAAGGAATAAATTGAAGAAAACAAAGAGAGAGAAAAAAACAGAAAAAGAAAAAAAGGAGGATGAATGCTTTGATCTAACTCATAGGCAGCCGCCCATGTGATTTGTTGCATAAATGCCGTTTTGATATATAGTGTGATGAATTGAATATCGAATAGTTCAGTCATATACGCATCCGTCTTTTGACTCTAAAGTATGAACACACGTTCTCTTCTAAATCATCATAATTCCTTCATAAAAATCTCCTATTGTCTCTCTAATGTCTCGCATATGACTTTTTTAGTGAATAGGAGACTAGTTTTGGAGCTCATCGTACTCATTAGTGGTTGAAATTTATAATTCTTTTACTGATAATTTTTTTTAAAAAAAATATCACTTTTAAAAAATTGAGAGCAATTAAGAGATTATCTTTATTTTAGTTTTGGTACACACTGAAATAATTTTTTAAATGAATAAAAGAATAAAAGGTTAAATCTAGACATTTTAAATTAGGTTTGAACGATTCAGATGTCAATGTTCATCACTCTTAATGAGCGTCAATCACTTCCTGGTTTAATAGACGTTACAAAAATTAACACATATGTGGGGCGCCCAACTTTTTAGCTGGAATAAATTATTATTACATAGTATCAAAATGTGACGACAGTAAAATAAAATGCCATAAATAAAAAAAAAACAAAAATTAACACATATGTGGGGCGCCCAACTTTTTAGCTGGAATAAATTATTGTAATATGGTGTGTTAGTGTATCTATCTGTGTATGCCTGTGTAGAAAAAACAAAAAAAAATATTCATTTTTGCTTAATTATTTGATTCAAGAGTTTTAGTTTAGAAGAATATCAGTATTATGATTTTCTCGAAGTAATTAATAAATTTTTTTCCAAGATATCCTTGTAGTCATGCTATCCTTCATACAATCATTGTACTCCACTATAATTTTGAATCTCAGTTTTGGAAAAAATATTGAAATAAAGTTGAAGAGAGCAATTATAATATTTCATTACCTATTTCTAATCATGTTTCAGCTTAGTACTAAACTTGTTGGTTTCAGGTCTAAAGATTTGTGTGCGTGCGTGCGTGTGTGTGTGTTTAGCTGATTTTGATGCATTAATTTGCTGCTTTATGTCACCTCTAGATAAAGGTTGTCAATCTCACTAGTTTAAGGAATGAGTGTAATTGAAGTCTTGCTTGTTTCCATTCCTTGTTTTATTGTTCTCAAAATGGTTTTATAAAACTGTTTTTAGAAACAAGTTTTGAAAATAATTAAAAAAAAATGTTTGGATATAATTTGTTTCAAAAATATGTTTTTGAAATGATGTGGAGTAGGTGGCTGTCATCGGTGGTGACATGGTGATTATAGTCACCAGAAATGTGGTATTGATGGTGGATAGGTGGCAACTTTAAAAAATGAAAAATAGAAAAACAACTTAGTAAAACAGTTTTGTAAACAACTTAGTAAAAAATGACTTTAAAAATTGTTTTTGTCTTTTAGTTTTAACAACAACTTTTCATTTTTTTTTAAAATACAACTTATTGAAAACAGTTTTTTAAACAAGGTTTTTTGTTTTTTGTTTTTAAAAGGCTAAATTATATAAAACCCTCCTAAACATTAGATCAATTACATATAGCCTCCCTGATATTTCTTTTTCGTCTTAATAATTTTATTAAGATTTTTACTATCATTTGGCAATTGAAATAGCTTTCTTTATGGTAAAATCTAGAATAATATTTTACAAATATAAAAAATAAAACGTTCTTGATTTTTTCTTGAATAAGAGGTTCAATGTTTTATTTTTATATTTTTTAATTATTATTCTTCTAGCTTTACCATAAAAAAAGCTATTTAAATTGACAAATGATAGCAAATATCTTCATAAAATTATTAAGATGATACTAGTAATGACACGTAGTTTAATATTATAAATCAAATTTTTAAGGAAGTTAAATTTAAATTTTGAAATTTCAGAGGTTATTTGTAACCAATCAAAGGTTAGGGGGTTTCCTGTAATTGGTTAAAATGCAGCACTTTTATTAGTAACTAATTAAAGTTCATGGGGGTTTTGTAAAATTAACAATTTACATAGCATGCCACATGTAACCTATTAATCTAACGTGGCAATTTTTGTTAAAAAGATAATGGTCAGTTAATAATAGGGTGCTTATAATCAAAAAATTAAAAGTTTAGAAGGTTAAATTTAAACTTTGAAATGTCAGGGCAGTTATATGCAACTGTCCCAAAGTTCATTAAGGTTTTATATAATTTAACCTTTTTTAAAATGAAAAAAAATTTTTCAAAAACAAAATCAAACAAGCCCTATATTGTTTCATTACCTATTTCTAATCATGTTTCAGCATTGTACTCCGCTATTATTTTGAATGTCAGTTTTCAAAACAAATATTGAAATAAAGTTAATAAGGGCAACTAAATTTTTTTCATTGCCTATTTCTAATCGTGTTTCAGCACGGTAGTAAACTTGTTGATTTCGGGTCAAAAGATTCTATTTTTTTGGTGCGTGTGAATAGCTGATTTGATGCATTAATCTGCTGCTTTATGTCGCCTCTAGACTCCGGAGTAACGAAATTGAATGAATCTCTAATTTTTAGATTGGTAAAATTTTGTTATTTTAGACTCCCATCCCTTTCCTCTACAGGACCAATTTCCATTCGTTTTATTCGAGTTGTCTATTTTTTTTTTTTCTTGACACCCAAACCCTCATAGTAGAGGCATACTGCGCTATACATTAGGGCACAAACCTTAATTACGCAACAAGTTCACAGAAGGTCAAACAAAATATGTGTGTGCATGTGAGAGAGAGAAGTGGAGACACCCTTTGCCCCATCATGAATGCTTAATGTCTTCCTGTTTCGGTCAAAGAAGATGAATGGCAAGAATTAGAAGAATGTGAAGATTTTTTGGCGGTCAAATATTTGCCTTTAACTCTCTCAAATTAGTAGAAGAATAATTATTACTTGTAGGCAAAACATATAGTAATTAATTGAGAAAATTGCTGAAAAATTATCTCTTACCAAATTTATTGCCCAAAGATACTTAAGATCCCAACTCTTTGAGCGGGCTAGGCAATTCATCCTCAATGGGTGCAAGTTTTCTTTAGTTGTGTGTAAACATCTATAGTTTTGGACATAATTAAAGATAGATTGCACACAACCAACTTGTGCCTAGCAAAAAAGAAAAGAAAAGATGGGCTGCACACCGTTAAAGAAGAAAAACAGTTGCCAAAGATAGGTTGCATTTGTATCCTTAAATAAATTTAGTTACCTATCATAAACGGTGCAAGGATTATGTAAACCTCGAGCAAGACTTGATGGAGAGTAAGGGATCAAATGTTATACATCATCACTATGCTCAAAGTTTGCATACCCCTAGCACCCTTTACAGTCGGGATATTTGTTCTTTTTCACCATGTTCTTGTTTGCCTGGCTTAATTCATCTGAAGAAACAGAAGTTACACTACTACATAATCACCGATATATAATGGTTATTATCGGTCATAAATTATGGTTTCAAACTGTAATATAAGCTCAGTTACGAACTGTTATATATGAACCGTTATATATTGATGGCATATAATAAAATGACCATGATCTATTGACTTCATTTTTTTATTATATTTAGTTATTTTTTATTATTTGTTTTTATTTAGTTTTATTGTTAATATATATTATATAAAACACAATATAATCATTATTAATAACAAGATAATAATATTAATTAAAAAATTTTATTTATAATATTCAAGATTCAATACATTATTGATAAGTAAAATATTTGCATATTTATTTTTCCTTATACGATGATTTTATAGATGATATTTGAGCTCAATTTAAGGAATTTGGGTGTAATTGATAAATAAATAATGATTTTGGCATAAAATAACATTCCTTGAAAAAAATACTAAATCAGACCCTCTTTCAGTTTTCAAGCAATATCTGGAACTCTAGATATTGGATTGAGACGTTCTTTATATGGATAAAAAGCTAAGAAAGAGCTCTACAACTTTTATGTTGAGACCAAAACCCATTTCTATATCCAAGAATTGCGAATTTTGCTTGGAAGTTGAGGACGTGAATTTGTTCAAGTATGACCTTTGCTCGCTAATTTGACCATAAGCGGAGCTGCAAATATTAAAATGAGGAGTTTCCACTTGCATCTTCAAGCTAAGATCTAGAGGTACAACTTTTATGAAGATCAAAATGTGAAATTCCACTAACCATTCCTTTTATCACATTTCATCTACCATTTCACCAACTTCAGTTCATCTACCACTGCATCTTCCATTTCACCTACTCTATTCTTCCCCATATATAGCCATTCTCTCTCTCATATTTGAGACACATCATTTCATACCTATTACTTTCCTCTCCTCTCCACATACACCATTTTATAGTATTTTTAATGCATTGTATTTGCTTCATGCATGCCTCCTTTATGGAAGGCTTAGGTAGTCCTCCTTTATGGATGATATAGGTTGCCACCTATATGGAAGGTTTTACCTCCTAAAGGGACGGCTAGATTTTCTCCATTTTCATACATTTAGTTGTTGTATATTTATATTTTAGAATTTAATGTTCAAGTTTTATGCAATGTTTATAAAGTTTTCAATTTATTTTGGTTTTGTTTTTAGTTTCATTATGAGATAAATTTCCATTTTCCTAAGGTGATGATGTAGCTTACTAATGACGGATTGAATCTTAACTTATTAAATCTAGTTTTAATTTTTCCTTCATGATTGAGTTTTAATTATTATTCTTAATGCTTTTGATTGATTGGCCATCTTTTGAATAATTTTAATATGCATGTTGAGACCAGAAGGAGATATATGTGTGTTGATCCTATAATTAAAATCATAACTTGCATATGAAATAGGAATATATTCATATGAGTTGTGTAGTTTTAATGAGTTCCATAAATCTTAATGCATGATTAATTACTTGAATTCATATAGGAATATATTGGATTAGCAACTAATTATAGAATTGTTTGATCTTGGATGAGGCTAGTAATTAAATGAGGGAAACTCAGCTATCAATCATGTGGAATAAATTGGACTAGAATAGATAGGTGATTCAATCTATAATTTGTCAAGTGAAATATGATCTGTAGAACTTTTTCTCATAGTTATTTCATATCATTTGCATTCATATTTAATCATTTTTAATTTTGTAATCTCCATCACCAACTAATCGATTGACTAAATAGAGTTAAAATTACTCATTTTGGTACTTAGTGATCAATTCTCGAGGGAATGATACTTTACTTACTTTTGTATTACTTGTTTACGCCAATATATATTTGCACTATTTAATAGACCATCTCGTAACAATTATAAAAAAAATTCAATACATTATAGATAAACATCACAAAATTAAAAAAACATTAATCACTTAAACACTCTAGAACATTATCTTACAACTTTTTGAATTATAAAAGAAAATCTAGTAAAAACTTTCTACAATATTTTCCAATATCTCTGTTGTAAATTGTCAATTACATATCAGTACTACAGAATTTCAATAACTGCAAAAGGATAATATAAATATAAAAATAAATAAATATATATATATATATAGAAAAAAATGGAAAATATTAAAATGTGAGCAAATCTCAGATCTAATTTTAACATACCTGCTAAAATTTGGGAACGTGGAAGGGTGAACGTTAAAGTAGATCATGATTCAACAAGCTACTAAAAATTAGAACACAAAATTAAATTGATTTTAGTTTATATAATCTAGAGTAATCATAATTATTTTAATTGCAATAGAACAATAATAAAAAATTTGGCATTTTATTTCATCATTTTTTTTGTTCTCGCTACTTTTCTCCGGTGTTTTTCTTTGTTTGTATCTTCAAAGCAACAACAATCATAAAAAATTAGATCTTGTTTTTTGTCTGCGATTCTTCTTCCTAAATAATATGGTGACCTTGAGCCTCAACTTATGAGCTCTCATTATATAAACAAATAAAATGAAACTAAAAATATTAATTGAAAAAAAAAAAGAAAGCTTACTCAAGGAAGAATCACAAGAGAATGAAGGAGCTGTAAAGTGAAGATCTATATTAATGGTGGAGGATGAAACCTGAATGGAATTTAGCGTCTAGTCCAACTAACTCAGAAAATCTCACATGTAAAGTCTAGCATCGATACGTCACAATTATTATATAATAACCGTAATGTATTTTAAAACTTCATAGTTATTGCTTAACAACTATTATCTATGTCAACTATATATACAATGGTAATTTACATGAGACGGTTGTGTAATATGCCAGCATTACTGAATATATATAATGATTGTTTATGTATGCCCATTATATTATGCCAATATGATACACATCATGGCTTCATCAAACCTCAATATATAATATATGTTCTTAAAATTTTTATATATGTCATTGAATTCATCACAATTCAGAACCGTTATGTATATGTGTCGAAAATATATAATGCCACCATACATAATCTTATACCCTTATCTTATTTTCACCCTTTTCAGAGTACTTGCTCGAGTGCGGTGAGTTACACAGGAATAACATAAATATACTGATATATTAACACAAGGTACTTGATTACATTACCGGTCTTTGTTAGATCTCATGTTTTGATGATAACAAAGAATTGTATGAAAAAGATTTGATTAATAAATAAGTTTGAACAAAGTAATAACAGGGAAAAGCATCACTTGAAGTAAGCATTGGAGTAATGAAGAAAGGCCAAGAGAAAAAGCTGAGAAACTTGATCAGAAGCAAATTTTCTAAGGCATTACTCGAGTATGTACTCAAGTAATGAGACAAAACTTGAAGTAACCAGAGACACCTTCGAGTAACCTGCCAACGTTACTCGAGTAATAGTGTAAATATTTTCAAGTTGCTCTCGGCCTGCCAATGTTACTCGAGTAGCCACTCGAGTTACCAGGTAAATACTTGGAGTTGCTCTCGGCCTGCCAACGTTACTCGAGTAGGTACTCGAGTAACCATGTAAAAGTCTTCCAGTTGCTCTCGGCCTGCCAATGATACTCGAGTATGTACTCGAGTTACTCTGTTTTAGAAAATGTATTGCTCTCGGCATTTTGTACCCTACCAATGTTACTCGAGTAGCTACTCGAGTAACGCACTGTGGTAAGCAAAAATATGAAGGTAGTACTCGAATAACTTAATCTATTTTTATCATATTTCAGTCGAGGTGCTACTCAAGTTTGCAGGTAGTAAATGATTCATTTTAAGTGGATTACTTGAGTATGTACTCGAGTATGCTGGGTTATTTTTGAAGAAAAACTTTAAGTCATTACCCGAGTAAGCCATACAGAAAAATTATGTTTACTCGAGTATGTACATACTCGAGTAACAAGGTAATCAAACTTGATGTGCTCTCGGCCTTGAAATCCTGCAACATTACTGGAGTAAAGCATCGAGTAAACATACATTTCCAAAGGTTTGATATTTTGTTTATTCCATGCACTACCCGAGTAATCTCATATTTGTTTGTTGACTTGCAGTTCATCAAAGCTTTCTCGATGATACTCGAGTAAGTACTCGAGTAAACTTTAATGGATACTCGAGTAGCTACTCGAGTAGGGAAAACCAGAAATTTAGAAATCATTCAAACGTTCATTGATTTGTTTCCTATACGGTTAACCTTCTATTGTATTAGTATTCCTAGCATATTTATAGATAAACAATGAAGAAATCATATCAAATAAGGAAAGTCAAATGAGAAGTTCAAATGCCACCTACCGCTAATGGATATATTTCAAATACTGGAAAAGTCAATAGTGGCTGTACACTCTCCAACGGACGAGAAGAAAATGTTCCAACGGTCTTCACCAACATATCTATATAAATGGGAACATCCAAACAGAGAAACAAGAACAAGAACTCACACGAACGTATCATCAAGTTCATTACTCTGTTTTTACTCATTTTAGTATTTCTGTACTTCAGTGATTCTTATTCACTTTGAGAGAGAGATATTTCATTCAAACTCAATAATTGTTATTGAGATAACTTAAGGTTGTGGAACCTTGAGTTGGGATTGGATTGCAACTTGTAAGGGGGAGCGAGTGTCTAGGTGAAGGAACTTGCTTGTACTGAGGTGCCAAGAACCCACTGAATCTTGGAAGTTATAGTGAAACTTTCAGAGAAGCTCTGAGGACTGGACGTAGGTCAAAGTGGTTGTGGCCGAACCAGTATAACTCCGGTGTACACTTCGGTGATATTTCTCTTTACTCTTTACTGTTTTAATTTCACCGTTAAGTTTTATATTTCCTACGAAATTTTTAGTATCACCCAATTCACCCCCTCTTGGGTGAAACGCTTGCTCTAACAGTCTTCCCCTCGAAGTTTGATGATATTTACACATTTATACAAAATTCTCAAAATAAGACTACATATATAACCACTATCTTTGCCTCGGGATCCGCAACATCATTTCTCCATATCTACCAACTTGCCTTTGGATCCACTGGTTCCCGCTGGCACATTATCATTTTTGAAAAAAGAATGATATTCCGAGGAATCCCAGTAGTAACATATAACTAAACATATCAAAATGTGAGAATTAAATATGCAATGCACCATATAATGTAAAATGAAAATTTATAACAATACGCGTTTGTACACAAAGCTCAGGGCCAAATCATTGTTTGGATCCCCTACATGTACCTCAACTGCACCCTTAACCACAGCTAGGTAACATACCTCAGGCACCGTGTTCATATAACAGAATACAATAACATATAACATATCAACAATCACATAGTGTATGAGAGATTATAGTTACTATCTTAACCCTTTTTGCCTCGAAACGCATGCCTCGTAAAGCGTGCCAACGACTGGCTCTCAACTTGATCCTAAAACTTCAAATGTACAAGAATTAGGTTACAACCCATTCATGTAATATTTTAGGCACTTCCCATATGTTCTTAGTGGTTATATGAGTCTATTGTGAAAATTTACCAAAATGCCCCCGGGGGGCCCGGCTTCACCCAACTACCCGGTCTGACTGTACTTTTCCTAAAATTTTGTCATGGGTTATTCTAACATATTTTCACCCAAGGAATCCATTTTCGGACTTAGAAATACAAAATTCACTGCCAAAAGACCTGAATGCCCTTGGCAGCCCCTATTTCAAGGTTTTATGGTGTTTTGGTAATTATGCTTTGTAAGGCTTTTCTAGAAAAGTGATCAACTATAACCCCACCTAATTTTTCCTACTGAACTCAATGGAATTATTAGATCATCAAAAATCCAAATTTAACCCCTTAAACTAGCACTGGCCAAAATACTCAATTCTCCAGGAAAAATTGGGGTTTCCTAATTCTGACTTTGCAGACTTGCTCCTTTCTACTCCTAATCACTTTATTAATTATTTAATTATGTTAAAACCACCATTTGACTCAATTTGGCTAGCGTAATGTTTAGGACACAACTTGTTTCAAATTTACAATAAAAGCAAATCCAGTAGAAATTCACCGATTAAATTACATACAGCAGTCACTAAACCAATATTTGAAGTTTTTGGAAATTACCTTTGCTTTCTCTAGCTTTTCCTTGGCGTGACCGAAACCCTTGCTTCCAAAACACTAAAATTCTTGGTTCAAATACCTTAAATTACATAGAGAAGAAGCTTAGGAGAAACATTATACACGTTAGGAATGAATTCACCGAAGAAATCGTCCTACCTTGTGAGTTTTCTTCTCCTTCTGTCTCTAGAATTCTCTCAAGCTTTCTCTCTCTTTTTGCTGCCATGGCGGATGGTTTATGAAAGGAAAGAGATGATGGAATTTTTTTATAATATATCCCAACTTTATGACATAATTTCCCTAAAGTTTCAGATTAATTGCAAATTCTGGCATATTTTCTGCCCAAATTTTGAGAAATCATCACTAAATTTGTAGATATCGTATTGTTTTGATTTCAAAGGCTATATAACCCTTATTGAGTCTAGTTAAAAGGAAAAATATAGCCTATTACTAATTGGAAGCACAAGATTCCCAAAAATTCCATATTTAGATGTTGCTCCAAAAACTTTCCAGTTTCACTAGGTAAACTTCAAAAATAAATAACTTTTTGTACACAACTCCAGAAATTGTGCATTAGCTATCAAATTAAAGCTTAGGATGTCTAATTTCATCTTGTAAAATTTAATAATAGCTTATCATCATTTGGTCATACAAAATCACATGACAAGCTCACCGTCTCACATGAAATTTCATTGGAAGCATGGTTCACCTTTCTATTTCCAATATTTAATTCCTATGACCAAAATTAACATTAATGTTGGGCCAAATATTATTTTCTAATATTCATCTACTTTGGGCCTCAATATTGAGCTTTTTAGAAAACCCAATAATTAATTTCATAATTTGTTCTATCCCAATCTTCATGAAAATGGAAATGTATAAATTTCTAATATTCCAAGTTCATGAATATACACTATTTTATTCCCTTGAATATAAGGAATTTTATTGACCAAAATTCAGGATGTTATTAGGGACGACAAAATGGCGTCCCTATATAAATGAGGGACGCCAAAGGGTGTCCCTCATTTAAATTTTTTTTTTAAACCTTTAGACGTCCCCAATATATATGGGGACGTCTAAAGTGTGACTTTAGACATCCCCAATTTCAATTGGGGACGTCTAAAGTAATATTTTTTATTTTAGATGTCCCTAATTCAAATAGGGACGTCTAAAGTCTGTAAAGTCACACTTTAGACGTCCCTATTTAAATTAGGGACGTCTAAAGCTATTCAGTTCTCACTCATAATTACAAAAATGCCACCGTCTTTATTTTTTACCTCCCTTTTTTAAAAAGGGACGTCCTTTAGGGATGTAAAATATATATTCTGTAGTAGTGAGGTCTTATGGCCTAAGCACATATAGTTCATCATCTTTGCTAAATACGTATCGAGACTAACTACTAAGAATAAATCATTGGTGCCCACATACATCAACTATGCTTCCACTGCCCCCTCTGAGGTCTATCTCCTTATATGAGCTTTAATAATGTCAGGATGATTTAATAAGAGTCCCACAGTTACCTCCTATGATACCTAACGGCACCCACAATCTATATTCCTCTGTGCCCGCTCTTGGCCCATTTCAACTCAAATCATTCTGGGTCATTTTATATGGACTTCCATTATCGGTCCAGCTCTATACATATTCATAAACTCTACTTCCCTTATCGAGGTACTCTACCCATGCTATACAGGGAATCCGAAAGTCACTCATACATTCGATTCTCTATCCCAACCATAAGACCATATCTTATGGCTAATCTTTGTTCTTTCAAGAACTATTCTCATTCATTAAGGGAATACTCTATTATCAAGATCTTTCCCTATGCTAGATTAGCAACTAGCAACCTCGAGAAACCTCATACACATTTCAATACATTCTAGTACTATGTTCTAGTACCTCGACCATCCAGGTCAATTCAAATTCCTAAAGAACTAGTTCAATTATTAAGTCTGATTCTTAGATCACAATTCAAATCTTAGAACTTCAACATAAGATGAGCTGATAAAACTCTTTCCTCAATTCCATGGATCACCACTAGCCCAATACCACTCTGAATAATTTCGCCAACCCGATGACATACCAGTCCGCTAGGTCTTAGGGCCTATGAACAGACGGGTCCACTACAACATATATGGCATGTAATATCATATAGCCTAGGGTCTCTAACCCAACCTTTAGGTTCATCATGAAATTTAGAACCTTAACATCCCACAAATCGGAAACCTTTTTCCTCAAATATACCCTATAGGTTCTCTAAGAATCAGGATCAATAGCACTTATTCTAACCTTTTGGTATTCGGGTATTATCCTCAAAACATTACTGAAGGTTTAACACTATCCACAAGGTTCACCAGGTTCAAACTTCCTTCATTGAACAGAACCATAGTACAACTTGATCCACATTTTGACCTAAGCGCTATTTCAGCTTAGATCTAAATCAAGCCTATCATCATCCTTCAGTATCATCAGATTGGATCCTCTATGATCACTACTCATCATATAGCAGTGTATATCATATCCACATTCCTTTGACACCATAGTGTTACTAAGGATCACCACTTAGCATGGAGAAACCTCAAAACAATTAATATACCTCGAGTTTCCATAATCTAATCAAGTGAACTTTTCTGTGCAGCCATTACTACAACAGAAATAGTTTGAATTAAAATTAATACTTACATCATCAACATCTCCATGCTTCTAAATATTAACTAAATTATCTAACTAAAATGATTATTTTTCATGGAGAAACCTTAAGACAATTACTATTCCTCCAGTCTCTATAACCCTATCAACTCAACTTCCTAGGGGTCCACCAATCCTAGGATTTCCCTAGGTTGAGCAAGCTTAACTTTCGCATACCCATGACAAAACGTAGATACCGGCTGTATTTGATTCCAGCCACCGGTACCCCATGATTGCCCTTTAGATAATCACGGATCTTATGGGGCTAGCTTACGGATTGTGAGGATACACTCCTTTGGTACCCTCATCCATCCATATTTTCTATCACTGTGTAATTAAGACCATATCAGTATATTATTCTGTTGCCAGCACCGCTACTTTGTCAGAACCACTTGGGTGATTCTAGAACCGCTTTGGGCTCTGATACCAAAATGTCATACCCTTATCTTACTTTCACCTTTTCAGAGTGCTTGCACATAGTTCAGTAAGCAACACAGGAATAGCGTAAATATACTGATATATTAACATAAGGTACTTATTACATTTCGGTATTCCCCTCAGGGTTTGATGATATTTACACATTTATACAAAATGCCCAAAATAAGACTACATATATAACCACTATTTTTGCCTCAAGATCTGCAACATCATTTCTCCATGTCTACCAACTGACCTTTGGATCTGCTAGTTCCTGCTAGCACATTATCATTTTTGAAACAGGAATGAGATTTCATGAAATCCCAGTAGTAACATATAGCAAAACATATAAAATGAGAGAATTAAATATTTAATGCACTATATAAAGTAAAATGAAAATTTATAACAATACGTGTGTGTACACAAAGCTCAGGGCCAAATTGCAATTTGGATCCCTTACGTGTACCTCAGCTACGCCCCTAACCACATCTAGGTAATGTACCCCAGGCGTACCTCAGCTGGGTACCTAACCACAGCTAGGTAACATATCTCAGACATCATATTCATATCACAAAATATAGCAACATACAACATATCAACAATCACATAGTGTATGAGAGATTATAGTTACAACCTTAACCCTTTGTACCTCGAAACACTTGCCTCGTAAAGCGTGTCAAATACTGACTCTCAACTCAGTCCTAAAATGTCAAATGTACAAGAATTAGGTTGCAACCCATTCATGTACTATTTTAGGCACTTCCAATATGTTCTTAGTGGTTATATGAGTTTATTGTGAAAATTTACCAAAATGCCCCCGGGGACCCTTCCCAGCCCTGACTTACCCAATCCGTTTATATCTTTCCTACAATTTAGACAAGGGTTATTCTAACATATTTTCACCCATGGAATCCATTTTCTGACTTGGAATTATGAAATTCACTTCCAAAAAACTTGAATGCCTTAGCTATTTCAGGGTTTCAGTGGTGTTTTGGTAATTATGCTTTTTAAGGCTTTTCTGGAAAAGTGATCAACTATAACCCCGCCTAAATTTCCCTCCTGAACTCAATGGAATCATTAGATAATCAAAATTCCAACTCTAACCCCTTAAATCAGCACTGGCCAAAATTCCCAATTCTAAAAAAAAAATTGGGGTTTTCTAATTCTGACTCCACAAACTTCCTCCTTTCTACTCCTAACCACTTTTTTAACTATTTAATTATGTTAAAACCACCATTTAGACTCAATTTAGGCATCAAAATGTTTAGGACACAACTTTTCTCAAATTTACAATCAAAGCAAATCCAACATAAATTCACCGATTAAATTACTCATAGTAGCCAGTACAACCAATATTTGAAGTTTTCGGGAGTTACCTTCGATTTCTTTGGCTTTTCCTTAGTGTGGCCGAAACCCTTGCCTCTAAAACACTAAAGTTCTTGGTTCAAATACATTAAATTACATAGAGAAGAAGCTTAGGAGAAGCATTATACACGTTAGGAACAAATTCACCTAAGAAATCGACCTACCTTGTAAGTTTTCTTTTCCTTCTCTCTCTAGAATTCTCTCAAGCTTTCTCTCTCTTTTTGCTACCATAGTTGATGGTTTGTGAAGGGAAAGAGATTATGGAATTGTTTTATAATATATCCTAACTTTATGACATAATTTCCCTTAATTTTTGGATTAATTTGAAATTCTGGCAGATTTTCTGTCCCAACTTTAAAAAATCATAACTAAATTTGTAGACATCATATTGGTGTGATTTCAAAGGTTATAGAACCTTTATTGAGTCTAGGTTCAAGGAAAAATATAGCCCTTTACAACTCACAAGTTTATCCAGGCACTTTTGAAGCTTTTTACATATCTTTCACAGAGTTACTCCCCCTTACACACCGTAAGGTTACAACTAAGCTACTCCCCCTTACATATCCCGTAAGGATACAACTTTGATGATGAAAGATTACAATCAATCTTCTCCCTCAGAAGTGAATAGATGAATGAATACTGAAGCACAATGCATATAATCTCTCTCTCTCAATTATATATGATATAGAAAATAGATAAGAACAGAGAGTATTTGGTTAGAAGTGGATCATTCATAATCTTAGCATGTTCTACATTCTGTATCCACTTCTTTGAATTCTTTCATTTTTATAGTTGAATTATAGTAGATGACCGTTATAAGCATTTGTTCATTAGAGTCCCATTGCTTCGTTTGACAGTTCTTCGTATTTGAAAAACTAGCCGTTAGAACATTAGACACTCTGCTTCCATAAAGTAAATTTTTATCTCTTCACATCATCTCTTTATTGCATTCATGGAGAAATACATTAAACACTAATACAATATAGTGTTAGAGTGATAGAAGTATGATGGATGAATTACATAATTATTTTATTGATTTTCAAAAGCTTCGATACGTTGTCTGTTGCATTATTCGAGTGGTCACTCGAGTAATCCTGGGTCATTACTCCAGTGATCCCTCGAGTAATCTCCTTTAAAATCTGGTCAAGAGAAACTGCTTATTTGCTTACCTGATTACTTAGGTGATCCATCGAGTAGTGTACCTTTTCATATCTGGTTACTTAAGTAGTCCCTCGAGTAATATCAGTCATTTATTGGCCGAGGGCTACTGGATAATTTCTTCTCTGATTACTCAAGTGATCTCTTGAGTAATGTTTCAAATAACTTTTCAGATTATTGAAGTGATCCCTCGAGTAATTGTATCCAAATCTGGGCCGAGAGTATTTCCAACTTCATTACTTGAGTGATCCCTCGAGTAATGTTTCAAATAACTTTGTAGATAACTCGAGCGATCCCTCTAGTGATTTCTTCATTTTGATTCAAAACATGGCAAATTATATATCATCGGAAAGCTCTTATCATATACATTCTAATGAAACTCATTGTATACAGAAAGTTATGATCTAAGAAGTGTCTAATATTCCTGACAATGTCTGAAATCACGAGCAACAACTTCCAAAAGACATAGTTCCTAGTATATATCTTAAAATGTGACAAATTATATATCGATGAGAGCTCTTTAAGTCTAGTTTCATATGGCACTAGTTTCATCTCAATTCGATATGTAGTTTGAGAGTTATGTCCAAAATATTAAAGCTGCCTTGTACTATAATAGTGATTTTGGTGTCCACTTTCGAAGCTATATCTCTCTCATCTGAACTCCTTTGAATGTGATATTTGGTCAAAATGATGCATTAGGAGTCTAGTTTTATATACTACTAGTTTCAACTCAATCCGACATGTGGTTAGAGAGATATCACCAAAATACCGAACCTTTGTCCTACGACTCGAAAATAAAGCACATCAAAAATCTCATTACTCAAGGGAGCCCTTGAGTAATCATGGGTCATTACTCGAGTAAGCCCTCGAGTAATCACCTCCAAAATGAGGCAGTGCCATATTACTTGAGTGATTACTCAAGCAATCATCTTTGGATGTGCCATAACTTCCGTATATGTCATTTTAACTTCATATTGACCCATTCCAACCTCACTAGTACAAAATTCCCTTTTTAGACCGTTATATTTAGACCGGTTCTAGTGGATAAGGTCTTAAAAATTTGACCGGTAGAAGTTTTGTAAATATATAGAACTTCTAAGACTAGTTCTAAAAATAAGCGGTCTTAAAAAAATTATCTAGACCGGTTCTAAACAAAACCGGTCTTAAAATATCAAAATATTTTAAAATGTAAAAAATTTTTATCTTTTAAGACCGGTTATAAAAAAAATTGGTCTTAAATAAAAATTTATCTTGACCAGTTATAAACAAACCGATCTTAAAATATGAAAGTATTTTAAAATTTAAAAATTTTTAACTTTTAAGATCGATTTTTATGAAAACCTGTCCTAAAAATATAATATTTAAGACCGGTTTTTATGAAAATAGGTCTTAAATATTATATTTTTAAGACCGTTTTTCATAAAAACTGGTCTTAAAGATGAAAAATTTTTAAAATTATTTTTTTCACCATTTTAAGACCTGTTTTAATGGAAAACCGGTTTAAAAGGTGAGATATTTCAGCGTATTTTCACTCCCGTGGGCTCAGATCCCACACTCTAAACCGTTTCTTCTCTTGTCGCCATTTCTCTGTGAGCTCTGTCGTTGCTTGTTCTAAACTCCTCCATCGCTCCCCGTTCCTCTTTTTCTCCACTCTCCTCCGTCATTACCGCTGTCGTTGTTGTGTTCCTCATCGTTGTTCTTTGATCATCGTCACTCTCTTCTGCTGCCACCTCTATGCTCTACAGTAACCATTCTACTCTGCCATGACTTCCCTTTGCCACCATGACTTTAGGTAAAAGCTCACTCCTTAGTCTTTAATCATGTTAGTGTTCTTTTAATTAATGTCCTTAACTTTCAGCTTGTATTTGCTATTCTCAACAATATTAACTCTGACATTATATAATGGTTAGACATGAAATAATTGCAGAAAAATGTAATTAATGTTAAAGGGAAAACTGTGTGATCGATGACTTTATTACTATATATATTTTTCTTGTTTTGGACCAAAAGTAAATAAGGTGCTCTCTGACTTGTGATAATTGGCTTGAAGTAATACCATTCTAAGTTTAATTTTGTTTTAATTTAGTGTGATTGTTTGATTGTCAGTGTTATTTTCAATGTTTAGTGTGATTGTTTGATTTTAAGTTCTGTTTTTTTTACTACTTTCAAATGGTGCATTTTAAAATTCATTGAAATCTCTAAAACTCTATGGTGGTTGTTTTTTTGTCTATCCTTTTGCTGTTCGATATAGGGTGCTACAAGTGTTGAGATATATATGGACCATAGTTGGATAAAAGCTAAAAGAATAAGTGTTGAATATGATAATGGGGTGAGGGGTTTTTTTTACTTTGCTAGAAGAAATGTCAATATTGGTAGTGGGAGGTTTTATTTCCCTTGTGCAGTATGTTTGAATGAGAAGCGACTAAGTGCTGCAGATATATATACACATTTATTTTGTGAAGGATTTTGTAAGAGTTATACATTATGGGTATGGCATAGTGAAGAATTAGAAATGCCAAGTTCATCTGAATAGGGGGAGTGGGCTTTGATGATAATGATACGGACACAGATGATCGGATAGAGGATATTATTTGTGATATAGGAGAAGAGGCTTTTGAGCAATCACATGTATATGGTAGTATGTGCAGTGATACTGAGACACCACTGTACCCGGGGTGTCAAAAATACCAATTGTTGAATGCAGTACTGAAATTGGTAAGCTTGAAAGCACGGCATAGATGGAGCAACAAGAGTTTTTCAAAAAAGCTTGAGGCTTTTAAGGACATGCTTCCAGATGATAATGTGTTGCCTTCTCAATACTATGATCTAAGAAAATACTATGTCTACTAGGGATGAAGTATAAAAAGATCTATGCATGCCCGAATGATTGTATATTGTATAGAAAATACTATAAAGAGGAACAATAGTGTCTGATATGTGAAAACTTGAGGTATAAATCAAATAACGCCCTTGCAAAAGTGTTGTGGTATCTTCTAGTCATACCAAGGTTCAAGCGCTTGTTTGTTAATGAAAATGATGCAAAGAATTTGAGATGGCATATGGATGAGAGGATGTCCAATGAAAAGCTTCGACATCTGGCTAATTCTTCTCAATGGAAGAAAATTGATCAATTATTTCCTACCTTCGGTAAAGAACCTATGAACCTTAGGCTTGGGCTTAGCACGGATAGCTAAATCCTTTTAGTAGCCTGAGCAGTATACATAGTTTATGGCCTATTCTATTAGTAATTTACAACTTATCTCCTCTATTATGCATGAAACGAAAGTACATCATGTTGTCTATGTTGATTTTGGGACCAAAACAACCTGGAAATGACATAGATGTTTACCTAGAACCCTTGATCGAAGACTTGAAAGAGTTATGGGATGAAAGTATTGATGTTTTTAACGCGAATAAGAAGGAGGTTTTTAAAAAATGACTTCATATGGAAACTTGTCAGGATATAGTGTTAAAGGCCATAAAGCATGTCCGATTTGTGAAGAAGGAACACGCGACCATCAACTTAAACATGGAAGAAAGACAGTTTATCTTGGCCATAGGAGATTTCTTTGACGAGGCCACCCATATCATAGATTAAAGAAAGCTTTTTTTGGTGGACAAGAGTTTGAAGATGCTCCGAAGGCATTGACTGAGGAGCAAGTTTATGAAAGGTGAAAAATATCAACGTTATCTTTCAAAAGACTACAAAGAATAGTACTGAAAAGAACAATGGAAAAAGAGGTTTGTCTTCTTCAATCTTCCATATTGGCCCAATCTTGACGTTAGACACTGTATTGATTTCATGCATGTGGAGAAAAAGGTATGTGATAGTATTGTTGGGACACTGCTTAAAATACAAGGTAGTTCTAAGGATGGCGTGAAAGCAAGATTAGATTTGCAAGAAATCGGGACACGAGAAGACTTGAATCCAAAGCCATATGGTAAGAGAACATTTTGTCCTCCAGCTGCTTATACTTTGTCTAAGGATGAAAAAAGAACCTTTTGTGAGTGTTTACATGGCATGAAAGTTCCTTCAGGGTATTCTTCAAATTTAAGGAAGCTTGTGTCGATGAAAGATTTGAAGTTAGTAAGGCTAAAGTCTCATGATTGTCATGTCTTAATGCAACAACTACTCCCAGTAGCTATTCGTGGTATTGCCGAATATGATCTTCAACATATTTTGACTAGACTTTGTTTCTTCTTCAATGCTATTTGTAGTAAAGTCATTGATACAGAAAGATTGGATAAACTAGAAAATGAAGGATATCTGATCTTATGCCAACTTGAGAAGCTTTTTCTTTCTTCTTTTTTTGACATCATGGTACATGTAATTGTTCATCTAATAAGGAGATAAGTTGTGTGGCCCTATCTATTTATGGTGAATGTACCCAATTGAAAGAAGTATGAAAATCCTAAAAGGGTATGTGAAGAATTCAAATCGGCCTGAAGCATCTATTGTTCAGAAATATGTTTATGAAGAAGCCATAGAGTTTTGTCAAGATTACCTGTCAAATGTAAGACATATTGGGCTTCCTGAACGTCATGATGAAGAAGGGGATAGACGTAGGGCTACAGTAAAAAGTGTTGATTCTGATGAATTGCAACAAGTCCACTTGTACATCTTGAATAATGTTGATGAAGTTTAAGATTGCATTAATGCTCATAAATAAATTGTCTGAACAAAGGTTAATTAGGGAGCATAACAAACCTTTTGCACATTAGTTCAAACAAAAGGTTGACGGAGAAGAATGTGTTTTTGATACAATTAAATGGTTAGCATATGGTCCTGAGGTTGGTGTCATCACTTGGACTTCATTTATGATCAATGCTTATACGTTTTACACGAAGTCCCTTGATGATAGGAGCACCATCCAGAATAGTGGGGTTATGTTAGTGGTTGAATCTATGCACTTCTCTAGTTTGAAAGATAAGAACCCTAGATTGGCAGTAATACCTTATTATGGGGTTATTGAAGAGATTTGGGTGGTTGATTATGTTAAAATTAAATTTCCCATTTTCAAATGCAAATGGGTTGATGTCAACAATGGTATGATGATTGATCAGTTGGGATTTACATTGGTTGATCTGATTAGTAGAAGTTTTGGAGATGAACCTTTTATTATGGCATAACAAGTGAAACAAGTGTTCTTTGTTACCGATCAACACTACTACAAAAAGGGGTTTTAACATCCCAATTTTGACACTTTTAACGTCCAAAAATAGGGGGACATCTATGTGGGGGGCGTAGTATGTTTTAAGAAAAGACGTTCTAAAAAAATAGGACATCTAAAGTGAGACTTTAGACATCCCAAATGACAAATTGGGACATCTAAAGTCCTCCAAAGGGGGACTTTAGACGTCCCAAATCAATTTGGGACATCTAAAGTTTCTCGTGGAGGACTTTAGACGTCCCAATTCTTAATTTGGGATGTTAAAATGTTTGATTTTTTTAAAATGATCATTTACATTCTGCATTACCCAGCAAATTCAAACTACAGAAACAAAATAGAAAATTGATACATAAACCACAATGTTTGTTATAAAAGGACAAGGACATCCAGCACTACAATCTTTACTATATATACATATAATAACAACGCTTACAACCTACTACTATATATATCAACAATAACAACCAGAAAGTGTCAAAACGCTGTCATCACATAACTACAAATTGATATAAATAAAAATTTTACTGCTCTATATGTTGAAGAAAATGTCCAGCCAAAAGGTCTCTGATCAAATCAAGGTCTTCACGTAGGTAGGCATCTTTATTATCAAAAATCTGAAAATTAAGAAATAAGCTTTGATGAAATAAATCAAGCAAATGAATTAATTAGCATTTCGATTAGAACACCAAAAATATTATCATTTGAGAATGAAGAAGCGATTACCTTTTCAAAATCGCTAGTAATTCCACTTTGAGTTATGTTATACATATAAAGTATAACATAATATCTGCATTCAGTGTTGCCAGGTCGTTGATGGCACTTTAAATCAAAGGCATGCAATTGGTTGTTAAAATCAATAAAGGTATGTCTAAAACGACCATCAATGAAACAATTAGAATCAAAACTACTTACTATCGGATAAAACCACTTTGGATTTTTAACAACTGTACCCTCGCATGACCCGCCTAGGACTCTATATGTTTGACAAGCACTATCATGAAAATCAAAATGAACAGAAATTAAAAATATTCATTTTTTTAAGAGTCAATGAAATACAAATAGAATAACTTATGTGTCGAAGACGGATTTTGTATCTTTGGCTGGCTTTTTACTCAAGGGTTCAAACTAATAGACTACGTTGCGGTGAGGACATATAACACACAAACTCCAGTGGTAACTATAACAACATGTACAGATTAAAATGAAGTTAGATGACAAGGCAATTATTTATTAAACTTCTTAAATTGACAAAATAAAAATACAAATCGTTGAACAATGGGTGCTAGATAACAATGAAGCCCAAGCCGAAGGTTTCTTGGCTAGCTGCCAAATTGAGGGAACATTTTATCTATTTTTTGCCATTGTGGAGAGTCAGTTGGGTGCCGAAGATATTTCCCATTAGATATTCTCTCATCAGAGTGCCATCTCAACTTCTTCGCTTTTGTTGCAGTCACAAACAAACGTTTAAAATGTGGTATTATTGGAAGATTCACATAACCTTTAAAGGTTTCTTTTTAGTTGTCACATCGCCACAACCACCATCTTTTTTCACTTTGTATCGTGTAGCTTTACACTTAGGACACTCACTAAGACCTCCATACTCATTTCTATATAGTACGTAGTCATTAGGGCAAGCATGTATCTTTTTATACTCCATACCCATCGTAGACAGGATTTTCTTGGCCTCATACATACGATTTGGAAGTACATTATCCTCTGGAATATATCACACAATAGTTCAAGCAGCAATGTGAAACTACTATCGGTCCACCCACAAGTTTCCTTTAAGTTAACCAAATGTAATGTTCCCGTCAGCCACGTGTACTTACTCCCACGGTACAATGGTGTCTCTGCATCACTCCGTAGGCTGTCATACTCATGCGACTGTGTAAAGGATTCTACCTCAACATCGTGAATCATTTTCTCCATTCTATCTTCATCTATGACATCCACATCTTCCTTCTTGTGCGACGGATAATCCATTACTTCCTCACCATGCCATATCCATTTTGTGTATTGCATATTTATTCCATCACAAACTAGGTGATCCTTTATGACATCAACATCTCGTCGACTCTCATTTAAACAATTCACACAAGGACAAAAATACTTCCCATTTTTTGCTGGAGCATTCTTTTTAGCGAATTCAATAAATTCTTCTACCCCTTTCTCATATTCTTCACTAGTTCTCAAAGCATTCATCCAACTGTGATCCATTTTGTTACCACCTAAGTCATTCCCAATAACACTCACACATTTAGTACAATTATCAACGATATAGGATGGGATTGCCTTTTTTCACTTTTTTCAATAAAAATTTCGACAACATTTCCTCTTAAAAGTAAGACATCCCAAAATTTCAAGTAATTCTATCTTAGTTATTAACTCTGTATTCTTAGCTGTTGATAATATAATTCTCCTTTGAATAATGAAAAGAATATAGAATTTCAAATAAATATTCAATTTTTTTTCTATTCTAGGACATAAAGAACTTATAATAATTTGAAGAGAAGGATTAATAGAATATATTTCAATCTATTTATTAAGTATATTGTGTTTCTTAATAATCAATTATATATTTATTAATGATCAATGTCTTTATCTTATTAATCTCTTTATCTTAAAATAAAATTTTCACCACTACACTAATAATAATCATACTAATCTAATCTAAAGAAAATAAAACCGACCATATTTAAAGAAACAAAAATTACTATGCTTAATTGTTGTTCATTTCATCAAAATCAATCAATAGCTCCATTTATTTATAATAATATACATACATTTTTTCCCTCTCAATTTCCAAGCTCCATACATATAAAACAAACATTTTCAAGCTCCATACATATCAAACAATATATTGTTGCAAGTTAAATCACTCCAATAACTAAAATCACTCTAAAATCACTCCAAGTCAAACAATCTACTAGCTAACAACGATTCTATGGTTCTGCCAAAAAACACAAAAAAAAAAATCAATCACAAGGTAAAATCACTCCTATAACTAAAATCATATAAAATAATTTCACATTGCAAGTTTAAATTTAATTCAAGTAAATTCATATTTAAAAAAAAACTAACCACAGGGGGGAGCTACGTGCGTCACAATGGAAGGAAGGAGGTGGAGGATTCACATTGGTGTGTGCATTGCTTGAATCTTCTTCTTCTTGTTTAATCTTATTTTGATTTCTTCAGAATCCGCAGCAAGAAGAAGGGGTTCTGAGAGTGAGGAAGTGAATCAGAGAGCAGGATAGGAGACGTGAGACAAAGAAGGGAGGAGGAGGATGAGTTGTGAAGAAGACAAAGAAGGGAGGAGGAAGAGTTGAAGAAGACAAGAAGAAGAAGGGAGGAGGATGATGCCCAGAACGCCAAAGAAGACGAGTTGAGTTGTGAAGAAGACAATGAACGAATGAAGAAGGAGAGAGATGGTCAAAAAGTAAAAGAGGGGGTGTGTGTGTGTGAGAAGACGCATGTCAGACAAGAGGCATCCCAAATGGCCATTTGGGATGCCTAAAGATGAGTTTAGGCGTCCCAAAACCCATTTGGGACGCCTAAACTCCTACTTTAGGCGTCCCAAATGTCCCAAAACCCATTTGGGACGCCTAAACTCCTACTTTAGGTGTCCCAAATGGATTTGGGACGCCTAAAGTAAGGCTTTAGGCGTCGCCTAAAGCCTTACTTTAGGTGTCCCAAACTTTAGGCGTCCCAAATCCATTTGGGATGCCTAAAGTCCTAGATTTAGATATCCCCTGTAGGGACTGGGGACGTCTAAAGGTGCACTTTAGACGTCCCCAGTCCCTACAGAGGACGTCTAAAGTGCACCTTAGACTTTAGACATCCCTAGTATGAAGTAGGGACATCTAAAGTCCGCCCAAATTTAACGTCCCCTATTTACAGACGTTATTAATGTTTTTTTCCATGACCCTCAGATAGACGTTCCTCTATTTTCAGACGTTAAAAGGCCAAAAAAAGGGACGTTAAAACCATTTTTCTAGTAGTGTATTATAAATTATGGATAAGCAAGTGACAAGGGCTTGAACCCAAATAACCATGTTAGACGAGCATCATTCATTTCTAACATGGTTACTTAATCAAGTAAGGTGTTAGCCGAAGGGGTAGCATTTCCTTTTGCCTGAGTGGGTAATTAAATTGTAACATGATAGTGTTGTATGTGTATGCGTAGGAAGAGTAATTTTTGTCATTGTTATCACATTTTCAAAAGAGTTAAGTAAATTATTTCTTTGTGTGTAATTAAATTGTAATTATTTCTTTTGCCTGAGTGGGTAATTAAATTGTAACATGATAGTGTTGTATGTGTATGTGTAGGAAGAGTAATTTTTGTCATTGTTATCACATTTTCAAAGAGTTAAGTAAATTATTTCTTTGTTTGTAATTAAATTGTAATTATTTCTTTTGCCTGAGTGGGTAATTAAATTGTAACATGATAGTGTTGTATGTGTATGCGTAGGAAGAGTAATTTTTGTCATTGTTATCACATTTTCAAAAGAGTTAAGTAAATTATTTCTTTTGGAAATTGGATAGGCTATTCATTAATTACCATCATTACTATATATTTGTCTATATATAACCATTTTTGTGTGTGGATATTTAACGGTTTTCAACCATTAAATATATGAGCGTCAAATATATATAATGGTTTGTAACCATTAAATATTGGACACTATATTTTACGGTTTTTCAAACATGACCGGTATGTATAGGGGAATATATTTAATGGTTGTAAGACTATGACTGTTAAATATATCAATCTATATTTAACGGATTTTCAGAAACAACCATGATATATTTGATACAATACTTAATGATTAAATGATGAAAGGTAAAGTATTTGTCATTAAAGGAAGGGCTTTATTTGATGGTTATATGTAAAAAAAACTGTTATATATCACGGTTATTGGCAAATAACCATTAACTATGTGATAATTTTTTTTTAAAAAAAAATTGGGGGCTCACCTTCGATCAGCCTCCTACAACATGACCTAAGAAAACAACATATATATACTAAACACCCAAAGAGATCTAGTTCTGACTGGATGTATCCAAATACACACACACACACACACACACACACAAAATAACCAATTCCGGCTAACAAGTACAACAAATTAAAAAAAATAATCAAATTCTATATATATATACACAATAATTATGTACATCAAAGCTAAGGTAAGGGAATATACATATGATCAAGTATTTTTCTTTTCCCAATCTTAGTAATTTTAATGCTTTTTTTAGTTACAATTGTTTTATTTAATTTGTGAAGCAACTTCAACCTCTTTGATATCCAAATTTCTTCATTGTGATAATGCCTAACGTACAAAGCATTGTCCTCATTGAATTCACATCCTACATCCTCATTTATATTGTTTGATAACAAAAAAAAAAAAAAAAAGACCATTCTTTATTAGTAGGATAAATAACATGGAACACTTGTTTAGCTTGAGAAGCCAAAATGAAAGGCTCTTCTTTATACCCTTGATTGTTCAAATTCAATTATATCAACCCTAATTCATCCACTTTGAAAGCATTATTGTTGTCCCACTTGTACCCAAAAACTGGAACATGAAATTCTATATAATCCAACACCCAAATATGCTCAACCACGCCAAAGTATGACATATTGACATAGATAGGGTTATTATCTTTTACACTTGATACATGCATGGTGTCAACAATAACAATTACCCCACTATTTTACATTTTGCTTTGGGCATCCTGCTCTTTAACGTATAAGGTATATCCATTAATGACATAGCTTAAAAAAAACACATGTCAATTCAGACCACGTGCCAAGAACATTACTTTCTTCAAAACTGAATTATGATCAACATTGTACTTGTCATCCATCCACGTGCTGCTTCAACCATGTTGTAAATTGTTTATTATGTTTCTTGGCATACTAACTCTATACTCTATTTGGGTTTTATCATCCTAAGCTCATCCATATGAATATCTATGTACTCGTCAATCTCTTCAGAGTTGTGAAGTACATATAAGTGTGCTTGCTCCCATTGTTGGTCTAAGATAGCGATAACTTTCTTTCCCATCAACCCTTGTCCAGATGTCCTTCCTTCGTGCCGAGACACCAGAAGGCCAATATCACATGCATCTTTCAAGTAATTGGCATAGTATTTAGCCGCCTCTTCACAAATGTACCATTAAACAATACAACCCTCTGGGTGGCTTCGGTTTTCACTACAAAAAAAAACACCCGATTTCCAATGAAATTTTCGTTGGAATTGTTCATGGAAATTTTTCCGATGGAGTTTTCCATGGAAAATATAGCCACAGAATTTCTGACATAATTTTTTATGAGGCAAATTTCGACGGAATTTCTATCGAAAAGTTTTCTGATGGAATTTCTCACGAAATTTTCCATGGCAGAAATTTCCGTCGAAAAAATTAAAATTTATTAATTTTTAAAAAAAATGATATTTATAAAATTAAAATATTAATTTTTAAATAATTCTATTTAACCTTAATTACTAAAATTATATTATTATTTATTAATATTATATTTAAAATGTTCTACTAAAATAATATTTATGGTATTATTATTATATTAGTTATTATTTTATTTTATTTAAAAATAATATATATGTTATTAATATTATATATATAATTTTATATTAAAAATAATATTTATAATATTAAATTTATTATTTATTAAGTAATTTTAATTAAAAATTGTTTAATTAAATATATAAATATTTTTTTACTTTTTTATTAAATTTTTCATTATTTTTAATAATATTATATTTAATTAATAATTAATTATATGTGTATAATTAATTAATTATATGTATGTGTATATATCTATATGATAATATTATATATAATAATATGTAACAATATGACACAGGTTCATTTCAGCGCGACTGGCAAAGACTCGCGCGCAAAAGCTTTGGCAACTTGATGTCGTAGGTTCGAATGGAAGGAGAGGCACTTGCAGGAATTATAAGATGCGGACACATGACAGCACAGGGAGAAGACCGGTGGCAGCCAGGGGAGAGGCACATGTGGCGCATTGAGGAGCAAACACGTGTCATTTGGAAATTTTAAAAAAGAAGTTTGAATTTTTTTGAAAAAAAATTTGCGATGGAAAGCAATTTTCGTCGGAATTTTTGTAAATTTGTTTGTCACGCACCTATTAGCGATGGGACGGATTCCGTTGGAAATTCCATCAAAAATTTTTTTTCCAACGCACCTATTAGCATAGTGTTTTCACATACCCTTTCAGGTTCTTCATCTTGCGTTCAACTGGGTACATTCATCTCATATAGACTGGGCTACATAGTTTTACCTCTCCAACCAAGTAAACAGTTAGATGCACGTACTATTATGTCAAAGAAAGCTGGAGGGAAAAACATCTCCAGCTCACACAAAAGTAGTCACGATTCGGGTTTGTAGCCTTGGAAATTTCTTGGGGTCAATCACCCTACTGAACAGTGATTTAAAGAAGAAATAAAGCTTTGTGATCATATCTCACACCTTATCAAGTAAAATACCTCGTATTGCTAAAGGAGTAGAAGAAGGCCAAAGAGAACACTCAATAAAGTTATTGAGTAAAATCTTTTAATTAATAATCTATAAAAATTTAGTTGTTGTAAAGAGTACAAGGTGTTGTGATATTCATATAGCTGACTCCATCTAGATAAGACTTTGTTATCGTCATGGTCTGCTTATTGTAAGAGATAGGGGTTTTTATAAATTTTACATGATGCCAACTTTGAATCCTTATTAGAGGAATAAAGTAATAGAGACTCTTGAATTGGAAATGGCAGAATCATTGGGATTTGGCCTACTCCATAGTTGCGTCCATTGTTCATCTCAGTCCTTAATTATATTAAACTTTGAATGGTTGGGATTTTTAACCTTTTTTTAAAATAATTTCTAAAGTATAGTTTTAAACTGTTTGATCAAGTTTTCATGTTTTAAATTCATTTGTTTATGTATGATTTCACTTTCTAATAATTTTTTTTTAGAAATGTTGGATCGTAACCATTCAAAATTTAATATAAGTACATTCCCCATAGGAGAACTGAGGGAGATGAGAGAACGGAGGGTGTGGAAAGTGAGAGAGAGTGATGTGAGAATGGAGGGAGACAAAGGTGTCAGTGGGGGTAAGTGGGGGAGTAGGGAGAGCCGCGAAAGTAGTATGGCTAGAATGTTTCTCAGCGAAGGTGAGAGTTCAAAGGAGTTCCTAGAATATATGGGGCATGATCCAGCTCAGGAGGAGATTCAACAAGCTTTATTTAGTATGGTCGATCTAAAGGCACCAGGTCCTAATGGATATCATGCTATGTTTTATCAAAGCCAATGGGAGGTGGTGGAGCAGAAGGTGTGTAAGGTTATTCATTCGTTATGGGCTAATCCCAGTGAGATAAAAGCCATAAATGATACCTTGATTTTACTCATACCGAAGAAGGACTCTCCAGAAGTTATTCAGGATTTAAGGCCAATTAGTTTATGCAATGTGATTTTAAAAACTCTTACAAAAATAATTGCCAACAGGATTAAAGGGGTCCTACTTCATGTTATAAGTCCTCATTAGTGTAGTTTTGTTCCTGGGAGACATAGTTCAGATAATATCATAGTTGCACAGGAAGTTATTCACTCGATGAGGACCATACAGGGCAAACGAGGGTTCGTGGCTATCAAGATTGATTTAAAAATAGCATATGATCGAATTAATTGGCTATTTCTTCGAAATTGTTTAAGTGAGTTGAATCTGCCGGGGTTCCTAATTGATATAATTTATACCTTCATGTCTACTCTGAGTATGCAGGTGTTGTGGAATGGGATGAAAGTGGGCTCTTTTACTCCATCTCAAGGGGTGCGACAAGGAGATCCTCTCTGTCCATATCTATTTGTCCTTTGTATGGAGCGACTTGCACATTTAATATAGGAGCAAATTGACAAGGGTTTTTGGTGACCAATAAATTTGAATAAAGATGGGCTTCCTATCTCTCACTTATTTTTTTGCTGATGATATTGTTTTATTTATGGAAGCATCTGTATAGCATGCTATGGAGGTCAAGAATTGTCTCAACTACTTCTGTGAGGCGTCAGGATTAAAAGTGAATGGGAACAAAACTCGAGTTTTCTTCTCAAAGAATGTGAACCATAATAGGCACATGAAGTTAAGTCAAACTTTGGGTTTCCAAGTCTCTCCTAACCTGGGGAAGTATATTGGAGTTCCTCTTCATTATAAGCGTGTCACTAAACAAAGCTATCAAGTTGTGGTTGACAAAGTGCGTAAGAGACTATCAAGCTGGAAAGTGAACTCCCTCTCCCTAGCAGGCAGATCAACCCTGGTATCTTGTGTTACATCAACTATTCCAGGTTATAGTATGCAAACTGCTCTACTTCCTGTGGCACATGTGAGGATATTGAAAAGCAAAACCAAAGTTTCTTGTGGGGATCAATAGCGGTTAAAAAGAAAACGCACCTAGTGGATTGGGACACGGTGTGTAAAACCAAGAAGAATGGTGGCCTTGGTTTAAAACATCTTACAAGTCAGAATCAAGCATATATGGCCAAACTTGGGTGGAACCTCGTTAAGAAAAAGGATGATTTATGGGTAAGGGTCTTATGAAGCAAACATCAGTGTGGAGATGACTTGATTCCTAGTATAGACCCATTTAGACCTGGCTCTAATATCTGGTCAGGTATTAAAAAGGCATGGGGGGTTGTTGCTAAAGTTACTATTATGGACCCAATTGATAACATGGTCCGATGGAGACATGACCGCCATGGTAAATTTTTTGTGAAGACAGCATATCAGCCCATCGAATTGGAACCGGCTGTGAGTGACCCATTATGGCAGCGCATTTGGAAACTACAGACTCTTCCCCGATGCAAGATATTTTTGCGGCTTTTGTATCATAATAAGCTTCTTACTAACAATGAACGTGTCCGCAGAGGTATGCATGGTGATACACGATGTTCATGGTGTGGAGATACTTCGGAGACTATTCTCCATGTGCTTCGTGATTGCAAGGAGACTAAGAAGATTTGGCTAGAAGTAGTGGACCCCACTCTTATGCATAACTTTATGAACACAGATATGGCAACATGGCTAAGGCTGAATATAAGAGGGCACTACGACAGGGTTAAGGAGGGTTGGAATGAGCATTTTGTAACTATCTGCTGGCTTCTATGGCAACGCAGGAATACACGCATCTTTGAGAATACCATTACTAGCAATGAGAGTATCAAAGCTAGGGCCGGTTCTATCCTGGGTAATATAATGCAAGCGAGAGTTCTGTTGCACGGAGCGAATCTCGATGGACAACCTATGCGCAATCTATCTTGTCATTGGGAACCTCCAGAACTTGGCTGGATGAAGGTGAATGTTGAAGGGGCCAGCTCTTATAATAGAAATGCTGCTTGTGGAGGTCTTCTTCGACATGATCAAGGACACTTCAAAGTAGGATTTATGTTCCGCGCTGCTGAGCCTACTAACAGCCTGACGTCCGAGTTGTGGGCAACAATGTTTGGGTTGAAGATGGGTTGGGACTGCGGTGCGCGTAATCTCATCTTGTAAATAGATGCTGAGGAAGTAGTAGCCTTAGTTCATAAGGATCACATAGAGGCGCATCCAGATGCAAATGTATTACAGGAGATACGGGAAATGCTGAGGTGAGATTGGAGCGTGGTAGCTCGGTATGCTCCGAGGCTTACAAATTCGGCGGCAGATTATGTGGCTAAAGAAGGTTTTGAATTGTGCCAGGGTTCCAACCGTTCTTCACACCATTTGGGAAGCTGATAGAAATCATGGAGAAGGATAGGAGCTTGCTTGTAAGTTCGAATAACAGGATAGGATGAGGGCTTTTCCTCCTCTTATGCATAACAAAAAAAAAAAAATTAATATAAGGGTTGATATCGAAAGTTGAGAAGAAATGAAGGGGGGAAAATGGGAAGAAGGCCAAATCTGAATCATTGGATTAGAACTAATTGTCAATGTTATTATTACAAGCTCACAAAATGTCATTCCTTCCTTGTTACTAGCGATAATGATATACTTAGTCTCTTAAATAAATAGTAGAAATGGAATCATTGGACCAATATGTATGTGTGTGTATGGCAATGCTGAGGGCCGCTTAGAGGAAACGGGATGTCATGAGACAATAACATGAGGTGTTTTCTATATGCAGATATAGAAGCCGCAGACATATACTTAGGTTCTATAATAATTGGGAAAATTAAAGGTGCATGAATGGCATCACAACACGCTCTCAAATTCATCCACCTAGCTAGGAGTAGTAATTTATGGGCCAAACGACTACACTTATGAATAGATGATTTTTCTCTTGAAGCTAGTTGTAGGAGCAATTTGGCATAATTTTCGTATATCTCAAATTGTTCAAGAAATTATGGTTTTTAAATTATTTTATAATTAATATTTTACGCAATACGTAACTATAGTTGATGCCCCTAACTTGACCCTTTTATCTCCGGATCAGGATTCTAATTTAACTATAATGTTTGGTTTAGTTTACGTCTTCTTCTGTTAGAGTTAGTAGAGTGGCTATAATTAAATAGGATGTATCAGTGTGAGAACCGGTAATTGAGTAGATTTTGTTACTAAACCAAAAACGGAATGACACTATTATTATATTAATCGATTTATATTTTTACTTTTGCGGAGCTGTTATATATATGCTGTATATAAATAACGGTTGAGTTGCAAATCTACCCACAAAGAATTTTGTTTTGGGCATCTAACACCATAAATATTTTTTGAGTACAAAAGTACACAAAAGTTTACGAAAATGAAAAATTTCAATTAAATTCAGATGAAATATTAGAATCCAAATTTAGGTCTATGCTTTTAACAAATTCCTAATTAAGCCAAAAAAACTAATTAGGTTTTTTTTAAATTTTTTTTTGTAAATTTACCTCAATGTCCTGAATGTTTACTAGCCCCTTTTCATCTACTCTCGGTTAGAAACCCCCCTTCTTTCACACACACACACACTCTTTCTAACCTAATCGTGGAAAACCTCCTATCATCCCAGAGAATAAAAATCCGAGACCTTTAGATGCAGTGAAAATGGCCGCTCCGGCAAAGTCGTAAATTTAATGAATTACATTTTTGAAAGCTTGTTTGTACTATGTAGACTCCATTCACCATCTCACTGGTGAATAATTCAAGTTCTTATACCCGCTAGATGCGAAGACCAAAAGACAACAAACACAATTATGATTTTCTCAATCTTTCCTTTGGTTGGCTATGATCAATATCGCATAATGACCAATAAACGAGGCAACCAATGGAATTGTTCAAGCCCATATATTCATCTTGTCTTGGGGAGATGGAAGATTGTTCACACATAAACCAAAACATAAACACAATAAACGACACATGTGGATAGTTATGATTTCGATTTCAAAATTTATTAAATTTAGGAACGGCCACGTTTTTTTTTTTATCTCTGTTGTTTGAGTGTTTTTATTTTAGTCACTGGTGTGTTTATGATTTTATCTTTCTCCACATATGCATGATTCTCTCCTTTTGCATGGCTTCTGCGTTTCTTACTACATCTTATATTTAAAGGAACGGCGTACTGTTACTGCATTCGAAGGTCTCAGGTTTTTAGTCTTGATAGGAGGTGTTCCATGAATATATATATATATATATAGAGAGAGAGAGAGAGGGGATGAGAAGAATGGAGGAGAAAGAGGGGTTCTTGATTGATAAAAGAGGAAAGTGGCCTGTGGAAATTTAGGAGCATTGAGGTAAATTTACAAAATTTAAAACTCTGTAATTAATGATCTTGACTTGATTAAGAGTTTGTTAAAAGTATAAGTATGAATTTGAATTCTAGTATTTCAACTGGGATTTAATTAGGATTTTCTTTTTTTAAAAAAAAAAATAGTGCAAAAATGTTATGACCGATAAGTCAACTAATATTAACCATTTAGATAACATGTAGATAGGTCTAGAATATGGTGCAAAAATGCATATAAAATTTCTAAAATGGTGAAAAAATGCCACATCTGTTGAAAATTTTATGTTTATGTTTGCTCTATTTTACAAACTTCATGTGTATTCCTTTTCTTAGAACGGTCAACATTAGTTTACTTAAGGGCCGTGACATTTTTACTTCATTTTATAAGCTTCAGTCCAATTTTGTACCCAAGGAAAGTTTATTACTCATCAAGTATATTTTCAACGTAAAAAATTTAATTTATTATGATGCTTTATATAAATATGATGTTAACTAAGTGAATTTATTATAATTCAAAAGTACCATTTTAGTTTCTGTTTTTCCATTTTAAAAGGAAAAAATGGATTCTCTATACATGAATTTAGTAATTTCAAAATAAGAATTTAAAATTTCTTTTTTTTTTAAAAAAATCATATTCAAAAAAAATTCTAATTATGTAAACAAGAAAAGCGGAATTATTTTGAAGTTTCCGTTGAATATCTAGCAAGAAAAAAAAAAGTTTCCATGAAAAAATAAAAATGCTGAAATTAACATTAATTAAGACAATATCAAAAACTGTAATCGAAAAAAAAAGACAATATCAAAATTCAACAAAAGAAATAATAATCCAACGATACACGTATATGACAGATGATACAAATGATACATCGCACTCGGGCATATCCCATCCGTTCTCACTAATATTGATTTAATTCTATGTTCCCACGTGAAACAGCTGGTGGAACATGGTGTAGTTCCTCTCCTTCCCGTATTTCCAAGTTAAGTGGTCCCCTGAAATAACAAAAATCCAAAAGATTCAAGTAACAATCACTGCTTCCCCTCTAGGAAAGATTCAAGCATATGATATTTCATTTCTTTCCCCTGTCTGTGTTCCTTCCTTTGATCCTTTCCCTAACGACGCTTTGTGTCTCTTTCTTTCTTCGATCAGGTTAAGACATCTTTTTATTCAGAAGAGAAAAGTAAAGTAGAGATCTTCCACCAGACACACACATGTCTTGTTCTTCGTCATCATCAAGATCGCTTGTGTCTATGGGCTCATCAGAAAGCTCAACCACAGCACTCCAACAGCGTCTTCAGTTTATTTTGCACAGCCGAACAGAGTGGTGGGTGTATGTCATTTTCTGGCAAGCTTGGAAAGAAGATAGCGGTAGTAGTACAAGGAGCCAAGTGTTGTTAAATTGGGGTGATGGCCACTTCCGTGGAACCAGAGAGTCCAAGTCGAATGAAACCGCCACGAGTGATGATCAATGGCGAAGCCCTAACGAAGGTCGAAAGATGATGTTGATTATTCCAAACCACATGGAAGGCGGCGGCAACGGCCATGTGACTGAGTTGGAATGGTTTTATACAGTATCGTTGACTCGATCGTTTGCCGTCGGCGATGATGTGGTGGGGCGTGCCTTCAGCTCAGCCACACATTTTTGGCTGGCCGGAGCCACCACCGGCCTCAGCCGCAGGGAGCTGCAGGTCCACGAGTGTGAGAGAGTTCGAGAAGCGTTTGCTCATGGAATCCAAACTCTGGTGTGCATTCCCATTCCTAATGCCCTTGGAGTTCTTGAGCTAGCCTCCAATGACTTAATAACCCAAGATTGGAGCCTGATTCAATCTGTTAAGTCAGTTTTCGAGTTCGACAACTTCTTCATCCCCAGTCCAGCAGGTCTGGTTTCTGAGCCTTACCATCATTTCAAGAACGAAGCTCTCAATGACTCTGAAGAAGCTCTTTTTGTATCTTCCTCTTCCAAGCCTCGATCCATCAGAAAAAAGGGAAGAAATGAGGCTGATAAAGTACAAGAGCTAATGATGCCTGTAAACCACGTGGAGGCCGAGAGGCAAAGAAGAGAGAGACTGAATCAAAGATTCTATGCTCTACGTTCTGTCGTTCCAAATGTTTCCAAAATGGACAAAGCTTCTCTGCTCTCTGACGCAGTCACCTACATCAATGAACTCAAGGCGAAAATTGAGGAACTAGAGGCTAGATTCAAGAAAACTGAGGAGGAAGAAACTCCGGCCACAATGCATTATAGTCATTCGAGTTCTGAAGCAAGTGCGATTGGTGTCGACGTCAACATTGTGGGGACGGAGGCGATGATAAGGGTTCAGTGCCTAGATGCGAATCACCCAGCTGCAAGGTTAATGGATGCTCTGAGACAACTTGATTTTCATGTTCATCATGCCAGCGTATCAAGAGTCAAAGACCTAATGCTGCAAGACGTCGTCGTTCGGGTTCCCAATAATTTCATGACTGCCCAAGCTATGAAAAATGCCATTCTACAACGTTTATAGGACTAGTTATACACATATGGCTCCTGACAAGGGTACACTACCTTCGGTCTTTAATAAGATTTTGTCGGTAGTGCAATTTGCATTCCGATCTTATATTAAAGACAGAAAGTAGCATATAGGAGTATATTACTGTCTATTTGTCTTTAAGTGCTCATTTCACACTGTCTTCTTCGACACTGAAATTTTGCTTCTCCATAGTTCGTCAGATTAAGGTCCTTACTTTTCCCATTATTGATTCATTTACCAGCTGGTAAACCTGGTCATGTATGATTTCGTCTGTATCCCAACTTTGTTATATTCCAAGTGACACTACTACAGAAGATACTTATAAAGTCCCTAAAGGACGTCCCTTTTTGAAAAAGGGACGCCTAAAATATGGTCAGGTTCAAATTTTATCTTTTGGCGCGTCTGATTACCATTATCCGTCATAAAAAAAAAAAAAAAAAAAAAAAGAAATCCTTTAGACGTCCCCAGCCCTGCTGGGGACGTCTAAAGGTACCTTTAGACGTCCCCAGCCCAGCTGGGGACGTCTAAACACAACCTTTAGACGTCCCCAGCCCTGCTGGGGACGTCTAAACACAAACTTTAGACGTCCCCAGCCCTTCTGGGGACGTCTAAACACTACCTTTAGACGTCCCCAGCTGGGCTGGGGACGTCTAAAGACTCTCTTTAGACGTCCCCAGCTGGTCTGGGGACGTCTAAAGGTACCTTTAGACGTCCCCAGCTGGGCTGGGGACGTCTAAAGGTATGTATAGACGTCCCCAGCTGGGCTGGGGACGTCTAAAACCATCACATGCGCCTGTTATGAAGTGACTTGTGCATGTGATTTATGTCAGAAAGCTCTTCTTCCTCCCATCTATCTCTCCTCCTCCATCCCAACTTTACTCATTCACTCCATCTCCGTTAGACTCCGCGCGCCATTGCTGCAGAAATTTCATTGTTTCTCCTTTCCCATTCCACTCCCCTGCTGCATCTCCTCCCAAATTCATCACTCCATCCCCATTGATCGGTCTCCTCTCCCTTTCTTGGTTTTTTAATTTCTTTCTCCAAAGCTTCCTCAGTTCCGTCACCAGGCCATCTTCTTTGCTCCCCTGCTGCAGTTTTTGAGATTCTTGGTTTGCAGATTCTCCACCACCGTCGGCCTCTCCAAAGCTGTGAGAAATTTTCAGGTTAGCATGCATTTTCGTTTTGAACAAGATGACAGGGCGTTTTATTATTAGTTTTGTATGAATTGAATAAGTGTTTAATTTTTTATATTTTTAGTATTAGTTAGAGGTTTATTTTATTATTCTGTTTATGCATTTTGATTAGGTTGATGATGGTAACTATTAGTTTTGGCACATGATAATTGCTTTTAATTAGTAGGGGAAGGAAAAGAAATGCAGGGCGTTTTATTATTCTTCTTATTATTAGTTTTGTATGATGAATTGAATAAGTGTTTAATTTTTTATATTTTTAGTATAGTATATTTTTAGTATTAGTTAGAGGTTTATTTTATTACTCTGTTTATGCATTTTGATTAGGTTGATGATGGTAACTATTAGTTTTGGCACATGCTTTTAATTAGTAGGGAAAGGAAAAGAAATGAGAAAAGAATAAAGAATAAAAAGAAAGTAAAAAAATACAAAAAAAATTATCTTGTAGACACACAATAATTTTTTTTTTTTTCCATAAGACACACGCATTAATATATATATTTAGTGCTAGAATTAGGCAATCTTATTGTAACTTAGTGTACGTAGACATTAATATAAGAAATTCGCGTAGTTGCATTTTTTTTTTTTTACAATTTTTCATTAAATTCGCGTACTTGATTTAATAATTTGGTTGCTAAAATATAAGTGTATTATGTTTGTGCTTGGTGCTAGAAGCTAAAGTTTTGTTTCATTTAAATTAAGCTGAGATGGTTTGTTATTTTGATTTTGGGATGTCTCAATTTTAAGGGGAAATGCTGCCAAAATTTTGAAAAACATGCTTGTAAAAGGCAATTCCCCGTGTTTTCAATTATTCTAAACTTGAGTGTAAATGGAAATGGCATAGGTGGTAATAAAATGGATCATAGTTGGATGAATGCCCTGAGAACAAGTGAAGAATATGAGAATGGGGTTGAAAACTTTATTGCATTTGCTAGGAGAAACGTTCCAGCAAAAAATGGGATGTATTTTTGTCCCTGTGTCAATTGTTTAAATGAGAGAAAACGGGATGTTGAAGTTATAAGGGATCACCTACTTTGTGATGGAATAAATCTTCGGTACACAAGGTGGATATGGCATGGTGAGGAAGTAACTGATTGTCCGTCACACAAGAAGGAAGCTGTGGATGTCATAGATGAAGATACAATGGAGAGAATGATTCACGATGTTGAGGTAGAATCGTTTGCGCAGTCGCATGAATATGACAGCCTGCGGAGTGATGCAGAGACACCGTTGTACCCTGGGAGTAAGTACACACGGCTCACAGGAACATTACATTTGGTTAACTTAAAAGCAACTTGTGGGTGGACCGATAGTAGTTTCACATTGCTGCTTGAACTGTTGTGTGATATGTTTCCAGACGATAATGTACTTCCAAATCGTATGTATGAGGCCAAGAAAATCCTATCGACAATGGGTATGGAGTATAAAAAGATACACGCTTGCCCTAATGACTGTGTACTGTACAGAAAGGAGTATGAAGGCCTGAGTGAGTGCCCTAAGTGTCAAACCGCACGATACAAAGTGAAGAAAGATGGTGGTTGTGGCGATGGGAAGACTAAAAGGCAACCTGTAAAAGTTATGTGGTATCTTCCAATAATACCGCGCTTTAAGCGTTTATTTGGCACTGCAAAAAAGGCGAAGAAGTTGAGATGGCATTCGGATGACAGAATATCCGACGGAAAATATCTTCGGCACCCGGCTGACTCTCCACAGTGGAAGAAAATAGATGAAATGTTCCCTGAATTTGGCAGCGAGCCGAGAAACCTTCGGCTTGGGCTCTGTACAGATGGCATCAATCCGTATGGAACTCTTAATAGCACACATAGTGCGTGGCCAGTACTCCTTGTAATATACAACTTGCCTCCCTGGCTTTGTATGAAACGCAAGTATGTGATGCTTTCTATGATGATTTCTGGACCAAAACAGCCAGGAAACGATATCGATGTCTACCTGGCGCCTTTGATTGAGGACTTGAAGAAGTTGTGGGAGGAAGGCGTAGATGTGTTTGATGCGTATAAGAATGAGTCATTCAAGCTACGTGCAATGCTGTTCACCACCATAAATGACTTCCCTGCCTACGGAAACCTCTCAGGGTACAGTGTGAAGGGGCATAAAGCATGTCCGATCTGTGAAGCAGACACTTACTTCCACCAACTGAAACATGGAAGAAAAACGGTCTACCTAGGTCACAGGAGGTTCCTTCCTAGATTCCACCCGTATCGTAGGTTAAGAAAGCGTTTTAACGGCTTGCCGGAGCATGGAATGGCTCCAAAGGCATTAACCGGAGAGGAAGTTTACAGTCGGGTTGAACGTATCAATGTCTTACTCGGTAAGAATCATAAGACTTCGGGTGAGAAGAACATATGGAAGAAGAGATCAATTTTCTTTGATCTTCCATATTGGCGTAGTCTTGACGTGAGGCACAGTATTGATGTAATGCACGTGGAGAAAAACGTTTGTGATAGCCTTGTCAGTACACTTTTGCACATTCAAGGGAAGACCAAGGATGGGATTAATGCGAGACTAGACCTTGTTGATATGGGAATAAGAGAACGGTTACATCCACAGCTACGAGATGATGGTAGGAGGGCATACATGGAGCCAGCAGCGCATACACTATCAAAAGCGGAGAAAAGAAGTTTGTGTGGGTGTTTGTATGAAATTAAGGTACCACAAGGATATTCTTCGAATGTGAGAAGGTGTGTGTCAATGGACGATTTGAAGTTAGTGGGAATGAAGTCCCATGATTATCATGTGTTGATGCAACAACTGTTACCAGTAGCTATTAGAGGCATTATGAAAGATGAAGTTCGAACCATTGTAACAAGATTGTGTGTTTTCTTTAATGCTATATGTAACAAAGTCATTGACACTGAAAAGCTGGATGAACTGGAAGCTGAGGGTTATATCATATTGTCCCAATTAGAGATGCACTTTCCTCCTTCTTTTTTTGATATAATGGTCCATTTGATAGTTCATTTGGTAAGGGAGGTAAGGCTCTGCGGTCCAGTTTACCTGAGGTGGATGTACCCTTTCGAGCGATACATGAAGATCTTAAAAGGGTACTCTAAAAATCCCTATCGACCAGAAGCCTCAATAGTTGAAAGGTATGTTGTTGAAGAGGCTATGGACTTCTGCAGCGATTATATATCAGGGAAGAAGGAACAATCTCGGCATGAAGAGGGGAGGAGCAAGGGAACACGAGGACTGAAAGTGAAGACTATGCCTCGTGGAGAGGTGTTGCAAGCACACCTTTATATCCTGAATAACATGGCAGAAGTGCAACCGTACATAGAGGAACACAGAAACAGATTGAAGAAAGAGAATCCGAGGAAGAATGACATGCAGATTACTATTGAGCAAAACAAGACATTCATTCAGTGGTTTGAGGAAAAGGTTTTGCATGAGTCCGGTGTGTCTGGGACAATAGAGTGGCTAGCCTGGGGGCCTTCGTTTCAGATCATTACTTGGAGCGGTTATGATATAAACGGGTATTCTTTCTACACAAAAGACCAAGATGACAGGAGTACCATGCAAAATAGTGGGGTGATGGTAGAAGCTGAATCCATGCACTTCTCCAGTTCGAAAGACAAAAACCCCATATTAGCATCCATGGCCTATTATGGAGTGATAGAAGAAATATGGGAAATCACTTACAACAAGTTCAAAGTTGCTTTATTCAAATGTAAGTGGGTTAGCAATAATGCTGTGGTAATAGATCAACAATTTGGATTTGTCTCAGTTGATCTTGAAAGAGTAGGTTATAGGGATGAGCCCTTCATTCTAGCAAGCCAGGCGAAACAAGTGTTCTATGTCACAGATCCCGCAAATAAGAAAATGTCCATTGTACTTCAGAGTAAAAAACAGAAGCATGGTGATCCGACCTTCAACCTTGACGACACACCACCTTTCACAATTAATCCACCTACAACAATTGAAGAAAGAGAATTGGTAGATGATGAAGAATATGCTGTGAGAAATGATCATGGTGAAGGAATATGGGAAACAATCTAGAGTAAGAGCTTAACTTAGAAAATAGTAATGTGTGCTGTTTGTTTTATTACGTCTCAGTTTATTCATTTACTTACAATTTATTCACCTATCTGACAATGATTTTTGTGCTTACAGGACTATGGACGACTCTGGTGACTCTCCAAGTGATAGGGACAATGAAATGAATAGGCCTGAAGGTGATGCGACACGTGAACCGGTTGCGAGACGAAGGGTTAGAGGCAGTACAAAAATGCCTGCATTGGTAGCACGTCATAACCATCAACAGGAGAGGTTGCATATTGACTTTGATCAAGATATGAAACCAATTGGTCCGGAGGAAGACCATTTCATTAGCTACATAGGTTTTTTGGCTCGAAGCAAAGTTCGCATTACCTATGCTGATTGGAAGTTGGTTCCACCAAAAACCAAAGAGTTGATTTGGCAACAACTTTTGGTATATAAGTTTCAATACATCTGCATTATATCTTTATTCCTATCGCTTCAAATATAATTAACGTATGTTTTTACCTTGCAGCAAACCTATGATGTCCCTGACACCGCGGAGATGTACAAGGAGTGGATGACGGAGGTTCGTCTACGATGGAAAGATTTCAAGAACAGGCTCACACGAGATTACATTCGAGGGGACTTGAGGGGTCAGGATCCATGTCATCAGTATCCATTTTTGTCTCCAGAGGACTGGAGGTTGTTTATGGCATCACGAGAAGATCCAAACTTTTTGGTAAGATTTCTGTAATCATAGTGTTTTATTTGAATATAGTTGACATTATTGATTCGGTGTTCGTTGTTTTCCTTTAAAAGGCATTAAGTGCAGCAAATGCAGAGAGGCAAGCAGCTAATAACTATCAACATTGCATGTCTCGTGGTGGTTACCGGAAGCTTCAGCGACAGATGATGGCAGAAGAGTTGGAGAAATTGAAGGAAGCAGCCACATCAGATCCAACCGTAGTGGTCCAGCCCCCGCCACCTCCACCACGTCACAAAAAATGGAAAGCAGGGAGGCTTAAGGGTGGGAAGTACGTAAATCCGACTGTTGCTGACGTTGCCGCAAGAATTGTAAGTAGTTAGAGCATAATTACAAACTTATTTTTTCATATTGGGAGTGCTTACGATAACTTTTATGCTGCAGGATGAACTGGAAGATCATAGTAGCCAAGGTTCGTTCACTCCAAGTGGACGGATGGACATCTTGTCAACGGCGATTGGGAAGCCAGATCACCCTGGTCATGTTCGGGGGGAGCCAGTGGGAGTTCGTGTCACGAAGTATTTTGGCTCAGCCTCATATCCTTATTCGTCACAAGCTGAACCCAGTAGGGAGCTTGTGGCCAAGATTCGTCAGGAAGTCTCACAAGAGCTCGAGGCCAACCTTCGCGACAAGCTCCGACAAGAGCTGTTGCCAGAGCTACGTCTTGAGATGATGCCTGAGATACGAGCTGAAATGCAGAAGATGTTTGAATCGCAGATGGCAACTACCGAGCGTAGAACCCATTCATCCCCGGCCTTCCACAGCACCAAAGGAAGTTACAACCCTGCGGAGGAAGCACTTGGCGAACCTTCTCATACTCCAGCGCCGGGAGAACCTGCCATCCTCTCTTTGGATGCCCCAGTGCTACGTGTAGTTGCAGATGCTCTCGTTCACACAGAAGCTACTACCCACCATCATCAGCAAATTCCACAGCATTTGCGTAGGGTGACTGTGACGTGTGTTCGAGCGGGGGAAGAAGGTACAGCGATCCCTATTCCTGATGCCGAGGTTGCCACGATAGCTCAGGCGAGAGGATCTTTCATCCTTTGGCCTGTACATCTTATTGGCTTGTTACCACAAACACCTCCAATGGTATGCAACTACCTCACTTTTACTTGAGATGTGTTGACATCCTACTAACAGTATGTGTTTTTATGTTCTAAAAGAACGAGCAGGAAGCAGAGAAATGGCCCTTCTTAGCACGATTGCAGCATATCTATAAAGGCATTCGCCAGATTGATTTGCATATGCCTCCAGGGATTGTGGGCCAGAATACAGAGTATCACTTCACAATTGATAAACAAGATCTTAAACAGTTCATGAAGTTCGAGGAGCTAGATATTGGATGGGGCAAATTTGCAATCCTGTAAGTTTTTTATTTCCCATTTTTTGATTCATTTATTTAAGTTGATTTTAACTAGCTAATACATTCATCATTTTAATTCTATTATAGCTCCTTCCGTCGTATATGCATTGACTCTCAGAAAGTTGATTTATATGGATTCTTGTCTCCTGCACATACGACAAGGGTTGAGAATACATTGAAACGAAGGACGAACTATGTGGGCTTCTTATTGTCAGAGGATGAGTATACTTGTTATCTAGCACCGATTGTTCAAGGGTACTCATTTTAATTTTGTGTATTTGAGATTTTTAGTAAATAATTGCCTTGCCATCTAACTTCATTTTAATCTGTATATGTTGTGATAGTTATCACTGGAGTTTGTGTGTTGTCTGTCCTCGGTCGCACGTTGTTTACTGGTTTGATTCCTTAAATAGAAGACCAGACAAAGAAACTAAAAGCGTCTTCAACCAGTAAGTTATTTTTTTGTATTTCATTGCTTCTTGATTCTTGACTTAATGAATTATTCTAATTTATGTTGATTTTCATTTTCATGATAGCGCATGCACGACGTATCGAGCGCTTGGCGGGCCACGCGAACGTAGAGGTGGCAAAGATCCAAAATGGTTGTTTCCAAAGGTACGTAGTTTCAAATCAAGTTCTTTTGATTGACGGTCGTTTTAGATATGCCTTTATTGATTTTAACCATTTGCTTTTGATTTATAGTGCCCTCGACAACCTGGCGGCTGGGAATGTGGATATTATGTCTTGCTTTATATGTATAACATCATTCAGAGTGGCATTACGAAAGATTTTGAACAAGTAATCGCTTCTTCATTCTCTGAGGATAATATTCTTGGTGTTGTGATTCAATGGGAATTCATTCACTTCATTCATTATTTCATCTAAGCTTATTTTCTAATTTACAGATTTTTGACAATGAAGATGCCTACTCATATGAAGACTTAAATATGATCAGAGACTTTATGGCTGGACATCTTCTTCAACGTGTACCAGAAGAGTAAAGTCTTTAGTAGTTTGTGTAGGACATACTTTTGTGGTAGTACATATAATTAGCGTTATTGTTGTTGGATATGGATTGGATTTTAGTCTTGGTTATTGTACAAACTGGGGACTTGGATATGGATTGCTGTGTAGTTTGTCTGGTTTGAAAGTTTGTGTGGCATGTAGTAGACTTGGATATAGATTGTTGTGTAGTTTGTGTGGTTTGAAAGTTTGTGTGGCATGTAGTAGCCTTGGGTTGATCACTGTGTTTGTTGTTGTTTTCATTCTGCTGAACTGCTGTTGTTGGAATTCTATTTCTGCAGTTTACATATTTTCCAGACAGTGCAATATGTATAAAAGGTCCATTTAAAAAAAAAAAAAAAAACTTACAACGTCCTTAATAAAAAAAGGGACGTGGAAAGTACTGCTGGCGACACTTTAGACGTCCCCAGGTTCAACTGGGGACGTCTAAGGTCCACCTTAGACGTCCCCAGGTCTTCTGGGGACGTCTAAGGTGGACCTTAGACGTCCCCAGGTCTTCTGGGGACGTCTAAGGTGGACCTTAGACGTCCCCAGTTGAACTTGGGGACGTCTAAGGGGGACCTTAGACGTCCCCAATGGACTGGGGACGTCTAAGGTCCAGCTTTAGACGTCCCCAGGGTACTGGGGACGTCTAAAGTCCACCTTAGACGTCCCCAGTTTTACAGACGTTAATGACGTTTTTTTCTACGACCCTCACATAGACGTCCCTCTGTTTTCAGACGTTGAAAGGCCAAAAAAAGGGACGTTAAAACCCTTTTTTCTAGTAGTGTGAGGTAAAAATTCATTCTATACAGGTGTTTGAGAAATTTTTAAAAGAATTCTATCTTGCGACGATAATGTAAAATTTCTAAGTGTGTGTGGGGTATAGATAATCTAGTTATAATTACAGTTACAGACATTAGCCAAAATTAAATCTAGCTTTAGATAATCAATTAGATTTTGCCCCCGTAAAATGCACCGATGCTCCAACTAAATTAGTCACAATAAATGGATGTTTATAGTTTTTTTGGCCAACTTAAAAATGTACATGTTTAATAATAAATTAACAAATTGGCATGTAACTCTAATGGTATAGATTACATATTTAATTTGAAGTACTATATTGTACAGGGATGTACGTTTGAAGTTGTTTTCAATTCTAATAATAGACCCATGTAGTAAAGGGATCCTTTTTGTGATGGCTAATGAATAGTTAAAATTTAGGTGAAATTCCTATAATTAAAACATATTCACATTTTTTATTATGTCTTTCAACAATAAAAAATATTAACATATACACTTAAGATAAAAAAGGTAAAACATACTGTGGGTAAAAAAAGGGTAAAACATAAATGAGGTCTACTAAATATTATTATATTTTGATCTAGTATCTAGAATAGTACATAAATATAATTATTATACTAATTAATTTTTATTTGATTTTTTTTTTTTGGGCTCTAACTCATATTCTTAACTCAAAAACAATGGAACTAATGAAAATTGTTCTAAGTGGAAAAGTTCCTTACATGTACACCAAGTTATATATATATATATATATATACATATAACTTCCGTTAAAACTAAGGATTTGGACTGAGTGAATTGGACTTTTATCAAAATTGGAAAAGCCCTCGTACATAAGTTACGGGTCCACCTTTTATAGGGCCATAACACGCAAACAACCCCTTCACTATGTAACTAAGAGTATATATTAATATTAGTAGCTGGACACTGCCCCTCAACTTAGGACTATACAAGTGTGTTCCCAACTTATTAAATGAATATTGAGAGAATTGTCCAAAAATACCTTTGAGACAAATTAATTGATGATTGCTACCAAGCATGCAAGTGATTTTTCATTTTGTGCAAACAATCTTCCGTGTGTGAAAAAATCTTCCATATAAATGTACAAATAATCTTCCGTTGTGTACAAAATATATTCCGTTATGTCACTACTAGAAAAAATGGTTTTAACATCCCATTTTTTTGTCTTTTAATATCTATAAACAGAGGGACGTCTATCTGAGGGTCGTAGAAAAAAACATCAATAACGTCCGTAAAATATAGGACGTCTATAGGCAGGACTTTAGACATCCCCACTTCAGACTGGGGACGTCTAAAGTTTGAGGTGCACTTTAGACGTCCTAGTCCAAACTGAAGACGTCTAAACTGAAGAGAAAACCTTTCCCATGCCCTTTTTTATTTTAAGGACGTTAAATTTTTTTTTTAAATGACCTTTTTATATATATTTCACTATCTGGAAAATGTAAACTACAGAAATAGGATGGAAACAACAGAATAAAACAATAGCAGTTCAGTAGAATGCAAACAACAACTTGAAACACAGTGATCAACCCCAAGGCTCTACATGCAATAACTTTAAGGAGTAGCAAACTAATTAACTAACAAACCACACAAAATACACAACAATCTATATCTAACAACAACAACGCTAATTATATGTACAATATATAGAACCACCACAAAAGTATGTCCTACACAAACTACTAAAGACTTTACTCTGGTATACGTTGAAGAAGATGTCCAGCCAAAAAGTTTCTAATCATATTTATGTCTTCATATGAGTAGGCATCTTCATTGTCAAAAATCTGTAAATTAGAAAATAAGCTTAGATGAAATAATGAATCAAGTGAATGAATTGCCATTGAATTACAACACCAAAAATATTATCCTATAAGAATGAAGAAGCGATTACTTGTTCAAAATATGTCATAATGCTATTTTGAATGATGTTAAACATATAAAGTAAGACATAATATCCACACTCCCAGCCACCAGGTTGTTGAGGGCACTATAAATTAAAAGCAAATGGTTAAAATCAATAAAGGCATATCTAAAACGACAGTCATCAATCAAAAGAACTTGATTTGAAACTACGTACCTTTGGAAACAACCATTTCGGGTCTTTGCCACCTTTACGATCGTGTGGCCCGCCAAGAACTCGATACGTCTGGGATGCCCTATCATTAAAATGAAAATCAACATAAATTAGAATAATTCTTTTAAGTCAAGAATCAAGAAGCAATGAAATACAAAAAAAAAACTTACGTGTTGAAGACGCTTTTAGTTTATTTGTCTGATCTTTTACTCAAGGAATCAAACCAGTAAACTATGTGGGACTTAGGAGAGAGAACACACAAACTCTAGTGGTAACTATAACAACATATACAGATTAAAAAGAAGTTAGATGGCAAGGCAATTATTTATTAAAAATCTCATACACAAAATTAAAATGCGTACCCATGAACAATCGGTGCTAGATAACAACGATAGTCGTTCTCTCCCATTGTGAAGCCCACATAGTATGTCCTTTTTTGCACTGTATTCCTATTCCTTGTCGTATGTGAAAGAGATAAGAATCCATATAAATCAACTCTTTGCAAGTCAATGCATATACGACGGAAGGAGCTATAATAGAATTAAAATGATGAATGTATTAGCTAGTTAAAATTAACTTAACTAAATGAAGAAAAAAATGGGAAATAAAAATCTTACAGGATTGCAAATTTGCCCCATCTTATATCTAGCTCCTCCAACTTAATGAACTATTTAAGATCTTCTTTATCAACTGTGAAGGGTTACTCTAATTCCTGGCCCACAATCCCTATAGGCATATGCAAATCAATTTGACAAATGCCTTTATAGATCTACTGCATTCGTGCTAAGAAAGGTCATTTTCCTACTTCCTTCTCGTTCTTTTAGAACATAAAAAAACATATTGTTAGTAGGATGCCAACACATCTCAAGTAAAATGAGTTAGTTCCATACCATTGGAGGTGTTGCTACTGAGCCAATAAGATGTATAGGCCAGAAGATGAAAGATCCTCTTGCCTTAGCTATCGTGGCAACCTCGTAATCATGAATAGGGATGGTTGTACCTTCTTCCCCCTCTCGAACACACATCACAGTCACCTAACGTAAATGCTATGGAATTTGTTGATGATGGTAGGTGGTAGCTTATGTGTGAACGAGAGAAATTGTAACTACACATAGCAATGGGGCATCCAAGGAGAGGATGGTAGGTTCTCCCGGAACTGAAGTGGGAGAAGGGTAGCCAAGTGGTTCCTCCACCGGATTGTAACTTCCTTTGGTGCTATAGAAGGCTGGGGATGAATGGATTCTACGCTCAGAAGTTGCCATTTGTGATTCAAACATCTTCATCGTTTCTGCTCGTAGCTCAAGCATCAGTTCAAGATGTAGCTCTGGCAACAGCTCTTGTCAGAGCTTGTCGTAAAGGTTGGCCTCGAGCTCTTGTGAGACTTCCTGGCAAATCTTAGCCACAAGCTCCCTACTGGGTTCAGTTTGTGACAAATAAGAATGCGAGGCTCGACCAAAATACTTCACGACACGAACTCTCCCTGCCTCCCCTCGAACATAACCAGGGTGATCTGCCTTCCTAATCGCCATTGACAAGATTTCCATTCGTCCACTTAGAGTGAACGAACCTTGGCTATTATGATCTTGCAGTTCATCCTACAGCATAAAAGTTATCATAAATGCAAATTAAGCACTCCCAATATGAAAAAAAAACTTTGTACTTATGCTCAAACTACTTACAAATCTTACGACAACCTCAACAATAGTCAGATGTACGTACTTCCCTCCCTTAATCCTCCCTGCTTTCTATTTTTTGTGATGTGGAGGAGGTGGCGGGGCCTAAATGACAATGCTAGGATCTGATGTGGCTGCTTCCTTCAATTTCTCCAACTCTTCTGCCATCATCCTTCGCTCAAGCTTCCTATAACCACCACGAGACATGCAATGTTGATACTTATTAGCTACTTGCCTCTCTACATTTTCTGCACTTAATGCCTGTGAAAGGAACACAATGAACACCAAATCAATAATGTCAACTATATTCAAACAAAACACTGCTGATGGAATCTTACCAAAAAGTTTGGATCTTCTCGTGATGCTATAAACAACCTCCAGTCCTATAGAGACAAATACGTATACTCCTGATATGGATCCTTACCCCTCAGGTCCCCTCGAATGTAATCTCGTGTAAGCCTATTCTTGAAATCTTTCTATCGTAGATGAACCTCCCTCATCCACTCCTTGTACATCATCATAGTGTTAGGGATATCATAGGTTTGCTGTAATACAAAAACATAAGTTAATTATATTTGAAGTAATAGGAATAAAGATATATATGCATATTTATCAAAACTTGTATACCAAAATTTGTTGCCAAATCAAGTGTTTCATTTTTTGTAAAACCAACTTCCAATTATCATAGGTAATGTGAACTTTGCTTCGACCGAAAAAACCTAAGTAGCTAATGAATTGGTTTTCCTCCGGACCAATTGGTTTCATATTTTCGTCAAAGTCAATATGCAACCTCTCTTGTTGATGGTGATGATGTGCTACCAATACAAGCATTTTTGTACTGCCTCTAACCCTTCTTCTCATAGCGGGTTCAGGCCTATTCATTTCATTGTCCATATCACTTTGTGAGTCACTAGAATTGTCCATATTCCTATAAGCACAAGAATCATTGTTAGATAGGTGAATAAATTGTAAGTAAATGAATAAACTAACTAGTTATAAAACAAACAGCACATATTACTATTTTTTAAGTTAAGCTCTTACTCTATATTGTTTCTCATTTTCCTTCACTATGATCATTTCTTATAGCATATTCTTCATCATCTACCAATTCTACTTTACTTGTTGTAGGTGGATTAATTGTGAAAGGTGATGTGTCGTCAAGGTTGAAGGTCGGATCACCATGCTTTTGTTTTTTTACTTTGAAGTACAATGGAAATTTTTTTATTTACAGGATCTGTGACATAAAACACTTGTTTGCTTGGCTTGCTAGAATGAAGGGCTCATCCTTATAACCTACTTTTTCAAGATCAACTGAGACAAATCCAAATTGTTGATCTATTACCACAGCAGTATTGCTAACCCACTTACATTTGAATAAAGCAACTTTGAACTTGTTGTAAGTAATTTCCCATATTTCTTCTATAACTCCATTATAGGCCATGGATACTAATATGGGGTTTTTTTCTTTCGAACTGGAAAAGTGCATGGCTTTAGCTTCTACCATCACCCCACTATTTTGCATGGTACTTCTATCATCTTGGTCTTTTGTAGGGAAAGAATACCCGTTTATATCATAACCAGTCCAAGTAATGATCTGAAATGAAGGCCCCCAAGCTAGCCACTCTATTGTCTCAGACACACCGGTCTCATGCAAAACCTTTTCCTGAAACCACTTTATGAATGTCTTATTTTGCCAATAGCAATCTGTATGTCATTCTTCCTTGGATTCATATTCTTCAATATCTTTCTGTGTTCATTTATGTACGATTGAACTTCTTCCATGTTATTCAGGATATACAAGTGTGCCTGCAACACCTCTTCATGAGGCATAGCCTTTACTTTCAGTCCTCGTGTTCCCTTGCTTCTCCCCACTTCATGCCGAGATTGTTCCTTCTTCCCTGATAGATAATCGCTGTAGAAGTCCATAGCCTCTTTAACTACATATCTTTCAACTATTGAGGCTTATGGTCGATAGTGATTTTTAGAATACCCTTCTAAGATCTTCATGTATCGCTAGAAACGGTAAATCCACCTCAAGTAAATTGGACCACAGAGCCTTACCTCCCTTACCAAATAAACTATCAAATGCACCATTATATTGAAAAATGAAGGAGAAAAGTGCATCTCTAATTGGGACAATATAGTATAACCCTCAGCTTCCAATTCATCCAAATTTTCAGTGTCAATAACTTTGTTACAGATAGCATTAAAGAAAACACACAATCTTATTACAGTGGTTCGAACTTCATCTTTCATAATGCCTTTAATAGCTACTGGTAACAATTATTGCATCAACACATGATAATCATGGGACTTCATTCCCACAAACTTCCAATCGTCTATTGACACACACCTTCTCACATTTGAAGAATATTCTTGTGGTACCTTAATTTTATACAAACACCCACAAAAACTTCTTTTTTCCACTTTCGATAGTGTATGCGCTGCTGGCTCCATGTATGCCCTCCTTGTTGGAAATTGTGCCCTAAAGGCCAATCATTGTACTTTGAACATTATTATTTTAATGAAATTTCTCCATTCTGTTATCATATTATTTGCATGTTAACTGTGATAATTGTATCCTTGGATAATTTATAAAGATTGTCCTAAAATGTCCCTGGTCGGTCATCTATACGGGAGAAGAGATGAAACAAGACCAGTATGACTTTGATAAGATATGGAGATACGAATCAAAGTCTTAGGCACTTGTAAGAGTACAAGGTGTTGGACCGACCTACTATGAGAAAGCTACATGGATCAACTCATAAGCTTTTCTCATGTATAACCATGTCACAATACCCTTAGACCTGAGGTCATCATGGATTCCTACATGAGAGTTGCTAAGCTTTGAACTAGTCAAAAGTCACTTTTGACCGGGTGATGATAAAGGCTACGATCGGGCTCAGTGGTTTTTCATGCAGAGGAATATGAATGATCAAGATGAAATTTGTCCCTCACATTAGTAGAGAGATATTACTGGGCCCCTCGATGAGTGAGTCTGAGAAATGTATGGCCATACTATGATGAAAAGAGTTTCTGTCTCTGTTATCAGGCTACTCATGAATCGTGAAAGTAATGGTCAGGAACAAGAGGATGACATTATCCAGGCCTTATCCTTGATCGATATATCGTGTGACAAAAGGGACGTGACATGGTTGTATGACAGGTTGCATCGTGATAATGATCCTTATATGAATTGGGTAGTCCTAATGTCTTGCTAGAGGCCGCTTGCGACTTTTGGGTTAGTATAGTTATTGGCCCACTGCCAACTTCGTATGGGCCTACAGGGTCGCACACAAGAATGGCCCAACACGAGATAATGTTTAATTTAGGGTGGATGAATTTTATATTTATATATATATATAATATAAAATTCATTAATAATATTATATAGATATATATATTTTTGAGATATATATCTTATATATATATATATGTATATATATTATATCATATTATTATATTTAATAATATTACATAGATATATATATTTTCGAAATATATATCATATATATATGTATATATATTATATGATATTATTATATTGTGTTAGTTTTAAATTTAATTTATTAAGATATATTAAATTTAATAACTAACATGATAGAGATATAGTATCTCAGATTTAATTTATGAAGATAAATTAAATCTAATGGCTCTTTATTTGGATTAAATAAATAGGTTAAATTAAAACTATTGGACAGATTTAATTTAAACTGAATTTATTTAATTAGCTCATCAAGATAATTAATTGTTAATTAATTTCGAAATTAATGATGATTAATTTTGAAATTTGAAAATAGCCCTCAAAGGTTATAAACTTAATAGAGCAGATATATTCATACGCACATGAGAATTGAGAGCCGCAAGTGAAACCCTAGGAGACATGAGAGGCGCTAGCACGCAGTCTCGGTTGGAGAGCATTCGTGTGGATACCAGTAGAGGGAGCGGACTTGACGTGTTGGCTCCTAGAGATCATGAAAACTCTGAATCATCAAAAAGGTATTAATCCTTCCAACTTGGTTTAAACGCCGTTGATAGATCCTCGATTAGGATCGGTGAAAATTTTTAAAAATTCTTCCACTGTGCCTACTGATCCTAATAGTAGCATCAGAGCCAGATCAATTGTGCGTTTAAATTGAGTTTATGATTCTTATACATGTGATATATATGGGATGTGTACGTATGTTTATAAGAAACACTCGAATATGCATGTGATTTGGTTAATACGAAACAAAATTATTTAGAAAGATGTGATCTTGTAATTTCGTTGATTTTCGTTTTCGTTTAAATTGAATCTTGAAATTGTTTCATTTTCGGTTTTGAAACATGTACGTGATTTTCGTTTTGAACAAGCATGAAATTGGGTAGGGTACCTGAGATCGTAGTTGGCGGCAATCAAATCGGGTCTAGGTTCGGATATCTATTCGGGTAATAGGGATTCAAACTATGGGGAAGACAATCAGGATCAGAAGCGTTCGCAATGAGGCTGTAATATAATCTGAAGCGTTTGCAACTAGCGTGACCACCTCTGCGTAGCGCAATATAATCTGATCACGATATTTATTGCTTTTCATATTGTATGAATTCTTGTTGTGGTTTATTATTTATCCTTGTTGGGTATGGTGAACAACATGGCTTTAGAATTTTGCAAAGGTTGTAATATTTAAATACGACCTGCGTGCTGTGCCTTTCTCTAAATACTCTCGATGTACATTCTCTTCTCATCTCACTCCCTTGGAATGTTTAAACGAGGTTTCTCTTAATGTATTTCGTTTTATTTAGAGAAGTCCTCTCATTGGCTTGGGAGGATTTTAGGTTAGGTAAGCCATGTTGTGTCACGTTTAAATTATGCTTTTGATAAGATCATTGCATGATTACTTTTACGTTTATATGTATTTATCTATATGAGATACAACCACGATTGCATCCATATAAACAAAACTAATTAATTAAGCCCTCTGAATCAAATCTTAAGTCATAATGCCATCAATTAATGAATACTTGTCATAACTTAGATCGTTCAATTGTGGAAACCACCAAAGTGGATGTACTTGAGTTATCTTGATGAGACAAGCTTGAGTAATGGTGCTGCTCATAATATTCATTATTATTTTGACTTAATTGAGGATAACAAAACGGTTTTGAATCTCAAGGCATTAGATGGGGTAAAACATGCCGGATCATATGATGATTAAATCCCATAAAGATCTAAGAGTTACATGTGATGTAATTGGTAAATAGGTTACCTACCTAAATAACTTGAATTTAAGTGTCTTGCCAAAGAGGACTTAAGTTTAAGCCAAATATGGATCTTAGCCCACTAATTATTATATTGAGGGTTGTTAATTTAGTGGGAGATTACTAACTAACTTTGCATATTTTAATCGTAGAATCATGTCGACTAGTAATACTGCTACACTTTCATTGGGATCGGTCCATGAGAAGGACAAACTCAATGGGAGAAAATTTCTTGACTGGTTCAGGAACTTGAGAATTGTTCTCAAGCAGGAAAGAAAGGCTTATGTCCTAGATCAACCCATTCCTGAGGAGCCTGCAGCCAATGCTCCAAGAGCTCAGAGAGATGCTTACATAAAGCATAAGGATGACTCTGTGGATGTAGGTTGCCTGATGCTTGCCACTATGGTTCCAGAGCTCCAAAGAGATCTGGAACTCATGGAGGCTCATGAGATAATTGTACATCTCAAGGAAATGTTCCAGTAACAGGCAAGGCAAGAAAGGTATGAGACCACAAAGGCCTTACATTTCTGCAAAATGGCTGAAGGTGTATTAGTTAGTACTCATGTGTTAAAGATAAAAGGCTATATTGATCACCTTGAGAGGCTTGGATTTCCCATAAGGCAGGAGTTAGCTACGGATTTGATCCTCAACTCACTCCCAGAGAGTTATGACCAGTTTGTTATGAACTACAACATGAACAACATAGAGAAATCAATTTCTGAGCTGTATGGGATGCTCAAAACTGCTGAGCAAAGCATTAAGAAAAAGCCTAGCACAGTTTTGATGGTTCAGAAAGGAAAGGGTATGAAAAAGAAAGGGAAGGGCAAATGGAAGGATAATGGCTCAGGTGGTAAGACCAAAGAGTCAAACAAGCCCGAAACCAAGCCTGCACCTAAGAAGGCAAGGCCTCCAAAGGAAGGAGTCTGCTACTCTGTAATGAACCAGGTCATTGGAAGAGGAATTGCAAACTCTACCTTGAAGATCTGAAAAAGAATAAAAAGGATAGCGAGGCTATCGCTTCAGGTATTTATGTTATGGCATTCATTTTTCTACTTCCTCTACATAGGTATTAGATACTGCATGTGGTTCTCACATTTGTACAAATGTGCAGGGTCTAAAGGACAGTAGAAAGCTGAATAAGGGCGAGGTGGACCTACGAGTTGGAAATAGAGCAAGAGTTGCTGCTTAAGCCGTAGGCACTTATGAATTAGTTCTGCCCAGTGGGCTTTTGTTAGTTTTGAACAATTGCTATTATGTTCCTGCTTTGAGTAGTAACATTGTTTCTCTTTCTTATTTAGATAAGGAAGGTTATACTTCCATTACTAGGAATGGTAAATGTTCTATTTACCGTCATGACATTTTCTATGCTGAAGGTGATTTGCATATTGGTCATTATATATTAAATTTGGAATATCCTAATAATAGGAATATCTATAATGTAACTACTAAGAGGATAAATTCAAACGATTTGAATCCGACCTACTTATGGCATTGTCGTCTAGGCCACATAAATGAGAAACGCATTTCTAAACTCCATCAAGATGGATTACTAAACTCATTTGATTTTGAATCATATGATACATGCAAATCTTGCTTATTAGGAAAGATGACTAAGGCACCTTTTACTGGGCACAGTGAGAGGGCTACTGAATTATTGGGCCTCATACATACATATGTATGTGGACCATTAAATATAGCTGCCAGAGGAGGTTATGTCTACTTTATTACATTTATAGATGACTTTAGTAGATATGGCTATATCTATCTAATGAAACATAAATCTGAATCTTTTGAAATGTTCAAAATATTCCAAAATGAAGTACAAAACCAACTTGGTAAAACAATTAAAGCACTTTGATCTGATCGAAGTGGTGAATATTTGAGCCAAGAATTCATTGACCATCTTAAGAGTTATGGGATAATCTCACAATTGACTCCTCCAGGAACACCATAATGGAATGGCGTTTCTGAATGGAGGAATCGACCACTATTAGATATGGTTCGATCTATGATGAGTCAACATATCTTCCACCGTTCTTTTGGGGACATGCCCTAGAGACAGCTGCGTTGACAATAAATCATGTTCCATCTAAGGCAATTGAAAAGACACCATATGAGATATGGAATGGAAAGAAACCAAGTTTATCTTTTCTCAAAATATGGGGATATGAGGTATATGTTAAGAAACAAGCCTATGATAAATTAGTACCCAGATCCTAAAGTGCCTTTTCATAGGGTATCCTAAAGAAATGAAAGGATACTATGTCTACAATCCCACCGATAACACAGTGTTTGTTATTCAAAATGGCAAGTTTCTAGAAAGAGAGTTTGTCTCTAAAACAACCAGTGGGAGCGACGTACATCTCGAAGAAATTCGAGAGCCACAAGATGGTACAGAACCACAGATGGAAATTAGAGAAGACTCACAACAAGTTGCTGAGCCTCCTCAAGTAACACAAGGTCCACGAAGATCTGATAGGACACAACATCAGCCTCAGAGATATGGATTTCTGATTACTAAAGGCCGTGATGTGTTGCTCATTGAGCAAAATGAGCCCACTACCTATCGAGAAGCCACAGTGGGACCAAACTCTGAGAAATGGCTAAATGCCATGAAGTTTGAAATGCAATCCATGTACGACAATCAGGTATAGACCTTAGTTGATCCACCTGAAGGTGTAAAAACCATTGGGTGCAAATGGGTTTTCAAGGAGAAAACTGACATGGATGGCAATGTAAATGTCTTTAAGGCACGACTGGTTGCAAAAGGATTCACTCAAACTCATGGCCAAATCAATAGAATCCTTCTTGCCATTGCAGCATATTATGACTATAAAATATGGCAGATGGATGTCAAAACAGCCTTCCTTAATGGAAAGTTGCTTGAGGATGTACACATGACACAACCTAAAGGTTTTATGCATCCAGAGGACTCTGGTAAAATTTGCAAGCTTTAAAGATCTATTTATGGATTGAAACAAGCATCTCAGAGCTGGAATCATCGTTTTGATGAAGTAGTCAAAGAGTTTGGATTCATTCAAAAAATCGATGAACCTTGTGTTTACAAGAAGATTAGTGGGAGCATAGTTGTATTTCTAGTGCTTTATGTAGATGACATCTTACTCATTAGGAATGATATTCCTACCTTACAGAGTGTCAAGTCTTGGTTAGGAAAGTCCTTTTCAATGAAAGACTTAGGTGAAGCCACCTATATCCTAGGAATTAGGATCTATAGGGATAGATCCAAAAGACTTATAGGCCTAAGTCAGAGCACATACATAGACAAGATATTGCATAGGTTCAGTATGCAGGATTCAAAAAGGGGTTACATGCCCATGTTTTATGGCATCCATCTTAGCAAGGATCTGTGTCCTAGTACACCTGATCAGCGAGATTGCATGAGTAAGGTTCCATATGCCTCGGCCATTGGATCTATCATGTATGCCATGTTATGTACTAGACCGGATGTCTTGTTTGCCTTAAGTATGACTAGCAGATACCAACAAGATCCTGGTGAGGGTCATTGGACTGCCATCAAGAATATCCTAAAGTACTTAAGAAGGACTAAGGACTTATTTTTGGTCTATGGTGGATTGGATGATGAGCTCTGCGTAACCGGTTACACAAATGCAAGTTTCCAAACTGACCAAGACGACCTTAAATCGCAATCTGGATATGTATTCCTCCTGAATGGTAGAGCAGTAAGCTGGAAGAGCTCCAAGCAGAGCACTATAGCTGATTCTGCCACAGAAGCTGAGTATATAGCAGCATCAGATGCAGCTAAAGAAGCAGTTTGGATCAAAAAGTTCATTACTGAGCTAGGGGTGGTGCCTACCATCTCAAATCCAATAGATTTGTTCTGTGACAATAGCGGTGCTATTGCACAGGCCAAGGAGCCTAGGTCACATCAAAGGACCAATCATATACTCAGGTGATTTCACCTTATTAGAGAAATTAATGATAGAGGCCGCACTAGTACAAAAAAGGTGATTTAGACCGGCACATTTAAACCGGTTGGAGTAAATGACGTCTAAAAGAAATGCGCGGTGGCATTTACGTAATTATAAAGAGTTTGGGAGACCGGTTATTCTAATAACCGGTCTAAAAAATACAATTTAGACCGGTTGTACACCAACCGGTCTTAAAAGATTAATTTTTAGACCGGTTATTATAATAACCGGTCTAAAAATTAATCTTTTTAAGACCGGTTACTAGAGAACCGGTCTAAAATGAAGCTTTTTAAGACCGGTTCTCTAACAACCGGTCTTAAAAGTGGATTTTAAGACCGGTTGTTAGACAACCGGTCTTAAAAAGCTGATTTTAGACCGGTTAATCTACTTAACCGGTCTTAAATCTTTCCCCAAATTTTAACTCAGCTCCGTGCGCGCCCTCTCCATTTCTGAAATCGAGTCTTGGCTTCTTTCATCCCAATCATTTCTCTTCAATTCTCAGTGCTCAACTCGCCATCCGTTACCTGATCTTTGGAACAATCTAATCCGGCCGGTCGCTGCTCATGGTTGTCGCTGTTGGGTCGCCGCTCATGGTTGTCGCTGTTGGGTCGCCGTCATCGTTTGCTTCTGGTTTTTGAGCTCCATCCGTCGCGACTCAAGGAGGTCTTCGTCTTCATCGTCTTGTTTAAGGTATGCTTTCTCGTCTTCACTTACAACAATGGGAGAGACTGAATGCTTAGAAGAATAGAAGAAAAAATTCCAAGAACTACAGTAAGAAGGAAATCGAAATCCAGGGGAGGTCCTATTCCCTCTCTGTAGATTGTAGAAATTTGTATATCAAAAGGTCATCATAGAAATATTGTCTTATTCCTTATCTTGGTGTCAAGATTTCTAAACCGAAGTCTTTGATATCAGACACTGGTTTCTATGAATTTGCAAAGATGTTCAGGGGACCAGGTGTTGACCTGTCACCTATGTCTGTTAAAATGATAAGGTCGGCTAGATTTTCAGTAGCTATAATGCCGGTTATGAAGCAGATTTACCCCTCTACATAATTACTATATAGAAGGAATTTTGGAAAGTTGCCTCCAGATTTGGAATTCCAGTTGGTGTGTTCGTTTGGTGTTTTTTTTATATACTGGCATGAAATCCTCTGAGATAGAGGGGGGAGTTCATAGATTCAATATTGAGGACTGGAGGGAGTAATTTGTTATCTTTAAAGGTGCAAATATGTTATTTTGCTCCCAAAGTTTTTGCATTCAAAGCCTTGAACTATTTTCTCATGACTGAATATTGGAAGCCATATATGTTTACTTTTGTGTGAATTTTGAAACAGTATAATGTCATGTGGGCCAAAAACTGTGGGTCATGCGAGACAATTTAGGAAGTCTCCGCTCTACACACCAAAGATTGGATTGAATTGAAGCTTTTGAGGGAATGGAGGAAATTTTTACCTTCGTTGAGATATTGTCACATTTTTGTTCTAAATGCATGTAGCTAGCTCATATTTCGGTTGTTGTCTTCTTTTGCTTAATTAACTACCATATACTTCTACTATGCCAACTCAAATACACCAGTGAAAGAAGGCCTCATATGACTTCTTGTCTTTTGACATTGAAGGTGATTACATAGAATCTTCAAGTATTATACAAAGTAGTCCAACGTATCAAAAGAGTGTGGGTACTAGCAGAGCATTAATCTTTGAGAAGCATGTAGCAGAATCAAAGGCTCATGAGATTATTGATCCAAGGAAGCAAGAAATACAAAGAGTTCTTAATATTCCACATACAGGTAATAATTAATTAAGACTGTGTTGTGTATTCTTCTTTTATTCATAACCAATTATTTACCGCTCCATTTAGATTCTAGTGGTTTTTTTTATATTACAGCTCTCAAGTTAATCTTATTTTATTATTCCTAGAACCTCGTCATTTTCTATATTTATTTATTTAGGTGCTGAAACTCGAAAGATATGTGAAATTGTTGAGATGCCCCTGGACCAAGCTAGTCACACGCCCATACATATTATTTAATTTATTTCCTTTTCTTTTTAATTATAGGAGAATTTTGTTAAAGATTTTTATCCTATTTATAGGGAACAAAATGATAGCTAGCTAAACCGTAAACAAAATGAGGAATCTTTTTTAGTCAAGAATCAATGTTTACAAAGAACTAATCAACCCAAGATGATTACTAAACCCTTTCCAATCATTCTGGATAAAGAGGAAGTCTATGCTTTAAAAGATAATCTTCCTCCCTCAGGATTTTTGACTAATATTCTTCTGAATTCAAATTGAGCATGTGACCAAGTGCCGAAATGAGTAGTTGATCCTCAGGAATAATTGTTACCAAACCATAACATTTAGAGTCATTTAATTGCATATGAATAAGATGAGAATTCTTAGGAGGATTAGCATCCTCTATAGTGGCTGGAAAAGACATTCAATGTAAAAGGGGACAGACTATATTGACCAGTCCGGTTAGCAAGCTAGCCCGGGTCTTCCGTATGCAAAACCGAGAAGATTGCATCTGCTGGCATAATTTGAAGCCCATGAGAAGACCTCAGTGCTCGTTTGGCTAACGAGTCTGCCATACTATTGTCGTCTCTGTCAATATATTGGAACTCTACATTCCAGCTCCGTTCCAACATTGCTTTAATCTCTGTAAGCAGCTGCCATTCTTCATGCATATCTGGGATCTCATTTTGAAGTAGGTCGATAACCTCGTAGGAGTCGCACCTAATCAATACTTCTCTGAATGCTCTGCGCATTCTTTCCTTCCCTCTTTTCACATCCATTCCTCATTCCGTCACTCCTTCTCCATTCCACTTTCCCTCATTCCATTTTTTCCTCACACGCTACTCTAAATCACGATCTTCTTTGTTTAATTCTAGTTACACTATGTACTTGGGTGTCATGATTGCATGCTCTCATCATTCTCCTACCTTTTCTAGGGAAAAAGTACAAAACAAAAAAAAGGTGTTGCAATATATGGATCGTTGTTGGATACAAGCTAAACGGACGAGTGTTGAATATGATGTTGGGGTCAAGGGTTTTTTAGACTTTGCAAAAAGAAATGCCGATGATGATAGTGGGATGTTTTATTGCCCTTGTGTAAAATGTTTGAATGAGAAGCTACTAAGTGCTGCAGATATATATACACATTTAATTTGTGAAGGGTTTTGTAAGACGTATGTAGTATGGGTATGGCATGGTGAACAATTAGAAATGCCAAGTGCATCTCAACAGCGGGAAGTGACTTGTGATGATAATGACACGGATATGGATGATCGGATAGAGGATATTATTCGTGATGTAGGAGAAGAGGCTTTTGAACAATCACATGCATATGGTAATATGTGCAGTGATGCTGAGAAGCCGCTATACCCGGGGTGTAAAAAATACCAATTGCTGAATGCTGTATTGAAATTGGTAAACTTGAAAGCACGGCATGGATGGAGCGATAAGAGTTTTTCAGAAATGCTTGAGGCCTTTAAAGATATACTTCCTGATGATAATGTGTTGCCTTGTCGATACTATGATGCTAAGAAAATACTGTGTCCACTAGGGATGAAGTATAAAAAGATCCATGCTTGCCCTAATGATTGCATATTGTATAGAAAAGATCATGAAGAGAAGGAGCAATGTCCGATATGTGAAACTCCGAGGTATAAATCAAATAAGGGCCCTGCAAAAGTGTTGTGGTATCTTCCAATCATTCCAAGGTTCAAGCGCCTGTTTGCTAATGAAATTGATGCCAAAAATTTGAGATGGCATGCAGATGAGCGGATTTCTGATGGAAAGCTTCGACATCTAGCTGATTCTTCTCAATGGCAGAAAATCGATCAATTATTTCCTACCTTAGGTGAAGAACCTAGGAATCTCAGGCTTGGGCTTAGTACAGATGGTATGAATCCTTATGGTAGCCTAAGCAGTATACATAGTTCATGGCCTGTTCTGTTGGTAATTTACAACTTATCTCCTTTGTTATGTATGAAACGAAAGTACATTATGTTGTCTATGTTGATTTCGGGACCAAAGCAACCCAGAAATGACATAGATGTTTATCTAGAACCCTTGATCGAAGACTTGAAAGAGTTGTGGGATAAAGGTGTCGATGTTTTTGATGCGAACAAGAAGGAGACTTTTAATATGCGAGCAATGATCTTTTGTACTATAAATGACTTCCCTGCATATGGGAACTTGTCAGGATATAGCGTTAAAGGCCACAAAGCTTGTCCGATATGTGAAGAAGGCACATGATACCATCAACTTCAACATGGAAGAAAGACGGTTTACCTTGGCCATAGGCGATTTCTAAGACGAAGCCACCCTTATCGTAGATTAAAAAAAGCTTTTTTCGGTAGCCAAGAGTTTGAAGATGCGCCAGAGGCATTGACTGGGGAGGAAATTTATGAAAAGGTGAAATATATCAATACTATGTTTGGTAAGTTATCAAAGAGTAGAAATGAGAAAAATATATGGAAAAAAAGGTCCGTCTTCTTCGATCTTCCATATTGGCGCAATCTTGACGTCAGACACTGTATTGATTTCATGCATGTGGAGAAGAACGTTTGTGATAGTATTGTTGGGACACTGCTCAACATACAAGGAAGTTCTAAGGATGGCGTGAAGGCAAGATTAGACTTGCAAGAAATGGGAATACGAGAAGATTTACATCCAAGGCCATACGGTAATAGAACTTTTTGTCCTCCAGCTGCTCATACTTTGTCTAAGGTTGAGAAAAGAAGCTTTTGTGAGTGTTTACATGGCGCTAAAGTTCCCTCAGGGTATTCTTCAAATTTTAAAAAGCTTGTATCGATTAAAGACTTGAAGTTAATAGGGCTAAAGTCTCATGATTGGCATGTCTTAATGCAACAACTACTCCCAGTAGCTATTCGAGCCATTGCCGAATATGATCTTCAACACATATTGACTAGACTTTGTTTCTTCTTTAATGCCATTTGTTGTAAAGTCATTGACACGGAAAGATTGGAGGAATTGGAAAATGAAGGATATATGATCTTATGCCAGCTTGAGAAGCTTTTTCTTCCGTCCTTTTTTGATATCATGGTACACTTGGTTGTTCATCTAGTGAGGGAGATAAAGTTGTGTGGCCCTATCTATTTCTGGTGGATGTACCCAATCGAAAGAACTATAAAAATACTAAAAGGGTATGTGAAGAACCCCAATCGGCCTGAAGCATCTATTGTTCAAAAATATGTTTCTGAAGAAGCTATGGAATTTTGTCAACATTATTTGTCAAATGTACGACATATTGGCCTTCCTAAACGTCATGATCAAGAAGGGGGTAGACGCGGGGCAACAGTAAAGAGCATAGATGCTGATGAATTGCAACAAGTCCACTTGTACATCTTGAACAATGTTGATGAAGTTCAATATTACATGAATGCCCATAAAGAAATTGTACGGAAACAAAATAGTCGAATGACTGAACAAAGGTTAATCAGGGAGCATAACAGAACTTTCGCACATTGGTTCAAACAAAAGGTTGACGGAGAAGAATGTGTTTCTGATACAATAAATTGGTTATCACGTGGTCCTGAAGTTGATGTCATAAGTTGGACTTCATTTGTGATCAATGGTTATACCTTTTACATGAAGTCCCTAGATGATAAGAGCACCGTCCAGAACAGTGGTGTTGTATTAGTGGCTAAATCTATGCACTTCTCTAGTTCGAAAGATAAGAACCCTCATTGGCTGCCATACCTTATTATGGGGTGATTGAAGAGATTTGGGTGGTTGACTATGTTAAAATTAGATTTCCCATTTTCAAATGTAAGTGGGTTGATGTCAATAATGGTGTGAAGATCGATAGGTTAGGATTTACATTAGTAGATCTGAATAGTAGAAGTTTTGGAGATGAACCTTTCATTATGGCAGATCAGGCGCAACAAGTGTTCTATATCACTGATCAGGCAAATAAAATGTGGTCTGTAGCTCTCCAAGGAAAAAGGGTCGTTGATATTGACGAGAAAAGTCACTCAAATTATGATCTTCTTGAGACTCCTTCTTTTTCCAGGGGTCTACCAGAACTGAACGAAGAAGATGAATCAGATAATGCGCACGGCACAAGAAATGATCATCACGAGGGAATATGGGAGGATATCTCTTTATGATACTACTTCGACCTTAACTAACTAAAGTAATTATGATTATGATTATTATCTGAAGAATATGTTTAGTTATTTTATCGATATAGTCTTCACATGTCATAGCTTAGGATTTATCTTTCTTTATTGTCGTTACAGGCAAATGACGGATCCCCAGCGTCCTAGTGCAGAGGATCAGCCACCTCCTCCACCTCTGAGTCAGCCACCTAGTGCTCAGGAGAGTCAGCCACCTAGTGCTCAGCAGAGTCAGCCAGCTAGTGTTAACCAGGGTGAGCCTAGCAATGCTCCGAGCCAGGGTCGTAGTGAGCGCAGTAGCCAGTCTGTACGGAGGGGTAGACGTGCCACACGGTTGACAGATGTTTCCCTCAGTTGGAGTGCAGGTGAAAAGATACCGATTGAGTTCGATAGACATTGGAAACCAATCGGGCCTAATGCACAACGATATAGGAGTTTCGTCGGCCTCTTTGCACGTAACAAGCCGAGCATCTTGATAGAGGAGTGGAGAAATGTCAATCCAAAGGTGAAGCAGCATATTTGGGACACTATTCAGGTATACAATTCTCTTCTGTATGTAATTAATTATTATCAAATGTCACTTCATTTGTCACTTACTCCATCAATGCATGCATTTCAGCTCACCTACGACGTTCCTCAGAGTGAGATCTTGTACAACAAGACGATGACGTATTGTTATGAGCGCTGGAGCAAGTTTAAGACAAGTCTGACCAATAATTACATTCATATTGAGGTGAAAGATGGTCAGCCTCGTCCTAATCCGTGCAGCACGTATACATTTCTTGATCAAGCGACTTGGCAAGAATTTGTTAGGCTTCGGACTACTCCTGAATCTTTGGTTAGTTGACTTATTTTTCATTTTATTTACTTAGCAATTATCTTAATTGATTATAACACTTTCCTTTTATATCATTTCTTATTCGCAGGCAAAAAGGCAAAAAGCACAAGAGAGTGGTAGAAAGAATGATTGCCCTCATACAATGTCTCGTGGGGGTTATGCAAAGGCTGAAAGAGACTTGTTAGCGGCCAAATGGAAGAGATTGGAAGAAGCATCTCAATCTAATCCTTCTGTTCTTCTTTCTCCGCCATCTCCGATTCGTCGAGAAGAAAAATGGCAATTTGCCCACCAAAAGAGGAGTGGGACTTATACGAGTGAACAATCTTGTATAGTTGGTGAAAGAATTGTAAGTATATATCGTTATTGTAATTCATTACATAAGAAACGTACATTATTACTTATGTTTGTTATTTTGTATTATGTTACAGGATGAACTTAGAAAACAACAAGCTGAGGGCTCTTTTAAGTCGGAGGGTAGGAATGACATCCTCATAGTTGCTACTGGCAAACACGAGCATCTAGGCCGTGTCCGGGGAGTTGGAGGAGGGGTAGGGATACGGGATTTCTTTGGAGCCCCCGTATATCATTCCTCAAACATCGTGACTAGGGAGGAATTGGAGACTATGTTGGCCATTGCAAGAGCAGAAGCAAAGGCCGAGGCTGAAGCATCTTTTGATGCACTATTAGAGACCCGGTTGAGCAAGATGAAAGAGGAAATGATAGTGTTTATGAGCTCAAGACAAGATACCAGTGCTCCCCAGCCACAATCGATTGATCCTAATAAGCAGAGCACTAAAGGTAGTTGTTGCAACATCGGGCAGTCATCAGAGGGTCCTAACCCGCAAATTACTGAGCTTTGTGATCTTTTTGTCGAGGATCCTCTGAGACGGTTAGTTGCATGGGGTAATGTGCATAACCTGGGATCAACTGTCCACTACCGACAAATGGAAGGTGATAAAGTCTGGGTGTCAGTTGACGAGGTGATTATTGCGGATGCACCTGTCCCTATCCCTTCTGATAAATTCAAGATCGTTAGCGATGTCTTGGGCACATTCATCTTGTGGCCAACGAACCTTGTTTCTGGTCGAGCCGAGGATAGTCCGATCAAAGCCCCACCAAGTCCAGCTCCCTTCACTCAGCAAGAAGTTTCACAGCCTCCATTGAATATCATGCAGCAAGTGATTCTGATGGCATATGATACATCCTTCCAAACAAGAGAGTGGCCTACGGATTCAGTTGTTGGACAGTCAGGAGTGACATGCTATCTTGAGAGGGATGATTTGATGTCCCTGGTAGCTCCTGGACAAAATCTTACGATTGGGATTGTCCAATTGTTCGTAATGTAAGTAGCTTCTGCAATTCAAAGTACGTAAATATTTTAAAAGTTTCACCGTTTACCTTTTATTTATGTGCTTGCGTTATTGTAGGTACATGCATCGTAGGTTGGTCTCCTGTAATATCCCGAATTCTGAGACTTAAGGCTAGAGAATAAGCCTGAGATTAGTGGATTGCTAAGCCCCAGTTTAGCAAGATCCCAAATTGTGATTAAGGGTTAATGACTCCAAAAGTGGATGTGGTTAGTGATGAATAAACCCTTTTGGAGATTATGGTGTGATTTGGAACCCGATGTGATTCGTATGAGTTGTGAGCAGCGCCGAAACCCTGTATTTAAGTTCAATTATGGATTAACATCTAAATTGACTTAAAATAGAGGGGAGGGCGCATTGTGGAAGAAAAGGAATGATATGGTGTGTTTGGTGGTGATTCAAGAGGAATTGCCGTAATCAGGGGCAAAACGGTAAAGTTACCGACCAATTGGTCAGTTACCGAAGAGAAAACTCATTGGTAACTTCAAGATCAATGGTTAGGATTGATTTGTGCAAAAGATCAAGAGGTGGAATCATGTGTGTGTGTGCCTATGTGAACTCATGAGAGATGTGATAAGGGTGTGACACTTGGCACAATTTGAGCCCTTGGATTTGGTCAAAGATTTCAACTCATTTTCCCTCTTTCCTCTCTTTATTTGGACGGTTTTTTTGGCCCTAAGCATCTGATCATCATCTTCATCTCTCTCTTGTTCTCCATTTTCGCCAAGAGCAAGGTGGAAAGAGAAAAGAATAAGGTGAGATTTGACTTGTTTCTTGTCCTCTAATGCTTAAACACCTTTCTTTAATATTGTTCATAGTGATGAGAGCTTCATTGCTATGGTTTTAGATTCTTGATTGAAGGTGTTTGATGGCTTGAGGAAATTTGGAAAGATGAAGAATCAAAGAATTGGTTTGGGAAAGAGGAAGAGGTGAGTATTTGAAGCATTTTGACCTAAGTTTTGTGATTTGTGGATGAGTATTGTGAATTTTGGTTTTTGCCCTGATTTTGGTGGAATTTTGAAATGCATGAATTGTCATGTGTTTTGTTGTAAATGGTGAATTGTGGTTAAATTGATACCATAATGTGTTTTGGTGTCATTGGAATTGATTTGAGAACTTGGAATAAAAAGAATGGCAATGTGGTATTTGTGTTGTGATTTGTGATGACATGTTGTGAATATTGGTAAAACATGTCAATATAATGTGAATTTGGTTGATTTGGTATTTCCAATGGATTCCTTGTGAAATTTTGTGTGAGAATGATGTTTGATATGAAAATGAAACCATTGGAAGCCAAATTGCAAAAACTGGAATTCTGTCTTTTGAGGTTCTGTTCTGGGCAGTCAGTTTGTGTGAGCGTTTTGAATGGGCAAATGGTCTCTAAAAATTATGAACCTTTCCAGTCTTGAAGTTCACATCTTAAGCTTCAAAATGGACATATAAATTGTGCCATTTCGTTTTGTGAACTGGGATTTATGTTTCCCCAAAGTTTGAGGACGAAACTGGATTCTGTTTTGGAGCAATGTTGGATTTTGTGTAAATCTGGATTTTTGTGGTGATTTCTGGTAATGAGACATATTTTTCCCATAAAGGGGACTTGAATATCTTTCAATGGGCTTTGGAATAACCTTTTTTCATGTTTTCTAGAGCAAGTTATGAATTTTTGAAGTTTCCTTGGCTGCAGCCAAAATTCTGGCTCCAGCGCAAAACTTTCTGTGTGTGTCCTGGTCGCAGCCAGAAATTCTTGGCTGCAGCCAAAATGTTTCTGTGACGTTTTTAGCCATTTTTGGCTGCAGCCAGAGAATTCTTGGCTGCAGCCAGAACCCAATTTTCAGCAATTTGTGATTTTGAAAGGTGATTTCCAACCTAGTACGTCCCAATCCTTTAGGCTTTCGTTGAGCTTATTTTAGCCACCAAAAGGGTGTGAATGGTAACCAACTTTAAGTGATATAAAAGTAAGGATTTGGAATTGAGATTGACCCTATATCCTTGATTTGGTTTATAGGGTTCAGTATTCGTTTGGATCGCGAGTAAACGGAGCTAGAGCATACGTGGAAAGAAAAGGGTAGGGAACTTACCTCTCTTGCATGCTTTGATATTTGTGTTTGTGTATTGATGCATGTATTGCTTTGCTGGATTATGTGAAACATGTATGAATGATTGTAGCTCTGTTTCTAGTTATGCTATGGCCATGAGTATATTGTTGAAACATTGAGCACGCAGATATGTCATTGTGTGAATATGAGTTATGTATTGCAAGCATGTCTTGCATTAAACACATATCATACATGCATATAGGTATCTATTTCCTACTGAGATTCTCTCGAATCTCACCCTCCCCTACCAACATTTTAGACAGGGTAGGTGGATCGAGGATGGAGGCAAGCAACCAGGGGCGACGAGGCTTCCTTTGGGATATTTGAGTTGGTAGTTGGTTATCATAGTTGGGAGTATTATGTATATTTGGATTTAGATTTGGATATGTACGGATTGGAATATGTTTGGATATGATATTTGTAGATGTATTTGAGAGGATTTGTGTAATCCCCATGTTGAAATTGTAAAGGGCGAATGTGCCCTATGAATTCTATGTAAAGGTATGAACCCGGGGGTTGCCGGGAAGTTATTGTTATACACTCTGATATTTGTTTAAATGTGATATTCCGCGTGATGTAATTGTATTCGAAATTGAATATGAGACCAGGTTAATTAGATTTCGAAAGTGATTTGTGAAAACCCTATCGTGAAGATGTGAATTTAAATAAGTTTTGTTCTTATTGGTCTCTAATTTCATTTTTATTTTGTATTTCGGATATAATTACGGAAGGGGGTTACATTTTGGTATCAGAGCTGCAGTTCCTGGCAAGTAAAGGATTTGCTAGGATAATGGCAATAGTTGTTGCCTTAAGTCATAGAGAATGACTTTGTTTGTTTGTGGTATACACATTTAGGTCCCTGCTGGTTGTGGATATATGTGATTTGTGGACTGTGTATACATTATTTGATTATCAGGGAGTGGTAAATCATTATGGAATCGAAAGATATAATGGTTTGCCTGAGAAATAGATGTGTAGATTCAGAGGTGGAGGTAATCAGACCCATTGTCTGATTAGAGAATTAAGGAAAATGATTTCCTAGATGTGTGATATTGAGATTCTAGGTATCGTGACTAACCTAGATATTGGGTGAGAAACCTAAGGTGGTATGATGTTACATGTAGTGATATCATATTGAGCTTGTTTGTGTAAAGGCCTTAAGACTTAGGGGACCGATGTGCCTTAGGCTGGCAGAGATATCTGGATTTGTATAGGAGTTGTGATGCTCCGTAGAAATGAGGGAAGTGATTTCCCGGTTCAACTAAGGTTGAGGTTTGGATAGATGAGCTGTGATCCAAGGATCAGACGCCATAGCTGGGCTGATTCTTAGGAATTCAAAATGATCTGAGGATGGTTTTGATAGCACCATGAATAGTTACGAGATATGGTCTCAAGGTTGAGACAAAGAATGGGATGTGTAAATGGCTTCTGAGTTCTCGTTACAATGATACCTTCATTTTGAGACAACCAACTGGAAAGAGCTATCTACGAAGGATTCAAATTGGAAAGGGCTACCTGCGGAGAGTTCTGATAGGAAAGGGCTACCTATGAGGAAATCTGATCACAAAGGGCTACCTACGGAGAGTATTGTACCGTAGTGTGGAGCCACCGTGACGACAACCCTAGCGTGCAGCCGCCTTGATGGCGAACCGTGGAGTGCAGCCACCATGATGTTGAATCGTATATTAGCACTGCGGAAGTGTTGGCTCTCAATGATGGTATATTGCAATGAATCCCACAGTGAATGGGTATTCTGAAGATAAGAAGTCATATGGATCTGAATGATTCAATTTGAATCGGGCCAAGGTCTGGCACAGATAAATATATGTTGTGAATGTTGTCAGTTGTAGTGGGAGATTCCTATGGGACTCCTGTTAAATCAACTTGACATTGTGAAAGCACAAATAAGGAGAAAGACCTCAGAGTGTGCAGCGGAAGCGTGTGAATGTGATGTTTAAGAATTGTGTTGAGCAGAAGCTCGAGTTTGCAAAAAGTGCAATATGTTAGTGATGACTTCGGGAAGTAAAACTTCGAAGTCCAGATTAATCTGTGAGAAGGGGTCTTGAAGGATCCCAGTATGTGAAAAGAATTCGTGATGTTGAAGGTGAAGTTGTTAATATGCTTGGTTCTAGCTTGTTACGATTGTGCACTGTGAGTCCATCTCCCCGGTTGGGCCGGATCGGTTTGGTCTGGTGGGCTGCGCCTGGTAGGCATAGGCTCAGGATGTGACTAATATTTGTGAGTCTCTCACCTGCGGCCACATGGGGTGATTCCTATGGCGGAGGACCGTGCCTTCGGTGTCACACCCCACCGCCGTCTCACCCCACTGGGCCACAACGGTTGGTGCCCTCTCCCACCAACCGGGTGCGGAGAGGCTGGGTACACTACGTCGACCCAGGACTCACAAGAGTCCCTCGCTCCCCAAGCGAGATTTTTCGCCTCCGTGGGAATCGAAGCCACTACCTGGGGGTAAGTAGCGCCTCAATGCATTCCCACTACCACTTGAGCTACTTAGCTCAAGTGGTAGTGGGAATGCATTGAGGCGCTACTTACCCCCAGGTAGTGGCTTCGATTCCCACGGAGGCGAAAAATATCGCTTGGGGAGAGAGGGACTCTTGTGAGTCCTGGGTCGACGTAGTGTACCCAGCCTCTCCGCACCCGGTTGGTGGGAGAGGGCACCAACCGTTGTGGCCCGATGGGGTGAGACGGCGGTGGGGTGTGACAATAAAAAGGCGCCTTTTTATTGTCACACCCCACCGCCATCTCACCCCATCGGGCCACAACGGTTGGTGCCCTCTCCCACCAACCGGGTGCGGAGAGGCTGGGTACACTACGTCGACCCAGGACTCACAAGAGTCCCTCGCTCCCCAAGCGAGATTTTTCGCCTCCGTGGGAATCGAAGCCACTACCTGGGGGTAAGTAGCGCCTCAATGCATTCCCACTACCACTTGAGCTACTAGCTCAAGTGGTAGTGGGAATGCATTGAGGCGCTACTTACCCCCAGGTAGTGGCTTCGATTCCCACTGAGGCGAAAAATCTCGCTTGGGGAGCGAGGGACTCTTGTGAGTCCTGGGTAGACGTAGTGTACCCAGCCTCTCCACACCCGGTGGTGGGAGAGGGCACCAACCGTTGTGGCCCGGTGGGGTGAGGCGGCGGTGGGGTGTGACATTCGGGGCGGTGGTGATACGGGGGACAGGCTATTTGTGAAGGCCGACGGGCCGATTGTGAAAACCGGATAGCTGTATGAGCTATAAGGCTATGTGTATGCACTGCCATGCCAACAGTCCCTGAGTAGCTAACAACGGTTCGGGTCAAGACTGTGTGTCTTCCTGGCGGAGAAAGGGGATGAGGGTGGAGTGTGATGTGGAAGCTGAAAGGCTATGTGTGAGCACCGCTTCGCCAATAGTCCCTAAGTAGCTAACAACAGTTCGGGTAAAGACTGTGTGTCTTCCCAGCGGAGAAAGGGGATGAGGGTATGGTGTGATTATGGATCTGCTATTGTGAGCCTGAATGGCTATATGGGTGCACTGCCACGTCAATAGTCCCTGAGTAGCTAACAATGGTTCGGGTTAAGACTGTGTGTCTTTCTGGCGGAGAAAGGGGATGAGAGTGGGGTGTGATTGTTTATCTGTGACAATTGTGGATAAGCTGGGAATGGGGTATAGTTGTGTAGTAGAGCAGAACTAATTCAACTGATGGCTAATTCGACTACATGATTGTGGGTTCTCTATTCTGAGGGCACTACCCTGGCATGGCCAGCAAGGCTAGCCACCACGTTGGTTGCACTAGTATTGACCTAAGGCCGAAAGGCGGTGCGTAAAATTAGAATCTGCAATGTACATTTGATAAAGAAGTGGATTTTCTTGTGAGTCCTGGGTGAAATGTGAGTAACCCAGCCACCACGCGGGGAATCCCCAGTAGGGGGTAAAACTGGGGTGGGCACCACCGGCACGGGGCATCCCTAGAGGGGGTAAAACTGGGGTGGGTGTGACAATAAAAGGCGCCTGGATAGAAGAGACTGAGACTCTAGGTGGGCCATTATGGAAGGGTGCTTCGGATAGAAGAGATTGAGATTCCGGAGTGACTTAATGCGATTGTGGTTGATACCAAAAGTCCCAGTTACCACTAGTGGAGTTACTGGTGGGTGTACGGGTGAGGGCAAAGCTATGAAAGTGGATATAGCAGAAGCTGAATGTTTGTGTATACAGCTGAGGCTGTCGTTTGATGTCTTGAGGTTGTGGTGTTTACTCCCGGAAGGGGTAACCAGATTGAGTTAAGCAGAGTGGTGGCCTATGCTGCCTAACTGCCAAAATCTTATGATATGGCTCATGATTTAGAGCCTCCGACCTTATGGTTATGTGATGGTGGTTTTGTGGCAATCGTATGTGGAGGCGATTGCATTTGTTGGCAAATGTATGGTGATTGTGTTTGTGCGGCAATCGTGAAATGGGCCGATTGCAATTTGTGGCAACTGAGTTACATTCATTGTTTGAGATTCTTGCGAGAATCGGATTTGTGGATTATCGGTTGTGTGTGGGTGATCTAGAGGAGACCATCCAATGTGACATGAATTGTGAAACGGAAGCTGTAACCCCCTGCCTTAAATAGCGTAATTATAATTCGATATTACGTAATTAAATTGGTTTAGAGACCGTCGAATAGTTCAAAACTCATTTAGAACTCCCTGTGAAGTAGGGACTTTATAAAATTTTCAAAACTTCTTTCCTATTCCGGTCTCAAGTTCAATTATCGAATATAATCACCTGTGCAGTTAATTCACATTCATTCATATCAGAATATCTAATAGCAATCCCGGCAACCCCCGGGTTCCATTCATACACAAAAAGGGTTTACAACCTCCATATAGGGGACTACACAACTACGTTCAACTATTCTTTACAACCAACATAATATACAGACACCCTGTCCAACAGGTTTAACCAACATAACCAAAATAAATGTCCCTACAGGATTCTAACCGCTCCGGGTCGTACGCTTCTCCTTAGAGCCACTCGCCCTGTCTGAAAGGTTAGTTAAAGGAAAGAATGAGATTCAAGAGAATCCCAGTAGTAACAAAACATTTATACCACACATAAGCACACAGCATGTAAGCAAATCATCATACAGCAGCAGCACCACAAATCACACTCCACCCTCATCCCCTTTCTCCGCCGGGAAGGCACACCGCCTAACCCGAACCGTTGTTAGCTACTCAGGGACTATTGGCGTGGCAGTGCATACATATAGCCTTATAGCCCATACAGCTATTCGGCTTTCACAAATGGCCCGTCGGCCTCCACAAAAAGCCTTTCGGCTCACATAATCACATATATCACACCTCATCCTCATCCCCTTTCTCCGCCGGGAAGGCACACCGCCCTAACCCGAACCGTTGTTAGATACTCAGGGACTATTGGAATGACAGTGCTAACACAAATCCATAGATGTCGCAGCATACGAATTCATTACAAATCAACGATATAACATACATACAATGCATCATATATGGTACAAAAGAAAAGTCACTACCTCGTTCCTTTCTGACGTTCGCTGGCGTAGTTGGCTCACGAGGGCGGCAAATATCGAATCCTACAATTCCAAATTCACTATTTAGACACTTCCATAGTGTTACTTAGGGTTATATGAGTCTATAATGAAAATTTACAAAAATACCCCCGGGGACCCGGCCTGGGCCCGCCATACCCGGACCGGCTGTACTTTTCTTGAAATTTTGACATGGGCTATCCTGACATATTTTCGCCCAAGGAATCCATTTCCGGACTCGGAATTATCAAATTCAATGTTAAATTACAAAATTGCCCTTGGCAGCCCTACTTTTAGGGTTTTAGGGGTGTTTCCGTAATTATGCTTTCTCGGCCTTTTTTGAAAAAGTGCCCAACTGTAACCCCACCTAATTTTCGTCCCTGAACTCAATGGAACCATCAAATCATTGAAAATCCAACTCTAAGACCCATTTCTAGGGCTGGCCGAAATTTATGAGTTCTCCAGGGAAAATCGGGGTTTTACGATTTCGGCTCCGTAAACGCGTCCCTTTCTACTCCTAACCACTTTATTAACCATTACATTAGGTTACAACTAACATTAAGTCCCAATTTGGGCAGCATAACCCCTAGGCCACATCATTTCCAAACTTTAAAACCAATGGCAATCCGGCGAAATTTCACCGATTAAATTGCCCACAGCAGCCAGAATAAGCAATATACGAAAGTTTGGAAGTTACCTCAAGCTCCCACAAGATTTTCCCAAATATTGCTGAAAACCCTAAGTGCTCAACAACAGATTTTGAGCTTCCAAACCTTAAAGAACAAAGAGGAGTAGCTTAGGATCGGAGTTACACGCGTTAGAAGCTAAATCGTCGGAGAAATCGGCTTACCTTGTGATTTTTCTTCTCCTTTCTCTCTCTACAAACCTCAACGTTCTCACTCCTCATTCAGCTGCTGTGTGCGACAGAAATGAGATGAGGAAGATGATAACATATGTAATTCCATGCTGACATCATCTTTTAATGAGATGATGTCATAATTCCCATTTTCGGATTTTCTGGCAGATTTTCTGCCCGAACTTTGAAAAATCATCACTAATTTTAGAAAAATTGAAATGAGGTGATTCCAAAGCCAAATGAAAGGTATTTAAGTCCTCTTTATAGGAAAAATATGGACCATTACTAAAAATCACCACACAATTCCAGAATTACATAAAACTCATCACTGCCCCAAAACAGAGTTCAGTTTCCATCCCAAACTTTGGACAGTTATATCTCCTAGTTCACAAAGCAAAATGGAACAAATTATATGTCCATTTTGAAGCTTGAGATGTGAAATATAAGACTGGAAAATTTCAGAATTTTTAGATACCATTTGGTCATTAAAAACGTTCACACAACCGGACTGCCCAGAATAGAATTTCACTGGACAGAATTTTAGATTTTGCATCTTTGCTTCCATTGGTTCCATTTTCATACCAAACATCATTCCCACATAAATTTTCACAAGGAAGCCAATGGAATCATTAAAATATCCAAATTCCCATCACACATTCTCCAAAAGTGTTTATTCAACAATAATTATATCCACTTTTAAAGTCATTAGCCCTTAATCACTTTTTGGGATATTACAGAAGCTGTTGTGAAGAAGCATCCGTAGTTTGTGGATTAAGTGGTTTGACAAATTTCGAGGACGAAATTTATTGAACGGGGGGAGAAATGTAATATCCCGAATTCTGAGACTTAAGGCTAGAGAATAAGCCTGAGATTAGTGGATTGCTAAGCCCCGGTTTAGCAAGATCCCAAATTGTGATTAAGGGTTAATGACTCCAAAAGTGGATGTGGTTAGTGATGAATAAACCCTTTTGGAGATTATGGTGTGATTTGGAACCCGATGTGATTCGTATGAGTTGTGAGCAGCGCCGAAACCCTGTATTTAAGTTCAATTATGGATTAACATCTAAATTGACTTAAAATAGAGGGGAGGGCGCATTGTGGAAGAAAAGGAATGATATGGTGTGTTTGGTGGTGATTCAAGAGGAATTGCCGTAATCAGGGGCAAAACGGTAAAGTTACCGACCAATTGGTCAATTACCGAAGAGAAAACTCATTGGTAACTTCAAGATCAATGGTTAGGATTGATTTGTGCAAAAGATCAAGAGGTGGAATCATGTGTGTGTGTGCCTATGTGAACTCATGAGAGATGTGATAAGGGTGTGACACTTGGCACAATTTGAGCCCTTGGATTTGGTCAAAGATTTCAACTCATTTTCCCTCTTTCCTCTCTTTATTTGGACGGTTTTTTTGGCCCTAAGCATCTGATCATCATCTTCATCTCTCTCTTGTTCTCCATTTTCGCCAAGAGCAAGGTGGAAAGAGAAAAGAATAAGGTGAGATTTGACTTGTTTCTTGTCCTCTAATGCTTAAACACCTTTCTTTAATATTGTTCATAGTGATGAGAGCTTCATTGCTATGGTTTTAGATTCTTGATTGAAGGTGTTTGATGGCTTGAGGAAATTTGGAAAGATGAAGAATCAAAGAATTGGTTTGGGAAAGAGGAAGAGGTGAGTATTTGAAGCATTTTGACCTAAGTTTTGTGATTTATGGATGAGTATTGTGAATTTTGGTTTTTGCCCTGATTTTGGTGGAATTGTGAAATGCATGAATTGTCATGTGTTTTGTGTTGTAAATGGTGAATTGTGGTTAAATTGATACCATAATGTGTTTTGGTGTCATTGGAATTGATTTGAGAACTTGGAATGAAAAGAATGGCAAAGTGGTATTTGTGTTGTGATTTGTGATGACATGTTGTGAATGTTGGTAAAACATGTCAATATAATGTGAATTTGGTTGATTTGGTATTTCCAATGGATTCCTTGTGAAATTTTGTGTGAGAATGATGTTTGATATGAAAATGAAACCATTGGAAGCCAAATTGCAAAAACTGGAATTCTGTCTTTTGAGGTTCTGTTCTGGGCAGTCAGTGAGTGTGAGCGTTTTGAATGGGCAAATGGTCTCTAACAATTATGAAACTTTCCAGTCTTGAAGTTCACATCGTAAGCTTCAAAATGGATATATAAAGTGTGCCATTTCGTTTTGTGAACTGGGATTTATGTTTGCCCAAAGTTTGAGGACGAAACTGGATTCTGTTTTGGAGCAATGTTGGATTTTGTGTAAATCTGGATTTGTGTGGTGATTTCTGGTAATGAGACATATTTTTCCCATAAAGGGGACTTGAATATCTTTCAATGGGCTTTGGAATCACCTTTTTTCATGTTTTCTAGAGCAAGTTATGAATTTTTGAAGTTTCCTTGGCTGCAGCCAAAATTCTGGCTCCAGCGCAAAACTTTCTGTGTGTGTCCTGGCTGTAGCCAGAAATTCTTGGCTGTAGCCAAAATGTTTCTGTGACGTTTTTAGCCATTTTTGGCTGCAGCCAGAGAATTCTTGGCTGCAGCCAGAACCCAATTTTCAGCAATTTGTGATTTTGAAAGGTGATTTCCAACCTAGTACGTCCCAATCCTTTAGGCTTTCGTTGAGCTTATTTTAGCCACCAAAAGGGTGTGAATGGTAACCAACTTTAAGTGATATAAAAGTAAGGATTTCGAATTGAGATTGACCCTATATCCTTGATTTGGTTTATAGGGTTCAGTATTCATTTGGATCGCGAGTAAACGGAGCTGGAGCATACGTGGAAAGAAAAGGGTAGGGAACTTACCTCTCTTGCATGCTTTGATATTTGTGTTTGTGTATTGATGCATGTATTGCTTTGCTGGATTATGTGAAACATGTATGAATGATTGTAGCTCTGTTTCTAGTTATGCTATGGCCATGAGTATATTGTTGAAACATTGAGCACGCAGATATGTCATTGTGTGAATATGAGTTATGTATTGCAAGCATGTCATGCATTAAACACATATCATACATGCATATAGGTATCTATTTCCTACTGAGATTCTCTCGAATCTCACCCTCCCCTACCAACATTTTAGACAGGGTAGGTGGATCGAGGATGGAGGCAAGCAACCAGGGGCGACGAGGCTTCCTTCGGGATATTTTGAGTTGGTAGTTGGTTATCATAGTTGGGAGTATTATGTATATTTGGATTTAGATTTGGATATGTACGGATTGGAATATGTTTGGATATGATATTTGTAGATGTATTTGAGAGGATTTGTGTAATCCCCATGTTGAAATTGTAAAGGGCGAATGTGCCCTATGAATTCTATGTAAAGGTATGAACCCGGGGGTTGCCGGGAAGTTATTGTTATACACTCTGATATTTGTTTAAATGTGATATTCCGCGTGATGTAATTGTATTCGAAATTGAATATGAGACCAGGTTAATTAGATTTCGAAAGTGATTTGTGAAAACCCTATCGTGAAGATGAGAATTTAAATAAGTTTTGTTCTTATTGGTCTCTAATTTCATTTTTATTTTGTATTTCGGATATAATTACGGAAGGGGGTTACATCTCCTCTGGCAAAAGCAAAAAATTTGTATTCTTATGCCCCCATCACATCCAAGAGAAAGGGACCACTGCTGCTACTAGACATACATACTTGTCAGAGAGGCTTAGTGAAACTGGAACTGAGTGTTTCTTGGCTCCATATGTGCATAGGTAAGAAACAAATTGATATTTTATAATTTATATAATGTTTTATGTTTGCTTAATATTCTTCTATTTTTTTCAGTGATCATTGGCAGTTGCTTCTTCTATGCAAGAGTAGTTACACTGTCATCCTCTTATGTTCCCTCCACTTCAAACCAGGGAATGATTTGAAAAAGACCATTAATTCGTTAGTTTTCTTGCATTCTTACCTTTTGTATGCAAAGTTTATGGAATTTGTGTAAAACCAATAACCTTTGTCATTGTGATGATCATAGGTCTATGCGGACATTCCTACATAGTGCTTGTGGTAAGCATGTTCGTGATTTAAAGGACCCTACATGGATCATGCCAAAGGTTAGTACATATGGATTAACATTTGTTTAAAGAATGTAATAAGTCATGCCTTTATATTTGTTTTAATGATATCATGTTTTTTCTCAGAGCCGTCGGCAACCAAAGGGGTCCAACTTATATGGTTTTTATGTTTTGAGACACATTTACAATATTATCACTCTAGGCACGACTGATTTTACTCAAGAGGTAAATTTATATTTCAGTACTTTTGTTTTACTTTATTGTTTTTAAGTTACTAAGTCAATGTTTCGTCTGGTTTTGGTGTTACAAATGTTTGATCTTGCTGATCCCTTTCCTGAAGAAGATATTGATTTCATTCGCACATGTTGTGCTGAATTCATCCATGAGCTATTACAAAAATAGTGAGTTTTTGAATCCAATGTTACATTGTACATTATTTTATTTCATTCTACATGTATTTGGCTCTGATTTGTTTGTTTTATTTTATTTTTGTGATTGCTTGGTTTCATTTATTTGAAGCAATTTTTGTTATATGATCTTGTCTTCTATAATGTGAAAATGTTTGTTTCTTCTCACGGACTGTTTCATTCCTTATGTATTATCTCTCTCTCTCTCACCCTCTGTTCCACAAAATTGCATTCTGTGTGCATCACAATGCTTCAATAGTTGTATTGATGATATAAGCGATTTCTTTCCTAGCAGAGAGAAATTAACATGTTCTAATTTTGATGCGTAATGAATGAAGTGAGTGAATTGGTGATATATGCAGGGATTATGGATTCTTCATATTCGTCAAAGGGAAAGAAGAAGGGCTTGGCAGATCAAGCAGCTTATGCAATGCAATATGGTTCTGATGACAATAACAATGGACCAAAGGGCATGTTCATTTCTTTGCATATATGTTCATTGCTTTTGTTTTACTCCTGTCATTTGGTCATCCTTATTGTCTAATTGCAAATGAATCATCAATAACTGACTTTACTGGCTTGTATGAACATTAATTTGTTGCTGCTATAGACTGGTGCTTTTGAATTTTGAAATTCAAAAGTGATTGTTATTATGTACTGCTGTTTAAAATTGGAGCATTCTGTGCGTGTACATATAATAAAAGGGACGTTTTAAAAAAAAGAAGTTTTAAGACCGGTTGTAGTCACAAACGGTCTTAAAAAGTACTTTAAGACCGGTTGTGGGAACAACCGGTCTTAAAGTACTTTTTAAGACCCGTTGTGACTACAACCGGTCTTAAAACTTCTTTTTTTTCTTCTAAAAAACGCCCCTTTTATTTAGATCGGTTGTGGGAACAACCGGTCTTAAAAGTCACACTTTTAATACCGGTTGTACCCACAACCGGTCTTAAATTAAGACCAGTTGTGGGTACAACCGGTCTTAAAAGTGTGACTTTTAAGACCGGTCATAACAACCGGTCTAAAAAATAACAGACTTTTTAGACCTGCTGTATCAAGACCTAATACAGAACCGGTCTAAAAAGTCATTTTTAACCGGTCTTAAAAGTCATTTTTCTACTAGTAGGTGATATAAAGATATGCAAAGTAGCAGGAGAAGATAATGTTGCTGATCCTCTTACTAAACTACTTGCACAGGCAAAGCATGAGCGTCATGTTAGGGCAATGGGAATTAGGCAAATTAATGATTCCACCTAGGGCAAGTGGGAGGATGTTGGAAATTGTGCCCTAAGGGCCAATCATTGTACTTTGAACATTATTATTTTTATGAAATTTCTCCATTCTGTTATCATATTATTTTCATGTTAATTGTGATAATTGTATCCTTGGATAATTCATAAAGATTGTCCTAAAATGTCCCTGGTACGTCATCTATGCGAGAGCAGAGATGAAACAAGACCAATATGACTTTGATAAGATATGAAGATACGAATTAAAGTCTTAGGCACTTGTAAGAGTACAAGGTGTTGGATCGACCCACTATGAGAAAGCTACATGGATCAACTCATAAGCTTTTCTCATGTATAACCACGTCACAATGCCCTTAGACTTGAGGTCATCATGGATTCCTACATGAGAGTTTCTAAGCTTTGAACTAGTCAAAAGTCACTTTTGACCGGGTGATGATAAAGGCTACGATCGGGCTCAATGGATTTTCATGCAGAGGAATATGAATGATCAAGATGGAATTTGTCCCTCACATTAGTAGAGAGATATTACTGGGCCCCTCGATGAGTGAGTTTGAGAAATGTATGGCCATACTATGATGAAAGGAGTTTCTGTCTCTGTTATCAGGCTACTCATGAATCGTGAAAGTAATGGTCAGGAATAAGAGGATGACATTATCCAGGCCTTATCCTTGATCGATATATCGTGTGACAAAAGGGACGTGACATGGTTGTATGATAGGTTGCATCGTGATAACGATCCTTATATGAATTAGGTAGTCCAAATGTCTTGCTAGAGGCCGCTTGCGACTTTTGGGTTAGTATAGTTATTGACCCACTGCCAACTTCGTATGGGCCTACAGGGTCACATACAAGAATGGCCCAACACGAGATAATGTTTAATTTAGGGTGGATGAATTTTATATTTATATATATATATGTATATAAAATATAAAATTCATTAATAATATTATATAGATATATATATTTTCGAAATATATATCTTATATATATATGTATATATATTATATGATATTATTATATTGTGTTAGTTTTAAATTTAATTTATTAAGATATATTAAATTTAATAGCTAACATGATAGAGATATAGTATCTCAGATTTAATTTATGAAGATAAATTAAATCTAATGGCTCTTTATTTGGATTAAATAAATAGGTTAAATTAAAACTGTTGGACAGATTTAATTTAAAATGAATTTATTTAATTAGCTCATCAAGATAATTAATTGTTAATTAATTTCGAAATCAATGATGATTAATTTTGAAATTTGAAAATAGCCCTCATAGGTTATAAACTTGATAGAGCAGATATATTCATACGCATATGAGAATTGAGAGCCGCAAGTGAAACCCTAGGAGACATTAGAGGTGCTAGCACGCAGTCTCGGTTGGAAAGCATTCTTATGGATACCGGTAGAGGGAGCGGACCTGACGTGTTGGCTCCTAGAGATCGTGAAAACTCTGAATCATCAAAAAGGTATGAATCCTTCCAACTTGGTTTAAACGCCGTTGATAGATCCTCGATTAGGATCGGTGAAAATTTTTAAAAATTCTTCCGCTGTGCCTACCGATCCTAACACTCCTACCATCATCTCATAGCTGTGGATGTAACCGTTATCTTATTCTCATATCAACAAGGTCTAGTCTCGCACTAATCCCATCGTTAGTCTTCCCTGGAATGTGCAAAAGCGTGCTGACAAGGCTATCACAAATGTTTTTCTCTACGTGTATCACATCAATACTGTGTCTCACGTCAAGACTACGGCAATATGGAAGATCAAAGAAAATTTATCTCTTCTTCCATATGTTCTTCTCACCTGCAGTCTTCAGATTCTTACCGAGTAAGACATTGATACGTTTAACCCGACTGTAAACTTCCTCTCCAGTTAATGCCTTTGGAGCCATTCCATGGTTCGGCAAGTAGTTAAAATGCTTTCTTAACCTACGATATGGGTGGAACCTAGGAAGGAACCTCCTGTGATAGGTTTTCGTATGCAGGGAAGTCATTTATTGTAGTGAAAATCATTGCACGTAGCTTGAATGACTCATTCTTATATGCATCAAACACATCTACGCCTTCCTCCCACAACTTCTTTAAGTCCTCAATTAAAGGCACCAAGTAGATATCAATATTGTTTCTTGGCTATTTTGGTCCAGAAATCATCATAGAAAGCATCACATACTTGCATTTCATACAAAGCCAGGAAGGCAAGTTGTATATTACAAGGAGTACTGGGCATGCACTGTGTGTGCTATTAAGAGTTCCATATGGATTCATGTCATCTGTACAAAGCCCAAGCCAAAGGTTTCTCGACTCGCTACCAAATTTAGGGAACATTTCATCCATTTTCTTCCACTGTGGAGAGTCAGCTGGGTGCCGAAGATATTTTCCGTCAGATATTCTATCATCCGAATGCCATCTCAACTTCTTCGCTTTTTTTTGCAGTGCCAAACAAACGCTTAAAACACGGTATTATTGGAAGATACCACAAAACTTTTACAGGTTGACCTTTAGTTTTCCCATTGCCACAACTACCATCTTTTTTCACTTTGTATAATGCAGTTTGACACTTAGGGCACTCACTCAGACCTTCATACTCCTTTCTGTACAGTACACAGTCATTAGGACAAGCGTGTATCTTTTTATACTCCATACCCATTATAGATAGGATTTTCTTGGCCTCATATATACGATTTGGAAGTACATTATCGTCTAGAAACATATCACACAATAGTTCAAGCAGTATTGTGAAACTACTATCGGTCCACCCACAAGTTGCTTTTAAGTTAACCAAATGGAATGTTCCTGTCAGCCGTGTGTATTTACTCCCTGGGTACAATGGTGTCTCTGCATCACTCCGCAGGCTGCCATATTCATGCGACTGTGCAAAGGATTCTACCTCAACATCGTGAATCATTCTCTCTATTCTATCTTCATCTATGATATCCACAGCTTCCTTCTTATGCGACGGACAATCAGTTACTTCCTCACTATGCCATATCCACCTTGTGTATCAAAGATTTATTTCATTACAAAGTAGGTGATCCCTTATAACTTCAACATCCCGTCTTCTCTCATTTAAACAATTGACATAAGGACAAAAATACATCCCATTTTTGGCTGGAGCGTTCCTTCTAGCATATTCAATAAACTTTTCAACCCGATTCTCATATTGTTCACTTGTTCTTAAAGAATTTATCCAACTATGATCCATTTTATTACCACCTACGCCATTCCCATTAACACTAAAGATTAGAATAATTGTCAACACATGCAATTGTCTTTTACTATTTTGTTTTTCAAAATTTTTGAAGCATTTCCCCTTAAAAGTGAGACATCCCAAAATCAAAATAACAAACCATCTCAACTTAATTTAAACAAAACTAAACTAATTAAGAAGAGTGAAATAAAAATTCATAGCACTAAAACAAGAGTAAAAATAAGGAAGCTAGCTTTAATTCTTCTAACCCAAACAAAAATTCATAGCTTCATTTTCTCTACTGCGGAGCATTAGGTAAATGCAAGGAAAGAAAGTACCATAAGGTAAGGTGGGTCCCACTTTAAGGGGCTATTTGATACAAGGGGCTTGGAGGGGAAGGAAAATTTTTGTGAGTTAGATATAAAAGACATGGGTTATAAAATTTTTTAAATGATAAAATGTAAGATAAGAGAGTAAGAACAATTAATTAAAAACTTTTAACCCCACTTCTCTAAACTTTTTAAATCCAACTCAACAAAAGTTTTCCTCCCATCATGTTCCCTCCCTCTCTTGATACCAAACAACCTCTAAATGTTGAGCCACCCAGCTCCAATTTTCCATGGGTTCTCTTTGCTTGTTACCTTTGAGGTTGGTCTAGTTGGTAAGGATATGATTCATATTCTAAAAGGATGTGGGTGCAAATTGATTCATGAATCATGTATATTAATCTTAGAGGAGGTCTAAAGTGAAAAATATTATTAATTTGAAGACCAAATTGAAAATGAACTTTTCAGAGTGATCAATATAATAGGATTACATTCTTGAAATGTAAAAGGAAAAATCCTATAAAAGGACAGTTGAATAAATCAATTTTTAATTTGGGTCACTAAACTTAATAAATTATAAATTAGTTTGTATGACACAATTAGAGATTTAAAAATTGAACCAAATTACATCCATGCCCCCTAGTTGATATACCATATATCCAAACATCTCAAATGAAATGATCAAGAGGCAAAAACAAATCCCTAAATGCATGAATCACACTAATTATCACACACACACACATAGAAAATCAGGCTTCACAACACTCACATTCACAGACATGGACATAAATTTCGAATTTATTATACCATGGGGTTGGAAAGCAATGGCTCTCCTGTAACAAAATAACCATATGTTTAAATTAAAAGAACAAAAAAGAAATGATATGAAATACAACAATTGACCTTGCCTCGGGTTTAAGATCACCAACCTTAGAATAGAGAATGAACTTGTGATTCTTAATCTTATGTACCAGAAAGCATAGAGAACAAGATTATGGTTTTCAAGAATTCAAATTCTACCCATTTTCCTATGTTATTGAATGCTAAAGGAAGCACAAAGTTTGACTAAACATTAACAAATTGGTGCCATAATAATTCAATGATACAAATATAAATTGCTTTTATGATTTCAAAAAGTGTGAGAAAGCTTTTCTGTAAATTCTTTATTGTGTCACAAAAACAAGAGTCATGCCTGATACGCACCTGATTTTCTTAGAATCCAAGTACAGAAACTATTGCAGACCCACGTCTAAAAAAGAAAGCTAGTTTAAGAAAGAATACTCATTTCAGGCAGAGCAGAACATGCAGAAAAAGAAATAATTAACCAAGCTATTTTAAGAAACTGAGAAATGTCCCTGAATAATTCTGAGAATGCAACTGCAGTAGCAAATAGCAAGACCCACGGCCATAGGAATGGGAGAAGAGTGAAGACAAATGCAGGGGAGCTGCGGCTTTATTCAGTAAAGAAGTTATGACAGTGTGCTCACGGGTATAGGAGAAGAGGGAAAACGAATGCAGCAGGGAAAGTGGAAGACAATAGCAACTCATGGGTATGGGAAAAGAAGGAAGACAATGCATAGAAGGTAAAGCTGCAACTCTATAATAGCATGACGTGATGTTTCTGCGTCCCCAGTCAAAATGGGGACATCTAAAGCACACTTTAGATGTCCCCAGTTTTTCTGGGGACTTCTAAACTGGTCAAAAATTTTTTTTTCTAAATTCATCCAACGCCAAAGCCTCCCACCAAATAGTGAACTTTGGGCGTCCCTAACTTAAAAAGGGACATCCTTTAGGGTAGTAAAATGTCTAGTTTGTAGTAGTATGTGCAACAGATCTTCCATGGTAGCATTCAGCAATTCTGCCATGAATATTTGTGTGATTCTTTTATGAGGATTGTCTGATTTGATGAATAAATATTTATGGGAAAATTTCCTACGGATTAAAGTAGCTAAATTTTGAGGATATTTAGGATGATTGGAGGGAATTATTATTACTAGTACTATTATTATTAAATTTTATTAGTAACAAAGTAAGTAGATGATAGAAATATAATTGTGATAGAGAAATGCAGTTATAATAGTAAATTGAGAATTTTTGGATAAATTAATTTAGAAGAGGGGATTGAGAGACACTACAAAAAAAACTGATTCATAATGGTTAAAGAAAACTGCTATAGATGTCCTCTTTTATAGCGGTTTTAAGGAAAATTGCTAAAATATGTCACAGTATTACTTATGCCAAATGGTACCGTCATTAGCCGTGGTTATTTGTAGCAGTTAGCTTAATATGACCACTACAAAAGTAGCACCAACTTGGTGCCAAGTTGGTGCCAAATTTGTAGCGGTCTTGATAAATAAACATTGCATAGTACATAATACCAAAGGTCACGAATAGGTTTGTTGTTTGTAGTGGTTCTATATAGAACCACTACAAAGTGACACCTATAACAAGGAAGGGTTTCAGAGTTTGTAGCTTGTGGTAGTGGTTTTATTGCAACCGCTACAAATTGTCATACCTACTCTCTTATTGAAAACTCATGAGTTATCATGAAATTTATATAAAAAGGTGAAAGATAAGTCAATAAGGATACTAGCATCTCAATAGTACCCTCTAATTCTAATACTGCGTTCGTGTATTATACCCTTATCTTGGATATTGATCTTACCATTATACGTATTGTTATTATCAAATTTCTTAGGATTTCGATAAAATAACTAAGTACTCTAATACCGCTTCATATCAATATTACTACTATCATTGTCAATATAAGATTTACTAAGCCTACAACTAGTCGTACAAGGTAATTAGTTATACAAACTACATATCCAAAATATATACAGACAACAGCAAATAACTTTGTCACTTTGATGGTGCCCCTTACCCGTCCGTGCTTACCTCTTTGCCCTTCGTTCCACTAGACTTTGCTGTATAATAAATTTTTCAAAAAAGATGAGATTTGGAAGAATCTCTGTAGTAACATAAATTTAATCATATAAAATACAATCAAACAAGGCATGTCATATGAACCATCATAAACAATGAGCATATCAAGAGCATTTACCATCTCATTACGCAACTTGGCATATCATGAAACTTGGCATCATATAAACAACTCATACCACAACACTTGGTAAAAACCACGGGTGTTCACCCTCTATATGCTTTGATGGCACAGGCATTCACCTGGCAAACTCACATGCTCAAACATAATCACATGGATGGTAAAACATACATGCAAGGCATTACATAGTATATGAGAGAAAGATTTACTACCTGAACGCCTTTTCGATCACTCATCGTTAGTTATTTATCTCTTGGCTGGTTCGAGAAAAGATTGAACCCTATAATTTTCATGTACGGATGAGTTATTACTTATCTCAATACTTTTGGTATAATGTAAACTAAGTTATTCTTGAACCATTCCCATTCTTATTCTTTGTTTTGAACTCATTGGTTATCATTTGAGACACTTAGATATCCGTTAGAAGCTTAAACAAATGCCCATGGGGTTAGAAAGGGCTAAACCAGTCAACATCGGTCAGAAAAATATAAAGTGCTGAAATATGGGTTTTGGCTGCAGCTAAGGAATTCTTTGGCCATAGCCAAAAGAGGTCCATAAGCTTTTAGTGCGCAATCAAGAAGCAGCTCAGGTGCCTAGCTGCCGCCAATAGGGCTTGGTTGCAGCCAAAATCTAGATTTCCAGATTCCCCTATTCTTGGCTTAACTTCGAAAAATCATAACTTAATTTACAAAATTCCAAATGGGTTGGTTCCAAGTCCTATGGAAAGCTCTTTAAGTCCTATTTCAAGGAAAAATACCACTCAGGGCTAATTACAGGGTCAAAACCTCAATAACCCACTACCAACATTCCTTCCTCAAAATACATTCTAGTGTTTGTGTCTTAACTTCAATAGGGCATATCTCACAATTTACAGAGCCAAATGACATATATTATATAAAATTGGAAAGCTTAAGATGTCCACTATAACCCTGTAAAATATCATAGCAATTATACAAATGTTTTACTAACCAAAAACAGCTTACAAACAAACTACCATGAATCTAACAGATTCAGCAACAACACTTTGAATTCCAAAATTAGGGTTTTTTGACTAATCATCCAAAAGTCATAACCACATACTATCCCTAGAAACTTTCATCTATATAATTCATTTTTAACACCAAATTGATCAAAATCCAGCTCTAACCCCAAGAATCAGGTTTCGTCAAATCTAAACCCTAAAACACAAATTATGTTCTTACAACTTTTAACCTCTAAGCATGTAATTAACTACCATAAAACTTTAAACAACAACATATTCATCATCAATAAGCCATTAGAGCTTAATTTTAGCACTTGTCCAAAACCCTAAGGGGTTTAAAGCTTCAAAAGTACTCAGTAAAATAGCAAGACATTATGCTCAAATTGAAGCTTACAATACCTCAATAAGAATCGATTCTTGATTCTAACAGTTCCACCTATAGAATGTCACGAAACACCTCTGATCAAAAATCCAAAACCATAGCAATGTTGCTCTCGATGAGTAAAAGAACATTACTAAAGGCTTTAGGAGCTGAAAACACGATTTTAGGCTTTGAATCGGCTATAAGCCTCAAGAACACAAAGAACTTCTCTCCTCTTTCTTTTTCTCTGAATTTTTCTAACTTTCCTTGATATTTTGGAGTGCTGACTGACTTTAAGGGGAAGGAGAAAGATCTAAAATAGTTTAATAAATTATAGCATGTCTTAAAAAACTAGGGTGCTGGGTGCTCCTTTTTCTAGAATTTATCAGGTAACTAGTGATCCTATGTACTAAATGTTCCAACTTTACACTATAGGGTACCCGGTGCGCCTCTAAAAATATATCTTCCTTTTCCCTCTAACATGATTAGGAGAATTCAACTATCAAATGAGAGGGATTCTATCAAACCCCTTAACATTTTGATATAAACAAAGTAATAAATGCATAGTTCACAGGCCATACAAAAATAACATCAACATACTATACTAAGTGCTTGTTTACAATATAAGAAATCCCCATAGGGCTTGAAAAATATATACAAGTCCCAAAATGTACAAAATAAAACTATTGATAACCAATTGCAACTTTGTGCTGGATCGGAACCCTCAATCGCTTGTATTTTTGCTTTTGCCCCTAGAGCTGCTACCTTCTACTAGAATATTTTAAATTTTGGGAAAAGGATGGGATTCAAACGAATTTCAGTAACAATATGCAATCATTCATATAAAATGTGATAAGCAAATATGTTATGGACCACATATTGTAAATGAAAATTCAACTATATTCGATATATGCATACAATTCAGGGCCAACTCCCCTACTTGTTCAGGTACCCGGTGTATGCATACAATTTAGGACCAACTCCCCTACTTGTCCGGGTACCTCTGTTGGATCCCTAGACCACAGCTAGATAATATGCCCCTGGTACTATTCATATCACTATGCCTCCAGGCACTCTGCTCACCCACAGAATATGAAATACACAAAACATACAAATAATCATATAGTTTATGAAAGATAGAGTTACTATCTTAAGTCCCTTTTTCTGCTCGCTAACCGTTCCTTAAGCCTAACCTGGCTCGGGCAAACTGTCTGGTCCTAAAATTCCAAGTTTACAAGATTGAGTTATTAACCATTCATGTATTGTTTCAAGCTTATTTTGTTGGTTATCTTTATCCTTAGAGTTTAAGGTAATTACATTTTTGCCATTAAGTTTTTAAATTCGACACATTAACTAAAACTGTCAGAATTTTTATCTTCGAAAACTCATAACATTCTTTACAAAAGTCCAATTGTTGTGGTTCTAAAGGCTATGTGTAACATCCCAAATTTTATTCACCCAAAATTCCATATATTAAAAGGAATAAAAAGTGAAGGAAAGAGCATATGAAATGACAAAACAAGGCAATTAGTGGTTACACACAACATGATTATGTTTGGAACACAAATTGTAAAATGAGGATTTGTTGCCAGTGTATTTTTCCTGCATGGTAGTCTAGTTGTGTGATAGTTTTGGATAATCAAATGATATCTAATGATTGTGAAATTTGTTAGATCTCATGTTTTGATGATAACAAAAGAATGGTTTGAAAAGGAAATATTTAAATAATCAAGTTTGAACTAAGTAATGACAGGAATAAGCTTACTTGAAGTAAGCATGGAAGTAATGAAGATTGGACAAGAGAGAATGCTAAGGAAGTTGATCTGCAGCACATTGTCTAAAGCATTACTCGAGGAGCTACTCGAGTAATGACCCAAAACTTGAAGTAACAGAGCAGAACTTCCAGTTACCTGCCAACATTACTCGAGGAGCTACTCGAGTAACCAGGTAAAAATTCAAGGTTGCTCTCGGCCTGCTAATGATACTCGAGGCGGTACTCGAGTATTCATAAGAAAACTTCCAGTTGCCTTGGAGTTAGCAAAATGTTACTCGAGGAGCTACTCGAGTAACCGTATGTGCCTCTCGGCATTTTGTACCACTGCTAATGTTACTCGAGGAGCTACTCGAGTAACCAGATCAGAAACTTCCAGTCAGACTTCAGGTTTTCCATGTTACTCGAGGAGCTACTCGAGTAACCGTGTATTTGAAAATGTGTAACTCTCGGCACTTTGTACCACTGCCAATGTTACTCGAGGAGGTACTCGAGTAATAGCCTGAGGTAAGTTAAAACTTGAGGTTGATATCCGATTAACTTAAATTGTTTATTTCATCTTCCTCGAGTGCTTACTCGAGTATTCACGTTTCTAATGTTTTATCTTAAGTGGATTCCTCGAGTATGTACCCCAGTAAGCACAAATATTTTCAAAGGAAACTTCAAGTCATTACCAGAGTAAGTTAAGTTACTCGAGGAGTTACCCGAGTAACTCATGCAAGATTAAGTGCATTACTCGAGGAGCTACTCGAGTAATAAGGTAAGAGCTCTCGGCATTTTAAATCCTGCCAACAATACTCGAGGTGTTACCCGAGTAATCTATGAAATTGACAGAGCTTTACTGGAGGCATTACCCGAGTAAGTAACTGTTCACAAAGGTTTGAAATTTAGTTTACTCCATACACTACCCGAGTAATCTTGTTTGTCTTCATTAAATTTCAAACAAACAGTGATTTCACGATGTTACTCGAGGAGCTACTCGAGTAAACTTCAAGGGTTACTCGAGGAGCTACTCGAGTAAGCATACCCAGAAATTTAGAAATCATTCAAACGTTTATTGATTTGTTTCCTATGTGATTAACCTTTCATTGTATTAGTATTCTTAGTCTATTTACAGACAAACAATGAAGGAATCACTTCAAGAGATGAAAGTCAAATCCAACGTTCAAATGCCAACCACCGCCAACGGATATTTTTCAAAAACTTGAAAAGTCAACAGTGGCTGCGCACTCACCAACGGACGAAAGGAAAACGTTCCAACGGTCATCACCATCATATCTATATATATGGGAACCTTCAAACAGAGAAGAACAACTAAGCATTCACACAAACGATTCATTAAGTTCATTACTCTGTTTTCACGTTGAAATTGTATTCATATGCTTCAGTGATTATCATTTACTCTTTGTGAGAGATATTTCATTCAAACTCAATATTTGTTATTGAGATAACTTAAGGTTGTGGAACCTTGAGTTGGGATTGGATTACAACCTGTAAGGGGGAGCGAGTGTCCAGGTGTGAAGGAACTTGCTTGTACTGTGGTGCCAAGAACCCACTGAATCTTGGAAGTTATAGTGAAACTCTCAGAGAAGCTCTGAGGACTGGACGTAGGTCAAAGTGGTTGTGACCGAACCAGTATAACTCCCGGTGTACACTTCGGTGATATTTCTCCTTACTCATTACTGTTTTAATTCTTTTGTCAAAGTTTTATATTTTCGAAAAGAAATTTCAGTATCACCCAATTCACCCCCCCTCTTGGGTGAAACGCTTGATCTTACATTTGGTATCAGAGCGTAGGTCTTCTTGTTAAGGTATAACAACCTAAGAAGGATCCAATGGCAAGCATGGGTGAAGGAATTCTTCCCGACGGAGCATCCATCACTAGACCTCCCGGTTTCAATGGAGAACACTTTTCTTTCTGGAAAGCTAAATTCAGAGTGTTCGTGATGGCTACTGAATATGGGCTATGGGATGTAATCGAGAGTGGAAACTATCAACCTACAAAGACTGTAGATTCTCAGAAAATTCCAAAGACGCCAGCGGAATATGATGAGAATGACAAGAAACTTATCACTCTCAATAGCAAGGCAATTCTGATGTTACAAAGCTCCTTGAGTCAAAATGAATACTTCAGAATTTGCACACTCCCAACAGCAAAGGAAATGTGGGAAGCTCTGGAAATAGCTCATGAAGGAACTTCGGGAATAAAGGAGAATCGAATCAACACCTTGATCACAGAATTCGATCTACTTCGAATGAAATCAGGTGAGTCAATTTCTGAATTCGAACTTAGATATACTCATCTTGTTAATCAACTTGCAGCACTTGGTAAAGTCTATGATCAAAATATCCAAGTACGAAAGATTTTGAATATTCTTTCTAAAGAGTGGGAGGCCAAAGTCACTGCAATAGAAGAGGCAAAAGGGGAATCAATGAGATCAGTTGCTTCTCTATTTGGAAGCCTTTCTGAATATGAAAGCAAGTTAAAGTTCAAACGGGAACTAGACGACATCAGTGACAAAAGAAAGAAAGGTCTAGCTCTAAAAGCAAAAGAAGAAAATCAAGATGAAGATGAGGAGTTTGATGATGATGAAATGGGTTTAATCATAAAACGATTCAGAAAGTTCTACAAGAAAGGTCAAGGCTTCAAACACTTTCAAAAAGGAGGAACTAGCAACAAAGACCATATCATTTGCTATGAATGTGGTAAACCAGGACATATCAAATCAGAATGTCCAGAGCTCAATCAAAAGAGCAAGGAAAAGAGAAAAGGCAAATTCTTTAACAAAAAGAAGGCCTTTGTATCTGCTATATGGGGAGATAGTTCCTCAGATGAAGAAAGTGATGAGGAAGAAGTAGCCAACATATGTCTTGTTGCTCAAGAAGAGACAGAAGAAGAGGTAAATGATTCTGACCCTACCTATGATGAATTATTATCCGAATATAATGCTTTACATTCTGAATTCATCAAAGTAGTTAAAGAACTAATTGTTTTCAAAAAGAAAAACAAAGCTCTTGAAATTGAGCTTAAAGAAAGTTCAGAAAAGAATTGTGAAAATTGTTCTTCTTTAAAAAAGAAAAACACTGATCTCACAAAAACTCTTGAAAAGTTTACCAAAGGAAGTGAGATGCTAAGTGTGATTTTAAAAGAACAACGATTTGTAAATGACCGATCTGGTATTGGATATGATCCAAAATCAGATAAAAGGAAAGGTAGAAAGAAAGCAGGAGGTAAGTCATATTTGAATTATTTCCAGCATTCTGTACATATATCAAATCCTTTTGCATTTTGTAATTACTGTAATAGAAAAGGTCATTACACCTCCTCATGCATTCATAAGAAGAAAGGAAACATAGGAACCTACAAATGGGTACCTAAAGGCACATATGTTCAGAAAATCATTTATACTAATCCAAAAGGACCCAAAAAGAAATGGGTACCTAAGACTTAGTCATTTGATTGCAGGTATGTCTTAAAGCATCCAAAAATAACAAGTGGTTTATAGACAGTGGATGCTCTAGACATATGACCGGTGATTTCGAAAGTTTTACCAAATTACAACCCAAGGAAGGTGGAAAGGTAAAATTTGGAGGAAATCAAACCGGAAGAATAGCAGGAATTGGTGAAATCAAAAATGACAAAGGCATACAAGTCAAAGACGTATACTACGTTGAAGGCTTATGTCATAATTTGCTGAGCGTAAGTCAAAGTGCAGATAAAGACAACTGGATAATCTTTGATTCAGAGGAATGTCTAATTGTCAACAAGAAAGACTTACTACTTGATAAGAAGAATATCAAGGCTAAGCTCAGAGCAAAAAGGGAAGGTAACTGCTATACCTTAGATATTAGTAGAAATGAATCCGAAAACTGTTTTCTGAGTAATGCTGATGAAAGTTGGCTATGGCATAAAAGATTGGCTCATGTCAACATGCATCAACTAGGCAAACTACTCAAAAAGGATTTAGTTCTTGGATTACCCAAAGTAAACTTCAAAAACGATTTGATTTGTGACGCATGTCAAAAGGGTAAACAAACTAAGTCATCTTTCAAATTGAAAAATGAGATCTCAACAAATAGACCATTACAATTATTGCATATGGATTTAGTTGGTCCAGCAAGAGTAAAGAGTCTTGGTGGCAACTTGTATTCATTGGTCATTGTTGATGATTTTTCTAGATTTACATGGGTTATTTTTCTATCATCAAAAGATGAAACCTTTGAAGAATTTATTGTTTTTGCCAAGAAAGTGCAAAATGAGAAAGGTATGTCTATTGCAGGTATTAGGACTGATCATGGTGGAGAATTTGAGAATCAAGCCTTTGAAGAATATTGTGATACTAACGGCATTGATCACAATTTCTCTGCTCCAAGGACGCCCCAACAAAATGGAGTTGTGGAACGCAAGAATAGAGTGCTTACCGAAATGGCTAGAACAATGTTAAATGAAAAGAACATGTCTCAAGTTTTCTGGGCTGATGCTATGAGTACAGCATGCTATATTTCAAATAGAGCCTATATCAGAACGAAACTTGGAAAGACACCATACGAGCTATACAAAGGAAGGAAGCCAAACATTGCTCATCTACACATCTTCGGTTGTAAGTGTTTCATTCATAATAATGGTAAAGACAACCTAGGAAAATTTGATTCTAAAACTGATGAAGGAATTTTCTTAGGATATTCTAATCGAAGTAAAGCTTATAGAATTTTCAATAAAAGAACTTGTGTTGTTGAAGAATCAATTCATGTTGTATTTGATGAATTTGAAACCTCTGACAAAACCATTGATGAAGAACAGGAAGTTGTTTTAAATCAAGAAAATGGTCAATCTATCTCTAAGTCTCTTATTCCAGAGGTTGATGAAACTAAGGATGAAGAGCAATCCCTAGGTCAACCTAAAGCCTGGAAATACAATAGAAGTCATCCCTTAGATCAAGTTATAGGAGATGTGAATGAAGGGATCAAAACCAGAAATAGAATTTTCAATGAAGTAAGTTTTTCTGCATTCATTTCTGAGATTGAACCTTCTAACATTGATGAAGCCCTATCAGACAATGATTGGGTCATAGCAATGCAAGAAGAATTAAATCAATTTGAAAGGAATCAAGTCTGGGATTTGGTGCCCCGACCCAAAGATCATACGATCATTGGTACTAAATGGGTATTCAAAAACAAACTTGATGAATCTGCAATTATTGTCAGAAACAAGGCAAGATTGGTGGCCAAAGGCTATAATCAGGAAGAAGGAATTGATTATGAGGAAACGTATGCTCCAGTGGCTAGATTGGAAGCTATACGTGTACTCTTAGCCTTTGCATGCATCAAAGGATTCAAACTCTATCAAATGGATGTTAAGAGTGCCTTTCTAAATGGTTACATCATGGAAGAAGTGTATGTAGAACAACCTCCTGGTTTTGAAGATGTCACTAAACAGGACCATGTTTTCAAACTTAAAAAGGCTTTGTATGGTTTAAAACAAGCTCCTAGAGCCTGGTATGAAAGGCTTAGTAAGTTTCTCATCGATCAAGGTTTTGTACGGGGAAAAGTTGATACAACATTATTTATAAATCGAAAACGTGATGATATTTTAATAGTACAAATATATGTTGATGATATTGTTTTCGGTGCTACTAATGAATCTCTGTGTAAGGAATTTTCTGAGATTATGCAGGGAGAGTTTGAGATGTCAATGATGGGAGAATTAAATTTCTTTCTTGGTTTGCAAATCAAACAAAGAAAGAATGGGATCTTCATATCTCAAACAAAGTATTTAAAAGAGCTATTGAAGAAGTATGGAATGGATGAAGCAAATGGCTCAGAGACGCCTATGAGCTCAACAACGTTACTTGATGCTGATGTCAAAGGGAAAGACTACAATATCACAAAATATAGAGGAATGATTGGATCATTACTCTATCTCACGGCAAGCAGACCAGACATCCAATTTAGTGTCGGCATATGTGCAAGATATCAATCGGCACCAAAGGAATCACATGCTGAAACTGTCAAACGAATCTTTAGATACCTTGCTGACACACCAGAATTGGGTCTGTGGTATCCCAAAGGAAGAAGTGAGTATCTAATTGCATATTCGGACTCTGATCATGGAGGATATAAGACAGACAGAAAGAGCACCAGTGGACAAGGACAATTCCTTGGAGGATCTCTTGTTTCGTGGTTCAGCAAGAAACAAAATACAGTGTCTCTTTCGTCAACGGAAGCCGAATATGTTGCAGTCTCAAGTTGTTGTGCACAAGTGATATGGTTAAAACAACAACTACAAGATCTTGGTATTTACCTCAAAGAAATACCAATCTATTGTGACAATACAAGTACGATAAGCTTGGCAAAGAATCCAGTTCAACACTCTAGAACCAAGCATATCGATGTCAGACATCACTTCATCAGAGATCATGTCCAAAAGAAGGATGTGAAAGTGATATTCATTCCTACTCATCTTCAACTAGCTGATATCTTCACAAAACCCCTTGCAAAAGATCAATTTCTATACATTAGAAGAGAATTGGGAATGGTAAATCCCAATGAGTTATAAGTAATTTCAGCATTTCATAATATTAGATGAAGTCATTTAATAATGTTTTAATGATTACTAACTTAAGCTTCGGAGTATATAGAAATGTGTTTTGCAGGAAGATTGAAATTCTGTTTTGAGGAATAAAAACAGAGGTAAACAGAGGACACATTTACTGGAGTACCGACTTGAAGTAATGGGTGACAGAAAAGATTTACCCGAGGAGTAACTTGAGGTAATGTAGCAGTTTACTCGAGTATGTACTCGAGTAATGGCCCCCAAAACTGGAAGTAATGGATCAAGTAACTTGATATTTAAATCTAACGGTTCAGTTTTGAGGAAATGAAAGGTCAGAAGTTCAAAAGACAAGTTACCCGAGGCGAGCCCCGAGTAAACTTGAAGATTACTCGAGTAAGGCCTCGAGTAAAGTCGGAGTCCAGATTCTCAAATTGATAAATAATGATGCAAATCTGATCAACATGAGTTATAAATGATCGAGGGAACATCTATGGATAATTACTATATTATTCATACAAGGTACGCAATTTAAATGAATTATTTTACATTTTTTCTGTATGATTACCCGAGGCGAGCCTCGAGTAAAGTTGAATGTTATTCGAGTAAGGCCTCGAGTAAAGTCGGGATTTAGGTCTTTATCTTGCGCAAACTTGGTCATTTCCACAAAATCTCCTCGAGTAAATCACTATACACCCTCACAAAAACTTTTCCCAATCGATTCCTTGCCCCATTTCCGTCAAAACCCAACTAGTTTCAAGATCAAAAACTTCCTATTTTGTTCAAAATCCCTCTGACCTAAACTAGCGACAGTGACCTCTGTTTCTGAGATTTCTGATTTCCTTTGATTCAAAATGGTTAGAACCAAGAATCTCAACTTCACTGATTCTGATTCTGAGCAAACTCCTGATCTTCTTTCTCCTCCTCCAACAAAGAGAAGAAAGTTGATTCCTAGATCAAAAGCCAAAATCCCTCTTCAACCTAAATCTCCACCTAAAGCCAAAGGTGTGGTGATCAAAGAGCCTATTGTAACTAGGGCTCAGTCCAAAAAGAGTTCATCTACTGGAAGGAGTAAAGGTGTCAAAACTCCCTCACCTTCTCACTCAGATTCATCCACACCCTCTTTTACTCCAAAACCTCCCAAGAAGCCAAAATATGACAAAAATGTGGCTAAGGCAATGGCTGGGATCATTGACCAACTGGAGAAGGGTCAACCTTCTAAGAAGTCCAAGATTCCTGAAGCAGAAATCACTAGTCCACCAAAGGGATTTAATGTGGGCAAGTTGGTGGAGTCTCTGAAGTACTCAACACAGTTCTCCAGAAGGAAAGTGTGTAAAACACACTACGTTGATCTAAAGCTTCTACAAGAGGTAGTGAAGTTTGACCTTAGTCCTTATCTTGATCCTTTTATGCCTTGGTTATCTGTGAGATTGCCTTTTTGCACAAAGGTAATCACCCATTTTTACTGCAACCTTGAGATCATAGATGAGCCTGATCGAACCTCAGTTGAGGAAGAAATGACCACCACAGTGAGAGGACAGAAAATCCTTATATCTCCCTCTAGGATCAATTTATGGTTAGGAATTGAGAATCCCCCGGATGATATCTATTCTGAACTTGAGCCTAACCAGATATTCACTATCCTTAAGCCCGGTGAGTTAGTTGGCCCCCTCAATTTCAAACCGAGTGATATGTGTGATCATCACAGGGTCCTATGGTACATCTACTCTAGGTCCCTAGTGAACAAAGCCAACAACTATACCCACTTTTCGGATAGGGACTTTAGATGGTTTGCTTCACTCCTCTTGAAAGAAGAAAAGGATTTGGGAGAATACATATTTTCAGAAATGAAGAGATACAAGGTGGATGGAAAGGGAACCACTCCAATGCCATATCCTCAAATTGTGTCTCTTATCCTAAAAGAGAACAAAATTTGGTATTTGGATGGTAAGGAGCCTATTGAGAGAGTGACCCCAGTGGGGAGGAATCAAATTGGTAAGCTAAACATAGACATTCCTCTCAAAGGCCCACTGGAGTCTGGGTCCAAGAAGAAGAGAAAAGCTACTGAGGCTGAAACCAGTAGAATGGATGACACTCAGTCATCGGCTCCAGCCGCTACCACATCCTCACCATCCTTCCTGAATGCCACTCTCCAGCACTTCATGGAGAACATTCTCAGAGGCTTTCATGTGGATATAGCCAACACCAATGCTGAACTCATTACCCACATGAACACCAAGATGGGTGAGTTGGTTGAAAGAATGGATCGAAGACATGAGGAGTTGCTAGCAGAGCAACAGGCTCAGGGAGAGACCCTAAGATTGATACTGGCACGTTTGGATTCTCTGGGTCCTGGACCTTCTGCCGGTCCTTCTTCCTCTTCACCACCACCTTCAGTAGACCCTCCTTCAGATATTCCTATTACTACCCCTACTCCTGAGGCTGAACCATTTACCCCTCTGGTTTCTGATCCACCTGAGACCCAAGGAAAAGACATATTATTCACAGTGGATGATCCTGAAACCCTTGAGTCTACACATATCACCATTGGTGATTCACCTCAAAAGCCACAATCTGAGACCACTCCCAAACCTATTCCCTCTCCTACCCAAACAGAGGTAGTATCATCTCCTTCCTCTGAACATATCACTCCTGTGTCAGACACATCTCCAGCGGCTGAGACCACTATGGTTGTATTCCAACCTTCTCCTTTCCTACCTAGAGATGATATCCAAATTCCACCTCTCAATCTTCCTGAACCAGAGTCATCCAGCTCCTTTGATTCATCTAGTTCAGATAGTGTTCTTCCAGTAACGCCTATCTCTATGGTGAAACCTCCTAGCCCTCCACTTGATTGATGAAGCCAAAAAGGGGGAGAAGAACTTGAGAGTGATTTTGTGGATTTGTCTTTGCTTTTTATGAGTATATGGGTGTACATGGGATTTTAGGGAGCTTTTTGAATTCAGTATGAACTTATTTTGTAATTTGAAATTTAAGTTCAATGCAAGTATGTTTATGCTTCATTTGTTTTCATTTAAGTTTGTGAATTTTGATACATACTTGGTCTAATGAAGTTGTTATGTTTTTGCAAGGAATAATCAACTTAATAAGAAATAATTAATTAAGAATCCAATTTGAAAAACCATGTTCAAAATCACCAAGTTTTGTCATCATCAAAAAGGGGGAGAATGTTAGATCTCATGTTTTGATGATAACAAAAGAATGGTTTGAAAAGGAAATATTTAAATAATCAAGTTTGAACTAAGTAATGACAGGAATAAGCTTACTTGAAGTAAGCATGGAAGTAATGAAGATTGGATAAGAGAGAATGCTAAGGAAGTTGATCTGCAGCACATTGTCTAAAGCATTACTCGAGGAGCTACTCGAGTAATGACCCAAAACTTGAAGTAACAGAGCAGAACTTCCAGTTACCTGCCAACATTACTCGAGGAGCTACTCGAGTAACCAGGTAAAAATTCAAGGTTGCTCTCGGCCTGCTAATGATACTCGAGGCGGTACTCGAGTATTCATAAGAAAACTTCCAGTTGCCTTGGAGTTAGCAAAATGTTACTCGAGGAGCTACTCGAGTAACCGTATGTGCCTCTCGGCATTTTGTACCACTGCTAATGTTACTCGAGGAGCTACTCGAGTAACCAGATCAGAAACTTCCAGTCAGACTTCAGGTTTTCCATGTTACTCGAGGAGCTACTCGAGTAACCGTGTATTTGAAAATGTGTAACTCTCGGCACTTTGTACCACTGCCAATGTTACTCGAGGAGGTACTCGAGTAATAGCCTGAGGTAAGTTAAAACTTGAGGTTGATATCCGATTAACTTAAATTGTTTATTTCATCTTCCTCGAGTGCTTACTCGAGTATTCACGTTTCTAATGTTTTATCTTAAGTGGATTCCTCGAGTATGTACCCCAGTAAGCACAAATATTTTCAAAGGAAACTTCAAGTCATTACCAGAGTAAGTTAAGTTACTCGAGGAGTTACCCGAGTAACTCATGCAAGATTAAGTGCATTACTCGAGGAGCTACTCGAGTAATAAGGTAAGAGCTCTCGGCATTTTAAATCCTGCCAACAATACTCGAGGTGTTACCCGAGTAATCTATGAAATTGACAGAGCTTTACTGGAGGCATTACCCGAGTAAGTAACTGTTCACAAAGGTTTGAAATTTAGTTTACTCCATACACTACCCGAGTAATCTTGTTTGTCTTCATTAAATTTCAAACAAACAGTGATTTCACGATGTTACTCGAGGAGCTACTCGAGTAAACTTCAAGGGTTACTCGAGGAGCTACTCGAGTAAGCATACCCAGAAATTTAGAAATCATTCAAACGTTTATTGATTTGTTTCCTATGTGATTAACCTTTCATTGTATTAGTATTCTTAGTCTATTTACAGACAAACAATGAAGGAATCACTTCAAGAGATGAAAGTCAAATCCAACGTTCAAATGCCAACCACCGCCAACGGATATTTTTCAAAAACTTGAAAAGTCAACAGTGGCTGCGCACTCACCAACGGACGAAAGGAAAACGTTCCAACGGTCATCACCATCATATCTATATATATGGGAACCTTCAAACAGAGAAGAACAACTAAGCATTCACACAAACGATTCATTAAGTTCATTACTCTGTTTTCACGTTGAAATTGTATTCATATGCTTCAGTGATTATCATTTACTCTTTGTGAGAGATATTTCATTCAAACTCAATATTTGTTATTGAGATAACTTAAGGTTGTGGAACCTTGAGTTGGGATTGGATTACAACCTGTAAGGGGGAGCGAGTGTCCAGGTGTGAAGGAACTTGCTTGTACTGTGGTGCCAAGAACCCACTGAATCTTGGAAGTTATAGTGAAACTCTCAGAGAAGCTCTGAGGACTGGACGTAGGTCAAAGTGGTTGTGACCGAACCAGTATAACTCCCGGTGTACACTTCGGTGATATTTCTCCTTACTCATTACTGTTTTAATTCTTTTGTCAAAGTTTTATATTTTCGAAAAGAAATTTCAGTATCACCCAATTCACCCCCCCCCTCTTGGGTGAAACGCTTGATCTTACAAAATTTTCTAGAATAAAAGTATACTTATCAAACTTTAATTTGATAGGCCATATAAGTCATTTGGAGTTGTACACAAATAATTATGTATTTTTGAAGTTAGCTAAGTAAAACTGGCAAGTTTCTGTGGCAGTGTCCAATAAATGATAATTCTGGAATGTTGTGCTTCTAGTTGGCCAAAGAAAATATTTTTCCTTAAGAATAGACTTCAGAAGGGTCACATAGCCTTTAGAACCACTACAATTGGACTTCTATAAATAAAGATATGAATTTTCAAAGTTTGATGAAAATTCTATCAGCTTTTTGGTAAGGTACGAAAATAAGAAGGTAATGGCAAAAATGTATAGGCAAAATAGTCATTTGGCTAAATTTAATCCAAAGCCCATATTTTTGCCTTTTTCTTGTGTGTGGGATGTCCAAACAAGGAAAGGAGCAAGGTAATTAAACACTTGGTCCAAATTAATCAAGGAAGAAGCAATATTGGCCAAGTGAAATGTGCAGAGAAGTCAAAAGTAAAAACATGTGATCAATTATAAATAAAATAAATATATTTTTAGGAGGTGGAATAGCTTCTTCAAAAAGCCAATTTGGTCTCTCAAAAGGGACTATATGATGTCCAAAAGGAGAGAGGAAAGTGGAAATGAATATTTGGGCATAAATCATGCCATGTAGAAGCATTTATGCCATGTGAAAAAGGGTTGAAAAGTCAATAAAGTAAAACATATATGAAATGGCCATTACACATTAACTTCAAGGAGATAGATGAAGCTAATTCAAAATGCTTATTTGGTCCTTCATAGAGCCAACTTACGTCAACTTAAAGAGAGCCAAGGGAAAGCAATTGTAACCAAGTAAAAGATAAAGAAAAGTAAAAAAAGAAGTGGGCATGTGTTTAATACAATAAAATATTATATATTAAAGGAGGTGGATGATGATATTTTAAAAGCTTCTTATCTCTTCCCTTTGGCCATTATTTTCATCCAATAAAAGAGAATGAGAGAGAGAGAGAGATAGAGTCTGGAGAAAACACAAGAACAAAGAAGAAGCATGAGTTCAATAAACAACCAAGGTAAGTTGGTTGTGAAATTTCATGGTCTATGCCTCTTAATTCATGAACATCTCTCTCTAATCTTCATATCCTTCTTGAAATCATGTGTAGCAAGCAAAATCAAGAGAGACAAGGAGGAGAGAGGTCATGGCCTAGAGAGAAAAAGAGGAGGAATCAAAGGTGAATCATGAAATCTTGCCTAACATGTTGATTTATGTTTGTTATTGGTGGTTTGGTTGGCTATTGGCTTGGTTTTCATGACTTTATGATTTTCGGAAGCTTAAACCCCAAGGGGAGGTGCTACCCAAATTTTGATTAAACATGTCTAAAAGTTGTTTAGGTGGTTAAACAAGGGATTAGAGATGCAAAAAAAAACTATTTGGTTGAATGAAATCACAAAACCTCATTTTTCCCAAAATTAATGAAAGTTTGGGCCAAGAGCAGTTTGGGGAGTTAGAGCTAGAATTTCAACAATTTGATGGTTTGATTGAGTTTATAAGGGAAAATTGTGTTGGATATATATTAAGTGTGAAGTGTGAAAAGCATTAAAATGTAAAATGACAAAATGTGCCCTAAAACTCTAAATAGGGGCTGCCAAGGGCAAAATTGTTTTTTGATAGTGAATTTGTCAATTCTAAGGTCAAAAATGGATTCTAAACGTGAAACTATGTAGGATTATATCGGGTCATAATTTTTGGAAAAGTATAGTTGGACCTAGTATAAAGGGACTTAGACCAGGTCCCTAAGGGCATTTCGGTAATTTCATGGTTTTAAGCAAAGATAACCAACACAATGAGTTTGGAACAATACAAGAATGAGTAATAACTTATTTATTGTACATTTGGAATTTTAGGACATATCAAAGGCCTGAGCCGGATCAAAGGTATTAAACGGATAGTAGAGTAGGAAAGGGCAATTCTAGGTAGTAACTCCATTTTTCATAAACTATATGAATGTTTATATGCTTTGTGTATGTCACCTTTTGTAATATGAACATTGTATTGATGAGTATGACATTGTGAGAGGAGGCACATTTACTTGGTTGTGAGCAAGAACCCAACTGAGGTTTATGGATTAGTGGGGGAGTAGCCCTAACTCATGTGCTCATGTCGTATTATTTGTGTTATTATATTGCATTGCAAGGTGTATAGCATATATATATGTTACATTTTGTTTGATTAATTTTCTGTTATTACTGAGATTCTTTGAATCTCACTCTTTCCCCAAAAAGTTAAATATTCCTGCTAAAGGAAGCGGCTCTAAGGGCAAAGATGTGAGTATCGGCAACTGAGTGGTTTGGCCAAATTCGAATGCTGACATTAGTTATCTATAGGCTTTTTATTTTTTTAAGGTCTATAAATTTTATGTACAAGTCCCTGTGGGAATTCCTGTAATGTAATCATGTTCTTTTATCAGTATTTTTATGCGATTTTTGTGTGTCCACCGAGCTGCACGCAAGCACTCTAAAAAATGTGAAAATAAGATAAGGGTCTTACACTATTTGACCCTTATTAAGTTTATTTTTAAGGAAAAATATTTTCTTTAACAAGTTATTTGCACAGAATTCCAGTATCCACATTTTTTTGCACACTACCACCAAAATATTCTAGTTTCATAAATCCAACTTCAATAAATCATAACTCTTAATATACTAACCCAAATGGGACAAATTACATATCAAATTGAAGCTTTATATGTCATTTTTATTCTAAAAACTTTCACATTTATTGGACACCATTTGATTATCTAAAAGCACATGACAACCATATTGCCACGCAGAAACCCTAACTGGCAGCAAGTTTCACATTTTAAGAATTTTGTTCCAATGATCTATGATTCATTACCAGGGGATATTCCCACACAGTTTTTTTTGCAGAACACAATAGAACCATCAAAAACACAAAATTCCAACTCTAATCCTTATTTCCAGGTTTGGCCAAAACTTAATGAAATTTAGGGAAAGTTGGGATTTCATGATTACACTTAATTAAAATCTTCCTTTCCACTTGTAATCACATGATTAACCACTTAAACACCTGCTAATCACGATTAGTGGAATTTTGGCAGGATAACCCCTTAGGGTTTCATCATTCCAATTTGCAAAACAATGAAAACAAAGCCAACAAATCCAATCAAATAACCACAACAATAAAAAATCACCAACAGATGTCTAACTTTTAAGCTCACCTTGATTTCCTTGTCTTTCTCTCTCCCCTTCTTGCTCTTATTTTTGCTTGCTACAAGTGTTATTTAAGATAGCACAGAGATTAGAGAGAGTTATACAAGAACTAGAGAGCTTATACACTTGAATTTCATACTTGCTTACCTTGATTTTGCTTCTTGTTTCTCTTTAGCTTCCTCTTTGCTCTTGCTTCTTGAAATAACTCTCTCTCTCTCTCTCTCTCTCTCTCTCTCTCTCTCGGTTTATGGTTGGCTGAAATGAAGCTTGGAAAGATGATATAAGCTCTTTAAAATATCCCTTCCACTTCCTTTATTTATAATATTTAATTGCCTTTTATCACATGCCAATTTATTAAGCTTTATCCCTTTATAATTTGATCATAAATGGCTTCTTTTTCCTCTCTCTTTTTTGACGTAAATAGACTATTGAAGGGAGTCAAATAAGTCTCTTGAAACTAATGTGTGATGACCATGTAATAGTTCTTTAATTACAACTTACTTTTGACTTTTCAAACTTCACTTTTTTTTTTGCTTGGCTAAAATACTTCAACTTGTGGCATTTGTATTTCAATCATTAATTCCCTTTTCATCTTGCCTAAAAGTGACAAAAATGGAGCTCTTGAAATAACCAAATGAGCTCTTGAATTGGGTTCTCTTTCTCTTTGCAATTAAGCATTTAATGGCCATTTATTACAAATTTTACTTTTGACTTTTCCAACTTAATTTACTTGGCCAAAATTGTTCCAAATCTTGTCATATCTATTACAAATACTCATTGCCCTTGCCTCTTCTATCTTTTTGGATGCCCTACCTCTTGAAAATGGGAAAGTATTGGCCTTTTAATTTTTATTAGCCAAATGACTATTTTACCCATACATTTGTGTGATTTCTTGTATTAAATCAAAGCTTATTCCTTTCTCTCTCTTTTTGGTCAAAACCTGACCTATATATTGGGTCAATATTTATGTTCTTTCATGCTCCAATTTGGACTTCCTTGTTAGACATTGATAGGACTAAAAGTTGTTCCTTTGTGGCCAAACTTAATTATATTGCATGTAGTCACTAAGTGCATTGTGTTGTCACTTTATGTGCACCATAATTCACCTTTTTATTCCATTAAATGTCTCAATACATACAAGGAATATTGGTGATTAAAATTGGGATGTTACAGATTCATCCAGCTTCAAGTATTGTAATTGTTAGAATCGGGTATGTAACCGGACTAGAGACTAGTGAGTTGTACTGAATTTTTCACCTCTATCAGATCTCTAATGATAGATGCTAGCATATGATTGGCTAATCAAGGGAAAATGTCAAAAGCTACTTTAATAAAGCTACTTTTTGATATAGGGCCTATGGTTTTGCAACACGTGTCACTTTTACCCCTGATTTCTGCTATGTGTCTTAGAGGCTGCTTGGAGGCTCCATATGTCCCTAGAGACCGTAAAATGGTGCCACCTAATCCTGTTCCTTTGGGGATTGCCAAGTCTGCGTCCCGATCTACCTCGGTGAATGTCAGGTATCTATGTAGGTCCCACTTATCAGTATGGTGTCATCCTCCCCTATTCTACCTTTTAATGGTGCCATTTTTAGCCTTTCATGAAGCAATGAAGTGTCTTGAATTATGGCCAAGTTTCATACAGAAGTATGTCCATATACATATATCTTACATCGGCTCATTCAACTTGTAATTCATACATACACAAAGTAGTACAAGTTATGAAATTTCAATACATTACACAAATAGGGAAGTGTGATGGTCACTTATAGCAGTGTTTGTAGAAGCTTTTTAGAAAAATTGCTACAAATTGATGCCTATTGAAAAGACGCCACCCCTCATTTTACCACTTTTGGCAATTTTGTTCCCCTCGCATGCTTTGAAAGGATTTCAGTGATTTAAGGTTCTACTCAAGGAAAAAAGCATCTTGGCAGTCAAAGTTGGTAAAATAATTTATTTTATTTCATTTTTGTGATATGTAAAATTTTTTTTAGGTATTTTATTGTTATTTATTAATTTTTTTAATAATATTTTAAATTAAATGAGGTTGTTTCGGTATGTTTAATTTTTTGCTATTTTATCTTTTTCATTCTCTGTGTTTTGATAAGTTGAAAAAATATTGTTATCTTCCTTTATTTGATTTTGTAACATCCCAAATTGTATTCACTAAAATTCCTTGTACTTTGTGGCATTAAAAGGAACAAAAATGGTGGATTATGGTGCACACAGAATGACCAAACATTTTAATTAGTGGTCACACATAACATAATTATGTTGGAACATAATTTGCAAAGTTACAATGTGCTGCCAGTGTGTTTTCCTACATGGCAATCTAGTAGTGTGATGTTTTTATATAGGAAAATGATGTCCAATGCCTATGAATGTTTCCAGAATGAAAGTAGACTTATGAAGCTTTAATTTGATAGGTCATATAGGTGAATTGGACCTATACACTAGAGTTATATATTTTTGAAGTTTGCTAAGTGAAATTGCCAAGTTTATGTGGCAGTGTCTAAAAAATGACAATTCTGGAATGATGTGCGTCCAGTTGGCTAAAGGTAATATTTTTTTCTTAAAATTAGACTTAATAAGGGTCACATAGCCTTTAGAACCAATGCAATTGGACATCTATAAATAAAGATATGAATTTTAAAAGTTTGATAAAAATTCTGTTAGCTTTTAGTCTATATGCGAAATTGAAAAGATAATGGCAAAAATGTATAGGCCAAATAGTCATTTGGCTAATAAAAATTAAAAGTCCATATTTTTCCTTTTTCTTGTGTGTGGAACATCTAAACAAGGAAAGGTAAGAGGGAATTGATACTTGGCTCACATTTAATCAAGATGAAGCATTCTAACCCAAGCAAAAAGGTGTAGTTGAAAGGTCAACAATTTCAACTAAAGTAATAATATGTAAGGAGGTGTAAGAGGATATTTTTAGAGAATCATTATCATCCAAAAACCTCACATTTTGTCCAACAATGAAACCATGAAGGGAAATAAATTTTTGTGATAAATATGTCAAAAGATGAAGCATTATGGCCAAGTAAAATAAGTGGAAAAGTCAAAAGTTTAACATATGTTGAAATATCAATTAAATATAATATTTAAGGAGGTGAAGTTGTGATATTTTAAATGGATCATTATCATCTCCCAAGAGGCATTTTCGGCCAGATTTGAGAAAGAAGAGAGAGCTTGGAGAAAACATGAGCTAAGAGAAAGCTCAAGTCATTCAAGAAGCCATATAGGTGAGTTCAGGTACAAAATTCATGTAGTTTTGTCTCTAAATTTATGGGAATCTCTCTCTAATCTCTATGCCATCTTGAATAGCATATGTAGCAAGAAAAATCAACAGCAAGAAAGAGGGAGAGGTGGTGGTTTTGGAGCTTAGAGAGAGGACATAAGAGGTAAAGTCATAAAACCTTGCTTTCTTGATGATTCAAGGTTGTTGATGTTATTGTGATTGTTTTTGTGGCATGTCTTGGCTTGTTTTCATAAGTGGGATGCATATATCCTAAGGGGAGTTGATGCCCAAATCTTGATTAATCATGTGGGAAGTATGATTAAGTGGTTAAACAAGTGATTAAGCATGAAAAGAAGGTGTTTATGGAATAAAGCATGAATTCCCAATTTTTTCCATTTAATTCCAGATATCATCCAGGAGCATTTTTGCCATGTTGGATTTGAAACTTGGTTGATTTAATGATTCTATTTTATTTAAAATGGGAAATTGTGTAGGGAACATGTATAATATGAAGTGCAAAGGCTTTAGGGTGTGAAATGACAAATTTACCCCTATAACCCTAGCATAGTGGCTGCCAGGGTATTTATGTAATTTGACCTTGAATTTGACCATTATGAAGTAAAAAATGGATTCTACAAGAAAAATTATTTAGGATTAGCCTGGGTCATAATTTTTTGTAAGGTATAGTTAGACCAGGTACAAAGGGGCTTAGATCGAGTCCCCAAGGGTATTTTGGTAATTTTATAGATTTAAGCAAAGATAACCAACACAATGCATTTTGAATAATACATGAATGGGTAATAACTCATTTATTGTAAATTTGGGATTTTAGGATCGGACAGTAGCCCATGCCAGACATAGATTATTGGATCGATAAATAGGCAAAGGAAGGGCTATCTAGGTAGTGAACTTACCTCTCCTGCATGTATTTGATATTTGTGCTTGTGTATTGATGCATGGGATTGCTTTGCTTGATTATGTGAAACATATATGAATGATTAAAGCTCAATTTCTATTTATGATGTGGCCATGAGTATGTTGTATGAAATATTGAGCACGCAGATATGTCATTGGGTTAGCATGAGTTTATGCAAGGCAAGTATGTCATGTTTAACCCCCTGTCTCGATTAGAGTAATTATGATTCGATAACATGTAATAAAATAGTTTAGAGACCATCGGATAATTTAAACTCATTTCAACTTCCTACCTTTCAGTAGGGTTTTAACAAAATCTTTCACAACATGTCCTTTCTTGGTCTCCATTTCAAATTTCGGATATGATTACCTATGCAGTTAATTCACATTCATACATATCAAAGTGTATAACCAAATTCCCGGCAACTCCCAGGTTTTATACATAAATATAAACTAAGGGTTTATAAGTCTCAACTAGGAGATTACATGACCAAAATCAAACCTAATATTTACATCTCAAAATATACAGTAATCCCAAGTTCAAAGTAGATAACCAACATCCCAAAATCAAATATACCCCAAAGGGTCCTAATAACTCTGGGTCGCCCGCTTCTCTTTAGAGCCACTTGCCCTGTATGAAAGGTTAGTCATTAGAAAGAATGAGATTCAAGACAATCCCAGTAGTAACAAATAACTCACACAATGCATAAACAAATAGCATATATGATTATGTTAAGTAGCATTACAATGTAGTATGGCTCATGCCACAAACGACAGCACTCATGGCTGTAAACTCTATGCGTCAGCTTTCACCGCGATCTCTATGTATCACAAAGTATCACTATGCGTCATCTTTCGCTGCGAACTCAAAGCATCACAATGTATTCACAAAGTATTCTCAATGCATGACAAACATACATACAATGTTTCACACAGCGTACAAGTGAAAGAGTCACTACCTTGTCCTTTCCCAACATTCCTCGGCAATGTAGGCTCACGCGTACGGTAAATATCAAATCCTATAAACCAAATCAAGGATAACCCATCAATCTCTTTTCCAAGTTTTTAATTTTGTAGTACTTTCAATTGGTTATCATTTAAACTCTTTAGGTGGCTATTATAGGCCTAAACATATGCCTAAAGTGTTGGGAAAAACTACCCCAAAGATCCCTTTCCAGAAGAAAAACACTGATTTTGGGCTGACTTACTCGAGTGAGGAAGACCTCACTCAGGTGTTGCCCTCATCCGCACTCGAGTCCCAGCTAGAGAGATACAAAAAGTGTGTACCCGAGAGCACCAACACCTCTTGGAGTAGCCAGTGCACTCGAGCACTTACTTGGGCACTCGAGTGATGTCACCTAGTCACCTGAGTCCCAACGAGTAAGGTGCAGGAAGTGACAACCCAAGATTAACTAAGGCTCCAAGGTGACAAGCGCACTCGAGTGATAATGTATTTCACTTGAAGATGAAGAAGTTCACTCGTGATCTTAGCCTGAGGACTTAACCAAAACACCGAGAATTTCATACTGTACTCGAGTAAGACCTTACCTCACTCGAGTGAGGCTTATCAGAGGCCAGATCGCAGCAACTGATATAGTTTTCTAGATTTACCATATCTAGCTCTAATGGTTCTAGAACTTATACCAAAGCTCATTCCCATACAAAATATCCTAAGGAACCAATTGGTAACCCAAAACACCTAAATTACTTCCCAATCAACACATACCCTGTTTTTACCCAAAATGCAACCCAAAACCACCAATACACAATCTCACTCCCACAATTTCCCAATAACTTCTAATGGCCCAAGGTCATAATTTGGTACCAATTCTACCACTAAATACTAACCAATTCATATCTTTTAAAATCACAAGAAATCAGGAAAAATTCTAGAATTTCCAAACTTAATAAAAAATTATCACAAATATACCAAAATGCATCAAATATTTACTTCTTCAACTTGGTAAGATCAAATCTCTATTTTCCCAACTTTCAAATTTGTGCAAACACCAAATCACCACTTTTCAAAATTCTGAAAATATAATAAAGAAGCTCTCAACCTCTTGAACCAGTTTAATGAAGAGGCTTTTAGCATAAGGAGACAATACCTACTCAAAATCAAGCTTTTCTCTTTCTCTTTCTTGTTTGAACTTCAGCGAAAATGGAAGGAAGGAGAGAGGAGGGGAGAGATAATGATGATCACTCAATTTTCCCTTTTTTCCATGCACACCAACCGACCTGGAAAAGGAGGTGGAAGAGAAAATGAGTTTGAAAAATTTGACCTTATCCAATGGCCCACCTTTCACCACTTATCAAAATCTTGTGCTTCCTTATATGATTTCATATACTCACATACACAGTTGATTCCGCCTCTTGCTCTTTCAATCCTAGCCGTTTATCTCAAGTTACCTATGAGTTTTCTCTTCGGTAATTGACCAACTGGTTGGTAAAATACCATTTTGCCCCCGATTAACATAATATACATTATACCATCATCAGTCACATTTGCATCACAATTCACCTCATATACTTCAAAAGTGCTTAATTAAGATTAATTACATCAATTTGAAGATATTAGCCCTTAATTACAATTTAGGATATTACAATTCTCCGCTCGAAAATTAAATTTTGTCCTCAAAATTGTTACACAACTTGAGTCCTATACTCTGGATATCGTCTTCATATATCTACTTCCGCTTCCCAAGTTGCGTCCCTCTGAGTCATTCCCTTCCAGGTCACCTTCACATATGGAATGCTTCGTTGTCTGAGTCGATGCTCCTCTCGGTCAATGATCTACTCTGGCTCTACCGCATACGTGAAGTTATCTTATATCTTAACATCCTTATACTCAATGATGTGAGAGAGATCTAATTGGTACTTCTTTAGTTGGGAAATATGAAGCATATCATGGAGCCTGCTCAAGTTTTGGGGTAGGGCTACATGATAGGCAACTTAGAGCCTACTCAAAATGCCCGTTTCTCGCAACAGGCCCTTTTCTCCCAAGAATCTCAACTTCTTTCGCTTGATTGCTCGCCCAACATTGGTGACAGGAGATACTCTCAGAAACACATGGTCACCAACTTCATACTATAGAGGCTGTCTCCTTTTGTCAGCGTAGCTTTTCTGTCGACTTTACGCTGCAAGCAACCTCTTTCGAATAATCTGAATCTATGCTGAGGTTTGGTCGACAAGAAGTTGTCCATATAGTTTCCTTTCTGATAACTCATTCCGGTATAAAGGTGATTGGCACCTCCTTCCTACAACGCTTCATACGAAGCCATCTGGATACTTGCAAGATAGCTATTGTTGTAGGTGAACTCACCAAGTGGAAGGAAGCAATACCAACTCCCTTTAAAGTCAAGAACACATGCTCGCAACATATCCTCTAGCATCTGGATTATCCTCTCTGACTGTCCATCTGTCTGGGGATGATAAGCTGTACTGAATCTCAACTGAGTACCCAGTGCCTCATGCAACACCCTCTAAAATCTCAAAGTAAATCAGGGATCTCGATTGGAAATGATATTCTTTGGTGTACCATGAAGATTCACAAGCTCACGAATGTAAATCTCTGCTATTTTATCTTGAGAGTAACCAGCATTGATCGATATGAAGTACGCTGATTTTGTTAACCGGTCCACAATTACCCAGATCGTATCATAATTTTTGATATGGGCAATCCCACCACAAGGTTTATGGTTACACTTTTTCATTTCCACTCTAGAATCTCAGAACTTTGCAACAACCCTGGTGGTTTCTGGTGCACGATCTTTACCCTCTGGCATGTGAGACACCTCACTATATACTTTGTTATATCACTCTTCAAACCCCGCCACCAATAAATAGATCTCAAATTATGATACATCTTGGTCATACTAGGATGAAGAGTATACCGGCTCTTATGCGCCTCATCTAGGATCTTTTGTCTCAACTCCGCCTTGAGTGGAACAAAAATTCTCTTCTGATAGCAAACCAATCCACTAGGCGATAGGTCATAGCCCTGAGGATCTCCCCATTCAATTCTAGCCAGATTGCGCTGTATCCAGCCATCTTGCCTCTGAGCTTCTTCAATCTCAGTTCTCAAGTCACTCTCCTATTGGGAAACAGTATAATTGGCACAGATAATCTGGTTCGACAAATTCAAATTGTAATCCCCTACCTTAATAACCGTAATTAAGATTCGAAAATGTGTAATTTAAAGGAATTAGAGACCGATGATTACGTTTTTCTCAAATCTCTTTTCTAGAATTCGTTCAACATGGTTTCATATTCATCTTCCAAATCTAATTACTCTGCGTAGTTCAATCACATTCATACATATCAGAGTGCATAGCCAAATTCCTAGCAACTCCCGGGTTTCATACATGTATAAACTAAGGGTTGTAAGTTCCAACTAAGGGATTGTTAGAGCAAGCGTTTCACCCAAGAGGGGGTGAATTGGGTGATACTAAAAATTTTGTTGGAAATATAAAACTTAACGGTGAAATTAAAACAGTAAAGAGTAAAGAGAAATATCACCGAAGTGTATACCGGGAGTTATACTAGTTCGACCACAACCACTTTGACCTATGTCCAGTCCTCAGAGCTTCTCTGAGAGTTTCACTATAACTTCCAAGATTCAATGGGTTCTTGGCACCTTAGTACAAGCAAGTTCCTTCACCTGGACACTCACTCCCCCTTACACGTTGTAATCCAATCCCAACTCAAGGTTCCACAACCTTAAGTTATCTCAATAACAATTATTGAGTTTGAATGAAATATCTCTCTCTCAGAGTGAATAAGAATCACTGAAGTACACAAATACTAAAATGAGTAAAAACAGAGTAATGAACTTGATGATACGTTCGTGTGAGTTCTTGTTCTTGTTTCTTTATTTGGATGTTCCATTTATATAGATATGTTGGTGAACACCGTTGGAATATTTTCTTCTCGTCCATTGGAGAGTGCGCAACCACTATTGACTTTTCCAGTATTTGAAATATATCCGTTGGCGGTAGGTGGCATTTGAACTTCTCATTTGACTTTCCTTATTTGATATGATTTCTTCATTGTTTATCTGTAAATATGCTAGGAATACTAATACAATGGAAGGTTAATCATATAGGAAACAAATCAATGAACGTTTGAATGATTTCTAAATTTCTGGGTTTCCCTACTCGAGTAGCTACTCGAGTATCCATTAAAGTTTACTCTGTTAGATCAAGCGTTTCACCCAAGAGGGGGGGTGAATTGGGTGATACTAAAATTTCTTTCGAAAATATAAAACTTTGACAAAAGAATTAAAACAGTAATAAGTAAGGAGAAATATCACCGAAGTGTACAACGGGAGTTATACTGGTTTGGTCACAACCACTTTGACCTACGTCCAGTCCTCAGATCTTCTCTGAGAATTTCACTATAGCTTCCAAGATTCAGTGAGTTCTTGGCACCTCAGTACAAGCAATTTCCTTACACCTGGACACTCGCTCCCCCTTACAGGTTGTAATCCAATCCCAACTCAAGGTTCCACAACCTTAAGTTATCTCAATAACAAATATTGAGTTTGAATGAAATATCTCTCTTACAGAGTAAATGATAATCACTGAAGCATAGAAATACAATTTCAACGTGAAAACAGAGCAATGAACTTGATGATACGTTCGTATGTGTGCTTGGTTGTTCTTTCTCTGTTTGAAGGTTCCCATATATATAGGTAAGTTGTTGATGACCGTTGGAACATTTCCTTTCGTCTGTTGGTGAGTGCGCAGCCACTATTGACTTTTCAAGTTTTTGAAAAATATCCGTTGGCGGTGGTTGGCATTTGAACGTTTCTTTTGACTTCCATCTCTTGATATGATTTCTTCATTGTTTCTCTGTAAATAGACTAAGAATACTAATACAATGAAAGGTTAATCATATAGGAAACAATATAATGAAAGTTTGAATGATTTCTAAATTTCTGGGTATGCTTACTCGAATAGCTCCTCGAGTATCCCTTGAAGTTTACTCGAGTAGCTCCTCGAGTAACATCGAGAAATCATTGTTTAGTTGAAAGTCAATGAAGAGAAACAAGATTACTCGGGTAGTGCATGGAGTAAATTAAATTTCAGACCTTTGGGAATAGTTATTTACTCGGGTAGCTACTCCAGTAATGCTTTTGCAACTTCATAGATTACTGGGGTAACACCTCGAGTAATCCTTTAAAAAACTTTTGATTACTCGATGCTCTACTCCAGTAATGTTGGCAGGATTTCAAGGCCGAGAGCAATTACCTTGTTACTCGAGTAGGGACTCGAGTAATGCATTCATTTTTGCATAGGTTACTCGGGTACCACCTCGAGTAACTAAGACTTTTGAGCATGACTTACCCTGGTAATGACTTGAAGTTTACTTTGAAAATATTGTTGCATACTGGGGTACTTACTCGAGGAATCCACCATGAAAAACTTGTATACTTGAGTAAGTACTCGAGGAAGATGATATAAAAAGAGATCAAGTTAATCGGGTACCAACCTCAAGTTTTTACTTACTTTAGTATGTTACTCGAGTAGCTCCTCGAGTAACATTGGCAGTTCTACAAAGTGCCGAGAGTTACACATTTTTAGAAACAGAGTTACTCGAGTAGCTCCTCGAGTATCATGGGGAAAACTTGAAGGCAACTGGAAATTTTCACAGGGTTAGTCGAGTAGCTCCTCGAGTAACATTAGCAGTGGTACAAAATGCCGAGAGTTACACATTTTAGGAAACACAAGTACTCGAGTAGCTCCTCGAGTATCATTGGGAAAACTTGAAGGCAACTGGAAGTTTTCACTTGGTTACTCGAGTACCTCCTCGAGTAACATTAGCAGGCCGAGAGCAACTCCAAGTTTTTACCTGGTTACTCGAGTAGCGCCTCGAGTAATGGTGGTGGGTTACTGCAAGTTGTCTCTTGGTTACTTCAAGTTTTGTCTCATTACTCGAGTAGCGCCTCGAGTAATGCCTTACAAACTGTACTTCTGATCAAGTTCCTCAGCATTTTCTCTTGTCCAATCTTCAATACTTCCATGCTTACTTCAAGTAAAGCTTGTTCCTGTCATTACTTAGTTCAAGCTTGATTATTAATCATTTCCTTTTGAAACCATTCTTTTGTTATCATCAAAACATGAGATCTAACATTCTCCCCCTTTTTGATGATGACAAAACTTGGTGATTTTGAACATGGTTTTTCAAATTGGATTCTTAATTAATTATTTCTTATTAAGTTTGAATATACCTTGCATACATAACAACTTCATTAGTTCAAATATGTATCATAATTCAAAAACTGTAATGAACTTAAAAATGAAATTATAACACACTTGCATTAATCTTAAAACTTTCAAATTACAAGATAAAGTTCAAACTGAAAACTGAAATAAAAAAGCTCCCTAAAGTCCCATGTACACCCAAATACCCATGATAAGCTAGGACAAATCCACAAAATCACTCTCAAGCTCTTCTCCCCCTTTTTGGCTTCATCAATCAAGTGGAGGGCTAGGAGGCTTGGCCATGAAAATGGGTGTTACAGGAAAGACCATAGAATCATTTGAGTCTAAAGAATCAAATGAGCTAGAGGGTACTGGATCAGGCAGATGAAGTGGAGGGATATGGATGTCATCTCCCGGAGGAGAAGGTTGGAAGACAACCATAGTGGAGGTGTCTCCTTCTGGAGGTGTGTCTATCACTGGAGTGAGATGCTCAGAGGAGGAAGAGGGTGAAATTTCCTCTGTTTGGGTAGGAGAGGGAATAGGTTTAGGAGCAGTGTCTGGCTGTGGCTTGGGAGGTGAATCATCGATGATAATATGTGTAGACTCATGGGTTTTAGGATCATCGACTGTGAATAAGATATCTTTCCCTTGGGGCTTAAGTGGATCAGAAACCAGAGGGGTAGATGGTTCAGCCTCAGGAATAGGAATGTCTGAAAGAGGGTCTACTGGAGGTGGTGGTGGTGCAGATGAGGAGGGACCGGCAGAAGGTCCAGGACCCAAGGAATCCAATCATGCCAGGATCAATCTCAAGGTCTCTCCCTGGGCACGTTGCTCTACTAGCAATTCCTCATGTCTCCTATCCATTCTCTCAACCAACTCCTCATGCCTTTTGTCAATTCTTTCAACCAACTCTCCCATCTTGAAGTTGGTATTGGTAATTAGCTCAGCGTTCGTGTTGGCTATATCCACATGGAAACCTTTGAGCATATTCTCCATAAAGTGTTGGAGAGTGGCATTGAGGAAGGATGGTGATGATGTGGTAGCTGCTGGAGCCGATGACTGAGTGTCATCCATCCTACAGGTCTCTGCCTCAGTGGCCTTCCGCTTCTTCTTGGACCCAGACTCCAGAGGGCCTTTGAGAGGGATGTCGATGTTTAGTTTCCCAATTTGGTTCCTTCCGACCAGGGTCAACCTCTCAATTGGCTCCTTGCTATCCAAATACCATATTTTGTTCTCTTTCAGAATTAGAGACACAATCTGGGGATATGGCATTGGAGTAGTACCCTTTCCATCCACCTTGTACCTTTTCATCTTTGAAAATATATACTCTCCCAGATCCTTTTGCTCCTTCAGGAGAAGTGAAGCAAACCATCTATAGTCCCTATCGGAGAAATGGGTATAGTTGTTGGCTTTGTTCACTAGGGACCTAGAGTAGATGTACCATAGGACCCTGTGATGATCACACATATCACTCGGTTTAAAATTAAGGGGGCCAACTAACTCACCGGGCTTAAGGATAGTGAAAATTTGGTTTGGCTCAAGCTCAGAATATATATCATCTGGGGGGTTCTCTATTCCTAACCACAAGTTAATTCTGGATGGTGAAATTAAAATCTTTTGACCTCTCACAGTTGTGGTCATCTCTTCCTCTACTGAGGTTCGGTTAGGTTCATCTATGATCTCTAGGTTGCAATAGAAATGAGTGATTACCTTTGTGCAAAAAGGCAATCTAATGGACAACCAGGGCATAAAAGAATCTAGATAAGGACTAAGATAGTGCTTCAATACCTCCTGAAGTAGCCTGAGATCCACATAGTGTGTCTTACACACTTTTCTTCTGGAGAATTGAGTTAAGTACTTGGGAGACTCCACCAGTTTGCCCACATTGAATCCCTTTGGTGGGGTAGTGATTTCTGCTTCCGGAATCTTGGACTTCTTGGAAGATTGGCCCTTCTCCATCTGGTCAATGATCCCAGCCATTGCCTTAGCCACATTCTTGTCATATTTTGGCTTCTTGATAGGCTTTGGAGTAAAAGAGGGTGTAGAGGAATCAGAGTGAGGAGGTGAGGGAGATTTGGCACTCTTGCCTCTTCCAGTAGATGAACTCTTTTTGGATTGAGCCCTAGTCACAATGGGCTCTTTAATCACAACTCCTTTGGCTTTTGGTTGTGATTGAGGTTGAAGAAGAATTTTGGCTTTCGGTCTTGGTGTCAACTTTCTTCTCTTTTTGGGAGGAGAAGAAAGAGGATCAGAATGTTGTTAGGATTCAGAGGATTCTATGGGAGTAAGGTTTTTGGTTCTCATTTTTCAGAAAGATTGAAAACTGAGATTTTCTGAAAAACAGAGGTATTAGCGCGAATTAGGGCAACTGGATTCTGAGCAAAATAGAGAGTTTTTGGACTTGAAATCAGTTGGGTTTTGACGGAAATAGGACAAGGAATCACTTGTGAAAAGTTTTTGTGAGGGTGTATAGTGATTTACTCGAGGAGATTTTGTGGAAATGACCGAGTTTGCGCAAGATAAAGACCTAAAACCCGACGTTACTCGAGGCCTTACTCGAGTAATGTTCAAGTTTACTCGAGGCCTTCCTCGAGTGTTCATACAGAAAAATTCAAAAATAATTCATTTAAATTGCGTATCTGGCATGAATAATATAGTAATTATCCATGGATGTTCCCTCGATCATTCATAGTCCATTTGGGTCAGATTTGAGTCATTATTCAACACTTTGAGAATCTGAACTCCGACATTACTCGAGGCCTTCCTTGAGTAAGCTTCAAGTTTACTCGAGGTCTGCCTCGGGTAAAGAGCTTCTCAACTTCTGACTCTTCATTTCTTTGAAAAACTGAACCGTTATGTTTGAAAATCAAGTAACTTGATCCGTTACTTCCAGTTTTGGGGGCCATTACTCGAGTACATACTCGAGTAACATGCTACTTTACCTCAAGTTGCTCCTCGGATAATGCTTCTCTGTTATCTATAACTTCAAGTTGATACTCCAGTAAAGTTATCCTATGATTATCTCTATTTTTATTTCTCAAAACAGAGTTTCTTTCTTCCTGCAAAACAAGTTTCTATATACTCCGATGCTTAAATTAGTAATCATCAAAACATTATTAAGTGACTTCATCTAATATTATGAAATGCTGAAATTTCTTATAACTCATTGGGATTTACCATTCCCAATTCTCTTCTAATGAATAGAAATTGATCTTTTGCAAGGGGTTTTGTGAAGATATCTGCTAGTTGAAGATGAGTAGGAATGAATATCACTTTCACATCTTTCTTTTGAACATGATCTCTGATGAAGTGATGTCTGACATCGATATGCTTGGTTCTAGAGTGTTGAACTGGATTCTTTGCCAAGCTTATCGTACTAGTATTATCACAATAGATTGGTATTTCTTTGAGATAAATACCAAGATCTTGTAGTTGTTGTTTTAACCATATCACTTGTGCACAACAACTTGAGACTGCAACATATTCGGATTCTGTTGATGAAAGAGACACTGTATTTTGTTTCTTGCTGAACCATGATACAAGAGATCCTCCAAGAAATTGTCCTTGTCCACTGGTGCTCTTTCTGTCCGTTTTGTATCCTCCATGATCCGAATCTGAATATGCAACAAGATATTTATTTCTTTCTTTGGGATACCACAGACCCAATTCAGATGTGTCACCAAGATATCTAAAGATTCCCTTGACCGTTTCAGCATGTGATTCCTTTGGTGCTGATTGATATCTTGCACATATACCAACACTAAATTGAATGTCTGGTCTACTTGCCGTAAGATAGAGTAATGATCCAATCATTCCTCTATATTTTGTAATGTTGTAGTCTTTTCCTTTGACATCAGCATCAAGTAACGTAGTTGAGCTCATAGGTGTGTCAGTGCCATTTGCTTCATCCATTCCATACTTCTTCAATAGCTCTTTCAAATACTTTGTTTGAGATATGAAGATTCCATTCTTTCTTTGTTTGATTTGCAGACCAAGAAAGAAATTCAATTCTCCCATCATTGACATCTCAAATTCTCCCTGCATTATCTCAGAAAATTCCTTACACAGAGATTCATTAGGAGCACCAAACACAATGTCATCAACATAAATTTGAACAATTAAAATATCATTGTGTTTTCGTTTTATAAAGAGTGTTGTATCAACTTTTCCCCATATAAAACCTTGATCGATGAGAAACTTGCTAAGCCTTTCATACCAGGCTCTAGGAGCTTGTTTTAAACCATACAAAGCCTTTTTAAGTTTGAAAACATGGTCCGGTTTAGTAACATCCTCAAAACCTGGAGGTTGTTCTACATACACTTCTTCCATGATGTAACCATTTATAAAAGCACTCTTAACATCCATTTGATAGAGTTTGAATCCTTTGATGCATGCAAAGGCTAAGAGTACATGTATAGCTTCCAATTTAGCCACTGGAGCATACGTTTCCTCATAATCAATTCCTTCTTCCTGATTATAGCCTTTGGCCACCAATCTTGCCTTGTTTCTGACAATAATTGCAGATTCATCAAGTTTGTTTTTGAATACCCATTTAGTACCAATGATCGTATGATCTTTGGGTCGGGGCACCAAATCCCAAACTTGATTCCTTTCAAATTGATTTAGTTCTTCTTGCATTGCTATGACCCAATCATTGTCTGGTAAGGCTTCATCAATGTTAGAAGTTTCAATCTCAGAAATGAATGTAGAAAAACTTACTTCATTGAAAACTCTATTTCTGGTTTTGATCCCTTCATTCACATCTCCTATGACTTGATCTAAGGGATGACTTCTATTGTATTTCCAGGCTTTAGGTTGACCTAGAGATTGCTCTTCTTCCTTAGTTTCGTCAACCTCTGGAATAAGAGACTTAGAGAAAGATTGACCATTTTCTTGATTTAAAACAACTTCCTGTTCTTCATCAATGGTTTTGTCAGAGGATTCAAATTCATCAAATACAACATGAATTGATTCTTCAACAACGCAAGTTCTTTTATTAAAAATTCTATATGCTTTACTTCGGTTAGAATAACCTAGGAAAATTCCTTCATCAGTTTTAGAATCAAATTTTCCTAAGTTATCTTTACCATTATTATGAATGAAACACTTACAACCAAAGATGTGTAGATGAGCAATGTTTGGCTTTCTTCCTTTGTATAGTTCGTATGGTGTCTTTCCAAGTTTTGTTCTGATATATGCTCTGTTTGAAACATAGCATGCTGTACTCATAGCATCAGCCCAAAACACTTGAGACACATTCTTTTCATTTAGCAATGCTCTAGCCATCTCTATGAGCACTCTATTCTTGTGTTCCACAACTCCATTTTGTTGAGGCGTCCTTGGAGCAGAGAAATTGTGATCAATGCCATTAGTATCACAATACTCTTCAAAGGCTTGATTTTCAAATTCTCCACCATGATCAGTCCTAATACCTGCAATAGACATACCTTTCTCATTTTGCACTTTCTTGGCAAAAACAATAAATTCCTTAAAGGTTTCATCTTTTGATGATAGAAAAATAACCCATGTAAATCTTGAGAAATCATCAACAATGACCAATGAATATAAGTTGCCACCAAGACTCTTTACTCTTGCTGGTCCAACTAAATCCATATGAAGTAATTGTAATGGTCTATTTGTTGAAATCTCATTTTTCAATTTGAAAGATGATTTAGTTTGTTTACCCTTTTGACACGCATCACAAATCAAGTCATTTTTGAAATTAACTTTGGGTAATCCAAGCACTAAATCCTTTTTGAGTAATTTCCCTAGTTGATGCATATTGACATGAGCCAATCTCTTATGCCATAACCAGCTTTCATCGATATTACTCAGAAAACAGTTTTCAGATTCATTTCTACTAATGTCTAAAGTATAGCAATTACCTTCCCTTTTTGCTCTGAGCTTAGCCTTGATATTCTTCTTATCAAACTGTAAGTCACTCTTATTGATGATTAAACATTCTTCTGAGTCAAATATCACCCAGTTGTTTTTATCCGCACTTTGACTTACGCTCAGCAAATTGTGACACAAGCCTTCAACATAATATACATCTTTGACTTGTATTCCTTTGTCATTTTTGATTTCACCAATTCCTGCTATCCTTCCGGATTGATTTCTTCCAAATTTTACCTTTCCACCTTCCTTAGGTTGTAATGTGGTAAAACTTTCGAAATCTCCGGTCATATGTCTAGAGCATCCACTATCTATGTACCACTTGCTATTTTTGGATGCTTTGAGACATACCTGCAATCAATTGACTAAGTCTTAGGTACCCACATCTTTTTGGGTCCTTTTGGGTTAGTACAAATGATTTTCTGAATATATGAACCTTTAGGTACCCATTTGTAGGTTCCTATGGTTCCTTTCTTCTTATGAATACATGAAGATGTATGATGTCCTTTTCTATTACAGTAATTGTAAAATGCAAAAGGATTTGATGTATGCACAGAATGTTGAAAATAATTCAAATATGTCTTACCTCCTGCTTTCTTTCTTCCTTTTCTTTTATCTAATTTTGGATCATATCCTATTCCAGATCGATCATTTACAAATCGTTGGGCTTTTAAAATAACATTTAGCATCTCACTTTCTTGAGTGAATTTTTCAAGAGTTTTTGTGAGATCAATGTTTTTCTTTTTCAAAGATGAACAATTTTCACAATCCTTTCCCTTAAGTTCAGTTTCAAGAACTTTGTTTTTCTTTTTAATAACAATCAGTTCTTTAACTACTTTGATGAATTCAGAATGTAAAGCATTATATTCGGAAAGTAATTCATCATAGGTAGGTTCAGAATCATTTACCTCTTCTTCTGTTTCTTCTTGAGCAACAAGACATATATTAGCTACCTCTTCCTCATCACTTTCTTCGTCTGAGGAGCTGTCACCCCATATAGCAGATACAAAGGCTTTCTTTTTGTTGAAGAATTTACCTTTTCTCTTTTCTTTGCTCTTTTGATTCAAATCTGGACATTCTGACTTGATATGTCCTGGTTTCCCACATTCATAGCAAATGATATGATCTTTGCTACTATTTCCTCCTTTCTGAAAATGTTTGAATCCTTGACCTTTCTTGTAGAACTTTCTGAATCATTTTATGATTAGGCCCATTTCGTCATCGTCGAATTCTTCATCCTCATCCTGATTCTCTTCTTTCGCTTTTAGAGCTAGACCTTTCTTTTTCTTGTCGCCAATGTCATCTAATTCTCTTTTGAACTTTAGTTTGCTTTCATATTCAGAAAGACTTCCAAATAGAGAAGCAACTGATCTCATTGATTCTCCTTTTGCTTCTTCTATTGCAGTAACTTTTGCTTCCCACTCTTTAGAAAGAATATTCAAGATCTTTCGTACTTGGGTGTGCTGATCATAGACTTTCCCAAGAGCTGCAAGTTGATTAACAAGATGAGTATATCTAAGTTCGAATTCAGAAATTGACTCACCTGATTTCATTCGAAGTAAATCGAATTCGGTGACCAAGGTGTTGATTCGATTCTCCTTTATTCCCGATGTTCCCTCATGAGCTATTTCCAGAGCTTCCCACATTTGCTTTGCTGTTGGAAGTGTACAAATTCTGAAATATTCACTTTGACTCAAAGCGCTTTGTAATATCAGAATTGCTTTGCTATTGAGAGTGATAAGTTTCTTGTCATTCTCATCGTATTCCACTGGTGTTTTTGGAATTTTCTGAGAATCTTCAATCTTTGTAGGTAGATAATTTCCACTCTTAATTACATCCCATAGCCCATATTCAGTAGCCATCACGAACACTCTGAACTTAGCTTTCCAGAAAGAAAAGTGTTCTCCATTGAAACCAGGGGGTCTAGTGATGGATGCTCCGTCGGGAAGAATTCCTTCACCCATGCTTGCCATTGTATCCTACTTAGGTTGTTAAACCTTAACAAGAAGACCTATTCTCTGATACCAAATGTTAGATCAAGCGTTTAACCCAAGAGGGGGGGTGAATTGGGTGATACTAAAATTTCTTTCAAAAATATAAAACTTTGACAAAAGAATTAAAACAGTAATGAGTAAGGAGAAATATCACCGAAGTGTACACCGGGAGTTATACTGGTTCGGTCACAACCACTTTGACCTACGTCCAGTCCTCAGAGCTTCTCTGAGAATTTCACTATAGCTTCCAAGATTCAGTGGGTTCTTGGCACCTCAGTACAAGCAATTTCCTTACACCTGGACACTCGCTCCCCCTTACAGGTTGTAATCCAATCCCAACTCAAGGTTCCACAACCTTAAGTTATCTCAATAACAAATATTGAGTTTGAATGAAATATCTCTCTTACAGAGTAAATGATAATCACTGAAGCATAGAAATACAATTTCAACATGAAAACAGAGCAATGAACTTGATGATACGTTCGTATGTGTGCTTGGTTGTTCTTTCTCTGTTTGAAGGTTCCCATATATATAGGTAAGTTGTTGATGACCGTTGGAACATTTCCTTTCGTCCGTTGGTGAGTGCGCAGCCACTATTGACTTTTCAAGTTTTTGAAAAATATCCGTTGGCGGTGGTTGGCATTTGAACGTTTCTTTTGACTTCCATCTCTTGATATGATTTCTTCATTGTTTCTCTGTAAATAGACTAAGAATACTAATACAATGAAAGGTTAATCATATAGGAAACAATATAATGAAAGTTTGAATGATTTCTAAATTTCTGGGTATGCTTACTCGAGTAGCTCCTCGAGTATCCCTTGAAGTTTACTCGAGTAGCTCCTCGAGTAACATCGAGAAATCATTGTTTAGTTGAAAGTCAATGAAGAGAAACAAGATTACTCGGGTAGTGCATGGAGTAAATTAAATTTCAGACCTTTGGGAATAGTTATTTACTCGGGTAGCTACTCCAGTAATGCTTTTGCAACTTCATAGATTACTGGGGTAACACCTCGAGTAATCCTTTAAAAAACTTTTGATTACTCGATGCTCTACTCCAGTAATGTTGGCAGGATTTCAAGGCCGAGAGCAATTACCTTGTTACTCGAGTAGGGACTCGAGTAATGCATTCATTTTTGCATAGGTTACTCGGGTACCACCTCGAGTAACTAAGACTTTTGAGCATGACTTACCCTGGTAATGACTTGAAGTTTACTTTGAAAATATTGTTGCATACTGGGGTACTTACTCGAGGAATCCACCATGAAAAACTTGTATACTTGAGTAAGTACTCGAGGAAGATGATATAAAGAGAGATCAATTTAATCGGGTACCAACCTCAAGTTTTTACTTACTTTAGTATGTTACTCGAGTAGCTCCTCGAGTAACATTGGTAGTGGTACAAAGTGCGGAGAGTTACACATTTTTAGAAACAGAGTTACTCGAGTAGCTCCTCGAGTATCATGGGGAAAACTTGAAGGCAACTGGAAGTTTTCACAGGGTTACTCGAGTAGCTCCTCGAGTAACATTAGCAGTGGTACAAAATGCCGAGAGTTACACATTTTAGGAAACACAAGTACTCGAGTAGCTCCTCGAGTATCATTGGGAAAACTTGAAGGCAACTGGAAGTTTTCACTTGGTTACTCGAGTACCTCCTCGAGTAACATTAGCAGGCCGAGAGCAACTCCAAGTTTTTACCTGGTTATTCGAGTAGCGCCTCGAGTAATGGTGGTGGGTTACTACAAGTTGTCTCTTGGTTACTTCAAGTTTTGTCTCATTACTCGAGTAGCGCCTCGAGTAATGCCTTATAAACTGTACTTCTGATCAAGTTCCTCAGCATTTTCTCTTGTCCAATCTTCAATACTTCCATGCTTACTTCAAGTAAAGCTTGTTCCTGTCATTACTTAGTTCAAGCTTGATTATTAATCATTTCCTTTTGAAACCATTCTTTTGTTATCATCAAAACATGAGATCTAACATACTCAAGTACTTACTCGAGTATCATCGAGAAAGCTTTGATGAACTGCAAGTCAACAAACAAATATGAGATTACTCGGGTAGTGCATGGAATAAACAAAATATCAAACCTTTGGAAATGTATGTTTACTCGGGTACCTACTCGAGTAATGTACTCTTTTCTTCATAGGTTACTCGGGTACCAACTCGAGTAAACCTTCAAATAAATTTTTGGTTATTCGATGCTTTACTCCAGTAATGTTGCAAGATTTCAAGGCTGAGAGCACATCAAGTTTGATTACCTTGTTACTCGAGTACATACTCGAGTAAACATAATTTTTCTGTATGGCTTACTCGGGTAATGACTTGAAGTTTTTCTTCAAAAATAACCCAGCATACTCGAGTACATACTTGAGTAATCCACTTGAAATAGGTATCACTGGAAGAACCATAGAGGCATCTGAACCAGAGTAGTCAAATGAACTAGAAGAGACTGGTTCAGGAAGGTTCACTGGAGGGATATGGATATCATCTCTGGGAGGAATAGAAGGAGACTAATAGACGATCATAGTAGTGGTCTTAATCTCTAGAGTGGTCTCAACCTCTGGAGTGGTCTCAACCTCTGGAGTAGTCTCAACCTCTGGGGTATGATGATCAGAGGATGAGGAGGGAGATATTTCCTCAGTATGGGTAGGAGATGGAATAGGTTTTGGAGCGGGTTCAGGCTGAGGTTTGGGAGGTGAATCATCAATGATGATATGAATGGTATTATTGGTGTCGGTGTTATCCACTGAGTATAGAATGTCTTTAGCTTGTGGCTCAGGTGGACTAGAGACCAAAGGGATAGAAGGCTCAGGCTCAGAGAGAGGAAAATCAGAAGTAGGGTTCTTTGGAGGTGGTGGTGGTGCAGAAGATGGTATATGCTCTGGAGAAGAAGAGGATGGACCGGTAGAAGGTCTTGGACCCAAGGAATCTAGTCGTGCCAGAATCAATCTCAGTGTCTCACCCTGGGCACGTTGCTCAGCTAGCAACTCCTCGTGCCTCTTATCCATTTTCTCAACCAACTCCGCCATCTTGTAATTCATGTTGGTTATCAGTTCAGCATTTGTGTTGGCAATATCAATATGGAATCCTCGGAGCATATTCTCCATAAAATGCTGAAGTGTGGCATTGAGGAAGGAGGGTAATGATATGGTAGCAGCTGGAGCCGATGACTGAGAGTCATCCATCTTGCTAGTCTCAGCCTCAGTCTTCTTCTTCTTTGACCCAGACTCCAGAGGGCCCTTAAGAGGTATATCAATGTTGAGCTTGCCAATCTGATTTCTCCCAACCGGAGTCATCCTCTCAATAGGTTCCTTGCTATCCAGATACCATATCTTATTCTCTTTCAGAATAAGTGATACGATATGAGGATATGGCATTGGTGTGGTAGCCTTCCCATCCACTCTGTATCTTTTCATCTCAGAAAAAATATAATCCCCCAAGTCCTTCTGTTCTTTCAGGAGAAGTGAAGCAAACCACCTAAAGTCCCTATCAGAGAAGTGGGTATAGTTGTTGGCCTTGTTCACAAGGGATCTAGAGTAAATGTACCATAGAACATATCACTTGGTTTGAAATTTAAAGGGCCAACTAACTCACCAGGTTTAAGGACAGAAAATATTTGGTTTGGTTCAAGTTAGGAGTAAATATCATCTGGGGGGTTCTCTATTCCTAACCACATGTTTATCCTAGAGGGTGAAATAAGAATCTTTTGGCCTCTCACAATGGTGGTCATCTCTTCCTCAGCTGAGGTTCTGTTTGGTTCATCTAGGATCTCAAGGTTACAGTAAAAGTGTGTGATCACTTTAGGGTAAAAAGATAATCTAATGGAAAGCCAAGGCATAAAAGGTTCTAAATAGGAACTGAGATCATGCTTCAATACCTCCTGAAGTAACTTGAGGTCCACATAGTGTGTCTTACACACTTTCCTCCTTGAAAATTGAGAGAGATACTTTGGGGACTCCTCTAGTTTGTTGATATTAAACCCTTTTGGAGGGTTGGTGATCTCCTCTCCTAGCAATTTGGATTTCTATGAAGACTACCCCTTCTCCATTTAATCTAGTATGCTTGCCATAGCCTTAGCCACATTCTTGTCATACTTGGGCTTTTTAGAAGGCTTTGGTGTAAAGGAGGGAGTAGAGGAATTAGAGGGTGTAGGAGAGGGAGCTTTGGCATTCTTGCCTTTCCCAGTTGAGGTACTCTTTTTGGATTGAGCCCTTGTAACTATAGGCTCTTTGATCACAACCCCTTTTGGTTTCGGTTAGGTTGAGGTTGAGGTTGGATTTTGGCTTTTGATCTCGGGGTAAGTTTCCTTCTCTTTGTGGGAGGAGAAGAAAAAGGATCAGGGTGTTGTTGGGATTCAGAGGAATCTGTGGGAGTAAGGTTTTTAGTTCTCACCATTCTGAATGAGTAAAAAAATGAAATTCTCAGAAAAACAGAGACACAGTTGCAAGATTAGGGCACTAAGAATCTGAACAGAATAGGAGGTTTTTGGGGTTGAAATCTGTTGGGTTTTGACGGAAATGATGCAAGGAATCGATTGTGAAAAGTTTTTGAGAGAGAGTATAGTGATTTACTCGAGGAGATTTTATGGAAATGACCAAGTTTGTGATAGATAAAGACCTAAAACCTGACATTACTCGAGGCCTTACTCGAGTAAACTTCAAGGTTACTCGAGTACTTACTCGAGTGATCATACAAAAAATTTCTAAAACAATTCATTTAAATTGCGTACCTGGCATGAATAATATTATAATTATCCATGTATGTTCCCTCGATCATTTATAACCAATTTGAAACAAATTTGAGTCATTTTTCATCAATTTGGAAATCTGGACTTGCAGTTACTCAAGTCCATATTCGAGTAAACTTCAAGTTTACTCGAGGCTTGCCTCGGGTAACCTGTCTTTTCACTTCTGACTGTTCATTTCTTAGTAACTGAACCGTTTTATTCAAATTCCAGGTAACTTGATCCGTTATTTCCAGTTTTGGAAGACCATTACTCGAGTACATACTCAAGTAAAGTACTTCTTTACTTCAAGTTGTTCCTCGGGTAATGCTTCTCTGTTAGTCATAATTTCAAAACTTGCCATCACATTATTTCTTTATTTTCGGACTTAATGAGATTTCTGGCAGATTTTCTACTCTAACTTTGAAAAATCATAACTAATTCTAGAAAAATTGAATTGAAGTTATTCCAAATCCTATGGAGCCCTTATTGAGTCTAGTTTTAAGGAAAAATATAGAATTTTTCTGGATGGAATCACAAAATTCCAAGAATTTCAATCTTTGCATACTGTTCCAGAAAATAACTAATTTCGCTGGGCAAACTTCAAAAATCCATAACTCTTAGCTCACAAATCAAAATGATACAAATTATATGTCCATTGTGAAGCTTGACATGTGAACTTTAAGACTGGAAAATTTCAGAATTTTTAGACACCATTTGCCTATTTAAAACGTCCATACAAATCGGCTGCCCTGTACAAAGTTTCAATGGACAGAGTTTTCAACTTTTGCACAATTGTTCCCAATGGTTCCAATTTCACAATAAACACTCTCCCCACACGAATTTTCACAAGGAAGCCATTGGAATCATTAAAATATCCAAATTTGCATCACACATTCTCCAAAAGTGTTTATTCAACAATAATTACATCCACTTTTGAAGTCATTAGCCCTTAATCACTTTTTGGGATATTACACAAATCGCGAAAATCTTCAATCAATTTCCCTCTTGTATCATCATAGTTGCCACAAGCACAGTCTTTCGACTAAAAGCATCAGCGACTACATTTGCCTTACCTGGATGATATTTAATTTCTAGATTGTAGTCCTTAAGCAACTTCATCCAGTGACGCTGTCTCATATTCAATTCTTTCTGATCATATAGATATTTGAGACTCTTGTGGTTGCAGTACAGTTCTACCGTCACACTATACAAATAATGCCACCAAATTTTCAAGGCAAACAAATGGCTGCAAGCTCCAAGTCATATGTAGGATAATTCATTTCATGAGGTTTGAGCTGTCGAGAGGCGTAGGCCACCACACGTCTTTGCTGCATAAGGACACACCCTAATCCCTGCTTACTCGCATCACTATACACAACATAGGTCAAGCTGGGATCAGGTATAATCAACACAGGTACCGTAGTCAACCTTTCCTTCAACTCCACAAAGCATTTTTCATAATTTTCATCCCATATAAAAGGCTGATCCTTCCTCATGAGCTTGGTCATCGGTAAAGCAATATGTGAAAAATTCTGAATAAATGTCCAGTAGTAACCAGCCAGACCCAAAAAACTGCATACCTCTGCCACAGTTTCTAGCCTCTTCCAATTCAGTACTGCTTCCACTTTACTAGGATCCACAGAGACCCCTTCTTACGAGATAACATGGCCTAAGAATTTTACTTCTGATAGCCATCATTTACTAATTTGGCATAGAGCTGCTTTTCACGCAATGTATGCAATACAATTTTCAAATGATGCTTATGCTCTTCTCTACTCTTATAGTATATCAAAATATCATCAATGAATACCACAATAAATTGATCTAGGTATAGTCAGAAAATAAGGTTCATGTAATCCATGAAAACGTAGGTGCATTGGTTAGCCCAAATGGCATCACCAATAACTCATAGTGACCATACCTAGTCCGGAAAGCAGTCTTTGGCACTTCTTTTGCTTTCACTCGTAGCTGATGATACCCTGACCTTAGATCAATTTTTGAGAATACACACGAATCGGATAGTTGATCTAAAAGGTCATCGATTCAGGGAAGAGGGTACTTATTCTTAATGGTAATCTTATTCAACTCTCTATAGTCGAAACACGGACAAAGACTCCCATCTTTCTTCTTAACAAATAAAACTGGAGCTCCCCAAGGTGACACACTGGGTCTAAGGAACCATTTCTCGAGTAAATCTTCAATATGCTTCTTTAACTCTGCCATTTCGTTTGGGGCCATACGGTATGGGGCCTTAGATATAGAACCAACTCCAGGCATAATGTCGATTGGAAACTAAACTTCCCTTTCAAGAGGTAATCTGCTAAGATCATCCAAAAACACCTCAAGGAATTCATTTACCATGGGTATACTACTCAAAGTTTCATTGGTTTCCCCTTGCACAGAAAAAAAATACCATATACCCCTGGCAACCTTTCTCAAGATATTTTTCAGCTTTAGCCATAGAAAGGAAATTCATACTGGCATTTACAATTTCGACCCTCTGAGAAGCAGGATATACTATCCTTTTGTTCCCACAATCTAATAACACATTATTTTCCTTTAACCAATCAAAACCCAAAATGACTTCCAATTGGTAAAGCAGCAGACAAATCAAATCCATAGTAGATTAATGCCCTTCCATAGTTATGACACAATTCAGACAAGCTTCTGTGGTCAAGGCCTTAACACCCATTAGAGTTGACACTATCAGATCAAATGGTAATTTATGCACATGTAATCACAGGCACTTCACACAATCATAGGCAATGAAGGAGTGGCTTGCATCTAAGTAAAACAGAACTCGCAATAGATAGCCATTAAGAGAAATTTTACCTTGTATCAACTAGGGAGATTTGTGGGCCTCCTCGTGGGTCATAGCAAATACTCGGCCCTGAGTCTTCGGCCTTTGGTTTGGTTGTGGCTCTTTGCATTCGTTAGCAGTATGCCCCACACGCTTACAATTAAAGCATATTATTTGACCCTCACAAGTTCTACCATGATGTGACTGATTACAGCGAGGACAAATCCATGGTGTAAAAGGAGTTTTCTACTTATCACGATTCCTATAATGATAGGCTTTTTACTACTCCCAGATAAAGGTCCTTTGTCCCTTTCGCTTCTGTGAAGCACCACCCTTACTGGGTTCACTGCGGTAGCCAGTAGCTTTGGCAGGATACAGTTCTCTCTAACTTTTTTCTGTAATCCTACACTCTTCAACAGCTTTGTTAAATTTGGTAAACATATGAGTGACCAACCGCTTCTTCATATCGCGTCTTAGCCCCTGAATAAGCATATCAGAACTCCGCTCTTTATCATCCTTATACCGGAGATAGGAGGAATACCGGGACAAATGGATGAAATGGGACATGTAGTCATCAAAGCTCTCCACGTCCCCTTGTTTAAGAATCAGAAATTCTGTTTCCTTCTCGAGCCGCACCGATTTAGGAAATTATTTCTCATTAAATTCTTGCTGGAACAATTCCCAAGTCAACGGTACATTTCTGCTGCGCAGAGTGAGAGAGATATTCCTCTACTAGCGATATACATCGCCTTCTAATTTATAGATAGCCAAGCGTACCTTCACCTCAGACAGGCATCTTAGGACCTTAAAGATCTTCTCAAGGCGATCCAACTAATCTTCAGTCGTTTGAGGATCAAACCTCCCTTTGAACACTGGAGGCATATGTTTAAAAAATGTGGTGACCCAAAACTGAAAGTCCCTTTCCTCTCTTGCCGGTACCCCATACTACTCTTGATTTGGAGCAGTGTGAGGTGGGGACTCCAGGGGTGGTGCTGAACCTTCAGCAGTTTCCTCATGGCGGGTTTCTTCTTGAGTTTCTACTGGAGTGGACTAAACCGAGTCTTCTTTATTCTTTCCTCCTTATGTTCTGAGCTCTTCTCTTAGCTCAGTAATCATGTCCCATTGATCTTTTATTAGACCCATTAATTCTTGCATTGGATATGGTGGATTATCATTGACAATCTCCACTTCTGGATCTACACACTGAATATTGGGGCATCCTCTGGTTTTCTTCATTCTAAAAATAACTTACCCCATTAATATAGCAGAGATAGTATGCACATATATTCACAAGTCTCATATATATCCATATCAATAGAACATACATGTGCATACTCAACAACTATTCACAAATGATCTTCTATCCCTAAGACCAACTAAGGGATCCATCCTAGCAAAATCTACCCTTGCCAGGAACTACAGCTCTGATACCAAAATGTAACCCCCTACCTTGATTAGAGTAATTATGATTTGATAACACATAATAAAATAGTTTAGAGACCATCGAATAATTTAAACTCATTTCAACCTCCTACTTTTCAGTAAGGTTTTCACAAAATCTTTCACAACATTTCCTTATCCTGGTCTCAATTTCAAATTTTGAATATAATTACCTATGCAGTTAATTCACATTCATACATATCAGAGTGTATAACCAAATTCCCGGCAACTCCCAGGTTTTATACATATATATAAACTAAGGGTTTATAAGTCTCAACTAGGGTCATAATCAAATATACCCCAAAGGGTCCTAATCACTTCGGGTTGCCTGCTTCTCTTTATAGCTACTTGCCCTATCTAAAAGGTTAGTTATTGGAAAGAATGAGATTCAAGAGAATCCCAGTAGTAACAAATCACTCACACAATGCATAAACACATAGCATATATGATAATGTTAAGTAGCATTACAATGTAGTATGGCTCACGCCACAAACGACAGTACTCATGGCTGTAAACTCTATGCATTAGCTTTCGCTGTGATCTCTATGTATCACACAGTATCACTATGCGTCAGCTTTTACTGTGAACTCAAAGCATCACAATGTATTCACAAAGTATTCTCAATGCATGACAAACATACATACATGTTTCACACACCGTACAAGAGAAAGAGTCACTACCTTGTCCTTTCCTAACGTTCCTAGGCAATGTAGGCTCACGCGTATGACAAATATCAAATCCTATAAATCAAATTAGGGATTACCCGTCAATCTCTTTTCCAAGTTCTTAATTTTGTAGTACTTTAAGTTGGTTATCATTTGAATTTTTCAGGTGGCTATTATAGGCCTAGACATATGCCTAAAGGGTTGGGAGAAACTACCCCGAAGATCCCTTTATAGAAGAAAAACACTGATTTTGGGCTGACCAACTCTAGTAAAGAAGGCTTCACTCAGGTGTTGCCCTCACCCATACTCATGTCCCAGCGAGTGAGATACAGAAAATGTGTACCCGAGAGCACCAATATCTCCTGGAGTAGCCAGTGCACTCAAGCACTTACTTGGGCACTCGAGTGATAACACCTAGTCACCTGAGTCCCAATGAGTGAGGTGCAGGAAGTGACAACCTGTGAGCAACTAAGGCTCTAAGTCTACAAGTGCACTTGAGTGATTTCATACTATACTCAAGTGAGACCTTACCTCACTCGAGTGAGACTTATCAGAGGCCAGATCGCAGCAACTGATATGGTTTTCTATATTTACCATATCTAGCTCCAATGGTTCCAGAACTTATACCAAAGCTTATTCCCATATAAAATCTCCTAAGGAACCAATTGGTAACCTCAAAACACCTAAATTCCATCCCAATGAACACATACCCTGTTTTTACCCAAAATGCAACCTAAAACCACCAATAACCAATCTCACTCCCACAATTTCCCAATAACTTCTAATGGCCCAGGGTCATAATTTGGTACCAATTCTACCACCAAATACTAACCAATTCATATCTTTCAAAATCATAAGAAATCAGAGAAAAATTCTAGAATTTTCAAACTCAATAAAAAATTATCACAAATATACCAAAATGCATCAAATGTTTACTTCTTCAACTTGGTAAGATCAAATCTCTGTTTTCCCAACTTTCAAATTTGTGCAAACACCAAATCAGCACTTTTCAAAATTTTGAAAATATAGCAAAGAAGCTCTCAACCTCTTGAACCAGTTTAATGAAGAGGCTTTAAGCATCGGGAGACAATAACCTACTCAAAATCAAGCTTTTCTCTTTCTCTTTCTTGCTTGAACTTCAGCGAAAATGGAAGGAAGGAGAGAGGAGGTGAGAGATGCTGATGATCACTCAATTTTCCCTTTTTTCCATGCACACCAACCGACCTAGAAAAGGAGAGGGAAGAGAAAATGAGTTTGAAAATTTGACCTTATCCAATAACCCACCTTTTACCACTTGTCAAAATCTTATGCTTCCTTCTTTGATTTCATATACTCACATACATAGTTGATTCCGCCTCTTGCTCTTTCTATCCTAGCCATTGATCTCAAGTTACCTATGAGTTTCCTCTTCGATAACTGACCAATTGGTCGGTAAATTACCATTTTGCCCCTGATTAGCACAATATGCATTATACCATCATCAGGCACATTTGCATCACAATTCACCTTATATACTTCAAACATGCTTAATTAAGATTAATTACATCAATTTGAAGTTATTAACCTTTAATTACAATTTATGATATTACATCATGCATTAAGTACTTATCTTGCATGCATATTGGTATTATTTGCTACTGAGATTCTCTCGAATCTCACCCTCCCCCAACCAAATAGACAGGTAGGCACAGGAGGTGTGGTAAAAAAATAGATGAGAACTGCACAAGGAAAATACAGAAGGTTTTAGTTTAGTTCAGGAGAAGCAATTGGTCATCTGCAAGCTTTTATTATATTTTAGGTCTATAAGCATTATATACAATCCCTGTGGGGAATTCCTGTAATATAATCATGTATTTATTATCATTATATGTATTTTATTCCTGTGTGCCCATCAAACTATGCACAAGTACACTGAAAAATGTGGAAATATGGTAAGGGTTTGACAGATTTAGTATGTTTAAGTATAATATTTTAATATTGTTACAAATATTGTGTGATTTGTATTAATATATGTTCTTTTTATTTTTAGTATTATATCTGAAATAGATATTTGTAAAATGTATTTTTTATAGTTAATTTAGAAATTATAAATCTATTTTATATATAGTTGTAATATTTTAAATTAATTTTGGTATTTGAATAATACTAGTTATCATGTCTTCTCAAAAAGATTGTGGAAAGGGGAAAATGTGTCCTGAGCTCCCCTTCTCGACAACTTGAGGAGCAGGAGCACCCCACTCCATCATAGTTCTAGAGAATTGTCGTTTAGGTGGATATTATATATAGGTAGAGGATTATGATGAGGATGATTTTGTTATACATATCAATATCCCTTTACAGGAGGTGAAAAATTTCCCTGATGCCGAGCTGGATAGGGACTATAATCACCCTGTACGATTCATCTTCAAATTGACTGGATTTGTTGTTCAGGTGAGGTAAGTAATTTTTTTAAATAGTTAAATTATTAATTAAAGTAGTTTAAATGTTAAATTTTATTGAATTGAATCTTTTTTATTAATTTTATAGATGAATAGGGAAACCTGGCAAACAAGAGGCTAGACGTGATGAACAAAAATTACACTCGTCATTTTAATTTTATAAATTTGTTGAAATTTTATTTGCATCATTATTTACTTAATTACTTGTAGGGAATTTGAAGTTATGTGAAGTGTCAACTTAGAAACCGAACATAAACTTCCTCTAAAATTAATAAGAAAAAGTCCACTATAACTCCCAAGTAGGTTTGTACGCTGAATACCAAATGACCATAACCCATGCTCACCTGATTTCAAAAGTTTGACAATCAGCCTGCTTGACCATGCAAGAAGTTGTTGCATACAATGTCAATGGTTTCAAGTTTTGCATGGTTGTATGAGATCAAAGTTTGCTATTACACCTTCAGGACATAGAGTTATGCGAGCAGCAGTGACGGAAACATGCAGTTTGCAAGCATCCCTTATTGTGGAAAGCTTATAGATATCATCGAATTAAATTACTAAGGGAATTTAATTGTAACACTCTTCAAGTTCTCTTGGGTAAATACGATAAGTTCACGTGTGTCATGCCCTTACCTTATTTCTACATTTTTCAGAGTATATGCACACAGTCCTCTTCTCTGCTTTTATCTCACCTCCTATGACCACCTGTCTAAAGGGTTTGTTAGGAAGGATGAGATTTGAGAGAATCTCAGTACTAAACAATGCTAACTATGCCAGCAAGATAATACTTAGTGTATGATACATTTGCTTATATAAATTTATACCAACAAATGACATATGCATGCTCAATGCTTTACAGTACACTTATAGCCACAACATAAGTATAATAGAGCTTCAACCATTCATGTATATTCCTAACAATTCATCAAAACAATATCACAACATGCATCTTTTATACTACTGCACAATATGTGCTTGCCCTTTTTCATAACATGGCTAATATGTGCAACAACTTTCCAGGGGGTCACTCATCCTAAGATTTCCCTAGATTAAGCATACTTAACTTTTGTGTGCTCATGCCAAAACAAGGATACCGGCTCTAATTTCTCCCGACAACCGGTACCTTGTGACTGCCCTTGGCTCAAGAATTGTGCCCACTATCTCCGGGCATCAAAATACTATGTATGGACTGCATATTAGTGCTAATACATGTACTTCACATGTACCCTAATATGTTCCATGAAATCCATAAAGTTTGTCTTTTTGCCCCTATTAATAATCTCATAGGTGATGCTAGGCCATTCCACTAGCATTGGTTGTACCCACTTCCTTGGGTATTTACTGTTCCACAGGGGTTTATTCACAGAAGAGGGATAATTCATTTCTCTAGTGCCCTATTCTATGCATATTTCCTTTTACCATATAATCAAGACCATATCAGTATATTGTCCTATTGCTAGAACCGCTTTCTCTGATACCAAAATGTCACGCCCTTACCTTATTTCCACATTTTTCAGAGTATTTGCATACAGTTCGTGGGCACACAGGAATAGCATAAATATACTGATAAAAAGTGCTCGATTACAAAAATTCTCTATAGGGAATGTACATAATGCTTACAGACTTAAAATGTATTAAAAGCATGTAGCTAACTAATTGTTTCTTCTTGATTGAACCAGGACCTTCTTTATTTTCCTTGTGTAGTCCTCTTCTTTACTATCATCATACTTCCTATGCCAGCCTGTCTAAATGGTTAGTTGGGGAGGGTGAGATTTGAGAGAATCTCAGTAATAAACAATGTTAACTATGCATGCAAGATAATGCTTAGGATATGATACGCTTGCTTATATAAATTTATGCCAGCATAATGACATATGCATGTTCAATGCTTTACATTACACTCATGGCCATAGTATAAGTACAACAAAACTTCAATCATTCATGTATATTCCACACAATTCATCAAAGCAATATCACATACTATTACACATATCAAATACAAGCAAGTTAGGAAAGTTTCACTACCTTATGTTTTTAAGTCCCCCTCTTGCACCTTTTTCTCTAACCATTGAAAATGCTTCTTCTTTGCCTTCTCATAGCCTAAATAAATACCCATATTATTAGAGCAATGAAATTGAATGTCCAATGGGCTACATGGGCCTCTAGGACATGTCTTGTATATTTGGCCCAATATTTATGACAATTCAACAACAATTGCCATAAATTCAAAGGTTAGCTCAATCTGCCAATTTTGTTAGCCCAACTTTAGAAATTCATAATTAATTCTACAAAAATCCAAATGGGTTGGTTCCAGTGGCTAATTAGAGTTCTTTAAGTTCTAAGGGAAAAATATCACAGAGCATCAATTATAGCCACAAATTTCCCAAAAATTCATCAAATTCAAACTGTCACAGATTTCATCCCAGAATCAAGGTCAAAATTTGAAAAATCATAACTTTCAATATATTAATCCAAATAGCTCATAATACCTATCAAATTAAAGCCCAGGACGTCTAATTTAATCTTGTAAAATTTTATAGCATTTTGACTAAGTTTTATTGATAAAAAAACAAGTTTGAAGTTCTCTGCCTCTAGAAAATGAATTCAGTCAGATTTGAACACAACTTCTAAAATTATCATAAAACATCATTTAACCATGAACGCTTGATTAAACCATGATTAAACCTTAAAAATACCCCTTGGGCAAAATATGAACAATACTTCACCCTCATGAAAACTCATCCAAACAACAAATCAATCGGTTCAAAATGAAGCCTATACTTACCTTTACATGTTTCCATAATTGGTTTGGAAATCTGGTAGTACTCCGGCAAGGAGATGGCACCAAACACCTCTAAATGAAAATCCAAAACTACAGAAATGAAGCTTAGGATGAGTAGAAGAACTTTCCTGAAGGGCTTACTGGACGATAACAGTGATTTAGGGCCAGAATAGGCTCCGGAGTTCTTGAGCTTGTACTATTCGTACTCCCTCTCTCCTCTTCCAAATGTCTTGTGATTTTTTGCTATTTTTTCCTTTTTGTTCTTTAGTTGGATGAAATGTTTAATAAAGGGGAGGGATGTGCTTGATTTTTGCCATGTGTCTTGCCCTTTTAATTTAATGGTCTCATGGTATGACAAGTCTTATGTTGAAGGGATAAGTGTTACCTTCTAATTGTGCCAACCAAAAAGTGTGAATAGTGTTTTTCATGATGATATGTACATTGATGACAAGTATGATCTTCTTATTCATCCAACCCAAAAGTTGAGTTATCATTACTCATCATGACTTACTTTATTAAAGCTACTTTATCGGTGCTCATTCGGGATTCCACTCAGGTTTTACTCAGAAGTGCTTCATGTAAACCAAGGCCTGCCAAATGATGCCAGGTTTGAGTATGTGTGTGGACCCTATATGGCGCCACATACCAGCATCTTTTCCAAAAACGCAGGTTCACATGTCTTCCATAAACATGCCATATGCATATCTATATTGGCAAATTTCACTCGATCAATCAGTCCCATACCTCATGACATAGCTGGGTGGCATCTTTCAACCAACCAGATAGCACTGTATATGTGTCCTGAGCCCATTTGCACTGACACTTAATTATACTGCCTACAAATTTAGGCTCCAATAATGGGCTTTTATGAAGACACAAATCATATTTTACCCCTTATTATGGCCCCAAATTTACATGGCCACCAATTGCACTATTTAGCCATTTCAAATGCTCCATAATTCACCATTTATTCCTTTTAATATAAGGAATTTTGGAGATTGAAATTTGTGATGTGACAACAAGCACTCAATACTGATGAATTATGCATCACATCTGTAAATTTCACTAGGCTAATTCACATCATTTAATCTAAAATGATGAGCCATATATTCTTGCCTCTATGTTTATTATATGGAGGATGTGAGACATTTAGATTGGAATATGATGGTTCACTTAAGTTCTCAATACATTTATGATATTTTAAACCATCCACGTCCCACATGTAATTAATTCCTATAAAGTAACCAATTTATATATTTTTAAAAAAAAACTCTACTTCATTTTTGTAGCGGTTTATGATCGCTACAAATAAGTAACATACAAAAATCACTACATTAACCAATACAAGCATCTCGTTGAATCCTTATCAATACCCCTACCAAACACTATTCATTACCTCTTTCTACTCTTTCATTCTCGTTTCCCTCTTATTTTCCGTCCTCTTCTTTAGACATTCTGGTGGAGATGATTTATTCATGAAGGTAAATTTACTTTTGGACAATTCCTATTTGGCTTTTATTTTATTTTGGTTCTTCATACTAATGGTATTTTTTCCTCTTTAAAAAATTCAAGGATGTGCTGACTTCATCCACATTTTGTAGATTACCTTCACAAACAAATATTTATCTTCATCTTTACTTAAAGTGAAGTTAAATTAATTTTAAAAAAACACAAATCATTATTAACTCTAACATGTCATTTATCAACCATAAACTTAATGTACATATTTATTTAAATTAATTTAAGAATTCTTCATATTTAATAATTATTAATATTTTAATATATATCATTATACCTTTTAAAATAATCACTGAGAGTTTCTTTTTTTAGTTTTGTAAAACAATTTGTAGCGGTTATTGCAACTGTTGAAAAGTGCATCAAAAACTAGTACCAACAAAAAACAAGAAGAAATTTAAATTAGTAGCGGTTCATTAATGGCTACAAATAATTGGTACAAGTAATTCAAATTCATTTGCCCCCATATCAGTGAAATTTGGGCATGATATTTGTAGTGGTGATTTGACCATTGCAAACAACAATTTATTTTTCAATTAATTGCTTGTTCAAAAAGCACTTTGCGCCAAGTTTATAGCCGTTGTAGAACCACTACAAACTTTATCTTGAATGACTCACCAATGAGCACCTCCTATAGTGATTAGCTTTAGCTGCTATAAATATAGTAGCGATGGGGGTTGCTTGTGTAGCGATTGTTTTAATTGCTATAAAACTGCTTGCCTTGGTGTATTCTGTACCAATTTCTAGAACCACTACTACTATACTCGCATTAGTAGCGTGTATAAATGCTAAAATTACTACAAATCAACGCCTTTTTTATAGTGAGTTATATTTGAATATATATCATTGTATTAAATTAACATCTTATTGATGTCTATTTATACCTTTAGAGTGACGTAGTTGAGCTTATTGGATTTGAACCCTTTTAAATTTCGTTATTGTGTAAAAAAATGTAAGATAACCACTTTCTAATTTACCTTGCATGTTTTTTTTGTGAAAATTATAAGTGTATGGTAATATTTTTTATTGTCATAAATATATGTTATATTATTTTATATATGAAAAGTATATAATAAAAATAGGAAATTTATGTTTTTAATAAACTTCTTAGTTAACTGGTTAGCAATCATTCCTATGAATAGAATGTTGATAATGCATTGTATATGTTGAATATGAGAATGATCTATTGATACTGTTGAAATATGTGAGGTTGAACTGTTGAATGACATATTGAACTATACTAAGTTGTATTGAGTTGTAATTGCGTGGGAGGATTAATTCTTGTATATCACATGATATATATAGTTGCCACTTAGCACTTAATAGCTGGCTTCAACATTCTTAAAACTCTTGATATGATATCACCTTTTCTTTAGCAGTGTTAAGGGTAAACCTAAGAGACATGATATTTCCATATTCCAAATAAAGAGAACCCATGGTAATGTGCCTTTTCATTATGATCTCAAATTAGTTATCAAAATAAACTAGAACACAACAATGCAACTCGGGTCATATTCTCTATGCGGAGTCAATTTAGATTTAAGTCCAAGATTAATTAAGTATAAAGACACACTTAAAGAAAACAAAAGAATTATAAGACAAAGATTTTTTGGATTTTAATCTTATAAAGAATAAAATATATAGTAAAATAATAAGAAGAAAAATACAAGTATAGGATGCAATCTTCCTGAAGACATATCAATGACTTTACAATTGAAATAAATATGGAGTTGATTCAATTAAGTCAACATTTTAAACCTTAAGGAACTCCCAAAGTCTAATTATTTAATTTAGGCAAAAGTGCACATTTAGTCCTTTATTTTTAAGCAAGGTTTCATTTTGGTACATTAACTTTATAAAATGTATTTTTTAGTCATTTAATAATGATATTGTTAACAAAAAATGTTGATATTGAAATTTTAAATTTTGAAAAACTTTTTCAAAGGCTGACATATTAACTTTAATTAATTTTCAAAATAACAATGATTTTTACAAAAGATCATCATTTGAGACTAACGATGTGAGGGTTAAAGGACTAAAAACATGCTTTTTACAATTAACAGACTAAATTGAAACGTTGCATAAAGTTGGAGGACCAAATATGTACTTTTGTCCTTTAGTTTATAATTATACTAGAGCTCTAAATTATAATTATTCCTTAAATAATTGATAAAATCTACTAAGCATGTAATTCAATTTAATCTCATAATTGTTCCTCTAAAAGAATAATCTACTAGATAATTCATTATATAATTAATTCATGCATCTCAAACAATACTATTGTTAGAAGAATTCAGAAATATGAACTTGTTCAACCAAGTATTCCTGAATATGAATGTACCGAATGAAGTGCTCTTTGCTAGCTACAGTGTTAGCTTGGAGGAAAGTAATCTAAGAACAGAAATTGAAGAAGCTCAGATGCATAATGGACGAGCAAGGTCTATCTGAGAGATGATCAGACGAGGTACCCAACCATAAGATCCATGGAGACGCTTCCCCACTTCCACTCAGGAATTTCGGGGCTTTGTAGAAGTCATGTGGTCATTGATGTTCAATCTTCACTTTCTAAAAAGTGAGACATCAATCCACCTATTTGGTCATGCCACTTTTTAGTCCTGGCGACCAATATACAGATATCAAGTTGTGCTATATCTTGATTGTAATGACCCAAAAATGGGATTAAGGGCTGATCACTTCAAAAGTGGATGTAGTTATTGTAAATAAACACTTTTGAAGTATATAATGTGAATTGTTATATAAAATGTGCTTGATGATGATTCAGTAAGTGTTGGGATAATCAGGGGCAAAATGGGAAATTGTTTGATCAATTAGTCAGCCACCGAAGAGGAAGTTTACTAATTTGGTTGGAGCTATTGTGAAATATGTACCACTCAAGAAAAGGGGGTGGAATTGCATGTGGTAGTGTTCATTAGAGTTCAGAGAAGAAGGCACAAGATCAAGACAAGTGGCACTTTATAAACCATAGGATCAAAGTCAGTTTGTCAAACCATTTTTCTCTCTCCTCTCTCCCTTCAAGTCGGCTAAATGAGTGAGGGAAGCCAAAAATCTGTATCTTCATCATCATCTTATCTTCTCTCTCCATTTCTTCATTTTCGTTGAGCAAGGATGGAAAGAGAAAGTTCAAAGGTGAGATTTTGACTTGCTCGATGCCCTATAATGCTCAATTACTCTTCTTTAATATTGTTCATGGTAATGAGAGCTTCATCTTGATGGTTTTAGATTCTTGATAGAAGGGGTTTTAGAGCATGAACAAATTTGGGAGATGGAAAATCAAGGATCTAACCTTGGCAAGTTTAAGAGGTGAGCATTTGTGGCATTTTGACATATATGTTGTGATTCTGGTTAAGTTTTGATGTTTGTGGAATTTTCCCTGATTTTAATGTCAATGTGGAATGCAAGAATTGCATGGTGATTTATGGTAGAATTGGTATAATGTGATGTTATTTGAATGTTGAAATTGTTTTGGGAACTTTGGAAGTTAGTTTGATGGAATCGAGTAGGGTGTATGATGTAGAGGTCAAAACCCATTGTTGATAGAATGGGAATTTCGTTGTTTTGAGTTTTCCAATGGGTTCCTTGTGTGAAATTATGTAGGAATAGGCTTATGCAGGAATTTTAGAACCATTGAAAAATGGACTGTGTTCTGGCTTCTGATAGAGCCTTACTCGAGTGAGAAGAGGCCTCACTCTAGTGCTGTAGCATGTTTTTCTCCTTTCCTTCAGTTTTCCATTACAATTCCATGCAAAAAAGCAAGAGTGCATTTCCTTACTTGTGAGTGACAGGAGTCCTTACTCAAGCACACCCTAGCTCACTCGAGAGTGGGTGTATTCGACACCTTGAGCCCACTTCTCGGGGTAACACTCGTAGTCCATTTTTTTTAAGAGTGTGTCTTAGCACTCACAAGTGTTGTGCTATCACTCGAGTGCCAGAGCCAGTTCTTGAGTGCACTTCTCATTCTAGGGTTTCTGTTACTCTCGGGTAGTTACTTCCTGTGTCTCACTCGGTTGGACTCGGGTGAGCATGAGGGCATTACTCGAGTGTGGGGGTCAGGACTCAAGTGTTGTGATCATTCTCTATCTTAATGGTTACTCTTGGCCAAGCACTCGCATGAGTGAGCCAACCTCACTCAAGTACAAACCATCTTATCACTCGAGGGTATCTTCTATTACTCAAGTGCAAGAGCTGAAAATCAGTTTTTTCTCTTTCGAAAAAGGGATCTTCAATGTAGTATTCCCAACCCTTTAGGCATATGTCTAGGCTTCTAATAGACACCTAAAGAGTTCAAATGATAACCAACCTCAAGTGTTATGAATATATGAATTTGGAATAGAGAATAACCTATCGACCTTGATTTTGGTTAGTGGGTTTGATATTTGCCCTACTTATGGGCTTTCTGTGCCAGAGAACGCTTGGAAGGAATAAGGTAGTGACACTTCTCCTTATACTATATGCGATACATTGTATGTTTGATTTATCATTATTTATAGGTTTATCACATACGGCCCATTGCTGTTGATGGTATGAATACCATGCCTTCGGGGCAGTGGAATATGGGGGATGAGACTATGTGTAAGCATAAAGGTTATATGTGAAGCTGAAAGGCTATTTGTGAAATCTTCACCCGTGGCCCATCGGTGTTCACGTTGGGAAGACTGTGCCTTCGAGGCCGTGAAATACGGGGGATGAGGCTATGTGATTATATGCATATGTGGTAGCCTGCATGCTGTGTTTATGCTATAATGCTGTTTGATGATGTCATTGCATGCTCTATGATTACATGTTGTATGAGTGATTTGTTACTACTGGGATTCCTTTGAATCTCATTCTTTCCATTGATTAACCTTCAAACAGGGCAAGTGGCTCCAAGGGGAAGGAGACGACTAAGGGTGGATAAGACTCCTTAGGGAGATTTTTATTTTGGTTTTTGGTTATCTATTTTGGATTGGGGATCACTGTATATTCTGTGCATATTATTTTGGATACAGTTGTGTAATCCCCTAAGTGGGAAATTGTAAACCCTTATTATTTACGTGAAACCCGAGGGTTGCTAGGATTTTTGTTGTACACTATGATATGTATGAATGTGATTTAACTGTATAGGGTAATTATGTTCGAGCCTTGAATCTGAGAGCAGGATAAGGGAAATATTGAAATAATTTGTGAAAACTCTACCATAAGGAAGGGATTAAAATGAATTTTAATTATCCGTGGTCTCTAATCCATTTTAGTTATGCCTTTTTGAATCATAATTATTGTTTATAAGGTAGGGGGTTACTTTGATCACCCCTAAATGGAGAGTATACTTGCTTTTATGCGTCTTATCCAATATTTTTCACCTTATATTAGCGATTGGTAGAACATATATGCGTTTCTTGTATCTGACTAATCAACTTAGCAGAAGATCATGTCATTGATGACTAGAATCAGAAATCACGATGCGATATGGGTAATTGTTGATCAATTTACAAAGTCGGTATACTTCATTCCCATCAACGCTAGTTACTCTGCTGAGAAATTGCTAAAGATATACATAAGGGAGATAATCAGATTTCATGGCATGTCAATGAGCATTATTTCGGACAGAAATCCAAGCTTTGCATCAAGATCTAGGAAAGCCTTACTTGAAGCTCTGGGTATAAAGCTAAAATTTAGTACAGCCTATCATCCACAGATAGACGGACAGTCAAAGAGGACCATAAAGATGCTGGAAGACATGTTGAGTGTAACATCCCGAATTTCAGTCACCAAAATTTTTTATATTAAAGGGTATAAAATGGTGAAGTAAAGAACATATGGAATGATAAAACAAGGCAATTAGTGGTCACACACAACATAATTATGTTTGAAACAAAAATTGTAAACATTTGAATTTGCTACCAGTAAGTTTTCCTGTGTAGTAGTCTTGTTGTGTGACATTTTTAAATAGGCAAATGATGTCCAATGATTATGAATTTTTTAGAATAAAATTAAACTTATCAAGCTTTAATTTGATAGGTCATATAGGTCATTTGGAGTTAGACACAAAGAATTATGAATTTTGGAAGTTAGCCCAGTGAAACTGGCAAGTTTCTCTAACAATGAGCAAAAAGGGAAATTATGGGAATTATGAGCTTCCAATTGGCTAAATGCTATATTTTTTCTTGAAAAAAGACTTGATAAGGGTCACATAGCCTTTGGAATCACACTAATTGGATCTCTATAGATAAAGATATGAATGTTTGAAGTTTGATGAAAATTCTGTCAACTTTTACTATGGTGCAAAAATGGCAAAACTGTATGGGCAAGATAGTCATTTGGCAAAATAAAATCTAAAGCCCATATTTTGCCCTTTTTCTTGTGTGTGGGACGTCCAACCTAGAGGAGGAAGGGAAAAACAAATTACTTGGATCACATTTAAGCAAAGAGGAGCATTTTTGGCTAAGTAAAGATGAGTAGAAAAGTCAAAAGTTTAACGCATGCAAAATTGCAATAAAGTACTAATATTCAGAGTAGTGGATGATGATATTTAAGAAGCTCTTTAATCTCTCCACGAGCCTCATTTACATCAAGAAAAAGAGAGTCAAAGGAAACATTTTGGCCAAACAAAAAGTGAGGTTGAAAGTCAAAAATTGTGGCTGAAGATAAAGGAAGCAAGACTGGAGCATTAGGTCAACATTTCCTCTCTCTTTTTCCTTGAGCATTTCGTCCAAAACTAAAGGCAAGAGGAAAGAGAAAGCTCAACCTAAGTAAACCAACTTAGGTTAGTTAATTAACCTTACAACTTTTTCAAGAAGCCACACAATTGAGACAGATAGACTTTCTCTTATTTTCTATAGCTCATTTTTGGCCGAGTGAATTGAGAGCTGAAGATAAATGACTTAAACACTTTATCACACATCCCCAAAGTAAGCCAAGTGAAGGAAAGAAGAAAGAGAAAGAACCAAGGTGAAGAACAAGAGTTTAGGTAAGAGTTCTAGCTCAATTTTCACCTTGTAAATCACCTTTTGAGCTTTAGGGGTCTTCATAAATGTTGTTCCCCTCTCTAAGAGCTTCTTTCCTATGGTTTTCTTTCTTAAGGAGAGGGGGTTTGGTGCTATCAAGAAGAGCTAAAGTCAGAGAAACAAAGTACAAGCAATAGAAAGTGAAAGAGGTAAGCTAAAACTTTGTTTTGAGCTTAGCATCTTATGATTTGGTTGAGTTTTGTGGATTCTTTGGTGCTGCCCTAATTTCTTCCATTTAGGGTTTCCTAGGGTTTCATGATGCTTTGCTCATATACATGTGGTTATATGAGGTTTGGGAAGCATATGAATCTAGTTTGGTGGTTATATTATGAATTTTGTTGATTTGAAACCCTAATTTCGGTCAAAACCTGGCACATAGAAAGATTGGGATTTTGCCAAATTTTAGGTTTCCAATGGAATACTTGGGTAAAACGTTTTGCAAATATAGGTGTTCATCAATTTTGGAAATTTGAATACAAATATGGAATTTATTAAAGCTCAAAGTACATGTTGTTTGATTGTTTCAGTGGATAAAGTGTCAATGTGAAGTGAATTTTGTTAGTCAAACCTAGTCCAAATGTTATGAAACTTTCTAGGATTAAAGTAAACATATATAGCTTTAATTTGATAGGTGGTTTATAATTTTTGGACTTGTATAATAACTAAAAGATATGGATATTTGAAATTGTGCCATATTTCTGGATGCATTCTAGAACAGGGGAAGTTTGACAAATTTATAGGAAAAATGTGATAATAGTGACCATCTTTGGGTATTTTTCCTTGAAATACATTTAAGAAGGTTCATATAGGCTTTGGAATCAGTCAAATTGGATTTCCACAGAATTAATCATGATTTTCCAAAGTAGATTGGAAATCTACAAGTTTTCTGAAAAACAATAAAACTGTACTTTGTAGAGTTACACTGTGCAAAAATTGTTGAGACTGTGATAGATAACCAACAAACTTTGATTAAAGGCAGTAATATTCAAGTAATAATCAGTTACTTATAACTTTAATTTATAAAAATTTGTAATAGCCCAAGCTGGATCAAAAGTACCGAATCGATAGTATAACAAGAAAGGGCTATTCAAGGTAATAACTCTTTCTTTCATGCACTATGTGATTGTTGTATGTTTATGTATGTCATCTTCTGTAACATGAGCATAGTATCTCGGACATGCATAATAGCTTAGTTGTAGTCTGGGACCCCAACGGATTTGTAGGTTTAAGCCAAGGTTGGTGTAAGGTTTAGCCAGGGTTAAATAGTCATTTGGCCTTAGACAGTGTGCACACAACATTCTATCAGTTTACATAACATGGTGCATGGCATATTTGTTTTCACATCGTATAGGTCTGATTGTTGTTACTACTAAGATTCTTTGAATCTCACCCTTTCCATAAATGTAAAAGGTTTTTAGTAGTAAACAGTAGCTCAGAAGGCAGAATCATAATTACTAGCAACGGGAGGTTTCAGACAAGTACAAGAGGAGACATTGGCTATCTGAAGGCCTTTATCATTTTAAGGTTTGTAAACATTATGTACACTCCTATGGGAAAATTCTTGTAATATAATCAAGCATATTGTATCAATAATATCAGTGTTTTTATGCTATTCTTGTGTACCCACAGCACTGAGTGCTAATACTCAGAAAAATGTGAAAATAAGATAAGGGTCTAATATTGAGAGTGTGTGTACTAGATTTTAAGGAAAGCTGGGATTACTTCCTTCCTTTAGCCAAGTTCGCCTACAACAATAGCTATCATGCGAGCATCCAAATGGCTCCATATAAAGCACTGTATGGAAGGAAGTGTCAATCATCTCTCTGTTAGACAGAATTATCCGAGAGAAAGTTGTATGGGCCGGATCTAGTAGATCAAACTATAAAGCAAATCAAGATTATCAGAAAAAAGCTCCTAGTAGTGTAAAGCAGATAGAAAAGCTATACTAACAGAAGGAGAAGACCTCTAGAATTTGAAGTTGGGGATCATGTATTTCTGAAGGTATCCCTAGTTACTATAATAGATAAAGCAATAAAGAAGAAGAAGCTGAGCCCTTGGTATATTGGTCCTTTCGAGATACTAGCAAGGATTGGGCCGATGGCGTACCAAATAACCCTACCACCAAATTTGAGTAGATTCCACTATGTTTTTCATCTCTCACAGTTGAAGAAGTACCAACCAGACCCTAAGCATGTTATTGAGTATAAAGATATCAACGTGCAGGATAACTTCATATATGAGGTTGAGCCATAATGAATCATTGATCAGCAGGAAATATGGCTAAGACACCCAAGTATACCACTTGTGAAGGTGGTCTAGAAGGGACTATCCCCAAGGGAGACAACCTGGGAAGTAGAGGAAGATATGAAGAGGCGATACCCAGGGGTTATGCCTTGAAGCAATAGCAAATTTTTTGGATGAAATTTATTTTATAAGGAGAGAATTGTAATATCCAAAAATGTATTCAAGGGCTAAATGTACCAAATAGAAAGTGTAAACAATGTTAGAAACTGCTTTGGGAATTTTGTAAGGAATTTTGTCCCAATTGATTAAGGAAAATACCTAATTACTTTATCTAAAGCTAGAAATGATACAAAGTCTAATTAGGACTTAACAAGAAAAAGGGAATGGCATATGGAAGAGAAAAAGGGAATTAAACAAAACACCAAATGGTAATTCAATTAATAGTGCTAAGATCAAGGGCAAAAGAGACAATTGCCATTTGATTTTGAGGTTAAAATTGGAAATAAAAAAATGAGGGCTAGGATTTAGCCATAAAAAGTAAGAGTAATCATGAAGGTTGAAAAACAAATTAACTCTCTCCTCTCACATAGATTGGGATGGCTAAAGAGGGGCAAGAGGAGCAGAGAGAAATGCTTGGTTAAAGTGTCAACCCACACTTTGAAAAAGACTTTGGTCAAAACTTGAACTTAAACACATGAGATCAATTGGTCAATATGTTTTCTCATTTTTGTATGGGCAATTTGGGTCAAGGAACCAAATAAAAGAAATAGAATGTAATTAAAGCAATTACATATCTGTTTACTCAAGTTACAAAGGAAAAGAAGAGGAGAAGGAAAAGTCAACTGGTCTTTATACTTAATCAAGTTGAAAAGTTGACCAAAAAGGCAAGCTTTCAAGAGGAGATTAGTTAACAAAAATTCCCTCCTCTTTGAGTATGGATTTCGGTCAAGGATAAGGAAAGAGAAGGAATTTAGATTACTCCAAGTTAACCAAACCATCCTTAGGTTAATTAACTTGGTAACTTTTTCAAGACTCCACAATTGTGTTACATATCATCTTTTCTTGGCTTCTTAGGATGAATTTCGGCTAAAACAACCTCACACACTCAAAAAGATGACCAAGTGAGAAAATAAGGTAGAAAAGAGTGGAAAAAAGAAAAAGGAAAGAGAAAGAGCATTTGGAGAAAACAAGAAGTGAGGTAAGTTTCTTTGATCCAATTTCACCTTCTAAATTACCTCTTTAGCTTAAAACCTCTTCATAAATATTGTTCCCCTTAGCAAGGGCTACAATCTTATGGTTTTTTTCCTCAAGGAGAGGTGTTTTGAGCTGTCTAAGAAGTGTCAAAGTTGGAGAAACAAAGAACAAGCTCTAGAAAGTGAAAGGCATGAGTATAGGCTTTAATTTGAACCAAATATCTTGTTGATTGGTTGATTATTGTGGATTATCTTGTCTACCCTAATTTCAGTCATCATGGGGTTTTAGGGTTTTATGTTTGTTTGATTATGGAATGATAATACATGGTGTTTAATGATGATTCTAGACTGTAATTGTTGGATTGTGTAGTATGATTCAGCCAGGGGCAGCGCTAGGAGAAAGAATGTGATTTTAGTGAATTTGAGTTGACCAATGGATTCTACATGAAATTGTGTGGGGGTAGCTTATGGTTGTGATTTAGGATAAATAGGATAGAAAATGTGAAAATTGGAATTCAATGCCACCTAGGTTTAATGTTGCCAGATGTCAGGTAAGTAGTTTGTGGCTTGTTTTCAATACATCAAATGTGATCCAATCACCATAAAACTTTCTAGAATAATATTGACATGATAAACTTTAATTTGATATGTAAAAAGTGGCATTTGGATTAGTACATTAGGAGTTATGACCTGTTGAAGTTAGACATTAAATATGGAATGACATTTGTGGTAGTGTGGATTGATTGGAGTTTCTGGAACAGTGTGCATGTAATTGGCAGTGACAGGCATTTTTTCCTTTAAGTAGACCTAAGAAGGGTCACCTAGGATTTTGAACCACTCTAATTAGAGATTCCTAGACATAGTTATGAAGTTTCAAAGTTGAATGAAAATTTTGGCAATATAGGCTATTAGGCGAAAATGAACTATTTAGTTCAATTGGTAATAAAGTTAACCTCCAAGGGTAGAATTAAGCACATAAAGCTAGTGTTGAGACATTGACTAAATATATGACACAATGCACTAGACTTAAAGATAACCAACATAAGTGTTATGAGTTATGAAGAATTGGGACAAGTAATAATTCACCTGTTCGTGAATTCTAACTTATAGGATTTGACATTTGCCAGGGACGCCCAAGAGATTGGGAACAAGAACTAAACTTGGAAAGGATACCATGTAGTACCTTATCCCTTATATCATATGTGCTGCTTTGTATACAACCCCTATTACCTGCTTATGTGGGAGATAGTTAGTCCCTAGGCGATAAGACCTGTAAGCACAAGTTGCACAAGGAGTTACTCTGGGCTGCAACATAGGGGGTTACCCTATACTACATATCTTGTACAGGGGGAGGCCCTAGGCTGCCATATCCAGATCCCCAAGCGCTGCTATATCTTGTTTTTTGATTTGCTTTACATGCTTAATAATTTGCATATTATATGAGTGATTTGTGTTACTACTGGGATTCCTTTGAATCTTAGCCTTTCCAACAATTAATCCACAACAAAGGCGAGCAATTCCAAGAGTAAGAAGTTAATCATAGACTAGTGAAGTGCGAGATAGAAATGTCTAGTCCTGTTGGTTATCTATTATTTTGGAAAATGTATAATTTGTAAATGTAACTAAAGTAGTTTAGAAGTAGCAATAACAGTAGACACGACAGATGTAACCAGTGCATTAATATATTAATAAGCATGCTAGTACCTTAATGCGATAAGTGAATTAGAATCGGGCAACCAAATGCTAAAAGCCTATAAGTTATTACGTGTGCTTTTGCCAGAGAACGCTCTGTTTTTTTAATAAAAGGATTAAGAACTGATGAGTGATAATGAAGATGCAAACCTGTTTAAGACAACACTCAAAGTATTTTAAAAAGTTTTTGAAAAACCCACTCAAGCGCAAGTTAAAACCCTGTTGTAATATCCCAATGTAAGTCACCAATACTCCTTGTGTGTAATTAATATAGTTAATGAAATAATATGGTGAATTTTGATGCATGTAGATGGCAAGAAGCTATTAAATTTCCATTTTCATGAGAATTGGGCTAAAGTGTAATATCCCAAAAAGTGATTAAGGGCTAATGATTTCAAAAGTAGATGTAATTATTGTTGAATAAACACTTTTGGAGAATGTGTGATGAGAATTTGGATATTTTAATGATTCCAATGGCTTCCTTGTGAAAATTCGTGTGGGGAGAGTGTTTATTGTAAAATTGGAACCATTGGGAACAATTGTGCAAAAGTTGAAAACTCTGTCCATTTATTCTCTGTACTGGGCAGCCGATATGTGTGGACGTTTTAAATAGGCCAATGGTGTCTCAAAATTATGAAACTTTCCAGTCTTAAAGTTCACATCCCAAGCTTCAAAATGGACATATAATTTGTACCATTTCGTTTTGGGAACTTGGAGATATGTCTGTCCAAAATTTGGGATCAAAACTGGACTCTGTTTTGGAGCAGTGTTGAGTTTTGTGTAATTCTGTATTTGTGTGGTGATTTCTAATAATGGTCCATATTTTTCCTATTAAGAGGACTTAAATACCTTTTATTTGGCTTTGGGATCACCTCATTTCGATTTTTCTAGAATTAGTTATGATATTTCAAAGTTTGGGCAGAAAATCTGCCAGAAAATCCGAAAATGGGAATTATGACATCATCTCAATAAAAGATGACATCAGCATGGAATTAAATATATTCTCATCTTCTTCAGCTTTCATTTCCTGTCGTGATGAACCAGCTGAAACTAGTGAGAGAAAGTTGAGAGCTCTTAGAGAGAGAAAGAGGAGAAATCTCACAAGGTAAGCCGATTTCTCCGACGATCTAGCTCCTAACGCGTATAACCTTGTTCCTAAGCTTCTCTTCTATGTTATTTAAGGTGTTTGAGAAGAAAATTTGGTGTTCAAGGGGCTAGGGTTTTCAGCCACTCTTGAGAAAAGCTAGAAGGAGCTTGAGGTAACTTCCAAACTTTCGTATATTGCTTATTCTGGCTGCTGTGGGCAATTTAATCGGTGAAATTTCGCCGGATTGCCATTGGTTTTAAAGTTTGGAAATGATGTGGCCTAGGGGTTATGCTGCCCAAATTGGGTCTTAATGTTAGTTGTAACCTAATGTAATGGTTAATAAAGTGGTTAGGAGTAGAAAGGAACGCGTTTACGGAGCCGAAATCGTAAAACCCCGATTTCCCCGGAGAACTCATAAATTTCGGCCAGCCCTAGAAATGGGTCTTAGAGTTGGATTTTCAATGATTTGAAGGTTCCATTGAGTTCAGGGGCGAAAATTAGGTGGGGTTACAGTTGGTCACTTTTTCAGAAAAGGCCGAAAAAGCATAATTACGAAAACGCCCCTAAAACCCTTAAAGTGGGGCTGCCAAGGGTAAATTTGTAATTTTACATTGAATTTGATAATTCCGAGTCCGGAAATGGATTCCTTGCGTGGAAATATGTTAGGATAGCCCAAATTAGAATTTTGAGAAAAGTGCAACCGGACCGGGTACGGCGGGCCCGGGTCGGGTCCCCGGGGGCATTTTTGTAAGTTTTCATTATAGACTCATATAACCTCAAGAAACACTATGGAAGTGTCTAAATGGTGCATTTGGAATTGTAGGATTCGATATTTGCCCTGTTCGTGAACGACCCGTGCCAGAGCATGTTCGGAAAGAACCAGGTAGTGACTCCTCTCTTATACTTTGTGTGAAACATTGTATGTATGTTTGTCTTGCATTGAGAATACATTGTGACATTGTGATGCTTTGTGATCGCAGCGAAAGCTGACGCCTAGTGAATACTTTGTGAATACATTGAGATCGCAGTGAAAGCTGACGCTTAGAGTTTACAGCCATGAGTGCTGTTGTTTGTGGCGAAAGCCATGATACATTGTGATGCTGCTTAACATGATCATATATGCTATGTGTTTATACACTGTATGAGTGGTTTGTTACTACAGAGATTCTTTTGAATCTCATTCTTTCCATTGACTAACATTTCAGACAGGGCAAGTGGCTCCAAGGAGAAGCGAACCACCAGGAGCGGCTAGGATCTTGTAGAGTGTGTTGTTAGGCTATTGGTTAACTATTTTGGACTTGGGATTACTGTTTATTTTTGGAGATGTAAATATTACTGTTGATTTTGGTTATGTAATCCCCTAGTGGAGACTTTTAAACCCTCAGATTATATATGTATAGAACCCGGGAGTTGTCGGGGATTTGATTATACACTCTGATGTGTGTGAATGTAAATTAACTGCACAGGTAATTATATTCAAATTTTGAAATTGAGACCATGATAGAGAAGAGTTTTTGAAAGTTTTTGGTGAAAACCCTACTATAGTGTAGGAACTTGAAATGAGTTTAAGCTATCCGACGGTCTCTAAACGAATTTAATTATGTGATATCGAATTATAATTACGTGGTTAAAGGCAAGGGGTTACATAAAGCAAGACATAAAGTTAAGTTTTTATCTTCTAAAAAGGCCATTACTAAAGCCCATTGTTAAAGCCCATATTTTCTCTTTTTATTGGGCATGATACGCCCAAAAAGGGAAGGAAAATGGAAAACAAGATGCCTGGCTTCAATTGAATTAAGAGGGAATAATTTGTAGCCAAGTAAAAATCAACATTGAAAAGTCAAAAGTAAAAATTAGCATAAAATAATATATTGTTAAGAGAGAAGAATTAGATATTTCAAGAGCTCTTGGTTGCCTATCCAAGACTCATAATGGCATGAAAATATAATATTAAAATAAGTATATTATATTATATTATATTGCAAGAGATATTTCAAGACTTATCGTTTTGCTTAGTTCTCATTTTTGGCCAAGTCTAAGAAAATAAAGAGAGAGGAGAGCTCAAGAAGCTTGAAGGAACAAGAGGAAGGTCTTAGGGTTCAAGAAGCAAAATCTAAGGTAAGAGGCTTGATTTCAAGTGCTTAAGCCTTCTAAATCACTTGGGAACCTCTTCAAATCTCTTCTTCATCTTGAAAAACATGTTTAGCAAGCAAAATCAAGAGCGAAGAGAGGGAGGGAAGTGACATCCTTGAGAGAGAAAGTGAGCAATCAAGAGGTAATATCCAAAACTTTGATCCTCTTGTGTTATATGATATTTTTGGGGTGGTTGTTGTTGAATTTGGCTTTGTTTTACTTGGTTTTTTGAAAATAGATGATGAAACCCTAAGGGGAAATTCTACCAAAATTTCCATGAATCATAGGGAGGAGTGAGAATTTTGTAATTTTGATGATCACATTTGATTTAGAAGGGAGAATTGTTGTTTTATTGTTTCACTGGAGGTAGTGCTATTATGCCATGAAATTCGTTAGTCAGACCTAGTCCAAAAATTATGAAATTTTATAGAATTAAAGTAGACCTCTATAGCTTTCATTTTATAGGTTAATCATGATTTTTAGATGAGTACATTAAAAGATATGGATTTTTGAAGTTGTGCCCTGTTTCAGGAAGGAAACTGGAACAGGGGAAGTTTGACGAATTTCTAGGAACAATATGATTACAGTGGTCAGACTCAAGTATTTATCCTTAAAAGAACACTTAAATAGATTTATATTGCCTATGGAATCAGTCAAATTGAATTTTCTTAGAATTAATTATGAATTTCCAAATTTGACTGAAAATCTGCCAGTTTCTGGAAAAAGTAAAACTACATTGTGTAGAATTGTACTATGCAGAAAATGTTATAACTACATTAGATAACTAGCAGAATCTGATTTAAAGGTATTAATAGTACACGTAAAAATCAATTACTTGTAACTCTAATTTTTATAGGCACTGGAAATAGCCCAGTTGGAACCAAAGTTTAGGATGGATATTGGAATTGAAAAAGGACTCATGTAGTAACACTTTCTTTGATACACTATATGATTATTGTATGTTTATGTATGTCATCTTTTATAACATGAGCATAGTGTCTGGGACACGCATATAGCCTGGTTGTGTCTGGGACCCAACGGAGGCATAGAGTAAGCCACGGTTGCAAATAGTTGTTCGGCCTTGGATAGTATGCACACAACATTCTATTATTTTACATAACATGATACATGATATATTTATTTTCACATTTTGTATGTCTAAAATGCATGTTGCTATTAAGATTCACTCGAATTTCACCCTTTTTTCAAACTAAAAAACCTTATAGCTGAGGCTAGTAGCTCAAAGAGCAAGGTAGTGGCTACTGGTGAATAGAGTCTCAGTGTATACCGAAGCTACTGTAGTTATCTATGCTTGTACTTTTATTTCTTTGAAATACTTGTACATTTATATATACTTTTCAAACCCTATGAGGAAATCCTGTATTGTAAACAAGTACTTAATGTTAGTATATTTTTGCTCTTTCTGTATGCCTACGAAACTATACACTTATTACTCTATGAATATCAAAATATTAAGGGGTTTGAGACCTGTATTGTAGTCGGGACTTTAACAGTTTACAAACAATTTCTCATCTTTGGTTTGATGTCATTATCTGTTTAAACGCATCAAAATGTTTAAGGAAATATGGTGTTACATTTGAGGTCCTGTATGAATGAAAACTCTTACTAATGCTAGATGATTCATTACTTTCATACATGATCACATTAGAACCATAAATTTTTACTTAATGTAACAAAAATCTAAAGTAGCCAAAGTATTTCAAAGCTTCTATACCTTTGTATAAATCCAACTTAATACTTTCATTAAGGTATTACGAAGTGATAATGCCAAGGAATACAAGAGTGAAGTCTTTAAGAAATTTACTACTAAACTTCTTGTCCTTAGACCCCTCAACAAAATGGAGTGCCTAAGAAAGAACTGTCACCTGTTGGAAGTAACTTGAACCTTGTAAATGGAATGAAATGTTCCCACTATCTTCCAGGGTAATGCCATACTCACAGCTGCTTTTATAATTAATCGCAGCCATTGAAAGTTCTCAATTACGTCAAACCTATACAAAAACAACTTGAGCACTTTCCAAATTACCCATTAAACAATTCATTACCTCCAAAGGTGTTTGGTAGTATTGTCTTTGTTCACAAAAATGATCGTAAAAAATTTGCTGCTCGAGCTGAAAAATATATATTCCTTACCTACTTGTCTACTAAGAAAGGACACAAATACTATTGTCTTACTTCCAAGACGAAGCATATTATCCCAAATTACCCATTCAAGGGAAGTATACTAACATTGAATGGCTTATTTTGGAAGAATATAACTCCAAAGTCCTACCAGACACTTCATATGTAACACCTTAATTATGTAATTGATATGATGAGTTTTACATAGAAAATTCAAACCACTAAGCGATATTCTTTTTCAAAACTCTTTCAATTCCCAACCTCAAGACAAGATTCAAACCCATAGTTGAGTGGGTTTTTCTAAATATTTCAAAATCTTGCGGAAGCGTATTCTAGTGGTTCACAACTTTATTATTACTCATCGATTCTTAATTCTGTTTATTAACATCATAGTGTTTCTCTACTCACTCTTAATACATTCATATTCAAAAATACAAAAATCTAATCAAAGTTTATTAACGATGCATTAAACTTTAATCTTCGATCCTTCGTATTGCCCCTTTGCATATCTTCATGCATTCTTTTTCTGTACTCATGATACCTATATGATTAGGAAAGGGAGAGTGAGATTCAAGAGAATATTAGTACCAAACTTTGCTAACTATGCATACAAGATACAAGGTTAATGCATGACATGCTTGCTTACATAAATTCATGCTAGATAATGACATACTTGCATGCCCAATGCTCTACATATTATACCTATGGCCATAGCATAAGCGAAACAAAGCTTTAATCATTCATACATGCTTTATACCATTCATTAAAGCAATTAAACATATCAATAAATAAGTATATTTATCAAGTGAATGCAAGTTAGGAAAGTTTCACTACCTTTTGCCTTTATGTCCTCCTATTGTTCCCTTTTTTCCAATCAATATAGTTGCTTGAAAAGCCTTCCAATCCCTCTTCCTTGACCTCTCATGGTTCTAGATACCCAATCACATCATCAAAGCCATGATAGCAAGTCATTAGAAGTGTATATCAATGTCCAAGAAGTTTGGAAGGGCTAAACAAGTTGAACCAAGAAACAGGGGAAGTTCTCTAGATTTTCGGAAGTTGAGCCAAGAAACAGGGGAAACATGGAAATCAATATTTTGGCTACGGCCAGGCACCTTGACTACTTCTTGGTAGCCGCCAAATGAATTCTTAGCTATGGCCTAAAAGTTTCTGGACCTCTTTTAACCATGGCCAAAGAATCTTGGCTGCGTCCAAAAGCCACAATTCCAGTATTTCATATTTTTTCAAAAAATGTCGACTTGTTTAGCCCTTCCTAACTTCTAAATGAAGTGGTTCAAACTTCTATGAAACCCTATTTAAGTCTACTTTAAGGGAAAAATACCCCCTACTACCCATTATATTCCCACAATTCCAGAATCACAATTTAATTCACACTGCCATCAACATCATTCTAGATTTTAATGCCTAAATTTAAAAACTCATAGCTCTTGATATACATATCCAATTGGCAAAAATGACATATCAAATTAAAGCTTGAAATGTCTACTTTTGTTTTTAAAAGTTTAATGGCCATTGGACAACATTTGACTAATCAAAAACACGCTACAGAAAAATTGCCTTCCAGATACTTTAACCCAACAATCAACAGTTTTGTAATTTCACTTTCAAACTAGTTTAATATCATCACTCACCTCATATATCATCATTTTCATGATTTAAACAACAAATAGCTCTAAAATTCTAGTTCAGTTGAAACCATAGGGCAGCCGAAGAAAAGCTTAAAGCTCAACAAAACTACAAACCAATAGGTTCAAATCGGGGCTCATTGTTAGATTCCAAGTTTTGATGTTAACAAAAGGTAATTGTGTGCAAAGTTTGTTTTTACAATTCTAGACAATGATTGCAAAGTTACAAAATGCATATGGCAAATTTTAGAGATGTCTGCTGTTAGTTTTTATTGATGCACTCGAGCAATAGAGTTAACACTTAAGCATAAACCTCTTTTGCACTCGAGCACATGCAAATGTTGGACGGAAAGTGTTTGACAGAGAGTAATTACTATCTATTTTACTGATGTTCTTAAGTACTATAACCAACAATCGAGCATGAAGCTGTTTTGCTCTCAAGCATATGAAAGTGTTGAACTGAAAGTGTTTGACAGAGAGCAAAGTCAGAAACAAGATATCAATACTTCACTCGAGCACAGGTTCTGTACTCGAGTAATGGTCTTTTCTGCACCCAAGTTCTAGCGAGTGAGAGACTGCGAGTGTTTGGCCGAGAGTCATGCAAAACAGAGAAGCATAAGCATGCCTGAGTGAGAGTTCATGTGCCTGAGTGATATATCAGCACTTACGAGTGAGAAATATAACTCTCTTGATTCTGATGCAAGTGCTGAAGACAAAGAGTATATTATAAAAGAAAATTCTTCTCACTTGAGTAAGAGTATGTATTCTTGAGTGAGGGCCCACATCACCTGTGAGTGCAAAATCACATTCTTGATAAAACAGGGTGCAAGTGTTGTCTAGAGACATAGCTCATAGTATAAAATGAAGCTGCACTTGAGTGAGGGGACAAATGCTCAAGTGAGGACTCACATCACTCGCAAGTGTGAAAATGCACTCTCTCAAAATCCGTGGAAGTGCATGTGTAAAACTGAAACAAAAAGAGAAAATATAGTATTGCACTCGAGTGAGACATCACAGCGCTCGAGTGATACTCTGCCAGAAGCCAAAAGGCGCCAATCTTACAGCGTTTAATCCGAATATGGTTTAATGTTATTTATTGATTTCATTTTCACTTATTATTATATAACATCATTTAACATGTATTACGAATGTGATACAAGAGTTTGAACGTTTGAATCAGAAAGACACAGAGGAAGTCAAACATCGGCAGACAGCATCATTACGATCATCCAAGCACTTACCTACCACGTTCAAAGATTTCAAAGGTACGCATGCCATTCCACAGTAACATGCCCCGCTCCATAATGATTATTATTCAAACAGGCAAAAACAAATGTCTATAAATACAGAACTCCAGAGAGCATCAAGAATAACAAAGTGCAAGAATTCACACAAGGAAATTCACGAGACTCTGTTATTCACATTTTCTCTGTATTCATATTGTTCTTCAGTATTTATCATATTTGCTCTATAAGAGAGTCTGTATGCACTTCAAATTCTATTTGATCTCAAGGTACTAGGACCTTGAGAGGGGAGATTTCCTTACAAGAGAAGCAGTGAGAGAATTCCTAGTAGGACTTTCGGCTCATAAGACTTACAAGATACAAGCAGAAGAGAACGTTGTTGCTCGTAAGAGTTACAGTGGTGTAAGCAGGAGATAACGTTGCTACTCATAATACTTGTATACGTAAGCAAGAGAGAAAGGTCATAGGTTTGTTTTTCTGCACATAAGACTTGTCATAAGGGGAAGAGAAATTTCTAATATTTCTACTCGTAGTCCTTACAAGGACAGTTGTTGTCTTACAGTGTTCCTGAGAGCCCACTGAATTTTGGAAGAATAGTGAAAATCTTAATAGGTCTTGATTTTTGAGGATTGGGCGTTGGACTGGTCTTTGGCCAAACCAGTATAATTCTCTGTGTGCTTATCTTTTCAACTCTACTCTATCTACAGCTATTACTATATCACCATATCAACCAAAAAAAATTTTATCACATCACCCAATTCACCCCCCTCTTGGGTGAAGCTTGCCTCTTTCATTTGGTATTAGAGCGAGGTCTTCTCTGAAGAGCCTAACAGCTTGAGAAGGATCGGATAAATGGCAACAATAGGTGAAAACATTCTTCCAGACGAAGTTTCAATCACTAGACCTCCTGGTTTTGCTGGAGAACATTTTTCATTCTGGAAAGCTAAGTTCAGAGTGTTCATGATGGCTAACGAATATGGCTTATGGAATGTGATACAAGATGGTAACTATGTTCCAATGAAGAAAATCGAAGATAGAGTCATTAAGAAGAGCCCAGAGGAGTTTAACGAAGATGACAAGAGGTCTGTAATGTTGAATAGTAAAACTATTTTAAAGATACAGAGTGCTCTAAGTTAGAAAGAATATTTCCGAATCTACACTCTACCAACAGCTAAAGATATGTGGGATGATCTTGAAATCGCTCACGAAGGTACATTCGAAATCAAAGAAAATAGAGTTAATACTCTAATTATAGAGTATGATATATTTCGTATGAAACCTGGAGAAGGAATATCAGAATTTGAACTCAGGTACACTCATCTTGTTAATCAACTATCTGCATTGGGGAAATCCTTTGACCAAAATTCCCAGGTAAGAAAGATTCTTAATATTCTTACGAAAGAATAGGAAGCGAAGGTGATAGCTACCGAAGAAGCTAAAGGAGAGTCAAAGAGATTTGTAGCTGCTCTCTTTGGTAGCCTTTCTGAGTATGAAGGGAAGTTGAGATTCAAGAAGGAACTAGAAGAGTTCGATGATAAAAAGAAAAGAGGAGTTACACTTAAAGCTATTAAGGAAGAAGAATCTTCTGAAAAGGAAGATATTCCTAATGATGATGATATGGGAATGATCATGAGAAAATTCAAGAAGTTCTATAAAAGAGGTCAAAAGAACTTCAAATATTATCAAGGGAACCAAGCAAGAAAGAAAACAAGGAGCAACAGATAGTATGCTATGAATGTAGGAAGGCTGGGCACATCAAATCTGAATGCTTCAGAAACAAAGACAAAAAGAAGCAGAAGAAGAAAGCATACATATCATCTATCTAGGGTCATAGCTCGTCAGATGAAGAAAGTGACGATGAGGAAGTGGCAAATCTATGCTTGGTAGCCAAAGAAGAAGAATCGGATTCTGAGGTAAGTGATTTTGAACCTACTTATGATGAGTTATTATCTGAATATAATGCATTGCATACTGAATTCATTAAGGTAGCTAAAGAAATGGTTAGTTACAAGAAGAAAGTAAAGGAATTAGAAAATATTGTCATATTATCATGTGAAGTATGTGAAGAAAAAGATAAGAAAATAAGAGATTTAACAAAAACTGTGGAAAAATTTAATAAAGGAAGTGAAACTCTTAAAGTTATTCTAAATTCTCATAAAGTTTCCTTTGATAAATCTGGAATTGGATATAAATCTGATCATGATAAAAGTAGAGGAAATAAGAAAAATAGCAGTAGAACTTATCTCAAATATTTCAAGAATTCTGTGCATACATCAAATCCATTTGCATCATGTAGCTATTGTAATAGGAAAGGACATTATACTTCATCATGTTATTTTAGAAAAGGACAAGTCATTGGCACGTATAAATGGGTTCCGAAAAGGACACATGTACTAAAAGTATTACATACTAACCACAAAGGACCCAAGAAAGTGTGGGTACCTAAAACTTGATCACCTTACTCTAGGTATGTCTCAAAGCATCATGAGCAAACAAGTGGTATATTGATAGTAGATGCTCGAGATACATGACTGGTAACAAAAATAAGTTCACCATGCAGAAAACCAGAGAAGGAGGAAAGGTAACATTTGGAGGTAATCAATCTGGATGTATTGCTGGAATTGGTGGAGTGGGAAAATCCGATGGTGTTCAAATCAACGATGTATATTATGTTGAAGGATTATGCAATCTTTTGACTAAACCGCACCAAAATTCCTACTTTATTCCGGGTGCAGTTTCTTCAAGTCATTATATTTCTTAAGCATTCCTAGGACACTTGCTAAACCAGGGCTTAGTAGTACACTCAATTCAGGCTTATTCTCAAGCCTCTAATCCCAAAATTTAGGATATTGCAATTCTTCTCCTATTCAATAAATTTCGTCCTCGAAATTTGGACGCCCATCCCTTGAGGATCATTCTAGACTCTTAGTCTATCCCTCATATTTGCAGCTTACAAAGCATGCAACACAATTATCATATTCTTGTCACAGATCTCTGATAGTATTTAGCAATCATCATACATCATTCTCATTCATGTCATACACAGTATGTATCATTCAACATAGGACTCTCTGGTCCATTCTCACCACACTTGGGTTCTCAAGCCACACAACCTCCTGGGACTCTACCCTGATCAATTTGGGTGCATACTAAGTCTTATAGCCTCTTGGGGACTCCACCCAAATCATACTTCATGCATATCAAGCCTAATAGCTCATTCTACTCCCACAGTATTGGGTATTCCAATCTTACTACCCAGGGTAATCACACCCATGCCATAGGTATCTCGGGATTTACTACCTCTGCTACAACCTGGTATAGTTTGAATGTTTTGTTGCCTCAAGGTGTACTTTAGAACACTGGTCCAATATCACTATACTAGGCAACAACCATAGCGCTAGGCACACAGGTTTTATGGCATTAAGCCACCGCCTGGAACAATTCTCAAACACGTCACATTCTGCTGGCCTAAGGACTTACTAGTCCATCAGTTCTTGTGGCCTCAGAACATACAGTACATCATCTTTGCTCAATACATATCAAGTCTAGCTACCTAGGACACACAGTCCATTAGGTATTTTGAATTCATTACATGCTCCATTTCTTGCTATTTAAGCCATTCATACTCTTATGTAATGTTCACGAAGCACGATAAACAAGCCATCATCACAAGTGTCCACCCACGCAATAGTCCTCGGGTGACTGCTCGAGCATAATATATAGATCACATAGGCCCAAGTGTCCATCCGTGCAATAAGCCTCATGTGACTGCTCATAAATAATATACAAATCACATGGCCCGAGTATCCAGTACAATAGTCCTCAGGTGACCACCACATAAATTTTGAATGCTTATCAGGTCTAACTGGCTAGGGAATCACCCCTATGCCATAGGCATTATGGGACATACAGCCTCTGTACCTTTGCCCATCATGTCTGACTGCTTGAGAATACATTGATCTAATAGGTCTTACTGCCTACCATATATTCATAACATGAATATATCCGATTGTAGAACATACATGCAGAACTATTAAATAAGATATAAGAGCAAGAGTTGCTTTCCTTTATACCGTCGAGCCTATTTTTCCTTAATTTTCTTTCTCATCTTTCTTTCTTTAGATGGCACTGGAGCACCTTATGGCGATTCACTGGTTTACACAAACCCTTCTTTCAAGGTAACTTATTCAATGTGGGACTCGTTACAATGCACCACCATTGAGAGTAAATGTTCCCATAGCTCTACTTTATGATTCCTCATCAGGGCGACTCCACTCATAGTACTGCACTCAATACTTTACTTAGTCAACTCTGACTAGTAAGAACTCTCTGTAGGTAGCCTTCTCTGATCAGGTCTCTCCATAGGTAGCCTTCTTCGATCAGAACCCTCCTAGGTAGCCCTTTCTGATTAGAATTCCCCATAGGTATCCCTCTCTGGTTGGCTATCTCTAAATGTAAGTACCATTGTAATGAGAACCCAGATCTTATAAGGTCTCTCTTCTCTAGAAGTTTTGTAATCTGCTTTCTCTAATTTTGCCATCTCATCTGGGGTCATTTTATATGGACTTTCAATATTGGTCCCGCTCTAGGCATAATCACAACTCTAAGGGAATATTTAATGATTAAGATATTTCCTTATACTAGATTAGCAACTAGCAGGCCCTAGGAACCTCATACACATTTCTGTATCATATTCTAATACCTCAAATTATTTCTACATCATTTGAGAATTCATGCTCAAATACCTTGACCCACTCTGGGCCATCTCAAATTCTTAAGTTATCAGAACTTAACAGTTGATTCCGGGGTTACGGTTCACTTGGTAACCCTTCTTTGGATGTTGAGTAGACATCCAACTTTTAGGTTCATCACTAAGGCTAGAACCTCAACATCACACAAATTGGAAATCATTTTCCTCAATTATACCTAATAGGTACACTAAGAATCAAGATCAATCACACCTATTCTAACTTTTATGGTATTCGGGTAACATCTTTAAAACATTACTGAAGGTTTAAACCTATCCATAAGGTTAAGACGATTCAAACTTTCATCATGAAATAGAACCATTGTATACCCTAGTTTACATTTCGACGTAAGCATTATTTTAGCTTTGATCTGATTCAAACCTATCCTTAACCTTCAGCATTTTTAGATCGAATCCTCTAGGATCAATATATGGCATATTCACCACTAATCATGCATTACCATATATCATAACTACATACCTTTAACACCATGGTGTTACTAAGGATCATCACTTAGCATGGATAAACCTCAAAACAATCACCATGCCTTGAGTTTCCATAACCCTATCAAATGAACTTTTCTAAGCAGTACTTACAATAACATAAATGGTTCAGATTAAAGATCTTATAAGTAAAATATTTACATATTTATCTTTCCATATATGATGATTTGTGGATGTTATTTGAGCTTAATGTAATGAATTTGGGTGTAATTGATAAATAAATAATGATCTCATCATGAAATAGAATTTATCGAAAAATACTAAATTTTAACCCTGTTTCAGTTTCAGGCAATATCTGGAGCTCTATATGTCAGATTGGGATGTTCTTTATATGGATAAAAAGATAAGAAAAGGCTTTACAACTTTGCTATTGAGGCCAAAACCCAGTTCTATCTTTAAAAGTTTTGAATTTTGCTTGGAATTTGAGAACGTGAATTTGTCACACTCTAACATTTTCCCACTAATTTGACCATAAGTTGTGCTATAAATGTTGAAATAAGGAGCTTTTACATATTTTTTAAAGCTAAGATCTACAGCTACAACTTTCATGAAGATCAAATGTAGATCTTAGCTTTAAAATGCATGTAAAAGCTCCTCATTTCAACATTTACAGCTACAAATTATAGAATTGCTTGGCCTTGGAAGAGGCTAATAATTAAATTAGGGAAAATCGACTATCAACCATGTGGAATAAATTGGACTAGAATAGATAAGTGATTCAAAAAATCGATCCTAGTAGAAATCAATCGACCTAATAGAATTAAGATTACTAATTTTGGTACCTAGTGATCAATCCTAGTAGAAATGATACTATACTCACTTATGTATTACTTGTTTATGATATTGTACACTTGCACTTATTAATGAATTGTTGTGCATGTAGATGATCTATTAAATAGTGCAAGTTTACACTATCATAATCAAGTAATACAAAAGTGAGTAGAGTATCGTTTCCAAGAGGATTGATCACTAAGTACCAAAATGGGTAATTTTAAGTCTACTTAGTCGATCGAGTAGTTGGTGATATAGAGAAAAAAATAAAATGTATTAGTACAAATGATATGAAAGAAAATATGCGAAAAAGCCCTAGGGCTTATCTTTCACTTAACAAATTTCAGATTGAATCAGTTATCTATTCTAGCCCAATTTATTCCACATGATTGATAGTCGAATTTTCCTAATTTAATTACTAGCCTCTCCCAAAGTCAAGCAGTTCTATAATTAATTGTTAATCCATAATATTCCTATATGAATTTAAGCAATTAATTATGCATTAAGATTTATGAAACTCAGTAAGACTATACAACTCATATGAATATATTCCTATTTCAAATGCAAGTCATGGTTTTAATTATAAGATCTATACACATGCATCTCCTTTCGGTCTCAACATACATATTGGAATCATTCAAAGGGTGGCCAATCAATTGAAAGTGTTAAGAAAAATAATTAAAACTCAATCAAGAAGGAAAAATTAAAACTAGATTTAATAAGTTAAGATTCAATCTGTCATTAGTAAGCTACGTCATCACCCTAGGAAAATAGAAATTTAGCTCATGATGAAATTAAAAATGAAACCAAAATAAATTGAAAACATCATAAATATTGCATAAAACTTGAATAAAATCCTCAAAAATACCACATAAAACTTGAATATTAAATTCTAAAACATAAATATACAACCAAAAGATACATGAAAAATGGAGAAATCTAGCTTTCCTTGTAGGAGGTAAAACCTTCCATGTAGGTGGCAACCTATACCATCGATAAAGGAGGACTATATATATCGTCCATATAGGAGGTCTACCTAAGCCTTTCAAGATGGAGGCATGCAACAAGGTATTTAGAATTCTCTAACAAAGGATGCCTCCTCCCATTCTATAATGGCACATATTTATAGGCACTCTCCTACTCTACATCTGATGAATTTTTTCAACATTGCTATAGTTATTTTTCTGTTTTTTTCCAATTTGCTATAGTGCCGCTACAGTAACTATCAGCAGAATGCTACAATGACACTCGTGAATAGTAAATAGTGACCATTGTAAATAGTGTGACTGCTACAGTACCCTATCATTTTTTTGTCCAGTTGCGCCTCCCTATCTTGTTTCAATCCTGTGGGTCTTTTTTTAGGTCTCCTTTCTTCTCTTTCCTCCTTAACATGGTGTACATGGCTGTCAAAAGAAAAGCATGGAAATATTTATCAATTATATCCAAATTAATTATATTAAGCACAAATATTGTCCACAAAATCATCATGTAAGGGAAAATAAATATGCAAATATTTTACATATCAAATTCCCCCACACTTACCTGTTGGATGTCCTTGGACAATGAGTGGCTAATAAGTGCTTTCAACAAAGTCAGAAGTGTCAAGTTATAAATATGAACACAATTGAAAAATAAAGAGATCATAGTAATCATGATCAATGAAAATATAAACTGGGAACTTTATTTGAAAATGAATGAACTGAATTTGTAAGTATAACTCATTCTCTCAATCTCTCAAGTGTTTAAGGGTAAGTGTTTCGCTCAAATTCAACTGAAAAAATTGCACTACCATAGGCTTGCTAAAAACATCAATATCTACTACCTAATTCACATGCATAGTTCAAATCAAAAGGACTTATTAAGAATTGTAATGGGTTAAGGTAAAAGGAATGTAGAATATGATATGAAAGGCTATATTTAAGAAATTTAACAGAACAATTGAAAAATGAGCTACTTATAAATTTATCTCATCACAACCAATGATTTTTCTATTCTTCATTTTCTTCTTTGCTTTTTTTTTTTTACTTTTGCAACTCTGAAGTTAATGATATATATACCCCTACACTTGTTAAAAGCTCATTTCACAAGAATTTCAAATGCTTTATTCATCTTCTGAATCAGGTAAGAGCACTTGATATATCATTAAAACACATGTTAATGGATTGAGAACAAAGAAACAGTCAATTAGGCTCAAAGGGGCTTACCAACAGTTTAATTGCAAGGTTGGCTATTTGGCTCTAGTTAAAGAAAATGAATGCCTTTATCATTTTTAAATGTGCATGTGAGATGTAATTTCAACCAGAATTAAAGCAAGTTCTAGAGTGATGACTTATTAGGTGAATATCACACACAAGAGAAATAATCATTATAGGCTCGAAAGCTCATGGTTAGGGGTTCTTAAACCCAGTTCATTCAATTTCAAAATTCATCACCAATTGCAACAATCAGTTGTTCATTCATGCTATAAAATCTCTAAATTCAATTGATCCATACTTAAAACTTATATACTTCTTAAGATCATTACAAAGCACCTAAATAGGATATTATTTTTGACTTTTACTCTCTTATTTTAGAAAAGGAAAAAAAAGTAAATATAAAATGCAACTAATAAAATTGTATCTAAGGAGTTAAGAATAACTCCTTACTCTGCTATTTTTTCACACCCTATGCATCTAATGGTTTTTACTAACTAACTAATTTATTTTTTACAAATCCTCCCCTAACCTAAATCAAACATTGTCCTCAATGTCTTCTAGAGCTTAGAGAAAGTTTTTTTAAACACAATAAAAATAAACACACAATAAACCAAGATACTAAGAGTAAAACCAAAAGATTAAGGAGAGTTACAACTGAAGAGTGGTATATGGATTCTGCTTCTGACTGCTTTCTAAAGATTGCCCACATATTTACTTAACTAATAGATCTGGATAAGGTTCATAGGTTTGTAGTTGATCAAGCAGCTGATCAACAGTTGGTGCAGAAATTATGCAATGGCGAGTCGCTTAGGGTATGAATCCTATTTCCATAGCATGATCAAAAAAAGACAACAAATCATCATAAAAAGCATTAACATTTAACAATTCTAATGGGTTTTTATGAAAGTTTAACTTAGCCCAATATGCAATGCTAGAAATGCCATCCAACATCTCTAAACCATCGGGTAAAGCAATGAAAGCTTAAGCATGGTATAACATTCATCCTATTCGTTCAAGCAAGCTTGAAACCTGTAACTCTTGTCCTAAGGAAAAGGTGCAAGCTTCTAACTCCTTTACCTTTACACTTAAACCCTTGCTTGCATTCATAGATGCAGAAATGGCCACAATTCCCCTTGGACCCTAGATACCTCCCCTATATACAAAGTTGATCCTTCTAGTAGCTAACCCGATTCCAAGTTCTTTTGCTGCAGTTACAAACTCTCCATTCTTGGCTGAATCAATTTCACCAAAAATGCAGATAGATGTAAATCTACATTTTTGTGTGATGCCCTTTTTTTCTTTCCTTCTCTCGGGCCATTTGTGTTAATAAGTAGAAGAATGCATATTTACAAGTGAAGAGTACATATTTACAAGTAGAAGAGTATATATATATAACACTAAAACAGTGACAACAAAATCATACAAATCATGCATTTTTCAAAAAATTTTGAAAAACTTCTGACACGAATGAATGGCGTAATTTGCGTGAAGAAAAAGAGGAAAGAAAGTCAAAAGTTACTAAAAAGATAAAACATATTAGACAAAAGCTGCTGAAAAGATAAGACATTAGACAAAAGCATGATTATGTACAGTAGTTGTATTTTGGCTCACATCTTCCTCTGGTTTTACGTCCAGTAATGGCTTAAACGCGTTCTATGAATCGAGGAATTGCTTCCCATCTAGTTTTCTTATAAACTGGCAAACAGGGTCTTTTAATGTCATATTCCCAAGATAGTAGCGCCATTTTCTTGGTTGAATACGTCCACTAAATCAAGAAGAATACGATGAACATCACCACTTGGATACATCTCGAGAATTTGAATGATATCATCCAGTGACTCCTTACTCACTTTATCCTTTATAAATTTAATTTTATCTTCTTGATTGATAGAAACCATACCTTTGCTCCTACAACGCTGGTCACATGTCCACCTTGCACATTTATGGCAGACATTCATCCTTTTATCTCTTCTCTTTTTAAAGTAAGAACTTCTTCCCATTCCTGGCAAAGGTTTAACAACTAATTTATTAATCTCACCTGCTAAACATACCTTAGCTTCAATGATCCAGCATATGTCCACAGGATGACCTAAACACTTGAATATCTTCATCCTTTCAAGTTGACTGTTATAGATCTTCCTAAGCACATCTTTGGGAAGAGTGGGGAACCTGTTCTTAAGCTTTATAAGAGATTCCTCCATGGTAACTTAAAATGAAACTGATGAAAACTAAAATTCTCAATGCTGTGTAGTGTGTTTCGGTGAGTAGGAAAGAAAAATGAGAGTAGGAAAGAAAAATAAGAGAATATGAAAGAAGTTTTAGGTTGCCTCCTAAATAGCTGTCATTCTTTAACATCTTTAGCTAGAAAAAGACCAAAAAATTATTTTAATTTTTTTTTAAATTTTACTAGAAAGAGAACTTACTTGTTGGTTTTTCTAACATGATGATAGCTTTTAAAGTATTGAGTGCACCGTCATTTTACTCTTTGAATGTTCTTGTCATCAGGGGATACCAAAAGTCCTATAAAATCACAACAAATATCAAACTAAACCTTGGGTTGCCTCCCAAGCAGCGCTAAATTTATAGTCTTCAGATAGACTTCCTAAACAAAAACTAGTAATCAAAAGTATCAAACACCATAATTACCTTATCTTCATTTCTTTTCAAGTAATAGACGTTCATATACAAGAAATAATCATTCAATGTAATTAATTGTACTTCTTCAATCATAGACAATTTTATAGTATAATTATTTATTGAATTCAAATAAAGCACAACATGCGTGTATTTGCAAGTAGATTTAGGAGCTTCCAAAATTTTAGTGCATCCTACAAAATCCACTTGACTCTCATCTGTAAGAGTTAACACTTCAATAGGAAAGACATAAACAACTTGTGGAACATCAACATTAGTTTCTACATCAAAATGACAGGAATTAGGTTCTACAACCAAATCATCTTTTAGGCTACATCTACTATCCTCTCCAAAAGTGATTTCAAATTCCTTATCATGTTCTACAAGCACTAAGATTTCATTCAATTCCACATCCTCAACTTCATCACACTAATCATCATCAACATATGAAATTGTCATCATGCTCAAAGAATTATCTTGCCTCATAGTCTCAAGTTATGAAATAATTTGACTCACATATATTCCAATATTTTGGACACTTGACTCAACTCTAGAGGCAATTTCCTTTTGATCTCTAATAAATCTCTCTAATGATTCTGCAAACTCCTCACATAATCTTTCTAAATCAGACTTTTCCTTGTACTCAAGGGTTTGTTCTTCAATATGTTAAAAAGAGTAGAAAGGAGGATTAGGACAATACCTGACATATGGATCCAAAGACTCTTGTTTCAAAATTCCACTAGGATAAAAGGGATTATCAAAACAAGTTTGGTTCAAAGTGAAATCATCTCTCACATAATGACTAGTATTGATATATGGACAATGCTCATAAGAATGATTGATTGAACCATATTTTTATATGAATTTTCTATGATTAATTTGGGATTTTAATGTATTTTCTGGGACATTATTTCATTATTAAGCATTAATTTTGGTTAGGGACAATTATTTTGAATTAATGGGAATTAGGAGTAAAAAGGTCATAATTTATAAATTATTTTTATACAATTGTCCCTTGAACTTTTGATGCTACGTTGTGCTTAATTTTTGCATTGTAGGTGCTCAAGGAGAAATCTTGGGATTTTGGAGGTAAAAAATTATTAATTTGTGGATTAGAGAAAATCACAAAATAAATCCCAGAATTTCATAGAAATTACAAGTGTATGGAGAAAAGAGACAGAAGAAATTATAGTAAAAAGACCCAAAATATTCAGAAAGTTTAGTCCTGCCCCAGAACATTTCAAATTAGTTTGCTTAAGTCCCTCCTTAAGAACATTTTGGAATTGTCATGGAAGTCCCTGGGCCATAGGTTGCAGTTTTGGGCTTTTGTTGGAGAATGAAGTGTAGACCTTAGCTAAAAAAAGAACGCACTCGATAGACCCAACTGTGAAGGCCTAATATGGGAGAGCTTCAGCCCAAAATGGAGGATCTGATTGGGTGATGGACATGCGCTGGATATTGAAGCAGACCCGAGAGTGAGCTGAAGAGATTATTAAGAAGTGAGGCGCCGCACCTGGAATCATCATCGCATCAGCATCGAGCTTCATCATCACATCATCACCTTCACTTTCGTTTTCTTTTCTCGCCGGTGGCACCAACCACAACCACCACAGCCGCCGGCGAGTCTACCATTTCTGATCAAGACCTGCCACGAGCTAAGGCAAGACACGGAAGCTTAGCTGAGCGAATCGCAGAGAGCTGGAGGCAGAGAGTTGAGCTTGGAGGAAGAGCTGAGAGCCACGAGTGGTGAGCTGGGAGAGAACCATCTTCTTCATTCCTCCGTTCGTCCAGACCAAACCACCACCATTCCTTCCTCTGTTCTGTCATCACCACAAGCTGTGGCTCATTTGAATTTTTTCTGGAATCACTTTCAGCCATTAATTCAATTCCAGGCCGTGGTTTCCTCTGCTTTTGAATTCATTATAGCCATAGCTTCTCTATTCTGCCTCTGGATTAAATTTCAGCCCTGAGCTTAATTTGTTTAGTGCTAATTTGTTAATTAATTCAGTGTTTTACATGGCTGGATGTTTAAATCAGAGTGTGATTTTATTTCTTGAAGCTTTTCTCATGAGTGGCTAGGCAATTTTGTGCTCTTGGGGATGAATTGGAGATGACTTGAGCTCATATGTGCTTCAAAGGGGAGTTTATTTTATCTATAGCTCATTGTATTTTTGATTTCTTAGGTTTAAGAATTCATTTATATATTGAGACTATAATTTTAGTTATGTTTTATTTTATAGATTGAGTTGTTGTGATTTGGAATTTGTAATGAGGATTTGTGCTCATTAATATATATGGTTATATATATGTTTATCTATGATTCTATTGCTTTCTATCTATTTAACATGGTATTGTTGAATAGTTTGATTGAATTGGAATTGTAGTTGAACCTAAATGCATTGCTTATTCCATAGTCACTCTCTAAGGGGTTTTAATAATGCTTAAATAAATGGGTTCATGAGTTTAAGCATTAGACTCAATGGTAATTGGGGTTTGATATATTAGAGAACTTAGAGAAACTCATTACACTAAGAGGGCTTAATAGCATTTCAAGGGTAGGGGTACCTCTCTTATGATGCTAGACTCAATGATAATTGAGGTTTGGTATATTAGAAGCTTAGTGTATTAATTCCCCAAATATTTTAATTTAGCAAGGATAGTCATTGAAAATCATTTCCAAAAGCATCTTCATCACTTACATTTTTAACCAATTTTCATTCCTTCTTCAATTTTATTCCAAAAATCCAAAAATATTAGTTTTAAAAGTATTTTAGTTTAATTTCAATTTAGTTGTTAGATAAAAAGCTCAAAGATCTTTTTTTAACTCATTTCATGTCAATCATTGCACTTAGTTTCTAGGTAATTAATAAAAGGCTCTTCGAGAGATGATCCGGGATTGTACCCTATATTGCAATCCTTGGTTTAAATTTTGAAGAGGTTACCAAGGCATAAAAGCCGACAAAGCCTATTTCTTCAAGTGGCGCCGTTGCCGGGGAGCCAAGTAATTGATTCCTTGTAGCTAAGTGTCAATCTTTGATTTATTGGTACCTTGAGCCTTTAGGTTGCATTTTAGTTAGTTTAGGTAGTTTTACATGTTTTTCAAAGCATATTGCATCTTTTGTCATTTTGAAATCATTTTCCCCTTTTTCATTTGCATTTGGTTCTCTTAGATTTTTTTTTCTTCCCCTAGTTTTTATAGTTTTTTGTTAGATTATCCTCTTTGTGATTCATTGGAATTTATTGTGATTGGATTTCATGGCTTGGTTTAATGGTAATCAAGGTTTATCCTTTCAATCTCACTCTTCTGTAGGAGATTCAACTGGAAGGAAAGAATCTATCTCTGAAAGCATCCATGATATTCAACAAACATTGCAGCTTCTTCAAGCCAAGTTGGGATATCAAGATAGTCCAATTGGTCAAGAATGCCAAGGTCCATTCCACCCTCCATACCATGAACCCTACCAACAACCTTCATTTCAACCTTCATTCCAATCTCATTACCCACCACACCCACCTTATAGATCATACCATGAACCTTCTCCGCCACCATACAATTCATATCATGAGCCTCACTCTAATCCTCCATCATATAACCACATGCCATATCATGACCCTTCTCCTTCATTCCATTCCACTTTCCAACCATGCCATCCACCTCATGAGCCTCTATTCCCACCATTTCAACCATCTTATGGATATCATTCTCAACCATGTGTGCCTCTCCAAGAACCTTCTATTGGTAGAGTTATTGGAGAATTCCAGAAACCAATGACTCGTACTATAAATGAGGAGCAGTCACACGAGGACACCTTTTCTAATTACATGGCCTCTATAATGAGATCAATGGAGCAAAGAGATAAAGAGCGTGCAAGTTTGGACAAGGACTTTGAGCGTCTCACTTAGCCATCATAAGAAGCGGAGGGATGAAAGAAAGATGTTGAACAATTTAAGAAAAATATGGAGTTGCTGTCACAAAAGATTTCTAAGTGCATCGCTCCACAAGAGACTCTTCCTCCATTGCCTACATGTAATCCACCTATTCAAGTCAAGAAAGTCAAAAAGGTGCGATTTCAACTTCCAGAGGAGTCTTCCCTTCCTGTGGAGGAGGAACAAAGAGTCCAAGCTCAAGAGTCACATGCTACTTCACAAGTAGAAGATTTCGGACCTCCGTTGCCTATTCCCACACAAGTAAAAGAAGTGCAACGAGTACAAAGGAACATTGAAGAGGTTTTTCTACCATTCGGTAATGATCCTATCCTTATAGAAGTAGACTCTTCTGCTACTTTAACTAGTAAAGCAATCCCTGATTTGAGTGATGATGAGGTGGATGAGGAAATCATTGTTGAATCCCCTCAAATATTTGAAAATGTAATTGCTCAACCTCTTAGTTCAAGTAGTAGTGATTCAATTGTTTTTGTCGATGATCTTGCTTCTACTTCTTTGTGTGATGTTTCTATTGTTGAAAATGCTTCTCTTCATAGTACTAGGGATGATTGTGGTCAACTGAATGATATATCTTCATGTTCTTGTGCGGTAGATCAAATATGTGTTGATTGTTATCATGATAAATGCCACTTGCTTGTTGAGTTTCAAAAGAAAGCATTTAGTGCTGTAGTTGATTCTACCGTTCATCTTGATACATCTCCTTGTACTATTGATGTTTTTAAGTATGACACTTGTGAAAATGTTGAATCTTGTGTGGATGCTAATGTGATTGTTGTGAATGAAAAAGACCATTGCCTAGAAAAAGTTCTTTCTTTTGATTCTAATGAATTGCTTGATAGTATCATAAGGGAAGATTCAACTGTTTTGATTGATAATATTACAAATGAAAATGATTCCTTCCATATGATTCTTTCTTGTGATTTGCCACCCGATATAAAAAAGGAAAATGATTCTTTTGAACGTTCAAAAGTTTTGGGTGATAATGATTTGAAAAATTCTCCTTCTTCTTTCACTCTTTTCCCTTCCATCTCTTGTGATTACAATGATGATATGGTGTACCCCAACACTAAGTTGGATTCTGCACCTTCCACTTTACAAACACAAAAGAATTTGACAATTTGTTTGACTCCTACTGATGGGAGTTCCTTTGATTTCCTTGGATGTGATAGTTACTTGGAGAGTTTGGAACTTAATATGCCTTTAATTCACTTGAAATCTCTATATGTTTCTATTTTTGGATGGGATACTGCTGTTTGCTCGGATCCTTTGCAGACACATTCTTGGAAAGGACGTCGGAGGAACCAACATCCACTGTATATCCTTGGACCTCTTCCGATTGATCCTGAGCCACCTCCACCAAGGAAATTCAATACTGGAGAAGATGTCTTTAAAGACAACTGCATAATTCTCATCAGGGATGAGAACTTCTCCTTCAAACGACTCAAGATTCTCTAACACAGGTTGTCTCTTTCCTCACTTGTTTTCTTCCTGATTCTTATGTTTCTTTGGGTTTAATTGTTGTATGAGGAAGATAAGTGTGGGGGAGGGACACAAACCAGTAGAAAAAGGTAGACGTCACTTAGTTTAATAGGTATAATAAGAACCCCCTTTGTATGCTTTGCATCTTTTTGCCACTACCATTCTTAATTACCATTGTTCCTTGAATTTCAACTTGATAAGTATTCTCTTTAGAGTTGCTTTATACATTGAGGACATTGTGTTGATTAAGTGTGGGGGAGGGAAATGCATTTTGAATCCCATTTGTTGTTTTTAAATGATAAATGCCTTAAACTAGAAATTTTTTAAAAAAAGTTTTCAAAAATAACTTACTTTGATGCATCTCCTAAGTGGTAAAGGGTCGCATTTGCCACTTTGGAATGTGATTTGTGAGAAATTCTTTGAACTTTCATGACTTCTAGTGTTTTGGCAAGTTTTTGAAACCATGATTTGCTTTTCAAGTAAATGGGGAGAGAAATAAACCCACAATTAGATTTTTGCTTACTTCTTGTTTTGAGAAAAGAAAGTTTTCACATCATTAATGCATTTAAGAGTTGAGCATTTTTGTTAATTGATTGCAATGTTTTGATTGATTAAATTTGAGGGTTAGCACTTGGAATAGCGAAGTAAATGCATTGTGGTTAGTTTGCTATGCACTTGATCGTATTGGAGTGAGCATTAGGGAGAAGCCTTGTTGGAAGATTATTTGGGCCTTGAATTCTTTCCATGTGTGCATTTTCACTTAGTCTTTCACCTTCTAGAACTTGTTTTTACTCTTTCTCAAAACGGCAATTGCATTAGTGTGATGGAAATGAAAGAGGCATTGATTCTAAACCCTTTCACCTAAACACAAACCGTTATTCATCTACCTTTGCTTACCCCTTTGAGCCATTCATATGTTGTATGCATGTCATGTTATTTGATCATAGTTTCATAGTACTCTAAAATCAAAATGATTTGCCAATAGAAAGTTAACAATGTGTATATTGAATTGCCATGTATATAAAAAATAGTTAGTACAGAGAAGAAAAAAAAACAAATGAAAAAAAACAACAAAAAGGAGAAAAGCAAAAGAAAAAAGAAAGAAGGCATTTGTTCATGATTTAGAAAAAGAATTGGCAAAAGGTTATTAAGTTATTTGTGTGCTATAGACTTGCTCATTTCTTTTGACTTGCATATCAACTACTTCTTTTCTCTAATTAATCCATTCCATTTAGCCTTCATCCATCATTACAAGCCATTTTTAAGTCCTCTTGATTCATTGCATTTATTGTTATTAGTTGTGGAGATGTTAGAGTTGTTACAAGCCTATGGTAAGGTGTTGATTAAGTGAACTAGAGTGAAATGACCATAATGAGGTGAGATGAGTTAAACACTAATACCTTGAGAGTCCCTTGTGCTTCATTCTAATATTTTGGATTGCGTAGTTAGCTAATTTCTTTGCATCGCTTTATTATGACTAGTGTTGGCTTGAGCAATTTGATTAATTGATCCATTGCTTTCGGATTATGAAGTTGTTTACCTTTCAAATGCATTGATGATTTGAATTGTACTTCATTACCTTTGTTCAGGAGTACAAAGGTCTAAGTGTGGGGAATTGATTGAACCATATTTTTATATGAATTTTCTATGATTAATTTGGGATTTTAATGTATTTTCTGGGACATTATTTCATTATTAAGCATTAATTTTGGTTAGGGACAATTATTTTAAATTAATGGGAATTAGGAGTAAAAAGGTCATAATTTATAAATTATTTTTATACAATTGTCCCTTGAACTTTTGATGCTACGTTGTGCTTAATTTTTGCATTGTAGGTGCTCAAGGAGAAATCTTGGGATTTTGGAGGTAAAAAATTATTAATTTGTGGATTAGAGAAAATCACAAAATAAATCCCTGAATTTCATAGAAATTACAAGTGTATGGAGAAAAGGGACAGAAGAAATTATAGTAAAAAGACCCAAAATATTCAGAAAGTTTAGTCCTACCCCAGAACATTTCAAATTAGTTTGCTTAAGTCCCTCCTTAAGAACATTTTGGAATTGTCATGGAAGTCCCTGGGCCATAGGTTGCAGTTTTGGGCTTTTGTTGGAGAATGAAGTGCAGACCTGAGCTAAAAAAAGAACGCACTGGACAGACCCGACTGTGAAGGCCTGATATGGGAGAGCTTCAGCCCAAAATGGAGGATCCGATTGGGTGATGGACATGTGCGGATATTGAAGCAGACCCGAGAGTGAGCTGAAGAGATTATTGAGAATTGAGGCGCCGCACCTGGAATCATCATCGCATCAGCATCTGTCATCACCACAAGCTGTGGCTCATTTGAATTTTTTCTGGAATCACATTCAGCCATCAATTCAATTCTAGGCTGTGGTTTCCTCTGCTTTTGAATTCATTATAGCCACAGCTTCTCTATTCTGCCTCTGGATTAAATTTCAGCCCGAGCTTAATTTGTTTAGTGCTAATTTGTTAATTAATTCAGTGTTTTACATGGCTGGATGTTTAAATCAGAGTGTGATTTTATTTCTTGAAGCTTTTCTCATGAGTGGCTAGGCAATTTTGTGCTCTTGGGGACGAATTGGAGATGACTTGAGCTCATATGTGCTTCAAAGGGGAGTTTATTTTATCTATAGCTCATTGTATTTTTTATTTCTTAGGTTTAAGAATTCATTTATATATTGAGACTATAATTTTAGTTATGTTTTATTTTATAGATTGAGTTGTTGTGATTTGGAATTTGTAATGAGGATTTGTGCTCATTAATATATATGGTTATATATATGTTTATCTATGATTCTATTGCTTTCTATCTATTTAACATGGTATTGTTGAATAGTTTGATTGAATTGGAATTGTAGTTGAACCTAAATGCATTGCTTATTCCATAGTCACTCTCTAAGGGGTTTTAATAATGCTTAAATAAATGGGTTCATGAGTTTAAGCATTAGACTCAATGGTAATTGGGGTTTGATATATTAGAGAACTTAGAGAAACTCATTACACTAAGAGGGCTTAATAGCATTTCAAGGGTAGGGGTACCTCTCTTATGATGCTAGACTCAATGATAATTGAGGTTTGGTATATTAGAAGCTTAGTGTATTAATTCCCCAAATATTTTAATTTAGCAAGGATAGTCATTGAAAATCATTTCCAAAAGCATCTTCATCACTTGCATTTTTAACCAATTTTCATTCCTTCTTCAATTTTATTCCAAAAATCCAAAAATATTAGTTTTAAAAGTATTTTAGTTTAATTTCAATTTAGTTGTTAGATAAAAAGCTCAAAGATCTTTTTTTAACTCATTTCATGTCAATCATTGCACTTAGTTTCTAGGTAATTAATAAAAGGCTCTTCGAGAGACGATCCGGGATTGTACCCTATATTGCAATCCTTGGTTTAAATTTTGAAGAGGTTACCAAGGCATAAAAGCCGACAAAGCCTATTTCTTCAATGATACTCTCCACAATAAGCACAAGAAAAACAATTATAAGGAGAAGAATTTTTAATCCAACCAGCATTCATATTTTCTTGTCTTATTCCATCCACATGCATTCCTGAAAAAGAACCAAGATATGAGCAATTTATCACTGATTAAACCAAATGAATGCTGTGAATAATCCATTTTTAAAATTTTTTTATTTCATTTTTTTGAAATTTTTATATGAAGACTAAATTAACATTAAAATTACTTGGTATTGATATTGATGACAACAATCCATGGTAATGGTGCCAAAAACATGTTACGTGTCTAAATGATATATTAAATAGTGTAAGTGTATACTGTCGTAATCAAGTAATATAGAAGTAAGTAGAGTATCATCCCCTTGAGGATTGATCACTAAGTGCCAAAATGGGTAATTTTAATTCTATTTAGTTAATCGAGTAGTTAGTGATTGAGAGAACAAAATAAAATGATTAAATATGAGCGTATATAATGTGAAAGCAAATATGAGAAAAACCCTAGAGGTAAGATTTCACTTAACAAATTTCATATTGAATAGCTTATCTATTCTAGCCCAATTTATTCCATATGATTGATAGTCGAGTTTCCCTAATTTAATTACTAGCCTCTTCTAAGGTCAAGCAATTCTATAATTAATTGCTAATCCAATATACTCCTATATGAATTTAAGCAATTAATTATGCATTAAGATTTATATAACTTAGTAAGACTACACAACTCATATGAATATATTCCTATTTCATATGCAAGTCATGGTTTTAATTATAGGATCTATACACATGCATCACCTTCCGGTCTCAACATACATATTGAAATCATTCAAATGGTGGCCAATCAATTGAAAGCATTAAGAACAATAATTAAAACTAAATCATGAAGGAAAAATTAAAACTAGATTTAATAAGTTAAGATTCAATCCGTCATTAGTAAGCAACGTCATCACCCTAGGAAAATAGAAAGTTAACTCATAATGAAATTAAAAATAAAACCAAAATAAATTGAAAACTTCATAAATATTGCATAAAAATTGAATGAAAACCTCAAAAATACTGCGTAAAACTTGAATATCAAATTCTAAAACATAAATATACAACCAAAAGATGCATGAAAAATGGAGAAATCTAGCCTTCCTTGTAGGAGATAAAACCTTCCATGTAGGTGGCAACCTATACCATCCATATAAGTGGTCTACCTAAGCCTTCCAATATGGAGGCATGCAAAAAGTAATATAATGCATGAAATTAATTCTAAAATATGAAACACAGTGTTCTGAATTCTCTAATAAAAGATGCCTCCTCCAACTCTATAGTGGCACATATTTATACGCACTCTCCCACTCTGCATCTGATGCATTTTTTCAAGATCGCTACAGTGATTTTTCCGTTTTTTCCAATTTGCTGTAGTACCGCTACAGTAACTGTTGGTAGAATGCTACAGTGAATATAGTGAATAGTAAACAGTGACACTCGTGAATAGTGAATAGTGACAGCCGTGAAAAGTGAATAGTACCATCGTAAATAGTATTACCGCTACATTAGCCTATCAATTTTTTTGCCTATTTGTGCCTCCTTGTCTTGTTTCAATTCTGTGGGTATATTGTTAGATCTCCTTTCTTCTCTTTTATCCTTAACATGGTGTACGTGGCTATCAAAAGAAAAGAAAGAAAATATTTATCAATTATACCCAAATTAATTACATTAAGCTCAAATTTTGTCCACAAAATAATCATTTAAGGGAAAATAAATATGCAAATATTTTACTTATCATAAATTATTTACACTCATAACAAGATCAATACTTACCTCATCATCTCCGTACCTTTAATCATTCTTTATGTCGTATGAGAACTTCTAATCAAAATTTGAAACCTTTAATTTAAAGGTTTCAAATTTCCAAGGTGCTTCCTAGGGGGATCACCCATCCTAGGATTCCTCTCTCCTAAGCATGGTTAACCATGGAATTTTAATGAGATATGAGGCATCAATGCTAGTACAATGCCATTTGTCACTAAGTTTTTATAGCCCATACATACCTCAATCCCAGTATGACATGTCAGCCTCCATAGAGATGCTTGGTATACTAGTAGACAATTGACTTTTTAGACTGATTAAAAAAGACTTTTTAGACAAGTTGTGAATTAGGTTTTGTTATAGCAAGTCTAAAAATTCTGTTATTTTTTAGATTGGTTGTTGCAATCGATCTTAAAAGTCATACTTTTAAAACCGGTTGTTCCTAAAACCGGTCTTAAAGGTCACCTTTAAGACCTGTTCTGCTTACAACTGGTCTTAAAGGTCAGACCTTTTAAGACGAGTTGTGCCTACAACCAATCTTAAAAGTCCACCTTTAAGACTAGTTGTACCTTCAACCAGTCTTAAAGTAATTTTAAGACCGGTTGGGACTACAACCGGTCTTAAAGGTTCTATTTTTTTAAAAAAATGTCTGTTATATATATACATGCAGTGGATGCTCCAATTTTAATAGCAGTACAGAACAATCACAGATTTCAATTTCAATATTCAAAATTAAAGCAGCAGTCTATAGCAGCAACAAATTTTCATACAAGCCGGTCACACATTGATGATTCATTTGCAACACTTTAATTAGAGTATAGAAAATATGGCAGCAAGTAATGTAAACTTCATTGGCTCAATTTCAGCGCAAATGCACTTATAGTTTCAGTCCCTAACTCAACAGATTGGGAAAGTATTTCACAGATTTAATTTACTATGATAGCTTTCCAAAGACTCAATTTTGTTCCAGCAAGGTAAATGAAGTGCAAATGCACATTTTCACCAAGTTTCAAACAACATCCACTTCAAACAGAGGCTAGAAATAGGGAAAAACCAAGAATGAGTTCAAACAATGTTAACAGCAAACCAGTGAAATAGAATGTACAGTAAAACTCAGATGAAGATAATGCTTGACCTAACCTAACCTGCAAAAACAAAAAGCAGACAAGAAATTAATATCAAATGCACAGAAAATGCCAAACAGATTTGCTTAATTTCAGCAAAGGCTTCATAATGATGCAGAAATTTATTTAAATCCCAGACTTCTGGAAACTATGCATGATAGCTTAATGCACAACTTTGACAGTAATTCCAATTACAGTAGAGTGCAAGCAAATTTGTCAAGAATTTAGCCACAGGTAATGACCAACCTTAGTTTAGCACTAAATAACACCAACAGTGCAATTAGACAGCAAGGAGAACCAAATGACAGCTGTAGAGAACAATCCAAAATGCAACGGATGAAATGGAGTGTATGTATTTGTCTATCTAAATGCAACTCTCTAAGTATGAAGTAAGTAACAGATTGCATAGAAGCAACATAAAAGATTTCACAAAAGCAATGACAACAGCAAGATCAACAACAAACACAAATAAAGGTGTAAGGCAGGTGACTTTAAATAAACTTCCAACAAATAGTAATTAGTGTAGAACAAGGTTCAAGATCAAATGTAACAATTTAAGCATCAAGCTAAAATCAGATTCTAGGAACTCCAAATTCACTCCATTTCTTGTAATTTCGATGTGCGACATGAAGTTTTCTAAAACTAAAAACATGAAGGAATGTCCAAACATACAAATTTGCTCAGAAATAGATGCAAAACTTTGAAATGACAACGGCAGCAATAAAATTCAAGTATTGATACAAGCAACAATAGAAATTCCTCAGTTTTACAAAATACAAAGGGAAAAAAATTACAAAGGTCAGTCCCTCGAATCCCATGCTTCTTGTATCACCCATATCACATAAATTGTCCTACACAGATACATAAACCTTGTTAGCAATACATATAAGAACAATGTACAATGTTACGTTGGATTCAAAAACTCACCATTTTTGTAAAATCTCATAGATGAATTCAGCATAACATGTGCGAATGAAATCAATATCTTCTTCAGGAAGGGATCAGCAAGATCAAACATTTGTAACACCAAAACCAGACGAAACATTAACTTAGTAACTTAAAAACAATAAAGTAATACAAAAGTTCTGAAATATAAATTTACCTCTTGAGTAAAATCAATCGTGCCTAGAGTGATAATATTGTAAATGTGTCTCAAAACATAAAACCATATAAGTTGGACCCCTGTGGTTGCCTACGGCTTTAAGAAAAAACATGATATCATTAAAACAAATATAAAGGCATAGCTTATTACATTCTTTAAACAAATCAATATGTACTAACCTTTGACATGATCCATGTAGGGTCCTTTAAGTCATGAACATGCTTACTATAAGCAGTGTGTAGGAATGTCCGCATAGCCTTATGATCATCACAATCACAAAGGTTATTGGTTTTACACAAATTTCATAAACTTTACACACAAAAGGTAATAATGCAAGAAAACTAACGAGTTCATGGTCTTTTTCAAATCATTCCCTAGTTTGAAGTGGAGGGAACATAAGAGGATGACAATATAACTACTCTTTCATAGAAGAACCTACTGCCAATGATCACTGAAAAAAAGAGAAGAATATTAAGCAAATATAAAACGTTATATAAATTATAAAATATCAGTTTGTTTCTTACCCATGCACATATAGAGCCAAGAAAGACTCAGTTCCAGTTTCACTAAGCCTCTCTGATAAGTATCTATGTCTGATAGTAGCAGTGGTCCCTTTTTCTTGGATGTGATAGGGGCATAAGAATCCCAAATTTTCGCTTTTGCCAGAGGAGACCAACCTATGATACATGTACCTACAATAATGCAAGCACATAAATCAAAGGTAAACGGTGAAACTTTTAAAATATTTGCTTTGAATTGTAGAAGATTCTTACATTAAGAACAGTTGGACATTCCCAATTGTAAGATTTTGTTTAAAAGCTACCAGGGATATCAAATCATCCCTCTCAAGATAGCATGTCACCCCTGACTGTCCAACAACTGAATCTGTAGGCCAATCTCTTATTTTAAAGGATGTATCATATGTCATTAGAATCACTTGTTACATGATACTCAATGGAGGCTGTTAAACTTCTTGCTGAGTGAAAGGAGCTGGACTTGGTGGGGCTTTGATCGGACTTTCCTCAGCTAGAACAGAAACAAGGTTCATTGGCCACAAGATGAACGTACCCAGGATTTTGTTTATGATCTTGAATTCATCAGAAAGGATAGGGATAGGTGCATCTGCAATGATCACCTTGTCAACTAATACTCAAACTTGATCACCTTCCATTTGTTGGTGGTGGATAGTTGATCCTATGTTATGCACACTACCCCATGTAACTAACTGTCTCAGAAGATCCTCGACAAAAATATCACAAGGCTCAGTATGTTCTCTTACAAGACCCTTTGATGACTACCCGATGATTCAACAACTCCCTTTAGTGCTTTACTTATTAGGATCAATCGATTATGGCTGGGGAGCATTGGTATCTTGTCTTGAGCTTATAAACACTATTATTTACTCTTTCATCTTGCTCAACCGGGTCTCTAATATTTCATCAAATGATGCTTCAGCCTCAGTCTTTGATTTTGCTCTTTCAGTGGCCAACATAGTCTCTAATTCCTCCCTAGTCATGATGTTTGAGGAATGGCATACGAGGGCTCTAAAGTAATCCCTTATCCCCACCCTTCCTCCAACTCCCCTAACACGGCCTGGATGCTCAGTTTTTCCAGTAGCAATAGTTAGAATATCATTCCTGCCCTCTGACTTAAAAGATCCCTCACCTTGTTTTTTTCTAAGTTCCACATGTAAGATAATACAAAATAACAAACAAAAGTAATGAATTATGTTTCTTATGTAATTAATAACAGTAATGATATATACTTACAATTCTTTCACCTACTATATGAGATTGTTCACTTGTATAAGACCTACTCCTATTTTGGTGGGCAAACAACCATTTTTCTTCACGATGAATCCGAGATGGTGGAGAAAGAAGAACAAAAAGATCGGATTGAGATGCTTCCTCCAATCTCTTCCGTTTAGCCGCCAACAAGTCTCTTTCAGCATTTGCATAAGCCCTACGAGACATTTTATGAGGGCAATCATTCTTTCTACCACTCTCTTGTGCTTTTTGCCTTTTTGCCTGTGAATAAGAAATTATACAAAAGGAAATTGTTATAATCAATGAAGATAATTGCTAAGTAAATAAAATGAAAATTAAGTCAACTAACCAAAGATTCTGGAGTAGTCCAAAGCCTAACAAGTGCTTGCCAAGTCGCTTGATCAAGATATTATACTTGTCGCATGAATTAGGACGAGGCTGACCATCTTTCACCTCGATATCAATGTAATTGTTGGCCAGATTTGTCTTAAACTTGCTCCAGCACTCATAACAATACGTCATTGTCTTGTTGTACAAGATCTCACTCTGATGAATGTCGTAGGTGAGCTGGAATGCATGCATTGAAGGAGTAAGTGATAAATTTGTGACATATTTGGTAATAATTAATTACATACATAAGAGAATTGTATACCTGGATAGTGTCCCAAATATGTTGCTTCACCTTCTCATCGACATTTCTCTACTCCTCTATCAAGATGCTAGCTTGTCGCGTGCAAGGAGGCCGACAAAACTCCTATATCGGCTTGCATTAGGCCCGATTGGAATCCAATATCTATCAAACTCAATCGGTATCTTTTGGCCTGCACTCCGACTGAGGGAAACGTCTGTCCACCGTGTGCTATGTCTACCCCTTTGTACAGACTGGCTACTGGGCTCACTATGACCCTGGCTTCAAGCATTACTAGGCTCACCTTGATTAATACTAGCTGGCTGACTCTCCTGAGCACTAGCTGGCTGACTCCGAGGTATAGTAGGTGCCTTATCCTTTGCACTAGGATGCTGGGGATTCGTCATTTTCCTGTAGTGACAACAAAGAAAGATAAATCCTAAGCTGTGACATGAGAAGACTTTATTGATCAAATAACTAAACATATTCTTCAGATATAAATCATAATCATAACTACTTTAGTTTGTTAACTTCAAAGTAGTATCATAAAGATATATCCTTCTATATTCCAGCGTGATGATCATTTCTTGTGCCATGCACATTATCTGCTTCATCTTCTTCATTCAATTCTTGTAGACCTCTAGAAAAAGGAGTCTCAAGAAGATCATAATTTGAGCGACTTTTCTCATCAATATCAATGACCCTTTTTCCTTGGAGAGCTACAGACCACATTTAATTTGCCTAATCAGTGATATAGAGCATTTGTTGCACATGACCTGCCATAATGAAAGGTTAATCTCTAAAACTTCTATAATTTAGATCTACTAATGTAAATCCTAACCTATTGATCTTCACACCATTATTGATATCAACCCACTTGCATTTGAAAATGGGAAATCTAATTTTAACATAGTCAACCACCCAAATCTCTTCAGTCACCCCATAATAAGGTATGTAAGTCAATGTAGGGTTCTTATTGTTAGATCTTATGTTTTGATGATAACAAAAGAATGGTTTGAAAAGGAAATGTTTAATAATCAAGCTTGAACTAAGTAATGACAGGAATAAGCTTTACTTGAGGTAAGCATGGAAGTAGTGAAGATTGGCCAAGAGAAAATACTGAGGAACCTGATCAGAAGGGCATTTTCTAAGGCATTACTCGAGGCGCTACTCGAGTAATGAGCCAAAACTTGAAGTAACCAAGTAAAACTTCCAGTCACCTGCCACCATTACTCGAGGCGCTACTCGAGTAACCAGGTAAAACTTTAAGGTTACTCTCGGCCTGCTAATGTTACTCGAGGAGCTACTCGAGTAACCATGTGAAAACTTCCAGTTGACTTCAAGTTTTCCCCATGATACTCGAGGAGCTACTCAAGTACCTGTGTTTCCTAAAATATGGACCTCTCGGCATTTTATACCACTGCTAATGTTACTCGAGGAGCTACTCGAGTAAATAGGTTAGAAACTTCCAGTTGCCTTCAAGTTTTCCCTGATACTCGAGGAGCTACTCGAGTAACCGTGTATTTGAAAATGTGAAGCTCTCGGCACTTTGTACCACTGCCAATGTTACTCGAGGAGCTACTCGAGTAACACACTAAGGTGAGTGAAAACTTGAGGTTTGAACCCGATTAACTTGATCTCTCTTTTTCATCTTCCTCGAGTACATACTCCATTAAACAAATTTTTCATGGTTTATTTTAAGTGGATTCCTTGAGTATGTACCCCAGTATATGCAAATGTTTTCAATATAAACTTCAAGTCATTACCAGAGTAAATCATATTTAAAAGTCTCAGTTACTCGAGGAGCTACCCGAGTAACCTATGCAAAAATGATAGCATTACTCGAGTCCCTACTCGAGTAATGAGGTAATTGCTCTCGGCCTTGAAATCCTGCCAACATTACTGGAGTAGAGCATCGAGTAATCAAAAGTTTTCTGAAGAGTTACTCGAGGTGTTACCCCAGTAATCTATGAAGTTGCAGAAGCATTACTGGAGTAGCTACCCGAGTAAATAACTGTTCACAAAGGTTTGAAAATTAGTTTATTCCATGCACTACCCGAGTAATCTTGTTTATCTTCATGGAATTTCAAATAACCAATGATTTCACGATGTTACTCGAGGAGCTACTCGAGTAAACTTCAAGGGTTACTCGAGGAGCTACTCGAGTAAGCATACCCAGAAATTTAGAAATCATTCAAATCTTCATTCTATTGTTTCCTATATGATTAACCTTTCATTGTATTAGCATTCTTAGTATATTTACAGATAAACAATGAAGAAATCATATCAAGAGATGAAAGTCAAATCAAACGTTCAAATGCCAACCACCGCCAACGGATATTTTTCAAAAACTTGAAAAGTCAATAGTGGCTGCGCACTCACCAACGGACGAAAGGAAGTGTTCCAACGGTCATCAACAACATATCTATATATATGGGAACCTTCAAACAGAGAAGAACAACCAAGCATCCATACGAACGTATCATTAAGTTCATTGCTCTGTTTTCACTTTGAAATTGTATTCATATGCTTCAGTGATTATCATTTACTCTTTGAGAGAGATATTTCATTCAAACTCAATATTTGTTATTGAGATAACTTAAGGTTGTGGAACCTTGAGTTGGGATTGAATTATAACCTGTAAAGGGGAGCGAGTGTCCAGGTGTAAGGAACTTGCTTGTACTGAGGTGCCAAGAACCCACTGAATCTTGGAAGCTATAGTGAAACTCTCAGAGAAGCTCTGAGGACTGGACGTAGGTCAAAGTGGTTGTGACCGAACCAGTATAACTCCCGGTGTACACTTTGGTGATATTTCTCCTTACTCATTACTGTTTTAATTCTTTTGTCAAAGTTTTATATTTTCGAAATAAATTTCAGTTTCACCCAATTCACCCCCCCTCTTGGGTGAAACGCTTGGTCTAACATTTGGTATCAGAGCGTAGGTCTTCTTGTTAAGGTTTAACAGCCTAAGAAGGATCCAATGGCAAGCATGGGTGAAGGAATTCTTCCCGACGGAGCATCTATCACTAGACCCCCTGGTTTCAATGGAGAACATTTTTCTTTCTGGAAAGCTAAGTTCAGAGTGTTCGTGATGGCTACTGAATATGGGCTATGGGATGTAATTGAGAGTGGAAATTATCAACCTACAAAAGTTCTAGATTCTCAGAAAATTCCAAAGACGCCAGCGGAATATGATGAGAATGACAAGAAACTTATCACTCTCAATAGCAAAGCAATTCTGATGTTGCAAAGCGCTTTGAGTCAAAGTGAATATTTCAGAATTTGCACACTCCCAACAGCAAAGCAAATGTGGGAAGCTCTAGAAATAGCTCATGAGGGAACTTCAGGAATAAAGGAGAATTGAATCAACACCTTGGTTACCGAATTCGATTTACTTCGAATGAAGTCAGGTGAGTCAATTTCTGAATTCGAACTTAGATATACTCATCTTGTTAATCAACTTGCAGCTCTTGGAAAAGTCTATGATCAGCACACCCAAGTACGAAAGATTTTGAATATTATTTCTAAAGAGTGGGAAGCAAAAGTTACTGCAATAGAAGAAGCAAAAGGAGAATCAATGAGATCAATTGCTTCTCTATTTGGAAGTCTTTCTGAATATGAAAGCAAATTAAAATTCAAAAGAGAACTAGATGACATTGGCGAGAAGAAAAAGAAAGGTCTAGCTCTAAAAGCAAAAGAAGAAAATCAGGATGAGGATGAAGAGTTCGACGATGACGAAATGGGTCTAATCATAAAACGATTCAGAAAGTTCTACAAGAAAGGTCAAGGATTCAAACATTTTCAGAAAGGAGGAAATAGTAGCAAAGATCATATAATTTGCTATGAATGTGGAAAACCAGGATATATCAAGTCAGAATGTCCAGATTTGAATCAAAAGAGCAAAGAAAAGAGAAAAGGTAAATTCTTCAACAAAAAGAAAGCCTTTGTATCTGCTATATGGGGTGACAGCTCCTCAGACGAAGAAAGCGATGAGGAAGAGGTAGCTAATATATGTCTTGTTGCTCAAGAAGAAACAGAAGAAGAGGTAAATGATTCTGAACCTACCTATGATGAATTACTTTCCGAATATAATGCTTTACATTCTGAATTCATCAAAGTAGTTAAAGAATTGATTGTTGTTAAAAAGAAAAACAAAGCTCTTGAAACTAAAGAAAAGGATTGTGAAAACTGTTTATCTTTGAAAAAGAAAAACATTGATCTCACAAAAACTCTTGAAAAATTTACACAAGGAAGTGAGATGTTAAATGTTATTTTGAAAGCTCAACGATTTGTAAATGATCGATCTGGAATTGGATATGATCCAAAGTTAGATAAAAGGAAAGGTAGAAAGAAAGCAGGAGGTAAATCTTACTTAAATTATTTTCAGCATTCTGTGCATACATCAAATCCTTTTGCATTTTGTAACTACTGTAATAGAAAAGGACATCATACTTCTTCATGCATTCATAAGAAGAAAAGAACAATAGGAACCTACAAATGGGTACCTAAAGGCACATATGTTCAGAGAATCATTTATACTATCCTAAAAGGACCCAAAAAGAAGTGGGTACCTAAGACTTAGTCATTTGATTGCAGGTATGTCTTAAAGCATCCAAAAATAACAAGTGGTTCATAGACAGTGGATGCTCCAGACATATGACCGGAGATTTTGAAAGTTTTACCACATTGCAACCTAAGGAAGGAGGAAAGGTAAAATTTGGAGGAAATCAATCCGGAAAAATAGCAGGAATTGGTGAAATCAAAAATGACAAAGGCATACAAATCAAAGATGTATATTACGTTGAAGGCTTGTGTCATAATTTGCTGAGCGTAAGTCAAAGTGCAGATAAAGACAACTGGATAATATTTGATTCAGAGGAATGTCTAATTATCAACAAGAAAGACTTACTACTTGATAAGAAGAATATCAAGGCTAAGCTTAGAGCAAAAAGGGAAGGTAACTGCTATACCTTATATATTAGTAGAAATGAATCTGAAAACTGTTTTCTGAGTAATGTCGATGAAAGTTGGCTATGGCATAAAAGATTGGCTCATGTCAATATGCATCAACTAGGCAAATTACTCAAAAAGGATTTAGTCCTTGGTTTACCCAAAGTAAATTTCAAAAATGATTTGATTTGTGATGCATGTCAAAACGGTAAACAAACTAAATCATCTTTTAAATTGAAAAATGAAATTTCAACAAATAGACCATTACAATTGTTGCATATGGATTTAGTTGGTCCAGCAAGAGTAAAGAGTCTTGGTGGCAATCTATATTCATTGGTCATTGTTGATGATTTCTCAAGATTTACATGGGTTATTTTTCTATCATCAAAAGATGAAACCTTTGAAGAATTTATTGTTTTTGCCAAGAAAGTGCAAAATGAGAAAGGTATGTCTATTGCAGGTATTAGGACTGATCATGGTGGAGAATTTGAAAATCAAGCCTTTGAAGAATATTGTGATACTAATGGCATTGATCACAATTTCTCTGCTCCAAGGACGCCTCAACAAAATGGAGTTGTGGAACGAAAGAATAGAGTGCTCACAGAGATGGCTAGATCATTGTTAAATGAAAATAATGTGTCTCAAGTGTTTTGGGCTGATGCTATGAGTACAGCATGCTATGTTTCAAACAGAGCATATATCAGAACAAAACTTGGAAAGACACCATATGAACTATACAAAGGAAGAAAGCCAAACATTGCTCATCTACACATCTTTGGTTGTAAGTGTTTCATTCATAATAATGGTAAAGATAACTTAGGAAAATTTGATTCTAAAACTGATGAAGGAATTTTCCTAGGTTATTCTAACCGAAGTAAAGCATATAGAATTTTCAATAAAAGAACTTGTGTTGTTGAAGAATCAATTCATGTTGTATTTGATGAATTTGAATCCTCTGACAAAACCATTGATGAAGAACAGGAAGTTGTTTTAAATCAAGAAAATAGTCAATCTATTTCTAAGTCTCTTATTCCAGAGGTTGATAAAACTAAGGAAGAAGAGCAATCTCTAGGTCAACCTAAAGCCTGGAAATACAATAGAAGTCATCCCTTAGATCAAGTCATAGGAGATGTGAATGAAGGGATCAAAACCAAAAATAGAGTTTTCAATGAAGTAAGTTTTTCTGTATTCATTTCTGAGATTGAACCTTCTAACATTGATGAAGCCCTATCAGACAATGATTGGGTCATAGCAATGCAAGAAGAACTAAATCAATTTGAAAGAAATCAAGTTTGGGATTTGGTACCTCGACCCAAAGATCATACGATCATTGGTACTAAATGGGTATTCAAAAACAAACTTGATGAATCTGCAATTATTGTCAGAAACAAGGCAAGATTGGTGGCTAAAGGCTATAATCAGGAAGAAGGAATTGATTATGAGGAAACGTATGCTCCAGTGGCTAGATTGGAAGCTATACATGTACTCTTAGCCTTTGCATGCATCAAAGGATTCAAACTCTATCAAATGGATGTTAAGAGTGCTTTTCTAAATGGTTACATCATGGAAGAAGTGTATGTAGAACAACCTCCAGGATTTGAGGATGTCACTAAACCAGACCATGTTTTTAAAGTTAAAAAGGCTTTGTATGGTTTAAAACAAGCTCCTAGAGCCTGGTATGAAAGGCTTAGTAAGTTTCTCATCGATCAAGGTTTTGTACGGGGAAAAGTTGATACAACATTATTTATAAATCAAAAATGTGATGATATTTTAATTATTCAAATATATGTTGATGATATTGTTTTCGGTGCTACTAATGAATCTCTGTGTAAAGAATTTTCTGAGATAATGCAGGGAGAGTTTGAGATGTCAATGATGGGAGAATTGAATTTCTTTCTTGGTTTGCAAATCAAACAAAGAAAGAATGGAATCTTCATATCTCAAACAAAGTATTTAAAAGAGCTATTGAAGAAGTATGGAATGGATGAAGCAAATGGCTCAGACACACCTATGAGTTCAACAACGTTGCTTGATGCTGATGTTAAAGGGAAAGACTACAATATCACAAAATATAGAGGAATGATTGGATCATTACTCTACCTCACGGCAAGTAGACCAGACATCCAATTTAGTGTTGGCATATGTGCAAGATATCAATCAGTGCCAAAGGAATCACATGCTGAAACGGTCAAACGAATCTTTAGATATCTTGCTGACACACCAGAATTGGGTCTGTGGTATCCCAAAGGAAGAAGTGAATATTTAATCGCTTATTCAGATTCTGATCATGGAGGATACAAGACAGACAGAAAGAGCACCAGTGGACAAGGACAATTTCTTGGAGGATCTCTTGTCTCGTGGTTCAGCAAGAAACAAAATACAGTGTATCTTTCATCAACAGAAGCCGAATATGTTGCAGTCTCAAGTTGTTGTGCACAAGTGATATGGTTAAAACAACAATTACAAGATCTTGGTATTTACCTCAAAGAAATACCAATCTATTGTGATAATACAAGTACGATAAGCTTGGCAAAGAATCCAGTTCAACACTCTAGAACCAAGCATATCGATGTCAGACATCACTTCATCAGAGATCATGTTCAAAAGAAGGATGTGAAAGTGATATTCATTCCTACTCATCTTCAACTAGCTAATATCTTCACAAAACCCCTTGCAAAAGATCAATTTCTATTCATTAGAAGAGAATTGGGAATGGTAAATCCCAATGAGTTATAAGAAATTTAAGCATTTCATAATATTAGATGAAGTCATTTAATAATGTTTTGATGATCACTAACTTAAGCATCGGAGTATATAGAAATATGTTTTGCAGAAAGGTTGAAATTCTGTTTTGAGAAACAAAAACAGAGGTGATCAGAGAACACATTTACTGGAGTACCAACTTGAAGTTATGGCTAAGACAGAAGCAATACCCGAGGAGCAACTTGAGGTAAAGAAGCATGTTACTCGAGTATGTACTCGAGTAATGGCCCCCAAAACTGGAAGTAACAGATCAAGTTACTCAATTTTCAAACTAAACGGTCCAGTTTCAAAGAAATGAAGAGTCAGAAGTTGTAAAGCTATTTACTCGAGGCAGGCCTCGAGTAAAGTCGGAGCTCAGATTTTCAAAGTATTGAATAATGACTCAAAACTGACCCAAATGGATTATGAATGATCGAGGGAACATCCATGGATAATTACTATATTATTCATGCCAGGTACGCAATTTAAATGAATTATTTTTGAGTTTTTCTGTATGAACACTCGAGGAAGGCCTCGAGTAAACTTGAATGTTACTCGAGTAAGGCCTCGAGTAAAGTCGGGATTTAGGTCTTTATCTTGCGCAAACTTGGTCATTTCCACAAAATCTCCTCGAGTAAATCACTATACACCCTTTCAAAAACTTTTCCCAATCGATTCCTTGCCTCATTTCCGTTAAAACCCAACTGATTTCAAGTCCAAAAACTTCCTATTTTGTTCAAAATCATTCTGCCCTAAACTCGCGTTAGTTGCCCTATTTTTTTTCTGAGATTTTTTATTTCTGAGTTTCAAGATGGTTAGAACCAAGAATCTCAACTTCACAGATTCCTCTGATTCACACAAAATCCTGATCTTCTTTCTCCTCCTCCAACAAAGAGAAGAAAGTTGATCCCTAGACCAAAAGCCAAAACCCCTCTTAAACCTCAACCACAACCTAAAACCAAAGGTGTGGTGATCAAAGAGCCTATTGTGACTAGGGCTCAGTCTAAAAAGAGCACATCTACTGGAAGAAGTAAAGGTGTCAAAACTCCCTCACCTTCTCATTCTGATTCCTCTACACCCTCATTCACTCCAAAGCCTATCAAGAAGCCAAAATATGACAAAAATGTGGCTAAGGCAATGGCTGGGATCATTGACCAAATGGAGAAGGGTCAATCATCCAAGAAATCCAAGATTCCAGAGGCAGAGATCACTACCCCTCCAAAAGGATTCAATGTGGGGAAACTGGTGGAGTCTCCCAAGTACCTGACACAATTCTCCAGAAGAAAGGTGTGTAAGACACACTATGTGGATCTCAGGCTACTTCAAGAGGTATTGAAGCACGATCTTAGTCCTTATCTAGAGCCTTTTATGCCTTGGTTGTCAATTAGATTACCTTTTTGTACAAAGGTAATCACTCATTTTTATTGCAACCTAGAGATAATAGATGAACCTAACCGGACTTCAGTAGAGGAAGAGATGACCACAACTGTGAGAGGTTAAAAGATTTTGATTTCACCCTCCAAAATCAACTTGTGGTTAGGAATAGAGAACCCCCCTGATGATATATATTCTGAGCTTGAGCCAAATCAAATTTTCACTATCCTAAAGCCCGGTGAGTTAGTTGGCCCCCTAAACTTTAAACCGAGTGATATGTGTGATCACCATAGGGTCCTTTGGTACATTTACTCTAGGTCCCTAGTAAACAAAGCCAACAACTATACCCACTTCTCGGATAGGGACTATAGATGGTTTGCTTCACTCCTCTTGAAAGAGGAAAAGGATCTGGGAGAGTATATATTCTCAGAGATGAAAAGGTATAAGGTGGATGGAAAAGGTACTACTCCAATGCCATATCCCCAAATTGTGTCTCTTATCCTGAAAGAGAACAAAATATGGTACTTGGATAGTAAGGAGCCAATTGAGAGGGTGACCCCAGTGGGGAGGAACCAGATTGGTAAACTGAACATCGACATCCCTCTTAAAGGCCCACTGGAGTCTGGGTCCAAGAAGAAGCGAAAGGCTACTGAGGCAGAGACCAGTAGAATGGATGACACTTAGTCATCGGCTCCAGCTGCTACCACATCTTCACCATCTTTCCTGAATGCCACTCTCCAGCACTTTATGGAGAATATGCTTCGAGGCTTTCATGTGGATATAGCCAACACCAATGCAGAACTCATAACCCACATGAACACAAAAATGGGAGAGTTGGTTGAAAGAATGGATCGAAGGCACGAGGAGCTACTAGCAGAGCAACGTGCCCAGGGAGAGACTTTGAGACTGATACTGGCACGTTTGGATTCCCTGGGTCCTGGACCTTCTGCCGGTCCCTCCTCATCTGCACCACCACCTCCAGTAGACCCTAATTCAGACACTCCCATTCCCGAGGATGAACCATCTACCCCTCTGGTTTCTGATCCACTTGAGCCCCAAGAGAAAGATGTTTTATTCACAGTGGATGATCCTGATACCCACGAAACCACTCATATTATCATCGATGATTCACCTCAAAAGCCACAGCCTGAAACCATTTCTAAACCTATTCCCTCTCCTACTCACACTGAGGAGATATCTCCCTCTTCATCACCTGAAAAGCATACACCTGAGGTTGAGATTTCACCTGAGACTCAGACCACCCCGGAAGGAGAAACCTCTACTATGGTTATCTTCCAACCTTCTCTTCCTGGCGATGATATCCATATCACTCCACTTCATCTGCCTGATCCAGTACCCTCTAGGTCATTTGATTCTTTAGAATCAAATGATTCTATGGTCCTCCCAGCAACACCAATTTCCATGGCCAAGCCTCCTAGCCCTCCACTTGATTGATGAAGCCAAAAAGGGGGAGAAGAGCTTGAGAGTGATTTTATGGATTTGTCCTAGCTTATCATGGGTATATGGGTGTACATGGGACTTTAGGGAGCTTTTTGAATTCAGTATGAACTTATTTTGTAATTTGAAATTTTAAGTTCAATGCAAGAGTATTTATGTTATATGATTGTATTTTAAGTTCTATTATGTTTTGGATTATGATACATGTTTGGACTAATGAAGTTGTTATGTATGCAAGGTATATTCAACCTTAAAAAGAAATAATTAATTAAGAATCCAATTTGAAAAACCATGTTCAAAATCACCAAGTTTTGTCATCATCAAAAAGGGGGAGAATGTTAGATCTTATGTTTTGATGATAACAAAAGAATGGTTTGAAAAGGAAATGTTTAATAATCAAGCTTGAACAAGTAATGACAGGAATAAGCTTTACTTGAGGTAAGCATAGAAGTAGTGAAGATTGGCCAAGAGAAAATGCTGAGGAACCTGATCAGAAGGGCATTTTCTAAGGCATTACTCGAGGCGCTACCGAGTAATGAGCCAAAACTTGAAGTAACCAAGCAAAACTTCCAGTCACCTGCCACCATTACTCGAGGCGCTACTCGAGTAACCAGGTAAAACTTTAAGGTTGCTCTCGGCCTGCTAATGTTACTCGAGGAGCTACTCGAGTAACCATGTGAAAACTTCCAGTTGACTTCAAGTTTTCCCCATGATACTCGAGGAGCTACTCGAGTACCTGTGTTTCCTAAAATATGGACCTCTCGGCATTTTATACCACTGCTAATGTTACTCGAGGAGCTACTCGAGTAAACAGGTTAGAAACTTCCAGTTGCCTTCAAGTTTTCCCTGATACTCGAGGAGCTACTCGAGTAACCGTGTATTTGAAAATGTGAAGCTCTCGGCACTTTGTACCACTGCCAATGTTACTCGAGGAGCTACTCGAGTAACACACTAGGGTGAGTGAAAACTTGAGGTTTGAACCCGATTAACTTGATCTCTCTTTTTCATCTTCCTCGAGTACATACTCCATTAAACAAATTTTTCATGGTTTATTTTAAGTGGATTCCTCGAGTATGTACCCCAGTATATGCAAATGTTTTCAATATAAACTTCAAGTCATTACCAGAGTAAATCATATTTAAAAGTCTCAGTTACTCGAGGAGCTACCCGAGTAACCTATGCAAAAATGATAGCATTACTCGAGTCCCTACTCGAGTAATGAGGTAATTGCTCTCGGCCTTGAAATCCTGCCAACATTACTGGAGTAGAGCATCGAGTAATCAAAAGTTTTCTGAAGAGTTACTCGAGGTGTTACCCCAGTAATCTATGAAGTTGCAGAAGCATTACTGGAGTAGCTACCCGAGTAAATAACTGTTCACAAAGGTTTGAAAATTAGTTTATTCCATGCACTACCCGAGTAATCTTGTTTATCTTCATGGAATTTCAAATAACCAATGATTTCACGATGTTACTCGAGGAGCTACTCGAGTAAACTTCAAGGGTTACTCGAGGAGCTACTCGAGTAAGCATACCCAGAAATTTAGAAATCATTCAAATCTTCATTCTATTGTTTCCTATATGATTAACCTTTCATTGTATTAGCATTCTTAGTATATTTACAGAGAAACAATGAAGAAATCATATCAAGAGATGAAAGTCAAATCAAACGTTCAAATGCCAACCACCGCCAACGGATATTTTTCAAAAACTTGAAAAGTCAATAGTGGCTGCGCACTCACCAACGGACGAAAGGAAGTGTTCCAACGGTCATCAACAACATATCTATATATATGGGAACCTTCAAACAGAGAAGAACAACCAAGCATCCATACGAACGTATCATTAAGTTCATTGCTCTGTTTTCACGTTGAAATTGTATTCATATGCTTCAGTGATTATCATTTACTCTTTGAGAGAGATATTTCATTCAAACTCAATATTTGTTATTGAGATAACTTAAGGTTGTGGAACCTTGAGTTGGGATTAAATTACAACCTGTAAGGGGGAGCGAGTGTCCAGGTGTAAGGAACTTGCTTGTACTGAGGTGCCAAGAACCCACTGAATCTTGGAAGTTATAGTGAAACTCTCAGAGAAGCTCTGAGGACTGGACGTAGGTCAAAGTGGTTGTGACCGAACCAGTATAACTCCCGGTGTACACTTCGGTGATATTTCTCCTTCCTTATTACTATTTTAATTCTTGTGTCAAAGTTTTATATTTTCGGAAGAAATTTTCAGTATCACCTAATTCACCCCCCCTCTTGGGTGAAACGCTTGATCTAACATTTGGTATCAGAGCGTAGGTTTTCTTGTTAAGGTTTAACAGCCTAAGAAGGATCCAATGGCAAGCATGGGTGAAGGAATTCTTCCCGACGGAGCATCTATCACTAGACCCCCTGGTTTCAATGGAGAACACTTTTCTTTCTGGAAAGCTAAGTTCAGAGTGTTCGTAATGGCTACTGAATATGGGCTATGGGATGTAATTGAGAGTAGAAATTATCAACCTACAAAAGTTGTAGATTCTCAGACAATTCCAAAGACGCCAGCGGAATATGATGAGAATGACAAGAAACTTATCACTCTCAATAGCAAAGCAATTCTGATGTTGCAAAGCGCTTTGAGTCAAAGTGAATATTTCAGAATTTGCACACTCCCAATAGCAAAGCAAATGTGGGAAGCTCTAGAAATAGCTCATGAGGGAACTTCGGGAATAAAGGAGAATCGAATCAACACCTTGGTCACCGAATTCGATTTACTTCGAATGAAATCAGGTGAGTCAATTTCTGAATTCGAACTTAGATATACTCATCTTGTTAATCAACTTGCAGTTCTTGGAAAAGTCTATAATCAGCACACCCAAGTACGAAAGATTTTGAATATTCTTTCTAAAGAATGGGAAGCAAAAGTTACTGCAATAGAAGAAGCAAAAGGAGAATCAATGAGATCAGTTGCTTCTCTATTTGGAAGTCTTTCTGAATATGAAAGCAAATTAAAATTCAAAAGAGAACTAGATGACATTGGCGAGAAGAAAAAGAAAGGTCTAGCTCTAAAAGCAAAAGAAGAAAATCAGGATGAGGATGAAGAGTTCGACGATGACGAAATGGGTCTAATCATAAAACGATTCAGAAAGTTCTACAAGAAAGGTCAAGGATTCAAACATTTTCAGAAAGGAGGAAATAGTAGCAAAGATCATATAATTTGCTATGAATGTGGAAAACCAGGACATATCAAGTCAGAATGTCCAGATTTGAATCAAAAGAGCAAAGAAAGGAGAAACGGTAAATTCTTCAACAAAAAGAAAGCCTTTGTATCTGCTATATGGGGTGACAGCTCCTCAGACGAAGAAAGCGATGAGGAAGAGGTAGCTAATATATGTCTTGTTGCTCAAGAAGAAACAGAAGAAGAGGTAAATGATTCTGAACGTACCTATGATGAATTACTTTCCGAATATAATGCTTTACATTCTAAATTCATCAAAGTAGTTAAAGAATTGATTGTTGTTAAAAAGAAAAACAAAGCTCTTGAAACTAAAGAAAAGGATTGTGAAAACTGTTTATCTCTGAAAAAGAAAAACATTGATCTCACAAAAACTCTTGAAAAATTTACACAAGGAAGTGAGATGTTAAATGTTATTTTGAAAGCTCAACGATTTGTAAATGATCGATCTGGAATTGGATATGATCCAAAGTTAGATAAAAGGAAAGGTAGAAAGAAAGCAGGAGGTAAATCTTACTTAAATTATTTTCAGCATTCTGTGCATACATCAAATCCTTTTGCATTTTGTAACTACTGTAATAGAAAAGGACATCATACTTCTTCATGCATTCATAAGAAGAAAAGAACAATAGGAACCTACAAATGGGTACCTAAAGGCACATATGTTCAGTGAATCATTTATACTAACCCAAAAGGACCCAAAAAGAAGTGGGTACCTAAGACTTAGTCATTTGATTGCAGGTATGTCTTAAAGCATCCAAAAATAACAAGTGGTTCATAGACAGTGGATGCTCCAGACATATGACCGGAGATTTCGAAAGTTTTACCACATTGCAACCTAAGGAAGGAGGAAAGGTAAAATTTGGAGGAAATCAATCCGAAAAAATAGCAGGAATTGGTGAAATCAAAAATGACAAAGGCTTACAAATCAAAGATGTATATTACGTTGAAGGCTTGTGTCATAATTTACTGATCGTAAGTCAAAGTGCAGATAAAGACAACTGGATAATATTTGATTTAGAGGAATGTCTAATTATCAACAAGAAAGACTTACTACTTGATAAGAAGAATATCAAGGCTAAGCTTAGAGCAAAAAGGGAAGGTAACTGCTATACCTTTGATATTAGTAGAAATGAATCTGAAAACTGTTTTCTGAGTAATGTCGATGAAAGTTGGCTATGGCATAAAAGATTGGCTCATGTCAATATGCATCAACTAGGCAAATTACTCAAAAAGGATTTAGTCCTTGGTTTACCCAAAGTAAATTTCAAAAATGATTTGATTTGTGATGCATGTCAAAACGGTAAACAAACTAAATCATCTTTTAAATTGAAAAATGAAATTTCAACAAATAGACCATTACAATTGTTGCATATGGATTTAGTTGGTCCAGCAAGAGTAAAGAGTCTTGGTGGCAATCTATATTCATTGGTCATTGTTGATGATTTCTCAAGATTTACATGGGTTATTTTTCTATCATCAAAAGATGAAACCTTTGAAGAATTTATTGTTTTTGCCAAGAAAGTGCAAAATGAGAAAGGTATGTCTATTGCAGGTATTAGGACTGATCATGGTGGAGAATTTGAAAATCAAGCCTTTGAAGAATATTGTGATACTAATGGCATTGATCACAATTTCTCTGCTCCAAGGACGCCTCAACAAAATGGAGTTGTGGAACGAAAGAATAGAGTGCTCACAGAGATGGCTAGATCATTGTTAAATGAAAATAATGTGTCTCAAGTGTTTTGGGCTGATGCTATGAGTACAGCATGCTATGTTTCAAACAGAGCATATATCAGAACAAAACTTGGAAAGACACCATATGAACTATACAAAGGAAGAAAGCCAAACATTGCTCATCTACACATCTTTGGTTGTAAGTGTTTCATTCATAATAATGGTAAAGATAACTTAGGAAAATTTGATTCTAAAACTGATGAAGGAATTTTCCTAGGTTATTCTAACCGAAGTAAAGCATATAGAATTTTCAATAAAAGAACTTGTGTTGTTGAAGAATCAATTCATGTTGTATTTGATGAATTTGAATCCTCTGACAAAACCATTGATGAAGAACAGGAAGTTGTTTTAAATCAAGAAAATAGTCAATCTATTTCTAAGTCTCTTATTCCAGAGGTTGATAAAACTAAGGAAGAAGAGCAATCTCTAGGTCAACCTAAAGCCTGGAAATACAATAGAAGTCATCCCTTAGATCAAGTCATAGGAGATGTGAATGAAGGGATCAAAACCAGAAATAGAGTTTTCAATGAAGTAAGTTTTTTTGCATTCATTTCTGAGATTGAACCTTCTAACATTGATGAAGCCCTATCAGACAATGATTGGGTCATAGCAATGCAAGAAGAACTAAATCAATTTGAAAGAAATCAAGTTTGGGATTTGGTACCTCGACCCAAAGATCATACGATCATTGGTACTAAATGGGTATTCAAAAACAAACTTGATGAATCTGCAATTATTGTCAGAAACAAGGCAAGATTGGTGGCTAAAGGCTATAATCAGGAAGAAGGAATTGATTATGAGGAAACGTATGCTCCAGTGGCTAGATTGGAAGCTATACGTGTACTCTTAGCCTTTGCATGCATCAAAGGATTCAAACTCTATCAAATCATAACGCAGCCAAAGAAATGCTTAAAGCTCAACAAAACCACAAAACAATCAATTCAAATCAAGGCTCACACATACATCTACTCTATTCTAGAACTGGTTCTTGATTTTGGCAGCACTTCCCCTAGATAGATAGCTATAAACACCTTTAATTGTTGACCAGAGGATTTTTGAAATATTGCCCTTTGGTCAAAATTTCTGAGTTGGAAAAATTTGAAAAAGCATTGACTATTTGATCAAGCTCTTCTTCTTTCCTACTTTACCCTCCTTGGATGTTTTTTAAAAATATAAGGGGAGGGAGTTGTTTGCTTTTTCATTCTCATAATCACGTCTTACTTTTTGAAGAGTAAAATCTAGCCCTTTAATTTGTCTTCCAATTTTGACCTCAAGATCAAGTGGCAATTGACTCTTTTGCCCTTAATTATGGCAATATTATATCTTGTGCAATTAGTTCTTTTAGTTCTCTAGATTACTTCCTTCTAGACACCATTTCCCTTTTCCTGTGGATCCGAACTAGGTTTTATGTCATTATGACACATCCAAAATAAATCAGGTATTTTTTGTTATTAAACTACACTGAAATTCCTACCTATTCTAGGTGCGGTTTATACAAGCCATTATGTTTCTTATGCATTCCTAGGACACTTGCTAAACCAGGACTTAGCAATCCACTCAATTCAGGCTTATTCTTAAGCCTCTAATCCCAAAATTTAGGATATTACATCATCACCATTGTAGCCTAGCCTTATAGCCAACCCTGACTCAATTGCTCCCACAAACCAGCCGAGTTCTTCCCAACCAGATCATACGGCTAAACCTATTCCACCACAACCTGAGCCTATACTCAATGAACTATAAACAAATATTGAGCTCAATTCAAGAGTGGACATCAAAACAAGACAAGAAGCAAAGTCCTATTTTTTATTTGCCTAGTATATATAATATCACTTAATTCACTCTTAAATGTTAAAAGATACACACATCTAAAACAATTATTTAAATCAACTATTTCATTTGACATTCATTTACATATTTTTGAGAAAATTGGGGGTAAATCCCATATTGAAATTTTTATTGTCAAGAAGGACCTCATAAATTTTCATATTTAGAAAGTATCAATACTTTTCAAATTTTATACAACGGTACTTGTACTATGATTTAGATACTTTTCACCAATAAAATTTTCAATAAGAAACTTTCCCTTTTTTTATAGATATTTCACTAATGTGTAAAACTAATTTTTAAAATGTTGAGCCTTTCTACTAATCTATAAATCAATCCCTATAAGTATAAATCCTAGGTCACAACTAATTTTGAGCCTATAAGAAAAAGATGTTACGTATCATTAGAGAATAGAAATAACATGCATAATTAATTATTTTATTATAATATTTTGGTTATCCATTAAATCTTCAATTTTAAAAATAAAATAAAATGTAATATTTATATTATATATGGACTTCAATTGAATTGATATTCAAATAATGAGTTTTATAATTTCAAGTAACCCCTTTTTAAGCTTATTAATGTGTTTGGATTAGCAAGGACAAAAGTTGTTTTTATTTCATTTGACTTTTGTAAAATTAAGTTCGAATAAAAGTCAGATAGCCTAAGGCTATGTTTGGGATGGCTTTTAGCCATCCCCAACGCGACATTATAGGAAAAAATGTGGGATTTCTTTATTCGGTAGTGTGCTGGATTGGGGGCTTTTAAAGGATAAGTCGCATTAAAGTAAAAGCTAGAACTTGCTACTTATTTATGTTACCATGGAGAGAGAATATGACCACGAGAAGTAAGGAACAAAAAATTGGACCAAACCAGCCCGTATGACCGAAAAACTAGCGAACCTATCACATTCCATCAAAACACCCCATGAACTGGGAAAGATTCGAATAGGGAAAAACTAGCCTCAATAGGTGTGAACCTACCTCAACCTGGAAAAATCGTTGGATTGTATGGTTTGCATAGTTTTGCATTTTGTTTTCAAGGAAAAAAATAAAAGACTTTAGTAAGTAAAAAAAAAGAGCCAAAGATGGAAGATTTTAGTCACTATGGAAGAAGAAGAAGAGGTAGTAGTGATAAATGAAGAAAAAGAGAGATGGAAACTAAGACCAATGTTGACAGGTGGGGATTGGTGTTGGTAAAGAGTGCAATATCTAATAACAGTGGAATAAAGATGAGGTTAATGATGGTTAGATATGTAACACCTTATTTTAGTAATCAATCTGATGAGTTTTACATAGCAAATTCAAACCACTAAGTGAGATTCTTTTCAAGACTCTTATAATTCCTAATCTCAAGACAAGACTTGAACATGTAGTTCAGTGGACTTTTCTGAATAATTTAAAACTTTTTCAAAACTATCATAAAGTGTTTTGTAACTTCTTCATAACTCATCATTTCTTAATTTCCTTTTATCAAAGTGTTCAAGTATCTCTTTACTTATTACCCTTATGTTGTCGTTTGGTTATGGGCCTTTTGGTGTATTGATGCCCTATTCAATTTTATTTACGAAGTTAGTAAGCAACTATTCACTTACCATATGTCTGTAAGGCTACCATCACCATTACTACTACCACTGGTACTGTAGTTACGATCTTAAGTTATACACATCATATACAAAATCGAAATAGACAACCAACAGGAAATAAAATCTCTCAGCTTTATCCTCTAGTTGTCTTGGTTTAACCTTCTTACCCCTTGAGCTACTAGTGTAACCCCCTTCACGATCAAGGCTAAGATTAGTTCGTAAAAATGTAATTAAGTTTGAATTACAAACCATGTATGATTTGGGAAATAAACAAAGTAAAATTTTCCCAAAAATCAGGGTTTTCAAAAAAATTTACAACACATGTTCCACAATAGTCCCATACTCACATTTCAAACATAAAAGGCCTGCACGCGTTGATTCCATTCATACATATCAGAGTACAAGGTAAATTCCTGACACACTCGGGTTACATTAATCAATAAAGGGTTCTATAAGGCAGAATGCCCATAATCTCTTCCCTTTACCAGGGAATTACACAAAACTATCCAATATCATCATTATATACATGTAATTCCCAACAAAATATCCAACGGTTTATACATGATAACCAATAACCAAAATAAAACTCATCATTCGGAGCTCTACCAGCTTTTCATCACCCACTTTCCTTTAAATCCTTCGGCCTTGTCTAATTTTTTTATGGAGAATGAGATTTTAAGGAATCCCCGTAGTGTCAAATTACTCATAGTATGCACAACAGCAAAGCATGGAAGAAAATCATCACACAACATATAGCAACTACAACAGCAGTTATAACAGCAAGGGCAGGTATGACTCATGTCACCCTTACGTTTGCTCACACTGTATTGCACCATCACATGATCATATCACATATATCACCATAGCTGGGATCCATATAAAATATTTCATATACATACACAGCCACAATGGCCGAATACTCAAATTGGAATCCACGATTCCACAACACACCCCTGGAAATTACAATGACAGAAACAATGGCAGGGGTAGGTGTGATAACCATCACCCCCTACGATTGCTCCCACTGTAATGCACTACGGGAGATAACACAATGGTCTAATGCCAAAGATTTACATGACAAACAATGATAAATCATACATACCAAGTATCATACAAAACATGAAAGAAAAGTTACTACCTTGATCCTTCCGGGCGTGCTCTAGCACCGTTGTCTCCCGAGTAAGGCAAATGTCAAATCTTATATTCATAATTAGGGAGGAAGTGTTATTCTCTATACCAATATTCAAATAACTTCATATTACTTAAATTGGTTATCATTTATGCTCTTTAGGAAGCCACACATGCCTCTAACAAAAGCCCTAAAGGGTTAGAAGAACTATCCCAAAGATCCCCTTTTGGAAACACAAGAATTGATATCTTTCACTGAGACACTCGAGTAAAGATAACCTCACTCAAGTAAAAATGTATGGATACTGGAGTCATGAAAGCTACACTCGAGTGATAGCCAAATGCTTACTCGAGTCCTAAGAAGTGCAGTGCAGAAAGTGCTCACTCGAGAGCAGAAAGGAATGACAGCATGCAGAATTGCTCACTGTACTCAAGCATGACCTCTATCACTCGAGTGGAAGCCAAGTGCTCACTTGAGTACCCCAAAGTAAGGTATAGGAAGTGCTCACCCTAAAGCACAAGAAACTTTAAGAAGGGAACATCACTCGAGCATGAACCCTGGAACTTGAGTGATGGCTTGACACCCACGAGTGCCAAGACACACTTTTGAAAAATAGACGTGAGTAATAACCTAAGATGTGAGTTCACGGTGTCTCATACACCTTCACTCGAGTGGGATGAGGCTCACTAGAGTGGAAACCCACAACACCCGCAAGTGAGACAACACTCTTGCCTCAACACACGGAAGTTCAACATGAAACTGGATGTTTATCCTCACTCAGTGATGTTTATCCTGCACTCGAGTGGACCCCAGATTACTCAAGTGATGCTATCAGAAACCAGAAAGTGCAGAAGGTATAACAACACTTCCCCACTTTTGCCCAATTGATTCCAATGGTCCTAAACTCTCAACCAAGGCTACTCCTACATAAAAACACCCAAGGAATCCACTAGAGCCATCAGAATTAACATTTCATTCTCAACTTAATCTATCTATCCAAAACACATACCAACAACATACCAAATATCCAATGACTCTCATTTTCGAATTTAAGGCAAAATATGTAAGAGACAAGCTTCACCCAAGAGGGGGGTGAATTGGGTGATGTTATAAATTTTTCGCTTGATGTGGTGATATGAAAAATATAGTAGATAGAGTAGAGTTGAGAAGATTTGAACACAGAGAGTTATACTGGTTCGGCTTAACAACCAGGCCTACGTCCAGTCCTCAGAGATCAAGACCTACTGAGATTTTCACTATACCTCCAAGATTCAATGGGCTCTCAGAATGCCACAAAACAACAATCGTCCTTGAACAGACTACGAGCAGAAATATTCTCTCAATAAGAAATTTCTCTCCCCCTTACGACAAGTCTTATGTGCAGAAAAACAACCTTTGACCCTTCTCACTTGCTTATGTATACAAGACTTATAAGCAGCAATGTTCTCTCCTGCTTACACCACTGTAAGTCTTACGAGCAGCAACGTTCTCTTCTGCTTGTATCTTATAAGGCTTATGAGTGGAAGGTACAACAAGGAATTCTCTCAACTGCTTCTCTCGTAAGGAAAACTACCCTCTCAAGGTCCCAATACCTTGAGATCAAATAAACATAGAATTTGAATTGTATGAAGACTCTCTTACAGAGTAAATGAATAAATACTGAAGATCAATGGGTATACAGAGAAAATGATGAATAGCAGAGACTCGTGTATATGCTTGTGTGTTTTGTGCTTCGTTGTCTTGCTTGACTATCTCTGAATCTCTGTATATATAGTTGCTTCAGTTTTTGCCCGTTTGGGAAATCATCGTTTGAGGAGTGGGACTTTTGCAACTATTGAAAGACACACGCATGTTTGAATATTCTGAATGCGGTAGGTGCGAACGTGTTTGTAATCATGTTGTTTGCCATTGTTTGACTTTCTCCGTAACAACTAATTTTCAAACGTTCATCTTCCTGCATCATACTTATAATACATTCAAAATAATGTTAAGCAATGATAATAAGTAATGATGATATGAAAAAATAATAATAAACCATATTCGGATTGAACGTTGTGAGACTTGGCATTTTTGATGATCTGGCAGAGCATCACTCGAGCATGGATGGCTCACTCGAGTGATCTTCCTATTTTCCTCTTTGTGCTTCAGTTATCGGGTTGTGCTTGCAAGGAATTTCAGAGAGACAGAATTCACACTCGCGAGTGAAGTGGGGTCTCACTCGAGCACAACTCCCCCTGCTCGAGTGATCTTGCATTTTCTACTGGGAGTGTCTTCTTGGGTAATCACTCGAACACCATTTTGACAAGAGTGAGATTTTGTACTCGCGGGTGATGTGGACCCTCACTCGAGCACACACACTTCTGCTCGAGTGAGACGTATATTATAGAGGAATATGCTCTCAATACCAATACTCGCATCAGAAACTCATAGAGATAAATTTATCACTCGCAGGTGATGAGGGCCCTCACTCGAGCACACAGACTCCTGCTCGAGTGAGAAGAATATTCTCAAGTATTATACCTTTTAGACAAGCACTCGCATCAGATTTGGAGAGGGATAAAATTTTCACTCGCAGGTGCAGATGTGTCACTCGAGCATATGAGGTGGTGCTTGAGCACACTTGCACTTCTTTGTACTTCATGACTCTCGGCCAAGCACTCATAGTACCTTGCTCGAGTACAGAATGCTCATGCTCGAGCATTGATGTCTCTGCTCAAGTGAATCAAGGAAGCATGATAACACTTACTCTAGGCCAAGCACTCGCGGACCTTCACTCGTATGTGCTCGAGTGAGAATGGCTTCTCTGCTCGAGTGCAAACTCCAGTGCTCGAGTGAATCAATGAAAATAACAGTGGCATGCCTCTCGGTTGAATACTTTCTGGCTTTCACTCGCACCTGCTCGAGTGCAAAAGGGATCTATGCTCGAGTGCAAAACTTATGCTCGAGCACTCCAGTTCAATTTTGCAGCAGATACCAGAAAACACTCCTATATGCATTTGGTAACTTTGTAAACTTTTCTTAATCTTATAAAAACATGATTTGCATACAATTGTCATTTTGTTATCATCAAAACTTAGGATCTAACATTCTCCCCCTTTTTGATGATGACAAAACCTTTGTGATGAAAGTTTAAGAAAGATTGATTAAGATTGAAAATTTTTGAAATTGTTCAATGTTTCCAAATGCATATCAAGTTTTAGTTTCAGTTCAAGTTTTCCTGCAATGCTTCCTCTGGACACTTAACAACCAAGATAAGCATAGTATGAGATAAATAACTTAATAACAACTTTAATAACTTGAAACATAAAAACTCATGAATAACTTGAAATTTGAAAAACTTCATTAACCTTGAATTTAAAGAATCTAATAACATCAAATAACATAATAACTCATAATAACATTTAAATCCTACCCATACAGACAATCTACCCAAACTCCCAAAACATCCCACAGAAACTCAGAAACCATCACACATCCTTCTCCCCCATTTTGTCACCATCAGAAGGGGCTGAGGAAAAGTGATATCAGAAGGTGGAACAAAGGATACCATGGCAGTGAGAGGGTCAATTAGAGATGTTGGCTGTGGTATAGAGGATGAGGGAGGTAGTGAAGGCGACCGATCAAAAGTAACATCAACATTAGAATCTGGATCGGTAAAGAGTACATGAGTCTGTGGTACAGAGGTATGAGTGGTCTCAGGAGGCACCTCTGAAGATGAAGAGGGGAAATGTGAGTGCAAGAAGGTCTCCATACTTGTTATCCTCTGAGACATCTCATCCTTAGTCTTGAACATCAACTCAAAATTGGTATTGGCTTTGTCTACCAATTTGATGACCTGTGACTCCATCTTTTCAACTAGCTTCTCATACTCAGCCACTAACTCCTTCTTCAGACTTGATACGGCTTGATTGATTACCTCAGTAACATGGTTTGAAAGAGAGGCCTTAATGAAAGAAGGTGGAGGAATAGGACTCTGAGCAGATGATTATGCCTCATCACCTCTGGATGGAGTGGCTTCCCTCTTGGATGTGGCTTTGGTTCGACTCACCGGAAGATTGATACCCATGTGAGTTAACTGAGTCTTACCAAACCTTAAGATGAGTACCCTTTCAGTTCCTTCCAAATACCAGATCTTGTTTTTCATCAGTATGAAAGAAACAATCTGAGGGTATGGTATGGTTGTGGATCTTGATGAAGAAAATCGAAACCTTCTCATCTCGTTGAAGATAATCTCCCCCACATTTCTTTGTTGCCCGGCAATGAAAGAGGCCAACAGATAATAATCCTTTTGAGCAAAATGGGTATAATTTTTGGACTTATTGACTATGCTTCGGGAATATATATAATGAAGAACTCTGTGAATATCAGGCATGTCAATAGGTTTGAAATTGAGGGGGCCTATTTGGTCTTTTGGTCTCAAAATATTGAAAGCTTCATTGGCAGAGAAAGAGGGTGGATCAGGAGGAGGTGAAACATAACCAAGTAAGTCATTTATGATCTTGGCAGATATCATAATAAATCTTCCTCTAACAGTAGTAGATACTGCTTCCTCAATCAATTCACCAGATCTAGACTTAATGTTATGAGACTTCATGTTGCAATAAAAAGTTTTCACAACAGTGGGATAGTATGGCAAATGGATATTAAGCCAGGGAGCATAGTATTGAAGATAAGGGTATAAATCCAAATGACAATTCTTCTTTAAGTAATCCAAATCCACATATACCACAGGACAGAAGTGTCTATGACTAAATTCATCATCATATACCTTCTGAGGCAAGGCCTTAAGTTCTTCAGTATTGAATTCCTCAGGAGGACTAGTGATATGATCATCCACTGGTGCTTGTGAGGTAGAAGGTGCTCCTGAAGCAGAGGCACTTGATTGCCCAATATGTTGTGAACTTGAAACACCAGCTTGAGAAGCAATTTTTCCAATTATCTTCTCAAGTTTGGACTTCTCCAATGCTTCCTGAAGTTGTTTGTTGAATGAATCATCAGAGGAGGAAGATGATTGTTGGGGTTGCTCTGACTCCTTTTTCTTCCATTTTCCTTGAACCTCCTTGGATTGAGACCAGGTAACTATTGGTTCCTTGAATACCACACCCTTTGGTTTCTTTTGAGGAGGTTGGTCTTTCTTTAATATTTGAGGTTTTGGATGAGGTTTCTTAGCCGGGGTCCTCTTTTTGGTCTTGGGTTTAGGAGGGGGTGATGGTGAGGAAGAGATTTTGGGAGAGGGAGGTGTTGGTTCTGGGGTACCAGATGCACTGGCAGCAGAGTGAGTAGGAGAAGGAGAGTGAGATCTTTGAGGAATAGAGGGTAGTTTAGTTCTTGCCATTGTAGAGAAAGTGGAAGAGAAGCAAAAACTCTCAGTTTTTGAAAGAAAGGCAAACGAAGATTAGGGCACGAATGAGAAATGCAGAGTGTAAGAATCACCTTTTATAGAAGATTGAAGAGTTGTAACGGTGATTTGAGGCAAATGGACGCGATTGATTGAAGAGAAAACGGTTGAAGGTGAAGAGTTACGCCCTTCGAGTGAGAGAACACCTCGAGTGAGAGCAGGAAGTGTGACATTCTGAGCTCCCCCGTAACTGATATAAGTGACAGTGCTCGAGCATGAACCCTAGTGCTCGAGTGATGTTCATACTGTGCTCGAGTGTGTTCTATCTGTACTCGAGTGATGTTCTGGAAAATTAATAAAATGTGTAAAACGTACCTGAATTGAGAATTTCTTGACATATCTTGTGTCTTTGTACTCAAATCCTCCAAAATCATTTGAGTAACCATGATTTGGATAGCTTTTGAAAGGAAATTCTTCTTCTTCACTCGAGCAGGCACTCCTCACTTCAAGCATGTTCATATCATGCTCGAGTGAGAGTTCCTCACTCGCGAGTGAGCGATTCTCACTATTGCCTTTGATACAGTCTCTTGGTATTCTTATTTCCTCTGTTAACCTCTGTTTTACATGTCAAGAAACAGAGCATTTTTAATAGTGCTGTGCTCGAGCTGAGGTGCTTGTGCTCAAGTGAACCAGCTTATCACTCGAGCATCATTCCCAGTGCTCGAGTGACAGACCTGCAAAAAGGTTTTTAACACTCCAATGCCAAAGTCAGTATGGTTATCATTAAAATAAACATTTAATTAAATATTTAACAAGAAAACTCACAACTCATTGGGATTAACCATTCCCAATTCTCTTCGAATATATAAAAACTGATCTTTTGCAATTGGCTTTGTGAAAATATCCGCAAGTTGAAGATGAGTTGGTATGAATTCCACTTTGACGTCCTTCTTTTGAACATGATCTCGAATGAAATGATGACGAATGTCTATGTGCTTGGTCCTTGAGTGTTGTACAGGATTCTTGGCCAAGCTTATCGTGCTAGTGTTATCATAATAAATTAGAATTTCTTTTAAATAAATTCCTAAATCTTGAAGTTGTTGTTTCAACCATAATACTTGAGAACAGCAACTTGCCATAGCTATATATTCAGCTTCAGTTGAAGATAATGAAATTGTGTTCTGCTTCTTGTTGAACCATGATACTAGAGTGCCTCCGAGAAATTGACATTGACCACTGGTACTATTTTTGTCAGTTTTATATCCTCCGTGATCTGAATCTGAATATGTCATTAAATACTCACTCCCTCTTTTCGGATACCAAAGACCAAGTTCTAAAGTATCTCCTAGATATTTGAAGATTCTTTTTACTGTATCTGCATGTGACACCTTAGGAGCGGATTGATACCTTGCATACATTCCTACGCTGAACTGAATATCTGGCCTGCTTGCTGTGAGATAGAGTAATGAGCCAATCATTCCTCTTTACTTTGTGATGTTGAAGCTAGGTCCCTTTACATCAGCATCCAACATCGTTGTAGAACTCATTGGAGTATCAGCTCCGTTAGCATTATCTAATCCATATTTCTTCAACAATTCTCTCAAATACTTTGTCTGAGATATAAATATACCATTCTTCTTTTGTTTGATTTGAAGTCCAAGAAAGAAGTTCAATTCTCCCATCATGGACATTTCAAATTCTCCCTGTATAATCTTAGAAAATTCTTGACACATAGATTTGTTAGTAGCACCAAAAATAATATCATCAACATAAATTTGAACAATTAGAATATCATTTTTGTTATGTTTGATGAATAGAGTTGTATCAACTTTACCTCTGACAAAACTTTGATCAAGAAGAAATTTGCTTAGTCTTTTGTACCAAGCTCTAGGTGCCTGTTTCAAACCATATAGTGCTTTTTTAAGTTTGAATACATGATTAGGTTTTGTTTCATCTTCAAACCCAGGAGGTTGTTCTACATATACTTCCTCCATAATATAACCATTTAGAAAAGCACTTTTCACATCCATTTGATAAAGTTTAAAACCTTTAATGCAAGCAAAAGCTAGAAGTACGCGTATTGCTTCCAATCTTGCCACTGGAGCATATATTTCCTCATAATGAATACCTTCTTCTTGATTATAGCCTTTTGCAACCAATCTTGCTTTATTTCTCACAATGATTGCTGACTCATTAAGTTTGTTTTTGAAAACCCATTTGGTCCCTATAACCGTATGATCTTTAGGTCGAGGAACCAAATCCCAAACTTGATTTCTTTGAAATTGATTTAGTTCTTCTTGCATAGCAATCACCCAATCATTGTCAGATAAAGCTTCTTCTATGTTAGAAGGTTTAATTTCAGAAATAAAAGCAGAAAAAGTTACCTCATTGAGGATTCTATTTCTGGTTTTGACACCTTCATGAATATCTCCTATGACTTGATCAATTGGATGATCCTTCATATGTCTCCATGCTTTAGGTTGAGCATGTTCATCGACATCTTCTAAATTTTGAAAATCATTTGTTTCAAAATCATCCTGCTTTGATATAGATTTGTTTTTCTTGATTGAATCCATTTCTTCTTCATCAATAAGTTTTGTCTGAGATTCAATTTCATCAAACACAACATGAATAGATTCTTCAACAGTACATGTTCTTTTATTGAAAACTCTATAAGCCTTACTTCTATTAGAATATCCTAGAAATATACCTTCATCAGACTTTGAATCAAATTTACCTAAGTTTTCTTTACCATTGTTGTGAATGAAACACTTACACCCGAAGATATGAAGATGAGCAATATTTGGCTTTCTTCCTTTGTAAAGTTCATATGGCATCTTTCCAAGTGATTTGCGGATATATGCTTGGTTTGAGATATAGCATGCAGTACTTATTGCATCTGCCCAGAATACTTGTGACATTTCTTTCTCATTAAGTAATGCTCTCGCCATTTCTGTAAGAACTCTGTTCTTTCTTTCCACTACTCCATTTTGTTGAGGGGTTCTAGGAGTAGAAAAGTTATGCTCTATTCCTTCGTTGTTGCAGTAGTTTTCAAATAGTTGATTATCAAATTCTCCTCCATGATCTGTCCTAATAGAAACAATAGAAATACCTTTCTCATTTTGAACCTTTTTGGCAAACATAATGAATTCAGCAAAGGTTTCATCTTTCGAAGAAATAAATATAGTCCAAGTAAATCGTGTAAAATCATCGACAATTACTAAAGTATATAAATTTCCACCAAAAATTTTTACTCTTGCAGGTCCTACCAAGTCCAGATGAAGTAATTGTAAAGGTTTTGAAGTAGAAATCTCATACTTTGTTTTAAAAGAAGATTTAGTTTGTTTGCCTTTTTGACATGCTTCATAAATCATATTATCTTTGAATTTGAGTTTGGGAAGGCCAACAACTAAATCTTTTCTAATCAGTTTGTCAAGTTGATTCATATTGACATGAGCCAAACGCTTATGCCATAACCAACTTTCTTCTGATCGACTAAGAAAACAATTTTCAGAAGAATTTGAATTTAAATCAATAGTATAACAATTACCGTCCCTTTGAGCTCGGATCTTTGCCTTGATAGATTCTTTGTTCAGAGGTAGATCTTTCTTGCTTACTATCAAGCATTCTTTTAAGTCAAAAATTACCTAGTTATCTTTGTCAGTGCTTTGACTTACACTCAGGAGGTTGTGACATAATCACTCAACATAATATACTCCATTGATTTGAACACCATCGGATTTTCCTACTTCACCAATTCCAGCAATACGTCCAGATTGATTACCTCCAAATGTTACTTTTCCTCCTTCTCTAGTTTCTAGCATGGTGAACTTATTTTTATCACCAGTCATGTGTCTCGAACATCCACTATCAATATACCATTTGTTTGCTCGAGATGCTTTGAGACATACCTAGATTAAGATGATCAAGTTTTAGGTACCCACACTTTCTTGGGTCCTTTGTGGTTAGTATGTGATGTATGTGTCCCTTTCGGAACCCATTTATATGTTCCAACAACCTGTCCCTTTTTGAAATAACACAATGAAGTATAATGTCCTTTCCTATTACAATAATTGCATGATGCGAATGGATTCGATGTATGCACAGGATTCCTGAAATATTTAAGATAAGCTCTACTATTCTTCTTATATCCTTTATTCTTATCATGAACAGAATTATATCCAATTCCAGATTTATCAAATGAAACTTTCTGAGAATTTAATATAACCTTGAGAGTTTCACTCCCTTTAGTAAACTTTTCAACAATTTTTGTTAAATCTTTTATTTTCTTATCTTTCTCTTTACACATTTCATATGATGATATGACAGTACTTTCTAATTCTTTTACTTTCTTCTTATAACTAACCATTTCTTTAGCAACTTTGATGAACTCTGTATGCAATGCATTATATTCAGATAACAATTTATCATAGGAGGGTTCAGAATCACTTACCTCAGAGTCTGATTCTTCTTCCTTAGCTACCAAGCATAGATTTACTACTTCATCGTTGTCACTTTCTTCGTCTGACGAACTATCACCCCATATAGATGATATATATGCTTTCTCTTTCAGCTTCTTTTTGTCTTTATTTTTGAAACATTCAGATTTGATGTGTCCTAGTTTCCCGCATTCATAGCATACTATCTGTTGTTCTTTATTTTCTTTCTTGCTTGGTCCACCTTGATAGTTCTTGAAATTCCTTTGACCTCTTCTGTAGAATTTCTTGAATTTTCTCACGATCATTCCCATTTCATCATCATTAAGGACATCTTCATTCTTGGAAGATTCTTCTTCTTCTTTGATAGCTTTAAGTGCAACTCCCTTTTTCTTTTTATCATCGAATTCTTCAAGTTCCTTTTTGAATCTCAACTTACCTTCATATTCAGAAAGACTTCCAAAGAGAGCAGCTACGGATCTCATAGATTCTCCTTTAGCGTCTTCGATTGCTGTCACCTTTGCTTCCCACTCTTTCGTAAGAATATTAAGAATCTTTCTTACCTGAGAATTTTGATCAAACGACTTTCCAAGAGCAGATAATTGATTAACAAGATGAGTATACCTGAGTTCAAACTCTGATATACTTTTTCCAGATTTCATACGAAATAAATCATATTCTGTAATTAAAGTATTGATTCTATTTTTTTTGATTCCAGATGTACCTTCGTGAGCAATTTCAAGAGCATCCCACATATCTTTGGCAGTTGGTAGAGTACATATACGAAAATATTCTTTTTGACTAAGAGCACTCTGTATCATAAGAATGGCTTTACTATTTAATGTCACCAACCTTTTGTCATTCTCATCAAATTCATCTGGGCTCTTTTTAACTGCTCTATCTTCGATTTTCTTCATTGGAACATAGTCACCATCTTGAATAACATTCCACAATCCGTATTCGTTGGCCATCACGAACACTCTGAATTTAGCTTTCCAGAACGAAAAATGTTCTCCAGCAAAACCAGGAGGTCTAGTGATTGAAGCTCCGTCTGGAAGAATGTTTTTACCCATTGTTGCCATTTGTTGGATCCTTCTCAAGCTGTTAGGCTCTTCGGAGAAGACTAGGCTCTGATACCAAATGTAAGAGGCAAGCTTCACCCAAGAGGGGGTGAATTGGGTGATGTTATAAATTTTTCGCTTGATGTGGTGATATGAAAAATATAGTAGATAGAGTAGAGTTGAGAAGATTTGAACACAGAGAGTTATACTGGTTCGGCCTAACAACCAGGCCTACGTCCAGTCCTAAGAGATCAAGACCTACTAAGATTTTCACTATACCTCCAAGATTCAATGGGCTCTCAGAATACCACAAAACAACAATCGTCCTTGAACAGACTACGAGCAGAAATATTCTCTCAATAAGAAATTTCTCTCCCCTTTACGACAAGTCTTATGTGCAGAAAAACAACCTTTGACCCTTCTCACTTGCTTATGTATACAAGACTTATGAGCAGCAACGTTCTCTCCTGCTTACACCACTGTAAGTCTTACAAGCAGCAACGTTCTCTTCTGCTTGTATCTTATAAGGCTTATGAGTGGAAGGTACAACAAGGAATTCTCTCAACTGCTTCTCTCGTAAGGAAAACTACCCTCTCAAGGTCCCAATACCTTGAGATCAAATAAACATAGAATTTAAATTGTATGAAGACTCTCTTACAGAGTAAATGAATAAATACTGAAGATCAATGTGTATACAGAGAAAATGATGAATAGCAGAGACTCGTGTATATGCTTGTATGTTTTGTGCTTCGTTGTCTTGCTTGACTATCTCTGTATATATAGTTGCTTCAGTTTTTGCCCGTTTGGGAAATCATCGTTTGAGGAGCGGGTCTTTTGCAACTATTGAAAGACACGCGCATGTTTGAATATTCTGAATGCGGTAGGTGCGAACGTGTTTGTAATCATGTTGTCTGCCGTTGTTTGACTTTCTCCGTAACAACTAATTTTCAAACGTTCATCTTCCTGCATCATACTTATAATACATTCAAAATAATGTTAAGCAATGATAATAAGTAATGATGATATGAAAAAATAAAAATAAACCATATTCGGATTGAACGTTGTGAGACTTGGCATTTTTAATAATCTGGCAGAGCATCACTCGAGCATGGATGGCTCACTCGAGTGATCTTCCTATTTTCCTCTTTGTGCTTCAGTTATCGGGTTGTGCTTGCAAGGAATTTCAGAGAGATAGAATTCACACTCGCGAGTGAAGTGGGGTCTCACTCAAGCACAACTCCCCCTGCTCGAGTGATCTTGCATTTTCTACTGGGAGTGTCTTCTCGGGTCATCACTCGCACACCATTTTGACAAGAGTGAGATTTTGTACTCGCGGGTGATGTGGACCCTCACTCGAGCACACACACTTCTGCTCGAGTGAGACGTATATTATAGAGGAATATGCTCTCAATACCAACACTCGCATCAGAAACTCAGAGAAATAAATTTATCACTCGTAGGTGATGAGGGCCCTCACTCGAGCACACAGACTCCTGCTCGAGTAAGAAGAATATTCTCAAGTAGTATACCTTTTAGACAAGCACTCGTATCAGATTTGGAGAGGGATAAAATTTTCACTCGCAGGTGCAGAAGTGTCACTCGAGCATATGAGGTGGTGCTCGAGCACACTTGCACTTCTTTGCACTTCATGACTCTCGGCCAAGTACTCGCAGTACCTTGCTCGAGTACAGAATGCTTATGCTCAAGCATTGATGTCTCTGCTCGAGTGAATCAAGGAAGCATGATAACACTTGCTCTTGGCCAAGCACTCGCGGACCTTCACTCGCATGTGCTCGAGTGAGAATGGCTTCTCTGCTCGAGTGCAAACTCCAGTGCTTGAGTGAATCAATGAAAATAATAGTGGCATGCCTCTCGGGTGAACACTTTCTGGCTTTCACTCACACCTGCTCGAGTGCAAAACTTATGCTCGAGCACTCCAGTTCAATTTTGCAGCAGATACCAGAAAACACTCCTATATGCATTTGGTAACTTTGTAAACTTTTCTTAATCTTATAAAAACATGATTTGCATACAATTGTCATTTTGTTATCATCAAAACTTGGGATCTAACAAAATATTCTAGAAATTCAAAGCTAACTCAAATGCCACATAACTTAGATAGAAGTGTTTCTCTTACTCACCTCTATAACGTTCCCAAAGAGGTTTCTTGATTCTCTAACCTCGAAAATTCCTTGAGAGCTCCAATTAACACCAATAAACAATCTATAATTGGCAAAATGAAGCTCTCAATCTAAGCAACAACATTAAAGAAGAGCATTTTCGTATGTGAGGTCATCTACTCACCTTAAATGCAAGCTTTTCCTTTCTCTCTCTTGCCCAATAATATTCACTAGAAATGAGAAGAGAAGAGAAAGAAGCGTGCTTGAAGAAGAAGAGAAAATGATGAGACTCCCTTCCCCCTACCATGCACAGTCAAAAACAAGGGAGGGAGGGAGAGAAAATATATTAAACAATGGGATTTTGACTTTTCCCACTCTTCTACTTCATCTCCCCATATGCCACTTGTCAAAATTTGATTTTCTCCCATAAAGTAAGCAATTAATTAATCACCTTAATCCCTCCATTAGCAATTTCATTACACATCTAATTTCTTCTTAGTTAGTAATTAATTTCTTCATTAATCACTGACTAATTAATTGATAATTTCCTTTCTTTTAATTTTCCCTTATTTTGGCACATTTACCGAAATTACCACAAAACACATAATAATTCAAATTTAATTCACAAATCATTCTCAATAATTGTCATTAGCCCTTAATCAAAATTTGGGGCATTACAACTAGCCTGTGCTGTAGTGTTATGGGAAAAGAGTGAGATTCAAAAGAATCTCAATAGTAAAAGACATTCAATCACATATATACAAGAACACAGAGAATGCCACACAGTCATCATATAACCCAAAAATAGTGATCAACATTCAAAACATATCATGCAGCATATCACATTACTATAGCGCTAGGTATATAAATCACTTGGCCCTGTGTGTTCATCAACGCAACAAACCCCGGGATTCCACTTGTGCATAATAATAATTTTTATGGCCCAGGTGTCCACCGGCGTAACAAGCCCTAAGCGACCACCTCACAAACTATAAATGCTTCTAAAACTCATAATGATACCACAAACATGAAATGTATCTTATAATATATGAAAGAAAGATTTACTACCTGGTCGCTTTTCCTAAAGAGTGTCCAAATATTTCTCTAAGCTCGGGCATGTCTTAGATCTCAGATAGCTATCAGGTCCTATATAAAATCAAACTTGGGGCCAACGACCCCTTTAATATATCCCCTTTTCCTCCCAACTCGATACTGCCTCAGTCCTTCATCTGTCCTGTTAGTTCTAGCACTCCAATCCTCCATTAATGGAGGTTTGAGATACTTTTAAGCTACATTTTCTCTTCATAAAATCTCCCAACCTTAGAAGTTGTTTCATAAATATTTTTCTACTCAATTAGAGCTTTTTAGTGGTGTAAATCTTGTTAAGAGGAAAACAAGTTTGACAATTAGGGCTTGGAGAAAGTGTTTATTTTCAATAAAAAGGATTTGGAAGATTGTAGAGGTAAGTGAATACTTGCATTTAATTGGTTTAGAGTTAGGGTTTGAATGGTAGAAGGTTGTTATGATTTGAATTTGATAGTTATAAAAGATTAAACTTGAGTTTGATCATTGGGTTATATTTATTGGAGGTAGAATTGATGTTTAATCGGTTTATAATGTTGTTAAAGCTTGTAAAATGAAAATTTATATTTTGGTTAGAACCCTATGTTGGAAATTATGCCTTAGGGACCAATCATTATACTTTGAACATTGTTATTCAATAAAGTTATCCATTTTGTTATCATATTATTTGTATGTTCACTGTGATGACTATCCTTAGATAATTCATAATGATTGTCTTGAATGTCCATAGTTAGTCATCTATGCATGATCAAAGATGAAATAAAACTAGTATGACTTTAAAGGTGTATGGAGATACGAATCAAAGCCTAGGCACTTATAAGTGTACAAGGTACTGGACCGACCCGCTATGAGAAAACTACATGGATCAAGTCATAAGATTGTCTCATGTATAACCATGTCACTATGCCCTTTTAACCTAAGATCATTATGGATTCCTATATGAGAGTCACTGAGCTTTGACCTAGTCAAAAGTCACCTTTAACCTGGTGATGATAAAGGCTATGTTCGGGCTTAGTGGTTTTCATGTTGAATAATGTAAAAGGTCAAGATGGAATTTATCCCCCACATTAGTAGAGAGATATTACTAAGCCCCTTAATAAGTAAGTCTGAGAAATGTATGGCTATACTACGATGGAAGGAGTTTCCATTTCTATAGTCAAACTACTCAGATATCAAGAAAGTAATGATTAGGAATAGGAGGATGACATTCTCCATGCCTTATCCTTGACTGAAATATCGTATAATAAAATGGACATGATATGGTTGTATGATAGGTTACATCAATTTATCAATCCTTATATGATTGGGTAGTCATAATGTCTTGCTAGAGGCCGCTTATGACTTGTGTGGGTTAGTATAGTCATTGGCCCACTACCAACTTCATATGGGCCTACAAGGTCACATACAAAATAGCCCAACTCGAGCTATAATGTCCAGATTCATTAAATCTAAGATATATCTAGATTTAATTAATGTAATGGTTAATATAGGGTGGACGAATATATATATTTGAAAAGAAAATTAATAATATTATATATACATATATGTATTTTCAAAACACACACACACACACATACATATATATTATATGATAATATTATTATATTGTATTGATTTTAAATTTAGATTTATTCAATAAATTAACTTTAATAAATAATACAATAAGGATATAATATCTCAGATTTAATTTATAGAGATAAATTAAATCTATTTCCATTGACTCTTTATTCAGATTAAATAGATAAGTAAAATTAAAATTGTTGGGTTGATTTAATTAAAATATTTATTTAATTTACTTATCAAATGATAATTAAGTGTTAATTGATTTGATGTGGATTTTAAAATTAATTAAGATTAATTTTAAAAATCCAATATCCACCATAAATTAGACAGCCCTAACTAGTTATTTAAAAAGGTGAGCTAGGGTTTTCTACGCATGATGCAAAAGATAGATAGAGAGCCGTGAGAAAAGAAAACCCTAGAGAGGGACATTGGCAGTGCTAGCACGATGTTCATGTTGGATTCCTGTTTATGTGGATATTGGTAAAGGGGGTTGATCTGAGTTGTTAGCTCCTTGAGATTGAAAAGAAAGATTAAACACATAAGAAAGGTACATTTCTCTACTACTCAATTTAAACGCCGTTGATAAATTTGCAGTCGGGATTAGAAAAATTTTTGAATTTTAATTCTCCGTTGTGCCTGCCAACCCCAACATCCTAAGCTAGAGAAATTGTTGCTTTTTTTATTTGATTAATTATGGGTTAAATTATTAGTTCAAATGAGATATTAGGATTGGGAAAAGATATGATTTGTATTGGATTGGAGATTTAGTCACTAAAAGTGATATTTAGATGTTAAAGGTAGAGTTGGAGACTCTAAGTCTAAGTAATTAAATTGACTATTTATTTAGCAATTTGAGTAATGAAAAATTGTATAATAATTATGTAGATTGAAGTTAGATTGTTTGCTGTTGGAAATTGGGTGTTTTGGATGAAATTGAGGAGTTAATTAAAGTTTAATGTTTATAATAGGTAAGAAAGAGTTAATGCAAGGAACAAATGAAATTGCAAAGATGATTTGAATATCATTGTATAAATATGAAAATCTTAAGATATTCCGTTGAGCTATTTATTGATAGTTATTATGATGATTGGATTGGCATGAGATGGAGTGTTTGTTTTACCATGTGGTAGGCCTCCATTGTGCATAATGATTGGCTTTTTATTATCCCACTAGTTCAATGAGGCATTGTCTCGCTAGTTCAATGAGGCTGCCCCACTGTAACTCTATAGTTCCAAAGCATTTGATGAGTTTAATGACATAATATCTTCAAACCAGAGACTAGAAATCATTTGTAAACAGTGAAGATCCCGACATCAATACAGGGTTCGAACCTGTACTTGAGTAGGTTTTCAAAAAAAATTTAAGATATTTGCTTTTGGTCTTATAATGGTTTACAGTTTCATTATAACCCATCCATTTTAATTCCATTTTGTTAATATCAGAGTGGTTACTAAAGAGTTCTCTACTAAAACCCATGTTGTGTTTGTTAACTAATGGGCCCTTTGTAATATCCCAAAATGTACTCAAGGCCTAAATGTACTCTCTGGACAAGCTAGCAAAGATTTATATTCATGAGATTGTGAAGCTTTATGGCACGCCGAAGAATATCATTTCCGAATGAGATCCCCGATTAACCTTGAGATTCTGGAGGGCATTGCATGAGGCATTGGGTACTCGGTTGAGATTCAGTATAGCCTATCATCCCTAGACAGATAGACAGTTAGAGAGGACTATTCAGACGCTGGAGGATATGTTACGAGCTTGTGTCCTCAACTTCAAAGGGAATTGGGATTGTTTCTTCCACTTGCTGAGGTCGCCTACAACAATAGCTATCATGTGAGCATCCGGATGGCTCCATATGAAGCGTTGTACGGAAGGAAGTGCCAATCACCTTTATGCTGGAATTAATTAATAGAGAGGAAGCTTTTAGGCTATAGCTTGTTGATCAAACCTCAGCACAGATTCGAGTTATTCGAAAGAGGCTCCTTGCAGCGCAGAGTCGACAGAAAAGCTACGCTGACAAGAGGAGAAGACCTCTAGAGTTTGAGGTTGGTGACCATGTGTTTTTAAGAGTATCTCCTATCACCTGCATTAGGTGAGCAATGAAGGGAAAGAAGTTAAGCCCAAGGTATATAGGTCCTTTAGAGATTCTTATGAGAATTGGGCTTGTTGCCTATCGAATAGCCCTACCCCCAAACTTGAGCAGGCTCCATAATGTGTTTCATCTTTCCCAACTAAAGAAGTACCAACCAGATCCAGCACACATTGTTGAATATGAAAAAGTCAAATTGCAAGACAATTTCATACATGCAGTAGAACTAGAGCAGATTATTGATAGAGAAGAGCGACGGCTTAGGCACCAAAGTATACCATATGTAAAGGTGGTCTAGAAGGGAATAACTTAGAGAGAAGCAACTTGGGAATCAGAAGTGTATATGCAGAGACGATATCTGGAGTTTATGGCTTAAGTTGGGTAATAAATTTTGAGGATGAAATTTATTGTATGGGGGGAGAATTATAATACCCCAAAATGCACTCAAGGGCTAAATGTAAAGAATAGATAGTAGGATTAATGACAGAATTACCTCTGGAAGTTTTGTTATGACTTTAGTTCTGATTAACTTGAGATAACTAAGTTTTTCGCCTAAAGTCAAAAATGACCAAAGGACTAATTTGGACATGAGAAGAAGGGAACATGGTGTATGGAAGAGAAATATGAGGTGAATATTTATTTGGCTATAATATGAGTCATATGGAAGCTTTTTTGGCCAAGTAAAAAGGAATGATGACTTTAGTCAATTTTCACATGCAAAAATTGGCAATTAAATATTATATTGCAAGTGGATATTTTATAAGATCATCATCTCCTTTAAAGGGCTGTGACTTACGTAAGATATAAGGAAACAATATAGGCTATTACATATGACATGTGAAGGCAATTTAACCAAGTTGTAAAAGATGAAGACTAAGTCAACAATTTCAACTAAAGAAGTAATATTTGAAGAGTTGAAATTATGATTAATTGATGAAGCCCTTTTGGCTATTCCATGGGCTACAATTCGTATGGCATGAAGAGGAACAGAAAGTATGTTGAATTTAGTCAACAATTAGAACTAAAGTAAGGAGGTAAATATTGATAATTCAATAACCTTTCTTTTGGTTATTTTAAGAGCTATTTTCGGTGATAATAATGAGAGAAAGAGAAACACATGAAAGACCAAGTAAGGAGATGAGGACTTGGTCAATAATTGTAGGCCAAACATAAGATGACATCTTGAATACAAAGGGCAACCATTTCGGTCAAAAAAGGAAGAGGAAGGAAAGAGAAAAGTCGAAGCAAAATACACTTAGTTAATTCACCATAAGTACATGACCAAGTGAAGTAATTTTCACTACAACTTTTCTCTACTTTTGCACCATATTTTCATTTGGACTTTAAGTGATAAGGGAAAGGAAAAATATGATCATTTATCACTATTTTTCTCTATCTTCAAGTTAGTTTGCAACAGCCCAAAAACGTAGAAGAAGAAAAGCAAGGTTTCAAGGTGAGTTTGATCTTGATTTTTCACTTCTTTAACCTCATCTATAGCTCAAGTGACCTTCATGAAACTTGTTCCTCTCTTCCTTAGCTTGATTTCTATGGTTTTTGCTTTTGAAGAAGAGGAGTTTTCAGCCACCTTGCAAGAAAAGTTGAGAAATCAAGAAAAGAACACAAGAAGAAGCAAGAGGTAAGTAAGAGCATTATGTTGATGTATATGATGCTTTAATTGGCTGAGTTGTGGTGGGCTATTGTGACAGCCCTAATTTTCTATTTTTAGGGTATATTAAGGATCATGAAGCATTTATCCTATGTATGTGCTTATATGTTGGTTTGGAGGCAAATGAGCTAAGCTTAGTGATTAGATAGTGAAGTGGTTGTTTGTTGTGAAATACCCTAAAATTCTGCCTAAACAGGACATGGGGAATGAGTGAGAATTTGTTCATTTTGATTTCACCATTGTGTTCTACATGAAACATTGTGTGGGAATAGGTTTGGTTGTTGATTTTGGAGCCATTTGACATATTGGTTGAAAATCGAAAAAACTGTCAAGTGAAACTCTGTACAGGGAAGTCAGGTTGTCTTGATGTTTTGAATGGGCAAATGGTGTCTAAAAATTCTAAAATTTTCCAGTCATAAAATTTACATTCCAAGCTTCAAAATAGATAATTTGTGTCATTTTTTCTTTTGTACTAGGAGTAATGACACTCCAAAGTTTGGGATTAAAACTGGAATCTGCTTTGGAGCTGTGGTGAATTTTGTGGAATTATGTAATTGTGTGGTGATTTCAATAGGCTTTGGGATCACCTCATTTTGATGTTTCTAAAACTAGTTATGATTTTTCAAAGATGCTAAAAAATTCTGGCAGATTGGTCACCTATTCAAAAATTGAAGATTTTATGGCATAATGTAATAATGTGGAACTTTGAGGTTTGAAATTGGCCTTTTAGGTTAATTGACCACTTTAGCTCCTTAGTTGACTTGATTAAACGACCATAGTGATAATCAACCTAAGTATTATGAGTTATTAACGAATTGGAATAAGTAATAATTCATCATCCTTAATTTTGGCTTATAGGATTCGATATTTGCCCTATTCATGATCCACCTGCGCCAAAGCACAATCAGAAAGAATAAGGTAGTGACTCTTTCTCTTATACTGTGTGTAAAGCGTTGTATATATGTTGTCATGCATTGTGATGCTTTGAGATACTGCTGCCATTTCAGTGGAAGCTGTCAGATTGTGTATACAGCTGTGAGTGCTGTCGTATGTGGTATGAGCCATGGACTATTGTGTTGCTGCTAAACGTGATCTAACATGCTGTGTGTTTATATACTGTATGAGTGATTCGTTACTACTGGAATTCTCTTGAATCTCATTCTTTCTATTGACTAACCTTACAAATAGGGCAAGTTGATCCAAGGAAAAACGGATGACTAGGAGTGGCTAGGACCGTGTAGGGATATTTAGTTTTGGATTGTCGGTTATCTATTTTGGATTTGGAATCACTGTATAGCTTTAGAATGTAAATATTTTTTTGGGATATAATTATGTAATCCCCGAAAAGGGAATCTTGTAAACCCTTAGTACACCTACATGAAACCGGGGGTTGCCGAGATTTTTGTTGTACACTCTGATATATATATATGAATGTGATTTAACTATACAGGGTAATTATATTCGAAACTTGTATTTTAGACTAGGATAAGAAGAGAAATTTTTGAAAGAATTTGTGAAAACACTACCATAAGGAAGGGATTGAATTAAGTTTAATTATCCGTGGTTCTCCAATCAATCTTAACTATGCATTATCGAGTTATAATTACGCTTATTAAGGCAGGGGGTTACATCCTTAGCATTTGGTTGCCCAACTCTAATTCAATTATCGTGTGATGGTGCTAGTGTAAGCGTTAATATACTAATGTATGGGTTATAGCTATTACGACTGCTGTAACTGCTACTGCTATTGCTACTATTGGTCTTACTTCTGTTACCCATATACAAATTATACAATTTTCCCAAAAATAGACAACCAATATAACTATAAATTTTTCTATCCTTCACTTCACCCATATGTGATTACCTTCTTGCCCTTCGAACTGCTCGCCTTTGTTATAGATTAATTGTTGGAAAGGGTGAGATTCAAAGGAATCTCAGTAGTAATATAAATCACTTATATGATATGCAAATCACTAAGCATGTTAAACAAATCATCAAACAATAACACTCACAGTATGTGTAACATACTAAAATGTGAACACCCAACATAGCTTGTAAATATAATTAGTCGAACGAAGCTCACTAGTGACAAGTATGTGTATGTGGTGCTATTTTCTAATAAAATGGACATTTGGCAAAATCCAATTAGTCAAATTCATAAATTAATAATTAAGCAATTAAATAAATTAATTTTATTTTATGTGGGACCACAAAAAGTGACACCTCATAGGTGGACCCTAGCAAATCCCCTAACTTTCCATCCTTTGATAAAATGAACACATGGCGTAATCTTATGGTAGAAGGAAAAAAAGTGCTTTTTGACTTCTGTGTTAGTACAATCTCCAAGTGACACATGTCCCCTAATGATAAAGTCACTTTTTACTTTATGTGTTGCCTAAATGGGAGCACGACACTTGTACCTTAATGATGATGAGGTGACTTTACCTTTTGAGCTGGGGATATCCGCTGGTCTTTGACCCAGTCACCTAACTAACGTTGTTGAACATTGAACCTGGGAGCCAGGGAAAATCATCATACCCTTACTTTCCTTAACAAGTTAGAAGGATAAAAGCCCAAGAAAAGAGGTAAGACCACTTTATTAAAGTAAGTGACACATGTCACCTAACTATTGGATAACCGGATAAATGGTACCATAGGAATTCGACACATGGCATGACTTTTTCAAGACTCCCTCTTAGCCTATAATTTATTCCAGCCCTCACAAAAAAAGAAAAAAATTGAAGAAAGTAAAAGGAAAAATGGAAAAGGAGAGAGAAAGAGTAAATAGTAACTTTCCATGACTTTAATCCATTGAAACACTGTCAAAACGCCGTTTCCTCTCAAAATACTCCTCACAAACCTTCTTCTACTCATAACAAGATTCATTTCTATGGTTCTAGATTTTCATTTGGAGATGTTTAGTGCTATATTGCTTGCCAGAATACTGTCAGGTTTCAAATGACTTGCGGAAACGCATAGAGGTAAGCGTAGGCTTCGTTTAGAACTGATTGGATTATTATTTGGATGAGTATTCTTGAGGGTGGGTACTATTAATAATTTTGGCCTGGGGTGTTTTTGGAGGTTTAATCATGACTTAATTGTGTATTTTTGGTTAGATGATGATTTATGATTATATTGCCTAAATTGTTGGACAGAATTTTGTTTTGGAGATTTTGGTTAAAAGGGGGTATGTTCGGTCAGGGTTTAAGGGGCTGAAGCTTTATGATTTTGATAATTTTGACATTACCCTTGTGTTGAGAATGTGAAATTGAGTGCAGAATAACCTTGGTTGTAATTTTGAACCATTGGAAATATATATTATAAAACCAAAAATGTTGCCAGTGTGTGTTTTATGCAGGGCAGTCAGTTTGCATGATGTTTTTAAATATGTAAATGATGTCCAAAAATTGTGAAACTTTCCAGTTTAATAGTAGACATGTCAAGATTTAAATTGATAAATAATTTGTGTCATTTGGACGTATGAGCTGGGAGTTATGCATTTTCAAAATGTTGTTTAGAAAACTGGTGAATTCTGGGAGAAGTAAGCAATTAAGTGAGAGACTATATTGACAACCAACCAAAACTATAATGGCTATATTTTTCCCTGAAACTAGACTTCTTAAGAGTCACATAGCCTTTGGAATAACCACAATTGGACATCTGCACAATTAGTTATGATTTTTCAAAGTTAGGTCATGTTTCTGGAATGGAATATAGAACAAGTTGGGTTTGGCATAATTCTGAGAATCCTGTGGCTGTAATGGCCAGAATTGAGTATTTTTATGTGAAAGTATACTAAAAGAGGTTTACATGTAATTTGGAACCAATAAATTTGGGAGTTCCTTAGAATTAATAGTGAATTTTTGAAATTGATAGAAAAGCTAGCAGAATATAGAATAATGGTGAAAATGAAAAATGTAATGGCACTAGGTAATTAAGTAGGGTGAAGTTAACCAACTTATGTTAGTTGGGCTACTTTGACTTTACTTTTGACTTAGTATTCTAACTTTAATGACAACCAATATAAGTGCTTGGATTGTAAGAGAATTTGACGAAATAATAATTTGTCATCCGAAATTCTAATTATAGGGCTTCACCACTATCCAGAATCTAAGACCTGCCTGAGGTCCAGGAAATAGTTGGATATTGCTGAAGGAAAATGACAAGGTAGTAACCTTGTCTATCATATGCTATAAGATACATTGCATATTTTATGGATTCATCATGAATTGTCTAACACATTATGATTCTACAGGTTGGTCGCCTGGTGCCTATTGCATGGGTGGACACTCGGCCAATGTAATGTTTTGTTATACTCGAGGACATGTGATATACCTAGCGCTATGGTGATATATCAACTTTATGTTATATACTGAATGTTGTTATGATAATTCTGTTGTATGATGACTTTGTGGTTTGCTTTGTGATTTTATATCTATATGATTGATTATCTGTTACTACTGAGATTCTTTTGAATCTTACTCTTTTCTTCAAATAAATCTATAGTACAGTCTAGTAGCTCACATAGCAAGAAGGTAAATATAGACAGCTAGAGGACAAAGCTGAAGGACTTTAATTTGTTGTTGGTTGTTTGTTTCAAGTATTTTGAAAATTTTTGGAATTGTATATGTTCTACATAACTATGTAAACCTGACAATAGTATGGTAGTAGAACCAATAGCACTGGTAGCCTAGTAAGAGAATGTTGAATATATATATTGATAATACTTCTGTTTGACTAAGAAACATTAACTAATTAACAAATCACAAGACTTAAGTAAAGAAACGCTCGCATACTCTGATAAAATGGATTTAAGCACCAGTGGGACTTAATAAGATAGTAAATGTTTATGAAACTATTTTGAAAAATTTTTATTTTACTCAAAATTCCCTTCCAATTCTAGGTTCAAATCCTGAGATAGGTTTGGAAATTGTAAACATTTTTTCAAAGTAATTTTTAATTTGGGACTGAACTTTGGTTCTATAATTGATTTCACTACTCTTTTGCACTTATCTGAGTTTATTGAACATAAGGTGTTACATTTATGGTATTAGAGTGTTGATTATAGCAATGGTAGTTATTTGCTAGAGTCCTCTGCTTATGTTGATAACTTCTAACCTTTTGTTAGTTGCTTTATGCTAAGAAGCATGTCTGATAGGAGAAGAAAGAAAAGTAGGTCATCCCTGTCTATTAACCAGCCTCCTCTAGAGGAATGCATACCTAAGGGTAAGCTCTTTGTAATCATTAATAGAGGGGAGAGTGGAGGTGGGGTTGATCGAGGGTGATACATTCTGCAAGAAAGAGAGTTAGAATTCTAGTGGTATTCAGACCTACCCTTAGAGATGTAGCTACCGCCTGTGACACGGATAACCTAGAGTTAGAAGATATCGGTAGCACTCAGACTCTGATACGGAGTCTAGGCCTACAGTTGTTGGTTTAGCATTTGACCTATGCCCAGAACATGAACTATAGATGCAACTGAAGGAATTGTACTTGAAGGTCTTTATTGATTTCCTTTCCCATATGACATGGTACACGAAATTTTTAGACTCAGTGAAGAAACTATATAAGCAGAGGGAGGAGTATGGGCTAAGGATGACGAATGATGTTTGGATTCAAACCACACTAGCCTATTTTCCCAACCTCACTTTTTGGGTCAAGAAAAAGAATGAGATTGTTGTACAGGGTCCTTTTGAGTTTGTGCCTTTTTATAACCATATATACTTATATGTGCTATATCATATGGACAGTTATAGTAAGATAGTATAGGTTTCTTTGATATATATACCAAGTCTCTTAATGTGCAAATGACTGGTTGCCATAGTAGAACATACTTCTTTTGATATAAATGCCAAGCCACTTTGATACAAATGTGAATGGTTACTATAATAGATTTATGTATCTGTTGCGTATTGGTATTTAAAGTCTTAAGAAGTATATATATGTGTTTGACACGGCATTAACATGGTATTCCTTTTTTATAGTAAAAAGGAATAATGGTTTGAGGTAGACAAAGGAAAGTACCCCCAAATATTGAACTTGAGAATAATGTACGGCCCGACCCTATGCAGTAAGTTCTTGGAATGCTAGCACAACAACAAACCATGATTCAGGAGTTGCGTGAGGAAATCCAGGAAATGTGGGAAAAGTATGATCAAGAAGAGACGCAACCTGAAGACACTGAGGTGAATCCGGAAGGAGAACCGTCTAGGACTAGTAAGCGATCATAGACTATTGAATCTAATCATGGGATTCCTAATGTTCCGACCCCAAAAGAGGAAAACCTTCAACACTGGATGCCCAAATTCATCAAGTACCAACCTCCAGCATTCAAGGGAAGATTTGACCTACAAGCTATTGAAGAATGGTTTATACGGTTAGAGAAAATATTTGAGGTGCTGGGCTGCCCTACAGAAATGAAAGCCAGAATGGCCATATATAAGTTGGAGGGAGACGTAGACCTCTAGAGGAAAAATATGACAGTGATATTGAATACTTGAAACATTCTATTGACCTGGGAGTCATTCCAAAATGAATTTAATGAAAAATACTTCCCGAGCTCTATGAGGCTCTATAAGGAGAAAGAATTCTTGGCAATTTAATAGGGTGACTATGAGACTTTTGATGATTACCTATCATGGTTCATTCGATTGTCCCGTTACTCATCCTAGCTGAGGTTCAAAGAGGATGAGGAATGGAGCTCTGATAGTTGATGCGGGGACTGAAACTAGTTGCCTGACAGTTTACCGTATTAAACAATGTCGTGGAAGTTTATAGGCTGATAGAGGGAAACTTGAATAGAATGCATTCAAACAAGAATGCCAACAAATGAGGGGGATCTAGCTAGGGTGATACCTTACAGAAGCATAAAGGACATAAGGGCTCTCACAAAAGGGGAACTATAAAAAGCCCTTTTAGTTCTCAAAAGGGTTCTCGAACATGTCCTCGATATGGTGGTAAGTCACATTGGGACAACTTTACAATGTTCATATGAGTTAGGTAATCTTTATGCCTGCCATAAGCTAAGCCACTATGCAGTACACTATATTGGAAATTGTACCCTAAGGGCCAATCATTGTACTTTGAACATTATTATTTTAATGAAATTTCTCCATTCTGTCATCATATTATTTGCAAGTCAACTATGATAATTGTATCCTTAGATAATTCATAAAGATTGTCCTAAAATGTCCCTGGTCGATCATCTATGCGGGAGCAGAGATAAAACAAGACCAGTCTGACTTTGATAAGATATGGAGATACGAATCAAAGGCTTAGGCACTTGTAAGAGTACAAGGTGCTGGACCGACCCACTATGAGAAAGCTACATGGATCAAATCATAAGCTTTTCTTATATATAACCACGTCACAATGCCCTTAGACCTGAGGTTATCATGAATTCCTACATGAGAGTTGCTAAGCTTTGAACTAGTCAAAAGTTACTTTTGACCAGGTGATGATAAAGGCTACGATCAGGCTTAGCGGTTTTTCATGCCGAGGAATATGAATGATCAAGATGGAAATTGTCCCTCACATTAGTAGAGAGATATTACTGGGCCCCTCGATGAGTGAGTCTGAGAAATGTATGGCCATACTATGATGAAAGGAGTTTTCTATCTCTGTTATCAGGCTACTCAGGAATCGAGAAAGTAATGATCAGGAACAAGAGGATGACATTATCCATGCCTTATCCTTGACTGATATATCGTGTGACAAAAGGGACGTGACATGGTTGTATGACAGGTTGCATCGTGATAATGATCCTCATATGAATTGGGTAGTCGTAATGTCTTGCTAGAGGCCGCTTGTGACTTTTGGGTTAGTATAGTTATTGGCCCACTGCCAACTTCATATGGGCCTACAGGGTCGCACACAAGAATGACCCAATACAAGATAATGTTTAATTTAGGGTGGTTGAATTTTATATTTATATATATGTATATATATATAATATAAAATTCATTAATAATATTATATAGATATATATATTTTTGAAATATATATCTTATATATATATATGTATATATATATGATATTATTATATTTAATAATATTATATAGATATATATATTTTCAAAATATATATCTTTTATATATATATTATGTATATATATTATATGATATTATTATATTGTGTTAGTTTTAAATTTAATTTATTAAGATATATTAAATTTAATAACTAACATGATAGAGATATAGTATCTCAGATTTAATTTATGAAGATAAATTAAATCTAATGCCTCGTTATTTGGATTAAATAAATAGGTTAAATTAAAATTGTTGGACAGATTTAACTTAATCTGAATTTATTTAATTAGCTCATTAAGATGATTAATTGTTAATTAATTTCAAAATTAATGATGATTAATTTTGAAATTTGAAAATAGCCCTCATAGGTTATAAACTTGATAGAGCAGATATATTCATACACATATGAGAATTGAGAGCCACAAGTGAAACCCTAGGAGACATTAGAGGCGCTAGCACGCAGTCTCGGTTGGAGAGCATTCGTGTGGATACCGGTAGAGGGAGCGGACCTGACGTGTTGGCTCCTAGAGATCGTGAATGCTCTGAATCAACAAAAAGGTATGAATCCTTCCAACTTGGTTTAAACGCCGTTGATAGATCCTCGATTAGGATCGGTGAAAATTTTTAAAGTTCTTCTGCTGTGCCTACCGATCCTAACAGTGGCATCAGAACCAGATCAATTGTGTGTTTAAATTGAGTTTAAGATTCTTATACATGCGATATATATGGGATGTGTATGTATGTTTATAAGAAACACTTGAATATGAATGTGATTTGGTTAATACGAAACAAAATTATTTAGAAAGATGTGATCTTGTAATTCCATTGATTTTCGTTTTCGTTTAAATTGAATCTTGAAATTGTTTCATTTTTTGTTTTGAAACATATATGTTATTTTCGTTTTGAACAAGCATGGGTAGGGTACCTGAGATCGTAGCTAGCGGCAATCAAATCGGGTCTAGGTTTGGATATCTATTCGGGTAATAGGGATCCGAACTATGGGGAAGACAATCTGGATCAGAAGCGTTCTGGGCCATTGTTGTTTTTGTTTTGAAAAATTGGGTCCTAAATTTAAAAAAAAATAAAATTTTCAAATATTTCTTTTAAAAGGAATGTGCCTTTTCCAAAACCTGGACCGCCGTGACCACCTCTGCGTAGCGCAATATAATCTGATCATGACATTTATTGCTTTTCATATTGTATGAATTCTTGCTGTGGTTTATTATTTATCCTTGCTTGGGTATGGTGAACAACATGGCTTTAGAATTTTACAAAGGTTGTAATATTTAAATATGGCCTGCGTGCCGTGCCTTTCTCTAAATACTCTCGATGTACATTCTCTTCTCATCTCACTTCCCTCGAATGTTTAAACGAGGTTTCTCTCAATGTATTTCTTTTTTTATTTAGAGAAGTCCTCTCATTGGCTTGGGAGGATTTTAGGTTAGGTAAGCCATGTTGTGTCATGTTTAAATTATGCTTTTGATAAGAACATTGCATGATTACTTTTACGTTTATATGTATTTATCTATATGAGATACGACCACGATTGCATCCATATAAACAAAACTAATTAATTAAGCCCTATGAATCAAATCTTAAGTCATAATGCCATCAATTAATGAATACTTGTCAAAACCTAGATCGCTCAATTGTGGAAACCACCAAAGTAGATGCACTTGAGTTATCTTGATGAGACAAGCTTGAGTAATGGTGCTGCTCATGATATTCATTATTGTTTTGACTTAATTGAGATTAACAAAACGGTTTTGAATCTCAAGGCATTAGATGGGTTAAACATGCCGAATCATATGATGATTAAATCCCATAAAGATCTAAGAGTTACATGAGATGTAATTGGTAAATAGGTTACCTACCTAAATAACTTGAATTTAAGTGTCTTGCCAAAGCGGACTTAAGTTTAAGCCAAATATGGATCTTAGCCCACTAATTATTATATTGAGGGTTGTTAATTTAGTGGGAGATTACAATTTTAATTGTAGAATCATGTCGACTAGTAATACTGCTACACTATCATTGCGATCGGTCCTTGAGAAGGACAAACTCAATGGGACAAACTTTCTTGACTGGTTCAGGAACTTAAGAATTGTTCTCAAGCAGGAAAGAAAGGCTTATGTCCTAGATCAACCCATTCCTGAGGAGCCTGCAGCCAATGCTCCAAGAGTTCAAAGAGATGCTTACACAAAGCATAAGGATGACTCTGTGGATGTAGGTTGCCTGATGCTTGCCACTATGGTTCCAAAGCTCTAAAGAGATCTGGAACTCATTGTGTAACACCCCAATTTTTGGATTAAAGGCTAATGGTAATTATTGAGGATAATTATCGAATTAAAGTGGAATAATTATGTGTTGTGTGACAATATTATTTGATATGTCATAATTGTTGGAAAATTGAAAGAATGGAATTATTGGCATAAGTTGGTAATTAATGGAGAAATTAATTACTAACTAAGAGAAAATGAGAAGTGTAATTAAAATGACTAATGGAGAGATTAGAGAAGCTAATGGGTGCTTATTGTGTGAGAGCCAATGATATTGGGACACTTGGCAAGCTTATATGATGATGGGAGTTGTTGGAAAAGTCAAATGACTATATTTTATTATTTTCTCTCCCTCTCCCTCTCTCTCATGCGCATAGATTGGACTAGGGGCAGAATTTTCTGCACTTCATCCTTCATCTTCATCATTTCTCTCATCTCTCTCATCTCTCTTCATTTCCTCCATTGTTGGCCAAGAGAGAGAAAGAAAAAGCTGGATTTGAGGTAAGCAAATGGCCTCAAATGCCAAAATACTCTTCATTAACATTGTTCCTTGAGCTAAGATCTTTCATCATATGGTTGTAGTTTCTCCATTGGTGGTGATTTGAGGGATCACAAAATTATGGACTTGGGAGAATTATGAAGTGCCTTTGGGAAAGTTGTTGAGGTGAGTGAAAGCTTCCTTCTCATATAAGATTTGTGGCCATTGGTTAGGCCTTGAATTTCTGGAATTTTAGCCCTAATTTCGTGATTTAGGGTCTTGAGGTGTTTGAATTGTTGTTGTCACGGAATTAGTGCCTTGTTAAGTGTTTTGAATGAATGGTATTGAATTGAAGCTTAAAGGTGAAGTTTGGGAACTTTATGGTGGTTTTGTGCTTTGGTCAAAACAGGGCATGTTGATAGGTTGTGAATTTGGTCATTTTGAGGTTACCATTGGATTCCTTGAGTGATTTTGTGTGGGAATAAGCTTGGTTATTAATTTTGGAGTTATTGAACACTTTGGTAGAAAATTGGAAATCTGTTTGGTTTAAGCTCTGTTTTGTGCAGTAATTTTGTATGAGCGTTTTGAATGAACAAATGGTATTGGAAAATTATGAAACTTTCCAGTCTTAAGGATCACATCCCGAGCTTCAAAATAGACATATATTTTGTGTCATTTCGTTGAGTATTCTGTGAGATATGGTTGCACAGAGTTTGGGACTGAAACAGAACTCTGTTTTGGAGTAGTGTTTATTTTTTGGTAATTCTGTATTTGTGTAGTGATTTCCAGTGATGGGCTATATTTGTCCTCGAAAGAGGACTTATATACCTTTCATTTGTCTTTGGAATCACCTCGTTTCGATTTTTCTAGAATTAGTTATGGTTTTTTGAAGTTCAGCCTAGAGTCAGGAAATTTCTGGCCCGCGGCCCAAACCTTTCTGGCCTGTTTCGGGCCGCGGCCCATGAGTGGCGGGCCGCAGTCCATGGCCTTCTGACCATATTTGGGCCGCAGGCCAAGGAAGGGCGGGCCGCAGCCCAACCCTGTGTTCCAGCACTTAGTGTTTTTGAAAAGTGACCTTCAACCTATTGTTTCCCAACCTTTTAGGGCTTTCATTAGAGACATTTGTGGCCTCTTAAGAGTCCTAAATGATAACCATTTAAGTGATAAGAAGTCATTGAGAATTTGGAAAAGAGAATGATCCTGTCCTTGATTTGGTTATAGGGTTTGATATTCACCTTGATCATGGTTTGACATCCGCTCGGATCGCGAGTAGCCGATGCTGGAGCATATGTGGAAAGAATAAGTGTAGGGAACTTACCTCTCCTGCATGTATTGATATTTGTGTTTGTGTATTGATGCATGTTATTGCTTTGCTTGATTATGTGAAACATATATGAATGATTGAAGCTCTGTTTCTATTTATGCTATGGCCATGAGTATGTTGTTGAAATATTGAGCATGCGGATATATCATTTTGTGAACATGAGTTATTGCGATGCAAGCATGTCATGCATTAAACACTTATCTTACATGCATAGTGGTATCTATTTCCTACTGGGATTCTCTAGAATCTCACCCTCCCCTACCAACATTTTAGACAGGACAAGTGGCTAGAGGAAGGAGCAAGCGACTAGGGGCGGCGAGAATCCCTTATAGGCAATTGGATTTGGTTTGGTTATCATTGCTATTTGGGATAATGGTAGTGGATTTGGATATATAATTGTATATGTTCGGATGATATATTGGAATATGTATTTGGATTGAAATTTCTGTAATCCCCATTTGAGGAATTGTAAAGGGCGTATTTGCCCAGGAACCTTTAGTGAAGATATGAACCTGAAATTACCGGGATTGTTATTGTGCACTCTGATATATTATGAATGTTAATTATCTTCACGAAGTAATTGTATTCGAAACGTGAATGTGAGACCAGGTTAAAGTGTTTGATTTGTGAAATGTATTTGTGAAAACCCTATCTTAAGGATGGGGAATGTAAATGAATTTTGATTATTATTGGTCTCTATTTCACTCTATTGTTGTATTTCGGATATAATTACGGAGGGGGTTACATTTTTGGTATCAGAGCTGTAGTTCCTGGCAAACATGGGAATTTGCTAGGATAGCTCCCTTAAATCTCTACCTTAGGGGTAGAAGATGATTTGTGATAGTGGTTGTGTATACACATGTAGGTTTGGTTATTGTGGATATATATGAAATTTGTGGATTATGTGTATACACTATTGGTTATTCTGAAGTGGTGAATCATTGTGGAATCGAAAGATATGATGGTTCGCCCTAGAATTTAATGTATAGACCCAGAGGTGGAGATAATTAAAGATAATCCACCAGATCATTTGTAGGAAATGATGGATTGGATTTGAAAACCGAGGAAAATGATTTCCAAGGCATGTGATAATGAGGTTCTAAGTGTCATAATAAACCTAGATGTTGGGTTGGAGACCCTAGGCTATATAATAATATATGCCAGTGATGTTATAGTGGAATGGTGTGTCCAAAGGCCATAAGACCTAAGGGACTAGTGTATCTTAAGCTGGTAGAAATATTTGGATCGGTATTAGAGTGGATGATACTCTATGGAATTAAGAGAAGTGATTTCCTTATTCTATTAATGTTGAGGTTTCAAGAGTTGAAGTGTAAAGAAGAGTTATTGGAACGTTGGGAGTATGGGCTCTCAATGATGTGCTAGTTATAGCTCTAACTGATTTAAGATAAATCGGGTCAAGGCCTGGCATAAGATTGTGCGTGTGGTCAGGTGTAGTGGGAGATTCCTATAGGTCTCCTGTTAAATCATCCTGACATTGTGAAAGCTTAGATGAGGAGGTAGACATCAGAGTGTGCAGTGAAAGCGTGTGAACGTGACATGTTTGAGGTATTCTGAGGTTGCTGGTTATTAACCTAGCACGTGGAAAGAGTCATCTACGGAGGAAACAGATCGGAAAGGACTACCTGCGAAGAGTTCAGATAGGAGAGGGCTACCTACGGAAAGTGCTGATCGAAAAGGGCTACCTACGGTGAGATCTAATTGGAAAGGGCTACCTATGGAGAGTTCTGACCGGAGGAGCTGACCAGTCAGTGGACTGAGTGAAGCACTGAGTGTAGTACCATAGTGTGGAGCCACCATAACGATGAACCTTAGAGTGGAGCCACCGTGACGACGAACCCTAGTGTGCAGCTACCTTGACAACGAACCGTGGAGTGCAGCCACCGTGATGTTGAATCGTGGTACAGAGGGGAGCAAGAGCTCAAAATAATAAGTGAAAGGTATGAATAGGGCCTCGGGAGGTAAAACTTAGGGGCTGAATTATGTTGTAAGAAGGGATTTTGAAGGATCCCGATTTGATGAAAAGAGTTCTTGTGCGAAAGTCATAGTGTTTAGAGGTCTTAGTGTTGAGCATACGCCCGGTTCCAGCTCGGTATGATTGTGCGTTGTGAGTCTTTCACTTGCGGCTGCATGGGGTGATTCCTATGGCGGAGGACAAGTTCCGCTTGGGCAGTAGTTATGGGGGATTGACTATTTGTGAGCCGCGATGCTATGTATAGGCACCGCTACGCCAATAGTCCCTGAGTAGCTAACAACGGTTCGGGTTAGACTGTGTGTCTTCCCGGTGGAGAAAGGGGATGAGGGTAGGGTGTGATTATGGATATACTATTGTGAGCCTGAATGGCTGTGTGTGCACTGCCATGTCAATAGTCCCTGAGTAGCTAGCAACGGTTCGGGTAAAGACTGTGTGTCTTCCCGGCGGAGAAAGGGGATGAGAGTGGAGTGTGATTGTGAATCTGTGACAATTGTGGATAAGCTGGGACTGAGGTATAGTTGGCTAGTAGAGCAGAGCTAATTCAGCTGATGGCTAATTCAACTACATGATCGGGGGTTCTCTATTCTGAGGGCACTACCCCAGCATGGCCAGCCTGGCTAGCCACCACGTTGGTTGCACCGGTGCTGACCCCAGGCCGAAAGGCGGTGCGTAAAATTAGAATCTGCGATGTGGGTTGTTGTGAATGTGAACTATGATGTGAATGCCGAAAGGGCAATGTGTATTTGTGAGACAGCGGGAAGTTGTCGTATTTGTGCAAGCGACGGAAGCTGAGGTATTCTTGCAATGTGATATATGTGTAAGTGGCTAAAGCTACGTATCATTGTGTATATAGTCGTGGGTGCTGTCGTCTTGTGACAATCGTCACGCATCAATGTGAATCTGTCATGGACATTGTGTGAGACCCAAAAGTCCCAGATTGGTGAGGGTAATGCCGTGAAACTTGATACGGCAATGTGATATTGTGATTGAGACCCAAAAGTCCAAGATTGGTGTGGGTAACGCCGTGAAATTTGATACGGTAATGTGATACTGTTATGAATACTCAAAAGTTTCGGTTACCACTAGTGGATCTACGGTGGGTGTACGGGTGAGGGTAAAGTTGTGAAAGTGGATATAACAAATACTGAAATGTTTATGTATACAGCTGAGGCTGTTGTTTGATGTATTGAGGTTGTGGTGTTTTGGGGTTACTCCCAGAAGGGGTAACTAGATTGAGTTGAGCAGAGTGGTGGCCTATGCTGCCTAACTGCTGAGATCTTATGATATGGCTCATGTTTAAAGCCTCCAGATATTGAGATGCACTAGTCACTCATAAATTGGGGGGCTTGCGACGATTGCGGTTATGTGATGATGGTTTTGTGGCAATCGTATGTAGAGGCGATTGTAATTGTTGGCAAATGTATGGTGATTGTGTTTGTACGGCAATCGTGAAATGGGCCGATTGCAATGGGTGACAATTGGGTTACATTTATTGTGTAAGATTCTTTCGAGAATTTGAATTGTGATGTATTAATTGTGGGGGTGGTCTAGAAAGACTTTCCCAAGATAGAGTAATTGGTGAAACGGAAGCTGTCAATTATACGTAGTGAATCTGTGGTGGTTTGAATTGTACCCGAAAAGAAAAGGTGACTTGATGTCAGTGATTAGAGTGGCTCAAAGTCAGGATGCACAAGTGCAGTCCATCTGAAATATGATCGAATGAGGTGATGACCTCTATAGTTAGAAATGGAGATCACACACTCGTGAGAGTGTCTCCGGGCATGAGAATTGGTAAAGCGATTGAGAGAAAGGAAGTGAGCCACGATACATTGGTCCGTTGAGATTCTTGTGAGAATCGGACCTGTAACGCGTTATTGTACAAGTGGTCTTGAATGGATTGTTCTAATGAGAAATAATTCGAGGAACGGAAGCCGCCATGAGGAGGCGTCCGGAGTTTATGTCCTAAGTGGTGTATCAAATTTCACGGACGAAATTTATTGAACGGGGGAGAATTGTAACACCCCAATTTTTGGATTAAAGGCTAATGGTAATGATTGAGGATAATTATCGAATTAAAGTGGAATAATTATGTGTTGTGTGACAATATTATTTAATATGTCATAATTGTTGGAAAATTGAAAGAATGGAATTATTGGCATAAGTTGGTAATTAATGGAGAAATTAATTACTAACTAAGAGAAAATGAGAAGTGTAATTAAAATGACTAATGGAGAGATTAGAGAAGCTAATGGGTGCTTATTGTGTGAGAGCCAATGATATTGGGACACTTGGCAAGCTTATATGATGATGGGAGTTGTTGGAAAAGTCAAATGACTATATTTTATTAATTTCTCTCCCTCTCCCTCTCTCTCATACACATAGATTGGACTAGGGGCAGAATTTTCTGCACTTCATCCTTCATCTTCATCATTTCTCTCATCTCTCTCATCTCTCTTCATTTCCTCCATTGTTGGCCAAGAGAGAGAAAGGAAAAGCTGGATTTGAGGTAAGCAAATGGCCTCAAATGCCAAAATGCTCTTCATTAACATTGTTCCTTGAGCTAAGATCTTTCATCATATGGTTGTAGTTTCTCCATTGGTGGTGATTTGAGGGATCACGAAATTATGGACTTGGGAGAATTATGAAGTGCCTTTGGGAAAGTTGTTGAGGTGAGTGAAAGCTTCCTTCTCATATAAGATTTGTGGCCATTGGTTAGGCCTTGAATTTCTGGAATTTTAGCCCTAATTTCGTGATTTAGGGTCTTGTGGTGTTTGAATTGTTGTTGTCATGGAATTAGTGCCTTGTTAAGTGTTTTGAATGAATGGTATTGAATTGAAGCTTAAAGGTGAAGTTTGGGAACTTTATGTTGGTTTTGTGCTTTGGTCAAAACAGGGCATGTTGATAGGTTGTGAATTTGGTCATTTTGAGGTTACCATTGGATTCCTTGAGTGATTTTGTGTGGGAATAAGCTTGGTTATTAATTTTGGAGTTATTGAACACTTTGGTAGAAAATTGGAAATCTGATTGGTTTAAGCTCTGTTTTGTGCAGTAATTTTGTATGAGCGTTTTGAATGAACAAATGGTATTGGAATATTATGAAACTTTTCAGTCTTAAAGTTCACATCCCGAGCTTCAAAATGGACATATCTTGTGTCATTTCGTTGAGTATTCTGTGAGATATGGTTGCCCAAAAGTTGTGACTGAAACAGAACTCTGTTTTGGAGTAGTGTTTATTTTTTGGTAATTCTGTATTTGTGTATTGATTTCCAGTGATGGGTTATATTTTTCCTTGCAAGAGGACTTATATACCTTTCATTTGGCTTTGGAATCACCTCATTTCGATTTTTCTAGAATTAGTTATGGTTTTTCGAAGTTCAGCCCAGAGTCAGGAAATTTCTGGGCCGCGGCCCAAACCTTTCTGGCCTGTTTCGGGCCGCGGCCCATGAGTGGCGGGCCGCAGTCCATGGCGTTCTAACCATATTTGGGCCGCAGCCCAAGGAAGGGCGGGCCGCAGCCCAACCCTGTGTTCCAGCACTTAGTGTTTTCGAAAAGTGACCTTCAACCTATTGTTTCCCAACCTTTTAGGGCTTTCATTAGAGACATTTGTGGCCTCTTAAGAGTCCTAAATGATAACCATTTAAGTGATAAGAAGTCATTGAGAATTTGGAAAAGAGAATGATCCTGTCCTTGATTTGGTTATAGGGTTTGATATTCGCCTTGATCATGGTTTGACATCCGCTCGGATCGCGAGTAGCCGATGCTGGAGCATATGTGGAAAGAATAAGTGTAGGGAACTTACCTCTCCTGCATGTATTGATATTTGTGTTTGTGTATTGATGCATGTTATTGCTTTGCTTGATTATGTGAAACATATATGAATGATTGAAGCTCTGTTTCTATTTATGCTATGGCCATGAGTATGTTGTTGAAACATTGAGCATGCGGATATATCATTATGTGAACATGAGTTATTGTGATGCAAGCATGTCATGCATTAAACACTTATCTTAGATGCATAGTGGTATCTGTTTCCTACTGGGATTCTCTAGAATCTCACCCTCCCCTACCAACATTTTAGACAGGACAAGTGGCTAGAGGAAGGAGCAAGCGACTAGGGGCGGCGAGAATCCCTTATGGGCAATTGGATTTGGTTTGGTTATCATTGCTATTTGGGATAATGGTAGTGGATTTGGATATATAATTGTATATGTTCGGATGATATATTGGAATATGTATTTGGATTGAAATTTCTGTAATCCCCATTTGAGGAATTGTAAAGGGCGTATGTGCCCAGGAACCTTTAGTGAAGATATGAACCCGGAATTGCCGGGATTGTTATTATGCACTCTGATATATTATGAATGTTAATTATCTTCACGAAGTAATTGTATTCGGAACGTGAATGTGAGACCAGGTTAAAGTGTTTGATTTGTGAAATGTATTTGTGAAAACCCTATCTTAAGGATGGGGAATGTAAATGAATTTTATTTATTATTGGTCTCTATTTCACTCTAATGTTGTATTTCGGATATAATTACGGAGGGGGTTACACATTGAGGCTCATGTGATGATTGTACATCTTAAGGAAATGTTCCAGCAACAGGCATGGCATGAAAGGTATGAGACCACAAAGGCCTTACATTCCTGCAAAATGGCTGAAAGTTCATCAGTTAGTACTCATGTGTTAAAGATGAAAGTCTATATTGATCACCTTGAGTGGCTTGGATTTCCCATGAGCCAGGAGTTAGCTATGGATTTGATCCTCAACTCACTCCCAGAGAGTTATGACCAGTTTGTTATGAACTACAACATGAACAACATGGAGAAATCAATTTCTGAGCTACATGTGATGCTCAAAACCGCTAAGCAAAGCATTAAGAAAAAGCTTAGCACAGTTTTGATGGTTCAGAAAGGAAAGGGTATGAAAAAGAAAAGGAAGGGCAAATGGAAGGGTAATGGCTCAGGTAGTAAGACCAAAGATTCAAACAAGCCCGAAACCAAGCCTGCACCCAAGAAGGCAAAGCCTCCAAAGGAAGGAGTCTGCTACTTCTACAATGAACCTAGTCATTGGAAGAGGAATTGCAAACTCTACCTGAAAAATCTGAAAAAGAACTAGAAGGATAGCGAGGCTATCGCTTCAGGGTCTAAAGGATAGTAGAAAGTTGAAGATGATAAAATCAAACGATTTGAATCCAACCTACCTATGGCATTGTCGTCTAGGCCACATAAATGAGAAACACATTTCTAAACTCCATCAAGATGGATTTATAAACTCATTTGATTTTGAATCATATAATACATGCAAATCTTGCTTATTAGGAAAGATGACTAAGGCACCTTTTACTGGGCACAGTGAGAGGGCTACTGAATTATTGGGCCTCATACATACAGATGTATGTGGACCATTAAATATAGCTGCCAGAGGAGGTTATATCTACTTCATTACATTTATAGATGACTTTAGTAGATATGTCTATATCTATCTAATGAAACATAAATTTGAATCTTTTGAAATGTTCAAAATATTCCAAAATGAAGTACAAAACCAACTTGGTAAAACAATTAAAGCACTTCGATCCGGTCGAGGTGGTGAATATTTGAGCCAAGAATTCATTTACCATCTTAGGAGTTGTGGGAAAATCTCATAATTGACTCCTCCAGGAACACCACAATGGAATCGCGTTTCTGAACGAAGGAATCGAACACTATTAGATATGGTTTGATCTATGATGAGTCAAACAGATCTTCCACTGTCCTTTTGGGGACATGCCCTAGAGATAGCTGTGTTCACACTAAATCGTGTTCCATCTAAGGCAATTGAAAAGACACCATATAAGATATGGACTGGAAAGAAACCAAGTTTATCTTTTCTCAAGATCTGGGGATGTGAGGTATATGTTAAGCAACAAGCCTCTGATAAATTAGCAACCAGATCCACAAAGTGCCTTTTTAGTGGGGTATCCTAAAGAAACGAAAGGATACATGTCTACAATCCCACCGATAACAAAATGTTTGTTATTCGAAATGGTAAGTTTCTAGAAAGAGAGTTTGTCTCTAAAACAACCAGTGGGAGTGACGTACATCTCAAAGAAATTCGAGAGCCACAAGATGGTACAGAACCACAGATGAAAATTAGAGAAAACTCACAACAAGTTGCTGAGCCTCCTCAAGTAACACAAGGTCCACGAAGATCTGATAAGACACGGCATCAGCCTCAGAGATATGGATTTCTGATTACTGAAGGCCGTGATATGTTGCTCATTGAGCAAAATGAGCCCACCACCTATCGAGAAGACACAGTGGGACCAAACTCTGAGAAATGGCTAAATGCCATGAAGTTTGAAATGTAATCCATGTACGACAATCAGGTATGGACCTTAGTCAATCCACCTGAAGGTGTAAAAACTATTAGGTGCAAATGGGTTTTCAAGGAGAAAACTGACATGGATGGCAATGTAAATGTCTTCAAGGCACGACTGGTTGCAAAAGGATTCACTCAAACTCATGGTGTAGACTATGATGAAACCTTTTCCCCAGTTGCAATGGCCAAATCAATCAGAATCCTTCTTGCCATTGCAGCATATTATGACTATGAAATATGGCAGATGGATGTCAAAACAGCCTTCCTTAATGGAAAGCTGCTTGAGGATGTGTACATGACACAACCTGAAGGTTTTGTGCATCCAGAGGACTCTGGTAAAATTTGCAAGCTTCAAAGATCCATTTATGGATTGAAGCAAGTATCTCGGAGTTGGAATCATCATTTTGATGAAGTAGTCAAAGAGTTTGGATTCATTCAAAACATCGATGAACTTGTGTTTACAAGAAGATTAGTGGGAGCATAGTTGTATTTCTAGTGCTTTATGTAGATGACATCCTACTAATTGGGAATGATATTCCTACCTTGCAGAGTGTCAAGTCTTGGTTAGGAAAGTCCTTTTCAATGAAAGACTTAGGTGAAGCCACCTATATCCTAAGGATTAGGATCTATAGGGATAGATCCAAAAGACTTATAGGCCTAATTCAGAGCACATACATAGACAAGATACTGCATAGGTTCAGTATGCAGGATTCAAAAAGGGGTTACATGCCCATGTCTCATGGCATCCATCTTAGCAAGGATCTGTGTCCTAGTACACCTGATCAGTGAGATTGCATGAGTAAGGTTCCATATGCCTCGGCCATTGGATCCATCATGTATGCCATATTATGTACTCAACCGGATGTCTTGTTTGCCTTAAGTATAACCAGTAGATACCAACAAGATCCTAGTGAGGGTCATTGGACTGCCGTCAAGAATATCCTAAAGTACTTAAGAAAGACTAAGGACTTATTTTTGGTCTATGGTGGATTGGATGATGAGCTCTGCGTAACCGGTTACACAGATGCAAGTTTCCAAACTGACCAAGACGACCTTAATTCACAATCTGGATATGTATTCCTCCTGAATAATGGAGCAATAAGCTAGAAGAGCTCCAAGCAGAGCACTGTAGCAGATTCTACAACAGAAGCTTAGTATATAGCAGCATCAGATGCCGCTAAAGAAGCCGTTTGGATCAAAAAGTTCATTACTGAACTAGGGGTGGTGCCTACCATCTCAAATCCAATAGATTTGTTTAGTGACAATAGCGGTGCTATTGCACAGGCTAAGGAGCCTAGGTCACATCAAAGGACCAAGCATATACTCAGGCGATTTCATCTTATTAGAGAAATCAATGATAGAGGTGATATAAAGATATGCAAAGTAACAGGAGAAGATAATGTTGCTGATCCTCTTACTAAGCCACTTGCATAGGCAAAGCATGAGGGTCATGTTAGGGCAATGCGAATTAGGCAAATTAATGATTGCACTTAGGGCAATTGGGAGGATGTTGGAAATTATGCCCTAAGGGCCAATCATTGTACTTTGAACATTATTATTTTAATGAAATTTCTCCATTCCGTTATCATATTATTTGCATGTTTACTATGATAATTGTATCCTTGGATAATTCATAAAGATTGCCCTAAAATGGCCCTGGTCGATCATCTATGTGGGAGCAGAGATGAAACAAGACCAGTATGACTTTGATAAGATATGGAGATACGAATCAAAGTCTTAGGCACTTGTAAGAGTACAAGGTACTGGACCGACCTACTATGACAAAGCTACATGGATCAAGTCATAAGTTTTTCTTATGTATAACCACGTCACAATGCCCTTAGACCTGAGGTCATCATAAATTCCTACATGAGAGTTGCTAAGCTTTGAACTAGTCAAAAGTCACTTTTGACCAGGTGATGATAAAGGCTACGATCGAGTTTAGTGGCTTTTCATGCAGAGGAATATGAATGATCAAGATGGAATTTGTCCCTCACATTAGTATAGAGATATTACTAGGCCCCTCGATGAGTCAGTCTGAGAAATATATGGCCATACTATGATGAAAGGAGTTTTCTATCTTTATTATCAGGCTACTCAGGAATCGAGAAAGTAATGGTCAGGAATAAGAGGATGACATTATGCATGCCTTATCCTTGACCGATATATCGTGTGACAAAAGGGATGTGACATGGTTGTATGACAGGTTGCATCGTGATAACGATCCTCATATGAATTGGGTAGTCGTAATGTCTTGCTAGAGGCCACTTGTGACTTTTGGGTTAGTATAGTTATTGGCCCACTGCCAACTTCATATGGGCCTATAGGGTCGCACACAAGAATTGCCCAACACGAGGTAATGTCTAATTTAGGGTGGATAAATTTTATATTTATATATATGTATATATATAAAATATAAAATTCATTAATAATATTATATAGATATATATATTTTTGAAATATATATCTTATATATATATATATAAATTATATTATATTATTATATTTAATAATATTATATAGATATATATATTTTCGAAATATATATATGATATATATATATATGTATATATATATATATATATTATATGATATTATTATATTGTGTTTGTTTTAAATTTAATTTATTAAGATATATTAAATTTAATAACTAACATGATAGAGATATAGTATCTCGGATTTAATTTATGAAGATAAATTAAATCTAATGCCTCGTTATTTGGATTAAATAAATAGGTTAAATTAAAATTGTTGGACAAATTTAATTTAATCTGAATTTATTTAATTAGCTCATCAAGATGATTAATTGTTAATTAATTTCGAAATTAATGATGATTAATTTTGAAATTTGAAAATAGCCCTCATAGGTTATAAACTTGATAGAGCAGATATATTCATACACACATGAGAATTAAGAGCCGCAAGTGAAACCCTAGGAGACATTAGAGGCACTAGCACGCAGTCTCGGTTGGATAGCATTTGTGTGGATACCGGTAGAGGGAGCGGACCTGACGTGTTGGCTCCTAGAGATCGTGAATGCTCTGAATCATCAAAAAGGTATGAATCCTTCTAACTTGGTTTAAACGCCGTTGATAGATCCTCGATTAGGATCGGTGAGAATTTTTAAAGTTCTTCCGCTATGCCTACCGATCCTAACACACTATCCCCAGCAAGCAGCCGCGCCTAAACCTATAAACCAAGGCCTAGTATTTGCCTTACACTCGAAGAAGTGAAAAAGTCTCTAGAGCTGATTCAAGGTAAAATCCTTCTCAATGGTAGTTCATTGCAAGCTTTATATGAATCGGGTACTAGTTATTCCTTTATTGCTTATGACTGTGCTAAGTGGCTAGGATTGCATGTACACAAACTGCCATTTCATTTGAGTGTGTCGATGCCAATGGATGCTAAAACTATGACTACTGATATTTTTCTAACATGTGTGATAATTGTTGGGGTTCATGAGTCTACAATTGACTTGATTTTCTTGCTGCTCCAAAAACTTGAGGCTATACTGTTTGATTGGCTAACGACAAATAATGTGCTACTGATTTCATAAACAAGAAGATAGTATATCCCACCTAAAGGAAGGATGATAAAGTAAATGCAAATATAAACTTTCTCTCATTGGTGGAAGCTAAGAAATGCCTAAGGAGGGGATACCAAGGATATATTGTGTTCTTTTATATACCTACGAAAACAGAAGATAGCCCTTGAAGATATATCGGTTGTAAGGAAATTTCCTAACGTGTTTCTGAACAACCTTAGTGGTTTGCATTCAGAAAGAGAAGTTGAATTTACAATCAAGATTATGCCTGGAGCTGAATCTATATCCAAATCGCCATACAGAATGGCTCCAAATAAGATAGTAGAACTAAAGAAATAGATGAAGGAAATACTTGAGAAAGGGTTCATTCGACAAGTGTTTCATCGTGGAGAGCTGTAATGACCCAAAATGTGAATATGGGCTCATAACTCTAAAAGTGGACGTAATGAATGTTAGGCAAACTCTTTTAGAGAATAAAGTGTGAAATATAACCCGAGTTAGCAGCAGAAAGTGCCCAAACACTGTATGTAAGCTCAATCAAGGTGACAAAGCTTAAATTGAATTTAAAAAGAAGGGAATGGTGCATGGCATAAGAAATGGGGTCAAATAATGTTTTAAGTGCTAATCCCATTTAAATTGTTGTAGTTAGAAGAAAAACGGGAAGAAAAGAAATTTATTGGCTAACTAGTCAGCTACCGAAGAGTAAATTCACTATTAATTAAAAGAGTAAGTGGTATGGCTAAATGGCTAATGGAATTGGTCAGAGTAACTAATTGGCTACATGTATATTGTGAGATGCCATAGATGAAGACACAGGGCACTATTTGGTTGAGTTAGATGATCAAATTTCCTTCTCCTCCCACTTTCTCTCAAAGTCGGCCAAAGGGGAGTGAAAAATTGAAGTTGTTGCATTTATTTCACCTTATTTTCTCTCTCTTTAAGCTTCCATGGACATCCAAGGTAGATGAGGAAAGAGAAAGCGGATTTTGTGAAGGTGAGCCATTTTGACCTTAAAGATGACTTATAATGCTCAAAACCTCTTCCTTTATTTTATTCTTCTTGATGGAAGCTTCAATCCTATGGTTTTGAGATTTTCAAGAGGAGGTGTTTTGTGAATCCAAGAAAAGCTAGTGGTTGGAGAATCAAAGAGCAAGCTAGTGGAAGAAAAAGAGGTAAGCAAAAGCCATCTTTTGATATGTATATATATAGTGATGTTTGGTTAAGTATTGTGATTTTTGGAATTTTCCCTAATTTTTATGTAATTAAGGTGTTATAGAGGCCATAAAGTTTTGATGATTGTGTTGATGTCTTGTGGTGATCATTGGATAAATGAACTTGATTGGAGTCTTAAATATGAAGTTGGGTAATTTTGAGGTTTTGTGTTGAATTGTGTTCAAAACAAAACATGTTAAAGAAGTAAGAATTTAGTTGTTTTGATGTTTCCATTGGATTCTATGTGAAAAGTTATGTGGGGAGTGGCCCCTATTGTGAATTCTGGACCTTTGAAAACATTGCTTGAAAATAGGAAATTCTGGAAATATTGTTTCGTGAAAATGCTATGCAAGGGTGCTTGTTTGAATGGTGTTTTGAAATAGCAAATGATGTTAAAAGGTTGTGAAGCTTTCTAGTTTTTTAGTAGACATTGCAAGCTTTAAAATCATATAAAGTTTATGTCATTTTCGATATGTGTGCAAAAGGTTATGGCCATTGGAAGTCAGCCAAGAAACATGTCACTTCTTGGCTACGGCCAGGGGTTCTTGGCCTCAACCAACAAGTGTTTGATCATTTCTTGCCCACGGCCCAAAACTCTTTAACCTGTTCTTGGCTGCGGATAAAGAACGTCTTTGTCGCGGCCAACCCCCAAAATATGGCACTTTGTATTTTTGTAAGGTGATTTTAGGGCTTGTTATCCCTAAACCTTTAGGCTTTTATTTGAGCTTCTTGTAGCTACCTAAAGGTCTCAAATGATAACCAACCCTAAGTGTTTTGGAGTTGAGAATTGAATAGGGAAATAACTCGTCATCCTTGATCATGATTTATAGGACTTGTCATCCACCCTAAACTTGAGAAATCGGTGCCCAAGTACGAACGGAAAGAATAAGGTAATGACTCTTTCTCATATATCATGTATAATGCTTGAATGTTTGGGCTTATCATTGAATTGTGACAAATGTGAAAGCTGCAGGGATTGTGAATATAGTGAAAGCTGTTGTGATGGTAGTCACGAAGTAATGTGGTACTGAATACAGCAAAAGCTATTATGACGAAAGCCACACATCATTGTGATTACAATGAAGACTGTCATTTTGTAACGTAAGTCATGCATTAATATGGTAGCTGAATACAGCAAAAGCTGTCATTATTGCATATACAGTAAAAGCTATCGTTATTATGAATATAGCAAAACCTATCTTGAAGGCCACGTTGTTGAATAAATGTGTATACAGCGAAAGCTGTTGTTATTGTGAATACAGCGAAAGGTTTCATGAAGGACAAGTGGTGGAACAAATGTGTATACAGCAAAAGCCATCGATATTGTGAATACAGCCTAAGAGCTGCCATTTATATGATGAAAGTCATGAATGTGATTGCTGTTGTGGATGTGGTTTTGTTACTACTTTCTAATAATTGCTTACATGCATTGTTTATTATATATCACATAAGTGGAAATGTTGCTACTGAGATTCCTATGAATCTCACTCTTTCACTACTACTAGGGCAGACGAATTAAAGGAGAAACAGGTATACAAGGATGGCTGATATCATGGCTTGGAAATTTGTTTTATTTTAGTTATCCTTTATTGGGATGATTGTATATGTATTTCTGACCAATGTAAGTTAGATTGTGTAATTGTCTGTAAACCACTGTTAGTGAATGAATGAAACCTGGGAATGACTAGGAAATTTTGTTTTGCACTCTGATATTATGAATGGAACATAACCGAATAGGCCTAATAGATTTGAAAAGCTGAAGTGAGATCGTATTAAATAGATTTTGAAAAGTTTTTGAAATCTTACTTTAGAACAGGTCTGAATCCTGTCTTGAAGTTAGGGCATTTAATGAGTTTTAAACTGTTTTTTGGTCTCTCATTTATTTTATGATCATTTTTTAACCTTATTAATGGCTATCAAGGTAGGGGATTACATTTGTGGTATTAGTGCTGAAGTTCCTGATAAGGGTAGCTTTTGCTAGGATAGTCGCCATAGTTCCTTTTCATGGTAATGGTAGTTAACCCATGATTGTTGGTGTATACACATGAATGTTCCTGTTTGTGACTGGTATATGAGTCTTAAGGAATATGTGTATATTGAATGTGGTATTGATGTTGTGAATCATTTGTATTAGAGTGAAAAGAACACAATGATTCGATTAAAGATTAGGCGTGTGGAACCAGAGGTGGAAGAGATAAGCCACAACCCACTTGGTCCTATACAGTAAATGATGGGTATATTTATGTATCAGCTGAATATGATCCACAAATTCAGAGATGAGATCCTAGAGGTGAAAGCAAAATAGAATGGGGATAGAGTTCAATTGACACCGGAAGAGAAAAATCATGAAAAACGGCAGAAGGGTGAATTTGACCTCAGGAGTCAGAACCACGCACTGAGACAAATCAAGAATCGTATGGGTGCCAACCCGAAACGGAAGAGATATGTAGTTCTTGGTCTCTAAGTTCTGTAAACACCTACCTTCGATGTTCAGGGGAAGATTTGAACCCCACGCAGCTGAATATTGGCTGGTCTGATTCGGGAAGATCTTTAAAGTATATAATGCTTGACTGGGGTGAGGGCGAAACTGGCCGTCTACAAGCTAAAGGGAGACCCTGACAGGTGGTGGTAGAACAATACCATGATGTTGCAGACCCAGATTATGCCTCTAACCTGGGAGCTGTTCCCGGAGAAATTCAATAATAAGTGTTTCCTCAAGCCAGTAAGGCTAAAATAGGAATCAGAGTTCCTATCAATAAAGCGGGGCAGTTAAAAGACGTTTGATGATTACCTATCTTAATTCATCCGACTTGCCAGATACTCCTCTTATCTGCGACGTGTAGATGATGAGGAGTAGAATTCTGACATATTAATTTGAGGCTTGAAGCGTGAGTTAAGAATAAGGTTAGCCACCTGACATTTTGCAATATTTATTAAAGATGTGGAGGAGTTCAAAATCACAAAGAACAATCTAAGGGATCTATACCAAGATAAGGGTGGTAGCAACCGTGTTGAGCCCAGTAAGGGAAATACTTCCCATAAACAGAAGGGGCTAAAATCCTTATTTAAGGGCAGCGATAAGAAACTCTACTGACCTAAGGATTGTGAGTACCATAGACCTCCAGTAATATAGTCATGTCCTTATTGTGGCGAGGTGCATATTAGCAAAATGTGTTCGGGTGCAAGTTATTCCTTCATTGCTTATGACTGTGTGAAGCACTTGGGATTGTGTGTGTTTAAACTGCATTTGACTTGATTGTGTTGATGTCGATGGGTGTCAAGGCTATAATAGCTAAGGCTTCCTTGAATTGTGTGATAACTGTTGAAGGGTATGAGTCTACGGTTGATTTGTTTGAATCGGTTGCCACTGTATAAAGCAGAAGTTATACTAGGTTTTGATTGGTCGATGGTGAGTAAGGCACCCATGGTATTTGTGGTTGTTATGAATCGTATGTTCCGATAGTACCTAGATCAATTCGTAGTGTTTATCGATGACATCCTAATAAAAGTAGTGAAGAGCATAAGAAGCAGCTAACAATAGTGCTAAAGATTCTGTGTGAAAAGAGTTTATGTGAAAAGAAACTCTATGTCAAACTGAGTAAGAGTAAGTTTTGGCTTTCGGAAGTAAAGTTTTGGGCAATGTTATCTCTAGAGAAGGGATCTCAGTGGATCCTAGTGAAGTGGAAGCAGTGTTGGACTAGAAGGGGCCAGAAACTATTATTGAGGTCACAATTTTTGGGTCTTGCTACTATTACTGAAGGGTTTGTTTATAATTTTTTCTGGATCGTCTTGTGGATGACCAAGCTTAAGCAAAAGGATCAACCGTTCAAGTGGGATAAATGATCCAAGAAGAGCTCATGGAGCTGAAGGTGATGTTGTTGATGGTACTAGTATTGAATATACCTGATCCCAACTTAACTTTGTTGTGTATTGTGATGCAGGCTATGATGTGTGTTGTGATATGAATAAGTATGGGAAGGGGTGTTCCTTACCCTGCTTGACTTATGTTATGTATCGTGATGTGAATAAGTTGGGATTGGGGTGTGGCCGTATGCAGTAGAGCAGAGCGAGTTCAGCTGATGGTGAATTCGACTACATGATCGGGGGTTCTCACTGGATGTGGTGAGGGCACTTACCTGACATAGCTAGCATGGCTAGCCACCAGGCTGGTTGTACCGATGTTAACCCTAGGTCGAGAGGTGGTGCGTAAAATTAAAGTCTGTTGTAAGTCTGTGGTGAGTCTGTGGTACCTTGAGTGGTTCCCAGATGGGCTGAGTAGATCGAGCAAGTTGGGGGCATACCCCTTGATAGTTGAAGTCTCATGAAATGAACTATCACTCCCATAATCCGGAGTTTGTAGTGATTGTGTTTGTGTTAGTGGTTGTGTTAAAGATATAGTGATATTACATGTATAGTGTGATGGTAAAATTGTACTATGACCCTAAGAGTTTCAAGTATTTGTGCCATTAGAAAGAATTGAATGTGAGACAGCACAGATGGATAGAGTTGCTGAAAAATTACAACCTGGAGATTAAATATTATCCGGGTAAAGCTAATGTCGTCGCGAATGTACTTAGTTGGAAGGCGGTGTAGGTTGCCATAATGATGATAGAGAATTTGAAGATTTAGATCTCATAAATCAAATCGTATGTGCTAATAATGATCCCAAGTTCCCTTAAAATCTATTATACACACCCTCAATATATCTTCCAATATTTGTATGGTTCTCTCTGATTGTCTATCCATCTATGGATGATAGGCCTACTGAATTTCAACTTTGTACCCAGAGCTTCATGTAGAGCTTTCCAAAATCTTGATGTAAAGCAAGGATCTCTATCAAAGATAATGCTCTTTGGCATACCTTAGAGTTTGATTATCTCCCTTATGTATATCTCTGCTAATTTCTTGGGAGAATAACTTGCATTTAAGGGTAGGAAGTGAGCCAAATTTGTAAAAGAATCAATAATTACCTAAATTGCATTATAGTTCCTAATTTGGGGTAATCATACCATAACATCCATGGTAACGCTTTCCTATTTCTATTTTGGAATCTTAGGGCTTTACAAGAGTCCAGGCGACCTTTAGTGTTCAATTTTCACCTTTTGACAAGTAAGACATCGTGTTATGTACTTGGTTATATTGCTTTTTAGCCCTGGTTACCAATACATTGACTTCAGATTATGGTACATCTTAATCATTACTAGGTAGAGGGTGTATGACTCTTATGTGCCCTCATCCAGGATTCTTCACCTCAGATCAGCCTTTGGTGGAACATATATTTACTTCTTGTATCTGACTAATCCGCTTGCCAAAAGATCATAGTTCTAAGTCTTTCCTAGTTCTATCATATTTCTGATGAACCGTGCTCGCCCAACCTGCATCTAAGCTTCTTCAATTTTAGTTCTCAAGCCATTTTCTTATTGACTGACACTAAAGTTAGCAAGTAGGACTTGATTAGATATGTCTTGGTTAAGGAAAGCCTGACTGGACAGGTTCAGGTCTCAAAAGTTCTCTATCAACTTCTACTCTTAGATCATCATGGTTGTTACTTACACCTCCTTTCAACTCAAGACATTAGTGATGACATTTGCTTTACTTGGAAGGTATTTGATCTCCAGGTTATAGTCTTTCAACAACTCCATCTATCTTTGCTATCACATATTCAACTCTTTTTGGTCATGTAAATACTTAAGACTCTTGTAGTCACACTACAATTCTATAGTAGTTCCATATATGTAGTGTCACGATATCTTCAAGGAAAACACAATTGGTACAAGCTCCAGATCATAAGTGGCATAGTTCATCTCGTGAGGCTTCAGCCATTAAGAGGCATACGCCACCACTATGCCCTACTTCATAAAGACACATCCCAATCCTTGCTTACTAGCATCACTATAGATCTAGGATAATCAGTACTAGTGTGGATGTCAACCTTTCCTTTAGCTCCGTGAAGCTCTTCTCACATCTATCATCCCACACATATGATTGATTCTTTCTCGTGAGCTTATTCAATGGTAAGGCAATCCGGGAGAAATTCTGTATGATACAGTTTTTGGCCTCTTCCAATTTAATACTGCTTCCACTTTACTGGGATTTACTGACACCCCTTCTCGAGAGATTACATGACTCAAAAATTTGACTTTAAAGAGCCAAAATTCACATTTATTCAGCTTGGCTAAGAGTTACTTTTCCTTCAGAATGCTGAGCACTATCCTCAAGTACTCTTTATGTTCTCCTTTACTCTTAGAGTATATCACGATGTCGTAAATAAAGACTACCACAAACTGATCTAAGTATTAGAGAAATATCTGGATCATGTAGTCTATAAACATGGCAGCTGATAGTAGCCCGATCTTAAATCAATCTTCAAGAACAAGAACCAGATAACTGATCAAAAAGATCATTAATCCTAGGGAGCAAATATTTATTCTTGACAGTCACCTTATTTATCTCCCTGTAATCAATACATAGCCTCCGGCTTCCGTTGTAACCCCCTCCGTAATTATATCCGAAATACGTGATTAAAATGAAATAGAGACCAATAATAATCAAATAACATTTACTAACCTATCACATGACAGGATTTTCTCGAATACTTTTTGAAATCATTTACAAAATTGGTCTCATGTTCACATTTCAAATACAATTACTACGCGAAGATAAATCACATTCATATAAATATCAGAGTGCACAACTTAATCATCCCGGCAATCCTGGGCACATACGTTCCTTAAAGATACACAGGGTACAATTGCCCATTACAATTCTTCAAATGGGGATTACACAATCTCATCTCGGAGGAGTCCTAGCCGCTCCCTCCACGAGCCACTTGCCCTGTCTAAATTGTTGGTAGGGGAGAGTGAGATTCGAGGGAATCTCAGTAGGAAACAGATACCATAATGCATGCATGATAGATGCTATGTGTATGACATGTTAGCTTTATCTAGATGCATGCCCCATAATGATATTTCTGCATGCTCAATGTTTCATACAACAAGACTATGGCCACAGCGAAAACAGAAACAGAGCTTCATTTATTCAAATATGCTCTACACAATCAAGTAAAGCAATCACATACATCACTACACAAGCAAAGATATCGAATACATGCAAGTAAGGTAAGTCCCCTACCTCTAGTCTTTTCTCCTCGATTTGCGTGCCAGCAACTCGGGGCTTCACATTCGATCCTACAATGTCAAATGTACTATTTAGATACTTCCATAGTGTTTATGGGGGTTATATGAGGCTATATTGAAAATTTACTAAAATACCCCCGGGGACCCGGCCCGGCCCCGCCGTACCCGGTCCGGCTGTACTTTTCTTGAAATTTTGACATGGGCTATTCTGATATATTTTTGCCCAAGAAATCCATTTCCGGACTCGGAATTATCAAATTCAATGTCAATTACAAAATTACCCTTGACAGCCCTACTTTAAGGGTTTCAGGGGCGTTTTCGTAATTATTCTTTTTCGGCCTTTTCTGAAAAAGTGCCCAACTGTAACCCCACCTAATTTTTGCTCCTCAACTCAATGGAATCATCAAATCATTGAAAATCCAACTCTAAGACCCATTTATAGCCTTGGCCGAAATATACATGTACTCCGGGAAAAATTGGGGTTTTTCGGTTTCGGCTCCGTAAACGCGTTCCTTTCTACTCCTAACCACTTTATTGACTATTCCATTAGGTTACAACTACCATTTAGTACCAATTTGGGCAGCATAACAGCCCCACACACCCATTTTCCATTTCTGAAACCAATGACAATCCGGCAAAATTTCACCGATTAAATTGTCCACAACAACCAGAATAGTCAATACACAAGAGTTTGGAAGTTACCTCAAGCTCCCACTAGCTTTTCCTTGTCTTGGCTGAAACCCTAGCTGTTTTAACACCAAAGGAAGAGCTTCCAAACCTTAAAGAACATAAAGGAGTAGCTTAGGATCGGAGTTATACACGTTAGGAGCTAGATCATCGGAGAAATCGGCTTACCTTGCGAGTTCTCTTCCTCTTCTCTCTCTAAAACTCCCTCTCTCTCTTTCTCCATGGTGCTGCACGGTTTTTGGCTGATGGAGGAAGATGATGATGACTTTATAACATTTAGCTTATGTCATCTTTAATTATGATGATGTCATAATTCCCAAAATTGGAATTTTCGGATTTTCTGCCCAAACTTTGAAAAATCATAACTAATTCTAGAAACCTGAAAATGAGGTGATTCCAAAGCCAAATGAAAGATATTTAAGTCCTCTTCATAGGAAAAATATTGTCCATTACTAAAATTCACCACACAATTCCAGAATTACATAAAACCCATCACTGCCCCAAAACAGAGTTCAGTTTCTATCCCAAACTTTGGACAGTCATATCTCCCAGTTCCCAAAACGAAATGGCACAAATTATATGTCCATTTTGAAGCTGGAGATATGAACTATAAGACTGGAAAGTTTCATAATTTTTAGACACCATTTGGTCATTTAGAACGTTCACACAAACGGACATCCCAGAATAGAGTTTCACTGGACAGCATTTCCAGTTTTGCAACCAATGTGTCCAATCCAATTTAAAACAATTCCAATGATTAAATACCACAACATGACATCATTTCCATCACAATACCCCATTCAATTCTTCCCTCTATTCTAAGTCAATTTGGATGTTAATCCACAATTGAACTCAAATATAGGGTTTTGGCATTGCTCATAACACAATCGACTACAATCCTCTTTATATTCTCTAAAAGGGTTCATTAATCACTAACCACGTCTACTTTTGTAGTCATTAACCCCTAATCACAATTTGGGATCTTGCTAAACCGGGGCTTAGCAACCCACTAATCTCAGGCTTATTCTCTAGCCTCGAGTCTCAAAATTCGGGGTATTACATTTCTCCCCCCGTTCAATAAATTTCGTCCTCGAAATTTGTCATACCACTTAATCCAAAAACTACGGATGCTTCTTCACGACAGCTTCCGTTTCACAATTCATTTCATATTGGGATGGTCTCCTCTAGACCACCCATACACAAATGATACTCCACAAATCCGATTCTCGTAAGAATCTCAAACAATGAATGCAACTCAATTGCCCCAAACTGCAATCGGCCCATATCACGATTGCCACACAAACCCAATCACCATACATTTTGCCAAACAGATACAATTGCTTCCACATACGATTGCCACAACACCATCATCACATAACCACAATCGTCGCAAGCCCCCTAATTCATGAGTGGCTAGTGCATCTCAATATCCGGAGGCTCTAACTTATGAGCCATATCATAAAATCTTGGCAGTTGGGTGGCATAGGCCACCACTCTGCTTAACTTAAACTAGTTACTCTTTCCAGGAGTAAACCCAAAACACCACAACCTCAATACATCAAACGACGGCCTTAGCTGTATACACAAACTCTTCCGCTGTATTCACATCCACAGCCTTTCCATCACCCGTACACCCACCAGTGACTCCGTTAGTGGTAACCGGGACTTTTGGGTCTCATAACACAATATTACTTCACCGTATCAACTTTCACGGTGTCACCCTCACCCGTACACCCACCAGTGACTCCGCTAGTGGTAACCGGGACTTTTGGGTATCAACACAATATTACTTCTGTATCAACTTCATGGTGTCGCCCTCACCCGTACACCCACCAGTGACTCCACTAGTGGTAACCGGGACTTTTGGGTATCAACACAATGTCACATCATCTGGTCACTCTGGAATCTCAATTTCTTCTATCCAGGCACCTTTTATTGTCACACCCCCCTTAATGGGTGCCCACACTTCCGCTGCGTGGCTGGCTCCCACATCACACCCATCCGATGGATGCCCGTGGGTTACCGGACTCACAATTTTATTGTCACACCCCTTCAGAGTGCCCACCCCCTGGTCAACTACGTACCAGGGCTACGATGGCCGTCCCCTGACCGGGACTGGCAGGCAGCTGGGCTACTCACCTTTCACCCAGGACTCACAAGAAAATCCACTTCCAAACGTACATTGCAGACTCTAATTTTACGCACCGCCTTTCGGCCTTGGGTCAACACCAGTGCAACCAACGTGGTGGCTAGCCAGGCTGGCCATGCCGGGGTAATTGTCCTCACAAACAAGAATCCCCGATCATGTAGCCGAATTCGCCATCAGCTAAACTAGCTCTGCTCTGCTACGACACACCTCAATCTCAGCTTGTTCACAATTGTCACACACACATGTTGCCTCACTGGCATACACATATCACATTGCCTCTCTGGAAATCACAAAGCCACTCTGGCTTCCAGATAGTCAATCCCCTGTAAACTACAGTCCCAGCAGAACGGTCCTCGGCTGTGGGAATCACCCCATGCGGCCGCAGGTGAAAGACACACAAATATCCGTCACATCCTGAGCCTATGCCTACCAGGCGCAGCCCACCTAACCAACCCGATCCGGCCCAACCAGGGAGATGGACTCACAGTACACAATTGCAACAAGCTAGAACCAGGTATCTTAACAACTTCACCTTCAACATCACGAATTCTTTTCACATACTGGGATCCTTCAAGACCCCTTCTCACAAATTAATCTGGACTTCAAAGTTTTACTTCCTGAAGCCATCACTAACACCTTGCACTTTCTGCAAACTCGAGCTTCTGCTCAATGTTGTACTTAAACACATCACATTATCACGCTTCTGATGCACACTCTGAGGTCTTTCTCCTTATCTGTGCTTTAACAATGTCAAGTTGATTTAACAGGAGTCCCATAGGAATTTCCTACTACAACTGACAACATTCACAAGATATATTCATTTGCGTCAGACCTTGGACAGATTCAACTTGAATCATTCAAAGCCACAACCAGCACTTCATTGAGATCCCATACTCCCAACGTTCCCAGAGCTCTATTCTATGATTCAACGTCATGGCGAGTGCACACTAAGGTTCATCGTCACGGCAGCTGCACACTAGGGTTTGTCGTCACGACGGCTGTCACAAATTTTTTTTTATATTGTCACACCCCTTCAGAGTGCCCACCCCCTGATCAACTACGTAACAGGGCTCCGCTGGCCGGCCCTTACACTAAGCCTGGCAGGCAGCTGGGTTACTCACATTTCACCCAGGACTCACATATTCCCCGTATCACCACCGTCCCGAAGGCACGGTCCTCCCACTGTGTGCCATACACACCCCCAGTGGGCCGCAGGTAATAAAAACACAAATAGCAGCTCCGATCAGACGTCGCCGTAGGTAGCCCTCTCCGATCAAAACTCCCCATAGGTTGCCTTCTTCACTTCGAATCCTCGTAGATAACTCTTTCAAATTCAAATTCTCCACAGAATCACTTTTCCCTGTGCCAGATTAATACTAGCAACCTCAGGATACCTGATACACATTTCAATGCCAATCTAGTACCACATCCTGGTACCACAGACCATATAGGTCATATCAACCTCCTTAGGACCAGCTTGACTATTGAGTCTGATCCTTGGATCACAATTCATCTTTCAAACCTTCAACCTCAGTTGAACCGGGAAATCACTTCCCTCTTTTCCACGGAGCATCACAACTCCAACACAAATCCAAATATCATGCCAGCCTAGGGCACACCGGTCCCCTAAGTCTTAAGGCCTTTAAACATACAAGCTCAGTATGACATCACTACATGTAACATCATACCACCTTAGGTTTTTCACCCAATATCTAGGTTAGTCACGATACCTAGAATCTCAATATCACACATCTAGGAAATCATTTTCCATAGTTCTCTAACCAGATGATGGGTCTGATTACCTCCACCTCTAGGTCTACACCTCAAATCCTCGGGTGAATCATACTGACTCACCATATCCACAACACAATTAATGTAGACACATAGCCCTTAAACTCATATATCCATAAATAGCAGGGACCATAATGTGTATACAACAACAAACAAAGTCATCTCCTATGACTTAAGGCAGCAACTACTGCCATTATCCTAGCAAATTCCTTACTTGCCAGGAACTGCAGCTCTGATACCAAAAATGTAACCCCCACCGTAATTATATCCGAAATACGTGATTAAAATGAAATAGAGACCAATAATAATCAAATAACATTTACTAACCTATCACATGACAGGATTTTCTCGAATACTTTTTGAAATCATTTACAAAATTGGTCTCATGTTCACATTTCAAATACAATTACTACGCGAAGATAAATCACATTCATATAAATATCAGAGTGCACAACTTAATCATCCCGGCAATCCTGGGCACATACGTTCCTTAAAGATACACAGGGTACAATTGCCCATTACAATTCTTCAAATGGGGATTACACAATCTCATCTCGGAGGAGTCCTAGCCGCTCCCTCCACGAGCCACTTGCCCTGTCTAAATTGTTGGTAGGGGAGAGTGAAATTCGAGGGAATCTCAGTAGGAAACAGATACCATAATGCATGCATGATAGATGCTATGTGTATGACATGTTAGCTTTATCTAGATGCATACCCCATAATGATATTTCTGCATGCTCAATGTTTCATACAACAAGACTATGGCCACAGCGAAAACAGAAACAGAGCTTCATTTATTCAAATATGCTCTACACAATCAAGTAAAGCAATCACATACATCACTACACAAGCAAAGATATCGAATACATGCAAGTAAGGTAAGTCCCCTACCTCTAGTCTTTTCTCCTCGATTTGCGTGCCAGCAACTCGGGGCTTCACATTCGATCCTACAATGTCAAATGTACTATTTAGATACTTCCATAGTGTTTCTGGGGGTTATATGAGGCTATATTGAAAATTTACTAAAATACCCCCGGGGACCCGGCCCGGCCCCGCCGTACCTGGTCCGGCTGTACTTTTCTTGAAATTTTGACATGGGCTATTCTAATATATTTTTGCCCAAGGAATCCATTTCCGGACTCGGAATTATCAAATTCAATGTCAATTACAAAATTACCCTTGACAGCCCTACTTTAAGGGTTTCAGGGGCGTTTTCGTAATTATGCTTTTTCGGCCTTTTCCGAAAAAGTGCCCAACTGTAACCCCACCTAATTTTTACTCCTGAACTCAATGGAATCATCAAATCATTGAAAATCCAACTCTAAGACCCATTTATAGCCTTGGCCGAAATATACATGTACTCCGGGAAAAATTGGGGTTTTTCGGTTTCGGCTCCGTAAACGCGTTCCTTTCTACTCCTAACCACTTTATTGACTATTCCATTAGGTTACAACTACCATTTAGTACCAATTTGGGCAGCATAACAGCCCCACACACCCATTTTCCATTTCTGAAACCAATGACAATCCGGCAAAATTTCACCGATTAAATTGTCCACAACAACCAGAATAGTCAATACACAAGAGTTTGGAAGTTACCTCAAGCTCCCACTAGCTTTTCCTTGTCTTGGCTGAAACCCTAGCTGTTTTAACACCAAAGGAAGAGCTTCCAAACCTTAAAGAACATAAAGGAGTAGCTTAGGATCGGAGTTATACGCGTTAGGAGCTAGATCATCAGAGAAATCGGCTTACCTTACGAGTTCTCTTCCTCTTCTCTCTCTAAAACTCCCTCTCTCTCTTTCTCCATGGTGCTGCACGGTTTTTGGCTGATGGAGGAAGATGATGATGACTTTATAACATTTAGCTTATGTCATCTTTAATTATGATGATGTCATAATTCCCAAAATTGGAATTTTCGGATTTTCTAGCAGATTTTCTGCCCAAACTTTGAAAAATCATAACTAATTCTAGAAACCTCAAAATGAGGTGATTCCAAAGCCAAATGAAAGATATTTAAGTCCTCTTCATAGGAAAAATATTTTCCATTACTAAAAATCACCACACAATTCCAGAATTACATAAAACCCATCACTGCCCCAAAACAGAGTTCAGTTTCTATCCCAAACTTTGGACAGTCATATCTCCCAGTTCCCAAAACGAAATGGCACAAATTATATGTCCATTTTGAATCTTGAGATATGAACTATAAGACGGGAAAGTTTCATAATTTTTAGACACCATTTGGTCATTCAGAACGTTCACACAAACGGACAGACCAGAATAGAGTTTCACTGGACAGCATTTCCAGTTTTGCAACCAATGTGTCCAATCCAATTTAAAACAATTCCAATGATTAAATACCACAACATGACATCATTTCCATCACAATACCCCATTCAATTCTTTCCTCTATTCTAAGTCAATTTGGATGTTAATCCACAATTGAACTCAAATACAGGGTTTTGGCATTGCTCATAACACAATCGACTACAATCCTCTTTATATTCTCTAAAAGGGTTCATTAATCACTAACCACGTCAACTTTTGTAGTCATTAACCCCTAATCACAATTTGGGATCTTGCTAAACCGGGGCTTCCCAACCCACTAATCTCAGGCTTATTCTCTAGCCTCGAGTCTCAAAATTCGGGGTATTACATCCGTCCTTCTTTCAACAAACAATACAAAAGCTTACATAGAGAGACATTAGGTTGTATGAACCCTTTCTCCATAAGTTCTTCAATTTGTTTCTTCAGCTCTATGATATAAAGGATAAGGTACTACCTATTAGCCTTTCCAAGTTTTGATCTTGTTCCTAGCCTTTTGGGCGTCCTAGGAAAATATCAAATCCTATAAGTTAGAATTCAAGAACAGGCGAGTTATTACTTATCCCAATTCTTTGATAACTCAAACAATTAGGTTGGTTATCTTTAAGACTAGTGCATCATGCCATATGAGTAGTTAAGCTGTCTACACTAGCCTCTAGTACTCAACTTTACCCTTGGAACTTAAGCTTATTACAACTTACACTAAGTATCTCATTTTTGCAAGATAAGCCTATGCTACTAGAATCTTCACCTAACTTTGAAAATTCATAACTTTGACCATAAATCTCCAATTAGGGTGGTTCAAAGTCTTATGTGACCCTCTTTAAGTCTATTTTAAGGGAAAAATACCCCTTACTTCCTATTAAAAACATACAGTTCCAGAAACCTCAATCAATTTTCACTGCCACAAACATCATTCCAGATTGAATGCCTAACTTTAATCAACCATAACTCGTAACGTATTGACCCAACTACCACGTATTATATATCAAATTAAAGCTTAGAATATCTAATATTATTCTAAAGTGCTTTATGTCCGTTAGATAACTTTTGATTAATAAAAAACAAGCTATAAACAACCTGCCTTGAATCTGGTAGCATTTAACTTAAGAAACATCAAATTTCAATTTCAAGGTTTCTTATCCAATTCATACAAAATCACAACTATGAGCTATCCCCACATAAATTTTTATGTAGAGTCCATTGGTGTCCTTAAATTCACCAAAATCACATTCCTTCTTCTTGCCCTGCATCTGGCTAAAACACACTAACCAAACCAACAATCAACAAGTTTGTAATTTTGCCACTAATCTAGTATAGAATTATCATTAAACATCATATATCATCATTTGTATGATCATAGCTATATGAAACCCTATAAACCCCATATTGACTGAAACTAGGGCAGCCAAGAAAATTCATAATACTCAACCAAGCCACAAGATGTTTGGTTCAAATTAAGTCTTAGACTTACCTCTTTCACTTTCTAAGGCTTGTTTTTTGTTTCTCCAAATTTGGCAGCCCAAAGCACCTCACCTTGAGGAAAAACACCACAAGATTGTAGATCTTAGTGAGGTGAACAATGTTTATGAAGGCACTTAATGCTAGATGTAATACCTGTCCCTATAGCCCTTTATATTACATTGCGAAAGCAATACCAGCTTAAGGGAAACATTACTTAGGCCCCAAAACCCAGACTTAATCTTTAATTCAAGGGGTCATTATTCATTAATTACCTGACTACTTAACTTTATTCATGGGGTTACTAACTTCTATCTATTCTTTATTATTAGAGTATTATTACAATGCTTCTCTGCTCATAAATAGGGAATTTATTACCCGACCCAAAAACGTTAAATGATTACATCATTTACAAATGAAACTAATCTTCCAATCTCTTTCGTAATTCCCTCTTGCGCGTCTTCTTAAATTACTCCTCTGTACTTCATCACCCTTGTATGATGATCTATAGGATTGTCTGTTTTCCGATAGCTTAATGATATTTATTGTAGAAGTCCTCCCATAGCTCCTGATCTTCACCTGGAGATTACTTTGTCTTAACTATCTGTGGCTTGTTTTCCTGACACTGATTAGCCTACCGATGATTCTATTCTAGGTTGAGGCCTATACTCTGGCCTTACTCAAACCCACTCTCTTGGTGTTCGTGTCATCCTTACTACCCTCAGACCGGTACATTGATATTGGCTACCTTAGGGTATTCGTTGTTTCTCCGAGGCTAGTTCACAAAGATATTCCCTTATATATATATATATATATATCTATCATTGTATAATTAAGACCATATCAATATACTATTCTATGTCTAGAACTTCTTGCTCTAACAAAGCCTCTTGGGCTCTGCTCTACTAGAACCACTTGTTCTCTGATAGTATTAAGCAATTTTCATTCAATATTGGCATTCAACAATCAATGTGCAATATAAACCGCTGGCATACTTTACTCAATTAACTTGTCCCATGCTTTGTGACATAGTTGGGTGGAACCTTTCTACCACCAAATGGCACCGTATATGTGTCCTTTACACATTTACACTGACACTTTAATCACATTGCCTACAAATACCGAGCCCTCTGCCCGATAGGGCCAAAACACATAATCCCTAAGAGTCTTTCTATCTCTAATCATTCTTCGAACTCTTCCCAGACTGGGCTTAGTCGTCTGCCTGATATAAGCTTATCCTCAAGTCTCTAGGCCTAAAATTTGGAATATTACATAAAGAGGTGATTTAGAAAGTGAAAATGAGACAAGAAGCCTTGCCTAGCTCTTATACTTCAATTTTTTCTCTTTCTCTTTCCTTTTCCTTTTTCCACTTCTTTTATCTCTTTTTTCCTTGCCTTGGCTGACTTTTTTAGTACGTAATGGAGTGTAATATTATTTGATTCATTAATCTTCAGCTAGGTTATTCACTTGGCCGGAAATGAGCCTAAGAGAACAAGAAAGGTAATGTGTCAATTTGTGATGGCTTCTTGAAAAAGGCATGCTAATTAATTAACCTAAGTTAGTTTGGTTAAATCAACTTCACTCTTCCTTCTCTCTTATTGCCTTAGCCTCCATTTTGAATGCCAAAATAAGGGAAATTTGTTGACCAATTTCTCTCTTGAAGGCTTATTTTTTGGTCAACTTTCCAAGTTGAATCAAAATGCAAGACTTGTTGACATTTCTTCCTTTCTTCTTTCCTTTCTTTTTGACTTAGTCTATGGATATACACTTGCTTTGATTTAATTCTCCCTCTCTCTCTCTCCCCTCCCCCTCCCCCCTTGGGCATATTGAATTGCCTTAAGAAAAAGGAGGCAGAATGTTGACTAATTGATCTTATATGTATAGGTTCATTTTGACCTTGGTCTTCCTTAAAGAGTTTGACACTTTGACTAATTCTTTTCATCTTCCCTTTTTTCCCTTCTTTAGCTATTCCCTGAAGAGATGAGAGTTAATTTGCTTTTTGATCCTCATGATTACTCTTGCTTTTCAAGAGAAAATCCTATTCCTTCATTTTGATTTCCGATTTTAACCTCAAGATCCAATGGTAAATGTCACTTTTGCCCTTAATTATGGAAATATTGATTACTTTGCTAGTAGGTCTTCCTTTTGTTTTGTTTTTCCTCTCTCAAGGCGCCATTCCCTCTTCTTTTGATCCAAGTTAGGTTTTATATCATACTTAACACAACTTAAAGGAATTAGGTACTTTCCTTCAATGAATTAAAACTAAATCCCTTACTAAATTCACAAAGTAGTTTCTAACACTATTTCACTTTCTCTTTAGGACGTTTAGCCCTTGAATAATTGTTGGGATATTAACCCACTAGTTCAATGAGAAGTAGTGACACCCCACTAGTTCAACGAGGGGAAAAGACCCATTGTTTAGGCATGTGTTCTGTGAATTTTGGCCAGCCCTCATCACATGACTAGTGAGCTTTTTAGTGGTGTGTAACATGGATAGTTGCTTAGCCTATAGGTCAAGTCGGCAGAAATAAGGCGGTTCGATTGGATTGATGGGAGGCAACTTGGGAATTGTTATACAGACTTTGTTACATATAATTCCTGATATGGAATTTGTGATATGAAATTGTGATATAGAAATTGTGGTATAGAATTTGTGATACAAAATTTGTGAATCGGAATTCTTGATATGGAATTTGTAATACAGAATTATGATATAGAAACTGTGATATAGAAATTATGATACAGAATTTGTGATGTTGAACTTGTGATATGGACATTGTGATACAGAATTTGTGATGTTGAAATTGTGATATGGAAATTGTGATATGAAATTTGTGACACAATGATTGTATGATTCATGAATTATATCACTGAAACTTTGTTTTATAAAATTGTTCCACTTAGCACCTCAAGAGCACATATTAGCATGTGTAATGAGTTGGATAGCTGATTACTGAGACTTTTGTCTCACCCCATTGATTTAACATTTTTCAGGTAATAGTTCTTCTGCTAGTCAATTAGGGAAAGCTCTAGATGCTTGATTGTTATGATCATCTTTGTACCAAATGGATTTAGAGTTATTAGGTAGTAGGTAGGGGATGTCTATTAATGGTGGTGATGTTAAAAGGGGGAAAAAGTTCATCAAGAAACTTATTATGACTAATGAAAAAGGATACCTGAAAGTATCGAGGAATATATAAATTTATTGAACGATTTATTTATTTGTGTATTAGAGTCTTAGGGGGAATCGATAGAACCTTGAAAATAATTTTTCTTAGGATACTTGTGTTTGGGGAGGTGGAAATGTAGATAGAACTACTGTTAAGCAATATATGTTGTCAAGAATTTGAAATATGAACACAAGAAATTTCTTTAAAGTGTTACTGGTAGTTTCAAAATCTATACTTTTTCTAAGAGAAGAATCTCTAACAAATTATAATTTTGTAAGTAATGTATTGCAGGAAAGTGCCTTTTCATTACATTGAGTTTTTGAAATTTTGTGAACTCAAGGTATTGTTAGGAATTTACTTCTTGTTTTGATCCAGTTAGAAAATTTTTTCGTGAAATACTAAAAATCTTGTTTGAGAAATAGATGTTTTATGAAAGATTTTTGAATAGTGGTTTACAAAATGGAAAAGACTTTGAAATTTATGTTTTATGCTCTACAGATTTTTTGCATTTTCAAAGTTGTTTAGCTATTATCATTCCATGATATAGTTACAAATATTTTTCCATGAAGCACAAAAACACAAAGAGAAAGAGAGGCTCTTTTGAAAAATTTTGAAATGTGAAAGTGTAATATACTGAATTGTAATGAAGAATTAATAACTTCAAGGTGATGTAATTAATGTTAATTAAATACTTTTGAAGTAAATAATGTGATTTATGGTGCAAAGGTGTTTGTTGATGGTTTAGTAAGCATTATGTCTATCAGGGGCAAAACGGTAAATTTATCGACTGATTGGTCAGTTACCGAAGAGGTGACTTATTGGTAATTGACACCAATGGTTAGGATTGTGTTTAAGAAAATTTGGTAGTGCTTGTGCATGTGTTATATGAATTTATAGAAGGAAGGATGAGATGGTGCCATATGGTCAAATGAGAGCCATTGGATTTGAAGTCAAAAAGTCAAATGATTTTCCCTCTCTCTTCCCTTGTCAAGTCGGTGGTGTGTGTATGTGTGAAGGGAAAATCTCATCATCATCCTCTCACTCTCTCATCTCTCTCCTCACTTCCATTTCCGTCCCAAGCTAACCAAGAAAGAGAAAGAGAAAATCTTGGTTTTAGGTGAGTGAATGCCTTCAAATGCTTATATTATGTCTATTAAAGTTGTTCATGGTGTTGAGGGCTTCCTTACCATGCTTTCAGAATTTTGAAAAGTGGTGTTTGGTAGTTGAACGAATTTAAAAGTTGGTGGAATTAAGGTTTTGATTTCAGTAAGCTTAAGAGGTAAGCTTTTGATGAATTTTAGTATATATGTCATGATTTTTGGTTAAGCTTAGTAAATTCTGAAATTTTGTCCTGATTTCATGAGAATTGAATAATGAAAGAGTTTGGTATGGGAATATGTAGGAAATGGTGTTAAGATGTGTTATAATGTCATTAAGCTTGATTTGAGGTTGAGTAAGGAAGTTTGGCAAATTGTCGTTTTTGGTGATCTTGTTGTCTAGTGATGGGAATGTGTTGTTTGAGTTGAAATTAGGTTGTTTTGAGGTTACCAATAGGTTCCTTGTGTTAAAATAAGTGAGAATGAGTTTTTGGGCAAGCTTTAGAACCATTGATAGCAAATTGGTCAATTCTGGAAAACCTTATCAGTTACTGCGATCTGGCTTCTGATAAGCTTCACTCGAGTGAGGAGGGGTCTCACTCGAGTGCAGTATGAAATTCTGGGTATTTTGGTTAAGTCTTCAGGAAGAAACCGCGAGCATACTTCCTGACTTACGAGTGAGATATGATACCAGTCAAGTGAGTATGGGCATGCTTGAATGAGGGAGTCAGTTTAAGACTTGGGAGTTTATGGTTGCTCTCGGGTGGTTACTCGTTGTGTCTCACTTTTTGGTGATCAGTGCACTTGAGGTTATTGCACGAGTACATCTTCTTGTGCTCGAGTGAGTATGAGAAATATTTTGAGGTTTGCTCACGGGAAAACACTTTCTTTGTCTTACTCACTGGTGCTCGAGTGCAATTGGGGGTGTCACTCGAGTGAGACTTCCATCACTCAAGTGAGCTAGTCCAAAATCAGAAATTCTTCCTAGAAGGAGGGTCTTCGGGGTAGTTTCTCCCAACCCTTTAGGCATATGTTTAGACCTATAATAGTCACCTAAAGAGTTTAAATGATAACCAACTTAAAGTATTACAGAATTAAGAACTTGGAAAAGAGATTGATGGGTTGTCCCTAACTTGGTTTACAGGATCTGATATTTGCCGTCCTCGAGAGCCCACAGTATCGAAAAACATCAGGAAAGGACCAGGTAGTGACTCTCTCTCTTATACTATGTGTAATACACTGTATGTGTGTTGTATCATTGTCTTGTGATGATCTTTGATGCTGCTGCGGTTACAGCTGGTGATAGCTGTCGTTATACAGTGAAAGCTGTCGTTTATAGCGGAAGCTGTCATTTACAATGTAAGCTGTTGTTATTGTGATTACAGTGTAAGCTGTCGTGATTGAGATTACAGCGTAAGCTGTCATTATTATGATTACAGCGAGAGCTGTCGCATTGTGTATATAGCTGTGAGTACTTTCGTTTGGGTAAAATCCATGTATCTTTGTGTTGCTGCTTCTGTTGCTGTTTGTGATTTACGTACATGCTTTGTGTTTATGCATTGTGTGAGTGATTTGTTACTACTGGGATTCTCTCGAATCTCATTCTTTCCAATGACTAACATTTCAGATAGGGCAAGTGGCTCAAAAGAGAAGCGGGCAACCCGGAGCGATTAGGACCCTTAGGGGTATATTTGATTTTGGAGATGTTGGTTATCCATTTTGAACTTGGGATTAATGTGTATTTTGAGATGTAAATATTATTGTACTGGAGCTTGGTTATGTAATACCCTAGAGAGACTTACAAACACTTAGTTGATGTATGTATGGAACTCAGGGGTTGTCAGGGATTTGATTACACCCTCTGATATGAATGAATGTATATTAACTGCACAGGTAATTATATTCGAACATTGAAATTGAGACCAGGATAGGAAAAAGGTTTTGAAAGAATTTTTGTGAAAATCCTACTGTAAGGTAGGAAGTAAAAATGAGTTTAAATAATCCAATGGTCTCTAATCTGATTTAATTATATGTTATCAAGTTATAATTACGTGTTTAAAGTTAGGGGGTTACATTTTGGTATCAGAGCTGTAGTTCCTGGCAGGGGTAGAGTTTTCTAGGATAGATTCCTTAGTTGGCTTTAGGGATAGAAGATCATCTATGAATGATTGTTGCTTATGCACATGTATGTTCTATTGATATGGATATATATATATATATATGAGTCTTGTGAATATATGTGCATACTATCTCTGCTAAATTAATGGGGTAAGTTGTTTGTAGAATGAAGAAAACTAGAGGACGCCCCAATATTCTGCGTGTAGACCCAGAGGTGGAGGCCGTCAATGAAAACCCACCAGATCCTTTGCAGGAATTAATGGGTCTAATCAAAGATCAGCGAGATATGATCACTGAGTTAAGAGAAGAGCTCAGAGTGGAGAAAGGAAAGAATAAAGCAGATCAAGGTCTATCGGTTAAGGAGGAAACCCAGGAAGGGACTTATAAAGAAGAGACTACCGAAGGATCAGCACGACCACTAAAATCTCCACCTCATGCTATTCTGAATCAAGAATCACATGGGGTGCCGATAGAGAGGATATGGATCTTCAGTTTTGGGTTACTAGATTCTACAAGCACCTGCCTCTAGCGTTCAGAGGGAGGTTTAATCCTCAAGTAGCCAAAGATTGGTTGAACAGGCTAGAGAAAATATTTGAGGTTCTTGGGTGCCCAGATGAGGTGAAGCCACGTTTGGCAATTTACAAGCTCGAGGGGGACATAGATCATTGGTGGTGGAATATTGCCCTAACATTGAAGAGCAAAGAGATGCCATTGACTTCAGAATTGTTTCAACAAGAATTCAACAAAAAGTATATTCCCAAATCAGTGAGACTCGAGAAGGAAACGGAATTCCTGAATATCAAACAAGGGGACATAGAGAGCTTTGATGATTACTTATCCCATTTTATTTGGTTGTCTAGGTATTCCTCCTACCTTCGGTACAAGGATGATGAAGAATAGAGTTCCGATATGCTCATTCATGGCCTGAGGTGAGAGTTGAGGAAACGGCTAGCTACCCACCAATTTACTAAGTTCAACAAGGCGGTTGAACAGTATAGGATTACAGAGAATAATTTGAGAGAGCTGTATCCTGCCAGAACTACTAGTCATCGCAATGAACCCAGTAAGGGTGCTACCTCACAGAAGTGAAAGGGGCAAGGATCTTCATCTGGGAGTGGTAAAAAGCCCTACCAGTCTGGGAGCCGTGATCAGTAAAGAATTTCTTTTACATCGTGGATATGTCGTTGTTGTAATCTACCACATCATGGTAAAACTTGTGACGGCAAAATAATATGCTTCAATTGTAAGTGTATAGGGCATACAACTGCTGAATACAAAGAGCCATGACCAGATCAGAAACCAAAGACACAGGGTCGCTTATTCGCTATGACCCACGAGGAGGCTCGTAAATCTCCTGGGCTGATACAAGGTAAAATTCTTCTTAATGGCTATATGTTGCAAGTTTTGATTGACTCAGGTGCAAGTCACTCCTTCATTGCCTATGATTGCATGAAGTGCCTAGGATTGCATGTGCACAAATTGCCATTTGATCTGGTAGTGTCAACTCCAGTGGGTGTTAAGGCCTTGACCACAGAAGCTTGATTGAGTTGTGTCATAACTGTGGAAGGGCACCAATCTATTGTAGATTTGATATGTCTGCCACTTTACCAATTGGAAGTCATTTTGGGTTTTGATTGGTTAACAGTAAATAATGTATTGCTTGATTGTGGGAACAAAAGGATAGCATATCCTGCTTCTCAGAGGGCTGAAGTTGTGGATGCTAGTATGAATTTTCTTTCTACGGCCAAAGCTGAAAAGTATCTTGAAAAGGATTGCCAGGGGTATATGGTGTTTTTCTCTGTTCAAGGAGAAACCGGTGAGATTTTGAGTAATATATCCTGGTAAATGAATTCCCTGATGTAACACCCCGAATTTCGAGACTCGAGGCTAGAGAATAAGCTTAAGATTAGTGGATTGCTAAGCCCCAGTTTAGCAAGATCCCAAATTGTGATTGGGGGTTAATGACTACAAAAGTGGACGTGGTGAGTGATCAATGAACCCTTTTAGAGAATATAAAGTGGATTGCAGTCGCTTGTGTTATGAGCAACACCAAAACCCTGTATTTGAGTTCAATTGTGGATTAACATCCAAATTGACTTAGAATAGAGGGAGGAATTGGATGGGAGTATATAGATTTGGATGTGTATATAAGTATGTGGATGAGGATTTGCTATGTATTTGAGAAGACTTTGTGTAATCCCCATATGAGGGCTTGTATGGGCGAATGTGCTCTATAAAGCTTGAGTTAATATATGGAAACCGGGATTGCCGGGATTATTGTTGTGTACTCTGATTTGTTATGAATGTGATATTCCGCGTAGTAATTGTATTCGAAAATGTGATTCTGAGACCAAGTTTATAAATGATTTCGAAAGGTGTTTGTGAAAACCCCGTCTGGTAGATGGGTTAGTAATTGTTATTTGATTATTATTGGTCTCTATTTCATTTTAATCGCGTATTTCGGATATAATTACGGAGGGGGTTACATTTTTGGTATCAGAGCTGCAGTTCCTGGCAAGTAAAGGATTTGCTAGGATAGTGGCAGTAGTTGCTGCCTTAAGTCATAGAGAATGGCTTTGTTTGTTGTGGTATACACATTATGGTCCCTGCTGGTTGTGGATATATGTGATTTATGGACTGTGTATACATTATTTGTGTTGTGGATATGGTGAGTCAGTATGATTCACCCGAGAATTAGATGTGTAGATTCAGAGGTGGAGGTAATCAGACCCATCGTCTGATTAGAGAACTAAGGAAAATGATTTCCCAGGAATGTGATATTGAGCTTCTAGGTGTTATGTCTAACCTAGATGTTGGGTAAGTAACCCAAGGTGGTATGATGTTACATGTAGTGATGTCATACTGAGCTTATATGTTTAAAGGCCTTAAGACCTAGGGGCTGAGGTGCCTTAGGCTGGCAGAGATATTTGAGTTTATGCTGAAGTGGATGATGCTCCATGGATTGGAGGGAAGTGATTTCCCGGTTCAACTGAGGTTGAAGGTTTGATAGATGAATTGTGATCCAAGGATCAGACTCAATAGTCAAGCTGGTCCTTAGGAGGTTGGTATGACCTATATGGTCCGTGGTACCAGGGTATGGTACTAGATTGAAATTGAAATGTGTATCAGGTATCCTGAGGTTGCTAGCATTAATCTAGCACAGGCAAAAGTGATTCTGCAGAGAGTTTGAATTTGAAAGAGTTACCTACAAGGATTCAGAGCAGAAAAGGCAACCTACGGGGAGTTTTGATCGGAGAGGGCTACCTACGGTGACGTCTGACCGGAGCGGCTGTTTGTGAATTTATCACCTGCGGCCACTGGGGGTGTGTATGGCACACAGTGGGAGGACCGTGCCTTCGGGGCGGTGGAAATACGGGGGATATGTGTGAGTCCTGGGTGGTGGGTTAGCCCATGAGGGGTGAGACCAGCCAGCTCAGCCACCTGGCAGCCCCATGTACGTGAGCGGGGTGGGCACCGGCGCGGGGCATCCCTTGAGGGGGGTAAAACCGGGGTGTGACTATATTTGTGAAAGCCTCCATGACGACAAACCCTAGTGTGCAGCTGCCATGATAACGAACCGTGGAGAGCAATAGCCGTGACGATGAACCCTAGAGTGGAGCCGTCGTGACGACGAACCTTAGTGTGCACTCGCCATGACGTTGAATTGTAGAATAGAGCTCTGGGAACGTTGGGAGTATAGGATCTCAACGATGTGTTGGTTATGGCTCTGAATGATTCGAATTGAATTGAGCCAAGGTCTGGCACAGATTATGTGTGTGGATAGGGGTAGTAAGAGATTCCTATGGGACTCCTATTGAGTCACTTTGACATTGTGAAGGCACAGATGAGGATAAAGACCTCAGAGTGTGTAGCGGAAGCATAGTGAATGTGATGTTTGAGGATTGTGTTGAGTAGAAGCTCGAATTTGCAGAAAGTGCAATGCGTTAGTGATGGCTTCGGGAGGTAAAACTTCGGGGTCAAGCTGTATTGTGAAAAGGGGGAGTCTTGAAGGATCCCAGTACGTGAAAAGAGTTCAAGATGTTGAAGGTGAAGTTGTTAATATGCCTGGTTCCAACTTGTTGCAATTGTGCATTGTGAGTCTCTTACCTGCGGCTGCATGGGGTGATTCCTATGCGGAGGACCGTGCCTTTGGGGCGGTAGTTTACGGGGGACAGGCCATTTGTGTAGGTCGATGGGCCAGTTGTGGAAGCCGGATAGCTGTATGAGCTATAAGGCTATGTGTATGCACTGCCACGCCAATAGTCCCTGAGTAGCTAATAACAGTTCGGGTAAAGACTGTGCTCTTCCCGGCGGAGAAAGGGGATGAGGGTGGAGTGTGATGTGGAAGCCGAAAGGCTATGTGTGAGCACTGCTACGCCAATAGTCCCTGAGTAGCTAGCAACGGTTCGGGTTAGACTGTGTGTCTTCCCGGCGGAGAAAGGGGATGAGGGTAGGGTGTGATTATGGATCTACTATTGTGAGCCAGAATGGCTATATGTGTGCACTGCCACGTCAATAGTCCCTGAGTAGCTAACAACGGTTCGGGTAAAGACTGTGTGTCTTCCTGGCGGAGAAAGGGGATGAGAGTGGAGTGTGATTGTGAATCTGTGACAATTGTGGATAAGCTGGGACTGAGGTATAGTTGTCTAGTAGAGTAGAGCTAATTCAGCTGATGGCTAATTCAACTACATGATCGGGGGTTCTCTATTTTGAGGGCACTACCCCGGCATGGCCAACCTGGCTAGCCACCACGTTGGTTGCACTGGTGTTAACCCAAGGCCGAAAGGCGGTGCGTAAAACTAGAATCTGCAATGTATGTTTGATAAGGAAATGGATTTTCTTGTGAGTCCTGGGTGAAATGTGAGTAACCCAGCCACTGTCGCGGGGCATCCCCAGCGGGGGGTAAAACCGGGGTGGGCACCACCGGCACGGGGCATCCCTAGAGGGGGTAAAACCGGGGTAGGTGTGACAATAATTGAGTAACCCAGCCACCGTCGCGGGGCATCCCCAGTGGGGGGTAAAACCGGGGTGGGCACCACCGGCACGGGGCATCCCTAGAGGGGGTAAAACCGGGGTGGGTGTGACAATAAAAGGCGCCTGGATAGAAGAGATTGAGACTCTAGGTGGGCCATTATGGTAGGGTGCTTCGGATAGAAGAGATTGAGATTCCGGAGTGACTTGATGCGATTGTGGTTGATACCAAAAGTCCCGGTTACCACTAGTAGAGTTACTGGTGGGTGTACGGGTGAGGGTAAAGCTGTGAAAGTGGATATGGCAGAAGCTGAATGTTTGTGTATACAGCTGAGGCTGTTGTTTGATGTATTGAGGTTGTGATTGTTACTCCCGGAAGGGGTAACCAGATTGAGTTGAGCAGAGTGGTAGCCTATGCTGCCTAACTGCCAAAATCTTATGATATGGCTCATAAGTTAGAGCCTCCGGACATCGAGATGCACTAGCCACTCATGAATTGGGGGCTTGTGACGATTGTGGTTATGTGATGATGGTTTTGTGGCAATCGTACGTGGAGGCGATTGTATTTGTTTGACACCATGTGGTGATTATGTTTGTGCGGCAATCGTGAAATGGGCCGATTGCAATTTGTGGCAACTGAGTTGCATTCATTGTTTGAGATTCTTGCGAGAATCGGATTTGTTGATTATCAGTTGTGTGTGGGTGATCTAAAGGAGACCATCCAATGTGACATGAATTGTGAAACGGAAGTTGTCGTGAAGAAGCATCCGTAGTTTATGGATTAAGTGGTATGACAAATTTCGAGGACGAAATTTATTGAACGGGGGGAGAAATGTAACACCCCGAATTTCGAGACTCGAGGCTAGAGAATAAGCTTAAGATTAGTGGATTGCTAAGCCCCAGTTTAGCAAGATCCCAAATTGTGATTGGGGGTTAATGACTACAAAAGTGGACGTGGTGAGTGATCAATGAACCCTTTTAGAGAATATAAAGTGGATTGCAGTCGCTTGTGTTATGAGCAACACCAAAACCCTGTATTTGAGTTCAATTGTGGATTAACATCCAAATTGACTTAGAATAGAGGGAGGAATTGGATGGGAGTATATAGATTTGGATGTGTATATAAGTATGTGGATGAGGATTTGCTATGTATTTGAGAAGACTTTGTGTAATCCCCATATGAGGGCTTGTATGGGCGAATGTGCTCTATAAAGCTTGAGTTAATATATGGAAACCGGGATTGCCGGGATTATTGTTGTGTACTCTGATTTGTTATGAATGTGATATTCCGCGTAGTAATTGTATTCGAAAATGTGATTCTGAGACCAAGTTTATAAATGATTTCGAAAGGTGTTTGTGAAAACCCCGTCTGGTAGATGGGTTAGTAATTGTTATTTGATTATTATTGGTCTCTATTTCATTTTAATCGCGTATTTCGGATATAATTACGGAGGGGGTTACACCTGAGGTATTTCTGAATGATCTTAGCTGATTACCTCTAGAAAGGGAAGTTCAGTTTCCTATTAACCTTGTGGCTAGAGCTGGTTCGATATCTAAGGCCCCATACCGTATGGCCCCAAACAAAATGGCAGAGTTAAAGAAGCAGATTGAAGACTTGCTTGAGAAAGGGTTTATTAGACCCAGCGTGTCGCCTTAGGGAGCTCCAGTATTGTTTGTGAAGAAGAAAGATGGAAGCCTTCATTTGTATATTGATTATAGAGAATAGAACAAGATTACTATTAAGAATAAGTACCCTCTTCCCCGAATCGATGACCTTTTAGATCAACTCTCTGGTTCATGTGTGTTTTTAAAAATCGATCTAAGGTCAGGGTATCATCAGCTACGAGTGAAAGCAGAGGATGTTCTAAAGACTACTTTCAGGACCAGGTATGGTCATTATGAGTTCTTGGTGATGCCATTTGGGTTAACCAACGCACTTGCGGTTTTTATGGATTACATGAACCGTATCTTTTGACAATATCTGGATCAATTCGTTATGGTGTTTATCGATGATATTATGATATACTCCAAGAGTATGGAGTAGCATGAACATCATTTGAGAATTGTATTGAATACATTACTTGAGAAGCAACTCTACGCCAAATTAAGCAAGTGCGAGTTCTGGCTATCAGAAGTGAAATTCTTAAGCCATGTTATCTTGCAAGAAGGGGTCTCGGTAGATCCTAGTAAAGTGAAAGCAGTACTAGATTGGAAACGGCCAGAAACTGTTGCAGAGGTATGCAGGTTTCTGGGTCTTGCTGGTTACTACCGGAGATTCATTCAGAATTTCTCACGAATTACTTTGCCTATGACCAAGCTCACGAGAAAGGATCAGCCGTTTGTGTGGGATGAGAAATGTGAAGATTGTTTCGTGGAGCTGAAGGAGAGGTTGACTACGGCACCAGTATTGATTTTGCCTGATCCCAGTGTGACATATGTTGTGTACTCTGATACTAGTGGGCAGGGATTATGATGTGCCCTTATACAGCAAGGACGTGTGGTGGCCTACACCTCTCGACAGCTCAGACCTTATGAAATGAATTATCCTACACATGATCTGGAGCTTGCGGCTATTGTGTTTGCCTTGAAAATTTGGAGGCATTATTTGTATGGTATTATGGTAGAACTATACTGCGATCACAAGAGTCTCAAGTATTTGTATAATAAAAAAGAATTAAATATGAGACAGTGCCGCAAGATAGAATTACTTAAAGACTACAACCTGGAAATAAGATATCATCCGGGTAATGCAAATGTAGTCGCTGATGCTCTTAGTCGGAAGACTATGCTTGTGGCAGCTATGATGATACAAGAGGGGAAATTGATTGAAGATTTTCGCAATTTGAATTTGACAAACAAGATCATTTGTGCCAATTACATTGTTTTTCAAGAGGAAAGTGATCTAAGGGCTGAGATTGAAGAAGCTCAGAGGCAAGATGGCTGGATACAGCACAATCTGGCTCGAATCGAATGGGGAGAAGTTCTGGGCTATGACCTATTACCTCGTGGATTAGTTCACTATCAGAAAAGAGTCTGCGTTCCACTTAAGTCAGAATTGAGGCAGAAGATTCTAGATGAGGCTCACAAGAGCTGATATACTCTTCATCCTGGTATGACCAAAATGTACCATAATCTGAAATCGGTGTATTGGTGGCCGGGTTTGAAAAGTGATGTGACCAAATATGTAGCAAGGTGTCTCACTTGCCAGAAGGTAAAGATTGAGCACCAGAGACTGCCTGGTTTACTTCAGAGTCCTGAAATTCTGGAATGGACATAGGAAAGTATGACCATGGACCTTGTGGTGGGATTGCTCAGGATCAGGAATTATGATGCAATATGGGTCATTGTGGATCGGCTAATGAAGTCAGCCCACTTCATACCAATCAATGCTAGTTACTCTCCAGACAAGCTAGCAGAGATTTACATTAGTGAGATTGTGAAGCTCCATGGTACATCGAGGAATATCATTTCCGATCGAGATCCTTGATTCACTTCAAGATTCTGGAGAGCATTACATGAGGCACTGGGTACTCAACTGAGATTCAGCACGGCTTATGATCCTCAAACGAATGGACATTCAGAGAGGACAATCTAGACCCTGGAAGATATGTTACGGGCGTGTGTTCTTGACTTTAAAGGAAGTTGGGATCGCTTTCTTCCACTTGCTGAGTTCGCCTACAACAATAGTTATCATGTGAGTATCCAGATGGCTCCGTATGAAGCGTTGTACGGAAGGAGGTGCCAATCGCCTTTGTGTTGGAACGAGTTATCAGAAAGGAAGTTGTATGGACCAGATCTTGTTGATCAAACTTCAGCTCAGATTCGGATTATTTGTAAGACGTTGCTTGCAACGCAGAGTCGACAGAAAAGCTACGCTGACAAGAGAAGACGGCTTCTAGAGTTTGAGGTGGGAGATCATATTTTTCTGAGAGTATTACCAGTTACGGGCGTTGGGCGAGCTATCAAGAGGAAGAAGCTGAGCTCGAGATACATAGGTCCTTTTAAAATCCTTGAGAGGATTGGGCCTGTGGCTTCCCAAGTAGCCCTACCCCCGAGCTTGAGCAAGCTCCATGACGTATTCCATATTTCTCAACTAAAGAAGTACCAACGGGATCCTTCTCACATTATTGAGTATGAGGAAGTCAAGCTACAAGACTATTCACATATGCGGTGGAGCCAGAGCAAACCATTGACCGAGAGGAGCAACGGCTCAGACACCGAAGCATTCCATATGTGAAGGTGATCTAGAAGGGAATGACTCAAAGGGAGGCAACTTGGGAAATGTAGGAAGATATGCGAAGATGGTATCCGGAGTTTATGACTCAAGTTAGGTGACAATTTTGAGGATGAAATTTAATTTTCGGGGGGAGAATTGTAATATCCTGAATTGTAATGAAGGATTAATAACTTCAAAGTGATGTAATTAATGTTAATTAAATACTTTTGAAGTAAATAATGTGATTTATGGTGCAAAGGTGTTTGTTGATGGTTTAGTAAGCATTATGTCTATCAGGGGCAAAACAGTAAATTTATCGACTGATTGGTCAGTTACCGAAGAGGTGACTTATTGGTAATTGACACCAATGGTTAGGATTGTGTTTAAGAAAACTTCGTAGTGCTTGTGCATGTGTTATATGAATTTATAGAAGGAAGGATGAAATGGTGCCATGTGGTCAAATGAGAGCTATTGGATTTGAAGTCAAAAAGTTAAATGATTTTCCCTCTCTCTTCCCTTGTCAAGTCGGTGGTGTGTGTATGTGTGAAGGGAAAATCTCATCATCATCCTCTCACTCTCTCATCTCTCTCCTCACTTCCATTTCCGTCCCAAGCTAACCAAGAAAGAGAAAGAGAAAAGCTTGGTTTTAGGTGAGTGAATGCCTTCAAATGCTTATATTATGTGTATTAAAGTTGTTCATGGTGTTGAGGGCTTCCTTGCCATGCTTTCAGAATTTTGAAAAGTGGTGTTGGTAGTTGAACGAATTTGAAAGTTGGTGGAACTAAGGTTTTGATTTCAGCAAGCTTAAGAGGTAAGCTTTTGATGAATTTTGGTATATATGTCGTGATTTTTGGTTAAGCTTAGTAAATTCTGGAATTTTGTCCTGATTTCATGAGAATTGAATAATGAAAGAGTTTGGTATGGGAATGTGTAGGAAATGGTGTTAAGATGTGTTATAATGTCATTAAGTTTGATTTGAGGTTGAGTAAGGAAGTTTGGCAAATTGTGGTTTTTGGTGATCTTGTGGTCTAGTGATAGGAATGTGTTGTTTGAGTTGAAATTAGGTTGTTTTGAGGTTACCAATAGGTTCCTTTGTTAGAGCAAGCGTTTTACCCAAGAGGGGGGGTGAATTGGGTGATACTAAAATTTCGTTGCAAGTATAAAAACTTGACGGTGAATATAAAGCAATAAAGAGTAAGGAGAAATATCACCGAAGTGTACAACGTGAGTTATACTGGTTTGGCCAAAACCACTTTGACCTACATCCAATCCTCAGAGCTTCTCTGAGAGTTTCACTATAACTTCCAAGATTCAGTGGGTTCTTGGCACCTCAATACAAGCAAGTTCCTTCGCCTGGACACTCACTCCCCCTTACAAGTTGTAATCCAATCCCAACTCAAGGTTCCACAACCTCAAGTTACCTCAATAACAAATATTGAGTTTGAATGAAATATCTCTCTCACAGAGTGATTAAGAATCACTGAAGCATAGAATTACAAGTATAATGTAAAATAGAGTAATGATCTTGATAATGCGTTCGTGTGTGTGTTCTTGTTATATTTCTCTGTTTGGATGTTCCCATATATATAGATGTGTTGGTAGTGACCGTTGGAACATTTTCTTCTCGTCCGTTAGAGTGTACGCAGCCATTGTTGACTTTTCCAGTATTTGAAAAATATCCGTTTGCGGTAGGTGATATTTGAACGGTTCATTTGACTTTCCTTATTTGGTAAGATATCTTCATTGTTTATCTATGGATATCCTAAGAATACTAATACAATGAAAGGTTAATCATATAGGAAACAAATCAATGAACGTTGGAATAAATTCTCAAAATCTGAACTTGTATACTCGAGTAGTTACTCGATTATTCATTTAAGTTTACTCGAGTACATACTCGAGTATCATCGGGAAAACTTTGATTCACTGCAAGTCAATAAGCAAACATAACATTACTAGGGTAGTGCATGAAGTAAACAAAATTTCAAACCTTTGGAAATACCTGTTTGCTCGGGTATTTACTCGGGTATGGCACATTTTTCTTCATAGGTTACTCGAGTAGCAACTCTAGTAATCTTTCAAATAAACTTTAGGTTACTCGATGCTTTACCCCAGTAACGTTGGCAGAATTTCAAAGCCGAGAGCATTTCAAGTTTGATTACCTTGTTACTCGAGTGCTTACTCGAGTAAACATAAATTTTCTGCATAGCTTACTCGGGTAATGACTTGAAGTTCTCTTCCAACTAACTCTGCATACTCTTGTAGTGACTTGAAGTTTTTCTTCTAAATAACTCTACATACTCGAGTACTGACTTGAAGTGAAGTGTGAGAAAAGCATTTTATGTTATTCGAGTAATACCTTCAGGTTTTGACTTACCACAATGAGTTACTCGAGTAGCTCCTTGAGTAACACTGGCAGGGTTGAAAATGCCGAGAGCAACACATTTCTTGAAACAGAGTAACTCGAGTACAGATCCGAGTATCATTGGCAGGGTTGAAAATGTCGAGAGTAACTGGAAGTCTTTGACATGGTTACTCGAGTAAGGTTGGTAGGCTGAGAGCAACTGCTAATGATTTACCTGGTTCCTCGAGTAGCTACTCGAGTAACATTGGCAGGCCGAGAGCAACAAGAGATCATTTACCTTATTACTCGAGTACTTACTCGAGTAACGTTGGCAGGTTACTTGAAGGTCAACTCTGGTTACTTCAAGTTTCAGTCCATTACTCGAGTACCTACTCGAGTAACCCTTTAGAAAACTTGCCAGTGATGAAGTTTCTCAGCTTTTTGTCTTGGCGTTTCTTCATTACTCCAGTGCTTACTTTAAGTGATGATTTTGCCATGTTATTGCTTTGTTTAAACTAATTTGTTTATCAAATCTCTTTCATACCATTCTTTGTTATCATCAAAACATGAGATCTAACATTCTCCCCATTTTTGATGATGACAAAACTTGGTGATTTTGAAGAAGGTTTTTGAAATTGAGTTCTTAAATAAGCACTTCTTGAACTCAATGATTATTTTGAAAAACTTTGTTAAGTGTAAATTCAAAGTGTTTTTGAAATCATAACATACACCTTGCATACATCACAAACTCATTAGTCCCATAATGTATTGTAATTAAAAATCTTAAATGAACTTGAAATGAAATCATAACTTAAAGAAACTTGCATTAAGCTTAAACATTACATTACAAGATGAAAAATAAGTTGAAAAGCTCCCTAAATCCCATGTACACCCATATACCCAAAATGACTCACAAACTTCCACAAAATCACTCTCAAGCTCTTCTACCCCTTTTTGTCTTCATCAATCAAGTGGAGGACTAGAAGGCTTGACCATAGAGATAGGTTTCACATGAAGAACCAAAGGGCGATCTGAATTCAGAGAATCAAAAGAAGAACTTGAAGATTCTGGTTTAGGAAGATTAAGTGGAGGGATATGGATGTTTTCTCTTAGAGGAAGAAGAGAGGGCTGATAGACAATCATAGTAGTGGTCTCAACCTTTTCAGTAGCACCTGGAGTAAGATGATCAGAGGATGATGGAGATATTTCCTCTGTATGGGTAGGAGATGGAATAGGTATAGGAAAAGGTTCAGGCTGGGGTTTGGGTAGGGAATCCTCAATAATGATATGGATGGTCTCATGGGTTTCAGGGTTATCCACTGAACATAGGATATCTTCGGGTCTTGGCTCAGGTGGACTAGAGACTGGAGGAATAAGTGGTTCAACCTCAGAGTGATGAAGGTCAGATGGGATGTTCTCTGGAGGTGGTGGTATATGCTCTGGGGATGGTATATGCTCTGGAGATGAAAAGGTCTCATGTGCAGAAGATGATGGACCGGCAGAAGGTCTGGGACCCAAAGAATCCAATCGTGCCAGAATCAACTTCAAGGTCTCACCCTGGGCACGTTGCTCAGCTAGCAACTCTTTGTGCCTCTTATCCATCCTCTCAACCAGCTCAGCCAACTTGTAATTCAAGTTGGTTATCAGCTCAGCATTTGTGTTGGCAATGTCCACATGGAATCCCTTGAGCATATTCTCCATAAAATGTTGGAGTGTATTGAGGAAAGAGGGTGTAGTGGTAGTGGCAGCTGGAGCCGACGACTGAGTTTCATCTATTTTGCTCGTATCAGTCTCGGTCTTCTTCTTCTTCTTAGCCCCAGACTCCAGAGGACCCTTGAGAGGAATATCAATGTTGAGCTTGCCAATTTGATTTCTCCCAACTGGAGTCAATATCTCAATATGCTCTTTGCTCTCCAAGTACCATATCTTATTTTCCTTCATAATGAGTGAAAAAATATGAGGATATGAGATAGGCGTAGTAGCTTTCCCATCTACTCTGTATCTCTTCATCTCAGAAAATATGTACTCCCCCAAATCTTTTTGTTCCTTCAGGAGTAAGGAAGCAAACCATCTAAAGTCCCTATCAAAATAGTGGGTATAATTGTTGGCCTTGTTCATAAGGGATCTAGAGTAGATATACCATAGAACCCTGTGATGATCACACATATCACTAGGTTTAAAATTCAAAGGGCCTACAAGCTTACCAGGTTTAAGGACAGTGAAAATTTGGTTTGAGTCAAGTTTGGAGTAAATGTCATCTGGTGGGTTCTCTATTCCTAACCACAGATTGATCCTAGAAGGTGAGATAAGTATTTTTTGGCCTCTAACAGTGGTAGTCATCTCTTCCTCTACAGAATTTCTATTGGGTTCATCTAGAATCTCAAGATTGCAGTAAAAGTGTGTGACTACTTTGGTGCAAAAAGGAAGTCTAATAGATAGCCAAGGCATAAATGGTTCTAGAAAGGGACTAAGATCATGCTTTAATACCTCTTGAAGTACTTTGAGATCCACATAGTGAGTCTTACAGAATTTTCTCCTGGAGAATTGAGTGAGGTACTTCTAGGACTCGTCTAGCTTGTTGACATTAAACCCCTTTGGAGGTTTGGTGATCTCCTCTTCTGGCAGTTCTGATTTCTTTGAAGATTGCCCCTTCTCAAGCCGATCAAGAATGCCAACCATTGCCTTAGCCACATTCACATCATATTTAGGCTTCTTGGCAGGTTTTGGCATAAAAGAGGGAGTTGAGGAATCAGAAATTGGAGGAGAAGGAGATTTGGCACTTTTGCCTCTCCCAGTAGAGGTGCTCTTCTTCGATTGAGCCCTTGTAACTACTAGCTCTTTGATAATAACACCTTTTGGTTTCGGTCGAGGTTGAGGTTTGAGTTGGATTTTTGCTTTTGACCTCGGTGTGAGTTTTCTTCTCTTTCTTGGAGGAGAAGAAAGAGGATCAGTGAGTTATGGAGATCCAGAAGAGTCTGTAGGAGTGAGATTTTTGGTTCTAACCATTTTGAATCAAAGAAAGCTTGAAATTTCAGAAAACAGAGGGATAAGTCGCGAGTTAGGGCTGGAAGAATCTGAACAAAATAGGAAGTTTTTGGAGCTGAAATTTGATGGGTTTTGACGGAAATCAAGTAATAAAGAGATTGTGGAAAGTTTTTCAGAAAGGACTGGGTGATTTACTCGAGGAGATTTTGTGGAAATGACCGATTTTGCGACAGATAAAGACCTAGAACCCGATGTTACTCGAGGCCTTACTAGAGTAAATATCATGTTTACTCGAGTCCATACTCGAGTGATCATACAGAAAATTTTCAAAATAATTCATTTAAATTGCGTACCTGGCATGAATAATATTGTAATTATCCATGTATGTTCCCTCGATCATTTTGTAGCCAATTTAGAGCAGATTTAAGTCGTTTCTCATCAAATTGGTGATTTGGACTTGCAGTTACTCGAGTCCTTACTCGAGTAAGCTTCAAGTTAACTCGAGGCTCGCCTCGGGTAACCTTTCATTTTCAGTTTGGACTGTTCAGTTCTCACCAATGAACTGTTTGATTCAAATTCCAAGAAACTTGATACGTTACTTCTAGTTTTGGAAGACCATTACTCGAGTAAAGTGCTCTTTTACTTCAAGTTGTTCCTCGGGTAATGCTTCACTGTCAGTCATTACTTGAAGTTGGTACTCCAGTAAAGGTGTCCTCTGATACCCTCTATTTTTATTTCTCAGAACAGAGTTTCAATCTTCCTGTAAAACAAGTTTCTACATACTCTGATGCTTAAATTAGTAATCATCAAAACATTATCAAATATCTTTGTCTAACATTATAAGAGACTGAAATAACTTACAATTCATTGGGATTTACCATTCCCAATTCTCTTCTAATGTATAGAAATTGATCTTTTGCAAGGGGTTTCGTGAATATATCAGCTAGTTGAAGATGAGTAGGGATGAATATCACTTTCACATCTTTCTTCTGGACATAATCTCTGATGAAGTAATGTCTGACATTGATATGCTTGGTTCTAGAATGTTGAACTGGATTCTTTGCCAAGCTTATCATACTGGTATTGTCACAATAGATTGGTATTTCTTTAAGATAAATACCAAGATCTTGCAGTTGTTTTAACCATATCACTTGTGCACAACAACTTGAGACTGCAACATATTCGGCTTCTGTTGATGAAAGAGACACTGTATTTTGTTTCTTGCTGAACTATGAGACAAGAGATCCTCCAAGAAATTGTCCTTGTCCACTGGTGCTCTTTCTGTCTGTTTTGTATCCTCCATGATCTGAATCTAAATATGCAACAAGATATTCACTTCTTCCTTTGGGATACCATAGACCTAATTCAGGTGCATCAGCAAGGTATCTAAAGATTCATTTGACAGTTTCGGCATGTGATTCCTTTGGTGCTGATTGATATCTTGCACATATGCCAACACTAAATTGAATGTCCGGTCTGCTTGCCGTGAGATACAGTAATGATCCAATCATTCCTCTGTATTTTGTGATGTTGTAGTCTTTCCTTTTGACATCAGCATCAAGCAATGTAGTTGAACTCATAGGTGTGTCCGTTCCATTTGCTTCATCCATTCCATACTTCTTCAACAACTCTTTCAAATACTTTATTTGAGATATGAAGATTCCATTCTTTCTTTGTTTAATTTGCAAACCAAGAAAGAAATTCAATTCTCCCATCATTAACATCTCAAACTCTCCCTGCATTATCTCAGAAAATTCCTTACATAGAGATTCATTAGTAACACCAAAAACAATATCATCAACATATATTTGAACAATTAAAATATAATCACGTTTTCATTTTATAAAAAGTGTTGTATCAACTTTTCCTCATACAAAGCCTTAATCAATAAGAAATTTACTGAGCCTTTCGTACCATGCTCTAGGAGCTTGTTTTAAACCATATAAAGCCTTTTTGAGTTTGAAAACATAGTCTGGTTTGGTTACATCTTCAAAACCTGAAGGTTGGTCTACGTAAACTTCTTCCATAATGTATCCATTTAGAAATGCACTCTTTACATCCATTTGATAGAGTTTGAATCCTTTGATGCAAGTAAAGGCTAAGAGTACGCATATAGCTTCAAATCTAGCCACTGGAGCATACGTTTCCTCATAATCAATCCCTTCTTCCTGATTATAGCCTTTGGCCACCAATCTTGCCTTGTTTCTGACAATAATTACAGATTCATCGAGTTTGTTCTTGAATATCCATTTAGTACCAATGATCGGATGATCCTTGGGTCGGGGTACCAAATCCCAAACTTGATTTCTTTCAAATTGATTTAATTCTTCTTGCATTGCTATAACCCAATCATTGTCTGATAGGGCTTCATCAATATTAGAAGGTTCAATCTCAGAAATGAATGCAGAAAAACTTACTTCATTGAAAATTCTATTTCTAGTTTTGATCCCTTCATTAACATCTCCTATGACTTGATCTAAGGGATGACTTTTATTGTATTTCTAGGCTCTAGGTTGTCCTAGTGTTTGTTCTTCTTCCTTGGTTTCATCAACCTCTGGAATAAGAGATTTAGAAATAGATTGACCATTTTCTTGATTTAAAACAACTTCCTGTTCTTCATCAATGGTTTTGTCAGAGGATTCAAATTCATCAAATACAATATGAATTGATTCTTCAACAACATATGTTCTTTTATTAAAAACTCTATATGCTTTACTTCGGTTAGAATATCCTAGGAAAATTCCTTCATCAGTTTTAGAATCAAATTTTCCTAAGTTATCTTTACCATTATTATTAATGAAACACTTACAACCGAAGATGTGTAGATGAGCAATGTTTGGCTTCCTTCCTTTGTACAGCTTGTATGTTGTCTTTCCAAGTTTTGTTCAAATATATGCTCTATTTGAAATATAGCATGTTGTACTCTTAGCGTCAGCCCAGAACACTTGAGACACATTTTTTTCATTCAACATTGCTCTCGCCATTTCAGTAAGTACTCTATTCTTGCATTCCACGACTCCGTTTTGTTGAGGCGTCCTTGGAGCAGAGAAATTGTGATCAATGCCATTAGTATCACAATATTCTTCAAAGGCTTGATTTTCAAATTCTCCACCATGATCAGTCCTAATACTTGTAATGTACATACCTTTCTCATTTTGCACTTTCTTGGTAAAAACAATAAATTCTTCAAAGGTTTCATCTTTTGATGATAGAAAAACAACCCATGTAAATCTAGAAAAATCATCAATAATGACCAACGAATATAAGTTGCCACCAAGACTCTTTACTCTTGCTGGGCCAACTAGATCTATATGCAATAATTGTAGTGGTATATTTGTTGAAATCTCTTTTTTTAATTTAAAAGATGATTTATTTTGTTTACCCTTTTGACATGCGTCACAAATCAAATCGTTTTTGAAATTTACTTTGGGTAATCCAAGAACTAAATCCTTTTTGAGTAATTTTCCTAGTTGATGCATGTTGATATTAGCCAATCTCTTATGCCATAGCCAACTTTCATCGGTATTACTCAGAAAACAGTTTTCAGATTCATTTCTACTAATATCTAGTGTATAGCAGTTACCTTCTCTTTTTGCTCTGAGCTTAGCCTTGATATTCTTCTTATCAAGTAGTAAGTCTTTCTTGTTGAACATCAGACATTCCTCTGAATCAGATATTATCCAGTTGTCTTTATCTGTACTTTGACTTATGCTCAGCAAATTATGACACAAGCCTTCAACGTAATATACATCTTTGACTTGTATTCCTTTGTCATTTTTTATTTCCCCAATTCCTGCTATCTTTCCGAATTGATTTCCTCCAAATTTTACTTTTCCACCTTCCTTAGGTTGCAATGTGGTAAAACTTTCGAAATCTTCGGTCATATGTCTAGAGCATCTACTGTCTATGTACCACTTGTTATTTTTGGATGCTTTAAGACATATCTGCAATCAAATGACTAAGTCTTAGGTACCCACATCTTTTTAGGTCCTTTTGGGTTAGTACAAATAATTTTCTGAACATAAGAGCCTTTAGGTACCCATTTGTAGGTTCCTATTGTTAGAACAAACGTTTCACCTAAGAGGGGGTGAATTGGGTGATACTAAAATTTCGTCGGAAATATAAAACTTGACAATGAAATTAAAACAGTAAGAAGTAAGGAGAAATATCACCGAAGTGTACACTGAGAGTTATACTGGTGCGGTCACAACCACTTTGACCTACGTCCAGTCCTCAGAGCTTCTCTGAGAGTTCCACTATAACTTCCAAGATTCAGTGGGTTCTTGGCACCTCAGTACAAGTAAGTTCCTTCACCTGGACACTCGCTCCCCCTTACAAGTTGTAATCCAATCCCAACTCAAGGTTCCACAACCTCAAGTTATCTCAATAACAAATATTGAGTTTGAATGAAATATCTCTCTTACAAAGTAAATGAGAATCACTGAAGCATAGAAATATTACAACGGGAAAACAAAGCAATGAACTTGATGATACATTTGTGTATGTCCTTGTTGTTGTTTCTCTATTTGGATGTTCCCATATATATAGATATGTTGGTGAAGACCGTTGGAACATTTTCTTTCATCCGTTGGAGAGTGCGCAGCCACTATTGACTTTTCCAGTTTTTGAAAAATATCCGTTGGCGGTGGTTGGCATTTGAACGTTTCATTTGACTTTCATTACTTGACATGATTTCTTCATTGTTCATCTGTAAATAGGCTTAGAATACTAATACAATGGAATATTAATCATATAGGAAACAAATCAATGAACGTTTGAATGATTTCTAGATTTCTGGGTTTGCTTACTCGAGTAGCTACTCGAGTATTACTTGAAGTTTACTCGAGTACTTACTCGAGTATCATCGGGACATCTTTGATCAACTGCAAGTCAATGAATAAATACAAGATTACTCGGGTAGTGCATGGAATAACCAATTTTCAAACCTTTGGAAATATATGTTTACTCGGGTACCTACTCGAGTAATGCACTCACAACTTTATGAGTTACTCTGGTACCAACTCGAGTAAACCTTCAAATAAACTTTTGGTTACTCGATGCTTTACTCCAGTAATGTTGGCAGGATTTCAAGGCCGAGAGCAATTACCTTGTTACTCGAGTGCTTACTCGAGTAAACTTACTCTTTGGGCACTACTTACTCGGGTAATGACTTGAAGTTTTCCTTGAAAAGATTTCCGCATACTCGGGTACCTACTCGAGGAATCCACTTAAAATAGAACATTAAATACTTGCATACTAGAGGAATGACTCGAGGAAAATAAGATAAAATTATATCACGTTAATCGGGTACCACCTTCAAGGTTTCACTTACTTCAGTGCGTTACTCGAGTAACATTAGCAGTAGTACAAAGTGCCGAGAGCTCCACAATTTCAGAAACAGAGTTACTCGAGTAGCTCCTCGAGTAACATTGGCAGGCCGAGAGTAACTTGAAAATTTTTACATAGTTACTCGAGTAACTCCTCGAGTAACATTGGCAGGCCGAGAGCAACTCCAAGTTTTTACCTGGTTACTCGAGTAGCTCCTCGAGTAACATTGGCAGGCCAAGAGCAACTTGAAAATACTTACATTATTACTCGAGTACTTACTCGAGTAACATTGGCAGGTTACTGGAAGGTGCCTCTGGTTACTTCAAGTTTTGGCTCATTACTGAGTACCTCCTCTAGTAATGCCTTAGAAAAACTGCTTCTGATCAAGTTTCTCAGCTTTTTCTCTTCGTCTTTCTTCATTACTCCAATGCTAACTTCAAGTGATGCTTATCCCTGTTATTCCTTTGTTCAAACTTGTTTATTAATCATTTCCTTTTCAAACCGTTCTCTTGTTATCATCAAAACATGAGATCTAACACCTATGTTTCCTTTTTTCTTATGAATGCATGAAGAGGTATAATGACCTTTTCTATTATAGTAATTACAAAATGCAAAAGGATTCGAAGTATGTACATAATGCTGAAAATAATTCAAATATGACTTACCTCCTGCTTTCTTTCTACCTTTTCTTTTATCTGATTTTGTATCATATCTAATTCTTACAAATCGTTGAGCTTTTAAAATAACATTTAGCATCTCACTTCCTTGTGTAAATTTTTCAAAAGTTTTTGTAAGATCAGTGTTTTTCTTTTTCAAAGAAGAACAATTTTCACAATTCTTTTCTGAACTTTCTTCAAGTTCAATTTCAAGAGCTTTTTTTTTCTTTTTGAAAACAATTAATTCTTTAACTACTTTGATGAATTCAGAATGTAAAGCATTATATTCAGAGAGTAATTCATCATAGGTAGGATCAGAATCATTTACCTCTTCTTCTGTTTCTTCTTGAGTAACAAGACATATATTAGCTACTTCTTCCTCATCACTTTCTTCGTCAGAGGAGCTATCACCCCATATAGCAAATACGAAGGCCTTCTTTTTGGCGAAGAATTTGCCTTTTCTCTTTTCTTTGCTCTTTTGGTTCAGCTCTGGACATTCTGGTTTGATATGTCCTGGTTTTCCACATTCGTAGCAAATAATATAATCTTTGCTGCTAGGTCCTCCTTTTTGAAAGTGTCTGAATCCTTGACCTTTCTTGTAAAACTTTCTAAATCATTTTATGATTAGGCCTATTTCATCATCGTCAAACTCCTCATCCTCATCTTTATTACCTTCTTTTGCTTTTAGTGCTAGACCTTTCTTTTTCTTGTCATCAATGTCATGTAGTTCCAGTTTAAACTTTAGATTGCTTTCATATTCAAAAAGACTTCCAAATAGAGAAGCAACTGATCTTATTGATTCTCCTTTTGCTTCTTCTATCGTAGTGACTTTGGCCTCCCACTCTTTAGAAAGAATATTCAAAATCTTTCATACTTGGGTATGCTGATCATAAACTTTCCCAAGTGCTGCAAGTTGATTAACAAGATGAGTATATCTAAGTTCAAATTCAGATATTGATTCACCTGATTTCATTCAAAGTAGATCGAATTCAGTGACCAAGGTGTTGATCCGATTCTCCTTTATTCCCGAAGTTCCTCCATGAGCTATTTCCAGAGCTTCCCACATTTCCTTTGCTGTTGGAAGTGTGCAAATTCTGAAATATTCACTTTAACTCAAGGCACTTTGTAACATCAGAATTGCCTTGCAGTTAAGAGTGATAAGTTTCTTGTCATTCTCATCATATTCCATTGGCGTCTTTGGAATTTTCTGAGAATCTACAGTCTTTGTAGGTTGATAGTTTCCACTCTCATTTACATCCCATAGCCATATTCAGTAGCCATTATGAATACTCTGAACTTTACTTTCCAGAAGGAAAAGTATTCGCCACTGAAACCTGGAGGTCTCGTGATGGATGCTCCGTTGGGAAGAATTCCTTCATCCATGCTTGCCATTAGATCCTTCTAAGGTTTTATACCTTAACAAGAAGACCTATTCTCTGATACCAAATGTTAGAGCAAGTGTTTCACCCAAGAGGGAGGGTAAATTAGGTGATACTAAAATTTCGTTGCAAGTATAAAAACTTGATGGTGAATATAAAGCAATAAAGAGTAAGTAGAAATAACACCGAAGTATACACCGAGAGTTATACTGGTTCGGCCACAACCACTTTGACCTACGTTCAATCCTCAGAGCTTCTCTGAGAGTTTCACTATAACTTCCAAGATTCAGTGGGTTCTTGGCACCTCAGTAGAAGCAAGTTCCTTCGCCTGGACACTCGCTCCCCCTTACAAGTTGTAATCCAATCCCAACTCAAGGTTCCACAACCTCAAGTTACCTCAATAACAAATATTGAGTTTGAATGAAATATCTCTCTCACAGAGTGAATAAGAATCACTGAAGCATAGAATTACAAGTATAATATAAAATAGAGTAATGAGCTTGATAATACGTTCGTGTGTGTGTTCTTGTTATATTTCTCTGTTTGGATGTTCCCATATATATAGATATGTTGGTAGTGACCGTTAGAACATTTTCTTCTCGTCTGTTAAAGTGTACACAGCCATTGTTGACTTTTTTAGTATTTGAAAAATATCTGTTTGCGGTAGGTGGCGGTAGGTGATATTTGAACGTTGCATTTGACTTTCCTTATTTGGTAAGATCTCTTCATTGTTTATCTATGGATATGCTAAGAATACTAATACAATGAAAGGTTAATCATATAGGAATCAAATCAATAAATGTTGGAATAAATTCTCAAAATCTGAACTTGCATACTCAAGTAGTTACTTGAGTATTCATTTAAGTTTACTCGAGTACATACTCGAGTATCATCGGGAAAACTTTGATTCATTGCAAGTCAATAAGCAAACATAACATTACTCGGGTAGTACATGAAGTAAACAAAATTTCAAACCTTTGGAAATACTTGTTTACTCGGGTACTTACTCGGGTATAGCACATTTTTCTTCATATGTTACTCGAGCAACAACTCGAGTAATCTTTCGAATAAACTTTAGGTTACTCGATGCTTTAACCCAGTAACGTTGCCAGAATTTCAAGGCTGAGAGCATTTCAAGTTTGATTACCTTGTTACTCGAGTAAACATAAATTTTTTATGTAGCTTACTCGGGTAATGACTTGAAGTTCTCTTCCAACTAACTCTGCATACTCGAGTAGTGACTTGAAGTTTTTCTTCTAAATAACTCTGCATACTCGAGTAGTGACTTGAAGTGAAGTGTTAGAAAAGCATTTTGACTTACCACAGTGAGTTACTTGAGTAGCTCCTCGAGTAACATTGGCAAGGTTGAAAATACCGAGAGCAACACATTTCTTGAAATAGAGTAACTCGAGTATAGACTGGAGTATCATTGGCAGGGTTGAAAATGCTGAGAGTAACTGGAAGTCTTTGATATGGTTACTCGAGTAACGTTGGCAGGCCGAGAGCAACTGCTAGTGATTTACCTGGTTCCTTGAGTAGCTACTCGAGTAATATTGGCAGGCCGAGAGCAACTAGAGATCATTTACCTTATTACTCAAGTACTTACTCGAGTAACGTTGACAGGTTACTTGAAGGTTGACTCTGGTTACTTCAAGTTTCAATCCATTACTCGAGTACCTACTAGAGTAACCCTTTAGAAAACTTGTCAGTGATGAAGTTTCTCAGATTTTTGTCTTGGCCTTTCTTCATTACTCCAATGCTTACTTCAAGTGATGATTTTGCCCTGTTATTGCTTTGTTCAAACTAATTTGTTTATCAAATCTCTTTTATACCATTCTTTGTTATCATCAAAACATAAGATATAACATCCTTGTGTTAAAATAAGTGAGAATGAGTTTTGGGGCAAGCTTCAGAACCATTGATAGTAAATTGGTCAATTCTGGAAAACCTTATCAGTTATTGCGATCTGGCTTCTGATAGGCTTCACTCGAGAGAGGAGGGGTCTCACTCGAGTGCAGTATGAAATTCTTGGTATTTTGGTTAAGTCTTCAGGCAGAAACCATGAGCACACTTCCTGACTTGCGAGTGAGATATGATCCCACTCGAGTGAGTATGGGTATGCTCGAGTGAGGGAGTCAGTTTAAGACCTGGGAGTTTATGGTTGCTCTCAGGTAGTCACTCGTTGGGTCTCACTTTTTGGTGCTCGAGTGCACTTGAGGTCATTGCTCGAGTACATCTTCTTGTGCTCGAGTGAGTGTGAGAAATATTTTGAGGTTTGCTTACGGGAAAACACTTTCTGTGTCTCACTTGCTGGTGCTCGAGTGCAATTGGGGGTGTCACTTGAGTGAGACTTCCATCACTCAAGTGAGCCAGTCCAAAATCAGAAATTCTTCTAAGAAGGAGGGTCTTCGGGGTAGTTTCTCCCAACCCTTTAGGCATATGTTTAGACCTATAATAGTCACCTAAAGAGTTTAAATGATAACCAACTTAAAGTATTACAAAATTAAGAACTTAGAAAAGAGATTGATGGGTTGTCCCTAACTTGGTTTACAAGATTTGATATTTGCCGTCCTCGAGAGCCCACAGTACCGAAAAACATCAGGAAAGGACCAGGTAGTGACTCTCTCTCTTATACTATGTGTAATGCACTGTATGTGTGTTGTATCACTGTCTTGTGATGATCTCTGATGCTGCTGTAGTTACAGCTGGTGATAGCTGTCATTATATAACGAAAGCTGTCGTTTACAGCGGAAGCTGTCGTTTATAGCGTAAGCTGTCGTTATTGTAATTATAGCTTAAGCTGTCGTTATTGTGATTATAGCGTAAGCTGTCGTGATTGAGATTACAGTGAAAGCTATTGTTATTGTGATTACAGCGAGATCTATCGCATTGTGTATACAGCCGTGATTGCTTTCATTTGGGTAAAATCCATGTATCTTTGTGTTGCTGCTGCTGCTATTTATGATTTACGTACATGCTTTGTGTTTATGCATTGTGTGAGTGATTTGTTACTACTGGGGTTCTCTCAAATCTCATTCTTTCCAATGACTAACATTTCAGACAGGGCAAGTGGCTCAAAAGAGAAGCGGGCAACCCGGAGCGATTAGGACCCTTAGGGGTATATTTGATTTTGGAGATGTTGGTTATCCATTTTGAACTTGGGATTACTGTGTATTTTGAGATGTAAATATTATTATACTGAAGCTTGGTTATGTAATCCCCTAGAGAGACTTACAAACACTTAGTTGATGTATGTATGGAACCTAGGGGTTGCCGGGGATTTGATTACACACTCTGATATGAATGAATGTATATTAACTGCACAGGTAATTATATTCGAACATTGAAATTGAGACCAGGATAGCAAAAAGGTTTTGAAAGAATTTTTTGTGAAAATCCTACTGTAAGGTAGGAAGTAAAAATGAGTTTAAATCATCCAATGGTCTCTAATCTGATTTAATTATACGTTATCGAGTTATAATTACGTGTTTAAAGTCAGGGGGTTACAGAAAGTGCACTGATAAGCAATTTTTGAAAGTTATATGGTTTACAAATTCTTCAAAAAAAAACTGAAGGTTATGCGAAATTTGAGTGATTGATGACGATGCATGAAAATATATATATATATAGTGGAGATTTGATTTAGGATATAGAAAATTTGGTAAGCAGGATTTTAATTTTTAGTGGATATCTATTCAAAATCAGGAAGTGGTATTGGAAGTTTATGGAATTAGATTTAACAAATTAAATCATAAGATGAGTTTCTTGAGGATTTTGGAAGCAAATAATAACAATTATTTATGATCTTATTTATGGCCAGAATAGTCTATCAAAATATAAATTAATTAAAATTATGAAAGTTGACGTGATACTATAGATTAGTTCAAGGAATTATAAGAGTTAATTGTGAAAAAGAATATATAAATAAATAAAATAATGGCGTATGAGCAATGAAGGTTTTCTTGATTCCCTATTGGTAAGAGATAAGTGGAAGATTACGAGAGTTGGGAAATATAATTATTTATATAGTATGACAATAATATTAATTTTATTTTCTTCTCAATTGGTATCATTTGTATAAAGATTAAACACGGTTGTATTCAAGAAGGATGCCTAGTTTTAAATATAATGACACTTGGATGTGTGTGTGTGTGAAAGTAGATAGTGTGAAGTTTGCATAAAGAGTTATAGAAAAGAGTACTAAATTGGTCAAGGTTTGTCCGTAAAAAGGCATAGTTAGTGATATGAGTTGTGTGATCCTTATCAAGATTGTGATGGGGAAAAGGATAACACTTCATCCCAAGAAGATGATAAGAAGAAGAAGTAATTAATGGATTGGAAACAGTGTTACCCATCAAATTCTTGATGCGATTATGTGGAAGTGAAATTGAAAGATGGTATATGAGAGAACCATAAGAAAAAGGAAACTAAAAAGCTTGTTGTATAATGAATTTTGAGGACAAAATTGCTAAAAGGAGGGGATAATTGTAACATCCTAATTTTTATTTCTACTGTTAGGATATGATTTATTAAGTAATTTGAGGTGTAGAGTGAATCAAACATATTATTTGAGATACATAAGCATAAAATTAAGAAAATAGTAAAATATGATTGATAATTGTGAGTAGTATATCTATTAATAATGAATTTAATTTAATTGGGATTATTTCATGGTAAATAGAAATTTCTGTATACTTATTTGAGTGGATTCAATTTTATGACAATAATCCCACATGCATTTTTGGAGAATAATGGAGAGAAAATTTGATAAGGCTTGGTGGGGTTAAAAAGGAGTATTTAACATATTTTCTCATCAAAGATATTTTAATTATTTATATAATATAAAGGTTTTATTGGGATAAAATATACAAAGAGTTAATTATTTGGACTGTTTGAGAATTTTGGATAATGGTGGTTAATTAAGAAATAGGGGTTAGAGATTCCTCAATGCCAAACTATGAATTTAAGAGTAGGAAAGAAAGAAAGAAAGAAAAAGAAAAGAAATAACAAAAGGAATAGAAAAGGAAAAAAAAATATTAATAATAAAAACATAAGTGAGGCCAACATCCCCTATATTATATCCCCTTTTCCTCCCAACTCGACGCTGCCTCTGGTCCTTCATCTTTCCCCATTTGTTTCCAGCACTCCAATCCTCCATTAATGGAGGTTTGGGATACTTTTAAGCTACATTTTCTCTTCATAAAATCTCCCAACCTTAATGGTTATTTCATAAATATTTTTCTACTCAATTAAAGATTTTTACTGGTGTAAATCTTAGTGAGAACAAAACAAGTTTGAACATTAGGGCTTGGAGAATGTTTTGATTTTCAAGAAAAGGGAACCATAAGATTGTAGAGGTAAGTGAATACTTGCATTTAATCAGTTTAGAATTTTTCTATTACATTATTTGAGAGATTTAGAGTTAGGGTTTAAATGGTATGGGGTTGTTATGATTTGAATATGATAGTTATAACCAATTAAATTTGAGTTTGATCATTGGGTTATATTTATTGGAGGTAGAATTGATATTTAATTGGTTTAGAATGTTATTAAAGCTTGTAAAATGAAAATGGATATTTTGATTGGAACCCTATGTAACACCTCAAATTTTTAATTAAGGGCTAATGAGGATTAATGTGGTTATTTGGTGAATTAATTGAAATTATTATGTGTCTTATGGCTATGTTAATTAATATATCATGATTATTGAGAAATTGAAAGGATGGAATTATTAGCCATAAGTTGGTGATTAATGGGAAATTAATTACTAACTCCGAGAAAAAAATGAGAAGTGTGATTAAAATGGTTAATGGAAGGATTAAAGTGACTAATTAGGTGGCTGCTTTATGAGAACCAATGAGATTATGACACATGGCAATTTGAAAGGAAGCAAGAGAGTATGTGAGAAGTCAAAATCTCATTATTTTATTTCATTTCTCTCTCTTCTTCCCTTGTTTTTTTTTGGCTGACATGAAAGATTGAGGGACTGTGATCATTTTGTTTCTTCATCACTCATCTCATGCCTCATCTCTCTCTCGTTCTCTCTCTCATTGGTCCAACACCATTGTTGCTGAAAATAGAGGAAGAAAAGCTTGATTCAAGATAAGTAAATGGCCTCCATTGCTCAGACTTCATTCATTAAAGTTGATCCTTGGAGTGAGAGCTTCATTTTGATGTTTATAATGTGCCCATTGGTATTGGTTTATGCCCACATAAAATTTTGGGAAGTGGTAAATCAAGAAGTCTCTTTGGCAAAGTTATAGAGGTGAGTAAGATAAACATTTCTATATAGGTTTTATAGCCATTGGTTAAGTTTGAATTTTCTGGAAATTTTGCTTGGAATTTCAAAATTGAGGGTCATTGTGTTGTTGGCATGTTGTTGTCATGGAATTAGTGCCTTGTTTAATATTTTGAATGAATAGAATTGAATTGAAGCTTAAAGGTGAAGTTTGGGAACTTTGTATTAGCCATTGGACACTTTGGTAGAAAGTTGGAAAATCTGTCTTGTGTGAACTCTGTCTGGACAGTCAGTTTGCACGAACGTTTTCAATAACCAAATGATGTTGGAAAACTCTAAAAATTTTCATTCTTAAATTTCACATCCCACACTTCAAAATGGACATATAATTTGTGTCATTTCGTTTTGTTAACTGGGAGTTATGCTTTGCCAAAGTTTTGGACAAAAAATGGACTCTGTTTTGGTGTAGTGTTGCGTTTTGGGTAATTCGGGAATTTTATAGTGATTTCTGGTTATGGTCCATATTTTTCTAGTAAATAGGACTTAAATACCTTTCATTTGGCTTTAGAATCACCTCATTTCAATTTTTCTAGAATTAGTTATGAATTTTAGAAGTTCAGCCAAAAATCAGGGAATTTCTTGGCCGTGGTCCAAACCTTTCTGACCTGATTCTGGCCGCGGCCCATGGGTGTCTGGTTATGGCCAGTGACCTTCTAACCATATTTTGGCCGCGGCCCAAGGGAGGGCTGGCTGTGGCCAACCCTTGTGTTGCAGTACTTTGAGTTTTTGAAAAGAGATCTTCAACCTTTTGTTTCCCAACCTTTTAGCGGTTTTATTAGAGGCATTTGTAGCTTCTTAAGGGTCATTATTGATAACCAAATCTAAGTGTTGAAGAGTCAATTGAGTATTAGAATAGAGAATAATGCTTCATCCTTAATTATGACTTTAGGATTTGATATTTGCCTGGAGCGTAGAAGGCCAGTGCCTGCTCAAGAACGGAAAGACCAAGGTAGTAACACTTTATCCTATATAATGTATATTGCATTGCTTGTTTGCATTAATCATTGAATACAGTAAAGGGAACGTGGCGTAAGCCCAATCTCGAATACAGATATAGTGAAGGGAACGTGGTGTAAGCCCGATCTCGAATACAGATATAGTGAAGGGAACGTGGCGTAAGCCCGATCTCGAATACAAATACAATAAAGGACGTGGCGTAAGCCTAACCTTGTATACAGTGAAGGGGACGTGGCAATGTGCCCGACCTCGAATATTGATTGCTGCATTGTGATATATGTTTACTTGCTTTGTTTATATGCATCATATACGTAAATTGTTGCTACTGGGATTCTCTAGAATCTCATTCTTTCCAAATAATATTTTAAGACAGGGCAAGTGGATCGAAGAACAAGCAAGTGAACAAGGACGATTAGGACTTCCGGCAGTAGTCTTAGTTAGATATTTTGGTTTTATACTGAACTGGTTATCATTTTGGATAAATGCACATATTGAATAGACTATAGAAGTATAGTTTTGTGTAATCCCCAATATGGATACTTAGATGGGCATTGATGCCCTGATTATTATTTTGAATTAATGTTATTATCTCAGGTGAATTTCGGGAATTGTGGTATACTCTGATATTATACATGTAACAGACCGAATAAACCATTTGTTTTAAGGAACAAAATGAATGGAGATCTATTTATATAGGTGTTATAAAAGATTTTTAATTATCCCGGATCTCTCATTCGATTATTAAACGTGTTTAAACGCTAATTGTGGTCTTTCTCGAGGCGGGGTTACACCCTAAGCTGGAGAAATTGATGATTTTGTTCTATTCGAGTAAGTAAGGGTTAAATTATTAGTTTAAAAGAGAAATTATGATTGGGAAAAGATATGATTTGTATTGGATTGGAGATTTATCATTAAAAGTGATATTTAGAAGTTAAAAGTAGTGTTGGTCTAAGTCTATGTAATTAAATTGACTATTTATTTAGCAATTTGAGTAGTGAGAAATTGTATAATAATTATGTAGATTGAAGTTAGATTGTTTGGTGTTGGAAATTTGGTGTTTTGGAAGAAATTGAGGAGATAATTATAGTTTAATGTTTCTAATAGGTAAGAAAGAGTTAATGCAAGGAAGAAATGAAATTGCAAAGATAATTTAAACATTATTATATATTTGTGAAAATCTTAAGAAATTTCGTTGACCTATTTATTGATAGTTATTGTGATAATTGGATTGGGATGGGATGGGGTAGTTTGTTTTACCACGTGGTATAGCCTTCATTGTACATGTTGGTTGGCTTTCCATTGTCCCACTAGGTCAAAGAGAGAGTTTCCCACTAGTTCAATGAAGGACTGCCCCACTGGTTCAATGAGCGACAACGACACCCCATTAGTTCAATAAGGGGAAAAGACCATGGTCTGGGCATGTGTTCTGTGGATTTTAGCTGGTCCTCATCACATGACCAGTGAGCTTTTTAGTGGTGAGTAACATGGATAGTTACTTAGCCCAAGGGTCTAGTCGGTGAAAATAAGGCAGTTCTGTTGGATTGATAGGAGGCAATTTGGGAATTATGATACAGAATTTATGATATGGAATTCCTAATACATAATTTGTTATACAAAATTTGTAATACAGAATTCCTGACATGGAAATTGTGATATAGAAATTGTAATACCAAATTTGTGATACGGAATTCCTGATATGGAATTTGTGATATGAAATTGTGATACGAAATTCCTGATATGGAATTTGTGATATGGAATTGTGATATAGAAATTGTAATACAAAATTTGTGAAGTTGAACTTGTGATATAGACATTGTGATACATAATTTGTGATGTTGAAATTGGGATATGGAAATTGTGATACGGAATTTGTGATGTTCAAATTGTGATATGGAAATGGTGATATGAAATTTGTGACACAAAGATTTTGATATAGGATTTATGAATTAAATCACTAAAAATTTGTTTTATAAAATTGTTCAACTTGGCACCTCTACAAGCACATATTAGCATGTATAATGAGCTTAATAGCTGGTTATTGAGGCTTTTGTCTCACTGTGTTGATGTAACATTTTTCAAGTAATAGTTCTTCTGCTAGTTAGTTGGGGAAGGCTCTAGAGGTTTGACTATTATGATAATCTTTGTAAAGCCTCCTTCTTTTTATTTATGTGGTAATTTTTTGTTTATGGCCATTGTAGGGCTCGTGTTGCATACTATGATGTGATATTATGGTTTTGGTTATACTGTTTTCTATCGTGGATAGGTAACTCAAGTGGATATTTGAGAAAAATTGATGTTTAAGTGTTTTCATAATTCAATTTGATATTGGGCTTTTAGTCGATTGATTATATTCTGGACTTCGACAAGTCCAAGGTCCAATTGTGTTGATAAATTATGGTTTAGTTTGTAAAGCGATGAGAAAAGTTTTATTATTCATGATAAATTTTAAAATGACTAGTTTTTTCTTTTCCATCTTGGATAGATCTTTATAGTGATTTAATTCATTTATTACCATCGTAGTGTTTTTAAATAGTTAGTTGAACTCTTTTTCTACCATATTTAACTTTTGAAAGATAAGTTGTACTCTTTTCTACTATGGTAGACCTTCGGGTTTAAGCTTTTCTCTTTTCCGCCATAGTACTGTACATATTCAGAAGATTTGATTAAGTGTATGGAGAATTGACTTTTAAGGAAGGGATTTTACAATTTAGAGGGATTTGACACATAAACACACTTTAAAGTACTTTAATTAGATTCATTAATCTCCCTAAATTAGTCAACTTGCACAATGGAAAAATCACTTTTTAAACCAGTTAAAAATGACTTTTTAAACTAGTTCTGGATTAGGTTTTGATACAACCAGTCTAAAAAGTAACAGACTTTTTAGACCGATTGTAGCCACAACCCATCTAAAAAGTTCCATTTTGTTTTAAAACATTCCTCTTACAAACTAACTTTACCTAGCAAGCCATTTCAACAACATCCTAGATTCCACAGAAGTAACAACACATTATCATACACAATCAGAAGTAATGATAGCATTATTACTACACCCCACATTTCACAGAAGCAACAACAATAAAAATCATTGAAAATAAACACATTGTCACATACAATAAGAAGCACAATTTCATTTATCAACAATTATCATCATTCTTCCTACCCACATTCTCAGCAACAATATCAACACATTATCATCAAGCATTTTAAAACACAATTTAAACCTGCCGAAATAACAATGACCCACAATTTAACAATGATAGCAGCAAAATCTCAACTTTGATGTGAACTTTCAATTCCAAAACATTTAAAGAAAAGCAGAGGGAAGACAAATTCTTCAGTATGTAAAGAAAATTCCTTAGTTTTACAGAAAAATAAAGGGAACAAAAAGTACAAAGGTCAACCCTTCAAATCCTATGTTTGTATCAACATCAGACCTGTATCACCCGTATCCCAGAAATTGTCCTACACAAAGACATAAACCCAGCTAGATATGGAAACCACAACACTTTATAAATGCATACAGCATGTAATTGCATTGAAATGGAATTGCACACAACAACACAGTAATCCAGCACATAGCAGTAATTACAATTACAGCAACACTTTATAATTATAGAGCAAAAGCAATACGTATGAGAACAATGTAACATTGGATTCAAAAACTCACTATTTTTGTAAGAGCTCATAGATGAATTCAGCACAACATTTATGGATGAAATCAATATCTTCTTTTGGAAAGGGAAATATCAAGATCAAACATCTATAACACTAAAGCCAGACTAAACATTAACTTGCTAACTTAAAAACAATAAAAGGAATAAAAAATTTTCAAATATACATTTACCTCTTTAGTAAAATCAGTATGTCTTAGGGTGATAATATTGTAAATGTGTCTTAAAACATACAAACCACATAAGTTGGACCCCAGTTTGCCTACGACTCTGAAAGAGAACATGACATCATTAAAACAAGTATAAAAGCATGACTTATTGAATACATTCTTAAAACAAACCAATATGTACTAACCTTTGGGATGATCCATGTAGGGTCTTAAACTCATGAACATGCTTACCACAAGCAGTATGTAGGAATGTCCGCATAACCCTATCATCAAAATCACAAAGGTTACTTATTTTACACAAATTCCATAAACTTTGCACACAAAAGGTAGTAATGCAAGAAAACTTACGAGTTCATGGTCTTCTTCAATTCATTCCCTAGTTTATAGTGGAGGGAGCATAAGAGGATGACCGTATAACTCTTCTTGCATAGAAGAACCAATTGCCAATGATCCCTGAACAAAAAGAATAAATATTAAGCAAATATAAAGCATTATATCTATTATGAAATATATATTTGTTTCTTACCCATACACATATGGAGCTAAGAAACACTTAGTTGCAGTTTCACTAAGCTTCTTTGATAAATATGTATGTCTGATAGCAGCAGTGCTCCTGTTGTCATGGATTTGAACTAGGCATATGAATCCAAATTTATCACTTTTGCCGGAGGAAACCAACCTATGATTCATGTACCTAAAATAATACAAGCATACAAATCAAAGTTTAATGGCGTAATTTATAAAATATTTACTTCCAATTGAAGATACTTACATTTAAAAATAGTTAGACAATTGCAACCATAAGATGTTGTCCAGGAGCTACCAGGGACATTAAACCATCCCTCTCAAGATTGTTAGAATCAGCTGAAACCTACGATAGGGGGTGAATTGGATGTAAGATAAAAACATAAGAACTTTGAAAATCTTTTCGCATCTTAGTGAAAATAATAAGTATGAAAGTAATGAATCATAAATCAACAGTTAAATTAAATAATGTATGCTGGAAAATATAAGAGCTTAAGGAAGAGAATATACAAATTATGATTTATCCTGGTTCGGTCCAATTTGCGATGATCTATGTCTAGTCCCCAGGCTCCTCCTAAGATTTTCAAATCCATTATCTTCTTATTTAATCCAGGTACAAGAAAAGCCTTGACTAATCCACAAGTTTAGCCAGGCACTTGTGAAACCTTTTACAAATCTTTCTCTGAGATAGTCTCCCTTACGACAAGTCTTATTAGCAGAGCATTCCTGAAGACCTTCCTTTCCTGCTTACCTATTCAAGTCTTACAAGCAGTAACGTTCTCTCCTACTGGCACCTTGTAAGTCTTACGAGTAGAAGGTCTTACCAGCAATTCTCTCTACAGCTTCTTCTGTAAGAAAATCAACCCTCTTAAGGTCCCTCTACCTTGAGATCAATTCAAAAATATAGTTGAAGGTGTTTACAAACTCTCTCAAAAAGTAAATATAATGAACTCTAAAGTACAATACAAATAATCTCCCTCAATGGTAAGTAATACAGAAGCTATAATAGCATAGAGGATTTGAGTTGAAGCAGAGGATTCATGATATTCGCATGTTGGCATCATTTTCCTCATGTCATCGTCTTCTCTTCTCTGAATGCTACCATATTTATAGATGAGTTGTAGAAGATAACCATTATAAGCATTCATTTGTTAGAGTCCCATTGCTTCATTTGACCATTGAGTGCATTTGAACAACTAGCCACTACGAAATGTTTGTTACAGGACATAACATCTCATTGAAGAGTGGGATGATTCATTATGAACTGTACGTCAACTTATGGAGTAGGATGTTCCATTATGAAACTAAACATCATGTTGTAGAGCATTTGTGTTTCAGACATTTGTTTGTGGTGGGCCATCTTTTATTGTGGTAGGTAGCTGATATTCGATGTGTAATGATGCCGCCCGCAACAATTGACTCTTTCATTTGAATTTGTAATCTCAACGTTAAATTTCTTGTTTCACACTACAAAATGCTTAATCGCTAATATGATGAAGTGTTAGTCAAGGGTATGTCGGATCATTGGTCAAAAGATAACTTTCTAGTTTCAGGGACTCATTACTTCGAGAGATGATATTTGTCATAAGTGACCTCTGTACTTGAAGATGCAATCCGAATGTTTAATCTCCTATCTCACACTTGAAATATATGCTAATTAATGTTTATGTATAATAACAAGTGAAAACATAATGAATAAATAACCTTTAACCATATTTAGATTGTTTGCTACAACTCTGTAATGCATTTTGCTTTTGTCACCATCACATTTTCAGGTTGTGTTAATCCTTGTTTGATCACCTGAAAAATGCTTAAACACTAATATGATGAAGTGTTAGAGTGATTAAAAGCAAGAAAAATGAGTTATACATCATTCCTATGATTTTCAGAAGTTATGTAGCATTGCTCTGATTTTGCTAGAAGTGCACCTTAGAAGTCCAGGAAGTGCACTTGCTGCCAACATCTCAAGTGCAATTAGAAGTATAGGAAGTGTGGGTTGCCAGCACTCGAGTGATAAGGTCATCACTTAAGTGTACTTCATATTTTTATGTTCTGTAATTCACTCGAGCAAACACTTTTAGTGTCACATTTGACTCGAGTGTAAATCTGGACATCACTCGAGTGTTGATAAAATTCTTCCACTTCACAGCTGCTTCTGGACCATACTCGCTTGATATTTGCAAGAGTGAGATTTCTCACTTGTGAGTGTATTGAGATCTTACTTGATTGTGAATGGCCTCACTTGAGTGTGTAACCCCCCTACCATAATTATATCCAAAATACACAATTAGAGTGAAATAGAGATCAATAATTATCAAAACTCAATTTCAATATCATCAATCAAACGGGGTTTTCACAAATGCCCTTTGAAATCATTTATAACCTAGTCTTACATTCACATTTCGAATACAATTACTACACAAAGATAAATCACATTTAAATATTGTTAGATATGAATAGTTTTGATGATGTCAAATATAGATGTCAAGTATTAAGAGCAAAAAGTTTGTATGATATACTTATTCTCTACATTGACTAACTAATATATTTAATGTTGTATATTTTGTAGATTAGTCATAAACCTGATGGTGGGTTGATGTTATAATGCCTCATATTGTAGAGAATGATCATCAAGAAGAAAATGAAGAGATAAGGGATTGAAGAAAGAAGACATTACAAGAACTAATGGGAATATCAAGCAAAGATTGAAGAAGATTGAAGATATTCAATAAGATATTATAAGTGATACTGATGGTTGGAATGGGTTAATATGAAGCTAAAATGATGCATATGGAAGTTATGGGACCTCCGGGGATGATTACTCGAGTAATCACTTGTGTAACATAGCACTACCACATTTTGGAGGTGATTACTCGAGTGGCTACTCGAGTAATCTGTAGAGTTACTTGAAGATCACTCGAGTAGTCACTCGAGTAATGGTCTCTATTTTTCGTGCATCGGGATTAAGGTTTGGTATTTTGGACATATCTCTCTAACAACACTTTGGATTGATTTGAAACTAGTGTCATATGAAACTAGACTCCCAACACGAACTATGGACACCAATATCACATTAAAAGGAGTTACGATGAGAGAGATATGATCTGTTGAAGTTACACATGAATCAGCGTCTTGTACCAGAACAAGGTTCGGTATTTTGGACATAACTCTCAAAATACATATCGGATTGAGACAAAACTAGTGCCATATAAAAGTACACTCAAAGATATTTTTAAGGATACATAATTTGTCACTTTTCAAGTTATATACTAAGATCTATGCCTTATGGCATTTGATGCTCGTGATTTTAGAATTTCTCTAAGTGCAGAATATATTCTTTGGATCATAACTTTATATACAAAATGAGTTTAGAGCTGATTCTTGTTGCATTGGAATGTAGATGATAAGGGCTTTCTGATGATATATAGTTTGCCATATTTCAAATCAAAATCAAGAATTCACTTAAAGTGCTTACTCGAATATGCAGAATTATTTGAAATCTACTCAAGGGACCACTCGAGTGAGGTGTAAAGAAAAGTGAATGCCACTCGAGTAACCAGATTACCAGAGTAAGCACTCGAGTAATATGCAGTTTTATTTGGAAGCTTACCCGAGTGAGCATTCGAGTAATGCAGTGGGAAATGCTCTCAGCCAAGATTTGAATGATATCACTCGAGGGACCACTCGAGTAACCTGCAAAGTTATTTAAAAACTTACTCAATAGATCACTCGAGTAACCAGAGAAGAAATCATCCAGTAGCTCTCGGCCAAGAAATGACTCACATCATTCGAGGGACTACTAGAGTAACCAGATATGAAAAAGTATCATTACTCGAGTAATGAAGTTGGAAATGCTCTAAGCCAGATTTTGAATAGGATTACTCAAGGGCTCACTCGAGTAATGACCAAGGCTTACTCGAGTGACCACTCGAGTAATGCTTCCCAGGAGAATAGAACTACGTACTGAAGTTTTCAAAAATCATGGGATTAATTATGAAACTCATTCTTCTTGATTCCAATCATTCTTACACTTCATTATATTAGTGTTTAATGTATGTCTCCAGAAAACAATGAAGAGATGTTGCGAAGAGACAAAAGTTGACTTTACGGAAGCGGAGCGTCAACGTTCATAACGGCTAATTTTCAAATTCAAGCAAATGGATGAATGAAGCAACAGGACTCAACGGACAAGTTGAAATACTCACAACGGTCATATCCTACTCAACTATAAATACAAGAGATTTAGGTAGAAAACAATAACACCAACGCAGAACATGATAAGATTATGAATCATCCACTTCTACCAGAATACTCTCTGTTATTATCTATTTTCCACATCATGTATATCTGAGAGAGAGTTTTTGTATTGTACTTAAGTGTTCATTATATCTACTCTGTGAGAGAGTCTGTAAACACTTTCACTTATATTTCTGAATTGATCTCAAGGTAGAAGGACCTTGAGTGGGTTGATTTCCTTATAGGAAGCTGTAGAGAGAATCGCCGATAAGACTTTCTACCCGTAAGACTTACAAGGTGCAAGCAACAGAGAACATTGCTGCTCATAAGACTTATATTGGTGTAAGCGGAAGAGAATGTTACTACTTGTTAGACTTGCACAAGTAAGCAGGAGGGAAAGGTCTTCGGGATTGCTCTGCTCGTAAGACTTGTTGTATGGGGTAGTATCTTAGTGAGAGATTTGTAAAAGGCTACGTAAGTGCTTGACTAAACTTATGAGGTTGTAAAGCCTTTTCTTGTGCCCGGATTAAAACAAGAAGATAGTGGATTTGAAAATCTCAAGAGAGCCGGGGGACTGGACGTAGGCCATCACAGATTGGACCGAACCAAGATAAATAACAGTTTGCATATTCTCTTCGTTAAACTCTTATATTTCTAACATTTATTAACTATTGATTTATGATTCATTACTTTCATATTTATTGCTTCCTCTAAGATGTAAAAGGATTTTCAAAGTTCTTAAGATTTTTATCTTACACCCAACTCACTCCCCTCTTGGGTGTCAGCGGTTCTAACATTTGGTATCAGAGCTGGACTCTTGTTTAAAGGACTTAACCATCTCAAGAGCTTGTAATGGCTGATTTTGGGTGTTATATGCTTTCTGAAGGTTTTGACTATACAATTCCACCTATTTTGAAAGATATTAATGTTTGGTTTTGGAAAGCTAGAATGACATCTTTTATAAAATGCTTCGATTATGATATGTGGGATGTTTTTACAAATATCTTTGATTTCAAACTGAGAAAGGATTGGACAGAAAGGGAAAAGAAAATGTTTTCATTAAACATTAGAGCAATGAAAATTTTGTATAGTGCTTTAACTGAAAATGATTTTGAGAAAATTAGATTTTGCTCTACTCTCTTGACCGACATAATACCTCCATAAAATCTCATAATGCATATCATCATACAATTTGCAATTATTGTGGTAAATCTGGTCATATTTCTCATACATGCTATATTAGAAGAAATTCTAATGTGAGAAATAAATATGTTTGGGTTCCGAAAAGTCAAGTAAAGTCCAATGCTAACAATCAAGGACCCAAAGCAAATTGTGTACCAAAATGTCCATCTAGTACTTTATGTGTTCAGATTGAATCTAAGAAAAATGGACATAAGGATATAGAGATGATGAAGAAGAAGCTGAGAGTTTCTCATCCACCAGGAAAGAAGTTTATATCATCTATATCGAAAAGGAGAACTCATATAGCACCTATTACTAGAACTACCAAATATGATTATGAAGAGAAGTAATGGAAAAAAGGAGTACGTTCCATCTCAAGAAAGGGCTACCATAAAGTACCATTTAACTACAATGAGGAGAACAAGAAGAGGAGGATCTCTCATGCATCAAGTAAAAGACTCTGTCTATATGTTTTGAGAAAAGGTTGCTAATACCCAAAGCAAGATATTCAAAGTATCAACATCAGAGAAAGATGCAGTGGGTAAGAAAAAGCAATCCTCCAAGTATCTAAGGCAAAGGTACACAATGATAAAACCTCCTATGCTATTGTCTGTAACATTTATTGAGGTTTTATAGTTTGAAACCTTAGGAATGAGCATTGCAAACTATTTTTGAAAATATGTTTTCATAACCATTAGAAAATCCACTCAATAAATTCATTTATAAAAAGATTGCAAATGTTCAATAGTTTAACCCCTTATGCATAAATGCATATTTCAAAAGAAACTATTTATTTACATAAAGTCATGTTTAATTCATTATGCTCAATTGTCTCGAATTAACTATATTCTTAGAGCATGTGAATTATAATTCCTACAAGCTAACTATGCATGGATCCAAGTAAAACTGGATACTAGAGGAAGAAAAAGGTCTATATGATTTTGTAGGAAAAAGAAAGGAAGAGCTTCATTTCAAGATTATGACTACATAGAATCTAACTCAAATCTTGGTGAAGTTGGAGTTTGAAGCTACATTTTAAATGTGTAAACAAAAGGAGACATTAATCAAAGCATCACTGCGAAGGCCTAGCTAGCAATGAAGGAAGAAACGATACACAATGAAGCATCACTCAAATAATCAATCAAGCGATCATCATCACTACGTGATACTGGGAGTGAATGATCAAGTGATAAGACCAATTGAAAGATTGGAAGGCAAAAGTTAAGGAATTATGCACAAATGAACTTCAAAGGATTATTTTTCAAGTAATTACGAGATTACTTGAATACGGTATTGTCTTCTTTATTCTTACCTGATATTATGCATACCATTAGCAATCACTCATTTATGGGTTTCAAATTGTTTTTAGATATCTAAATGGACTGAAAGTGAAATTGTGCATAATCTTTCTATATATTTGAGTTTTAAAATGCAAATTTCAAAAGTGTACTTAGATTTCAAATTCATCTTGTTTATAAAAATGCACACATATTATTTGAAGATTATTCATAACTTGTTTGAATTTAAATCGGTTTCAAAATTGGAAGTTAATATTTATGTATACTGAAAATCAGAAATGCTTCAAATTCATCCATCAGAGTATTTCCCCATCGTTGACATATTGATCATTGATCTTAAATGTGTTATTCAATGCTTGAACTCCTCAACCATTATTTTCTAAAAAGTTAGACCTTATATCTAACAAGTTAACTATCTATATGAGTTTCAAGTGTATGTCCTAGAAAAGAATCCAATATGTAAAAGTTTATGCCTAATGTATAAATCTTTGGTTGGCCATGTTATTCCAAGCATTATGAATGTTCATTAGTGTATTAAATCTTAATGCATTAACAATTATAGTGGAATAATTTACTAGGATAATATTTTAGAACTCTAGTCATTTGGATCAATGAGTATGTGCTTCATCATCCATAAATTCTTATACTCATCTCACTACTACAAAAAAGGGGTTTAGTGGCGCAGCTCTTATGACACTTTTTAAAAAAGTGCCAAAGATAATTATTTATTTAAAATTATTTTGATGCTTTGGCGCTTACAATTATAAGCGTCATAGTAGACGTTAACCTTATATGACGCTTTCATGTACAAGCGCCAAACAATGTCTTCAATTTGTTTTAAAAAAAACAATAAGAAGCTTTGGCACTTTATGTAGAAGCGCCAAAGCTTCTTATATTTTCAAAAAAATAAAAAATAAAAAAATAATAGGAAGCTTTAGCGCTTCCTAAGGAAGCGCCAAAGCTTCCTATATATGTTTTTAAATATATATATATATATATATATAAGAAGCTTTGGCGCTTTATGTGGAAGCACCAAAGCTTCTTATATTTTCAAAAAAATAAAAAATAAAAATATAATAGGAAGCTAGGAAGCGCCAAAGCTTCCTATATATTTTTAAAAAAAAAAAATTGATCCACACTGGTTTCATATATGACATAGTAAAGGAAACTAATACTTAAGAGTACATGTTTCCCATCAAAATCAATTTAATGTGTTTAGCTTTTCTTAATATATTATTTATTCTATAATAATTCTTATTATTATAGAATAAATAATATGATTACTATTTTGTAGGGAAAATTACTCATAAGTGTCAGGTAAAAAAATTAAAAATAAAAAAAGAAATATTATAATAGGAAGCTTTGACGCTTCCTAAGGAAACGCCAAAGCTTCTTATAGGAAGCTTTGGCCTTCCTAAAGAAGCGCCAAAGCTTCTTATGTATTTTTTTTTTTTTAAAAAAAGGTTCAGTCAGCTTCTTCGATTGTGTGTGTATCTAGCTATAAAGTAATTTTAAATTCAGGGTTTTTTTTTTACTTGGGTCATTATATTATTATACATTTATCATTGTTAAAGGTTTAGTTACAATCAACGTAAAGTTATATGATATGTTTGTCATACTTTTTGCTCTTTCTTTTTATAGATCCAAATTATCTGCTTGAATATATTGTTGTCACTAGTATTAACTTACACTTATAATAAAGCGTAAAACTGAGTGAGCTCCATGAAGTTCATCAAATTTTTTTATAATGAAGCGTAAAAGTAGTATATACTTGACCATTGTTAGAAAAAGAATCAACACATAAAATATAGTTAAACTAACCAATTACATAAACACAGTGCCAAAACTTCATATTGAAAAAATAAAAAATAAAAAACACAATAGAAGCTTTGGCGCTTCCTAAAGAAGCGCCAAAGCTTCCATTTTTTTTTTAAAATTTTATTTTGAAAATGGGAAGCAATGACATTCTTTTATGAAGCGCCAAAGCTTCCCCTGTTTACAAAATTTAAAAATCCCGCCATTGACATCCCGCCATTATCACTCTCCCGCTTGTCACTTCCCATAACTTCGATCCATTACTCTCTCACTTTATTGGTCTACTAGCTTTTCTTATTCGTTATCCCCATTCCTTCCTCTCTTTGATGGCAGCAAGTAGAAGTAGGAGATCCCTAACTTGTAAGCATTTTTTTTTTTAACATTTGATCCATGTTTTCTTTTTTTTTTCTTTTTGGTTAAAATTTGCAATGACTCTTATATGTTTGCTCATATTTTTTATTTTTTAAGTATTGATTTGAAGTTTCAACTTTGTCAACTTAAACTTCCTATATATTGTTATTTTTTTTAATTTTTAAACTTACAAATTAATAATTTTGTTGTAATACAAATCATTGTAGTTAATGTTTTGTATTTTTTACAATTATATTGTGATTTGTTTGTTTTATCAAAAAATAAAATAATTAAAAAAATGATCATCATCATTTTATATTGTAATTTACCTAGTAGATAAAATGTATAGTCATTCACTTGCTAAAAAATTATATATGATTATCATGCATTTATTTTTAGATTACACCGTAAAGAAAAAAAAATTTTTAAAAAAATTATTTAAAAAATAAATAAATATCCAAAGGAGGCATTGCCTCCTTTGGCGTTTATTATATAAATGCCAAAGGAGGCATTGCCTCCTTTGGCGTTTATATAATAAACGCCAAAGAAGGTGTGTTCACCTCCTTTAGCGTTTGTAATATAAACGCCAAAGGAGGTAAACACCTCCTTTGGCGTTTTTTTGATAAACGCCAAAGGAGGTGTCAACCCTCCTTTGGCGTTTTTTTTATAAACGCCAAAGGAGAGTACCTCCTCCTTTGGCGTTTTTTTAGATTGAAAAGCGCTATAGGTATTTTTAATGGCATCAAAAGCTTTGGCGTTTTTTAAACGCCAAAATATGTTTTAAAATAAGCGCCATTATACCAGTTTTTTGTAGTAGTGTCTTATTGCTCAAATGCATTACCATTTGTCTTCATCCATTTTTTGAGTAACTAGAGCCTTCTATTCAAATTCTTGAGTTGAATATTCCTATTCTTCAAGACACATCCCTAAGAGTCAAGTTTATCTCTTGGTCAATAGCAAAGTCATTGTGTTAATATACATCCTTGAAGCTAAGCCTTTTTGGCTAATTCATTTTCAATATGACTTTTGCTCATGGTAAAATTCTCAAATATGTTAAATTCCAATGTCTAACATGTTATCTTAGTTGTTCTCTAAAAAGGAAGCTTTTTGGTATATGTACATTTAAACTGTTGACTTCCACCATTTTCAACAGGAACATTGATTATAAACATATTTCAAAGATGAGTTTTGCATATATTCAATATCTCAATTTTACAATGCATTGTTATGATTTGAAATTACATTTGAGATTTGAATCAATTTACATATTCTTGAAAAACTTGATGAAAACTTTTATGGATATATCTACTACTTTCTTTTGATCTCACTTACATGCCTTGCATGAAAATATTATCAATGACATATCTTTTAAAATGTATTTATAAATTATCAATGATCTTTGAAATCATCATTATTGGTATCATTTGTTTGTTGCCCTTTATGATTCAATTGCTTGAATTTATTTAATTAGGTAAAATTATATTCGGGTCTTTGTTGATTATTATACTTTTTGCTCAAATATCATATGATTCAGTTGTATAAGAGCATAAGAGTTATAATATCTGATACTGTATGGACCTAAGAGAATGTTGGGTACCAAAGAGCATATACTTTTGTAGGAATTAATCAAAATGCTCTACTTTTGGATACAAATATCAGAGGCTAATAAGGGAGGCATGACTGTCAGTGTTGCAATATGAACAGAAGCAAAATCTGTGGTCTCACTAAAGTGACACCACATCACTAGCAAGTAACTAGCTAGTGATGCAGCCAGAGAAAGAGAAAGAGGAGGAAAATCTCTTAGGTGAATCTAGACGAGATTCATCTCAAAGCAACTCAAGGCCAAGAACAAGTTTAGCCAATATGAATCTTTGTTGCCTACCCACCTTCATTATCATTCCAAGGTGATTAGACATTTTCATTGTGATATGGACCCAACCTCTGTTCAGAGGAAGATGCTAAGATGCACAGAATCATCAAGCTTAGTGAGCCTATGGGGAATCTCAATTTCAACCTTAGCTCTATGTGTGATCTTCATGGCATCATCAGATATACATACACTAGAGCTATAGTGAACAAGGCCAATAGCTTCACTTACTTCATCGAGAAGAATTACCACATAATTGCCTATAATATAAGCAAGGAGGAGAGGAATACTGGAAAGATCATGTCTCTCAGAGAACAAGAGGTATATATATACTTCTATAGGACTTACTCCAACTAATCTGAAATTACTTCAAGTAATCAGCAATTACTTTAAGTAAACCTTCAAGTAATTTGCAATTACTCCAAGTAAGTCTGAATCTCACTCCAAGTTAACACAAGAGGAATAGAGGATGAGAGCTGAGACTTCAAGAATAAATAAGAGGCAATACTTTGCTAGAGTTGGTCTCCCTGATCCTTAATTCTTTGGTCCATCTATCCAAGACTATCTGAGAGAGGAACTTTGACAATCATAATCACACAGAGCTTGCAACAAACAAGCTAAGTTCATCACTTCTATGAATTGCAAGATTAGACAAACTCTATGACTTGATCAACTAAAACTTCAAGGCCTCATTCCAAGCTCATCTTGGTATTCTTAAGTGATCACATAGATTATGCTTCAGAATCCCTCCATACTGATCACATCTACAGATAATGACTAACCAATGATGCATCAATGGACTTCAGAGGATTATGGCTCGAGTGATTACGATATTACTAGAGTGAGGTATTGTATTCTTTAATTCAAAATCTCTGAGTTGCATCACTCATAGTGAACACTTGAGTAATGACTCAAGTAATACAGGGTTACAGCCTTTAAACCCTGAATAGCATCATCATTTTCAAAACTTAATTTCTCTCCAAATCTTCATACTTTCACAATCATTCTCTCTACAAAATTTCCAATGATTTTACTAATCCAAGAGATTTATTAATTGTATTGCTCATGACGATTTTCTTTTAAGCCATGCATTCATTAAGGGGGAGCTTCACATTCACATGTGTTTTATATCTTGAAAGCTCATCTTCTTTATTGGAAGAAAATCCTATTAACATACTCATCTAAATTTGCTATCTTTTAATTATTTTTTATGATGAGTTACTCTTGTATTTTCCTTTTATGATCTCAATTTTTAACATATCATATAAAAAGGATGACTTTGATTTGTGCAATAAATTTAATACTTGATTGCACTAACTATTCTCCTTGCAAGAATGTTTTTATTTATAACAGGAGAATTTGTTCTATGCAAGATCATTCCTCAACACTCTAAAAGGAGCATATATGATGACATATGCTTTAATAATCAATCAAGGGAGATATATTGGCTGCAATATTCAAAGCAATAAATACATATGCCAATACAAATGAGCATTAAGCATACTGAACAGAAGCTCAACTCAATTGGAGAATCTTGGCAATAACATGAACATACATCAGAGTTGCATAGCAAGATGTGTGGAGAACACAACATCATGAACTAGCATTGCTAAAGAATAAAGCAACGGCCTTCATAGAGCGCTTCATCATTTTCCAAAAACTACATGAGCATTTCTAATTTAGTGACATGGCATGCCATCTAGGATTTGGACACCGCATACTATTTTGTGGGACTTGATTGAGATATAGGATGCCAACTTGAATAGCATGTTCGGCACCACCTACACTACAAAAAAAGGGATTTCATAACGGTGCATTTATAGCAGTTAAACTTAACTACTACTAACTGTGACATTTGTAGTGGTTATAACATAAACTGCTACAAATTTGTAGCAGTAAGCTACGCACTAAGTGGCGTGACTGATTGGCAACGTTATTTGTAGCGGTTAAAAGCATGAAACCGCTACAAATATGGTGCTAGTTGCCCGCCAAAATTTGTCATGGTTAACTTGTAGAGGATACAATATATAAACCACTACAAAGTTCACGCCACTTGGCGCCACCAAGCCATACTAATAGTGTAGCAGTTCTTTGTAGCAGTTACAACAAACTAAACAACTACAAAATGCCAATGGTCACCTATTTGTAGTGGTTAGGTTTTCATATTCGATATAGAACTTCAAATGTCGTCACATTTGTAGCAGTTACATTTTTATAACCGCTACAGAGCTTTAATAACCGCTACAAGCTTTGCTGCCCTAGCTTTTTTATGGCGGTTTTTTCAAGAACCGCTATAAATTCCAAACCTATAAAAGCCTACTGCCTCTTCCTTTTTCACGTTTGGGCATTTTGTTTTCTAACATTTCTCTGAGAGTTTTCCTTCAGATCTGAGCGTTCTAACGTCTATCAGAGAGTTTTCGCTGCAACATTTCTCATTATTCTCAATTGAAATACGGACAATACATATTTTATTTTTATTTTCATTATAATTTTACATATATATGTGACTAATTGGTTTTTTTTTTTTGAATTTTTGCAATTGCAATGGCTTCAGGGATGGACAAGGGGTAGGATCCCCAAGTCCTGAGACCAATTATGTAGGGTAGCAATAGCAAAGGAGGGGGTAGTGGGATGGGGAGCATGGTAGGAGAGTGACCGTGCCATTTCAGCCCATCTCCCCATAGCAGCCACAGGAGTCGGCCCTACCACAGCCACCACAGACGTTCTTATAGGAGACGACTGTACCAGAGGTACTTGATATGGGAGAGTGAGATATCAATGTCAGTGACTATGACACGAACGAGGACTTCAACATCTCGATTCTGATCAGAGACATGGAGCGGTTCCTTAATGAGGAGGAGGCACGAGACCAGAATAACCCACGACGGTCGTCATCTTGGTCTACTGGGTTTGAGGTGCAGGTCCAAGGTAAATATAGTTTTTTCATTTAATAAATTATATATTTAAATTTGAAATGTTAAATTTGAATTATAATTTACCTAATGTACAGTAAATTGTGTAAATGAGCAGGGGAACGTGTCTACGAGGAGGCTGGACGTGGCTGGTCTGAATAGCTTGGACCGGATACTATGAGTTGTAGTTTCATAGAATGAGGCCACGGACCAGCCCATCGACAATGGGGGTCACCTGTTCAACCGCTTCCTGAATGAGCTAGGCTTGAATTGAATGCAGTTCCCCCTTCACTTTAGGACGTGAAGGAACATTTCGAAAGGGCTGAAGGACTGGCGTAGGACGAGGTGGTGTAGGTAATTAATAGTATTTATTATATTATATTTTTTGTAATTAATTCTATTTAATTAATTTTTTTTTTTATCTTATTTGTAATTAGTCATATTTAAATATTTTTTTTCCAATAGTGTTACAGCTTAGGTTTGCCGTCCAGGACAACCAGAAGAGGTACACGCTGATGAAGATGGACGATAGCTGGAGGAACATGAGGAATCGTCTCTTCCACAGTATGGATAAGGATAGGACGATTCCTCTGCAGTAACTGATCGAGAATGTTCTCGACGACGTCCAATCGAACGACCGGGCGAGTTTCGTCCAGTTCAGGAGGAGCGTTGAGAGGCAAGTAATGTATTTATTAGATTATTTTGATTATTAGATTTAGATTAGATTATATAAATATTAGTTATATAAAATATTAGATTTAGACTATATTATATAAATATAAATATTAATTAATTATATATACTTTTTTAATTTATATTTTAATTTATAATTTCAATTTAAATTTAATTAATTTTATGATTTTATTAATTGTAAATGTTTTATATTGTTTTAATACTTTTAATATTTTTTCCAGGCACTTTCTCATTGGGAACATGAGGTCCCGTGGGCAGCAAACAATCTACCACATAGCAGCATTAAAGACCTTTGCTGTCACTTACAGCGAGCTGGTAACTTTCCATAATATCAATTACTTTTAGCTGGCTATTTCCAATTATAAATCTAATATTTTCTTTTGATAATACTAATTTAGTTTTGTAAATGTTTTAGGAGAGGAAGGCATAGCAGGAGAACTGTCAAACAGACTATGGGGAGTTGATCGCTATCACACAATGACACCGTGACGGGACTCCAACCTCTCAACAGGCAGAAGTGGCTATTGTCACTAGTACAAAATTCCCTTTTAGACCACCACATTTAGATCGATTATAACAGATAAGGTCTTAAAAATTTGACTGGTGGTAGTTTTGTAATTATATAGAACTTCTAAGACTGGATCTCCAAAAAACCAGTCTTAAAAAAATTATTTAGACCGATTATAAATAAAACATGTCTAAAAATATCAAAATATTTAAAAAATTAAAATTTGATACTTTAAAGACCGGTTATTATTAATAACCGATCTTAAAGATGAAAATTTTAAAAATTATATTTTTTCACCCTTTTAATTCTAGTTTTTATGGAAAACCAGTCTAAAAGGTGAGCTTTTTGCCCATATTTTTACTCCCGTACTCTAAACCCTTTTTTCTCTTGTCGCCATTTCTCTGAGCTCTACCCATGCTTATTCTGAACTCCTCCATCACTCCTTATTTCTCATTTGCTCAACTCTCCTTGTCATGACCACTTTTGTTGCTATATTCCTCGTCGCTGTTCTTTGATCATCGTCACTCTCCTCCGTCGCTACCTCTATTCTCAAAAGTGACAATCCTCCTCTGTCGTGACTTCCCTTTGTCAGTGCCATGAATTTGAAGACCTCATTTTAACCTCAGTCGATTCCACTGTGACTTTAAGTATAAGCTCACTCCTTGGTCTTCAATCGAGTTAGTGTTATGTTAATTAACGCCCTCAACTTTTAGCTTGTATTTGCTTATTATCAACAATACTAACTCTGATAATATAGTTAGACACAAAATAATTGCAGAAAAAAGTAATTAAGGTGAAAGCAAAAACTGTGTGATGACTTTATTACTATATACATTTTTCTTGTTTTGGACCAAAAGTAAATAAGATGCTTTGACTTGTGATATTTGGCTTGTAGTAATACCATTCTATGTTTTGTTTTAATTTAGTGTGATTGTTTGATTGTCAATGTTATTGGTTTGTTGAAATAATACTAGTTTCAAATAGTGCATGTTAAAATTCGTTGAAATCTCTAAAACTCTATAGTTGTTGTTTTTTTGTCTATCCTTTTGCTAGTGGATAAAGCTAAATGAATGATTGTTGAATATGATAATGGGGTGAGGGGTTTTTTAGACTTCGTTAAAAGAAATATCGATGATGGTAGTGCAAAGTTTTATTGCCCTTGTGTAGTATGCTTGAATAAGAAGCGACTAAGTGCTGCAAATATATATATAAACATTTAATTTTTGAAGGATTTTATAAGAGTTATACAGTATGGGTACAGCATGGTAAAGAATTAGAAATGCCAAGTTTATCTCAATAAGGGGGAGTGGCCTTTGATGATAATGACATAGATACAGATGATCGGATAGAGGATAGATATAGGAGAAGAGGCTTTAGAGCAATCACATACATATGGTAATATGTGCAGTGATGCTGAGACGCCGCTATACCAGGGGTGTCAAAAATACCAACAGTTGAAAGTAGCATTGAAATTGGTAAGCTTGAAAGCACGACATGGATAGAGCAACAGGAGTTTTTCAGAAACGCTTGAGCCTTTTAAGGACATGCTTCTATATGATAATGTGTTGCCTTCTCGAAACTATGATGCTAAGAAAATATTGTGTCCACTAGGGATAAAGTATAAAAAGATCCATGAATGCCCTAATGATTGTATATCATATAGAAAAGAGTATGAAGAGGAACAACAGTGTCTGATATGTGAAACCTCAAGGTACAAATCAAATAATGCCACTATAAAAGTGTTGTGGTATCTTCCAATCATGCCAAGGTTCAAGTGCTTGTTTGCTAATGAAAACGATGCAAAAAATTTGAGATGGCATATGGATGAGAGGATATCCGATGGAAAGCTTCGACATCCGGATAATTCTTCTCAATGGAAGAAAATCGATCAATTATTTCCCACCTTCGTTGAAGAACCTAGGAACCTTAGGCTTGGGCTTTGCACGGATGGCATGAATATTTTTGGTAGCTTGAACAGTATACATAGTTCACGGCCTGTTCTATTGGTAATTTACAACCTATCTCCTTTGTTATGCATGAAATAAAAGTACATCATGTTTTCTATGTTGATTTCAAGACCAAAACAATCTGAAAATGACATAGATGTTTACCTAAAACCCTTTATCGAAGACTTGAAAGAGTTGTAGGACAAAGGTGTTGATGTTTTCGACACGAATAAGAAGGAGGTTTTTAAAATGTGAGCCATGATCTTTTGTACTATAAATGACGTCCCTGCATATGGAAATTGTCAAGATATAGTGTTAAAGGCCATAAAGCATGTCTGATTTATGAAGAAGGAACATGCTACCATCAACTTCAACATAGAAGAAAGACGGTTTATCTTGTCCATAGGAGATTTCTTAGATGGGGCCACCCATATCATAGATTAAAGAAAGCTTTTTTTGGTGGACAAGAGTTTGAAGATGCTCTGAAGGCATTGACTGGGGAGTAAGTTTATGAAAAGGTGAAAAATATCAATGTTACCTTTGGTAAGACTACAAAGAATAGTAATGAAAAAAATAAATGGAAAAAGAGGTTTGTCCTCTTCAATCTTCCATATGGGCCCAATCTTGATGTGAGACACTGTATTGATTTCATGCATGTGGAGAAAAACATATGTGATAGCATTGTAGGGATATTGATTAACATACAAGATAGTTCTAAGGATGGCATGAAGGCAAGATTAGATTTGTAAGAAATTGGGATACGAGAAGACTTGCATCCAAAGCCATATGGTAAGAGAACTTTTTGTTCTCCAGCTGCTCATACTTTGCTAAGGATGAGAAAAGAAACTTTTGTGAGTGTTTACATGGCATCAAAATTTCTTCAGGGTATTCTTCAAATTTTAGGATGGATGTGTGATGAAAGACTTGAAGTTAGTATGGCTAAAGTCTCATGATTGTCATGTCTTAATCAACAACTACTCCCAGTAGCTATTCGAGGCATTGCCGAATATGATCTTCAACATATTTTGACTAGACTTTGTTTCTTCTTTAATGCTATTTATAGTAAAGTCATTGAGACAGAAAGATTGGATGAACTAGAAAATGAAGGATATATAATCTTGTGCCATCTTGAGAAGCTTTTGTTAGAACCGGCTGACACCCAAGAGGGGGGGTGAATTGGGTGTAAGATAAAAACTTAAGAACTTTGAAATTCTTTTCGCATCTTAGAGGAAGCAATAAATATGAAAATAATGAATCATAAATCACAGTTAGATATTTAAATGATATATACTGGAAGTATAAGAGCTTTGGGAAGAGAATATGCAAACTGTGATTTATCCTGGTTCGGCCCAATCCACGATGACCTACATCCAGTCCCCAGGCTCCTCCTGAGATTTTCAATCCACTATCTTCCTCAAGTTTAACTGGGTACTTGAGAACCACTACACTCTCATAAGTTTGATCCGGGCACTTGTGAAGCCTTTACAATTCTCGCACTGAGATTACTCTCCCTTACACACCGTAAGATTACAACCAAGTTGCTCCCCCTTACACACCGTAAGATTACAACCAAGTTGCTCCCCCTTACACACCGTAAGGATACAACTTTGATGATGAAAGATTACAATCAATCTTCTCTCTTAGAAGTGAATAAGATGAACACTGAAGTACAATACAAATAATATCTCTCTCAAAGGTAAATCATATAGAAGCTAGAGAAACAGAGAGTATGTGTGATGAGCGTTGGTGTCAGGATGTTGACATTTCGATAATGTATGCACACTTAGTCCCTTCTGTTATGGATGATCTTCTATTTATAGTTGATGAAGGTTGATGACCGTTTGAGCATAATATATCCGTTGGAGTGTGGCTTCTTCAATTTGAAAACTAGCCGTTGTGAATGTTGACGCTTAGCTTCCGTAAATTCACCTTTTGACTCTTCACATCATATCTTCATTATATTCCTGGAAAAATACATCAATCACTAATATAATGAAGTATTAGAGTGATTAGAAGCAAGAAGAATGAGTTATATGATCATTCCATTGATTTCCAGAATCTTCGGGACGCTGTTCTGTTTTTCTGGGAAGCATTACTCGAGTGCTTACTCGAGTAAACATCAAGTTTCTTCACATGTTACTCGAGTGACTACTCGAGTGACCTTCTATTTTCTGCATAGCTTACTCGGGTAGTGACTTGAAGTTCTCTCTTCATGCACAGTGCTTTACTCCAGTAGTGACTTGAAGTTTTCTTCAATAACTCTTCATGTACAGTGATTTACTCCAGTAGTGACTTGAAGTTTTCGTTGAAAATATTTCTGCATACTGGGATACTTACTCGAGGAATCCACTTCAAGTTTTCACTTACTTCAGTGTGTTACTAGAGTAGCTCCTCGAGTATCATTGGGAAAATTGGAAGGCAACTGGAAGTTTTCACATGGTTACTCGAGTACCTCCTCGAGTAACATTAGCAGTCGTACAAAATGCCGAGAGCAACTGCAAGTGACCTACATGGTTACTCGAGTACTTACTCGAGTAAAGTCTTTTGTTTTCAACCAGTTACTCGAGTAGTGCCTTCAAGTAAATTCTTGATTTTGACTCGAAACATGGCAAATTATATATCATCGGAAAGCCCTCATTATCTACGTTCCAATGCAACAAGAATCAACTCCAAACTCGTTGTGTACAGAAAGTTATGATCCAAAGAGTATCTCCTGTACTTAGACAATCCTGAAATCACGAGCAGCAACTTCCAGAAGTCATAGCTCTTAGGATATAGCTTCAAATGTGACCAATTATATATCCATGGAAAGCTCTTTGAGTCTTCTTTCATATGGCACCGGTTTTGTCTCAATCCGATATGTATTTTGAGAGTTATGTCCAAAATACCGAAGCTATCCTGGAATATGACGGTGATTCATGAGTCAACTTCAACAGATCATATCTCCCTCATCTGATCTCCTTTGAATGTGATCTTGGTGTCAAACGTTCGTGTTGGAAGTTTAGTTTCATATGCCACCAGTTTCAGTTCGATCCGACATGTGGTTGGAGAGATATCATCAAAATACCGAACCTCTGTTCTGCCGCGCTAAAAACAGAGTGCCCATTACTTCAAGTTCCGCCTCGAGTGATTCATCAAATAACCCGGCAGATTACTCGAGTAAGGCCTCGAGTAAACACCTCCAAAATCAGACAATACCATATTACTCGAGTGATTACTCGGGTAATCATCCCCAAAGGTACCATAGCTTCCGTATACATCATTTTAGCTTCGTATTGACCCATTCCAACTTCCGTATGATCATAGAAACCTCCGGTATCACTTCTAGGAGCTTGAATCTTGATATTCTCATGTGATCTTGCAAGTTTTTCTTTCTTTAATCTCTTTCTTCTTGTTTTTCCTCTTGATGATCATTCTTCATAACCCAACTTCAATCTTCTTGATGAATATCTTCAATCTTCATCTTTCTTTCTTCTTTCTTCAATTCCTTGCCTCTTGATTTTCTTCTTGATGATTATTCTCCATTTATGAGGCATTATAATATCAACCCACAATGATGTCTATGACTAATCTACAAGATATACAACATTAAATGTGGTAGTTAGTCAATGTGGAAGATAAGTATATTATACAAACTTTTTGCTCATATTTGACATCTATATTTGACATCATCAAAACTATTCATATCTAACAGCTTTTTCTTCCTTCTTTTTTTGACATCATGGTACATGTAATTGTTCATCTAATGAGGGAGATAAAGTTGTGTGGCCCTATCTATTTATGGTAGATGTACCCAATTGAAAGAACTATGAAAATCCTAAAAGGGTATGTGAATAATACAAATTGGCCTGAAGCATCTATTGTTCAGAAATATGTTTCTGAAGAAGTCATGGAGTTTTGTCAAGATTACCTGTCAAATGTAAGACATATTAGGCTTCCTTAACGTCATGATAAAGAAGGGGGTAAATGAGGGGTTACAGTAAGGAGTGTTGATCCTGATGAATTGCAACAAGTCCACTTGTACATCTTGAATAATGTTGATAAAATTCAAGATTACATTAATGCTCATAAAAAATTTGTTCGAAAAGAAAATAGTTGAATGACCGAACAAAGGTTAATTAGGGAGCATAACAAAACTTTTGAATATTGGTTCAAACAAAAGGTTGACAGAGAAGAATATGTGTCTGATACAATTAAATGGTAAGCACGTGGTCCTGAGGTTGATGTCATAACTTGGACTTCATTTGTGATCAATGGTTATGCATTTTACACGAAGTCCCTTGATGATAGGAGCACCGTCCAGAAAAATGGGGTTATGTTAGTGGCTGAATCTATGCATTTTTCTAGTTCGAAAGATAAGAATCCTAGAATGGCAGCAATACCTTATTATGGGGTCATTGAAGAGATTTGGGTGGTTGATTATGTTAAAATTAAATTTCCCATTTTCAAATGCTAGTGGGTTAATGTCAACAATAGTGTGATGATTGATCAGTTGGGATTTACATTGGTTGATCTGATTAGTAGAAGTTTTGGAGATAAACCTTTTATTATAGCATATCAAGTGAAACAAGTATTCTATATTACCGATCAGGCAAATAAAATGTGGTCTGTAGCTCTCTAAGGAAAAAAGGTCATTGACATTAATCAGGAAAGTCATTTAATGAATGATCTTCTTGAGACTCCTTTTTCTAGGGGTCTACCAGAATTGAACGAAGAAGATGAAGTAGACAATGAACACGGCACAAGAAACGATCATCATGAAGGGATATGGGAGGATATCCCTTTATAAAACTACTTTAAAGGTTAGTTAGCTAAAATAATTATCATGAACTATATTTGAATTATGTATATTGTTATTGGTTTATATAAAACTACTTTTTTTTTATATCGTCACAGGAAAATGAAGGTACTATGAATGATTGTGATCAAGAGAGAGGAAAAGGTGGTACTCGTTGTGAGCCTTCTTATTTGTCCTCTTCTTTGGTTAAGGTATATATTGTATATACTTAGTTGGCTTGTCAATATTTAGCTCTAGGTGGAATTGTATTTTTAATCTGAGGAGCAAGTAACTTGATCATTGTGGTTTATATTAGGATAGTTTTAGTCTTGTGATGTATTTGTTAGGGAAGCTTATCATTCTTATATTAATTTTTTCAATAAGGTTTTGCATGTAGTTAACAATGATGCTCTCCATTCCATTCATTACCAAAAGTAACCAAACTTTTAGAGCCAAAAAAGAAACTGAACCTATGATATGAACACATCTTCCAGGCCCCTTTTACAACCATATCTGAAAATATGAAGTAAAAGTTGCTCATTTCGCCTTATTGTCTAAAGACTCTTTCTTACAAACATAAATCCTCATCGTAGAAGTCAAACTTGGTGAATTGCTTGTGATTTGATCAATTGGAAATTGAAGGAAAATGCTGATATATATGTTTGTTATAATATGTAAGAGAAGAATTTATTTGGATGTCGCTGAATTGGCTGCTTGCTAAGTGAAATGTTTAAACAAGGGAAATGGCTTGCTGGGTAAATCTTTTAAATGGAACAATTTTTTTAAGAAAATCACTTTTTTAGACCGGTTCTTTCTATAACCAGTCTAAAAAGCACATTTAAGAATGGTTGTCTAAAAAACCGGTCTTAAAAGTATTACTTTAAGACCGGTTTTTTAGACAACCGGTCTAAATATTCAAACTTTTTAGACCAAAACTGTAACCCCTTGCCTTATAAACAATAATTATGATTCAAAAATATGTAATTAAGAAGAATTGGAGACCAACGGAAAATCAAAACTCTTTTCAATCCCTTCCTTATGGTAGGGTTTTCACACTCAAATTTCTCAATTCGAATATAATTACCCTGCGCAGTTAAATCACATTCATATACCAGAGTGTACAACAAGATCCCGGCAACCCCCAGGTTTCATATAGATACTAAGGGTTTGTAAATTCCCACTTAGACGATTACACAAAATCATTTTAATATTTACATCCCCAATAAATAAAAAAATCCCAACACCAAAATTGATAATCAACAACCAAAATCAAAATCTCCCTAAGGAGTCCTATCCGCCCTTGGTCTTCTGCTTATCCTTTGAGCCGCTTGTCTTGTCTGAAGGTTAGTCAATGGAAAGAATGAGATTCAAAAGAATCCCAATAGTAACAAATCACTCATACCATACATAATCACAAAGCATGTAATGACATCATCACACAGCATACCAGTTGTCACATATACACATAATCACATAGTCTCATCCCACGTATTTATACCGCCTTGAAGGCACGGTCCTCCCACCGTCAACACCAATGGGCCTCAGGTGAAGGTTTCACAAATAGCCTTTCAGCTTTCACATATAGCCTTATGCCTTTCACATAGTCTCATCCCCCATATTCCACCGCCTCGAAGGCACGGTCGTCCCAACGTCAACACCGATGGGCTGTGGGTAAAGGTTTCACAAATAATGATAAATCAAACATACAATATATCGAATATAATATAAGGGAAAGCATCACTACCTTGTTCTTTCATAGTGTGCTCCAGCACAGTCTGTTCACAAGCAGGGCAAATATCAAACCCTATAAACCAAATCAAGAACGATAGGTTATTCTCTATTCCAATTTCTTATCTTCACAACACTTAAAGTTGGTTATCATTTGAACTCTTTTAGGTGGCTACTAGAAGCCTAGACACCTACCTAAAGGGTTGGGAAGAACTTGATGAAATACCCCTCTTTTAGAAGTATAACACTGATTTTTGACTCATACACTCGAGTGAAGAAGACCTGACTCGAGTGATAAGGAGATTTGCACTCGAGCATAGAAGTTCACTTATGGGAGTGCTTGCCTGAGAGCAACCACAAAGACAAAAAGTGATCATAGCACTAGAGTCCTAGACCCAACACTCGAGTGTTGGCCATATATTCACCCGAGTTCTACAAAGTGACGCACAAGGAGTGACTACCCGAGAGAAATAGAAACCCTAGAATAAAAAATTCACTTGAGCACTGGCTCTAGCACCCGAGTGATAGCACAACACTTGTGAGTGCTAGGACACACTCTTGACAATTTGGCAGTGAGTGTTTCCCTGAGACATGAGTCTATAGTGTAAAATACTCTTGTACTTGAGTGAGACAAGGTTCACTCGAGTGATAACCCATATCACTCGCAAGTTAGAAAATGCTCTTTTACATTATGGCATGGAAGTGTGACCAAAAACTGAAGGAAAAGGGAAAATAGGATGCTGCACTCGAGTGAGACCCCTATGCACTCGAGTAAGGCTTATCAGAAGCCAAAACGCAGCAACTGACATAATTTTTCAAACTTAACCGATATACTTCCAAGGGTCCCAAAATACTTATCCAATACTACTCCCACATAATTTTGCACAAGGAACCCAATGGGAACCCCAAAACAACCAAATTCCCATTCTAATAACAAGTTTTGGTTTTGGAGACCACATTCTCACTTATTACCCAATTATACCAATTTCCTTTCCAAAGTTCCAAACTAACTCTAATGGCACAAAGACACAATATGACACCAAATCTAACATAATACACTATCCAAATTGTCCATTCCAAAATTATACTAAAATCAGGGTAAAAATAAAAAATATGCAAAAATTAACCAACAATCACAATGAACATGTCAAAATGTTTCAAATACTCACATCTTCCTCTTCCCAATGTTGGTTTCTTGATTCCTTAACTTTCAAATTCCTTCAAGCTCTCAAAACCCCACCTTTCAAATATCTAAAACCATAGCAATGAAGCTCTCATCACCATGAACAAGATTAATGAAGATGAATGGAGCTAAAGGAGACACTAAGCAAGTCAAAACCTCACATTTCACTTTCTCTTTCCTTCATTGAGCACACAAAAATGGAGAATGAAGAGAGAGAATGAGATGATAATGAAGAAACAGATTTTTCCCCTTATTCCATACTCCCTAGCCAACCTTGAAGGAGAGATGAGAGAGGTAAATGTGTTTGAAAAGTTGACCTAATCCCATGGCTCACACCTTGCCACTTGGCAACATCTTGTTTCACCTTCCATGGCACACATAAGCTCATATACATATGATTCCACTCTCTTGCTCAATGAATCTTAACCATTGATCTTTAAGTTACCAAGAAGCTTCCTCTTCAGAAACTGACCAATTGGTAGGTAACTTTAGGTTTTCCCATTTCACCCCTAATTATGGTAATTCCACTTGAATAACCACTAAGCACATTTTATCATTACTTCTACCTCAACCATGTGTCCTCCCCTACATTAGAGTTCATTTTAAACTTTATCACACAATTAAGCATAAATGTAGGGTCTAGGTACTTATTATATCACACTCGAATCGAAATTCGCATCATATTCTTCAAAAGTGTTTTTCAACAATAATTACATTCACTTTTGAAGTCATTAGCCCTTAATCTCAAATCAAGGTATTACAGGAACTTTTTAGACCAGTTGTTTAGAAAATCGGACTAAAAGGTTAAACTTTTTAGATTGGTTTCTTCGATAATTGGTCTAAAAATAATTATTTTAAGACTGGTTTTATAAATAACCAGCCTTAAAACTTTTTTTTAAGATCTGTTCCTTAACCGGTCTAAAAAGTAGCAGACTTTTAAGACCGACTGTATCAAGACCTTATCCAGAACCTATCTAAAATGTCTTTTTTAACCAGTATTAAAAGTGATTTTTCCACTAGTGTGTAAGTGATTTCATTATTATAATGCTTATAAAACAAAATTTATTATGAAAAATAATAATAAGTAATTATTTCATAAAATGGCAGAAGCGGATGTAGCAGTCGCAGGCTAAGCTGCGAGAGACCCAGACCCAGGAGTGATAAGGGTCTGTAGACCCCACGGCTCCTTTAAAGGAGGGTCTGAGTCAGGTTGAGCACCCCGGACACATGCGGGGGATAGGGATAGGCGCCAGACCTAGTATGGTTTATGGCAGGAGCGCCGCCTTTGAGGCTGTAGTTCTAGAGCATAGACGTCCAGGATCAAATGTCTGAGGGACGAATCTGTTGAGGAGCTATGCCCTGATTTGGATAGTACACAGGCTGCAGTGGCTCAGCAGCAGTAGCAGATGCAACAGATACAGCAGCAGGCCAATTTCTACTACGCTCAGCATGTGCAGTGGTACGATATCACAAACTACATGCTCGAGAGGTCATGGAGTCGCCTGTTTTTGGACAAGCAGCATCCACAGGTTCCCCTTATCCCTCGATTTGTCATCCATCCTCCTCCTCATGTTGATGATGATGGTGCTATTAACTCTACCCAGCACTCCGATATAACTATACCTGAGGGAGCCCCACCTAAGGGAGGACTAGATGATCAGCCTCCTGCTAGTTATTTTTAGGACATTTACATTTTTTATTTTTGAAATATTTATAAATAAACCTGGATATTTTATTTTCAGAACTTAAATTCTCGTTGTGTTTATAATAGTTATATTTATATTTTCAGAGCCTTGTTAAATTTTTGTTGCATTTATTTTCAGAACTTAAATTCTTGTTGTGTTTACAATAGTTTTATTTATATGCCTAAAACTAACCACAAAAAAATAATAATCACATATATTTATAGCGGTATTATTGTTAAACCACTGCAAATAATAAAAGAAATTTTGTAATATATTTGTAGCGGTTATTGTTAAAAATTGCTACAAATTCGGTTGTCAATTTGTAGCGGTTATGTGTCTAAACCTCTACAAATGTATAGCACCAATGAAGGGAAATTCAAAAATCGAATGTTGTTTTTTTGTAGCGGTTACAGTAATAACCGCTACAAATATTAAACATTTGGATTTTGAATTTCCCCCTACTGTGTTTTATATTTGTAGCTGTTTACGCTTATAACCGCTACAAATTGAAACCCCAATTTTTTCAAAATTGTCCAACGGTTATGAATATTTGTAGCGGTCTTTTTCTTATAACCGCTATAAAGTTAAAATATTTGAAATTTGAAATTCTTCTATCGCTAGAACTTTGTAGGGGTTAATAATTTATAACTACTACAAATATATATTAGTAGTGATTCTGTAGTAAAACTGCTACAAGGTTAAAATAAATTTTTCTAATTCATTCTAACGGCAGAAAATTTTTAGCGGTTTTACTTATATAACCACTACAAATTTGGGATACAGTAGCAGTTATGGTAGTGGTTTTGGAACCAGTACAAAATATTAAATGTTGGAAAATTAGAATATAAGCTTCCAGGTATTCGTAGTTCTCTATTCACTCATCTTCTTCACTATACTTTCTTTTCTCTCACTAGTAGCGATAGATAAGTCATGGATCAGTTTGCCAAGCAATTCTCCGAAACATTTGTATGGATTAAACAATTTCTTAGAATTCGCATTCACTCATGCCAGCTGTAATGGCAAGATCATCTGTCTGTGTCAGAGATGTAAGTTCAAGAAGTGGCATGCACGAAAAGTTGTTAAGGAACATTTGCTTTTAAAGCCTTTCCCGTAAGACTATACGTTCTGGGCAGTTCATGGTAAGAAGGATGGTATGATCCTGTTAATGATGTTGTGTGTGATGCATTTGGTTTTCATGATGACAACTTCAACGAAGAAGTGCAGGGCTCAGATCCGGTGTTCATGCAAAATGAAGCCGCTCGGGATTTTTTTAGCTTGATGGATGAAGTAGATCGTCCTTGATATCAAGGTTGTAAAAAATACTCTAAATTATCTTTCTTAATCAAGTTGTATCATATCAAGTAGTTGTATGGAATCATAGATAAGGGAATATCGATGTTGCTAGAACAATTACAAGATCCATTCCTCGACGCAAAGATTCCCACAACGTTTACGAGGCCAAGAGGATTATTAACAGATTGGGCTTGAACTACCAAAAAATTGATGCATGGCTTAATGATTGTATGCTATATTGGGGAAACGATGATAGCAAGGAGACTTGTAAGCGATGTCACACATCAAGGTACAAGACAATTTAGAAGGTAAAAAAGCAGAAGAAGAAACCTGCAAAGATTCTTGGATAATTATCTTTGTAACCATGCTTATAAAGATTGTTTATGTTGTCTAAAACAGAAAAACACATGAGGTGGCATGAGGTTGATAATAATAAAAATGGTAAATTATGATATCCTCAGAATGTAAATGCCTAGAAAATGTTTGACAAAGACTTTCCATCTTTCACTGCTGACCCTAGAAATGTTAAACTTGCTTTGGCAACCAACGGTTTCAATCCATTTGGGAATCTTAGTACAAGTTACAGTATTTAGCCGGTAGTCTTAGTTCCTTACAATTTACCCCTGGATGTGTATGAAACAAAGCTCCTTCATTTTGTCTATGATCATTTTAGGCAAAAAGGCACCGGGTAATGACATCAATATGTATCTCCATCCGCTTTTATGGAATTGCTTGACCTATGGAATGTCGGTATCGAGACATATAACACCTATGGGAAGACATTGTTCAATTTGCATGCAGCCTTGATGTGGACAATTAGTGACTTTCCTGGCCTTAGAACATTATCCGGGTGGAATGTGCATACTAGCTCAGCGTGTCTAGCTTGCAATTTTGACTCTGACACAGTACGCCTTCCCCACAGTCAGAAGTGGTGATTTATAGGGCATCGGAGGTTTCTCGATAAAAGGCACAAGTTTATATTGCAACAAAATCGCTTCAATGGGAAACCAGAAACAAGAGGGTCACCTTAGACTTTATCCAGCGTAGACATCTTACAGCAGCTTGAGGATGTTGAATTAGAATTTGGAAAAATCGACGATGCAGTATAAGCAGGCTGAAAGAAGGGCAAGACTTTTGCACCTCAGCAATAGAGAAAGATAAGTATTTTCTTCACTCTTTCATATTGGAATTCTAATGTACTTCGCCACAGTCATGATGTCATGCACATTGAAAAAAATGTGTGTGACAATGCACTATATACGCTGCTTAACAAACTGAGAAAACCAAAAGATCATCTTCAAGTAAGGAAAGATTTATGTGCCATGGGAGTTCGTGAAGATGCGTGGCTAAATGAGCATGAAAAATTTCAGTCCACTAAGTTCACCCTCACAAAACTGAACAACGAAGTCTTCCTCGTGATGTTGAAGAAAATAAAACTTCCAAATCGGTATTCAAGCAATATTTCACGATGTACTGATATGCAGGCTTGCAAGGTTGCTGGCCTGAAGAGTCATGACTCACATGTGCTTATGCAATAGTTACTTCTACTGGCTATATAGAATGCAGTTCCTCTCGATGTGTCAATCATTTCGGTGGAACTTTGTTCTTTTTTTTGGAAGTTGTGTTTCAAGGCTTTAATGGTTAAGGAGCTTGATCAGCTGTAGTCCAAAATCATTCTTAAATTTTATCACTTGGAGATGATCTTCCTCCATCCTTTTTAACTGTGATGGTTCACCTTACAGTCCACCTTGTTCATCAAACAAAGCTGGCTAGCCTAGTTCAATATCGATGGATGTATCCTATTGAGAGGTACTCTTTTTATATATGTGTTCCATTATTAGTTTTTATGTTTGTTAGTCGCCCTTTTGAGCTTTTTGTATCATTTTTCCCTTCTTCACTTTATAGGTTTCTTGGGAAAATGAGATCTTACGAAAGGAATAAGGCTTGCCCAGAAAGTTCTATAGCTGAAATTTATATAGGAGATGAGGTTCTGTATTTCTGTTCAAGGTACTTTGATGACATTGAGACCGCCTTCAACCGACCACCTCATGTAGACGATTGTCCTGAACCTGTGCCAACATTAGGAGAATTTATCTCTCAAGTTGGTAAACCAGTTGAGGAATTGAGAGCTTCAAACTAAAGGCAACTGAGAAGTTGCAAGCACATTGACATGTCTTGATTAGCTGCACTCAAGTTGAGCCCTTCCTTGTGTAAGAATTGTATATGCATGTGTTATTCTATATCTTTCATAACATTTTGTACTTACATTTTATGATAAGTGACTTTCTATCATAATTGCAGGGAATTCAGAAGTCATGTGAAACGTCAACTTAGGATCCGTACAAAAACATCATCCAAAGTTGGCAAAAAGGTCCATAGAGAATTCCCAAGCTGGTTTGCACGCAGAATACTAAATGACCACAACCCACACTCCCCAGATTTTAGAGCTCTCGCAATCGGCCCTCTTAACCATGAAAAAAGGTTTACAACTTACAATGTCAGTGGTTTCAAGTTTTGCATGGTTTCACGAGATCAAGGATTGCAAACTCAAAATTTGGGTGTTTTTCGAACCTTTGGGACAAGGAGTTATGTGAGTAGCAGTGATGCCAACATATAGTTCAGAGGCATCCCTTACTATGGAAAGCTTCTTGATGTCGTGGAACTTAATTACTAAGGCCGTTTCACTGTTATGCTATTCAAGTGTTTGTGGGCAAATACCACTACTTATTGGGAACTCACTGTTAGATCTCATGTTTTGATGATAACAAAAGAATGGTTTGAAAAGAAAATGTTTAATAATCAAGCTTGAACTAAGTAATGACAGGAATAAACTTTACTTGAGGTAAGCATGGAAGTAGTGAAGATTGGCCAAGAGAAAATGCTGAGGAACCTGATCAGAAGTGCATTTTCTAAGGCATTACTCGAGGCGCTACTCGAGTAATGAGCCAAAACTTGAAGTAACCAAGCAAAACTTCCAGTTACCTGCCACCATTACTCGAGGCGCTACTCGAGTAACCAGGTAAAACTTTAAGGTTGCTCTCGGCCTACTAATGTTACTCGAGGAGCTACTCGAGTAACCATGTGAAAACTTCCAGTTGACTTCAAGTTTTCCCCATGATACTCGAGGAGCTACTTGAGTACCTGTGTTTCCTAAAACATGGACCTCTCGGCATTTTGTACCACTGCTAATGTTACTCGAGGAGCTACTCGAGTAACCAGGTCAGAAACTTCCAGTTGCCTTCAAGTTTTCCATGATACTCGAGGAGCTACTCGAGTAACCGTGTATTTGAAAATGTCAAGCTCTCGGCACTTTGTACCACTGCCAATGTTACTCGAGGAGCTACTCGAGTAATGCACCAAGGTGAGTGAAAACTTGAGGTTAGTACCCGATTAACTTGATCTCTCTTTTCTTACTCCATTAGACAAGTTTTTCATGGTTTATTTTAAAGTGGATTCCTCGAGTATGTACCCCAGTTTGCATAAATGTTTTCAATATAAACTTCAAGTCATTACCAGAGTAAATCACATTCAAAAGTCTCAGTTACTCGAGGCGCTACTCGAGTAACCTATGCAAAAATGAATGCATTACTCGAGTCCCTACTCGAGTAACAAGGTATTTGCTCTCGGCCTTGAAATCCTGCCAACATTACTGGAGTAGAGCATCGAGTAATCAAAATTTTTTCTGAGGATTACTCGAGGTGTTACCCCAGTAATCTATGAAGTTGCAAAAGCTTTACTGGAGTAGCTACCCGAGTAAATAACTATTCTAAAAGGTTTGAAATTTAGTTTACTCCATGCACTACCCGAGTAATCTTGCTTTTATTCATTGACTTTCAAATAAACAATGATTTCACGATATTACTCAAGGAGCTACTCGAGTAAACTTCAAGGGTTACTCGAGGAGCTACTCGAGTAAGCATACCCAGAAATTTAGAAATCATTCAAATCTTCATTATATTGTTTCCTATATGATTAACCTTTCATTGTATTAGCATTCTTAGTATATTTACAGAGAAACAATGAAGAAATCATATCAAGAGATGAAAGTCAAAAGAAACGTTCAAATGCCAACCACCGCCAACGGATATTTTTCAAAAACTTGAAAAGTCAACAGTGGCTGCGCACTCACCAACGGACGAAAGGAAGTGTTCCAACGGTCATCAACAACATACCTATATATATGGGAACCTTCAAACAGAGAAGAACAACTAAGCATCCATACGAACGTATCATTAAGTTCATTGCTCTGTTTTCACGTTGAAATTGTATTCATATGCTTCAGTGATTATCATTTACTCTTTGAGAGAGATATTTCATTCAAACTCAATATTTGTTATTGAGATAACTTAAGGTTGTGGAACCTTGAGTTGGGATTGGATTACAATCTGTAAGGGGGAACGAGTGTCCAGGTGTAAGGAACTTGGTTGTACTGAGGTGCCAAGAACCCACTGAATCTTGGAAGCTATAGTGAAACTCTCAGAGAAGCTCTGAGGACTGGACGTAGGTCAAAGTGGTTGTGACCGAACCAGTATAACTCCCGGTGTACACTTTGGTGATATTTCTCCTTACTCATTACTATTTTAATTCTTTTGTCAAAGTTTTATATTTTCGAAAGAAATTTCAGTTTCACCCAATTCACCCCCCCTCTTGGGTGAAACGCTTGGTCTAACATTTGGTATCAGAGCGTAGGTTTTCTTGTTAAGGTTTAACAGCCTAAGAAGGATCCAATGGCAAGCATGGGTGAAGGAATTCTTCCCGACGGAGCATCTATCACTAGACCCCCTGGTTTCAATGGAGAACATTTTTCTTTCTGGAAAGCTAAGTTCAGAGTGTTCGTGATGGCTACTGAATATGGGCTATGGGATGTAATTGAGAGTGGAAATTATCAACCTACAAAAGTTCTAGATTCTCAGAAAATTCCAAAGACGCCAGCGGAATATGATGAGAATGACAAGAAACTTATCACTCTCAATAGCAAAGCAATTCTGATGTTGCAAAGCGCTTTGAGTCAAAGTGAATATTTCAGAATTTGCACACTCCCAACAGCAAAGCAAATATGGGAAGCTCTAGAAATAGCTCATGAGGGAACTTCGGGAATAAAGGAGAATCGAATCAACACCTTGGTCACCGAATTCGATTTACTTCGAATGAAATCAGGTGAGTCAATTTCTGAATTCGAACTTAGATATACTCATCTTGTTAATCAACTTGCAGCTCTTGGAAAAGTCTATGATCAGCACACCCAAGTACGAAAGATTTTGAATATTATTTCTAAAGAGTGGGAAGCAAAAGTTACTGCAATAGAAGAAGCAAAAGGAGAATCAATGAGATCAGTTGCTTCTCTATTTGGAAGTCTTTCTGAATATGAAAGCAAATTAAAATTCAAAAGAGAACTAGATGACATTGGCGACAAGAAAAAGAAAGGTCTAGCTCTAAAAGCAAAAGAAGAAAATCAGGATGAGGATGAAGAGTTCGACGATGACGAAATGGGTCTAATCATAAAACGATTCAGAAAGTTCTACAAGAAAGGTCAAGGATTCAAACATTTTCAGAAAGGAGGAAATAGTAGCAAAGATCATATAATTTGCTATGAATGTGGAAAACCAGGATATATCAAGTCAGAATGTCCAGATTTGAATCAAAAGAGCAAAGAAAAGAGAAAAGGTAAATTCTTCAACAAAAAGAAAGCCTTTGTATCTGCTATATGGGGTGACAGCTCCTCAGACGAAGAAAGCGATGAGGAAGAGGTAGCTAATATATGTCTTGTTGCTCAAGAAGAAACAGAAGAAGAGGTAAATGATTCTGAACCTACCTATGATGAATTACTTTCCGAATATAATACTTTACATTCTGAATTCATCAAAGTAGTTAAAGAATTGATTGTTGTTAAAAAGAAAAACAAAGCTCTTGAAACTAAAGAAAAGGATTGTGAAAACTGTTTATCTCTGAAAAAGAAAAACATTGATCTCACAAAAACTCTTGAAAAATTTACACAAGGAAGTGAGATGTTAAATGTTATTTTGAAAGCTCAACGATTTGTAAATGATCGATCTGGAATTGGATATGATCCAAAGTTAGATAAAAGGAAAGGTAGAAAGAAAGCAGGAGGTAAATCTTACTTAAATTATTTTCAGCATTCTGTGCATACATCAAATCCTTTTGCATTTTGTAACTACTGTAATAGAAAAGGACATCATACTTCTTCATGCATTCATAAGAAGAAAAGAACAATAGGAACCTACAAATGGGTACCTAAAGGCACATATGTTCAGAGAATCATTTATACTAACCCAAAAGGACCCAAAAAGAAGTGGGTACCTAAGACTTAGTCATTTGATTGCAGGTATGTCTTAAAGCATCCAAAAATAACAAGTGGTTCATAGACAGTGGATGCTCCAGACATATGACCGGAGATTTCGAAAGTTTTACCACATTGCAACCTAAGGAAGGAGGAAAGGTAAAATTTGGAGGAAATCAATCCGGAAGGATAGCAGGAATTGGAGAAATAAAAAATGACAAAGGAATACAAGTCAAAGATGTAGATTATGTTGAAGGTTTATGTCATAATTTGCTGAGCGTAAGTCAAAGTGCAGATAAAGATAACTGGATAATATTTGATTCAGAGGAATGTCTAATTGTCAACAAGAAAGACTTACTACTTGATAAGAAGAATATCAAGGCTAAGCTCAGAGCAAAAAGGGAAGGTAACTGCTATACCTTAGATATTAGTAGAAATGAATCTGAAAACTGTTTTCTGAGTAATGTCGATGAAAGTTGGCTATGGCATAAAAGATTGGCTCATGTCAACATGCATCAACTAGACAAACTACTCAAAAAGGATTTAGTTCTTGGTCTACCCAAAGTAAATTTCAAAAACGATTTGATTTGTGAAGCATGTCAAAAGGGTAAACAAACTAAATCATCTTTCAAATTGAAAAATGAGATCTCAACAAATAGACCATTACAATTATTGCATATGGATTTAGTTGGTCCAGCAAGAGTAAAGAGTCTTGGTGGCAATCTATATTCATTGGTCATTGTTGATGATTTCTCTAGATTTACATGGGTTATTTTTCTATCATCAAAAGATGAAACATTTGAAGAATTTATTGTTTTTGCCAAGAAAGTGCAAAATGAGAAAGGTATGTCTATTGCAGGTATTAGGACTGATCATGGTGGAGAATTTGAAAATCAAGTCTTTGAAGAGTACTGTGATACTAATGGCATTGATCACAATTTCTCTGCTCCAAGGACGCCTCGACAAAATGGAGTTGTGGAACGTAAGAATAGAGTGCTCACAGAGATGGCTAGAGCATTGCTAAATGAAAAGAATGTGTCTCAAGTGTTTTGGGCTGATGCTATGAGTACAGCATGCTATGTTTCAAACAGAGCATATATCAGAACAAAACTTGGAAAGACACCATATGAACTATACAAAGGAAGAAAGCCAAACATTGCTCATCTACACATCTTTGGTTGTAAGTGTTTCATTCATAACAATGGTAAAGATAACTTAGGAAAATTTGATTCTAAAACTGATGAAGGAATTTTCCTAGGTTATTCCAACCGAAGTAAAGCATATAGAATTTTCAATAAAAGAACTTGTGTTGTTGAAGAATCAATTCATGTTGTATTTGATGAATTTGAATCCTCTGACAAAACCATTGATGAAGAACAGGAAGTTGTTTTAAATCAAGAAAATGGTCAATCTATTTCTAAGTCTCTTATTCCAGAGGTTGATAAAACTAAGGAAGAAGAGAAATCTCTAGGTCAACCTAAAGCCTGGAAATACAATAGAAGTCATCCCTTAGAACAAGTCATAGGAGATGTGAATGAAGGGATCAAAACCAGAAATAGAGTTTTCAATGAAGTAAGCTTTTCTGCATTCATTTCTGAGATTGAACCTTCTAACATTGATGAAGCCCTATCAGACAATGATTGGGTCATAGCAATGCAAGAAGAACTAAATCAATTTGAAAGGAATCAAGTTTGGGATTTGGTACCCCGACCCAAAGATCATACGATCAATGGTACTAAATGGGTATTCAAAAACAAACTTGATGAATCTGCAATTATTGTCATAAACAAGGCAAGATTGGTGGCCAAAGGCTATAATCAGCAAGAAGGAATTGATTATGAGGAAACGTATGCTCCAGTGGCTAGATTGGAAGCTATACGTGTACTTTTAGCCTTTGCATGCATCAAAGGATTCAAACTCTATCAAATGGATGTTAAGAGTGCTTTTCTAAATGGTTACATCATGGAAGAAGTATATGTAGAACAACCTCCAGGATTTGAGGATGTCACTAAACCAGACCATGTTTTTAAACTTAAAAAGGCTTTGTATGGTTTAAAACAAGCTCCTAGAGCCTGGTATGAAAGGCTTAGTAAGTTTCTCATCGATCAAGGTTTTGTACGGGGAAAAGTTGATACAATATTATTTATAAATCGAAAATGTGATGATATTTTAATTGTTCAAATATATGTTGATGATATTGTTTTCGGTGCTACTAATGAATCTCTGTGTAAAGAATTTTCTGAGATAATGCAGGGAGAGTTTGAGATGTCAATGATGGGAGAATTGAATTTCTTTCTTGGTTTGCAAATCAAACAAAGAAAGAATGGAATCTTTATATCTCAAACAAAGTATTTAAAAGAGCTATTGAAGAAGTATGGAATGGATGAAGCAAATGGCTCAGACACGCCTATGAGTTCAACAACGTTGCTTGATGCTGATGTCAAAGGAAAAGACTACAATATCACAAAATATAGAGGAATGATTGGATCATTACTCTATCTCACGGCAAGCAGACCAGACATCCAATTTAGTGTTGGCATATGTGCAAGATATCAATCAGCGCCAAAGGAATCACATGTTGAAACGGTCAAACGAATCTTTAGATACCTTGCTGACACACCAGAATTGGGTTTGTGGTATCCCAAAGGAAGAAGTGAATATTTAATCGCTTATTCTGATTCTGATCATGGAGGATACAAGACAGACAGAAAGAGCACCAGTGGACAAGGACAATTTCTTGGAGGATCTCTTGTATCATGGTTCAGCAAGAAACAAAATACAGTGTCTCTTTCGTCAACGGAAGCCGAATATGTTGCAGTCTCAAGTTGTTGTGCACAAGTGATATGGTTAAAACAACAACTACAAGATCTAGGTATATACCTTAAGGAAATACCAATCTATTGTGACAATACAAGTACGATAAGCTTGGCAAAGAATCCAGTTCAACACTCTAGAACCAAGCATATCGATGTCAGACATTACTTCATCAGAGATCATGTTCAAAAGAAGGATGTGAAAGTGATATTCATTCCTACTCATCTTTAACTAGCTGATATCTTCACAAAACCCCTTGCAAAAGATCAATTTCTATTCATTAGAAGAGAATTGGGAATGGTAAATCCCAATGAGTTATAAGAAATTTAAGCATTTCATAATATTAGATGAAGTCATTTAATAATGTTTTGATGATCACTAACTTAAGCATCGGAGTATATAGAAACATGTTTGCAGGAAGAAAGAAACTCTGTTTTGGGAAACAAAAACAGAGATTTTCAGAGGAGACATTTACTGGAGTACCAACTTGAAGTTATGGCTAAGACAGAAGCAATACCCGAGGAGCAACTTGAGGTAAAGAAGCAATTTACTCGAGTATGTACTCGAGTAATGGCCCCCAAAACTGGAAGTAACAGATCAAGTTACTTGATTTTCAAATATAACGGTCCAGATTTCAAGGAAATGAAGAGTCAGAAGTTGAGAAGCTATTTACTCGAGGGAGGCCTCGAGTAAACTTGAAGCTTACTCGAGGCAGGCCTCGAGCAATGTCGGAGTTCAGATTCTCAAAGTATTGAATAATGACTCAAATCTGAATCAAATGGACTATGAATGATCGAGGGAACATCCATGGATAATTACTATATTATTCATGCCAGGTACGCAATTTAAATGAATTATTTTTAAATTTTTCTGCATGAACACCCGAGGAAGACCTCGAGTAATGTTGAATGTTACTCGAGTAAGGCCTCGAGTCAAGTCGGGATTTAGGTCTTTATCTTGCGCAAACTTGGTCATTTCCACAAAATCTCCTCGAGTAAATCACTATACACCCTTTCAAAAACTTTTCCAAATCGATTCCTTGCCTCATTTCCGTCAAAACCCAACTGATTTCAAGTCCAAAAACTTCCTATTTTGTTCAAAATCCTTCTGCCCTAAACTCGCGTCAGTTGCTCTGTTTTTCTGAGATTTTTGATTTTATGTGATTCAAAATGGTTAGAACCAAGAATCTCAACTTCACTGATTCCTCTGATTCACAACAAAACCCTGATCTTCTTTCTCCTCCTCCAACAAAGAGAAGAAAGCTAATCCCAAGACCAAAAGCCAAAACTCCTCTTAAACCTCAACCACAACCTAAAGCCAAAGGTGTGGTAATCAAAGAGCCTATTGTGACTAGGGCTCAGTCTAAAAAGAGCACATCTACTAGAAGAAGCAAAGGTGTCAAAACTCCCTCACCTTCTCACTCTGATTCCTCTACACCCTCTTTTACTCCAAAGCCTATCAAGAAGCCAAAGTATGAAAAAAATGTGGCTAAGGCAATGGCTGGGATCATTGACCAAATGGAGAAGGGTCAATCATCCAAGAAATCCAAGATTCCAGAGGCAGAGATCACTACTCCTCCAAAGGGATTCAATGTGTGGAAACTGGTGGAGTCTCCCAAGTACCTGACACAATTCTCCAGAAGAGAAGTGTGTAAGACATACTATGTGGATCTCAGGCTACTTCAAGAGGTATTGAAGCACGATCTTAGTCCTTATCTAGAGCCTTTTATGCCTTGGTTGTCCATTAGATTACCTTTTTGCACAAAGGTAATCACTCATTTTTATTGCAACCTAGAGATAATAGATGAACCTAACTGAACTTCAGTAGAGGAAGAAATGACCACAACTGCGAGAGGTCAAAAGATTTTGATTTCACCTTCCAAAATTAAATTGTGGTTAGGAATAGAGAACCCCCCTGATGATATATATTCTGAGCTTGAGCCCAATCAAATTTTTACTATCCTAAAGCCCGGTGAGTTAGTTGGCCCCCTAAACTTTAAACCGAGTGATATGTGTGATCACCATAGGGTCCTTTGGTACATTTACTCTAGGTCCCTAGTAAACAAAGCCAACAACTATACCCACTTCTCGGATAGGGACTATAGATGGTTTGCTTCACTCCTCTTGAAAGAGCAAAAGGATCTGGGAGAGTATATATTCTCAGAGATAAAAAGGTATAAGGTGGATGGAAAAGGTACTACTCCAATGCCATATCCCCAAATTGTGTCTCTTATCCTGAAAGAGAACAAAATATGGTACTTGGATAGTAAGGAGCCAATTGAGAGGATGACCCCAGTGGGGAGGAACCAGATTGGTAAACTGAACATCGACATCCCTCTTAAAGGACCACTGGAATCTGGGTCCAAAAAGAAGCGAAAGGCTACTGAGGCAGAGACCAGTAGGATGGATGACACTCAGTCATCGGCTCCAGCTGCTACCACATCTTCACCATCTTTCCTGAATGCCACTCTCCAGCACTTCATGGAGAACATACTCAGAGGTTTCCATGTGGACATAGCCAATACAAATGCTGAGCTAATTACCAATACCAACTTCAAGATGGGAGAACTGGTTGAGAAAATTGATAAAAGGCATGAGGAGTTGGTTGAGAGAATGGATAGGAGACATGAGGAGTTGCTAGCAGAGCAACGTGCCCAGGGAGAAACCTTGAGATTGATTCTAGCACATTTGGATTCCTTGGGTCCTGGACCTTCTGCCGGTCCCTCCTCATCTGCACCACCACCACCACCTCCAGTAGACCCTCTTTCAGACATTCCCATTCCCGAGGATGAACCATCTACCCCTCTGGTTTCTGATCCACTTGAGCCCAAAGAGAAAGATGTTTTATTCACAGTGGATGATCCTGATACCCACGAAACCACTCACATTATCATTGATGATTCACCTCCCAAGCCACAGCCAGATACTGCCCCTAAACCTATTCTCTCTCCTACCCAAACAGAGGAAATATCTCCTTCTTCCTCTTCTGAGCATCTCACTCCAGTGTTAGACACACCTCCAGAAGCTGGGACCACTATGGTTGTCTTCCAGCCTTCTCCTCTCCAACCAAGAGATGACATCCTTATCCCACCTCTCAATCTTCCTGAACCTGAGTCATCCAGTTCTTTTGATTCATCTAGTTCAGATGGTGGTGGGTTGGTCCTTCCAGTAAAACCTATCTCTATGGTGAAGCCTTCTAACCCTCAACTTGAATGATGAAGCCAAAAAGGGGGAGAAGAGCTTGAGAGTGATTTTGTGGATTTGTCCTAGCTTATCATGGGTATATGGGTGTACATGGGACTTTAGGGAGCTTTTTGATTTCAGTATGAACTTATTTTGTAATTTGAAATTTTAAGTTCAATGCAAGAGTATTTAAGTTATATGATTTCATTTTAAGTTCTATTATGTTTTGGATTATGATACATGTTTGGACTAATGAAGTTGTATGTATGCAAGGTATATTCAACCTTAATAAGAAATAATTAATTAAGAATCCAATTTGAAAAACCATGTTCAAATTCACCAAGTTTTGTCATCATCAAAAAGGGGGAGAATGTTAGATCTCATGTTTTGATGATAACAAAAGAATGGTTTGAAAAGGAAATGTTTAATAATCAAGCTTGAACTAAGTAATGACAGGAATAAGCTTTACTTGAGGTAAGCATGGAAGTAGTGAAGATTGGCCAAGAGAAAATGCTGAGGAACCTGATCTGAAGTGCATTTTCTAAGGCATTACTCGAGGCGCTACTCGAGTAATGAGCCAAAACTTGAAGTAACCAAGCAAAACTTCCAGTTACCTGCCACCATTACTCGAGGCGCTACTCGAGTAACCAGGTAAAACTTTAAGGTTTCTCTCGGCCTGCTAATGTTACTCGAGGAGCTACTCGAGTAACCATGTGAAAACTTCCAGTTGACTTCAAGTTTTCCCAATGATACTCGACGAGCTACTTGAGTACCTGTGTTTCCTAAAACATGGACCTCTCGGCATTTTGTACCACTGCTAATGTTACTCGAGGAGCTACTCGAGTAACCAGGTCAGAAACTTCCAGTTGCCTTCAAGTTTTCCATGATACTTGAGGAGCTACTCGAGTAACCGTGTATTTGAAAATGTCAAGCTCTCGGCACTTTGTACCACTGCCAAGGTATTTGCTCTCGGCCTTGAAATCCTGCCAACATTACTGGAGTAGAGCATCGAGTAATCAAAAGTTTTTCTGAGGATTACTCGAGGTGTTACCCCAGTAATCTATGAAGTTGCAAAAGCTTTACTGGAGTAGCTACCCGAGTAAATAACTATTCTAAAAGGTTTGAAATTTAGTTTACTCCATGCACTACCCGAGTAATCTTTCTTTTATTCATTGACTTTCAAATAAACAATGATTTCACGATATTACTCGAGGAGCTACTCGAGTAAACTTCAAGGGTTACTCGAGGAGCTACTCGAGTAAGCATACCCAGAAATTTAGAAATCATTCAAATCTTCATTATATTGTTTCCTATATGATTAACCTTTCATTGTATTAGCATTCTTAGTATATTTACAGAGAAACAATGAAGAAATCATATCAAGAGATGAAAGTCAAAAGAAACGTTCAAATGCCAACCACCGCCAACGGATATTTTTCAAAAACTTGAAAAGTCAACAGTGGCTGCGCACTCACCAACGGACGAAAGGAAGTGTTCCAACGGTCATCAACAACATACCTATATATATGGGAACCTTCAAACAGAGAAGAACAACTAAGCATCCATACGAACGTATCATTAAGTTCATTGCTCTGTTTTCACGTTGAAATTGTATTCATATGCTTCAGTGATTATCATTTACTCTTTGAGAGAGATATTTCATTCAAACTCAATATTTGTTATTGAGATAACTTAAGGTTGTGGAACCTTGAGTTGGGATTGGATTACAATCTGTAAGGGGGAGCGAGTGTCCAGGTGTAAGGAACTTGGTTGTACTGAGGTGCCAAGAACCCACTGAATCTTGGAAGCTATAGTGAAACTCTCAGAGAAGCTTTGAGGACTGGACGTAGGTCAAAGTGGTTGTGACTGAACCAGTATAACTCCCGGTGTACACTTCGGTGATATTTCTCCTTACTCATTACTGTTTTAATTCTTTTGTCAAAGTTTTATATTTTCGAAAGAAATTTCAGTTTCACCCAATTCACCCCCCCTCTTGGGTGAAACGCTTGGTCTAACACTCACAACTGACGACTTAGGTATCACATCGATAAATTTCTCGCAGCCAATTCACACTGGTTATTCTCAAGATGATGAGCAGTATATTCTTGCCTTAGAGGCACACCAGGTTTATTATGTTGAGGACGAGAGACGTAGGGATCGACACATAGTTGTTCATTTAAAGGCTCGAGACATTTACGATATGGGTCATGGTGATAACATCGCCTACAAGAGTGAGCCATTTCAGCCCACCAATTTTGAAAACTTCTTCCCTGAAGGCAGTCACAATTTACCTATAGTTTGGTGCATTTTTTAAATTCACATAATTCTAATTAAATTTTTTTAAAGAAAAAGTACATCGTTAACAATTTTTCTACACAATTTCTGTAGGGATGGCGAGGATGACTGATCAAACAAATTATTCTTTTGTTTTAACACAAATTATTCTTTCATTTTTTTTAAAAAAATATTTTAAAATAATAGTAAAATATTTGTAGCGTTACAAAACTGCTACAAAAACATATAAAAACCGCTACAACCTAAAACCGTTGCAAAACCATAACACTAACTACTACAAGTTCCGCACATATCCCTATAAATACCTTAACCGTATCTCATTTCAAACACTCCCCCATTTCTTTCCACCTTACCTCTCTTTCATTTTCACTTTTTTTTCTATGAGCCAAGGAGCTTAACAAAGTGATCAAATATGGTAATAAATTTTTAAATTTTTTATTTCAATACTTTTGTCCTTTGCATAATATTTATTCTTACTTATTTTTGTAGATATTTAAGAACATTTTCTCATTGTTTCCTATTTTCCTTACATAATCATGATCACATTGTAGCAGACAACATAATAGTTCTTTATTACCAACGTATCCCTAATAATATTATCAATACAATCTTAAAACTTATCTAATATAATTAAATCATTCCTTTTAAATTATAAATGACCTAAACTAATGAATAATAAGCTAATTAAATTAGCTAAATTACTAGAATAATAAACTATTTAATTTAATATGAAAAAAAATGGAAACAGATAATTGTATTTTTTTTCAATTTCACTGACATTTGTATAACCGCTAGTAATATAAGGAGCCTTTTTAAGAGACAAATTAATTTTTTGGCGCAAAATTTGAATTTCTATTGAAATTAGTAGTGGTTATGTAACCGCTACTAATATTTGCCGCCCTTTTTAATTTCAATAAAAAACCGCTACAAAAAACAAGCCAAATTTTCATTTTCATTTCCTGCCATCCAAAATTCATGGTTTGCCATTTGTAGCGGTTATATAACCACTACAAAGTTCCCATAAAATGATTGCCCTGATTGAGAATGTTGTAGTGGTGCCAATGAACTGCTATAAATCTAGAAGCAGTTTTTTCACTTGAATAGCGGTTAAAAATAACCACTATAAATTCCCTTACAACAGTGGATTTAGTAGCTGTTTCATGAACCACTACTAATTATGTTTATAGCGGTTAAAACGGCTACAAAAACACACTTTTAACCGCTACTAAACCACAGATTTTTTTAGTGCTAAGACAACACTTCGGATGGCAAGTGGGTAGTCCCATAGGAATACCTTAGTAGCCTTTTACTAAACTCTAATCACTTTGTCATGCTTATAACCTACATACCAAAGAAACTTTACACAATAATTTTATTCAATTTTTAAGTCTTACCAAATGTCTATTTTCTTTAAAGCCAACCGTAATCTGAATCCCATTCTCATTTCCACTCCTATTATCATCCTCATTCCTTCAAAAATCATTCTTGCATGCCAAAAAAGGCTAAGTGTATTTTTCTCCGATCCTAACCCCCTCCCCCGCGGATGAATGAGATGGTACAGCTCTATCAACAACAATTAAAGTATAGTTTTTCCTACCCTCAATATCCTTGGAGAAACTCCAAGAGCCTTCAGTTATAGCCATACACATTCACTGAGGCGTAGAAACTTTTTAACTTGTGTGTACCGAGGAATTTTCCTTTTTGGTTTTAAAGCGAGAAATTTTTTAACCTTTTATAATTTTGATGACATATGGCAACAATATTTTTTTTAGGGTTAAGGTGCAAAAATACCCATAAACTTTTCTCAAAAGTGTATCTACCACCATAAACATTTTTTGGGTGCAAAAGTAACCATGAACTTTCAAAAAGGGGGCAAACATGACACTTCCATTAAAACTAACTAATGGCCGTTAAATCTAGTGCAAAAATACCAAAATACCCCTATCTAGAATAAAGGTTATAATGGTGGACGAACTTTTAAAAAACGTTTACGGATATTTTTGCCTCTTAACATTTTTTAGATAAGGGTATTTTGGTACTTTTGCACTAAAGTTATGGGCTGTAAGTTAGTTTTAATGTTAGTGTCACATTTGCCTCCTTTTGAAAATTCATGGTTACTTTTACACCCAAAAAACGTTTATGGTGGTGGATGCACTTTTGAGTAAATTTTATGGGTATTTTTGCCCCTTAACCCTCTCTTTTAAGATGTTATTTATGCTTTTGTTACCATAGTGGAGGGTGAATGTATCCGGATCCTATGTCATTATGGTGTCTTTGACCGTAAGGCCAGAAGATCTCAAACTCAGACACCAATAAAGACATTAGGACCAAGATCAATCCCATCTGATACAAATGGACTGAGAAATAACAAACTAACGTAAGCCAAGTATATCCTTCTGACCTTAGTTATGGTAAGTCGAGCTTTCTCATCTCATGCTCAAGGACACTTTAGAACTTCCTGTCATTATAGATTTTTTTGTGCTTATTAGTTCATCATTTCTACAGTAATCTTCACAGGATCATGATCGGATTCTTTCTTATGAACATGTTCCTCATAGAGAGGCAAGTGCAGAGCATACTGAAATCTTTCATAGAGATAGAGATAACATGCTAAGAACTCTGGTTTTCAGAAGAGGAGAGATGTTTTAAAAGGAAGACATTATATATCATAAGGAGGAATTACAACTGATTCTTCGATGATCCTTATAACAGGAGGAGCATCGTATTTATAGGCAAATATGAATAGAAGAGGACAAAGCACTCATAATTATTTTACAGACACGTGACCAACAAGGTTTATATTACATGACAAAGCATGACTATAGACTTTATGACTTTTATTACACCTTTAAGACTATACATAAGCACACTGATATAATCATTCTGAAAAGTATGTCACACTAGAATCTTTTATATAGGATAAGGCTGCTGACACTCTTAGACGACTGGGATGTTGTTGACAGTTTTGAGGGGTCTGATTCAATCCTTGTAGATGGGCTCATGATCATTGTCAGGAGATAGATTATCATTATCATGATCTTCATAGAGCTTAACACGTACCCGATGTAAATCCCATGTGTTATAATGAAAGTAATCTGGATAGGTCAAGTCTAGAGCATTTTGGAATAAGGACTCAGTACAGTATGGTGGGTATGCCTTGGGTAAAATGGGCTGAGGTAGTTTGAGGTCTTAGGTTGTGATTGTTGAAACACTTAAGATGATATTCCTAGGATGGAGAGACTGAGTCATGGATAGTCTTCATATGAATCTTGAGAATCTTGAAATTCAGGGCCTAGTTTTCTTGTGGGAATTTGTCTAGATGTTGTCTGATAAGAAAATCCCTGAGTAACATAACCAGTTTTTGGAAGAACAAGTCCTCAGAATGGATCATATTCTTCTTCAACTGGAATAGGGCCTAAGAGATGACAATTAGTCTTTATTTGAACATTGATTTGTCCCAAATAATGACCAAGTTCCTGAGTATGGGTTTTTTTACAAACCCAATCAAAAGGAGAGTTCCACAGTTCTACTGTCCCACTAGAGTAAAGTCCATCTGAGTAAAGATGATACAATCTGTTAAGAATAAAAATACAACAAAATCTTTCTTGTTTTCTTTTTTCAATTCTCCATAGATTATTATTATCAATAAAATTATAAAGTTTTCCTCTCCAGTAGGGTAGAGGAGCAAAGAGGCTTAGGAAATCATGGAGAAAAGAGTCTTTATTGTTTTTATCACAAAGGTAGTGGTAAATAGGTAATGGTGCAAAGGCTATGGCGGTAACATGAAGGGTAGTCAGAGACCATAAATACCAAAAAAGTTCTTTAGGCATAAGTCCTTGAGGGAAAGGTAAGGTGGTGAAAGGAGTATTTAAACTAAAATGCCTAAACTGTTGAACAAGTTTGGTTTTGACAAAAAGAAGATGAAGCCAGTAGAAAACTTGTTGTTTAGTAATCTTTTGAACATGGTGAGGGCTTTCGAGATGAGTATCTGGAGGGAAAAGGGTAGCTTTTATGCTATGAGACATGGTTGGTTGTGCTCCTAAGATGGTTAGGATATACAAAGGCTTTGGAGGAAGAGAAAGCTTTTGAGGTTGAGATAGAAAGTCCGTAATAGTATTATGGTGACCTTTAAGATGTCTAACTGTGCATTTATAGCAAGAAAACCAATCCTTCCATCTGAGTAAATGGGCATATGGTAAGATCTTTTTCTTTGGATTGTCCATTTCTATAAAAAAATGGTAGGGGCTCAGATGAAAGTTGAACTTTTCAATCTCACGCTTAACAGTAAGGATTTCTTTGTATGTTGCTTGATAATGCTTTTATGGTTCTCTAAATTGTCCACTAGCATGTCCACAGTAATATCTTTTTCCATTTACTTCTTCAAGAAGTATAACACTCCCAAAATTCATCACTGGCGTCCATTTGTAAGATCCTTTCTCCTTGATCTGGAAATTTTTAATGGTTGAGCATTTTAAGTGATTATTTTAAGGATCTGGACAGCTTCTATTTGTTGTTTTCCCCACTTTATAGGATTCCTTTTTATAATATTGGACAATTGGCTAGTATGATGAGACATATGAGGGATAAAGTCTTTGAGATAATTCACAATTCCAAGAAACTATTAAACTTGCTTAGGAGTAAGATTGTCATCAGGAAAATTCAACAAGTCTTGTGTGATATGGGGTCCAGGGCTATACTGACCATCTTTGAAATGCATTCCCAAGAATTCAATTTCTTTAACTCCAATCTCACTTTTCTTAAAGGAAGGCATAATGTCATATTGTTCCACGATATCAGTGAATCAAGTTAATAGGGCTTTATGAGATTCTTCATTTTTAGAGAAAAGGAGAATATCATCAATATAGATTAGGGCATTTTGGAGAATAGGTACAAAAATCTTGGTCATGGCCTTTTGATATAGTAATGGGACAATTTTGAGGCCAAAAGGCACAACAGTCTATTGGTACTGAGTATTAGGAATGCAGAAAGCAGTTTTAGGATTGTCATCTGGGTGAATAACCAATTGCCAAAATCCTACTTGGAGGTCAAACTTTGAGAAGATTTAGGCTTTTTTAAGATGAGAGAACAAAGTATTGGGCTTTGGAAAGGGAAACTTATCATCTTGAAGAAAATGATTCAGTGGCTTGTAATCAATGACAAATCTCTTTTTGCTCTTTTTTTTTATTTTTGATCTTTTTCCAACAAAGAAAGCCTGACAAGCCCAATCAGACTTTGTAGCTTCAATGAGTCCTTAGCTACACATTCATCTCTAGCAAGTTTCAAATCATCAGGACTTATACCTAGATGAGAAGCTTTAGTAGGATTAATATCCTCATTCTTCTTGAAAGGTAGCTTGATAAAGAACTCCTGATTTTTCCATAACGAAAAAGGATGAGAATATTGATCATGACTATCTGAACAATAGTGAAGTAATTGATCTTTAATATCTGAGAGATAGAGCTTGTTGAAGTTCAAACAAGCTTGGGGTTTCTTTATAAGGACTAAAATTTTCTTTTCATTTAATTCCTTTAGGTAGGATCATAAGATTCTAGGTATGATAGAAAGCATCAGACCCCAATAGAATATCTTTGCCCAGAAGATCACTCCCTAGTACTTTAATTTTTAAAGTACATCCTAGGAAGAATTTAATACCAATCTTTCTTTTGGAAATAAGATCAATCTTGAATTGTTTGGCATCATTACTGTTTTATAGGATCCAGTATCAACAAAGGCAATAGCTATGACAGGTTTGGAGTATTTGTATGGAAGAACTTGAGCTTTGATGTTTGGTAGGGGATGTTGAGATTTGCTTTAGGATTGGATCGAAGAGACCCAAGAGATCCTATAAAAGGCTGGTTTGGAGAAGAGGGTTCTAAAATTTCAGAAGGTGAAGGAGGTAGGAATGGTTTGATGAGGTTGATGGTCCATAAGAATAAATCTCTTTTTCATATGTTTTAGATTCAAGATCAGAGAAGTCAGAGAATTATGAATTTTCTTCTTCATCAAAGAGTGGAAGAACATACTGAGTATCTTTATCTTCAAAGGGTTGTTCTTTAAGGAAATCTTCAATATCTGCATTTTGATCTATAATCATCAAGATATTATGAAGGCGTTGTATCATCTTGATATATTTTTTGGTTTTGTTGGGACAATTTTTTGCAAAATATCCCTTCTGTCTGTAGATGAAACATTGAGTCCCCTTCCCTTTTGAGAATTTTCTAGGATTAAAAAACCAAGTTGTTCTTCTTGATTGTTTTATGGGAAAAAATCTTTTTTCATGATTTTTGGAATATGATCGATAGTGAGATTCATTCTTTATTGAACAATAGCAAGAATAATCCTTGCACTTGATCTTTAGATAAGGCTTCTTGCAGGGATGTTTCATCTTTGTAGTGCCTTTAAGCATATCTTTGAAATACGTGTGCTGCTCACAGAGTTTATCAACTGTTGCAAGAGCTAGCTAATAAATTTCTCCATTGGAAATTGAGACATATCTCTTCGGAGAGCATGAATATTTCTATGTAGTTCTGGTTGAATTTCATCAGAGAGAGAGAGAAGTGATGAAAGTGTGTCGAAGATTGACATCATTGTGACCATTCAACATGTAGTATTTTTCAACCATTGTAGTGTAATGCTTCTGCAAGTCCTTCTTATCAAGAGAACAACATTTCATCTCAAAAAATTCTTGTCTATCTCTTTTATCAATAATGTTGAAGTCTCCTATGAAATCTTTATGAATAGCTCCTAGGAGAAGTCCAAGATTTGCAACTTGTAATGCCAAGAGTTTTTCATAAGCATTGAGATTTTGAAACCAATCTCTTAAAGCTCCAGTAAATCTGGAAACAAATTCTTTGAGAATTTGTTCAAGAGTTACACTGTGTACTGTAAGCTGTAGGTCAATCCATGCTCAAAATTCATGAAGCTTTTATCTCCATTTATCCTGTGGAGTTTCATCAAAAGTAAACCAAGGTCCTGAAGTTGACTTGTAAGTGAAATCATGTTGTCATTGAGGTTGAGGAGGGTCTGTACTCTGATCAATAGGAGATTCTTCAGGATCACTATCTTCATCATTTGGTTAAACCATTGCAATTCTGGTAATATCAGCAAAATGATCTTCTGAATCATCACCAGTGGTGAATTCAGAAGAATTATTAGATTGGATACTAGAATCTGATTAAGACTTGATGAATCCAAGATAGGTTCAGAAAGGTTATGGGTTTGGAGAATAGCCAATGTAGAATATTGTGGTTATTGGTTTAGAAGGTTGGGTAACTTGAGAAGTTAGGTCTCAGAATATTTTTTGTTTTTCCTTTTGTGGAGTGATTGGCTAGGTAATAGGCTAAGACACTAGTGGAAAATTGACTTTTAGACCGGTTAAAAAAGACTTTTTAGACTGATTGTATATTAAGTCTTGTTACAGCAGGTCTAAAAATTTTGTTATTTTTTAAACCGGTTGTTCCTAAAACCGGTCTTAAATGTAACCTTTAATGTCTTAAAGGTCAAACCAGTTGTGCCTACAACCGCTCTTAAATGTCTGACTTTAAGACCGGTTGTAGGTTTTAGAATCGACAGGCACAACGGAAGAATTTTAAAAATTTTCACCGATCCTAATCAAGGATCTATCAACGGCGTTTAAACCAAGTTGGAAGGATTCATACCTTTTGATGATTCAGGGTTTTCATGATCTCTAGGAGCTCTTTCGGTATCCACACAAATGCTCTCCAACCGAGACTGCGTGCTAGCGCCTCTAATGTCTCATAGGGTTTCCCTTGCGGCTCTCAATTCTATTGTATATCTCAGTATATCTGCTCTATCAAGTTTATAACCTATAAGGGCTATTTTCAAATTTCAAAATTAATCATCATTAATTTTGAAATTAATTAACTATTAATTATCTTGATGAGCTAATTAAATAAAATCAGTTTAAATTAAATCTATCCAACAGTTTTAATTTAACCTATTTATTTAATCCAAATAAAGAGCCATTAGATTTAAGTTATCTTCATAAATTAAATCTGAGATACCATATCTCTATCATGTTAGTTATTAGATTTAATTTAACTTAATAAATTAAAATTAAAACTAACATAATATAATAATATCATATATATATATATACATATATATAGAATATGTATTTCAAAAATACATATATATACAATATTATTAACGAATTTTTCATATTACATATATAAATATATATATATAATTCGTCCACCCAAATTAAACATTATCTCGTGTTGGGCCATTCTTGTGTGCAACCCTATAGGCCCATATGAAGTTGGCAGTGGGCCAATAACTGTATTAACCCACAAGTCGCAATCGGCCTCTAGCAAGACATCATGACCACTCAATTCATATGAGGATCGTTAACACGATGCAACCTGTCATACAACCATGTCACGTCCCTTTTGTTACATGATATATCAGTCAAGGATGAGGCATGGATAATGTCATCCTCTTCTTCCTGACTATTACTTTCTCGATTCCTGAGTAGTCTGACAATAGAAATGGAAACTCCTTTACATTGTAGTATGGCCATACATTTTTCATACTAACTCATCGAGGGGCCCAGTAATATCTCTCTACTAATGTGAGGGATAAATTCCATCTTGATCATTCATATTCCATTACATGAAAAACCACCAAGCCCGATTGTAGCCTTTATCATCACCCGATCAAAGGTGACTTTTGACTAGTTCAAAGCTTAGCAACTCTCATATAGGAATCCATGATGACCTCAAGTCAAAGGGCATTGTCACGTAGTTATACATGAGAAAAGCTTATGATTTGATCCATGTAGCTTTCTCATAGTGGGTCGGTCCAGCACCTTGTACTCTTACAAGTGCCTAAGACTTTGATTCATATCTCCATATCTTATCAAAATCATATTGATCTTGTTTCATCTCTGCTCCCGCATAGATGACCGACCAGGGACATTTTAGGACAATCTTTATGAATTATCCAAGGATACAATTATCACAATTTACATGCAAATAATATGATAACAGAATGGAGAAATTTCATTAAATTAATAATGTTCAAAGTACAATGATTGGCCCTTTGGCCACAATTTCCAACAGTAGGCACAACCGGTCTTAAAGTAACTTTTAAGACCGGTTGTAGTTACAACCGTTCTTAAAGGTTCTAATTTTTTTAAAAATGTCCCTTTTATATACCCTATCCAGCAAACCATTTCTATCCTAGATTACACAGAAGAAACATAACAGATTTCACTAAGCAATGGCAGTAGCAAGATCAACAACCAGCACAAATAAAGGTGTAAGCTAGGTGACTTTAAATAAACTTCCAACAAATGGTAATTAGTGTAGAACAAGCTTCAAGATATTAAGGTTCAATATTAAATGTCACAATTTAAGCAACAAGGTTAAATTAGATTCCAGGAACTTCAAATGCACTCAATTTCTTGCAATTTCAATATGCAATATGAAGTTATCTAAAACTAAAACATGAAGGAATGTCCAAACAGACGAATTTGCTCAAAAATGGATGCAAAACTTTGAAAAGACAATGGCAGCAATAAAATTCAACTATTGATACAAGCAACAGCAGAAATTCCTCAGTTTTACAGAATACAAAGGGAAGAAAAAATATAGAGGTCATTTGTTAGGATCGCCAGGCACAGCAGAAGAATTTTAAAAATTTTACCAATCCTAATTGAAGATCTATCAACGGCGTTTAAATCGGGTTAGAAAGAACTCGTACCTTTTTTAACTTAGCGTTTTCACGATCTCTAGGAGCCGACACGTTAGGTCCGCTCCCTCTACCGGTATCCACATGAATGCTCTCCAACCAAGACCGCGTGCTAGCGCCTCCAATGTTTTAAGGGTTTCCCTTGCGGCTCTAAATTCTCATGCGCGTATGAGTATATCTGCTCTATCAAGTTTATAACCTATGATGGCTATATTCAAATTTTCAAAATTAATCATCATTAATTTTGAAATCAATCAACAATTAATTATCTTGATGAGCTAATTAAATAAATTCAGTTTAAATTAAATCTGTCAAACAGTTTTAATTTAACCTATTTATTTAACCCAAATTAAGAGCCATTAGATTTAATTTATCTTCATAAATTAAATCTGAGATACTATATCTCTATCATGTTTGTTATTAAATTTAATATATCTTAATAAATTAAATTTAAAACTAACACAATACAATAATATTATATAATATATATATACATATACATATATATAATATATAAGATATGTATTTCGAAAATATAATCTATATAATATTATTGACAAATTTTATATTATATATAAATATAAAATTCGTCCACCCTAAATTAAACATTATCTCGTGTTGGACCATTCTTGTGTGCGACCCTATAGGCCCATATGAAGTTGGCAATGGGCCAATAACTATACTAACCCAAAAGTTACAAGCAGCCTCTAGCAAGATATTACGACTACTCAAATCATATGAGGATCATTATCACGATACAACCTGTCATACAACCATATCACATCCCTTTTGTCACACAATATATCGATTAAGGATAAGGCATGGATAATGTCCTCTTGTTCCTGACCATTACTTTCTCGATTTCTTAGTAGCCTGACAATAGAAATGGAAACTCCTTTTCATTGTAGTATGGCCATACATTTCTCAGACTCACTCATTGAGGGGCCCAATAATATCTATCTACTAATATGAGGGACAAATTCTATCTTGATCATTCATATTTCTCTACATGAAAAACCACCAAGCCCATTCATAGCCTTTACAATCACCCGGTCAAAAGTGACTTTTGACTTGTTCAAAGCTTAGCAACTCTCATGTAGGAATCCATGATGACCTCAGGTCTAAGGGCATTGTGACGTAGATATACATAAGAAAAACTTATGACTTGATCTATGTAGCTTTCTTATAGTGGGTCGGTCCAGCTCCTTGTACTCTTACAACTGCCTAAGACTTTGATTCATATCTCCATATCTTATCAAAGTCATGCTGGTCTTGTTTCATCTCTGCCCCCGCATCGTTGACCGACCAGGGACATTTTAGGACAATCTTCATGAATTATCCAAGGATACAATTATCATAGTTAAAATGCAAATAATATGATAACAAAATGGAGAAATTTCATTAAAATAATAATGTTTAAAGTACAATGATTGGCCCTTAGAGCACAATTTCCAATAGTCAGTCCCTCAAATCCTATGCCTCCTGTATCACCCATATCATAGAAATTGTTCTACACAGATAGATAAACCTAGTTAGAAATTCATACAGCAGGAGCAATACGTATGAGAACAATGTACAATGTAACGTTGGATTCAAAAACTCACTATTTTTGTAATAGCTCATAGATGAATTCAGCACAACATCTACGAATGAAATCACTATATTCTTCAGGAAAGGGATCAGCAAGATCAAATATCTGTAACACCAAAACCAGACAAAACATTAACTTAGTAACTTAAAAACAATAAAGTAATACAAAAGTTATGAAATATAAATTTACCTATTGAGTAAAATTAGTTGTGCCTATTGTGATAATATTGTAAATGTGTCTCAAAACATAAAAACCACATAAGTTGGACCCCTGTGGTTGCCTACGGCTCTGAGAAAGAAAAATGATATCGTTAAAACAAGTATAAAGTCATGGCTTATTACATTCTTTAAACAAATCAATATGTACTAACCTTTGGCATAATCCATGTAGGGTCCTTTAAGTCATGAATATGCTTACCACAAGCAATGTGTAGGATTGTCCGCATAGCCCTATGATCATCAAAATCATAAAGGTTATTTATTTTACACAAATTCCATAAAATTTGCGCACTAGAGGTAATAATGCAAGAAAACTTACGAGTTCATGGTCTTTTTCAAATCATTCCCTAGTTTAAAGTGGAGGGGGCATAAGAGGATGATAGTATAACTACTCTTACATAGAAGAACCAACTACCAATGATCACTGAAAAATAGAAGAATATTAAGCACATATAAAACATTATATAAATTATAAAATATAAGTTTGCTTCTTACCATGCACATATGAAGCCAAGAAATACTTAGTTTCGGTTTCACTAAGCCTCTCTGATAAGTATCTATGTCTGATAGCAGCAGTGGTCCCTTTCTCTTAGATTTGATAGGGGCATAAGAATCCAAATTTTTTGCTTTCGCCAGAGGAGACCAACCTAAGATGCATGTACCTACAATACTGCAAGCACATAAATCAAAGGCAATCGGTGAAATTTTTATAATATTTACTTTGAATTGTAGAAGATACTTACATTAAGAATAGTTGGACAATCCCAATTATAAGATTTTGTCTACGAGCTACCAGGGATATCAAATCATCCCTCTCAAGATAGCTTGTCACCCCTGACTTGCCAACAACTAAATCCGTAGGCCAATCTCTTGTTTTAAAGGATGTATCATATGCCATCAGAATCACTTGTTGCATGATATTCAATGGAGGCTGTGAAACTTTTTAAGTGAAGGGAGCTGGACTTGGTGGGGCTTTGATCGAACTTTTCTCAGCTCAAACAGAAACAAGATTCTTTGGCCACAAGATGTTCCCAAGACATCGCTTATGATCTTGAAATCATCAGAAGGGATAGGGACAGGTGCATCTGCAATGATCACCTCATCAACTAACACTCAGACTTAATCAGCTTCTATTTGTTGGTGGTGGACAGTTGATCCCAGGTTATGCACACTACCCCATGCAATTAACCATATTAAAGAATCCTTGATATCACAAGGCTCAATAATTTCTCTTGCAGGACCCTTTAATGACTGCCCAATGTTGCAACAACTCCCTTTAGTGCTCTACTTATTAGAATCAATTGATTGTGGCTGGGGAGCACTAGTATCTTGTCTTGAGCTCATAAACACTATCATTTCCTCCTTCATCTTGCTTAATCGGGTCCTTAATAGTGCATCAAATGATGCTTCAGCCTCAGCCCTTGCTTCTACTCTTGAAGTGGCCAACATAGTCTCTAACTCCTCCCTAGTCATAATACTTGACGAATGGTGTACGGGGGCTCCAAAGTAATCCCGTATCCCTACCCCTCCTTCAACTCCCCTGACACGGCTAGATCCTTATGTTTGCCAGTAACAACAGTTAGAATATCATTCCTGCCCTCGGACTTAAAATATCCCTCAACTTGTTTTTTCTAAGTTCCTCCTGTAAGATAATACAAAATAACAAACATAAGTAATGAAATATATTTCTTATGTAATTAATAACAGCTAGGATATATACTTACAATTTTTTCACCTACTATATGAGATTGTTCACTCATATAGTACCCACTCCTCTTTTAGTGAGCAAACAACCATTATTCTTTGTAACTAATCAGAGATGGTGGAGAAAGAAGAACAAAAGGATCTGATTGAGATGCTTCTTCCAATCTCTTCCGTTTGGCTGCCAACAAGTCTCTTTCAGCCTTTGTGTAATATCCCGAATTCTGAGACTTGAGGCTAGAGAATAAGCCTGAGATTAGTAGATTGCTAAGCCCCGGTTTAGCAAGATCCCAAATTGTGATTAAGGGATAATGACTCCAAAAGTGGAAGTGGTTAGTGATAAATAAACCCTTTTGGAGATTATGGTGTGATTTAGCACCCGATGTGATTCGTATGTGTTGTGGGCAGCGCCAAAACCCTGTATTTAAGTTCAATTATGGATTAACCTCTAAATTGACTTAAAATATAGGGGAGGGCGCATTGTGAAAGAAAATGAATGAGAAAATGTATTTGATGGTGATTCAAGAGAGATTACCATAATCAGGGGCAAAACGGTAAAGTTACCGACCGATTGATCGGTTACCGAAGAGGAAACTCATTGGTAACTTCAAGATCAATGGTTGAGATTGATTTGTGTAGAGATCAAAGGGTGGAATCCCATGTGGTTGTGCTCATGTGAGCTAATGGGATGTGTGTCAAGATGGTGACACTTGGCACTTTGTGAGCCCTTGGATTTTGGTCAAGTATTCAACTCATTTTCTCTCCTCTCTATTTGGACGTTTTTGAGGCCCACCCCCAAAAATCAGCATTTGGACTTTTAAAAGATGATCTTTGGTCAAGTGTTTCCCAAGCCTTTAGGCATATGTTTAGGCTTTAATTAGCCACCAAAAGGTGTTAAATGATAACCAACATTAAGTGTTTGTATGTTGAGGAATTGGAAAAGGGATTAACCCTATGTCCTTGCTTTGGTTATAGGGTTGATATTCACCCTGATCGTGGTTCGGTATTCGTTCTGATCGCGAGTAAGCGGAGCTGGAGCTTACGTGGAAAGAGTGTAGGGAACATATCTCTTCTGCTTGTATTTGATATATGTGTTAGTGTGTTGGTGCATGTCTTAGCTTTGCATAATTGTGAGTAATTTGAAGCTATGTTTCAATTTATGCTATGGCCATAGGTATATTGTTCGAAGCATTGAGCTTGCAAATTGTCATTGTGTTATCATGAGTTCTGTGATGCAAGCATGTCATGCATTAAACATCTATCGTACATGCATATTGATATTGTTTACCTACTGAGATTCTCTAGAATCTCACCCTCCCCTACTGACCTTTCAGACAGGGTAGTGGATCGAGGATTGAGCATGCAACCAAGGGCGATGAGGTCTCCTTCGGGATTGAAGTTGGTAGTTGGTTATCTTAGTTGGGATGTATATATGGTTAATTGTATTTGGTTATTTGAATGAATATATGTGGAAGAGGATTTGATTATTTGTATTGAGATTTGTTGTGTAATCCCCATATGAGGGCTTGTATGGGCTAATGCGCCCTATGAAGCTTGAGTAAATAAATGGAATCCGGAATTGCCGGACTTATTACATTGCGTACTCTGATATATTGAATGTGATTTATCTTTATATAGTAATTGTATTCGGAAATGTGAATGTGAGACCAGGTTATGAATGATTTCGAAAGGTATTCGTGAAAACCCCGTCTGGTAGATGGGTTTGTAAAATGTTATTTGTTTCTTATTGGTCTCTATTTCACTTTAATTTTGTAATCCGAATATTAATTACGGCTGGGGGTTACATTTTGGTATCTGAGCTGCAGTTCCTAGCAAATATGGGAATTTGCTAGGATAATGGCAGTAGTTTCTGCCTTAAGTCATAGGAGATGACTTTATTTGTTGTGGTATACACATTAAGGTCCCTGCTATTTATGGATATGTAAGTTTAAGGGCCATGTGTATACAATAATTGTGTTGTGGATATGGTGAGTCAGTATGATTCACCCGAGGATTTGAGGTGTAGACCTAAGGGTGGAGGTAATCAGACCCATCGTCTGATTAGAGAACTAAGGAAAATGATTTCCTAGATGTATGATATTGAGATTCTAGGTATCGTGACTAACCTAGATATTGGTGAGAAACCCTAGGTGGTATGATGTTACATGTAGTGACGTCATACAGAGCTTATGGGTGTAAAGGCCTTAAGACCTAGGGGACAGGTGTGCCTTAGGCTGGCAGAGATATCTGAATTTGTGTAGGAGTTAAAGCTGCTCCGTGGAAATGATGAATTTGAGTTGGAGGTGATGATGCTCCGTGAAACGAGGGAAGTGGTTTCCCGATTCAATTGAGGTTAAGACTTTGAGAACTAAATTGAATTGTGCTTCAAGGGTCAGACTCAATAGCTGGGCTGATTCTTAGGAGTTTGACTTGACCTAGATGGTCCGTGGTACTAGGATGTGGTACTAGATTGGAATTGAAATGTGTGTCAGGTATCCTGAGGTTGCTAGTGTTCATCTAGCACAGGGAAAAGTGATTCAAAGAAGAATTTGAATTTGAAAGAGTTATCTATAAGGATTCGGAGTGGAGAAGGCAACCTACGGGGAGTTCTGATTGGAGAGGGCTACCTACGGTGACACCTGATCGGTTAGGCTATATGTGAGTCCTAGGTGAAATGTGAGTAACCCAGCTGCCTGCCAGGCTCAGTGTAAGGGCCGGCCAGCGGAGCCCTAGTACGTAGTTGACCAAGGAGGTGGGCACTCTAAAGGGGTGTGACAATATATATAAAAAAAAATGTGACAGCCGCCGTGACGACAAACCCTAGTGTGCAGCTACCGTGACAACGAACCTTAGTGTGCACTCGCCATGACGTTGAATCGTAGAATAGAGCTCTAGGAACGTTAGGAGTATGGGATCTCAACGAAGTGCTGGTTGTGGCTTTGAATTATTCAAGTGGAATCGGGCCAAGGTCTGGCACAAATGAATACAGGTTGTGAATGTTGTCAGTTGTGGTGGGAGATTCCTATGGGACTTCTGTTAAATCAACTTGACATTGTGAAAGCACAAATGAGGAGAAAGACCTCAGAGTGTGCAGCGGAAGCGTGTGAATGTGATGCGTTTGGAAGCTGCCCTAGGCAGAAGTTCGAATTTATAGTAAGGGTGATTTATGATGTGGACAAGTATTGGTGACGGATATACTTGGTTCCAGCTTGATGAGATTGTACATTGTGAGTCCGCCCGTTCTCCTTTGCGAGGGAGTTATGGTGCCGTTGGTCGGATTACCGGTTGAGGCTGCCGACGGAGCCGTCTGGTAGGGTTACCGATCGAGGCTGCCGGCGGGGTGGGTGTGATATTTGTGAACAAGCTGGGATTGAGGTGTGTCGTAGCAGAGCTAGTTTAGTTGATGGCGAATTCGACTACATGATCGGGGGTTCTCTATTCTGAGGACATTACCCCGACATGGCCAGCCTGGCTAGCCACCACGTTGGTTGCACTGGTGTTGACCCGAGGCCAAAAGGCGGTGCGTAAAATTAGAGTCTGCAATGTACGTTCGATAAGGAAGTGGATTTTCTTGTGAGTCCTGGGTGAAAGGTGAGTAACCCAGCCACCGTCGCGGGGCATCCCTAGCAGGGGGTAAAATCGGGGTGGGCACCACCGGCACGGGGCATCCCTAGAGGGGGTAAAACTGGGGTGGTTGTGACAATAAAATTGTGAGTTCGGTAACCCACGGGCATCCATCGGACGGGTGTGATGTGGGAGCCAGCCACGCAGCGGAAGCGTGGGCACCCATTAATGGGGGGTGTGACAATAAAAGGCGCCTGGATAGAAGAGACTGAGACTCTAGGTGGGCCATTACGGTCAGGTACTTTGGATAAAAGAAATTGAGATTCCGGAGTGACCAGATGATGTGATATTGTGTTGATACCCAAAAGTCCCGGTTACCACTAGCGGAGTTACTGGTGGGTTTACGGGTGAGGGCGACACTATGAAAGTTGATACAGATGTGTGTTGTTGTGAATACCCAAAAGTCCCGGTTACCACTAGCGGAGTTACTGATGGGTTTACGGGTGAGGGCGACACTATGAAAGTTGATACAGATGTGTGTTATTGTGAATACCCAAAAGTCCCGGTTACCACTAGCGGAGTTACTGGTGGGTTTACGGGTGAGGGCGACACCATGAAAGTTGATACAGATGTGTGTTGTTGTGAATACCTAAAAGTCCCGGTTACCACTAGTGGAGTTACTGGTGGGTATACGGGTGAGGGTAAAGCTGTGAAAGTGGATATAGCGAATGCTGAAATGTTTGTGTATACAGCTGAGGCTGTCGTTTGATGTATTGAGGTTGTGGTGTTTTGGGGTTACCCCCGGAAGGGGTAACTCGATTGAGTTGAGCAGAGTGGTGGCCTATGCTGCCCAACTGCCAAGATCTTATGATATGGCTCATGATTTAGAGCCTCCGGATATTGAGATGCACTAGCCACTCATGAATTAGGGGGCTTGTGACGATTGTGGTTATGTGATGATGGTTTTGTGGCAATCGTACATGGAGGCGATTGTATTTGTTTGACACCATGTGGTGATTATGTTTGTGCGGCAATCGTGAAATGGGCCGATTGCAATTTGTGGCAATTGAGTTGCATTCATTGTTTGAGATTCTTGGGAGAATCGGATTTGTGGATTATCGGTAGTATGTGGGTGATCTAGAGGAGACCATCCAATGTGACATGAATTGTGAAACGGAAGCTGTCGTGAAGAAGCATTCGTAGTTTGTGGATTAAGTGGTTCGACAAATTTCGAGGACGAAATTTATTGAACAGGGGGAGAAATGTAATATCCCGAATTCTGAGACTTGAGGCTAGAGAATAAGCCTGAGATTAGTAGATTGCTAAGCCCCGGTTTAGCAAGATCCCAAATTGTGATTAAGGGATAATGACTCCAAAAGTGGAAGTGGTTAGTGATAAATAAACCCTTTTGGAGATTATGGTGTGATTTAGCACCCGATGTGATTCGTATGTGTTGTGGGCAGCGCCAAAACCCTGTATTTAAGTTCAATTATGGATTAACCTCTAAATTGACTTAAAATAGAGGGGAGGGCGTATTGTGAAAGAAAATGAATGAGAAAATGTATTTGATGGTGATTCAAGAGAGATTACCATAATCAGGGGCAAAACGGTAAAGTTACCGACCGATTGATCGGTTACCGAAGAGGAAACTCATTGGTAACTTCAAGATCAATGGTTGAGATTGATTTGTGTAGAGATCAAAGGGTGGAATCCCATGTGGTTGTGCTCATGTGAGCTAATGGGATGTGTGTCAAGATGGTGACACTTGGCACTTTGTGAGCCCTTGGATTTTGGTCAAGTATTCAACTCATTTTCTCTCCTCTCTATTTGGACGTTTTTGAGGCCCACCCCCAAAAATCAGCATTTGGACTTTTAAAAGATGATCTTTGGTCAAGTGTTTCCCAAGCCTTTAGGCATATGTTTAGGCTTTAATTAGCCACCTAAATGTGTTAAATGATAACCAACATTAAGTGTTTGTATGTTGAGGAATTGGAAAAGGGATTAACCCTATGTCCTTGCTTTGGTTATAGCGTTGATATTCGCCCTAATCGTGGTTCGGTATTCGTTCTGATCGTGAGTAAGCGGAGCTGGAGCTTACGTGGAAAGAGTGTAGGGAACATATCTCTTCTGCTTGTATTTGATATATGTGTTAGTGTGTTGGTGCATGTCTTAGCTTTGCATAATTGTGAGTAATTTGAAGCTATGTTTCAATTTATGCTATGGCCATAGGTATATTGTTCGAAGCATTGAGTTTGCAAATTGTCATTGTGTTATCATGAGTTCTGTGATGCAAGCATGTCATGCATTAAACATCTATCGTACATGCATATTGATATTGTTTACCTACTGAGATTCTCTAGAATCTCACCCTCCCCTACTGACCTTTCAGACAGGGTAGTGGATCGAGGATTGAGCATGCAACCAAGGGCGATGAGGTCTCCTTCGGGATTGAAGTTGGTAGTTGGTTATCTTAGTTGGGATGTATATTTGGTTAATTGTATTTGGTTATTTGAATGAATATATGTGGAAGAGGATTTGATTATTTGTATTGAGATTTGTTGTGTAATCCCCATATGAGGGCTTGTATGGGCTAATGCGCCCTATGAAGCTTGAGTAAATAAATGGAATCCGGAATTGCCGGACTTATTACATTGCGTACTCTGATATATTGAATGTGATTTATCTTTATGTAGTAATTGTATTCGGAAATGTGAATGTGAGACCAGGTTATGAATGATTTCGAAAGGTATTCGTGAAAACCCCGTCTGGTAGATGGGTTTGTAAAATGTTATTTGTTTCTTATTGGTCTCTATTTCACTTTAATTTTGTAATCCGAATATTAATTACGGCAGGGGGTTACACTTTGCATAACCCCCACGAGACATTGTATAAGGGCAATTATTCTTTCTACCACTCTCTTATACTTTCTGCTTTTTGCTTGCGAATAAGAAATTAAACAAAAGGAAAATATTACAATCAATTAAGATAATTGATAAGTAAATAAAATGAAAAATAAGTCAACTAACTAAAGATTTTGGAGTAGTCTCAAGCCTAACAAATACATGTCAAGTCACTTGATCAAGAAAAGTATACTTGTCACACGGATTCAGACGAGGCTAACCATCTTTCACCTCGATATGAATGTAATTGTTAGCCAGATTTGTCTTAAACTTTCTCCAGTACTGATAACAATACGTCATTGTCTTGTTGTACAAGATCTCACTCTAAGGAACGTCGTAGGGGAGCTGGAATGCATGCATTGAAGGAGTAAGTGACAAATTTGTGACATATTTGATAATAATTACATACAGAAGAGAATTATATACCTGGATAGTGTCTCAAATATGTTTTTGCACCTTTTCATCAACATTTCTCTACTCCACTATCAAGATGCTCGGCTTGTTGCATACAAAGAGGTTGACAAAACTCCTATATCGGTTTACATTACACCCAATTGGTTTCAAATATCTATCAAACTCAATCGGTATCTTTTGCCCTACACTCCTACTGAGGGAAATGTTTGTCAACCGTGTGCCACGTCTACCCCTCTGTATAGACTGGCTACTAGGCTCACTATGATCCTGGCTCTGAGCATTGCTAGGCTCGCTCTGATTAACACTAGATGGCTGACTCTACTAAGCAATAGGTGGCTAACTCTGAGGAGCACTAGCTAGTAGGTGGCTAATCCTCTACACTAGTATGCCGGGGATCTGTCATTTGCATATAATGACAATAAAGAAAGATAAATCGTTAAGCTACAACATGAGAAAACTATATCTATGAAAAACTATATACATTATTCGGATATAAATCATAATCATAATTACTTTAGTTAGTTAACTTCAAAGTAGTATCATAAAGAGATATCCTCCTATATTCCCTCATGATGATCATTTCTTGTGCCGTGCTCATTATCTGCGTCATCTTCTTCGTTCAATTTTGGTAGACCCCTGGAAAAAGGAGTCTCAAGAAGATCATAATTCGAGCAACTTTTATCAACAATATCAATGACCCTTTTTCCTTAGAGAGCTACATACCACATTCTATTTGCCTAATCAATAATATAGAACACTTGTTGCGCCTGATCTGCCATAATGAAAGGTTCATCCCTAAAACATCTACTATTCAAATATACTAATGTAAATCCTAACCTATCGACCTTCACACCATTATTAACATCAACCCACTTGTATTTGAAAATGGGAAATCTAATTTTAACATAGTCAACCACCCATATGTCTTCAATAACCCCATAATAAGGTATGGCAGCCAATTTAGGGTTCTTATCTTTCGAACTAGAGAAGTGCATAGATTCAGCCACTAATACAACACCACTGTTCAAGATGGTGCTCTTATCATGTAGGAACTTCATGTAAAAGGTATAACCATTGATCACAAATGAAGTCTAACTTATGACATCAACTTCAAGACCACATGCTAACCAATTTCTTGTATCAGAAACACATTCTTCTCCGTCAACCTTTTGTTTGAATCTATGTGCAAAAGTTTTGTTATGCTCCCTAATTAACCTTTGTTCACTTATTCGACTATTTTGTTTCCGTACAATTTCTTTATGGGCATTCATGTAATATTGAACTTCATCAACATTATTCAAGATATACAAGTGGACTTGTTGCAATTCATCAGCATCTATGATCTTTACTATTGCCCCGCATCTACCCCCTTCTTGATCATACGTTTAAGAAGCCCAATATGTAATACATTTGACAAATAATGTTGACAAAATTCCATAGCTTCTTCAAAAACATATTTTTGAACAATGATGCTTCAGGCTGTTTGGGGTTCTCACATAACCTTTTAGGATTTTCATAGTTCTTTTGATTGGGTACATCCATCAGAAATAGATAGGGCCATACAACTTTATCTCCCTCACTAGATGAACAATCAGATGTACCATGATGTAAAAAAAAGAAGGAAGAAAAAGCTTCTCAAGTTGGCACAAGATTATATATCCTTCATTTTCCAATTCCTACAATCTTTCCATGTCAATAACTTTACTACAAATAGCATTGAAGAAGAAATAAAGTCAAGTCAATATTTGTTGAAGATCATATTCGACAATGCCCGAATAGCTACTGGGAGTAGTTGTTGCATTAAGACATGACAATCATGAGACTTTAGCCCTATTAACTTCAAGTCTTTAATTGTTACAAGCTTTTTAAAATTTGAAGAATATCCTGAGGGAACTTTGGTACCATGTAAACACTCACAAAAGCTTCTTTTCTTATCGTTAGGCAAAGTATGAGCAGCTGGAGGACAAAAAGTTCTATTACCATATGGCCTTGATGTAAATCTTCTTATATTCCCATTTCTTATAAATCTAATCTTGCCTTTACGCCATCCATAGAACTTCCATGTATGTTGAGCAGTGTCCCAACAATACTATCACATACGTTTTTCTCCACATGCATGAAATCAATATAGTGTCTGACATCAAGATTGTGCCAATATGGAAGATCAAAGGAAACATACCTTTTTTTCCATATATTTTTCTCATTTCTACTCTTTGATGACTTGCTTAAAATAGTATTGATATTTTTTACCTTTTCATAAATTTTCTCCTCAATCAATGCCTCTAAAGCATCTTCAAACTCTTAGCCACTGAAGAAAGCTTTTTCTAATTTACAATATGGGTGGCTTCATCTAAGAAATCTCCTATGGCCAAGGTAAACCATCTTTCTTCCATGTTGAAGTTGATGGTAGCATGTGCCTTCTTCACAAATCGGACATGCTTTATGGCCTTTAACTCTATATCCTGACAAGTTCCCATATGCAGGGAAGTCGTTTATAGCACAAAATATTATTGTTCGCATATTAAAAGTTTCCTTCTTGTTCGCATAAAAAACATTGACACCTTCATCCGACAACTCTTTCAAGTCTTTGATCAAGGGTTCTAGGTAAACATCTATGTCATTTCCGAGTTGCTTTAGTCTCGAAATCAACATAGAAAACATAATGTACTTTCGTTTCATACATAACAAAGGAGATAAATTGTAAATTACCAACAGAACAGGCCATGAACTATGTATACTACTTAGGCTATCATAAGGATTAATGCCATTTATGCTAAGCCCAAGCCTGAGATTCCTAGGTTCTTTACTGAAACTAGGAAATAATTAATTGATTTTCTGCCATTGAGAAGAATTAGCTAGATGTCAAAGCTTTCTATCAGAAATCCGCTCATCCGCATGCCATCTCAAATTTTTGGCATCAATTTCATTGGCAAACAAGCGCTTGAACCTTGGTATGATTGGAAGATACCATAACACTTTTTCAAGGGCCTTGTTTGATTTATACCTCAGAGTTTCACATATCGGACATTGCTCCTTCTCTTCATGCTCTTTTCTATACAATATGCAATCATTAGGGCATGCATGGATCTTTTTATACTTCATCCCTAGTGGACACAGTATTTTCTTAGCATCATAGTATCAACAAGGCAACACATTATCATTAGGAAGCATGTCTTTAAAGGCCTCAAGTGTTTCTGAAAAACTCTTGTGGCTCTATCCATGTCGTGCTTTCAAGCTTACCAATTTCAATACAGCTTTCAGCAATTGGTATTTTTTACACCCTGAGTACAACGGCTTCTCGGCATCACTGCACATATTACCATATGCATGTGGTTGTTCAAAAGCCTCTTCTCCTACATCATGAATAATATCCTCTATCCGATCATCCAGATCTGTGTCATTATCATCACAAGTCACTCCCCCTGTTTAGATGCACTTAGCATTTCTAATTGTTCACCATGTCATACCCATACTATATACGTCTTACAAAACCCTTCACAAATTAAATGTATATATATATTTGTAGCACTTAGTCGCTTCTCATTCAAACATTTTACACAAGGGCAATAAAACATCCCACTATCATCATCGGCATTTCTTTTTGAAATTTCTAAAAAACCCCTCACCCCAATATCATATTCAACACTCGTTTGTTTAGCTTGTATCCAACTACGATCCATATATTCCAACACCTTTTTTTTTGTTTTCTACTTTTTCCCATAGAAAAGGCAGGATTATGATGAGAGCATGCAATCATTACACCCAAGTACCTAGTTTAACTACTACATAATGAACAGGTAGAAGAGAGTTGAGAGATAGAGATAGAAGAAGAGTAATTTGAAGAGTATCATTCTCATTAACAATGCAAATCTGTCTAATACAATGGGTCGACTGCCCATATATATTGCCAGTATAAACAAAAGAAAAAGAATAGTACCATAGGGATTAAGGGTTCAGTAATTAGAGACCAGTTAGAAATTAGAAACAGTTAAGGCCATGTTTGGCTGATCTCTTAAACAGCTAGTGCCACTAATGGTTAATCCATGCCTTCTAAATTACGATATCATATCATATATATAGCAAAGATCATTTTTGGTTGGCATCATTTAAATTATTTAATGGCAAAGACTAATTGAATTATCCGTCAATCACTCGAAATAAAAAGGCTTTAAAGACCGGAAACTTCACTGGAAATATGAGTTTAACTTTCACACATCCATGTGCAATTTTAATTTCCATATATTGAATTAATATAAGAACTCAGATCAGAATGTGACACACCATTAAGCTGTTTACATTGCATCTGAACTATTTTCTTAAACTCTAATAAGCCAATCTATTTTGCAATATAGCAAATTGTATTCTATTTAATATGGCGGCGGGTTATGTTTTGTTCAATATATAGCCTGTTTTTATAAATTACTCAGCAAAACATAGGTTTATCAGAGTATAGGTTTGTCTAACTTAAATCTCCAATGCCATTTCAACATACATGCCCATAATGACAAAACATAGTGAAGACCAAGCATCATAAAGATTTTCATGTATAAAAATAAAGTCTACTAAACTAATTCATTGCTCTAAAACTGCAAATTTCCAATAATTTCATCCAATAATTTAATGCCACTTGCAATTTATATACGAGCGTAAACATTAGATTGGAATATATGGGTCGGCATGTTTTGTTCTTTCCATTTTTTTATAGCATCGGGCTTCAAGAACAAGAAGTTTGAAGACAAATAGTACTTTTGATTTTCTCAAGTATTTCTAATTTCATCAAGTAAACGCATGAAAAAAATCAAACATTCCTGTTGTTAACGCCCTCTGTTTCCAGAGCATTTCTGTTGAAAAAATCAAGTATTTTTTTTCAAATAAACACTAATAAGTTTCTTAATATAGCATCACAGAGAAAGATTGAACAGAAAAAATTGAAGAGAAGCAAACAATGAATAGAAATATGAGAGAGGCACTGAAAAATTTGATAATCAAACATTAATAAAGAAGAAGTTCAACCTAGAGAAGCAAGCATTACAATTGTTAGTCCCCTCCATTGCCAAAGAAACATTGAATAGAAGAAATAGAAGGCTTAGAGTGAGAAATAACAGAGAAAGATCGAAGGTTCAGACATAACAGGGGTAAATGTAGAGGACGAGGAAGCATACCTCAAAAAAGAGGATGAAGACGAAGACATCCCTGAAATGCAGTGAATAACGAAGCTGACCACCTAAAGCAAAGGATGACAGCGACCCACGAGCCACGACCAGAAGCAGCTAGACTGGGTTTGATTGTTTGAATTCAAAGATCAAGTAAGGGACAGGGAGTCGAGGGCTGAAGAGAGAAGATTGGGATCAAAGTAGGCTGATTCAAATTTAGGAATAAAGGAAGGATTTTAGAATGGAAGAAGGCGGGGAGCTGAAGCGCGAAAGTAATTTAAGGAAGAATTTTAAGACAGGTTATTTTAAAAGCTTTAGAAGACCGGTTCTTCTAACAACTAATCTTAAAAGTCTATCTTTTAGATTGGTTGTTAGAATAACCGGTCTTAAAAAGCTTTCTTTTATACCAGTTATCATATTAACCGGTCTAAAATAAATATCTTTTAGACCGGTTCTTTCAGTAACCGGTCTAAAAAATAATGAGTTTTACATTTTTTTTCTCTGCTGAACCTTTTAGACCGGTTTAAAATCCAAGCAGGTCTAAAAGGTTTAATCTTTTTAGACTGGTTAGTGTAGAACCGATCTAAATAATATTTTTTAGACCGGTTAATAGAATAACCGGTCTCCCACCTTATTTATAATTATGAAAATGCCACCATGTATTTCTTTTAGACCTCATCTGCTACAACTGGTCTAAATGTGCCGTCTAAAACACCTTTTTTGTACTAGTGAGAAATAACAAGTTCGTTAATCTTCAAACCCGGTTGAACAGATTTTTGAGTACCTGATGTATTTCCATGATGGTAGGTAGAATGAGAGGGCCAGTGAGATAAAGGCCTTTTTGGTGGTCCTACTAAGGGCTTTGAAGTAGGCTTGGGTTGTATTGGCAAAGGTTGTTGGAATTATCTGAACACAACGTATTTCATTTTGAAAACTTTACTATAATCAGCTTCTTTAAGATAAGCGATTGGTGATGCTAGGTATGAGAATTTGGGGATGGTAGGGTATGAAAGATAGGATTCATATATAATGTCAACACCCGTTTCCATTTCGATAATCAAAGAGTAATAAAGACGGAATTCAATGGGCATACAGAAAAGTACAATTATACTGATAAAAATATTCGTTTACAATCCAACATCGTTCATTTATAATTCCGATATTGCTCGCCGACGGAAACAGAAAATACAGCGGAAGTTTTAATATTTACAAATTATCCAAAATATTAAGGCATAGACTAAGGCATAACCACGTTCATATCCTCGCCTCGAGACACGTGCCGCTTACTGTCCGGCGTCAACATCTTTGCCCTTTGGCCCACTGGGCCCACTGGTACTCGCTGAGGTATTTGTTTAAAAATAGGGTGAGATTCCGAAGAATCTCCGTAGAGACATAATATCGTTCATAGAAAATGCGAAAAGTAAATATGTCATGCGCCAAGGTATGCACAAATTAATGAACAATATAAACACATCATCATCATCATGTATACATGAGTAGGGCCCAGCCCCACAATCTACACCGGTTGGACTTCCGCCAACTCCCAGTGTAAGTGCACTTCTGGCACTAACAGCCTCTCTCTAGGCAAATCATGTTATTAATAAAGTGCATTTACAAAACAATGGCATCCACACAATCACACAACTTATGGCATAGTGTATGAAGGATAATGTCCCTACCTCAAAGCTTTGATATCCCCTATTTAATCGTGTCTTGAAAAGCGTGCTGTCCCGACGTCCGACTCGGTCCTAAAATATTAATTGTACCAGAAATAGGTCATAACCTATCCAAGTATCATTTTAGACTATTCCATAGTGTTTATTGTGGTTATATTAGTCTATGGTAAAAATTTACAAAAATGCCCCCGGGAACCCAACCCGGCCCGGCCCGATGGCACGTTTTCCCAAAATTTTGACTAAGGCTATTCTGACTTATTTTCGCCCAAGGAATCCATTTCCGGGCTCGAAATTACCAAATTCACTGTCAAATTACGAAAATACCCTTGACAGCCCCTATTTAGGGATTTCAGTGGCGTTTTCGTAATTATGCTTTTTCGGCCTCTACCGAAAAAGTGCCCAACTGTAACCCCACCTATTTTTGCCCACTGAGTCCAATGGAACCATTTATTTCATGAAAATCCAACTCCTACTATCAGATCTGGTCTGGCCGAAATATTGGGAAAAATTATGGAAAAATGAGGTTTTGTGTTCTAGTTTCTAAAACTTGTACTTTTTCACTTCTAACCCTTGATTAACTCATTTAAACACTTCTTAACCATGATTCAAAGAAATTTGGGCAGCATAACCCCTTAGGATTAGCACTTTCCAAATTTACAAACTCAACAAAATAACCAAATCCAACCATAATCATCAACAACAACCACATCTAACATAATCTTAGGATTTGTGAAGTTACCTTCTTGAGTTCTTTTCTTTTCTCTAGAAGTCCTCCTCTCTCTTTCTCTTTGATCTCAAGATTTGCTTGCTAAACATAGTGTTTCATGGAGAAGAAGAGATTAGAGAGGAGATTATACAAATTGGAAGCCTTAAAACTTGGATCCACAAGATCTTACCTTAAGATTTCTCCTCCTTCTCTCTAGATTTCCCAAGCTCTCCCTCTCTCTCTATCTTTGTTGTTTGGATGTGAGAATGATCAAGAAAGATGAAGCATGGCTTCATAAAATATCTCACCTCTTATCTTCATATTTCATCTTAACCCTTGATCTCATCAATGGTCAAGATTTTTCCACCTTTCATGAACACTTTAATTGCCCTCATGACACCTTGCATTAGGCCATACTCCTTCCACTTTATGTCATACTTTGTGATCATGAGTGTACTTGGGTCTTATCTCTTCATATGTTCATGACACTTGGCATTTTAATTTCATTAATCAATTTCTAACACTTTTCATTTTCAATTTTCGGAATAATGCCAATTCTGGCAGATTTTCTGCCTTAACTTTGAAAAATCATAACTAATTTTGTAGACATCGTTTCGAGTCGATTCCAAAGCCTATGGAACCCTCATTGAGTCTAGTTTCAAGGAAAAATATGAAATTTTACTGGAAATGATCATATTATTCCCAGATTTTCAATCTTTGACCGCTGCTCCAGAAACTTTCCAGATTTTCTGGATTAACTTCAAAAATTCATATATTTTTGTACATAGCTTCAATTGAGTCATATGACCTATCAAATTAAAGCTTAGGATGTCTACTTTCACCCTGTAAAATTTCATAATTTTTGGTCATCATTTGGTCTTTCAAAACTATATGACAATCTCACTACCTCGCAGGCGATTTCACTGAAAACACTATTCAACCTTCAATTTTCAATATTTAATTCTTTTGGCCTTAAATATTCACCATTTCATTGAATATATATAATAATTATAATATATTCTTGGTGAATAAAATTTGGGATGTTACACATATATGACCCAAGATAGTCTCTTGGCCATATCTAGTACTTCTATATTCTGTAGACCTCTTTGTATTACTGATAACTCTTTCTCTCTGTTTGACCTTTGGTCCCATATAACCAGTAGCGATAAATCTTTTCAACTCTGTATCCAGTATCTAAGCTTGTTGGGTTTGAAAAACATATAGCTGTCTAACTTCTTCAGAGAAATCACCCATTTAAGTAGTCAAATCATCTGTCTTGAGTGTCAATGAATCAAGTTTAGAATCAATTCTAGTCAATACTATGTTTTGACAATTAGCATTATGAGCATGCCGGTTTAAAACTTCTACAGCTGCAGATGCTAGTCTGAGCTTTCCCTGACAATCAACTATATCAGGAGAGACCGGTGCTAGGACACGCCCGGAAGGACCAAAGTAATGACTTTTATCTTATGTTGTGTATGATACTTGGTATGCATGTTATCATTGTGAATGTGTTATCGGCCATAGGGCATTACAGCGCGAGCAGTTCAGCGTGAGCCGTCATAGGGGGCAATGCTCATGATACCTACCCCGGCCGTTGTATCTACCGCTTTAAGTGCCAAGGCTGCGTTATGGAATCGTGGATTCCTGTTTGAGTATCCAGCCGTGGGGCTGCGTGTTGTGAAATGTTTTATATGGATCCCGGCTATGGTGATATATGTGATATGTTCATGTGGATGTGCAATACAGCAAGCAGTTCAGCATGAGCCATCATAGGGGGGCGATGCCCATGATACCTACCCCGGCCGTTGCAACTGTTGTTGGGATTGTAGTGTGTTGTATAGATGATTTACTTTCATGCTTTGATGTTGTGCATATTATGAGTGATTTGTTACTACGGGGATTCCTTAGAATCTTACTCTCCCAAAAACCATGTTTTAGACAGGGCAGAAGATCGAAAGGCAAGCGAGTGACGAAGAGTAGTTAGAGCTCCAGGCAAGGAGTTTTACTTTGGGAATAATTGGTTATCATTTGTAAATCATTTGGATATATTTTGTTGGGTATTACATGTACATGATAGTATTTTGTGTAATCCCCTTGTTATGGGAAATTCTATGGGTAATTGTACCCTTGTAAACCCTTTATTAATTAATGGAACCCGAATGTGTCGAGAATTTATGCTGTACTCTGATATGTATGAATGAAATCAACCTGTACAGGCCATTTATGTATTGAAATGTTAATATGAGACCGTTGTGAACAAATTTTATAAAAGTTTTTGTAAACCTTGATTTTGGGAAATTTAATTTTCTATAAGTCCCAAATCATCTTATGGTCTCTAATTTCACATAATTACATATTTATGAACTAATCTCGGCCTTGATCGTGAAGGGGGTTGCATTTGTGGTATTAGAGTTGTAACTCCTGACAAGGTGAGGATGATTGATTTCTACAAGGTTTTCTATTTTATTGAAGAGTTCTTTTTACAGAAGAGGGAAGATTTCTGGGGATAAATCGAGACACAACGGTAGTAGACTGATTCGAAGAACCAGAGGCTTGATTTATGATTTCTGAGTTTCTTCCTACTCACCTTTATTATTTTATTTTCATCTTGAGTAATTAACTATGTATTTTCCAAATTTATATACTGATTTTCGTGGTGGGCAATTCCAACCATGCCCTTATTGGGCTTAACTAAGCGTAAAATTTGTTAATTATTATAAAAGTAAACTATTTATGTTTAATTTTTAAATTAATTGATAACTTAACAATTTACTTTTTATGGATATTATATATATATAAGGTAAGAGGTTAAGATGTGAATCTACCATGAAAGTTTTCACTAATGAGTAAATTTACCCTAAAAGTTTTTCTAGATTCAATCTCACCTTGAAACTTTCAAAACGTAGTAATGTTGCCCTATTCCGTTAAAAAACTAACATTGACCGATAAAAAATTGACATTAACCATTAACTTTTTGACGAAAATAGACAATTTAATCTATTTTAACACTTTCGGGACAAAATTAAACCTAAAAAAACTTCCTTAGTAAAATTACTCCTCAAAAACTTACAGAACAAATTTGTACTTTTAACCCCATATACACACACACATTATTTTTTCATTTAATTATGTCACATGTCGAACTCCCAGCCAACTGTACAAACCATGACAAAGTTAAGCCTCACCGGTTTGATTTCCAGTCCTTGATGAACATCAAAATTCAATCCAAAAAACTAGAATTTACCACTTTTGGGGAGGAAAAACTACAGATGGACCCTTCCATAGTACGCAACATTAAAAAATAGAAAACAAAAGGGAAAAACACAACCATGTTCGATAAAATTGCATCATTAGGATCCAACAAAATGTACAAGTAAATTAAATGCAAAATTCAGTGTTGGCAACATACAAGGTAATGCTGCCCCATTGTAGAGTACACATAGACCGGCACAGCCTCTAATTTGTCAACACTGATCCCAACTTTCGCCTTCATCTACCAGCTTGTAGCTACTGAAGTGGTCAACCCTGATCTTCCACTCTCCTTTGGTAGGATCATATGATAAAAACTCAGCCCCTTGGTCCTCGGCTTTCTTCTTGAGCATTTCCTTGTACTTCTCCACCTTCGGTCCTTCAGTAAACTCACGTCCAGTTTTTTTGTCCATGCATTTTATGTTGAGTAGTGTTACCTCAGCTGGCTTATTAAGCCCTTGACCCACGGGAGGTTTCTTGGTGTCATCCTTGTAGACAACCACTTCACGGTGGTTGAATTGCATGAGAGAATCAAGATCGAGCCGTCGTACATCTGTCTCTCCAAAGAACTTAATACAGCCATATCCATGCCTTCCAACTACAAAGTCCTTGACATGACTACAGAATCCCGGTTCAGCTCTTTCCCTGGCCGCTAATTCTTGGATCCGAGGCAGTGTGTAGTAATCTGACTGACGAAGCTTTGGCATCAAAGCCTCAATGTCAGCTCCATGTTCGTACACAATAGCAGCCTCACCAGCTCTGTGGCCACTGAGTGTCATATAAGTATTCCCCTTCGGAAGAGAGTGATCTTCTTTTCTCCCGTTGGATGTCTGCTCTAATCTAGAAGGTTCACCTTGCTCTTTGACAAAACCATTTTCACCTGGAATCAGGAATCATCGACAACCCAGCCAAAACCAAGATGTCAATAAAACAACTCAATTTGTCAAAGTTAACCAATAAACTAGAAAATTCCATTATGATATATCCTTAAAGTCATGTAAGAAAACACACTCTCTTTTTCCTGTGAGTTGTTACCATCAGTAGCAGCTGCAACACATGCTTCTTTAGTGTTAATTCCTGCACATAACGTTTCAAATAACAAGCTATAAACTACACCCACCAATCCTTTTTATAAGTAACAACTACCCAAATCATGCATATCAAAATCTTGGTTAAAATTAGTTAAAAATAATAAATGTGCAAGGGATTTTTTTTTTTCTAATTATACCCTTATTTATGAAGATGATGAGTGTGAGAGAGAGGAAAAAGTGCATCAATTTTTTTGACAAACACAAATTGCTACTTAAATTTAGAACCAGCCCTACATGAGATAATGTTACTCATAAATGGGATCGGATGGAGTATTAAACTAGAATCTTTATTGGTCTCTCTCATGGAACAGAAAATTGAAAGGAATATCATACCGGAACATGCATCACACTGAACTTCCTATATAGCTCAAGTAAGACAAATTACTTTGATCAATCTAAAATATTACCATTCTCATTCACTGCAGTGGATCTATCCCTAAACGAGGAAGTTTTCACAGAATAAGCTTTAGTAGGCCACTGTTCTGAGGGACAAATGACCAGCGCCCTTGGATTTTCCCTGGGAATGTAAAGAGCATCAGCCTTTGGTGTCGATGCAGTATCTTCATCATCACTAAAGAATGGAACCTGCATGACAAAGTGTGTGTGCACACCATAAACACCTCAACTAGCAGCCATATTAAATGAACCAAGATTATTACCAATTAAACTATCAAACTCACCTTCACTCCATCATTTTTGGGATGATACTTCCTGACAGGAAACTTGATCCGCCTTTGTGAGAGGTGTCGAGATGTTAACAAGGATGCTAGTTTAGCAGAAGGAGGTTTGTCTATGATCTAAAAGAAAAAAGAGTCAGATTTAAGTCTCATGGAAAAATTAATCAAAGTTTATATGCCAAGTAACTGAAAGTAATCTATGCAAAGTTAAAAATCTCAAAGCATCAAATAAAATATAAATGCGAGAGATTGTTTTACAGGCAAGCTAGAGATTCCATATTGAACTGATGGAGCAGTTCCAGCTCGACCAATTAACATCTGAGGCAAAGTAGGAAGTGTTCCAAATGGATTTGAAATGGGTGCCGCTTGTACAAATGCAGGGGTCTGGACAGAAGACCTAATGAACAAAATGCACAATATTAAAAAACTTCAAATGGATAAAATGACAGGAAGATCCAGCCTTTTCTCCTAACAGTAATTAGCATATGAAATATCAATATATAAATTGTCATCAAATTTAAAGCACTGCTACTAAACAAGTTAAATAATTGTTCAAGGAAAAAACGAAGTTAAGAAATTTCCTTTATAGTGATGTTCAGTACAGAATCCACTAGGCTGACTCCACCACAAGACATCTAAAGAATACTGATTTAACTAACGAGGACCAAATAAGCATATCATGCATAAAGTGTTAAACCCTTCCTTACCTTCAAGTATATTTGATCATTGATCACTCTGATAAGCACAAAATTACACCTTTTTTCAAAAATTTTAATTCCAGAGATTAAACAAAGGATAGACTAGAATTAGTCCCACTTCATGTGATCTGAACATAGTTTGCCACTTCTTTGCCATTCATCTCTTATGTCTGTACATAGTTCCGATTAAGATTAAATTACCTGTGAGATTCTAGGTAGGTCTAAATTTTAGAACTTTTTTGCATAAATAACACTGCAAATATTGATACAGTAAACAATTTAATTGTTGAGAAAAATGTCTCTCGTATTACTCAAACAATTTCATAATCTTTGTAAGACCATAGGATCTGGATTGAGCTAACATTTAGAAATTGAAATAGTTAGCTTGACCCCAGTACGTCTCCTAATACAATCAAATTGATTAAGATATCAGTTAAACAACAAAAGTTGCTCATCATAAGCTAGTTAACAGGTGATGGGTAAACAATTAATTCCTAGGGGAGATAAACTAATTTCAATCCATACCAACCCCAACTCTTTACATTAATATCCCCTTCGCTTCATTAACACGAGGGTATTAAAAGTAGTTTACTAAGTTATAATTAGGAATTTTCAATTCCATGCCAAACATGCTGTTGAACTCTATGACATCCAACCCACGGCAGCAGCCAAAACAAGCAAGAGGTATACAAGACAAACAACTTAAACATGGTGAATAACTTTGGCAGACTTATCATTTGAAACTTACGAGAGTCCAATGCTAGTCTGACCAAATATGCCTGGGGTGCCAATATAGTTATTTGCACCAGCTGCACAGGGAAGCAGAATAAAATGGAGCGAGCAGAATAACATGGAGCGTCACTTTTAAGAAATTCAATCATTGCAACCCAAACAAATAATATAGAGAATAGATTGAACTGACCAGGTTGAGTCTGACCAAAATTACCGAATCCAAAAGTACCACTAGTTTGAGGTGCTTGTCCTGTTTGGAAAGGTGTCGATAGTGATGGCTGCAAATATAGTCAGTACAAATCAACAAGACTCAAAATAAACAAGAACTGAATTAAGTCTATCCTTCAAATGAACAAAATCAAAAATAAAACTACTTAGGCTGTGATACATAAACAAGAGTAAAAATCAAACTTGACTTGTACTCTAATTAAGAATCCAAAGATAACAGGCGAGATTAACAAACATTTTGAAACATTCATAATCAAAAACTACTTACCGTTGTTTGACCAAAGCCTGCCAGATTGCTGGAAATGGGTGAAGCACTGCTTGGGAAAATGTTTCCACCAAGTCCAGAAGAAGTTGAATTGAACAAGCTTGATTGACTAAAAGCAGATGTGTTCTGTCCAAACAAGGAGGTACTCTGTCCAAAAGCAGAACCCGTTTGTGCAATTGTAGGCGCTGCAGAACTAAATATATTTGATGGCTGTGTGTTGACAAAATTTACGCTTGAACCAAATGGTGAGGATGTACCCAGAGGAGAAGAATTAAACAGAGGGGATGTAGAGGTAGGCCCAAATGTAGATGTTGATGACCCAAAAATAGGTGCTGTTGCTGATGTTGATGAACCAAATGCGGATGAACTGAAGGGAGTAGATGAAGTCCCAAAGCCAGTATTAAATGCTGAACTCTTTGATGCAAAAGGATTAGAAGGGGTTGAGGTAGAAAAAGGATTAGCAGCCGATTGACCAAAAGCTGGAGAAGGTGCAAATGTATTTGTCTGGGAGGGGGTTGAACTAATGCCAACCAAGCCAGTGGACTGAGTAGAACTGAGTGGCCCACCTAAATTTGTATTGAATATTATAGAATAACCAAGTTCATCATTACTGCAACGAAAACCAGTAAAACTATAAAATTATGAACCATTAATTAATGACTCAGAAATATGGCAATCACCTTTATCTCCAATTTGATAGTCCTCCCATCTTAGCTCCTCATGGCTTTTATCTTTGTAAACAGGCATGGCTGATATGGACTCCAATTTTGCAGTTTGTCCAGAGGTACCACCATCTGCTTCAGCCGTTGGTGTATAATTAATAACTCTACTCCCACCCCGTTGACCCCCAAAACCAGACTGCCCAATACCACTAGTTCCAAAAGCTGATGAAGTGGTCTGAGATCCTGAAAGAGAAAATATAGAAAGGTGACCCAACTGTAGCAGGAGACATGAAAAAGACATAAAAAATTACAACACATAATATACAAAAAATTATTAAAAAATAAAAGACCCTTGTAACTTTAACCTATATATATTCAACTATTCATTATTCCAGATTCTCAACTCACCAAATGGAGAACTCTGTGCTCCAAAAGGTGAAGAAGTGCTTCCGAATGGACTACTACCAAATGCTGAAGTAGACTGACCAAAAGTTTGAGTGGATCCAAAAGTAAAGGAAGGAGTACTAGAAGCACCAAAAGCAGGAGCACTAGGCGTCCCAAATGAAGAAGTTGTTGAAGTCCCAAATGCTGAAGTAGTTGAAGAACCAAATAAAGGGGTACTTGATTGTCCAAATCCTCCACCACCTCCAAACACAGGGGGACTTACGCCAAATGCATTCCCTGTGCCGCCAAAAGTTGGACTTGAGGTTGAACCAAACGCAGGCGTGCTAGGTGCACCAAATGGGGTGCTTGAAGTACCAAAAGCAGGGGAGCTTGAAGTACCAAAAGCAGGGGAGCTTGAAGTACCAAAAGCAGGGGTGCTTGTAGAGCCAAATGTTGGCTGAGATGATGCACCAAAAGGTGTCGAGGAACCAAATATGCTGCTTCCAAATGCAGGTTGTGAAGGTTGAGCAGCACTTCCAAAAGGACTTGTTTGAGTGGTAGACCCAAAGCCACCAAAAGCAGGCTTTTGGCCAAAGACAGATGACCCTGGGAGCAAGAGAACTTCATCAACATTAATTGTAGACAATTTGAGATCATGCTGACAAGTGGTAATTTTTTGTTACAAGACATAATAAAACAATACAGCAATCAGATGGTTTAAATTAAAAATTAGTAGATTCCAGAACATTCAGTCAAAATTAAAACATCAAAACAGTGGGAACACAGGACAAAGAGTAGTTATGATTGTCATTATAAGAAGTCAATGACGCCATAATACATGAAAATCATTGCAAACATTTTTTATGAACCCATGCCTCCAATGAAATCAAGTACTGACATGAAGACAACTTATGCCAGAGGGAGCAAGTCCAAAAATATGGAAAATTATTTGTTGTGCTTTATGACACGCAATAATTGAACTCACAGAGGCCCTTAACATAGTCATGCATTTTTAAGCATATATATGTGAGTGTATACTCTATCTTAATCTATTTATACACAGCCAAGAAAATTAAACAAGACAGAATGCCATCAGTGAAATATAGTGTTACCCACCATTATACATAATGGCAGTAAGCTGGCTTCCCAAGGATTCGAATAAGTGAATCTGATTAACACTAGAGATAGACTTCTAATAACAAAAGGTATAACAAATAAATCATGTGCACTTGCTTACCAGCAAATGATGAAGATGAATTACCAAAAGCTGAAGTTGAAGATGACCCAAAAGCAGGCACCGAACTGCCAAAGGCTGGTGAAGAAGCAGCACCAAAGGTGTTCATTGAAGAGAAGGGAGATGAAGATTGAGGTGCACCAAATACACCAGTCGAAGTACCTCCGAACAAGGAACCACTTGTTTGCAAGCCAAATGGTGTTGTGCTACCAAATGGCTTCGGGGCAAAAGGGTTACTGCTTGATGCATTGGTCTGCCCAAAAACTGATTGGGAGCCAAATGGACTCGAAGATGATTGCCCAAAAGCTGTTAAATAATGTCACCATATAAATGGATTGCCGAAGCAGACAGCAAGCAAAGAAGCAAGATGCTCCGTGTGAAATTGCAACATAAAAGCTTAAGAAATAAATAACAAAAGTAGCACGTCCAACAAATAATCACTTCAAGCAATCAATATCCTATGTGTCACATAATAAAAAGCAATAATCTAATTCATTATGACAACAAATAGAACTGGCTCAGATTTGGTAATCAAGAGCATTAATAGATGGGGGGCGAGAGGACCTGTATCACCACAGGCATAATTAATTGATTGCTTGAAGTACCAATGAAAAACTAAATACTTCAAGGAATAAGACAACAGAATGTTGAAAAAGCAGGTTGAACAAAAACGCAATAACAAAGATGAATTTCAGTGCTGAGGGAAGCAAGAATAGAACCAGCACAAAAATGGTGCATGACCAAATGTTGACGTAGACAACAAAATGAAAATACAGAGTTGAGTAACTTCTTGGAATAAATTTTCAGACAGCAATTTTATGTTTAGTCCTTTCGCCAGCCCTATAGGAATTTGTTAGCTTGAGTAGCATAGCCAAGGACAGATAGCCTACGCACTTGATCTAATGGGGAGCAGAGAAGAAAAAATAGCAGGCAGTATAATAGATTATAGTGCAACACTCACGGTTTGTTGAACCAAACATGCTTGTAACTTTCCAAACGATGCAGAAGCTTTATGTTCCCAAACTGAAAACACATCAAACAAACTCCATTAACACTTGGATTTCAATTAACTACAAACGAGATTTCCATAATAGAAAGAACAAGACACGGTGCAGCATATGCCACAATGATTGCAGCACTAGGCGAAAAAGGAAGATAGCGATTATCCTAATGGTATCATGAGCAATTTCGCCAGCACGGATAAAATAGAAACTTCAATCAGTGACCGTACAGAGGCAAAATACATTACAAAATGAGATTTTAACGGCAGACAAATACAATTAATATCAACATTTTGCAAGAATAGAATAATGCACATCGTCTTACTACAGGCAATGTGCCTTTGAGGGTCAGTCAACTAATCCTCAGTGAGGATGGTTGCGACTTGCAAGCGGTGGCGATCAAGAAATAACTTCAGCCAAGCAAAGAGAGAAACAACAATAAATTTCAATCAGAAGATCCGAATATGGTGTGGTAAATATACGCTACAACGCTGCCATGAAAAAGCCTAAGCAAATCAATAAAAAGACTTACGGCGTATGGACGAGATAGATCCTTGCAGCGAATAAAGTCAATTAGGGCAAGGGATTGTAGAGAAGGAAATCGAGCTCGGAAGATATTTTCCCTAAGAACACTCGCACACAGAAGCGCCGAACGTCGAAGTGTCCGCAACTGACTCTCTCATTCACAAATTACGCGAGGCAGTCAGGCGACAGTAACATCAAGGCAGCCGGAGATGGTTCCTTTTTGTAAGACGAAAGGCCGCGTAGCGTTAAAATTCCGACTTGAGAGTGCGGAGGGACTAATCAGCAATTAAAAAATGAAGGGACACATGTGTTCCTTATGTAAGAAGAAAGCCCACGTAGCGTTAAAATTCCGTCCGGAAAGAAGGGACTATTTAGTAATGAATAAGTGAGGAATATATGATATATACATATATATATATATATATATATACGTGTATATGTATATAGCTAAAAATAATTAAATAATAAAAAATTATTTTTTAAAATAATACTTAAAAATAAGGGAAAATTCCAAAAAACTATACTCAAAATATAAAAAGGACAAATCAGTACATCGAAATTCAAAAATGACGAATCAGGCGGGTGTCAGAAAAAGGAGGAATATGGCATTTTGAAATTTCGGCCAAATTACGAAAATGCCCTTCAGCACTTCAGGCCCACTTCAGAATAACAACATGATCCTCGGAATTAACACCTCCGGATTCTTTATTAACAACTTCAATTCTTCTTTTACAATTCACAAGTTTCAGGGCTAATAACACCACCGATCTCGCCATTAACAACTACGGATTCGATATTAACAATTCCATTTTCTTCTTTCGCACTTAACAAATTTCAGGGCCAATAACACCATCGATCTCGCCATTAACAACTCCAGATTCGCCATTAACAACTCCTATGTTGTTATTCCGACTGAGGGCTGAAGGGCAATTTCGTCATTTGGCCGAAATTTCAAAATGCCAGATTCCTCTGCCCGTCTGACACAGCCTGAATTGTCCTTTTGCAATTTCAATGTACTGAATTGTCCTTTTGCTATTTCTAATGTAGTTTTTTGGAATTTTCCCTAAAAATAAACATTGGTAGTTATTATTAGTAGTAGAGGCTTCTCCTCATGTGGTGCATGGTTTGTGTATTATATGATATATATTTTAAAATACGATCATGAAGAAATATTTCTATTGTTTCAAAATTTGTGATTGGTTGTACTTGTAAATAGTTTTTATTGTTAGTTCATTTTATTAAATGGTGTAAGTTATCAAGCAGAGACCAGGTAATTGTTTTTCATTAACAGGAAAGAGTTTATAATTTTTTTGTTGTTTTCCAAATAATCATATAGGTAGTTGATGTATTAGGTTTGAAGTAGGTATCACCATTTTATTCCAAGGAAATTTCATTTCTACCTCTCCAAAAAAATTCATTTATTGCTTGTATAAAATTTGATATCCACTAAAGTATTAATAAAATTGAACTTGATTGGGTTTAATGTTAAAATTGACTTTAGCCTTCCTCCCCCCAAATCTTGATATTCTATTTCAATCCCACATTCCTCCGTCAAAATAATTATTAAATAATCACTACAAGAAAAGGTCTTTTAGCAGTTACTGTTTTAGTTGTCATTAAAAATAGGTGGACGAGTTTGGCTCTGGCGAAGAGATATTTGAATTGATAACCTTTGGTTGTGACATGGCACGTGGTGGTGTAACATCCCACTTTTTTTTCACTAATATTCCTTGCATATTTGTGACATTAAAAAGAATAAAATTGTGAATTTTGGTGAACATGAATTGTCAAAATAATGCAATTGGTGGTCACACACAACTTGGCTAAATGTAAACACAAGAGTGCAACTTTGTTCCATTGAAGGCTTATTTTTGAAACCCAAATTGGAGCATGAAGGAGTACAAATATTAGCCCAATATATATGTGAATTTCGGCAAAAAAACAAGGAGGAAAGAAGGAAGTTATGATTTAATACAAAAATGTATAGGCAAAATAGTCAATTAGCTAAATAAAATTGAAAGCCAATATTTTCTCTTCCATTTATGGTAATGGACGTCCAACGAGAGAGAGCAAGAAGGGAAATTGATATTTTAGATAAATATGTCAAAAGCTAGAGCAATATTAGCCAAGTAAAAGATGAAGAAACGTAAAAAAAAAAAAAAGGGAAAATACCAGTTAGGTCCCAAGGTACAGAATTAATACCAAAAAAGTCCCTTTGCAAATTCCAATGTCAGAAAAGTCCCTAGGGACTTTTCTGACAGCATTTCCCTTTGAACAATTACTAAAATAGCCCCACTTGTATTTACAACTTCATAAGTGGCGTTTACAACTTGGGTGGGAGTGGTTGTAAATGTAGCTTAAAAACTTGTAAAAAGAGCTAAAGGTGTTGTAAACGTAGCAACAAGTGTTGTAACATAAACCATTTAGATTTTCTTTTTCCCAAGTTGTAAACGCTGCTTATGAAGTTGTAAATACAAGTGGGGCTATTTTAGTAATTGTTCAAAGGGAAATGCTGTCAGAAAAGTCCCTAGGGACTTTTCTGACATTGGAATTTGCAAAGGGATTTTTTTGGTATTAATTCTGTACCTTGGGACCTAACTGGTATTTTCCCAAAAAAAAAAGGCTACATATGTTAAAAAATGCCATTAAATATTATTATGTAAGAAGGTGGAAGATGAAACTTCTAAGAGATAATTATCTCTTAAAGGGCCAACCTTTATGGTGGAAGACAGAAAAGGAAGAAATAAGACCATGCAATAACTTAAACCACCTTTGGTTAAATTAACCAAGGCACCATCACCTTTTGACATCTCATCTTCTCTTCCTTTCTTGGGCACAAATTCAGCCAACCACTTGAAGAAGTATGTAATCCCTTGCCTTGATAACCATAATTAAGATTCGAAAATGAGTAATTTAAATGAATTAGAGACCGACGGATACGTTTTTCTCAAATTTCTTTTCTAAAATTTGTTCAACATGGTCTCAGATTCATCTTCCGAATCTAATTACTCTGTGCAGTTCAATCGCATTCATGCATAACAGATTGCATAGCCAAATTCCCGACAACTCACGGGTTTTATACATGTATAAACTAAGGATTATAAGTTCCAACTAGGGGATTACATGACCAACATCAACGTAATATCTACATTTCAAAAATAAACAGTAACCCCAAGTTCAAAAAAGATAACCAACAACCTAACAACACATCTCTACAAGATCTTAGCTGCTCTTGGTGGTTCGTTTCTCCTTGGAGCTACTTACCCTGTCTGAAATATTAGTCAATGGAAAAAATGAGATTCAAAAGAATCTCAGTAGTAACAAATCACTCATACCACATGTAATCACAAAGCATGCAAGAAAATCATCAAGCAGCATCACAGCATAAAGCATAGCACACAGGCTGCCACATATGCACATAATCACATAATCCCATCCCTCGTATTCCACCTCCCCGAAGGCACGGTCCTCCCATCGTCAACATCGATGGGCCACGGGTGAAGGTTTCACAAATAGCCTTTCAGCTTTCATATATAGCCTTACGGCTTTCATATAGTCTCATCCACCAGATTGCACCACCCCGAAGGTACGATCCTCCCACCGTCAACACCAATGGGCCGCAAGTGATAGACTCACAAACAATGATGAAACAAACATACCATATATCACATATAGTATAAAGGAAAAGAGTCACTACCTCGTTCTTTCTTGACTGGTGCCGGCACAGGCTGCTCGCGATCAGGGCAAATATCGAATCCTACAATTCCAAATACATCATTTAGACACTTCTATAGTGTTTCTAAGGGTTATACGAGTCTATAATGAAAATTTACAAAAATCCCATTTCTAGAGTTGGCCGAAATTTATGAGTTCTCTAGGGAAAATCGGGGTTTTACGATTTCGACTTTGTAAACGCGTTCCTTTCTACTCTTAGCCACTTAATTAACTATTACATTAGGTTATAACTACCATTTGAACCAAAATTGGGCAGCATAACCCTTAGGCAACTCAATTCCCAAAATTTAAAACCAACGGATCCGGCGAAATTTCACCGATTAAATTGCCTATAGTAGTCAGAATAGTTAATATACGAAGATTTGGAAGTTACCTCAAGCTCCCACAAGTTTTTCCCAAATATGGCTGAAAACCCTAGGTGTTCCACAACAAATTTTGAGCTTCCAAACCTTAAAGAATAAAGAGGAGTAGCTTAGGGTCGGAGTTATACGCGTTAAGAGCTAAATCGTCGGAGAAATCAGCTTACCTTGTGAGATTTCTTCTCCTTTCTCTCTCTAAAAATCTGAACGCTCTCTCTCACCTTCAGCTGCTGTTTTGTGCGTGAAATGCTGAATGAAGAAGATGAGAATGATATATTATAATATCTTATATCATTTTAATGATTTATGGAATTTTCCAACAATTCCAAAACTAATTTTTATTACATAACTTCCTACATTCATGTAACCATGCCATCATATCCAACCAATATTTCCTTATTTATGCCATATGTAGGAGACACCTACGGGTCCCTCCCTATGGTCTCAATTGGCTTCACAACTTGTTTCGGTTATGTACACACGTAAAGTCTCAATTTTGATCAAAATTGTATTTTTGCTCAATTTTCCATAAATTCATATTAAATTGACCAAAATATTATAAATATATTTTTTTCCTTTTATTTTCCTTAATTAATTGAAATTATCTTCGATTAATCGGAAAATAATTAATTTTGTGATAATTTGGAAAAATTACGATTTTGCCATTACCTTTTTAATCCAATTTCTTCTCTTATTTTTCTTTGGTCAATTTCTATATATTTTTGGACCAAATATTTTCTCCAATATTTCTTCATTTTTGGACCTTAATATTGGGCTTTTTATATCTCCCAGATTAATTCCATATTCATTTTTGTCCAATTTTCCGTGAAATTGAACATTTATTAAATTCATAAATTCCAAATTCATAAATATTCACCATTTTATTGAGTTTTCCCAAATAATTACAATATATTTGGTGAATATAAAATTTGGGGTGTTACAAAGTCAAGGATCAATATTTAACTAAAGCACTCTTCATTCACACACACACACACACACACACAAAAAGTCGGCTAGCACTCTAAAAAGAGAGAAAAGAAGAGGAAATAGAAAAAGGAAAGAGAAAGGGAAATTTTGAAGAACAAGAATAAGGTAAGAGGTTCAATCTTGATTTTCTCCTTGTAAACCACTTTTCTAGCTCAAAGTCTCTTCTTAAACATTGTTCCTCTTGCTAAGAGCTTCAATTCTATGGTTTTATTTTTCAAGAGGAGGTGTTTTGTGTGTGTCATTTTGGAAGAACCAAAGTTTGAGAATCAAAGAAAGAGCTTGGGAAAGGCAAATTAAAGAGGTGAGCTTTAGCTTCACTTTGAGCTATGAATTATGTTGTTTAGTTGAGTTTTTGGGACTTGTAATTTCTGCCCTATTTTCGGTCAAGCTAGGGTTTTAAAGTGCCATGGTGTTTTGATTATACAAATGGTGTCTTGTGGTGTTTTGTGAACATATGGAACTAGTTGGAAGTTTAAATTGGAAGTTTGGTAATTGTTGGGTGGCATGTCTAATTTCTGGTTTGAACAGGGTATGACCAAGGAATGGGAATTTGACCAATTTGATGTTACCATTGTGTTCTACACAAAAAACTATGTGGGAATAGCCCTTCGTTATAAATTTTGGATCATTGAAACACAAATTGTAAAATTGGAATTTTCTGCCAGTGTGTGTTTTCTGCGTGGCAGTCTGGCTTTGTGATATTTTTTAATAGGCAAATGATGTTCAATGCCTATGAAAGTTTCTAGAATAAAATTAGACATATCATGTTTTAATTTAATAGGTCATATAAGTCATTTAGACATGTACACTAAGAGTTATGTATATTCGAAGTTAGCCAAGTAAAACTGGCAAGTTTCTATGGCAGTGTCCCATAAATGATGATTCTGGAATGCTATGCATCCAGTTTCCCTGAGAGCAATATTTATTCTTAAAAATAGAGTTAATAAGGGTCTCATGGCCTTTAGAATCACTACAATTGGACATCCATACAAAAAGATATGAATTTTCAAAGTTTGAATAAAATTATGTCAACTTTTAGTAAATGTGAAAGGAAATGACAAAATGTAATTATCTTGAACTCTAAGGGTAGAGATAACCAACTGTTTGAAATTAGGAATGAGATGTGAATGGGTATTAACTCATTTATTGTAAATTTGGAATTTATAGGTAGCTCGAACAGGATAAGGAAAATTAGTGAACAATCTAACTAGGTTGCGAAAAGGGAATTTTAGGTAGTGACTTTTTCTTTTATACACTATATGATTATTTATATGTGTTATTGCCATGTTCCATGACATGAGTTGTAGGCACACAACCTAGTTATGGTGTGGGAAAAGTGTAAGTATCACCCGGTAGGAAATTCACAAGTACCATCTAGCGCAATGGGACCTAACTAGGACAGGGAAACAACATTTCCGGACAAGCAATCGTCTGTGAATAGGGGTGGAAACAAGCCAGGCCGCCTATCAAGGGCCTACAGCCTAGCCTGTCAAGCCAAAAGGCTTGGCCAAGGCCATTTTAAAAGCCTGTTTGTGTTAAAAGTCTAGGCTAAGACTTACTGACAGGCCTGGTAGGCGTGTTAGGCCTACCTGAGCTTATTAAGGTATTTTTTTTAAAAAAAAAAATCAGCAAGGAGGGTGAAAAGGTAATTAGCCATCTGCAATTTCAATATGTCTTAACCCTAAATCTTCATTTCTTCTTGTGTCGACTTCTCAAATCTCAGGCTCTCACTCGCGTCACACTCCAACTACATTGACTTCTTCAGAAACGTGTCCATTGTAAACCGCTGATCCTTCACACGGCCCTCCTCTCTCTGTCATCTCTGTATCTAGTTTCATTGTGTGATTTGCTTCTGTAATTTCATTCTTAGCTTATCTCTCTGTCGTCTCTTTCGATTTTCCCTTTAATCAAGCCAAGCTTTCAGCTTTCCACACAACTCTTCTTTCTCTCTGATCTTTCTCACGCCTGAGTTAGTTAGCCCTAATTTCAGGTCAGTGACCTTCTTGAGCTCGATTTCAATCCTCTGTTTCAATTTGATATACACCGTATGACGGGGAGAATGAGTACCTGCGAGGCTGCGATACGATTTTTATATTGATTTTTCTTCCTTCATTTCATTGAATATTTTGAGGTCACTGTTCTTGTTGGTGTTCGATTTTTCATTAATCAGACTCTGATTTCGTTTATATTGATTTTTCTTTCTTCATTTCATTGAAAATGATTTGCACTGCTGAAAGAGACTTACAGCTGAAAGCTTTAGAGATAGTTTCTACAATAATAATTGAAAGTCATTTTATTTGTAGTGAATATTTTCAATAACACCAAAAGGAAATAAAACAACCACTAAAGGGAATGGCAATTGAACCAACTACGACATTGTTTTAGTTTTCCTATTAATTGATATTTAATAAGAAAACTAAAATAATTATGTTTCAATTAATTAATATTTAAAATAATTATGTGTGTTCTAAATAGTATTCTAACAGTTGGCATTTCTAATCCCAAATAATTTAATATTGAGTTAAGATGCATGCAGGTCCATGAAATATTTTTAAGGGTATCTAATGTAACCCCCTACCGTAATTATATCCGAAATATGTGATTAAAGTGAAATAGAGACCAATAATAAACAAATAACATTTACTAACCCATCACATGACGGGGTTTTCACAATTACCTTTCGAAATCATTTATAAACTTGGTCTCATAATCACTTTTCGAATACAATTACTACGCGGAATATCACATTCATAACAAATCAGAGTAAAAAAAAAAAAATCCCGGCAATCCCGGGTTCCATACATTAACTCAAAGCCTTATAGGGCATATTCGCCCCTACAAGCCCTCATATGGGGATTACACAAAGTCTTCTCAAATACATAGCAAATCCTCATCCACATACGTATACTCATCCAAATAACCAAATACAATTATCCAAATATACATCCCAACTAAGACAACCAACTACCAATTTCAATCCCGAAGGAGTCTTCATCACCCTTAGCTGCTCACTATATCCTTGATCTACTACCCTGTCTGAAAGGTTAGTAGGGGAGGGTGAGATTTGAGAGAATCTCAGTAGGTAAACAATATCAATATGCATGTACGATAGATGTTTAATGCATGACATGCTTGCATCACACAACTCATGATAACACAATGACAATTTGCAAGCTCAATGCTTCGAACAATATACCTATGGCCATAGCATAAATTGAAACATAGCTTCAAATTACACACAATTATGCAAAGCTAAGACATGCACCAACACATTAACACATATATCAAACACAAGCAGAAGAGATATGTTCCCTACACTTCTTCCACGTAAGCTCCAGCTCCGGCTGCTCACGATCAGGGCGAACACCAAATCCTATAACCAAACAAGGACATAGGGTTAATCCCTTTTTTCGACTCCTTAACTCTCAAACACTTAAGTTGGTTATCATTCACGACCTTTAGGTGGCTAATCAAAGCCTAAACATATGCCTAAAGGCTTGGGAAAGGCTATACCAAGAACCACCTTTAAAAGTGTAAAATACTGATTTTTGGGGGTGGGCCGCGGCCCAAACATCCACTAACTGCAGCCCAAAACTGCCCAGAAACACTCAGAAACATTTGGGCTGCGGCCCAGAATCCACTGGCTGCGGCCCAAAACTGCTCAGAAACGCTCAGAAACATTTGGGCTGCGGCCCAGAATCCGCTGGTCGTAGCCAAGAAAATCCAGTTTCTTGGCTGAACTTCCAAAAATCATAACTAATTCCACAAAAATAGAAATGAGGTGATCCTAAAGCACATGAAAGATATTTAAGTCCTCTTTCTAGGAAAAATATTGGACATTACTGGAAATCACCACAAAAGTTCAAATTTACACAAAATCCAACATTGCTCCAAAACAGAATCCAGTTTCGACCTCAAACTTTAGGCAAACATAAATCCCAGTTCACAAAACGAAATGACATAATTTATATGTCCATTTTGAAGCTTGAGATGTGAACTTCAAGACTAGAAAGGTTTAGAATTTTCTAACATCATTTGCCCATTCAAAATGGCAACACAAACAGATTGCCCAGACAGAATTCTCACTGGACAGAATTTCCAGTTTTGCAACCATTGTGTCCAATCCAATTCAAACCAATTCCAATGATTAAATACCACAACATGACACCATTTTCAACATAAAACAACATCCAATTCATCCAATTACATACCACACAAAAATACCATAAAATCAGGGCAAAATATCACAATTCTCAAAACTCCACCAAAACCACAATCAATAGATCAAAATGAAGCAAACACTCACCTCTTCCTCTTTCCCAAACAAACTCCTTGATTCTCCATCTTTCCAAATTTCCTCAAGCAACAAAACACCTCCTCTCACAAATCTAAAACCATAGAGATGAAGCTCTCATCACTATGAACAACTTTATAGAAGATGAATTGAGCATTAGAGGACAAGAAGCCAACCAAAATCTCACCTTTTGATTTCTCTTTCTTCCCTTAAGCATGGCGCCATGGAGAACAAGAGAGAGAGAGACAAAGATGAAGATGATGAAGTGAGGATCAGTTTTTCCCCTTTTTCTCATGTGTTAACCGACTATGAAAGAGAGAGGGAAGAGTTTGAATGTTGACCAAGATCCAAGGGTTCACATCTTGCCACTTGTCATGATCTTGCAACATCCTCCATAAGCTCACATGCACACACATACACATGATTCCGCCCCTTGATCTAATACACAAATCAATCCTAACCATTGATCTTGAAGTTACCAATGAGTTTCCTCTTCGGTAACTGACCAATCGGTTGGTAACTTTACCGTTTTGCCCCTGATTATGGCAATTCCTCTTGAATCACCACCAAATACATTTTCTCATTCATTTTCTTTCACAATGCGCCCTCCCCTCTATTTTAAGTCAATTTAGAGGTTAATCCATAATTGAACTTAAATACAGGGTTTCGACGCTGCTCAGAACACATACGAATCACGTCGGGTGCTAAATCACACCATAATCTCCAAAAGGGTTTATTTATCACTAACCACATCCACTTTTGGAGTCATTATCTCTTAATCATAATTTAGGATCTTGCTAAACCAGGGCTTAGCAGTCCACTTATCTCAGGCTTATTCTCTAAGCTCAAGTCTCAGAATTCGGGGTATTACATCTAACGCCTTGAAATATTTTATGGTGCAATTTTACCCCTAACTAGCCGTGTGGGGAGCATGTTGTTAAGGCAAAAACGTATTTCCAAGTAATATGAATTTGCAATACTATCATTACAACATTTTCCATGACATACCAGCAACTTCCCACGCATCTATCTTATTTTAATTATCAACCCTATCAAGAAATGGGTTGCAATGATGTCAATTGAAGCAATTCGCTCTGATAATGTTTGAATCAAGGATGCTGAAAGATAGAAAGATGTTCATAAGGAAAATAGTAAGCATACAAATGAAACTTAAATCCATCAATAGGAAAAATGCATAATAGAGTTCAGAACATTCTAGGTACATAAAAAATACACAAAGACGTTCATAAGGAAGGTTATGGAAAATAAGTAAATGATAGAATGTCTACAGTCATAAATGAACAATCCAAACATCTAGATAGCTCCTAGGATACAGAAAAAGAAGTAGGTCTACTTCTATCGTGGTCATTAGTTGGCATTGATGTGATATGGACACATGTTCTTGACCAGTGGAGGGTGTTAGCTGCCCACCCTTAGTTGCGCCCTCTGCTACCTCCTTTTTTTTGGGGTTCTTCCTAAATATATTTTTATGACTCTTTGAATAATTAGATTCTACACAAAATGAGTGAAATTTTGACATATTATGGGCAAAAAATGTATCTATTTTAAATTTTTTTATGATTTTTCAAAGATATTTCAGAAAAATGGTGTATATTTTCTTTTCACTTTAAGTACTTTTTTCTGAAATATCTTTGAAAAATCATAAAAAATTGAAAATAGATCCATTTTTGCCCATAATTTATCAAAATTTCAATCATTTTGTGTAGAATCTAATGATCCTAAGAACCATAAAAAATACTTTTAAAAAGACCCTCAAAATAAGGGGGCAGCAGAGGGCGTAGCTGAGGTTGGGCAGCTGACACCCTCTGCCCGTTCTTGACAAGCAGTTTGATGATTTTCATTACCTGAAAGATACATTTGTTTAAAGAAACATATTAGTATAGATTATATGAATCAATAATATAGATATGAAAATAAAGCCATATACAATATGTATCATTTGTAAGTACATGGCAAATGAAGTAGCTATGTATGAAATAATTTCAAATCATTTAATCATCATTCCATTACAATTTAATCCTTGTATGAAATAGAACAATTTTAGGAACTTATAATGAAACTACCTTACACCAATAAAGCTAGTGGTACTCATTTGAATAAATACTTAACATGTATTATACCTAAAAAGGAAGAATAAATTGTACTGTAATTTATTGCAATCAGAATTACTGGGATGAAGAAATTGTATAATAATGATGATGTTTACCTTAACAACAATTTAGATTATGGGATTACATTTTTGAACACCTCCTTGTAAACAATATGTTGTTGTTGTTAGATCTCTCATGTTTTGATAATAACAAAGGATGGTATAGATTTGATAAACAAATAAGTTTGAACAAAGTAATAACAGGGCAAAATCATCACTTGAAGTAAGCATTGGAGTAATGAAGAAAGACCAAGAGAAAAAGCTGAGAAACTTCATCAGTGGCAAGTTTTCTAAAGGGTTACTCGAGTAAGTACTCGAGTAATTTTACAAAAACTTGAAGTAACCAGGTCAACCTTCAAGTAACCTGCCAACGTTACTCGAGTAAGTACTCGAGTAAGAAGATAAATCACTGGCAGTTGCTCTTGGCCTGCCAACGTTACTCGAGTAACCAGGTAAATCACTGGCAGTTGCTCTCGGCCTGCCAACGTTACTCGAATATGTACTTGAGTAACCATGTCAAAGACTTCCAGTTACTCTCGGCATTTTAACCCTACCAATGATACTCGAGTCTATACTCGAGTTACTCTATTTCAAGAAATGTGTTGCTCTCGGCATTTTCAACCCTGCCAATGTTACTCGAGGAGCTACTCGAGTAACTCACTGTGGTAAGTCAAAACCTGAAGGTAATACTCAAATAAAATGTTATGCTTTTATCATACTTCACTCGAGGCACTACTCAAGTATGCAGGTGTTCAATCACTTATTTATACTGGATTACTCGAGTAAGTAATCGAGTAATATGCAGATTTATTTGCACAGAACTTGAAGTCACTACCCGAGTAAGCAATGCACAAAATGTATGTTTACTCGAGTAAGGACTCGAGTAACAAGGTAATCAAACTTAATGTGCTCTCGGCCTTGAAATCCTGCCAACGTTACTGGAGTAAAGCATCGAGTAACCTAAAGTTGATTTGAGAGTTTACTCGAGTTGATACTCGAGTAACCTGTGAAGTAAAGGGTGCCATACTCGAGTAAGTACCCGAGTAAACAGGTATTTTCAAAGGTTTGAAATTGTGTTTACTCCATACACTACCCGAGTAATGTAATGTTCATTTGTTAGCTTGCAGTTTGTCAATATTTTCACGATGATACTCGAGTAAGTACTCGAGTAAACTTAAATGAATACTCGAGTAACTACTCGAGTATGCAAGTTCAGATTTTGAGAATTTATTCCAACGTTCATTGATTTGTTTCCTATATGATTAACCTTTCATTGTATTAGTATTCTTAGCATATCCAAAGATAAACAATGAAGAGATCTTACCAAATAAGGAAAGTCAAATGCAACGTTCAAATGCCACCTACCGCCACCTACCGCAAACGGATATTTTTCAAATACTGGAAAAGTCAATAGTGGCTGCGCACTCTCTAACGGACATGAAGAAAAACGTTCCAACAATCATTATCAACACATCTATATATACGGGAACATCCAAACAGAGAATATAGAACAAGAACACACACGAACGCATTATCAAGCTCATTACTCTGTTTTACATTATACTTGTAATTCTATGCTTTAGTGATTCTTATTGACTCTGTGAGAGAGATATTTCATTCAAACTCAATATTTGTTATTGAGGTAACTTAAGGTTGTGGAACCTTGAGTTGGATTGGATTACAACTTGTAAGGGGGAGCAAGTGTCCAGGCAAAGGAACTTGCTTGTATTGAGGTGCCAAGAACCCACTGAATCTTGGAAGTTATAGTGAAACTCTCAGAGAAGCTCTGAGGACTGGACGTAGGTCAAAGTGGTTGTGGCCGAACCAGTATAACTCTCGGTGTACACTTCGGTGATATTTCTCCTTACTCTTTATTGCTTTATATTCATCGTCAAGTTTTTATATTTGCAAAGAAATTTTAGTATCACCCAATTCACCCCTCCTCTTAGGTGAAATGCTTGCTCTAACATTTGGTATCAGAGCGTAGGTCTTCTTGTTAAGGTTTAACAACCTAAGAAGGATCCAATGGCAAGCATGGGTGAAGGAATTCTTCCCGATGGAGCATCCATCACTAGACCTCCAGGTTTTAGTGGAGAACACTTTTCTTTCTGGAAAGCAAAGTTCAAAGTATTCGTGATGGCTACTGAATATGGGCTATGGGATGTGATTGAAAGTGGAAACTATCAACCTACAAAGATTGTAGATTCTCAGAAAATTCCCAAGACGCCAGCAGAATATGATGAGAATGACAAGAAACTTATCACTCTCAACAGCAAAGCAATTCTGATGTTATAAAGTGCTTTGAGTCAAAGTGAATACTTCAGAATTTGTACACTTCCAACAACAAAGGAAATGGGGGAAGCTTTGGAAATAGCTCATAAAGGAACTTCAGGAATAAAGGAGAATCGGATCAACACCTTGGTCACTGAATTCGATCTACTTCAAATGAAATCAGGTGAGTCAATATCTGAATTCAAACTTAGATATACTCATCTTATTAATCAACTTTCAGCACTTGGGAAAATCTATGATCAACATACCCAAGTACGAAAGATTTTGAATATTCTTTCTAAAGAATGGGAGGCCAAAGTCATTGCGATAGAAGAAGCAAAAGGAGAATCAATGAGATCAGTTACTTCTCTATTTGGAAACCTTTCTGAATATGAAAGCAAACTAAAGTTCTAACTGGAACTAGATGACATCGGTGACAAGAGAAAGAAAGGCCTAGCACTAAAAGCAAAAGAAGAAAATCAAGATGAGGATGAGGAGTTTGACGATGATGAAATGGGCCTAATCATAAAATGATTCAGAAAGTTCTACAAGAAAGGACAAGGATTCAAACACTTTCAGAAAGGAGGAACAGCAGCAAAGATCATATCATTTGCTACGAATATGGAAAACCAGGACATATCAAATCAGAATGTCCAGAACTGAATCAAAAGAGCAAAAAAAAGAGAAAAGGAAAATTCTTTAAAATGAAGGCCTTCGTATCTGCTGTATGGGGTGATAGCTCCTCTGACGAAGAAAGTGATGAGGAAGAAGTAGCCAATATATGTCTTGTTGCTCAAGAAGAAACAGAAGAAGAGGTAAATGATTCTAATCCTACCTATGATGAATTACTCTCTGAATATAATGCTTTACATTCTGAATTTATCAAAGTAGTTAAAGAATTAATCGTTTTCAAAAAGAAAAACAAAGCTCTTGAAATTGAACTTAAAGAAAGTTCAGAAAAGAATTGTGAAAATTGTTCTTCTTTGAAAAAGAAAAACACTGATCTTACAAAAACTCTTGAAAAATTTACACAAGGAAGTGAGATGCTAAATGTTATTTTAAAAGCACAACGATTTGTAAATGACTGATCTGGAATTGGATATGATCCAAAATCAGATAAAAGGAAAGGTAGAAAGAAAGTTGGAGGTAAGTCATATTTGAATTATTTCCAGCATTCTGTGCATACATCGAATCCTTTTGCATTTTGTAATTACTGTAATAGAAAAGGTCATTATACTTCTTCATGCATTCATAAGAAGAAAGGAAACATAGGAACCTATAAATGGGTACCTAAAGGCTCATATGTTCAGAAAATTATTTGTACTAACCCAAAAGGACCCAAAAAGATGTGGGTACCTAAGACTTAGTCATTTGATTGCAGATATGTCTCAAGGCATCCAAAAACAACAAATGGTACATAGACAGTGGATGCTCTAGACATATGACCGGAGATTTTGAAAGTTTTACCATATTAACCTAAGGAAGGTGGAAAGGTAAAATTTGGAGGAAATCAATTAGGAAAGATAGTAGGAATTGGTGAAATAAAAAATGACAAAGGAATACAAGTCAAAGATGTATATTATGTTGAAGGCTTGTGTCACAATTTGCTGAGTGTAAGTCAAAGTGCAGATAAAGACAACTGGATAATATTTGATTCAGAGGAATGTCTGATTGTCAACAAGAAAGACTTACTACTTGATAAGAAGAATATCAAGGCTAAACTCAGAGCAAAAAGGGAAGGTAACTGTTATACTCTAGATATTAGTAGAAATGAATTTGAAAACTGTTTTCTAAGTAATGCCGATGAAAGTTGGCTATGGCATAAGAGATTGGCTCATGTCAACATGCATCAACTAGGCAAATTACTCAAAAAGGATTTAGTTCTTGGATTACCCAAAGTAAATTTCAAAAACGATTTGATTTGTGACGCATGTCAAAAGGGTAAACAAACTAAATCATCTTTCAAATTGAAAAATGAGATTTCAACAAATAGACCACTACAATTATTGCATATGGATCTAGTTGGCCCAGCAAGAGTAAAAAGTCTTGGTGGCAACTTATATTCGTTAGTCATTGTTGATGATTTTTCCAGATTTACATGGGTTATTTTTCTATCATCAAAGGATGAAATCTTTGAAGAATTTATTGTTTTTGCCAAGAAAGTGCAAAATGAGAAAGGTATGTCCATTGCAGGTATTAGGACTGATCATGGTGGAGAATTTAAAAATCAAGCCTTTGAAGAATATTGTGATACTAATGGCATTGATCACAATTTCTCTGCTCCAAGGACGCCTCAACAAAATGGAGTCGTGGAACGTAAGAATAGAGTACTTACTGAAATGGCTAGAGCAATTTTAAATGAAAAGAACGCATCTCAAGTTTTCTGGGCCGATGCTATGAGTACAGCATGCTATATTTCAAATAGAGCATATATTAGAACAAAACTTGGAAAGACACCATACGAGCTATACAAAGGAAGGAAGCCAAACATTGCTCATCTATACATCTTCAGTTGTAAGTGTTTCGTTCATAATAATGGTAAAGATAACTTAGGAAAATTTGATTTTAAAACTGATGAAGGAATTTTCCTAGGGTATTCTAACCGAAGTAAAGCATATAGAGTTTTCAATAAAAGAACATGTGTTGTTGAAGAATCAATTCACATTGTTTTTGATGAATTTGAATCCTCTGACAAAACCATTGATGAAGAACAGGAAGTTGTTTTAAATCAAGAAAATGGTCAATCTATTTCTAAATCTCTTATTCCAGAAGTTGATGAAACTAAGGAAGAAGAGCAATCACTAGGACAACCTAGAGCCTGGAAATACAATAAAAGCCATCCCTTAGATCAAATCATAGGAGATGTGAATGAAGGGATCAAAACTAGAAATATAATTTTCAATGAAGTAAGTTTTTCTACATTCATTTTTGAGATTGAACCTTCTAACATTGATGAAGCCCTATCAGACAATGATTGGGTTATAGCAATGCAAGAAGAACTAAATCAATTTGAAAGAAATCAAGTTTGGGATTTGGTACCCCGACCCAAAGATCATCCGATCATTGGCACTAAATGGGTATTCAAGAACAAATTTGATGAACTGCAATTATTGTCAGAAACAAGGCAAGATTGGTGGCCAAAGGCTACAATCAGGAAGAAGGGATTGATTATGAGGAAACGTATGCTCCAGTGGCTAGATTGGAAGCTATACACGTACTCTTAGCCTTTGCGTGCATCAAATGATTTAAACTCTATCAAATGGATGTAAAGAGTGCATTTCTTAATGGATACATTATGGAAGAAGTATACGTAGAGCAACCTCCAGGTTTTGAAGATGTAACCAAATCGGACCATGTTTTCAAACTCAAAAAGGCTTTATATGGTTTAAAACAAGCTCCTAGAGCATGGTACGAAAGGCTCAATAAATTTCTTATTGATCAAGGTTTTGTACGAGGAAAAGTTGCTACAACACTTTTTATAAAACAAAAACATGATGATATTTTAATTGTTTAAATATATGTTGATGATATTGTTTTTGGTGCTACTAATGAATCTCTATGTAAGCAATTTTCTGAGATAATGCAGGGAGAGTTTGAGATGTCAATGATGGGAGAATTGAATTTCTTTCTTGGTTTGCAAATCAAACAAAGAAAGAATGGAATTTTCATCTCTCAAACAAAGTACTTGAGAGAGCTATTGAAGAAGTATGGAATGGATGAAGCAAATGGAACGGACACACCTATGAGCTCAACTACGTTACTAGATGCTGATGTCAAAGGGAAAGACTACAACATCACAAAATATAGAGGAATGATTGGATCATTACTCTATCTCAGGGCAAGCAGACTGGACATCCAATTTAGTGTTGGCATATGTGCAAGATATCAATCAGCACCAAAGGAATCACATGTCGAAACTGTCAAACGAATCTTTAGATACCTTGCTGACACACCAGATTTGGGTCTGTGGTATCCTAAAGAAAGAAGTGAATATCTTGTTACATATTCAGATTCAGATCATGGAGGATACAAGACAGACAGAAAGAGCACCAGTGGACAAGGACAATTTCTTGGAGGATCTCTTGTCTCATGGTTCAGCAAGAAACAAAATACAGTGTCTCTTTCGTTAACGGAAGCCGAATATGTTGCAGTTTTAAGTTGTTGTGCACAAGTGATATGGTTAAAACAACAACTACAAGATCTTGGTATTTATCTCAAAGAAATACCAATCTATTGTGATAATACTAGAACGATAAGCTTGGTAAAGAATCCAGTTCAACACTCTAGAACCAAGCATATCGATGTCAGACATCACTTTATCAGAGATCATGTTCAAAAGAAAGATGTGAAAGTGATATTCATTCCTACTCATCTTCAACTAGCTGATATCTTCACCAAACCTCTTGCAAAAGATCAATTTCTATACATTAGATGAGAATTGGGAATGGTAAATCCCAATGAATTGTGAGTTATTTCAGTTTCTCATAATGTTAGATTAAAGTATTTGATAATGTTTTGATGATTACTAATTTAAGCATCGGAGTATGTAGAAACTTGTTTTGCAGGAAGATTGAAACTCTGTTCTAAGAAATAAAAACAGAGGTTATCAGAGGACATCATTACTGGAGTACCAACTTCAAGTAATGATTGACAGTGAAGCATCACGCGAGGAACAACTTGAAGTAAAATAGCACTTTACTCGAGTATGTACTCGAGTAATGTTTTTCAAAACTGGAAGTAACGTATCAAGTTACCTGAATTTTAAATCAAACGGTTCATTTGGTGAGAAATAAACAGTCTAAACTAGAAATGACAGGTTACCCGAGGAGAGCCTCGAGTAAACTTGAAGGTTACTCGAGTAACTGCAGGTCCAGATCACAAATTTGATGACAATCGACTCAAATCTGATCTAAAATGGTTATAAAATGATCGAGGGAACATACATGGATAATTACAATATTATTCATACCAGGTACGCAATTTAAATGAATTATTTTAGAAATTTTCTGTATGATCACTCGAGTAAACATGATATTTACTTGAGTAAGGCCTCGAGTAACGTCTGGTTCTAGGTCTTTATCTGTCACAAACTCGGTCATTTCCACAAAATCTCCTCGAGTAAATCACCCTGTTCTCTTACAAAAATTTTTCACAATCTCTTCCCTACACTATTTCCGTCAAAACCCAACAATTTTTGGCTCCAGAAACCTCCTATTCTGTTCAGATTCTTCCTAACCTAACTCGCGACTTTCACTCTGTTTTCTGGTTTTTCAAGTTTTCACTGATTCAAAATAGTTAGAACCAAAAACCTCACTCCCACAGATTCTTCTAGATCCCTATGACTTTCTGACCCTCTTTCTTCTCCTCCCAAAAAGAGAAGAAAACTCACACCTAGATCCAAAGCTAAAGTCCAACCCAAACCTTAACCGAAACCAAAAGGTGTTGTGATTAAAGAGCCAATAGTTACAAGGGATCAATCCAAGAAGAGTACCTCTACTGGGAGAGGTAAAAGTGCCAAATCTCCTTCTCCTCAAATTTCTGATTCCTCCACTCCCTCTTTCACACCTAAACCATCCAAGAAGCCTAAATATGATGTGAATGTGGCTAAGGGAATGGCTGGCATTCTAGATTAGCTTGAGAAGGGGCAGTCTTTAAAGAAATCTGTATTGCCAGAAGAGGAGATCACCAAACCACCAAAGAGGTTTAATGTCAACAAGCTAGAGGAGTCTCAGAAGTACCTCACTCAATTCTCAAGGAGAAAAGTCTATAAGACTCACTATGTGGACCTCAAAGTACTCCAAGAGGTATTGAAGCATGATCTTAGTCCCTTTTTTGAACCTTTTATGCCTTGGTTATCTATAAAGCTTCCTTTTTGCACCAAAGTAGTCACACACTTTTACTGCAATCTTGAGATTCTAGATGAACCAAATAGATCTTCAGCTGAGGAAGAAATGACTACCACTGTTAGAGGCCAAAAGATACTTATCTCACCTTCTAGGATCAATCTATGGTTAGGAATAGAGAATCCACTAGATGACATTTACTTTAAACTTGATTCAAACCAAATTTTCTCTGTTCTTAAACCTGGTAAGCTTGTAGGCCCTTTGAACTTCAAACCTAGTGATATGTGCGATCATCACAGGGTTCTATGGTATATATACTCTAGATCCCTTGTAAACAAGGCCAACAATTATACCCACTTTTCTGATAGGGACTTTAGATGGTTTGCTTCCTTACTCTTAAAGGAACAAAAAGATTGGGGGAGTATATATTTTCTGAGATGAAGAGGTACAGATTAGATGGGAAAGCTACTGCGTCTATGCCATATCCTCAGATTATTTCACTCATTCTGAAGGAAAATAAGATATGGTACTTAGAGAGCAAAGAGCATATTGAGAGAGTGACTCTGGTTGGGAGAAATCAAATTGGCAAGCTTAACATTGATATTCCTCTCAAGGGTCCTTTGGAGTCTGGGTCTAAGAAGAAGAAGAAGACCGAGACTAAGACGAGTAAATTAGATGACACTCAGTCTTCGGCTCCAGCTGCCACTACCTCTACACCCTCTTTCCTCAATGCCACATTCCAACACTTTATGGAGAATATGCTCAAGGGATTTCATGTAGACATTGCCAACACCAATGCTGAGCTGATAACTCACATGAATCACAAGATGGGTGAGCTGGTTGAAAGGATGGATAAGAGGCACGAAGAGTTGCTAGCTGAGCAACGTGCCCAGGGTGAGACCTTGAAGTTGATTCTGCCAAGATTGGACTCTTTGGGTCCTGGACCTTTTACCGGTCCATCATCTTCTGCACATGAGACTTTTTCATCTCTAGAGCATATACCATCCCCAGAGCATATACCACCACCTCCAGAGAACATCCCATCTGACCTTCATAACACTGAGGTTGAGCCACCTATCCCTCCAGTTTCTAGTCCACCTGAGCCAAGACCCTAAGATATCCTATGCTCAGTGGATAACCCCGAAACCAATGAGACCATCCATATCATTATTGAAGATTCACCACCTAAACCTCAGCCTGAATCCTCTCCTAAACCTATTCCATCTCCTACCCATATAGAGGAAATCTCTCCCTCATCCTCTGATCATCATACTCCAGGTGCTACTGAAGAGGTTGAGACTACCACTATGGTTGTCTACCAGCCTTCTCCTATTACTCCCAGAGATGCCATTCATATCCCTTCACTTAATCTTCCTGAACCAGAATTTTCTAGTTCTTCATCTTTTGATTCCTCTGGTTCAGATGGTCCTTTGGTTATGCCTGTGAAGCCTATTTCTGTTGTCAAGCCTTCCAATCCTCCTCTTGAATGATGAAGACAAAAAGGAGGAGAAGAGCTTGAGGGTGATTTTATGGAAGTTTCTGAGTCATTTTGGGTATATGGGTGTACATGGGATTTAGGGAGCTTTTCAACTTATTTTTCATCTTGTAATTTAATGTTTAAGCTTAATGCAAGTTTCCTTAAGTTATGATTTCATTTCAAGTCCATTTAAGCTTTTAAGTTATAATACATTATGGGGACTAATGAGTTTGTTATGTATGCAAGGTCAATTTTTTTTTTCAAAAACACTTTGAATCTAAACTCACTAGTACAAAAAGGGTGTTTTAGACCGGCACATTTAGACCGGTTGCAGCGGATGAGGTCTAAAAGAAATGCGCGGTGGCATTTTTGTAATTATAAACAAATTGGGAGACTGGTTATTCTATGAACTGGTCTAAAAAATATTATTTAGACCGGTTCTATATTAACCGGTCTAAAATATTAAACCTTTTAGACCTGCTTGGATTTTAAACCGGTCTAAAAGGATCAGAGGAAAAAAATCTAAAAATTTAAAAATGTTTTTAGACCGGTTATAGGTATAACCGGTCTAAAAAGTATTTTATTTTAGACCGGTTAATATAATAACCGGTCTAAAATAAAGGTTTTAAAGACTGGTTGTTCTAACAACCGATCTAAAAGATAGATTTTAGACCGGTTGTTTTGAACAACCGGTCTTAAAAATGTTTTTAAGACCGGTTATTTTTATAACCGGTCTTAAAACTCTTTCCCCAAATCCCAATCGCGGTTCACGCTCCGCACCTTTCTTCATTCTGAATTCTTCAAGGCTAAACAGTAACAGTCAAGAACGAACAGCAACTCCAAATTCGTTAAATCAAGAGCGGAATTAGTGTCTCACCTTGTTCTCGTTTTGCATTTACGCCATGAAAATGGGATCTTGGAGCTAGCATCCCCGTTGCTCAGTGTTAGGGCGCACGTACTGGTGCTCTGTCTTTTCGTTGAGTGTCGAAGTTTGACGGCGTTGAACACACCCTGTTCTCGTTTTTATTCACCCTCAATCTACGAAAATTGGATAATCAACTTGGTGAAGCCTAATTCTCTTCTAGGTAGTTTTTTACTTCGTCTATTAATATTTTTTTGTGTGATTGCCGACGAAGAAGGTTGTGGCCTGGGTATGATTTAGGATATTAGAAATGTGGGGGCGTTGTGGTTCTGATTTCTGAAACATTACTGGTCTTTCTTTTATATGAGACATTGGTTTGCATTATGATAGCTTATATGTTCCTTATTCTGTTCCTGCGTTATGGTAGCTTCTCTGTTCCTTATTCTGTTGCTGCGTTATGATAACTTTTGTCTTCCTTATTCTTATGCATTTTTATTGATTTGTTCCTCTGTCTCTCTCAACCAAACTCGTCATAATGGTTCCCCTATTTCCTAGTATATTTTTCCAAAGGGTCCTGATATTGCTTTCTTCGTCAGCACAGGAGGTTACATGAATCACTTCCTTTGTTTCTCTGTAAACATCATCACAAGCTTATGCTGCTTTAGCAAAAATATATTCACTTGCATAAGTTTGCTCATAATTCATCAGTGATTTAGAAATTGGGGTCGATCACCTTTAATGATAAAGGTTCAGTTTCTTTTACTAAAAAGTTATAAAGGCACCCCATAAATATTTAAACCTTAGATTATCCTTTGGACTTATCTATCACACACAAAGAAAAAGTTTTATACATGCATTACAAGTGATAGATGGTTAATTAAAGTAATGTGCTGATAGATAGGGTGGATTCTAAATGAAAGAATACCAAATAAATTGAGTGCTGCTGGGACTATCTATACTTAAATGATTCATTGTTTCTGGTTGGAGTCATATGAGAATGTGAAGGACGTACTCCTTCCTAAATAGTAAATGCATATATATACACACAAGACACACAGAAAACTATAAGAGAATGAAGCCACAAATCTGATGCCTCCATCGCTAAAGCCGAGTAGGTCAAGGCTAAAAGGTTAAACCACTTTTCCTACTTTCTTCCAGCGTGCAATCTACCCCACATCATACCAAGCTCATCTTTCCCGTGTAGTTTCCGGCCTTCAAAGACTTTGTTCGAGTGATTGACGGGTAATCAATTAGTAATTACTGAACCCCTAATCCCTATGGTACTATTCTATTTCTACTGTTCGTAATGGTAATATATATGGCAGTCAACCCATTGTATTGGATAGATTTGCATTGTTAATGAGACTTGTACTATTCAGATTACTCTTCTTCTATCTCTATCTCTCTACTCTCTTCTACTTGTTCATTATGTAGTAGTTAAACTAGGTAGTTGGGTGTAATGATTGCCTACTCTCATTATAGTCCTTCCTTTTCCAGGGGAAAAAGTAGAAAACAAAAAATAAAAGGTGTCGGAATATATGGATCGTAGTTGGATAAAAGCTAAACGGACGAGTGTTGAATATGATGTTGCGGTGAGGGGTTTTTTAGACTTTGCAAAAAGAAATGCCGATGATGATAGTGGGATGTTTTATTGCCCTTGTGTAAAATGTTTGAATGAGAAGCGATTAAGTGCTGTAGATATATATACACATTTAATTTGTGAAGGATTTTGTAAGACGTATGTAGTATGGGTATGGCATGGTGAACAATTAGAAATGCCAAGTGCATCTCAATAGGGGGAAGTGACTTATGATGATAATGACACGGATATGGATGATCGGATAGAGGATATTATTCATGATGTAGGAGAAGAGGCTTTTGAACAATCACATGCATATGGTAATATGTGCAATGATGCTGAGAAGCCACTGTACCCGGGGTGTAAAAAATACCAATTGCTGAATGCTGTATTGAAATTGGTAAGCTTGAAAGCACGGTATGGATGGAGCGACAAGAGTTTTTCAGAAACGCTTGAGGCCTTTAAAGATATGCTTCCTGATGATAATGTGTTGCCTTGTCGATATTATGATGCTAAGAAAATACTGTGTACACTAGGGATGAAGTATAAAAAGATCCATGCTTGCCCTAATGATTGCATATTGTATAGAAAAGATCATGAAGAGAAGGAGCAATGTCTGATATGTGAAACTCCGAGGTATAAATCAAATAAGGGCCCTGCAAAAGTGTTGTGGTATCTTCCAATCATTCCAAGGTTCAAGCGCCTGTTTGCTAATGAAATTGATGCCAAAAATTTGAGATGGCATGCAGATGAGCAGATTTCTGATGGCAAGCTTTGACATCCAGCTGATTCTTCTCAATGGCAGAAAATCGATCAATTATTTTCTAGCTTTGGTGAAGAACCTAGGAATCTCAAGCTTGGGCTTAGCACATATGGTATGAATCCTTATGGTAGCCTAAGTAGTATACATAGTTCATGTCCTGTTCTGTTGGTAATTTACAACTTATCTCCTTTGTTATGTATGAAACGAAAGTACATAATGTTGTCTATGTTGATTTCGGGACCAAAGCAACCCAGAAATGACATAGATGTTTACCTAGAACCCTTGATCGAAGACTTGATAGAGTTGTGGGATAAAGGTGTCGATGTTTGTGATGCAAACAAGAAGGAGACTTTTAATATGCGAGCAATGATCTTTTGTACTATAAATGACTTCCCTGCATATAGGAACTTGTCAGGATATAGCATTAAAGGCCACAAAGCTTGTCCGATATGTGAAGAAGGCACATGCTACCATAAACTTCAACATGGAAGAAAGACGGTTTACCTTGGCCATAGGCGATTTCTAATGGCTGCGCAAATGGATATTTTTCAAATACTAGAAAATTCAATAGTGGCTGCGCACTCTCTAACGGACATGAAGAAAAATGTTCCAACAATCATTACCAACACATCTATATATACGGGAACATCCAAACAGAGAATATAGAACAAGAACACACACGAACGTATTATCAAGTTCATTACTCTATTTTACATTATACTTGTAATTCTATGCTTTAGTGATTCTTATTCACTCTGTGAGAGAGATATTTCATTCAAACTCAATATTTGTTATTGAGGTAACTTAAGGTTGTGGAACCTTGAGTTGGGATTGGATTACAACTTGTAAGGGGGAGCAAGTGTCCAGGCGAAGGAACTTGCTTGTACTGAGGTGCCAAGAACCCACTGAATCTTGGAAGTTATAGTGAAACTCTCAGAGAAGCTCTGAGGACTGGACGTAGGTCAAAGTGGTTGTGGCCGAACCAGTATAACTCTCGGTGTACACTTCGGTGATATTTCTCCTTACTCTTTATTGCTTTATATTCATCGTCAAGTTTTTATATTTGCAAAGAAATTTTAGTATCACCCAATTCACCCCCTCTCTTGGGTGAAACGCTTGCTCTAACAATTGTCCTACTCTGGTCATCCCTCATTAGTTTATTCTTTTCCATTATGGATAGATTATTATCCATAATTATTTTTAAATGACTAGTTTATTCTTTTCCATCATGGATAGGTTTATAGTAATTTAGATCCTTTATGACCATAGTAGTATTTTCAAATGATTAGCTGAACTCTTTTTCTATCATGGTTAACTTTGAAAAATGAGTTGTAATCTTTTCTACTATAGTTGACCTTCTGGTTTAAGTTTTCTCTCTTACCTTATAGTATTATTTATTATTCGAAAATTTGATTAAGTATATGGGTAATTGAAGCTTAAGAAAAGGATTTTACATATTGTACTCTAAACCATCTTATGATAAATTACAATATGAATATAATGGTTTACATTTAAAATTTATTAAATTAGTAAGACCTGGTTAGCACAAGAAAGAGGATGAGCCAAATAGAGGAAGAACATAATATTAAGTGCCTGTTTAGGTTGGCGATAGAAGATTTTTTTATGACATGATTTACGGTGTAGGAGGTAAGTATGTGAGAGGAGTTTTGCCTTGACTTACGTGAACATGCTTCTTCAACGCTAACCTAAACAGGCCCTAAAAAGGTTGAGATTGTGAGCTGCTTCAACTATGAATAATTAAAGAAAAAGAATGTTGTTTTCTTCAAAATGTTAGTAAATTCGCTAAGGGCAGTGAAACACTCAAAGTATCTAGTTCTAGAAGATTCAAGATATGTTTTTGATAAGTCAAGTATAGGATATGATCCAAATAAGGATCAAGAAAAAAGCAAAAAGAAGAAGGAGAGAATCATTATTTACATTTCTTTTGTTTATAAAGAAATTCTTCTAACCCTTATTCTCAATGAAATTTTTGTAATCATAAGGGTCATGACACTACTGTGTTGTAGAAAAATTGGTAATTTTGAAAAGATGAAATGGACCATCTTCAACAAAAGAATGTATAGCGGGCAGCAAAAAGGTCTTAAGCTCAACAATGAAAAACTCAAGATAAAGCTCAAAGAATCAAGGGATAGTAACTGTTATACTATTAACTTTAGTGCACAATCTTCTTATAATTGCTTTATTAGTCAAATAAAGGAAAGTTGGTTATAGCATAAACATCATGCTCGTGATATGAACCAACTTAATAAATTGATACAAGATGGGTGGTTCTGAGCTTTCTTAAGATTAGTTTTAAGAATTTTATTATTTTTTTATGCTTGTCAAAGAGGGAAACAAATAATGTCTTCAAAAATCTAAGAAGACAGACTCGACAGAAAGGACACTTCAATTGCCACGTATGGACTTACTTGGACACTTAAAGTTCTAATGGAAACTTATACACACTAGTTATAATTGATGACTATTCTAGATTCACTTAAACTATATTTCTTTCCTCAAGGTAATTCAATAATACTCTATGGTAGTCCATCCTAAATGTTTGAGGGGTTCTTCTTCTTTGTCCCCACTGCTCTTCTTTAAGATCAGGTTTTGTAGTTGTAGCAATGGTTTCTTTCTCCTAATTAATATAGATTATAAGAATCTCCTTTTAGGTGCATGACAAGCTCATTGATGTCCTTTTCTCCTTGTACTAGGATATTCATTCCTTTTAATAGTATTATGCAAAATTGAAGAATAGGGACATTGCGATACCCACTTATACTTAGGTCCTTGTATATTAGTATTGGACCTTACTTTTCCTTTAGGAACAAAAACAAATTACTTCCCACATTAGAATTTCTTCTAACACAATATGTATGGGAAATGTGATTTGGTTTTCCACAATAATTGCAAATGATAGAATGACGCTTATCATGAAAAGTTTTACAAGTGTTATGTTGGTCAAGTGGAAGCAATCTTAAATAATCAATCTGCCTAATTTATTTCTTTCCATATGAGTTTCCAGCTTGATTTAAAACATTGTTTCAATTATAAAATAGATTTAATAGTTAGTTGTAAAACAATTTGATAGGCCCACACTAACTCCAAGTGCTTAACTTAACCCTTGGAAGTTAATATTATTACCAAATGCCATTATTTTTTTATTTTTGCACTATTCTAGAAAGTTGGCAAATTTTTCACTTAACTTTGAAAAATCACAACTTTGTCTAGAAAACTCTAATTAGGGTGTTTCAAAGCCCTATGTGGCCCTTGTTAAGTCTATTTTATGGGAAAAATATTTTCTCCAGCTAGTTCCACAAAATCACTAATAAACTCATACTGTCGCAGTTTTTTGCCAGTTTTACAGATCCAAATTCAAAAATTCATATCTCCTAATATATTAATCCAAATGGTACAAATGACCTATCAAATTAAAGCTTATGATGTCTACTTTAAATACAAAAAGTTTCATAGCTATTGGATATCGTTTGCTTAGTCAAAAACGCATCACTATCAGACTGTCTCACAAAACTCAAATCTAGCAGCACTTAACTAATCTTATATTATCATCAAACACCATAGATCATCATATATTCATGATTAAAACAATATTAGACCTCAAAAACCCAGCTAGGACAAAACATATGGTAGCCCAAAGGTCCAAGAAAACTCATTAAAACCTCAAGCCAATCGGTTCAAAATGAAGCTTAGCCTTATCTCTTCGCATTTCTGTAACCGGTTTTGAACTCCGGCGGTACTCTGGCTAACTAGATGACACAAAATAGCTCTAATCGGAAAAATGAAACTATAGAAAGAAAGCTCTCAGTGAGTATAACAACTTTCCTGAAGGATTTATAGGACGATAATGGCAATTCGGGGTCGAAATTGGCTCTGAAGCTCAAGAACACAACACTATTCATCCTTTCTCTTTCCTCTACCAATTTTGTGTGATTTTTAGATTTTATCTTCCCTCTCGAGTGCTGGCCGAAATGCTCATAAAGGGAAGGGAATGGTTGTGATTTGATCATGCAATTAGATGCTCTTATTGTTGGGATTGGCTGGCACAGCGGAAGAATTTTAAACTTTTACCAATCCCAATTGCGGATCTATCAACAGAGTTTAAACCGAGTTGAAAAGAATCGTACCTTTCTTTCTATTTTGAGTTTTCAATCTTCAGGAGTCAACACGTTGATCAACTCCTTCTACCAGGATCCACACGAATGCTACTCCAACATGAACTGCATGCTAGCGCCTATAATATCTTCTAGGGTTTCCTTACGGCTCTAAACTCTCATCCATGCTCTAATTAACCTGCCCCCTTCATTTTTATAACTAATAAGGGCTATCTTGGATTTTCAAAATTAATCTTAACTAATTTTGAAATCAATTAATACTTAATTATTTTGATGAGCTAATTAAATAAATTCGGTTTAATTAAATCTGTCCAATACTTTTAGTTTAACCTATTTATTTAATCCAAATAAAGAGCCAATGGAAATAGATTTAATTTATCTTTATAAATTAAATCTGAGATATTATATCCTTATCATACTAGTTATTAAATTTAATTTATCTAATAAAACTAAATTTAAAACTAACACAATATAATAATATCATCATATATATTTGCGCACACACATATATATAAATATGTATTTCGAAAATACATATATATACATATAATATTATTATTTTCCTATTTAAGAATTTTATATTATATACATATATATAAATATAAAATTCGTTCACCTTAGATTAAACATTGTATTCATTGAATCTTACGCACATCTTAGATTCAATGAACATGAACATTATAGCTCGTATTGGGCCATTCTTGAGTGCAACCCTATAGGCCCATACAAAGTTGGCAGTTGGCCAATGACTATACTAACCCACAAGTCGTAAGTGGCCTCTAGCAAGATATTGCGACTACCCAATTTCATATGAGGATTGATAAACCAATGCAACCTGTCATACAACTATGTTACGTCCCTTTTGTCACAGGATATGTCGGCCAAGGAAGAGGTATGGATAATATCATCCTCCTGTCCCTGACCATTACTTTTTCTATTCCTGAGTAGTCTGACAATAAAAATGGACACTCCTTTCCATCATAGTATAGCCATATGTAACCCCTACCTTAATAGCCGTTAATAAGGTTCGAAAATGATCATAAAATAAGCAGGAGACCAACGGTTAATACAAAACTCATTAGAAGTCTTGACTTCAAGACAAGATTTGGACCTGTAATAAAGTGGGTTTTCAAAAACTTTTCAAAACATGATTAGACCGTTTTTGCTTTACCAAACATGTTTGGCTTGATCGGTATGGTTCCATTCATAATATTAGAGTGCCAAAACAAAATTTCCTGGCAGATTCCCAGGTTTCATTCATTCACTAACATGTGTTTATAGGGCATATTCGCCCATTTTCAAACGGGGATTACGGACAATTACATAATCTAACTTATATCGGTATACAAATACATATACAATAATCCCAACAAATGATAACCAACATAAGACAAATTTCTATGCCATGAACTCTAGCCGTCCTTATATACCTACTTCTCCTTTGATCCGCCTACCCTAACTGTAGGTTAGTAGTAGAAAGAATGAGATTCATAGGAATCTTAGTATTAACATTTTCACTCATATGATATATAATAAACAAAGCATGTAAGAAATTATCACAAAGCAGCAATACAACAGCATCTATAGCAGCAATCACATGCGTGACTTTCGTCACATAAATGACAGCTTTCGCTATATTCAACTACCACATTGATGCGTGACTTGCGTCACAAAACGACAACATTCGCTATAATCATAATGATGCGTGACTTTCATCATAACAAATTTTGATGTATTCAGCTACCACATTGATACATGACTTTCATCGCAAAACGACAGCCTTCGCTGTAATCACAATGATGCATGAACTTTCGTCACAACAGCTTTTGCTGTATACACAATAACGACAGCTTTTGCTATATTCACAATCATGACAACTTTCACTGTATTCACAACAACATTCATCACAATTTAATGGTAAGCACAAACATAAAAGCATTATACATGATATAAGAGAAAGAGTCACTACCTGATTCTTTCCGTTCCTACTCAAGCACCGATTTCTTATGCTCAGGGTAGATGTCAAATCATATAAATCATAAGCAAGGATGACGAGTTATTTCCCTATTCAATTCCCATCTCCAAAACACTTAGGGTTGGTTATCATTTGAGACCTTTAGGTAGCTACTAGAAGCTCAAACAAAAGCCTAAAGGGTTAGCGAGAACTAGACCAAAAACCACCTTTCGGAAGTTTAAAATGCCAGATTTTGGGGGTTGGCCGTGGCCAAGACCCTCTCTGGGCGTAGCCAAGGGAAGGAAAGAAATTTTTGGTCTGTAGCCAAGAGCAGGTCAGAGAGTTTTGGGCTACGGCCAGGACCCTTTTAGCTACGGCAAAGAAGAGGTCAAACACTTGTTGGCTGCGGCCAAAAACCCCTGGCCGCGGCCAAGAAGTGGCATATTTCTTGGCTGACTTCCAACGATTATAACTTTTCAAACACACATTGAAATGACACAAACTTTATATTATTTTAAAGCTTGCAATGTCTACTACAAAATTGGAAAGCTTAAAAACTTTTTGACATCATTTGCTATTTCAAAACACCATGCAAACAAGCACCCTTGCATAGCATTTTCACAAAGCAAAATTCCCAGAATTTCCAGTTTTCCAACCAATGTTTCCAAAAGTTTAAAATTCACACAGGGACTACTCCCCACACAAATTTTCATATAGAATCTAATAGAAACATCGAAACAACCAAATTTTCACTCCTTTAACATGTTCTATTTTGAACACCAATTCAACACAAAACCTCAAAATCACCAAACTTCACATTTAAGACTCTAATCAAGTTCATTTATCAATAAACTCCACAAGACATCAAAACAATCATCAAAACACTGTGGCCTCTCTAATACCCTAATTACAAAAAAATTAGGGAAAATTCCACAAGTTCAATTACTCAACCAATAGCAATAATATACATATCAAAAGATCGCTTTTGCTTACCTCTCTTACTTTCTCTAGCTTGCTCTTTGATTCTCAAACTACTAGCTTTTCTTGGATTCACAAAACACCTCCTCTTGAAAATCTAAAACCCTAGGATTGAAGCGTTCATCAATAGGAATAAAATTAAAGAACAGGTTTTAAGCATTAGGAGTCACCTTCAAGGTCAAAATGGAATACCTTTACAAAATCCACTTTATCTTCCTCCTTTACCTTGAATGTCCATAGAAGCTTAAAGAGAGAGAAAATGAGGTGAAATAAATGCAACAACTTCAGGTTTTCACTCCCCTTTGGCCGACTTTGAGAGAAAGAGGGAAGAGAAGGAAATTTGACCATTTGACTCAACCAAATGGTGCCATGTGTCTTCATCTCATGGCATCTCACAACATACATGTAACCAATTAGTTACTCTGACCAATTCCATTAGCCAATTAGTCACACTTGTAAGAGGCAAGCTTCACCCAAGAGGGGGGTGAATTGGGTGATGTTATAAATTTTTCGTTTGATGTGATGATATGAAAAATATAGTAGAAAGAGTAGAGTTAAGAAGATTTGAACACAGAGAGTTATACTGGTTCGGCCTAACAATCAGGCCTACATCTAGTCCTCAGAGATCAAGACCTACTGAGATTTTCACTATACCTCCAAGATTCAATGGGCTCTCAGAATGCCACAAAACAACAATCATCCTTGAACGAACTACGAGCAGAAATATTCTCTCAACAAGAAACTTCTCTCCCCCTTACGACAAGTCTTACGTGCAGAAAAACAACCTATGACTCTTCTCACTTGCTTATGTATACAAGACTTATGAGCAGCAATGTTCTCTCCTGCTTACACCACTGTAAGTCTTACGAGCAGCAACGTTCTCTCCTGCTTGTATCTTATAAGGCTTATGAGTGGAAGACACAACAAGGAATTCTCTCAACTACTTCTCTCGTAAGGAAAAACTACCCTCTCAAGGTCCCAATACCTTGAGATCAAATAAACATAGAATTTTGAATTGTAGAAGACTCTCTTATAGAGCAAATGAATAAACACTGAAGATCAATGTGTATACAGAGAAAAATGATGAATAGCAGAGACTTGGTATAAGCTTGTGAATTCTTGCTACGTTGTTGTCTAGATTATCTCTGAATCTCTGTATATATAGTTGCTTCAGTTTTTGCCCGTTTGGAAATTCTTCATTTGAGGAGCGGGACATTTAAAACTATTGGCAGAGACGCGCATGTTTGAATAATCTGAGTGCGGTAGGTGCCAGCGTATTTATAATCATATTGTCTGCCGTTGTTTGACTTTCTTCATGTGGTTTATTTCAAACGTTCATATTCCTGTATCACACTTTTAAAACCATCAAAACAATGTTAAACAATGATAATAAGTAATGATGATATGAATAAATAACAATAAACCATATTCGGAATGAACATTGTGAGACTTGGCATTTTTGGTGGTCAAACAGGGCATCACTCGAGCATGAAAGGCTCACTTCGAGTGATCTCCTATTTTCCTTCATATGCCTCTGTTATTGGGTTGTGCTTGCATAGAATTTCAGAGAGACAAAATCTTCACTCGTGGGTGAAGAGGGGTCTCACTCGAGCACAACTTCCTCTGCTCGAGTGATCTTTCATTTTCTACTGGGAGTGTCTTCTCGGGTTATCACTCGCACACCATTTTGACAAGAGTGAGAATTTGTACTCGCGGGTGATATGGACCCTCACTCGAGCACACAAACCTCTGCTCGAGTGAGACGCATATTCTCAAGGAATATGCTCTCAATACCATCACTCGCATCAGGATTTCAGAGGGATAAAATTATCACTCGTGGGTGATGTGGGCCCTCACTCGAGCACATAGACTCCTGCTCGAGTGAGAAGAATATTCTCAAGAATTATACCTTTAAAACAAGTACTCGCAACAGATTTGGAGAGGGATATAATTTTCACTTGCAAGCATTGATGTGTCACTCAAGCACACTTGCACCTCTCTGAACTTCATGACTCTCGGCCAAGCACTCGCAGTACCTTGCTCGAGCACAAAATGCCCATGCTCGAGCATTGATGTCTCTGCTCGAGTGAATGAAGGAAGCATGCTATTACTTGCTCTCGGCCAAGCACTCGCAGACCCTCACTCGCATGTGCTCGAGTGAGAATGACTTCTCTGCTCGAGTGCACACCTTAGTGCTCGAGTGATCCAGTGATCATAATGGGAGAATGCCTCTCGGGTACACACTTTCTGGCTTTCACTCGCACCTGCTCGAGCACAGAGGAGATCTATGCTCGAGTGCAAACTTCATGCTCGAGCACTCCAGTGCAATTTCACAGCAGATATCAGAAAACTTCAAATATGCATTTGGTAACTTTGTAAACTTTTCTTAATCTACTAAAAACATGATTTGCACACAATTGACTTTTTGTTATCATCAAAACTTGGGATTTAACATTCTCCCTCTTTTTGATGATGACAAAACCTTTGTGATGAAAGTTTAAGAGAAATTGATTGAGATTGAAAATTTTGAAATTTTTCAATGTTTCCAAATACATATCAAGTTTAAGTTTCAAATTCAAGTTTTCCTGCAATGTTTCCTCTGGACACTTAACAATCAAGGTAAGTATAGTATAAGGTATATAACTTAATAACAACTTGAAACACTATTTAAACTTGATAATCATATTGAATTCAAGTGGTTAACGACATAATAACTCATAAGTGAAAATGACACCATCAAATCCTACCCATACAGAAATCTACCCAAACACCCAAATACACCCCACAGAAGCTCAGAAAACATCACACATCCTTCTCCCCCGTTTTGTCAACATCAGAAGGGGGCTGTGGAGGTGGAACAAAGGATACCATGGCAGTGAGAGGGTCAATGGGCTGATCAGAAGGAGATGTTGGCTGTGGTACAGAAGATGAGGGAGGTAGTGAAGGCGACCGATCAAAGGTAACATCTATATTAGACTCTGGATCGGTGAAAAGTACATGAGTCTGTGGATGAAGTGGTGAGGTATGAGTGGTCTCTGGAGGCACCCCGGAAGATGAAAAGGGAAAATGTGAGTGCAGGAAGGTCTCCATATTAGTGATCCTCTGTGACATCTCATCCTGAGTTTTGAACATCAGTTCAAAGTTAAGATTGGCCTTGTCTACCAATTTAATGACTTGTGCTTCCATCTTCTCCACAAGCTTCTCATACTCAGTCACTAACTCCTTCTTCAAACTTGATACAGCTTGATTAATTACCTCAATCATATGATTGGACAGAGAGGCATTGAGAAAGGAAGGAGGAGGAATAGGACCTTGTGCAGATGATTGTGCCTCATCACCTCTGGATGGAGTGGCTTCCCTCTTGGATGTGGCTTTGGTCCGACTCATCGGAAGATTGATACCCATGTGAGTTAACTGAGTCTTACCAAACCTTAAGATGAGTATCCTTTCAGTTCCTTCCAAATACCAAATTTTGTTTTTCATCAAAATGAAGGAAACAAGTTGAGGGTATGGTATGGTTGTGGATCTTGTTAAAGAAAATTTAAACCTTCTCATCTCATTAAAAATAATCTCCCCCACATTCCTTTGTTGCCCAGCAACCAAAGAAGCCAAGAAATAGTAATCCTTTTGAGCAAAGTGGGTAAAATTCTTGGATTTATTGACAATGCTCCGGGAATATATATAATGAAGGACTTTGTGATTATCAGGCATATCAATAGGTTTGAAAATGAGGGGGCCAATTGGGTCTTTTGGTCGCAGAATTTTAAAAACTTCATTGGCAGAGAAAGAGGGTGGATCAGGAGGAGGTGCAACATAACCAAGTAAGTCATTTATGATCTTGGCAGAAATCATAATAAATTTTCCTCTAACAGTAGTAGATACTGCTTCTTCAATCAACTCACCAGATCTAGACATAATATTATGAGTCTTCATGTTGTAATAAAAGGTTTTCACAACAGTGGGGGAATATGGCAAATGGATATCTAGCCAGGGAGCATAGTATTGAAGATAAGGGTACAAGTCCAAATGACAATTCTTTTTCAAATAATCCAGATCCACATATACTACAGGGCAGAAATGTCTATGTTTAAATTCATCATCATATACCTTCTGAGATAAAGCCTTAAGTTCTGCAACATTGAATCCCTCAGGAGGACTGGTGATATGATCATCCACTGGTGCTTGTGATGCAGAAGGTGCTCCTGAAGCAGAGGCACTTGGTTGCCTATCTTGATGTGAACTTGAAACACCGGCTTGAGAAGCAATCTTCCCAACTATCTTGTCAAGTTTGGATTTCTCTATTGCTTCCCAGAGTTGTCTACTGAAGGTATCCCCAGAAGAAGAAGATGATTGGGGTTGTTCTGATTCCTTCGTCTTTCCCTTTCCTTGAACCTCTTTGGATTGAGACCGGGTGATTATGGGTTCCTTGAATACCACACCCTTTGGTTTCTTTTGAGGAGGTTGGTCTTTCTTTGAAACTTGAGGCTTTGGGTGAGGTTTCTTAGCCGGAGTCTTCTTTTTGGTTTCGGGTTTAGGAGGGGGTGACGGTGAGGAAGAGATTTTAGGAGATAGAGGAGTAAGCTCAGGGGTTCCAGATTCACTGGCAGCAGAGTGAGTAGGAGAAGGATAATGAGATTTTTGAGGAATAGAGGGTAGTTTGGTTCTTGCCATTGTAGAGAAAGTGGAAGAGAAGCAAAAACTCTTAGTTTTTGAAAGAAAGACAAATGGAGATTAGGGCACGAATGAGAAATGTAGAAGGTAAGAATCACCTTTTATAGAAGATTGAAGGGTTGTAACGGCGATTTGAGGCAGAAAGACGTGATTGAATGATGAGAAAACGGTTGAAGGTGAAGAGTTATGTCTTTCGAGTGAGAAAGCACTTCGAGTGAGAGCAGGAAGTGCGATGTTCTGAACTCCCCAGTAACTGATATAAGTGACAGTGCTCTATCATGAACCCTAGTACTCGAGTGATGTTCATACTGTGCTCGAGTATGTTCTATCTGTGCTCGAGTGATCTTCTGGAAAAATAAAGAAACAAGTAAAACGTACCTGGATTGTGGATTCCTTGATATATTTTTGTATCTTTGTACTCAAATCCTCCAAGATCATTTGAGTAACCATGATTTGGATAGCTTTTGCAAAGAAATTCTTCTTCATCACTCGAGCAGGCACTCCTCACCTCAAGCATGTTCATATCATGCTCGAGTGAGAGTTCCTCACTCGCGAGTGAGTTCAATTCTCACTGTTATTTCTGATACATTCCCTTGGTATTCTTAACTCCTCTGTTAACCTCTGTTTTACATGTCAAAGAGCAGAGTATCTTTAATAGCGCTGTGCTCGAGCAGAGCTGCTTGTGCTCGAGTGACACAGCTCATCACTCGAGCAGCACCCTCAGTGCTCGAGTGACAGTCCTGCAAAAACAAATTTTGAACACTCCGATGCTAAAGTCAGTATGGTTATCATCAAAAGAAACATTTAATTAAACTTTTTAACAAGAAAACTTACAACTCATTGGGATTAACCATTCCCAATTCTCTTCGAATATAAAGGAATTGATCTTTTGCAATTGGTTTTGTGAAAATATCCGCAAGTTGAAGATGAGTTGGTATGAATTCCACTTTGACATCTTTCTTTTGAACATGATCTCGAATGAAGTGATGTCGAATGTCTATATGCTTGGTTCTTGAATGTTGTACAGGATTCTTTGCCAAGCTTATCGTGCTAGTATTATCACAATAGATTGGAATTTCTTTTAAATAAATTCCCAAATCTTGAAGTTGTTGTTTTAACCATAGCACTTGAGAACAGCAACTTGCCACAGCTATATATTCAGCTTCAGTTGAAGATAATGAAACTATGTTCTGTTTCTTGCTGAACCATGACACTAGAGAGCCTCCGAGAAATTGACATTGACCACTGGTACTTTTTCTGTCAGTTTTATATCCACCGTGATCTGAATCTGAATATGCCATTAAATACTCGTTCCCTCTTTTTGGATACCAAAGGCCAAGTTCTGAAGTATCTCCTAGATATTTGAAAATTCTTTTTACTGTCTCTGCATGAGATACCTTAGGATTAGATTGATACCTTGCACACATTCCTACACTGAACTGAATATCTGGCCTGCTTGCTGTGAGATAAAGTAATGAACCAATCATTCCTCTATACTTTATAATGTTGAAGCTAGGTCCTTTTACATCAGCATCCAACAACGTTGTAGAACTCATTGGAGTATCAGCTCCGTTAGCATTATCTAATCCATATTTCTTCAACAACTCTTTCAAATACTTTGTCTGAGATATAAATATACCATTCTTCTTTTGTTTGATCTGAAGTCCAAGGAAGAAGTTCAATTCTCCCATCATGGACATTTCAAATTCTCCCTGCATAATCATAGAAAATTCTTGACACATAGATTCGTTAGTAGCACCAAAAATAATATCATCAACATAAATTTGAACAATTAGAATATCATTTTTGTTATGTTTGATGAATAAAGTTGTATCAACTTTACCTCTGACAAAACCTTGATCAAGAAGAAATTTGCTTAGTCTTTCATACCAAGCTCTGGGTGCTTGTTTCAAACCATATAATGCTTTCTTAAGTTTGAAGACATAATCAGGTTTTGTTTCATCTTCAAAACCAGGAGGCTGTTCTACATATACTTCCTCCATAATATAACCATTTAGAAAAGCGCTTTTTACATCCATTTGATAAAGTTTAAAACTTTTGATGCAAGCAAAAGCTAAGAGTACTCGTATTGCTTCCAATCTTGCCACTGGAGCATATGTTTCCTCATAATCAATACCTTCTTCTTGATTATAGCCTTTGGCAACCAATCTTGCTTTATTTCTCACAATGATTGCTGATTCATCAAGTTTGTTTTTGAAAACCCATTTGGTCCCTATAACCGTATGATCTTTAGGTCGAGGAACCAAATCCCAAACTTGATTTCTTTGAAATTGATTTAGTTCTTCTTGCATAGCAATCACCCAATCATTGTCAGATAAAGCTTCTTCTATATTAGAAGGCTCAATTTCAGAAATAAAAGCAGAAAAAGTTACCTCATTGAGGATTCTATTTCTGGTTTTGACACCTTCATGAATTTCTCCTATAACTTGATCAATTGGATGATCGTTCATATGTCTCCATGCTTTAGGTTGAGCATGATCATCGACATCTTCTAAATTTTGAAAATCATTTGTTTCAAAATCATCCTGCTTTGAAATAGATTTGTTTTTCTTGATTGAATCCATTTCTTCTTCATCATTAAGTTTTGTCTGAGATTCAATTTCATCAAACACAACATGACTAGATTCTTCAACAGTACATGTTCTTTTATTGAAAACTCTATAAGCTTTACTTCTATTAGAATATCCTAGAAAAATACCTTTATCAGACTTTGAATCAAATTTACCTAAATTTTCTTTACCATTGTTGTGAATGAAACACTTACACCTGAAGATATGAAGATGAGCAATATTTGGCTTTCTTCCTTTGTAAAGTTCATATGGTGTCTTTCCAAGAGATTTGCGAATATATGCTCTGTTTGAAATATAGCATGCAGTACTCATTGCATCTGCCCAGAACACTTGTGACATTTCTTTTTCATTAAGTAATGCTCTTGCCATTTCTGTAAGCACTCTGTTCTTCCTTTCCACTACTCCATTTTGTTGAGGTGTTCTAGGGGCTGAGAAGTTGTGATCTATTCCTTCGTTGTTGCAATAATCTTCAAACAATTGATTATCAAATTCTCCTCCATGATCTGTTCTAATAGAGACAATAGAAATACCTTTCTCATTTTGAACCTTTTTGGCAAACATAATAAATTCAGCAAAAGTTTCATCTTTTGAGGCAATAAATATAGTCCATGCAAATCTTGTAAAATCATAAACAATTACTAACGTATATAAATTTCCTCCAAAACTTTTTACTCTTGCAGATCCTACCAAATCCATATGAAGTAATTGTAAAGGTTTTGAAGTAGAAATTTCATATTTTGTTTTAAAAGAAGATTTAGTTTGTTTGCCTTTTTGACATGCTTCACATATCATGTCGTCTTTGAATTTGAGTTTGGGAAGGCCTACAACTAAATCTTTTCTAATCAATTTGTCAAGTTGATTCATATTGACATGAGCCAAACGCTTATGCCATAACCAACTTTCCTCTGATCGACTAAGAAAACAATTTTCAGAAGAATTTGAATTTAAATCAATAGTATAACAATTACCGTCCCTTTGAGCTCGGATCTTTGCCTTGATAGTTTCTTTGTTTAGGAGTAGTTCTTTCTTGCTTACTATCAAGCATTCTTTCGAGTCAAAAATCACCCAGTTATCTTTGTCAGTGCTTTGGCTTACGCTTAAGAGATTATGGCATAATCCTTCAACATAATATACTCCGTTGATTTGAATGCCATCGGTTCTTCCCACTTCACTAATTCCAGCAATACGTCCAGATTGATTTCCTCCAAATGTCACCTTTCCTCCTTCTCTAGTTTCAAGCATGGTGAACTTATTTTTGTCACCAGTCATGTGTCTCGAACATCCACTATCAATATACCATTTGTTCGCTCGAGATGCTTTGAGACATACCTAGAACAAGATGATCAGGTTTTAGGTACCCACACTTTCTTGGGTCCTTTGTGGTTAGTATTTGAAATATGTGTCCCTTTCGGAACCCATTTATATGTTCCAACAACCTTTCCCTTTTTGAAATAACATGATGAAGTATAATGTCCTTTCCTATTACAATAATTGCATGATACAAATGGATTCGATGTATGCACAGAATTCCTGAAATATTTAAGATAGTCTATACTATTCTTCTTATTCTTATTATGCACATCATTATATCCAATTCCAGATTTATCAAATGAAACTTTCTGAGAATTTAAAATAACCTTGAGAGTTTCACTTCCTTTAGTAAACTTTTCAACAATCTTTGTTAAATCTTCTATTTTCTTATCTTTCTCTTTACACATTTCATATGATGATATGACATTATTTTCTAATTCTTTTACTTTCTTCTTATAACTAACCATTTCTTTAGCAACTTTGATGAACTCTGTATGCAATGCATTATATTCAGATAACAATTCATCATAAGAGGGTTCAGAGTCACTTACCTCAGAGTCTGATTCTTCTTTCTTAGCTACCAAGCATAGATTTGCTACTTCGTCGTTGTCATTTTCTTCGTCTGACGAACTATCACCCCAAATAGATGATATATATGCTTTCTTTTTCAGCTTCTTTTTGTCTTTGTTTCTGAAGCATTCAGATTTGATGTGTCCTGGTTTCCCACATTCATAGCATACTATTTGTTGTTCTTTCTTGCTTGGTCCACCTTGATAGTTCTTGAAATTCCTTTGTCCTCTTCTGTAGAATTTCTTGAATTTTCTCACGATCATTCCCATTTCATCATCACTAGGGACATCTTCATTCACGGAAGTTTCTTCTTCTTCTTTGATAGCTTTAAGTGCAACTCCCTTTTTCTTTTTATCATCGAATTCTTCAAGTTCCTTTTTGAATCTCAACTTACCTTCATATTCAGAAAGACTTCCAAAGAGAGCAGCTACGGATCTCATAGATTCTCCTTTAGCTTCTTCGATGGCTGTCACCTTTGCTTCCCACTCTTTCGTAAGAATATTAAGAATCTTTCTTACCTGGGAATTTTGATCAAACGACTTTCCAAGAGCAGATAATTGATTAACAAGATGAGTATACCTTAGTTCAAATTTTGATATACTTTCTCCAGATTTCATACGAAATAAATCATATTCTGTAATTAAAGTATTGATTCTATTTTCTTTGATTCCAGATGTACCTTCATGAGCAATTTCAAGAGCATCCCACATGTCTTTGGCAGTTGGTAGAGTACATATACGAAAATATTCTTTTTGACTAAGAGCACTCTGTATCATTAGAATAGCTTTACTATTTAATGTCACTAACCTTTTGTCATTCTCATCAAACTCATCTGGGCTCTTTTTAACTGCTCTATCTTCGATTTTCTTCATTGGAACATAGTCACCATCTTGTATAACATTCCATAATCCGTACTCGTTGGCCATCACGAATACTCTGAATTTGGCTTTCCAGAACGAAAAATGTTCTCCAGCAAAACCAGGAGGTCTAGTGATTGAAGCTCCGTCTGGAAGGATATTTTCACCCATTGTTGCCATTTGTCGGATCCTTCTCAAGCTGTTAGGCTCTTCGGAGAAGACGAGGCTTTGATACCAAATGTAAGAGGAAAGCTTCACCCAAGAGGGGGGTGAATTGGGTGATGTTATAAATTTTTCGTTTGATGTGATGATATGAAAAATATAGTAGAAAGAGTAAAGTTAAGAAGATTTGAACACAGAGAGTTATACTGGTTCGGCCTAACAATCAGGCCTACGTCTAGTCCTCAGAGATCAAGACCTACTGAGATTTTCACTATACCTCCAAGATTCAATGGGCTCTCAGAATGCCACAAAACAACAATCGTCCTTGAACGAACTACGAGCAGAAATATTCTCTCAACAAGAAACTTCTTTCCCCCTTACGACAAGTCTTACGTGCAGAAAAACAACCTATGACTTTTCTCACTTGCTTATGTATACAAGACTTATGAGTAGCAACGTTCTCTCCTGCTTACACCACTGTAAGTCTTACGAGCAGCAACGTTCTCTCCTGCTTGTATCTTATAAGGCTTATGAGTGGAAGACACAACAAGGAATTCTCTCAACTGCTTCTCTCGTAAGGAAAAACTACCCTCTCAAGGTCCCAATACCTTGAGATCAAATAAACATAGAATTTTGAATTGTATGAAGACTCTCTTACAGAGCAAATGAATAAACACTGAAGATCAATGTGTATACAAAGAAAAATGATGAATAGCAGAGACTTGGTATAAGCTTGTGAATTCTTGCTACGTTGTTGTCTAGATTATCTCTGAATCTCTGTATATATAGTTGCTTCAGTTTTTGCCCGTTTGGAAATTCTTCATTTGAGGAGCGGGACATTTGAAACTATTGGCAGATACGCGCATGTTTGAATAATCTGAGTGCGGTAGGTGCCAGCGTGTTTATAATCATATTGTCTGTCGTTGTTTGACTTTCTTCATGTGGTTTATTTCAAACGTTCATATTCCTGTATCACACTTTTAAAACCATCAAAACAATGTTAAACAATGATAATAAGTAATGATGATATGAATAAATAACAATAAACCATATTCGGAATGAACGTTGTGAGACTTGGCATTTTTGGTGGTCAAACAGGGCATCACTCGAGCATGAAAGGCTCACTTCGAGTGATCTCCTATTTTCCTTCATATGCCTCTGTTATTGGGTTGTGCTTGCATAGAATTTCAGAGAGACAAAATCTTCACTCGCGGGTGAAGAGGGGTCTCACTCGAGCACAACTTCCTCTGCTCGAGTGATCTTTCATTTTCCACTGGGAGTGTCTTCTCGGGTCATCACTCGCACACCATTTTGACAAGAGTGAGAATTTGTACTCGCGGGTGATATAGACCCTCACTCGAGCACACATACCTCTGCTCGAGTGAGACGCATATTCTCAAGGAATATGCTCTCAATACCACACTCGCATCAGGATTTCAGAGGGATAAAATTATCACTCGCGGGTGATGTGGGCCCTCACTCGAGCACACAGACTCCTGCTCGAGTGAGAAGAATATTCTCAAGAATTATACCTTTAAAACAAGTACTCGCAACAGATTTGGAGAGGGATAGAATTTTCACTTGCAAGCATTGATGTGTCACTCGAGCACACTTGCACCTCTCTGAACTTCATGACTCTCGGCCAAGCACTCGCAGTACCTTGCTCGAGCACAAAAAGCTCATGCTCGAGCATTGATGTCTCTGCTCGAGTGAATGAAGGAAGCATGCTATTACTTGCTCTCAGCCAAGCACTCGCAGACCCTCACTCGCATGTGCTCGAGTGAGAATGACTTCTCTGCTCGAGTGCACGCCTTAGTGCTCGAGTGATCCAGTGATCATAATGGGAGAATGCCTCTCGGGTACACACTTTCTGGCTTTCACTCGCACCTGCTCAAGCACAGAGGAGATATATGCTCGAGTGCAAACTTCATGCTCAAGCACTCCAGTGCAATTTCACAGCAGATATCGGAAAACTTCAAATATGCATTTGGTAACTTTGTAAACTTTTCTTAATCTTCTAAAAACATGATTTGCACATAATTGACTTTTTGTTATCATCAAAACTTGGGATCTAACAACACTGCTTATCTTTTAATTGATAATGAATTTCCTCTTCAGCAGCTCACTAATTGGCCGATAAATTTATTTCTTCTCGTTTTGCCCTTGATTATGGCAATTTCAATGGGATTACCACTTAACACATTATTTGTCCCTATTTCTCATACCATGCACCATTCCCTTTATTTTAAATTCAATTTAAGCTTTGTTACCATGATTGAGCTTAAATATAAGGTTTAGGCACTTCCTGCTGCTGACTCGAGTCATAATTCGCACTTTATTCTCTGAAAGTATTTGTCTAAGTTTATTACGTGGTCAATGGTGACTTTTGACTAGATTAAAGCTTAACAACCCTTATGTAGGAATCCATGATGATCTCAGGTTGAAGGGCATTGTGACACGGTTATACATGAGATAAGCTTATGACTTGATCCATACAGCTTTCTCATAGCGGGTCGATCTAGCACCTTGTACTCTTAAGAGTGCCTAAGACTTTGATTCATATCTCCATACCTTATCAAAGTCATACTGGTCTTAATTCATCTCTGCTCACGCATAGATGATCGATCAGTGATATTTGTTAGCCGTCTAGCTTTACTGCAAGCGTACGGGTCGCAAGTAATATAAAAAGATCATTCCCACGAGGACTATGACAAAAATGAATTAATTATCTCAATTAAGTTATCAATCAGGTTTAGTGAGAATATTTTGAAAGAAATTTTATACTAAAAAAAATTAATGAATTAAATCGAGAACTTCAAGACAGGAGGAACCTAGGATTATCTATCCCCTATTTATTTCATGAATTAATTAATTTACCCTTAATAAGCAATCAAACTAAGATATGTATTTGTCTAAGATTCAAAAGTATTCGATAACGCTCTCTCGAGTGAAAACCAAATATTGATCCTAATAAACTAATCAATCTCTTGTATTAATTTATAAGGACTAACTTTAAACACCAATCTTAATCTGACAATGCTAGGTTAGTAACTATATCTCTATGATACTAACAAACCATCCGTTTACTATATCTAAACTTCAAGTCTAACATGATTTTACCAAGTTCTATACTTAAATTATCTTTCTCAAGATTAATTTAAATGAATAAGACAACTAAATGGTGATCAGGCATTTAGAGGCATTAAGAGCAAGATAAAATCACTACAAAAATTTATTCGATGCAAAAAGAGAGTAAATAAATAATTCAATCCATAAATAGGTTCAAGAAAATCCTAGAACGAGAAAATTAACTACTCATGTTCACCAACAAATTAAAACCATAAATAATGATTCGGTTCATATCAGAAACTAAGAAAAAGAGAGAAGAAAAATTAATGGAAACCAAATTTTAAAACTCCAAATCTCTTTGAATCTTCAAGCCCCAGCTCCCTTATCTCTGCTCCTTATCTCCGCTCCACTCGTCCTCGTCTTGGCCTGGTTCTGCTTCGAGTTCGAACTCTGCTGTGTCCGCCTGTGTCTCGCGCCTCTGCCCTCAGTGTTCTGTCTCAGCGTGCTATCCCAATTTCTTAAAGATGTGATATATAATATCTGTTGCTCAAATCATCTGCATCTCATATATTCGTTTTGACTTTTCCTTATGGGACCCACATTTTGTTAGGCCTTCAAATTGCTTTTCTATCTTCCAATATCTTTCAGATGGGTTTATCCCGTGGGGTCCACGTTTTGGCTTGATTTGTTGAGTTGTTTTATCTGCTTCTTGCCTTTTTCCTTCAATTAGATAATATATATATATATATCTATATTATAGACGTAGATATATATTATATCATTCTTCTTTTAATCTCCTGCAAAATAAGATTGGATATGAGGAGATTTTTTGTTAAAATTTCTTATTATTCTATCATTAACAAAAAGATAGAAAAGTATATAAAAGATAATTAAATAGACATAAAATATTAATAAATCCAGTGAATATATTCAAAATATATACCTATTTAATTATAAAATATATACTTATCAATATTTAAGACAATCTTTGTAATCCATCTAAGAATACAGTTATCATAGTTAACATACAAATAATATGACAGTAAAATTGAGAAATTCGGTAAATAACAATGTTCAAAGTGTAATGATTGGTGTAACCCCTGCCTTATAAACCGTAATTATAATTCAAAAATGTGTAATTAAGATGAATTAGAGACCATCAGATGTTAAAAGACTTATTTCCAATCCCATCCGCAAGATAAGATTTTCAAAAATTTCTTTCAAAACATGTTTAATTCGGCCTCATACTCACATTTCGAATATAATTAACCTGCGCAGTTCAATTGCATTTATACATATCAAAGTACACACCACAATTCCCGGCAATCCCTGAGTTTCATATAATAACTAGGTTTTATGGGCATTTCCGCCCCAACAATTTCCCAACTAGGGGATTGCATAACATCATACATAAATTTACATCCATAATATGTACAGTAATCCCAACCAAAAGTTGACAACCAACTATCAAAATCATATCCCTAAGGATCTGTTTAGTGTAAGGGATTTGGACGGGAGGCGAGGGGAGAGAAAATTATTATGAGTTGAATTTTAAAAGATTGAAGAAGTAGGGTAATAAAAATTTAATAAAGAGAATATAGAAGATAAATGAGTAAGAAAAATTAATTAAAAATTTTTAACCCCACTTCTTTAATTTTTTTAAATTCAACTCAAAAAATTTTCCCTTCGCCTACTTTCCCTCCCTTCCCCTCAGACTAAACAAGCCTTAAAGGAGTCCTAGCCACCCTTGGTTGTTTGTTTCCCCTTCGCGCCACTTGCCCTGTCTGTAGGTTAGTTAATGGAAAAAATGAGATTCAAGAGAATCCCAGTAGTAACAAATCACTCATACAATATATAATCACATAGCATGTAAGTAAATAATCAATCAGCACAGCAGCAACGATCACAGTACACACATTGCCTCAACGGCATACACATAGCCATCATGGCATACACATAGCCATCATAGCATACACATAGCCTTTCGGCTTACATATGTTTTTGCAGAATACATATAGGCTTCCAGCTTACACATAGCCTTTCTGCTTTTACATAGCCTTGCGGCTTTCACATAGCCTTTCGGCTTTCACATAGCCTTTGTGGCTGTCACATAGCCTTTCAGCTTTCACATGTACAAGCTTTGCAACATTCAAAATCATCACAATTCATTGATAAATCAATGATTAATCGAGCATTTTGTTTCTTGGCTGAACTTCAAAAAATCATAACTAATTCTAGAAAAAATGAAATGAGGAGATTTGAAAGCCTATGGAAATATATTTAAGTCCTCTATATAGGAAAAATATGAAAATCACCAGCCACCACCACACAAATACAGAATTGCACAAAATTCCATACTACTCCAAAATAGATTCTAGTTTCAATTCATTGATAAATTCATTGATAAATTCATTGATAAATCAATGATTAATCGAGTTTCAATTCATTGATAAATTCTAGTTTCAATTCATTTATGGCTGTCACATAGCCTTTCAGCTTTCACATGTACAAGCTTTGCAACATTCAAAATCATCACAATTCATTGATAAATCAATGATTAATCGAGCATTTTGTTTCTTGGCTGAACTTCAAAAAATCATAACTAATTCTAGAAAAAATGAAATGAGGAGATTTGAAAGCCTATGGAAATCTATTTAAGTCCTCTATATAGGAAAAATATGAAAATCACCAGCCACCACCACACAAATACAGAATTGCACAAAATTCCATACTACTCCAAAATAGATTCTAGTTTCAATCCCAAACTTTGGAAAATCATAACTCCCAGCACACAAATTGAAATGACACACATCACAAGTCCATTTTGAAGCTTGGCATGAGAACTATTAAACTAGAAAGTTTTAGAATTGTTAGACACCATTTGCTTATTTAAAACTTCTATGCAACCCAACTGCCCTGCACAAAGTTTACACTTGATAGAATTTCAACTTTTCAACCAATGTGTCTAATGGCTCCGAAAGCAACAACCTGTTAGAATCGGCAGGTACAGCGAAAGAATTTTAAAATTTTACTGATCCTAATCGAGGATCTATCAACAATGTTTAAATCGAGTTAAAAAGATTCGCACCTTTTTCAACTTGAGTTTTAGCGATCTCTAGGAGCCCATACCGCAGGTTCGCGATCTCTAGGAGTCCAATAGAGACTGCGTGCTAGCACCTCCAATGTTTTTAAGGCTTCCCTTGTGGCTCTGAATTCTCATGCGTGTATGAGTCTATCTGTTCTATCAAGTTTATAGCCTATGAGGGCTATATTTGAATTTCAAAATTAATTCTTATTAATTAACAATTAATTATCTTGACGAGGTAATTAAATTTAATCAAAATAAAGAGCCATTAGATTTAATTTATCTTCATAAATTAAATCTGAGATACTATATCTCTATCATGTTAGTTATTAAATTTAAAACAAACACAATATAAAAATATCATATAATATATATACATATATATAATTTGTATTTTTGAAAATACATATCTATATAATATTGTTAACTGTTAGATCTCATGTTTTGATGATAACAAAAGAATGGTTTGAAAAGGAAATGATTAATAAACAAGTTTAAACAAAGGAATAACAGGGATAAGCATCACTTGAAGTAAGCATTGGAGTAATGAAGAAAGGCCAAGAGAAAATACTGAGGAACTTGATCAGAAGCAAGTTTTCTAAGGCATTACTCGAGTACCTACTCGAGTAATGAGACAAAACTTGAAGTAACCAAAGGCACCTTCCAGTAACCTGCCAACGTTACTCGAGTATTTACTCGAGTAATAGTGTAAGTATTTTCAAGTTGCTCTCGGCCTGCCAATGTTACTCGAGGAGCAACTCGAGTAACCAGGTAAAAACTTGGAGTTGCTCTCGGCCTGCCAATGTTACTCGAGGCGCTACTCGAGTAACCATGTGAAAATTTTTAATGTGCAAGTTTTTAATGTTCTATTTTAAGTGGATTCCTCGAGTAAGTACCCGAGTATGCAGAAATATTTCCAAGGAAAACCTCAAGTCATTACCCGGGTAAGTCATGCACAAAAAGTACATTTACTTGAGGTGGTACCCGAGTAACCTATACAAAAATGAGTGCATTACTCGAGTCAGTACCCGAGTAACATGATAAGTGCTCTCAGCCTTGAAATCCTACCAACATTACTGGAGTAAAGCATCGAGTAACCAAACGTTTATTTGAAGGTTTACTCGAGTTGGTACCCGAGTAACTCATAAAGTTGTGAGTGCATTACTCGAGTAGGTACCCGAGTAAACATATATTTCCAAAGGTTTGAAAATTGGTTATTCCATGCACTACCCGATTAATCTTGTATTTATTCATTGACTTACAGTTGATCAAAGATTTCCCGATGATACTCGAGTAAGTACTCGAGTAAACTTCAAGTAATACTCGAGTAGCTACTTGAGTAAGCTTACCCAGAAATTTAGAAATCATTCAAACGTTCATTAAATTGTTTCCTATATGATTAATCTTTCATTGTATTAGTATTTCTAGCATATTTACAGATAAACAATGAAGGAATCATGTCAAGAAAGGGAAGTCAAATTAAACGTTCAAATGCCAACTACCGCCAACGGATATTTTTCAAAAACTTGAAAAGTCAATAGTGGCTGCGCACTCTCCAACGGACGAAAGAAAATGTTCCAATGGTCATCACCAATGTATCTATATATATGGGAACATCCAAACAGAGAAATAACAACAAGAACACACACAAACGAATTATCAAGTTCATTGCTCTATTTTCACGTTGAAATTATATTTCTATGCTTCAGTGATTCTTATTCACTCTGTAAGAGAGATATTTCATTCAAACTCAATAGTTGTTATTGAGATAACTTAAAGTTGTGGAACCTTGAGTTGGGATTGGATTACAACTTGTAAGGGGGAGCGAGTGTCCAGGAGAAGGAGCTTGCTTGTACTGAGGTGCCAAGAACCCACTGAATCTTGGAAGTTTTAGTGAAATTCTCAGAGAAGCTATGAGGACTGGATGTAGGTCAAAGTGGTTGTGACCGAACCAGTATAACTCCCGGTGTACACTTCGGTGATATTTCTCCTTACTCATTACTGTTTTAATTCCATTGTTAAAGTTTTATATTTCCGACGAAATTTTAGTATCACCCAATTCACCCCCCCTCTTGGGTGAAACGCTTGTTCTAACATTTGGTATCAGAGCCTAGATCTTCTTGTTAAGGTTTAACAGCCTAAGAAGGATCCAATCGCAAGCATGGGTAAAGGAATTCTTCCCGACGGAGCATCCATCACTAGACCCCCTGGTTTCAATGGAGAACACTTCTCTTTCTGGAAAGCTAAGTTCAGAGTGTTTGTGATGGCTACTGAATATGGGCTATGGGATGTAATTGAGAGTGGAAACTATCAACCTACAAAGATTGTAGATTCTCAGAAAATTCCAAAGACGCCAGTGGAATATGATGAGAATGACAAGAAACTTATCACTCTCAACAGCAAAGCAATTCTGATGTTACAAAGCGCCTTGAGTCAAAGTGAATATTTCAGAATTTGCACACTTCCAACAGCAAAACAAATGTGGGAAGCTCTGGAAATAGCTCATGAAGGAACTTTGGGAATAAAGGAGAATAGGATCAACACTTTAGTCACCGAATTCGATTTTCTTCGAATGAAATCAGGTGAGTCGATTTCTGAATTCGAACTTAGATATACTCATCTTGTTAACCAACTTGCAGCTCTTGGAAAAGTCTATGATCAGCACACCCAAGTACGAAAGATTTTGAATATTCTTTCTAAAGAGTGGGAAGCTAAAGTTACTGCAATAGAAGAAGAAAAAGGAGAATCAATGAGATCAGTTGCTTCTCTATTTGGAAGTCTTTCTGAATATGAAAGCAAACTAAAGTTCAAACGAGAACTAGATGACATTGGTGACAAGAAAAAGAAAGGTCTAGCACTGAAAGCGAAAGAAGAGAATCAGGATGAGGATGAGGATGAGGAGTTTGACGATAATGAAATAGGCCTAATCATAAAATGAATCAGAAAATTCTACAAGAAAGGTCATGGATTCAAACATTTTCAGAAAGGAGGAAATAGTAGCAAAGATCATATCATTTGCTATAAATGTGGGAAACCTGGACATATCAAGTCAGAATGTCCAGATTTGAACCAAAAGAGCAAAGAAAAGAGAAAAGGCAAATTCTTCAAGAAAAAGAAGGCTTTCGCATCTGCTATATGGGGTGACAGCTCCTCAGAAGAAGAAAGTGATGAGGAAGAAGTAGCTAATATATGTCTTATTGCTCAAGAAGAAACAGAAGAAGAGGTAAATGATTCTGAACCTACCTATGATGAATTACTGTCCGAATATAATGCTTTACATTCTGAATTCATCAAAGTAGTTAAAGAATTGATTATTGTTAAAAAGAAAAACAAAGTTCTTGAAACTGAACTTAAGGGAAAGGATTGTGAAAATTGTTTATCTTTGAAAAAGAAAAACATTGATCTCACAAAAACTCTTGAAATATTTACACAAGGAAGTGAGATGCTAAATGTTATTTTAAAAGCTCAACGATTTGTAAACGATCGATCTGAAATTGGATATGATCCAAAATCAGATAAAAGAAAAGGAAGAAAGAAAGCAGGAGGTAAGTCATATTTGAATTATTTCCAACATTCTGTGCATACATCAAATCCTTTTGCATTTTGTAACTACTGTAATAGAAAAGGACATTATACCTCTTCATGCATTCATAAGAAGAAAGGAATAATAGGAACTTACAAATGGGTACCTAAAGGTTCATATATTCAGAAAATTATTTGTACTAACCCAAAAGGACCCAAAAAGATGTGGGTACCTAAGACTTAGTCATTTGACAGCAGGTATGTCTCAAAGCATCCAAAAATAGCAAGTGGTACATAGATAGTGGGTGCTCTAGACATATGACCAGAGATTTCGAAAGTTTTACCACATTACAACCTAAGGAAGGTGGAAAGGTAAAATTTGGAGGAAATCAATCAGGAAGGATAGCAGGAATTGGTGAAATCAAAAATGACAAAGGAATACAAGTCAAAGATGTATATTATGTTGAAGGCTTGTGTCACAATTTGCTAAGCGTAAGTCAAAGTGCAGATAAAAACAACTGGGTAATATTTGACTCAGAAGAATGTTTAATCATCAACAAGAATGACTTACAGCTTGATAAGAAGAATATCAAGGCTAAGCTCAGAGCAAAAAGGGAAGGTAACTGTTACACTCTAGATATTAGCAGAAATGAATCTGAAAATTGTTTTCTGAGTAATGCCGATGAAAGTTGGCTATGGCATAAGAGATTGGCTCATGTCAATATGCATCTACTAGGCAAATTACTCAAAAAGGATCTAGTCCTTGGATTACCCAAAGTTAATTTCAAAAATGACTTGATTTGTGATGCATGTCAAAAGGGTAAACAAACTAAATCGTCTTTCAAATTGAAAAATGAGATTTCAACAAATAGACCATTACAATTACTACATATGGATTTAGTTGGTCCAGCAAGAGTAAAGAGTCTTGGTGGTAACCTATATTCATTAGTCATTTTTGATGATTTCTCTAGATTTACATGGGTTATTTTTCTATCATCAAAAGATGAAACCTTTGAAGAATTTATTGTTTTTGCCAAGAAAGTGCAAAATCAGAAAGGTATGTCCATTGCAGGTATTAGGACTGATCATGGTGGAGAATTTGAAAATCAAGCCTTTGAAGAGTATTGTGATACTAATGGCATTGATCACAATTTCTCTGCTCCAAGGACACCTCAACAAAATGGAGTTGTGGAACGCAAAAATAGAGTGCTCACTGAAATGGCTAGAGCAATGTTGAATGAAAAGAATGTGTCTCAAGTGTTCTGGGCTGATGCTATGAGTACAGCATGTTACATTTCAAATAGAGCATATATCAGAACAAAACTTGGAAAGGCACCATACGAACTATACAAAGGAAGAAAGCCAAACATCGCTTATCTTCACATCTTTGGTTGTAAGTGTTTCATTCATAATAATGGTAAAGATAACTTAGGAAAATTTGATTCTAAAACTGATGAAGGAATTTTCCTAGGATATTCTAACCGAAGTAAAGCATATAGAGTTTTCAATAAAAGAACTTGTATTATTGAAGAATCAATTCATATTGTATTTGATGAATTTGAATCCTCTGACAAAACCTTTGATGAAGAACAGGAAGTTGTTTTAAATCAAGAGAATGGTCAATCTATATCTAAGTCTCTTATTCCAGAAGTTGATGAAACTAAGGAAGAAGAGCAATCCCTAGGTCAACCTAGAGCTTGGAAATACAATAAAAGTCATCCCTTAGATCAAGTCATAGGAGATGTAAATGAAGGGATCAAAACTAGAAATAGAATTTTTAATGAAGTTTCTCTGCATTCATTTCTGAGATTGAACCTTCTAACATTGATGAAGCCCTATCAGACAATGATTGGGCTATAGCAATGCAAGAAGAACTAAATCAATTTGAGAGAAATCAAGTTTGAGATTTGGTACCCCGACCCAAGGATCATCCGATCATTGGTACTAAATGGGTATTCAAGAACAAACTCGATGAATCCGCAATTATTGTCAGAAACAAGGCAAGATTGGTGGCTAAAGGCTATAATCAGGAAGAAGGGATTGATTATGAGGAAACGTATGCTCCAGTGGCTAGATTGGAAGCTATATGTGTACTTTTAGCCTTTGCATGCATCAAAGGATTCAAACTCTATCAAATGGATGTTAAGAGTACATTTTTAAATGGCTACATCATGGAAGAAGTGTATGTAGAACAACCTCCAGGTTTTGAGGATGTTACTAAACCTGACCATGTTTTCAAACTCAAAAAGGCTTTATATGGTTTAAAACAAGCTCCTAGAGCCTGGTATGAAAGGCTCAGTAAGTTTCTTATTGATCAAGGTTTTGTACGGGGAAAAGTTGATACAATACTCTTCATAAAACGAAAACACAACGATATTTTAATTGTTCAAATATATGTTGATGACATTGTTTTCGGTGCTACTAATGAATCTTTGTGTAAGGAATTTTCTGAGATAATGTAGGGAGAATTTGAGATGCCAATGATGGGAGAATTGAATTTCTTTCTTGGTTTGCAAATCAAACAAAGAAAGAATGGAATCTTCATATCTCAAACAAAATATTTGAAAGAGCTATTGAAGAAGTATGGAATGGATGAAGCAAATGGCACGGACACACCTATGAGCTCAACTACGTTACTTGATGCTGATGTTAAAGGAAAAGACTACAACATCACAAAATATAGAGGAATGATTGGATCATTACTCTATCTCACGGCAAGCAGACCAGACATCCAATTTAGTGTTGGCATATGTGCAAGATATCAATCGGTACCAAAGGAATCACATGCTGAAACCGTCAAATGAATCTTTAGATACCTTGCTGACACACCCGAATTGGGTTTGTGGTATCCTAAAGGAAGAAGTGAATATCTTGTTGCATATTCAGATTCTGATCATGAAGGATACAAAACAGATAGAAAGAGCACAAGCGGACAAGGACAATTTCTTGGAGGATCACTTGTATCATGGTTTAGCAAGAAACAAAATACTGTGTCTCTCTCGTCAACGGAAGCCGAGTATGTTGCAATCTCAAGTTGTTGTGCACAAGTGATATGGTTAAAACAATAACTACAAGATCTTGGTATTTGTCTCAAAGAAATACCGATTTATTGTGACAATACTAGTACGATCAGCTTGGCAAAGAATCCAGTTCAACACTCTAGAACCAAGCATATCGATGTTAGACATCACTTCATCAGAGATCATGTCCAAAAGAAGGATGTAAAAGTAATATTCATCCCTACTCATCTTCAATTAGCTGATATCTTTACAAAACCCCTTGCAAAATATCAATTTCTTTACATTAGGAGAGAATTGGGAATGGTAAATCCCAATGAGTTATAAATAATTTCAGCATTTCATAATATTAGATAAAGTCACTTGATAATGTTTTGATGATCACTAACTTAAACATTGGAGTATATAGAAACTTGTTTTGCAGGAAGAAAGAAACTCTGTTTTGAGAAACAAAAATAGAGGTGATCAGAGGACACAGTTACTGGAGTACCAACTTGAAGTTATCACTAACAGAGAAGCATTACCCGAGGAACAACTTGAAGTAAAGAAGCACTTTACTCGAGTATGTACTCGAGTAATGGACTTCAAAACTGGAAGTAACGGATCAAGTTACTTGATTTTCAAACATAACGGTTCAATTTCAAAGAAATGAAGAGTCAGAAGTTGAAAAGCAGATTACTCGAGGCCCTAAACTTGAAGCTTACTCGAGGAAGGCCTTGAGTAATGTCGGAGTCCAGATTCTCAAATTGATGAAAAATGACTAAATCTGATCAAAATGGGTTATAAATGATCGAGGGAACATCCATGGATAATTACTATATTATTCATGCTAGGTACGCAATTTAAATGAATTATTTTAGAATTTTTCTGTATAAACACCCGAGGAAGGCCTCGAGTAAACTTGAAGGTTACTCGAGTAAGGCCTCGAGTAACGTCGGGTTCTAGGTCTTTATCTGTCGCAAACTCGGTCATTTCCACAAATCTCCTCGAGTAAATCACTATTCTCTCTCACAAAAACTTTTCACAAGTGATTCCTTGCTTCATTTCCGTCAAAACCTAAGAGATTTCAGTTCCAAAAACCTCCTATTTTGTCCAGATTCTCAGTGCCCTAACCTGCGACTATCTCTTCTCTTTTTCTGAAAATCTCAGTTTTTCAATTCTTCAGAAAAATGAGAACCAAAAACCTTACTCCCATAGATTCCTCTGACTCCCAACAACACTCTGATCCTCTTTCTTCTCCTCCCAAAAAGAGAAGAAAACTCACCCCTAGACCAAAAGCTAAAATTCCTCTTCAACCTCAATCTCAACCAAAACCCAAAGGAGTGGTGATCAAAGAGCCTATTGTGAGAAGGGCTCAATCCAAAAAGAGTACATCTACCGGAAGAGGCAAGAGTGCCAAATCTCCCTCACCTCCTCACTCTGATTCCTCTACCCCCTCTTTCACTCCAAAGCCTACTAAAAAGCCTAAATATGATAGGAATGTGGCTGCAGCTATGGCAAACATCATTGATCAAATGGAGAAGGGTCAAACTTCTAAGAAGACCAAAGTACCGGAAGCAGAGATCACCAACCCACCAAAGGGATTCAATGTTAGCAAATTGGTGGAGTCTCCGAAGTACTTGTCTCAGTTCTCCAGAAGGAAGGTGTGTAAGACACACTATGTTGATCTGAAGTTACTTCAAGAGGTAGTGAAGCATGACCTAAGTCCTTATTTAGATCCCTTTATGCCTTGGCATCTATTAGATTACCATTCTGTACTAAAGTGATCACCCACTTTTATTGTAACCTAGAGATCATAGATGAGCCTAACCGAACCTCAGTTGAGGAAGAAATGACCACCACAGTGAGAGGCCAAAAGATTCTAATTTCACCATCTAGAATTAACTTGTGGTTAGGCATAGAAAATCCCCCGGATGATGTTTACTCCCAACTTGAGCCAAATCAAATCTTTTCTGTTCTCAAACCCGGTGAGCTAGTTGGCCCCCTAAATTTTAAATCGAGTGATATGTGTGATCATTACAGGGTCCTATGGTATATCTACTCTAGGTCCCTAGTGAACAAAGCCAACAATTACACCCATTTCTCTGATAGGGACTTTAGGTGGTTTGCTTCACTGCTTTTGAAGGAACAGAAGGATCTGGGAGAGTATATCTTTTCTGAGATGAAGAGGTATAAAGTGGATGGGAAGGCTACAACACCAATGCCATATCCTCAGATTGTGTCACTGATCCTGAAAGAGAACAAGATATGGTATTTGGATAGCAAGGAGCCCATTAAGAGATTGACTCCGGTTGGGAGAAACCAGATTGGGAAATTAAACATCGATATTCCTCTCAAAGGTCCTCTGGAATCTGGGTCAAAGAAGAAGAGGAAGACCACTGAGGCAGAGACCAGTAGGATGGATGACACTCAGTCATCGGCTCCAGCTGCTACCACATCATCGCCATCTTTCCTCAATGCCACTCTCCAGCATTTCATGGAAAATATGCTGAGAGGTTTCCATGTGGATATCGCTAACACGAATGCTGAACTGATAACCTACATGAATACCAAGATGGGAGAGTTAGTTGAGAGAATGGACAAGAGGCATGAGGAGTTGCTAGCTGAGCAACGTGCCCAGGGAGAGACTTTGAGATTGATTCTAGCACGACTAGACTCTTTAGGTCCCGGACCTTCTACCGGTCCATCTTCTTCTGCACCACCACCTCCAGTGAACCCTCCTTCAAACACTCCTATCACTGAGGATGAACTATCTACTCCTCTGGTTTCTAGTCCACCTGAGCTTCAAGCCAAAGACATCCTTTACTCAATGGATAATCCAGAAACCAACGAGACCATACACATCACCATTGATGATTACCCTCCAAAACCTCAGCCAGAAACTGCTCCTAAACCGATTCCATCACCTACCCAAACTGAGGAAATATCTCCCTCCTCCTCCCCTGAACATCATACTACTGAGATTCAGACCACTCCAGAAGGAGAAACCTCTACTATGGTTGTCTTCCAACCTTCTCCTCCCGGTACCCTCTAGCTCATTTGATTCTTTAGACTCAGATGATTCTATGGTCCTTCCAGTGACACCCATTTCTATGGCCAAGCCTCCTAGCCCTCCACTTGATTGATGAAGCCAAGAAGGGGGAGAAGAGCTTGAGAGTGATTTTGTGGATGTGTCCTAGTTTATTTTGGGGTATTTGGTTGTATATGGGTTGTTAGGGAGCATTTTGAATTCTTTTGAACTTTATCTTGTAATTTGAAAATTTTAAGTTTAATGCAAGTGTGTTTAAGTTATGATTTCATTTTAAGTTCATTTAAGCTTTGAATTATGATACATGTTTGACTAATGAAGTTGACTGTGAATGCAAGGTGTGTGCTATGAATTTAAACTTAATAAGACATATTTAATTTGAAAATTCAATTTGAAAAACCATGTCCAAAATCACCAAAGTTTTGTCATCATCAAAAAGGGGGAGAATGTTAGATCTCATGTTTTGATGATAACAAAAGAATGGTTTGAAAAGGAAATGATTAATTAATAAGTTTAAACAAAGGAATAACAGGGATAAGCATCACTTGAAGTAAGCATTGGAGTAATGAAGAAAGGCCAAGAGAAAATGCTGAGGAACTTGATCAGAAGCAAGTTTTCTAAGGCATTACTCGAGTACCTACTCGAGTAATTAGACAAAACTTGAAGTAACCAAAGGCACCTTCCAGTAACCTGCCAACGTTACTCGAGTAGTTACTCGAGTAATAGTGTAAGTATTTTCAAGTTGCTCTCGACCTGCCAATGTTACTCGAGGAGGGACTCGAGTAACCAGGTAAAAACTTGGAGTTGCTCTCGGCTTGCCAATGTTACTCGAGGCGCTACTCGAGTAACCATGTGAAAAACTTCCAGTTGCTTTCAAGTTGCCAATGATACTCGAGTAACTACTCGAGTAACTCTGTTTCTGAAAATGTGGAGCTCTCGGCACTTAGTACTACTGCCAATGTTACTCGAGGAGCTACTCAAGTAACGTACTGAAGTAAGTGAAAACTTGAAGGTGGTAGCCGATTAACTTGATTTCTTTTTATCTCATTTTCCTCGAGTCCTTACTCTAATATGCAAGTTTTTAATGTTCTATTTTAAGTGGATTCCTCGAGTAAGTACCCGATTATGCAGAAATATTTCCAAGGAAAACCTCAAGTCATTACCCAGGTAAGTCATGCACAAAAAGTACATTTACTCGAGGGGTACCCGAGTAACCTATACAAAAATGAGTGCATTACTTGAGTCAGTACCCGAGTAACATGATAAGTGCTCTCGGCCTTGAAATCCTGCCAACATTACTGGAGTAAAGCATCGAGTAACCAAACGTTTATTTGAAGGTTTACTCGAGTTGGTACCCGAGTAACTCATAAAGTTGTGAGTGCATTACTCGAGTAGGTACCCGAGTAAACATATATTTCCAAAGGTTTGAAAATTGGTTATTCCATGCACTACCCGAGTAATCTTGTATTTATTCATTGACTTGCAGTTGATCAAAGATTTCCCGATGATACTCGAGTAAGTACTCGAGTAAACTTCAAGTAATACTCGAGTAGCTACTCGAGTAAGCTTACCCAGAAATTTAGAAATCATTCAAACGTTTATTAAATTGTTTCCTATATGATTAATCTTTCATTGTATTAGTATTTCTAGCATATTTACAGATAAACAATGAAGGAATCATGTCAAGAAAGGGAAGTCAAATTAAACGTTCAAATGCCAACTACCGCTAACGGATATTTTTCAAAAACATGAAAAGTCAATAGTGGCTGCGCACTCTCCAACGGACAAAAGAAAATGTTCCAACGGTCATCACCAACATCTATATATATGGTAACATCCAAACAGAGAAATAATAATAAGAACACACACAAACGAATTATCAAGTTCATTGCTCTGTTTTCACGTTGAAATTATATTTCTATGCTTCAGTGATTCTTATTCACTCTGTAAGAGAGATATTTCATTCAAACTCAATAGTTGTTATTGAGATAACTTAAGGTTGTGGAACCTTGAGTTGGGATTGGATTACAACTTGTAAGGGGGAGCGAGTGTCCAGGTGAAGGAGCTTGCTTGTACTGAGGTGCCAAGAACCCACTGAATCTTGGAAGTTATAGTGAAATTCTCAGAGAAGCTCTAAGGACTGGATGTAGGTCAAAGTGGTTGTGACCGAACCAGTATAACTCCCGGTGTACACTTCGGTGATATTTCTCCTTACTCATTACTGTTTTAATTCCATTGTTAAAGTTTTATATTTTCGACGAAATTTTAGTATCACCCAATTCACCCCCCTCTTGGGTGAAACGCTTGTTCTAACATTAACAAATTTTTATATTACATATATATATAATTCGTCTACCCTAAATTAAACATTATATCGTTTTGGGCCATTTTTGTGTGCGACCCTATAGGCCCATATGAAGTTGGCAGTAGGCCAATAATTGTACTAACCCACAAGTCACAAGTGGCCTCTAGCAAGACATTACGACTACCCAATTCATATGAGGATCGTTAACACGATGCAACCTGTCATACAACCATGTTACGTCCCTTTTGTCACATGATATATCGGTCAAGGATAAGACATGGATAATGTCATCCTCTTGTTCCTGACCATTACTTTCTCGATTCCTGAGTAGCCTGACAATAGAAATAGAAACTCTTTTCTATCGTAGTATGGCCATACATTTCTCAGACTCACTCATCGAGGGGCCCAGTAATATCTTTCTACTAATGTGAGGGACAAATTCCATCTTGATCATTCATATTCCTCTGCATGAAAAACCACCAAGCCCGATCATAGCCTTTATCATCACCTGGTCAAAAGTGACTTTTAACTAGTTCAGAGCTTAGCAACTCTCATGTAGGAATCCATGATGACCTCAAGTCTAAGGGCATTATGATGTGGTTATACATGAGAAAAGTTCTTCTCTTGATCCATGTAGCTTTCTCATAGTGGGTCGGTCTAGCACCTTGTACTCTTACAAGTGCCTAAGACTTTGATTTGTATCTCCATATCTTATCAAAGTCATACTGGTCTTATTTCATCTTTACTCCCGCATAGATGACTGACCAAGGACATTTTAGGATAATCTTTATGATTTATCCAAGGATACAATTATCATAGTTAATATACAAATAATATGATAACATAATAAAAAAATTTTGTTAAAATAATAATGTTCAAAGTACAATGATTGGCCCTTGTGGCACAATTTCCAACACAACCAACCCTATTCCCATACAAATTTTCATAAGGAACCCATTGGAAATACCAAAACAACCAAATTCACATCACATTGACATGTTCCACATTGGCCACAACATATCAACACAATATCTTACACAAGTCTCAACATTGCAATCCTTCCCATTCCAAATTCCAAACCAATTCCATGGTTCCAATGACACAATATGACACCAATTTCACCACAATACACTAGGCAATTCATTCATTCCTAAATCACACTAAAATTAGGGAAAAATTCATAAATTCAAAAACTTAACCAATGACCATGACAGATATGTCAAAAAGAAGCTATTACTCACCTCTTCCTCTTTCTCAAGCTTGTTTCTTGATTCCTCAACTTTCAGATTTCCTCAAATACTTAAACACCTTCTTTTAAAAATCTAAAAACATAGAGAGGAAGCTCTCATCAAGCTAAACAACATTAAAGAAGATGATTTGAGCCAAAGAGATCATCTATAAAGCCAAAATCTCACCATTTACTTTCTCTTTCTTCCTTGAGCTAGACAAAAATGGAGAATGGGAGAGAGAAAAGATGAGATAAAGATGGAGCAGATTTTTGAGCTCCCAAGTCCCCCTTGGCCGACCTAAATGAGAAAGAGAGGGAAGAGTTTGTGTTAAATTTTTGACCATAATCCCATGGCTCACATGTTGCCAAGTGTTATGATCTTGAGCCTCTTTTTAACTCTTTCCATGCACATGCAAACATGGGATGTTTCCCTCTATAATACTTAAACCCAAGTTCTCTAACCCGGACCGGACCGGCCGAACCGGCCCGAAAACCGGCGACCCGGGCACTAAACCGGTCCGGGTCAAATTTTTTATTTTTTTTTAAATTTTATTTTTTTAAAAAAATTTTCCTTTAGAATTTCATACTATAAGCCTAAAATATTCTATTTCTCACCGGTTTGGTCCCGGTTTAGCTCCGGTTTGACTCCGGTCTGACCCACTGACCCTTGACCCAGTACCCCAACTGGTTCACTGACCGGTCCGGGTTTAATTACCTTGACTTAAACAATTGTCACACTTCTTAATCTCTTATGTTACTAATAAGTTCCTTCTTCAGTTGCTGACTATTTGGTCAGTAACTTTTCTTTTTCCCACTTCGCCCCTGACTATGGGAATTCCTGTCGAATCACCACTTAGCTCATTCTATCTTTCTATTACACCTTACCATGCCCCCTCCCTCTAACTTAATTCAATTTAGATATTAATCCACTAAAAATAGGGTTTAGGCACTGATTATAACATATTCAGATCACAATTTACATCATATTCTCCAAAAGTGTTTATTTAACAGTAATTACATTCACTTTTTAAGTCATTAGCCCTTAATCACATTTTGGAGCATTACATTTCTCCCTCCGTAAAATAAATTTGGCCCTCAAAATCTGTTACACCACTTGAGCCATAAACTCTGGATACCGTCTCTGCATATCCGCTTCTGCTTCCCATGTTTCTTCTCTCTGAGTCATTCCCTTCCATATCACCTTTACATATGGTATACTCTGGTTCCTGAGCTGTCGTTCTTCTCTATCAATAATTCAATCCAACTTTACTATATATGTGAAGTTGTCTTACAGTTTAACTTCTTCATATTCAACAATATGCGCTAGATCTAGTTGGTACTTCTTCAGTTGGGAAATATGAAACACGGCATGGAGCCGGCTCAATTTCAGGGGTAAGGCTACTCAGTGAGCAACAGGCTCGATTCTTGCAAGAATCTTAAATGGACCTATACACCTCAGGCTTAGCTTCTTCTGTTTGATGGCTCTCCTGACGTCGATAACTGGAGATACCCTAAAAAATGCATGATCACTAACCTCAAACTCTATAGGTCTTCTTCTTTTGTCAGTGTAGCTCTTCTATTGACTTTGAGCTGTAAGGAGCCTCTTACGAATGATTCAAATATGCTATGAGGTTTGATCAACAAGATCTGGCCTATACAACTTCCTCTCAGATAACTCTGTCTAGCATAAAGGTGATTGGCACTTCCTCCCATACAACGCTTCATACAGAGCCATCTGAATGCTCACATAATATTTATTGTCGTAGGCAAACTCAACTAATGGAAGAAAGTAGACCAATTCCCTTTAAAGTCAAGGATATATGCTCGCAACATGTCTTCCAGCATCTGAATGGTCCTCTTTAACTATCCATTAGTCTAAGGATGATAGGCCGAACTAAATCTTAACTTCATACCCAGGCCTCATGTAGAGCCCTCTAAAATCTTGAAGTGAAATGAGGATCTTTGTCATAAATGATATTCTTTAGTGTGCCATGGAGTCGCTGATAGAGCTTAATATTTATATATTTTTTTAATTAATCTTAGGCTTTTATGGGACTTAATTAAATATTTTAGGCATAATCAAGTGTTAAAATGAGATTTTAGTGAAAGAATAATTTGGGAACTAAAGTGGTTTAATTGTTATATTTTTAATTAATATTTTTTTATTCCAATTATTCTTTAATTGTGAACAAAAGATATTACCTTTGTGAATATAATTTTGTAGGTGATGATGTGGAACAACTTGAGTGGTTAAGATCAAAGATGTTATTTTGGAGCTTAATGAAGGACAAAAGTGGAACATCACAAGTGCAGAATTTATTTTCACATTTTTTCTAAGAGGAGGTTAAATGAGTAAGGGCCTTGTTTGGTGGTTGCCATTTTGTGTCTAATGTCAAAAGATATTTTTATCTCTTATCCAAACAAGGCACAACTTACTTTTAACCTAAAAACACTTAGATTGCAAAGAGAAAGAACGCAAGAGGCGGCTGTGAGAGTAATTGCTGGACCGAAATATATAATTGAAGATTTAGAATGTAGTTGAACTGAAATAAAAGGAAGAAAGGGAGAGCGGACCGATTGAGGACAGCTGGAATGAATTGAAGGAAAAGAGCTAGCCGAAATTGTTGACTCAAGGGAAGATGAGGTGATTGAAGAATAAAAGAATGAAAAGGAATAGAAGAAAAAAACTGTACACGTTGGAGAGGCTTCAACCGAACTTGTGGACCTATTTGAAGACTGAAGTTAGATGACTTAGACCGAATGAGAGTTATTGAAGGAAGGAAAAGCTGAACCGAATTGAAGAGAACAAAGAGAGCTACTAGACCGAATTAAATGAGAGAAAAGGGTTGACCACGTGAGTAAGGAGGAGAGCACCAAATGAATTAATAGAAGGGTTGTGGCTGGTGTGAAAGGGGGGGCTGTGCGTGAATGAAGGGGATCGAATGGAATAAAAGAGGAGAATGGTTGCAGCTGTGAGGAGGAGGCGTTGGAGAACATAGAGAAAAGTTGAGAGCCTCCATTTGGAGAATAGCATGGGTAGGTTGCTGCATATTATTTCCATGGCTAATCTCTTTTTCCTTCATCAAGCTTCATCCTCTTCTTCCATGAGTAGCTAAAGTGTTGGTGATTTCCTTGAGTTGGGTAATGGTTTGAGCTATTAAACTTCAATGGAATTCCTTAAGCTCTCTTTCTATTTCATAATTGTATGGCTTGGTAAAGTATGTGATTATGATTTAGATTATTCTATGCCAAGTGAATAAACTTGGTGGTTGAGCTAGGAGTTGATTAATTAAGCTTTGTATGATTCATATTAGGAGTAGGTTGAATTGTTTATTCCAACTTGGTTAAGTGGATTTAAATGATTAAACTGAATGCTTTGAACTTTTGTAATGGTAATTACAAGCTAGAATTGGAAGTTGATTACAAGCTAAATGAATTATTTGGTGATATTCATTTAATTGCTTTGGTAGAATGAATTAAATGATTATTGCAAGTATGGAGCTAGTGGTATCTTAGTTCCATCCTCTTGACTCATTATGGAATTCATATTATTAGCAAGTAAGGAAGACTAAAACCTTAACTCAAGGGAATCACATTCCATCATTATATTAGTTAATTGAATTTATCTTGTTATTAGTGTTAATTTCAATTCCTTTTGCTACTTTGTTTTAATAAGATGGATGTTTAAGGGTAGAATGTACTTGGGGTAAATTGTAATAAAGTTGAACTCTAAGGGTAAAGTTAAGTACTTGGGTCTAGTATAGGAACATTGACTACACAATGGGCATAATGCACTAATTTTAAAGATTACCAACTAAAGTAACTTGAGTTATTAAAGAACTTGATAAGTAATAACTTGTCCGTTTGTGAATACTAATTAATAGGATTTGATATCTACCCGGGACATCCATGAGACCACTTAGAAAATATTTTAAAAAGTTTTGAAAAATCCACTCAAGTGCAGGTTTGAATCCTGTATTAAAGTTGGGACTTCAACTATTTACAAATCAATGTTAGTCTCTAGTTTGTAGTCATTATACATTCAAATTCATCTAAAGGCTTAGGAAATTAAGGTGCTACAAGGTCGATGTTGTAATGTGAGATGAAATGATAGGGGTAGTGTGACTTTAACATTGTGTTTGGAAGGGGAGAAAAGTTGGGGGAGGAGAAAATATGGGGCAAAAAATTGTTAGTGCTATTATGATGGGTCTTAGGCTCAACCTAGCTATAATTAAATTATTAATTAGGGTTGTTTAGTAGATGCCAAAGGATCCTAAAATCTCAATGAATCTAAATTTCAAAGTTTTAAATTATTTCCTTGATTCTAGTAAATGTAATCTAAGTGATTCCAGGATTGCCAACTAACCTAGATACTAACCTATATGTACCGCCTACCATTACTTGAATAAATAAGACTTTAAGAGCACCAGATTGTTCATGCTACCAGAGCCATGACTAGATTTGGCATTGGTCTAAACTCGCCTAGCAAGATGGTGCCTTTCTCTCTGCAGCTCACAACGCCACTACAGCAATAGTGAACTAAGATGGGAGTCACTAAACACCATAAGACACAAATTCGGCAACGTTTACCATTCACAGATTGAATGGTCAAAATTACATACAATGGGCTAATGGTGTAACCCCATACCATATAAACAATCATTATAATTCAAAAACATTTAATTAAGATGAATTAGATACCAACGGCTAATAAAATTTCATTTTTAATTCCATCCTCAGGATGGGGTTTTTACAAATTTCTTTTGAAATTGATTTTACCTGGTCTCTTATTCACATTTTGAATATAACTACCTTGTGCAGTTAAATCACATTCATATATATCAGAGTGTACAACAAAATCCCGGCAACTCCCGAGTTTCATATATATACTAAGCTTTTACAATTTCCCATTTAGGAGATTACACAACCGTATCAAAATAATATTTATAGAATATAAAGTGATCCCCCAATCAAAATTCGATAACCAACATCCCAAAATCAAATGACCCTATAGAAGTTCTAGCCACCCTTGATCATCTCTTTTCCCTTGGAGCCACTTGCCCTGTCTGAAGGTTAGTCAATGGAAATAATGAGATTAAAAAGAATCCCAGTAGTAACAAATCACTTATACCATACATAATCAATGAGCATTCAATGACATCATTAAGCATCATAGTAGCACGAAACATAGCATACAAGCTATCACATATAAACATAATCACATAGTCACATCCCCCGTATCTCCACCACCCTGAAGGCACAATCCTCCCACCAGAACCATCGATGGGCCGTAGGTAGAGGATTTACAAATAGCCTTTCAGATTTCACATATAGCCTTATGGCTTCCACATAGTCACATCCACCATATCTCCACTACCCTGAAGGCACGATTATGCCATTGGAACCACCAGTGGGCCGTAAGTAAAGACTTATGAATAATGATAAATCAAACATACAATGCATCATATATAGTATAAGGAAAAGCGTCACTAACTCGTTCTTTCTTGGTATGCTCTGGCACCGATTGCTCACGATCAGAGCAAATATCAAGCCTTATAAACCAAATCAAGGACTATGGATTAATCTCTATTCCAAATTCTTACATTCTTAACACTTAAAGTTGGTTATCATTTGAAATCTTTAGGTGGCTACTAGAAGCCTAAATATATGCCTACAGGGTCGGGAAAAATTTGACCAAAACCCCCTCTCGAAAGTGAAAACAGTGATTTTAACTCATGCACTTGATTGATAGATGACTCACTCTATTACTGAGATAACTTGCACTCGAGTGAGAATGGCTCACTCGTGAGAGTGCTTGACCGAGAGCAACAATAGAGATAGAAAATGATCACTACACTCGAGTCCTAAACTGAACACTCGAGTGGTAGCCACATACTCACCCGAGTCCTGCCAAGTGAGGCATAGAAAGTGACTTCCTGAGAGCAATGGAGACCTTAAAATTGGGAGTGCATTCAAGCAACAACTCAAGCACTCAAGTGATGCATAATACTTGTGAGTGCTGACACAAACTCTTGGAAAATAGACTGCAAGTGTCAATCCGAGACACGGAGTGAGACAAGAAGCACTCAAGTGAGGACCCATATCACCAGCAAGTAAGACAATGCACTTCTGCTTTCTTTGCGAGGGAGTGCCACTGAACTAAAGAAAAAGAGGAAATATAATGTTGCACTTGAGTGAGACCCCAGAGCACTCGAGTGAGGCTTTATCAGAAGCCAAAACAAAGTAGAGTTTTCTTTGACAAAATTTTCCAAACCTTAAACAATATGCTTCTAATAGTCCCAAAATACTTATTCAATACTACTCCTACACAATTTTATATAAGGAACCCAATGGAAACCCCAAAACATCCAAAATCACATTATAACAAACAAGTTTTTGCTTTAGACACCATATTTCCATACGTTACCAAATTGCATAAAATCTCCTTCCAAAGTTCTAATAAATTCTATTGTTCTAATGACCTAACATGATACGAATTCCACCACAATTCACTAGGCAATTAATTCATTCCAACATGACTCAAAAATTAGGGCAAAATCCAAAAGTTACAAAACTAACCAATGATCATAATGGATATGTCAAAATGAAACACATACTCACCTCTTCCTCTTCCTTAAGCTAGTTTCTTGATTCCACTACTTTCAAATTTCTTCAATCACTCAAACACCTTTTGTAAATCTAAAACAATAGCAATGAAGCACTCATCACCATGAACAACATTAAAGAAGATGAATTGAGCATTGAAAGACAAATCCTTATTTAAAACTTGAGCTCTTCCTTTCTCTTTCCTCTTGAGCTTGGACAAAAATGGAAGTTTATGAGAGAGAATGATGATGATGAAGTAGATTTTTGGCTCCCCCACAGTCCACTTAGCCGACTTAAGGGAGAGGGAGAGAGGGAAAGAGGTTTGAACTTTTGACCTTAATTAAAGGCTCTCATGTTGCCACTTGTCAAGATTTTGCACATCTCCCATGAGTTCACATAAGCACCCACACCTACAATCCCATTCTCTTGCTCATTAAATCCTAACCATTGATCTCTAAATTACCAATGAGTTTTCTCTTCGGTAATTGACCATTTAGTTGGTAATTTTCCTTTTTCCCATTTTACCCCTGATTATGGCAAATTTTACCGAATCACCATTAAACACCTTTGTATCATTTTATTCTTCATTCATACGCCCTCCCTTACCCCTAGGGTTCATTTCAAGCTTTATCACATAATTAAGCTCAAATGCAGGGTTTAGGCACTGGTTGAAACATATTTATATTGGATTTCACGTCAAACTTTTCAAAAGAGGTTATGCAACAATAATTACATTCACTTTTGAAGTTATTAGCCCTTAATCCCATTTTTGGGTTTTTACAATTCTCTGCCCAAAAAAAAAATCATCCTCTAAATTTGTTACACAACTTGAGCCATAAACTTTGGATAATGCCTACGCATATCTTCTTCAGCTTCTCAAGTCACTTCTCTCAACATCATAACCTTCGGTGTCTGCGCAACTGTTCTTCTTGATCAATGATTAGCTTTGGCTCCACCACATAAGTGAAGTTAGACAATATCTTCTAATTCATCCAAGTAGGATCCTTCGTCTAGCAGAAACAATTAGAGGGTTTAAATTGATTCTTTTTGGAGAATTAGATAATCTTCCCAAACAGGCCTTTTATTTGGTAGGTAATATCGATAAAGCTACTGCGAAGGCTACAAACTTAGAAATGGAGAGTAAATTGAAGAAATAACCTTAAATCTTTATGTACTAACCCCAAATCGAATTGTTTGGGATTCAAGTTGTCTTGCAATTTGACTTTTCATACTCAATAATGTAAGATGGATTTGGTTGTTACTTTTTTAGTTAGAAAATGTGAAACACGTCGTGGAGTCTGGTCAAGTTTGGGGGTAGGGCTATTCGATAAGCAACAGGGCCAATTCTCACAAGAATCTTAAAAGGACCCATATACCTCGAGCTTAGCTTCTTTCACTTGATAGCTCTCCCAATACTAGTAACTGGAGATCCCTCAGAAACACTTGGTCACTAACCTTAAACTCTAGAGGCCTTCTCCTTTAGTCAGGTAGCTTTTCTGTCGACTCTGCGCTACAAGAAGCCTCTTTCGAATGATTTGAATATGTGCTAAGGTTTGATTAGCAAGTTCTAGCCCATACAACTTTCTCTTAGATAACTCATTCCAGCACAAGGGTGATTAGCACTTTCTCCCATACAATGCTTCATAAAGAGCCATTTGGATGGTTACATGATAGCTATTATTATAGGCAAATTTAGCAAGTAGGAGAATGTAATCCCAGTTCCCTTAAAAGTTGAGGACACAACCTCGCAGCATATCGTCCAACGTCTGAATAGTCCTCTCTGACTATCCCTTTGTCTGACGATGATAGGCTATATTAAACCTCAACTGAGTACCCAAAGCCTCATGTAAGGCCCTCCAAAATCTTGAAGTGAATCGGGGATCTCGGTCGAAAATAATATTCTTTGGTATACCATAAAGCTTCACATCTCTCGTATATAAATCTTTACCAGTTTATCAGGAGAGTAACTAGCATTGATCGGTATGAAGTAAGCCGAATTTGTTAACTGGTCAACAATCACCCAATCACATCATAGTTCCTGATCCTAGGCAATCCCATAACAAGGTCTATGGTCACACTTTCCTATTTCCATTCCTGAATCTCAGCACTCTGCGACAAACTTGGTGGTCTCTAGTGCTCGATCTTTATCCTCTGGCAATTAAGACACCATGCCACATATTTTGTCACATCACTCTTTAATCCTGGCCATCAATATCAAATTTCAAATTATGATACATTTTGGTCATACCGAGGTAAAGAGTATATCAGCTCTTATATACCTTATCAAGAATATTTTGCCTCAACTCCGCCTTAGGTGGTACACAAATTCTCTTATGATAACGAACGAATCCACTAGGCAACAAATCATAGTCCTGAGCTTCTCCCTATTCAATTCTAGTTTGAATTCCATGTACTCGATCATCTTGCCTCTAAGCTTCTTCGATTTCAGCTCTCAAACCACTTTCCCCATCGGAAACACTGTAATTAGCAGAGATGATCTGGTTTGAAAAATTCAAATCTCAAAAATCTTCTATCTACTCCCCCTTCTGTATCTCATTGCTGCCACAAGCACCGTCTTCTAACTAAGAGCATTCGCAACTACATTTGCCTTACCTAGATGGTATTTGATTTCTAGGTATTAGTCTTTTAGTAACTCCATCCAATGATGTTGTCTCATATTTAACTCTTCCTGGTCATACAAATACTTAAGACTCTTGAGGTCGCAGTACAGTTCTACTGTCACACTATAAAAATAATGCCACAAATTTTTAAAGCAAACACAATTGCCGTAAGCTCCAGATCATAGGTGGGATAATTCATTTCATGAGGTTTGAGTTATCAAGAGGCATAGGCCTCCACACATCCTTGTTGCATAAGGACACACTGTAATCCTTGCTTACTCATAACTGTATACAACATAAGTCAAGCTCGGATCAGGTATAATCAATACAGGTGCCGTAATCAACCTCTCTTTTAGCTCCATAAAGCAATTTTCACAACGCTCATCCTACATAAATGGCTAATCCTTCCTGGTGATCTTGGTCATCAAGAGGCAATACAAGTGAAATTTTGGATGAATCTCCGGTAGTAACCAGCATGACCCAGAAAACTGTGTATCTCGGTAACAGTTTCTGGGCTCTTCCAGTCCAGTACTGCTAATACCTTACTGTGATCCACCTAGACCCCTTCTTGCGAGATAACATGGCCTAGGAATTTTACTTCTGATAACCAAAACTTGCATTTACTTAATTTGGCATAGAGCTTCTTCTCACGCAATATATTCAACATAATCCTTAACTGACGCTTATGTTCCTCCCTACTTTGGGAGTATATCAGAATATCATTAATAAACACAATAACGAACTGATCTAAATACTGTCAAAAGACATAGTTCATGTAATCCATTAATGCCGCAGGTGCATTGGTTAGCCTAAAAGGCATCACTAGAAACTCATAATGCCCATATCTTGTCCTAAAAGCAGTCTTTGGTACATCCTCTACTTTTACACTTAGCTGATGATATCCTGACCTTAAATCAATCTTCAAAAATACACACGAACTAGATAATTGATCTAAAAGGTCATCGATTCTTGAAAGAGGGTACTTAGTTTTTACGATAATCTTATTCAACTCTTTATAGTCAACACACAAGCATAGACTCCCATCTCTCTTTTAAACAAATAATACTGGAGCTCCCTAAGGTGACACACTGGGTCTAATGAACCCTTTCTCAAGCAAGTCTTTAATCTGCTTCTTTAACTCCACCATTTTATTTGGGGCCATATGGTATGGGCCTTTTGATATCGAACTAGCTCCAGGCGTAATCTCGATTGGGAACTAAACTTCCCTTTCAGGAGGCAATCTACTAAGATCATCTAAAAATACATTAGGGAATTCATTTACCATGGGTATACTACTCAAAATTTCTTCTGTCTTTCCTTTCACGGAAAAGAACACCATATACCCTTAGCAACCCTTCTTTAAATATTTCTCAGCTCTGGCCATTGAAAGGAAATTCAAGCTGGCACTTACATCATCGACATTTCACAAAGCAGGATACATAATCCTTTTGTTCCTATAATCAAGTAACACATTATTTGTCGTTAACCAATCAAAACCCAAAATGACTTCCAATTGATATAACAACAGACAAATCAAATCCATAGTGGTCTTAAGCCTTTCCACAGTTATGAAACAATTTAAACAGGCTTTCGTAGTTACAGCCTTGACATCTATCGGCGTCGATACCACAAAATCAAATGGAAATCTATGCACATACAATCCTAAGCGTCTCACACAATCATAAGTAATGAAGGAGTGGCTTGCACCTGAATCAAATAATGCTTGTAACCAGTTACCATTAAGAAGGACTTTACCTTGTATCAAATCAGGGGACTTCCGAGCTTCCTCATGGGTTATGGCAAATACCCTGCCCTTAGTCCTTGGTCTTTGCTCTGCCTGCGGCCACCGACAATGTCTAGAAATATGCCCCAGTTGCTTACAATTGAAACAAATTACTTGGCGCTGACAGTTTCTGCAATAATATGGTTTATCACAACAAGGACATACCTATTTTATCGTGAATTTTTTAGGCTTACAATCTTTAGATTGGTAGGGCTTTTTACCACTACCCTTAGACAAAGAGGATCTTTGACCCTTCAGGTTCTGGGAAGTATTACCCTTACTGGGTTCACTACGACTACCAATACCATTAGCCGGATATAAATCTCTCAAGTTGTTCTCGGTGATTCTATATTTTTCCACCCTTTGTTAAACTCGGTGAACTGGTGGGTAGCTAACCTCTTTATCAATTCCCTCCTCAACCTACAAATAAAGCATGCCTGCACTTTATTCCTCATCATCTATTTTCCATAGATAAGAGGAATATCTAGATAGCCAGATAAAATGAGATAAATAATCATCAAAAGCCTCTGAATCACTCTACTTGATGGATAAAAACTCAATCTCCTTCTCGATCCCCACCAACTTAGGAAAGTATTTTTCATTAAACTGTTGGTGGAACAACTCCCAAATCAGTGGGACATTTATATTCCGCAATGTTAGAGCGATGTTCCTCCACCAATGATCCACATTCCTGTCTAGCTTGTATATTGCCAACCGTGCCTTCACCTCTGTCCGGCACTCAAGGACTTCAAAGATTTTTCTAACCTATTTAACCAGTCTTCGGCTGCTTGGGGATCGAATCTCCCTATGAATACCAGAGGTAAGTGTTTGCAAAACTTTGAGACCTAGTATTACAGATCTCTCTCTTATCTAACTGGAACCCCATGTATCTCTTGGTTTGGTTCAATGAGGAGGTGACTCTAGTGGTCGTGCCGACCTTTCTACAGTTTCCTCTCTTCGAGTCTTCTCATGGGTCTCCTCCTGTATGGACTAACCCCGTCCCTTATTATATCTTGCCTTTTCTATTCTGAGCTCTTCTCTCAGCTCAGTAATCATATCCCTATGATCTCTAATCAGACCCATCATTTCCTGCATAGGATCTGGTGGATTATCGTTGACCACCTCCACCTCTGGTTCTACTTGTTGTACAATGGGGTAACCCTTTGTTCTCTTCATTCTATAAATAGCTTACCACATCAATATCACAAATAGGTACACACATATGTCCACAAATCTCATATATATATATATTCACAACACAAATATATCACAGATCATCTTCTACCACTAAGGCCTAACTAAGGGAGCTATCCTAGCAATTTCTTCCCTAAATAGGAACTACAACTCTGGTACCACAAATGTAACTCCCTACCATATAAACAGTATTTATAATTCAAAAATACGTAATTAAGATGAATTAGAGACCAACTGCTAATAAAATTTCATTTTTAATCTTATCCTCAAGATGGGGTTTTTACAAATTTCTTTCCAAATCGGTTTACATATATCATCAACATATATTTGCACAATTAATGTATCATCACATTTTCATTTTGTAAAAAGTGTTGTATCAACTTTTCCTCTTACAAAACCTTGATCAATGAGAAATTTACTGAGCCTTTCGTACCATACTCTAGGAGCTTGTTTTAAACCATATAAAGCCTTTTTGAGTTTGAAAACATGGTCAGGTTTGGTTACATCTTTGAAACTTGGAGGTTGATCTACATATACTTCTTCCATGATGTAGCCATTTAGAAATGCACTCTTTACATCCATTTGATAGAGTTTGAATCCTTTAATGCATGCAAAGTCTAAGAGTACTTGTATAGCTTCTAATCTAGCCACTGGAGCATACGTTTCATCTTAATCAATTCCTTCTTCATGATTATAGCCTTTGGCCACTAATCTTGCCTTGTTTTTGACAATAATTGTGGATTCATCAAGTTTGTTCTTGAATACCTATTTAGTGCCAATAATCAGATGATCCTTAGGCTGCGGTACCAAATCCCAAACTTGATTTCTTTCAAATTGGTTTATTTCTTCTTGCATTGCTATAACCTAATCATTGTCCGATAGGGCTTCGTCAATGTTAGAAGGTTCAATCTCAGAAATGAATGCAGAAAAACTAACTTCATTGAAAATTTTATTTCTAGTTTTGATTCCTTCATTCACATCTCCTATGACTTGATCTAGGGGATAACTCTTATTGTATTTTTAGGCTTTAGGTTGTCCTAGCGACTGATCTTCTTCCTTGGTTTGATCAACTTCTGGAATAAGAGATTTAGAAATAGATTGATCATTTTCTTGATTTAAAACAACTTCCTGCTCATCATCAATGGTTTTGTCAGAGGATTCAAATTCATCAAATACAACATGAATTGATTCTTCAACAACACATGTTCTTTTATTGAAAATTCTATATTCTTTACTTCGGTTAGAATAGCCTAGGAAAATTCCTTCATCCGTTCTAGAATCAAATTTTCCTAAGTTATCTTTACCATTATAATGAATAAAACACTTATAACCGAAGATGTGTAAATGAGCAAGGTTTGACTTCCTTCCTTTGTATAGTTCGTATGGTGTCTTTCCAAGCTTTGTTCTAATGTAGGCTGTATTTGAAATATAGTATGCTGTGCTCATTGCATCAGCCCAGAAAACTTGAGATACGTCCTTTTCATTCAGCATTGCTCTAGCCATTTCAGTGAGTACTCTATTCTTACGTTCCACGACTCCATTTTGTTGAGATGTCCTTGGAGCAGAGAAATTGTGATCCATGCCATTAGTATCACAATATTCTTCAAAGGCTTGATTTTCAAATTCTCTACCGTGATCTATCCTAATACCTGCAATGGACATACCTTTCTCATTTTGCACTTTCTTGGCAAAAACAATGAATTCTGCAAAGGTTAATCCTTTGATGACAGAAAAATAGTCCATATAAATCTAGAGAAATCATCAACAATGACCAATGAATATAAGTTACCACCAAGTCTTTTAACTCCTATTGGACCAACTAAATTTATGTGTAGTAATTGAAGTGGTCGATTTGTTGTAATTTCATTTTTTGATTTGAAAAATGATTTAGTTTGTTTACCCTTTTGACATGCGTCACAAATCAAATTGTTTTAAAACTTATTTTGGGTAATGCAAGAACTAAATCCTTTTTAAGTAGTTTGCCTAGTTGGTGCATATTGACATGAGCTAGTCTCTTATGCCATAACCAAATTTCATCGGCATTACTCAGAAAACAATTTTCAGAATCACTTCTATTGATATCAATTGTATAGTAGTTACCTTCCCTTTTTGCTCTGAGCTTTGCCTTGATATTTTTCTTATCAAGTTGTAAGTCTTTCTTGTTGATAATTAGACATTCCACTGAATAAAATATTATCCACTTGTCTTTATCTGCTCTTTGACTTACGCTCAGCAAATTATGACACAAGCCTTTAACGTAATCTACATCTTTGACTTGTATTCCTTTGTCGTTTTTGATTTCACCAATTCCTGCTATCTTTCCAGATTGATTTCCTCCAAATTTTACCTTTCCACCTTCCTTAGGTTGTAATGTGGTAAAACTTTCAAAATCATGGATCATATGTCTAGAGCATCCACTGTCTATGTACCATTTATTATTTTTCGATGCTTTAAGACATATCTATAATCAAGTACGATTAAGTCTTAGGTACCCACATCTTTTTGGGTCCTTTTGGGTTAGTACAAAAGTTTTTCGGAACATATGAACCTTTAGGTACCCATTTGTAGGTTCCTATCATTCCTTTCTTCTTTTGAATGCATGATGAAGTATAATGTCCTTTTCAATTACAATAATTACAATATGTAAAAGGATTTGATGTATGCACTGAATATTGAAAATAATTCAAGTATGATTTACCTCCAGCTTTCTTTCTTCCTTTCTTTTTATCTGATTTTAGATCATATCCAATTCCAGATCGGTCATTCACAAAACGTTGAGCTTTTAAATTCACATTTAGCATCTCACTTCCTTTAGTGAATTTTTAAAGATTTTTAGTGAGATCAACATTTTTCTTTTTCAAAGAAGAACAGTTTTCACATTATTTCTCTAAATTCTCTTTTAGTTATATTTCAAGAACTTTGTTTTTCTTTTTGAAAACAACTAGTTCTTTAACTACTTTGATGAATTCAAAATGTAAAGCATTATATTCAGAAAGTAATTCATCATAGGTGGGATCAGAATCAGTTACCTCTTCTTCTGTTTCTTCTTGAGCAACTAGACAGATATTGGCTACTTCCTCTTCATCTTGTTGTAGAATTTGCCTTTTCTCTTTTCTTTATTCTTCTGAATCAGTTCTTGACATTCTGATTTGAAATATCTTGGCTTTCCTCATTCATAGCAGATAATGTGTTCTTTATTGGTTGTTCCTCCTTTTTGAAAGTTTTTGAATCCTTAGCCTTTCTTGTAAAACTTTCTGAATCATTTTATGATTAAACCCATTTCGTCATCGTCAAGCTCTTCATCTTCATCTTGTTCATCTTCTTTTGCTTTCAATGCTAGACCTCTTTTCTTCTTGTCGCCAATATCATCTAGTTCTCGTTTGAACTTTAACTTACTTTCATATTCAGAAAGGCTTCTGAATAGAGAAGCAACTGATCACATTGATTCATCTTTTGCTTCCTCAATTGTAGTGACATTTGCCTCCTAGTCTTTAGAAAGAATATTCAAAATCTTTCATACTTGGGTATGTTGATCATTGACTTTTCCATGTACTGTAAGTTGGTTAACAAGGTGAGTATATCTAAGTTCAAATTCAGCAATTGACTCACCTGATTTCATTCGAAGTAAATCAAACTCAGTAACCAGAGTATTGATCCGGTTTTCTTTTATTCCCGAAGTCCCTTTGTGGGCTAATTCCAAGGCTTCCCACATTTCTTTAGCTGTTGGAAGTGTGCAGATTCTGAAGTACTCATTTTGACTCAAGGCACTTTGAATCATCAGAATTGCTTTGCTGTTGAGTGTGATGAGTCTCTTGTCATTCTCATTATATTATACTGGTGTCTTGGGAACTCTCTGTGAATCTACAATCTTTTCAGGTTTGATAGTTCCACTCTCAATCACATCCCATAGCCCATATTCAGTAGCCATTACGAAGACTCTGAACTTTGCTTTCCAGAATGAGAAGTGTTTGCCATTGAAACCTGGAGGTCTTGTGATAGAAGCTCTGTCGGGAAGAATTCCTTCACCCATACTTGCCATTGGATACTTCTTAGGCTATTAAACCTTAACAAGAAGACCTACGCTCTGATACCAAATGTTAGTGCAAGCTTTTCACCAAAGAGGGGGTGAATTGGGTGATACCAGAAAAAGCGTTGCAAATAAGAAAATTGACAAAATATTTAAAGTAATTGACAGTAAAGAGAAATATCACCGAAGTGTACACCGGGAGTTATACTGGTTCGGCCATAACCACTTTGACCTACGTCTAGTCCTTAGAGCGTCTTTGAGAGTTTTACTATATTCTCCATGATTCAGTGGGTTCTTGGCACCTCAGTACACAACAAGTTCCTATACTTGGACACTCGCTCCCCCTTACACGTTGCAATCAAATCTGCAACTCAAGGTTCCACTACCTTAAGTTGTCTCAATAACAAATATTGATTTTGTAATGAAAAACTCTCTCACAGAGCAAATATATAATCTCTGAAGTATAAATGAATGACTATATGAAAACAAAGTACTAAGAGTGTGTTGATCAGTGTAATCTTAGCTTATGACTTATTTTCTTCTCTTTGAATGCTCCATATATATAGATGATTTGTAGTGTCTATTGGAATCAATTTCAAACTTCTCCTCTAGAGTCACACAGCAACGGTTGACTATTCTTTGTATTTGAAAACTATCCGTTGGCGGTAGGTAGCGATAGGTGAACGTTCGGACTTTTATTTGACTTCTCAAATCTGTCATACTCTTTCATTGTTTCTCTGCAAATGTACTTAGAATACTAATACAATGAAGAGTTAATCATATAGAAAACAAATCAAGGATATTCGATGAAAATATAATTTCCTGACTGCCTTACTCGAGTGGCTACTCGAGTGATCAAGTTTGTTACTCGAGTGGTCCCTCGAGTAAACCTGTCAAGAATATGGCAGTGAGCAAATCAACATTTTATAACAGATATCACTCGGGTAAGACACGGAGTGATATATTACAAACCTTGAGAATACATGATTACTCGAGTGGCTACTCGAGTGGCCATGACTTTACCTTCACAGATTACTCAGGTGATCACTGTGGTAAACTTCTTACTCGAGTAGCTACTCGAGTTCCTGTCATGTTTCTTTATACCTTACTCGAGTGCTCCCTCGAGTGGCTTTTAAATAACCCGACAGATTACTCAATTATACCCTCAAGTAATGGGATCAAATTCTTGGCCGAGAGTTTGCTATCTGGTTACTTGAGTGGCTACTCGAGTGGTACTTCAAATAACTCTGCCGATTACTCGGGTGGTCCCTCGAGTAATGCTATTTTCTCACTGATTACTCGAGGGCTACTCGAGTAATATGCTGCATTTCTTGGCCGAGAGTCACTGGAAGATTTTGGACCTGGTTACTCGAGTGGCTACTTGAGTGATGCCTGTGAAAATCTTGTTACTCGAGTAGCTACTCGAGTAATGGTCTATATAACTTTGCAGATTACCCAACTGGTCCCTCGAGTAACTACATTCAAAATTTGGTAGTGCCTCACTTGATGAAATTCTATTTGCTTACTCGAGTGGCTACTCGAGTAAGGGCTTTTGTTACCTGAGTGGCGACTTGAGTAAGCCTTCTTAAAAATTGTTGATTACTTCTAGTGCTGACTCTAAGTGATGCTATGCTACTTTGTTCAAATCCATTTGTTTGTTATCAAATCCTTCCATATTATTAATCCACTCTTTGTTATCATCAAAACATATGAGATCTAACAAAGACTACCTTTGAGGTTTTTCCTTTGCTCTTTCTCTCAGGTCTTCTTCATTACTCCAGTGCTTACTTCAAGTAATCCTTTTCCATTTATTTACTTTGTTCAAATTCATTTGTTATCATATCCTCTTTTATTATTAGTCCAATCTTTGTTATCATCAAAACATATGGGATCTAACATTCTCCCCCTTTTTGATGATGACAAAACTTGGTGATTTTGAACAAAGTTTTTAAATTTGAGTTTTCAAACATATGCTTCTTAAATACATTTCATATGAATTTTTTTGTTCAATTTAACCTTGAAAACTCCTTTGAAATAGCTTATTAAAGATCTTTTCAAAATTTTTTTCTTATTTACTTGTTCACCTTGCATACACAATCAAAAACTCATAGTCCCACAATGTAATATAACTTCAATGAAATTTAACTTTAAAGGCATAAAGGAACAAATTGCATAAAGAAGAATTTAATACATAATCAAACTTAGAATTCAAAGTTAAAAATGCCCCTTAAAGCCCCGTACACCCATATCCCAATACATTACACCCAGCTATTCATTACAAAATCACTCAGGCTCTTCTCCCCCTTTTTGTCTTCATCACAAAGGTGGAATCAATTATGAGGAGGAGTAGGTGGCTTGGCTGTTGAGATAGGAGTGATAGGAAATGCCAATGATTCATATGAACCATCTGAACTTGAAGGATCTGAAGATGATGGTTCAGGGTTAGGAAGGTTCACTGGGGTGTTTGAAGATCCTCTGGAGGATTCACTGGAGATGAAGGGTAAGGAACTAGAGAAGTAATTTCTACTTCCTCTGTAGCAACCAGAGAAGATACAAGCACCTCCTCAGTGCATGTAGGTGAGGCAATGGGAGTAGATATGGGCTCTGGCTGAACAGGCTGAGGTGGATCATTAGTAGTGATGTGGATTGGCTCGGATATGTCCGGGTCAGGCATAGAGAACAAGATCTCATAGGGTTTATGCTCAGTAGGTATAGAGGGTCCAGGTTCAGAGATAGGTATGGGCTCAGGAATAACAGAATGACCAGGAATAGGAGAGTCAGATGCCATAGCATCAAGTCTAGTAATAATGGATCTCAGAAGCTTACCTTGGGCACATTGTTCAGCTAACAACTCTTCATGCCTCTTATCCATCATCTCCACAAGTTGTCTCATCTTCTCGTTCATATAGGTTACCAACTCTGCATTGGTATTCAAAATGTCGATATGAAAACTCTTTAGAATGTTCTCTATGAATGTTTGCATTGCGTCACTAAGAAAGATAGAGAAGATGTGTTGGCTGGAGTAGAAGACTGTGTGTCATCCATTCGACTAGTTGAGTATCAGTCTTCTTCTTCTTGGGACTTCCTTCTAGAGGAGTCTTCAGAGGAATCTCAATATTCAACTTTCCAATTTGATTCCTCCCAACCGGTGCTATCCTCTCAATTGGCTCCTTACTCTCCAAGTGTAATATCCCAAATTGTAATTAAGGGCTAATGGCTTCAAAGTGATGTAATTAATGATAATTAAGCACTTTTGAAGTATATGTTGTGCAATGTGATATAAAGGTGCTTAGTGATGATTTATTAAGCATTGTGACAATCAGGGGCAAAACGGTAAATTTACCGACCGATTGGTCAATTACCGAAGAGAAAACTCCCTGGTAATCAAGATCAATGGTTAGGATTGATTATTATGAGATCAAGGAGGTGGAATTGTGTGTGTTCATGTTCAAGTAAGTCCAAGGAAGATGCCTCAAGATTTTGACACTTGGCATCATCTCACACCCCTTTGACAAGTCAACAATTGCAACTCTCTTTTTTTCTCTCTTCCCTCCCATTCTTTTAGGTCGGCAAATGGTCTTAGTAGAGACCAAAAATCTGATATATCTTCATTCATCATCATCATCATCATCATCATCTCATCTCTCCTCTCACCTTCATTTTCGTCTCAAGTTTGAAGGAAAGAGAAAGAAGAAGGCTCAAGTTAGGTGAGGATTTGTTCTTGTATGCTCAATTCACCTTCATTAATATTGTTCATGGTGTTGAGGGCTTCATGGTTATGGTTTTAGGTTTTTGAAAGGTGGTGTTTGAGAACTTGAGAAAAATTGAAAGTTGGAGAAACAAGGAAGTTGCTTTGGGAAGAAGAAGAGATAAGAATTTAACACATTTTGAGCTAAGTTTTGTAACCATTGATCAAGTTTTGAGAATTTCGAATTTTTGCCCTGATTTTCAAATGATTTTGGTTTGGAAGAATTGCATTGTGTGATATGTTGGAATAGGTGTCATAGTGTGTCCTTGAGCATTTGAAATTGGTTTGGAATGTTGGTTTGGATTGGTTTGTAATATGGTGGTTTGATTGAGTTCTTGGTAAGACATGTGATGGTCATTGTGTAACATGTCAATGGAGGTTGAATTGGGTTGTTTTGATTATTTCAATGGATTCCTTGTGCAAATTTATGTGGGAATGGTATTTGATATGAATTTGGGAACCATTGGAAGCATTGGTGCAAAAATGGAAATGTTGTCCATTGAAAGTTTATTCTGGGCAGCCAGGTTGTCTGGATGTTTTAAATAGGCAAATGGTGTCTAAAAATTCTGAAACTTTCCAGATTTAAAGTTCACATTCCAAGATTCAAAACGAACATAAATTTTGTGTCATTTCATTTTTTGAGCTAAGAGCAATGACTGTCCAACGTTTGGGCTTAAAACTGGAATCTGTTTTGGAGTGGTGATGAATTTCATGTAATTCTGTACTTCTGTGGTGATTCCCAGTAATGGCCAATATTTTTCCTAGGAAGAGGACTTAAAGATCTTTCATTTGGCTTTGGGATGACCTCATTTTGATTTTTCTAGAATTAGTTATGATTTTTCAAAGTTTCCTTGGCTGCAGCAGAAAATTCTGGCTCCAGCACAAAACTTTCTGTGTGTGTCCTGGCCGCAGCCAGAAATTCTTGGCTGCAGCCAAAATGTTTCTGTGACGTTTTTAGCCATTTTTGGCTGCAGCCAGAACCCAATTTTCAGCACTTTGTGAGTTTGCAAAGCAATTTCCAACCTAGAATTCTCCAATCCTTTTAGGTTCTCTTTGAGTTTGTTATAACCATTTAAGGGACTCATATGGAACCTATTCTAAGTGTTTGAAAGTAGGAATTGGGGGTAGGAAATTAATCCACCATTTTTTATTTTTGTTTATAGGCTTTGATATTTACCGCCCTCGTGAGCCAACTGTGCCAGCGAACGTCAGAAAGGAACGAGGTAGTAACTTTTCTTTCATACCATATGTGATGCATTGTATGTGTGTATTATCATTGATTTGTGATAAACTCGTATGCTGCGACATTGTGAATATGTGTAAACACCGTCATACCAATAGTCCCTGAGTAGCTAACAACAGATCAGGCAAGGGTTGTATGCCTTCCCGGCGGAGAAAGGGGATGAGGATGAGGTGTGATATGTGTGATTATGTGAAAAGCCGAAAGGCTATTTGTGAAGGCCGACGGGACGATTGTGAAAGCCAGATAGCTATATGAGCTATAAGGCTATGTGTATGCACTGCCACGCCAATAGTCCCTGAGTAGCTAACAACGGTTCGGGTTAGGACAGTGTGCCTTCCCGGTGGAGAAAGTGGATGAGGGTGGAGTGTGATTTGTGCTGCTGCTGTATGATGATTTGCTTACATGCTGTGTGCTTATGTGTGGTATAAATGTTTTGTTACTACTGGGATTCTTTTGAATCTCATTCTTTCCTTTAACTAACCTTTCAGACAGGGCGAGTGGCTCTAAGGAGAAGCGTACGACCCGGAGCAGTTAGAACCCTATAGGGACATTTACTTTTGGATGTGTTGGTTAAACCTGTTGGACAGGGATCTTGTAAATTATTTTTGGGCTGTATTTAGTAACAGAATATAGTTGTGTAATCCCCTATATGGGAATTGTAAACTTTCTAGTGGATGAACGGAACCCGAGGGTTGCCGGGATTGCTATTAGATATTCTGATATGAATGAACGTAAATTAACTGCACAGTTGATTATATTCGATAATTGAACTTGAGACCGAAATAGGAAAGAAGTTTTGAAAATTTTGTAAAGTCCCACTATAAGAGGGAGTTTTAAATGAGTTTTAAACTATTCGACGGTCTCTAAACCAATTTAATTATGTGATATCGAATTATAATTACGCTAATTAAGGCAGGGGTTACATTTTGGTATCAAAGCTGTAGTTCCTGGCAAGGGTAGAGGTTGCTAGGATAGACCCCTTAGTTGGTTATAGCGATAGAGGATTATCTGTGAATGATTGTTGTGTATGCACATGTATGTTTTATTGACATGGATATATATATGAGTTTTGTGACTATATGTGCATACTATCTCTGCTAAATTAATGGGGCAAGTTGTTTGTAAAATGAAGAAAACTAGAGGACGCCCCAATATTCCGCGTGTAGACCCAGATGTGGAGGTCGTCAAGGATAACCCACCAGATGCAATGTAGGAATTAATGGGTCTAATCAAAGATCAGCGGGATATGATAACTGAGCTGAGAGAAGAGCTCAGAGCAGAGAAAGCAAAGAATAAAGAGGACCCGGTTCAATCCACTCCGGTGGAAACTCAAGAAGAAACCGTCATGAGGGCACTGCTGAAGGGTCAGCACGACCCCTGGAGTCCCCACCTCACATTGTCCCAAATCAAGAATCACATGGGATGCCAGTTAAGGAGGAAAGGGACCTTCAGTTTTGGGTCACAAGATTCTGTAAACATCTGCCTCCGGTGTTCAGAGGGAGGTTTGACCCTCAAGCAGCCGAAGATTGGATGAACAGGCTGGAGAAAATATTTGAGGTCCTTGGGTGCTCGGATGAGGTGAAGCCACGCCTGGCAGTCTACAAGCTCGAGGGTGATGCGGACCGTTGGTGGAGAAATATCTCTCTTACTCTGCGCAGTAGAAATGTGCCACTAACTTGGGAATTGTTTCATCAAGAATTCAATGAGAAGTATTTTCCCAAATCAGTGCGGCTTGAGAAGGAAACAGAATTTCTGAATATTAAACAAGGGGACACAGAGAGCTTCGATGATTACTTGTCCCGTTTTGTTCGATTGGCTCGGTACTCCTCCTACCTTCGGTTCAAGGATAACGAAGAATGGAGTTCGGATATGCTTATCCACGGTCTGAGACGAGAGTTGAGGAAGTGGTTAGCCACTCACCAATTCACCAAGTTTAACAAGGCTGTGGAGCAATGTCGAATCACGGAAAACAATTTGAAGGAGCTGTATCCTGTTAGAGCTACTGGCCACCGCAATGAACCTAGTAAGGGTAATGTTTCCCAGAAGCGGAAAGGCCAAAGATCATCTTCATTCAAGGGCGGTGATAAGAAGCCCTATCAGCCTAGAGACCGTGAACCTCAGAGATTTGCGACCGAGTGGAAATGTCCTCGCTGCAACAAATCACATTATGGCCAGAATTGCCGGGGAGAAATGATCTGTTTTAACTGTAAGCAGCCAGGACATCTTTCCAGAGATTGTCAACGACCGCGAGTCGAGCAGAGACCGAAGACACAGGGCCGTGTATTCGCTATGACCCATGAGGAGGCCCGCAAATCTCCTGAGCTGATACAAGGTAACATTCTACTTCATGGCCATCTGTTGCAAGTTTTATTTGACTCGGGTGCAAGTCACTCCTTCATTACCTATGATTGCGTGAAGCGCCTGGGATTGCATATGCACAAACTGCCATTCGAATTAGTAGTGTCAACTCCAATGGGTATTAAGGCCTTAACCACAGAAGCTTACTTGAATTGTGTCGTAACTGTGGAAGGGCACCAATCTGTTATAGATTTGATATGTTTGCCGCTTTACCAATTAGAAGTCATTTTAGGTTTTGATTGGTTAACGGCAAATAATGTGTTGATTGATTGTGGAAACAAGAGGATAGTATATCCTGTTTCTCAGAGGGTCGAAACTGTGAGTGCCAGTATGAATTTTCTTTCTATGGCTAAAGCTGAAAAGTATCTTAAAAAGGGTTGCCAGGGGTATGTAGTGTTTTTCTCTGTGCAAGAGGAAACTGGTGAGATTTTGAGTAAAGTACCCGTGGTAAATGAATTCCCTGAGGTATTTCCGGATGATCTTAGTGGATTGCCACCTGAGAGGGAAGTTCAGTTCCCAATTGACATTGTACCTGGAGCTGGTTCTATATCTAAGGCCCCATACCGCATGGCCCCAAACGAAATGGCGGAGTTAAAGAAACAAATAGAAGATTTGCTTGAGAAAGGGTTTATTAGACCCAGTGTGTCGCCTTGGGGAGCTCCAGTGTTATTTGTTAAGAAGAAAGACGGGAGTCTTCGATTGTGTATCGACTACAGAGAACTGAATAAAGTTACTATCAAGAACAAGTACCCTCTTCCCCGAATCGATGACCTACTAGATCAACTATCTGGTTCATGTGTATTTTCGAAGATTGATCTAAGGTCAGGGTATCATCAGCTGCGAGTGAAAGCAGAAGATATTCCGAAGACTTCTTTTCGGACTAGGTATGGTCACTATGAGTTTTTGGTGATGCCATTTGGGCTAACCAATGCGCCTGCGGTTTTCATGGATTACATGAACCATATCTTTCGACAATATGTGGATCAGTTTGTTGTTGTGTTTATCGATGACATTCTGATATATTCCAAGAGTATGGAGGAGCATGAGCATCATTTGAGAGTTGTATTGAATACATTGCGTGAGAAACAACTATATGCTAAATTGAGCAAGTGCGAGTTCTGGCTATCAGAAGTGAAATTCTTAGGCCATGTTATCTCGCAAGAAGGGGTCTCTGTGGATCCCAGTAAAGTGGAAGCAGTACTGGACTGGAAGAGGCCAGAATCTGTGGCGGAAATACTCAGTTTTCTGGGTCTTGCTGGTTATTATCGGAGATTTATCCAAAATTTCTCCCGTATTGCGTTGCCGATGACCAAGCTCATGAGAAAGGATCAGCCGTTTGTGTGGGATGAGAAATGTGAAAGTTGTTTTGTGGAGCTGAAGGAGAGGTTGACGACGGCACCTGTGTTGATTTTACCCGATCCCAGTTTGACATACGTTGTGTATTCTGATGCCAGTGGGCAGGGATTAGGGTGTGTCCTTATGCAACAGGGACGTGTGGTGGCCTACGCCTCTCGACAGCTCAGACCTCATGAATTGAACTATCCCACTCATGATCTGGAGCTTGCGGCCATTGTATTTGCTTTAAAAATTTGGCGTCATTACCTGTATGGTGTGACTGTGGAATTGTACTGCAACCACAAGAGTCTCAAATATCTGTACGATCAAAAAGAATTAAATATGAGACAGCGCCGCTGGATGGAATTACTTAAGGACTACGACCTGGAAATAAAATATCATCCGGGTAAGGCAAATGTAGTCGCTGATGCTCTTAGCCGAAAGACTGTGCTTGTTGCAGCTATGATGATACAAGAAAGGAAATTGATTGAAGATTTTCGTGATTTAAATTTGACAAACCAGATCATCTGTGCCAATTACACTGTTTCTCAAGAGGAGAGTGATCTAAGGGCGGAAATTGAAGAAGCTCAGAGTCAAGATGACTGGATACAGCGCAACCTGGCTCGAATTGTACAGGGAGAAATTCCAGGCTACGACCTATCGCCTCATAGATTGGTTCGTTATCAGAAGAGAGTTTGCGTGCCACTTAGGGCGGAGTTGAGGCAGAAGATTCTGGATGAGGCGCACAAGAGCCAATATACTCTCCATCCTGGTATGACCAAGATGTATCATAATTTGAAATCGGTGTATTGGTGGCCAGGTATGAAGAGTGATGTAACCAAATATGTAGCAAGGTGTCTCACTTGCTAGAAGGTAAAGATCGAGCACCAGAGACCACTTGGTTTACTTCAGAGTCCTGAGATTCCGGAATGGAAATAGGAAAGCGTGACATGGATTTGGTTGTGGGATTGCCCAAGATCAGAAACTATGATGCGATCTGGGTAATTGTGGATCGGTTAACGAAGTCGGCACACTTCATACCAATCAATGCTGGTTATTCTCCTGATAAACTAGCAGAGATTTATATTCGAGAGATTGTCAGACTTCATGGTACACCGAAGAATATCATTTCCGACCGAGATCCGCGATTTACTTCAAGATTCTGGAAAGCATTGCATAAAGCTTTAGGTACTCAACTGAGATTCAGTACGGCTTATCATCCTCAAATGGATGGACAATCTGAGAGAACAATTCAGACGCTGGAAGATATGTTGCGAGCCTGTGTTCTCGACTTTAAAGGAAGTTGGGATCATTTCCTTCCACTTGCTGAGTTCGCCTACAATAATAGCTATCATGCGAGCATCCAAATGGCTCCGTATGAAGCATTGTATGGAAGACGGTGTCAATCACCAATATGCTGGAATGAGTTATCCGAAAGAAAGCTTTATGGGCCAGATTTGGTTGATCAAACCTCTGTACAGATTCGGATTATTCGTAAGAGGTTGCTTGCAGCGTAGAGTAGACAGAAAAGCTACGCTGACAAGAGAAGACGGCCTCTAGAGTTTGAGGTTGGAGATCATATTTTTCTGAGAATATCACCAGTTACGGGTGTTGGGTGAGCGATCAAGAGAAAGAAGCTGAGCCCGAGATATATAGGACCTTTTGAAATCCTTAAGAGGATTGGACCTGTTGCGTACCGAGTAGCACTACCTCCGAGCTTGAGCAGGCTCCATGACGTATTCCACGTTTCTCAACTGAAGAAGTACCAACCGGATCCATCTCACATAGTTGAGTATGAGGAGGTTGAGCTGCAAGACAACTTCACATATGCGATAGAGCCAGAGCAGATCATAGATCGAGAAGAGCGACGGCTCAGACACCGAAGCATTCCATATGTGAAGGTGATCTGGAAGGGAATGACTCAAAGAGAGGCAACATGGGAAGCGGAGGAAGATATGCGAAGACGATATCCGGAGTTTATGGCTCAAGTTGTGTAACAATTTCGAGGGCGAAATTTAATTTTCGGGGGGAGAATTGTAATATCCCAAATTGTAATTAAGGGCTAATGGCTTCAAAGTGATGTAATTAATGATAATTAAGAACTTTTAAAGTATATGTTGTGCAATGTGATATAAAGGTGCTTAGTGATGATTTATTAAGCATTGTGACAATCAGGGGCAAAACGGTACATTTACGAACGATTGGTCAATTACCGAAGAGAAAACTCCCTGGTAATCAAGATCAATGGTTAGGATTGATTATTATGAGATCAAGGAGGTGGAATTGTGTGTGTGCATGTTCAAGTAAGTCCAAGGAAGATGCCTCAAGATTTTGACACTTGGCATCATCTCACACCCCTTTGACAAGTCAACAATTGCAACTCTTTTTTTTTCTCTCTTCCCTCCCATTCTTTTAGGTTGGCAAATGGTCTTAGTAGAGACCAAAAATCTGATATATCTTCATTCATCATCTCATCTCTCCTCTCACCTTCATTTTCGTCTCAAGTTTGAAGGAAAGAGAAAGAAGAAGGCTCAAGTTAGGTGAGGATTTGTTCTTGTATGCTCAATTCACCTTCATTAATATTGTTCATGGTGTTGAGGGCTTCATGGTTATGGTTTTAGGTTTTTGAAAGGTGGTGTTTGAGAACTTGAGAAAAATTGAAAGTTGGAGAAACAAGGAAGTTGCTTTGGGAAGAAGAAGAGGTAAGAATTTAACACATTTTGAGCTAAGTTTTGTAACCATTGATCAAGTTTTGAGAATTTCGAATTTTTGCCCTGATTTTCATATGATTTTGGTTTGGAAGAATTGCATTGTGTGATATGTTGGAATAGGTGTCATAGTGTGTCCTTGAGCATTTGAAATTGGTTTGGAATGTTGGTTTGGATTGGTTTGTAATATGGTGGTTTGATTGAGTTCTTGGTAAGACATGTGATGGTCATTGTGTAACATGTCAATGGAGGTTGAATTGGGTTGTTTTGATGATTTCAATGGATCCCTTGTGCAAATTTATGTGGGAATGGTATTTGATATGAATTTGGGAACCATTGGAAGCATTTGTGCAAAAATGGAAATGTTGTCCATTGAAAGTTTATTCTGGGCAGCCAGGTTGTCTGGATGTTTTAAATAGGCAAATGGTGTCTAAAAATTCTGAAACTTTCCAGATTTAAAGTTCACATTCCAAGCTTCAAAACGAACATATATTTTGTGTCATTTCGTTTTTTGAGCTAAGAGCAATGACTGTCCAAAGTTTGGGCTTAAAACTGGAATCTGTTTTGGAGTGGTGATGAATTTCATGTAATTCTGTACTTCTGTGGTGATTCCCAGTAATGGCCAATATTTTTCCTAGGAAGAGGACTTAAAGAGCTTTCATTTGGCTTTGGGATCACCTCATTTTGATTTTTCTAGAATTAGTTATGATTTTTCAAAGTTTCCTTGGCTGCAGCAGAAAATTCTGGCTCCAGCACAAAACTTTCTGTGTGTGTCCTGGCCGCAGCCAGAAATTCTTGGCTGCAGCCAAAATGTTTCTGTGACGTTTTTAGCCATTTTTGGCTGCAGCCAGAACCCAATTTTCAGCACTTTGTGAGTTTGCAAAGCAATTTCCAACCTAGAATTCTCCAATCCTTTTAGGTTCTCTTTGAGTTTGTTATAACCATTTAAGGGACTCATATGGAACCTATTCTAAGTGTTTGAAAGTAGGAATTGGGGGTAGGAAATTAATCCACCATTTTTTATTTTTGTTTATAGGCTTTGATATTTGCCGCGCTCGTGAGCCAACTGTGCCAGCGAACGTCAGAAAGGAACGAGGTAGTAACTTTTCTTTCGTACCATATGTGATGCATTGTATGTGTGTTTATCATTGATTTGTGATAAACTCGTATGCTGCGACATTGTGAATATGTGTAAACACCGTCATACCAATAGTCCCTGAGTAGCTAATAACAGATCGGGCAAGGGTTGTATGCCTTCCCGGCGGAGAAAGGGGATGAGGATGAGGTGTGATATGTGTGATTATGTGAAAAGCCGAAAGGCTATTTGTGAAGGCCGACGGGCCGATTGTGAAAGCCAGATAGCTATATGAGCTATAAGGCTATGTGTATGCACTGCCACGCCAATAGTCCCTGAGCAGCTAACAACGGTTTGGGTTAGGACAGTGTGCCTTCTCGGCGGAGAAAGGGGATGAGGGTGGAGTGTGATTTGTGCTGCTGCTGTATGATGATTTGCTTACATGCTGTGTGCTTATGTGTGGTATAAATGTTTTGTTACTACTGGGATTCTTTTGAATCTCATTCTTTCCTTTAACTAACCTTTCAGACAGGGTGAGTGGCTCTAAGGAGAAGCGTACGACCCGGAGCAGTTAGAACCCTATAGGGACATTTACTTTTGGATGTGTTGGTTAAACCTGTTGGACAGGGATCTTGTAAATTATTTTTGGGCTGTATTTAGTAACAGAATATAGTTGTGTAATCCCCTATATGGGAATTGTAAGCTTTCTAGTGGATGAACGGAACCCGAGGGTTGCCGGGATTGCTATTAGATATTCTGATATGAATGAATGTAAATTAACTGCACAGGTGATTATATTCGATAATTGAACTTGAGACCGAAATAAGAAAGAAGTTTTGAAAATTTTGTAAAGTCCCACTATAAGAGGGAGTTTTAAATGAGTTTTGAACTATTCGACGGTCTCTAAACCAATTTAATTATGTGATATCGAATTTTAATTACGCTAATTAAGGCAGGGGGTTACACCAAGTACCAAATCATATTCTCCTTGAGGAACAAGGAAATAAGTTGAGTATAAGGCATTGGAGTAGTAGCTTTTCCTTTATACCTAAACCTCTTGATCTCAGCAAAGATATATTCTCCCAAGTCCTTTTGTTCTTTGAGGATCAATAAGGTGAATTTTCTGAAGTCCTTCTCAATGAAATGAGTGAAGTTATTAGATTTGTTCACCATGGCTCTAGAATAGATATACCATAAGACTTGATGAAAGTTACTCATATCACTCGGATTGAAATTGAGGGGTCCTGCTATCTCACCAAGTCTTAGGATAGAAAACAACTGGTTTGAATAATAATTAGGATATCATCATCAGGAGGGTTTTCTATTCCTAACTAGGTATTGATTTTGGAAGGTAAGATTAGAATTCTCTGTCCTCTAACCTTAAAAGTCATTTCTTCTTCCATATACTTTCTAATGGGATCATTTATAGGTTCAAGGTTACAGTAAAATTGCCTCACTACTTTGGTGCAAAATGGTAGTTTAACAGATAGCCAAGGCATATAGGAATCAAGATAGGGGCTCAGTCAAATTTCAATACCTCTTGAAGAACCTTGTGGTCAATGTAGTGCATCTTGCACACATTTCTTCTTGCAAAGTGACTCAAATACTTTCGAGATTCCTTAAGCTTGCTCATATTGAATCCTTTTGGAGGAAATGTGATTTCTTAATCCCTCTCTTCTGGCTGCCTTGAATATTACCATTTCTTTGATTCCTTAGATTGAAAAGCTTCTTTAAGCATGCCTACCATGACTTTGGTAAGCTTCTCATCAATCTTGGGCTTTTTAAGATGTTTTAGAGAAAATGTTGGTGTATCGGATGAATCAGAAGGAAGAGGAGATGGCTCTTTTGTTGCTTTGCCTCTTCTAGGATTTGAACTCTTCTTAGATTAAGCTCTTGTGGCAATGGCCTCATTAATCACAACCCCTTTCACCTCAGGCTTAGGTTGCATTTAGCTTTGGCTTTAGGTTTAGAAGATATTTTTCTTTTCTTGGTAGGAGGAGAGGAAAGTGAATCAGAGGGTTGATATGGTTCAGAGGACTCAGAAAGAGTGCTATGATTAGGATATTTAGTCCTACCATTGTGATTTGAGAGAGGCAAGAATTTCTGAAAAAAAGAGTCTGAGAGTTGCGAGGTTCAGGGCAAAGATTCAGGCAATCTGAGAGGTTTTTGTAAGCATAGATCATTGGGTTTTAACGGTTATGGGAAGTGAAAAAGATTTTGAAAATATTTTGTGAGAGCACTAGGAGAATCACTCGAGGCGATTTTGTGAAAAATGACTGAGTATCGACTGAAATAACCCTAAATCCCAACATCACTCGAGGGCTTACTCGAGTGATCATCAGCTTCACTCGAGTAGCTACTCAAGTGATCATACCAGAAATTTTAAAATGCAGTGAATTCAAGCGCGTACCTGACATGGATAATATTGTAATTACCCATGTATATTCTCTCGATCATTTGATGGCTCTTTAGGACAAAATTGAGCTGAAACTTAGCAAATTTGAGATCTGCACTCAGGTTCACTCGAGGCCTCCCTCGGCTAATCTATCTCTTCACCTTCTGACTATTCATTTCCAACCGTTGTGCCATTTCATTTGAAATTAATGTTTCACTGGCACATTTCCAACTTCATTACTCGAGTGGCTACTCGAGTAATTCATCTATTACTTCAAGGTGTCACTCTAGTAATGCTCTTTACTTGAAGTTGTCCCTTATCCTCTGTTAACCTCTGTTTTTCATACTCCAAAACAAAATATCATGATCCTGTAAAACAAATTGCTAGAAACTCTGATGCTTAAGTTAGTAATCATCAAAACATCAATGAATAACATCATCTAACATTTTGTAAACACTAAATAACTTACAATTCATTGGGATTTACCATTCCCAATTCTCGTCTAATATACAAAAATTGATCTTTTGCAAGAGGTTTTGTGAAGATATCAGCTAGTTGAAGATGAGTTGGAATGAATATCACTTTGACATCTTTCTTTTGGACATGATCTCTAATGAAGTGATGTCTAACATCACTATGCTTGGTTGTGGAATGTTGAGCAGGATTCTTTGCCAAGCTTATCGTGCTAGTGTTGTCACAGTATATTGGTGTCTCTTTCAAATAAATACCAAGATCCTGGAGTTATTACTTTAGCCATATTACTTGTGCACAACAACTTGATACTGCATCATACTCAACTTCTGTTGATGAAAGAGACACTGTAGTTTGTTTCTTGCTAAACCATGACACAAATGAGCCTCCAAGAAATTGGCCTTGTCCACTCATACTCCTTCTGTCCGTCTTGCATCCTCAATGATCAGAGTCTGAGTATGTAACTAGATATTCACTTCTTCCTTTGGGATACCAGAGACCCAATTCTACTATGTCAGCAAGATATCGGAAGAATCGTTTGACGGTTTCAGCATGTGACTCTTTTGGTGCTGATTGATATCTTGCACATATGCCCACACTGAATTAAATATCAAGCCTACTTGTAGTGAGATAGAGTAATGATCTAATCATTCCTCTATATTTTGTGATATTGTAATCTTTTCCCTTGACATCCGCATCAGCAATGTGGTTGAGCTTATGGATGTGTCCATTCTATTTGCGTCATCCAATCCATACTTCTTTAATAGCTCTTTCAAATATTTCGTCTGAGATATGAAAATTCCATTCTTTCTTTTTTTGATTTGCAAAACGTGAAAGAAATTCAATTCTCCCATCATTGACATCTAAATTCCCCCTGTATTATCTCAGAAAATTCTTTGCACATAGTTTCATTAGTAGTACTGAAAACTATATCATCAACATATATTTGCACAATTAATATATCATCATGTTTTCATTTTGTAAAAAGAGTTGTATCAACTTTTCCTCATACAAAACCTTGATCAATAAGAAATTTACTGAGCCTTTCATACCATGCTCTAAGAGCTTGTTTTAAATCGTATAAAGCCTTTTTTAGTTTGAAAACATGGTCAGGTTTGGAAATGCACTCTTTACATCTACATATACTTCTTCCATGATATAGCTATTTAGAAATGCACTCTTTACATCTATTTGATGGAGTTTGAATCCTTTGATGCATGCAAAGGCTAAGAGTAGTCGTATGCTAAGACTACTCAGTAAGACTACACAACTCATATGAATATATTTCTATTTCATTTGCAAGTCATGGTTTTAATTATAGGGTCTACACACATGTATCTCCTTCAGATCTCAACATGCATATTGAAATCATTAAAAAGATGGCCAGTCAATCAAAAGGATTAAGAATAATAATTAAAACTCAATCATGATGGAGAAATTCAAACTAGATTTTATAAGTTAAGATTCAATCCATCATTAGTAAGCTACGTCATCACCCTAGGAAAATGAAAGTTTAGCACATGATTAAATTAAAAACAAAATAAAAATAAGTTGACATTATATAAAGCTAGAATGAAAACCTCAGAAATATTGCATAAACTTGAATATTAAATTCTCAAACATAAATATACAACCAAAAGATGCATGAAAAATGAAGAAATCTAGCCGTCCAATTAGGAGGTAAAACCTTCCATGTAGGTAGCATGCAAAATGTAATACAATCCTAAGCATTCCAAGAAGAAGGCTGCAATGCATGAAATTAAATCTAGAAAACAACACAAAGAACTCAGAAATATTAGAGAAAGATCTCTCCCGGTCAGAGAAGGACCTCTCCCTGTCGGAAAAGGAAACCTCTGCTTCTCTTCCTCTCCTCCCCTTTTGAGCTTGGCCTTGATCTCTATTTATAGGGGAAAAAACGTGTGCTACTACAATGTCCTAAGGCTGCTATAGTGATCTGGCGACTGCTACAGTGGTTGTCGACAATAGCTATAGTGTCCAGTGGCTGCTATAGTGTCTGGCGGCTCTACAGTGCTTCCGTCGCTATAGTGACTTTCATCCGATATAGTGTAACTTCCGTCTGCTATAGTCAAACCATTTGCTACAGTGATCCTATTGCTATAGTACTTTCATTTTTTTTATTTTGTTTTAAATGCTATTTATTCCAAAAACATTATTTATTTATCAATACACCCAAATTTATTATATTAAACGCAAAATCGTCCATAAAATCATCATATAAGGGAAAATAAATATGCACATATTTTATTAAAATCAGTTCATTCAATCTCAAAATTCATCACCAATTGCAACAATCAGTTGTTTATTCATGCTATAAAATCTCTAAATTCAATTGATCCATACTTAAAACTTATATACTTCTTAAGATCATTACAAAGCACTTGAACAAGATGAATTTTTTTTTACTTTTTTTTAAAAGATAAAAAAAATCATGCAACTAATAAAATGCAAATAATGAAATGCGTCTCAGGAGTTAAGAATAACTCCTTACTCTGCCATTTTTTCCACACCTTATGCATCTAATGGTTTTACTAACTAACAAAAGAAAAACAAAAAAAAATTCTCCTCCCCCAAATTAAATCAGACATTGTTCGCAATGTCTTCTATAGCTCAGAGGAGATGTTTTTTTAACATAAACATACAATAAAGTAAAACCAAGAGATTAAGGAAAGTTACAACCTAAGAGTGGTATCTGGGTTCTGCTTCTTACTGCTATCTGAAGATTTCCCACCTATTTGCTTGAAGAGTAGATCTGGTTTAGGTTCATAGGTTTGTAGTTGATCGAGCAGCTGATCAGCAGTTGGTGCAGCAATTATGGAGTGGCGAGTCGCCTAGGGTATGAATCATGTTTCCACAGCATGATCAAGAAAAGACAACAGATTATCATAAAAACCATTAACATTTAACAATCCTAATGGCTTTTTGTGATAGTTTAACTTAGCCCAATATGCAATGCTAGAAATGTCATCTAACGTCTCCAAACCACCGAGTAGAGCAATGAAAGCTTGAGCATAGTAGACCATTAGTCCCATCCGTTCAGGCAAGCTCGAAACCTGTAACTCTTGTCCTAAGGAAAAAAATGTGATCTTCCAACTCCTTCACCCTTACACTTAAACCCTTGCTTCCATTCATGGATGTAGAAATGGCCACACTTCCCTTTAGGCCCTAGATGCCTCCCCCATACACAAAGTTGATTTTTCTGGCAGCTAATGCAATTCCAAGTTTGTTTGCTATTGTTATAAATTCTCCTTTCTTACCTAAATCAGTTTCACCAAAAATGCAAATAGATGTAAATCTACATTTTTGTGAAATACCCTTTTTCTCTTTCTTTCTCTCGGACCATGTATGCTTACAAGAGGAAGAATGCATATTTACAAGTGAAGAGTACATGCTTACAAGTAGAAGAGTACATATATATAATCCTAAAACAACGACAACAAAATCACACATTTTTTAAAGAAGTTTGAAAAAATTTCTGACACAGATGACCGGTGGGCCATTGTATAAAGAAATTAAACAAAAAGAGTAAAGAAAGTCAAAAGATAAAGTAGAGTAGACAAAAGCTATCGAAAAGATAAGAAAGATTAGACAAAAGTTACGGAAAAAATAAAAAAAATTAAACAAAAGCATGATTATGTACAAAAGTTGTGATTTTAGCTCACATCTTCCTCTGGTTTTATGTCCAGTAACGGCTTAAACGCTTTCTATAAATCAAGGATTTGCTTCCCATCCGGTTTTCTTATAAACTGGCAAATAGGGTCTTTTAATGTAACCCGTTCATCATAATTACATCCGGATTATGAAATTAAAGTGAAATAGAGACCAATAATTACAAAACAACATTTTCAATTTCCTATCTTCTAGATAGGGTATCTACAAAACATTTCAAAATACTAGTAATTTGGTCTCATATTCAGTTTCGAATATAATTACCTGCACAGGTTAATCGCATTTATAAATATCAGAGTGCACAACTAAAATCCCGGTAAGTCCCTGTGTTACATATATATGTTAGGTGTATCATTTTTCCCAAAAATGGGGATTACATAACCAAAGTAGTATTTACAACCCCAAATATATACAATAATCCTGTTCTCAAAATAGATAACCAATAGTTTCAAGTCAAATATCTCTAAGAAGTCCTATCCGCTCTTGGTTATCCGCTTTTCCCTGGAGCCACTTGCCCTGTCTGAAAGGTTAGTTATAGGAAAGAGTGAGATTCAAAAGAATCCCAGTAGTAACAAATCATTCATACCACACCTAAACACATAGCATGTAAGAAAATCATCATACAGCAGCAGAACGAATCACACTCCAGCCTCATCCCCTTTTACTGCCGAGAAGGCATACCGTCCTAACTCGAACTGTTGTTAGCGACTCAGGGACTGTTGGCGTGGCAGTGCATATACATAGCCTTATAGCTCATATAGCCATCCGGTTTTCACAATTGGCCCGTCAGCCTTCACAAATAGCCTTTCGGCTTCTCACATAATCACACATATCACACCCCATCCTCATCCCCTTTTACCGCCGGGAAGGCACACCGTCCTAACCCGAACCGTTATTAGCGACTCAGGGACTATTAGCATAACGGTGCTTACACATATCCACAAATGTCGCAGCATACAAATTCATCACAAATCAATGATATAACACACATACAATGCATCACATATGGTATAAAAGAAGAAGTCACTACCTTGTTCTTTCCGATTGTGCTTTGGCGCAGGTGGATCACGAGCAGGGAAATTACCGAATCCTATAAACCAAAATTAAGGACGACGAATTATTACCTATTCCAATTCTTTAATAACTCATAACACTTAAGTTGATTATCACTATGGTCATTTAATCAAGTCAACTAAGGAGCTAAAGTGGTCAATTAACCTAAAAGGCTAATTTCTAACCTTAAAGTTCCACAATATTACATTATGCCATAAAATCTTCAATTTTCGCATAGGTGACCAATCTGCCAGAATTTTCCAACATCTTTGAAAAATCATAACTAATTCTAGAAAAATCAAAATAAGGTGATCACAAAGCCTATTGAAAGCTCTTGAAGTCCTCTTCATATTAAAAGTATGAATCATTACTAGAAATCACCACACAATTCCAGAATTAGGTCCAGTTTCGACATCAAACTTTGGGCAACCAGAACTCCCAGCTCAAAAAACGAAATGACACAAATTATATGTCCATTTTGAAGTTTGGAATGTGAAATTTAAGATTGGAAAGTTCCAGAATTTTTAGACACCAATTGCACATTCAAAATATCCCTAAAAACTGACTGCCCTGCACAGAGTTACACTTGACAGATTTTCCAGTTTTCAACCAATGTGTATAATGGCTTCAAAATCAACAACCAAACCTATTCCCACATAATTTTTCGTGTAGAACACAATGGTAACATCAAAATGAACAAATTCCTACTCATTCCCCATATCCTATTTTAGCAGAATTTTAGGGTATTTCACAACAAACAACCACTTCACTATCTAATCACTAAGCTTATCTCATTTGCCTCCAAACCAACGTATAAGCACATATATAGGATGAAAGCTTCATGATCCCTAATATACCATAAAAAAAAAAATAGGGTTGTCACAATAGCCCACCACAACTCAGCCAATTAAAGCATCATATACATCAACATAATGCTCTTACTCACCTCTTGCTTTCATTTTGAGTCAAGCATCATTCCCTCTTGCTTTGTATCATGCCCTACACGAGATTATGGTTCTTTGAAGAGGAAAAATGATCTTTATAATATCTCCTTGAATAATATACTTTAATGTTGAATTAGCATATGCTAATTAGACTTGTTGACTTCTCCTTTTTGTGTTTGGCCAAAAATGCTTCCATGTGTCTCATATTATGGAAAAAAAAATATTCTCCTCACATTTCTCTTCCATAAGCCATTTTCCCCCTCTTCTCATGTTCAAATTAGTCCTTTAGTCATTTTTTTTGACTTTAGGCGAAAAGACTAAATAGTTATCTCAAGTTAATTAGAACTAAAGTCATAACAAAAATTCCAGAAGTAATTTTGTCATTAATCCTATCATCTATTCTGTACATTTAGCTCTTGAATACATTTTGGGATATTACAATTCTCCCCCCGTATAATAAATTTTGTCCTCGAAATTTGTTACACAACTTGAGCCTTAAACTCTGGATAACGTCTACGCATATCCGCTTCCGCTTCCCAAGTTGCTTCTCTTTCTATCATTCCCTTCCAGATTACTTTCACAAACGGAATGCTCTGGTGTCTAAGCCTTCGATTTTCTCATTCAATGATTTTCTCTGGTTCTACCGCATATGTGAAGTTGTCTTGTAATTCAATTTCTTCATACTCACATCGTGGAGCCTGCTTAAGTTTGGGGGTAGGGTTACTCGATAGGCAACAGGCCTAATCCTCTCAAGAATTTCAAAAGGACCTATATACCTTGGATTCAGTTTGTTCTGCTTGATAGCTCTCCCGATACCAGTGACTGGTGATACTCTCAAAAAGACATGGTCACCAACCTCAAACTCTAGAGGCCTTCTCATCTTGTCAGCGTAGCTTTTCTGTCGACTCTGTGCTACAAGAAGCCTCTTACGGATGATTCGAATCTGCATTGAGGTTTGATCAATAAGCTCCGGCCCATACAGCTTCCTCTCAGATAATTCATTCCAGCACAAAGGTGATTGGCACTTCCTCCCATACAATGCTTCATATGGCGCCATCTGAATGCTCGCATGATAGCTGTTGTTGTAAGCAAACTCAGCCAGTGGAAGAAAGCGATCCCAATTCCCTTTAAAGTCAAGGACACAAGCTCGCAACATATCTTCTAATATCTGAATTGTCCTCTCTGATTGTCCATCCATTTGAGGATGATAATCCATGCTGAACCTCAATTGAGTTCCTAGGGCTTCATGCAATGCCCTCCAAAATCTAGAAGTGAATCGGGAATCTCGGTAGGAAATGATATTCTTCAGTATGCCATGGAGCTTCACAATCTCTCGAATGTATATCTCTGCTAGTTTGTCTAGAGAGTAACTAGCATTGATCGGTATAAAATGTGCCGACTTCGTTAACCGATTCATAATGACCCAGATTACATCATAGTTTTTGATCTTGGGTAACCCCACAACCAGGTCCATAGTCACACTTTCCCATTTTCATTCTGGAATCTCAGGACTCTGAAGCAAACCAGGCGGTCTTTGGTGCTCGATCTTGACCTTCTGGCAAGTAAGACACCATGCCACATACTTTGTCACATCTCTCTTTAAGCCCGGCCACCAATACACAGACTTCAGATTATGATACATTTTGGTCATACCAGGATGAAGAGTATAACGGCTCTTGTGCGTCTCATCCAGAATCTTCTGTCTCACGTCTGTCTTAAATGGAACACATATTTTCTTCTGATAGCGAACCAGTCCATTAGGCGATAGATCATAACCCTGGGCTTCTCCCCATTCAATCCGAGCTAGATTGCACTGTATCCAGCCATCTTGCCTTTGTCTTCTTCAATCTCAGCCCTCAAGTCACTTTCCTCTTGGGAAATGGTATAGTTAGCACAGAGAACTTGATTTGACAGATTCCAATCACAAAAATCTTCTATCAATTTTCCTTCTTGTATCATCATAGTTGCCACAAGCACAGTCTTTCGACTAAGAGCATCCGTGACTATGTTTGCCTTACCTGGATGATATTTGATTTCCAAGTTGTAGTCCTTAAGAAACTCCATCCAACGGCGTTGTCTCATATTCAATTCTTTTTGATCATACAAATACTTGAGACTCTTGTGGTCACAGTATAGTTCTACCGTCACACCATATAGATAGTGCCGCCAAATCTTCAAAGCAAACACAATGGCTGCAAGCTCTAGATCATGTGTAGGATTATTTATTTCATGAGGTTTGAGCTGTCGAGAGGCATCAACCACTACATGTCCCTGCTGTATTAAGACACATCTTAATCCTTGCTTACTCGCATCACTGTACACAACATAAGTCAGGCTGGGATCAGGTGTAATCAATACAGGTGCCGTAGTTAACCTCTCTTTCAACTCCATAAAGCAATTTTCACATTTCTCATCTCACACAAACGGCTGATCCTTCCTCGTGAGCTTGGTCATTGGCAAGGCAATACGGGAGAAATTCTGAATGAATCTCCGGTAATAGCCAGCAAGACCCAAAAAACTGCGTATCTCAGCAATAGTTTCTGGCCTTTTCCAGTCCAATACTGCTTCCACTTTACTGGGATCCACAGAGATCCCTTCACACGAGATAACATGGCCTAGGAATTTTACTTCTGAAAGCTAGAACTCGCACTTACTCAGTTTGGCATAGAGTTGCTTCTCACGTAATGTATTCAATACAATTCTCAAATGATGCTCATTCTCTTCCTTACTCTTGGAATAAATCAGAATGTCGTCGATAAACACAACAACAAACTGATCTAAATATTTTTGAAAGATACAGTTCATGTAATCCATGAATACCGTAGGTGCATTGGTTAGCTTGAATGGCATCACCAAGAACTCATAGTGACCATACCTAGTTTGAAAGGCAGTCTTCGGAACATCTTCTGCCTTTACTCACAGCTGATGATACCCCGACCTTAGATCAATCTTCTAAAATTCATAGGAACCAAACAGTTGATCTAAATGGTCATCAATTCTGGGAAGAGGGTACTTGTTCTTAACAGTAATCTTATTCAATTCTCTGTAGTCAATACACAACCGAAAACTCCCGTATTTCTTCTTAACAAATAGAACTGGAGCTCCCCAAGGTGACACACTGGGTCTAATATTTTTGAGTAAATCTTCAATTTGCTTCTTTAACTCCACCATTTCATTTGGGGCCATACGATATGGTGCCTTAGATATAGAACCAGCTCCAGGTACAATTTTTATTGGGAATTGAACTTCTCTTTCTGGAGGCAATCCACTAAGATCATCTGGAAATACCTCAGGGAATTCACTTACCACGAGTATACTACTCAAAGTTTCACTAATCTCCCCTTGCATAGAGAAGAATACCATATACCCTTGGCTACCCTTCTTCAAACACTTCTCAACTTTGGCTATTGAAAGGAAGTTTAATCTAGCATTCACACTCTCAACATTCCGAGATGCAGAATATACAATCCTTTTGTTCCCACAATCAAGTACTACATTGTTTGCCATTAACCAATCAAAACCCAGAATGACTTCTAATTGGTAAAGCGGCAAGCAAATCAAATCAATAACAGATTCACGTCCCTCTACCGTTACTACACAATTTAGGCAAGCTTCGGTAGTTACAACTTTAACACTCATTGGTGTTAACACAACTAAATCGAATGGCAATTTATGCACATGCATACCCAGGTGCTTCAAGCAATCATACGCAATAAAGGAATGACTGGCACCCGAGTCGAACAATGCTTGTAATGCATTACCGTTAAGAAGAATATTACCTTGAATGAGATTAGGGTGTTAGATCTCATGTTTTGATGATAACAAAAGAATGGTTTGAAAAGGAAATAATTAATAAACAAGTTTGAACAAAGGAATAACAAGGATAAGCATCACTTGAAGTTAGCATTGGAGTAATGAAGAAAGGCCAAGAGAAAATGCTGAGGAACTTGATCAGAAGCAAGTTTTCTAAGGCATTACTCGAGTACCTACTCGAGTAATGAGACAAAACTTGAAGTAACCAAAGGCACCTTCTAGTAACCTGCAAATGTTACTCGAGTAGTTACTCGAGTAATAGTGTAAGTATTTTCAAGTTACTCTTGGCCTGCCAATGTTACTCGAGGAGTGACTCGAGTAACCAGGTAAAACTTGGAGTTGCTCTCGGCCTGCCAATGTTACTCGAGTAACCATGTGAAAAACTTCAAGTTGCTATCAAGTTGCCAATGATACTCGAGTAGCTACTCGAGTAACTCTGTTTTTGAAAATGTGGAGCTCTTGGCCCTTTGTACTACTGCCAATGTTACTCGAGGAGCTACTCGAGTAACGCACTGAAGTAAGTGAAAACTTGAAGGTGGTACCCGATTAACTTGATTTCTTTTTATCTCATTTTCCTCGAGTCCTTACTCTAATATGTAAGCTTTTAATGTTCTATTTTAAGTGGATTCCTCGAGTAAGTACCCGAGTATGCAGAAATATTTTCAAGGAAAACCTCAAGTCATTACCCGAGTAAGTCATGCACAAAAAGTACATTTACTCGAGGTGGTACCCAAGTAACCTATACAAAAATAAGTGCATTACTCGAGTCAGTACCCGAGTAACATGATAAGTGCTCTTGGCCTTGAAATCCTGCCAACATTACTAGAGTAGAGCATCGAGTAACCAAAAGTTTATTTGAAGGTTTACTCGAGTTGGTACCCGGGTAACTCATAAAGTTGTGAGTGCATTACTCGAGTAGGTACCCGAGTAAACATATATTTCCAAAGGTTTGAAAATTGGTTATTCCATGCACTACCCGAGTAATCTTGTATTTATTCATTGACTTGCAGTTGATCAAAGATTTCCCGATGATACTCGAGTAAGTACTCGAGTAAACTTCAAGTAATACTCGAGTAGCTACTCGAGTAAGCTTACACAGAAACTTAGAAATCATTCAAACGTTCATTAAATTGTTTCCTATATGATTAATCTTTCATTGTATTATTATTTCTAGCATATTTATAGATAAACAATGAAGGAATCATATCAAGAAAGGGAAGTCAAATTAAACGTTCAAATGCCAACCATCGCCAACGGATATTTTTTAAAAACTTGAAAAGTCAATAGTGGCTGCGCACTCTCCAACGGACGAAAGAAAATGTTCCAACGGTCATCACCAACATATCTATATATATGGGAACATCCAAACAGAGAAAGAACAACAAGAACACACACAAACGAATTATCAAGTTCATTGCTCTGTTTTCACGTTGAAATTATATTTCTATGCTTCAGTGATTCTTATTTACTCTGTAAGAGAGATATTTCATTCAAACTCAATAGTTGTTATTGAGAGAACTTAAGGTTGTGGAACCTTGAGTTGGGATTGGATTACAACTTGTAAGGGGGAGTGAATGTCCAGGTGAAGGAACTTGCTTGTACTTAGGTGCCAAAAACCCACTGAATCTTGGAAGTTATAGTGAAACTCTCAGAGAAGCTCTGAGGACTAGACGTAGGTCAAAGTGGTTGTGACCGAACCAGTATAACTCCCGGTGTATGCTTCGATGATATTTCTCCTTACTCATTACTGTTTTAATTCCACTGTTAAAGTTTTATATTTCCGACGAAATTTTAGTATCACCCAATTCACCCCCCCCTCTTGGGTGAAACGCTTGTTCTAACATTTGGTATCAGAGAGTAGGTCTTCTTATTAAGGTTTAACAGCCTAAGAAGGATCCAATGGCAAGCATGGGTGAAGGAATTCTTCCCGACGGAGCATCCATCACTAGACCCCCTGGTTTCAATGGAGAACACTTCTCTTTCTGGAAAGCTAAGTTCAGAGTGTTTGTGATGGCTACTGAATATGGGCTATGGGATGTAATTGAGAGTGGAAACTATCAACCTACAAAGATTGTAGATTCTCAGAAAATTCCAAAGACACCAGCGGAATATGATGAGAATGACAAGAAACTTATCACTCTCAATAGCAAAGCAATTCTGATGTTACAAAGCGCCTTGAGTCAAAGTGAATATTTCAGAATTTGCAAACTTCCAATAGCAAAACAAATGTGGGAAGCTCTGGAAATAGCTCATGAAGGAACTTCGGGAATAAAGGAGAATAGGATCAACACTTTAGTCACCGAATTCGATCTTCTTCGAATGAAATCAGGTGAGTCAATTTCTGAATTCGAACTTAGATATACTCATCTTGTTAACCAACTTACAGCTCTTGGGAAAGTCTATGATCAGTACACCCAAATACGAAAGATTTTGAATATTCTTTCTAAAGAGTGGGAAGCTAAAGTTACTGCAATAGAAGAAGCAAAAGGAGAATCAATGAGATCAGTTGCTTCTCTATTTGGAAGTCTTTCTGAATATGAAAGCAAACTAAAGTTCAAACGAGAACTAGATGACATTGGTGACAAGAAAAAGAAAGGTCTAGCACTGAAAACGAAAGAAGAGAATCAGGATGAGGATGAGGAGTTTGACGATGATGAAATGGGCCTAATCATAAAACGATTCAGAAAATTCTACAAGAAAGGTCAAGGATTCAAACATTTTCAGAAAGGAGGAAATAGTAGCAAAGATCATATCATTTGCTATGAATGTGGGAAACCAGGACATATCAAGTTAGAATGTCCAGATTTGAACCAAAAGAGCAAAGAAAAGAGAAAAGGCAAATTCTTCAACAAAATGAAGGCTTTCGTATCGGCTATATGGGGTGATAGCTCCTCAGACGAAGAAAGTGATGAGGAAGAAGTAGCTAATATATGTCATGTTGCTCAAGAAGAAACAGAAGAAGAGGTAAATGATTCTGAACCTACCTATGATGAATTACTTTTCGAATATAATGCTTTACATTCTGAATTCATCAAAGTAGTTAAAGAATTGATTGTTGTTAAAAAGAAAAACAAAGTTCTTGAAACTGAACTTAAGGGAAAGGATTGTGAAAATTGTTTATCTTTGAAAAAGAAAAACATTGATCTCACAAAAACTCTTGAAAAATTTACACAAGGAAGTGATATGCTAAATGTTATTTTAAAAGCTCAACGATTTGTAAACGATCGATCTGGAATTGGATATGATCCAAAATCAGATAAAAGAAAAGGAAGAAAGAAAGCAGGAGGTAAGTCATATTTGAATTATTTCCAACATTCTGTGCATACATCAAATCCTTTTGCATTTTGTAACTACTGTAATAGAAAAGGACATTATACCTCTTCATGCATTCATAAGAAGAAAGGAACAATAGGAACCTACAAATGGGTACCTAAAGGTTCATATATTCAGAAAATTATTTGTACTAACCCAAAAGGACCCAAAAAGATGTGGGTACCTAAGACTTAGTCATTTGACTGCAGGTATGTCTCAAAGCATCCAAAAATAGTAAGTGGTATATAGATAGTGGGTGCTCTAGACATATGACCGGAGATTTCAAAAGTTTTACCACATTACAACCTAAGGAAGGTGAAAAGGTAAAATTTGGAGGAAATCAATCCGGAAGGATAGCAGGAATTGGTGAAATCAAAAATGACAAAGGAATACAAGTCAAAGATGTATATTATGTTGAAGGTTTATGTCACAATTTGCTGAGCGTAGGTCAAAGTGCAGATAAAAACAACTGGGTAATATTTAACTCAGAAGAATGTTTAATCATCAACAAGAATGACTTACAGCTTGATAAGAAGAATATCAAGGCTAAGCTCAGAGCAAAAAGGGAAGGTAACTGTTACACTCTAGATATTAGTAGAAATAAATCTGAAAATTGTTTTCTGAGTAATGCTGATGAAAGTTGGCTATGGCATAAGAGATTGGCTCATGTCAATATGCATCAACTAGGCAAATTACTCAAAAAGGATCTAGTCCTTGGATTACCCAAAGTTAATTTCAAAAATGACTTGATTTGTGATGCATGTCAAAAGGGTAAACAAACTAAATCGTCTTTCAAATTGAAAAATGAGATTTCAACAAATAGACCATTACAATTACTACATATGGATTTAGTTGGTCCAGCAAGAGTAAAGAGTCTTGGTGGCAACCTATATTCATTGGTCATTGTTGATAATTTCTCTAGATTTACATGGGTTATTTTTCTATCATCAAAAGATGAAACCTTTAAAGAATTTATTGTTTTTGCCAAGAAAGTGCAAAATGAGAAAGGTATGTCCATTGCAGGTATTAGGACTGATCATGGTGGAGAATTTGAAAATCAAGCCTTTGAAGAATATTGTGATACTAATGGCATTTATCACAATTTCTCTGCTCCAAGGATGCCTCAACAAAATGGAGTTGTAGAACGAAAAAATAGAGTGCTAACTGAAATGGCTAGAGCAATATTGAATGAAAAGAATGTATCTCAAGTGTTTTGGGCTGATGCTATGAGTACAACATGCTATATTTCAAATAGAGCTTATATCAGAATAAAACTTGGAAAGACACCATACGAGTTGTACAAAGGAAGAAAGCCAAATATTGCTCATCTACATATCTTCGGTTATAAGTGTTTCATTCATAATAATGGTAAAGATAACTTAGGAAAATTTGATTCTAAAACTGATGAAGGAATTTTCCTAGGATATTCTAATCGAAGTAAAGCATATAGAGTTTTCAATAAAAGAACTTGTGTTGTCGAAGAATCAATTCATGTTGTATTTGATGAATTTGAATCCTCTGACAAAACCATTGATGAAGAATAGGAAGTTGTTTTAAATCAAGAGAATGATCAATCTATTTCTAAGTCTCTTATTCCAGAAGTTGATGAAACTAAGGAAGAAGAGCAATACCTAGGTCAACCTAGAGCTTGGAAATACAATAAAAGTCATCCATTAGATCAAGTGATAGGAGATGTAAATGAAGGGATCAAAACTAGAAATAGAATTTTTAATGAAGTAAGTTTCTCTGCATTCATTTCTGAGATTGAACCTTCTAACATTGATGAAGCCCTATCAGACAATGATTGGGTTATAGCAATGCAAGAAGAACTAAATCAATTTGAGAGAAATCAAGTTTGGGATTTGGTACCCTGACCCAAGGATCCTCCGATCATTGGTACTAAATGGGTATTCAAGAACAAACTCGATGAATCCGCAATTATTGTCAGAAACAAGGCAAGATTGGTGGCCAAAGGCTATAATCAGGAAGAAGGGATTGATTATGAGGAAACGTATGCTCCAGTGGCTAGATTGGAAGCTATACGTGTACTTTTAGCCTTTACATGCATCAAAGGATTCAAACTCTATCAAATGGATGTTAATAGTGCATTTTTAAATGGCTACATCATGGAAGAAGTGTATGTAGAACAACCTCCAGGTTTTGAGGATATTACTAAACCTGACCATGTTTTCAAACTCAAAAAGGCTTTATATGGTTTAAAACAAGCTCCTAGAGCCTGGTATGAAAGGCTCAGTAAGTTTCTTATTGATCAAGGTTTTGTAAGGGGAAAAGTTGATACAACACTCTTCATAAAACGAAATCACAACGATATTTTAATTGTTCAAATATATGTTGATGATATTGTTTTCGGTGCTACTAATGAATCTCTGTGTAAGGAATTTTTTGAGATAATGCAGGGAGAATTTGAGATGTCAATGATGGGAGAATTGAATTTCTTTCTTGGTTTGCAAATCAAACAAAGAAAGAATGGAATCTTCATATCTCAAACAAAATATTTAAAAGAGCTATTGAAGAAGTATGGAATGGATGAAGCAAATGGCACGGACACACCTATGAGCTCAACTACGTTACTTGATGCTGATGTTAAAGGAAAAGACTATAACATCACGAAATATAGAGGAATGATTGGATCATTACTCTATCTCACGGCAAGCAGACCAGACATCCAATTTAGTGTTGGCATATGTGCAAGATATCAATCGGCACCAAAGGAATCACATGCTGAAACCGTCAAACGAATCTTTAGATACCTTGCTGACACACCCGAATTGGGTTTGGGGTATCCTAAAGGAAGAAGTGAATATCTTGTTGCATATTCAGATTCTGATCATGGAGGATACAAAACAGATAGAAAGAGCACAAGCGGATAAGGACAATTTCTTGGAGGATCACTTGTATCATGGTTTAGCAAGAAACAAAATACTGTTTCTCTCTCGTCAACGGAAGCCGAGTATGTTGCAGTCTCAAGTTGTTGTGCACAAGTGATATGGTTAAAACAACAACTACAAGATCTTGGTATTTGTCTCAAAGAAATACCAATCTATTGTGACAATACTAGTACGATTAGCTTGGCAAAGAATCCAGTTCAACATTCTAGAACCAAGCATATCGATGTCAGACATCACTTCATCAGAGATCATGTTCAAAAGAAAGATGTGAAAGTGATATTCATTCCTACTCATCTTCAACTAGCAGATATCTTCACAAAACCTCTTGCAAAAGATCAATTTCTATACATTAGAAGAGAATTGGGAATGGTAAATCCCAATAAGTTATAAGTAATTTCAGTATTTCATAATATTAGATGAAGTCACTTGATAATGTTTTGATGATCACTAACTTAAGCATCGGAGTATATAGAAACTTGTTTTACAGGAAGAAAGAAACTCTGTTTTGAGAAACAAAAACAGAGATTATCAGAGGACACCATTACTGGAGTATCAACTTGAAGTAATGACCAACAGAGAGACAATACCCGAGGAACAACTTGAAGTAAAGTAACACTTTACTCGAGTATGTACTCGAGTAATGGCCCCCAAAACTGGAAGTAATGGATCAAGTTACTTGATTTTCAAATATAACAGTTCAGTTACAAAGAAATGAAGAGTCACAAGTTGAAAACTCAGGTTACCCGAGGAAGGCCTCGAGTAAACTTGAAGCTTACTCGAGTAAGGCCTCGAGTAACTGCAAGTCCAGATTTTCAAAATTGACGAATAATGACTCAAATCTGTTCAGAATGGGTTATAAATGATCGAGGGAACATCCATGGATAATTACTATATTATTCATGCCAGGTACACAATTTAAATAAATTATTTAAGGTTTTTCTGTATGAACACTCAAGGAAGGCCTCGAGTAAACTTGATGGTTACTCGAGTAAGGCCTCGAGTAACGTCGGGTTCTAGGTCTTTATCTGTCGCAAACTCGGTCATTTTCACAAAATCTCCTCGAGTAAATCACTATTCTCTCTCACAAAAACTTTTCACAAGTGATTCCTTGTTTCATTTCCGTCAAAACCCAAGAGATTTCAGTTCCAAAAACCTCCTATTTTTCTTAGATTCTCTGTGCCCTAATTCGCGTCAGTCACTCTGTTTTTCTAAAAATTTTAGTTTTCAATCATTTAGAAAGATGAGAACTAAAAACCTTACTCCCATAGACTCCTCTGAATCCCAACAATACTCTGATCCTCTTTCTTCTCCTCCCAAAAAGAGAAGAAAACTCACCCCAAGACCAAAAGCTAAAATTCCTCTTCAACCTCAATCTCAACCGAAACCCAAAGGAGTGGTGATCAAAGAGCCTATTGTGAGAAGGGCTCAATCCAAAAAGAGTACATCTACCGGAAGAGGCAAGAGTGCCAAATCTCCCTCACCTCCACACTCTGATTCCTCTACCCCCTCTTTCACACCAAAGCCTATCAAAAAGCCAAAGTATGACAAGAATGTGGCTAAGGCTATGGCTGCAATCATTGATCAAATGGAGAAGGGACAATCTTCCAAGAAGTCCAAAATACCGGAAGTAGAGATCACCAACCCACCAAAGGGATTCAATGTTAGCAAATTGGTGGAGTCTCCGAAGTACTTGTCTTAGTTCTCCAGAAGGAAGGTGTGTAAGACACACTATGTTGATTTGAAGTTACTTCAAGCGGTAGTGAAGCATGACCTAAGTCCTTATTTAGATCCTTTTATGCCTTGGCTATCTATTAGATTACCATTCTATACTAAAGTGATCACCCACTTTTATTGTAATCTAGAGATCATAGATGAACCTAACAGAACCTCAGTCGAGGAAGAAATGACCACCACAGTGAGAGGCCAAAAGATTCTAATTTCACCTTCTAGAATTAACTTGTGGTTAGGCATAGAAAATCCCCGGGATGATGTTTACTCTCAACTTGAGCCAAATCAAATCTTTTTTGTTCTCAAACCCGGTGAGCTAGTTGGCCCCCTAAATTTTAAACAGAGTGATATGTGTGATCATCACAGGGTCCTATGGTACATCTACTCTAGGTCCCTAGTGAACAAAGCCAATAATTACACCCATTTCTCTGATAGGGACTTTAGGTGGTTTGCTTCACTGCTCTTGAAAGAACAAAAAGATCTAGGGGAGTATATCTTCTCTGAGATGAAAAGGTATAAGGTGGATGGGAAGGCTACAACACCAATGCCATATCCTCAGATTATGTCACTGATTCTGAAAGAAAACAAGATATGGTATTTGGATAGCAAGGAGCACATTGAGAGGTTGACTCCTGTTGGGAGAAACCAGATAGGGAAATTGAACATTGACATCCCTCTCAAAGGCCCTCTGGAATCTGGGTCAAAGAATAAGAGGAAGACCACTGAGGCAGAGACCAGTAGGATGGATGACACTCAGTCATCGGCTCCAGCTGCTACCACATCATCGCCATCTTTCCTCAATGCCACTCTCCAGCATTTCATGGAAAATATGCTGAGAGGTTTTCATGTAGATATCATAAACACAAATGCCGAACTGATAACCCACATGATACCAAGATGGGAGAGTTGGTTGAGAGAATGGACAAGAGGCATGAGGAGTTGCTAGCTGAGCAACGTGCCCAGGGAGAGACTCTGAGATTGATTCTGGCATGCTTGGACTCATTGGGTCCTGGACCTTCAGCCGGTCCCTCCTCTTCTACACCACCACCTCCAGTGAACCCTTCTTCTGACACTCCTATTACTGAGGATGAACCATCTACCCCTCTGGTTTCTAGTCCACCTGAGCTTCAAGCCAAAGACATCCTTTACTCAGTGGATAATCCAGAAACCAACGAGACCATACACATCACCATTGATGATTCTCCTCCAAAACCTCAGCCAGAAACCGTTCCTAAACCGATTCCATCACCTACCCAAACTGAGGAAATATCTCCCTCTTCCTCCCCTGAACATCATACTCCTGAGGCTGAGACTACTCCTGAGATTCAAACCACTCCAGAAGGAGAAGCCTCTACTATGGTTGTCTTCCAACCTTCTCCTCCCGGCGATGACATCCATATCCCTCCAGTCCATCTGCCTGACCCAGTTCCCTCTAGTTCATTTGATTCCTTGGACTCAGATGATTCTATGGTCCTTCCAGTGACACCCATTTCCATGGTTAAGCCTCCTAGCCCTCCACTTGATTGATGAAGCCAAAAAGGGGGAGAAGAGCTTAAGAGTGATTTTGTGGAAGTGTCTGAGCTTTTTGGGGTATTTGGTTGTATATGGGTTGATAGGGAGTATTTTGAATTCTTTTGAACTTTATCTTGTAATTTGAAAATTTTAAGTCTAATGCAAGTATGTTTAAGTTATGATTTCATTTTAAGTTCATTTAAGCTTTGAATTATGATACATGTTTGGACTAATGAAGTTGACTGTGAATGCAAGGTGTGTGCTATGAATTTAAACTTAATTAGACATATTTAATTTGAAAATTCAATTTGAAAAACCATATCCAGAATCACCAAAGTTTTGTCATCATCAAAAAGGGGGAGAATGTTAGATCTCATGTTTTGATGATAACAAAAGAATGGTCTGAAAAGGAAATAATTAATAAACAAGTTTGAACAAAGGAATAACAGGGATAAGCATCACTTGAAGTTAGCATTGGAGTAATGAAGAAAGGCCAAGAGAAAATGCTAAGGAACTTGATCAGAAGCAAGTTTTCTAAGGCATTACTCGAGTACCTACTCGAGTAATGAGACAAAACTTGAAGTAACCAAAGGCACCTTCCAGTAACCTGCAAATGTTACTCGAGTAATAGTGTAAGTATTTTCAAGTTACTCTCGGCCTGCCAATGTTACTCGAGGAGCGACTCGAGTAACCAGGTGAAAACTTGGAGTTGCTCTCGGCCTGCCAATGTTACTCGAGGCGCTACTCGAGTAACCATGTGAAAAACTTCAAGTTGCTATCAAGTTGCCAATGATACTCGAGTAACTCTGTTTCTGAAAATGTGGAGCTCTCGGCCCTTTGTACTACTACCAATGTTACTCGAGGAGCTACTCGAGTAACGCACTGAAGTAAGTGAAAACTTGAAGGTGGTACCCGATTAACTTGATTTCTTTTTATCTCATTTTCTTCGAGTCCTTACTCTAATATGCAAGTTTTTAATGTTCTATTTTAAGTGGATTCCTCGAGTAAGTACCCGAGTATGCAGAAATATTTTCAAGGAAAACCTCAAGTCATTACCCGGGTAAGTCATGCACAAAAAGTACATTTACTCGAGGTGGTACCCGAGTAACCTATACAAAAATAAGTGCATTACTCGAGTCAGTACCCGAGTAACATGATAAGTGCTCTCGGCCTTGAAATCCTGCCAACATTACTAGAGTAGAGCATCGAGTAACCAAAAGTTTATTTGAAGGTTTACTCGAGTTGGTACCAGGGTAACTCATAAAGTTGTGAGTGCATTACTCGAGTAGGTACCCGAGTAAACATATATTTCCAAAGGTTTGAAAATTGGTTATTCTATGCACTACCCGAGTAATCTTGTATTTATTCATTGACTTGCAGTTGATCAAAGATTTCCCGATGATACTCGAGTAAGTACTCGAGTAAACTTCAAGTAATACTCGAGTAGCTACTCGAGTAAGCTTACCCAGAAATTTAGAAATCATTCAAACGTTTATTAAATTATTTCCTATATGATTAATCTTTCATTGTATTAGTATTTCTAGCATATTTACAGATAAACAATGAAGGAATCATATCAAGAAAGGGAAGTCAAATTAAACGTTCAAATGCCAACCACCGCCAACGGATATTTTTCAAAAACTTGAAAAGTCAATAGTGGCTGCGCACTCTCCAACGGACAAAAGAAAATGTTCCAACGGTCATCACCAACATATCTATATATATGGGAACATCCAAACAGAGAAAGAACAACAAGAACACACACAAACGAATTATCAAGTTCATTACTCTGTTTTCACGTTGAAATTATATTTCTATGCTTCAGTGATTCTTATTCACTCTGTAAGAGAGATATTTCATTCAAACTCAATAGTTGTTATTGAGATAACTTAAGGTTGAGTTGGGATTGGATTACAACTTGTAAGGGGGAGCGAGTGTCCAGGTGAAGGAACTTGCTTGTACTGAGGTGCCAAGAACCCACTAAATCTTGGAAGTTATAGTGAAACTCTCAGAGAAGCTCTGAGGACTGGACGTAGGTCAAAGTGGTTGTGACCGAACCAGTATAACTCCCGGTGTATGCTTCGGTGATATTTCTCCTTACTCATTACTGTTTTAATTCCACTGTTAAAGTTTTATATTTCCGATGAAATTTTAGTATCACCCAATTCACCCCCCCTCTTGGGTGAAACGCTTGTTCTAACATGGGGGACTTCCGGGCTTCTTCGTGAGTCATTGCAAATACCCTGCCCTGAGTCCTTGGTTGCTATTCGGTTTTCGGTCGCTGACAATCTCTGGAAAGATGTCCTGGTTGCTTACAATTAAAACAGATCATTTCACCCTGACAATTCTTGCCATAATGCGGTTGGTTACAGCGAGGACATTTCCACTCAGTCACAAATCTTGGAGGTTCACGATCTCTGGGCTGATAGGGCTTCTTATCACTGCCCTTGAATGAAGAGGATCCTTGGCCTTTCCGTTTCTGAGAAACATTAGCCTTTCTGGGTTCATTACGGCTATTAGCACCTTTGGCCGGATACAGATCCTTTAAGTTATTCTCAGTAATTCTGCATTGTTCCACCGCCTTGTTGAATACAATAAACTGGTGGGTAGCTAGCCGCTTCTTTATCTCCCGTCTCAGACCACGGATGAGCATATCAGAACTCCATTCTTCATCATCCTTATACCGGAGGTAGGAGGAATATCGGGACAACCGTACAAAACGGGACAAATATTCATCAAAAGTCTCTGTGTCCCCTTGCTTTATATTGAGGAATTCAGTTTCCTTCTCCAGCTGCACCGACTTGGGAAAATACTTCTCGTTAAACTGCTGTTGGAACACCTCCCAGGTCAGTGGCACATTTATGCTCTGTAGCGTCATAGAAATGTTTCTCCACCAGCGGTCTGCATTGCCTTCTAACTTATACACCGCCAATCAAGCTTTTACCTCGGAAGGGCACTCAAGAACTTCAAATATCTTTTCCAGCCGATTCAGCTAGTCTTCAGCTGCCTGGGGATCAAATCTACCTCTGAATACAAGAGGCAGATGTTTGCAGAATCTTGAAACCCAGAACTGAATATCCCTTTCCTCACTAACTGGAACCCCATGTGGCTCTTGATTCGAAATGGCATGATGTAACCCCCTCCGTAATTATATCCGAAATACGCGATTAAAATGAAATAGAGACCAATAATAATCAAATAACATTTACTAACCCATCACATGATGGGGTTTTCAAAAATACCTTTCGAAATCATTTATAAACTTGGTCTCATATTCACATTTCGAATACAATTACTACGCGAAGATAAATCACATTCATATAAATATCAGAGTGTACAACATAATCATCCCAGAAATCTCGGGTGCATACCTTCACTAAAGATATATAGGGCACAATTGCCCATTACAATTCTTCAAATGGGGATTACACAATCTCATCTCGAATGAGTCCTGCCGCTCCCTCCACGAGCTACTTGCCCTGTCTAAATTGTTGGTAAGGGAGGGTGAGATTCGAGAGAATCTCAGTAGGAAACAGATACCATAATGCATGCATGATAGATGCTATGTGTATGACATGTTAGCTTTATCTAGATGCATGCCCCATAATGACATTTTTGCATACTCAATGTTTCATGTAACAAAACTATGGCCACAGCAAAACAGAAACAGAGCTTCATTTATTCAAATATGCTCTACACAATCAAGTAAAGCAATCACATACATCACTACACAAGCAAAGATATCAAATACATGCAAGTAAGGTAAGTCCCCTACCTCCAGTCTTTTATCCTCAATTTGCGTGCCAGCAACTCAAGGCTTCACATTCGGTCCTACAATGTCAAATATACCATTTAGACACTTCCATAGTGTTTCTGGGGGTTATATGAGGCTATATTGAAAATTTACTAAAATACCCCCGGGGACCCGGCCCGGCCCCGCCGTACCCGGTCCGGCTGTACTTTTCTTGAAATTTTGACATGGGCTATTCTGACATATCTTCGCCCAAGGAATCCATTTCCGAACTTGAAATTATCAAATTCAATGTAGATTACAAAATTACCCTTGACAGCCCTACTTTAAGGGTTTCAGGGGCGTTTTCGTAATTATGCTTTTTCGGCCTTTTCTGACAAAGTGCCCAACTGTAACCCCACCTAATTTTCGCTCCTGAACTCAATGGAATCATCAAATCATTGAAAATCCAACTCTAAGACCCATTTATAGCCCAGACCGAAATATATGGGTTTTCTAGGGAAAATCAGGGTTTTTCGGTTTCGGCTCCGTAAACACGTTCCTTTCTACTCCTAACCACTTTATTGACTATTCCATTAGGTTACAACTACCATTTAGTATCAATTTGGGCAGCATAACCCCTAGGGAAACCCATTTTCCATTTTTACAACCAATGGCAATCCGGCGAAATTTCACCGATTAAATTGCCCACAGCAGCCAGAATAGTCAATATACAAGAGTTTGGAAGTTACCTCAAGCTCCCAATAGCTTTTCCTTGACTTGAATGAAAACCCTAGGTGTTTTAACACCAAAAGAGGAGCTTCCAAACCTTAAAGAACATAAAGGAGTAGCTTAGAATCGGAGTTATACGCGTTAGGAGCTAGATCGTCGGAGAAATCGGCTTACCTTGCGAGTTCTCTTCTCCTTTTCTCCCAAAACCCTCTCAACCCTATTTCTTTATTTCTGTTGCAGAATGGCGTCGGTTTTGAGGAAGGAAGATGAAGAAAAGGTGCTTTAATATTAGGATGATGTCATGTTTTATTATGCTGATGTCATAATTCCCAAAATTGGCATTTTCGGATTTTCTGGCAGATTTTCTGCCCAATCTTTGCAAAATCATAACTAATTCTAGAAAAATCGAAATGAGGTGATCCTAAAGCCAAATGAAAGGTATTTAAGTCCTCTTCATTGGAAAAATATGATCCATTACTAGAAATCACCACATGATTCCATAATTACACAAAGTTCATCACTGCCCCAAAACAGAGTCCATTTTCGACCTCAAACTTTGGACAGTCATATCTCCTAGTTCCCAACATGAAATGGCACATATTATATGTCCATTTTGAAGCTTTGGATGTGAACTTTAAGACGGGAAAGTTTCATAATTTTCTGATATCATTTTCCTATTGAAAACGTCCACACGAGAAGACTGCCCAGACAGAATTCACACTGGACAACATTTCTAGTTTTGCAACCAATGTGTCCAATCCAATTTAAATCAATTCTAATGATTAAATACCACAACATGACACCATTAACATCACAATACCCCATTCAATTATTCCCTCTATTCTAAGTTAATTTGGATGTTAATCCACAATTGAACTCAAATACAGGGTTTTGGCGTTGCTCATAACACAAGCGACTACAATCCACTTTATATTCTCTAAAAGGGTTCATTAATCACTAACCACGTCCACTTTTGTAGTCATTAACCCCTAATCACAATTTGGGATCTTGCTAAACCGGGGCTTGGCAATCCACTAATCTCAGGCTTATTCTCTAGCCTCGAGTATCAAAATTCGGGGTATTACACATGAGGTGGGGATTCTAGCGGTCTTGCTGACCCTTCAGCTGTTTCCTCGTGATGAGTCTCTTCTTGGGTTTCCTCCTCAGTAGACAGACCCTGATTGGCTCTATTTTCCCCTTTTTCAATTCTGAGCTCTTCTCTCAGCTCAGTGATCATGTCCCGCTGATCCTTTATCAAACCCATTAATTCTTGCATAGATATGGTGGATTCTCATTAACTATCTCCACCTCTGGGTCCACTTGTTGAATTTTGGGATGACCCTTTATCTTTTTCATTCTAAAAATCATTCACTGCATCAGTTCCACAAATAATGTATACACATAGTCCACAAGTTTCATATATATATCCACAGCACATAGAACATATGTGTATACACAACAAACCAATAGGATTCATCTTCTATCACTATAACCAAGCCTAAGAGAATTATCCTAGCAAATCTACCCTTGCCAGGAACTACGGCTCTGATACCAAAATGTAACCCCCTCACCGTAATTACATCCGGATTATGAAATTAAAGTGAAATAGAGACCAATAATTACAAAACAACATTTTCAATTTCCTATCTTCTAAATAGGGTATCTACAAAATAGTTCAAAATACTAGTAATTTGGTCTCACATTCAGTTTCAAATATAATTACCTGTACATGTTAATCGCATTTATAAATATCAGAGCGCACAACTAAAATCCCGGCAAGTCCCCGGTTACATATATATGTTGGGTGTATCATTTTTCCCAAAAATGGGGATTACATAACCAAAGTAGTATTTACAACCCCAAATATATACAATAATCCTGTTCTCAAAATAGATAACCAACAGTTTCAAGTCAAATATCTCTAAGAAGTCCTATCCGCTCTTGGTTATCCGCTTTTCCCTGGAGCCACTAGCCCTGTCTGAAAGGTTAGTTATAGGAAAGAGCGAGATTCAAAAGAATCCCAGTAGTAACAAATCATTCATACCACACTTAAACACATAGCATGTAAGAAAATCATCATACAGCAGCAGAATGAATCACACTCCACCCTCATCCCCTTTTACCGCCGGCAAGGCACACCGTCCTAACCCGAACCGTTGTTAGCGACTCAGGGACTGTTGGCGTAGCAGTGCATATACATAGCCTTATAGCTCATATAGTCATCCGGCTTTCACAATTGTCCCGTCGGCCTTCACAAATAGCGTTTCGGCTTTTCACATAATCACACATATAACACCCTATCCTCATCCCCTTTTATCGCCGAGAAGGCACACCGTCCTAACCCGAACCGTTATTAGCGACTCAGGGACTATTGGCATGGCGGTGCTTACATATATCTATAAATGTCGCAGCATACAAATTCATCACAAATCAATGATATAACACACATACAATGCATCACATATGGTATAAAAGAAAAAGTTACTACCTTGTTCTTTCCGATTGTGCTTTGGCGCAGGTGGATCACGAGCAGGGAAATTACCGAATCCTATAAACCAAAATTAAGGACGATGAATTATTACCTATTCCAATTCTTTAATAACTCATAATACTTAAGTTGATTATCACTATGGTCATTTAATCAAGTCAACTAAGGAGCTAAAGTGGTTAATTAACCTAAAAGGCTAATTTCTAACCTTAAAGTTCCACAATATTACATTATGCCATAAAATCTTCAATTTTCGCATAGGTGACCAATCTGCCAGAATTTTCCAACATCTTTGAAAAATCATAACTAATTCTTGAAAAATAAAAATAAGGTGATCCTAAAGCCTATTGAAAGCTCTTGAAGTCCTCTTCATAGGAAAAATATGAATCATTACTAGAAATCACCACACAATTCCAGAATTAGGTCCAGTTTCGACATCAAACTTCGGGCAAGCAAAACTCCCAGCTCAAAAAACGAAATGACACAAATTATATGTCCATTTTGAATCTTGGAATGTGAAATTTAAGTCTGGAAAGTTTCAGAATTTTTAGACACTAATTGCCCATTCAAAATGTCCGTACAAACTGACTGCCCTGCACAGAATTACACTTGACAGTTTTTCCAGTTTTCAACCAATGTGTCCAATGGCTTTAAAATGAACAACCAAACCTATTCCCACATAATTTTTCATGTAGAACACAATGGTAACATCAAAATAAACAAATTCCCACTCATTCCCCATATCATGTTTTAGCAGAATTTTAGGGTATTTAACAACAAACAACCACTTCACTATCTAATCACTAAGCTTAGCTCATTTGCCTCCAAACCAACATATAAGCACATATATAGGATGAAAGCTTCATGATCCTTAATATACCCTAAAAACCGAAATTAGGGCTGTCACAATAGCCCACCACAACTCAGCCAATTAAAACATCATATACATCAACATAATGCTCTTACTCACCTCTTGCTTTCATTTTGAGTCAAGCATCATTCCCTCTTGCTTTGTATCATGCCCTACACGAGATTATGGTTCTTTGAAGAGGAAAAATGATCTTTATAATATCTCCTTGAATAATATACTTTAATGTTGAATTAGCATATGCTAATTAGACTTGTTGACTTCTCCTTTTTATGTTTGGCCAAAAAGGCTTCCATGTGTCTCATATTATGGAAAAAAAAATATTCTCCTCACATTTCTCTTCCATAAGCCATTTTCCCCCTCTTCTCATGTTCAAATTAGTCCTTTAGTCATTTTTTTTACTTTAGGCGAAAAGACTAAATAGTTATCTCAAGTTAATTAGAACTAAAGTCATAACAAAAATTCCAGAAGTAATTTTGTCATTAATCCTACCATCTATTATGTACATTTAGCTCTTGAATACATTTTGGGATATTACATTTAATGTTAGATTCCCAAGACAATAGCGCTCTTTTTCTCTGTTGAATATGTCTGATAAATCAAGAAGAATACGATGAACATCACCACTCGGATGCATCTCAAGAGTTTGAATGATATCATCCAGTGACTCCTTACTTAGTCCATCCTTTATAAATTTAATTTTATCTTCTAGATTTATAGAAACCATACCTTTATTCATACATCGCTAATCACAATTCCACCTTGCACATTTATGGCAGACCTTCATTCTTTTAGCTCTTCTTTTTTTGGAGTAAGAACTTCTTCCCATTCCTAGCAAAGGTTTAACAAATGAATTATGAATCTCACCTGCTAAACGTACCTTAGCTTCAATGATCCAACGTACATCCACAAGAAGGGCCAAACGATTGAATATCATTATCCTTTTAAGTCGACTATTATAAATCTTCTTGAGCACATCTTTGGGTAGAGTGAGGAACCTGTTCTACCTATTCTTAAGCTTTAAAACTGATTCCTGTTAAATTCCAAGTTTTGATGATAACAAATGGTAATTGTGTGCAAAGTATGTTTTTACAAGTCTAAAGAATGATTGCAAAGTTACCAAATGTATATGGAAAAGTTTAGAGAAGTCTGCTGTCATTTTTTGCTGATGCACTCTAGCAACAGAGCTAACACTCGAGCATAAACCTCTTTTACACTCGAGCACATGCAAGTGTTAGACAAGAAGTGTTTAGCCGAGAGCAATTACTCTCAATTTTACTGATGCACTCGAGCACTATAACCAACACTCGAGCATGAAGCTGTTTTACCCCCGAGCATATGAAAGTGTTACACTGAAAGTGTTTGACAGAGAGAAAAGTTAGAACAAGATATCAACACTTCACTCGAGCATATGTTCTGTACTCGAGTGATGGTAATATCTACATCCGAGCACTAGCGAGTGAGGGACTGCGAGTGTTTGGCTGAGAGTCATGCAGAACAGAGAAGCACAAGCATGCCCGAGTGAGAGTTCATATGCCCAAGTAATACATCAGTACTCACGAGTAAGAAATCTAACTCTCTCAATTTTGATGCAAGTGCTGAAGACAAAGAGTATGTTATAGAAGAATATTCTTCTCACTCAAGTAGGAGTATGTATGCTCGAGTGAGGGCCCACATCACATGCAAGTGCAAAATCACACTCTTGATAAAACTGGGTGCGAGTGTTGCCCAGAGACGTGGCTCATAGTGTAAAATAAAGTAGCACTCGAGCATGGGGATCAATGCTCGAGTGAGGACCCACATCACTCGTAAGTGTGAAAATGCACTCTCTCAAAATCTGTGGAAGTGCAAGTGCAAGACTGAAGCAAAAGGTGAAAATATGGTATTGCACTCGAGTGAGCCCCCTCATTACTCGAGTGAGACTCTGCCAGAAGCCAAAACGCACCAGTCTTACAGCGTTCAATCCGAATATGGTTTAATGATATTTATTCACTATATTTTCACTTATTATTATTATATAACATCATTTAACATATATTATAAGTGTGATACTGGAGTTTGAACGTTTGAATTAGAAAGACACAGAGGAAGTCAAACAACGGCAGACAGCATCATTACGACCATCCAAGCACGTAACTACCACGTTCAAAGATTTCAAACGTATGCATACCGTTCCACAGTAACATGCCCCGCTCCACAATGATCATTATTCAAACAGGCAAAAACAAATGTCTATAAATACAGAGCTTGAGAGACCATCGAGATTAACCAAGTACAAGAATTCACATATGTAAATTCACGAGTCTCTGTTATTCATATTTTCTCTGTATTCATATCGTTTTTCAGTGTTTATCATATTTGCTCTGTAAGAGAGTCCGTATACACTTCAAATTCTATTTTCATTTGATCTCAAGGTATTTGGACCTTGAGAGGGTAGATATCCTTATTAGAGAAGCAGTTGAGAGAATTCCTAGTAAATCGAAGATAGAGTCATTAAAAAGAGCCCAGAGGAGTTTGATGAAGATAACAAGAGGTTAGTAACATTAAATAGTAAAGCTAGTTTAATGATACAGAGTGCTCTTAGTCAGAAGGAATATTTTTGAATCTGCACTATACCAACAGCCAAAGATATATGGGATGCTCTTGAAATCGCTCATGAAGGTACATTTGGAATCAAAGAAAATAGAGTTAATACTCTAATTACAGATTATGATCTATTTCATATGAAACCTGGAGAAGGAATATCAGAATTCGAACTCAGGTACACTCATCTTGTTAATTAACTATCTGTACTTGGAAAATCCTTTGACCAAAATTCCTAGGTAAGAAAGATTCTTAAGATTCTTATGAAAGAATGGGAAGCGAAGGTGACAGCTATGGAAGAAGCTAAAGGAGAGTCAAGGAGATCTGTAGCTACTCTCTTTGGTAGCCTTTTTGAGTATGAAGGGAAGTTGAGATTCAAGAAAGAACTAGAAGAGTTCGATGATAACAAGAAAAAGGGAGTTGCACTTAAAGCTATCAAGGAAGAAGAATCTTCTCAAAACAAAGATTTTCCTAATGATGATGATATAGGAATGATTGTCAGAAAATTCAAGAAGTTCTATAGAAGAGGTCAAAAGAACTTCAAAAATTATCAAGGTAGACCAAGCAAGAAAGAAAACAAGGAGCGACAGATAGTATGCTATGAATGTGGGAAGTCTAGACACATCAAATCCGAATGCTTTAAAAACAAAGACAAAAAGAAGTAGAAAAAGAAAGCATACATATCATCTATCTAGGGTGATAGTTCGTCGGATGAAGAAAGCGACAATGATGAAGTGGCAAATCTATGCTTGGTAGCCAAAGAAGAAGAATCAGATTCTGAGGTAAGTGATTCTGAACCTACTTATGATGAGTTATTATCTGAATATAATGCATTGCATACAGAATTCATCAAGGTAGCTAAAGAAATGGTTAGTTACAAGAAGAAAGTAAAGGAATTAGAAAATACTGTCATATCATTATGTGAAGTATGTGAAGAGAAAGATAAGAAAATAAGAGATTTAACAAAAACTGTGGAAAAATTTACTAAAGGAAGTGAAAATCTTAAAGTTATTCTAAATTCTTAGAAAGTTTCCTTTGATAAATCTGGAATTGGATATAAGTCTGATCATGATAAAAATAGAGGAAATAAGAAGAATAGCAGTAGAACTTATCTCAAATATTTTAAGAATTTTGTGCATACATCAAATCCATTTGCATTATGTAGCTATTGTAATAGGAAAGGACATTATACTTTATCATGTTATTTTAGAAAAGGACAAGTTATTGGCACGTATAAATGGGTTCTGAAAGGGACACATGTATTACATACTAACCACAAAGGACCCAAGAAAGTGTGGGAACCTAAAACTTGATCATCTTACTCTAGGTATGTCTCAAAGCATCACAAGAAAACAAGTGGTATATTGATAGTGGATGCTCAAGACACATGACTGGTGACAAAAATAAGTTCACCATTTTGGAAACCAGAGAAGAAGGAAAGGTAACGTTTAGAGGTAATCAATCTGGACGTATTGCTGGAATTGGTGAAGTGGGAAAATATGATGGTGTTCAAATCAATGAGGTATATTACGTTGAAGGATTATGCCACAACCTCTTAAGTGTAAGTCAAAGCACTCACAAAGATAATTGGGTGATCTTTGATTCAAAAGAATGCTTAATAGTAAACAAGAAAGATCTGCCGCTTAATAAAGATTCCATCAAGGCAAAGATCAGAGCTCAAAGGGATGGTAACTGTTATACTATTGATTTAAATTCAAATTCTTCAGAAAATTGTTTTCTTAGCAGATCAGAGGAAAGTTGGTTATGGCATAAGCGTCTGGCTCATGTTAATATGAATCAACTTGACAAACTGATTAGAAAAAATTTAGTTATCGGTCTTCCTAAACTAAAATTCAAAGACAACATGATTTGTGAAGCTTGTCAAAAAGGTAAACAAACTAAATCATCATTCAAAACAAAGTATGAGATTTCTACTTCCAAACATTTACAATTACTTCATATGGATTTGGTAGGTCCAGCAAGAGTAAAAGGTTTTGGAGGAAATCTATATACTTTTGTAATCGTCGATGATTTTACAAGATTTACATGGACTATATTTATTGCTTCAAAAGATGAAACATTTGTCGAATTTATTACGTTTGCTAAGAAGGTCCAAAATGAGAAAGGTATCTCTATTATTTCTATTAGGACAGACCATGGAGGAGAATTTGATAATCAACTCTTTGAAGACTACTGCAACAACTAAGGAATATATCACAACTTCTCTGCACCTAGAACACCCCAGCAAAATGGAGTAGTAGAAAGGAAGAACAGAGTCCTCACAGAAATGGTAAAAGCAATACTTAATGAAAAATAAATGTCACAAGTATTCTGGGTAGATACAATGAGTATTGCATGCTACATTTCAAATCGAGCATATATTTGCAAATCGCTTGGTAAGACGCTATATGAACTCTACAAAGGAAGAAAGCCAAAGCTTGCTTATCTACATATCTTCGGATGCAAGTGCTTCATTCACAACAACAGTAAAGAAAACTTGGGTAAATTTGATTCAAACTTTGATGAAAGTTTATTTCTAGGATATTCTAATAGAAGTAAAGCATATAAAGTTTTTAATAAAAGAACATGTACAGTTGAAGAATCTATTCATGTTGTGTTTGATGAACTTGACTCTCAGACAAAACATGTTGATAAAGAAGAAATGGATTTGATAAAGAAAAACAAATCTATTTCAAAACAAAATGATTTTGAAACAAATGATTTTCAAAATATAGAAGATGTCGATGATCATGCTCAACCAAAAGCATGGAGACATATTAAAGATCATCCAATTGATCAAGTAATTGGAGATATTCATGAAGATGTCAAAACCAGAAATAGAATTCTCAATGAGGTAACTTTCTCTACTTTTATTTCTGAAATTAAACCTTCTAATATGGAAGAAGCTTTATCTGACAATGATTGGGTGATTGCTATGCAAGAAGAATTAAATCAATTCCAAAGAAATCAAGTTTGGGATTTGGTTCCTCGACCTAAAGATCACTCGGTTATAGGGACCAAATGGGTTTTTGAAAACAAACTTGATGAATCAGCAATCATTGTGAGAAACAAAGCAAGATTGGTGGCTAAAGGCTATAATCAAGAAGAAGGTATTGATTATGAGGAAACATATGCTCCAGTAGCAAGATTAGAAGCAATACGAATACTCTTAGCCTTTACTTGCATTAAAGGTTTTAAACCTTATCAAATGAATGTGAAAAGTGCTTTTCTAAATGGTTATATTATGGAGGAAGTATATGTTGAACAACCTCCTGGTTTTGAAGATGAAACAAAGCCTGATCATGTTTTCAAACTAAAGAAAGCTTTATATGGTTTGAAACAAGCACCTAGAGCTTGGTATGAAAGACTAAGCAAGTTTCTTCTTGATCAAAATTTTGTCAGAGGAAAAGTGGATACAACTCTTTTCATCAAACATAACAAAGATGACATCCTAATTGTTCAAATTTATGTTGATGATATTATTTTCGGTGCTACTAACGAATCTATGTGTCAAGAATTTTCCAAGATTATGCAGGGAGAATTTATGATGTCCATGATGGGAGAATTAAATTTCTTTCTTAGACTTCAAATTAAGTAAAGGAAGAATGGGATATTTGTATCTCAAACAAAATATTTGAAGGAGTTGTTGATGAAGTATGGATTGGACAATGCTAATGGAGCTGATACTTCAATGAGTTCTACAACATTGTTGGATGCTAATGTAAAAGGTCCTAGTTACAACATCACTAAATATAAAGGAATGATTGGTTCATTAATCTATCTTACAGCAAGCAGGCTGGATATTCAGTTCAGCGTTGGAATGTGTGCAAGGTATCAATCTGCTCCTAATATATCACATGCAGAGACAGTGAAAAGAATCTTCAAATACCTAGGAGACACTTTAGAACTTGGCTTATGATATCCAAAAAGAGGAAACGAATATTTAATAGCATATTCAGATTAAGATCATGGAGGATATAAAACTAACAGGAAAAGTACTAGTGGTCAATGTCAATTTCTTGGAGGTTCTTTGGTATCATGGTTCAGCAAGAAGCAGAATACAGTGTCACTATCTTCTACTGAAGCTGAATATATAGCTGTAGCAAGTTGTTGTTCTCAAGTACTATGGTTGAAGCAATAACTTCAGGATTTGGTGATATACTTAAAAGAGATTCCAATTTATTGCGACTACACTAGCACCATTAGCTTGGCCAAGAATCCTGTACAACATTCAAGGACCAAACACATAGATATCCGACATCATTTCATTCAAGATCACGTGCAAAAGAAGGATGTCAAAGTAGAATTCATACCAACACATCTTCAACTCGCTGACATATTCATAAAGCCAATAGCTAAAGATCAATTCCTATATATTTGAAGAGAATTGGGAATGGTTAATCCTAATGAGTTGTAAGTTTTCTTGTTAATTATTATATTTAAATGAGTTTTTGATGATAACTGTAACCCCCTTCCATAATTATATCCGGATTACGCAATTAAGGTGAAATAGAGACCCATAACAACCAATAACATTTATAAACCCATATATCAGACGGGGTATTCACAAATACCTTTCGAAATCATTTATAACCTGGTCTCACATTCACATTCCAAATACAATTACTACACGAAGATAAATCACATTCAATATATCAGAGTACGCAATATAATAAGTCCGGTAATTCCGGATTCAATTTATTAGCTCAAGCTTTATAGGGCATATTCGCCCCTACAAGCCCTCACATGGGGATTACACAAAGTCTTCTCAAATACACATCTCAAATACATATTTGAATACATACTCAAATATACATCCATATCATATATAATTATCCCAACATCTATGATAACCAACTACCAAACTCAAATACTCTAAGGAGTCTTCACCGTCCCTGAATGCTTGCACCATCCTCGCTCTTCCTTCCCTGTCTACAATGTTGATAGGGGAGGGTGAGATTCTAGAGAATCTCAGTAGGATAACAATATCAATATGCACGTACGATACATGTTTAATGCATGCCATGCTTGCATTACCCAACTCATGATAACATAATGACAATTTGCAAGCTCAATGCTTCGAACAATATACCTATGGCCATAGCATAAATTGAAACATAGCTTCAAATCACACATAATTATGCAAAGCTAAGACATGCACCAACACACTAACACATATATCAAATACAAGCAGAAGAGATATGTTCCCTACACTCTTTCCACGTAAGTTCCAACTCCAGCTGCTCACGATCAGGGCGAACACCAAACCCTATAACCAAACAAGGACATAGGGTTAATCCCTTTTTCCAATTCCTTAACTCTCAAACAGTTAATGTTGGTTATCATTTAACACCTTTAGGTGGCTAATCAAAGCCCAAACATATGCCTAAAGGCTTGGGAAACACTTGACCAAAGATCACCTTTTAAAAGTCCAAAATGCTGATTTTTGGGGGTTGGCCGCGGCCCACAAATCCACTGGCTGCGGCCAAAAACTGCCAAGAAACATTTGGGCCGCGGCACATAATCCGCTGGCCGAGGCCAAGAAAATCCAGTTTCTTGGTTGAACTTCCAAAAATCATAACTAATTCCACAAAAATCGAAATAAGGTGATCCCTAAGCCAAAAGAAAGCTATTCAAGTCCTCTACATATGAAAAATATTGGAAAATACTGGAAATCACCACATAAATACAGAATTCCCCAAAACTCAAGACTGTCCCAAAATAGTGTTCATTTTCAACCTCAAACTTTAGACAGCCATAACTCACAGAAGACAAAACGAAATGGCACAAATTATGTGTCCATTTTGAAGCTTGGGATGTGAACTTTAATACTGGAAGTTTCATAATTTTCTGACATCCTTTGCCCAGTCAAAATGTCCACACAACCAGACTGCCCAAACAGAATTCACACTGGACAGAATTTCCAGTTTTGCAACCAATGTATCCAATCCAATCCAAACCAATTCCAATGATTAAATACCACAACATGACACCATTTTTAACAAAAATCACCATCCAATTCCACCATTCAAATTCCACACAAAAATACCATAAAATCAGGGCAAAATTCACAATTCACCATACTTAACCAAAACTTGCAAAACTTATATCAAAAGGAAGCAAATGCTCACCTCTTCCTCTTTCCCAAACCAATTTCTTGATTCTCCATCTTTCCACTTTTGCTCAAGCCATCAAACACCTCCAATCAAGAATCTAAAACCATAGAGATGAAGCTCTCATCACTATGAACAACTTTAAAGAAGAGTGTTTAAGCTAAAGAGGACCATAAACCAATCAAAATCTCACCTCTAGTTTTCTCTTTCCTCCCCTTGTGCTTGGCAAAATGGGGAACAAGAGAGAGAGAGATGAAGATGAAGATGAAGATGATGAGGTGAGGATCAGTTTTTTGGGAGCCAAAACTGACCACATAAAGAGAGGAGAGAGGAAAAATGAGGTTTGACACTTTGACCTCATCCAAGGGCTCACAAAGTGCCAAGTGTCACCATCTTGACAAACCTCACATGAGCTCACATAAGCTCACACACATGTGATTCCACCCCTTGATCTCTTGCACAAATCAATCCTAACCATTGATCTTGAAGTTACCAATGAGTTTCCTCTTCGGTAACTGACCAATTGGTCGGTAGCTTTACTGTTTTGCCCCTGATTATGGCAATTCCTCTTGAATCACCATCAAATACATTTTCTCATTCATTTTCTTTCACAATGCGCCCTCCCCTCTATTTTAAGTCAATTTAGATGTTAATCCATGATTGAACTTAAATACAGGGTTTCGGCGCTGCTCATAGCACATACGAACCACATCCGAAATTCAAAGCACATCATATTCTCCAAAAGGGTTATTTATCACTAACCACATCCACTTTTGGAGTCATTATCTCTTAATCACAATTTAGGATCCTGCTAAACCAGGGCTTAGCAGTCCACTAATCTCAGGCTTATTCTCTAGCCTTAAGTCTCAGAATTCAGGGTATTACAATAACAATATTGACTTTGGCATCGAAGTATTAGAAATTGTTTTTGCCGGATTGTCACTCGAGCACTGGATGTGTCACTCAAGTGACAAGCTCATACTCACTCGGGTCAGTCAACACTGCTCGAGTACAGAACTATTGTATATACTCTGTTTCTAAGCTTGTAAAATAGGGGTTAATAGAGGAGATAAAAATACCAAGAAGTTATCTGAAATGCAACAGTTATAATTGTTCTCACTCGGGTGAGAGAGATCTTCACTCGAGCATGGTATGAACATACCTGGAGTAAAGCAAGAGACTCAAGCAGAAGGAATGAATTTATACAAATACTTATTCAAAGCATGGTTACTCAAATGATTTTGGAGGATTTGTGTATAAAGATGAAAAATATAACAAGATATATTTAAACCAGGTATGCTTTTACATGTTTTATCAAATTTGTCTGAATGTCACTCGAGCACAATATGATCACACTCGAGCACAGTATGAATTACACCCGAGCACTAGGGTTATTGCTCGAGTGTTGGAACTTATATCAGTTATGTGATAGCTCAGACTGTCGCACTTCCTCCTCTCACTCGAAGAGTTGCATCACTCGAAGGTTGTCTCTCTTCACCTCCGACCGTTACCCATCGATTAAACATCTCAATTTGCTTCAAGTCACCATTACAACTCTTCAATCTTCTTTATAAGGTGAGATTTATCCTCAAAGTTATTAGATCTCATATGTTTTGATGATAACAAAGAGTAGATTAATAATATGGAAGGATTTGATAACAAACAAATGGATTTGAACAAAGTAGCATAGCATCACTTGAAGTCAGCACTGGAAGTAATAAACAATTTTTAAGAAGGCTTACTCGAGTCGCCACTCAGGTAACAGAAGCCATTACTCGAGTAGCCACTCGAGTAAGCAAACATAATTTCATCCAGTGAGGCACTGCCAAATTTTGAACGTAGTTACTCGAAGGACCACTCGGGTAATCTGTAAAGTTATATAGACGATTATTCGAGTAGCCACTCGAGTAACAAGATTTTCACAGGCATCACTTGAGTAGCCACTCGAGTAACCAGGTCCAAAATCTTCTAATGATTCTCGGCCAAGAAATACAGCATATCACTCGAGTAGCCACTCGAGTAACCAGTGAGAAAATAGCATTACTCGAGGGACCACCTGAGTAATCAGCAGAGTTATTTGAAGTACCACTCGAGTAGCCACTCAAGTAACCAGATAGCAAACTCTCGGCCAAGAATTTGATGCCATTACTCGAGGGTGTAATTGAGTAATCTGTCAGGTTATTTGAAAGCCACTCGAGGGAGCACTCGAGTAAGGTATGAAGAAACATGATGGGCACTCGAGTAAGCAGTTTACCACAGTGATTACCCGAGTAATCTGTGAAGATAAAGACATGGCCACTCGAGTAGCCACTCGAGTAATCATGTATTCTCAAGGTTTGTAATATATCACTCTGTGTCTTACCTGAGTGATATCTGATATAAAATGTTGATTTGCTCATTGCCATATTTTAGGCAGGTTTACTCGAGGGACCACTCGAGTAACAAACTTGATCACTTGAGTAAGGTAGTCCAGAAATTATATTTTCATTGAATATCTCTTGATTTGTTATCTATGTGATTAACTCTTCATTGTATTAGTATTCTAAGTATATTTGTAGAGAAACAATGAAAGAGTATGACAGATTTGAGAAGTCAAGTAAAAGTTCGAACGTTCACCTATCGGTACCTACCGCCAACGGATAGTTTTCAAATACAAAGAATAGTCAACCGTTGCTGCGCGACTCTATCGGACAAGTTTGAAATTGATTCCAACGGACACTACAAATCATCTATATATTGGAGCATTCAAAGAGTGGAAAATAAGTCACAAACTGAGATTACACTGATCAACACACTCTTAGTACTTTGTTTTCATATAGTCATTCATTTGTACTTCAGAGATTATATATTTGCTCTGTGAGAGAGTTTTTCATTACAAACTCAATATTTGTTATTGAGACAACTTAAGGTAGTAGAACCTTGAGTTGGGGATTTAATTGCAACATGTAAGGGGTAGCGAGTATCCAAGTATAGGAACTTGCTATGTACTAAGGTGCCAAGAACCCACTGAATCTTGGAGAATATAGTGAAACTCTCAGAAACACTCTGAGGACTGGATGTAGGTTAAAGTGGTTGTGGCCAAACCAGTATAACTCCCAATACACACTTCAGTGATATTTCTCTTTACTCTCAACTGCTTTAAATATTCTGTCAATTTTCTTATTTGCATCAATTTTTCTGGTATCACCCAATTCACCCCCTCTTGGGTGAAACGCGTGCACTAACAAAAGTTTCTCATTTCGTACCCTAACTCTCTGAAACTTTCTCATTCAATCTTCAGTAAATCTATGATTCTTGTTGTTCTCATTTCATTTCTAAATAGCTAGAACTAAGATTCCTGTTGTCTCCAAAAGATCTCCTTCACCCTCTCCCACTTATTCTGCTGCTAGTACTTCAGGAACTCCGGTGGCAACACCTTCATCTCCTACATTGACTTCTACACCAACACCTCCACCTAAACCCAAAACCAAAAAGAGAACTGCAACCAAGAAACCTCATCCTAAGCCTCAAATGGCTAAGAAGGAGCAACCTCCATAAAAGAAACCAAAGGGTGTGGTTTTCAAAGAACCAATGATTACTCAGTCTCAATCCAAAGAAGTCAAAAGAAGAGGAAAGAAGAAGGAAACAGAGCAATTACAACAATCTTCTTCCTCCGATGACTCTTTTAATATGCAACTCCGAGAAGCAATGGAAAGGTCAAAAATTGATGCATTGGTTGGCAAAATTGCCTCTCAAGCCGGTGCCTCAAGTTTACACCATGATGGTCAATCCAGTACGGCTACTTCAGGGGTATCTTCTATATCACAGGCTCCAAAGGAAGAATAATTCACAAGTCCTCCTGAAGGTTTCAATGTTAAGGAACTGAAGCCACTAAAACATAAGGTATATGTTACTGAGTTTGCACATAGACATTTTTGCCCTATAGTTTACGTGGACTTAGAATATCTGAAAAAGAATTTTCATTTTGATTTATATCCTTATCTTGGATTTTATGCTCCCTGGCTGAATGTTCATATTCCTTATTCACCCTCAGTTGTGAAAACTTTTTATTGCAACATGAAATCCCACAACATAAAATCTAGGACTGGAGAATTGAATGAGGAAGCAGTATCTACCACTGTTAGAGATCAATTCATTATGATATCTGCTAGTATTATTAATGATTTACTTGGGTATGTCGTACCTCCCTCTGATCCACCCATTCTGTCAGCCAATGAAGCCTTTCGGCTATTGAGAACAAATGACCCAATAGGCCCTCTCAACTTTAAGCCTATTGACATGCCTGATTCTAATCTTGCCCTTCACTATATTTACTCTCGTAGGATTGTTAATAAGTCCAAAAATTATACCCATTTTGCTCAGAGAGAATATTATCTGCTAGCCTCCTTCCTAGCCAGTCATCAAAGAAATGTGGGGGAGATTATTTTTAGTGAGATGAGAAGATTTTGATTTTCTTCATCAAAATCCGTGACAATACCATATCCTCAACTTGTGTACCTTATCCTCATGAAAAACAAAATATGGTACTTGGAAGGAACTGAGAGGGTAACCATTCCAAGGTTTGGCAAGACTCAACTGACACATATGAGTATCAATCTTCCAGTGAGTCGAACCAGGGCTACATCTCAGAGAGAAGCCACTCCATCAAGAGGTGATGAGGCTCAGTCATCTGCTCAAGGACAGGTTCTACCTCCATCTTTCCTGAATGCATCACTTTCTACTCATCTGACTGAATTGATTTATCAAGCTGTGTCTGGTTTGAAAAAGGAATTGATGACTGAGTATGAGAAGTTGGTAAACACAATGGAGTTATAAGTCTTAAAGTTGGTGGACAAGGCTAATACCAACTTTGACTTGATGTTCAAGACTCAAGATGATATGTCCAGAAGAATCACTGATATGGAGATCTTCTTACGCACTCACTTTTCGACTACGTCTTCTGAGGAGCCACCTGAGATTACTCCTGCTTCAACTTCACCTCCTCATACACAGACACATGTTCTCTTCACCGATCTGGATTCCAATGCTGATGTCAATTATGATCGGTCGCCTTCAGCACTTACAGCTCCTGTTCCTCAGCCATCATCTCCACCCTTTGAACAGAAGCCAGTAGATCCTTCCACTGCCATGGTACTCTTTGCCCCACCATCCAATCTCACTTTTCATCAACCCCCTTCTGATGTTGACAAAATGGGGGAGAAGGATTTGTGATGGTTTCTGAGCTTATATGGGGCGTATTGGTAGTTTTGTGTATTGGGGTAGGATTATTGTTATTTTCGGGTTTATTTCTGCTGATGTAGTTGTATATGGGGTTTTATGGGTAGGTGATGATTCAAACTTAATATTGTACTTTTCAAGTTCACTAATGGTTATTTTCAAGTTTATTAAGTTTTCTGTTCAGTTTTAATAGTTTCTGGGATACTATGACTTATCTTGGTTGTTAAGTATCCATTGGAAGTATTGCAGGAAACATATGTGGATAAGTGCAAAAATCTGAAATTGAATATAAACTTTGGTAAAGATATGCATTTGGAAACATTGATGATGTTTTTAAAAATTTTTCACTCTAAAAAAGATTTTTCTTAAAACTCATCACAAAGGTTTTGTCATCATCAAAAATGGGGAGAATGTTAGATTCCAAGTTTTGATGATAACAAATGGTAATTGTGTGCAAAGTATGTTTTTACAAGTCTAAAGAATGATTACAAAGTTACCAAATGCATATGGCAAAGTTTAGAGAAGTCTGCTGTCAGTTTTTGCTGATGCACTCGAGCAACAGAGCTAATACTCGAGCATAAACCTCTTTTACACTTGAGCACATGTAAGTGTTAGACAAGAAGTGTTTGGCCGAGAGCAATTACTGTCAATTTTACTGATGCACTCAAGCACTATAACCAACACTCGAGCATGAAGCTGTTTTGCACCCGAGCATATGAAAGCGTTGCACTGAAAGTGTTTGACAGAGAGCAAAGTTAGAACAAGATATCAACACTTCACTCGATCATAGGTTCTGTACTCGAGTGATGGTAATATCTACACCCAAGCACTAGCGAGTGAGGGACTGCGAGTGTTTGGCCGAGAGTCATACAGAAAAGAGAAGCACAAGCATGCCCGAGTGAGAGTTCATATGCCCGAGTGATACATCAACACTCGTGAGTGAGAAATCTAACTCTATCAATTCTGATGCAAGTACTGAAGACAGAGTATATTATAGAAGAATATTCTTCTCACTCGAGTAGGAGTATGTATGCTCGAGTGAGGCCCACATCACGTACGAGTGTAAAATCACACTCTTGATAAAACTGGGTGTGAGTATTGTCCAAAATATGGCTTATAGTGTAAAAAGAAGTAGCACTCGAGCAAGGGGACCAGTGCTCGAGTGAGGACCCACATCACTCGCAAGTGTGAAAATGCACTCTCTCAAAATCTGTGGAAGTGCAAGTGCAAAACTAAAGCAAAAGGTGAAAATATGGTATTGCACTCGAGTGAGCCCCCTTAGTGCTTGAGTGAGACTTTGCCAGAAGCAAAAATGCACCAGTCTTATAGTGTTTAATCCGAATATGGTTTAATGATATTTATTCGTTATATTTTCACTGATTATTATTATATAACATCATTTAACATATATTATAAGTGTGATACAGGAGTTTGAACATTTGAATTAGAAAGACAGTGAGGAAGTCAAACAATGGCAGACAGCATCATTATGACCATCCAAGCACGTAACTACCGCGTTCAAAGATTTTAAACATACACATGCCGTTCCACAGTAACATGCCCCGCTCCACAATGATCATTATTCAAATGGGTAAAAACAGATGTCTATAAATACAGAGCTTGAGAGACCATCGAGAATAACAAAGTACAAGAATTCACATAAGTAAATTCATGAGTCTCTGTTATTCATATTTTCTCTGTATTCATATCATTCTTTCGTGTTTATCATATTTGCTCTGTAAGAGAGTCCGTATACACTTCAAATTCTATTTTCATTTGATCTCAAGGTATTTGGACCTTGAGAGTGTAGATATCCTTATGAGAGAAGCAATTGAGAGAATTCCTAGTAAAACTTTCTACTCATAAGACTTATAAGATACAAGTAGTAGAGAACGTTGCTGCTCGTAAGACTTACAGTGGTGTAAGCAGGAGAGAACATTGTTGCTCATAAGACTTGTATACGTAAGCAAGTGAGAAAGGTTATAGGTTGTTTTTCTGCACGTAAGACTTGTCGTAAGGGGAGAGAAAATTCTTAGTGTTAGAATATTTCTGCTCGTAGTCCATTCGAGGACGGTTTTTGTTTTGTGGCATTCTGAGAGCCCATTGAATCTTGGAAGCATAGTGAAAATCTCAATAGGTCTTGATCTCTGAGGACTGGACGTAGGCCTGGTTTTTGGGCCGAACCAGTATAACTCTCTGTGTACTAATTCTCTTAACTCTACTCTATCTACAACTATTGTCGTATCACCACATCAAACGAAAAATTTATCACATCACCCAATTCACCCCCTCTTGGGTGAAGCTCGTGTCTTTCAAACACAAACTACTAATCAAAAGTATCAAACACCAGGATCACCTTATCTTTATTTCTTTTCAAGCAATAATGTTCATAAACAAGAAATGATTATTCAAAGGAATTAATTATACTTCTTCAATCATAGACAATTTTAGAGTACAATTATTTAGTGAATTGAAATAAAGCACAACATGCATGTATTTGCAAACAGATTTAGGAATTTCTAAAATTTTAGAGCATCCAACAAAATCCACTTGACTCTCATCAATAAGAGTCAACACTTCAATAGGAGAGACATGAACAACAGCTTTTGGAACATCCACATTAGTTTCAACATCAAAATGATAGGAATCAGGTTCCATAACTGGAACCTCATCTAGACTACACCCACTAATCTCTCCAAAAGTGATTTCAAGTTCCTTTTCACATTCCACAAGAGCTAAGGTTTCATTTAATTCCACGTCCTCAATTTCCTCACAATAATCACCATCAACACAAGAAGTGGGCATCATGCTTAAAGAATTATCTTGCCATATAGTTTTAAGTGACGAAATAATTTGACTAACATATATTCCAATATTTTGAACACTTAACTTAACACTAGTGACAATTTTCTTTTTCTCTCTGATAAATCTCTCTATTAATTCTGTAAACTCCTCACCTAATCTTTCTAAATCATATTTTTCCTTATACTCAAGAGTTTGTTCTTCAATATATGGATAAGAGTAGAAAGGAGGATTAGGAGAATACCTGACATATGGATCCAAAGACTCTTGCTGCTCCAAAATTCCACCTAGATAAAAGGAATGATCAAAACAAATTTAGTTCATATTGAAATCATCTCTCACATAATGACTGGTATTGCTATATAGACAATGTTCATATGAATGACACTTTCCACAATAAGCACAAGAAAAATAGTTATAAGAAGAAGAATTTTTAATCCAACCAGCATTTATATTTTCATGTCTCATTCCATCCATATGCATTCCAGAAAAAGAACCAAGATATGACAAGTTATCACTGATTAAACCAAATGAATGCTGTGAATAATCCAAATTTTTGTTGTTGAAATTTTTGCATGAAAACTAAATTAGTATTAAAATTACTTGGTATTGATATTAATGACAATAATCATCGGCAACGGCGCCAACAACTTGATACGTGTGCAGATGATCAATTAAATAGTGCAAGTGTATACTGTCGTAATCAAGTAATATAAAAGTAAGTAGAGTATCGTTCCCAAGAGGATTGATTACTAAGTACCAAAATGAGCAATTTTAACTTTATTTATTCGATCGATTAGTTGGTGATTGAGTGTACAAAATAAAAGGAAGCCAATTAAATATGAATGCAGATGATATGAAAGAAAATATGAGAAAAAGCCCTAGGGATTAGATTTCACTTCACAAATTCCGGATTGAATCACTTATCTATTCTAGCTCAATTTATTCCACATGATTGATAGTCGAGTTTTCCTAATTTAATTACTAGCCTCGTCCAAGGTCAAATAATTCTATAATCAATTGCTAATCCAATATATTCCTATATGAATTTAAGAAATTAATTATGCATTAAGATTTATGGAACTCAATAAGACTACACAATTCATATGAATATATTCCTATTTCATATACAAGTCATGGTTTTAATTATAGGGTCTACACACATGTATCTCCTTCCGGTCTCAACATGCATATTGAAATCTTTCAAAAGATGGCCATTCAATCAAAAGCATTAAGAATAATAATTAAAACTCAATCATGAAGGAGAAATTCAAATTAGATTTAATAAGTTAAGATTCAATCTGTCATTAGTAAGCTACATCATCACCTTAGGAAAATAAAAGTTTAGCACATGATGAAATTAAAAAATAAGTTGACATTATATAAAGCTAGAATGAAAACCTCAGAAATACTGCATAAACTTGAATATTAAATTCTCAAACATAAATATACAACCAAACGATACATGAAAAATGAAGAAATCTAGCAATCCAATTAGGAGGTAAAACCTTCCATGTAGGCGGCATGCAAAATGTAATACAATCTTAAGCCTTCCAAGATGGAGGCATGCAATGCATGAAATTAAATCTAAAAAACAACACAAAGAATTGAGAAATGTTAGAGAAAGATTTCTCCCGGTCAGATAAGGACCTCTCCATGTCGGAGAAGGAAACCTCTGCTTCTCTTCCTCTCCTCCCATTTTAAGCTTGGCCTTGATCTCTATTTATAGGGGAAGAACGTGTGCTATAGTGCTGCTATAGTGTCCGGTGGCTACTACAATATCTGGTGGCTCTACAATGCTTCCGTTACTACAATGACTTCCATCTGCTATAGTGTAACTTCCATCCACTACAGTCTAACCATATGCTATAGTGATCCTGTTGCTACAGTACTTTCATTTTTTCCATTTTTATTTTTTTAAATGATATTTATTCCAAAAACATTATTTATTTATCAATCACACCAAAATTTATTATATTAAACACAAATATCGTCCATAAAATCATCATATAAGGGAAAATAAATATGCACATATTTTACTTATCAAGTATATGTTCATGTGTTCTCAGTTCTAGTTTTCTGCTATTTTAATGCTCCATATATATAGATGATTTGTAGTGTCTATTGGAAGCAATTCAAATATGTCCGTTAGAGTCACGTAGCAACGGTTAACCATTCTTCAAATTTGAAAACTATCCATTTGCGTTAGGTAGTGATAGGTGAACATTTGGACTTTTATTTGACTTTTCACTTCTGATATGATCTCTTCATTGTTTTTCTGCAAATATGCTTAGAATACTAGTGCAATGAAGAGTTAATCATATAGATATTAAATCAATAATTATTCGATTAAAGAATAATTTATGGACTTCATTACTCGAGTGGCTACTCGAGTGGTCCCTTGAGTAAACCTATAAAAAATATGGTAGTGAGTAATTCAACATTTTACATAAGATATTACTCTGGTAAGATATGGAGTGAGATATATCACAAACCTTGGAAATACCTGATTACTCTAGTAGCTACTCTAGTGGCTATGTCTTTACCTCATGAGTTACTCGGGTGCTTCCTCCAGTAAGCCTATTACTTGAGTGGTTACTCGAGTAGCCATGTTTTTTCTTTAAACATTACTCAAATGAACACTTGAGTAAATTTCAAATAACTTTGCAGATTACTCGATTAATTGCATTAAATTCTTGGCCGAAAGTACTTGTTCTTTGTTTACATGATTACTCAAGTGATCCCTCAAGTAATGGATCAAATAAGTTTGCAGATTACTGGAGTGTTCCCTCGAGTAAAGTCTTTTTCTCACTTGGTTACTCGAGTGGCTACTCGAGTAAATTGTTGTATTTCTTGGCTGAGAGGTACTAGAAGATTTTTGACTTGGTTACTCGAGTGGCTACTCGAGTAATGCCTTTTTCTCATGTGTTACTCGAGTAACTGTCTATATAACTTTGCAGATTACTCGAGTGGCTACTCGAGTAACATCTTCCAAATTTTGGCAGTGCTTTCAAAAACATTTTCTTTTGACATTAGTCGAGTAACAATATTCCTTACTCAAGTAGTCACTCGAGTAAACATAGACAAAGATTGCCACTGAGGTTTTTTCTTTGCTCTTTCTCTCAAATCTTCTTCATTACTCCAGTGCTTACTTCAAGTAATGCTTTGCCATTTATTTACTTTGTTCAAATTCATTTGTTATCAAATCCTCTTTTATCATTAGCCCAATCTTTGTTATCATCAAAATATATGTGATCTAACAATAGAGTCCTTAAAATTAGGAGAGCACTCGAGCACTCGAGTGATGACATAATACTTGGGAGTGCTAACACACACTCTTGGAAAATAGATTGCAAGTGTCAACCCAAGACGCAGCCTTATAGTGAAAAATATATGAATACTCGGTGAGACAAGATGTACTTGAGTAAGGACCCATATCACCCGTAAGTGAGACAATTCATTTCTACTTTCTTTAGTAGGAGTGGCATTGGGACTAAAGAAAAAGAGGAAATATAATGTTGCACTCGCGTGAGGCTTTATTGGCAAAGTTTCCTTTGACAGAATTTTCCAAACCTTAACCAATATGCTTCTAATGGTTCCAAAATTCTTATTCATTACTACTCCCATACAATTTTACACAAGGAACCCACTAGAAACTCTAAAACATCCAAAATCACATTTAACAACAAGTTTTTGCTTTGAACAACACATTCCCATACATTACCTAATTGCACAAATTCTCATTCCAAGGTTCCAACAAATTCTATTATTCCAATTACCTAGTATGATACTAATTACACCAAAATTCACTAGGCAATTCATTCATTCCAACATGACTCAAAAATCAGGGCAAAATCCAAAATTTACAAAACTCAACCAATGATCACATTGGATATCTCAAAATGCAACACATACTCACCTCTTCCTCTTCCTCTTCCTCAAGCTAGTTTATTGATTCCACCACTTTCAAATTTCTTCAATCACTCAAACACCTTCTTTCGTAAATCTAAAACCATTGCAATAAAGCTCTCATCACCATGAACAACACTATAGAAGATTAATTGAGCATTCAAAGACAAATCCTTGCTTTAAACTTGAGCTCTTCCTTTATCTTTCTATCACCCAACTCAATGGTTTAATATTGGCTTGTGTATTCTATGACAACAGATATTAATGTGAGTTTCTCTCTGTTCCAATCTACCATACAAATATGGGAGGCAACCCTTGATATATCCACCTCAGTTAAAGATCGACAAGCTGTACTAGAGATTGAAATGAAGCTAGACAAACTAAAATAAGGTAATCTCTCTATCACCGAATACTGGACCAATCTCCTTGTTTTATACGAACATTTAGACACATTTGAAGCAGCGTATGAGTGGAGCAGTCTAAATGATGTGCGCCTCTGCACAAGAATCAAAGAGGACAAAAAAGTCTATAAATTCCTGTTAGGACTCCAGCCCTCTTATGAAGCCATTCGTGCACAAGTAATAAGTCAATAAACCTTGCCAAGCCTAAGTGAAGTACTTTTCAATATTAAACAAGAAGAAAACCAAAAGAACTTGTCTGCTTATAGACTGCAGAAACAAAAGCCTTTGGAGATAGGTGGATTTTTTGAAAAAGAAGTCAATCAAGTTATTTTTAGGTAAGAGGTCTAACAAATGGTGTGATCATTGCCAAAACCCAGGTCATACAAAGGACATTTACTGGAAACTCCATGGAAAACCACCTAGCACTAAAGGTAAAGACAACTAGACAACAAAGCTCTTGCAATCTCTATATATCCAATGATACCTTTTTTCCTTCTAGTAGTATGGCATTCATAAGTAATTCCATCCTAACCCTTAAAAAAAATATACATAATAGAAATATATGGATAGTCAATTCAGGAGCCACTAACCATATGATTTGTTGCAAATCATCGCTTCACAAGGTAAAAACTCTATCATCTCCTATATTTATTAAGGTTACAAATGAAAATTTCATTAAAGTTCTCAGGATTGGTATATCCTATCTATTTGACAATTTGGTTTTAGAAGACATGCTATATGCACTTGATTTGCAGTGTAACCTCATATCTGTTAGCAAAATTACCTTAAGTCAGCAATGTCATCTTAACTTCTCTTCCATTCAATGTTTATTTCAGGACTAAGAGTCGAGGAAGATGATTAGTGCTACTGAGTTACTAGAAGGATTATATTGTGTGGAATATCAATCTTGGAAGAACAAGGCATCTGAAAGTATGGCCCAAGTTGGTTCTTTGTCTCAAATTTCAAATAAGGATTTATTATTATGGCACTATAGGTTAGGCCATCCAAATCCAATGTACTTGTCAAAGTTGTTTCTTGATTTAATGAATAAAAGTTCTATTTTAATTCCATTCAAAATTTTTGAATTATCCAGACATAAAAAAGTACCTATCTATCACATCCATATCAATCATCACAACCCTTTACACTTATCTATAGTGATCTTTAGGGGCCCTCTTAAATTCCAAACTTAATATTTACCAAATGGTTTGCCATATTTGTTGATGATCACACATGGGTAACCTGGGTATATCTCTTACAAGAAAATATCAAACTGCACCTCATATTCATCAATTTTAACAAAATGATACAAAACCAGTTCAACACATCCATCATATTATTACACAGTGATAATGGAACTGAGTACACCAATTCTGTTGACCTAAACTACCTTAAATAGCATGACATCATTCACCAAATAAGCTGTACAAACTCTCCTCAACAAAACGGGACTGCATGTTAGAGTTAGAGTTTTGGTGATAACAAATATTAGGTTTATTCAAATAGGTATTCTATTACTCAAATAAGGGAGTTCATTTTTAGTTAAGAGTTATATGGATAACTCTTAGCTTATTCAAATAAGTAGTATATAAAAGCTTCTAGTTCTGTCAAAATACTGTGGCTTATTTGAAAAAGAGTATTCCTATTCGAATAGGTTCTTATTTATTTAAAAATAGAAGCTTATTTGAATACTCAAGCCACTATTCAAATAAGGGTAGTCTTACTTAGTTTTTTATTTATGACTTATTTGCAAGGCTTATTCAAATAGAAGATTAGTTATGTAGATATGTTAAGACTTCCAATATTTCAATTATGTTTCCAATAAGAAGTGTTATTCAAAAAAGGGAGATGTTATTCAAATATGGTGAGCTAGTTTTTTTAAAGTTACAATTTTTTTGAATAAGAGAAGACTGATTCAAATAGATATTCAGTTCCTCACAGATGATATTTGAAGAAAAAGCCATTCAAATTCTAAATTTAAATTCTAATAAGGAACTGGTTATCCAAACAAACTTCAATTTTTGAAAGCTTATTCTAATAGAAGCTGGTGTATTCAAATATAATCATTCAAGAATCAAAGGAGCTTATTCGAATATAAATAGTTGTATTCAGACAAGGTCGCTTGGTTATGTCAGAGCCTATTCGAATAAGGCCAAGTTATTCCAATACAAAGGCCAAGTTTAGTCTAAATGTTATTAGAATAAGGAAAAGTGTATTTGAATATAATTTAACATAAAATAAGCTCTTTTATTCGAATACAACAAAGGATATACAAGTATATTTCAAAGTCAACAAAGATATTCGAATATAGATGATCATATTTGAATAACTATATATTCCAAAAAATAGAGCATGGTATCTGAGTTTTTGGAAATCAAGGAAAACACTGTTAAATTCTTTATACTTACTTGCTATTGTTCTTTTACAAGATTAACATCTATCATAAGCAAGTTTTAGGGATTTCCAACCTCTAAAGATTTGAAGATAACAAAAAGCAAATTTTTGTCAGAAGCATTAAATGCTCTAACCCAAAATACTTCTCTCTCCTCAACTAATACATTTACTCTCTAACAGACAAAGCCAAGATGTTCAATGGTCATTACTGAAGTATTGATATAAATAGGAGAGCAATGAAGACCAAAAAAGGAGATAAGAAAACTTACAATTAACGAATAAAATTCCTTTGTTCGCTAACTAATTATATTTATTGTACACTATTTTTTTGTGAAACAATCTTTAAGTATGTAAGCTTCAGTGATTACTATTTAATCTTTGATAGATATTATATAAACTACATTCAATTCACTATAAAATCTCAGGGTAGTGGGACCTTAAGTATGGGTGTTCTCTTACATGTGTAAAGGGGAGTGAGTATGAAGTTCTTACTACCAAAGTATTGTACTGAGGTGCCAAGAACCTATGGAATATTAGAGATACTAGTGGAAATCTCATAAATGCTTTGAGGGCTAGACATAGGTCAAGAAGTTGAGACTGAATCGATATAAACAATATGTTCTCTAAATCCTTCTAAATCTTGTATTTTTTAATTTGAGAATTTAAATTCTTTTAAATTTTTGAATAGTCGAATTCACCCCCTCTTGGGTAAAAGGATAAAACTAACATGTAGTATCAGAGACTTATCTTCTTATTTCAGACTTAACATCCTAAGAATGATCATATGGCAAGTATGGGTGAAGGCATTTTACTAGATAGAGCCTCCATTACCAGACCACCAAGCTTCTATGGTGAGCACTTTTCCTTTTGAAAGGCAAGGTTCAAAGTATTCATAATGGCAACTGAGTATTGCTTTTGGCAAGTTATTGAAGATGATGATTATATACCAACCAAAGTGGTAGATGATAGCTTGTTCCTAAATCCGCTACTGAATATGATGACAATGAAAACCTGGTCACTCTCAATAGTAAGGCAATCTTGATGATTCAGAGTGCCTTAAGTCAAAAAGAATATTTTAGAATTTGTATCCTTCCTTCTTCCAAAGACATATGTCAAGCAGTAGAGATTGCTCATGAAGGGACCTATGGCATCAAGGAAAATAGAATCAGCACTCTTGATATAGAGTTTGATTTACGTAGAATGAGATTGGAGACTCAATTACTGAATTTTAGCTAAGGTATACCCATCTTGTAAACCAACTAGGAGCACTTGGAAGATCTATGATCAGAATTCCTAAGGAAGATTTTGAATATTCTCTCTAAGGATTGGGAAGCAAAAGTCACAGCAGTTGAAGAAACTAAAGAATAATCCATAAGATCAGTGGCTTATCATTTGGAAGTCTATCAGAATATGAAAGCATGCAAAAGTTAAAACATGAATTTGAAGAAAATGAAGACAAGAAGAAGAAAGGAGTAGCATTGATTGTTATCAAGGAAGAAAATCCACAGAAAGTAGAAGAAGAGCTTAAAGATGATGAGATATAGATGATAGTAAGGAGATTCAAGAAATTCTATAAGAAGGGTCAAGGATTTAAGAATTTCAATAAAGGAGGGACTAGCAACTAAAGAGAGACAAAAGAACAAATCCTTTACTATGAATGTGGAAAACCCCAAGACACATCAAATCTGAATGCTCTAAGTACTTAAGGAATAAAGAAAGGAAAAAGAACAAGTTTTCTTAGAAGAAAGCCTTTATCTTAGCAATATGGGGTAATAGCTCCTCTAATGAAGAAGAAAGTGAGGATAAAGAAGTGGTTAATATTTGCCTGGTAGCTTAAGAACAATTAGAGGAAGATGAGGTAATTAAAAATCCTCCTACTTATGATGAATTACATGATGAATATAATGCTTTGCATACTGAATTTGTGAAAATTGTGAAAGAACTTGTGAATAACAAGAAAAGAGTAAAGGTATTTGAAGAACAACTTAAGGCACCTGAACCATTTTCGTGTGACACTTGTTAGATTTTAGAAATGAAAAGCATTGATCTTACTAAAACCTTTGAGAAATTCACTTAGGGAAGTAAAATGCTCAAGGTGATCTTGAAAGCTCAAAAATTCACTAATGGCAAGTCTAGAGTTAGATATAATCCGAAGTCAGATAAGTCAAAAGGGAAGAAGAAGATTGGTGGAAAAACTTTTTTGAATTACCTTAAAAAATATGGATATATTTCTAATCCCTTTAATCATTGCAGTTTTTGCAATAGGAAGGGACATTATACTTCATCTTATTATCACAAGAAAGAAGAAGGTTTAGGAACCTACAAAAAGGTACCCAAGGGCTCATATTTGCCCAAAATGGTTCAAACTAACCAGAAAAGGATCCAAGAAAGTGTGGGTACCTAAAACTTGATCTTTTCTTTTTATAGGTGTGTTTCAAGGCATCAAAAGCAACTAAATGGTACATAGATTGTAGATGCTAATGAAACATGACTAGTGATAGAGAAAGATTTACCTCTATGAATCCAAAAGAAGTAGGCAGAGTCAAATTTAGGGGAAGCCAATCAAAAAAGATTGCTGGGATAGGAGAAGTTGGCATTAAAAATGGCTTTCAAATTAAAGATGTCTACTATGTAGAAGGATTATGCAACAGCTTGCTCAGTATAAGTCAAAGAACTGACAAAGATAACTAAGGCATGAACAACTAATTTCATAATGATAATAAAATACAAATAAAAGACAATCATATCATAAGTAAGGTCTATACACACAATTATTTTTACCTCTTCTAGGGCTCTTCGACCTTTCTTCAGGGGTTTCTGCCTCCGATCGGTGGCAGGACCTTTTTCTGTATGCTCTATCACCAATTGTGATGGAGATTATAGAGAGGCTCTTTGGTCATGGCTTGGGACTAATTAGTGGTGAGTGATTGTGTATCAGTATGGAGACTGAGATAGGTTTAGATGGGACTCCTCTGGATGGGGAGGAAATCGAGGTGACGAACCATGGGAAGAGGAAATCAGAAAGTGTTGGACGTGGTTTCCTTAGGCAAGTATTGAATCCTGTAGGATTTGAGGATTGGATAGGAGAACTAGAGACGCAGTATGCTACTAAAGGGACGTCGATGTCATAACGTGATTCACTGATAGCCAAGGCTAAATAGAGGGAGCGCTAGTTTTTGATGAGGGATGAGTATAATTCTGAAATGCCGAATGGTGTAAGTACTGGAATAGCTTTGGGAGTCAGATTTGAGGACGTTCTAGATTTTTAATCAGGTATTTTAGTAGACTTATCTGATCTAATTTGTCCTAAATTTCTTATTGATGATCTTGATAGAGAGCGGCTCTGTAAGCCTTTTACCAAGTCCCTTATTGTGAAACTGTTGGGAGGTTTAATGAGGTTGTTTCTATGAGAATTGAAGTTAAGACAGATGACATTAGGCTATGGGATCTTCAAAATGAATTTTTTATGGTTTCGTTTCAGGAATGGAATGATTATGAAAGAGCTTTAGTGGATGGTCATTGGGTTATTACATATAACTATTTAAGTGTTATGCATTGGAGGCTGGGGTTTAACCCCATTTCAGAAAAGATTGATAGAATAACGGCCTGGGTGAGATTTCCTGAGATTGAGGCTGAATTATTTGATAAAAAGGTATTGTATAATCTGGCTAGTTCTGTTGCCAAGGTACTTAAATTGGAAAATTATATGGCATGTAGGGGTAGGAACAAGTTTTCTCGAGTTTGTGTGGAACTGGATCTATCCAAGCCTCTTGTTTCACATTATATGATTGATGGTGTGTTAAAACATGTTGAATATGAGAGCTTGCATGCTTTATGTGTTAATTGTTGTCTGTTTGGACAATTCAAGAAGAAGTGTGGACAAGGTCAGAAGGAGTTAAATGAATGCATGGAGGTGAGTAAGGGAGATGTTGGTGAGCTGGAGGGTAGTATGATACTTGTAACCCCCTCCCCGTAATTACATCTGGATATGAAATTTAAGTGAAATAGAGACCAATAAGATGAAATCAACAATTTATAATCCCTCATCACAAGATGGGGTATTTCCAAAAATCAGTTCAAAACATAATTTCTCGTGGTCTCACATTCACGTGCGGATATAACTACTTGAGAAATCAAATCACATAATAAATATCAGAGTGCAGAAACTAATATCCCGACAAACCCCGGGTTACCTACATACATATAATGGGTTTAAAGTTCCCAAAATAGGGATTACATAACCAAAATCATCATTTACATGACATATATAAATGGTAATCCCAAATCCCAACTAGATAACCAACATCCAAAATACAAAATATCCTTAAAGCCCTAACCACTCCTGGTTGGATGCTTCCCTTTCGAGCCACTTGCTCTGTCTGAAAAAGTTAGTCATTTGGAAAGAGTGAGATTTTAAAGAGTCCTAGTAGTAACAAATCACTCATACAATATATAAACACAAGGCATGTAATATATCATGTTCACCAGCATCATCAGCAACATAATGATCTATGGCTCGCACCACAGACGACAACGCTCACGGCTGTATCACAATGCACTATACCCGCTCTCGCGATAATCACTATGCCAGGTTTCACTGTAATCACAATACACAAGGTATATCAAAGCACAACGTATCACAAGGCACAAAGCAGCAGCAGCAGCACACAATGCATGATAGTCAAACATACAATACATTTATACATAGTAGAAGAGAGGAGTCACTACCTGTATCTTTCCTGACAATCTTTGGCACAGTGGGCTCACATGTCTGACATATGTCAAATCCTATAACTAAAGTAGGGACAACCGATCAATCTCTTTTCCAAGTTCTTAATTTCATAATACTCTAAGTTGGTTATCATTTAAGACTCTTTAGGTGACTATTAGAGGCCTAAACATATGCCTAAAGGGTTGGAAAAAGCTACCCTGAAGACCCCTTTTGGAAGGTAAAACACAGATTTTAGACCAGATCACTCGAGTGATGAATGACTCATGCTCGAGTGAGAATGATTATCACTCATGAGTGTTTGACAGTGAGCAACTACAACGACCAGAAAGTGCTCACATCACTCGAGCATGAAACTTTGCACTTGAGTAATGACTCCAATCATGCTCGAGTCCTCGAAAGTGCAACACAATGAGTGACAACCCGAGAGCACATGCAACCATCAAAGGGACAAGCTCACTCGAGCATACCCCCATGCTCGGGTGAGACAGCTGTGCTTGCGAGTATCAGAGCACACTCTTGAACAATGGCCAGCGAGTGACAACCCAAGAGCAACCCTAACTCTGGATTCACACCATCACTCGAGTATGCCCTTGCTCACTCGAGTGGTCATCAACCCCACTCGCGGATACAGAAGTACACTCGAGCCTCATTCAGAGAACCCAAGCAAAACTTAAAGCATAAAAAGGAAAATACATACAGCACTCGAGCATGATCTTCCTCTACTTGAGTGTTGTGCATCAGAGACCAGAAACACAGAAAACAACAGAAAATACCAGATGGTCAAATTCACACCCAATGATTCCCAAACTCTACCAAAAGCTCATATACACTTAGCACTGACTAGGGAACACATTGGTAACCTCTCAAACACCCCCAAAACCTTTTTGACCACAATCATGCACTTAGGTCTTTATGATACAACCATGTCCAAATTTCATTCAATTCATTTCCCACATTCCAAACTAAATCCATTACTCAAATATCGTCACAATGAACCAATCCCAACATTAATCACAATGAAATCCATACTTTCAACATTTACACAAACTCAAGGATAAATTTCCAGATTTTCCTAAACTTATCCAAAAATCACAAACAATATATCAAAATGCACTAAATGCCTACCTCTTCACTTTGCCAAACCTAGAATTTTGATTCTCCCACTTTTAATTTCAAATCAACACTCAAATCACCACCTTTCAAGATTCTAAAATCACCAAGTTGAAGCTCTCAATGAGATGCACAACATTAGAGAAGAGGATTTATGCATAGGAGGATCATTACTCACCAAGATTCAAGCTTTTCCTTTTCTCTTTCTTGCTTCTGACCAGCGAAAATGGAAGAAGGAGAGAGAGTGAAAATGAGAAATAAAGCAAATGATGAGGATGATGTGATTTTTCTCTTCCCTTGCCCATACCAATAGAATAAGAGAGAGAGAATGAGGAAAAATGTAGACTTTTGTCCTCTTATGACTTCATCCAATAGCTCACACAATGTCAATTGTCACCATCCCCACACTTTCACTAAGAGCTCACAAAACACAAAACATAGGATTCCAACCCATAGCCAAAAGATCTCAACCCTTGATCTCTAAGTACCAATAAATATTCATAACAAATTCATATCATATTTCACCAAAAGCGTTTAATTATATTAATTACAATGAATCTCAAAGTCATTAGCCCTATTGACAAATCAGGATATTACAATAGTTGAGCCAAAGATAGCTACTACTAGTCCTTGGAGTGTGGTGCAACGTGTTTGTAGGCCTTAAAGAGGGGTATAAAATAAGGATGTTAAAGTTCCATCTCGATTTGATGTGCTGAGAAATACATATGGGTTAGAGAAAAGGAGTCTGGGTGGTTCTAAGGAAGGAGAAGTAGAGGAAGTTCCAGTTAAGTGCTTTATTAAACGAAAGGATATGGGACGAAGAGTAGTGAAGGAGGTAGAATTTACTAAGAAACCTTTGGCTGATATAACTAATGTTCAAAAAGGGGTAGTTAAACAATTATGGGGTCTGGAGAGGAATAATAAGGAAAGGAGAGAGTGTTTTGTGATGGATGGAATGGGCAACATGTCAAGGAAGGGCGGTTAGGAGATGTAAGTGAACCTTCATCGGGCTTCAAAGGTAGGAGCAATTCGATCCTATGAGGTCTAATGTTATTTGTGTAAGAAGTAGGGCAATATTATGGCTAAGACATGGATCACATAAGAATTGCAATGATGAGGGGTCGACAGTTAAAGGGTCAATGGAAGTGTGTGAAGAAAAAGAGGAAGCACCTTATATTGGTTTAAATGGTTAAAATTATTGCGTGGAATTGCAAAGGGGTAGTGAGTAAAGGTTTTTCTGCTTTACTAAAAAACCATTTATATTTCATAAGGGAGCTATAGTTGTTCTATTGTAGACTCGTGTTAGTGGGTCTAGGGCTAAAAGGCTTATTTGGTGTTTTGGATTTGGTTTCTCAAAAGTAATGGAAGCGGTGGGCTTTATAGGAGGTATTTGAATTACATGGAATGATCTAAAGTTGGTTGTGAATGTGCTTGTTAGGCATATGCAATTTCTTCATTGTAGTTTGAATATAGGAGATCATCCCTCATGGTTTTCTAAGGTGATATATGCAAAACTACATGAAACTCAAAGAAGAGAGTTATGGGAGAGATTGGGTGAGATTGCTATGAATATATCTGAACCTTGGTTGCTTGTAGGAGACTGGAATGAAACCAATAGTTGTATAGAGCAAAAGGGAGGAGGTTGATTAAATGAGGATCAATATTGAAGGTTCCAAGATTGGATTAAAGACAAGGGTCTCATTGACTTAGGTGCTAGTGGACCTATCTTTACGTGGAGGGGACCTAAATGGCAAGGACATGATCAAGTATTTAAAAGATTGGATTATGCTTATGTAACATGTTATGGCTAGAGTTATTTCCTGACACTATGGTTAGAGTATATATAAGGGTTAATTCCAATTACCAGCCTCTAATTGTGGGGACTTGTTTGTGATGAGATGTTAGTGAGAGATAGACCATTCCGGTTTGAAGCTGTTTGTTTTCATAATATGGAATTTAGGGGGTTTCTCTCGAATAAATGGGTGAAAGGGAGAGATGTTTGTGTTAATATAAAGGAATTGGAACTAAGACTCAAGGTATGGAGTAAAGATGTCTTTAGGCACACGATTTAGAATGCGAGGGTTGAGTAGAAGATTGGAGGGAACTGAAAAGTGTGCAGACCATTTTGTTAATCCTTTCTTAATAAACTTAGAGCGGGAGCTTGAAGAGGAGTTGGTAGGGGCATTAAAGGAAGAAGAGATATTGTGGTATCAAAAGTCCAGGGGATTATAAATTAGTCAAGAGATAGAAACACAAGATACTATCATAATAACATTATGGCTAAAAGGACAAGGAATAGGGTTAGAAGTATCAAGAGCAATGAAGGAAGATGGGTAGAGGATGAGAAAGCTATTTATTCAATGTTTCAAGACTTCTATTTTCAAAGGAGAGTGATAGTAGAATATAACAGTGAAGTGAAGTTAGGGGAGAGGAGTTGTGAAAGATAGGGAGGATTCTGGAAGAGGAGGAAATAAGGAGGGCCTTCTTTAACATAGGAGGGCTCAAAGCTCCTGGAGATGATGGGTTTTTGGCAATTTTTTATTAGAAAAATTAGGATGTGGTTGTCAAAGAGGTGGCAAAGGTGATTAAACATGTGTGGGAGAGACTGGATTGGGCAGGAGAATTGAATTCTACTCTATTGGTATTGATTCCTAAATTAGATAATCCAGAATTAGTCACACAATTTAGGCTAATCGCCCTATGTAATGTGCTATACAAGGGACTTACGAAGATCTTAGTGAATAGGTTAAAAGGGTTAATCATGAAGGTTGTATCCCCCTATCAGGCTTGGTTTATGCTAGGACGAAACATTCAATATAATATTATAATTGCAAAGAAAGTGACCCACATAATGTATAGAATGAGTGGAAAGAGAATGTATATGATAATCAAGATTGACTTGGAGAAAGCCTATGATAGGCTAAGCTTAGATTTTTTATTAAAGGTGTTGGAAGAATTGAAGATACCAGAGTATGTAGTGAACATTATTAAAAACTGCTTATTCTTGGTGAAGATGAGGCTATTATGGAATGGTAGCAGGAAAGAGGAATTCAAACCTACTAGGGGAATCAGACAAGGAGATCTCCACTCACTGTACTTGTTTTTACTAGTGATGGAAAAACTGACTCACATCACTACAGATTCAGTGGATAGCAAACAATGGAAACCTATAAGAGTAGGGAGGAATAAGGTGTATATCTCGTATCTATTATCCGTTGATGACTTGTTATTATTTTGTGAAGCAAGTGTGGAACAAATGAGTAATACTCTTGATTGTTTGGAGTTGTTTGGTGCTGTCTTAGGCCAAGAAGTAAATCCAAGTAAGACCACCATTTTCTTCTCTAAGAATGTTGCTAGGGAAGAACAAAATTTAATTATAGTATGAGTGGATTTCAGTGGAAAGAGGGTTTAGGGAGGCACTTGGGGGAGCACATCACCCATGGTTAAATCTCTAGGGCCAGATTTCAGTATTTGATTGATAAGGTATAGAGGAAACTTAGTGGATGAACTCAATCCTTATCGCTAGTAGGGAGGCTCACTTTAGTCCAATCCATCACATCCCAAGTTACGTACTTTCAAATACAACATGATCATATCCTATCAAGTGTGTGTAATGAGATAGAAAAATTATAAAGGAATTTCATTTAGGGATCAAGTAAGGAAAACAAGAAGCTGCATGTAGTCAATTGGGAGGGGGTTTGTAGAGGGGGAGTGGGTATAAGAAGAATGAAAGGGATGAATGTAGGCTTGTTGGGAAAAAATAGGATCGAATATGTTAGCCAAGCCGGAAGGGTTAAGTGCTAAAGTTTTAAAAGAAAAATATGGAAGAGAGGCTGATTTGTTTACAGAATGTAGAGTAAAGAACGATGACCGTTTACTTTAGAAAAATCTTATAGAGATTTGGCCAGACATTACTAAAGATGTGGGTTAAGAGGTACAAAATGGGGAGAATGTTAAATTCTGGATGGATAGGTGGTTATGAGCTAGTAAGAGATTGGCTAAGTTTTGTGTGTATTTTGAATATGTTGTTTATGAGAATATAAGGGTACAATAGGTTATGGGAAAGGATGGGGATTGGTATTGGTCCTGGTTGGAGGGGAAGGTTCCGAATAATATCATGCAATTAATCAAAGCTATTCCTCCCCCTTGTATAGAGGATGGTGAGGACATAGTAGTGTGGAGAGGAGGAAAATGGGGTGATTTTTTAGTAGCCCAGTTGTATCATAGAAGAAGAAGGGATGTAAATAAGTCTAGGGAAGATATATGGACATATGTGTGGCAGGTGAAAAGCACTAGAAGAATCCAAGTTTTCTTATAGCCAGTAGTACAAGATCGCTTGTTAACAGCCTCGCGTAGATCCAAACTTCTTGGGGGAGCTTCAAATTGTGGGAGGTGTGGAGCAAGGGTTGAAGAACATGACCATATCCTAAGAAGTTGCACAGAGTCTCCCAATTTATAGGAGGCAATGGGTATTACAAAGGTATTTCCTCAGTTATTTACTTTGTCTATTAATGCTTGGTTCCTAGATTATCTAACCAAAGGGGAGGAATGGGGTATAATATTTGCTATTTATTGCTCGATGATTTGGAATTGGAGGAATAGGTTGTTATTTAAGGATGGTTTTACAATGCCTAACAACTAAGATTATGTCATCCGTAAATATGTTGACGAGTGCTTAACAACTACCAACTACCAGGAAGTTTGATATTTTGGGGTTAAGAAAATATCCACAGAAAGTAAAATAGTGTTTTCTGTTAGAACCGGCTATCACCCAAGAGGGGGGTGAATTGGGTGTATAATAAAAACTTAAGAACTTTAGAAATCTTTTCGTATCTTAACGAAAGCGGTAAGTATGAAGGTTTATAAATCAACAGTTAGATTAAATAATATATGCTGGAAATATAAGAGTTTAGGGAAGAGAATATGCAAACTGTGATTTATCCTGGTTCGGTCCAATCTGTGATGGCCTACGTCCAGTCCCCAGGCTCCTCCTGAGATTTTCAAATCCACTATCTTCTTCTTTAATCCGGGCACAAGAAAAGCCTTTACAATCCCACAAGTTTAGCCGGGTACTTGTGAAACCTTTTACAAAACTCTCACCAATATACTCCCCTTACGGCAAGTCTTACGAGCAGAGCAATCCCGAAGATCTTCCTCTCCTGCTTACTCATGCAAGTCTTATGAGCAGCAATGTTCTCTCCTGCTTATACCCCTGTAAGTCTTATGAGTAGCAACATTCTCTACTGCTTGCACCTTGTAAGTCTTATGAGCAGAATATCTTACTGGCAATTCTCTCTACAGCTTCTCCGTAAGAAAATCAACCCTCTCAAGGTCCCTCTACCTTGAGATCAACTCAGAAATATAGTTGAAGGTGTTTACAGACTCTCTCACAGAGTGGATATAATACTCACTGAAGTACAATACAAATGATCACTCTCTCATTAATAAGTAATACATAAGCTGGAAAACAGAGAGTGTATGGGTAGAAGCAGAGGATTCATCTTTCTATCATTTTTCACGTAGTTGCTCGCTATCTCTGTTTTCTCTGTTTCTCTCAGTTACCCATCATCGTTGAAATGCTCTCTCATTTATAGTTGATGAATATAATGTCCGTTGTGAGCATTCGTCCGTTGGAGTCATTTTGACCGTTGAGCATATTTGAAAAATGAGCTACCATGAGCTTTCCGTTGCAAAGCAGAGCATCACGTTGAGCAGCAGGAAGATTCATTTTGAACTGTACATCACCTTGTGGAGCATTTTGTGTTTCAGAAAATTTCTCATGGTGGGTCATTTGCTTGTCGCGGTTGGTAGCCGCCATTCAGTGTGTAATGATGGAATTCACCGTAATTGACTTTTATTTGAATTTGCAACCCGAACGTTTAATATCCTGTTTCACACTGCAAAATACTTAATCATTAATATGATGAAGTATTAGTCATGGGTATGTTGGATCATTGGTCAAAAGCTAAATATCTAGCTTCTGGGACTCATCACGTTGAATGAAGATATTCGCTGTGACCTCTGTTCTTGAAGATACAACCCAAATATTTAATCTCCTGTTTTACACTTGAAATATATGTTAGTTAATGTTTAGGAACAATAACAAGTGAAAACATAATGATTGTATAACATTTAACCAAGTTTGGATTGATGGCCATGAGAATCTGAGCTTCTACATTGCTTCTGTCAGAACCTCACTCGAGTGCAATATGGCTCACTCGAGTGCAGTTGATATTTTCACGTTCTGACTTCCTCTCGGGCAAGCACTCGCTGCACTTCACTCGCATATGCTCGAGTGAATTCTCGAATCACTCGAGCACAACCAGTCATGCTCGAGTGAGTTTCATGCTTTCACGTACAATCTTCTTCTCGGGTTATCACTTCCATGACAAAACTTGCATGTGCTCGAGTGAGAAATCATCCAATGCTCGAGCATGGATCCTAGTGCTCGAGTGATGCAATTTTCTTCACGTTTCAGCTGCTTCTGGACATCACTCGCACAACATTTTCAGAGAGAAAGTTTTTGCACTTGCGGGTGATGTGGGGCCACTTTAGAAAAATTTTATTCATTTGATTCAAATGATGTATCATAAGAATGCTCTTGCCATATGCATTCCAATGCAACAAGAATCAGCTTCTAACTCCTTGTATTCTGCAAGTTATGATCGAAAGAGTGTATATTTCGCTAGTCTGTACAAGCATCAACTTCCAGAAGGAATAACTTCTAGAATATACGTTCAAATTATGTAAATTACCTATCCATGGAAAGCTCGTTGAGTCTACTTTCATTTGGCACTAGTCTCGTCTCAATCCGATGTGTGGTTTGTGAGTTATGCTCAAAATACCGAACCTGTGTCAAAAAATGACGGTGATTTCACTGTCTTCTTCCACAGATCATATCTCCTTCATTTGAGCTTCTTTCAATGTGATCTTGGTGCAAAGTTTACGTGTTGGGAGTCTTCGTTCATATGCCAGCATTTTCGGGTCAATCTGATGTGTGGTTTCAGAGATATGACCAAATTACCAGACCTCGCTCAGGCTAAACGTAAAACAGAGTAGAATAGAGTATTCACCCCGTGCTCGAGTGAATTGGTCTGTGCTTGAGTGTGTTCTTCCTGTGCTCGAGTAAAACACCTTGTGCTCGAGCATAACACCTCTGGAAGTGCCAAAACTCATATATAAGTCATCTTAGCTTCGTATTAACCTATTCCAACCATCATTTGATCAAAGAAACCTCCGGTATCATTATAGAAACCTCCAATATCACATCTAACAACTTAAATCTTGATATTCATGATAGATCTTCCAAGTTCTTCATTCTTCAATATCTTTCTTCTTGGTTTTCCTCTTGATAATAATTCTCCATAACCATAGTAAGCATCTCATTGACTATCTTCAATTTCTTCCTTCTTCTTCCTCTTGTTCATTTTCATTAATTCAATCTTCTTCATTCTTTGCTTGACTAATCTACAAAATATGTAACATTAAATATAGTAGTTAGTCAAAGAAATACATTATATAAACTTTTTGCTCTTATCATTTCATATCTATATTTGACATCATCAAAACTAATCATATCTAACATTCTCCCCCTTTTTGATGATGACAAATCCTTTAAGAAGAATATGTTTGAGTGAAGTGCAACATACATATTATATATAATGCAAAGTGAAACGTACATATTTTTCTTACATTTTTCTCCCCCTATTTGACATCAGCAAAAAGTTTGAAATATATAAAGAAGTAAGGCTTGTGAAGAAGTAAATAGAGTAGAAATGACTTTAATCAAAATGAATGAACCAAGAAAACAGTTTACACTCCCCCTATGTGAAAGTACTTTCATTTTTAATGAGAGGGAACTAAAAAAAAAAATTTGGAGAGGTTTTCAAGAAAACTTTTATAATCAAGATAAATGAAATATATGAAACGTATTCTTGAAATGTAAAGAGAAAAGGTTTAGAAATGCTCATGTAGATGAAGCGCTCCATGAAGTCCGTTGCTTTATCCTTTGGCAATGCTAGTTCATGATGATGTACACCACACTTCCGTTATACAACTCAATATATATTCATGTTGTTGCCAGGATTTTCCAATTGAGTTGAGCTTCTGTTTAGCATGTTCAATGCTCAGTTATATTGCTTTGAATGTTGTAGGCAATATATATTCCTTGACTGAGCGTTAAAAACATCCTCAAGGTTGATAGAATCTTCTTGTGGTATGTTGAGGAATGCTATTGCACACAACAAATTCTCCTGTCATAAATTTAATCTTTCTTTGCAAAGAGAATTGTTAGTTCAATCAAGTAACAAACTATTCCTTTCCATATGATATATTAAAATTAAGATCATGAAAAGAACAATGTAAGAATAACTCATCATCAAAACTAATCAAGACATGGTGAATATAGATGAGTATAGTTAAAAGGATTTTCTTTCTAATAGATGAGCTTTCAATATATAAAACACATGTGAATGTGAAGCTCCCCCTTAATTGATGCATGGTTTTAAAAATTTTAGAAAAAAAAAGTTAATAACTCTCCTGGATTTGGAAACCATTTGAAACTTTATAGAGAAAATGATTTTGAAGGTATGAATATTTGGAGAGAAATAAAATTTCAAATATGATAATACTATTTAGAGATTTTAAGAAATATAATCCAATATCATCTGAGTAGTCACTTGAGTGATTCTACTTGACCATTGCTTGATTGTTTACTCAAGTGGTGCAACTTAAAGAATTTGAATTAAGTAAGAATACAATACCTCACTCGAGTAATATCGTAATCACTCGAGTCATAATCCTCTGTAGTCCATTGATGCATCATGTCCTAGTCAATATTGGATGATTTGACTAGTACTGAGGGATTCTGAAGTGTAATCTTCTGTGAGCACTTTAGGATACCAAGATGAGCTCGGAGTAAGGCTTTATGCGCATATTGGCTTAGTATGTTCCCCTTGCTTAGCAAACATCATTGAGAACTTTTAATTTCATCATAGCACATAACACCCTTATTTTGTCATCCATCATCTCAAATAGAACTTTGAAGTTCTGGTTCACTAAGTCACACAGCTACTTCATCTTATCATTGACTGATGATCTCAGCATTGTTTGTAGTAAGCTTTGTGTGAAAGAGTTGAACCTCCTCACTCAGAAAGCCTTAGACAAATGGACCAAAGAATGAAAGATCATGGAGACCAACTCTAGCAAAGTTTTGTCTCTCATTTATTGGCCTTGTTCACCATAGCTCTAGTGTAGGTATAGCAGATAATCCAGTGAAGATTAGACATAGAGCTAGGATATTAGTTAATAATCCTCATAGGCTCATCAAGATTGATGATTCTGTGCATCTCAACATCTTCCTCTGAACATCTCTGTTGGCTCCATATCATAGTGAAAATGTCTGATCACCTTGAAACGATAAGGAAGGTGGGTAGGCAACAAAGATTCATATTGGATAAACTTTATTCTTGGCTCTGTGCTGCTTGAAATAATCTCTGCTGGGTCTACTAAGAGATCTTCCTTCTCTTTCTCTTTCTTTGATTGTATTACTAGCTAGTTATTTGCTAGTGATGGAGTGTCATTTGAGTAATATCACATATTCTGCTTCAACTCACGCTGCAACACTATCAGTCATGCCTTTTCTGTTAGCCTCTGATCGTGTATGTGAAAGTAGAGCATTTTGGTCAATTCCTGCAAACTTATATAATTATATGCTCTTTGGTACCCATCTTCTTTTGGGTCCGTACAATATTAGACATAGCAACTCTTATGCTCTTATACAATTAAGCATATGATATCTGAGCAAAGAGTACGATAAATCAACAAGATCAAAATATAATTCTTTACCCAATCAAGTCATTATAAAGCATAATGAACAAGTGATACCAGGAATGACGATGATCAATGACAATTTTTAAATACACTTTATATAGAAAATATGTCATTGAGAAGATTTTCATGCAATCAATGTAAAACAGATCAAAGAGAGTAGAAAATCTATCCTTAATGATCAACTTTTGTAAAATGATAAATCATGAATGAAATCAAATTTTCAAGAATGATAATGCGATATGCAAATTGTTTCAAAATCTCAAATGTTCTTTCGAATCATAAATATGCATTATGACATTAAGATTTTGAATGCATGAAAACTCATTTATAAAGCTTGTTAAATATCAATACTTATGTCAAAAACAATGGAAGTCAACAGTTATAAAATATATATCAGAAAGCTTCACTAAGGAATTCAACTAAGATAACATGTTAATTGTAAGAGTTAACATGTTGGAGAATTTTCTCAAGAACAAAAGTCATATGAAAAATGAATTAGCCAAAATGGCTTATCTTGACATATATAAGCATGATGACTTTAGTATTGATCAAGAGATAACCTTGCCTCTTAGAGTTGCGTCTTAAAATGGATAAATATTCAAGACAGCAAGACTTAAAGTGCAAGATTCTAGTTACTCAAAAAAAAAAAAAGGATGAAGATAAATGGTAATGTATTTGAGCAACAATATGAGTATAAGAATTTATGAATGATGAAGCACATACTCATTGATCCAAATGACTAGAGTTCTAGAATATTATCCCGATAAGTTATTCCACAATAATGGTTAATGCATTAAGATTCAATGCACTAATGAACATTTATAATGCTTGGAATAACATGGCCAACTAATAATTTATGCATTAGGCACAAGGCTTTCACATATAGAATTCTTTTCTAGGGAGTACACTTGAAACTCATATAGAAAGTTAACTTGTTAGACATAAGATCTAACTTGTTAGAAAATAAAGATTGAGGAGTTCAAGTAGTAACAGGTTTAAGATTAAGAAACAAGTATGTGAATGATGAGGAAAACTCTAGTGGATGGATTTGAAGCATTTCTGACTTTCAGTATACATAAATATTAACTTCCAATTTTGAAACCGATTTAAATGCAAATAAAATATGAAAAATTTTCAAATAATGTGTATGCATTTTTAATAACAAGATGAATTTGGAATCTAAGTACATTTTTGAAATGTGCATTTCGAAACTCAAATACATAGAAAGATTATGCACAATTTCACTTTCAGTCTATTTAGCAATCTAAAAACAATTTAAAACCCATAAATGATTGATTGCTAATGGTATGCAATAATGAGCAAGTTATTCATTACCTAAATAAACAATTTATATAAGCATAATATCAGGTAAGAATAAAGAAGACAGTACCGTGCTCAAGTAATCTCGTAATTACTTGAGAAATTATCCTTTGGAGTTCATTTGTGCATAATTCCTTGACTTTTACCTTCCAATCTTCCAGTTGGTGTTATCACTTGAACATTTACTCCTAGTTGTCACGCAGTGATGATGATTACTTGATTGGTTACTTGAGTGACGCTTCACTGTGCATCTTTTCTTCCTTCATTGCTAGCTAGGCACTTGCAATGTTACCTCAAGTAATGCCTCCTTTTTGTTTACACATTTAAGATGTTGCCTCAAGGTCCAACTTCACTAAGATTTGAGTGAAATCTTATGTAGTTATAATCTTGAGATGAAACTCTTCCTTTCTTCTTCCTACAAAACCTTATAGAAATTTTTTCTTTTTTGGTATCCAATTTTACTTGGATCCACTCATGGTTACCTTGTAGGAATCATAATTCACATGCTCTAATAATATAATTAATTTGAAACAATTGAGCATAATGAATTAAATACGTCTTTATGCATAAGAGAAATATTTCTCTTTTCAAATCATTATACATGCATAAAGAATTAACCTGTTGAGCATTACAATCCCTTTATAAATAAATCTATTAAATGACTTTTTAAGGGATGTGAAAACATAATTTAAAAATCATTTGCAATGCTCATTCCTAAGGTTCCAAAATATAAAACCTCAATAAATATTACAAACAACAGCATAGGAGGTTTTATCATTGTGTACCTTTGCCTTAGATATTTGGAGGATTGCTTTTGCTTACCCATTGCATCTTTCTATGATGTTGATACTTCGAATATCTTGCTTTGGGTGCTGGCAACCTTCTCTTAAAATATATAGACTCCAGGAGTCTTTAATTTGATGTTTGAGAGATCCTCCTTTTCTTGTTCTCCTCAAGATAGTTGAATGGTATTCTATGGTAGTTCATTCTTGAGGTGGAATGTACTCCTTTTCTCCATTGCCTTTCTTTATGGTTAAACTTTGCAGTTCTAGCAATGGGTGATTCGAGAGTTCTCCTAATTGGTGTGAATCTCCATTTAGGTGCATGAGAAACTCTTGGCTTCTTTTTCATCTTCTCCTTACCCTTATGTCCATTTCTTTTCGGATCATCCTGCATACATAAAGTACTAGATGGACATTTTGGTACCCACATATACTTGGGTCCTTGATTGTTAGTATTAAACCTTACATGTTTCTTCGGTACCCAAATATACTTATTTCTCACATGGGAATTTCTTCTAATATAGCATGTGTGAGAAATATGACCAGATTTACCACAATAATTGCAAATTGTATCAAGATATGCATTATGGGATATCATGCAAGTATTATGTCGATCATGAGAGTAGAAATTCGAATGGATTTGATTTGAACTTTCTGTCTTCCCAACAAACTTTCCAGCATATTTGAAAATATTTTTGCTTTTCTCAATAACAATTGGTTGAGAAACAAACTTTTGTAAACTCTGAAAATTATTTTTATGAAAATCACACAAAGAATTGGAACTTTTTACCTTAAGTTCATCTTGAGCTTCGGAGAGTGATTTTTCATGTTCATCCATACTGAGCTCTTTTCGGGAATCCTCTTCTTCTCGTTTATCCATGTTGACTGTATGGAAGTGTTCTATGATTTTTCCATTTTCATCATCAACTTCCAATTGTTCATGCACAGTAGATGCGCAGCGTGTAGTTTCACACGAACTGTCAACACTTTCAACTTCAACACAATTGTTAGAAGCATAAATAGAATCAAGAGTGTCCCAGATATGTTTAGCATTAGAACAACATCTAATTTTCTCAAAATCATTTTCGGTTAAAGCACTATATAGAATTTTCATTGCTCTAATGTTCAATGAAAACATTTTCTTTTCACTTTCTGTCCAATCCTTTCTTGGTTTGAAATCAAAAACATTTGTAAAAACATTCCACATATCAAAATCAAAAGCTTTTATAAAACTAGTCATTCTAGCTTTCCAAAACCAAAAATCAATATCTTTCAAAAGAGGTGGGATTGTATAATCAAAACCTTCTGAAAATATAAAACACCCAAAATTAGCCATTGTAACTCTTGAGACGGTTAAGTCCTTAAAACAAGAGCCCAGGCTCTAATACCAAATGTTAGAACCGACTATCACCCAAGAAGGGGGGTGAATTGGGTGTATAATAAAAACTTAAGAACTTTAGAAATCTTTTCGTATCTTAATGAAAGCGGTAAGTATGAAGGTTTATAAATCAATAGTTAGATTAAATAATATATGCTGGAAATATAAGAGTTTAGGGAAGAGAATATGCAAACTGTGATTTATCCTGGTTCGGTCCAATCTGTGATGGCCTACGTCCAGTCCCCAGGCTCCTCCTGAGATTTTCAAATCCACTATCTTCTTGTTTAATCCAGGCACAAGAAAAGCCTTTACAATCCCACAAGTTTAGCCGGGTACTTGTGAAACCTTTTACAAAACTCGCACCAATATACTCCCCTTACGGCAAGTCTTACGAGCAGAGCAATCCCGAAGATCTTCCTCTCCTGCTTACTCATGCAAGTCTTACGAGCAGCAACGTTCTCTCCTGCTTACACCCTTGTAATTCTTATGAGCAGCAACGTTCTCTACTGCTTGCACCTTGTAAGTTTTACGAGCAGAATGTCTTACTGGCAATTCTCTCTACAGCTTCTCCGTAAGAAAATCAACCCTCTCAAGGTCCCTCTACCTTGAGATCAACTCAGAAATATAGTTGAAGGTGTTTACAGACTCTCTCATAGAGTGGATATAATACTCACTGAAGTACAATACAAATGATCACTCTCTCATTAATAAGTAATACAAAAGCTGGAAAACAGAGAGTGTATGGGTAGAAGCAGAGGATTCATCTTTCTATCATTTTTCACGTAGTTGCTCGCTGTCTCTGTTTTCTCTGTTTTTCTCAGTTACCTATCATCGTTGAATGCTCTCTCATTTATAGTTGATGAATATAATGTCCGTTGTAAGCATTCGTCCGTTGGAGTCATTTTGACCGTTGAGCACATTTGAAAAATGAGCTACCATGAGCTTTCCGTTGCAAAGCAGAGCGTCACGTTGAGCAGCAGGAAGATTCATTTTGAACTGTACATCACGTTGTGGAGCGTTTTTGTTTCAGAAAAATTCTCATGGTGGGTCATTTGCTTGTCGCGGTTGGTAGCCGCCATTCGGTGTGTAATGATGAAGTTCACCGTAATTGACTTTTATTTGAATTTGCAACCCGAACGTTTAATATCCTGTTTCACACTGCAAAATACTTAATCATTAATATGATGAAGTATTAGTCATGGGTATGTTGGATCATTGGTCAAAAGCTAAATATCTAGCTTCTGGGACTCATCACGTTGAATGAAGATATTCGCTGTGACCTCTGTTCTTGAAGATACAACCCAAATATTTAATCTCCTGTTTTACACTTGAAATATATGTTAGTTAATGTTTAGGAACAATAACAAGTGAAAACATAATGATTGTATAACATTTAACCAAGTTTGGATTGATGGCCATGAGAATCTGAGCTTCTACGTTGCTTCTGTCAGAACCTCACTCGAGTGCAATATGGCTTACTCGAGTGCAGTTGATATTTTCACGTTCTGACTTCCTCTCGGGCAAGCACTCGCTGCACTTCACTCGCATATGCTCGAGTGAATTCTCGAATCACTCGAGCACAACCAGTCATGCTCGAGTGAGTTTCATGCTTTCATGTACAATCTTCTTCTCGGGTTATCACTTCCATTAAAAAACCTGCATGTGCTCGAGTGAGAAATCATCCAATGCTCGAGCATGGATCCTAGTGCTCGAGTGATGCAATTTTCTTCACGTTTCAGCTGCTTCTGGACATCACTCGCACAACATTTTCAGAGAGAAAGTTTTTGCACTCGCGGGTGATGTGGGGCCACTTTAGAAAAATTTTATTCATTTGATTCAAATGATGTATCATAAGAATGCTCTTGCCATATGCATTCCAATGCAACAAGAATCAGCTCCAAACTCCTTGTATTCTGTAAGTTATGATCGAAAGAATGTATATTTCGCTAGTCTGCACAAGAATCAATTTCCAGAAGGCATAGCTCCTATAATATACGTTCAAATTAGGCAAATTACCTATCCATGGAAAGCTACTTGAGTCTACTTTCATTTGGCACTGGTCTCGTCTCAATCCGATGTGTTGTTTGTGAGTTATGCTCAAAATACCAAACCTGTGTCGAAAGGTGACGGTGATTTCACTGTCTTCTTCCATAGATCATACCTCCTTCATTTGAGCTTCTTTCAATGTGATCTTGGTGCAAAGTTTACGTGTTGGGAGTCTTCGTTCATATGCCACTGGTTTCGGGTCAATCCGATGTGTGGTTTGAGAGATATGACCAAAATACTAGACCTTGCTCAGGCTGAACGTAAAACAGAGTAGAACAGAGTATTCACCCCGTGCTCGAGTGAATTACTCTGTGCTCGAGTGAAACACCTCGTGCTCGAGCATAACACCTCTGGAAGTGCCAAAACTCATATATAAGTCATCTTAGCTTCGTATTAACCTATTCCAACCATCATTTGATCATAGAAACCTCCGGTATCATTATAGAAACCTCCAATATCATATCTAACAACTTAAATCTTGATATTCATGATAGATCTTCCAAGTTCTTCATTCTTCAATATCTTTCTTCTTGGTTTTCCTCTTGATAATAATTCTCCATAACCAAAGTAAGCATCTCATTGACTATCTTCAATTTCTTCCTTCTTCTTCCTCTTGTTTATTTTCATTAATTCAATCTTCTTCATTCTTTGCTTGACTAATCTACAAAATATGTAACATTAAATATAGTAGTTAGTCAAAGAAATACATTATATAAACTTTTTGCTCTTATCATTTCATATCTATATTTGACATCATCAAAACTAATCATATCTAACATTTTCCTAGTGAAGGATGGGTGAAATTGAATTTTGATGGGGCTGAAAATGGTTGCGCAGGGTAGGTAGGTTCTGGAGGGGTTTTGAGGAAGGTTGATAGTAGCTGGATAAGAGGATATAGTGTGAAGTTAGGGTGTTGTTATGCTTTCATGGTAGAACTTTGGGGTACTATGTATGGCATGAAATTGGCACAAGAATTGTTTATTCCCAGAATTATGGTAAAGGAAGATTTAGTCTCTGCCATTCTTCTACTACAAGAGGCTTGGATTCATGGTAAGTCTAACAATAGGATTCCTAACACATGGTCAAGACAATGCAACAGGATCATGTAGGTTTGCTTTTGTCACATGTTAGATTCGATGTGTTTTGATGATAACAAAGATTAGATATGATAACAAAGTAAAGAATTTGAATAAAGTAACTAAATGGTAGATAAAAGCTTTACTTGAAGGTGGCACTGGAGTAATTAAGAAGATCTGAGAGACAGAGTACAAGAAAAACATTACTGACAGATTTTTTAAAGGTTTACTCGAATGACCGTAGGAGTAATGAACTCTGTTACTCGAGTGAGCACTAGAGTAATGTTGGAGAAAATGTTCCAGTAGGGCACTGCCAAAATTTGGAAGGAGCTACTTGAGAGGTTACTTAAGTAATCTGCAAAGTTATATGGAAGATTACTCAAGTAACCAATTGAGTAAAGACAAGAGAAAAGGCATTACTAGAGTAGCCACTCGAGTAACTAAGACAAATATCTTCTAGTAGCTCTTGACCAAGAATTAACACACTTTACTCAGGTTGCCACTCGAGTAACCATTTGAGAAAACAATTTACTCGAGGGACCACTCGAGTAATTTGCAGAGTTATTTGAAGTATTACTTGACGGATCACTCGAGTAATCAGGTAAGCAAACCACAGGTATTCTGGGCTAAGAATTTGATGTTGTTACTCGAGGGAGTAATTGAGTAATCTGCAAACTTATTATCAATTTACTCGATTGATCACTCCAGTAACCTGTGAAGAAAAGAAATGCTTACTCGAGTAAGCACTTGAGTAATCAGGTATTTCCAAGGTTTGTGATATATCTTACTCCATGCCTTACCTGAGTAATATTTTATGAAAATGTTGAATTACTCTCTACCATATATGTGATAAGTTTACTAGAGGGACTACTCAAGTAATGAGCATGATCACTTAAGTAGCCACTCGATTAAGGTAGTCCAGAAATCATGTTCTTAATCATATGTTTATTGGTTTGTTATCTATATGAATAACTCTTCATTGTACTAGTATTTTAAGTATGTTTATAGAGAAAAAAAAATAAAGAAATCATAGCCTAAGAGAAAAGTCAAATATAACGTCTGAGATCTCACCCACCGCTACCTACCACAAATAGATATTTTTCAATTTAGAAGAATGGTCAACCGTTGCTGCGCCACTCTAACAGACATATTTGAAATACTTCTAATGGACACCACAAATCATCTATATATGGAGCATTTAAAGAACAGATAAGAACAACTGAGAACAAGCAATAACACATCGATCAATATACTCTTTGTGCTCTATTTTTTTATACTTACTCTTTGTACTTCAGTGTTTATACATTTACTTTGTAAGAGAGATTTTCATTACAAATCTCAATATTCATTATTGAGACAACTTAGGGTTGTGGAACCTTGAGTTGGGGATTTGATTACAACGTGTAAGGGGGAGTGAGTATCCAGGTGAAGGAACTTGTTGCACTAAGGTGCCAAGAACCCACTGAATATTGGAAGATATAGTAAAACTCTCAGAGAAGCTTTGAGGACTAGACGTAGGTCAAAGTGGTTGTGACCAAACAGTATAACTCTCGAGATATACTTCAGTGATATTTCTCTTAGCTCTTAACTGCTTTATATTTCCAATCAATTTTTATATATGCAACAAAATTTTTGATAACACCCAATTCACCCCTCCTCTTGGGTGAAACGCTTGCTCCAACATCACACTCTTAGAAAAGTTAATTCAGTCTCTTATTTGATGGCAAATAATAGTTATACTTATGGTAATGATGTAGTTTATGTTGATAGTCCCCCAGTAGTTGTGTTGCCATATCTGTTGAGTAATCAGGCGGGGCTTGCTTACCTATGAGGTAGTTTGGTTGATTTATGTAATTGTTGGCATACTGCCCAATTTTTACCCAAAAAAAGATAACTAGGTCATATTTGACTCTGAGGAATGCCTTATAATCAGCAAGAAGGACTTCTCTATCAATAAAAATTTTCTTAAAGTAAAAAATCAAAGCCACAAGGGAAGGTAATTCATATACTCTTGATATCAACAATCATATTTTTTAAAATTGTTTTCTTAGTAACACTAATGAGGAGTTGGCTTTAGCACAAAATATTAGCACATATAAATATATATCAATTAGATAAGCTTATCAAAAAGGATTTGGTTATAGGCTTACCAAAATTTCATTTTAAAAATGATCTTGTATGTGACTTTTGTTAAAACACCGGTGGAAAAATGACTTTTTAGACTGGGTAAAAATGGCTTTTTAGACTGATTCTGGATGAGGTTTCAATACAGCCAGTCTAAAAAGTGTGATACTTTTTAGACCGGTTATACAGCCAGTCTAAAAAATAATATTTTAGATGCGTTTTTGGGACAAGAAGTCTAAAAAGTCACTTTTAAGACCAGTTGTTTAAGCAATCGTTGTAAAAAGTCACTTTTTAGACCGGTTGTCCAAACAACACCTCAAAAGTGTGACTTTTTAGACCGGTTGTTTGGACAAGCGATCTAAAAAGTGACATTTTTTTAGAAAAATAAATAGGGCTTTTTTTTATTGGAAGGATTTAAAAATCACCCAAATAAAAAAAATGCCCTACTTTTTTCCTATCACATAATTTTAAGTAAATGATGAAAAAGCAACAACACACAAGATAAAAACTTAACAATAATTAATAAAAAATATCTCAATCTTGCAATTAAAGTGTAAACGAATTTAATTAAACAACAATTCAACATACAATGGTTCATGAACTACATACATGAACTAAAATGAGCCAAAATACATGTAAATGAAAATGAAATAAATAACATCATGTATCTTAAAAATTACACATTTCTGAGAATTGGAAGAATTGTGTAAGAACACATACTTTATATATTTGTTTACTTTCACATAATTTTAAGTAAGCTATGACAACCATAAGTAAATAATGCTAAATGTGATTTTAAAAGCTCAACGTTTTTTAAATAATCGATATGGTCTTGGATAAGATACAAAATCATATAGAAGGAAAGAAAGAAAGAAAGCAGGAGGTAAGTTATACTTGAATTATTTTCAGCATTCTGTACATACATCAAATCCATTTGCATATTGCAATTATTGTAATAGAAAAGGTCATTACACTTCATCATGCATTCATAAGAAGAAAGGAAAGATGGGAACCTACAAATGGGTACCTAAAGGTTCATATGTTCAAAAAGTGATCTGTACTAACCTAAAACGACCCAAAAAGATGTGGGTATCTAAGACTTAATAGTATTTGATTATAGATATGTCTTAAAGCATCCGAAAATAACAAATGGTACATAGATAGTGGATGCTCTAGACATATGACCGGTGATTTCGACAGTTTTACCACATTGCAACCTAAGGAAGGTGGAAAGGTAAAATTTGGAGGAGGAAATCAATCCGGATAGATAGTAGGAATTGATGAAATAAAAAATGACAAAGGAATACGAGTCAAAGATGTATATTACATTGAAGGCTTGTGTCATAATTTGCTGAGCGTAAGTCAAAGCACTGATAAACACAACTGGGTAATATTTGACTCAGAGGAATGTCTGATTGCAAATAAGAAAGACTTACAACTTGACAAGAAAAATATCAAGGCAAAACTTAGAGCAAAAAGGGAAGGTAACTGCTACACTCTTGATATCAGTAGAAATAATTCTGAAAACTGTTTTCTGAGTAATGCTGATGAAAGTTGGTTATGGCATAAGAGACTAGCTCATGTCAACATGAACCAACTGGGCAAACTACTTAAAAAGGATTTAGTTCTTGGATTACCCAAAGTAAGTTTTAAAAACAATTTGATTTGTGACATATGTCAAAAGGGTAAACAAACTAAATCATCTTTCAAATCGAAAAATGAAATTACAACAAATCGACCACTTCAATTGCTACATATGGATTTAGTTGGTCCAGTAAGAGTTAAAAGCCTTGGTGGCAACTTATATTCATTAGTCATTATTGATGATTTCTCTAGATTTACATGGACTATTTTTCTGCATCAAAGGATGAAACCTTTGGAGAATTTATTGTTTTTGCCGAGAAAGTGCAAAATGAGAAAGGTATATCCATTGCAGGTATTATGACAAATCATGGTGGAGAATTTGAAAATCAAGCCTTTGAAGAATATTGTGATACTAATAGCATTGATCACAATTTCTCTACTCCAAGGACACCTTAACAAAACAGAGTCGTGGAACGTAAGAATATAGTGCTCACTGAAATGGCTAGAGCAATGTTGAATGAAAAGAATGTGTCTCAAGTTTTTTGGGCTGATACAATGAGCACAACATGCTATATTTCAAATAGAGCCTACATTAGAACAAAACTTGGAAAGACACCATACGAGCTATACAAAGGAAGGAAGCCAAACCTTATTTATTTACACATCTTCGGTTGTAAGTGTTTCATTCATAATAATAGTAAAGATAACTTAGGAAAATTTGATTCTAAAACAGATGAAGGAATTTTCCTAGGCTATTCTAACCGAAGTAAAGCATACAGAATTTTTAATAAAAGAACATGTGTTATTGAAGAATCAATTCATGTTGTATTTGATGAATTTGAATCCTCTGACAAAAGCATTGATGATGAGTAGGAAGTTGTTTTAAATCAAGAAAATGGTCAATCTATATCTAAATCTCTTATTCTTGAAGTTGATTAAACCAAGGAAGAAGATGACTCACTAAGACAGCCTAGAGCCTGGAAATTCAATAAAAGTCATCCCCTAGATCAAGTCATAGGAGATATGAATGAAGGAATCAAAACTAGAAATAGAATTTTCAATGAAGTTAGTTTTTTTGGTTTTATTTCTGAGATTGAACCTTCTAACATTGACGAAGCCCTATCAGACAATGACTGGGTTATAGCAATGCAAGAAGAACTAAACCAATTTGAAAGAAATCAAGTTTGGGAATAGGTGCCCCGACATAAGGATCATCCGATCATTGGCGCTAAATGGGTGTTCAAGAACAAACTTGGTGAATCCATAATCATTGTCAAAAACAACGCAAGATTATGGCCAAAGGCTATAACCAATAAGAAGGAATTGATTATAAGGAAATGTATGCTCCATCGGCTATATTCGAAGCTATACAAGTACTCTTAGCCTTTGCAAGCATTAAAGGATTCCAACTCTATCAAATGGATGTAAAGAGTGCATTTCTAAATGGCTACATCATGGAAAAAGTGTATGTAGATCAACCCCTAGGTTTTGAAGATGTAACCAAACCTGATCATGTTTTTAAACTAAGAAAAGCTTTATACGGTTTAAAACAAGCTCCTAGAGCATGGTATGAAAGGCTCAGTAACTTTCTCATTAATCAAGGTTTTGTATGAGGAAAAGTTAATATAACACTTTTTACAAAACGAAAATGAGATGACATTTTAATCGTGCAAATTTATGTTGATGATATAGTTTTCGGTGCTACTAATGAAACCTTGAGATGTCAATGATAGGATAATTGAATTTCTTTCTCAGTTTGCAAATCAAACAAAGAAAGAAAGAAATTTTCATATCTCAAATGAAGTATTTGAAAGAGCTATTGAAGAAGCATGGAATGGATGAGGCAAATGGAATGGACACGCCCATGAGCTCAACCACATTGCTTGATATGGATGTCAAAGGAAAATATTACAATATCATACAATATAGAGGAATGATTAGATTGTTACTCTATCTTATTACAAGTAGACCTGACATTCAATTCAGAATGGGTATATGTGCAAGATATCAATTTGCACTAAAGGAGTCACATGCTAAAACGTCAAACGTATCTTCTGATATCTTGCATACTCATATTCTAAAGGAAGAAGTGAACATCTAGTTGCATACTCATATTTTGATCATGGAGGATATAAGAAAGATAGAAAGAGTACTAGTGGACAAGATCAGTTTCTTGGAGGTTCACTTGTATTATGGTTTAGCAAGAAACAAAATACAGTGTGTCTTTCGTTAACAGAAGCTGTAACCCCCTCACGGTAATCACATCCGGATTTTGAAATTTAAGTGAAATAGAGACCAATAAAATGAAATCAACAATTTATAATCCCTCAACTCGGGATGAGGTATTTCAAAATCAATTCAAAACGTAATAATTCTGGGTCTCACATTCACGTGCGGATATAACTACTTGAGAAATCAAATCACATAAGAAATATCAGAGTGCGAAAACTAAAATCCCGGCAAACCCCAGGTTACTCTATATATCGAATGGGTTTACTATTTTCCAAATGGGGATTACAAATCAAAAATTCACTATGAACAATTTATATACAGTAATCCCAAATCTACAATAGATAACCAACAATCCCAAAATCCTGAATGTCCCTAAGAGATCCTAACCACTCCGGGTTGGTCGCTTCTCCTTCGAGCCACTTGCCCTGTCTGAAAAGGTTAGTCATATGGAAAGAGTAAGATTCTAAAGAATCCCAGTAGCAACAAGTCACTCATACAATATATAAACATAAAGCATGTATGTTCATCATGTTCATCAGCTTCACAATGATCTCTGGCTTGCGCCACATACGACAGCCCTCACGATTGTAATCACAATGCACTACGCCCACTTTCGCAGTGAACACTATGCCAGCTTTCGCTGTAATCACTATACAAAACGCCCGCTTTCGCAGTGAACACTATGTAGCAGCAACACGAAGCACAAAGCACCACAAAGCATCTTAAAGCACAATGTATCACTAAACTCCATAAGGTATCTCAATGCACAAGGTATCACAAAGCAGTAGCAGCAACATCCACACAATGAATGACAGACAAACATACAATACATTTACACAAAGTATAAGAGAGGAGTCGCTACCTGAATCTTTCCTGACAAACTTTGGCACAGTGGGCTCACGCGTTCGGCAGATGTCAAATCCTATACCAAATTACGGACAATTGATCAATCTCTCTTCCAATTACTTATTTCCATAATACACTAAGTTAGTTATCATTTAGGACTCTTAAGAGGCCACAAATGCCTCTAATAAAAGCCCTAAAAGGTTGGGAAACAATAGGTTGAAGGTCACTTTTCGAAAACACAAAGTGCTGGAACACAGGGGTTGGCCGCGGCCAGCCCTTTCTTGGGCCGCAGCCAAAATATGGTCAGAAGGCCGCTGGCTTTGGCCATCCACCCATGGGCCGCGGCCAGAATCATGGCAGAAAGGTTTGGGCCCCGGCAAGCCACTCATGCGCCGCGGCCAAGAAATTTCCTGATTCTTGGCTGAACTTCGAAAAACCATAACTAATTGTAGAAAAATCGAAATAGAGTGATTCTAAAGCCAAATGAAAGTTATTTAAGCTCTGTTCCTAGGAAAAATATGGCTCATAACTGGAAATCACTACACAAATACAGAATTACCCAAAACACAACACTACTCCAAAATAGAGTTCTGTTTCCATCCCAAATTTTGGACAATCATGTCTCCTAGAATACTAAATGAAATGACAAAAAATATATATTCATTTTGAAGCATGGGATGTGAGCTTTAAGACTGGAAAGTTTCGTAATTTTCCTACACCATTTGGGCATTCAAAACTTTCGTGTAAACTAATTGCCCAGAACAGAGCTCACACAAGACATATTTCCAACTTTCTACCAAAGTGTTCAATGACTCTAAAATCAATAACCAAGCTTATTCCCATACAATTTTCCATAAGGAACACAATGGCAACCTCTAAAAAATCCCAAAACCAATCTAACCACAATCAAATACTATGGTCTCTATGATTCACACAATGTCCAAATTCCAATCAACATAATTCCAAACTTCAAAACTATCTCCAATACTCAAATATCATCATAATGAACCATTTCCAACATCAAACACAATGAAACTCATATATTCAAAAATGGACATAAGCTAGGGCAATTTTCCACATTTTCATAAACTCATCCAAAAATCACAAATAATATATCAAAATGCTCAAAATGCCTACCTCTTCACTTTGCCAAATTCAGAATCTTGATTCTCACACTTTCATATTTCTCCAACTCACAAATCAACACCTTTCAAGATTCTACAACCACCACAATGTAGCTCTCAATGAGATACACAACTTTAGAGAAGAGGTTTTGAGCAAAGGAGGAGCATTACTTACTCAAAAATCAAGGCTTTTTCTTCTCTATCCAAGCTTGCTTCAGTGAAAAATGGAGGAAGAAAGAGAGAGAAAATGAGTGAGAGAGATGATGAGATGAAATGATGATGAAGAAGCTTTTCTTTCCTTGCCCATTCCTCTTGGCCGAATAGGAGAGAGAGAATGAGGGAAAAAGAGAAATTTTGTCCTCTAGTGGCTCATCCAACAATCTCCACAATGCCACATGTAACCATCTCCTCCCTTCCACTATGAGCTCACATAGACACAATGCATAGGATTCCAACCCATCAATAATGAATCTCAACCTTTGATCTCAAATACGACACACATTTACACCAAATTCACATCATATTTCTCTCAAAATATTTAATTACACAAATTATAATCAATCTCAATGCCATTAGCACTTAATCACAAATTGGGATATTACAATTCTCCCCCCGTCAAATAAATTTCGCCCTCGAAATTTGTCACACAACATGAGCCATAAACTCTGGATATCACCTTTGCATATCCTCTTCCACTTCCCAGGTTGCTTCTCTTTGGGTCATTCCCTTCCATATCACTTTCACATAAGGGATACTTCAGTGTCTGAGCCGTCGTTCTTCTCGTTCAATGATCTACTCAGGCTCTACCGCATAAGTGAAATTGTCTCGCAACTCTACATCCTCGTACTCAACGATGTGAGACAGATCTAGTTAGTACTTCTTCAATTGGGAAACATGAAACACATCATGGAGTATGCTCAAGTTTGGGGTAGGGCTATTCGATAAGCAACAGGCCCAATCCTTCCAAGGATCTCAAAAGGACCTATATACCTCGGGCTTAGCTTCTTTCGTTTGATTGCTCACCCAATACCGGTGACAGGAGATACTCTAAGAAATACATGGTCACCAACATCAAACTCTAGAGGCCTTCTCCTCTTGTCAGCATAGCTTTTCTGCCGACTCTGAGCTGCAAGAAGCCTCTTACGAATAACACGAATCTGGGCTGAGGTTTGATCAATAAGCTCCGGCCCATATAGCTTCCTCTCAGATAATTCATTCCAACATAATGGTGATTGGCATTTTCTTCCATATAACGCTTCATACGGCGCCATCTGAATGCTCGCATGATAGCTATTATTGTAAGCAAATTCAGCAAGTGGAAGAAAACGATCCCAACTCCCTTTGAAGTCAAGAACACATGCCCGCAACATATCCTCTAGGGTCTGAATAGTCCTCTCTGACTGTCCATCGGTCTGAGGATGATAGGTAGTACTGAATCTCAACTGAGTACCCAGTGCCTCATGCAATGCTTTCCAAAATCTCGAAGTAAATCGGGGATCACGATCGGAAATGATATTCTTCGGTATGCCAAGGAGTTTCACAATCTCACGAATATAAATCTCTGCTAGCTTGTCTGAAGAGTAACTAGCATTGATCGGTAGGAAGTGAGCTGACTTCGTTAACCGGTCCACAATAACCCATATCGCATCATAATTCCTAATCTTGGGCAATCCCACAACAAGATCCATGGTCACACTTTCCCATTTCCATTCCAGAATCTCAGGACTCCGAAGTAAACCCGGTGGTCTCTGGTGCTCAATCTTTACCTTCTGACAAGTGAGACACCTTGCTACATATTTGGTCACATCAATCTTCAAACTCGGCCACCAATATACAGATTTCATATTATGGTACATTTTGGTCATACAAGGATGAAGAGTATATCGACTCTTGTGTGCCTCATCCAGAATCTTCTGCCTCAACTCCGCCTTAAGTGGAACGCAGACTCTTTTCTGATAGCGAACCAATCCACGAGCCGATAGGCCATAGCCCAGAACATCTCCCCGTTTGATTCGAGTCAAATTACGTTGTATCCAGTCATCTTGCCTCTGAGCTTCTTCAATCTCAACTCTAAGATCACTTTCCTCTTGGGAAATAGTGTAGTTGGCACAGATAATCTGGTTTGTCAAATTCAAATCACGAAAATCTTCAATCAATTTCTTCTCTTGTATTATCATAGCTGCAACGAGCACGATCTTTCGATTAAGAGCATCAGCAACTACATTTTCCTTACCTGAATGATATTTACTTTCCAGGTTGTAGTCTTTAAGCAATTACATCCAACGACGCTGTCTCATATTCAGTTATTTCTGATCATACAAATACTTGAGACTCTTGTGGTCGCAGTACAGTTCTACCGTCACACCATACAAATAATGCCTCCAATTTTTCAAGGCAAAAACAATAGCCGCAAGCTCCAGATCATGAGTGGGATAGTTCAATTCATGAGGTCTGAGCTGTCGAGAGGCATAGGCCACCACACGCCCTTGCTGTATAAGGACACACCCTAATCCCTGCCCACTGGCATCAGAATACACAACATACGTCAAACTAGGATTGGGTGAAATCAACACAGGTGCCGTAGTTAACCTCTCCTTCAGCTCCACAAAACAATTTTTACATTTCTCATCCCACACAAACGGCTGATCCTTTCTCATGAGCTTGGTCATCGGCAACGCAATGCGGGAGAAATTCTGAATGAATCTCCGGTAATAACCAGCAAGACCCAGAAAACTGCGTATCTCAGCAACAGTTTCTGGCCTCTTCCAGTCCAGTACTGCTTCCACTTTACTAGGATCTACAGAGACCCCTTCTTGCGAGATAACATGGTCTAGGAATCTTACTTCTGATAGCCAAAACTCGCACTTACTCAGTTTGGCATAGAGTTGCTTTTCACACAATATATTCAATACGATTCTCAGATGATGCTCATGCTCCTCCCTACTCTTGGAGTATATTAGAATGTCATCAATAAACACAACAACAAACTGATCCAAATATTGTCGAAAAATACGGTTCATGTAATCCATGAAAATCGCAGGCGCATTAGTTAACCCAAATGGCATCACCAAAAATTCATAATGACCATATCTAGTCCGGAAAGCAGTTTTCGAAACATCTTCCGCTTTCACTTGCAGCTGATAATACCCCGACCTTAGATCAATCTTCTAAAATACACACGAACCAGATAGTTGATCTAACAGGTCATCAATTCTAGGGAGAGGGTACTTGTTCTTGACGGTAATCTTATTCTACTCTCTATAGTCGATACACAAACGAAGACTCCTGTCTTTCTTTTTCACAAACAAAATTGGAGCACCCCAAGGCGACACACTGGATCTAATAAACCCTTTCTCAAGCAAATCTTCAATCTGCTTCTTCAGTTCAGCCATTTCATTTAGAGCCATATGATATGGGGCTTTAGATATAGAACCCACTCCAGGCACAATATCAATCAGAAACTGAACTTCCCTCTCAGGAGGTAATCTACTTAAATCATTCGGAAAGACCTCAGGGAATTCATTCACTATGGGTATACTACTCAAAGTTTCAATGGTTTCTCCTTGAATAGAAAAGAAAGCCATATACCCCTGACAACCTTTTTGCAAATATTTTTCAGCTTTAGCTGTCGAAAGGAAATTCAGACTAGCAACTGGATTCTCAACACTATGAGTAGTCGGATATACTATCCTCTTGTTCCCACAATATAATAACACATTGTTAGCTCTCAACCAATCAAAACCCAAAATGACTTCCAATTGGTAGAGCGGCAAACAAATCAAATCTACTACAAATTCATGACCCTCAACAGTTACAACACAGCTTAGACAAGCTTCAGTAGTCACAGCCTTAACACCCATTGGTGTTGACACAATCAAATCGAATGGCAACTTATGCACATTTATTCCCAGACGCTTCACACAAGCATAAGCAATAAAGGAGTGACTTGCACCTGAATCAAATAACGCTTGTAACACAATGCCATGGATAAGGACTTTCCCTTGTATCAGCTCTGGGGATTTCCGGGCCTCTTCGTGAGTCATAGCAAATACTCGGCCCTGAGTCCTCTGTCTCTGCTCTGGTCGTGGCTGTCCACACTCAATAGATGTATGCCTCACTTGCTTACAATTAAAGCAAATCACCCGACCATCACAAGTCTTGCCATGATATGGCTTGTTGCAACGAGGACATGTCCATACACTAGGAGCTCTCTACTGATCACGACTCCCAGACTGATAAGGCTTCTTACTACCCCCTCTATATGAAGAAGATGATCCTAAGCCCTTCCACTTCTGAGAAGCACCGCCCTTACTAGGCTCACTATAACCACCACCAGCCTTAGCCGGATACAACTCTCTAAGATTGCTCTCAGTGATCCGACATTCTTCAACAGCCTTGTTGAACTTGGAAAACTAATGGGTGGCGAGTCTCTTTCTCATATCACGCCTTAAACCTCGAATTAACATGTCTGAGCTCAACTTTTCATCATCCATTTTCTAAAGATAAGAGGAATATCGGGATAGGCGGGTAAATCGGGACAAATATTCGTCGAAAGACTCTGTGTCCCCTTGCTTGATATTCAGAAAATCAGTTTCCTTCTCAAGCCTCACTGACTTGGGAAAATATTTCTCATTGAAGTGTTGTTGGAACACCTCGCAGGTCAATGGCTCATTCTTAATCCTCAAGGACAATGCAATGTTACGCCACCAGTGGTCTGCATCACCCTCAAGCTTGTACACTGCCAACTTGGCTTTCACTTCGGAAGGACACACTAAGACCTCAAAAATCTTCTCAAGACGATGTAGCCAATCTTCAGCCGCCTGAGGATCAAACTTCCCCTTAAATGCTGGAGGTAGTTGTTTATAGAATCTGGAGACCCAAAACTCAAGGTCTCGTTCCTCCCTGACTGGCACTCCATGGGATTCTTGGTTCAGAATCACATGAGGAGGGGATTCAAGTGGTCGTGCCGACCTTTCAGTAGTCTCTTCCCAGGTTTCCTCTCGAGTTTCCTCATAAGTAGACTGACCCCAGCCCTCATAGTTCTTGGCCTTTTCAGCTCTGAGCTCTTCTCTAAGCTCCGCTATCATATCTCGTTAGTCCTTTATCAGGCCCATCAACTCTTGCATTAGGTCCGGTGGATTGTCATTAACCACTTCCACCTCCGGGTCTATTTGCCGTCCACTGGAATGACCCCTTATCTTTTTCATTCTACAAATCATTCACTAGGTCAGTTCCACAGATAATGTATACACATTGTTCACAAATCTCATATATATCCCTAACACAGAGCACCGATGTGTATACAACAATCATTCACAGATGATCTATTATCACTAAGACCACACTATGGGAGCTATCCTAGCAAACTCTACCCTTTCCAGGAACTACAGCTCTAATACCAAAAATGTAACCCCCTCACGGTAATCACATCCAGATTTCAAAATTTAAGTGAAATAGAGACCAATAAAATGAAATCAACAATTTATAATCCCTCAACTCAGAATGAGGTATTTCAAAATCATTTCAAAACGTAATAATTCCGGGTCTCACATTCATGTGTGGATATAACTACTTGAGAAATCAAATAACATAAGAAATATTAGAAAGCGGAAACTAAAATCCCTGCAAACCCCGGGTTACTCTATATATCGAATGGTTTTACTATTTTCCAAATGGGGATTACAAATCAAAAATTCACTATGAACAATTTATATACAGTAATCCCAAATCTACAATAGATAACCAACAATCCCAAAATCCTGAATGTCCCTAAGAGATCCTAACCACTCCGGGTTGGTCGCTTCTTCTTCGAGCCACTTGCCCTGTCTGAAAAGGTTAGTCATATGGAAAGAGTGAGATTCTAAAGAATCCCAGAAGCAACAAGTCACTCATACAATATATAAACATAAAGCATGTATGTTAATCATGTTCAGCAGCTTCACAATGACCTCTGGCTCGTGCCACATACGACAGCACTCACAGCTGTAATCACAATGCACTACGCCCACTTTCATGGTAAACACTATGCCAGCTTTCACTATAATCACTATGCAAAACGCCCGCTTTCGCGGTGAACACTATGTAGCAGCAACACGAAGCACAAAGCACCACAAAGCATCTCAAAGCACAATGTATCACTAAACTCCACAAGGTATCTCAATGCACAAGGTATCACAAAGCAGTAGCAGCAGCATCCACACAATGAATGACAGACAAACATACAATACATTTACACAAAGTATAAGAGAGGAGTCGCTACCTGAATCTTTCCTAACAAACTTTGGCATAGTGGGCTCACGCGTTCGCCAGATGTCAAATCCAATACCAAATTAGGGACAATTGATCAATCTCTTTTCCAATTACTTATTTCCATAATACACTAAGTTAGTTACATTTAGGACTTTTAAGAGGCCACAAATGCCACTAATAACAGCCCTAAAAGGTTGGGAAACAATAGGTTGAAGGTCACTTTTCGAAAACACAAAGTGCTGGAACACAGGGGTTGGCCGAGGCCAGCCCTTCCTAGGGCCGCAGCCAAAATATGGTCAGAAGCCCGCTGGCCGCGGCTAGCCACCCATGGGCCGCGGCCAGAATTAGGGCAGAAAGGTTTGGGCCCCGGCCAGCCACTCATGCGCCGCGGCCAAGAAATTTCCTGATTCTTGGCTGAACTTCGAAAACCATAACTAATTATAGAAAAATCAAAAAGGAAGTGATTCCAAAGCCAAATGAAAGCTATTTAAGCCCTCTTCCTAGGAAAAATATGGCTCATAACTGGAAATCACTACACAAATACAGAATTACCCAAAACTCAACACTACTCCAAAACAAAGTTCTGTTTCCATACCAAACTTTGGACAATCATATCTCCTAGAATACTAAATGAAATGACACAAAATATATGTTCATTTTGAAGCTTGCGATGTGAATTTTAAGACTGGAAAGTTTCATAATTTTCCGTCACCATTTGTTCATTCAAAACGTTCGTGTAAACTGATTGCCCAGAACAGAGCTCACACAAGACATATTTCCAACTTTCTACCAAAGTGTTCAATGACTCTAAAATCAATAACCAAGCTTATTCCCATACAATTTTCCATAAAGAACACAATGGCAACCTCTAAAACATCCCAAAACCAATCTAACCACAATCAAACACTATGGTCTCTATGATTCACACAATGTCCAAATTCCAATCAACACAATTCCAAACTTCAAAACTATCTCCAATACTCAAATATCATCATAATGAACCATTTCCAACATCAAACACAATGAAACTCATATATTCAAAAATGGACATAAGCTAGGGCAATTTTCCACATTTTCATAAACTCATCCAAAAATCACAAATAATATATCAAAATGCTCAAAATGCCTACCTCTTCACTTTGCCAAATTCAGAATCTTTATTCTCACACTTTCATATTTCTCCAACTCACAAATCAACACCTTTCAAGATTCTACAACCACCACAATGTAGCTCTCAATGAGATACACAACTTTAGAGAAGAGGTTTTGAGTAAAGGAGGAGCATTACTTACTCACAAATCAAGGCTTTTTCTTTTCTATCCAAGCTTGCTTCAGTGAAAAATGGAGGAAGAAAGAGAGAGAAAATGAGTGAGAGAGATGATGAGATAAAATGATGATGAAGAAGCTTTTCTTTCCTTGCCCATTCCTTTTGGCCGAATAGGAGAGAGAGAATGAGGGAAAAAGAGAAATCTTGTCCTCTAGTGGCTCATCCAACAATCTCCATAATGCTACATGTAACCATCTCCTCCCTTCCACTATGAGCTCACATAGACACAATGCATAGGATTCCAACCCATCAATAATGAATCTCAAACCTTGATCTCAAATACGACACACATTTACACCAAATTCACATCATATTTCTCTCAAAATATTTAATTACACAAATTATAATCAATCTCAATGCCATTAGCCCTTAATCACAAATTGGGATATTACAGAAGCTGAGTATGTTGCAGCTTCAAGTTGTTGTGCACAAGTGTTATGGCTTAAGCAACAACTCCAAGGTCTTGGTATTTATCTAAAAGAGATACCAATATACTGTGACAACACTAGCACGGCAAGCTTGGCAAAGAATCCAGTTCAACATTCCAGAACTAAGCATATTGATCTTAGACATCACTTCATCAGAGATCATGTCCAAAAGAAAGATGTCAAAGTGATATTCATTCCAACTCATCTTTAACTAGCTAATATTTTCACAAAACCTCTTGCAGAAGATCAATTCTTATATATTAGAAGAGAATTGGGAATGGTAAATCCCAATGAATTGTAGGTTATGTAGTGCTTATAAAACGTTAGATGATTTTATTTATTAATGTTTTGATGATTACTAACTTAAGGATCAGAGTTTCTAGTAATTTGTTTTGTAGGATCTTGTGTTCTGTTTTGAGGTATGAAAAATAGAGATTAACAGAGGTCAATATTACTAGAGGGACAACTTCAAGTAACCACCGTTACTAGAGTGACACCTTGAAGTAATTGAATGGATTACTCGAGTATCCACTTGAGTAATGACCTAAAAATTATAACCTTGGAGCATTAATTCAGAATGAATTCAAAAGAAATAGCATAATGGTTGGAAATGAACAGTTAGAAGGTGAACAAACATATTACCCGTGGAGGCGTCAAGTAATATTCAAGCTTACTCGAGTAAGGCCTCGAATAACTCTGGTTGCATATCACAAATTTGCTAAGTTTTAGTTTAAATTTGTCCTAAAGAGCTATCAAATGATTGAGGGAATATACATGGGTAATTACAATATTATTCATGCCAGGTACACGCTTGAATTTACTTCATTTTGAAATTTCTAGTATGATTACTCGAGTAGCTACTTGACTAAAGCTGATGATCACTCGAATAAGCCCTCGAGTAATGTCGGGCTCTAGGTCTATTTCAGTCGCTACTTGGTCATTCTTCACAAAATTTTCTCGAGTGATTCTCCTAGTGCTCTCAAAAAAAATTTTCCTAATCATTTTCTCTTTTCATTTCCGTCAAAACCCATTGATTCTTGCTTACTAAATGCTCCCAGATTACTCAGATTCTTACGCCCTACTCTCACAACTTCTGACCCTATTTTCCAGAAAATCTTTCCTTTCTCAAATAACAATGGTGAGGACAAAATCTTCCAATCTTAGCACTCCTTCTAAGTCCTTTAAACCATATCAACCTTCTGATTCTCTTTCATCTCCACCTACCAAGAAACGAAAGCTTTATGCTAAACCTAAAGTCAAAGCTAAACCACAAACCAAGGCAAAGGTGAAAGGGCCTGTGATTAAGGAGCCTATTGCCATAAAAGCTCAATCAAAAGGAGCATATCCACTGGAAGAGGCAAAGGAATAAAGGCACTATCCCCTCCTCCTTCTGACTCATCCGACACACCTACATTTTCTCCAAAACCTCTTAAAAAGAGAAAGCTTGATAAGAACCTCACCAAAGTCATGATAGGGATGCTTGAACAAGCCTTCCAGTCTAAGGAAGCAAAGAAAGGGCAATCATCTAAGTAGCCAGAAGAGGTCACGGAAGAAGAAATCACATTTCCTTCAAATGGATTCAATGTGAACAAGTTGGAGGAATCTCAAAACTACTTGAATCATTTTGCAAGAAGAACTATGTGCAAGATGCACTACATTAACTACAAGGTTCTTCAAGAGGTATTAAAGTTTGACCTAAGTCCTTATCTTGATTCCTATATGCCCTGGCTATCTATTAAACTTCCATTTTGCACCCAAGTTGTGAGGCATTTTTACTGCAACCTTGAACATATAAATGATCCTATTAGGAAGTTTGTGGAAGAAGAAATAACTTCTAAGGTTAGAGGATAGATAATTCTAATCTCACCTTACAAAATCAATACCTGGTTAGGAATAGAGGACCCTCCTGATGATGATTATCCTAATTATGATTCAAACCAGTTGTTTTCTATCCTAAGACCTAGTGAGATAGTGGGACCCCATTTCAATCTAAGTTATGTGTGATTTTCATTGTGCTCTATGGTATATCTATATGAGAGCCATAGTCAATAAGCCAACAATTTCACTCATTTAATTGATAGGGATTTCAGAAAATTTGCCTCATTGCTTCTTAAAGAACAAAAGGACTTAGGAGAATATATCTTTAATGAGATCAAGCAATATAGGTTTGAAGGAAAACCTACCACTCCAATACCTGATCCTTAACTTATTTCTTTGTTTCTTAAGAAGAATAAGGTTTAGTACTTGGAGAGTAAGGATCCAATTGAGAGGATAACCAGTTAGGAGAAATCAAATTGGGAAGTTGAACATTGAGATTCCTCTAATGACTCCTTTTAAAGCAAGTCCCAAGAAGAAGAAGAAGGCTGAAACTGCAACTAGTCAAATGAATGACACACAATCTTCTACTTCAGCTAACACATCCTCTCCTTCTTTCTTTAGTACCGTAATACAAATATTCATGGAGAACATTATGAAGGGTTTCCATATCAACATTGCCAATACGAATACGGAGTTGGTAACCCACATGAATGAGAAGATAAGACAACTTGTGGAGACAATGGACAAGAGGCATCAAGAGATATTAGTAGAACAACATGCCCAGGGTGAGCTTCTGAGATCAATTGTTGCCAGAATTGATGCTATGGCATCTGGCTCCCTTATTCCTGGTCCTTCTATTACTCCTGAGCTAATACCAATCTCTGAACTTGGACCATCCAAGCCTAGTCCTCCTGATCCTATACCTACTGAGCATAGACCCTCTGAGCTTGGACCTAGTAATCTTGTATTATTATGCTTGATCCAGAGACATCTGAGCCAATCTATATCACTACTGATAATCCAGCTCAGCCAATTCACCCTGAGTCAATGCCTACTCTTATTGCCTCACCTGGACGTACTGAGGAGGTACGTGTGTCTTTATCTGTTGCTATAGACAAAGTAGAAATTACTTCTTTGATTCCTTACTCATCACCTCCAGTGAATCCTCTAGAGGATCTTCAGACCCTCCAGTGAACCTTTCTGAACCTGAACCATCATCTTCAGATTCTTCCGGTTTAGATGGTTCACATGAATCTTTGGCATTTCCTGTCACTCCTATCTCAGCAGCTAAGCCATCTACTCCTCCTCATGATTGATACCACCCTTGTGATGAAGATAAAAAGGGGGAGAAGAGCCTGAGTGATTTTGTGATCAATGGCTGAGTTAATCTACTGGGGATATGGGTGTATAGGGCTTTAAGGAGCTTTTAATATTGAATTCTAAGTTTAATTATGTAATGAATTCTCCTTTATGCAATTTTCTTCTTTATGCCATTAAAATTAAATTTCATTCAAGTTATATTGTATTGTGGGACTAATAAGTTTTTAATTGTGTATGCAAGGTGAACAAGTAAATAAGAAAAAAAGTCATTTTTTTCAAGATCATTTGAAAACATATTTAATAAGCTATTTCAAAAGAATTTCAAGTATAAATTGAACGAAAGTTTCATATGAAAAGTATTTAAGAAACTTAAGTTTGGAAACTCAATTTCAAAAACTTTGTTCAAAATCACCAAGTTTTGTCATCATCAAAAAGCGGGAGAATGTTAGATCCTATTTGTTTTGATGATAACAAAGATTAGATGTCATAACAAAGTAAAGAATTTGAACAAAGTAACTAAATGGCAGACAAAAGCTTTACTTGAAATTGGCACTGGAGTAATGAAGAAGATATGAGAGACAGAGCATATGAAAAACATCACAAGAAGATTTCTTAAAGGTTTCCTCAAGTGACCACTTGAGTAATGAACTCTGTTACTCAAGTGAGCACTCGAGTAATGTTGGAGAAAATGTTCCAGTGGGGCACTGCCAAAATTTGGAAGGAGTTACTTAGGGGTTACTCGAGTAATCTATAAAGTTATATGGACTATTACTCGAGTACCACTTGAGCAAAGACAAGAGAAAAGGCATTACTCAAGTAGCGACTCGAGTAACCAAGACAAATATCATCCAGCAAGCAGCTCTCGACCAAGAATTGACAAACTTTACTCGATTCACCACTTGAGTAACCATTTAAGAAAACTATTTACTCGAGGGACTACTTACATAATCTCCAGAGTTATTTGAAGAATTAGTCGAGGGATCACTCGAGTAATCAAGTAAACAAAGCACAGGTATTCTCGGACAAGAATTTGATGTTGTTACTGGAGGGAGTAATCGAGTAATCTAAAACTTATTATCAATTTACTCGAGTAACCTGTGAAAAAAGACATGCTTACTCAAGTTAGACTCGAGTAATCAGGTATTTCCAAGGTTTGTGATATATCTTACTCCATGTCTTACCCAAGTAATATTTTATGAAAATGTTGAATTACTCTCTGCCATATCTGTGATAAGTTTACTCGAGGGACTACTCATGTAATAAGCATGATCACTTGAGTAGCCACTCGAGTAAGGCAGTCCAGAAATCATGTTTTCAATCGTATGTTTATTGGTTTGTTATCTATATGATTAACTCTTCATTACACTAGTATTCTAAGTATGTTTATAAGGAAACAATGAAGAAATCATGACATAAGAGAAAAGTCAAATAAAATGTCCGAGATCTCACTTACCGCTACCTGCCACAAACAAATAGTTTTCAAATTTGAAGAATGGTCAACTGTTGTTGTGCGACTCTAACGGACATATTTGAAATGCTTCCAACGGACACCATAAATCATCTATATATATGGAGCATTCAAAGAACAAAGAAGAACAACTGAGAACAAGCAATCACACATCGATCAATATACTATCTGTGCTCTATTTTCTTATACTCACTCTTTGTAATTCAGTGTTTATACATTTACTCTGTAAGAGAGTTTTTCATTACAAACCTCAATATTCAATATTGAGACAACTTAGGGTTATGGAACCTTGAGTTGGAGATTTGATTACAATATGTAAGGGGGAGTGAGTGTCCAGGTAAAGGAACTTGTTTTACTGAGGTGCCAAGAACCCACTGAATCTTGGAAGATATAGTGAAACTCTCAGAGAAGCTTTGAGGACTAGACGTAGGTTGAAGTGGTTGGATTGAACCAGTATAATTCCCGGTGTACACTTAGGTGATATTTCTCTTAGCTTTTAACTGCTTTATATTTCAAGTCAATTTTTATATACGTAATGAAATTTCTGATATCACCCAATTCACCCCCTTCTTGGGTGAAACGCTTTCTTTAACATCACACTCTTAGAGAAGGTAATTCAATAGCTTATTTGATGGCAAATAATAGTTATACTTATGGTAATGATGTAGTTTATGTTGATAGTCTAATAGTAGTTGTGTTGCCATATCTGTTGAGTAATCAGGTGGGGGTTGCTTACCCATGAGGTAGTTTTGGTTGATTTATGTAATTGTTGGCATACTGCCCAATTTTTACCTAAAAAAAGATAATTAAGTCATATTTGACTATGTGGAATGCCTCATATTCAGCAAGAACAACTTCTCTATCAAAAAAAATAAGCTTAAAGTAAAAATCAAAGCCATAATGGAAGGTAATTGCTATACTCTTGATATCAACAATCATATTTCTGAAAATTGTTTTCTTAGTAACATTGATGAGAGTTGGCTTTAGCACAAAATATTAGCACATATATTTTATGTGACTTTTTAAACCGGTTGTCAAACAACGGTCTAAAAAGTGACATTTTCTTAGAAAAATAAATAGGGCTTTTTTTATTGGAAGGATTTGAAAATCACCCCAATAAAAAAGTGCCCTACTTTTTTACTATCACATAATTTTAAGTAAGCTATAACAACCATAAGTAAATGGTGAAAAACAACAACGTACAAGATAAAAACTTAACAATAATTAATAAAAAATATCTTAATCTTGCAATTAAAGTGTGAACAAATTTAATTAAACAATAATTCAACATACAAAGGTTCATGAACTACATACATGAACTAACATGAGCCAAAATACATGTAAATGAAAATGAAATAAATAACATCATGTATCTTAACAATTACACATTTTTGAGAATTGGAAGAATTGTGAAAGAACACATACTTCATATATTTTTTACTATCATATAATTTTAAGTAAACTATGACAACTGTAAGTAAATGATGAAAAACAACAACGCACAAGATAAAAACTTAACAATAATTAATAAAAAATATCTGAATCTTGCAATTAAAGTGTGAAGAAATTTAATTAAACAACAATTCATCACATGAAGGTTCATGAACTACATATATGAACTAACATGAGCAAAAATACATGTAAAGGTAAATGAAATAAATAACATCATGTTTCTTAACAATTACACATTTCCAAGAATTGGAAGAATTGTGAAAGAACACATTTCCAAGGAGGAATGAATTGCATTGCTATAACAGATTCAGAAGATAGAAAAAATCAGTGCTTAGTGCAGAATTGAGACTACACCTAAAAATAAAAAAACTTGTAAATTATACTAGATGAAAGATCCAAGAGATAATTTACTTACAGTTAAAAAAACCAAATTCTACAAGAATTTGGACCAAATAGACTTGTAAAATAGAATTGCATTGCTGCATGATTTGAATCTTTATCCTTGATGTTAATTCCCTATCCACAGCATAAATGATTATAAGAGTCAACTACTTTAGCATGATGCTTATAATCTTCACTAGAATTTCACTAAAAGTCTTAAACAATTACAAATCACAAAGTACACAAACATACACAACTCATACAACTCATGAGACATTCAATCCAAATATACTTAGAGACTAGCTAACAAGACATACAAAAATTTCCATCTAGATGAGTGATGAAGTGGAATCTTCTATAACTTAGGCTTGGCATATCAAGTAAAGGAAATATGCATATTAAGATAGTCTCATAACTCTAACTTGTCATTATATGCAATGCTAGTACTGCAGAGAACATTAGCAAGAAAACCTCTTTTCTCCAGAATGTGCTTTAAGGATCTATTATCCAATAAGGTGGATCCATGAAGCAAAAGGCCCTAACTATCACCCTCATTTGCGCTGTAGGACACAAATAATCATTAACTCACAAGGTGGATGCCACTAAGGCAGCTTATTTCCCTTTAAATATGTAAAGCAGAATGCCATCATACCAATTGTTTTCTCTTAAAAGCGAAATGATGAGTACTTTCACAACATAAAGTTATATGGCTAGCTACTAAGAGTAAAGATAAATCACAAGCTTACACAACATAGACATGACCACCCCAACACCTAATATCTTTAATAACTTGCTTGATTTTAATCTTATAGATGTTAATGAACAAGCTTGTCTAAAAGAAGAGCACATTAAAACTTTGGCCTTCACTCTAGAGGAAAAGTTTCTAAATCAAAGCTTCTTGTTCGATGCAATCTTATTTCAACTTTACTTTTTCAGCTATAATTTCCACTGCATCAAAATTTTACCACAACATGAAACTTCTATCCTTTGCAAAATAAATTTATAAGATATTACATTTTTCAATAGTTGATCTCCTTTAGTAGAGTCTATTTGTTTTATCAATTTTTTGTTAGTGGAATGTCCTGTTCCATTGGTAAAATCCTAAAGGGCCACAAATCAACCCACAAAAAGGAAAAATATGAACAAATCGAAACGAGGAAAAAAATGAATCTATTTGTTTAGAATGAAGAGAGATATTCAGAATTGGTAACATCGAGGGTTCAATAGGTAATCAAATAGAGAAATACGAATACTCATACAAGAACTTTTGAAATAATACATAATGAAAGCATTAGCTACCCAAGCAAAAGAAAACGGAGAGCAAGGAAAAACAAGGTAAAGGATTTGCAACTTACCCACGACACTTGATCCTCTTGAACCACGTAGATGTTTATTAGAGATAATCAAAACTAAAATAGATCAAACCAAACCCTGAGTCTATCAAAAAGGCATATCAATAGAGAAAGCTCGTAGGGCACCAAATTAAAGGAATATAAAGGAGGTAAGTTTTGAATTCAAACCTCGGCGATAGCAATAGCGAATTTTCGAGTCTAGATTGCACGGCGATTTACATAAGAGAATGAGGCAAAGATGAGAACCTAGCTTTAGAGTTGATCTTTTAGACTGGTTGTTTTAACTATTAGGTCTAAAAGATATTTTCATTTTATTTTTTAAATTATCTTATTTTCTTTTAGATCGATTGTCTAGAAATCAGGTTTAGAACACGTCTTTTAGACTTCACCTACAAGGAACTGGTCTAAAAAGTTTATTATATTTACAAAAATGCCACCGGTCGCATTTTTTAGACCTTATCCTATATATCAGGTCTAAAAAGGGTGGTCTAAAAAGCTGATTTTGTACTAGTGAAAGGGAAAAAAACTAAATCTTCTTTCAAAATCAAGAAGGAAATAAGAATAAAAAGACCATTACAACTACTTCACATAGATTTAGTTGGACTTGTAAGGGTTAAAAGCTTTAGTGGAAATCTATATACCTTAATAATTGTTGATGATATCTCAAGATGTACATGGGCTATCTTTTTATCTTCAAATGATGAAAATTTTAGTGAATTTATTGTTTTTTCCAAAAAAGTGCAAAATGAGAAAGGCATGTCTATTATAGCAATTAGAATAGATCATGGATGAGAGTTTGAAAATTAGGGCTTTGGAGACTACTGTGGTTTGAATGGCATTGATCGCAACTTCTCAGCTCCAAGGACTCCTCAATAAAATGGCATTGTAGAAAGGAAGAATAGAGTCCTAACTTATATGGCTATAGTAACGCTTAATGAGAAAGAGGTCTCAAAAGTGTTTTGGGTTAATGCAATGAGTACTGCCAACTATATCTCCAACAAAGCTTATATCATATCAAAACTTAGAAAAACTTCATAAGGATTTATGAAGGAAGAAAGCTGAACCTTAGCCATCTACACATATTTGGATGTATTTTATCTACAATAATGCTAAGGATAATCTAAGGAAATTTGATCCCAAAGCTGATGAATGTATATTTTTGGGTTACTAAAATAGAAGTCAAGCTTATTGAGTTTTTAATAAACAAACTTATGTTGTTAAAGAATATATTTATGTTGTGTTTGCTGAAGTATATCATCTTATCAAACCCTTAGATGATGAGCCAGAATTGATTAGTCCAAAGGAAAACCAAACTGTTTTAAAAGCCCATTCTGTGTCTAACAAATTAGAAGAAAATTAGGATGAGCCCTCTTCTTCTATTCAACAACCTAAAGCCTAGAAGTTTAATAGAAAATATACCATAGATCAGGTTATAGGTAATATTGGTGAAGGTGTAAAAACTAGAAATAAGATTCTTAATGAAGTAGGTTTTTTAGCCTTCATTTTAAAATTAGAACCTTATAATATTGATGAAGCCCTTTCAGATAATGATTGGGTTATAGCAATGCAAGAAAAACTCAATCAATTTAAGAGAAATCATGTTTGGGAGTTAATTTAGCAACCTAAAGATCATCCGGTCATTGGCACTAACTGGGTATTTAAGAACAAACTTGATAAATCCATAATCATTGTCAGAAAAAAGGCAAGATTGGTGGCAAAAGGCTATAATCAAGATGAAGGAATTGATTATGAGGAAACATATGCTCCAGTAGCTAGATTGGAAGCCATACATGTACTCTTAGCCTGTACATGCATCAAAGAATTCAAACTCTATCAAATTGATGTAAAAAGTGTTTTTCTTAATAGTTCCATAATGGAGGAAGTTTATGTTGAACAACCTGCTAGTTTTGAAGAACTTTCTAATCCAAATAATGTCTATAGAGTAAAGAAAGCTCTTTATGGTCTTAAACAAGCTCCAAGAGTTTGGTATGAAAACCTAAGCAATTTTCTCATTAATAAAGGGTTTGTTAGAGGAAAAGTAGACACAACATTATTCATCAAACATAAAAAAAAACTGATATGTTAATTGTGCAAATTTATATGGATGATATTATTTTTGGAGCTACTAATGATTCTCTATGTTAATACTTTTTTGATATAATGAAAGGAAAATTTAAGCTGTCTATGATTGAAGAATTGACATTCTTTATGGGCTTGTGTAACCCCCTACTTTAATAGCCGAAATTATTGTTCGAAAATGCATCATTATATTGAATTAGAGACTAACGGATAATGTAAAAATTATTAAAAATCCCATCTTCAAGACAGAGTTTTCAAAAAAATTTCCAAAACCTATTCGATGCAATCTCACATTCACATTTTAAATATATTTGGCCTATGCAGTTCGGTTTCATACATACATATCATAGTGTAACCAAATATTCCTGACAATACTCGGGTTTCATTCATTACTTAGAGTGTTTATAGGGTATATTTACTTGTTTTTAGTTTCCCATACAGGGGAGTACAACAAAACTATCCATATTTACAACACATACAACATATACAATAATCCAAAATATGATAACCAACTAACCAAAACTAAAACTCCTAGCTAGGAGCTTTAGACACCCTTCGTAACATGTATCTCCTTTGAACTGCTTGCCCTGACTGTAGGTTAGTGAATGGAAAGAATGAGATCAAAAGAATCCCAGTAGTAACACTTCACTTATACCATGTATAACCATAAAGCATGTAAGCAAATCACACAGTAGCAACAGATCAAAGGCATTTCTACGACAACATTCGCTGTCTTCACAACGACATGTTTCACAACAGCATTTTCACAACAGCATGGTTTACAACGACATGTTTCACAATGGCATGTTACACAACGGCATATTACACAATGGCATTTCCGTTCATCACAATTCAATGATAAGACATGCAAACAATGAATTATACACATTATAAGAGAAAGGGTGACTACCTTGTTCTTTCCGCTCGTGCTTTGGCACCGGTCTATGTGTGCAGGTCAATTGTCAAATCCTATTAACCATAATTAAGGATGAAGAGTTATTCTCTATTCCAATACTCAACTCTATAACACTTAGGGTTGGTTATCATTTGAGACCTTTAGGTGGCTACTAGAGGCCTAAACAAATGCCTAAAGGGTTGGAAAGAACGATACCAAAAACCACCTTTCAAAAGTGCAAAATGCTGATTTTTAGGGGTTGTCTGCAGCCAAGAAATTTTTTAGCTACAACCAAAATTAGGTCAGAAGTTTTTAGGCTGTAGCCAAGAATCCTTTGGCTACAACCAAAAGCAAGTCAGTAGCTTTTGGGATGCAACCAAGAAAATTTATGTTCTTGGTTGAACTTCCAAAAATCATAAATAAATCTAGAAAAATTGAAATAAAGTGATCCTAAGTCATACTTAAATATTTTTAAGTCCTTTTTACACGAAAAATATGTAACACTACCATCTATAACCACAAAAATACATAATCCAATGAATTCATATACTGTTCCAGAATTGATCCAAGTTTCGACCTTAAAATTTGGAAATTCATAACTCCCAACCTACCAATCAAAATGACTACCATAATTTATCAATTTAAAGCTTACAATGTCTACTACAAGAATAAAAAGTTTCATAGCTTTTTGACATCATGTGCTATTTCAAACACTATGTAAATTTGGTCCCCTGTACAGAATTTTACACTTGACAATTTTTCTAGAATTTCCAATTTTTCAACCTAAGTGTCCAATGTAACCCCCTCCGTAATTATATCCGAAATACGTGATTAAAATGAAATAGAGACCAATAATAATCAAATAACATTTACTAACCCATCACATGACGAGGTTTTCACGAATACTTTTTGAAATCATTTATAAACTTGGTCTCATATTCACATTTCGAATACAATTACTACGCGAAGATAAATCACATTCATATAAATATCAAAGTGCACAACTTAATCATCCCGGCAATCTCTGGTACATACCTTCACTAAAGATACATAGGGTACAATTGCCCATTACAATTCTTCAAATGGGGATTACACAATCTCATCTCGAAGGAGTTATAGCCGCTCCCTCCACGAGCCACTTGCCCTGTCTAAATTATTGGTAGGGGAGAGTGAGATTTGAGAGAATCTCAGTAGGAAACAAATACCATAATGCATGCATGATAGATGCTATGTGTATGACATGTTAGCTTTATCTAGATGCATGCCCCATAATGACATTTCTGCATGCTCAATATTTCATGTAACAAAACTATGGCCACAGTAAAACAGAAACAGAGCTTCATTTATTCAAATATGCTCTACACAATCAAGTAAAGCAATCACATACATCACTACACAAGCAAAGATATCAAATACATGCAAGTAAGGCAAGTCCCCTACCTCTAATCTTTTCTCCTCGATTTGCGTGCCAGCAACTCGGGGCTTCACATTCAATCCTACAATGTCAAATGTACTATTTAGACACTTCCATAGTGTTTCTGGGGGTTATATGAGGCTATATTGAAAATTTACTAAAATACCCCAGGGGACCCGGCCCGGCCTGGCCCCTCGGTACTCGGTCCGACTGTACTTTTCTTGAAATTTTAACATGGGCTATTCTGACATATTTTCGCCCAAGGAATCCATTTCCGGACTCGGAATTATCAAATTCAATTTCAATTTACAAATTTACCCTTGGCAGCCCCACTTTAAGGGTTTCAAGGGCGTTTTCGTAATTATGCTTTTTCGGCCTTTTCTGAAAAAGTGACCAACTGTAACCCCACCTAATTTTTGCTCCTGAACTCAATGGAATCATCAAATCATTGAAAATCCAACTCTAAGACCCATTTATAGCCTTGGCCGAAATATAAATGTACTGCGGAAAAAATTGTGGTTTTTCGGTTTCGGCTCCGTAAACACGTTCCTTTCTACTCCTAACCACTTTATTGAATATTCCATTAGGTTACAACTACCATTTAGTACCAATTTGGGCAGCATAACAGCCCCACACACCCATTTTCCATTTTTGAAACCAATGACAATCCGGCGAAATTTCATCGATTAAATTGTCCACAACAGCCAGAATAGTCAATACACAAGAGTTTGGAAGTTACCTCAAGCTCCCACTAGCTTTTCCTTGTCTTGGCTGAAACCCTAGCTGTTTTAACACCAAAGGAAGAGCTTCCAAACCTTAAAGAATATAAAGGAGTAGCTTAGGATCGGAGTTATACACGTTAGGAGCTAGATCGTCGGAGAAATCGGCTTACCTTACGAGATTTCTTCCTCTTTCTCTCTCTAAAGATCCCATATGCTCTCTCTCTATTTCAGCTGTTCTCAGCGTCAGAAATGAGGAGGAAGAAGGAAAAAACCGTTTAATAACATATCCTATGCTGATGTCATCTTTTATTGAGATGATGTCATAATTCCCATTTTCGGATTTTCTTGCAGATTTTCTGCCCAAACTTTGAAAAATCATAACTAATTCTAGAAAAATCGAAATGAGGTGATCCTAAAGCCAAATGAAAGGTATTTAAGTCCTCCTCATTGGAAAAATATGATCCATTACTAGAAATCACCACAAAATTCCAGAATTACACAAATTACATCACTGCCCCAAAACAGAGTCCATTTTCGACCTCAAACTTTGGACAGTCATATCTCCCAGTTCCCACAACGAAACGGCACAAATTATATGTCCATTGTGAAGCTTGGGATGTGAACTTATGACTGAAAAGTTTCATAATTTTATGACATCAGTTGCCTATTAAAAACGTCTATACGAAAAGACTGCCCAGACAGAATTCACACTGGATAGCATTTCCAGTTTTGCAGCCAATGTGTCCAATCCAATTTAAATCAATTCCAATGATTAAATACCACAACATGACACCATTTCCATCACAATACCCCATTCAATTCTTCCCTCTATTCTAAGTCAATTTGGATGTTAATCCACAATTGAACTCAAATATAGGGTTTTGGCGTTGCTCATAACACAAGCGACTACAATCCACTTTATATTCTCTAAAAGGGTTCATTAATCACTAACCACGTCCACTTTTGTAGTCATTAACCCCTAATCACAATTTGGGATCTTGCTAAACCGGGGCTTAGCAATCCACTAATCTCAGGCTTATTCTCTAAGCTCAAGTCTCAAAATTTGAGTTATTACATTTCTCCCCCCGTTCAATAAATTTCGTCCTCGAAATTTGTCATACCACTTAATCCAAAAACTACGGATGCTTCTTCACGACAACTTCCGTTTCACAATTCACTTCATATTGGGACGGTCTCCTCTAGACCACCCACACATAAATGATACTCCACAAATCTGATTCTCACAAGAATCTCAAACAATGAATGCAACTCAGTTGCCACAAACTGCAATCGGCCCATTTCACGATTGCCACACAAACCAAATCACCATATTTTTTTACCAAAAAGATGCAATCGCTTCCACATATGATTGCTACAAAACCATCATAACATAACCACAATCATCGCAAGCCCCCTTATTCATGAGTGGCTAGTGCAACTCGATATCTGGAGGCTCTAACTTATGAGACATATCATAAGATCTTGGCAGTTGGGCGGCATAGGCCACCACTCTGCTTAACTCAAACTAGTTACTCCTTCCGGAAGTAACCCCAAAACACCACAACCTCAATACATCAAACAGCAGCCTTAGCTGTATACACAAACTCTTTCACTGTATTCACATCCACAACCTTACCCTCACCTGTACAGCCACCAGTAACTCCACTAGTGGTAACCAGGACTTTTGGGTATCAACACAATACTACTTCTGTATCAACTTTTATGGTGTCGCCCTCACCCGTACACCCACCAGTGACTCCGCTAGTGGTAACCGAAACTTTTGGGTATCAACACAATATTACTTCTGTATCAACTTTCATGGTGTCGCCCTCACCCGTACACCCACCAGTGACTCCGCTAATGGTAACCAGGACTTTTAGGTATCAACACAATATCACATATTCTGGTCACTCCGGAATCTCAATTTCTTCTATCCAAAGTACCCGACCGTAATGGCCCACCTAGAGTCTCAGTCTCTTCTATCCAGGCGCCTTTTATTGTCACACCCCCTTAATGGGTGTCCATGCTTCCGCTGCGTGGCTGGCTCCCATATCACACCCGTCCGATGGATGCCTATGGGTTACCGGACTCACAATTTTATTGTTACACCCCTTCAAAGTGCCCACCCCCTGGTCAACTACGTACCAGGGCTACGATGGCCGTCCCCTGACCGGGACTGGCAGGCAGCTAGGTTACTCACCTTTCACCCAGGACTCACAGGAAAATCCACTTCCTTATCAAATGTACATTGCAGACTCTAATTTTACGCACCGCCTTTCGGCCTTGGGTCAACACCAGTGCAACCAACGTGGTGGCTAGCCAGGCTGGCCATGCCAGGGTAATTGCCCTCACAAACAAGAATCCCCGATCATGTAGTCGAATTCGCCATCAACTAAACTAACTCTGCTCTGCTACGGCATACCTCAATCCCAGCTTGTTCACAACTATCACAGATTCACAATCACACTCCACCCTCATCCCCTTTTACCGCCGGGAAGACACACAGTCTTTACCCGAACCGTTGCTAGCGACTCAGGGACTATTGGCGTGGCAGTGCATATACATAGCCTCACGGCTCACAAATAATCAATCCCCCGTAATCTACCGCCCCAGCGGAACGGTCCTCCACCATAGGAATCACCCCATGCGGCCGCAGGTGAGAGACTCACAATGCACAATTGCAACAAGCTGGAACCAGGCATTTTAATAATTCCACCCACCACAAATTCTTTCCACCAAACTAGGATCCGTCAAGACCCCATTTTCACAAAATAATCTGGACTTCGAAGTTTTACCTCCCGAAGCCATGATTAACACATCATTCTCACGGTAACCTCGAGCTTCTGCTCAACACAATTCCCAAACATATCACATTCTCACACTTCCGCTGCACACTCTGAGGTCAATCACCTCATCTGTGCTTTAACAATGTCATGCTGATTTAACAGAAGTCCCATAGGAATCTCCCACCACAACTGATAACATTCACAACATATATTCATCTGCGTCAGACCTTGGCCCGATTCAACTTGAATCATTCAAAGCCACAACTAGCACTTCGTTGAGATCCCATACTCCCAACGTTCCCAGAGCTCTATTCTACGATTCAACGTCATGGCGAGTGCACACTAAGGTTCATCGTCAAGGCAGCTGCACACTAGGGTTTGTCGTCACGGCGGCTGTCACAAATTTTTTTTATATTGTCATACCCCTTCAGAGTGCCCACCCCCTGATCAACTACGTACCAGGGCTCCACTGGCCGGCCCTTACATTGAGCCTGGCAGGCAGCTGGGTTATTCAAATTTTACCCAGGACTCACATATTCCCCGTATCACCATCGCCCCGAAGGCACGGTCCTCCCACTGTGTGCCATACTCACCCCCAGTGGGCCGCAGGTAATAAAAACACAAATAGCCGCTCCGATCAGACGTCGCCGTAGGTAGCCCTCTCCGATCAGAACTCCCCGTAGGTTGCCTTCTCCACTTCGAATCCTCGTAGATAACTCTTTCAAATTCAAATTCTCCACAAAATCACTTTTCCCTGTGCTAGATTAATACTAGCAACCTCAGGATACCTGATACACATTTCAATTCCAATCTAGTATCACATCCTGGTACCACAGACCATATAGGTCATATCAACCTCCTTAGGACCAGCTTGACTATTGAGTCTGATCCTTGGATCACAATTCATCTTTCAAACCTTCAACCTCAGTTGAACAGGGAAATCACTTCCCCCATTTCCATGGAGCATCACAACTCCAACACACATCCAAATATCATGCCAGACTAGGGCACACCGGTCCCCTAGGTCTTAAGGCCTTTAAACATACAAGCTCAGTATGACATCACTACATGTAACATCATACCACCTTAAGTTTCTCACCCAATATCTAGGTTAGTCACGATACCTAGAATCTCAATATCACACATCTAGGAAATCATTTTCCATAGTTCTCTAACCAGACGATGGGTCTGATTACCTCCACCTCTAGGTCTACACCTCAAATCCTCGGGTGAATCATACTGACTCACCATATCCACAACACAATTAATGTAGACACATAGCCCTTAAACTCATATATCCATAAATAGCAGGGACCATAATGTGTATACCACAACAAACAAAGTCATCTCCTATGACTTAAGGCAGCAACTACTGCCATTATCCTAGCAAATTCCTTACTTGCCAAGAACTGCAGCTCTGATACCAAAAATGTAACCCCCTCCGTAATTATATCCAAAATACGTGATTAAAATGAAATAGAGACCAATAATAATCAAATAACATTTACTAACCCATCACATGACGGGGTTTTCACGAATACTTTTTGAAATCATTTATAAACTTGGTCTCATATTCACATTTCGAATACAATTACTACGCGAAGATAAATCACATTCATATAAATATCAAAGTGCACAACTTAATCATCCCGGCAATCTCTGGTACATACCTTTACTAAAGATACATAGGGTACAATTGCCTATTACAATTCTTCAAATGGGGATTACACAATCTCATCTCGGAGGAGTTATAGCCGCTCCCTCCACGAGCCACTTGCCCTATCTAAATTACTGGTAGGGGAGAGTGAGATTTGAGAGAATCTCAGTAGGAAACAGATACCATAATGCATGCATGATCGATGCTATGTGTATGACATGTTAGCTTTATCTAGATGCATGCCCCATAATGACATTTCTGCATGCTCAATATTTCATGTAACAAAACTATGGCCACAGTAAAACAGAAACAGAGCTTCATTTATTCAAATATGCTCTACACAATCAAGTAAAGCAATCACATACATCACTACACAAGCAAAGATATCAAATACATGCAAGTAAGGCAAGTCCCCTACCTCCAATCTTTTCTCCTCGATTTGCGTGCCAGCAACTCGGGGCTTCACATTCAATCCTACAATGTCAAATGTACTATTTAGACACTTCCATAGTGTTTCTGGGGGTTATATGAGGCTATATTGAAAATTTACTAAAATACCCCAGGGGACCCGGCCCGGCCTGGCCCCGCGGTACTCGGTCCGACTGTACTTTTCTTGAAATTTTAACATGGGCTATTCTGACATATTTTCGCCCAAGGAATCCATTTCCGGACTCGTAATTATCAATTTCAATTTCAATTTACAAATTTACCCTTGGCAGCCCCACTTTAAGGGTTTCAAGGGCGTTTTCGTAATTATGCTTTTTCGGCCTTTTCTGAAAAAGTGACCAACTGTAACCCCACCTAATTTTTGCTCCTGAACTCAATGGAATCATCAAATCATTGAAAATCCAACTCAAAGACCCATTTATAGCCTTGGCCGAAATATACATGTACTCCGGGAAAAATTGGGGTTTTTCGGTTTCGGCTCCGTAAACACGTTCCTTTCTACTCCTAACCACTTTATTGACTATTCCATTAGGTTACAACTACCATTTAGTACCAATTTGGGCAGCATAACAGCCCCACACACCCATTTTCCATTTTTGAAACCAATGACAATCCGGCGAAATTTCATCGATTAAATTGTCCACAACAGCCAGAATATTCAATACACAAGAGTTTGGAAGTTATCTCAAGCTCCCACTAGCTTTTCCTTGTCTTGGCTGAAACCCTAGCTGTTTTAACACCAAAGGAAGAGCTTCCAAACCTTAAAGAATATAAAGGAGTAGCTTAGGATCGGAGTTATGCGCGTTAGGAGCTAGATCGTCGGAGAAATCGGCTTACCTTACGAGATTTCTTCCTCTTTCTCTCTCTAAAGATCCCATATGCACTCTCTCTATTTCAGCTGTTCTCAGGGTCAGAAATGAGAAGGAAGAAGGAAAAAACCGTTTAATAACATATCCTATGCTGATGTCATCTTTTATTGAGATGATGTCATAATTCCCATTTTCGGATTTTCTGGCAGATTTTCTGCCCAAACTTTGAAAACTCATAACTAATTCTAGAAAAATCGAAATGAGGTGATCCTAAAGCCCAATGAAAGGTATTTAAGTCCTCCGCATTGGAAAAATATGATCCATTACTAGAAATCACCACAAAATTCCAGAATTACACAAATTGCATCACTGCCCCAAAACAGAGTCCATTTTCGACCTCAAACTTTGGACAGTCATATCTCCTAGTTCGCACAACGAAACGGCACAAATTATATATCCATTGTGAAGCTTCGGATGTGATATTTTTGTCTGGAAAGTTTCATAATTTTATGACATCAGTTGCCTATTAAAAACGTCTATACGAAAAGACTGCCCAGACAGAATTCACACTGGATAGCATTTCCAGTTTTGCAACCAATGTGTCCAATCCAATTTAAATCAATTCCAATGATTAAATACCACAACATGACACCATTTCCATCACAATACCCCATTCAATTCTTCCCTCTATGCTAAGTCAATTTGGATGTTAATCCACAATTGAACTCAAATATAGGGTTTTGGCGTTGCTTATAACACAAGCGACTACAATCCACTTTATATTCTCTAAAAGGGTTCATTAATCACTAACCACGTCCACTTTTGTAGTCATTAACCCCTAATCACAATTTGGGATCTTGCTAAACCGGGGCTTAGCAATCCACTAATCTCAGGCTTATTCTCTAAGCTCAAGTCTTAAAATTCGGGTTATTACATCCAATGGTTCAAAAATTCACAACAAAACCTATTCCTATATAGTTTTTCACTAGGAATCCAATGACAATATCAAAACACCCAAATTCACATCCTATCTAAATGTTCTATTTTGGCCATAACATTTCAACATAACCCAATTTCATAAAATCTCACTTCTAAGACTCCAAGCCAATTTCATTGTCCAAATGACGCAACAAAACTTCATTTCCATCACAAAACAATATGCAATTCATGCAATCTTATACCACATAAAAATCAGGGCAAAATTCCAAAATTCAAAAGCCTCAATCAATGGCTACAACATATATGTCAAAATGTAGCTTGCACTCAACTCTTTCACTTTCCCAAACTTGTTCCTTGATTCTTCAATCTCCAACTTTTCTTGAACTCACAAAACACCTCCTCTTGAAAAGCTAAAACCATAAGGATGAAGCTCTCATTAAGGTGGTCAAGATTAATGAAGAGGATTTTAGCATTTTAGCTCAACTACAATGTCAAAATCTCACCTTAAGCTTGAATTTCTTCTTCCTCATTCTTCTTGCACATGAATGAAAATGCTTGTTGGAGAGAGAGAAAATGAGATGATGAAATGATCAATCTTCATCTTTCCCATGCCTTAACAGCCAAACAAGAGGGGAGAGAGGGAGAGAAATGAATTAAAAAAATTGCATTGGACTTTTTGACTACACCAATATGTGCCAAGTGTCAATTTTCTATGGTTCCTCATAAATCATGTAACCATATGGTTACACTAACTAATTCCATTAGCCATTTAGTCACACCACTCATTCTCTAGCTATTATTCAATTTCTTAATTGTTTCCTAACTAATTGGCCAATAAATTTTATTCTTCCTATTTTATCCCTGACTATGTCAAATTCACTTGAATTGCCAATTGACACATGATTTAACTTCTTTTCCTTTCTCCATGCACTATTCACCTTATATATTAATCCAATAATAACTTTGCCATATAATTAAATTAAAATGCAGGGTTTAAGCATTTTCTACTGCTAATTCGGTCATAACCCATACTTTATTTCCTAAAAGCATTCATCAAACATTCTTTACAATATAATATGAGGTCAATAGCTCTTAAACAGACTTTGGGGCATTACAGCTTGCAATCAAGCAAAGAAAGAATGGCATTTTCATATCTCAAACTAAGTATCTTGAAGAGCTCCTCAAGAAGTATGGAATGAATCAAACAAATAGAGTTGATACTCCTATGAGTTCAACAACCTTGTTGGATGTAGATGTGAAGGAAGCTGACTTCAAGATAACAAAGTCTAGAGGGATGATTAGCTCACTACTCTATCCCACAGCTAGTAGACTAAACATTGAATTTAATCTTGGAATGTGTGCTAGATACCAGTCAAGTTGAAGGAATCTCATGTTGAAACTGTGAAAAGGATATTTAGATATCTTGCTGACATATTGGAATTAGGGATTTGGTATCCAAAAGGAGGAAATGAATATTTGGTTGCATAATCAGACTCTAATCATGGTGGCTACAAGATTGATAGAAAAAGCACATGTGGACAATGCTAATTTCTTGGAGGAGAAATTGTTTCTTGGTTCGGTAAGAAACAAAATACAATATCATTGTCTTCAACTGAAGCTAAATATGTAGCTGTCTCAAGTTTCTGTGCTCAAGTGCTATGGCTGAAGCAACAATTACAAGATCTTGGCATCCATCTCAGGGAAATTCCTATCTACTGTGACAACACCAGTGTCAGACCCTTATTTTAATTTCACCTTTACCAGAGTCTTCACAGAAAATGATATGAAGTTCGATGGGCAACACAAGAATAGCATAAATATACTGATAATATGTGCATGATTACAGAAATTCCCCATAGGAGTTTGCAAATAATAATTACCATCAATGTAGCCACACAAGGCTACTTGGGTGTCCAAACCCATCCCAGTGAAATGAAGACTTCTTCACATCTTCGCTTCACTATTGTAACCCTTTCTCATGCAGTTCTCTTCTCTGATTTCCACGTACCTTCTGTATTTACCTATCTAAATTATTGGTAGGGGAGGGTGAGATTCAAGAGAATCTCAGTAGGAAACATATAGCATAATGCATACATGATAGATCCTATGTATATGACATGTTAGCTTTACTAGATGTATGCCCCATAATTACATTTCTGTATGCTTAATATTTCATGCAACAAGACTATGGCCATAGCGAAAATAGAAACAAAGTTTCATGTATTCAAATATTCTCTACACGATCAAGTAAAGTGAGCACATACGTTACTACACAAGCAGAGATATCAAATACATGCAAATAAGGTAAGTCTCCTACCTTGTGTCCCTTTTGCTAAACAGAAATAGTTCCTCGATCAACTTTTAAATAGCTCAGGCTTTATATTTGATCCAACAATGTCAAATGTACTATTTAGACACTTCCATATTGTTTATGGTGATTATGAGTCTATATTAAAAAATTACTAAAATACCCCAGGGGACCCCACCGGCCCCGCCATACTCGGTCCGACTGTAGTTTTCCTGAAATTTTGAAATAGGCTATTCTGACATATTTCCTCCCAAGGAATCCATTCCCAACCGTGGAATAACCAAATTCACTTCCAAAAGACAAAATTGTTCTTAGCAGCCCCGTTTTAAGGATTTCAGGGGCGTTTTCATAATTATGTTTTTTCGGGTTTTTCCGAAAAAGTGACCAACAGTAACCCCCACCTATTTTTCTCTCCTGAACTCAATAAAACCATCAAATCATTGAAAATCCAACTCTAAGGCCCATTTCTAAAGCTGGCTAAAACTTATAGGAACTCCAGGGGAAATTGGGGTTTTTGAAATCTGACTCCGCAAACGTGTTCCTTTATACTCCTAACTTCTTTATTAACTATTTAATTGAGTTATAACAACTATTTAAACCAATTCTGGCAGCATAACACTTCTAACACAACATTTCCAAGTTTCTCAAACAAAGACAATCTGATGAAATTTCACTGATTAAATTAACCACAGCAGCCAGAACAATCAATATTTGAAGGTTTGAGAGTTGCCTTTCGCTTCCTCCTGGCTTTTCTTGATATGGCTGAAAAACCCTAACTTTCCCAACCAAGATTTGAGCTTCAGCAACATTCAAGAACATGGAAGAGAAGCTTTGGAGCAGTGTTATACGCGTTAGGTACAAATTCACCGAAGAAATCAACCTACCTTGAGCTGAAATTTGCATCTGGTATGGTTAAAGAAAGGAAGGAGATAATTCTTTAATATCATGATGATGCCATAATTTAATTATTTATCAATTTCCCAATTTTTGAATTTTTTCAAAATTCTGGCAGATTTTTAGCCTAAACTTTGAAAAATCATAAATAATTCTAGAAAAATTAAATTGGAGTAATTCCAAAGCCTATAGAACCCTTATTGAGTCTACTTTCAAGAAAAAATATAGACTCTTGCTAATTGGAAGCACATAATTCCCAGAGTTGTAATCTTTAGAAGCTCTTCTAGAAACTTTCCAGTTTCACTTGAGAGTTTAATCCCCCAAAGATATAAGAAACATTAGAGAATATATTTGAGATATCTACTAAATTAGGGCTTAGCAGTACACTTAATTTAGACTTTTCCCAAGCCTCTAATCCCAAGATTCAGGATATTACAACCACTACCATTAGCTTGGCCAAAAAATGTATTACAACATATAAGGACCAAGCACATTAATGTGAGAAATCATTTCATCAAAGATCATATTCAAGAGAAAGATGTCAAGGTTGTCTTCATCCCCATAAATTTGCAATTGGCTAATATATTCACCAAACCCTTGGCAAAGGATCAATTTTTGTACACAAGAAGAGAATTGGGAATGGTAAATCCCAATGAATTGTAAGTAAATTTACTTACTCTTAATTCATTTGACTGTTTTGATGAAGAAAGATTACTGACTCAAGCATTGAAGTTTCTAGATATTTGTTTTGTAGGATTTTTTCATAAAAAGAATACTCTGATATAAGAAGGTTTATTCAATAGCAAGAAGACTATTCGAATAGTATAGATAGCTTGAAGATGAATCTTGTCTAATCAAATTTCAAACAAGTATTCGAATAGCCAACTACTATATTAGGATAATCTCATTCCTTTTAAAGAAAGCACTATTCGAATAAGGGTCCAAACTATTTGAATAGTTTTAGTATCAAATTTTAGATACTATCCAAATAGTAAGGAAAGTATTCGAATAGTATGTGACACAAAAAGATCCAATTGTCCTGATAATCATAAGAGTATTAAAATACTAGTTATTTCAAAGAAACAGAGCATTAAATTAAATTCTATGAATTCTATGAATTCTTTTCTATTATCAATAAACGTGTTTATCATTACTCTCTTTCTTGATTAACATCTACTCAAGCAAGTTTCAGGAAATTTATTCTTTAGATATTTGAATTCCAAGAAAAGCAAATATTGTGTCAGACTCATTAAATGCTAAACCAAACCTCTACCAATGCCTTCTCTTTGCTATAACGGCTACATCCAAATAACATAAAGAATGTTCAGAGAAGCGTTCAGTGAGTAACGAAAAAACATAATGTCACCAACGGTCATTAAATTCACTCCAACTACAAATATCAAGTACATTTAAAGTAGAGGGTTAAGACACTAAACTACCAAACTGACGAATATTCATTTTTGAGCTTTAGCCTTCTTTCTATATTAATATACTTTAGTTATCATATTAATTACTCTGAGAGAGAGAGAGAGTATTTGTTAACTCAATTCATCTGATTGAGAGATAACTTAAGGTTGTGGGACCTTAGGTGGGTATCTTTTTACGTTGTGTAGGGGGAGCAAATATCTGGAGTCAGGAAAAACTTGTTTTGTACTAAGGTGCCAAGAACCCATTGAATCTTGGTGGATATAGTGAAAGCTCAGATTCTATCTGATGACTGGATGTAGGTCATCGTGAATTAGACAGAACGAGTATAATTCCTGGTGTACACTTTGGTGATATATTTCCAACTTCTGAACTTCCTTTGTATCAGTTATAGTTTCAAAATTATTTTTCAAAAATTTGTTATTACCCAATTTACCCCCTTGGGTAAAACACTTGCACTAACATTTGGTATCAGAGCTTGGACTTCTTTGTCAGGTCTAACAACTTAAGAAGGATCCTATAGCGAGCATGGGTGAAGGAATACTTCCTGATGGAGCTTTAATCACCAGACCTCGAGGCTTTAATAGAGAACACTTCTCATTCTGGAAAGCTAAGGTCAGAGTGTTTATCATGGCAATAGAATATGGTTTTTGGGAGGTCATTCAAGATGGTAACTACATTCCCAATAAGACTGTAGAAGGGTGAGTTGTTCCAAAAGTACCAAGTGAATTTGACGACAATGATAAAAAGCTTGTAACCCTCAATAGCAAGGCAATACTCATGATTCAAAGTGTGTTAAGTCAGAAGGATTACTTCATAATTTGCACACTTTCAATTGCCAATGAAATATGGCAAGCATTGGAACTCGCACATAAGGGAACCTTAGGCATCAAGGAAGATCAGATCAATACTCTTGTTACTAAGTATGATATACTTTATTTGAAGTCTGGAGAATCTATGGCTGAGTTTGAACTCAAATACACTCACCTTCTAAGTCAAATTGGAGCTCTTAGAAAGCTCTATGATCAAAACACCCAAGTAAGAAAAATACTAAACATTCTTTCTAAAGAATGGGAGGCCAAAGTTACAACAATAGAATAAGCCAAAGGGGAATCTATGCGATTAGTAGCTTCCCAATTTGGCAGCTTATGAGAATACGAAAGCAAGCTAAAGTTCAAACATGAGCTAGATGAAATCGACGACAAAAAGAAGAAAGAAGTTGCATTAAATATCATCAAGGAGTAAACATAGCTGAAATCAGAAGTAGAGATTGAAGACGATGAAATGGGAATGATCATAAGGAGACTCAAGAATTTTTACAAAAAGGGACAAGGATTTAAGAATTTCAATAAAAGAGGAAGCAACAACAAACTAAAGAATAGACTATCTGCTATGAATGTGGGAAGCCTGGACACATCAAATCCAAATGCTCTAAATATCTAAAGAATAAAGAAAGAAAGAAGAACAAATTTACAAGAAAGAAAGCTTTTGTCTCAACCATCTAGGAAGACAGCTCTTCTGATGAAGAAAGTGATGATGAAGAAACTACCAACATCCACCTCGTAGCTTAAGAACAATCAAAAGATGAGGTAACTGAAAATCCTACTTATGATGAATTACATGATAAGTATAATGCCTTACATAAAAAATTTATCATAATTGTTAATGAACTTTTGAGTTACAAGAAATAGGTGAAAATACTTGAGGAACAATTCAAGGAACCAAAACCAATTTCCTATAACACTTGTCTATTTTTAAAAAAGAAGAATGATGATCTTACCAAAACTCTTGAGAAGTCACAAAAAGGAAGTGAAATTTTCAAGATAATTTTGAAAAGTAAAAAATTTACCAATGACAAATCTGGAGTGGGATATGATCAAAGACATATAAGTCAAAAGGAAAGAAAAAGATTGGGAACCAATTTTACTTGAATTATTTTCAAAAATCTATACATGTCTCTAATCCTTTTGCTCATTGCAATTTTTTTAATAAAAAGGGACATTATACTTTATCATGTTATCATAAAAAGGAAGGAACTTATTTGACCTACAAATGGATACTCAAAGGCACATATTTGACCATGAAAGTTCAAACTATTCATAAAGGACCCAAGAAAGTATGGGTACCTAGAACCTAATTATTTGTCTTTATAGGTGTGTTTCAAGGAATCTAAAGGAAGCAAGTAGTTCATAGACAGTGGATGCTCACGTCATCTAATTGGTGATAGAGAGAGATTTACTTCTATAGTTTAAAGGAAAGAGGCATAGTCAAGTTTGGTGGAAATCAATCAGGAAAGATTGCCGGTATAGGAGAAGTTGGAATTAAGAACAAAATTCATATCAAAGATGTCTTCTATGTAGAAGGACTAATGTACAATCTTCTAAGTGTAAGTCAGAGTGTTGATAAGGATTATTGGTTCATATTCAATTTAGAGGAATGTCTTATAGTCAAAAAAGAAGGACTTACCTATCAAGAATGATGAACTTAAGGTAAAAATCAAAGCCAAAAGAAAAGGTAATTGTAATACCATTGATATCAATAATCATACTTTTGAAAAAAAAAATTTCTCAGTAATGACAATGAATGCTAGTTGTGGCATAAAAGATTAGCATATGTAAATTGCATCAGTTAGATAAACTTATCAAAAAGGATTTGGTGATAGGTTTACCTAAACTAAAGTTTAACGAATATTCAATTTACGATTCCTGTCAAAAGGGAAAACAAACTAAATCCTCTTTCAAAATCAAAAAGGAAATTTCAACAAAGAGACCTTTACAACTGCTCCACATGGATCTAGTTGGACCAGCAAGGGTGAAAAGCCTTGAGGGAAATTTATATACCTTGGTCATTATTGATGATTTCTCAAGATTTATATTGACTATCTTTTTATCTTTAAAAGATGAAAATTTTAGTGAATTCATTGTTTTTGACAAAAAAGTACACACTAAGAAAGGTATATCGATTACAGCAATTATAACAGATCATAGAGGTGAGTTTGAAAACCAAGTATTTGGAGATTACTGTGATACAAATGGCATTGAGCATAACTTCTTAGCACCATGAACTCCATAACAAAATGGTGTTGTAGAGAGGAAGAATAGAGTTCTTACAGAGATGGCAAGAGCAATGGATAATGAGAAGGAAGTTTCACAAGTGTTTTGGGCTTATTTAATGATTACCGCCAGCTATATCTCTAATAGAGGCTGTATCCAATCAAAGCTGGGAAAACCACCATATGAGCTTTATAAGGAAAGAAAGCCAAACCTCAGTCATTTGTGCATATCTAAATATAAGTGCTTTACTCACAATAATGGTAAGGACAATTTGGGAAAGTTTAATTCCAAAACTGATGAAGGTATTTCTTAGGATACTATAATAGAGGTAAAGCTTATAGAATCTTTCATAAATGAACTTTGTTTGTTGAAGAATCTATTCATGTTGTGCTTGCTGAACTTGATTCCCCTATCAAATTAGTTATTGACGAGTCAGAGTTGATTAGTTCTAAAATAAATCAAATGATTTCAAAACCTCCAAATGAGTCCTTTGATCTTGAAGAAAAAAAGAGTCAGCCATCCTTTTTTGATCAACCTATAGCCTGGAAATTTAATAGAAATCATGCTATAGACCAGGTCATAGGTAATGTTGAAGAAGAAGTAAAAACTAGAAATAGTATTCTTAATGAAGTAAGTTTCTCAGCATTTATTTTAGAACTAGAATCCTCAAGCATTGATGAAGCCCTAACAGATAATGATTGGGTTATAGCAATACAAGAGGAATTTAATCAATTCAAGAGCAATCAAGTTTGGGATATAGTACCTCGGCCTAAGGACTATCCGGTTATCGGCACTAAATGGGTATTTAAGAACAAGCTTGATGAATCCACAATTATTGTCAAGAATAAGGCAAGGTTTGTAGCTAAAGGCTATAATCAGGAAGAAGGAATTGATTATGAGGAAACATATGCTCCAGTGGCTAGATTGGAAGCTATACATGTACTCTTGACCTTTACGTGTATCAAAGGATTTAAACTCTATCAAATGGATGTAAAAAGTGCTTTTCTTAATGCCTATATTATGGAGGAAGTTTATGTTGAACAACCTCCTATTTTTGAAGATTTTTCTAATCCAGAAGGTGTTTATAAACTAAGAAAAGCACTTTAAGGTCTTAAACAAGCCCCAAGATCTTGGTATGAAAGACTAAGCAATTTTCTCATTGATCACGGATTTGACAGAGGAAGAGTAGACACAACTTTATTTATAAAATGAAAGAAAAATGATATGTTAGTTGTTGAAATATATATAGATGATATTATCTTTGGAGCTACTAATGACTCTTTGTGCAAGGAATTTTCTGACACTATGAAAGGAGAATTTAAGATGTCGATGATGGGAGAATTAACATTCTTTCTGGGTCTGCAAATCAAACAAAGAAAGAATGGAATATTCATATCTCAAACTAAATATCTCAAATAACTCTTTAAGAAATACGAGATGGATCAAGTTAATGAGTCGACACACCCATAAGCTCAACCACCTTAGTAGTTGCAAATGTAAAAGGACTTGAATTCAACATAACAAAATATCGAGGAATGATTGGGTCATTACTTTATCTCATAGTGTAATACCCTGAATTTTGAGACTTGAGACTAGAGAATAAGCCTGAGATTAGTGGACTGCTAAGCCCTGGTTTAGCAGGATCCTAAATTGTGATTAAGAGATAATGACTCCAAAAGTGGAAGTGGTTAGTGATAAATGAACCCTTTTGGAGAATCCAATATGATTTGAGTTTCGAATGTGATTCGTATATGTTATGAGCAGCGTCGAAACCCTATATTTAAGTTCAATTATGGATTAAACTCTAAATTGACTTAAAATAGAGGGGAGGGCACATTGTGAAAGAAAATGAATGAGGAAATGTATTTGATGGTGGTTCAAGAGGAACTGCCATAATCAGGGGCAAAACGGTAAAGTTACCGACCAATTGGTCAGTTACCGAAGAGGAAACTCATTGGTAACTTCAAGATCAATGGTTAGGATTGATTTGTGCAAGAGATCAAGGGGTGGAATCACATGTGTGTGAGCTTATGTGAGCTCATGTGAGGTTTGTCAAGATGGTGACACTTAGCACTTTGTGAGCCCTTGGATGAGGTCAAAGTATCAAACCTCATTTTCCATCTCTCCTCTCTTTATTTGGTCGGTTTTGGCTCCCAAAAACTGAATACTCTCTTTATCATCTTCATCTCTCTCTCTTGTTCTCCATTTTCGCCAAGCACAAGGGGAGGAAAGAGAAAGCTATAGGTGAGATTTTGGTTGGCTTGTGGTCCTCTAATGCTCTAATGTCCTTCTATAATCTTATTCATAGTGATGAGAGCTTCATCTCTATGGTTTTAGATTTATGAGAGGAGGTGTTTTAGAGCTTGAGCAAAAGTGGAAAGATGGAGAATCAAGAAATTGGTTTGGGAAAGAGGAAGAGGTGAGCATTTGCTTCCTTTTGATCTAAGTTTTGTAAGTTTTTGTTAAGTATGGTGAATTGTGAATTTTGCCCTGATTTTATGGTATTTTCGTGTGGTATGTAATTGGATGTTGTTTTATGTTGAAAATGGTGTCATGTTGTGGTATTTAATCATTGGAATTGATTTGAATTGGATTAGACACATTGGTTGCAAAACTGGAAATTCTGTCCAGTGTGAATTCTGTCTGGCCAGTCTGATTGTGTGGACGTTTTGACTAGGCAAAGAATGTCAGCAAAATTATGAAACTTTCCAGTCTTAAATTTCACATTCCAAGTTTCAAAATGGACACATAATTTGTGCCATTTCATTTTGTCTTCTGTGAGTTATGGCTGTCCAAAGTTTGAGGTCGAAAAAGAACACTGTTTTGGGACAGTCTTGAGTTTTGGGGAATTCTATATTTGTGTGGTGATTTCCAGTAATGGCCCATATTTGTTCTGTGTAGAGGACTTGAATAGCTTTCATTTGGCTTTGGGATCACCTCATTTCGATTTTTGTGGAATTAGTTATTATGTTTGGAAGTTCAGCCAAGAAACAGAATTTTCTTGGCCGCGGCAAGTGAATTCTTGGGCCGCGGCCCAAATGTTTCTGAGCAGTTTTTGGGCGGGGCCAGTGGATTTTTGGGCCGCGGCCAACCCCAAAAAATCAGCATTTTGGACTTTTTAAAGGTGATATTTGGTCAAGTGTTTCCTAAGCCTTTAGGCATATGTTTAGGCTTTGATTAACCACCTAAAGGTCATGAATGGTAACCAACTTTAAGTGATGTGAAAGTAAGGTTTTGGAATAGAGAATAACCCTATGTCCTTGCTTTGGTTATATGGTTGATATTTGCCCTGGACGTGGCTTGGTATTCGTTCTGATCACGAGTAAGCGGAGCTGGAGCATACGTGGAAAGAGTGTAGGGAACTCACCTCTTTTGCATGCTTTGATATTTGTGTTTGTGTTTTGATGCATGTATTGCTTTGCTTGATTATGTGAAACATGTATGAATGATTGTAGCTCTGTTTCTAGTTATGCTATGGCCATGAGTATGTTGTTGAAACATTGAGCACGCAGATATGTCATTGTGTGAGCATGAGTTATATATTGCAAGCATGTAATGCATTAAATGTAATACCCCGAATTCTGAGACTTGAGGCTAGAGAATAAGCCTGAGAGTAGTGGACTGCTAAGCCCTAGTTTAGCAGGATCCCAAATTGCGATTAAGGGATAATGACTCCAAAAGTGGAAGCGGTTAGTGATAAATAACCCTTTTGGAGATTATGGTGTGATTTGGCACCCGATGTGATTCGTATGTGCTGTGAGCAGCGCCGAAACCCTGTATTTAAGCTCAATTATGGATTAACATCTAAATTGACTTAAAATAGAGGGAAGGCGTATATTGTGGCTAAATGAAAAGATGTGAAGTGTTGGTGGTGATTCAATGAGAATTACCGTAATCAGGGGCAAAACGGTAAAGTTACCGACCGATTGGTCAGTTACCGAAGAGGAAACTCATTGGTAACTTCAAGATCAATGGTTAGGATTGATTTGTGTATTAGATCAAGGGGCGGAATCATGTGTATGTGTGTGCATGTGAGCTCATGGGATGTGTGTCAAGATGGTGACACTTGGCAAATTGTGAACCCTTGGATTTGGGTCAAATATTCAAAGTTTTTCCTCTCTTCTCTCTCCCTTACTTGGACGGTTTTTGGCCCTAAAAATCTGTTCTCTTCTTCATCATCTTCATTTATTCATCATCTCATCTCTCTCTTGTTTCTCCATGGCGCATGCTTAAGGGGAGGAAAGAAGAAAATTGAAGGTGAGATTTGTCTTGCTTCTAGTCCTCTAATGCTCTAATCACCTTCTATAAAGTTGTTCATAGTTATGAGAGCTTCATCTCTATGGTTTTAGATTTTTGATTGGAGGTGTTTGATGGCTTGAGGAAATTTGGAAAGATGAAGAATCAAAGAAGTGGTTTGGGAAAGAGGAAGAGGTGAGTATTTGAAGCCTTTTGATCTAAGTTTTGTGATTTATGGTTGAGTATTGTAAATTTCGAATTTTGCCCTGAATTTGTGTGATTTTTGAAATGCATGAATTGCCTTGTGTTTGAGTGGCAATTGGTGTCTTGATGTGTTATAGAGCCATTGGAATTGGTTTGAGAATTTGGAATGAAAAGAATGACAATGTGTGATTATGTTGTGGTTTGAATTGTGATTTGTGTGACATGTTGTGGTAACATGTCAATATGATTTGAATTTGGTTGATTTGGTGTTTCCAATGGATTCCTTGTGCAAATTTGTATGGGAATGGTGTTTGATGAGAAATGGGACCATTGGAAGCCAATTGTGCAAAACTTGAAAAACTGTCAATTGGAAGTTCTGTCTGGGCAGTCTTGTTGTGTGGACGTTTTGACTGGGCAAATGAAGTCAGAAAATTATGAAACTTTCCAGTCTTGAAGTTCACATCTTAAGCTTCAAAATGGACATATAATATGTGTCATTTCGTTTTGTGAACTGGGATTTATGTTTGTCCAACGTTTGAGGACGAAACTGGACCCTGTTTTGGTACAATGTTAGGTTTTTGGTAAATCTGGACTTTTGTGGTGATTTCAAGTGTAGGCCAATATTTTTACTGTGTAGAGGACTTGAATAGCTTTAATTTGGCTTTGGGATCACCTCATTTTGATTTTTGTGGAATTAGTTATGATTTTTGGAAGTTCCGCCAAGAAACTGGATTTCTTGGGCCGCGGCCCGTGGATTCTGGGCCGCAGCCCAAATGTTTCTGGGCAGTTTTGGGCCGCAGCCCATGGATTTTGGGCCGTGGCCCACCCCCAAAAATCAGTGTTTTGTATTTTTAAAAGGTGATCTTTGGTCAAGTGTTTCCCAAGCCTTTAGGCATATGTTTGGGCTTTAATTAGCCTCCTAAAGGTCATGAATGATAACCAACTTTAAGTGATATGAAAGTAAGAGTTTGGAATAGAGAATAACCCTATGTCCTTGCTTTGGTTATAGGGTTGATGTTCGCCCTGGTTGTGGTTCGATGTTTGTTTTGATCGTGAGCAGCCGGTGCTGGAGCTTACGTGGAAAGAGGGTAGGGAACATATCTCTTCTGCTTGTATTGGATATATGTGTTAGTGTGTTGGTGCATGTCTTAGCTTTACATAATTATGTGTAACTTGAAGCTATGTTTCAATTTATGCTATGGCCATAGGTATATTGTTCGAAGCATTGAGCTTGCAAATTGTCATTGTGTTATCATGAGTTGTGTGATGCAAGCATGTCATGCATTAAACATGTATCGTATGTGCATATTGATATTGTTATCCTACTGAGATTCTCTAGAATCTCACCCTCCCCTACTAACCTTTCAGACAGGGTAGTAGATCAAGGTATAGCGAGCAGCTAAGGGCGATGAAGACTCCTTCGGGATTGAAGATTCGGTAGTTGGTTATCATAGTTGGGAATATATATAGATATGGATGAGTATATTTGGTTATGGATTTGAAATGAGTATTGGATATTTGTATATGTATGAGAAAGACTTTGTGTAATCCCCATATGAGGGCTTGTAGGGGCGAATAGGCCCTGTAAGGCTTTGAGTTAATAAATGGAACCCGGGAGTTGCCGGGATTACATTGTGTACTCTGATTTATTATGAATGTGATATTCCGCGTAGTAATTGTATTCGAAAAGTGATTATGAGACCAAGTTTATAAATGATTTCGAAAGGAAATTGTGAAAACCCCGTCATGTGATGGGTTAGTAAAATGTAGTTTTGTTTCTTATCGGTCTCTATTTCACTTTAATTGCGTATTTCGGATATTAATTACGGCAGGGGGTTACATTAAACACATATCATACATGCATATAGGTATCTGTTTCCTACTGAGATTCTCTAGAATCTCACCCTCCCCTACTAACCTTTCAGACAGGGTAGTAGATCGAGGATGGAGTAAGCAGCCAAGGGCGAAGAGGACTTCCTGCGGGTTGAAGATTCGGTAGTTGGTTATCATTATAGTTGGGATGTGTATTTGTATATTGGATGAGTATTGAGTATGCATGTATTCGAATGGGTTTGTGTAATCCCTATTTGAGGAGTTGTATGGGCTAATGTGCCCTATGATTGTTTAGCGAAGATATAAAACCCGGGATTACCAGGATGATTATGTTGTGCACTCTGATATTGGTATAAATGTGATTTATCTTCGCATAGCAATTGTATTCGAAATTTGAATATGAGACCAGGTGTATTATATTTCGAAAGGTATTTGTGAAAACCCTATCGTGAAGATGGGATTTTGAAATAGTTTTGTTTCTTATTGGTCTCTATTTCACTTTAATTCACGTATTTCGGATATGATTACGGCAGGGGGTTACACATAGCCTGCAGGCCAGATATTCAGTTCAGTATCGGTATATGTACTGGATACCAATCATGTCCCAAGGAATCTCATGCTGAAATGGTGAAAGGAATTTTTAGATACCTTGCTAACATGGTAGACTTGGGAATATGGTATCCTAAGGGAGGAAATGAATATCTTATAGCATATTGAGATTCATATCATGGTGGTTAGAAGACAGATAGAAAAAGCATAAGTGGGCAATGCCAACTTCTGGGAGGAATAGTTGTCTCTTGGTTTAGCAAGAAACAGAATACAGTATCATTATCCTTAACAAAAGCTAACTATATAGCTGCTTCAAGTTGTTGTGCTCAAGTACTATGGTTAAAACAACAATTACAAGATCTTGGTATTTATCTCAAGGAAATTCCTATATGTTGTGATAATACGAGTAACATTAGCTTGGCCAAAAATCTAGTAAAATATTCAAGAACTAAGCATATTGATGTGAGCCATCATCTTGTTAGAGATCACGTCTAGAAGAAAGATGTCAAAGTAGTATTTATCCTGACACATTTGCAATTAGTTTATATATTCACCAAGCCTCTAGTAAAGGATAAGTTTCTTTACCTAATATGGGAATTGGGAATGGTAAATCCTAATGAACTGTAAGTAAATCTACATACTCTTTACTCAGTTAATTAAGTTTTGATGATAAAAGTTACTGACTTAAGCATTGGAGTCTTTAGTTATGTTTTTGTAGGATTAATTTTTAAAAAGGGAACTCTGAGAAAAGAAGTGCTATTCGAATAATGAATATTGTATTTGAATATTCATTCAAGTGTTTAAAAGAATAGTATTCGAATACATGAACCACTATTTGGATATTATATAAAGATATTGTGAAGAAACTATTCGAATAATGCAGGACTATTCGAATATTACTCAATCTTGAAACATCTACTGGAATATTGTAAGGGCTATTTGAATACTGAAGCACTTTTGTCAAAAGGAACTATTCGAATAATGAAAGTAATATTCGAATAGCAATACAGTTTACAAAGTATATGAAACATTATTAGAATACTCTTACTGCTATCCGAATACAAAAAATAAGAATTATAAATGAACTATTCGAATAATCAATAGAGTATTCGAATAGTACTACTTTCCATCAGAGCTTGAAAAGGAACTATCCGAATAATAGAATCACTATTTGAATACCAAGGCAAGATTCACAATAAAAGTATTCGAATAGTGTACCTATTATTCGAATAGCAACATATTATATCTAAGATTTCAATTCAAATTACTATCCGAATACTACTTAAACTATTCAAATAGTGGAAGTGATTACTTTTGGCAAATTAATCGATGACTCTGAATACTATTTGAATAGAAAATTTTTTTTTGGTATTCGATTAATAGGTACACTATTCGAATTAAGTGTATTCGAATACCAAAGTCATTATTTGAATACAACAAATAACAAGGGACAAAGGACTATCCGAATAACTGGTGTACTTTTCAAATAAAACACATGGGTATACTGACCAAAGAAAAGTATCCGAATATAACACTTCCTATTCGAATAATTGGTGGTACAGATCAACAGAAACTATTCGAATCCTTGGACAACTATTCGAATAGTTATAGTCATCAAAGACAAGGGTATTTGAATACTGCCAAGACTATTGGAATATAGGTATGCACATTCATTCTTTTATTATTCGAATAATTTCATAAGTATCTTAATAACTCCCACACTATTTGAATACAGATGCAACTATCCGAATACTCTTAAATCTAAATATAAGGAAACTAAACTCATTCTCTGCTCATTTTTCAAATACCACTCCTTTTTCTCTCTGTCTACAAATCCTTCTCACTATCTTCAACTCTCCTTTGTGATCAAAACCCACTCAAAACCTCACCATTTCTTCATCTAAATCCATAAATCACCCAGATTCTTAGAAAACCTAACCCTTCGATACCCATCAAAAAATCCAAAATGAGAACAAAGAGAGCTAATGGTGAGAAAGGAGAATTTACTCCACCTCCCAAATTATCCTCAAAGAAGTTTTCTCCCACTCAAAAAACTCCAAGGAAATTCAAACCTAAGGTAGCATATGCTCCCTTCAAAGGACCGTCTCAAGCTAAAAGGGTCATAATTAGAGAGCCTATGGAGACCAGGTTTATATCCAAAGCTACTGCAACCATGTCAAATTCCAATGATAAAGATACTGCAAGTGCATCCTTACCTGGTTCTTCTACTGAGAGTGATAGTTTGGATAATACTGTGAGGAATGTAGTCAAAGGCATTGTGCATAATATTGAAGCTAGGCCTAGCAAAACTCCTCAAGCTCCATCTCAAACGAGTGTGCCTAAAGTATCTTGAAGCTTTATAGAGGAAGAGATAACTAGACCTCCTACAGACTTCAATCCAGGCCTCTTCTTCAACTAGATGATAAAAATAAGTACAAGGATCTCTTTTCTTTTCAGCCTATGTGTCCAGTAGTATATGTAGATTTGGCCTACTTAAGAGATAATCTTGGTTTCAGTCTATATTACTTTCTGCAACATTACTGAGGTGGCTTCAGATTGATCTATCATATAGCTCCTCTATAGTAAAAACCTTCTATTCCAAGTTGTACTTTATCAAAATCAAAGGCAATAAGAAGGAATTAGTTGAAGAAAGATTGGAGACAACTGTGAGAGGGCAAAAAGTTCAACTTTCACCCTCTATCCTCAACTCCTATCTTGGATATGATGAAGATGAATTTTATAAAGCCCCAGAGTACACTGATGATCAGATTCAGCAAATTATTAAACTAGTAAGACAAGCAAAGAAGTTTTCCTCTATGTGCCCTAATGGTGAACAAAGAATCTTGTGGTATATCTATACAAGATCCTTTGTCAATAAATTTTAGAACTTATACTTCTTTTCAACCAAAGACTTCTACTTTTTACCTTGTCTGGTTTATAAAGTAAAGCTGAATGTTGGTGAGTTCATATGACAAGAAATTGATAGGTACATATTGTTAGATATGATTAGTTTTGATGATGTCAAATATATATGTGAAACGATAAGAGCAAAAAGTTTATATAATGTATTTCTTTGACTAACTACTATATTTAATGTTACATATTTTGTAGATTAGTCAAGCAAATAATGAAGAAGATTGAATTAATGAAAATGAACAAGAGGAAAAAGAAGAAAGAATTTGAAGATAGTCAAGGAGATGCTTACTCGAATTATGAAGAATGATTATCAAAAGGAAAATAAAAAAGAAAGATATTGAAGAATGAAGAACTTGGAAGATCTATCAAGAATATCAAGATTCAAGTTGTTAGAAGTGATACTGGAGGTTTCTATGATGATACCGGAGGTTTCTAAGATAAAATGATGGTTGGAATTGGTTAATACAAAGCTAAGATGACTTATATGTGAGTTATGGTACTTCTAGGGGAGTTATGCTCAAGCACAGAGCTCAATACTCGAGCACGGGATAAACTCACTCGAGCACGGGGTGAATACTCTGTTCTACTCTGTTTTACGTTCAGTCTGACAGAGGTCCGGTATTTTGATCATATCTCTCAAACCACACATCGATTGACTCGAAACCGGTGGCATATGAAAGAGGACTCACAACACGTAAAACCTGCACCAGGATCACATTGAAAGAAGATCAAATAAAGGATATATGATTCGTGGAAAAGAAAACGAAAATTACCGTCACTTTTCTAGATAGGTTCGGTATTTTGCATGTAACTTACAAACGACACATCGGATTGAGACAAGACTAGTGCCAAATGAAAGTATACTCAAAGAGCTTTCCATGGATAGGTAATTTGCCTAATTTCAACGTATATTCTAGGAGCTATGCCTTCTGGAAGTTGATGCTTGTGCAGTCTAGCGAAATATACACTCTTTCGATCATAACTTGCAGAATACAAGGAGTTTGGAGCTGATTCTTTTTGCATTGGAATGCATATGGCAAGAGCTTTCTTATGATACATCATTAGAATCAAATAAAAAAAATTTTCTAAAGTAGCCTTACATCACCCTCGAGTGCAAAAACTATCTCTCTGAAAAAGTTGTGCGAGTGATATCCAAAAGCAGCTGAAACGTGAAGAAATTTGCAACACTCGAGCACTAGGATCCATGCTCGAGCATTAGACCATTTTTCACTCAAGCACATTCAAGTTTTGACATGAGAGTGTAAACCCGAGAAGAAGCTTGTACGTGAAAACAAGAAGCGCACTCGAGCATGACTGGTTGTGCTCGAGTGATGTCTAGAATTCACTCGAGCAGATGCGAGTGAAGAGCAGAAAGTGCTTGCCCGAGAAGAAGTCAGAATGTGAAATTATACATGCACTCGAGTGAGGCTTCTTTGCACTCGAGTGAGGTCCTGACAGAAGCAACGTAGAAGTTCAGACTCTTATAGCCATCAATCCAAACGTGGTTAAATGTTATATAATTATTATGTTTTCACTTATTATTGTTCCTAAACATTAACTAACATATATTTCAAGTGTAAAATAGGAGATTAAATATTTGGATTGCATCTTCAAAAATGGAGGTCACGTATGGCAAATATCTTCATTCAACGTGTTGAGTCACAGAAGCCAGAAATTCAGCTTTTGACCAATAATCCAACATACCCATGACTAATACTTCATCATATTAGTGTAAGCATTTTACAGTGTGAAACAGGAAATTTAACGGTGAGCTTACAGATTCAAATGAAAGAGTCAAGTGTGGCGGGCGGCATCATTACACACCGAATGGCAGCTACCAACCATGACAAGTAATTGACCCACCATGAGAGATTGTCTGAAACACAAAACGCTCCACAACGTGACGTACAGGTCAAACTGAATCTTCCTACTGTTCAACGAGATGCTCCACTCTATAACGGATATTTCATAGTGGCTCATTATTCAAATGTACACAACATTCAAATGAAGCAATGGGACTCCAACTGACGAATGCTTACAACGGTCATGATCTTCATCAACTATAAATAAGAGAGCAATCAACGTCGATGGTAGACAGAGAAAACTGAGACAGCGAGCAACTACGAGAAAAATGATAGAAATGTGAATCCTCTACTTCTACCCAAACACTCTCTGTTTTCCAGTTTCTATATTACTTATCATTGAGAGAGTGATTATTTGTATTGTACTTCAGTGAGTATTATACCTACTCTGTGAGAGAGTCTGTAAACACCTTCAAATATATTTCTGAGTTGATCTCAAGGTAGAGGGACCTTGAGAAGGTTGATTTCCTTACGGGAGAAGCTGTAGAGAGAATTGCCAGTAAGACATTCTGCTCGTAAGACTTACAAGGTGTAAGCAGTAGAGAACGTTGCTACTCGTAAGACTTACAGGGGTGTAAGCAGGAGAGAACATTGCTGCTCGTAAGACTTGCATGAGTAAGCAGGAGAGGACGATCTTCGGGATTGCTCTGCTTATAAGACTTGCCGTAAGGGGGAGTATCTTGGTGAGAGATTTGTAAAAGGTTTCACAAGTACCTGGCTAAACTTGTGGGATTGTAAAGGCTTTTCTTGTGCCTGGATTAAACAAGAAGATAGTGTATTTGAAAATCTCAGGAGGAGCCTGGGGACTGGACGTAGGCCATCACAGATTGGACCGAACCAGGATAAATCACAGTTTGCATATTCTCTTCCCTAAACTCTTATATTTTTAGCATATATTATTTAATCTAACTGTTGATTTATAAACCTTCATACTTACCACTTTCATTAAGATACGAAAAGATTTCTAAAGTTCTTAAGTTTTTATTATACACCCAATTCACCCCCCTCTTGGGTGATAGCCGGTTCTAACATTTGGTATCAGAGCCTGGGCTCTTATTTAAAGGACTTAACCGTCTCAAAAGTTACAACGGCTGACTTTGGGTGTTTTATACTTTCAGAAGGTTTTGATTATACAATCCCACCGCTTTTGAAATATATTGATTTTTGGTTTTGGAAAGCTAGAATGACTAGTTTTATAAAAGCTTTTGATTTTGATATGTGGAATGTTTTTACAAATGTTTTTGATTTCAAACCAAGAAAGGATTGGACAGAAAGTGAAAAGAAAATGTTTTCGTTGAACATTAGAGCAATGAAAATTCTGTATAGTGCTTTAACCAAAAATGATTTTGAGAAAATTAGATTTTATTCTAATGCTAAACATATCTGGGACACTCTTGATTCTATTTATGCTTCTAACAATTGTGTTGAAGTTGAAAGTGTTGACAGTTCGTTTGAAACTACACACTACGCATCTATTATGCATGAACAATTGGAAGTTGATGATTAAGATGAAGAAATCATAGAACACTTCCATACAGTCAACATAGATAAACAAGAAGAAGAGGATTCCCAAAAAGAGCTCAGTATGGATGAACATGAAAAATCACTCTCCGGAGCTCAAGATGAACTTAAGGTAAAAAGTTCCAATTCTTTGTGTGATTTTCATAAAATTGATTTTCAGAGTCTACAAAAGTTTGTTTCTCAACCAATTGTTGATTCTATTAAGATCCATTCGAATTTCTACTCTCATGATCGACATAATACTTACATGATATCCCATAATGCATATCTTGATACAATTTGCAATTATTGTGGTAAATCCGGTCATATTTCTCATACATGCTATATTAGAAGAAATTCCCATGTGATAAATAAGTATATTTGGGTACCGAAGAAACATGTAAGGGTTAATACTAACAATCAAGGACCCAAGTATATATGGGTACCAAAATGTCCATCTAGTACTTTATGTGTGTAGATTGATTATAAGAAGAATGGACATAAGGGTAAGGAGAAGATGAAAAAGAAGCCAAGAGTTTCTCATGCACCTAAATGGAGATTCACATCAATTAGGAGAACTCTCGGATCACCCATTGCTGGAACTACAAAGTTTAACCACAAAGAAAGGCAATAGAGAAAAGGAGTACGTTCCACCTCAAGAATGAACTACCATAGAATACCATTCAACTATCTTGAGGAGAACAAGAAAAGGAGGATCTCTAAAGCATCAAATAAAAGACTCCTGGAGTCTATATATTTTAAGAGAAGGTTGCCAGCACCCAAAGCAAGATATTCAAAGTATCAACATCATAGAAAGATGCAATGGGTAAGCAAAAGCAATCCTCTAAATATCTAAGGCAAAGGTACAAAATGATAAAACCTCCTATGCTGTTGTTTGTAATATTTGTTGAGGTTTTATATTTTGGAACCTTAGGAATGAGCATTGCAAATAATTTTGAAATTATGTTTTCGCATCTCTTAAAAAGCCATTTAATAGACTTATTTATAAAAGTATTGTAATGCTCAAAAGGTTAATTCTTTATGCATGTATAATGATTTGAAAAGAAAATATTTCTCTTATGCATAAAGACATGTTTAATTCATTATGCTCAATTGTCTCAAATTAATTATATTCTTAGAGCATGTGAATTATGATTCTTACAAGATAACCATGAGTGGATCCAAGTAAAATTAGATACCAAAGGAAGAAAAATATCTATAAGGTTTTGTAGGAAGAAGAAAGGAAGAGCTTCATCTCAAGACTATGACTACATAAGATTTCACTCAAATCTTAGTGAAATTGGACCTTGAGGCTACATCTTAAATATGTAAACAAAAGGAGGCATTACTTGAGGCAACATTGCAAGTGCCTAGATAGCAATAAAGGAAGAAAAGATGCACAGTGAAGCATCATTCAAGTAACCAATCAAGTGATTATCATCACTGCATGACAACTAGGAGTGAATGTTCAAGTGATAACACCGACTGGAAGATTGGAAGGTAAAAGTCAAGGAATTATGCACAAATGAACTCCAAAGGATAATTTCTCAAGTAATTACAAGATTACTTGAGCACGGTATTGTCTTCTTTATTCTTACCTGATATTAAGCTTATATAAATTATTTATTTGGGTAATGAATAACTTGCTCATTATTGCATACTATTAGCAATCAATCATTTATGGGTTTTAAATTGTTTTTAGAATGCTAAATGGACTGAAAATGAAATTGTGCATGTATTTGAGTTTTGAAATGCATATTTCAAAAATGTACCTAGATTCCAAATTCATCTTGTTTATAAAAATGCATACACATTATTTGAAAATTTTTCATATTTTATTTTCATTCAAATCGGTTTCAAAATTGGAAGTTAATATTTTTTGTAAACTGAAAGTCAGAAATGCTTCAAATTCATTTATCAAAGTATTTTCCCATCATTGACACATTGATCTTAAATGTGCTATCCAATACTTGAATTCTCTTTAGTTTTCATTCTCTAACATGCTAGACCATACGTCTAACAAGTTAACTATCTATATGAGTTCCAAGTGTATTTTCTTAAAAAGAATTCAACTTGTGAAAGCTTTATGCCTGATGCATAAATCTCTGGATGATTATGTTATTCCAAGCATTATAAATGTTTATTATTGCATTGAATGTTGATGCATTAACCATTATTGTGGAATAACATACTAATATTCTTAAACTCTAGTCATTTGGACTAATGAGTATGTGCTTCATTATCCATAAATCAATGTACTCATTTTGTTGCTCAAATACATTAATATTTGTCGTTATCAATTGTTTTTTGAGTAACTAGAATTTTGTACTTTAAGTCTTGCTGCCTTGAATATTTATCCATTTTAAGATGCAGTTCTAAAAGGCAAGGTTATCTCTTGATCAATACTAAAGTCATCATGCTTATATATGTCAAGATAAGCCATTTTGGCTAATTCATTTTTCATATGACTTTTGTTCTTGAGAAAACTCTCCAACATGTTAACTCTTATAATTAACTTGTTATCTTAGTTGAATTCCTTAGTGAAGCTTTCTGATATATATTTTATAATTGTTGACTTCCATTATTTTTGTCATAAGTATTGGTATTTAACAAGCTTCATAAATGAGTTTTCATGCTTTCAAAATCTTAATGTCATAATGCATATTTATGATTTGAAAGAACATTTGAGATTTTGAAACAATTTGCATATCTCATTATCATTCTTGAAAATTTGGTTTCATTCATGATTTATCATTTCATAAAAGTTGGTAATTATGGATAGATTCTCTACTCTCTTTGATCCAACTTACAACGATTGCATGAAAATCTTATCAATGACATATTTTCTATATAAAGTGTATTTACAAATTGTCATTGATCATCATCATTCCTAGTATCACTTGTTCGTTATGCTTTATAATGACTTGATTTTATTGGATAAAATTATATCTTAGTCTTTGTTGGTTTATGATACTCTTTTTTCATATGATTAATTGCATAAGAGCATAAGAGTTGTTATATCTAATATTGTACGGACCTAAGAGAAGTTGGGTACCAAAGAGCATATCATTATACGTTTGCAGGAGTTGACCAAAATGCTCTACTTTTGGATACAAAGACCAAAGGCTAACAGAAGAGGCATGACTGATAGTGTTGCAGCGTGAGTTGAAGCAGAATATGTGATATTACTCAAATGACACCCCATCACTAGCAAATAACTAGCTAGTGATACAATCAGAGAAAGAGAAAGAGAAGGAAGATCTCTTAGTAGACCCAGCGGAGATTATTTCAAAGCAGTACAGGGCCAAGAATAAGTTTATTCAATATGAATCTTTGTTGCCTACCCACCTTCCTTATCGTTTCAAGGTGATCAGACATTTTTACTATGATATGGAGCCAATAGAGATGTTCAAAGGAAGATGCTGAGATGCACAGAATCATCAAGCTTGATAAGCCTATGAGGATTCTTAACTACTATCCTAGCTCTATGTCTAATCTTCACTGGATTATCTGTTATACCTACACTAGAGCTATGGTGGACAAGGCCAATAAATGAGAGACAACACTTTGCTAGAGTTGGTCTCCATGATCCTTCATTCTTTAGTCCATTTGTCTAAGGCTTTCTAAGAAAGGAGGTTCAACTCTTTCACACAGCTTACTACAAACAATGCTGAGAAAATCAGTCAATGATAAGATAAAGTAGCTGTGTGACTTAGTGAACCAGAACTTCAAAGTTCTATTTGAGATGATGGATGACAAAATAAGGGTGTTATGTGCTATGGTGAAATTAAAAGTTCTCAATGATGTTTGCTAAGCAAGGGGCACATACTAAGCCAATATGCGCATAAAGCCTTACTCCAAGCTCAACTTGGTATCTTCAAGTAGCAACAGAGATTACATCGTCAGATTATATATTTAGACAGTAACTAGCCAACGATGTATCAATGGACTACAGAGGATTATAACTCGAGTGATTACGATATTACTCGAGTGAGGTATTGTATTCTTGCTTAATTCAAAATCCTTGAGTTGTATCACTTGAGTATACAATCGAGTAATGATTGAGTAGAATCACTCAAGTAACCACTCAGGTGATATTAGGTTATATCTCTTAAAACCTCTGATTAGCATTGCCATTTAATTTCTCTCTAAATCTTCATACTTTCAAAATCATTTTCTCTATAAAGTTTTAATTTTTTTTCAAAATCCAGGAGAGTTATTAACTATTTTCCTAATGAAAATGTTTAAAACCATGTATCAATTAAGGGGGAGCTTCACATTCACATGTGTGTTTATATGTTGAAAGCTCATCTCCTATTTGAAAGAAAATCCTTTTAATATACTCATCTATATTCACCATGTCTTGATTAGTTTTGATGATGAGTTATTCTTACATTGTTCTTTTCATGATCTTAATTTTAATATATCATATGGAAAGGAATAGTTTGTTACTTAATTAACCTAACAATTCTCTTTGCAAAGAAAGTTTAAATTTTTGACAGGAGAATTTGTTGTGTGCAATAGCATTCCTCAAGACAACTCCAATTCCTTATCCTCAGCTAGTGTCTCTCTTTCTAAAGATGAACAACATAAGGCATTTAGTGTGTGAAAAAGAGAAGCTTACAAGATTTGGGTCTACCTAAATCAAGAAAATCAAGATCACTTTTCTATTAGAGATGCCTATATAACCAGAAGCTAAGAGACACGAAATGGAGCTTCAGACCTCAAGGATGGATGAGGCTTACTCATCTAGAGCTGCATCTCTATTTCCTTCACTAATTGGAGCTTCCATCCAAGGGTAAATATAGGAAGCTCTCAAGCTAGTAATATAAAACATCACAAAATCCAACCAACATATGATTGATGATATCAGAAGTTAAGTCAAGGATATGATTGGACGACTGAATGAAAATTTCAAATCTCCTTATAGATTTCAAGCCAACTACCCAGAGAGATTAGGCACAAACTTGATTGCTTGGAGACTTGCATTACTGGATCTCCCTTGACCAGAGCACCAAAGCTAGTTCCAACATTTACTAACCTACCCACTTCCTCCACTACTGCCCAGTTGCGCCAACCAACACACACCAATCCCTTCTACCACTGATATCACTAAAAACCACCATTAATAGCCCTTAAGAGCTTTCAAATGTCTTATTTACTATGGAAGATCCAACCACTACCTCCAAGGTCAATATTACCTTTGACCAAGTCCAATTAAAAAAGCATGATTAAACTACTCCAGGAATTCCTATCTTAGATATTATCTCTACTAGCAATATGTCTCAGAGTGATTCTATTCTTCAGTAGCCTACCGCTTCTCCATCACACACCACCCCTCAATTAGTTATAGTTTGTCTGAAAACACTTAGGAAATCCTTAATCTAGAGAACACTGAGTAGATTTAGTCCTCTGACCCAACTACCATATCCATTATTCGACCTATCTCAGCTTCTGCACCTATCTCTGAGCCTGCTCCTGAAACAATTTAAGACCCACTTTCGATGAGCAAGTTTAAACTAATCCTCTACCTCCTTCTCCTACACTTGTCGTAACCTTAACTCTCCATCTTACTCATTCCACACTCCAGTTGACCCTAACACATCAATAGATGTGTTAGGTTATACTCCTCTTCTAGCTCCTCTCAAAGATCCACCTCCATTCACTTCTGAGTTCTCTCTTCCTACTCTTTCCAATCTTTATGATGATGCTAAAAATGGGGAGAACTAAGTGAAGTAAGAGTAATATTTTTTTAGTAAATATTTTTTATCTCTCTAAGCTTTTTAGACTTTTAATATCAAGATAGATAGCTTTGAGATTATGTCTTTTATTTCTATTTTAAGTTTTTTAGTTTCTATTTGCTATCATTTTGAACTTAATATGAATTTCATTGCAATATTATGTGTCATGAGTTCTTATTATGTGATCTTAATTGTTTTGTTGTTTTACCTGAAGGTACTAATTTTTGTAATCATCAAAAAGGGGGAGAATGTTAGATTCAGAGTTTAGAGATAATAAACCTTAGGCTTATTCGAATTGGTATTCCATTACTCAAATAAGGGAGTTCTTTTTTAGTCAAGAGTTATACGGATAACTCTTAGCTTATTCAAATAACTAGTATACAAAAGCTTATTCTTTTGTCAAAATATTATGCCTTATTTAAATAAGAGTATTCTGATTCAAATAAGGTCTCATTTATTTAAAAACAGAAGCTTATTCAAATAAGGGTAGTCTTACCTAGTTTTTCAATTCTGACTTATTCGAATAAAAGATTAGTTTTACAGATAAGGTAAGACTTATGATATTCCAATTCTGTTTCTTATAAGAAGTGTTACTCAAATAAGGGACTTGTTATTTGAATATAGAGAGGTAATTTTTTGAAGTTAAAATTTATTCAAAAAAGAGAAGACTTATTCGAATAGATATTCATATCCTCACATATCTTGTTCGAATAAGGACTTGTTTACTCGAATAAGAAGCCATTCAAATTCTAAAGTTATATTTTAATAAGGAATTGGTTATCCTAATACACTTCAATTTTTGAAAGTGTATTTCAACAAAAGTGGTGTATTCGAATATTATCATTTAAGAATCAAAGGAGCTTATTCGAATATAAATAGCTATATTCAAATAAGGTTACTTGCTTATGTCAGAGGCTATTCAAATAAGGCCAAGTTATTCCTATACGAAGACTAAGTTTAGCCTAAATGTTATTCGAATAAGGAAAAATGTATTCAAATATACTGTAATAGAAAATAAGCAATTTTATTAAAGAAAACACGGTTAGATTCTTTATATTTACTTACTATAGTTCTTTTGCAAGATTAACATCTATCCTAATCAAGTTTTGGGGATTTCCAACCTTAGAAGATTTGAAGATTACAAAAATCAAATTTGTGTCAAAAGCATTAAATGCTCTAACCCAAAATACTTCTCTCTCCTCAACAGCTAAATTTACTCTATAAAAGACAAAACCAAGACATTCAACAATTATTAATGAAGCATTAATATAAATAAGAGAGCAATAAAGAAAAAAAAAGGAGATGAGAGAACTTACGATTAACAAACAACATTCCTTTATTCTCTGTTAGGTCAATTCACTGTAAAATCTTAGGCAGTAGGACCTTGAGTATGGGTGGTGTTCTCTTACAAGTGTAAGAGAGAGCGAGTAAGAAGTTCTTACTACCAAAGTGGCGTACTAAGGTGCCAAGAACCCATTGAATCTTGAAGATACTAGTGGAAATCTAAGAAACACTCTAAGGATTGGACGTAGGTCAAGAAGTTGATATTGATTAGTATAAACACCATGTTCCCATTTGGTGAAATCATTCTAAATCCTATCTTTGTTAATTTGAGCATTTAAATTCATGTAAATTTTTTATTCACCTAGTTCACCCCCTATTAGGTGAAAGGCTAAAACTAACATTGCAGATTTGCTAGAAATCACAAGAGCCTTGATGATAACACAAAAGATCCCTAAACCTATTAGGGAGAAGGAATCCTCACAGCTACCCAGTTGATCAACTGGCTACTATCCAAAACATTAAACTTTCAATCACCTATACATGTTTTATCCAAAACATATCCTAGTTCTCACTTTATCACCCATATTCCAAAAAGGGTTTTCAATTGCGTTGTAGCACCATGTTTTTTCAAACATTTAGATGAGTTCTAAACATGTAATGATTACAAACCTAAGATAGTGTTCTATTGTAAACTGTTAAAGTCCCGACTTCAACACAGGATTCAAACATTCCATTGAGTGGGTTTTTCAAAAACTTTTAAATTACTGTGAAACAGTTTAAAAATGGTTTGTAGATTCATTTTAACTCATCAGAGTACGGTTCCATTTATTAATATCAAAGTATGCCTCAAAGTGTTCTCTGTTGAAAACCCATAATTCATTTGTTAATTAATAGGCCTACAGTATATGGTTGCCCAATACTAGTCCATTTAAAGTGTTAAGGTACACTATTCACAGGTATAGCCAATAATTCTACTTCTACTGCTAGTACTAGTCCTCCTACGGTTTCATATACAAATATACAGTTTCTCAAAATAGATGACCCACAGAATGAAAGTCTATCTATCTTGTTCTTTACTTGTCCATGGTTACCTTCTTTTTCTTGGAACTGCTAGCCCGAGCTGTAAAATTGGTTAATGGAAAGGGGTGAGATTCAAAAGAATCTCAATAATAACAAGTATCACTCAGAGAGAATGTAAATTCATAAAACATGCTAGAAAACCATTAGTTTAATAAAGTAATAAACATTCAATATTCAAGTATTATATGCAGCATAACACATTTCATTGGACACACGGGTCCATTCTCACAGCGCTAATTATTAGGTGAGCTTTGGCCCTTCTAGTACTAAATGGTTAATAGGCTATTCTACCTATCTCGTACTTCACACGCAGTATTTAACTTGGTAAAAACAAACATGTAAAAGAATACATAGTATGTGAGGCACAAGTTACTATCTGATTGCCTTTTCCTTTCCTATAGTCAAACTAGATTTTCTGACTCTTGGTCATCCTGGGCAACTATTGAATCCTATAAATTGGAATTTGCAAACGGACGAGTTCTTACTTATTCCATTTCTTTGATAACTCAAGATAGTTGAGTTGGTTATCTTTAGGGTAAGTGCACTAAGCAAAATGTAAATTCAATGTGTTTACACTAGCCTAAAATGCTTAATTCTACCCTTGGAGTTTAAGTTTGTTACACTTGGCCCTAAGTTTCTTAAATTCGTATGTTGTCCAAAAACTGGCAGAATTTTCACCTATCTTTAAAAATTCATATCCTTATGCAGCACTATCTAATGATAGTGGTTTAGAGTTCTACATGACACTTATTAAGTCTAATTTGATGAACAAAATATCTCCTTCATCCAATTCCACATACAAAATTCCAAAACCATAATTGAATTCACACTACCATAGAATCATTCTAGTTTTAAATGCCTAACTTCAAAATTTCAGAATTCCTAATGTACAGATCCAAATGGCACAAGTGACATATAAAATTAAATCTTGACATGTCTAATTTTTTAATGGAAAATATGACATTTATTGGACAACATTTGATTATTCAAAAATATGCCACATTCTACCTTTAACTGGTAGCACAATGTTTCATTCTAGTTTTCAGTATTTCATTCCAATTATCCAAAATTCATAGCCAGAGGCTATTCCTACAAAGTTTTTTGTGTAGAATCCATTGGTGGCATCAAATTTATCAAATTCTCACTCTTCCTACATGTCCTGCGTTGACCAAAAATGGCTTCCTAATCCAACAATTACCAAGTTTTCAATTTAATAATCAAACTAGTCTAATTTGCTCTTTAAATATCATATGACATCATTTATATGATCATAGCACCATGAAACCCTAAGAACCCTATTTGATCGAATTCTAGAGCAAAAAACCAAATTCCACAAAACTCAACTAATAGACAAGATGTTTGGTTCAAATTGAAGCTCAAATTCACCTCTTTCACTTTCCAAAGCTTATTCTTGATGTCTACAACTTTGGTTCTTGATTGGTAGCTCAAAACACCTCCTATTAGAAAACAAAAACATAGTATTGTAGCTCTTAGTAAGGGGAACAATGTTTATGAAGAGGTTTTAGGCATAAGAGGTGATTTAAGGGGTAAAATTTGAGCAAGAAGACATACATTGCTTCTTGAGTTCCAAATTTCTTTCTCTTTTCCTTTTTATTTTTCCAAATTTTTTCTCACTTTTTTTCCTCAACTAGGCCAACTTTTAGGTGTTTGAAAGAGTGTACTACATGTTTAAATCATTTAACTTTAGCTCATGTAAATACTTGGCCGAAATTCACCCTAGAAAAAGAGAAAAAAATGATGTGTCAATTTGTGAGGGCTTCTTGAAAAAGGGGTGGTTAATAAACTAGGTTTGGTTTAGTTAAATACATTGTGTCTTGCTCTTACCTTCTCCCTTTTATGCTGACAAAAACTCCATGCTAAAAGGGGAGGAAAAATGTTGACCAAGTCCTCTCTTGTAAGCTTGGTTTTGGTCAACTTTTCAAATTAATCAAAGTTAAAGTTTGTTTGACTTTTTCTCCTTCTCTTCTTTCTTTTTGCTTTTTGGCTTTATTAATGAATATAAGATGGCATCAAATTAACTGCTCTCTCTCTCCCTTGGCTTGACTAAATTACTAAGTGAAAGGGAGAGGAATGCAAGTATTTATGTTCAAGGTACTAAACCTTCTTCAAATATGGGTTGACCCTTTGACCCTTTTTTTTCTTTTCCCCTTCCTTCCTTCTTTGGCTTCTTTCACTGATTTTAACCATGTGTAAGGAAGGTTAATTTTCTTTTTGGAACTCATGACTAGTCTTGCCTTTTAAGATTAAATCTTGGCCCTTCATTTTGTCATCTAATTTTAACCTCAAGATCAAGTGGCAATTGTCTCTTTTGCCCTTGTTTTTTACAATATTAATTGTATTGCCATTATTTCTTTTATTTCTCTTTATTTCTTCTTTTTAGACACCATTTCCCTTTTCTTTTGATTCCAAGTTAGGTTTTACATTATACTGACGCAACCTAAAGCAATCAGGTACTTCCTTTCTATGTGTTGGAGCTAAATCCATTTCTAAATTCACAGAGCAATTTCTTTCATTATTTCCACTTGCTTGAGTCATTTATCCCTTGAATACATTTTAGGATTCTGAATAAACTGGGCTCAATCATCTACTTCATTTGGACTCTTTCTTAAGCTTCTAGTCCCAAAATTTGAGATATTACATGTGTGGCCTATGTTCACAGTAAGTCATATGGCAAACAAGATCCTTGAGACTTCAAATGTATCTTTCTAGGCTACTCCAGCACCAAAAAAGGGGTATAAGTGTTATTCTCCTATTATATTCTTTGTTACTATGGATGTTACTTTTAATGAGACCTAAAGCTACTATGAGAAAACACCCATTCAAGGGGAGAATGAGAGCAAATGGGAGTTTTTGAGCCCTACACCTATTAGTACCAAAACCAACTATCAACTAAATCCCTTGCCTGCATCTAACCCTAGCTTAGATTTAGTCATGAAATAGTGAACCGAGATGTATACCAATCACGAAATAGTGAACCGAGATGTAGAAATAACCAATTCCAATCCTAATTCTAGCATAGATAACATTAGAGCAAAACATGAGACAAGCACGAGCAATTCATATGAAACTCCCTCTAGTATTGAGTAGCGTCAAGATTGAACTCTGGATTTGATTTATTAGGATCTTGGATGGCTTATTGCCTAGAGGAATAGGGTACTGTCGTGCACTCGGCATCCTATAAGTCATTTTGTGTCATATGGCAAGTTATGTCCCTCTATGTAGCGTTTGTCACTAAACATGATAATAAAAGGTTGCCAAATAGCTTTGATGAAGCAACTCAGGACCTGCATTAGAGAAGGGCAATTACATATAAATGAAAGGATGCCTTGCATAAAAGTCAAACAAGGAAACTTACAAAACTACCACCTAGAAAAACAGTCGTAAGGTGAAAGTTGGTGTTTTACAAAGAAATACAATCCAGATGGGACAAATCAATAAATATAAGGTAAGAGTAGTGGCAAAAGGATACTCTCAAATCTATGGTATTGACTACTAAGAAACATTTTCCCCTCTAACAAAGTTAAATACTATCATAATACTATTATCACTAGCAGCTAGCTAGACTAGCCTCTTCACTAACTTGACATGAAAAATGCATTCCTCAATAGTGTCTTGAAAGAAGAAGTATACATGGAAGTTCCATAAGACCTAATTGACAATAAGATCCCTAAAATGGCATGTAGATTACACAAATCTCTCTATGGGTTAAAACAATAACCTAGAGCTTGCTTTGAAAGATTTACTAAAGCTATAAAGAAAGTGGGGTTCAACCATTGCCAAGACAACCATATATTATTTGTGAAACACTCAAGAGGTAAAAAGGCAATTCTTATTGTTTACGTTGATGATTTTATTCTAACTAGTGATGACACATATGAGTTAGCCAAGCTCAATAGATCACTAGAAAGAGAATTTGAAGTAAAAGACTTGTGAGGTTTAAGATACTTCCTAGGCATAGAGGTGGCCTGATCGCAAGATGAGATTGCTATTTTGCAATGAAAATGCATACTAAACTTGTAAAAGAAACATGTATGTTAGGAGTAAAACTGATAGATATCCCAATAGACCTAAGACACAAACTTGACAATAAGAGAGATACGGAAGAAGCAATAGAAGGGATGGAAATTGAGAAAGAGAAGAACCCAAGAAAAGAACCAGTACTAGTTGATGCTGAAAGGTACAAAAAAACTATCAGGTAAACTCTTAAATCTGTCTCTCATAAGCCCTAACTGTTAGGATCGATAAGCACAGCGGAAGAATTAAAAAAAAAAAAATTTCACCGATCCTAATCGAGGATCTATCAACAGTGTTTAAACCAAGTTGGAAGGATTCATACCTTTTTTATGATTCAGAGTTTTCACGATCTCTAGGAGCCAACACGTCAGGTCCGCTCCCTCTACCGGTATCCATACGAATGCTCTCCAACTGAGACTGCGTGCTAGCGCCTCTAATGTCTCCAAGGGTTTAACTTGCGGCTCTCAATTCTGATGTACCCTGAGTCTATCAGCTCTATCAAGTTTATAACCCATGAGGGTTATTTTCAAATTTCAAAATTAATCATCATTAATTTTGAAATTAATTAACAATTAATTATCTTGATGAGCTAATTAAATAAATTCAGTTTAAATTAAATCTGTCCAACAGTTTTAATTTAACCTATTTATTTAATCTAAATAAAGAGCCATTAGATTTAATTTATCTTCATAAATTAAATCTGAGATACTATATCTCTATCATGTTAGTTATTAAATTTAATATATCTTAAAAAATTAAATTTAAAACCAACACAATATAATAATATCATATAATATATATATACATATATATATATATATATATAATATATTTCGACAATATATATATCTATATAATATTATTAAATATAATATAATATAATATATATATATAAGATATATATTTCGAAAATATATATATATCTATATAATATTATTAATGAATTTTATATTATATATATATATATAAATATAAAATTCATCCACCCTAAATCAAGCATTATCTCGTGTTGGGCCATTCTTGTGTGCGACCCTGTAACCCCATATGAAGTTGGCAGTGGGCCAATAACTACACTATCCCAAAAGTCGCAAGCGGCCTCTAGCAAGACATTACGACTACCCAATTCATATGAGGATCGTTATCACGATTCAACCTGTCATACAACCATGTCACGTCCCTTTTGTCACACGATATATCGATCAAGGATAAGGCATGGAAAATGTCATCTTCTTGTTCTTGACCATTACTTTCTCGATTCCTGAGTAGCCTGATAACAGGGACAGAAACTCCTTTCATCATAGTATGGCCATACATTTCTCAGACTCACTCATCGAGGGGCCCAGCAATATCTCTCTACTAATGTGAGGGACAAATTCCATCTTGATCATTCATATTCCTCTACATGAAAAACCACCAAGCCCGATCGTAGCCTTTATCATCACCTGATCAAAAGTGACTTTTGACTAGTTCAAAGCTTAGCAACTCTCATGTAGGAATCCATGATGACCTCAGGTCTAAGGGCATTGTGACGTGGTTATACATGAGAAAAGCTTATGACTTGATCCATGTAGCTTTCTCATAGTGGGTCAGTCCAGCACCTTGTACTCTTACAAGTGCCTAAGACTTTGATTCGTATCTCCATATCTTATCAAAGTCATACTGGTCTTGTTTCATCTCTGCTCCCGCATAGATGACCGACCAGGGACATTTTAGGACAATCTTTATGAATTATCCAAGGATACAATTATCACAGTTAACATGCAAATAATATGATAACAGAATGGAGAAATTTCATTAAAATAATAATGTTTAAAGTACAATGATTGGCCCTTAGGGCATAATTTCCAACATCCTCCCACTTGCCCTAGGTGCAATCATTAATTTGCCTAATTCCCATTGCCCTAACATGATGCTCATGCTTTGCCTGTCCAAGTGGCTTAGTAAGAGGATCAGCAACATTATCTTCTCCTGCTACTTTGCATATCTTTATATCACCTCTATCATTGATTTCTCTAATAAGATGAAATCGCCTGAGTATGTGTTTGGTCCTTTGATGTGACCTAGGCTCCTTAGCCTGTGCAATAGAACCGCTATTGTCACAGAACAAATCTATTGGATTTGAGATGGTAGGCACCACCCCTAGTTCAGTAATGAACTTTCTGATCCAAACGGCTTCTTTAGCTGCATCTGATGCTGCTATATACTCAGCTTCTGTTGCAGAATCTGCTATAGTGCTTTGCTTGGAGCTCTTCCAACTTACTGCTCCACCATTCAAGAGGAATACATATCCAGATTGTGATTTAAGGTCGTCTTGGTCAGTTTGGAAACTTGCATCTGTGTAACCGGTTACACAGAGCTCATCATCCAATCCACCATAGACCAAAAATAATTCCTTAGTCCTTCTTAAGTACTTTAGGATATTCTTAACGGCAGTCCAATGACCCTCACTAGGATCTTGTTGGTATCTGCTGGTCATACTTAAGGCAAACGAGACATCCGGTCGAGTACATAACATGGCATACATGATGGATGCAATGGCCGAGGCATATAGAACCTTACTCATGCGATCTTGTTGATAAGGTGTACTAGGACACAGATCCTTGCTAAGATGGATGCCATGAGACATAGGCATGTAACCCCTTTTTGAATCATGCATATTGAACATATGCAGTATCTTATCTATGTATGTGCTCTGACTTAGGCCTATTAGTCTTTTGGATATATCCCTATAGATCCTAATCCCTAGGATATAGGTGGCTTCACCTAAGTCTTTCATTGAAAAAGACTTTCCTAACCAAGACTTGACACTCTGCAAGGTAGGAATATCATTCCCAATGAGTAGGATGTCATCTACATAAAGCACTAGAAATACAACTATGCTCCCACTAACCTTCTTGTAAACACAAGGTTCATCGATGTTTTGAATGAATCCAAACTCTTTGACTACTTCATCAAAATGATGATTCCAGCTCTGAGATGCTTGCTTCAATCCATAAATGGATCTTTGAAGCTTGCAAATTTTATCAGAGTCCTCTGGACGCACATAACCTTCAGGTTGTGTCATGTACACATCCTCAAGCAGCTTTCCATTAAGGAAGGCTGTTTTGACATCTATCTGCCATATTTCATAGTCATAATATGCTGCAATGACAAGAAGGATTTTGATTGATTTGGCCATTGCAACTGGGGAAAAGGTTTCATCATAGTCTACACCATGAGTTTGAGTGAATCCTTTTGCAACCAGTCGTGCCTTGTAGACATTTACATTGCCATCCATGTCAGTTTTCTCCTTGAAAACCCATTTGCACCCAATGGTTTTTACACCTTCAAGTGGATCGACTAAGGTCCATACCTGATTGTCGTATATGGATTGCATTCCAGACTTCATGGCATTTAGCCATTTCTCAGAGTTTGGTCCCACTGTGGCTTCTCGATAGGTGGTGGGCTCATTTTGCTCAATGAGAAACACATCACGGCCTTCAATAATCAGAAATCCATATCTCTGTGGCTGATGCCATGTCCTATCAGATCTTCGTGGACCTTGTGTTACTTGAGGAGGCTCAGCAACTTGTTGTGAGTCTTCTCTAATTTCCATCTGTGGTTCTATACCATCTTGTGGATCTCGAATTTCTTCAAGATGTACGTCGCTCCCACTGGTTGTTTTAGAGACAAACTCTCTTTCTAGAAACTTGCCATTTCGAATAACAAACACTTTGTTATCGGTGGGATTGTAGACATAGTATCCTTTCGTTTCTTTAGGATACCCTATGAAAAGGCACTTTATGAATCTGGGTGCTAATTTATCAGAGGCTTGTTGCTTAACATATACCTCACATCCCCAGATCTTAAGAAAAGATAAACTTAGTTTCTTTCCAGTCCATATCTCATATGGTGTCTTTTTAATTGCCTTAGATAGAACACGATTTAGTGTGAACGCAGCTGTCTCTAGGGCATGCCCCAAAAGGACGGTGGAAGATCTGTTTGACTCATCATAGATCGAACCATATCTAATAGTGTTCGATTACTCCGTTCAGAAACGCCATTCCATGGTGGTGTTCCTGGAGGAGTCAATTGTGAGATTATCCCACAACTCCTAAGATGGTCAGTGAATTCTTGGCTCAAATATTCACCACCTCGATCAGATCTAAGTGCTTTAATTATTTTACCAAGTTGGTTTTGTACTTCATTTTGGAATATTTTGAACATTTCAAAAGATTCAGATTTATGTTTTTAGATAGATATAGCCATATCTACTAAAGTCATCTATAAATGTATTGAAGTAGACATAACCTCCTCTGGCAGCTATATTTAATGGTCCACATACATCTATATGTATGAGGCCCAATAATTCAGTAGCCCTCTCACTGTGCCCAGTGAAAGGTGCCTTAGTTACTTTCCTAATAAGCAAGATTTGCATGTATCATATGATTCAAAATCAAATGAGTTTTAGAAATCAATCTTGATGGAGTTTAGAAATGCGTTTCTCATTTTTGTGGCCTAGATGACAATGCCATAGGTAGGTTAGATTCAAATCGTTTGATTTTATCCTCTTTTTCAGATCTTCCAGGTAGAGTTTGCAATTCCTCTTCCAATGACCGGGTTCATTGCAGAAGTAGCAAACTCCTTCCTTTGGAGCCTTTTCCTTCTTAGGTGCAGGCTTGGTTTCGGGCTTGTTTGACTCTTTGGTCTTACCACCTGAGCCATTACCCTTCCATTTGTCCTTCCCTTTCTTTTTCATACCCTTTCCTTTCTGAACCATCAAAACTGTGCTAGGCTTTTTCTTAATGCTTTGCTCAGCAGTTTTGAGCATCCCATGCAGCTCAGAAATTGATTTCTCCATGTTGTTCATGTTGTAGTTCATAACAAACTGGTCATAACTCTCCGGGAGTGAGTTGAGGATCAAATTCGTAGCTAACTCCTGGCTCATGGGAAATCCAAGCCTCTCAAGGTGATCAATATAGCCTTGTATCTTTAACATATGAGTACTAACTGATGCACCTTCAGCCATTTTGTATGAATGTAAGGCCTTTGTGGTCTCATACCTTTCTTGCCTTGCCTGTTGCCGGAACATTTCCTTGAGATGTACTGTCATCTCATGAGCCTCCATGAGTTCCAGATCTTTTGGAGCTCTGGAACCATAGTGGCAAGCATCAGGAAACCTACATCCATAGAGTCATCCTTATGCTTTATGTAAGCATCTCTCTGAGCTCTTAGAGCATTAGCTGCAGGCTCCTCAGGAATGGGTTGATCTAGGACATAAGCCTTTCTTTCCTGCTTGAGAACAATTCTCAAGTTCCTAAACCAGTCAAGAAAGTTTGTCCTATTGAGTTTGTCCTTCTCAAGGACCGATCGCAATAATAGTGTAGCAGTATTACTAGTCGATATGATTCTACAATTAAAATATGCAAAGTTATTTAGTAATCTTCCACTAAATTAACAACCCTCAATATAATAATTAGTGGGCTAAGATCCATATTTGGCTTAAACTTAAGTCCGCTTTGGCAAGATGCTTAAATTCAAGTTATTTAGGTAGGTAACCTATTTACCAATTACATCACATGTAACTCTTAGATCTTTATGGGATTTAATCATCATATGATCTGGCATGTTTAACCCCATCTAATGCCTTGAGATTTAAAACCATTTTGTTAATCTCAATTAAGTCAAAACAATAATTAATATTATGAGCAGCACCATTACTCAAGCTTGTCTCATCAAGATAACTCAAGTGCATCCACTTTGGTGGTTTCCACAATTGAGCAATCTAGGTTTTGACAAGTATTCATTAATTGACGGCATTATGACTTAAGATTTAATTTAGAGGGCTTAATTAATTAGTTTTGTTTATATGGATGCAATCGTGGTCGTATCTCATACAGATAAATACATATAAACGTAAAAGTAATCATGCAATGATCTTATCAAAAGCATAATTTAAACGTGATACAACATGGCTTACCTAACCTAAAATCCTTCCAAGCCAATGAGAGGACTTCTCTAAAAAAAGGGATATACATTGAGAGAAACCTCGTTTAAACATTCGAGGGGAGTGAGATGAGAAGAGAATGTACATCGAGAGTATTTAGAGAAAGGCACGGCATGCAGGCCGTATTTAAATATTACAACCTTTGTAAAATTCTAAAGCCATATTGTTCACCATACCCAAACAAGGATAAATAATAAACCACAACAAGAATTCATACAATATGAAAAGCAATAAATGTCATGATCAGATTATATTGTGCTACGTAGAGGTGGTCACGGCGGTCCCACTAGCCGGTTAGTGGGCGGGGTCAAGGGGGCTGCCCTTGCAGGGTTGCAAGGGGCAGCGCCCCTGAAGCTTTTGAAAAAGGCACATTCCTTTTAAAAGAAATATTTGAAAATTTTAAATTTAAAAATTTCGGACCCAATTTTTTCAAAACAAAAAACAACAATGGCCCAGAACGCTTCTGATCCAATTTGTCTTCCCCATAGTTTGGATCCCTATTACCCGAATAGATATCCGAACCTAGACCCAATTTGATTGCCACCAACTACGATCTCAGGTACCCTACCCAATTTCATGCTTGTTCAAAACGAAAATCACATACATGTTTCAAGATATACATGTTTGGAATCGATTTCACGCTTGTTTCAAAACAAGAATCACATACATATTCGAGTGTCTCTTATAAACATACGTACACATCCCATATATATCACATGTATAAGAATCATAAACTCAATTTAAACGCACAATTGATCTGGCTCTGATGCCACTGTTAGGATCAGTAAGCACACGGAAGAATTAAAAAAAACATTTCACCGATCCTAATCGAGGATCTATTCACAGCGTTTAAACCAAGTTGGAAGTATTCATACCTTTTTGATGATTCAGAGTTTTCACGATCTCTAGGAGCCAACACGTCAGGTCCGCTCCCTCTACCGGTATCCACACGAATGCTCTCTAACCGAGACTGCGTGCTAGCGCCTCTAATGTCTCCAAGGGTTTAACTTGCGGCTCTTAGTTCTGATGTACCCTGAGTCTATCAGCTCTATCAAGTTTATAACCCATGAGGGTTATTTTCAAATTTCAAAATTAATCATCATTAATTTTGAAATTAATTAACAATTAATTATCTTGATGAGCTAATTAAATAAATTCAGTTTAAATTAAATCTGTCCAACAGTTTTAATTTAACCTATTTATTTAATCTAAATAAAGAGCCATTAGATTTAATTTATCTTCATAAATTAAATCTGAGATACTATATCTCTATCATGTTAGTTATTAAATTTAATATATTATAATAAATTAAATTTAAAACCAACACAATATAATAATATCATATAATATATATACATATATATATATATAATATATTTCGACAATATATATATCTATATAATATTATTAAATATAATAATATAATATAATATATATATATAAAAGATATATATTTCAAAAAAATATATATATCTATATAATATTATTAATGAATTTTATATTATATATATAAATATAAAATTCATCCAACTTAAATCAAACATTATCTCGTGTTGGGCCATTCTTGTGTGCGACCCTGTAGGCCCATATGAAGTTGGCAGTGGGCCAATAACTACACTAACCCAAAAGTCGCAAGCGGCCTCTAGCAAGACATTACGACTACCCAATTCATATGAGGATTGTTATCACGATGCAACCTGTCATACAACCATGTCACGTCCCTTTTGTCACACGATATATCGATCAAGGATAAGGCATGGAAAATGTCATCCTCTTGTTTCTGACCATTACTTTCTCGATTCCTGAGTAGCCTGATAACAGAGACAGAAACTCCTTTCACATAGTATGGCCATACATTTCTCAGACTCACTCATCGAGGGGCCCAGTAATATCTCTCTACTAATGTGAGGGACAAATTCCATCTTGATCATTCATATTCCTCTACATGAAAAACCACCAAGCCCGATCGTAGCCTTTATCATCACCCGGTCAAAAGTAACTTTTGACTAGTTCAAAGCTTAGCAACTCTCATGTAGGAATCCATGATGACCTCAGGTCTAAGGGCATTGTGACGTGGTTATACATGAGAAAAGCTTATGACTTGATCCATGTAGCTTTCTCATAGTGGGTCAGTCCAGCACCTTGTACTCTTACAAGTGCCTAAGACTTTGATTCGTATATCCATATCTTATCAAAGTCATACTGGTCTTGTTTCATCTCTGCTCCCGCATAGATGACCGACCAGGGACATTTTAGGACAATCTTTATGAATTATCCAAGGATACAATTATCACAGTTAACATGCAAATAATATGATAACAGAATGGAGAAATTTCATTAAAATAATAATGTTTAAAGTACAATGATTGGCCCTTAGGGCTCAATTTCCAACACTACCATAAGCTATGCAGTTCAAGTTATTAGCCTGTTTGTAAATGAAATCATAGAGGAACACAGAGGCAATCTATGGAATCCTACACTACCTGGAAATGACACTAGGCTGAGGACTTTTCTTTGTAAAAGGTCAATCATGAGAAATAGTAATTTGCATAGATGCGATCATACAGGTTCCTTGCCTGACAAGAGATCTGCCTTAAGATACTATACTATGTTATTGGGAAACTTGGTTACATTGAAAAGTAAGAAGTAGATAGTAGTGTCATAAGTACTACAGTGCTGAACTATGAGGCTTAGTTAATGAAGTAGGTAAAGGCATGTGGATAATCAAGGTACTAAAAGAATTGAATTTTACACAAGAAACACCTATCAAAATGGGATGTGATAGTATGTCTATTATTGCAATAGTTAGGAATCTTGTTCATCATGAAAGGACAAAACATGTCGATATAGCCAAACATTTTGTCAAAGAAAAAGGAGATAAGGGAATCATCAAATTTGCATATGTCCTATCTAAATGTCAGGTAGGATATATGTTCACCAAAGAGCTAGAAAGATTGTAGTTTGAAGAATTTAGAAGTAAGTTGGTAATTATAGACATCTATTCACCAACTTGAGGGGAAGTGTTGATGTTGCTATGGGCCTTAGGCTCAACCTAGCTATAATTAAATTATTAATTAGGGTTGTTTAGTAGATGATAAAAGATCCTAAAATATTGGCATATTTAAATTTGTAATTGTTATAATTGTTATAACCATGATTTATATGAGAATTATTTTAATTATAAATATTAAGAAAAAATTATATAACAACTCATGGGTATAAGTTGAATGAATATGGTTTATAATATTAATTAATACACATGATAGGAAAAGAAAGATGAAATTTGCAACCTTCTACGAAAAAAACATAAGAGCCATCATCATGCCACAATTATAGAATTTTTAGCCATGATAAAAGAAAAATATCTATTAACATAAAATCCTTAGCCATAAAAAAAAGAGAAAAAATGTCTATTACATAAAATCCTTCAAGTCCATTAATAAAGAGAGAATATTTTATGTTAACCTTCATGATTGTTGTGGTATACCTAAACTAACCAAATCACATGTATCAATCTAGATAAGTCAAAATGCTCTTCAACTTCAACTTCATTTATTGTAGAAGGTGCTACTAAAAATGACCAATTCTTTCAATTAATTATAGCATCATTCATTAGCTTGACTAGTGCTTGTAGCCGTATATGTTGTGGAACCCCAAAGAATGTGCCCTTGGCATTTTCTTTCTTACACAAGAATAAGTAGAATTTTAGCTTCTGTTCTTCATTAATTACAATTCTGTCAAGCTTATCCTATATTTCCTCTCTACTGTAATGACAAGGCCTACTTTGTTCAAGTATTGTGAGCCCCCTTCAAAGAAAAAAATTGATTTATCCTAAAGAGAATTACCATCTCTCAAGACTTTAACTAATTCCTTCATCCCTTCTGACATTTTTTTCACAATGTTGATCTATGATATCAGCTACTATTGCCTTACACTTTTGTCCTAAAGAAGATGCAATTCCCTTTGATTGGTTTAAGGTCCCTATGTTACACTACATTCCATATTAGTAGCTAAGTTTGAGGTATCATTGCCTTCATCCATTGCACCATCACAAGACTCATTTATATCAATTCACTCATATTCCCATCAATTAAGCTTATTCTTAGCAGTCTCACCATAATATCTTTTTGCTCTATCTATGCAAAATAGATCATATAGCTTGTCATAATGCAAAATAGGAGTATTCTTCCACATCTTGCACCTATTTTTTTATGAAAATAGAATAATTTCTAATAAAAAGATATTGTTGGACATAGTGAGGAAGCAAGCATAAACAAGTGGGATATTCACAACAATAGCCAGCTTTGAGGCATGAATTGATGCAATTACTAAAAATGAGAATAAACTTTAATAAGTTAAGACAAGAGCAAGGTTTGTTGTAGTACCAAACACAAGATCGTTTTATTGTCTATTTTCTTCAATAGAGGCCTAATAATTATGAGTAGCAATATTCACATACAATACTATTTTATGTTATGTTCTATTGGTTCAATTCTTGAACTGTGAAATTTCGACATTTAACATGACAAAAATGTCATTTAATTCAATGAGCCTATACAACAGACTCATAGCATCGAGATCATTTTCTACTTCCTCAAGTTCGATCTTTCTTTGCTAATGACACACCTAGGTACTATCATAAGCAGAACAATCTTTAAAAACTAACATGACACAGAATCATGGAGAATAACAGTTTTATCTATAGTCAATAAATCTTACAAGCAGAAATACTACATCAAAAACCTTAGCTAACATTAACCGTGACCCTATCTTCTAGTTATTTAAGCAAAGACACAATCCTAATCAAATTATCCAGGATGATATCTGTAACACCGTTCTAGTCATGTAATGTTTACAAACCTAAGACATTGTTTTATATTAAGTAATTAAATTCTTGACTTCAATACGGGTTTCGAACCTATATTGGAGTGAGTTTTTTAAAACCTTTGAAAATACTTTAAATGTGCTCTCAAACCGGTTTGCAAATTCATTACCACTTATCAATTCAAAAACTTTCATTTAAAACACAAAGCATTCATTGTCAATATCCAACATAAGGATGGTTAAACTATGGGCACTTAACATTGGTTGCCTGATACTACTTTACTTATTGATTTAGGATAATAGTGTGCTTTTTGATGTATTAACATACTGATTATAACTACTGCGGCTAGTTTTACTATTACTGGTATTACTACAACTACCTCTACTTAGTTATATACAACTTTTTACAGTCATCATCCAAAATGAAAGATAACCAAAGAAGTATTAATTAATCGACATTCGCTTAACCCGTCTGTGGCTACCTTCTTGCCCTTGGAGCTGGTTGCTTTTGCCGTAAATCATTGGTTCGAAAGGGTAAGATTCAAAAAAAAAACCCAGTAGTGCATAGATAACTCATATGATATGCGGAATACTAAGCTTGTAAAGAAAATCATCAAACAGAACAATTTATAGGAATGTAGCAAATAAAAGGGCTTAATTAGTCTCTTGTCACATAACCCAACACTTGGTGAACTCGCTCTAGTAGCTCAAGGACTCTAACCCATACAAGGTGTACTTGTGAGATTTCTACTTCAAGCCTACCTAGCTTAAGACTCCCTTGGGCAACTCCCGGTGCTACCTGAAAACCTTTCCAAATTTGGTTCTTGTTCCCCGTTTCTTGGGCACCCCAGGCAAATGTCAAATCCTAAATTTATAATTCATGGACGAGCAAGTTTTTACTTATCCTAGTTTTTTAATAACTTAAAACACCTAGGTTGGTTATCTTTAAGGTCAATGCATTAGGCCCAATGTGTCGTTAATAGGACTACACTAACTCCAAGTGCTTAACTCAACCCTTAGAAGTTAACTTTATACCAAATGCCATTACTTTCTTACTTTTGCATACTTACTAAAAGTTGGCAAAATTTTTAACCAATTTTGAAAATTCATATCTTTTTCTAGAGAACTCTAATTAGGTTGCTTCAAAGTTCTATGTGACCCTTTTTTATGCCTACTTTAAGGGAAAAATGCCTCTCATTACCCCTTATAGACACACAGATCAAGAATTCACATTTAATCTTCCATGCCACAAAATATTTCCAGTTTTAAATGTCCAACTTCAAAAATTCATAACTTCTAATATACTAATACAATTGCCTCATATTATATATCATTTTAGAGCTTATCATGTCTACTTGAAATTAGGAAAGTTTCATATTCATCTTATAAGGTTTGGCCATTAAATTGGTCGTCATAAGCAATCTTCTAGTCAAAACACAACTCTGGCAGCATGATTTCACAAACAGTCTTAGATTCTAGTTTTAAGTTTTTAAGCTAGTCTCCCTAAAATCATAACCAAGGACCTTTCCAACTTCATTTTTTGTGTAGAACCCAATGATGACATCAAAAATACCAAAATCACACTCCCTTTTTGTGTTTTGGATCCAACTGAAACACAACCACAAACTAGAGAAAACCAAGTTTGTATTTTGACCACTTATACTGTCTTATATAATTATCAATACATTATCTCACCATATTGAAGCTTAAATCACCATTAGACCCAAAAAGCCAGCTTGGCTGAATATTAAGGTAGCCTAAAGATCCAAGAAAACTCATTGAAATTGTAACACTTATCTTACATACCCCTTTAATTACGTATCGAAAGCATTAATGATTAATTCCTTAGGGGTTTATTACTCATTTCTGACTCAGTAAGCATTCTTCTTACCAAATATAAGAGTTAATTCTTTTTCTCAGTGATCTTGATTATCGTTTAACTAAAACTTGCTTATTCATACAAATATATTGTTATGCAAATAATTTACATATAGTAAATTAATACACTTTCATTCTTTAATTCTTCTCTTTCCATCTCAGTAGCAAACAATACTAACAATGCATGCAAGATGAATGCTAGAGCTTGATATGCTTGCCTTACATGGACTTATGTTCACATAATGACATTTTTACATACTTAATGTTTCGTGTAACATATCTATGGCCATAATAAAAATAGAAACATAGCTTTATTCATTCATACATGCTTTATATAATCAAGCAAAGCAATATTGCAAATCATTACACAATAAACACATCAAATACATGCCAGTTAAGTAAGCTCACTACCTTTTGTAATTATGTCCTCTTCTTGTCCCTATTTCTTCCAACCATTTAAGCTTCTTAGAAATTCATTCATGCTTCTTTTTTCTTGGCTGCTTATGGCCCCAGGTATATAATCATATAATTAGTGCCATGATAATTGAATTCTTAATGGGCTACATTAGTTCTATATACCTACTTTCACCCTTGGAGTTCATACTAATTTCATTTGGCCCTTTCTTTCTTAAATTCGCATAGTCGCTAAAAGCTGCTAGCATTTTAACCAAACTTTAAATTCATAACTAATTCTATAGAACTGCAATTAGGGTGGTTCAAATTCCTGCTCTAAGCTCTTTAAGTCTATTTTAGGTGAAAAATATTACTCAAAGCCAATTCTAGCCACAATTCTAATCCAAACGGCATAAATGACCTATCAAATTAAAGCTAGATATGTCTGCCTTTATTTTGGAAAGTTTCACGCCCATTGGACAACATTCTATTACTAAAACATAGCACATTCAGACTACCGTGTAGAAAAAATCTAATTGGCAGCAAATTCCAGTTTTTGGATTTCAAATCCATTCTTTCTAAAATCATACCAACAACCTATTCCTACATAATTTTGCCCAAGGCATCAATTAGAGACCTCTAAAATAGCAAAATCACACTCCTTCTTCATATTGTTCTGACAAAAAATTAGGACACCAAGCAACAATTTACCAATTCACAATTTATTCACCAAACTAGGTTCATATGCTTCCCAAACATCATATAACCACATGTATATGACCAAAGCATGACGATACCGTAAAAACCCTTACACAACCGAAATTAGGGCAGCAAGAACAAAGCCTAAAATTTCAACCAAACATCACAATATATATGTCAAAAGGAAGCTCTTGCTCACATCTTGCTCTTTCTTAAGCTCTTTTCTTGATCCTCCAATTTTCGCTCTCGCTAGATGACTCAAAAAACCTCCTCTTGAAAAAAACCATAAAAATGAAGCTCTTAAAGAGCAGAACAATGTTTATGAAGAGTATTTGAGCCAAAGAAGTGATTTACAAGGTGAAAATCAAAGTAGAAGACTAACCTTCTTCCATGTTCTTTTTTTCTCTTTCCTTTTCCTTTTTCTTCTTTTCTCTATTTTTTCATGTTTAGGATAACTTTTAAGTGGGTGACGGAGTGAAATATGGTTTGATTAATTAATCTTCAGGAACCTTGAATGCTTTGATGAAAATTAACCTAGGGAAATAAGTAAAAGGTGATATGTCATCATATAGTAGCTTCTTGAAATGTTACCAAGTTACTAATCCAAGTTGGTTTGGTTAACTTGGAGTTATCCTTATCCTTTCTCATTCCTTCTGCTTCTTTTACTTGGCTTAAATTTCTCTTCAAAAAGGGAGAGGAATTGTTAACCAAAGTGTTCTTGAAATCTTGCCTCTTGGTCAAACTATCCAATTTGGAATAATTGGAAGATACTTTGACTTTTCCTCCTTCTCTTCTTTTTTTTTCTTTTGTCTTGGTCAATGGACTTTTATTTGCTTAAATTAAATCCTCTTTCCTTCCTCTAAGTCTTTGACCAAATTGCTCTAATAAAAAGGAAGAAAGATGTTGACCAATTGCCTATTGGTATATAAGTTCAAGTTGACCAAAGTCTTCTTGCAAAGCACTTTGAAACTTTGACCAAACTCTTCTTTCTTCCTTCTTTGCCAGTTTGGAATTTTTATGCATGTAAGAGGAGGTTTCAAATTTCTTTTTATCCTCATGACTACTCTTGCTTTTCAAGAGCAAATCTTAACCCATCATTTTACCTTCCAATTTTAACCTCAAGACCAAGTGGCAATTATCTCTTTTGCTCTTGATTATGGAAATATTATTTCTTGTGTTATTAGTCAATTTAGTTCTCTTTCTTACTTCTTTTTAGACACCATTTTCCTTTTCCTTTGTATCAGAGTTAGGTTTTAAGTCATTCTGACACATCCCAAAGGAATTAGGTACTTTCTTTTAACTAATTCACACTAAAATTCATACTTTAATCTGGGTATGGTTTGGGATTCTGACTAAACTAAACTTAGTAGTCTACTTTATCTAAGCTTATTCTCTAGTTTATAGTCCTAAAATTTGGGGTATTACAGAAACTACAACATATTTGGTTCAAAACAAAGCTTAGACTTACCTCTTCGTGATTGTACAACTGGTTTGGAATTCTGACAACACTCCAGCTAACTAAATGGCACAAAACACATCTAATCAGAAAACTAAGACCATAGAAATAAAGCTCTCAGTTAGTAGAACAACTTTCATAAAGAGCTTATCAGAAGAAAACGACGTTACGATGTCAGAATTGGTTCAAGAACTCTGGGACTTTTACTATTCACTCTCCTTCTCTCCTCTTTCTTTTTCTTTTTAATTTCTCAAATTTTCTCTACCCTTCTTTAGGCTGGTCAAAATGTTCACAAGGGGGAAGGGATGTGCTTGATTTATGCCATGTGTCCTCTTGCTTTAATATATTGGTGCCATGGTGTGACAAGTGTCCAACTTGCATCATCTTGTCTCTCTTTACACATCTTTCTAGGGACTGTTTTAGTCAAGGGAAGAAGGGTCTTATGAATTCTCCTGACTCTCAAGTTTGGTGTTTAGGAAGTGAAGTATACAATTGGCTTAGAGATCGGTGGATTCCTCTGACTCAGAGGCTAGGTGGCACCTTTCTAAAGTGCCAACTTAAAAGTGAACAAGCAAACTCCATCATTGTGGGACACTTGGCACCTTCTTAGCAAGTCAACACAAAAGTTGCATTGTACATTTCATGATGAGAGGACAAGTGTCACTTTCTTATTCAGTCATCACAAAAGTTGTGTCATCAATGCTCAGGTTTTACTCGGGATTATGGCATATATATCGAGGCCTACCAATTGACGCCGTGAGTCCCCAATGTCTCCTCAAGGGCGTCATGTGTCTTATAAGCACTGATAAATTTCCTCTGGCTACTTGCACTCATAATTTATAATCCTAACTTCTTAACATTAGTAAATAATACTGTGTGTGCCTAGAAATCTCTAGAATAGCTCCATAATGATATACATAAAATCTGGTGTTTATTTCATTTAACATATTTACATATACAACTCTAACAGTTAGAAAGTTTGATATATTACAATATCCCATTTTCTTTATTATCACAAAAGTCAAAACAACGATAACTTAAATTCTGACATATTTTTGAAACTAGCATGTTCCCCTATGTATGACAAATTTAAATTCTGTTTACATCCACATTAGAAAAATAAAGGGGAAAAGGGCATAAGTCATTTTTGTAGTTCTCTTACATCTACATCAAACACTTCATTTTCAGATTCAGACTCTAATATACAAAATGACTCAATTATTCAAGCACAAACCTTAATTCAATACTCAATGCATGAGTCTAATGATAGTGAACATATAAAGTACTTACTTCAATCAAGTCATTCTAAATCTGACTTTCATTTTCAAACAATTTTGTGCTAGAATTCCATGAAAAGCCACTTAATCCATTAAACATGTCATAAAGCTCCCAAATCGTTGTGACAATGTCTTTTTCCTATTCTTCAAATGTTGCTTTATAATCTGAGACACAAACAAGTTATGAAGAGTATCTAGCACATTATTATATGCAATGGTTGAGAATGTTCCATTTGGATTATTTCCTTTCATCGTCTCTTCTAATAAAGAATTAATGAATGATTCATCCATTTTGGGCATAAATCGCAAATTGTCATGTATTGATTCATTTTTGTAGTCATTAAAAATTAAATCCTTATCATGTGTGAACATTATGCTATCTATTTTCAATACAGATAAATGATCTAACTATATACCCACTTTTTTTTGGGGCTTTGGTTGCCATAAGTACCAATGTACTTACTTGACAACTAAAGACTAAGAAGTCTCTATCTCTCTGGTTTCATTTTATTCTAATTTTGCATAAATAATACACATAATAAGATATGAAATCTTCATAAACTAGACAAGACAATGTCAATTTGATTCATCTCCTTGATGATGATGCTTAATCTTGTTCTTATGGTTCCAATTCATAGAATTATTTTGCCCAATCTAGATTAACTTTCATGTAATAATCACAAGAGTATATAAGAAACCATGTAATATGATATAGAGAAAATAGTTGATAAGAAAGAATATGAGAACTTCATGTAGAAAACTATGCATCACTATCATTAGTGGGTATAAGCTATTCTCAGACATTAAATCAATATACACATATACAAAGCACTATGTTTTGTTTTGTTCAAATCGGTATATCATTGCTAGAGATGCAACTATAGATGGGATTATCTCTCTAATGTTATTGCTTAGTTGTTAATTATATATGCAGGTCATGGCTTCTCATAGGCATGGAGGCCACCTCTATAATGATAATGTGGTGCTCCCTAATTGATTATATCCATTATATATATACGAGGAGTAAATTAAGAGTTTAGTTCATTTTCTCTTGATTAATTATAAGCGCTGAGTACTATGTTGCTTTGTAAATGGTGATATGTTTACAAACAAAATGTGGACTAGGCACTTCAAGAGCTATAGTGAGTTAATTGATGAAGTTTGCTTCAATTATTATCCTATCTCTTTTTATACTATTATACGTGATTAGTAAGATGAAGATGCAAGTATGACAACAACAACAACAACACAACATTTATCCCTCTAAGTGGGGTCGGCTATATGGATCACACGACGCCATTGTGCTCTATCGAAAACTGTATCTTTAGAATATTATTAATTAAAGATCCCTCTCTATAAGCTTATTGAGCGTTCACTTCAGCCTTTCTCGACCTTGTTTCACAAGAATCCATACTGCTTGATCAACCTTCCTCACCGGAGCACTCAATGGCCTTTGTTAAACAAGTCCAAAACCACCTTAAATGGTTTTCTTCCATTTTTCTTTCAATAGAGGCAACTCCAACTCGTTCCCTTATATGAGTAATACGAATCTTGTCTTTTCTTGTATGACCATGTAAGACCCTGCCTTCCATACCACTTATTATCCATATTAATCAAAGTAGCAATTACGTAGTTCGATGGGCACATAGGAATAGCAAAAATATGCTGATATTATTGAAACAATATTGCTTAATTATATTATAGGGGTTCCCCATAAGGGCTCATACATAATAATTACAGATCTTAAAATAATAAACGGTCTTCAGATAACCAACATCTCCTTTTGTGCTCGTCCGGAACCTTCTGTTACTTGTCATTACGAATCTACCCTCAGAACTGTTGTCTACTACTAGAAACATTTTTCCATTTATGGAAAGTGTGAGATTCAAAGAATCTCAATAGTAACATACAATAAGACATATATGATGTGAAAATAAAAATTCTATACACCATGTTATATGAAATGATAGAATATTGTGTGCATTGCACAGCAACACTGCCTCCAGTGAAGCAAATCAAACAACATTTACCCTTAACTTTAATAAATTTCAGATTTGCATACAATTTTTAAAGAGTCATGAACACATACATCCCCATACAATTTTCCCTTTTAAATCCAATATAATCATCAAAACCATGAAATTCCAACTCTAACCCTCCCAAATAGGTTTGGCCGAAATATTATAATTATGAGGGAAAATGATGTTTTCTTGATTTGAATCCATTAATCACCTTTCTTTAACCCTAATCACATGTTTAATCACTTAAACACCTTTTAAACATGATTAATGGAAAATTGGGCAGCACCACCTATTAGGGTTTGAGCTTCCCCAATTACAAAATCATCAAAACCAAGCCAACAATAACAATAATCACAACCACAACAACATATTAATCAAGAGAATTAGGGTTCATAAGCTTACCTCTTGCTTGTCTTGCTTTCTCTCTCTAGACGCCATTTCCTTTATCTCTTCCCTCTTAGATTTTGCTTGCAAACCATGGATATCAAGAAGTAGAGGAGGTTAGAAGAGGTTATAAGTTGATTAGGAGGCATAAACATTTGATTTCAAGCTTCTTACCTTGGATTTGTGCCTCTTGAACCCTAGCTCTTCCTCTTTTTCTTCAAGCTCTTTTCTCTCTCTATTTTTCCTGCTTCAACCGAAATATGGAGCCAAGAAAGAGATAAAAGCCCACTTATAATATCTTCATCCACCTCCCTTCTTTATTATATTTTATTGCCTAATAAACACATGCTTATTTGTTTTAATTATCATCAAATTTTCCTTGGTCATTTTACTGGGCTGAAAATGAATGTTGGGAGGGAGTAATAATGTTTCTTCAATTATAACATTTATCCTCTTCCATATAAATTTAATTAGAATTGCAACATTTGACTTTCTTATGATCACTTTTTTTGTATTTTGATGATATACCAAAAATTACTCCAAATGGGATATTTATTCAATTTATTATCTTTCCCCCTTCCTTGTTTTGACATAAATGACCAAATAAATTGGGGAAAATAATTGCCTCTTGGTTTTTATGGAAAATTACCATTTTTCCGTTATGTTTGTGATTTTAGCACAAGCTGACAGAATTTTCATCAAACTTTGAAAATTCATATCTAACAGGACATATTGTATAGATGTCTAATTAGTATGGTTACAAACGCTATGTGACCCTTATTAAGTCTATTTTTAGAGAAAAATATTTCATTTAGCCAATTGGAAGCTCATAATCCCCAAAATTTTCTTTTTTGGAAGCTGACACAAAAACTTTCCAGTTTTACTAGAATGACTTCAAAAAGACAACTCTTTATATACTACTTCAAATGACTTATATGACTTGTCAAATTAAAGATTGATAAGTCTACTATTTTTCTACAAAATTTCACATTCATTGGACACCATTTGGTTATCCAAAAACACATGACAATCTCAATGCCATGTTGGAAAACACACTGACAGTAAATTATAACTTTGCGAGTTGTTCTAATGATCTAAAATTCATAACTAGGGGCCAGTAGTCCACCTAATTCAGGTTTATTCTCCAGTCTCTAATCCCAAAATTCAGGATATTACAATCCCCCCCCATTCAATAAATTTCATCCTCAAAATTTGAACATCTACAACTCAGGTATTCTTCAAGAAATTCAGTCTATCCTTCTCATGTGCAAACTCATAAACTATGCATCATAAATTATTTGTCTGTCGACATTCAGGATTAATTATATTATAATTCCTATTAACTGTATTGTGTATACTATTTAGTATAATACAATATATTTGTCAAGTCTTACTGCCTAAGGACATTACCCAATGCAAACATGCACATCTGGTCTTACTGCCTTTATCACTATTTGGCATAACTGTGATTACATAGGAATATGCTGACCTGAAGACATACTAGTGACATAGGTCTTAGATCTCAGGACACACTGTCCACTAGTTTCTCTAGGCCTCACTGCCTTATCGAGATGCTACTTGGGCTTACTGCCAACATGTCTACCTGTTCGGTATTCAGGATCAAATGACTATTTGATCATTACTTGTCATACTATATGCACTGCTCATTGGGTGTATTGTTCACTGAGTGGGTAATTAATTCCATAAGGTTACACTATCGAGAGTGATTCGCTGCCACCATTACACCTTACTACACTAGGGCTCATCCCAATCTTTGTTTACATGTGTCATGACGAACCACATTAGTTGTGCGATTATTGACCATAACGGTCGTATTACTGCTCACTACACCGCCATAGCACATATGTTTTATGCCTTGCCTCTCAACTGCAAGCAACCAATGCGGAACAACAAGCCTAGCCATGTCGGGGTGAACAACCCGATCATAGATTGATTAGTCACATCTTGAACATGATCTGAGGGGCTGCTTTTCTACTCAAGGCAAATCACTCTATGCCATACAGGCTATGTCATGGTTGACCACATGGGTATAATTATGACTTAAGGTCTTAGGGCCTTTGGACACACAGGTCCACTACAACATTTCTAGCATGTAGGATCTTTTATCCTAGTGTCTCTAACCCAACTTTTAGGTTCATCATGAAATCTATAACCTCAATATCACACATATTAGGAATCATTTTCCTCAATTGCACCCAATATGCATGCTAAAATTGTGATCAATAATGCCTATTCTAACCTTTCACGATTTTTTAGTATCATCCTCAAAATATTACTAAATGTTCAACACTATCTATAAGGTTCAAACTTCCATCATAGAACAGAACCATCATGCAACTAATTCACATTTTAACCTAAGCACTATTTTAGCTTATATCAGGTTCAAGCTATCCTTAACCTTCAGTACTATCATATCAGATCCTTTAGGATTGAGATACGGCATAATCATCACTAATCATACGGCACCGTATATCATATCTACATTCCTTTAACACTATGGTGTTACTAATGATCATCATTAGCATGAAGAAAGCTCAAAACATTTACTACACCTCAAGTTTCCCATTACCTTATCAAAATGAACTGTTCTGGGCAGTACTCACTATAACAGAAATGTTCTGAATTAAAATCAATACTTACATAACCATCATCTCCATACTTCTAAGCATTCATAAATCATCTAACTAAAATGATTATTAGCCATGCATAAATCTCAAGGCAATCACTATTTCTCAAGTTTCCATAACCCTATCAACTTAACTTCCCAGGGGGTCACCCATCCTCAGATTTCCCCTGGTTGAGCACGCTTAACTTTTGTGTGCTTGTGCCAAAAGGCATATACCAGCTCTATCTGCTCCTAACCACTGGTACCCTGAGACTACCCTTATCTCAAAAATCATGACCACTATCTCCAAGCCTTAAAGTACTATATATGGATTGAATATCAGTGCCAATACATGTACTTGGTCACATACTTTGTGATATGCTTCCTAAAAGCCATAAAGCTATCATTCGGACTTGCTCCCTCGGTGTCCGTGAAATACTTATACTACCCTCAATCTGGTATTATGATACTAACTATCCTTCGATTATTTTTCTGTTTCTCCACGCTTATCTATTCCTTTTAGGGGCTTAACTATGAACTAGCCGAAGTAATTCACTTCGTTGTTCCTGTGACTGTATAACCAAGCATATCATTATACTATCCTATTACCAGAACTGCACGCACTATAGTTAAAAGCACTGCTCTGATACAAAAAATGTAAGACCTTGTCTTACATATAACTTATTATTGATATTAATTAAATTAGCAATTGAGCAGTTTGGTAGGCACATAGGAATAGTAAAAATATAATGATATTATTGAAATGATATTGCTTGATTATATTACAGGAGTTCCCCATAAGGGTTCGTACATAATAATTACAGACCTTAAAACAACAAAAGGTCTTCAGATAACCTCCATCTCTTCTTGTGCTTGTCCAAAACCTTCTGTTGTAGCTAATTATGAATCTACCCTTTAAGTCGTTGTCTGTTGCTAAAAACTTTTTTTCTTTTATGGAAAAGGTGATATTTAAAGAATTTCAATAGTAACATACAATCAAATATATGCGATGTGAAAATAAATATGCCATGCACCATGTTATGTGAAATGATAGAATGTGTGTGCATATAGTCCAAGGCTAAACCACTGTTTGAAACCCGATCTTAACTATGCTCCTTCGTTAGGACTTATACCGCAACCAAGCTAATATGTGTGTCCAAGACATTATGATCATGTTACAGAAGATGATATACACAAACATAAAATAATCACATAGTGCATGAAAGAAAGAGGTACTACCTAGAATTGCCTTTTCCTGTTATAGTTGTCTGTTCAATACATTTAATCCGGCACAAGCTATTGCAAATTCTTGTAAAATTAAAGTTACAAGTAACTAGTTATTACTTAAACTATTACTACCTTTAATCACAGTTTGTTGGTTATCTGCCACAGTTTCAACAATTTCTGCACAACACAACTCTGCACAGTGCAATTTCACTGTTTTTCAAAAAACTAGTAGATTTTCGGTCGACTTTGAAAAATTATAATTAATTATAGGGAATTCAAAATTGACTGGTTCCAAAGGCTATGTAAAGCTATTCAAACGTACTTGTATGGAAAATTGCCTAAATATGACCATTATCATCACATTTTTCCCAAAATTTTGTCAAACCTCCCCTATTCCAGATGTCCTTCCAGAAACAAGGCTCAATTTTGAAAAATCATATCTTTTAATCTACACATCCAAAAATCATGTTCTACCCACCAAATTAAATCTCTACATCTCTACTTTAATCCTGTAAAGTTTCATAGTTTTTTGACCAGATTTGCTAATGAAAATTCATTTCACAACAACACTGCCTCCAGTGAAGCAAATCAAATACCATTTACCCTTAACTTCAATAAATTCCACATTTGTATACAAAATTCAAAAAGTCATGAACACATACATCCGTAAACAATTCTCCCTTCTAAATCCAATGGAATAATCAAAACCACAAAATTTCATCTCTAACTCTCCCATACAGGTCTAGCCGAATTATTAGAATTGTGAGGGAAAATGATGTTTTCTTGATTTCAATCAATTAATCACCTTTCTTTCACCTCTAATGACATGTTTAATAACCTAAACACCTTTTAAACATGATTAATAGAAAATTGGGCAGCACCTCACCTTAGGGTTTGATCTTCCTCAATTACAAAATCATCAAAACCAAGCCAACACAACAACAATGGCCACCACAACGTCATTTAATCAGGAGGATTAGGGTTCTTTAGCTTATCTCTTGCTTCTCTCACCTTCTCTCTCTAGGCGCAATTTCCTCTCTCTCTTCCCTCTTGGATTTTGCTTGCTAACTAAGAATTTCAAGAAGAATAGAAGGTTAAGAGAGGTTCTAAGTGGATTAGGATGGATAAACATTTGATTTCAAGCTTCTTATCTTAGATTTATGCCTCTTGAACCCTAGCTCTTCCTCTTGTTCTTTAAGCTTTTCAAGCTCTTCTCTCTCTCTATTTCTCTTGCTTCTACCAAAATATGGAGCCAAGAAAGAGATAAAAGCACTCTTATAATATCTTCACCCACCTCCCTTCTTTATTATATTTTATTGCCTTATAAACACATGCTCATTTGTTTTAATTATCATCATATTTTCCTTGGCCATTTTACTTGGCAAAAAATGAATGTTGGGAGGGAGTATTATTTATTCAATTATCACATTTATCCTCTTTCTATGTAAATTTGATTAGAATTGCAAATATCTATTTTTGACCAAAAAATGGCCAAATAAATTGGGGAAAATAATTGCCCCTTGCTTTTTATGGCAAATTACCATTTTCCCCTTACATTTTGTGATTTTTGCACAAGTTGACAGAATTTTCATCAAAGTTAAAAAATTCATATTTAATTTTACAGATGTCCAGTATGGTTTTAAAGGCTATATGACTCTTATTAAGTCTATTTTTAGAAAAAAAAATATCTTTTAGTCAACTGGAAGCTCATAATTCCTAGAATTTTCATTTTTATATGTTGTCATAGAACTTGCCAGTTTCACTAGACTAACTTCAAAAATACATAACTCTTTATGTACAGCTTCAAATGACTTATATGACATCTCAAATTAAATCTTGATAAATATACTTTTATTCTGAAAAATTTCACATTCATTAGACATCATTTGATTATCCAAAAAAACATGACAATCTCACTGCTCCACAGGAAAACACACTGGTAGCAAATTGTAACCTTACGAGTTGCTCCAATGATACGAAATTCATAACCAGGGGCTAGTAGTCCACCTGATTCAAGCTTATTCAAAAAGTGTCTAATCCAAAAATTTAGGATATTAAAAACCACACATCTATCTTAACATCCTTATCTCAACTACCCTCATTTTATGCTCATATTGTCCCTTTAAAGCCTAACACTCACTACTATATAGCATTGCTGGTCTTATAGCTATGCAATAAAGATTCCCTTTTACCTTATTAGGTACTTTCTAATCACAAATAACTCCAATAGTTTTTCTCCATTTATACCATCTATCTTGAATTTTGTGATTAACATCTCCATCAATTTCACCATATTGTTGTATAATTGATCCCAATGTCTAAATTTTATCTCTTATGGAGTGACTTGCCCCCCAATTTTGTTAGTGCAAGCATTTCACCCAAGAAGGGTGGTGAAAATAAAATTTTAATGAAAAATAACAATTTAAATGGAATTAAATAAAACAAAACTAAAGTTAAGATTTGGATATATATCACCGAAGTGTACACCGAGGATTTATAATATCTCAACTTAACTAACCCACGTCTAAATAACCATAGAGATTGAATCCTAGACTGTCCCTCAAATATGGCAGATCAATATAAACTATAGGGCACATAGGCTTAGTTGAAAACAAGTCCTTGTACCTCTTCTTTTCATCTGCTTGTTGGAGAGGTTGTAGTTAAAATCAGCAAGAGGTCTAGCTACTTCTTCTTATATCAAAGTCCTTTATGGTTCTGGTACACTTCCTTATGATTGAACCTGAGGTGTTTTGGCAGGCCCTGCTTCAATATTTTAAACAATGCCCTTAATCACATTCCTCAATATTCTGTCAAGGCTTTCACTCTAGGTGGAAGGATGATGTGAAGATATGCTTGTTATATCTTTGTCATTGTTCAATGAAATGGTAGTATTAGATATAGATCTAGTCTCCAATGGTTCTTTGATCATAATGCCCTTAGCCCGAGAAGGCGCTTTAAAGGGGTCATCAACTACCTTAGCCTTGAATTTCTTTGGCATTTTCTGACTTGGAGACTTCTTGGATGGGCGTTTGGAAGGTGGAGGAGCATCACCTTTCCTAACATTTGCTTGCTTGGTCCTCATTTGATAATTTAAAAGACTGACGAAGGTTAGATTTTCTAGGGAATTTGGAGGATTCAGAAGTTGTAATGTTGAAATGGAGTGCTTCTTATAGGGTTTTGATCGCAGATTGAAGGCAAAGGTAATGAAAGACATTTGTATACGGAGTAGAAACAGAGTAGTATTCAAATAATGAGCAGAGAGTGAGTTTCGTTCCTTAATACTGAGACCTAGATAATTTGAATAAGTTCATGAATATTCGAATAGTAATGAACATATTCGAATATACAATGAAAAAGTGTATGTACCTGTATTCAGATAGGATTCAGTTATTCAAAATAGCTTTGTCCCCTGCTCCCTTATGTATTCAAATAATTGATGGTGTATTCGAATAATCTTCTTTGATTTGATAACTTGGTTATTTGAATACTGTTTATTGTATTTGAATAGTTTCTCCAGTTTCTTTGGACAGCTGCTTGTTCTATTCTAATAAGGAAACCATTATTTGAATAGTCTTCTATCTTTGGTTCTATATACTATTTGAATAGTTGGTTTGATATTTCAATAGACTTCCCTTCATATGTACACAAGTGAAGTATTAAAACAAGTTAATTTATTTGAATAGTGATTTCTTTATTCAAATACAATCTTTGTAACTTTTGCTTTGCATGAATTTTTATTCGAATATGTTATTGGTTATTCAAATAGTCTTCTTGAAATGTTAATTGAGTTTATTCGAATATAGGATTCCTTATTCAAAAAATTTTTTTGAAACAATTATTATTCGAATAGTTCTTAATGTGTTTGAATAGTTTTACTCAAAAAAGTGTTATTCCTTTTTGGATAACTTGTATTGTATTCGAATAGTTTTTAAGTAAAATTTTGAAACCTTGTTTACAGTCTTCTATTATTCAAATAACATTTTGTTATTTGAATAGGTTTCTTGAAAATGTTCTTTTTATTCAAATAATGAGTATGCTATTTGAATACCTTCTTTGAAAAATTTGTTTTTGTATTCGAATAGGTTTTTCTATGCTTTGTGAAAGCTCTATTATTCGAATAACCTTCCTATTATTCAAATAATATTTTTTTATAAAAACATGCTTTAGTATTTGAATAGAAGCTTTGGTATTCAAATAAAATTTCAAATACTTTTTTAAGATTTTAAAGTTTATTCGAATAGACTTGCTTTATTTGAATAATATTTTTGTAAAAGCTCTCTTTTGTATTTGAATAATGAATCATTTATTCAAATAGTTTCTAAAATACTTTCTATTATTTGAACAAATTGCTGTCTATTCGAATAAAGTCTTTGCAAAACCTTTCTTTTGTATTCGAATAGTAAACCTGTTATTCGAATAGTTTTCAATAAACAGATTAAGGCAACAACATTTATATTCAAATAAATATCTTGTATTCAAATAGACTCCTTTTAAAAACTTATCTAAGTATTTGAATATAGTGGTTAGTATTCAAATAAAACTTCTTTTGTCAAAGCATCCTTTTTATGGATAATCTTGCAAAACACATATCTAGATACTCTGATGCTAAAGTCAATAACTTTTACCATCAAAACATAATTAAATGAAATAAGAATATATCAGCCAATTGCATATGTGTTGGGATAAATACAACTTTGACATCTTTCTTTTGGATATGATCTCTGATGAAATAATGTCTCATATCAATATGCTTAGTTCTTGAATATTGTACTGGATTCTTGGTCAAACTAATGGTGCTAGTGTGGTCACAGTAGATAGTAATTTCTTTGACATCAATGCCAAGATCTTGTAATTACTGCTTCAACCATAACACTTATGTAATGTCCTTACATTCTATAATTGATTTGATGAGTTTTACACAACAAATTTGAACCACTCATTGCTATTCATTTGTAAAAACTCTTTCAATTCCTAACCTCAAGATAGGATTTGAGCTAGTAGTTGAATGGGTCTTTCTGATTATTTCAAAATCTTGAAAAAGCATCTTATATCAGTTCACAAATTCATTATTATTCATCATTCTCATCTCTATTCAACTCAATCAGAGTAATTCACTGCTCATTTCTTTGTTCATACTTAACTCATTCATATAGCCTTGAGTACATACATTCATGGCATATTTATACAACAATGAAAACATGCAATAATTTATACATGACAAACATTCACGTATAATTCTTCATTGGCTATCACCATTCTTTCTTGCATATCTTCATGCACTCTTCTCTTGTACTTATCATACCTATATGGTTGGGTAAAGAAGAGTGAGATTCAAGAGAATCTCAGTAGCAAATAATGCAAACTATGCATGCAAGATAATGCTTAGTATATGACATGCTTGCTTACATAAATTCATGCTAACATAATGACATTTGCATGCTCAATGTTTTACAATACACTCATGGCCATAGCATAAGTACAGATAGAGCTTCAATCATTTACATATGTTCCATACAATTCATTAAAGTAATAACGCATATCATCACACAAGCATTCACATATCAAGTACATGTAAGTCAGGAGAGTGTAACTACCTCTTGTCTTCATGTCCTTCTCTTGTACCTTTTCTTCCAACTATTGTAGCTTATTGGAAGTTCTTTCATTTCTTTTTCCTTGACCTCTCATGACCCTAGATACCTAATCACATCGTAGAGAGATGATAAAGAATCACTAGAAGTGTATATCAGTGTCCAAGAAGTTAGGGAGCCTAAACAATTTGACACTTCTTGAAAAAATATGAAATGTTGAAAGTTGGGGTCTTGGTTGTGGCCAAGGAATCCTTTGGCCAAGGCCAAAATGGTCCAGAAACATTTGGGCTGCGGCCAAGAAACCCTCTATTTTTTAGATCAACTTCCAAAAATCATAACTTAATATATAAAAATTGAAATGGCGTGGTTCAAAGTTTTGTTCCAAGCTCTCTAAGTCCTCTATATAGGAAAAATATTATCCACTGCCATCTACAACTACAGAAATTTAGAATTTCATGAATCCACACATTGTTCTAGAATCAATTCCTGTCTCAACTTCAAAAGTTAACAATTAATATCTCTCAATATACAAACCATTATTGAGCTTATTATTATCAAATTAAAGCTTAGCAAATATACTATTATTCTACAAAGTTTTATGGTCATTGGATAAGATTTGATCATTCAAAAACTCGTTATAAGTAGACTGCCTCTAGAAAAATGAAATTTGGCAGTACTACTATTTGAACTTCAATCTTTGGGTTTTCAATCCAACCCTTCTAAAATCATGTTCACAGTCTATCGCCATACAAAATCGTGTGTAGAATCCATTTCTAACTTCAACAACACCAAAATCACAAAGCTTTAGCCTCTGACTAAAACATGAACAGTACCCAATTTTGCCAAAATCACCAAAACATAACTTTGTCCTACAACTTGGTATAATATCATCATAAATCATCATTTAACCATGAACACATGATTAAACCTCAAAAATACCCCTGACTGAAACATGAACAGCACCTTACTCTCATGAAAACTCATTCAAACAACAAACCAATCGGTTCAAAATGAAGGCTATGCTTACCTCTATGCGTTTCCGTAATTGGTTCAGAAATCTATCAGTACTTCGCACTAGTAGAAAAATGACTTTTTAGATCGGTTAAAAATGAATTTTTAGACCGGTTCTGTATTAGGTCTTGATACAGCAGGTCTAAAAAGTCTATTATTTTTTAGACCGGTTGTTATAACCGGTCTTAAAAGTCACACTTTTAAGACCGGTCGTACCCACAACCAGTCTTAAATGTCTAACATTTAAGACCGGTTGTGGGTACGACCGGTCTTAAAAGTCACTTAATAGAAGGAGCGTTTTAAAAAAAAAGAAGTTTTAAGACCGGTTGTGGTCACAACCGGTCTTAAAAAGTACTTTAAGACCGGTTGTGACCACAACCGGTCTTAAAATGTGAGACTTTTAAGACCTCACAACCGGTCTTAAAATGTGAGACTTTTAAGACCGGTTGTGCCCCACAACCGGTCTTAAAAGTCTCACATTTAAGATCGGTTGTTCCCACAACCGGTCTTAAATTACTTTTTAAGACCGGTTGTGACCACAACCGGTCTTAAAACTTCTTTTTTTTAAAAAAAAAATGCCCCTTTTATTATATGTACACGCACAGAATGCTCAAATTTTAAACAGCAGTACATAATAACAATCACTTTTGAATTGCAGAATTCAAAAGCACCAGTTTATAGCAACAACAAATTAATGTTCATACAAGCAGCCAGTAAAGTCAGTTATTGATGATTCATTTGCAATTAGACAGTAAGGATGACCAAATGACAGGAGTAAAACAAAAGCAATGAACATATATGCAAAAGCTGCTTCATCTGCCAAGCCCTTCTTCTTTCCCTTTGACGAATATGAAGAATCCATAATCCCTGCATATATCACCAATTCACTCATCACTTCATTCATTACGCATCAAAATTAGAACATGTTAATTAACTTTACTTATTTCTTAAATGTGGATCTACGTGCTCATTATATTCCCTAATCCATCTCTCTCTCTCCCACTTTTACATGATATTTAAGCCAAAACAATGCATTATATTTAGGACAATTAAAAGAAAACACTAATCAATAATATATATTGATGGATATATTGTGATTGAGATCATCATCATACGCATCTGTGGACTCCTAATTTACTATTCTATCCCATTAAGCAAAGATCAAAAGTTGAAACAACTTGGCTTCCCTATAAACTGCATCTCAGTGTACAAACTAACGATTACACTATTATGATTATTGGAATCAATTATATTTATATGTATTTATTGAGTTCTCATAATTTGGGTTTGAAGCTACATATCATATAAGCCATGAAATTGAGAATGAAATCTCTAGGGATCATTATTATGTCTGTGCTATCATTCACATTTTTACAAGCCGAAGCCAAAGCGCAGCATGAAAAGGTAGAAGTTGATTTGATCAACATTCAAGGAATTTTATGTTATATCGTATGTATTTTTACATCTTAATCTTAACTTTTAATATGTTTTTATCAAAACATTTGATCTTATACATTGGATATGTCTCTTTCTTTATGCTGCAAAGTAAAGAAACTGATTGGCGGATTGACATGACACAGTTGAGATGTTAAAGAAGACGACTAATCACACAGTTGAGATGTTAGAAATAGGAGACATGAGCCTAAACAGAGGAGATGAATACTAATTGGACTCATTTTGGCAACTAGTCATCCCATTTGTGTTTAGCTTGCTCAAATTACTCAGAAGGATAAAAAACTCCTTAATTTAACTATGACAGGATGAAAATTGTTCATGCTGTAAGTAATCTGAATTGTGGTGATATTCCTAAATCCTCACATACTATTCCATTTCCCCAAATACTCATGGGATAAAACTCACCTGAAGTTGGCCCCATAACATATTTCTTAGTTCAGCTACAGTGTAAATAATGTACAATGTAACATTGGATTCAAAAACTCACTATTTTTGTAATAGCTCATGGATGAATTCAGCACAACATGTGCGAATGAAATCAATATCTTCTTCAGGAAAGGGATCGGCAAGATCAAACATCTGTAACACCAAAACCAGACGAAACATTGACATAGTAACTTAAAAACAATAAAGTAAAACAAAAGTTCTGAAATATAAATTTACCTCTTGAGTAAAATCAGTCGTGCCTAGAGTGATAATATTGTAAATGTGTCTTAAAACATAAAAACCACATAAGTTGGACCCCTTTTGTTGCCGACGGCTCTGAGAAAAAACATGATATCATTAAAACAAATATAAAGGCATGTCTTATTACATTCTTTAAACAAATGTTAATCCATATGTACTAACCTTTGGCATGATCCATGTAGGGTCCTTTAAATCACGAACATGCTTACCACAAGCACTGTGTAGGAATGTCCGCATAGACCTATGATCATCACAATAACAAAGGTTATTGGTTTTACACAAATTCCATAAACTTTGCATACAAAAGGTAAGAATGCAAGAAAACTAATGAATTAATGGTCTTTTTCAAATCATTCCCTGGTTTGAAGTGGAGGGAACATAAGAGGATGACAGTGTAACTACTCTTGCATAGAAGAAGCAACTGCCAATGATCACTGAAAAAAACAGAAGAATATTAATAAGCAAACATAAAACATTATATAAATTATAAAATATCAATTTGTTTCTTACCTATGCACATATGGAGCCAAGAAACACTCGGTTCCAGTTTCACTAAGCCTCTGTGACAAGTATGTATGTCTAGTAGCAGCAGTGGTCCCTTTCTCTTGGATGTGATGGGGGCATAAGAATCCAAATTGTTCGCTTTTGCCAGAGGAGACCAACCTACGATGCATGTACCTACAATAACGCAAGCACATAAATAAAAGGTAAACGGTGAAACTTTTAAAATATTTACTTTGAATTGCAGAAGCTACTTACATTAAGAACAGTTGGACAATCCCAATCAAAAGATTTTGTCCAGGAGCTACCAGGGACATCAAATCATCCCTCTCAAGATAGCATGTCACTCCTGACTGTCCAACAACTGAATCCGTAGGCCACTCTCTTGTTTTGAAGGATGTATCATATGCCATCAGAATCACTTGCTGCATGATATTCAATGGAGGCTGTGAAACTTCTTGCTGAGTGAAGGGAGCTGGACTTGGTGGGGCTTTGATCGGACTTGGTGGTGGGCCTTTGATCGGACTATCATCGGCTCGACCAGAAACAAGGTTCGTTGGCCACAAGATGAATGTGCCCAAGACATCGCTAACGACCTTGAATTCATCAGAAGGGATAGGGACAGGTGCATCCGCAATAATCACCTTGTCAACTAACACCCGGACTTGATCACCTTCCATTTGTCGGTGGTGGATAGTTGATCCCAGGTTATGCACACTACCCCGTACAACTAACCGTCTCAGAGGATCCTCGACAAAAAGATCACAAAGCCCAGTAATTTGCGGGTTAGGACCCTCTGATGACTGCCCGATGTTGCAACAACTACCTTTAGTGCTCTGCTTATTAGGATCAATCGATTGTGGCTGGGGAGCACTGGTATCTTGTCTTGAGCTCATAAACACTATCATTTCCTCTTTCATCTTGCTCAACCGGGTCTCTAAAAGTGCATCAAAAGATGCTTTAGCCTCGGCCTTTGCTTCTGCTCTTGCAATGGCCAACATAGTCTCCAATTCCTCCCTAGTCACGATGTTTGAGGAATAGTGTACTGGGGCTCCAAAGTAATCCCGTATCCCTACCCCTCCTCCAACTCCCCTGACACGGCCTGGATGCTCGTGTTTGCCAGTAGCAACTGTGAGGATGTCATTCCTGCCCTCTGACTTAAAAGAGCCCTCAGCTTGTTGTTTTCTAAGTTCATCCTGTAACATAATACAAAATAACAAACGTAAGTAATAATGTACGTTTCTTATGTAATTAATTACAATAACGATATATACTTACAATTCTTTCATCAACTATACGAGATTGTTCACTCGTATAAGTCCCACTCCTCTTTTGGTGGGCAAATTGCCATTTTTCTTCTCGACGAACCGGAGATGGCGGAGAAAGAAGAACAGAAGGATCGGATTGAGATGCTTCTTCCAATCTCTTCCGTTTGGCCGCTAACAAGTCTCTTTCAGCCTTTGCATAACCCCTACGAGACATTGTATGAGGGCAATCATTCTTTCTACCACTCTCTTGTGCTTTTTGCCTTTTTGCCTGCGAATAAGAAATGATACAAAAGGAAAGTGTTATAATCAATTAAGATAATTGCTAAGTAAATCAAATAAAAAATAAGTCAACTAACCAAAGATTCAGGAGTAGTCCGAAGCCTAACAAATTCTTGCCAAGTCGCTTGATCAAGAAATGTATACGTGCTGCACGGATTAGGACGAGGCTGACCATCTTGCACCTCAATATGAATGTAATTGTTGGTTAGACTTGTCTTAAACTTGCTCCAGCGCTCATAACAATACGTCATCGTCTTGTTGTACAAGATCTCACTCTGAGGAATGTCGTAGGTGAGCTGAAATGCATGCATTGAAGGAGTAAGTGACAAATGAAGTGACATTTGATAATAATTAATTACATACAGAAGAGAATTGTATACCTGAATAGTGTCCCAAATATACTGCTTCACCTTTGGATCGACATTTCTCCACTCCTCTATCAAGATGCTCGGCTTGTTACGTGCAAAGAGGCCAACGAAACTCCTATATCGTTGTGCATTAGGCCCGATTGGTTTCCAATGTCTATCAAACTCAATCGGTATCTTTTGGCCTGCACTCCGACTGAGGGAAACATCTGTCAACCGTGTGGCATGTCTACCCCTCCGTACAGACTGGCTACTGCGCTCACTACGACCCTGGCTCGGAGCATTGCTAAGCTCACCCTGGTTAACACTAGCTGGCTGACTCAGAGGTGGAGGAGGTGGCTGATCCTCTGCACTAGGACGCTGGGGATCCGTCATTTTCCTGTAACGACAATAAAGAAAGATAAATCCTAAGCTATGACATGTGAAGACTATATCGATAAAATAACTAAACATATTCTTCAGATAATAATCATAATCATAATTACTTTAGTTAGTTAAGGTCAAAGTAGTATCATAAAGAGATATCCTCCCATATTCCCTCGTGATGATCATTTCTTGTGCCGTGCGCATTATCTGCTTCATCTTCTTCGTTCAGTTCTGGTAGACCCCTGGAAAAAGAAGGATTCTCAAGAAGATCATAATTTGAGTGACTTTTCTCGTCAATATCAACGACCCTTTTTCCTTGGAGAGCTACAGACCACATTTTATTTGCCTGATCAATGATATAGAACACTTGTTGCACCTGATCTGCCATAATGAAAGGTTCATCTCCAAAACTTCTACTATTCAAATCTACTAATGTAAATCCTAACCTATCGATCTTCACACCATTATTGACATCAACCCACTTGCATTTGAAAATGGGAAATCTAATTTTAACATAGTCAACCACCCAAATCTCTTCAATCACCCCATAATAAGGTATGGCAGCCAATATAGGGTTCTTATCTTTCGAACTAGAGAAGTGCATAGATTCAGCCACTAATACAACACCACTGTTCTGGACGGTGCTCTTATCATCTACGGACTTCGTGTAAAAGGTATAACCATTGATCACAAATGAAGTCCAACTTATGACATCAACTTCAGGACCACGTGCTAACCAATTTATTGTATCAGAAACACATTCTTCTCCGTCAACCTTTTGTTTGAACCAATGTGCGAAAGTTCTGTTATGCTTCCTGATTAACCTTTGTTCGCTCATTCGACTATTTTGTTTCCGTACAATTTCTTTATGGGCATTCATGTAATATTGAACTTCATCAACATTGTTCAAGATGTACAGGTGGACTTGTTGCAATTCATCAGCATCTATGCTCTTTACTGTTGCCCCGCGTCTACCCCCTTCTTGATCATGACGCTTAGGAAGGCCAATATGTCGTACATTTGACAAATACTGTTGACAAAATTCCATAGCTTCTTCAGAAACATATTTTTGAACAATAGATGCTTCAGGCCGATTGGGGTTCTTCACATACCCTTTTAGTATTTTCATAGTTCTTTCGATCGGGTACATCCACCGGAAATAGATAGGGCCACACAACTTTATCTCCCTCACTAGATGAACAACCAAGTGTACCATGATATCAAAAAAGGACGGAAGAAAAAGCTTCTCAAGCTGGCATAAGATAATGTATCCTTCATTTTCCAATTCCTCCAATCTTTCCGTGTCAATAACTTTACAACAAATGGCATTGAAGAAGAAACAAAGTCTAGTCAATATGTGTTGAAGATCATATTCGGCAATGCCTCGAATAGCTACTGGGAGTAGTTGTTGCATTAAGACATGACAATCATGAGACTTTAGCCCTATTAACTTCAAGTCTTTCATCGATACAAGCTTTTTAAAATTTGAACAATACCCTGAGGGAACTTTAGCGCCATGTAAACACTCACAAAAGCTTCTTTTCTAAACCTTAGACAAAGTATGAGCAGCTGGAGGACAAAATGTTCTATTACCGTATGGCCTTGGATGTAAATCTTCTCGTATTCCCATTTCTTGTAAGTCTAATCTTGCCTTCACGCCATCCTTAGAACTTCCCTGTATGTTGAGCAGTGTCCCAACAATACTATCACATACGTTCTTCTCCACATGCATGAAATCAATACAGTGTCTGACATCAAGATTGCCCCAATATGGAAGATCGAAGAAGACAGACCTTTTTTTCCATATATTTTTCTCATTTCTACTCTTTGATGACTTACCAAACATAGTATTGATATTTTTCACCTTTTCATAAATTTTCTCCCCAGTCAATGCCTCTGGAGCATCTTCAAACTCTTGGCCACCGAAAAAAGCTTTTTTTAATCTACGATAAGGGTGGCTTCGTATTAGAAATCGCCTATGCCCAAGGTAAACCGTCTTTCTTCCATGTTGAAGTTGATGGTAGCATGTGCCTTCTTCACATATCGGACAAGCTTTGTGGCCTTTAACGCTATATCCTGACAAGTTCCCATATGCAGGGAAGTCATTTATAGTATAAAAGATCATTGCTCGCATATTAAAAGTCTCCTTCTTGTTCGCATCAAAAACATCGACACCTTTATCCCACAACTCTTTCAAGTCTTCGATCAAGGGTTCTAGGTAAACATCTATGTCATTTCCGGGTTGCTTTGGTCCCAAAATCAACATAGACAACATAATGTGCTTTCGTTTCATACATAACAAAGGAGATAAGTTGTAAATTACCAACAGAACAGGCCATGAACTATGTATACTGCTTAAGCTACCATAAGGATTCATACCATCTGTGCTAAGCCCAAGCCTCAGATTCCTAGGTTCTTCACTGAAGATAGGAAATAATTGATCGATTTTTTTCCATTGAGAAGAATCAGCTGGATGTCGCAGCTTTCCATCAGAAATCCGCTAATCTGCATGCCATCTCAAATTTTTGGCATCAATTTCATTAGCAAACAGGCGCTTGAACCTTGGAATGATTGGAAGATACCACAACACTTTTGCAGGGCCCTTATTTGATTTATACCTCAGAGTTTCACATATCGGACATTGCTCCTTCTCTTCATGATCTTTTCTATACAATATGCAATCATTAGGGCAAGCATGGATCTTTTTATACTTCATCCCTAGTGGACACAGTATTTTCTTCGCATCATAGTATCGACAAGGCAACACATTATCATCAGGAAGCATATCTTTAAAGGCCTCAAGCATTTCTGAAAAACTCTTGTCGCTCCATCCATGCCGTGCTTTCAAGCTTACCAATTTCAATACAGCATTCAGCAATTGGTATTTTTTACACCCCGGGTACAACGGCTTCTCAGCATCACTGCACATATTACCATATGCATGTGATTGTTGAAAAGCCTCTTCTCCTACATCACGAATAATGTCCTCTATCCGATCATCCATATCCGTGTCATTATCATCACAAGTCACTTCCCCCTGTTGAGATGCACTTGGCATTTCTAATTGTTCACCATGCCATACCCATACTACATACATCTTACAAAACCCTTCACAAATTAAATGTGTATATATATCTGCAGCACTTAATCGCTTCTCATTCAAACATTTTACACAAGGGCAATAAAACATCCCACTATCATCATCGGCATTTCTTTTTGCAAAGTCTAAAAAACCCTTGACCCCAACATCATATTCAACACTCGTCCGTTTAGCTTGTATCCAACTACGATCCATATATTCTAACACCTTTTTTTTTGTACTTTTTCCCTGGAAAAGGTAGGAGAATGATGAGAGCATGCAATCATTACACCCAAGTACATAGTGTAACTAGAAGTAAACAAAGAATATCGTGATTTAGAGTAGCGTGTGAGGAAAAAATGGAATGAGGGAAAGTGGAATGGAGAAGGAGTGAGGGAATGAGGATTTGGCGGAGAAGGAATTTGTTCGTATTTGAAAATAAGACCATCTTCAATAGTATGGTTATGTCTAGTGTGCAAGCCATGATTCGCAGTATCTGAGAAGCACATGATAAGCTTGTGGAAGGTGGAATGACCAATGTACTAAGTAGAGGAACTAGGTTTTCATGGGTCCCGCCAGAGCCGGGCTGGGTCAAACTAAATGTAGACGGAGCTTTCTCTCAGTACAACTATGTCGTAGCAGCGGGTGGTCTCATCCGTGATGAGTATGGCAACTTCATTCGAGGATTCATATTTAGTTGTGCTGAGGGTGATGCACTCTTTGTCGAGTTATGGGGATGCATTCATGGGTTAAGAATTGCATGGGACATGGGTTTTCGCAAGATCGTCCTTGAATTTGATTCGACTGAAGCAATCTCGCTCATTCTAAATGAAAGAAAGGTGGAGATGCATGCAGATTCTCTACTGATTCAAGAAGCCATTGGACTACTTCAGCGACAATGGGAAGTAAGTGTTAATTATGTTAGCCGATGGATTAATGTTGCTGCGGATCTTCTTGCCAAAGAGGGGCAATCGTCAATGTCTGGAGTTCATTTTGTTACTGAGGCGCCTGAAGCGCTTGCACGGATTATTGTGAAGGAGAAGGGTTAGATAATGTTGGGTTTCCTTTTATTATTATAAAAAAAAATATGGCATGTAAAAGTAAAATAAGAAGCAAAGGTATTTATTTAGTTACAAATTCTCTTTCAAACATTTTGACAAACACCTACTAGGCAACAAGATTTCTACATCGTTATCCAAATTAAACCACTTAACGCATCAACAGAACCTCACAACTGACAAGACATTAATTCTTAAAGTCATTAATCAAAATAAAAGCCCTAATTTACTAGCTGAAATTAGCATCAAAAGAGAAGGAAAATCATACTTGACAAATCAGATTATACTCTTCAAACTTCCTTTAACACAAACCAGATAAATTCTGCAGCGCTCACATAGTAAGAGGCTAATCAGAGAAGGGGAGATTACCAATTGCTTCTAAGCTGTGATGACAGTTGCTGGCGGTGCTGGAAATAGAGCCAGAACTGTGATGGTGGCTTCCCAAAACGAGATTGACGGAGGCGTCGGTGATGGCTTAAGGGGGCGTCGGTGATGATGGGAGCTTGAGTTACGGTGGAATGGAAGGGAAAAGACGGTGGAGATGGAGTGGAAGACGGATTTGGGAGGTGAGAGACAGGTTGACGGTGGGGTTAATCTATGATGGTGGCGGCCCAGAAAGAGATTGACGGAGGTGGACGGATAGAGAAAGAGGGCGTCGGTGATGATGGGAGCTTGGGTTACGGTGGAATGGAAGGGAAAAGACGGTGGAGATGGAGTGGAAGACGGATTTGGTGTCGAGAGTGAGACTTGGAGTCGATTTCAGAAATGGATCCGATGGCGCGCAACGGAGATCGGTTTCAATTTGGGGAAAGTTTTAAGACCGGTTAAGTAGATTAACCGGTCTAAAATGAAGTTTTTAAGACCGGTTGTGAGACAACCGGTCTTAAAACTAAACTTTTAAGACCGGTTGTGTGAAGTTTTAAGACTGGTTGTGAGACAACCGGTCTTAAAACTCAACTTTTAAGACCGGTTGTGTGAAAACCGGTCTTAAAAAGATACTTTTAAGACCGGTTGTCTCACAACCTGTCTTAAAAGTTGAGTTTTAATACCGGTTGTCACACAACCGGTCTTAAAAAGCTTTCAATTTAGACCGGTTCTCTAGCAACCGGTCTTAAAAAGATTAATTTTTAGACCGGTTATTATAATAACCGGTCTAAAAATTAATCTTTTAAGACCGGTTAGTGTACAACCGGTCTAAATTGTATTTTTTAGACCGGTTATAATCCCAAATTCTTTATAATTACGTAAATGCCACCGCGCATTTCTTTTAGACCTCATTTACTACAACCGGTTTAAATGTGCCGGTCTAAATCACCTTTTTTGTACTAGTGTCGGCCGATGAGATGGCACCAAACCCCTCCAAATGAAAATCCAAAATCATAGAAATGAAGCTTAGGACGAGTAGAAGAAGGTTTATGAAAGGTATTTTGAGAGAAAAGGCCAATTCAGTAGAGCTTCAGTAGATCAAACTCAAGAATGGTTACTATTCATACACCATCTTTCCTCTTTCAATTTTCCTTGAATTTTGACAAATTGTTTGCTATTTTATCATGGCTGGACCAAATTTTAATTAGAAGAGAGATAAATCATGATTTAATCCTGGCCCTTGGATTAATCGGATAAATCATGTACGATATTACTTTTTAAGATCAATTCCAGAGTTAACATGTGTAAAAACATTTTTATTTTCCTCTTTGCTCTCTTTTTAACTGTCTTTACATGTCAAGGGAAGTAAAAACCTGACAATTTCCCCAAACTCCTGGGTTTAGTGTTCGAGAAGTCAAGTATACAACTGAACCAGAGACCGGCTCAAGTGCTAGGTGGCACTCTCTTGGAATGCCAACAAAAAAGGCATAAAGGTGAGTGCAATGATGAGAGACACTTGTCACCTACTTACTATTCCAACACAAAAGTTTCATTATCCCTTGCAATGATTAAGGGATCTTAGCCAACACAAAAGTTATGCCATCATAAGTCATCATTGCTTACTTCATTAAAGTTACTCTAATAAAATTACTTTATTAGTACATACTCGGGATTCTACTTAGGACTTACTCAGGATTGCTTCATGTATATCAAGGCTAATAACTCCTAATTTTTAATATATTTGAGAAAAATTTTGATATAATTGGGGAGTTATCAATGCTAATTTAAGATGATTTTCTTGAGATTTTATAAGATATCAAGTGGGTGCATTATTTGGGGATTTTATTTTAAATATTATAGTTTTCAACATTTTGAAAATAAAAAAAGAAAAGGTGTTGGTTATCCTTTTTTTTTTTTGTCTTTTATTTTCTACTCTTACTTCTATTATATCAGGTGATATCGTTTTTGGGAGGAGGATCTTTCAACCCATTAGAATTCTCAAATCAAAGAAATGGGCCGACATGTTTGGGAATTGGAAAAAAATAAAATAAAATAAAATAATGAAAAGAGGCCTAAAGATATGGATTATAAAAGGGGAATTCATGTCTTGTGTTATGAAGAGAGAACGACAGTGTTTTGTTGAATGAAGAATTAGAAGACCTAAAGCAATAGAGAAAGAGGCACTGGACAAAAAAGGAGCGCCGCACAGTAAAAGGGGAGCTATAGAAAAGAACAGAGAGCAACCGCAGAACAGAACCGAGAATTGATATTCATCATCTATAGAAAGGAGGGCACCATAATTTTTGACAATGGAGCTTCATCTCTTGACTTGAGAATGAGGCAGCAGTCTGGGAGCAAGACACAGTGCAGCTGATATTGAGAGAGAGCGGAAGTTCAACGCGAGCTGGAGGTAGCTGAGTAGATCATCATCGGAGCTACAGAGCAGTGACTGGAAGAAAGGAGCGAGCCACGGGAAAAAGGAAGAAAAGGGGAGCTACAATTTACATTGAAGAAATCAGCAGAGAAGCAGAGAGCAGCCGATATTGGACATCTTCCTTGAGCTTGAATGGATAAAACCAGGGACGAGGAGTAGCGAGAGAGGTTGAATCATGTGTCATTATTGCCAGAGGAAACCAAGAGGCAACTGTGGATTGCTCTGGAGTTTTTTTTCATCATCTTCAACTTTGAACCCAGAGACCAAGAGCGAGAGCTTGGAGAGGTGAACTGTTCATCATTTTGATCTTCTTCTTCATAAGGAATCTGAACCGGAGTTACATAATTTTGTTCTTTGGATTATTTTATTTGATTTGTTTCCAGTTTATGATTATCTTCGTTATGTCCCTGAATTTGGTTATCAATGTTGAGATTGTGACTCCGGTTAAAGCCATGTGTGGTTAGACTCTTTTTCAACCTAGAGTAGCTATGAACTAATTTGGGGATTTAAGCATGTATGAACTAATTAATTGTGTTAGTGTTATTTTGGTTTACTTAATCTGTTCTATTTTATGTACTCAGTGCTTGATCACCACTAGTATGAATTTGGGGAATTTAGATTAACCTTGGAAGAGGGATCTTAATTAGACCATTGGATTAAGTAAAGTGGGATTCGAATTTATTCTAATTTGCCAATAGGATAGGAATATACCTATTGGACCCATATAATCATATTAGAGTGAATTTGGACATTTATTGCCTCTTGAGTAAATTAGTTAGGAATAACAATTTTAACTTGAGAGAGGAGTATAAGTGATTGGAAGACACTTATATTCATTTAAACTCTAGATTAACAATTTAACATTAAATACTTTTAATTGGGTAAATGCATGCTCTAAAACTTAAAGAAGGGATTAGCCACTCTAGGTTGTTTTTATCAATTGAAATCTTTAAATCATTAGATTTGTTTCTTTTGCATTTGTGAAAATTGTCTTTCAATCTCTTCCTTTGATTTGCTCAACTTAAATGAAAATAGGATTTTAATGCCTAATTATCTATTACCTTGGATCTCTGTAGGACAACCTTGATTTGCTATTATACTATTCCAACAGCCCGTACACTTGCGATGCTTATTTAAAATTTAGTAGCATCAAAGGCCTGCCAAATGATGCCAGGTCATGGTATATGGGTGGGTCCTATATGGCTCCACATACCAATGTCTTCTTTCAAAAACACAGGGTACACATGTCTGCTCTAAAAATGCCATGTATATACCTACACCAGAATATTTCGCTTCACCAATTAGTCTTGTACTTTATGACTAGCTGTGTGGCATCTTCTACCAACCTAATGGCTCTGTACTTGTGTACTGTGCATATCTTCCTGACACTTTGATCCTACTGCCTACGCATACTGGACCCACTACCCAGTAGGTTCGGATCACATAGTCCCCAAGAGTCTTTCTATCTCTTAAGATTCCTCTCAAACTGGGCTTAATCGTCTACCTAATAAAGGCTTATCCTCAAGTTTCTAGGCCCAAAACTTGAGATATTACAACTTGAGCACAACAGCTTGAAGCTGCTACGAGTTCAGCTTCTGTTGAGGAAAATGATACTATATTTGTTTCTTGCTGAACCAAGAAACAATTGCTCCTCTAAAAAATTGACATTGTCTACTTGTACTTTTTCTATCAATCTTGTAGCCACCATGATTAGAGTATAAGTATGCAATCAAATACTCATTACCTCCTTTCAGATACCATATCCCCAATTCCACTTTGTTAGCAAGATATATAAAAATTCTTTTCATAGTTTCAGCAAGATATATGAAAATTCTTTTTATAGTTTCAGCATGAAAATAGAGAAAAATAAGTTCATATAATCACAAGGGAATTTTTGTCATTTCTCAAAATGTTGAGTACAGAGATATGTCATACCCATCATATAACATGTATATACAGCAGTTAGGGAAAGTACCACACATCATATGTCCAAAATCTAATGTACAACAAGTCTTCGTCACTTTTACATAACAAATCCTAACTATACATAGAGCCTTATAGGGGGTTACCCATCCTGTGATTGCCCTAACTTAAGCACGCTTAACTATGTAACCCACTCCGTAATTATATCCGAAATATGCGATTAAAATGAAATAGAGATCAATAATAATCAAATAACGTTTACTAACCCATCACATGACAGGGTTTTCACAAATACCTTTCGAAATCATTTATAAACTTGGTCTCATATTCACATTTCGAATACAATTACTAAGCGAAGATAAATCACATTCATATAAATATCAGAGTGCACAACATAATCATCCCAACAATCCTGGGTACATACCTTTTCTAAAGATACACAGGGCACAATTACCCATTACAATTCTTCAAATGGGGATTACACAATCTCATCTCAAATTCATAACCCTATATTCAACCGAATCACATACAGTCTTCACAACTCATTGATAACCAACTACCAACTCTCATCTCGAAGGAGTCCTAGCCACTCCCTCCACAAGCCACTTGCCCTGTCTAAATTGTTGGTAGGGGAGGGTGAGATTCGAGAGAATCTCAGTAGGGAAACATTATCAATATGTAGGCAAGGTAAGTGTTTAATGCATGACATGCTTAAATCACATAACTCATACACACATACAATGACAAATCTATAAGCTCAATGCTTCGAACGATACACATATGGCCATAGCATATATTGAAACATAGCTTCAAATCATTCATACATGTTCCACATAATCAAGCAAAGCAATAACATGCATCAACACATTAATATAGTTATCAGAGCATGCAGGAGAGATAAGTTCCCTACCTCCAGTCTTTTCTCCTCAATTTGCGTGCCAGCAACTCGAGGCTTCACATTCGATCCTACAATGTCAAATGTACTATTAGACACTTCCATAGTATTTCTGGGGGTTATATGAGGCTATATTGAAAATTTACTAAAATACCTCCAGGGACCCGGCCCAGCCCCGCCGTACCCGGTCTGGCTGTACTTTTCTTGAAATTTTGACATGGGCTATTCTGACATATTTTCACCCAAGGAATCCATTTCCGGACTCGGAATTATCAAATTCAATGTCAATTTACAAATTTACCCTTGGCAACCCCACTTTAAGGTTTTCAGGGGCGTTTTCGTAATTATGCTTTTTCGGCCTTTTCCGAAAAAGTGACCAACTGTAACCCCATCTAATTTTCGCTCCTGAACTCAATGGAACCATCAAATAATTGAAAATCCAACTCTAAGACCCATTTATAGCCATAACCAAAATATACAAGTACTCCGGGGAAAATTGGGGTTTTTCGGTTTCGGCTCCGTAAATGCGTTTCTTTCTACTCCTAACCACTTTATTGACTATTCCATTAGGTTACAACTACCATTTAGTACAGATTTTGGCAGCATAACACTAATAACACAACATTTCCAAACTTTACAAACAAAGACAATTCGGCGAAATTTCACCGATTAAATTGTCCACAGCAGCTAGAATAGTAATATACGAAAGTTTGGAAGTTACCTCAAGCTCCTAATAGCTTCTCCTTGACTTGGCTGAAAACCCTAGCCTCTTGAACACCAAATTTGCTTCTCAAACACTTTAAATAACATAGAAGAGAAGCTTAGGAACAAGGTTATACACATTAGGTACGAATTCACCGAATAAATCAACCTACCTTATAAGTTCTCTTCTCTTTCTCTCTCTAAAAGCTCTCAAACTTTCTCTCTCTCTCGGTTTTTGGTTCAGCACGAAAATGAGAGCTGAAGATGATGAGAAAATGTTTTAATTTCCATGCGATGTCATCTTTTATTTTCATGATGTCATAATCCCATTTTCGGATTTTCTGGCAGATTTTCTGCCCAAACTTTGAAAACTCATAACTAATTCTAGAAAACTCAAAATGAGGTGATTCTAAAGCCAAATGAAATATATTTAAGTCCTCTTCATAGGAAAAATATTGTCCATTACTAAAAATCACCACACAATTCCAGAATTACATTAAACTCATCACTGCCTCAAAACAGAGTTCAGTTTCCATCCCAAACTTTGGACAGTCATATCTCCTAGTTCACAAAATGAAATGGCACAAATTATATGTCCATTTTAAAGCTTGAGATGTGAAATATAAGACTGGAAAAGTTTCATAATTGTTAGACACCATTTGGTCATTCAAAATGTTCACACAAACTGACTGCCTAGAATAGAGTTTCACTTGACAGAATTTCAGATTTTGCATCTTTGCTTCAATTGGTTCCATTTTCATACCATACATCATTCCCACATAAATTTTCATAAGTAATCCATTGGAAACACTAAATCAATCAAATTCACATCACATTGACATGTTTTCACAACAATCTCAACATGTCAACACAATTCACATTCAATTCTTCCCTCTATTCTAAGTCAATTTAGATGTTAATCCACAATTGAACTCAAATACAGGGTTTTGGTGCTACTCACAACACACACGAATCACATTCGAGTGCCAAATCACATCATATTCTCCAAAAGGGTTATTTATCACTAACCACATCCACTTTTGAAGTCATTAACCCTTAATCACAATTTGGGATCTTGCTAAACCGGGGCTTAGCAATCCAATAATCTCATGCTTATTCTCAAGCCTCGAGTCTCAAAAGCTGGGGTATTACACTTAACTTTCTATGTACCCATACAAAACATAGACACCGACTTTATCTCCTTCTGTCCACTGGTTCCTTGTGATTGTCATTACCTTGAAAGACGTGCCGGCTACCTCTTGTCACCCAAAACAATGTGCCTAGACCCCACATCACTCTCGGTACATGTGCCTCCATATGAAGTCTATGATATGCTCCATGAACTCCCTAAAGTAGTTGTTCGGGCCTTTCTTGACTATGTCATTCCTCTTTTAGTTCCAAGAGGCTGTGTCCGAGAAGAAGTCCATGGTAGTAAAGACCTAGAACTTGTCCGGCAGATCAATCTCCAACTGCTCCTAGCTCCTATACAAAGTCTCCACTTAGCCTAGGTATGCAAGGTACTAATCCACTAGGGTATTGTTTGCTTGTACTGCACGTTTGTACCTAGCTCACACATACTCCTACAGCTCCTCATCTAGTTGCAAGTCATAAGGCACGTGTATTTATTATTTGGGTGTGCCATTAAAGGCATATATTATATGCCTTTAATGGCACTCCCTTGAGAAAGCGCCATAACTTCTCCTACCATGTTGCTATAATATTTTCATTTTCATTTTCATCTTCTCGCGTTCCCTCTAGCTCCCCCATTTCCCATACCTCTGCTGCAATACAAAGGTTCCTCTCTCACATGTTTTTTTTCTTGTCTTGGTCTCCTTTATAAGCTCCCTAGCGTGTAAGTGTTTTTTTTTCAACATTTGTTCCACATTTTTTTTAGTTAAAATCTATCATGAATCTTACATGTGTGCTCCTAATTTTGTTTTCAGGTATTTATTTGAAGTTTCAACTCTGTCTTCTTGAACTTTCTATATATTGTAAGTTTTTTAATTTTTAAGTTTACAAATATAATAATATTTAGTTTAATCATTCATAGAAGTAACGTGTATGGCTCAAGTTTAAGCAAGATAATTAAATGCTGGAGTTCTTTTAGGCTTGATACATGGAAACGCAATTTTGCAAAATATACGTGCTATGTTATTTCATTTTGCTGCGGATTATATATTGCAAATTGCTCTGAATTTTGGATTGTAAATGGAGGCTTACATCAAAAAAATAAAATAATTATGATTTTTCTTTTTTTTAAAAAGGACTTACTATAGTGCTTTTCCAGGGAAGTGCCATTGGAAGTCTTTTGACTTCCTATGGCGCTTCCCCCTGAAAACGCCATAGCTTTATAATTAAAAAATAAATAAATAATCAAGCTACGATGCTTTCATATATTCAAGAAGCGTCGTAGCTTGTTTTAAAGGCATTGGAAGCTTTGACGCTTCTCAAGCACTATAATATTTTTTAAATTAAGCGTTACAACTTGTATTTTTTGTATTATTGTTACTCTCTCAGCTCATTTATCAACTTTTAAATAAGGGAAAATTTGAAAAAAAAAATTATGTTTTTTACATATTTATTATGTTTAACTATTTTATTGAACAACATAATCCTTTTAATAGGATCTTATAAATACAGACAAATGGAGTATAAATTTTAAAGGACTTTAATTTGTGAGATTTCCCCTTATTATTTCTCTTAGTTGGGACCATAGTATGGTCTTCCCCAGATTATATTATTTCATACTAGTACTAATTTCCTCACATTAGATATTCAATATCAAATTTTAATTACTGTATCCACCTTTTTTATAAATTTATATATCAATTTTTTTGTTTTAGCTGGTTGATATTATTAAATTGTATTAAATTAAATTCAATTAATGAATTTAAAATTTTATTATATTGAATTATAAAAAGAGTACATGAGAACAACAGTTGTTTTTAATTAAGAGAGTTACTTGTTATATAATGAATTTAGAAGACCCGTTGTAATATTTAACAAAATCATTTATATAAATATAAGCAAAGATATGGTACCTACTATGCATAGTCATTGTAACTATAGTCTTAATAGTATAGTAACTGTTTTGAAGAAGAAATTACTCACATTGTTATATGATTATAATTACGTAGAAATGCATAGGATAAACGAAACAATTACCTTTAATAATTTTGAAAGAGTAGAGAAATTAAAATAGTAAAATACGGTTAAATGCCAAATTAGTTGTCTAAAAAGTTTCTTCAAGCCTGGTCAAATTATTATGAGTATGTTAAAAAATTAAAATAAATTAAATTGGTGATTAGCTGGGTGAAAGAATATTAAAAAATTCCAGCAAGTAAAATATATATTTACTTACTGATGATGCCCTTAGTTTCCGTGAAAACAGAAAAAGCTGAGAGAAGAAGAATAATTTGAGGTTATTAAGTCACGTAAAAGTACTATCGTAAATCATCTTGTTGACCAAATCTAAATCCGACACAAGCTTCTTTATTTTCTGGATAAACTAAAAGTGGGGACGGATCTAAAAATAGAGCAACAAATACTACCACCAGCAACCACACCATCTTTCTCAATGGCTAAGGGAAAAAACTACACCTCTCTTTCCTCGTTGCCATTAATTTACCTATTTTTATATATTTCATATGAAATTAATATTATATTATCATGTATTTTTTGCTCTTAAAATGCAACTTTAAAGGGTAGATTCAACTCTTACCATTTCATTTTCTCACGAGTACAGTGTTGAATTAATCATGCATCGTGCTTCTTCACGATCTGTGTCACTAAGGGGATAAATTTCTCCACTATTCAATAAATCATCACTCTTCAACATTTAAATTAGGTTAAAAACCATTTTCAATCCATTTATGTCAAGAACTATATATTCTTGGGATACTTCGACCAATAAGATTGCCTTGAAAGGGGAGAATATCATTTTGAGGATTTTGGCCAGAGGTTTAAGGTAGCTGCTTCGACTCCTTGAATTTTTGTTTTTATTTGTAGAACATTTCCCCTCTTAATTTCTCGATTCTACTTTATAAGTTCAGAAGTCTGTTATTTACTAATTATTTATGTGTGGCCATCTCAAAGCTAGAGCCGGTAATATGGGCTCAACCCGCGGGTTCAACCCGTGAGCCCGCGGGTTCAACCCGTGAGCCCGCGGGTTTTGACGGGTTAGGGTTGGGAAAATCCCAACCCGCAAGGCCCGCACCGCATAACCCGTGGGTTAATGCGGGCCAGCCCGCGGGTTGGCGGGTTGGCCCGCAAAATTTTTTATTTTTTTTATATATAAAAATTTTATAAAACTTATAAGTTTTTCACTCTTATCTTGGTACCTCCCAATCCAAAGAGAAAAAATCTTAGCTTCTTTCCTTCTTCTTTAAACAAAATTATTATATTTTGGTTGCTTGAGGATGAGTTTATGTTTTGTTTATAAACTTTAACAAATTTGATAACTTTATCTCTTAAATTTTAGATTATGTTTTTAAATTTTTAAAAAAGCAATGATTGATACTAGGAAGGTAAATTTAATTTGAGACTCGTATATATGTATCTCATATGTTTAATCCTCTTTAAAAAACTTGAATTTTTTTTTCAAAAAAAAAAATGCGGGCCCGCGGGTTGGCCCGCAACCCGCACACTGCGGGCTAGGGTTGGCATTTTGCCAACCCGCAAAAGTGCAGGCTGCACAGGCCCGCACCGCGCGGGCCGCGGGTTGGTGCGGGCCAGCCCGTATTCCCAGCTATACTCAAAGCAAAAAGAAACCATTAAAGTTTTAACATGTGCTAAGACTTTTGGATTCTCGTGATACTCCATCTTCTTTATGATACTTCCCTTGATCTATCAGTTTATGCCCTTCCTCTCCAATTTTTGTAATTCAACTAATGTATTTTCAATCACTTTTCTAAATATTCAAATAATGTTCACTCACATGATAAACAAGCTGATATTCCAGTTTTTCTACGCAGATTTGATTGAGTATTTCATTCACGAGCTTTGATCCTTTTGAGTTCTCCTTTTTTTGGACAATTTTTAGTGTTATCAAATGGTAAAAATTCGAAAAGACCAGTAAAGGGAAAGGATCTGGAAGAAAAAGGAGAAAATTAACATTATGTTCTTCCCCTAGTCTTTTTATATCCAAGAGCTATAGGTACCATTTTGAAAGGGGCTATAAGCACTAATTGTTCCCCATTGAGTAATGTCACAAGACCTACTTATTAAGTTGTGCTTCTTTTGCTTGAATTTGTTTTATCTGAAGCTTTATGGATCAATGGATTTGTTTATGATTACCACATCTTTTCCTCACTTCAATATATTGGGTTTCTGTTTCTGATTAGATTTGGAGTATTTTAAGATAAAAATGGTTGTAGAAAATAATAATTAGTTGCTTTTAAGAGTTTGCACTTAATGTGAAGTCTTTTTAAAAGAAAACGAAAAATGAAATGTTTTCATATTGCGTGAAATAAGACATTGATACTGGTTTGGTCTTATTATGTTGTAGTACTGCTATTTTATGCGTGAAAACTAATATGTCCTTTTTACTCAAAACTTTTTTAGATCTCGGAACTGAAACAAAATGGTAAAGGAATACAATGGATCACCAAAGCATCATAATCAACTCGAATCCAAAAGAAAGCGCCTCACCTGTATCTTAGGGGTCAGTGGATTGTGCATTTTGTCATATATAATTGGTGCAAGACAAAGTACTATTGCACCTATTGAACAATCCGAGGCCAACTCAAAAGTGGAATGTGATGTTGGATCAACCCCATTTGGCAAAACAGACCCTTCTGCAATTTCATCATCTTCAACTGTTTTGGACTTTGAAGCACATCACAAAATTGAGATTAACAATTCTAGTGGTGAGGTCCAGAATTTCCCACCATGTGACATGTCATATAGTGAATATACTCCATGCCAAGATAGAGATAGAGGAAGGAAATTTGACAGGAACATGTTGAAGTATAGGGAAAGGCATTGCCCTACAAAAGGGGAACAGTTATTTTGTCTTATACCTGCTCCACCAAAGTATAAGACACCTTTTAAGTGGCCTCAGAGCCGAGACTATGCTTGGTATGATAATATTCCACATAAAGAACTTAGCGTAGAAAAGGCTATTCAGAATTGGATTCGAGTTGAGGGTGACAGGTTTAGATTCCCTGGAGGAGGTACTATGTTTCCCAATGGAGCTGATGCTTATATTGATGACATCAGTGAACTCATTCCTCTTACCAGTAGTAATATCAGAACTGCAATTGACACCGGCTGTGGTGTAAGTTAATGAGTATACAATCAAGCAATATAGTTTATTTTTCTTTTGGTTAATGTTATTGTTGGTCCTTATTACAGTTTAATCGAATTTTGACTTTTAGTTTCTATAGTTTCAAATTGTGGCTTTTTATTCCTAGTTTCATAAGAATTTTATTTGAGTTTAACTACATATGGACCACCAATAACAGAATTCATTAAAAGTACAATAACTAAATCCAAAACTCTTTAAAAGTACAAGGACCATATGAGTTTTAGTTTTGGTCCTTGTACCTTTAACTAGTTTTGATATTGCTCCTTATATTTGACGGCATTAACTTGTACCAAACTTTAAGAAATTATAGGGACAAAGAAGGTTTGAAACCAAAGAGAAAAAAATAAAAATTAGATCAAATTGTTAGGACTAACAATAATACTAGCCCTTTTGTTTTTTGGTATCTCTCTGTATTTCTAATCTGCAAATTGAATGAGGTTTATTGGACCATAGTATATAGAGAATCTCATGCTAATTAGAAGCCCCACTGTACTTCTTACTTTAATTCAAATGATAACCAGGCTAAGGTTTGAGTAACTTGCTTGTTCTTTTGCCTAGCTGTAACAAATATGGAGTTAATCAATTCTAGTCTACATGATTTTAAAGGTAGCAAGTTGGGGTGCATTTTTGTTGAAAAGGGACATAATTGCAATGTCTTTCGCACCAAGAGATACACATGAAGCTCAAGTCCAATTTGCTTTAGAAAGAGGTGTTCCTGCTATGATTGGCATTATGGGTTCACAAAGGCTTCCATACCCATCTAGAGCGTTTGATATGGCCCATTGTTCTCGTTGCTTGATACCTTGGAGCAAAAATGGTATATATTCCTGGTAGATATCATTGAATGATAATTTTTGTTTGAAAAGTAATTTGTTTATCCTTATAATTTTAACTCAGTTGTAGCTCACAAATTCCTGAACTATAATCCAGTGCAACTCCGTCCCTATAGTTTTGACTTCATTGTAGTTCAATTCATGAACTTTAACTTGATGCAATTCAGTACCTATAATTTAACCATTTAAGATATTAGTCCCTATTTTTTAGAAAATAAAATTATATCTTTCTTGAAATTTAGGGAGTTTTAAATGGTTAAAACTATAGGAATTGAGTTACAGTGGTATTAAAAGTCAAGAACCGAGTTTTAGTCCAAAATATAGAGATTTATTAGATTGAGTCATAATTTATGAATTGAGTTACACAACTAAGTCAAACATAAAGAGTGATTTTTCCTTGTTTTTATTTGTCTAGTTGTTATCATCGGAAATATAGTCAACTATTTAAATTTTACAAGTCATTAGTAAATAATTGATTTTATATATGCAGATGGTTTGTATTTAACTGAAGTGGACAGAGTTCTTAGGCCAGGCGGTTACTGGATTCTCTCTGGCCCACCTATTCGATGGAAGACATATTGGAAAGGGTGGGAAAGAACTCAAGAAGATCTAAAGCAAGAGCAAGACGCTATCGAGGACACAGCCAAACGAATCTGTTGGAAGAAAGTTATTGAGAAGGATGACTTAGCTATTTGGCAAAAGCCTCTCAACCACTTGGAATGTATGGAAAATAGAAAGGTTTATAAAACGCCACACCTATGCATGTCAGACAATCCCGACATGGCTTGGTATATACAATACTCACTTACCATTTACTGCAAAATAGGTATAGGGTTAAAGTCAAAGTTTTAAGGGTGAATTTGCTTCATTTTGAATACTTTCAGGTCGAAGTTGATGCATAAAAACCTTCCGGATACCTACAACAATGCTTTAAGTTTTTAATGGTAAAAAAACTTCATCCTAAAGTGTTAAAAAAAAAGGAGCAATGTCACCCCTAATTGTTAACAATGCTTTAATTATTTAATGGTCCACGTTAATTTTTAACGATTAGGGTGAATTTGTTCCATTTTTAACACTTTCAGGATGAAGTTGATGCATAAAAGACTTCCAGATACCTACAACAATGTTTTAGTTTTTTAATGGTCAAAAAACTTCATCCCAAAGTGTTAAAAAACGAGCAATGTCATCCCTAGTTGTTAACAATGCTTTAATTTTTTATTTGTCAGCGTTAAATTCCAATGGTTAGGGTGAATTTACTCCATTTTTAATACTTTCAAGATGAAGTTGATGCATAAAAAACTTTGGGATACCTACAACACCAATGCGAAAACTTCCGGACAAAATTGAACCTTAACCCATAGGAATGTATATAGAGATTATCTTGTTCATACACTTGATATATACCTTATTTACTTGCTATACTTGCTTTGAATAGGTATAGAGATCTTGAAAACTGCATTACGCCGCTCCCAGAAGTTAGCAACTTCAATGAAGTCGCCGGTGGGGCCATAGAGAAATGGCCTGAGCGGGCATTTTCAGTCCCTCCTCGAATCAGTTCTGGTTCCCTTCCAGGGATCTCTGAAGAGAAATTTCGTCAGGATAATGAGGAATGGAAGAAAAGGGTAACACATTACAAGCGAATCATTCCACTTTCACAAGGAAAATTCAGAAACATAATGGACATGAATGCTTATCTTGGTGGGTTTGCAGCTGCCTTGTTGAAATATCCAGTGTGGGTTATGAACGTTGTGCCTTCCAATTCAAACCCAGATACTCTCGGAGCAATTTATGAACGAGGTTTTATTGGGACGTACAATGATTGGTGTGAAGCTTTCTCGACCTATCCAAGAACCTATGATCTCATCCATGCCAGCGGTGTGTTTAGCATATATCGAGATAGGTAATGATGATCACCTGATTAGACAACGTCTACAAATTGTTCTACTCCTTTTATCTTGGTCAAAATATTTCTCATCTAATAAACTTTTCCTTCTAGGAAAATTGGTTAAAAATACCTAATTGAAAATTTTATCGCCCAGAAGGACTTGAATTTGAACGGATGCAATTATTTTCACTGGGTGCAACTCTCCTTCAACTATATGTAAATGACTTCTTCTGCATATGATGATTAAACATATGCTAAACACAACTAAAGAAAAGTTTCACCCATTAAAGATGAGTTACGCTTGATCCTTTTGGTTAATAAAATTTGGGAGAATTACTATGATTCCCAAGGAAGGGATTCAATAACTGAAAAGTCCTAATGACAAGTGAGCAATATAAAATGCCATCATTTTTTGCATTAGAACTTGTCATTGCATGCTTCTTTATTGTTATCAGACTTTTGAGTAATTAAATCTCTTCCTTGGATTTTATAGTAATGCACCCATTTTCAAACAGGTACTTTTTGCTAATTTTTCTCTAGGTTAATATAATATTTGGTCATTATATATTATTATATATTAGAGTGTAAAAAACTTCTAACTTTACAATTTTGTATGGTGAAGGTGCGACATTACTCTGATATTATTAGAAATGGACAGAATTTTGAGGCCTGAAGGTACGGTTATATTTAGGGATACGGTAGAAGTTCTTGTGAAGATCAAAGCTATTATTGATGGCATGAGATGGAAAAGCCACATTATGGATCATGAAAGCGGCCCTTTTAATCCTGAAAAAATCCTACTTGCAATAAAAAATTACTGGACCGGCGATGAAAAGGAGAAACAAGACTAGGATAGAGAAATTGCGTTTCTTTTTTCTTTTTTGTTTATAGCAATGCTTTTCCACCCATGTTGTAACCCTGTCCCATTATTATTGGTTTTTTAAATGATATCTACACCTTTTTTTTTACAAGAGTCAAATGCATTAATGAAGAAAATGATTTTACATCAGAAATTTGCAATCATACGTGGGCATGATTATGTAGCTCAGTGTAAATATGTGAGGAAACAGAACTTGCAAACAAAATTTTCTTTAACTTAGAAAGATGAAGAAAAAAAGATAGATCCCTTTACATAATATTATCATCATTGTTGATCTTTGAATCTTCTTCTGGTCGAATTCTCTTTTTGATGTATAACACACCAAGCTCATTTGTTGAAGGAATGAAAAACGGGAAATTTGTAATCCAATAGAGTGATGCTCTAAAACGTCATAGTGAAATGAATGGCTTGTTTGAAACTTTTATCAATGGGAAAGATTGAATTGATTGACCCTAAAAACATACTCATGATTGACATTTAGTCATTGAGGACTGCTTGTATTTCTCCACAAGAATGGTCCAGTCTTCTGTGCTAACTGTATCAATGCTTATCCTGCTGTCACCAACAGAAGAAGAAGAGATGTAATAACTTGCGCTTGAGAAAAGCCAAAACAGACAAGGATAATGAATTATTGATCTCCTTAATGACCAAGGATGGGGAAGTCCTATGCCCTTCATGCAGAATTCGATTCCTCTTCATTCATATGATGGAGAACAAAATTTTATAATTTTAGCCACCATGATCTATATCCTTCCTTAGACAAATTCATTAGAGTAACGTTCAATCAAACTTCTGATAAAAAATTTTTCAACCAAACTATGAATCTTGCCAAATCATCAAAAGGCAATCGTATTGATAGCCCACCAAACCACTGAGCCTGGGTAAAAGGGCAATTAACAAATAAATGTTCCATGTAACATTCACCAGAATTCCTTATATTGAAGGGAATAAAATGGTGAGGTTTGTCACACTTGAAATGGCAAAACAGCGCAACACGAATTTTGGGCCACAATAAGACGTAAAATTTAATTTGTGTCTTCATAAAAGCCTATTATTGGAGCCCAAATTGGATAATGGAACAACACAATTTTTGGGCCCAATAAATATAAGAATTTCGGCCAAGACAAAAGAAAAGGAAGAAAGCCCAATTTAGTTACAAAAATATAAGGGCAAAATAGTCATTTGGCTAAATAAAAATTAAAAGCCCATATTTTGCCTTTCCTTATAGTGTTGGACGTCCAAACATTTAGCCAAGTAAAAGAAGAAGCAAAAGTCAAAAGTAAAAAAGTCAAGAGGAAAAGAACACTACTACAAATAGATGATTCAACGACACCAAACAACGACCGTTTTGAGAAACCAGTAGTAAAAAAGCAACTCCGGGAACCAGTGGCACTGAACTGAAGTTTCAACGACTGTTTTCAAGGAAAACAGTCGTTGAAACTTTCTTTTCAACGACTGGTTTTAAAACCAGTCGTTGAAACATTGTTTACAACGACTGGTTTAAGAACCAGTCGTTGAAACCTGAGGATATCATGTGCTACTATTTGTTGTAAGCGTGATAAATTTGAACTGTTAGTTTTTACAGTGTGTCATGAGTGTTTCATATAGCTGTTCTAAACTTGAGTGTCTGTGAAAATGGATTAGGTGGTAATAAAATGGATCACCGTTGGATGAATGCTTCGAGAATTAGTGCAGAATATGAGAATGGGGTAGAAAACTTTATTGAATTTGCTAAAATGAATGCGCCTAGTAAAAATGGAAAGTATTTTTGTCCATGTATCAACTATTTAAATGAGAGTCTACGGGATGTTGATGATATAAGGGATCACTTACTTTGTGATGGAATAAATCTTCGGTACACAAGGTGGATATGGCTTGGTGAGGAAGGAACCGCTTGGGCGTCACACGAGAAGGAAGTTTTGGAGGTTGGAGATGACAATAGAATGGAGAACATGATTCACGATGTTGAGGAAGAATGTTTTGCACAAACGCCTGTATATGATAGCATACGGAGTAATGCAGAGACACCTTTGTACCCTGGGTGTACAAAGTATACACGCTTGTCAGGCATTTTGCACTTGGTCAACTTAAAGGCAACTTGTGGGTGGACCGACAGTAGTTTCACATTGTTACTAGAATTGTTGTGTGATATGTTTCCAGAGGATAATGTACTTCCAAATCGTATGTATAAGGCTAAGAAAATATTATCTACGATGGGTATGGAGTATAAAAAGATACATGCTTGCTCTAATGATTGCGTATTGTACAGAAATGAGTATGAAGGCTTAAGTGAGTGTCCGAAATGTAAAACTTCTAGATACAAAGTGAAGAAAGGTAATAGGTATGGTGATGAGACAAATAAAAAGCAACCTTTAAAGGTTTTGTGGTATCTTCCAATCATACCACGGTTCAAATGAATGTTTGCTAATGCGAAAGAAGCAAAGAAGTTGAGATGGCATTATGGTGAAGAGTTTATGATGGAAAATTCCTTCGGCACCCGGCTAACTCTCCACAATGGAAGAAAGTAGATGAAATGTATCCCGGATTTGGCAGCGAGCCAAGAAACCTTCGGCTTGGCCTTTGCACAGACGGTATCAATCCCTATGGTACTTTAAGCTGTACACATAGTGCATGGCCCGCTATGCTGGTAATTTACAACTTACCTCCCTGGTTGTGTATGAAACGCAAGTATATGATGCTTTCTATGATGATTTCGGGACCAAAACAGCCAGGGAACGATATCGATGTCTACTTGGCACCTTTGATAGAGGACTTAAAGAAGTTGTGGGAGGATGGTGTAGATATGTTTGATGCATATAAGCAACATTCGTTTAAGCTACGTGCAATGATTTTCACCACAATTAACGACTTTCCTGCATATGGTAACTTGTCAGGGGTCATAAAGCATGTCCGATATGTGAATCGAGCACACAGTTCCATCAACTCAAGCACGGTAGAAAAACAGTCTACCTTGGTCATAGACGATTTCTTCCTCGATTCCACCCGTACCGTAGGCTAAAGAAGGCTTTTAACGGTTTGCCGGAGAATGAAATGGCTCCGAAGCCATTAACTGGAGATGAGGTTTATAGTCGGGTCGAAAGAATCAATGTTACTTTTGGTAAAAATCAAAAGACTATTGGTGAGAAGAACATATGGAAGAAGTGGTCAATTTTCTTTGATCTTCCATATTGGCATAGTCTTGATGTAAGACATAGTATTGATGTGATGCATGTGGAAAAAATGTATGTGATAGCCTTGTTGGTACGCCTTTGCACATACCAGGGAAAACAAAAGATGGGATTAGTGCAAGACTAGACTTGGTTGAAATGGGAATAAGAGAACGACTGCATCCACAACTAAGAGATGATGGTAAAAGAGCGTATATGGAGCCAGCAGTGCATACATTGTCAAAAGTCGAGAGAAGAAGTTTGTGTGGGTGTTTGCACGGCATTAAGGTGCCACAAGGGTATTCTTCTAATGTGAGCCGACTTATGTCAATGGAAGATTTGAAGTTAGTTGGAATGAAGTCTCATGATTGTCATGTCTTGATGCAACAACTATTACCAGTAGCTGTTAGAGGCATTATGAAAGATGATATGCGAAGGACGATAATAAGGTTGTGCAGTTTCTTCAATGCTATTTATAGCAAAGTTGTTGACATTGCAAGGTTAGACGAATTAGAAAATGAGGGTTATACTATTCTATCCCAACTAGAGATGCATTTTCCTCCCGAATTCTTTGATATAATGGTGCATTTAATAGTTCATCTGGTAAGGGAGGTAAGACTATGCGGCCCAGTTTATCTAAGGTAGATGTACCCTTTTGAGCGATACATGAAGAACTTAAAAGGGTATTCTAAAAATCCTTATCGACCTGAAGCCTCAATTGTGGAAAGATATGTCGTTGAAGAGGCTATGGAATTTTGCAAAGAATATCTATCAAGGTCAAAGGCCCAATCTCGTCATGAAAAGGGTACAAGTAAGGGAACACGTGGGCTCAAAGTGAAGAGTATGCATCGTGAAGAGGTGTTGCAAGCACACCTGTATATCTTGAATAATACGGAAGAAGTTCAGCCGTACTTAGCCGAACATAGAAAGAGTTTAAAGGAGATCTATCCAAGGAAAAATGACATGCAGATAGCTAATGAGCAAAAGAAGACTTTCACAAAGTGGTTCAAGGATAAGGTAGCGCACGAGACCAATGTGTCTGAGACAATCAAATGGTTAGCTTGGGGGCCTTCTTTTGAGGTCATAACTTGGAGTGGCTTCGATATAAACAGGTATTCTTTCTATACAAATGGCCAGGATAACAAATGTACTATGCAAAATAGTGGGGTGATGGTGGTAGACGAATCAATGCACTTCTCTAGTTCAAAAGACAAAAATCTCATTTTGGCATCCATGGTCTATTATGGAGTTATTGAAGACATATGGGATATAAGCTACACTAAGTTGAGAGTTCCTTTATTCAAATGCAAGTGAGTTAACAATAATGCTATTGAAATAGATCAATTTGGATTCACCTCAGTTGATCTTGAAAGAGTCGGTTATAAAGATGAGCCATTCATTCTAGCAAGTCAGGCAAAACAAGTGTTTTATGTCATTGATCCAGTAAATAAAAAATTGTCTATTGTACTCCAAAGTAAAAAACAGAAGGATGGTGATCCGAGTTTGAATCTTGACAACATGCCGCCTTTCACTACAAATCCGCCTATGCCATCTGAAGTGGAATTGGTAGATGATGATGAATATGCAGCTAGAGTTTATCATTGTGAAGGAATTTGGGAAAACACTTAAAGTAAGATTTTTAATTGTTTAAAGTATGCATGTAATTTCGATTTACTTATCATATGTCACATTTATTTCTTAGTGAGTTTTTGAATTGTTTAAATTGTGCATGTAATTTCACTTTACTTATCATGTCACATTTATTTCTTAGCAGGATCATGGCAGGCTCAAATTCGGGCGACTCTGTTGGCTCACCGGTTAAGAAAAAGTTTAGAGGAAGCACGAAGTTGCGATTGTTGGTGGCACGTCATGAGGAACAACAGACGAGCAAGATTCATATAGAATTTGATGCTAATTTGAAGCCACTCGGCCCAGACGGAGACACGTTCATTAGCTACCTTGGCTTTTTGGGTCGGAGCAAAGTTAGCGCTTTAATTCCTACCTGGTAGGAAGTTTCAAAGGACACGAAGCGTATGATTTGGGAACAAATTTTGGTATGTAAAGTTGTATTTGTATCTATATTTTTATTTCTATTTGTTCATATATAACGACTACTATATATTTTGTTTTGTAGCAAACCTACGATGTTCCCAATATGAAGGACATGTACAAGCATTGGATGGGGGAAGTTCATAAGCGGTGGAAAGATTTCAAGTCCACGCTCACAACCAAGTACGTTCGAGGGCCAAGGAGTCATGAGGATCCTTGTAAAGAGTATCCGTTTCTTTCTCCAAATGACTGGAGGTTGTTTGTCGCATCGCGGTAGGATCCCACTTTCCTGGTACATTGTGTTCATCTTAGTGTTAAACATTTTAGTTGAACTTACTTGACATCGCTAACTCAGTTATCATTATTCTTTGTTTATATAGAAATTGAGTCAAGCAAATAAAGAGAGGCAAGCGAAAAACAATTATCCTCATTACATGTCGCGTGGGGGTTATCGGAAGCTCAAAAAGAAGATGATGCAGGCTGAATTGCAAAAATTGGAGGAAGCAGCCCGAGCAGATCCTAGTATAGTCGTCCAGGCGCTACTTCCTCCCCCGCGTCACAAAAAATGGAAAGCAGGGAGGATAAAGGGAGATAAATATATAAATCCAGTCGTTGCTGATGTCGCTAAAAGGATGTGAGTATTTAATAACAAGTATATTTAAATGTGTTTCATTTTTCTAACGTTGGTGGCATGTAATTACTTTCTATTTATCCATTGTATGCCACAGGATGAACTTGAAGAGCAGAGCAGCCAGGGTTCCTACACTCAAACTGGAAGGATGGACATCTTAGCCACGGCGCTTGGTAATCTAGATCACCCTGGTCAAGTTAGAGGGGAGTCAAGGGGAGTTGGTCTCTCTAAATACTTTGGACGAGGTTCACAAGCTTATGGATGAGGTGAAATGAGTCAGGAGTTTGTGGACAGGGGTTGAGAGGAAATCCGAGCAGAGCTACGTCACTCACTTCGAGATGAGCTTAAAGAAGAGTTATTGAGTGAGCTGTGTGGTGAGATGAGTACGATGGTGTTGTCTCACATGCAAGGCGGGATGTGTAATGTGGCATCTGGATATGAGGTTTGTAACTAATTTCATTTAACATTATATTGAGTTTTTCCTTACGTTATTTTAATTAATTCTTTCATTTCTCTTACTCAGGAATCCCCGGCCTTTCCTAGCACCAAAGGCAGTTACAATCCGCCAGAGGTTGGACATGGCAACCCTGGTCCTTTACTAGAGCCTGGAGAACCCTGTACTTTGTATTTGGAAGTCCCGTACCTGCATGCTGTTGCTGATGCTATTGTATACAGCCGTGCCACCACCCACCATAATAACCAAATCCGGGACGATCAAGTTAAGGTCACTGTGACAAGTGTTGAACTGGGGGAGGAAGGTGTAGATGTCCCATTCCCCGATGGTGTGGTTGCCAATCTAGGTCACGCAACAAGATCTTTTATCTTGTGGCCTAGACATCTTGTTCAGACTGTGCGAGTCCCTCCAATGGTAGGAAACACCTTACTGTTACTTGATCTTTAACATTCTACTTATAATCTTTTTGTGTGTTACTAGGAACAAGATGATGCGACAAAATTTCCCTTTTTAGCACGACTGTAAAATATTCATCAACGCATAAATAAGGTCGACTTGCAGATGCCTTGTGAGATTGTGGGTCGAACAATCTCGTATAATTATGGACTTGATAACAAAGATATTAGAGAGTTCCTATCTTTGGAGGAGATTGACATAAGATGGGATACATTTGCAATCATGTTAGTTTAGTTATAATTTTTAATTGTAATTAATGCACTGATAGTTAGGGGTTTTAGGTTTCTATATTTACTGTGTCATTTCTCATTTCATTTATATGGTAGCTGCTTCCACAAACTGTGTGCCGAACGAGGGCTCGGCAGTACATATGGCTTCTTATGTCCTGGCAATATGTCACGGCGTAATAGCCAGAGGTTGGAAGATCGGATGAGCTATGTAGGCTATACAATAGGCCAGACTCAGCTGCCTTGTTATCTGGCACCAATTGTTGAAGGGCAAGTAACTTTATTTGATATATTTATACACGTTCACTTTGCTAAACAGTATCATGTTATCTAACATCATTTTAATCTATATATGCATGTGATTATAGTTATCATTGGAGTCTCTGTGTTCCTTGTCCCTCGATCAACGTCATCTTTTGGTTTGACTCATTGGGTCGCAAGCCAGATGCAGATATCAGAAACATTTTTAACACGTAAGTAAATTTATTTGTCCGTCATTGATTTTTGATTTTACTCAATTGTTTTAATGTCTTTTGTTTATCATTTTAATTATTACAGTGCATTGAAGACATATTATATAATGGGTGGGAAGTGTGAAGGTAAAGCTGGTCATACAAAGTGGTTCCAACCAAACATAAGTTCTTTACATTCAAGTTCTTCGATTGACGATTGCTTTACATAGGCCTTTATTCTTTTTTACCATTTGTTTTTGATGTATAGTGTCCACGGCAAGCAGCGAAAACTGAGAACGGCTTCTATGTTATACTATATATGTATAACATCATTTTCTCTGGCCTTACTACAAATTTTGAGCAGGTGATCATTTCTTGATTCTCAATTAAATTTCAGTTCTTTTCATGTGATTCAATTGTTAGTTATTTCATTCAATTTATTTATTTATGTTAACATATTCTCCATTTTGCGCACATATTTTTGGTGATCAGAAACCCTACACAATCGAAGACATTAATATGATCCGAGACCTGTTGTCAGGACATCTTCTACAACACATAGAGGGGTGATGATGTGTAGAGGTTTTTTTTACATAGTGCAGTGGTTTTGTACAGTGCTATATAAGTTTGTATATTCGAATACTTTTCCTAGTTTCTTATTTATGAGTACTTTGAATTTGTTAAGGCATTATGCTTTCAGAGAACACTTTGGAAAATGATGATGAAAAATAGGGATTTTCATGGAAGCATGTCATCATCTCTTTGGCCATATGCATGTCATGATTTACATTGAAAGTTGAAGTCTGCACATTTAAATGATGTTATGATGATATATGCGCTATATGTCATGATAGAAAAATTAACATGTGATTTTCACTTCCATGAGTATTAGGGGAAGCTAGAGAGTTAATCATGAGAGAATGGGAGGACGTGGGGACTTGTAGACACATATGGTGGAGGAGCAGAGGGCGATGATGTAGGGAGTTAAAAAAAGAAGAAGGATACAACGACTGTTTTTTAACGGTTGTCTTTTCCCAAATTTTCAACGACACTAAGATAGACGTCCCCCTGAAAACAGTCGTCTAAAGGGCCAAAAAACGGTTGTTAAAAGTCCCTTCCGTAGTAGTGGATGTACTTAGTCCAAATTAAGCAAATAATAGAGAAATTGTAGCCAAGTAAAAGAAGAAGCAAAAGTCAAAAGTTGTCATGTGATTAATTGGCATTAGAATAATAATGTTTAAGGAGTAGATTATAGTAATTCAAGAAGCCTTTTAGTCTCTCCAAGGGACACATTTACATCAACATAAAGAGAGCAAGGATGAAACATTTGTGGCCAAGTAAAAAGGATGAAAAAAAGTCAAAAAGTAGAACATGTAATTAATTATAATGAAATAATATATTCTTAAGAAGGTGGAAGGAGATATTTTAAGAGCTAATTAAGCTCTTCCAAAGGCCAAACCTTACATCCTAAAATAGAGAAGGGTGAGAGAGTATGGCTTGAAAATCAAGAACAAAGAGAAAGCTCAAGTTATTCAAGAAGCAATCAAGGTAGGTTTCAAGTGATTTTCACTTGTTTATGCCTTCAAATTCATGAATAACTCTCTCAAATCTCTATGCCTTCATGAAACACATGCGTAGCAAGCATAATCAAAAGCAAGAAGGAAGAAGGAAGAAGGAAGAGAGAGGGCACAGTTTAGAGAGAGAAAGATGAAAAATCAAAGGTAAATCATGAAACCTTGCCTAACACTTTGATTTATGTTTGTTATTGGTGGTTTGAATGATTGTTGGCTTGGTTTTCATGACTTTGTGATTTTGGGAATGCCAAATCCTAAGGGGAGTTGCTGCCTAAATTTTGATTAACCATGTCTAAGAGGTGTTTAAATGGTTAAATGTAACACCCCAAATTTAATTCCCCAATATGTCTTGTAAACATTTGTGGCATTTAATGAAATGGAAGGGTAAAGTTTAGAGAATGCAATTATGCTGCCAGTGAAAACTTCTGGTGAGACAGTAAGTTTGTCATGCCATTTTGGATGACCAAATGATGATAAAAAATTGTGAAAGTTTATAGGGTGAAAAAGTAGACATCTTAAGCTTTAATTTGATAGGTAATGCGTAATTTGTGGAGTTGTGTATAAAACGTTATGGATTTTTAAAGTTAGGTTAGAAAAACTATGGATTTCCTAGAACAGCATCCCAAGAATTTAATTCTGGGAATTTTGTGCTTCTAATTGGCTAAAGGCTATATTTTTCCTGGAAACTAGACTCAATAATTGTTCTATATCCTGTGGAAGCACTTTAATATGATGTCTACAAATTTAGTTATGATTTTTTAAAGTTTGGGTAGAAAATCTGCCAGAATTTCCATTAAATCCAAAAATGGAAGAGTTTTGTTACTGCAATATTCTTATTATGGAATAAATTGATATTAGCCCATTTTGGCTCTAACTTGGACCTCCTAGGTGTCATTTTCATGTAGCAAGAGAGGGAAGGATTTAGTTGGATATTAGTTGGGCTTATGACCCATTTACATGTAGATATGTTTATAACCCAAAAAGTCAAAGTTTTGGAAATTTGGTTAGTTAAATAAATAGAGAGAGAAAGGTAAAATATCATAAAACAAATCCTCTTTATCGTCCCTCCTCTAAAACCAATAGCCAAGAGAGCCTAAGAGAGAGACAGAGTGCTTTGGTGGTCTTGAGAGAAGGAGGAGAAAACTTGTAAAGGTGTTCTTAAAGCAAATCTTTAGGGTTTATGGCAGTTAGGGTTCGGCCAAGAAGGGAAGAGCTAGAAGAAAGCAAAGGATTAGACAGTAGCACAAGCTAGACACAATATATTGGATTGATAGAAAGGTAAGAGAAGGACTTGGAGACTAGAGACAAGTGAACACAGAAGGTATGCAGAGATCAGAGAAGAGAACAATACAAGAGGATTGCAGTGGTGGAACAAAGATAGGAAGATCTCTTCGTTTCACAAGGACATGTTTAGACACCTTAGTAGCCATGTGCAGCTACATTGATTGTAATTATCATGTACGAACCCTATGGGGATTTTCTGTAGTCATGCACATATTATCATTAAATTCATGTTATTCCTGTGTTGCCTACCAAACTACTTATCGTCTTCTCACAAATACTCTGAAAAAGGTGAAAATAAGATAAAGGTCTGACATAATCAAGCTCACCTTGATAATTTGGCTCCTAATTTGTGTAATCCTTCCTCTAAGCTTCTCTTCTATGTGATTTAAGGTGTTTGAAGCAAGAATTTTAGTGTTCTTAGAGCTAGGGTTTTGGCCAACAAGGGAAAAGCCAGAAGCAAGCTAAGGTGACTTCCTAAACTTCAATTTTTTTTGGGTTATGGTTGTTATGGTTAGTTAATCGGTGAATTTCTAGTTGATTCGCTGTGATTGTAAAAATTGAGAAATGTTGAAACCTAGACGTTATGCTATCAAAATTGAGTCTAAATGGTGTTTATAACATAATTAAATAGTTAATCAAGTGATTAAGAGTATAAAGGAGCAAGCCTGTGGATTCAGAATTGGAAAACCCCAAATTTTCCTAAAGAATCTTATGTTTTGACCAGCTTTATTCAATGGGTTAGAGTTTGATTTTTGATGATCTGATTATTCCATTGTGTTCGAGAAGGAAAATTAGGTGGGGTTATAGTTGACCACTATTTTAGAAAAGCCTTAAAAAGCATAATGACCAAAACGCCCCTAAAACCTCAATTAGGGCTGCCAAGGGTATTTTTGTCCTTTGATAGTGAATTTTGTAAAACCAAGGCCAGAAATAGATTTCTTGGGAAAAAATTTGTCAGAATAGCTCAGGTGAAACCTTCGAGAAAAGTACGGCCAGACCGAGTACGTCAGGCTCGGGCCCCCAAGGGCATTTTGATAAGTTTTTCACCATAGACTCATAAAGCCAAAAAAAAATACTTTGGAAGTGTCTAAAGTTGCACATGAATGGGTTTTAACCTAATTATTGTAAGTTTGGAATTTTAGGACCCAATTGATAGCCAAGCTACGACACGAACTTTGAGGCACGCTTTACGAGGTGGAAAGTGTTAAGGGTTAAGGTAGTAACTCTTTCTTTCATACATTATGTCAATATTTATAACTTTATGTATGTCATTTACTATAACATGTATGATGCATAGGACCTATGGGTACACCGAACATGACTGAATATAGTACCTACGTGTACACCAAACATGACTAAACATGACCAAACATAGTACCAAAGGGTATACTGAATATAGTACCTATGGGTACACTGAGCATGATTGAACATAGTGTTGGAAATTGTGCCCTAAGGGCCAATCATTGTACTTTAACATTATTATTTTAATGAAATTTCTCTATTCTATTATCATATTATTTGCATGTTAACTATGATAATTGTATCCTTGGATAATTCATAAAGATTGTCCTAAAATGTCCCTGGTCAGTCATCTATGCGGGAGCAGAGATGAAACAAGACCAGTATGACTTTGATAAGATATGGAGATACAAATCAAAGTCTTAGGCACTTGTAAGAGTACAAGGTGCTAGACCGACCCACTATGAGAAAGCTACATGGATCAAGTCATAAGCTTTTCTCATGTATAACCACGTCACAATGCCCTTAGACCTGAGGTCATCATGGATTCCTACATGAGAGTTGCTAAGCTTTGAACTAGTCAAAAGTCACTTTTGACCGGGTGATGATAAAGGCTACGATCAGGCTTGGTGGTTTTTCATGTAGAGGAATATGAATGATCAAGATGGAATTTGTCCCTCACATTAGTAGAGTGATATTACTGGGCCCCTCGATGAGTGAGTCTGAGAAATGTATGGCCATACTATGATGAAAGGAGTTTCTGTCTCTGTTATCAGGCTACTCAGGAATCGAGAAAGTAATGGTCAGGAACAAGAGGATGACATTTTTCATGCCTTATCCTTGATCGATATATCGTGTGACAAAAGGGACGTCACATGGTTGTATGACAGGTTGAATCGTGATAACGATCCTCATATGAATTAGGTAGTCGTAATGTCTTGCTAGAGGCCGCTTGCGACTTTTGGGTTAGTGTAGTTATTGGCCCACTGTCAACTTCATATGGGCCTACAGGGTCGCACACAAGAATGGCCCAACACGAGATAATGTTTTATTTAGGGTGGATGAATTTTATATTTATATATATATATATAAAATATAAAATTCATTAATAATATTATATAGATATATATATTTTCGAAATATATTATATATATATATGTATATATATTATATGATATTATTATATTGTGTTGGTTTTAAATTTAATTTATTAAGATATATTAAATTTAATAACTAACATGATAGAGATATTGTTGGATCTCATGTTTTGATGATAACAAAAGAATGGTTTGAAAAGGAAATGCTTAATAATCAAGTTTGAACTAGGTAATGACAGGAATAAGATTACTTGAAGTAAGCATGGAAGTAATGAAGTTTGGACAAGAGAAAATGCTGAGGTAGCAAAGCTTTCAAGGCATTACTCGAGGCACTACTCGAGTAATGAGACAAAACTTGAAGTAACAGAGGAGAACTTCCAGTAACCTGCCACCATTACTCGAGGCGCTACTCGAGTAACCAGGTAAAATTTCAAGGTTGCTCTCGGCCTGCTAATGTTACTCGAGGAGGTACTCGAGTAACCATGTGAAAACTTCCAGTGGCCTTCAAGTTAGCAAAATGTTACTCGAGGAGCTACCCGAGTAACCGTATGTACCTCTCGGCATTTTGTACCACTGCTAATGTTACTCGAGGAGCTACTCGAGTAACCAGATCAGAAACTTCCAGTCAGACTTCAGGTTTTCCATGATACTCGAGGAGCTACTCGAGTAACCGTGTATTTGAAAATGTGTAACTCTCGGCACTTTGTACCACTGCCAATGTTACTCGAGGAGGTACTCGAGTAACAGCCTGAGGTAAGTTAAAACTTGAGGTTGGTATCCGATTAACTTGTTTTTATTTTTATCATCTTCCTCGAGTTCTTACTCGAGTATTCAAGTTTCTAATGTTTTATCTTAAGTGGATTCCTCGAGTATGTACCCCAGTATGCATAAATATTTTCAAAGGAAACTTCAAGTTCTTACCAGAGTAAATCATGCTCAGATGTCTTAGTTACTCGAGGAGCTACCCGAGTAACTTATGCAAAAATGAATGTATTACTCGAGGAGCTACTCGAGTAACAAGGTAATTGCTCTCGGCCTTGAAATCCTGCCAACAATACTCGAGGTGTTCCCCGAGTAATCTATGAAATTGACAAAGCTTTACTGGAGGCACTACCCGAGTAAATAACTATTCCAAAGGTTTGAAATTTAGTTTACTCCATGCACTACCCGAGTAATCTTATACTTGTTCATTAACTTGCAGTTGGTAAATGATTTCCCGATGTTACTCGAGGAGCTACTCGAGTAAACTTCAAGGGTTACTCGAGGAGCTACTCGAGTAAGCATACCCAGAAATTTAGAAATCATTCAAACGTTCATTGATTTGTTTCCTATATGATTAACCTTTCATTGTATTAGTATTCTTAGTCTATTTACAGATAAACAATGAAGGAATCACTTCAAGAGATGAAGGTCAAATCAAACGTTCAAATGCCAACCACCGCCAACGGATATTTTTCAAAAACTTGAAAAGTCAACAGTGGCTGCGCACTCACCAACGGACGAAAGGAAAACGTTCCAACGGTCATCACCATCATATCTATATATATGGGAACCTTCAAACAGAGAAGAAAAACAAAGCATCCACACAAACGATTCATTAAGTTCATTGCTCTGTTTTCACGTTGAAATTGTATTCATATGCTTCAGTGATTATCATTTACTCTTTGTGAGAGATATTTCATTCAAACTCAATATTTGTTATTGAGATAACTTAAGGTTGTGGAACCTTGAGTTGGGATTGGATTACAACCTGTAAGGGGGAGCGAGTGTCCAGGTGTGAAGGAACTTGCTTGTACTGTGGTGCCAAGAACCCACTGAATCTTGGAAGTTATAGTGAAACTCTCAGAGAAGCTCTGAGGACTGGACGTAGGTCAAAGTGGTTGTGACCGAACCAGTATAACTCCCGGTGTACACTTCGGTGATATTTCTCCTTACTCATTACTGTTTTAATTCTTTTGTCATAGTTTTATATTTTCGAAAAGAAATTTCAGTATCACCCAATTCACCCCCCCTCTTGGGTGAAACGCTTGATCTTACATTTGGTATCAGAGCGTAGGTCTTCTTGTTAAGGTATAACAACCTAAGAAGGATCCAATGGCAAGCATGGGTGAAGGAATTCTTCCCGACGGAGCATCCATCACTAGACCTCCCGGTTTCAATGGAGAACACTTTTCTTTCTGGAAAGCTAAATTCAGAGTGTTCGTGATGGCTACTGAATATGGGCTATGGGATGTAATCGAGAGTGGAAACTATCAACCTACAAAGACTGTAGATTCTCAGAAAATTCCAAAGACGCCAACGGAATATGATGAGAATGACAAGAAACTTATCACTCTCAATAGCAAGGCAATTCTGATGTTACAAAGCTCCTTGAGTCAAAATGAATACTTCAGAATCTGCACACTCCCAACTGCAAAGGAAATGTGGGAAGCTCTGGAAATAGCTCATGAAGGAACTTCGGGAATAAAGGAGAATCGAATCAACACCTTGATCACAGAATTCGATCTACTTCGAATGAAATCAGGTGAGTCAATTTCTGAATTCGAACTTAGATATACTCATCTTGTTAATCAACTTGCAGCACTTGGAAAAGTATATGATCAAAATATCCAAGTACGAAAGATTTTGAATATTCTTTCTAAAGAGTGGGAGGCCAAAGTCACTGCGATAGAAGAGGCAAAAGGAGAATCAATGAGATCAGTTGCTTCTCTATTTGGAAGTCTTTCTGAATATGAAAGCAAGTTAAAGTTCAAACGGGAACTAGACGACATCAGTGACAAAAGAAAGAAAGGTCTAGCTCTAAAAGCAAAAGAAGAAAATCAAGATGAAGTTGAGGAGTTTGATGATGATGAAATGGGCTTAATCATAAAACGATTCAGAAAGTTCTACAAGAAAGGTCAAGGCTACAAACACTTTCAAAAAGGAGGAACTAGCAACAAAGACCATATCATTTGCTATGAATGTGGTAAACCAGGACATATCAAATCAGAATGTCCAGAGCTCAATCAAAAAGGCAAAGAAAAGAGAAAAGGCAAATTCTTTAACAAAAAGAAGGCCTTTGTATCTGCTATATGGGGAGATAGTTCCTCAGACGAAGAAAGTGATGAGGAAGAAGTAGCCAACATATGTCTTGTTGCTCAAGAAGAGACAGAAGAAGAGGTAAATGATTCTGACCCTACCTATGATGAATTATTATCTGAATATAATGCTTTACATTCTGAATTCATCAAAATAGTTAAAGAACTAATTGTTTTCAAAAAGAAAAACAAAGCTCTTGAAAATGAGCTTAAAGAAAACTCAGAAAAGAATTGTGAAAATTGTTCTTCTTTGAAAAAGAAAAACATTGATCTCACAAAAACTCTTGAAAAGTTTACCAAAGGAAGTGAGATGCTAAATGTGATTTTAAAAGAACAACGATTTATAAATGACCGATCTGGTATTGGATATGATCCAAAAACAGATAAAAGGAAAGGTAAAAAGAAAGTAGGAGGTAAGTCATATTTGAATTATTTCCAGCATTCTGTACATATATCAAATCCTTTTGCATTTTGTAATTACTGTAATAGAAAAGGTCATTATACCTCCTCATGCATTCATAAAAAGAAAGGAAACATAGGAACCTACAAATGGGTACCTAAAGGCACATATATTCAGAAAATCATTTATACTAACCCAAAAGGACCCAAAAAGAAGTGGGTACCTAAAACTTAGTCATTTGATTGCAGGTATGTCTTAAAGCATCCAAAAATAACAAATGGTTCATAGACAGTGGATGCTCTAGACATATGACCGGAGATTTCGAAAGTTTTACCACATTACAACCTAAGGAAGGTGGAAAGGTAAAATTTGGAGGAAATCAATCCGGAAAAATTGCAGGAATTGGTGAAATCAAAAATGACAAAGGCATACAAATCAAAGATGTATATTACGTTGAAGGCTTGTGTCATAATTTGCTGAGCGTAAGTCAAAGTGCAGATAAAGACAACTGGATAATATTTGATTCAGAGGAATGTCTAATTGTCAACAAGAAAGACTTACTACTTGATAAGAAGAATATCAAGGCTAAGCTCAGAGCAAAAAGGGAAGGTAACTGCTATACCTTAGATATTAGTAGAAATGAATCTGAAAACTGTTTTCTGAGTAATGCCGATGAAAGTTGGCTATGGCATAAAAGATTGGCTCATGTCAACATGCATCAACTAGGCAAACTACTCAAAAAGGATTTAGTTCTTGGATTACCCAAAGTAAATTTCAAAAACGATTTGATTTGTGACGCATGTCAAAAGGGTAAACAAACTAAATCATCTTTCAAATTGAAAAATGAGATTTCAACAAATAGACCACTACAATTATTACATATGGATTTAGTTGGTCCAGCAAGAGTAAAGAGTCTTGGTGGAAACTTATATTCATTGGTTATTGTTGATGATTTCTCTAGATTTACATGGGTTATCTTTCTATCATCAAAGGATGAAACCTTTGAAGAATTTATTGTTTTTGCCAAGAAAGTGCAAAATGAGAAAGGTATGTCTATTGCATGAATTAGGACTGATCATGGTGGAGAATTTGAAAATCAAGCCTTTGAAGAATATTGTGATACTAATGGCATTGATCACAACTTCTCTGCTCCAAGGACGCCTCAACAAAATGGAGTTGTGGAACGCAAGAATAGAGTACTTACTGAAATGGCTAGAACAATGTTAAATGAAAAGAACATGTCTCAAGTTTTCTGGGCTGATGCTATGAGTACAGCATGCTATATTTCAAATAGAGCCTATATCAGAACGAAACTTGGAAAGACACCATATGAGCTATACAAAGGAAGGAAGCCAAACATTGGTCATCTACACATCTTCGGTTGTAAGTGTTTCATTCATAATAATGGTAAAGATAACTTAGGAAAATTTGATTCTAAAACTGATGAAGGAATTTTCTTAGGATATTCTAACCGAAGTAAAGCATATAGAATTTTCAATAAAAGAACTTGTGTTGTTGAAGAATCAATTCATGTTGTATTTGATGAATTTGAAACCTCTGACAAAACCATTGATGAAGAACAGGAAGTTGTTTTAAATCAAGAAAATGGTCAATCTATCTCTAAGTCTCTTATTCCAGAGGTTGATGAAACTAAGGATGAAGAGCAATCCCTAGGTCAACCTAAAGCCTGGAAATACAATAGAAGTCATCCCTTAGATCAAGTCATAGGAGATGTGAATGAAGGGATCAAAACCAGAAATAGAGTTTTCAATGAAGTAAGTTTTTCTGCATTTATTTCTGAGATTGAACCTTCTAACATTGATGAAGCCCTATCAGACAATGATTGGGTCATAGCAATGCAAGAAGAATTAAATCAATTTGAAAGGAATCAAGTCTGGGATTTGGTGCCCCGACCCAAAGATCATACGATCATTGGTACTAAATGGGTATTCAAAAACAAACTTGATGAATCTGCAATTATTGTCAGAAACAAGGCAAGATTGGTGGCCAAAGGCTATAATCAGGAAGAAGGAATTGATTATGAGGAAACGTATGCTCCAGTGGCTAGATTGGAAGCTATACGTGTACTCTTAGCCTTTGCATGCATCAAAGGATTCAAACTCTATCAAATGGATGTTAAGAGTGCCTTTCTAAATGGCTACATCATGGAAGAAGTGTATGTAGAACAACCTCCTGGTTTTGAAGATGTCACTAAACCGGACCATGTTTTCAAACTCAAAAAGGCTTTGTATGGTTTAAAACAAGCTCCTAGAGCCTGGTATGAAAGGCTTAGTAAGTTTCTCATCGATCAAGGTTTTGTACGAGGAAAAGTTGATACAACATTATTTATAAATCGAAAACATGATGATATTTTAATTGTTCAAATATATGTTGATGATATTGTTTTCGGTGCTACTAATGAATCTCTGTGTAAGGAATTTTCTGAGATTATGCAGGGAGAGTTTGAGATGTCAATGATGGGAGAATTGAATTTCTTTCTTGGTTTGCAAATCAAACAAAGAAAGAATGGGATCTTCATATCTCAAACAAAGTATTTAAAAGAGCTATTGAAGAAGTATGGAATGGATGAAGCAAATGGCTCAGATACGCCTATGAGCTCAACAACGTTGCTTGATGCTGATGTCAAAGGGAAAGACTACAATATCACAAAATATAGAGGAATGATTGGATCATTACTCTATCTCACAGCAAGTAGACCAGACATCCAATTTAGTGTTGGCATATGTGCAAGATATCAATCGGCACCAAAGGAATCACATGCTGAAACTGTCAAACGAATCTTTAGATACCTTGCTGACACACCAGAATTGGGTCTGTGGTATCCCAAAGGAAGAAGTGAGTATCTAATTGCATATTCGGACTCTGATCATGGAGGATATAAGACAGACAGAAAGAGCACCAGTGGACAAGGACAATTCCTTGGAGGATCTCTTGTCTCGTGGTTCAGCAAGAAACAAAATACAGTGTCTCTTTCGTCAACGGAAGCCGAATATGTTGCAGTCTCAAGTTGTTGTGCACAAGTGATATGGTTAAAACAACAACTACAAGATCTTGGTATTTATCTCAAAGAGATACCAATCTATTGTGACAACACTAGTACGATAAGCTTGGCAAAGAATCCAGTTCAACACTCTAGAACCAAGCATATCGATGTCAGACATCACTTCATCAGAGATCATGTCCAAAAGAAAGATGTGAAAGTGATATTCATTCCTACTCATCTTCAATTAGCCGATATCTTCACAAAACCCCTTGCAAAAGATCAATTTCTATATATTAGAAGAGAATTGGGAATGGTAAATCCCAATGAGTTATAAGGAATTTCAACATTTCATAATATTAGATGAAGTCATTTAATAATGTTTTGATGATTACTAACTTAAGCATCGGAGTATGTAGAAATGTGTTTTGCAGGAAGAAAGAAACTCTGTTTTGGGAAACGAAAACAGAGGTAATCAGAGGACACCATTACTGGAGTACCAACTTGAAGTAATGGGTGACAGAAAAGATTTACCCGAGGAGTAACTTGAGGTAATGTAGCAGTTTACTCGAGTATGTACTCGAGTAATGGCCCCCCAAAACTGGAAGTAATGGATCGAGTAACTTGAAATTTAAATCTAACGGTTCAGTTTTGAGGAAATGAAAAGTCAGAAGTTCAAAAGACAGGTTACCCGAGGCAAGCCTCGAGTAAACTTGAAGATCACTCGAGTAAGGCCTCGAGTAAAGACGGAGTCCAGATTCTCAAATTGATAAAGAATGATGCAAATCTGATCAACATGAGTTATAATTGATCGAGGGAACATCTATGGATAATTACTATATTATTCATACAAGGTACGCAATTTAAATGAATTATTTTGAATTTTTCCTGTATGAACACCCGAGGAAGGCCTCGAGTAATGATGAATATTACTCGAGTAAGGCCTCGAGTAAAGTCGGGATTTAGGTCTTTATCTTGCGTAAACTTGGTCATTTCCACAAAATCTCCTCGAGTAAATCACTATACACCCTTTCAAAAATTTTTCCCAATCGATTCCTTGCCCTATTTCCGTCAAAACCCAACTAGTTTCAAAATCAAAAACTTCCTATTTTGTTCTCAAAGAGAATCAGAAATCTCAGAAAAAGAGTTACTGTCGCGAGAATAGGGCAGAGGGATTCTGAGCAAAATCCTGATCTTCTTTCTCCTCCTCCAACAAAGAGAAGAAAGTTGATTCCTAGATCAAAAGCCAAAACCCCTCTTCAACCTAAATCTCCACCTAAAGCTAAAGGTGTGGTGATCAAAGAGCCTATTGTAACTAGGGCTCAGTCCAAAAAGAGTTCATCTACTGGAAGGAGTAAAGGTGTCAAAACTCCCTCACCTTCTCACTCAGATTCATCCACACCCTCTTTTACTCCAAAACCTCCCAAGAAGCCAAAATATGACAAAAATGTGGCTAAAGCTATGGCTGGGATCATTGACCAACTGGAGAAGGGTCAATCATCAAAGAAATCCAAGATTCCAGAGGCAGAGATCACTACCCCTCCCAAAGGATTCAATGTGGGGAAACTGGTGGAATCTCCCAAGTATCTGACACAGTTCTCCAGAAGGAAAGTGTGCAAAACACACTTTGTTGATCTGAAGCTTCTACAAGAGGTAGTGAAGTTTGACCTTAGTCCTTATCTTAATCCATTTATGCCTTGGTTGTCTGTGAGATTGCCTTTTTGCACAAAGGTAGTCACCCACTTTTATTGCAACCTAGAAATCACAGATGAACCTGAGCGAACCTCTGTTGAGGAAGAGATGACCACTACTGTTAGAGGTCAAAAGATTTTGATATCTCCCTCTAAAATCAATTTGTGGTTGGGAATTGAAAACCCTCCTGATGATATTTATTCCGAACTTGAGCCCAATCAAATATTTACTATCCTTAAGCCCGGTGAGTTAGTTGGCCCCTTAAACTTTAAACCGAGTGATATGTGTGATCATCACAGGGTCCTATGGTACATCTACTCTAGGTCCCTAGTGAACAAAGCCAACAACTATACCCACTTTTCGGATAGGGACTACAGATGGTTTGCTTCACTCCTCTTGAAAGAAGAAAAGGATCTGGGAGAATACATATTCTCATAAATGAAGAGATACAAGGTGGATGGAAAGGGAACCACTCCAATGCCATATCCTCAAATTGTGTCTCTTATCTTAAAAGAGAACAAAATATGGTATTTGGATAGTAAGGAGCCTGTTGAGAGAGTGACCCCAGTGGGGAGGAACCAAATTGGCAAGCTAAACATAGACATTCCTCTCAAAAGCCCACTGGAGTCTGGGTCCAAGAAGAAGAGAAAGGCTACTGAGGCAGAAACCAGTAGAATGGATGACACTCAGTCATCGGCTCCAGCCGCTACTACATCCTCACCATCTTTTCTGAATGCCACTCTCCAGCACTTTATGGAGAATATGCTGAGAGGTTTTCATGTGGATATAGCCAACACCAATGCTGAACTCATTACCCACATGAACACCAAGATGGGTGAGTTGGTTGAAAGAATGGATCAAAGACATGAGGAGCTTCTAGCAGAGCAACGGGCTCAGGGAGAGACCCTAAGATTGATACTGGCACGTTTGGATTCTCTGGGTCCTGGACCTTCTGCCGGTCCTTCTTCATCTGCACCACCATCTTCAGTAGACCCTCCTTCAGACACTCCTATTCCCATTCCTACTTCTGAGGCTGAACAATCTATCCCTTTGGTTTCTGATCCACTTGAGCCCCAAGGAAAAGACATATTATTCACAGTGGATGATCCTGAAACCCTTGAGTCTACACATATCACCATTGGTGATTCACCTCAAAAGCCACAATCTGAGACCACTCCCAAACCTATTCCCTCTCCTACCCAAACAGAGATTGTGTCATCTTCTTCTTCTGAGCATCTCACTCCAACTTTTGACACAACTCCAGTAGCTGAGACTCAGATTAACCCGGAAGGAGAAACCTCCACTATGGTTGTATTCCAACCTTCTCCTTTCCTGCCTAGAGATGACATCCATATTCCTCCACTTAATCTACCTGATCCAGTACCTTCTAGCTCTTTTGACTCTTTGGACTCAGATGATTCTATGGTGTTTCCTGTAACACCAATCTCCATGGCCAAGCCTCCTAGCCCTCCACTTGATTGATGAAGCCAAAAAGGGGGAGAAGTGCTTGAGAATGATTTTGTGGTTTTGTCCTCGCTTTTCATGGGTATATGGGTGTACATGGGACTTTAGGGAGCTTTTTGAATTCAGTATGAACTTTTTGTAATTTGAAATTTAAGTTCAATGCAAGTATATTTAAATTATGCCTTCATTTGATTTCTTTTAAGTCTGTGAATTATGATATATGTTTTGGACTAATGAAGTTGTTATGTATGCAAGGTATAATCAACTTAATAAGAAATAATTAATTAAGAATCCAATTTGAAAAACCATGTTCAAAATCACCAAGTTTTGTCATCATCAAAAAGGGGGAGAATGTTGGATCTCATGTTTTGATGATAACAAAAGAATGGTTTGAAAAGGAAATGCTTAATAATCAAGTTTGAACTAGGTAATGACAGGAATAAGATTACTTGAAGTAAGCATGGAAGTAATGAAGTTTGGACAAGAGAAAATGCTGAGGTAGCAAAGCTTTCAAGGCATTACTCGAGGCACTACTCGAGTAATGAGACAAAACTTGAAGTAACAGAGGAGAACTTCCAGTAACCTGCCACCATTAATCGAGGCGCTACTCGAGTAACCAGGTAAAATTTCAAGGTTGCTCTCGGCCTGCTAATGTTACTCGAGGAGGTACTCGAGTAACCATGTGAAAACTTCCAGTGGCCTTCAAGTTAGCAAAATGTTACTCGAGGAGCTACCCGAGTAACCGTATGTACCTCTCGGCATTTTGTACCACTGCTAATGTTACTCGAGGAGCTACTCGAGTAACCAGATCAGAAACTTCCAGTCAGACTTCAGGTTTTCCATGATACTCGAGGAGCTACTCGAGTAACCGTGTATTTGAAAATGTGTAACTCTCGGCACTTTGTACCACTGCCAATGTTACTCGAGGAGGTACTCGAGTAACAGCCTGAGGTAAGTTAAAACTTGAGGTTGGTATCCGATTAACTTGTTTTTATTTTTATCATCTTCCTCGAGTTCTTACTCGAGTATTCAAGTTTCTAATGTTTTATCTTAAGTGGATTCCTCGAGTATGTACCCCAGTATGCATAAATATTTTCAAAGGAAACTTCAAGTTCTTACCAGAGTAAATCATGCTCAGATGTCTTAGTTACTCGAGGAGCTACCCGAGTAACTTATGCAAAAATGAATGTATTACTCGAGGAGCTACTCGAGTAACAAGGTAATTGCTCTCGGCCTTGAAATCCTGCCAACAATACTCGAGGTGTTCCCCGAGTAATCTATGAAATTGACAAAGCTTTACTGGAGGCACTACCCGAGTAAATAACTATTCCAAAGGTTTGAAATTTAGTTTACTCCATGCACTACCCGAGTAATCTTATACTTGTTCATTAACTTGCAGTTGGTAAATGATTTCCCGATGTTACTCGAGGAGCTACTCGAGTAAACTTCAAGGGTTACTCGAGGAGCTACTCGAGTAAGCATACCCAGAAATTTAGAAATCATTCAAACGTTCATTGATTTGTTTCCTATATGATTAACCTTTCATTGTATTAGTATTCTTAGTCTATTTACAGATAAACAATGAAGGAATCACTTCAAGAGATGAAGGTCAAATCAAACGTTCAAATGCCAACCACCGCCAACGGATATTTTTCAAAAACTTGAAAAGTCAACAGTGGCTGCGCACTCACCAACGGACGAAAGGAAAACGTTCCAACGGTCATCACCATCATATCTATATATATGGGAACCTTCAAACAGAGAAGAAAAACAAAGCATCCACACAAACGATTCATTAAGTTCATTGCTCTGTTTTCACGTTGAAATTGTATTCATATGCTTCAGTGATTATCATTTACTCTTTGTGAGAGATATTTCATTCAAACTCAATATTTGTTATTGAGATAACTTAAGGTTGTGGAACCTTGAGTTGGGATTGGATTACAACCTGTAAGGGGGAGCGAGTGTCCAGGTGTGAAGGAACTTGCTTGTACTGTGGTGCCAAGAACCCACTGAATCTTGGAAGTTATAGTGAAACTCTCAGAGAAGCTCTGAGGACTGGACGTAGGTCAAAGTGGTTGTGACCGAACCAGTATAACTCCCGGTGTACACTTCGGTGATATTTCTCCTTACTCATTACTGTTTTAATTCTTTTGTCAAAGTTTTATATTTTCGAAAAGAAATTTCAGTATCACCCAATTCACCCCCCTCTTGGGTGAAACGCTTGATCTTACAGATATAGTATCTCAAATTTAATTTATGAAGATAAATTAAATCTAATGACTCTTTATTTAGATTAAATAAATAGGTTAAATTAAAACTGTTGGACAGATTTAATTTAAACTGAATTTATTTAATTAGCTCATCAAGATAATTAATTGTTAATTAATTTCGAAATTAGTGATGATTAATTTTGAAATTTGAAAATAACCTTCATGGGTTATAAACTTGATAGAGCTGATAGACTCAGGGGACATCAGAATTGAGAGCCGCAAGTTAAACCCTTGGAGACATTAGAGGCGCTAGCACGCAGTCTCGGTTGGAGAGCATTCGTGTGGATATCGGTAGAGGGAGTAGACCTGATGTGTTGGCTCCTAGAGATCGTGAAAACTCTGAATCATCAAAAAGGTATGAATCCTTCCAACTTGGTTTAAACGCCGTTGATAGATCCTCGATTAGGATCGGTGAAAATTTTTCAAATTCTTCCGCTGTGCTTACCGATCCTACAGTGGCATCAGAGCCAGATCAATTGTGCGTTTAAATTGAGTTTATGATTCTTATACATGTGATATATATGGGATGTGTACGTATGTTTATAAGAAACACTAGAATATGTATGTGATTCTCGTTTTGGAACAAGTGTGAAATCGATTCCGAACATGTATATCTTGAAACATGTATGTGATTTTCGTTTTGAACAAGCATGAAATTGGGTAGGGTACCTGAGATCGTAGTTGGCAGCAATCAATTTGGGTCTAGGTTCGGATATCTATTCAGGTAATAGGGATCCGAACTATGGGGAAGACAAATTGGATCAGAAGCGTTCTGGGTCATTGTTGTTTTTTTGTTTTAAAAAATTGGGTCCGAAATTTAAAAATTAAAAATTTTCAAATATTTCTTTTAAAAGGAATGTGCCTTTTTCTAAAGCTTCAGGGGCACTGCCCCTTGCAACCCCGCAAGGGCGGCCCCCTTAACCCCGCCAGCTAACCGGCTAGCGGGACTGCCGTGACCACCTCTGCGTAGCACAATATAATCTGATCATGACATTTATTGCTTTTCATATTGTATGAATTCTTGTTGTGGTTTATTATTTATCCTTGTTTGGGTATAGTGAACAACATGGTTTTAGAATTTTACAAAGGTTGTAATATTTAAATACGACCTGTGTGCCGTGCCTTTCTCTAAATACTCTCGATGTACATTCTCTTCTCATCTCACTCCCCTCGAATGTTTAAACGAGGTTTCTCTCAATGTATTTCTTTTTTTTTTAGAGAAGTCCTCTCATTGGCTTGGGAGGATTTTAAGTTAGGTAAGCCATGTTGTGTCACGTTTAAATTATGCTTTTGATAAGATCATTGCATGATTACTTTTATGTTTATATGTATTTATCTGTATGAGATACGACCACGATTGCATCCATATAAACAAAACTAATTAATTAAGCCCTCTAAATTAAATCTTAAGTCATAATGTCGTCAATTAATGAATACTTGTCAAAACCTAGATCGCTCAATTGTGGAAACCACCAAAGTGGATGCACTTGAGTTATCTTGATGAGACAAGCTTAAGTAATTGTGCTGCTCATAATATTCATTATTGTTTTGACTTAATTGAGATTAACAAAACGGTTTTGAATCTCAAGGCATTAGATGGGGTTAAACATGCTGGATCATATGATGATTAAATCCCATAAAGATCTAAGAGTTACATGTGATGTAATTGGTAAATAGGTTACCTACCTAAATAACTTGAATTTAAGCGTCTTGCCAAAGCAGACTTAAGTTTAAGCCAAATATGGATCTTAGCCCACTAATTATTATATTGAGGGTTGTTAATTTAGTGGGAGATTACTAACTAACTTTGCATATTTTAATTGTAGAATCATGTCGACTAGTAATACTGCTACACTATCATTGTGATCGGTCCTTGAGAAGGACAAACTCAATGGGACAAACTTTCTTGACTGGTTCAGGAACTTGAGAATTGTTCTCAAGCAGGAAAGAAAGGCTTATGTCCTAGATCAACCCATTCCTGAGGAGCCTGCAGGTAATGCTCCAAGAGCTCAGAGAGATGCTTACACAAAGCATAAGGATGACTCTGTGGATGTAGGTTGCCTGATGCTTGCCACTATGGTTCCAGAGCTCCAAAAATATCTGGAACTCATGGAGGCTCATGAGATGATAGTACATCTCAAGGAAATGTTCTAGCAACAGGCAAGACAAGAAAGGTATGAGACCACAAAGGCCTTACATTCCTGCAAAATGGCTGAAGGTGCATCAGTTAGTACTCATGTGTTAAAGATGAAGGCTATATTTATCACCTTGAGAGGCTTGGATTTCCCATGAGCCAGGAGTTAGCTACGGACTTGATCCTCAACTCACTCCCGGAGAGCTATGACCAGTTTGTTATGAACTACAACATGAACAACATGGAGAAATCAATTTCTGAGCTGCATGGGATGCTCAAAACTGCTGAGCAAAGCATTAAGAAAAAGCCTAGCACAGTTTTAATGGTTCAGAAAGGAAAGGGTATGAAAAAGAAAGGGAAGGGCAAATGGAAGGGTAATGGCTCAGGTGGTAAGACCAAAAAGTCAAACAAGCCCGAAACCAAGCCTGCACCCAGGAAGGCAAAGCCTCCAAAGGAAGGAGTCTGCTACTTCTGCAATGAACCCGATCATTGGAAGAGGAATTGCAAACTCTACCTAAAAGATCTGAAAAAGGACAAGAAGGATAGCGGGGCTATCGCTTCAGGTATTTATGTTATAGACATTCATTTTTCTACTTCCTCTACATGGGTATTAGATACTGCATGTGGTTCTCACATTGATACAAATGTGTAGGGTCTAAAGGACAGTAGAAAGCTGAAGAAGGGTGAGGTGGACCTACGAGTTGGAAACAGAGCAAGAGTTGCTGCTTTAGCTGTAGGCACTTATGAATTAGTTCTTCCCAGTGGGCTTTTGTTAGTTTTGAACAATTGCTATTATGTTCCTGCTTTGAGTAGTAACATTGTTTCTCTTTCTTATTTGGATAAGGAAGGTTATACTTCCATTACTAGGAATGGTAAATGTTCTATTTATCGTAATAACATTTTCTATGCTGATGGTGGTTTGCATGTTGGTCATTATATATTAAATTTGGAACATCCTAATAATGGGAATATCTATAACGTAACTACTAAAAGGATAAAATCAAACAATTTGAATCCGACCTACCTATGGCATTATCGTCTAGGCCACATAAATGAGAAACGCATTTCTAAACTCCATCAAGATGGATTTCTAAAACTCATTTGATTTTGAATCATATGATACATGCAAATCTTGCTTATTAGGAAAGATGACTAAGGCACCTTTCACTGGGCACAGTGAGAAGGCTACTGAATTATTGGGCCTTATACATATAGATGTATGTAGACCATTAAATATAGCTGCCAGAGGAGGTTATGTCTACTTCATTACATTTATATATGACTTTAGTAGATATGGCTATATCTATCTAATGAAACATAAATCTGAATCTTTTGAAATGTTCAAAATATTCCAAAATTAAGTACAAAACCAACTTGGTAAAATAATTAAAGCACTTAGATCTGATCGAGGTGGTGAATATTTGAGCCAAGAATTCACTTACCATCTTAGGAGTTGTGGGATAATCTCACCATTGACCCTCCAAGAACACCACAATGGAATGGCGTTTCTGAACGGAGGAATCGAACACTATTAAATATGGTTTGATCTATGATGAGTCAAACAGATCTTCTACCGTCCTTTTGGAGACATGCCCTAGAGACAGCTGCATTCACACTAAATCATGTTCCATCTAAGGCAATTGAAAAGACACCATATGAGATATGGACTGGAAAGAAACCAAGTTTATCTTTTCTTAAGATTTGGGGATGTGAGGTATATGTTAAGAAACAAACCTCTGATAAATTAGTGCCCAGATCCATAAAGTGCCTTTTCGTAGGGTATCCTAAAGAAACGAAAGGATACTATGTCTACAATCCCACCGATAACAAAGTGTTTGTTATTCGAAATGGTAAGTTTCTAGAAAGAGAGTTTGTCTCTAAAACAACCAGTGGGATCGACGTACATCTCGAAGAAATTTGAGATCCACAAGATAGTACAAAACCACAGATGGAAATTAGAGAAGACTCACAACAAGTTGCTGAGCCTCCTCAAGTAACACAAGGTCCACGAAGATCTGATAGGACACGGCATCAGCCTCAGAGATATGGATTTCTGATTACTGAAGGCCGTGATGTGTTGCTCATTAAGCAAAATGAGCCCACCACCTATTGAGAAGCTACAGTGGGACCAAACTCTGAGAAATGGCTAAATGCCATGAAGTCTGAAATGCAATCCATGTACGACAATCAGGTATGGACCTTACTCGATCCACCTGAAGGTGTAAAAACCATTGGGTGCGAATGGGTTTTCAAGGAGAAAACTGACATGGATGGCAATGTAAATGTCTTCAAGGCACGACTGGTTGCAAAAGGATTCACTCAAACTCATGGTGTAGACTATTATGAAACCTTTTCCCCAGTTGCAATGGCCAAATCAATCAGAATCCTTCTTGCCATTGCAGCATATTATGACTATGAAATATGGCAGATGGATGTCAAAATAGCCTTCCTTAATGGAAAGCTGCTTGAGGATGTGTACATGACACAACCTGAAGGTTTTGTTCGTCCAGAGGACTCTGGTAAAATTTGCAAGCTTCAAAGATCCATTTATGGATTGAAGCAAGCATCTCAGAGCTGGAATCATCGTTTTGATGAAGTAGTCAAAGAGTTTGGATTCATTCAAAACATCGATGAACCTTGTGTTTACAAGAAGGTTAGTAGGAGCATAGTTGTATTTCTAGTGCTTTATGTAGATGACATCCTACTCATTGGGAATGATATTCCTACCTTGCAGAGTGTCAAGTCTTGGTTAGGAAAGTCCTTTTCAATGAAAGACTTAGGTGAAGCCACCTATATCCTAGGGATTAGGATCTATAGGGATAGATCCAAAAGACTAATAGGCCTAAGTCAGAGCACATACATAGATAAGACACTGCATAGGTTCAATATGCATGATTCAAAAAGGGGTTACATGCCTATGTCTTATGGCATCCATCTTAGCAAGGATCTGTGACAATAGTGGTGCTATTGCATAAGCCAAGGAGCCTAGGTCACATCAAAGGACCAAACACATACTCAGGCGATTTCATCTTATTAGAGAAATCAATGATAGAGGTGATATAAAGATATGTAAAGTAGCAGGAGAAGATAATGTTGCTGATCCTCTTACTAAGCCACTTGCACAGGCAGAGCATGAGCGTCATGTTAGGGCAATGGGAATTAGGCAAATTAATGATTGCACCTAGGGCAAGTGGGAGGATGTTGGAAATTATGCCCTAAGGGCCAATCATTGTACTTTAACATTATTATTTTAATGAAATTTCTCCATTCTGTTATCATATTATTTGCATGTTAACTATGATAATTGTATCCTTGGATAATTCATAAAGATTGTCCTAAAATGTCCCTGGTCGGTCATCTATGCGGGAGCAGAGATGAAACAAGACCAGTATGACTTTGATAAGATATAGAGATACGAATCAAAGTCTTAGGCACTTGTAAGAGTACAAGGTACTGGACCGACCCACTATGAGAAAGCTACATGGATCAGGTCATAAGCTTTTCTCATGTATAACCACGTCACAATGCCCTTAGACCTGAGGTCATCATGGATTCCTACATGAGAGTTGCTAAGCTTTGAACTAGTCAAAAGTCACTTTTGACCGGGTGATGATAAAGGCTACGATCGGGCTTGGTGGTTTTTCATGTAGAGGAATATGAATGATCAAGATGGAATTTGTCCCTCACATTAGTAGAGAGATATTTCTGGGCCCCTCGATGAGTGAGTCTGAGAAATGTATGGCCATACTATGATGAAAGGAGTTTCTGTCACTGTTATCAGGCTACTCAGGAATCGAGAAAGTAATGGTCAGGAACAAGAGGATGACATTTTCCATGCCTTATCCTTGATCGATATATCGTGTGACAAAAGGGACGTGACATGGTTGTATGACAGGTTGCATCGTGATAACAATCCTTATATGAATTGGGTAGTCGTAATGTCTTGCTAGAGGCCGCTTGCGACTTTTGTGTTAGTGTAGTTGTTGGCCCACTGCCAACTTCATATGGGCCTACAGGGTCGCACACAAGAATGGCCTAACACGAGATAATGTTTGATTTAGGGTGGATGAATTTTATATTTTTATATATATATATAATATAAAATTCATCAATAATATTATATAGATATATATATTTTCGAAATATTATATATATATATATGTATATTATATGATATTATTATATTGTGTTGGTTTTAAATTTAATTTATTAAGATATATTAAATTTAATAACTAACATGATAGAGATATAGTATCTCAGATTTAATTTATGAAGATAAATTAAATCTAATGGCTCTTTATTTAGATTAAATAAATAGGTTAAATTAAAACTGTTGGACAGATTTAATTTAAACTGAATTTATTTAATTAGCTCATCAAGATAATTAATTGTTAATTAATTTCAAAATTAATGATAATTAATTTTGAAATTTGAAAATAACCCTCATGGGTTATAAACTTGATAGAGCTGATAGACTCAGGGGACATCAGAATTGAGAGCCGCAAGTTAAACCCTTAGAGACATTAGAGGCGCTAGCACGCAGTCTCGGTTGGAGAGCATTCGTGTGGATACCGGTAGAGGGAGCGGACCTGACGTGTTGGCTCCTAGAGATCGTGAAAACTCTGAATCATAAAAAACGTATGAATCCTTCCAACTTGGTTTAAACGCCGTTGATAGATCCTCGATTAGGATCGGTGAAAATTTTTCAAATTCTTCCGCTGTGCTTACCGATCCTAACACATAGTGCCTACGGGTACACTGAATTATGCCCAGTCTATGGTCTTGAGCCCAACTGAGGTACGGAACAAGTAGGGGTTGCAACAGTGGTTGGCTCAGAACACATCCAACCGAACTGAATTTTGTGGTATGTGGGATATTTATTATTGCATTTTCTATGATTGATTGTCTATTACTACTGAGATTCATGTGAATTTCACCCTTGTTCAAATAAATCAATATTCCAGCAGAGTCTAGTGTATAAAAAGGGAAAAAGGTAGATAAGGATAGTTGAAGGGTACGGGTCCAAATAATAAAGCAGCAAAGTTATATGTAGTTTATTTTTGGATATTTTGGGGGCAAACTAGTAATGTAAACAAATACATCGTATCAATATATCAATATATTTTCTCTATTTCTATGTTGCTCACTGAACTGCCCTCGAGCACTATGAAAAATATGAAATTAAGATAAGGGTATGACATTAAACAAGTGATTAGAAACAAAAAGAAGGTGTTTGGTGGAAGTAATTCATGAAATGACAGTTATGTTTCCAATTTCATCATGATTTTCGGCCAGTTATGTTTGATATAGTTAGAGTTGGAATTTGGTTGATTTGATGATTCCATTGTATTTAAAATGGAAAGTTGTGTAGCGAACATATAAAACTTGAAGTGTGAAGGCTTTAGGGTGTGAAATGACAATTTTACCCCTAAAACCCTAATATAGTGGCTGCTAGGGGTATTTTAGTAATTTGGGCATGAATTTGACAAATTTGAGGTAAAAAAGGATTTTATATGTGAAATTGTGTAGGATTAGCCTGAGTCATAATTTTTGGTAAAGTACAGTTGGATAGGGTGTAAAGGGGCTTAGACTGGGTCCCTAGGGGTATTTTGGTCATTTACCAATTTTGAGTCGAGATAGCTAACAATATGAGTTTTGAATGAGTTATGAATGAGTAATAACTCATTTATTTTAAATTTTGAATTTTAGGATATATCAGTAGCCCGAGCTGGACATAGGATATTGGATTGACAGATAGAAAAGGAAAGAGCAATTTCAGGCGGTAACTTGTCTCTCATAAACTCTGTGGTAGTATATATGTTGTATGCTGCTATATTATGTGATATGAATAATGAACACACAGTATCTAGCTGTAGTACGGGAAAAGCACAAGTACCATTTAACCTTGTGAGGACCTAGCTATGATACACAGTACCAGAGGGCACATTACCTAGCTGTAGTATGGGACTCAACTGAGGTACGCAGACAAGTAGGGGATTTGGCCTGAATTGTGTACACATTCCGGTTTACAGTGTTTTTGTTATATTTACACTATATGGTGCATTGCATATCTATTTATTGCATTTTATATGATCGATAACTTGTTACTACAGAGATTCTTTTGAATCTCACTCTTTCTAAAAATGTATAAAGTTTTTAGCAACAGGTAGCGACTCAAGGGGCCAAAGTATAATTATCGACTACTAGCGATTCCGGATCAGTACAGGCAGGATAGTTGGTTATCAAAAGGTCTTCTTATTATTTCAAGGTTTGTAATTATTAGGAGCACACCCTATGGGGGATACATGTAATATAATCAAGCACTCTATATCAATATATTAGTATATTTATGCTATTTCTGTGTGCCCGCCAAACTGTGCATTGTTATTCCGAACAGTGTCAAAATAAATAAGACGTCTGATAACTTTTCGTATCAGACCGGGGTTTGTGGTAATAGGATAGTATACTGATATGGTTTTGATTATATAGTGATAGGACATATGTATAGAAAGGGGCACTAGAGAAGTTAATCACCCCCATCTGTGAACTAGACCCTGAGGAACAACAGAATACCCAAAAGCCATTAAGTATTACCATACCAAAGTAAGGGTGTACAAGGATGAAACGAACATTAAGGAAACGAGTTTGAGTATGGCCAAAACACCGGTATTGCCCACACCCTATATTGGTTTTACCAGTAGGTTGATCAGTGTTAGACATATAAGCCATAGACAGATAAGACAAAGTTAGATCCATATTTCGTTATCTGTCTTGAAGCTAGAACGGTATATGTGTAGTATGATTTACAACCAAATCAGAAGTTATGGGAGGACGTTGGAGTATGTATCTACGGGTTGTATGATTCTAGTATAGTGTGAATAGGGTCTTCTAGATTTAGGGACCTGGATGATATCTGGATCTGCACTACAATATACTTCTTTTACAGATATAGTATTTTGGCCCAGAAGAAGAATAAGGTTATGGAGCAGCATCAGAAAGACAAATGTTATCGATGACATTGAGCATATCAGGTTACATATTTGAGTACATGTACTGATACTGATATGCACTCTACACACGATATTTAGTCAGCTGATGATAGCTGACACAATTCTTGGAGCAAGGCCAATCATAGGGTACTAGTGCTCAAAAGCAGTTAAAGTCGGTATCTACAGTTTTTCACAAGTACATAAAGGTTAAGCGTGCTTAATCTAGGAAAATCTCAACATGGATGACCCCTTAAGAAGTCACATAACTTGTTTTGTTATGACTTGTATAGGGAAAAAGAAAATGTTGTATAGTTGTTCAGAGGATATATGATGTAGAGGCTTTCCTTGACTACTGGTAACGACTATTATATGTCATTTCAGGAGTACCTCTTCTCCCAATACTTTGTAAAATGACAGATATGCCCTTATGACTATGTGAGATTTACCTCTTTCCTATTTTCATATAGTGAAACACAAATATGATGAGACCAAGAGGTATAGATGCTAGGTAGGGTCAATAAGCTAGACTTGACCCAATACAGCATATACTGGGCATGTTAAAAGAACAACAAACAATGATTCATGATTATAGTAATGAGCTACGAGAAGATCAGTAGAAATAAAGCACAGACAGGGAAAGACAAAATAATCCTGGTGGATAGGAAAATGAACCTATACAGTATGAGGAATATAAACAGGAGCCTCTACTTATACATGCTCTTGATAGAGACAGTTTGCAGACAAGAGCAACATAGTCAGTTAACAGAGGGTTGCTATTGACAGAGGCTGACACTCCTATCTTCTTAAGAAAGTTTATAGGCTATAGACTTGGTGTCAACATTCTGATCTACTAAAGAAGGAGAGAAGAACATGAGAAGGGCTTATGAGTGGTGTTGGGAAAATCACATATAAGCTTTGGCTTTTAGAGCTTAACTTGCTGAGTGGTGATTTCTCACAAGATGGGATTTATCATATCCTAGCAAAATGACATAATATTGAGTGAAACAGGCTAGGAACTATTATAAAGGTACATAGATTTTGGGATTAGTTAGGTGTTATAGGAGGTTCTTATAGAACTCCTATCAAATCATCTTAACTTTATTAAAGTTCTTGTGAGGAGATAAAACATCAAAGTGGCAAAGCAAAAGCCACTATGTGACAATAAGTCATCTGAGTGGGATGGTGAATTTACATGTAACACTTAAGGACAACATGAGAGGTTAACATTTGCACTAATATTGATAATCCCAAATCATGATTAGACCTATGTGGTCTACAGTGACATAGCTTGTGTGGAATACAGTGATTTGCCCTGTATGGTTAGTGGTAAGGCAGCCCCATTAGAGCATGTTAACCAACCCTATGAGCAGGATACACCCCTTATATAGCCTGGAAAGCCCTGGTTGCACCAGTGAAAAGCACAAGTAACCCTGTGGCCGATAGGTGGCGCGTAAAAAATGATGCAGAGACAGTGTGCTATACAGTGATACAGTACTGTGGTAATCTAACTCCATTAAAGCATTTTAAACAACCCCATAATCAAGGCATGATAACTAAAATATTTGCATATTTATTTTTCCTTATATGATGATTTTGTGGATGATATTTGAGCTTAATTTAATAAATTTGGATGTAATTACTAAATAAATAATGATTTTGGCATGAAATAGAATTTCTTGAAAAATACTAAATTAGACATTCTTTCAGTTTTCAGGCAATATCTGGAGCTCCAGATGTCTGATTCGGACATTCTATATATGGATTAAAAACTAAAAAATAGCTCTACAACTTTTATGTAGAGACTAAAACCTAGTTTTATCTCCAAGGGTTTCGAATTTTTCATGGAAGTTGAGAGCGGGAATCATCTACCATTCCACCAACCATTCCATCTATGACATTTCATCTACCACGTCATCTTCCTTTTCATCTACCACTTTCTATCTTCCACTTCATCTTCCTTTTCATCTATCACATTTCATCTACCACTTCATCTATCCTACTCCATTTTTCCTTATATATAGCCAACCTCTCTCTCGCATTTTACACAACTATTTCATATCCATTTCTTTCCTCTCTTTTCCACATACACCATCTTAGAGTAGTTTCATGCAATGTATTTAATTCCTGCATGCCTCCTACATGGAAGGCTTAGGTAGTCCTCCTTTATGAATGGTATAGGTTGCCACCTATATGGAAGGTTTTACCTCCTAAAGGGACAATTAGATTTTCTCCATTTTCATGCATCTAGATGTTGTATATTTATGTTTTGGAATTTATTATTCAAGTTTTATGCAATGTTAATTTATTTAGGTTTTGTTTTTAATTTAATCATATGTTAAATTTCTATTTTCCTGGGGTGATGATGTAGTTTACTAATAACGGATTGAATCTTAACTTTTTAAATCTAGTTTGAATTTCTCCTACATGATTGGGTTTTAATTATTGTTCTCAATGCTTTTGATTGATTGACTACTTTTTGAATGATTTCAATCTGAATGTTAATACCGGAAGGAGATGCATGTGTGTAGATCCTATAATTAAAACCATGACTTGCATATGAAATAGGAATATATTCATATGAGTTATGTAGTCTTACTTAGTTCCATAAATCGTAATGCATAATTAATTGCTTGAATTCATATAGGAATATGTTGGATAAGCAATTGATTATAGAATTGCTTGACCTTAGAAGAGGCTAGTAATTAAATTAGGGAAACTCGATTGTCAATTATGTGGAATAAATTAGGCTACAATAGATAAGTGATTCAATCTAGAATTTATTGAGTGAAATATGACCCCTAGGGCTTTTTATCATAGTTGATTTTGTAACTCCCCAAATTTTGATTATGGGCTAATGGGGGTTATTGAGAATGCAATTGTGGATTAAAGTTAATTAATATGTATTTGTGACAATATTATTTAATATGTCATAATTAATGAAAAATTGATACAATGGAAATAAGTTGGTGATTAATGGGAAAATTAATTACTAACTAAGAGGAAATGAGATGTATGATTAAATGGCTAATGAATGGATTAAATAAGTTAATTGGTGACTTATTGTATGTGAGCCAATGAGAGAAGGACACTTGGCAAGCTCATAGAATGAGAGAGGGCAAAGAAAAGTCAATTGTATCTTTTTAAAATAATTTCTCTCTCCCCTCTTCCCTCTTGTGCGCTGAAATGGTATGGGGAGGGAGTATAGATCATCATTTCCCTTCATCTTCAAGCTTCTACCTCCCCCTTCTCTTACCAAATTCATCCTCCATTGTTGAAGAAGTGAAAGAAAGAAAAAGTTTCACTTTAAGGTAAGAAAATGATCTCCATTGCTCAAAATTCCTTCTTTAAAATTGTTCCTTGAGTGATAAGCTACATTTATATGGTTGTAGTTTGTCCATTGGTATTGGTTTGTGATCTCAAGGAATTTTGAAAGTTGGAGAATCAAAAAGTCTCTTTGAGAAGTTGTTGAGGTCAGTTAAAGAAACATATCTATCTAAGTTTTATGCCAAATGGATTAACTTTAGATTTTTGAGATTTATTGGCATTTTTCAAAAAATGATGATCATTGGTCAGTTGGTATGTTATTGGTATGGAAATGGTATATTTGGAATGTATATGGATAGATAGGATTGATTGGAGATTGAATGATTGAGTTTGTGGATTTTGGAATTTTAGTGTTTAATGTTGTCAAGACTAAAGTATGATAATGGAGTAGGAATTTGGTTGTTTTAATGGTTTCATTGGATTCCTTGAGTGATCTTCTGTGGGGATAGCTTTGGTTTAAGTTTTGGGTCTTTTGGGAACTCTTGGGAAAATTCTGGGAAATGCTGTCATTGCTTTTGCATTTTCTAGGTTTTGATATGGCCAATCAAGTGATCTGGGACACACTCGAGTGAAGGATGAGTATTACTCACGTGAGGTTGGTTTCTACTCGAGTGAGTCAGTGTAATTCTTTATTTTCCCTTCAGTTTCTGTTTTGTGCCTCGGTGAGGAGAGTAAGAGTATTGCCTCACTTGCGAGTGAAGTGAGTCATCACTTAAATGAGGGTGTATTTGACACCCAAACCTACCTCTCGGCTTGTCACTCACGGGTAAAGTGCAAGAGTGTGTCTCAACACTCACAAGCATTCAAAATCACTCAGGTGCAAAGGCCAGTGCTCGAGTGCTTCTCTTCTTTAAAATTTCATTTGCTCTTGAGTTCTCACTTCCCGGACTTCACTATCTAGTACTCGAGTGAAGCATTTGGCTATCACTGAAGTGAGGTCTAGTGTGCTCGATGTCTCTAAAAATTTCTTGTGCTCACTCGTTAACCTTCACTCCCTGGTACCTGAGTGCAGATCGTACCACCACTCGAGTGAGGCCATCTTCACTCGAGTGTCAATGCCCCATCACTCGATTCTTTACAAAGATTGTGGAGATACAAATGAAAATGGGAAATAAGTTAGTGAAGAAAAAAAATGTAAACCTTAAATTCAAGAATAAAAGTGTATACTTACTTCAAAAAAAGTTGAATGATTGATATGTTCAACCAATCAAAATAAATGAGGTCAATAACATCCCACTTGAAGACCCTTAATTCAAAAGGGTGCCCTACAATCTCCTTACTCACATTTAATTCAATAAAGTTGTCTAAATTGACAACAAGTGAAGCCAACCGTCTCAAGCCATTTTGCTTTGGTTTGGCACTGGGTTTAATTGCTTGTTGAGAATTTGAATGGAAAGAATCCTTTGATTGTTGTAGTTCCTAATTAATAAATCAATAAGTAATAAAAAATTAAAAATGCATACCATTTTAATTAGTGAATGATAGAAAATCACAAGGTTATTCATACCTCAGCAGTAACTTGATGAACTAGCCTTCTTATCCCAAGAATGAAATTTTGTTTAGCTTCTCCTACCATTTTTACATCCTCTATAGGGAATAGCACTAAGGCATTAGCATCCACAACCTTTTCAATCGCTACCTTTACCTGGTAATCTAGTATCTTCTAGTGGTGCATAATTGTTGCAGAGTTATATACCTTTCCATATGCAACTAAACGTCTTTCTGGATCCTACAAATAAAGTATACATGACACTCCTTCCTTCACACAATTGCCTTTTGTGCTTAGTGACATGGGAGATTGTTATGCATTTTGAGATTGTATATGTGTCGACGTAAAAGATGTCATCACTGATTGCATTTCCATAATCTTCTTTTGAAATTCTTGATGTAAAGCTAACACTCACGTATCAGCTTTCTCTTCTGCTTTATCTATCAAGATTTACACTTACGGTAATGGTATACCTTCCAACCCACAGGTAGAAGAAGGTGGTCCAAGGTATTCCCTAATAAGCAAGTAACAAATACAATTAAGAAATTGTTCGTTGAGCACATAACAAATTTGTTGATTATAAAATACTTACAATCTTTTTTGATACTTCTCTAGCCTCCTTAGTAAGGAACTCTCCTTTTTTATTCATTCATGCTCTCTTCCAAGTTTGACTATGCTTAATAGGGGATGGAGGAAAAACATCTCCATTATCTACTACCCCTATGACTTGTCTTTTATTTTTCCACTTCTCAGCTATCATTTTCTTTTGAATTAATGCATACCCTCCACGAGACAATGTATGGGGGTAGAGATTTTTCTTCTGTCTCCTGGCCCTTTTTCTTTTTTCCTGTTAAAAAAAATGGAAAGTATTTGTCAAAACTAAAACTATAAAAAATACCAACTCAAAATCACATTCTTCTTTTTCATACAAAAAAACTAGGATGATATCTACTTTGAACAAATCTTAACCATATCTCCTCATCAATATATAGGTACTTCTCCCAAGGATTTTCAAAGTTACTGTCACTATTGACATCACAATCACCTTTATCATACATCTCATTGAATGTATATTTTTTAGTAAGTTTTGACTTAAAGTCCCTCCATCGCCCTCCTGCATATGAGAGCCACTTTTCCCTTAAAAATGGTGTCTCAGGTATGTCATAAGTAATCTGTAAAGAAAAACGCATAAACAATTAAGTTAGTAATAACATATCTCAATATTGTAGGTAAATAAAAAGTAAATATGATATGTAGTGAGAGGCACCTTTATAGTATCTCAAACTTCATCTCAATCCTTTTCATCCACTTTAGCCCATTCTTCTTCCAAAATGCTAATATTTTGGCGTGCAACAAGTGCAACATAACTTCTAAATGTGTTCCCTTCTTTCCAATCAATTTACTCCCCTCTCTTATCTAAATCAATATGAATCTTCTTGCCTCAATCTAACCTAGTAAGTCGTGTGACACCTTTTCTACCCCTTTTTTACTTTTTTCTTTGGCTATTGGTGCTAGACAGATTCTCCATGTATTCCTTTTAAAATAATAACATAAATAAGATTAGTTAAAAAAACACAATCATTTTAAATTATAATGGAAAGAAAAAGAAAAGGAAGCATCTTGAAAGAACATACAAAAGAATTTTAGTTCTCCTATAAACCTTTATTGTGAGCAGTTCTTACACCATACAAATCATCTTCTTCATCATGATCACTAGTTGTACCATATACATCATCTTCTTTATCTTCTTCATCCAATTGAGGCAAGGATGACATAAAAAGAGGAGCGTCACCAATATCAAAACTTGATTCATCATTCTCATTATGAGAAATCATACTTTTTCCTTGTAAAACCATAGACCAATTTTTGTCTGCTAGGTCAATGACATAGTAAAAAACTTGTTTTGCAAGGACCGCCATGATAAAAGGCTCCTCCTTATAACCTACCTTATTAGGATTCACCAATGTCAGGCTTGACTTAACTATTTTAACACCATTATTACTATCAACCCACTTGCATTTAAAAATTGGCACCTTAAATTTAAAGTAGTCTACTTCCCATATTTCTTCAATGATGGCAAAATATTGCATTGATGCCAATGTTGGTTTTTTATCTTTGGAGCTAGAATAATGCATTGATTCTGCTACTACCATGACTCCACTATTTTGCACAGTGCTCTTATCATCTTGATTTTTTGCATAGAATGAATACCCATTAATATCATATCCAGTTCAAGTTTTGACATTAAAATTAGGCCAACCAGCTAACCATCATATTGTGTCAGAAACATTTGACTTTTGACGATATTGCTTAACCCTTTCTTTAAATAAGAGTGAGAAAGCTTTATTGCGCTTAGTTAGCAACCATCTATTTGAATTTTTATCATTTTTAGCCCTTAATTCCTCTTGGTGCTTCAATAAGTAATGCTGAACTTCATTAGTGTTATTCAAGATTATAGATGTGCTTGTTCCACTTTGTCATGAGCCATAAGCTTCGTACTAAAACCTCGTGTGTAATGACCCAATTTGAGATTAAGGGCTAATGACTTTGAAATTTCTTGTAATTAATGTAATTAAAAAATTTTAGAGAAATGTGATGTGAATTTGATATAAATTTATTTAGTGATAATTGAATAATCACAGTGAAAACCAGGGGCAAAATAGTAAAATTGGAAATTTACTGACCAATTGGTTAGTTACCAAAGAGAAAACTCATTGGTGATTGAGAATCAATGGTTGAGATTTATTGTCTATGGGTCGTAATTGTATGCTTTGTATTTATGTGAGCTCATGGAGGAAGTGAGCAAGATTATACCAAGTGGCATTTTGTGGACCAAAGGATCATGCTTATTGTCAACCACTCACTTTTCTCTCTCTTGTCTCTCCTATTCGGTTGGAGTATGGGCCAAGGGAAAATTCTGCACACTAATCATCTTCATCCTTTCTTATCGTTTCTCTCTCATAACCTCAATTTCCGGTGATTTCAAGAAGAAAATAGAAAGAGAAAGCTTGATTTTTGGTGAGTAATGGTTCTCATATGCTCAAACACTCTTCATTAATCTTGTTCATAGTGTTAAGAGCTTCATCTTGGTGGTTTCAGAATTTTGAAATGTGGTAGTTTGGGTGTTGGAGTAAATTTGGAAGTTGAGAATCAAGGTTTTGGCTTTAGCAAATTGAAGAGGTGAGTATTTAGATAATTTTGGTATATTTATTGTGATTTTTGGTTAAGTTTTGTAAATTCTGGAATTTGCCCTGGTTTATGCCAATTTTTGAATCCATGAATTACATGGTGAATGATGTTGGAACTGGTTTATTGTGAAGTTATTTGAGTATTGGATATGGTTTTTGTAATATCCCAAAAAGTGATTAAGGGCTAATGACTTCAAAAGTGGATGTAATTATTGTTGAATAAACACTTTTGAAGAATGTGTGATGGGAATTTGGATATTTTAATGATTCCAATGGATTCCTTGTGAAAATTTATGTGGGAATGATGTTTGGTATGAAAATGGAACCAATGGAAGCAAAGATGCAAAATCTAAAATTCTGTCCAGTGAAATTCTATTCTGGGCAGTCCGTTTGTGTGAACGTTTTTAATGACCAAATGGTATCTAAAAATTCTGAAATTTTCCAGTCTTATAGTTCACATCTTAAGCTTCAAAATGGACATATAATTTGTTCCATTTAGTTTTGTGAACTAGGAGATATAACTGTCCAAAGTTTGGGATGGAAACTGAACTCTATTTTGGGGCAGTGATGAGTTTTATGTAATTCTGGAATTGTGTGGTGATTTTTAGTAATGGCCAATATTTTTCCTATGAAGAGGACTTAAATATCTTTCATTTGGCTTTGGAATCACCTCATTTTGAGTTTTCTAGAATTAGTTATGATTTTTCAAAGTTTGGGCAGAAAATCTGCCAGAAAATCCGAAAATGGGAATTATGACATCATCTCAATAAAAGATGACATCAGCATGGAATTAAATATGTTATCATCTTCCTCAGCTCATTTCTGTCGCACACAGCAGCTGAATGAGGAGTGAGAACGTTGAGGTTTGTAGAGAGAGAAAGGAGAAGAAAAATCACAAGGTAAGCCGATTTCTCCGACGATTTAGCTCCTAACGCGTATAACTCCGATCCTAAGCTACTCCTCTTTGTTCTTTAAGGTTTGGAAGCTCAAAATCTGTTGTTGAGCACTTAGGGTTTTCAGCAATATTTGGGAAAAGCTTGTGGGAGCTTGAGGTAACTTCCAAACTTTCGTATATTGCTTATTCTGGCTGCTGTGGGCAATTTAATCGGTGAAATTTCGCCGGATTGCCATTGGTTTTAAATTTTGGAAATTGAGTTTCCTAAGGGTTATGCTGCCCAATTTTGGTTCAAATGGTAGTTATAACCTAATGTAATAGTGAATAAAGTGGTTAGGAGTAGAAAGGAACGCGTTTACGGAGCCGAAATCGTAAAACCCCAATTTTTCCCGGAGAACATGTATATTTCGGCCAAGGCTGTAAATGGGTCTTAGAGTTGGATTTTCAATGATTTGATGATTCCATTGGATTCAGTGGGCGAAAATAGGTGGGGTTACAGTTGGGCACTTTTTCAAAAAAGGCCGAGAAAGCATAATTACGGAAACACCCCCTAAAACCCTAAAAGTAGGGCTGCCAAGGGGAATTTCGTAATTTAACATTGAATTTAATAATTCCGAGTCCGGAAATGGATTCCTTGGGCGAAAATATGTCAGGATAGCCCATGTCAAAATTTCAAGAAAAGTACAGCCGGACCGGGTACGGCGGGCCCAGGCCGGGTCCCCAGGGGTATTTTTGTAAAATTTCATTATAGACTCATATAACCCCAAGTAACACTATGGAAGTGTCTAAATGGTGCATTTGGAATTGTAGGATTCGACATTTGCCGTCCTCGTGAGCCACAGTGCCAAGAAACGTCGGGAAAGGATCAGGTAGTGACTCTCTCTCTTATACTGTGTGTAATGCTCTGAATGTGTGTGTTATCACGATTCTGTGATGATTTCTTTGATGCTGCTGCGGTTACAGCTGGTGATAGCTGTCGTTATTGTGATTACAGCGTAAGCTGTCGTGATGGTGATTACAGCGTAAGCTGTCGTATTGTCTATACAGCCGTGAGTGCTGTCGTTTGTGGTGAAAACCATGTATCTTTAAGATTGATGTTGCTGTTGTTGCTGGTTGTGATTTATATACATGCTTGGTATTTATACATTGTATGAGTGGTTTGTTACTACTGAGATTCTCTCGAATCTCATTCCTTCCTATGACTAACCTTTCAGACAGGGCATGTGGCTCAAAGGAAAAGCGGCCAACCCGGAGCAATTAGGACCCTTAGGGGTATATGCGATTTTGGAGACGTTGGTTATCCATTTAGAACTTGGGATTACTGTATATTTTGAATTAGGAATATTATATTCGATTTTAGTTGTGTAATCCCCTAGTGGATACTTGTAACCTCTAGATTATATATGTATAGAACCCGGGAGTTGCCGAGGATTTGGTTATACACTCTGTCATACGTGAATGTAGATAAACTGCACAGGTAATTTTATTCGAATTTTGAAATGGAGACCAGGAACAGGAAGAGATTTTGAATGTTTTGTGAAAACCCTACTACAAAGTAGGAGATTGAAATGAGTTTAAGTTATCCGAAGGTCTCTAATCGTGATTTAATTATCTAATATCGAATTATAATTACGTGATTAAAGTCAGGGTGTTACATTTTGGTATTAGAGCTGTAGTTCCTGGCAAGGGTAGAGATTGTTAGGATAGCTCCCTTAGTTGACCTTAGTGATAGTAGATGATTGGTGAATAGTTGTGGTGTATACATTTGTATTCTCTGCTATTGTGGATGTATAGGAGATTGGTGGACTTTGTGTATACATTACCTGTGGTATTGACGTGGTGAATGATTTGTGGAGTGAAGAAAATAGTAGGACGTCCTAGAGTGCAATAGGTAATGCCAGAGGTGCAGATAATTAACGACAATCCACTGGACTCCATGCGGGAGAGGATGGGTTGGTTAAGGACCAGAGGGGTAGGATTAATGAATTAAGATAGAATGAAGTGGAATGAAGACCAAGCTCAATCCACTCAGGAAGAGACTCGAAATGAAGAGACTGCTGAAGAGTCATGTGGGGTACCAGCTAGAAAAGAAAGAGATCTCTAATACTGGGTTTCGTTGTTTTGCAAGCACCTACCTCCAGTATTCAGAGGGAGATTTGATCCCCAAGCAACTGAAGACTGACTGAATCGGCTGGAAAAGATATTTGAAGTGCTTAAATGCTCGACGGAGGTAAAATCATAGTTGGCTGTGTGTGAGTTAGGGGGGATGCAAATCGATGGTAGCTGAATATCACCCCAACGTTGCGAAGCAAAAATATGCCATTGACTTGGGAATTGTTTCAACAAGAATTCAACAAGAAGTATTTTTCCAAATCAGTGCGACTCGAGAAAGAGACTGAGTTCTTATCAATCAAGCAGGGTGTCACGGAGATCTTTGATGATTGCTAGTCTCATTTTATCCGGCTAGCTAGGTATTCCTTTTATCTACGGCGAATAAATGATAAGGAATGGAGTTTGGATATGCTAATTCGTGGGTGCGGCGTGAATTGAGGAAGTAGTTAGTCACTTATTAATTCATGGGGTTTAACAAAACGATAGAAGAGTATATAAGCATTGAGAATCATTTAAAAGATTCATATCCTGCCAAGGGTACCAGTAGCCGCAGTGAACCCAGTAAGCGTAATGCTTCTCATAAGTTGAAGAATCAGGGGTTCTCATCCAAAGGTGATGGTATGAAGCCCTATCAGCCTAGGAATCGTGAACCATAGAAAGCCTTCACGGGGTGGATATGTCTTTGTTGCAACCAGGTACATCAAGGCCGAACGTGCGAGGGGCGAGTGATATGTTATAATTGTCAACAACCTGGACGCATTGCTAGTGAATGCAACCGGTCGCCGGTTGAGCGAAGGTCTAGGACTCAGAGCAGAGTGTTTGCTATGATACACGAAGAAGCTCAGAGGTTCCCCGACCAGATCCAAAATAAACTCTTTCTCGATGATAGGTTATTAGAAATTTTGTTTAATTCGGGTGCAAGTTATTTTTTTTTCATTGTGATGATTGTGTGAAGCGCCCGGAACTGTGTGTATAAACTGCTAGTTGAACTAGTTTTGACGATGTTAATGATTGTTAGGGCTACGATTCCTGATGCTTGTGTGAAGTGTGTGAGAATTATGGAAAGGCATGTGCCTATAGTTGATTTGCTGTGATTGCGAGGTTACCAATTGGAAGTCCTATGGGATCTTAATTGGTTGACGGCAAGAAATGTACTTGCTATGCATATGAATTCGATAAACCACATCCGTCGACTATAGTTAGGTTGGTTCATGATGATTTTCATTAGTGACATTTGGATATGCTGTACATGTAGCCATAGATTGTGGTCTCATGGTTGGGACAGGAAGTAGAATGTATGAGTAGTTTCTAGACTCTCGTTACAACAATATTTCTAATTAGAGATGAGTAATGGAAAGAACTATCTACGGAGGATTCAGATCGGAAAGGGCTATCTGCGGAAAGTTCTGATAGGAGAGGGCTACCTATGGAGAGTTTGATCGGAGAGGGCTACCTATGGGGAAATCTGATCGCAAAGGGCTACCTACGGAGAGTATAGTACCGTAGTGTGGAGCCACCGTGACGACAAACCCTAGCGTGAAGCCGCCGTGACGACAACCCTTGGAGTGTAGCCGCCTTGATGACGAACCGTGGAATGCAGCCGCCGTGATGTTGAATTGTAGATTAGCACTATGGAAGCATTGGTTCTCCATGATGTGGTATTGTAATGACTCCCACAGGGAATGGGTTTTCCTGAGATAAGAAGTCATATGGCTCTGTATGATTCAAGTTGAAACGGGCCAAAGTCAGGCACAGATAAATCTGGATTGTGAGGGCTGTCAAGTGTAGTGGGAGGTTCCTGTGGGACTCCTACTAAATTAATCTAACAGTGTTAAGGCATAGATGAGGGAAAAGACATCAGAGTGTGCAGCGGAAGCATGGTGAATGTAATGCGCTTGAGAATTATGTTGAGCAGAAGCTTGAACTTGCAGTAAGAATGATGTGTCAATCATGGCTTCGGGAAGTAAAACTTCGATGCCAATTTATCTTGTAAATGGGTCTTGAAGGATCCTAGTTTGGTGAAAAGAATTTGTGGTGGTTGGAATTATTAAAATGCCTGGTTCCAGCTTGTTGCAATTGTGCATTGTGAGTCTCTCACCTACGGCCGCATAGGGTGATTCCTATGGCGGAGGACCGTTCCGCTGGGGCGGTAGTTACGGGGGATTGACTATTTGTGAGCCACGAGGCTATGTATATGCACTGCCACGCCAATAGTCCCTGAGTCGCTAGCAACGGTTCGGGTAAAGACTGTGTGTCTTCCCGGCGGTAAAAGGGGATAAGGGTGGAGTGTGATTGTGAATCTGTGATAGTTGTGAATAAGCTGGGATTAGGGTGTGGTCGTATGGCAGAGCAGAGCTAGTTCAGCTGATGGTGAATTCGACTACATGATCGGGGGTTCTCACTTGTGGGGGCGCTTACCCCGGCATGGCCAGCATGGCTAGCTACCAGGCTGGTTGCACCGGTGTTGACCCTAGGCCGAAAGGCGGTGCGTAAAATTAGAATCTGCGATGCATATTGGATATGGGAGTTGCGTGAATGCTGGAAGGGCCATGTGTATTTGTGCAAGCGGCGAGAGCTGAGATATTCTTGTAAACAGTGGTAAGTTGTGTGATTGTGAATCTTGTGATGTTAGTCACGCATCAATGTGAAATCTGCTGCGAATGTTGTGGGATACCCAAAAGTCCTGGTTGGATGAGGGTAATGCTGTGAAAGTTAATACGGCAAAAGATGAAGTGTATATGAGTACAGCTAAGGCTGTCGGTTTTGTGTAATGAATTTGTGATGCTTGAGTTATTCCTACAAGAAGGGTGACTAGATTGGGCAGGGTGGTGGCATATGCCTCCTAACTGCTATGGTTGTATGAGATGTGCTAGTTCACCTATTAACTGAGGGTTTGCAGTAGTTATATTACGTAACGATAATGTTTTGTGGCAATCAACGTGAGGCGATTGCATTTGTTAACCATTGTATGGTGATTATGAGAATTCCGAGTGTTTTTGTGGGAAATTGAGCACTGCACAATAAGTTCGTTTGAGGTTCTTGTGAGAATCAAAGTGTGGAGTATTGTTTGTGTGGGTGGCCTAAAAGAGACTGTCCCAATAAGAAATGAATAGTAAAACGGAAGCCATCGTGAAGGGGCATCCAAAGTTGTGGTTTAAGTTGTGTAGCAATTTCGAGGACGAAATTTAATTTACGGGGGGAGAAATGTAATATCCCAAAAAGTGATTAAGGGCTAATGACTTCAAAAGTGGATGTAATTATTGTTGAATAAACACTTTTGAAGAATGTGTGATGGGAATTTGGATATTTTAATGATTCCAATGGATTCCTTGTGAAAATTTATGTGGGAATGATGTTTGGTATGAAAATGGAACCAATGGAAGCAAAGATGCAAAATCTAAAATTCTGTCCAGTGAAATTCTATTCTGGGCAGTCCGTTTGTGTGAACGTTTTTAATGACCAAATGGTATCTAAAAATTCTGAAATTTTCCAGTCTTATAGTTCACATCTCAAGCTTCAAAATGGACATATAATTTGTTCCATTTCGTTTTGTGAACTAGGAGATATAACTGTCCAAAGTTTGGGATGGAAACTGAACTCTATTTTGGGGCAGTGATGAGTTTTATGTAATTCTGGAATTGTGTGGTGATTTTTAGTAATGGCCAATATTTTTCCTATGAAGAGGACTTAAATATCTTTCATTTGGCTTTGGAATCACCGCATTTTGAGTTTTCTAGAATTAGTTATGATTTTTCAAAGTTTGGGCAGAAAATCTGCCAGAAAATCCGAAAATGGGAATTATGACATCATCTCAATAAAAGATGACATCAGCATGGAATTAAATATGTTATCATCTTCCTCAGCTCATTTCTGTCGCACACAGCAGCTGAATGAGGAGTGAGAACGTTGAGGTTTGTAGAGAGAGAAAGGAGAAGAAAAATCACAAGGTAAGCCGATTTCTCCGACGATTTAGCTCCTAACGCGTATAACTCCGATCCTAAGCTACTCCTCTTTGTTCTTTAAGGTTTGGAAGCTCAAAATCTGTTGTTGAGCACTTAGGGTTTTCAGCAATATTTGGGAAAAGCTTGTGGGAGCTTGAGGTAACTTCCAAACTTTCGTATATTGCTTATTCTGGCTGCTGTGAGCAATTTAATCAGTGAAATTTCGCCGGATTGCCATTGGTTTTAAATTTTGGAAATTGAGTTTCCTAAGGGTTATGCTGCCCAATTTTGGTTCAAATGGTAGTTATAACCTAATATAATAGTCAATAAAGTGGTTAGGAGTAGAAAGGAACGCGTTTACGGAGCCGAAATCGTAAAACCCCAATTTTTCCCGGAGAACATGTATATTTCGGCCAAGGCTGTAAATGGGTCTTAGAGTTGGATTTTCAATGATTTGATGATTCCATTGGATTCAGTGGGCGAAAATAGGTGGGGTTACAGTTGGGCACTTTTTCAAAAAAGGCCGAGAAAGCATAATTACGGAAACACCCCCTAAAACCCTAAAAGTAGGGCTGCCAAGGGCAATTTCATAATTTAACATTGAATTTGATAATTCCGAGTCCGGAAATGGATTCCTTGGGCGAAAATATGTCAGGATAGCCCATGTCAAAATTTCAAGAAAAGTACAGCCGGACCGGTTATGGCGGGCCCAGGCCGGGTCCCCAGGGGTATTTTTGTAAATTTTCATTATAGACTCATATAACCCCAAGTAACACTATGGAAGTGTCTAAATGGTGCATTTGGAATTGTAGGATTCGACATTTGCCGTCCTCGTGAGCCGCAGTGCCAAGAAACGTCGGGAAAGGATCAGGTAGTGACTCTCTCTCTTATACTGTGTGTAATGCTCTGTATGTGTGTGTTATCACGGTTCTGTGATGATTTCTTTGATGCTGCTGCGGTTACAGCTGGTGATAGCTGTCATTTACAGCGCAAGCTGTCGTTATTGTGATTACAGCGTAAGCTGTCGTGATGGTGATTACAGCGTAAGCTGTCGTATTGTCTATACAGCCGTGAGTGCTGTCGTTTGTGGTGAAAACCATGTATCTTTAAGATTGATGTTGCTGTTGTTGCTGGTTGTGATTTATATACATGCTTGGTATTTATACATTGTATGAGTGGTTTGTTACTACTGAGATTCTCTCGAATCTCATTCCTTCCTATGACTAACCTTTCAGACAGGGCATGTGGCTCAAAGGAAAAGCGGCCAACCCGGAGCAATTAGGACCCTTAGGGGTATATGCGATTTTGGAGACGTTGGTTATCCTTTTAAGACTTGGTTATCCATTTAGAACTTGGGATTACTGTATATTTTGAATTAGGAATATTATATTCGATTTTAGTTGTGTAATCCCCTAGTGGATACTTGTAACCTCTAGATTATATATGTATAGAACCCGGGAGTTGCCGAGGATTTGGTTATACACTCTGTCATACGTGAATGTAGATAAACTGCACAGGTAATATTCGAATTTTGAAATGGAGACCAGGAACAGGAAGAGATTTTGAATGTTTTGTGAAAACCCTACTACAAAGTAGGAGATTGAAATGAGTTTAAGTTATCCGAAGGTCTCTAATCGTGATTTAATTATCTAATATCGAATTATAATTACGTGATTAAAGTCAGGGTGTTACAGATTTGGATTTTGGAAGTGAGTTGAATGAAATTTGGTATTGTGTGTGTTATGGAGACCCAAGAGTAAGATTGTGGTTAGGATGGGTTTCTGAGTATTTTGAGATTACCAATGGGTTTCTTATGAAATTTTAAGTGGGAATGAGCTTTGTGTTGAGTTTGGGAACCATTGGGATCAGTTTTGGTAAATCTGGGAATTTCTGTCAGTTGCAGTGATCTGGCAATCTGATAAGTGAGGTGGGTCTCATTCGAGTGCTGTAGTATAATTTCCTATTTTCTTCTGCATTTCACCTAGTTTCTGATAAAAAGCAAGAGTACACCTCTTAACCCGCAAGTGATATTGGTGATCACTCGAGTGAGCATAGGTTCACTCAAGTGAAGGTGTGAGTTCATGTTATAGGGTTGCGTCTTGGGTATGTACTCGCAGACCTATTTTCAAGAGTGTGTTTTGACACTCGCAAGTGTAGTCTTCTCACCTGAGTGCCAAGGGTTGGGCTCGAGTGCACTTCCAGTTCCAAAGTTCCTCATTGGTCTCGGGTTGTCACTTCCTATGTTGCACTTTTTGGGACTCGAGTGAATTTAGCGTTATCACTCAGTACAAAACCTTATGCTTGAGTGTCATGAGCACTTTCTGACCATGGTTGTTGCTCACGTCAAACACTCGCGAGTAAGAGACATTCTCACTCGAGGGCAAGTCTCTCATCACTCAAGTAAGATCATCTTCACTCGAGTGAGTCAGCCAAAAATCATTTTTCTGCTTTCAAAAAGGGGTCTACAGGGTAGTTTCTCCCAACCCTTTTGGCATATGCGTAGGCCTCTAATAACCACCTAAAGAGTTTGAATGATAACCAACTTAGAGTATTATAGGAATAAGTATTTGGAAAGGAGATTGATCGGTTGTCCCTAATTTTGTTATAGGATTTGACATTTGCCAGACTCATGAGCCCACTGTGCCAAGGAACATCAGGAAAAAACAAGGTAGTGACTCTTTCCCTTATACTGTGTGTAAATCATTGTATGTATGTTTATCATGCATTGTGTTGCTTAAGATTAATTAATAAAAATATATAAATATTGAGCTCTATCAATTCCCCCACACTTAAGCTTTTACACTCCTGAGCAAAACATTAAACTCAACACTAGGCAAAGAGGAATGGAAGATTAAAGAATAGGTAAGATCAAGCTTCAAGAATCACACTTAGCCAAATAATAAGGTATCTTCCAATTCAAATTCAATGAACATACCAAAAGTTGAAGTAGCTAAAGTAATGCAAGGTTTAATTACAATAAGGTTAACTGGAGCTTAATTGGCAACCTTAACTAGGACAAGTGTTTGAACTCTTCTCTCATATAAGGTAGTTTTTCACTCGCATCCACTTTAACCACACTCTACCATAGGCTTGTAGTATTTCTAGGCTCTCCACTACTTGCAACAATGGCATGAATAAATCAAAAGGATTTTGTAGGGTTGTAATATTGAATAAGCGAAATAATGGAAAATGTAACAAACACTATGCTTGCACCAAATAATTTTCTAGATCACTTAGCAATATAAAACAAACTTAATTCACATATTTTACCATTATGACTTTATTTCTTTCTTTAAATTTTTCTTTTTTTTATTCACACTTTTTCTTCTTTTCTATTTTCTTTCTTTTGACTATTCACATGGCATTTTTTTTCTTTTCCTTTTCTAATATAATAGTACTCTCTCTTTTTTTTAATAGTGCTAGGAAGAACTTGATAAAGGATGCAAACATAGCATTTATATAATGAAATAGAAATGAAAGTGAAAGGCTCAAAGGGGTAAACAAAGGGGAATGATGAATGGTTTGTGTTTAGGTTAGAAGGTTTAGAAATGAATGCCAATGTCATCTCTATCTACACCATTGCAAAATGTAGCCTCAAGCAAGAAACAAAACAAGTTCTAGAGAGCAATAATCTAGGTGGATAAATCACACAATGAAATGAACAATTAGGCCCGAAGAACCTTCCAACTAGGCTTTTTGTTCCCTAACAAACTCATCAAAATTAAACCATGCGTCATTAAAATACTTGAATTTTATGGTAAATCACTAATTCAAAGCAAGTTTCAGCTATGAATCCAAATAAGAGTAATTGAGATACTTGATCTTGACTAAAGGCTTTAAGAATCTCAGTGAATTGCACCAAAAACAACAAAGGACACAAGCAAGAGATAGAGGCATATGATATCATAGTGAAATCCATCATGAGAATAAACACACTCCCCCACACCCAATCCTTACATTGCCCTCAATGTAATGCACAAAAACAACGAACCTATATGCACTTATCTCTTGGGTGAAGTGAATGTTGTGAAGTCCAATTCAAAATTGAAGCACAACACATCATTGTCACAAGGAGAGAGAGAAGACAAGAAATAAGTAGAAATCGTTCATAGAAATTAGGCATAAGGATATAGAGAAGAGCGTAGTGTAGGATAAGGTTAAGCACAAGAGTATGATTCACAATGGAGTTCATTCAATTGAAATATGCAATCTAACAAAATACTTTTTACTACAGAGAAGTCCCTCCTCCACACTTGTTCAATAGCATATATCATCAAATAAAACAAGGAACAAGGTAAGGAAAGAGACTACCGTGTAATCATGGTGGCTTGTAGCTAGATAGGAAAATCAAAAGGAAGCTTAGTGTTTTGCTCCTCAATAGTGTAGGCCTAAGTAGGAGTAGAGGTTCTCAAATCCAAAGATAATAGGAATGAAGGCAACCACCAAGAGAATTAGCCTGCAAAGAATTAACCAAAACAACAGCAATACCTACTCCAAGGATGCCACATGAATCAAAATACTTAAATCCATGGAAAGCATGAGGACCAATGAAATGACATAATGGTGTATGTAATGTGAGAAGACTAGAGTCGGGTGCATTTGATAACAAGTGCGTCTCACAACCAATAAAATCAACTAGTGGCATACAGCAAGCAACACTAGGTATTAAAGGATCAATTGGCATTTCTATAGTGGTAGTGACATAATCAAGCACTACACAATCCAAGTCAATAGAATCACTAACAACATCAAATCCTAATAAATCAGGAGGTAAATCACATGATAAGATTTAGGAGTAGGATTCATGAATATGCTTGACATCATCTAGTAAAGAAGTATGATCATCATGAACCACAAAACTAGGTCTAAGCAATTCAAGTGAATCAAGGTGAATCTCTGTTGCCAAATCAAAAGCACTATTAATTGAAACAATGGGTACATGCTTGTCATCATAAAAAATGTGCACATTGAACTCTTGCAAACAAAGATTGACCTTAGAGTTAGTGATCAGTTTTGGTTTAACATCTTTATCTTCACTCTCGTGTGAAGTGGAAAAAGAAGAATCCCATATATAATTGGAGTGCATCAAGTCACTTTCACAAGTAAGAGAGGGAGGAGAAGAGAAAGATAAAGAAGTTTGATTCTCAGCATCATGCATGGCATGCATATCACTAAGTTCTAGAGGATGGTCATCTCTACTTCTATGCATTTCAACAAATTTAGAACATTTCTCATCAATGCAATCCATACACGTTGTATTTTTATCACAAGAACATGTAAATTCAGCACTAGCATTATCATTATCATCCAAATCATCACTCAGTATCATGCAAAGGAGTAGAATCATTACAAGGCATAGGCTCATCCAAGCTACCACAACTAGAATCAATAGGTTCAACAATTACATGTTCAAGTATTAGAGGGAATTCAACAATTATTTCCTCATCCACCTCATTATCACTTAAATCAAGATTACTTTATCAATCAAAGTAGTAGGAGAGTCAACTATTATAAGGATAGGATTGTTACCAAAGGGTAAGAAGGACTCTTCATTGCTCATTTGTACTTGCTTCACTTCTTGTGCTTGGATGGATGCATTTGATGGAATCATTGAAGGTTGATAACTCTCCATATGTGAAGTAGCATAAAGCTCTTGATTTTGGATTCCTTGTTCCTCCTTTTGTAGGTTTTGAGGCCAATGGGTTCCAACTTCACCTCTCGTCTTTACCCATAACATGTGATCATAGTATGCCTTGAAGAATTCATCAATATCTTTTAATTTCTCTTCTCTCTCCTTAGAGCTATCAATTGTTCCTTGATACATGAGTAACTGAAGGTATTGCTCTTAGAGTGTCTCATACTTTCTTGCTAAGGCACTTGTTAGGGAACCCATGTTGTGAGGTGAGAAAATGTTATCCAATCCACTAGGTTGTGGGTCATGAAATGGAATTGGAGGTTCAAGGTAGGATGGTGAGGAAGGTTCACAAAGTAGTGGGTAAAATGATTGGAATGAAGATTGGAATGAGGGTTGGTATGGTGAGTAAGAGGGTAGATGGTGTAAAGGAGATGGTTCATAGGGTTGTCCTTTTGGTGAAGGGATGGGGTCAAAATTTAGGTGGTGGAGTGGGGAACAAAAGTCATGTTGAGGTCTATATAGGGGTTATGATGGGAATAAAGGACTATGGAAAGGTGGAAAAGATTATTGGAGATAGGGTTCATGATATAGGTTGTGGAAGGATGAATCATATTCTTGACTATTGGAACCTCTCTCTAGACTCTCCAACTTGGCTTGAACAAGCTATAATTGATGTTGTATGGCTTCAAAGCTTTGTGAAAGAGGATCTTCCATTCTAGTAGTGTTACCAAGAGCTTCCCAAGGATAAAGAATGTGAAATTGCTTACCACAAGATAATAGTAAACCATACAATGGCCACTAAGAACATGATAGCAAAGAAACAAAATACAAATTTCTTTTTGTTTTTTTTAAGATGAAAATGGAATGCAAAACAACTATGAATTTGAAAAATGACTAAACCACTGTCAAACACTCCAACAAGGAACAACTACCTAAAAAAACTCAAAAACACACTAACAACCAAGAAAAATCAAAGAAAACCCTAAGAACAAACTTAATAAAAAAACTTAGAAAAATACCAAAAAAGAAAGAAAATTCAGAAAAGTATAGCAAACCTTTGAATTTGGCTAAAATCCAGCTGACCTAATAGCTTTATCTATTAGTCTTGCTTATAATGCTGAAAAACTTTGACATGTCAAATTTCAGAATTTTTTTGGGCAAGAATATTTCAGTTCCAGCAAGACAGTGCTAATCAAAAATCAGAATTTCGCCAAAATTCAAATGAGTGCTACATACTTCCCACCAAAATAAGACACACTATGACAACTAAAAAGAACACTTAACACCTTAAAACCTTCGTAATTATCCTCCCCGGCAACTGTGCCAATTTTATGAGCCCATGTCGTGTGAGTTCACAAAATAAAACTAGGTTTGGAAATGTAGTGTAGTAGTTCAACCTAGGTCGTTCTTGTGAGGAGATTAATTTCCAAGATTCTAAGTAGTAAAGTGATAAATACCTTAAAGTTGAAAGAAGTCATTTTGAGAAATTACATTTTTAAACTAATGAAGTAAACTAAGCTAAAGCAATATTTTTTTATTTTTAGGTTTTTAAGACAAAGAAGTAAATGGAATTGAAATTAACACTAACAATAAGATAAATGCAATTAACTAGGATAATGATGAGACAAGATTCCTTTGAGTTGAGGTTTTAGTCTTCCTCACTTTCTAATAATATGAATTCCATAACATGAGTCAAGAGGATGGAACTAAGTTACCACTAGCTCCATACTTGCAATAATAATTAAATTCATTCTACCGAAGCAATTAAATGAATACCACCAAATAATTCAGACTTAAGGAGATGAATAATCAACTTCCAATTCTAGCTTGCAATTACCATTACAAAAGTTCAGAGCATTCAGTTTAGTCATTTACAATCCACTTAACCAAGTTGAAATAAACAACTCAACCTACTCCTAAATTGAATCATACAAAGCACAATTAATCAACTCCTCTCAACCACCATGTTTATTCACTTGGCATCGAATAATCTAGATCACAACCATATACTTAACCAAGCCATACAATTATGAACTAGAAAGAGAGTTTAAGGAATTCAATTGAAGTTTATAAGCTCAAACCATTACCCAACTCTAAGAAATCACCAAGACTTAGCTTGATAGAAGAAGGAGAAATTAACCATGGAAATTGTAGCAGCCCCTCAATTCTGCACAAAGCTTCCTCCCATGCGGTGCCTTTCTCCATTATTCCCTCCTTGGTTAACTCCTCTTTTTCCTTCAATTATTTTTGGCTCCTTCCTCTCTTTTACACACAGCTGTCTCTTGCCTCCTTTATTCCATCGTCCCCCCTTTTCACACTTGCCCTCCTTTCATTTGAGCTTCCCTCTCCTTTATTTCGTGTTTCTCCCAACCTCTTCAGTCTATACTACACAATCAGTCCAAACCCTTCTTTCATAATCCATTCATGCCTTTAATTCAGTCAGCTCCCCTTTCTCATTCAACTATTTCGGTCCAACTGCTGCCTCCTTTTTAATTCAAAAATTGCGGCTACTTTCTTTTATCTATACGTTCCTTCCTTTATCTAATTCAGCTGCCAATGCATACTTTTATTTAGTTCAATCCCAGCTGCAGTTTGGTTCATGCTCTCCTTAATTCATCAATTCGGTCTAGTAATGTTATTTCGGTCCAGCTTAGGTTCAGCTCCTTCTCTTTAATTTCAGTAGCCACCTCCTTTCCTTTTTCTCCAATTCAAGTGTTTTTAGGTTAAAAGTGAGTTGTGCCTTGTTTGGGTGAGAAGTAAAAATATGTTTTGGCATTAAGTACAAAATTACAACCACCAAACAAGGCCCTTACTTATTTAACCTCCTCTTAGAAAAAATGTGAAAATAAATTTTGCACTTGTGATATTCCACTCTTATCCTTCATTAAGCTCCAAAATAATATATTTGACCTTGACCACTCAAGTTGTGCCACATCATCACCTACAAAATTATATTCACAAAGGTAATATCTTTTGCTCACAATAAAAAAGTAATGGGAATAACAAATATTAATTAAAAATATAACAATTTAACCACTTTAATTCCTAAATTATTCTTTAACTAAAATCTCACATTAATACTTGATTATGCCCAAAATATTCAATTAAATCCCATAAAAGCCTAATATTAATTAATAAAAATATATAAATATTGAGCTCTATCACTGCTTTGTGATGCCTTGTGACACCTTGTGAAGCTTTGTGATGCTTTGTGCCTTGTGATACTGCTGCATAGTGTTTACCGTGGAATCGGGCATAATGATTACAATGTAAGCTGGCATAGTGTTTAGCTTGAAAGTGGGCATAGTGATTAGAGCGAAAGCTGGCATAGTGTTTACTACAAAAGCAGGCATAGTGATTACAGCGAAAGCTGTCACATTGGGATTACAGCTGTGAGTGCTATTGTTTGTGGCGTGAGCCATGAATCATTGTGTTGCTACTAAACATGATCTTACATGCTATGTGTTTACATACTGTATGAGTGATTTGTTACTAATGGGATTCTTTTAAATCTCATTCTTTCCTTTGACTAACTAACAGACAGGGTAAGTAGCTCCAAGGTGAAGCAGGCAACCAGGAGTGGTTAGGACAATGTGGAGATGTTTTACATTTTGGACTGTTGGTTATCTATTTTAGCTTGGGATTATTGTATATATTTTAGGATGTAAATATTATTTTGGATATATAATCCCCTATTTTGGGAAACTTTACACCCATTTTATATATACAGGTAACCCGGGTTGCTGGGATTTTAGTTGGGCACTCTGATGTTTATGAATGTGATTTAACTGCACAGGTAATTATATTCGAATGTGAATGTGAGACCAGATTAATTATATTTTTGAACTGCTTTTCTGGACACCCTATCTTTAAGATAAGGGATTATAAATGTTGCTTTGGTCTTATTGGCCTCTATTTCACTTAAATTTCATAATCCGGATATAATTACGGTAAGGGGGTTACATCGTGTCCCTTGCCCTGCAACTCTCATTCCCTCATGGTGAGACTTGGGAAGTCCTATTGGTTTTACTTCTGATAGATATTCAGTACAGAACTCAATAACCTCCTCAGCAACGCATCTTTCAACAATGGACGCTTCAAGCCGATGTGGATTCTTCATATATCCTTTAAGGATTTTAATGTATCGCTCAAATGGGTACATCCAACACGGATAAACAGGACCACACAACTTTATCTCTCTCACCAAATGAACAATTAAATGTACCATAATATCAAAAAATGATGGCACAAAGTACATTTCTAGTTGGCATAGGGTAATTACAACATCATTTTGGAATTCATCCAATTTATCAGGATCAATAACTTTACTACATATAGCATTGAAGAAGGAACTTAATCTTGTAATAGTCATTCTCACCTTTTCTCCAATATATCTCGAACTGCTATTGGTAAGAATTGTTGCATCAGAATATGGTAATCATGAGACTTCATGCCTACTAATTTTAAATATCTCATTGATACAAGGTTTTTGACTTTTAAAGAATAACCTTGCGGAACATTTGTACCATGTATACACTCACAAAAGCTTTCTTTCTCTCTTTTAGATAAAGTATGATGGGCTAGTCATATCTAAGTCCTGTCTCTATCAGTTCTTGGACCCAAGTGTTTTCGTAAGCCCATTTCAATTAAGTCCATTCTTGCTTTCTTACCATCCTTGGTCTTTCCCTTTATGTTTAGTAGTGTTCCAATTAGACTTTCACACACATTTTTTTCCACATGCATAACATTAATACTATGCTTTACCTTAAGATTTTGCCAATAAGGGAGATTAAAAAAAATTGACCTCTTCTTCCACAAATTCTTTTTAGCTTCTTTCTTCTTGCTCTTACCCATTACCACATTGATGTCTTTCACCAGTTGATACACTTAATCTATAGTAAGTGGCTCTAGAGGGACATCACTCTCTTAAAATCCATTGAAAGCCTTTTTTTTGTCTTCGATAAGTGTGTCTTAGTTTGAGAAATCTTTGGTGACTAAGATAGACTATCTTCTTTCCATGTGATAGTTGCTGGTAGGATGTTTTATCTTCGCAAATAGAGCATTCTTTATGCCCCTTAACACTGTATCCAGACAAGTTTCCATATACAAGGAAGTCATTTATCGTGCAAAAAATCATGGCTCTTAGCTTAAAAGACTCATGATTATACGCATAAAAAATATCCACACTTACCTCTCACATCATCTTCAAATCCTCACTCAATGGTGCCAAGTAAACTTTGATGTCGTTCCCTGGCTGTTTTGGGCCTGAAATCATCATAGACAACATCATGTATTTGTGTTTCATACATAATAAAGGAGGTAAATTATAAATCACCAATAGTACAGGCCAAGAGCTATGTTGATTGCTAATATTTCTATAAGAATTCATCCCATCTATACAAAGTTCAAGCCTCAGATTTCTAGGCTCACAACCCAAATTAGGAAATAATTGATCAATTCCTTTCCACTAAGGAGAATGAGCTAGATGTTGGAGCATTCTATAATTTTTCCTCTCTTAAGCATGTCATCTCAACTTCTTTGCCTTATTTGCATTAGCAAATAAATGTTTAAACCTCGGTATTATTATAAGATACATTAGTTCCTTTGCAGGAGGCCCCTTAGTAATCACATCACCATACCCTACTTCTTTTACTTTGTAATGTGACCCACAGACCGGACAAGCATCTAGCATGTCATATTCTTTTATGTACAATATACAGTCATTAGGACAAGTGTGTATTTTTTTATACCCCCATCCCATTGGGCACAATATCTTCTTTGCCTCATAGTTACGGTCCAGAAGTTTATTACCTTCTAGCAGCATTTCTTTCAATAGTTTTAGCAACTCTGTGAAACTCGTATTGCTCCACCCATTTTTTTCTTTCAAGTTGACCAATTTTAACACTGCTATTAACCGTGTGTACTTTGTGCACCCTCGATAGAGAGGCTTTTCGGTATCATCAGACAAGCTATTGTATTTATTTAATTGCTCAATAGCCTCAACACCAACATCATGGATCATATCCTCCATTCTATCATCATCTAGATTTATATTATCTTCCTTAATTTGGGACACACTACATTTTTTAGGTTCACCATGCAATACCTAAAGTGTATATGTTTTGTAGAACCCAAAATAAATTTGGTGATCTTTTATTTGCATAAAAACTTTTCGTAATCCATTTAAATAGTTGACATAAGGACAATAGAACAATCCATTATTATTAGATACATTTGTTTTTGCACATTCTAAAAATTGATCCACCCCACACTCATATTCATCACTCATTCTTAAAGCGTCAATCCAACTACGATCCATAATTACCTAATTGAAAAATGGGCAATACGACAACTTAATCAAACAAATTCTAGCAACTCTTAATGAAATTTCACATCAATATTAAATGAAGAGAATTATGTATAACTTCACACAAACTTTATAACTTTCAAAACCAGCTACAATCCAAAACATTAAGAAGTAATAATATATGCTTTTACAATAGTTTTAATATTAAGAAAGAAAATGAGTATTTTGAAATTACCTAAATAAAACAACACCACCAATACGTCTTCAATTGCTCTATCTTGGCCAATCGACAATTATATCTGTAGTAGATTTCTTACAATTACAAGGTGAACACAAAAAAAGAACAACTTCAAGATGAAGCACTGTTTAAGGAAGTGCTTTATAGGATAATGAAATAATTAACAGGAGAGATCATCTAAACAATGAGATGGGAATGGTTTACTAGTCTTATAGATGTTGCTTTTGTTATTCCATATGTATATAATAAAACCTAGTGTATGGTTAGGTAATAATTTGATACCTCCCAAAATTTTGAAATATGTAGTCTTGTATTATATAGCTAATTACATTGTGTCCTAATACGGGATGGCAAAAGAGTCATAATTGCAATTTCGGCCTTTGCTTGGTTGAATAGAGTCATAACCTTAGTACAAGAGGCCTTAATTGTATCTGTATTTTATATGTGCTGTATATGTGACTATTTCTTGTTTTGCAGTCATTGGAGATGTGCGGTGAAGAGGATTGATGGTGGGAATAGAACTTGTTACTGATCGAAAAGAGAAGACACTTGCAAAGGCTAAAACTACAGTTTTATTTGTAAACTCAAAGGTACCAAAATATACTGGCCAACGCAAAATAATTGTTATATATAAAAAGTGCTCCCCAAATAATTGTTATATACTGGCAAAAAAGATTGTAGTCAAGAAAATCAGAATTTTGAATCTAGCTTGTAACCAACTAACAACTTCATGGAGACCATAAAGGCACAAAAATAATCCCACAATGATGTGGCAGAAAGGTGTGTGTATGAAGGATACTTGCTAGTAGTTGCCTAATTCTTAGTTTGATACTACTCCTTAAACTCATATTCAAGTAAATCAGCAAGGAGCCCTATTAGTGGTGAAAGAAGCTATTTCTATTTCTTATGTTTATGGTTTGGGTGGCCTTGCTAAAACTTTCATGTATACATTGGGTCTAGGAATTAGTAACAAAAACCGCCTGCTTTGCTTGTATTTATTTAACAGTTGACATAAACTTTATGAATTGGGAAAGTTAAATGCAGAATCAGTAGTTCAATGGGATTTTGTAAATTAAGGGCAACGAGATAAAAGGAATAGGACTTTGTTTTCCTTAAATATCTAAAAGGTCATTTAAAGTTGGATTCACATATATACGTGTATTTTCTAGTGGAACCAAAGCTAAAGCTAACACTACTAGTTAAAGGAGTTTGACAAGCTGGAGCGAGGAAGGACTAGAATCTTAAAAAATCCATTTCATTCAGGTTATCACAATGTCATTACAAATTTGGGTTTAAAATATATAACATGGTTTGGCCCATTATTTGTTAAAGACGTTTGGATCCAATTATTGTTGAACAATATTAGTGTTTTAACATGGGTCAATAGGTGGATTAATAAATAGGTGATAGTTGGAAAAATATGTGGCCTAATAACTTAAAACCTTTCATGTCAGAGGTGTCGAGTTTGATGCATAGGTACTTGGAAAAATAAAATAACCCATACTTGTTGTATGGGCAAGGCCCAACATGTCTCTTATTTTTTCTAGGGAAAATTAATTATGAATTTGTGAGTAAAATTTCCATTAAAAAAAATAAAAGACGCAGTTCAGAATACAGAATTACAAGCTAGTGATAGGCTTATGGTTAGCTACATTTGCAGTTTGTATTTTATGCGGTGTCAAAGCAAGTTAAGGAGCTAAGTGAAATTCTATTAAGCAAGCAAGCTTACTCTAGATGTTGGTTTCAATTTTTTGCCCTTGTTCTCCTTCTCATGCTGGCCTGGGGTGTTTAAGATGGGGTTTGAAATCATGTGAATTTGCTACATAGATTGCTACAATCTTGTTGAACTTTAATTTTCTTGAAACATGTCATGCAACATTTATATCCCTAATTTTAATGAATCACGAATGGTTTTTTATTTTTTAAATGGACAATTCTATTTGACCAAGTGTGCCATGCCCTTCCTACATCCTGAATTTCTAGGGAAACAATTTATCATAGGTTATGTTTTGTACCATGAAAATGGTTTTCAGGAAATGGAAAGCGTAATAGAATTGAAATAAATATGGATAGTGCTTAGTATACATGAGCAAGGGGATATTTCTTTTAATGATGTCTGGTGTAATAGAAACAAAAGTGGATTAGAAGTAAATAAGGTGAAAATGACTTGGACAGTTTTGGAGGTATACACTGATTTCCATATCTAGTGTATGGTAACGTTTACTCAAGGTTTTGATAGAATGATTTATGACTCTTGGTTTCTGCATGACTAAGAGAGAAAGCATTGTTTATGTATACCAAAAAATCTTAAATTGAATCCTTTGTCTAACAAATGTGGCCCTAGTACGTTACATATTCCTTCTAAATTATACTTTATATTCATATGAAATTGGTGATGAAAAATTTTGTCCATGGTGAAATGTGAACATCATCCACTCACATGGTCAATGATTTGATTTTTACTCCTCTTACTGTGCGTTTTTCACCACTAATGGGTTCAATACTAGTAACAAAAACTAAGTAGGTGACCATATTTGATTTGGACCCAAGACAACTAGAATGATTGTGGAAGCAAATAACTGTGATTTTAGTGACACCATGAGAGCTTATCATTACAGTCTATCATCAGTAATTTCAAGCACTATATTTTAATATAAATAAGTCCTGACAACAAAATTGAGGCTTCAATGATGGCACTAAGCAATCAAGCAACTCGCTCAAATCAAACAAACCAATGACCCAATGACAAAAATATATCATATAGCACCAAAAAAATCCATGACAAACAATGACTCCAGATTGTAGAATATAAAATTAGGCAAACAAAAAAATCATACAATTAGACATATTAGAACATAAAATAAGTTCCAAAATAAATCCAAAAATGTAACGGAAAACTTGTAATTTTGCCAATAAAGCACATAATTAATTATTTTTCAATTCATTGAAGTTAATTTCAATTAATTAAGGAAAATAAAGGGGAATTTATATATTTGGAATATTCTTGGTCAAATAAATCAAGGTTTGGAAAGTCAAAAAGAATTTGTGCATAAATCAATTAAAGGAATTATGGAAAAGGTTGGAACAATTATTTATTTCCCCTTCTTTTGTTAATTTTGCCTATCATAAGGAAATAGGAGGGGGAAAATAATTATTTGGATTATGATATGCCAAGTGTCCTTAATCCAAGCCAAGAGAAATAAATAATTTATTAAGTTGAACATATGTGAAATTAGATTAAAATACTATTAAGTGTACATGTAATTGGCTTAAGGTAAGGAAGCCCAACTTGGTGTATGAAGAGGGCTCTTAGGCATCTTTCATGGGCTAACAAAATTGAGGAGGATTAGTTCAATTATAATGGGATTTTATGACACTAATTGGAAGAAAATAGGGCTAAGTACATGTAGTGTCATAAATTAGATTCTTGTAATAAAATTAATTAAGGGAAAATGAGAGATATTATTAGCTTTCGGGTCATCTTTTTAGGCACCCCATTTCCGTCCCAACTTCACCAAGAGAGAGAGAGAAAGCTTAGGAAAGTTTAGAGAGAAGGAGGAGCCAAGAGGAAGAAATCTAAAGGTAGGCTTTGATGTTCTTAGTGATTTAGCTTCTAAACTTATGTAGTTCCCTCTTTAAGATCTTCTTCTTCATGAAATTCATGTTTAGCTAAGCAAAACAACAAAAGGGAGAGAGAGGGAGAGCTAATGCCTAGGAGTGAGGAAGTGAGAAATCAATAGGTAACTTCCATAATATCCTTCTCTTTGATGTTGTGATGTTGTGGTTGTTGATTTGGTGGTAATTTATGGTTTGCTTGTTGATTTTGCACATTTGGGAAGTGGAAACTGTCACACCCTTATCTTATTTTCATCTTTTTTAGAGCATTTACAGAAAATGATAAAATGTGCATGATTATAGAAATTCCCCATAGGGATTGTAAATCACAATTACAAATGTTGTAGCCGCACAGGGCTACTAGGGAGTCAAAACCCATTTCAGTGAGATGCAAACACCTTCCCGCCTTTGTTCCCCTACTGCATTCCCCTTGTACAGTTTTCTTCTTTGTTCTCAACATACCTTCTGTCTTCACCTGTCTAAACTATTGGTAAGGGAGGGTGATATTCTAGAGAATCTTAGTAGGAAACAAATATCGTAATGCATGTATGATAGTTGCTATATGTATGACATGTTAGCTTTAACTAGATGTATGCTCTATAATGACATTTTTTCATGCTCATTGTTTCATACAACAAGACTATAGCCATAGTGAAAACAAAAATAGAGCTTCATTTATTCAAATATGATCTACACAATCAAGTAAAGTAATCACATACATCACTACACAAGCAAAGATGTCTAATACATGTAAACTTAAACTTTTCTTGCTTCAAAACTCTTGCATCATAATGCGTGCCAACCTCTCGCGCTCTGACTCGGTCCTAAAATGTCAAATGTTACAAAAATTAGTTTAAAACTCATTCCTGTACCATTTTAGTCACTCACATAGTGTTTATAGTGGTCATATAAGCCTATTGTGAAAATTTACCAAAATGCCCCCGGGGACTCGGCCAGACCCCGCCATACCTGGTCTGACTGTACTTTTCTCAAAATTTTGACCTAGGCTATTCTGATATATTGTCACCTAAAAAATCCATTTTCGAACTCAAAATTACCAAATTCATTACCAAAAGACTAGAATGTCTGGACTCAGGGTTTAGGGCCACTTTAGTAATTATGCTTTTTCAGGCCTTTTTGAAAACGTCATAACTGTAATCCCAACTAATTTTCCCTCCTGAACTCAATGGAATCATTAGATAATAAAAAATATAGCTCTAACCCTTCTAAATAGAGCTGGCTAAAACCTAAAGTTCTTAGGGGGAATTGGGATTTTCCACTTCTGACTTCGTAGACTTGCTCGTTTCTACTCTTAACCACCTTATTAACTATTTAATTACGTTAAAACCACCATTTAGACTCAATTTTGGCTGCATAATGCTTAGGCCACCTCATTTCCCAAATTTAAAATCAAAGCCAATCTAACAAAATTCCAATGATTAAACTACTCACAGCATCTAAAACAATCAATATTCAAAGGTTTAAAAGTTACCTTTTGCTTCATCTGGCTTTTCTCTGATGTGGCAAAAAACCCTAGCCTTTTAGATAGCAAAATTTAAGCTTCACAAACCTTAAATTACATACAAGCAAAGGTTAGGAGAAGGGTTATACACATTAGGAATTAATTCACTGAAGAAATCGACCTACCTTATGAATTTCTTCTCCTTCTCTCTCTAGAATCCTCACAACTCTCTCTCTATTTTTGCTGGCAAAAGTGTCAAAAATGGATTATGAAAGGAGGAGGATGATGTTTTAATATTATGCTTATCTCATTATTGCATAATTATGTAATTTCCCAAATTTTGGATTTAAGTAACTTTGGGCAGATTTTCTGTCCAAACTTTGAAAAAACATTACTAAATTTATAGACATTGTACAGGAGTGATTCTAAAGGCTATAGAACTGTCTAGCTTCAAGGAAAAATATAGCCATTTGCCAATTGGAAGCTTACAACTCCCATAATTCCAATCTTTGGATACTGTTCAGAAACTTTCCAGTTTTACTGGATAAATTTAAAAAATTCATACATTTTCACATACAGCTCCAAAAATTACCCATTATCTATCAAATTAAAGCTTAGGATGTCTACTTTCATGCTGTAAAATTTCAAAATTTGTAGTTATCATTTGCCTATTTACAAATGCCATACTACAAGACTGCCACAAAAGGAATAGTGTTGTGTGTGACCTCTAATTTCCTTGTTTTGTCACTACATATACTCTTTAATTCACCATTTTATTCTTGTAAATATAAGGAATTTAGTGACTGAAATTCGAGATGTTATAGAAACCTTAAGGGGTTATGCTGCCCAAATTTCTTCAAATCTTGTATATTCAGTATTTAAATGGTTAACCTAGTGGATTAAAGTAGAAGGAACAAGTTTTTGGAGTTAAAAATCAAAATCATAATTTTTCCCTTTTTCTGTCAAAGTTTCAGCCAAGAGAAGTTTAACGGGTTAGGGCTGGAATTTTATAAATCTGAGGGTTCCATAGTGTTCATGAGAGAAAATTGGGTAGGGTGGACGTTGAAGACTGTTAGAACCGGCTGACACCCAAGAGGGGGTGTGAATTGGTTGTAAAATAAGAACTTAAGAACTTTAAAAATCTTTTCAAATCTAAGGGAAAGTAATAAGTATGAAAGTAATGAATCATAAATAAACAGTTAGATTAAATAAATTATGCTAGAAATAAAAGAGCTTAGGGAAGAGAATATGCAAACTGTAATTTATCCTAGTTCTATCCAATTTGCAATGACCTACATCCAGTCCCCAGGCTCCTCTTGAGATTTTCAAATTCTCTATCATCTTGTTTAATCTAGGTACAAGAAAAACCTATACAATCTCACAAGTTTAGCCAGATACTTGTGAAGCTTTTTACAAATCTCTCTCTGATATACTCGCCCTTACGGCAAGTCTTACAAGCAAAGCATTCCCGAAGACCTTCCTCTCCTACTTTTTGTGCAAGTCTTATGAGTAGCAACATTCTCTTCTGTTTACACCCCTATAAGTCTTACAAGCAGCAACGTTCTCTAGTACTTGTACCTTATAAGTCTTATAAACATAAAGTTTTATGGGTAATCCTCTTTATAGCTTCCCCATAAGAAAATCAACCCTCCCAAGGTCCCTCTACCTTAAGATCAATTCAGAAATATAGTTTAAAGTGTTTACAAACTCTGTCATAAGGTAGATATAACACTCACTGAAGTACAATACAATAATCACTCTCTTAATGGTAAGTAATATAGAAGCTAGAAAATCAGAGAGGATTTATTTTGGAGTAGAGGATTCATGATTTTATCATTTTGTTGTAGTTGCTCACAGTCTCTATTACACATCAACTTTGAATGCTCTCTTATTTATCGTTGATGAAGATGATGGCCGTTGTGAGTATTTCAACCTATTCGTTGAGTCCCATAGCTTCATTTAACTGTTGAGCGTATTTGAAAAACTAGCCACTATGAAATGTTCGTCGTGGAGTAGAGCATCACATAGAGAAGCAGAATGTGAGCATTTGAATATTCAAAAATCTTTCGTTATAAGCTGTACATCTTGTTGTAGAGAGATATGGCAAACATACCAGACCTCTATCAAGCTGAATAGAAAATAGAGCAGGACAAAGTGGTTTCGATACTTGAGTGTTCTTCCATCACTTGAGTGCTACAATGCTACACTTTCTGCAATTTTTTTGCACTTGGTACAATACACTCAGTGCTAGAATTCCCTCGATGCTACCGTACCCGCATGCTACAGTGCCAAACAGTGCTAAAAATGCTATAGTAACAACCTCTACAATGTCAAACAGTGTCGATCCCACTATAGTGTCACCTCACCTGTTCTTCTGACCATAAAAATCTCCAGAATTACTTCTAAGAGCTTGAATCTTGATATTCCCATTAGATATTGCAAGATCTTCTTTCTTCAATATCTTTCTTCTTGATTTTTCTCTTGATAATCATTCTCCATAACCAAAGTAGGTAGCTCCTTGACTGTCTTCATTAATTCAATCACTTCTTTGTTCATTCTCCCATATTTGATAAATTTGTCTTCTCATTCTTCATTGATAATTCAACTTAATTAATTTACAAGATATTTCACATTAAACTCAGTAATTGGTCAACGTATTATATAAAGTTTTTGCTCTTATCATTGAACATCTATATTTGACATCTTCAAAACTAATTATATCTAACATCCTCCTCCTTTTTGATGTGGCAAATCCTTTAAGAAAAATATGTGTGTATTATCAAAGTAAATTAAGTGCAACATATTTTTCTTGTCTTTCTCTCCCCCTGTTTGACATCTACAAAACGTTTGAAGTATGAAGAAGTAATGCTTGTGGAGAAGTAAGCGTGAAAACAAAGTAAAAATGCTTTTCTTTTCATTAGTCAAAATGAATGTGTCAAGAAAACAATTTTCTCTCCCCCTATTTGAAACTATTTTAATTTTTAATCAAAGCAAATTGAAAATTGAAGATACAAAAGATATCCTTGAAATATAAATAGAAAAGGTTTAGAAATGCTCATGTACATTTTGAAAAATGATGAGGCGCTGCATGAAGTATGTTCAACATGCTTAATGCTCATTTATATTAGTATATGTATCTATTGCTTTGAATGTTGTAGCCAATATATTTCCCTTATTTAAACATGGAACCATCTTTCCTTAAGTTTAATAGTTTCTTCTTGTAGTATGTTAAGGAACGTTATTGTGTAAAATATATTATCCTCTCACAAATTTAAATCTTTCTTTGCAAAGTGAATTGTTAGTTCAATCAAGTAACAAAAGGTTCCTTTTCATATCATATGTAAAAAATAATATCAAGAAAAGAGCAATATAAGAGTAACTCATCATCAAAACTAATCAAGAAATAGTGAACACATGAGTATGTTAAAAGGATTTTCTTCCGATGAAAGAAATAAGCTTTCAAGATATAAAAACACATAAGAATGTGTAGCTCCCCCTTAATGAATGCATGGTTTTTAAAAAAATTATGAGGAATAAATAATACCTTTCCAAGATTTGAAAAACCATTTAGAAACTTTGTAGAGAAAATGAGTATGAAAATCCAAAGATTTGGAGAGAAATCAAGTTTTAAAAATAATAATGTTATTCAGGGTTTTAAGAGATATAACCCAATATCACCTAAGTGGTCACCTGAGTGATTCTACTTGACCATTACTTGAGTGTTTACTCAAGTGATACAACTCAGAGAATTAAATAAGAATATGATACCTCACTCGACTAATGTCATAATTACTCGAGTCATAATCCTCTGAAGTCTATTGATGCATCATCAGCTAGTCATTGTTTGATGTTGTGATCAGTACTGAGGGATTTTGAAATGTAGTCTCATTCACAGAAGTGATAAACTTAGCATTGTTCTTAGCAAGCTCCATATGATTTTTGAAGCTCCTCCTCATATATCTAGACAGATGGTCTAAAGAATGAAGAACCAGGGAGACCAATTTTAGCAAAGTATTCATCTATCCTTGAAGTCTCAGCTCCCATCCTCTACATCTCTTATGTTAAGTAAATAGCATTTGGAAGTTTTGATTTACCATAGTATATAACTTCCTCACTCTATCATCCACAACCTTAATGAGCTTCTCAACCAAGGAAGTCCCATTAAGGGCTCATTTGGCTCTATTGTTCTCAACCAGTATTCCTCTCCTTTTCATGAATTACATAGGCCACTGTGTGATAAGTCTTCTCAATAAAGTAAGCAGAATTATTGGCCTTGTTTACCATAACTCAAGTTTAGGTATATCTTTGGTAGCAGGGATGATGACCGAATAGCGAAGGATTATAGTGTTAGAAGTATGAATAGAGAACTGGACCAAAAAGATCTCTAGGTATGATCGCAGTCATTTCTGGCCTTGCTCTCAGCTTAACCTTTTTTAAGTTGAATTATGCTATGGCCACTATGAGATCTTCCTACTCTTTTTCCTTTTTCTGATTGCATTACTAGTGAGTCACTTACTATGGATAGGGTGTCAGTACCATAAACATTACCCTTCGTGACTACTTTGTTAGCCTCTGTTCTTTGTATCGAAAGCAGAGCATCTTAATCAACCCCTGTAAAAGTATAAATACATGCTCCATGGTAACCAATTTCTCTTAGGTCCATACAATATTAGGCATAATAAATCTTTTGTTCTTATATAATTAAATCATATGATATTTGAGCAAAGAGAATCATAAACCAAGAAAGACAATGATATAATTTTTCCCATAAAATTCAAGTTATCATAGAGCATAGTGAAAAAGTGATACCAAGAGTGATATTCTCAAAGATCAATGATAATTTGTAAATACACTTTATAAAAAATGTTATTGTTAAGATTTTTATGCAATCCATGATAGATAAATCCATCTTTATGATAAATTATGATTGAAATCAGTTTTTCGAGGAATGATAAAGAAAAATGCAAATTGTTTCAAATGTCATGTAATTTCAAATCATAACAATGCATTGTGAAAATGGGATTCTAAATACATGCAAAATTCATTTGTGAAACCTGTTTATAATTAATATTCATGTTAAAAATAGTGGAAGTTAACAGTTATACAATATGTATAGTTTTCACTGTGGAGTTCAATTAAGATAAAATGTTAATTATCGGAGGTAGCATGTTGGAGAATTTTCCTAGGTGCTAAAGTCATATGAATAATCAAAAGTATTAGCTCGATAGACATACATGAGCATTATGACTTTGCTACTGATTCATAGACTATCATGACTATTTGAGTTGTGTCATGAAAGATATGAATATTCAACTCAAGGATTTAGATACATGGCACTAGTTACTTAAAGATATATCATATCCATAGTTAATGTGTTTGAGCAACAAAATGAGTATAAGAATTTATGAATAATGAAACACATACTTATTAGTCTAAATGACTAGAGTTCTATTATCCTGGTAAGTTATTCTATTGTAATGGTTAATGCATTACATTTCAATGCATTAATAAACATTCATAATGCTTGGAATAACCCAGCCAATAAAGATTTATGCATTAGACATAAGGCTTTCACAAATTGAATTCTTTTCTAGAAACTTGACTTCAAACTCATAGATGATCAATTTGTTTGACATGAGCTCTAGCTTGTTTAGAGAATGGCACTAAGGAGTTCAAGCATTGGGTAGCTTATTTATGGTCAATAATCAATGGGGAAACTCTAGTAAATGAATTTGAAGCATTTCTGACATTCAGTATAAAAATACATTCAGTGTATTATGGTAAAATTGATGTCATAGTGTGTCTTTGCACCATTGGAATTGGTTTGCAATTTTGGAATGGAAGGAATTGTATTGTGGTGGATTGCGGTATTTTGTGTTGACATATTGAGATTTCTGTGGAACATGTCTATATGGATGGAATTTTATTGTTTTGACAGTTTCAATGGATTCCTTGTGCAAAATTAGTGTGGAAATGGTGTTTGTTGAGAATTTTGGACCATTGGAAGCAAATTGCACAAAACTGAAATTTTGTCTCTTAAAACTCTGTACAGGGCAGTCAGGTTGTCTGGGCGTTTTCAATATGCAAATTGTGTCTAAAAATTCTAAAACTTTCCAGTCTTAAATTTCACATTCCAAGCTTGAAAATTGATATATAATTTATGTCATTTCGTTTTATGTGCTTAGAGTAATGACTGTCCAAAATTTGGGATTGAAACTGGAATTTGTTTTGGGGCAGTGGTGAAATTTTTACAATTCTGTAATTGTGTAGTAATTTTTGGTAATTATCCATATTTTTCCTGTAAAGAGGACTTAAATATCTTTCATTTGGCTTTGGAATCATCACATTTCGAATTTTCTGGAATTAGTTATGATTTTTGGAAGTTCAGCCAAGAAACAGGATTTTATTGGCTGTGGCACAAATCTTTCTGACTCTTTTTTGGCCACGGCCAGTGGAATTTTGGGCCGTAACCAACCCCAAAAAATCAATATTTTTCACTTTTGAAAGGTGGTTTGTGGTATGATCTTTCCCAACTCTTATACATGTATCTAAGCCTTTAATAGCCACCTAAAGAGTCTAAATGATAACTAACTTTAAATTTTTGGAAGTTAGAAATTGGAATAGAGTTTTAATCCACCGCTCTTGACATTGGTTTATAGGATTTGACATTTGCTATACTCACGAGTCCACTGTGCCAGAGAATGTTAGGAAAGGACCAGGTAGTGACTCTTTTTCTTATGCTATGTATAAAGCATTGTATCTATGTTTGTCATGCATTATGATACATTGTGATGCTTTGAGATTACAGTGAATGCTGGCATAGTGATTACAGCGTAAGCTATTATATTGAGATCACAGCGAAAGATAATGCATAGTGTTTACAGCCATGAGTGTTGTCGTATGTGGCGTGAGCCATATATCATTGTGATGCTACTTAACATAATCATATATGCTATGTGTTTATACACTGTATGAGCGACTTTTTACTACTGGGATTCTCTTGAATCTTATTCTTTCCATTGACTAACATTTCAGACAGGGCAAGTGGCTCCAAGGAGAAGCAAACCCCAGGAGCTGCTTGGACTTAGTAGAGATGTTTAGTTTGAACTGTTGGTTATCTATTTTTGAATGGTATTACTGTATATTATTTTTGGATGTAAATAACATTCTGTATATGGTGGTGTAATCCCCTAAAAGGGGAACTTGTAAACCCTTAGTACATATATGACACTCAGGGTTACCATAAATTTTGCTGTACACTCTGATATGTATAAATGTGATATAACTGCACAAGTAATTATATTCGATATTTGAACTTGAGACTAGGATAGGGAAGAAATTTTGAAAGATTTTTTGAAAACCCTCCCGTAAGGAAGGGATTGTAAATGACTTTTAGGAATTATTGGTTTCTATTTCATTTTAATTACGAATTTTGAATTATAATTATGGTTTTTAAGGTAGTGGTTACATTTTTAGTATCAGAGCTGTAGTTCATGACAAAGGTGAAGTTTGCTAGGATAGCTCCCGTAGTTCTTTGCCTTTGTGATAGAAGATAGTTATGATGGGTTGTTGTGTACACATCTATGCTTTGTGATTATGGATATATATGAGATTTATGGATAATGTGTATACATTATTTATGAAACTGAAATAGTGAATGATTTATAGAATGAAAAGGACAAAGGGTTGTCCCAGAGTACAACAAGTAGACCCAGAGGTAGAGTTAGTTAATGACAACCCACCAAATCCTATGCGAGAGCTAATGGGTCTAATAAAGGATTAGTGAGACACGATCACTGATCTGAGAGAAGAGCTCAGAATTGAAAGAGGCAAACATAGAGAAGACTTGGGTCTGTCCACTTAGGAGGAGACCCAAGAAAAGACTCGTCATGAGGAAACTACTGAAGGATCAGCAAGACCGCTAGAGTCCCCACCTCTTACTGCCCTGAATCAAGAATCTCAAGGGGTGCCAGTTAGAGAGGAAAGGGTTCTTCAGCTATGGGTCTCAAAATTCTGCAAGAACCTACCTCCAGTGATCAGAGGTAGATTTGTCCTTCAAGTGGGAGAAGATTGGCTTAACCATCTTGAGAAGATCTTTGAGGTTCTTGAATACCCGTTTGAGGTAAAGGCTCGCCTAGCAGTCTACAAGCTAGAAGGGGATGTGGACTATTGGTGGCGGAATATCGCCCTAACATTGCGAAGCAGAAATGTGCCATTAACTTGGGAGGTGTTCCAACAGCAATTCAACAAAACATATTTCCCTAAGTAGGTACAACTTAAGAAAGAGACTGAATTCCTTTCAATCAAGCAGGGTGATTCAGAATCCTTTGATGATTATTTGTCTCGCTTCATCCGGTTGTCTCAGTACTCCTCATATTTACGGAAGATGGATGATGAAGAATAGAGTTCTAATATGCTCATACGTGGCTTGAAGAGAGAAATAAAAAGGATAGTAGTTACCCACCGGTTTATTGAGTTTAATAAGGCGGTAGAAGAATGCAGAATCACAGAGAATAATTAAAGAAATCTATATCTGTCGAAGGCTACGGGTAGTCGCAATGAACCCAATAAGGGTAATGCTTCTCAGAAGCGAAAAGGCAAGGTATTCTCTCCATCAAAGGGTGGTGGCAAAAAGCCCTATCAATCTGGGAGTCGTGATCAATAGAGAGCTCCTACATTATGGCTGTGTCCTCATTGCAACCAGCCATATCATGGCAAGACTTGTGAGGGTCGAGTAATATGCTTTAACTATAAGCAAGTGGGGCATACTTCCATTGAATGCAAGTAGCCATGGCTAGAGCAGAGACTGAGGACTCAGGGCCGAGTATTTGCTATGACCCACGAGGAGGCCCAGAAATCCCCTGATTTGATACAAGGTAAAGTCCTTCTTAATGGCTATATGTTGCAAGCTTTATTTGACTTGGGTGCAAGCCACTCTTTTATTGTATATAATTGTATGAAGTGCCTGGGATTGCGTATGCATAAATTGCCATTTGATCTGATTGTGTTAACACCGATGGGTGTTAAAGCTTTAACCATGGAAGTCTGTTTGAATTGTGTGTTAACTGTGGAAGGATATGAATATGTTATCGATTTGATTAGCTTACTGCTTTACCAATTAGAAGTTATTCTAGGTTTTCATTGGTTAACAGTAAACAATGTGTTGCTTGATTGTGGAAATAAGAGGATTGTATATTCTATACCTCAGAGTCTTGAGAATGTAAATGCTAGATTGAACTTCCTTTCAACAGCTGAATCTGAGAAGTGTTTGAAGGGTTGCCAGGGGTATATGGTGTTCTTCTCCATGCAAGGGGAGACTAGTAAAACTTTGAGTTGTATATCCGTGGTACGAGAATTCCAAGGGGTATTTCCGGATGACCTTAGATGGTTACCTCCGAAAAGGGAAGTTCAGTTCCCTATTGAAATTGTGCCTGGAGCTGGTTCTATGTCTAAGGCCCTATACCGTATGGCCCCAAATGAAATGGAAGAGTTGAAGAAGCAGATTGAGGATTTGCCTAAGAAAGGGTTTATTAGACCTAGTGTGTCGCCTTAGGGAGCTCTAATGTTGTTTGTGAAAAGGAAAGATGAGAGTCTTTGATTTTATGTTGACTATAGAGAAATGAATAAGATTACCATCAAGAATAAGTACCCTCTCCCCAGAATTGATGACTTTTTAGATCAACTATCTAGTTCATGCGTGTTTTAGAAGATTGATTTAAGGTCAGGGTATCATTAGCTACCAGTGAAAGTAGAAGATGTTCTGAAGACTGCTTTCTGGACCATGTATGGTCATAATGAGTTCTTAATGATGTCATTTGGGCTAACCAACACTCCTAGGTATTCATAGATTATATAAATAGTGTGTTTTGACAATATCTGGATCAGTTCGTAGTGGTGTTCATTGATGATATTCTAATTTACTATAAGAGTAGAGAAGAGCATGAACATCATTTGAGAATTGTGTTAAACACATTGCGTGAGAAGCGGCTTTATGCCAAATTGAGTAAATGCGAGTTTTGACTACTAGAAAAAAAAAATTCTTAGGCTATGTTATCTCACAAGAAGGGGTCTCAGTGGATCCCAGTAAAGTGGAAGCAGTACTGGACTGGAAGTGGCCAGAAAATGTTGCTGAGATATACAGTTTTCTGGGTCTTGCTAGTTACTACCAGAGATTTATCCAAAATTTCTCACGTATTTCTTGCCAATGACTAAGCTCACGAGGAAACATCAACCATTTGTATGGGATAAACATTGTGAAAATTGCTTTATGGAGCTGAAGAAGAGGTTGACTACGGCACTTGTGTTGATTATACTTGATCCCAGCTTGACCTACATTGTGTATAGTGATACGAGTAAGCAGGGATTAGGGTGTGTCCTTATGCAGCAGGGACGTGTGGTGGCCTATGCCTCTCGATAGCTCAAACCCCATGAAATGAATTATCCCACCCATAATCCAAAGCTTATGACTATTATGTTCGCTTTGAAAATCTGGCAGCATTATTTGTATGGTGTGATGGTAAAACTGTACTGTGACCACAAGAGTCTCAAGTATTTGTATGATTAGAAAGAATTGAATATGAGACAGTGTTATTGGATGGAGTTGCTTAAGGACTACAACCTAGAAATCAAATATCATCGGAGTAAGGCCAATTTAGTTATGGATGCTCTTAGTCGAAAGACAGTGCTAGTAGCAGCAATGATGATACAAGAGGGAAAATTGATAGAAAATTTTTGTGACTTGAATTTGTCAAACCAGATCATCTGTGCCAATTATACTGTTTCCCAAGGGGAAAGTGATTTGAGAGCTGAGATTGAAGAAGCTCAGAGGCAAGATGGTTGGATACAGCATAATCTGGATAGAATTTAATGGGGAAAAGCTCAAGGCTATGATATGTTGCCTTGTAGACTAGTTCATTAACAGAAGAGAATTTGTGCTCCACTTAAGGCATATTTGAGGCAGAACATTCTGGATGAGGCGTATAAGAGCTAGTACACTCTTCATCCTGGCATGACCAAAATGTATCATAATTTGAAATCCATGTATTGGTGGCTGGGAATAAAGAGTGATGTGATGAGATATGTGGCGCGGTGTCTTACATGCCAGAGGGTAAAGATCGAGTACCAGAAACCATCGGGTCTATTGTAGAGTCCTAAGATTCTGGAATGGAAATGGGAAAGTGTGACTATGGATCTTGTTGTGGAATTACCCAGGGTCATGAACTATGATACAATACGAATAATTGTTGACTGGTTAATGAAGTCGGCTCATTTCATACCGATCAACGCATGTTACTTTCTAGACAAGCTAGTAGAGATTTATATCCAAGATATTGTGAAACTCCATAGCATACAGAAGAATATCATTTCTGACCATGTTCCTCGATTCACTTCTAGATTTTGGAGAGCATTGCATGAAGCCCTGGGAACTTAATTGAGATTTAGCACAGCCTTTTATCCTCAGATAGATAGAAAATTAGAAAGGACTATTCAGACGTTGAAGGATATGTTACGAGGTTGTGTCCTCGACTTCAAACGTAATTAGGATCGCTTTCTTCTACTTGTCGAGTTCGCCTACAACAATAGCTATCATGCGAGCATTCAGATAGCACCATGTGAAGCTTTGTATAGGAGTAAGTGCCAATCACCTTTGTGCTTGAATAAGTTATTTGACAAGAAACTGTACAGGCCGGATCTTATTGATCAAACCTTAGTGCATATTCGAATCATCCATAAAAGGCTTCTTATAGCATAGAGTCGACTGAAAAGCTATGCTGAAAAGAGGAGAAGGCCTCTAGAGTTTGAGGTTGGTGATCATGTTTTTCTGAGGGTACCACTAGTTACGGCTATTGGGAGAGCTATGTAGCGAAAGAAGCTGAGCCCGAGGTATATAGGTCCTTTTGAAATCCTTGAGAGGATTGAGCCAGTTGTGTATTGAGTAGCCCTACCTCCAAACTTGAGCAGACTCCATGACATGTTTCACGTTTCCCAATTGAAGAAGTACAAACCGAATCCATCTCACATTGTGGAGTATGAAAAGGTTGAGTTGCAAGACAACTTTACATATACGGTAGAGCCAGAACAGATCATTGAACATGAAGAACGATGGCTCAGACACTGAAGCATTCCATAGGTGAAGGTGATTTGGAGGGCAATGACCCAAAGAGAAGTGACCTGGTAAGCATAAGCCGATATGTGTAGACGATATTTAGAGTTTATGGCTCAAGTTGCTTGACAAATTTCGAGGATGAAATTTATTTTACAGTGGGAGAATTGTAATGACCCAATTTGAAATTAAGGGCTAATTATGTTAGAAGTGTTGTAATTATAGCTGAATTCAATGTGAATGTGTTTTAATCAATGCCTAAAACTTATATTTATGCTTAAGTGTGAATTAATGTCTAAATGGGTTGAAATATAGGGGAGGGTGCAGAGTGATGTTATTGGAATGATATTAATGAGTTTAGAAGCGATTTGTGTGGAATTGCCATAATCAGGGGCCAAATGGTGAAATTGGAAAGTTACCGACCAATCAGTCAGTTATCGAAGAAGCAATTCATTGGTGAATTGTAGATCCATAGTTGGGATTACATGTCAAGATATTATCATAGAGTGATCCTATGCTTGCATGAACATGGAAGGAGTTGGGAGGAGGAACAAGGTCATGACACTTGGCTTTATAAGAGCCATAGGTCATGGTCAAACTGTCAAAAGGTGTTTTTCTCTTCCTTATCTCATTTTGGACGTCCAAGAGGCAATTAAAAGGCCAAAAATTCATCACCATCTTCACAAACGTATCTCATCTCTCTCCTCCCCTCCATTTTCGTTGAAGCTAAGCAAGAAAGATAAAGAAGAAGCTTGGCTTTTAGGTAAGAAAATGACTTTGAATACTCAATTGTTCTTCATTAATATTTTTCATGGTGTCAAGAGCTCCATTCCTATGGTTTCAGATTTTTGATTAGTGGAGTTTGAGAATTTGTGGGAATTTGAAAGTGGGAGAATCAAAGAAATAGCTTTGGGAAGAAGTTGAGGTGAGTATTTGAACATTTTGGTGTATTTATTGTGATCATTGGTTCAGTCTTAGGAATTTGAGATTTTGCCTTGATTTTTGGTAAATTTGGAAATGTATGGATAGGCTAATGTATTGTGGTAAAATTGATGTCATAGGGTGTCTTTGCACCATTGGAATTGGTTTGGAATGGAAGGAATTGCATTATGGTGGATTGCGGTATTTTGTGTTGACATGTTGAGATTTCTGTGGAACATGTCTATGTGGATGGAATTTGATTGTTTTGACGGTTTCAATGGATTCCTTGTGCAAAATTGGTGTGGAAATGGTGTTTGTTGAGAATTTTGAACCATTGGAAGCAAATTGCACAAAACTGAAATTCTGTCTCTTAGAACTCTGTACAGGGTAGTCAGATTCTCTGGTTGTTTTGAATGAGCAAATGGTGTCTAAAAATTCTAAAACTTTCCAGTCTTAAATTTCACATTCCAAGCTTGAAAATGGACATATAATTTGTGTCATTTCGTTTTGTGTGTTTGGAGTAATGACTATCCAAAGTTTGGGATTGAAACTGGAATCCGCTTTGGGGCAGTGGTCAATTTTGTGAAATTCTGTATTTTTGTAGCGATTTCTGGTAGTGATCCATATTTTTTCTATAAAGAGGACTTAAATATCTTTCATTTGGCTTTGAAATCACCTCATTTCAATTTTTTTAGAATTAGTTATGATTTTTGGAATTTCAGCCAAGAAACAGGATTTTCTTGGCCGCAGCCAACAGATTATAGGGAGCGGCCCTAATCTTTCTTACCTGTTTTTGCCCATGGCCAGTGGATTTTTGGGCCATGGCCAACCCACAAAAATCAGTACTTTTCACTTTTGAAAGGTGGTTTTTGGTATGATCTTTTCAAACTCTTTAAGCATGTATCTAAGACTTTAATAGCCACCTAAAGAGTCCAAATGATAACCAACTTTAAGTTTTTGGAAGTTAGAAATTGGAATAGAGTTTTAATTTGCCGCTCTTGACATTGGTTTATAGGATTTAACATTTGCTATACTCACGAGCCCACTGTGCCGGAGAATGTCAGGAAAGGACAAGGTAGTGACTCTTTTTCTTATACTATCTATAAAGCATTGCATGTATGTTTGTCATGCATTGTGATACATTGTTATGCTTTGAGATTACAACGAAAGCTGGCATAGTGATTATAGCGTAAGCTGTTGCATTGAGATCGTAGTGAAAGCTTATACATAATATTTATAGCCATGAGTGCTGTCGTATGTGGCGTGATCCATATATCATTGTAATGATTGTATATGCTATGTGTTTATACACTGTATGAGTGACTTGTTACTACTAGGATTCTCTTAAATCTCATTCTTTCCATTAACTAATATTTTAGATAGGGTAAGTGGCTCCAAGGAGAAGTGAACCACTAGGAGTGGCTAGGACTTAGTAGAGTTGTTTAGTTTGAACTCTTGGTTATCTATTTTGGAACGCGATTATTGTATATTATTTTTAGATGTAATTGTGTAGTAATTTTTGGTAATTATCCATATTTTTCCTGTAAAGAGGACTTAAATATCTTTCATTTGGCTTTGGAATCATCACATTTCGAATTTTCTGGAATTAGTTATGATTTTTGGAAGTTCAGCCAAGAAACAGGATTTTATTGGATGTGGCACAAATCTTTCTGACTCTTTTTTGGCCACGGCCAGTGGAATTTTGGGCCGTAACCAACCCCAAAAAATCAATATTTTTCACTTTTGAAAGGTAGTTTGTGGTATGATCTTTCCCAACTCTTATACATGTATCTAAGCCTTTAATAGCCACCTAAAGAGTCTAAATGATAACTAACTTTAAATTTTTGGAAGTTAGAAATTGGAATAGAGTTTTAATCCACCGCTCTTGACATTGGTTTATAGGATTTGACATTTGCTATACTCACGAGCCCACTGTGCCGGAGAATGTTAGGAAAGGACAAGGTAGTGACTCTTTTTCTTATGCTATGTATAAAGCACTGTATCTATGTTTGTCATGCATTGTGATACATTGTGATGCTTTGAGATTACAGTGAATGCTGGCATAGTGATTACAGCGTAAGCTATTATATTGAGATCACAACGAAAGATAATGCATAGTGTTTACAGCCATGAGTGTTGTCGTATGTGGCGTGAGCCATATATCATTGTGATGCTACTTAACATAATCATATATGCTATGTGTTTATACACTGTATGAGTGACTTTTTACTACTGGGATTCTCTTGAATCTTATTCTTTCCATTGACTAACATTTCAGATAGGGCAAGTGGCTCCAAGGAGAAGCAAACCCCAGGAGCTACTTGTGTAAGATCAAGCGTTTCACCCATGAGGGGGATGAATTGGGTGATACTGATATTTCTTTCGAAAATATAAAACTTTGACAAAAGAATTAAAACAGTAATGAGTAAGGAGAAATATCACCGAAGTGTACACCGGGAGTTATACTGGTTCGGTCACAACCACTTTGACCTACGTCTAGTCCTCAGAGCTTCATTGAGAGTTTCACTATAACTTCCAAGATTCAGTGGGTTCTTGGCACCTCAGTACAAGCAAGTTCCTCACACCTGGACACTCGCTCCCCCTTACAGGTTGTAATCCAATCCCAACTCAAGGTTCCACAACCTTAAGTTATCTCAATAACAAATATTGAGTTTGAATGAAATATCTCTCTTAAAGAGTAAATGATAATCACTGAAGCATATGAATACAATTTCAACGTGAAAACAGAGCAATGAACTTAATGATTCGTTCGTATGGATGCTTGGTTGTTTTTCTCTGTTTGAAGGTTCCCATATATATAGATATGTTGGTGATGACCGTTGGAACACTTCCTTTCGTCCGTTGGAGAGTGCGCAGCCACTGTTGACTTTTCAAGTTTTTGAAAAATATCCGTTGGCGGTGGTTGGCATTTGAACGTTTGATTTGACTTTCATCTCTTAAAGTGATTCCTTCATTGTTTATCTGTAAATAGACTAAGAATACTAATACAATGAAAGGTTAATCATATAGGAAACAAATCAATGAACGTTTGAATGATTTCTAAATTTCTGGGTATGCTTACTCGAGTAGCTCCTCGAGTAACCCTTGAAGTTTACTCGAGTAGCTCCTCGAGTAACATCGGGAAATCATTTATCAACTGCAAGTTAATGAACAAGTATAAGATTACTCGGGTAGTGCATGGAGTAAACTAAATTTCAAACCGTTGGAATAGTTATTTACTCGGGTAGTTACTCGAGTAACGCACTCACAACTTTATGAGTTACTCGGGTAACACCTCGAGTAATCCTTTGAAAAACTTTTGATTACTCGATGCTCTACTCCAATAATGTTGGCAGGATTAAAATGCCGAGAGCACTTACCTCATTACTCGAGTAGCTCCTCGAGTAATGCACTCATTTTTGCATAGGTTACTCGGGTAGCACCTCGAGTAACTGAGATATTTGAGCATGACTTACCCGGGTAATGACTTGAAGTTTCCTTTGAAAATATTTGAGCATACTGGGGTACATACTCGAGGAATCCACTTAATATAAACCATGAAAAACTTGTATACTAGGGTAAGTACTCGAGGATGATGAAATAAGAAGAAATCAAGTTAATCCGGTACCAACCTCAAGTTTTCACTTACCTTAGTCGGTTACTCGAGTAGCTCCTCGAGTAACATTGGCAGTGGTACAAAGTGCCGAGAGTTACACATTTTCAAATACACGGTTACTCGAGTAGCTCCTCGAGTATCATGGGGAAAACTTGAAGTCAACTGGAAGTTTTCACAGGGTTACTCGAGTAGCGCCTCGAGTAACATTAGCAGTGGTATAAAATGCCGAGAGGTACATACGGTTACTCGAGTAGCTCCTCGAGTATCATTTTAATAACTTCAAGGCAACTGGAAGTTTTCACATGGTTACTCGAGTAGCGCCTCGAGTAACATTAGCAGGCCGAGAGCAACCTTGAACTTTTACCTGGTTACTCGAGTAGTTCCTCGAGTAATGGTGGCAGGTTACTGGAAGTTCTCCTCTGTTACTTCAAGTTTTGTCTCATTACTCGAGTAGCGCCTCGAGTAATGCCTTAGAAGATTTGCTTCTGATCAAGTTCCTCTTGTCCAATCTTCACTACTTCCATGCTTACCTCAAGTAAAGCTTATTCCTGTCATTACTTAGTTCAAGCTTGATTATTAAACATTTCCTTTTCAAACCATTCTTTTGTTATCATCAAAACATGAGATCTAACATTCTCCCCCTTTTTGATGATGACAAAACTTGGTGATTTTGAACATGGTTTTTCAAATTGGATTCTTAATTAATTATTCCCCTTTTTTTTAAGGTTGATTTATACCTTGCATACATAACAACTTCATTAGTCCAAACATGTATCATAATCCAAAACATAATAGAACTTAAAATGAAATCATATAACTTAAATACTCTTGCATTGAACTTAAAATTTCAAATTACAAAATAAGTTCATACTGAAATCAAAAAGCTCAAAAAGCTCCCTAAAGTCCCATGTACACCCATATACCCATGATAAACTAGGACAAATCCACAAAATCACTCTCAAGCTCTTCTCCCCCTTTTTGGCTTTATCAATCAAGTGGAGGGCTAGGAGGCTTGGCCATGGAGATTGGTGTTGCTGGAAGGACCATAGAATCATTTGATTCTAAAGAATCAAATGAGCTAGAGGGTACTGGATCAGGCAGATGAAGTGGAGGGATATGGATGTCATCGCCGGGAAGAGAAGGTTGGAAAACAACCATAGTAGAGGTTTCTCCTTCCGGGGTGATCTGAGTTTCAGGTGAAATCTCAACCTCAGGTGTATGTTTTTCAGGTGAGGAAGAGGGTGATATTTCCTCTGTTTGGGTAGGAGAGGGAATATGTTTGGAAGTGGTTTCTGGCTGTGGTTTAAGTGGTGAATCATCTAAGATAATGTGTGTGGTTTCGTGGGTATCAGGATCATCCACTGTGAATAAAACATCTTTCTCTTGGGGCTCAAGTGGATCAGAAACCACAGGGGTAGATGGTTCAGTCTCGGGAATGGGAATGTCTGAAGTAAGGTCTACTGAAGGAGGTGGTGGTGGTGCAGATGAGGAGGGATCGGCAGAAGGTCCAGGACCCAATGAATCTAGTCGTGCTAGGATCAATCTCAGGGTCTCTCCCTGGGCACGTTGCTCTGCTAGTAGCTCCTCGTGCCTTCGATCCATTCTTTCAACCAACTCTCCCATTTTTGTGTTCATGTGGGTTATGAGTTCTGCATTGGTGTTGGCTATGTCTACATGAAAGCCTCTGAGCATATTCTCCATAAAGTGCTGGAGAGTGGCATTCAGGAAAGATGGTGAAGATGTGGTAGCAGCTGGAGCCGATGACTGAGTGTCATCCATTCTACTGGTTTCTGCCTCAGTAGCCTTTCTCTTCTTCTTGGACCCAGACTCCAGTGGGCCTTTAAGAGGGATGTCGATGTTCAGTTTACCAATCTGGTTCCTCCCCACTGGGGTCACCCTCTCAATTGGCTCCTTACTATCCAAGTACCATATTTTGTTCTCTTTCAGGATAAGAGACACAATTTGGGGATATGGCATTGGAGTAGTCCCTTTTCCATCCACCTTATATCTTTTCATTTCAGAGAATATGTACTCTCCCAGATCCTTTTCTTCTTTCAAGAGGAGTGAAGCAAACCATCTATAGTCCCTATCCGAGAAGTGGGTATAGTTGTTGGCTTTGTTTACTAGGGACCTAGAGTAGATGTACCATAGGACCCTGTGATGATCACACATATCACTCGGTTTAAAATTGAGGGGGCCAACTAACTCACCGGGCTTAAGGATAGTGAAAATTTGGTTTGGCTCAAGCTCAGAATAGATATCATCCGGGGGATTCTCAATTCCTAACCATAGATTGATCCTAGAGGGAGATATAAGAATTTTTTGACCTCTCACTGTGGTGGTCATCTCTTCCTCAACTGAGGTTCGGTTAGGCTCATCAGTGATTTCTAGGTTACAGTAAAAATGGGTGATTACCTTTGTGCAAAAAGGCAATCTAATAGACAACCAAGGCATAAATGGATCAAGATAAGGACTAAGGTCAAACTTCACTACCTCTTGAAGTAGCTTCAGATCAACGTAGTGTGTTTTACACACTTTCCTTCTGGAGAACTGTGTCAGGTACTTGAGAGACTCCACCAGTTTCCCCACATTGAATCCTTTGGGAGGAGTAGTGATCTCTGCCTCTGGGATCTTGGATTTCTTGGATGATTGACCCTTCTCCAATTGGTCAATGATCCCAGCCATTGCCTTAGCCACGTTTTTGTCATACTTTAGCTTCTTGGAAGGTTTTGGAGTAAAAGAGGGTGTGGATGAGTCTGAGTGAGACGGTGAGGGAGTTTTGACACCTTTACTTCTTCCAGTAGATGTGCTCTTTTTAGACTGAGCCCTAGTCACAATAGGCTCTTTGATCACCACACCTTTGGCTTTAGGTTGTGGTTGAGGTTTAAGAGGGGTTTTGGCTTTTGGTCTAGGAATCAACTTTCTTCTCTTTGTTGGAGGAGGAGAAAGAAGATAAGGATTTTGCTGAGAATCAGAGGAGTCTGTGAAGTTGAGATTCTTGGTTCTAACCATTTTGAATCACAGAAAAATCAGAAATCTCAGAAAACAGGGTAACTATCGCGAGAATAGGGCAGAGGGATTTTGAACAAAATAGGAAGTTTTTGATCTTGAAACCAGTTGGGTTTTGACGGAAATGGGGCAAGGAATCGATTGGGAAAAGTTTTTGAAAGGGTGTATAGTGATTTACTCGAGGAGATTTTATGGAAATGACCAAGTTTGCGCAAGATAAAGACCTAAATCCTGACTTTACTCGAGGCCTTACTCGAGTAACGTTCAAGTTTACTCGAGGCCTTCCTCGAGTGTTCATGCAGAAAGATTCAAAAATAATTCATTTAAATTGCGTACCTGGCATGAATAATATAGTAATTATCCATGGATGTTCCCTCGATCATTCATAGTCCATTTGGGTCAGATTTGAGTCATTTTTCAACATTTTGAGAATCTGAGCTCTGACATTACTCGAGGCCTGCCTCGAGTAAGCTTGAAGTTTACTCGAGGCCTGCCTCGAGTAAATAGCTTCTCCACTTCTGACTCTTCATTTCTTTGAAATCTGAACCGTTACATTTGAAAATCAAGTAACTTGATCCGTTACTTCCAGTTTTGGGGGCCATTACTCGAGTACATACTCGAGTAAAGTGCTTCTTCACTTCAAGTTGCTCCTCGGGTATTGCTTTTCTGTCACACATTACTTCAAGTTGGTACTCCAGTAAATGTGTCCTCTGATTATCTCTGTTTTTGTTTCCCAAAACAGAGTTTCTTTCTTCCTGCAAAACACATTTCTACATACTCTGATGCTTAAGTTAGTAATCATCAAAACATTATTAAATGACTTCATCTAATATTATGAAATGCTGAAATTACTTATAACTCATTAGGATTTACCATTCCCAATTCTCTTCTAATGTATAGAAATTGATCTTTTGCAAGGGGTTTTGTGAAGATATCGGCTAATTGAAGATGAGTAGGAATGAATATCACTTTCACATCTTTCTTTTGGACATGATCTCTGATGAAGTGATGTCTGACATCGATATGCTTGGTTCTAGAGTGTTGAACTGGATTCTTTGCCAAGCTTATCGTACTAGTGTTGTCACAATAGATTGGTATTTCTTTGAGATAAATACCAAGGTCTTGTAGTTGTTGTTTTAACCATATCACTTGTGCACAACAACTTGAGACTGCAACATATTCGGCTTCCGTTGACGAAAGAGACACTGTATTTTGTTTCTTGCTGAACCATGATACAAGAGATCCTCCAAGGAATTGTCCTTGTCCACTGGTGCTTTTTCTGTCTGTCTTGTATCCTCCATGATCAGAATCTGAATAAGCAATTAAATATTCACTTCTTCCTTTGGGATACCACAGACCCAATTCTGGTGTGTCAGCAAGGTATCTAAAGATTCGTTTGACCGTTTCAGCATGTGATTCCTTTGGCGCCAATTGATATCTTGCACATATGCCAACACTAAATTGGATGTCTGGTCTGCTTGCCGTGAGATAGAGTAATGATCCAATCATTCCTCTATATTTTGTGATATTGTAGTCTTTCCCTTTAACATCAGCATCAAGCAACGTTGTTGAACTCATAGGCGTATCTGAGCCATTTGCTTCATCCATTCCATATTTCTTCAATAGCTCTTTTAAATACTTTGTTTGAGATATGAAAATTCCATTCTTTCTTTGTTTGATTTGCAAACCCAGAAAGAAATTCAATTCTCCCATCATTGACATCTCAAATTCTCCCTGCATTATCTCAGAAAATTCCTTACATAGAGATTCATTAGTAGCATCGAAAACAATATCATCAACATATATTTGAACAATTAAAATATCATCATGTTTTCGATTTATAAATAATGTTGTATCAACTTTTCCTCGTACAAAACCTTGATCGATGAGAAACTTACTAAGCCTTTCATACCAGGCTCTAGGAGCTTGTTTTAAACCATACAAAGCCTTTTTAAGTTTGAAAACATGGTCCGGTTTAGTGACATCTTCAAAACCTGGAGGTTGTTCTACATACACTTCTTCCATGATGTAACCATTTAGAAAGGCACTCTTAACATCCATTTGATAGAGTTTGAATCCTTTGATGCATGCAAAAGCTAAGAGTACACTATAGCTTCCAATCTAGCCACTGGAGCATACGTTTCCTCATAATCAATTCCTTCTTCCTGATTATAGCCTTTGGCCACCAATCTTGCCTTGTTTCTGACAATAATTGCAGATTCATCAAGTTTGTTTTTGAATACCCATTTAGTACCAATGATCGTATGATCTTTGGGTCGGGGCACCAAATCCCAAACTTGATTCCTTTCAAATTGATTTAGTTCTTCTTGCATTGCTATGACCCAATCATTGTCTGATAGGGCTTCATCAATGTTAGAAGGTTCAATCTCAGAAATGAATGCAGAAAAACTTACTTCATTGAAAACTCTATTTTTGGTTTTGATCCCTTCATTCACATCTCCTATGACTTGATCTAAGGGATGACTTCTATTGTATTTCCAGGCTTTAGGTTGACCTAGGGATTGCTCTTCATCCTTAGTTTCATCAACCTCTGGAATAAGAGACTTAGAAATAGATTGACCATTTTCTTGATTTAAAACAACTTCCTGTTCTTCATCAATGGTTTTGTCAGAAGATTCAAATTCATCAAATACAACATGAATTGATTCTTCAACAACACAAGTTCTTTTATTGAAAATTCTATATGCTTTACTTCGGTTAGAATATCCTAGGAAAATTCCTTCATTAGTTTTAGAATCAAATTTTCCTAAGTTATCTTTACCATTATTATGAATGAAACACTTACAACCAAAGATGTGTAGATGAGCAATATTTGGCTTCCTTCCTTTGTATAGCTCGTATGGTGTCTTTCCAAGTTTTGTTCTGATATAAGCTCTATTTGAAATATAGCATGCTGTACTCATAGCATCAGCCCAGAAAACTTGAGACATCTTCTTTTCATTTAACATTGTTCTAGCCATTTCAGTAAGTACTCTATTCTTGCGTTCCACAACTCCATTTTGTTGGGGCGTCCTTGGAGCAGAGAAATTGTGATCAATGCCATTAGTATCACAATATTCTTCAAAGGCTTGATTCTCAAATTCTCCACCATGATCAGTCCTAATACCTGCAATAGACATACCTTTCTCATTTTGCACTTTCTTGGCAAAAACAATAAATTCTTCAAAGGTTTCATCTTTTGATGATAGAAAAATAACCCATGTAAATCTAGAAAAATCATCAACAATGACCAATAAATACAAGTTGCCACCAAGACTCTTTACTCTTGCTGGACCAACTAAATCCATATGCAATAATTGTAATGGTCTATTTGTTGAGATCTCATTTTTCAATTTGAAAGATGATTTAGTTTGTTTACCCTTTTGACATGCATCACAAATCAAATCATTTTTGAAATTTACTTTGGGTAATCCAAGAACTAAATCCTTTTTGAGTAGTTTGCCTAGTTGATGCATGTTGACATGAGCCAACCTTTTATGCCATAGCCAACTTTCATCGGCATTACTCAGAAAACAGTTTTCAGATTCATTTCTACTAATATCTAAGGTATAGCAATTACCTTCCCTTTTTGCTCTGAGCTTAGCCTTGATATTCTTCTTATCAAGCTGTAAGTCATTCTTATTGATAATTAGACATTCCTCTGAATCAAATATTATCCAGTTGTCTTTATCTGCACTTTGACTTACGCTCAGCAGATTATGACACAAGCCTTTAACGTAATATACATCTTTGATTTGTATGCCTTTGTCATTTTTGATTTCACCAATTCCTGCTATTTTTCCGGATTGATTTCCTCCAAATTTTACCTTTCCACCTTCCTTAGGTTGCAATGTGGTAAAACTTTCGAAATCTCCGGTCATATGTCTAGAGCATCCACTGTCTATGAACCACTTGTTATTTTTGGATGCTTTAAGACATACCTGCAATCAAATGACTAAGTCTTAGGTACCCACTTCTTTTTGGGTCCTTTTGGGTTAGTATAAATGATTTTCTGAACATATGTGCCTTTAGGTACCCATTTGTAGGTTCCTATATTTCCTCTCTTCTTATGAATGCATGAGGAGGTATAATGACCTTTTCTATTACAGTAATTACAAAATGCAAAAGGATTTGATATATGCACAGAATGCTGGAAATAATTTAAATATGACTTACCTCCTACTTTCTTTTTACCTTTCCTTTTATCTGTTTTTGGATCATATCCAATACCAGATCGGTCATTTACAAATCGTTGTTCTTTTAAAATCACACTTAGCATCTCACTTCCTTTGGTAAATTTTTCAAGAGTTTTTGTGAGATCAATGTTTTTCTTTTTTAACGAAGAACAATTTTCACAATTCTTTTCTGAACTTTCTTTAAGTTCAATTTCAAGAGCTTTGTTTTTGTTTTTGAAAAAAATTAGTTCTTTAACTACTTTGATGAATTCAGAATGTAAAGCATTATATTCAGAGAGTAATTCATCATAGGTAGGTTCAGAATCATTTACCTCTTCTTCTGTCTCTTCTTGGGCAACAAGACATATATTGGCTACTTCTTCCTCATCACTTTCTTCGTCTGAGGAACTATCTCCCCATATAGCAGATACAAAGGCCTTCTTTTTGTTAAAGAATTTGCCTTTTCTCTTTTCTCTGCTCTTTTGATTGAGCTCTGGACATTCTGATTTGATATGTCCTGGTTTTCCATATTCATAGCAAATGATATGGTCTTTGTTGCTAGTTCCTCCTTTTTGAAAGTGTTTGAAGCCTTGACCTTTCTTGTAGAACTTTCTGAATCGTTTTATGATTAAGCCCATTTCATCATCATCAAACTCCTCATCTTCATCTTGATTTTCTTCTTTTGCTTTTAGAGCTAGACCTTTCTTTCTTTTGTCACTGATGTCGTCTAGTTCCCGTTTGAACTTTAACTTGCTTTCATATTCAGAAAGGCTTCCAAATAGAGAAGCAACTGATCTCATTGATTCTCCTTTTTCCTCTTCTATCGCAGTGACTTTGGCCTCCCACTCTTTAGAAAGAATATTCAAAATCTTTCGTACTTGGATATTTTGATCATAGACTTTACCAAGTGCTGCAAGTTGATTAACAAGATGAGTATATCTAAGTTCGAATTCTGAAATTGACTCACCTGATTTCATTCGAAGTAGATCGAATTCTGTGATCAAGGTGTTGATTCGATTCTCCTTTATTCCCGAAGTTCCTTCATGAGCTATTTCCAGAGCTTCCCACATTTCCTTTGCTGTTGGAAGTGTGCAAATTCTGAAGTATTCATTTTGACTCAAAGAGCTTTGTAACATCAGAATTGCCTTGCTATTGAGAGTGATAAGTTTCTTGTCATTCTCATCATATTCCGCTGGTGTCTTTGGAATTTTCTGAGAATCTACAGTCTTTGTAGGTTGATAATTTCCACTCTCGATTACATCCCATAGCCCATATTCAGTAGCCATCACGAACACTCTGAATTTTGCTTTCCAGAAAGAAAAGTGTTCTCCATTGAAACCGGGAGGTCTAGTGATGGATGCTCCGTCGGGAAGAATTCCTTCACCCATGCTTGCCATTGGATCCTTCTTAGGTTGTTATACCTTAACAAGAAGACCTACGCTCTGATACCAAATGTAAGATCAAGCGTTTCACCCAAGAGGGGGGGTGAATTGGGTGATACTGATATTTCTTTCGAAAATATAAAACTTTGACAAAAGAATTAAAACAGTAATGAGTAAGGAGAAATATCACCGAAGTGTACACCGGGAGTTATACTGGTTCGGTCACAACCACTTTGACCTACGTCCAGTCCTCAGAGCTTCACTGAGAGTTTCACTATAACTTCCAAGATTCAGTGGGTTCTTGGCACCTCAGTACAAGCAAGTTCCTCACACCTGGACACTCGCTCCCCCTTACAGGTTGTAATCCAATCCCAACTCAAGGTTCCACAACCTTAAGTTATCTCAATAACAAATATTGAGTTTGAATGAAATATCTCTCTCAAAGAGTAAATGATAATCACTGAAGCATATGAATACAATTTCAACGTGAAAACAGAGCAATGAACTTAATGATTCGTTCGTATGGATGCTTGGTTGTTTTTCTCTGTTTGAAGGTTCCCATATATATAGATATGTTGGTGATGACCGTTGGAACACTTCCTTTCGTCCGTTGGAGAGTGCGTAGCCACTGTTGACTTTTCAAGTTTTTGAAAAATATCCGTTGGCGGTGGTTGGCATTTGAACGTTTGATTTGACTTTCATCTCTTGAAGTGATTCCTTCATTGTTTATCTGTAAATAGACTAAGAATACTAATACAATGAAAGGTTAATCATATAGGAAACAAATCAATGAACGTTTGAATGATTTCTAAATTTCTGGGTATGCTTACTCGAGTAGCTCCTCGAGTAACCCTTGAAGTTTACTCGAGTAGCTCCTCGAGTAACATCGGGAAATCATTTATCAACTGCAAGTTAATGAACAAGTATAAGATTACTCGGGTAGTGCATGGAGTAAACTAAATTTCAAACCGTTGGAATAGTTATTTACTTGGGTAGTTACTCGAGTAACGCACTCACAACTTTATGAGTTACTCGGGTAACACCTCGAGTAATCCTTTGAAAAACTTTTGATTACTCGATGCTCTACTCCAATAATGTTGGTAGGATTAAAATGCCGAGAGCACTTACCTCATTACTCGAGTAGCTCCTCAAGTAATGCACTCATTTTTGCATAGGTTACTCGGGTAGCACCTCGAGTAACTGAGATATTTGAGCATGACTTACCCGGGTAATGACTTGAATTTTCCTTTGAAAATATTTGAGCATACTGGGGTACATACTCGAGGAATCCACTTAATATAAACCATGAAAAACTTGTATACTAGGGTAAGTACTCGAGGATGATGAAATAAGAAGAAATCAAGTTAATCCGGTACCAACCTCAAGTTTTCACTCACCTTAGTCGGTTACTCGAGTAGCTCCTCGAGTAACATTGGCAGTGGTACAAAGTGCCGAGAGTTACACATTTTCAAATACACGGTTACTCGAGTAGCTCCTCGAGTATCATGGGGAAAACTTGAAGTCAACTGGAAGTTTTCACAGGGTTACTCGAGTAGCGCCTCGAGTAACATTAGCAGTGGTATAAAATGCCGAGAGGTACATACGGTTACTCGAGTAGCTCCTCGAGTATCATTTTAATAACTTCAAGGCAACTGGAAGTTTTCACATAGTTACTCGAGTAGCGCCTCGAGTAACATTAGCAGGCCGAGAGCAACCTTGAACTTTTACCTGGTTACTCGAGTAGTTCCTCGAGTAATGGTGGCAGGTTACTGGAAGTTCTCCTCTGTTACTTCAAGTTTTGTCTCATTACTCGAGTAGCGCCTCGAGTAATGCCTTAGAAGATTTGCTTCTGATCAAGTTCCTCTTGTCCAATCTTCACTACTTCCATGCTTACCTCAAGTAAAGCTTATTCCTGTCATTACTTAGTTCAAGCTTGATTATTAAACATTTCCTTTTCAAACCATTCTTTTGTTATCATCAAAACATGAGATCTAACAGCTTGGACTTAGTAGAGATGTTTAGTTTGAACTCTTGGTTATCTATTTTGGAACACGATTATTGTATATTATTTTTGGATGTAAATAACATTCTGTATATGGTGGTGTAATCCCCTAAAAGGGAAACTTGTAAACCCTTAGTACATATATGACACTCGGGGTCCAGAAATGTTGCTGTACACTATGATATGTATAAATGTGACATACTACACTGGTATGATTGCCAAATCTGATATATGTTCCACCACATAAAGAGTTGAAACAGCAAATTCTGGAGGAAGCATATAAGAGTAAATATACTTTACATTCAGGGGCTACCAAAATGTACCATGACTTAAAGTCCTTGTACTGGTGGCCTGGAATGAAAAGATATGTGACTAGATATGTCGCTCGTTGTCTTACATGTTAAAAAGTAAAGGATGAACCTCAGTTACCATCAGGGCTTCAATAAAACCTTGAGATTCCTGTGTAGAAATAGGAGAGCATTACTATGGACTTTGTGATGTTGTTACCTAAGGTCATAAACCACGATGCTATATAGATAGTAATGGATAAATTTACGAAGATAGCCCACTTCCTACCTATCGGTATTCATTATTCTCCTGATAAACTAGAAGAAATTTATATTAAGGAGACTGTGAGATTACATGGTACCCTAAAGAATATCATCTCAGATCGAGATCCCCTATTTACTTCAAAATTCTGGAAGACAGTACATGAAGCTTTGGGTACTAAACTTAAATTCAGTACGACATATCATCCTCAAATAGATGGCCAGATAGGATGAACAATACAGACACTTGAGGATATGCTGAGGGCATATGTACTAGATTTTAAAGGTAGTTGGGACAAATTCCTTCCAATGGCAGGGTTCGCCTATAATAATAGCTATCACTAGAGCATTCAAATGGCTCTATATGAGGCATAATATAGAAGGAAATGCCAACCACCCTTGCGTTGGAAGGTGCTTACTAGAGCTAGACATAGTTGATTAGACAACCGAGCAGATCAAGTTGATTAAGCAAAGATTACTAACTGCTTAAAGCCAACAAAAGAGTTATGCTAATTAGAGGCAAAAACCTCTAAACTTTGAAGTCAGTGATAATCTATTAATGAAAGTTTCGCTAGTCACAGGTGTTGGTAGGGCACTAAAAGTGAAAAAACTATATCCAAGATAAATTAGTCCATTTGAGATCTTGTCTAAGATTGAGCCAGTAGCGTACTGTATAGATTTGCCACCAAACTTGAGCAGGTTACATGACGTCTTTTGTGTTTCTCAATTGAAGAAGTACCAACCTGATCCAGAACATATGATTGAATATAAAGATGTGGAAATATGGGACTATTTGACTTTTGAAGTCACATCTGATCGAATCATCGATGGGTAGGAGAAACAACTCAGAACCAAGATCCTCCTGCTTGTCAAAGTCAACTGAAAGGGGTTATCTCCTAGAGAAGCAACATGGGAAATGAAAGATGATATGCGGAAGTGTTACCCAGAGTTTGTGCTATTATGTGTAGTAAATTTCGGGGACGAAATTTATTTAAGTGGGGGAGAACTGTAACACTCCAAATTTTATGCATCAATATGCATTGTAAATATTTGATGTATTCAATGAAAAAAATTATTAATATTCATGAATTTGGAATTTAAGCAATTAGTAAATTTCCATTTTCATGAGAATTGGCCTAGAACAAGTTATGCAATTAATTCTTATGCTTTCCAAAAGCTCAATATTAAAGATCAAAATGGAGAAGTAGTAAAGCATAATATTTGGCCCAATATAATGTTAATTTTGGCCATGGATGAAGAAAAAGAAATAATTTCCAAAATAAATCCAAAAATGTGATGGCAAACTTGTAATTTTGCCAATAATGCATAAGATTAACTATTTTTCCATTAATTGAAGATAATTTCAATCAATTAAGAAAAATAAAGGGGAATATATATATTTGGAATATTCTTGGTTAAATAAATCAAGGTTTGAAATGTCAAAAGGAACTTGTGCATAAATCAATTAAAGGAATTATGAAAAAGGTTGGAAGAATTGTTTATTTTCCCTTCTTTTGTTAATTTTGGCTATCAAAAGGAAATAAGAGGGGAAGAGTAATTATATGGATTATGATATGCGAAGTGTCCTTAATCCAAGCCAAGAGAAATAAATAATAATTTATTAAGTTGAGCATATGTGAAATTAGATTAAAATACTATTAAGTGTACATGTAATTAGCTTAAGGTAAGGAAGCCCAACTTGGTGTATGAAGATGGTTCTTAGGCGTCTATTAAGGGCTAACCAAATGGAGGAGGATTAGTTCAATTACGATGGGATTTTATGACATTAATTGGAAAAAGATAAGTCTAAGTACATGCAGTGTCAGAAATTAGATTTTTGTAATAAATTAATTAAGGAAAAATGAGAGATATTATTAGCTTTTGGGTCATCTTTTTGTGCACCCCATTTCTATCCCAACTTCACCAAGAGAGATAGGTAGAGAAAGCTTAAGAAAGTTTAGAGAGAAGGAGGAGCCAAGATGAAAAAATCCAAAGGTAAGCTTTGATGTTCTTAGTGACTTAGCTTCTAAACTTGTGTAGTTCCCTCTCTAAGCTCTTCTTCTTCATGAAATTCATATTTAGCCAAGCAAAACATAAAGGGAATGATAGAGAGAGAGGTGATGCCTAAGAGAGAGAGAGTGAGAAATCTAGAAGTAACTTCTATAATCTCCTTCTCTTTGATGTTGTGATGTTGTAGTTGTTGACTTTGTGGTGATTTGTATTTTCTTGTTAACTTTGCACATTTGGGTAGTAGAAACCCTAAGGGGTTATGCTCCCCAAATTTCCTTAAATCTTGTATATTAAGTGTTTAAATGGTTAATCAAGTGGATTGGAGTAGAAATGAACAAGCTTTTGAAGTTAAAATTCAAAATCATAATTTTTCCCTTTTTCCTTCCAAGTTTCGACCAAGATGAGTTTAGGGGGTTAGGGCTGGAATTTCATGAATATGAGGGTTCCATGGTGTTCAAGAGGGAAAATTGTGTATGGTTTATATCGAACACTTTGCGAGAAAAGCCCTAGAAAATAAAATTATGAAAATGCCCCTAAAACCCTAAATATGGGTTGTTAAGGGCAAAACTGTCATTTGGTAGTGTTTTGACAAAAAAAGATGAAAAAAATAAATTCTAAATGCAAAACTATGTAGGAATAGCCTAGGTCAAAATTTCTGAAAAATTACGGTCGAATAGGGTACAAAGAGGCTCAGATCGGGTCCCTAGGGCATTTTGGTAATTTTCTGCTTTGAAATAATATAACCAACAAAAACACTTTGGAAGAGCCTAGAGTGGCACATGAATGGGTATTAACCTAACTATTATACATTTAGAATTTTAGGGGTCGACTGTTGATAGCCTTAGCCATTGACACAAAATTTGAGGAATTTGTTTTATATTGCAAAAAGGGTTATAAGGTAGTAACTCATTCCTTCATGCACTATGCCAATATTTTATATGTTTGTGTATGCCATTTTTTGTGATTTAATTAACAGACATGGTTTTACTAATAAGGGCAATTTATGCATGGTGGCGCATTTAAATTATGTGTGGAGGCACACTTACCTGGTTGTTGAGTAATATCTCAACCGAGGTTTTATGGATAGTGGGGGATTGAGCCCCTAATTCATGTATACATGCCGTTGTTTTATTATTTATTTGTTGCATAACATGGAGCATGACATATTTAATTTTCTCATTTTATATGATTGATTGCATGTTACTACTGATATTCGTTTGAATCTCACCCTTTTTCAAATAAATAAATGTCCTAGTGGAAGCTAGTGGCTCCAAGGGCAACAAATACAGGCAACTAAGGGGTGCAGATCCTGAGATAGGAGTTGTTCGGTTATATTAGTTGAAATTTTAATATTTTGAACAATTTGTGTAAATATTTTCAAACCCCGCTGGCAGACTCCTGTATGTGAAAAAGTACTTTTTATCAATATATTTTACTATTTCTGTATGCCTGGGGAACTATGCCTTTAAAACTCTATACATATCGAAATGTTAAGGGGTTTGATAATATGTGCTTAGCAAGAAGCCCATTATTGATACAGTCTATTGATCTAATACCCAAAGCTCCTTAAGATATGTCCCTAAACAAAAAATCTTTTCTTTTCAAATGAATTATGTTACATCACTATTGGCTCTCTAGAAGAAATTAATACATATATAACATGAAGATTAACTCTTGAGAGAACTGATTTAATTAGGGTAAGCATGGAAGCTAGTGACGGAAGCCTTGCCTTCCAAGCTGCAATTCTCTACTTAACATATTAAGTTAATTGAGAGAAAGTTTGTCCTTTATTTCTATCAGGATCTACCCATGTTCCAAGCAACTGTCCAAGTCTATTAGTAAATCTAACTCTTAGAAACTGCGAATACAAGATCTTTGTCCATTGGGGATATTTGTACTAAAAAATGATTATGGACTTGGAATGATTAATTACCTGTCCACACCATAGGTTATAATAAATAATGGTCTCAAATAAATGACCGTTATAAAATTTGTAACATACATAACGGTTCTTTTACAATAGCATTTATATAAAGTTTAGCATAAATAACGGTCGTTATAGTGCAACTATAATTTATCTGCTATAAATGCAAATGAGTTTAATGACAGAACCGTCATATATAGTATATACATATAAAATGATTTTTACGTAAGAACTATTAATTTTTAAGACAATTCTTTTAAATAAATGGAGATTCTCCTGTTGATACCCCCTACATGTATATAAAATGAAATTATACACAAATTTGTATATAACAAAAGCTCACACATCAAGTATACTGATGCAATTTGACTGATACAATCAAGACCTTCCTAGATTGTGGCTAGGTTTAATTTAACTCCCGCTCAAGGGGTATACAGCCTCGAGCAAGACTTGATAGAGAGGGAAGGGTTAGATCTTGCTATAGAACTTCACCTAATCCACATGTATCTTCACATAGCTAAGGCCGACCGAGCACAACATCTTCTTTGCAGCATATGTTTTATATGGAAGCACGTTTTTGGTTGGTAGCATTAGATTTAAAGCCTCAAGCAATTTTGTGAAGCTCCTATTAGACCACCAATTTCTCTTTTTCAAGTTGTACAGCATCAACACATCACTCAATAAGGTAAAGTCATTGCACCCCCCATACAATGGCTTTATCAATCGCCCTTCAAATTTTCCATCATTTTAGGACAATCCAGGAGGTCCTCTTCTAATACTTTGACCATATTATCAAGACGGTAGGCGTCAAATGCATTTGTGTCAAAATTAAGTGATGTACAACTTTTCATTTGTTAAACCACCCGACTGTGTGTCTCTCTATGCCTCGTTCAATATGTATAAGTAGGATCAGTTCTATGAATCACTAAGTACAATATGCAAGTTTCTTGATCACATCATAGTACATTGCCATATTTTAATTAGGGGCAAAGAATCATATCATCATTTGAGGGATTATATGCAAATGCAAACCCAAGGAAATCTATTACCTCATCCCAGTAGTCTTTCTTTAGTTGATTGCCTTACACCACTGCTTATTACAAAGTCCTATGATTCCTGAGTGGAAATGAGAATGTTTGACTATGGACCTATTATGGGATTGCCCAAGATTAGGAACTATGATGCGTTCTGGGTGATTGTTGACCAGTTAACGAAATTAGTGCAGTTCATATCGATCAATACTAGTTACTCTCTATATAGATTGGTAGAAATTTATATACGGGAGATTGTGAGGCTTCAAGGCATACCAAAGAACATCATTTCAGATAGAGATCCTCATTTCACTATGAGATTCTGGAAGGCTCTACTTACTGAGTTTGCCTATAATAATAGCTATCATTCAAGCATTCAGATGGCTCCAAATGAAGCGTTATATGCGAGAAATTGCCAATAACTATTGTGCTAGACAGAGTTATCTGAGAGGAGGTTGTATGGGCCAGACCAGGTGAATGAAACCGTCGAGCATATTCCAATCATTAATAAGAGGCTCCTTGCAGCGCAGAGTTGACAGAAGAGCTATGCTAATAAGAGGAGAAGACCTTTAGAGTTTGCAGTGGGTAATCATGTGTTTTTGAGGATATCTCTAGTCACCAGCACTGGGAGAGCCATCAAACGGAAGAAGCTAAGCCCAAGGTATATAGGTCCTTTTGAGATTCTTACGAGAATTGGGCCTATTGTGTATCAAGAGCTCTACCCCCAAACTTGAGCAGGCTCCACGATGTGCTTCACGTTTCCCAATTGATGAAGTAACCGGATCCTTCGCATATTATTGAATATGAAGATGTCGACTTGCAAGACAACTTCACATATATGGTAGAGCCAGAACAAGTCATTGATAGAGTAGAAAGATGGTTCAGACACCAAACCATTTTGTTTGTGAAGGTGATTTGGAAGGGAATAACTTAGATGGAAGCAACTTGTGAAGCGGAAGCAGACATGCAGAGACGTTATCTGTAGTTTATGGCTCAAGTTGTGTGACAAATTTTGAGGTCAAAATTTATTTTACAGGGGGAGAAATGTAATGCCCCAAAATGTGATTAAGGGCTAATGACTTAAAAAGTGAATGTAATTAGTGTTAAATAAACACTTTTGGAGAATACGATGTGAATTGTGATATGAATGAGTAGTAGTCAGTACCCAAACCCTGTATTTAAGCTTAATTGTGTGTCAAAGCTTAAAATAAACCATGATGGAAGGGGAGGATGCATGGTTGAAGAATGAAGTGAGAAAGTATTCTAAATGGTGATTTAAAAGAAATTGCCATAGCTAGGGGCAAAATAGATACCAACCAATTATTCAACAACTGAAGAGTGAATTCACTAATCACTTAAAGATTAGGTAGAGAGATTAATTGCCAAAGAGAACAAGAGATAATAATTGTGTGATTGCAAGCACATGGAGGAAGTGGTAAGATGATGACAAGTGTCACCATATGAACTATTAATCATTGTCAAATTGTCAACACAATTTGTCTTCCCTCTCCCCTTATTAAGTAGGCCAAAAAGAAGCATGGGAGGCCAACTTTAAGCATCATCATCTTCATCTCATCTTCTCTTTCTCCAATAGCTATTTTCGCCAACTGAAAGAAGAAAGAGAAAAGAAAGGGTGAGGTTTTGACCTTAGAAATGACTTTAAATGCTTAAATGCTCTTCTTTAATGTTGTTCATGTTGATGAGAGCTTTATGTCTATAGATTTATATTTTTGAAAGAAGGTGTTTGAGTGCTTGAGAAAACTTGAAGGTTGTGGAATTAATAAACAAGCTTGAGGAAGTGAAAGAGGTGATAAATAGCTTTCTTTTTCCCTGTATATTGTGGCTATTGGTTGAATTTTGGAATTTTTGGATTTTTCCCTGATTTTGTGCACATTAAAGTTGCATGTATTGAATGGTGATTTGTGTTGAAAACTGTGTCTTAATGTGTTTTTGGAATAATGGAAATGGTTTGGAACCTTGAATGAAAAGTATGGCAATGTTTAAACATTGTGTTACAGTTTTTGTGTTGACGTGTTGTAGTCAATGTAGAACATGTCAATGTGATGTGAAATTGTATACATTAGAGTTGAATGTATTGAATGGTGATTTGTGTTGAAAATTGTGTCTTAATGTGTTTTTGGAACAATGGAAATGGTTTGAAATCTTGAATGAAAAGTTTGGCAATGTTGAAACTTTTTGTTGTGGTTTTATGTTGATATGTTGTAGTCAATGTAGAACATGTCAATGTGATGTGAATTTGGTTGGTTTGGTATTCCAATGTGTTCGTTGTAAAAATCGATATGGGAGCAGGGTTTGTTGTGAATTTGGAACTATTAGAAACAATTGTGCAAGAACTAGAATTATGGAAATTTGTTAAGTGTGAAATGCTCTGGAGGGGACCAACTTTGCAGGGTGATTTGATATAGCAAATGGTGTCATAATGTTGTAAGATTTTCCAGATTCGTAGTTCAAATTGCAAGCTTTCCATTGATATAAAATTTGAATCATTTGATAATTGTGTAAAGAGTTATGGTCATTTGAAAATCAGCCAGGAGACAAGTTTGTGATTGGCCACAGCCCAAGGATGTTGGCTGTGGTGTAATACCCCGAATTTTGAGACTCAAGGTTAGAGAATAAGCCTGAGAGAAGTGGACTGCTAAGCCCTATTTTAGCAAGATCCCAAATTGTGATTAGGGGTTAATGACTACAAAAGTGGACGTGGTTAGTGATTAATGAACCCTTTTAGAGAATATAAAGTGGATTGTAGTCGCTTGTGTTATGAGCAACGCCAAAACCCTGTATTTGAGTTCAATTGTGGATTAACATCCAAATTGACTTAGAATAGAGGGAAGAATTGAATGGGGTATTGTGATGGAAATGGTGTCATGTTGTGGTATTTAATCATTGGAATTGATTTAAATTGGATTGGACACATTGGTTGCAAAACTGGAAATGCTGTCCAGTGTGAATTCTGTCTGAGCAGTCTTCTCGTGTGGACGTTTTTACTAGGAAAATGATGTCAGAAAATTATGAACCTTTCCAGTCTTAAATTTCACATCCCAAGCTTCAAAATGGACATATAATTTGTGCCATTTCATGTTGGGAACTGGGAGATATGACTGTCTAAAGTTTGAGGTCGAAAATGAACTCTGTTTTGGGGCAGTGATGAAATTTGTGTAATTCTGGAATTGTGTGGTGATTTCTAGTATTGGTAAATATTTTTCATATAAATAGGACTTAAATATCTTTCATTTGGCTTTAGAATCACCTCATTTCGATTTTTCTAGAATTAGTTATGACTTTTCAAAGTTGGGCAGAAAATCTGCCAGAAAATCCGAATATGTGAAATTAGAAATTATGACATCATCATGTGGTAAGGTGACATCAGCATGATATTATAAATCACTTTTCCGTTCCCTCTTCAGCCATTTCTGACGTCTTAAGCTTCAAAGAGAAAGAGAAAGTGATTTGAGATATCTAGTGAGAGAAGGAGCAAGAACTTCAAGGTAAGTTCGATTTCTTCGGTGTTTTAGCTCTTGACTTGTATAATCCTTCTCCTAAGCTTCTCTTTTACATGATTCAAGGTGTTTGAGGCTAGAATTTAAGTGTTGAGAAGGCTAGGGTTTTGGTTATCAAAGGGAAAAGCCAGAGGGAGCTTGAGGTAACTTCCAAATCTTGTGTATTGACTATTCTGGCTGCTGTGGACAATTTAATCGGTGAAATTTCACCGGATTGTCATTGGTTTCAAAAATGGAAAATGGGTGTGTGAAGCTGTTATGCTGCCCAAATTGGTACTAAATGGTAGTTGTAACCTAATGGAATAGTCAATAAAGTAGTTAGGAGTGGAAAGGAACGCGTTTACGGAGCCGAAACCGAAAAACCCCAATTTTCCCCAGAATACTTGAGAATTTCGGCCAGCTCTAGAAATGGGTCTTAGAGTTGGATTTTCTATGATTTAATGATTCCATTGAGTTCAGGAGCGAAAATTAGGTGGGGTTACAGTTGGGCACTTTTTCGGAAAAGGCCGAGAAAGCATAATTACGAAAATGCCCCTAAAACACTGAAATAAGGGTTGCCAAGGGCAATTTCGTCTTTTGGAAGTGAATTTGGTAATTCTGTGTCTAGAAATGGATTCCTTGGCAAAAATATGTTAGGATAGCCCAGGTTAAAATTTCGAGAAAAGTACAGCCGGACCGGGTACGATGGGGCCGGGTCCCAGGGGTATTTTAGTAAATATTCAATATAGCCTCATTTAACCCCCAGAAACACTATGAAAGTGTCTAAATAGTACATTTGACATTATAGGATCGAATGTGAAGCCCCGAGTTGCTGGCACGCAAATCAAGGAGAAAAGACTGGAGGTAGGGAACTTATCTCTCCTGCATGCTCTGATAACTGTATTAATGTGTTGATGCATGTTATTTCTTTGCTTGATTATGTGGAACATGTATGAATGATTTGAAGCTATGTTTCAATATATGCTATGGCCATATGTGTATCGTTCGAAGCATTGAGCTTATAGATTTGTCATTGTATGTGTGCATGAGTTATGTGATACAAGCATGTCATGCATTAAACACTTATCTTGCCTGTATATTGATAATGTTTCCCTACTGAGATTCTCTCGAATCTCACCCTCCCTCACCAACAATTTAGACAGGGCAAGTGGCCATGGAGGGAGCGACAGGACTCATTCGAGATGAGATTGTGTAATCCCCATTTGAAGAATTGAAATGGGCAATTATGCCCTGATATCTTTAGCAAAGGTATGTACCTGAGATTGCCGGAATGATTATGTTGTGCACTCTGATATTTATATGAATGTGATTTATCTTCGCGTAGTAATTGTATTCGAAATGTGAATATGAGACCAAGTTTATAAATGATTTCGAAAGGTATTTTTGAAAACCCCATCATGTGATGGGTTAGTAAATGTTATTTAATTATTATTGGTCTCTATTTCATTTTAATCGCATATTTTGGATATAATTACGGAGGGGGTTACACGTGGCCCAAAAGTTTTTGACCTATTTTCGGCCGCAGCCAAAGGATCTTGGCTGCAACCCAAAAATTTCTGACCATCCGTGACTCGCGGCCAAAAAATGACATTTTAATTTTTCAAATGATGGTCATTGCTTAAGTTTCTCCTAACCCTTTAGGCATATGTTTAGGGTTTTAGTAGCCACCTAAAGGTCTTAAATGATAACCAACCTTAAGCATTTTGAGATTAAGAATTTGGACAAGGGAATAATGCTACGTCCTTGGTTTTGGTTTAGGATTCGATATTTGCCCTGTACAAGATTAGCTGGTGCTAGAGCACAACCATAAAGAACAAGGCAGTGACACTCTCTCTTATACTATGTGTAATGCATTGTATATTTGTCATACCATTGAATTGTGTATTGTGAATGCTACGAAGTTTGATACTATGAAAGCTATATGTAAGTCGTGAAGGCAATATGTATGTTGTGAAAGCATTATGTAAGCCGTGAAGGATTTGTGTATTACAGCATGAGTAATTGTGGAGGTGACGCAAGTCACACTTACCCCTGCCATTGTAATTGTGTAAAACATAAAGGCTTTGTGTATGCCGAGAGGGCTATATGTATATTGTGAAAGCTATGTGTATGCCTTAAAGGCCATGTGTATGCTGCTACTGCTTGGTGATTTACCTGCATGCTATGTGATTATATCTTTTATGAGTGATTTGTAACTACTGGGATTTTCTTGAATCTCATTCCTTCTATTAACTAACCTACAGTCAGGGCAAGTGGCTTGAAGGAGAAGCAGGTAACCAAGGGCGGCTAGTTGTTTATTTTCTTTTGTTGGTTGGTTGTCATACTTTAATTAGGATTACTGTAATATTTTGGATAAGGATATATGATCCCCTGAATAGGAACTTATAAGGGGCGAACATGTCCCGTAAACCCTTTAGTTATTATATGAATGTAACTTAACTGTGTAGGTTAATTATATTTGAAATGCGACTATGAGACCAAATTAAACAGATTTGGAAAGCAATTTTGAAAACTCACTTCATTATAGGGTGATTCCTTGTTTCAAAGTTTGGGACTTAATAGATTTTGAATTAACTATTGGTCTCTAATTTATCTTAATTATCCATTTTTGAATTATAATTACGGATTATAAGGTAGGGGTTACACCTAGCACTTCTATTCCTGGTCCATCTATCCCAGCTTCAATGTCATGCCTTTACCTTGTTTTAACCTTTTTTAGAGTATTCACGGAAACCGATATGCGGTTTGGTAGGCAACACAAGAATAACATAAATATAGTGATAATAAATGCATGATTACATAAATTCCCTATAGGTGTTCGTACATGATCATTACTATCAATGTAGCCACACAGAGCTACTTGGATATCTAAACCCATCCCAGTGAAAAAGAGACATCTTCTTGTCTTCATTCCAGCACTGCAATCCCCTCATATGGTTCTCTGCATTGTTCTTAGCATATCTTCTGTCTTCTCTTATCTAAATTGTTGATAGGGGAGGGTGAGATTTGAGAGAATCTCTGTAGGAAAACAATACCAATATGTATGTACAGTAAATGTTTAATGCATGACATGCTTGCATCACATAACTCATGCTCACACAATGACAAATCTGTAAGCTCAATGCTTCAAACAATATACTTATGGTTATAGCATAAATTGAAACATAGCTTCAAATCATTCATACACATTTCACATAATCAACAAAGCAATAATATGCATCAACACACTAACACAAATATCATATACACACAGGAAAGGTAAGTTCTATACCTTAACCCTTTTCTGCCTTGAAATGTGTACCTCGTAAATCGGGCCAAATAATGGGCTCACAAATTTGTTCTGCAATTCCAAATATACAATTTAGACACTTCCATAGTGCTTCTAGGGGGTTATATAAGCCTATTATGAAAATTTACTAAAATGCCCCCGGGACCTGGCCCAACCTTGTTGTACCCGGTCTGACTGTACTTTTCCCAAAATTTTAACATGAGTTATTCTGAAAAATTTTTGCCCAAGGAGTCCATTTTCAAACTTGGAGTTATAAAATTCAATGTCAAATTACAACATTACCCTTGGCAGCCCCACTATAAGGGTTTCAGGAGCGTTTTCGTAATTATGCTTTTTAGGCCTTTTTTGAAAAAGTGAACAACTGTAACCTCACCTAATTTTTGCTCCTGAACTCAATTGTACCATCAAATTATTGAAAATCCATCTCTAACCCCTCAAAACTAGCATTGGCCGAAATTCTCAATTCCCAGGGAAAATTTGGGGTTTTTTGGTTTCGGCTCCGCAGACATATTTCTTTCTATTCCTAACCACTTTATTAACCATCACATTAGGTTCCAACTAACATTAAGACCCAATTTGGGCAGTATAACCCCTAGGCCATATCATTTCCAAACTTTAAAACCAATGGCAATTCAGTGAAATATCACTGATTAAATTACCCACAGCAGCCAGAATAAACAATATACGAAAGTTTGAAAGTTACCTCAAACTCCCACTAGCTTTTTCTCAAGGTGACTGAAAACCCTAGCCCTAGAACAACTAAATTTGTGCTCCATAAACCTTGAAGAACATAGAATAATAGCTTAGGAGCGGAGTTTTACGTGTTAGGTAAGGATTTACCGAATAAATCGACTTACCATACAAGTTCTCCTCTCCTTCTCTCTCTTCTTGCAACTGAATGGCATGGGTTTGGGTTGATGGAGGAGGTAGATGATGATTTAATATAATATAATATTATTTTCTAATTATTTACTAAATTTCCAACAATTTCGGATTTTAACAAAATTCTAGCAGATTTCTATCCGAACTTTTAAAACTCATAACTAATTCTAGAAAATCGAAATGAGGTGATTCCAAAGCTAAACGAAAGCTATTTAAGTCCTATTTACTAGAAAAATATGGACCATTATCAGAAATCACCACACAATTCCAGAATTACACAAAATTCACTACTTCCCCAAAACAGAGTCTAGTTTCGACATCAAACTTTAGACAACATAACTCCCAGCTCACATAATGATATGCCACAATTTATATGTCCATTTTGAAGCTTGGAATGTGAGCTTCAAGACTGGAAAGTTTCAGAATTTTTAGACATCATTTGCTATTCAAAATGTCAACACAAACAGACTGCCTGGCAAGAAGTTTCAATGGACATAATTTCCCAACTTTCCAATTAATGTTTCAAACCAATTCCAATGACCAAATAATACAATGTGACATCAATTGCAACATATTACACCATCCAATTCCACCATTTTGAAATTATACAAAATCATGGAAAAATGCAGAATTCTCATAATCTTCTCAAGAAGTGTTCATTTATCACTAATCATATCCACTTTTGGAGTCATTTACCCTTAACCAAAATTTGGAATCTGGCTAAACCGAGGCTTAGTAATCCATTTATTTCAGACCTATTCTCTAGCCTCAAATCTCAAAATTCAGGGTATTACATTTCTCCTCTCGTTCAATAAATTTGTCCTCGAAATTTATCACACCACTTAATCCACAAAGTACGGGTGCTTATTCATGACGGCTTTCGTTTCACAAATCATCTCATATTGGGATGGTCCCTTTTAGACCACCCACACAAATAGTACTCCACCAATTAGATTTACTCAAGAATCTTAAACAACTTAATGCATCATGCTCGGTTTACCACACAAGCACTCGGGATTCTCATAATCACCATACAACTTTGCTATCACCCCATACGGGTAACAGCGCCATATCCTTGGCATAAGTACGATGTAACACAGGTACCACAAACTGCAATAGGCCCACTACACGATTGTTGCACGAACACAATCGCCACATAATTGCCAAGCAAATGCAATCACCTCCACGTACAATTGCCACAACATGCTATCACATAATCACAATTGTTATAAGGCCCTAGATCATGAGGGGCTAGCGCATCTCACCAAAACCTTAGCAGTTGGATAGCACAACCCATCGCTCTACCCAATCTAGTTACCCCATCCAGGAGTGACCCCAAAACACCACGACCTCTATACATCAAATGATAGCTTTCGTTGTATTCACAAACACTTCAGCTTTCGCTGTATTCACTTTCACGGCATTACCCTCACTCATATCCACTAATGACTCTGCTAGTGGTAACTGGGACTTTTGGGTACTAATACAACAATATCACATTGCTGTATAAAATTTCATGGCATCACAATAGTATTTGTAATATCCCAAAAAGTGATTAAGGGCTAATGACTTTAAAAGTGGATATAATTATTGTTGAATAAACACTTTTGGAGAATGTGTGATGGGAATTTGGATATTTTAATGATTCCAATGGCTTCCTTGTGAAAATTCATGTGGGGAGAGTGTTTATTGTGAAATTGGAACCATTGGGAACAATCGTGCTAAAGTTGAAAACTCTGTCCATTGAAACTCTGTACAGGGCAGCCAATTTGTATGGACGTTTTAAATAGGCAAATGGTGTCTAAAAATTCTGAAATTTTCCAGTATTAAAGTTCACATGTCAAGCTTCAAAATGAACATATAATTTGTATCATTTTGATTTGTGACCTAAGAGTTTTGGATTTTTGAAGTTTGCCCAGCGAAATTAATTATTTTCTGCAACAGTATGCAAAGATTGAAATTCTGGGAATTTTGTGGTGATTTACAGTAATGGCCAATATTTTTCCTATGAAGAGGACTTAAATATATTTCATTTCGCTTTGGGATCACCTCATTTCGATTTTTCTAGAATTAGTTATGATTTTTCAAAGTTAGGGCAGAAAATCTACCAGAATTTCTGAGAAATCCGAAAATGGGAAATTAAAAATTATGACATCATCATATTGTATGATGACATCAACATGGAATTAAAACCAATTACACCATCTTCATCAGCCATTCCCGACCCCATTCAGAAAACAAAAAGACGTGAGAGAGAGCTTGGAGAAAAGAGAGAAAAGAGGAAGAAATCTCGCAAGGTAAGCCGATTTCTCCGACGATCTAGCTCCTAACGCGTACAATCCTTCTCCTAAGTTATTCCTCTATGTGAATTAAGGTTTTGAAGCAAATAATTTGGTGTTTCAAAGAGGCTAGGGTTCAGCCAAATTTGAGAAAAGCTAGAAGGAGCTTGAGGTAACTTCCAAACTTTCGTATATTGCTTATTCTGGCTGCTGTGGGCAATTTAATCGGTGAAATTTCGCCGGATTGCCATTAGTTTTAAAGTTTGGAAATGAGGTAGCCTAGGGGTTATGCTGCCCAAATTGGGTCTTAATGTTAGTTGTAACCTAATGTAATGGTTAATAAAGTGGTTAGGAGTATAAAGGAAAGCGTTTACGGAGCCGAAATCGTAAAACCCCAATTTTTCCCGGAGAACATGTATATTTCGGCCAAGGCTGTAAATGGGTCTTAGAGTTGGATTTTCAATGATTTGATGATTCCATTGGATTCAGTGGGCGAAAATAGGTGGGGTTACAGTTGGGCACTTTTTCAAAAAAGGCCGAGAAAGCATAATTACGGAAACACCCCTAAAACCCTAAAAGTAGGGCTGCCAAGGGCAATTTCGTAATTTGATATTGAATTTGATAATTCTGAGTACAGAAATGGATTCCTTGGGGGGAAATATGTTTGGATAGCCCATATTAGAATTTCGAGAAAAGTGCAACCGGTCCGGGTATGGCGGGCCCAGGCCGGGTCCCCGAGGGTATTTTTGTAAATTTTCATTATAGACTCATATAACCCTAAGTAACACTATGGAAGTGTCTAAATAGTGCATTTGGAATTGTAGGATTCGATATTTGCCGCCCTCGTGAGCCAACTACGCCAGCGAACGTCAGAAAGGAACGAGGTAGTGACTTTTCTTTTGTACCATATATGATGCATTGTATGTGTGTTATATCGTTGATTTGTAATGAATTCGTATGCTGCGACATCTGTGGATTTGTGTTAGCACTGTCATTCCAATAGTCCCTGAGTGGCTAACAACGGTTCGGGTTAGGGCGGTGTGCCTTCCCGGCGGAGAAAGGGGATGAGGATGAGGTGTGATATATGTGATTATGTGAGCCGAAAGGCTATTTGTGGAGGCCGACGGGCCATTTGTGAAAGCCGAATAGCTGTATGGGCTATAAGGCTATATGTATGCACTGCCACGCCAATAGTCCCTGAGTAGCTAACAACGGTTCGGGTTAGGCGGTGTGCCTTCCCGGCGGAGAAAGGGGATGAGGGTGGAGTGTGATTTATGGTGCTGCTGCTGTATGATGATTTGCTTACATGCTGTGTGCTTATGTGTGGTATAAATGTTTTGTTACTATTGGGATTCTCTTGAATCTCATTCTTTCCTTTAACTAACCTTTCAGACAGGGCGAGTGGCTCTAAGGAGAAGCGTACGACCCGGAGCGGTTAGAATCCTGTAGGGACATTTATTTTGGTTATGTTGGTTAAACCTGTTGGACAGGGTGTCTGTATATTATGTTGGTTGTAAAGAATAGTTGAACGTAGTTGTGTAGTCCCCTATATGGAGGTTGTAAACCCTTTTTGTGTATGAATGGAACCCGGGGGTTGCCGGGATTGCTATTAGATATTCTGATATGAATGAATGTGAATTAACTGCACAGGTGATTATATTCGATAATTGAACTTGAGACCGGAATAGGAAAGAAGTTTTGAAAATTTTATAAAGTCCCTACTTCACAGGGAGTTCTAAATGAGTTTTGAACTATTCGACGGTCTCTAAACCAATTTAATTACGTAATATCGAATTATAATTACGCTATTTAAGGCAGGGGGTTACATTTTGGTATCAGAGCTGTAGTTCCTGGCAAGGGTAGAGGTTGCTAGGATAGCTCCCTTAGTTGGTTTTAGGGATAGAAGATTTTCTGTGAACGATTGTTGTGTATGCACATGTATGTTTATTGATGTGGACATATATGGGTTTTATGACTATTGTGCATACTATTTCTGCTGAATTAATGGGGCAAGTTGTTTGTAGAATGAAGAAAACTAGAGGACGCCCCAATATTCCGCGTGTAGACCCTGAGGTGGAGGTTGTTAATGAAAACCCACCGGATGCAATGCAAGAGCTTATGGGTCTAATTCGGGATCAGAGAGATATGATCACTGAACTGAGGGAAGAGCTCAGAGCTGAGAAGGCGAAGAACCAGGAAGGTCCGGTTCAATCCACTCCGGAGGAGACTCAAGGAGAGACTCGACGTGAGGACACTGCAGAAGGATCAGCACGACCTCTGGAATCCCCACCTCGTGCTACCTTGAATCAGGAATCATATGGGATGCCACCCAGGGAGGAAAAAGACCTTCAGTATTGGGTCACCCGATTCTGCAAGCATATGCCTCCGGCGTTTAGAGGAAGGTTTGACCCTCAGGTAGCCGAAGATTGGTTGTACAGACTGAAGAAGATATTTGAGGTTCTGTGTTGCCCAAAGGAGGTGAAGCCACGGTTGGCAGTGTATAAACTCGAGGGGGACGCGGATCGTTGGTGGCGGAATATCGCCCTGACATTAAAGAGCAATGAAACACCATTGACTTGGGAACTGTTTCAACAAGAGTTCAACGAGAAATACTTTCCCAAATCAGTGCGGCTCGAGAAGGAGACAGAATTTCTCAACATCAAACAAGGGGATACAGAGAGCTTTGACGACTATTTGTCCCGTTTTGTCCGGTTGGCTCGGTACTCCTCTTACCTCCGGTTTAAAGATGATGAAGAATGGAGTTCTGATATGCTCATCCGCGGTCTGAGGCGAGAATTGAGAAAGCGATTGGTTACGAACCAATTCACTAAGTTCAACAAGGCTGTGGAGCAATGTCGAATTACGGAGAATAATCTGAGGGAGTTGAATCCTACCAGAGCTATTGGCCATCGCAGTGAACCCAGTAAGGGTAATGCTTCCCAGAAGCGGAAAGGCCAAGGATCCTCTTCATACAAGGGCGGTGATAAGAAGCCCTATCAGCCCAGAGACCATGAGCCTCAGAGGGCTGTGACTGAGTGGAAATACCCTCGCTGCAATAAAACGCATTATGGCCAAAATACCCGGGGAGAATTGGTCTGTTTTAACTGTAAGCAGCCAGGACATTTTTCCCGAGATTGTCAACGACCACGAGTCGAGCAGAAACTGAGGACACAGGGCCGAGTGTTCGCTATGACCCACGAGGAAGCTCGTAAATCTCCTGAGTTGATACAAGGTAAAATCTCTATTAATGGCCATCTGTTGCAAGCATTGTTCGACTCAGGTGCAAGTCACTCCTTTATTGCTTATGATTGCGTGAAGCGCCTGGGATTGCATGTACATAAATTACCATTTGATTTGGTAGTGTCAACCCCGATGGGTGTTAAGGCTTTAACCACAGAAGCTTACTTGAATTGTGTCGTAACTGTGGAAGGGCACCAATCTGTTGTAGATTTGATATGTTTGCCGTTTTACCAATTGGAAGTCATTTTGGGTTTTGATTGGTTAACGGCAAATAATGTTTTGCTTGATTGTAGAAACAAGAGGATAGTATATCCTGTTTCTCAGAGGGTTGAAGCTGTGAATGCCGGTATGAATTTTCTTTCTACGGCTAAAGCTGAAAAGTATCTTAAAAAGGGTTGCCAGGGGTATGTAGTGTTTTTCTCAGTGCAAAGGGAAACTGGTGAAACTTTGAGTGATATACCCGTGGTAAATGAATTCCCTGAGGTATTTCCGGATGATCTAAATGGATTGCCTCCTGAGAGGGAAGTTCAATTTCCAATTGACATTATTCCTGGAGCTGGTTCTATATCTAAGGCCCCATACCGCATGGCCCCAAACGAAATGGCGGAGTTAAAGAAACAAATAGAAGACTTGCTTGAGAAAGGGTTCATTAGACCCAGTGTGTCGCCTTGGGGAGCTCCAGTGTTGTTCGTAAAGAAGAAAGATGGGAGTCTTCGATTGTGTATTGATTACAGAGAATTGAATAAGGTTACTATTAAGAACAAGTACCCTCTTCCCCGAATCGATGACCTATTAGATCAACTCTCTGGTTCGTGTGTGTTTTCAAAGATTGATCAAAGGTCAGGGTATCATCAGCTGCGAGTGAAAGCAGAGGATGTTCCGAAGACTGCTTTTCGGACCCGGTACGGTCATTATGAGTTCTTGGTGATGCCATTTGGGCTAACCAATGCGCCTGCGGTATTCATGGATTACATGAACTGTATCTTTCGACAATGCCTGGATCAGTTTGTTGTTGTGTTTATCGATGACATTCTGATATACTCCAAGAGTATGGAAGACCATGAGCATCATTTGGGAGTTGTATTGAATATATTACGTGAGAAACAATTATATGCTAAATTGAGCAAGTGCGAGTTTTGGCTATCAGAAGTGAAATTCTTAGGCCATGTTATCTCGCAAGAAGGGGTCTCTGTGGATCCTAGTAAAGTGGAAGCAGTACTGGACTGGAAGAGGCCAGAATCTGTGGCGGAAATACGCAGTTTTCTGGGTCTTGCTGGTTATTATCGGAGATTTATCCAAAATTTCTCCCGTATTGCGTTGCCGATGACCAAGCTCACAAGAAAGGATCAGCCGTTTGTGTGGGATGAGAAATGTGAAAACTGTTTTGTGGAGCTGAAGGAGAGGTTGACTACGGCACCTGTGTTGATTTTGCCCGATCCCAGTTTGACATATGTTGTGTATTCTGATGCCAGTGGGCAGGGATTAGGGTGTGTCCTTATGCAGCAGGGACGTGTGGTGGCCTACGCCTCTCGACAGCTCAGACCTCATGAATTGAACTATCCCACTCATGATCTGGAGCTTGCGGCCATTGTGTTTGCTTTGAAGATTTGGCGTCATTACCTGTATGGTGTGACTCTGGAACTGTACTGCGACCACAAGAGTCTCAAATACTTGTATGATAAAAAAGAACTGAATATGAGACAGCGCCGCTGGATGGAATTGCTTAAGGACTACGACCTGGAAATAAAATATCATCCGGGTAAGGCAAATGTAGTCGCTGATGCTCTGAGTCGAAAGACTGTGCTCGTTGCCGCTATGATGATACAAGAGAAGAAACTGATTGAAGACTTTCGTGATTTGAATTTGACAAACCAGATCATTTGTGCCAATTACACTGTTTCTCAAGAGGAAAGTGATCTGAGAACTGAGATTGAAGAAGCTCAAAGGCAAGATGACTGGATACAGCGCAATCTGACTCGAATTGAGCGGGGAGAAGTTCCAGGATATGACCTATCGCCTCGTGGATTAGTTTGCTATCAGAAGAGAATCTGTGTTCCACTTCAGGTGGAGTTGAGACAGAAGATTCTAGATGAGGCACACAAAAGCCGGTACACTCTTTATCCTGGTATGACCAAGATGTATCATAACCTGAAATCTGTGTATTGGTGGCCGGGATTGAAGAGTGATGTAACCAAATATGTTGCAAGGTGTCTCACTTGCCAGAAGGTAAAGATCGAGCACCAGAGACCGCCTGGGTTACTTCAGAGTCCTGAGATTCCGGAATGGAAATGGGAAAGCGTAACCATGGATTTGGTTGTGGGATTGCCCAGGATCAGAAACTATGACGCGATCTGGGTAATTGTGGATCGGTTAACGAAGTCAGCGCACTTCATACCAATCAATGCTGGTTATTCTCCTGATAAACTAGCGGAGATTTATATCCGAGAGATTGTGAAACTCCATGGTATACCAAAGAACATCATTTCCGACCGAGATCCACGATTTACTTCAAGATTCTGGAAAGCATTGCATAAAGCTTTAGGTACTCAACTGAGATTCAGTACGGCTTATCATCCTCAAACGGATGGACAATCTGAGAGAACAATCCAGACATTGGAAGACATGTTGCGGGTATGTGTTCTCGACTTTAAAGGAAGTTGGGATCATTTCCTTCCACTTGCTGAGTTCGCCTACAACAATAGCTATCATGCGAGCATCCAAATGGCTCCGTATGAAGCATTGTATGGAAGACGGTGTCAATCACCAATATGCTGGAATGAGTTATCCGAAAGAAAGCTTTATGGGCCAGATTTGGTTGATCAAACCTCTGTACAGATTCAGATTATTCGTAAGAGGTTGCTTGCAGCGCAGAGTCGACAGAAAAGCTACGCTGACAAGAGAAGACGGCCTCTAGAGTTTGAGGTTGGAGATCATATTTTTCTGAGAGTATCACCAGTTACGGGCGTTGGGCGAGCGATCAAGAGAAAGAAGCTAAGCCCTAGGTACATAGGTCCTTTTAAAATCCTAGATAGGATTGGCCCTGTTGCCTACCGAGTAGCTCTACCTCCGAGCTTGAGCAGACTTCATGACGTGTTCCACGTTTCCCAACTGAAGAAGTACCAACCGGATCCGTCTCACATCATTGAGTATGAGGATGTTGAGCTTCAAGACAATTTCACATATGCAGTGGAGCCAGAGCAAGTCATTGACCGAGAAGAGCGACGGCTCAGACACAGGAGCATTCCATATGTGAAGGTGATCTGGAAGGGAATGACGCAAAGAGAGGCAACTTGGGAAGCGGAGGAAGATATGCGAAGACGATATCCGGAGTTTATGGCTCAAGTTGTGTAGCAATTTCGAGGACGAAATTTAATTTTCGGGGGGAGAAATGTAATATCCCAAAAAGTGATTAAGGGCTAATGACTTTAAAAGTGGATATAATTATTGTTGAATAAACACTTTTGGAGAATGTGTGATGGGAATTTGGATATTTTAATGATTCCAATGGCTTCCTTGTGAAAATTCATGTGGGGAGAGTGTTTATTGTGAAATTGGAACCATTGGGAACAATCGTGCTAAAGTTGAAAACTCTGTCCATTGAAACTCTGTACAGGGCAGCCAATTTGTATGGACGTTTTAAATAGGCAAATGGTGTCTAACAATTCTGAAATTTTCCAGTATTAAAGTTCACATGTCAAGCTTCAAAATGAACATATAATTTGTATCATTTTGATTTGTGACCTAAGAGTTTTGGATTTTTGAAGTTTGCCCAGCGAAATTAATTATTTTCTGGAACAGTATGCAAAGATTGAAATTCTGGGAATTTTGTGGTGATTTACAGTAATGGCCAATATTTTTCCTATGAAGAGGACTTAAATATATTTCATTTGGCTTTGGGATCACCTCATTTCGATTTTTCTAGAATTAGTTATGATTTTTCAAAGTTAGGGCAGAAAATCTGCCAGAATTTCTGAGAAATCCGAAAATGGGAAATTAAAAATTATGACATCATCATATTGTATGATGACATCAACATGGAATTAAAACCAATTACACCATCTTCATCAGCCATTCCCGACCCCATTCAGAAAACAAAAAGACGTGAGAGAGAGCTTGGAGAAAAGAGAGAAAAGAGGAAGAAATCTCGCAAGGTAAGCCGATTTCTCCGACGATCTAGCTCCTAACGTGTACAATCCTTCTCCTAAGCTATTCCTCTATGTGAATTAAGGTTTTGAAGCAAATAATTTGGTGTTTCAAAGAGGCTAGGGTTCAGCCAAATTTGAGAAAAGCTAGAAGGAGCTTGAGGTAACTTCCAAACTTTCGTATATTGCTTATTCTGGCTGCTGTGGGCAATTTAATCGGTGAAATTTCGCCGGATTGCCATTGGTTTTAAAGTTTGGAAATGAGGTGGCCTAGGGGTTATGCTGCCCAAATTGGGTCTTAATGTTAGTTGTAACCTAATGTAATGGTTAATAAAGTGGTTAGGAGTAGAAAGGAACGCGTTTACGGAGCCGAAATCGTAAAACCCCAATTTTTCCCGGAGAACATGTATATTTCGGCCAAGGCTGTAAATGGGTCTTAGAGTTGGATTTTCAATGATTTGATGATTCCATTGGATTCAGTGGGCGAAAATAGGTGGGGTTACAGTTGGGCACTTTTTCAAAAAAGGCCGAGAAAGCATAATTACGGAAACACCCCTAAAACCCTAAAAGTAGGGCTGCCAAGGGCAATTTCGTAATTTGATATTGAATTTGATAATTCTGAGTACGGAAATGGATTCCTTGGGGGGAAATATGTTAGGATAGCCCATATTAGAATTTCGAGAAAAGTGCAACCGGTCCGGGTATGGCGGGCCCAGGCCGGGTCCCCGGGGGTATTTTTGAAAATTTTCATTATAGACTCATATAACCCTAAGTAACACTATGGAAGTGTCTAAATAGTGCATTTGGAATTGTAGGATTCAATATTTGCCGCCCTCGTGAGCCAACTACGCCAGCGAACGTCAGAAAGGAACGAGGTAGTGACTTTTCTTTTGTACCATATATGATGCATTGTATGTGTGTTATATCGTTGATTTGTAATGAATTCGTATGCTGCGACATCTGTGGATTTGTGTTAGCACTGTCATTCCAATAGTCCCTGAGTGGCTAACAACGGTTCGGGTTAGGGCGGTGTGCCTTCCCGGCGGAGAAAGGGGATGAGGATGAGGTGTGATATATGTGATTATGTGAGCCGAAAGGCTATTTGTGGAGGCCGACGGGCCATTTGTGAAAGCCGAATAGCTGTATGGGCTATAAGGCTATATGTATGCACTGCCACGCCAATAGTCCCTGAGTAGCTAACAACGGTTCGGGTTAGGCGGTGTGCCTTCCCGGCGGAGAAAGGGGATGAGGGTGGAGTGTGATTTGTGGTGCTGCTGCTGTATGATGATTTGCTTACATGCTGTGTGCTTATGTGTGGTATAAATGTTTTGTTACTACTGGGATTCTCTTGAATCTCATTCTTTCCTTTAACTAACCTTTCAGACAGGGCGAGTGGCTCTAAGGAGAAGCGTACGACCCGGAGCGGTTAGAATCCTGTAGGGACATTTATTTTGGTTATGTTGGTTAAACCTGTTGGACAGGGTGTCTGTATATTATGTTGGTTGTAAAGAATAGTTGAACGTAGTTGTGTAGTCCCCTATATGGAGGTTGTAAACCCTTTTTGTGTATGAATGGAACCCGGGGGTTGCCGGGATTGCTATTAGATATTCTGATATGAATGAATGTGAATTAACTGCACAGGTGATTATATTCGATAATTGAACTTGAGACCGGAATAGGAAAGAAGTTTTGAAAATTTTATAAAGTCCCTACTTCACAGGGAGTTCTAAATGAGTTTTGAACTATTCGACGGTCTCTAAACCAATTTAATTACGTAATATCGAATTATAATTACGCTATTTAAGGCAGGGGGTTACAGTATCCATGAATGATTCCACATTAATGCATGACCAATGTCACAACCTTCACAATCACAACCCACCTTCATCCCTTTTTACTAATGGAAAGACACATAGTCTTTATCCAAACCATTGTTAGCGACTTAGGGACTATTGGTATGGCAGTGAAACTCACACAAATATACACATACCTCAGCTCGCGCCATTTGTAAGAATACCTGGCTTTCGCCGCTTGTACATATATCATATTGCCTTTCTGGCATTCACAATTCTCATCATCTTCTGTAGAAGTGTTCATTTATCACTAAACATATCCACTTTTAGAGTCATTTACCCTTAACCACAAATGTAACCCCCTGCCTTGATAACCATAATTAAGATTCAAAAATGTATAATTTAAATCAATTAGAGACCAACGGATACGTTTTTCTTAAATTTGTTTTATGAAATTCATTCAACATGGTCTTAGATTCATCTTCCGAATCTAATTACTCTGCGCAGTTCAATCGCATTCATACATATCAGAGTGTACAACAAATCCTAGCAACCCTCAGGTTTCAGATACATCTATATATACTAAGGTTTATAGTTTCCTGTATAGGGGATTACACAAAATCATTCCATATATATACAGTAATCCCAAATCAAAATGGCTAACCAAAAACCAACATCAAAGATCTCTAAGGAGTCCTAGCCGCTCTTGGTTGTCTGCTTCCGTTTACAGTCACTTGCCTTATCTATAGGTCAATTAATGGAAAGAATGAGATTCAAAAGAATCTCAGTAGTAACATTCCGCTCATAAAATATATAAGCACATAGCATGTAAGTAAATCACAATAGCAGTATCACAAAGATACATGGATTTCACCATAAACGACTATACTCACGGCTGTATACACTATGTGACCGCTTTCGCTGTAATCACAATCACGACAGCTTGCGCTATATAACAACAACTTGCACTATAAATGACAGCTATCACCAGTTGTAACCGCAACAGCATCAGAAATCATCATAAAACAGTGATACAACAGACATACAGTGCATTACACATAGTATAAGAGAGAGAGAGTCACTACCTGGTTCTTTCTGAATGTGCTCTGGCACAGGTCGTTCATGATCACGGCAAATGTCGAATCCTATAATTTCAAATGCACCATTTATACAGTTCCATAATGCTTCTCGGGGGTTATATAAGCATATTATGAAAATTTACTAAAATAACCCCAGGGACCTGGCCCGGCCTTGCAGTACCCGGTCCGACTGTACTTTTCTCGAAATTTTAACATGGCCTATTCTAACATATTTTCACCTAAGGAATCCATTTCCAAACTCTGAATTATCAAATTCAATGTCAAATTACAACATTACCCTTGGCAGCCCCACTATAAGGGTTTCAAGGGCGTTTTAGTAATTATGCCTTTTCGGCCTTTTTCGAAAAAGTGACCAACTATAACCCCACCTAATTTTCTCTCCTGAACTCAATAGAACCATCAAATCATTGAAAATCCATCTCTAACCCCTCCAAACTAGCCTTGGCCAATATTCTCAATTCCCCAAGAAAAATTGGGGTTTTTCAGTTTTGGCTTCGCAGATGTGTTTCTTTCTACTCCTTACCACTTTTTTAATCATTACGTTAGGTTACAACTAACATTAAGACCCAATTTGGGTAGCATAAACCCTAGGCCATATCATTTTCAAACTTTAAAACAAATAGCAATCCAACAAAATTTCATCGATTAAATTGCCCATAGTAGCCAGAATAAGGAATATATGAAAGTTTGGAAGTTACCTCAAGCTCCCACATGCTTTTTCTTAAGGTGGCTGAAAACGCTAGCCTTATAACACCCAAATTTGTACTCCACAAACCTTGAATAACATAGAAGATAGCTTAGGAGAGGAGTTATACGTGTTACGTTAGGATTTACTGAAGAAATCGACTTACCGTACAAGTTCTCCTCTCCTTCTCTCTCTAGAGTTTCTCACACCTTCTCTCTCTTGTTGCAGCTGAATGGCATGGTTTTGGGCTGATGGAGGAGGTGGATGATGATTTAATATAATATTATTTTCTAATTATTTACTAAATTTCCAACAATTTCGGATTGTTTCATAATTCTGGCAGATTTCTGCCTAAACTTTGAAAACTCATAACTAATTATAGAAAAATCAAAATGAGGTGATACTGAAGCCAAATGAAAGCTGTTTAAGCCATTTTCACTAGAAAAATATGAACCATTACCAGAATCAGCACACAATTCCAGAATTACATGAAATTCACTACTGCCCCAAAACAGAGTCCAGTTTCAACATCAAACTTTGGACAACAGAACTCCCAGCTCACAAAATGAAATGACACAACTTATATGTCAATTTTGAAGCTTGGAATGTGAGCTTCAAGACTGGAAAGTTTTAGAATTTTTAGACATAATTTTCCTATTCAAAACGTCAACACAAACAGACTGCCTAGCAAGAAGTTTCAATGTACAGAATTTCCCAACTTTCCATTTAATGTTTTAAATCGATTCCAATGACCAAATAACACAACATGACATCAATTGCACCACATTACACCTTGCAATTCCACTACTTTGAAATTATACAAAATCATGGCAAAATTTACAATTCTCATCATCTTCTACAGAAGTGTTCATTTATCACTAAACAGATCCACTTTTGGAGTCATTTACGCTTAACTGAAATTTAAAATCCGGCTAAACTGAGGCTTAGCTGTCCACTTATTTCAGGCTTATTCTCTAGCCTCAAATCTCAAAATTCAGGGTATTACATTTAACACCAGCGTCTGCCTTTATTCCTATATATGTTCCTTCTCTGATCATCCCTTACACCGCGACGAGCAATATCATTTCACTATGCTAGCCCCTCCTCATCTGCTTAGGTTTACATTACTCTTGATGAGCAAGCCACCGTCTAGCCTAACCCCTGACTACACTAGTAGCTTTACCTGCAAACATGGAGCCACTCTTTTAGTCCCCTTCTCACCATTCACAGCACTCGTATTACATTAAGGATTTGATGGACACGTCACAGCAGCCTTCAACACTACTACCACAACACCCTCATCTCTATGTTCCTCAACCATATGATCCACTGTAGATCCATCCTCTTCATCTACTAGAGCCCATTTCATCTAAGTCACCTACCTTTGCTTTGACAAGAGGAAATACACATAAAGATGCATCCACCCTTATCCAAGCCACTCCTATCACAGCCCGAGAATAATCTACACCAAGTTCTGGGTCCTGCTCTCCTATCTACCTCATACTTTCTAATGATGTCAAAAAGGGAGAGAAGACCTAGAGTGATTTTGGTGATCGTACATTATGTTTGACTGATGGGATTGATGGGATGCATGGGTGTATAGGGTTTGGGCTTTTGGGAGCCTTCATCTTTCATGCCATTTAATGTTATTCTGAACTACTTTCTTGTCTTTTTCACTAATGAAACTCTGAAGTTTACTGATATTATGAGATTATATGGCAAAACTGATTTATAGGCATGCAAAGTTATTTGATTTGGCTATCTATGAATTAATTATCCTAAAATGTAATATTCTTGAAGCTTGTGACTATATTGACCTTAATTTCAAGTTTAAGCTTCAAAATGCAAAAACTGTTTTTCAAAATCCTTATTTCAAATATCACCAAGTTTTGTCATCATAAAAAAAGGTGGAGAATGTTAGCTTCTATGTTTTGATGATAATAAAAGATGTTACAGATGATTTGATTGAACAAAAGTTTTTGAACAAAGAAACATAGTGTTTTGAGGCATGCAGAGCTATCACTCGAGTGGCCACTCTAGTGATGAAATAAGAAATGAAGTCTCTGTATAAAGCAATAGTCTCTATCTAATTTTGGAAGGGATCACTAGAGTGATTACATGAGTAATGTAGTTAAAAAGACTTTAAATACTTTGCCAAATTTTGATTGGGATCACTCGAGTGGCCACTTGAGTGATGGGATAAGAAAAATATCCTTTGAATCTCTACCAAAATTTGGAAGGGATCACTTAAGTGATGATCCTGTTCACTCAAGTGATAAATCCTAGAATGCATGATATTCATCCATTAATCATTGATTTAATGAATTTATGTCTAACACTTCATTGTATTAGTGTTTAAAGTATTCTTATAGGAAAATAATGAAGAGAGAAAAGCTATTTTATAAAGAACATAACGTCTACTAACCGCAACAGCTATTTTTCAAATCTGAAGAATGGTCAAAAGAAGCTGTGTGACTCTAACAGATAAGGTGAATTGCTGAGAAAGGCTATAACTATTCAACTATAAAAAAAGAAGAATTCAGAGCGAGAATAACAACAATATACAATGATAACATATAGTGATCAATCTATGGGAGATATTTATATTTACTCTGTTTTTCATTTTTTTACACACTCTGTACTTCAGTGATTCAATATTCACTATGTGAGAGAGTTTTTCATTGCGAACTCAATATTCATTGTTCATATTACTTAAGGTTATGGAACCTTAAGTTGGGAATTAGATTACGTCGTGTAAGGGGAAGCGAGTGTTTGATGAAGGAACTTGCATTGTACTGAGGTTCCAAGAACCCACTGAATCTTTAAGAAATAGTAAAAATCTTAGAGGAACTTTGAGAAGTAGTAGTGGTCAAACTAGTATAACTCCCAGTGTACACTTAAGTGATATATTTCTTAACTCTTGACTTTGTTTTAAATTTTGTCAATTGATATTTAAGGTTACATTTTTCTAGGTACACCCAATTTACCATGCCTCCTGGGTGAACCACTTGCACTAACAATTTCCACATATATAATTATTTATGATATAAATAACATGTTTGTAAATAGTTATTTGATGTTGAGACCAGTTATAGTGGCACTAGGTCTAAATATGATAATTTGAACTATCATTTAACTCTTCACTGGTCTAAACGTTGTTTAATCTTCCAACATTCACTTTTAATTTAAACCAGTTAAGACCGCAAGTTAAGAGATGACTGGTCTCACTAAATTATTTAGATCGTGTTTTAGAAGATGACCGGTCTAAATAGATAACAATTTAACTTCAAATGCACCAATTGTAACATCCCAAATTTTAGGGCTATAAGTTGAAGAATAAGTCTGAATTAAGTAGATTATTAAGCCCAGTTAAGCAAAATGTCTTAAGTATCTCATAAGGAAAATTCTAAAAAAATTATTAAAAGTATTTATGGGCCTTGAAAATTCAGGAAACATTATGAAATTCAATTTTTTGGATCTAGAAAAATTATGAAGATGTTTAGTTCACCAAAAGTGGCCTAAATAATTTTAAAGCTGAATTAAGGGAATTAAAGACTTATTTTCCAGAAATTTCAATGGAGTTAGAGGCAAAATTTCATGGTGAAAATTTTGAAGATGATATTTTATGAGGAAAAGAATCTAATGGAGCCCAAAAATGTATATAAGGTGTCCTAGAATAATTTTTTGAATTTATTTGGTAATCTATTGCAAAAAATAGGGGGTAATATGGTAACGTTACTACCTCAAGCTTTAAAATAGAATTGGGCCATGGTTAAGCACAAAATATGATGTCCAATATGAGCATACACTATTACATATTTGTCTATATTTAACGGTTCTTTTAACCTATATTTTGATAATTTTCAACCGTTAAATATCTTAGTGCTAAATATAGGGCTATATATTTTACAGTTGTTTAAAAACAACTGGGCCCTATATTTGTTGTTTTTTAGTCAATGACTAACATATGGTAGATTATATTCAACAATTATTCACTAAAAACTGTGAAATATATTACCAAATATGTTACAATTTATATTATGAACGGTTAAGTATTTGACACCAGTGTTGGTAACCAATATGGTATATATTTGACAATTGTTGGTAATTAACTGTAAAATATATGTGTATACTTAACGGTTGTTTGAAAAAATCATAATATATATGTCAATATATGATAGTTATTAGACAATAATCGTTATGTATTGCAGATAATTTTTATAAAAAATTGCAGTTCATTTTCGATAAGCCCCTATATGCATAGTACATACATATAAATACACTAAATGGATCCATTACTTATCATCAAAAAGTATATATATGTATATTATAGAAACAAATTAAAAAGATCCATTCAAGTCATCAAAAAGTACATATACACAACTGTACATTACAGAAACCAAAAGCTAATGCAAATTAGCAACTGAAAGCAAATCAACTAGGGAAAAAGAGAAAATAAAATAGAAACTATAAGCAAGAACTAACACATAAGCCAAAGACAAATCTGAACTAGCTAAACTAAGAACCTAACATACAATTAATCCTAAAAAGGGTACTATATAGCTAACTCCATTATGCTCCCATCTATTGACGATAAACTGTTATAGCTAACTCTTCTATGACTTCTTCAATTTGTCTAGGAAAATATTCCTCAGAATAATTGTCCTCAAAGTACTACACGCAAAAAACAAATTATGTTAAAATATATATGACTATACTTTTAATTTAACTTAAACACTTATACATGCATATATATACATAACATTAGTATTAATTGAACTAGGATTGTGGATGTCTATGTCCTTCATGAATTTCCAGACCCAGTACCCATAATAAGAGCTCTATCTAGTTGTCGCAAATACTATAAGAAAACAAATGAAATGTATTAGTATAACTAAAAAAACCAACTTTGACAAGTCTAACACAAAAGTTAAGTATTAGTGAATTATCGCTACTCTCTTCCATTTGTAAGTAGATGCAATGGCTTTGCCATATAATGAGGGGCAGCTAAGGCCTTCGTCTGTGGCATAATAGTAAACTACTCTAACAAAATCACAATTAAGAAATTAAAGCTCCAAATTTATAATAAACTCTGACAAGGCAATAAGAAATTAAAGTATAAAATTTAAATTCATCAACTTATTGAAAACTTCAACCATCTGTGGTGATTGTTCGCATCCCCATGAACCGAATCAAAGTATTAAATCTTTTACTTGAAGGGATTTAACACGATGAGCATCCAATGACCCATAAGTACAATAAACATAATGAGAATAAAATTAAGGAACAAACATAATGAGCACCCAATTTAATGTAGTACACTTACCCCTATAAGTACAACACCAAGAACAAATTGTCCTTCTTCTTTATTGTCTTTTAATGACCATATCCAACAGTTTCCTTATTTTTCTCTCCATAAAATCTAGCTTATTGCCTATGTTCAACATTCCCAAATAGTGGTAGGGGTTGAGGAACAGGAACATGTCCTATAGGCCATTATGGGCTATGTGGTCCATGTGAAGGTACATTACATATAAAAACAATTAAATCAGTATATATAAAAGTTTCAAGCACTTGAGCTAGCCATATCACCCTTGACGATCTCTTTGACTAACATCCAATTAATATTATCAAACATACCTAATTCCCCCATGTAAATCTTGCTCAAAGGGGACTTGTTGGGAGTAGTCTTATCGCTCATGGTTTGTTTCAATTACTATGTTATCGTGTGCCTCAAGAGCCATCTGGTATTTATTAGAAACTGGCAGAATTGGTGGCTAAGGCACAGGCACTGGCTATCTGTGTTCTTTAACACACAAGATCATTAACTATGGCAGGACTAAGCTCTCATATTGCTCTTTCTACTCTTCAGCTAAACAAGTTGAGAAGTTAGGAAATAGTTACTATAAACTTTATTAGCAAGCTCAAAAGACAACTGCATACCATTTTTTGTCTTTATTGGTATGACAATAAGGTGGTTTGGTCATACAACAAAAGCTGAGTATAGCACCTTTTTCTGTAGCTAAATCTGGGGTGGACATTAGAAGGACATACTTAGGATTGATAGCCATCTCCAACAATACCCTTACATGATTCTAAGGGAAAGGCGAGTTCTGAATCATTTTCCCCTTTGTAAGTTGTACATGCGGCCTGTAAAAACTGTATATCGACACTCAACCTCCATCTTGCCTTAAACAAAGAGAAAATACAATGAGTGTAAAGCAAAAATAAATAAAGTATAAGCTGTGAGGGGAATGTGTAGCTATCTTTTTCACTTGGGATGTGAGCCATTCTAAGCTTCCCTGAGGTGTCTTAGCTCATTAACTGATCAATAATAGTTTGGTGTGCTTCAATATGTTGCTCTAGCATCTTGGTCACCTTCACATACTATTGAAGCTTGTAATCAAACTCCATTGCTAGCCTCTTTTACTTCCTAAAGTATTCTTTTTTGCTGAATCCATAATTGACACCCCTTAAAAGACCCCTTTGGTAAGGACCCAGAGCCTTTTCTAGGACATCCTTATCCCTAGGAAGCTCGCCTTGCTCTAATTCTTGACTTAATGTCTCTTATAGCAAAATGAAAGGTTAAATGCCTTTTTATCCAAAAAAATTGAATTATAATCGAATCACAATCATCAGTACTTTCCATTCTTGAGACAACTTCCTGTACATGAGGATTGTCAATGTTGTCTTCTTTGTTTTGTCTCACAGTAGCCTACAACACTCCACGGTTGATTGTCACATCCTTTCTAGACCCCAACTTTTCTATCAACTACTGCTCAATGTTTGTATACCCCATATGGCCTCTACTGTAACACCATATTTTCAATGCCTTCGGATGAGTTTGAAACATATAATGACTTCAAATGGAGACCAACATTCTTTTGTAAATAGTTGTAGTCCCAACTTCAAAATAGGACTCGAACTTACACTTGAGAGTAGGTTTTTCAATACTTTTTAAAATATTTTCAAAGAGGTCTCACAATAGTTTGCGATCTCATTATAACCTATTCATTCTTAGTTCCATGTATTAATATTAGAGTATTCTCTACCAAAATCCCGCAAAATGTTTGTTATCTAATGGGCTCTCGGTGTACAGTTGCCCAATTCCAATTCATTTATCATACTTAAGTACTAATGTATGGGGATTATGGCTATTACTTCTACTGCTACCACAAGTACTATTCTTTCTATGGTTATTCATACAAAATATACAAATTCTCAAAATATGATAACCAAAGGAAGCATAAATTCTTTCAGTCTTATTCTTTAATAGTCCGTGACTACCTTCTTTCCCTTCATTCTGCTTGCCTTATGGTTATTTATTGGAAAGGGGTGAAATTTAAAAGAATCCCAGTAGTAATAGATAACACTCTTATAAAATGCATACATAGAAACAAGCCATATCAACTATCACATACTAGACAATTCAGTATTCATTCTATAACACCCCGTCTTACATACTACTTATCAATGATATTAATTAGTATAGCAATACGTTGTTTAGTGGTTACACAGGAATAGCAAGATATAATGATATTAATGATATATTGTACTTTCAAGAATTCACATATAGGGCATTGTACAATAAGTTACAAACCTTAAACTTACTAAAAGGCTTCAGATGACTAACATCCCTTATTGAACTTGATCGGAACCTTCAATAATTGGTAATTATGATTTTTTTCCCTTAGAATTGTTTTTATACATTTATGGAAAGGGTGAGATTCAAATGAATCTCAGTAGTAACATACAATCGATCATATAAAATGCGAAAATTAAATATGTCATACTCCATGTTATGCAACAAATTAATAACAATACCACGGTGTGTATACGTGAGTTAGGGGCTCAATCCCCCACTACCCATAAAACCTCGATTGGGTACTTACTCAACAACCAGGTATACCTCAGTTGGGTTCTTGCTCAATAACCAGATAAGGGTGCCTCCAAACACAAATTGCCCTCCTTGGCAAAACCATGTTCATTAATTCTATTACAAAAGATGGCATACCAAACATATAAATATTGGAATAATGTCTAAAAGATGGAGTTACTACTTGAAATAGCCCTTTCCCACCTAATCATCTAACTGACTTGATTTGACTCGGCCATAACTGTCTGGTCCTAAAATTCCAAGTTTATAAGAATTAGGTTAATGCCTATTCATGTGTCGCTCTAGACTCTTCCAAATTAATTTTGTTGGTTCTATCAGTTTAAATCTGCAAAATTACCAAAATGCCCCTAGGGACCCAATCTAAGTCCCTTTTTACCCAAAAATTTTAACCCAGGCTATTCCTGTAAAGTTTCACCCACGCAATCCATTTTTGACCTTGGTTTTCTCAAAATTATTGCCAAATAACTGCCCTTACTTAGGGTTTTATGGGTGTTTTTGTCATTTCACTTTCTAGACCTTTTCTTGCAACATGATCAATGTAACCCCCCCCGTAATTATATCCAAAATATGCGATTAAAATGAATTATAGACCAACGATACTCAAAACTCATTTAAAATCCCATCTTCCCGATAGGGTTTCCACAAACACCTTTCAAAATCCAATTCCCCGGGTCTCATATTCACACTTCGAATTCAATTACTTCACAGATAAATCACATTTATTATATATTAGAGTTCACAACATAATTCCTAGCAAACCCTGGGTTCATACCTTTATTAAAAGGGTATACAAAATCTGATTCAAGGGATTACACAATCTAATCTCGAATTCATAACCATATACTCAACCGAATCATATACAGTCATCCCAACACAATTGATAACCAACTACCAACTCTCATCTCGAAGGAGTCCTAGCCGCTCCCTCCACGAGCCACTTGCCCTATCTAAATTGTTGGTAGGGGAGAGTAAGATTTGAGAGAATCTTAGTAGGAAACATATACCAATATGCATGCAAGATATGTGTTTAATGCATGACATGCTTGTATTATATAACTCATGCTCACACAATGACATACCTGCAAACTCAATGCTTCAAACAATATACTTATGGCCATAACATAATACAAACATAGCTTCAATAGTTCATATATGTTTAACATAATCAAGCAAAGCAATAACATGCATCAATACACCAACACAAAAATCAAATACATGTAGGAGAGGTAAGTACCTAATGTTCAGCCTTTTCTGAAAAATTGACCAACTGTAACCCCACCTAATTTTCGCTCTTGAACTCAATGGATTCATCAAATCATTGAAAATCCATCACTAAGGCTTATTTATAGCCTTGACCAAAATATACAAGTATTCCGGGAAAAGTTGGGTTTTTTCGGTTTCGGCTCCGTAAACGCATTTCTTTATAATCCTAACCACTTTATTGACTATTCCATTAGGTTACAACTACCATTTTGTACCAATTTGGATAGCATAACAACCCCATACACCAATTTTCCATTTTTGAAACCAATGACAGTCCGGTGAAATTTCACCGATTAAATTGTCCACAGTATCCAGAATAGTCAATACATAAGAGTTTGGAAGTTACCTTAAGCTCCCACTAGCTTTTCTCAAGAGTGGCTGAAACCCTAGCCCTTCTTAACCATGAAAATCGAGCTTCCAACACCTTAAAGAACATGAAAGAGAAGCTTAGGAGCAAGGTTATCTGCTTTAGGAGCTAGATCATTGGAGAAATCGGCTTACCTTGTGAGATTTCTCCTCTTTCTCTCTCTAAGATCTCTCAACACTCTCTCTCTCTCCTTGGCTGCTGATCCTCACGACAGAAATGGGAGGTAGAAGAAGATAGGAAATATTTTAATTCCATGCTGATCTCATCTTTTATTTTGATGATGTCATAATTCCCATTTTCGGATTTTTTGGCAGATTTTCTGCCTAAATTTTGAAAAATCACACTACTACAAAAAATTAAAGCTGTGGCACTTATAATTGTATTAACTGTGGCGCTAGAGAAGTGTCACATATCTGGACGCTACTAAAAAAAGCTGTGGCCTTGGAAGCGCCACAGCTATTTAAATTTTTTTTTTAAACAGCCTCCTGTGGCGCCTAGCTGGCCAGGCGCCACAGGAGGCCCCCCCTCCTAGGGGCCTGGATGGCCAGGCACCACAGGAGTCAACACCTCCTGGGGCGCCTCCTCACACAGGCGCCACAGGAGGTGTTTTTTTTTTGCTTTTTCTTTTTCTTTTTCTTTTCATTCCTGTGGCCCTTTTTTATGCTTCCTGATTGTGAAGCTTTATATAAAATGAGTTGCTTTCATGTTTATCATCTCTCAAATTGTCAATCTTTCTATTTTATATTTCAACCTATTATATATATATATATAATTTTCACATTTAAAATTCAAGTTCCCCAACAATAATGTTCTTACACAATAATATATTTATTGTCATTTCCTCAACAATAATGTTCTTACATTAATACTCTCCAAAGCTAACATAAAAAATATCACAATACAAGAACTTGATATGTGAACACAGTACATCAACAACTAATTAAGTAAATTAAAGGATTACTAAAAAACGCAAGCTTATCGGCCAAAAAATTTAAACAAAGCAAAAAGGAAAATGTTATATTACGGTTTATCTTGACTGTACTAAAAAAAATTTAAACAAAGCAAGCTAGAATGAAACAATCTTCTTCTTACGTTGGTGACGCTAGCTTGAGTGACGAGGATGAGCAAATGTGAGCTGTCGAGTGGAGTAGGGATCAACTGGAGTGGGGTTCAAAAGAGGAAGAGAGACAGAGAGTATGAAGAAAAGGGAACAATAACTAGGAACAAAAGTGGGGACAGATGAAACAAAATGGAAAAAGGGACAAGAGAATTTAATGAAGAAGACGAGTGTGTGTTTTTGTTGTGCAAGAGAAAGTGATATCTTTTACAGGGGGAGAGGCGTCAACGTGAGCTAAGGAAGAGCGAATAAAAAGGAAAAAGGGAGGGAAAAGATAAAAAGTAAAGTTAAAGGAGGGAAATCTGATTGGCGGGAGAGTTGAAAATTCATATTCAGCCAATTGTGGCACTTCTTTAAAGAAGTGCCACAGCTGCCCCTTTTTTTCTATTTAATTTTTTTTAGGACCCAATTGTGGCGCCTGGCAAGGCAGGCGCCACCCTTGGGTAGGACCAGCTGTAGCGCTTGGTCCACCAGGCGCCACAGCTGGCCAATTGTGAGGCAGACGCCACAATTGTCCCCACCAGCTGTGGCGCCTGGTGGACCAGGCGCCACAGCTGGTCCCAAAAATTTAAAAAGGGTCCATTTATCACTAATCACATACGCTTTTGGAGTCATCATCCCTTAATCACAATTTGGGATCTTGCTAAACCATGGCTTAACAATCCACTTATTTCAGGCTTATTCTCTATCCTCAAGTCTCAAAATTTAGGGTATTACATTTCTCCCCCCGTTCAATAAATTTCGTCCTCAAAATTTGTCACACCACTTAGTCCACAAACTTCGGATGCTTCTTCACAACAGCTTCTGTTTCACAATTCATTTCACATTGGGACGGTCTCCTTTAGACCACCCACATACAAATGATACTCCACAAATCCGATTCTTGCAAGAATCTTAAACAATGAATGCAACTCAATTACCTCAAACTGTAATCAGCCCATTTCACGATTGCCACACAAAGCCAATCACCATATATTTTGCCAAATAGATGCAATCGCTTCTACATACGATTGCCATAAAACCATCGTAACATAACCACAATCATTGCAAGCCCCCCAATTCATGAGTGGCTAGTGCATCTCGATATCCGAAGGCTCTAACTTATGAGCCATATCATAAGATCTTGGCAGTTGGGCGGCATACGCCACTACTCTGCTTAACTCAAACTAGTTACTCCTTCCGGGAGTAACCCCAAAACACCACAACCTCAATACATCAAACGATATCCTTAGCTATATACACAACTCTTCCACTATATTCACATCCACAACCTTACCCTCACCCGTACACCCACCAGTAACTCCACTAGTGGTAATCGGGACTTTTTGGTATTCACAACAATCACATTGCCGTATCAAGTTTCACGGTGTTACCCTCACCGATTTGGGAATTTTAAGTCTCAATCACAATATCACATTGTCGTATCAAGTTTCACGGCGTTACTCTCACCCATCCAGGACTTTTAGGTCTCAATCACAATATCACGTTGCCGTATCAAGTTTCACGACGTTACCCTCACCCATCTGGGACTTTTGGGTATTACACAATGTCCACGACAGATTCACATTAAAGCGTGACGATTGTCACAAGACGACATCACCTACAGCTATATACACAATGATACGTAGCATTCGCCACTTGTACGCATATCACATTAAAAGAATACCTTGGCTTCTACCGCTTGCACAAATATGACAGCTTCCCGCTGTCTCACAAATACACATTGCCCTTCCGGCATTCACATCACAGTTCACATTCACAATAACACACATCACAGATTCTGATTTTACGCACAGCCCTTTGGCCTAGGGTTAACACCGATTCAACCAGCGTAGTAGCTAGCCAGGTTGACCATACTGTGGTAGTGCCCTCAGAATAGAGAATCCCCGATCATGTAGTCGAATTAGCCATCAGCTAAATTAGCTCTACTCTACTACACAACTATACCCCAGTCCCAGCTTGTTCACGATTGTCATAGATTCACAATCACACTCCACCCTCATCCCCTTTTACTGCCGGGAAGACGCACAGTCTTTACCCGAATTGTTGTTAGTGACTCAAGGACTATTGGCATGGCAGTGTTTACACATAGCCTTTTGACTTCTACAAATAGTCAATCCCTCGTAAACTACAGCCCCAGTGGAACGGTCCTCCGATATGGGAACCACCCCATGCTACCGTAGGTGAGAGACATCACAAATAGCCAGTCCCCTGTATCACCACCGCATCGAAGGCACGGTCCTCCCACTGGAATCACCCAATAGGTTGTAGGTGAAAGACTCACAAATATCCGTCACATCCTAAGCCTTGCCTACCAGGCGCAATCCTCCGGACCAACCCGATCTGGCCCACTCTGGGAGATAGACTCACAATACACAATCATGACAAGCTGGAACCGATCATATTCATTACCTATGCCTTTTCACATTAGAACTCACTTATTGCAAGCTCAAGGTAATTCTCAAATGCATCACATTCAACATGCTTCCGCTGCACACTCTAAGGTCTATCTCCTCATCTGTGCTTTAACAATGTCAAGTTGATTTAACAGGAGTCCGATAGGAATCTCCCATTACAACTGACAACATTCACAACATATATTCATTTGTGCTAGACCTTGGCTCGATTCAACTTGAATCATTCAGAGCTACATGACTTTTTATCTCAAGAATACCCATTCACTGTAGGATTCATTACAATACAGCATTATTGAGATCCAACACTTCCGCAGCGCTAATCTATGATTCAACATCACGGCGGCTGCACTCCATGATTCGTCGTCAAGGTGGCTACACTATAGGGTTGTCATTGTAAAAGGCAAGCTTCACCCAAGAGGGGGGTAAATTGGGTGATGTTATAAATTTTTCGCTTGAAGTGGTGATATGAAAATATAATAGATAGAGTAGAGAAGAGAAGATTTAAACACAGAGAGTTATACTGGTTCGGCCTAACAACAATGCCTACGTCCAGTCCTCAGAGATCAAGACCTACTAAGATTTTCACTATCTCTCCAAGATTCAATGGGCTCTCAGAACGCCACAAAACAACAATCATCCTTAAACGGACTACGAGCAGAAATATTCTCTCAACAAGAAATTTCTCTCCCCCTTACGACAAGTCTTACGTGCAGAAAAACAACCTATGACTCTTCTCACTTGTTTATGTATACAAGACTTATGAGCAGCAACGTTCTCTCCTGCTTACACCACTGTAAGTCTTACGAGCAGCAACGTTCTCTTCTGCTTGTATCTTATAAGGCTTAAGAGTGGAAGACACAACAAGGAATTCTCTCAACGGCTTCTCTCGTAAGGAAAACCAACCCTCTCAAGGTCCCAATACCTTGAGATCAAATACACATAGAATTTTGAATTGTATAAAGACTCTCTTACAGAGCTAATGAATAAACACTGAAGATCAATGTGTATACAGAGGAAAATGATGAATAACAGAGACTTGGTATAAGTTTGTGAATTCTTGCGCTACATTGTTATATTCTCTTTGAGTCTCTGTATATATATAGTTGCTCCAGTTTTTGCCCGTTTGGAAATTCTTCATTTGTGGAGCGGGACATTTAAAAGTATTGGCAGACACGTGCATGTTTGAATAATCTGAGTGCGGTAGGTGCCAGCGTGTTTATAATCATCTTGTCTGCCGTTGTATCACTTTCCTCATGTGGTTCAATTCAAACGTTCATATTCCTGTATCATACTTTTAAAACAATCAAAACAATGTTAAACAATGATAAAAAGTAATGATGATATGAATTAATAACAACAAACCATATTCGGAATGAACGTTGTGATACTTAGCATTTTCGGTGGTCAAACAGGGCATCACTCGAGCATGAAAGGCTCACTTCGAGTGATCTTCTATTTTCCTTCATATACCTCTGTTATCGGGTTGTGCTTGCATAGAATATCAGAAAGACAAAATCTTCACTCGCGGGTGAAGAGGGGTCTCCCTCGAGCACAAAACCTCTGCTCGAGTGATCTTGCAATTTCCACAGGGAATGTCTTCTCGGGTCATCACTCGCATACCATTTTGACAAGAGTGAGAATTTGTACTCGCGAGTGATATGGACCCTCACTCGAGCACACTTACCTCTGCTCGAGTGAGACGCATATTCTCAAGGAATATGTTCTCAAAACCATCACTCGCATCAGGATTTCAGAGGGATAGAATTTTCACTCGCGAGTGATGTGGGCCCTCACTCGAGCACCTCACTCGAGCACAAAGACTCCTGCTCGAGTGAGAAGAATATTCTCAAGAATTATACCTTTTGAACAAGCACTCGCAACAGATCTGGAGAGGGATAGAATTTTCACTCGCAAGCATTGACGTGTCACTCGAGCATATATGGGTGTGCTCGAGCACACTTGCACTTCTCTGAACTTCATGACTCTCGGCCAAGTACTCGTAGTACCTTGCTCGAGCACAGCAATGCTCTGCTCGAGTGAATGATGTCTCTGCTCGAGTGAATGATGGAAGCATGCTATTACTTGCTCTTGGCCAAGCACTCACAGACCCTCACTCGCATGTGTGCTCGAGTGATCTAGTGAACATAAAGGGAGAATGCCTCTCGGGTACATACTTTCTGGCTTTCTCTCACACCTGCTCGAGTACAGAAGAGATCTGTGCTCGAGTGCAAAATCCTTGCTCGAGCACTTCAGTGCAATTTCACAGCAGATATCAGCAAAGCATCAAATATGCATTTGGTAACTTGGAAACTTTTCTTAACGTTCTAAAAACATGTTTTGCACATAATTGAATTATTGTTATCATCAAAACTTGGGATCTAACAGTCATCACGGTGGCTCCATACTATGGTTCGTCGTCACAGTGGCTCCACACTACGGTACCATATTCTCTGTAGGTAGCCCTTTGCGATTAGATTTCCCATAGGTAGCCCTCTCCGATTAAAACTCTCTATAGGTAGCCCTTTCCTAAAAGAACTCTCCGTAACTAGCCCTTTCCAATCAGAATCCTCTAAAGATAGCTCAATCCAGTTGGTCATCTCAAGATGAAGGTATCATTGTAACGAGAACTCAAAAGCCATTCACACAATCTGTTCTCTGTCTCAATTTCACAACGTCGAGGTGATATTCCGCCACCAACGATTAGCACCCCGCTAGTTGGCATACTGCTAGTCATGCCTTCAACACTGAGTCTACTTTTCAAATTCTCAGGAGAATCACTCTGATTCACCATATCCATATCACAGATAATGTATACACACACCCCTTAAACTCATATATCCACAAACACTAGGGACATTAATGTGTATACCACAAACAAACCTAGTCATCCTCTATGATCTAAGGCAGCAACTTCTGCTATTATCCTAGCAAATTCCTATACTTGCTAGGAATTGCAGCTCTGATACCAAAAATGTAACCCCACCTCCGTAATTATATCCAAAATACGTGATTAAAATGAATTAGAAATCAATGATATTCAAAACTCATTTAAAATCCCATCTTCCTGATAGGGTTTTCACAAACACCTTTCAAAATCCAATTCCCCGGGTCTCATATTCACACTTTGAATACAATTACTTCACAGATCAATCACATTCATTATATACCAGAGTGCACAGCATAAATCCCGGTAAACCCCGTATTCATACCTTTATTAAAAGGTTATACAAAATCTGATTCAGGGGATTACACAATCTCATCTTGAAGTCAAAACCATATACTCATCCGAATCATATACAATCATCCTAACTCATATTGATAACCAACTACCAACTCTCATCTCGAATGAGTCCTAGCCGCTCCCTCCATGAGCCATTTGCCCTGTCTAAATTGTTGGTAGAGGAGAGTAAGATTTAAGAGAATCTCAGTAGGAAACATATACCAATATGCATGCAAGATATGTGTTTAATGCATGACATGTTTGTATTACATAACTCATGCTCACACAATGACATACCTACAAACTCAAAGCTTCAAACAATATACTTATGGCCATTGCAAAACAGAAACAGAGCTTCAATAGTTCATATATGTTTAACATAATCAAGGAAAGCAATAACATGCATCAATACACCAACAGAAAAATCAAATACATGCAAGAGAGGTAAGTTCCCAACCTCCAGTCTTTTCTCCTCGATTTGCGTACCAGTAACTCGGGCCCTCAACTAGGTCCTACAATTCCAAATGTACCATTTAGACATTTCCATAGTGTTTCTGAGGGTTAGATGAGGCTATATTGAAAATTACTAAAATGCCCCCGAGGACCGGGCCCGACCCCGCCATACCCAATCAGACCGTACTTTTCCTAAAATTCTAACCTGGGCTATCATGACATATTTTCCCCCAAGGAATCCATTTCCTGACTCGGAATTATCAAATTCATTGTCAAATAACAAAATTACCCTAGGTAGCCCCACCTTAATGGTTTAAAGTACATTTTCGTAATTATGCTTTGTCGGCCTTTCCCAAAAAAGTGACCAACTGTGACCCCACCTAATTTTCTCTCCTGAATTTAATGGAATCATCAAATCATAGAAAATCCATCACTAAGGCTCATTTATAGCCTTGAATGAAATATGCAAGTATTCCGGGAAAATGGGTTTTTTCAGTTTCGGCTCCGTAAACGCGTTCTTTTCTACTCCTAACCACTTTATTGACTATTCCATTAGGTTACAACTACCATTTAGTACCAATTTGGGCAGCATAACAGCCCTATACACCCATTTTCAATTTTTGAAACCAATGACAGTCTGGCAAAATTTCACCGATTAAATTGCCTACAGCAACCAGAATAGTCAATACATAAGAGTTTGGAAGTTACCTTAAGCTCCTACTAGCTTTTCTCAAGAGTGGCTGAAACCCTAGCCCTTCTTAACCATGAAAATTGAGCTTCCAAGACATTAAAGAACATGAAAGAGAAGCTTAAGAGCAAGTTTATACGCGTTAGGAGCTAGATCGTTGGAGAAATCGGCTTACCTTGTGAGATTTCTCCTCTTTCTGTCTCTAAGAGCTCTCAACACACTCTCTCTCCTTGGCTGCTGATCCTCATGACAGAAATGGGAGGAAGAAGAAGATGGGAAATATTTTAGTTCCATGCTGATCTCATCTTTTATTTTGATGATGTCATAATTCCCACTTTCAGATTTTCTAGCAGATTTTCTGCCCAAATTTTGAAAATCATAACTAATTCTAGAAAAATCAAAAATGAGGTGATCCCGAAGCCCATTGAAACCTATTTAAGTCCACTTCATAGGAAAAATATGTGCCATTATGCGAAATCACCACACAATTCTAGTATTACACGAAATTCCCTTGCTGTTCCAGATTTGCACCCAGTTTTAACATCAAATTTTGTAAAACCATAACTCCTAGTTCAAAAAATGAAATGACACAAATTATATGTCCATTTTGAAGCTTGGAATGTTAACTTTAAGACTGGAAAGTTTTATAATTTTAAGAGACCAATTGCCCATGTAAAACATCAATACAAACAGACTGCCCAGAATAGAGTTTCACTAGACAAAATTTCAGATTTTGTATCTTTGTTTCAATGGTCCCATTTTCATACCAAACATCATTCCCACATAAATTTTCACAAGGAATCCATTGGAAATACCAAATCAATCAAATTCACATTCCATTGACATGTTTCACCAATAATCAAAACATGTCAACACAAGGCACGATTCAAACTAACATTGCTATTCTTTACTTTACAAAGTTCCAAACCAATTCTAATGAACTCACTGTAACTCACACACATGGGATTCCACCCACTCAATCTCACAACAAATCAACCCTAACCATTGATCTTCAAGTTACCAATGAGTTTCCTCTTCTGTAACTGATCAATTAGTCAGTAACTTTACCGTTTTGCCCCTGATTATGGCAATTCCTCCTGAATCACCACTAAACACATCATACTTTTCCATTTAGCCACAATATGCGACCTCCCTCTATTTTAAGTCAATTTAGATATTAATCCATAATTGAACTTAAATATTGGGTTTTGGCACTGCTCACAATGCATACGCATCACAACTCACATCATAATCTCTAAAAGGGTCCATTTATTACTAATCACATTCGCTTTTGGAGTCATCATCCCTTAATCACAATTTGGGATCTTGCTAAACCATGGCTTAGCAATCCACTTATTTCAGGCTTATTCTCTAGCCTCAAGTCTCAAAATTCGGGGTATTACAATCAACATCCATGCCACATAATTTTCCTTCCTAAACACAATAGAACCATTAGATTAATGAAATTCTAGCCCTAGCCCCTCAAACTAGGTCTACTTGAAACTTTGCTCTAAGGAAAGGGGAAAATGTGATTTTGTGTTTCTAACCTTAAAGCTTGGTCCTTTTCACTCCTAACCACATGTTAAACCTTTTAAATGCTTATTAGACATGATTAAAGGAAATTTAGGTAGCATAACCCCTTAGGGTTTCCAGTTTCCAAATTTACAAAATTAATAACCAAACCATAGATAATGACAAAAACCGCTACAACAACAACAATATACCAAAGGAATTGAAGTTCTTGAGGTTACCTCTTAATCCTCGAACTTTCTCTCTCTAGACATCTCACTGTCTCTCCTCAACATTGAGATTTTACTTGGTTGCACATGATTTCCATGAAGAACAAGAGATTAGAATAGCTACTACACAAGTTAGAAGACCTAACACTTGAAATCACAAAGCTCTACCTTGAATTTTTCCTCCTTGAGCTCCTCCTTCTCTCTAGTTTCTCAAGCTCTCTATCTCTCTCTCTCTCTATTTTATGTAGCTAGGCATGAAAATGGGGAAGAGAAAGATGACCAAGAGCTTTTAAAATATCTCTCCTTTTTTCCTAATTGATTTTATTCATAATTTGGGTTTATGACATAACTTGGTACTTTGGGCTTATCTTCTTCTAAGTATGTCATAAGCCTTCCATTAGATTTGAACTAATCCCCCTCCCTTATTGGCCCATAAATGATGCGTAAAGGGTCCTTCCTAAACCAATTTCGGTTCCTCCAATTAGCCCAACTACATGCCCAATTATATATTATTTTATGGTAAGTACACATGTGCTAAATCCTTAATCAATTTTTATTTAATCCCTTAGCTTAGATGATGACACTTGGCATTTTTATTGTCCAAGCAATTATTTTTCCTTCTCCTTCAATATTTTGCTAGCAAATATCCACCAATAAAGGGAAAAATATGGGCTTTTACTTTATTCCACAATTTACACAATTGCCATTACATTTTTTCCCAAATTCGCTATAATTGGCAATTCAAGCAGATTTTCTGACCAAAGTTTGAAAAATCATAACTTGATTTGTAGAAATCAAATTGGAGTGATTTTAAAGGCTATGAAACCCTTGTTGAGTCTATTTTCATGGAAAAATATAGCCTTTAGCCAACTAGAAGCTCAAAATTCCCAAAAATTCATTAAACCTTACCTGTTCCAGAATTGGTTCTAGAAATAGGGTCTAAATTTGAAAACTCATATCTCTCAATCCTTAAGTCCAAAAATCGTATATTACATATCAAATTAAAGCTTAGAATGTCTACTTTCCTCTTATAAAATTTCATATTTTTTGGATATCATTTGCTTATTTGAAAATATGTACAAGAAACTGTCACGCTGGAAAAATACATTGGCAACAAATCCTCATTCCTAGGACTCTTGCTAAACTAGGGCTTAGCAATTCACTTGATTCAGGTTTATTATCAAGCCTCTAATCCCAAAATTTGGGATATTATATTTCTTGCCTCGTTCAATAAATTTCATCCTCAAACTTTGAACAACTACAACTTGGGGATCACTTCTTTTCACTCGATCCATCCCCTTTTCATGCATATGCTCACAAGCTGTGCCACATAATGATCATATTTAATCTATCTCTTTCTTATACAAGCTTATCGAGCATGCAACACAATCATCATATTCTTATCAAAGATCTTAGATAGTGTTTAGAATTTACCATACAATATTCTCATTCAGAGATCTTAGATAGTGTTTAGATAGGCTGGAACTCCTACTAAATCATCCAACGTCATCATGCTAGGCATCAATCACAGCATTAAGCACACAGGTCTTATAGCCCAGGGACATCGCCCTATGCAAACTTGCACATTAGGTCTTACTGCCTTGAGCCTTCACTTAACACAATTCTAAAACATATCACATTCTGCTGACCTAAGGACTTACTAGGCCATCAGGTTTTATAGCCTAAGCACATACAATTTATCATCTTTATTGAACACATATCAAGTCTTACTTTGTCAAACCAATCATTGGTGCCTAAAGATTACAAATACATTTACAATGCTTCCGCTGCCCACTCTAAGGTCTATCTCCTCATATGAGCTTTAATAATGTTAGGATGATTTAATAGGAGTTACATATGAACCTCCCATAACACGTGACTGCACCTAAAATATGTGTTCCTTTGTGCTGGTTCCTGGACTGTTTCAACTCAAATCATTTTAGGCCATTTAAAATTCTTGTGGAATCAAAGCTTAATAGTTAATTCTTGGTTACAAATTACTTAGTAACCCTTATCTACTTATATCTTTCAATACATTTTTTACCATCTAACAATCGACTCTAAGTATAACCTCAAATTAGTGGAATAGTAGGCAGATTAATTTTCTCTCTTATTTCATCAGAGAGCTATCACCTCAATTAATCCTTTAAGGGAATATTTTATAATCATAATCTTTCCTTATGCTAGACTTAACAGCTAGCAAATTTTCAAAATCCCTTTCTACAAGGATTTATATCCGCAAGAATCTTTTTTCCCTATGCTAGCTTAACAGCTATAGTTAATGTCTTTTTCATCTTCACAATTACTTTTGATTTTCAAGAGAAAATCTTAGCCTTTCATTTTGTCTTCCAATTTTAATCTCAAGATTAAGTGGCAATTATCTCTTTTGCCATTGATTATAGCAATATTATTTCTTGTGCTATTAGTTCATTTTGTTCTCTATATTACTTCTTTCTAGACAATATTTCCTATTTCGATTAGATCTGAGTTAGGTTTTATGTCATTCTGACACATCATAAAGGAATAAGTAGTTTCTTTCAACTAATTCGCACCAAATTTCATTTTCTATTCTGAGTGCGATTTCAAAAAGTCATTCTATTTCTTATGCATTCCTAGGACTCTTACTAAACTAGACTTAGTAGCCTACTTTATTTAGGCTTATTCCTTAGCCTCTAGTCCTAAAATTTGGGGTATCACAATTCTCCCCCCATTCAATAAATTTCATCCTTGAAATTTTCTACTAGTCTGATTCTTAATAATCCTTGAAAAGGACTATTATAGCTAGGGTTTAATTTCTCTGTTCTACTCCCTATTAACAACTCAAATTGTAGATGGTTTCTCATTCAATTCTATTTTTGATAGATCTTACTTAACTATCCTACATCTGATCATCTTCAATCTAAGAACTCAGATTACTTTTCTCTTGACTAGCATTGTAGCTAGGATGTAATATATAACTTAACAAGTTTATATTTTTACACTGTTCTATCAGTTTTTGTTCTTGTTTTGTTATAACCATCACTTATACCACTTTTCAATTCAAAACATCAGTGACAACATTCATGGTACTACTTTTCCATTCATCTATGTTGTCTCATATTCAACTTTTATGATTTTTCAAATATTCAAAATTCCAGTAGTCACAATACATTTTTACAATCGTACCATACAAAATAGTGTTGTCACATTTTCAAAGAAAACATAATTACTGCCAGCTCTAATTCATAAGTGGGGTAATTCATCTCGTGAGGTTTCAACTATTGAGAAGCACATGCCACCATTCCATCTTGCTTCACCAGGACATATCCCAATCCTTTATTTCTCATTTCATCACAGACCATACTAATCACTTTCGCTCACCACATATATATTGTCTACCTTGATGGCTAGCCATGGCCCCCACCTTCATGATTTTGGTTTTCTAAAGTCTTAGTCTCTTCTATCCAGAAAATGTGTCTATGGGGATATGAGTCACATTCTTTATAGACTACAAAGGCCGCATTCTCATATCGAGAATATTCAATACTGACGCAAGTTTCAAACTCTCTTACAACCTTATGAAATCCTCTTGCTGACATTATTCCACCATCTATCAGTATGTCCTTTCTTTCAATTCTTTGTTTTAAGTGTGCTTTTACCAACGCCAAAGCGATTTCAAGAAAAACTCTGTATTCATCTGACAAGACCCAACAAACTGAGTATTTCCACAATAGTTGCTGGCCTCTTCTAGTTCTGTACTGCTTGTACTATTCTGGGTTCCACGAGGATCCCTCCTATAAGACAACAGAGCTAAGAAATGACCACTACAATTTGATCATAAATTCTATTGAAATATTTTGTTAAAAAATTTAGTTCATACAATTCAAAAATATAGTAGGTGCATTGGTTCATTCAAAATTCAATTTTTGAAATACACAGGTACTAGACAACAATTATAAAAGGTAATCAATTATAAATTCATTCCTAAGTCCAACCCTTGCTACTCAAGCTATTCATACCCTTATGTAATTTTCATGAAGCACGCAAAACAAACCATATCATTCTCAAGCATTCACATTCATTCACAGGACCTAACCAGTCTAGTTATTCATTCACAGAACCTAACCGGTCTAGTTCAACATTCATATTCGATGGTATACACATATGTTACGAGTGTAAACGATTTATTAAAAAATGCAAGTATACACTATCGTTAGCAAGTAATACATAAGTGAGTAGAGTATCGTTCCCACTAGGATTGATCGCTAAGTACCAAAATTAGTTATCTTAATTCTATTAGGTAGATCGATTAGTTGGTGATTGAGATTACAAAATTAAAAATGATTAAATATGAATGCAAATGATATGAAAACAATTATAAGAAAAAGCCCTAGGGATCATATTTCACTTAGCAAATTTTAGATTGCATCACGTATCTATTCTAGTCCCATTTATTCTATATGATTGATAGTTGAGTTTCCCTAATTTAAATATTAGCCTCTTCTAAGGTCAAGTAATTCTATAATTAATTGCTAATCCAATATATCCCTATATGAATTGAAACAATTCATCATGCATTAAGATTTATTGAACTCATTAAGACTACACAACCCATATGAATATGTTAATATTTCATACACAAGTTATGGTTTTGATTATAGGACCTACACACATGCATCTCCTTCCGATCTCAACATACATATTGAAATCATTCAAAAGATGGCTAATCAATTGAAAGCATTAAGAACAATAATCAAAACTCAATCATGAAGGAAAAATTAGAACTATATTTAATAAATTAAGATTCAATCCATCATTAGTAAGCTACATCTTAACCCTAGGAAAATGAGAATTTCGCTCATAATGAAATTTTAAAAAAAACAAAATACATTGAAAACTTCATAAACATTGTATAAAACTTAATTATTAAATTCTAAAACACAAAGATACAACTACAAGATGTATGAAATGGAAAATTCTAGCTTTCCATATAGGAGTTAAAATCTTCTTTGTAGGTGGCAACCTATACCATCTATAAAGGAGGATGACCTAAGCCTTCCAAAAAAGAGCTATGCAAGAAATAATAAAATGTATCAAATTAAACACTAAGATGGTGTATCCTCCTTATGTCTTCCACTCCTTTATTTTTAAATAAATCGGGTGTAAAGATTTCCACTTGTTAGACATGAATCTTGACCTTAAGCCACCAATGTTGACCTTGTGGCAACCATGCTTCTTGATTGCAACCTAATTTTGATAGTCAAAATGGTGGAATTTCACATTTGGATGTTCATGAAAGTTGTAGCTTTCAATCTTAGCTTGAAAGTAAAAGTAAAAGCTCCTCATTTCAATATTTGCAGCTTAAGTTATGGTCAAATTAGTGGGCAAAGGTCAAACTTGGACAGATTCACGATCTCACCTTCTAATCAAAATTCAAAACCCTTAAAGATAGAATTAGGTTTTGGCCTCAACAGAAACGTTGTATAGCTTTTTCTTAGCTTTTTATCCATATAAAGAATATCTCAATCTGACATCTAGAGCTCCAGATATTACCTGAAAACTGAAAGTGTTAAAATTTTATATTTTTTGATAAATTCTATTTTATGCCAAGATCATTATTTAATTATCAATTACACTCAAATTCATTACATTAAGCTCAAATATCATCTATAAAATTATCATATAAAGGAAAATAAATATGTAAATATTGTTCTTAACAAATTACCCCATTGTTAGGTCTTGGATATCCTTAGAAAATAAGGAGTGACTAATAAGTTCTTACTATGCTTCCAACAAACTCAGAGGTGTCAGTTCATAAGCAAGAACACAATTGAAGAATAAAGAGATCATAATAATCATGAATCAACAAAAATATAAACTGGTGATTTTATTTGAAAATGAATGAACCAAATTCGTAATGGTGACTCATTCTCTCAATCTCTCGAGTGTTTAAGGGTAAGTGTTACGCTCAAATTCAATTTAAAAAAATTGCACTACTATATGCTTGCTAAAAATCTCAATCTCCAATACCAAACTGACACTACTATAAAATAAAGATATTACTACCCTAAAGGACATCTCTTTTTCAAAAAGGAAAGTAAAAACACAAAGGCAGTGGCAATTTTGTAAATAACACAACTAAGTGGTTACTTTAGGCATCCCAAATTTAAATTGGGATGCCTAAAGTGCAGTTTAGACGTCCCAAAATTTAATTGGGAAGCCTAAAGATTCCCCCTGGCACCAGAAATGAAAAACCAAAATATTTGAGCTTACTTTAGGCATCCCAAAAACTTTTTAGGTTACCTAAAGTCTTAGTTTAGATGTCCCGATTACTTTTGGGACACATAAAATAAAACTTTAGGTGTCCTAAATACTTTTAGGACGCCTAAAGTCTTACTTAAAGAGTACCAAAAACTATTTGGGACACCTAAACATAACTTTAGGCATCCTAAATTCAAATTTGGGACACCTTTGTGCATGTCAGACAAGTGACTCACATGCCCCCTTCCTTCTCTTTACTCTTTTGTCCACCCACTCTTGAAATCCATCACTTCCCTCCTCTAACATCTTCTCTCTTCCTTCTCTTCCTTCCATTGTCTTCTCTCTTTAACTCTTATCCATAATCATCTATCTTTTAACTCTTCTCTCCTCTTCCTTTAATTATCATCGGCATACATCACCTCCTTCACCGTCTTCTTTCTTTACTCCACCTCCATCCCTCATTTTATTCTCTCAAGCTTCCATAAGTTCACTTTACTCTCAACAACAGTTTCTCTTCTCTACCTCTTACCACTTTCGTCATCCCACCACTGTGGTCATGTCTCCTCAATAGCTCAGCAACACCAGGCTCCTCCATCCAGGTTGGTATTTTTTTAAAAATGGAATGCTTTATATTAATTATGAAAAGAATAATATATATTATTTAGGGACGTCACAAAATTCTATTTTTATTGAATGAAAAATTATTGTATTATTGGCCCAAAAAAACAGAGATGTCAAAATGTTTGGGGACCTTACGAAATTAGTGTCCATGAATGTTTTTGTAACTTCAGTAGTATAATGTGTTACTTCCTTAAGTATATTTGTCCCAAATTTGTTTATGTAGGCAAAAATAAAACAGAGAAAAATGTTTCAAGCTAACTGAAATATATGCACACACCCAATTGCATATAGGAATATGCATTGCAAACACATAGTAACATAAACAAAAGTTTGTAAATTGAACCATTTTTAATTTATATATAAGATGTCAAGATGTCACTCTTATTTTTTGTAGAGTTTTTAATTATTAAAAGAAATAAGAAAAAATTTGAGATATTAGGGAAAATTAAGGAGCAACAGATACCCTAAATCCACTTACAACTTTGTTTCAATATACCTTTAAAATATATTATAAGTTTAAAATTAGTAAGGATTTCCCTTTGAGCTTAAAAATTTATTATAAGCCACGTTCCCTAAAGAAAACCTAGTTATATATCATTGATTCTCTATTTGGCTTAAAAATTACTTACATTATACCTCATATTAGTTCCCTCAAGAAAAATTGTTAGATTAAATTGTTGATATTGTCCTGAATAGTCTCAGTAAGTTTGTTTTGTTTGAATTAAGCTGAAATCATTTGTTATTGAAATTTTGGTACGTCTCACTTCAAAGGGAAATGCTGCTGAATTGTTTTTTGAAAAAAGTGAAAAAAGGTAATCCCATCATATCGTTGACAATTGTTCTAAACTTGATGTTATTGGGAATGGTTTAGGTGGTAACAAAATGGATCATAGTTGGATGAATGCTTTGAGAACTAGTGAAAAATATGAGAATAGGGTGGAAGAGTTTATTAAATTTGCTAGAAAGAATGCTCCAACAAAAATTGACAAGTATTTTTGTCTTTGTGTCAATTGTTTAAATAAGAGTCGACAGGATGTTGATGTCATAAAGGATATTCTACTTTATGATAGAATAAATCTACCATACACAAGGTGGATATAGCAGGGTGAGGAAGTAACAGATTGTCTGTCATACAGAAGGAAGATGTGGTTGTGAAAGATGAAGATAGATGGAGAAAATGATTCACGATGTTAAGATAGTATCCTTTGCGCGATCATATGAGTATGACAGCCTATGGAGTGATGAGGAGACACTATTATACACATGGCTGGTAGCAACATTGTATTTGGGTAACTTAAAGGCAACTTGTAGGTAGGCCGATAGTAGTTTTACATTGCTACTTGAATTATTGTGTAATATGTTTCCAGACAATAATGTACTTTAAAATCGTATGTATGAGGCGAAGAAAATCCTATCAACAATGATTATAAAGTATTAAAAGATATATGCTTACCCTAATGACTATGTACCATACAAAAAGGAGTATGAAGGTCTTAGTGAGTATCCTAAGTGTAAAACTGCATGATACAAAGTGAAGAAAGTTGTTGTTTAAGGCGATGGGACAACTAAAAGGCAATCTTTAAAGGTTTTATGGTATCTTCCAATAATATGTTTTAAGCATTTGTTTGTGACTGCAACAAAAGTGAGGAAGTTGAGATGGCATTCTAATGAGATAATATCTAATGGAAAATATCTTCGACACCCAGCTGACTCTCCACAATAGAAGAAAATAGATGAAATGTTCCCATAATTTGGTAGTGAGCCGAGCAACCTTCGACTTGGGCTTGCATAGACGACATTAATCTGTATGGAACTCTTACTAGCACATATAGTACGTGGCTAGTTCTCCTTGTAATGTACAACTTGCCTCCCCAGCTATGTGTGAAATGCAAGTATATGATGCTTTCTATCATGATTTCTAGACCAAAACAGCTAGGGAACGATATTTATGTCTACTTGGTGCCTTTGATTGAGGACTTGAAGAAGTAGTAGGATGAAGGCGTAGATATGTTTGATGCATATAAGAAGGAGTCCTTCAAGCTATATGCAATGATTTTCATAATGATAAATGACTTCCCAAAGTATGGAAACTTGTCAAGGTACAGTGTGAAGGGGCATAAAGCATGCTTGATATGTCAAGCAGACACAAATATCCATTAACTTAAGCATGGAAGAAAAATTGTCTACCTTAACTACAGGAGGTTTCTTTATAGTTTCCACCCATATCATAGGTTAAGAAAGCATTTTAACTGCTTACTGGAGTATGGAATGGCTCCAAAGGCATTAACCGAAGAGGAAGTTTAGAGTCAGGTAGAACTTATCAATGTCACCTTCGGTAAGAATCAGAAGAATGCATGTGAGAATAACATATGGAAGAAGAGATCAATTGTCTTTAATCTTCTATATTGGTGTAGTCTTTATATGAGACACAATATTGATGTGATGTATGTGGAGAAAAAAGTTTGTGAATCTTATTAGCATGCTTTTGCACATACCAGGGAAGACTCAGGATGGAATTAGTGCAAGACTAGATCTTGTTGTTATGGGAATAAGAGAACGATTAAATCCACACAGCAAAGAGATGTTGGCAGGAGGGCATATGTAATCCCCTACCTTGATAACCTTAATTAAGATTTGAAAATGCATAATTTAAAGGAATTAGAGACTGACGGATATGTTTTTCTCAAATCTCTTTTCTAAAATTCGTTCAACATGGTCTCAGATTCATCTTCCGAATCTAATTACTCTGCGCAGTTCAATCACATTCATACATATCAGAGTGCATAGCCAAATTCCCGGCAACTCCTGGGTTTCATTCATACTAAGGGTTATAAGTTCCAAATAGGGGATTACATGACCAATATCAACGTAATATCTACATTTCAAGAATAAACAGTAATCCCAAGTCCAAAATAGATAACCAATGATCTAACAACATATCTCTACAAAATCTTAGCTGCTCCTGGTGGTTCATTTCTCCTTGGAGCCACTTGCCCTATCTAAAATATTAGTCAATGGAAAGAATGAGATTCAAAAGAATCTCTATAGTAACAAATAACTCATACAGTATATAAACACATAGCATATATGATCATGTTAAGCAGCATCACAATGATATATGGCTCACGCCACATACGACAGCACTCATGGCTATAAACACTATGCGTCAGCTTACGTTGCGATCTCAATGCAATAGCTTACACTGTAATCACTATGCGTCAGCTTTTGCTGTGATCTTAAAGCATCACAATGTATCACAATGCATGACAAACATACATACAGTACTTTACACATAGCATAAGAGAAGAGTCACTACCTTGTTCTTTTCGATTGTGCTCTAGCGCAGGTAGATCATGAACAGGGCAAATATCGAATCCTACAATTCCAAATGTACTATTTAGACACTTCCATAATAGTGTTTCTTGGGGTTATATGAGTTTATAATGAAAATTTACAAAAATACCCTCGGTGACCCGGCCCGAGCCCGCCGTACCAAACCCGGTTGCACTTTTCCCGAAATTCTAACCCAGGCTATCCTAACATATTTCCACCCAAGGAATCCATTTTGGACTCAGAATTATCAAATTCAATGTCAAATTACAAATTTACCCTTGGCAGCCCCACTTTGAGGGTTTTAGGGGCGTTTTCGTAATTATGCTTTTTTGCCCTTTTTCGAAATAGTGACCAATTGTAACCCCACCTAATTTTCACTCCTGAACTCAATGGAACCATCAAATCACTGAAAAATCCAACTCTAAGACCCATTTCTAGAGCTGGCCGAAATTCTCAAGTATTCTGGGGAAAATTGGGGTTTTTCGGTTTCGGCTCCGTAAACGCATTCCTTTATACTCCTAACCACTTTATTGACTATTCCATTAGGTTACAACTACCATTGAGTACCAATTTGGGCAGCATAACAGCCCCACACACCCATTTTCCATTTTTGAAACCAATGACAATCCGACAAAATTTCACTGATTAAATTGTCCACAACAGCCAGAACAGTCATTATACAAGAGTTTGGAAGTTACCTCAAGCCCCCACTAGCTTTTCCTTGTCTTTGCTAAAACCATAGCTGTTTTAACACCAAAGGAGGAGCTTCCAAACCTTAAAGAACATAAAGGAGTAGCTTAGGATTGGAGTTATACACGTTAGGAGCTAGATCATCGGAGAAATCGACTTTCCTTCCGAGTTCTCTTCTCCTTTCTCTCTCTATAAATCTCAAACATTTTTTCTCTTGTTCAGCTGAATACACTGACGGTTTTGAAGCTTGGAGGAAGAAGATGATATGTTATATTATGCTTATGTCATTATTCCTTTATGATGATGTCATAATTCCAAAATTGCCATTTTTGGATTTTCTGCCTAAACTTTGAAAAATCATACCTAATCCTAGAAAAATTGAAATGAGGTGATTCCCAAGCCAAATGAAATGTATTTAAGTGCTCTTTATAGGCAAAATATGGACCATTATCCAAAATTACCACAAAATTCCAGAATTATATAAAACTCATCGCTGCCCCAAAATAGAGTTCAGTTTCCATCCCAAACTTTGGACAGTCATATCTCCTAGCTCAAAACACGAAATGGCATAAATTATGTGTCCATTTTGAAGCTTGGGATGTGAACTTTAAGATTGGAAAGTTTCGGAATTTTCAGTCACCATTTGCCCATTCAAAATGTCCATACAAACCGACTGTCCTGCACAGAATTACACTTAACAGTTTTTTCAAATTTTCACCCAATGTGTCCAATGGCTCCAAAATCAACGATCAAACCTATTCCCAAACAATTTTTCATAAGAAAACCATTGGAATTACTAAAACCACCAAATTCCCATCCCACATTCTCCAAAGTTGTTTATTCAACAATAATTACATCCACTTTTGAAGTCATTAGCCCTCAATAACTTTTTGGGATATTACAGGTTACATGGAGCCATCAGCACATATAATGTCAAAAACAGAGAAAAGAAGTTTGTATGGGTGTTTACATGAAATTAGGATACCATAAGGGTATTCCTTTGATGTCAAAAGATGTGTGTCAATGGATGATTTAAAGTCAATGGGAATGAAGTCCCATGATTATCATGTGTTGATGCAACAACTATTAGCAATAGCTATTAGAGGCATCATGAAAGATGAAGTACGAACCACTATAACAAGATTGTGTGTTTTCTTTAATGCTATATGTAAGAAAGTCATTGACACTGAAAAGTTGGATGAACTGAAAAATAGGGGTTATATTATTTTGTCCTAACTAGAGATGCATTTACCTCCTTCATTTTTTGATATAATGGTGCATTTGATAGTTCATTTGGTAAGGGAGGTAAGGCTCTGTGGTCCAGTTTACCTGAGGTGGATGTACCCTTTCGAGTGATACATAAAGATCTAAAAAGGGTATTCTAAAAATCCTTATCGACCTGAACCCTCAATAATTAAAAGATTTATAGTTGAAGAGGTTATGGAGTTTTGCATAGATTATCTATCTAAGAAGAAGGAACAATCTCGACATAAAGAGGGGAGAAGTAAGGCAACACGAGGACTAAAAGTGAAGAATGTTCCTAATGGAGAGGTGTTGCAAGCATACTTGTATATCCTAAATAATATGGAAGAAGTTCAACCTTACACAAATGAACACAGAAAGAGTTTAAAGAACATGAATCTAAGGAAGAATGACATACAGATTGCTATTGACCAAAACAAGACGTTCATAGAGTGGTTCGAGGAAAAGGTTTCACAGGAGACCGATGTGTATGAGACAATTGAGTAACTACCTTGGGGACCCTTATTTCAGGTCATTACTTAGACCAGTTATTGTTAGTACAAACGTTTCACCCAAGAGGGGGGTTGGGTAATAATAGAAACTTCGTTTCGTATATAAAAATCCACTAGAAATTTAAAGTAGTTAAGAGCTAGGAGAAATATCACCAAAGTGTACACTGGGAGTTATATTGGTTTGGCCACAACCACTTTGACCTACGTCCAGCCCTTAGAGCTTATCTGAGAATTTCATTTTATCTTCCAAGATTTAGTAGGTTCTTGGCACCTTAGTACACATCAAGTTCCTTTGTTAGACACTTGCTTCCCCTCACACATTGTAATCAAATCCCCAACTCAAGGTTCTATAAACTTAAGTTCTCTCAATAAAAAATATTGAGTTTGTAATGAAAATCTCTCTTACAGAGCAAATATATATCACTGAAGTACAAAAATGAATATAACAAATAGAGCACTAAGAATATATTGATCAATGTATGTTCGTGTGCTCTCAGTTGTCTTTGTTCTACGTTGGATGTTCTTATATTTATAGATGTGTTGAGAAAGACATTGGAACCATTTCAACATGTCAGTTAGAGTAGCGCAACTTCGTTTGACTATTCTTTGAATTAGAAAACTAGCCATTTATAGTAAGTGAGCATTTCAGATGTTATGTTTAACTTTTCTCTCAACATATGATCTCTTCATTGTTTCTCTGCAAATATACTCAAAATACTAATATAATGAAAGATTAATCAAATAGATAACAAATCAATAAGCAACATATTAAAATCATGCTTTCTGAACTTTATCACTCGAGTGGTTACTCAAGTAATCTAAATCCATTACTCGAGTGATCACTCAAGTAATCCATTGAAAAGCTTGGCAGAGAGTAAAGTCAACATTTCTAACCTGATCAATCAAGTGGTCACTAGAGTAATTTAGTAGCATCACTCAAGTGGTCACTTAAGTGGTCCCTCCAAAATATTGCAGAGACTTCACTATCTCATTTCTTACCTAGTCACTCAAGTAATCCTTTGTCATTACTCGAGTGAGTCCTCAAGTGACACCATACAAATCTCGGCAAAGAGCTTATGGAACTATTTGACACACATTACTTGAGTGATCATTCAAGTAATAGAGAATCATCACTAGAGTGATCTCTTTTGAAATTTGACAATGGCTCTTTCTCTTGTTCCTGGACTTCATAACTTTCTTCATCACTCGAGTGCCTACTTGAGTGGTGGCTTTCCCTGCCTCCAAATACTTGTTACTTTGTTCAAAACTCTTTTGTTTATTATCAAAATCATTTGTAAGATCATTCTAGTCTTTGTTATCATTAAAACATATGGGATCTAACATCCCCCCTTTTTTATGATGACAAAACTTGGTGATTTTTGAACAAGGTATTGGGAGGCATTTTGAAATTTAAAGTTTCAATTCATATGATTCTAAAATATTTGATATCTTTTCCATATAGAGGTTAAAATACTATTAATCCATATAAAAAACTTGTTGGTTTTAAAACTTCTTTGGAACTATTTTGGACTTAAAAACCAATGTCTTTGAAAATCATTTTAAGTTCAAATTAATGTTTTTGAAGACTAATAACATTGAATTCAAAACCAATGACTTTGACAAAATAGTATGCTATTAATATTAACTTCAAATCTGTAATTATCATGCATACAAAACCAAAAGTTCATCATTCCACAATTTGATAGTAATAACAAAATTTAAACTGTAGAATTCATATATTAAATAACTTCAAACTATAGAATGAACTATTTATGAAGTTCATTACATATCCAAAATAAGTTAATAAACGCTAAAAAGCTCCCTAAATCCTAATACACCCATACACCCTATGCTATCAAACTATTAGAACTTCACAAAATCACTCCATATCTTTTCCCCCTTTTTGACATTATCAAAAAAGTGGGAATCAACTAAGAGAAGAACTAGAGCTATATAGTTAGCAGAAGAGATCGGGGTAGTGTTGAGAGGTATAGCTCTAAAATCATGTGAGTCACCCTGATGACAGAAGCGGGGAGATGATGGCTCAGGCATGGGGAGATTCACAGGCGGTATATGAAGTGGATCATTTAGAGATGGAATAAATGTAGATGGATTTTGAGGTGCTAGGGTCTAAGAAGTAACTTCCACCTCCTCTATACCAGTAGGTGATAAATGGGAAATTTTAGTAGAGGAGTGGTATGAGGAAGGTAGCTCAGTACCTGTAAGTGAGGCAACAGGTGTTAGCACTAGTGAGGTTAGATAGGCTCATCATCGATGGTGATGTTAATCAGATGAAAAGTGGATGGGTATAGCATGGTGAAAAGAGTTTAGCCAGGATGGTGATAGGTATGATAGGAGGAGGGACAGTAGAAGGACCAGGCTTAGAGGATAGAACTAAATAAGTAGCAGGAGAAGAGGTAGGTAAGGATAGTCTAGAAGCCAGAGCATCAATCTTGGCATGTAATGATCGCATGAGATTACCAAACTCTTGAGTGGTATGGCCTTGAGCTCATTGTTATGCCATTATTGCCTTATTGTGTATGTTCATACTATCCACATGTTCTCTCATCTTATAGTTCATATGGGTGATAAGTTCTGCATTTATGTTGGCGATGTCCACTTGAAAGCTGTCAAGTACATTCTTCATAAATATCTGTAAGTAGCATCGAAGAATGATGGAGGAGAAGTAAAAGAAGAGGTAGAAGAATAAGTATCATCCAATCTACTTGTCTCAGTCTCAATTTTTTTCTTTCTCTTTAGACTAGACTCTAGGGGTTTCTTTAAAGGAATTTCAATTCCTAATTTGCCTAGTTGATTTCTTCCTACTGGGGCTAGTTTCTTAATAGGTTTAGTAGATTCCAAATACCAAATCTTATTCTTTTTCAACAATAAATAGATTAGCTATGGAAAAGGCATAGTGGTAGTCTTAGAGGCATAGGAGTAGTCTTAGCTCCATGAAATCTATATCTCTTGATCTCATCAAATATGAACTCACCCAGGTCTTTTTGCTCTTTTAGGATAATAGAGTCCATTTTTCTGAATCTCTCTCAATGAAATATGTGAAATTATTTGACTGATTAACTATGGCTCTAGAGTAGATATACCAAAATACCCTGTATAAGTCACACATGTCACTAGTATTGAAGTTAAGTAGTCCCTTTCTGTCACCTAGCCTTAAAATTGTAAACAATTAACTTAGGTCAAGGTTGGGACGAAAATCTTTAGGAAGGTCCTCTATCCCTAACCAAGTGTTTACTTTAGAAGGTGAGATCAAAATTTCTTGTCCTCTTACCTTAGATATTATTTCCTCTTCTAATGAGTCTCTAAGGGCATCATATACTAGTTCCAGATTGCAATAAAAGTTTCTAACTATTTTTTAGCAAAATCGAAGCCAAATAGATAACCAAGGCATATAACAAATATGTAAATACTCTGATAAAATAACTAAATGTGTTGATACTATTTTATTCTATCCTTACTACTAGATCTACGTTTATTCATATATATATATGATGTGTGTAGTCATATAAGACTATGAAACTATCTTTCAATATATTACAAAATATACAGATAGTCAGCAAAATAGCTTCTTCATGTTTAGCTCTTTCCTTCACTCATCAAAACTTACCTCTTTGCCCTCTGCGCCACTCATCTTTATTGTATAATGAATTTTGGATAGGGGTGAGATTCAGAATAATCTCAGTAGTAATAGGCATCTAATCATATAAAAAGTAAGTATACAAAGTATGCATTACAATCATCACACATAATGAACATCAATATACAGCATAACATATACATATCACATTACCACAGTGCTTGGTTATAAACACGGGCATCCAACTGTCATATACTTAGCTATTCGGGTGTCTATCTGACATGTTCCACATGCTTAGAACACAACATATTTGATGGTAAAACACATATTAAGATCATTACATAGTATATGAAAGAAAGAGTTACTACCTAAATGCCTTTTCGACAACTTGTCCTTGTTTATCAATCTCTTGGTCAGCTCGGGCAAAGATCAAATCCTAGAAATTAGAATTCATGAATGAATATATTTTTACTTATTCCAAATTCTCTACCTCTAATATTTCTTGGTTAGTTATCTTCCAAGTCTCTTACATTATGTCAAATAGGTATCAAATAGAACTTGTACTAGATTCTAATACATGTTTCTAGCCTTTAAGATTAAGCTTTTCAAAATTTACCTTAAATACCTTACCCTAATCTGGCAGATTTGTCACCCAAATTTAAAAATTCATAACTTATTCTAGAAAATTCTAAATGAGGTGGTTCTAGTTCCTATGAAAATCTCTTGAAGTCCTATTTACAAGAAAAATATCATCCATTGCAATTATAGGCCCAAAAGTTCAGAAATTCTTGAACAACAACACTACCTCAGGATCTATTCCAGATTCAATGCCTAAATTTTTACAGATCATAACTTACAAGTTGCAAACCTACATGACACATATTATATATCAATTTAAAACTTAAGATGTCTAATTTCAATCTAAAAAATATCACGATTATTGGATAAGGTTTAGCTATTCAAAAATACCTCACAAGCAGTCTGCCTTCCAGAAAACGAAATTTGGCAGCAACTAACTTTCAATCCCATAGTTAGGGTTTTGAATCCAATTATCATAAAATAAAAACCACAAGCTATTTCCAAATAATTTTGCATTCTAAACACATTGGAGACCTCAAAAACACAAAAATCATATTTCTACCTATGGCTCCAGGTATGGCCAAAAATTTCTCTAAACCACATCATGCTTGTTTTGCCAATTTTAACCATAAAGCTTATCAAATATCTTTATGAAGCCACAATTAACATCATATTCAAGATCATAAGAACATCAAAATCCTAATTTCTCCTCTTTGGTCAAAACCCTAGGGCACAATAAGACCTTATAAAAATCAGCATAACCTCAAGATATTATACTCAAATCAAAGCTTACGCTTACCTCTGCTCCATTCTATGATTGGTTCTTGATTTGGTAGTGCTTCCACCAAACAACTTTGATAAAAAATATGAAACTGTAGAAATGTAACCCTCAATGAATAGAAGAAAACTCGTAAAGGCAATAGGAACTAAAAAAAGCCGATTTAGAGGTAAAATCGGCTTAGGAGCTCAAGAACACTCAAACTTCTCTCCTCTTTTTTTTTCTGTTGAATTTTCTTATTTGTATCCTATTTTTTGGTGGATGCATGAAATTAATAACCCTTAGGGTGGTGGATGATTTTTAATTACATGTGTAAAGTACTTAAAAATCCAAGATACTTAGCACTCTTTTTAGAAATTACAAGGTACTTAGTGCTCCGAGGTGCCATATGCTCTTTCTTGTAATTGTAGGGTGCTTAGTGCACCTCCTTAAAATTTGTCCCCCATTCCTCTCTCTCATGCTTAGACAACTTCATTAGCCAAGGGAAAGGAAGTCTGATGAATTCATCCGGCTTTCAGTGTTGTGTTCAGGAAAATCGGGTATGTAGTTGGACTAGAGACCAGTGAATTGTACTGGCTATTCAACATATGTTGATATACAACTATAAATGTCATTTTATGATTGTTAATCAGGGGAAGCTTAACACCCTAAAATTCAATTAAGGAATTTGACTCCAAAAGTGAGTGTGATTATTATTAATTTGATACTATTGGAGAATGTGGTATATGTTGTGATTCGTACCAAAACCATATATTTAAGTTCAAGGATAGATTAACATCTAAATTGGACAAAAATAAGGGGGAGGGTGTGTGTATAGTGGGATTGAATGAAAAGGATGTGTTTAGTGGTGATTCAGAGTGAATTGCAGTAATAAGGGGCAAAACGGTAAAATTACCGACTAATTGATCAGTTACCAAAGAGGAAACTCATTGGTAACTTCAAGATCAATGGTTAGGATTGATTTTTTATGTGATTAAAAGGATGAAATCCTATGTGGTGTGCCTATGTGAGCTCATGGTTGGTGTGATAAGATTGTGACAAGTGTCACAATATGAACCATAGGATCTTGGTCAAAAGTTCAACTCATTCTCTTCTCTCTTTTCTCTCATAAGTTGTCCCCATGGGGCCTAATTGCCAAAAAGCTTATCACTCTCTTCATCATCTTCATCTCTCTCCAAAGCCTCCATTTTCATGAGCTCTAGGAGGAAAGAAAAAGGGAAAAGGTGAGCTTTTAGTTAGCTGATTGTCCTCTAATTCTTAAGCACTCTTCTTTAATATTTTTCATAGTGATAAGAGCTTCATTGCTATGGTTTTAGATTTGTGAAAGGAGGTGTTTGATGGCTTCAGGAAATTTGGAAAGATGAAGAATCAAGGAATTGGTTTGGGAAATAGGAAGATGTGAGTATTTGAAGCCTTTTGATCCAAGTTTTGTGATTTGTGGATGAGCTTTGTTAATTTAGAATTTTGGCTTGATTTTCATGTGATTTTGGATTAGAGGAATTGCCTTGTGTATTTTGGTGCAATTAATGTCATGTTGTGTTTTGTGGTCATTGGAATTGATTTGGGAACTTCAGATAGAAAGTTGTGTAATGTTGAGTTGAAATGTGATATTGTGTGACATGTTGTAATTTATTGTTAAACATGTCAAATTAATGTGAATTTGATTGATTTGGTGTTTATAATGGTTTCCTTGTGAAAATTTGTGTGGGAATGGTATTTGGTTTGAAATTAGGAACCATTGGAAGCCAATTGACAAAATCTGGACAACTGTGTAAGTCTGGAATGTTGTGCAAGTGACTAACTTGGCATGGTATTTTAACCTAGCAAATGGTGTTGAAATATTGTGAAATTTTCTAGGATTGAGTACACATTGCAAGCTTTCCATTCATATAAAGTTTGAGTCATTCTGAGTTCTATTCACAAAGTTATAAGTGTTTTGAAATCAGCCAAGAGTTAGGGTCACATGTTAGCCACGGCCCATAAAGCTGGTCGTGACCCCAAACCTTCTGACCATGGGTTGGCCGCGGCCCATAAGGGGCTGGCCACGGCCCAATACTTGCTGACCTACTTTTTACCGCTGTCAATGGTGGCTGCCCGTGACCAAAAAGTTTCTGTGTATCTGTTGGCCATGGCCAACCATTGAAAATTTACACTTTGAGCTTTCAGGAAGGGTCTTTTGTGTAATCTCTCCCCAACCCTTTAGGCTTATATTTAGGCTTTGATTAGCCACCTAAAGGTCATGAATGATAACCAACTTTAAGTGATATGAAAGTAAAGTTTTGGTATAGAGAATAACCCTATGTCCTTACTTTGGTTATAGGGTTGGACATTCATGTGATCATGAGTAAGCGGTGCTAGAGCATCATGGAAAGACTAAGGGTAGGGAACTTACCTCTCCTAAATGTATATGATATTTGTGTTGGTATTAACGCACGTTATTTCTTTGATTGATTATGTGAAACATGTATGAATGATTTGAAGCTATGTTTCAATTTATGTTTTGCTCATATGTATGTTGTTCAAAGCATTAAGCTTACAGATTTGTCATTGTGTGTGAACATGAGTTATGTAAGCATGTCATGCATTAAACACCTATCTTGCATCCATATTGGTAATGTTTATGTAAGACCCTAAATGTTGATTAAGGGTTAATGACTTTAAAAGTGAAGGTAATCAATATCAAACCAACACTTTGGAGACTATGATGTGAAATGTGAATTGAATATGTTTTGAGTAGTGCCTAAACCCTGTATCTAAGTTCAATTATGGATTAACATCTAAATTGAATTAGAATAGAGGGAGAGCGCATGTTGTGGTGAAATGAAATGACAAAAGGGTGTTTGGTGGTGGTTCAGTAAGAATTTACTATAATTAGGGGTAAAATGGGAAAAAGGAAAGTTACTGACCAAATAGTCAGCAACCGAATAAGGAACTCAGTAGTAACATAAGAGATTAAGAAGTGTGACAATGGTCTAAGTGATATAGAGGGAATTCTCTCATGTTTGCTTGTGCATGGTAAGAGTTGAGGAGTGGCTCAAGATCTTGACACTTGGCACCTTGTGAACCATAAATGAGGGTCAAATTGTCAAAACAAAATTCTCTTCCCTCTCCCCTCAATTAAGTCAGCTAAGAGTCTTAGGAGAGGCCAAAAATCTAATCTTAATTCCTCACCTCTCTCTCTCTTACTTCAGCTACTATTTTCACCAAAACAAGAAGAAGAAAGAGAAAGAAAGAGGTAGGGTTTTGACCTTGTAAATGGTCTTGTATGTTTAAACACTCTTCATTAATGTTGTTCACCTTGATGAGTACTTCCTCTATATGGTTTTAGATTTTTGAAAGAAGGTGTTTGAGAGCTTGTGGAAAAATTGGAAGTGGTGCAATCAAAGAACAAGACTTGGAAAGTGAAAGAGGTGAGAAATAGCTATCTTTTGGTATATATGTTGAGCTCATTGGTTGGATTTTGAAATTTCTTATTTTTAGCCCTAATTTTCATGCTATTATGGTCTTGTGTATTGTATGGTAAATTGGTATTGAAATAGGTGTCTTGTTGTATGTTTTGAACAATGAAATTGGTTTGAATTGGTTTGGATCAATGATTGGAAAGTTTGGAAAAATTCTGCATTGTGTGTTCATGGCTGTCCAAAACAGAACATGTGTATTTGTGATGGGAATTGGTTTGTTTTAGGAATTGCAATAGGTTCCTTGTGAAAAAGTGAGTTGGAATAGGTTTGGTTGTTGATTTTGGAGCCACTGGATACATTGGTTGAAAATTGGGAAAAACTTTGAAGTGAAACTCTTTGCTGGGCAGTCTGTTTATATTGGTGTTTTGAATGGGAAAATGCTGTTTAAAAATTCTGAAACTTTCCAATCTTAAAGTTCAAATTTCAAGCTTCAAAATGGTTACATAATTTCTATCATTTCATTTTTTGAGCTGGGAGTTCTGGTTGCCCAAAATTTGGTGTCGAAACTAGACTAAATTCTGGAGCAATGTGGAATTTTATGTAATTCTGGAATTATGTGGTGATTTCTCGTGATGGTTCATATTTTTCCTATAAAGAGGACTAAATAGCCTTCATTTGGCTTTGGGATCACCTCATTTCGATGTTTCTAAAATTAATTATGATGTTTTGAAATTTCCTTGGCTGCAGGGCAAAACTTTCTATGCACGTTTTGGCCGCAGACGAAAGATCTTGGCTACAGCCAAAAACCTTATGTGTGCATTTTAACTGCAGCCAGAGGATTCTTGGCTACAGGAAACCCCTATTTTCAACATTCTATGATTTTGAAAAGTGGTTTCCAACCTAGTACTTCCCAATTCCTCTAGGTTTTTGTTGAGCCTGTTATAGTCACTTAAGGGACTTAAGTGATAACCTATGTTAAGTGTTTGAAAGTGAAAATTGGGAGTAGACTCTTAATCCACCACTCTTGACATCGGTTTATAGGATTTGACATTTGCTATACTCACGAGCCAACTATGCTAGAGAACGTCAGGAAAGGACAAGGTAGTGATTCTTCCCTTATACTATGTGTAATACGTTGTATGTGTGTTTGTCATTGTTTTGTGATGGCGGAGGGAGCATTATGGAAGCCGAAAGGCTATATGTAAGCTGTAAAGCAATGTGGAAGCCGAAAGGCTATATGTAACCCGTAAGGCAATGTAGAAGCCAAAAGGCTATATGTAAGCCGTAAGGCAATGTGGAAGCCGAAAGACTATATGTAAGCCGTAAGGCAATGTGGAAGCTGAAAGGATAATTGTGAGTTGTAAGGCTATGTGTATGCACCGCCATGCCAATAGGACTTCGAGTAAGGACTTCAAGCCTTCCTGGCGGTAAAAGGGGATTAGGGTGGGGTGTAATTTGTATTTGTGTTGCTATGTGATGATTTACTTACATGCTATGTGATTATATATTATATGAGTGATTTGTTACTACTCAGATTCTTTTAAATCTTATTCTTTGCTTTGACTAACCTTTGGACAGGGCAAGTGGCTCCAAGGAGAAGTGAGCGACCAGGAGTGGCTAGGATCCTGTAAGGATGATAATTTGGATTGTTGGTTATCTATTTTGGAATGGAGATTACTGTATATTCTTTTTGGGATGTAAATAATATTTTGGAAGCAGTTATGTAATCCCCTTTATGGGAATGTTAAAACCCTTAGCAAATATATATGAAACTCGGGGGTTGCCTAGACTTTTTCTATACACTCTGATATATTGAAATGTGATTAACTGCATAGGTAATTATATTCAGAATATGAAAACTGAGACCAGGGAAGGAATGAAGTTTTGAAAGAATTTGTGAAAAACCCTATCAAAAGGAGGGGATTAAAAAGTAAATTTAATGATTCACTAGTCTCTAGCTCATTTAAATTACACATTTTTGAATTATAATTATGTGAATTAAGGCAGGGGGTTACATTTTTTGTATCAGAGCTGCAGTTCCTGACAAGGGTAGAGTTGCTAGCTCCCTTAGTTTGGCCTTAGGGATAGATGATGATTGTGAATGAATGTGGTGTATACACATATACTCTTTGCTATTATGAATATATATGAGATTTATGGACATATATGTACACCTTATTTATGATATTGATTGGGTGAATTATTTGTAGAATGAAGAAAATAAAGGGTTATCCCAGAGTACAACAAGTAGACCCAGAGGTGGAGGTAGTAAATGACAATCCACCAGATCCAATGCGAGAGTTAATGGGTCTAATAAAGGATCAGCGGGATATGATTGCTGAGTTGAGAGAGGAGCTCAGAGTAGAAAAAGAAAAACATAATGAAGACCAGGGTCCGTCCGCTCAGGAGGAGACCCAAGAAGAGATGCGATATGATGAAACAGCGGAGGGATCTGTGCGATATTCAGAGTCACCTCCTCATAACATACCTAACCCAGAATCTCATGGGGTTCCAGTCAAAGAAGAGAGAGATCTTCAAAACTGGGTTTTGAAGTTCTGCAATCACCTACCTCCTGTGTTCAAAAGGTAGATTTGATCCCCAAGCAGCCGAAGACTGGTTGAATTGGTTAGAAAAGATCTTTGAGGTGCTTGATTGCCCAAATGAGGTAAAGGCACAGTTGGCAGTGTACAAGCTAGAAGGGGATACGGATCGTTGGTGGCAAAACATCGCCCTGACACTACGAAGTAAAAAAGTGCCATTGACATGGGAACTATTCCAACAATAGTTCAACAAAAAGTACTTTCCTAAAGAAGGGCTCGATGATTATTTGTCTCGTTTCATTTGTTTATCTAGTATTCTTCTTATCTGAGACTTATGGATGATAAAGAGTGGAGTTCAGATATATTGATACATGGGTTACGGCGTGAATTCAGAAAAAGGTTAGCTACCCACCAATTTATGGAACTTAATAAAGTAGTGGAAGAATGTAGGATCACAGAAAATAATTTGAGAGATTTGTATCCAGCTAAGGGTGCCAGTAGCTGCAAAGAGGCTAGCAGGGGTAATGCTCATAAAAAATGAAAGGGACAGGAATTCTCCTCGCCCGAGGACAGTGGTAAAAAGCCCTATCGGCCTAGAGATTGTAACCCTCAAAGATTCCCGATGGCGTGGCAATGCCCCCATTGTGGTGAACCTTATTATGGATAAACCTATCAATGTGAAGTATGTTGTTTTAATTGTAAGCAACCGGGGCATATAGCTAGAGATTGTAGACGGCCACCGGTAGAGCAGAGACCTAGTAATCAAGGAAGGGTATTTGCTACGACCTATGAAGAAGCTCAAAAATCTCCTAACCTGATCTAAGGTAAAATCTTTCTTTGTGATAATGTGATGATTTTTAGAAACAATGATTCTTGATACCTATGGGAAGTATGTGATAATTGTGGAAGGGCATGTGCTTATAAATGATTTGTTATAATTGCCAGGCTACCAATTAGAAGTTCTTATAGATTTTAATTGGTTGACGGTAAGAAATGTGTTTGTTGTATATATGAATTCGATAAATTAAATCCACCGACTGTAATAGATTAGCTCATTGTGGTTCTGTAGTGACATGTTGATATACTATATGGGTATTAACTGAGGATACTACTCAAAAAGGGCTACCTACGGAGAGTTCTGACCCGAGGGGCTGACCAGCCAGTTGACTGAGTAAAGCACCGAGTACAGCATTGTAGTGTGGAGCCACCGTGATGATAAACCCTAATGTGGAGCCATCGTAAAGATGAGCCCTAGAGTACAGCCGCTGTGATATTAACTTATGGAGTAGAGCTATGGAAATGTTGGCTCTCCATGATATGAATATTATGTGAAGAGCTCTTAGAGGTAAAGGAAAATTGTTAGCAGGACTGATGTTGAGTATACCTAGTTCCAACTTAATGTGATTATGTATTGGGAGTCCATCTCCGAACCCTGGCCTTAGAGCGTTCGCCAAGTGCTGGGCCTGGACCGTGCCTTTGGGACGGTGCCAGTGGACCGTGCCTTCGGGGCGGTGCCACAGGGATGTGACAATTGTAAACAAGTTGGGATTGGGGTATGATTTATGGTCGTAGAGTATAGCTAGTTTAGCTGATAGTGAATTCGACTATATTATCGGGGGTTCTCACTTGTGAGGCCACTTACCCTGGCATGGCCAGCATAGCTAGCCACCAGGCTAGTTACACCGGTGTTGACCCTAAGCCAAAAGGCGGTGTGTAAAATTAGAATCTGCTATAAGTTTGCTTGGATTTGTATACTTTGGGCTATTTTTGAATGGGGTGATTGGACTAAGCAAAAGGGTGGCCTATGCTTCCCAACTACTGAAGTCTTACGAATATGTTATCTTGCTCACGATCCGAAGCTTGCGACGATTATTTTCGTACAAGAAGGGTGTTTTGAAACAATCGTATATATGGTGATTATATTCGTGTGACAATTGTGATAACACCATAGAAGTTGATATGGTTAAGTGCTATCATTTTGTGACATGTGAGTTCACTGTTGTCGGTGAGGACTAAGGTGGAGCCATGTGTGTAATTAGGCAAAGTAATTTGTAAACCATAGAAGCTGAGGCATTCGAAGTTTATCGTATAAGTTGTGCATCAAATTTTGAGGACAAAATTTATTTTACAGGGGAAGAAATGTAGTACCCCAAAATTTGATTAAGGGTTAATGACTTCAAAAGTGAAGGAAATCAAGGTTAAACCAACACTTTTGGAGACTACGATGTGAAATATGATTCGAATATGTTATGAGCAGTGCCTAAACTTGGTATCTAAGTATAATTGTGGATTAACATCTAAATTGAATTAGAATAGAGGGAGGGCACATATTGTGGTGAAATGGAATGATAAAAGGGTGTTTGGTGGTGATTCAGTAAGAATTTACCATAATTAGAAGCAAACTAGGAAAGATTGTACGTGTGGTCAGTTGTAGTAGGAGTTTCCTACGGGACTCCTATTAAATCACCTTGACATTGTTAAAGCACAGATAAGGAGAAAGACCTCAAAGTGTGTAGCGGAAGCGTGGTGAATGTGATATGTTTGAATACTGCTCTAAGCAGGAGCTCAAGTTTGCAAAAAGTGTGATGTGTTAGTGATAGCTTCGAAGAGTACAACTCTGAAGTCCAAATTATCTTGTGAGAAGGGGTCTTGAAGGATCCTGATTTGGTGAAAAGAATTCTCGATGTGAAGGTGAAGATGTTAAGATGCCAGTTCCAGCTTGTTGTGATTGTATTGTGAGTCCATCTCCCCAGTTAGGCTGGATCGGGTTGGTCCGGTGGGTTGCGCCTGGTAGGCATAGGCTCAGGATGTTACAGATATTAGTGTGTCTTTCACCTGCGGCTGTATGAGGTGATTCCCATGGCGAAGGAAAGTTCTGCTGGGGTGGTAGTTTACGGGGGATTGACTATCAGGAAGCCAGAGTGGCTTTGTGATTGCTAGAGCGGCAATGTGATATGTGTATGCTAGTGAGGCAACATGTATGTGTGACAATTGTGAACAAGCTGGGATTAAGGTGTGGTTATGGCCACAGAGCAGAGCTAGTTCAGCTGATGGTGAGTTCGACTACATGATTGGGGGTTCTCAATTCTGAGGGCACTTACCCCAGCATGGTCAACATGGCTAGCCACCAGGCTGGTTGCACTAGTGTTGACCCAAGCCCGAAAGGCGGAGCGTAAAATTAGAGTCTGCGATGTGTCTTATTATGGAAGCTATGTGAATATAGCTGGGAGAGCTGGCATTAGGATAACAACTTAAAGCTATAGTATTTGTGCATGTGGCGAAAGCCGTAGTATTCTTGCAATATGTATATGCATTGCCACGCCAATAGTCCCTGAGTCGATAACAACGGTTCGGGTAAGGACTGTGTGCCTTCCCGACTATAAAAGGGGATAAGGGTGGGATGTAAATGAGGATCTTGTGACTTACGAGTCATGCATCAATGTGAAATCTGCTACAGATCTTGTATAGTGCCCAAGAGTCCCAGTTACCACTAGTGGGGTCACTGGTGGGTATACAGGTGAGGGTAATATTGTGAAAGGAATATAGCAAAAGCTAGAATATTTGTGTATACAGTAGAGCCTGTCATTTTGTGTAATAAATTTGTGGTGTTTTGGGTTTACTCCCAGAAGGGGTAATTAGATTGAGTTGAGTAGAGCGGTGGCTTATACCGCCTAACTGCTGAGATGTTATGGCTCATGATTTAGAGCCTTTTTGATATTGTCGTTATGTGATCATAGAGTTTTGTGGCAATCATACGTGGAGGCAATTGCATCTATTTGGCAAATGCATGGTGATTGAATTCGCGTGGCAACCGTAGGATGGGCTGTTACGACAATTATGGCAATGGTGTTACATCTGTATTTGTGCCAAAGATGTGGTGCTATTACCTGGATAGGGTGGTAGCAGAATTATACAGTGATTATAAGAATTTCAAGTATTGTGTGGTTGGAAAGAAACCGAGCACGACACATTAGTCCATATATGATATGATAATTGATATCGAGAAAGCTTGAAGTTAGGCTGAACGAGTTTTGTCTACTTGAATTACGACAGTATAAGGTAGACGCCTCTCAAGTTTGAAACGGAGATCACATGCATGGAAGAGTGTTTATGGATATGGTGATCAGTAAGACGATCAAGCGAAAGGCATTAAGCCATGATGCATTGGCCTATTTTGATTCTTGCAAGAGTCAAACATTTTGCGTATGGGTTATGAGGGTGGTTTAGAAGGGACCATCCCAATGTGAAATGAATTGTGAAATGAAGGCTGTCATGAAGAAGCATCCGTAGTTTGTGGATTAAATGATGCGACAAATTTTGAGGACGAAATTTATTGAACGGGTGGAGAAAAGTAATAGCCTGACTTTTGAGACTTGAGCATAGAGAATAAGCCTGAGATTAGTGGATTGCTAAGCCACGGTTTAGCAAGATCCCAAATTGTGATTAAGTGTTAATGACTCCAAAAGTGGATGTGGTTAGTGATAAATGACCCTTTTGGAGAATATGATGTGATTTGGCACTCGAATGTGATTCGTGTGTGTTGTGAGCAGCGCCGAAACCCTGTATTTGAGTTCAATTGTGGATTGACATCCAAATTAACTTAGAATAAAGGGAAGAATTGAATGGGGTATTATGTTGGAAATGGTGTCATAGTGTGTTTTGATGTCATTGAAATTGGTTTGGAACTTTAGAATGGAAAAGTTGCAATGTTAGGTTTTGAAATGTGAATTGTGTTGACATGTTGAGATTGTTGTGAAAACATGTCAATATGATGCGAATTTGATTTATTTGGTGTTTCCAATGGATTCCTTGCTAAAATTTATGTGGGAATGATGTTTGGCATGAAAATGGGACCATTGGAAGCAAAAACGCAAAATCTGAAATTTTGTCCAGTGAAACTCTATTATGGGCAGTCAGTTTATGTGAACGTTTTGAATGATCAAATAGTGTCTAAAAATTCTGAAGCTTTCCAGTCTTAAAGTTCACATCCCAAGGTTCAAAATAGACATATAATTTGTGGCATTTCATTTTGTGAGCTAGGAGATATGACTGTCCAACGTTTAGGATGGAAACTGAACTCTGTTTTGGGGCAGCAATGAGTTTTATGTAATTCTATAATTTTGTGGTAATATTACGTAATGGCCCTATTTTTCCTATAACGAGGACTTAAATACCTTTCATTTGGCTTTGGAATCACCTCATTTCGATTTTTCTGGAATTAGTTATGATTTTTCAAATTTTGGGCAGAAAATCTGCCAGAAAATCCGAAAATGGGAATTATGACATCATCAAAATAAAAGATTACATCAGTATGGAATTAAATATTTTCTCATCATCTTCAGCTCTCGTTTCTGATGTACTGAACCAGCTGAAACTAGTGAGAGAAAGTTGAAAGCCCTTAGAGAGAGAGAATAGAAATCTCACAAGGTAAGCCGATTTCTCCGACAATCTGGCTCCTAACGCGTATAACCTTGCTCCTAAGCTTCTCTTTCATGTTCTTTAAGGTGTTGGAAGCTCAATTTTCAAGGTTAAGAAGGGCTAGGATTTCAGTCACTCTTGAGAAAAGCTAGTGGGAGCTTAAGGTAACTTCCAAACTCTTGTGTATTGACTATTCTGGTTGCTGTGGACAATTTAATCGGTGAAAATTTACCGGATTGTCATTGGTTTCAAAAATGGAAAATGGGTGTGTGGGGCTATTATACTGCCCAAATTGTCACTAAATGGTAGTTGTAACCTAATGGAATAGTCAATAAAGTGGTTAGGATTAGAAAGGAACGCGTTTACGGAGCTGAAACCGAAAATCCCCAATCCCCAATTTTCCCCTGAATACTTGAGAATTTTGGCCAGCTCTAGAAATGGGTTTTAGAGTTGGATTTTCAATGATTTGATGATTCCATTAAGTTCAGGAGCAAAAATTAGGTGGGGTTACAATTGGGCATTTCTTCAGAAAAGGCCGAAAAAACATAATTATGAAAACGCCCTTGAAACCCTTAAAGTGGGCCTGCCAAGGGTAATTTTGTAATTGACATTGAATTTGATAATTTCAAGTTCGGAAATGGATTCCTTGGGTAGAAATATGTTAGAATAGCCCATGTCAAAATTTTAGGAAAAGTACAGCTGGACCGGGTATGTGGGGCCAGGCCAGGTCTTCGGCGGCATTTTAGTAAATTTTCAATATAGCCTCATATAACCCCTAGAAACACTATGGAAGTGTCTAAATAGTACATTTGACATTGTAGGATCGAATATGAAGCCCCGAGCTGTTTGCATGTAGATTGAGGTACACGTTTCAAGGCATAAAAGGGTTAAGGTAGGGAACTTATCTCTCTTGCATGCTCTGATAATTGTATTATTGTGTTGATGTATGTTATTGCTTTGCTTGATTATGTGGAATGTGTATGAATGATCTAAAGCTATGTTTCAATATATACTAGCCATATGTGTATCATTCGAAGCATTGAGCTTATAGATTTGTCATTATATGTGTGCATGAGTTATGTGATGCAAACATGAGAATTATGGCGGGGGGTTACATTTTTGGTTTTAGAGCTGTTGTTCTTGGTAAACATGGGAATTGGCTAGGATAGCTCCCTTAGACCTCTACCTTGGTGGTAAAAGATGATTTGTGATGGTTGTTATGTATACACATATGTGATTTGTTATTGTGGATATATGAGATTTATGGATTATGTGTATGCACTGTTTGGTTATTTTGGAGTGGCGAATCATTGTGGAATCGAAAGATATAATGGTTCATCTAAGAATTTGATGTGTAAACCTAGAGGTGGAGGAAATCAGACCCATCATTTGATAACGGAGGAAAATGATTTCCAAGGTATGTGATAGTATGATTCTAGGTTTCATGTTAAACCTATATGTTAGGTTAAAAACCTTAGTCTGTATGATATCACCTACTAGTGATGTTGTACTAGACTTGTGTGTTTCAGGGCCCTAAGACCTAGGGGACCAGTGTCTCTTATGCTGGCCGAGATATTTGAACTTATGTTGTAGTTGAGAATACTCCATAGAATTGAGGGAAGTGATTTCTCAGTTCAACTGAGGCTAAGACTTTCAGAGTTGAGTTGTGATCCAAGGATCAGACTCAATAGCTGTGCTGAATTTTAGGAATTAGATTTGACCTGGATAGTCTATGGTAGAGTATAACTATGAGGACGTTTGGAGTATGGGCTCTTAATGATTTGTTGGTTATGGCACAGATTGTGAGTATGGTCAGGTGTAGTGGGACATTCCTACGAGACTCCTATTAAATCACCTTGACATTGTGAAAGCAAGGATGAGGAGAAAGACCTCAGAGTGTGCAGCGGAAGTGGGGTAATATGATGTGTTTAAGAACTCTACTGAGCAAATGCTTGAGGCAATGAGTATGATATGTTTAAGATTTGTGTTGGGCAGAAGCTCGAGTTTACAGAAAGTACAATGTGTTAGTTATGGCTTCGGGAAGTAAAACTTTGAAGTCCAGATTATTCTGTGAGAAGGAGTCTTGAAGGATCCCAGTTGTGAAAAGAATTTATGGTGTTGATGGTTAAATTATTAAGATGCCTAGTTCCAGCTTGTTGTGATTTTGAATTGTGGGTCCATCTTCCCTTTTGGGTCAGATCAGGTTGATCTGGCTGGAGGACCATGCCTTCGGGGCGGTAGAGATACAGGAGATCGACTATTTATGAGCCAAAAGGCTATTTGTTAGACTATTTTCCCGTTTGGGCCATATTGGGTTGATCTGGCAGGAGGACCATGCCTTCAGGGTGGTAGAGATACGGGAGATCGACTATTTATGTTCCAAAAGGCTATTTGTGAGTCTATTTTCCCGTTTGGGCCTGATCAGGTTGGTCTAGCAGGAGGACCTTGCCTTCGGGGCGGTGGAGATACGGGGGACTAGTTATTTGTTAGTCTTTTACCTGCGGCTTATCGGGGGATTTCAATGAGAAGATCGTTCCGTTGGGGCTGTAGTTTACAGGGGATTGACTATTTGTGGAAGTTGAAAGGCTTTTTGTGAGCCGTAAGGCAATTTATTGAAGCCGAAAGGCTATGTGTAAACTTCACCACGCCAATAGTCTCTGAGTCGCTAATTACGGATCGGGTAAGACTGCGTGCCTTCTCGGTGATAAAAGGGGATGAGGGTGGGGTGTGACAATTGTAAATAAGCTGGGATTGGAGTGTGGTTGTATAACAGAACAGAGCTAGTTCTGGTGATGGTAAATTCAACTTTATGATCGGGGTTTCTCATTTGTGGGGGCACTTTCCTCGATATGGCCAACAAGGCTAGCCACCAGGCGGGTTGCACCGGTATTGACCTAAGGCCAAAAGGCGGTGCGTAAAATTAGAGCCTGCAGTGGGTGTTCATTGTGGAAGTTGATATTCTTTGTGAGTAACAATCCCAGCCACCCTTCGGGGTCTAACCTTCATGCGGTTGGTACCGACGGAGCCTCCTAGGGTGTGACAGATATTCCTTGTGAGTAGCACTCCTAGCCACCCTTCGGGGTCGAACCTCCATGTGGTCGCTGTCGGTGAAGCCTCCTGGGGTGTGATAATAAAAGAAGCACTTATGTAAAGGGTATACATCGGTGATTATAGATGTTATTGTACTATGACCGTGAGAGCTATCACATTGAGCATAGCGATTATAGCGAAAGCTGGCATTGTGAATACATTGAGATTGTAGTGAAAGCTGACGCATAGTGTATACAGCTGTGAGTGTTATCGTATATGGTGTGAGCCACACATCTGCATTGAGATCACAGCGAAAGCTAACTCATAGTGTATATAGCCATGGGTGATGTCATCTTGTGACAATCATCACGCATGGGTGTTCGTGTAAGGGTGATGCCGTGAAAGTTGATACGGAGATGTGATATAGTTGTAACATCGTGAAAGTTGATACGGCAATGTGATATGTGTGCAAACGGTGAAAGCTGAGGTAATTTTGTAACCGGTGAAAGCTGAAGTGGATGTAAATACAGCGCAAGCTATCGTTAATGTGGTATAGTAGAGGATGTCGTCTGATATGGTGAACTCTTGGTGTTTATGTTACTCCCTGAAGGGGGGTAACTTGATTGAGTTAAGCATAGTGGTGGCTTATGCAACCCAACTACTGAGATGTTATGGCTCTTGATCTATAGCCTCTGGATATTGTGGTTATATGATGATAGTTTTGTAGCAATCGTACTTGGAGGCGATTGTATTTGATTGAGAATTGTGTGGTGATTATGAGAATTCTGAGTATTGGTATGAGAAACCGAGCATGACATATTAGGTTGTGTAAGGTTCTTATGAGAATCAGATTTGTGGCACACCATTTTTGTCAGTGGTCTAAAAGGGAATGCCCCAATGTGAAATGAATTGTGAAACGGAAGCCATCGTGAAGGGCATCCAAGGTTGATGTTTAAGTGGTATAAAAAATTTTGAGGACGAAATTTATTAAACGGGGGGAGAAATGTAACACTCGAAAATTCGATTAAGGAATTTTGACTCCAAAAGTGAGTGTGATTATTATTAATCCGATACTTTTAGAGAATGTGGTATATGATATGACTTGTATGTGTTGTGATTCGTACCCAAACCCTGTATTTTAGTTCAATGATGGATTAACATCTAAATTTGACAAAATAAGGGGGAGGGCATGTGTATGGTGAGATAGAATGAAAAGGATGTGTTTGGTGGTGATTCAGTGTGAATTGCCGTAATCAGGGGCAAAACGGTAAAATTACCGACCAATTGATCAGTTACCGAAGAGGAAACTCATTGGTAACTTCAAGATCAATGGTTAGGATTGATTTGTTATGTGATTAAAAGGGTGGAATCCCATATAGTGTGCCTATATGAGCTCATGGTTGGTGTGATAAGATTGTGACAAGTGTCACAATATAAACCACAGGATCTTGGTTAAAAGTTCAACTCATTCTCTTCTCTCTTTTTTTTCATAAGTCAGCCAAAGGGGGCCTAATTGCCTAAAAACTCAGTACTCTCTTCATCATCTTCATCTCTCTCCAAAGCCTCCATTTTAGTGAGCTCATAGAGGAAAGAGAAAGGGAAAAGGTGAGCTTTTGGTTAGTTTATTGTCCTATATTGCTTAAGCACTCTTCTTTAATATTGTTCATAGTGATGAGAGCTTCATTGCTATGGTTTTAGATTTGTGAAAGGAGGTGTTTGATGGCTTGAAGAAATTTGGAAAGATGAAGAATCAAGGAATTGGTTTAGGAAAGAAGAAAAGGTAAGTATTTAAAGCCTTTTGATCCAAGTTTGTGATTTGTGGATGAGCTTTGTTAATTTTGAATTTTGCCCTGACTTTCATGTGATTTTGGATTGGAGGAATTGACTTGTGTATTTTGGTGCAACTGATGTCATATTGTGTTTTGTGGTTATTGGAATTGATTTAGGAACTTGAGATGGAAAGTTGTGCAATGTTGAGTTGAAATGTGATATTGAGTGACATGTTGTAATTCATTATGAAACATGTCAAATTAATGTGAATTTGATTGATTTGGTGTTTCCAATGGTTTCCTTGTGAAAATTCATGTGGGAATGGTATTTGGTTTCAAATTAGGAACTATTGGAAGCCAATTGACAAAATCTAGAAAATCTGGACAATTGTCTAAGTCTGGAATGTTGTGCAAGTGACTAACTTGGAATGGTATTTTGACCTAGATAATGGTGTTGAAATGTTGTGATTTTTTTTGGATTTTGGTACACATTGCAAGCTTTCTATCCATATAAAGATTGAGTCATTCTGAGTTCTGTGCATAAAGTTACAAGTGTTTGGAAATCAGTTAAGAGTCAGGGTCATAGGTTGGCCGCGACCCATAAAGTTAGCCGCGACCCAAAACCTTCTGATCATGGGTTGACTATGGCCCATGAGGGGCTAGTCACGGCCCAATACTTGCTGACCTTCTTTTGGTAGTGGTCTATGGTGGCTGGCCGCAACCAAAAAGTTTACCATTGAAAATCACCACTTTGAGCTTTCGGGGAGGGTCTTTTGTGCAATCTCTCCCCAACCCTTTAAGCTTATATTTAGACTTTGATTAGCCACCTAAAGGTCATGAATGATAACCAACTTTAAGTGATATGAAAGTAAGGTTTTGGTATAGAGAATAACCCTATGTCCTTGCTTTGGTTATAGGGTTGGACATTTATCTGATCATGAGTAAGCGGTGCTGGAGCATACGTGGAAAGACTAAGGGTAGGGAACTTCCCTCTCCTGCATGTATATGATATATGTGTTGGTATTGATGCATGTCATTGATTTGCTTGGTTATGTGAAACATGTATAAATGATTTGAAGCTATGTTTCAATTTATTCTATGGTCATATGTATGTTGTTCGAAGCATTAAGCTTATAGATTTGTCATTGTGTGTGAGCATGAGTTATGCAAGAATGTCATACAATAAACATCTATCTTGCTTGCATATTGGTAATGTTTACCTATTGAGATTCTCTAGAATCTCACCCTCCCCTAACCATGTAGACAGGGTAGTGGATCGAGGATGGAGCAGGCACCAAGAGCGATGAGGACTTCTTCGAGTTGTCATTCTAGGTGTCAGTTATTATTGTTAGAAGTATTATGTATTTGGATCTATATATGTTTAAATGGATGAGTATCTAATTTCGTATTTGGAAACGACTTTATGTAATCCCCGTTTGGGAATTTATATTAGGTGCTTGTGCCCTGTAAGGCTTTGATTAATGTATGGAACCCGGGATGGCTGGGAATTACATTGCGTGCTCTGATATATTTAAATGTGATTTATCTTCGTGTAGTAATTTTATTCAAAATGTGAATGTGATACCAGATTGTTTTGATTTCAAAAGGTATTTGTTGAAAACCCCGTCGGGTATATAGGTTTGTAAAAATGTTATTTGATTGTTATTGGTCTCTATTTCACATTAATTGCGCAATCTGAATATTAATTATAGCAGGGGGTTACAGGAAGAAATCAAAAGTTGCTTTAATAAAACTGCTTTAATAAAGGTACTTTAATAAAGCTAGTTTTTGATACGGAGTCACTATGTTTTGCAACACATGTCATGCTTTTGCCTAAATAGTGCCATGTGTTTTGGTGGGTGCTCGAAGAGTGTTATATTTTCCCTGTGCGTCATGATTTCGCCACATATATGCCTGGTGTCCTAGACAACTGACAGCAAGCTGATGTCTCTTCAAAAACGTAGGGTACATACACCTACCCTAAAAATGCCATGTGCGCACCTACACTGGCATATTTTATCTGACTAATTAGTCACATGTCTCTATCTTTAAAAATGCACCACATATAAGTCTATGTGGCATAAGATGGCACCACATACCTCAAAAACTACCGCGTGTGAGCTTGTGTGTCTTATGGGACACCAAGTGTACATAGATACCGATAACTTTCATCCGACATCATGCACACATGGCTACTTCTCATTGTGCTAATTTAAAAGCTTCTTCATACATGTAGGACTCAAATGGCACCACACATGCCTCTGGGTGCCACCAAAATTGCACTAAGTATGTCAAAGTGCCCACACACTAGTATCTTTGATCTGACTACTTATACGTACTAAGCCTCATATAATATGGAGACTCATTGTTAACCCAAAGGTCTAAATCATATAGTCCTCTTAACTCCTTCTATCTTTGGGACTCTTACCAAACTGGGCTTAGTAGTCTTCTTGGCTTAGGCTTATTCTTAGGCTTCTAGGCTTAAAATCTAGGATATTACACCCTTGGCATCCCTTCTATAGACATTTCTCAGCTTGAGCTACTAAAAGAAAATTTAGTTCAGTATCTACACTGACATCTTTCTATGAATTAGGATATATGATCCTCTTATTCCCACAGTCAGTAATCATTATTCACCGTCAACCAGTCAAAGCATAGTATAACCTTGAGTTTGTGGAGGGAAAATAGATCAAATCTATCAAAGAATCATATCCCTCTACATTCACCATACAATTCAAATAGGCATATGCTATAATAGTTCTGACACCTATAGGTGTCAACTCAACCAAATCATATGGCAAGTTATGAATACTCAACCCTAAGCGCTTAACACAATCATATGCAATAAAGGAATGACTGGCACCCAAATCAAATAATGCTTGCAATATGTTACCATTAAGGAGGATTGTGTCTTGGATTTTCTCAGGAGATTTTATGCCTCCGCATAAGTCATTGAAAAGACTCTGCCTTGGTTTGTAGGTCAAGGCTCTACTGGATGGTCGTTGCTTGCAATCATTGGCATAATGGCCCACCTTTTGGTAAGCATAGCTGATTATTTGACTTCTAGGAAAGGGTCTGCCAGTATGCAACTTACCAAACTGAGGGCATGGTCAGGACATTTAGGGTCCTTGGTAACCACAATTCTTAGCCCGATAGAACCTCTTATTACTTCCTTTGGGTAGGAACCCTTGGCCTTTGCATTTCTGAGAGGAACTCCAATGGCTTGGTCTACCACAGTTAATAGCTTTCTTAGTGTAAGATAGAATCATCATATTGCTTTGGTGATTTGGCAAACCTCTACACCTAGTTGTACTCAGTAAATTGTCTGGAGACTAGCTTCTCCTTCATTTCAGGCTTAAGCTCTCTCACAAGCATATCGGAACTACAACCCTTATCATCTGTTTCTTAAGGTAAGAAGTATACCAAGACAGATAGATGAATGTAGACAGATATTCATTAAAAGGTTCTTGGCTATCCTCCTGCGGTGTCAGAAATTCTGACACTTTCTCAATCTTTAAATACTATAGGAAGTATTTTTCATCAAATTTATATTGGAATAATTCCTAGGTAATAGGAATATTCTTGTCCTATAGGATCATCTCAGTGTTCTTCTACCATCTATCTGCATCACTCTCTAATTTGTAAATGGCCAATTGTACTTGTATCTCAGTAGGGCACTCCATCACCCAGAAGATACTCTCTAATTTGACTAACCAATCAAACTGGGGGTCAAACCACCCCTTAAACACTAGAGCCTAATGTTGGGAAAACCTCATGATTCGGTGCTTTAGACTCTCTACATCTCTAGCTGGTCTATCTTATGGTCCTTGGTTCTGTTTGGCTGTTGTTGTCTTTGCTCTTGCTCGATATCATTGTTTCTTCTTTCCCTATTCTTGTTTTTTCTATCCTACAATTCTTGGAGCTCTTCACAAAGTCCATGTATCATGGCCTACTACTGAGTCGGCATGCCTAAGATCTGTTGTGTTAGATTAGGTCTCTCATCATTATCCGGTCCTACCTCCCTCCCCATAACTCTACTATGACTTCTTTTCACTATTTAAGAGAAGGATTAAGGGTAAATTCTCACATTTAAATTCTGGCACAAAATAGTAATATATACATTCACATAGTCTTATTGTTGGAAATTGTGCCCTAAGGGCCAATCATTGTACTTTAAACATTATTATTTTAATGAAATTTCTCCATTCTGTTATCATATTATTTGCATGTTAACTGTGATAATTGTATCCTTGGATAATTTATAAAGATTGTCCTAAAATGTCCCTGGTCGGTCATCTATGTGGGAGCAGAGATGAAACAAGATCAGTATGACATTGATAAGATTTGGAGATACGAATCAAAGTCTTAGGCACTTGTAAGAGTACATGGTGCTGGGCCGACCCACTATGAGAAAGCTACATGGATCAAGTCATAAGCTTTTCTCATGTATAACCACGTAACAATGCCCTTAGACCTGAGGTCATCATGGATTCCTACCTGAGAGTTGCTAAGCTTTGAACTAGTCAAAAGTCACTTTTGACCGGGTGTTGATAAAGGCTACAATCGGGCTTGGTGGTTTTTCATGTAGAGGAATATGAATGATCAAGATGGAATTTGTCCCTCACATTAGTAGATATATATTAATGGGCCCCTCGATGAGTGAGTCTGAGAAATGTATGGCCATACTATGATGAAAGGAGTTTTTGTCTCTGTTATCAGGCTACTCAGGAATCGAGAAAGTAATAGTCAGGAACAAAAGGATGACATTTTCCATGCCTTATCCTTGATCGATATATCGTGTGACAAAAGGGACGTGACATGGTTGTATGACAGGTTGCATCGTGATAACGATCCTCACATGAATTGGGTAGTCGTAATGTCTTGCTAGAGGCCACTTGCGACTTTTGGATTAGTGTAGTTATTGGCCCACTGCCAACTTCATATGGGCCTATAGGGTCGCACACAAGAATGGCCCAACACGAGATAATGTTTGATTTAGGGTGGATGAATTTTATATTTATATATATATATAATATAAAATTCATTAATAATATTATATAGATATATATATATATTCGAAATATATATCTTATATATATATATTATATTATATTATTATATTTAATAATATTATATAGATATATATATTTTCGAAATATATTATATATATGTATATATATATTATATGATATTATTATATTGTGTTGGTTTTAAATTTAATTTATTAAGATATATTAAATTTAATAAATAACATGATAGAGATATAGTATCTCAGATTTAATTTATGAAGATAAATTAAATCTAAATGGCTCTTTATTTAGATTAAATAAATAGGTTAAATTAAAACTGTTGGACAGATTTAATTTAAACTGAATTTATTTAATTAGCTCATCAAGATAATTAATTGTTAATTAATTTTGAAATTAATGATAATTAATTTTGAAATTTGAAAATAACCCTCATGGGTTATAAACTTGATGGAGCTGATAGACTCCATGTACATCAGAATTGAGAGCCGCAAGTTAAACCCTTGGAGACATTAGAGGCGTTAACAAGTAGTCTCGGTTGGAGAGCATTCGTGTGGATATCGGTAGAGGGAGCGAACCTGACGTGTTGGCTCCTAGAGATCGTGAAAACTCTGAATCATCAAAAAGGAATGAATCCTTCCAACTTGGTTTAAACGTCATTGATAGATCCTTGATTAGGATCGGTGAAAATTTTTTAAATTCTTCCGCTGTGCTTACCGATCCTACACTTATTACATGGGAACTAGCAGTTATTTACAATCTAAGTACTGGGAAAGCTGTTAATAGTATACAACCTCAACGCATATAATCTAGTACATATTCATTCATGTGTTTGATAAAAGTTCATAATTCAAAAGGGCCATACTCTATCAATTCATTTTTCTTTTTGGCCTAGAAAGCAATATTAGGAAAGAAACATAGTGTGGTATGAATCCAATATCACTGGGCATTGGCAGCTCAAATACGTCTTGATCCTAGAATAGTGTATCCACCTTGTCCAGGAATGCTAGATGATGGGCCCACATAGAAGCTTGGTCATCACTAGTTCTTTGGTGTAGCTCTTCTATGTATTCCTACAATGTAAGGTCAGGATCTGGATCATATTCTAATTCGGGATTAATTAGAACTCTAGAACTAGCAGCAAAATATGAGCTTATGCTACTTCATCTGTTTCTAGGTTCTCATTATCACCAGTGGAAGATTCACCACTGGGACTAGGCCCCAAAGTTATCATCACTAGAGCTTGGACTCTCTTTCTCGGGGTAAGCATCATCATTGCCCCTGCCTCTTCCTCAAAACATGATTATATGCCTTTCCTCTGGAGGATGATTGATTGATGGGGGTCATCTACTACTTTAGTATCTTCTATCACTCATAGTTCCTAATCATAATATTACTATCAAAGAATCAATATGCTATTCACATATGTAGAGAACACTAGCCTATTTCCAGAAACCTCAGCTCTAATACCAACAAGTGTAATCCCCTTACTCTTAACATATTTTAATGAGTCTTTATTAAAAAATGTATAGAGACCACTAAGTCTAGTTTCAATTACACCTTTAGTTGATTTTTATTAAAAATTTTAAACTTCTAAAGTGATTTCTTAGTGGCTCCTACTTATCTGTAACTCATTAGTTTTTAACTTCATTTATAATTAGTATCATATTTGCTTCTATGCTTATAAACACATAGTTGTTCGTTAGCTAATAGTGATTGTCATAAAATTGCCCAATTTTAGGTTGGTTATAGTATCATGGGAACATATCGAGTTACTATGTACTAATACCGTTAATACGATCATGTCTTTACACTATATACGTTACACATAATACTAAGTCAACTAAAATGCTTTATGTCTTAGTAAAATCAATACATAGATAACAAACAGGAAAACTTAGTTCCTTTATCTTCGCCTTTTCACTTGTTAGCACTTACCTCTTTGCCTTTTGAGCCATTTTCCTTCACTGTATATTTAATATAGGAAAGGATGAGATTCATGAGAATCTTAGTAGTAACAAAAATCATTCATATAAAATGAACATCCATAAAGCATGCTAAAACAATCATCATATAATAGCAATCAACACGTACATCATTTAGAGATCAAGATGCAGCACAACAAACACTAAACACATTACTACAACGGTTAGTAAAACAGGTATTACAGCCGAAGGCCTTTGCCTCATACAAGATGCATATCAAGACTTACTACCATTACAGTCTTATAGCCCAGGGTCTCTGCCACATGCAAACTTACATTCTCAGATCTTACTGCCTTGGGCCTTTTCCCATCATATTTTGAATGCATATCCAGAACTCACTAGTCCAGTATCATAGCCATATATTGGTAAAAACATTCATGTAAAACAATACAGAATATATAAGAGAAAGAGTTATTACCTGGTCGCCTTTCCCATTCTTTACTTCTATCAATAAACTTCTTGTTTGGCTCAAGCAAATTCTAAATCCTATGATTTAGAATTCATGAATAGATGGGTCATTATCTATTCCAATTCTATTAACATAATAAAGATTATGTTATTCTTTGACTATAACTTCCCAAAATGTATTCACCAAATTCATTGTACTTTGTGGCATTTAATGGAATAGAATGGTGGATTATGGTGCTTGGAGAATGACCAAACATTTCAATTAGTGGTCACACATGACATGATTGAGTTTAAACACAAAAAAAGTAGCTTTTGTTCCTTTAAAGGCTTAATGTTGAAGCCAAAACTGAAGCATAAAAGAGCGCAAATATTGGCCCAATAAATATGACAAGTTTTGGCTAAAACAAGAAAGAAAGGAAGAAGCCACAATTTAATTCAAAAATTGGCAAAAATCTAAGGGAAAATTTGTCAACTGCCTAAATAAAAATTAAAAGCCCATATTTTCCCTTGAATTTGTGCTCTTGGAGGCCCAAAAAGGAGGAGGAAAGAAGGAAAGCAATATACTTGGTAAAGCATTAATCAAGAACGAGCAAATTGGACCACGTAAAAAAAAGGTGGAAAGGTCAAAAGGGAGAATATATGATCAATTATCAATTAAATAATTTATACAAGGATGTGGATGATGATAACTCAAAGGTTCATTTATCTTTTCCAAATGGTCATAACCTACGCCTAAAATAGAATAGGAAGAAGGCTCATTCAACCATGTACTATTCAGCAATACAACCCTCTGGTCGATATCTATTTTTCACATACCCTTCTAAAACTTTCTAAAATTGCTCATTTGGGTACATCTGTCTCAAGTATACTGGATTCCAAAATTAAACCTCTTTAACCAAGTGTACAGTTAGGTGGACCATAATGTCAGAAAATGAAGGTAGACAATACATCTCAAGTTCACACATAACACAAACAATTAGCATTTACAAATGTCGCAACATGGTTAAATCAATCACTTTGCTAAAGATCAAATTGAAAACCATGCAGAGTTTAGTGATGGTCTTTCTTACATTTTTTGGTAAAATGGACCATATATTTGTTAGGATCGACAGGCACAGTGGAAGAATTTTAAAAATTTTACCGATCCTAATCGAGGATCTATCAACGATGTTTAAATTGGGTTAGAAAGAACTCATACCTTATCAACTTAGGGTTTTCACGATCTCTAGGAGCCACCACGTTAGGTCCGCTCCCTCTACTGGTATCCACATGAATGCTCTCCAACCGAGACTGCATTCTAGTGCCTCCCATATTTTTGGGGTTTCTCTTGCGGCTCAGAATTCTCATGCGCGTATGAGTATATATTCTCTATCAAGTTTATAACCTATGAGGGCTATATTCAAATTTCAAAATTAATCATCATTAATTTCAAAACTAATCAACAATTAATTATCTTGATGAGCTAATTAAATAAATTTAGTTTAAATTAAATCTGTCCAACAGTTTTTAATTTAACCTATTTATTTAATCCAAATAAAGAGCCATTAGATTTAATTTATCTTCATAAATTAAATCTGAGATACTATATCTCTATCATGTTAGTTATTAAATTTAATATATCTTAATAAATTAAATTTAAAACTAACACAATATAATAATATCATATAATATATACATATATATATAATATATAAGATATGTATTTCAAAAATATATATCTATATAATATTATTAACGAATTTTATATTATATATATAATTCGTCCACCCTAAATTAAACATTATCTCGTGTTAGGCTATTCTTGTGTGTGACCCTGTAAGCCCATATGAAGTTGGTAGTGGGCCAATAACTGTACTAACCCAAAAGTCGCAAGCGGCCTCTAGCAAGACATTACGACTACCCAATTCAAATGAGGATCGTTATCATGATGCAACTTGTCATACAACCATGTCACGTCCCTTTTGTCACACGATATATCAGTCAAGGATGAGGCATGGATAATATCATCCTCTTATTCCTGACTATTACTTTCTTGATTCCTGAGTAGTCTGACAATAGAAATGGAAACTCCTTTCCATTGTAGTATGGCCATACATTTCTCAGACTTACTCATCGAGGGGCCCAGTAATATCTCTCTACTAATGTGACGGACAAATTCTATCTTATATCATTCATATTCCTTTGCATGAAAAACCACCAAGCCCGATCATAGCCTTTATCATCACCCGGTCAAAAGTGACTTTTGGCTAGTTTAAAGCTTAACAAGTTTCATGTAGGAATCCATGATAACCTTAGGTCTATGGTCATTGTTGTAACCCCCTTCCGTAATTATATCCGAAATACGCGATTTAAAGTGAAATAGAGACCAATAAGAAAGAAAACTATTCCAAAATCCCATCTTCATGATAGGTTTTTCACAAATACATTTTGAAATCTAATTGAACTGGTCTCATATTCACATATCGAATATAACTACTCTGCAAGGATAAATCACATTCGTATAACTATCAGAGTGCACAATATAAATTTCCGGCAAACCCGGATTTCTTACATTAATACAAGCTTACAAGGCACTTTCGCCCTTTACAATTTTCCAAATAGGGGATTACACAAATTCTCATCCCAATTAACCGAATATACATTCGAAACATGTACAATATCCAAATATACATAATCCCAACCATAATGATAACCAACTACTAAATTGACAACCCAAAGTTGTCTTCGCCGCTCTTGGTTGCTTGCTGCATCCTCGATCCACCTACCCTGTCTAAAATGTTGGTAGGGGAGGGTGAGATTCGAGAGAATCTCAGTAGGAAACAGATACCTATATGCATGTATGATATGTGTTTAATGCATGACATGCTTGCAATACATAACTCATGTTCACACAATGACATATCTGCGTGCTCAATGTTTCAACAACATACTCATGGCCATAGCATAACTAGAAACAGAGCTACAATCATTCATACATGTTTCACATAATCCAGCAAAGCAATACATGCATCAATACACAAACACAAATATCAAAGCATGCAAGAGCGGTAAGTTCCCTACACTCTTCTTTCCACGTATGCTCCAGCTCCGCTTACTCGCGATCCAAATGAATACTGAACCCTATAAACCAAATCAAGGATATAGGGTCAATTTCAATTCCAAATCCTTACTTTTATATCACTTAAAGTTCGTTACCATTCACACCCTTTAGGTGGCTAAAATAAGCTCAACGAAAGCCTAAAGGATTGGGACGTACTAGGTTGGAAATCACCTTTCAAAGTCTCAAAATGCTGAAAATTGGGTTCTGGCTACAGCCAAGAATTCTCTGGCTACAGCCAAAAATGGTCAAAAATGTCACAGAAACATTTTGGGTGCAGCCAAGAATTTCTGGCTGCGGCCAGGACACACACAGAAAGTTTTGCGCTGGAGCCAGAATTTTGGCTGCAGCCAAGGAAACTTCAAAAATTCATAACTTGCTCTAGAAAACTTGAAACAAGGTGATTCCAAAGCCCATTGAAAGATATTCAAGTCCCCTTTATGGGAAAAATATGTCTCATTACCAGAAATCACCACATAAATCCAGATTTACACAAAATACAACATTTCTCCAAAACAGAATCCAGTTTCGTCCTCAAACTTTGGGCAAACATAAATCCCAGTTCACAAAACGAAATGGCACAATTTATATGTCCATTTTGAAGCTTAAGATGTGAACTTCAAGTCTGGAAAGTTTCATAATTTTTAGAGACCATTTGCCCATTTAAAACGCTCACACAAACTGACTGCCCAGAACAGAACCTCAAAAGACAGAATTCCAGTTTTTGCAATTTGGCTTCCAATGGTTTCATTTTCATATCAACCATCATTCTCACACAAAATTTCACAAGGAATCCATTGGAAATACCAAATCAACCAAATTCACATTATATTGACATGTTTTACCAACATTCACACATGTCATCACAAATCACAACACAAATACCACATTGCCATTCTTTTCATTCCAAGTTCTCATACCAATTCCAATGGCTCTATAACACAACAATACACCAATTGCCACTCAAACACAAGGCCATTCATGCAATTCAAAAATCACACAAAATCAGGGCAAAATTCGAAATTCACAATACTCAACCATAAGGCTTCAAATACTCACCTCTTCCTCTTTCCCAAACCAATTTCTTGATTCTCCATCTTTCCAAATTTCCTCAAGCCATCAAACACCTCCAATCAAGAATCTAAAACCATAGAGATGAAGCCCTCATCACTATGAACAACTTTATAGAAAGGTGTTTTAGCAATAGAGGACAAGAAACAAGGCAAATCTTACCTTTTTCTTTTCTCTTTCCACCTTGAAGCATGGCGCCATGGAGAACAAGAGAGAGAGATGAGATGATGAAATGAAGATGATGAAGAGAGAATCAGTTTTTTGGGAGCCAAAACTATCCACATAAAGAGAGGAAAGAGGGAAAATGAGTTGAAATCCTTGACCAAATCCAAGGGCTCAAATTGTGACACTTGTCACACCCTTAATCCATCTCTATGAGTTCACATAAACCCACACACATGGGATTCCACCCACTTAATCTCTACACAAATCAATCTCAACCATTGATCTTGAAGTTACCAATGAGTTTCCTCTTCGGTAACTGACCAATTGGTCGGTAACTTTACCGTTTTGCCCCTGATTTCGGTAATTCGGTAATTCTCATTGAATCACCACCAAACACTTCATATCGTTTCATTTAGCCACAATATGCGCCTTCCCTCTATTTTAAGTCAATTTAGATGTTAATCCATAATTGAGCTTAAATACAGGGTTTTGGCACTGCTCACAGCACATACGAATCACATCGGGTACTAACTCACACCATAATCTCCAAAAGGGTTCATTTATCACTAATGACATCCACTTTTGGAGTCAATATCTCTTAATCATAATTTAGGATCTTGCTAAACCATGGCTTAGCAGTCCACTAATCTCAGGCTTATTCTCTAGCCTCGAATCTCAGAATTCGGGGTATTACAATTGTGATGTGGTTATACATGAGAAAAGCTTATGACTTGATCCATGTAGCTTTCTCATAGTGGGTCGATCCAGCACCTTGTACTCTTAAAAGTGCCTAAGACTTTGATTGATATCTCCATATCTTATCAAAGTCATACTCGTCTTATTTCATCTCTGCTCCCGTATAGATGAACAACCAGGGACATTTTAGGACAATCTTCATGAATTATCCAAGGATACAATTATCACTTTTAACATATAAATAATATGATAACAGAATAGAGAAATTTCATTAAAATAATAATGTTCAAAGTACAATGATTGGCCCTTAGGGCACAATTTCCAACAATACCAACGGGTAAAAAGTTCTACATGAGCACATGATAGTCATGAGGTTTAAGATTCTTTAACTTCAACTCTTTCACCGATATAAGGTTCTAGATATTTGAAGAGTACCCCTCTAGAACTTTAATTCCTTGTAGAAACTCGCAACACAATTTTTCCTATTTCCTTGATAGAGTATAAACCACTGGAGTAGATAAGTACGGTGCCCTTTCTCAACCAGTGCCAACTCTTCTCCTATTACCAAATTCATCAAATCCAACCTCACATTGATACCATCCTTGCGTACTCAGCAACGTGCTAATTAGACTAGCATATATATTTTTTCAATTTGCATCACATCAAGAAAATGCCTAACATTTAAGGACTTCCAATATGGAAGTTTAAAGAAAATAGACTTCCTCTTCTAACTACTTGTCTCAATTTGATTTGCATAATGCTTGCCAAAATTGTTATCCAGCTCTTTCACCTTGTCAAAAACTTGAGCACCGATCAACATCTTTGGTGGGCCACATTCTTATGAGTCACTATTGAAAGCTTTTTTACACTTCCTCTAATGATGTTTTAATGTTAAGAATCTTCGATATCCCATATAGACATTTTTCTTACAATTATCTAGTCACACTGAATGAGTGTCATCTTCACATATTGTACATGCATAATATCCTTTGACGCTTATCTGTACAAATTACCATTAGATGGAAAATCATTAATTATGCCACATAACATGGCTTTCAAATTGAAACTTTATTCCATGTACCCATTATACATATTGATGTCATCTTCCTAAAGTAGCTTCAGGTTATCAATTAAAGTAACCAAGTATACATATATATCATTCCCAGGCTACCTTGACCTATAAATTAGCAATGATAGCATAATAAACTTACGTTTCATGATCAAGTACAGAGGAAGGTTATAAATCATCAATGTCACCGGCCACATGCTATGTGTACTATATTGAACACTATGCAGATTGATTCCATAAGTTGATAGTGTAAGGTGTGGGTTCCTTACTTCATTCACAAAGTTAGGGTACTCATGATCAATTTTTTCCATTGGGGGCCATCTGCAGGGTGTCTAAGCTTTGTGTCTTCAATTATTTCATCTGTATGCCATGTCAACTACTTAAAGATATCTATATGACTGCACAGATGCTTGAATCTCGGAATAATGGGAAAATACCATGGGACCTTCAAGGGACTTTTTCCTTTCTTCTTCCTATATCAAGATGCATTGCATTTATGGCACTCCTATAATGTTGCATTCTGATTAGGAAATAATATTGTTAGGGCATGCATGTATCTTCTCATATCCCATACCAGTTGATGTGCAAAGAATTCTCTTTGTCTAGTATGTCTTCATAGGAAGTACATTTTCTTCTGGAAGCATATTTTGCAAAAGTTCAAGCAGTGTGATAAAACTCGAATCACTCAACCCATAGCATGCTTTAAAGTTGTTTAATATCAAACCTGCTAGCAATCTTGTGTATTTTGTACAACCGACATATGAGGGTTTCTTTGTATCACCTTTCTACTTGTCAAATTCTTTAGGACAGTGATGAAGTACCTCTTCGTCCATATTTAGCAATTCTTCAAGACCATCATCTTCATCACACATGCTTCAGTCAAACTCATTCAAAGCACTACCGTGGTATGCACCTTCTCACTATAGGGGCCATTTGTCTCACCATGCCTTGTCAATCGTATATATGTTTGATCAATCCCATGCACACTAAATGATCTAGTAAATGAAGTAAAATAATTAGCTTTCCATACCAACAAGATAAGTAGGGACACAAGATTTTGTTAGGATCTTTTGTATGCTCACTTGCAAATCTAATATACTCTTTCACCCCATTTATATATTCCCTTGAACACCAATCAGATGGCATCCCTTTTTGATCCATCTATACCTTCAACCTATTTTAAAAAAAAGTAGTTAGTTGCTAAAATATTGCATTTACTAATTACTTTTATCTTCTTTGATTTATTTTAAAATAAAATCAGCAACATAACGTCTTATAAGAACTAAGGGTGGGGTTTGCATTAGTCATAAACATATTACCTCAATCCTATTTGTCTTAATAATTCAATTGAAAAAAATCTATGTTTTAAAATTTTATTAGGCAGAAAGATCTGAATTCAAGTATCAGTTTCTGTGTACTAACTCCTTCAAAGTAACTTTCTATGTATAAAAATATATCAAATTCCTTTTGCTGATAAAATTTTTAAATAGGAGCTTTTCAACATATTTTCATATTTTGTCTTCCAAACCTATAATTTTAATCCTAAACTATCTCTATTTTTTATACATATTAAACAGTTTTTTCAAACAAAATTAATATAATGAATGTAAATGATTAAAATGACACATTTAATATATAAATAATAGGCATAACTAATAGCTGATGAACGTGTGGGGTGTCAATTTTAGGAACTTGGTAAAGAAAAAGCTGGCGCAAGGGAATCTTAAAAAAGGCACCAGTTTTCTTTTATTATATCCCCACTCAAGGCCCCACCTCAATAAACACCCTCATTGTTTAATTCATGGTTATACCACAAGAATATACTATTCACTGTCTTCTTTTGTTCAATTGAAAAGGAGGAGTCAAAGAGGAAAAGTGTAACATCACGAATTTCAGTCACCGAAATTCCTTATTTTAAAGGGAATAAAATAGTGAATTTCCGTGTACTTCAAATGCCCAAATAGTGACCACATGAAATCAAGCCAATATAACACATAAAAGTTTAATTTGTATCTTCTTAAAGGCCCAATATTGAAGCCCAAAACATAGAGATTGCAAGAGCATAATTTTGGGCCTAATTAATAGTGATTTTTGGCCCAATACAAAGGGAAAGAAGAAAGCCCAATTTAATTACAAAAAAAAATGTATGGGGAAAATGGTAAATTTTCCATAAAGCTATAAGCTAATTAATTTTTCCCTTTTAATGAATAAATTTCATCTAACAAGAGAGAAAGCAAAGGGAAATATATACTTGGCCAAGAATTAATGAAGATGAAGCATTTTGGGACAAGTAAAATGAGTAGAAAAGTCAAAAGTAAATCACATGGTAATTTAGCAATAAACTATATTATTTCAAGAAAGATGAAGAGATATTTTAAAAAACATCATTATTCTGTTCTAAATACATAATTTTGGTTGGCACAAAGAGAATGGAGGGAAAAGAAACTGGCCTGTTGAAATCCAACTGAATGGCAACTTGGTGATTTTTACACAAACCAAGGGCAAATTAGGAAATTGGCCAATTATCTCTCCTTCTTTCTATAAATTTCATTCAGTTCCCCAAAAAAATAGAAAAATAGAGACAATCATGAGAAATGAAAGAGGAAAGAGAAAAGATTAATGGTGAAAGCTCTTGGGCTCTGGAGCCGATTTCACCTCTAATTCAACATTTCTAGCTCCTGGAGTCTTCTCTAATGTTGATCCTCGCATGGAGAGCAACATTTCTATGGTTTTGGATTTTGAATAAGAGGTGTTGATTCTATCTACTCAAAGGAGGTGCTGCTGGAATCAAGAACAGATCACATATTTGAGTTCTAGTAAGTGTAAGCTATGATATGAATTGAATATTTTGTGATTTTGTTGAGTATTTCTAGAGATACCTAAACCCTAAGTTTTGGCCAGAGGGAGGCTTTTATGGTTTGATGTTCATATTATGATGATTATGATATTAAAAGAGGTTTTATGATGATTTTGGAAGTTGTGTTCAAATCTGCTTGAATTCTTTTCTAGAGGCAAAGAACATGCAACGAGTGTTTGATCGGTCAAAGTTAGTCCAAATGCTATGAAATTTTACCAGATGAAAGTAGACATCCTGGACTTTAATTTGATGGGTACTATGAGCCGTTTAGACTAGTAAATTGATAGTTATGAGTTTTCAAAATTTGATCTTGATTCTGGGATGAAATTTGTGATAGTTTGAGCTTGACGAATTTCTAGGAAATATGTGTCTGTAATTGATGCTCTGTGATATTTTTCCCTAAAGAGAACTTAAATAGTTTTAAGTAGGAATTAGAACCACCAAAATTGTTATTCTAAAGAAGTAGTTATGAATTTTCAAAGTTTGGTCAAAATGCTGGCAACTTTTGGCTACCATGCGAATTTAAATGGGGAAGGGCCAAATGTAATTTCGTTGAACTCCAAGGATTAAATTGAGCACTTGGGAATGTATGCACAAAGAGATCCCACAAGATCCAAATATACAGGTTTTGAATAAAGTTCAAAAAAAAAGATAAAACAATGTATTACTTATAAATTTGTAGTAGGGACCAAATGTGACTTGGACACTTGAGTAGGAACTAAAAAAGGAGGAGGAGGAGAACAACTATGAGCTGGATATAGAGGTATAGGGACCAAGAAAAGAGAATAAATGGTTGCTGTGGGGCAAAAGGGAAGGGGATGGGTGGAAGTATGGAATATAAGCTTGTTGAAAGCTTTTTGGTAGGGCGCCAAGTAAAAATGATAGAGGCGCGAGCGGGTAAATATAAGGGTAGGGGAGAAAAAAGATAAAAGTGCGGGTGGGGTTACATGTTTTGCGATTGGTAGGGAGTGGATTTTTATCCACTTCCTGCCAATGGCTTTGGGTGGCTCTTTCTAAGGAAAGGGCTACCCAAAGTCACCCATGTAGTGTATTAGGTGGTGTTTGGTTGACCAAGTACAGCCGAATCCCCTGCAGATTCAAAAAAAATGTAAATTTATTAAAAAAAATTGTTCCCAAAAAAAAGCTATACAAACACATGGGTATTAGTTGGTGCTTGATTAAATAAGTGCCACCCAATCACAAGCAGAATAAAAAAAAATTATAAAAACATTATAGCAAAAAAGAAGAAGTAAATTTATTAAAAAAAGATGTACGTGGGTATTGGGTGAAGCCTGGTTGACCAAGTATTAGCCAATCCCCATATACAGCTATGGCCCTTCATTGAGAAAGCGCCACAGCTACTGCAAAGAATTTAAAAAAAAAAAGAAAAACCTGATTGGGTGGCATTTGTTGAGAAAGTGCCACCTAATTCCCATATGCAACTGTGGCTCTTCCTTAGGGAAGCCCCATGGCTGTTTCAAATTATAAAAAAAATAATTTTTGATGACAAGCTGCGGCACCTCTTTAAAGAAGTGCCACAAGACGTACGCCACTAATCCACCTTTTTGTAGTAGTGATAGCATAAATATAACAGAGCTTCAATCAATCAAATATGCTCAACACAATTAGGCAAAATAGTAACATAAATAAATGCATAAACATACATATCGAGTACATGCAGGTTAGGTAAATTCACTATGTTTTGTCTTTGAGTCCCCTTTTGTACCCTTTCTTCCAATCACTGAAGTTGAGTCCATTGTCTCTTATTTGTCATCTCATGGCCCTAAATAAATGGCCATAATATTAGAGCCATAACAAATCAATGTCCAATGGGCTACATGTGCCTTCAACAACTTTAAGGGCCTAATCCTATTAGAGTTCCTAATTATCATATTTGTGCCATTAAGTCTTAAATTCGCATAAGACATAAACCTAATAGATTTTTCACTGTACTTTGAAAACTCATACCTTATCCTATAGAACTTTAATTAGGTTGGTTCAAAGCTGCCAAATGTGATCCTTATTAAGCCAACTTTAAGGGAAAAATAGTTAGCACTGCCAATTACACGCACACATTTCTAGAATTCTCAATTATTCACTTATGGCTCAAAATCTTGCCCAGAATTAATGTCCAACTTCAAATAATCATAACTTTTTATGTACTCATCCAATTAGTACAAATTACTAAAATTAAAGCTTATTTGGTGTACTTTAATTCTAGAAACTTCCAAGGATACAGAATTCATTTGGCTAGACAAAAAAATGTCACCATCAGTCTGCCGCAGAACAACTTCCAAGTTTAATGCCCATTTTTCAAAAATCATAATTAATTCTAGAAAAATCCAAATTGACTTATTCCAAGTACATTTTAAACCTATTTACATTTAATTTTAAATAAAAATATCATTTTCTAGAAACTATAGTGACACAATTTCAAAATATTGATCAAACCTTAACTGTTTCAGAATTGGTTCAAGAAACATGGTCCAACTTTGGAAAATCAAAACTTTATATCCACTAGTCCAAAAATTACATTCTACCTATCAAAATGAAGCTCAAGATGTCTAATTTCATTCTAGAAAGTTTCATAGTATTTGGACCAGGTTTGACTGATAAAATACATGCCACAACATCACTACCTTCCAAAAAGCAAAATCTAGCAGCACTACTCTTAAATTCCAAATTTGTGATTTGTCATATCTAAACCTTATTTAACACCATTTGCAAACCCAAACCACCATGAACTCTAAGAATAACCATATAAATGAAAACTAGGGGGAAAATACTCATTCCACAAAGCTCTACCAAACCACACAATATATGGTTCAAAAGGAAGCCCTTACTCACCTCTTGCTTCTTCTAGGCTTTATTCTTTGATTCAACTACTTTAGGTCTTGATAAATGCTTCAAAACACCTCTTATTTAACAACTAAAATGATATAAATGAAGCTTAGACTAAGAAGAACAATGTTTATGAAGACATTTTTTGCTAGAAAAGTGAGTAGGAAGGTGAAAATCTAGAGAGAAGTCATACCTTGTTCTTGAATTTTTAGATTTACTTTCTCTCTCTTCCTCCTTGTTTAGGACAGCCAAGCTAGCTCAAATGAAGGTGATGAGGTGTTTTTATTCATTTACTTTCAAGTTCCTTTAGGCCCACCCAAAATAATAGGGAGGAGAGAAGATAATGTAATGATGTGTCCACATGTGTTTTTTTCTTGCCACTTAGTTTGGTTAGCTTAACCAAATAAGCTTTGGTTGAACAAAGGCAATTATTTCCTCTTCCTCTTCCTTGTCTTCAATAGAAATTAGAGGGAGGAAAAAGATGAAAATGCTTTACTTAATAGTTCATGGCTTCTTGTACACTAAGTAGTTAGTTAATCATTGGTTTATTGGATAACTCATCTTGTCTCCCTCGCCTTTATCCAATGGTTTTCTTAGTGAATTTTCTTGTCTTCTATTTTCTTTTCTCATAATTACTCTTGCTTTTTCAAGAAAAAATCCTAGCCCTAAATCTTGGGTTCCAATTTTAACCTCAAGATCCAATGGAAAATGTCTCTTTTGCCCTTGATTATATCAACATTTTCTAAGTTGCCACTATTTCTTTTATTTCAATTTATTTATCTTCATTCTGTCGTCCAAGATGCCTTTCTTCTTCTTTTTGGATCCAAATTAGGCTTTATAACATTTATACCTTTAGATAAAGGAATTGGGTATTTCCTTTAGCTCTTTATAACCAAATTCCATACTTTGTTCTTCCTAAATTATTCCCTAAAAGACATTCTCTCTCTTGGATATTCTTAGGACTTTTGCAAACTGGGGCTTAACAGTCAGCTTGAGTTAGTCTTAATCTCAAGCTTTTAGTCCCAAAATTTGGGATATTATAGATTTTGCAAAATTTGAGGTTTCTAATGGATTCCTTGGGAAAAATTATATAGGAATATGGTATGGTTGTGCAATTAGAAGGGTTGGATTAAAAACCCTAAAATTAGAAGTCAATGTTAGTAAAGTCAACACTACTGATTCTAGTCAGGTTTTTGTGATGAGGTTTTGGATGATCAAATCTTGTCCAAAAATCATGAAACATTTTTGAAAAATAGTAGACATCCTAAGCTTTAAAATAAAGGGTAGAATATGTGATTTGGATGTCTAGAAAATAAGTTTTGAATTGTGAAAGCTGAGGTATAGAAACAGGGAAGAATTTTGGACCAGTAAGGTTAGTTAAGGATTCTGGGAATCTAACCCTTGTATTGGCAATGGTTAATATTTTTCCCTTAAATTAGACTTAAAGAGCTTTACCTTGGACTTTGAACCATCTCATTTGAAGTCTTATAGATTAAGTTATGATTTTCCAAAGTTGAGAGTCAAAACATGTAGATTAGGGTTAAACTACAAAATTGTAACTTTTGAAGAAAATTATGGGAATTGGAGACAAGGCTCACTTTCATGACTCTAACAAGTCATATGGCTATATGTCTAGGGTCATGAGGTAACAAAAAAGAAGCATCCATAATGGTTGGAAGAAACAAGAACAAGAAGAGGACATAAGTCCAAAATGTAGTAAACTTACCGTACTTGTGTGTATTGATATGCCTGCTTGTGTGTTCATGTGCATGATTGCCCTGATTATCTATATATAACATAGTTGAATGATTGAAGCTTTGTTTGTGTTTATGCTATGTCCATGAGTATGTTGCATGAAGCACTGAGCATGCAGAAATTGTTAGAATCGGCAGACACAAAGGAAGAATTTTAAAAGTTTTCACCGATCCTAATCAAGGATCTATCAACGGCGTTTAAACCAAGTTGGAAGGATTCATACCTTTTATGATTTAGGGTTTTCATGATCTCTAGGAGCAAACACATCAGGTCCGCTCCCTCTACCAGTATCCACATGAATGCTCTCCAATCGAGACTGTGTGCTAGCGCCTCTAATGTCTCATAGGGTTTCCCTTGCTGCTCTCAATTCTCATGTGTATGTCAGTATATCTACTCTATCAAGTTTATAACCTATGAGGGCTATTTTCAATTTTCAAAATTAATCATCATTAATTTTGAAATTAATTAACTATTAATTATTTTGATGATCTAATTAAATAAATTCAGTTTAAATTAAATTTGTCCAATAATTTTAATTTAACCTATTTATTTAATCAAATAAAGAGCCATTCGATTTAAGTTATCTTCATAAATTAAATCTAAGATACCATATCTCTATCATGTTAGTTATTAGATTTAATTTATCTTAATAAATTAAATTTAAAACTAACACAATATAATAATATCATATAATATATATATACATATATAAAATATATTTCGAAAATACATATCTATATAATATTATTAATGAATTTTTATATTACATAGATACATATATATAAATGTAAAATTCATCCACCTTAATTAAACATTATCTTGTGTTGGGCCATTCTTTTGTGCAACCCTCTAGGCCCATATGAAATTGGCAGTGGGCCAATAACTGTACTAACCCATAAGTCACAAGCGGCCTCTAGCAAGACATCATGACTACCCAATTCATATGAGTATTGTTAACATGATGCAACCTGTCATACAATAATGTCACGTCCCTTTTGTCACACGATATATCAGTCAAGGATAAGGCATGGATAATGTCATCCTCTTATTCCTGACTATTACTGTAACCCCCTTCCGTAATTATATTCGAAATACTCAATTAAAATGAAATAGAGACCAATAGAAAACAAAACTTATTTAAAATCCCATATTCACGATAGGGTTTTCACAGATAACTTTCGAAATATAATTTACTTGGTCTCATATTCAATTTCGAATACAATTACATTACGCGGAATATCATATTTATAAAAATATCAGAGTGTACAACAATAACTTCCCGACAACTCCCGGGTTCATACCTTTACATAGAATTCATAGGGCACATTTGCCCTTTTACAATTCCTCAAACGGGGATTACACAAATCTCAACTCCATACATGCATACTTAATACTCATCCAATATACAAATACAATATCCAAATATACATCCCAACTATCATCCGAACATATACAATTATCCCAACATATAACGATAACCAACTACCAAATACAAATACCCATAAGGGATTCTCGCCGCCCCTAGTAACTTGCTCCTTCCTTGAGCCACTTGACCTATCTAAAATGTTGGTAGGGGAGGGTGAGATTCTAGAGAATCCCAGTAGGAAACAGATACCAATATACATGCAAGATAAGTGTTTAATGCATGACATACTTGCATCACAATAACTCATATTCACATAATGATATATTTGCATGCTCAATGTTTCAACAACATACTCATGGCCATAGCATAAATAGAAACAGAGCTTCAATCATTCATATATGTTTCACATAATCAAGCAAAGCAATAACATGCATCAATACCAAACACAAATATCAATACATGCAGGAGAGGTAAGTTCCCTACTCTTTTCTTTCCACGTATGCTCCAGCTCCGCTTACTCGCGAACCAAACGAATACTGAACCCTTTCAAAATCTCAAAATGCTGAAAATGGGGGTTGGCTGCGGCCCAGAAAATCCAGTTTCTTGGCTGAACTTCCAAACATCATAACTAATTCAGGAAAAATCAAAATAAGGTGATTCCAAAGCCAAATGAAAGCTATTTAAGTCCTATTTCTAGGAAAAATATTGGCCATTACTAGAAATCACCACAAAATTCCAGATGTACCAAAAATCTAACGTTGTGCCAAAACAGAGTCCAGTTTGGATACCAAACTTTGGTCAGTTCAAACCCCCATCTCAAAAAGTGAAATGACACAACATTTATGTCCATTTTGAAGCTTGAGATGTGAAAGTTAAGATTGGAAAGTTTCATAATTTTCTAACATCATTTGCCCAGCCAAAATGTCCACGTCATCTGACTGTCCAGAACAGACTTGCCAAAACAGGGTCCAGTTTGGATGCCAAACTTTGGTCAGTTCAAACTCCCAGCTCACCAAGCGAAATGACACAAAATTTATGTCCATTTTGAATCTTGAGATGTGAACTTTAAGACTGGAAAGTTTCATAATTTTCCAACATCATTTGCCCATTCAAAACGGCAACACAAACAGACTACCCAGACAGAATTCTCACTGGACAGAATTTCCAGTTTTTCAACCATTGTGTCCAATCCAATTCAAACCAATTCCAATGATTAAATACTACAACATGACACTATTTTCAACACAAAACAACATCCAATTCCACCATTCACATTCCACACGAAAATACCATAAAATCAGGGCAAAATTCACAATTCACAATACTCAACCATAATTCACAAAACTTAGATCAAAAGGCTTCAAATACTCACCTCTTCCTCTTTCCCAAACCAATTTCATGATTCTTCATCTTTCCAAATTTCCTCAAGCCATCAAACACCTTCAATCAAGAATCTAAAACCATAAAGATGAAGCTCTCATCACTATGAACAACTTTATAGAAGGTGATTAGAGTATTAGAGGACAAGAAGCCAACCAAAATCTCACCTTTTGATTTCTCTTTCCTCCCTTGAGCTAGGCGCAAATGGAGACTTTGGAGAGATGAAGATGATGAAGATAGTGATCATATTTTCCCCTTTTTCTCATGTGTTGGCCGACCAAAATAAAGGAGAGGGAAGAGAAAAAGCACTTTGGACATTTGACCAAGATCTAAAAGTCCACAAGGTGCCAAGTGTCACCATCTTGACAAACCTCACATGAGCTCACATAAGCTCACACACATGTGATTCCACCCCTTGATCTCTTGTACAAATCAATCCTAACCATTGATCTTGAAGTTACGAATGAGTTTCCTCTTCGGTAACTGACCAATTGGTCAGTAACTTTACCGTTTTGTCCCTGATTATGGCAATTCCTCCGGAATCACCACCAAACACTTCATATCTTTCCATATCACCACATTATGCGCCCTCCCTCTATTTTAAGTAAATTTAGAGGTTAATCCATAATTGAACTTAAATACAGGGTTTCGGCGCTGCTCACAGCACATACGAATCACATCCGGAACTCAAATCACATCGAATTCTCCAAAAGGGTTATTTATCACTAACCACATCCACTTTTGGAGTCATTATCTCTTAATCACAATTTAGGATCTTGCTAAACCGAGGCTTGGCAGTCCACTTATCTCAGGCTTATTCTCTAGCCTCAAGTTTCAAAATTCGGGGTATTACAATTACTTTCTCGATTCCTGAGTAGTCTGACAATAGAAATGGAAACTCCTTTCCATTGTAGTATGGCCATACATTTCTCAGACTTACTCATCGAGGGGCCCAGTAATATCTCTCTACTAATGTGAGGGACAAATTTCATCTTGATCATTCATATTCCTCTGCATGAAAAACCACCAAGCCCGATTATGGCCTTTATCATCACCCAATCAAAGGTGACTTTTGACTAGTTCAAAGCTTAGCAACTCTCATATAGGAATCCATGATGACCTCAGGTCAAAGGGCATTGTGACATGGTTATACATGAGAAAAGCTTATGACTTGATCCATGTTGCTTTCTCATAGTGGGTTGGTCCAGCACCTTGTACTCTTATAAGTGTCTAAGACTTTGATTCGTATCTCCATATCTTATCAATGTCATACTGATCTTGTTTCATCTCTGCTCCTGCATAGATGACCGACCAGGGACATTTTAGGTCAATCTTTATGAATTATCCAAGGATACAATTATCACAGTTAACATGCAAATAATATGATAACAGAACGGGGAAATTTCATTAAATTAATAATGTTCAAAGTACAATGAATGGCCATTTAGGCACAATTTCCAACATAAATGTCATTTTGTGATAATTTATCATGCATGCATTATGGCATTGTTTACTACTAAGATTCCTCTAAATCTCACCCTCCCTAACCAACCATACAAGGATGTGAAGTACAGAAGAGGATAGCGGAAGTTAAATGGAAGAGAATGTGATGGGGAAACGATGATTAGTATGTGACGATGGGTTATGTATAACTTATTGCATGTTTAGTTATTTGTATAAACATGCCATGAGGTGTGTATGTATGTATACCATGTATGAGTAGAGAAGTACTCTGATATGAATAGTAACCCCTCAAGGAAAAGTTAGGATGGTAAGTTTTGGTTTGGGAACTTTAATTGCTGATATTCCAAAGCCAGAACAAGTGAATTAATGCTTCCGTATATGAAATAAGGGGCTTCAAACTAAGGTGTTACATTGGATGATTTATTTAATGACATGTGTTAAGTGTTGATAACTGGTGTGCCAAGCACTCTTATTTTCTCAGGGTTTTAGGCATTCTTTTTGAAATCTGGGTTCCTCCCTCTCCTTAATTGATCGACGTACTTGTCAGGGTAAATGGGCTTGATGATTTATCCTAGCTTTCATGTGTAATGTAGGGGGAGGATGGACTTAAAGCCCAACCAGTGACCGATGAGTTGTCCCTACTAGAAGCTAGGTAGTGACCCACGACTGAACTAACTAAAAAGCAAAAAGTTGAATGGGCTTAGGTGGTGACATCTCACAATTCCAAACAAAAAGCCACTTTAATAAAGCTACATCAATAATACTATTTTAATAAAGTTACTTTAATAAAGCTACTTTAATAAAGTTACTTTGTCAGTGTAGGATTCAAATGATACCACACGTGTACTTAGACCTCAGGATTGCACCATGTGTGTCTATGTGGGCATAAGATGGCACCACATGCACTTCTGCCTCGGGAAATTGCTGAGTACATACTAGTATGTCTTAGAAAATGATAGAAGTCCGTATAAATGTCAACTAATGGCATCGTGTATGCCTTAATGCCATGAAGATGGTGCCATGTATGGGCATTTTAAGGAGACACCAAGTGTCCTCACACATATATGAACGGTATATTTATGTTACTAATTTCACATCTAAAGCAATACCAATTACAACAATTTAGCATATTACACTAAAAGCTTGTTTATTACTCAGTCTTGATCATCTTCTAATTATTCGTCTATTTAGCTTGTTCTTCCCTTAACAATGATGACACTACTCCTCTCCTTTATCCAAGCTTATTGAACCTCAATGAGAAAAATAGTGTAGCAAAACAACATTCCATCTGAAACACCCTTACACTTTATAAGCTCATATGAGTGCAAAAGTAAAGTGAATTGAATGGATAAACCACGAGTTAGCCTTGGAATAGAAAATCATTCGAAAGCATTTACCAATCCCATCTTCAAATACCAGACATGAAAGCCGGGTCTGTATGGGTTTCTCAGAAAAAATTGAAACTATTTCAAACATTTTCGTAAAGGTTCAATGCTTTGCTATATCTCACTAGCTCTTAATTCTTTTCATCAGAGTATGCGAGCATTTCTCTACTTAAGACTTACGTTCCATATTTTGCTTAATATTCCCTTATCGTTTGGAAGCATCCTTCAATTAAGTTACTATGATTTTATTCTATGTACTATTGTTGGGTCTACCAAGTCATACACATCAAATACAGATCCTAAAATAGATTGTATATATATACAGAACCAAAATAGATAACCAACAGGAAATAAAATCTCTTTGCTTCATTTTCTAGTTGTCCAGGTGTACCTTTTTACCCTTTGAGCCACTGGCTTGTGTTGTAATTGTTATATTCAAAAGAATCTTAGTAGTAACAGGCATTAAATCACATATATACAAGAGCATAGAGCATGCCACGCATTCATCATATAACACAAAAATAGTAATCATCATTTAAAACACATCATGCAGCATATCACATTACCATAGCGCTAGGTCTTCAAATTACTTAGCCCCGAGTGTTTACCTATGCAACAGGCCCCAGGATTCTACTCGTGTATAACAGATATTTTCACTCAGGCAAACACCTATGCAACAGGCCCCAAGTGACCACCTTACAAACTGTCCATGCTTCCAACACTCCTCATGATGAAACCATAACTATATAATGTATATCATAATATATGAAAGAAAGAGTTACTACCTAGTCGCTTTCCCTAAAGGGTGTCCAATTGTTTCTCTAAACTTGGGTAATGGAAACTTAAGTTTTATTCGGATGATTGTTGTTGGCCAAACTTGAGAGTTAGGGTTATAGAGGGACTTAGTGTAATATCTTGAATCTTGGGATTAGAGACTTGAGAAAAAGCTTAAATCAAGTGGACTGCTAAGCCCCAGTTTAGCAAGAGTCCCAAGAATATAAATTTTGCTACCAGTGTGCTTTCTTGCTTGGCAGTCTAGTTGTGTGATGGTTTTGGATAATCAAATGATATCCAATGAATGTGAAATTTTCTATAATAAGAGTAGACATATCAAGCTTCAATTAGATAGGTCATATAAGTCATTTGGAGATGTACACAAAGAGTAATGAATTTTTGAAGTTAGCCCAACGAAATTGGCAAATTTATGTGACACTGTCCAAAAATGGAAATTTTGGGAAGTATGGGCTTCTAGTTGGCTAAAGGCTATATTTTTTCTTAAACATATACTTAATAAGGGTCACATAGCCTTTAGAGCCATACTAATTGGACATTTATAAATAAAGATGTGAATTTTCAAACTTTATTGAAATTTCTGTCAGCTTGTATGAAAATCACAAAATGTATGGTTGAATAATCATTTGGCTATAGTTAATTTGATAAGTAAAATATTTGCATATTTATTTTCCCTTTTATGATGATTTTATGGATTATATTTGAGCTTAATGTAATAAATTTGGATGTAATTGATACATATTTCCTTACTTTTCTTTTGAATGCCACATATAAAACTATGTTAAGGGGAAAAGAGATGAAAGGAGACCTAAAAATAGACCCAAGGGATTATAAAAGACAAGGAGCCATAGTTGGAAAAAAAGGTTGGTATTGTAGCAATGGCACTATTCACTATTCACTATTCACGTTGGGTACTATTCACGATGAAAGCACTATAGCGATGGAATCACTATAGCACCGTCAGTACTGTAGCTCATGGCAGACAAGGTTACATTTATCATAGAAAAAAACGCGTCTAATACTATTTACTATTCATTCTGTGAATAAGCAAGATGCACACCTCTACTTATGAATAGCAATCCTTGTAGAGTGAAGAGGGACAGAAACTCGGAAGGAAAATCAAATGTTTCTCAAATAATGTGTGTGTATTGCGTCCTTCTCGACTGGAGGGGGACAATGTATTATATCTTATATTTAATTTCATGCATTGTATTACTTTTTGTAGACCTCCTATATGGATGGTATAGGTATACCTCCTATATGGATGGTATAGGTATACCTCCTATATAGATGGTATAGGTTGCCACCTACATGAAAGGCTATACCTCCTACAAGGAAGGCTATATTTCTCCATTTTTCATGCATCTTTTAGTTGTATATTTATGTTTTACAATTTAATACTCAAGTTTTATATTGTATTTATGAGGTTTTCATTATAGTTTTATGTAATGTTAATTTTTTTTTTTATTTCATAATGAGCTAAATTTCTATTTTCCTAGGGTGAGGACGTAGCTTACTAATGACGGATTGAATCTTAACTTATTAAATCTAATTTTAGTTTCTCCATCATAATTGAGTTTTAATTATTGTTCTTAATGCTTTCATTGATTGGCCATCATTCAAATGATTTCAATATGTATGTTGAGACAAGAATGAGATGTATGTGTGTGGACCCTATAATTAAAACCATAATTTACATATGAACTAGGAATATATTCATATGAGTTGTGTAGTCTTGATGCATTCCACAAATCTTAATGCAAAATTAATTACTTAAATTCATATAGGAATATATTGGATTAGCAATTAATTATAGAATTGCTTGATCTTAGAAGAGGCTATTAATTAAATGAAGAAACTCGACTATCAATCATGTGGAATAAATTGGGGTAGAATAGATAAATGATTCTATCCGAAAATTGTTAAGTGAAATCTAACCTCTAGAACTTTTTCTTATAGTTGTTTTCATATTATTTGCACTCATATTTAAGCATTTTCTATTATGTACTTTCCATTACTAATTTATCGATTGACTAAATATAATTAAAATTACTCATTTTGGTACTTAGTAATCAATCCTCATGGGAATGGTATTCTACTCACTTCTGTATTACTTGATTGTGGCAGTATACACTTGCACTATTTTATAGATCATCTACACCTGTAACATAATCCAAAGCCCATAATTTTCCCTTTCTTATGCGTTCTTGGATGTCCAAATGAGGAAGAAAGAAGGGAGTTTAAATACCTGGTTCATATTATGCTTTAATATGGAGTAATTGTGGCCAAGTGAAAAGTTGAGTTGAAAAGTCAACAATTGTGAACTAATGTTGTAACATTTGAAAAGGCAATATTATGATATTTCAAGAAGTTCCTTTGGTTATATTGGGACCTCCATTTACATCACTTTATGGCATAAGGCAAAGAGAATAATGATTGAAGTTGAAATGCCATTAGTTGGATTATTTTGGTCAAGCAAAAGTAGACTTTGAAAAGTCAAAAAATAAAGTAAGTGTTAAAGGGCTTTTACATGGGCATTACAAGACCATTTCCTCTTGCCCTTTCAAGATGCTTTATGGTCAATAAAGGAGAGTGAAGGGAAATGAATTTACTTGGGCCATATTAAAAGAGCAAGAATTAGCCATGGCCAAGTAAAATTGCATGTGGTAAAAATTGCCATAAAGTTATATTATTTTAAGAAAGCAAAAGAGATATTTCAAGAAAGAAATTTATCCTCTTCCCTTCATCATTTTTGATCAACTGCCACAAAATAGAGAGAGAGAGCTCAAGAGCATTTGGAGAGCACAAGAAGGGTCATAGGGTTCCAAGAGCAAAAATCAAGGTAAAAGCTTGTAATCTTAGTGATTTTACTTTCTAATCACCTTGGAACTTCCTCTAATTTCTTCTTCTCCTTGAAATCCATGGATAGCAAGCCAAACCAAGAGTGTAGAGAGAGAGGGTTGAAGGCGTTGAGGAGAGAGAGAGTTAAGAAACCAAGAGGTAATCTCATAAACTTGATCCACTTATGCTATATAATGGTGTTGTTGTTGTTGGTTTTGGCCTGGTTTTTTATTATTTCGTGATTTTGGGATGATAAACCCTAAAATGTTATACTGACAAAATTTCATCTAATCATGTTCATTTGGTGTTTAAATAGTTAATCATGTGATTAAAAGTGGAAAAGAAGTGGTTAAGAAAGAGAAATCAAGAAAACACACTTTCCCTCCTTAGAACCTAAATTTTGGTCTGATGCAAAACATAAGGGAGGAGCTGAAATTTTGCAATTTTTATGGGTCTATTAGATTTAGAAGGGAAAATTATGTGGGAATATGAGTGTTTATGATTTTTGGAAACTTTGTATGCAAATCTGGAATTTATTGAAGTTCAAAGGAAATGATGTTTGATTGTATCACTGGAGGAAGTGCTAATGTGTAGTGAATTTGGTTAGTCGAACTTGGTCCATAAATTTTGAAACTTGAGAGGATTAAAGTAAACATCTAGAGATTTAATTTGATAGGTAGATCACAAATTTGGACTAGTACATTAAAAGATATGGATTTAAAAGTTGTGCCCTGTTTTTGGAAACAAATCTAGAACATGGGAAATTTCATGAATTTCTGGGAAAAATGTTATAAGAGTGACCAGCCTTGGGTATTTGTTCATGAAAACTGTAACATCCTGAATTTCGGTCACCAAATTTCCTTATATTCAAGGTAATAAAATGGTGAATATTCATAAATTTAGAATTTTAGAAATTAATAAATTTCAATTTTCATGAAGATTGGGTTACAAAAAATTATAAAGTTAATTCTTGGGTTTTTCAAAAGTCCAATATTGAGGCCGAATGTAGAGGAATACAAGAAAATAATATTTGGCCCAACATTAATGTTATTTTTTGTCATAGGAATTAAATATTGGAAATAGAAAGTTGAACAATGCTTCCAGTGAAATTTCCTGTAAGGTAGTGAGCTTGTCATGTGATTTTGTATAATTGAACGATTATCACAAATTGTGAAACTCTACAGGATGAAAGTAGACATCATAAGCTTTAACTTGATTATATGCAAAAAGTTATGTATTTTTTAATTTTACCCAGTTAAACGAGAAAGTTTTTAGTGCAACATCTAAAGATGAAATTTTTGGGAATTATGTGCTTCGATTTGGATAAAGGCTATATTTATCCTTGAAACTACACTCGATAAGGGTTCCATGGCCTTAGAAATCACTCTAATATGATGTCTACAAATTTAGTTATGATTTTTCAAAGTGTGGGTAGTATATCTTTCAGAATTTGTATAAATCCGAAAATGGGGAATTAAATTAAAGGAAAATATGGATGTTATAAAATAATTCCATCATCTTTTTCCCTTCATAAACTGTCAGCCATGGTAGTAAAAAGAAGAGAAAGCATGAGAGAATTCTAGAGAGAAACAGAGAAGAAAACCCATAAGATAAGTCGATTTCTTTAGTGTATTCATTCCTAACTATTTAATCCTTCTCTTAAGCTTCTTTTCTATGCAATTTAAGGTATTTGAAGAAAGAATTTTATTTTTTTAGAAGCAAGGGTTTCGACCACACCAAGGAAAAGCCAGAGGAAGCAAAGGTAACTTCCGAAACTTCAAATATTGGTTGTATTGGCTGCCGTGAGTAATTTAATCGGTGAACTTCTACTGGATTTGTCTAATTGTAAATTTGAGAAAAAGTTGTGTGCTAAACATTATGCTGTCCAAATTGAGTCTAAATGGAGGTTTTAACATAATTGAATAGTTAATAAAGTGGTTAGGAGTATAAAGAAATAAATCTGCAGAGTCAGATTTTGAAAATTCTAATTTTTCCTAGAGAATTATAAGTTTTGGTCAGTCCTAGTTCAAGGGGTTAGAGTTGGATTTTTGATGATCTAATGATTCCATTGAGTTCAAGAGGGAAAATTAGGTGGGGTTATAGTTGAACGCTTTTTCAAAAAAGCTTTAAAAAGCATAATGACCAAAACGCCCTTGAAACCTAAAATATGAGCTGCCAAGGTCTTTCTGGTCTTTTAGAAATGAATTTTGTAATTCTGAGTCTGAAAATGGATTCCTTGAGCTAAAATATGTTAAAATAGCCCATGTGAAAATTTTGAGAAAAGTACAGTCAAACCAGGTAAGTCGGGACTAGGCCGGGTCCCTGGGTACATTTTAGTAAATTTTCAAAATAGACTTATATAAACAGTGATTTGACACTTAGCTTTGTGTACACACATGTATTGTTATGAATTTTCATTTTACATTATATGGTACATTCCATATTCAATTCTCACATTTTATATGTTTGGTTATATGTTACTACTAGGATTCCTCGTATTCTCATTCTTTTTCAATAATGACAATGTGCCAGCGGGAACTAGCAGATCCAAAGGAAAGTTTTTAGAGACAGGGAACTATCAGGCATAAATCCCAAGGCGATGATATATGGTTTTATGTAGTCGTTATTTGGGATACTTTGTATAAAATTGTAAATATTATCAAACCCTTCAGGGTAAACTTGTGGTATAATCAAGTACCATGTATTAATATATCAATATATTTGCACTATTCCTATGTTGCTCATTAGATTGCGCGCAAGCATTCTGAAAATATGAAAATAAGATAAGGATATGACATTTTAGCATTAGAGCCCAAAGAAGTTCTAGATGAGCCTAAGTAGTTTTGAAGAGTGGCTATGTTGGCAATAGGATAGTATACTGATATGGTCTTGATTACACAGTGATAGGAAATATACACAGATAGGGATACCAAAGGAATGTATCCTCCCAATATGTGAGCAAGCCCCAAGAGATCAGTGAATATATCCGAAGGGCAGTCAAGGGGTATCAGTGGTTGGAATCAGATACAACCGGTATCAGCATTTTGGCATAGGTACGCGAAAGTTATGCTTGTTCAACCCAATGAAATACTAGGATAAGTGACCTCCTGGGAAGTTGAGTTCAGAGGGTTATAGAGACTTGAGAAATAGTAATTGCCTTAAGGTTTCTCCATGACTAATAATCATTTTAGTTAGATAATTTAATTGATGTTTAAAAGTATGGAGATGTTAACGATGTAAGTATTAATTTTAATTCGAACAGTTTTTGTTGCAATAATGGCTACTCAAAAAAGTTCACTTGATGACATTATGGAAACTCGAGGTTAGTAATTGTTTTAAGGTTTCTCCATGCTAAGTGGTGATCCTTGGTAACACTATGGTGTCAAAGGAATATGGATATGATATATGATGCTATATGATGAGTGGTGATTACACTGTATAGTGGTCATAGAGGATCCAATCTAATGATACTAAAGGATGATGATAGGCTTGAATTAGATCCAAGTTGAAATAGTGCTTATGTAGAAATGCGAATCAAGTTGTACTATGGTTCTATTTCATGAAGGAAGTTTGAACCTAGTGAACCTTGTGGAGAGTGTAAAATCTTCAGTAATGTTTTGAGGATAATACCTGAATACCATTAAGGCTAGAATAGATGTTATTGATCCTGATTCTTAGCGAACCTATTAGTATATTTGAGGAAAATGGTTTCCGATTTGCATGATGTTGAGGTTCTATATTTCATGATGAACCTAAAGGTTGGGTTAGAGACCCTAGGCTATATGATATTATATGCCAGATATGTTGTTGTGAACCCGTGCCTCCATAGGTCCTAAGACCAAGTAGACTGGTGTGTTATTAGGCTGGCAAAATTATTCAGGATAATGTTGGGCTAATGGTAATCCCTAGAATTAAGGAAAGAGGTTTCTCGGGTCAGCTAATGCTGAGGTTCTAAGAGTTGAATTGTAATCTAAGAATCAAACTTAATAGTTGAACTAGTTCTTTAGGAATTTGAATTGACCTGGATGTTATGAGGTACTAGAACATGGTACTAAAATGTATTGAAATGTGTATAAGGTTTCTTAAGGATGCTAGTTGCTAATCTAGCATAAGGAAAGATCTTGATAATAGAGTATTCCCAGAGTGCATGAGAATAGTTCTTGATAGAACAAAGATTAGGCTCGATATATGGTTTCACGATTGAGACAGGGAATCGAATGTATGAGTGGCTTTCGGATTCCTTGTATAACATGGGTAGAATACCCCGTTAAGGGAAGTAGACTTTATGAATATGCCTAAAGCTGAACCGATACTAAAAGTCTGTAATATCCCAAATTTTGGGATTGGAGGCTTGTGAATAAGCATAAATTAAGGGGACTACTAAGCCCCAATTTAGCAGGTGTCTCAAACTTATTCGCTAACCTTTCTTATATCTTTGAGGTATTAAAGGGAATAAAATGGTGAATTAAAGAGTAAGGGAAATTTGGTGAATTAAAGAGTATGGGAAATTTGGTTATAGAAATAGAATTAGCTCATGGGTTTTCTAGAATGCCCAATATAGAGGTCCAAAGTAGAGGAATACCAGAAATTAATATTTAGCCAATAATAATGTTAAGTTTGGTCATAGGATATCCGAAATTAAAGGTATACAATGTTTTCGGTGAAATCGTCTATGAGGCAGTGATCTTGTCATATGATTTTGTATGAACAAATAATGAGAAACAATTATGACCTTTTATAGGATAAAATTAGACATCCTAAGCTTTAATTTGATAGGTCATTTAGCTCAATTAGAGCTATATACGCAAAGTTATGAATTTTCGAATTTAGCCCAGAAAAACTATGAACTTTCTAGAACATGTAAAGATTAAAAATATGGGAATGATGTGCATCCAATTGGAAAAATGCTATATTTTTACTTGAAACTAGACTCAATAAGAGTTCTATAGCCTTTGGAATCACTCCAATTCAATTTGTCTAGAATTAGTTATGCTTTTTCAAAGTTTAGGCAGAAAATCTACCATAATTTTGTAAAAATCCAAAATTGGTAAATTGATCAATAATTAAATTGACATAAGCGAACATAATAAAGCTTCATCATCCTGTTTTCTCTAGTTGAAACCGATGCACACAGCAGCTAAAAGAGAGAGAAAAGCTTGAGAGCTTTTAGAGAGAGAAAGAGAAGAGAACTCGCAATATAGGTCGATTTCTTCGGTGAATCCATACCTAATGCATATAACCTTACTCCTAAGCTTCTTTTTCATGATTTTTAAGGTGTTGGAAGCTCAATTTTCATGGTTAAAAAGGGCTAGGGTTCGGTGATATTAGGGAAAAGCCAGAAGGAGCTTGAGGTAACTTCAAAAACTTTGTATATTGATTATTCTGGCTTATGTGGATAATTTAATAGATGAAATATCGCCGGATTGTCATTGGTTTTAATTTTTGGAAATATGCTGGCCTAGGAGTTATGCTTCCAAAATTGGGTCCAAATGGTAGTTGTAAACTAATGTAATAGTTAATAAAGTTGTAAGAAGGAGAAAAGAGCACGTCTACGAAGTCAGAATCAAAAAACCCTAATTTCCCCCAGAGATTGTGTGTATTTCAGCCAGGAGTAGAAATGGGTCTTAGAATTAGATTTTCAATGCTTTGATGATTCAAATGAGTTCAGGGGGGAAAATTAGGTGGGGTTACAATTGTGTGCATGCTTGTGTAGTTAAAACTAACATGTCATGCACATAGCATCTATCATGCATGCATTATGGTAACTGTTTCCTACTGAGATTCTCTCGAATCTCACCCTCCCCTACCAACAAATTAGACAGTTGAAAATAAGCGGTGTACTGAAAGAAGAGTAGAGAACTACAAGGGAGGAATGTAGTGGTGGAACGAAGATGGGAAGATGTCTCCATTTCACTAAGATGGGTTTAGATACCCTAGAGCCCTATGATGCTACAAGGTTTGTAGTTATTATGTATGAACCTCTATGGGGAATTTATGTAATCATGCACGTATTATCAGTGTATTTAAGCTATTCCTATGTTGCCCACCAAATTAGGGTGTAACAAAGTCCATATCATTTTTTATAAATACTCTGAAAAAGGTTAGAATAAAATTAGGGCGTAACAAAGTCCATATAAAATGGCCCAGAATGATTTGAGTTGAAATGGGCCAAGAGTAGGCACAAAGGAACATAGATTGTGGGTGTCGTCAGGTGTCATAGGTAGTTCCTATAAGTCTCCTATTAAATCATCCTGACATTATTAAAGCTCATATGAGGAGATAGACCTCAAAATAAGCAACGGAAGCATAGTTGATGTATGTGGGCACAAATGATTTGTCCTGGGTAGTTAGTTTAGATACATATTCAGCATAGATGATGAACTATATGCGCTTAGTCCAAAAGACCTGATGAACTACTAAGTCCTTAGGCTGACATAATCTGATGTGTTTGAAAATTCTATCGAGCGAAGGCTCGAGGTACTAAAAAGAATGTTCAGGTTTGCATAGGATGGTGTCCTTATGCTGTAAGACCTATGTGCTTGGTACAATGGTTGATGCCTAGTGTGATGACATTGGACCAGTATATCCAGGGTACGTATGTCTTAAAGCTAACAGAACATTCAGACTGTACCCAGTTATAGCTGAGGCAGTAAGTCCTAAAATACTGATGGTATTGGGGTGATTCCCTGGGTAATAAGACCAGTGTGACTAAGCGCTTTGGTGTCCAATAGTTCCAGAGTCTTACATAAAAGTGATCTTATCCCTAAGGTCGTGGCTTTGAGCTCTGGGGAGGCCAAAAAAAATGCACAAGGGGGAACAGATACCCTGTCTTTACAGATCACATATGGAGGCATAATGGTTGGCATAAATCATTGATAAAGGTAGTGTCATTACATAAAAAGGCTGTGGATATCCTATCATTTCATATCACCGATGGAGGCAGTAATGGTCAGCACAGACCACCAGTGGAGGCAGTATCAGTACATAAAAAGGCTGTAGATATCATGTCATTATATATCGCCAATGGAGGCAGTAATAGTAAATACAGACCACCGATAGAGGCAGTGTCATTATACAAAAAGGTGATTATGTGAATATGGGTGGAGTCCCAAAGAGACTGTAAGGCCTAAGGAACTAAGTGCTATAGGAAATAACATGTGGGTCTTGTGCTTGATTGCAAGCTACATACTGCAACGAAATGCATGGTAAATACTAAATACTATTAGAGATTTGTAATGAGAATATGGTAATTGTATACATGCTGATGAGACAGTATGGCAAACAAATTACATCCATAACGGTGTAAAGTATTACATCCAAAGTGGTGTATAGTGTGATGACCTGTAGGGTTAACAATCACACAGCCTTTGTGGTTTGTTGTGACACATGTGAACTGGAATTGGGATAAGCCCTAGTGTTGTAGGGTGTAATGGTGATGAATACTCTCCACATTATAGCTTCATAGAATAAATCACCCACTCATGATACAGTGCATGTAGTGGATGGTACACACAATAAATAGTATATATAATAACCGGTTCACACAATATGACTAGTAAAGGGCTAGATAGTCATTTGATCCTAAGAAAAACACATTGTAAGATTAGACATGCAGTATGGCTAGTAAGGGTTAAACAATTATTTGATCCTAAAGACCAAACAGGCAGACACGGTTATAGATAGTAAACATAGATATAAATAGTCATATCTACAAACAAGCCAATTAGCGGTAAGTCCTAGTATACATGTTTGTACAGGGTAATAATGCCAAAATATTTAGTGCTACAAGAATGGAGTGAGATACGCTATAAGGCTAGGTATATCGGGGCAGTGTGCCGACAAGGCAATAAGGCCTAGAATAATATACTAAGTGTCCTAATGAACAATCAGTACAATAATGGGTTGGGTGACCCATGAGTACAGAACGTGCTGAATACGTAAGAGTTGATAGCTAGTTTAACCACACATATTAGGTAATGTATGGTGCACGCTTTAAAAGTATCCATAGCCTAGGGATGAGTTACATGGTGATAAAGATTAATTCCCAAGTTATAGATGTTCAAATTTCGAGGACGAAATTTATTGAATGTGGGGTGAAATGTAACATCCTGAATTTCGGTCACCAAACTTTCTTATATTCAAGGAAATAAAATGGTGAATATTTATGAACTTGGAATTTTAGAAATTAATACATTTCCATTTTAATGAAGATTGGGCTAGAACAAAATTTGAAGTTTATTCTTAGGTTTTCTAAAGAGCCCAATATTGAGGTCCAACATGGAGGAATATGAGAAAATAATATTTGGCTCAACATTAATGTTAATTTTGGTCATAGGAATTAAATATTGGAAATAGAAAGGTGAACAATGCTTCCAATGAACTTTCTTGTGAGGTAGTGAGCTTGTCATATGATTTTGTGTGACCAAAAGATGATTAAAAATTATGAAATTTTACAAGATGAAAGTAGACATCCTAAGCTTTAATTTAATAGGTAAGGGGTAATTTATGGAGTTGTATACAAAAAGGTATGTATTTTTGAATTTTACCCAGTGAAACTGACAAGTTTCTGGAGCAGCATCGAAAGATAGAAGTTCTAGGAATTCTGTACTTCCATTTGGATAATGGCTATATTTTTTCTTGAAACTATACTAGATAAGGGTTCTGTAGCCTTTAGAATCACTCCAATATGATGTCTACAAATTTAGTTATGATTTTTCAAAGTTTGGCAGAAAATCTGCCAGAATTTGTGTAAATCCAAAAATAGGGAATTAAATTAAAGGAAGATATGGATATGTTATAAAAAAATTCCATCATCTTTTTCTATTCATAAAACCGTCAGCCATAGAGGTAAAAAGAAAGAGAAAGCTTGAGAGAATTCTAGAGAAAGAAGAAGAAGAAAACTCACAAGGTAGGTCGATTTCTTCGGTGAATTCATTCCTAACGTGTATAATCCTTCTCCTAAGCTTCTTCTCTATTTTATTTAAGGCATTTAAAAAGAAGAATTTTGGAGTTTTGGAAGCAAGGGTTTCGGCCACACTAAGGAAAAGCCAAAGGAAGCAAAGGTAACTTCTGAAACTTCAAATATTGGTTGTACTGGTTGCTGTGAGTAATTTAATCGATAAACTTTTGCTAGATTTGCTTTGATTGTGAATTTGGGAAAAGTTGTGTCCTAAATGTTATGCTACCGAAATTGAGTCTAAATGGTGGTTTTAACATAATTAAATAGTTAATAAAGTGGTTAGGAGTGAAAGGAGTAAGTCTGTGGAGTCAGATTTTGAAAACCTCAATTTTCCTCAGAGAATTGTGAGTTTTGGCCAATGCTGGTTCACAAGGTTAGATTTGGATTTTTTATGATTTGATGATTCTATTGAGTTTAGGAGGGAAAATTAGGAGGTGTTATAGTTGAACACTTTTCCAAAAAAAGCTTTAAAAAGCATAATGACCAAAATGCCACTGAAACCCTGAATTAGGGGCTGCTAAGGGTATTCGGGTCTTTTGGCATTGAATTTGGTAATTCTGAGTTCGAAAAAGGATTCCTTGGGCAAAAATATGTGAAAATAGCCCATGTCAAAATTTCGAGAAATGTATAGTCAAACTGGGTAAGTCGGTGCCGGCCCGAGTCCCAGGGCATTTTGGTAAATATTTTGCAATAAACTATTATAACTACTAAGAACATATTGGAAGTGCCTAAAATAGTACATGAATGGGTTTGAATCTAATTCCTATACATTTGCAATTTTAGGATTACATTGAGAGTCCAATCGTTGGCATGCATTATAAGGCACACGTTTTAAGGTGAAAAGGGTTAAAGTAGTAACTTTTATCTCTCATACACTATGTGATAATTGATATGTTGTATGTTATTGTATTATGTGATATGAACATGGCACCTGACGTTTGTTACCTAGCTGTGGTGAGGTACCCAGCTGAGCTACGCCTGGGGTACATTACCTAGCTGTGGTTAGGGGCCCAGCTGAGGTACATATAGGGGATTCAAATAGCGATTTAGCCCTGAGCTTTGTGTATACACACATATTGTTATGAATTTATATTTTACATTATATGGTGCATTGTGTATTAAATTATCACATTTTATATGTTTGGTTATATGTTATACTAGGATTCATTGGAATCTCATTTTTTTTCAATAATGATAATGTGCCAGTGGGAACTAGGGGATCCAAAGGAAAGGTTATAGATACAGGGACTTGTCGAGCACGGATCCCGATACGAGGATAGATGGTTATATGCAGTCATTATTTTGGTACTTTGTATAAAATTGTAAATATTATCAAACCCTGCGGGTAAACATGTGATGTAATCAAGTACCATGTATTAATATATCATTATATTTGCACTATTCCTATATTGCTCATCAAACTATGCCTAAGCACTATGAAAATATGGAAAATAAGACAAGGGTATGACAAAAACACATTTTGAGAGCTATACATAAGCTTTTGAAGTAGTCAAATTAGATTTTTCTAGAATTAATTATGATTTTTGAAAGTCAACTAAAAATCTACCAGTTTTCTAGAAAACAGTGAAATTGCATTGTGCAAAGTTGTACTATGCCGAAATTGTTGAAATTGTGATGGATAACCAACAAATTGGGATTGGTAGTAATAGTTCAAGTAATGACTAGTTACTTGTAACTCTAATTTTATAGGAATCTGCAATAGCTAGAAATGGATTAAAGGTATTGAACAAACAAGTGGAGTAGGAAAGGGCACTTCCAGGTAGTAACTCTTTCTTTCAAACACTATGTGATTATTATTATGCTGCATACATGGTGTATGGCATATTTATCTATCACATTTTATATGACTGATTGCATGTTACAACTGAGATTCTTTCGAATCTCACCCTTTCCATAAACATATAAAGTTTTCAGCAGCAGACAACAGTTCAAGTGGCAATGGCGTACTTACCGGTAATTGATGGTTTTAGTGCAGATATAGCAAGACTGTTGGTTATCTAATGACCTTTTAATTATTTTAAGGTCTGAAAGTATTATGTATAAGACCATGCGGGGAAAACCTGTAATGTAATCAAGTACCTTATATCAATATATCAGTATATTTATGTTATTCCTGTGTGCCCATCGAACTACATGCAAGCACTTTGAAAAATATGGAAATAAGATAAGGATATTACACTTAGAGCCTTTAATTGTTATTATAAACCACTTAATTAGCTATAAACTAATTATGGTGATTATGTGAATGGTGTAGATTGATTTGTTGTCTATTGGTGTTGAGCAGAGAGATTTGATTGTGGTAATATTTCCTTACTTGGTGAGAAGTAATCACTTTCCAATTATTTGTATGCTAATAATGTTGCTTTTAAGAGATTTTGTAATTAGTTCATAAAATGATATTGAGCTTAATATTGGCATGCTTTGTTCTTGATTTGGGAAAATTGTCTTGTGAGACTTGTGATTTTTTTAAAGAAAATGTGAAGTGTTGAAAAGAGGCTTATTCTTGGTTATTGGAAGACTGCATGTGATTTTTGATGTGGGTCCACAACTATACTTTTAAAACTTTGAAATATTGAATTATGATTTGGATATTATGTTGTAATGGTTTTTATTATCATGGTTTGGCTTATGGTTGGATAATATATTCACGTTTCAAAAAGTTTAAGGCGCAAGTAATGATGATTAATTTATATTGAATTGAAGTTTGGTTTTCATACTATGACTTGGTATGTGAAAAGATTGTGAAAAGTTTTATTAACTATGATTATTTTAGGGTTAAGGGGTAATTTTGCCATGAAAGTTTTCATTGAGAGGTAATTTTGCATGGGAATTTTGTTGGCAGGCAATTTTGCCCTGGGAATTTAAAAAGTGAAGCAATTTGGCTTTGGCCGTTATCTCAATTAGTTTTAATTGCTAGTTGATCAAATATGCTGAACTAGCAGTCCATACGTTATCAAACTTGTTTTTGTTAAGGCGTAAATTTGCACAAAAATCCATGTATCGGTATAATTTTGCACCTTAATAAAAATGACGTGATGACATGTGGATTGCTAGCTCAGCGTATTTGGTCAACTAACGGTCAAAATTAACTAGGATGCCAGCAACGGCAAAATTGCTCCATTTTTAAACTTTTAGGGCAAAATTGCCCCTCGGTGAAAACTTCCTCGGCAGAAATGCCCCTTACCCCATTGTGTTAAATGGTTAGTTTTCTCTTTTTAATATCATTAAAGCAATTGACTATCACTAAAGGAGTTTAAATAAATATGTGGAAAGGAATGGATTAAATAAAAGATTTTGCTATAGATGAGGTGCAGCAAGAGATGTGACGACAAGATGGTATATGGGAATGAGGTCAGAGAGGTGGAATGTGAGGTGGTGACTAAGGGGAGGGGAGGGGGTGCAATGCAAAAGGTGATGGGGGATATAAGGTCACGAAGGATTGGGTTGACTTGTTTGTGAAATAATAAAAACATATTAGAAATTTGCATATGTGAGTCTTTTTATTTTTATTTCTTTCCTGTCAGCCTTTTTAGTCAAAGGCTCTCTCTCTCAAAAAGTCAACATAGTTAGAATTAACATTTATGTTATTTTAGCTCCGCTTTTGAACAATCACGGCAACTTTTACGCTTCCAGAAAGTATATGGTATTTGAGGTGCTAAGTAAATATTTATGGGTATTTTTGTACCTTTACCCAAAGTTTAAGTTGTTAAAGATACCATGACTCATGATTTCATACTCGCATTCTTTTATTTACATCTATAGGACAACAAATTTGCAAATGAGATGGAAATTTGTCTGTGTATGAAGAAAAACAAATTAAATAATAGCTTTTATAACTTCTAGTAGTTGGATATATTGTTCTTTGTAACACCCCAAATTTTATATTCACCAAATATATTGTAATTATTTAAGAAATTCAATAAAATGGTGAATATTCATGAATTTGGAATTTATGAATTTTATAAATGTTCATTTTCATGAGAAATTGGACAGAAATAATTATGGAAATGATATGGGTAATTTAAAATGCCCAGTATTAAGGTTAAAAAATGGAGAAATATTTGGTCCAAAAATTGATGGAAATTGGCCAAATAAAAAGAAGAAAAGAAATTGTATTAAAAAGATAATGACAAAATCATAATTTTGCTAATTTAGCGCAAAATTAATTATTTTTTGATTAATTGAATTTAATTTCAATTAATTAAAGACAATAAAGTGGAAAAATATATTTGAAATATTTTGGTCAATTAATTATGAATTTATGGAAAATTTGAGCAAAAAGTGTAATTTTGACCAAAATTGAGACTTTACGTATGTACGTAATTGGAACAAGTTGTTAAGTCAATTTGGACCTAAAAGAGGGATTCTTAGGATGCTGATACATATAACAAGAGAGTGAAATATTAGTTGCATGATTCTTGGGTTTAATGGACAAGGTTACATGCACATGGAAATTTATGAGCATAAAGTTAATATTTTGAATTTTGAAAATTTAATAAATAAATGAAATATGACATAAGTTATCATAATATATCATCTTCTCCTTCCTCTTGGGCTCAAAACTGACACACATAGCACCTAAACTAGAGAAAGAACGTGTGAGATTTCAAGAGAGAGAAAGGAGGAAAAAGCTTGCAAAGGTAGGTGATTTCTTCAATAACTCTATTCCTAAGCTATCCTTTCACGTGGTTTAAGGTTTGGAGGCTCAAATATCTATCTTTGAAGGGCTAGGATTTTCAGCCACATTGAGTAAAAGCTAGTTGGAGCTTGAGCTAACTTCCAAACTCTTATATATTACTATTCTGGCTGCTGTGGACAATTTAATTGGTAAAATTTCGCTGGATTGTCTTTGTTTGTGAAAATGAAAAATGGGTGTGTGAGGCTGTTATGCTTCTCAAATTGGTACTAAATGGTAGTTTTAACCGAATAGAATAGTCAATAAAGTGGTAAGGAGTATAAAGGAACATGTTTACGGAGCCGAAATCGCAAAACCCCAATTTTCCCCAGAGTTCTTATCAATTTCGGCCAGGGATGTTAGAGGGTCTTAGGGTTTCTTTGGTTTGAAGGGAGGGGAGGGAAAGTGGGCGAAGAGAAAAATTTTTTTAGTTGAATTTAAAAAAATTAGATAAGTAGGGTTAAAAAGTTTTAATTAATTTTTCTCACTCTTTTATCTTATATATTCTCTTTATTGAAATTTTATTACCCCACTTCTTCAATCTTTTAAAATTCAACTCATAAAAATTTTCCCTCCCATCCCTTCCCCTCCAAATCTCTCACATCAAACAGACCCTTAGAGTTGGATTTTCAATGATTTGATGGTTCTATTGAGTTCATAATGGAAAATTATGTAGGGTTACTGTTGGTCACTTTTTCGAAAAAGCCTGAAAAAGTATAATTACAAAAATGCCCTGAAACCCTGAAATTGGGGCTGTCAAGGGTATTTTCATAATTTGACAATGAGTTTGTAATTATTAGTTCAAAAATATATTCTTTGGATGAAAATATGTCAGAATAACCCTATCAAAATTTTGGGAAAAGTACAGCTGGACTAGGTACGGCCGGGTTGGGGCCCTGGGGGCATTTTGGTAAATTTTCAGTATAGGATAATATAAGCACAATAAACACTATGGAAGTGTCTAAAATGATACATGGATAGGTCTTAACGTATTTCTTGTACATTTGATGCTTTACGACTGAGTTGGACGCCTGTAGTTGGCACATTTTACGAAGCGGATCATTTGAAACTAGGAGAAGATTTAGGTCGGGACTACTTTCTCTGATATACTGTGACTATTTGTATGATGTATGTTACTGTAGTTTGTGACTTGAACACGTGTTGGAGGCACATTACCTAGCTGTGGTCTATGACCTAGCTGAGGTATACTAGTCTTACCTAGTTATAGTCAAGGACTCGGTTGAGGTACACGTAGGGCAATTTGGTGTTTAGGCTTGAACTTTGTGCACACGCACGGATGAGATGAATTTTCATTTTACTTGTGCACACGCACGGATGAGATGAATTTTCATTTTACTTGATACGGTGCATTGCATATTTAATTTTTTCATTTTATATGTTGATCGTATGTTTCTATAGAAATTCCTTGGAATCTCACCACTTTTTCTAAATAAAAATGTCTCAGCTGGTGCCTTGGCTCAAAAGGCAAGGACACAAACACTGGAAATTGATGGGCACATTTCTCAAGACGTTGACAGTTCTTATTTAGTATGTATTTGGTATATTTTGGGGATATTCTGTACATAAATGTAAGTATTATCGATGTTGCGCTATTGATTCCATTCTGTAAACAAATACTTTTATCAGTATATTTGTACTCTTCTGTATGCATGTGGAACATGGTCTCCATTACCTTGTACATATCGAAATGGAAACGAGTGTTGACATTACTTGACTTGCAACTTTGTAACCATTAATTTGTAAGTGAGATTCATCTATATGTAAAAAAGAAAAAAATTAATTTCTCAATGATATATGATTTCAAAGTTTATAGTTGTTCCCCCCATTAGCAACTTTGTAACCAATAATGTACAATTATGACTCTTCATTTTATTAGAAGGGCATAGTAGTAGACTCACTATTTTTGTAATAACTTAAGACATTCTGGCATTTTTTGGGATTTCAAAGTTCATTGATCCTTAAACATGATTAATTCAATCTTTTAATCTTGAATGTCATTTTAGATTTAACAATAATATAATTTTGTAAGAGGTCAAATGAAAGAGAAATGCGTACATACTCTTAGAGTATCACATCATTTGAACTCTATTCAATCAAAATACAACAACTCAGCATATTTTAATCCTAGTGTAGTATAGAATCATCCTAAAAAATCTCTTTTTAATTTGTTTTAAAGAAAAATAAACCTCATAATTTGGGGCAAAACAAAATCTCATATGAACCAAATTATGAGCTTTATTTTTCTTAAATATAACATAAAACATAAATTATTTTAGATGAGTCACTAGTCAACTAGAATTAAAATATAATGAGTTATTGTATTTTAATTGGGTAGAGTTCAAATGGTGTGATGCTTTAGAGGATAAAAGTATTCCTTTGAAAAAACTTTAATTGGGAGCAACTTTTTCATTTGTTGAATTAGATGATTACAATTAAAATTGGTACATATTTGCATACTAATAATTATTTAAAAAAATTTCCTTTCAACTTGTGTCATTTGCTTCTAAAATATATTTAAACTAAAGCTATTATGAATAATATATTAATATAAATGTCTGTTTCCCTGTTATTTCTCCCATCTTCCTATTATTTCTCACCATTATTTTTCCACAATTATGTAATCTCATTTATCTTTGGTTATATATGTAACATCCCAAATTTCAGTAACCAAAATTCCTTTACACCTTTGTAGCATTAAGGTAATAAAATGGTAAATTTTGGCACACTTTGAATGGTCAAATAGTTACCACATGAAATTGGGTCAACATAAGACATAAGAATTCAATTTTTTCTTCATAAAAGCCCATTCTTGAAGCCCAACAATGAAGAATAGACGAGTATAATTTTTCGGCTCAGGAAATATGCAAATTGTGGACAAACACAGAGATAAGGAAGAAGGCCCAAATTAAATGCAAAAATGTTCAGGCAAAATAGTCATTTAGCTAAAAAAATTAAAAGCCAAATTTTCCTTTTTCATGAGGCCTTGGACGTCCAAACGAGGGAATAAAAAGTATTTAAATATTAAATATTCCTATTGGAAGCATTTTGGGCCAAGTAAAAATATGTTTAAAAGTCAACAATTGTAGGCAAATTAAAAGTAATATTGAGGAGGTAAAATTTGGATAATTCAAGAAGCTCTTTGAGTTCCTTCAAGGGCCATATTACATCAAGTTGGGAGAGAGAAGAGGAATCATTTGTGGCCAAGAGAAAAGGATAAAGAAAGTTCAAATAGAAAAAGGAAGAAGTAAAAAAGCAAAAGCACATGCAAAAATTCCATTAAAATAATATATTCTTAAGGAAATGGAAGGAGATATTATAATAGCTAATGAAGCTATTCCAAAGGCCTCATATTTCGGCCAATTTGAGAAAGAAAGAGAGAGAGAGAGAGAGAGCAACTTGAAAAAAGCAAGAGCAAAGGAAGAGAGACAAAGGTTCAAGAGGCAAACTAGGAGGTTTTCAAGCAAATCTCACTTGTTCTTGTCTCTAGTTCATGAAAACTCCCTCTAATCTTTATGCTTTCATGAAACACTCATATAGCCAACACAAAATCAAGTGAAAGGAGAGGAGGAGGACATGCTTTTTAAGGGCTAGAAAGGGAAAATCAAAGGTAAGCCATAAAACCTTACTTTCTTGATTGATTCAAGGTTGTAGTTGTGGTTGTGATTTAATTGGTTGTGATTTAGGTTGACAAAACCCTAAGGGGAGGTGCTTCCCAAATCTGGATTAATCATATGGGAAGTGTGTTTAAGTGATTAAACAAGTGATTTAGGGTGAAAAGAAGGTGCTAAGTTGATTGGAATTAAGAAACTACATTTTCCCTAATTTTCTCTACTTTTTGTCTAGACCTGTTTTGGCAGTGTTTGGACTGGATTTTGGTGTTGTTCATGATTCCATTGTGTTTAGAATAGAAAATTGTGTAGGGAACATGTATAATATGGTATGTGAAGGCTTTAAAGTATGAAATGACAATTTTACCCCTAAAACCTTAATATTATGGCTGCTAAGGGTAAATATGTAATTGGAGCATGGATTTGACTAATTTGAGGTCAAAAATGGTTTTCTACACATGAAATTGTATAGGATTAGCCTGGGTCATAATTTTTAGAAAAGTACAGTTAGATTGGGTATAAAGGGATTTAGACCAAGTCCCTACCGGCATTTTGGTTAATTTGTAGTTTTAATCAAAGATAACAAATAAAGTGAGTTTAGAATAATATATGAATGAGTAATAACTCATTTATTGTAAATTTGGTATTTTTGGATCGGACAGTAGCCTAAGCCAGACAAAGTTGGACCGATAGGCAAGTAAGGGAAAGGCGGTACAGGTAGTGAACTTACCCTACTTGCATGTATTTGATAGTTATGATTGTATAGTGATGTAAGTGATTGCTTTACTTGATTGTGTATAGCAAATTTGAATGATGAAGCTTTGCTTCTGTTTATGCCATGGCCATGAATATGTTATATGAAACATTGAGTACACAGAAATGTCATTATGTGGCATGAAGCTAGTTAAGGATAACATGTCATGCACTTAGCATTTATCTTGCATGCATTATGGTAAATGTTTACTATTAAGATTCCCTTGAATCCCACCCTTTTCCAACCAACCATTTAGATAGGTAAACACAGGAGGTATGTTGAGAAAAGAGAGGAGGACTGCATGAGGAAAATGCAGAGGTGGAACGAAGACAGGGAGGTGTCTATTGCTCTTATTTTAGATTTAGACATTTTGATAGTCCTGTGGAGCTAAACTATTTGTATATTCATGTGTATATTTACATATATTATGTATAATTCATGTAATTATTATCAGTATATTTATGCTATTCTTATGTGCCCACTGAACTATGCATTGCTACTTTGGTTAATATCGGTATAAGTAAGGGGTGTGACAATAGAAATTATGCCTAAAAATAAGAGCCACATGCTATGTACATACATCTGAATAGTGAATAAAATTATTCTCTCTTTTTCTTCTCATCTCTCTTTCATTTCATAACATGTTATCATCACGATGCTACTTTAGTTAGGGTATGATATTTTACTATCTCTTTAATTGTTTTTATTTTATTTCCTTATGCTCTACTATTTATTTTTTCTTCTGCCCCCATGTGACCTGAAGTCACTTTTTTCAATAGAACCTGAAGTTCCAATCGATATTTTTTCCTCTCTCAAGATGACTTTATGCCATTATCTTTGATGAAAATAGAAGTTCTAATCAATATTTTTATACATTCCATGGTGACCTGATGTCACCATCTTTAACAAAACTTGAAGTTCCAATCGATATTTGTAGTCCCTGAAGGATTATTGTTAGATCTATATACTTTGTGTTTTCATTTTATTTATTTTCATTGTTGTGTTGTTGGGTTGAAGAATAGAAGGAGAATATGCTTTTTCTCTAATGACCTATCACCTACTTCATTTAGATTTAAAGTACCTAAAATTACAGCCTTTGTTTGCATTGAAATATTTGAATTTTATTCTTGTCTTATTTTCTTTTCTTCTCATGTTATCACATTATATGATTTTATTTTATATTTTGAGATTATATGGCCAAAAGCCATATAAATTTATCCTTTATATTATTAAATGGCCATAAGCCATATAATTTTTATTTCTTCTTTTGATATTATATGGCCAGAAGCCACATAACTTATATCCTCTATTTTATTAAATGGCTAGAAGCCATACAATTTTCATTTTATATTTTGAGTTATTTGGGTAGAAGACGTATAACTTACATTCTCTATGTTTTAATGGCTAGAACACATAATATTTTTCCTTATATTTTGATATTATATGGCTAGTGTAATATCCCGAATTTTAAGGTTGAAGGCTTGGGAATAAGCCTAAATTAAGTGGACTCCTAAGCGCTGGTTTAGTAGGTGTCTCAAATCTATTCCCTAATGTTTCTTATATCTTTGGGGTGTTAAAAAAAATGAAATGGTGAATTTTGAAGAAAGTGATTATGCTTCAAGTTAAATTTCCTACAAGGTAGTGAGCTTCTCAAGAAGGTTTGGAAGAAAAAATGATGAGCAAAAATTATACAATTTTACAAGGTGAAAGTGGACATCATAAGCTTTAATTTGATAGGTGATATGAATTATGTAAAGCTATATACAAAAAGATGTGGATTTTTGAAGTTACCTGGAAAAACTAGAAAGTTTTTGGAATAGCTTCCAAAGATTAAAAGTATGGGAATGATATGCTTCCAACTAGCAAAAGGCTATATTTTATTCTTGAAACAAGGCTCAATAAGGATTCTATAGCCTTTAGAATCACTTCAAAATAATATCTACAAATTAGTTATGATGTTTCAAAATTTGGTCTGAAATATGCCAAAATTGCCTATTATTGCAAAATTGAAAAATAAAATGTGATGGCAATTGTGTAAATTGTGAAATTAAGTAAGAACCCATATTTTCCCTTTCTTGGTGGATATTTGTTGTTAAAAATATTAAAGGAGGTGGAAATGGCTTTCTCAAGAAACCAAGAGATTAAATTATAATTGTTAAAGTTGAGCACATGTGTTATTATCAAAAAATAACAATATAAATGTGAAATTAGTTAAGATAATGAAAGAAGCTCAATTGGGTCATAAAGTACCCTTAAATGGCATGTTCATAGGCTAAAGGAAGAAGAGGAAATTAGTTCAAATTGAATGGAAATATATGACACAAATTGGAAGAAGATAAGACTAAGTACAAGATGATGTCATAAATGAAATAAACCACCATTTATTAATTTAGGAAAGATGGTAAAATATTTTAAAGTCTCCCTTCATCTCCTTCCCAGCTATTTTCACGCCAAGCATAAGCAAGAGCAGAGAAAGTCAGGGAGAGAGAGAGAGCAAGAAAAAATAGAGAACAAAGAGGGAGGAGGAAGAACCAAGAGGCAAGAACTTGGTAAGTAGTAGTGGTAATTGCTTGTGTTTGCCTTCAATTTGTTGTAGACTCTCTCTAATCTTCATAACCTTCTTGAAGTCATGTAAAGCAAGAAGAAAACTCAAAAGAGAGAGGGAAAGAAGATGGCAAAATTTTGAGAAAAAGTTGAGAATCAAGAGGTAATCTCAAGAACTTAGATCCCCTTGGTTAATATGATGTTGTGATGGTGGTTATTGTGTTGATGGCTTAATTTGTGGTTATTTTGTGGATTTTATAAAAGTTGGGAAGCTCAAACCCTAGCTATTATGCTACCCAAATATAGTCTAAGGATGTTTAGAATGTGATTAAGTAGTTAAATAAGTTATTATAGGTGTAAAGAATGTGGTTTATAATTGAAATCAAGAAATTCCATTTTTCCCAATTTTTATGGAATTTCGTCCAGATCTGTGTTGGGGCATGTTTGGACTAGATTTTGGTGTTTTTGATGATTCCATTGTGTTTAGAATGGAAAATTGTATAGAGTTCATGATGGGTGCGAAATGGGAACCCTAGAAAGTAAAATGACAAAAATAGCCTTAAAACCGTCACATAGGGCTGCCAAGGGGTAAATTCATAATTGGGGCAAGAATTTGAGAAAACTAAGGTCAAAAATGGATTCCTTGGACAAAAATAGGTTAGAATTGCCCATGTCAAAATTTTGGTAAAAGTACATTCGGACTGGGTACGGCGAGGTCGGGCCGGGGTCCCAGGGGCATTTTGGTAAATTTGAACAGTAGACTCATATAACCACTAAAAGCATATTAGAAGTGCTTACAATTGTATATTTGACATTTGAGGACCAATTTGAGAACCTGAGTCATTGGTACACATATCGAGGTGCTGTTTTCAAGTAGCATAAAGGATTAAGGTAGGGAAATTACATCTCGCGCATGCATTTGATATTTGTACTGATGTGTTGATGCATATTATTGCTTTGCTTGATTATGTGAAACATATATGAATGATTGAAGCTCTGTTTCTATTTATGCTATGGCCATAAATATGTTGTTTGAAACATTAAGCACACAGATATGTCATTGTATAAGCATGAATTTATGTAATGCAAGCATGTCATGCATTAAGCACTTATTTTGCATGCATATTGGTACTGATTTCCTATTGAGATTCTCTAGAATCTTACCCTCCCCTACCAACAATTTAGACAGGAGGAGACAGAAGATATGTTGAGAACCATAGAGGGGATTGCAGTGGTGGAACGAAGACAGGAAGATGTCTTTGTTTCACTGGGATGACTTTAGATACCCTAGAGCCCATACGACTACAAGGTTTGTAATTATTATATACAAACCCTATAGGGAATGTCTGTAATCATGCACATATTATCAGTATATTTATTCTATTCTTGTGTTCCCCATTAAACTACGTATCATTTTCTACAAATAATTTGAAAAAGGTGAAAATAAGATACGGGTGTGACAACTAGAATCCACATAACTTTTATTTTCCTTATGTTATTAAATGGCCATAAACCATATAATATTAATTTTTTTTCATCTTGGAATTTAATGGCATGAAGTCGTCAAGTTTTAATTTAAATGTGCATTGTCATACCCTTAATTATTTTAGAATGTTTGCACTCAGTTCAGTGGATACACAGAAATAGCATAAAAATACTGATAATAAATACTTGATTTCATTACAGGAATTCCCCATGGGGATTGTTCATAATAATTACAGACCTAACATATAATAAAAGCCTACAAATAACTAACGTCAATGCTTTATCTAGATTGGAACCTTCAGCTACCAGTAATTACTGCGTTGCCCTTAGAGCCACTTCCTTCTGTTGGATACACAATAGATTATGGAAAGGGTTGAGATTCAAAAAGAATCTCAGTAGTAATAGGCTAACAATTATATAAAATGCAATAAATAAATATGCAATATATCATATAGTGTAATATAACATTAGTACTGTATACCAATGTGTGTACACAATTCAGGGCCAAACCCCTACTTGTCCATGTACCTCAGCTAAGTCCCTAACCACAACTAGGTAATATGCCCCCTGGCACTGTGTATCATAGCTAGGTCTTCACAAGGCTGAATGGTCTTGTGCTTTTCCTGTCGGACAGTACTTGTGCTTGTCTCACACCACAGCTAGAGAGTGTGTTCATTATTCATATCACATAATATAGCAACATACAACATATATACCATGTAATATCCCAAAAAGTGATTAAGGGCTAATGACTTCAAAAGTGGATGTAATTATTGTTGAATAAACACTTTTGAAGAATGTGTGATGGGAATTTGGATATTTTAATGATTCCAATGGATTCCTTGTGAAAATTTATGTAGGAATGATGTTTGGTATGAAAATGGAACCAATGGAAGCAAAGATGCAAAATCCAAAATTCTGTTCAGTGAAATTCTATTCTGGGCAGTCTGTTTGTGTGAACGTTTTTAATAACCAAATGGTATCTAAAAATTCTGATATTTTCCAGTCTTATAGTTCACATCTCAAGCTTCAAAATGGACATATAATTTGTTCCATTTCATTTTGTGAACTAGGAGATATAACTGTCCAAAATTTGGGATGGAAACTGAACTCTGTTTAGGGGCAGTGATGAGTTTTATGTAATTCTGGAATTGTGTGGTGATTTTTAGTAATGGCCAATATTTTTCCTATGACGAGGACTTAAATATATTTCATTTGGATTTGGAATCACCTCATTTTGAGTTTTCTAGAATTAGTTATGATTTTTCAAAGTTTGGGCAGAAAATCTGCCAGAAAATCCGAAAATGGGAATTATGACATCATCTCAATAAAAGATGACATCAGCATGGAATTAAATATGTTATCAACTTCCTCAGCTCATTTCTGTCGTACACAGCAGCTGAATGAGGAGTGAGAACGTTGAGGTTTGTAGAGAGAGAAAGGAGAAGAAAAATCACAAGGTAAGCCGATTTCTCCGACGATTTAGCTCCTAACGATTATAACTCCGATCCTAAGCTACTCCTCTTTGTTCTTTAAGGTTTGGAAGCTCAAAATCTGTTGTTGAGCACTTAGGGTCTTCAGCAATATTTGGGAAAAGCTTGTGGGAGCTTGAGGTAACTTCCAAACTTTCGTATATTGCTTATTCTGGCTGCTGTGGGCAATTTAATCGGTGAAATTTCGCCGGATTGCCATTGGTTTTAAATTTTGGAAATTGAGTTTCCTAAGGGTTATGCTGCCCAATTTTGGTTCAAATGGTAGTTATAACCTAATGTAATAGTGAATAAAGTGGTTAGGAGTAGAAATGAACGCGTTTACGAAGCCGAAATCGTAAAACCCCAATTTTTCCCGGAGAACATGTATATTTCGGCCAAGGCTGTAAATGGGTCTTAGAGTTGGAGTTTCAATGATTTGATGATTCCATTGGATTCAGTGGGCGAAAATAGGTGGGGTTACAGTTGGGCACTTTTTCAAAAAAGGCCAAGAAAGCATAATTACGGAAACACCCCTAAAACCCTAAAAGTAGGGCTGCCAAGGGCAATTTCGTAATTTTACATTGAATTTGATAATTGTGAGTCAGGAAATGGATTCCTTGGGCGGAAATATGTTAGGAAAGCCCATATTAGAATTTCGGGAAAATTGCAACCGGACCGGGTACGGCGGGCCCGGGCCGGGTCCCCGGGGGTATTTTTGTAAATTTTCATTATAGACTCATATAACCCCAAGTAACACTATGGAAGTGTCTAAATGGTGCATTTGGAATTGTAGGATTCGATATTTGCCGCCCTCGTGAGCCAACTGCGCTGAAGGACGTCAGGAAAGGATCAGGTAGTGACTCTCTCTCTTATACTGTGTGTAATGCTCTGTATGTGTGTGTTATCACGGTTCTGTGATGATTTCTTTGATGCTGCTGCGGTTACAGCTGGTGATAGCTGTCGTTTACAGCGTAAGCTATCGTTTACAGCGTAAGCTGTCGTTATTGTGATTACAGCGTAAGCTGTCGTATTTGTGATTACAACGTGAGCTGTCGTGATGAAAATTACAGCGAGAGCTGTCGTATTGTGTATACAGCCGTGAGTGCTGTCGTTTGTGGTGAAAACCATTTATATTTGAGATTGATGCTGCTGTTGATGCTGGTTGTGATTTATGTGCATGCTTGGTATTTATACATTGTATGAGTGGTTTGTTACTACTGGGATTCTCTCGAATCTCATTCCTTCCTATGACTAACCTTTCAGACAGGGCATGTGGCTCAAAGGAAAAGCGGCCAACCCGGAGCAATTAGGACCCTTAGGGGTATATGCGATTTTGGAGACGTTGGTTATCCTTTTAAGACTTGGTTATCCATTTAGAACTTGGGATTACTGTATATTTTGAATTAGGAATATTATATTCGATTTTAGTTGTGTAATCCCCTAGTGGATACTTGTAACCTCTAGATTATATATGTATAGAACCCGGGAGTTGCCGGGGATTTGGTTATACACTCTGTCATACGTGAATGTAGATAAACTGCACAGGTAATTATATTCGAATTTTGAAATGGAGACCAGGAACAGGAAGAGATTTTGAATGTTTTGTGAAAACCCTACCACAAAGTAGGAGATTGAAGCAAGTTTAAGTTATCCGAAGGTCTCTAATCTACTTTAATTATTTAATATCGAATTATAATTACATGATTAAAGGCAGGGTGTTACATACCACAACGTAGTATATGAAAGATAGAGTTACTACCTGGAATTGCCCTTTCTTTACTTGTTTGTCTATCCAATACTGTCTGTCCGACTCGGGCTATTAATATATCCTAAAATTCCTAAATGTACAATAAATGAATCATTACTCATTCATGTATTACTTTAAACTCCTATTGTTGGTTATCTTGACTTAAAATTGCTAAATGATCAAAATACCCTTGGGGACCCCGTCTAAGCCCCTTTATGCCCGGTTCAACTGTACTTTATCAAAAATTATGACTCGGGCTATTCCTACACAATTTCGCATGTAGAATCCATTTTTGACCTTAGATTAGTCAAATTCATGCACAACTTATAGATTTACCCTTGGCAGCCATTATATTAGGGTTTTAGGGGTAAAATTGTCATTTCACACCTTAAAGCCTTAATAGTTCATATTTCACATGTTTCCTACACAAATTTTCCATTCTAATCATAATGCAATCATGAAATCCATGAAATTCCAGCTCTAACCCTTATTACTGTAGCTGGCAAAAAATCCTAAGTTAAATTAGAAAATTGTGTTTTCAAGTTTTCGAATGATTAACACTCCCTTTTCACTTGTAATTCCATGATTAACAACTTAAACACTTATTGCACATGATTAGTGTGAATTTGTGCAGTACCTCACCTTAGGGTTGGGCATTCCCAAAATAACAAAGCATACAAACCAAGCCAACAATCATCCAAACCGCCAAAAACAAACTTAAATCAACATGTTAGGCAAGGTTTCATGATTTACCTTTGATTCCTCTTCTTTCTCTATCTAAACCGTGCCATCTCTCCTCCTCTTCTCTTGAATTTGTGCTTGCTTCATGTGTGATTCAAGAAGGAATAGAAAGTAGAGAGAGCTTCCAAAAGTTTGAAGACATGAACAAGTGAATATCACAACCAAACATACCTTCTTTGGCTTCTTGATCTTGCTCTTTCTCTTCTTGCCTCTTTGTTCTTCAAACCTCTCTCTCTCTCTTGGCCCTTATGTTTGGACAAAACTAACGCTTTGAAAGAGCTAAAAAGATCTTAAAAATATCCTCCATCCACCTCCTTACTTAATATTATTTAATTGTAATTTTTACATGTGAAAATTGACTAAAATCGTCATCTTTTTCCACTTGACTCTAATGGCTTCCAAAGGTCACCATTTATGTTCAAATATTCATCTTCTCTTTCCTTTCTCATGTTGGGATGAAATATGAGGTCCCTGGAGGAGGATTAATGGTCTTAAAATTATCTCCATTCACCTCCTTGAAATGTAATATTTAATTTCTAATTAATCACATGTTTTACTTTTGACCTTTCTTCACATTTTCACTTGCCCAATATTGCTCCTTCTTGTTTAATTTGGACAAAGTATTTTATTTTGCTTCTTTCCTCTATTGCTCATCAAACACCTTAAGGAAGGGGAAAATATTAGCTTTTAATTTTTATTTAGCCAAATGACTAGTTTGCTCTTACATTTTTGTAATTAAATTTGCCTTTCTTCTTTCCCTTTGTGTTTGGCTGAAAATCACTATTAATGGGGCCTAAATATTTTGTTCTTCCATTGTCCAATTTGGGTTACAAGAATGGGCTTTTATAAAGATACAAATTAAATTTTTTGTCATATCATGGCCTAATTTCGTTTGGTCACCATTTGGCTTTTCATAGTATGCTAAAATTCATCATTTTATTCCCTTTAATACCACAAAGGTGTAAAGGAATTTTGGTGACTGAAATTTTAGATGTTACATTTCTCCCTTTGTAATAAAATTTTGTCCTCAAATTTTCAAATATCACATAGATTATCCTTGAGAGAATCCCATCTTAATATGTGACTTATCCCTGCGTTGTGCATACTAATATAGCATGCATCATAAATTATCTAATAGATGTGTGTTAGATGCCTTAACAACACTTACACATTCAATCTATTTTGCACTCACATATTTTACTTGTTTGATACTCTTAGGGCACAAAGTCCAATACATACTGATTGTCCTTTAGGTCTTACTACTTATCTGATAAGCATTCAGAATGTTCTTACTACAAATATATCTTTCTATTGGCGTTTAGGATGAGCTGTCTTTTTATCCCTACTAGCCTTACTGTGTACATTGTTCAATATAACTCAACATGTTTGTCAGGTCTTACCGCCCATAACATTCAGTTCACTATTATAGGTCTTGTTGCCTTGTCGGGACACTGCCCGATGCACTTAGCCTTATGGCTTAAGTTATTCTACTCTCACAACACTGAGTATTTTAGTCTTACTGCTAGGTACAAAAAATATAATGGGACTTACTACTACTATGCCTACCAGTTCACATGTCTATCTGTAATTATGCCTATTTGTTCGGTGTCTAGGATCATATGACAATTTGACCCTTACTAACCACATTGTGTGCACTGTCTATTTGGGATTAAATGACTATTTTGACCCTTACTAATCATTTATGTGCACTATTCATTGTGTGCATTGTTACATGACTGGGTAATTGATTCTGTAAGGCTACATTGTTGAAGGTATTCGTCACTATTATCCCTTACTATACTAAGGCTTATCCCAATTTTGTTTTATATGTGTCACTACAGACCATATAGGTTGTGTGAATGTTAACCACATAGGTCGTGTCACTATAAATCGCATATGTTTATGTTACATGGTTAATGTCACTGTAAACCACACAGGTTTATGTTACTGTACACCACATAAGATGTAACACAGTTAGCCACACCGCCTCAGTAGCATATTTTATGCACTGCCTTTCAGCCTCAAGGTAATTTGTGATTTTCACTGATGCAACCCAGACACTTTCTAGCCATGTCAAGGTTATACCCAGACACTTCCAATGGAGTTGGCTTACCACTGTGCTGTATCACTGTATAGTACACCGCCTTAGCAACATATTTTATGCACTTCTTCTCAGCCATAGTACTATTTGTGCTTTTCACCGATGCAACTAGGACTTTCCTGGCCTTGTCAGCGGTGTATCCTGATCATGGAGTTGATTAACATGCTTTAATAGGGCTATCTTACCATTGGCCATATAAGGCAAAACACTATATGCCAGACAAGTTGTGTCACTATATACCACACGGTCTAATCATGATTTGGGATAATTAATATTGGTGTGAATGTTAACCTCTGTTGTTGTCCTCAAATGTTACACATAAGCTCACCATCTCACTCAGATGATTTATTGTCTCATTGTGGCTTTCGCTATGCCATTATGATGTTTTATCACCTTGTTTAAGCTTTAAGAATATTAAGATGATTTAGTAGGAGTTCTATAGGAACCTCCTATAACACCTGACTGAATCCTAAAATCTATGATCCTCTATGACAGTTCTTGGAATTTGCAGCTTAATACTGTGTCTATTTTGTTAGGATATGATAGATCCTATTCTGTGAGACAAGATGTCTGAGTACCACTCTTATATGCTTTACATGTTCTTCTCTGCTCCTTGAGTAGATCAGATTGTTGACACTAAGTCTAGCTAAACCTCTGTCAACTCAGGTTTAAACTTTCCTCAGATGATAGGGGAGTCAGCCTTGTCAACAACAACCCCCTATTAACTGAACCGTGTTACTCATGTCTACTAACTGTCTCCCTTACAAGCAGGTCTGAGCAGACTCTTCTGTTCATTTTTCTTAGTCTGTATGGGTTGTTTTTCCTATTCATCAGGTTTATCCCTGTCTGTGTTTAGTTTCTACTGCACTTCTCGCAGCTCCTACCTATGATCATCAATCATTGTTCCCTATTCTCTTAACATGCTCATTATTTGTTGTATTGGGTCAAGTCTAGCTTCTTGACCAAGCCCAACACCTGTATCTCTTAATCTTACCATCTTTTATGTTTCACTATATGGAAATAAGGAAGAGGTAAATGTCACATAGTCATAAGGGCATATCTGTCATTTTATAAAGTGTTGGGTATACAGGTACTCCTAAAATAACATATAACATTATTTACAGAAGACAAGGAAGGCTTGTACAACATACAACCTCTGAACTACTGTATACTATATTCTTGTTCCTTGTATAGGTCATAACATAACATGTTATGTGACTTCTCAAGAGGTCACCCATCCCGAGATTTCCCTGGGTTGAGCATGCTTAACCTTTATGTGCCCGTGCAAAAAACACATATACTGGTTCTAACTGCTTTTGAGTAATAGTACCTTGTGAAGCCCTTACTTTAAAGAGCCAGGCTGACTGTCTCTGGCTGACTAAATAATATGGATATATTGTATATTAGTAATAGTTCATGTACTTGAACAGAAACTTGTGGTATGCTCCATGAAGTCTACAAAATTGTTTGTTGGACCCGCTCTATAATCTTGTTCGTCTTATGGGCCAAACCACTATATTCGGAAAGAAGTACAGTATTGTATGGATTTAAATATCATATGGGTACTAGAATTCCAGAACACTGTATTCACCTTATACTGGGATCAAACCGTCGATTACCCTGTATGCTGATTCATAGGGGTGTCATGCTATCAGACAACCAACATATGTATACTTTATATATCCCCCAATAACTCCTAATCTGGTTGTAAATCATGCATCACAATACCGTTCTAGTCAGGAATTGGTAACAGAATTCAGATCTAACTTTGTCTTATCTGTCTAACACTGATCACCTTACTGGAAAAACCAATCTAGAGTATGGTCAATGCTAGTGCTTAGACATTACTCAAACCCGTTTCCTCGATGTCCATGTCATCCTTATACCACCATTTATCTGGTATTATAATATTGGCTGCCCTTAGGTATTCGTTGATCCTTTGGGGCTAGTTTACATACGCGGGTGATTCACTTCTCTAGTGACCCTCTCTGTGCATACTTTCTGTCATTGTATAATCAAGACCATATCAGTATGCTATCATGTTGCCAAAATAACGGTTCTAATACCGAAAATGTCATACCCTTAATTGTTTCAGAGTATTTATCTATATTTTGGTGGATACTCAGAAATAGCATAAAAATACTGATAATAAGTACTTGATTTCACTACAAGAATTCCCCATAAGGACTATACATAATAGTTACAAACTTAAAATATAATAAAAGCATGCAGATAACTAACGTCAGTGCTTGATCTGTACTGAAACCTTCAATTGCAAGTAATTACCAATTTGCCCTTAGAGCCGCTTCCTACTGCTGGATACACTAAACATTGTGGAAAGGGGTGAGATTCGAAAGAATTTCAATAGTAACAAGCTATCAATCATATAAAATGCGATAAATAAATATGTTATCCATCATATAGTGTAATATAACATGTAGCGCCCGGAATTTAGAAAAACATGGAGCCGCCACCAAAATTTTAGAAAAAGGATAATTTTGGAAACCTTTTTAAAAATGGAAACTGGTCTACAAAAACTATTTAGGGTTCGGGAGTCGATTGTGTGTGGGGAAGGTGTTAGGCACCCCACAACACCCATTCATGAGAATGGTTACCCTAAGTTAATTATTTAAAAATATTATGGCCTTTAATCTCATTATAATTACCCAAATAAAGACAAAAATAAATGAAAAACTAAAGGGGAAAAAAAACAAGGAACATTTATTTACAAAAGGAAAATAAGAAAAATATATATTTATTTAAAAAAAAAGAACATTTATTTATAACAAGAAAATAGAAAAAATATATTTATTTACAAAATTGGACTTGACCTAGGATGAAAACCTAGGGCCTACGTACCCTTTAGAGGGATCAAAGCCCACGTAGTTCGGGGGGTAGAAAAGCGTGTCACTTGGTTGGTAATTTTTAGAAAAATGTTTATTTAATTTATTTGAGAAAAATATCGTTTTTTTGTTGGGTTTGTGTTTTTTACTTTTTTTTTTAAAAACGTTTTTTTTATTTTCTTGTAAAAGAGAGTTTTTCTATTTTATTTTCATTTATCACAATGTGTCAAAATATTTTTTTTCTTTTTTTTTTGAAAGAGGACCTAAGAAAGGGATTAAGAAAAAAAAAAGAAGAAAAGTAGCACAAGTTAAACAAAAAAGAAGTCAAAAGTCAGGAAATTTATGCGTACCTTTTATTCTTTGAACCCGCTACAATAAGGATAGGGTGATAGAACCACATAATAAACAAGAGGCAAGTACAATTATATTATCTATATTTATTAAGCATAACACCTAATATAATAAGAAAATAAGACAGCACATACCTCTTGCCTATGTATGAGATAATTCAGTTGGACAATAAAATGCAAATCCACAAAACCACAATGAGCTAAAACACGTCCAGCAACATCATAATACAAAGTAAAGCAATGTAATGCATATTGGCTAAAGTCATAGTGCATGAATGATGAAGTAAGCATGAACCAAGGGATATTAGATGAAAGAAAGAAAAACGAGATGTAAAAGTAAAATCAAAGAAAAGGATGAAAACTCAACCACTGACCTTATCTCCTTGCTCTCCCAAAATTCTTGTCTCTTTTGCTTCAACCCTTGCACTCCTATTTATAGTCTCAAGGTAGGGTTTTCTTCATAAATGCTCCCTTTTTTATTTTTTTTATTTTATTTTTCGTTTTTTTGATTTTCTTTTTATTTTATGTTAAGAACTACCTAACTTAACCCAATCACCATCAATGGAGATTTTTTTTTATTTTCATTTTTTTTTATTTTTTTGTATTTTCTATTGATAAAACTTCCTAACTTGACCTAATTACCATTAGTGGAGATTTTTTCATTTTTAATCTTTTTTTCATTATTCTCCCCACAAGTAACTTCCTAATTTAAACCTATCAACATAAATGAGATTTTTTTATTTTCGTTTTTTTATTTATTATTTTATTATTTTCCCTTAATGAATGACAATGCCAATCATATCAATTAAGGGATTTATTTTAATTTTCGTTTTTTTTTTAAATTTTTCCCTTTAAATGATAATTGCCTATTTAGACACCGATCATCATCAATAGGAGGATTTCCTTATTTTTTCTTATTTTCGTTTTTTTTTTAATTTTTTCTTTCAATGATGATTGCCAATTTAGACACCAATCATTATCAATTATTTTTGTATTTTTTAGTGGGGCCCGGACAAAATAGGGTGTTCACAGTTGCCCCTCTTTACTTGTTTCGTAGCTGAGAAAAGTGAGATTCTCATCTATGAAGCAAGTAAAGATAAGAACACGTATTTTGTCCGGCCAGAGAACAAGGTGCCCCCCTTGGAACCAAAGAGGGTTTGGACAAAATACAGTGTCCATGCCCCTCTTTACTTAGTTCATTGGGGAGAAGAACGCAAGTGGAGATAGATGATTACCTTTAATGGAAGTAAAGCGCCTAGTAGCATAGGACTTTGGTGGGGCGTAAAAGAATCGTGCGGCTTTGAGAGTGCCTACGGATACAGGGCTTTGAAAGAATAGTGCCTGCCGTTACAGGGCTTTAAAAGAATTGTGCCAGCCGTTACTGGGCTTTGAGGGTGCCTGGTGGTCAGGACTTTGAAAGAATAGTGCCTGCCGTTAAAGGGCTTTAAAAGAATTGTGCCAGCCGTTACTGGGCTTTGAGGGTGCCTGCTGATACAGGACTTTGAAAGAATAGTGCCTGCTGTTACAGGGCTTTTAAAAGAATTGTGCCAGCAGTTACTGGGCTTTGAGGGTGCCTGGTGATACAGAACTTTGAAAGAATAGTGCCTGCCGTTACAGGGCTTTTAAAAGAATTGTGCCAGCCGTTACTGGGCTTTGAGGGTGCCTGTCTGTACAGGGCTTTGAAAGGGTGCCAGCCGTTACTGGGCTTTGAGGGTGCCTGCCGTTACAGGGCTTTGAAAAAGGTGCCAGCCGTTACTGGGCTTTGAGGGTGCCTGCCGGTACAGGGCTTTGAAAGGGTGCCAGCCGTTACTGGGCTTTGAGGGTGCCTGCCGGTACAGGGCTTTGAAAGGGTGCCAGCCGTTACTGGGCTTTGAGGGTGCCTGCCGGTACAGGGCTTTGAAAGGGTGCCAGCCGTTACTGGGCTTTGAGGGTGCTTGCCGGTACAGGGCTTTGAAAGGGTGCCAGCCGTTACTGGGCTTTGAGGGTGCCTGCCGGTACAGGGCTTTGAAAGGGTGCCAGCCGTTACTGGGCTTTGAGGGTGCCTGCTGGTACAGGGCTTTGAAAGGGTGCCAGCCGTTACTGGGCTTTGAGGGTGTCTGCCGGTACAGGGCTTTGAAAGGGTGCCAGCCGTTACTGGGCTTTGAGGGTGCCTGCCGTTACAGGGCTTTGAAAAGGGTGCTATGAACATGTGATGCCCCTTGGAGTAGTGCTTATGAAGATGATGACATTGATGATGACAGTGATGATGACAATGATGATGATAAAGAGGATGATAATGGCCATGATAATGAAGGGAATATCAGGATAGTGATGTCATGATGGAGGTGATGACACTAATAATGATGATGACAGTGATGATGGAATCCTAATGAGGATGATGAATACAATGATAATGCTAATGACGATGATGATGATAGTAGTGATGATGATGATGATGATAATGATGTTGATAATGGAGGTGATGACATGCTAATGAGAATTAGTTCAATAATTGTGGTGTTAAAGAATAGCCTGGCAGGTGATATTGCTCCTTCTTCGTCCAGGTGCCTAACCAGTACCCCGTTACTTGCACAGTCTTGTCGGAGGTATGAAGATGTGTATAATGAGATTCACATAGATGCCACAGCCTAGAACCCTCAGTTTATATTGTGTCCCTTTGTCAACTGTTTGACCCCACAACAAAAATTCTAGTTGGGACCTTCGCTACTGATCCTGAATTTGCACAAGTTAACTGGGAGTAGAGGACACCATGTATATCAACGTGAGTGTTTATCCAGACAAAAGTTGTGCTTTCATTAAAAAGAGTTACCCTTATACAAATCATAGCACAAAGTTTGATATGCGATAGAAGGGAAAGATATACTAAGGATGAAGATTCATTTAAAGGAAATGATCTTCCAATATTCAAGCAGATGCATAATGATGAGCACATATTGGTGTAGGTGTGATGCTATTAGGAGGTCCTTCGCTTTCAGTTCCGGGTAGTCCCCCTGATGGTGCCTTGCTTAATTGCCAGAGATATGCACTCTTCGACGAATGATTAAGGAGTCTTTCAAATAGACAAAGTAAAGAGAGTCATGGGGCTAGGACTGATAACCTTCTTCGATATGTGTTTAATCCGCCCTTTCGGGTTTTCAACTTAACAGCTCCCAATTTTGTGCTCTAATTTTTGCCTAAGCTGCCCTTTCGGGTTTTCAACTTAGCAAGCTCTTTTTTTTTTTGCTCTAACTTTTGCCTAAGTTTCCCTTTCGGGTTTTCAACTTAGCGAGCTTTTTTTTTCTTGCTCTAACTTTTGCCTAAGCCGCCCTTTCGAGTTTTCAACTTAGCGAGCTTTTTTTTTTATTGCTCTAATTTTTGCCTAAGCCGCCCTTTCGGGTTTTCAACTTAGCGAGCTTTTTTTTCTTGCTCTAACTTTTGCCTAAGCCGCCCTTTCGGGATTTCAACTTAGCGAGCTTCTTTTTTTTTTTTTTTGCTCCAATTTCTGCCTAAGCCGCCCTTTCGGGTTTTCAACTTAGCGAGCCCCTTTTTTGTTTTGCTCAAACTTTTGCCTAAGCTGCCCTTTCGGGTTTTCAACTTAGCAAGCTTTTTTTCTTTACGCATAGTATTTCTTTACAGCATCTGAATTGATTGGCCTTGGTAGATCTTGGCCATTCATGTTTGTCAATATCAATGCCCCACCAGAGAAAGCTTGCTTAACAACATATGGGCCTTCATAGTTCGGAGCCCATTTACCTCTATCATCTTCTTGATTTGGGAGGATCTTCTTGAGGACTAGGTCTCCTACTTTAAACCACCTGGGTCGTAGTTTCTTATTAAAGGCCCTTGCCACTCGTGATTGATATAACTGCCCATGACATATGGCTATGAGCCTTTTTTCTTCAATCATATTTAATTGTTCAAATCGAGAATGTATCCATTTGCTTTCATCTAAGTCTGATTCAGCCAAGATTCTCAGGGATGGTATTTCCACCTCAATTGGAGTAACAGCCTCCATGCCATAAACTAAAGAGTAAGGGGTTGCCCCAGTTGAAGTACGCATTGTGGTACGGTATCCATGTAATGCATATGAAAGCATTTCGTGCCAGTCCTTATAGGTCACTGTCATTTTGCTGAGGATCTTCTTAATATTCTTATTGGCTGCCTCAACTGCACCATTCATCTGTGGCCTATATGGTGCAGAATTATGATGTTTGATCTTGAACTGATCACATAATTCTTTAACTGCTGCCCCGTTGAGGTTTGGTGCATTGTCAGTTATGATCCTCTCTGGTAACCCATATCTACAGATGACATTGGCCTTTAAGAATTTGATGAAGGCCTTTTGAGTAATACTAGCAAAGGAATTGGCTTCTACCCACTTAGTGAAATAGTCAATAGCAACGAGGATGAAACGATGACCATTCGAAGCTTTTGGGTTAATCGGCCCAATGACATCTATTCCCCACATGGAGAATGGCCATGGAGATACGAGACTATGCATTATAGTCGGAGGGGCATTAGCTTTGTTGGCATATATCTGGCACTTATGACACTTTCTAACATAATTGATACAATCCTTCTCCATAGTTATCCAGTAGGAACCAGATCTTTGAGCTTGTTTAGTTAATGAGTGGCCATTTGCATGTGTACTGCATACGTCTTCATGGATCTCTGCCATAATCTTGTGCGCCTCCCTCATGTCTACACAGCGTAACAATGTCCCATCAAAGTTTCTCTTATATAGGACGTTATTACTAATAAAAAAGCCCATGGCCAATCTCCGGATGGTCTTCTTTTCATTATGTGTTGCGTCTGGAGGGTAAGTACCATGCTCCATATACATCTTGATACTATGGTACAAAGGTTGCTCGTCGTGCTCTCTTCCAATATTGAAGCAAAATGCTGGCGATCTTCTAGTCTCAATCTGTATTGGTTGAACTTGGACCCCACAATCAAGTTGGATCATAGCTGCTAAAGTAGCTAACGCATCAGCGAAGTGATTCTTTTCTCTAGCTATGTGATGAAAATTGATTACTTCAAAGTTTTTGATCAACTCTATCAAATACTCTTGATAAGGGATCAACTTTGGGTCTTTAGTACGCCATTCACCAGTCACCTGATAAATTATGAGAGCTGAGTCACCATAGACTCTTAGGTTTTTTATCCCCAGATCTATGGCAGCCTGGAGACCATTAATACAAGCTTCATATTCTATCATGTTATTGGTGCAGTCAAACCCTAACTTTATAGCAATCGGAAATTGCTTTCCATCTGGGGATATGATTACTGCCCCTACACCATTGCCATGCATGTTTGCTGCACCATCAAAATACATTTCCCACCCTTTCGATTTGCTTTCCTCGATCGGGTCTTCTATAGCACATATGTCTTCATCTGGAAATTTGAAATCTAGTGGCTGGCATTCATCTATGGGGTTTTCCGCTAAGTGATCTGCTATCGTACCACCCTTGACAGATTTTTGAATGACGTATCTTATATCATATTCAGACAATATTACTTGCCACTTAGAGACTCTTCCAGCTACATGCGGGCTTTCAAATATGTACTTGAGTGGGTCTACTCTTGAAATTAACCAAGTGGTGTAGTAAAGCATGTATTGCCTCAACCTCCTTGTGGCCCAGACTAAACCACAACAAGTTCGCTTGATCATCTGGTAACGTGACTCACAATCATTAAACTTCTTGCTCAAGTAATAGATTGCTTGTTCTCTTCGCTTAGATGCGTCTTGTTGCCCCAGCATGGCTCCCATGGAATTCGGTCGTATTGTTAAATACAAAATTAAAGGTCGTCCTGGTACAGGAGGAACCATAATTGGGGGATTTAACAAATAATCCTTGATTCTATCAAATACCTGTTGGCAATCTTCATCCCACTTCCTGGTGCAGTTCTTCTTTAAAAGCTTGAATATCGGCTCACAAGTTGCAGTCAGGTTGGCAATGAATCGTGCAATGTAATTCAGTTACCCCAAAAAGCTTCGAACTTCTTTTTTTGTTTGAGGAGGGGGCATTTCCCGTATTGCTTTTACTTTGTCTGGATCTACTGTAATCCCTTTTGGGCTTACAATGAAGCCCAACAATTTTCCAGATAAAGCTCCAAAGACGCATTTATTAGGATTTAGTCGTAGCTTGTACTTACGTAGCCTTTCAAATAGCTTTCTTAACACCATAACATGGCTTTCTCCCTCAGAAGATTTAGCTACCATATCATCCACGTATACTTCAAGTTCTTTATGCATCATATCATGGAAGAGTACCACCATGGCACGCTGATAAGTTGCCCCAGCATTCTTTAGCCCGAATGGCATGACGCGGTAACAATAAGTTCCCCATTGTGTAATAAATGTGGTTTTTTCTTTGTCCTCTCTATCCATAGGGATTTGGTTATACCCTGAGTACCCATCCATGAACGAGTACCTATAGCTACGGGCTGTATTATCAACCAGGACATCAATATGAGGTAATGGAAAATCGTCTTTTGGGCTAGCTTTATTCAGATCTCGATAATCCACACATTCGAATTCTGCCGTCCTTCTTTGGGACAAGAACGACATTTGCTATCCATTGTGGGTATTTAGCTATTTCTAGGAAACCCGCTTCTAATTGCTTCATCACCTCGTCTCGAACCACTAAGGACATATCGGAAGTGAGCCTCCTCAATTTCTGCTTTTTAGCCTTAGTGTTTGGGAATAAGGGGATCTTGTGAGAGGCAATCCCTGGATCAAGGCCTGGCATGTCCTGATAAGACCATGCGAATACATCTATGAATTCTTTGAAGAGTTCAACCATTTGCTCTCTTTCAGGGTTATCTACTATCTTTAATTCTCTCTTTTCTTCCTCCGTGCCCATATTTATTACTTCAATTACGTCTTCATGTGGGCACATTCTATTGTCGTCGGATTCGAGGATTTTTTTGTATACTTGAATGATCTCATCATCATCATACTTGTAATCATGCATATCAATGGCAACAAGCGTATCATCATTCAGGGATTCAGGAACCTCTGCGTTGGATAAGAGTTCCGAGGAAATCGACTTCCTGGAGGGCGAAAAATGAACAACGAATGAATAGAAGGAAAAAAAGGAATGGAATAAATAAGTGAATTTTATTCGCATATCATTCTTTATTCATGGTTCATATAGGAGCTCGCCTAAAGGCGTATACAAAGCATAAAAAGACAACTTTTAGCTAGACATGTTACTCTAAAATGATAGAATTGAAGGTGTCCTCGAACTCCCAATTTTCCAAAGCCCTTCCAGAATCATCAGCTAAAATCCATGTGCAGGTCTTTTTGCTTATTGTTGAAACCATTGCAATAGTCGGCTTGTTTAGCACTTCAGAGGATGTCGGGAATGTCTTCCTTATGTGGGGGATTTCAAGGTGCTCGTCATCCTTCTCTATCTTGAAGCTTGCTTTCTCTTTCAATTGCATTTCCAATGGTGGTTCATATCCTAACCCTTGGCGCTTGTGATTCTCTTGCAGATTTATAGGGGATTTGATGCCTTGGAGGTGAGTGCCCAATCCTTTGCCCTGCTTAAACCCATTCTTCTCCATTATCTTGGTTACTATGGAGTTGACATTTTTAGATCCCTTGGGTCCTTCGACTTCAAAACCTTGGAAAACCATTCCTTCCTCGTGCTCGGCAGCCTCAATATATGGAAGAGAGCTTGGCTTGCTCACCATGATTTCTTCTTCGCCCTTGATTATCACTATCTTCCCGCTATCAACGAACTTTACCTTCTGGTGCAAGGTAGAAGGTACTGCCCCAGCTGAGTGTATCCACGGCCTCCCCAACAGCATAGAGTAGGACGGGTCAATGTTCATAAGCTGAAAGTCTACTGTGAATGAAGTTGGTCCAATCTGTAAAGGTAAACGGACCATTCCCAACACACCTCTCCGAGTACCATCGAATCCTCTAACCACCATGTTACTCTTTTCAACCTCTGACGCCTCTACTGACAATTGCTCAAATATGGATAGCGGTAAAACATTCAACGCTGATCCTCCATCTATCAATACTTTGGCCACAATGAACCCTTTGCACTTCAGGGAAATGTAGAGGGCTTTATACTGATCAACGGTTGATTGAACAACTTCTCCTCCTGAAAATGAGATGGTAGAGAATGCCCTTGCCACATTCATAATACTTGCAACCTTCTCCGGGGTCACACTGGACTGCACATATGCTTCATCTAGCGCCTTTTGTAGTGTATGACGATGCGGTTCAGAACTCAAGATTAAAGAGAGAATTGAGATCTTGGCCGGAGTTTTGTTCAATTGGTCTACTATGCTATATTCACTTTGCTTCATGATTTGAAGGAATTCTTCATCTTTATTTTCCATGCCTTTTAGACCAGAACTTGATGGAATATCAATATTGGTTTGTCTTCCCTTCTTCGACAATCCAATATTTTGTGGCAGATAAGATTTCCTACTTCGTGTTACTCCTGTTGGGTGAACCATTGTTTTGTTGCTAGCCTCGGCATCCATTACTTATCCTGAGGGATTTTTTACAATACCTTTATACCTCCATGGTACGGCATGATTACTCTAATATGGAAAAGGGGTCGGTACCTTAATGGTCACTGCAGGCTGTTGCAATGGAGTCAAGATGGTGAAAGAGACAACATGAGAATTTCTCTTTTCATATGGTTCCTTAATGACGAACTCGACATGTCTTTTCTCCACCATGCCTACTTCTTTCTCTTCTCGAGGCATATAACCTGCTGCCTTTAAACAAGCATGGATATCTTCTCCTATTAGTAGAGGATCGTTGGAGAACTCAATTTCATCAACAACATTTACTTGGTTTTCATGACTTGGAAGAGGATTGGCGTTGATAGTGGAGTTGTCGTTCCTCTTCAATTGAATGTGATTAGAATCAATTAAGTCTAACACATTCCTTTTGAATGTTGCACAGTCCTCTATTGAGTGTCCCGGGGCGCCCATATGGTATTCACATCGGGCATTAGAGTCATACCAAGCAGGGAATGGTGGTTGAGGCTGTTTGTAAGTACGTGGCCCTAACAGCTGAGATTCCAAAAGTTGGCGATATAGCTCAGTATTTGTCATGCCGAAATCTGGCCACTGCCGACTATCTCGTTGCTGCCAATTCCTTCGTCCTCCAGCTTGACCTTGCCTATTTTGTGTCAGATCATTCTTCGTCTGTCGAAACCCATCATTACCACCTTGATGTATTGCTTGGGGTTGTCTAGTGGTTTGGATGAAACTAACATCGCCTTCCTTCTTCTTCCCATTGTTCCCCTTTTTGGTGATGCTCTCACTTTGAAGAATCCTACCATCGCGTATTTCAGCATCAATTCGCTCACCAATCTCGATCAAACCAGAAAAATCGGTGACATGCGTCCCAACCATATATCTGTAATAAGGTTCTTGTAAAGTACGGATGAAATAAGAACTAAGCTCGGATGGTATAAGGGGAGGTTGAACTTGTGCTGCTACCGTCCTCCATCTTTAGGCATAATCTTTGAAAGCTTCAGTGGCTTTCTTGCTCATTGACTTCAGTTGTTCCCTGGTGGGGGCAGTGTCAAGATTGAACCTGTATTGTTTCATGAATACATCAGTCAAATCTCTCCATTTCTTGATCTTTGTCTGGTCAAGTTGCATGTACCATTCCAGTGCTGGCCCTTTCAAGCTCTCATGAAAGAAGAGTAGCAAAAAGTTTTCGTCTTGTGACCATACAAGCATCTTTGTGCAATAGGCCTTAAGACGGTATATCGGATTCCCTGTGCCGTTGTACTTATCAAAGTCTGGCATCTTGAATTTCTTGGGAATTGAGACATGTGGTGCCAAGCATAAATCTTTTAAATCAAGTGAACCCCAGGTGTTTGGACCTTGAAGGGCTTTTAGTTGGTCTTTTACTTCACCTAACTCTTCCTTCCACCCCTCCTTTTCAGCTGATAGGGAGGGAATGTTGAAAGTGTATGTTGAATCTTCACCTGGCTGTTCCTCCTTACCACTCGGAATTTGGGGATTCTGTTTACTCTGAGGCTCTTCTATCATTTTTTCTTTCTCGCCATTTTCTGTTATGCTTATCTCAGCATTTTTCAATGGATCAGATGTTCCTGACTCTTTTTCATTATTCTGGGCTTGAAGAGCTATAGTCAAGGTGGAAATCATTTCTTTCAAATCTGCCATTTGTGCCTCCATGTGAGACATCCGATGATTCAGATTAGATTCAGCTTCACCGGGATTAGCTGCCATCTGACGACTACGTGAGCGCGTGTTGTATGAATGCGCAGGGGGTAGCTGGTTAGGACGTTTAGACGGAGCAATATTGTATCACCTGCTTAGGAAGGAACAAAATATCATTAGTTTATTTAAACCTACAATTTCGAGCGGGCATGGTGAGTTATCACGACGTATTGGCATAAAGGTCTTCTAGCACAAGTATCCTCTAGCTTCCTCAGGGAATCTATTATTCCACAGGGAGAATCTAGAGTTGATCATTAAATAGGAGGGACCTTAAGTCCCATCCTAATCAAGATCTTTTTATTTGGTGAGTGTTTTAGTCGGCACATGGTCTTCTGGAACGAGTGTCCTCTAGCCTCCTCAGAGAACCCATTATTCTACAGGGAGAACTAGAGTTGATCATTAGATAGAGGGGACCTTGAATCCCACCCTAGCCCAAGATCTTGTTATTGATCGTAGTAATAAGCATAAAAAAATGACAGTAAAAGGAGATATGCTTTTATTTCATAATATCAAAATTTGGTTACAAGTTTGAGTTCCTCTACTATTTGATTACATAAGTTGAAGAATTCAACAATCTCTTCTAGCGGATTCAAAGGGATGATCATGCCTTTAACGCGCTTGAATGTGCTAGCAAATTCTGGGATTCTGGTGTTAGCAAAGCTGATTAAGTTACCACATCTCTTTACCCATTCTTCTATCACAACAACTTGTCTGTGGTAGAGGAGTTCCCAGTTGGCTAAAACTTTCCTTTCGTGATTTAGCTTGTCCACGAGGCTCTGGATGGTTTCAGTGCTACTGGCCCTTACAGCAACCAATTCACCCTTCTTGTTTTCTAGGAGTTGAGTAAGAATATCAACTTCCCCTTGTAATTTCTTAAGAGGGGCATTGTCTTGCAGTTTCTCTTCAAGCAACTCTTTTGCTGTAGTCATCTTCAATAGTCGAACTCTATTATTCTTCATTTGCCTATCGTTCTCTTGCATAGCTCTTTTTAAGCTTTTGTTTTCTTCTTCCAGCTTCATGATCCTTGAGCGTTCTTCTAATTCTCTTCTCTTTCTCTTTTCTGTCAGTTTTTTCTTGAAGGGATGCACATTTATCCTCTAGCTGACTTATCTTTCTCTTATTTTGTGATTCCATCATAGACAACTCCTCCAACTCCTTTTCTCTTGTTTCCAGGCGCCTTGCCAACTCTTTGTTTACTTCTTGGGCATCATTTCCTAACAAAGGATCTTGGGGGGAATAAGATGGATTGGCTCCTTTGATTCTGTCCTTGAGGAAATCCTTATAGCTCGGAGTTGCACCTATTTCTCGCTTCCCCAGCTCAGCCTTTCCCTTATATGCTATCTTGCTCCAAGCTTCTTTGATTTCTCGACATGAGTCCTTCCCATTATCTTCTCCGTATGTGAAGTGTATGGCTTGCACTTCTTCCTGAGAGGGAACTTTTTGCCGAAATGCTAATTGCCTTAATGCTAAAGAAGGGTTGTAGTTAATACATCCTCTTGGTCCCATGAGAGGCACATTAGAAAAGTCCCCGCAGTGATGGATGATCTCTTCATCCTCCCACTATTCTATTTTCCATAAGAGAGAATCTTCTGTTAACTGTAAGAACTCCTTCCTCCAATCATTTTTGTTTAATTGAAGATGATTTAAAGCCATAAGCGGATTAGTAAACTTGTCATGCCTTTCTCGGAAGTACTTCTTCTTTCCATATACGTGACTCAGCATCCATACCTCAAGCAATGCAAGACAGCATTTTATTCGACCTTCCTTCTTTAAGTAGCATTGAGATAATGACATGTAGGTCTCTGCTAAAACTATGGGTACCGGGTTAATTTGGTAGTGTTCGACTAATTGAAACACACTGATAGCTCCCAAGTCGATTATTCCCGCTGATGAAGGAAAGAGGATCATGCCAAAAATAGCCAAGGCAAAAACCCTACAAAAACTCTCCCAATCTTTATTTTCTGCAAATCTTGCTAAGCGAGCTTCCACTATGGTCCTTTTAATCCCCTTGACCTGTCCAGTGCCTACAATCTGTACTTCTTCCATGTGAACCCCTAACAGCTTCGCTATTCTTCCCTGAGAAGGTAGCCGGCCTGGATAATGGTAGATCTTATCACTCCTCTTAATTGGCATCCTAAGGATTTCCCCGTATTCTTCAAGGGTTGGGGCTAGTTGAAAATCGGAGAAAGTAAAGCATCTCAAAGAGGCATCCCAATACTGGCCCAGTTCTATGATAGCCTCATTATGTACAGGCACGTGTAATAAATCAATGATATTTCCATACTTCTTCATAAAACCCAATTTGACTGAACCTTGAATGTAGCGACTTAAAGGAATTAGGCCTTCAAGTGGTTCTGCTCCAGTAGTCAGTCTGATGCCCTTCCCTCTATATACCTTTCCTGTAGGAACTTGATTTAAACTTGGTTTTTGTGCCATTTAACCTTTATGCCAAATTTTCGGTTGTCGGATAACTTGTTTGCCCTTCATTAAAGAAAAGAGAAGGAAGAGTCAGAAAGTATTTTCAAATGCATGCTATGCAGATGATTATATGTGCTTTCTAGCCTTGATATGAGTGATGGACATTAGGAAAAAGAATTTCACCTCCTCAAGAGATCTATTACCTCATAGGGAGAATGAAGTGCCCATTAACTTGCGAATGGCCCAAACCATCACGCGGCTAAGGGTTTTTTTTAAAATGATGATTATGTCCAAGACCTATGTCAAATGAAAAATGCTAATGGATGATGCAAGGCTACCTCATGAGACGTGAAAGAGTGACGACTTATACTTCAAGTTTTGATATGGGTGATGGACATTAAGAAAAAGAACTTCACCTCCTCAAGAGATCTATTACCTTATAAGGAGAATGAAGTGCCCATTAACATGCGAATGGCCCAAACCATCACGCGGTTAAGGTTTTTTTTTTTAAATGATGATTATGTCCAAGGCCCATATCAAATGAAAAATGCTAATGGATGATGCAAGGCTACCTCATGAGACGTGAAAGAGTGACGACTTATACTTCAAGTTTTGATATAGGTGATGGACATTAAGAAAAAGAACTTCACCTCCTCAAGAGATCTATTACCTCATAGGGAGAATGAAGTGCCTATTAACCTGCGAATGGCCCAAACCATCACGCGGTTAAGGGTTTTTTTTTAATGATGATTATGTCCAAGGCCCATATCAAATGAAGTTAAAATGCTAATGGATGATATAATGATGCCTTATGAGTCCTTAAGGGTTATCCCTCATCGAGATGTTTTCTAACATGATTAATGTGATGAGATCATGGTCTTTTAGGGTCATAGACCCTTAGACTAAGGTTAGCTATCTAATGCATACACCGTCCTTGTGATGTATCTTTATGTGGAATGATGCTAGATACATACTCAGGTGAAGCGACAGTTAGTCACTTGATCCTAGGGGTTCCATTGATTATGCATGGATGACAATAAAGATTATTAACAATAAATAAATATATGCCCTCCAGTGTCCTATTTTAGGAATGACCCTAGGTTAGTAGTATCTATCCTAAGAAAGGCAGGTACTAACTAATTGGGCAGGTCTATAATTTCTACTAATAGGTGTAATGGTTTCAAGGTGGTTCTAATTCTCACAGATAAAGGTCTCCTAACTGTCCCCATCGTAAAGATGAAGACCCCATTTAATGAAGTTGACCTTCAGGGGGTTCTGAAAACCCCACAGGATCAACCTCATCAAATGAGTAACAGCTAGGATGAAGTCTTCACAGTAACCTTAGGGGGTTCTTAAAACCCCACAGGGAGACCGCTAGAAACTTCCACTCACCTAGGGAACTCACAGACCCGGGTATAGGGCCCATAATGTGTGTGAGGAGAATAGTGTATGTGTTTAGTGTGTGTGGAGAGCATACCAACCTATGGGCCTAGGTTCTACCCAACCCTCATCTGCTAATCAGATCACAAGATAGATAGAAAAAAGGAAAAAAAAACAAACAAATAGATGAATAAGGAATTTAATAAATAAAAACAACTATTCACAAAAAAAACAAAAAACAAAAAAAAATAATAATAATAAGAAAAGGGTAATTAAAATAAAATTAAGGCCAAATTATTTTTAAACATTTAACTTAAATGGGCTTGACTCTCAAACTATCCCTAGCGGAGTCGCCAAGCTGTAGCGCCCGGAATTTAGAAAAACACGGAGCCGCCACCAAAATTTTAGAAAAAGGATAATTTTGGAAACCTTTTTAAAAATGGAAACTGGTCTACAAAAACTATTTAGGGTTCGGGAGTCGATTGTGTGTGGGGAAGGTGTTAGGCACCCCACAACACCCATTCATGAGAATGGTTACCGTAAGTTAATTATTTAAAAATATTATGGCCTTTAATCTCATTATAATTACCCAAATAAAGACAAAAATAAATGAAAAACTAAAGGGGAAAAAAACAAGGAACATTTATTTACAAAAGGAAAATAAGAAAAAAATATATTTATTTAAAAAAAAAGAACATTTATTTATAACAAGAAAATAGAAAAAATATATTTATTTACAAAATTGGACTTGACCTAGGATGAAAACCTAGGGCCTACGTACCCTTTAGAGGGATCAAAGCCCACGTAGTTCGGGGGGTAGAAAAGCGTGTCACTTGGTTGGTAATTTTTAGAAAAATGTTTATTTAATTTATTTGGGAAAAATATCTTTTTTTTGTTGGGTTTGTGTTTTTTACTTTTTTTTTTTAAAAACGTTTTTTTTTTTCTTGTAAAAGAGAGTTTTTCCATTTTATTTTCATTTATCACAATGTGTCAAAATATTTTTTTTCTTTTTTTTTTTTTGAAAGAGGACCTAAGAAAGGGATTAAGAAAAAAAAAAGAAGAAAAGTAGCACAAGTTAAACAAAAAAGAAGTCAAAAGTCAGGAGATTTATGCGTACATTTTATTCTTTGAACCCGCTACAATAAGGATAGGTTGATAGAACCACATAATAAACAAGAGGCAAGTACAATTATATTATCTATATTTATTAAGCATAACACCTAATATCATAAGAAAATAAGACAGCACATACCTCTTGCCTATGTATGAGATAATTCAGTTGGACAATAAAATGCAAATCCACAAAACCACAATGAGCTAAAACACGTCCAGCAACATCATAATACAAAGTAAAGCAATGTAATGCATATTGGCTAAAGTCATAGTGCATGAATGATGAAGTAAGCATTAACCAAGGGATATTAGATGAAAGAGAGAAAAACGAGATGTAAAAGTGAAATCAAAGAAAAGGATGAAAACTCAACCACTGACCTTATCTCCTTGCTCTCCCAAAATTCTTGTCTCTTTTGCTTCAACCATTGCACTCCTATTTATAGTCTCAAGGTAGGGTTTTCTTCATAAATGCTCCCTTTTTTATTTTTTTTATTTTATTTTTCATTTTTTTGATTTTTTTGTATTTTATGTTAAGAACTACCTAACTTAACCCAATCACCATCAATGGAGATTTTTTTTATTTTCATTTTTTTTATTTTTTTGTATTTTCTATTGATAAAACTTCCTAACTTGACCTAATTACCATTAGTGGAGATTTTTTCATTTTTAATCTTTTTTTCATTATTCTCCCCACAAGTAACTTCCTAATTTAAACCTATGAACATAAATGTGATTTTTTTATTTTCGTTTTTTTATTTATTATTTTATTATTTTCCCTTAATGAATGACAATGCCAATCATATCAATTAAGGGATTTATTTTAATTTTCGTTTTTTTTTATTTTTCCCTTTAAATGATAATTGCCTATTTAGACACCGATCATCATCAATAGGAGGATTTCCTTATTTTTTCTTATTTTCGTTTTTTTTTTAATTTTTTCTTTCAATGATGATTGCCAATTTAGACACCAATCATTATTAATTATTTTTGTATTTTTTAGTGGGGCCCGGACAAAATAGGGTGTTCTCATAACATTAATAATGTATAAGAGTATGTGTACACAATTCAGAGCCAAACCCCTACTTGTCTATGTATCTCAACTGGGTCTCAAACCATAACTAGGTAATCTGCCCACTTGCACTATGTATCATAGCTAGGTTCTCACTAGTTCGATTGATACTTGTGATTTTCTCACATCACAACTAGAGAGTGTGTTCATTATTCATATCACATAGTATAGCTATATACAACATATATACCACCACATAGTATATGAAATATAGAGTTACTACCTGTAATTGTCCTTTCCTTACTTGTTTGTCAGTCCAATACTGTCTGTCCGACTTAGGCTGCTGATATATCCTAAAATTCCCAAATGTTCAATAAATGAGTCATTACTCATTCATGTCTTATTCTAAACTCATATTATTGGTTATCTTGACTCAAAGTTGCTAAATGACCAAATTACCCCTAGGGACTCGTCTAAGCCCCTTTATACCCGGTCTAACTGTACCTTATCAAAAATTATGACTCAGGCAATTTCACATGTAAAATCCATTTTTGACCTTAGATTAGTCAAATTCATGCCAACATTATAGATATACCTTTAGCAACCATTATGTTCGAGTTTTAGGGGTAAAATTGTCATTTCACACATTAAAACCTTCACACTTCATATTTCACATGTTCCCTACACAATTTTCCATTCTACGCATAATGGAATCATTAAATCCATGAAATTATAGCTCTAACCATAATTACTTTAACTGGGTGAAAATCCTAAATTAATTTGGAAAATTGTGTTTTCATGATTATACACTCCCTTTTCCTTTGTAATTCCATGATTATCCACTTAAACACTTATTACACATAATTAGTGTGAATTTGGGAAGCACCTCCCCTTAGGACTTGGCATTCCTGAAATCACAATGTCATGAAAACCAAACAAACAATCATCCAAACCACCAACAACAAACATAAATCATCATGTTAGGCAAGGGTTCATGATTTACCTTTGATGCCTCTTCTTTCTCTATGTAAACCATACCCTCTATCCTCCTCTTCTCATGAATTTGTGCTTGCTTCATGTGTGATTCAAGAAGGAATAGAAATTAAAGAGAGTTTCAAAGAGTTTGAAGACATGAACAAGTGAATTTCAGAACCAAACTTACCTTGTTTGGCTTCTTGATCTTGCTCTTTCTCTTCTTGCCTCTTTGTTCTTCAAACCTCTCTCTCTCTCTCTCTCTCTTGGTTCTTATGTTTGGACAAAAATGATGTTTTGAAAGAGCCTAAAAAGCTCTTAAAAATATACTCCATTAACCTCCTTAATTACTATTATTTAATTGTAATTTTTACATGTTAAAATTGACTAAAGTCATCATCTTTTTCTACTTGACTTTAATGGCTTCCAAAGGTCACCGTTTATGTTTAAATATTCTTCTTCTCATTCCTTCCTCGTGTTTTGATAAAATATGAGCCCCTTGGAGGAGAATTAATTGTCTTAAAAATATCTCCATTCACCTCCTTGAAATATTATATTTAATTGCTAATTAATCACATGTTTTACTTTTGACTTTTATTCTCATTTTAACTTGACCAATGTTGCTCCTTCATGTTTAATTTGGACCAAGTACTTTATTTTGCTTCTTCTTTCCTTTATTGGTTGTCTAACACCCTATGGAAGAGGAAAATATTGGATTTTAATTTTTATTTAGCCAAATGACTAGTTTGCCCTTACATTTTTATAACTAAATTGGGCTTTCTTCTTTCCCTTTGTGTTTGACTAAAAATCTCTATTAATTGGGCCCAAAAATTTTGTTCTTCCATTATCCAATTTAGGCTACAAGTATGGGCTTTTATGAAGACAAAGAAAGAAGAAGATTAAAGATATTCAAGAAGATATCTAGTTAGGTTATGAAGAATGATTATCAGAGGAAAAACAAGAAGGAAGAGAATGAAGAAAGAAGAACTTGCAAGATCTATTGAAAATATCAAGATTCAAGCTCTTAGAAGTGCTACCCGAGGTTTCTATAATCATATGAAGGTTGGAATAAGCCAATTTAAAGCTAAGATAACTTATATAGAAGTTATGGAACTTCCCCAAGGTGTTCCCTTGAGTATTGGCTCTCTGCCAAGTTTGGAAGGCATAACTCAAGTGATTACTTGAATGATGAGTATTCTATTGTGCTATGTTTTGACTCAGCATGATAGAGGTTCGGTAGTTTGGCCATATCCCTTTAACCACACATCGGCTTGAATAGAAACTAGTTTCATATAAAATAAGACTTTCAACATGTCATTTGTACACTGAAATCACATTCAAATGAGTTTAGATGAAAGAGATATGATCTATTGAAGTTGACACTGAAAGCAGCATCATATTACAAACAAGGTTTGGTATTTTAAACATAACTCTCAAACTATACATCAGATTGAGATGAAATTGGTGCCATATGAAACTAGACGTAAAGAGCTTTCTATAGATAGGTCATGGTCCATATTTAGAGTAATATGCAATGAGTTATGCCTTCTAGAAATTAATTATTGTGAATTCAGACACTGTCTATTATAGTAGTGACTACTTAGATCATAACGTTCAGAATACAATGAGTTTGAAGCTGATTCTTGTTGCATTGGAATATAGATGACAAGTGCTTTTTGATGATAAGTCGTTTTCCATGTTTGAAATCAAAATAAATAGATCACTTGAGTGATAAACCAGTATTACTTGAGTGACTACTCGAGTGATGAAGGTGGAAAATGACTTCGTTTCTATCCACAAGATTTTGAAGGGGATTACTCAAGTAATACCCCAGGATCACTCAAGTGACGACTCGAGTAATGTGATAAACAACATTCTGAAGCTTGTGAGAATCAATGGAATGATAGTGTAATTCATTCTTCTCACTTCTAATCACTCCAACACTTTATAGTATTAGTATTTAATGTATTTCTCTACAAATTCCTTGAAGAGATAATATGAAAAGACAAAAGGTGACTTCACGGAAGTGGATACAAAGAATGTAATGGCTAGTTTTTCAAATACAAAGAATGGTCAAATGAAGCAATGGGACTCCAACAGACAAGTTAAAATGCTCAAACGGTCATCAATCTTCATCAGCTATAAATAGAAAAGCATTCAGAGTTAAAAAGACAAGAGCCTATGCCTACAATGTCAATATGTTGATACTATGAATCTTACCCTATCAAAGCTCTATAATAATACTCCCATCTTGTGCTTCAGTGCTAATCATTATATACTTCAAATAGAGAGAATTATACTTTCATTGTAATCATTCTATTCTTATGAGAATTGCTCAAGATTGGGGAATCTTGAGTAAGAAACAGATTGTATCCTTACATTGTGTAAAGGGGAGGCCTTATCTCACTGTGAAAATTGTAAAGGCTTCACAAATGTCTGGGTCAAACATGTGAGATTGTAGTGGTTCTCAAGTACCTGGTTAAACTTGAGGAAGATAGTGGATTGAAAATCTTAGTAGGAGCTTGAGGACCGGATGTAAGTCATCATGGATTAGATCGAACTAGGATAAATCACAGTTTTCAGATTCTCTTCTCTAAGCTTATATATTTCTAGCATATATCATTTAAATATATAACTGTTGATTTATGATTCATTACTTTCTTACTTACTGCTTTCACTAAAATGTGAAAAGATTTTCAAAGTTATTAAGTTTTTATCTTACACCCAATTCACCCCCTGATAAAGCTCAGTATTTATATATTTTTATTTATTAATTTTGAGCTTTTATGGGATTTAATTGAATATTTTGGGCATAATTAAGTGTTAATGTGAGATTTTAGTGAAAGAATAAGTTGGCAATTAGAGTAGTTAAATTGTTATATTTATAATTAATATTTTTTATTCCCATTATTCTTTAATTTTGTAAGTGATGATGTGGCACAACTTTTGTCAAGGTCAAAGATGTTATTTTATAGCTTAATGAAGGATAAGAGTAGAACATCATAAGTGCAGAATTTATTTTCATATTTTTTCTAATAGGAGGTTAAATGAGTAAGGGCCTTCTTTGGTGGTTGCAATTTTGTGTCTAATGCCTAAACATAATTTTACCTCTCATATAAACATGACACAACTTACTATTTAACGTAGATGAATTGAAGAAAGAAAAGGATATGGGGACCATTGTTTTGGAGAGGCGTCATGAGAGAAGGAATAATTGAAGATAGAAGAGACCTTGATCGAGTTGAATAGAGGCTTTGTAGGAGTGAGCAAGCTGCTGCAATTCATAGCCAATTATCCCTTCATTCTACAATCTTCATTTTCTTCTTCCATGAGTAGCCAAAGTATTGGTGATTTCCTTGAGTTGGGTAATGGTTTGAGCTTCTAAAATGTAATGGAATTCCTTTAAGCTCTCTTTCTAGTTCAATTTTACAATGCATTATTATGATTTGAAATTACATATGAGATTTGAAATAATTTGCATATTTGATTATCATTCTTGTAAAACTTGATTTCATTCATGATATATCATTTCACAAAAAGTTGATGAAAACTTTTATGGATATATCTACTACTTTCTTTTGATCTCACTTACAAGCTATGCATGAAAATTTTATCAATGACTTATTTTCTATATAAAGTGTTTTACAAACATTGATCATTGAAAATCATCATTCTTGGTATTATTTTTTCGTTACCCTTTTTGATTTATTAGCTTAAATTTATTTAATTAGGTAAAATCATATCTTGGTCTTTGATTGGTTATGATACTCTTTGCTCAAATATCATATGATTTAATTGTATAAGAGCATAAGAGTTATAATGTCTAATATTGTATTGACCCAAGAGAAAGTTGAGTACCAAAGAGCATATATTTATACTTTTGCAGGAGTTGACCAAAATGCTTTCTGATTTTGGATACAAAGATCAGAGGCTAACAAAGGAGGCATAACTGACATTATTGCAGTGTGATTATAAGCAGAATATGTGATATCACTCAAGTGAAACCATATTACTAGCAGGTAACAAGCTAGTGATGCAGTAAGAGAAAGAGGAGGAAGATCACTCAAGTGGGCCTAGTTGAGATTAATTTTAAAGCAGCTTAAGGCTAAGAACAAGTCTAGCCAATATGAGCCTTTTGTGCCTTCCTATCTTCCTTATCGTTTTAGGTGAACAGACATTTCTACTGTGATATGGAGTCAACAAAGATGTTAGAGAAAGACACTAAGATTGAGGAAATGTTGAAAGCAACAATCAGATATCAAAAGGGTTACTATGTCAGCCTCAATAATCAATGAATAGTTAAGGATAGAGAAGCTTCCTATTAGACCATTCAAAGTGTTAAATAAGCCATAAATATTCATAATCATCATACTATGAGAATAGATGTGGTTTCTCAACTTCAATCCTCGCTCTATGTGCAATCTTCACCGGATTATCTGCTATACCTATACTAGAGCTATGGTAAACAAGGAAAATAACTTTACTCACTTTATTAAGAAGAATTATCACACAATGGTCTATACTATCAGCAAGGAGGAGAGGAACACTGGAGAGATCATGTTTGTTAGAGAACAAGGGGTACATATATACTTCTACAGGAAATACTCCAACGATGTACCCTTATTTGGCATCTCTATTCCTTAAGACTAACAAGATATCCCCTGTGAGGGCTCCTATGGTTAAGAAGCTATACATCCAAAGGGTGAATATACACTTGTCACTAGTAAACGATACTAGCTAGAGATTGATAGCAGAACATAAGACATCAAAGGATGATCAAGTATAATCCTCAGCTAGAGCTAGATTAGATGGAGCCTGTAACCCCCTACCTTTAACCACGTAATTATAATTCGATATCACATAATTAAATTGGTTTAGAGACCGTCGGATAGCTTAAACTCATTTCAAGTTCCTACACTATAGTAGGGTTTTCACCAAAAACTTTCAAAAACTCTTCTCTATCCTGGTCTCAATTTCAAAATTCGAATATAATTACCTGTACAGTTAATTTACATTCACACACATCAGAGTGTATAACCAAATCCCTGACAACTCCCGGGTTCTATACATATATAATCTGAGGGTTTAAAAGTCTCCACTAGGGGATTACATAACCAAAATCAACAGTAATATTTACATCTCTAAAGATAAACAGTAATCCCAAGTCCAAAATAGTTAACCAACAGCCTAACAACACACTCTACAAGATCCTAGCCGCTCCTGGTGGTTCGCTTCTCCTTGGAGCCACTTGCCCTGTCTGAAATGTTAGTCAATGGAAAGAATGAGATTTAAAAGAATCTCTGTAGTAACAAACCACTCATACAGTGTATAAACACATAGCATATATGATCATGTTAAGCAGCATCACAATGTATCATGGCTTTCGCCACAAACAACAGCACTCATGGCTGTAAACTCTAAACGTTAGCTTTCGCTGCAATCTCAATGTATTCACAAAGTATTCACTAGGCGTCAGCTTTCGCTGCGATCACAAAGCATCACAATGTCATAATGTCACAATGTATTCTCAATGCAAGACAAACATACATACAATGTTTCACACAAAGTATAAGAGAGGAGTTACTACCTGGTTCTTTCCGAACGTGCTCTGGCACGGGTCGTTCACGATCAGGGAAAATATCGAATCCTACAATTCCAAATGCACCATTTAGACACTTCCATAGTGTTTCTTGAGGTTATATGAGTCTATAATGAAAATTTACAAAAATGCCCCCGGGGACCCGACCCGGGCCCGCCGTACCCGGTCCGGTTGCACTTTTCCCAAAATTCTAATCTGGGCTATCCTAACATATTTCCGCACAAGGAATCCATTTCCGGACTCGGAATTATCAAATTCAATGTAAAATTACAAATTTACCCTTGGCAGCCCCACTTTAAGGGTTTTAGGGGCGTTTTCGTAATTATGCTTTTTCGGCCTTTTCCGAAAAAGTGACCAACTGTAACCCCACCTAATTTTCGCCCTTGAACTCAATGAAACCATAAAATCATTGGAAATCCAACTCTAAGACCCATTTCTAGGGCTGGCCGAAATTTATGAGTTCTCCGGGGAAAATCGGGGTTTTACGATTTCGGCTCCGTAAACGCGTTCCTTTCTACTCCTAACCACTTTATTAACCATTACATTAGGTTACAACTAACATTAAAACCCAATTTGGGCAGCATAACCCCTAGGCCACATCATTTCCAAACTTTAAAACCAATGGCAATCCGGCGAAATTTCACCGATTAAATTGCCCACAGCAGCCAGAATAAGCAATATACGAAAGTTTGGAAGTTACCTCAAGCTCCCACAAGCTTTTCCCAAATATGGCTGAACCCTAGCCTATTTGAACAATGAAATTCCTTGCTGCAAAACCTTAATTCACATAGAGGAATAGCTTAGGAGGAGGATTATACACATTAGGTACGAATTCACTAAAGAAATCGACCTACCTTGTGAGATTTCTCCTTCCTTCTCTCTATTTTTCTCCAAGCTCTGTCTCACGTTTTTTCCTCTTGCTTCAGCTGAAAATGGCGTGAAATGGCTGAAAAAGATGAGCAATTTGATTAATAATCCATGCTGACATCATCTTTTAATGAGTTGATGTCATAATTCCTTATTTTCCCATTTTCGGATTTGTTGGCAGATTTTTTGACCGAACTTTGATAAATCATAACTAATTCTAGAAAAATCGAATTGGAGTGATTCCAAAGCCTATATAACCCTTATTGAGTCTAGTTTTAAGGAAAAATATAGAATCTATCTGGAAGGAATCACAAAATTCCCAGAATTTCAATATTTGCATACTGTTCCAGAAAATAATTAATTTCGCTGTGCAAACTTCAAAAATCCAAAACTCTTATGTCACAAATCAAAATGATACAAATGTTCAGAATTTTTAGACACCATTTGCCTATTTAAAACGTCCACACGAGAAGACTACCCAGAATAGAGTTTCACTGGACAGAATTTCAGATTTTGCATCTTTACTTCCAATGGTTCCATTTTCATACCAAACATCATTCCCACATAAATTTTCACAAGGAATCCATTGGAATCATTAAAATATCCAAATTCCCATTACACATTCTCTAAAAGTGTTTATTCAACAATAATTACATCTACTTTTGAAATCATTAGCCCTTAATCACTTTTTGGGATATTACATTTCTCCCCCCGTAAAATAAATTTCGTCCTCGAAATTTGTCACACAACTTGAGCCATAAACTCTGGATAACGTCTTCGCATATCTGCTTCTGCTTCCCAAGTTGCTTCCCTCTGAGTCATTCCCTTCCAGATCACCTTCACAAATGGAATGCTTTGGTGTCTGAGCCGTCGTTCTTCTCTATCAATGATCTGTTCTGGCTCTATCGCATATGTGAAGTTGTCTTGTAACTCAAATTCTTCATATTCAACAATATGAGATGGATCCGGTTGATACTTCTTCAGTTGGGAAACATGAAACACATCGTGGAGTCTGCTCAAGTTTGGGGGTAGGGCTACTAGATAAGCAACAGGCCCAATCCTCTCAAGGATTTCAAAAGGACCTATATATCTCGGGCTCAGCTTCTTCCTCTTGATGGCTCGCCCAATGCCCGTAATTGGTGATACTCTCAGGAATATGTGATCACCAACCTCAAATTCTAGACGCCTTCTCCTCTTGTCAGCGTAACTTTTCTGTCGACTCTGCGCTGCAAGGAGCCTCTTACGAATGATCCGAATCTGTGCTGAGGTTTGATCAACCAAATCTGGCCCATAAAGCTTCCTTTCGAATAACTCATTCCAGCATAAAGGTGATTGACACCGTCTTCCACACAACGCTTCATACGAAGCCATTTGGATGCTCGCATGATAGCTATTGTTGTAAGCGAACTCAGCTAGTGGAAGGAAACGATCCCAACTTCCTTTAAAGTCAAGAACACAAGCTTGCAACATATCTTCCAGCGTCTGAATTGTTCTCTCAGATTGTCTATCCGTTTGAGGATGATAAGCCGTACTGAATCTCAGTTGAGTACCTAAGGCTTCATGCAATGCTTTCCAAAACTTCGAAGTAAATCGTGGATCTCGATCGGAAATGATGTTTTTCGGAACACCATGAAGTTTGACAATCTCTCGGATATAAATCTTCGCTAGTTTATCAGGAGAATAACCAGCATTAATTGGTATGATGTGGGCTGACTTCGTTAACCGATCCATAACCAAATCCATGGTCACGCTTTCCCATTTCCATTCCAGAATCTCAGGACTCTGAAGTAAACCAGGCGGTCTCTGGTGCTCGATTTTCACTTTCTGACAAGTGAGACACCTTGCAACATATTTGGTCACGTCACTCTTCAAACCCGACCACCAATACACCGATTTTAAATTCTGATACATCTTGGTCATACCAGGATGAAGAGTATATCGGCTCTTGTGTGCCTCATCCAGAATCTTCTGCCTCAACTCTGCCTTAAGTGGAACACAGACTCTTTTCTGGTAATGAACCAATCCACGAGGCGATATGTCGTAGCCTGAAACTTCTCCTTGTTCGATTCGAGTCAGATTGCGCTGTATCCAGTCATCTTGACTCTGAGCTTCTTCAATTTCCGCCCTTAGATCACTCTCCTCTTGAGAAACAGTGTAATTGGCACAGATGATCTGGTTTGTCAAATTTAAATCACGGAAATCTTCAATCAATTTCCTTTCTTGTATCATCATAGCTGCAACGAGCACAGTCTTTCGGCTAAGAGCATCAGTGACTACATTTGCCTTACCCGGATGATCTTTTATTTCCAGGTCGTAGTCCTTAAGCAATTCCATCCAGCGGCGCTGTCTCATATTCAGTTCTTTTTTATCATACAGATATTTGAGACTCTTGTGGTCGCAGTACAATTCCACAGTCACACCATACAGGTAATGACGCCAAATATTCAAAGCAAACATAATGGCCGCAAGCTCCAGATCATGAGTGGGATAGTTCAATTTATGAGGTCTGAGCTGTCGAGAGGCGTAGGCCACCACACGTCCCTGCTGCATAAGGACACACCCTAATCCCTGCCCACTAGCATCAGAATACATAACATATGTCAAATTGGGATCGGGTAAAATCAACACAGGTGCCGTAGTCAACCTCTCCTTCAGCTCCACAAAACAGTTTTCACATTTCTCATCCCACACAAACGGCTGATCCTTTCTCGTGAGCTTGGTCATCGGCAATGCCATACGGGAGAAATTCTGGATGAATCTCTGATAATAACCAGCAAGACCCAAAAAACTGCGTACTTCCGCCACAGATTCTGGTCTCTTCCAGTCCAGTACTGCTTCTACTTTACTGGGATCAACAGAGACCCCTTCTTGTGAGATAACATAGCCTAAGAATTTCACTTCTGATAGCCAGAACTCGCACTTGCTCAATTTAGCATATAGTTGTTTCTCACGCAATGTAGTCAATACAACTCTCAAATGATGCTCATGCTCTTCCATACTCTTGGAATATATCAGAATGTCATCGATAAACACAACAACAAACTGATCCAAATATTGTCAAAAGATACGGTTCATGTAATCCATGAAAATCGTAGGCGCATTGGTTAGCCCAAATGGCATCACCAAGAACTCATAGTGACCGTACCTAGTCCGAAAAGCAGTCTTTGGAACATCTTCTACTTTCACTTGTAGCTGATGATACCCTGACCTTAGATCAATCTTCGAAAATACACACGAACCGGATAGTTGATCTAAAAGGTCATCGATTCGGGGAAGAGGGTACTTGTTCTTAATAGTAACCTTGTTCAATTCTCTATAATCGATACACAACCGAAGGCTTCCATCTTTCTTCTTTACAAACAACACTGGAGCTCCCTAAGGCGACACACTGGGTCTAATAAACCCTTTTTCAAGCAAGTCTTCTATTTGTTTCTTTAACTCTGCCATTTCATTTGGGGCCATACGGTATGGGGCCTTAGATATAGAACCAGCTCCAGGCACAATGTCAATGGGAAATTGAACTTCCCTTTCTGGAGGTAATCCACTAAGATCATCCGGAAATACCTCAGGGAATTCATTTACCACGGGTATACTACTCACAGGTTCACTAATATCCCCTTGCACAGAGAAGAATACCATATACCCCTGGCAACCCTTTTCAAGATATTTTTCAGCTTTACCCGTAGAAAGGAAATTCATACTACCATTTACAACTTCGACCCTCTGAGAAGCAGGATATACTATCCTCCTGTTCCCACAATCAAGCATCACATTATTCGCCGTTAACCAATCAAAACCCAAAATGACTTCCAATTGGTAAAGTGGCAGACAAATCAAATCCACAGTAGATTGGTGCCCTTCTACAGTTATGACACAATTTAGACAAGCTTCTGTAGTCAAGGCCTTAACACCCATCGGAGTTGACACTATCAGATCAAATGGTAATTTATGCACATGCAATCCCAGGCGCTTCACGCAATCATAGGCAATGAAGGAGTGACTTGCACCAGAGTCAAACAGAACTTGCAATAAATAGCCACTAAGAAGAATTTTACCTTGTATCAACTTAGAAGATTTATGGGCCTCCTCGTGGGTCATAGCGAATACTCGGCCCTGAGTTTTCGGCCTCTGGTCTGGTCGTGGCTCTTTGCATTCGACAGCAGTATGCCCCACACGTTTACAATTAAAGCATATTATTCGACCCTCATAAGTCTTACCATGATGTGGCTGATTACAACGAGGACAGATCCAAGGTGTAAAAGGAGTTCTCTACTGATCACGGCTCCCAGACTGGTAGGGCTTTTTACCACTCCCAGATGAAGGTCCTTGTCCCTTTCGCTTCTGTGAAGTACCACTCTTACTGGTTTCACTGTGATGCGTAGTAGCTTTAGTAGGATATACTTCTCTTAAGTTGTTCTCTGTAATCCTGCATTGTTCCACCGCTTTGTTGAACTTGGTGAACTGGTGAGTGACCAACCGTTTCCTTAACTCTCGCCTCAGGCCACGAATGAGCATATCTGAACTCCATTCTTCGTCATCCTTGTATCGGAGATAGGAGGAATATCGAGACAAACGGATGAAACGGGACAAATAATCATCAAAGCTCTCAGTGTCCCCTTGTCTAATGTTAAGGAATTCTGTCTCCTTCTCGAGCCGTACTGATTTGGGAAAGTATTTCTCATTGAATTCTTGCTGGAACAATTCCCAAGTCCATGGCACGTTTCTACTGCGCAGTGTGAGAGAGATATTTCTCCACCAACGGTCCGCATCACCCTCGAGCTTGTAGACTGCCAAGCGTGGCTTCACCTCATCCGGACATCCAAGGACCTCAAATATCTTCTCGAGACGGTTTAACCAATCTTCTGCCACTTGTGGATCAAACCTCCCTTTGAACACTAGAGGCAGATGTTTGCAAAATCTGGTAACCCAAAACTAAAGATCCTTACCCTCTCTTACAGGTACTCCATAAGACTCTTGGTTTGGAATAGTGTGAGGTGGGGACTCCAGCGGTCGTGCTGACCCTTCAGCAGTGTCCTCATGTCGAGTTTCTTCTTGAGTTTCCTCCGGAGTAGACTGAACTGGACCTTCCTTGTTCTTCGCTTTCTCTGCTCTGAGCTCTTCTCTCAGCTCAGTTATCATATCTCTTTGATCCCGGATTAGACCCATCAGCTCTTGCATAGGATCTGGTGGATTATCATTGACGACCTCCACCTCTGGGTCTACACGCGGAATATTGGGGCGTCCTCTAGTTTTCTTCATTTTACAAACAACTTGCCCCATTAATTTAGCAGAGATAGTATGCACATATAGTCACAAAACTCATATATATATCCATGTCAATAAAACATACATGTGCATACACAACAATCATTCACAGATATCCCTACTACTATCTAAGGGATCTATCCTAGCTACCTCTACCCTTGCCAGGAACTACAGCTCTGATACCAAAATGTAACCCCCTGCCTTTAACCACGTAATTATAATTCGATATCACATAATTAAATTGGTTTAGAGACCGTCGGATAGCTTAAACTCATTTCAAGTTCCTACACTATAGTAAGGTTTTCACCAAAAACTTTCAAAAACTCTTCTCTATCCTGGTCTCAATTTCAAAATTCGAATATAATTACCTGTGCAGTTAATTTACATTCACACACATCAGAGTGTATAACCAAATCCCCGACAACTCCCGGGTTCTATACATATATAATCTGAGGGTTTAAAAGTCTCCATTAGGGGATTACATAACCAAAATCAACAGTAATATTTACATCTCTAAAGATAAACAGTAATCCCAAGTCCAAAATAGTTAACCAATAGCCTAACAACACACTCTACAAGATCCTAGCCGATCCTGGTGGTTCGCTTCTCCTTGGAGCCACTTGCCCTGTCTGAAATGTTAGTCAATGGAAAGAATGAGATTCAAAAGAATCTCTGTAGTAACAAACCACTCATATAGTGTATAAACACATAGCATATATGATCATATTAAGCAGCATCACAATGTATCATGGCTTTCGCCACAAACAACAGCACTCATGGCTGTAAACTTTAAGCGTCAGCTTTCGCTGCAATCTCAATGTATTCACAAAGTATTCACTAGGCGTCAGCTTTCGCTGCGATCACAAAGCATCACAATGTCACAATGTATTCTCAATGCAAGACAAACATACATACAATATTTCACACAAAGTATAAGAGAGGAGTCACTACCTGGTTCTTTCCGAACGTGCTCTGGCACGGGTCGTTCACGATCAGGGCAAATATCGAATCCTACAATTCCAAATGCACCATTTATACACTTCCATAGTGTTTCTTGAGGTTATATGAGTCTATAATGAAAATTTAAAAAAATGCCCCCGGGGACCCGGCCTGGACCCGCCGTACCCGGTCCGGTTGCATTTTTCCCAAAATTCTAATCTGGGCTATCCTAACATATTTCCGGGCAAGGAATCCATTTCCGGACTTGGAATTATCAAATTCAATGTAAAATTACAAATTTACCCTTGGCAGCCCCACTTTAAGGGTTTTAGGGGCGTTTTCGTAATTATACTTTTTCGGCCTTTTACGAAAAAGTGACCAACTGTAACCCCACCTAATTTTCGCCCCTGAACTCAATGGAATCATCAAATCATTGAAAATCCAACTCTAAGACCCATTTCTAGGGCTGGCCGAAATTTATGAGTTCTCCGGGGAAAATCGGGGTTTTACGATTTCGGCTCCGTAAACGCGTTCCTTTCTACTCCTAACCACTTTATTAACCATTACATTAGGTTACAACTAACATTAAGACCCAATTTGGGCAGCATAACCCCTAGGCCACATCATTTCCAAACTTTAAAACCAATGGCAATCCGGCGAAATTTCACCGATTAAATTGCCCACAGCAGCCAGAATAAGCAATATACGAAAGTTTGGAAGTTACCTCAAGCTCCCACAAGCTTTTCCCAAATATGGCTGAACCCTAGCATATTTGAACAATGAAATTCCTTGCTTCAAAACCTTAATTCACATAGAGGAATAGCTTAGGAGGAGGATTATACACATTAGGTACGAATTCACTGAAGAAATCGACCTACCTTGTGAGATTTCTCCTTCCTTCTCTCTATTTTTCTCCAAGCTCTCTCTCACGTTTTTTCCTCTTGCTTCAGCTGAAAATGGCTTGAAATGGCTGAAGAAGATGAGCAATTTGATTAATAATCCATGCTGACATCATCTTTTAATGAGTTGATGTCATAATTCCTTATTTTCCCATTTTCGGATTTGTTGGCAGATTTTCTGACCGAAATTTGATAAATCATAACTAATTCTAGAAAAATCGAATTGGAGTGATTCCAAAGCCTATATAACCCTTATTGAGTCTAGTGTTAAGGAAAAATATAGAATCTATCTGGAAGGAATCACAAAATTCCCAGAATTTCAATCTTTGCATACTGTCCAAGAAAATAATTAATTTCGTTGTGCAAACTTCAAAAATCCAAAACTCTTAGGTCACAAATCAAAATGAGACAAATTATATATCCATTTTGAAGCTTGACATGTGAACTTTAAGACTGGAAAGTTTCAGAATTTGTAGACACCATTTGCCTATTTAAAACGTCCATACGAGAAGACTGCCCAGAATAGAGTTTCACTGGACGGAATTTCAGATTTTGCATCTTTACTTCCAATGGTTCCATTTTCATACCAAACATCATTCCCACATAAATTTTCACAAAGAATCCATTGGAATCATTAAAATATCCAAATTCCCATTACACATTCTCTAAAAGTGTTTATTCAATAATAATTACATTTACTTTTGAAATCATTAGCCCTTAATCACTTTTTGGGATATTACAGAGCCACTTTCATTGGATCCTCTATTCAAATAGACTGGCTTCACTTGATGTCACCAATTAGAAGCTCATTAAGGTTGTGGATGATAGAGTCAAGAAGTTACGTGCTGTGATGAATCAGAACCTCCAAATGCTATTTACTCAACATAAGAGGCGTAGAGGATGAGAGTTGGCACTTCAAGGATATATAAGATATAATACTTTGCTAGAGCTGGTCTCCCTGATCCTTAATTCTGTGGTCCATCTATTTAATGCTATTTGAGAGAGAAGCTTCAACAATCAAAGAGCTTGCTACAAACAATGCTGAGTACATCATTTATGTAATTGGCAAGATTAGACAACTCTATGATTTGATCAACCAGAACTTCACAGCTTTTTTCTGAGCTTATCTTGGTATCCTTAAGTGATAAAAGAGGCTACACTTCAGAATCCCTTAGTACCAATCACATTTTCAGACAGTGACTAGCCAACAATGCATCAATGGGCTACAAAGGATTATAACTCGAGTGATTACAACATTACTCGAGTGAGGAATTGTATTCTTAATTAAAATTTTTTGAGTTGTATTACTTGAGTAAGTACTCAAGTGATGGTCGAGTAGAATCACTCGAGTAACCACTCTACTGATACAAGGCTACAACCTTAAAATCCTAAATACCATCATTATTTTCAAAACTTGATTTCTCTCTACATCTTCCGATTTTCATACTCATTCTCTCTACGAAATTTTTAATGGTTTTACAAATCCAAGAGAGTTATTAACTATATTAATCACAATGATTTCTTTTAAGCCATGCATTCAATAAGGGGAGCTTCTCATTCACATTTGTTTTATATATTAAAAGTTCATCTCATTTATTATATGAAAATCATTTTAACATACTCATTTGAATTCACTATCTTTTAATTAGTATTGATTATGAGTTACGCTTATATTTTCCTTTCATGATCTTAACATATCATATAGAAATGATAACTTTGATTTATGCAATAAATTTGATAAATTGATGGCACTAACAATTCTTTGTGGAAGAAAGATTTACACTTGTGGCAGGAGAATTTTTTCATGCAATAACATACTACAAGAAGAAACTATCATATTTGGGGAAATATATTACAAGAATTAAAATTTATTTGGGGAATATATTGGCAACAACATTTCAAACAACAAGAGGCACATACCATGATGATTTTGTTGAGATAGCACTTGAGAAGCCAGTACTTCAGTCCCCTTCCACGTCTCAGAAGCTATTCCTTAGCCTTCTATTTACCACACTTTAGAGCCTACCACTAAGCTAGCTACAGTTCACTCTTATGAATAAGATCCATCAGAGTTGCACAGCGAAAGTATCGTGAACATGACATCAAGGATCTAACACGAATAAGAAAAGAAGGCAATGGACTTCATGGATCAATCATTAGCTTGCTAAATCCAAATGTGCATTTCTAAACCCTCTCTTTATATTTTGAGAATACTTTTCATATCTTTGATTTCAATTTGCCTTGATTATGCAAGTTTTCTTGAAAACCTCTCTAAATTGTTTCAAACTTGTTTTCATGAAAATCATTTTTCATTTGCATCGCATTAAAAATGAAAAAAATTTTAAATAGGGGGAGAGAAAATTGTCTTCTTTACACATTTATTTTGATTAATGGGGAGAAAGACACTTCTAATTTGTTTTTCAATTTACTTATCCATAAGCATATCTTCTTTATATTTCTAACTTTTTGCTAATGTCAAATAGGGGGAGAGAAAGGCAAGAAAAATATGTTGCATTTAATTTGTTTTTATAACTCATCAATATTGAAGAAAGAAAAACTTGCAATAACTAATCAAAACATCAAGATTCAAGCTCTTAAAAGTGATACCGAAGGTTTCTATGATCATATGAAGGTTGGGATGGGTTAATTCGAAGCTAGGATAACTTATATGAAAGTTATGGAATTTCCCTAATGTGTTCCTTTGAGTATTTGCTCTTTACCAAGTTTTAGAAGGCATCACTCAAGTGATGGCCATGATCACTCGAGTGATCACTTGAATGATGAGCATTTTTTTATGCTCTATTTTTATGCAGCATGAAAGAGGTTTGGTATTTTGTCCATATCTCCTAACCATATGTCAGATTGAGTAGAAACTAGTTGCATATAAATCTAGACTCCCAACACAACAAATATACACCAACATCACATTTAAAGAAGTTCATATGTAAGAGATATGATCTTATCTCAATGTGAGAATTGGAAAGGCTTCACAAGTGCTCGAATCAAACTTGTGAGATTGTATTGGTTCTCATATACCTAATTAAACTTGAGGAAGATGGTGGATTGAAAATCTCAGGAGGAGCCAGGGACTAGATGTAGGTCATCATAGATTGGACCGACCCAGGATAAATCACAGTTTGCATATTCTCTTCCTTATGCTCTTATATTTCCAGTATATGTCATTTAAATATCTAACTGTTGATTTATGATTTATTACTTTCATAGTTATTGCCTTCACTAAGATGCGAAAAGATTTTCAAAGTTATTAAGTTTTTATGTTACACCTAATTCACCCCTCTCTTGGGTGTCAGCTGGTTCTAACACACATGTCTGTCTATAAATGTGCCTGCCTATTCGGTGTTTAGGATCAAATGACTGTTTGACCCTTACAAACTATATTGTGTACACTGCCTTGTCATGATCAAATGACTATTTTGACCCTTACTAATTATACAATATCACTATTCACTGTGTGCACTATTATATGAGTGGGTCATTGATATTGTGAGGCTACACTGTTAAGGGTCTTTCATCACCATTATATTCTACCACACTAGGGCTCATCCCAATTTGTATTTACATATGTCACCACAAACCATATAGGTTATATGACTATTGACCATACAAGGCGTGCCACTATAAACCACACAGGTTAATGTTACACAAGTAATGTCACTATAACCATACATGTTTATGTTACAATACACCATATATGATGTAATACTTTTTGCCACACTACCTCAGTAGCATATTTTACGTACTGCCTTTCGGCCTCAGGATTACTTGCCATATCACTGATGTAACTGAGACACTTCCTAGCCATGTCAGGGTTCTACCCCGATTATGGGGTTGTTTAACATGCTCCGATGGAGTTGGCTTACCACTTTACTATATCATTGTATAGCATGCTACCTTAATAGCATATTTTACACACCATCTCTAGGCTACAGGGCTACTTGTGCTTTTCATCAGTGCAACTAGGACTTCCCTGCCATATCAAGGGTGTATCTTGATCATGGGGCTGATTAGCATACTCTGGTTGTGATACCTTACCACTGACCAGACAGGGCTAATCACTATATGCCACACAAGCTGTGTTACTATAGACCACGTGGGTCTAATCATGATTGGGGCAGATCAGTATTGGTGTAAATGTTAACCTCTCCTGTTTTCCTCAAATGTTACACTTAAGTTCACCATCCTACTTAGATTATTTATTGTCTCATAGTGGCTTATGTTAGGCCACTATGATATTTTATCTCCACTTTGAGCTTTAAGAATGACAAGATGATTGGGTAGGAGTTCCATAGGAACCTCCTATAACAGATGACTAAATCCTAAAATCTGTGTTCCTTTATGACAGTTCTTAGGCTCTTTTAGCTCAATACTGTGTCTATTTTATTAGGAGCTGGTATATCCCATTCTGTGAGACAACATGTCTGAGTGCTACTCTTATATGCTTTTCATGTTCTTCTCTTCTCCTTGAGTTGATCAGAATGTTGACACTAAGTCTATAGCCAATCCTCTATCAGCTGGGGTTCAAATTTTCCTCAGAAGATAAGGGTGTCAGCCTCTGCCAATAGCAACCCCCTATTGACTTAACCGTGTTGCTCATGTTTGTTAACTGTCTCCCTTAGAAGTAGGTCTAAGTAGAGGCTCCTGTTCATATTTCCTAGATTGTATTGGTTTATTTTCCTGTTCACCAGGATTATCATTATCTATGTTTTGTTTCTACTGTACTTCTCATAGATCATACCTATAATCATCGAGCATTGTTCCCTATTTTGTTAACATACTCATTATTTGTTTTATTGGGTCAAGTCTAGCTTCTAGACCTTGCCCAGCACCTGTACCTTTTGGTCTTACTATCTTTATGTTTCACTATATGGAAACAAGGAAGAGGTAAAGGCACATAGTCACAAGGGCATATCTATTATTTTACAAAGTGTTGGGCATACAAGTACTCTTGAAATAACATATAACAATCATTTACAGTAGTCAGGGAAAGGCTGTACAACATATAGCCTTTGAACTATTGTAAAACATGTTATTGTTCCCTGTACATGTCATAACATAACATGTTATATGACTTCCTAAGGGATCACCCGATCCCAGATTTCCCTAGGTTGAGCCAGTTGAACCTTTATGTACCCGTACAAAAACACTGGTACTGACTCTAATTGATTCTGAGCACAAGTACCCTGTGACAACTCTTGTTCCAATGAGTCATGCCGACTATCTCTAGCTGACTAAATACTGTGCATATACTATATATTAGTGACGGTACATGCACTTAAACATGTACCTTATAATATGCTCCACTAAGTCTACAAAGTTGTTTGTTGGACCCTACTATATAATCTTGTTCTTCTTCTGAACCAAACCACTATATCCAAAAAGAAGTATAGTGTCATGCAGATCCTAATATCATATTGGTACTCTAATTCCAGAAGACCCTGTTCACCTTATAATGGGGTTAGAATGTTCGAGTACCCTGTATGTTGATCCATAGGGGTGTTACGCTCTCAGACAACCTGTATATGTACACTCCAGACGTCTCCCCCCATAACGCTTGTTCTAGTTGTAAATCATGCATCACGTATACCGTTCCAGCTCTGGAATTGGTAACAAAATTTAGATCTGACTCTATCGAATCTATCTATGGCTTATCTATTTGACACTGATCAGCCTACTGGTAAAACCAATCTAAGGTATGGCCAATGACAATGTACGGGCTTTACACAAACCAGTTTCCTTAGTGTTTGTGTCATCCTTGTACCACCCTTAAATTGGTGTTATGATACAGGCTACCCTCGGGTATTCGTTGATCCTTTGGGGCTAGTTCACAAATGTGGGTGATTCACTTCTCTAGTGCCCCTTTATGTGCATATGTCCTGTCACTGTATAATCAAGACCATATCAGTATACTATTCAGTTGCCAGAACTGCCGTTCTGATACCAAAAGTATCATATAATTAATTATTTCAGAGTGTTTGCACGCAGTTCGGTGGACACATAAAAATAGCATGAAAATACTAATAATAAGTACTTGATTTCATTACAGGAATTACCACTTTACAGACTTATAATATAGTAAAGGCTATAGATAACCAACGTCAGTGCTTGATCTGGACTAGAACCTTCAGTTGCTAGTAATTACCACTTTGCTCTTAGAGCCACTTCCTGCTGCTGGATACGCTATACATTATGGAAAGGGGTGAGATTGAAAAGAATCTTAGTAGTAACAAGCTATCAATCATATAAAATGCAATAAATATATATGCAATGGACTACATAACGTAATATAACATTAAATCCGTATACCAGTGTGTGTATACAGTTCAAGGCCAAACCCCTACTTGTCCGTGTACCTCAACTGGGTCCTAGACCACACCTAGGTAATGTGCCCCCTGGCATTTTCTATCATAGCTAGGTCCTCACTAAGCCAGATGGTAGTTGTGCTTTTCCCATTAGATGGTACTTGTGCTTTTCTCACACCACAGCTAGATAGTAAGTTCATTATTTATATCACATAATATAGCAACATACAACATATATACCACTACATAGTGTATAAAAGGTAGAGTTACTACCTAGAATTGCCCTTCCCTTACTTGTTTGTCTATCCAATACTGTCTGTCTGGCTCGGGCTACTGATATATCCTAAAATTCCCAAATATACAATAAATGAGTCATTACTTATTCATGTATTATTCTAAACTCATATTGTTAGTTATCTTGAACCAAAATTGCTAAATGACCAAAATACCCCTAAGAACCCAGTCTAAGCCCCTTTATACATTGTCCAACTATACCTTATCTAAAATGGGAAGTTTATGTAACAATGTCCAAAAATGAAAATTTTGGAAATTATAAGCTTGCATTTGCCTAAAGGATATATTTTTCTCTAAAAGTATACTTAATAAGGGTTATATAGCCTTTGGAACCATACCAATTAGACATCTGCACAATTAGATATGAATTTTCAAAGTTTGATGAAAATTCTGTCAACTTGTACAAAAATTTCAAAATGGAAGGGCAAAATGGTAATTTTCTGTAAAAAGCAAGAAACAATTATTTTCCCCAATTTATTTCACCATTTTTGGTCAAAAAGAGATATGAAGGTAGAAAACAATAAATTGGAAATAAATATCCAATTTGAAGCAATTTTTAGTATATGGTCAAAATATTAACAAACAAAGTGATGATGAGAAAGTCAAATATTGCAACTCTAATTAAATTTAGGTGGAGGAGGATAAATGTGATAATAGAAGACATATTATTACTCCTTGCCAACATTCATTTTTGGCCAAGTAAAATGGCTAAGGAAAAGATGAAGATAATTGAAACAAATGAGCATGTGTTTGTTAGATCTCAAGTTTTGATGATAACAAAAAGACAGTTGTATGCAAATCATGTTTTTATAAGATTAAGAAATGATTTCAAAGTTACCAAATGCATATAGGGATGTTTTCTGGTATCTGCTGTCAAATTGAACTGGAGTGCTCGAGCATGAGCTTTGCACTCGAGCATAGATTCCTTCTGTGCTTGAGCAGGTGCGAGTGAAAGCCAGAAAGTGTTCACCCGAGAGGCATGCCACTATTATTTTCATTGATTCACTCGAGCACTGGAATTTGTACTCGAGTAAAGAAACAATTCTCACTCGAGCACATGCCAGTGAAGGTCCACGAGTGCTTGGCCGAGAGTCATGAAGTACAAAGAAGTGCAAGTGTGCTCGAGCACTACCTCATATGCTCGAGTGACACATCAGCACTTGCGAGTGAAAATTCTTTCCCTCTCCAAATCTGATGCGTGTGCTTGTTCAAAAGGTATATTACTTGAGAATATTCTTCTCACTCGAGCAGGAGTCTGTGTGCTCGAGTGGGGGCCCACATCACCTGCGAGAGATAAATTTATCTCTCTGAGTTCCTGATGCGAGTGTTGGTATTGAGAGCATATTCCTCTAGAATATGCGTCTCACTCGAGCAAGAGTCTGTGTGCTCGAGTGAGGGCCCACATCACCTGCGAGTGATAAATTTATCTCTCTGAGTTCCTGATTGAGTGTTGGTATTGAGAGCATATTCCTCTAGAATATGCGTCTCACTCGAGCAGGAGTATGTGTGCTCGAGTGAGGGACCACATCACCCGCGAGCACAAAATCTCACTCTTGTTAAAATGGTGTGCGAGTGATGACCCGAGAAGACACTCCCAGTGGAAAATGCAAGATCACTCGAGCAGAAGGTGTTGTGCTCCAAGCACAACCCGATAACTGAAGCACAAAGAGGAAAATAGGAAGATCACTCGAGTGAGCCATCCATGCTCGAGTGATGCTCTGCCAGATCATCAAAAATGCCAAGTCTCACAACGTTCAATCCGAATATGGTTTATTATTATTTATTCATATCATCATTACTTATTATAATTGCTTAACATCATTTTGAATGTATTATAAGTGTGATGCAGGAAGATGAACGTTTGAAATTAGTTGTTACGGAGAAAGTCAAACAACGGCAGACAACATGATTACAAACATATTCGTACCTACCGCATTCAGAATATTCAAACATGCGCGTGTCTTTCAATAGTTGCAAAAGTCCCGCTCCTCAAACGATGATTTCCCAAACTGGCAAAAACTAAAGCAACTATATATACAGAGATTCAGAGATAGTCAAGTAGAACAACAAAGCACAAAAACTCACAAGCTTGTACACGAGTCTCTGCTATTCATCATTTTCTCTGTATACACATTGATCTTCAGTGCTTATTCATTTGCTCTGTAAGAGAGTCTTCATACAATTCAAATTCTATGTTTATTTAATCTCAAGGTATTGGGACCTTGAGAGGGTAGTTTTCCTTACGAGAGAAGCAGTTGAGAGAATTCCTTGTTATACCTTCCACTCATAAGCCTTATAAGATACAAGCAGAAGAGAACGTTGCTGCTCGTAAGACTTACAGTGGTGTAAGCAGGAGAGAACATTGCTGCTCATAAGTCTTAAATACATAAGCAAGTGAGAAGGGTCATAGGTTGTTTTTCTGCACGTAAGACTTGTCGTAAGGGGGAGAGAAATTTCTTATTAAGAGAATATTTCTGCTCGTAGTCCGTTCAAGGACGATTGTTGTTTTGTGGCATTCTGAGAGCCCATTGAATCTTGGAGGTATAGTGAAAATCTCAGTAGGTCTTGATCTCTGAGGACTGGACGTAGGCCTGGTTGTTAGGCCGAACCAGTATAACTCTCTGTGTTCAAATCTTCTCAACTCTACTCTATCTACTATATTTTTCATATCACCACATCAAGCGAAAAATTTATAACATCACCCAATTCACCCCCTTCTTGGGTGAAGCTTGCCTCTTACATTTGGTATCAGATCCTCGTCTTCTCCGAAGAGCCTAACAGCTTGAGAAGGATCCGACAAATGACAACAATGGGTGAAAATATCCTTCCAGACTGAGCTTCAATCACTAGACCTCTTGGTTTTGCTGGAGAACATTTTTCATTCTGGAAAGCTAAATTCAGAGTGTTCGTGATGGCCAACGAGTATGGATTGTGGAATGTTATACAAGATGGTGACTATGTTCCAATGAAGAAAATCGAAGATAGAGCAGTTAAAAAGAGCCCAGATGAGTTTGACGAGAATGACAAAAGGTTAGTAACATTAAATAGTAAAGCCATTTTAATGATACAGAGTACTCTTAGTCAAAAAGAATATTTTCGAATATGTACTCTACCAACTGCCAAAGATATGTGGGATGCTCTAGAAATTGCTCATGAAGGTACATCCGGAATCAAAGAAAATAGAGTCAATACTCTAATTACAGAATATGACCTATTTCGTATGAAACCTGGAGAAGGCATATCAGAATTCGAACTCAAGTATACTCATCTTGTTAATCAATTATCTGCTCTTGGAAATTCGTTTGATCAAAATTCCCAGGTAAGAAAGATTCTTAATATTCTTATGAAAGAATGGGAAGCGAAGGTGACAGCTATCGAAGAAGTTAAAGGAGAATCTATGAGATCCGTAGCTGCCCTCTTTGGAAGTCTATCAGAGTATGAAGGAAAGTTGAGGTTCAAAAAGGAACTTGAAGAGTTCAATGATAAGAAGAAAAAGGGAGTTGCACTAAAAGCTATCAAGGAGGAAGAAAAATCGTCCGAGAATGAAGATATCCCTAATGATGATGAAATGGGAATGATCATAAGAAAATTCAAAAGATTCTACAAAAGAGGTCAAAAGAACTTCAAAAATTATCAAGGTGGACCAAGCAAGAGAGAAAATAAAGAACAACAGATAGTATGCTATGAATGTGGGAAACCTGGACACATCAAATCTGAATGCTTCAAGAACAAAGACAAAAAGAAGCAGAAAAAGAAAGCATATATATCATCTATATGGGGAGAAAGTTCGTTAGACGAAGAAAGTGACAATGACGAAGTAGCAAATCTGTGCTTAGTAGCCAAGGAAGAAGAATCAGATTCTGAGGTAAGTGATTCTGAACCTACTTATGATGAATTATTATCTGAGTATAATGCATTGCATATAGAGTTCATCAAAGTTGCTAAAGAAATGGTTAGCTATAAGAAGAAAGTAAAAGAATTAGAAAGTACTGTCATATCATCATATGAAATGTGTAAAGAGAAAGATAAGAAAATAGAAGATTTAACAAAAATTGTTGAAAAGTTTACTAAAGGAAGTGAAACTCTCAAGGTTATTTTAAATTCTCAGAAAGTTTCATTTGATAAATCTGGAATTGGATATAATTCTGTTCATGATAAGAATAAAGGATATAAGAAGAATAGTAGAGCCTATCTTAAATATTTCAGGAATTCTGTGCATACATCGAATCCATTCGCATCATGCAATTATTGTAATAGGAAAGGACATTATACTTCATTGTGTTATTTCAAAAAGGGACAGGTTGTTGGAACATATAAATGGGTTCCGAAAGGGACACATACATCACATACTAACCACAAAGGACCCAAGAAAGTGTGGGTACCTAAAACTTGATCATCTTATTCTAAGTATGTCTCAAAGCATCTCGAGCGAACAAATGGTATATTGATAGTGGATGTTCGAGACACATGACTGGTGATAAAAATAAGTTCACCATGCTAGAAACTAGAGAAGGAGGAAAGGTAACATTTGGAGGTAATCAATCTGGACGTATTGCTGGAATTGGTGAAGTAGGAAAATCCGATGGTGTTCAAATCAATGGAGTATATTATGTTGAGGGATTATGTCACAACCTCCTGAGTGTAAGTCAAAGCACTGACAAAGATAACTGGGTAATTTTTGACTCAAAAGAATGCTTGATAGTAAGCAAGAAAGATCTACCTTTGAACAAAGAATCTATCAAGGCAAAGATCCGAGCTCAAAGGGACGGTAATTGTTATACTATTGATTTAAATTCAAATTCTTCTGAAAATTGTTTTCTTAGTCGATCAGAGGAAAGTTGGTTATGGCATAAGCGTTTGGCTCATGTCAATATGAATCAACTTGACAAACTGATTAGAAAAGATTTAGTTGTTGGCCTTCCCAAACTCAAATTCAAAGATAATATGATTTGTGAAGCATGTCAAAAAGGCAAACAAACTAAGTCTTCTTTTAAAACAAAGTATGAGATTTCTACTTCAAAACCTTTACAATTACTTCATATGGATTTGGTAGGACCTGCAAGAGTAAAAAGTTTTGGAGGAAATTTATATACTTTAGTAATTGTCGATGATTTTACAAGATTTACTTGGACTATATTTATTGCTTCAAAAGAAGAAACCTTTGCTGAATTCATTATGTTTGCCAAAAAGGTTCAAAATGAGAAGGGTATTTCTATTGTTTCTATTAGGACAGATCATGGAGGAGAATTTGATAATCAACTATTTGAAAACTACTGCAACAACGAAGATATAGATGATAACTTCTCTGCTCCTAGAACTCCTCAACAAAATGGAGTAGTGGAAAGAAAGAACAGAGTTCTTACAGAAATGGCGAGAGCATTACTCAATGAAAAAGAAATGTCACAAGTATTCTGGGCAGATGCAATGAGTATTGCATGCTATATTTCAAACCGAGCATATATCCGCAAATCACTTGAAAAGACGTCATATGAACTTTACAAAGGAAGAAAGCCAAATATTGCTCATCTTCATATCTTCGGGTGTAAGTGTTTCATTCACAATAATGGTAAAGAAAACTTAGGTAAATTTGATTCAAAGTCTGATGAAGGTATATTTTTAGGATATTCTAATAGAAGTAAGGCTTATAGAGTTTTCAATAAAAGAACATGTACTGTTGAAGAATCTATTCATGTTGTGTTTGATGAAATTGAATCTCAGACAAAACTTATTGATGAAGAAGAAATGGATTCAATCAAGAAAAACAAATCTATTTCAAAGCAGGATGATTTTGAAACAAATGATTTTCAAAATTTAGAAGATGTCGATGATCATGCTCAACCTAAAGCATGGAGACATATGAAGGATCATCCAATTGATCAAGTTATAGGAGATATTCATGAAGGTGTCAAAACCAGAAATAGAATCCTCAATGAGGTAACTTTTTCTGCTTTTATTTCTGAAATTGAACCTTCTAATATAGAAGAAGCCTTATCTGACAATGATTGGGTGATTGCTATGCAAGAAGAACTAAATCAATTTCAAAGAAACCAAGTTTGGGATTTGGTTCCTCGACCTAAAGATCATACGGTTATAGGGACCAAATGGGTTTTCAAAAACAAACTTGATGAGTCAGCAATCATTGTGAGAAACAAAGCAAGATTGGTTGCCAAAGGCTATAATCAAGAAGAAGGTATTGATTATGAGGAAACATATGCTCCAGTGGCAAGATTGGAAGCAATACGAGTACTCCTAGCCTTTGCTTGCATTAAAGGTTTTAAACTTTATCAAATGGATGTGAAAAGTGCTTTTCTAAATGGTTATATTATGGAGAAAGTATATGTAGAACAACCTCCTGGGTTTGAAGATGAAACAAAACCTGATCTTGTATTCAAACTTAAGAAAGCACTATATGGTTTGAAACAAGCACCTAGAGCTTGGTATGAAAGACTAAGCAAAATTCTTCTTGATCAAAGTTTTGTCAGAGGTAAAGTTGATACAACTCTATTCATCAAACATAACAAAAATGATATTCTAATTGTTTAAATTTATCTTGATGATATTATTTTTGGTGCTACTAACGAATCTATGTGTCAAGAATTTTCTAAGATTATGTAGGGAGAATTTAAAATGTCCATGATGGGAGAATTGAACTTCTTTCTTGGACTTCAAATCAAACAAAAGAAGAATGGTATATTTATATCTTAGACAAAGTATTTGAAAGAATTGTTGAAGAAATATGGATTAGATAATGCTAATGGAGTTGATACTCCAATGAGTTCTACAACGCTGTTGTATGCTAATGTAAAGGGACCTAGCTTCAACATCACAAAGTATAGAGGAATGATTGGCTCATTACTCTATCTCATAGCAAGCAGGCCAGATATTCAGTTCAGCGTAGGAATGTGTGCAAGGTATCAATGCGCTCCTAAGGTATCACATGCAGAGACAGTAAAAAGAATCTTCAAATATCTAGGAGATACTTCAGAACTTGGTCTTTGGTATCCGAAAAGAGGGAACGAGTATTTAATGGCATATTCAGATTCAGATCATGGAGGATACAAAACTGACAGAAAGAGTACCAGTGGTCAATGTCAATTTCTTGGAGGTTCTCAAGTATCATGGTTTAGCAAGAAGCAGAATACAGTTTCATTATCCTTGACTGAAGCTGAATATATAGCTGTGGCAAGTTGCTGTTCTCAAGTGTTATGGTTGAAACAACAACTTCAAGATTTGGGAATTTATTTAAAAGAAATTCCAATTTATTGTGATAACACTAGCACGATAAGCTTGGCCAAGAATCCTGTACAATACTCAAGGACCAAGCACATAGACATCCGTCATCACTTCATTCGAGATCATGTTCAAAAGAAGGATGTCAAAGTGGAATTCATACCAACTCATCTTCAACTTGCTGATATTTTCACAAAGCCAATTGCAAAAGATCAGTTTTTATATATTCGAAGAGAATTGGGAATGGTTAATCCCAATGAGTTGTAAGTTTTCTTGTTAAATATTTTAATTAAATGTTTATTTTGATGATAACCTTACTGACTTTGGCATCGGAGTGTTAAAAACCTTTTTGCAGGTCTGTCACTCGAGCACTAGGAGTGTTGCTCGAGTGATAAGCTGGTTCACTCGAGCACAAGCAGTTCTGCTCGAGCACATCACTATTAAAAATGCTCTGCTTCTTGACATTTAAAACAGAGGTTAACAGAGGAAATAAGAATACCAAGAGACTGTATCAAAAGCAACAGTGAGAATCGAACTCACTCGCGAGTGAGGAACTCTCACTCGAGCATGATATGAACATGCTTGAAGTGAGGAGTGCCTGCTCGAGTTCAGAAGAAGAATTTCCTTTCAAAAGCTATCCAAATCATGGTTACTCAAATGATTTTGGAGGATTTGAGTACAAAGACACAAGATATGTCAAGAAATTCACAATCCAGGTACGTTTTACACATTTTATTAATTTTCCAGAAAATCACTCGAGCACTGATAGAACACACTCGAGCACAGTATGAACATCACTCGAGTACTGTCACTTATATCAGTTACGGGGGAGCTCAGAACGTCGCACTTCCTGCTATCACTCGAGGTGTTCTCTTACTCGAAGGGCGTAACTCTTCACCTTCAACCGTTTTTCTCTTCAATCAATCGCGTCCATTTGCCTCAAATCACCGTTACAACTCTTCAATCCTCTATAAAAGGTGATTCTTACCCTCTGCATTTCTCATTCGTACCCTAATCTCCGTTTGCTTTTCACTTTCAAAAACTGTGAGTTCTTGCTTCTCTCTCTCACTTTCTCTACAATGGCAAGAACCAAACTCCCTTCTATCCCTCAAAGATCCCACTCTCCTTCTCCTACTCATTCTGCTGCCAGTGCATCTGGTACCCCAGAACCAACACCTCCCTCTCCCAAAATCTCTTCCTCACCATCACCAACTCCTAAGCCCAAGACCAAAAAGAGGACTCCGGCTAAGAAACCTCACCCAAAACCTCAAATTTCAAAGAAAGACCAACCTCCTCAGAAGAAACCAAAGGGTGTGGTGTTCAAGGAACCATTAGTTACCCGGTCTCAATCCAAGGAGGTTCAAGGAAAAGGGAAGAAAAAGGAGTCAGAGCAACCCCATCAATCATCTTCCTCCTCTGGTGATTCATTCAACAAACAACTTCGGGAAGCATTGGAGAAGTCCAAACTTGAAAAGACAATTGGAAAGATTGCTTCTCAAGCCGGTGTTTCAAGTTCACAACATATTGGCCAATCAAGTGCCTCTGCTTCAGGAGCACCTTCTGCCTCACAAGCACCAGTGGATGATCACATCACCAGTCCTCCTGAGGGATTCAATGTTGATGAACTTAAAGCACTGCCTCAAAAGGTATTTGATGATGAATTTAGTTATAGACACTTCTGTCCTGTGGTATATGTGGATTTGGATTACTTAAAGAAGAATTGTTATTTGGATTTATACCCTTATCTTCAATACTATGCTCCCTGGCTAAATATCCATATACCATTTTCTCCGACAGTTGTGAAAACCTTTTATTGCAATATGAAGTCTCATAATATTAAGTCTAGATCTGGTGAGTTGATTGAGGAAGCAGTATCTACTACTGTTAGAGGAAGATTTATTATGATATCTGCCAAGATCATAAATGACTTACTTGGTTATGTTGCACCTCCTCCTGATCCACCCTCTTTCTCTGCCAATGAAGCTTTCAAAATTTTGAGACCAAAAGACCCAATATGCCTGATATTCACAGAGTTCTTCATTATATATATTCCCGAAGCATAGTCAATAAGTCCAAAAATTATACTTATTTTGCTCAAAAGGATTATTATTTGTTGGCCTCTTTCATTACCGGGCAACAAAGGAATGTGGGGGAGATTATCTTCAATGAGATGAGAAGATTTCAATTTTCTTCATCAAGAAACACAACCATTCTATATCCTCAACTTGTATCCTTCATTCTGATAAAAAACAAGATTTGGTATTTAGAAGGATCTGAAAGGGTACTTATTTCGTGATTTGGTAAGACTCAACTAACTCATATGGGTATTAATCTTCCTGTGAGTCGAACCAAAGCTACATCTAAGAGGGAAACCACTCTATCCAGAGGAGATAAAGCACAATCATCTGCTCAGAATCCTATTCCTCCTCCTTCCTTCATTAATACATCTCTTTCCACTCATGTGACTTCGGCAATAAATCAAGCTGTATCAAGTTTGAAGAAGGAATTAGTGGCTGAGTATGAGAAACTTGTGGAAAAGATGGAGTCACAGGTCATCAAATTGGTAGACAAGGCCAATACCAATTTTGAGTTGATGTTCAAGACTCAGGATGAAATGTCTCAGAGGATAACAAATATGGAGATCTTCTTGCACTCACATTTCCCCTCTTCATCTTCAGAGGTGCCTCCAAAGACCACTCATACCTCTGTACCACAGACTCATGTACTCTTCACCGATCTAGATTCTAATGTTGATATTACTTTTGATCGGTCGCCTTCACTACCTCCCTCATTCTCTGTACCACAGCCAACATCTCCACCAATTGACCCTCTCACTGCCATGGTATCTTATGTTCCACCTCCTGATATCACTTTTCCTCAGCCTCCTTCTGATGCTGACAAAACAGGGGAGAAGGATGTGTGATGATTTCTGAGCTTCTGTGGGATGTATTTGGGTTTTTGGATAGATTTTCTGTATGGGTAGGATTTGATGTTATTTGATGTTGATGTTGTTAGAACCGGGTGACACCCAAGAGGGGGGTGAATTGGGTGTAAGGTAAAAACTTAAGAACTTTGGAAATCTTTTCGCATCTTAGAGGAAGCAATAAATATGAAAGTAATGAATCATAAATCACAGTTAGATATTTAAATGATATATACTGGGAGTATAAGAGTTTAGGGAAGAGAATATGCAAACTGTGATTTATCCTGGTTCGGCCCAATCCACGATGACCTACGTCCAGTCCCCAGGCTCCTCCTGAGATTTTCAATCCACTATCTTCCTCAAGTTTAATCGGGTACTTGAGAACCACTACAATCTCACAAGTTTGATCCGGGCACTTGTGAAGCCTTTACAATTCTCGCACTGAGATTACTCCCCCTTACATACCGTAAGATTACAACCAAGTTGCTCCCCCCTACACACCGTAAGGATACAACTTTGATGATGAAAGATTACAATCAATCTTCTCTCTTAGAAGTGAATAAGATGAACACTGAAGTACTATACAAATAATATCTCTCTCAAAGGTAAATCATATAGAAGCTAGAGAAACAGAGAGCATGTGCGATGAGTATTGATGTCAGGATGTTAGCATTTGGATGATGTATATTCTTAGTCTTTCTTCTGTTTTGGATGATCTTCTATTTATAGCTGATGAGGATTGATGACCGTTTGAGCATTTCAACATGTCCGTTAGAGTGACGCAGCTTTGTTTGACCGTTCTTCGATTTTGAAAACTAGCCGTTGGAACGTTGGCCGCTCCGCTCCGTAAACTTAACTTTTATCTCTTCTCATCATCTCTTCATTGTTTTACTGGAAAAATGCATTAAACACTAATACAATGAAGTGTTAGAGTGATTAGAAGCAATAAGAATGAGTTATATGATCATTCCATTGATTTCCAGAATTTTCGGGACGTTGTTCTGTTTTCCTGGGAAGCATTACTCGAGTGCTTACTCGAGTAAACATCAAGTTTCTTCACATGTTACTCGAGTGACTACTCGAGTGGCCTTCCATTTTCTGCATAGCTTACTCGGGTAGTGACTTGAAGTTCTCTTCTAAATAACTCTGCATACACAGTGCTTTACTCCAGTAGTGACTTAAAGTTCTCGTCTAAACAGTGCTTTACTCCAGTAGTGACTTGAAGTTTTCGTGCTTTACTCCAGTAGTGACTTGAAGTTTTTGTGCTTTACTCCAGTAGTGACTTGAAGTTTTCGTCTAAATAATTCTTCAAGTTTTGCTAGCACAGTGCTTTACTCGAGTAGCTACTCGAGTATTCATTAAATGTTACTCGAGTACATACTCGAGTATCATCGTGAAAACTTTGATGAACTTCAGATTTTTGCTTACCACAGTGAGTTACTCGAGTAGCTCCTCGAGTAACATTGGCAGTGGTACAAAATGCTGAGAGCAACTGCAAGTGACCTACATGGTTACTCGAGTACTTACTCGAGTAAAGTCTTTTGTTATCAACTAGTTACTCGAGTGGTGCCTTCAAGTAAATTCTTGATTTTGACTCGAAACATGGCAAATTATATATCATCGGAAAGCCCTTATTATCTACATTCCAATGCAACAAAAATAAGCTCCAAACTCGTTGTGGACAGAAAGTTATGATCCAAAGAGTATCTACTATTCTTAAACAATCCTGACAATCCTGAAATCATGAGCAGCAAATTCCAGAAGTCATAGCTCTTAGGATATAGCTTCAAATATGACAAATTATATATCCATGGAAAGCTCTTTGCGTCTTCTTTCATATGGCACCAGTGTCATCTCAATCCGATATGTATTTTGAGAGTTATGTCCAAAATACCGAAGCTGTCCTGGAATATGATGGTGATTCATGAGTCAACTTCAACAGATCATATCTCCCTCATCGGAACTCTTTTGAATGTGATCTTGGTGTCAACAGTTCGTGTTGGTAGTCTAGTTTCATATGCCACCGGTTTCAGTTCGATCAGACATATGGTTGGAGAGATATCATCAAAATACCGAACCTTTGTTCTGCCTTACTAAAAACAGAGTGCCCATTACTTCAAGTTCCGCCTCGAGTGATTCATCAAATAACCCGGCAGATTACTCGAGTAAGGCCTCGAGTAAACACCTCCAAAATCAGACAATACCATATTACTCGAGTGATTACTTGGGTAATCATCCCCAAAGGTACCATAGCTTCCATATACATCATTTTAGCTTTGTATTGACCCATTCCAACTTCCGTATGATCATAGAAACCTCCGGTATCACTTCTAGGAGCTTGAATCTTGATATTTTCATGTGATCTTGCAAGTTTTTCTTTCTTTAATCTCTTTCTTCTTGTTTTTCCTCTTGATGATCATTCTTCATAATCCAACTTCAATCTTCATCTTTCTTTCTTCTTTCTTCAATTCCTTGCCTCTTGATTTTCTTCTTGATGATTATTCTCTATTTATGAGGCATTATAATATCAACCCACAATGATGTGTATGACTAATCTATAAGATATACAACATTAAATATGGTAGTTAGTCAATGTGGAAGATAAGTATATTATACAAACTTTTTGCTCATATTTAACATCTATATTTGACATCATCAAAAGTATTCATATCTAACAGATGTTATTTAATGTTATTTTAGATTATGAGTTATAATGTTGTTGATCATTTGAATTCAAGGAACTTTTTCAAATTTCAAGTTATTAAAGTTGTTATTTATCTCATACTATGCTTATCTTGGTTGTTAAGTGTCCAGAGCAAGCAATGCAGGAAAACTTGAACTTGAAACTAAAACTTGTTATGCATTTGGAAACATTGAAGAATTTTTTTTAAAAAAATTTCAATCTTAATCAATCTTTTTTAAACTTTCATCACAAAGGTTTTGTCATCATCTAAAAGGGGGAGAATGTTAGATCTCAAGTTTTGATGATAACAAAAAGACAGTTGTATGCAAATCATGTTTTTATAAGATTAAGAAATGATTTCAAAGTTACCAAATGCATATAGGGATGTTTTCTGGTATCTGCTGTCAAATTGAACTGGAGTGCTCGAGCATGAGCTTTACACTCGAGCATAGATTCCTTCTGTGCTTGAGCAGGTGCAAGTGAAAGCCAGAAAGTGTTCACCCGAGAGGCATGCCACTATTATTTTCATTGATTCACTCGAGCACTGGAATTTGCACTCGAGCAGAGAAACAATTCTCACTCGAGCACATGCGAGTGAAGGTCCGCGAGTGCTTGGCCAAGAGTCATGAAGTGCAAAGAAGTGCAAGTGTGCTCGAGCACCACCTCATATGCTCGAGTGACACATCAGCACTTACGAGTGAAAATTTTTTCCCTCTCCAAATCTGATGCGAGTGCTTGTTCAAAATGTATATTACTTGAGAATATTCTTCTCACTCGAGCAGGAGTCTGTGTGCTCGAGTAAGGGCCCACATCACCTGTGAGTGATAAATTTATCTCTCTGAGTTCCTGATGCGAGTGTTGGTATTGAGAGTATATTCCTCTAGAATATGCGTCTCACTCGAGCAGGAGTCTGTGTGCTCGAGTGAGGGCCCATATCACCTGCGAGTGATAAATTTATCTCTCTGAGTTCCTGATGCGAGTGTTGGTATTGAGAGCATATTCCTCTAGAATATGCGTCTCACTCGAGCAGGAGTGTGTGTGCTCGAGTGAGGGACCACATCACCCGCGAGTACAAAATCTCACTCTTGTCAAAATGGTGTGCGAGTGATGACCCGAAAAGACACTCCCAGTGGAAAATGCAAGATCACTCGAGTAGAAGGTGTTGTGCTCGAGTGAGACCCCACTTCACTCGCGAGTGTGAATTCTGTCTCTCTGAAATCCTTTGCAAGCACAACCCGATAACTGAAGCACAAAGAGGAAAATAGGAAGATCACTCGAGTGAGCCATCCATGCTCGAGTGATGCTCTGCCAGATCATCAAAAATGCCAAGTCTCACAACGTTCAATCCGAATATGGTTTATTACTATTTATTCATATCATCATTACTTATTATCATTGCTTAACATCATTTTGAATGTATTATAAGTGTGATGCAGGAAGATGAACGTTTGAAATTAGTTGTTATGGAGAAAGTCAAACAACGGCAGACAACATGATTACAAACACGTTCGTACCTATCGCATTCAGAATATTTAAACATGCGCGTGTCTTTCAATAGTTGCAAAAGTCCTGCTCCTCAAACGATGATTTCCCAAAAGGGCAAAAACTAAAGCAACTATATATACAAAGATTCAGAGATAGTCAAGTAGAACAACAAAGCACAAAAACTCACAAGCTTATACACGAGTCTCTACTATTCATCATTTTCTCTGTATACACATTGATCTTCAGTGCTTATTCATTTGCTCTGTAAGAGAGTCTTCATACAATTCAAATTCTATGTTTATTTAATCTCAAGGTATTGGGACCTTGAGAGGGTAGTTTTCCTTACGAGAGAAGCAGTTGAGAGAATTCCTTGTTATACATTCCACTCATAAGCCTTATAAGATACAAGCAGAAGAGAACGTTGCTGCTCGTAAGACTTACAGTGGTGTAAGCAGGAGAGAACGTTGCTGCTCATAAGTCTTGTATACATAAGCAAGTGAGAAGGGTCATAGGTTGTTTTTCTGCACGTAAGACTTGTCGTAAGGGGGAGAGAAATTTCTTATTGAGAGAATATTTCTGCTCGTAGTCCGTTCAAGGACGATTGTTGTTTTGTGGCATTCTGAGAGCCCATTGAATCTTGGAGGTATAGTGAAAATCTCAGTAGGTCTTGATCTCTGAGGACTGGACGTAGGCCTGGTTGTTAGGCCAAACCAGTATAACTCTCTGTGTTCAAATCTTCTCAACTCTACTCTATCTACTATATTTTTCATATCACCACATCAAGCGAAAAATTTATAACATCACCCAATTCACCCCCCTCTTGGGTGAAGCTTGCCTCTTACATTGTTTATTAGGTAATAAAATATAATAAAGAAAGGAGGTAGATGAAGATATTATAAAAGGACTTTTATCTCTTTCTTGCCTCCATATTTCAGTTGGAGCAAGAGAAATAGAGAGAGAGAAAAGATTGACAAGCTTGAAGAACAATATGAAGAGCTTGGATTCTAGAGGCACAAATTTAAGGTAAGAAGCTTGAAATCAAGTGTTTATGCCTCCTAATTCACTTAGACCCTCTTTCAACCCTATCTTCTTCTTGAAACTCATGGTTATCAAGCAAAATCTTGTTGATTAATATGTTGTTGTGGTGGTGATTGTTGTTGTTGTTGTTGGCTTGGTTTTGATGATTTTTTAATTTAGGAAGCCCAAACCCTAAGGGGAAGTGCTGCCCAATTTTCTATTAATTATGTTTAAAAGGAGTTTGAGTGAATAAACATGTGATTGGAGGTGAAAGAAATAGATTAATATATTGAAATCAAGAAAATATCATTTTCCCTCACAATTCTAATATTTCAGCCAGACCTGTTTAGGAGTATTTAGGCAAATAAATTGTGTGGGAATGTATGTGTTCGTGACTTTTAAAAATTTGTATGCAAATATGGAATTTTGCTGAAATTAAGGGTAAATGTTGGTTGAATTTATTCACTAGAGACAGTATTATTGTGAAACGCATTTTCCTTAGTCAAAGCTAGTCTAAAATTATGAAATGTTACAGGATTAAAGTAGAGATGTAGAGCTTTAATTTGGTGGGTAGAACATGATTTTCAGATGAGTAGATTAAAAGATATGATTTTTCAAATTTATGCCCTATTTCTGGAAGGACATATGAAATAGGGGAGGTTTGACAAAATTCTGGGAAAAAGGTGATGACAATGACTTAGGCGTCTTTCCATTAAAGTATGTTTGAATAGCTTTACATAGGATTTGGAACCAATCAATTTGGAATTTCCATGAATTAATTATGATTTTCCAAAATCGACTGAAAATCTGTTAGTTTTCTAAAAAATAGTGAAACTGTATTGTTTAGAGTTGTACTGTGCAGAAATTGTTGAAACTGTGATAGATAACCAATAAACATGATTAAAGGCAGCAATAGTTCAAGTAATAACCAGTTACTTATAACTTTAATTTTGTAGGAATTTACAATAGCCCGAGCTAGATTAAAGGTATTGAACAGACAAGTAGAGCAAGAAAAGGAAATTCCAGGTAGTTACTCTTTCTTTCATGTACTACTTGATTATTGTATGTTTGTATATGCCATCTTCTATAACATGAGCACAGTGTCTTAGACACGCATATTAGCTTAGTTGTGGTTTATGGCCCAACAAAGGCACAGAGTTAAGCCAGGGTTGCAAACATTTATTTGGCCTTGGACAATGTGCACACAACATTCATCATTTCACAATGTTCACATTGTATAAGTCTGATTGTATGTTACTACTGAGATTCTTTGAATCTCAAATTTCAACAACAGATAGCGGCTAGAAGGCAGATTCGTAATTACTGGAAACAGAAAGTTCCATACGAGCACAAGAGGAGATATTGGTTATCTGAATACCTTTTATTGTTTTATGGTATATAATTATTATGTACAAACCCCTATGGGGAACTCCTGTAATATAATCAAGCAATATCATTTCAACAATATGAGTATATTTTTGCTATTGCTATATGCCCACCGAATTGCGCAATTATTACTATGATTAATATCAATAATAAGTGATATGTATGGCAGATCTTACATTTTTTGTATCAGATCGGTGATTTTGTCCATAGTGTGTGCATTTTAGATGATAGGATAGTATACTGATATGCTTGGTTATACATGACAGGAACAACGAAGTAAATTACTTCGGCTAATTCACAGTTAAGCCCCTGAAAGGAATAGATAAGCCTAGAGAAAAATTGAAATATCTGGAGGGCAGCTAGTATCATAATACCAGTTTGATAGTGGTATAAGGATGTCAATGACACCGAGGAGGAGGTCCGAATAACAGCTTGATGGACTTCAATAAGCATATCATAAAGTATGTGACCAAGTACTTGTATTTGCACTGATATGCATTCTAAACATAGTATTTTGATGCCCAAAGACAGTGGGCATAATTTTTTAGACAAGGGTGTCTCAGGGTACCGTGGTCAGGAGCAGATAGAGCTGATATCTACCTTTTAGCATAGGCACATAAAACTTAAGCGTTCTCAACCTAGGGAAATCTCAGGATGGGTGACCCCCTGTGTAGTAAAGGTGATAGGATTATTGAGACTTGAGAAATAATGATTGCCTTGAGATTTCTGCATGGCTAACAATCATCTTAGTTATATGATTTAAAGAATACTTAGAATTATGGAGATGAAGATGATGTAAGTATTGATTTTAATTCAGAACATTTCTATTGCAGTGAATACTGCCTAGAATGGTTCATTTGATAAAGTGATATGAAACTTAAGGTATAGTAATGTTTTGAGTTTTATCCATGCTAAGTTATATTCTTAGTAACACCGTGGTATTAAAGGAATATAGATATGATATATGGTGCTGTATGATTTGGGGTGATTATTCCGTATATCGATCCTAGAGGATCCGATTTGATGGTACTGAAGGTTGAGGATAGTCCTGAACCCAATCTAAGACAAAATAGTGCTTAGGTAAAAATGTAAATTAGTTGCATGATGGTTCTATTCCATAATGAAATTTAAACCTTATAGATAGTGTTGAACCTTCAGTAATATTTTAAGGAGAATGCCCGAAAACCTGAAGGTTAGAATAGGCACTATTGATCATAATTTTAGCATGCCTATTGGGTGTAATTGAGGAAAATGATTCCATATTTTTGTGATATTGAGGTTCTAGATTTCATGATGAACCTAAAAGTTGGGTTAGGGACCCTAGGATGAAAGATCTTACATGCTAAATATGTTGTAGTATACCTGTGTGTCCAAAGGCCCTAAGACCTGTGGACCAGTGTGTCCTTAGGATGGCAGATGTATCCAGAATTGTGTCGGACAGTGACACAAGGAGTAGGGGTAGAGATAGAATACTTCTAATGACATATTCAATGGGATTTGGATCTAGTTAAAGTACCCAAGATATCATTGTAGTTCCTGATCAGAGTGTTTGGGCTGGTGATGATCCATAGAATTAAGGAACAAGATTCTTACGGATGTAAATCCTTATAGAAAGGGATTTTGAAAGGTTGCTAGATGTTAAGTCTAGCATAGGAAAATATTATGATCATAAAATATTCTCTTAAAGGATTGATTAAGGTAATAGCTCTCTGATGAAATAAGAGATAGAATTCATCTACATGCTATTCCATTAACTTGAGGCTATACTAGGAGTCGATTAGTAGATGGTAGATAAATGTTGAAATGTATAACTAGAGAAGAACATAAGAAGCATATAAGAGTGGTGCTAAGACATTGTGAGACAACATGTTAGGAATTGTCACAAATTGGGATCTATCATATCCTAATCAAGTGGAAACAACATTGAGACAAAAAGGGTCAGTAACAAGCATAGAGGAACATAGATTGTGGGTATAGTTAGGTGTTATAGGTGGTTCTTATAGGACTCGGATTAAATCATCCTAACATTATTAAAGCACATATGAGGAGATAAATATCAGAGTGCGCAGCCGAAGCATAGTAAATTTATGTGTAATCTTTGAGGATAATAGGAAAGGTTGATATTCACACTAGTGTTGATCATCCTAAGTTATAATTAGAACCATATGGTCTACCATGACATAGTATGTATAACATATAGTGATTTTCCCTGAGTAGCAAGGCAGCCCCTCAGAGCATGTTAAATATGCTACTAAATATCTATGATCAAGTGGTTCTTACCCTGACATTGCTAGGCAGGTTGCACCATATTGCTTACTTGCAGTTGAGAGGTTTGGCATAAAATATTTATGTTGTAATACCCTAAATGTTTGGCCAAGGACTTTAAGGATAAGCCTATATTAGGCAGACTACTAAACCCAGTTTGGGAAGAATCCCAAGAATATTGAGAGATAGAAAGACTTTAGGGGACTATGTGATCCAGCCTTATGGTAGAGGGCCCAGTTTGCATAGGTAGTAGGATCAATGTGTCGGTGCAGATATGTACAGGACATATATATGGTACCATGGGGCTGGTAGAAAGATGTCACCCAAATATGTCATGAGGTATGGTACTAATTGTCGAGTGAAATATGCCAGTGCAGGTGCGCATATGGCATTTTCAGGGTAGACATGTGTACCCTGCGCTTTTAGAAAAGTCACTGGTATGTGGTACCATGTAAGGCCTACAAACATACTCCAACTTGGAGTTATCTTACGGGCTCTAATACGCATGACGCAATCTCGAGTGAAACCCGAGTAGACATCGAGAAAGTAACATTTTTAAAGTAGCTTTAATAAAGTAAGTCATTATAGCTAAAGATGACACAACTTTTGTGTTGGCACCACAAGAAATTGACAAGTATTCCCTTATCATGACAAAGTCCAAGAGCACTTTTGTATTGGATGTATGAGAAGATGACAAGTATCCCTCATGATGATCCTCACCTTTTACCTTTTGTGTGGCATCCTCGGGATATGGCACCTAGCATCTGAGTCTAGGGAATCCACTAGTCCCCTATCCGATCTAGTACTTGACTTTCTCAAAATCAATAGATAGTTAATCCTGAATGCTGGTGGACAAATAATTTATGATGCCTACTTTATGAGCTTGCACACGAGATGGATAGATTGAATGTCTAGAAGAATCCTCGAGTTGTAACGTTCAAATTTTGAGGATGAAATTTATTGAAAGGAGGAGAAATGTAATATCTCAAAATTTGAGATTATAGCTTTGAGATTAGGCCTGAATCAGGTAGACTGCTAGCCCTTAGTTATGAATTTCAAATCATTAGAATAACTCACAAGGTTACAATTTGCTGCCAGTGTGTTTTCCTGTGTGGCAGTGAGAATGTCCAAAAATGGAAATTCTAGGAATTATGAACTTCCAGTTGGCAAAAGGATATATTTTTCTCTAAAAAAAGACTTAATAAGTGTTACATAGCCTTTAGAACCATACCAATTGGACATCTATACAATTAGATATGAATTTTCAAAGTTTGATGAAAATTCTATCATCTTATGTGAAAATCACAATATGTAAGGGCAAAATGATAATTTGCCATAAAAAGCAAGAGGCAATTATTTTTTCCAGTTTATTTAGAAATTTTTAGTCAAAAAGAGAGATGAAGGAGGAAAAACAATAAATTTGAAATAAATATTCCATTTGAAGCAAGTTTTGGTATATGGTCAAAATTAAAAAAAAGTGATGATGAGAGAGTCAAATATTGTAATTCTAATTAAATTATGTGGTGGAGGATAAATGAGATAATTGAAGACATATTATTACTCCCTCCCAACATTCAGTTTTAGCCAAGGAAAATGGCCAAGGAAAAGTTGATGATAAGTAAAACAAATAAGCATATGTTTATTAGGCAATAAAATATAATAAAGAAGGGAGGTGGATGAAGATATTATAAGAGGGCCTTTATCCCTTTCTTGGCTCCATGTTTTGACTGAAGCAAGAGAAAGAGAGAGAGAAGAGCTTGACAAGCTTGAAGTACAAGAGGAAGAGCTAGGGTTCAAGAGGCAGAAATCCAAAGTAAAAAGCTTGAAATAAAGTGTTTATGCTTCCAAATCCACTTAGAACCTCTTCTAATGTCCTCTTCTTCTTGAAAATCATGGATAGCAAATAGAATCCAAGAGGGAGGAGAAAGAGAGGAAATGGCATCTAGAGAGAGAAAGTGAGAGAAGCAAGAGGTAAGCTCAAGAACCCTAATCCTCTTGATTAGTATGTTGTTGTGGTGGTGATTGTTATTGTTGTTGGCTTGGTTTTGATGATTTTGTAATTTGGGAAGCTTAAACCCTAAGGGGAGTTACTGCCCAATTTTCCATTAAGTATGTTTAAAAGGTGTTTAAGTGATTAAATATGTGATTAGAGGTGAAAGAAAGGTGATTAATGATCAAAATCAAGAAAACATCATTTTCCCTCACAATCCTAATATTTTGACCATACCTGTTTGGGAGAGCTAGAGCTAGAATTTCATGGTTTTGATTATTTCATTGGATGTAGAAGTAAAAGTTGTGTGGGGATGTATGTATTCATGAATTTTGGAAATTTGTTTGCAAATCTTGAATTTATTAAAGTTAAGGGTAAATGTTGTTTGATTTGCTTTACTAGAGACAGTGTTCTAGTGAAATAAATTTTCATTCCCTAAACTCGGTCTAAAAATTATGAAACTTTATAGAATTATAGTAGAGATGTAGAACTTTAATTTGGCGATAGAACATGATTTTTGGATGAGTAGATTAAAAGGTATGATTTTCCAAACTTGAGCCCTATTTCTGGAAGAACATTTAGAATAGGGGAGGTTTAACGAAATTCTAGGAAAAACGTGACGCTAATGGTCATACTTAGGCATTTTTCTATAAAAGTACATTTGAATAGTTTTTCATAGGCTTTGAAACTAGTCAATTTGGTATTTTTTAGAATTAATTATTATTTTTCAAACTCAACTAAAAATCTGTCAATTTTCCAAAAAATAGTGAAATTACACTGTGCAAAGTTATACTGTTCAGAAATTGTTGAAACTGTGATTGATAACCAAAAAACTGTGATTAAAGGCTGTAATAGTTCAAGTAATAACTAGTTATTTATAACTCTAATTTTATAGGAATTTATAATAGTCCAAGCTGGATTAAAGGTATCAAACATACAAGTAGAGCAGGAAAGGGCAATTCCAGGTAGTAACTATTTCTTTCATGCATTATGTGATTATTGTATGCTTGTGTATACCATCTTCTGTAACATGAGCACAATGTCTTAGACACGCATATTAGCTTAGTTGTAGAATGGGACCCAACAGAGGTGCAAAGTTAAGCCAATGTTGCAAACAGTCATTTTTCCCTGGACAGTGTGCACACAACATTCTATCATTTCACATAACATGGTGTATGGTATATTTATCTTCACATCGTATATGTCTGATTGTATATTACTACTAAGATTCCTTGAATCTCACCCTTTCCATGAATGAAAAACAAAGTTTTCAGTAGCATACAACTACTCAGAGGGTATATTCATAATTACCGGTAATGGAAGGCTTTAGATGAGCACAAGAGGAGATGTTGGTTATCTGAAGACATGTTATTGGTTTAAGGTATGTAATTATTATGTATGAACCCCTGTGAGGAACTCCTATAATATAATCGAGTAATATTAATTCAATAATATTAATATATTTTTGCTATTCCTATGTGCTCACTAAACTGCACAATTGCTACTCGGATTAATATTGATAATAAGTGGTATGCAATGCAAGGACTTACAATTTACCTTTGATTCCTCTCTCTCTCTAAACCATGCCCTCTCTCCTCTTCTTCTCTTGAATTTGTGCTTGCTTCATGTGTGATTCATAAATGAACAAGTAAATTTCACAACCAAACTTACCTTGTTTGGCTTCTTGATCTTGCGTTTTCTCTTCTTACCTCTTTGTTCTTCAAACCTCTCTCTCTCTCTTTCTCTTGGCTCTTATGTTTGGATGAAAATGAGGCTTTAAAAGAGCCTAATAAACTCTTAAAAATATCCTCCATCCACTTCCTTAATTAATATTATTTAATTGTCATTTTTACATGTGAAAATTGACTAAATTCATCATCTTTTTCTACTTGACTCAAATGGCTTCGAAAGGTCACCATTTATGTTCAAATATTCATCTTCTCTTTCCTTCCTCATGTTTGGACGAAATATGAGGCCCTTGGAGGAGGATTAATGGTTTTAAAAATATCTCCATTCAGCTCTTTGAAATATTATATTTAATTGCTAATTAATCACATATTTTACTTTTTACTTTTCTTCACATTTTCACTTGGCCAATATTGCTCCTTCTTGTTTAATTTGGAGTAAGTTTTTTTTTTTTTGCTTCTTCTTTCCTCTATTGGCCATCCAACACCTTAAGGAAGGGAAAAATATTGGCTTTTAATTTTTATTTAGTCAAACAATTAGCTTGCCCTTACATGGTTGTAATTAAATTGGGCTTTCTTCTTTCCCTTTGTGTTTCGCCAAAAATCACTATTAATTGGGCCCAAAACTTGTGTTTTTTCCATTATCGAATTTGGGCTACAAGAATGGGCTTTTATGAAGGCACAAATTAAATTTTATGTCTTATTGTGGCTAAATTTCGTGTAATAACTATTTGGCCATTCAAAGTGTGCCAAAATTCACCATTTTATTCCCTTTAATACCACAAAGGTGTAAAGGAATTTTGGTGACTAAAATTTGGGATGTTACATGCAACATGATATCTTATTCTTTTTTTTTTGACAGTTATATGAATTATTTCCTAACCAAGGTACGTGTCGATTTTAGAATATTAACAAGAATATTGGTGGGCATATATGGAAGGCTGTGATGGCTTTTGGTTTGTGACAGTGATAACTTATGTGCTTAATTTTTGTAGATGAGTTCAAAAGCAGTATATTATTTAATAATTGTTTATGTTTTTTTGCCCATAATAATTATTTATGTTAGTCCATGATTTTCTACATGCTAATTGATTTATTTAAGTTGGAGGCTTTATTATCAATCAATGATCATATATTAGAGTGTAGGGAATTTATGTTAGTCCTTGATTTTCTACATGATTTGGTTTTAGTAGTGTTGATATCCTATTCTCTCTATGAATGTTTCTAATCTCCTATTAACCCTTATGGACTAAATCTCCTATTATTTCTTCTTATTTTAATAAGGATTTGATAAATATTAATTCAATAAATTGAAGATAATAAATAGGGAAAAAGACTGAAGAAAACTTTGAAATTGTAAAATTCCCAAATCAGGCGGCTTGTTACCAAGAGTCGGTAAGGGAATGACAAAACTTGATAAGAAATTCACAACTCATTTTTTGGAAAATACCTAATTTAGAATTTTACAAATTCAAAGTTCTTTTTATGTCTTCTTCCTTAATAAACATCCCTTTTTATGGATGAAGATAATGAATATCCTATGAGGAAAGCTTTTTTCCTCTCCTCACATATTATTAGCGTTGGTAGACGTTATTATTCTTTTTAATTATTATTACTAATTTCAGTTGAGACTTGATGTGTCAAATACATTGATTTATCATTTGCATGACAATATTTGAGGAATTCTGATTTAATTAAATAGAACGAAAGGGAATTATACGGTGACATTATAATCATATTTTTTTTATTAAAATATTTGAAAGTATGGGAATGCCTAAGATATGGAATACCTTGTGGCGTACCTTAATAAATATATATTATTTGACAAAAGAAAATATGCTGAACAATTATAAAATTGCCATTTGATGTGTGTTATGTTGAGACTTTCTTATTTGCTGTGAAAGGTAAATTTTGAAATGGGAATTATCAAATTATTTGTGGCTTGAAACAAGCATTAACATATCTGTGGCATGAAAAATTAATCATCCATATGTTATAGATATTTGTGATTTGTGGATATATATACTTACCACAATATATGAACATATCATTATTGTGAGTAATAATTTTTAATGTCGATGCCACCATTACTACAAAAAGGGGTTTTAATGTCCCAAATTTGGCACTTTTAACGTCCAAAAACGGGGGGACGTATATGTTAGGGGCATAGTATGTTCTAAGAAAAGACGTACCAAAAAAATGGGTCATCTAAAGTGAGACTTTAGACATCCCAAATGTTATTTAGGACGTCTAAAGTCCTCCAGAGGGAGACTTTAGACATCTCAAATGTCAATTTGGGATGTCTGAAGTCCCCCGTGGTTGACTTTAGACGTCCCAATTCTTAATTTGGGATGTTAAAAGGTTTGGATTTTTTTTATACCATCATTTACATTCTGTATTACCCAGCAAATTCAAACTGCAGAAAAAGAATAGAAGATAGATTCATAAACCATAATGCCCATTACAAAATGGTAAGGACATCCAGCACTATAATCTTTACTATATATACATACAATAACAATTCATACAACCTACTACTATATATATCAACAATAACAACCAGAAAGTATCAAAACGCTGTCATCACACAACTACAAACTGATATAAATAAAAAGTTTACTGCTCTATATGTTGAAGAAGATGTCCAGCCAAAAGATCTCTGATCAAATCAAGGTCTTCATGTTGGTAGGCATCTTCATTATCAAAAATATGAAAATTAGAAAATAAGCTTCGATGAAATGAATCAAGCAAATGAATTAATTAGCATTTCTATTAGAACACCAAAAATATTATCATTTGAGAATGAAGAAGCGATTACCTTTTCAAAATTGCTAGTAATTCCACTTTGAGTGATGTTATACATATAAAGTATAACATAATATCCGCATTCAGTGTTGCCAGGTTGCCGGGGGCACTTTAAATCAAAGGCATGCAATTAGTTGTTAAAATCAATAAAGGTATGTCTAAAAGGACCGTCAATAAAACAATTAGAATCGAAACTACTTATTATCGGATAAAACCACTTTGGCTTTTTAACAACTGTACCCTCGCGTGACCCGCCTAAGACTCTATATGTTTGACAAGCACTACCATGAAAATCAAAATGAACAGAAATTAGAACTATTCATTTTTTTAAGAGTCAATGAAATACAAACAGAATAACTTACGTGTCGAAGACCAATTTTGTATCTTTGTCTGGCTTTTTACTTAAGGGATCAAACCAATAGACTACGTTGCGGTGAGGACATATAACACACAAACTCCAGTGGTAACTATAACAACATGTCCAGATTAAAATGAAGTTAGATGACAAGACAATTATTTATTAAACTTCTTAAATTGACAAAATGAAAATACGAACCATTGAACAATGGGTGCTAGATAACAACGAAGTTTGGTCTCTCCCATTGCGTAGCCGACATAGTGAGTCCTATGCGCCACAGTATTGGTATCCCATGTCGTATTCGCAGGACATAAGAATTCATAACAATCATTTCTTTACATGTTTGTGCAGAGACCGTGGAAGGTGCTATAATAGAATTAAAATAAGGAATGAATTATTGAATGTATGAAATCAAAAAACCACTAAATGAATTTTATGGGAAAATTGAAAAAAAAAAACTTACCGGATTGCAAATTTCACCCAGCTTGGATCTATCTCCTCCAACTTGATAAACTTCCTGAGATCTGTATTGTCAATCGTGTAGGGATACTCCAATGTAAGGCCCACAATCCCTTGAGGCATCTTGAAGTCAACTTGTTTAATGCCCTTGTAGATCTGTTGCAGCCATGCTAAGTAGGGCCATTTCCTCAAATCTTCGTCATCCTTTTAGAACATCAAAAAACAAATTGTTATTAGGATGCCAACATATTTTCAGTAATAGTAAGGTAATTCCTACCATTGGAGGTGTTGCGTCTGAACTAATAACATTGTGAGGCCAAAGGATGAAAGATCCTATCTCCTGACCTAACGTGCTAACCTCTGGATCAGGAATAGGGATGGATGTACCTTCTTCCCCCTTTCTAACACTCGTCACATTCACTCTACAAAAATCCTGCAGAATTTGCTGATGATGGTGGGTGGTAGCACGTGTGTGAATGAGAGCATCGGCAATAGCACGTAATAGTGGATTATCCAAATAGAGGGTGGAAGGATCTCCCAACACTGGAGTGGGAGAAGGGTCACCAAGTAGTTCCTCTAGAGGGTTGTAACTTCCTTTGGTGCTATTGAAGGCCGGGGATTCCTGAGTTCTATGCTCGTCCCTTGCCATTTGCGCTTCGAACATCTTTGCTATTTCAAGTTGAAGCTCTGGCAATAGCTCTTGTCGGAGCTTGTCATGAAGGTTGGCCTTGAGCTCTCATTCGAGGTCCTCTCGAATCTTGGCCACAAGGTCCTTACTAGGTGCAGCTTGTGACAAATAACGTGAGTCTCGTCCAAAATACCTTGCGGCATTAACTCCCCGTGTCTCTCCTCGAACACGACCAAGGTATCTGCCTTCCTAATAGGCGTTGACAATATGTCCATCCGTCTACTTGGATTGAATAAACCTTGGCTACTCAGATCTTCCAGTTTATCCTGTAGCATACAATTTATCATAAATGTATCGAAACCACTCGCGATATGCAAAAAATTAGGTACTTATGGTGTAACTACTTACAATCCTCACAACAACCTCAGTAACAGCCGGATTTATGTACTTACCGGCCTTAATCCTCCCTGCTTTCCATTTTTTTGTGACGTGGAGGAGGTGCCGGTAGTTGGATAACAACGCTAGGATCAGATTCAGCTGCTTCCTTCATTTTCTCCAACTCTTCTTACATCATTTGCCGCTTAAGCTTCCGATATCCACCACGAGACATGTAATGTTGATATTTATTTTCTGATTGCCTCTGTGCATTTGCTGCACTTAATTTCTATGAATGAAAACAAAAAAAAATAAATCAACGATATCAAGTATATGAAAATTAAAAGCTCTATATCATGATGACAGAAATCTTACCAAAAACTCAGGATCTGCACGTGATGCCACGAACAACCTCCAGTCCTCTGGAGAAAAATATGAATAATGTGTACATGGATCCTGACCCCTAAGGGCAACTCAAATGTACCGTGCTGTTAGCTTGTTCTTGAAACCTTTCCAATGTACATGAACGTCATCTATCCAGTGCCTATACATCTCCCTGGTGTCTGGGACATCATATGTTTCTAGCTCCTACCCCCATTATACTTGCTAGTTGAAACATTCTCCAATAAGAGGCAAAATGTGATTTTCTTGATTTAACCTTTTAAACACCTTCCTTTTCATTCCTAATCACATGAATAACCATTTAAATACCATTTGAATATGATTTGTAGAAATTTGGCCAACATAACCTCTTAGGGTTTTGATCTCAAATTTACAAAATTCCCCAAAACAATCACAAATCAAGCCAATATCAACAATAACCACCACCATAACAACATATTAACCTAGAGGATTAAAGCTATTGAGATTACCTCTTGATTCTCAACTTTCTCTCTCTAAGGTGTCACTCTCTCTCTCTTCCCTTCAAGTTTTGCTTCCTATACATGATTTTCGAAAGGGAAAAGAACTTAGAAGAATTTTTCCATGAATTTGAGAAGCTTAAGCACTTGAAACCAAGAGTTCTTATCTTGATTTGTGCTTTTGAACCCTAGCTGTTCCTTTCTTGTTCTTATTTTCTTCAAGATCTTTATGTCTCTATTTCTCTTTGATTCAACCAAAAATGAGAGCTAAAAGAGAGATGAGAATTATCATAAAATATCTTACTTCATCTCTCATAATATAATATATTAAATCCCAATTTTTTCATGTGCCTTTTCTTTAATACTTCATATTTAATTACTTGGCTCAAATTAATTCCATATAGTATTATTATCGTCCAAGGAATTATTTTTCTATAATATTTCCCAAATCAGATGAAATTATCATGAGAAAAGGAAAATATAATTGCTTCATGAATTATCATGCTTCTCTTTCCTTTAGTTCAAAAATTCACCTTTTTTACTTTTTGACTTTTCCCAACAATTTTACTTGGCCACAATTGCTCTAATTTTGGGATATTTATCCCTTAATATTTATTTTCCTCTTCTTTCTTTATTTGACCCAAAATGACCCCAAATTATTGGAAAAATAATTAGCTCTTGTATTATTTTGCAAATTACCATTTTATCGTTACATTTTTGCATTTAATTGTGGCTTCTTCTTTTTCCCCTTATTTTAGCTGACTTTCACCGATTTTATTAAGCCAAATATTTTGCTCTTTTATTTCCCAAATTAGTGCTTAAATAATAGGATTCTTGGAAGACAAAGATTGTCCTTATACCTTGCTTTAGCTAAATTTCCTTGTAACTGTGACTAGGGTTATATTTGTCATTCCAATTGCGCCAACATTCACCATTTTATTTCATTAAATGCCATAAATATTTACAAGGCATATTGGTGAATAAAAATGGGGTGTTACAGCTCTTCTCCCCAGAAATAAATTGTGCCCAAAATTTGCTACACATACATAGCCATAAACTCCGAGTAACCCTTCTGCATATTCTCTTCCATTTCCCATGTTGTTGCTCTAGGAGTTAATCCCTTCTAGACAACTTTCATGAATGAGATACTCCTATGTTTGAGTTGTTTCTCCTACCAATCAATAACTCGGTTAGGTGTTGTTAGATTCCATATTTTGATGATAACAAAAGGTAATTGTGTGCAAAGTATGTTTTTACAAGTCTAGACAATGATTGCAAAGTTACCAAATGCATATGGCAAAATTTAAAGATGTCTGCTGTCAGTTTTTACTGATGCTTATCTGTGTGCTTATCTTCTCAACTCTACTCTAGCAACAACTATTACTATATCACCACATTAACCAACAAATTTATCACATCACCCAATTCATCCCCCTCTTGGGTGAAGCTTGCCTCTTTCAGGTGTGACTTCATTAGTTAAATCATCTTGTATATCCACATTGTCATATTCAATCACATGTACTAGATCAAGTTGATATTTCTTTAAGCTAGAAACATGGAATACATCATGCAATTTGCTTAGATTTAGAGGTGAAGCTATTCAGTATGCTAGTGGTCCAATCTTTGACAAGATTTCAAACAGACCAATGTACCTTCGGCTGAGCTTTTTCAATTTCAGTGCTCTGCTGATACTCTGACAGGCAAAACTTTTATAAAAACATGATCACCAACCTCAAAGTCTAGAGGTTTTTATCTCTTATCAGTATAGCTCTTTTGTGAGCTTTAAGTAGTTAATAATCTTTGCTTGATAAGCTTAATCTACTCTATTGTCTGATCAATAATATTTAGCCCAAGTAAGCACCTTTCAGAAAACTCTGTCCAGCACAAGAGTGATTGACATTTTCTTTCGTACAATGCCTCATATAGAGCCATTTGTATGCTCGTATGGTAACTATTATTATAGGTAAATTCTGCCAATGGAAGGAATTGATCCCAATTGCCTTTGAAATCTAAGGCGCATGCCCTCAGCATGTCTTCTAGGGTTTATATTATATGTTCTATCTGCTCATCAGTTTAAAGATGATATGCAGTGATGAATTTCGACTTGGTACCCAAAGCCTTGTGCAACGTTTTCTAAAAATTGGAAGTAAAATAAGGGTCTCTATCTGGAATGATGTTCTTTGATTACCATGTAATCGCATAATCTCCTTCATATAGATCTCGGCTAGCTTATCAGGAGAATAATGGTTACTAATTGGTAGGAAATGGGCTGTCTTTGTAAATCAATCTATGATTACTCATATTGCATTGTGATTTCTGATCCTGGGCAATCCCGTCATGAAATCTATTGTGATACTTTCCCATTTCTACTAAGGAATTTCAGGATTCTGCATAAGTCCTGATGGTTATTGATGCTAGATTTTTACTTTCTGGTATGTTACACAACAAGCAATAAACTTTGTCACCTCTCTTTTCTTGACTGGACACCAATATGTAAACTTCAGGTCATGATACATTTTGGTCGCTTTTAGGTAGAGAGTATATTTACTCCTATGTACTTCTTCTAGGATTTGCTGTTTCAAATCAGTTTACGGAGGAACATATATCTGCTTTTTGTATTTGACTAGTCCTTTCGGTGACAAATTGTATTCCTAAGCTTTTTCACTTTCAATCGTATTACTGATTAGACTATGCTAGTCTATCCTTGATCTGAGCCTCTTCAATAATCATTATATGTCTTTCTGACATTATCACCACTAGTCAGAATATGCTTAGACATACTTGTTAGATTCCAAGTTTTGATGATAACAAAAGGTTATTGTGTGCAAAATATGTTTTTACAACTCTAGACAATAGTTACAAAGTTACCAAATGCATATGGCAAAGTTTAGAAGTGTTTGTATCTATTTTACTGATGCGCTCGAGTAATGGAGCTAGCACTCGAGCATGAAGCTATGTTTCACTCGAGCACATGCAAGTATTAGACAAAAAGTGTTTGACAGAGAGCCATTGCTATCAGTTTTACTGAAGCACTAGAGCAATAGATCTAACACTCTAGCATCAAGCTACTTTGCACTGGAGCATATGAAAGTATTGGACAGAAAGTGTTTGACAGAGAGCAAAGTCAGAAATAAGATATCAACACTTCACTCGAGCACAGTCTCTGTACTCCATTAATGGTCTTAGGTGCACTCGAGTCCTATCGAGTGAGAGACTGTGAGTGTTTGCCTGAGAGTCATGCAGAGTAGAGAACCATAAGCATGCCTGAGTGAGAGTACATGCACCCGAGTGATGCCTCAGCACCCACGAGTAAGAAACCTAACTCTCTCCATTCTGATACAAGTACTGAAGATAAAGAGAATATTATAGAGGAATATTCTTCTCACTCAAGTGAGGGCCCACATCACCTGTAAGTGCAAAATCACACTCTTGATAAAGTAGGGTATGAGTGTTGTCCAGAGACGTGGCTCATAGTGTAAAATGAAGAAGTACTTGAGTAAGGAGACCCGTGCTCGGGTGAGGACCCACATCACTCGCAAGCGTTAAAATGCACTCTCTCAAAATCCGTGGAAGTGCAAGTGTAAAACTGAAGCAAAAGGAGAAAATATGGTATTGCACTCGAGTGAGACATCACAGCACTCAAGTGATACTCTGCCTAAAGCCAAAATGCACCAGTCTTACAGCGTTCAATCTGAATGTAATACAGGAGTTTCAACATTTGAATCGGAAAGACACAGAGGAAGTTAAAAAACGCGAGACAGCATCATTACGACCATCCAAGCACGTACCAACCGCATTTAAAGATTTCAAACGTATGCATGCCATTCTACAGTAAAATGCCCTACTCCACAATGATTATTATTCAAACGGGCAAAAAAAAATATTTATAAATACATAGCTCCAGAGACTATAAAAAATAACAGAGTGCAAGAATTCATACAAACAAATTCATGAGTCTCTGTTATTCATATTTCCTCTTTATTCATATCGTTCTTCAGTGATTATCATATTTGCTCTGTAAGAGAGTCTATATACACTTCAAATTCTATTTTCATTTGATCTCAAGGTACTGGGACCATGAGAGGGGATATTTCCTTACGAGATAAACAATGAGAGAATTCCTAGTAGGACTTTCTGCTCATAAGACTTACAAGATACAAGCAGTAGAGAACGTTACTGCTCGTACGAGTTACAATAGTGTAAGCTGGAGAGTATGTTACTGCTCATAAGACTTGTATACGTAAGCAAGAGAGAAAGGTATAAGGTTTATTTTTCTGCACGTAAGACTTGTCGTAAGGGGGAGAGAAATTTCTAGTATTTCTGCTCGTAGTCCTTCTAAGGATGGTTGTTGTCTTGCGGTGTTCCAAGAGCCCACTAAATCTTGGAAGAATAGTGAAAATCTCAGTAGGTCTTGATCTCTGAGGACTGGACATAGGCCTGGGTTTTGGGCTGAACCAGTATAAATCTCTGTGTGCTTATCTTCTCAACTTTACTTTATCTACAGCTATTGCTATATCACCGCATCAACCGAAAAATTTATCACATCACCCAATTCACCCCCTCTTGGGTGATGCTTTCCTCTTTCAATACTAAGATCTCTGAAATTCGAGATCTATTTTTTCTCACGAATCATCACGGCTGCCACCTGCACTATTTTACGAATCAAAACAATAGTAATGACATTAGCCTTTCTTGGATAATACTATATCTCTAGGTTGTAATATTTAAGCAGCTCCATCCATATGTGATGTCTCATATTTAGTTCTTTTTTATCATATAAATATTTCAAACTCTTGTGGTTGCAGTATAGCTCTACAGTCACACCATAAAGATATTGTCTCCAGATTTTGAGTGCAAACACGATTATTGGTAACTCAAGATCACATGTGGGATAATTCTTTTCATGAGGCTTCAATTGTCTAGATACATATGCCACAACACTGCCTTATTGCATCAATACACTTCCCAATCCTTACCCATTTGGCATCTATGTAGACAACAAAGGTCCATTATAGATCTGGGATTATCAATATCAGTTATGGCATTAATTTATATTTCAGCTTAGTGAAGCTTATCACACAATTATGGTCCCACAGATAGTGTCGAGTTTTTCAGATTAACTTTGTCATAGACAAAGCTATTATGGATAAATTGGGTATGAATTTTTTGTAATATCCAACAAGACATAGAAAACTGTGTATTTCAAAAATAGTCTCTAGCCTCTTCCATTTTAGTACTTCTTTTACCTTACAATGATCCATCGTGACTCTTTGCTGTGAGACTATATGGCCCAGAAATCTAACTTCTGAAAGCCAAAACTCACATTTGCTTAGCTTGGCATAGAGTTTCTTAGATATTAGTGTGTTCGATATAGTTCTCAAATGTTGTTCATGTTATGATCTACTTCATGAGTAACTAGTATATCATCAATAAAGAATACCACGAATTGGTCTAAATACGGAAAGAAAATTCAATTCATGTAGTCCATAAACACGGTAGGTCCATTAGTCAGCCTAAATGGCATTACAAAAAATTCATAATGGCTATATCTAGCCATGAAAGTAGTTTTTAGCATATCTCCTGCTTTAACCTTGAGCTGGTGATAACTCGATCTCAAGTATATTTTTGAAACCACACATAACCCAAAAAACTGATTGAGTAAATCATCTATTCTTTGAAATGGGTATTTGTTCTTAATGGTCAACTTGTTCAGCTCCCTACAATCAATACAGAGTCATAGGCTTTTATCTTTATTTTTAACAAATAGCACTGGAGTTCCCCATGGTGAAATACTAGGTTTAATAAACCCTTTTTTGAGTAGTTCTTCAAAATGATTTTTCAATTCTGCCATTTAATTTTGCTGCATTCTATATGGGGCTTTCGATATTGTTCTGACTCAGGCCTAAGGTCAATCGGAAATTCCACTTCCCTATCCGGAGGTAATCCACTAACATCTTTCGGTCTAGGCTCAGCAGGATGTTGTTTATGGTATGGGCAATTAATAGTATAATGCCCTAACCTACCGCAGATATAACAAGTTATTAGTCGAGTTAGAGCTTGAGTTGTTGTTAAAGCTTACAGTAATGGACATTAGTACATGTTTTGCCAAGATGGTGTGGAAGCCAGCCAAAACAACATATTATGCCTTATGGGGGTGTTTGATTCCTATAGCTTCTAGCTTGATATGGTTTCTTATTTCTGACCCTGGGTGGTCTATTTGGTTCTTTTTGTTTCTAAGAAGCACTCCCACTACCAGATGCACCATTAGTGTTGGTATTTTTGTCTGAGTACATGCTCAACAAATTATTGTCAATAATTTGGCATTCTCCTCTAGTACATGCTCAACAAATTATTCTTCCGCTATCTTTTTGAACATGGTAAAATGTTTTGAGACCAGCTTCTCCTCTAGTTCTTGTTTTAACCCTTGGATCATCATATCTGAGATCCATTCCTCATCATCCTGATATTTAATGTATGATGAGTATCGTGACAACCAAATATAGCAAGCTAAGTACTCATCGAAGCTCCCTTTATCACCTTGTTGTAAATTCAGGAATTCTTTTTCCTTTTCCAGCCTGATTGAATAGGGAAAATATTTCTTATTGAAGTTTTCTTGGAATAATTCCCATGTCACCGGAATATTCCTCCCCAAAAGTATCAGTTTACCATTTATCTACATCGCCCTTAAGCTTATAAATTGCTAAGAGGAGTTTAACTTCATGAGGGCACAACAGGATGTTAAATATCTTCTTTAACCATAACAATTAGTCTTCAGCTTGCTATAGATCAAATTTTGCTTTGAAGATAGGTGGTTGTTGCTTACTGAATCTTCTAACCTAAGTTTGAAGAATATCACCTTCAGGATCAACTAAAGGATCTTATGGTTAAGGTCTCTCAAGCGGATTATGCTCATTGTCTCCCCTCACCAGGTCTTCTAAATGATCATGTCTTTGCTGTACTTCTCAAAACTCCTCCCTGATATTATTCAGTATTTCCTGTTCTGTGTGAGCATACCCAATATTTACTGCATTAGGTTAAGTTGAGGGTTTGGTACTTGATTATTATATCCCCATTGTGGTCTACCACATGTTCGTACCATCTTGCATTAGGTCAGGTTGAGGGTTTGGTACTTGATTATTATATCCCCATTGTGGTCTACCGCGTGTTCGTACCATCCTTGTGTTTCACTATATGAAAATAGAGAAGACATAATTTTCATATAAACATAAGGTCATTTTTGTCATTTCTCAAAATGTCAAGTACATAGATATGTCATATATATATATATATATCATACCATATATATTTACAATAGTTAAGGAAAACATTAATACCATACAACCTATAACTATTGTACAATATGTCTTTGTCCTTTTCATATTACATGACATAACTATATATATCTTCCCAGAGGGTCACCCATCCTAAGATTACCCTTGCTAGAGCACGCTTCACTTTTATATACCAGTGTCATCATACAGATACCAATACTATCTACTCCTGACCACTGGACTCTATGACTTCCCTTGCCTCAATAGTCATGCCTGCTGCCTCCAGTCACCAAAATATTGAGTATAGACCCTCTACTAGCTGTTGTATATGAACTTCGTTAAGTACGGCATCATGTGATCCATAAACTCCACAAAATAGTCGTTCGATCCCCGATCTATTATCTTATTCTTCTTCCTGGCCCAAAATGTCATGTCGGGGAAGAAGTACATGGTAATATAAATCCAAACATTTTTCGGAAAGTCCAGTCTCCGTGGAACTTGCTCCCAGTAAAACATATCCATATAATCAAAATATGCAAGGCATTAGGCTACCGGTGCGCCATACTTTTGGAACGCCCACAAATACTGCATCAGGCATACTCCTTCAACCTCTGGTCCGGTCGCAAGTCATATCTCACATGTATTGGTATGACTTTCGAGAGAGTAGCAATAAAGAAATTGGACTTTGACCCATCAGAGAGTAGCTACTCGAAATCTCCCACCAACTCTTTGGGTATTAGCTAGGGTCTCAGTTGTGGCCCGTATACCGGTCTGACTTGGACTCACTCCCTGGGTATTCTTGTTCCAATAAAAGGCTGCCCTATGGGAATCCTCTCACTCAGGGAAACCTGGCTCACCAATGATGGTAACCTATCTCGCTGTCATCACCTTCTGCCTATCATTCCCATCAAGCTTTAAATAAGACGATATCAATATACTATTATGATAATGCCAGAACCGCTTTTAGCTCTAATACTAAAATTGTCAAATGCCTTAACATTTCTATATTTGCCAGAGTGATAAAGGTATAGTTACATAGGCATACAGAAATAGCATAAATATATTGATAAGAAGTACTTGTTTATAATACAAGCCATCCTCGTAGGGTTTGAAAAATATATACAAACTTGCCCAAAATTACATAAATAAACTAACTATAACCAATAGCAATCTTTAGCTGCACTGGAACCCTTGAGACACTAGTATTTCCTACCTTACCCTATAAGTTGCTAGCTTCTACTGGATTATTTAAAATATTAGAAAGGGTGAGATTCAAATGAATCTCACTAGTATCAGACAATCATTAATAGAAAATGCGATAAATAAATATGCCAAGTACTAGATAATACAATATTATAATATCACATAATTTAGTTCGGTCAGAAATGTGTACATGTATTCAGGGCCAACCACTATTGAAACCCTTACTCGTTCTCTATCATAGTCCTCTGAATAGGCATATCGGTGTAGGCACTGTGTATCATACATATTTGAATATGACATCCACAAAACATATACAAATTCACATAATGTATGAAAGAAAGAGTTACTACCTTGATTCCTTTTCCTGGCTCTAACTGTTTTTTGGCGTGGGTGGACTATCCGACTCTACAATTCCCAAATTTACAAAGTAATGAGTCATTACTTATTCATAGACTCTTTCCGAACTTCATTTTTTGGTTAAGTTAGCTTAAAATTGCAAAAAGATCAAAATACTGCTAGGGACCTGGTCTAAGTCTCTTTATACCCGATCCAATTGTCTTTTTCCAAAATTTTAACTCAGGTTATTCCTGCACAATTTTATGTGTAGAACCCATTTTTTAACTCAGTTTTCTTAAATTCACTGCCTAAAGATAATTTTGCCCTTAGCAGGCCCTATTCACGATTTTAGGGGTCATTTTGTCATTTCACATTCCAAGGCTTTTCACACTTCCTACTGAACACAATGGAACTATCAAACTTGAAAAATTCCAGGTCCTACCTCCATTTTTGCTACTTGCTCCAATAAAAGGGAAAACATGATTTTCTTGATTTAACCTTTTAAACACCTTCCTTTTCACTCTAAACCACAAGATTAACTATTTAAATACCATTTGAACACGATTTGTAGAAATTTGGACAACATAACCCCTTACGGTTTTATAATCCAAAATTTGCAAAAATTACCAAAACAATCACAAATCAAGCCAATATCAACAATAACCACCACCATAACAACATATTAACCCAGGGGATAAAAGCTCTTGAGATTACCTCTTGATTCTCAACTTTCTCTCTCTAGGGCATAACTCACTCTCTCTCTCTTTCCTTTAAGTTTTGCTTGCTACACATGAGTTTCAAAAGGGAAAAGAACTTAGAAGAGTTTTCCATGGATTTGAGAAGCTTAAGCACTTGAAACCAAGAATTCTTACCTTGATTTGTGCTCTTGAACCCTAGCTCTTCATTTCTTGTTCTTATTTTCTTCAAGCTCTTTCTCTCTCTATATCTCTTTGATTCAACCTAAAATAAGAGCTAAAAGAGAGATAAGAATTGCCATATAATATCCTGCTTCATCTCTCAAAAAATAATATATTAAATCCCAATTTTTCCATATGCCTTTTCTTTATGACTTCATATTTAATTACTTCGCTGTAATTAATTCCAAATGACATCATTATCATCCAAGTAATTATTTTTTCCAATATTTACCAAATCAGCTGAAATTATCATGAGAAAAGAAAAATATAATTGCTTCATGAATTATCATGCTTCTCTTTCCTTTAGTTCATTAATTCACCTTTTCACTTTTTGACCTTTCCAAATATTTATTTTCCCCTTCTTTTCTTCATTTGGCCGAATATGGCCCCAAATTATTGGGAAAACAATAGCTTTTGGCTTACTTAGCAAATTACCATTTTGCCCTTACATTTTTGCATTTAATTATGGCTTCTTCCTTTTCACCTTTTTTGGGCCTACTTTCACCCCTTTTATTGAGCAAATAATTTTACTCTTTTATTTCCCAAATTGGTGCTTAAATACTAGGATTTTTGGAGGACAAATATTGGCTTTATATCTTGCTTTAGCCAAATTTCCTTGTAACCGTGACTATGGTTATTTTTGTCATTCCAATTGCACCAACATTCACTAGTTTATTTCATTAAATGCCTTAAATATTTACAAGGCATATTGGTGAATAAAAATGGGGTGTTATACCCAACATCTAGAGAAGGGTTACTAGGTAAACCGTAGCCCATAAATCAACTGTTAAGTTTTGATTCCTTAAGAATTTGAAATGTCCTATAATGATTTGAGGCATTAGAATATTGTATAGATCTGTGTGAGGTTTTCTTACAGCTACTAGTTGCTAATCTAGCATAGGGAAAGATATAGATTATAGAATATTCCCTAGAAAGATTGATTTAGAGTTAAGTTGTAGAAAGAATGATTTGAGGTTTTTTTACAACATGTTCTTTCAAGCATAACAGAGGAGGTAAGTTGTAAATTACCAATAGAACAAGCCATGAACTATGTATATTGCTTAGGTTGCCAAAAGGATTCATGTCATCTGTGCTAAACCTAAGCCTGAGGTTACTAGGTTCTTCACCGAAGCTGGGAAATAATTGATCAATTTTCTTCCATTAAGAAGTTAGATGTCAAAATAATCCTCTCATCTGCATGCCATCTCAAATTATTTGCATCGTTTTTATTAGCAAACAATTGCTTAAGCCTTGGTATGATAGGAAGATACCATAACACTTTTGTAGGGCCGTTATTTGATTTGTACCTCGAGGTTTCACATATCAGACATTGTTGTTTATCTTCTTACTCTTTTCTATACAATATGCAATCATTAGGGCATACATGGATCTTTTTATACTTCATCCCTAGTGGACATAGTATTTTCTTAGAATCATAGTATCAGTAAGGCAATACATTATCATCTAGAAGCATGTCCTTAAAAACCTCAAGCATTTTTGAAAAACTCTTGTCGCTCCATCCATATCTTGCTTTCAAAAAGGGAATTCGTTATCAATTAAATAAGAAAAGGTATGACTAAATGGCTAATAGAATTATTTAGTGTAACTAATTAATTACATGTATGTGGGATAAGCTTTAAGATTGGGACATGTGGCACCATGGGATTGAGGTCCAAAAGTCTAAGCTATTACTTTTTGAAACTCTCTTCCCTCCCTCCCTCTTCTCCTTTCTGTCAAAAAGGGCAAGGAGGGAGTTGAAAATCAGATTTCATCATCTTTACTGTCTCTCTCTCTCACTCTCTTAAGGTCGGCTACCATAAAAGAAGGAGGAAAGAGAAAGTGGCAAAGGAGAAATATAAGGTTTTGACCTTGTAGATGACCTCTTCTTTAAACCTGTTCTTCTTGTAGATGACCTCACTCTCTATGGCTTGAAACCTCTTCTTTAAACTTGTTCTTCTTGATGTAAGCTTCGTTCCTATGGTTTTAGATTTTCAAGAGGAGTTGTTTTTTGAATTTAAGACAAGTTCAAGGTTAAAGACAGCTCGCTAGTTTAAAAGGAAGAGGTGAGTAAAAGCCATCTTTTGATATGTATGTTATGATGTTTGGTTGAGTATTGAAATTTCTGGAAATTTTCCTTAATTTTTGTGTAATTAGGGTGTATGAGAGGTCATAGTATCTTGATGATTATATTGGTGTCTTGTGGTGTCTATTAGCTAAATGGAATGAATTTGAGATTTAAATATGAAGTTTGGAAAATGATGGCTATGTTGAAATTCTATTCAATAAAAAACTTATGAAAGTAATGAGAATTTTTCTATTTTGATGTTGCCACTAGATTTATTGTGAACAATTGTATGAGAATAGTTTTGGTTGTCAATGTTTGAGCCATTGAACACTTTTGTTGAAAACTAGAAATTCTGGAAAATTACTAGTGTAAAATGTTGTGCAAGGTACCAACTTTTCATGGTGATTCCAGTTTTGTAGTTCACATTGCAAGCTTTCCGTTGATATAAAGTTTGGGTTGTTTTGATGTTTATGTAAGAAGTTATGGTCATTTAAAAATCAGCCAAGAAATAGGTCAAAGGTTGACTGTGGCCTATGGATGTTGGCCTCAACCCAAAAATTCATAACGCATGAGGATGAATTCTTTCGGGGAATAAAGTGTGAATTATGACTCGAATTAGCAGTAGTCAGTGCCTAAACCCTACATTTAAGTTCAATCATGGTGACTAAGCTTAAATTGAATTTAAAATGAAGGGGAGGGCACAAGGCATATGAAATAGGAACAAATAATTTGTTAACTGGTATCTTGTGGAAATTGCCATAATGAGGGACAAAACGGAAAAAAAGAAATTTGTTGGCCGACTAGTCAACTACCTCAAAGGAAATTCATTATCAATTAAATGATAAGAGATGTGACTAAATGGCTAATGAAATAAGTTAGTGTAACTAATTAATTACATGTATGTGAGAGAAGCTTTAAGATTAGGACATGTGGCGCCATGAGTTTGAAGTCAAAAAGTCTAAGCTATTACTTTTTCAAACTCTCTTTTCTCTCTCCCTCTTCTCATTTCAGTCAAAAGTGGCAAGGAGAGAGTTGAAATTAGATTTCATCATCTTCAAGCTCTCTCTTACTCTCTTAAGGTCGGCTGCCATGGAAGGAGGAGGAAAGAGAAAGTCTTAAAGGAGAAATGTGAGGTTTTGACCTTGTAGATGACCTCTATAGCTTGAAACCTCTTCTCTAAACTTGTTGCTCTTGATGTAAGCTTTATTCCTATGGTTTTAGATTTTCAAGAGGAGATGATTTGTGAATTTAAGTGAAGTTTAAACAATTAAAGAACAAGCGAGTGGAAAAAGAAGAGGTAAGCAAAAGGCATCTTTTGATATATATATTGTAATGTTTGGTTGAGCATTAAAATGTCTGGAATTTTTCAATAATTTTTGTGTAATTAAGGTGTGTGAGAGGTCATAGTGTCTTGATGAATGTATTTGTGTCTATTGGCTAAATGGAATGAATTTGAGACTTAAATATGATGTTTGGAAAATTCTGGTTTTGTGTTGAAATTTTGTTCAATCCAGAACTTGTGAAAGTAATAGGAATTTGTCTATTTTGATTTTGCCACTTGATTCCTCATGAAAAATCTTGCGAGAAAGGTTTGGTTATCAATTATGGAGCTATTGGACACTTTTGTTGAACATTGGAAATTCTGGAAAATTACTAAGAGCCCGTTTGGTTCAACCCCATTGCATGCCTACAATGGTAATCATGATTGCATTACCAAGAGAAGAGTGTTTGGTTGCTCTTTAGCATGGTAATAGGGTTTACCATGGTAATGATGATTACCAAAAAATTGGTAATCCTCATTCATACCTCCCCCCTATGAATCTTCATTACCATCCCATTGCATGGTATAAAAAGTCCAATTTACCCTTTAGTTTCCCTTGTCTTTGTTTCACCTATCTTATTTCATTTACTGTATCATGTCACAACTGCCACCGCCATAACCTCTTCCTCTTCCACTGTCGTCACCTCCACCCTTTGCCACCACCACTACCTCCTCCACCGCCATAACCTCCACTCACAGCCGCCGATGCCACCCTCACCCTTGCCGCCCGCCGCCATAGCCACCACCGGCCCACCACCACCTCTTCCACCCCCCGCTGCGCAACGCCACCACCACCTCCTTCTCCACCGCCACCCCCTCCTCCACTGCCACCCTTACCCCCGCCACCCCCATTTGCCCACCGCCCACCACCTCCACCTCCGCCACCACCCCCAGCCCTGCCACCCCCGCCGCCACCACCTCTTCCATCGCCGCTACCCTCGGCCCACCGCCACAGCCACTACCTCCTCCTCCACCCCCGCCACCCATCATCACCGCCACCTCCTCCTCCCTTGCCACCCCTATCATTGCCACCACCACTACCTCCTCCTCCTCTATCCCCGTCGTCGCCGGCTTGTAACTATTTTTTCTACAAAGATTATATTAAGGAGTAAAATAGACTTTGTGTAATATATTAATTTTAAATAATTGTTAAAATATTAATTTATTGCACGTTGCTTAAAAATCAAACCAAACACTACCCCTGCACTGCATTACCATTGCATCGCATTGCACTGCACCGCAGGGTATAATGGGATCGAACCAAACGGGCCCTAAGTATAAAATGTTGTGCAGGGGACCAACTTTGCATTGTGATTTGAAATAGCAAATGATATTGAAATGTTGTGAAACTTTCCATCTTTGTATTTCACATTGCAAGCTTTCCGTTGATATAAAGTTTGGGTCGTTTTGATGCTTGTGTAAGATGTTATGGTCATTTAAAAATCAGCCAGGAAATAGGCCAAAGGTTGGCCGTGACCTAAAACCTTCTGACCAGTTAATGGCCATGACCCAAAACTCTTTGGCTTGTTTTTGGCTTGCATTAAAAGTTTCTAACTAGTTTTAAACTGAGGCTAGAGGATCTTGGCCGCAGCCTAAAACTTTCAGACAATCTGTTGGTCATGCTCAGTAGATGGCTTGGCCACAGCCAACCCTTCAAAAATGACATTTTGAACTTTCAAAAGGTGGTCTTTGGTCAAGTATTTCCCAACCCTTTATGCATTTGTTTATGCTTCTAGTAGCCACTTAAAGGTCATAAATGATAACTAACTTTAAGTGATTTGGAATTAAGAAGTTGGAATAGAGATTAAGATGTCATCCTTGATTATGGTTTATAGGATTTGATATTTGCCCTGTACATTATCAATCGGTGCCAAAGTACACCCGGAAAGAATAAGGTAGTGACTCTTTCTCCTATATCATGTGTAATGCTTTATATGTATACTTAAAATTGAATTGTGACGCACATGAACTGCTATTGTGTATGTTCATTATGCATACAGAGTAAGCTTTTGTTAGTGTGAATACAACGAAAGCTATCGTTATTGCATAACAGCCTTGAGAGCTATTGTTTTTGCGCATACAACGGTCATTGCTGTCGTTACTGCACCACATATGTGAGAGTAGTTGTTATTGTGTATACGGCCATGAGAGTTGTTGTTTATGATGCAAGTCACACATCATATGGATACTGCCATGAGAGCTATCATTTCTGATTCAAGTCAAATATCACTGTGATTGTTCTGCTATTGCTGCTTTGTGATAATTGCTTACATGCTTTGTTTAATTATGCATCATATATGTGAAATGTTAGTACTAAGATTTATATGAATCTTATTATTTCCAATGACTAAAAGACAGATAGGGCGAGCGGATCGAAGGAGAAGCAGGTGAACAAGGGCGACTAGTGCTCTTGACTAGGAGATTTGAGTTTTATTAGTTGGTTATCATAATTTTGGGATAAATGTATATACTGTGAATGATGTAGTTAAGTTCAGTGTAGTAGGGGTGGTTGTAACCACTATAGAATTGTGTATCATTTTTTAATTCTCGATATGGGAACTAAAATAGGAGAATATACCCTGTAGTTGTTTTAGTGAATGAAACCTGAGAGTCATTGGGAAATTTTTATATTTTTGAATAGAACCGAGCTGAACAGGCCAAATAGATTCTAAATGTGTATTTTAGACCATATGAAACAGGTTTTGAAATTTTTTTAAAAACCCACTTTATCATAGGATCGTACCTTATCTTGAAGTTGGCAGCTTTAATAAGTTTTGAATTAACTGTTGGTCTTCAATTTAACTTAATGGGACATTTTCAAACCTTATTAATGGCTTTCAAGGTAGGGGTTACAAAAAGGAGGAATATGGAACCTAAAATCAAGAGCTTTATGCTACTTCACATATGGAAAGTTCTCAACCTATAATGATTCAATCAAATTCATCCATCCAAGCATAAGAAGTGAAGCAAGTATAAAAGAGAAAAGAAGAATCTTTCTTACCCTTTGGTAATAATCCTATCCATATAGTAGTTAACTCTCCTACCACTTTGATTGATGAAGTAATTAATGATTTGAGTGATGATGAGGTGGATGAGCAAATAATTGTTGAATCCCCTCTAATGCCTGAACATGTAATTGCTCAACCTATTTGCTTGATTGCTTTAAATGATTTCAAAGTAATGAGCAGTAGCCATTATTAAAGAGAATTCATATCTTTGGCACTATAATTCTCTATGAATGAATAACTTACCTTATCAATTTATTCCTTATATGTTGTTCTAGTTGAGTAACTATATGAAGTAAATACTAAGTGGCTGATTACATTAAGCTCCACAGTATTAATTGGATAAGGAAGGCAGAGTAGAACTTCCAGTAAGAATGATCTCATTATTGTGCCAAGCCATCATTCACTTTACTTTACATCATATCTTCACTTTGAAACTAGAAAGTTATAAAAATTAGGATTAGGTTCATAATAGAGATAGTTCAAACAATACTCTACACCTTTGCTATACATATTTTTCTAAATTGTGTCCCCTTAAGTTTGCTAAGAATTTTAACATCCATTAGGCTCCTTAGAGACTCGAACTAGCCTAGCTTTGATTTTTATATACTACATTAGCTTAGTTTTCTTTGATTAACCCCTATGACAAGGTTAAATCACATGTCCCTATTTTTTCAATTGATAGTGCTTTTGATTTAGCTAGTGACATTTACCTTGATTCACTTGAATTGCATGAACCTAGTTGTGTGCTTTATGATGATCATACTTACTTGCTAGATGCTGTCCTGCATATTCATGACTCCTATTCTCAAATCCTATCATGTGATTTACCTCCTGATATATTAGGATTGCATGTTGATAATGATTCTATTGACTTGGATTATGCTATAGATGTTAGAGTAGTGCTTGACTGTGACACTTCCATTAATGAAATCCCACTTGATTCTTTGATACCTAGTATTGCTTGCTATATGCCACTAGTTGAATTTATTGGTTATGAGAAAAACCTGTCATCGAATGTGCTCGACTTTATTCTTCTCACATTACATTCACCAATATGTCATTTCATTTATCCTTTTCATGGATTTAAGTATTTTCATTCATGTGGCATATTTGGAGTAGGTATTGATGTTGTTTTGGTTAATTCTTTGCAGGCTAATTCTCTGGTGGTTGGCCTCATTCCTATTATCTTTGCATTTAGGAACCTCCACTCCTACTTGGGCCTATACTGTTGAGGAGGAAAATAATGATCTTCCTTCTGATTTTACTATCTAGTTACAAGCTACTATGATCATAAGGTTGTCTCTTTCCTAACCTCGTTCATTGTTTTAATTGATAAAATATTATGTTGAACAAGTGTGGGGGTAGGTATAATGAAGTAGTAAAAGGTATCTTGTTTGTCTTGTTTTTCTAGTAGCGATAGATTGCATTTTCTAATTAAATAAACTCTATTTTGAATCATACTCTTATGCTTGGCCTTATCCTCTACTACCCTTCTCTCAATATCCTTGTGCCTAATTTCTGAGCACTACCTCCACTTATGTCTTGTTCCTTTCTCTCCTTGTGACGATGATATGTTGTGCTTCAATCTTGAATTGGACTTTACAACATTTACTCTACTCAAGAGATAAGTGTGTCTAGGTTCTTTGTTTTTGTGCATTATATTGAGGGCAATGTAAGGATTGAGTGTAGGGGAGTGTGCTTCTTCTCATGATAGATTTTATTGTGACGTTATATGCTTTTGTCTACTGCTTTTTTCCTCTGCTGTTTTTGGTCTAATTCATGGAGATTTTTTAGTTTAGAGGTTTCTAACCATGGTCAAGTATCTTAATTTCTAACACCCCATTTTTATTCACCAATATGGCTTGTAAATATTTATGACATTTAATAGAATAAAATGGTGAATTTTGGTGCATTTGGAATGACAAAAAATACCCTTAGTTGAGGTTATAAAAAAAAGGGATAAAATAAGACATAAAGCCAATTTTTGCCTTCCAAAAAGTATATTATTAAAGCTCAAATTGGATAATAAAAGAGTACGCTTTTTGGATCAATAATAAGGGTAAAACATCAGCCAAAATAAGGAAAAAGGAAGAAGCCACAAATAAATACAAAAATATAAAGGCAAAATGGTAATTTTCCAATAAAGCAAAGAGTTAATTATTTTCCCAATTTCATGAGGTTATTTTTGTAACATCCCAATTTTATTCACCGATATTCCTTGTATGTATTATGACATTTAATAGAATAAAATGGTGAATTTTAGTGAATATGGAATGGAAAAATAAAGCAAATAGTGGTCACACACAATATGACTTAGTTTGAAACACAAATTGTAAGAATTGGGATTTGCCGCCAGTATAATGTCCTGCGTGGTAGTCTGGTTGTGTGATGTTTTTAAAAAGATAAATTTTTTTAAAAATAAAAGTAGGCATATCAAGGTTTAATTTGATAAATCATATAAGTCATTTGGACCTATACACAGAGAGTTATATATTTTTGAATTTGGCTAAGTAAAATTGGCAAGTTTATGCGGTAGTGTCCAATAAATAGGAATTATGGAATGTTGTGTGTCCAGTTGGCTAAAGGAAATATTTTTCTTCAAAATAAACTTAACAAGGGTTACATAGCCCCTAGAACTACTGCAATTGAACATCTATAAAGATATGAATTTTCAAAGTTTGATGAAAATTTTGTCATCTTTTAGGCAAGGTGCGAAATTAACATGATAGTGGCTAAAATGTATAGGTAAAATAGTCATTTAGCTAAATGAAATCCATAGCCCATATTTTTCCCTTTTTCTTGTGTGTGGGATGTCTAAAGAGAAGAGTCAAGGGCAATGAGTGTTTGAAATAGATATGACAAGAGTTTGAACAATTGCGGCCAAGTAAATTATGTTGGAAAGGTCAAAAGTAACATTTGTAATAAATGGCTATTGCACAATTAATTGCAAGGGAATGGATGAAGGTAATTAAAGAAGCCTATTTGGTTACTTTAGGGGCTCATTTACGTCACTTTTGACAAGAGGCAAAGGGAATTAATGATTGAAATACAAATACCACAAGTTGAAGCATTTTAGCCAAGAAAAAGAGTGAAGTTTGAAAAGTTAAAAGCAAGTTGGTAATAAAGAGCCTTAGATGGTCGTCACAAGACTTGGGTGAAGCTAATTGAAGCGGCATATTTGGTTCATCCAAAAGCCCTTATTTGTTTCAACAAGGAGAGAGAAAAGGGAAACATTTATGATCAAAAATTAAAAGAGATAAAGCACAAAACAAATCACATGTGCAAAAGGCAATAAATTAATATAATTGTAAGGAGGTGGAGATGATATTTTAAAGCTACATATCCACATCCTAAGCCTTCATTTACGTTAACTAGTAAGAGAAGAGAGAGAGAGAGGGCTTTGAGAACAGAGAAGGCAAGATAAAGAGCAAAGGTTCAAGATTAAGAACAAGGTGAGTGCCAATGTAAAATTTACTTGTTCTTGTCTTCAATCTCTTGTACACCTCTTCTAATTTTCATATACTCCTTGGAAAAATATGTAGGAAGAAGAAAATCAAAGGAAAGAGAAGGATGGAGTCCACGGTTTTGAGCAGGAAGAAGAAGAACCAAGGTAGAGCCATAAACCTTTATTATTTTAGTTCATTCTAGGTGTATGTTGTGGTTGTGGTTGTGGTTGATTATTGGCTTTCTCTTGGCTTATTTTGTAATCAAGGAAGCTCAATCCCTAAGGGGAGGTGCTTCCCAAATTCACATTAATCATGTAGAAAGTGTAATTAAGTGATTAAACATGGGATTACAAGTGAAAAGAAGGTGGTTTATGGATTAAATCAAGAAACAAAATTTTCCCTTAATTTTCTATAACTTTTGGGTAGACCTAGAACTCAAGGGTCAAGCTATAATTTCATCAATTTGATGGTTCTAATGTGTTTAGAATGCAAAATTGTGTTGGGAACATGTAAAGTTTGAAGTACAAATGCCTTAGAATGGGAAATGACAAAACTACACTTAAAAACCTAAGCTAGGGGATGCTAAGGGTATTTTAGTCTTTTGGCAATGAAATTGATAAAACTGAGGTTAAAAATAGATTATACATATAAAACTGTGTAAGAATAACCTAGGTCGTAATTTTAAGCAAAGATAACCAACTACATGAGTTTGGAATAATACATGAATGAGTAATGACTTATTTATTGAAAATTTGACATTTTTAGGTAGATCGAGCCGGATCAAGAAAAATTAGTAAACTAACTAACTAGGCAGCAAAAAGGGGATTCCAAGTAGTACTCTTTCTATCATATACTATGTGATTATTTATATAGGTTATTGCCATGTTATGTGACACGAGTTGTACGCATATGCCTAATTATGGTGTTGGAAAAGCATAAGTACCACTCGATGGGAAATTCACAAGTACCAACTGGCCCAGTGGGACCCAACTAGGATAGGAAAACAACATTTTCAGATAGGCAATTGTCTCTGCCAGGACAGTTAAACATTTTTAGGTAGGCAGTCATCTGTGCTGAGATAGGAGAACAGTTAAGGTCCAAACAGTAATTTGGCCCTAAATAGTGTACACACATGAGTATGGTGATATAATTTTGTGTCTTATATGGTACATTACATATTTATTTATCGCATTTTCTATGAATGACTGTGTGTTACTACTGATATTTGTTTGAATCTCACCCATTTTCCCAAAATTTAAATTTACTTAGCTGGAGATAGTGGCTCTAAGGGCAAGGATGTGGTTATCGGCAACTAAGCGTTCCAGTATAACGTAGGCTGCTGCTGGTTATCTGCTATTTTATTTTGAGTATTTTGGCCTCTATAATATTTGAATCAAACCCTATAGGGATTTCCTGTATTATAAACAATTACTTAATATCATTATATTTATGTTATTTCTGTATGCCAGTGGAACTATGCTTTTATTACTTTGGCAAATATTAAAATGTTAAGGGGTTTGACAATTTTCGGCCAAATAAGGAAAATATAGGGAAAAGAAATATTTGGAGATAAATATCCAAACTTGGAGCAATTTTGGCCAAGTAAAATAAGTTGAAAAAGTTAAACAGTAAATATGATGGATTAATTAATTACTTGAAAAAGAAAATTATGATAATTCAAGAAGCATTAATTATTTCCCCTTTTCTGTATGAATTTCGGCCAAGTAGGGAAAATAGGAGAAAAAATAAATACTTGGAAGTTAATAATGCCATGTGGAATTATCTCAAGCCAACTAAAAAGATGAAGTCATAAAAAGTAAAATTCACATGGTAAAATAGCATTAAAATATATTAATTTTAAGGAGGTGTGTGTATTATAAGAGCTTTTCTCTTTCTATTTCAAGACACAACTTTTGGCCAAGTGAGAGAAATAGAGAGAGAAGGAGAGAGCTTGAAGAAAGAACAAGAACAAGAGAGTTCATGAGGCAAAGATCAATGTAAGTATGTATGATTTCAAGTGTTTATGCCTCTAAAATCATGGAAAAGCTCCTTTAATCTTTTTTCCCTCTTGAATATCATGTTTAGCAAGCAAAAAATCTAGGAGAAGAGGGAGAGGAAGAGGACGCCTACAAAGATAAAGAAGAGAAATGTAACACCCCTCTTGCACACCCCTTTATTACATACACGGAAGTGTTATTCAGTTATTTATTAGGCGTTGATTACTAATTCATGACTAATGAGCATCATTATTCTTATCACATATTAAAGTTCCTTCTTTTTCTTAGTTCTTGTGATCCCAATTACGACTTTATTGAAACTTACGTATTCATTATTCTATTATTCATACTATTCATACAAATATCCGGGTCGTGTAATTAATTTACATACAGTAAATTAATACACATTCTTCTTCAATTCTTTGTTATTCTTCCTTTTGGTTTATCTTCAACTATTCTCCTCTTTCATGTTCACGTACCTATATGGTTGGTGGGGGAGGGTGATAATTGAGAAAATCTTAGTAGCAAACATTACAGATAATACATGTAAGATTAATACTAGTGCATGATATGCTTGCTTTACATAGGCTCATGTTCACATAATAACATTTCTGCATGCTCAATGTTTCATGCAACATATCTATGGCTACAATATAAACAGAAATAGAGCTTCATTCATTCATTCATGCTTCACATAATCAAGCAAAGCAATATCACACATCAATACACAGTATACACATCAAATACATACAAATTAAGCAAGTTTACAACCTTGTGGATGTATGTCCTTCCTATGTTCCCTCTTCTTCCAATCATCAGAGTTGCTTGAAGCATCTTCTATTCTTCTTCTTTCTTGACTCATCATAGCCCTAGATATATCATCATATAATTAGAGCCATGATAAATGAATTCTTAATGGGCTATATTTGTCCTATATACTCACTTTCACCCTTGGAATTCATACTAATTACATTTGACCCTTTCTTTCTTAAATTCGTATGGCAGCTAAAAGCTCCCAGCATTTTGACCAAATTTTGAAAATTCATAACTAATTTCATAGAACTCTAATTAGGGTGGTTCAAAACGTACTTAAAGCTCTTTGGGTTTATTTTATAAGAAAAATACTACTCATAGCTAATTCCAGTCATAGAATTCCAAACTTACAACTAAAGCCTCATTGCCACAAAATTCATTCCAAATTCAATACCTAATTTCAAAAATTCATAATTCCTAGTGTACTAATCCAAATGGAACAAATGACCTATCAAATTAAAGCTTAAGTCTACTTTCATTCTAGAAAGTTTCTTGGTCATTGGATAACATTCTATTACCCAACAGCACAACACATTCTAACTTCCATGCAGGAAACCCTAATTGGCAGCATTATTCCAACTTTTGAAATTCAAATTCATAATTTCTAAAATCATGCCAACTACTTATTCCTACATAATTTTTCCTAAAGAATCCATTGGAGACCTTAAAAATAGCAAAATTATTCTCCTTATACCTACCCTATTTTGACCAAAATTTAGAGTTCCACACAATAATTCAATAATTCACAAAATACTCACCAAACTTTGCTCGTTTTCTTTTAAAACAACATATAATCACATGTATATAAGGAAAGCTTCATGAAACCCTAAAAATCCTAAATGAATAAAAATAGGGCATCATAGAAAAGTCCAAAAAATTCAGCCAACCAACCCAATACATAGGTCAAAATGAAGCCTAAGCTCTTCTCTTTCAATTTCTAGGCTTATTATTGATTCCTCCAACTTTTGCACTTTGTAGATAGCACAAAAACAACTTCTTTAGAGAAATTAAAGCCGTAAAACTGAAGCTCTTAGTGAGAGGAACAACTTTCATGAAGACCTCAAGAGCTAGGAGGTGATTTGGAAGGTAAAAATAAAGGTTGAACACCTACCTTACTTCTTTGTTCTTTAATTTAAGTACTTTCTCTTTCCTTATCATTTTTTTCTCTTTTTTCCTTTGGTTTTAATGACTTTTTTGTGTGGCAATGAGGAAGTGTGATGTGTTAATATCCATTCCATGCCACCTTAATTTACTTGGCCAAAAATCACCCAATAGAATAAAGAAAAGTCCATGTGACTTTTCCTTCTTTTCCTTCCTTTTTGACTTGTCAAAGTTTATGGTTTATTTGCATATGCTCTTTCCTTTTTCCTTGGTCTTAGACGTACAACATGAGCAAAAGCAAGGAAATATATTGATTAAATTCTCTCCCTCCCTTGCTCTTATGTTTTAGTCACAATTTTTGACCAAAGAGTAAGGATTTGTTGACTACACTCCCTTTTCTCTTGGTATGCCTTTTTAGACCTTTTTTATGAATTAAAGGGAGGGAATTAATTGCTTCTCTTCCTTCATCATTACTCTTGCTTTTCAAGAGCAAATCTTGACCCTTTATTTTGGTTTCCAACTTTAAGCTCAATATCAAGTGGCAATTGTCTCTTTTGCCTTTAGTTATGGCAATATTATTTCTTGTGCCATTAGTTATATTAATTCTCTTTCTTACTTCTTTCTAAACCTTACTTCCATTTTCCTTTAGGTTTGGGTTAGGTTCTATGTCATTCTGACACATCCTAAACGAGTCATGTATTTTCTTTCAACTAATTCGCACTGAAATTCATATTCTATTTTAAGTGTGGTTTCTACAATTCATTCTATTTCTTATGCATTCCTGAGACACTTACTAAACTAGACCTAGTAGTATACTTTATTCAAGCTTATTCTTTAGGCTCTAGTCCTAAAATTTGGGGTATTACAAGAAATCAAAAGGTAATCTCAAGAACCTTGATTATCTTGTTGATTATAATATTGTTGAGGTTGTTATGGTTATTGTTGGCTTGATTTATGGTTGATTTGATCGATTTTATAATTTTGGGATAGTGAAACCCTAAGGGCTTATACTGCCCAAATTTCTACAAATCATGATTAATAAGTGTTTAAGAGGTCCAACATATAATTGAAAGTGCAAAGGAAGGTGTTTCAGGGGTTAAATTAAGAAAACCTAATTTCCCCTTTTATGTTGTAAGTTTTAGATAGATCCAAAACTTGGCGTACGACTAGAATTTCATCAATTTAATGGTTCCATTAAGTTCAAATGGGAAAATTGTGTAGGGTATATGTTAAGTGTGAAGTGTGAAAGGCATTAGAATGTGAAATGACAAAATTATCGTTAAAACTCTAAGTTAGGGGTTGCTAAAGGCAAAATCATCTTTTGGTAGTGAATTTCACATTTCTAAAGTCAAAATTGGATTTTGCACACAAAATTGTGTAGGATTAGCCCAGCCATAACTTTTTGAAAAGTACAGTTAGATCGGGTATAAAGGGACTTGGACCGGATCCCCAGGGGTATTTTAGTCATTTTATAGTTTTAAACTTACATAACCAACAAGTGAGTTTGGAAAAGTGTATGAATGAGTAATAACTCATTTATTTGTGAATTTGAAATTTTAGAATTGGATAGTTTGCCCAAGCCCGTAACAGAATTTAATGCAGGAAAAGGGACTTAAGGTAATGACTCTTTCTTTTATACCCTAAGTGAACCTCTATATGCTTTATGTATGATATCCTTCTGTGATATGTATAATGCTCACACATTGTCTAACTAGTACCAGAAAAGCACAAGTACCGGGAAAAACAGAAGTACCCCAATGGCCCAAAGAGGACCCAGTTATGATACACAGTGCCAAGAAGGTATTGCCCAATTTTTGGTTTTGAGCCCAACTGAGGTATAGACAAGTAGGGGTTCTAATAACAGTTGGCCCTAAATATGTGCACATACCAATTATTATTATTATAGTGTTATTATTCTGTTGCATTATATGGTGCTTGGTAAATTTATTTATCACATTTTCTATAAATGATTGCCTGTTACTACTAAGATTCATTTGAATCTCACCCTTTCCAATATTTAAAACATTCCAGTAAAAGCTAGTGGCTCTAAGGGCAAAACAGCAAATACTAGCAATTGGGGGTTCCAGATCAAAAAGGTGTAGCTGTTGGTTATTGTTAGTTTATTTTGGTAGTTTTGGACAAGTTGTATATATTTTTCAAACCTTATGGAGAATTTGTGTATTGTAAATAAGTATCAATATCATTATATTTGTGGTATTTCATTTGCTTGTGGAATTATGGTTTTATTACTTTGGCAAATATCAAAATGTTAAGGAGTTTGATGCAATTATCCCAAGATTTTTTAGTTTTGATGTATCTAATCATTATCAAGTATCTCAATTATTCTTAGTTAGATTCATGGTTGAAACTTGTTTTAAATGAGTGAATTGCTACAAAATTCAAGTACTGTAAATGATTCATAGCTTAATCTTGATGAGTTTTGCTTGGAATAAAAAGCCTAATTGGAAGATATTTTAGGCCTAATTGTTCATTTCATTATGTGATTTATCGACTTAGATTATTGCTCTGTAAAACTTGTTCTGTTTCTTGCTTCAGGCTAAATTTTGTAATGGCATGGATAGAGAAGACATTGGCATTCATTTTAAAACCTTCTTAGCCAAACACAAACCAATCATTGTCTAACCTTTGTTCACCCCTTTGAGCCCTTCATTGTCATTTCCACTTTCATTATACAATTGACATGCTTGCATTTTCCATCAAGTTCCCTTAGCACTATGATGAGAAAATAGAAATGTTGATCTTTTAAATAAGATGATAAGTGCCATAAAAATTCTCAAAAAGAAAAGAAGACAATAAGTAAGGAAAAGAAAAAGTGTACATAGTAAAACAAACAAAAAAGAGTGGATCAAAAGAATATATATATATATATATAAGCACTTTATAAAAAAATATGTATAGATGAGTTGAAATTGGAAAACTTTGGCAAAAGATAGTTACACTGTTGTGATTAGTGCTATTGGTTCTATTAATCAAATTTGATGTATGTATGGTAGCTTGTTTTATTTTTTCATCATTTGGCCTATTTAACAATACAACCCTATAAAGTCCTTTAGATTTATTTATGCCATTATTGCAAGTAGTGGAGAGCCTAGAAATATTACAAGATTATGGTAGAGTGTGGTAAAAGTGGATGCGAGGGAAAAATTACCTTATATGAGATAAGAGTGCTAACACTTATCCTAGTTAAGGTTTCCAATTGAATTTGGATAAGTGGATACCTTATTATTTGACTAAATGTGATTTTTGAAGCTTAATCAAGCCCATTCAACCTTATGTTAGTGTAAGCGTTTCACCCAAGAGGGGGTGAATTGGGTGATAATAAAATTTTTGAGATAGAACTAAAACTGTAAACTGATAAGGATAAAGTTAAAGAGTTAGGAAGATTTCACTGAGGTATACACTAGGAGTTATACTGATTCGGTCCAATTCACAATGACCTACGTTTAGTCCTTAGATAGAATCTGAGCTTTCACTATACCTTCCAAGATTCAATGGGTTCTTGACACCTTGGTACACAGCGATCTATTCCTCACTTTGCATACTCACTCCCCCTTACACAACGTAAATAGATACCAACCTTAAGGTCCTACAACCTTAAGATATCTATTAAACAAGTGTATTGAATCAATAAATGTTCCCTCTCACAGAGTAGGTAATATAATAACTGAAGCGTATTAATATAGAAAAGAAGCAAGAGCTCAAAAATGAATATTCATTAGTTTGGTAGTGCAGCGTCTTAACTCCAGCTTTGAATGCCTTTGCTATTGATAGTTGGAGTGATTTTAATGACCGTTGGCGACATTTTGTTTTTTAGTTACTAACTAAGCACTTCTCAGAACATTCTTTATGTTATTTGGATATAGCCGTTGTAGTGAAGAGAATGTATTGGTAGAAGCTCGATTTAGCAATTAATGTCTCTAACACAGTATCTGCTTTGCTTGGAATTCAAATATCTGAATTGTAAATCTCCTGTAACTTGCTTGAGCATGTTAATCATGAAGGAAAAAAATAATAAACAAGATTAATGAAAATACTCAATAATTCAGTAAAACCATAGATTTTGATTTGATGCTCTATTTTTCTTGAAGTAGCTAGTATTTGAATACTCTTATAGTTATTAGGATAATTTGAATAGTTTTATGTTATATACAATTCGAATATGTCCATCACTATTCAGATAATATTTGCAATTTTATACTAAGACTATTCGAATAATTGAGACACCTATTCAAATACTGATCTCTTTAAACTTAAGATGGTAATCCTGATACATTAGTTGCTATTCGAATACTTGCTTCGAGTTTGATTAGAAAATACTTTCCTTCCATCTGTCAATATTATTTGAATAGTCTCCTTGCTATTCAAATAATTTCTCATATCAATCTAATAGTCTTGATGGTTTTGAAAAGCTATTCGGATATTAGTTACACTTTTCGAATAGTGACTTTACTATTCGAATAGTCTTCTTATTATTCGGATAATACATTTTGAAATCCCTTTTGAGCATACAAAGATTATTCCGATAATGGTTATACTATTCGAATAATTACCATACTTATTCAAATAGTCATACTATTATCCAGATAATGCATTTGAAATCCACCTTAAAAATATAAGTACTATTAGGATAATGTACAGGCTATTCAAGTACTTTTAGTTTAGAAAAACTTCCAACTGTTATATTAGTTTATACTAATCAAATGATTCAAGACTAATCGAATAATATAACTATGTATCAGTGTATCTCTATTCGAATAACTTATGCATTATCAGGATAATTGTCTGTTTATTCGGGTAGTTAAGAGTTATCAGAATAATATCTGATAAAAACTTAGTATTACTATTCGAATAGTAAACATACTATTCGAATACTCTCTTAGCAAAAATCTTGTGAATAAAAATGAACAGACAAATTAAACTAGACTTAGGTTTGTTATCATCAAAACCATGAATCTAACATTCTCCCCTTTTTTGATTATGACAAATCTAAGTGATATAAATTAGAATATAGTTAACTGGTAAGAACAAACATATATGTATTAAAGCAAAAGTCTCTAGTTCAATAAACTAAACAACATATGTTAAGATAAACAATCTAAGCATTCTAAATATTTAGGAAACCAAAGATCTCAAAAGCTCTAATAAATTTTGATGGATGGACAGCAAGGTTATGAAGGTTATTGTGTTTGACCATGTTGTTGACTCACCATGTTGTCTAGTGACTTAGAGAGTTTTGGAGAGGGTAATGGCTAAGAATTATTCTCCCCTTTTTTGTCCTTATTAAAAAGGTTAGGAGGAAGAGGAAGAGAGAAATCAGGAGGAGGAGGAACTTCTCTAGTAGGAGTAGGAGGAGGAGTAGAGGTGGAGGGCAAAGTGGGTTTACATAAAGTATGGAATTAATCAGAGGAGGGAGCAATGGTAAGTGAGGGAGAAGTAGGAAGAATATTTGTAGGGGTAGCTTCAGAGATGGATTGAGAGGACATGGGGCAAGGTTGTTTAGATGATTCAGGTTGGGTAATGTTTTCAAGATTAGACACTTCCTGAGTCTCTTCAGAGGAACTAGATAGAGGTTGTGGAGTAGGGTGAGGAGAGATAGCAGGTTGGATCACTGGCTCCACAGTGATATGGACAGGAGTATAGGAGGAGGTTTTCTGAATGGTATAAAGAACATTGGAAGGTGCAGGAGAAGTGGTTTGTGGTGGCTGAGATGAAGGGTCAAGAGGTGGATTAGTGTATTCAGGAACTTTAAGGATAGGGGCTCTGGTGAGAGGAGAGCCAGTAATGCAGGTCTCTAAGCAATCAAGTCTGTGTCTGATATCCTGATTTTGATGAAGATAACTGTCTTGAAGATTAAATAAGGATTTTAAGTTCTCATTGACTCCACCAATCATAGCTCAAACTTGACTGTGAATATCTTCCACTAAGAGCTGATTAGATTTCAAGATTTGCTCCACCACAGGTTTGAGAGCTTCTTGAATGTGGACTTGAATAGAGGCTTCAAAGAATGAAGGAGCTGGAGAGGTAGCTATAGAGGAGTGAGCTTCATCTGCCTTAGAAATCTCAACCTCCACTCTCTGTCTTTTTGACTGAGGCTCCTCAGGCATATCCAGTGGCAAAGGAATTTGCATCTTCCTTATTTGAGTTTTACCAAATTTTACCAATCTCTCTTGTTCTCCTTCCAAGTACCAAATGTTATACATTTTGAGAATCATGGAGATCAATTGAGGGAAGGGAGCAGGAGTGGTTTTGTTGGATCCTAATATGTAGCTATCAATTTCTTTGAATATGAATTCACCAACATTCAGCTTCACATTGGATACCAGGCAAGCAAAACAATTGAAGTCTCTTTATACGACTAAATTGAAGTTCTGGTGTATGCTGACTATAGCTCTTATATAGATATACCACAGAATTCTTTGTTCATTATTGAGACACATTGAAGAAATTTTCTTTGCTTGTCTTATTGGCTTAATGATATGATGAATCTGTTCATTAGAATACTCATGAACTTCATCAAATTCATCTTCATCATATCCAATATAAGAATTGATGATAAAGGGTGACAATTGCATTTTCTGGCCTCTCACAGTAGTCTCCAGTCTCTCCTCAACTAATTCCTTTTTATTTCCTTTGATTTTGATAGAGTACATATTAGAATATAAGGTCTTTACTATAGAGGGACTATAGGATAAATCAATCTGAAGCCACCTCTGGTAATATTCTAAGTACTCATACAAATTGAAACCAAGGTTGTCTCTTAAATAGGCTAGGTCTACATAAACAACAGAACACATTGGTCAATAAGAGAATAGATCTCTGTACCTCTTTTTCTCATCAGGTTGAAGAAGAGGTTCGGTATTGAAATCTGTAGAAGGTCTAGCTATTTCTTCCTCTATCAAACTTTGAGATACTTCAGGTACACTTATTTGAGACCAAACTTGAGGAGTTTTGCTAGGCCCAGCTTCAATATTCTGCATAATGCCTTTTACAACATTCCTCACAGCTCGATCCGTGCTGTCACTCTCGGTAAAAGAATCATTAGAGGATGCACTTGCAGTGTTTTTGTCCTTAGACTTTGAAGTGGTTGCAGTAGCTTTAGATATGGACCTAGTCTCTATTGGCTCTCTGATTGCAACCCCATTAACTCGAGAAGACCCTTTAAATGAGGCATCTACTACTTCGGGTCTAAATTTCTTTGGAGTTTTCTGAGTAGAAGTTTTCATTGAGGATGATTTGGAGGTGGTGTAACTTCTCTTTTCTCAACATTAGCTCTCTTTGTTCTCATTCTGGGTTTTCTGAGGTATATCGGAGGTTTAGGTTTTCTGGTAAACTAAGAAATTTTTGGAGATTTGGATTAGGAAATGGTGAGATTTCGAGAGGGTTTTGATTGCAAGGGAGAGTTGAAGATATTTAGAAAAGTTTATATATGGAGAGAAAACGAAGTGGTATTCGGATAATGATCAGAAAATGAGTTTAGTTTCCTTATATTTTGGTTTAAATTATTCGGATAATTACATGTGTATTCAAAAAACGGGGGTTATATTCGAATACTTGAGAAATTATTCGAATAATAAGAGAGTAAATGTGCATACTTGTATTCAGATAGTTCTGGTAGTATTCGAATATCCCTATGTCTGATGACTACAACTATTTGAATAGTTGTCCAAGTATTCGAATAGTCTCTGTTGTCCTGTGGCACTGATTATCTGAATGGAAAGAGTTGTATTCAGATAATTTCTCTTTGGTCAGTTACTCGTGTGCTTTATTCTAATAGTACACAGCTATTCAAATAATCCTCTGTTCTTAGTTGTATTCGAATAATGACTTTGGTATTCTGTATACTTCAACCTGTGGAATATGAAAAGTGTAATCTATTCGAATACAAGTTGTCACTATTCGAATAATCACTTTGCAGTTAAAAACAAAATCATTTGAATAGAGCTTTGGTTAATCAAATACACAAAAAAAGAAATCATTCTATTTGAATAGTAATAAGGGTTTTCGATTAGTTTGTCAACAATAATCACTATCACTATTTGAATAGTTTGAGTTGTATTCGAATAAACTTTTAAATTGAAATCTTAGATACAATTTGTTACTATTTGAATAATAGATACACTAATCGAATACTTTCATTATGAATCTTGACTTAGTATTCGGATAGTGACTCTGTTATTCGGATAGTTCCCTTTTAAGCTCCAAAGAAGAATAGTACTATTCGGATAGTAGTAAGAGTATTCGAATAATGTGTCATATATTCTAAAATTTGTATTGTTATTCAAATATCATTTCTTTTATTCGAATAGTTCTTTTTGAAAAATGTGCTTTATTATTCGAATAACCCTTACTATATTCGAATAGTTTTTGCAAGATTGAGCAGTATTCGAATAGTCTTATATTATTAGAATAGTTTCTTCACTATATCATTGTGTGATATTCAAATAGTAACTTATGTATTCGAATACTATTCTTTTAAAAATTTGATTGAGTATACGGATACCATAATCATTATTCGAATAATTCTTCTTTTACTTAGATTTCTCCCTTTAGAATTGATCCTGCAAAATACATAACTAAAAACTCCAATGCTTAAGTCAGTAATGTTTATCATCAAAACTTAATCGAATGAGTGAATAATATATAGATTTACTTACAGTTCATTGGGTTTTACCATTCCCAATTCCCTTCTTATATAAGGAAACTGATCCTTTGCTAGAAGTTTGGTAAATATATTAGCTAACTGCAGATGTGTTGGGATAAATACAATTTTGATATCTTTCTTCTAGACGTGATCTCTGATAAAATGATGCCTTACATCAATGTGCTTGGTTCTTGAATGTTGTACTAGATTTTTGGCCAAGCTAATGATGCTCGTATTATCACAGTATATGGGAATTTCTTTGAGATGGATACCAAGATCTTGTAATTGCTATTTTAACCATAGTATTAGAGCATAGCAGCTTGAGGCAGCTATATATTCAACTTCTGTTAAGGATAATGATACAGTGTTCTGTTTCTTACTAGCTCAAGAAACCACTGCTCCTCCCAAAAATTGGCATTACCCACTTGTGCTTTTTCTAGTTGTCTTATAGCCACCATGATCTGAATCTGAGTATGCTATAAGATATTCACTTCCTCCCTTAGGATACCATATTCCCAAGTCTACGTGTCAGCAAGATATCTAAAAATTTATTTCACTGTTTCAACGTGAGATTCCTTGGGGCATGATTGGTATCTAGCACCCATACCCATACTGAACTGAATATCTGGTCTGCTGGCTGTGAGATAGAGTAATGATCCTATCATTCCTCCATATTTTGTTACATTGAATTCAAGTCCATTTGTGTATGTATCCAGTAAGGCTATTGAACTCATGGGTGTGTTGACTCCATTAGCTTGATCTATTCCATACTTGAGGAGTTCTTTAAGATATTTAGTTTGAGACATGAATATTCCATTCTTTCTTTATTTGATTTGCAAACCTAGAAAGAAAGTTAATTCTCTCATCATTGACATCTCAAATTCTCCTTTCATAGTGTCAGAAAATTCCTTGCACAAAGAATCATTAGTAGCTCCAAAGATAATGTCATCTACATATATTTGAACAACTAACATATCACTTTTCTTTCATTTTATAAATAAAGTTGTGTCTACTCTTCCTCTTTCAAATCCGTGATCGATGAGAGAGTTGCTTAGTCTTTTATACCAAGCTCTTGGAGCTTGTTTTAAGACCATAAAGTGCTTTTCTTAGTCTATAAACACCTTCTAATTATAAAAATCTTTAAAACCAGGGGGTTCTTCAACATAAACTTCTTCCATAATATAACCATTAAGAAAAGCACTTTTTACATTCATTTGATAAAGTTTGAATCCTTTGATACATGGAAAGGCTAAGAGTACATGTATGGCTTCTAATCTAGCTACTGACGCATACGTTTCCTCATAATCAATTCCTTCTTCTTGATTATAGTCTTTGGCTACCAACCTTGCCTTATTTTTGACAATTATTGCGGATTCATCAAGTTTGTTCTTAAATGACCATTTAGTACCGATGATCGGATGATCTTTAGGCAGAGGTACTAAGTCCCAAACTTGATTTCTTTTAAATCAATTGAGTTCTTCCTGCATTGCTAAAACCTAATCATTGTCTGTTAGGGCTTTATCAATGCTTGAGGGTTCCAGTTCTGAAATAAATGCTGAGAAACTTACTTCATTGAGAATACTATTTCTGGTTTTTACTCCTTCTTCAACATTACCTATGACCTGGTCCATAGGATGATTTCTATAAATTTCCAGGCTTTGGGTTGATCAGAAGAGGAAGGCTGACTCTCTTTTTCTTCAAAATTAAAAGACTCATTTGAGGGTTTTGAAATCATTTGATTTGTTTCAAAACTGATCAACTCTGACTCATCAACAACAGATTTGGTAGGGGAATCCATTTCATCAAACACAACTTGAACAGATTCTTCAACAACGCAAGTTTGTTGATTAAATATTCTATAAGCTTTACTTCTATTAGAGTAATATAAGAAAGTAACTTCATCAGCTCTAGATCAAACTTTCCCAGACTATCCTTACCATTATTGTGAATAAAGCACTTACATCTGAATATGAGCAGATGAGTTAGGTTTGGCTTTCTTCCCTTATAAAGCTCATTTGATGTTTTTCCCAGCTTTGATCAGATATAACCTTTATTGGAGATGTAGCTGGTAGTAGAGCCGTCAAAACGGGTCCAGCCCGCAACCCGCGGGCTAGCCCGTTTTGACAGCTCTAGCTGGCAGTACCCATTGCATCAACTAGAACACTTGTGAGATTTCCTTATCATTAAGCATTGCTCTTGCCATCTCTATAAGAACTCTATTCTTCCTTTCTACAACACCATTCTGCTGTGGAGTTCTTGGTACTGAGAAGTTGTGCTCAATTCCATTTGTGTCACAGTAATCTCTGAATGCTTGGTTTTTAAATTCACCTCCGTGATCTGTTCTAATTGCTACAATTGACATACCTTTCTCATTTTGAACATTCTTAGCAAAAATAATGAGTTCACTAAAAGTTTTATCTTTTGAGGATAAAAAAGATAGTCCATGTAAATCTTGAGAAATCATCAACAATGACCAAGGTATATAAATTTCCCTAAAGGTTTTTTACCCATACTGGTCCAACTAGATCCATGTAGAGTAGTTGTAAAGGTCTTTTTGTTGATATTTCTTTTATGGCTTTGAAAGAAGATTTAGTTTGTTTTCCCTTTTGACAAGAATTGCAAATTGAATCATTTTTAAATTTTAGTTTAGGTAAACCTATCACCAAATCCTTTTTGGTGAGTTTATCTAGCTGTCACATATTTACATGTGCCAATCTTTTATGCCTTAGCCAGCATCCATCATCATTACTAAGAAAACAATTTTCAGAAGTGTGATTATCAATATCAATAGTATAGCAGTTACCTTCTCTTTTGGCTTTGATTTTTACCTTAAGTTTATCTTTCTTGATAGGTAAATCTTTCTTACTAACTATAAGACATTCCACAGAGTCAAATATGATCCAATTGTCCTTGTCAGCTCTTTGAATTACACTCAGAAGATTGTGTATTAGCCCTTTTACATAGAAGACATCTTTGATTTGAATTTTGTTCTTAATTCCAACTTCTCCTATACCAACAATCTTTCTTGATTGATTTCCACCAAACTTGACTGTGCCTCCTCCCTTTGGGACTATGGGAGTAAATCTTTCTCTGTCACCAGACATATGACGTGAGCATCAACTATCTTTGAACCACTTGCTTCCTTTATATGCCTTGAAACATACCTACAAAGACAGAAAATTAGGTTTTAGGCACCCATACTTTCTTGGGTCATTTGTGGTTAGTTTGAACTTTCGTGGTCAAATATGTGCCTTTGGGTATCTATTTGCAGGCTCCCATAGTTCTTCCCCTTTTATGATAACATGATGAGGTATGGTATCCCTTTTTGTTGCAGAAATTGCAATGTGCAAAAGGAATAGAAACATGCATAGATTTTTGAAAGTAATTCAAATAAGATTGGTTTCTAATCTTTTTCTTTCCTTTTGACTAATCTATCTTTGGATCATATCAAATTCTAGATTTTTCATTGGTAAACTTTTGACTTTTTAAAATTATCTTAAGCATCTCACTTCCTTTAGTGAACTTCTTAAGAGTTTTGATAAGATCATCATTTTTCTTTTCTAAGCATTGGCAAGTATTATAGGAAACTGGTTTTGGTTCCATGAGCTGTTTCTCAAGTATTTTCACCTATTTCTTGTGACTTACAAGTTCTTTGACAATTCTAGTAAATTATGTATGTAAGGCATTACACTCATCATGCAATTCATCATAAGAAAGATTTTCAGTTACTTCACCTTTTTCTTCGATTGTTCTTGAGCTACAAGACAAAGGTTGGCTATTTCTTCATCATCACTTTCTTCATCAGAGAAACTGCCTCCCTAGATGGCTGAGACAACAGTTTTCTTCCTTGCGAACTTGTTCTTCTTCCTCTCTTTGCTCTTTAGATATTCAGGGCATTCAGATTTGATGTGTCCAGGCTTCCCACATTCGTAACAAATGATTTGTTCCTTAGTCTTACTGCTACTTCCTCCTTGTTAAAGTTTTTAAATCCTTGTCCCTTTTTATAAAACTTTTTGAATCTCCTTATGATCATTCCCATCTCACCGTCTTCAATCTCTTATTCTGATTTTAGTTGTGTTTCCTCCTTGATGACATTTAATGCTACCCCATTCTTCTTCTTGTCATCAATTTCATCTAGTTCACATTTAAACTTTAGCTTGCTTTCGTATTCCGATACGATGCCAAATAGAGAAGCTACTAATCACATAAATTCCATTTTGGCTTCTTCTATTGCTGTGACTTTAGCCTCCCATTCTTTACAAATAATGTTTAGTATTTTTCTCACTTAGGTGTTTTGATCATAGTACTTTCCAAGTACTCCAAGTTTGTTCACAAGGTAAGGGTATCTGAGTTCGATATTGATTCTCCAGACTTTATGCGAAGCAAGTCATACTCAGTGACAAGAGTATTGATCCAATTTTCCTTGATGCCTGAAGTTCCCTCATGTGCTATTTCCAATACTTGCCATATCTCCTTGGACGTTGGAAGAGTGCCAATTCTGAAGTACTCCTTCTGACTTATAGCACTTTGAATCATGAGGATTGCCTTACTATTGAGGGTCATGAGCTTTTATCATTGTCGTCATATTTAGCTGGTGCCTTTGGAACAACTCACCCTTCTACTGTCTTTTTGGGAATGTACTTCCCAACCTAAATGACCTCTCAGAGTCCATATTCTGTTGCCATGACGAACACTCTAAATTTAGCCTTCCAAAATGAGAAGTGTTCTCCATTAAAGCCTGAAGGTTTGTGATTAAGGCTCCGTTTAGAAGTATTCCTTCAACCATGCTTGCCATAGGATCCTTCTTAGGTTGTTAAACCTTACAAAGAAGACCAAGCTCTGATACCAAATGTTAGTGCAAGTGTTTCACCAAAGAGGGGGTGAATTAGGTGATAATAAATTTTTTGAGATAGAACTAAAACTGGGAATCGATAAGAAGAAAGTTAAAGAGTTAGGAAAATTTCACCGAGGTGTACACAAGGAGTTATACTAGTTCGGTCTAATTCACAATGACCTATGTCCAGTCCTCAGATAGAATCTAAGCTTTCACTATATCTTCTAAGATTCAGTGGGTTCTTGGCATCTTGGTACACAGTGATCTATTCCTCACTTTGAATACTCACTCCCCCTTACACAATATAAACAGATACCCACCTTAAGGTCCCACAACTTAAGATATCTCTTAAACAAGTGTATTGAATCAATAAATGCTCTCTCACTCACAAAGTAGGTAATATAATCACTAAAGTGTATTAATAAAGAAAAGTAGCAAGAGCTCAAAAATGAATATTTGTAAGTTTAGTAGTTCAGCGTCTTAACTCCAGCTTTGAATGCCTTTGCTATTTGTAGTTGGAGTGATTTTAATGACTGTTAGAGACATTCTATTTTTCCATTACTCATTGTGCACTTCTCAGAACATTCTTTATGTTATTTGGATATAGCCGTTATGGTGAAGAGAATGTGTTGGTAGAAGCTCGGTTTAGCATTTAATGTGTCTGACACAGTATCTTCTTTTCTTGGAATTCAAATATCTAAAGTGTAAACCTCCTGTAAATTGCTTGAACATGTTAATCATGAAGGAAAAATAATAATAATAAACAAGATTAATGAAAATACTCAATGATTTTGTGAAAACCATAGATTTTGATTTGATACTCTATGTTTCTTATAGTATTCGAATACTCTTATAGTTATCAGGATAATTTGAATAATTTTATGTTACATACTATTCAAATACCTTCTTCACTTTTCAGATAATATTTGCAATTTTATACTGAGACTATTCGAATAATTGGGACACCTATTCAAATAGTGATCTCTTTAAACTTAAGATGGTTATCCTGATACAATAGTTGCTATTTCAATACTTGCTTCGAATTTGACTAAAAAATACTTTCCTTCCAGCTTTCAATATTCTTCGAATAGTCTCCTTGCTATTCGAATAATTTATCATATCAATCTAACTGTCTTGATGGTTTTGAAAAGCTATTCGGATATTCGTTACACTATTCGAATAGTGACTTTACTATTCGAATAATCTTCTTGTTATTTAGATAATATATTTTGAAATCCCTTTTGAGCATACAAAGATTATTCTGATAATGGTTATACTATTCCAATAGTGACCATACTTATTCAAATAGTCATACTATTATCTGGATAATGCATTTGAAATTCACCTTAAAAATATAAGTACTATTCGGATAATGTACAAGCTATTCAAATACTTTTAGTTTAGAAAAACTTCCAACTGTTTTATTAGTTTATACTAATCAAATAGTCAAAGACTATTCGAATATAACTATGTATCAATATATCTCTATTCAATAACTTATGCATTATCAGAATAAAAGTTGATAAAAACTGAGTATTACTATTCGAATAGTAAACATACTATTCAAATACTCTCTTAGCAAAAATCTTGTGAAAAAAATGCAGAGACAAATTAAACTAAACTTAGGTTTGTTATCATCAAAACTCTGAATCTAACACCTTGTTCTTTTTTCTTGTATTGAGTTTGATATTTTGCACAGGAATACAAAAGCTTAAGTATGGGGGAATTGATAGAGCTAATTTTTTAGTAATTAGTCTTAGGCTTTTGTGGGACTTAATAGAATGTTTTTGCCATAATTAAGTGTTAATGTGTGAATTTAGCAAAAGGGTGATTTGGGAATTATTGTGGTTAAATTGCTATATTTTAATTAATATTTGTTATTCACATTATCCTTAATTGTTAGCACAAGATATTACATTTGTAAATTTCATTTTGTAGGTGATGATGTGCCACAAATTTTGCCAATTGGTCAAGGTCAAAGATGTCATTTTAGAGCATAATCAAGGGCAAAAGAGGAACTTCACAAGCGAAATATTTTTTTTATGTTTTTTCTAAGAGGAGACTAAATGAGTAAGAGCCATATTTGCTAGTTGCAATTTTTGTGCCTAATCATAAAACAGATTTTTACCCCTTATCTAAACATGCCTTAACTCACTTTTTAACCAGAAGTGAATTAAAGGAGCAAGAGGCAAGTGGGGACTAATTGGTGTTAGAGGTGGATGTAAAGGGAAAAACAGAGAGAGCACCAAACATAGAAAAAAGCTATTAGGTGAAGAGAGTAGAGAATGAGAAATGAAAGAGAGGCTGAACCAAAAATGTTGAATTTGTTAGTGCAAGCATTTCACCTTAGAGGCGGGTGAATTGGGTGATACCCAAAATTTCGTTGCGTATAAGAAAATTAATAGAATATTTAAAGTAGTTAAGAGTAAAGAGAAATATCACCAAAGTGTACACCGAGAGTTATACTGGTTCAGCCATAACCACTTTAACTTACGTCCAGTCCTCAGAACATCTCTGAGAGTTTCACTATATTCTCCAAGATTCAGTGGGTTATTGGCACCTCAGTACATAGCAAGTTCCTTCACTTGGACACTCGCTCCCCCTTACACGTTGTAATCAAATCTTTAACTCAAGGTTTCACAACCTTATGTTGTCTCAATAATGAATAATGAGTTTGTATTGTAAAACTCTCTTACATAGCAAATATATAATCACTGAAGTACAATCAATGAATATAAGAAAACAGAGCACAAAGAATATGTTGATTGATGTGTGATTGCTTGTTCTCAGTTGTTGTACTCTGCTCTTTAAATGCTCCATATATACAGATGATTTGTGGTGTCCGTTGGAAGCATTTCAAATACGTCCGTTAGAGTCGTATAGCAACGGTTGACCATTCTTCTAATTTGAAAACTATCTGTTTGTGGTAGGTTGCGGTAGGTGAGCGTTCGGACTTTTTATTTGATTTTTCACTTCTGCCATGATCTCTTCATTGTTTCTCTGTAATATACATAGGATACTAATACAATGAATGGTTAATCATATAAAAAACAATTCAATAAGTATTGGATTAAAGATAAGTTTTCTGGACTTCATTACTCGAGTGGCTACTCGAGTGATCATGCTCATGACTCGAGTAGTCCCTCGAGTAATCCTATCAAAAATATGTCAGAGAGTAATTCAATATTTTTTATAAAATATTACTCGGGTAAGACATGGAGTAAGATATATTACAAACTTTAGAAATACCAGATTACTCGAGTGCTCCCTCGAGTGGCCATGTCTTTTCTTTACAAGTTACTCGATTGCTCCCTTGAGTAAGATATCAAATAAGTTTCCTGATTACTCAAGTGGTCCCTCAAGTAATGTTACTGAAATATTGGCCGAGAGTTTGCTTACCTAATTACTTGAGTGATCCCTCGAGTAATGATTCAAATAACTCTGCAGATTACTCGAGTGCTCCCTCGAGTAATGCCTTGTTCTCATTGGTTACTTGAGTGGCTACTCGAGTAAATTGTTGCATTTCATGGCCGAGAGCTACTAGAAGATATTTGACCTAGTTACTCGAGTAAAGCCTTTTCTCATGTATTACTCAAGTGGTTACTCGAGTAATGGTCTATATAACTTTACAAATTACTCAAGTGACCCCTCAAGTAACTTCTTTCAAATTTTGTCAGTGGCTCTCTGGAACATTTTCACCAATATTGCTCGAGTTCTTACTCGAGTAACATGTTCCATTACTCAAGTGCTCAGTCGAGTAAACATAGACTAAAACTGCCAGTAAGGATTTTCCTTTGCTCTTTCTCTCAGATCTTCTTCATTACTCCAATGCTTACTTCAAGTAATGCTTTATATGCCATTTATTTATTTTTTTCAAATTCATTTGTTATCATATCCTCTTTTATTATTAGTCCAATCTTTGTTATCATCAAAATATATGGGATCTAGCATTCTCCCCCTTTTTGATGATGACAAAACTTGGTGATTTTGAATAAAGTTTTTGAAATTGATTTTTCAAACATATGCTTCTTAAATACTTTTCATATGAAATATTTTGTTCAATTTAAACTTGAAAACTCTTGAAATAGTTTAGTAAAGATCTTTTCAAAGTTTTCGTTCTTATTTACTTGTTCACCTTGTATACATAATCAAAAACTCATTAGTCCCACAATGCAATATAACTTTAATGGCATAAAGAAAGAAATTTCATAAAGAAGATTTCATTACATAATCAAACTTTGAATTCAAAGTTAAAAGCTTCCTAAAGGCCGTTCACCCATATCCCCTATGCATTTACTCAGCCATTGATCACAAAATCACTCAGGCTCTTCTCCCCCGTTTGTCTTCATCACAAAGGTAGAATCAATCATGAGAGGGAGTAGATGGCTTGGCTGCTGAGATAGGAGTGACAGGAAATGCCAAAGATTCATTTGAACTATCTGAACTTAAAGGATCTGAAGATGATGGTTCAGGGTTAGGAAGGTTCACTGGGGGTGTCTGAAGATCCTCTAGAGGATTCACTGGAGATGATGGGTAAGGAACCAGAGAAGTAATTTCTATTTCCTCTATAGCAACAGGTGAAGATATAAGCACTTCCTCAGTGCGTGCAAGTGAGGTAATGGGAGTAGATATAGGCTCTGGCTAAACGGGCTGAGGTGGATCATCAGTGGTGATGTGGATTGGCTCAGATGTGTCAGGGTCAGGCATAGAGAATAATAGATTACTAGGTCTAATCTCAAAGCCTCTATGCTTAGTAGGTATAGAAGGTCCAGGTTCAGAGTCAGGTACTAGCTAAGGAATAACAAAAGGACCAGGAATAAAGGAACTAGATACCATAGCATCAAGTATGACAGCAATGGATCTTAGAAGCTCACCCTGGGCACATTGTTCAGCTAACAACTCTTTGTGCCTCTTATCTATTCTCTCCATAATTTGTCCCATCTTCTCATTCATATGGATTACCAACTCTGCATTGGTATTCATAATGTCAATATGAAAAACTCTTTGGAATGTTCTCCATGAATGTTTGCATTGCAGTACCAAAGAAAGAAGGAGAGGATGTGTTGGCTGGAGCAGAAGACTGTGTGTCATCCATTCACCTAGTTGCAGTTTCAGTCTTCGTATTCTTTTTGGTACTTGGTTCTAGAGGAGTCTTTAAAGGAACTAAATATTCAACTTCCCAATTTGATTTCTCCCAACTGGTGTTGTCCTCTTAATTGGCTCCTTACTCTCCAAGTACCAAATCTTATTCTTCTTGATAAATAAAGAAATAAGTTGAGGGTAAGCCATTGGAGTTGTAGGTTTTCCTTAATACCTATATCTCTTGATGTCAGCAAAGATATATTCTCCTAACTCCTTTTGTTCTTTAAGAATCAACTAGGCAAATTTTCTGAAATCTCTCTCAATGAAATGTGTGTAGTTGTTGGATTTGTTCACTATGGCTCTAGAATAGATATACCATAGGACTCGATGAAAATCACTCATATCACTTGGATTGAAATTTAGAGGTCCCACTATCTCACCAGGTCTTAGAATAGAGAATATCTGGTTTGAGTCAAGATTAGGGTAATCATCACCAAGAGGGTCCTCTATTCCTAACCAGGTATTGATTTTGGACGGTGAGATTAGAATTTTCTGTCCTCTAACCTTAGAAGTCATTTCTTCTTCCACAGACTTCCTAATAGGATCATTTATAGGTTTAAGGTTACAGTAAACATGCCGCACAACTTTGGTGCAAAATGGGAGTTTGACAGATAGCCAGGGCATATAGGAATCAAGGTAGGGACTCAGATCGAATTTCAATACCTCTTGAAGAACCTTGTAGTCAATGTACTGCATCTTACACACATTTCTTCTTGCAAAGTGACTTAGGAACTTCTGAGATTCCTCAAGTTAGCTCACATTGAATCCTTTAGGAGGGAATGTAATTTCTTTATCCCTTTCTTCTGATTACTTTGAAGATTGCCCTTTTTTTGCTCCCTTATACTAAAAAGCTTCTTCAAACATGCCTACCATGACTTTGGTAATCTTCTCATCAATCTTAGGCTTTTTCAGAGGCTTTGGAGAAAATATGGGAGTGTCGGATGAATCAGAAGGAGGAGGAGAAGGTCCTTTTGTTCCCTTGCCTCTTCCAGGAGGTAAACTCTTCTTGGATTGAACTTTGTGGTAATGGGCTCCTTAATCACAACCCCTTTCACCTTTAGCTTTGTTTACGGTTTAACTTTAGCTTTAGGTTTAGGAGAAAGCTTTTATTTCTTAGTAAGTGGAGATGAAAGAGAATCAGAGGGTTGATACAGTTTAGAGGACTCAGAAGAAGTGCTAAGATTGGGAGATTTAGTCCTCACCATTGTGATTTAAGTAAGACAAAGATTTTAGGAAAACAGGGTCGACAGATGCGAGAAATAGGGCAGAAGATTCAGTGCAGTCTGAGAGGTTTTTGTAAGCAAAAATCAATGGGTTTTGACGGTTATAAGGAGAGAAAATAATTGTGAAAAGTTTTTATGAGAGCACTAGGAGAATCATTCAAGGCGATTTTGTGAAAAATGATCGAGTATTAACTAAAATAGACCTGGGTTCGACATCACTCGAGGGCTTACTCGAGTAATCATACAAGAAATTTCAAAATTCAGCAATTTCAAGTGCGTACTTGGCATGAATATTATTGTAATTAACCATGCATATTCCATCGATCATTTAATGGCTCTTTAGGACAACTTTGAGCTGAAACTCAGCAAGTTTGTGATTGTTGGAAATTGTGCCCTAAGGGCCAATCATTGTACTTTGAACATTATTATTTTAATGAAATTTCTCCATTCTATTATCATATTATTTGTGTAACCCCCTTCGATAATCAGGCCAGGATTATCGTTTAAACACGTTTAACAATCAAATGAGAGATCCGGAATAATTTAAGAACTTTTTAAAATGCTTGTACATATCGATCTCCATTCATTTCATTAATAAAACAATTGGCCTGTTTTGTCTGTTACATGTACAATATCAGAGTACAACCATAATTCCCGACGTTCACCCGGGATAATAACATTTAATCCAAAATATTGTTTAGGGCATCATCGCCCATCTCAGTATCCATACCGGGGATTACACAAAACTATAGTACTATGATCTATACAATATATTTACACTGATCCAAAATGATAACCAATTTGATATAAAACCAAAATATTTAACTAAGACTACCGCTGGCAGCCCTAATCACCCTTATCCACTTGCTTGCTTTTCGATCCACTTGCCCTGTCCAAAAATGTTATTTGGAAAGAATGAGATTCTAGAGAATCCCAGTAGCAACAGTTTATTTATATGATGCATATGTACAAAGCAAGTCACATATATCACAATACAGCAATCAATATTCAAGATCGGGCTTTCCCCACGTTCCATTCACTATATACAAGGTCGGGCTTACGCCACGCCCCCTTCACTTTATCTATATTCGAGTCCGGGCTTTCGCCACGTCCCCTTCACTTTCACTGTAATCGAGTCCGGGCTTTCCCCACGTCCCCTTCACTTTCACTATAATTGAGTCCGGGCTTTCGCCACGTCCCCTTCACTTTCACTGTAATTGATGACTAATGCAAACAAGCAATGCAATACACATGATATAGGATAAAGTGTCACTACCTTGTTCTTTCCGTTCTTGTTCAGGCGTATGCCTTCTATGTTCTGGGCAAATATCAAATCCTATAATCATTAAGGATGATAGGTTATTACTTATTCCAATACTCAAATGACTTCAAAACACTTAGTTTTGGTTATCATTAAAGTCCCTTAAGTAGCTATGAAAGTCTCTAACAATCGCCTAAAAGGATTGGGAAACACCAGGTTGGAAAAAATTTTTCAAAATCCCAAGGTGCTGAAAACAGGGGGTTGGCAGCAGCCAAGAAACCTCTGGCTGCGGCCAAAACACGCACAGAAGGTTTCTGGCTGCAGCCAAGAATTTCTGGCTGTGGCCAAAACGCTCACAGAAACTTTTGCGATGCAGCCAAGAATTTCTGCTGCAGCCAAGGCAACTTCGAAAATTCATAATTAATTGTAGAAAAATCAAAATGAGGTGATCCCAAAGCCCATTGAAACCTAGTTTAGTCCTCTTCATAGGACAAATATGAACTAATACTGGAAATCACCATACAAATCCCAGAATATCACAAAACGCATCACTACCCCAAAACAGAGTTCTGTTTGAATCCCAAACTTTGGACAACCATAACTCACAGAATACTAAACGAAATGACATAACATATATGTCCATTTTGAAGCTTGGGATGTAGAATTTAATACTGGAAAGTTTCACAATTTTCTAAAATCATTTGGTCATTCAAAACGCCAATACAAACAGACTGCCCAGAATAGACTTTCAATGGCAGCATTTCCAATTTTCTACCAAAGTGACCAATGGCTCCAAAATCAACAATCAAGCCTATTCCTTACACTAAAACACACAAGGAATCCAATAAAACCATTTAAACAACCTAATTTCCACTACATTAGCATGCTTTGTTCCATGGCCACACTAAACACTAACTTTCCAAACTTTCCAATCTCACTCATCTCTTTCCCAATCAATCCTATCTATCCATACACATTCCAAATAGACCATTTCTATTCCTTTAACATGCCAAAAGACCAATAACACTCATTTTCGAAAATGGCCAATAAATCCCAGAAATTCAGAGCTACCTCAAATGGCACAAAACTTAGATGGGTAGATAGGTTTCACATACCTCTTTAACTTTCTCAAAGTGACTTTTCAATTCTCCAACTTTCATAATCTCTTGAGGTCACAAACTAACACAAATGAACACATTACAACCATCAAAATGAAGCTCTCACTCCAAGGAACAACTTTATAGAAGGAAGTTTTGGCATTAGAGGTCAAGATCTTACCTTTTTGAAAGCTTTTCCTTCTCCTAGCTTCTTCAAAAATGGTGCAGAAATGGAGTGAAGAGAGAGATGAGATGAGTGTGTGAAGAAGAAGAAATGATGATTCCTTCTCCAAGCCCATGCTTGATCCAACGAAAAGGATGGAGGGAGAGAGAGAAAACATTAAACAATTGGGGGTTTTGACTTTTCTCTACCTCTCTCATACTCTCATCTTGACACATGTCAATTCTGCATTGTCTCCCATGAAGGTAAACCACCAATTAGCTACTTTAATCCCTCCATTAGCCATTTAATCACACTTGTCATTTTCCTATAGTTAGTAATTAATTTCCTATTAATCACCAACTTAAGGCCAATAATCCCATTCTATAAATTTTCCATCAGTTATGACATATTAGATAATATTGCCACCAATACACATTAATTCCACTTTAATCCGATAATTATCCTCAATAATTATCATCAGGCCTTAATCAAAAATTGGGGCGTTACAATTCTCCCCCGTTCAATAAATTTCGTCCTCGAAATTTGATACTCCACTTAGGACATAAACTCTGGACGCCTCTTCATGACGACTTCCATTCCTCGATTTGCTTCTCTTTAAGGGTAATCCTTCAAAACCACTCATATCAACAATACGCTATAGGTCCGATTCACTCAAGAATCTCAACAGACCAATACTCCATGGTTCAATTTCTTTCTCTCAATCACTTTATTATTTCTTGTACTCGGAGACACCCTCACGAGTGTGTGATCTCCGATTTTAATCCTTAGAGTTCTTCACCTCACTCGATTACTATGATACAGACTATACTCATTTATTACAGCTTTAAGCATCTTCAACCATAGTCATTAAGTCACTTTCCCTTTCTGAGGATCACTCAAAGTACCACAGATTCACTGCACACAATCGTTAGCTTTCACTTTCATCACATCTCTCAGCTTTTGTTGTTTTCCACTATACTTTTACTTACATGATATTCACTTTCCCAACATTACCCTCACCCGTACACCCAACAATGACACCACTAATGGTAACCGGGACCTTTGGATTTCAATAATAATATCGAGCCTCTCCGGAATCTCAATCTCTTCTATCCGAAGTACCCTTCTATCACAGTCTACCCTGCCTACACTCCACCCGTATACCCCATCCGAGGGCTCAGCCGATAGTAGTACGCTTGGCATGGCGTATACTTTCATTGTCACACCCCACCCGTATCCCTCAACAGGGTCAGCCAGTGGTGGTGCGCTTGGCGTGGTCATATTTACACATTGCTTTATGGTCTTTACATTCCATACGGTACATCAACGGTTGATGGTAGAGATGACCAACGTCAAACCCTACAACGGCTCACGTCGACATACACCTGCTGTAAGTTACACTTTTCGAGTTTCTACTTATTATAGTTCTTAAACATGTCATATTCACCACATTTGGGTTTCTATCTCTTTATCTATACTTTACCAATGTTAAGGTGATTTAATAGGAGTCCCAAAGGAATCTCCCATTACCACTAACAACATTCACAATCTCTATTTATTCATACCAGACTTTGGCCCAATTCAATTCGAATCATTCCAAGCCGTATGACTTCTTATCTCAAGAAAACACATCCATTGTGGGATTCATTACAATGCACTATCACTAAGAGCCAACCTTTCCATAATACTAGTCTATGAGTCAACATCACAGCGACTGCAGTCCATGGTCATCGTCAAGGTGGCTCCACTCTAGGGTTTGTCATCATGGCAGTTCCACACTAGGTTTTGTAGTCACGGTAGCTCCACACTACGGTATCGTACTCTCTGTAGGTAGCCCTTTGCGATCAGACTTCCTATAGGTAGCTTTCTCCGATCAGAACTCTCCGAAGGTAGCCCTTTCCTATCAGAATTCTCTGCAGGTAGCCCTTTCTAATTTGAATTCTCTATAGATAGCGCTTTCCAGTTGGTTGTCTCTATATAGAGGTATCATTGTATTGAGAACTCAGAAGCCATTCCCACATCCTATTCTCTGTCTCAACCTTGAGACTATACCTCTAGATTATTCACGGTCCCATTATTAACCATTCTCAGGTTAGTGGCACATTCTGGTTTCATAACGTTAGGTCAATATTCTACAACCAACGATCAGCACCCCTCTAGCTTGTACATAGCTAGTCGTGCTTGCACCTTTGATTCTACTCTTTTTAATTCTCGGGTGAACCACATTGGTTCACCACATCCCCATCACAATCAATGTATACACACAGCCCTTAAACTTATATATTTGATTCCCTATCTCAACCATGAGACTATATTCCATAGCCACTTGTTGTTCTATCAAGAACTATTTTTATTCAATCAGGGATTGCTCTATTATCACGATTTTTTTCCTTGCTAGAATAGCAACTAGCATCCTTGAGAAACCTCCTATTTATTTCCAATACATTCCAACTTCATGTTCTAGTACCTCAGACCATCCAGGTCGGATCAGGTTCCTAAGAATCAGTTCAACTATTGAGCTCAATCCTTGGATCACATTTCAATTCTTAGGATCTCAACATTAACTGATCTAGGAAATCACTTTCCCTCATTTCTATGGAGCATCATTAACTCCAACTTAAGTTCAATCATCTCTGCCAGCCTAAGGCACACTGGTCCCCTAGGTCTTTGGGCCTTCGGACACATAAGTCCACTATAACATCACTGCCATATAATATCATACAGCCTAGGGTCTCTAACCTAACATTTAGGTTCATCAGGAAATCTAGAACCTCAACATTTCATTACATTAGTAGTCATTTTCCTCAATCATACCCAATAGGTTTCACTAAGAATCAAGATCAATAGCACCTACTTTACCCTTCACAGTATTTGGGTAATAACCTCAAAACATTACTGAAGGTTCAACATTATCCATTAGGTTCACGTGGTTTGAGCTTATGATATGCATCAAAACCACAGTGAAACCACTTCTCATTTCGACCTAAGCACTACTTTAGCTTAGACCTAATTCAGGCTTATTCACAACCTTCAGTATCATTAGATCGAATCTCTTAGGATCCACAAACGATATGATAACCTCTACTCATATAGCACCGTATATCGTATTCACATTCCTTTGACCCTACAATATTACTAAGGATCATCACTTAACATGGAGAGACCACAAAACCTTTACTATGCCTCCAATTGCCATATCCCATCAAATGGACCTTTCTGGCAGTATTCACTACAACAGAACTGTCCCAATTCAAAATCAATACCTACATTATCAATATCTCCATGAATCTAAGCACTCTTTAAAACATCTAACTTAAATGATCATTGGTCATGGAGAAACCTCAAAATCATAATCACTCCTCAAGTCTCCATGACCTTACTAACTCAACCTCTCAAGGCCACCCATCTTAGGGTTTCCCTGAGTTGAGCACGCTTAACATTCGCGCACCCCTCCACAACTTTATCGAATTCAATAAACTGTATAGAGACCAATCATTCCCTTATTCATACCTCAATCCTCTGATCGACACATCAGAGCTCCAATCTTTATTATCCACTGTATGAGATTAGGTGGATTGTCCTTCAATTCCCCCACCTCTGGGTCCAATGGTCTAACTTTAGTGTGAACCATTCTGTCCTTTAACCTTACAATTGATTCACCCAGTCAGAAATCATAATAAGAAGTATACACATATTCCTTAACTCTTATACACCAACAATAACAGGAATATACATGTGTACACAAACCAACAATTATCAATCACTATCACTCAGGCACAACTAGGGCAACTATCCTAGCAATTCCTATAAATGCCAGGAAAACTGCTCTGATACCACAAATGTAACCCCCTTCGATAATCAGGCCGGGATTAGCGTTTAAACACGTTTAACAATCAAATAAGAGATCCGGAATAATTTAAAAAATTTTTAAAATGCTTGTACATATCGATGTACATTCATTTCATTAATAAAACAATTGGCCTGTTTTGTCTGTTACATGTACAATATCAGAGTACGACCATAATTCCCGACGTTCACCCGGGATAATAACATTTAATCCAAAATATTGTTTAGGGCATCATCACCCATCTCAGTATCCATACCGGGGATTACACAAAACTATAGTACTATGATCTATACAACATATTTACATTGATTCAAAATGATAACCAATTCGATATAAAACCAAAATATTTAACTAAGACTACCGCTGGCAGCCCTAATCGCCCTTATCCACTTGCTTGCTTTTCGATCCACTTGCCCTGTCCAAAAATGTTATTTGGAAAGAATGAGATTCTAGAGAATCCCAGTAGCAACAGTTTATTTATATGATGCATATGTACAAAGCAAGTCACATATATCACAATGCAGCAATCATTATTCAAGATCGGGCTTTCGCCACGTTCCCTTCACTATATACAAGGTCGGGCTTACGCCACGCCCCCTTCACTTTATCTATATTCGAGTCCGGGCTTTCACCACGTCCCCTTCACTTTCACTGTAATCGAGTCTGGGCTTTCGCCACATCCCCTTCACTTTCACTATAATCGAGTCCGGGCTTTCGCCACGTCCCCTTCACTTTCACTGTAATCGATGACTAATGCAAACAAGCAATGCAATACACATGATATAGGATAAAGTGTCACAACCTTGTTCTTTCCGTTCTTGTTCAGGCGTATGCCTTCTATGTTTCGGGCAAATATCAAATCCTATAATCATTAAGGACGATAGGTTATTACTTATTCCAATACTCAAATGACTTCAAAACACTTAGTTTTGGTTATCATTAAAGTCCCTTAAGTAGCTATGAAAGTCTCTAACAATCGCCTAAAATGATTGGGAAACACCGGGTTGGAAACCACTTTTCAAAATCCCAAGGTGCTGAAAACAGGGGGTTGGCTGCAGCCAAGAAACCTCTGGCTGCAACCAAAACACGCACAGAAGGTTTCTGGCTGCAGCCAAGAATTTCTGGCTGTGGCCAAGGCAACTTCGAAAATTCATAATTAATTGTAGAAAAATAGAAATGAGGTGATCCCAAAGCCCATTGAAAGCTATTTTAGTCCTCTTCGTAGTAAAAATATGAACTAATACTGGAAATCACCATACAAATCCCAGAATTTCACAAAACGCATCACTACCCCAAAACAGAGTTCTGTTTCAATCCCAAACTTTGTACAACCATAACTCACAGAATACTAAACGAAATGACACAAAATATATGTCCATTTTGAAGCTTGGGATGTAAAATTTAATACTGGAAAGTTTCACAATTTTCTGAAATCATTTGGTCATTCAAAACGCCAATACAAAGAGATTGCCCAGAATAGACTTTCAATGGCAGCATTTCTAATTTTCTATCAAAGTGACCAATGGCTCCAAAATCAACAATCAAGCCTATTCCTTACACTAAAACACACAAGGAATCCAATAAAACCATTTAAACAACCTAATTTCCACTACATTAGCATGCTTTGGTCCATGGCCACACTAAACACTAACTTTCCAAACTTTCCAATCTCACTCATTTCTTTCCCAATCAATCCTATCTATCCATACACATTCCAAATAGACCATTTCTATTCCTTTAACATGCCAAAAGACCAATAACACTCATTTTCGAAAATGGCCAATAAATCCCCGAAATTCAAAGCTACCTCAAATGGCACAAAACTTAGATGGGTAGATAGGTTTCACTTACCTCTTTAACTTTCTCAAAGTGACTTTTCAATTCTCCAACTTTCACAATCTCTTGAGGTCACAAACTAACACCAATGAACACATTACAACCATCAAAATGAAGCTCTCACTCCAAGGAACAAATTTATAGAAGGAAGTTTTGGCATTAGAGGTCAAGATCTTACCTTTTTGAAAGCTCTTCCTTCTCCTAGGTTCTTTAAAAATGGCGCAGAAATGGAGTGAAGAGAGAGATGAGATTAGTGTGTGAAGAAGAAGAAATGATGATTCCTTCTCCAAGCCCATGCTTGATCCAACAAAAAGGATGGAGGGAGAGAGAGAAAACATTAAATAATTGGGGGTTTTGACTTTTCTCTACCTCTCTCATACTCTCATCTTGACACATGTCAATTCTTCATTGGCTCCCATGAAGGTAAACCACCAATTAGCTACATTAATCCCTCCATTAGCCATTTAATCACACTTCTCATTTTCCTATAGTTAGTAATTAATTTCCCATTAATCACCATCCTAAGGCCAATAATCTCATTCTATAAATTTTCCATCAGTTATGACATATTAGATAATATTGTCACCAATACACATTAATTCCACTTTAATCCGATAATTATCCTCAATAATTATCATTAGGCCTTAATCGAAAATTGGGGTGTTACAATTTGCATGTTAACTGTGGTAATTGTATCCTTGGATAATTCATAAATATTGTCCTATAATGTCCCTGGTCGGTCATCTATCCGGGAGCAGATATGAAACAAGACCAGTATGACTTTGATAAGATATGGAGATACGAATCAAAGTCTCAAGCACTTGTAAGAGTACAAGGTACTGGACCGACCTACTATGAGAAAGCTACATGGATCAAGTCATAAGCTTTTCTCATGTATAACCACGTCATAATGCCCTTAGACCTGAGGTCATCATGGATTCCTAACTGAGAGTTGCTAAGCTTTGAACTAGTCAAAAGTCACTTTTGACCGGGTGATGATAAAGGCTACGATCGGGCTTAGTGGTTTTTCATGCAGAGGAATATGAATGATCAAGATGGAATTTGTCCCTCACATTAGTAGAGAGATATTACTAAGCCCCTCGATGAGTGAGTCTGAGAAATGTATGGCCATACTATGATGAAAGGAGTTTCTGTCTCTGTTATCAGGCTACTCAGGAATCGAGAAAGTAATGGTCAGGAACAAGAGGATGACATTATCCATGCCTTATCCTTGATCGATATATCGTGTGACAAAAAGGGATGTGACATGGTTGTATGACAAGTTGCATCGTGATAACGATCCTCATATGAATTAGGTAGTCGTAATGTCTTGCTAGAGGTTGCTTGCGACTTTTGGGTTAGTATAGTTATTGGCCCACTGCCAACTTCATATGGGCCTACAGGGTCGCACACAAGAATGGCCCAACACGAGATAATGTTTAATTTAGGGTGGATGAATTTTATATTTATATATATAATATAAAATTCATAAATAATATTATATGGATATATATATTTTTTCAAAATATATATCTTATATATATATGTATATATATATTATATGATATTATTATATTTAATAATATTATATAGATATATATTTATATATATTATATGATATTATTATATTGTGTTAGTTTTAAATTTAATTTATTAAGATATATTAAATTTAATAACTAACATGATAGAGATATAGTATCTCATATTTAATTTATGAAGATAAATAAAATTTCATGGCTCTTTATTTGGATTAAATAAATAGGTTAAATTAAAATTGTTGGACAGATTTAATTTAAACTGAATTTATTTAATTAGCTCATCAAGATAATTAATTGTTAATTAATTTCAAAATTAATGATGATTAATTTTGAAATTTGAAAATAGCCCTTATAGGTTATAAACTTGATAAAGCAGATATATTCATACGCACATGAGAATTGAGAGCCGTAAGTGAAACCCTAGGAGACATTAGAGGCGCTAGCACGCAGTCTCGGTTAGAGAGCATTCGTGTGGATACCGGTAAAGGGAGCGGACCTGACGTGTTGGCTCCTTGAGATCGTGAAAACTTTGAATCATCAAAAAGGTATGAATCCTTCCAACTTGGTTTAAACGCCGTTAATAGATCCTCGATTAGGATCGGTGAAAATTTTTAAAATTCTTCCGTTGTGCCTACCGATCCTAATAGTGATATGTACCCAGGTTCACTCGAGACCTTACTCGAGTAAGCTTTTAAGTTTACTCAAGGCCTCCCTCGGGTAATCCGTTTCTTCACCTTCTGATTGTTCATTTCCAACCGTTGTGCCATTTCCATTGAATTCATTTTGAATTAATTCTCCACATCATAATTTTCAGGTCATTCTCGAGTGGCTACTCGAGTAACATATTCAATTACTTCAAGTTGTCACTCCAGTAATGGTGGTTACTTGAAGTTGTCCCTCCAGTAATGTTGTCCTCTGTTAACCTCTGCTTTTCATACTCCAAAATAGAATATTATGATCCTACAGAACAAATTGCTAGAAACTCTTATGCTTAAGTTATTAATCATCAAAACATCAATAAATAACATTATCTAACATTTTGTAAACACTAAATAACTTACAATTTATTGGGATTTACCATTCCCAATTCTTGTCTAATATACAAAAATTGATCTTTTGCAAGAGGTTTTGTGAAGATATCAACTAGTTGAAGATGAGTTAGAATGAATATCACTTTGACATCTTTCTTTTGGACATGATCACTGATGAAGTGATGTCTAACATCAATATGCTTGGTTATGGAATATTGAACAGGATTCTTTGCCAAGCTTATCGTGCTAGTATTGTTACAGTATATTGGTATATCCTTCAAATAAATACCAAGATCTTGCAATTGTTGCTTTAGCCATATTACTTGTGCACAACAACTTGATGCTGTAACATACTCAGCTTTCGTTGATGAAAGAGACACTATATTTTATTTCTTACTAAACCATGATACAAGTGAGCCTCAAAGAAACTAGCCTTATCCATTAGTACTCTTTCTGTTTGTCTTGTATCCTCCATGATTAGAGTCTGAGTATACAACTAGATATTCACTTCTTCCTTTAGGATACCAGAGACCTAATTCTATCATGTCAGTAAGATATCGGAATATACATTTGATGGTTTCAGCATGAGACTCCTTTGGTTCTTATTGATATCTTGCACACATACCCATACTGAATTGAATGTCAGGTCTGCTTGCAGTGAGATAGAGTAATGATCCAATCATTCTTCTATATTTTGTTATGTTGTAATCTTTTCCCTTGACATCAGCATCAAGCAACGTAGTTGAGCTCATAGGAGTGTCCATTCCATTTGCTTCATCCAATCCATACTTCTTCAATAGCTCTTTTAGATACTTCGTTTGAGATATGAAACTTCCATTCTTTCTTTGTTTGATTTGCAAACCGAGAAAGAAATTCAATTCTCCCATCCTTGACACCTCAAACTCCCCCTGCATTATCCCAGAAAATTCTTTCCACATGATTTCGTTAGTAGCACTGAAAACTATATTATCAACATATATTTGCACAATTAAGATATCATTATTTTTTGTTTTATAAAAAGTATTGTATCAACTTTTTCTCATATAAAACATTGATTAATAAGAAATTTACTAAGCCTTTCTTACCATGCTCTAGGAGCATGTTTTAAACCGTATAAAGCCTTTTTGAGTTTGAAAACATGGTCAGGTTTGGTTACATCTTTAAAACCTGGAGGTTGATCTACATGTACTTCTTCCTTGATGTAGCTATTTAGAAATGCACTCTTTATATCCATTTGATAGAGTTTAAATCCTTTGATGCATGCAAAGGTTAAGAGTACTCGTATAGCTTCCAATCTAGCCATAGGAGCATATATTTCCTCATAATCAATTCCTTGTTCTTGATTATAGCCTTTGGCCACCAATCTTGCCTTGTTTCTGGCAATGATTGCAGATTCATCAAGTTTGTTCTTAAATACACATTTAATGCCAATGATCGAATGATCCTTAGCTCGGGGTACCAACTCCCAAACTTGATTTCTTTTAAATTGGTTTAGTTCTTCTTGCATTGCTATAACCCAATCATTGTTTGATAGGCCTTCGTCAATATTAGAAGGTTCAATCTCAGAAATAAAAGCAAAAAAACTTGCTTCATTGAAAATTCTATTTCTAGTTTTGACTCCTTTATTCACATCTCTTATGACTTGATCTAGGGAATGACTTTTATTGAATTTCCAGGCTCTAGGTTGTCCTAGTGATTGATCTTCTTCCTTGGTTTGATCAACTTCTGGAATAAGAGATTTAGAGATAGATTGACTATTTTCTTGATTTAAAACAACTTCCTACTCATCATCAATGGTTTTGTCAGAGGATTCAAATTCATCAAATACAATATGAATTGATTCTTCAACAACACATGTTCTATTATTGAAAATTCTGTATGCTTTACTTCGACTATAATAGTCTAGAAAAATTCCTTCATCTGTTTTAGAATTAAATTTTCCTAAGTTATCTTTTCCATTATTATGAATGAAACACTTACAACCGAAGATGTGAAAATGAGTAATGCTTGGCTTCCTTCCTTTATATAGCTTGTATGGTGTCTTTCCAAGTTTTGTTCTAATGTAGGCTCTATTTGAAATATATCATATTGTGCTCATTGCATCGGCTCAAAAAACTTAAGACACGTTCTTTTCATTCAATATTGCTCTAGCCATTTCAGTGAGCACTCTATTCTTACATTCGACGACTACGTTTTGTTGAGGTGTCCTTAGAGCAGAGAAATTGTGATCAATGCCATTAGTATCACAATATTCTTCAAAGGCTTGATTTTTGAGCTCTCCACTGTGATCTGTCCTGATACCTGCAATGGACATACCTTTCTTATTTTGCACTTTCTTGGCAAAAATAATGAATTATGCAAAAGTTTTATTCGTTGATGATAGAAAAATAGTCCACGTAAATCTGGAGAAATCATCAACAATAACCAATGAATATAAGTTGCCACCAAGACTCTTAACTCTTGCTGGTCCAACTAAATCCATGTGTAATAATTGAAGTGGTCTATTGGTTGATATCTCATTTTTTAATTTGAAAGAAGACTTAGTTTGTTTACCCTTTTGACATGCATCACAAATCAAATCGTTTTTGAAATTTACTTTGAGTAATCCACGAACTAAATCCTTTTTGAGTAGTTTGCCTTGTTGATACATGTTGACATGAGCTAGTCTCATATGTCATAACCAACTTTCATCGCCATAACTCAGAAAACAATTTTTAGAATTACTTCTATTGATATCAAGAATATAGCAGTTACCTTCCCTTTTTGCTCTGAGCTTTTCTTTGATATATTTTTCTTATCAAGTTATAAGTCTTTCTTCTTGATAATTAAACATTCCTTTGAATCAAATATTACCCAGTTGTCTTTATCTGCACTTTGACTTAAGCTCAGCAAATTATGACACAAGCATTCAATGTAACATACAACTTTGACTTATATTCCTTTGTCATTTTTGGTTTCACCAATTCCTACTATCTTTCCAGATTGATTTCCTCCAAATTTTACCTTTCCACCTTCCTTAGGTTGCAATATGGTAAAACTTTCAAAATCACTGGTCATATGTCTAGATCATCCACTGTCTATGTACCATTTATTGTTTTTGGATGCTTTAAGACATATCTGCAATCAAATACGATTAAATCTTAAGTATATTTGACCTGGTTACTTGAGTAAAGCCTTTTCTCAAGTGTTACTCGAGTGGCTACTCAAGTAATGGTCTATATAATTTTGCACATTACTCGAGTGACCCCTCGAGTAACTTCTTCCAAATTTTGTCATTGCCTCTCTGGAACATTTTTACCAATATTGTTTGAGTGCTCAGTCGAGTAAACATAGACTAAAACTGCTAGTAAGGTTTTTCCTTTGCTCTTTATCTCAGATATTCTTCATTACTTCAGTGCATACTTCAAGTAATGCTTTGTCTGCCATTTATTTACTTTGTTCAAATTCATTTGTTATCATATCCTCTTTTATCAGTAGTCAAATGTTTATTATCATGAAAACATATGGGATCTAATAGAATTGCAAAAGAGGGAGAGAGCACCGATTATAATAGTTGAGGAATGAATAAAAGAAATGAGGTGAAGTGGTGGAAATGGTGCTAGAAATCCGAATGAAGAAAGAAACAAAAAGAGGACTGAATAGAGGAGAAAAGGGTTGTTGAACCATTTGGAGTTTGGGCAAAAATAAAAGGACCCATTTGGTGGAGAATCTAGTGGATAATTGCAGAATGGCATGAAGAAAGGAGGCTATACATGTAACACCCCGATTTTCAATTAAGGGCTAATGGTATTGAGATTGATTATAAAATTGTGTAATTATACACTTTTGGAATTAATATGATGTAAATTTGAGATGAATGTGTGTGGTATTTGAGATCAAGGGTTGAGATTCATTATTGATGGGTCGGAATCCTATACATTGTGTCTATGTGAGCTCATAGTGGAAGTGGATGAGATGGTGACATGTGGCATAGTGGAGGCCTTTGGATGAGGCACTAGAGGACAAAATACTACTTTTCCTCTCTTCTCCCTCTCTCTTGATCGGTGGAGTATGTGTGTGCAAGGGAAGGAAAGTTCATTTCATCATCATCTCTTCCATCTCACCATTTTCTCTCTTTTTCCTCCATTTTCTGGCGCTCAAGCTTGGGAAAGAGAAAAGGAAAGCTTGAATCTTGGTGAGTTGTGATCCTCCTTTGCTCAAAACCTCTTCTCTAAAGTTGTGTATCTCATTGAGAGCTACATTGTGGTGGTTGTAGAATCTTGAGAGGTGTTGATTTGTGAGTTGGAGAAATATGAAAGTGTGAGAATCAAGATTCTGAATTTGGCAAAGAGAAGAGGTAGGCATTTTGAGCATTTTGATATATTATTTGTGATTTTTGGATAAGTTTATAAAAATCTGGAAAATTGCCCTAGCTTATGTCCATTTTTGAATATATGAGTTTCATTGTGTTTGATGTTGGAAATGGTTCATTATGATGATATTTGAGTATTGGAGATAGTTTTGAAGTTTGGAATTGTGTTCATTGGAATTTGGACATTGTGTGAATCATAGAGACCATAGTGTTTGATTGTGGTTAGGTTGGTTGTGGGATGTTTTAGAGGTTACCATTGTGTTCCTTGAGTGATTTTGTGTGGGAATAAGCTTGGTTATTAATTTTGGAGTTATTGAACATTTTGGTAGAAAATTGGAAATCTGTTTGGTTTAAGCTCTGTTTTGCGCAGTAATTTTGTATTAGCGTTTTGAATGACCGAATTGTATTGGAAAATTCCGAAACTTTCCATTCTTAAAGTTCACATCCCAAGCTTCAAAATGGACATATATTTTGTGTCATTTCCTTGAGTATTCTGTGAGATATGGTTGCCCAAAGTTTGGGATTGAAACAGAACTCTGTTTTGGAGTAGTGTGTAGTTTTTGGTGATTCTGTATTTTTGTAGTGATTTTCAGTGATGGGCTATATTTTTCCTTGAAAGAGGACTTATATACCTTTCATTTGGCTTTGGAATCACTCCGTTTCGATTTTTCTAGGATTAGTTATGAATTTTGGAAGTTCATTCCAGAGTCAGAAAATTTCTGGGCCGCGGCCCAAGAGTGGCTGGCCGCGGCCCAAACCTTTCTGGCCTGTTTCGGGCCACGGCCCATGAGTGGCGGGCCACAGCCCACGGCCTTCTGACCATATTTGGGCCGCAGCCCAAGGAAGGGCGGGCTGCAGCCCACCCCTGTGTTCCAGCACTTTGTGTTTTCGAAAAGTGACCTTCACCCTTTTGCTTCCCAACCTTTTAGGGCTTTCTTTAGAGGCATTTGTGGCCTCTTAAGAGTCCTAAATGATAACCAACTTAGTGTATTATGGATATAAGTAATTGGAAAAGAGATTGATCAATTGTCCCTAATTTGGTATAGGATTTGATATCTGCCGAACGCGTGAGCCCACTGTGCCAAAGATTGTCAGGAAAGATACAGGTAGCGACTCCTCTCTTATACTTTGTGTAAATGTATTGTATGTTTGTCTGTCATTCATTGTGTGGATGCTGCTGCTACTGCTTTGTGATACCTTGTGCATTGAGATACCTTGTGGAGTTTAGTGATCCATTGTACTTTGAGATGCTTTGTGGTGCTTTGTGCTTCATGTTGCTGCTACATAGTGTTCACCGCGAAAGCGGGTGTTGTGCATAGTGATTACAGCAAAAGCTGGCATAGTGTTCACCACGAAAGTGGGCGTAGTGCATTGTGATTACAGCCGTGAGTGCTGTCGTGTGGGGCGCAAGCCAGAGATCATTGTGAAGTTTCTGAACATGATGAACATACATGCTTTATGTTTATATATCATATGAGTGTCTTGTTGCTACTGGGATTCTTTAGAATCTCACTCTTTCCATATGACTAACCTTTTCAGACAGGGCAAGTGGCTCGAAGGAGAAGCGACCAACCCGGAGTGGTTAGGACCACTTAGGGACAACCAGGATTTTGGGATTGTTGGTTATCTATTGTAGGTTTGGGATTACTGTATATAAATTGTTCATAGTGAATTTTTGACTTGTAATCCCCATTTGGGAAAATAGTAAACCCATTCGATATATAGAGTAACCCGGGGGTTTGCCGGGATTTTAGTTTCCGCACTCTGATATTTCTTATGTGATTTGATTTCTCAAGTAGTTATATCCGCACGTGAATGTGAGACCCGGAATTATTATGTTTTGAATTGATTTTGAAATATCTCATCCCGAGTTGAGGGATTATAAATTGTTGATTTCATTTTATTGGTCTCTATTTCACTTAAATTTTGAAATCCGGATGTGATTACCATGAGGGTGTTACAATACAATTGGATAGAGCTATACCTTGTTCATCCATGACCAATTTCTTCATCTACCATCCAGCTTCATCTTTTCTTCTATGAGTAGCTAAGTCCCAATGATTTCCTTGAGTTGATTAATAGTATGAGTTTCTAAGCCTCATTGGAATTTTGTTAAGCTCTCTTTCTAGTTCATGATTATATGGCTTGGTTAAGTATGTGGTTGTGAGTTAGATTGTTCTATACCAAGTGAATAAACTTTGTGCTTGAGCTAGGATTTGATTAATTAAGCTTTGTATGATTCTTATTAGGAGTAGGTTAAATTATTTATTCTGATTCGATTGAGTGGATTTTAAATGACTAAACTGAATGCTTTGAATTTTTGCAATGGTAATTACAATTTAAAATTTGAAGTTAATTATTCTTTTGCTTGAGTTAGATTTATTATGCTGAATGGTAGTGCTCATTTAGTTGCTTTAGATAATGAATTAAATGAGTTTTGCAAAGTATAGATCTAGTGGTAGCTTAGGTCCATCATTTTGACTCATTCTTGAATTCTTATCATTAGCAAGCAATGACGATTAAAATCTCAATTCAAGGGAATCCCAATTCATCATTATATTAGTTTATTGAATTTGTCATTGAATTCGATTATATTAGTTCATTTGTCTTAGAAATAATTTCTCAAAATGATTTCTCACAACTTTAAGGTATATAACACTTACTATTTAGAAACTTGGAAATTAATCTTCTCACGAGAACGACATAGGTTGAGCTTCTACACTACATTTTCAAATCTAGTGTTTTTAGAACTCACATGACATGGGTTTATGAACAATATATTTCATCAAACTTATATGAAATTCAAGTCTTGGGTGGAGAAAATAACTACTAAAGAACTTGTACATTTTTCATATGTTACTTTTTTATCAACGCTAACATTTTTTATGCAAAATTACTTCAAAATTCTCTAAATTAAAAGAGTTAATATGCAAATTTTCCCTACAAGTTTTCGCTAAGAAGGAATGTTGCCCTAGAAGGTTCTTTAGGTTTAATATAAGTTTTCATTGAGAAGTAATGTTGCCCTAGAAGGTTTTTCATGTGCAACATTGCCCTAGAAGTTTAAAAACGTAGCAATGTTGTCCTATACAGTTAAAAAACTAATGTTGAACATTAATTTTTTAACAATCAAGGGCAATATTGCTACATTTTAACACTTCCGAGGCAACTTTAATTTAAACCTCAAAAAACACACAGGGCAACATTGCTCCTCAGTGAAAACTTCAGGGGAAAAATTTGCACCTTATCCCAATTTAGAACCATGCCTAAACTTCTTTAACATGTAAAACTTAATAATAAGCTCTTGAATTTCATGTCTATCCAGATAATCATAGTCTATTGATTCTATGCTTGTTAAACTTTATTTATATATGCATATGACCCCCTAAAATCTCACGTTTTATGCAAGTGAACCCCTTAAATTTAAATTCAATCTCTTTTTTTTTTGGCCCGCAAATTAAAGTCAACCTATTATCTAAAGGTTAGAAGTACAACTTTGATTTGTCAAAATCTATTTTTGGGACTAAAACCAAGGTAATTCTTATATAATAGAAATTATATTTCAAAAAATACATAGCAACAAATGAGTACATAAGGGGTGGGGGAAAGATAAAATTCCTTTGAATTAGGAGTTCAAGAATACCACATTACTTTATGATAGAAGTAAAGGATAATTAATCTGTAGGTTCTTATAGTTTCAACTAATTTTTAATTACGTCCCTATAGTTTTTTTTTCTTTTATCAAGTCTTTATACTTTGGCTTGTTTTTTTATTAGATCCTAGTAATTTATTTTCTTTTTATCAGGTCCTTATAGTTCACATGATTTTTAATTAGGTGCTTGTACTTTTCTTATTTATTCAATCAATTATAATAATATTAATCTATAAATACTAATATCTATGAATAATAAATTATCATGATATTTTTATTTTAACATTTTTTATGAATTGTTTAATATTCTTCATAATTTTTTAATTAAACACATATTCATGTTATTTATTTTTTAATTTTATCTTTTTTAACTTTATATAATTACAAAGTTTGAATTGTAATAAATTTTTTTTCTACAAATATAAAATAATTATTTTTATTTAATTAAGATTACTACTTAATGATTTTTTAGTTATTCAATTTTAATTTTAATTTTTTATTAGTAAATTATATTTTATTATTATTTATTTTTTAACTTTCAATTAAATTAATAAATTAATAAATCACTAATGATTTGGGCATAAAATATAATTTCTTGAAAAAACACTAAATCATAGCCTTTTTCAGTTTTCAGGCAATATCTGGAGCTCTAGATGTCGGATTAGAACATTCTATATATGGATAAAAAGCTAAGAAAGAGCTCTATAAATTTTATGTTGACACAAAAACCCAGTTCTATCTTTAAGGGTTTCAAATTTTGCATGGAAGTTGAGAGCGGGAATCATCTGTAATTCCACTAACCATTCCATCTTCCTTTTTAACCTACTACTTCATCTATCACCTCATCTTCCTTTTCACCTCCTACTTCATCTACCACTTCATCTACCATACTCCATTCTTCCTTACATATAGCCATCGTCTCCCTCATATTTAACACACACCATTTCATATCCATCACTTTACTCTCTTCTCCACAAACACAATCTTAGAGTTAATTTTATGCATTGTATTTAATTCCTACATGTCTTATTCATGGAAGGCTTAGGTAGTCCTCCCTTATGGATGGTATAGGCTGCCACCTATATGGAAGGTTTTACCTCCTAAAGAGACGGCTTGATTTCCTCCATTTTCATGCATATTTAGGTTGTATATTTATGTTTTAGAATTTAATATTCAAGTTTTATGCAATGTTTATAAAGTTTCCAATTTATTTTGGTTTTATTTTTAATTTCATCATGAGCTAAATTTTTATTTTCCTAGGGTGTTGACGTAGCTTACTAATGACAGATTGAATCTTAACTTATTAAATCTATTTTGAATTTCTCCACCATGATTGAGTTTTAATTATTCTTCTTAAAGCTTTCAATTGATTGGCCACCTTTTGAATGATTCCAATATGTATGTTGAGACCAAAATCAGATGCATGTGTATAGATCCTAAATTAAAACCATGACTTGCATATGAAATAGGAATACATTCATATGAGTTGTGTAGTCTTACTAAGTTCCATAAATCTTAATGCATAATTAATTGCTTAAATTCATATAGAAATATATTGAATTAGCAATTAATTATAGAATTGCTTGACATTAGAAGAGGCTAGTAATTAAATGAGTGAAACTCGACTATCAATTATGTGGAATAAATTGGGCTAGAATATATAAGTGATTGAATCCAAAACTTGTTAAGTGAAATCTGACCCCTAGAGCTTTTTCTTGTAGTTGCTTTCATTTCATTTGCATTCATATTTAATCATCTTTTATTTCATACTCTTAATCACTAACTAATCAATCGACAAAATATAATTAAAATTACCCATTTTGGTATTTAGTGATCAATCCCCATGGGAATGATACTCTACTCAATTTTGTATTACTTGATTATAATAGTGGACATTTGCACTTTTTAATAGGCCATTTACACTCGTAACAAGTTTTTGGCGTTGCCATAGATTGCAGTCATTAATATAAATACCGAGTAATTTTATTACTAATTTGGTCTTCATGTTAAAATTTCAAAAAAAAATTAAAAATTTTAAAAAAATGGATTATTCACAGCATTCGTTTAGTTCAATTAGTGATAAATTGTCATATATTGGTTCTTTTTTAGGAATGCATGTGGATAGAATGAGACAAGAAAATATAAATGCTGGTTGGATTGAAATTTCTTCTCCTTATAATTGTCTTTCTTGTGCTTATTATGTAGAGTATCATTCCTATGAGCATTGTCTATATAACAATACCAGTTATTATATGAGAGATGATTTCACTGTGAACCAAACTTGTTTTGATCATTCCTTTTATCCTGTTAGAATTTTAGAGCAATAGGAGTCTTTAGATCCATATGTCAAGTATTGTCCTAATCCTCTTTTCTACTCTTATCCATATATTGAAGAACACACTCTTGAGTATAAGGAAAAGTCTGAGTTAGAAAGATTATGTGAGAAGTTTGTGGAATCAATAGAGAAATTTAGTAGAGACCAAGAGGAACTTGCTATTAGGGCTGAGTCAAGTGTCCAAAATATTGGAATATATATGAGTCAAACTATTTCTACACTTGAGACTATGAGGCAAAATAATTCTTTAAGCATGATAACCACTTCTTGCGTTGATGATGATTATTATGAGAAAGTTAAGGATGTGAAATTAAATGAAACCTTAGCTCTTGTGGAATGTGATAAGGAACTTGAAATCACTTTTGGAGAGGATAGTGAGTATAGTCTGGAAGAGGTTCCTATTGTGAAACTTAATTCTTGTCATTTTGATGTTGAAACCAATATGGATGTTCCCAAAGTTGTTGTTCATGTCTCTCCTATTAAAATGTTGACTCTTACTAATGAGAGTCAAGTGGATTTTATGGGATACTCTATATTTTTAGAAGCTTCTAAATCTATTTGTAAATATATGTATGTTGTGCTTTATTTGAATTCAGTAAATACTTGTACTCTAAAATTTTCTATGATTGAAGAAGTACAAGTAATTACCTTGAATGATTATTGTTGGTGTATGAAACATTGTTGTTTGAAAAGAAATAAAGAAAAGGTAATCATGGTGTTTGATACTTTTGATTAGTAGTTTGTGTTTGGGAAGTCTAGCTGAAGACTATAAATTTAGCGTTGCTTGGGAGTTAGGAGGCAACCCAAGGTTCGGTTGGATGTTTTGTTGTGATTTTGTAGGACTTCTGGTAGCCCCTGATGATGTATTCCATTTTGGTGGTTACAATCAAGAAAATTCAAAGAGTACAATGATAGCGTACTCAAGACTTTGAAAACAGTCATCACATTTGAGGAACCCATAGTTAAGTCCTCCTTCTTGTGATTTTTTTTAAAAAAATAAAAAATAAAAAAAAATAATCATAATTAAAAAAATGTGGTTTAATCTTTGTCTAGTTAAAGACGTTAAAGAATGGCGGCTATTTGGGAGGTAACCCAAAACTTCTTTCCTACTCTCTCAATTTTCTTTCTTACTCACTGAAGCACTTTGCACTGTGTTGAGAATTTTAGTTTTCATCATTTTCATTACAAGTTAACATAGAGGAATCTCATGCAAAGCTTAAGAATAGGTTCCTCACTCTTCTCAAGAGATGTGCTCAAGAAGATCTATAGCAGTCGACTTGAAATGATTAAGATATTCAAGCATTTGGGCCTTTATGAGGATGTACACTAGATCATTGAAGCTAAGGTATGTTTAGCAGGTGAGATTCATAAATCATTTGTTAAACCTTTTCCAGGAATCGGAAGAAGTTCTTACTCCAAAAAGATAAGAGCTAAAAGAATGAACGTCTGCCATAAATGTCTAAGGTGGACATGTGATCAGTGCTGTAGGAACAAAGATATGGATTTTATAAATCGAGAAGATAAAATTAAATTTATAAAGGGTGGACTGAGTAAGGAGTCACTGGATGATATCATTCAAAATCTTAAGATGCATCTAAGTGATGATGTTCATCATATTCTTCTTGATTTAGTGGACATATTCAACCAAGAAAAGTGGCAATACTGTCTTGGGAATCTGACGTTAAAAGACCCTGTTTGGCAGTTTATAAGAAAATTGGATTGGAAGCAAATCCTTGATTAATAAAAAGCATTTAAGCTATCATGGATGTAAAACCAGAGGAATATATGAGCCAAAGTAACAACTAATGTACAAAATCATGCTTTTGTCTAATCTTTCTTATCCTTTTAGTAACTTTTGACTAATCTATCTTATCTTTTCAGTAACTTTTGACTTTCTTTACTATTTTTATTTAATTTCTTCACGCAACAGCCTACTGGTCATTCGTGTCAGAAATCTTTCAAACTTCTTTGAAAAATGCATGATTTGCATGATCTAGTTGTCATTGTTTTAGTATTATATATGTACTCTTCTACTTGTAAATATGTACTCTTCACTTGTAAATATGCACTCTTCTACTTGTAAACATAAATGGTCCAAGAGAAAAGAAGATAAAAAGGGCATCAAACAAAAATGTATTTTTACATCTAATGCATTTTTTGTGAAACTGATTCAGACAAGGATGGAGAGTTTCTAACTGTAGCAAACACACTTGGAATTGCCTTAGCTGCTAGAAAGATCAACTTTTTATATTGGGGAGGCGTCCAGGGCCTAAGGGGAAGTGTGGCCATTTTTGCATCCATGAATGAAAGCAAGGGTTTGAGTGTAAGGGTGAAGGAGTTGGAAGATCACATCTTTTCCTTAGGATAAGGTTGGATGTTTCAAGCTTGCTTGAACGAATGTGACAAATATTTTACCATGCTCTAGCTTTTATTACTCTACGCGGTGGTTTGGAGATGTTGGATGGAATTTCTAGCAAGTTGAACTATCAAAAAAAGCCATTATGATTGTTAAATATTAATGGTTTTAATGATAATATGTAGTCTTTTTTTGATCATACTGTGGAAATAGGATTTATACAATAAGCAACTCGTCATTCCATAATTTCTGCACCAACTGCCAACATCTGCTCGATCAACTGCAAACCTATGAACCTAAACCAGATATACTAGTCAAGCAAATAAGTGGGAAATCTTCAGATAACAGTCAAAAGTAGGATCTAGATACTACTCTTCGGTTATAACTTTCCTTAATCTTTTGATTTTACTGTATTGTGTGTTTATGTTTAAAAAAAATTATATATTTTGTTAGTTAGTTAGTGAAACCATTAGATGCATAGGGTGTGAAAAAAATGGCAAAGTAAGGAGTTATTCTTCACTCTTGAAACGCATTTTATTAGTTACATTTATTGGTTACATGTTTTTGTTCTTTTAAAAAAAAGGAATAAAAGTGAACAAAAAATCTTGTTCAAATGCTTTGTAATGATTTTAAGAAGTATATAAGTTTTAAGGATGGATCAATTGAATTTAGAGATTTCATAGCATGAATGAACAACTAATTGTTGCAATTGGTGATGAATTTTGAGATTGAATGAGTTGAGTTTGAAAATCCCTAACCGTGAGCTTTTAAGCCTATAATGATTATTTTTATTGTGTGTGAAATTGACCTATTAAGTTGTCACTTTAGAACTTGCTTTAAATCTTTTTGAGATTATATTTCACATGCACATTCAAAAATGATAAAGGCATTCATTTTGTTTAACCAGAGCCAAATAGTTAACATTGCAATTATATCATTGATAAACCCCTTTGAGCCTAATTGACTATTTCTTTGTTCCCAACCCATTAACATGTGTTTTAATTATATATCAAGTGCTTTTACCTAATTCGAAAGATTAGCAAAGCATTTGTAATTTTTGTAAAATGGGCTGTTGACAATTGTAGGGGTGTATATATCATCGACTTTAGAGTTGTAGAATTTTGGGAAAAAAAATCTCTATAACCTAGAAGACATTGGGGACAATGTCTAATTTAAGTTGGGGGATGAGTAAAAAAAAAGAAAACAAAAGAAAAGAAGAAAAAATAAAAAAGAAAAAAAAATTAAATATTGTTGGTTGTTGTGATAAGATAATTTTATTCATCAGTAGCCCATTTTTTAATTGCTTTATTTCTTAAATGTAGCTCTTCATATTATGTTTTACATTCCTTTTACCTTAATCCCATTATAACCCTTAATAAGTCCTTTTGATTTGAATTATGCATGTGAATTAGGTAGTGGAGATTGACAATTTTAGCAAGCCTATCGTAGTGCAATTTTTTTGATTGAATTTAAGCGAAACACTTGAGATTGAGAGAATAAGCTACACTTATGAACTCAGTTTATTCATTTTCAAATAAAGTTACCAGTTTATATTTTCATTGATTCATTAATACTATGATCTCTTTATTTTTCAATTATGTTCTTGCTATGACTTGACACTTTTAATTTTGTTAGCACTAATTAGTCATTCCTTGTCTGAGGACATCTAAGAACTAAGTGTTATAATCGGTAGGCACAGCGGAAGAATTTTAAAAATTTTCACTGATCCTAATCGAGGATCTATCAACGGCGTTTAAACCAAGTTGGAAGGATTCATACCTTTTTGATGATTCAGAGTTTTCACGATCTCTAGGAGCCAACACGTCAGGTCCGCTCCCTCTACCGGTATCCACACGAATGCTCTCCAACCGAGATTGCGTGCTAGCGCCTCTAATGTCTCCTAGGGTTTCTGTAACCCCCTTCCGTAATTATATCCGGATTACGCAATTATGGTGAAATAGAGACCCATAACAACCAATAACATTTATAAACCCATCTACCAGACGGGGTTTTCACAAATACCTTTCGAAATCATTTATAACCTAGTCTCACATTCACATTTCGAATACAATTACTACACGAAGATAAATCACATTCAATATATCAGAGTACGCAATGTAATAAGTCCGGTAATTCCGGATTCAATTTATTAGCTCAAGCTTTATAGGGCATATTCGCCCCTACAAGCCCTCATATGGGGATTACACAAAGTCTTCTCAAATACACATCTCAAATACATATCTGAATACATACTCAAATATACATCCATATCATATATAATTATCCCAACATCTATGATAACCAACTACCAAACTCAAATACTCTAAGGAGTCTTCACCGTCCCTGAATGCTTGCACCATCCTCGCTCTTCCTTCCCTGTCTATAATGTTGATAGGGGAGGGTGAGATTCTAGAGAATCTCAGTAGGATACCAATATCAATATGCACGTACGATACATGTTTAATGCATGACATGCTTGCATCACACAACTCATGATAACACAATGACAATTTGCAAGCTCAATGCTTCAAACAATATACCTATGGCCATAGCATAAATTGAAACATAGCTTCAAATCACACATAATTATGCAAAGCTAAGACATGCACCAACACACTAACACATATATCAAATACAAGTAGAAGAGATATGTTCCCTACACTCTTTCCACGTAAGCTCCAACTCCAGCTGCTCACGATCAGGGCGAACACCAAACCCTATAACCAAACAAGGACATAGGGTTAATCCCTTTTTCCAATTCCTTAACTCTCAAACACTTAACGTTGGTTATCATTTAACATCTTTAGGTGGCTAATCAAAGCCCAAACATATGCCTAAAGGCTTGGGAAACACTTGACCAAAGATCACCTTTTAAAAGTCCAAAATGCTGATTTTTGGGGGTTGGCCGCGGCCAAAAACTGCCCAGAAACATTTGGGCCGCGGCACATAATCCGCTGGCCGCGGCCAAGAAAATCCAGTTTCTTGGCTAAACTTCCAAAAATCATAACTAATTCAACAAAAATCGAAATGAGGTGATCCCAAATCCAAATGAAAGCTATTCAAGTCCTCTACACAGGAAAAATATTGGCCAATACTGGAAATCACCACATAAATACATAATTCCCCAAAACTCAAGACTGTCCCAAAACAGTGTTCATTTTCGACCTCAAATTTTGGACAGCTATAACTCACAGAAGAAAAAACGAAATGGCACAAAGTATGTGTCCATTTTGAAGCTTGGGATGTGAAATTTAATACTGGAAGGTTTCATAATTTTCTGACATCCTTTGCCCAGTCAAAACGTCCACACAACCAGACTGCCCAAACATAATTCACACTGGACAGAATTTCCAGTTTTGCAACCAATGTATCCAATCCAATCCAAACCAATTCCAATGATTAAATACCACAACATGACACCATTTTAACAAAAATCACCATCCAATTCCACCATTCACATTCCACACGAAAATACCATAAAATCAGGGAAAAATTCACAATTTACCATAGTTAACCAAAACTTACAAAACTTAGATCAAAAGGAAGCAAATGCTCACCTCTTCCTCTTTCCCAAACCAATTTCTTGATTCTCCATCTTTCCACTTTTGCTCAAGCTCTCAACCACCTCTAATCAAGAATCTAAAACAATAGAGATGAAGCTCTCATCACTATGAACAACTTTATAGAAGGTGATTAGAGCATTAGAGGACATTAAGCCAACCAAAAACTCACCTTTTGATTTCTCTTTCTTCCCTCCTCTTGGACGACAATGGAGTTGAGAGAGAGATGAGTGGATGATGAAGATGAATAGAGTGATCAGTTTTTCGGCAATTAGGCCCCCCAAAAACGTCCAAATAAGGGAGAGAGAAGAGAGGAAGAGTGTTGAATCTTTGACCCAAGATCAAGGGTCCAAAACTTGCCAAGTGTCACTCTCTTGTTCCATCAACCATGAGTTCACATAGGCACACCACATGGGATTCCACCCTTTGATCTCAACACAAATCAATCCTAACCATTGATCTTGAAGTTACCAGTGAGTTTCCTCTTCGGTAACTGATCAATTGGTCGGTAACTTTACCATTTTGCCCCTGATTATGGTAATTCACACTGAATCACCACCAAATACATTTTCTCATTCATTTACACCATACAAACGCCCTTCCCCTTATTTTTATTCAATTTAGATGTTAATCCATAATTGAACTCAAATACAGGGTTCCGGTGCTGCTCACAACATATACGAATCACATTCGAAACTCAAATCACATTGGATTCTCCAAAAGGGTTCATTTATCACTAACCACATCCACTTTTGGAGTCATATCTCTTAATCACAATTTAGGATCCTGCTAAACCAGGGCTTAGCAGTCCACTAATCTCAGGCTTATTCTCTACCCTCAAGTCTCAGAATTCGGGGTATTACAGTTTCACTTGCGGCTCTCAATTCCCATGTGCGTATGAATATATCTGCTCTATCAAGTTTATAACCTATGAGGGCTATTTTCAAATTTCAAAATTAATCATCATTAATTTTGAAATTAATTAACAATTAATTATCTTGATGAACTAATTAAATAAATTCAGTTTAAATTAAATCTGTCCAACAGTTTTAATTTAACCTATTTATTTAATCCAAATAAACAGCCATTAGATTTAATTTATCTTCATAAATTAAATCTGAGATACTATATCTCTATCATGTTAGTTATTAAATTTAATATATCTTAATAAATTAAATTTAAAACTAACTCAATATAATAATATCATATAATATATATACATATATATAAGATATATATATTTCGAAAATATATATATCTATATAATATTATTAAATATAATAATATCATATAATATATATATACATATATATATATATATAAGATAAATATTTCAAAATATATATATATATCTATATAATATTATTAATGAATTTTATATTATCTATATATAAATATAAAATTCATCCACCCTAAATTAAACATTATCTCGTGTTGGGCCATTCTTGTGTGTGACCCTGTAGGCCCATATGAAGTTGGCAGTGAGCCAATAACTATACTAACCAAAAGTCGCAAGCAGCCTCTAGCAAGACATTACGACTACCCAATTCATATGAGGATCGTTATCACGATGCAACCTGTCATACAACCATGTCACACAACTATGTCACGTCCCTTTTTGTCACACGATATATCGATCAAGGATAAGGCATGGATAATGTCATCCTCTTGTTCCTAACCATTACTTTCTCGATTCCTGAGTAGCCTGATAACAGAGACAAAAACTCCTTTCATCATAGTATGACCATACATTTCTCAGACTCACTCATCTAGGGGCCTAGTAATATCTCTCTACTAATGTGAGGGACAAATTCCATCTTGATCATTTATATTCCTCTGCATGAAAAACCACTAAGCCCGATCGTAGCCTTTATCATCACCCGGTAAAAAGTGACTTTTGACTAGTTCAAAGCTTAGCAACTCTCATGTAGGAATCCATGATGACCTCAGGCCTAAGGGTATTGTGACGTGGTTATACATGAGAAAAGCTTATGACTTGATCCATGTAGCTTTCTCATAGTGCGTCGGTCCAGCACCTTGTACTCTTACAAGTGCCTAAGACTTTGATTCGTATCTCCATATCTTATCAAAGTCATACTTGTCTTGTTTCATCTCTGCTCCCATATAGATGACCTACCAGAAACATTTTAAGACAATCTTTATGAATTATCCAAGGATACAATTATCACAGTTAACATGCAAATAATATGATAACAGAATGGAGAAATTTCATTAAAATAATAATGTTCAAAGTACAATGATTGGCCCTTAGGGCACAATTTCCAACGCTAAGTGAAGGGGAATTGATAAGTAAAATTTTTGCATATTTATTTTCCCTTGTATGATGAATTTGTGGATGATATTTGGGCGCAATTTAATGATTTTGGTGTAATTAATAAATATATAATGATTTGGGCATAAAATAGAATTTCTTGAAAAAACACTAAATCATACCCTTTTTCAGTTTTCAGGCAAATATCTGGAGCTCTAGAAGTCAGATTGGGGCATTCTATATATGAATAAAAAGCAAAGAAAGAGCTCTATAAGTTTTATGTTGAGACAAAAACCCAGTTCTATCTTCAAGGGTTTCAAATTTTGCATGGAAGTTGAGAGCGGGAATCATCTACCATTCCACCAACCATTTCATCTTCCTTTTTAACCTGCTACATCATCTACCACCTCATCTTCCTTTCCACCTACTACTTTTTCTACCACCTCATCTTCCATTTTACCTTTCACTTCATCTACCATACTCCATTTTTCCCTATATATAGCCATCGTCTCCCTTACATTTAACATGCACCATTTTATATCCATTACTTTCCTTTCTTCTCCATATACACCATCTTAGAGTTAATTTTATGCATTGTATTTAATTCTTGCATGCCTCCTTCATGGAAGGCTTAGGTAGCCCTCCTGTATGGATGGTATAGGTTGCTACCAACATGAAAGGTTTTACCTCTTAACAGGACGACTAGATTTTCTCTATTTTTATGCATCTTTTGGTTGTATATTTATATTTTAGAATTTAATATTCAAGTTTTATGCAACGTTTATGAAGTTTGCAATTTATTGTGGTTTTGTTTTTAATTTCATCATGAGTTAAATTTTTATTTTTCTACGGTGATGACATAGCTTACTTATGACAGATTGAATTTTAACTTATTAATTATAGTTTGAATTTGTCCTTTATGATTGAGTTTTAATTATTGTTCTTAATGCTTTCTATTGATTGACCATGTTTTGAATGATTCCAATATGTATGTTGAGACTAAAAAGAGATGCATGTGAAAAGATCTTATAATTAAAACCATGACTTGCACATGAAATAGGAATATATTCATACGAGTTGCATAGTCTTACCGAGTTCCATAAATCTTAATGCATAATTAATTGCTTAAATTCATATAGAAATATATTGGATTAGCAATTAATTATAGAATTGCTTGACCTTGGAAGACTCTAGTAATTAAATGAGGAAAACTTGACTGTCAATTATATGAAATAAATTGAGCTAGAATATATAGGTGATTGAATCCAAAATTTGTTAAGTGAAATCTAACCCCTAGGGCTTTTTCTTGTGGTTGTTTTCATATCATTTATACTCATATTTGATTTCATACTTTCAATCACCAACTAATCGATCGACTAAATATAATTTAAACTATCAAATTTTTTATTTAGTGATCAATCCTCGTGGAAACAATACTCTACTCACTCTGTATTACTTGATTACGACAGTGTACACTTGTACTTTTTAATAGACCCTTTACACTCATAACAGTCATGATATAGGAGATATACTAACAGATGGATCATCTATTTGAGTTTGTTTTTTTGAATAAATATTAACATACTTTGCTTCAAAAATTACTAGCACCTAGTGAATGAAAAAGAAATGGATGTTAATATGTAGTATTACCTTCTATTCTTAACAATGTGATATTTGCCAGAGCAAATATACAACAGTTCATTGGGGAAACTGAAATGGTATAAAAATACTGATATTAAGTGCTTGCATTACAATATAGTACAACTATACACAGTGCAGTTTCACAGTTTTCCAAAAAACCTGCAGATTTTCAATCAAATTTGAAAATTCATAATTAATTCTAAGAAATTCCAAATTGACTGATTCTAAAGCGTAAGTAAAGCTCTTTAAGTGTGTTTTCATGGAAAAATACCTAAGTCTGGCCATTATAACCACATTATTCCTATAAAGTCTCCAAACATCCTCTTTTCCATATTGTATTCCAGAAACAAGGCACAACTTCAAAAATCCAAATCTTTTAGTATACAAGTCCAAAAATTATGTTCCACCTATCAATTTAAAGGTTTCCATCTCTACTTTAATCTTGTAAAGTTTCATAATATTTGGACTAAGTTTGGCTAATAAAATTCATTTCATAATAACACTGCCTCCAGAAATCAAATCAAACAACATTTTCCGTATACTTCTAAAAATTCCAAATTTGCATACAATCATCAAAAAATTATGAACACATGTATTCCTGCATAATTTTGCCTTTTAAATCGGATGGAACTATCACAATTACAAAATTCCAGCTCCTGCCTATGGTTCTGCACTTGACCAAAAATTAGGACCCTAGAAGGGAAGTTGGGTTTTCTTGATTTCTCTTGATTAACCACTTTCTTTTCACTTATAATCATGAGATTAACTACTTAAACACTTAATAAAAATTTTTCATGGAAAATTGGGCAGCATAACATTCTAAGGTTTCATCATCAAAAATTCAAAAAGAAGGCAAAATCAACAAACCAAATCACCAAACAACCAACAATTATCGATAATAATCAAGATACGCTAAGTTTCAAGGCTCACCTTAAATTTCTTTTCTTTCTTCCTTCAAAACCATGCAGCTCTCCTCTCTCTACTCTTGATTGTACTTGCTACAAGCCATGTTCATGAAGATATAGCGGTTAGAAGTGATCTTGCATGAACCAGAGGGCTTAAACACTAAGATTTCAGCCTACTTACCATGGATTTTCCTCTTGAGCTCTCTTCTTGCTTCTCTCTTCTTGCTCTAGTTTCATATTATTAGATATGATTAGTTTTAATGATGCCAAACATGAGCAAAAAGTTTGTATAATATACTTATCTTCTACATTGACTAACTACTATATTTAATATTGTGTATCTTGTAGATTAGTCATAAACCCGACGGTGAGTTGATGTTATTTTATAATGCCTCATATATAGAGAATGATCATCAAGAAGAAAATCAAGAGGCAAGGGATTGAAGAAAGAAGAAATTGTAAGATCTAATAGGAATACCAAGATTCAAGATTAGTCAAGCAAAGAAAGAAGAATATTGAAGATATTCAAGAAGACATATAATTGGGTTATGAAGAATAATAATCAATTCAAGAAGATATCTTATTGGGTTATGAAGAATGATCAAGTGGTAAAACAAGAAGAAAGAGATTAAGAAAGAAGAACTTGCAAGATTACATGAGAATATCAAGATCCAAGCTGTTAGAAGTGATATCGGAGGTTTCTATGGACAAACAGAAGTTGGAATGGGTCAATACAAACTTAAACTGATGTATACGGAAGTTATGGTACCTCTGGGGATGATTACTCAAGTAATCACTTGAGTAATATGGCACTGCCTCATTTTGTAGGTGATTACTTGAGTGGCTACTCGAGTAATTTGCAAAGTTATTTAAAGATTACTTGAGTGACCACTTGAGTAATGGCACTCTGTTTTCATGTGGTAGAATAGAGGTTTGGTATTTTGATGATATATCTCCAACCACTTGTTAGATTGAAATAAAATTAGTGCGATATGAAACTAGACTCCCAACATGAACTACGGACACCAAGATCACATTAAAAGGAAATCAGATGAGAGAGGTATGATCTGTTGAAGTTGACATATGAATCAGCGTCTTGAACTAGAACAAGGTTTGGTATTTTAGACATAACTCTCATAGTACATATCAGATTGAGACGAAACTAATGCCATAAGAAACTAGACTTAATGATATTTCCATGGATATATAATTTTCCATATTTCAAGTTATACACTAAGAGCCATACCTTCTGGAAGTTGATGCTTATGATTTAAGACTTTGTTTAAATGCAGAAGATATTCTTTGGATCATAACTTTTTGTACAAAATGAGTTTGGAGTTGATCCTTGTTATATTGGAACGTAGATGATAAGAGCTTTCCAATAATAGATAATTTGCTATGTTTCAAATCAAAATCAAGAATTCACTTGAAGGGTTTACTCGAGTAATATGTAAACTTATTCGAAACATTACTCGAGGGACCACTCGAGTAATGTGTAAGAAATTATTTCAGTAAGCTCTCTGTTAAGAATTGCATAGGATTACTTGAAGGGATCACTCGAGTAATCTGCAGAGTTATTTGAGACATTACTCGAGGGACCACTTGAGTAATCAGAGAAGAAATTATCTAGTAGCTCTCGGCCAAGAAATTCTAAGAGGCAAGCTTCACCCAAGAGGGGGTGAATTGGGTGATGTTATAAATTTTTCGCTTGATGTGGTGATATGAAAAATATAGTAGATAGAGTAGAGTTGAGAAGATTTGAACATAGAGAGTTATACTGGTTCGGCCTAACAACCAGGCCTACGTCCAGTCCTCAGAGATCAAGATCTACTGAGCTTTTCACTATATCTCCAAGATTCAATGGGCTCTCAGAACGCCACAAAACAACAATCGTCCTTAAACGGACTACGAGCAGAAATATTCTCTCAACAAGAAATTTCTCTCCCCCTTACGACAAGTCTTACGTGCAGAAAAACAACCTATGACTCTTCTCACTTGCTTATGTATACAAGACTTATGAGCAGCAACGTTCTCTCCTGCTTACACCACTGTAAGTCTTACGAGCAGCAACGTTCTCTTCTGCTTGTATCTTATAAGGCTTAAGAGTGGAAGACACAACAAGGAATTCTCTCAACGGCTTCTCTCGTAAGGAAAAACAACCCTCTCAAGGTCCCAATACCTTGAGATCAAATACACATAGAATTTTGAATTGTATGAAGACTTTCTTACAGAGCTAATGAATAAACACTGAAGATCAATGTGTATACTGAGGAAAATGATGAATAACAGAGACTTGGTATAAGCTTGTGAATTCTTGTGCTACGTTGTCGTTGTTTCTCTTTGAGTCTCTGTATATATATAGTTGCTCCAGTTTTTGCCCGTTTGGAAATTTGTGGAGCGGGACATTTGAAAGTATTGGCAGACACGTGCTTGTTTGAATAATCTGAGTGCGGTAGGTGCCAGCGTGTTTATAATCATCTTGTCTGCCGTTGTATCACTTTCCTCATGTGGTTCAATTCAAACGTTCATATTCCTGTATCATTCTTTTAAAACAATCAAAACAATGTTAAACAATGATAAAAAGTAATGATGATATGAATTAATAACAATAAACCATATTCGGAATGATCGTAGTGATACTTAGCATTTTCAGTGGACAAACAGGGCATCACTCGAGCATGAAAGTCTCACTTCGAGTGATCTCCTATTTTCCTTCATATACCTCTGTTATAGGGTTGTGCTTGCATAGATTATCAGAGCGACAAAATCTTCACTCGCGGGTGAAGAGGGGTCTCACTCGAGCACAAAACCTCTGCTCGAGTGATCTTGCAATATCCACAGGGAATGTCTTCTCGGGTCATCACTCGCACACCATTTTGACAAGAGTGAGAATTTGTACTCGCGAGTGATATGGACCCTCACTCGAGCACACTTACCTCTGCTCCAGTGAGACGCATATTCTCAAGGAATATGCTCTCAAAACCATCACTCGCATCAGGATTTCAGAGGGATAGAATTTTCACTCGCGAGTGATGTGGGCCCTCACTCTAGCACAAAGACTCCTGCTCGAGTGATAAGAATATTCTCAAGAATTATACCTTTTGAACAAGCACTCGCAACAAATCTGGAGAGGGATAGAATTTTCACTCGCAAGCATTGACGTGTCACTCGAGCATATATGGGTGTGCTCGAGCACACTTGCACTTCTCTGAACTTCATGACTCTCGGCAAGGTACTCGCAGTACCTTGCTCGAGCACAGAATGCTCATGCTCGAGCATTGATGTCTCTGCTCGAGTGAATGATGGAAGCATGCTATTACTTGCTCTCGGCCAAGCACTCGCAGACCCTCACTCGCATGTGTGCTCGAGTGAGAATGACTTCTCTGCTCGAGTGCATACCTTGTGCTCGAGTGATCTAGTGAATACAAAGGGAGAATGCCTCTCGGGTACACACTTCCTGGCTTTCTCTCGCACCTGCTCGAGCATAGAAGAGATCTATGCTCGAGTGCAAAATCCTTGCTCGAGCACTCCAGTGCAATTTCACAGCAGATATCAGCAAATCAACAAATATGCATTTGGTAACTTGGAAACTTTTCTTAACCTTCTAAAAACATGTTTTGCACATAATTGAATTATTGTTATCATCAAAACTTGGGATCTAACATTCTCCCCCTTTTTTATGATGACAAAACTCTTTGTGATGAAGATTTAAGAGAAATTGATTGAGAGTGAAAATTTTTGAAATTTCTTCAATGTTTCCAAATGCATATCAAGTTTAAGTTTCAAATTCAAGTTTTCCTGCAATGTTTCCTCTGGACACTTAACAGCCAAGGTAAGTATAGTATGAGGTATATAACTTAATAAGAACTTAATAACTGAAACATCATTGAAATTCTAAAGCTTGAACCATATCATTAACTTTGGAAAAACTTGAACAACATAACATAATAACTTGTAATTCAAAATGACATATATATCAAATCCTACCCAATACAGAAATCTACCCAAACACCCATATACACCCTACAGAAGCTCAGAAAACATCACACATCCTTCTCCCCCGTTTTGTCAACATCAGAAGGGGGGTCTGGAGGTGGAACAAAGGAAATCATAGCAGAGAGAGGGTCAATGGGCTGATCAGAAGGAGATGGTGGTTGTGGTACGGATGATGAGGGAGGTAGTGAAGGCGACCGATCAAATGTAACATCTACATTAGAATCTGGATCGGTGAAGAGCACATGAGTCTGTGGTCCTGAGGGAGGAGTGGTCTCAGGAGGCACCCCGGAAGATGAAGAGGGAAAATGGGAGTGCAGGAAAGTCTCCATATTGGTGATCCTCTGTGACATCTCATCCTGAGTTTTGAACATCAGTTCAAAATTAAGATTGGCCTTGTCTACCAGATTGATGACTTGTGCTTCCATCTTCTCCACAAGCTTCTCATATTCAGTGACTAACTCCTTCTTCAAACTTGATACAGCTTGATTAATTACCTCAGTCAGATGATTAGACAGAGAGGCATTGAGAAAGGAAGGAGGAGGAATAGGTCCTTGTGCAGATGATTGTGCCTCATCTCCTCTGGATGGAGTGGCTTCCCTCTTTGATGTGGCTTTGGTCCGACTCACCGGAAGATTGATACCCATGTGAGTTAACTGAGTCTTACCAAACCTTGAGATGAGAATCCTTTCTTTTCCTTCCAAATACCAAATTTTGTTTTTCATCAAGATGAAGGAAACAAGTTGAGGGTAAGGTATGGTTGTGGATCTTGTTGAAGAAAAATGAAACCTTCTCATCTCATTAAAAATGATCTCCCCTACATTCCTTTGTTGCCCAGCAACCAAAAAAGCCAAGAGATAGTAATCCTTTTGAGCAAAGTGGGTAAAGTTCTTGGATTTATTGACTATGCTCCGGGAATAAATGTAATGAAGGATTCTGTGATTATCAGGCATATCAATAGGCTTGAAAATGAGGGGGCCAATTGGGTCTTTTGGTCTCAAAATTTTAAAAGTTTCCTTGGCAGAGAAAGAGGGTGGATCAGTAGGAGGTGCAACATAACCAAGTAAATCATTTATGATTTTGGCAGAAATCATAATGAATTTCCCTCTAATGGTTGTAGATACAGCTTCTTCAATCAACTCACTGGATCTAGACATAATATTATGAGTTTTCATGTTGCAGTAGAAAGTTTTCACAATAGTGGGGGAATATGGCAAATGAATATTTAGCCAGGGAGCATAGTATTGAAGGTAAGGGTACAAGTCCAAATGACAGTTCTTTTTCAGATAATCCAGATCAACATATACTACTGGGCAGAAATGTCTATGTTTGAATTCATCATCATATACCTTCTGAGATAAAGCCTTAAGCTCTGCAACATTGAATCCCTCAGGAGGACTAGTGAGTTGATCATCCACTGGTGCTTGGGAGGCAGAAGGTGCTCCTGAAGCAGAAGCACTTGGGTGCTTATCTTGATGTGAACTTGAAACACCGGCTTGAGAAGCAATCTTCCCAACTATCTTGTCCAATTTGGATTTTTCTATTGCTTCCCTGAGTTGTCTACTGAATGTATCCCCAGAAGAAGAAGATGATTGGAGTTGTTCTGAATCCTTCTTCTTTCCCTTTCCTTGAACCTCTTTGGATTGAGACCGGGTGATTATTGGTTCCTTGAATACCACCCCCTTTGGTTTCTTTTGAGGAGGTTGGTCTTTCTTTGAAACTTGAGGCTTTGGATGAGGTTTCTTAGCCGGAGTCCTCTTTTTGGTTTTTGGTTTAGGAGGAGGTGAAGGTGAGGAAGAGATTTTGGGAGATGGAGGAGTAAGTTCAGGGGTTCCAGATTCACTGGCAGCAGAGTGAGTAGGAGAAGGAGAATGAGATTTTTGAGGAATAGAGGGTAGCTTTGTTCTTGCCATTGTAAAGAAAGTGGAAGATAAATAAAAACTCTTAGTTTTTGAAAGAAAGATAAGTGGAGATTAGGGCACAAGTGAGAAATGCAGAAGACAAAAATCACCTCTTATAGAAGATTGAAAGGTTGTAACGGCGATTTGAAGCAGAAAGATGTGATTGAATGATGAGAAAACGGTTGAAGGTGAAGAGTTGTGTCTTTCGAGTGAGAAAGCACTTCGAGTGAGAGGAGGAAGTGCGATGTTCTGAGCTCCCCAGTAACTGATATAAGTGACAGTGCTCGAGCATGAACCCTAGTGCTCGAGTGATGTTCATACTGTGCTCGAGTGTGTTCTAGCTGTGCTCGAGTGATATTCTGGAAAAATAAAGAAACAAGTAAAACGTACCTGGATTGTGAATTCCTTGATATATTTCTGTATCTTTGTACTTAAATCCTCCAAGATCATTTAAGTAACCATGATTTGGATAGCTTTTGCGAAGGACTTCCTTTTCTTCACTCGAGCAAGCATTCCTCACCTCAAGCATGTTCATACCATGCTCGAGTGAGAATTCCTCACTCGCGAGTGAGTTTAATTCTCATTGTTGTTTCTGATATATTCCCTTGGTATTCTTAACTCCTCTGTTAACCTCTGTTTATCTATCAAAGAACAGAGTATCCTAAATAGTGCTGTGCTCGAGAAGAGCTGCTTGTGCTCGAGTGACACAGCTCCTCACTCGAGCAGTACCTTCAGTGCTCGAGTGAGACTTCTGCAAAAACAAATTTTTGCCACTCCAATGCTAAAGTCAGTATGGTTATCATCAAAAGAAACATTTAATTAAACCTTTTAACAAAAAAAAAAAACTTACAACTCATTGGGATTAACCATTCCCAATTCTCTTCGAATATAGAGGAATTGCTCTTTTGCAATTGGTTTTGTGAAAATATCCGCAAGTTGAAGATAAGTTGGTATAAATTCCACTTTGACATCTTTCTTTTGAACATGATCCCGAATGAAATGATGTCGAATGTCTATATGCTTGGTTCTTGAATGTTGTACAGGATTTTTTGCCAAGCTTATCGTGCTAGTATTATCACAATAGATTGGGATTTCTTTTAAATAAATTCCCAAATCTTGAAGTTGTTGTTTCAACCATAGCACTTGAGAACAGCAGCTTGCTACAGCTATATATTCAGCTTCAGTCGAAGATAATGAAACTGTGTTCTGCTTCTTGCTGAACCATGACACTAGAGAACCTCCGAGAAATTGACATTGTCCACTGGTACTCTTTCTGTCAGTTTTATATCCACCGTGATCTGAATCTGAATATGCCATTAAATACTCGTTCCCTCTTTTTAGATACCAAAGTCCAAGCTCTGAAGTATCTCCTAGATATTTGAAAATTCTTTTTACTGTCTCTGCATGAGATACCTTAGGATTGGATTGATACCTTGCACACATTCCTACACTGAACTGAATATCTAGCCTGCTTACTGTGAGATAGAGTAATGAACCAATCATTCCTCTATACTTTGTGATGTTGAAGCTAGGTCCCTTTACATCAGCATCCAACAATGTTGTAGAACTCATTAGAGTATCAGCTCCGTTAGCATTATCTAGTCCATATTTCTTCAACAACTCTTTCAAATACTTTGTCTGAGATATAAATATGCCATTCTTCTTTTGTTTGATCTGAAGTCCAAGAAAGAAGTTCAATTCTCCCATCATGGACATTTCAAATTCTCCCTGCATAATCTTAGAGAACTCTTGACACATAGATTCGTTAGTAGCACCAAAAATAATATCATCAACATAAATTTGAACTATTAGAATATCATTTTTGTTATGTTTGATGAATAGAGTTGTATCAACTTTACCTCTGACAAAACCTTGATCAAGAAGAAATTTGCTTAGTCTTTCATACCAAGCTCTGGGTGCTTGTTTCAAACCATATAATGCTTTCTTAAGTTTGAAGACATAATCGGGTTTTGTTTCATCTTCAAAACCAGGAGGCTGTTCCACATATACTTCCTCCATAATATAACCATTTAGAAAAGCGCTTTTTACATCCATTTGATAAAGTTTAAAACTTTTGATGCAAGCAAAAGCTAAGAGTACTCGTATTGCTTCCAATCTTGCCACTGGAGCATATGTTTCCTCATAATCAATACCTTCTTCTTGATTATAGCCTTTGGCAACCAATCTTGCTTTATTTCTCACAATGATTGCTGATTCATCAAGTTTGTTTTTGAAAACCCATTTGGTCCCTATAACCGTATGATCTTTAGGTCGAGTAACCAAATCCCAAACTTGATTTCTTTGAAATTGATTTAGTTCTTCTTGCATAGCAATCACCCAATCATTGTCAGATAAAGCTTCTTCCATATTAGAAGGCTCAATTTCAGAAATAAAAGCTGAAAATGTTACCTCATTGAGGATTCTATTTCTGGTTTTGACACCTTCATGAATATCTCCTATAACTTGATCAATTGGATGATCCTTCATATGTCTCCATGCTTTAGGTTGAGCATGATCATCAACATCTTCTAAATTTTGAAAATCATTTGTTTCAAAATCATCCTGCTTTGAAATAGATTTGTTTTTCTTGATTGAATCCATTTCTTCTTCATCATTAAGTTTTGTCTGAGATTCAATTTCATCAAACACAACATGAATAGATTCTTCAATAGTACATGTTCTTTTATTGAAAACTCTATAAGCTTTACTTCTATTAGAATATCCTAGAAAAATACCTTCATCAGACTTTGAATCAAATTTACCTAAATTTTCCTTACCATTGTTGTGAATGAAACACTTACACCCGAAGATATGAAGATGAGCAATATTTGGCTTTCTTCCTTTGTAAAGTTCATATGGTGTCTTTCCAAGAGATTTGCGAATATATGCTCTGTTTGAAATATAGCATGCAGTACTCATTGCATCTGCCCAGAACACTTGTGACATCTCTTTTTCATTAAGTAATGCTCTTGCCATTTCTGTAAGCACCCTGTTCTTCCTTTCCACTACTCCATTTTGTTGAGGTGTTCTAGGGGCTGAAAAGTTGTGATCTATACCTTCATTTTTGCAGTAATCTTCAAACAGTTGATTATCAAATTCTCCTTCATGATCTGTTCTAATAGAGACAATAGAAATACCTTTCTCATTTTGAACCTTTTTGGCTAACATAATAAATTCAGCAAAAGTTTCATCTTTTGAGGCAATAAATATAGTCCATGCAAACCTTGTAAAATCATCAACAATTACTAACGTATATAAATTTCCTCCAAAACTTTTTACTCTTGCAGGTCCTACCAAATCCATATGAAGCAATTGTAAAGGTTTTGAAGTAGAAATTTCATATTTTGTTTTAAAAGAGGATTTAGTTTGTTTGCCTTTTTGACATGCTTCACAAATCATGTCGTCTTTGAATTTGAGTTTAGGAAGGCCTACAACTAAATCTTTTCTGATCAATTTGTCAAGTTGATTCATATTGACATGAGCCAACCGCTTATGCCATAACCAACTTTCCTCTGATCGACTAAGAAAACAATTTTCAGAAGAATTTGAATTTAAATCAATAGTATAACAATTACCGTCCCCTTGAGCTCGGATCTTTGCCTTGATAGTTTCTTTGTTTAGGAGTAGATCTTTCTTGCTTACTATCAAGCATTCTTTCGAGTCAAAAATCACCCAGTTATCTTTGTCAGTGCTTTGGCTTACGCTTAAGAGATTGTGGCATAACCCTTCAACATAATATACTTCGTTGATTTGAATGCCATCGATTCTTCCCACTTTACCAATTCCAGCAATACGTCCGGATTGATTTCCTCCAAATGTCACCTTTCCTCCTTCTCTAGTTTCAAACATGGTGAACTTATTTTTGTCACCAGTCATGTGTCTCGAACATCCACTATCAATATACCATTTGTTCGCTCATGATGCTTTGAGACATACCTAGAATAAGATGATCAGGTTTTAGGTACCCACACTTTCTTGGGTCCTTTGTGGTTAGTATTTGGAATATGTGTTCCTTTCGGAACCCATTTATAGGTTCCAACAACCTTTCCCTTTTTGAAATAACACGATGAAGTATAATGTCCTTTCTTATTACAAAAATTGCATGATACAAATGGATTCGATGTATGCACAGAATTCCTGATATATTTAAGATAGTCTCTACTACTCTTCTTATTCTTATTATGCATAGCATTATATCCAATTCCGGATTTATCAAAGGAAACTTTTTGAGAACTTAAGATAACCTTGAGAGTTTCACTTCCTTTAGTAAACTTTTCAACAATCTTTGTTAAGTCTTCTATTTTCTTATCTTTCTCTTTACACTTTTCATATGATGATATGACATTACTTTCTAATTCTTTTACTTTCTTCTTATAACTAACCATTTCTTTAGCAACTTTGATGAACTCTGTATGTAATGCATTATATTCAGATAACAATTCATTATAAGAGGGTTCAGAGTCACTTACCTCAGAGTCTGATTCTTCTTCCTTAGCTACCAAGCATAGATTTGCTACTTCGTCGTTGTCATTTTCTTCGTCTGACGAACTATCACCCCAAATAGATGATATATATGCTTTCTTTTTCTGCTTCTTTTTGTCTTTGTTTCTGAAGCATTCAGATTTGATGTGTCCTGGTTTCCCACATTCATAGCATACTATTTGTTGTTCTTTGTTTTCTTTCTTGCTTGGTCCACCTTGATAATTCTTGAAATTCCTTTGTCCTCTTCTGTAGAATTTCTTGAATTTTCTCACGATCATTCCCATTTCATCATCATTAGGAACATCTTCATTCTCGGAAGTTTCTTCTTCTTTAATAGCTTTAAATGCAACTCCCTTTTTCTTTTTATCATCGAATTCTTCAAGTTCCTTTTTGAATCTCAACTTACCTTTATATTCAGAAAGACTACCAAAGAGAGCAGCTACGGATCTCATAGACTCTCCTTTGGCTTCTTCGATGGCTGTCACCTTTGCTTCCCACTCTTTCGTAAGAATATTAAGAATCTTTCTTACCTGGGAATTTTGATGAAACGTCTTTCCAAGAGCAGATAATTGATTAACAAGATGAGTATACCTTAGTTCAAATTCTGATATACTTTCTCCAGATTTCATACGAAATAAATCATATTCTGTAATCAAAGTATTGATTCTATTTTCTTTGATTCCAGATGTACCTTTGTGAGCAATTTCAAGAGCATCCCACATATCTTTGGCAGTAGGTAGAGTACATATACGAAAATATTCTTTTTGACTAAGAGCACTCTGTATCATTAAAATGGCTTTATTATTTAATGTTACTAACCTCTTGTCATTCTCGTCAAACTCATCTGGGCTCTTTTTAACTGCTCTATCTTTGATTTTCTTTATTGGAACATAGTCACCATCTTGTATAACATTCCACAATCCGTACTCGTTGGCCATCACGAACACTCTGAATTTGGCTTTCCAGAACGAAAAATGTTCTCCAGCAAAGCCAGGAGGTCTAGTGATTGAAGCACCGTTTGGAAGGATAATTTCACCCATTGTTGCCATTTGTCGGATCCTTCTCAAGCTGTTAGGCTCTTCGGAGAAGACGAGGCTCTGATACCAAATGTAAGAGGCAAGCTTCACCCAAGAGGGGGGTGAATTGGGTGATGTTATAAATTTTTCGCTTGATGTGGTGATATGAAAAATATAGTAGATAGAGTAGAGTTGAGAAGATTTGAACACAGAGAGTTATACTGGTTCGGCCTAACAACCAGGCCTACGTCCAGTCCTCAGAGATCAAGATCTACTGAGCTTTTCACTATATCTCCAAGATTCAATGGGCTCTCAGAACGCCACAAAACAACAATCGTCCTTAAACGGACTACGAGCAGAAATATTCTCTCAACAAGAAATTTCTCTCCCCCTTACGACAAGTCTTACGTGCAGAAAAATAACCTATGACTCTTCTCACTTGCTTATGTATACAAGACTTATGAGCAGCAACGTTCTCTCCTGCTTACACCACTGTAAGTCTTACGAGCAGCAACGTTCTCTTCTGCTTGTATCTTATAAGGCTTAAGAGTGGAAGACACAACAAGGAATTCTCTCAACGGCTTCTCTCGTAAGGAAAAACAACCCTCTCAAGGTCCCAATACCTTGAGATCAAATACACATAGAATTTTGAATTGTATGAAGACTCTCTTACAGATCTAATGAATAAACACTGAAGATCAATGTGTATACTGAGGAAAATGATGAATAACAGAGACTTGGTATAAGCTTGTGAATTCTTGTGCTACGTTGTCGTTGTTTCTCTTTGAGTCTCTGTATATATATAGTTGCTCCAGTTTTTGCCCGTTTGGAAATTTATGGAGCGGGACATTTGAAAGTATTGGCAGACACGTGCTTGTTTGAATAATCTGAGTGCGGTAGGTGCCAGCGTGTTTATAATCATCTTGTCTGCCGTTGTATCACTTTCCTCATGTGGTTCAATTCAAACGTTCATATTCCTGTATCATTCTTTTAAAAAAATCAAAACAATGTTAAACAATGATAAAAAGTAATGATGATATGAATTAATAACAATAAACCATATTCGGAATGATCGTAATGATACTTAGCATTTTCAGTGGACAAACAGGGCATCACTCGAGCATGAAAGTCTCACTTCGAGTGATCTCCTATTTTCCTTCATATACCTCTGTTATCGGGTTGTGCTTGCATAGATTATCAGAGAGACAAAATCTTCACTCGCGGGTGAAGAGGGGTCTCACTCGAGCACAAAACCTCTGCTCGAGTGATCTTGCAATATCCACAGGGAATGTCTTCTCGGGTCATCACTCGCACACCATTTTGACAAGAGTGAGAATTTGTACTCGCGAGTGATATGGACCCTCACTCGAGCACACTTACCTCTGCTCGAGTGAGACGCATATTCTCAAGGAATATGCTCTCAAAACCATCACTCGCATCAGGATTTCAGAGGGATAGAATTTTCACTCGCGAGTGATGTGGGCCCTCACTCTAGCACAAAGACTCCTGCTCGAGTGAGAAGAATATTCTCAAGAATTATACCTTTTGAACAAGCACTCGCAACAAATCTGGAGAGGGATAGAATTTTCACTCGCAAGCATTGACGTGTCACTCGAGCATATATGGGTGTGCTCGAGCACACTTGCACTTCTCTGAACTTCATGACTCTCGGCAAGGTACTCGCAGTACCTTGCTCGAGCACAGAATGCTCATGCTCGAGCATTGATGTCTCTGCTCGAGTGAATGATGGAAGCATGCTATTACTTGCTCTCGGCCAAGCACTCACAGACCCTCACTCGCATGTGTGCTCGAGTGAGAATGACTTCTCTGCTCGAGTGCATACCTTGTGCTCGAGTGATCTAGTGAATACAAAGGGAGAATGCCTCTCGGGTACACACTTCCTGGCTTTCTCTCGCACCTGCTCGAGGATAGAAGAGATCTATGCTCGAGTGCAAAATCCTTGCTCAAGCACTCCAGTGCAATTTCACAGCAGATATCAGCAAATCAACAAATATGCATTTGGTAACTTGGAAACTTTTCTTAACCTTTTAAAAACATGTTTTGCACATAATTGAATTATTGTTATCATCAAAACTTGGGATCTAACAGAAATGAGTGACATTACTTGAGGGAACACTCGAGTAACATGAAATGAGAAGAAAGCATTACTCGAGGGATCACTCAAGTAATGAAGTTGGAAATGCTCTAGGCCTGAATTTTAATGTAATAACTCAAGGGATCACTCGAGTAATGACCAAGGCTTACTCGAGTGAGCACTCGAGTAATGCTTCCCAGGAAAACAAAACAACGTCCGAAAGATTCTGGAAATTAATGGAATGATCATATAACTCATTCCTCTTGCTTCTAATCACTCTCACACTATATTGTATTAGTGTTTAATGCATTTCTCCAAGAATGCAATGAAGAGATGATGTAAAGAGACAGAAGTTGACTTTATAGAAGTGGAGCATCCAACGTTCTAACGGCTAGTTTTTCAAATGTGAAGAACGGCCAAACGAAGTAATGGGACTCAATGGATAGATTGAAATACTCACAACGGGCATATCCTACTCAACTATAAATATAAGAGATTCAAGCAGACGACAACAATGAAGAACATTATAAGATTATGAATCATCCACTTCTACCCGAATACTCTCTGTTCTTATCTATTTTCTATATCATGTATATTTGAGAGAGTTATTTGTATTGTACTTCAATGAGCATTTTATCCACTCTGTAAGAAAGTTTGTAAACACTTGTATTTCTGAATTGATCACAAGGAAGAGGGACCTTGAGAGGGTTGATTTTATTATGGAAGAAGTTGTAGAGAGAATAGCTAGTAAGACTATCTGATCATAAGACTTACAAGGTGGAAACAGTAGAGAGCGCTGCTGCTCGTAAGACTTATTGAGGTATAAGCAGGAGAAAACGTTGCTGCTTGTAAGACTTGCACGAGTAAGTAGGAGAGGAAGATCTTCAGGATTGCTCTGCTCATAAGACTTGCTGTAAGGGGGAGTATTTCAGTGAGAGAATTGTAAAAGGTTTCACAAGTACCCAGCTAAACTTGTGGTCTATAAAGGCTTTTCTTGTGCCTGGATTAAACAAGAAGATAGGGGATTTGAAAATCTTAGGAGGAGCCTGGGGACTAGACGTAGTCATCACAAATTGTGTAACCCCCTTACCGCAGTTACATTCGGATATGAAATTTAAGTAAAATGAGACCAATAAAATGAAATCAACAATTTATAATCCTTCATCATATGATAGGGTATTTCCAAAAATCAGTTCAAAACATAATTACTCATGGTCTCACATTCACGTGCGGATATAACTACTTGAGAAATCAAATCACATAATAAATATCAGAATGTGGAAACTAATATCTCGGCAAACCCCGGGTTACTTACATACATATAATGGGTTTAAAGTTCCTAAAATGGGGATTAAATATCCAAAATCATCATTTACCTAACATATACAAATGGTAATCCCAAATCCCAACTAGATAACCAACATCCAAAATACAAAATGTCCCTAAAGCCCTAACCACTCCTGGTTGGACGCTTCCCCTTCGAGCCACTTGCCCTGTCTAAAAATGTTAGTCATTTGGAAAGAGTGAGATTCAAAAGAATCCCAGTAGTAACAAATTACTCATGCAATATATAAACGCAAGGCATGTAATGTATCATGTTCACCATCATTACCAACAATACAATGATCCATGGCTCACGCCACAGACGACAACACTCACGGCTGTATCACAATGCACTATGCCTGCTTTTTGCGGTAATCACAATGACAGCTTTCACTGCAAACACTATGCCCACTCACGTGGTAATCACTATGCCAGCAGCATCACAAAGCACAAGGTATGTTAATGCACAACATATCACAGGCACAATGCTCCACAATGCATAAAGCTCCATAAGGCACAATGCTCCACAATGTATCTCAATGCATCTCAAAGCAGTAGCAGCACACAATGCATGATAGGAAAATATACAATACATTTACATAAAGTAAAAGAGAGGAGTCACTATCTGTATCTTTCCTGACAATCTTTGGCACAATGGGCTCACGTGTCAGACAGATGTCAAATCCTATAACCAAAGTAGGGACAACTGATCAATCTCTTTTCCAAGTTTTTAATCTCATAATACTCTAAGTTGGTTATCATTTATGACTCTTTAGGTGACTATTAGAGGCCTAAACGTATGCCTAAAGGGTTGGAAGAAGCTACCCTGAAGACCCCTTTTCAGAAGGCAAAACACATATTTTAGACTGGATCACTCGAATGACGATGACCTCACTCGAGTGATGAATGACTCGTACTCGAGTGAGAACGATTCTCCCTCGTGAGTGTTTGACAGTGAGCAACTACAACACCAGAAAGTGCTCACATCACTCGAGCATGAAACTTTGCACTCGGGTGATGACCCCAAATATGCTCGAGTCCCTGAAAGTGCAACTCAACGAGTAACAACCCGAGAGCATATGCAACCATCAAAGGGACAGCTCACTCGAGCATACCCTCCAGTGCTCGGGTGAGGCGGCCGTGCTTACGAGTGTCAGAGCACACTCTTGAATAATGGCCAGCGAGTGATAGCCCGAGAGCAACCCTAACTCTGGATTCACACCATCACTCGAGCAAACCCTTGCTCACTCGAGTGATCATCAACCTTACTCACTGATACAGAAGTGCACTAGAGCCTCATTCATAGAACACAAGCAAAACTCGTAGCAGAAAAGGGAAAATACATATAACACTCGAGCATGATCTTCCTCTGCTCGACTGTTATGCATCAGAGACCAGAAACACAGAAAACAACATAAAATACCAGATGGTCAAATTCATACCCAATGATTCCCAAACTCTACCAAAAGCTCATACACACTTAGCACTGACTAGGGAACACATTCGTAACCTCTCAAACACCCCCAAAACCTTTTTTACCATAATTATACACTTAGGTCTCTATGACACAACCAATGTCCAAATTTCAATAAATTGATTTCCCACATTCCAAACTAAATCCATTACTCAAATATCTTCACAATGAACCACTCCCAACATTAATCACAATGAAATCCATACTTTCAACATTTACACAAACTCAAGGCTAAATTTCCAGATTTTCCCAAACTTATCCAAAAATCACAAACAATATGTCTGAATGCACTAAATGCCTACCTCTTCACTTTACCAAACCCAGAACCTTGATTCTCCCACTTTCAATTTCGAATCAACACTCAAATCACCACCTTTCAAGTTTCTAAAATCACCAAGTTGAAGCTCTCAATGAGATGCCTAACATTAGAGAAGAGGATTTGAGCATAGGAGGATTATTACTCACCAAGATTCAAGCTTTTCCTTTCATCTTTCTTGCTTTTGACCAGCGAAAATGGAAGAAGGAGAGAGAAAAAATGAGAAATGAAGAAAATGATGAGGATGATGTGATTTTTCTCTTCCCTTGCCCATACCAACCGAATAGGAGAGAGAGAATGAGGGAAAAAGTGGACTTTTGTCCCCTTATGACTTCATCTAATATCTCACACAATGCCACTTCTCACTATCCCCACACTTCCACTAAGAGCTTACATAAACATAAAACATAGGATTCCAACCCATGGCCAAAAGATCTCAACCCTTGATCTCTAAGCACCAATGAATATTCATAAGAAATTCATGTCATATTTCACTAAAAGTGTTTAATTACATTAATTACAATGAATCTCAAAGTCATTAGCCCTAATCACAAATCGGGATATTACAATTCTCCCCCTGTCAAATAAATTTCACCCTCAAAATTTACTACACCATTTGAGCCATAAACTCCGGATATTGCCTTCGCATACCTTCCTCTGCTTCCTAAGTTGCTTCCCGCTGGGTCATACCCTTCCAGATTACTTTCACATAAGGAATTCTTCGATATCTGAGCCGGCGTTCCTCTCGATCAATTACCCGCTCTGGCTCCACCGCAGACGTGAAGTTTTCTTGCAACTTCACATTCTCATACTCAACGATGTGAGATGGATCTGGATGGTACTTCTTCAATTGGGAAACATGAAACACATCATGAAGTCTGCTCAAGTTCGGGGGTAGGGCTACTCGGTATGCCACAGGCCCAATCACCTCAAGGATCTCAAAAGGACCTATATATCTTAGGTTCAACTTCTTTTGCTTGATTGCTCGCCCATTACCGGTGACAGGAGATACTCTCAGAAACACATGGTCACCAACCACAAACTCTAGAGGCCTTCTCCTCTTCTTCGCATAACCTTTCTGCCGACTCTGAGCTGCAAAAAGCCTCTTACGAATGATTTGAATTTGGGCTATGGTTTGATCGACTAGATCCGGCCCATATAGTTTTCCCTCAGACAATTCATTCCAGCCCAATGGCGATTGGCATTTTCTTCCATGCAACGCTTCATATGGCGCCATCTGAATGCTCACATGATAGCTATTGTTGTAGGCAAACTCAGCAAGTGGAAGAAAAAGATCCCAACTCCCTTTAAAGTCAAGAACACATGCCCGCAACATTTCCTCTAAGGTCTATTTAGTCTTCTCTGACTGTCCGTCTATCTGAGGATGATAGGCTGTACTGAATCTTAATTGAGTACCCAGTGCCTCATGCAATGCCCTCCATAATCTTGAAGTAAATCGGGGATCATGATTGGAAATGATATTCTTCAGTATGCCATGGAGCTTCACAATCTCACGAATATAAATCTCTGCTAGCTTGTCCGATGAGTAACTAGCATTGATCGGTAAGAAGTGCGCCGACTTTGTTAACCGGTCCATAATGACCCAGATCGCATCATAATTCCTGATCTTGGGCAATCCCACAACAAGATCCATGGTCACACTTTCCCATTTCCATTATGGAATTTCAGGACTTTGCAACAAACCAGGCGGCCTCTGGTGCTTGATCTTTACCTTCTGGCATGTGAGACACCTCGCCACATACTTCGTCACATCACTTTTCAATCCCGGCTACCAATACACATATTTCAAATTATGATACATTTTGGTCATATCTGCATGAAGAGTATACCGGCTCTTATGCGCCTCATCTAAGATTTTCTACCTCAAATCCGCCTTAACTGGAAAACAAATTCTCTTCTGATAACAAATCAATCCACTAGGTGACATATCATAGCCCTGAGCTTCTTCCTACTCTATTCTCGCTAGATTATGTTGTATCTAGCCATCTTACCTCTGAGCCTCTTCAATCTCAGCTCTCAAATCACTTTCCCCTTGGGAAACAGCATAGTTGGCACAGATGATCTGATTTGACAAATTCATATCTAAAAAATCAGCAATCAATTTGCCCTCTTGTATCATCATAGTAGCCACAAGCACAGTCTTTCGACTAAGAGCATCAGCGACTACATTTGCCTTACCCGGATGATATTTTATTTCCAGGTTGTAGTCCTTAAGCAACTCCATCCAACGCCGTTGTCTCATATTCAATTCTTTCTGATCATACAGATACTTGAGACTTTTATGGTCGCAGTACAGTTCCACAATCACACCATACAGGTAATGACGCCAAATTTTCAAAGCAAACACAATGGCCGCAAGCTCTAGATCATAAGTGGGATAATTCAATTCTTGAGGTCTGAGCTGTCGAGAGGCGTAGGCTACCACACATCCCTGCTGCATAAGGACACAACCTAATCCCTGCCTACTAGCATCAGAATACACAACATATGTCAAACTGGGATCGGGCAAAATCAACACAGGTGCCGTAGTCAACCTCAGTTTCAGCTCCACTAAGCAATTTTCACAATGTTCATCCCACACAAACGGATGATCTTTTCTCATGAGCTTGGTCATCGGTAAGGCAATACGGGAGAAATTCTGAATGAATCTCTGATAATAGCCAGCAAGACCCAGAAAACTGCGTACCTCTGCAACAGTTTCTGGCCTTTTCCAATCCAGTACTGCTTCCACTTTACCAGGATCCATATAGAACCCTTCTCGCAAGATAACGTGGCCTAAGAACTTCACTTCTGATAGCCAAAACTTGCACTTACTTAATTTAGCATAGAGTTACTTCTCACGCAATATATTCAACACAATTCTCAAATGATGCTCATGCTCTTCTCTACTCTTAGAGTATATCAAAATATCATTGATAAATACCACAACGAATTGATCTAGGTATTACTGAAAAGTATGGTTCATGTAATCCATGAAAACCACAAGTGCATTGGTTAACCCAAATAGCATCACTAAGAATTCATAATGACCATACCTAGTCCGAAAAGCAGTTTTCGAAACATCTTCCGCTTTCACTCGCAGCTGATGATACCCTGATCTTAGAGCAATCTTTGAAAATGCACACGAACCGGATAGTTGATCTAACAGGTCATCAATTCTAATGAGAGGGTACTTGTTCTTGACGGTAATCTTATTCAACTCTCTATAATCGATGCACAAACGAAGACTCCCATCTTTCTGTTTCACAAACAAAACTGAAGCACCCCAAGGCGACACACTGGGTCTAATAAACCCTTTCTCAAGCAAATCTTCAATCTACTTCTTCAATTCTGCCATCTCATTTGGGGCCATACGATATGGGGCTTTGGATATAGAACTCGCTCCAGGCACAATGTCAATCAGAAACTGAACTTCCCTCTCAATAGGTAATCCACTTAAGTCATCCAGAAAAACCTCAAGAAATTCATTCATTATGGGTATACTACTCAACGACTCACTGGTTTCTCCTTGTATAGAAAAGAAAACCACATATCCCTGACAACCCTTTTGCAAATATTTCTCAGCCTTAGCTGTCGAAAGGAAACTTAGTTCGACATTCTTGCCCTCAATGCTATAAGAAACAGGATACACTATCCTTTTGTTCCCATAATCTAATAACATATTAAGCTCTCAACCAATCAAAACCTAAAATGACTTCCAATTGGCACAACAGTAAACAAATCAAATCTACCACAGATTCACGACCCTCTATGGTTACAACACAATTCAAACAGGCTTCTGTAGTTACCGCTTTCACACCCATTGGTGTTGACACAATCAGATCGAATGGTAACTTATACAAATTCATACCCAGACGCTTCACACAATCATATACAATAAAGGAGTGACTTGCACCCGAGTCAAACAAAGCTTCTAATACAAATCCATTGAGAAGAACTATACCTTGTATTAGCTCTGGAGACTTCCGGGCTTCCTCGTGAGTCATAGCAAATACTCGGCCCTAAGCTTTCGGCCTCTGCTCTATTCGTGGCTTTCTACACTCAATAGATGTATGCCCCACTTGCTTGCAATTAAAACAAATCACCCGACTATCACATGTCTTGCATGATGTGGCTTGTTGCAACGAGGACAGGTCTATACCATAGGAGCTCTCTGCTGATCGCGTCTCTCGAACTGATAGGGCTTCTTACTACCACCTCTTAATGAAGAGGATGATCCTGAGCCCTTCCGCTTCTAAGAAGCACTCACTGCCCTTACTGGGCTCACTATGACCACCAACAGTCTTAGCCGGATATAGCTCTCTCAGATTGCTCTTTGTGATCTGACATTTTTCACCAGCCTTGTTGAACTTGTAAAACTGACGGGTGGCTATTCTTTTTCTCATATCACGCCTCAAACCCTGTATAAGCAAGTTTGAGCTCAACTCCTCGTCCACCTTCTGAAGATAAGAGGAATATCAGGACAACCTGGTGAATTGGGACAAATACTTATCAAATGTCTCTATGTCCCCTTGCTTGATATTCAGAAACTTGGTCTCCTTCTCAAGCCTCACCGACTTGGGAAAGTATTTCTCATTAAAGTGTTGTTGAAACATCTCCCAGGACAATGGTATATTCTTGCTCTTCAAAGACAAAGCAATGTTCTGCCACCAGTGATCTGCATCTCCCTCGAGCTTGTATGCTGCCAACTTGGCTTTCACTTTTGAGGGATACTCTAGGACTTCAAATATTTTCTCAAGAAGGTTTAACCAATCTTCAGCCGCTTGAGGATCAAATCTACCTTTGAATGCCGGAGGTAGGTGCTTACATAATCTAGAGACCCAAAACTGGAGATTTCTTTCCTCCCTAACTGGCACACCATGGGATTCTTGGTTCGGAACAGCATGAGGAGGAGATTCTAACGGTCTTACCGACCCTTCAGCAGTCTCTTCCTAGGTTTCCTCTCGAGTCTCTTCATGAGTAGACTGACCCCGGCCCTCATTATTCTTTGCTTTCTCAGCTCTGAGCCCCTTTCTAAGCTCAGCTATCATATCCCGCTGATCTCTTATCAGACCCATTAACTCTTGCATCCGGTCCGGTGGATTCTCATTGACAACCTCCACCTCAGGATTTTCTTGTTGTACTCTAGGGCGACCTTTCATCTTTTTCATTCTATAAAGAACTCACCTCATTAATCCGACAATTATGATATTCACATAATTTCCGCAAAGAACATATATCCACATAACCAGATAGATATATGTATACGACGGTTATTCACAATGATTTTCTATTACTAGGACCATACTATAGGAGCTATCCTAGAAAACTCTACCCTTGCCAGGAACTACTGTAACATCCTGGATTTTAATCAAGGATTAATAACTTCAAATGATGTAATTAATGTTAATTAAGCATATTTGAAGTATATGTTGTGCAATGTGAAATGAAGGCAATTATTCATAATTTAATGAGTATTGTACTAATCAGGGGTAAAACGGTAAATTTACCGACTGACTGGTCGGATATTGGAGAGGAAACTCTTTAGTAATCTTAATCAATGGTTGAGATTGAAAGAACATGAGGTGGAATTTGATACATGCAAGCTTATGTGAAATCATTATGGGAGGAATGAGATGATGACAAGTGTCCAAATGAGAGCCATTGGATGAGTCAACATTTTCAAACTCTTTCTCTCTCCCTCTTAGTCGGCCAAGTGTATGGGAAGAAGGAAGGAATGATCATCATCTTCACCTACTCATTTCTCTCTCCATTTCCTCCATTTCCGGCGAGCAAGCGAGAAAGAGGAAGGAAGGGTTTGAAATTTGTGAAGGTAAATGACTTCACAAGCTTAAACACTTCTCATTAATATTGTGCAAATGATCAAGAGTTCTCTTTCTATGTTTTCAGACTTGTGATTGGTGGTGTGTGGAAACTTGAGGAAATTTGAAAGTGGAGGAATCCAAGTTCTGAATTCAGCAAGTGTAAGAGGTGAGTGTTTGATGAAGTTTGATACAAATGTTATTACATTTGGTATAGTTTAGAGAATTCTGAAAATTGACCTAATTATGATGTTGAGTGAAGGGTAGGCTTTGATTAGTGGGTCACTGTTCATTTGGTCAGTTTTGACATTTGGGAGTGATTAGAAATTGATGGGAAGTTGAATAAGGGAAATGTGTTGAGTTGTGGTTTTGGTGGATTTATTATTTAGAGTGAGAATGTGTTGAATGGTTTGAATTTGGGTTGTTTTTGGTTGCCAATGGGTTCTTTGTGTTGAAATAAGTGATAATGGGCTTTGACACAAGTTTAAGAACTATTGGAGTTCATTTGGTGGATTTTGGAGAAGTTTACCAGTTGCTGCGATCTGGTTTCTGAGGTGATTTCTCGAGTGAGGGAAGAACTCACTCGAGCACTGGATGAACGTGCTCGAGTGAGCATGTTTGTGCTCGAGTGAGGGTGCATAAATGCACTGGGGGTGAGCGTTTCAGGTGTTCACTCGCGGGTGAATGCCAAGAGTGCGCCTGGCACTCGCGAGCACTGGGGTCGTGCTCGAGTGAGCCCTCCGTGCTCGAGTGCGCTTGTGGTTGGAGAGTCGGGAGTGCTCTCGGGTTGTCACTCGCAGGGCCTCACTTCCGTGGTGCTCGAGTGCTGGCGAGGTCTCTGCTCGAGCACAGCCTCTTGTGCTCGAGTGAGAGTGTAGGTTGGTCGCGGGAGTTGCTCTCGGGCAAGCACTTCCTGCATCTCACTCGCATGTTCTCGAGTGAAAATGGGAGTTGTGCTCGAGCACGGCCTTCTGTGCTCGAGTGAGGGGTGCGAGTGAGGGGTCCAAAAATCAGAGTTTAGCTTTCCAAAGAGGGATCTTTGGGGATAGTTATCCCAACCCTTTAGGTATATGAATAGGCATTTAATGGCCATCTAAAGAGTCCAAATGAATACCAACTTAGAGTGTTATTGAAGTAAGAACTTGGAAAAGGAAATTAACCAAATGTCCCTATTTTGATTATAGGATTTGACATCTGCTATCCGCGTGAGCCCACTGTGCCCAGAGACATCAGGAAGGGATCAGGTAGTGACTTTTCTTTCGTACCATATGTGATGCATTGTATGTGCGTAGTATCATTGATTTGTGATAAGTTCGTATGTTGCGACTTATGTGGATATGTGTTAGCACCGTCAGTCCAATAGTCCCTGAGTAGCTAACAACGGTTCGGGTGAAGGTCGTATGCCTTCCCGGCGGAGAAAGGGGATGAGGATGAGGTGTGAGATATGTGTATATGTGGGCCGAAAGGCTATTTGTGAGGCCGACGGGCCATTTGTGAAAGCCGGTTAGCTGTATGAGCTATAAGGTGAGGCCGACGGGCCATTTGTGAAAGCCGGTTAGCTGTATGAGCTATAAGGCTATATGTATGCACTGCCACGCCAATAGTCCCTGAGTAGCTAGCAACGGTTCGGGTTAGGACGGTGTGCCTTCCCGGCGGAGAAAGGGGATGAGGGTGGAGTGTGATATGTGCTGCTGCTGCTGTATGATGATTTGCTTACATGCTGTGTGCTTATATGTGGTATAAATGTTTAGTTACTACTGGGATTCTTTTGAATCTCATTCTTTCCTTTGAACTAACCTTTCAGACAGGGCGAGTGGCTCTAAGGAGAAGCGAGCGACCCGGAGCGGTTAGAGCTTCCTAGGGACATTAGTATGGTTTTGTTGGTTAATCATTTTGGATAGGGATTTTTGTATTACATTTTGAGATATAAATAGTTTAAGTACTTGGTTCTGTAATCCCCTAATCAGGATTTGAAACTCCATGAATGTATAGATGAACCCGGGGGTTGCCGGGGTTTAAATTACGAACTCTGATATGTATGGATGTAAGTTAACTGCACAGGTGATTATATTCGGTAATTGAAAACGAGACCGAGATAGGAAAGAAGTTTTGAAAATCTTGTAAGGTCCTACTGCTTGGTAGGTGATTTAATAAGTTTTAAACTATCCAGCGGTCTCAAACCTCTTTTATTACATTTTATCGAATTATAATTACGTTAAATAAGGCAGGGGGTTACATTTTGGTATCAGAGCTGTAGTTCCTGGCAAGGGTAGAGGTTGCTAGGATAGATCCCTTAGTTGACTTAGGGATAGAAGGTTATTTGTGAATGATCGTTGTGTGTGCACATATATGTTTAAATGATTTGGATACATATAAGTTTTGTGACTATATGTGCATCCTGTCTCTGCTGGATTAATGGGGTAAGCTATTTGTAGAATGAAGAAGACTAGAGGACGCCCCAAAATTCCGCGTGTGGACCCTGTGGTGGAGGTTGATAATGAAAATCCACCAGATCCAATGCATGAGCTAATGGGTCTAATCAAGGATTAGCGGGATATGATAACTGAGCTGAGAGACGAGCTCAGAGCAGAGAAGGCAAAGAACAAGGAGGTTCCGGTTCAGTCTACACCGGAGGAAACTCAAGAGAGAACCCAACATGAGGACACTGCTGAGGGATCAGCACGGCCATCAGAATCCCCATCTTGTGCTATTCTGAATCAAGAGTCTTATGGGGGACCAGCCAAAGAGGATAGAGATCTTCAGTTCTGGGTTACAAGATTCTGCAAACATTTGCCTCCGGCGTTCAGAGGAAGGTTTGATCCTCAAGTGGCAGAAGATTGGCTGAATCGTTTGGAAAAGATATTTGAAGTCCTCGGGTGTCCGGATGAAGTGAAGCCACGGTTGGCGGTCAACAAACTTGAGGGTGATGCGGATCGTTGGTGGCGGAATATCGCCCTAACATTGAAGAGCGGAAATGTGCCGCTAACTTGGGAATTGTTCTTACAAGAATTCAACGAGAAGTACTTCCCGAAATCAGTTCGGCTTGAAAAGGAGACAGAATTCCTTAACATCAGGCAAGGGGACACGGAGAGCTTTGATGACTACTTGTCCCGATTCATCCGCTTGTCCCGGTATTCCTCCTATCTCCGGTACAAGGATGACGGAGAATGGAGCTCAGACATGCTCATTCGTTGTTTGAGGTGAGAGTTGCGGAAGCGGTTGGTTACTCACCGATTCAAGAAGTTTAATAAGGCTGTGGAGCAATGTCGAATCACAGAGAACAACCTAAGAGAAGTGTGTCCTGGTAGAGCTACTGGTCACCGCAATGAACCTAGCAAGGGTAATGTATCCCAGAAGCGGAAAGGCCAAGGATCATCTTCATTTAAGGGCAGTGATAAGAAGCCCTATCAGCCCAGAGATCGTGAACCTCAAAGAGTTGTGATTGAGGAGAAATGTCGTCGTTGCAACAAATCACATTATGGCCAGAATTGTCGAGGAGAAATGATCTGTTTTAACTGCAAGCAGCCAGGACATTTTTCTAGAGATTGTCCACGACCACGACCTGAGCAGAGGCCAAAGACACAGGGCCGAGTGTTCGCTATGACCCACGAGGAAGCTCGTAAATCTCCCGAGTTGATACAAGGTAAAATCTCTATTAACGGTCATCTGTTACAAGCATTGTTCGACTCAGGTGCAAGTCACTCCTTCATTGCTTATGATTGCGTGAAGCGCCTGGGATTGCATGTATATAAGTTACCATTTGATTTGGTAGTGTCAACCCCGATGGGTGTTAAGGCCTTAACCACAGAAGTTTGTTTGAGTTGTGTCGTAACTGTGGAAGGACACCAATCTGTGGTAGATTTGATATGTTTGCCTCTTTACCAATTGGAAGTCATTTTAGGTTTTGATTGGTTAACGGCAAATAATGTATTACTTGATTGTGGAAACAAGAGGATAGTATATCCTGCTTTTCAGAGGAGTGAAATTGTGGATGTTAGCATGAACTTTCTTTCAGCAGCTAAAGCTGAAAGGTATCTTGAAAAAGGTTGCCAGGGGTATGTAGTATTTTTCTTAGTGCAAGGGGAAACCGATGAAACGTTGAGTAATATACCCATGGTAAATGAATTTCCGGAGGTGTTTCCGGATGACCTTAAGGGATTGCCTCCTGAAAGGGAAGTTCAGTTCCCAATTGACATCGTGCCTGGAGCAGGTTCTATATCTAAGGCCCTATATCGAATGGCCCCAAACGAAATGACAGAACTAAAGAAACAAATAGAAGACTTGCTTGAGAAAGGGTTCATTAGACCCAGCGTGTCGCCTTGGGGAGCTCCAGTGTTGTTTGTTAAGAAGAAGGATGGGAGTCTTCGATTGTACATTGACTACAGAGAGTTGAACAAAGTTACTATCAAGAACAAGTACCCACTTCCCCGAATTGATGACCTTTTAGATCAGATATCTGGATCGTGTGTGTTTTCAAAGATTGATCTAAGGTCAGGGTATCATCAGCTGCGAGTGAAAGCAGAAGATGTTCCAAAAACTGCTTTCAGGACCCGGTATGGTCATTATGAGTTTCTGGTGATGCCATTTGGGCTAACCAATGCACCTGCGGTTTTCATGGATTACATGAACCGTATCTTTCGACAATATCTGGATCAGTTTGTTGTTGTGTTTATCGATGACATTCTGATATATTCCAAGAGTATGGAAGAGCATGAGCATCATCTGAGAATTGTAATGAATATTTTGCGTGAGAAGCAACTATATGCTAAGTTGAGCAAGTGCGAGTTTTGGCTATCGGAAGTGAGATTCCTGGGCCATGTTATCTCGCAAGAAGGGGTCTCTGTGGATCCCAGTAAGGTGGAAGCGGTACTGAACTGGAAGAGGCCAGAATCTGTGGCGGATATACGCAGTTTTCTGGGTCTTGCTGGTTACTATCAGAGATTCATCCAGAATTTCTCCCGTATTGCGTTGCCAATGACCAAGCTCATGAGAAAGGATCAGCCGTTTGTGTGGGATGAGAAATGTGAAAATTGTTTTGTTTAGCTGAAGGAGAGGTTGACGTCGGCACCTGTGTTGATTTTACCCGATCCCAGGGTGACATATGTTGTGTACTCTGATGCCAGTGGGCAGGGATTAGGGTGTGTCCTTATGCAGCAGGGATGTGTGGTGGCCTACGCCTCTCGACAGCTCAGACCCCATGAATTGAACTATCCCACCCATGATCTGGAGCTTGCGGCCATTGTGTTTGCTTTGAAGATTTGGCGTCATTACCTGTATGGTGTGACTGTGGAACTGTACTGCGACCACAAGAGTCTCAAATACTTGTATGATCAAAAAGAACTGAATATGAGACAGCGTCGCTGGATGGAATTACTCAAAGACTACGACCTGGAAATAAAATATCATCCGGGTAAAGCCAATGTAGTCGCTGATGCTCTTAGTCGGAAGACTGTACTAGTTGCAGCTATGATGATACGAGAGAAGGAACTGATTGAAGATTTTCGTGATTTGAATTTGACAAACCAGATCATCTGTGCCAACTACACTGTTGCCCAGGAGGAAAATGATCTAATAGCTGAGATTGAAGAAGCTCAGAGGCAAGATGACTGGATACAGCGCAATCTAACTCGGATTGAACGGGGAGAAGTCCTAGGTTATGATCGGTCACCTAGAGGATTGGTTCGCTATCAGAACAGAGTCTGCGTTCCACTTAAGGCGGAGTTGAGACAGAAAATTCTGGATGAGGCACACAAGAGCGGATACACTCTTCATCCTGGTATGACCAAGATGTACCATAACTTGAAATCTGTGTACTGGTGGCCGGGTTTGAAGAGTGATGTGGAAAAATACGTGGCGAGATGCCTCACTTGTCAGAAAGTGAAGATTGAGCACCAGAGACCACCTGGTTTACTCCAGAGTCCTGAGGTTCCAGAATGGAAATGGGAAAGCGTAACCATGGATTTGGTGATGGGATTGCCCAAGATCAGGAACTATGATGCGATTTGGGTAATTGTGGATCGGCTAACGAAGTCAGCCCACTTCATACCAATCAATGCTGGTTATTCTCCTGATAAACTAGCAGAGATTTACATCAATGAGATTGTGAAACTCCATGGTGTTCCGAAAAACATCATTTCTGATCGAGATCCTCGATTTACTTCGAGATTCTGGAAAGCACTGCATAAAGCTTTGGGAACTCAATTGAGGTTCAGTACGGCTTATCATCCACAGACGGATGGACAGTCAGAGAGAACAATCCAGATGCTGGAAGATATGTTACGAGCGTGTGTGCTTGACTTTAAAGGAAGTTGGGATCGCTTTCTTCCACTTGCGGAATTTGCCTACAACAATAACTATCATGCGAGCATTCAGATGGCTCCATATGAAGCGTTGTACGGAAGGAGGTGCCAATCGCCTTTGTGCTGGAATGAGCTATCTGAAAGGAAGCTTTATGGACCAGATTTGGTTGATCAAACCTCAGCACAGATTCAGATTATTCGTAAGAGGTTGCTTACAGCGCAGAGTCGACAGAAAAGCTACGCTGATAAGAGGAGACGGCCTCTAGAGTTTGAGGTCGGAGATCATATTTTTCTAAGAGTATCTCCTGTTACGGGCATTGGGCGAGCTATCAAGAGGAAGAAGCTGAGCCCGAGGTATATAGGTCCTTTTGGGATCCTTGAGAGGATTGGGCCTGTTGCATACCGAGTAGCCCTACCTCCAAGCTTGAGTAGGCTCCATGACGTATTCCACGTTTCTCAATTGAAGAAGTACCAACCGGATCCGTCTCACATTATTGAGTATGAGAATGTTGAGCTTCAAGACAATTTCACATATGCAGTGGAGCCAGAGCAGGTCATTGACCGAGAGGAGCGACGGCTCAGATACCGAAGCATTCCATATGTGAAGGTGATCTGGAAGGGAATGACTCTGAGAGAAGCAACTTCGGAAGCGGAGGAAGATATGCGAAGAAGATATCCGGAGTTTATGGCTCAAGTAGTGTAACAATTTCGAGGACGAAATTAAATTTTCGGGGGGAGAATTGTAACATCCTGGATTTTAATCAAGGATTAATAACTTCAAATGATGTAATTAATGTTAATTAAGCATATTTGAAGTATATGTTGTGCAATGTGAAATGAAGGCAATTATTCATAATTTAATGAGTATTGTACTAATCAGGGGTAGAACGGTAAATTTACCGACTGACTGGTCGGATATTGGAGAGGAAACTCTTTAGTAATCTTAATCAATGGTTGAGATTGAAAGAACATGAGGTGGAATTTGATACATGCAAGCTTATGTGAAATCATTGTGGGAGGAATGAGATGATGACAAGTGTCCAAATGAGAGCCATTGGATGAGTCAACATTTTCAAACTCTTTCTCTCTCCCTCTTAGTCGGCCAAGTGTATGGGAAGAAGGAAGGAATGATCATCATCTTCACCTACTCATTTCTCTCTCCATTTCCTCCATTTCCGGCGAGCAAGCGAGAAAGAGGAAGGAAGGGTTTGAAATTTGTGAAGGTAAATGACTTCACAAGCTTAAACACTTCTCATTAATATTGTGCAAATGATCAAGAGTTCTCTTTCTATGTTTTCAGACTTGTGATTGGTGGTGTGTGGAAACTTGAGGAAATTTGAAAGTAGAGGAATCCAAGTTCTGAATTCAGCAAGTGTAAGAGGTGAGTGTTTGATGAAGTTTGATACAAATGTTATTACATTTGGTATAGTTTAGAGAATTCTGAAAATTGACCTAATTATGATGTTGAGTGAAGGGTAGGCTTTGATTAGTGGGTCACTGTTCATTTGGTCAGTTTTGACATTTGGGAGTGATTAGAAATTGATGGGAAGTTGAATAAGGGAAATGTGTTGAGTTGTGGTTTTGGTGGATTTATGATTTAGAGTGAGAATGTGTTGAATGGTTTGAATTTGGGTTGTTTTTGGTTGCCAATGGGTTCTTTGTGTTGAAATAAGTGATAATGGGCTTTGACACAAGTTTAAGAACCATTGGAGTTCATTTGGTGGATTTTGGAGAAGTTTACCAGTTGCTGCGATCTGGTTTCTGAGGTGATTTCTCGAGTGAGGGAAGAACTCACTCGAGCACTGGATGAACGTGCTCGAGTGAGCATGTTTGTGCTCGAGTGAGGGTGCATAAATGCACTGGGGGTGAGCGTTTCAGGTGTTCACTCGCGGGTGAATGCCAAGAGTGCGCCTGGCACTCGCGAGCACTGGGGTCGTGCTCGAGTGAGCCCTCCGTGCTCGAGTGCGCTTGTGGTTGGAGAGTCGGGAGTGCTCTCGGGTTGTCACTCGCAGGGCCTCACTTCCGTGGTGCTCGAGTGCTGGCGAGGTCTCTGCTCGAGCACAGCCTCTTGTGCTCGAGTGAGAGTGTAGGTTGGTCGCGGGAGTTGCTCTCGGGCAAGCACTTCCTACATCTCACTCGCATGTTCTCGAGTGAAAATGGGAGTTGTGCTCGAGCACGGCCTTCTGTGCTCGAGTGAGGGGTGCGAGTGAGGGGTCCAAAAATCAGAGTTTAGCTTTCCAAAGAGGGATCTTTGGGGATAGTTATCCCAACCCTTTAGGTATATGAATAGGCATTTAATGGCCATCTAAAGAGTCCAAATGAATACCAACTTAGAGTGTTATTGAAGTAAGAACTTGGAAAAGGAAATTAACCAAATGTCCCTATTTTGATTATAGGATTTGACATCTGCTATCCGCGTGAGCCCACTGTGCCCAGAGACATCAGGAAGGGATCAGGTAGTGACTTTTCTTTCGTACCATATGTGATGCATTGTATGTGCGTAGTATCATTGATTTGTGATAAGTTCGTATGTTGCGACTTATGTGGATATGTGTTAGCACCGTCAGTCCAATAGTCCCTGAGTAGCTAACAACGGTTCGGGTGAAGGTCGTATGCCTTCCCGGCGGAGAAAGGGGATGAGGATGAGGTGTGAGATATGTGTATATGTGGGCCGAAAGGCTATTTGTGAGGCCGACGGGCCATTTGTGAAAGCCGGTTAGCTGTATGAGCTATAAGGTGAGGCCGACGGGCCATTTGTGAAAGCCGGTTAGCTGTATGAGCTATAAGGCTATATGTATGCACTGCCACGCCAATAGTCCCTGAGTAGCTAGCAACGGTTCGGGTTAGGACGGTGTGCCTTCCCGGCGGAGAAAGGGGATGAGGGTGGAGTGTGATATGTGCTGCTGCTGCTGTATGATGATTTGCTTACATGCTGTGTGCTTATATGTGGTATAAATGTTTAGTTACTACTGGGATTCTTTTGAATCTCATTCTTTCCTTTGAACTAACCTTTCAGACAGGGCGAGTGGCTCTAAGGAGAAGCGAGCGACCCGGAGCGGTTAGAGCTTCCTAGGGACATTAGTATGGTTTTGTTGGTTAATCATTTTGGATAGGGATTTTTGTATTACATTTTGAGATATAAATAGTTTAAGTACTTGGTTCTGTAATCCCCTAATCAGGATTTGAAACTCCATGAATGTATAGATGAACCCGGGGGTTGCCGGGGTTTAAATTACGAACTCTGATATGTATGGATGTAAGTTAACTGCACAGGTGATTATATTCGGTAATTGAAAACGAGACCGAGATAGGAAAGAAGTTTTGAAAATCTTGTAAGGTCCTACTGCTTGGTAGGTGATTTAATAAGTTTTGAACTATCCAGCGGTCTCAAACCTCTTTTATTACATTTTATCGAATTATAATTACGTTAAATAAGGCAGGGGGTTACAACTACGGCTCTGATACCAAAAATGTAACCCCCTCACCGCAATTACATACGGATATGAAATTTAAGTGAAATAGAGACCAATAAAATGAAATCAACAATTTATAATCCCTCATCACAAGATGGGGGTATTTCCAAAAATCAGTTCAAAACATAATTGCTTGTGGTCTCACATTCACGTATGGATATAACTAGAGAAATCAAATCACATAATAAATATCAGAGTGCAGAAACTAATATCCCGGCAAACCCCGGGTTACTTACATACATATAATGGGTTTAAAGTTCCCAAAATGGGAATCACATATCCAAAATCTTTATTCACCTGACATATACAAATGGTAATCCCAAATCCCAACTAGATAACCAACATCCAAAATACAAAATGTCCCTAAAGCCCTAACCACTTCTGGTTGGACGCTTCCCTTTCGAGCCACTTGCCCTGTTTGAAAAAGTTAGTCATTTAGATAGAGTGAGATTCTAAAGAATCCCAATAGTAACAAATCACTCATACAATATATAAATGCAAGGCATGTAATGTATCATATTCACCAGCATCATCAACAACACAATGATCCATGGCTCGCGCCACAGACGACAGCACTCATGAATGTATCATAATGCACTATGCCTGCTTTCGTGGTAATCACAATAACAGCTTTTGCTACAAACACTATACTCGCTTTCATGGTAATCACAATGACATCTTTCGCTCCAAACACTATGCCCGCTCATGCGGTAATCACTATGCCAGCACCATCGCAAAGCACATGGTACCTCAATACACAACGTATCACAAGGCATAATGCTCCACAATACACAAAGCTCCATAAGGCACAATGCTCTACGATGTATCTCAATGCATCTCAAAGCAGCAGCAGCACACAATGCATGATAGGCAAACATACAATACATTTACACAAAGTATAAGAGAGGAGTCACTACCTGTATCTTTCCTGACAATCTTTGCAACAGTGGGCTCACGTGTCTGACAGATGTCAAATCCTATAACCAAAGTAGGGACAACTGATCAATCTCTTTTCCAAGTTCTTAATCTCATAATACTTTAAGTTGGTTATCATTTAAGACTCTTTAGGTGACTATTAGAGGCCTAAACGTATGCCTAAGGGGTTGGAAGAAGCTACCCTGAAGACCCCTTTTCAGAAGGCAAAACACATATTTTAGACTGGATCACTCGAGTGATGAACGACTCGTACTTGAGTGAGAACGATTCTCCCTCGCGAGTGTTTGACATTGAGCAATTACAACACCAAAAAGTGCTCACATCACTCGAGCATGAAACTTTGAACTCGAGTGATGACCCCAAATATGCTCGAGTCCCTGAAAGTGCAACACAATGAGTGACAACCCGAGAGCACATGCAACGATCAGAGGGACAAGCTCACTCGAGCATACCCTCCAGTGCTCGGGTGAGACGGCTGTGCTTGCGAGTGTTAAAGCACACTCTTGAATAATGGCCAGTGAGTGATAGCCCGAGAGAAACCCTAACTCTGGATTCACACCATCACTCGAGCAAACCCTTGCTTACTCGAGTGATCATCAACCTTACTCACTGATACAGAAGTGCACTCAAGCCTCATTCATAGAACCCAAGCCTCATTTATTTGCTCGAGTGTTGTACATCAGAGACCAGAAACGCAGAAAACAATAGAAAATACCATATGGTCAAATTCATACCCAATGATTCCCAAACTCTACCAAAATCTCATACATACTTAGCACTGACTAGGGAACATATTGGTAACCTCTCAAACACCCCCAAAACCTTTTTTACCACAATCATGTACTTAGGTCTCTATGACACAACCAATGTCCAAATTTCATTCAATTCATTTGCCACATTCCAAACTAAATCTATTACTCAAATAACTTCACAATGAACCACTCCCAACATTAATCACAATGAAATCCATACTTTCAACATTTAAACAAACTCAAGGCTAGATTTCCAGATTTTCCCAAACTTATCCAAAAATCACAAACAATATGTCTGAATGCACTAAATGCCTACCTCTTCACTTTGCCAAACCCATAATCTTGATTCTCCCACTTTCAATTTCGAATCAACACTCAAATCAACACCTTTCAAGTTTCTGAAATCACCAAGTTGAAGCTCTCAATAAGATGCACAACATTAGAGAAGAGGATTTGAGCATAGGAGGATCATTACTCACCAAGATTCAAACTTTTCCTTTTCTCTTTCTTGCTTTTGACCAGCGAAAATGGAAGAAGGAGAGAGAGAAAATGAGAAATGAAGCAAATGATGAGGATGATGTGATTTTTCTCTTCCCTTGCCCATACCAACCGAATAGGAGAGAGAGAATGAAGGAAAAAGTTGACTTTTGTCCCCTTATGACTTCATCCAATATCTCACACAATGCCACTTCTCACCATCCCCACACTTCCACTAAGAGCTTACATAAACACAAAACATAGGATTCCAACCCATGGCCAAAAGATCTCAACCCTTGATCTCTAAGCACCAATGAATATTCATAACAAATTCATATCATATTTCACTAAAAGTGTTTAATTACATTAATTACAATGAATCTCAAAGTCATTAGCCCTAATCACAAATCGGGATATTACAAATTGGACCGAACCATGATAAACTACAGTTTGCATACTCTCGTCCTTAAACTCTTATATTTCCAGTATATATTAACTGTTGATTTATGATTCATTACTTCCATATTTATTGCTTCCTCTAAGATGCAAAAAGATTTTCAAAGTTCTTAAGATCTTCATCTTACACCCAATTCACCCCCCTCTTGGGTGTCAGTTGGTTCTAACACGTATGACTCTCCCTCTTTTTTTAGTTTAGCTTCAATCGAAAATATTATCTCAAGGGAAAGAGAAAGCCTTATAAGCATATCACCTTCGTCTTTCTTTTTTATTATATTTTATGGCTAATAAGCACATGCTCATTTAATTGATCATCATCTTTTCTCTTTCCTCATTATCCTTGACCAAATGCTTTCTTCATATGGTCAAAAATATACTCTTCAATTAACACCATTAACCTCTTCCACATAATTTTTAATTGGAGTTGCAATTGTTGACCTAGTATCATCATTTTTTTTTGTTTAGACCATTGCCAAAAATTGCTCTAAATACTAATAAATCCCAAATCAATTATTTTTCCCTTCCTTTTTCTCTTTTTGAACAAAAATGAGTAAATAATTAGGAGAAAATAATTGCCTTTGACTTAATATGGTAACTTACCATTTTACCCTTACATTTTGTGTTTTTCGTACAAGCTGGCAGATTTTTCACCAAAATTTGAAAAATAATCTCTTTATGTATAGATGTCCAATTGATGTGGTTCCAAAGGCTATTTGACCCTTATTCAATATAGGTTTAAGGAAAAATATGTTCCTTAGCATTTATTGGTCACTGTCATAGAATCCTACCAGTTTCACTAGGCTAATTTCAAAAATACATAACTCTTAGTATACATCTCCAAATAACTCATGTGACCTATCAAATTAAAGCTTGGGATGTCTACTTTCATTATAGAAAATTTCACATTTATTAGACATCATTTGGTCATCCAAAACCACATGACAATCTCACTACCTCGTAGAAATTTTCACTGACATCATTTTCCAATTCACCAAAATTCACCATTTATTCTATTTATTGAAATAAATATACACTTGATCTTTGGTATATGAATTTTGGGATATTACGTAAATTACACTACAAATGAGATTTATTAATAATAGGAAGTAGTATGTATATAAAATTAGTAGTCCTTAAATTTAATATTTAATATCTTCCTAATTTCATATTAACATACAGGGAAATACAAATTTTGAAATTCATTATATGGTTATGGATAATTACAATTTTGATTAAAATTACATAATATACTCTAAATGCATGTAACTTAAACACACTAACATACCAATTGATAAATCAATGAACTAATGAGATGGGCAACATCATTTACTCTAAAAATGTTTTACACATCTTTGAAATCTATGCGATCCATGGGTTTTTTTATGTTTACATGTAAATATAATTACTTCATTAATTTATTATATATTAATTGTTCACCACAACATAAGGGTTTATTGATAAAGTTTTCACTATAATAACAAACCATATACAAATTACACTACTATAAAAACGGTCTTTTAGACAGGTTGAAATAGGCTTTTACGACTGGGTTTATATCCAATCTTATATTGAACGATTTTAAAAGTCTATCCTTATTAAGGATCGGCCTAAAATTTTACCTTTAAAGATCAACTATTTCATTGACCGGTCTTAAAAAGTATCAATTTATAATAAAAAATGCCCACTTGTTTAGATTATGTAATTTCACACCCAATCTAAAAAGTGGGCATTTTTTTAAAATATAAGTTTGATTTCTTGCACATGACCCCTATTGTATTATTATATCTTAAAACTATATTATGCAATATAAATTCAACAAATAGCCCTAAATTATTAAATAATTGAATATTAACCAGCATTTTCTTTTTTAAGGCTTACTTTTTTCTCTTGTATTTTCCCCAATTCCAAATCAGTCAGATTTTTTTTAGTGTTGCATATAGTGGATCCAAATTTAGGCCCAACGTATGCATGTTGTGGATGCAAGATTTATGTTGTGAGCATCCTTAAATTTGAATGTAGCTACCCACAAATTGGGTGCTAGGTTACTATTCTTATGCATTTCGATTATTCAAGCCCTCAACTATAAAACATGGATTTGCCTTACCGTTGTCTCAAGTGATAAAGTACAAAAATTTCATACAATAACTACAACAATCACATAAAATATAGAGCAAATAGAAAAAAAAACTATCATGTATATCATATTTAAGATCCTAAACAAGCCCAAAATGAATATTAGATTTAGAGCGGAGTTGTAAACAGTGTGTTATATTTATACCTGTGAAAGGAATGTTTTTTTCTTCTTCCAAGCCCTAAAGGATTGGCTTGCCTATATCTGCAACCTCCAATTGCATTCATCTACTCTTCTCAATTTCACAGAGTAATGTATATATTAGAATAGATTATTTAATGCTCTTCACATGTCTTTTTACAACTCAGAGAAATATGTAACACAATAATATGGATTGTAAAAGAAGTAGAAAAACATAACTGATAGCTGCAAGAAACCACTCAACTTAGTGCTCATTTAGCAGCTATGCTATGTATGCATGTCTTGTCCACATTTTTATTGCAGGTCGAACCTTGTGGAATATGTGGAGATGTTGGTGTTAGATATAATTATTTTTCATGATGTTAAATATTAAGAGCAATAAGTCTGCATCATGTATTTCTCTTGGACTTTGACTAACTACTATATTTAATGTTGAATACCATATAGATTAGTCAAGCAAACAAAGAAAATATCAAGTTAAGTTATGGAGAATGATTAAGAGGAAGAACAATAAGATATTAAAGAATGAAGTTATCAAATATAAGGAAAAGAAGTCAAGAAAATAAACAAATTATTAAGTTATACTATTGACAATGATTAAGAGGAAGATGAAGAAGAAAGAGATTGAAGATATTAGTCAAGAAAAGCAAGGAGTAATAAAAAAGGATTGTCTTGATTAATCAAGTAAAAGGATAAGAGATTGAAGAAAGGAGGACTTGCAAGATATAAGGAGAATATCAAGGTTCAAGTTCATAGATTTGATATTGGATCTCTCTATGCTCAATTAGAGATTAGAGTGGGTCAATCTAAAGTTAAAATGACTCATAGAAGTAATATCAACTTCACTCAAGTGGCACCTTTGGAGATGAATTTTTGATTATCACTCAAGTAAGCTCTCGAGTAATGCATAATCTGTTTTGCTCTCTTTTTCGTTAAGCATGACAAAGGTTTGTCAGTTTTAGCATACCTCCCAAGCTAAAAATCTAATTGAGGTGAAACTTGTTTCATATAGAAATGGACTCCAAACCAATTCCACAACATATTTATAAAGCTCAAAGCATATCAGATGAAAAAGATACGAATTTCTCAATTAAAGCTCACATTTCAAATGTTATTCCAAATCAAGTTCAGTAATTAGACATATCTCCCAAACCATGACTCCGATTTTGATGAAAATTGTTTCATATGTAGATAAACTCAAAACATAACACAAAAACAAGAAAAATCAACCTCAAAGAGGTTCTAATGAAAGAGATGTAAATTTCAAAATTTGACACTTGACTATGACACGTTCAAGTCCATCAATCACTCTTCGGATCATACCTTTCGAAAGACAACAAATTTAGGGTGATTCTTTTTGCATTGGAAAGTAGACTTAAAGAAATTTTTGAAAATATTTCATTTTATATATTTGAAGTTAAAAGGAATGAGCATATTACTTGAGTTTGCACTCAATTGATGAAGTTTTGCAGTAACACTTCACAGCACTTAAATGATTTAGGAAGTGATCAGTATTTTCTTGACTATATCACTCGAGTGAGCACTCCAATGATGAATCAATTTCTCATCACTTTCACTTCACTCAAGTGATTCTGCAAGTGATCAGTATTTTTCAAGAAGATCATTCGAGTGATCAAGCATCACTCTTACATCATTTGGAGTGATTTTTAGAGTGATAATATCTCAACATCATAACACAGCTCAAATTTCATGATTCTTTTCCAAACTCATATAAACCTTGATTATAGTATTCTTAATCATTATAATAAAATTTATATGAAGATTATAAGGGATTAAGCTTGGATTATAGCTCAATAATCAAAAGGCAATTTTTGTCAGAACTTCTAATAGCTACTCTAATAGTCATTTTTTTCAAGCCTCAACGGAAAGATAAGCTCAATGGTCATCAAGCTACATCAAATATAAATATAAAAAGATTTAAAAACTAAAGGAAAAGCGAGCAAGTGCATCAAGATCAAAATGCCAAAACTTTGAATCCATCCCCATCTCATATACTCACTATTTCTCTATGCTCATATAATCTACTTTAGAGATAGAGATTATTCGTATTGTGCTTCATGATTCATCTTAATTCACTTCTAAGAGAGAAGATTGATTCTGATCTATTATCATTAAGAGAGGTTATATCCTTATGGTGTATAAGTGAGAGTGCTTCCCTCAGTGAGAGAATTGTAAGAGGTCTTATAAGTGCTTAACTAAACTTGTGGGATTATAGTAGTTCACAAGTACCACAATTCAAACTTGAGAAAGATAATGGATTGATATCTCAGGAGGAGTATGGGGTTTGGATGTAGTTCATCGAGGAATGGATCAAACTAAGATAAATCCTAGTTTGCATAATCTCTTCCCTTATCTCTTACATTTCCAGCATGAACAATTTATATATTTGATTATTCAATTTTGAATTGTTATCTCTATACTAATTACTATTTATTTATTTCCACTAATATGTGAAAATATTTTTGAAGTATTTATCTTACACCTAATTCACCTCCTGTAACACCTTATTTTTGTAATCGATCTGATAAGTTTTACGTAGCACATTCGAACCACTAAGCAATACTCTTTTGCAAAATGCTTTCTATACCTAACCTCAAGATAGGATTCGAATTCGTAGTTGAGTGGGTTTTTCTTAAAATTTCAAAATCATGCATAAGCATATTCTAGTGGTTCGTTACTTTATTATTACTCATAGATTCTGATCTTTATTTAATTCATTTAGAGAGATTTGCGGCTCATTTATTTAGCCATATTATTCCTCTTCTCATTCTTAGTTCATTATTGTTCTAGGGCAATTATCCTTTTAGATTCATATGCATGATTATAAAATCATTCTCAAAGCACAATAGTTAATACATAACAAGCCATCAAATAACATTCTTCATTTTTCCATCACATCTTCTGCCGCACGACTCCAGTACATCCCCTTTTTATGCTTCATATACCTGTATGGTTAGTGAGGGAGGAGTGAGATTTGAGTGAATCTGAGTAGTAGACAATGTTAACTATGCATGCAAGATAATGCTTAATGTATGACATGCTTGCTTATAAAAATTTATGCCAACATAATGACATATGCATGCTCAATGTTTTACATATTATACCTACGGTCATAACATAAGTAAAAATAGAGCATTATTCATTTATGTTTATTCCACACAATTCATAAAGCAATAACACATACCAATACACAAGCATACACATATCAAATACATACACGGTAGGAAAGTTTAACTATCTCTTGTCTTCGTGTCCTCCTCTTGTACCTTTTCTTCCAACTATTAGAGTTACTTGAGAAACCTTCCATTTCCTCTTCATTGTCATCTCATGACCCTAGATATATAATCACATCATTAGAGTCACGATAATTGAAAATATAAGGTGGCTATACTAGCCTTAAGTGCTTATCTCTTGCCCTGGAATTCAACTTTATTACACTTGACCCTTAATTTCTTAAATTTATATGTTTCCAAAAGCTACATGAATTTTCAACAAACTTTAAAAATTCATATATTTGTCTAGGAATATCCAATTCAGGTGGTTAAAAATTCTATGTGATCCTTGTTAAAACTATGTTTAGGTAAACATATCTCCCTTAGCTAGTTAAATGTACAAGATTCCAGAATCATAATGTAATTCACATTGTCAAAAAAGCATTCTAGTTTTAAATGTATAGATTTAAAAATTCATAACTCTTTGTGTACAGATCTGTATTACGCAAATAACATATCAAATTAAAGCTTCTGTTCAGCCACACTCTTAGATTTTCTAGTAGCAAGGTAAGTGTTTTGATCAGAATCATCACTACTATCAATATCTTCCATTTGTGGTTGCAATGAAACCTCAACCTCTTCATTGTACCTATCATTAGAATTCATTCCAAATTTGAAACTCTCAACATTTTCTTATGTTAGATTCCAAGTTTTGATGATAACAAAAGATTGTTGAGAGATATGGTAAGAATATAATGTTTTGCAAGTTTAAACAATGGTTGAAACTATTACCAAAAGTATTACCAAATGCATATCACTAAGTTCAGAGGTCATTGCTGCTATTTTAACTGAAACACTCGAGTGATGAACTTAGCACTCGAGCATTAAGCACTTTTGCACTTAAGCACATGCAAGTGTTAGACAGAAAGTGTTTAATAGAAGCAAACTCTAGCTAAAAAATACCAGGACAACTTGAGTAATTGATACAACACTCGAGTGATGATAAGATTTGTACCCAAGCATAAAGGCATACTCGTGCAAGTGTTTAATAGAGAGCAAAGGTTGAGACAGGATATTATCACTTCACTCAAGCATAGATACTCTACTCGAGTGATAGCCTTATGTGTACTCGAGTCCATGCAAGTATGGTAGAGGAAGTGTTTACCTGAGAGTAAGGTAAACATAAAGTGCAACTACACTCAAGTGCTAGCAAGTGACCGACAAGAAGTGTTTGCTCCGTAGTCATGCAGTGCATGCAAGAGAAAGTGTGCCTAAGTGGAAAAAACATACACCTAAGTGATACCTCAGCACCTGTAAGTGTGAAATCTAACTCTCTCTCTCTATTCTTATCAAGTGCTAAAGCAAAGAAGTATCTTATAGAAAAATATTCTGTGCACTCGAGTGATAGTAAGTATGCTTGAGTGAGGGCCCACATCACCTGCAAGTGTAAAATCACAATCTTGACAAAATGGGATATGAGTGTTATCTAAAGACGTGTACTCATAGTGTAAAATACAATGGCACTCAAGTGAGAGAATGTGTACTCGAGTGAGGTCCCACATTACTCACAAATATGAAAATGCACTCTCTCAAAATCATGTAGAAGTGCAACACAAAAGCTGAAGCAAAATAGCATATATGAAGATTCACTCGAGTGAGGCCTAATTCACTCGAGTGGTCCTCTGTTAGAAGAAAAAACGTTACTGACTCACAATGATCAATAAGAATATGGTTTAACATTGTTAAATCTCTCTATTTCCACTTGTTATTATTATTTAACATCATTTAACATATATTACAAGTGTGATATAGGTGGTTGATCGTTTGATTTAGAAAAGCACAAAGGAAGTCAAACAACGGTAGACAGAATCATTACTACTACTTAAGCATGTACCTACTATGTTCAAAGATTTCAAATGTACGCATGCTGTTCCATAATATAATGCTCTGCTCTACAATGATTATTATTTAACAGGAAAAATCAACTAGTTATAAATACAGAACTTCAAAGACGATCAAAGTTAACGAAGAGCAAGGATTCAGACAAGCAAATTCATGAGTCTCTATTATTCACATTTTCTCTGTATTCTTATTATACTTCAGTATTTATCATGTTTGCTCTATAAGAGAGTATGTATACACTTCATATTCTATTTTCATTTGATCTCAAGGTACTGGGACCTTGAGATGGTAGATATCCTTAAGAGAAAAGGAGTTGAGAGAATTCCTAGTAGGACTTTCTTCTCATAAGACTTACAAGATACAAGTAGTAGAGAACGTTGCTGCTCGTAAGATTTACAGTGGTATAAGCAGGAGAGAATATTTCTACTCATAAGACTTTATACGTAAGCAAGAGAGAAAGGTTATAGGTTTGTTTTTTTTCACGTAAGACTTGTCGTAAGGAGGAGAGAAATTTCTAAGTGTTAGAATATTTCTACTCATAGTCTATTCAAGGACAATTGTTGTTTTGTGGCGTTCTAAGAGCCCATTGAATATTGGAAATATAGTGAAAATCTCAGTAGGTCTTGATCTCTGAGGACTGGACATAGTCCTAGGTTTTGGACCAAACCAGTATAACTCTCTGTGTGCTAATCTTCTCAACTCTACTCTATTTACAGTTAAAGTCATATCACTGCATCAACTGAAAAATTTATCACATGACCCAATTCAACCTCCTTAGGTGAAGCTTGTCTCTTTCATTTGGTATCAGAGCAAGGTCTTCTCTAAGAGCCTAATAGCTTAAGAAGGATCCAGTAAATGGCAACAAGGGGTGAGAACATCCTTCCAGACGGAGCTTCTATCACTAGGCCGCCTAGTTTTGCCAGAGAAAATATTTCATTCTGGAAAGCTAAGTTCAGAGTGTTCGGGATGGCTAACGAATACGGTCTATGGAATGTGATACAAGACGGTGACTATGTTCCAATGAAGAAAATTGAAGATAGAGTCATTAAAAAGAGCCCAGAAGAGTTTGATAAAGATGACAAGAGGTTATTAACATTTAATAGTAAAGCTATTTTAATGATACAGAGCGCCCTCAATCAAAAGGAATATTTCCGAATATGTACTTTACCAACTGCCAAAGATATGTAGGATGCTCTTGAGATCGCTTACGAAGGCATATCCGGAATCAAAGAAAATAGAGTCAATACTCTAATTACAGAGTATGATTTATTTTCGTATGAAACATGGAGAAAGAATCTAAGAATTCAAACTCAGATATACTCATCGTGTTAATCAACTATCTACACTTAGGAAATCATTTGACCAAAATTCCCAGGTAAGAAAAATCCTTAACATTCTTACAAAATAATAGGAAACAAAGATAACAGCAATAAAAGAAGCTAAAGGAGAGTCAATGAGATCCATAGCTGCTCTCTTTGGTAGTTTTTCTGAATATGAAGGAAAGTTGAGGTTCAAGAAGGAACTAGAAGAATTTGATAATAAAAAGAAAAGATGAGTTGCACTTAAAACTATCAATGAAGAAGAGTCTTCTGAAAATGAAGATGTCTCTGATGATGATGATATGGGAATGATCAAGAGAAACTTCAAGAAGTTCTATAGAAGAGGCCAAAAGAATTTCAAGAATTATCAAGGTGGACCAAGCAAGAAAGAAAACAAGGACCAATAGATAGTATGCTATGAATGTGGGAAGCCTAGACACATCAAATTTGAATGCTTCAAAAACAAAGACAAGAAGAAGGAGAAGAAGAAAGCATACATCTCATCTATATGGGGTGATAGCTCGTCGGATGAAGAAAGCGACAACGACAAAGTTGCAAATCTATGCTTAGTAGCCAAAGAAGAAGAATTGGATTCTGAGGTAAGTGATTCTGAAACTACTTATAATAAGTTGTTATTTGAATATGATGCATTTCATACTGAATTCATCAAGGTAGCTAAAGAAATAGTTAGTTATAAGAAGAAAGCAAAAGAATTAGAAAATACCGTCATATCATCATGTGCATTATGTGAAGAAAAAGATAAGAAAATATGTGATTTAACTAAAATTGTGGAAAGATTTACTAAAGGAAGTGAAACTCTTAAATTTATTCTAAAATCTTAGAGAGTTTCCTTTGATAAATCTGGAATTGGATATAAGTCTGATCAGGATAAAAACAGAGGAAATAAGAAAAATGGCAATAGAATTTATCTCAAATATTTTAAGAATTCTGTGCATACATCAATTCAATTTGCATTATGTGTTATTGTAATAGGAAAGGACATTATTCTTCATCATGTTATTTTAGAAAAGGATAGGTCATTGGTATGTATAAATGGGTTCCGAAAGGGACACATGTACCAAAAGTAATGCATACTAACCATAAAGGCCCCAAGAAAGTGTGGGTACCTAAAACTTGATCACCTTACTCTAGGTATGTATCAAAGCATCACAAGCAAACAAGTGGTACATTGATAGTAGACGCTCAAGACACATGACTGGTGATAGAAATAAGTTCACCATGCTAGAAACCAGAGAAGGAGGAAAGGTAACTTTTGGAGGTAACCAATCTGGACATATTGCTAGAATTGGTGAAGTGGGAATATTCAATGGTGTTCAAATCAATTATGTATATTACGTTGGAGGATTATACCACAACCTGCTGAGTATGAGTCAAAGTACTGACAAAGATAACTGGGTGATCTTTGATTCAGAAGAATGCTTGATAGTAAACAAGAAGGATATAATGCTTAACAAAGAATCCATCAAGGCAAAGATCCGAGCTCAAAGGGATGGTAACTGTTCTACAATTGATTTAAATTCAAATTCTTCTAAAAATTATTTTTTTAGCAAATCATAGGAGAGTTGGTTATGGCATAAGCATCTGCTCATGTTAATATGAACCAACTTGACAAACTAATTAGAAAAGATTTAGTTGTTGGTCTTCCTAAACTTAAATTCAAAGATGACATGATTTGTGAGGCATGTCAAAAAGGCAAACAAAATAAATTTTCATTCAAAAGAAAGTATGAGATTTCTACTTCCAAGCCTTTACAATTACTTTATATGGATTTGGTAGGCCCAGCAAGAGTAAAACATTTTGGAGGAAATCTATATACTTTAGTAATTGTCGATGATTTTACAAGATTTACATGGACTATATTTATTACTTCCAAAGTTGAAACATTTGTCGAATTTATTATGTTTGCTCAGAAGGACCAAATGAGAAAGGTATTTCTATTGTCTCTATCAGGACAGACTGTGGAGGAGACTTTTATAATCAACTCTTTGAAGATTTCTGCAACAACGAGGGAATATATCACAACTTTTCTCACCTAGAACGCCTCAGCAGAATAGAGTATTAGAAAGGAAGAATAGAGTCCTCACAGAAATAGGAAGGGCAATACTCAATGAAAAAGAAATGTCACAAGTATTATGGGCAGATGCAATGAGTACCGCAAACTATATTTCAAATCGAGCATATATTCGCTAGTCACTTGGAAAGACACCATATGAACTCTACAAAGGGAGAAAGCCAAATCTTGCTCATATATGTTAGAGAAAATGTTCTAGAAGGGCAATGCCAAAATTTGGAAGGAGTTACTCGAGTAATCTATAAAGTTATATAGACCATTAATCGAGTAAACACTTAAGTAAAGTTAAGAGAAAAGACATTACTCGAGTAGCCACTCAAGTAACTAGGACAAATATCTTCCAGCAGCTCTTGGCCCAGAATTGACACACTTTACTCGGGTCGCCACTCGAGTAACAATTTGACAAAACTATTTAATCGAGGGACTACTCCAATAATTTGCAGAGTTATTTAAAGTATTACTCGAGGGATCACTCAAGTAATCATGTGAGCAAAGATAGGTATTCTTGGCCCAGAATTTGATGTTGTTACTCGAGGGAGTAATGGAGTAATCTGCAAACTTATTATCAATTTACTCGAGTGATCACTCGAGTAACCTATGAAGAAAAGACATGCTTACTAGAGTAAGCACTCGAGTAATCAGGTATTTCCAAGGTTTCTGATATATCTTACTCTATCTGACCCGAGTAATATTTTATGAGAATGTTGAATTACTCTCTGTCATAATTTTGATAAGTTTACTTGAAAAACTACTCAAGTAATGAGCATGACTACTCGAGTAGCCACTCGAGTAAGGCAGTCCAGAAATCATGTTTTTAATCATATGTTTATTGGTTTCTTATCTATATGATTAACTCTTCATTGCAGTAGTATTCTAAGTATGTTTACAGAGAAATAATGAAGAAATCATGACATAAGAGAAAAGTCAAATAAAACATTCGAGATCTCCCCTACTACTACCTACCATAAACGAATAGTTTTCAAACTAGAAGAATGGTTAACCATTACTACGCGACTCTAATAGACATATTTGAAATGCTTCCAATGGATACCACAAATCATCTATATATATAGAGCATTCAAAGAATAGAATAAAACAACTGAGAACAAGCAATCACACATCAATCAATATTCTTTTTGTGCTCTATTTTCATATACTCACTCCTTGTACTTCAGTGTTTATACATTTACTCTATAAGAGAGATTTTCTTTACAATACTCAATATTCATTATTAAGACATTTTAAGGTTGTGGAACCTTGAGTTAGGGATTTGATTACAATGTGTAATGGGGAGCGAGTGTCCAGGTAAAGGAACTTGCTGTACTGAGGTGCCAAGAACCCATTAAATCTTGGAAGATATAGTGAAACTCTCAGAAAAGCTCTGAGGACTGGACGTAGGTCAAAGTGGATGTGATCGAACCAGTGTAACTCCTGGTGTACACTTTGGTGATATTTCTCTTTGCTCTTAACTTTATATTTTCCAGTCAATTTTTATATACACAATGAAATTTTTGATATCACCCAATTTATCCCCTCTTGGGTGAAACGCTTGCACTAACATTTGGTCTCAAAGTGTAGGTCTTCTTGTTAAGGTATAATAGCCTAAGAAGGATCCAATGGCAAGCATAGGTGAAGGAATTCTTCCCGACAGAGCTTCAATCACAAGATCTTCGGGTTTCAATTGCGAACACTTATCATTTTGGAAAGTAAAGTTCAGAGTCTTCATAATGGCTACAGAATATGGGCTATGGGATGTGATTGAAAGTGAAAACTATTAACTTGTAAAAATTGTAGATTCCTAGAAAATTCCTAAGACACTAGCAGAATATGATGAGAATGACAAAAAACTCATCACTCTCAACAACAAGGCAATTCTGATGATCCATAGTGCTTTGAGTCAAAATAAGTACTTTAGAATCTGTATACTTCCAACGGCTAAAGAAATGTGGGAAGCTTTGAAAATAGCTCATGAAGGAACTTTAATAATTAAATAAAACCAGATCAACACTCTGGTTACTGAATTCGATTTACTTCGAATGAAATCAGGTGAGTCAATAGCTGAATTTGAACTTAGATATACTTATCTTTTTAATCAACTTGTAGCACTTGGAAAAGTCTATGATCAGCATACCCAAGTGAGAAAGATTCTTAATATACTATCTAAAGAGTAGGAGGCCAAAGTCACTACAATAAAAGAAGCAAAAGAAGAATCAATGCGATCGGTTGCTTCTCTATTCTGAAGTCTTCCTGAATATGAAATTAAATTAATGTTTAAACGAGAAGTTGATGATATTGGTGACAATAAGAAGAGAGGTCTAGCACTAAAAGTAAAAGAAGAAGATCAAGATGAAGAAGAAGAGCTTGATAATGACGAAATGGGCCTAATAATAAAATGATTCAGAAAGTTTTACAAGAACGGCCAAGTATTCAGGAATTTTCATAAAGGAGTAACAAACAGTAAAGAACACATCATCTACTATGAATGTGGAAAGTTAGGACATATCAAATTAGAATGTTAAGAATTGGCTCAGAAGAATAAAGAAAAGAGAAAAGGCAAGTTCTACAGCAAGAAGAAAGCCTCTATATCTGCCATATGGGGAGATAGTTCTTCTGACGAAGATGGCAATGAAGATGAAGTAGCCAATGTTTGTCTAGTTGCTCAAGAAGAAACAGAAGAAGAGGTAACTGATTCTGATCCTACCTATGATGAATTACTTTCCGAATATAATGCTTTATATTCTGAATTCATCAAAGTAGCTAAAGAACTAGTTGTTTTAAAAAAGAAAAACAAAGTTCTTGAAATAGAACTCAAAGAGAATTTAGAAAAAGATTGTGAAAACTATTCTTGTTTGAAAAAGAAAAATGTTGATCTCACGAAAACTCTTGAAAAGTTCACTAAAGGAAGTGAGATGCTAAATGTGATTTTAAAAGCTCAACGTTTTGTAAATGATTGATTTGGTCTTGGATATGATCCAAAATCAGATAGAAGGAAAGGAAGAAAGAAAGCAGGAGGTAAGTCATACTTGAATTATTTTCCGCATTCTGTATATACATCAAATCCTTTTGCATATGGCAATTATTGTAATAGAAAAGGTCATTATACTTTATCATGCATTTATAAGAAGAAAGGAAAGATAGGAACCTACAAATGGGTACCTAACGGACCAAAAAAGATGTGGGTACCTAAGACTTAATCGTATTTGATTACATATATGTCTTAAAGTATCCAAAAAAACAAATGGTACATAGACAATGGATGCTCTAGACATATGACCGGTGATTTTGGAAAGTTTTACCACATTGCAACCTAAGGAAGGTGGAAAGGTAAAATTTGGAGGAAATCAATCTAGAAAGATATCAGAAATTGGTGAAATCAAAAATGACAAAGGAATACAAGTTAAAGATCTATATTACGTTGAAGGCTTGTGTCATAATTTGCTAAGCGTAAGTCAAAGCACTAATAAAGACAACTGGGCAATATTTGACTCAGAGGAATGTCTGATTGTAAATAAGAAAGACTTATAACTTGACAAGAAGAATATCAAGGAAAAACTCAGAGCAAAAAGGGATGGTAACTGCTACACTCTTGATATCAGTAGAAATAATTCTGAAAATTGTTTTCTAAGTAATGCCAATGAAAATTGGTTATGGCATAAGAGACTAGCTCATGTCAACATGCACCAACTAGGCAAACTACTCAAAAAGGATTTAGTTCTTGGATTACCCAAAGTAAGTTTTAAAAATGATTTGATTTGTGACGCTTGTGAAAAGGGTAAACAAACTAAATCATCTTTCAAATCAAAAAATGGAATTACAACAAATCGACTACTTCAATTACTACATATGGATTTAGTTGGTGTAGCAAGAATTAAAAGCCTTGGTGACAACTTATATTCATTGGTCATTATTGATGATTTCTCTATATGTACATGGACTATTTTTCTTTCATCAAAGGATAAAACATTTGCAGAATTCATTGTTTTTGCCAAGAAAGCGCAAAATGAGAAAGGTATGTCCATTATAGGTATCAAGACAGATCACGGTGGAGAGTTTGAAAATCAAGCCTTTGAAGAATATTGTGATACTAATGGCATTGATCACAATTTCTCTGCTCCAAGAACACCTTAATAAAATGGAGTCATGGAACGAAAGAACAGAGTACTCACTAAAATGGCTCGAGCAATACTAAATGAAAAGAATGTATCTCAAGTTTTCTAGGTCGATACAATGAGCACAACATGCTATATTTCAAATAGAGCCTATATTAGAACAAAACTTGGAAAGACACCATACGAGCTATACAAAAGAAGGAAGCCAAACCTTGCTCATTTACACATCTTCGGTTGTAAGTGTTTAATTCATAATAACGGCAAAGATAACTTAGGAAAATTTGATTCTAAAACAGATAAAGGAATTTTCCTAGGCTATTCTAACAGGAGCAAAGCTTATAGAGTTTTCAATAAATGAATATGTGTTGTTGAAGAATCTATTCATGTTGTATTTGATGAATTTGAATCCTTTGACAAAATCATTCATGATGAGCAGGAAGTTGTTTTAAATAAAGAAAATGGTCAATTTATATCTAAATCTCTTATTCCAGAAGTTGATCAAACCAAAGAAGAAGATAAGTCACTAGGACTGCCTAGAGCCTGAAAATTCAATAAAAGTCATCACCTAGATCAAGTCATAGAAGATGTGTATGAAGGAGTCAAAAGTAGAAATAGAATTTTCAATAAAGTTAGTTTTTTCGCTTTTAATTATGAGATTGAACCTTCTAACATGATGAAGCCTTATCAGACAATGATTGGGTTATAGCAATACAAGAAGAACTAAACCAAGTTGAAAGAAATCAAGTATGGGAATTGGTACCCCAACCTAAGGATAATCCGATCATTGGCACTAAATGGGTATTGAAGAAAAAAATTAATGAATATTCAATTATTGTTAGAAATAAGGCAAGATTGGTGGCCAAAGGCTATAATCAAGAAGAAGGAATTGATTATGAGGAAACATATACTCTAGTGGCTATATTGGAAGCTATACGAGTACTCTTAGCCTTTGCATGCATCAAAGGATTCAAACTATATCAAATGGTCATAAAGAGTGCATTTCTAAATGGTTACATCATGGAAGAAGTGTATGTAGATCAACCCTCATGTTTTGAAGATGTAACCAAACCTGATCATGTTTTTAAACTAAGAAAAGCTTTATACGGTTTAAAACAAGCTCCTAGAGCATGGTATGAAAGGCTCAGTAAATATCTTATTGATCAAGGTTTTGTATGAGGAAAAGTTGATACAACACTTTTTACAAAACAAAAAAGATATGACATTTTAATCATTCAAATTTATGTTGATGATATAGTTTTCGGTGCTACTAACGAAATCTTGTGTAAGGAATTTTTTGAGATAATGCAGGGGAGTTTGAGATGTCAATGATGGGAGAATTGAATTTCTTTCTCTGTTTGCAAATCAAACAAAGAAATAATGGAATTTTCATATCTCAAACGAAGTATATGAAAGAGCTATTGAGAAGTATGGAATGGATGAGGCAAGTGGAATAGACATGCCCATGAACTCAACCACATTGCTTGATGCGGATGTCAAAGGAAAAGATTATAATATCACCAAATATAGAGAAATGATTGGATCATTACTCTATCTTATTGCAAGCAGACCTGACATTCAATTAAGTATGGGTATGTGTGCAAGATATCAATTTGCACCAAAGGAGTCACATGCTAAAACCGTCAAACGTATCTTCTGATATCTTGCTGACACATCTCAATTAGGTCTCTGTATCCTAAAGGAAGAAGTGAATATATAGTTGCATACTCAAATTCTGATCATGGAGGATATAAGACAGATAGAAAGAGTACTAGTGGACAAGGTTAGTTTCTTAGAGTGTTCACTTGTATCATGGTTTAGCAAGAAACAAAATACAGTTTCTCTTTCATCAATGGAAGATGAGTATATTGCAGCTTCAAGTTGTTGTGCATAAGTGTTATGGCTTAAGCAACAACTCCAAGATCTTGGTATTTATCTAAAAGAGAAACCAATATACTGTGACAACACTAACACGATAAGCTTGGCAAAGAATCTAGTTCAATATTACAGAACTAAGCATATTGATGTTAGACATCACTTCATCAGAGATCATGTCCAAAAGAAAGATGTCAAAGTGATATTCATTCCAACTCATCTTCAACTCGCTGATATCTTCATAAAACCTCTTGTAAAAGATCAATTCTTATATATTAGAAGAGAATTGGGAATGGTAAATTCCAATGAATTGTAAGTTATTTAGTGCTTACAAAATGTTAAATGATGTTATTTATTAATGTTTTGATGATTACTAACTTAATCATCGGAGTTCTTAGTAATTTGTTTTGTAGGATTGATGAACCCATGTTGTGTGTGTTCACAAAATAAAACTAGGTTTGAATATGTAGTGTAGTAGCTCAACCTAGGTTATTCTTGTGAGGAGATTAATTTCCAAGTTTCTAAATAGTAAAGTGATAAATACCTTAATGTTGTAAGAAATCATTTGGAGAAATTGATTTTAAAACTAATGAAGTAATCTAAGCTGAAGCAATTTTTTTGTATTTTTTGGTTTTCAAAACAAAGAAGCAAATGGAATTGAGATTAACGCTAATAACAAAGTAAATTTAATAAACTAGTATAGTGATAAAATGGGGTTCCCTTTAGTTGAGGTTTTAATCTTCCTTGCTTACAAATGATATGAATTCCATAATATGAGTGAAGAGGATAGAACTAAGCTACCACTAGCTCCATACTTGCAATAATCATTTAATTCATTCTACCGAAGCAATTAAATGAAAACCACAAAATAATTCAGACTCAAGGAGATGAAAAATCAACTTCCAATTCTAGCTTGTAATTACCATTACAAAAGTTCAAAGCATTCTGTTAAGTCATTTACAATCCACTTAACCAAGTTGGAATAAACAACTCAACCTACTCCTGATTTGAATCATAAAAAGCTTAATTAATCAACTCCTAAGTCAACCATCAAGTTTATTCACTTGGCATAGAACAATCTAGATCACAACCATATACTTTACCAAGCCATACAGTTATGAAATAGAAAGAGAGCTTAAGGAATTCCATTGAAGTTTAGAAGCTCAAACCATTACCCAACTCAAGGAAATCACCAACACTTTAGCTACTCATGGAAGAAGAGGGAGATGAAGCTTGATGGAAGGAGAGATTAACCATAGACATTACAGCACCGAACAACCCTCTCAGTATTCTCCAGCGCCTCCTCTTCTCTTTCACATTCGGCCTTGGTTTTGCCTTCATACTATCATCTTGCCCTCTAATTCAAGTGGCGGCTCCTATTCTCAATTTCGCATCCTCCTCCCTTTTCTCATAGAGCTACCACACACACACTTTTGTTGATGCTCTCTTTTTCTTCTATTGTCTCCCCTTTTTGCACTCTCTAGCCACAACACTCGTGCTCTCACTCCCTTAATTCATTTCAGTGCTTCACCCGCTCTATTCACGTGGTTAGCCTTCTTTTCTTTAATTAGCTCCCACTCCAATCTTTTATTTGTCCAGCTACCCCCTTCTCTCATTTCCTCCATTTCACATCTGGTTCATCCTTTTTCTTGGTTCAGCTCATCTTCCCTTGAGTCAACAAATTCGGCTGTGCTTCCTTTTCTTTTCCCCTTTCACATTAGGTCTATCTTCTCCATTTCTTCTTTAACCTATTCGTTCAAGCTTGCTTCAATTATTCCCTTCCATTCAGTTCAGCTCTTCCATTTCAGTTCAACATCTATTTTCCCTTCTTTATTCAATGTTGTTCTCTTTCTCATTTACAACAGCTGCCTCTGTAACCCCCTGCCCTGATTAGCGTAATTATGATTTGATCAAGGATAATTACAATGGATTAGAGACCATCGGATAATTCAAAACTCATTTCAATTCCTACCTTATAGTAGGGTTTTCACAAAATCTTTTAAAAACTTCTCTATCCTGGTCTCAAGTTCAAATATTGAGTATAATTACCTATGCAGTTATATCATATTTAAACATATAAGAGTGTATAACTTAATCCCTGGCAACCCCCGGGTTTTATCTATATATAACTATAGGGTTCCAGTTCCCAATTAGGGGATTACACCACCATGTATTCAAAAACTATTCACAACTCAAAAATATTATACAGTAATCCCTATCCAGAATGAATAACCAACACGACCTGACCCAAAGGTCCCTACAAGGTTCTAACTGCTCTGGGTTGTTCACTTCTCCTTGGAGCCACTTGCCTTGTCTGAAATGTTAGTCAAAGGAAAGAATAAGATTCAAGAGAATGCCAGTAGTAACAAATCATTTATACCACACATAAGCACACATCATATAAGCAAATCAGCATGCAGCAGCAGCAGCACAAAGCACACTCCATCCTCATCCCCTTTTACTGCTGGGAAGGCACACTGTCCTAACCTAAACCATTATTATCGACTCAGGGACTATTGGCATGATGGCACAAACACAATTTCACAAATATTTCAGCATTTGAATCCGTCACAAATCAATGATATAACACACATACAATGCATCATATATGGTATAAGACAAAGAGTCACTACCTTGTTCCTTCCTGATGTTCGCTGGCACAGTAGGCTCACGAGGACAGCAAATGTCAAATCCTATAAAGCACATTAGGGACAATAGATCAATCTCTTTTCCAAGTTCATAATTCCATAATACTTTAAGTTGGTATCCATATAAACTCTTTAAGTGGCTATTAATTGCCAAAACATATGCCTAAAGGGTTGGGATAGCTACCCCCAAAGATGCCTTTTTGGTAGTAAAAGCACTGGTTTTTGGTCGACTCACTTGAGTGGAGATGACCTCACTCGAGTGATGACCCAAAATTTACTCGAGTTCTCAAAAGTAACACACTGGAAGTGTTTGCTTGAGAGCAAACCTCAATATGTCTAACACCCTCACTCAAGCATAGGAAGTTGCACTTGAGTGATGACCTCAAATGTACTCGAGCACCAAAAAGTGAGACACAACGAGTGACTACCCGAGAGCAACTATAAATCCCAAAAGCTTAAACTTATTCCCTCACTCGAGTGAAACCAAGATCACTCGAGTTATGACCTATATCACTCGCGGGAACGAAAGTGCACTCTTGAGCTTTGCCTAAGAATCCAAGCAAAACTGAAGGGAAAAAGGAAAATATCTCACAGTACTCAAGTGAATCCTTCCCTCACTCGAGTGTTATTCATCAGAAGCTAAAATCACAGCAACTGATATATGTTCCCAGATTTACCCATTTCACTATCAATGGTCCTCAAACTTGTGCCCAAGCTCATTCTCACTCTTTTTGACACAAGGAACCTCTTGGTAACCACAAAACATCCTAATTTCCACTCAATCAACACATCCTCAATTCTAGTTCGCAAGGCCACACAAAACCACAATTTGCCAAACTTCCTCATTCAATTCCTAAATCAAAACTAATGACATTATACACATCCTAATACCATCTTCTACACAATACCATTCCAAACTCTTTCATTATCTATTTCTCATGAAATTAGGGCAAAAATTCTAGAATTTACAAAGCTCAACCAAAAATCACCAAAAGTATACCAAAATATATCAAATTCTTACCTTTTTAACTTGGTAAGATCAAATCTTTGTTTCCCCAACTTTTAAGTTTGTCCAAACACCAAATCACCACTTTTCAAAATTATGAAAACATAGCAAAGTAGTTTTCAACCTCTTGACAAGTTTAATGTAGAGGCTTCAAGCATAGGGAGACAATTACCTACTCAAAATCAAGCTTTTTTCTTTCTCTTTCTTGCTTGAACTTCAATGAAATTGGAAGGAAGGAGAGAGAAAGTGAGAAATGATGGTGAATGCATGAGGATCATTTTTCTCCACACATACACACTCATAGCCGACTTAGCAGAGAGAGGGAAGAGAAGATAAGTTTGAAATTTTGACTTTGATCCAAGGGTCCTTATGATGACACTTGCCATGATCTCATGTCTCCCTTCATGAATCCATATAACACATGCACACTTGATTCCACCTATTAATTAACAAATCCTAACCATTGATCCCAAGTTACTTATGAGTTTTCTATTTGGCAATAGTCCAGTTGGTTGGTAAATTTACCATTTTATCCCTGATTGTCATGACACATATTGTTAGGATCGGTAGGCACAACGGAAGAATTTAAAAAAAAAATGTCACCGATCCTAATCGAGGATCTATCAACGGCGTTTAAACCAAGTTGGAAGGATTCATACCTTTTTGATCATTCAGTGTTTTCACGATCTCTAGGAGCTAACACGTCAGGTCCGCTTCCTCTACCGGTATCCACACGAATGCTCTCCAACTGAGACTGCGTGCTAGCGCCTCTAATGTCTCATAAGGTTTCACTTGCGGCTCTCAATTCTCATGTGTGTATAAATATATTTGCTCTATCAAGTTTATAACCTATAAGGGCTATTTTCAAATTTCAAAATTAATCATCATTAATTTCAAAATTAATGAACAATTAATTATCTTGATGAGCTAATTAAATAAATTCAGTTTAAATTAAATCTGTCCAACAGTTTTAATTTAACCTATTTATTTAATCCAAATAAAGAGTCATTTGATTGAATTTATCTTCATAAATTAAATCTGAGATACTATATCTTTATCATGTTAGTTATTAAATTTAATATATCTTAATAAATTAAATTTAAAACTAACACAATATAATAATATCATATAATATATATACATATATATATAAGATATATATTTCAAAAATATATATATCTATATAATATTATTAAATATAATAATAACATATAATATATATATACATATATATATAAGATATATATTTAGAAAATATATATATCTATATAATATTATTAATGAATTTTATATTATATATATATATATAAATATAAAATTCATCCACCCTAAATTAAACAATATCTCGTGTTGGGCCATTCTTGTGTGCGACCTTGTATGCCCATATGAAGTTGGCAAAGGGCCAATAACTATACTAACCCAAAAGTCGCAAGCGGCCTCTAGCAAGACATTACGACTACCCAATTCATATAAGGATCGTTATCACGATGCAACCTGTCATACAACCATGTCACGTCCCTTTTGTCACACGATGTATCGATCAAGGATAAGGCATGGATAATGTCATCCTCTTGTTCCTGACCATTACTTTCTCGATTCCTGAGTAGCCTGATAACAGAGACAGAAACTCCTTTCATCATAGTATGGCCATACATTTCTCAGACTCACTTATCGAGGGGCCTAGTAATATCTCTCTACTAATGTGAGGGACAAATTCCATCTTGATCATTCATATTCCTTTGCATGAAAAACCACTAAGCCCGATCATAGCCTTTATCATCACCCGGTCAAAAGTGACTTTTGACTAGTTCAAAGCTTAGCAACTCTTATGTAGGAATCCATGATGACCTCAGGTCTAAGGGCATTATGACGTGGTTATACATGAGAAAAGCTTATGACTTGATCATGTAGCTTTCTCATAGTAGGTCGGTCCAGTACCTTGTACTCTTACAAGTGTCTAAGACTTTGATTCGTATCTCCATATCTTATCAAAGTCATACTGGTCTTGCTTCATCTCTACTCCCGCATAGATGACTGACCAGGGACATTTTAGGACAATCTTATGAATTATCCAAGGATACAATTATCACAGTTAACATGCAAATAATATGATAACAGAATGGAGAAATTTTATTAAAATAATATTGTTCAAAGTACAATGATTGGCCAATAGGGCACAATTTCCAACAACATATATCATCATCATCAAACACATTTTACATCACAACTCACATTATTTACTTCATAAGTGTTTAATTAACATTAATTACATCACTTTGAAATTATTAGCCCTTAATCACAATTCAGGATATTACAGCCTCCCTCAATTCAATGGTCCCAACTTCCTTTTCTTTCTTCAATTTACTAGGTTAAATAAGTTGTGCCATGTTTAGATGAGGAGGTAAAAATATATTTTAGCATTTGGCACAAAATTGCAACCACCAAATGAAGCCCTTACTTATTTAAGTTCCTCTTAGAAAAAAAATGTGAAAATAAATTCTAAACTTGTGATGTTCCACTTTTGTCCTTCATTAAGTTCCAAAATAATATCTTTGACCTTGACTACTCAAGTTATGCCACATCATCACCTATAAAATTAGATTCACAAAGGTAATATCTTTTGTTCACAATTAAAGAATAATGGGAATAACAAATATTAATTAAAAATATAACAATTTAACCACTTTAATTCTTAAATTATTTTTTCACTAAAATTTCACATTAACACTAGATTATGCCCAAAATATTCAATTAAGTCCCATAAAAGCCTAAGATTAATTAATAAAAAACTATATAAATATTGAGCTCTATCAGGGATCTTGATATTCTATTTTGAGGTATGAAAAACAGAGGTTAACAGAGGTCAATATTACTGAAGAGACAACTTCAAGTAACCATCATTACTAGAGTGATACCTTGAAGTAATCGAATGGATTACTCGAGCATCCACTCAAGTAATGACCTGAAAATCATAACCATGGAACATTATTTCAAAATGAATTCTAAAGAAATGGCATAACTGTGGAACATTATTTCAGCTAAAATTTGTCATAAAGAGCCATCAAATAATCGAGGGAATATACATGGGTAATTACAATATTATTCATTCCAGGTACGCACTTGAATTTACTGTATTTTGAAATTTCTGGTGTGATTACTCGAGTATCTATTTGAGTAAGCCCTCAAGTAATGTCAGGATTTAAGGCTATTTTAGTCGTTACTCAGTTATTCTTCACAAAATCTCCTCGAGTTATACTCCTAGTGCTCTCAAAAAAAATTTTCACAATCATTTTATCTTCTCATTTCCATCAAAACCCATTGATTCTTGCTTACTAAAACCTCCTAGATTGCTCAGATTCCTGTGCCCTACTCTCGCGACTTCTGACCCTATTTTTAGAAAATCTTTCCTTTCTCAAATCACAATGGTAAGGACAAAATCTTCCAATATTTGCACTCCTTCTGAGTCCTCTAAACCATACCAACCCTCTGATTCTCTTTCATCTCCACCTACCAAGAAATGAAAGCTTTTTCCAAAACCTAAAGTCAAAGCTAAACCACAAACCAAGCCAAAGGTGAAAGCGGTTGTGATTAAGGAGCTTATTGCCACAAGAGCTCAATCAAAGAAGAGCATATCCACTGGAAGTGGCAAAGGAACAAAGGAACTATCCCCTCCTCCTTCTGACTCATCCGACATGCCTATATCTTCTCCAAAACCCCTTAAAAAGCCCAAGCTTAATAAGAACCTCACCAAAGTCATGGTAGAGATGCTTTAACAAGCCTTTCGGTTTAATGAAGCAAAGAAAGGCAATCATCCAAGAAGCTATAAGAGGTTAGGGAAGAGGAAATCACATTTCCTCCAAATGGATTTAATGTGAACAAGCTGGAGTCATTTTGCAAGAACAACTATGTGCAAGATGCACTATATTGACTACAAGGTTCTTCAAGAGGTATTGAAGTTTGACCTAAGTCCTTATCTTGATTCCTATATGCCATGGCTGTCTATTAAACTTCTATTTTACACCCAAGTTGTGAGGAATTTTTACTGCAACCTTAAACTTATAAATGATCCTATTAGGAAGTCTGTGGAAGAATAAATGACTTCTAAGGTTAAAGGACAGAGAATTCTAATCTCACCTTCCAAAATCAATACTTGGTTAGGAATAGAGAACCCTTCTGATGATGATTATCCTAATTATTATTCAAACCAGTTGTTTTCTATCCTAAGACCTGGTGAGATAGTGGGATCCCTCAATTTCAATCTGAGTGATATGTGTGATTTTCACCGTGTTCTATGGTATATCTATTCGACATCCATAGTCAATAAAGCCAACAATTTTACTCATTTCATTGAGAGGGACTTCAGAAAATTTGCCACATTGCTTCTCAAAGAATAAAAATGACTTGGGAGAATATATCTTTAATGAGATAAAGCGATATAGGTTTGAAGGAAAACCTACCACTTCAATGCCATATCCTCAACTTATTTCTTTATTTCTCAAGAATAATAACGCTTGGTACTTGGAGAGTAAGGAGCCAATTGAGAGGACAACACCAGTTAGGAGAAATCAAATTGGAAAGTTTAACAATGAGATTCCTCTAAAGACTCTTCTTGAAGCAAGTCCCAAGAAGAAGAAGAAGATTGAAAATGCAACTAGTCAAATGAATGACACATAGTCTTCTACTCCAGCTAACACATCCTCTCCTTCTTTCTTTGGTACTGTAATACAAATATTCATGGAGAATATTCTGAAGGGTTTCCATATCGATATTACTAATACTAATGCGGATTTGGTAACACATATGAATGAGAAGATGGGACAACTTGTGGAGAGAATTGATAATAGGCACGAAAACATATTACCAGAACAATATGCCCAGGGTGAGCTTCTGAGATCAATTGTTGCCAGACTTAATGCTATGGCATTTCGCTCCCCTATTCCTGGTCCTTCTATTACTCCTGAGCCAGTACCAGTCTTTGAACCTGGACCTTCCAAGCCTAGTCCTCCTGATCCTATACCTACTGAGAATAGACCCTCTGAGCTTGGACCCAGTAATCTTCTTTTCTCTATGCCTGACCTAGAGACAACTGAGCCAATCCATATCACCATTGATGATCCAGCTCAGCCACTTCAGCCTGAGTCAATGCCTACTCCCATTGCCTCAACTACTCGTACTGAGGAGGTGCTTGTGTCTTCACCTGTTGCTACAGAGGAAGTAGAAATTACTTCTTTGATTCCTTACCCATCACCTCCAGTGAATCCTCTAAAGGATCTTCAGACACCTCCAGTGAACCTTCCTAAACCTGAACCATCATCTTCAAATTCTTCTAGTTCAGATGTTTCACATAAAGCTTTGGCATTTCTTGACACTCCTATCTCAGCAGCTAAGTCATCTACTCATCCTCATGATTGATACCACCCTTGTGATGAAGATAAAAAGGGGGAGAAGAGCCTGAGTAATTTTGTGATCAATGGCTGAGTTAATGTACTGGGGATATGGGTGTACGGGGCTTTATGGAGCTTTTAAATTTGAATTCTAAGTTTGATTATGTAATGAATTCTCCTTTATGCAATTTTTTTATGCCATTAAGGTTAAATTTCATTCAAGTTATATTGCATTATAAGACTAATAAGTTTTTGATTATGTATGCAAGGTGAACAAGTAAATAAGAACAAAAACTCATTTTTTTCATGATCATTTGAAAAGATCTTTAATAAGCTATTTCAAAAGATTTTTCAAGTTTAAATTGAACAAAGTTTTCATATGAAAAGTATTTAAGAAACTTATGTTTGAAAACTCAATTTCAAAAACTTTGTTCAAAATCACCAAGTTTTGTCATCATCAAAAAGGGGGAGAATGTTAGACTTTATATGTTTTGATGATAACAAAGATTGGATTTGATAGCAAAGAAAAGAATTTGAACAAAGTAACTAAATGGCAGACAAAAGCTTTACTTGAAGTTGGCACTAGAGTAATGAAGAAGATATGAGAGACAATGCATAGGAAAAACATCACTGGCAAATTTCGTAAAGGTTTACTCGAGTGACCACTCGAGTAATGAACTCTGTTACTCGAGTAAGCACTCGACTAATGTTGGAGAAAATATTCCATAAGGGCATTGCCAAAATTTGGAAGGAGTTAATAGTAATCTATAAAGCTATATGGACCATTACTCAAGTAACCACTCGAGTAAAGACAAGAGAAAAGGCATTACTCGAGTAGCTACTCCAGTAACTAGGACAAATATCTTCCAGTTGCCCTTGGCCAAGAATTGACACACTTTGCTCGGGTCGCCACTCAAGTAACCATTTGATAAAACTATTTACTTGAAGGACCACTCCTGTAATCTGTAGAGTTATTTGAAGTATTACGCAAGGGATCACTTGAGTAATCAGGTGAGTAAAGACAGGTATTCTCGGCCAAGAATTTGATGTTGTTACTCAAGGGAATAATAGAGTAATCTGCAAACTTATTATCAATTTACTCGAGTGATCACTCAAGTAACCTATGAAGAAAAGACATGCTTACTCGAGTAAGCACTCAAGTAATCAGGTATTTCCAAGGTTTGTCATATATCTTACTACATGTCTTACCAGAGTAATATTTTATGAAAATGTTGAATTACTCTCTGCCATAATTTTGATAAGTTTACTTGAAGGACTACTCGAGTAATGAGCATGATCACTCGAGTAGCCACTCTAGTAAGGTAATCCAGAAATCATGTTTTTAATCATATGTTTATTAGTTTGTTATCTATATGATTAACTCTTTATTGCACTAGTATTCTAAGTATGTTTATAGAGAAACAATGAAGAAATCATGACATAAGAGAAAAGTCAAATAAAATGTCTGAGATCTCACCTACCGTAAACGGATAGTTTTCAAATTAGAAGAACGATCAATTGTTACTGCGTGACTCTAATGGACATATTTGAAATGCTTCCAGCGGACACCACAAATCATCCATATATATGGAGCATTCAAAGAATAGAATAAAATAAATAAGAACAAACAATCACACATCGATCAATATACTCTTTGTGCTCTGTTTTCTTATACTCACTTTTTGTACTTTAATGTTTATACATTTACTCTGTAAGAGAGATTTTCATTACAAAACTCAATATTCATTATTGAGACAACTTAAGGTTATGGAACCTTGAGTTGGGGACTTGATTACAATGTGTTAGGGGGCGCGAATGTCCAGGTGAAGGAACCTGCTGTACTGAGTTGCCAAGAACCTACTAAATCTTGGAAGATATAGTCAAACACTCAGAGAAGCTCTGAGGACTGGAAGTAGGTCAAAGTTGTTATGACCGAACCAGTATAACTCCTGGTATACACTTTGGTGATATTTCTCTTTACTCTTAACTTTATGTTTTCCAGTCAATTTTATATCACAATGAAATTTCTGGTATCACCCAATTCACCCCCTATTGGGTGAAACGCTTGCACTAACAGAATCCATTCATATTGTGTTTGATGAGCTTGATTCTCATATCAAGAATTTTGATGAAGAAGAAATGGATTTGATAAAGAAAAAAAACTATTTCAAAACAGAATGATTTTGAAACAAATGACTTTCAAAATATAGAAGATGTCGATGATCATGCTCAACCAAAAGCATGGAGACATATTAAAGATCATCCAATGGATCAAGTAATTGGAGATATTCATGTAGGTATCAAAACCAGAAAAAGAATACTCAATGAGGTAACTTTTTCTTCTTTTATTTCTGAGATTGAACCTTCTAATATTGAATAAGCTTTTTCCGACAATGACCGGGTGATTTCTATTCAAGATGAATTAAATCAATTTCGAAGAAATCAAGTTTGGGATTTAGTTCCTTGACCTAAAGATCACTCAGTTATAGGAACCAAATGGATCAAGTAATTGGAGATATTCATGTAGGTATCAAAACCAGAAAAAGAATACTCAATGAGGTAACTTTTTCTTCTTTTATTTCTGAAATTGAACCTTCTAATATTGAATAAGCTTTATCCGATAATGACCGGGTGATTTCTATTCAAGATGAATTAAATCAATTTTGAAGAAATCAAGTTTGGGATTTAGTTCCTTGACCTAAAGATCACTCAGTTATAGGAACCAAATGGGTTTTCAAAAACAAACTTGATGAATCAGCAATCATTGTGAGAAACAAAGCAAGATTGGTTGCCAAAGGCTATAATCAAGAAGAAGGTATTTATTATGAGGAAACATATGCTCCAGTATCAAGATTGGAAGCAATACGAGTACTCTTAGCCTTTGCTTACATTAAAGGTTTAAACTTTATCAAATGGATGCAAAAAGTGCTTTTCTAAATGGTTATATTATGGTGGAAGTATATGTAAAACAACCTCCTAGTTTTGAAGATGAAACAAAACCTGATCATGTTTTGAAACTTAAGAAAGCTTTGTGTGGTTTAAAACAAGCACCCAAAGCTTGATATGAAAGGCTAAGCAAATTTCTTCTTGATCAAAAAATTTGTCAAAGGAAAAGTAGATACAACTCTTTTCATTAAACATAATTAAAATGATCTTTTAATTGTTCAAATTTATGCTGATGATATTATTTTTGATACTTCTAATGAATCTTTTTGTCAAGAGTTTTCTAAGCTTATGCAGGGAGAGTTTGAAATGTCCATGATAGGAGAATTAAACTTATTTCTTGGACTTCAAATCAAGCAAAGGAAGAATGGGATATTTTTATCTCAAATAAAATATTTGAAGGAGCCATTGAAGAAGTATGGAATGGACAATGCTAATAGATCTGATACTCCAATGAGTTCTACAAAGTTGTTGGATGCTGACATAAAAGGCCCTGACTTCAACATCATCACCAAATATAGAGGAATGATTGGTTCATTACTCTATCTAACAGCAAGTAGGTCGGATATACAATTTAGTATTGGAATATGTGTAAGGTATCAATCTGCTCCTAAGGTATCACATGCAGAAACTGTAAAAAGAATCTTCAAATACCTAGGAGACGCTGCAGAACTTGGCCTATGGTATCCAAAAAGAGGAAATGAATATTTGGTAACCTATTCAGATTTAGATCATGGCGGATATAAAATTGACAGAAAAAGTACTAGTGGACAATGTCAATTTCTTGGAGGCTCTCTGGTTTCATGGATCAGTAAGAAGTGGAACACAATGTCACTATCTTCCATTAAAGCTGAATATATAGCTGCAGTAAGCTATTGTTCTCAAGTACTATGGTTGAAGCAACAACTCCAGGATCTAGGGATATACTTAAAGGAGATACCAATTTATTGTGACAACACTAGCACTATTAGTTTGGCCAAGAATCTTGTGCAATATTCAAGAACCAAGTACATAGATATCTGACAACATTTCATTCGAGATCACGTGCAAAAGAAGGATGTCAAAGTAGAATTCATATCGACACATCTTCAACTTGCTGATATATTCACAAAGCCGATAGCTAAAGATCAATTCCTATATATTCGAAGAGAATTTGGAATGGTTAATCCCAATGAGTTAAAATGTTCTTGCAAGACTGTCACTTGAGTGCTGGTAGGCTCACTTGAGTGAAAGGCATTTTATCACTTGAGTCAGAGATGGATTCTTGAGTGTGAAATTGTATTATATACTCTGCTTCTAGCTATGAAAAATAGGGATTAACAGAGTATGGAAGAACTCTTGAAACTCGCTCGAGCATACCAAAAGTGTCAGACCCCACTCGAGTAAGGGAAGAACATCTCTCGAGCATAGTATCAACACACCTGAAATGAAGCAAGAGAACTGGGGCTAAAGAGAAAGATTTATACAAATACTCATTCAAAGCATGGTTACTCAAATGATCTTAGAGGATTTGAGTATAAAGATCAAAAGTATAACAAGATACACTTAAATCAGGTACGCTTTTACATGCATTATCAGATTTCTTTAAATGTCACTTAAGCAAAAAATTGTGTCACTCAAGTGTTGGCACTTATATCAGTTATGCGATAGCTTAGACCGTTGCACCTCCTCTTCTCACTCAAAGAGTGTCATTACTCGAAAGACGTACCTCTTTACCTCTGTTGGTTACCCATCGATTAAACACCTCTGATTACTTCAATTTCTGTTAAAACTTTTCAATCATCTTCATAAGGTTAGATTTATTATTTTAGCTACTCATTTCATGCCCTAACTGACGAGATTTTTTGGAAAATTTTCTTCAAGTCCTTATCAATATTTTGATTCTCATTTCGCTTCTAAATGGCTAGAACTAAGATGCCTGTTATTTTGCAAACATCCCATTCACCTTCACCTACTCAATCTTCGCTAGTGCTTCCAATACTCCAGTGGCATCACATTCATGTTCAATGCCTTCTCTATCTTCTACTCCAGCACCTCCTCCTAAACCTAAAACTACCAAGAAAAAAACTCTAGCTAAGAAACCTCATCCCAAGCCTAAGATGGCTAAGAAGGATTAACCTCTGTAAAAGAAACCGAAGGGAGTGGTTTTCAAGGAACTGGTTGTCACTCACTATTAATCGAAAGAAGTCAAAGGAAAAGGAAGGAAGAAGGACACAGAGCAACCACAACAATCTTCTTCCTCCGATGACTTATTCAATATGCAGCTTAAAGAAGCAATGGAAAAATCCAAGCTTGACACCTTGATTGGCAAGATTGCCTCCCAAACCAGTGCCTCAAGTTCTCATCATATTGGCCAGACAAGTCAAGTTGCTTTAGGAGCACATTCTACTTCACAAGCTCCAGAGGAAGAACAAAACACAAATCCTCCAGAAGGATTCAATGTTAAGGAACTAAAGGCACTTATTCAGTAGGTATATGACTCTGAGTTTGCTCACAGACATTTCTGCCCCATTGTTTATGTGGACTTAGATTATCTGAAGAAAAGCTATAGTTTGGATTTTCATCCTTTTCTTGGATTTTATGATCCCTGGCTAAATGTGTATCTCCCTTATTCACCTTCTATTGTGAGAACCTTTTATTGCAACATGAAAGTCAATAATATATATTATAGGGCCGAAGAGTTGATAGAGGAAGCAGTATCTACTACTATTAGAGATCAACATATTATGATTTCTGCTACTATAATTAATGATATCCTTGGATTTGTTACACCCCCTTCTTGTCCACCCACACTTACTGCCAATAAAGCCTTCTGGCATTTAAGGCCAAAAGACGCTATAGGCCCTCTTAATTTTAAGTCTGTTGACATGCCTGATTTCATTCATGACCTTCATTATATACTCTCGTAGCATTATCAACAAATCCAAAAACTATACCCATTTTGCCCAGAGAGATTATTGTTAATTGGCCTCCTTTCTTGCTGGTCAACAAAGAAGTATGGGGGGACTTATTTTTGGTGAGATGAGAAGATTTCGATTTTCTTCATCAAAATCTGCCATAATTCTATATCCATAACTTGTGTCTCTCATTCTCAAGTATAACAAAGTGTGGTATTTGGAGGGAACTTAGAGGGTAACCATTTCGAGGTTTGGCAAGACTCAATTGACACATATAGGTATCAATCTTCCAATGAGCCAAACCAAGGCTACATCTCATTGAGAAGCCTCTCCTTCTAAAGGTGATGAAGCTCAGTCGTCTGCACAAGGTCGTACTCCACCTCCATTCTTCCTGAATGCATCACTATCAACCTGTCTAGCCGAAGTGGTAAATCAAGTAGTGACTGGCCTTAAAAAGGAATTGATGAGTGAGTATGAGAAATTGGTGAACACAATGGAGATACAAGTCTCAAAGTTGGTGGACAAGGCAAACACCAACTTTGACTTGATGTTCAAGACTCAAGAAGAGATGTCAAGAAGAATCACTGATATGGAAATCATCTTGCACACTCATCTTTCGAATGCTTCTCCTGAGGAGCCTTCTGAGTCTACTTATACCACAGCATCACCTTCTCAGACCCAAACTTATGCTTTCTTCATATACCCTAATTCCAATATTGATGTCACTTATAACCAGTCACCTTCACAACCACTTACAGCTACAATTCCTCAGCCATCATCTTCACCTTTTGTGCTTGACCTATTTGACCCATCCACCGCTATGGTGCTATATACCCCATCATCTAATCTTTCTTTCCCTCAACCCCCTTCTGATGATGACAAAATGGGGGAGAAGGATATGTGATGGTTCCTGAGATGATATGGTCTGATATTGGAGATTTTTCTTTTAAGGGGGAATATTGGGTAACTTTTATGTATCGGGTAGGAATATTGTTATTTGAGTTTTTCTAGTTTATTTTTTTTTACTGAAATGGTTGTATATAGGGTTTCATAGGTAGATGCTAATTCAAGCTTGATAATGTACTTTACAAGTTCGTTTATGGTCATTTTGAAGTTTGTTAAGTTTTCTATTCAGATTTAATGATTTATGTGCAAATATAATGATGCTATCACTTATCTTGGCTTTTAAGTGTCCATTGGAAGTACTACAGGAAGCATATGAGATTAAGTGCAAAAATTTGAAAAAGACTCTAAACTTTGGTGAAATATGCATTTGGAAAAGTTGAAAGTGTTTTCAAAAGTTTTCACTTCAATCAAGTTCTTAATTCATCACAAAGGTTTTGTCATCATCAAAAAGGGGGAGAATGTTAGATTCCAAGTTTTGATGATAACAAAAGATTGTTGCGATATATGGTAAGAATATAATGTTTTGCAAGTTTAAACAATGGTTAAAAATATTACCAAATGCATATCACTAAGTTCAAAGGTCATTTCTGTTATTTTAACTGATACACTCTAGTGATGGACCTAGCACTCGAGCATTAAGCACGTTTACACTCAGCACATGCAAGTATTGGACAAAAAGTGTTTGATAGAAGCAAACTCTAGCTAAAAATACTAGGACAACTTGAGTGATAATAAGATTTGTACTCGAGCATGAAGACACACTCGTGTAAGTGTTCGACAGAGAGTAAAGGTTGAGATAGGATATTATCACTTCACTCGAGCATAGATACTCTACTCGAGTGATAGCCTTATGTGCACCCGAGTCCTTGCAAGTATGGCAGAGAAAGTGTTGACCCAATGTAATACCCCAAATTTTGAGACTTGAGCTTAGAGAATAAGCCTGAGATTAGTGGATTGCTAAGCCCTGGTTTAGCAAGATCCCAAATTATGATTAGGGGTTAATGACTACAAAAGTGGACGTGGTTAGTGATTAATGAACCCTTTTAGAGAATATAAAGTGGATTGTAGTCGCTTGTGTTATGAGCAATGCCAAAACCCTGTATTTTAGTTCAATTGTGGATTAACATCCAAATTGACTTAGAATAGAGGGAAGAATTGAATGGGGTATTGTGATGGAAATGGTGTCATGTTGTGGTATTTAATCATTGGAATTGATTTAAATTGGATTGGACACATTGGTTGCAAAACTGGAAATGCTGTCTAGTGTGAATTCTGTCTGGGCAGTCTTCTTGTGTGGACGTTTTTACTAGGAAAATTATGTCAGAAAAATTATGACACTTTCCAGTCTTAAATTTCACATCCCAAGCTTCAAAATGGACATATAATTTGTGCCATTTCATGTTGGGAACTGGGAGAGATGACTGTCCAAAGTTTGAGGTAAAAAATGGACTCTGTTTTGGGGCAGTGATGCAATTTGTGTAATTCTGGAATTGTGTGGTGATTTCTAGTATTGGTAAATATTTTTCCTATAAAGAGGACTTAAATACCTTTCATTTGACTTTAGAATCACCTCATTTCTATTTTCCTTGAATTAGTTATGATTTTTCAAAGTTTGGGCAGAAAATCTGCCAGAAAATCCGAAAATGGGAATTATGACAACATCAAAATAAGAGATGACATCAGCATGGAAATTAAAACATTTTTTCATCATCTTCAGCTCTCATTTTCGTGCTGAACCGTGCAGCACCATGGAGAAAGAGAGAGAGGGAGTTTTAGAGAGAGAAGAGGATGAAAACTCGCGAGGTAAGTCGATTTCTTTGGTGAATTCGTACCTAACGCGTATAATCCTTCTTCTAAGCTTCTCTTCTACATGAACTAAGGTACTTGAAGCTTAATTTTTCTGTTTTAAAGGGGCTAGGGTTCAGCCATATTGAGTAAAAGCCAGAGGGAGCTTGAGGTAACTTCCGAAACTTCAATCTTTGATTGTTCTGGCTGCTGTGGTTGATTTAATCGGTGAAATTTCACCGTATTGTCTTTGTTTGTAAATTTGGAAAATGGGTTGGCCTAGGTGTTATGCTGCCCAAATTGATACTAAATGGTAGTTCTAACCCAATGTAATGGTTAATAAAGTGGTTAGGAGAAGAAAGAAACACTTTTACGGAGCCGAAACCGAAAAACCCCAATTTTCCCCGGAGTACTTGTATATTTCGTTTATGGCTATAAATGGGTCTTAGAGTTGGATTTTCAATTATTTGATGGTTCCATTGAGTTCAGGAGCGAAAATTAGGTGGGGTTACAGTTGGTCACTTTTTCGGAAAAGGCCGAAAAAGCATAATTACGAAAACGCCCCTGAAACCCTTAAAGTGAGGCTGCCAAGGGTAAATTTGTAAATTGACATTGAATTTGATAATTCCAAGTCCGGAAATGGATTCCTTGGGCGAAAATATGTCAGAATAGCCCATGTCAAAATTTCAAGAAAAGTACTGCCGGACCGGGTACGGCTGGGCCGGGCGGGGTCCCCGGGGGTATTTTAGTAATTTTTTAATTTAGCTTCATATAACCCCTAGAAACACTATGAAAATATCTAAATAATATATTTGACATTGTAGAATCGAATGTGAAGCCCCGAGTTGTTGGCACATAAATCGAGAAGAAAAGACTGGAGGTAGGGAACTTATCTCTCCTGCATGCTCTAATAACTGTACTAATGTGTTGATGCATGTTATTGCTTTGCTTGATTATGTGGAACATGTATGAATGATTTGAAGCTATGTTTCAATATATGCTATGGCCATATGTGTATCGTTCGAAGCATTGAGCTTATAGATTTGTCATTGTATGTGTGCATGAGTTATGTGATGCAAGCATGTCATGCATTAAACACTTATCTTGCCTGCATATTGATAATGTTTCCCTACTGAGATTCTCTCGAATCTCACCCTCCCTTACCAACAATTTAGATAGGGCAAGTGGCTCGTGGAGGGAGCGGCTATGACTCCTTTGAGATGAGATTGTGTAATCCCTATTTGAAGAATTGTAATTGGCAATTGTGCCCCGTGTATCTTTAGCGAAGGTATGTACCCGGGATTACCGGGATGATTATGTTGTGCACTCTGATATTTATATGAATGTGATTTATCTTCGCGTAGTAATTGTATTCAAAATGTGAATATGAGACCAAGTTAATTAGATTTTAAAGGGTATTTGTGAAAACCCTATCTCAAGGATGGGATTTTAAATGAGTTTTGATTATTATTGGTCTCTATTTCATTTTAATTGCGTATTTCGAATATAATTACTGAGGGAGTTACACCCAAGAGCAAGGTAAACATAAAGTGCAACTGCCTGAGAGAAATGCAGTGCATGGAAGAGAAAGTGTGCCTGAATGGAGAGTACGTGCACCCGAGTGATACCTCAGTACCCACAAGTATGAAATCTAACTCTCTCCATTCCAATGCAAGTGCTGAAGCAAAGGAGTATCTTATAGAAGAATATTCTGTGCACTTGAGTGATAGTAAGTATGCTCGAGTGAGGGTCCACATCACCTGCAAGTGCAAAATCACACTCTTGATAAAATGGGATGCGAGTGTTATCCAATTACGTGTACTTATAGTGTAAAATACAATAGCACTCGAGTGAGAGAATGTGTACCCGAGTGAGGTCCCACATCACTCGTAAGTGTGAAAATGCACTCTCTCAAAATCATGTGGAAGTGTAACACAAAAGTTAAAGCAGAAGATCATATATGAAGATTTACTCGAGTGATCCTCTGTTAGAAGCCAAAACATCATTGACTCACAGCGATCAATCCAAATATGGTTTAATATAATTTAATCACTCTATTTCCACCTGTTATTATTATTTAACATCATTTAATATATATTACAAGTGTGATATAGGTAGTTGATCGTTTGAATTAAAAAAGCACAGAGGAAGTCAAACAATGGCAGACTGAATCATTACTACCAACCAAGCATGTACCTCCTATATTCAAAGATTTCAAACATACGCATGTTATTCCACAATATAATGCTCCGCTCTATAATGATTGTTATTCAACGGGAAAAATCAACTAGCTATAAATGCAGACCTTCAGAGACAATCAAAGTTAACAAAGAGCAAGAATTCAGACAAGCAAATTCACGAGTCTCTGTTATCCACATTTTCTCTATATTCTTATTATACTTCAGTATTTATCATATTTGATCTATAAGAGAGTTTGTATACACTTCATATTCTATTTTCATTTGATCTCAAGGTACTGGGACCTTGAGAGGGTAGATATCCTGACAAGAGAAGCAGTTGAGAGAATTCCTATTATGACTTTTTGCTCATAAACTTACAAGATACAGGCTGTAGAGAATGTTGCTGCTTGTAAGATTTACATGGTGTAAGCAAGAGAGAACATTATAGCTTATAAGACTTGTATACGTAAGGAAGAGAGAAAGGTCATAGGTTTGCTTTTCTGCATGTAAGACTTGTCGTAAGGGGAGAGAAATTTCTAAGTATTAGAATATTTCTACTCATAGTCCATTCAAGGATGATTGTTGTTTTGTGGTATTTTGAGAGCCTATTGAACCTTGCAAGTATAGTGAAAATCTCAGTAGATCTTGATCTCTGAGGACTGGACATAGGCCTGTGTTTTGGGCCGAACCAGTATAACTCTCTATGTGCTAATCTTCTCAACTCTACTCTATTTAAAATTAAAATTATATCACTGCATCAACCAAAAATTTATTAGATCACCCAATTCACTCCCCCTCTTGGGTAAAGCTTGCCTCTTTCATCTTCAAACTATACTTGTTTACCCACTTCTTAAGGAGATAGCACATACATCCTTGAGATTGATCACTGTCTTGGAAGGTAACCCTTATCTACTTTTAGCTTATTGCTTATTGAAGCTATTGGATATTTGAGGGATAAATGAAATGAGATTAGCATTCTTAGAATCTAATAAATCCAACTTGTTGACGATTATGTCAAACTTAGTCCCAATGTCAAAAAATTTTGAATTGGTTTGAGCCCTCTCTTTATCAAATCTTGAGGTTAAGTTACCCATGGAAGATGACAAATTGTTCATACACTTAAGAAGTAGAGAGATTTCATCTTTAGTAGTATGGGATTTAGGTGTAGCAACCACTATTTATTGGAGATTAGATTGGTTTGTAGGTCCTTGATTTGGAGCTTGATTTGAAGAGCAACTTATAATTGATTCTGATTCCTCCAACTGAAGTTAAGATGGGATCTCAAACCTTCATCCATAATTGGAGTTATGATTATGGTGAGGTAGCATCATGAACCGCTCATTAGCTTTACTTTCTAGTGTAAAATGAAAGACTTTCCTGCACATCTCATCTAGATCAACCCCTATTGGTTTTATGGAGTTGCACATAATGTACATCTTCCTTAACTGCCTGTTAGGGTCTTCTGTAGGTAAACCATTAAATTTTGGCAAGTTACTTAATAATGGACCTTTCAACTCAAAATTAATACTAAATTTAGGACAAGAAAGGAAAGTATCAATAATATCAGTAGTAGAGGTAAGATCTTTGATAATTCCATGCTCCCTATTATTCCTAACAATATTGTTGTGAAACCCTACTATTGGAAGATCAATGGGTCAGGGGTTGTCTTCTTGAGGAGGAACTTGATCCATGGGAAGATAGCAATCTACAATGGAAGAAGAGCCAATATGAGAAGAATTATCACAAGTATATGTAATAACTGTAGTGTCAATGATTTGTCCAAGCCCTACACTAAATGATTCAGCTTTTTACCTTTTTTAAGCAACCTAACTATCTTGTTAATATCGTTATCTAGAGGCACAAGTTCAGTTGCCTTAGATCTAGTCATGACCAGTAAAGAGACTCATATAGACACACAAATTATAGCAAAGTAATTGGTCAAATGTGGTATTAGATAAGGGTTGTATACTGTAAAAATTAGCAACTTACAGTAAACAAAGTTAACTAATCTTTGACAACCAAAAGAATTAACCAAAACCAACAAAGATAAGATGTCTAAGGAGTAAAATCAGTCTCAGTAATAACAAGGCAAGTGCAACTTAATGGTACAAGAGGAAAATAGGAGTTGCAAGGTAAGAATTCACCTTTTAGTAGAACAAGTTGGTATATCAATGAAGTAGTACCTCAAACTGCAGGTATGTGAGTAGAGTCACTGTAATCTCAACTTACAGCCAGAATGTGATAGCCACCCGAAGTCTCAAGTTTCAACCAACAACTTCCCAAGGTTGAAGAATGCAAAGTTGGTCACCACAAAACAATAGTAAATCACACAATGACCACTAACAATATGATAGTAAACCAATAAAATGTAAATTTCTATTTTTTTTAAGAATTTTATATGCAACTGGAATGCAAAATAACTATGAATATGAAAAATGACCAAAACCACTACTAAACACTCCAACAATTAACAACCACCTAAGATAAACTCAAAAACACAGTAACATCCAAGAAAACCCAAAAAACAAACCTAATAAAAAACCTAGAAAAATTACAAAAAAAGAAAGAAAATTTAGAAAAGTATAGCAAACCTTCGAATTTGGCTAAAATCCAACAGACCTAATAGCTATTGCTATAAGTCTTTTTTATAATGCTAAAAAGTTGTGGTAAGTCAAATTTTAGAATTTTTTAGGGAAGAATATTTCAGTTGCAATATAGTGCTATTCAAAACTCAGGATTTCACCAAAATTCAAATGAGTGCCACAAACTTTCTACCAAACTAGGACATACTATGACAACTTAAAAAGAACACTTAACTACTTAAAACCTTGGCAATTATCCTCCCTCGCAACGACGCCATTCGATGAACCCTTGTCGTGTGAGTTCTCAAAATAAACTAGGTTTGAAAATGTAGCGTAGTAGCTCAACCTAAGTCGTTCTTATGAGGAGATCAATTTTCAAGTTTCTAAATAATAAAGAGGTAAGTACCTTAAAGTTGTGAGAAATCATTTTGAGAAATTGTTTATAAAACTAATGAAGTAATCTAATCTACTTTAATATTTCTGTATTTTTTGGTTTTTAAGCTAAAGAAGCAAACAAAATTGAAATTAACAATAACAACAAGGTAAATTCAATAAACTAGTATAATGATGAAATGAGATTCCCTTAAACTGAGGTTTTAGTTTTCCTTGCTTGCTAATGATATGAATTCAGTAATATGAGTCAAGAGGATGGACCTAAGGTACCACTAGATCCATATTTGCAATACTCATTTAATTCATTCTATCGAAGCAATTAAATGAATACCACCAAATAATTGTGACTAAAGGAGATGAATAATTAACTTCCAATTCTAACTTGTAATTACCATTACAAAAATTCAAAGAATTCAATTTAGTCATTTAAAATCTACTCAACCGAGTCAAAATAAATAGCTCAACCTACTTCAAATATGATTCATACAAAGTTTAATTAATCAACTCCTAACTCAACCACCAAGTTTATTCACTTGGTATAGAACAATCTAGATCACAACCAAATACTTAACCAAGCCATATAATTATGAACTATAAAGAGAGCTTAAAGGAATTCTATTGAAGTTTAGAAGCTTAAACCATTACCCAACTCAAGGAAATCACCAAAATTAGCTACTTATGGAAGAGGAAGAAGATAAAGCTTTATGAAAGGATGAAAAAATTAACCATGGAAATATAGAAGATACTGAATAGCTTTTCAATTCTAGTAGCTCCTTCACATTTTTTCCTCCATTACCATTTCAGTCCAGCTCTCCTTTCAATTCACAGCCGCCTCTTCCATTCTTTTAATTCTCCAATTTTAGTCCTATTCTCTACCAATACTCTAGCTGCCCTTTTCAATTCATCAATCAACTCCCTTATTTTCCTTTAGTTTTTACCTCTCGGTCCAGCAACAGCCTCTCTGCCTCCTTTCTATTCGTTCCAGCTGCTCCCCTTTACTTCTCATTCAGCCGTCATATTTTTTATTTCTTTTTATTTCATGTTGCTTCCTCCAATTCACAACAGCCACCTCCTTCCCAAAAAATGATGTCCACCTCTTCTTTCTTCAATTCTCTCTAGGTTATAAAGTAAGTTATGCCATGTTTGGATGAGGGGGTGAAAATGTGTTTTAGGATTAGGCACAAAATTACAACTACTAAACGAGGCCCTTACTCATTTAATCTTCTCTTAGAAAAAATGTAAAAAAAATTACGCTTGTGATGTTCTACTCTTATCCTTCATTGAACTCCAAAATACCATATTTGGCCTTGACCACTTGACAAAAATTGTGCCATATCATCACATTAATACTTGATTATGCTCAAAATATTCAATTATGTCCCACAAAAGCCTAATATTAATTAATAAAAATATTTAAATATTTTGCTCTATCAGAATCAAGAGGTAATCTCGAAAACTTTGATCCTTTTGGTTCATATGTTGTTGTTGTGGTGGTTATTGTTGATATTGGCTTGATTGTGATTGTTTTGGTGAATTTTGTAAATTTGGGATCATAAAGCCCTAAGGGGTTATGCTACCCAAATTTCTACAAATCATGTTCAAATGGTAATTAAAGGGTTAATCATGTGCGTAGGAGTTAAAAAAGAAGGAGTTTAAAGGGTTAAATAGGGAAATCATATTTTTACTTTTCTTTCCTTATGTTTTGGCCAGACCTGGAAATAAGGGAAGGAGCTAGAATTTCATCAATTTGATGGTTTATTATGTTTAGAAGGAGAAATTGTGTAGGGTATATGTTGATTGTAAAGTTTAAAAAGTATTGAAATATGAAATAAAAAAATAAGCTCTAAAACCCTAAATAAGAACTGCCAAGGCAAAACTATCTTTTGGCAGTGAATTTGGCAATTTTGAGGTCAAAAATGGATTCTACACATAAAACTGTGTAGGAATAGCCCAGGTCATAATTTTTAGAAAAATATAGTTGGACTACGTACAAGGGGACTTGGACTAGGTCCCTAGGGACATTTTGATCATTTAGCGGTATTAAGTTAATATAATCAACAAAATAAGTTTCAAATAGTCTAGGTAGTATATGAATGAGTATTAATTCAATTCTTATAAAACTTGGAATTTTAGGACTGGACAGTTACCTAGAGCCAGAACAAAATTCAAGAACAATTTGAAAATGGAAAATGGACTTAAGATAGTAACTCTTTCTTTTATATAATATGTGAATTTGTATATGCTTTGTGCATGCCATATCCTGTAATATGTATGATACACAGTGCCTACGGGTACACTGATTACAGTGCCTATAGGTACAGTGATGCACAATGCCTATTGATACACCGATTTATAGTGCCTATGGGTACACTGATATATAGTGCCTACGGGTACACTAATATGGCCGGTCAGAGGACTGAAAAGTAGGAACACTAAAGGCATTATTAGAACATGATTTATGAGAATTTGCATATGTGATTACTAATGTGGTCTGTTAGGATAATTTTTTTTATAATAATGATAGTATGTAAAATTTTTTTGTTGTGTCATTCTTTTGATGAACCATTCTCTTAGCTATCTAAACTCTACTTAGATATTTTAAAATCATGGTTCAATAACCATTGTAGAAGCTGGAAAATCCTAGATTTGAAAGAGTAGTTATGTTTTTTTATATATAATTAATGTTGACACAAGAATTATGGACCTATACTGATAATTTGGTTCTGAATGCTATTTGTCTATTGTAGAGGAATAAAACATCTTTAAACAAAGAGTTGAACCACTTCATTTGGAGTTTCCTATATTAAGTTATGATTTTTCAAAGTTTATTGAAAAACTAAGGGTTAAGTTTGTCTTTAAACAATTATGATTTATGCTTGCTTAAGGAAAATTTATGGAAATTATAATACAAGGGTTTAATATTTCTTTAATTTATTCTATGTTAACATGTCAGCAATCAATATCGATAGTGACTTAAGTATAGAGGGTCTTAACCCCTCTAGTGTGTAACTGGATGATGATGACACACGACTTATGCACAAGAGGAAAGAGCATTAAGAAAGGGCCTTATGATGAAGGAGGTCTAGAAAGCAAAGAAAGAGGGGAGGAAACTTAATGTGAGGTGGAACAAGAAAAGGCAAGTTATGAAATTTGACAAGTTTGTTAGCTACCTCGGGTATACAGCAAAAAGCAACGTGCCTATAACTTTGAACAACTAGAAGAAGTCAACTAAGTCAATGAGGAAGGTTGTTTGTGTAACATCCCAATTTTGTTCACCAATATTCCTTTTACATATTAAGACATTTCATGGAATAAAATGATGAATTCTGTTGGACATAAAATGATAAAAACATTTCCATTAGTAGTTGCACACAATATGGCTAAGTTTGGAACACAAATTCTAATAATTGGGATTTGTTGAAAGTGTGTTTTCCAGTGTGGCAGGAAGATTGTCATGTGTTGTTGAATAATCAGGTGATGTCAAATGAATGTGAAATGTTCTAGAATAAAACTAGACATATCAAGCTTTAATCTGACAGGTCATATAATTTATTTAGACCTGTGTACTGAGAGTTATTTGTTTTTGAAGTTAGTCAAGTAAAATTGGCAAGTTAATGTGGCAGTATTCAATAAATGGTAATTCTGGAATGTTGTGTATCCCATTGGCTAAAAGTAATATTTTTCCTTCAAAATAGACTTAATAAGGGTTACATAGCCTTTGGAATTACTGCAATTGGACATTTATAAATAAAGATATGAATTTTCAAATTTTGGAGAAAATTCTGTTAGCTTTTAGGCAATATGAGAAATTAACAAGGCAATGGCAAAAATGTATGTGTAAAATAGTTATTTGTATAAATTAAATCCACAACTCATATTTTTCCCTATCCCTATGTGTGGGACGTCTATAAAATAAGAGGTGAGGGGAAAAGAAAATGCTTGGCTCAAATTAAATGAGGAAGGAATAAATTATGGAAGACTAAAATTAAGTTGAAAAGTCAAAAATAAAGCTTGTCATAAATGGCATTTAAGTGTAACATCCAAGTGATAATTGAAGAAGCATACTTGGTTATTCCAAGGGTCTTCATTTCGTCACTTTTGGGTAAGAAGTAAAGGGAAATCATGATTAAAAGACAATTGCCTAGTTGAAGTAATCAAACTAAACAAAAAGGCACAGGTTTGAAAAGACAAAAAGTATTTTAAGTTAGCATGGGATAAGCCATATGGAAAAAGACAAAGAGGAAAAGTCAAAGAATAAACATGTAGGAAAACTTGCAATTAAAATATTCTAAACTAAGGAGGCGGAGATGATATTTTTGGAACTCATTAAACCTCTTAAAGGCTATGCATTTTCTTCCAAGTAGAGAGAGAAAGGAGAGAGACCAAGTTTGGGAAAAAAAGATGAAGACTTTGGTCATCAAAAATCACATGCTCAAAATATAACAAACTAACATATTTTAAGGAGGTGTAAGGGATATTTTGAAAACCATATACCTTTCATTCAAGAGCTCACTTTCGATTGGCATTAGAAAACAAAGAGAGAGAGAGAGAGTTTGACATAGAAGAGAAAGGACAAGAGAACTTAAGAGATCAAGTTCAAGATCAACGTGAGTTGAGGAAATTTCATGTGATCCTGCTTATTAATTCATGGAAAATCCTCTCTAATCTCTATTCCATCTTGAAATACATGTGTAGCAAGCAAAAATCCAAGAGGAAGAGGATAGTGTGCCACGATTTTAAAGAGAGAAAAAATAAAGGGAAATAAGGTAAGCATGAATACATATTGTCTCTTATTGATTATGATGTTGTTATGGTTGTTGATTGGCTTGGTTAGTTCATTTGGTTGATTTTGGAAAATTGGGATGATGAAACCCTAAGGGGTTATGCTACCCAAATTTCAACAACTCATGATTAATAAGTGTTTAAATGGTTAAACATGTGATTAGGAGTAAAAAGGAAGGTCTTTAAATGGTTAAATCTAGGAAATCACATTTTCCTCAAATTTTGTGAAAGTTTCAGCAAGTAGCATAACTGAGGGTTGAAGATAGAATTTCATCAATGTGATGGTTCCATTTAGTTTAGAAGCGAATATTGTGTATGGTATATGTTAAGTGTGAAGTATGAAAAGCATTAGAATGTGAAATGAGAAAATTATCCCTAAAGCACTAAGTTAGGGGCTGCCAAGGGCAGATAAGCCTTTTGACAGTGAATTTGACAATTCCAATATGAAAAATGGATTCTGCACTTAGAATTTGTAGGATTAGTCCAATTCATAATTTTTTAAAAAGTACAGTTGGACCAGGTACAAAGGGACTTAGACTGGGTCCCTAGTAGTCTTCTAGTCATTTTGCATGTTTAAACTAAGATGACCAGCAAAGTGAGTTTACATCAATACATGAATAAGTAATAAGTCAATTCTTGTAAACATGGAACTTTAGGATTGGACAGTTTGCCCAAGCCAGGATAGGGTTTAGAATAGTATGTGAGCTGGAAAGGGACTTAAGGATGTAACTCTATCTTTCATACACTATGTGAACTTGAATATGCTTTGTAAATGACATCTTCTATGATATGTATAATGCACACATGATATCTAACTGGTGCGAGAAAAGTACAAGTACTATCCTGGGGGAAAAGTCGAAGTCCCCAAACGGTTAAAGGGGACCCAGTTATATGATACACAGTGCTAGGGGCCACATTGCTCAATCTGGTCTTGAGTCCAACTAAGGTATGAACAAGTAGGGGTTCTATAGTGGTTGGCCATGAACATGTACACATATCGATTGTGATGATTACAGTGTTATTATTCTGTTACATTATATGGTGCTCAGCATATTTATTTGTCACTTTTATATGACTAATTGTATGACACTACTGAGATTCGTTTGGATCTCACCCTTTTCAAAATTTAAAATTATTCTAGCATAAGCTAGTGGCTCTAAGGGTAAAATGGTAAATACCCACGTGTGAGGGTAATAGTTCAAGCAAGGGCTACCATTAGTTATCCTAAGTTTTATTTTGGTAGTTTTAGACAATTTGTAAATATTTTTCAAACCCTATTAGGATTTCCTGTATTGTAAACAAGTATTATTATCGGTATTATTTCAACTAGAATCTTGAAGCTCTAAGAGACAAATTGAGGTAAAAGAGTTATGATTATGCTGTATATCGATCCCAAAGGATTTGATATGATGATACTGAAGGTTGAGGAAGTGATTTCTAATATGTGTGATGTTTAGGTTCTAGATTTAATGTCGATATTATGAGCTACTCCAGGAGTAGAGAAGAACATAAGAAGCACTTACAAGTGGTGCTGGGAAATCACATATAAGCTTTAGCTTTCAAGGCTCAACTTATTGAATGGTGATTTTTCGTATAATGAAATTTATCATATCCTAGTAAAATAGGCACAACATGGGGTTAAAACAAGCCATAAAATCCCCTGAATTGATTTGAGGTATGGGTTCTTTTATTAGAAATTCAATACAAGTAATGCATGATTCAGGTGCTATTCATTAATTCATTGTATATGATTGTGTAAGATGGCTAGGCCTGAGTGTACACAATTTTTCATATGGCTTTGTTGCATCTACTCCATGAGTGTTAGAGTTGTCACGGTGGGCGTCCATTTGAATTGCATAGTAGATGCTGAGGGATATGAATCAATAGTGGATTTGATTTATCTATTGTTGCATGGCTTAGAAGTAATTCTTGGTATTGATTGGTTGATGGTAAACAGTGTATTGCTAGATTGTATAAACAAAAGGATTATTTATCCCAATCTACAACCACAAATCAGTACATAAATCAACCTTAATTTCTTGTAGCAGCTGAGGTTGATAGATGTCTGCACAAAGGTTGTTAAGAGTACATAGTAATCTTTTCCATGCAAATAGAAGCTGGAACAACATTAGAAAGTATCCCTATAGTGAATGAGTTTCCATAAGTATTTCTTGAAGATATCAGCAGATTGCCTCCAAACAGGGAAGTGGGGTTTGCAATTGACCATAGGCCTGGAGTGAGATTGATATTTAAGGCCCTATATAGAATGGTTCTAAATTAAATCACAGAATTAAAAAAGTATATTGAAGAGCCGCTAGAGAAATGGTTCATTCAAACCAATGTTTCGCTATAGGGAGCTCAAGTACTCTTTGTCAAAAATAAAGATGGAAGCCAACGACTCTGTATTGATTACACAGAGTTGAACAAGGTGACCATTAAGAACAAACACTGGCTCCCTAGAATTGATAATTTACTCGATTAGTTACCTAGTTCCTGTGTGTTTTCAAAAATTTACTTGAGATCAGGGTCTCACCAGCCCAAGGTAAAAGTAGAAGACGCACCAAAAACTGCTTTTTAGACCAGATATGGTCATTAAAATTTCTAGTAATGCCATTTGGGCTAACTAATACACCTACCTTGTTCATATACTACATGAATCGAATTTTCAGTCCCTATCTAGACCAATTTGTAGAAGTCTTTAGTGATAATATTCTAGTATACTCATGGAGTAGTACAGAACATGAATAGTATCTGAGAACTGTGTTAAATATATTGAGAGATAAGTAGCTCTATGTCAAGTTGAGTAAGTACGAATTTTGGCTTTCAGAAGTTAAATTTCAGGGCTATGTAATCTCACAACAAGGGGTCTCAGTGGATCCTTTTAAAGTAGAAGCAGTACTAAACTAGAAGAGGCCAGAGACTATCTTTGAAATGTGCAGTTTTTGGGTCTTACCAGATATTACAAAAGATTTATACATAATTTCTCCAGAATAGCTTTGCCTCAGACAAAGTTAACACAAAAAACTCAACCTTATCCATGGGACCACAATTGTGAGAGGAGCTTCATAGAGTTGAAGCGTAAATTAACATCAGCACTAGTTTTAACACTCCCAGATCCACAGTTGACCTTTGTTATTAGTTACTTAAAGAAGATAGAAAAGTTATGCTGACAAAAGACGAAAACCTCTAGAGTTTATGGTCAGTGATCATGTGTTCATGAAGATTTCTCTTGTCATAGGTATTGGTAGGGCACTAAAGGTGATAAAGCTAAGCCTTGGGTATATTGGTCTATTTGAGATCTTGTTGAAGATTGGGCTATTATCATACTGGATAGCTTTACCCCCAAATCTGAGCTGATTGCATGATGTTTTCCATGTTTCAGAATTGAAGAAATATCAACCCAATCTAGAACATGTAATTGAATATAAAGAGGTGGATATGCGGGGTGATTTGACATATGAGGGCACACCTAACCAAGTCATTGATCGGCAGGAGAACTAGCTTTGACACCGGAATATCCCATTTATAAAGGTTGTTTAGAAGTGATTATCTCCTAGAGAAGTAACATGGGAAACGGAAGAAAATATGCGGAAGCGTCACCCAGAGATCAAAGCTATGTATATGTAGCAAATTTTGTGGATAAAATTTATTTAGGGGGAGAGCTGTAACATCCCAAATTTTTTTCACCAATATTCCATTTATGCATTGAGACATTTAATAAAATAAAATGGTGAATTATGTTGCGCAAAAAATGACAAAAACATTGCCATCAGTGGTTACACACAATATGACTAAGTTTGGAACACAAATTGTAAGAATTGGGATTTGCTGCTAGTGTGTTTTCCTAATTGGTTAGGAGATTTTTCATGTGTTTTTGGATAATCAAATAATGTCCAATGAATGTGAATGTTCCTAAATAAAAGTAGACACATAAATCTTTAATTTGATAGGTTATATAAGTCATTTGAACCTGTACACTGAGAGTTATGTATTTTTTAAGTTAGCCAAGTAAAACTGGCAACTTAATATGGCAATGCCCAATAAATGGTAATTCTGGAATGTTGTGTGTCCCGTTGGCTAAAGGCAAAATTTTTCCTTCAAAATAAACTTAATAAGGGATATATACCCTTTAGAACCACTGCAATTGGACATCTATAAATAAAGATATAAATTTTAAAAGTGTGAAGAAAATTCTGTAAGCTTTTAGGCAAGGTGCGAAATTAGCAAGATAATGGCAAAAATGTATGGGCAAAATAGCCACTTGACTAAATTAAATTCATAGCCCATATTTTTCCCTTTTCCTATGTGTGGGACATCCATAAAGTAGGAGGTGAAGGGAAAATAAAATTCTTGGCCCAAATTAAATCAAGAAACAATAAATTATGGCCAAGTAAAATTAGATTGAAAAGTCAAAAGCAAAGCTTGTCATAAATGGCATTTAAGTGTAACTTCCAAGCGATAATTGAAGAAGCATACTTTGGTTATTTCAAGGGCCTTCATTTCGTCACTTTTGGGCAAGAAGCAAAGGGAAATGATGATTGAAATACAATTTCTAAGTTAAAGTAATTAAACCAAGCAAAAAAGTGAAAATTTGAAAAGTCAAAAAGTTGAGTTGTAATAAATGGTCGTCTTGCAATTAATTGTAAGGGAAGGGATGAAGGAATTTCAAGAAGCTTATTTGGTTATTTAGAAGCCTCATCTACATCACTTTTTGCAAGAGGAAAGATGAGCATTTATGTTAAGTTAACAAGGGATAAGCCATATGGAAAAAGACAGAGATGAAAAGTCAATGGATAAACATGTAGGAAAACTTGCAATTAAATAATATAAACTAAGGAGGTGGAGATGATATTTTTGGAACTCATTAAACCTCCTAAAAGCTATGCATTTTTGTCCAAGTAGAGAGAGAAAGGAGAGAGACCATGTGTGGAGACAAAAGATGAAGACTTTGATCATCAAAAATCAATTGCTCAAAATATAATAAAATAACACATTTTAAGGAGGTGCAAGGGATATTTTGAGAAGCTTAACACTTTTATTCAAGAGCTCACTTTTGGTTGGCATTAGAAAATAGAGAGAGAGAGAGAGAGTTGGACGGGAAAGCAAGAACAAGAGAGCTCAAGAGATCAAAATCAAGATCAAGGTGAGTTGATGAAATTTCATGTGATCTTGCTTACTAATTCATGGAAAATCCTCTATAATCTCATTTCCATCTTAAAAACCATGTGTAGGAAGCTAAAATCCAAGAGGAAAATGATAGTATGCCATGTTTTTAGAGAGAGAAGATCAAGGGAAACAAGGTGAGGATGAATACTTGTTGTCTCTTATTGATCATGATGTTGTTGTGGTATTTGATTGGCTTGGTTGGTTGATTTTGTAAAATTGGGATGATGAAACCCTAAGAGTTAATGCCAGCCAAATTTCTTCAAATCATGATTAATTAGTGTTTAAATGGTTAAACATGTGTTTAGGAGTGAAAAGGAAGGTGTTTAAAGGGTTAAATCAAGAAAATCACATTTCCCCCAAACTTTGTGAAAGTTTTGGCCAGAAGCAGAACTGAGGGTTAGAGTTGGAATTTCATCAATTTGATGGTTCCATCTAGTTTAGAAGGGAAAATTTTGTAAGGTATATGTTAAGTGTGAAGTGTGAAATGCATTAGAATGTGAAATGACAAAATTATCCCTAAAATCCCAAGTTAGGGACTGCTAAGGGAAAATCTATCTTTTGGCAATGAATTTGACAATTCTGAGGACAAAATGGATTCTACACTTGGAATTGGGTTGGATTAGCCTAGGCTATAATTTTTGGAAGAGTATGGTTGGACCAAGTACAAAGGACTTAGACCGGGTCCCTAGGCGTATTTTAGTCATTTTATAGTTTTAAGCTATGATAACCAACAAAGTGAGTTTAGAATATACATGAATAAGTAACAACTCTTGTAAAAATGGAGTTTTAAGATCAAACAGTTTGCCCAAGCCGGGACAGGGTTCAGAATAGTTTGTGATCCAGAAAGGGACTTAAGGTAGTAACTCTATCTTTCATATACTATGTGAACTTGTATATGCATTATGATGCCATCTTCTATAATATATACAACGCACACATGATATCTAATTGGTGCAGGAAAGGCTCAAGTACCCTTAATGAACCAAAGGGGACCTAGTTATGATACACAATGCCAAGGGACATATTGCTGAGTCTGATGTCTTGAGCCCAACTGAGGTATGGGCAAGTAGGGGTTCTAATAGTGGTTGGCCTTGCACATGTGCACATACCGATTGTGATGATTATAGTGTTATTATTCTATTGCATTATATAATGCTTGGCATATTTATTTATCACATTTTATATGATTGATTGAATGTAACTATTGAGATTCGTTTGATTCTTTTCCCTTTCAATATTTAAAATTACTGCAGCAGAAGTTAGCTGCACTAAGGGCAAAATGCTAAATACCGACGTGTGAGGGTACCGGTTCAAGCAAGGGCTACTGTTGGTTATGCTTAGTTTTATTTTTGTAGTTTTGGACAATTTGTAAATATTTTTCAAACCCTATTGGGATTTCCTGTAATGTAAACAAGTGTTATTATTAGTATATATATGTTATTTCTGTATGCTTATAGAACTATGCCTTTATTACTTTGGCAAATATCAAAATGTTAAGGGGTTTGACATTTGAGATGATGTATCGATAAGACATGACGCTACATAATCAATAATATCTTGTTAACCAGTACACCTAACACTAACAATGATCTGTATGTTTTGTAGTATGGATTCTATATAGATAAGGAGAAGAAGGATTATGTGCTCGGGAAGGTTAGTGGGTACTATTCTAGTTTGTGATGAAGAAATATTTGTTACACCCCAACTCTATAAATGTGTCAGTGTTTCTGATGCTACTAAAGGAAGTTGTTAAACAGCCTGAATGGGCTACTTCGCAAGATCACAACGTTATACTGCTAAATTTACCTAAATAAAAAGTCAATGATACTTTCGTATTATTGTATTGTGTAACTCTAACATCGTTCTTGTTTCTTTCTACTTGCATTAAGCGCAAACAACTATGAGAGGGTTAAGAACAATGAATATACATACTGTGGATGAAATACCCCAAATTTTGGGACTAGAGCTATGGAATAATCTCTAATAAAGTAGGCTACTAAGTCTAGTTTAGTAAGAGTCCTATGAATGCATAAGAAACAAAATGAATTTTAGAAACCACACTTGGAATAGAATATAAAATTAGTGCAAATTAGTTGAAAAAAGAACCTGATTTCACTAGTACAAAAAGGGTGTTTTAGACCGGCATATTTAGACCGGTTGCAGCGGATGAGGTCTAAAAGAAATGATCGGTGGCATTTTTGTAATTATAAATAAATTGGGAGACCAGTTATTCTATTAACAGATCTAAAAAATATTGTTTAGACCGGTTTTACATTAACCAGTCTAAAATATTAAACCTTTTAGACCTGCTTGGATTTTAAACCGGTCTAAAAGAATCAGAGGAAAAAAATTTAAAACTTTAAAAATGTTTTTAGACCGGTTAATATAATAACCGGTCTAAAATAAAGGTTTTTTAGACCCGTTGTTCTAACGACTGGTCTAAAAGATAGATTTTAAGACCGGTTGTTTGAACAACCGGTCTTAAAAATGTTTCAAGACCAGTTATTATTTTTATAACCGGTCTTAAAACTCTTTCCCCAAATCCCATTCGCGGTTCACGCTCCACACCATTCTTCATTCTGAATTCTTCCAGGCTAAACAGCAACATTCAAGAACGAACAGCAACTCCAAATTCGTCAAATCAAGAGCGGAATTAGTGTCTCACCTTCGATTGGTATTGCATTTATGCCATAAAAATGGGATCTTGGAGCTAGCATCCCCGTTGCTCAGTGTTAGGGCGTACTGGTGCTCTGTCTTTTCGTTGAGTTTCAATGTTTGACCGCACTGAACACACCCTGTTCTTGTTTTTATTCACCCTCAATCTACGAAAGTTGGATAATAAACTTGGTGAAGCCTAATTCTCTTCCAGGTAGTTTTTTACTTCATCTATTAATATTTTTTTGTGTGATTGCCGACAAAGAAGGTTGTGGCCTGGGTATGATTTAGGAGATTGGAAACGTGGGGGCGTTGTGGTTCTAATTTCTGAAACATTACTAGTCTTTCTTTTACATGAGACATTGGTTAGCATTATGATAGCTTCTATGTCCTTATTCTGTTCCTGCGTTATGATAGCTTCTGTGTTCCTTATTCTTATGCATTTTTATTTATTTTTTCCTCTGTCTCTCTCAACCAAACTTGTCATAATGGTTCCCTTATTTCCTAGTATATTTTTCCAAAGGCTCCCGATATTGCTTTCTTCGTCAGCACAGGAGGTTACATGAATCACTTCTTTTGTTTCCCTGTAAACATCATCACAAGCTTATGCTGCTTTAGCAAAAATATATTCACTTGCATAAGTTTGCTCATAATTCCTCAGTGATTTAGAAATTGGGGTCGATCGCCTTTAATGATAAAGGTTTAGTTTCTTTTACTAAAAAGTTATAAAGGCATCCCATAAATATTTAAACCTCAGATTATCCTTTGGACTCCTCTATCACACACACAAAGAAAAAGTTTCATACATGCATTACAAGTGATAGATGGTTAATTGAAGTCATGTGCTGATAGGGTGGATTCTAAATGAGAGAATACCAAATAAATTGAGTGCTGTTGGGACTATCTATACTTAAATGATTCATTATTTCTGGTTGGAGTCACATGAGAATGTAAAGGACGTACTCCTTCCTAAATAGTAAATGCATATATTTATACACAAGACACACAGGAAACTATAAGAGAATGAAGCCACAAATCTGATGCATTCATCGCTAAAGCTGAGTAGGTCAAGGCCAAAATGTTAAACCACCTTTCCTACTCTCTTCCAGCGTGCAATCTACCCCATCATACCAAACTCATCTTTCCCGTGTAGTTTCCAGCCTTCAAAGGCTTTGTTCGAGTGATTGATGGGTAAGTCAATTAGTAATTACTTTGTAATGATTTCCTACTCTCATTATACTCCTTCCTTTTCTAAGGGAAAAAGTAGAAAACAAAAAATAAAAGGTGTCAGAATATATGGATCGTAGTTGGATAAAAACTAAACGGATGAGTGTTGAATATGATGTTGGGGTGAGGGGGTTTTTAGACTTTGCAAAAAGAAATGCCAATGATGATAGTGGGATGTTTTATTGCCCTTGTGTAAAATGGTTGAATGAGAAGCGATTAAGTGCTGTAGATATATACACACATTTAATTTGTGAAGGGTTTTGTAAGACGTATGTAGATGGGTATGGCATGGTGAACAATTAGAAATGCCAAGTGCATCTCAACAGGGGGAAGTGACTTGTGATGATAATGACCCAGATATAGATGATCGGATAGAGGATATTATTCATGATGTAGGATAAGAGGCTTTTGAACAATCACATACATATAGTAATATGTGCAGTAATGCTGAGATGCCGTTGTACCCAGGGTGTAAAAAATACCAATTGCTGAAAGCTGTATTGAATTTGGTAGGCTTAAAAGCACGGCATGGATGGAGCGACAAGAGTTTTTCAGAAACGCTTGAGGCCTTTAAAGACATGCTTCCTGATGATAATATGTTGCCTTGTCGACACTATGATGCTAAGATGTGTCCACTAGGGATGAAGTATAAAAAGACCCATGCTTGCCCTAATGATTGCATATTGTATAGAAAAGATCAAGAAGAGAAGGAGCAATGTCCGATATGTAAAACTCTGAGGTATAAATCAAATAAGGACCCTGCAAAAGTATTATGGTATCTTCCAATCATTCCAAGGTTCAAGCGCCTGTTTGCCAATGAAATTGATGCCAAAAATTTGAGATGGCAAGCATATGAGAGGATTTCTAATATAAAGCTTCGACATCCAGCTGATTCTTCTCAATGGCAGAAAATCGATTAATTATTTCCTAGCTTCGGTAAAGAACCTAGGAATCTCAGGCTTGGGCTTAGCACAGATGGTATGAATCCTTATGGTAGCTTAAGCAGTATACATAGTTCATGGCCTGTTCTGTTGGTAATTTACAACTTATCTCCTTTGTTATGTATGAAACAAAAGTATATTATGTTGTCTATATTGATTTTGGGACCAAAGCAACCCGGAAATGACATAGATGTTTACCTAGAACCCTTGATCAAAGATTTGAAAGAGTTGTCGGATAAAGGTGTCAATGTTTTTTATGCGGACAAGAAGGAGACTTTTAATATGCGAGCAATGATCTTTTGTACTATAAATGACTTCCCTGCATATGGGAACTTGTCAGGATATAGCGTTAAAGGCCACAAAGCTTGTCCGATATGTGAAGAAGGCACATGCTACCATCAACTTCAACATGGAAGAAAGACAGTTTAGCTTGGCCATAAGCGATTTCTTAGATGAAGCCACCCTTATCGTAGATTAAAAAAAGCTTTTTTCGGTGGCCAAGAGTTTGAAGATGCTCCAGAGGCATTGACTGGGAAGAAAATTTATGAAAAGGTGAAAAATATCAATACTATGTTTGGTAAGTCATCAAAGAGTAGAAATGAGTAAAATATATGGAAAAAAAGGTCCATCTTCTTCGATCTTGCATATTGGCGCAATCTTGACGCTAGATACTGTATTGATTTCATGCATATAGAGAAAAACGTATGTGATAGTATTGTTGGGATACTGCTCAACATACAAGGAAGTTTTAAGGATGGCGTGAGGCAAGATTAGACTTGCAAGAAATGGGAATACGAGAAGATTTACATCCAAGGCCATATGGTAATAGAACTTTTTGTCCTCCAGTTGCTCATATTTTATCTAAGGTTGAGAAAAGAAGCTTTTGTGAGTGTTTACATGGCGCTAAAGTTCCCTCAGGGTATTCTTCAAATTTTAAAAAGCTTGTATCGATGAAAGACTTGAAGTTAATAGGGCTAAAGTCTCATAATTGTCATGTCTTAATGCAACAACTACTCCTAGTAGCTATTCGAGGCATTGCCGAATATGATCTTCAACACATATTGACTAGACTTTGTTTCTTCTTCAATGCCATTTGTTGTAAAGTCATTGACACGGAAAGATTGGAGGAATTGGAAAATGAAGGATACATTATCTTATGCCAGCTTGAGAAGCTTTTTCTTCCATCCTTTTTTGATAACATGGTACACTTGGTTGTTCATCTAGTGAGGGAGATAAAGTTGTGTGGCCCTATCTATTTCCGGTGGATGTACCCGATCGAAAGAACTATGAAAATACTAAAAGGGTATGTGAAGAACCCCAATCAGCCTGAAGCATCTATTGTTCAAAAATATGTTTCTGAAGAAGCTATGGAATTTTGTCAACAGTATTTGTCAAATGTACGACATATTGGCCTTCCTAAGCGTCATGATCAAGAAGGGGGTAGACGTGGGGCAACAGTAAAGAGCATAGATGCTGATGAATTGCAACAAGTCCACCTGTACATCTTGAACAATGTTGATGAAGTTCAATATTACATGAATGCCCATAAAGAAATTGTACGGAAACAAAATAGTCGAATGAGCGAACAAAGGTTAATCAGGGAGCATAACAGAACTTTCGCACATTGGTTTAAAAAAAAGGTTGACAGAGAAGAATGTGTTTCTGATACAATGAATTAGTTAGCACGTGGTCCTGAAGTTGATGTCATAAGTTGGACTTCATTTGTGATCAACGGTTATACCTTTTATACGAAGTCCCTAGATGATAAGAGCACCATCCAGAACAGTGGTGTTGTATTAGTGGCTGAATCTATGCACTTCTCTAGTTTGAAAGATAAGAACCCTACATTGGTTGCCATACCTTATTATGGGGTGATTGAAGAGATTTGGGTAGTTGACTATGTTAAAATTAGATTTCCAATTTTCAAATACAAGTGGGTTGATGTCAATAATGGTGTGAAGATTGATAGGTTAGGATTTACATTAATAGATCTGAATAGTAGAAGTTTTGGAGATGAACCTTTCATTATGGCAGATCAGGCGCAACAAGTGTTCTATATGACTGATCAGGTAAATAAAATGTGGTCTGTAGCTCTTCAAGGAAAAAGGGTCATTGATATTAATGAGAAAAGTCGCTCAAATTATGATCTTCTTGAGACTCCTTCTTTTTCCAGGGGTCTACCAGAATTGAACGAAGAAGATGAAGCAGATAATGCACACAGCAGAAGAAATGATCATCACGAGGGAATATGGGAGGATATCTCTTTATGATACTACTTTGAAATTAACTAACTAAAGTAATTATGATTATGATTTATATCTGAAGAATATGTTTAGTTATTTTATCGATATAGTCTTCACATGTCATAGCTTAGGACTTATCTTTCTTTGTTGTCGTTACAGGCAAATGACGAATCCCCAGCATCCTAGTGTAGAGGATCAGCCACCTACTACACCTCTGAGTTAGCCAGCTAGTGCTCAGGAGAGTCAGCCAGCTAGTATTAATCAGGGCGAGCCTAGCAATGCTCAGAGCCAGGGTCATAGTGAACACAGTAGCCAGTCTGTACGGAGGGGTAGATGTGGAACACGGTTGACAGACGTTCCCCTCAGTCAGAGTACAGGCCAAAAGATACCGATTGAGTTTGATAGATATTGGACACCAATCGGTCCTAATGCCCAACGGTATAGGAGTTTTGTTGGCCTCCTTGCACGCAACAAGCCGAGCATATTGATAGAGGAGTGGAGAAATGTCGATGAAAAGGTAAAGAAACATATTTGGGATACTATCCAGGTATACAATTCTCTAATGTATGTAATTAATTATTATCAAATATGTCACAAATTTGTCACTTACTCCTTCAATGCATGAATTCCAGTGCATGTATGACGTTCCTTAGAGTGAGATCTTGTACAACAAGACAATGACATATTGTTATGAGCGTTGGAGCAAGTTTAAGACAAATCTGACCAACAATTACATTCATATCGAGGTGAAAGATGGTAAGCCTCATCCTAATCCGTGCAACAAGTATACATTTCTTGATCAAGCGACTTGGCAAGCATTTGTTAGGCTTCGGACTACTCCAGAATCTTTGGTTAGTTGACTTATTTTTCGTTTTATTTACTTATAAATTATCTTAATTGATTATAACACTTTCCTTTTGTATTATTTCTTATTGGCAGGCAAAAAGGCAAAAGGCACAAGAGAGTAGTAGAAAGAATGATTGTCCTCATACAATGTCTCGTGGGGGTTATGTAAAGGCTGAAAGACACTTGTTAGAGGCCAAACGGAAGAGATTGAAAGGAGCATCTCAATCCGATCCTTCTGTTCTTCTTTCTCCACCATCTCCAATTTATCGCAAAGAAAAATGGCAATTTGCCCACCAAAAGAGGAGTGGGTCTTATACGAGTAAACAATCTCGTATAGTAGGTGAAAGAATTGTAAGTATATATCGTTGATGTTATTAATTAGATAAGAAACGTACATCAATACTTATGTTTGTTATTTTGTATTATCTTACAGGAGGAACTTAGAAAAAAACAAGTTGAGGGATCTTTTAAGTCGGAGTGCAGGAATGATATTCTAACAGTTGCTACTGGCAAACAAGAGCATCTAGGCCGTGTCAGGGGAGTTGGAGGAGAGGTAGGGATACGGGATTATTTTGGAGACCCTGTACGACATTCCTCAAACATCGTGACTAGGGAGGAATTGGAGACTATGTTGGCCACTGCAAGAGCAGAAGCAAAGGCCGAGGCTGAAGCATCATTTAATGCACTATTAGAGACCTGGTTGAGCAAGATGAAAGAGGAAATGATAGTGTTTATGAGCTCAAGACAAGATACCAGTGCTCCCCAGCCACAATCGATTGATTTTAATAAGCAGAGCACTAAAGGGAGTTGCTGCAACATCGGGCAGCCATCAAAGGGTCCTACAAGAGAAATTACTGAGCCTTGTGATATTTTTGTCGAGGATCCTCTGAGAGGGTTAGTTGCACAGGGTAGTGTGCATAACCTGTGATCAACTGTCCACCACCAACAAATGGAAGCTGATCAAGTCCGAGTGTCAGTTGATGAGGTGATCATTGCAGATGCACCTGTCCCTATCCCTTCTGATGAATTCAAGATTGTAAGCGATGTCCTGGGTACGTTTATCTTGTGGCCAACGAACCTTGTTTCTGTTCAAGCCGTGGAAAGTCCGATCAAAGCCCCACCATGTCTAACTCCCTTCACTCAGCAAGAAGTTTCACAGCCTCTATTAAATATCATGCTACAAGTGATTCTGATGGCATATGATACATCCTTTAAAATAAGAGATTGGCCTACAGATTCAGTTGTTGGACAGTCAAGGGTGACATGCTATCTTGAGAGGGATGATTTGATGTCCCTGGTAGCTCCTAGACAAAATCTTACGATTGGGATTGTCCAACTGTTCTTAATGTAAGTATCTTCTACAATTCAAAGTAAACATTTTAAAAGTTTCACCATTTACCTTTTTATTTATATGCTTGTTTTATTATAGGTACATGCATCGTAGGTTGGTCTCCTCTGGCAAAAGTGAAAAATTTGGATTCTTATGCCCCCATCACATCCAAGAGAAAGGGACCACTGCTGCTATCAGACATAGATACTTATCAGAGAGGCTTAGTGAAACTAGAACTGAGTGTTTCTTAGCTCCATATGTGCATAAGTAAGAAGTAAATTGATATTTTATAATTTATATAATGTTTTATGTTTGCTTAATATTCATCTTTTTTTCAGTGATTATTGGCAGTTGCTTCTTCTATGCAAGAGTAGTTACACTGTCATCCTCTTATATTCCCTCCACTTCAAACCAGGGAATGATTTGAAAAAGACCATAAACTCGTTAGTTTTCTTGCATTATTAACTTTTATATGCAAAGTTTATGGAATTTGTGTAAAACCAATAACCTTTGTCATTGTGATGATCATAGGGCTATGCGGACATTCCTACACAGTGCTTGTAGTAAGCATGTTCGTGACTGAAAGGACCCTACATGGATCATGCTAAAGGTTAGTATATATTGATTTGTTTAAAGAATGTAATAAGCCATGCCTTTATATTTTTTTTAATGATATCATGTTTTTTCTCAGAGCCGTAGGCAACCATAGGGGTCCAACTTATGTGGTTTTTATGTTTTGAGACACATTTACAATATTATCACTCTAGGAACAACTGATTTTACTCAAGAGGTAAATTTATATTTCAGAACTTTTGTATTACTTTATTGTTTTTAAGTTACTAAGTTAATGTTTCATTTGGTTTTGGTGTTACAGATGTTTGATCTTGCTGATCCCTTTCCTGAAAAAGATATTGATTTCATTCGCACATGTTGTGCTGAATTCATCTATGAGCTATTACAAAAAAAGTAAGCTTTTGAATCCAACGTTACATTGTACATTATTGTTCTCATATGTATTGCTAACAAGGTTTATGTATCTGTGTAGGACAATTTCTGTGATATGGGTGATACAGGAGGCATGGGATTTGAGGGACTGACCTTTGTAAATTTTCTTCCCTTTGTATTCTGTAAAGTTGAGGAATTTCTGCTGTTGCTTGTATCAATACTTGAATTTTATTGCTGCCATTGTCATTTCAAAGTTTTGCATCCATTTCTGAGTAAATTATTCTGTTTGGACATTCCTTCATGTTTTTAGTTTTAGACAACTTCATGTTGCACATTGAAATTGCAAGAAATGGAGTGAATTTGGAGTTCCTAGAATCTGATTTTAACTTGTTGCTTAAATTGTGACATTTGATCTTGAACCTTGTTCTACACTAATTACCATTTGTTGGAAGTTTATTTAAAGTCACCTGGCTTACACCTTTATTTGTGCTTGTGTTTGATCTTGCTGCTGTCGTTGATTTTGTGAAATCTGTTATGTTGCTTTTGTGCAATCTGTTACTTACTTCATACTTAGGGAGTTGCATATAGATAGAAAAATACATGCACTCCATTTCATCCGTTGCATTTTATGTTGTTCTCTGTTGCTTCAAGATTCATTACTGTACTGCTGTCATTTGTCCTCCTTACTGTCTAATTGCACTGTTGGTGTTATTTAGTGCTAAACTAAGGTTGGTCATTACCTTTGCTCCAATTTGCATTTTGCATTGTTGACAAATTTGCTTGAACTCTACTTGTGACTTAGGGACTGAAACTACAAGTGCATTTGGGCTGAAATTGAGCCAATGGAGTTTACATTAAGTGCTGCCATATTTTCCATACTGTAATTAAAGTGCCGCAAATGAATAATCAATGTGTGACTGGCTTGTATGAAAATTTGTTGATGCTATAGACTGCTGCTTTTGAATATTGAAATTGAAATATGTGATTGTTCTGTACTGCTGTTAAAATTGGAGCATCCAGTGCATGTATATATAAAAGGGACGTTTTTAAAAAATTAGAAGCTTTAAGACCAGTTGTAGTCACAACCAGTCTTAAAAGTACTTTAAGACCGCTTGTGCCCACAACCGGTCTTAAAAGGTCTAACCTTTACAACCTGTTGCGGGCAGAACAGGTCTTAAAGGTGACCTTTAAGACCAGTTTTAAGAACAACCGGTCTTAAAAGTATGAATTTTAAGACCGGTTATAACAACCGGTCTACAAAATAACAGACTTTTTAGACCTATTGTAACAAGACCTAATTCACAACCGGTTTAAAAAGTCTTTTTTAACCGGTCTAAAAAATCAATTTTCCACTAGTGTTTCTTTAAGATATGTCGGAATGGCATAAAACTTAATTGGATCTAAAGGAAAAGGTAAATGTTGTCTAGAAAGAAGTAATATAAAGAACTAAATGAACTATTGGGCTTGGGTATAAGAAATAATATTGACATAATCAAGGGCAAAAGAGACAATTGTCACTTGATCTTGAAACTAAAATTAGAAGACAATATGAAAGGCCAAGATTTGCTTTTGAAAGTAAAAGTAATTATCAAGATGAAAAATCAATTAAATCTCTCTTCTTATATAATTAATTTGGTCAAGAGGGCAAAGAAAGAAGGAAGAAATAGTATGGTCAAAATGTCAACTCTTCCAAGAAAACTTTGGTCAACAATCTTCTTTCCCTTTCGTTGAAGCAATTTGTCCAAGCACGAAGAAAATGGAAATAGGAAGAAAAGTCAACATATTTGCCTCCTTTTAAATGGAGATTAGATCAATGTACTTTTCCCCCTTTAAGTCAACAAAATCATCTATCTTATAAGAAGAGAGAGGAAGTTTGATTAATGGAATTCTCTCATTCTTTTTTATGGAAAAAGTCAGTCAAGACACCAAGTTAAAGAAGAGAATTGGACTAAAATATTTCCTCACCTTTTTGTTCATTAATACGACTAGAGAGAGAGAGAGAATGGTAAATCGGTATATTTCCATACTTTTCCAATAGGAAAGTCGACCAAGCACCTAAAAGCAAGAGAGGGAGTAGATATTTAATTAACACACACATCCTTTCTCTCACTCATTTTAAAGTCAGAAAAAGAGAAAAAATGGAGAGAGAAAAAAGAAAAGAGAAAGTAACGAATTGAAGAACAAAGAGCAAATGTGAGTAATCTTGTCTCATTTTCACCATTATAATCACCTTTCTAGCTCTAAGTCTCTTCTTTAACATTGTTCTCCTATCTAAGAGCTTCAATTCTATGGTTTTTTTCAAGAGGTGTTTTGATTTTTCAAAGAAGAGCCAAAGTTAGAGGATCAAGAAAAGAGCCAAACAAAGTGTAAGAGGTGAGCAAGTGCTTCCTTTTAATCTATATATGGTGATGTTTGGTAGAATTTTTAGGACTTATTCTTGCTTCCCTAATTTCATTTATTTATGGTTTTATAGGGTTCATAAAGCTTTGATCATATCCATGTAATTATATGATGTTTTAAAAGCATACGGGCTAAGTTTGGTGGTTAAAATATGTGAATTGGTGGGATTGTTATGTTGAACCCTCATTTATGGTCTAAACAGTGGTAGATACAATTAGTTTTGATGATATCAAATATAGATATCAAACATTAAGAGAAAAAAGTTTGTATAATATACTTATCTTCTATATTGGCTAACTACTATATTTAATGTTGCATATCTCGTAGGTTAGCCAAGCAAATAAAGAAGATTAAAGATATTGAAGAAGATATCTAGTTGGACTATGAAGAATGATATCAATTCAAGAAGATATCTAGTTGGTTTATGAAGAATTATCATCAAGAGGAAAATGAAAAATAAAAATATTAAAGAAAGAAGAACTTGCAAGATCAAATAAGAATATAGAGATACAAGCTCTTAGAAGTAATATCGGAGGTTGGAATGGGTCAATACGAAGCTAAAATGACTTATATGGAAGTTATATAACTTCCCTAAGGTGTTCCCTTAAGTTTTGGCTCTCTGACAAGTTTTGGAAGGCATCACTCGAGTGATGGCCATGATCAAACGAGTGATCACTCAAGTGATGAGCATTTTAGTGTGCTCTGTTTTCATGCAACATAATAGAGGTTTAGTATTTTGGCCATATCTCGCTAACCACATGTCAGATTAAGTTGAAACAAGTGACTTATGAAACTAGTAATGCCTCAAGATTACTCGAGTAACCACTCAAGTGATGTTGAGTACTAAGGTTATATCTATCGAAACTCTGTCATTTTTCACAAAATGTCTTCTAGTGATTCTCCTAGTACTCTTCAAAAAACTTTTTACAAACACTTTCTCACTTCATTTCCATCAAAATCCACTAATTTTTCACTATGAAAAACCTCTCAAATTTCTCAAATCTTTGTGCCCCAAAATCATGACTGCCGATACTTTATTTCCAGAAATCCACTCCTATTCTCAATCATAATGGTTAGAACTAAAACTCCTCGTTCTAACACTCCTTCTAGGTCATCTAATCCCCAGCAACCCTCTTAATCTCCTACATCTCCTCCAACCAAGAAATAGAAAATCTCCACTTAGTCGAAAACTAAACCCAAGCCTCAAGCAAAACCAAAATCCAAAACGGTCGTAATCAAGGAGCCTATTATCATAAAGGCTCAAACAAAGAAAGCCATTCTTCTAGGCAGAAGCAAGGAAACTAGAGTGCTATCCTCACCTTCCTCAGATTCATTTGACACTTCCTCTTAGTCTAGGAAAGCTTCTAAGGGAGCCAAGTATGACAAAAAACTTGCCTAAGTAATGGCAAGTATAGTAGATGAGGCTTCAATTCTAGAGGAAGGAAACAAGGACAATCCTCCAAGACTCCAGAAGAAGAAAGGGAAGTAGACATCACTTTTCCACCAAAGGGGTTCAATGTGAAAAAGCTAGAGGAGTCTCAGAAATTCAAAGAACACTTCTTAAGTAGAAAAGTGTGTAAATTGCACTATATTAACCTCAATAAGAGGTATTAAAATTTAACCTCAGTCCTTACATTAAGTGTAATATTGACCCATATAAAGGTAAGATCAACACATCAAATAAGGGTTTCAGTACCGGAGCATGGTATTAGAATTATCAAAGAGCAGTGGTATTAGAGTATACAACCACGACGTTAGTGTCAGTATAGGCATTGTATTAATAGACACAAGGAAATTGAGTAATACTTCATATGTATACGTTAAATAAAAGAGGGCATTACAAAAAGTATTTTGTGTTCTTCTTTATACAGGTAGAAGCAGAAACAATGCTTGAGAATAAACCCATGGTAAATGATTTCCCTGAAGTATTCCTGGAGGACATTAGCAGATTACCTCCAAAAAGGGAAGTGGAGTTTACTATTGAGACTATGCATGGTGCTAGCCCTATTCGAAAGCCCCATGCATTATGGCTTCAAACAAAATGATAGAGTTAAAGAAGAAAATTAAAGAATTACTTGACAAAGGGTTTATACGACCTAGTTTCTCACTATGGGGAGCACTAGTGTTGTTTGTTAAAAAGAAAGACGGAAGCCTAAGGCTATATATTGACTGCAAAGAGCTTAATAAGGTAGCCATCAAGAATAAATACCCACTTCTCATACTTGATGACCTTCTTGATTTGTTATATGGTTCTTGTATATTCTCAAAGATTGATATGAGATCAGGGTATCATCAATTATGAGTGAAAGCAAGGGATATACAAAAAACTCTTTCAAAACTAGATATGAGTACTGAGTTTTTGGTGATGCCCTTCAGACTGACTAATGCTCTTGCCGTATTTATAGAGTACATGAACTGAATATTTTGACAATATCTAGATCAGTTGTGGTAGTCTTTATTGATGGCATTTTGGTGTACTCCACGAGTAGAGAAGAACATGAAGAGTACTTGAGAATATTGCTAGGTATTTTGAAACAAAAGGAACTTCATATCAAGTTGAGCAAATGAGAGTTTTATCTTTCAGAAGTCAAATTTCTGGGCCAAGTTATCTCACAAGAAAGGGTCTCAGTGGATCCTAGTAAAGTGGAAGTAATACTGAACCAGAAGAGGCCAGAGACTGTTGTAGAGATGCATAATTTTATGGGTCTTACCGAGTACTACATGAATTTTTTTTAGAATTTCTCCAAGATCGTCTGCTGTTGACAAAGCTCACATGAAATAATCAATCATTTGTGTGGGATAATAAATGTAAGAGTTTCTCAAAGCTGAAGGAGAGGTTGACATCTGCACCAGTTTTAATCATCCCAGATCCTAATTTGACTTATATAGTCTATAGTGATGCTACTAAGCAAGGGTTAGGATGTGTCCTTATGCAGTAAGCAAAGTGGTGGCTTATGTCTCTCGATAGTTGAAGACTCATGAGATGAATAATCCCACTCATGATTTTGAGCTTGCAGTGATTGTATTTGCATTGAAAATACGGAAACATTATTTGTATGGTGTAACCATAGAATTGTACGACAACCACAAGAGTGTTAAATATCTACATAATCTAATGGAAATGAATATGAGACAGCAGAGATGGATGGAGTTGCTAAAACATTACAACCTGAAAATAAAATACCATATAGGAAAGGCAAATGTCATCGTTGATACATTGATTTAAAAGGCGCTGTCGGTCGTAGCTGTGATGGTACAGGAATAGAAACTGTTGAAGATTGTCGAGATCTAAACCTGTCAGGTCAAATAATGCTTAGTGGCTACAGTGTTAGCCAAGAGGAAAGCAATCTAAGAGATGAAGTTGTAGAAGCTCAGAAACATGATGGGTAAGCAAGGTCCATCAAGAACATGATTGAACGAGGAGAAACTCAGGAATATAATCTTTCGCTAAGTGGATTAGTCAGATATAAAAAGAGAATATATGTTCCACTAAAGGCTGATGTAATGTAGAAAAATCCTATATGAGGCGTATAGGAGTAAATACACTCTTCACCCAGGAGCAATCAAAATGTATCATGGTTTGAAGTCTATATACTACTGGCCTAGAATGAAAGGCAACGTAACCAAATTTGTTGCTTGTAACACCTTAATTTTAGTCCCCTTATTTCCTATACAGAGATGTTAATTCACTTGTTCTGGCTTGGGAATATCAGTAATTAAAGTTCCTAAACCAAAACTTGCCATATTAATTTTTCCTTCAGAGGTTACTATTGATATCAAAGTATTTCTCTACTCATATATGTGTATACATAGAGACACACCTCATGCCATGTTTATACAAATAACTGAACATACAATAAGTTATACGTAACCCATTATCACATACTAATCTTCATTTCCCCATCCATTCTCTTCCAATACAACTTCCTAGTATCCTCTTATGTACTTTACATACTTGTATGGTTAGTTACGGGAGTGTGAGATTCAAAGGAATAATCTCAGTAGCAAACAGTACAATAATGCATGCAAGATAAATGCTAGTGCATGACATACAAGCCTTACATAGGCTCATGCTCACATAATGACATTTCTGCATGCTTAATGCTTCATGCAACATACTCATGGCCATAACATAAATAGAAGCAGAGCTTTAATCATTCAACTATGTTACAGATAGACAAGAAAAGCAACCATGCACATCAATACACAAGCATACATATCAATACATGTAAGTAGGGTAAGTTTACTACCTCTTGTCATTAAGTCCTCTTATCTTTCCTTTTCTTCCAACCACTATCGCTTCTTGCAATGCCTTCCATTTCTTCTTCCTTGAAATCTTATGGCAATAGATAAATGACGACATTATTAGAGCCATGATAATGAATATCCAATGTGGCTACATTAGCCCCTAGGACATGTCTCTACCCTTGGACGTCACTAATATCACAATTTACTCCAAGTATCTCAAATTCATATATCAAGCCTATGCTGCCAAAATTTTCACCTTACTTTGAAAAATCATAACTTAATCTAGGGAACTCTAAATAGGGTGGTTCAAAGTCCTATATAAAGCTATGTAAGTATACTTTAAGGTAAAAGTATCACCTACTACCAATTATACGCCCATAATTCTAGAATCCTCAATTAACACAACTGTGCTAGGATTTGTTCAAGATCCATTGCCTAAACTTTAAAAATTCATATCTCCCAATATATTGACCCAAATAGTATATATTATATATCAAATTAAATCTTAATGTGTCTAATATTAATATAGAAAAAAATCAGAATCATCAAACAACATTTGATCATCTAAAATCATGTCATAAGCTACCTATCCCCTAGAAAACATCATCTCCAACACTATTCCTTTAATTTCAATTTTTTGGGTTTTCAATCCAACCCTTCTAAAATCACAACCACACCTTAAACCCACACAATTTTGCCCAAGAAATCCATTGGAATCCTCAAAATCATCAATTTATATATTCCCTTAAGATTCAAGGTCTGGCCAAAACTTAGGTGTTCTTGGGCCAAAATTCTATTTTTTGATTCTAATGCTTCTGTGGCCAATTTCTCACCGTTATCAATTCAGCTTTCCCTTTTAAATTTGTTGGAAGCATCACAACTAATAAAAGTACACTCCTTGCCCATAAATCAGGTTTGACCAAAATCATGGGAGCACTATAACTTCAAAATTAACCGATCAAAACTCAAAATATATAGCTTATATCGGAGCTTAGGCTTACCTCTTATTAGTGCTATAGCCTGTTCTTGATTTCGGTAGCACCTCCACCTTGTGATTAGCACCAAACACCTCTGATAAAAAATATGAAACCATAGGATTGAAGCGCATACTGAGTTAAAGAAGATTAGAGAGGCTTCATCAGCGAAAAATAGCGTTAGAGGATCAAAACTGGCTCCGTAACCCCAAAAAATTCACATTCATCCACCTTATCTCCTCTTTCATTCTTTCACCATTTTTCCCATTTTTCTATTTTTTATTATGGGCTGCATGAAATTATAAGGCTTGGAGGGTGATGAATTAGTTTTTTGACATATGTCATAGGTGCTAAAATATCCTAGGGTGCCCAACGCTCCTTTTCCTCTATCCTGGAGTCAGGACTGACAAATTGTTCTAACTAAAGGGATAAGTAGTGCCTTTTCCATTATGCTAAAACATAAAGCATGAAATCACTTTATGAATTCATGGCCCATGTTGTTCCATGGGTCCCTTGTGTAGAACACAATCTATTTCTTGGCTGTCCACTTTATTAGGGGAAGGGAAAAGTCTGATGATTTTCCCTGAATATTGTGCTAGGTGGCATCTTGTAAGAGTGCCAACACAAAAGCTACTTTATGAAAGTGCTAAGTGTCATCCTCTCATTGGGCCAACCTAAAGTAACTTTTCAAAAAACTACTTTATCATACTAGTACTTGATATAAAGTCACTCGATTTTACACCACATGTCCCTGTGGCCTCAAGATCTCACCAAGTGTCTGTGTAATCCCTTACATAGTGCCACATGGTCTATAACTCAGGGAACTGTCGAACTATGTTACTGCGTCTACATGTAGGACCCACATAGCCTGTCTTTTCTCATTTTAAAAAATGCTAGGTATATATACCTAGCCTAAAATGCCATATAAACACCACTACTGACATATTTTATTGGTCTAATCACACCTACTAAGCTCCCATATAATCCGGAGGCTTGTTTTCTACCTTAAGGAGCCAACTCACCCAGTCTAAGGCCCGACAAGGCCTACAAATACCTAGTATGCCATCCCAAAATGGGCCTAAGTATGCCAACATTCACTTACACCGATATATTTCATCCTACTAATTACATTTACAAGTATTACCAGTCAACCCAAAGCTTGGTATGTTACACATACTAAGCCCTTCTACAGTCTAAAGAGTCACTCTCTACCCAGAGGGTTGACTCATATAGTCCCTGAGAGTCATTCTATCTCTCGTCATCCTTAGGACTCTTCCCAAACACAACTTAGTAGTTTGCTCAATATATGCTTATCCTTAAGTCTCTAGGCCCAAAATTTAGGATATTACATTGCACATTGCCTTACTTATCAAAAGGTGAAGGTTAAGTAACAACAACCACCAGGACTTACATAAATCCCTAAGATTCTTGAGCAAAAATGGGAGTGTTACTATGCATCTAGTGGTGGAATTACCCAGGGCCATAAACTATGATGCAATATGGGTAATCGTTGATCAATTTATACAGTCAGCTTATTTCAACCAATCAATTCTAGTTATTTTTCTAATAAACTAGTAGAGATATACATAAAAGAGATAATAAGACTCTATAGTAGGCTAGAGAGTATTATATCGGGCAGTGACCCTCATTTAACCTCAAGATTTTTGAGATAGTTACATGAAGCTTTGGGTACCAAAATGATGTTCAGTACGTCCTATCATCCTCAAATAGATGGAGAAACAAAAAGAACCATACAGATACTAGAAGATATGCTGAGAGCATGTGCATTAGACTTTAAAGGAAGCTAGGATCATTTCCTTCCTCTCGCTGAATTTACTTATAACAATAGCTATATCATGTAAGCATTCAAAAGGCTACTTTTGAAGCATTATTTAGCAAGAAGTGTCAGTCACCCTTATGCTGGGTAGAATTGTCAGAGAAGAAATTGTATGGGCCAGATCCCGTTGATCAAACCATAAACCAAATAAAAATTATTAAGAAAAGACTTCTTGCGGCATAGACAGAAGGCTATGCCGACAAGAGAAGGAGACCTTTGGAATTTGAGGTTAGTGACCAGGTGTTGGTAGGGCATTGAAAACAAAGAAGTTAAGCCCTATATATATTGGTCCTATTAGAGGATTGTTAAGGATTAGGCCAGTAGCATGTCTAATAGCCTTACCACCGAATTTGAGCGGGTTACATGACGTCTACCATGTCTCACAACTTAATATGCACTAACCAGACCTTAAACATGTTATTGAGTATGAGGACATTAGTAAGCAAAAGAATCTTATGTACAATGTTGAGCCAAAACGAGTTATAGATCGTCAGGAAAGAAAACTCATACACATAAGCATATGATTTGTAAAGGTGGTATGTAAGGGATTATCTCCTATAGAAGCAAACTGGCAAGTAGAGGAAGACATGAAGTGATATTACCTAGAATTTATGTTGTAAATCATGTAAGGAATTTTAAGGATGAAATTTATGGTACAAAAGGAGAATTGTATTATACTGAACTTTTATAATTGGCATTTCTTTATATGTGAAATTAGTCAAATAAAATATACCATGCATATGTGTATGATAACACTTGGTGTCTCCTTAAGAGATGCACACATGGAGTCATCTTCATGGCGTTAAGGCATACATGGCATTATTAGTTAACATCTACACACACATTCGTATTTTCTAAGACACACTAGCATGTATTTGGCAATTCCCTGAGGTATAAGTACATATGGTGCCATCTTATCCTACTCAAACATATATGACTTAATCCTGAGGTCCAAGTGCCCATTTGGTGCCATTTGAAGCCTATACTGATAAAGTAGAATTATTAAAGTAGCTTTTTATTTGGAACTGTGAGATGACACCACTTAAGCCCCCTCAATTTTTTTGCTTTTGGTTTGGTTCAGTGGTGGTGCACCACTTTGCTCCTAGCCAGGACAACTCATCGGCCTTTGGTCAGGCCTCAAGTCCGTTCTCCCTCGACATTACATGTGAAAGTTAGGGAAAATCATAAAACCCCTTTCCCCTTGACAAGTAGGTCAACCAAGCAAGATGGAGAAGGAGGATTCTAGATTTCAAAAAGAGCTCCTGGAACCTCAGACAAATAAGAGTGACAAGTACCCTGGGAAAATAAGAGCACCTCGCACCCTAGTTGTAACATCATTCTTTGAAAAGGGGAATTCCCCGAGGATAATCAGTATATCCTAAAATTCGAGGATGAAATTTTATTAACAGGGGGAGAAATGTAACATCCCAAATTTCAGTCACCGAATTTCCTTTACACCTCTGTGGTATTAAAGGGAATAAAATGGTGAATATTTGCACAATTGAAATGGCTAAATAGTGCAATTAGTGGCTACATGAATTTTAGGCCACAATAAGACATAAAATTTAATTTATGTCTTCATAAAATTCCATTATTGGAGCCCAAATTGGTTAATGGAAGAACACAATTGTTGGGCTTGATATATAGTGATTTTCGGCCTAGCATAAAGAAAATGGAAGAAAGCCGAATTTAATTACAAAAATTTAAGGGCAAAATGGTAATTTGTCATAAAAGCAAGAAGATTTTTGGTTTTCATTTTTATTGGGACAATTTTTGTCTGAAAAGGAAAATAATAGGGAAAAATAAATATTTGAATAGACATGGTGCCATGTGGAAGCAATCTTGACCAAGTTTGAAAAGATGATGATGTAATTAAATTGGGTTGTGAAATTGGCATTAAAATAATATATTTTTAAGGAGGTGGAGATATGATATTTTAGAGATCATTATCTCCTTCTCAAAGAGCATTTTTAGTTAAATTAAAAAAAGCAAGAGGGAAATAGGAAACTTGGACGAAGTTAAATAAGAAGAAGCACTATTGGTCAAGTAAAATAAGTTGAAAAGTCAAAAAGTTAACATGTGGTAAATAAGCATTAAAATACTAATATTATAAAAAGGTGGAAGATGATATTTTGTGATCAATTATCTCTTCCAAAAGGGCCTCACATTTCGTCCAACACAAACCAAGGAGAGAGAGAGAGAGAGCTTGGAGAAAATAAGAACAAAGAGAGTGCTCAAGTACTCAAGAAGCAAGATCAAGGTAAGTTGTAAGTAAAATTCAATTGTTCTTGCCTTCTAATACATGAAATCCTCTCGTTAATATGCCATCTTGAATACACTTGTAGCAAGACAAATCAAGAGGAAGAGAGAGGAGGACGACCACAGTTTTTGAGCCCTAGAGAGAGAGACCAAAGGTAATCATATTAAACCTTTCTATCTTGTTGATTCAAGGTTGTTTATTGTGGTTATGGTTGATTTATGGTTGTTTGATAGTTTGTTTGGTTGATTTTGTAATTTGGGATGTTCAAAACCTAAGGGTTTACGCTCCCTGAATTTCCACTAATCATGATGTACAAGTGTTTAATGGGTTAATTATGGGATTATAAGAGAAAGGAAGGTTTTTTGATGGATTAAACATGAAATCACATTTGTTCCTAATTTTCCATAAGTTTTGGCCAGGAATATAACAGGGTTTTAGGGCTAGAATTAGTGTTTTTTAATGATTCCATTTTGTTTAAAGTATAAAACTGTATAAGAATAGCCCCTGATTGTAAATTCTAGACCACTAGAAATAAATATTGAAAACTGGGAATTCTGTCAGTGTGAATTCTGTGCATGGCAGTTTGATTGTGTGATGTTTTTGAAAAAGTAAATGATGTCCACAAATATGAAACTTTCTTGAATATTAGTAGACATCCTAAGCTTTAAAATGCATGATTTGGATGTTTATAAAGTAAGTTATGAATTATGGAAGATGAGGTATGGGAACTGGGATGAATTATGGACCAGTGATGTTTGTCAGGGATTTTGGGAATTTAACCCCTGTAATTAGCAGTGGTTAATATTTTTATCTTAAAGTAGACTTAAAGAGATTTACCTAGGACTTTGAACTATCTTATTTTGAGTCCTAGAGAATAAGTTATGATTTTTCAAAGTTGAGGGTCAAAATTGGCAGATTAGGGTTGACCTACGAAATTGTGACATTTAAAGAGAAATGTAGGAATTGAAGACATAGCTCACTTCCATGACTCTAACAAGTCATATGGTTATATATCTAGGGTCATGAGGTAACAAAGAAGAAGCATCCACAATGGTTGGAGAAAAGGTACAACAGGAGGAGTCAAAGACATGAGGTAAAGAACTTACCCTACTTGCATGTATTTGATATTTATGCTTGCGTAGTGATGCATGTGATTGCTTTACTTGATTATGTAGAGCATATTTGAATGATGAAGCTCTACTTCTATTTATGCCATGGCCATGAGTATGTTATATGAAACATTGAGCACACAGAAATGTCATTATGTGGCATGCATCTAGTTAACGCTAACATGTCATGCACATAACACTTATCTTGTATGCATTATGGTAATTGTTTACTACTGAGATTCCTTAAATCTCACTCTCCCCAACCAATCATTTAAGTAGGTAGTCATAGGAGTATGTTGAGAACAGAGAAGAGGACTACACAAAAGGAAAATGCAGAGGTAGAACAAAGACCGAGAAGTTTCTATTGCTCTTATATTAGACTTAAACATTTTGGTAGTCCTGTAGGGCTACCCTGTATGCATAATCATGTGTATATTTGCACTTATTATGTACAAATCCCGCAGGGATTCCTATAATATAATCATGTACTTATTATCAGTATATATATATTCTATTCCTGTGTGCCCATTGAACTGCGTATTGCTACTAAAGTTAATATTAGAATGTGCAAAGGGTGTTTCAGTAGTCTCATAATGGTTTGCAATTTCATTTTAACTCATTAGTAATCAGGTCCATTATATTTATTAATATCGAAATGTGCCTCAAAATGTTCTCTACTGAAAACCCGCAGTTTGTTCATTCCCTAATGGTCCACAGATATGGTCACCTGATACTAGTTCATTTAACATATAAGAGTGCACTGTTTAGGGATACATCTAATATTTCTACTACTACTACTACTATTGCTAGTATCATTCTTTCTATGGTTTCATATACAGAATATACAGTTTCCCAAAAACAGATAACCAACAAATCTTAAATTCTACCAATATAGTTTTCTACTTGCCCGTGGTTGCCTTCTGGTTCCTGGAACTTCTAGCCCGCACTATAAAAATTGGTTATCCAGAAAGGGGTAAGATTCAAAAGAATCTTAGTAGTAACAAATTTCCCTTAAATAAAAAATAAATTTATAGAACATGTTTAGCAAATCATTAGTTCAATAAACCAATACACATTCAACATTCAGTTTATTCTATGCAGGATGCGCATTCTCAGGACAACAGTCCATTCTCATAGTGCTAGATACTCTATGGGCTTCTGCCCTTCTGTTATTGAATGCTTGATAAGCCATTCCGCCTCTTATATTTATTGTGCATAATTCTATATGGTAAAACAACCATGTAAAAGAATTAATAGTTTGTGAGGGATAAGTTACAACCTAATTGCCTTTGTCTTTCCAGTATTCTAACTAGGTTTTCTGACTCCTGGTCGTCACGGGCAACTTCCGAATCCTTTAAATTGGAATTCATGAATGAACGAGTTATTACTTATTCCAATTCTTTGATAACTCAAGATACTTGAGTTGGTTATCTTTTAGGGTTAGTGCATTATGCTATTGAAAATTTAATGTTTTTATACTAGCTGAAAATGCTCAACTTTGCCCTTAAAGTTCAAGCTTATTACATATTGCCCTAACTTTCTTATTTTCACAGGTTGTCCAAAAGTTGCAGAATTTTCATCAATTTTTGAAATTTCATATTTCATGGAGGAATATCTAATGCCAGTGGTTCAAAGTTATATATGACACTTGTTAAGTCTAATTTGAAGGAAAAATATCTCCTTCAGCTAATTCCACACACAGAATTCTAGAAGCACAATTCAATTCACACTACTACAGATCCAAAATGGCATAAATGGCATATAAAATTAAAGCCTGACATGTCTAATTTTGTTATGAAAAATATGACATTCATTGGATGACATTTGGTTATTAAAAAACATGCCACATTCTCACTCTCTCATAGGAATAGAAAACTTGCAGCACAGTGTTTAATTCTAGTTTTCAGTATTTCATTCCAATGATCCAGAATTCAAAGCTAGAGGCTATTCCTACACGGTTTTTCATATAGAATCCATTGGTGGTATCAAATTTACCAAAACCCTACTCTTTCTGCATGCCCTATCCTGACCAAAAATGACCTTCCACACAACAATCAACCAAGTTTGCAAATTTCTCACTAAACTACTCTTGTATTCTTCTTAAACATCATAAAACGTCATGTATATGGACTTGGTATCATGAAACCCTAAGAATCCATATTGACCAAATTTAGGGCAGCAAAGAGAATTCCATAAAACAAAATGAATCCACATAATATATAGTTAAAATTGAAGCTTAGTCTCACCTCTATCACTTTCCCAAGCTAGCTCTCTGATTATCCAACTTTGGCTTTTCCTTGGTTGCTTAAAACACCTCCTCCTGAAATACAAAAATAGTAGGATTGAAGCTCTTAAAGAGGAGAACAATCTTAAAGAAGAGAATTTGGGTGCAAGAGGTGATTATCAAGGTAAAAACCAAGTATGAAGACTTACCATTATTCTTGTTCCTTCAACCGTGCCCTTTATCTTTCCTTTTTCTTTTTCTTCTCAATTTGTCTCTATTTTTTATGTTGGCTAACTTTTAATGAGTGTGAGGGAGTGACAAATGATTTAATATTCACTCCTTGGCTTCTTGAAAAGGTTTGGCCAAAATTTTCAATCCAATAAGCAAGAGAGACCATATGTCATCTAATGCTGGCTTCTTGAAAAAGTGACTTGGTTAATTAACCAAGTGTAGGTTAGGTTAGTTGGGTTAACCTTTATCTTTCCTTCCTCTTGTTTTACTTGAAAAAAATTTCTCTTAAAAAAGGGAGATAAAATTTTTGACCAAATTGCTCTTTACATCTTGCCTTTTGGTCAAACTTTGCAAGTTGGAATAATTGGAAGGCACTTTGACTTTTCTTCTCTTCTTCTTTTTCTTCTCTTTTTACGTAGTCAATGGATTTGGGATTGCTTTAATTGCACATTCTTTTTCTCTTTTTCTTGGTTTTGGACAAAATTAAGAGTTAAATGGAAGAGAAAACTTGTTGACTAATTAATCTTATATGTATTGGTTCAAGTTTGACTTTGGTCTTCAAAGTAGCTTGACATTTTGACCAAACTCTTCCGCTTCTTTTCTTGTCCTTCTTTGGTTGAATTTAACCCTTGCAAATAGAAGGTTAATTTTCTTTTTGAACTCATGAATACTCTTGCTTTTCATAAGCAAATACTAGCCCTTCATTTTGTCTTCAAATTTTAACCTAAAGATCAAGTGGCAATTGTCTCTTTTGCCCTTGTTTTTGACAATATTAATTGTATGGCCATTATTTCTTTTCTTTCTCTTGAATTCTTATTTCTAGACACCCTTTCCCTCTTCTTTTGATTCCAAGTTAGGTTTTACATTATGCTATGCAACTTAAATGAATCAGGTACTTTCTTTCTATATGTTGGAACTGATTCCATTTCTAAATTCACAAAGCAATTTCTTTCATTATTTTCACTTGATTTTGAGCCATTTAGCCCTTATACACATTTTGGGATATTACAATTCTCTCCTCCAAACAATAAATTTTGTCCCTAAAATTTGTTACAAAACTTAAGACATAAATTCAGGATAACATTTCTTCATGTCTTCCTTAACTTCCTAAGTTGCATGCATCCCTTGGGGACAATCCCTTCCAGACCACCTTCACAAATAGTATGCTTTGGTGTCTAAGTTGTCTTTCTTATCGATCAATGATTCGTTTTGGCTTCACCATGTAAGTAGAATTCTCTTGCACATCTAGATCTTCATACTGGATCACATGTTTGGGATCTAGTTGGTACTTCTTCAATTAAGAAACATAGAAGACATCATAAAGGGTGCTCAAGTTAGGGGGTAAGGCTATATGATACACTACTGGTCCAATTCTCGCTAGTACTTCAAACGGTCTAATATACCAAGATCTTAGCTTCTTCCTCTTTGTTGCTCTACCAATTCCAGTCACTAGAGACACCTTCAGAAATACATGATCCCCAACTTCAAATTCTAGAGGTCTTCTCCCATGTCGATGTAGCTTTTCTATCTACTCTGTGCCCCTTGGAGCCTCTTTTTGATAATATTGATTTTGTCTGTAGTTTAATCTACTACATCTAGCCCATATAAGTTTCTCTAGAATAATTTAATCTAGTAGAGAGGTGATTGGGACTTTATTCCATACTGTGCTTTATACGGAGCCATTTGAATGCTCGCATAATAGCTATTATTGTAAGCGGACTCTACTAGTGGAAGGAAATGATCCTAGCTTCCCTTAAAATCTAGTACAAATGTTCTTAACATATCTTCTAGCATTTGTATAGTCCTCACTGACTGTCTATCTATTGGTGGATGATAGGTTGTACTAAATTTTAGCTTAGTACCTAAAGTTTCATGTAAGGCTATCTAGAATCTTAATGTAAAGCGGGGATCTCTGTCTAAAATAATGTTTTTTACCATGCCATAGAGTCTGATTATCTCCCTTTTGTATATCTCTGCTAACCTCTCAAGAGAATAGCTGGCATTAATGAGGATAAAGTGTGCCAACTTTGTAAATTGATCGATAATTGCCCAAATCACTTCATGATTTCTTATTTTGGGTAACCCTACCACTAGATCCATGGTAACACTTTCCCACTGCTACTTTGAAATTTTTGGGCTTTGTGGAAGTATTGGTGGTCGTTGATGTTCAATTTTCACTTTCTCATAAGTAAGACATCAAGCCACATATTTGGTCATGTCACTTTTTAGTTCTGGCCACCAGTATATAGACTTCAAGTTATGGTACATCTTGATTGCCCCTGGATAGAGAGCATACTTGCTTTTATGTATCTCATCCAGAAGTTTTCTCCTTAGATTAGCCTTTGGTGGAACATATACTCACTTCTGGTATTTGACTAATCTACTTGGTGAAATATCATAGTATGAAGTTTCACCTCATCTGATTATTTCCTGAATAAACACTGCTTTTCTATCCTACTTCTAAGCTTCTTTTATTTCTGCCCTCAGACCACTTTCTTCTTGACTAATACTGAGGTTAGTAATAACTACTTCATTAAAAACATTAATGTTTAGGAACACATGGTTTAACAAATTTAGATCCCTAAATTCTTCTTACAATTTCTATTCTTACACAATCATGACTACCACTTGCGCCGCTTTTCTACTAAGAGTATCGGCGATGACATTTACTTTCCCTAGATGATATTTTATCTCTAAATTGTAGTCTTTAAGCAACTCCATCCACCTTCAATATCTCATATTCAATTATTTATGATCGTACAAATACTTGAGACTCTAGTGGTCACAATACAATTCTACAATAGCACCATACAAGAAATGTTGCCATATCTTCAAAGCAAACACAATTGCTATAAGTTCCAGATCATGAGTAGGGTAATTCTATTCATGAGGCTTCAACTATCAAGAGGCATATGCCATCACTCTAACCTGCTGCATCAGGACACATCTCAATCCCTGCTTGGTTGCATTGCTGTAGGCCATATAGGCCTAACTAGGATATGGGATTATCAATACTAGTGTAGATGTCAACCTCTCCTTCAATTCTGTGAAGCACTTCTCACACTTCTCATCTCACAAAAATGACTGGTTATTTCTCATGAGCTTTATCTAGGGCAAAGTAATTCTGAAAAATTTTTTAATAAATATTCTATAGTAATAAGCAAGACCCAAAAAACTGCATTTTTCCATTATAATTTCTAGTCTTTTCTAGTTCAGTACTGCTTCCACCTTACTAGGATTTATAGAGACCTCTTCCTGTGAGATACATGGCCTAGAATTTTGTCTTCTGTAAGCTAAACTCACGCTTTTTCAGCTTGACATTTAGGTGATTTTCTCTCAGAGTACATAGTACAATTCTTATATGTTTCTCAAACTCTTCTTTACACTTAGAGTATTTTAAGATGTCGTTGATAAAGACTACCATGCACTGATCCAAATACTGACAAAAAATCTAGTTTATGTGGTCTATAAATATTGCAGGCACATTGCTTAGTCTGAAAGGGCATAACTAAGAACTCAGTGCCCAACTCTAGTTCTAAAAGCTATATTTGGTAAATCCTTAGCTTTTACTCATAGTTGATGGTGGCCTGATCTCATATCGATCTTTAAGAATATACTAGAACTATATAATTGATCAAGAAGATCATCAATTCAGGGGAGTGGATATTTATTCTTGATGGTTACCTTGATTAGTTCTCTGTAGTCAATACATAGCCTTAGGATCTCATCCTTCTTTTTGACAAGCAATACTGGTACTCCGCATGGTGAAACACTGGGTCATATAAACCCTTTCTCCATAAGTTCTTCAATTTGCTTCTTTAGTTCTTTAATTTTATTCATTGACATTCTGTATGGGGTTTTAGATATAGATCCGGCTCCAGCATGGTCTCGATTGTGAATTCTACTTCCCTTTCTAGAGGTACTACACTTATATCTTCTGTAAATATCTCAGGGAACTATTTCACTCTTGGTATGTTCTTAAATGATGTTTCTACTTCTACCTATACAGAGAAGAACACAAAGTACCCCTGGTACCCTTTTCTCAGACATTCCTCCACTTCAAACACTGAGAGAAAGTTTAGATTCACACTTGTGTTGACAGCTTTCCAAGGATCAGGATATACATCCTCTTGTTACCATTGTCCAACAACATATTGTTTGCCATCATCCAATTCAAGCCCAGCATGACTTTAAGAAAATGGAGTGACAAATAGATTAAGTCTACCGTAGACTCAAACCCCTCAACATTTACAATATAGTTTGTAATGCCCCAAAAATGATTAAGGGCTAATGAATCCAAAAGTGAATGTAATTAATGTTAAACAAATACTTTTAGAGAACATGATATGAATTATGATCCATATGCGCGGTAGTCAGTGCTCAACCCCTGTATTTAAGCTTAATTATGGTATTAAAAATATATTGAATTAAAGTTGAGGGGAGGGTTCATGACATGAAAAAATAGAAGTAAATAATGTTTTAAGTGCTAGTCCAAAAGGAGTTGACATAGTCAGGGGAAGAATGGGAATAAAGAGATTTATTGGCCAACTAGTCAACAATCGAAGAGGGATTCCACTAACAACTTAAATATTAAGTAGTGTGACTAATTACCAAGTGAACAGGAGAGAATAATCACATAGTTGCATGCACATAGGTGAAGTCACAAGATCATGACATATGGCATTACTTGGACCATTAGGTGAAAGTCAAATTTTTAACCCTTTTCTCTTTCCTCTCTCCTTAAGGTCAGCTCAGGCATTATGAGAGCATGAAAAAGATGATCATCATCATCTTATAAACTCTCTCTTTAACTCTTATTTTTAGCCATAACAAAAGGAGGAAAGAGAAAGTAAAATCAACGTAATCTTCTTGCATTTTAACCTTATGAATAACCTTGAATGCATAAAACCCCTTCTTTAATCTTGATCATCTTGATGAGAGCTTTATGTGTATGGTTTTAGATGTTCAAAAGGATGTGTTTGAGGGTTTAAAGGAAGTCTAGTGGTTGAAGAATTGAAGAACAAGTTTGAGGAAGTAATAGAAGTGAGGAATAGCTACCTTTTGCTATGTATAGTGTGGCCATTGGTTAAGAACTTGAATTCTGGATTTGTGCCTTGATTTTTATGTACATTAAGCTTTTATGAGTTGCATGGTGTTTTGTGATAGAAATGGTGTCTTATTGTTTCCTTTGGACAATGAAATTGGTTTGGTGTCTTGAATGTGAGGTTTGGTGACATTGAGTTTAGTGTTAAAATTGTGGCAAAACAGAACATGAGAAAGTAATATGAATTAGGTTGTTTTGATGTTTTTATTGGATTCCTTGTGAAAAATTGTGTAAGTAGTGTTGGTTATGAATTTTGAACCTTTGGAAACATTTTTGTAAAAAATTGGGAATTCTAGAGTTCAATCAAGTTAAACTTGTGTGCAGGGGGACAATTTTGCATAGTGTTTTGAAATAGCAAATGGTGTCGAAATGTTATAAAAATTTGTAGTTTTGTAGTAGACATTGCATGCTTTCTAATGGTATAAATTTTGTGTCATTTTGATAGGTGTGCACAAAGTTATGGTCCTTTGAAAAAAGCCAAGAAAAAGGCCAATTGTTGGCCGCACCCTAAACCCTTATGACAGTTCTTGGCCTCAGCCCAAAAGTTTCTGACCTGATGTTGGCTATAGCTAGTGGTTCTTGGCTGCAATCAAAATCTTTATGACCATCTCTTGGCTGCGGCACGGAGTAGCTTTGCCGCGACTAACCCTTTAAAATATGCATTTTGAACTTTTGAAAGATGGTCTTTAGTCCAGTATTTACCAACCCTTTAGTCATCTGTTTGAGCTTCTAGTAACTACCTAAAGGTCTCAAATCATAACTAACCTTAACTGTTTTGGAGTTAAGTATTGGAAAATGGAATAATTCATCATCCTTGATTATAATTTATAGGATTTGATATTTGCCTTGTGCGTTATAAAGCATTGTCGAAGCATGAGTAGAAAAAATAAGGTAGTGACTCTTTCTCTTATATTACACATAATGCATTATATGTATGTCTTATCATTGAGTTGTATCAATTGCAAATGTTGCAGTGCATGTTGTTGTAAAAGCTTAATGTATACAACCTTGAGTGCTGTCATTTGTGGCATAAGTCGCGCATCATGTGGATACAGCCGTGAGAGCTGTCGTTTGTGACAAAAGTCACACATTACTATGATTGTTGTTGCTTTATGATTTTCTTGCATGCTATGTTATTATATGTTATATGAGTGAATCGTTACTGCTAGGATTCTTTTGAATTTCTCTCTTTCCATTGACTAATCTATAGCCAGGGTAAGCTGTCCTAAGGAAAAGCATGTAACGAAGGGCAGTTATTGCTCCCAGCTAGGAGTTTGAGCTTTTATGTTAGTTATCAACTTTTGGAATTTTTGTACCTATTGTGAATATTGTAGATTTTATAGTGTTATGTATTCCCTAGTATGGGAAATTTTAATAGGCAAGTAAGCCCTGTAAACCCATTAGTGAATAGATGAAATCCAAGTGTTGTTGCGTACACTCTGATATGTTTTAATGGAACCAGACTATAAAGGATAAATATATTCAAAATATGAATGTGAGACCATATTTAACAGGTTTTGGAAAAAGTTTTTGAAAACCCACTTTATCATAAGACTGAACCTTGTCTTGAAGTTGGAACTTTCAATAAGTTTTGAATTATTCGTTGGTCTCTAATTCAACTTAATGACACGTATTCGAACTATAATTATGGCTATTAAGGTAGGGCATTACATTTTTGGAAAGGGTAGGTTTTGCTAGGATAATTGCCATAGTTCCTTGGCTTAGTGATGATAGATAACCCATGAATATTTGTGGTATACATATGAATGTTCCTGTTATTGCTGGTATATGAGTTTTAAGGAAAATGTGTATACATTTACTATGATATTGATGTGGTGAATCATTTGTAGAGTGAAAGAAAAAATGGTTAACCCAAAGTTTGATGAGTAGAACCAGAGGCGGAAGAGATACATGACAACCCACCTAATCCCATACAACTGATGATGGGTGTGATAATAGAGCAATGGGATATGATCAACTAGCTAAGGGAAGAGCTCCGAAAGGAGAAAGAAAAATGCAGTACTGATAGAGTTCAATCGACTCAGGAGGAGACTTAAGAGGAGACACATCATAAAGAGACAGTAAAAGGGTAGATTCGAACTCAGGGGTCTCTGCATCATACTGTAGCAACCAGGAGTCACATGGGGTACCAGCCAAAGATTTAAGAGATCTACAATATTGGGTCTCCAAATTCTGCAAACATCTACCTCTAGTGTTTAAGGGGAGGTTTGATCCCCAAGTAGCTGAAGTTTGGTTAAAATGTCTAGAGAAAATATTTGAAGTACTAGACTGCCAAACAAAGGTAAAGGCATATTAGGTATTTACAAACTAGAGGAAGATACCGACCAGTGGTGGCAGAATATCGCCATGACGTTGTGGAACCATGATGTGCCCTTGACTTTGGATTTGTTCCAAGAAAAATTTAATAATAATTTTTTTCCAAGTCAGTGAGGCTTGAGAACGAATCCGACTTCCTGTCCATTAGGCAGGGTGGTACAAAGACTTTTGACGAATACTTGTCCCGATTCATCCAACTGGCCAGATACTCCTTTTAGTTACGACTTATGAATGATGCCGAATGTAGCTCTAACATGCTGATTCAAGGGTTTAGGCATAAGCTGAGGAAAAGGTTAGCTCCACCAGTTTACTAAATTCAACAAAGGGGTGGTAGAGTACAGAATTACTAAAAATAACTTAAGGGACCAGTACCCAGCCAAGGGTGGTAGCAGCCGCTATGAACCTAGTAAGAGAACTACTCCTCAGAAGTGGAAGGGTCAGGGATCCTTTTCTAAGGGCAGCGATAAGAAGCCTTATTAACCCATAGACCGAGAACCCCATAAATCCCCAGTAGTGTGGATATGTACTCATTATGGTAAGTCACGTCCTGATAGAAGTGAAGGGATAGGTAATCTGTTACAACTACAAAGAGCCAGGACATATTGCTATTGAGTGCAAACAACTATTAGCAGAACAAAGGCCTAGGAATCAGGGCAGGGTGTTTGATGTGCCTCATGAAGAAGCTAGAAAGTCCCCCAACCTGATTCAAAGTAAAATCTTTCTTAATGGTAGTTTACTGCAAGCTTTATTTGATTCGAGTGTAATTCATTCTTTCATTGCCTATGATTATGTGAATCGCCTGGGATTGCATGTTCATAAACTGCCATTTGATTTGGTTATGTCAACGCTGATGGGTGTCAAGGCTATAACAACTGAGGCTTGTTTAAATTGTATAATAGCCGTTGTGGGGCATGAGTCTACTGTCTATTTGATTTGTCTGCCACTCTATCAATTAGAAGTCATATTGGGTTTTGATTGGTTAACGATGAATACTGTGCTGCTGGATTGTGTAAACAAGAGAATAATGTATCCTATTTCACAAAATGATGATAATGTGGGTTCTAGTTTGAACCTCTTCTCAATGGCAAAAGCTAAGAAGTATCTGTAGAAGGGTGCCTGGGGTATATGGTATTCTTTTCCACGCAGGGAGAGATAGAAGAAACTTAGAACAATATACTTATGGTAAAAAAGTTCCCTAAGGTGTTTCTAGATGATCTTAACGGATTGCCTCCGAAAAGGGAAGTAGAATTCCCAATTGAAATTGTATCTGGAGCTAGTTCTATATCGAAGGCCTTATATTGAATTGCCCCAAATGAGATGGCAGAGTTAAAGAAACAAATCGAAGTGTAATTTGAAAACGGGTTCATTTGACCCAGAGTTTCATTGTGGGGAACTCCAGTATTATTTGTCGAAAAGGAAGATAAGAATTTGAGATTGTGTGTGGATTTTAGAGAATTGAACAAAATAAATGTCAAGAACAAATATCCTCTCTCGAGAATGGTAGACATGAAAATGGTAGCCTCTGGTATAGGCACTATGAGTTTCAGGTAATGCCCTTTGTCCTAACCAATACACCTGTTGTATTAATGGATTACATGAATCATGTCTTTCGATAGTATCTAGATCAATTAGTGGTAGTGTTTATCGACGACATTCTGATATACTCCAAGAACAACGAGGAGTACGAGCATTATTTCAGAATAGTGCTGTAGATATTATGTGAAAAGTAACTCAATGCCAAATTGAGCAAGTGTGAGTTTTAGCTTTCGGAAGTCAAATTCATAGGCCATGTTATCTAGCAAGAAGGGGTCTCAGTAGATCCCAATAAAGTAGAAGTAGTACTGGATTGGAAGAGGCCAGAAACTGGCATTAAGATATGCAACTTTTAGAGTCTTGCTAGTTACTTTAACATATTCATTTAGAATTTCTCTTGTATCACCTTACCGACGACCAAGCTCACACAAAAAGATCAACCAATTAAGTGGGATAAACTTTGTGAAAATAGTTTTGTTGAGCTGAAGGAGAGGTTGACTATGGCACCAGTATTGACTATGTATCACAATCTGAAGTCTATGTATTGGTGGCCAGGATTGAATAACGATGTGCCCAAATATGTGGTGAGGTATCTTACTTGTCATAAAGTAAAGATTGAATACTAGAAGCCACTGGATTACTGCAGAGTCACGATATTCCATAATAGAAATAGGAAAGTGTGACCATGGACCTTGTTATGGGTTTACCCAAGATCAGAAACTATGATGTGATATAGGTGATTGTAGACCGCTTCATGAAAGAGGAGGAAAGAGAAAATGAAATCAAGGTATTCTTCTTGCATTTTGATCTTATGAATGACCTTAAATGCATAAAAACCCCTTCTTTAATCTTGATAATCTTGATGAGGGCTTCATGTGTATAGTTTTATATTTTCAAGAGGAGGTGTTTGAGTGTTCAAAGGAAATCTAGTGGTTGAAGAATTTAAGAACAAGTTTGAGGAAGTGATAGTGGTGAATAATAGCTACCTTTTGATATGTATAGTGTGGCCATTGGTTAAGACCTTAAGTTCTAGATTTTTGCCCTACTTTTTGTGTACACTAGGATTTTATAAGTTGCATGGTGTTTTATGATGGAAATGGTGTCTTGTTGTGTCCTTTGGACAATGAAATTGGTTTGGTGTCTTGAATGTGAGGTTTGGTGACATTGAGTTTTGTGTTTAAATTGTGGTCAAAATAGAACATGAGAAAGTAATGTGAATTTGGTTGTTTTGATGTTTCCATTGGATTCCTTGTCGAAAATTGTGTAGTAGTGTTGGTTATGAATTTTGAACCTTTGGAAACACTTGTGTAAAAAATTGGTAATTCTAGAATTCTATCAAGTTAAACTTTTGTGCAGGGGACCAAATTTTTGTTTGAAAACAGCCATGAAACAAGCCAGTTGGTGGCCAGGGCAAGAGTTTTGGCTACAACCCGAAACCTTCTGACCAGTTCTTGGCTATAACCAAAAAGGTCTTGGCCATGGCCCAAAAGTTTCTGACCTGATTTTGGCCGTTGCTAGTGGTTCTTAGCCATAGCCCAAATATTTCTAACCATCACTTGGCTATAGCCAGAGAGTGGCTTGGCCGCAACTAACCCTTCAAAATCTGCATTTTGAACTTTTGAAAAATAGTCTTTAATCCAGTACTTCCCAACCCTCTAGGCATCTGTTTGAGCTTCTAGTAATAATTTAAAGGTTTCAAATGATAACCAACCATAAGTGTCTTGGAGTTAAGTATTGGAATAGGGAATAATTCATTGTCCTTGAATATGATTTATAGGATTTGATATTTGCCCTGTGCGTGATAAACCAGTGCCAGAGCACGAGCAGAAAGAACAAGGTAGTGACTCTTTCTCTTATATTATGTGTAATGCATTGTATGTATGTCTTATCATTGAATTATGCTGATTGCAAATGCTGCGGTGTATGTTGCTGTAAAAGCTTTGTGCATATAGCCATGAGTTTTATCGTTTGTGACGCAAGTCACTCATGATGTGGTTATAGTTGTGAGTGCTGTCGTTTGTGATGAAAGTTACGCATCACTGTGATTATTGCTACTTTGTGATTTGCTTACATGGTATATTATTATATGTTATATAAATGAATCATTACTACTAGGATTCTTTTGAATCTCACTCTTTCAATTTACTAACTTACAGCCAAGGCAAGCGGTTCTAAGGAAAAACATGTGACGAAGGGCAGCTAGTGGTCCCAGCTATGAGTTTGAGCTTTTATGTTGGTTATCAACTTTTGGAATTTTTATACCTATTGTGAACATTGTAGATTTGGGTAGTGTGATGTAATATCCAATATAGGAAATTGTAATGGGCAATTAAGACTTGGAAACCCTCTAGTGAATAGATGAAACTCAAGTATTGTCAAGAATTTTGCTTACACTCTAATATGTATGAATGAAACTGAACTGTAAAGACCAAATATTTTCGAAATGTGAATATGAGACCATATTTAACAGGTTTTGGAAAATTTTTTGAAAACCCACTTTATCACAGGACTGAACCCTGTCTTGAAGTTGCAACTTTCAATAAGTTTTGAATTATCATTGGCCTCTAATTCAACTTAATGACGCATTTTCAAACTATAATTATGGCTATTAAGTTAGGGGGTTACAAAGTTCAAGCAAACATCTGCAGTAATAGTCTTGACCCCTATTGGTATCGACACAACTAGGTCATAAGACAGTTTATGGGTATTCAGTCCTAGGCGTCTAGCACAATCATACGCAATGAAAAAATGACTAGCACCCGAATCAAATAATGCTTGCAGTATAGTACCATGGAGAAGGACAACACCTTGGATCATTTCTGGAGACTTCTGTGCCTCCTCATGGATCATGGAGAAAACTCTGCCTTGAATTCTAGTCCTGAGCTCAGCTGCTTATTGTGGACAATCCCTGATAAAATGGCCCATTTTCAGACACGTATGACAAACTGTCTGACCATCATATATTCCTCCCACATATGTTCTGCCGCAATGGGGGCAGGAGCGAGATAGTGGGGGTCCTTGGTACGAGTATAAGGGATTTATTAAAAAGGATAAATGTACACTATCATAAACAAGTAATACATAAGTGAGTAGAGTATTGTTCCCATAATGAATGATCACTAAGTACAAAAATGGGTAAGTTTAATTCTATTTAATCGATCGATTAGTTGGTGATTGAGAGTACAAAATAAAAATAATAAAATATGAATGCAAATAATCTGAAAACAACTATGAGAAAAATCCCACGGGGTTAGATTTCAATTAAAAAATTTTGGATTAAACTACCTATCTATTATAGTCCAATTTATTCCACATGATTAATAGCCGAGTTTCCCTAATTTAATTACCAGCCTCTTTTAAGGTCAAGCAATTATATAATTAATTGGTAATCCAATATATTCCTATACGAATTCAAGCAATTAATCATGCATTAAGATTTATGGAACTCATTAATTCTACACAACTCATATGAATATATTCCGATAATGTGGGAATTATTTTAGGAGAAATTCAATGAGAAATACTTTCCCTAATCGGTCAAACTAGAAAAGGAGAAAGAGTTTTTGAACATACAGCAACATGAAAAAGAAAGTTTTGACAATTACCTGGCTTGTTGTATCGGTCTGTATTGATATTCTACATACCTTGAATGTAAGGATGACGAGGAGTGGAGCTTAGATATGATGATACAAGTGCTACAATAAGAGCTAAAAGAGAATTTGGTTTCCAAAACACTTTATAGAGTTAAAAAGGCGGTGGAGGAATGCTGTATTAGAGAAAATAACTTATTGAGTCTGTACTCTGATAGAAGTGTTAACAGTAAAGGTGCATCTGGCAGCAGGAATTCTCCCCAGAAGCTTAAGAATTAGGAAATTCCCTCTGACTGGAATAATAAAAAACCATATCAAGCTGATAACCGTAGCAAGCAAAGATTCCTTAGACAATTAGGTAGCGAATTTGTTATAACTACTAAAAGCCAGGTCATATTGCTAAAGATTGCTTAACACAGTTAACAAGGCCTTGACCCTAGAGTTATGGCAGAGTATTTGTCATGAGTCATAAGAAGGTGCTGGAGTCACCTGAGATGACCCAAAGTACGATATAACTTAGCGATTATGTTGTGTAAGCATTAATAGATTCTTGTGCTCGCCATACCTATATTGTATTTGACTGTGCAAAACACTTAGGGCTAAACATCTATGAATTGGCTTATAATTTGATTGTTATCACACCTATGGGTAAGACAATTGCCCTGAGAAAATTTATTGAATTATATGATATATGCAAAAGATAAAACCCTGTGATAGATTTACTTTGTGAATGGTTTCACAAACATGAAGCTATAATAGTAGATGATTGGTTAATGTCAAAGCATGTGTTGTTACATAGTGGAAATAAGGGAATCATATATTTTACTCTCCAATGTGATTTGAGTCTTCCCTTAGTGGTTTAAGCTAAGAAGTGTTACATAAAGGTACTTTATTTTTTTCAGTGTCGGTAAAACCTAAAATGGCAACTAAAAGTATACCTATGGCTAGTGAATTTCCTATTATCTTATAGTCGATATTTTGATATACTTAAGGAGTAGAGAAGAACGTGATAAGCACCTATGAGTGGCGCTAGGAGTCATATAGAAGCATTGGCTTTCAGAAATTAACTTACTACATGGTGATTCCTTACAAAATGGAACCCATTAAATCCTATAAAGATAGAATCAGAACTGAGAGGAAAGAGGACAGGAACTATCACTAAGGTATGCAATGTTATAGTCTAGTCAGGTGTTATGAGAGGTTTCCATGGAACTCCTTTCAAATCATATTAACATTATTAAACTTTTTACAATAGAATAAATCATCAAGTGGGATGGTAAATCTAAGTGTAACTTTCAAGGGTTGTAGGAGAAGTTGTTATTCGTACTAGTATTGATCATCCTATATCACGGTTTGACCGGTATGGCTTGCTGTATGGTGAACTGTATGGTCTGCTGTATGGTGAATTGTGTGGTCTGCTATGGTTTGCTGTGCAATTTGTGACGAGGTGAAACTGTGTAGTTTGTAATGTAGTAATCTGTATAGCTGTATGGTTTATAATGATGCAACCTGTGAGGTTTGTAGTAACATAAATTATGTGGTTAGTAGTGTAATAGGCGAGCAAGATGAAACAACAATCCAAATACTAGAGGATATGCTCAAGGCATGCATGATAGATTTCAAAGGAAGTTGGGATCACTTCCTTCCCTTGGCAAAATTTGCATACAACAACAATTATCACTCGATCATTCAAATGGCTCCATATGAAGCGTTGCATGGAAGGAAGTGTCAATCGCCCTTGTGTTGGATAGAGCTGTCTGAGAGGTAGATGTATGGGCCGGATATTGTTGACCAAACAAAAGAGCAAATCAAGCAGAGATTGTTGGCTACTTAGAGCAAGTAGAATAGCTATACAAGAAAAAGGCAAAAATATCTCGAGTTTCAAGTTGAAGATCATGTATTCATTAAGGTTTCGCCTATTACTGGTATCAGAAGAGCATTAAAAGTGAAAAAGCTGAGCGCTAGGTACGCGGTCCCTTCAAAATCATATCAAATAGCTTTAACCCCAAGCTTGAGTAGGCTACTTGAAGTCTTCCATGTCTCATAGTTGAAGAAATATCAACTTGACTAAGAACATGTGATCAAATACGAAGAGCTAGATGCGGGGGATGATCTTTCGTATGAGGTCACACCTGACTGAATCATTGATCGGCAAGAGAAACAATCGAGGCATGGGAGCATCCCGTTCATCAAAGTTGTCTAGAAGGGATTATCTTCTAGAGAAGCAACATGGGAAGCCTTGGGAGACATGTAGAAGCATTACCCAGAATTTATGAGACAATACCTATAGCAAATTCGGGGATAAAATTTATTTAAGAGGGGGAGAGCTGTAACATCCCATTTTTAGTCACCAATATTCCTTGTATGTAATGGATACATTTAATGGAATGAAACGGTGAATTGTGATGTTTGAAAAAAAAATGCAATGGAAAAATGGTAATTTGCAAAACAAAGCAAGAAGTATTACACATAAAGTATTAATTTCAAGGGATAAATGAAGCAATTATTTATTCCATTTTCTTCTTAGTATTTCGGTCAAAGAGGCAAGCAAGGGAAATAATTTGTGTGGTCATAAACAATTCAAGTGGAAGGAAAGAAAATGTTGGCCAACCAAAAAGTAGAGTTGAAAAGTTAAAAGGTAAATGTAATAAAGCAAAGTCCTACATGGTAATTATAATGGAATGTACAGAGATATTATAAGACCATGTTTCTCTTACCATTTAAGATGTTCTACGGTCAAAAAGCAATAGAGAGAGAGAAAGGATGTAGATAATTAATTGGCATGCGATAGTTACAATAAAATGCAATATTTTAAGAGGAAAGAAGGTTGGATATTTTAATAGCTTCTTAACCCTTATCACTTCTCATTTTTCTACCAATTGCAGTAAATAGAGAGAGAGAGAGAGCTCAAGAATATTTGAAGAAGCACAAGAAGTGTCTTAAGGTTCCAAAAGCAAGATCAAAGTTAAGAGCTTGTAATCTTAGTAATTTTGCTAATCTCTTATTCACCTTGGAAATAATGTTTCCGCAAGAAAAATCTCAAAGGAAAAGGGAGTGACCAGTAACATCGTAGAGAGAGAAAGTGAGCAAAAAGAGGTAATCTCCAAAACTTTGATCTTCTTATGCTAAAAGTTGTTGTTATGGTTATTGTTGTTGGTTTTGATTGCTTTGTAAATTTGGGCTGATGAAAACCCTATGAGAAATATTGCTAAAATTTCCTCTAATCATGCTCATTTAGTGTTCAAGTAGTTAATCATGTGATTAGAAGTGGAAAGGAAGTGAAACAAGAGAAATGGAAAAAACACATTTTCCCTCCTAAGAACCCTAATTTTGTCCAAGTGAAAAATAGTGAGGAGGAGCTGGGATTTTGTAATCCTGATGGTTCCATTGGACTTAAAAGGTAAAACTATGTGGGAATATAGCTGTTCATGATTTTTGGAAATTTGTATGCAAATATGGAATTTATTGATGTTATAAGTGCATGCTGTTTGATTTGCCTCTAGTGAGGAAGTGGCGTTGTGGAATGAATTTTGTCAAACCATGTCCAAATATTACAATACTTTACAGGATTAAAGAAGTGATGTAGAGCTTTAATTTGATAGGTGGTACATAACTTTTGGACTAGTATATTAAAAGATAGCAATTTTCAAAGTTGCGCCCTGTTTCTGGAAGAAAATCTGGAACAGTATGTGATTTCTTGGAATTTTGTATTTTTGTGGTTGTAGATGGTAGAGGTTCATATTTTTCTTGTATATAGGACTTAAAGAACCTTTCATAAAACTGTGAACCACTTCATTTGGATTTTTGTAGATTAAGTTGTGATTTTTAGAAGTTGAGCTAAGAAACAGTGGATTTCTTGCCCACGGCCCAAATGTTTTTTACCTTTCTTGGCCACTACCAAAGGATTTATTGGCTGTAGCTAAGCACTTATTTCAACACTCTATATTTTTCTGAACTGTGATGATTATTCTAGCCTTTCCTAACCCCATAGGCATTTATTTGGGCTTCCAATAGCTACTGAAATGGCTCAAAAGATAACAAAAAAATGTTTTTAGAACAACACTTGAATGAGAAATAACTCAACTCTTGTATATTTGGAATATTAAGACATATTAATAGCCCGAGTAGGAACCAAAGTTTAGAACGAACATAAGAACCAAAAAAGGAGTCAGGGAGTAACTTTTTCATACATATACTTTGTGATTATTGTATGTTTGTGTATGCCAAGATCTGTAATATAAACATAATGTCTCATACATGTATATCAACCTGGCTAAGTTATAGGACCCCGCAGATGCGTAGGATTAAGCCAATGTTGAATATTCATTTGGCCTTAGACAATATGCACATAATATTATATCATTTTACATAATATGGTGCATGGAATACTTATTTTCACATTGTGTATGTCTGAAATGGATATTGCTACTGAGATTCACTTGAATCTCACCTTTTTTCAACAATACAAACATTATAGCTGTAGCTAGCAGCTCAAGGGGCATGGCAGTAGTTACTTGTGAATAGGGTCCTGGTGTAGGGGAAGATGCTATTAGTTTTTTAATACTGTACTTTTGGTTCTTTTTAAACACTTTATATATATTTTCAAACCTTATGGGGAATATCCTGTACTATAATCAAGCACATTGCATCAATAATATTAGTATTTTTATGCTATTTCTGTGTACCCATCGAACTGCGCACTAATAGTCATAAAAATATGAAAATAAGATAAGGGTCTAATAGCTTAGCCCAGCTTCTATGTTCTAAACCATGCCCTTTGTCAAATTTCTAACAGTTTTATCCAGACTTTCACTCTTAGTCGAGGGATCATGAAATGATGTGGTTGTGGTGTCCTTGTCTTTAGACTTAGAGATAGGGGTAGTAGACTTGGAAACTGATCTTGTTTCTATTTGTTCTCAAATGATAATGCCATTTGAATATGAAGATCCCTTAAAGGAAGCATCTGCTACCTTTGGTCTAAATTTCTTGGATGTTTTATGTGTTGGAGACTTCTTTGAGGATGGTTTGGATGGTGGAGAAGAATCCCTTTTCTCGACATTAGCTTGCTTGGTCTTCATTTAAAACATTCATGGAAAAGTCAGAGGGTAGATTTTCTTGATAATTTGGAGGATTCTAAAGTTATAGATGGTGCAATAGGGTATTCGACAGTAGTTTTTGATCGCAAGATGAAGGCAAAAATAATGAAGGATAATTGTATATAGAGCAGAAACAATGGTATTCAAATAATGAACAGTGAGCAAGTTTAATTTCTTTATATTTAGACCTTGGAGTATTTGAATAGTTTAATGCATATTCAATGGTAAGGGGTTATTCGAATAATTAGAGAGAAAATAAGTGTACGGGTATTCAGATAGTCTTGGTAGTATCCAAATAACCTTGTCTCTAATTACCCCAACTATTAGAATAGTTGTCCAAGTATTTAAAGAGTTTTGTTGATTAGTAGCTCCCATTATGTGAATAAAAAGAGTTGTATTCAGATAGTATCCTTTGGTCAATTCACCCATTTGCTTTATTTGAATAGTACAGAAGTTATTCGGATAGTACTCTGTCTATTACTCATTGTTGTATTCAAATAGTTACTTCAGTATTTGGATACACTTGCTTCATGTAGAATATCAAGAGTTCATTCTATCCGAATAGAGTTTGTACTATCCGAATAGTTAGTTTGAAAAATGAGTTGAGATTATTCAAATAAAGCTATCGTTAATCAAATACATTTCTTTATAAAAATTCTATTTGAATAGTCCTCAGGGTATTCGAATAATTTGTCAAAATAATAGCTATTACCATTTGAATAGTTTGAATAGTATTTGAATAGACTTTTGAATTGAAATTTTAAATATAAACTTCTGCTATTTGAATAATAGATACACTATTCGAATACTTCCATTGTAAAACTTGCCTTTGTATTTGGATATTGACGCTATTATTCGGATAGTTCTTTTTCAAGCTCTATAAAAACAATACTGTTCGAATACTTTGTTTATGATTCGAATAGTCATTTCATAAATTTTTCCTTTGTATTCGAAATAGCATGAGTATTCGAATAAAATTTCCATACACTTTGTTAAAATGTATTGTTATTCTTTGAGATAAATGCCAAGATCTTGTAATTGATACTTCAACCTTAATACTTGAGCACAATAGCTTGAAGCTACTATATATTTAGCTTCAGTTGAGAACAATGACACTGTGTTTTGTTTCTTGCTGAACCAAGAAATAACTGTGTTAGATCCCATATGTTTTAATGATAACAATGATTGGATTAATCATACAGAAGGTTTTGATAATAAAAAAATGATTTGAACAAAGTAACTAAGCTCTTGAATACAGGAAAAAGCATTATTACTTGAAGGAGCCACTCAAGTAATGAAGATGAAGTGAAAGACAGAGCACAGGAAAAAGGAACACTGAGATTTTTGAAGACATTACTCAAGTGAGCACTCAGGTAATGACCTCGTTACTTAAGGGACCACTCAAGTAATGTGTGAGAAAATGTTCCAGTATGCTCTCTATCAAGAATTGCGTGGGATTACTTGAAGGAGTCACTTGAGTAATTTGCAGAGTTATTTAAGACATTACTCGAGTGACCACTCGAGTAATCAAAGCAAAAACCATGCAGTAGCTCTCAACCAAGAAATGAAGGACATTACTCGAAGGGATCACTCGAGTAATCTGTAAAGTTATTTGAAGCATTACTCGAGTGAGCACTCGAGTAATAAGGTAAATCTAATAGAAAATTGCCCTCGGCCAAGATTTTAATGATATTACTCAAATGATCACTCGAGTAATCTCCAAAGTTATTTGAACCATTACTCAAGGGACCACTCAAGTAATCAGAAGAAAAGGAACACTTACTCGAGGGTTTACTCAACTAAGCAAGGTGTAATATGGTCAGACAACGTTGACTTACTCTCTAGCTTATTTTTAATGAAGTTACTCAAGGGACTACTCGAGTAATGAGGATGATCACTCTAGTAGCCACTCGAGTAATGAAGTACATAAAGCATGATTTTCATCCAGTATCCATTGATTTGTTATCTATATGATTAACCTTTTATTGTATTAGTTTCTTGAGTATACTTGTAGGAAAACAATGAAGAGATCATGCATTGAGAGACAAGTCAAACATATCGTTCATAATGTTCAAAATGCCTACCTACCTCAAACAGCTAATTTTGAAATTCGAAGAACGGTCAAACGAAGCTGGGCGACTCTAATAGACATGTTTTGAAATGCTTCCAACGGACATCAAAATTCATCTATATATATGAAGCATTCAACGAAGAACATAATACAACAACTGAGAACAAGCAAATTCACATCGATCAATATATTCTTTATGCTCTATTTTCTTATACTCACTCTTTATACTTCTGTGATTATATATTTGCTCTGTGAGAGAGTTTTTCATTACAAACTAAATATTTGTTATTAAGACAACTTTAAGGTTATGGAACCTTGATTTGGGGATTTGATTACAACGTGTAAGGGGGAGTGAGTGCCTGGCGAAGGAACTTAGTGAGTACTGAGGTGCCAAGAACCCACTGAATCTTGGAAGATACAGTGAAACACTCAATGAAGCTCTAAGGATTGGATGTAGGTCAAAGTAGTTGTGGCTGAAACAGTATAACTCCCAATATATACTTCGGTAATATTTCTCCTAGCTCTTAACTGCTTTAAATTTCCAGTCAATTTTTATATACGCAGCAAAATTTCTGGTATCACCCAATTTACCCCCTCTTGGGTGAAATGCTTGCACTAACATTTGATATCAGAGCGCAAGTCTTCCTGTTCAGGTATAACAACCTAAGAAGGATCTGATGGCAAGAATAGGTGAAGGAATACTTCTTGATAGAGCATCAATCACCAGACCACCAGGCTTCAGTGGTGAACACTTCTCTTTTTGGAAAGCGATGTTTAGAGTATTCGTAATGGCTACAGAATACGAACTATGGGACATGTTTAAGAATGGGTACTATCAACCTATAAAAATCGTAGATTCACAGAAGGTTCCTAAGACACCAGCAGAATATGATGAGAATGACAAGAAACTCATCACACTCAACAGCAAGGCAATTCTAATCATTCAAAGTACCTTGAGAGTTATAATGAGTACTTCAGGATCTGCACACTTCTAACGGCTAAAGAAATATGGGAACCTCTGCAAATAGCACACGAAGGAAATTCAGGAATAAAAGAAAACTAGATCAATACTCTGGTTACTAAGTGTTATTTACTTCGAATGAAATAAGGTGAGTCGATAGCTAAATTCGAACTTAGATATACTCATCTTATTAATCGACTTGCAGCACTTAGGAAAGTCTATGATCAACATACCCAAGTATGAAAGATTTTGAATATTTTTTCTAAAGATTGGGAGGTCAAAGTCACCACTATTGAGGAAGCAAAAGGTGAATCAATTCGATCGGTTGCTTCTCTATTCAAAAGTCTTTTTGAATATGAAAATAAATTGAAGTTCAAACAAGAAGTAGATGATATTGATGATAAAAAGAAGAAAGGTCTAGCATTTAAAGCAAATGAAGAAGATCAAGATGAAGATGAAGAGTTTGATGACGACGAAATGGACCTAAAAATAAAACAATTTGAAAAGTTTTACAAGAAAGGCCAAGGATTCAAAAAATTTTAGAAAAGAGGAACAAGCAGTAAATAACACGTCATTTGCTATGAATGTGGAAAATAAGGACATATCAAATCAAAATGTCAAAAACTGGCTCAGAAGAATAACGAAAAGAGAAAAGGGAAGTTCTACAATAAGAGAAAGCATTTGTATCTGCCATATGGGAGACAGTTCATCTAACAAAGAAAGCAACGATGTTGAAGTAACTAATATCTATTTAGTTGCTCAAGAAGAAATAGAAGAAGAGGTAACTGATTTTGATCCTAAATATGATGAATTACTTTTTAAATATAATTCTTTACATTTTGAATTCATCAAAGTAGTTAAAGAACTAGTTGTTTTAAAAAAGAAAAACAAAGCTCTTGAAGTAGAACTTAAAGAGAATTTAGAAAAGGATTGTGAAAACTATTCTTCTTTGAAAAAGAAAAACACTGATCTCACAAAAACTCTTGAAAAATTCACTAAAAAGAGTTAGATGGTAAATGTAATTTTAAAAGCTCAACGATTTGTAAATGATCAATCTAGTATTGGATATGATCCAAAATTAGATAGAAGGAAATAAAGAAAGAAATCAGGAGGTAAGACATACTTGAATTATTTTCAGCATTCTGTACATACATCAAATCCTTTTACATACTGTAATTATTGTAATAGAAAAAGTTATTATACTTTATCATGCATTCATAAGAAGAAAGGAAAGATAGGAACCTACAAATGAGTACCTAAAGGTTCATATGTTCAGAAAATTATTTGTACTAACCCAAAAGGACCCAAAAAGATATGGGTACCTAGAACTTAATCGTATTTGATTGCAGATATGTCTTAAGCATCCAAAAAAAATAAATGGTACATAGATAGTGGATACTCCAGACATATGACCGGTGACTTTGAAAGTTTTACCATGATACAGCCGAAAGAAGGTGGGAAGGTAAAATTTAAAGGAAATCAATCCAGAAAGATAGTAGGAGTTGGTGAAATTAAAACGATAAAGGCATACAAGTCAAAGATGTATATTACGTTAAAGGATTATGCCATAATTTGCTGAGCGTGAGTCAAAGTGCAGATAAAGACAACTGGGTAATATTTGATTCAGAGGAATGTCTAATTGTAAACAAGTAAGACTTACAATTAGATTAGAAGAATCTCAAGTCAAAGTTCAGAGCAAAAAGGGAAGGTAACGGCTATACTCTTGATATCAATAAACATGATTCTGAAAATTGTTTTATAAGTAACGTTGATGAAAGTTAGTTATGGCATAAAAGGCTAGCTCATGTCAACATGCACCAACTAAGCAAACTTTTCAAAAAGGACTTAGTACTTGGATTACCCAAAGTAAATTTCAAAAATTATTTCATTTTAACGTATGTCAGAAGGGTAAACAAACTAAATCTTCTTTCAAATTGAAAAATGAGATCTCAACCAATGGACCACTTCAATTATTACACATGGATTTAGTTGAACCAGCAAGAGTTAAGAGTCTTGGTAGCAACTTATATTCGTTGGTCATTATTGATGATTTCTCTAGATTTATATAGACTATTTTTCTATCATTAGAAGATGAAACATTCACAAAATTTATTGCTTTTGCCAAGAAAGTTCAAAATGAGAAAGGTATGTCCATTACAGGTATCAGGACAGATCATACTGAAGAATTTGAAAATCAAGCCTTTGAAGAATATTGTGATACTAATAGCATTGATCACCATTTCTCCACTCCAAGGACACCTTAGCAAAATGGAGTTGTAGAATGAAAGAATAGAGTACTCACTGAAATGGCAAGAGCAATACTGAATGAAAAGAACGTAAAAAGATTTTTAGGTCGATTCAATGAGCACAACATGCTACATTTCAAACAGAGCCTACATCAGGACAAAACTTGGAAAGACACCATATGAACTATACAAAGGAAGAAAGCCAAATCTTACTCATGTATATTTGGTTGTAAGTGTTTCATTCATAATAATGGTAAAGATTACTTAGGAAAATTTAATTCTAAAATAGATGAAGGAATTTTCCTAGGCTATTCTAACCGAAGCAAAGCATACAGAGTTTTCAATAAACAAACATGTGTTGTTAAAGAATTAATTCATGTTGTATTCTTAATTTAAATCCTTTGACAAAACTATTGACGATGAGTAGGAAGTTGTTTTAAATCAAGAGAATGGTCAACCTAATTTTAAATCTTCTATCCTAGAAGTTGACCAAACCAAGGAAAAAGATCAGTCACTTGGACAACCTAAAGATTAGAAATACAACAAAAATCATCCCCTAGAGCAAGTCATAAGAGATGTGAATGAAAGAGTCAAAACCAGAAATGGAATTTTTAATGAAGTTAGTTTCTCTACTTTTATTTCTGAGATTGAACCTTCTAATATTGAAGAAACCCTATCAAACAGTGATTGGGTAATAGCAATGCAAGAAGAATTAAATGAATTTAAAAGAAATCAAGTTTGAGATTTGATACCCTATCCTAAGGATCATCCGATAATTGGCACTAAATGGGTATTCAAGAACAAACTTGATGAACCATCAATCATTATTAGAAACAAGGCAAGATTGGTGGCCAAAGGCTATAATCAAGAAGAAGGAATTGATTATAAGGAAATGTATGTTCCAATGGCCAGATTGGAAGCTATACGAGTACTCTTAGCCTTTACATGCACAAAAGGATTCAAAACCTATCAAATGGATGTAAAAAGTGAATTTCTAAATGCCTATATCATTGAAGAAGTGTATGTAGATCAACCTCTAGGTTTTAAAGATGAAACTAAACCTCACCAAGTTTTCAATGTGCGGAAAGCTTTATATGGTTTAAAACAAACTCCTAGAGCATTATATGAAAGGCTCAGTAAATTTCTCATTGATCAATATTTTGTATGAGGAAAAGTTGATACAATACTTTTTACAAAACGAAAACGAGATGATATCTTAATTATACAAATATATGTTGATGATATAGCTTTTGGTACTACTAATGAAACCTTGTGCAAGGAATTTTCTGTGATAATGCAGGGGGAGTTTGATATGTCAATAATGGAAGAATTAAATTTCTTTCTCAGTTTGCAAATCAAATAAAAAATAATGGAATTTTCATATCTCAAATGAAGTATTTGAAAGAGCTATTGAAGAAGTATGGAATGGATGAAACAAATGGAATAGACATGCCTATGAGCTCAACTACGTTACTTTATGTTGATGCTAAGGGAAAATATTACAACAACACAAAATATAGAGGAATAATTGGATCATTAATCTAGCTCAATACAAGAAGATCTGACATCTAATTCAGTGCTGGTATGTGTACAAGATATCAGTCAGCATCAAAGGAGTCACATGCTAAAATCGTCAAATGTATCTTTTGATATCTTGCTGACATGGCTGAATTAGGTCTATAGTATTCTAAAGGAAGAAGTGAATATCTAGTTGCTTACTCAGACTCTAATCATGGAGGTTACAAGATAGATAAAAAGAGTACTAGTAGATAAAGCCAATTTCTTGAAGGATCACTTGTGTCATGGTTTAGCAAGAAACAAAATATAGTGTCTCTTTCGTCAACGGAAGCTGAGTATGTTGCAGCATCAAGTTGTTGTGTACAAGTGTTATGGCTCAAGCAACAACTACAAGATCTTGGTATTTATCTAAAGGAAACACCAATATACTGTCACAACACTAGCATGATAAGCTTGGCAAAGAATCCAGTTCAATATTCCAAACCAAGCATATTAAAGTTAGACATCACTTTATCAGAGATCATGTCCAAAAGAAAGATGTCAAAGTGATATTCATTCTAACTCATCTTCAACTAGCTGATATCTTCACATAACCGCAAGCAAAAGATCAATTTCTATTTATTAAAAGAGAATTAGAAATGGTAAATCCCAATGAATTGTAAGTTATTTAGTATTTAAAAAATGTTAGATGATGTTATTTATTGATGTTTTGATGATTACTAACTTAAGCATTGGAGTTTCTAGCAATTTATTTTGCACGATCTTGATATTCAGTTTTAGGATATGAAAAGCATATGTTAATAGAGTACTATATCACTCAAAGGACAACTTCAGGTAATTTATATTACGTGAGTGATAACTTGATGTGATGGTAAACATCACTCGAGTAACTATTCATGTGATAACCTTAAAAATGAGGCAGAGAAGCATTAATTCGAAGGGAAATGATAAAATAGTTGAAAGTAAACAAGTCAGCAACTCAAAATATTGATCACTCGAGTAGCTACTCAAGTGATGCATCAGAGTCACTCGAGTAAGCCATCGAGTGATCATGAAGGCATATCTCAAATCAACTGGTTTTCGACTTAATTCTGCCTTAAAGTGCCATCAAATGATCAAGGAAATATACACAAGTAATTACAATATTACTTATGACAGGTACACGTTTAAATTTGCTTTATTTTTAAATTTTTGATATGATAACTCAAGTAGCTACTCGAATGATACTCAAGATCACTTGAGTAGGGCCTTAAGTGATGTCGGGCGCTAGGGCTTTAACTGTCACAATTCAATCATTTTTCACAAAATGTCCTAGAGTAAATCTCCAAGTGCTCTCCAAGAAAATTTTCACAAATACTTTTTTAACTCATTTCCGTCAAAACCCAAGGATTTTCACTTTCAAAAACCTTTTAAATATCACAAAATCACCCATTTTAAAAATTCGACATCTAAGAGACAAACTCTTGAAAATCTTGTTATGTCAATCATTATAGTTAGAACCAAAACTACCACTCCTAATAGTCTGTCTGAGTCTTCTAATCCTCAGAAATCACTTGATTCTAATCCATCTCCTCCAGCCAAAAGACAGAAGCTCACTCCACGATTCAAAGCTAAAGCAATACCGCAAGCCAAACCTAAAGTCAAGTGAGTCGTGATCAAGGAACCATCCACCACAAGAGCTCAATCTAAGAAGGATGTTCTTCCTAGTAGAGGAAAAGAGGCTAAGGCACCATCTCTACCTCCTTTTGATTCCTCTGATACACCAACTTTTTATGAGAAGCCAACAAAAAAGGCCAAGTTTGATAGAAACCTTGCTCAAGCCATGGCAAATATAGCAGATGAGGTTCACAAGTATAGAAGAGAGAAGCATAGCCAATCCTCAAAGGAACTAGATGAAGATGAAATCACATTCCCTCCAACTGGATTCAATGTGAAGAAGATTTAGGAGTCCCAGAAATTCAAATATCACTTTTTAAGAAGAAGAGTGTGCAAGATGTACCATATTGACTCCAAGCTTCTTTAAGAGGTATTGAAGTTTAATCTCATGCCCTACTTTGAATCTTACATACCTTGGCTCTCAATTAAACTTCCTTTTTGCACCAAGATTGCGAGGCATTATTTTTTTTGCAATCTAGAGCCTATAAATGATCCGCTTCGAGATGCCTTAGAAGAAGAAATGGTTTATAAGGTTAGAGGTCAAGAAGTCCTTATCTCACCCTCTAAAATAACCACCTGGCTAGGAATAGAGGATCCCCCTGAAGATATTCATCCTACTCTAGACTCGAGCCAGTTGTTTCAATTCTAAGACCTGGAAAGATTATTGGACTTCTCAATTTTAACCGAGTGATATGTGTGATTTTCATCGAGTTCTATGGTATATCTATTCGAGAGTCATAGTCAACAAATCCAACAACTTCACTCATTTCATAGAGATGGACTTCAAAAAATTTTCCTCAGTTCTCCTCAAAGAGAAAAAGGACTTAGGAGAATATATCTTTACTGAAATCAAAAGATATAGATTTTAGGGAAAATCCACCACTCCTTTGCCTTATCCTCAACTTATATCCCTATTTCTCAAAAAGAACAAGATTTGGTATTTGGAGAAGGGTGAACTAATTGAGAGGCTTACTCCAATGGGATGTAATCAGATTGGAAAGTTACATATTTCTATTACCCTGAAAACTCCTCTTGATCTGGTCCCAAGAAGAAAAAAAACTGAGGCTGAATCCAATAGGTTGGATGATAATCAATTGTCTACTCTTGCTTCCACTTCTGCTCCATCTTTCATTAGTTTAGCATTGAAGACATTTAGAGAGAACATTCTCAAGGGTTTTCATGTGGACATTGCAAATACCAATGCTGAGTTGATAACCCACATGAATGTGAAGATAAGAGAACTTATGGAGAGATTAGATAAGAGGCATAAAGAGATGTTGGCTGAACAACAGGCTCAGGATGAACTTCTGAGATTCTCCATGCTAGACTTGATGCTTTGGCACCTGGTTCATCCACTCCTAATCTATTTATGCCTACATCATTTCCTAAGCCAGTATCACCATCTGAGCCTCGACCTTCTGATCCTAGACCTTATGATTCTAGACCCTCTGAGCTTGGACCATCTTCTTTTCCTCCTCCTATATTGCCTATTACCATTTCCAGAAACCTTTTATTCTCTTTGTCAGACCAAGAAAAATTTGAGCCCATTCACATTACCATTGATTACCCAATTCCTCTAGCCCATCCAGTTTAGCCTGAGACAGTGTCCACACCTATTGCATCCCTAACAGGCACTGAGGAAGTAGTTACCTCTTCTAATGATCATCAATCACCTAAAAGAACAATAAAAGTGGAGATCTCTTCTTAAGTACCAGTCTCACAAAGTCCTTTAAAGCATCTTATTATGGTTCCACCTCTGGTACTTTTTGACCCTGAATCTTCTAGCTCCTCTTCAGATTCTTCTAGCTCATATGACTCACATAGCTCTGGCTTCAGACCTCTTTCTGTCAACCCCATCTCTGCAATCAAGCCATCTTCTCTATCTTGATTGACCCTATCCCTTATGATGAAGATAAAAAGGGGGAGAAGAACTTGGGGTGATTTTGTGATTAATGATGTGATGTATTTTATGCTTATCATATATAGATATGGGCGTATAGCATTTAAGGGAATATTTATTATTTTTTGTTATGAACTCTTTCTGCAATTTCAATTAAAGTTACATTACATTATGGACTAATAAGGTTTTTGGTTGTATGCAAGGTGAACAAATTAGAAAATACACAAAAATTATGAGATTTTGATTTTAACAATATCAAAATTTGAATCAAATGGGTTTCAAATAATAAATTTCTCAAAATCATTAAATTCGGATTCAAAATGATCTTCTCAAAGTTATTTCAAAAGAGTTTTCAAAGTTGAATTGAATTAAAGATTCCATATGAAAAGCTTATGATTGAAAACTCAATTTCAAAAGCTTTGTTCAAAATCACCAAGTTTTGTCATCATCAAAAAGGGGAGAATGTTAGATCCCATATGTTTCAATGATAATAAAGATTGGATTAATCATAAAAAAGGTTTTGATAATAAAAAAATTATTTGAATAAAGTAACAAAGTTCTTGAATACAGGCAAAAGCATTACTTGAAGTAGCCACTCAAGTAATGGAGATGAAGTGAAAGAAAAAGCACAAGAAAAAGGAACATTGTGAGATTTTTGAAGACATTACTCGAGTAAGCACTAGGGTAATGACCTCGTTACTTAAGGGACCACTCGAGTAATGTGTGAGAAAATGTTCCAGTAAGCTCTCTGTCAAGAATTGCGGGGATTACTCGAAGGGATCACTTGAGTAATCTGCGTAGTTAGTTAAGACATTACTCGAGTGACCACTCAAGTAATTAAAGCAGAAACCATGCAGTAGCTCTCAACAGAGAAATGAAGGACATTACTCAAAGGGATCACTCGAGTAATCTGCAAAGTTATTTGAGGTATTACACGAGTGACCACTCGAGTAATAAGGTAAGTTTAATAAAAAATTGCGCTCGGCCAAAATTTTAATTATAGTACTTAAAGGATCTCTCGAGTAATCTCTAAAGTTATTTGAACCACTACTCAGGAGACCACTCGAGTAATCAGAAGAAAAGGAACACTTACTCGAGGGATTACTCGAGTAAGCAAGGTGTAATCTAGTCAGACAATGTTGACTTACTCTCTGTCTTATTTTTAATGAAGTTACTCGAGGGACTACTCGAGTAATAAGTATGATCACTCAAGTAGCCACTCGAGTAATGAAGTACAGAAAGCATGATTTTAATCCAATGATCATTGATTTGTTATCTATATGATTAACATTTCATTGTATTAGTTTCCTGAGTATACTTGCAGAAAAATAATGAAGAGGTCATGCATTGAGAGAGAAGTCAAACATATCTTCTGTAATGTTCAAAATGCCTACCTACCGTAAATAGCTAGTATTCAAATTCAAGGAATGGTCAAACGAAGTTGCACAACTCTAACAAACATGTTTTGAAATGCTTCTAATGGAAATTACAATACATCTATATATATAGAGCATTCAACGAAGAACATAATACAACAACTAAGAACAATTAAATTCACATCGATCAATATATTCTTTGTGCTCTATTTTCTTATACTCACTCTTTATACTTTAGTGATTATATATTTGCTCTATGAGAGATTTTTTCATTACAAACTCAATATTTGTTATTGAGACAATCTAAGGTTGTGGAACCTCGAGTAGGGGATTTGATTATAATGTGTAAGGGGGAGCAAGTATCCAGTGAAGGAACTTGTTGTGTATTGAGGTGCCATGAACCCATTGAATCTTGGAAGATATAGTAAAACTATCAGAGAAGCTATGAGGACTGGACATAGGTCAAAGTAGTTATGGCCGAACCAGTATAACTCCTGGTGTATACTTCGGTGATATTTCTCCTAGCACTTACTGCTTTAAATTTCTAATCAATTTTTTATATGCAACAAAATTTCTGGTATCACCCAATTCACCCCCTCTTAGGTGAAACGCTTGTATTAACAAAATATTCCTCCTAGAAATTGCCATTGTCTACTTATGCTTTTTCTATATGTCTTGTAACCACCATAATTTGTGTCCAAATATGTAATCAGATATTTATTGCCTCCCATAGGATACCATATCCTGAACTGTACTGTATCAGCAAAATATCTAAAAATTCTTTTCACTATTTCACCATGAGATTCCTTGAGACATGATTGGTATCTAGCACACAAACCAATATTAAATTGAATATCTGGTCTGCTGGCTGTGAGATAGAGTAATGAACAAATCATCCCTTAATACTTTATTATGTTGAATTCAGGGCCTTTTACATCTGCATCTAGTAGGGTTGTTGAACTTATGGGTGTGTCAGCTCCATTAGCTTGATCCATTCCATACTCCTTAAGGATCTCTTTAAGATATTTAGTCTGAAATATGAATATTCCATTCTTTCTTTGTTTGATTGGCAAACCCAGAAAGAATGTTAATTCTCCCATTATAAACATCTCAAATTCTCCTTTCATAATGTCAGAAAATTCCTTGCATAGAGAATCGTTAGCGGCTCTAAAGGTAATATCATCAAGATATATTTCCACAACAACATATCATTTTTCTTACATTTTATAAATAGAGTTGTGTCTACCCTTCCTATGTCAAACTTGTGATCAATGAGAAAATTACTTAGTCTTTCATACCAAGCTCTCGGAGCTTGCTTAAGATCATAAAGAGCTTTCCTTTGCCTATAGACGTGATCTAGATCAGAAAAATCTTCAAAACAAGGAGGTTATTTAACATAAACTACCTCTATTATATAAAAATTAAGGAAATTACTTATTACGTCTATTTGATAAAGTTTAAATTATTTGATGCATGCAAAGGCTAAGAGTACACTTATGGCTTCCAATCTACCCATTGGAGCATACGTTTTCTCATAATCAATTCCTTCTTCGTAATTATAGCCTTTGGCCACTAATCTATCCTTGTTTATGCCAATGATTGTAGATTCATCAAGTTTGTTCTTAAATACCCATTTAGTGTCAATGACCAGATGATCCTTAGGTCGGGGTACTAAGTCCCAAAATTGATTTCTCTTAAATTGATTAAGTTCCTCCTATATTAATATAACCCAATCATTATCTGTTAGGGCTTCATTAATACTGGAGGGTTCGAGTTCTGAAATAAATGCTAAAAAAATTACTTCATTAAGAATACTATTTCTAGTTTTTACTCCTTCTTTAACATTACCTATGACATGGTCTATCGGATGATTTCTATTAAACATCCAAGCTTTGGGTTGATCAGAATAGGATGGCTAACTTTGTTTTTCTTTTGGTTTAAAAGATTCATGAGGAGACTTTGAAACACTTTGATTTATTTCAAAGTTAATCAATTCTGGCTCATCTTCTACAGGTTTGATAGGGGAATCAACTTCAGCAAACACAACATGAATAGATTCTTCAACAACACAAGTTTATTTTTTAAAAACTCTATAAGCTTTACTTTTATTAGAATATCCTAAGAAAATACCTTCATCAACTTTGGGATCAAATTTCCTTAGATTATCCTCACCATTATGAATAAAGCACTTATAACCAAATATGTACAGGTGACTGATGTTTGGTTTTCTTCCCTTATAAAGGTCATATGGTGTTTTTCCCAGTTCTGATATGATATAAGCCTTAATGGAAATGTAGCTGCAGTACTTATTATATCAGCCCAAAACACTTGTGAGACTTCTTTTTCATTAAGCGTTGCTCTTACCATCTCTACAAGAACCATATTCTTTCTTTCTACAACACCATTTTATTGGGGACTTCTAGGTGCTAAGAAGTTGTGTTCAATGACATTTGTATCACAGTAGTCTTTAAATGCTTGGTTTTCAAATTCTCCTCCGTGATATGTTCTAATAGCTGCAATCGATATACCTTTCTCATTTTGCACTTTCTTGGCAAAAATAATCCATTCACTAAAAGTTTCATCTTTTGACAACAAAAGATAGTCCAGTAAATCTTGTGAAATCATCAACAATGACCAAAGTGTATAGTTTTCCCCTAAGGCTCTTTACCCTTGCTGGTCCAAGTAGATCCATATAGAGCACTTGTAATCGTCCTTTTGTTGATATTTTCTTTTTGGTTTTAAAAGATGATTTAGTTTGTTTCCCCTTTTTATTGGAGTCGCATACTAAATCATTTTTATAATGTAATTTAGGTAAACCTATCACCAATTCCTTTTTAACAAGTTTATCTAACTAATGCATACTACACGTGCTAACCTTTTGTGCCACAACTAGCTTTCATCATTATTACTGAGAAAATAGTTTTCAGAATTATGATTATTAATATCAATTGTATAACAATTATCTTCTCTTGTGCCTTTGATTTTTACCTTGAGTTTATCTTTCTTGATAAGTAAGTCCTTCTTCCTTACTATAAGACATTCCTCAAAATCAAATATGACCCAGTTGTCCTTGTAAGCACTTTGACTTACACTCAGTAGGCTATGCATTAATCCCCCTACATAGTAGATGTAATATCCAAAATTTCGATAATTTTGATTATAGGTTATAGACTTCAAAAGTGGGTATGATTATGGTTAAATCCATACTTTTGGAGAATCTGATGTGAACTGTGGTCTAAATATGTTATGAGTAGTATCGAAACACTATATTTAAGTTCAATTGTGGATTAACATCTAAATTGACTTAAAATAAAGGGGGGCATATTTTGTGGTGAAATAGAAATATATGATGTGTTTGGTGGTGATTCAGAAGAATTACCACAATTAACGGCAAAATGGTAAAGTTATCAACCAATTGGTCAGTTATTGAAGAGGAAGCTCATTGGTAACTTAAAGATCAATGGTTGTGATTGATTGTTATGAGATTTAGAGGGTGGAATCCTATGTGTTTGCGTGTATGTGGGCTCATGAAGGATGTGACAAGATTGTGAAAAGTGGCAACATGTGAGCCCTTGATTTGGTCAAAGTGTCAAAGCCTCTTCCTCTCTCCTCTCCTCTCTTAGGTCAGCCAAGGGGCCTTTGAGAGCTCAAAATCTGATATCATTCTCTCTCTCCAAAGCTCCCATGGTCATCCAAATTCAAGGAAGAAAGAGAAAGCTTGAGGTGAGTTTTTAGCTTGCTTGGTGTCCTCTTTGTTAGATTTCATATTTTGATGATAACAAAAGTATGGTTTGAAAAGGAAATAATTAATAAACAAGTTTGAACTAAGTAATGACAGGAACAAGCATCACTTGAAATAAACATTGGAGTAATGAAGAAAGGCCAAGAGAAAATGCTGAGGAACTTGATCAGAAGCAAATTTTCAAAGGCATTACTCGAGGAGCTACTCGAGTAATGAGACAAAACTTGAAGTAACTAGAGACAACTTCCAGTAACCTGCCAACGTTACTCGAGGAGCTACTCGAGTAATAGTGTAAAAATTTTCAATGTGCTCTCGGCCTGCTAATGTTACTCGAGGTGCTACTCGAGTAACCAGGTAAAAACTTGGAGTTGCTCTCGGCCTGCCAATGTTACTCTAGGCGCTACTCGAGTAACCATGTGAAAAACTTCCAGTTGCCTTCAAGTTGCCAATGTTACTCAAGGAGCTACTCGAGTAACTTTGTTTCTGAAAATGTGGAGCTCTCGGCACTTTGTACTACTGCCAATGTTACTCGAGGAGCTACTCGAGTAACTCTGTTTCTGAAAATGTGGAGCTCTCGGCACTTTGTACTACTGCCAATATTACTCGAGGAGCTACTCGAGTAACACACTGAAGTAAGTGAAAAATTTGAAGTGGATTCCTCGAGTAAGTACCCGAGTATGCAGAAATCTTCTCAAGGTAAACCTCAAGTCGTTACTAGGGTAAGTCATGTTCAAAAGTCTCAGTTACTCAAGATGGTACCCGAGTAACTTATACAAAAATAAGTGCATTACTCGAGTCCGTACCCGAGTAACAAGGTAATTGCTCTCGGTATTGAAATCCTGCCAACATTACTGGAGTAGAGCATCGAGTAATCAAAAGCCATTTGAAAGTTTACTCGAGGTGTTACCCCAGTAACCTATGAAGTTGTAAAAGTATTACTAGAGTAGGTACCCGAGTAAATAACTATTTCCAAAGGTTTGAAATTTAGTTTACTCCATGCACTACCCGAGTAAACTTATATTTATTCATTGACTTGCAGTTAATCAAAGATTTCCCGAGGTTACTCGAGTAAGTACTCGAGTAAACTTCAAGAGATACTCGAATAGCTACTCGAGTAAGCATAGCCAGAAATTTAGAAATCATTCAAACGTTCATTGATTTGTTTCCTATATGATTAATCTTTCATTGTATTAGTATTCTTAGTCTATTTACAGATAAACAATAAAGAAATCACTTCAAGAGATGGAAGTCAAATGAAACGTTCAAATGCCAACCTCCGCCAATGGATATTTTTCAAAAAACTTGAAAAGTCAATAGTGGCTGCGCACTCTCCAATGGACGAAAGAAAATGTTCCAACGGTCTTCACCAACATATCTATATATATGGGAACATACAAACAGAGAAATAACAACAAGCTCACACACAAACAAATTATCAAGTTCATTGCTCTGTTTTACGTTGAAATTATATTTCTGTACTTCAGTGATTCTTATTCACTCTGTAAGAGAGATATTCCATTCAAACTCAATAATTGTTATTGAGATAACTTAAGGTTGTGGAACCTTGAGTTGGGATTGGATTACAACTTGTAAGGGGGAGCGAGTGTCCAGGTGTAGGAACTTGCTTGTACTGAGGTACGAAGAACCCACTGAATCTTGGAAATTATAGTGAAACTCTCAGAGAAGCTCTGAGGACTGGACGTAGGTCAAAGTGGTTGTGACCGAACCAGTATAACTCCCGGTGTATACTTCGGTGATATTTCTCTTTACTCAATACTGTTTTAATTCCACTGTTAAAGTTTTATATTTCTGAAGAAATTTTTAGTATCACCTAATTCACCCCCCTCTTTGGTGAAACGCTTGGTCTAACATTTGGTATCAGAGCATAGGTCTTCTTGTTAAGGTTTAACAGCCTAAGAAGGATCCAATGGCAAGCATGGGTGAAGGAATTCTTCCCGACGGAGCATCCATCACTAGACCCCCTGGTTTCAATGGAGAACACTTGTCTTTCTAGAAAGCTAAATTCAGAGTATTCGTGATGGCTACTGAATATGGGCTATGGGATGTAATTGAGAGTGGAAATTATCAACCGACAATGGTTGTAGATTCTCAGAAAATTCCAAAGACGCCAGCGGAATACGATGAGAATGACAAGAAACTTATCACTCTCAATAGCAAAGCAATTCTGATGTTACAAAGTGCTTTGAGTCAAAGTGAATATTTCAGAATTTGCACACTTCCAACAGCAAAACAAATGTGGGAAGCTCTGGAAATAGCTCATGAAGGAACTTCAGGAATAAAGGAGAATCGAATCAATACTTTGGTCACCGAATTCGATCTACTTCGAATGAAATCAGGTGAGTCGATTTCTGAATTCGAACTTAGATATACTCATCTTGTTAATCAACTTGTAGCTCTTGGGAAAGTCTATGATCAGCACACCCAAGTACGAAAGATTTTGAATATTCTTTCTAAAGAGTGGGAAGCAAAAGTTACTGCAATAGAAGAAGCAAAAGGAGAATCAATAAGATCAGTTGCTTCTCTATTTGGAAGTCTTTCTGAATATGAAAGCAAACTAAAGTTCAAAAGAGAACTAGATGATATTGGTGACAAGAAAAAGAAAGGTCTAGCACTAAAAGCGAAAGAGGAGAATCAGGATGATGATGAAGAGTTCGACGATGACGAAATGGGTCTAATCATAAAACGATTCAGAAAATTCTACAAGAAAGGTCAAGGATTCAAACATTTTCAGAAAGGAGGAAATAGTAGCAAAGATCATATCATTTGCTATGAATGTGGGAAACCAGGACATATCAAGTCAGAATGTCCAGATTTGAACCAAAAGAGAAAAGGTAAATTCTTCAATAAAAAGAAAGCCTTTGTATCTGCTATATAGGGTGACAGCTCCTCAGACGAAGAAAGTGATGAGGAAGAAGTAGCTAATATATGTCTTGTTGCTAAAGAAGAAACAGAAGAAGAGGTAAATGATTCTGAACCTACCTATGATGAATTACTTTCCGAATATAATGCTTTACATTCTGAATTCATCAAAGTAGTTAAAGAATTGATTGTTGTTAAAAAGAAAAACAAAGTTCTTGAAACTGAACCTAAGGGAAAGGATTGTGAAAATTGTTTATCTTTGAAAAAGAAAAACATTGATCTCACAAAAACTCTTGAAAAATTCACATAAGGAAGTGAGATGCTAAATGTTATTTTAAAAGCTCAACGATTTGTAAATGATCGATCTGGAATTGGATATGATCCAAAATCAGATAAAAGAAAAGGAAGAAAGAAAGCAGGAGGTAAGTCATATTTGAATTATTTCCAACATTCTGTGCATACATCAAATCCTTTTGCATTCTGTAATTACTGTAATAGAAAAGGACATTCTACATCTTCATGCATTCATAAGAAGAAAGGAACCATAGGAACCTACAAATGGGTACCTAAAGGTTCATATATTCAGAAAATCATTTGTACTAACCCAAAAGGACCCAAAAAGATGTGGGTACCTAAGACTTAGTCATTGGATTGCAGGTATGTCTCAAAGCATCCAAAAATAGCAAGTGGTACATAGATAGTGGATGCTCTAGACATATGACCGGAGATTTCGAAAGCTTTACCACATTGCAACCTAAGGAAGGTGGAAAGGTAAAATTTGGAGGAAATCAATCCGGAAGGATAGCAGGAATTGGTGAAATCAAGAATGACAAAGGAATACAAGTCAAAGATGTATATTATGTTGAAGGCTTGTGTCATAATTTGCTGAGCGTAAGTCAAAGTGCAGATAAAAACAACTGGGTGATATTTGACTCAGAAGAATGTTTAATCATCAACAAGAGTGACTTACAGCTTGATAAGAAGAATATCAAGGCTAAGCTCAAAGCAAAAAGGGAAGGTAACTGCTATGCTCTAGATATTAGTAGAAATGAGTCTGAAAACTGTTTTCTGAGTAATACTGATGAAAGCTGGTTATGGCATAAGAGATTGACTCATGTCAACATGCATCAATTAGGCAAACTACTCAAAAAGGATTTAGTTCTTGGATTACCCAAAGTAACTTTCAAAAATGACTTGATTTGTGATGCATGTCAAAAGGGTAAACAAACTAAATCATCTTTCAAATTGAAAAATGAGATTTCAACAAATAGACCATTACAATTACTACATATGGATTTAGTTGGTCAAGTAAGAGTAAAGAGTCTTGGTGGCAACTTATATTCATTGGTCATTGTTAATGATTTCTCTAGATTTACATGGGTTATTTTTCTATCATCAAAAGATGAAACTTTTGAAGAATTTATTGTTTTTGCCAAGAAAGTGCAAAATGAGAAAGGTATGTCCATTGCAAGTATTAGGACTGATCATGGTGGAGAATTTGAAAATCAAGCCTTTGAAGAATATTGTGATACTAATGGCATTGATCACAATTTCTCTGCTCCAAGGACGCCTCAACAAAATGGAGTTGTGGAACGCAAGAATAGAGTGCTCACAGAGATGGCTAGAGCATTGCTAAATGAAAAGAACGTGTCTCAAGTATTTTGGGCTGATGCTATGAGTACAGCATGCTATGTTTCAAATAGAGCATATATCAGAACAAAACTTGGAAAGACACCATACGAACTATACAAAGGAAGAAAGCCAAACATTGCTCATCTACACATCTTTGGTTGTAAGTGTTTCATTCATAATAATGGTAAAGATAACTTAGGAAAATTTGATTCTAAAACTGATGAAGGAATTTTCCTAGGATATTCTAACCGAAGTAAAGCATATAGAATTTTCAATAAAAGAACTTGTGTTGTTGAAGAATCAATTCATGTTGTATTTGATGAATTTGAATCCTCTGACAAAACCATTGATGAAGAACAGGAAGTTGTTTTAAATCAAGAAAATGGTCAATCTATTTCTAAGTCTCTTATTCCAGAGGTTGATGAAACTAAGGAAGAAGGGCAATCCCTAGGTCAACCTAGAGCTTGGAAATACAGTAAAAGTCATCCCTTAGATCAAGTCATAGGAGATGTAAATGAAGGGATCAAAACTAGAAATAGAATTTTCAATGAAGTAAGTTTTTCTGCATTCATTTCTGAGATTGAACCTTCTAACATTGATGAAGCCCTATCAGACAATGATTGGGTCATAGCAATGCAAGAAGAACTAAATCAATTTGAGAGAAATCAAGTTTGGGATTTGGTGCCCCGACCCAAAGATCATACGATCATTGGTACTAAATGGGTATTCAAAAACAAACTCGATGAATCTGCAATTATTGTCAGAAACAAGGCAAGATTGGTGGCCAAAGGCTATAATCAGGAAGAAGGAATTGATTATGAGGAAACGTATGCTCCAGTGGCTAGATTGGAAGCTATACATGTACTCTTAGCCTTTGCATGCATCAAAGGATTCAAACTCTATCAAATGGATGTAAAGAGTGCTTTTCTAAATGGTTATATCATGGAAGAAGTGTATGTAGAACAACCTCCAGGTTTTGAGGATGTTACTAAACCTGACCATGTTTTGAAACTCAAAAAGGCTTTATATGGTTTAAAACAAGCTCCTAGAGCCTGGTATGAAAGGCTCAGCAAGTTTCTTATCAATCAAGGTTTTGTACGAGGAAAAGTTGATACAACACTCTTCATAAAACGAAAACACAATGATATTTTAATTGTTCAAATATATGTTGATGATATTGTTTTCGGCGCTACTAATGAATCTTTGTGTAAGGAATTTTCTGAGATTATGCAGGGAGAATTTGAGATGTCAATGATGGGAGAATTGAATTTCTTTCTTGGTTTGCAAATCAAACAAAGAAAGAATGGAATCTTTATATCTCAAACAAAGTATTTAAAAGAGCTATTGAAGAAGTATGAAATGGATGAAGCAAATGGCACGGACACACCTATGAGCTAAACTACGTTACTTGATGCTGATGTCAAAGGAAAAGACTACAACATCACAAAATATAGAGGAATGATTGGATCATTACTCTATCTCACGGCAAGTAGACCAGACATCCAATTTAGTGTTGGCATATGTGCAAGATATCAATCAGCACCAAAAGAATCACATGCTGAAACTGTTAAACGAATCTTTAGATACCTTGCTGACACATCCGAATTGGGTTTATGGTATCCCAAAGGAAGAAGTGAATATCTTGTTGCATATTCAGATTCAGATCATGGAGGATACAAAACATACAGAAAGAGCACCAGTGGACAAGGACAATTTCTTGGAGGATCTCTTGTATCATGGTTCAGCAAGAAACAAAATACAGTGTCTCTTTCATCAACCGAAGCCGAATATATTGCAGTCTCAAGTTGTTGTGCACAAGTAATATGGTTAAAACAATAATTACAAGATCTTGGTATTTATCTAAAAGAAATACCAATCTATTGTGACAATACTAGTACGATTAGCTTGGCAAAGAATCCAGTTCAACACTCTAGAACCAAGCATATCGATGTCAGACATCACTTCATCAGAGATCATGTCCAAAAGAAGGATGTAAAAGTAATATTCATCCCTACTCATCTTCAATTAGCTGATATCTTTACAAAACCCCTTGCAAAAGATCAATTTCTTTACATTAGGAGAGAATTGGGAATGGTAAATCCCAATGAGTTATAAGTAATTTTAGCATTTCATAATATTAGATGAAGTCACTTGATAATGTTTTGATGATAACTAACTTAAGCATCGGAGTATATAGAAACTTGTTTTGCAGGAAGAAAGAAACTCTGTTTTGAGAAACAAAAGCAGAGGTGATCAGAGGACATAGTTACTGGAGTAACAACTTGAAGTTATGGATAACAGAGAAGCATTACCCGAGGAGCAACTTGAGGTAAAGTAGCAGGTTACTCGAGTATGTACTCGAGTAATGGACCCCAAAACTGGAAGTAACGGATCAAGTTACTTGGATTTTTAAATGTAACGGTTTAGTTTCAAAGAAATGAAGAGTCAGAAGTTGAAAAGCAGGTTACTCGAGGCAAGCCTCGAGTACACTTGAAGCTTACTCGAGGAAGGCCTCGAGTAATGTCGGAGTCCAGAATATCAAATTAATGAAAAATGACTCAAATCTGATCAAAATGGGTTATAAATGATCGAGGGAACAACCATGGATAATTACTATATTATTCATGCCAGGTACGCAATTTAAATGAATTATTTTAGAATTTTTCTGTATGAACACTCGAGGAAGGCCTCGAGTAAACTTGAAGGTTACTCGAGTAAGGCCTCGAGTAACGTCGGGTTCTAGGTCTTTATCTGTTGCAAACTCGGTCATTTTCACAAAATCTCCTTGAGTAAATTACTATTCTCTCTCACATAAACTTTTCACAAGTGATTCCTTGTCCTATTTCCGTTAAAACCCAAGTAATTTCAGTCCTAAAAACTTGCTATTTTGCTCAGAATCTCGTTGCCCTAATTCATGCTAGTGCCTCTGTTTTTCTGTAAAATCTCAGTTTTCAATCTTTCTGAAAGATGAGAACCAAAAACCTTACTCCCATAGAATCCTCTGAATCCCAACAACATTCTGATCCTCTTTCTTCTCCTCCCAAAAAGAGAAGAAAGTTAACCCCAAGACCAAAAGCTAAAATTCCTCTTTCACAACCAAAACCCAAGGGAGTTGTTATTAAAGAGCCCATTGTGACAAGGGCTCAATCCAGAAAAAGTACCTCAACCGGAAGAGGGAAGAGGGAAGAGTGCCAAGTCTCCCTCACCTCCTCCCTCTGATTCCTCTACCCCATCTTTCACACCAAAGCCTATCAAAAAGCCAAAGTATGACAAGAATGTGGCTAAGGCTATGGCTAGAATCATTGATCAAATAGAGAAGGGTCAATCTTCCAAGAAGTCAAAAATACCGGAAGCAGAGATCACCAACTCACCAAAGGGGTTCAACGTCAACAAATTGGTGGAGTCTCCCAAGTATCTTTCCCAATTCTCCAGAAGGAAAGTGTGCAAGACACACTATGTGGATCTTAGGCTACTTCAGGAGGTATTGAAGCACGACCTTAGTCCATATCTAGATCCTTTTATGCCTTGGTTATCCATTCGATTGCCTTTTTGCACAAAGGTAATCACTCATTTTTACTGTAACTTAGAGATCATAGATGAGCCTAACCGAACCTCAGTCGAGGAAGAGATGACCACCACTGTGAGAGGACAAAAGATACTTATATCTCCCTCTAGGATTAATTTGTGGTTGGGAATTGAGAATCCCCCGGATGATATCTATTCTGAACTTGAGCCAAACCAAATCTTCACTATTCTCAAACCCGGTGAGCTAGTTGGCCCTCTAAATTTCAAGCCCAGTGACATGTGTGATCATCATATGGTCCTTTGGTACATTTACTCTAGGTCCCTAGTGAACAAAGCCAACAATTATACCCATTTCTCCGATAGGGACTTTAGATGGTTCGCTTCACTTCTCCTGAAGGAGCAGAAGGATCTAGGAGAGTACATTTTCTCGGAGATGAAGAGATATAAGGTGGATGGGAAGGCTACTACACCAATGCCATATCCACAGATTGTGTCACTAATCTTGAAAGAAAACAAGATATGGTACTTGGATAGTAAGGAGCCAATTGAGAAGATGACCCCAGTGGGGAGAAACCAAATTGGAAAGTTGAATATTGACATCCTTCTCAAAGGGCCTTTGGAGTCTGGGTCTAAGAAGAAGAGGAAGACCACTGAGGCTGAGACCAGTAAGTTGGATGACACTCAGTCATCGGCTCCAGCTGCTACCACATCATCACCATCCTTCCTCAATACCACTCTCCAGCACTTCATGGAGAACATGCTCAGAGGTTTTCATGTGGACATCGCCAACACAAATGCAGAACTGATAACCCACATGAATACTAAGATGGGAGAGTTGGTTGATAGAATGGACAAAAGGCATGAGGAGTTGCTAGCAAAGCAACGTGCCCAGGGAGAGACATTGAGATTGATTCTGGCACGATTGGACTCATTAGGTCTTGGACCTTCTGCCGGTCCCTCCTCATCTGCACCACCACCACCTCCAGAGAACCCTTCTACTGATACTCCTATTCCTGAGGCTGAACCATCTACCCCTCTGGTCTCTGATCCACTTGAGCCCTAAGGCAAAGATATTCTATTCACAGTGGATGATCCTGAAACCCATGAGACCACACATATCATCATTGATGATTCACCTCCCAAACCTCAGCCAGAAACAGCTCCTAAACCTATTCCCTCTCCTACCCAAACAAAGGAAATATCTCCATCTTCCTCTCCTGAACATCATACTCCTGAGGTTGAGACTACTCCTGAGACTAAGACCACTCCAGAAGGAGAAACTTCTACTATGGTTGTCTTCCAAGCTTCTCCTCCTGGCGATGACATCCATATCCCTCCAGTTCATCTGCCTGATCCTGTGCCCTCTAGTTCATTTGATTCTTTGGACTCAGATGATTCCATGGTCTTTCCAGTGATACCCATTTCCATGGTCAAACCTCCTAGCCCTCTACTTGATTGATGAAGCCAAAAAGGGGGAGAAGAGCTTGAGAGTGATTTTGTTTATGTGTCTTAGTTTATTTTGGGGTATTTGGGTATACATGGGATTTTAGGGAGCATTTTCATTTTTGAACTTTATCTTGTAATTTGAAAGTTTTAAGTTTAATGCAAGTGTGTTATGATTTCATTTTAAGTTCATTAAAGTTTTGAATTATGATACATGTTTGAACTAATGAAGTTGTTATGTATGCAAGGTATATTCAAACTTAATAAGACATATTTAATTAAGAATTCAATTTGAAAAACCATGTTCAAAATCACCAAGTTTTGTCATCATCAAAAAGGGGGAGAATGTTAGATCTCATGTTTTGATGATAACAAAAGTATGGTTTGAAAAGGAAATAATTAATAAACAAGTTTGAACTAAGTAATGATAGGAACAAGCATCACTTGAAATAAGCATTGGAGTAATGAAGAAAGGCCAAGAGAAAATGCTTAGGAACCTGATCAGAAGCAAATTTTCTAAGGCATTACTCGAGGAGCTACTCGAGTAATGAGACAAAACTTGAGTAACCAGAGACAACTTCCAGTAACCTGCCAACGTTACTCGAGGAGCTACTCGAGTAATAGTGTAAAAATTTTCAATGTGCTCTCGGCCTACTAATATTACTCGAGGTGCTACTCGAGTAACCAGGTAAAAACTTGGAGTTGCTCTCGGCCTGCCAATGTTACTCGAGGCGCTACTCGAGTAACCATGTGAAAAACTTCCAGTTGCCTACAAGTTGCCAATGTTACTCTAGGAGCTACTCGAGTAACTCTGTTTCTGAAAATGTGGAGCTCTCGGCACTTTGTACTACTGCCAATGTTACTCGAGGAGCTACTCGAGTAACACACTGAAGTAAGTGAAAAATTTGAAGTGGATTCCTCGAGTAAGTACCCGAGTATGCAGAAATCTTCTCAAGGTAAACCTCAAGTCGTTACTAGGGTAAGTCATGTTCAAAAGTCTCAGTTACTCGAGATGGTACCCCAGTAACTTATACAAAAATAAGTGCATTACTCGAGTCCGTACCCGAGTAACAAGGTAATTGCTCTCGGCATTGAAATCCTGCCAACATTACTGGAGTAGAGCATCGAGTAATCAAAAGCCATTTGAAAGTTTACTCGAGGTGTTACCCCAGTAACCTCTGAAGTTGTAAAAGTATTACTAGAGTAGGTACCCGAGTAAATAACTATTTCCAAAGGTTTGAAATTTAGTTTACTCCATGCACTACCCGAGTAAACTTATATTTATTCATTGACTTGCAGTTAATCAAAGATTTCCCGAGGTTACTCGAGTAAGTACTCGAGTAAACTTCAAGAGATACTCGAATAGCTACTCGAGTAAGCATACCCAGAAATTTAGAAATCATTCAAACGTTCATTGATTTGTTTCCTATATGATTAATCTTTCATTGTATTAGTATTCTTAGTCTATTTACAGATAAACAATAAAGAAATCACTTCAAGAGATGGAAGTCAAATGAAACGTTCAAATGCCAACCTCCGCCAACGGATATTTTTCAAAAAACTTGAAAAGTCAATAGTGGCTGCGCACTCTCCAACGGACGAAAGAAAATGTTCCAACGGTCTTCACCAACATATCTATATATATGGGAACATACAAACAGAGAAATAACAACAAGCTCACACACAAACAAATTATCAAGTTCATTGCTCTGTTTTACGTTGAAATTATATTTCTGTACTTCAGTGATTCTTATTCACTCTGTAAGAGAGATATTCCATTCAAACTCAATAATTGTTATTGAGATAACTTAAGGTTGTGGAACCTTGAGTTGGGATTGGATTATAACTTGTAAGGGGGAGCGAGTGTCCAGGTGAAGGAACTTGCTTGTACTGAGGTACCAAGAACCCACTGAATCTTGGAAATTATAGTAAAACTCTCAGAGAAGCTCTGAGGACTGGACGTAGGTCAAAGTGGTTGTGACCGAACCAGTATAACTCCCGGTGTACACTTCGGTGATATTTCTCTTTACTCAATACTGTTTTAATTCCACTGTTAAAGTTTTATATTTCCGAAGAAATTTTTAGTATCACCTAATTCACCCCCCTCTTGGGTGAAATGCTTGGTCTAACACTCTTATGCTCAAATACCCTTCTTTAATGTTGTTCATAGTGATGAGAGCTTTATCTCTATGGTTTTAGATTTGTGAAAGAAGGTGTTTTTAGAGCTTGAGGAATCTTAAAGTTAGAGGAATCAAAGAATTGGTTTGAGGATGAGGAAGAGGTAAGTGATAGCTTCTCTTTAACCTAAGTTTTGTGATAATTGGTTAAGTTTTGTGAATTGTAGAATTGGCCTTGATTTTGTGTCACTTCAAAATAGATGAATTGGTTTGTGTATTATGGTCATAATGGTGTCATATTGTGTTTTGGTGCCATTGGAATTGGTTTTGAATTTGAAAGGAAAGTGTTGCAATGTTGAGTTTGTATTGTGAATTATGTTGACATGTTGTGAATCTTGTGAAAACATATCAATATGATGTGAATTTGGTTGTTTTAGTGTTTCCAATGGATTCCTTATGAAAATTTGTGTGGGAATGGTATTTGATGTGAAAATGGAACCATTGGATGTCCTTGTGCAAAATCTAGAAATTTTTGTTTTGGCTAAGTGTAAAATGTTGTGCAAGTGACCAACTTTGCATGGTATTTTGACATAGCAAATGATGTTGAAATGAAGTGAAACATACCATATTTGTAGTTTACATTGCAAGCTTTCCATTTGTTAGATCCCATATGTTTTGATGATAACAAAGATTGGATCAATGATATGAAAGGATTTAATGACAAACAAATGAATTTGAACAAAGTGGCAAAGCATTACTTGAAGTAGGCACTAGAGTAAAAAACAAATTTTGTGAAGGCTTACTCGAGTAGCTACTCAAGTAAGGGAAGCCATTACTCGAGTAATCACAGAGAATTTCATCCAGAGAGGCACTGCCAAAATTTGGAGGATAATACTCGAGGGACCACTCGAGTAATCTACAAAGTTATATAGACCATTACTCGAGTAACATGATTTATAAAGGCATCACTAGAGTAGCCACTCGAGTACTAAAGTAAAAATCTTCCAGTAGCTCTCAGCCAAGAAATGCAACAATTTACTCGAGTAGCCACTAGAGTAACCATGTGAGAAAAAGGCATTACTCGAGGGAGCACTCTAGTAATCTGTGGAGTTATTTGATCCATTATTCAAGGTATTACTTGAGTAACCAGGTAAGCAAACTCTCAGCCAAGATTTGAATGACATTACTCATGGGAATAATTGAGTAATCTGCAAACTTATTTGAACTTTACTTGAGGGAACACTCAGGTAACTTCTGAAGAAAACACATGGCCACTCGAGTAGCCATTCGTGTAACCAGATTACCAGAGTCAGCACCCAAGTTGTTAGATCCCAAGTTTTGATGATAGCAAAAGTCAATTGTGTATAAAACATGTTTTTATAAGTTTAAGAAATATTTACAAAGTTACCAAATGCATATAGTAATGTTCTGTGGTGCCTACTGTCAAAATGAACTGGTGTACTCGAGCATGAGTCTAGCACTCGAGTATGGAACTCTTCTGTGCTCAAGCAAGTGCGAGTGATAGCCAGAAATTGTTTGCCCGAGAGCATGCTACTATCATTTTTACTGATTCACTCGAGCACTGGAGATAGCACTCGAGCAGAAGAGCCTTTCTCCCTCGAGCACATGCGAGTGGGAGACTGCGAGTGCTTGGCCGAGAGCAAGTCTTATCATTCTTCCTTGTTGCACTCGAGCAGAGAAATCAATACTCGAGCATGAGTGTCCTGTACTCGAGCACTAGCGAGTGAGGGACTGCGAGTGCTTGGCCGAGAGTCATGAAGATCAGAGAAGCACAAGTATGCTCGAGCATAGCTTAATATGCTCGAGTGACACATCAGTACTCGCGAGTGAAAAATCTATCTCTCTCAAATTCTGATGCAAGTGCTGATATTAAGGGTATATTACTTGAGAATATTCTTCTCACTCGAGCAGGAGTATGTGTGCTCGAGTGAGGGTCCACATCACCTGTGAGTATAAAATCTCACTCTTGCTAAAATGGTATGTGAGTGCTGTCCAGAGAAGAGTCTCCCAGTGTAAAATACAAGGCCACTCGAGCAGAAGGAGTTGTGCTCGAGTGAGGCACCACATCACTCGCGAGTGAGAATTTTGTCTCTCTGATATCCTATGCGAGTGCAAGCACAATACTGAAGAACAAGTAGTAAAATAGCAATATCACTCGAGTGAGCCCATCCATGCTCGAGTGATACACTGCCAGATCACCAAATACATCAAGTCTCACAACGTTCAATCCGAATATGGTTTAATGTTATTTATTTATCTTATCATTACTTATTATCATTATTTAATATCATTTTGAATGTATTATAAGTGTGATACAGGAAGATGAACGTTTGAAATAAACAGACACGAAGAAAGTCAAACAACGGCAAACAACATCATTACAAGCATGCACGTACCTACCGCATTCAAAGTATTCAAACATGTGCATGTCATTCCACAGTAACAAGCCCCGCTCTTCAACAATCATTACTCAAATGGGCAAAAAATTGAACATCTATAAATAGAGAGATCTAGAGATTGTCAAGTACAACGAAGCACTAAGAATTCACAAGCATATACACGAGTCTCTGCTATTCATAATTTTCTCTGTATAGTTTTTGATATTCAGTGTTCATCTACTTGCTCTGTAAGAGAGTCTTTTTACAATTCAAATTCTATCTTCCTTTGATCTCAAGGTATTGGGACCTTGAGAGAGTAGATATCCTTACGAGAGAAGCAGTTGAGAGAATTCCTAGTTAAACCTTCCACTCATAAGACTTATAAGATACAAGCAGTAGAGAACGTTGCTGCTCGTAAGACTTACAGTGGTGTAAGCAGGAAAGAATGTTGCTGCTCATAAGTCTTGTATACATAAGCAAGTAGAAAAGGTCATTGTCGTAAGGGGGAGAGAAATTTCTTAGTGAGAGAATATTTCTGCTCGTAGTCCTTTAAAGGGCAATTGTTGTTTTGTGGCGTTCTGAGAGCCCATTGAATCTTGGAAGAATAGTGAAAATCTCAGTAGGTCTTGATCTCTGAGGACTGGACGTAGGCCTGGTTGTTAGGCCGAACCAGTATAACTCTCTGTGTTCTAATCTTCTCAACTCTACTCTATCTACTCTATTTTCATATCACCACATCAAGCGAAAAATTTATAACGTCACCCAATTCACCCCCCTCTTGAGTGAAAACATTCTTCCAGATAGAGCTTCAATCACTAGACCTTCTAGTTTTGCTGGAGAACATTTTTCGTTCTGGAAAGCTAAATTTAGAGTGTTCGTGATGGCTAATGAGTACGGCTTATGGAATGTAATACAAGATGGTGACTATGTTCCAATGAAGAAAATCAAAGAGAGTCGTTAAGAAGAGCCCAGAGGAGTTTGACGAGAATGATAAAAGGTTAGTAAAATTAAATAGTAAAGCTATTTTAATGATACAGAGTGCTCTTAGTCAAAAGGAATATTTTTGAATATGTACTTTACCAACTGCCAAAGATATGTGGGATGATCTTGAAATTGCTCACGAAGGTACATCTGGAATTAAAGAAAATAGAGTCAATACTCTAATTACAGAGTATGATCTATTTCATATGAAACCTGGAGAAGGTATATCAGAATTTGAACTCTGGTATACTCATCTTGTTAATCAATTATCTGCTCTTGGAAAATCGTTTGATCAAAATTCCCAAGTAAGAAAGATTCTTAATATTCTTACGAAAGAATGGGAAGCGAAGGTGACAGCTATCGAAGAAGCTAAAGGAGAATCTATAAGATCCGTAGCTGCTCTCTTTGGTAGTCTTTCCGAGTATGAAGGAAAGTTGAGATTCAAAAAGGAACTTGAAGAGTTCAATGATAAAAAGAAAAAGGGAGTTGCACTTAAAGCTATCAAGGAAGAAGAAGAATCTTCTGAGAATGAAGATGTCCCTAATGATGATGAAATGGGAATGATCGTGAGAAAATTCAAGAGATTCTATAGAAGAGGTCAAAAGAACTTCAAAAATTATCAAGGTGGACCAAGAAAGAAAGAAAATAAAGAACAACAGATAGTATGCTATGAATGTGGGAAACCTGGACACATCAAATTCGAATGCTTTAAAAACAAAGACAAAAAGAAGCAGAAAAAGAAAGCATATATATCATCTATCTGGGCTGATAGTTCGTCAGACGAAGAAAGTGACAATGACGAAGTAGCAAATCTATGCTTGGTAGCCAAGGAAGAAGAATCAGATTCTGAGGTAAGTGATTTTGAACCTACTTATGATGAATTGTTATCTGAATATAATGCATTGCATACAAAACTCATCAAAGTAGCTAAAGAAATGGTTAGCTATAAGAAGAAAGTAAAAGAATTAGAAAATACTGTCATATCATCATGTGAAATGTGTAAGGAGAAAGATAAGAAAATAAGTAATTTAACAAAAATTGTTGAAAAATTTACCAAGTGAAGTGAAATACTTAAGGTTATTTTAAATTCTCAGAAAGTTTCATTTGATAAATCTGGAATTGGATATAAATCTGCTCATGATAAGAATAGAGAATATAAGAAGAATAGTAGTATAACGTATCTTAAATATTTCAGGAATTCTGTGCATACATCAAATCCCTTTGCATCATGTAGTTATTGTAACAGGAAAGGACATTATACTTCATCATGTTATTTCAAAAAGGGACAAGTTATTGGAACATATAAATGGGTTTCGAAAGGGACACATACATCACATACTAACCACAAAGGACCCAAGAAAGTGTGGGTACCTAAACCTTGATCACCTTATTCTAGGTATGTCTCAAAGCATCTCGAGCGAACAAATGGTATATTGATAGTGGATGTTCGAGACACATGACTGGTGACAAAAATAAGTTCACCATGCTGGAAACCAGAGAAGGAGGAAAGGCAACATTTGGAGGTAATCAATCTGGACGTATTGCTGGAATTGGTGAAGTGGCAAAATCCGATGGTGTTCAAATGAATGAAGTATATTATGTTGAAGGATTATGCCACAACCTTCTGAGCGTAAGTCAAAGCGCTGACAAAGATAACTGGGTGATTTTTGACTCAAAAGAATGCTTGATAGTAAACAAGAAAGATCTGCCACTAAACAAAGAATCTATCAAGGCAAAGATTCGAGCTCAAAGGGACGGTAATTGTTATACTATTGATTTAAATTCAAATTCTTCTGAAAATTGTTTTCTTAGTCTATCAGAGGAGAGTTGGTTATGGTATAAGCGTTTGGCTCATGTCAATATGAATCAACTTGACAAACTGATTAGAAAAGATTTAGTTGTTGGTCTTCCCAAACTCAAATTCAAAGATAATATGATTTGTGAAGCATGTCAAAAAGGAAAACAAACTAAATCCTCATTTAAAACAAAGTATGAGATTTCTACTTCTAAACCCTTACAATTACTTCATATGGATTTGGTAGGACCAGCAAGGGTAAAACGTTTTGGAGGAAATTTATATACTTTAGTAATTGTCGATGATTTTACAAGATTTGCATGGACTATATTTATTGCTTCAAAAGATGAAACATTTGCTGAATTTATTATGTTTGCTAAAAAGGTCCAAAATGAGAAAGGTATTTCTATTGTTTCTATTAGGACAGACCATGGAGGAGAATTTGATAATCAATTATTTGAAGATTACTGCAACAATGAAGGAATAGATCATAACTTCTCCGCTCCTAGAACACCCCAACAAAATGGAGTAGTGGAAAGAAAGAACAGAGTCCTTACAGAAATGGCGAGAGCAATACTTAATGAAAAAGAAATGTCACAAGTGTTCTGGGCAGATGTAATGAGTACTGCATACTACATTTCAAATTGAGCATATATTCGCAAATCACTTGGAAAGACTCCATATGAACTCTACAAGGGAAGAAAGCCAAATCTTGCTCATCTACATATCTTCGGATGTAAGTGCTTCATTCACAACAACGGTAAAGAAAACTTAGGTAAATTTAATTCAAAGTCTGATGAAGGTTTATTTCTAGGATATTCTAATAGAAGTAAAGCTTATAGAGTTTTCAATAAAAGAACATATACAGTTGAAGAATCTATTCATGTTGTGTTTGATGAACTTGACTCTCAGACAAAACATATTGATGAAGAAGAAATGGATTTAATAAAGAAAAACAAATCTATTTCAAAACAAAATGATTTTGAAACAAATGATTTTCAAAATTTAGAAGATGTCGATGATCATGCCCATCTAAAAGCATGGAGACATATGAAAGATCATCCAATTGATCAAGTTATAGGAGATATTCATGAAGGTGTCAAAACCAGAAATAGAATCCTCAATTACGTAACTTTTTCTGCTTTTATTTCTAAAATTGAACCTTCTAATATGGAAGAAGCTTTATCTGACAATGATTGGGTGATTGCTATGCAAGAAGAACTAAATCAATTTCAAAGAAATCAAGTTTGGGATTTGGTTCCTCGACCTAAAGATCATACAGTTATAGGGACCAAATGGGTTTTCAAAAACAAACTTGATGAATCAGCAATCATTGTGAGAAACAAAGCAAGATTGATAGCCAAAGGCTATAATCAAGAAGAAGGTATTGATTATGAGGCAACATATGCTCCAGTGGCAAGATTGGAAGCAATACGAGTACTCCTAGCCTTTGCTTGCATTAAAGGCTTCAAACTTTATCAAATGGATGTGAAAAGTGCTTTTTTAAATGGTTATATTATGGAGGAAGTATATGTAGAACAACCTTCTGGTTTTGAAGATGAAACAAAACCTGATCATGTTTTCAAACTTAAGAAAGCATTATATGGTTTGAAACAAGCACCTAGAGCTTGGTATGAAAGACTAAGCAAATTTCTTCTTGATCAAAGTTTTGTCAGAGGTAAAGTAGATACAACTCTTTCCATCAAACATAACAAAAATGATATTCTAATTGTTCAAATTTATGTTGATGATATTATTTTCGGTGCTACTAACTAATCTAAGATTATGCAGGGAGAGTTTGAAATGTCCATGATAGGAGAATTGAACTTCTTTCTTGGACTTCAAATCAAGCAAAAGAAGAATGGTATATTTGTATCTCAAACAAAGTATTTGAAAGAGTTGTTGAAGAAGTATGGATTAGATAATGCTAATGGAGCTGATACTCCAATGAGTTCTACAATATTGTTGGATGCTGATGTAAAAGGTCCTAGCTGCAACATCACTAAGTGTAGAGGAATGATTGGTTTATTACTCTATCTTACAGCAAGCAGGCCAGATATTCAGTTCAGCGTGGGAATATGTGCAAGGTATCAATCTACTCCTAAGGTATCACATGCAGAGACAGTAAAAAGAATCTTTAAATATTTAGGAGATACTTCAGAATCTTTATGGTATCCGAAAAGAGGAAACAAGTATTTGATGGCATATTCAGATTCAGATCACGGAGGATATAAAACTGATAGAAAGAGTACCAGTGGTCAATGTCAATTTCTTGGAGGCTCTCTAGTATCATGGCTCAGCAAGAAGCAGAACACAATTTCATTATCCTCGACTGAAGCTGAATATATAGCTGTAGCAAGATGCTATTCTCAAGTATTATGGTTGAAACAACAACTTCAAGATTTGGGGATATACTTAAATGAGATTCCAATTTATTGTGACAACACTAGCACTATAAGCTTAGCCAAGAACCCTGTACAATATTCAAGGACCAAACATATAGACATCCGACATCACTTTATTCGAGATCACGTTCAGAAAAAGGACGTCAAAGTGGAATTCATGCCAACTCATCTTCAACTTACGGATATTTTCACAAAGCCAATAGCTAAAGATTAATTCCAATATATTCGAAGAGAATTGGGAATGGTTAATCCCAATGAGTTGTAAGTTTTCTTGTTACATATCTTAATTAAATGTATTTTTGATGATAACTATACTAACTTTGGCATCGGAGCATTAAAAATCATCTTGCAGTCTGTCACTCGAGCATAGAAGGTGTCACTCATGTGACAAGCTATATCACTCGAGCACGTTAGCTCTGCTCGAGCACAGCACCATTAAAAATACTCTGTTTCTTGATATGTAAAACAGGGGTTAACAGAGGAGATAAGAATACCAAGAGACTATCTAAAATGCAACAGTGAAAATTGAGCTCACTCGGGTATGAAGGACCCTCACTCCAGCATGATATGAACATGCTTGAAGTGAAGAGTGTGTGCTCGAGTAGAAAGGAAGAGTTTCTTTCCAGAAGCTATCCAAAGCATGGTTACTCAAATGATTTTGGAGGACTTGAGTACAAAGATGTAAAATATAGCAAGAAATTCATAATCCAGGTACGCTTTTACATGTTTTATCAAAATTTTCTGTTTATCACTCGAGCACATAATGAACATCACTCGAGCATTAGGGTTTATGCTCGAGTACTGTCACTTATATCAGATACGCGATAGCTCAGACCGTCATACTTCCTGCTCTCACTCGAGGTGTCTCATCACTCGAAGGTCACAACTCTTCACCTCCAACTGTTTCTCTTCAATCAATCGTGTCCATTTGCTTCAAATCACTGTTACAACTCTCCAATCTTATTTAAAAGGTGAGATTTACCTTCTGCTTCTCTCATTAGGTGCCCTAATCCATTTTGTTTCTGTAATATCCCAAAAAGTGATTAAGGGCTAATGACTTTAAAAGTGGATATAATTATTGTTGAATAAACACTTTTGGAGAATGTGTTATGGGAATTTGGATATTTTAATGATTCCAATGGCTTCCTTGTGAAAATTCGTGTGGGGAGAGTGTTTATTGTGAAATTGGAACCATTGGGAACAATCGTGCAAAAGTTGAAAACTCTGTCCATTGAAACTCTGTACAGGGCAGCCAATTTGTATGGACGTTTTAAATAGGCAAATGGTGTCTAAAAATTCTGAAATTTTCCAGTATTAAAGTTCATATGTCAAGCTTCAAAATGAACATATAATTTGTATCATTTTGATTTGTGACCTAAGAGTTTTGGATTTTTTAAGTTTACCCAGCGAAATTAATTATTTTCTGGAACAGTAAGCAAAGATTGAAATTCTGGGAATTTTGTGGTGATTTTCAGTAATGGCCAATATTTTTCCTATGAAGAGGACTTAAATTTCTTTCATTTGGCTATGGAATCACCTCATTTCGATTTTTCTAGAATTAGTTATGATATTTCAAAGTTGGGCAGAAAATCTGCCAGAAAATCCGAAAATGTGAAATTAGAAATTATGACATCATCATGTGGTAAGGTGACATCAACATGGAATTAAAAGCAATTCCATCATCTTGATCAGCCATTCCTGACCCATTTCACAGAAAAAAAAGACGTGAAGAGAGCTTGGAGAAAAGAGAGAAAAAGAGGAAGAAATCTCGTAAGGTAAGCCGATTTCTCCGACGATCTAGCTCCTAACGCGTATAACTCCGACTCTAAGCTACTCCTCTTTATTCTTTAAGGTTGTGAAGCTCAAAATTTGGTGTTTCAAAGAGGCTAGGGTTCAGCCAAATTTGGGAAAAGCCAGAGGGAGCTTGAGGTAAGTTCCAAACTTTCGTATATTGCTTATTCTGGCTGCTGTGGGCAATTTAATCGGTGAAATTTCGCCGGATTGCCATTGGTTTTAAATTTTGGAAATTGAGTTTCCTAAGGGTTATGCTGTCCAATTTTGGTTCAAATGGTAGTTATAACCTAATGTAATAGTGAATAAAGTGGTTAGGAGTAGAAAAGAACGCGTTTACGGAGCCGAAATCGTAAAACCCCAATTTTTTCCCGGAGAACATGTATATTTCGGCCAAGGCTGTAAATGGGTCTTAGAGTTGGATTTTCAATGATTTGATGATTCCATTGGATTCAGTGGGCGAAAATAGGTGGGGTTACAGTTGGGCACTTTTTCAAAAAAGGCCGAGAAAGCATAATTATGGAAACACCCCTAAAACCCTAAAAGTAGGGCTGCCAAGGGCAATTTCGTAATTTAACATTGAATTTGATAATTCCGAGTCCGGAAATGGATTCCTTGGGCGAAAATATGTCAGGATAGCCCATGTCAAAATTTCAAGAAAAGTACAGCCGGACCGGGTACGGCGGGCCCGGGCCGGGTCCCCGGGGTATTTTTGGTAAATTTTCATTATAGACTCATATAACCCCAAGTAACACTATGGAAGTGTCTAAATGGTGCATTTGGAATTGTAGGATTCGATATTTGCCGCCCTCGTGAGCCAACTACGCCAGCGAACGTCAGAAAGGAACGAGGTAGTAACTTTTCTTTCATACCATATGTGATGCATTGTATGTGTGTATTATCATTGATTTGTGATAAACTCGTATGCTGCGACATTGTGAATATGTGTAAACACCGTCATACCAATAGTCCCTGAGTAGCTAACAACGGTTCGGGTTAGGGCGGTGTGTCTCCCCGGCGAAGAAAGGGGATGAGGATGAGGTGTGATATATGTGATTATGTGAGCCAAAAGGCTATTTGTGGAGGCCGACGGGCCATTTGTGAAAGCCGAATAGCTGTATGGGCTATAAGGCTATATGTATGCACTGCCACGCCAATAGTCCCTGAGTAGCTAACAACGGTTCAGGTTAGGCGGTGTGCCTTCCCGGCGGAGAAAGGGGATGAGGATGGAGTGTGATTTGTGGTGGTGCTGCTGTATGATGATTTGCTTACATGCTGTGTGCTTATGTGTGGTATAAATGTTTTGTTACTACTGGGATTCTCTTGAATCTCATTCTTTCCTTTAACTAACCTTTCAGACAGGGCGAGTGGCTCTAAGGAGAAGCGTACGACCCGGAGCGGTTAGAATCCTGTAGGGACATTTATTTTGGTTATGTTGGTTGTAAAGAATAGTTGAACGTAGTTGTGTAGTCCCCTATATGGAGGTTGTAAACCCTTTTTGTGTATGAATGGAACCCGGGGGTTGCCGGGATTGCTATTAGATATTCTGATATGAATGAATGTGAATTAATTGCACAAGTGATTATATTCGATAATTGAACTTGAGACCGGAATAGGAAAGAAGTCTTGAAAATTTTATAAAGTCCCTACTTCACAGGGAGTTCTAAATGAGTTTTGAACTATTCGACGGTCTCTAAACCAATTTAATTACGTAATATCGAATTATAATTACGCTATTTAAGGCAGGGGGTTACATTTTGGTATCAGAGCTGTAGTTCCTGGCAAGGGTAGAGGTTGCTAGGATAGCTCCCTTAGTTGGTTTTAGGGATAAAAGATTATCTGTGAACGATTGTTGTGTATGCACATGTATGTTTATTGATGTGGACATATATGGGTTTTATGACTATTGTGCATACTATTTCTGCTGAATTAATGGGGCAAGTTGTTTGTAGAATGAAGAAAACTAGAGGACGCCCCAATATTCCGCGTGTAGACCCTGAGGTGGAGGTTGTTAATGAAAACCCACCGGATGCAATGCAAGAGCTGATGGGTCTAATTCGGGATCAGAGAGATATGATCACTGAACTGAGGGAAGAGCTTAGAGCTGAGAAGGCGAAGAACCAGGAAGGTCCGGTTCAATCCACTCCGGAGGAGACTCAAGAAGAGACTCGACATGAGGACACTGCAGAAGGATCAGCACGACCTCTGGAATCCCCACCTCGTGCCACCTTGAATCAGGAATCATATGGGATGCCACCCAGGGAGGAAAAAGACCTTCAGTATTGGGTCACCCGATTCTGCAAGCATATGCCTCCGGCGTTCAGAGGAAGGTTTGACCCTCAGGCAGCCGAAGATTGGTTGTATAGACTGGAGAAGATATTTGAGGTTCTGTGTTGCCCAGAGGAGGTGAAGCCACGGTTGGCAGTATATAAACTCGAGGGAGACGCGGATCACTGGTGGCGGAATATCGCCCTGACATTAAAGAGCAATGAAACACCATTGACTTGGGAACTGTTTCAACAAGAGTTCAACGAGAAATACTTTCCCAAATCAGTGCGGCTCGAGAAGGAGACAGAATTTCTCAACATCAAACAAGGGGATACAGAGAGCTTTGACGACTATTTGTCCCGTTTTGTCCGGTTGGCTCGGTACTCCTCTTACCTCCGGTTTAAAGATGATGAAGAATGGAGTTCTGATATGCTCATCCGCGGTCTGAGGCGAGAGTTGAGAAAGCGATTGGTTACGAACCAATTCACTAAGTTTAACAAGGCTGTGGAGCAATGTCGAATTACGGAGAATAATCTGAGGGAGTTGAATCCTACCAGAGCTACTGGCCACCGCAGTGAACCCAGTAAGGGTAATGCTTCCCAGAAGCGGAAAGGCCAAGGATCCTCTTCATACAAGGGCGGTGATAAGAAGCCCTATCAGCCCAGAGACCGTGAGCCTCAGAGGGCTGTGACTGAGTGGAAATGCCCTCGCTGCAACAAAACGCATTATGGCCAAAATTGCCGGGGAGAATTGGTCTGTTTTAACTGTAAGCAGGCAGGACATTTTTCCTGAGATTGTCAACGACCACGAGTCGAGCAGAAACCGAGGACACAGGGCCGAGTGTTCGCTATGACCCACAAGGAAGCTCGTAAATCTCCTGAGTTGATACAAGGTAAAATCTCTATTAATGGCCATCTATTGCAAGCATTGTTCGACTCAGGTGCAAGTCACTCCTTCATTGCTTATGATTGCGTGAAGCGCCTGGGATTGCATGTACATAAATTACCATTTGATTTGGTAGTGTCAACCCCGATGGGTGTTAAGGCTTTAACCACAGAAGCTTACTTGAATTGTGTCGTAACTGTGGAAGGGCACCAATCTATTGTAGATTTGATATGTTTGCCGCTTTACCAATTGGAAGTCATTTTGGGTTTTGATTGGTTAACAACAAATAATGTTTTGCTTGATTGTGGAAACAAGAGGATAGTATATCCTGTTTCTCAGAGGGTTGAAGCTGTGAATGCCGGTATGAATTTTCTTTCTACGGCTAAAGCTGAAAAGTATCTTAAAAAGGGTTACCAGGGGTATGTAGTGTTTTTCTCAGTGCAAAGGGAAACTGGTGAAACTTTGAGTGATATACCCGTGGTAAATGAATTCCCTGAGGTATTTCCGGATGATCTAAATGGATTGCCTCCTGAGAGGGAAGTTCAATTTCCAATTGACATTATTCCTGGAGCTGGTTCTATATCTAAGGCCCCATACCGCATGGCCCCAAACGAAATGGCGGAGTTAAAGAAACAAATAGAAGATTTGCTTGAGAAAGGGTTCATTAGACCCAGTATGTCGCCTTGGGGAGCTCCAGTGTTGTTCGTAAAGAAGAAAGATGGGAGTCTTCGATTGTGTATTGATTACAGAGAATTGAATAAGGTTACTATTAAGAACAAGTACCCTCTTCCCCGAATCGATGACCTATTAGATCAACTCTCTGGTTCGTGTGTGTTTTCAAAGATTGATCTAAGGTCAGGGTATCATCAGCTGCGAGTGAAAGCAGAGGATGTTCCAAAGACTGCTTTTCGGACCCGGTACGGTCATTATGAGTTCTTGGTGATGCCATTTGGGCTAACCAATGCGCCTGCGGTATTCATGGATTACATGAACCGTATCTTTCGACAATACCTGGATCAGTTTGTTGTGTGTTTATCGATGACATTCTAATATACTCCAAGAGTATAGAAGACCATGAGCATCATTTGGGAGTTGTATTGAATATATTGCGTGAGAAACAATTATATGCTAAATTGAGCAAGTGCGAGTTTTGGCTATCAGAAGTGAAATTCTTAGGCCATGTTATCTCGCAAGAAGGGGTCTCTGTGGATCCTAGTAAAGTGGAAGCAGTACTGGACTGGAAGAGTCCAGAATCTGTGGCGGAAATACGCAGTTTTCTGGGTCTTGCTGGTTATTATCGGAGATTTATCCAAAATTTCTCCCGTATTGCGTTGTCGATGACCAAGCTCACGAGAAAGGATCAGTCGTTTGTGTGGGATGAGAAATGTGAAAACTGTTTTGTGGATCTGAAAGAGAGGTTGACTACGGCACCTGTATTGATTTTGCCCGATCCCAGTTTGGCATATGTTGTGTATTCTGATGCCAGTGGGCAGGGATTAGGGTGTGTCCTTATGCAGCAGGGACGTGTGGTGGCCTATGCCTCTCGACAGCTCAGACCTCATGAATTGAACTATCCCACTCATGATCTGGAGCTTGCGGCCATTGTGTTTGCTTTGAAGATTTGGCGTCATTACCTGTATGGTGTGACTGTGGAACTGTACTGCGACCACAAGAGTCTCAAATACTTGTATGATCAAAAAGAACTGAATATGAGACAGCGCCGCTGGATGGAATTGCTTAAGGACTACGACCTGGAAATAAAATATCATCCGGGTAAGGCAAATGTAGTCGCTGATGCTCTGAGTCGAAAGACCGTTCTCGTTGCCGCTATGATGATACAAGAGAAGAAACTGATTGAAGACTTTCGTGATTTGAATTTGACAAACCAGATCATTTGTGCCAATTACACTGTTTCTCAAGAGGAAAGTGATCTGAGAACTGAGATTGAAGAAGCTCAGAGGCAAGATGACTGGATACAGCGCAATATGACTCGAATTGAGCGGGGAGAAGTTCCAGGGTATGACCTATCACCTCGTGGATTAGTTTGCTATCAGAAGAGAATCTGTGTTCCGCTTCAGGTGGAGTTGAGACAGAAGATTCTAGATGAGGCACACAAAAGCCCATATACTCTTCATCCTGGTATGACCAAGATGTATCATAATCTGAAATCTGTATACTGGTGGCCGGGTTTGAAGAGTGATGTAATCAAATATGTTGCAAGGTGTCTCACTTGCCAGAAGGTAAAGATCGAGCACCAGAGACCGCCTGGGTTACTTCAGAGTCCTGAGATTCCGGAATGGAAATGGGAAAGCGTAACCATGGATTTGGTTGTGGGATTGCCCAGGATCAGAAACTATAACGCGATCTGGGTAATTGTGGATCGGTTAACGAAGTCGGCGCACTTCATACCAATCAATGCTGGTTATTCTCCTGATAAACTAGCGGAGATTTATATCCGAGAGATTGTGAAACTCCATGGTATACCAAAGAACATCATTTCCGACCGAGATCCACGATTTACTTCAAGATTCTGGAAAGCATTGCATAAAGCTTTAGGTACTCAACTGAGATTCAGTACGGCTTATCATCCTCAAACGGATGGACAATCTGAGAGAACAATCCAGACGTTGGAAGACATGTTACGGGCATGTGTTCTCGACTTTAAAGGAAGTTGGGATCGCTTTCTTCCACTTGCTGAGTTCGCTTACAACAATAGCTATCATGCGAGCATCCAAATGGCTCCGTATGAAGCATTGTATGGAAGACGGTGTCAATCACCAATATGCTGGAATGAGTTATCCGAAAGAAAGCTTTATGGGCCAGATTTGGTTGATCAAACCTCTGCACAGATTCGGATTATTCGTAAGAGGTTGCTTGCAGCGCAGAGTCGACAGAAAAGCTACGCTGACAAGAGAAGACGGCCTCTAGAGTTTGAGGTTGGAGATCATATTTTTCTGAGAGTATCACCAGTTACGGGCGTTGGGCGAGCGATCAAGAGAAAGAAGCTAAGCCCTATGTACATAGGTCCTTTTGAAATCCTTGATAGGATTGGGCCTGTTGCCTATCGAGTAGCCCTACCCCCAAACTTGAGCAGACTCCACGATGTGTTTCATGTTTCCCAACTGAAGAAGTATCAACCGGATCCATCTCATATTGTTGAATATGAAGAAGTTGAGTTACAAGACAACTTCACATATGTGATAGAGCCAGAACAGATCATTGATAGAGAAGAACGACGGCTCAGACACCGAAGCATTCCCTTTGTGAAGGTGATCTGGAAGGGAATGACTCAGAGGGAAGCAACTTGGGAAGCAGAAGCAGATATGCGAAGACGTTATCCAGATTTTATGGCTCAAGTTGTGTGACAAATTTCGAGGACGAAATTTATTTTACGGGGGGAGAAATGTAATATCCCAAAAAGTGATTAAGGGCTAATGACTTTAAAAGTGGATATAATTATTGTTGAATAAACACTTTTGGAGAATGTGTTATGGGAATTTGGATATTTTAATGATTCCAATGGCTTCCTTGTGAAAATTCGTGTGGGGAGAGTGTTTATTGTGAAATTGGAACCATTGGGAACAATCGTGCAAAAGTTGAAAACTCTGTCCATTGAAACTCTGTACAGGGCAGCCAATTTGTATGGACGTTTTAAATAGGTAAATGGTGTCTAAAAAATCTGATATTTTCCAGTATTACGGTTCACATGTCAAGCTTCAAAATGAACATATAATTTGTATCATTTTGATTTGTGACCTAAGAGTTTTGGATTTTTGAAGTTTGCCCAGCGAAATTAATTATTTTCTGGAACAGTAAGCAAAGATTGAAATTCTGGGAATTTTGTGGTGATTTTCAGTAATGGCCAATATTTTTCCTATGAAGAGGACTTAAATATCTTTCATTTGGCTTTGGAATCACCTCATTTCGATGTTTCTAGAATTAGTTATGATATTTCAAAGTTGGGCAGAAAATCTGCCAGAAAATCCGAAAATGTGAAATTAGAAATTATGACATCATCATGTGGTAAGGTGACATCAACATGGAATTAAAAGCAATTCCATCATCTTGATCAGCCATTCCTGACCCATTTCACAGAAAAAAAAGACGTGAAGAGAGCTTGGAGAAAAGAGAGAAAAAGAGGAAGAAATCTCGTAAGGTAAGCCGATTTCTCCGACGATCTAGCTCCTAACGCGTATAACTCCGACTCTAAGCTACTCCTCTTTATTCTTTAAGGTTGTGAAGCTCAAAATTTGGTGTTTCAAAGAGGCTAGGGTTCAGACAAATTTGGGAAAAGCCAGAGGGAGCTTGAGGTAAGTTCCAAACTTTCGTATATTGCTTATTCTGGCTGCTGTGGGCAATTTAATCGGTGAAATTTCGCCGGATTGCCATTGGTTTTAAATTTTGGAAATTGAGTTTCCTAAGGGTTATGCTGCCCAATTTTGGTTCAAATGGTAGTTATAACCTAATGTAATAGTGAATAAAGTGGTTAGGAGTAGAAAGGAACGCGTTTACGGAGCCGAAATCGTAAAACCCCAATTTTTTCCCGGAGAACATGTATATTTCGGCCAAGGCTGTAAATGGGTCTTAGAGTTGGATTTTCAATGATTTGATGATTCCATTGGATTCAGTGGGCGAAAATAGGTGGGGTTACAGTTGGGCACTTTTTCAAAAAAGGCCGAGAAAGCATAATTACGGAAACACCACTAAAACCCTAAAAGTAGGGCTGCCAAGGGCAATTTCGTAATTTAACATTGAATTTGATAATTCCGAGTCCGGAAATGGATTCCTTGGGCGAAAATATGTCAAGATAGCCCATGTCAAAATTTCAAGAAAAGTACAGCCGGACCGGGTACGGCGGGCCCGGGCCGGGTCCCCGGGGTATTTTTGGTAAATTTTCATTATAGACTCATATAACCCCAAGTAACACTATGGAAGTGTCTAAATGGTGCATTTGGAATTGTAGGATTCGATATTTGCCGCCCTCGTGAGCCAACTACGCCAGCGAACGTCAGAAAGGAACGAGGTAGTAACTTTTCTTTCATACCATATGTGATGCATTGTATGTGTGTATTATCATTGATTTGTGATAAACTCGTATGCTGCGACATTGTGAATATGTGTAAACACCGTCATACCAATAGTCCCTGAGTAGCTAACAACGGTTCGGGTTAGGGCGGTGTGCCTCCCCGGCGGAGAAAGGGGATGAGGATGAGGTGTGATATATGTGATTATGTGAGCCAAAAGGCTATTTGTGGAGGCCGACGGGCCATTTGTGAAAGTCGAATAGCTGTATGGGCTATAAGGCTATATGTATGCACTGCCACGCCAATAGTCCCTGAGTAGCTAACAACGGTTCGGGTTAGGCGGTGTGCCTTCCCGGCGGAGAAAGGGGATGAGGATGGAGTGTGATTTGTGGTGGTGCTGCTGTATGATGATTTGCTTACATGCTGTGTGCTTATGTGTGGTATAAATGTTTTGTTACTACTGGGATTCTCTTGAATCTCATTCTTTCCTTTAACTAACCTTTCAGACAGGGCGAGTGGCTCTAAGGAGAAGCGTACGACCCGGAGCGGTTAGAATCCTGTAGGGACATTTATTTTGGTTATGTTGGTTGTAAAGAATAGTTGAACGTAGTTGTGTAGTCCCCTATATGGAGGTTGTAAACCCTTTTTGTGTATGAATGGAACCCGGGGGTTGCCGGGATTGCTATTAGATATTCTGATATGAATGAATGTGAATTAATTGCACAAGTGATTATATTCGATAATTGAACTTGAGACCGGAATAGGAAAGAAGTCTTGAAAATTTTATAAAGTCCCTACTTCACAGGGAGTTCTAAATGAGTTTTGAACTATTCGACGGTCTCTAAACCAATTTAATTACGTAATATCGAATTATAATTACGCTATTTAAGGCAGGGGGTTACAGTTTCTCTTCTCTATTCTAAAAAATCTGTGAGCCTTGTTTCTTCTTTTCTTGTTTCTAAATGGCTAGAACTAAAATGCCTTCCATTCCTCAAAGATCTGGCTCTTCTTCTCCCACACATTCTGCTGCTAGTGCCTCTGCAACCCCGGTACCAACTCCTCCATCTCCTAAAATGTCATCCTCACCTTCACCTCCTCCTAAACCCAAAACCAAAAAGAGGACTCCGACTAAGAAACCTCACCCTAAGCCTCAAATAGCAAAGAAGGTTCAACCTCCTCAAAAGAAACCAAAGGATGTGGTGTTCAAAGAACCTATAGTTACCCGGTCTCAATCCAAAGAGGTCTAAGGAAGAGGGAAGAAAAAGGAAACTGAGCAACCACAACAATCATCTTCTTCCTCTGATGATTCATTCAACAGGCAACTCCGGGAAGCTATGGAGAAGTCCAAACTTGACAAGCTAGTTGGGAAGATCGCTTCTCAAGCTGATGTTTTAAGTTCACACCATGTTGGGCAATCTAGTGCTACTGCTTCAGGAGTACCTTCTTCCTCACAAGCTCCAGTGGATGATCATATTACGAGTCCTCCTGAGGGATTCATTTTTGAGGAACTAAAGGCAATATCTCAGAAGGTATTTGATGATGAGTTTACTCATAGGCATTTCTGTCCTGTAGTGTATGTGGATTTAGATGACTTGAAGAAGAATTGCCATTTGGATTTATATCCTTATCTTCAATACTATGCTCCCTGGTTGAATATCCATATGCCATATTCACCTACTGTTGTGAACACCTTTTATTGCAACATGAAATCCCATAACATTAAGTCTAAAACTGGTGAATTGATTGAGGAAGCAGTGTCTACAACTGTTGGAGGCAAATTTATTATGATATCTGCTAAGATCATAAATGACTTACTTGGGTATGTTGCACCTCCTCCTGATCCACCCTCTTTCTCAGCCAATGAAGTCTTCCAGATTTTGAGACCAAAAGTGTAATATCCCAAAAAGTGATTAAGGGCTAATGACTTTAAAAGTGGATATAATTATTGTAGAATAAACACTTTTGGAGAATGTGTTATGGGAATTTGGATATTTTAATGATTCCAATGGCTTCCTTGTGAAAATTCGTGTGGGGAGAGTGTTTATTGTGAAATTGGAACCATTGGGAACAATCGTGCAAAAGTTGAAAACTCTGTCCATTGAAACTCTGTACAGGGCAGCCAATTGGTATGGACGTTTTAAATAGGCAAATGGTGTCTAAAAATTCTGATATTTTCCAGTATTAAAGTTCACATGTCAAGCTTCAAAATGCACATATAATTTGTATCATTTTGATTTGTGACCTAAGGGTTTTGGATTTTTGAAGTTTTCCCAGCGAAATTAATTATTTTCTGGAACAGTATTCAAAGATTGAAATTCTGGGAATTTTGTGGTGATTTTCAGTAATGGTCAATATTTTTCCTATGAAGAGGACTTAAATATCTTTCATTTGGCTTTGGAATCACCTCATTTAGATTTTTCTAGAATTAGTTATGAGTTTTCAAAGTTGGCCAGAAAATCTGCCAGAAAATCCGAAAATGTGAAATTAGAAATTATGACATCATCATGTGGTAAGGTGACATCAACATGGAATTAAAAGCAATTCCATCATCTTGATCAGCCATTCCCGACCCATTTCAGAGAAAAAAAAGACGTGAAGAGAGCTTGGAGAAAAGAGAGAAAAAGAGGAAGAAATCTCGCAAGGTAAGCCGATTACTCCGACGATCTAGCTCCTAACGCGTATAATTCCGACTCTAAGCTACTCCTCTTTATTCTTTAAGGTTGTGAAGCTCAAAATTTGGTGTTTCAAAGAGGCTAGGGTTCAGCCAAATTTGGGAAAAGCCAGAGGGAGCCTGAGGTAACTTCCAAACTTTCGTATATTGCTTATTCTGGCTGCTGTGGGCAATTTAATCGGTGAAATTTCGCCGGATTGCCATTGGTTTTAAATTTTGGAAATTGAGTTTCCTAAGGGTTATGCTGCCCAATTTTGGTTCAAATGGTAGTTATAACCTAATCTAATAGTGAATAAAGTGGTTAGGAGTAGAAAGGAACGCGTTTACGGAGCCGAAATCGTAAAACCCCAATTTTTCCTGGAGAACATGTATATTTCGGCCAAGGCTGTAAATGGGTCTTAGAGTTGGATTTTCAATGATTTGATGATTCCATTAGATTCAGTGGGTGAAAATAGGTGGGGTTACAATTGGGCACTTTTTCAAAAAAGGCCGAGAAACCATAATTACGGAAACACCCCTAAAACACTAAAAGTAGGGCTGCCAAGGGCAATTTCGTAATTTAAAATTGAATTTGATAATTCCTAGTCCGGAAATGGATTCCTTGGGCGAAAATATGTCAGGATAGCCCATGTCAAAATTTCAAGAAAAGTACAACCGGACCAGGTACGGCGGGCCCGGGCCGGGTCCCCGGGGGTATTTTTGTAAATTTTCATTATAAACTCATATAACCCCAAGTAACACTATGGAAGTGTCTAAATGGTGCATTTGGAATTGTAGGATTCGATATTTGCCGCCCTCGGGAGCCAACTGCGCCGAAGGACGTCAGGAAAGGACAAGGTAGTGACTCTCTCTCTTATACTTTGTGTAATGCACTGTATGTGTGTTGTATCACTGTTTTATGATGATTTCTGATGCTGCTGCGGTTACAGCTGGTGATAGCTGTCGTTTACAGCGCAAGCTGTCGTTTACAGCGTAAGCTGTCGTTATTGTGATTACAGCGTAAGCTGTCGTGATGTTGATTACTGATTACAGCGTAAGCTGTCATGATGTTGATTACAGCAAGAGCTGTCGTATTTTGAATACAGCCGTGAGTGCTGTTGTTTGTGGTGAAAACCATATATTTGTGAATTGCTGCTGCTGTTGCTGTTTGTGATTTATGTACATGCTTTGTGTTTATGCATTGTGTGAGTGGTTTGTTACTACTGAGATTCTCTCGAATCTCATTCTTTCCTATGACTAACATTTCAGACAGGGTGTGTGGCTCAAGGGAGAAGCGGCCAACCCGGAGCAATTAGCACCCTTAGGGGTATATAGTTGAATTGAAAACGTTGGTTATGTATTTTGAACTCGGGATTACTGTATATTCTGAATCAGGAACACTACATTCGATTTTGGTTGCATAATCCCCTAGTGTATACTTATAAACCTTCAGGTTTTATGCATAGAACCTGGGAGTTGCCGGGGATGCGGTTATACATTATGATATGATTGAATGTATATTAACTGCATAGGTAATTATATTCGAATATTGAAATTGAGACCTGGATGGGAAAACGAGTTTTGAAAGTTTTGTAAAAATTTTACTGTGAGACAGAAAGTTTAAAACGAGGTTAAAGCATCCAATGGTGTCTAATCCGATTTAAATATGTGTTATCGAATTATAATTACGTGTTTAAAGTCAGGGGGTTACATTTTGGTATCAGAGCTGTAGTTCCTGGCAAGGGTAGAGGTTGCTAGGATAGATCCCTTAGATAGTAGTAGGGATTGAAGATTATCTGTGAATGATTGTTGTGTATGCACATGTATGTTTTATTGACATGGATATATATATGAGTTGTGTGACTATATGTGCATACTATCTCTGCTAAATTAATGGGGCAAGTTGTTTGTAGAATGAAGAAAACTAGAGGACGCCCCAATATTCCGTGTGTAGACCCAGAGGTGGAGGTCGTCAAGGATAACCCACCAGATGCAATGCAGGAATTAATGGGTCTAATAAAAGATCAGCGGGATATGATAACTGAGCTGAGAGAAGAGCTCAGAGCAGAGAAGGCGAAGAACAAGGAAGGTCCGGTTTAGTCCACTCCAGAGGAAACTCAAGAAGAAACTCGACATGAGGACACTACAGAAGGATCAGCACGACCACTAGAATCCCCACCTCATGCTATTCCAAATCAAGAATCATATGGGATGCCGCTTAGAGAGGACAGAGACCTTCAGTTTTGGGTCACCAGATTCTGCAAGCATCTGCCTCCGGCGTTCAGAGGAAGGTTTGACCCTCAGGCAGCCGAAGATTGGATGAACAGGCTGGAGAAAATATTTGAGGTTCTTGGTTGTCCGGATGAGGTGAAGCCACGGCTGGCTGTTTACAAGCTCGAAGGGGATGCAGACCGTTGGTGGCGGAATATCGCCCTAACATTGAAGAGCAAAGAAATGCCATTGACTTGGGAACTGTTTCAACAAGAGTTCAACGAGAAGTATTTTCCCAAATCAATAAGACTCGAGAAGGAGACAGAGTTTCTGAATATCAGACAAGGGGATACAGAGAGCTTCGATGATTACTTGTCCCGTTTTGTTCGCTTGGCTCGGTACTCCTCTTACCTCCGGTACAAGGATGACGAAGAATGGAGTTCTGATATGCTCATTAGCGGTCTGAGGCGAGAGTTGAGGAAACGCCTAGCTACTCACCAATTTACTAAGTTCAACAAGGCGGTTGAACAGTGCAGAATTACAGAGAACAACTTGAGAGAATTGTATCCTGCCAGAGCTATTAGCCACCGTAATGAACCTAGTAAGGGTGCTACCTCACAGAAGCGGAAGGGGCAAGGATCTTCATCCGGAAGTGGTAAGAAGCCCTACCAGTCTGGGAGCCGTGATCAGCAAAGAACATATTTTGCACCGTGGATTTGTCGTCGCTGTAATCAACCACACCAGGGTAAAACATGTGATGGCAAAATAATATGTTACAATTGTAAGCGTGTGGGCCATACTGCTGCTGACTGCAAAGAGCCACGACCAGACCGGAGACCGAAGACATAGGGCCGAGTATTTGCTATGACCCATGAAGAGACCTGTAAATCTCCTGAGCTGATACAAGGTAATATTCTTCTTAATGGCCATCTGTTGCAAGTTTTGTATGATTCGGGTGCAAGTCACTCCTTCATCGCCTATGATTGCGTGAAGCGCCTGGGAATGCATGTACATAAGTTACCATTTGAATTAGTAGTGTCAACTCCAATAGGTGTTAAGGCCTTAACCACAGAAGCTTGTTTGAGTTGTGTCATAACTGTGGAAGGGCACCAATCTATTGTAGATCTTATATGTTTGCCGCTTTACCAATTGGAAGTTATTTTGGGTTTTGATTGGTTAACGGCAAATAATGTATTACTTGATTGTGGGAACAAAAGGATAGTATATCCTGTTTCTCAATGGGCTAAAGTTGTGGATTCTAGTATGAATTTCCTTGCTGCAGCCAAAGCTGAAAAGTATCTTGAAAAGGGTTGCCAGGGTTATGTGGTGTTTTTCTCTGTGCAAGGGGAAACTGGCGAAACCTTGAATAATATACCCATGGTAAATGAATTTCCTGAGGTGTTTCCGGATGATTTGAGCTGATTACCTCCAGAAAGGGAAGTTCAATTTCCAATCGACATTGTGCCTGGGGCTGGCTCTATATCCAAGGCCCCATATCGAATGTCCCCAAATGAAATGGCGGAGTTAAAGAAACAAATAGAAGACTTGCTTGAAAAAGGGTTCATTAGACCCAGCGTGTCGCCTTGGGGAGCTCCAGTGTTGTTTGTAAAGAAGAAAGATGGGAGTCTTCGATTGTGTATCGACTACAGAGAACTAAATAAAGTTACTATTAAGAACAAGTACCCTCTTCCTCGAATCGATGACCTTTTAGACCAACTATCCGGTTCGTGTGTATTTTCGAAGATTGATCTAAGGTCAGGGTATCATCAGCTATGAGTGAAAGCAGAAGATGTTCCAAAGACTGCTTTTTGGATTAGGTACGGTCACTATGAGTTCTTGGTGATGCCATTTGGGCTAACCAATGCGCCTGCGGTTTTCATGGATTACATGAACCGTATCTTTCGATAATATTTGGATCAGTTTGTTGTTGTGTTTATTGATGACATTCTGATATATTCTAAGAGTATGGAGGACCATGAGCATCATTTGAGAGTTGTATTGACTACATTGCGTGAGAAACAACTATATGCTAAATTGAGCAAGTGCGAGTTCTGGCTATCAGAAGTGAAATTCTTAGGCCATGTTATCTCGCAAGAAGGGGTCTCTGTGGATCCCAGTAAAGTGGAAGCAGTACTGGACTGGAAGAGGCCAGAATCTGTGGCGGAAATACACAGTTTTCTGGGTCTTGCTGGTTATTATCGGAGATTTATCCAAAATTTCTCCCGTATTGCGTTGCCGATGACCAAGCTGACGAGAAAGGATCAGCCGTTTGTGTGGGATGAGAAATGTGAAAACTGTTTTGTGGAGCTGAAGGAGAGGTTGACGACGGCACCTGTGTTGATTTTACCCGATCCCAGTTTGACATACGTTGTGTATTCTGATGCCAATGGGCAGGGATTAGGGTATGTCCTTATGCAGCAGGGACGTGTGGTGGCCTACGCCTCTCGACAACTCAGACCTCATGAATTGAACTATCCCACTCATGATCTGGAGCTTGCGGCCATTGTATTTGCTTTGAAGATTTGGTGTCATTACCTGTATGGTGTGACTGTGGAATTGTACTGCGACCACAAGAGTCTCAAATATCTGTATGATAAAAAAGAACTGAATATGAGACAGCGCCGTTGGATGGAATTGCTTAAGGACTATGACCTGGAAATAAAATATCATCCGGGTAAGGCAAATGTAGTCGCTGATGCTCTTAGCCGAAAGACTGTGCTCGTTGCAGCTATGATGATACAAGAAAGGAAATTGATTGAAGATTCCGTGATTTAAATTTGACAAACCAGATCATCTGTGCCAATTACACTGTTTCTCAAGAGGAGAGTGATCTAAGGGCAGAAATTGAAGAAGCTCAAAGTCAAGATGACTGGATACAGCGCAATCTGACTCAAATCGAATAGGGAGAAGTTTCAGGCTACGACATATCGCCTCGTGGATTGGTTCGTTACCAGAAAAGAGTCTGCGCTCCACTTAAGGTAGAGTTGAGGCAGAAGATTCTGGATGAGGCACACAAGAGTCAAAATACTCTTCATCCTGGTATGACCAAGATGTATCAGAATCTGAAATCGGTGTATTGGTGGCCGGGTTTGAAGAGTGACGTGACCAAATATGTTGCAAGGTGTCTCACTTGTCAGAAAGTGAAAATCGAGCACCAGAGACTGCCTGGTTTACTTCAGTGTCCTGAGATTCCAGAATGGAAATGGGAAAGTGTGACCATGGATCTGGTTGTGGGATTGCCTAGGATCAGGAATTTTGATGCGATCTGGGTAATTGTGGACCGATTAACAAAGTCAGCCCACTTCATACCAATCGATGCTGGTTACTCTCCGGATAAGCTAGCAGAGATTTATATCCGAGAGATTATCAAACTTCATGGTGTTCCGAAAAATATCATTTCCGATCTAGATCCCCGATTCACTTCGAGATTCTGGAAAGCATTGCATGAAGCCTTAGGTACTCAACTGAGATTCAGTACGGCTTATCATCCTCAAACGGATGGACAATCTGAGAGAACAATTCAGACGCTGGAAGATATGTTGCGAGCTTGTGTTCTCGACTTTAAAGGAAGTTGGGATCATTTCCTTCCACTGGCTGAGTTCGCTTACAACAATAGCTATCATGCGAGCATCCAAATGGCTCCGTATGAAGCGTTGTATGGAAGACGGTGTCAATCACCTTTATGCTGGAATGAATTATCCGAAAGGAAGCTTTATGGGCCAGATTTGGTTGATCAAACCTCAGCACAGATTCGGATCATTCGTAAGAGGCTTCTTGCAGCGCAGAGTCGACAGAAAAGTTATGCTGACAAGAGGAGAAGGCCTCTAGAATTTGAGGTTGGTGATCACATATTCCTGAGAATATCACCAATTACGGGCATTGGGCGAGCCATCAAGTGGAAGAAGCTGAGCCTGAGATATATAGGTCCTTTTGAAATCCTTGAGAGGATTGGGTCTGTTGCTTATCGAGTAGCATTACCCCCAAACTTGAGCAGACTCCACGATGTGTTTCATGTTTCCCAACTGAAGAAGTATCAACCGGATCCATCTCACATTGTCGAATACGAAGAAGTCGAGTTGCAAGACAACTTCACATATGCGATAGAGCCAGAACAGATCATTGATAGAGAAGAACGACGGCTCAGACACCGAAGCATTCCCTTTGTGAAGGTGATCTGGAAGGGAATGACTCAAAGGGAAGCAACTTGGGAAGCGGAGGTGGATATGCGAAGACGTTATCCAGAGTTTATGGGTCAAGTTGTGTGACAAATTTCGAGGACGAAATTTATTTTACGAGGGGAGAAATGTAATATCTCAAAAAGTGATTAAGGGCTAATGACTTTAAAAGTGGATATAATTATTGTTGAATAAACACTTTTGGAGAATGTGTTATGGGAATTTGGATATTTTAATGATTCCAATGGCTTCCTTGTGAAAATTCGTGTGGGGAGAGTGTTTATTGTGAAATTGGAACCATTGGGAACAATCGTGCAAAAGTTGAAAACTCTGTCCATTGAAACTCTGTACAGGGCAGCCAATTTGTATGGACGTTTTAAATAGGTAAATGGTGTCTAAAAATTCTGATATTTTCCAGTATTACAGTTCACATGTCAAACTTCAAAATGAACATATAATTTGTATCATTTTGATTTGTGACCTAAGAGTTTTGGATTTTTGAAGTTTGCCCAGCGAAATTAATTATTTTCTGGAACAGTAAGCAAAGATTGAAATTCTGGGAATTTTGTGGTGATTTTCAGTAATGGCCAATATTTTTCCTATGAAGAGGACTTAAATATATTTCATTTGGCTTTGGAATCACCTCATTTAGATTTTTCTAGAATTAGTTATGATTTTTCAAAGTTGGGCAGAAAATCTGCCAGAAAATCCGAAAATGTGAAATTAGAAATTATGACATCATCATGTGGTAAGGTGACATCAACATGGAATTAAAAGCAATTCCATCATCTTGATCAGCCATTCCCGACCCATTTCAGAGAAAAAAAAGACTTGAAGAGAGCTTGGAGAAAAGAGAGAAAAAGAGGAAGAAATCTCGCAAGGTAAGCCGATTTCTCCGACGATCTAGCTCCTAACGCGTATAATTTTGACTCTAAGCTACTCCTCTTTATTCTTTAAGGTTGTGAAGCTCAAAATTTGGTGTTTCAAAGAGGCTAGGGTTCAGCCAAATTTGGGAAAAGCCAGAGGGAGCTTGAGGTAACTTCCAAACTTTCGTATATTGCTTATTCTGGCTGCTGTGGGCAATTTAATCGGTGAAATTTCGCCGGATTGCCATTGGTTTTAAATTTTGGAAATTGAGTTTCCTAAGGGTTATGCTGCCCAATTTTGGTTCAAATGGTAGTTATAACCTAATGTAATAGTGAATAAAGTGGTTAGGAGTAGAAAGGAACGCGTTTACGGAGCCGAAATCGTAAAACCCCAATTTTTCCCGAAGAACATGTATATTTCGGCCAAGGCTGTAAATGGGTCTTAGAGTTGAATTTTCAATGATTTGATGATTCCATTGGATTCAGTGGGCGAAAATAGGTGGGGTTACAGTTGGGCACCTTTTCAAAAAAGGCCGAGAAAGCATAATTACGGAAACACCCCTAAAACCCTAAAAGTAGGGCTGCCAAGGGCAATTTCGTAATTTAACATTGAATTTGATAATTCCGAATCCGGAAATGGATTCCTTGGGCGAAAATATGTCAGGATAGCCCATGTCAAAATTTCAAGAAAAGTACAGCCGGACTGGGTACGGCGGGCCCGGGTCGGGTCCCCGGGGGTATTTTTGTAAATTTTCATTATAGACTCATATAATCCAAAGTAACACTATGGAAGTGTCTAAATGGTGCATTTGGAATTGTAGGATTCGATATTTGCCACCTCTCGGGAGCCAACTGCGCCGAAGGACGTCAGGAAAGGACAAGGTAGTGACTCTCTCTCTTATACTTTGTGTAATGCACTGTATGTGTGTTGTATCACTGTTTTATGATGATTTCTGATGCTGCTGCAGTTATAGCTGGTGATAGCTGTCGTTTACAGCGCAAGCTGTCGTTTACAGCGCAAGCTGTCGTTTACAGCGTAAGCTGTCGTTATTGTGATTACAGCGTAAGCTGTCGTGATGTTGATTACTGATTACAGCATAAGCTGTCGTGATGTTGATTACAGCAAGAGCTGTCGTATTGTGAATACAGCCGTGAGTGCTGTCGTTTGTGGTGAAAACCATGTATCTGTGAATTGCTGCTGCTGTTGCTGTTTGTGATTTATGTACATGCTTTGTGTTTATGCATTGTGTGAGTGGTTTGTTACTACTGAGATTCTCTCGAATCTCATTCTTTCCTATGACTAACATTTCAGACAGGGCGTGTGGCTCAAGGGAGAAGCGGCCAACCCAGAGCAATTAGGACCCTTAGGGGTATATAGTTGAATTGGAAACGTTGGTTATGTATTTTGAACTCGGGATTACTGTATATTCTGAATCAGGAACACTACATTCGATTTTGGTTGCGTAATCCCCTAGTTTATACTTATAAACCTTCAGGTTTTATGCATAGAACCCGGGAGTTGCCGGGGATGCGGTTATACACTCTGATATGATTGAATGTATATTAACTGCACAGGTAATTATATTCGAATATTGAAATTGAGACCTGGATGGGAAAAAGAGTTTTGAAAGTTTTGTAAAAATTTTACTGTGAGACAGAAAGTTTAAAACGAGGTTAAAGCATCCAATGGTCTCTAATCCGATTTAAATATGTGTTATCGAATTATAATTACGTGTTTAAAGTCAGGGGTTTACAAAAAGACCCAATAGGCCCTCTTAATTTTAATCCTATAGACATGCCTAACTCTCATAGAGCCCTTCACTATATATATTCCTGGAGCATGGTCAATAAGTCCAAAAACTTTACCCATTTTGCTCAAAAGGATTATTACATGTTGGCCTCCTTTCTAGCCGGACAACAAAGGAATGTGGGGGAGATTATTTTCAATGAGATGAGAAGATTTCGATTTTCTTCATCAAAATCTGGGACTATACCATACCCTCAACTTGTATCCTTCACCCTAATGAAAAACAAGGTATGGTATTTGGAAGGAAATGAGAGGGTGCTTATTTCAAGGTTTGGTAAGACTCAGTTAACCCATATGAGTATTAATCTTCCGGTGAGTCAAACCAAAGCCACATCTCAGAGGGAAGAAGGAATTAGTGACTGAAGCAATCAATCAAGCGGTATCTAGTATGAAGAAGGAATTAGTGACTGAGTATGAGAAACTAGTGGAAAAGATGGAGTCACTGGTCATCAAGTTGGTAGACAAGGCCAATACCAACTTTAACTTGATGTTCAAGACTCAGGATGAGATGTCACAGAGGATAACTGATATGGAGATCTTCTTACGTTCTCACTTTCCCTCTACATCTTCAGAAGTGCCTCCTGAGACCACTGCTGCCTCAACCTCACCTCCTCATCCACAGACACATGTTCTCTTCACCGATCCAGATTCTAATGTTGATATCACCTATGATCGGTCGCCTTTACTACCTCCCTCAACCTCTGTACCACAGCCATCATCTCCACCTGTTGTGCATATTGACCCTTCCACTGCCATGGTACCCTTTGTCCCATCTTCTGATATCACTTTTCCTCAGCCCCCTTCTGATATTGACAAAACGGGGGAGAAGGATGTGTGATGGTTTTTTGAGCTGAGCTAACATGGGATGTATTGGGTGTTTGGGTAGTTTTTATGTAATGGGGTAGGTTTTGATGTTATTATGGTTGTATACGGGGTTTATGGGTAGTTCATGACTTTTATGTTATTATGTTATCAAGTTTATTGTTAATGACTATTTTCATGATTTAAGTTTTTTTTTAAGTATTTGATTGTTTCTGTTATACTATGCTTATCTTGGTTGTTAAGTGTCCAGCGGAAGTATTGCAGGGAAATATGAAATTGAATCTAAACCTTGATATGCATTTGGAAACTCCAAAAATCTTTCATCTTAATCAATTTTTCTTGACTTCCATCACAAAGGTTTTGTCATCATCAAAAAGGGGGAGAATGTTAGATCCCAAGTTTTGATGATAACAAAAGTCAATTGTGTACAAATCATATTTTTATAAGTTTAAGAAATGTTTACAAAGTTACCAAATGCATATAGCAATGTTCTGTGGTGCCTGCTGTCAAAATGAACTGGTGTACTCGAGCATCGAACTCTTCTGTGCTCGAGCAGGTGTGAGTGATAACCAGAAAGTGTTTGCCCGAGAGCATGCTACTATCATTTTTACTGATTCACTCGAGCACTGGAGACAGTACTCGAGCATAACAGCCTTTCTCACTCAAGCACATGCGAGTGAGAGACTGCGAGTGCTTGGCCGAGAGCAAGTCTTGTCATTCTTCCTTAATGTACTCGAGCAGAGAAATCAATACTCGAGCATGAGTGTCCTGTACTCGAGCACTAGCAAGTGAGGGACTGTGAGTGCTTGGCCGAGAGTCATGAAGATCAGAGAAGCACAAGTATGCTCGAGCATAGCTTAATATGTTCGAGTGACACATCAGCACTCGCGAGTGAAAAATCTATCTCTCTCAAATTCTGATGCAAGTGCTGATATTAAGGGTATATTACTTGAGAATATTCTTCTCACTCGAGCAGGAGTATGTGTGCTCGAGTAAGGGCCCACATCACCTGCGAGTGCAAAATCTCACTCTTGCTAAAATGGTATGCGAGTGCTGTCCAGAGAAGAGTCTCCCAGTGTAAAATGCAAGGCCACTCGAGCAGAAGGAGTTGTGCTGGAGTGAGGCCCCACATAACTCGCAAGTGAGAATTTTGTCTCTCTGAAATCCTATACGAGTGCAAGCTCAAAACTGAAGAATAAGGAGTAAAATAGCAATATCACTCGAGTGAGCCCATCCATGCTCGAGTGATACTCTGCCAGATCACCAAATACATCAAGTCTCACAACGTTCAATGCGAATATTATTTAATGTTATTTATTTATCTTATTATTACTTATTATCATTATTTAACATCATTTTGAATGTATTATAAGTGTGATACAGGAGGATGAATGTTTGAAATAAACAGACACGAAGAAAGTTAAACAATGGCAGACAACATTATTACAAGCACGCACGTACCTACCGTATTCAAAGTATTCAAACATGCGCATGTCATTCCACAGTAACAAGCCCCGCTCTTCAACAATCATTACTCAAACGGGCAAAAACTGAACATCTATAAATACATAGATCCTGAGATTATCAAGTACAGCGAAGCACAAGAATTCACAAGCATATACACGAGTTTCTGCTATTCATAATTTTCTCTGTATACATTTTGATCTTCAGTATTCATCTACTTGCTTTGTAAGAGAGTCTTTTTACAATTCAAATTCTATCTTCATTTGATCTCAAGGTATTGGGACCTTGAGAGGGTAGATATCCTTACGAGAGAAGTAGTTGAGAGAATTCCTAGTTAAACCTTCCACTCATAGGACTTATAAGATACAAGCAGTAGAAAACGTTGCTGCTCGTAAGACTTACAGTGGTGTAAGCAGGAAAGAACGCTGCTGCTCATAAGTCTTGTATACATAAGCAAGTGGAAAAGGTCATTGTCGTAAGGGGGAGAGAAATTTCTTAGTGAGAGAATATTTCTGCTCGTAGTCCTTTAAAGGACAATTGTTGTTTTGTGGCGTTCTGAGAGCCCATTGAATCTTGGAAGAATAGTGAAAATCTCAGTAGGTCTTGATCTCTGAGGACTGGACGTAGGCCTGGTTGTTAGGCTGAACCAGTATAACTCTCTATGTTCTAATCTTCTCAACTCTACTCTATCTACTCTATTTTCATATCACCACATCAAGCGAAAAATTTATAATGTCACCCAATTCACCCCCTCTTTGGTGAAGCTTGCCTCTTTCACAAGTAACCTGTGAAGGAAAGACATGGCCACTGGAGTAGCCACTCGAGCAATCAGGTATTTTCATGGTTTGTGATCTATCTTACTCTATTGCTTACCCGAGTACTATCTTATGAAACATGTTGTGTTACCCACTGCCATATTTTTGACAAGTTTACTTGAGGGACCACTGTTGGAAATTGTGCCCTATGGGCCAATCATTATACTTTAAACATTATTATTTTAATGAAATTTCTCCATTCTGTTATCATATTATTTGCATGTTAACTGTGATAATTGTATCCTTGGATAATTCATGAAGATTGTCCTAAAATGTCCCTGGTAGGTTATCTTTACGGGAGCAGAGATGAAACAAGACCAGTATGACTTTGATAAGATATGGAGATATGAATGAAAGCCTTAGGCACTTGTAAGAGTACAAGGTGCTGGACTGACCCATTATGAGAATGCTACATTGATCAAGTCATAAGTTTTTCTTATGTATAACCATATCACAATGCCCTTAGACCTGAAGTCATCATGGATTCCTATATGAGAGTTGCTAAGCTTTGAACCAGTCAAAAGTCACTTTTAACCGAGTGATGATAAAGGTTATGATTGGGCTTGGTGGTTTTTCATGCAGAGGAATATGAATGATTAAGATGGAATTTGTCCATAACATTAGTAGAGAATATTACTGGGCCCCTCGATGAGTGAGTTTGAGAAATGTATGGTTATACTACAATAGAAAGGAGTTTCCATTTCTATTTTCAGGCTACTCAAGAATCAAGAAAGTAATGGTCAGGGTCAAGAGGAAGACATTATACATGCCTTATCCTTGATTGATATATCATGTGACAAAAGGGACGTGACATGGTTGCATGACAGGTTGTATCGTGATAATGATCCTCATATGATTTGGGAAGTCATAATGTCTTGCTAGAGGCCGCTTGCGACTTTTGGGTTAGTATAGTTATTGGCCCACTGCCAACTTCATATAGGCCTACAGGGTCGCACACAAGAATGGCCCAACACGAGATAATGTTTAATTTAAGGTGGACGAATTTTATATTTATATATATATAATATAAAATGCATTAATAATATTATATAGATATATATTTTTGAAATACATATCTTATATATTATATATATGTATATGTATATATATTATATGATATTATTATATTGTATTAGTCTTAAATTTAATTTATTAAGATATATTCAATTGAATAACTAACATGATAGAGATATATTATCTCATATTTAATTTATGAAGATAAATTAAATCTAATGGCTCTTTATTTGGATTAAATAAATAGGTTAAATTAAAACTGTTGGACAGATTTAATTTAAAGTGAATTTATTTAGTTAGCTCATCAAGATAATTAATTGTTGATTAATTTCAAAATTAATGATGATTAATTTTGAAATTTGAATATAGCTATCATAGCTTATAAACTTGATAGAGCAGATATACTCATACCCGCATGAGAATTCCGAGCAGCAAGGGAAACCCTAAACACCTTGGAGGCGCTAGCACACACTCTCAGTTGGAGAGCATTCATGTCGATACCGGTAGAGGGAGCGGACCTAATATGTTGGCTCCTAGAGATCGTGAAAACCCTAAGTTGAAAAAGGTATAAGTTCTTTCTAACCTAATTTAAATGCCATTAATATATCCTCGATTAGGATCGGTAAAATTTTAAAATTCTTCCGCTGTCCCTGCCGATCCTAACAGTGTCATCAGAGCCAGATCAATTGTGCATTTAAATTGAGTTTATGTTCTTATATATGTGATATATATTGGATATATATGTGTGGTTATAAGAAAACATCCGAATATGTTAATAAGAAATGGAATATGTTCAATGTTATTGTGTGTTTCCGGATAGAGCTGTGTATTTTATCCGATCTGGTGAAATTGTTTCGATTACATGTGTTATGTTCTGTTTTCAATTCTGCCACTGGCATCGTGATTTCTATTTTGAATAGGCTTGTATGAAATCAGGTAGGGTACCTGAGATCATAGTTGGCGGTAATCCAATCGAGTCTAAGTTTGGATATCTATTCGGGTAATATGGATCCAAACTATGGGGAAGACAATCTGGATCAGAAGCATTCTGGGCCATTGTTGTTTTTTGAAACTAGGCCGAAATCCCTTAAGAATTGGACTAAACAAATTTTTTGAAAAATTGGGTCTAAAATTTTAAAATATTTCTTTTAAAAGGAAAGTACCCTTTTTTCAAAAGCTCCAGGGGCACTACCCCTTGAAACCCTGCACGGGTGCTGCCCCTTACCCCGCCCGCTAACTGGTTAGCAGGACCGCCATGGATACCTCTGCGTAGCGCAATATAATCTGATCACGACATTTATTGCTTTTCATATTGTATGAATTCTTGTTGTGGTTTATTATTTATACTTGTTTGGGTATGGTGAACAATATGGCTTTAGAATTTTACAAAGGGTTGTAATATTTAAATACGGCCTACATGCCGTGCCTTTCTCTATATACTCTCGATGTACATTCTCTTCTCATCCCACTGCCCTTGAATGTTTAAACAAGGTTTCTCTCAATGTATTTCTTTTCTTATTTAGAGAAGTCCTCTCATTAGCTTGAGAGGATTTTAGGTTAAGTAAGCCATGTTGTGTCACGTTTAAATTATGCTTTTGATAAGATTATTGCATGAATACTTTTACATTTATATGTATTTATCTATATGAGATACGACCACGATTGCATTCATATAAACAAGACTAATTAATTGAGCCTTATAATCAAATCTTAAGTCTTAATGCCATTAATTACTGAATACCTGTCAAAACCTAGATCGCTTAATTACGGAAACCACCAAAGTGGATGCACTTGAGTTATCTTAATGAGACAAGCATGAGTAATGGTGATGCTCATAATATTCATTATTGTTTTGACTTAATTGAGATTAACAAAACGATTTTGAATCTCAAGGCGTTAGATGGGATTAAACATGCCATATCATATGATGATCAAATCCCATAAACATCTAAGAGTTATATGTGATGTAATTAGTACTTGGAGAGTATGGAATCGGTTGAGAGGTTAGCACCAGTGGGAAGGAATCAAATTGTAAAGTTGAATATTGAGATTCCTCTAAAGACACTTCTAGAAGCAAGTCCTAAGAAAAAGAAGATTGACACAGCAACAAGCCAAATGGATGACACACAGTCTTCTGCTCCAGCCAACACATCTTCTCCATCCTTCTTTGGTATCGCAATTCAAACGTTCATGGAAAAAATCCTGAGGAGTTTCCATATTGATATTGTGAATACCAATGTGGAATTGGTAACCCATATGAGTGAGAATATAGGACAACTTGTAGAGAAGATGGATAAGAGGCATGAAGAGTTGCTAGCTGAACAACGTGCCCAGGGTGAGCTTCTGATATCCATTATTGCCAGACTTGATGCTATGACATCTGGATCCTCTACTCCTGGTCCTGCTGGTATTACTGAGCCCATACTTGTCTCTAAACCTTGACCCTCTATACCCACTAAGCATAGACCCTCTAAGAGTAGACCTAGCAATGTGTTATTCTCTATACCTGACCCTGAGATATCCGAGCCTATCCACATCACCACTGATAATCCACCTCAGTCTGTTCAGCCAGAGCCTATACCTACTCCCATTGTATCACCTACACGTACTAAGGAGGTGCTTGAGTCTTCACCGGTTGCTACAGAGGAAGTAGAAATTACTTCTTGGGTTCCTTACCCTTCATTTCCGGTGAATCCTCTAGAGGATCTTCAGACACCACCAGTGAACCTTCCTAACCTTGAACCATTATCTTTAGATCCTTCAAGTTCAAATGGTTCATATAAGTCATTGGCATTTCCTGTCACTCCTATCTCAGCAGTCAAGCCACCTACTCCTCCTCATGATTGATTCCACCCTTCTGATAAAGACAAAATGGGGGAGAAGAGCTTGAGTGATTTTGTTATAAATGGCTGAGTTGATGAATTGGGATTCTGAGTTGATTGGGATTTGGGTGTATGGGGTTTTAGGGTGCTTTTTGCTTTTGAACGTTTTTTTAAGTTTTACTCTAAGTTTGATTATGTATTGAATTCTTTATTATGCAATTTGTTTCTTTATGACATTTCATTGAAATTATATTGCATTTTGGGACTAATGTGTTTTTGATTGTGTATGCAAGGTAAACAAGTAAATATAAGAACAAAAACTTTGAAAAGATCTTTAATAAGCTATGTCAAAAAGATTTTTCAAGTTTAAATTGAACAAAAGATTTCATATGAAAAGTATTTGAGAAGTATATGTTTGAAAATTTAATTTCAAAAACTTTGTTCAAAATCACCAAGTTTTGTCTTTATCAAAAAGGGGGAGAATGTTAAATCCCATATGTTTTGATGATAAAGATTGGATCAATGATATAAAAGGATTTGATGACAAACAAATGAATTTGAACAAAGTGGCAAAGCATTACTTGAAGTAAGCACTGGAGTAAAAAAAATTTTGTGAAGCCTTACTTGAGTAGCTACTCGAGTAAGGGAAGCCATTACTTGAGTAACCACTCGAGTAATCACAGAGAATTTCATCCAGAGAGGCACTGCCAAAATTTGGAGGATAATGCTCAAGGGACCACTCGAGTAATCTGCAAAGTTATATAGACTATTACTCGAGTAGCCACTCGAGTAACATAATTTATAAAGGCATCACTAGAGTAACTACTCAAGTAACCAAGGTAAAAATCTTCTAATAGCTCTTGGCCAAGAAATGCAACAATTTACTTGAGTAGCCACTCGAGTAACCATGTGAGAAAAAGGCATTACTCGAGGGAGCACTCTAGTAATCTACTGAGTTATTTGATCAATTACTCGAGGGATCACTCGAGTAACCAGGTAAGCAAACCCTCGGCCAAGATTTGAATGACATTACTCAAGGGAATAATCAAGTAATCTGAAAACTTATTTAAACTCTACTGGAGGGAGCACTCGGGTAACTTCTGAAGAAAACATATGGCCACTCAAGTAACCAGATTACCAGAGTCAACACTTGAGTAACCTATGAAGGAAAGACATGGCCACTCGAGTAGCCACTCGAGTAATCATTTATTTTCATGATTTGTTATTTATCTCACCCCATGGCTTACCCAAGTAATATCTTATGAAATATGTTGAGTTACCCACTGCCATATTTTTGACAGGTTTACTCGAGAGACTACTCGAGTAACAGACATGATCACTTGAGTAGCCACTCGAGTAAGGTAGTCCAGAAATTATGCTTTTCTTCGAATGTTTATTAAATTGTTTTTTATATGATTAACTCTTCATTGCACTAGTATTCTAAGTACATTTGTAGATAAACAATTAAAAATCATGCCAGAAGTGAAAAGTCAAATAAAAGTTCGAACGTTCACCAACCGTAAACGGATAGTTTTCTAATTTGAAGAATAGTCAACCATTGCTGCGCGACTCTAACGGACATGTTTCAATTGCTTCCAACGGACATTACAAATCATCTATATATAGAGAGCATTCAAGGAAAAGAAAACACTGATCAATTGAGAATACACTGATCAACACACTCTTAGTGCTTTGTTTTTCTTATACTCATTCATTATACTTTAGTGATTATATATTTGTTCTGTGAGAGAGTTTTTCATTACAAACTCAATATTTGTTATAGAGATAACTTAAGGTTGTTAAACCTTGAGTTGGGTATTTGATTACAACGTGTAAAGGGGAGCGAGTGTCTAGGTTAAGGGACTTGCTGTGTACTGAGGTGCCAAGAACCCACTGAATCTTACAAAATATAGTGAAACTCTCAGAGATGCTCTGAGGACTGGACGTAGGTCAAAGTGGTTGTGGTTAAACTAGTATAACTCCTGGTGTACACTTAAGTGATATTTCTCTTTGCTCTCAACTACTTTAAATGTTTAGTTAATTTATTTATGCACAACAAAATTTTTGGTATCACCCAATTCACCCCATTCTTAGGTGAAACGCTTGTACTAACACCATTGATATAAAGTTTGGGTCATTCTGAGTTTTGTGGACGAAGTTATGGTCATTGGAAAATGAGCCAGAGGATAGGTCTGTGGTTGGCCGCAGTCCAAAAGGCTGGCCACGACCTAAAACTTTCTGAGCTGCTTCTAGCCGCAACCCAAGAGATGTAATATCCTAAATTGTAATTAAGGGCTAATAACCTCAAAGTGATGTTAATTAAGCATTTTTCATGTATGTGATGTAAAATATGTTTGTTGATGGTTTAGTAGGCATTGTGATAATTAGGGGTAAAACGGTAAATTTACCTACCAGTTGGTCAATTACCGAAGAGGAGACTCATTGGTAACTTAAAGATCAACGATTGGGATTAAAAGTCAAAGGAATCAATGGTTAGAATTTAACCATGGGGTGGAATTCTATGTAAATGAAAACATGTGAAATCAAAGGGGAGGAACAAGATTGTGCCAAGTGTCATCATGAGCACCCTTGGATTAAAGTTAATATTTCAAACTCATTTTTTCTCTTCCATCTCTCCTTTTAGTCGGTTGTTGTATGGGAAAAAGAAAAGAATGTGATCATCAATATCAATATCTCATCTCTCTCCTCATTCTACATTTCCAGCGAGCTTGAACAAGAAAGAGAATGGAAGGGTTTGAAATCTAGGTAGGTAAATGACTTCACATGCTTAAACACTCTTTATTAACATTGTTTAAGAAGTTGAGAGCTTGACTTCTATGTTTTCAGAATTTTTAAAAGTGGTGATTTGGTGTTTGCTCAAATATGAAAGTTGGAGAAACAAAGATTTGATCTTACCAAGGTAAAGAGGTAATGATTTGATGTATTTTGATGGTTGTGTTTTGAATGTTGGTTAAGTTTTGTAAATTCTGGAATTTTGCCTTGAATATTGGTATTTAATGAAAGTGGGGATTCAAGGGAGAGTGATTGTTCAATTCTTAGTTTGTGATATTTTGAGTTGGTTGGGATTGATTTAGAAGTAAGAAATCAAAGTGTTAATAATTGAGTTGTTGAGTGGAATGTGGATATTTAAGGACAAATTGTATTTGGGGTGTGATTTTGGATATTTTGAGGTTACCAATAGGTTCTTTATGTAATTTTAGGTGAGAATGAGCTTTAGTGCAAGTGTAGAATCTATTGAGATGAGCTTTAGTAGATTTCTATTTTCTTTGGTTTCTCAGTGGTGTTTTCGAGTGGAAGGGTGAGAGTACACTTCCTAACTTACAAGTGAGATATGATCCCACTCGAGTGAGCATGGGTATGCTCGTGTGAGGGAGTAAGTTTAAGACCTGGGAGTTTTTGGTTACTCTCGGGTAGTTACTCATTGTGCACCACTTTTTGGTTATCGAGTGTATTTGAGGTCATCGCTCAAGCACAGCTTCTTGTGCTCGAGTGAGTGTGAGAGATATTTTAAGTTTTTCTCTCGGGCAAGCACTTCCTCTATCTCACTCGCTGGGACTCAAACACGGGTGAGGGCAACACTTGAGTGAGAGCTCTTTCACTCGAGTGTTGCAGCCCAAAGATTAGTGTTCTTTATCTGAAAAAGGTACCATCAGGGTAGTTTCTCCCAACCCTTTTGGGTATATGTCTAAGCCTCTAATAGCCACCTAAAGAGTATAAATGATAAGCAACTTAAAGTACTATAGAATTAAGAACTTGGAAAAGAGATTGATAGGTTATCCCTGATTTGGTTTTTAGGATTTGACATCTGCCGTCCTCGTGAGCCCATAGTGCCAGCGAATGTCAGGAAGGAACAAGGTAGTGACTCTTTCCCTCATCGGCTGTGACGGTGGGAGGATCATACCTTTAGGGCGGTGAAATCCAGGGGATGAGACTATTTGAAAGCTGAAAGGCTATTTGTGAGTCTATTACCTGCAGCCCATTAGTGGTGATGGTGGGAGGATCGTACCTTCGGGGCAGTGGAATCCAGGGAATGAGACTATGTGATTATGTGCATATGCAGCCTGTGTATTGTTTATTATGCCGTGATGTTGCTTGATGATTTGCTTACATACTATATGATTACATGTTGTATGAGTGAATTGTTACTACTGGGATTCTTTTGAATCTCATTCTTTCCTTTGACTAACATTTTGGACAGGGCAAGTGGCTCTAAGGAAAAGTGATCAACCTGGAGTGGTTAGAAACTTATAAGGACATTTGTTTTTGGATATGTTGGTTAATCATACTGGACAGGGATTTGCAAATTATTTTTGGGTTGTAATTATTAGTTGAATATAGTTGTGTAATCCCCTATATGGGAATTATAAACCTTTTAGTGAATAAGTAGAACCCAGGGGTTTCCGGGATTTTTGTTATATACTCTAATATGTATGAATGTAAATGAACTGTACAGGTGATTATATTTGATATTTAAACTTGAGACCGGGAAAGGAAAGAAGGTTTCAAAATGTTGTGAAAACCCTAGCTTAGGGAGGGTGTTTAAAATGAGTTTCAAGCTATCCGTCAGTCTCTAATCCATTTTATTATATGTTATCGAATCTTAATTACGCTAACTAAGGCAGGGGGTTACATTTTGGTATCAGAGCATTAGTTCCTGGCAAGGGTAGAGTTACTAGGATAGCTCCTTTAGTATTGGCTATAGTGGTAGAATATGAACTTTACTGATTTGTTTTGTATACACTTATGTGCTCTATGTTGTGAATATATGTGCATACTATCTTTGTTATATTAATGGGGTAAGTTATTTGTAGAATGAAGAAAACTAGAGGACGCCCCAACGTTCTGCATGTAGACCCTGAGGTGGAGGCAGTCAATGATAATCCACCAGATCCAATGCAAGAATTAATGGGTCTGATAAAAGATCAGAGAGACATGATCACTGAGCTAAGAGAATAGCTCATAATAGAGAGAGGGAAGAATAAAAAAGACCAGGGTCAGTCCACACAGGCGGAAACCCAGAAGGAGACTCATAGAGAAGAAACTGCAGAAGGGTCAGCATGGCCACTCGAGTCACCTCCTCATGCTGGACCAAAGCAGGAATCATATGGGGTTCCAATTAAAGAGGAAAGAGATATGCAATTATGGGTCTCAAGATTCTGCAAGCACCTGTGATATATCCCAATTTTATCATAATATTTAATATCATATTTAGAGATTTTATCATTAATTTTTGGGTTAAATAACATTTATTATGATTAAATTGAATTAAAGATGATTGTGTGAAAATAAATGTTAAAAGCATATATTTGTTATAGTTTTGTAATTACTTTTTAAAATTTGAATTTTGAATGAAGATATTACAAGATATTGACTTGAATTGTAGGTCGCATTGGAAAAGTAGGAGCTGAGGGACTAAAAAGTAAAGATGTACAAAGACTGAAACAGAAAATAAGATTCTACGTGTGGCTACAAGGCAATTCTGACAGGAAAAAGGGTTCTTTTCTGTAATATTAGTTGTAACTTACAGGAGGGAAAATATCAAAAACAATTACAAAAAAGTACCCCGAATTACAAAAAATTCCAGTTGGGTCCCAAAATCCGAAGATCACCGCCGGATTGATTCACTTGGCTATCAGAGAATATTACAGAATAGAACCCTGAATTTCCAAAACTCCATTTTGGTCACAAAATCCGAAAACCAGCGTTCTTCACCTCTGAAACTGATTTTTTTCCAGATTCTTATACAGAATTTTGTGAAAAATCTTATCTAAATATAATCTTGGAAGATTTTATCCCAACTTTAAGAGGATTTGACCTAGATTTCAACAAGGCAAAAGAAATTAATAAAAAGGATTGGAATCATCTGCGGACACGCACCAGAACACAGACAGGACGCACCAGAACTCAGCACAGGACGCACAGACGAGAAGCAGAATGCAGGGAAGACGCGAGAAAGGGAGAGAAGAGACGCCATCACCAAGCTTCACCAACACCTTCAACTTCTTCTGTTGGAAATTGTGCCCTAAGGGCCAATCATTGTACTTTGAACATTATTATTTTAATGTAATTTCTCCATTCTGTTATCATATTATTTGCATCTTAACTGTGATAATTGTATCCTTGGATAATTCATAAAGATTGTCCAAAAATGTCCCTGGTGGGTCATCTATGCGGGAGTAGAGATGAAACAAGACCAGTATGACTTTGATAAGATATGGAGATACGAATCAAAGTCTTAGGCACTTGTAAGAGTACAAGGTATTGGACCGACCCACTATGAGAAAGCTACATGGATCAAGTCATAAGCTTTTCTCATGTATAACCACGTCACAATGCCCTTAGGCTGGAGGTCATCATGGATTCCTACATGAGAGTTGCTAAGCTTTGAACTAGTCAAAAGTCACTTTTGACCGGGTGATGATAAAGGCTACGATTGGGCTTAGTGGTTTTTCATGTAGAGGAATATGAACGATCAAGATGGAATTTGTCCCTCACATTAGTAGAGAGATATTACTGGGCCCCCGATGAGTGATTCTGAGAAATGTATGGCCATACTATGATGAAAGGAGTTTCTGTGCCTGTTATCAGGCTACTCAGGAATCAAGAAAGTAATGGTCAGGAACAAGAGGATGACATTATCCATGCCTTATCCTTGATCGATATATCATGTGACAAAAGGGACGTGACATGGTTGTATGACAGGTTGCATCGTGATAACGATCCTCATATGAATTGGGTAGTCATAATGTCTTGCTAGAGGCCGCTTGCGACTTTTGGGTTAGTATAGTTATTGGCCCACTGCCAACTTCATATGGGGCTACAGGGTTGCACACAAGAATGGCCCAACACGAGATAATGTTTAATTTAGGGTGGATAAATTTTATATGTATATATAATATAAAATTCATTAATAATATTATATAGATATATATATTTTCGAAATATATATCTATGTATATATATTATATGATATTATTATATTTAATAATATTATATAGATATATATATTTTCGAAATATATATCTTATATATATGTGTGTATATATATTATAAGATATTATTATATTGTGTTATTTTTAAATTTCATTTATTAAGATATATTAAATTTAATAACTAACATGATAGAGATATAGTATCTCAGATTTAATTTATGAAGATAAATTAAATCTAATAGCTCTTTATTTGGATTAAATAAATAGGTTAAATTAAAAATATTGGACAGATTTAATTTAAACTGAATTTATTTAATTAGGTCATCAAGATAATTAATTGTTAATTAATTTCAAAATTAATGATGATTAATTTTCAAATTTGAAAATAGCCCTCATAGGTTATAAACTTGATAGAGCAGATATATTCATACGTATAGGAGAATTGAGAGCAGCAAGAAAAGCCCTATGAGACATTAGAGACGCTAGCACGCAGTCTCGGTTGGAGAGCATTCGTGTGGATACCGGTAGAGGGAGCGAACCTGATGTGTTGGCTCCTAGAGATCATGAAAACTCTGAATCATCAAAAGGTATGAATCCCTCCAACTTGGTTTAAAATCCATTGATAGATCCTCGATTAGGATCGGTGAAAACTTTTAAAATTTTTCCGCTGTGCCTACCGATCCTAACATTTTCTCCTTCTATTATATCAATTTAATAGATTCTTGGTGCTTTCAAAAAGTTGCAGCTGTGATGAATTTCATGATAAGAGGCTAAATCCTTTTATGCTTCTTGGAGATGGAAGATTGGTTTGAGCTCCAGAGATACATTCAGGGGAGTTATTTGTTTTAATCTTTCTATTTAATTATGTAACGAATTTCCTGAGTTAGGATTTTATGTTATATGGTTAATTTACTGAGATTGCGAGTTGTTTATCTTAGAGTGATTGAACAATTGTGATTTAGATTGGTTTATGTGGTTTGAGATTTAAATTTTTATATTTCCTTTTGGTTTAATGTGGTTGTCTATTGTTTCATAGTTTGAATGAGTATTATGACTGCTTAAATCTTGTTTGGATATCTCAGTTGAGTGTTCATTGTATAGGGGAACAAGTTGCATGAATCCAATCCTAAATTGCATACTAAGTGGTATTTAATAGTGTATTAAGAGGTAATTATCTAGCTAGAGTTCTAAGGGTAATCATCAATTAATATACTAGACTTAACGAGTTGTTAAGGTTTAATTTTTGACTTAGTGAGTGGTTTAACTCCCAATTCAATTTGAGCAATGATAACCTATATTCCATTTTTCCAAGAAGCATTCATCATCAATTTGTTTAAATCACAATTTCATCAATTATTTCAACAATTTCTCAAAAACCCAAAAAATAGTAGTCTAGGTTATTTTCACTATTAAAAAGAAAAAAAATCAATTTAAAACCCATCTAAATATTTTTTGTCACTTAGTTTAGATTATGAATTAAATAAAAGGCTCCTTAAGAGAATACGACCAAAGTTGTGCCCTTCACTGCATAATTTGGTTTATTTTGATTTAACCTGAGGTGACTAAAGGCTTTAAATCAACCTGCCTCTGGCGTTCAGAGGGAGGTTTGATCCCCAAGCAGCCGAAGAATGGTTGAACATGCTGAAAAAGATATTTGAGGTCTTTGGGTGCCCGGATGAGGTGAAGCCACGCCTAGCAGTTTACAGCCTTGAGGGGATGCAGATCGTTGGTGGCAAAACATTGCCTTTACATTGAAAAGCAAAAATATACCGTTGACTTGGTAATTGTTTCAACAAGAATTCAATTAGGAATACTTTCCTAAATCGGTGCGACTTGAGAAGGAAACGGAATTTTTGAATATTAAACAAAGGGACACAGAGACCTTTGATGACTATTTGTCCCGTTTCATCTGTCTGTCTCGGTATTCTTCTTATCTTCAGAATATGGATAATGAAGAGTTGTGTACGGACATGCTTATTCGTGGTCTGCGACGAGAGCTGAGGAAGAGGTTAGCCACACACTTGTTCACCAACTTTAACAAGGCGGTGGAAGAGTGTAGAATCATAGAAAATAATTTAAGAGAATTGTATCCTGTCAAAGCTACTGACCACCGCAGTGAACCCAATAAGGGCAATACCTCCCAGAAGCGGAAAGGCCAGGGATCCTCTTCTTCCCAGGGTACTGGTAAGAAGCCCTATCATCCCAGAGATCGTGAGTCTCAAAAATCTTACACAGAGTGGGTATGTCCCTATTGTAATAAACCGCACTATGGTAGAAATTATCGGGGTGAGATGATTTGTTTCAACTGTAAGCAACCAGGGCATCTTTCTAGAGAATGTCGGCGGCCATAGGCAGAGAAGAGGATGAGAACTCAGGGCCGAGTGTTCGCTATGCCTCATGAGGAAGCTCGAAAATCTCCTGACATGACACAAGGTAAAGTCCTTTTAAATGGTAACTAGCTATAAGTGTTATTTGATTCGGGTGCAAGTCACTCTTTCATTGCTTATGATTGCTGAGGCGTTTGGGTATGCATGTATATAAGTTGCCATTCGATCAGTTGTGTCGACGCCAATGAGTGTCAAGGCTGTTACTACTGAAGCCTGTCTAAATTGTGTCATAGCTGTGGAAGGACTTGAGTCCATTGTTGATCTTATTTGTCTGCCACTAAATCAATTAGAAGTTATTCTAGGTTTTGATTGGTTAATGGCAAATAATGTATTGCTTGATTGTAGGAAGAAAAGGATCATATATCCTGTGCCTCAAAGGGGTCAAAATGTGAATGAAGTGAATAGTAGCTTGAATTTCCTTTCAACAGCTAAGGATGAGAAATGTCTAGAAAAAGGTTGCCAGGATTATATGGTATTCTTCTCACCACAAGGAAAGACTAGATAAACTCTGTACAATATACCCGTGGTAAATGAATTCCCTGAGGTATTTCCTGATGATCTGAGCGGATTGCCTCGCGAAAGGGAAGTTCAGTTCCCAATCGACATTGTGCATGGAGCTGGTTCTATATATAAGGCCCCATATCGTATGGCCCCAAATGAAATGACAGAGTTAAAGAAATAAATAGAATATTTTCTTGAAAAAGGGTTTATTAGACCCAGTGTGTCACCTTAGGGAGCTCCAGTGTTGTATGTTAAGAAGAAAGATGGGAGCCTTCGATTGTGTATTGATTACAGAGAACTAAATAAAGTTACTATCAAGAACAAGTACCCTCTCCCAAGAATCGATGATCTTTTAGATCAACTATCTGGTTTGTTTGTGTTTTTGAAGATTGATCTAAGGTCGGGGTATCACCAGCTGCGAGTAAAGGCAGAAGATGTTCCAAAGACTGCTTTTCAGACCAGATATGGTTACTATGAGTTCTTGGTAATGCCATTTGGGCTAACCAATACACTTGCAGTATTCATGGATTACATGAACCATATCTTTTGAAAATATCTGGATCAGTTTGTTGTTGTGTTTATCGATGATATTATGATATATTCCAAAAGTAAGGAAGAACATGAGCATCATCTAAGAATCGTATTGAATACATTGCGTGAAAAGCAGCTCTATGCCAAGTTGAGTAAGTGTGAGTTTTGGCTATTAAAAGTAAAATTCTTAGGCCATGTTATCTCGCAAGAAAGGGTCTCTGTGGATCCCAGTAAGGTGGAAGCAGTACTGGACTGGAAGAGGCCAGAAACTGTTGCTGAGGTACGCAGTTTTTTGGGTCTTGCTGGTTACTACCGGAGATTCATCCAGAACTTCTCTCGTATTGCTTTGCCAATGACCAAGCTTATGAGGAATGATAAGTTGTTTATGTGGGATGAAAAATGTGAAAATTGCTTTGTGGAGTTGAAAGAGAGGTTGACTATGGCACCTGTGTTGATTATACCTGATCCCAGCTTAACTTATGTTGTGTATAGTGATGCAAGTAAGTAGGGATTAGGGTGTGTCCTTATGCAGCAGGGACATGTAGTAGCTTATGCCTCTCGACAGGTCAAACCTTATGAAATGAACTATCCCACCCATCATCTGGAGCTTGCGGCAATTGTATTTGCTTTGAAAATTTAGTGACATTATTTGTATGGGGTGACGGTAGAACTGTACTGCAACCACAAGAGTCTCAAGTAATTGTATGACTAGAAAGAGTTGAACATGAGACAGCGTCGCTAGATGGAGTTGCTTAAGGACTACAACCTGGAAATTAAATATCATCTAGGTAAGGCAAATGTAGTCGCTGATGTTCTTAGTCGAAAGATTGTGCTTGTGGCAGCTATAATGATTCAAGAGGGGAAAATGATTGAAGATTTTCGTGATTTGAATTTGACAAACCAGATCATCTGTTCCAATCATACTATTTCTCAAGAGGAAAGTGATTTGAGAGTTGAGATTGAAAAGGCTTAGAGGCAAGATGATTGGATACAGTGCAATACAGTTTGGATTGAACGGGGAGAAGCTCCGAGCTATGACCAATAGCCTAGTGGATTGGTTTGCTATCAGAAGAGAATATGTGTTCCACTAAAGGCGGAGTTGAGGCAGAAGATTCTGGATGAGGCCCACAAGAGCTGATATACTCTTCATCCTGGTATGACCAAAATGTACCATAATATGAAATCTATGAATTGGAGGCCGGGTTTGAAGAGTGATATAACCAAATATGTAGCAAGGTGTCTCACTTGCCAGAAGGTAAAGATCGAGCATCAGAGACCGCCTGGTTTACTTCAGAGTCCTGAGATTCTGGAATGGAAATGGGAAAGTGTGACCATGGACCTTGTAGTGGGATTACCCAGGATTAGAAACTATAACGCGATCTGGGTTATTGTGGATCGGCTAACAGAGTCAGTACACTTCATACCGATCAATACTAGTTACTCTCCGGACAAGCTAGCAGAGATTTATATTTGTGATATTATGAAGCTTTATGGTACACCGAAGAATATTATTTCTGACTGAGATCCCAAATTCACTTCAAGATTCTGAAGAGCGTTGTATAAGGTACTGGGTACTCAATTAAGGTTCAGTACAGCTTATCATCCTCAAACGGATGGACAGTCAGAGAGGACAATCCAGACGTTGGAAGACATGTTGCGGGCATGTGTTCTTGACTTTAAAGGAAGTTGGGATCATTTTCTTCCACTTGCTGAGTTCGCTTACAGTAATAGCTATCATTCGAGCATCCAGATGGCTCCATATGAAGCGTTGTACGGAAGGAGGTACCAATCATGTTTATGCTGGAATAAGTTATCAGCAAGGAAGCTTTATGAACCGGATCTTGTTTATCAAACCTCAGCACATATTTGGATTATTTGAAAGAGGTTGCTTGTAACGCAGAGTCGATAGAAAAGCTATGCTGACAAGAGAAGATGACCTCTAGAATTTGAAGTTGTCGACCATGTGTTTCTAAGGGTATCTCCTGTCACCGATGTTGGACGAGCAATCAAGTGAAAGAAGTTAAGCCCGAGATATATAGGTCCTTTTGAGATTCTTGCAAGAATTAGGCTTGTTGCCTATCGAGTAGCTCTACCCCCAAACTTGAGCAAACTCTATGATGTATTTTATGTTTCTCAACTGAAGAAATACCAACCGGATCAATCTCACATAGTTGAGTACGAAGAAGTCAAGGTACTAGACAACTTTACCTATACGGTAGAGCAAGAGCAGATTATTGATCGAGAGGAACGACGGCTCAGACACCGAAGCATTCCGTATGTAAAGGTGATCTGGAAGGGAATGACTCAGAGAGAGGCAACTTGGGAAGCCGAAGAAGATATGAGAAGACGGTATCCAGAGTTTATGGCTCAAGTTGTGTAGCAATTTTGAGGATGAAATTTAATTTTCGAGGGGAGAATTGTAATATCCTAAATTTTAATTAAGGGCTAATAACATCAAAGTGATGTTAATTAAGCATTTTTTATGTATGTGATGTAAAATATGTTTGTTGATGGTTTAATAGGCATTGTCATAATCAAGGGCAAAACGGTAAATTTACCTACCAGTTTGTCAGTTACCGAAGAGGAGAGTCATTGATAACTTGAAGATCAACGATTGAGATTAAAAGTCAAAGGAATCAATCGTTAGGATTTAACCATGGGGTGAATCCTATGTAAATGAAAACATGTGAAATCAAAGGGGAGGAACAAGATTGTGCCAAGTGTCATCATGAGCACCCTTGGATTAAAGTTAATATTTCAAACTCATTTTTTCTCTTTCATCTTTCTTCTTAGTCGGTTGTTGTATGGGAAAAAGAAAAGAATGTGATCATCAATATCAATATCTCATCTCTCTCCTCATTCTCCATTTCCGGCGAGCTTGGACAAGAAAGAGAAAGGAAGGGTTTGAAATCTAGGTAGGTAAATGACTTCACATGCTCAAACACTCTTCATTAACATTGTTTAAGAAGTTGAGAGCTTGACTTCTATGTTTTCAGAATTTTTAAAAGTGGTGATTTGGTGTTTGCTCAAATATGAAAGTTGGAGAAACAAAGATTTGATCTTGCCAAGGGAAAGAGGTAATGATTTGATGTATTTTGATGGTTGTGTTTTGAATGTAGGTTAAGTTTTGTAAATTCTGGAATTTTGCCTTGAATATTGGTATTAAATGAAAGTGGGGATTCGAGGGAGAGTCACTGTTCAATTGGTAGCTTGTGATATTTTGAGTTGGTTGGGATTGATTTAGAAGTAAGAAATGAAAGTGTTAATGATTGAGTTGTTGAGTGGAATGTGGATATTTAAGGACAAATTGTATTTAGGGTGTGATTTTGGATATTTTGAGGTAACCAATAAGTTCTTTATGGAATTTTAGGTGAGAATGAGCTTTGGTGCAAGTGTAGAATCTATTGAGATCAGTTTACGTCACTTTGAAAAACCACACCAGTTGCTGCGTTTCTGGCTTCTGATGCATATCACTCGAGTGAGGGATGAGCTCACTTGAGTGCATCAGTAGATTTCTGTTTTCTTTGGTTTCTCAGTGGTGTTTTCGAGTAGAAGGGTGTAAGTACACTTCCTGACTTGCGAGTGAGATATGATACCACTCGAGTGATCATGGGTATGCTCGAGTGAGGGAGTAAGTTTAAAACCTGGAGTTTATGGTTACTCTCAGGTAGTCACTCGTTGTGCCTATGCAGCCTACGTGTTATGTATTATGCCGTGATGTTGCTTGATGATTTGCTTACAAACTATGTGATTACATGATGTATGAGTGAATTGTTACTATTGGGATTCTTTTGAATCTCATTCTTTCCTTTGACTAACATTTTAGATAGGGCAAGTGGCTCTAAGGAAAGGCGATCAACCCGGAGCGGTTAGAACCTTGTAGGGACATTTGTTTTTGGATATGTTGGTTAATCATACTGGACATGGATTTTGTAAATTATTTTTGGGCTGTAATTATTAGTTGAATATAGTTGTGTAATCCCCTATATGGGAATTATAAACCTTTTAGTGAATAAGTGTAACCCGGGGGTTACCGGGATTTTTGTCATATACTGTGATATGTATGAATGTAAATGAACTACACAAGTGATTACATTTGATATTTAAACTTGAGACTGGGAAAGGAAAGAAGGCTTCAAAGCGTTGTGAAAACCCTACCTTAGGGAGGGTGTATAAAATGAGTTTCAAGCTATCCGTCGGTCTTTAATCCATTTTATTATATGTTTTTGAATCTTAATTATGCTAACTAAGGCAGAGGATTACAAGAGAGGCTGGCACGACCTAAATGTTTCTGACCAATCTCTGGTAACGTCATAGAAGCGCTAACCACGACCTATAAGTTTCTGACCATCTGTTGGCCGCGGCCCAAGGTGGGGCTGGCCATGGCCAACCTTTGAAAAATGATGTTTTGAGGTTTTCAAAGATAGTCTTTGCTTAAGTTTTGCCTAACCCTTAAGGCATGCATTTAGGCTTTGAGTAGCTATCTAAAGGGTATGAATGATAACCAACTTTAAGTGTTATTGGAATAGTGAATAACCCTATATCCTTGATTTGGTTTAGAGGGTTTGATATTCACCCTGATCGTGAGTAGCTGGTACTGGAGCATACATGGAAAGAACAAGGGTAGGGAACTTACCTCTCTTACATGTATTTGATATTTGTATTGGTGTATTGATGTATCTTATTGCTTTACTTGATTATATGAAACATATATGATTGATTGAGGCTCTGTTTTTGGTTATGCTATGGCCATAAGTTTGTTATTTGAAACATTGAGCATGCAGATATGTCATTGTGTGAGCATGAGTTTTCTAATGCAAGCATGTCATCCTTTAAACACTTATCTTGCATGCATATTGGTATTGTTTTCCTATTGAGATTCTCCTTAATGTCACCTTCCCCTACCAATAATTTAGATAGGACAGGTGGCTCAAGGAGGGAGCAAGCAACCAAGGGCGGTGTGGACTCCCTAGGGATATTTGATTTGGTAGTTGGTTATCACTGTAGTTGGGATAACTGTATGTTTTATTGTGGATGTATAGGTGTTTTTGTATTTGTAAGGTATTGTGTAATTTGTATTCATATCTGGATTTGAGACGTATATTGTGAAATGAAGTATGGTGTGATCCCCTGTTTGGGAAATTGAAATTGGTGAATGTGCCCTATAAATCCTTAGTAAAGGTATGAACCCGGGATAGCCAGGATTATTATGTTGTGCACTCTGATATATTATGAATGTGATTTATCTTTGCAAAGTAATTGTATTCGAAATGTGAATATGAGACCAGGTAAATTGGATTTCAAAAGGCATTTCAGGAAGATGAGATTGTAAATGAGTTTTGATTATTATTGGTCTCTATTTTATTATAATTACGTATTTTGAATCATAAATACGGAGGGGGTTAGAGTAGATATCTTTGATTTGTATTCTATTTTAACTCCAACTTCTCCTATACTATCAATATTTCCCTATTGATTTCCACCAAACTAGACTCTGCCTCCTTCTTTTAGAATTATGGAAGTAAATCTCTTTCTATCACCAGTCATGTGTCGTGAGCATCCACTATATATGTACCATTTGCTTCCTTTGGATGCTTTGAGTCACACCTCATCTTCCTCTTATTCTTCTTGAACTATGCGGCAGATGTTGGCTACATCTTCATCATCACTTTCTTCTTCATTAAAAGAATTGTCTTCCTAGATCGCTAAGACAAAAGCTTTCTTCTTGACAAATTTGTTCTTTAAATATCCAGAACATTCAGATTTGATGTGTCTAGGCTTCTCGCATTCATAGCAGATGATATGCTCTTTTGTTTTGCTACTAGTTCCCCCTTTGTTGATGTTTTTAAAACCTTGACCCTTTTTTAAAAACTTCTTGAATCTTTCCACGATCATTCCCATTTCATCATCTTTAATTTCTTCTTCTATTTTCAGCTACGTTTCCTCTTGATGACATTTAATGCTACTCCTTTCTTCTTCTTGTCAGCAATTTCCTCCAATTCATGCATGCACTTTAGCTTGCTTTCATATTCTGATAAGCTACCAAATAGAGAAGCCATTGATCACATAGATTCATCCTTGGCTTCTTTTATTGCTATGACTTTTGCCTCCCATTCTTTAGAAATAATTTTTAGTATCTTTTTAACTTGGGTGTACAGATAATATAACTTCCCAAGAGCTCCAAGTTGATTTACAAGGTGAGTGTACCTGAGTTCAAAATCAACTATCAATTCTTCAGATTTCATATGGAGCAAATCATACTCAGTAACAAGAGTATTGATTTGGTTTTCTTTGATACCCGAGGTTCCTTCGTATGCTATTTCCAATTCTTGCCACATTTCCTTAGCAAGTGGAAGTGTACAAATCCTGAAGTATTCCTTCTGACTCAGAGCACTTTGAATTATTAGGATTTCTTTGCCATTGAGAGTCACGAGCTTTTTATCATTATCATAACATTTATCAAGTGTAACTGCTTACCCTTCTATAGTCTTTACAAGAGCGTAATTCCCATTTTTAATGACCTTCCAGGGTCCATATTCTGTTGCCATAATGAACACTCTGAATTTAGCTTTCCAGAATGAAAAGTATTCTCTATTAAAAACTGGAGGTCTGGTGATTGAGGCTTCATTTGGGAGTATGCCTTCACCCATGCTTGTCATAGAATCCTTCTTATGTAGTTATACCTATTAAAGAAAACCTTGTTCCGATACCAAATGTTAGTACAAGTGTTTCACACAAGATGGGGTGAATTGGGTGATAATAAAATTTTTAAAAACATTAAAAATAATGGAAACCTAAAGAAATTAAAACAAGGTCAAAAGTTAGAGAGATTTCACCAAAGTGTATACTAGGGATTGTACTGGTTCAGTCTCAACTATTCTAGCCTACGTCCGGTCCTTGGATTCCCTTTGAGCTTTTCACTATCACTTCCAAGATTCACTATGTTCTTTGCAGCGCAGTTCAAAACAAGTTCCTACTCCAAACACTTACTGCCCCTTACATAACGTAATATGATACGCAACTTAAGGTCCCGCCACCTTAAGTTATCTCTCAATCAAGTATATTAAGTTTACAATAATTCTCTCACAAAGAGCGGATAACATAATCACTGAAGTACAATAATACAAAATGATAATGAAAACAGAGCCCTTATGCAAAATGAATATTCATAGTTCAGCAGTTGCTCCATTTGAATGCGCTCATATTTATAGATGAGCTGAATTTAATAACTGTTGTGAGCATTTTGTTTGTCTGTTACTCACTAAATGCTTCTCTAGGCATTCTTTATGTTATTTGGATATAGTCGTTATAGCAAAGAGAATCTGTTGGTTGAAGTTTGGCTTAGCATTTAATGCTTCTGACACAATATCTACTTTTCTTGGAATTCTAATATTTGATGAATAAATTTCCTTAAACTTGCTTAAACAGATGTTAATCATGAAAGAGAATAATAATAAGCAAAATTATTAGTTATAACAAAAGTCCCAATGATTTCACATATTTTGGTTTCATGCTCTATTTTCTGGAAATATAAGTTATTCAAATACTCTTCTTACTATCAGGATAAAATGGTTCTTATCAAGTTATTGACTATTTAAATAGTTTCCTTACTATTCAAATAGTCTTTGACATTTTGAACTTAGACTATTCGAATAGTTTGAATTACTATTCAAATAGTTCACTTGTGGCTCTCAATTCTCATGTGTGTATGAATATATCTGCTCTATCAAGTTTATAACCTATGAGGGCTATTTTCAAATTTCAAAATTAATCATCATTAATTAACAATTAATTATCTTTATGAGCTAATTAAATAAATTCATATTAAATTAAATCTGTCCAACAGTTTTAATTTAACCTATTTATTTAATCCAAATAAAGAGCCATTAGATTTAATTTATCTTCATAAATTAAATCTTAGATACTATATCTCTATCATGTTAGTTATTAAATTTAATATATCTTAATAAATTAAATTTAAAACTAACATAATATAATAATATCATATAATATATATACTTATATATAAGATATATATTTCAAAAATATATATATCTATATAATATTATTAATGAATTTTATATTATATAAATATAAAATTCATCCACCCTAAATTAAACATTATCTCGTGTTGGGCCATTCTTGTGTGCGACCCTGTAGGCCCATATGAAGTTAGCAGTGGGCCAATAACTATACTAACCCAAAAGTCGTAAGCGGCCTCTAGCAAGACATTACGACTACCCAATTCATATGAGGATCGTTATCACGATGCAACCTGTCATACAATCATATCACGTCCCTTTTGTCACATGATATATCGATCAAGGATAAGGCATAGATAATGTCATCCTCTTGTTCCTGACCATTACTTTCTCGATTCATGAGTAGCCTGATAACAGAGATAAAAACACCTTTCATCATAGTATGGCCATACATTTCTCAGACTCACTCATCAAGGGGCCCAGTAATATCTCTCTACTAATGTGAGGGACAAATTCCATCTTGATCATCCATATTCCTCTGCATAAAAAATCACTAAGCCCAATCGTAGCCTTTATCATCACCCGGTCAAAAGTGACTTTTGACTAGTTCAAAGCTTAGCAACTCTCATGTAGGAATCCATGATGACCTCAGGTCTAAGGGTATTGTGACGTGGTTATACATGAGAAAAGCTTATGACTTGATCTATGTAGCTTTCTCATAGTGGGTCGGTAAGCACCTTGTACTCTTACAAGTGCCTAAGACTTTGATTCGTATCTCCATATCTTATCAAAGTCATACTGGTCTTGTTTCATCTCTGCTCCCGCATAGATGACTGACCAGGGACATTTTAGGACAATCTTTATGAATTATCCAAGGATACAATTATCACAGTTAACATGCAAATAATATGATAACAGAATGGAGAAATTTCATTAAAATAATAATGTTCAAAGTACAATGATTGGCCCTTAGGGCACAATTTCCAATATTGTGAACATCCATTTTATATGATTGATTGATTTTTATTACTAATATTCATATGAGTCTCACCCTTTCCAATTCACATACAGTGAAGGCAAGCTGATCGAAGGGTAAAAGGTAATCTTTGATAAGTAAAGCATGAAGACGAAGGACTAAGTCTTCTGTTGGTTATGGGTTTACTTGTTTCATATGTATTGTATGTAATATAAGGACATATCATAGTAAAGTTAGTACCCATAAAGGTAACAATATAGATAGTGGTGTAACATGCAAAGTGAACTGATACTTTCCCTTTATGTGATAATTCAACTATGATTGGGAAATTGGATGATAAGGGCCTATTAGCTAATAAGCATTTCATGAGTTTACAAGTAGGGAAGCACTCTAATAATAATAAATGAAGTTAAGGACTTATGAGTCTTAAGAAAAATTGGGAACTACTATATGATTGTTATAAAAGTTTAAAATTTTTCACAAAAGCCCAATGCAATATGGGTGTAATCCATATATTAAAGTTGGGACTTGGAATTATTTCCAAATGTGTATTAGTCCCAGGATTATAATCTAATATAGTAGTTCATATACATTGCATAATGACTTATCAGAACACGTTAAGATAGGGAAGTCACAACTTGAGTAGTCTCTTATCATTCGAGTGCTGAACCTATAACTCGAGATAGTTTTCCTTCTCTGAGCTATCTAGTACAAGAATTAGGGCACAATGGATTGTTGAGTCCTACCTCAATCTTTTTCATAAGTTTTCTCATATAATCAAATATGGTCTTACCACTACTATAGAAATTGCAATATATGAGAGTTATTATCGCCCATAAATCATAATTCTGAATCTTCATATATACGGGTGTTATATATATTTGACTTAGGAAACTTATGATTCCAAACTGTTATTTACTTTGGACCTATTATAACAGTTTTGATATAACAGTCGTTATGTATTGAGGCTTGGTAAGGCCAGGTAAGAACCTTAACTTTTCATGAAAATAAATAATGTGATCTCATGTAGACAACTATTATGTATTTAATACATAAATAATGGTTTCTAAATAAGAGCCATGAACTTTTATAATACATGATGCTTATTATATAATAACTATGATGTATGGATGTGAGACTCTTCAAGTGAGAGTTTATTGAGCTTGTTACACTCGTTTGTATATAATAGAACAATACCTCCCATATCAAGTGGCTAAGCAATTTAGGATAGATCAATGCATTCTAGGCTTTATGGGAAGAATTTGAGGTCAATGGTTTGCTTACCCTCTACGCCCTTTCTGATAGGAACAAATTCATATATATGGGATTGAAAGCACATGAAGAAATAAGCAAATGAAATTGAGGAAAGATATTTGTGAGCAATACACCGTGTATATGGCTGCCTGGCATAAGTGCCAGTTTCTTGTCTATAGAAGCCCGACAGCTCTATTCAAAGGGTTCACTGTCCCACTGTACGTCTTAAACAATAAGGACTGAAACAAAGTTGTACACATACAACAAACAATGAAGCATTTGTCAGATTTCTAGCAAGAGAACACAAATTTCCTTTTTCTTTTGTCCTATATCTCACATTTGAGAGTAGAGAAGCCAAATTATTAATATAGTGGAATCAATTACTAGGCCTCTGGTTGAGAGGGATGTTAGAAATGAAAGACATAAAAGTGAAAATTAAAGATCGAAAGAGAATTCAAAAAGAGAAGTTTTAGATTCAAATTCAGCGAGTGAAAATTAGGCGTCACAAAAAGGAGATTCAAAAATTTAGGCTCGATCTTTTAGACTGGTTATACACAAAATGAGGTCTAAACAGTTCATCTTTTAGACTGGTTCTTTGAAACTTCAGGTCTTAAAAAGAATAAATATATTATTTTTTAATTCCGCATCTTTTAAATCAATTATAAAGAACATCCGGTCTAAAAAGTTTCATCTTTTAGATTGGTTATTAGATAGAGTCGAGCCCAAGTAGCTTAGAAATTCTCACATTGAAGAGTCTATGACTAATCACAACGTTGATTTTAGAGCTTTTCCTTGGTGCCACATGCTCAATACACAAACAAAAGAGGAACATTCGATTAGAGAAAAAATTGATTTTGCAAAAAGAACATAATTTCACAAAAGCAATTTAATATATCACCTTAACAAATGCTGCAAGTATTCACTTATTCATGTATGACTCTTGGTACAACTACACTAGTTTATTGATCTCCTCTCAATTGATCTTTTCAAAATAACTTCCAAAGATATGGATACTTCCAAAAAGATAGAGTTATTTTCTTATATCGATATCTCCTAAAATTAATTCAAAAAAGATCAACATAGTAGGAAACCTCAATCAAAGTAATGGGTTGAAAACTTCTTGTAACAAGATAAGAACCTTCAATCAGAGCAATAATGGATTTTCCAAATAAACTTAACTTCTTAAAAGAAATTTAATGTGACCTTGGACGCTTTATCATGTCTTGGTACAACTGAACTAGTTTGTTCATAACATTTACATTGATTTTATGGAAGTAACTTATGCAGATATATATATGGATACTTCCAAAAAAGGAGAGAATTTTGATTTAGGATTCATATCTCTAAAAGTTACTTTTAAGAAAACAATGGGATAGGAACTATGAATCAAAGCAATGGGTACACAACTTCTTGTAACAAGAAAATAACCTTTGATCAGAGCAATACTAGGTTTTCCAAACAAAACATAACTTCACAAATGCAATTTAATATCACCTTTGATGCTTTATCCCATTGTGACTTAACATAGGTAGCCTTATAGGCCAAGTTGAACACTGCAAGTAACAAAAGAGGAACCTTCAAAGTGAAAGCAAGCAAGATAATGCAAAATAGATGAGAGAAATCATAACTACCAATACCCAGTTAGGGTTCACGAACGAAAACACAAGTTTAGGTAAGCAAAAGCAACTAGCATGACAGTTGTTGAGGCAAGTGTCAAGTGTATTCACTAGTGTAGTTAATGCTGAGAAGTTTAACGAAGGTTTTTATGGTGGGGTTTAATTGAAACATGTAATATCCCAAATTTTGGGCTAGAGACTTGAGAATAATCCTACATTAGGAAGATAACTAAACCCAATTCAAGAAGAGTCCCAAGAATGATGAGAGAAAAAAAAACTCTCAGGGACTATGTGATTTAGCCCTACCAGCCAGAAGGCCCAGTATACATAGGTAGTAGGATAAAAGTATTGCTGCAAATGTGCACAGGACACACATACAGTTTTATTGGGTTAGTAGAAAGACACTACTTAGCTATGTCATGAGTTATAGGACTAATTGGTCAAGCAAAATATGCAAGTATAGGTGTGCACATGGCATTTTTAGAGCTGACATGTGTACCCTACGTTTTTTTTGAAAAGACACTAGTATATGGCACCATGTAGGGCTCACACACATACTATCTCTAACCTGGCATCATTTTGTGAACCTTGGTATATGTGAAGCAATATCAAGTAAAACTCAAGTAGAATTCTAATTAAGCATCGATAAAGTAGCTTTAATAAAGTAAGTCATGATAGCTAATAATGACACTACTTTTTGGTTGGCTTTACAAGTGAGTGGCAAGTGTTCTCTCATCATGACAAAAGACCAAGTACCTTTTGTGTTGGCTTAATAGGAAGGTGACACATATCCCTCATGATGACACTTACTTTTTACCTTTTATGTTGGCATCCCCGAGGTACGTCACATGTCACCTGAGTCAGGGAAATCCGCTAGTCTCTTGCCTGATCACGTATTTGACTTCCTAAGCACTAAACCTGGGGAATCCAGGGAAATTGTCATATGGCAATCTTAAGCTCACATTTGTTGGCACTTGGCACACCATGAAACCATCCAAAATGCAAGATTAAATCTGAACCATCAATTATTCTTTAAGAAGTCATCCAAGGGAAGAAAAATTACAAAAAATGTGGAGAAAAATAGAGAGAAAATAGAAAGATTTAATTCCAGAGTCTTCTATAATGTTACTCCTCTCAGTGAGAACAACATTTCCATAGTTTTGGATTCTTGATCAATGGTGTTTAGTGCTACCTAGCTGGCCAGAGTATTGCCAGAATTCTGAACCGGTTGTAGAAATACGAAGAGGTAAGCCTAAGCTTCATTTTGAACTAATTGGCTTGAGGTTTAATGAGTTTTCTCGGACCTTTAGGCTTCCATATGTTTTGTCCAAGCTAAGCTTTTGAGGTCTAATGATGTTTTAATAATGAATATATGATGATATATGGTGTTTGATGATAATATAAGACTAGTTTAAGTGCTGCCAGATTTGAGTTCTATAAGGCAGTCTGTTTGTGGTATATTTTTGTTTAGCTAAACCTGGTCCAAATGTTATGAAATTTTATAAGATGAAACAAGACATCCTAAGCTTCATTTTGATAGGTAGAACGTAATGTTCGAACTAGTAGATTTAAAGTTATGATTTTTCAAATTTGGACCATTGTTTCTAGAATCAATTCTTGTACAGTTAAAGTTTGATGAATTTCTGGTAATTGTTTGGTTGAACTTTCCGTAAAATGATATTTTTCTTTGAAATTACACATAAAATAGGTTTACAGTGTCCTTGGAATTAGTCAATTTGAAGTTTCCTAGCATTAAATACGATTTTTGAAAATTGGGCATTGAACTTAGAAGTTGTTCAATGGCAGACTGATGGTGTCGTGTTTTTGTCTAGCCAAATGAATTCCAATATCCATGAAATTTTTTAGAAATAAATTAGACCTAATAAGATTTAATTTAATGGGTAATTTGTACTAATTGGATAAGTATATGAAAAGTTATGATTTATTAAAGTACATGTTAAAAGATGGAGTGATGTTTCTAGCATAAAGGACTGAGAGTGAGCTCTGGGATTTTAGGCATGTATTTGACTGAAGAAAATATTTTTTCCTTACAGTGGACGTAATGAGGGTCACATAAGACTTTGACCCACCTTAATTGGAGTTTTCTAGACAAAGTTATGATTTTTCAAGGATAAGTGAAAAATCTGCCAGCTTTTTAATTCCTTGTGAATTTAAAGCAAAAAGGGTAAAATGTAATAATTAGGGACTCAAGGGGTTAGGATTAGGCCCTTAAAGTTGTTGAAGGCCTATGTAACCACATTGGTCATTCATGTATCATAGATCTAATGTATGGTTATGTACCTAGGGCCATAAGATTGCAAGGATGAGGAAAATGAAAGGCATCACAAGCAACTTCAGTGATTGGAAGAATAGCTAAAAGAGGGGACTCAAAGATAAAAGCTAGTAAACTTACTTACTTGTATGTATGTGATGTTTATGTTGTGTATTGATATTATGTATTGCTTTTCTTTATTATGTGAAGCATGTATGAATGAATGAAGATTTGATTCTATTTTTATTATGGCCATAAGTATATTACACAAAACATTGAGCATGCAGAATAACATTATGTGAACATAGGCCTACATAAGCCAAGCATATTATGTACTAGTATTCATCTTACATGCATTATCTGTAACATTTGCTACTAAGGTTCCCCCGAATTTTACCCCGTACCAACCATATAGGTACAAAGATATGAAAGAAAAGAATGCTGAAGATAAACAAGAAGGAAAGAAGATGTAGAATCAATGAGGAAAGAACATATATTATTTTACTGTATGTAAATTATTTCCACGACAAGAATACTTTTATGAATACACAAGATCAAATACATGTAATTTAAGTAAGTTGTAAACAGGATCACTAAACTTACTACAACTAAGAATAAGAACCAGAAATGGAATTAACTCTGATATCTAGTAAGAATAGTGGCTCAATAGCCATAATTAAGAAATGAACCCTTAACGAATTGAATAGAAAAGCTTTTGACAGGTTTAAAAGTGGCAGAAATGTAAGGTATTACATTTAGTGGTATCAGAGCAAAAATTCTAGCATTATGCTAATGTTTACTACTGCGAGAATAGGTATACTAATACCTTGTTAGTGATGTTGTATCTAGAATGAAAAATGGGCGATGGACAAACCCAGAGGAAATAGAATTTTTAGTGGCAAACTTATTTAAAGGAATGGGTAGAGTTGTATATAGATAATGAAACAGAGCAACAGTAATGTATACCCAGTATAGAAATGTTTGAGCTTTGGAGAACTTGATGCTGAGCTGGCCTGTCACCCAGATTCTTATGGAACTCCATGGTTAAGCATGCTTAGGTGAGAGTGATTTAGGTATAGGTGACCCCCTGGGAAGTATTATAGAACTTTGAAAACCTCTTGATTAAAAGCTGAGTGCTTTGAGGTATGAAATATGGTGATCCTTACAGATGCCATGAGAATGTTAAAATGAATATGGTGAATGTTGAGAATAGGCTTGAATATGATCTAAGATAAAATAGTGTTTAGGTCGAAATGTTATTAAGGTTGCACTATGGTTCCAATACAAGAAAGTATGAACCTTGTGAATAATGTTGAACTATAAGAATGCTTTGGGAATATTTGAGGATACTATCTGAATGTTATGATAATAGAATAAAAGGAATGAATCATAATGATCTTAGCATGATTATTGGGTATTGTTGAGGAACTAAGAAAAACGATTTTTCTGATCTACTTGATGTTTAGGATTCCATAATTAGGTGATAAACCTAGAAGTTAGATAGGCATCTAGAGGATTACTACCAACAAAATCATGACCTAAGAATCAAACAATAGTTGAATTGATTTCCTAGGTAATTAAATTGAATTGGAAGAATTGAGGTACCAGAATGAATTGAAGTACTATAATGAATTGAATGAATTGAGGTACTAGAATGACTTGAATGAATTGTGGTTTCTCAAGGATGCTAGTTGCTAATCCAACATACGGAAAGATTATGATTACAAATATTCATATAGAAAGAATGAATGAGAGTGTGTTCTCTAATAGAACATAGTAATAGAAACAGTGAGAAAAGCCACGAGATATGGTCTCATAGACGAGAGATGGTCTCATAGTCAAGACAGAGAATAGAATGTACAAGTAGCTTACGGATTCCCTATGCGACCTGGGTAGATTACACTAAAACAAAAAAATAAAGCTATGGCGCTTATATATGAACTAGTTATGCCACTTAGTAAGTGCCACATATCAATATGCCACTAAACAAAGCTGTGGCATTTGGAAGCACCACAACATATTTTTTACAAAAAGAAAAATTCTTCCTAAGGAAACGCTACAGGAAGTGTCTACTTCCTGTGGTGCTTCCGTAAATAAGTGCCACAGGAAGTCAATAATTATTTTTAAAAAAAATAATACTTTAGGTAGCGCTTCCATGAAAAAGTGCCATAGGAAGTGAGTATCTGTGAAAATTGAATTTTGAACTGATCAATACACTTGTTATTTTCATGAATTGTATGAACTGAATTATGAATAGAATTTTTCAAGAATTGAATTTTTTGACAGAATTATTGAATATAATTTTTGACAAGTTTGTAGTAGTCATTTTTGAACTATGTTATCACAAAAGAAGCGATCCTTAGAGGAACCCAAAATAGTGGAAGTAGTATAGAACTAGAAGAGACCATAAACTATTATAGAAAAACTCAGTTTACTAGGTCTTGTTAGATAAATTAAGAATTTTTCTTGAATCACTTTGCCATTAATAAAGCTCACTTGAAAGAAAGAATTATAGAAAGAATTTCTTAAGTGGAATGATGTCTTTGAGAGGATTTCATAGGGCTATAGGAGAAGTTGAAACTCACATAAGTATTAAATATTCTCGATATGAGAATGCAACCCATGTACGATCTGTAGTGAAGCTACCAGTATGGTCTAAACAGAATGAGAATAAATGAAAGGATTGGGATATGTTCTAGTAAAGCAGGACGGAATGGTATCGTGTGCCTCTCAACAGTCGAAACCTCACTAGATCAATACTCCACTTGTGAATAGAGCTGGTAGCGATCATGTTTTCTTTGAAAATGTAACAGTACTATTTTGTATATTGTGATTGTGAAAAAGTACTACAACCACAAGGATTTCGAACATTTGAAAAATTATAAATTTAGAATATGAGACAACATAGATGAACAAAACTACAGTGACGCAACTATCATCACTGATGCTTTAAACTGTAAAGCGGTGCGGTTGATAATCATAATGAATACCGAAATATAGATTGATAAAACAATCTAGAAATTTAAACTTGTTAAGTAAGATATTATCATAATATAATTGAATGAGAAAACCTTTAGAATGTGAGGTGCTTGTAGAGCTTTAGAATTTGAGGTGTCCTTTAGAATTTGTGGTATCGATAGAATATAGAAAGAAAGAAATGATGTCATACCCTTATCTAATTTTCACCTTTTTCAGAGTGCTTGCGTAAATATACTGATATATTAGAATGTAGCAACACATGAATAGCATAAATATACTGATATATTAACACAAGTACTTGATTACAACACAGGTTTTCCCCCATAGGGTTTGATGATATTCACAAATGTATACAAAATGCCCAAAATAAGACTACATATATAACCACCATCTTTGCCTCGGGATCCGCAACAACATTTCTCCATGTCTGCCAACTTGCCTTTGGATCTGCTGGTTCTCGCTGGCACATTATCATATTTGAATAAAGAATGAGATTCTGAGGAATCCCAATAGTAACATATAACCAAGCATATAAAATGCGATAATTAAATATGCAGTGCACCATATAATGTAAAATAAAAATTCATAACAATACGTGTATGTACACAAAGCTCAAGGCCAAATCGTTGTTTGGATCCCCTACGTGTACCTCAGCTAGGCCCCTAACCATAGCTAAGTAATGTACCATAGACATACCTCAGCTGGGTACCTAACCACAGCTAGGTAACATACCTCAGGCACCATGTTCATATCACATAATACAGTACCATACAACATATAGTTACTACCTTAACCCTTTTCAGCCTCAAAAAGTATGCCTTACAAAGTGTGCCAACAACTGGGCTCTCAACTTGGTCCTAAAATGTCAAATATACAAGAATTAGGTTAAAACTCATTCATGTGCTATTTTAGGCACTTCCAATATTTTCTTAGTAGTTATATGAGTCTATTGTGAAAATTGACCAAAATGCCCCCAGGGACCCAGCCCGGCCCCGACTTACCGATCCGATTGTACTTTTCTCGAAATTCTGACATAAGCTATTCTGACAAATTTTTGCACAAGGAATTCATTTCCAGACTAGAAATTACCAAATTCACTGCCAAAAGACCAGAATGACCTTGGCAGCTCCTTCACAGGGTTTCAGGGGCATTTTGGTCATTACACTTTTTAAAGCTTTTCTGAAAAAGAGATCAACAGTAACCCCACCTAAGTTTCCCTCTTGAACTTAATGGAATCATCAGATCATCAAAAATCCAACTCCAACCCCTTAAACCAACACTGGCCAAAACTTAAGAAATTCTGGGAAAAATTGGGGTTTTTCAATTCTAATTCTGCAGACTTGCTCCTTTTTACTCCTAATCACTTTATTACCTACTTAATTATGTTAAAACCACCATTTATACACAAGTTTGGTAGCATAACGCCTAGGGCACACCCTTTCCCACATTTAACAATCAGAGTAAATCCAGCAGAAATTCACTGATTAAATTATCCATAACAGCCAGAATAACCAAAAATTGAGGTTTAGGAAGGTACCTTTGTGTCCTGCTGGCTCTTCCTTCCTTGACCAAAACCCTAACCCTTTAACCACTAAAATTTTTGCTTCAAAAACCTTAAATCACACAGAGGAGAGGCTTAGGAGAAGGATTATAAAGTTATTATCTAAATCACTGAAGAAATCAAGCTTACCTGGCAAAATTGCTCCTCCTTCTCACTAGAATTCTCAAAATCACTCACTCACTCTCTCTCTCTTGGAAGCTAAAAACTTACTGAAATGAAGGAGGAAGATGAAGGGAAATTATTTTATAACATATCCTATTTTCCCTTTAATTTTTGGATTAATTGGAAATTCTAGCATATTTTTTGCCTATACTTTGAAAGATCATAACTAAATTTGTAGACATCATATTGGAGTTATTCCAAATGCTATAGAACCCTTATTGAGTCTAGTTTCAAGGAAAAATATAGCCTTTTATCAATTGGAAGCACAAAATTCCCAGAATTCAAATCTTTGTACACTGTTCCAGAAACTTTCCAGTTTTACTAGGCAAAATTTAAAAATTCATAACTTTTTACATACAGCTCTAAAAATTACATATTACCTATCAAATTAAAGTTTTGGATGTCTACTTTCATCCAGTAAAATTTCATAATTTTTATTTATCATTTGTTCATCTAAAATCACATGCCAAACTCACTACCTCACAGGGAATTTTTACTAGCAACATAATCACTTCATCCAAAATTCACCATTCTATTTTATTAAATGCCACAAATACATAGAAGGCATATTGGAGAATAAAATTTGGGGTGTTACAGTTGTGGTGCAAGTGGCTACCAAGTTGGTCATGCACACTACTTATCCACAGGTAGTGTGTTTGATCCCTTGGGGAAGTGAAATAAATCTCCAAGCACCTGTGTGGTGAGGAGGAGGGGACAATTCTTGCTACGCCCTATGTGTCCACCTTTGTGGGCTCAACTGGTTGCTGTATGGAGACTGTAGTAGAGGTAGAGGAGGAGGTGACAGAGGTGGAATTGATGGTGGTAGAGGCAGATGTTGGGAAGGAAAAGCAGGAGGTGGAGGTTGTGGACGAGGAGGAAAAGGAGGTAATAGATTATGGCTAGAGATTTCTAATAATTCTTCCACATGGTGTTTCATTTTTGTGATAGAGAGAACAAAGAGGAGGATGGTGAAGAAAATGTAGAAAAAACAAATGACAATAGGGAGTTTAAATAGACATCTAGAAAGGTTGTGAAAAAACCATCATTGCATGCATTAGAAGTTGAACAGGATGTAATGACAGGGTACCTGGTTCTCCTGACGATCATTAGATAATAAGGAGGCACCCCAAGTCAGTATGGGGAAGAGGAAAGGTTTCGAAAGCTTTATGATATATCCCTATTTTATCATAACATTTAATGTCTTAATTAGGGATTTCATCATTAATTTTGGGCTAAATTTTATTTATTATGATTAATTTGAATTAATGATGATTGTGTGAAAATAGAGCTTAAAAGAGTAATATTTCTATAAATGTCGCAATTGATATTAATTGGGTTAATTTTCTTGGAATAAAAGTTGCAGCCAAATTTTGATTTTCATTATAGGCCACTTTGAGAAGAATTGAACATCAAGGAACAAGCTTTTAGGGAACTCATGAATTTAGAAAACTATCTGCAATCATAGTCCTAGTAGGATTATGAACCCTTCACAACCTTGCATAATAAGTAACCAAGGGACAAGTGGCACCACTTAGCTTTTCAAAACAATTTAGGAAGCCTTTATCCAAGGTCAATTAGGACTCCTAAATCATTTCCTTAAGCATAAAAAAATATGGCTCCACTTATCCTAGTCAAATTAGGAAACCTTCCAATCTTGAAAATAAATCTAAGGCATTTAATTTCCCATTTTGGAGCAAGCTTTATCACCTCTCATTTCCCTTTTCATGTAGTGAAATGGGCATCCAATTAACATTAGGAAACCTTAGGAAAATGTGTAAAGGTTGGCTGGCACATTCACATTAACACTCGTCCCTAGTCCGTTTTATACAGCATTGCGGAAGCATTATCGGGTTGGGTAAAATTATTTCTTAGGCCTCCAATCTCAGACTTAGTCTTTAATTCATGGGGTTACTGATCATTAATTACCAGATTACTTAATTTAATTCACTGGGTTACTAAATTCTTCTATTCCTTATTATCAGAGTATTTCTTTTGCTCAGTTCTCTGCTCATTCTTAGTTCATTCATTTGTATATTTATATAGATAGTGTAGCCACACAGGGCTACCAAAGTGTATAATATAATACACAACAGATCAATTTTCACTTCTCCGCCATAATCCCCTCTTATGCAACTCCTTGTAGTACTCTTCTGTACATCGTACCTATATGGTTGGTTTGGGGAGGGTGATATTCAGGAGAATCTTAATAGCAAACAATCCTAACTTATGCATGCAGATAATGCTTAGTGTATGACATGCTTGCTTACATAAATTCAGGCCAACTTAAAGACATCTGCATGCTAATGCTTTACAATATACTTATGGCCATAACATAAGTACAAACAAAGCTTCAATTATTCACATATGTTCCATACAATTCACCAAAGCAATAACACATATCATTACACAAGCATACACATATCAAATACATACAAGTCAGAAGAGTTTAACTACCTCTTGTCCTTGAGTTCTCCTCATGCTCCTTTTCTTCCAACCATTGAAGTTGCTTTCTTGCCTCTTCTTTGTCACCTCATGGCCCTAGTCACATAACCACATTATGTGTTAACTCATTAAAGCCATGACAATTGAACATCTAATGTATCTACACTAGCCCAAGTACTCAACTTGACCATTGGAGTTCACATTTATTACAATTCACTCCAATTCCTTATTTTTCCATATCAAGCCTATGTTGAGAGAATTTATCACCTTACTTTGAAAAATCATTACTTATTCCCTAGAACCCCAAATAAGGTGGTTCAAAGTTGTAGGTAAAGCTCTTTAAGTCTAATTTAAGGAAAAAATATCACCTAGCTAGTTATGTGCCAAGAATTCTAGAATCCTCAATTAACACAACAGTGCCAGGATTTGTTCCAGATTTAGTGCCTATAATTTAGAAATTCATATCCCCAAACTACTGACCCCAAATGGCACATATTATATATCAAATTAAAGCCTAATGTGTCTACTATTATTCAAAAAAAATATCATGATCATCAGACAACATTTGGTCATCCAAAATCACTTCACAAACAACCTGCCTCCAGAAGATGAAATATGGTAGCACTATTCCTTTAACTTCAATTTTTGTGTTTCCAATACAACCCTTCTAAAATTACAACCACACCTTAACCCCACACAAATATTCCCAATGAATCCATTGGAATCCTCAAAATCATCAAATTGATATTCTTTTCCTAAAATTCTAGGTCTAGCCGAAACTTAGGTGTTCTTGGGCCAAAGTTCTATTTTTGATTATAATGCTTTTAGGACCGGTTTCTCACTGCTATCCCACACATTTTTTCGTCTTGACCCCACTGAAAACATCAGAAATAACAAAATCACACTCTTTCCCTATAAATCAGGGTATGGCCAAAATATGGTAGCCCCTAACTCAAAATTGAACGGCTCAAAACTTAGAATATTATGCTCAAATCAGAGTTTATACGTACCTCTACTTGATTCCATAATCGATTCTTGATTCTATCAGCACCACTCCTGAGTAGATAGCACCAAACACCTCTGATTGGAAGTCTAAAATTGTAGAAATGTTGCTCTCACTGAGAGGAACAACATTTGAGAAAACTCCAAAAGCTGCAAATGTTGAATCGTTGGTGAAATCGGCTCCGGAGTTTAAGAACTTCTACTATTTAGCCTTTCTCTTTCCTCTTCCATTTCCTCTTCATTTTTCTTATTTTCCCTTATTTTATAGTGGTTGCATGGAATTAATAACCCTTAGGGGTGTTGGATGCTCTTTTAATGCCATGTGTCAAGTGATTATAGATCCCAGGGTGCCCGGTGCTCCCTTTTCCCTATCCAGAAGTCGAGGACCGGTGAATTCCCTGACCATTACGCTAGGTGGCGTCTTATGAGAGTGCCAACTAAAAATCCACTTTATGAAAGTGTGAGGTGGCAACTTCTCATTGGATCAACACAAAAACTACTTTTCAAAAAGCTACTTTATTGTTAATGCTCTTTATATGGAGTCACTAGGTTTTGCGCCACATGTCATTGTGGCCTGAAAAACCTTGCCAATTGTCCGTGTAATCCTACAGATAGTATCACAGGGCCTACAACAAGAGGAATTATCGAGTGTATGTCTATGTGTCCACATGTGAGACCCATATGGCCTTTATCTCTTCTTTCCTTTCAAAAACTGAAGGTATATGTACCTAGCCTAAAAATTCCATGTGAACACTTCTACCGATATATTTTATTTGTCTAATTGTACCCACTAAGCCCCCATTTAATATGGAGACTTGTCCTCTACCCTGAGGAGCCAAATCACACAGTCTAGAGCCCCATATGGCCCACAGATACCCTTAGTATGCCATCCCAAAATGGCGCCTAAGTGTGCCAATATTCACTTTATAATTCATTCTCTACGCATATATAGTTGCTAAAAATAATTCTATCTCCCAAATATTATTGGGACTCTTACTAAACCCAGCCTAGTTGTCTGGATGATATATGCTTATCCTTAAGTCTCTAGTCCCAAAATCAGGGATATTACATTAACCTTTCATTCTTATGCAAAATTGGGCCATCAGACACACAAGCCTTAAACATTGGACTATAGAGGCCACCACTTGTACCCTAACTTGCTCCTATATAAATGTCACACATTAGAGGTTTAAGAGGGGGGATTTGAGATAGAGTAGGAGACGAGATTGTAGCTTTAAGCATCATCCTTAATTTCCACAGCTTTCACCGTTGGGATCCATCAGTAAAAACACCGTCTACCATCTCTAACCACAATCATTCCTCTTGACTTCACCACCACTAAGCATGCCTACCTTTTCACTTTCTTCTTCTACCATGTCATCTCATGGATTTTCTATGCTTTAAAGGAGTTGTAGCCGCAACTAAAATCATGAGTGGCTAAATTCTCTTGTCCTTCTTGGAGTGGATGCCATAGCTTGAGCTTGGGAGGTTCAATTAGGGGAGTATTTGCTTTCCAGCTAATTTTCTCTTGAACTTGATGATATTACTTCATTAGGAATTATTTTTATTTGAATTTGAGACTAAGATTATGTGTTATAATCTTTATTAGTTGGATTATTGTGGTTTGAATTAAGTTGCAAGACCTGAGTTTTGATTTTATACATTTCTATTTGCACTTATTGAAATTGCTTTATCTTGCATGTTGTTAGGTATGATAATTGATTTGTGTTAATATTGAGTGTCTCTGTGACAATTCATCATTAGGGAAATTTTTTTTTATTAACTCAATTTACATTGCACACCTAATAGTCTTTAAAAGTGCCTTAATAAGTGGTTGTTATCATTAGGCAAACTAGGATAGCCATAGGTTTACTTCCAAGAAGCATTCCATCATATCATTCCCTCAATCCAATTTCATTCTTTCATTCATCATTTTATCAAACATCCAAAAAAATAGTAGTGTAGGTTGTTTTCTATCATTTAAAAAAAATCAATTTCAAAACCCCTTTCAATGTTATTGTCAATTAGTTTAGCCTAGGAATTAAAAAAAGTCTCCTTAAGAGAACACGACCCGAGTTGTGCCCTTCACTACACAATTTGTTTTATTTTGATTTAACCAGAGGCGACTAAAGGTTCTTAATCAATGGTGCCGTTATCATGCAGCTAAGTAATGGTTCCCTACATAATTTAATTGTTAAATTCACTTTTGACAGGGGGTTTCTCAAGTGAAGCTTGTTAGTTGTTCATTTTTTCTAATTTTTCATTGCATATAGTTTAGGATTTGTGCATTTAGGTAGCTTGCATTGCATTCATTATAGTTTTGCATTGTTTTTACTTGGTAGCTCTTGTGTGGTATTGTTTGCATTATATTTTATATGTTTTTGAACTTATTTGTTTGAATTCACCATATCTCCATGTTAAGTCGCATACTTGTATATTTGGTCATTTTGTGCATTTGTTTGTTCTTAGATCTTTTTTTTAGTTTTTAATAGTTTATAGTTGCTTAGTCATCTTGTGATTCATTGGGAATTTATTGTATTGAATTCTCATGGATTGGCTTAACGGTAATCAAGATCCCTTTCAATCTCACTGTTTTATAGGAGATTCGATAGAAAGAAAGAGTCTATATCTCAAAGCATCGAGTCTATTCAACAAACATTACTGCTTCTTCAAGCGAAGTTATGAAGTCAAGATAGAAGTCTAATTGACCAAAAATGTCACGGTCTATTCCACCACCCATACCATGAACCTTACCAACAATCTTCATTTCAACCTAACTACCCACCACTATCGCCCTATAGATCATACCATGAGCCTTCTCTGCCACCATATAATTCATATTATGAGCATTATTCTAATCATTTACCATACAACCACATGCCATATCATGAACCTCCTCTTTCGTTCCATTCCACTTCTCAACCATGTCACCTATCATTTTAGCCACTTTATGGACCTCCTTCCTAAACATGTGTGCCAAGCCATAAACCCTTCATATATGAGGTGATTCAATAGTTTCAAAATCAAATGAATGACCTTACCAAAGAATGTCGATCTACAAATAGACTATAATCATATAAATGGAGCAATAAGAAAGAGATAATAAGATATTAGAAAGGAAATTAGCATCTCACTCAACAATCACAAGTATTGAAGAAGATTTTTCAAGAAAACCCTCATCCTATATTCACGCATACACAAAAGTGAAGCAACTAGAAGAAACCAATGAGGAGTCTTCCTTACCATTTAGTAAAGATCTTATCCTTATAAAGGTTGTCTATCCTAATACTTTAAATGAAGTGATTGAAAATTTGAGTGGTGATAAGGTTGATGAGGAAATAATTGTTGAATCCCCTCATATGTTTGAAAATATAGTTGCTTAACCTATTGACTTTAGTAGTATTGATTCGATTGTACTTGTTGATGAGTGTGGTCCTACTTCTTTGTGTGATGCTTTAATTATTAAAAATGCTTCTCTTCATAGTACTAGGGATGACTGTGATAAATTGAATGAAGTATTTTCATGCTCTTGTGATGAATATCAAATTTGTGTATAACGTTAACATAAAAAATGTCATTGGCTTGTTAAGTTTTGAAGGAAAGTATTTAGTAAAGTGCTTAATTGTACCGTGAATCTTGATGCACCCTCTTCTACTATTGATAATTGTAAATATGAGTATTATAAAAATGTTTAATCTTGCATGGATACCAAAGTGGTTGATGTGAGTGAGAAAGACCATAGCCTAGAATGCAAAATGCATAAAATTCTTATTGGATTACTTCATTGTAGTCTTGTTGGTAACAAAGATTCTGAAATTTTGATTGATAAAATTCTACATGTTGATGAATCTTACCAACAAGTGCTATCCTGTGATTTAACACCTGATTTAGAAAAGAAAGTTAATTGTTTTAACTTTTTAAAACCTTCAAGTGGTAATGATTTGAAAAATTTTCTTCTTTCTTCTACTTTTTTTGCTTCCATCTCTTGTGATTACAAAGTTGATGTAGTGTGCACCAACACTAATTTGATTCCACACCTTCCACTTTGCAAACAAAAGAGAATTTTTTAAAATTAATTGATTTTCTAACTCCTAATGATAGGACTGCCATTGATTTCCTTGGTTGTGATAGTTACTTAGAGAGTTTAATATCTAAAATGTCTTAACTTTACTTAAAATTTCTACATGTTTCTACTTTTGGATGGGATACTGTTGCCTGCTTTTTGTCTTCTTTATAGGCATATAATTAGAAAGGTCCTCATAGGAGCCAACCTCTACCTTATATTCTTGGACCTCTTCCAATTGATCTAGAACTACCACTATCGAGGAAGATTAATGAAGGAGAAGAAAGAACATTAAAGAAATACATGTTTGTAATCATTGATAAGAACTTCTCCTACAAGAGCTTATGGACATTTAAGCTCAAGGTTGCCTCTTTCCTTACTTGTTTTCTTCCTATATTGTATTAATACTTTAGCTTAAATGATTTAATTAAGAGATAAGTGTGGGGGAGGCACATTTACAGTAGTAAAAGTAAGATTAGTAGTTTGGACTTTACTGAAAAATCCTGCATCGAGACAATGCATAGTTTAAGATTGGGGGGATTTTGGATTGATTGGTGATAATTGTGCTATTTTTTGAAGGGAAAAATCAATTTGAATGATATTTTTCTCATATTTTGGCTATTGTACTCATATTACAGCAGGAAATTGACAGATTATCTAAACCCATCTTGTGCAACTATAAATCTTTTATATCTATTGTGGATTGTGATGTTTTGACTAGTTATATATTGAGAATTAGCCTAAGAAACATGTCAAAGAAATGCTTTATGAATAGTTAGTCTTCAGTTGGATAATATGAATATCTCATAAGAGAGATAGCCTTCCAGTGAGTATTCTTAAGATTTATAATTTTTAAAATTCAGTGATTAACCTCCAACACCGGTAACTCTTCAGAACTTGTCTTAATTCTTTTATAGTTACTTTTCACATGTGAAAACTTTAAAATGATAGAGGCATGCATATTTTAAACCGTGATATCCTAAACACAAGCCACATATATTATTATCCATTACTACTCATTTGAGCCCATCACTTTTCTTAAATTCTATTATATTGTGGTATGTTATTTTCATGTAAATTCATTCTCTAAGCATTCTTATTTGTCATATATTAAAATTAGATCATGTACTATTGTTTTTAATATCCCAAAATTCATACACCAAAGATCTATGGTATATTTATTTCAATAAATAGAATAAATGGTGAATTGGAAAATGCTGCTACTGAAATTTCCTGGGAGGCCGTGAGATTGTCATATGGTTTTGGATGATTAAATGATGTCCAATAAATGTGAAGTTTTCCAAAATGGAAGTAGACATTCCAATCTTTAATTTGATAGGTGATATGAGTTATTTGTACCTGTACACTAAGACTTATATATTTTTGAAGTTAGCCTAGTGAAAATGACAAGATTTTGTGACAGTGTCCAATAAATGATAATTATGGGAATTATGTGCGATTAGTTGGTTAAGGAATATGTTTTTCTCTAAAACTAGACTTAACAAATAACCTTTGGAACCACATTAATTGAACATCTATAGATAAATATATGAATTTTATAATTTTGATGAAAATTTTGCCAGTTTGTGCGAAAATCACATAATGTAAGGGCAAAATGGTAATTTGTCAATAATGCAAGAAGCAATAAATATTTCCCTTCTTACCTTGATATTTTCAATCAAAAGAGGAGAGTAATGGAGAAATATAAATGCTTAGCTTAAAATGAATCAAGAAGGGATGATTTATGGCCACGTAAATTTAGAGTTGAAAAGTCAAATATTGCAACTCCAATTAAAAATTACATAGAAGAGGTAATTGTGTTAATTGAAGGGCATATTTTTTACCAAATGAGGAGTACATTTTGGTCAAGGATAATAAGGAAAGAGAAAAGATGATGATCAATTAAATGAGCATTTGCTTATTAGCCATAAAATATAATAAAAGAGAAAGATGAAAGTGATATTTTTATAAGGCTTTCTCTTTATTTGAGCTCATATTTTTGGTTGAAGCTGAACCAAATAGAGAGGGCGAGTCATGCGAAAGTGAAGCAAGAAGAGAGAAGCAGGAAGAAAGCTCAAGAGGAAAATCCAAAAAAGGACAATCAAGAGTGGGGGGAGAGAGAGCTGTACGGTTTTGGAGGGGGAATGAAAGGAAATTTAAGGTGAGCCTAGAAACTTAGCTTATCTTGATGATTATTGACATTGTTGGTTGTTTAGTATTTGGTTAGGATTTTACCTTGTTTTAGAATTTTAGATGATGAAACCCTATAATGTTATGCTGCCCAATTTTCCATGAAACATGTTTAATAACTGTTCAAGTAATTAATCTTGTGATTATAAGTGAAAAGGAAGTGGTTAATCAAGAGAAATAAAAAAAACCCAACTTCTTTTCTAGGGTCCTGATTTTCGGTCAAGTGCAAAACTATAGGAAAGAGCTAGAATTTTGTAATTTTGATGGTTCCATTGTATTTAGAAGGGGAGCTTATGCAGGAATACATGTGTTCATATTTTTTGGATGATTATACACAAATCTGGAATTTTTTGAAGTATAGGGGAAATGTTGTTTCATTTTATTTCTGGAGCAGTGTTATTATGAAATGAATTTCATTAGTCAAACCTAGTCTAAATGTTATGAAACTTTATAGGATTGATATAGATATGTAGAGCTTTAAATTGATAAGGGGATCATAATTTTTGGACTAGTATACTTAAACATATGGATTTTTGAAGTTGTGCCCTATTTTTGGAATATAATCTGGAACAGTAGAGGTTAGGCGAGTTTCTGGGAATAATGTGGTTGTAATGACTAGACTTAGGTATTTTTCCATGAAACTACACTTTAATCAGTCAATTTAGAGGTTTCTAGAATTAATTATGATTTTTCAAAGTTGATTGTAAATCTACCAGTTTTTTAGAAAACTGTGAAACTGCACTGTGTAGAGTTGTATTGTGCAGAAATTTTTGAAGCTGTGATAGATAACCAAAAAATTGAGATTAAAGGCAGTAATAATGTTAGATCTCATGTTTTGATGATAACAAAAGAATGGTTTGAAAAGGAAATGATTAATAAACAAGTTTGAACAAAGGAATAACAGGGATAAGCATCACTTGAAGTTAGCATTGGAGTAATGAAGAAAGACGAAGAGAAAAAGCTAAGAAACTTGATCAGAAGCAGTTTTTCTAAGGCATGACTCGAGGAGGTACTCGAGTAATGAGCCAAAACTTGAAGTAACCAGAGGCACCTTCCAGTAACCTACCAACGTTACTCGAGTAATAATGTAAGTATTTTCAAGTTGCTCTCGGCCTGCCAATGTTACTCGAAGAACTACTCGAGTAACCAGGTAAAAACTTGGAGTTTCTCTCGGCCTGCCAATGTTACTCGAGGAGCTACTCGAGTAACCATATGAAAAACTTCCAGTTGCTCTCGGCCTGCCAATGATACTCGAGTAAGTACTCGAGTAACCCTGTTTCTGAAAATGTGTTGCTCTCGGCACTTTTAGAGTTTGAGGTTGGTGATCATGTGTTTATGAAGGTTTTACTTTTTGTAGGGATTGGTAGGGCATTGAAACTAAATAAGCTAAACCCTAGGTATATTGGTCCATTTAAGATCTTGTCAAATATTAGGCCAGTAGTATACCAAATAGCTTTACCCTCAAATATGAGCAGATTGAATGACATTTTCCACATGTCATAATATCAACCCAATCCCGAACATGACGTTGAATATGAATATTTTAATGTGAAGCATGGTTTTACGTATGAGGTTAGACCATACCAGATCAATGATCGATGGGAGAAATAGCTAAGAAATAAGAGTATCCCATTCATCAAAGTGGTCTGAAAGGGATTATCTCCTAGAGAAGCTACGTGGGAAACAAAGCAAGGCATATGAAAGCGATACCCGAAGTTTATGAATAGATATGTGTAACAAATTTCAGGGATGAAATTTTATTAAGAGGGGAGAGCTATAATATCCCAAAATTTATACATCAAAGATCTAGTGTATATTTATTTCAACAAATGGAATAAATGGTGAATTTTGGTGAATAGGAAAATGCTGCTAGTCAAATTTTCTTTGAGGCTGTGAGATTGTCATGTCGTTTTGGATGACCAAATGATGTCCAATAAATGTGGAATTTTTTAGAATGGAAATAGACATTCTAAGCTTTAATTGATAGGTTATATGACTTATTTGAACCTGTACACTAAGACTTATGTATTTATGAAGTTAGCCCAGTTAAACTGACATGATTTTGTGATAGTGTCCAATAAATGATAATTATGGGAATTATGTACAACCAATTGGCTAAGGAACATATTTTTCCCTAAAACTATACAAAATAAGGGTCAAATAGCCTTTAGAACTGCATCAATTGGACATCTATACATAAATATATGAATTTTCAAAGTTTAATGAAAATTCTACCAGCTTGTGTGAAAATCACAAAATGTAAGGGAAAAATGGTAATTTGCCAACAATTCAAAGAAGCAATAAATATTTCCCTTATTTCCTTGATATTTTCAATCAAAAGAGGAGAGCAATGGAGAAATATAAATGCTTGGCTTCAAATGAATGAAGAAAGGATGATTTATGGCCAAGTAAATTAAGAGTTTAAAATTCAAATATTGCAACTCCAATTAAGAATTACGTGGAAGAGGTAATTGTGTTAATTGAAGGGCATAGTTTTGAGAATATGAGGAGTGCATTTCAGTCAAGGATACTGAGGAAAGAGAAAAGATGATGATCAATTAAATGAGAATGTGCTTATTAGCCATAAAATATAATAAAAGAGAAAGATGAAGGTAATATTTTTATAAGGCTTTCTCTTTCCTTTGAGCTTATATTTTCGATTGAAGCTAAACCAACGAGAGAGGAAGAGTAATACTAAACTGGAGCAATAAGAGAGAAGTAAGAAGAGTTCTCAAGAGGAAAATCCAAGCAAGAACAATCAAGACTAGAGAGAGAGAGAGAGCTGCACGATTTTGGAGGGAGAGAAAGGAAATTCAAGGTGAGCCTAGAAACTTAGCTTTTCTTGATGATTATTCATAGTTGTTGGTTGTTTGGTGATTTGGTTGGTTGATTTTGCCTTGTTTTGGCATTTTCGATCTTGAAACCCTATAATATTATGCTGCCCAATTTTCCATGAAACATGATTATTAAGTGTTTAAGTAGTTAATCTTGTGATTATAAGTGAAAAGGAAGTAGTTAATCAAGAAAACCCAACTTCTCGTCTAGGGTCCTGATTTTCGGTCAAGTGTAGAACTATAGGAAAGAGCTAGAATTTTGTAATTTTGATGATTCCATTGGATTTATAAGGGGAAATTATGTAGGAATACATGTGTTTATAATTTTTGCATGATTGTATGCAAATCTGGAATTTTTAGAAGTATAAGGAAAATATTGTTTGATTTGATTTCTGGAGGCAATGTTATTGTTAAATGAATTACATTTGTCAAACCTACTCCAAATATTATGAAATTTTACATGATTAAAGTAGAGATATAGAGCTTTAAATTGATATGTGGACCATAATTTTTGGACTAGTATACTAAAAGATATGGATTTTTAAAGTAGTGCCCTGGTTCTGGAATACAATCTGGAACAGTGGAGGTTTGGCTAATTTCTGGGAATAATGTGGTTGTAATGACCAAAATTAGGTATTTGTCCATGAAAATAAACTTAAATAGATTCCCTTAGGCTTTGGAATCAGTCAATTTAGAATTTCCTAGAACTAATTGAGTTTTCAAAGTTGACTGGAAATCTGTCAGTTTTTTAGAAAACTGTGAAACTGCATTGTGTAAAGATTTTTGACACTGTGATAGATAACCAACAAACTATGATTAAAGGCAGTAATCGTTCAAATAATACCTAGTTACTTGTAGCTTTAATTTTATAGGAATTCGAAATAGCCCGAGCCAGAACAAGAATTTAGGATAGCCAGCGGAACTAAAAGGAGTTAGGTAGTAATTCTATCTTTCATACATTATGTGAATGTTTATATACTTTGTTTATGCCATCTTCTATTATATCTATGATGAAAATTGTTTTGCTGACTAGGGCAATTGTGCGAGGAGGCATATTTACTTGTTTGTGAATAGGAACCTACCAAGGTGTACAGATAGTAGGGGAGTAGCCCCGACTCATGTACACATGCTGTGTTGTTTGTGTTATGTTGTATGGATAGTGGGGAAGTAATGGATAGTGGGGAAGTAACCTCGACTCTTGTGCACATGCCACATTATTTGTGTTATTGTTATGCTGCATTACATGGTATATAGCATATGTATTTATCACAATTTATATGATTGGTTGTATGTTACTCTGAGATTCTTTTGAATCTCACCACTTTTTCCAAATTAAGGTGAGATGAGCGAAACATTTATACCCCTGAAAGATTCTCTTCTGTTATATTCCTTTTACTAATTGTGTTTGTAATACCCTTCTTACTATAGCCCTTATATGAGCTAGGACACATAACGAATTCGAACCATTAAGCCAGGTTTCAGTCCTGGGTCTAACATACCTTTGAAAATAGCTTAAGTCCCAACTACAACACAGGGTTCAAACCTGTCAATGAATGGGTTTTTTCTTGAAAATTTTGTTACTTTGAAATAAATTCACAAAGGTTTGTAATTGTGTCCTAACTTACTCATTCTTATTCCTTTTTATTAATATTAGAGCATGTTTCTACTGATATTCATATTCTATTCTCTAGTTGCTAGGTTGTTATCTTATGGTTGCCTTATTTTCATTTGTTTAACACATTAAAAATAGATTACTGACTTGTTGCACGCTCATATGGCTATTGTTATTACTACAACAACTAGTACTATAGTCGTGCCCTCAAGTTATTTACAACATATATAGTAATCAAAATAGATAATCAATAGAAATTCTTAATCTTCTTGTAGCACCCTTTACTCATCCATGACTACCTTTTTTCCCTTCAAGTAGCTTGCCTTTGTTGTAGGTTAGTTATTGGAAAGGGGTGAGATTCAAAAGAATCTCAGAAGTAATATCAATCACTCATAAGATATGTAAATACACAGAGCATGTTAAACAATCATCGCATATGCATACTCAATCATCACATCAACATATTCATTAATATGCAGCTATTACATCATACATAGGACCCACCCGGTCCATATGGATAGGACCTACCCATCCCTGCAATGCCCATGATTAAATTATACATGCAAATCAATACATATGTTATAAGAGAAAGAGTTAATACCTGGCAGCCTTTCCAAGTTTTGTTCTTGTTCCCAGTTTCTTGGGCATCCCGGGTAAATGTCACATCCTATAAATTGGAATTCATGGACAGACGAGTTATTTCTTATTCCAATTCTTTAATAACTCAAGACACTTGAGTTGGTTATCATTAGGACTAGTACACTAAGTCAAATGAAGGATCAATGTGATCAAACTAGCCCAAAGTGCTTATTTCTACCCTTAAAGTTCAAGGTAATTATATTTTGCTATTACCTTCTTAATTTCGCACATTAACTAAACGCTGCTAAAAATTTCATCAAACTTTAAAAATTATTATCTTTATGTATAAATGTCCAATTATAGTGGTTCCAAGTGCTATATGTCCCTTATTAAGTTTATTTTGAAGAAAATATATTTTCTTTAGCCAATTATGTGCATAGAATTCCAGTATCACCATTTATTGCATACTGCTACAAAATCATTTTAGGTTTATATGTTCAACTTCAAAAATTCATATCTCTTAGTGTACTAGTCCAAATGACATAAATGGCCTATCAAATTAAAGCTTGACATGTATTATTTTATTCTAGAAAATCTCAAACTCATTGGACAACATTCAATTACCCAAAAATACAACACAATCAGACTGTCATGCAGAAACCCTAATTTGGCAGCAAATTCAAATTTTAGGAATCTTGTTCTAATGATCCAGAATTCATAACCAGGGACTATTCCCACATAGTTTTTTGTGTAGAATGCAATGGTAATCTCATTCCTTGTTCGTGTCCTATTCTGACAGAAACATAGGGTCCAAGACAACATTACACTAAGTTCACAAATTATTCACTAAACTAATGTTATATGCTTCCCAAACATTATATAACCATATGTATATGAACAAAGCTTCACGAAACCCTACAAACCCTACATGACCAAAATTAAGGTAGCAAGGAAAATTCCACAAAACACAACCAAATAAATAATACATGCGTCAAAATAAAGCTCTTGCTTACTTCTTCCACTTTCCCAAACTCTTTCTTTGATTATTCAACTTTGGGTCTTGCTAGATTGTTAGTGCAAGCGTTTCACCCAAGAGGGGGTGAATTGGGTGATACCAAAAATTTCGTTGCGAATATATGATTGACTATAAATTTAAAGCAATTAAGAGCTAGGAGAAATATCACCGAAGAATACACCGGGAGTTATACTGGTTCAGCCACACCACTTTGAACTATGACCAGTCCTTAGAGCATCTCTAAGAGTTTCACTATATCTTCCAAGATTCAGTGGGTTCTTCGCACCTCAGTACATAGCAAGTTCTTTCACCAGACACTCGTTCCCCCTTACACGTTGTAATCAAATACCCAACTCAAGGTTTCACAACCTTAAGTTGTCTCAATAACAAATATTTGTTAGATCAAGCGTTTCACCCAAGAGGGGGGGTGAATTGGGTGATACTAAAATTTCTTTCGAAAATATAAAACTTTGACAAAAGAATTAAAACAGTAATGAGTAAGGAGAAATATCACCGAAGTGTACACCGGGAGTTATACTGGTTCGGTCACAACCACTTTGACCTACGTCCAGTCCTCAGAGCTTCTCTGAGAATTTCACTATAGCTTCCAAGATTCAGTGGGTTCTTGGCACATCAGTACAAGCAAGTTCCTTACACCTGGACACTCGCTCCCCCTTACAGGTTGTAATCCAATCCCAACTCAAGGTTCCACAACCTTAAGTTATCTCAATAACAAATATTGAGTTTGAATGAAATATCTCTCTTACAGAGTAAATGATAATCACTGAAGCATAGAAATATAATTTCAACGTGAAAACAGAGCAATGAACTTGATGATACGTTTGTATGTGTGCTTGGTTGTTCTTTCTCTGTTTGAAGGTTCCCATATATATAGGTATTTTGTTGATGACCGTTGGAACACTTCCTTTCGTCCGTTGGTGAGTGCGTAGCCACTATTGACTTTTCAAGTTTTTGAAAAATATCCGTTGGCGGTGGTTGGCATTTGAACGTTTCTTTTGACTTCCATCTCTTGATATGATTTCTTCATTGTTTATCTGTAAATAGACTAAGAATACTAATACAATGAAAGGTTAATCATATAGAAAACAATATAATGAAAGTTTGAATGATTTCTAAAATTCTGGGTATGCTTACTCGAGTAGCTCCTCGAGTAACCCTTGAAGTTTACTCGAGTAGCTCCTCGAGTAACATCGAGAAATCCTTGTTTAATTGAAAGTCAATGAAGAGAAACAAGATTACTCGGGTAGTGCATGGAGTAAATTAAATTTCAGACCTTTGGGAATAGTTATTTACTCGGGTAGCTACTCCAGTAAAGCTTTTGCAACTTCATAGATTACTGGGGTAACACCTCGAGTAACCCCTTAAAAAACTTTTGAATACTCGATGCTCTACTCCAGTAATATTGGCAGGATTTCAAGGCCGAGAGCAAATACCTTGTTACTCGAGTAGGGACTCGAGTAATGCATTCCTTTTTGCATAGGTTACTCGAGTACCACCTCGAGTAACTAAGACTTTTGAGCATGACTTACCCTGATAATGACTTGAAGTTCACTTTGAAAATATTGTTGCATACTGGGGTTCTTACTCGAGGAATCCACATAAAATAAACCATGAAAAACTTGTATACTAGAGTAAGTACTCGAGGAAGATGAAATAAATAGAGATCAAGATAATCGCGTACCAACCTCAAGTTTTCACTTACCTTAGTGCGTTACTCGAGTAGCTCCTCGAGTAACATTGGCAGTGGTACAAAGTGCCGAGAGTTACATATTTTGAGAAACAAAGTTATTCGAGTAGCTCCTCGAGTATCATGGGGAAAACTGGAAGGCAACTGAAAGTTTTCACAGCGTTACTCGAGTAGCTCCTCGAGTAACATTAGCAGTAGTATAAAATGCCGAGAGGTCCATATTTTCACAAACACTGGTACTCGAGTAGCTCCTCGAGTATCATTGGGAAAACTTGAAGGTAACTGGAAGTTTTCACTTTGTTACTCGAGTACCTCCTCGAGTAACATTAGCAGGCCGAGAGCAACCTCCAAATTTTACCTGGTTACTCGAGTAGCTCCTCGAGTAATGGTGGCAGGTTACTGGAAGTTCTCCTTGGTTACTTTAAGTTTTGTCTCATTACTCGAGTAACGCCTCGAGTAATGCCTTAGAAACTGTACTTCTGATCAAGTTCCTCAGCATTTTCTCTTGGCCAATCTTCACTACTTCCATGCTTACCTCAAGTAAGACTTGTTCCTGTCATTACTCTTTTCAAGCTTGATTATTTAAACATTTCCATTTTCAAACCATTCTTTTGTTATCATCAAAACATAAGGTCTAACATTCTCCCCCTTTTTGATGATGACAAAACTTGGTGATTTTGAACATGGTTTTTCAAATTGGATTCTTAATTAATTATTTCTTATTAAGGTTGAATATACCTTGCATACATAACAACTTCATTAGTCCAAGCATGTATCATAATTCAAAACTTAAATGATATCAAATGAAGTAATAATTTAAACACACTTGCATTAAACTTTAAGAATTTCAAATTACAAGTTAGGTTCAAGAAAACTAATAACAAAATGCACCCTAGAGCCCATATACAACCAAATATCCCAAATTAAGCTAGGACACATCCACAAAATCATTCTCAAGCTCTTCTCCCCCTTTTTGGCTTCATCAATCAAGTGGAGGGCTAGGAGGCTTGGCCATGGAAATTGGTGTCGCTGGAAGGACCATAGAATCATTTGATTCTAAAGAATCAAATGAGCTAGAGGGTACTGGATCAGGCAGATGAAGTGGAGGGATATAGATGTCATCACCGGGAAGAGAAGGTTGGAAGACAACCATAGTAGAGGTTTCTCCTTCCGGGGTGGTCTGAGTCTCAGGTGAAATCTCAACCTCAGGTGTATGATTTTCAGGTGATGAAAAGGGTGATATTTCCTCAGTGTGAGTAGGAGAGGGAATAGGTTTAGAAGTGGTTTCTGGCTGTGGCTTTTGAGGTAAATCATTGATGATAATATGTGTGGTCTCGTGGGTATCAGGATCATCCACTGTGAATAAAATATCTTTCCCTTGGGGCTCAAGTGGATCAGAAACCAGAGGGGTAGATGGTTCAGCCTCGGGAATAGGAATGTCTGAAGGAGGGTCTACTGGAGGTGGTGGTGGTGCAGATGAGGAGGGACTGGTAGAAGGTCCAGGACCTAAGGAATCCAATCGTGCCAGGATCAGTCTCAATGTCTCTCCCTGGGCACGTTGCTCTGCTAGCAACTCCTCATGCCTTCGATCCATTCTTTCAACCAACTCTCCCATTTTTGTGTTCATGTGGGTTATGAGTTCTACATTTGTGTTGGCTATGTCCACATGAAAACCTCTGAGCATATTCTCCATAAAGTGCTGGAGAGTGGCATTGAGGAAAGATGGTGATAATGTGGTAGCAGCTGGAGCCGATGACTGAGTGTCATCCATCCTACTGGTCTCTGTCTCTGTGGCCTTTTGTTTCTTCTTGGACCCAGACTCCAGTGGGCCTTTGAGAGGGATGTCGATGTTCAGTTTCCTAATTTGGTTCCTTCCGACCGGGAACAACCTCTCAATTGGCTCTTTGCTATCCAAATACCATATTTTGTTCTCTTTTAGGATTAGAGACACAATCTGGGGATATGGCATTGGAGTAGTACCCTTTCCATCCACCTTGTACCTTTTCATCTCTGAAAATATATACTCTCCCAGATCCTTTTGTTCCTTCAGAAGCAGTGAAGCAAACCACCTAAAGTCCCTATCGGAGAAATGGGTGTAGTTGTTGGCTTTATTTACTAGGGACCTAGAGTAAATGTACCAAAGGACCCTATGGTGATCACACATATCACTCGGTTTAAAGTTTAGGGGGCCAACTAACTCACCGGGTTTGAGAATGGTAAAAATTTGATTTGGCTCAAGTTCAGAGTATATATCATCAGGGGGGTTCTCAATTCCCAACCACAAATTAATTCTAGAGGGAGATATCAATATCTTTTGACCTCTAACTGTGGTGGTCATCTCTTCCTCAACTGAGGTTCGGTTAGGCTCATCTATAATTTCTAAGATGCAATAAAAATGGGTAATTATTTTAGTGCAAAATGGTAACCTAATAGATAGCCAAGGCATAAAAGGTTCTAAATAAGGACTTAAGTCATGCTTCACTACCTCTTGAAGTAACTTCAGATCAACGTAGTGTGTCTTACACACTTTTCTTCTGGAGAATTGAGTTAAATACTTGGGAGACTCCACTAGTTTGCCCACATTGAATCCCTTTGGAGGGGTAGTGATATCTGCTTCTGGAATCTTGGATTTCTTGGAAGATTGACCCTTCTCCATTTGGTCAATGATCCCAGCCATAGCTTTAGCCACATTCTTGTCATACTTTGGCTTCTTGATAGGCTTTGGAGTGAAAGAGGGTGTAGAGGAGTCAGAGTGAGAAGGTGAGGGAGTTTTGGCACCTTTGCTTCTTCCAATAGATGTGCTCTTTTTAGACTGAACCCTAGTCACAATAGGCTCTTTAATCACCACTCCTTTGGCTTTAGGTTTTAATTGAGGTTGAAGAGGAATTTTGGCTTTTGGTCTTGGGATTAACTTTCTTCTCTTTGTTGGAGGAAGAGAAAGGAGATCAGGGTTTTGTTGTGAATCAGAGGAATCTGTGAAATTGAGATTCTTGGTTCTAACCATCTTAAAACACAGAAAATCAAGAATCTCAAAAAAACAAGGTCACTGTCGCGAGTTTAGGGCACAAGGATTTTGAACAAAATAGGAAGTTTTTGGACTTGAAATCAGTTGGGTTTTGACGGAAATGAGGCAAGGAATCGATTGAGAAAAGTTTTTGAAAGGGTGTATAGTGATTTACTCGAGGAGATTTTGTGGAAATGACTGAGTTTGCGCAAGATAAAGACCTAACACCCGACATTACTCGAGGCCTTACTCGAGTAATCTTCAAGTTTACTCGAGGCCTTCCTCGAGTGTTCATACAGAAAAATTCAAAAATAATTCATTTAAATTGCGTACCTGGCATGAATAATATAGTAATTATCCATGGATGTTCCCTCGATCATTCATAGTCCATTTGAGTCAGATTTGATTCATTAGTCAACACTTTGATAATCTGAACTCCGACATTACTCGAGGCCTTCCTCGAGTAAGCTTCAAGTTTACTCGAGGCGTGCCTCGGGTAAACAGCTTCTCAACTTCTGACTCTTCATTTCTTTGAAAACTAAACCGTTATATTTGAAAATCAAGTAACTTGATCCGTTACTTCCAGTTTTGGGGGCCATTACTCGAGTACATACTCGAGTAAGCTTCTACTTTACCTCAAGTTACTCCTCGGGTATTGCTTCTGTCTTAGCCATAACTTCAAGTTGGTACTCCAGTAAATGTGTCCTCTGATAATCTCTGTTTTTGTTTCTCAAAACAGAGTTTCTTTCTTCCTGCAAAACAAGTTTCTATATACTCCGATGCTTAAGTTAGTGATCATCAAAACATTATTAAGTGACTTCATCTAATATTATGAAATGCTGAAATTTCTTATAACTCATTGGGATTTACCATTCCCAATTCTCTTCTAATAAATAAAAATTGATCTTTTGCAAGGGGTTTTGTAAAGATATCTGCTAGTTGAAGATGAGTAGGAATGAATATCACTTTCACATCTTTCTTTTGAACATGATCTCTGATGAAGTGATGTCTGACATCGATATGCTTGGTTCTAGAGTGTTGAACTGGATTTTTTGCCAAGCTTATCGTACTAGTATTGTCACAATAGATTGGTATTTCCTTGAGATAAATACCAAGGTCTTGTAGTTGTTGTTTTAACCATATCACTTGTGCACAACAACTTGAGACTGCAACATATTCAGCTTCCGTTGATGAAAGAGACACTGTATTTTGTTTCTTGCTGAACCATGATACAAGAGATCCTCCAAGGAATTGTCCTTGTCCGCTGGTGCTCTTTCTATCTGTCTTGTATCCTCCATGATCAGAATCTGAATATGCAATTAAATATTCACTTCTTCCTTTGGGATACCACAAACCTAATTCTGGTGTGTCAGCAAGGTATCTAAAGATTCGTTTGACCGTTTCAGCATGTGATTCCTTTGGCGCCGATTGATATCTTGCACATATGCCAACACTAAATTGGATGTCTGGTCTGCTTGCCGTGAGATAGAGTAATGATCCAATCATTCCTCTATATTTTGTGATATTATAGTCTTTCCCTTTGACATTAGCATCAAGCAACGTTGTTGAGCTCATAGGTGTGTCCGAGCCATTAGCTTCATCCATTCTATACTTCTTCAAAAGCTCTTTTAAGTACTTTGTTTGAGATATGAAGATTCCATTCTTTCTTTGTTTGATTTGCAAACCAAGAAAGAAATTCAATTCTCCCATCATTGACATCTCAAACTCTCCCTGCATTATCTCAGAAAATTCCTTACACATAGATTCATTAGTAGCACCGAAAATAATATCATCAACATATATTTGAACAATTAAAATATCATCACGTTTTCGATTTATAAATAATGTTGTATCAACTTTTCCCCGTACAAAACCTTGATCGATGAGAAACTTACTAAGCCTTTCATACCAGGCTCTAGGAGCTTGTTTTAAACCATACAAAGCCTTTTTAAGTTTGAAAACATGGTCTGGTTTAGTGACATCCTCAAAACCAGGAGGTTGTTCTACATACACTTCTTCCATGATGTAACCATTTAGAAAAGCACTCTTAACATCCATTTGATAGAGTTTGAATCTTTTGATGCATGTAAAGGCTAGGAGTACACGTATAGCTTCCAATCTAGTTGTAACCCCCTTCCGTAATTATATCCGAAATACAAAATAAAAATGAAATTAGAGACCAATAAGAACAAAACTTATTTAAATTCCCATCTTCACGATAGGTTTTTCACAAATCACTTTCGAAATCTAATTAACCTGGTCTCATATTCAATTTCGAATACAATTACATCATGCGGAATATCACATTTAAACAAATATCAGAGTGTATAACAATAACTTCCCGGCAACCCCCGGGTTCATACCTTTACATAGAATTCATAGGGCACATTCGCCCTTTACAATTTCAACATAGGGATTACACAAATCCTCTCAAATACATATCCAAATACCCAAATGCTCATTCCAAATGCATAATCAAATATTCTCATTCAACATATAACCAAGTATACATTCCACAATATATACAACTCCAAATCCAAATACGAATATCCAAATATACATCCCAACTATGATAACCAACTACCAAAATCTATAACCCGAACGAGTCCCGTCGCCCTTGGTTGCTTGCTGCATCCTCGATCCACCTACCCTGTCTAAAATGTTGGTAGGGGAGGGTGAGATTCGAGAGAATCTCAGTAGGAAACAAATACCAAAATGCATCTATGATAAGTGTATAATGCATGACATGCTTGCAATACATATCATATGCCCATACCATGACACAACTGCATGCTCAATGTTTCAACAACACACTCATGGCCATAGCATAAATAGAAACAGAGCTTCAAACATCATATATGTTCCACATAATCAAGCAAAGCAATAACATGCATCAACACAATATCATATACAGGCAAGGAGGTAAGTTCCCTACACTCTTTCCACGTATGCTCCAGCTCCGCTTACTTGCGATCAGAACGAATACCAAACCACGTCCAGAGCGAATATCAACCCTATAACCAAAGCAAGGACATAGGGTTATTCTCTATTCCAAAACCTTACTTTCATATCACTTAAAGTTGGTTACCATTCACACCCTTTAGGTGGCTAAAATAAGCTCAACGAAAGCTTAAAGGATTGGGACGTATTAGGTTGGAAATCACCTTTTAAAATCTCAAAATGCTGAAAATGGGGGTTGGCTGCAGCCAAGAACCCTCTGGCTGCAGCCAGAACACACACAGAAGGTTTTTGGCTGCAGCCAAGAATTTCTGGCTGCGGCCAAAACGTGCACAGAAACTTTTGCGCTGCAGCCAAGGCAACTTTGAAAATTCATAACTAATTCCACAAATATTGAAATGAGGTGATCCCAGAGCTAAATGAAAGCTATTCAAGTCCTCTACACAGGAAAAATATTGGCCTTTACTAGAAATCACCACACAAATAAAGAATTCCCCAAAACTCAAGACTATCCCAAAACAGGTTCCATTTTCGACCTCAAACTTTGGACAGCTATAACTCCCAGTTCCAAAAACGAAATGGCACAAAGTTTATGTCCATTTTGAAGCTTAGGAAGTGAGCTTAAAAACTGGAAAGTTTTATAATTTTCTAACTTTATTTTCCCAGTCAAAACGTCCACACAACAAAACTGCTCAGACAGAATTCACACTGGACAGAATTTCCAGTTTTGCAACCAATGATTCCAATCCAATTCAAATCAATTCCAATGATTAAATACCGCAACATTACACCATTTCCAACATAAAACACAACCCAATTCATCCAATCCAAAGTCACAAGAAAATCAGGGCAAAATTCGAAATTCACTAAACTCATCCACAATTCACAAAACTTAGATCAAAAGGAAGCAAATGCTCACCTCTTCCTCTTTCCCAAACCAATTTCTTGATTCTTCATCTTTCCACTTTTACTCAAGCAACAAAACACCTCCTCTCACAAATCTAAAACCATAGAGATGAAGCTCTCATCACTATGAACAACTTTATAGAAGATGAATTGAGCATTAGAGGCCAACAAACAAGCTAAATCTCACCTTGATTCTTTCTCTTTCCTCCTCCACTTTGGGCGTTCATGGAAGCTAAGGAGAGAGATGAAGAAGATGAAGAGGGTTAGATTTTGGCCCTCATTTGACCATTTGGACGTTCAAATAAGGGAGGAGAGGAGAGAGGGAAGAGTTGACAAATTGACCCCATCCAAAGTTCCAAAACTTGCCAAGTGTCAACATCTCAACACACCTCCCATGAGCTCACATGAGCACACCACATGAGATTCCACCCTTTGATCTATTACACAAATCAATCTCAACCATTGATCTTGAAGTTACCAATGAGTTTCCTCTTCGGTAATCGATCAATTGGTCGGTAACTTTACCGTTTTGCCCCTAATTATGGCAATTCCTCTTGAATCACCACCAACACTTCACATCTTTTCATTTAGCCACAATATGCGCCTTCCCTCTATTTTAAGTCAATTTAGATGTTAATCCATAATTGAGCTTAAATACAGGGTTTCGGCGCTGCTCAGAACACATACGAATCACATCGGGTGCCAAATCACACCATAATCTCCAAAAGGGTTCATTTATCACTAATGACATCCACTTTTGGAGTCATTATCTCTTAATCATAATTTAGGATCTTGCTAAACCATGGCTTAGCAGTCCACTAATCTCAGGCTTATTCTCTAGCCTCGAATCTCAAAATTCAGGGTATTACACTAGCCACTGGAGCATACGTTTCCTCATAATCAATTCCTTCTTCCTGATTATAGCCTTTGGCCACCAATCTTGCCTTGTTTCTGACAATAATTGCAGATTCGTCAAGTTTGTTTTTGAATACCCATTTAGTACCAATGATTGTATGATCTTTGGGTCGGGGCACCAAATCCCAAACTTGATTTCTTTCAAATTGATTAAGTTCTTCTTGCATTGCTATGACCCAATCATTGTCTGATAGGGCTTCATCAATGTTAGAAGGTTCAATCTCAGAAATGAATGCAGAAAAACTTACTTCATTGAAAACTCTATTTCTAGTTTTGATCCCTTCATTCACATCTCCTATGACTTGATCTAAGGGATGACTTCTATTGTATTTCCAGGCTTTAGGTTGTCCTAGAGATTGCTCTTCTTCCTTAGTTTCATCAACTTCTGGAATAAGAGACGTAGAAATAGATTGACCATTTTCTTGATTTAAAACAACTTCCTGTTCTTCATCAATGGTTTTGTCAAAGGATTCAAATTCATCAAATACAACATGAATTGATTCTTCAACAACACAAGTTCTTTTATTGAAAATTCTATATGCTTTACTTCGGTTAGAATATCCTAGGAAAATTCCTTCATCAGTTTTAGAATCAAATTTTCCTAAGTTATCTTTACCATTATTATGAATGAAACACTTACAACCGAAGATGTGTAGATGAGCAATGTTTGGCTTCCTTCCTTTGAATAGATCGTATGGTGTCTTCCCAAGTTTCGTTCTGATATAGGCTCTATTTGAAATATAACATGCTGTACTCATAGCATCAGCCCAGAAAACTTGAGACATGTTCTTTTCATTTAACATTGTTCTAGCCATTTCAGTAAGCACTCTATTCTTGCGTTCCACAACTCCATTTTGTTGGGGCGTCCTTGGAGCAGAGAAATTGTGATCAATGCCATTAGTATCACAATAATCTTCAAAGGCTTGATTCTCAAATTCTCCACCATGATCAATCCTAATCCCTGCAATAGACATACCTTTCTCATTTTGCACTTTCTTGGCAAAAACAATAAATTCTTCAAAGGTTTCATCTTTTGATGATAGAAAAATAACCCATGTAAATCTTGAGAAATCATCAACAATGACCAATGAATATAAGTTGCCACCAAGACTCTTTACTTTTGCTGGTCCAACTAAATCCATATGAAGTAATTGTAATGGTATATTTGATGAAATCTCATTTTTCAATTTGAAAGATGATTTAGTTTGTTTACCCTTTTGACACGCATCACAAATCAAGTCATTTTTGAAATTAACTTTGGGTAATCCAAGCACTAAATCCTTTTTGAGTAATTTCCCTAGTTGATTCATATTGACATGAGCCAATCTTTTATGCCATAGCCAACTTTCATTGGTATTACTCAGAAAACAGTTTTCAGATTCATTTCTACTAATATCTAAGGTATAGCAATTACCTTCCCTTTTTGCTCTGAGCTTAGCCTTGATATTCTTCTTATCAAGCTGTAAGTCACTCTTGTTGATAATTAGACATTCCTCTGAATCAAATATTATCCAGTTGTCTTTATCTGCACTTTGACTTACGCTCAGCAAATTATGACACAAGCCTTCAACGTAATATACATCTTTGATTTGTATGCCTTTGTCATTTTTGATTTCACCAATTCCTGCTATTTTTCTGGATTGATTTCCTCCAAATTTTACCTTTCCTCCTTCCTTAGGTTGCAATGTGGTAAAACTTTCGAAATCACCGGTCATATGTCTAGAGCATCCACTGTCTATGAACCACTTGTTATTTTTGGATGCTTTAAGACATACCTGCAATCAAATGACTAAGTCTTAGGTACCCACTTCTTTTTGGGTCCTTTTGGGTTAGTATAAATGATTTTCTGAACATATGTGCCTTTAGGTACCCATTTGTAGGTTCCTATTGTTCTTTTCTTTTTATGAATGCATGAAGAGGTATAATGACCTTTTCTGTTACAGTAATTACAAAATGCAAAAGGATTTGATATATGCACAGAATGCTGGAAATAATTTAAATATGGCTTTCCTCCTACTTTCTTTTTACCTTTCCTTTTATCTGTTTTTGGATCATATCCAATACCAGATCGGTCATTTACAAATCGTTGTTCTTTTAAAATCACACTTAGCATCTCACTACCTTTGGTAAATTTTTCAAGAGTTTTTGTGAGATCAATGTTTTTCTTTTTCAACGAAGAACAATTTTCACAATTCTTTTCTGAACTTTCTTTAAGTTCAATTTCAAGAGTTTTGTTTTTCTTTTTGAAAATGATTAATTCTTTAACTACTTTGATGAATTCAGAATGTAAAGCATTATATTCAGAGAGTAATTCATCATAGGTAGGTTCAGAATCATTTACCTCTTCTTCTGTCTCTTCTTGAGCAACAAGACATATATTGGCTACTTCTTCTTCATCACTTTCTTCGTCAGAGGAACTATCTACCCATATAGCAGATACAAAGGCCTTCTTTTTGTTAAAGAATTTGCCTTTTCTCTTTTCTTTGCTCTTTTGATTGAGTTCTGGACATTCTGATTTGATATGTCCTGGTTTTCCACATTCATAGCAAATGATATGGTCTTTGCTGCTAATTCCTCCTTTTTGAAAGTGTTTGAAGCCTTGACCTTTCTTGTAGAACTTTCTGAATCGCTTTATGATTAAGCCCATTTCATCATCATCAAACTCCTCATCTTTATCTTGATTTTCTTCTTTCGCTTTTAGAGCTAGACCTTTCTTTCTTTTGTCACTGATATCGTCTAGTTCCCGTTTGAACTTTAGTTTGCTTTCATATTCAGAAAGACTTCCAAATAGAGAAGCAACTGATCTCATTGATTCTCCTTTTGCCTCTTCTATCGCAGTGACTTTGGCCTCCTACTCTTTAGAGAGAATATTCAAAATCTTTCGTACTTGGGTATTTTGATCATAGACTTTACCAAGTGCTGCAAGTTGATTAACAAGATGAGTATATCTAAGTTCGAATTCAGAAATTGACTCACCTGATTTCATTCGAAGTAGATCGAATTCAGTGATCAAGGTGTTGATTTGATTCTCCTTTATTCCCGAAGTTCCTTCATGAGCTATTTCCAGAGCTTCCCATATTTCCTTTGCTGTTGGAAGTGTGCAAATTCTGAAGTATTCATTTTGACTCAATGAGCTTTGTAACATCAGAATTGCCTTGCTGTTGAGAGTGATAAGTTTCTTGTCATTCTCATCATATTCCGCTGGCGTCTTTGGAATTTTCTGAGAATCTACAGTTTTTGTAGGTTGATAATTTCCACTCTCAATTACATCCCATAGCCCATATTCAGTAGCCATCACGAACACTCTGAATTTTGCTTTCCAGAAAGAAAAGTGTTCTCCATTGAAACTGGGAGGTCTAGTGATGGATGCTCTGTCGGGAAGAATTCCTTCACCCATGCTTGCCATTGGATCCTTCTTAGGTTGTTATACCTTAACAAGAAAACCTCGCTCTGATACCAAATGTTAGGTCAAGCGTTTCACCCAAGAGGGGAGGTGAATTGGGTGATACTAAAATTTCTTTTGAAAATATAAAACTTTGACAAAAGAATTAAAACAGTAATGAGTAAGGAGAAATATCACCGAAGTGTACACCGGGATTTATACTGGTTCGGTCACAACCACTTTGACCTACGTCCAGTCCTCAGAGCTTCTCTGAGAATTTCACTATAGCTTCCAAGATTCAGTGGGTTCTTGGCACCCCAGTACAAGCAAGTTCCTTACACCTGGACACTCGCTCCCCCTTACAGGTTGTAATCCAATCCCAACTCAAGGTTCCACAACCTTAAGTTATCTCAATAACAAATATTGAGTTTGAATGAAATATCTCTCTTACAGAGTAAATGATAATCACTGAAGCATAGAAATATAATTTCAACGTGAAAATAGAGCAATGAACTTGATGATACGTTTGTATGTGTGCTTGGTTGTTCTTTCTCTGTTTGAAGGTTCCCATATATATAGGTATTTTGTTGATGACCGTTGGAACACTTCCTTTCGTCCGTTGGTGAGTGCGCAGCCACTATTGACTTTTCAAGTTTTTGAATAATATCCGTTGGCGGTGGTTGGCATTTGAACGTTTCTTTTGACTTCCATCTCTTGATATGATTTCTTCATTGTTTATCTGTAAATAGACTAAGAATACTAATACAATGAAAGGTTAATCATATAGGAAACAATATAATGAAAGTTTGAATGATTTCTAAAATTCTGGGTATGCTTACTCGAGTAGCTCCTCGAGTAACCCTTGAAGTTTACTCGAGTAGCTCCTCGAGTAACATCGAGAAATCCTTGTTTAATTGAAAGTCAATGAAGAGAAACAAGATTACTCGGGTAGTGCATGGAGTAAATTAAATTTCAGACCTTTGGGAATAGTTATTTACTCGGGTAGCTACTCCAGTAAAGCTTTTGCAACTTCATAGATTACTGGGGTAACACCTCGAGTAACCCCTTAAAAAACTTTTGAATACTCGATGCTCTACTCCAGTAATGTTGGCAGGATTTCAAGGCCGAGAGCAAATACCTTGTTACTCGAGTAGGGACTCGAGTAATGCATTCATTTTTGCATAGGTTACTCGGGTACCACCTCGAGTAACTAAGACTTTTGAGCATGACTTACCCTGGTAATGACTTGAAGTTCACTTTGAAAATATTGTTGCATACTGGGGTTCTTACTCGAGGAATCCACTTAAAATAAACCATGAAAAACTTGTATACTAGAGTAAGTACTCGAGGAAGATGAAATAAATAGAGATCAAGATAATCGAGTACCAACCTCAAGTTTTCACTTACCTTAGTGCGTTACTCGAGTAGCTCCTCGAGTAACATTGGCAGTGGTACAAAGTGCCGAGAGTTACATATTTTGAGAAACAAAGTTACTCGAGTAGCTCCTCGAGTATCATGGGGAAAACTGGAAGGCAACTGGAAGTTTTCATAGCGTTACTCGAGTAGCTCCTCGAGTAACATTAGCAGTAGTACAAAATGCCGAGAGGTCCATATTTTCACAAACACTGGTACTCGAGTAGCTCCTCGAGTATCATTGGGAAAACTTGAAGGTAACTGGAAGTTTTCACTTTGTTACTCGAGTACCTCCTCGAGTAACATTAGCAGGCCGAGAGCAACCTCCAAATTTTACCTGGTTACTCGAGTAGCTCCTCGAGTAATGGTGGCAGGTTACTGGAAGTTCTCCTTGGTTACTTCAAGTTTTGTCTCATTACTCCAGTAGCGCCTCGAGTAATGCCTTAGAAACTGTACTTCTGATCAAGTTCCTCAGCATTTTCTCTTGGCCAATCTTCACTACTTCCATGCTTACCTCAAGTAAGACTTGTTCCTGTCATTACTCTTTTCAAGCTTGATTATTTAAACATTTCCATTTTCAAACCATTCTTTTGTTATCATCAAAACATGAGGTCTAACAATATTGAGTTTGAAATGAAAAACTCTCTCACAGAGCAAATATATAATCATTGAAGTACAAAGAGTGAGTATAAGAAAACATAGCACAAAGAGTATATTGATCGATGTGAGTTTGTATGCTCCCAGTTGTTGTATTATGTTCTTCATTGAATGCTCCATATATATAGATGAATTGTGATGTCCATTAGAAGCATTTCAAAACATGTTTATTAGAGTTGTGCAACTTCGTTTGACCGTTCTTTGAATTAGAAAACTAGCCATTTGTGGTAGGTAGGCATTTTAAACATTACGGAAGAATGTTTGACATCTCTCTCAATGCATGATCTCTTCATTGTTTTTCTGCAAGTATACTCAGGATACTAATACAATGAAAGTTAATCATATAGATAACAAATCAATGAACATCAGATCAAAATCATGCTTTCTTTACTTCATTACTTGAGTGGCTACTCGAGTGATCATACTCATAACTCAAATAGTCCCTCGAGTAACTTCATTAAAAATAATCCAGAGAGTAAGTCAACATTGTCTGACCAGATTACACCTTGCTTACTCGAGTAATCCCTCATGTAAGTGTTCCTTTTCTTCTGATTACTCGAGTGGTCCCTTGAGTAATGGTTCAAATAACTTTGGAGATTACTCGAGTGATCCCTTGAGTAATACCATTAAAATCTTGGCTGAGAGCAATTTTCTATTAGACTTACCTAATTATTTGAGTGGTCACTTGAGTAATGCTTTAAATAATTTTACAAATTACGTGAGTGATCCGTTTAATGTCCTTCGTTCCTTTATAATGAGCTACTACATGGTTTTTGCTCTAATTACTCAAGTGGTCACTCGAGTAATGTCTTAAATAACTCTACAGATTACTCGAGTGATCCCTACGAGTAATACCACACAATTCTTGATAGAGAGCTTACTGGAACATTTTCTCACACATTACTCGAGTAGTCCCTCGAGTAATGAGGTCATTACCCGAGTGCTTACTTGAGTAATATCTTAAAAAATCTCATAGTGTTCCTTTTTCCTGTGCTTTGTCTTTCACTTCATATTCTTTACTTGAGTGGCTACTTCAAGTAATGCTTTTGCCTGCATTCAAGAGCATAGTTACTTTATTCAAATCATTTAGCTTATTATCAAAACCATTTGTATGATTAATCCAATCTTTATTATCATCAAAACATATGGGATCTAACATATATGACACAAAACACCTCCTTTTCAAAAACAAAAACCATAAAAATGAAGCTCTTAGAGAGGAGAACAATGTTAAAGAAGGGAATTTGAGCTAGAGAGGTGATTTACAAGGTGAAAATTGAATTAAATCATCTTACCTTCTTCTTTATTCTTCGCTTTCTCTTTTCTCTTTCCTTTTTCTTTTTCTGTCTATTTTCTTCTTTTTGGACATCTATTTTGAGTCTAAATGAGTGTTTGTGGTGTTTTAATATTAGTCTTTATCCATTTAGGATACTTGGCCAAAAATTTAGTAAAGTTGGAGAAAGGAGATGATATGTCAAAACAAAGTGCCTTCTTGAAAAGATAGTTTGGTTAATTAACTTGTAACGGTTTGGTTAAGTCAAGCTTAATTCATTCCCTCTCTCCTCTTGGTTTTTGACCAAAATAATCAATGGAAAAAAGGAGGATGGTTTGGTTGATCAAATTCTTTTTGCTTTCTTGCTTTTGGTCAACTCTTTTTGGTTGAACAAAACTTGAAACATGTTTACTAATGGATCAATTCTTTCTTTTTTTCTTCTTTGCCCTCTTGACCAAATTAATTGCCTAAGAGGAGGAAGTTAATTGCTTTTTCATCTTCATCATTACTCTTGCTTTTCCAAGAGCAAATCCTAGGCCTTCATTTTGGTTCCCAATTCTATCCTCAAAATCAAATGGAAACTGTCTCTTTTTCCCTTGATCATGAGAATATCAATTGATTTTTCATTAGTTCTTCTCTTTTGTTTAACTTCCTTCCTCCAAGATGTCGTTCCCTCTCTTTTTGGATCCAAGTTAGGCCTTAGAATATATTTGACTTTAGATAAAGGAATTGGGTATTTTCCTCTAACTAATTGGAACTAAATCTCATACCTTAATTCCAAATTTGTCTCTAAAAGTCATGATGGCTATTGGGCATTCTTTGGACTCTTTCCAAACTGGGTTTAGAAGTCAACTTGATTCAGACTTAATCTCATGCTTCTAGTCCCAAAATTTGGAATATTACAGTGTTCATATAATGATTTTTCAGCATCTTTTCTAACTTAAGGAATGTGTTCAAGAAAGCTTATCACTCACTCTTGTGCTCGAGTATAATTGATTATTATGATTGCAAGTACCTATTTCCTGAGATAATCCTATGATAAATTTGCCCAGGAGTTCAAAGGTTTAAGTGTGGGGGGATTTGATATATCCCTATTTTATATTAACTATTAATGTCGTAATCAGGGATTTCATCATTAATTTTGGGCTAAATTCTATTTATTATGATTAATTTGAATTAATGATGATTGTGTGAAAATATAGCATAAAAGAGTAATATTACCATAAATATAGCAATGGCTATTAATTGGCTTTATTTTCTTGGAATATAAGTTGCTACCTAATTTTGATTTGCATTGTAGGTCACTTTAAGAAAAATTGAGCATTAAGGAACAAGGTTTTAAGGAACTCATGAATTTAGGAAACTATCTCCAATTATAGTTTTATTAGGATTAGGAACCATTCCCAACCTTACATCCTAAGTAACCAAGGGACGAGTGGCACCACTTAGCTCTTTAAAACTATATAAGAAACCTTCATCCTAGGTAAATTAGGACTTCTAAATAATTTCCTTAAGCATAAAAAAATGTGGCTCTATTGGAAATTGTGCCCTAAGGGCCAATCATTATACTTTAAAAATTATTAATTTAATGAAATTTCTCTATTTTGTTATCATTTTATTTGCATGTTAACTGTGATAATTGTATCCTTGGATAAACCATAAAGATTGTCCTAAAATGTCCCTGGTCGGTCATCTATTCAGGAGCAGAGATGAAACAAGACTAGTATGACTTTGATAAGATATAGAGATATGAATCAAAGTCTTAGGCACTTATAAGAGTACATGGTGCTGGACTGACCCACTATGAGAAAGCTACATGGATCAAGTCATAAGCTTTTCTCATGTACAACACATCACAATGCCTTTTGACATGAGGTCATCATGGATTCCTACATGAGAGTTGCTAAGCTTTGAACTAGTCAAAACTCACTTTTGACCGGGTGATGATAAAGGCTACGATCAGGCTTGGTAGTTTTTCATGCAGAGGAATATGAATGATCAAGATGGAATTTGTCCCTCACATTAGTAGAGAGATATTACTAGGCCCCTCGATGAGTGAGTATGGGAAATGTATAGCCATACTACAATGGAAAGGAGTTTCCATTTCTATTGTCAAACTACTTAGGAATTAAGAAAGTAATGGTGAGGAACAAGAAGATGATATTATCCATGCCTCATCCTTGACTGATATATCGTGTGACAAAAGGGACGTGATATGGTTGTATGATAGGTTGCATCATGTTAACGATCCTCATATGAATTGGGTAGTCATAATATCTTGCTAGAGGCCGCTTGCGACTTGTGGGTTAGTACTGTTATTGGCCTACTGCCGACTTTATATGAGCCTACAGGGTCGCACACAAGAATGGCCCAACACGAGATAATGTTTAATCTAAGGTGGATGAATTTTATATTTATATATATAATATAAAAATTCATTAATAATATTATATATATATATATGTATTTTTGAAATACATATATATATATATATATATTATATTATATTATTATATTGTGTTAGTTTTACATTTAATTTTATTAAGATAAATTAGATTTAATAACTAACATGGTAGAGATATATTATTTCAGATTTAATTTATGAAGATAAATTAAATCTAATGGCTCTTTATTTGGATTAAATAAATAGGTTAAATTAAAACTGTTGGACAAATTTAATTTAAACTAAATTTTTTTAATTAGCTCATCAAGATAATTAATTGTTAATTAATTTCAAAATTAATGAAGATTAATTTTGAAATTCAAATATAGCCCTCATATGTTATAAACTTGATAAAGCAGATATACTCATACACGCATGAGAAATTAGAGTCGCAAGGGAAAACCTATGAGACATTGGAGGCACTAGCATGTAGTCTGTGTTGGACAACATTCGTGTGGATACCGGTAGAGGGAGTAGACCTGATGTGTTGGCTGCTACAGATTGAAAACCCTGAATTGAAAAAGGTACAAATCTTTCCAAATCGGTTTAAACGTCGTTGATAGATCCTCGATTAGGATAGGTGAAAATTTTAAAATTCTTCTGTTGTGCCTACCGATCCTAACAGGCTCTACTTATCCTAGTCAAATTAGGAAACCTTCCTATCTTGCACATAAGTCTAAGGCATTTAGTTTCCTTTTTTGGAGCAAGCTTATACCACTCCTCATTTTCCTTTTCATGTAGTGAAATAGGCACTAACATTAGGAAACCTTATAAAGTGTCTAAAAGTTGGCTACCATATTCACCTTTCATTCTTATGCAAAATTGGGCCATCAGACACACAAAAGCATATAACACTGAACTGTAGAGGCCACCACTTGCACCCTAACTTGTTCCTATATAAATGTCACATCTTAGAGGTTTGGGAGGGGGTTTGGAGAGAAAATAGGAGATGAGATTAGAGATTCAACCATCATCCTCGACTTTCTCAGCCTTCACCCTTGGAATCCACCGGCATGACCACCATCGACCATCTCTTACCACCATCGTTCCTCTTGAGTTCACCGCCACCAGACTTGCCTCCATATTCTCTTTCTTTTTCTATCGTTTCATTCCATAGATTCTCTATGCTTTGAAGGAGTTATGGCTCCAACTAAAATCATGAGTAGCTAAATTCTATTGTGCTTCTTGGAGTAGATGCTATGACTTGAGCTTGGGAGGTTCAATTAGGGGAGTATTTGCTTTCCAACTAATTTTCTCCTGAACTTGATGATATTCCTTCATTATTAATTATTTTGATTTGAATTTGAGGCTGAGATTATGCGTTATAATCTTTATTAGTTGGATTATTGTGGTTTTAAATTGAGTTGTAAGACCTAAGTTTTGATTTTATATATTTCCATTTTTCATTCATTGAAATTGCTTTATCTAGCATGTTGTTAGGTATGATAATTGATTTGTGTTGCTATTGAATGTCTCCATGAGCATTCATCATTAGAGAAAAATGTTTTATTAACTCAATTTAAATTGTACGCCTAGTGGTTTTTAAAATTACCTGAATAAGTGTTTGTTATCTAACATTTAGGACAATTATTTGTTAAGAATCACTTGACTCAAACCGTGTTTGGGGCTTTTAATTAGACCTGGTGCAATAATTAACTCCCACATCATTAGGTAAGTTAGGAGGCCATAGATTCACTTCCAAGGAGCATTCCATCATATCATTACCAAAATCCAATTTCATACTTTCATTCATCATTTTATCAAAAATCCAAAAAAAAAAGTAATGTAGGTTGTTTTCCATCATTCAAAAAAGATCAATTTCAAAATCCATTTCAATGTTTTTGTCACCTAGTTTAGCCTAGAAATTAAATAAAAGGCTCCTTAAGACAACATAATTTGGTTTATTTTGATTTAACCTGAGGTAACTAAAGGTTCTAAATCACATTAATTAATGTTAGTAAGTTAGAACTGTCAAGCATGTTGGTGTTATTAGAATACTTTCAGGTTTTTAATTAACAACCATGAGTTTTTAAGGTTTTTTTGTTGACAATTTTCTTATATTATAAAATAGTGGTGTTCAGTAATCACAACCATTGCCGTCCTCCTCCTCTTTCTCATGATCAAAGGAAGGAGATGAACATTCTGATTGCAATTCATATTCAATGTCATGGTGATGAAGTATGAGGTTCAACTTCCAGTTCAGCTTGTTGGCATATGCCACCAGACGCCATGTGCGGCACTCAAGGCTTGCTAACATCTACATTGGAACCTTCATTTTAGGAGGAAGCGGAGGAGGAGGAGGGGTGATGGCGGCGGAGGAGCTCCTTGGGATCTTAACATGATGAAGGAGAGGATGAGGAGGTTAATAAAGAAAAGTAGTACGAATCACAAGGAATATGTGAGTTTAAATATAGGACTAACGGATGCTACAAACGGTTATTATTTATGAAGGTTTGACGATGTTACAAATAGTTATGAAAGTGTTAAATGACGGTTGTTTCTAAAATCCATTATGTTTTATCTTTGCTGATAAAAGAGGTTGGAAGATGAATCGTTTGTAAGTCTTACATGATAGTTGTTTCGAATAAACCATCATTTTTGTCAATAAATAAATGACAATTATTAATTACAATTGTTATTTATTTATTTTTTGTGAATTCCGCCTAGTAATACAGTTTGTGCGCATAATTAACCATTGCTTTTAAGTATTATATATTCTTATATGATCTCCGCTGCCTCGACGCATATGACATTTATTCATAATGACCATTATATATATGCCCGAATATGTAGCAGTGTAATCTCACCCTCCTTCCCACAATAAACTCTTCATCCATATCACACCACAAAGGCAAAATGTTCCTCAACAAGGAATCACTATATTGCGATTGTCCCTTCTTCAAAGCCTCGTTATCCATCCAATCCTCCATTCGAGGCTTATGCAAAACCTCACCTGAGAATTTCCCATTCCCCTTCTGAACTTTCTTTCTACTCAAATCCATCACATCCTTCTCCTCCCTCACCTCTATCAATAGTGGTGACCCCCCAAAAGAAAGTAAGAACTCACTCATCACTTTTCTAGTACTTAGATTTTCATCTTTTAATAAAAAAAAAGTGAATGTTTGATCTGTTATCCAACACTTGCAGTTGCCCCACTTTTTAAATATTCTTTGCTTGGATTAGTTTACAGATTTTTTTAGTGTATTTTATTGTACTATTTACAAATACAGCTCATTTTTATTGGGCAAAAGTCCACTTTTGGTCATCGAATTTTATATAAAATTTGTTTGATCCATTAATTTTATAAATTATATTTTCAATGCTATAACCTTAATATTGTTAGTCTCAAGATGTTTTTTGGTACTATTGATTGTTATTTACAAATTAAACTTAATATGCCATCATTTATAAGTATTGTATTAACATTTAAAATGTTGCCAACTTGCCATCAACATTTTTTAATAATGAAATTAAAGATGTTAGGGGTTAGAGATTACTTAAAAAAACAGTTTATAAAATTAAGGAAGCAAAAGATAATTTTGTGTATATAAAGGTAAATGACCAAAGATGCACATTTTTTTTTATTGTTTATAAAAAATTCATTACATTTAGGGTCAGTATTTTAAGCTTAAAAATCTTTTTTTTTTGGTCAAAGAGCTAGAAAATCATTTGATTAATAAAGCACATGAACGAATTGTATAGGAGAGCTTTAATTAATCTAAACATAAGTAGTTGGTGGAAAAAATGTACTTTCAACTTATTTTGATATATAGATAAATTTTTTATTTTATAAAAAATAAATTATATACATTTTTTAAAACAATTTCCCATGCTTTTCTTGAGATTCTTCGAACAATTAACGCGCTTATATAGTTTTATTATATCTTCAATTTGCCAATGGAAACCGTCAAAATCACAACTTGGTGTGGAAGCAGCGTTGAACAAGTCTAACTTCTATTAAAGCGTCATTCTAACCAAACATGCACAAAAATGGAACAGTGCTTGCTAAATGTTTTTATATAATAAAACTCACTATATAGTAATTCTAGGCCTTCATCATTCTTGATTGTCATTATAAGAATTTTAGGCGTACCTAGAATCCGGTAGACTCGCTGAAGCACCCACACGAAACCGCAGCACCGATGCGGACCCCAATTACAATACACAACAAATATACCAAAGAGAGGAAGATAAGAGAACATTTTTATAAAAGAGTCTTTTAGAGGGAGAATTGTATACTATATCATCATTAGCCTTCTCCTTTAATCTCACACCTTATATATATAGTGTACGTACGGTTACATAGGAAAAGATGCAACCCTTAAACGTACGGTTACATAGGAATAGATATAACCTTTAAAATACAAAGGGTATGACTCTTTATAACCCATGTCTTTCTATGTAGCCCTTTTGAATTGAGCTTGGGCCCTAATCCACCAAGGGTGGACTAGTATATTCCAACAGTCATTGAAATCCATAATACACACTAGTGATGTTGTGATCGTAGTGTATTCTTTAATACTCCCTCCGCTCTTAAATATAAATTAGAATTGACTTTTTATAAGAGAGATTAAGGAAATTAAATAAGTTACTTAATCGTATCATATATTGCGTAGAGCCGTCAAGACGGGTCAAGCCTATTAGACTAGCCGATTTAAACCCGTCTAAGTGGAGGGCCGGGCTTGTATTTTAGGTAGTGTAAAAAAAGGAATTCGAGCTTTAAATGGGCTAGTCCTTTATTACTCAAAAATAAAAAGGCCAACTTGTTAGGGCCGAGGGCTGGTTCATTTAAGCCTGCCTAATTTTTTTAATTAAAATAAAAGTACTCACTCTTTTTATACAACATTTTTTGCTTGGAAAAAAACACTTAGGTGTTCTAGTTCACACACACTTGTGCCCTAATTAAATTTTAAAGGTTTAGGCTGAGATTAATTTGTTCAGCTCTAGCCACATAGGATAATCAACTTTCGAAAGCAAAAGGGCATAATATTTTTCTTAAAACAATATAATTTTAGTTTTACTTTTCTTTTTTATCAAAGCTTTCTCAAATTAAATTAGATAGTATTATAACAAAGAAAATTTAATCATCATAAGCAAACTTTTTTAGATATGATAACTATTAGATTTTCTTGTCTTTTCAATTATTAACCTTTTTTATATGTGATTACAAAAAAGGAGGTAATTTATTTAGTTTAGGTTATTTTTGAGCGGAGACAATAGTTTATTAGTGTTTGAAGTTTGATTTGTATTTATTTTTTTAGTTTAGACATGGTTTAATACTTTGTTTTATGGGCACAAAAAGTTTGGCACTATATTTTATTGATATATATGAATTGATTTATAAATTTTAAGAGATTTATTATTTTATTTTTATATATTTTACAGTAGTTTAAAACTTGAAACTTAATAAACTTACGTGAAGCCAGCGGCCTAGGCCTGAGCCCTTATGTCTAAGGCCGGGGCATTTAATATGATGGTTTTATAACATACAAGTTTTTCAACCCCAACCCTTTTAAGCCCTGGCCTATCAAGGGCCAACCCTTTAGGGCTAGGAAAGCACATTTTGACAACTATAATTTTGTGTATCATTATATTATATATTAGTTTATAATTAAGACAAAATAATTTAAAGAAAAAAATTATAAATATACATATTTTGAAGTAACTTAAATTAGCTTTTCTAATATCTCCAAAAAAATCAACTATGTCGTATATTTAGAATCAAAAGGGGTAGAATATAAGCATACATACTGTCATAGCCAATTTGTATAGGACTACTCTATATGTTCACTTTCATACAAAGAACGTGACCATTATTTTCATTTAATTTGAATTAAAATATACATATAAAATTAATGTATATAACAAGACAAATTTTTAATTTTATATCATTACATAAAGTCTCCACTACCTTCTTTGACAACAAATCTTAGCTGGTCCCAATTTTGAAACATTGATGTATGACTTTGCTTCAGAAAAAGGAAAAAAGCTTGACTCTTTTTCGGTGAAAATTTATCTCTGTCTTCGCCTCCATCATTAATATTCTTGATAATAAGTACTGAAAAACTAAAACCTTGGTAAGAAGTAAGTTAGGTAAATTAGTTTAGAGAAAAATAATTAATATAAATACTTTAAAATAAATTATTTAGCTTCCTTAATCTCTTTAAATTAGTTAAATATATCTTATATTAAGGACTAGAGGTAATAGCAACCACTTACTGTGCTCTCCAAAATGTTGGGGGCGGTGGGATAATGTTCGTTATCTTTAAGAATTATTGGGTGTACCTGAAGTGCGACCATTTATCTCTTATACCCACGCTAATCGGATCACAGTTGCTGAAACGATTATGACGCACAGCAAATACACCACCGACAAGAAGAAGAAGTGAGTAATATAGTAGAGGGAATGAGGAGTCAGTTTGACAGAGTTTATGTAAGTTATATCCAGTGTTTTATAACTGAATCCCCTATGCATATTTATAGGGTTCTATGCACCCCTTCCTCTTCTACTAACATGTCCTTCCATAAGAGAGACAAGATATTCTTTCGATTAAGGGACATATAGTTTCGGTGAAACAATACCACTTGTAGAGTCATAATGTATTGGTTAAATAACATGACTCATAATGTTTTAGGAAATATTACATATATCTACCCAAGCATTTATATTATTTATACTTTGACCCCAATCCTATTAGGCTTAGGCCCAATCGACCAAGGGTGGACTAGACTTTTTTCCAACATCTCCCTCTCACACTTGGTGGATTAGATATGTCTCTTTTTCTTCCTTTTTTCATACTAGGTGTTTTGTCGTGACCGCGTAGGCATAACATCTGCATATAGGTGTATGTACTAGAAATCACTTTTACAGAGACCAGTACAAGACAACCTTCATTGTGTAGCTTGATTTTAATATTGTGCCTTAAATATCCTAGATTCAATTATATACACTTTCACATTGCTAATCTAATCCCTTTTGAGTCTAATTATAAAACTCAGATTGCCTTTCTAGTATACATAGTATCCATACTTATGAAATTATAAAAAAAATAATATCATAAATGACATGTCTCAGACACTAGCATATTTGTGTATATTTCAAGTAATCTTCCTTTCGCCCAGATATCACTTCAATATACATCGGCCGCTTTCCTAACATAACACCATAGATCGCATCTATCATGATCATATGACATGTGCTAAAGTAGCAAACGCTGAAGCACACCTCTATGATATTGTCAAAGTCAAAGGATATCATTGGAAGAATTAGAAACTTCCTAGGACTCATACAACAATTAAGCAAGGATCTTCTTACTTGCTTCCCGTTTGCGGTTCTTTAGCACATGCAGTATGAATCACATACTACAGTGTTACTCTAACACCATATGAGCGCACGTCGTTTTGCATTTTGTTGTTAACACTGTACAGACTTAAGTCTAGACACTCCCAGCATCTAAACCCAAATTATTCCTTTCTACTCATACTTCAATATTGAAGAATTTGTTATCTGGCTACAGGCATCATGGAAGTGGATATCCATGATTCGATCCATACTTATGTTCATGTTTATGGATCTCATCTTGACATGCTACACTCTTGTCAAGGCGACATAGTTTGTGTTTCTTCTCTACTATATCAGCATTCTAGTCACCTTATTGGTGAACACAATTGTCTCATCTTTGAACACCCCTCCTGAGTGTCAAAGGCGGTTGCTCGAGTGAGAGAGACAACCTCACAAGCCTGTACGACATACTAGACATTGTATACTTTCACACAGATATATATACTAATAATGTCAAGTACTTCAATTAATTATAAATGTAATACATAAAGTCTGAAATTTTACATTTTGCGTACACTAAGTGCCCTTACATGTTTTTCAAATGTTTCATTGGCAATTAGTTTGGTTAGGGGGATCAGTGACCATACTCTTGGTTGAAATATGTTGTACAGCAATAATTTTATGTGCTATATAATCTCTTACAAAATTATATTTAATGTCTATATGTTTGGTCTTACTATGATACTTGGGATCTTTAGTATAGGCTATGGCTGCAGTGTTATCACAATGCATTAATTGTAACCCCCTGCCGTAATTATATCCGAAATACGCGATTAAAGTGAAATAGAGACCAATAAGAAGCAAAACTACATTTTACAAACCCATCTACCATACGGGGTTTTCATAAATACCTTTCGAAATCATTCATAACCTGGTCTCACATTCACATTCCGAATACAATTACTACACAAAGATAAATGACATTTAAATATATCAGAGTACACAATATAATAATCCCGGCAATCCCGGTTTCCATATATTAACTCAAACTTTATAGGGCACATTTGCCCATACAAGCCCTCATATGGGGATTACACAAATCTTTCTTATTCATATACAAATATCCAATAACTCATTTCAAATACATAACCAATTATACTCATCCATATGTACACATCCAAATTCAAATATCCCATCCAGGATGATAACCAACTACCAGAATGACAACCCGAAGGAAGTCCTCATCGCCCTTAGCTGCATGCTCCATCCTTGATCCACTACCCTGTCTGAAAGGTTAGCAGGGGAGGGTGAGATTCGAGAGAATCTCAGTAGGAAAACAATATCAATATGCATGTATGATAAATATTTAATGCATGACATGCTTGCATCACATAACTATCACAATGACAAATCTGTAAGCTCAATGCTTCCAACAATATACTAATGGCCATAGCATAAATTTAAACATAGCTTCAAATAACACATAACCATGCAAAGCAAAGACATGCACCAACACATTAATACATATATCAAATACAAGCAGGAGATATATGTTCCCTACACTCTTTCCACGTAAGCTCCAGCTCCACTTACTCGCGATCCAAACGAATACTGAACCCTATAAACCAAATCAAGGATATAGGGTCAATCTCAATTCTAAATCCTTACTTTTATATCATTTAAAGTTGGTTACCATTCACACCCTTTAGGTGGCTAAAATAAGCTCAACGAAAGCTTAAAGGATTGGGACGTACAAGGTTGAAAATCACCTTTCAAAATCTCAAAATTCTGAAAATGGGGGTTGGCTGCAGCCAAGAATCCTCTGGCTGCAGCCAGAACACACACAGAAGGTTTTTGGCTGCGGCCAAAACGTGCACAGAAACTTTTGCGCTGCAGCCAGGATTTTCTGCTGCAGCCAAGGAAACTTAGGAAATTGATAACTAATTCCACAAAAATCGAAATGAGGTTACCCTAAAGCCAAATGAAATATTTTTAAGTCCTCTTCATAGGAAAAATATGGCTCATTACCAGAAATCACCACACAAATCCAGATTTACACAAAATCCAACATTGCTCCAAAACAGAATCAAGTTTCGTCCTCAAACTTTGGGCAAACATAAATCCCAATTCACAAAACGAAATGGCACAATTTATATGTCCATTTTGAAGCTTTGGATGTGAAATTTTGGACTGGAAAGTTTCATAATTTTTAGAGACCATTTGGTCATTCAAAACGTCCACAACACCAGATTGCCCAGAACAAAACTTTCAAAGACAGAATTCCAAATTTGCACAATTGGCTTCCAATGGTCCAATTTTCATATCAAACATCATTCTCACACAAACTTTCACAAGAAAACTATTGGAAACACCAAAACAACCAAATTCACATTATATTGACATGTTTTACCAACATTCACAACATGTCATCACAAATCACAACACAAATACCATATTCCCATTCTTTTCATTCCAAGTTCTCAAATCAATTCCAATGACCAAATTACACAACAAAACACCATTTTCAACACAAAACACATGACAATTCATGCATTTCACAATTCCACCAAAATCAGGGCAAAAACCAAAATTCACAATTCTCATCCACAAATCACAAAACTTAGATCAAAAGGCTTCAAATACTCACCTCTTCTTCTTTCCCAAACCAATTATTTGATTCTCCATCTTTCCAAATTTCCCCAAGCCATCAAACACCACCAATCAAGAATCTAAAACCATAGAGATGAAGCTCTCATCACTATGAACAACTTTATAGAAGGTGATTAGAGCTAAAGAGTAAGAAACAAGCCAAATCTCACCTTATTCTTTTCTCTTTCTTCCTTCTTGATGGACACCATGGAGAAACAAGAGAGAGAGAGATGAGATGATGAAATGAAGATGATGAAGAAGGGAGCAGATTTTAGGGCCACAAATCGTCCAACTAAGGGAGGAGAGGAGAGAGGGAAAACTTTGAACATTTGACCCAAATCCAAGGGTCCACAATTTGCCAAGTGTCATCATCTTGACACATCCTCCATGAGCTCACATGCCTACACATACACGTGATTCCGCCCCTTGATCTAATACACAAATCAATCCTAATCATTGATCTTGAAGTTACCAATGAGTTTCCTCTTCGGTAACCGATCAACTGGTTGGTAACTTTACCGTTTTGCCCCTGATTACAGTAATTCTCATTGAATCACCACCAACACTTCACATCTTTTCATTTAGCCACAATATGCGCCTTCCCTCTATTTTAAGTCAATTTAGATGTTAATCCATAATTGAGCTTAAATACAGGGTTTCAGCGCTACCCACAACACATACGAATCACATCGGGTGCCAAATCACACCATAATCTCCAAAAGGGTTCATTTATCACTAATTATATCCACTTTTGGAGTCATTAACCCTTGATCACAATTTGGGATCTTGCTAAACTGGGGCTTAGCAATCTACTAATCTCAGGCTTATTCTCTAGCCTCGAATCTCAAAATTCGGGGTATTACATTAATACTAGATTGGTACTCTCATTTCCAAATCCAAGATGTTCAATGAACCTCTTCAACTATAATGCCTCTTGTGCAGCTGCAGTGCATGCTATGAACTCGGCTTCTATAGAATGTAAAGCAATACATGTCTGCTTCTTATTACTCCAACATATGACGCCATTATTTAGTAAGAAAGTATAACCTGAAGTCGATCTTCACTCTTCCTCATCTCTACCTAAATCAGCATCGGAGTATCCAACCAAGCGTAGATCGCTTCCTTTATAGCATAGTGCATAGTCAGATGTGCCTTTTAAGTATCTCATGATCCTTTTTACTGCTTTCCAGTGACGCTCACCTGGGTTGGATTGGAACCTACTTACCAATCCTACCGTAAAGCAGATATCTGGGCTTGTACACATCATTGCGTACATTAAAGTACCAACAGCACTAGCATAGGGAACTTTCATCATTTTCTTTTGATCTGACTCAGTTTTGGGACATATCTCATTGTTTAAGGTTGTACTAGAAGCCACTGGGGTATCTAAGGAATTGCAGTTGCTCATGTTGAATCGTTCAAGAATCATTTTAATGTAATTTTCTTGTGAAAGATATAAGATTCTTTTTGAACGTTCTCTTTGGATCTTAACTCCAAGTATATACTCTGCTTCACCCATATCTTTCATTTCAAAATTTGATGAAAGTCATTCTTTAATAGCTATAACTGAATTTAGATTATTTCCAGCCAATAGTAAATCATCTACATATAAGGATAATATAACAAAATTACCTTCAAACCGTTTGATGCATACACAGTGGTCCTCTTCAATCATTTGGAAATCATAAGAGGTTATTGCTTTATGAAACCTTAAATACCACTATCTGGATGATTGCTTGAGTCTATAAATAGACCTTTTAAGTTTACAAAATTTGTTCTCTTTTCCTTTTTCAATGAAACCTAATGGTTATTCCATATAGATTTCCTCATCCAGATCACTATTTAGAAATGCAATTTTAACATCCATTTGATGTAATTCCAAGTCTAAACTGTTTACTATTGCTAGAATAATTCTTATAGAATTAAATCGTACTACAGGTGAGAAGGTATCTTCATAATCGATACCTTATTGCTGTGTATACCCCTTTGCAACTAATCGTGCCTTATACTATCAATTGACCCATCCACCTTTCTTTTAATTTTGAGAACTCACTTGTTCCCAATGGCTTTTTGCTCTTTTGGTAGGTTAACCAATTCCCAAACTTTATTCTTTCTCATTGAATTCATTTCTTCATCCATTGCCTTTTTCCATTCATCTTTAGCAGGACTAGATAAAGCCTCTAGTACCAAATGTGGTCCATCATCCCCATCAGGAGTAACAATAAGTGCTTCACTTTCTATTTGGAAGTGTCTTTTAGGGATACTTTCCCTGTTACTCTTTCTTGTAGGAGCTTCTTGCCTTTGTCTTTTCTTTTGTCTAGGTCTTTGTATTGACCTTTCTAAGCTCTTACTTGGATAGACATTTTAGGATGATTCAGGAATACCAACATGTTCTATACTTGTTTATTCATGTGTCTTATAAAGAGATACAGTGCGGTCAATGTCTCCCCTATTAGGGAATTCATTTTCTAGAAATGTAGCATCTCTAGATTCACTTTCAGTCACTGTTCTATCTTCATTTTCACCTATGAAGACATATCCTTTAGATTGTTTAGAGTACCTTATAAAGATACATTTCTTTCCTCTAGGACCTAACTTTCCATACTTATGAGAATTATCATGAATGTATGCAGCTGACCCCCATGGTCTAAGGATACTAAGATCTGGCTTGCATTTTATCTATAACTCATAAGGTGTTGAAGTAACTGATTTTGAGGACACACGATTAAGTATGAAGGTAGCAATCATTAAAGCATCACCCTAATATGAAATTGGTAGAATTGCTTGTGCCATCATTGACCAAACCATATCTAGAAGCATTCTATTTCTTCTTTCAGCAACTCCGTTCTGTTCTGGAGTACAAGGGATAGTTAACTGCCTAATTATCCCTTTTTCTTTATAGAGCTCTTTAAATTGATCAGACAAATATTCACATCCTCGATTAGTACGTAATACTTTAACTTTATTGTCCATTTGATTTTCAGCTTCATTTATGTATCCTTTAAAGTGCTCAAGAGCCTCAGACTTATGTGTGATCAAATAGACATGACCGTATCATGAATAGTCATCAATAAAAGTGATAAAATACCAAGCTCCATGCCTTGCCCTCATACTCATAGGACTACAAATATTAGAATGAATTATTTGCAATGGTTGTTATGATCTGGTTCCCTTACCAAAAGGTTTTCTGGTTGCCTTACCAGCTAGACAACTCTCACACAAGGAAATTTCCATATTGGATATGGATCCTAGAAAACCTTCTTTTGCTAGTTTAATCATTTTATTTTGATTAATATGCCCTAGTCTAGCATGCCAAATAGCCATATCAACAGTTGAATCAGAAGAAGTAACAAAGCAATCATGTATATTATAATTATCAATAGTATCCATTACAAAGAACTTCTTTAAAAGGAAAGCTAAACCACAAAATACAAAATTATAAAATATATCTGCAACTTTATCATGAAAGTTTACATTAAACCCATAGTTTACAGGACATTTTATAGAAGCTAAATTCTGTCAGATGTTAGGAGCATGAAGCACATCATGAAGGATCAAAGGCTTTCCACTACATAAAGTTAATTTGCAAGTTCCAATGCCTTTAACTTCAATCTTTGTATTGTTGCCTACATAAAGTCACTTACATTTGTCAGGCAACCGACGGTATTCTCCATAGGATCCTCGATTCCTCGTCACGTGGTCTATTGAACTTGAGTCCAAAATCCAAGAAGAACATATATTCTCAGTTAGGAAAATAGTGTTAGAAACATAGGAAACATGTGAATTTACATAATCCACTAGTACCTTTTCACTCTCATTTCTCTCAATGCAATCCCATGCAAAATGACCCATCTCTTGGCAGGCAAAACATTTGACCTTCTTTGAGTCATTTTTCTTCTTCTTCCCACCCTTTTTTCCTTTCTTCTTGAATTCCTTTTTTCCTTTTACAAATTTATTCTTGTCCTTCTTTCCATTCTTTTGGAATTTATTTCCCTTCTTCGAATCGGGTTTTGCATTAGAAGGACCTGCACCCTCTGTGTAGTAGGCATCACTAGAGGACTTGTATGCCTCCAAGCGCTCATCCTCAAGTTCCAAGTGTTTAGTCACATCATTAAAATTTGTAATGCCTTCATTATAGGTTAGTTAACCTTCATGTGCACCCAACTAGATGGCAAAGATCTTATCACTGCCTGAACTTGTTGTTCATCAGACATAGTATGCCCAGTTTCCTTCAATTTTCTAATCATATTTGCCATCTCTCTGGGATGTTGTTTCATGGAAGTATTTGGCCTAAGCTTATACGTATCAAACTTAATAGTTAATCATCTAAGCTTAGAGGTAGATGTACTACCAAACCTATCTTTCAACGTTGCCCATATGGCTTGCGCTTTTTCATTTTTCTCATATTCACACATGAGGTCATCTACCATTGTACTCAGCAATGTAATTCTTGCAATGCTATTTTTCTTTTTCCAAGCCCCATAGACTTCTTGGGCCGCTCCTGTGTTGGGCCGTATTCCCAGCAATAGGTTGTGCTACAACTATTGTTAGAGGTTCCATTGCCTCTTATTCCTCCAAAATATATTGGACTTTCTTATGCCAGATATCTCAATTGTCACCATTTAATTTGTCCCTTTTATTTAATTCAGGGATAATGTTCTTAGTTGCCATTTTCAATTTGTGACAAATCTATTCCACATTCAATATGTCTCTCTAAAGGAATTAAACTATTGAACATATAATTGACAATATATAGCACAAAATAGTATATAATGTGATCTACTTATATTATTCTTAACCAGAACAATAGTAATACTACTAAATTCATAATCAGGAGTATACGTTTGTATCTCTCATGACATAAATATTAGCAACATCACTAAAATTCTGTCAAGAATTATATATATGTACCTTAACAACTCTAACTTTTAGGACTAACAACTCCTAAAAGCTCCCACTTGACAAAAATGTATAATAATATAATGTATTATCAACTAAATCATGATTCATCATAATATAAATAAGATAATATACTCTCTGTAATATATGAAAACATGTTTATAACACATTTAAATATAACAGAAAATTATTGAAATCAACAAATGAATTTTAGAAGTTTTAAAATGATTTAAAACATTCATAAACACACTTAGAATATCATAAACATATATTAATTAGTGTCTAAACTACTCAAATAGCATATCATATTAAAGATCATGAATTTAGATTTTTTTAGGAACAAACTAGGTCTCATTTAAACCCTTCATGAGCCCCCACACACCGAAAGAAGAAAAAAATTTAAAAAAACAAAAAATACACACACACACACTATGGCGCGTGTAAACCACACGCCACCTTCCCACAGTAATCCGGCGACACGTGTGTAATATCCCAAAAAGTGATTAAGGGCTAATGACTTCAAAAGTGGATGTAATTATTGTTGAATAAATACTTTTGGAGAATGTGTGATGGGAATTTTGATATTTTAATGATTCCAATGGCTTCCTTGTGTAAATTCGTGTGGGGAGAGTGTTTATTGTGAAATTGGAACCATTGGGAACAATTGTGCAAAAGTTGAAAACTCTGTCCATTGAAACTCTATACAGGGAAGCCGATTTGTATGGACGTTTTAAATAGGAAAATGGTGTCTAAAAATTCTGAAATTTTCCAATCTTAAAGTTCACATTTCAAGCTTCAAAATGGACATATAATTGGTATCATTTTGATTTGTGAGCTAAGAGTTATGGATTTTTGAAGTTTGCCCAGCGAAATTAATTATTTTCTGGAACAATATGTAAAGATTGAAATTCTGGGAATTTTTTGATTCCATCCACAAAACTTCTATATTTTTCCTTAAAACTAGACTCAATAAGGGTTCCATAGGCTTTGGAATCACTCCAATTCAATTTTTCTAGAATTAGTTATGATTTTTCAAAGTTAGGGCAGAAAATCTGCCAGAAATCTCATTAAGTCCGAAAATAAAGAAATTATGTGATGGCAAGTTTTGAAATTATGAGGTACATGGAAAACTCATTTGGGCTTATGGAAGGACCTTCTTGGACGTCTTTATCATGGGCCAAGAAGAGAAAATATTATGCACATGTTATTTGGGCTTACAACATTATGTTTATGTACATAAAGTGTGATTTTTGGAATTTTACTTTCATGAATAATTAAAGTAAGACATAAAATATTATAAAATCATTTTTCCATCTTCCTCCTTAGCTCATTTTCGTGCTGAACCAGCAGCCAAGAGAGAGAGAAAGTTTGAGAGCTTTTAGAGAGAGAAAGAGAAGAGAACTTACAAGGTAGGTCGATTTCTTCGGTGAATTCGTACCTAATGCGTATAACCTTGTTCTTAAGCTTCTCTTCTATGTTATTTAAGGTGTTTGAGAAGCAAATATGGTGTTCAAGGGGCTAGGGTTTTCAGCCACTCTTGAGAAAAGCCAGAAGGAGCTTGAGGTAACTTCCAAACTTTCGTATATTGCTTATTCTGGCTGCTGTGGGTAATTTAATCAGTGAAATTTCGCTGGATTGCCATTGGTTTTAAAGTTTGGAAATGATATGGCCTAGGGGTTATGCTGCCCAAATTGGGTCTTAATTTTAGTTGTAACCTAATGTAATGGTTAATAAAGTCGTTAGGAGTAGAAAGGAACGCGTTTACGGAGCCGAAATCGTAAAACCCCGATTTTCTTTGGAGAGCTCATAAATTTCGGCCAGCTCTAGAAATGGGTCTTAGAGTTGGATTTTCAATGATTTGATGGTTCCATTGAGTTCAGGAGCAAAAATTAGGTGGGGTTATAGTTGGCCAATTTTTCGGAAAAGGCCGAAAAAGCATAATTACGAAAACGCCCCTAAAACCCTTGAAGTAGGGCTGCCAAGGGTAAATTTGTAATTTTACATTGAATTTGATAATTCAGAGTCCGGAAATGGATTCCTTGGGTGGAAATATGTTAGGATAACCCAAATTAGAATTTCGGGAAAAGTGCAACCGGACCGGGTACGGCGGGCCCGGGCCGGTCCCCGGGGGCATTTTTGTAAATTTTCATTATAGACTCATATAACCCTAAGAAACACTATGGAAGTGTCTAAATGGTGTATTTGGAATTGTAGGATTCGATATTTGCCCTGTTCGTGATCCACCTACGCTAGAGCACAATCGGAAAGAACAAGGTAATGACTCTTTCTCTTATACTGTGTGTGAAACATTGTATGTATATTTGTCATGCATTGAGAATACTTTGTGATTACATTGTGATTCTTTGAGTTCGCAGCGCAAGCTGACGTATAGTGATACTTTGTGATACATAGAGATCACAGCGAAAGCTAACGCATAGAGATTATAGCCATGAGTGTTGTCGTTTGTGGCGAAAGCCATTATACATTGTGATGCTGCTTAACATTATCATATATGCTATGTGTTTATACACTGTATGAGTGATTTGTTACTACAGAGATTCTTTTGAATCTCATGCTTTCTATTGACTAACATTTCAGATAGGGCAAGTGGCTCCAAGGAGAAACGAACCACCAGGAGCAGCTAGGATCTTGTAGAGATGTGTTGTTAGGTTGTTGGTTATCTGTTTTGGACTTGGGATTACTATTTATTTTTGAAATGTAGATATTACATTGATGTTGGTTATGTAATCCCCTAGTTGGAACTTACAATCCTTAGTTTATACATGTATGAAACCCAGGAGTTGCCAGGAATTTGGCTATGCACTCTGATATGTATGAATGTGATTGAACTGCGCAGAGTAATTAGATTTGGAAGATGAATATGAGACCATGTTGAACGAATTTTAGAAAAGAGATTTGAGAAAAACGTAATCGTCGGTCTCTAATTCCTTTAAATTACGCATTTTCGAATCTTAATTACGATTATCAAGGTAGGGGATTACAACGCGCAGGACCATCAGCCTCCACGCACAAAGAACTATCGAAATGTGTCAACCACGTGTCAAACAAATATGCCACGCGGCCTCAAGCGCCATGTGGCTTTTCTGTGAAGTTTTTTTCCTCTACAGTCCTCTTTTTTTTTTTTAGGCCTTACTGTTTGGGCCTAAAGGTTGGGCCTGAAATTAACCAAAATTTTTTTTAATTCTCTGGCCCAGATGCCTTTTAAAACAAAAAACCGTTTTTTTAATAAACACCGAAACAATGTCATTTTGGAGGCTAGATGTTGAAAACAACCTCCAGCCAGGTCGACCCGAACCCGGTTTCAGGTGTGGGTCACGTCCGTCGACCCGAAAACTTCTTTCCTTCGTATCTCCTCTGTCCTACGTCGGTTTTGGGCGTTCTTGGTATCGTTTTTGATATATTTTTTGAGATCTACGCAATGGGACTAATTTTAAATCCTAATTCTCTAATTTTAAAATGACCCAATACAAAAAAAAATCTCATTTTTTATGCTTTCTCTCTCAGTTTTTTTGTTTTATGGTTCTAGGCTTCTATTATTTAGTTTTACAAACATAAGTAGGAACTAGAGAAAACTATATATATAAGCATGAACCAAAACTTTATATATAGATATACACGTACATGCGCACAGAAAACTCTACTTCGTCATTTTTTTCATATGATGATATATAACCATATATATATTCACACAATCACCAATATATTTTCTTTCACGTACATGCATAGAAAACAATATATATATGTGCATACATGCTAGAGGTTGTGAGTTCGTTTCTCGCAACACCCCTAAACTCACAAAACAGAGAAAATAAAAAACGAAAAGAAAAAACTCATAGATCTTTTAAAATAATAATATACACATCATATTATCATAATATGGAAATTATAATCTCATACGGGCTAACTTGGCTTTGATACCATGTAAGAATTATTGGGCGTACCTGGAGTGCGACCGTTTATCTCTTATACCCACGCTAATCGGATCACAGTTGCGGAAGAGATTATAACACATAGCAAATACACCACCGACAAGAAGAAGAAAATAGTAATATAGTAGAGGGAATGAGGAGTCAGTTTGACACAGTTTCTGTATGTTATATCCATTTTTTTATAACTGAATCCCTTATGTCTATATATAGGGTTCTATGCACCCCTTCCTCTTCTACTAACATGTCCTTCCATCAGAGAGACAAGATATCCTTTCGATTGGGAGACATATAGTTTCGGTGAAATAATGCTACTTGTAGAGTCATAATCTATCGGTTAAACAATATGACTCATAATGTTTTAAGAAATATTACATATATCCACCCAAGCATTTATATTATTTATACTTTGACCTTAATCGTATTGGACTTAGCCTAATCCACCAAGGGTGGACTAGGCTATTTTCCAACATTATCAACCACTTATCAATGAGATAAAACATTTTATAAGGGTATTATATTGAAATATTAATAATTTCTTGTATAATTCATATACTATTTAATTGATATTTGTTATTTATATAATAAACTAGACAAATTCCAACTTAAGAATGCATGGTCTGTGCTTTGGAAGAGTATGGGTCATGAATCAATGTCACATGTGTAGATGAAAGCTAAATAAATATATATTATCCATGAAATAATGTCACATAAAAAAATTTTCTAACTTTTATAGAGGTAACATAACTTTGCTTACATTATTTTTCTTTCAAATTGTTATAAAAGAGGCACAACATAGAATTGCTATTATAGGATTTATATTTTTTCCTAACATCATCCATGAAGAAACTGTAGATTTCAGGTAAGTTAAATACGTAAAACTAAACGTAAAATAGCTTATATTAAATAGTATAATTATTGTGATGAAATTAATTGATTGTATTTTTATTTTAGATTATAATTAAAAATAAGAAGGACGGAGAATTCCAGTCAAAGTGATCAGAAATTGTTATATTCAGTATGAAAAATAAAAATTCATGATCCGATCTCTTGCAATAAGTCTTTAGGGTATGGTCTGTAGGTGACCCATCCTATGTCCTGTTATGTCTCATTTCCAAGACTGATTGGTGGAGATATGGTAGCTTGCATCAGGTTCTTAAACCTTCCACAACATGATTCATGCTCTATACTGAATTTTGTAATAATTTCTCAATGGTGTTGCTTCTAATTAGAGTTTCTTTTGAAAAGATATCTCAATCTATTTTATCTTTGTCATAGTTATTTTACTGAACTAATGTTACACTATTGGAAAAATCACTTTTATGACCAGTTAAAAAAGACATTTTAGACCGGTTCTAGATCCAGTCTTTATACAGCCGATCTTAAAAGTCTGTTACTTTTTAGACCGGTTTTGGAACCGGTCTTAAAAAAACGTTTTAAGATCAGTTATTATAAAACCATTCTAAAAATAAATATTTTTAGACCGGTTATCAGAGGTACCATTCTAAAAGGTTCAAATTTTAGACCGATTTTTTGAAAAACCGGTCTAAAAAGTTGAAAATTTAAGACCAGTTCTCTACAAAACTGGTCTTAAAAGTAATACTTTAAGACCAGTTTTGTAGAGAACCAGTCTTAAAAGTAGTTTTTTTTAATTTAAAACATTTACCCAGCAAGCCATTTCCCCTGTTAAAACATTTCACTCAACAAGCAACAGCCAGTTCAACGACATTCAAATAAATCTTCTTCTCTTACAGATTATAACTAACATCTTAATGACATGTGAGAGACTCAAAACTCATTAGAGCATATTAAAACTCAACTCCCTTATGCTTAAATAGTGCTGGCCAAAACAGAAGTAAGGAAAACAACCATGAATAATAAACTCACAATCATAAATAGAATCATAATGCAAGGAAATCATACAACCATGACAATGCTGTTTTGACCAAATTCCTTATCTTTTCACTTACATACATACATAAAAGATTAAATTACATTAATGACAATGCTGTTATTCATTAGGGCCAAAATACTTTATACATACTCTTCTCAGGTTGATGATCACTAGCTGGCCTGGATTCGTAGAATCTACACTAAGACGTACACCTCATATCCTTCATTTTCCTATAACGACAAAAAAAATCAGTTTTATATATACACCAATAACAATATGCATAATTCAAATATAGTTCATGATAATTATTTTAGCTAACTAACCTTCAATATAGTTCTATAAAGGGATATCTTCTCATATCCCTTCATGATGATCGTTTCTTGTGCCGTGTTCATTGTACTACTACAAAAATAGGATATAACCACCCTAAAGGATGTCCCAAATTTAAATTGGGTGGTTAAAAAGGACGGCGGTGGCAATTTTGTAATTATATGTATGTAGGGAAAACTTTAGACGTCCTAAATTTGAATTTGGGACGCCTAAGAGTTAGGTTTAGGCGTCCCAAATGATTTTTTGAATGCCTTTTAGGCGTCCCTGTCTGACATGCGTCTTCTCCATTTCTCCACCCAACATCCCTCCTTTTTGACCAAACCACTCCTCCCTCTTTCATTCTTGTCACCGTCGACCCCTTCCCTTTGAACTTTACTCTTCCTTCTTCTTCTTTCACTATCCATCAACTCACCTCCTCCTCACCTTCTTGGTGTTTTTCTCCACCTCCTTTCTATTGAAGACGACGCACGCACCACCGCCTCCTCCACAGTGTCTTGATTTTTGCTCTCCTCCACCTCCTTCCTTCCATTGTCGTCCACACCTCCCCCATATACCGTGGTCTTCTTTGCTTTCTCCACCCTCCGGTGTACCTCCTCCACTGTGCACACCGTCGGCGTACCTCCTCCACCGTGCCTTCATTAGGTTAGTTTATTTGCTTTCTTTTTTTTAACATAATAGTTTAATTTCTTTTTGAAATATGAATTTAGTTGCAAAAATTAAATTACAACTTGTAATGTGAAATATAAATTGTAGCACACCACATGTTTGCCTTGTATTGGTCTTAATTACTTGGTCACTTTTTTAAAATCATATTGGTTAGTTGTATGAAATTTGACTATATTGCCTCAATCTTGACAAAGGTTGAATATAATTGGAAAAAATTGTGGCTATATTACCTCTATATTGAAATGTTGAGTAATGAAATGTGAAAAATTTGTAATAAAAATATAAAAGACATATAATTATTGAAAAATAACTCATGCATTTGAGAATTTTAATTTTTACATCATTAACATATTTATTACTTAGCTTTCCAATTTTTCAGTGATGAAACAATCAAGTCAAAAAATACTTTAAGAACAAAGTACGCGAAAAAATTTCTTTAAAATACTAGGAGTTACATAAAAAAAATACTAGTAGTTACTAAAAAAAATACTTTATGGGATAGATGCATCTTAACCTTAAATGTACATACCTGCTTAATGTACCTTATAGTAGTTAACATCTATATTAAAATTGCTCCCATATAAATGAATTTGTTAATTGTGCTTATATATATTGGCTAAATATGATGTTTAATTTTTTTTAGTGAAAATAATTGAAAACCAAGCCAATAGGAAATATCACGTTAATATATTTTTTGTTTGATATGTTTGGAGCTTGGAAATGTTTGTTTTATATATTTGGAGGTTGGGAATTGAGAGGGAAAATATGTATATATATTATTATAAATTAATGGAGCTTCTGAATGATTTTGTTGAAATTAACAACAATTAAACAGAGTACTTTTTGTTTCTTTAATATGATTGATTTTATTTTTTTTAGATTAGATTAGTAAGATTATTAATGTAGTTTCCTTAATATAATATAGTAATTAGTATGATTACTATTCGTGTAGTGGAGAGATAGGGTTGCTTGAAATTTTGGGATGTCTTGCTATTAACGGGAAATGCTGTCGAAGTTTTTGTTGAAAAAAGTGAAAAAAGCAAATCCCATCATATATCGCTGACAATTGTACTAAACGTGTGAGTGTTATTGGGAATGGCTTAGGTGGTAACAAAATGGATCACAATTGGATGAATGCCTTAAGAACTAGTGAATAATATGAGAAAGGGGTGGAAGAATTTATTGAATTCGCTAGAAAGAATGCTCCAGCAAAAAATGCGAAGTATTTTTGTCCTTATGTCAATTGTTTGAATGAAAGTTGACGGGATGTTGATGTCATAAAGGATCACCTCCTTTGTAATCGAATAAATCTGCGATACACAAGGTGGATATGGCATGGTGAGGAAGTAATGGATTGTTCGTCGCACAAGAAGGAAGATGTGGATGTGATAGATGAAGATAGAATGGAGAAAATGATTCACGATGTTGAGGTAGAATCCTTTGCGCAGTCGCAAGAGTATGATAGCCTGCGGAGTGATGCAGAGACACCACTATACCCTAGGAGTAAGTACACGTAGTTGACGGGAACATTGCATTTGGTTAACTTAAAGGCAACTTGTGGGTAGACCGATAGTAGTTTCACATTGTTGCTTGAACTATTGTGTGATATGTTTCTACAGGATAATTTACTAACAAATCATATGTATGAGGCCAAGAAAATCCTGTCTACGATGGGTATGGAGTATAAAAAGATACATGCTTGCCTTAATGACTGCGTAATGTACAGAAATGAATATGGAGGTCTTAGTGAGTGTCCTAAGTGTAAAACTACATGATACAAAGTGAAAAAGATGGTAGTTATGGTGATATGACAACTAAAAGGCAACCTTTAAAGGTTATGTGGTATCTTCCAATAATACCACGTTTCAAACGTTTGTTTGTGACTGCAACAAAAATGAAGAAGTTGAGATAGCACTCTGATGAGAGAATATATGATGGGAAATATCTTCGGCACCCAGCTGACTCTCCACAATAGCAAAAAATAGATGAAATGTTCCCTCAATTTGGCAGCAAGCCGAGAAACCTTCGGCTTGGGCTTTACACAGACGGTATCAATCTGTATGAAACGCAAGTATATGATGATTTCTGGACCAAAACAGCCAGGGAACGATATTGATGTCTATTTGGCACTTTTGATTGAGGACTTGAAGAAGTTGTGGGAGGAAGGCGTAGATGTGTTTGATGCTTATAAGAAGGAGTCCTTCAAGCTACGTGCAATGATTTCCACAATGATAAACGACTTTCCTACGTACGGAAACTTGTCAGGGTACAGCGTGAAGGGTCATAAAGCATACCCAATATATGAAGCAGACACACACTTCTATCAACTAAAACATGGAAGAAAAATTGTCTACATTGGCCACAGGAGGTTTCTTCATCAGTTCCACCCATATCGTAGGCTAAGAAATTGTTTTAACGGCTTACCGAAGCATGGAATGGCTCCATAGTCATTAACCGGAGAGGAAGTTTACAGTCGAGTGGAATGTATCATAGTCAAGTGGAACATATTATTATCAGTTTTGGTAAGAATCAGAGGATTATGGGTGAGAAGAACATATGGAAGAAGAGATTCATTTTCTTTGATCTTCTATATTGGCATTCACTTAACGTGAGACACAGTATTGATGTGAAGCATGTAGAGAAGAACGTTTGTGATAGCCTTATCAGTACACTTTTGCACATACCAGGGAAGACTAAGGATAGGATTAGTGTGAGATTAGACCTTGTTGATATGGGAATAAGAGAATGGTTACATCCACAACTAAGAGATGATGGTAGGAGGGCATACATGGAGCCAACAGCGTATACACTATCAAAAGCAGAGAAAAGAAGTTTGTGTGGGTGTTTGCATGAAATTAAGGTGTCGCAAGGGTATTCCTCAAATGTGAGAAGATGTGTCTCAATAGACGATTTGAAGTTAGTGGGAATGAAGTCCCATGATTATCATGTGTTGATGTAACAACTATTACTGGTAGCTATTAGAGGCATAATGAAAGATGAAGTACAAACCACTATAACAAGATTGTGCATTTTCTTCAATGCTATCTGTAACAAAGTCATTGATATTGAAAAGTTGGATGAACTGGAAAATGAGGGTTGCATTATTTTGTCACAACTAGAGATGCATTTTCCTCCTTCATTTTTTGATATAATGGTGTATTTGGTAGTTCATTTGGTAAGGGTGGTAAGGCTCTGCGGTTTAGTTTACTTGAGGTGGATGTACCCTTTCGAGCGATACATGAAGATCTTGAAAGGGTATTCTAAAAATCCTTATCAACCATAAGCCTCAATAGTAGAAAGATATGTAGTTGAGGAGGCTATGGGGTTTTGCAAAGATTATATGTCAAGGAAGAAGGAACAATCTAAGCATGAAGAGGGGAGAAGCAAGGGAACACGAGGACTGAAAGTTAAGGCTATGCCTTATGAAGAGGTGTTGCAGGCACACTTCTATATCCTAAATAATATGGAAGAAGTTCAACCGTACATAAATGAACACAGAAAGAGATTGAAGAACATGAATCCAAGGAAGAATGACATGCAGATTGCTATTGAGCAAAATAAGATATTCATATAGTGGTTTCAGGAAAAGGTTTTGCATGAGACCGATGTGTCCGAGATAATAGAGTGGCTAGCTTGGGGGCCTTCATTTCAGATCATTACTTGGACCAGTTATGATATAAATGGCTATTCTTTCTATATGAAAGAGTAGGAGGACAGAAGTACCATGCAAAATAGTGGGGTCATGGTAGAAGTTGAAGCTATGCACTTTTTCAGTTCGAGAGACAAAAACCCCATATTAGCGTATATGGTCTATTATGGATTTATAGAAGAAATATGGGAGATACATACAACAAGTTTAAAGTTGCTTTATTCAAATGTAAGTGGGTTAGCAATAATGCTGTGGTAATAGATAAACAATTTGGATTTGTCTCAGTTGATCTTCAAAGAGTTAGCTATAGAGATGAGCCCTTCATTCTAGCAAGCCAGGTGAAACAAATGTTTTATGTCACCGATCCTACGAGCAAAAACATGCCCATTGTCCTTAAAAGTAAAAAATAGAAGTATGGTGATCCGACCTTCAACCTTGATGACACACCACCTTTAACAACAACTCTACCTCAAACAAATGAAGTAGAATTGGTAGATGATGACGAATATGCTGTAAGAAATGACCATGGTGAAGGACTATGGGAAACAATATAGAGTAAGACCTTAATTTATAAACGAGAACTGTGTGTTTTTTTTGTTTTACTCCCGCTTGTTTATTTTTTTTAATGCAATTTATTTACATTTCTGATGATGCTTTCTGTGTTAACAAGAATATGGACAACTCTAGTGATGACGAAAGGTGTATAGATGACGAAAGCCATAGTGATGATGAATGGCCTAGAGATGAACCCATTGCAAGAAGGAGGTTTAAAGGTTGTACAAAGATGGGAGCATTGGTTGCACGTCATGAACATCAACAAGAGAGGCTGCATATAGACTTTGATGACAATCTGAATCCAGTTGGTCCTGAGGAAGACCACTTCATTAGCTACGTAGGATTTTTGGGTCGAAGCAAAGTGCACATTACCTATGATAATTGGAGATTGGTTCCCCCAAAAATAAAAGACATGATTTGGCAGCAACTTTTGGTATATAAGTTTTGATGAATCTATGGTAATTGTAGCTTTATTCCTATTGTTTCAAATATAATAATCTTATGTTTTACCTTGCAGCAAACATACAATGTCCCAGACACCAGGGAGATGTACATGCATTGGATGGATGAGGTTCATATACGTTGGAAAGGTTTCAAGAACAAGCTAATAGCAAGGTACATTCGAGGGGCCGTGAGGGGTCAGGATCTATGCACATATTATTCATATTTGTCTCTAGAGGACTGGAGGTTGTTTAAGGTATCATGGCTAGATCCTGAGTTTTTGGTAAGATTTCTATCAGCATGATATACAGCTTTTAATTTTCATATACTTGATATCGTTGATTTATTTTTTGTTGTTTTTCATACATAGAAATTAAGTTCAGCAAATGCATAGAGGCAATCAAAAAATAAATATCAACATTACATGCCTCGTGGTGGATATCGGAAGCTTGAGCGGCAAATAAAGCAAGAAGAGTTAGAGAAAATGAAGGAAGCAGCGGAATCTGATCCTACCATTGTTATCTAGGCCCCAGCACCTCCTCCACATCACAAAAAATGGAAAGCAGGGAGGATTAAGGCTGGGAAGTAAATAAATCCGGCTGTTGCTGAGGTTGCTTTGAGGATTGTAAGTAGTTATACCATAAGTACCTAATTGTTTGCAAATCGAGAATGGTTTCAATACATTTACGATAAACTATTTTCTACAGGATGAACTGGAAGATCAGAGTAGCCAAGGTTTATTCAATCCAAGTAGATGGATGGACATCTTGTCAACGACTATTGGGAAGACAGATGACCTTGGTCGTGTTCGAGGAGAGACACGTGGAGTTAGTGCCACGAGGTATTTTGGATGAGACTCACGTTATTCGTCACAAGCTGGACCTAATAAGGACCTTGTGGCCAAGATTCGAGAGGACCTCGAATGAGAGCTCGAGGCCAACCTTCTTGACAAGCTACGATAAGAGCTGTTGCCAGAGCTTCAACTTGAAATGGCAAAGATGTTCGAAGTGTAAAGGGCAAGGGACGAGCATAGAACTCAGGAATCCCCAACCTTCAATAGCACCAAAGGAAGTTACAACCCTCTGGAGGAACCACTTGGTGACCCTTCTCCCACTCCAGTGTCGGGAGACCCTTCCACCCTCTATTTGGATGATCCACTGTTGCGTGTTGTTGCTGATGCTCTCGTTCACGTATGTGCTACCACCCACCATCATCAGCAAATTTCACAGGATTTTCGTAGGGTGAATGTGATGAGTGTTATAAAGGGGGAAGAAGGTACAGTTATCCTTGTTCCTGATCCAGAGGTTAGCATGTTAGGTTAGGCGATAGGATCTTTCATCCTTTGGCCTAGGGGTGAGTAACGGGCGGGCGGGGCTACCCCGTGGGCCAACCCGTGACCCGGCCATTTACATTAAACTGGTACGGGGCACCCTGTACCCGTGACTGAACCCGTTTAACCCGTGCAAAAGCGGGCATGGGTTAAACGGGTATTCTTAAACGGGTCCGGGCAACCCGTTTAAGAATCTGCCCAGTTTTTAAAAAATTAAAAAAAAACACTCAACGTTTCAGCATCAACAGACTGCCCTCCCTTACCAGCTACCACAAGAAGTCTAATCCTTCACATTCATCAAATATTTATGGAAGAAAAATAATCCATAATGAAATCAAAAATACAATAAAAAGCATAACCCCTCAAAGTATCCCCAAAGAGACACAGCCGAGAATTAAATGGCTAAAAGGCAGAAATATTTTTCATAAGCTATCATCCATGAGACCATGATCATCTATTAAAAATATTTGAGAACTAAAAGCCTTATCATCCATAAATCCATGATCATCAAAGTTCACAGTATCCAAATCCAAAAGTTGAGTTCAAACTTCATGCATCATAATTTAGAACTTTACAATTCTATCAATTCACAAGTCACAAAAAAATAAAATACTAGTAATTGAAGTTCAAACTTGAATAACTTCAATCATAAAAAATTCATTAACTATTTATCTTCAACCGCAAATCTTCACTGTTCAGATTCACCTTCTGCTACTGCATCTTCCTCTACAAAACTAATGAAGATAAATCTGATTGATTAATATGTATTATTATTAAAAAGATGAAATAAAACATTAAAAAATGAAAATAGAAAATGTAAATTAAGATACCGATAACAATAGTTGCAGTCTCATCAAAATTATCAACATCAAAGTCATTCAAGTTGGGTAGTTTCGTTGAGAGCTAATTTTGTGCACATATGAGTGCCTCAGCTATCTTTGAGGATAAAGAGCTCCTAAAAGCATCTAATACTCGACCCCCAGCACTAAAAGTTGCTTCTGAAGATACTGTAGAGACTGGTACCGCCAACAAATCACGTGCCATCAAGCTCAACACTTTATACTTACAAGCATTCCCTTTCCACCAAGATAAGAGGTTAAATTTTAAATCACGATATCAAACCAATTCCGCTCGAAGGTATTCATCCACTTCTGAAATTTTCTCTACATTACTCTATGCATCTGCCTGGGCTAAAAACTTTTGGTATGTAGTATCAGCAGAAGACAAGGCCACTTCAAGTTCTAACTCTGGAAATAGCACATTACTCCCAGCACCACTATTATACCCTTGCTCCATTGTTGGTTGGGAAGAAGAAGTTTTACCAAGATGAATATAGTTGAGTAGTAGTCATATAAACGATACAATACACCCATAGTCTTCCTCAACATAGCTTCACACTTTGTTGGTTCATGAAAAAGGTCAGTAAAAGCAACTTTTACATATGTCAATTTATATCTGGGGTCTAGTATCACGGCTACAACCAACAAAGTATTCATTTTCTCAGCTGCTCCCCAGTATTTGTTAAACTTGGACAGCATTCTTCTTGACATGTCATTCAAGAGATAATAGGAGCTACTTGTACTTGATTCAAGGCCTGTCTAAATTGCAACTATATGCTGGAAACAAGTGTTACTAGTAACATAGTTTGATCCATAAAACTTTAATGTCATGTTGTAGAACAGCTTTAAGAAGCCAAGAAACTCCTTTGCAGTGCTCCAATCATATGCACTAGGAGGCAAAACTGTAGGTCCTACAATCCTTCTTGTAGTTGTATCATCGGATAAATCATCAACACCCTCTTGAACATCAATCAAGGTATAAGTATCTGGACAGGAATCTAGTTTAACTTTCTTCTTGAAGTATTGTTTGTATTCTTCATCCTCCTCTTCCATCCGAGTAAAGACTTTGACGAACTTAACAGCGCTTTCAAGCATAAGGTATGTCGAATTCCACCAAATGACATCATAGAAATGAAAAACAATTAAAAATCAATACATAATCATATCAAAGCTGATTCTAACAAAGTATAACTAAATTACCTCGTGGGACAATCCAAAGTAAGAAGACTGTTTTATTCTACTCGTTCTCTTTTACCTAGCACAATGAATTTACGCTTCCTTGATGGGGAAGACTTAACAAACTTTACTGCATGTCGGATGAGCTTAATGGACTTGTTCATTTCTTTGAGACCTTCCAAAACTACCAAATTTAATATGTGAGCAGCACACCATATTTGCAAAAACTCTCCATCACAAACCAAACCGTCCCAACTCCTGAAACGCTTTTTTAGGATTGCAATTGCAGAATCATTAGCAGAAGCATTGTCAACTGTGATAATAAACACTTTATCAATGCCCCACTGAAATAAGCAATCCTCAATTTGTTTCGTAATTGACTCCCCTCTATGATCTTTAATCTCACAGAAATTCAGATTGCATTTCTGCAAAGTCCAATCCTCATCAATCCAATGTGCAGTCAAACACATGTAGTAGTATTTTGTACAGATGTCCAACAATCAGTGGTGAAGGACACACTGACTTTAGAAGTCTTGAAATATTTTCTCAAGAGATCGGCTTGTTCTTTATATATGTTGTAACAATCTCTAGTTGCTGTCCATCTTGATGGAATTTTAAATTTGGGCTGAAACTCTTGCAAAAGTTCTGTCAAACCCTCCTTCTCTACAACTCGGAAAGGCACCTCATCCTTTATGATGTACTTAGCAACAGCCTTCCTGCCTCGCTCTTGATTGAACAAGTGATGAGTTAATACTTGATTTGCCGTAGCTGTGAACAAGCTTTGCCCCTTGCTTGCTTTGTTAGGATTGTTTAGACACTTGTCAAAATGTCTCCATAATTGTTTAATGCCATCATTTGAGGGATGACTTGCATATGTTCTTCAACATTAGTTATACTTTGCCCTATGTTTTCCTTTGTTTTCTGCTAGTGGCAGCGTTGTAAAATGGCTCCATATTTCATATGAGTCCTTCCTTTTTTTCTAGGCCGTGATTCAGTATCTTGTCCTTCATCATTGATCTCATTCTCAACATGAGCAGCAATGTGTTGTGCTGTTGTCAGTCCAATTTCGTTACCAATTTCCCCTGCAACATTTGCAGCTTCCTCGTGCACATTTTGTAGTGGAATCTGTGCTATGCTTCTTTGTCCCCTGCATCATGAAAGTTTCATTAATTAGATTCATTAATCAGATTGCTGGCAAAATGCTTTTGATTTTGTAAAAAAATATCAAATAAAAATAAAAGGGACTTGAGGTTCAAAAGGATGGCTATATATATATATAGGTTCACAAATACCAAAATCAGTATCTCAAAGAAAGTGACATGAGCCACAGATTCAAAATGTAACATATAATATAGATTCTTCATTATTTTTCAATTAACAATATGCTAAAGATAATGAGATATGAGACACACAACTTTAAAACTACGAGCATTGAAAAATGAAAATGTCTCACCTACACAAGGATTTAATTTTTGATTTATCATAGATTTGGTTCATAAAAAAATGACATTTTTGTTTGCACAGAATGAGGCCAAAAGTGAAAAGAAGCATTAAAATCTCAGTAGAGATTTTCCAAAACTCTGTAGCAGAACAAAAAATGAACAAACACTAGAGCCAATACTAATAAATTTACGTCATCTAGCTCTTTACACACTGAAGAAAGAAGTATATCTTCATAGAAGAAGGCCAAAACTGTAAATCTAATCCACCTAGATTCCATTACACAAGATTTCGCAGAAACTAAAGTCACGCAGTAGCTAGCTAGCTGTTTACACATTTCAAAAAGCCCTAAATCACACCTCAAACATATCACTATATCAGTTTAAAAAATTTGGGAATCAGTAAAACACCAAAAAACATGAATAAAGTGGGTGATTTCTCAAGTAAGACCTTGATCTCAAGTAGAAACACTTACAGATTTGAGCCGTACATGCAAATCGGAAGCTGCCCAGTTAAGGTCCGCTATCTGCGATGGGCCGACGGGAAAGAGAGCTGACGTTGGGGGCAAATGCCTGACGAACTAACAGCCTGACGGGGAGACGATGTTGTCGAACTTGAAGCCTAGAAGGAAAACTCGCAGTGAGGTTGAGGCTTGACTCTGTCGGCTGTCACCGACAGCCACCGAAAGGGAGTACTGGAGTCTGAAGCAGCCGAGCAGGGAGGGCCAGAAGGAGTGAGGGATTGTGCCTCAGAGACTGTAATGGAGTGGGTGTGGCCATGTGGGGCGGGAGCGGCGATCACGGTCTCATGGACTCTAGGGTTTTTGCCTCTGAAATGTGAAATGATTCAGTGTTTCAGGCTTTAGAAATCAGAATCAGCGATGCCACTACCCACTTGCCTTGGTTGCCTAAGCTAGAAAAAGGAAGTGTGTTATACGGGTAACAGGCGGGTACGGGTGCCCCGTCCTTGAGCCCGTTACCCGCCCGTTTATATTAAACGGGCTCCAGAAGCCGGTTTCCCATTATGGGTCCAATGCTGGCAGGCTTAAACGGGGCACATTTCTATGGGTAGCTGGCGGACAGGCAGGTCGCGGGCATTTTGCTCACCCCTACTTTGGCCTCACAATCTTATTGTTTCAAACGCAACACCTCCAATAGTAGGAATTACCTTACTATTACTGAGAATCTGTTGGCATCTTAATAACAATTTGTTTTTTGATGTTCTAAAAGGATGACGAAGATGCGAGGAAATGACCCTTCTTAGCACGGCTGCAACAGATCTATAAGGGCATTAAACAAGTTGACTTGAAGATGCCTCAAGGGATTGTGGGCCTTACATTGGAGTATCCCTACATGATTGACAATACAGATATCAAGCAGTTTATCAGGTTGGAGGAGATAGATGCAGGCTGGGTGAAATTTGCAATCCGGTAAGTTTTGTTTTTCAATTTTCCCATAGAATTCATTTAGTGGTTTTTTGATTTCATACATTCAATAATTCATTCCTTATTTTAATTCTATTATAGCATCTTCCACGGTCTCTGTACAAACATGGAAAGACGTGATTGGTATGGCTTCTTACGCCTTACGAATACAATAGGGGATACCAATACTGTGGCGCATAGGACTCACTATGTCGGCTATATAATGGGAGAGACCAAACTTTGTTGTTATCTAGCACCCATTATTCAACGATTCGTATTTTCATTTTGTCAATTTAAGTTTAATAAATGTTTGCCTTGTCATCTAACTTCATTTTAATCTATACATGTTGTTATAGTTACCACTGGAGTTTGTGTGTTATATGTCCTCACCGCAATGTCGTCTATTGGTTTGATCCCTTGAGTAAAAAGCCAGACAAAGATACAAAATCTGTCTTCAACATATAAGTTATTCTGATTGTATTTCATTGACTCTTGAAAAAATGAATAGTTCTAATTTCTGTTCATTTTGATTTTCATGATAGTGCTTGTCAAACATATAGAGTCCTAGGCGGGTCACGCGAGGGTACAGTTGTTAAAAAGCTAAAGTGGTTTTATCCGATAGTAAGTAGTTTCAATTCTAATTGTTTCATCAACGGTCATTTTAGGCATACCTTTATTGATTTTAAAAACCATTTGCATGCCTTTGATTTAAAGTGCCCTCGACAACCTGGGAATGCTGAATGCGGATATTATGTTATACTTTATATGTATAACATCATTCAAAGTGGAATTACTTGTGATTTTGAAAAGGTAATCGCTTCTTCATTTCCTTTATTCATTTCATCAAAGCTTATTTTCTAATTTTCAGATTTTTCATAATGGGGATGCCTACCTACGTAAAGACCTTGTTTTGATCAGAGACCTTTTGGCTGGACATCTTCTTTAACATATAGAGCAGTAAACTTTTTATTTATATCAGTTTGTAGTTCTGTGATGACAGCATTTTGACACTTTCTAGTTGTTATTGTTGATATATATAGTAGTAGGTTGTATAAGTTGTTAATGTATGTATATATAGTAAAAATTGTAGTGCTGGACGTCCTTACCATTTTGTAATGGACATTGTGGTTTATGTATCCATTTTCTATTCTGTTTCTGCAGTTTGAATTCACTGGGTAATGCAGAATATAAATGATCATCTAAAAAAATCAAACCTTTTAACGTCCCAAATTAAGAATTGAGACGTCTAAAGTTCTCCGTGAGGGACTTTAGATGTCCCAAATTGATATTTGGGACGCCTAAAGTCCGCCACAGGGGGACTTTAGACGTCCCAAATAACAATTTGGGATGTCTAAAGTCAGGGACTTTAGACGTCCCAACAATACTATCACAAACATTTTTCTCCACATGCATGAAATCAATACAGTATCTCACATCAAGCTTCGGCCAATATGGAAGATTGAAGAAGATAGACCTCTTTATCCATTTACTTTTCTCATTACTATTCTTTGTAGTCTTACCAAAGATAACATTCATATTTTTCACCTTTTCATAAACTTGCTCCCCAGTCAATGCCTTCGGAGCATCTTCAAACTCTTGTCCACCAAAAAACGCTTTTTTTAATCTGCAATACAGGTGGCCTCGTCTAAGAAATCTCCTATGGCCAAGATAAACTGTCTTTCTTCTATGTTGAAGCTGATGGTAGCATGTTTCTTCTTCACAAATTAGACATGCTTTATGGCCTTTAACACTATATCCTGACAAGTTTCCATATGCAGGGAAGTACAAAAGATCATGGCTTGCATTTTGAAAACCTCCTTCTTGTTCGCGTCAAAAACATCAAGACCTTCATCCCACAACTCTTTCAAATCTTTGATCAAGGGTTCCAGGTCAACATCTATGTTATTTCCAGGTTGTTTTGGTCCTGAAATCAACATAGATAACATGATGTACATTCGTTTAATGCATAACAGAGGAGATAAGTTGTAAATTACCAACAGAACAGGCCATGAACTTTGTAAACTGCTCAGGCTACCAAAAGGATTTATGCCATCCTAGCTAAACCCAAGGCTAAGATTTCTAGGCTCTTCACCAAAGGCAGGAAATAATTTATCGATTTCCTTCCATTGAGAAGTATCAGCCAAATTTTGAAGCTTTCCATCGGATATCCTCTCATCTACATGCCATCTCAAATTTCTTGCATCATTTTCATTAGCAAACAAGCGCTTGAACCTTGGTATGATTGGAAGGTACCACAATACTTTTGTAGGAGCGTTATTTGATTTGTACCTCAGGGTTTTATATATCAGACACTGTTGTTCCTCTTTACGCTCTTTTCTACACAATAAATAATCATTAGGGCATGCATAGATCTTTTTATACTTTATCCCTAGTGGAGACAATATTTTCTTAGCATCATAGTATCGAGAAGGCAACACACTATCATCTGGAAGCATGTCCATAAAAGCCTCAAGCATTTCTGAAAAACTCTTGCCACTCTATCCATGTCGTGCTTTCAAGCTTACCAATTTCAATATTGCTTTCAACAATTGGTAGTTTTTACACCTCGGGTATAATGGCGTCTCAGTATCACTACACATATTACCATATGCATGTGATTGCTCAAAAGTCTCTTCTCCTACATCACGAATAATATCCTCTATCCGATCATCTGTATCCGTGTCATTATCATTAAAGTTCACTTCCCCCTGTTGAGATGAACTTGTCATTTCTAATTCTTCACCATGCCATACCCATACTGTATAACTCTTACAAAATCCTTCACAAATTAAATGTGTATATATATTTGCAGTACTTAGTTGCTTCTTATTCAAACATACTACACAAGGGCAATAAAACTTCCCACTACTATTATCAGCATTTCTACTAGCAAAGTCTAAAAAACCCTCACCCCATTATCATATTCAACACTCGTTCGTTTAGCATTTATCCAACTATGATCCATAAATATCTCAACACTTCTAGCACCCTATATCCAACAATAAAAGGATAGACAAAAAAACAACAACAATAGAGTTTTAGATATTTCAACGAAATTAATAGGCACTATTTGAAACTAGTATTGTTTTAACAAACCAATAACACTGACAATAATCAAACAATCGTACTAAATTAAAATAGAACATAGAGTGGTATTAATCTAAACCAAATATCACAGGGATGAAATTAAAAGTCAGAGCATATATCTAACACAAACCATTTTTTCCTAGAACATTATTAATTATTGAACAACGTACAACTAAATAACAGATCGAACACTAACCTGATTGAAGACCAAGGAGTGAGCTTTAACCCAAAGTCACAGGGGTGTCAAATGAGGTTAAAATGAAGTCCTCAAATTCATAACACTGACAAAGGGAAGTCAAGGCAGAGGAGAATGGTCACTGCGAAGAATAGAGGTGGCAACGGAAAAGACTGATGATAATCAAAGAATAGTGACGACGAACACAGTAACGACAGCGGTAATGACGGAGGAGAGTTGAGCAAATGAGGGACGGGATGCCATGGACAAGTTCAGAACAAGCATGGATAGAGCTTGCCGAGAAATGGAAAAAAGAGAAGAAAGGGTTCATAAAGAGCGCGATCTGGGTGCGGGAGTAAAAATACGGGCGAAAAATCTTACCTTTTAGACCGGCTTTCAATAAAAATTTGTCTTAAAAGAGTTAAATTTCAAATTTAAGACTGGTTTGTACAAAATATTGTCTTAAATGTTAAAATTTTAAAATTAAAAATGTTTTAACATTTTTAAATGTAAATCGATCTTAAATGTTAAAGATTTAAGACCGGTTAACCGGTCTTAAATATTTTACATTTAAGACCGGTTTTTGTACAAACCGGTCTTAAATGTTAAAACGTTTTAAATTGTTAAAAATTTTAACATTTTAAGACCGGTTTTATTTATAACCAGTCTAAATAAATTTTTTAAGACCGATTCTGAAGAAGTTCAATATAATTACATAACTGCTACCGCGCAAATTTTTAAGACCTTATCCGCCAAAACCGGTCTAAATGTGGCGGTCTAAAAAGGGTTTTGCCACTAGTGTTAAGCACTATCTTTAATCCTTGACTTAAGTAAGAGCTTGTGAGTTGCCAGACCCTTATCTTATTTCCTCATTTTTCAGAGTATTTGGGGAAAATGATACGCAGTTCAATAGGCAACCCAATAATAGCATAAATATGCTGGTATTATGTGCATGATTACTAAAATTCTCCAAGGGGTTCCACTACTATAGAAAACACTTTTAACGCCCCTTTTTAGGCCTTTTAATGTCTGAAAATAGGGGGACATCTATGTGAGCGACGTAGAAAATAAATGGCAATAATGTCTATAAAAGAAGGGACATCTAAAGTCCACACTTTAGATATCCCCACTCCAAAATGAGGACGTCTAAAGTTCTGGACGAATACTTTAGACGTCCCCATTCTGGAGTGGGGACATCTAAAGTAGACACACTAGACTTTTAGACTTCCCCTTTTAAAATGGGGAAGTCTAAAGTAAACACACTAGACTTTAGACTTCCCTTTTTAAAATAGGGAAGTCTAAAGTCCATTAGATGAGGTTTAAAACTACAAAAAGTGGTTAGAATACAATAAGCTTCTTAATTCCACCGAAGTTCAATTTGACAAGGAAAATATAAATAGCACTCTAAGCTAAAACATTTTTCATCCAGCAATACTCAGAGAAAAATGATGGAGCCAAAGAAACCATACATGAATAAAAGTATCTATTGAATCTCACATACATGAATAAATTGCTCTAAAAAGTTTAATGTCTATATCAGGTATGAACAATAACAAACATACATTCTGTAAGCTGAATTACATTTATAGTAATAGTAAACTCTTTTATTAAATTAAATCAATGGTTTTATCTCCACAACATGGCCAATCCCAAAAAGTAATGACACCTTTTTCTGGAACGAGTTTCCTTGAGTCTGCAATTCAACATGCTAATAATGCATGGGTAAAACCTCAGTGGTTAGGCCTTTATTTTGGAATTTTTAAATATATTCTATAAAACTTCATTATAATATCAATCAATCACATATATAGCATGCTAATCCAACAAACTTGAACAATGTAATTACTAGTATATTAAAATCGCCAAGTAAGGCTGTTTCAGATAGCAAGTAACAGCTTGCTTTTGTTTAGGGGGCAAGGGTGAAGACAGCAACTAATCACCATAGAACTTTGCTATAAGACTCAACCTTTGATTTTAAGAAGTAGGTCGACAGTGTTATATGAGTTTGATATTTTTGTTTCTGTATTTCATAGTACAAAAGAGATATACATATTTCAAATATAATACTTTTAACTATGAAAAGGGTTGTGAAGAAATTCCATCATTAACCCCCCTCTCTCTGTTTTTTTATAGAAGTAAAAATTCTATAGGAAAGACAAGAATCTACAGCTAGTTGGATGATGAGAAAATGTCAAACTTGAAAATATAGAAAGCTCTCAACTTTACATGGTAACAAACAGCCTGAAGAGCCAAATTGCACAATAGAGATGTCCAATCTCTTTGTACATACAAAAGGGAGTTTACTTAAAAAAGATTGTAGGGTGCAAATATGTCCTTTTCTCTCCCAACTTAGAAAGGCCAAAAGTTGTGGTGACTGATAACGATGAATAAAAAATATTGAAGACAAATGATAAAAAAGGAATCCCAATGTTTTAAAACATACAGTAGCTTTTGCATGATCCTATGAAAAGTATGTTGTGAAAAAGCATGGTTTGTTCCCTTCTGTAATTTATACAGTGGTACATGAGGGGAGAGTCCCTCTAGAGCTGCAACTCTATCTCTATATTTCTGTTAAAAAAAGAAAAAGAAAAATCTATAATCAATCATTTGCATCATGCAACATAAGTATGAGAAATAGCAATCCTAAACTCTTTAAATTTTTTTCCTGGCCAATTTCAAACGCATTTTGTTTTTCTTTTGAATCCATAGACTGGCCAACCCAAACAAATACTTCAGTATTTGTGTCAAGTATAAGGATATCCTCTGTCAACAGATCATCTTGGGAAAAGTTGTAAACCTCTTTTACCTGTAAAGAAATATGCAGTATTGTGAGATGTGAGATGCGAAATGCAATATGCAGTATTCTAACATCTGAGAAGCTCTCTAAAAATGCAACAGCTTATGACAATACATAAAATGATGACTCTGAATGAATAGACAAGACCCATGGAATTGAGCACTAATATGATCTGAGCTAAAAATTACATTATAAGCAAAAATGAATGCAACATTTAAGTATAATGCTAGGAGATCAACTCGATATGTTGCCACAGATGTGAATGGCGAGATCGGCAAGGCCTTTTGTCTAATGTTTGTTTCATCACCCCCGTCACATTTAAAGCCATTATAAAATATGTCAAATGATCGAAGCTTATAAAACTAGTCAAATTAATACAAGTAAATACACGCGAGAGATCTCACGATAAATAAGCAAACGAAATGAAGAATAATAGACTATCAGAGAGATGATGACTAAAATAAATCCGAATAAGCGATGGACCATAATCAAAATTCAAACTAGGCTTCGAAATAGGAGCTGTAAGCCACTGTAAAAATGCAAAAATATGATTAATTGGTATAAAACAGGGGAGAAATTAGGGATTTTGGAATAGAACTGAAGTAAGAGAAAATGTAGAGGATTAAAGGGAGAAGAAATTAGGGGTTTTTTTGTTTGTTGGCTTACGAGCTGAATAAGGAACAGGCATCATTAGTTGAAAGCTCCGGAGAATCAGAGCGAGGAGGTCCAAAGGAATGGTTAATCTGGCATGGAGATACTTGAAGATAAGGGCCTGGTGTACGAGCTCAGTCTACTGCACCATCATGAATGGTGGAGGCTGGAGTCCTGTCCAAATGGCTGCAAAATAAGGAGCGATTTTGATTTCAGTGACATAGATGGAGAGAATATTAGCTACAGATTTATATGGGAAGGAAGAGAGATAGAGAGAGTAAGAGGCAGTTACCTCAGAGTAGGAAAGATAGAACACAAGTTTGACCATGGTGTTAGAACATACACGGAAGATGGAGAGATGAAAGAAAGTCACGAAGTGTTAGGAAATTGAACAAAAGGTTTTTGGCACCCCTGGTTTAACTAGGGACGCCTAAAGGCACTTATACGCTCTAAAATATACTTTAGGTGTTCCAATTCAAACTGGGGACGCCTAAACATAGCTAATTCTCACCTATAATTATGAAAACGCCACTGCCTTTATTTTTAACTACCTTTTTTTATAAAAGGGACGTCCTTTAGGGTAGTAATATATATATTTTGTAGTAGTGTTCATACCTGATAATTATAATTAATGTAGCTGCACAGGGCTACTAGGGTATTTAAACTCATCCCAGTGAAATGGAGACATCTTCCTATCTTTGTTCCACCACTACAATCCTCTTGTATAGTTCTCTTCTCTGATATTTGCATATCCTCTATATTCACCTATCTAAATTGTTGGTAGGGGAGATTGAGATATGAGAGAATCTTAGTAGGAAAACAGTACCAATATGCATACAGGATAAGTGCTTAATGCATGACATGCTTGTATTACATAAACTCATACTAACACAATGACATATCTACGTGCTTAATGTTTCAAACAACATATTCATGGCATATAGCATAATTAGAAACAGAGCTTTAATCATTCATATATATTTCACATAATCATGCAAAGCAGTGACTTACATTAATACACTAGCATAAATATCAAATACATGCAAGAGAGGTAAGTTCCCTACCTTAATAGCCCTTCCCAGATCCTTAAAGAGGCTCTTCGAACTTCGTGCCTCAACCTAGGCTATCAACTTGGTCCTACAATATCAAATGTACAAGAGTTAGGTTAAAACCCATTCATGTACCATTTTAGGCACTTCCATAGTGTTTATAGTGGTCATATTAGCCTATTGTAAAAATTTACCAAAATGCCCCCGGGACCCCCACCAGTCTCGTCGTACCCGGTCTGACCATATTTTTCCTGAAATTTTGACTAGGGCTATTCTGACATATTTTTTCCCAATAAATCTATTTTCAAACTCAGAATTACCAAATTCACTATCAAAAGTAGAAATTTCCCTTGGCAGTCCCACTTTAGGGTTCAAGGGCGTTTTTGTAATTATGCTTTTATGGGCTTTTCCGAAAAGTGACCAACTATAACCTCATCTAATTTTCCCTCATGAACTCAATGGAACTATCAAATCATTAAAAATCCAACTCTAACCTCTAAATGTCAGCCTGGCCAAAACCATGGTATCCTCCTCGAAAAACCGGGGTTTTTCGATTTTAACTCCACTAACGTGCTCTTTTCTACACCTAATCACTTTATCAACTATTTTATTTGGTTACATCAACCATTAATCCAAATTTTGGCAGCATAACACTTCTAATACCACTTTTCCAAGTTTTACAAACAAGGACAATCTAGTACAATTTTACAAATTAAATTGTCTACAGCAGCCGGAATAGTCAATATACAAAGGTTTGGGAGCTACCTTTTGCCTTGTTATGGCTTTTCTTAAGGTGGCTGAACATACCCTAACTCCCAATACCAAATATGAGCTTCTCAACCTTTAAGAACACAGAAGAATAGCTTAGGAACAGAGTTATACGCGTTAGGAACTGGTTTACCGAAGCAATCACTTACCTTTACAAGTTTTTCTTCACTTTCTCTCTCTAGAATTTCAAACTTTCTCTCTCTATATTCAGGTCTATCATGGCATCTAAAATGAGGAGGAAGAAGGAGAAAAAGTGTTTTTATAATGTATCTTATCATATTTTAATCATATGTCCAACTTTCCAAAAATTTCAAAAATGTTAACATGTATGTACATAAAGCCCAATTGAACTTGTACATAATATTTTCCACTTTGGTTAGCCCACTTTCACGTCCCACATCCCATATGAGAGGCCAAATAGGCTGATATGCATTTGTTTCAAAATTACATCATATGCCTTCACAAATTCTTCCCATTTTCAAATTTATGTAAATTCTGGCAGATTTTCTACCAAATTTTAAAAAATCATAACTAAATTTGTAGATATTGAATTGGAACAATTCCAAAGGCTATGAAATCCTCATTGATTCTAATTTCAAGGAAAAATATATTATTTAGCAAATTGGAAGCACGCCATTCCTAGATTTTTTGTTTTTGGAAGCTGTTCCAGAAAAGCAACAATTTTTCTAGGCTAACTTCATAACTTTTTACATATAGCTTAAAATGATTTATATAACCTATTAAATTAAAGCTTAGGATGTTACTTTCATTCTATAAAATTTCATAATTTTGGGACATCATTGTTCATCCAAAAGCCCAAGACAATCTCACTGCCTCCCTTGAAGCAAAGAGACAACAAGCACTTGCAACTTCAACAAATTCCATTTTTGTAAACAAATTTCCCTTACTCCTTAATTTACGATTTCATTCCCTTTAATACCTCAAAGATATAAGAAACATTGGAGAATAAATTTGGGACACCTGATAAATCAATGTTTAGCAGTCCACTTAATTCAGTCTTATTTTCTAGCCTCCGATCCCAAAATTCGGGATCTTACACAAGTTCAATGATTTATGATTCATTTTCTAAACTATTCTAATTGATTTTTAAGAGGGTTTCCACTAAGAGGTAGATTGAATACAAATAATCACTACTACAAGATATAGATTTTACTACCTAAAAGGACATCCATTTTTCAAAAAGGGAAGTAAAAAATAAAGGCGTTGGTATTTTTGTAATGATGTATGTCAGTTTTGACAAATTATGTAATATCCTGAATTTTAGGCCTAGGACTTTGAGGATAAGTCTATATCAGGCAGACTACTAAGTCCAATTCTAGAAGAGTCCCAAGAATGTCGAGAGATAGAAAGACTCTTGGGGACTATATGATCTGGCCCTACCAGGAGAAGGGCCCAATATGCCTAGGCAGTAGGATCAGAGTGTCGATGAAGATGTGCATAGGACACATATACGGCACCATCTGGTTGTAGAAAGATGCAACCAGTTATGTCATGAGGTATGGGACTGATTGGTTAAGTGAAATATGTCAATATAGGTGTGCGCATTTCATTTTTAGGGTGGACATATGTACCCTATGTTTTTGAAGTAGACACTAGTATGTGGGGTCATGTGGGGTCCACACACATGCACTTTGTCTTGGTATGATTTGGCGGGCCTTGATATACATGACACAATTTTGAGTAAGTCCCGAGTGAAATCCAAGCAGACACCGATAAAGTAACTTTACTAAAGTATCTTTAATAAAGTAAGTAATTAAAGTAAGTCATTATGGCAAATAATAACACAACTTTTGTGTTGGATGAATAAGAGTTTGGAAAGTGTCCTCCCATCATGACAAATTACCATGTCACTTTTATGTTGGCTTGATAGGAAGGTGACACGTGTCCCTAATGATGACAGTTGCTTTTTACCTTTTGTGTTGGCACACTCATGAGGCGCCACATGTAACCTGAGTCAAGGAAATCTATCGGTCTCTTGTCTGGTTTCGTACTTGACTTTCCGAACACCAAACCCGAGAGTACGGGGAAATTGTTAGGCCTCTCCTTCCTCTGACAAACCAAGAATGCCTAGGAGGGAGAAATGAGGACACTTGGCATCTTATGACTTGACAATTCACATTTTGACCTAAGCACCATTTCAGCTTAGATCTAATTCCAACCTATCATCAACCTTCAGTATCATAAGATCAGATCCTCTAAGATTAATATATTGTATAATCACCATTCTTCATATAGCACCGTATATCATGTCTACCTTCCTTTTACATCACATAGTTACTAAGAATCATCACTTAGCATAAAGAAACCTTAAACATTTGCTACACCTTAAGTTTCCTATCACCATATCAAATGAACTTTTCTACGCAATAATTACTGCAACAAAAACTGTTTGAATTAAGATTAATACTATATCGTCATCATTTCCATACCTCTAAGCATCATTTAAATCACCTAATTAAGATGATCATTAGTCATAGAGAAACCTTAAGACAATAACCAGTCCTTAAATCTCCATGATCTTGCCAATTTACCTTCCCAGGGGGTCACCAATTGTAAGATTTCCCTGGGTTGAGTATACTTAAGTTTTGTGTGATCGTGGCAAAATATAGATACCAGCTTTATCTACTCCTAACCACCGGTACTCTAAGACTACCCTTGTCTCAAACATCATGCCCACTATGTCCAGGCATCAAAATATGGTGTATGGTTTACCTATTGGCTTTGCCCTTACCCGCTTCCTTGGGTTTCACAATATCTTTGGACCATCCTCCACCCGGTATTATACTACTTGCTGCCTTTGGGTATTCCGCTATTCCTCATGGCTGGTTCACAGAATGTGAGGAATCACTCCTTTGGTACCCTTATCCATGTATATATCCTATCCTTGTATAATTAATACCATATCAATATACTATCCTATTGCCAGAATTGCTTGCTTTGATACCAAAATGTCAGACCTCGCCTTACAAACCACTTATTATCGATATTAATCAAAGTACCAATTGTGTAGTTTAGTGGCTACACAGGAATAGCATAAGCGTATTGATAATAAGTACTCGATTACATAAATTTGTTGTAGGGATTGCACATAATAATTACAATTAATGTAGCCGCATAGGACAACTAGGGAGTGTAAACCCTTTACAATGAAACACAAACATCTTCCCGTCTTTGTTCCACCATTACATTCCTCTCATGTAGTTCTTTACTCTGTTCTTAGCATAGCTCCTATTTTTACCTATCTAAATTGTTGGTAGGGGAAGGTGAGATTCAAGAGAATCTCATTAGGAAATAGTTACCATAATATATGAATGGTAGATGCTATGTACATGATATGTTAGCTTTAACTAGATACATGCCCCATAGTGATATTTTTGCATGCTCAATGTTTCATGCAACATAACTATGGCCATAGTATAAACAGAAATAGAGCTTCATTATTCAAATATGCACTACACAATCAAGTGAAGCAATCACATACATCACTACACAAGTAGACATATCAAATATATGCAAATAAGGTAAGTTCCCTACCTCTTGTCTTGAGCCCTCCTCTTGTACTTTTACTCCAACCATTGAAGATGTTCATTCCTTGTTACTTCATGACCCTAGATATCTAATCACATCATTAGAGACATGATAGAGAGTCATTGGAACTGTATACTAGTGTCCAAGAAGTTAAAGAGGCTTAACATATCATATTGGTTATCTTTTGAGCAACTTTGGTAGCCATTGGAAGCCCAAACAAGTGCCTATGGGGTTAGGAAAGGCTAGACCAACCAACACCATTCAAAAAAGGTGAAATGTTGAAACAAGGGTCTTGGCCCTGGCCAAAAATCCTTGGCCCTAGCTAAGAGAGGTCAGAAACATTTAGACCGCGGCCATGAAATCCTCTGTTCTTGGCTCGACTTCTAAAAATCATAACTAATTCTACAAAAATTAACATGGAGTGGTTCAAAGTTCTATGGAAAGCTCTTTAAGTCCTCGATACAGGAAACATATAAACCACTACCATCTACAACCACAAAATTGTAGAATTCCATAAATTTCCATACTATTCCAGATTGTATTACCAGAAATAGGGTGCAACTTTGAAAAAGCAAAACTTTCAATCCACTGGTCCAAATTGCTTATAATACCTATCAAATTAAAGCTCAAGATGTATACTTTAGGCTTGTAAAAATTCATAGCATTTGAACTAGATTTCACTAATCAAAAATATGTTGCAAGTTCTCTGCCTCCAGAAAATGAATTCAGACAGATTTGAACACAGCTTCCAAAATCATCACAAAACCTCTTTTAACCCATAATCTTCATCATAAAACCTTAAAAGGCTCCCTCTAGCTAAAATTGAGGGTTTGGGTATCTCAAGAAATATACAACAAAATCACAAAATAGTCAGTTCAAATAAAAACATTCACTTACCGGAACTCGAATATGTGATCTGTTCTTGATTTTGGCAGCCCTTTCTCTAGGTAGATAGCTCCAAACACCTTTAATCAAGAATCCAAAACCATAGAAAGAAAGCTCTCGTCAAGTAGAGCAATGTTAGAGAAGATTCCAGAAGCTGGAAACGCCGAATCGAAGGTGAAATCGGCTCTGGAGCTTAAGAACTTTCACTCTTTATCCTTTCTCGTTTCTCTTTCTTTTTCTTGTGATTTTTCTCATTTTCCCCTCTATTTTAGAGCAGCTGGACGAAATATGAGAGGAAAGAGGGAGTTTTTGGTGTTTATCATTATCCAATACAAATTCTTAGCCTAAATTGTGATACTTGTCAAGAGCTCATGGTTCCTTCAAAAAGTAATTAACCACTTAGTTACTATAACTAGTTTAGTTAGCCATTTTAGTCTCCTTACTTTAGCCAAAATTTATCCTAATTAAATGGAAAAATAAATGGCTGCTTGATTTATTGGTCAAATGACCATTTTTCCCTTACATTTATTTCCATTTTTGCACTTGCTGGAAAAACTGGGCAGAATTTTCACTAAACTTTAAAAATTCATATCTTTATGTATAGAGATCAATTTGGTGTGATTCCAAAGGTTATGTGACCCTTACTAAGTTTATTTCCAAGGAAAAATATATCCTTTAGCCAACTGCTAGCTCACAATTCCCAAAATTTTTATTTTTGGACGCTATCACTAAAAATCACCAGTATCAATGAGCTAACTTCAAAAATACATAACTATTTGTGTTTAGCTCCAAATGACCTATATGACCTATCAAATTAAAGCTTGATAAGTCTACTTTCAAAATAGAAAATATCATTGGCATTAGAAATATATTTAAGGAATAGTGATTGTCTTAAGATTTCTCCATAACTATGGATAATCTTAGTTAGATGAACTATATTTAAAGGCTTATAGAATGAGAATTTTGAACCTCATGATTATGGTTGAATCTTCAGTAAAACTTGAGGTTAATACTTGTATATTGTAAAGGATAGAATTAAAGCTATGAATTATGATGATTTTTAGCATACATATTGGGTATGATTGAGGACTCAATTACCATTGAGGTTATAGATCCAGTATGAAGTTAAGAGTTGGATTGTGATCTAATAATATATTTTGAGCCTTAGGTTCTTAAGGACACTAAAATAGCTCAGAGTTGTTCGAGGCATAGAATATAGTTAAGGATGCTCAATTGATGACTGGGCATGACCTCGAGGTTAAGAAGCCATGAAAGAATAAAAGAATGTTATATATTGCTTATTAACCTAGAATGATGTTTTAGTAATCTGAACAATGACTTGAGGTGATTCAAGGTATTAAGAGAATGATTTAAAGAATATTCTAGAATCTATAAGCCTCTATAAGACAAATTGAATTCGAGGCAGAAGAATGTGATAGATACTTGACCATATACCCCAGTGAATTGTAACCTAAGAATGAAATGATAGTTAAATTGGTTCCCTAGGTAATTGAATTTAGTTGAATGAATTGAGGTGCTATAATGAATTGAATGAATTGAAGTTTTTGGAGGTTGCTAGTTCCTAATCCAGCATAGGGAAAGATCTTGATAATAGAATATTCCCTTAGAAAGAATGAATGAGAAGGTTGTTCCTTGATGGAACAGAATAATAGAAAGAATGAGAATAGTCATGAATTATGGTCTCATGTCGATATAGAGAATAGAATGTACAAGTAGCTTATGGATTCCCTGTACGACTTGGGTAGATTACCCCAGTAGTTAAGGGAAGTAGAATTATGCCTGGAGCTGGACCGTTATCTAAAGTCCATCCAAAATAATCCCAGATAAGATAGAAAAATGTAGAATTGTAAGAGAAAAGGGTTTATGACCCGGTAAGTTGTAATGGGGTGTTGTGGGAAAAAGAACATAAAAGAGAAATAAGAAAGAATAAGCACGACAGAACAAGTCAAGTGAACTCTTACTCTCTATCTTATGTAATAGATTGCACGTATGTATTTACTATCGAGTATATTCATTTCATGAATATACGGTGGGCAGTTAGTCCTATTGGTCCAGCGTGTCCTTGGACAGTCAGACTCAAAAAGTATTCAGAACTAGAAGGGTAGAAGTCTACTGTTGTAAGACCAAGAATTGTCGTGCAGTGTCCTGAAGAGGTTACAAAGCCTAAGAATTATAGGCAGTGTCCTAGAAATGGCTGGAAGACTAGAATAATAGTCGGAAGGCTGGAATAGAATGAACTGTGTGTCCTAAGAATTTTCCAATGAACTGCTTGTCCTGTGAATGGATATGAATGCTTAAGCATGGATGGTTTATTTTGCATGCTTCGTGAACATTACATAAGGATATGAATGGCTTAAGTAGCAAGAGTGGAGCTTGGCATATACACAAAATAAATGACCTTCTAGAATAGTTGTTTGGTTCCTATGTATTTGTGAAAATTAAATTTTGAACTAACCAATACACCTGCTACTTTCATGAATTGTATGAATTGAATTATAATCAAAAAATTTTTCAAGAATCAAATTTTTAACAGAATTTTTCACTAATTTATAGTGGTCATTTTTGAACTATGTTGTCTCAAAAAGAAGGGATCCTTAAATGAACCTGTAATAATGGGACCAGTACAGAATTGGAAGTGGCCAGAAACTATTGTAGAAATACTCACTTTGTTGGGTCTTGCTAGATGAATTCAGAATGTTGCTTGAATCGCTTTGCCACTTACTTGAAAGAAAGAATTGTAGAAAGAATTTCTTAAGTGGGATAATGTCGATGAGAGGATTTCAAATAGCTGTAGGAGAGGTTAAAACTCGCACCAGTATGGAATATTCCTGATCCTAGAATGCGACCCATGTGTGGTTTGTAAAGAATAAATAAGGCAACCTATGTGGTCTGCAGAGAATTGTGACTCATACGGTTTGTAGTTAACGGACCCATATGGTCTATAATAGAATGAGAAAGAAATAAATGATTGGGATATGTCCTGGTGAAGTAGGGAGAATGGTGGTGTGTGCCTCTCAACAGTTGCAACCTCACTAGATGAATTACCCTACTTGTGAATTAAGCTGGCAGCGATTATTTGCTTTGAAAATGTAATAGCACTATTTTGTATGATGTGGTTATGAAAATTTACTATGACAACAAGAATTTCAAATATTTGAAAATCAGAAAAGTATAATATGAGATAGCATAGATGAATTCAAAGAAGAGATGCAACTATTGTTGATGATGCTTTGAATTGAGAAGCGGTGCGGTTGATGGTCATGATGATACGGGAACAGAAGCTTATAGAAAACTTTAGAAATCTGAATGTAAAGTTAGATAGCACTTGCTAGCTATAGTGCTAGTTGAGAGGAAAGTAGTTTGTAAGCTTCAACTGAAGAAGCTTAGACGTAAGATAGATGAATAAGGTATACAGGAATATGATTCAATAAGAAAACCTCTAGATTTTTAGGTATCCTTTAGAATTTGAGGTGTCCTCTAGAATATAAGGTATCAATAGAATGTACAAAGAAAGAAATGAAACCCTGGCTACAGTAGTCCTTTTAAAGTATTATTAAGAATCGGACTAGTAGCAAATTTTGAAGATGAAATTTATTGAACGGGAAGAGAATTGTAATATCCTAAATTTTGGGCCGAACGACTTTGAGGATAAGCCTATATCAGGCAAACTACTAAGCCCAATTTGGGAAGAGTCCCAAGAATGTTGAGGGATAGAAAGACTCTTTGGGACTATATGATCTAATGCTACTGGGCCGAGGGCCCAGTATGTGTAGGCGTAAGATCAAAGTGTCGGTACATATGTACACAAGACACATATACGATACCATTAGGTTGGTAGAAAGACACCACCCAACTATGTCATAAGGTATGAGACTTATTGGTCAAGCAAATTATGCCGGTATAGGTGTGTACCTTGCATTTTAAAGGCAGACATGTATACCTAAGTTTTTTAAGTAGACACCGGTATGTGACGCCACATGGGGTCCTCACACATATGCTCTAACTTGGTATCATTTGGTGGGCCTCGATACAATTATTAGTAAGTCCTGAGTAGAACCCGAGCAGACACAAATAAAGTAATTTTATTAAAGTAGCTTTAATAAAGTAAGTCATTATGTAAATGATGACACAATGTTTGTGTTAGATGAATAAGAGAGTGACAAGTGTCCTCTCATCATGATAAAGTACCATGTCACTTTTATGTTGGCTTGATAGGAAGGTGACACGTGTCCCTAATGATAACACTTGCTTTTTGCCTTTTGTGTTGGCACACTCTTGAGGCACCCCATGTCACCTGAGTTAGGGAAATTTGTGGGTCTTCTATCCAGTCGGGTATTTGACTTCCCAAACACCGAACCCATAAATTTGGGGAAATTATTAGGCCTCTCCTTCCCCTAACCAATCAAGGATGACTGGGAGGGAGAGAGGAGGACACTTGGCATCTTATAACTTGATCACATGACACTTCTCACACCATGAGAGCATTAAATCAAAAGGACAAGAAACATGGCAAAAATCAAGCTCTTCCCTCCCCTATTTATGAAAATTTTATCCAGCCAAGAAAGAAGAGGAAAAATGATAAAAAAAATCAAACAGAAAATGGAAGAGGAGAGAATATAGATTAATAACGAAAATACCGGAGTTGCGGAATCAATTTCACCTCCAATTTAGTGTATCTAGCTCCTGGAGTCTTCTATAATGTTATTCCTCTCAATGAGATCAACATTTCTACAATTTCAAATTCTTGATCAAAAGTCTTTGGTGCCATCTATATGGTGGACGTGCTGCCAAAATGAAGAACCGGTTATGGAATTGAGCAAAGGTATGTATAAGATTTGATTTAAGCCGAATATTCTGAGATTTTGTTGAGTTTTAATGAACCCCTAATATTTTGCCAGAACTAGACTTGGAGAAAGAATATGATTTTGGTATTTTTAAGGTATATGATTTTGGTATTTTTAAGGTTTTTAATGGATTCAACACACCAATCTTTCCTTGTTTCTAACAATGATAGTGGATTCATCAAATTTGTTCTTGAATACCCATTTAGTGCTAATGACTGGATGATTTTTAGGCTGGGGTACCAAATCCTAAACTTGATTTCTTTCAAATTGATTAAGTTTTTCTTGTATTGCTATGACCCAATCAATGCCTGATAGGGCTTTATCAATGTTGAAAGGTTCAATCTCATAAATGAATACAGAGAAACTAACTTCATTTAAGATTTTGTTCCTAGTGCTGACTCCTTCATTTACATCTCTTATAACTTGATCTAGAGAATGACTCTTGTTATATTTCCAGGCTCTAGGTTGTCCTAGTCTATGTGATTATTTTTCTTTATCAGTTTAGTCAACCTCTGGATTGAAAGGTATAGGAATAGGTTACCTATTCTCTTGATTCAAGATTATTTCTTACTTATCGTCAATAATTTTGTTAGAGGATTAAAATTCATTGAATACAACATGAATTGATTTTTCAACTACACATGTTTGTTTATTGAAAATTCTGTAAGCTTTGCTTTGGTTAGAATAGCATAGGAATATTCCTTCATCAGTTTTAGAATCAAACTTTATTAGGTTATCTTTACAATTATTATGAATGAAACACTTATAATCAAAGATGTTTAGATGAGAAACGTTCGGCTTCCTTCCTTTGTATAGTTCATACTGTGTCTTTCCAAGTTTAGTTCTGATATACACTTTATTTAATATATAACATGTTGTACTCATAGATCTGGCCAGAAAACTTGTGACAAATTCTTTCCATTCAACATGACTCTAGCCATTTCTGTGAGAAGTCTATTCTTTTTTCCATGACTCCATTTTGTTGTGGTGTCCTTGGTACAAAGAAGTTGTGATCAATGCCGTTGGTATCACAGTATTCTCCTAAGGCATGATTTTCAAATTCTCCATCGTGATCTGTCCTGATACCTGTAATAGACATACATTTCTTATTTTTCACTTTCTTGGCAAAAATGATAAATTCATTGAATGTTTCATCCTTCGATGATAAGAAAATAGTCCATATAAATCTAGAAAAATCATCAACAATAATCAATGAATGTAAGTTGCCATTAATACTTTTAGCTCTTATTGTTCTAACCAAATCCAAATAAAGCAGTTGAAGTGGTTTGTTAGTTGTGATTTCATTTTTTGATTTGAATGATGATTTTATTTGTTTACCCTTTTGACATGCATCACAAATTAAATCATTTTTGAAATTTACTTTGGGTAAACCTATTACTAAATCCTTTTTGAATAACTTGCCTAGTTTATGCCTATTGACATGAGCTAGTCTCTTATGCCATAACCAAATTTCATCAATATTACTTAGAAAACAATTTTCAGAAACATTTTTACTCATATCAATGGTATAGCAATTACCTTCCCTTTTGTCTCTAAGTTTTGCTTTAAGATTTCTCTTCTCTATTTGTAAATCCTTCTTGCTTACAATTAGGCACCCTTTAGAATCAAATATCACCCAGTTGTCTTTTATCTGTGCCTGGACTCATGCTAAGCAGATTATCACAGAGGCCTTTAATGTAATAAATATCTATAACTTGAATGCCTTTGTCACTTCTAATCTCACCAATACCTACTATCTTTTTTGACTGATTTCCTCCAAATTTTAACTTTTCACCTTCTTTTGGTTCTAATGTGGTAAAATTTTTGGAATCACCAGTCATATGTCTGGAGCATCCACTGTCTATATACCATTTGTTACCTTTGAATGCTTTGAGAAATATATGTAATTAAAGACAATTAAGTCTTAGGTACCCATATCTTTTTGGTCCTTTTGGGTTAGTACAGATTATTTTCTGAACATATGAACCTTTAGACATCCATTTATAGGTTCCTATTTTTTCTTTCTTTTTATGAATGCATGATGAAGAGTAGTAACCTTTTCTATTGCAGTAATTGCAATAGGCAAAAGGATTTTATGTATGTACACAATGCTGAAAGTAATTTAGATACATTTTTCCACCAATTTTCTTTCTACCTTTCTTTTTGTCTAATTTGGGATCATATCCAATACCAGACCTATCATTCACAAAACGTTGTGCTTTTAAAATGATATTTAACATCTCACTACCTTTAGTAATTTTCTCAAGATTTTTCATGAGATCAGTATTTTTCTTATTTAAAGAAAAACAATTTTCACAATCTTTTTCAAGTAACTCTTAAAGTTTTTCTTCAAGAATTTTATTCTTCTTTTGTAAAGCAACAAGTTCTTTAACTACTTTGATGAATTCAGAATATAAAGCATTATACTCGAAGAGTAATTCATCATAGGTAGGATTAAAATCAGTTACCTCTTCTTCTTCTGTCTCTTCTTGAGCGACCAAACAAATATTGGCTACTTTTGCTTCTTCATCGCTATCTTCATCAGAGGAACTGTCTCCCCATATAGCTGATAAACATGCTTTCTTTTTGTTGAAGAACTTGCCTTTTCTCTTTTCTTTGTTCTTCTAAACTAGCTCTGGACATTCTAACTTAATGTGTCCTAGCTTTCCACATTCGTAGCAGATGATGTATTCCTTATTCCCTCTTTTGCTGTTGATTCCTCCCTTCTGAAGATTTCTAAATTCCTTGCCTTTCTTGTTAAAATTTTTGAATCATTTTATTAATAGGCCCATTTCATCATCATTGAAATCTATATCATCTTCTTGAGTTTTCTCCTTTTTGTCACCGATCTCTTCAAGTTCTCATTTAAACTTCAATTTACTTTTGTATTTAGAGAGACTTCTAAATAGAAAAGCAAATGATCACATTGATTGTCATTTTGCTTCCTCTATCGCTGTGACTTTGGCCTCCCACTCCTTAGAGAGAATATTCAGTATTTTCCTTATTTGGGTATTCTTATCATAGACTTTCCCAAGTGCTCTGAGTTCATTTATGAGATGAATATACCTAAGTTCAAACTCAGGTATTGATTCTCTTGACTTCATTCGAAGTAAGTCGAATTCAATAACAAAAGTATTGATTTGGTTTTCTTTTATACTTGAAGTTCCTTCGTGAGCAATTTTCAGGGCTTGCCACATTTCCTTAGCCATTGGAAGTGTGAAAGTCCTAAAATATTCTTTTTGACTTAAGGCACTTTTAATCATCACGATTACTTTGTTGTTGAGGGTTATGAGCTTTTTGCCGTTGCCATCATATTTTGATGGTGACTTTGGAATTGTTTATGATTTTTCAGTCTTTACTGGTATGTAGTTCCCATTTTCAATCACTTTCTATAGTCCGTATTTAGTTGCTATTACAAATACTCTAAACCTCACTTTTCAGAAAGAGAAGTGTTCACAATTGAAACCTGGTGGTCTAGTAATTAAAGCGCCATCAGGAAGTATACTTTCACCCATAATTACCATCGGATCTTTCTTAGGTTGTTATACCTGAACCAGAAGACCTACGCTCTAATACCAAATATTAGTGCAAACATTTCACCAAAAAGGGGGGATGAATTGGGTGATTACATAATATTTGAACCGTAAACAATAATTGACAGAATTTAAAACGTAATTAAGAGCTAGGAGAGATATCACCAAAGTATACATCGGGAGTTATACTGGTTTGGCCACAACTACTTTGACCTATATCCAGTCCTCAGAGTTTCTCTAGGAGTTTTACTATATCTTCTAAGATTTAGTGGGTTCTTGGCACCTTAGTACATAGCAAGTTCCTTCATTGGACACTCGCTCCCCTTACATGATGTAATCCAATCCCTACTTAAGATTCCACAATCTTAAGTAATCTTAATAAGTATTGAGTTAGTAATAAGAATATCTCTCACATAGTGAATATAGAATCACTAAAGTATGGAATGAATAAATGAGAAACAGAGCAAGAATGCATAATTTGATCATTGCGTAGTTTTGTGTGTTCTCTTGTTGTTATTTTTCGCCATTGAATGCTTCCGTATATATAGTTGAATTTGATAGACATTGTCAGCATTTCAACATGTTCGTTAGAGTTATGCAGCTTCTTTTGACCATTCTTCATATTTGAAAAATAACCGTTGTGATCGGTGGATGTTATGTTCTCTTAAAGTGGATTTTCTCTCTTTAGTAGGATCTCTTCATTGTTTTCCTATAAAAATACTTCAAACAATAATACAATGAAGTGTTAGACATAAATTTATCAAATCAAATATTAACAGATAATTATCATAGATTCTGGGATTCATCACTCAAGTGGTTACTCAAGTGATCTCTTCCAGAATTTGGTAGAGAGTTTGGCAACATATCTAACTCGGGGCTATCACTCAAGTGATCACTTGAGTGATTCCTTATAAATTTAGGCAGAGAGTTAAATGCATTTTTCGCTTATCTCATCACTCGAGTAGTCACTCAAGTGTCCTCAATCAAAATATGGCAGAGAGTATTTAAAGACTTTTCAATCTGCTTCACTTGAGTGGTCACTTGAGTGATTCATGGTCATCACTCGAGTGATCCTTTCCAAAATTAACCAGAGGCTTCTACCTTGCACAAAGACTCAATTTCTTTCTTCATCACTTGAGTAGTCACTCAAGTAATGGCTCTGCATGCCTCAAAATACTCTATTTTTTTGTTAAAAAATCTTTTGTTCATTATAAAGCCTTTTATAAAATCATTCCAATCTTTAGTATTATCAAAACATATGAGATCTAACAAACTACGGGAAAATACTCTGATAAATGTCGAAATAAAGAAGGGGTATGACAAATCTCACTCCTCCCTCACCAACCATATAGGTATACTAAGCATATAAGTGGAATGTACTGGGGTTGCGTAATGGATGATGTGATGGAAAAATGAAGAATGTTATTAGATGGCTTGATATGGATTAATTATCTTGCTTTGAGAATTATTATATAATCATGCATATGCATCTAAATGGATAATTGCCCTAGCATGATAATGAACTAAGAATGAGCAAAGGAATAATCTGGCTAATTAAGTGAGCAGCGAATCACTCTGATGGAATTCAAAGAGAAGATAAGAATCGATGAGTAATAACAAAGTTGTGAACCACTAGAATACACTTAAACAAGATTTTGGAATTTTCACAAAAACTCACTTAATTACAGGTTTGAATCCTATCTTGAGGTTGGGAATAGAATGAGTTTTGCAAAAGAATATTGCTTAGTGGTTCAAACTCGCTACATAAAATTCATCAAATTGATTGTAGAAATAAGGTGTTACAGCAGACATTCTCCAGCCTTCATCTCCTTCCTTGGTCATTAATGATGTACTGAGTGAAAGGGAAGAGGAGGACAATTGTAGTGGTGATGACTGAAAACCACTACTATTTTTTATTTTTTGATTATTAAAAAGTTAAATGTTAGGGCAAAGTAGCTCAAAAAGTTTTTTAAAAACCAATTAATACTTCATAGTCATTAGTAAACAATAGTTACTAAAGTTAGCAACCGTGGCATTTTAATTACAAGGAGACATTCATGGTTACTAGTAAATACTGTTACTTATGTTAATAACCGTGGCAAATTATAAGGACACGTTTGGCTCTATAACCCTTTCCATTCCAAAGGACATGTTTTGCTTGTAACCTGGACACAAAACCCTTTCCATTATACTTGTATTTAATTAACAAGAAATGATCTTTAATACTAAAGGATGTGTTCAACAGTAAGTAAATCTATGAAACGCTTTCTATTTAAACATCAAAAAGCTAAACTCTAGTTCTGCATTCCTCTTTCATCTTCCCATATCCAACTTCTTACTTTTTGATCTTCATCTATATCATGAACAAATATCATTAACAAATGCAAGAGATCTTTTGGTACATCATCTCCTAGGGTAAAACCAAAAGATGATAGCTATCTATCGACAAGTATTGAAGGGTTGATCCACACGACTTATGAACGCTAACATACAGTTGATGTTTACATGAGAGAGCAAGGATGCATGGACAAGTGTTTAAAGGAACTGACCTCTCTCATCCACTATGTGTATAAGAAGGTGGACAAATTACTAGATAAAGATGAATCAGATGATGCAGTAGATCCTTCATCTGCATAAACTTTTAATTTTTTTGTTTTCTTTATTCAGATTTTTATTTTCCTTTTTATTATTACTTTTTTGTGATATGGGGCTGAATAATAAACTTCAAAAGTTATTTTTAAAAAATGTCATAACATTTATTAAGTAAAACCCATCATTTTTTAGAATTTCATGTCAAAATACCTAAAGATCATTAAAAAAACCATCACCATTTATAAAACTTAACAATTAGAATATAAACCTATGAACTTTCATTCAAAGAATAATTATAGTTGTAAATTAAGAATAGCAAGAAAGGCTACCTTTCATAATGGTTCTAAATATATAAGCATTTCGTCAAGTCTTTTAACACATCTACTATCTCGCGTCTCTTCACATTCCCAACATTATTTCACTTAACATACTTGACTTTAGTCAAACATTACCCTCTATCCTCGAAACCCCACAACTCCAATTGACTTGTCTAGTCGTCAATAGTCCCTTTAAGAAGAACCGCATCCTCTACTCTTTCTTTCAACTTCAGTTTAATAACCACACAAGTTACTTTAATCGTCCTAACTCGATTTTTCATTTTAGAGCCCTAGCTAAGTCGCATTCCTTTGTGTGCCCTATTCTCCATATTTTTATGTATGATTTCTCTTTTGGATTTTGCATTCTCTATTCTGCATTCCATATTCTCCATTTTTCACTTCATCTTGTCTAGCTAGGTTTTGACCTTAGTCATGCATCATGTTTGTTTTTAAAACCAAATGCTCTATTCCCTATAGATAACTAAATGAGTTATGTTTTCTGGTTAAAATGGCCAGCCTAGTTCCTTCGATATTGACAATACACCTAATCAAATCAGAAACTTGATACAGGAAGTACAGGATATTATAAGGAGGGGCCACTACACCTTGACTTTCATGAACAAAGTGAACTTTGAGGGGAGAAAATATCATGTCGTATGGAGTGATAAAGGTCAAGTTCTTGAGCCATCACACTTCATGAGCTATGTCGGCATAACAACAAGAACCAATGTTCCTATCACATTAAGTCACTGGGTTAAGGGAATGTGAGAGTATGCAAATGTTAGTTGGGATAATCTCATGGTTAGATATATATATATATATATATGCCAGCTAATTACTTGTTATTTACTTATAAAAAATATTAACTTAAATTGTGTACTCTGCAATTTGCATATGATATATACGACACTCATCAGAAGAAATTTGTCCTTGAGAATGCTAGGAAAGCACTACACGCATTCTATCATGTATTGATGAAGGCATATTTGTAAAATCCAGAAGAGGCCAATGAGACAAAAGTTCCTGAGGATCTTCAATCCACGATCAAATAGTTGAGAGAGTTTGTCATCCCACATGGGTAAGAGTTATTCAAGGCAATAGTTATTCACAATTCATAAGACTTGCATGGATCATTTTGTTAGGATCGGCAGGCAGAACGAAAGAATTTTAAAAATTTTCACTGATCCTAATAGAGGATCTATCAACGGCGTTTAAACCAAGTTGAAAGGATTAATACCTTTTGATGATTCAGAGATTTCACGATCTCTAGGATCCAACACGTCAGGTCCGCTCCCTCTACCGGTATCCACACGAATGCTCTCCAACCGAGACTGCTTACTAGCACCTCTAATGTCTCCTAGGGTTTCCCATGCGGCTCTCAATTCTCATGTGCGTATCAATATGTTTGCTCTATCAACTTTATAACCTATGAGGGCTATTTTCAAATTTCAAAATCATCATTAATTTCAAAATTAATTAATAATTAATTATCTTGATGACCTAATTAAATAAATTCAGTTTAAATTAAATCTATCCAACAGTTTTAATTTAACCTATTTATTTAATCCAAATAAAGAGCCATTAGATTTAATTTATCTTCATAAATTAAATCTGAGATACTATATCTCTATCATGTTAGTTATTAAATTTAATATATCTTAATAAATTAAATTTAAAACTAACACAATATAATAATATCATATAATATATATATACATATATATATATAAGATATATATTTCAAAAATATATATATCTATATAATATTATTAAATATAATAATATCATATAATATATATATACATATATATATATATATAAGATATATATTTTGAAAATATATATATCTATATAATATTATTAATGAATTTTATATTATATATATATAAATATAAAGTTCGTCCACCCTAAATTAAACATTCTCTCGTGTTGGGCTATTCTTGTGTGCGACCCTGTAGGCCCATATGAAGTTGGCAGTGGGCCAATAACTATACTAACCCAAAAGTCGCAAGCGGCCTCTAGCAAGACATTACAACTACCCAATTCATATGAGGATCGTTATCACGATGCAACCTGTCATACAACCATGTCACGTCCCTTTTGTCACACGATATATCGATCAAGGATAAGGCATGGATAATGTCATCCTCTTGTTCTTGACCATTACTTTCTCGATTACTGAGTAGCTTGATAACAGAGATAGAAACTCCTTTCATCATAGTATGGCCATACCTTTCTCAGACTCACTCATCGAGGGGCCCAGTAATATCTCTTTACTAATGTGAGGGACAAATTCCATCTTGATCATTCATATTCCTCTACAAGAAAAACCACTAAGTCTGATCGTAGCCTTTATCATCACCCGGTCAAAAGTGACTTTTGACTAGTTCAAAGCTTAGCAACTCTCATGTATGAATCCATGATGACCTCAGGTCTAAGGGCATTGTGACGTGGTTATACATGAGAAAAGCTTATGACTTGATCCATGCAGCTTTCTCATAGTGGGTCGGTCCAGCACCTTGTACTCTTACAAGGGCCTAAGACTTCGATTCGTATCTCCATATCTTATCAAAGTCATACTGGTCTTGTTTCATCTCTGCTCCCGCATAGATGACCGACCAGGGACATTTGAGGACAATCTTTATGAATTATCCAAGGATACAATTATCACAATTAACATACAAATAATATGATAACAGAATGGAGAAATTTCATTAAAATAATAATGTTCAAAGTACAATGATTGGCCCTTTGGGCACAATTTCCAACACATTTTAATATTAACAGGACTACTGTGCGCTTTCGTAGATAATAAGCTAGGCAAGTAACAAGAGTGAAGAAAAATAAGTATTTCTACATGGCAGGGTGAAAAAGGCATGCTCACATAGCTCAACAGTTGTCTACTAAGAGTGGGGATGGTAGTATACCTCCTTGTTATGAACTTTGTTCAGTGGCAAGGTGTTAAACCCCTTAACATTTTGATATTTGCCAGAGTGATAAAAGCACAGTTCCATAGGCATATAGAAATGTTAGGATCGGTAGGTAAAGCGGAAGAATTTTAAAAATTTTATTGATCCTAATTGAGGATCTATTAACGGCATTTAAATCGGGTTAGAAAGAACAAATACCTTTTCCAACATAGGGTTTTCACGATCTCTAGGAGCCAACACGTTAGGTCCGCTCCCTCTACTGGTATCCACACGAATGCTCTCCAACCGAGACTGCGTGCTAGCGCCTCCAATGTTTTTAGGGTTTCCCTTATGGCTCTAAATTCTCATATGCGTATGAGTATATCTGCTCTATCAAGTTTATAACATATGATGGCTATATTCAAATTTCAAAATTAATCATCATGAATTTCAAAATTAATCAACAATTAATTATCTTGATGAGCTAATTAAATAAATTCATTTTAAATTAAATCTGTCCAACAGTTTTAATTTAACCTATTTATTTAATCCAAATAAAGAGCCATTAGATTTAATTTATCTTCATAAATTAAATATGAGATACAATATCTCTATCATGTTAGTTATTAAATTTAATATATCTTAATAAATATAAAATATAAGATATGTATTTCAAAAATATATATCTATATAATATTATTAACGAATTTTATATATTATATATATATAAATATAAAATTCGTCCACCCTAAATTAAATATTATCTCGTGTTGGGCCATTATTGTGTGCGACCTTGTAGGCCCATATGAAGTTGGCAGTGGACCAATAACTATACTAACCCAAAAGTCACAAGTGGCCTTTTTAAGGATCGTTATCACGATGCAACCTATCATACAACCATGTCACGTCCCTTTTGTCACTCGATATATCATTCAAGGATAAGGCATGGATAATGTCATCCTCTTGTTCCTGACCATTACTTTCTTGATTCCTGAGTAGCCTGACAATAGAAATGGAAACTCTTTTCCAATGTAGTATGGCCATACATTTCTCAGACTCACTCATCGAGGGGCCCAGTAATATCTCTTTTCTAATGTGAGGGACAAATTCCATCTAGATCATTCATATTCCTCTGCATGAAAAAACACCAAGCCCGATCATAGCCTTTATCATCACTAGGTCAAAAGTGACTTTTGACTAGTTCAAAGCTTAGCAACTCTCATGTAGGAACCCATGATGACCTCAGGTCTAAGGGTATTGTGATGTAGTTATACACGAGAAAACTTATGACTTGATCCATGTAGCTTTCTCATAGTCATACTAGTCTTGTTTCATCTTTGCTCCCGCATAGATGACCGACTAGGGACATTTTAAGATAATTTTCATGAATTATCCAAGGATACAATTATCATAGTTAACATGCAAATAATATGATAACTAAATGGACAAATTTCATTAAAATAATAATGTTCAAAGTATAATGATTGGCCCTTAGGGCACAATTTCCAACATCCTCCCACTTGCCCTAGGTACAATCATTAATTTGCCTAATTCCCATTGCCCTAACATGATGCTCATGCTTTACCTATACAAGTGGCTTAGTAAGAGGATCAATAATATTATCTTCTCCTGCTACTTTACATATCTTTATATCACCTCTATCATTGATTTCTCTAATAAGATGAAATAGCTTGAGTATATGTTTGGTCCTTTGATGTGACCTAGGCTCCTTAGCCTGACAATAGCACAGCTATTGTCACAGAACAAATCTATTGGATTTGAGATGGTAGACACCACCCCAAGTTCAGTAATGAAATTTTTTATCCAAACGACTTCTTTAGCTGCATCCGATAATGTCATATACTCAGCTTCTGTTGTAGAATATGCTACAGTACTCTGTTTGGAGCTCTTCAAGCTTACTGCTCCACCATTCAAGAGTAATACATATCCAGATTACGATTTAAGATCGTCTTGGTCAGTTTGGAAACTTGCATCTGTGTAACCAGTTACACAGAACTCATCATCTAATCCACCATAGACCAAAAATAGGTCCTTAATCCTTCTTAAGTACTTTAGGATATTCTTGACCGCAGTCCAATGACCCTCACCAGGATCTTGTTGATATCTGCTAGTCATACTTAAGGAAAATGAGACATCTGATCGAGTACATTAAATGGCATACATGATGGATTCAATGGCTGAGGCATATGGAACCTTACTCATGTGATCTCGCTGATCTGGTGTACTAGGACACAGATCCTTACTAAGATGGATGCCAAGAGACATGGGCATGAAACCCCTTTTTGAATCCTGCATATTGAACCTATGCAGTATCTTATCTAAGTATGTGCTATGACTTAGGCCTATTAGTCTTTTGGATTTATCCCTATAGGTTCTAATCCCTAGGATGTAGGTGGCTTCACTTAAGTCTTTCATTGAAGAGGACTTTCCTAACCAAGACTTGACACTTTGCAAGGTTGGAATGTCGTTCCCAATGAGTAAGATGTCATCTACATAAAGCACTAGAAATATAACTATGCTCCCACTAACCTTCATGTAAACACAAGGTTTATCTATGTTTTAAATGAATCCAAACTCTTTGACTACTTCATCAAAACGATGATTCCAGCTTCGAGATGCTTGCTTCAATCCATAAATGGATCTTTGGAGCTTGCAAACTTGACCAGAGTTCTCTGGACACAGAAAACCTTCAGGTTGTGTCATGTACACATCCTCAAGCAACTTTCCATTAAGAAAGGTTGTTTTGACGACCATCTGCCATATTTTATAGTCATAATATACTGTAATGGCAAGAAGGATTCTGATTGATTTGGCCATTTCAACTGGGGAAAAGGTTTCATCATAGTCTACACTATGAGTTTGAGTGAATCCTTTTGCAACCAGTCGTGCCTTGAAGACATTTACATTGCCATCCATGTCAGTTTTCTCCTTAAAAACCCATTTATAACTGATGGTTTTTGCACCTTCAGGTGGATCGACTAAGGTCCATACCTGATTGTCGTACATGGATTGCATTTCAGACTTCATGGCATTTAGCCATTTCTCGGAGTTTGGTCCCATAATGGCTTCTTGATAGGTGGTTGGCCCATTTTACTCAATAAGCAACACATCACAGCCTTCAGCAATCAGAAATCCATATCTCTGAGGCTAATGCCATATCCTATCAGATCTTCGTGGACCTTGTATTACTTGAGGAGGCTCAGTAACTTGTGAGTCTTCTCTAATATCCATATATGGTTCTGTACTATCTTTTGACTCTTGGACTTCTTCGAGATGTACCTTGCTCCCACTGGTTGTTTTAGAGATAAACTCTCTTTCTAGAAACTTACCATTTCGAATAACAAACACTTTGTTATCGGTAGGATTGTAGACATAGTATCCTTTCGTTTCTTTAGGATATCCCACGAAAAGGCACTTTGATGATCTGGGCGCTAATTTATTAGAGGCTTGTTGCTTAACATAGACCTCACATCCTCATATCTTAAGAAAAGATAAACTTGGTTTCTTTCCAGTCCATATCTCATATGGTGTCTTTTCAATTGCCTTAGATGGAACACAATTTAGTGTAAATATAGCTGTCTCTAGGGAATGTCCCCAAAAGGATAGTAGAAGATATGCTTGACTCATCATAGATCGAACTATATCTGATAGAGTTTGATTCCTCCATTCAGAAATGCCATTCCATTATGGTGTTCCTGGAGGAGTTAATTGTGAGATTATCCCACAACTCCTAAGATGGTCAATGAACTCTTGGCTCAAATATTCACCACCAATATCATATCGAAGTCTTCAATTGTTTTGCCAAGTTGGTTTTATACTTTGTTTTGGAATATTTTAAACATTTCAAAAGATTCAAATTTATTGTTCATTAGATAGATATAGCCATATCTGCTAAAGTCATCTATAAATGTAATGAAGTAAACATAACCTCCTCTGGCAGCTATATTTAATGGTCCACATACATCTGTATGTATGAGGCCTAATAATTCAGTGGCCCTCTCACTATTCCGAATAAAAGGTGTCTTTGCCATCTTTCCCAATAAGCAAGATTTGCATGTATCATATGATTCAAAGTCAAATGCGTTAAGAAATCCATCTTGATGGAGTTTGGAAATGCGTTTCTCATTTATATGGCCTAGACAACAATGCCATAGGTAAGCCAGATTCAAATTATTTGATTTTATCCTTTTAGTAGTTACATTATAGATATTCTTATTATTAGGATATTCCAAATTTAATATATAATGACCAACATGCAAATCACCATCAGCATAGAAAATGTCATTACGATAAATAGAACATTTACCATTCCTAGTAATGGAAGTATAACCTTCCTTATCCAAATAAGAAAGAAATAATGTTACTACTCAAAGTAGGAACATAATAGCAATTGTTCAAAACAAACAAAAGTCCACTGGGCGATACTAATTCATAAGTGCCTACAGCTAAAGCAGCAACTCTTGCTCTGTTTCCAACTCATAGGTCCACCTTGCCCTTCTTCATCTTTCTACTGTCCTTTAGACCCTGTACATTTGTATAAATGTGAGAACCACATGTAGTATCTAATACCTATCTAGAGGAAGTAGAAAAATGAATGTCTATATTATAAATACCTGAAGCGATAGCCCTGCTATCCTTCTTGTTCTTTTTCAGATCTTCTAGGTAGAGTTTGCAATTCCTCTTCCAATGACCGGGTTTATTGCAAAAGTAGCAGACTCCTTCCTTTAGAGGCTTTGCCTTCTTGGGTGCAGGCTTGGTTTCAGGCTTGTCTGACTCTTTGGTCCTACCACATGAGTCATTACCCTTCCATTTGCCCTCTCTTTCTTTTTCATACCCTTTCCTTTCTAAACCATCAAAACTGTACTGGGCTTTTTCTTAATACTTTGCTCAGCAGTTTTGAGCATCCCATGTAGCTCAGAAATTGATTTCTCCATGTTTTTCATGTTGTAGTTCATGAAAAACTGGTCATAACTCTCCGGGAGTGAGTTCAGGATCAAATCTGTAGCTAACTCTTGGCTCATAGGAAATCCAACCCTCTTAAGGTGATCAATATAGCCTTTCATCTTTAACATATGAGGACTAACTGATGCACCTTCAGCCATCTTGCAGGAATGTAAGGCCTTTGTAGTCTCAAACCTTTCTTGCCTTACCTGTTATTGGAATATTTCTTGAGATGGACAATCATCTCATAAGCCTCCATAAGTTCCAGATCTCTTTGGAGCTCTGGAACCATAGTGGCAAGCATCAGGCAACCTACATCCATAGAGTCATCCTTATGCTTGGTGTAAGCATCTCTCTGAGCTCTTGGAGCTTTGGCTGTAGGCTCCTCAAGAATAGGTTGATCTGGGACATAAGCCTTTCTTTCCTGCTTGAGAACAATTCTAAAGTTTCTGAACCAGTCAAGAAAGTTTGTCCCATTAAGTTTGTCCTTCTCAAGGACCAATCGCAACGATAGTGTAGCAGTATTACTGGTCGACATGATTCTACAATTAAAATATGCAAAGTTAGTTAGTAATCTCTCACTATATTAACAACCCTTAAAATAATAATTAGTGGGCTAAGATCCATATTTGGCTTAAACTTAAGTTCGCTTTGGCAAGATGCCTAAATTTAAGTTATTTAGGTAGGTAACCTATTTACTAATTACATCACATGTAACTCTTAGATCTTTATGGGATTTGATCATCATATGATCCAGCATATTTAATCCCATTTAACGCCTTGAGATTTAAAAATGTTTTATTAATCTCAATTAAGTCAAAACAATAATGAATATTATGAGCAGTACCATTACTCATGCTTGTCCCATTAAGATAACTCAAGGGCATCCACTTTGGTGGTTTCCGCAATTGAGCGATCTAGGTTTTGACAGGTATTCATTAATTGACGGCATTAAGACTTAAGATTTGATTAGAGGGCTCAATTAATTATTCTTGTTTATATGAATGCAATCGTGGTCATATCTCATACAGATAAATACATATAAACGTAAAAGTATTCATGCAATGATCTTATCAAAAGCATAATTTAAACGTGACACAACATGGCTTACCTAACCTAAAATCCTCCCAAGCTAATGAGAGGACTTCTCTAAATAAGAAAAGAAATACATTGAGAAAAACATCGTTTAAAAATTCGAGGGGAGTGGGATGAGAAGAGAATGTATATCAAGAGTATATAGAGAAAGGCACGGCACGCAGGCTGTATTTAAATATTACAACCCTTTGTAAAATTCTAAAGCCATATTGTTCACCATACCAAACAAGTATAAATAATAAACCACAACAAGAATTCATACAATATGAAAAGCAATAAATGTCGTGATCAGATTATATTGCGCTACGCAGAGGTAGCCACGGCGGTCCCACTAACCGGTTAGAGAGAGGGGTTAAGGGGTAACACCCATGCGGGGTTTTAAAGGGCAGCGCCCCTGGAGCTTTTGAAAAAAGGGTACATTCCTTTTAAAAGAAATATTTGAAAATTTTAAAATTTCAGACCCAATTTTTCAAAAAATTCGTTTAGTCCAATTCTTAAGAGAGTTCGGCCTAGTTTCAAAAGACAACAATGGCCCAGAATGCTTCTGATCAAGTTTGTCTTCCCCATAGTTCGGATCCCTATTACACGAATAGATATCCAAACTTAGACCTGATTGGATTGCCGCCAATTATGAACTCAGGTACCCTACCCGATTTCATGCAAGCCTATTCAGAAAAGAAATCGCGATGCCAGTGATGGAATTAAAAATAGAACATAACGCATGTAATAAAACCAATTTCACTAGATCCCATAAACACACAGCTCTATCCAAAAACACACAATAACGTTGAACATATTCCATTTCTTATTAACATATTCGGATGTTTTCTTATAACCACAAATATTTATCCAATATATATCACATGTATAAGAACATAAACTCAATTTAAACGCACAATTGACCTGTCTCTGATACCACTGTTAGGATCAATAGGCACAGAGGAAGAATTTCAAAAATTTTACCGATCCTAATCGAGGATCTATCAACGGCATTTAAATTGAGTTAGAAAGAACTCATACCTTTTTCAATTTAGGGTTTTCACGATCTCTAGGAGCCAACACGTTAGGTCCATTCCCTCTATCGGTATCCACACGAATGCTCTCGAACCGATACTGCGTGCTAGCGCCTTCAATGTTTTTAAGGTTTCTCTTGTGGCTTTGAATTCTCATGCGCGTATGAATATATCTTCTCCATCAAGTTTATAACCTATGATGGCTATATTCAAATTTCAGAATTAATAATCATTAATTTCAAAATTAATCAACAATTAATTATCTTGATGAACTAATTAAATAAATTCAATTTAAATTAAATCTGTCTAACAGTTTTAATTTAACCTATTTATTTAATCTAAATAAAGAGCCATTAGATTTAATTTATCTTTATAAATTAAATCTGAGATACTATATCTCTATCATGTTAGTTATTAAATTTAATATATCTTAATAAATTAAATTTAAAACTAACAAAATATAATAATATCATATAATATATATATACACATATACATATATATAATATATAAGATATGTATTTCAAAAATATACATCTATATAATATTATTAACGAATTATATATATATATTATATACATATATAAAATTCTTCCACCCTAAATTAAACATTATCTCGTGTTGGACCATTCTTGTGTGCGACCCTGTAGGCCCATATGAAGTTGGCAGTGGGCCAATAACTATACTAACCCAAAAGTCGCAAGCGGCCTCTAGCAAGACATTATGACTACCCAAATTATATGAGGATCGTTATCACGATGCAACCTGACATACAACCATGTCACGTCCCTTTTGTCACACGATATATCGATCAAGGATAAGGCATGGATAATGTCTTCCTCTTGTTCCTGACTATTACTTTCTCGATTTTTGAGTAGCCTGACAATAGAAATGGAAACTCCTTTCCATAGTAGTATGGCCATACATTTCTCAGACTCACTCATCGAGGGGCCCAGTAATATCTCTCTGCTAATGTGAGGGTCAAATTCCATCTAGATCATTCATATTCCTCTGCATGAAAAAACACCAAGCCCGATAATAGCCTTTATCATCACTCAGTCAAAAGTGACTTTTGACTAGTTCAAAGCTTAGCAACTATTATTAGGAATCCATGATGACGTCAGGTCTAAGGGCATTGTGATGTGGTTATACATGAGAAAAGCTTATGACTTGATCCATGTAGCTTTCTCATAGTGGGTCGGTCCAGCTCCTTGTACTCTTACAAGTGCCTAAGACTATTTTTATCATTTTTCCCCTAGAACCTCTAGCTTCTGCTAGAATATTTTTAAATTTGAAAAAGGGTGAGAATCAAATGAATATCAATAGTAACATACAATCAATCGTATAAAATGCAACAAACAATTATGCCAAGTACCATATAATACAATAGAATGATAACATTGTAATCATATTCATCAGTATGTGCACATATATAGGGCCAAACACTGTTAGACCCCAATTGTTCATATCTCAGCTGGGCTCATGACCACAAACTAGAAAGTGTACCTTTTTAGTACATAATTGGATCCCCTTTGGGCTGTTGGGGTACATGTACTTTTCCCCTAGATGGTACTTGTGCTTTTCTAGCACCAGTAGGAGAATGCATTATACATATCACAAAAGATGGCGTACACAAAGCATATACAAGTTTCCATAGTGTATGAAGGATAGAGTTACTACCTTAAGTCCCTTTTCACCTAACTATCTAGTCGTAAAATTTCAAGTTTTGCAATAATTGAGTTAATATTCTTTCATGTACTCTTCTAAACTCTTTTAAACTCATTTTGTTGAAGCTTAAAATTGCAAAATGACCAAAATACCCCTAGGGACCCGTTCTAAGTCCCTTTGTATCTAGTTCAACTGTACTTTTTTGAAAATTATAATTTGAGCTAATCCTACACAATTCTGCCTGTAGAATCTAGTTTTGACCACAGAATTACCAAATTCATTGTCAAATGACAAATTTGCCCTTAGCAGCCCCTATTTAGGGTTTTAAGGGTAGTTTTGTCATTTCACATTCCAATGCTTCTCACACTTCGCACTAAACTTGAACCATGCACAATTCTTCCTTCTGAACATCATGGAACCATTAAATTAATGAAATTCCAGCCCTAATAACTTATTCTATGTCTGGCCAAAATTAACCAAAGAAAGGGAAAAGTTGAGTTTTCTCTATTTAATCCCTTAAACTCATTCCTTTCCACTCCTAATCAAATATTTCACTTCTTAAACACCTATTAAACATGATTGGTGGAAATTTGGGCAATATAAGCCCTTAGGGTTTCATCATCCCAAATTTAAAAAAATCAACAAAATAAACACAAATAAAGCGAATAATAACAACAACCACCACAGTAACAACACATTAACCAAAAGGAATAAAGTTTTTGGGATTGCCTCTTGATTCTCAAGTTGCTCTCTCTAGGCATCCTCTCTCTCTCTCTCTTCCCTTAGAGTTTTGGCTTGCTAAGCATGATATTCATGATCGGAAAAGAGATTAGAAGAGATTTTCTATGAGTTTTAGAGGCATAACCACTAGAAATCACAAGTTCCTACCTTGATCTTTGCCTCTCAAACCCTTTTATGTTTATGTTCTTCAAGCTCTTCCTCTCTCTCTCTATTTCTTAGCTTTGGCCGAAATTATGAGCCAAGAAAGAGATTATAAGGTTTTAAAAATATCCTCTTCATCTTTCTTTGAAATATGATATTTTAATGAAATTATCAAATGCCAAAATATTAAGCTTTATCTCTTTCTAACTAAACCATAATTGCCTCCTCTTCCTCTTGTTAAAGTGGCGAAAATGAGGCCCTTAAAGTAATCATATAGGCTTCTTAAATTACTATTATCCATATCCTGAAATTACCATGAAATTTTGCTTTTTTTCTTATTATCTTTTTACTTGGCTAAAAAAATGACACATGGCACATTTAGCTACCAAGTAAACATTTTTCCCTCTAATTTCGCTTCTTGGCCGAAATTCAAGAAATAAAGGGAATAATAATTAGCCTCGTGCATTTTCCATAATCTCTCTCCTCAAATAATTAATTATGGCCACATTACTTTTTGACTTTTCAAACCTCATTTTACTTGACCACATTGCTCTAATATTTGGATATTTATCTCCTAACATTTATTTTACCTCTTATTTTCCTTATGTTACTGAAATTGGCTTCAAGAAAATGGGAAAATAATTAATTTTGTACTTTATTGGAAAATTATCATTTTGCCCTTACAGTTTTGAATTTAATTGTGGCTTCTTCCTTTTCCCCTTGCTTCTTGGCTGAATTTCGTGTCATGTAAATGGAAATTTACTAACTTCTTGAATTCCATAAATCCCTCCTCAATTAAAGGTTTTTATGTCCTTCCAAGTGTTCCAAAATTCACCATATTATTCCACTAATTGTCACAAATATTTATAGGGAATATTGGTGAATAAAGGGGTGTGACAGCTCTCCCCATCCTTAAATAAATTTGTCCTTAAAATTTGCTACATGTATATAGCCATAAACTCCAAGTAACATTTTTGCATATCTTCGTTTGTTTCCCATGTGGCTTCTCTAGAGATAACCCTTTCCAGACAACTTTGATGAATAGGATACTCCTGTTTATGAGTTTTTTCTCCTGCATGATTCAGTCAGGCATGACCTCATATTTCAAATCATCCTACATATCCACATCTTCATATTCAATTATATGTTTAGGATTGGCTTGATATTTCCACAACTGAGAAACATGAAAAACATCATGCAATCGACTCAAATTTTGAGGTAAAGCTATCTGGTACACTATTGGCCCAATCTTCGATAGAATATCAAATAGACCAATATACCTCAGGTTTAACTTCTTCACTTTCAATACTCTGCCGATACCTATGACTGGCAAAACTTTCATAAACATATGATCGCCGACCTCAAACTCTAGAGATTTTCGCTTCTTATCAACATAGCTCTTCTGTTGGCTTTGAGCAGTCAATAATCTATACTTAATCAACTTGGTTTCATCTATTATCTGATTAATGCTCAAATAACTATCTCTCAGACAATTCTGTCTAGTAAAGGGTGATTGACATTTCCTTCCATACAGTGCCTCATATGGAGCCATTTGAATGCTTGAATGGTAATTGTTGCTATAGGCAAACTCTGTAAGTAGAAGGAATTTATCTCTACTACCTTTGAAATCTAAGAAACACACCCTCAGCATATCCTCTAATTTTCGTATTGTCATTTTACTCTATCTGTCTGTCTGAGGATGATATGTTTTACTGAATTTAAGCTTGGTACCCAAAGCCTTGTGTAACGCTTTCCAGAAATTGGAAGTGAAGTGAGGATGTCTATCTGAAATGATGTTCTTCGGTGTACCATGAAGCCTTACTATCTCTTTGATATAGATATCTGCTAGTTTATCAAGACAATAAAGAATACTAATAGGTAGGAAATGGGCTGTCTTCGTGAATCGATAAACTCTTACCCATATCACGTCATAATTTCTAATCCTAGGCAATCCTGTCATGAAATCCATATAATGCTTTCCCATTTCCACTTGGGAATCTCATGGTTTTGTGGAAGTCTAGATGGTCATTGATGATCAATTTTTACCATATAACAGGTGAGACATTAGGCAATGAACTTTGTTACATCTCTTTTCATCCTTGGCCACCAATACATGGACTTCAAGTCATGATACATTTTAGTTGCTCCAAGGTGTAGAGTATATTTACTTTTATGTGCCTCATCTAGGATTTTCTATTTCAACTCTATTTACGGTGGAACATATACCCACTTCTTGTATCTGACTAATCCACTTAGTGATAGATCATGTTCCTAAGTTCTTCCTTGTTCAGTCATATCTCTGATAGATTGTGCTTATCTATCTGTATCTGAGCTTCTTCTATTACTGCTCTTAGATCATTTTTAACCTGACTGACATTGTTGCCACAAATCAAAATCTGATTAGCTAGGTTGAGATCTCTGAAATCCTTAATCAGTTGCTGCTCATGAATCATTAAGGCTACCACCTATACTGTTTTACTGCTTAATGTATCAGCAATAATATTAGCCTTTCCTGGATGGTACTTTATCTCCAGGTTGAAATCTTTAAGCAGTTCCATACATTTGCGTTGTCTCATATTGAGATCTTTCTGATCATACAAAAATTTCAAGCTCTTGTGGTCGCAGTACAATTCTACGGTCACACCATAGAGATAATGTCTCAAGATTTTTAGCATAAACATAATTGTTGCTAACTCAAGATCATATGTAGGATAATTCTGTTCATGTGGCTTTATCTATCTAGATGCATAAGCCACTATATGGCTATGCTGCATTAAAAAACTTCCCAATCTATGCCTATTACCATCAATAAAGATAATGAAGGTTAACTATGGATCTAGGATTGTCAGCACTGTGGCTATTGTTAATTTCTATTTTAGCTTTGTGAAACTCCTCTAACAATTATGGTCCCATAGACAAGGTTGAGTTTTTTGGGTTAACTTTGTCAAACGCAAAGCTATTCTAAAGAAATCTTATATGAATCTTCTATAATATCCAACAAGACCCAAAAAACTGCATATCTCAAAAATAGTCTCTAGCCTTTTCTAGTTCAGTATTGATTCACTTTGCTAGGATCCACCGAGCCCCTTGCTATGAGACTACATGGCCAATAAATTTAACTTTCTAAAGCTGAAATTCACATTTGCTTAGCTTGGCATAGAGTTACTTATATCTAATTGTATTCAACATTATTCATAGATGTTGCTCATGTTCTATATTTCTCCGTGAGTATAGGCCAGAATATCATCAATAAAGACTATTACGAATTAGTCTAGATATAGACAAAAAATTTGATTCATATAGTCTATAAACACAGCAAGTGCATTGGTCAACCCAAATGGCATTACGAGGAATTCATAATGGCCATATCTGGTCCTGAAAGTAGTTTTTGGTACATCTTCTGCTTTTACCCTGAGTTGGTGATATCCTGATCTCAAGTCAATCTTTGAGAATAAGCAGGAACCAGATAACCAATCGAACAAATCATCAATTTTGTGGAGTGGGTTCTTCATAGTTACCTTGTTTAGCTCCCTATAATTAATATAGAGTCGTAAGCTTCCATCTTTCTTTTTGACAAAGAGCACTAGAGCTCGCCCTAGCGAGACATTGGGTCGAGTAAACCCTTTCTCTAAAAGATCCTCTACCTGCTTTTTCAATTCTATCATTTCACTTGGAGCCTTTATGTATAGGGCTTTAGATATTGATCCTGCTTTAGGTCTAAAGTCAATTGCAAACTCCACTTCCATGTCTGGAGGTAATCCACTGATATCTTTCGAAAACACCTCTCGAAACTCATTCACTATAGGGATACTCTCTAACGCTTTTCCATCTTTTGATTACATGGAGAAGAATACTATGTACCCTTGACAACCTTTATGCACATATCTCTCAGCCTTAGTTGCTAAAAGAAAGTTAAGGTTGACTTCAGTACCACCATGTGGTTGAAGATTGGGATAATGAACCCTTCTTCTTTTGTAGTCTAATAGCGCACTATTTGTTGTCAATTAATCAATACCGAGGATGACTTAAGCCTTGTAATGGTGATAGATCAAATCAACTATTGATTTGTGTCCCTCAACATTTACTATGCAATTCAAATATGTTAGATCTTATGTTTTGATGATAACAAAAGAATGGTTTGAAAATGAAATAATTAATAAACAAGTTTGAACAAAGTAATAACAGGAACAAGCATCACTTGAAGTAAGCATTGGAGTAATGAAGAAAGACCAAGAGAAAATACTGAGGAACTTGATCAGAAGCACATTTTCTAAGGCATTACTCGAGGAGCTACTCGAGTAATGAGACAAAACTTGAAGTAACCAGAGACAACTTCCAGTAACCTGCCAACGTTACTCGAGTAAGTACTCGAGTAATAGTGTAAGTATTTTCAAGGTGCTCTCGGCCTGCCAATGTTACTCGAGGAGCTACTCGAGTAACCGAGTAAAAACTTGGAGTTGCTCTCGGCCTGCCAATGTTACTCGAGGCGCTACTCGAGTAACCATGTGAAAAACTTCCAGTTGCCTTCAAGTTTCCAATGATACTTGAGGAGCGACTCGAGTAACTCTGTTTCTGAAATATGGAGCTCTCGGCACTTTGTACTACTGCCAATGTTACTCGAGGAGCTACTCGAGTAACGACCTGAGGTAAGTGAAAACTTGAAGGTGATACCCGATTAACTTGATTTCTTTTTATCTCATTTTCTTCGAGTCCTTACTCTAGTATGCAAGTATCTAATGTTGTATTTTAAGTGGATTCCTCGAGTAAATACCCGAGTATGCAGAAATATTCTCAAGGTAAACCTCAAGTCATTACCAGGGTAAGTCATGCACAAAAATCTCAGTTACTCGAGGTGGTACCCGAGTAACCTATGCAAAAATGAGTGCATTACTCAAGTCAGTACCCGAGTAATGAGGTAAGTGCTCTCGGCCTTGAAATCCTACCAACATTACTAGAGTAGAGCATCGAGTAATCAAAAACAATCTAAAGGATTACTCGAGGTATTACCCCAGTAACCTATAAAGTTGTAAATGCATTACTGGAGTAGGTACCTGAGTAAATAACTAATCCAAAAGGTTTGAAATTTAGTTTACTCCATGCACTACCTGAGTAATCTTATACTTGTTCATTAACTTGCAGTTAATCAAAGATTTCTCGATGATACTCGAGTAGGTACTCGAGTAAACTTCAAGGGATACTCGAGTAGCTACTTGAGTAAGCATACCCAGAAATTTAGAAATCATTCAAACGTTCATTGATTTGTTTCCTATATGATTAATCTTTCATTGTATTAGTATTCTTAGTCTATTTACAGATAAACAATTAAGAAATCACTTCAAGAGATGGAAGTCAAATGAAACGTTCAAATGCCAACCACAGCCAACGGATATTTTTCAAAAATTTGAAAAGTCAATAGTGGCTGCGCACTCTTCAACGAACGAAAGAAAATGTTCCAACGGTCATCACCAACATATCTATATATATGGGAACATCCAAACAGAGAAAATACAACAAGATCACACACAAACGAATCATCAAGTTCATTGCTCTGTTTTTACGTTGAAATTGATTTTCTATGCTTCAGTGATCATTAATCACTCTGTAAGAGAGATATTTCATTCAAACTCAATATTTGTTATTGAGATAACTTGAGGTTGTGGAACCTTGAGTTGGGATTGAGTTACAACCTGTAAGGGGGAGCGAGTGTCCAGGTATAGGAACTTGCTTGTACTGAGGTACCAAGAACCCACTGAATCTTGGAAGTTATAGTGAAACTCTCAGAGAAGCTCTGAGGACTGGACGTAGGTCAAAGTGGTTGTGACCGAACCAGTATAACTCTCGGTGTACACTTCGGTGATATTTCTCCTTACTCTTTACTGTTTTAATTTCACTGTCAAGTTTTATATTTCCGAAAAAAATTTAGTATCACCCAATTCACCCCCCTCTTGGGTGAAACGCTTGCTCTAACATTTGGTATCAGAGCTTAGGTCTTCTTGTCAAGGTTTAACAGCCTAAGAAGGATCCAATGGCAAGCATGGGTGAAGGAATTCTTCCCGACGGAGCATCCATCACTAGACCCCCTAGTTTCAATGGAGAACACTTTTCTTTCTGGAAAGCTAAGTTCAGAGTGTTCGTGATGGCTACTGAATATGGGCTATGGGATTTAATTGAGAGTGGAAATTATCAACCTACAAAGATTGAAGATTCTCAGAAAATTCCAAAGACGCCAGCGGAATACGATGAGAATGACAAGAAACTTATCACCCTCAATAGCAAAGCAATTCTGATGTTACAAAGCGCTTTGAGTCAAAGTGAATATTTCAGAATTTGCACACTTCCAACAGCAAAACTAATGTAGGAAGCTCTGGAAATAGCTCATGAAGGAACTTCAGGAATAAAGGAGAATCGAATTAACACTTTGGTTACCGAATTCGATCTACTTCGAATGAAATCAGGTGAGTCGATTTCTGAATTCGAACTTAGATATACTCACCTTGTTAATCAACTTGCAACTCTTGGGAAAGTCTATGATCAGCACACCCAAGTACGAAAAATTTTGAATATTCTTTCTAAAGAGTGGGAAGCAAAAGTTACTGCAATAGAAGAAGCAAAAGGAGAATCAATGAGATCAGTTGCTTCTTTATTTGGAAGCCTTTTTGAATATGAAAGCAAATTAAAGTTCAAACGAGAACTAGATGACATCGGTGACAAGAGAAAGAAAGGTTTAGCACTAAAAGCGAAAGAAGAGAATCAAGATGAAGATGAGGAGTTTGATGATGATGAAATGGGCTTAATCATAAAGCGATTCAAAAAGTTCTACAAGAAAGGTCAAGGCTTCAAACACTTTCAAAAAGGAGGAACTAGCAGCAAAGATCATATCATTTGCTACGAATGTGGAAAACCAGGACATATCAAATCAGAATGTCCATAACTGAATCAAAAGAGCAAAGAAAAGAGAAAAGGTAAATTCTTTAACAAAAAGAAGGCCTTTGTATCTGCTATATGGGGAGATAGTTCCTCTGACGAAGAAAGTGATGAAGAAGAAGTAGCCAATATATGTCTTGTTGCTCAAGAAGAGACAGAAGAAGAGGTAAATGATTCTGAACCTACCTATGATGAATTACTCTCTGAATATAATGCTTTACATTCTGAATTCATCAAAGTAGTTAAAGAATTAATTGTTTTCAAAAAGAAAAACAAAGTTCTTGAAATTAAACTTAAAGAAAGTTCAGAAAAGAATTGTGAAAATTGTTCTTCGTTGAAAAAGAAAAACACTGATCTTACAAAAACTCTTGAAAAATTTACTAAAGGAAGTGAGATGCTAAGTGTGATTTTAAAAGAACAACAAATTATAAATGACCGATCTGGTATTGGATATGATCCAAAAACAGATAGAAGGAAAGGTAAAAAGAAAGAAGGAGGTAAGTCATATTTGAATTATTTCCAGCATTCTGTGCATATATCAAATCCTTTTGTATTTTGTAATTACTGTAATAGAAAAGGTCATTATACCTCTTCATGCATTCATAAGAAGAAAAGAACAATAGGAACCTACAAATGGGTACCTAAAGGCACATATGTTCAGAAAATCATTTATACTAACCCAAAAAGAAGTGGGTACCTAAGACTTAGTATTTGATTGCAGGTATGTCTCAAAGCATCCAAAAATAGCAAGTGGTACATAGATAGTGGATGCTCTAGACACATGACCGGAGATTTTGAAAGTTTTACCACATTGCAACCTAAGGAAGGTGGAAAGGTAAAATTTAGAGGAAATCAATCCGGAAAGATAGCAGGAATTGGTGAAATCAAAAATGACAAAGGAATACAAGTCAAGGATGTATATTACGTTGAAGGCCTGTGTCATAATTTGCTGAGCGTAAGTCAAAGTGCAGATAAAGATAACTGGATAATATTTGATTCAGAGGAATGTCTGATTGTCAACAAGAAAGACTTACTACTTGATAAGAAGAATGTCAAGGTTAAGCTCAGAACTAAAAGGGAAGGTAACTGTTATACTCTAGATATTAGCAGAAATGAATCTGAAAATTGTTTTCTGAGTAATACCGATGAAAGTTGGTTATGGCATAAGAGATTGGCTCATGTCAATATGCATCAACTAGGCAAACTACTCAAAAAGGATTTAGTGCTTGGATTACCCAAAGTAAAATTAAAAAATGACTTGATTTGTGATGCATGCCAAAAGGGTAAACAAACTAAATCATCTTTCAAATTGAAAAATGAGATTTCAACAAATAGACCATTACAGTTATTGCATATGGATTTAGTTGGCCCAGCAAAAGTAAAGAGTCTTGGTGGCAACCTATATACATTGGTCATTGTTGATGACTTCTCCAGATTTACATGGGTTATTTTTCTATCATTAAACGATGAAACATTTGAAGAATTTATTGTTTTTGCAAGAAAGTGCAAAATGAGAAAGGTATGTCCATTGCAGGTATTAGGACTGATCATGGTGGAGAATTTGAGAATCAAGCCTTTGAAGAATATTGTGATACTAATGGCATTGATCACAATTTCTCTGCTCCAAGGACGCCCCAACAAAATAGAGTTGTGGAATGCAAGAATAGAGTACTTACTGAAATGGCTAGAACAATGTTAAATGAAAAGAACATGTCTCAAGTTTTCTGGGCTGATGCTATGAGTACAGCATGCTATATTTCAAATAGAGCCTATATCAGAACGAAACTTGGAAAGACACTATACGAACTGTACAAAGGAAGGAAGCCTAACATTGCTCATCTACACATCTTCGGTTGTAAGTGTTTTATTCATAATAATGGTAAAGATAACTTAGGAAAATTTGATTCTAAAACTGATGAAGGAATTTTCCTAGGATATTCTAACCGAAGTAAAGCATATAGAATTTTTAATAAAAGAACTTGTGCTGTTGAAGAATCAATTCATGTTGTATTTGATGAATTTGAATCCTCTGACAAAACCATTGATGAAGAACAGGAAGTTGTTTTAAATCAAGAGAATGGTCAATCTATTTCTAAGTCTCTTATTCCAGAAGTTGATGAAACTAAGGAAGAAGAACAATCCCTAGGTCAACCTAGAGCTTGGAAATACAATAGAAGTCATCCCTTAGATCAAGTCATAGGAGATGTAAATGAAGGGATCAAAACTAGAAATAGAACTTTTAATGAAGTAAGTTTCTCTGCATTCATTTCTGAGATTGAACCTTCTAACATTGATGAAGCCTTATCAGACAATGATTGGGTTATAGCAATGCAAGAAGAACTAAATCAATTTGAGAGAAATCAAGTTTGGGATTTGGTACCCCGACCCAAGGATCATCCGATCATTGGTACTAAATGGGTATTCAAAAACAAACTCGATGAATCTGCAATTATTGTCAGAAACAAGGCAAGATTGGTGGCCAAAGGCTATAATCAGGAAGAAGGGATTGATTTTGAGGAAACGTATGCTCCAGTGGCTAGATTGGAAGCTATACGTGTACTCTTAGCCTTTGCATGCATCAAAGGATTCAAACTCTATCAAATGGATGTAAAGAGTGCATTTCTAAATAGTTACATCATGGAAGAAGTGTATGTAGAACAACCTCCAGGTTTTAAGGATGTTACTAAACCTGGCCATGTTTTCAAACTCAAAAAGGCTTTATATGGTTTAAAACAAGCTCCTAGAGCCTGGTATGAAAGGCTCAGCAAGTTTCTTATCGATCAAGATTTTGTACGAGGAAACGTTGATACAACACTCTTTATAAAATGAAAACACAATGATATTTTAATTGTTCAAATATATGTTGATGACATTGTTTTCGGTGCTACTAATGAATCTCTGTGTAAAGAATTTTTTGAGATAATGCAGGGAGAGTTTGAGATGTCAATGATGGGGGAATTGAATTTCTTTCTTGGTTTGCAAATCAAACAAAGAAAGAATGGAATCTTCATATCTCAAACAAAGTATTTTGAAAGAGCTATTGAAGAAGTATGGAATGGATGAAGCAAATGGCACGGACATACCTATGAGTTCAACTACGTTACTTGATGTTGATGTCAAAGGAAAAGACTACAACATCACAAAATATAGAGGAATGATTGGATCATTACTCTATCTCACGACAAGTAGACCAGACATCCAATTTAGTGTTGGCATATGTGCAAGATATCAATCGGCACCAAAGGAATCACATGCTGAAACCGTTAAATGAATCTTTAGATACCTTGCTGACACACCCGAATTGGGTTTATGGTATCCCAAAGGAAGAAGTGAATATCTTGTTGCATATTCAGATTCAGATCATGGAGGATACAAAACAGACAGAAAGAGCACCAGTGGACAAGGACAATTTCTTGGAGGATCTCTTGTATCATGGTTCAGCAAGAAACAAAATACAGTGTCTCTTTCGTCAACGGAAGCCGAATATGTTGCAGTTTCAAGTTGTTGTGCTCAAGTGATATGGTTAAAACAACAATTACAAGATCTTGGTATTTATCTCAAAGAAATACCAATCTATTGTGACAATACTAGTACGATTAGCTTGGCAAAGAATCTAGTCCAACACTCTAGAACCAAGCATATCGATGTCAGACATCACTTATAAGAGATCATGTCCAAAAGAAGGATATAAAAGTAATATTCATCCCTACTCATCTTCAATTAGCTGATATCTTTACAAAACCCCTTGCAAAAGATCAATTTCTTTACATTAGGAGAGAATTGGGAATGGTAAATCCCAATGAGTTATAAGAAATTTCAGCATTTCATAATATTAGATGAAGTCACTTGATAATGTTTTGATGATTACTAACTTAAGCATCGAAGTATATAGAAACTTGTTTTGCAGGAAGAAAGAAACTCTGATTTTGGAAACAAAAATAGAGATTATCAGAGGACACATTTACTGGAGTACCAACTTGAAGTTGTCACTAACAGAGAAGCATTACTCGAGGAACAACTTGAAGTAAAGAAGCACTTTACTTGAGTATGTACTCGAGTAATGGACCCCAAAACTGGAAGTAACGGATCAAGATACTTGGATTTTTGAATCTAACGGTTCAGTTTTAATGAAATGAAGAGTCAGAAGTTGAAAAGCAGCTTACTCGAGGCAGGCCTCGAGTAAACTTGAAACTTACTCGAGGAAGGCCTCGAGTAATGTCGGAGTTCAGATTCTCAAATTGATGAAAAATGACTCAAATCTGATCAAAATGGGTTATAAATGATCGAGGGAACATCCATGGATAATTACTATATTATTCATACCAGGTACGCAATTTAAATGAATTATTTTAGAATTTTTCTGTATGAACACCCGAGGAAGGCCTCGAGTACACTTGAAGATTACTCGAGTAAGGCCTCGAGTAAAGTCGGGTTCTAGGTCTTTATCTGTCGCAAACTCGGTCATTTCCACAAAATCTCCTCGAGTAAATCACTATTCTCTCTCACAGAAACTTTTCACAAGTGATTCCTTGCTTCATTTCCGTCAAAACCCAACCATTTTCATTCCTAGAAACTTCCTATTTTGCTCAAAATCCATGTGCCCTAATTCGCGTCAGTTTCTTTTTTTTCTGAAAAATCTCAGTTTTTCAATCTTTCAGAAAGATGAGAACTAAGAACCTTACTCCCATAGATTCCTCTGAATCCCAACAACACACAGATCCTCTTTCTTCTACTCCCAGAAAGAGAAGAAAATTAACTCTAAGACCAAAAGCTAAAATTCCTCTTCAACCTCAATCTCAACCGAAACCCAAAGGAGTGGTGATCAAAGAGCCTATTGTGACAAGGGCTCAATCTAAAAAGAGTACCTCAACCGGAAGAGGGAAGAGTGCCAAATCTCCCTCACCTCCTCCCTCTGATTCCTCTACCCCTTCTTTCACTCCAAAGCCCTCCAAAAAGCCTAAATATGACAGAAATGTGGCTAAGGCTATGGCTGGGATTATTGATCAAATGGAGAAGGGTCAATCATCCAAGAAGTCCAAGGTGCCTGAAGAAGAGATCACCAACCCTCCAAAAGGGTTCAACATCAACAAATTGGTGGAGTCTTCCAAGTATCTATCTCAATTCTCCAGAAGGAAAGTGTGCAAGACACACTATGTGGATCTCAGGCTACTTCAGGAGGTATTGAAGCACGACCTTAGTCCATATCGAGATCCTTTTATGCCTTGGTTATCCATTAGATTGCCTTTTTGCACAAAGGTAATCACTCATTTTTATTGTAACGTAGAGATCATAGATGAGCCTAACCGAACCTCAGTTAGGAAGAAATGACCACCACTGTGAGAGGTCAAAAGATACTTATATCTCCCTCTAGGATTAATTTGTGGTTGGGAATTGAGAACCCTCCAGATGATATCTACTCCCAGCTTGAGCCAAATCAAATTTTTACTATTCTTAAACTCGGAGAGTTAGTTGGCCCACTAAATTTTAAACCGAGTGATATGTGTGATCATCACAGGGTCCAATGGTACATCTACTCTAGGTCCCTAGTGAACAAAGATAACAACTATACCCACTTCTCCGATAGAGATTTTAGATGGTTTGCTTCACTTCTCCTGAAGGAGCAGAAGGATCTGGGAGAGTATATTTTCTCGGAGATGAAGAGATATAAGGTGGATGGGAAGGCTACTACACCAATGCCATATCCACAGATTGTGTCACTGATCTTGAAAGAAAACAAGATATGGTACTTGGATAGTAAGGAGCCAGTTGAGAGGATGACCCCAGTGGGGAGAAACCAAATTGGAAAGTTGAATATTGACATCCCTCTCAAAGGCCCTCTGGAGTCTGGGTCTAAGAAGAAGAGGAAGACCGCTGAGACAGAGACCAGCAAGTTGGATGACACTCAGTCATCGGCTCCAGCTGCCACCACATCATCACCATCCTTCCTCAATGCCACTCTCCAGCACTTCATGGAGAACATGCTCAGAGGTTTTCATGTGGACATCGCCAACACAAATGCAGAACTGATAACCCACATGAATACCAAGATGGGAGAATTAGTTGAGAGAATGGACAAGAGACATGAGGAGTTGCTAGCAGAGCAACATGCCCAGGGAGAGACCTTGAGATTGATTCTGGCACGACTGGACTCTTTGGGTCCAGGACCTTCAGCCGGTCCCTCCTCTTCTGCACTGCCACCACCACCTCCAGTGAACCCTCCTTCAGACACTCTTATTCCTAAGGCTGAACCATCTACCCCTCTGGTCTCTGATCTACTTGAGCCCCAAGGTAAAGAAATTCTATTAACAGTGGACGATCCTGAAACTCATGAGACCACACATATCATCATTGATGATTCACCTCCCAAACCTCAGCCAGAAGCAGCTCCTAAACCTATTCCCTCTCCTACCCAAACAGAGGAAATATCTCCCTCTTCCTCCCCTGAGCATCATACTCCTGAGGTTGAGACTACTCCTGAGATTCAGATCACTCAAGAAGGAGAAACCTCTACTATGGTTGTCTTCCAACCTTCTCCTCCCGGCGATGACATCCATATCCCACCAGTTCATTTGCCTGACCCAGTGCCCTCTAGTTCATTTGACTCTTTGGATTCAGATGATTCTATGGTCTTTCCAGTGACACCCATTTCCATGGTCAAGCCTCCTAGTCCTCCACTTGATTGATGAAGCCAAAAAGGGGGAGAAGAGCTTGAGAGTGATTTTGTGGATGTGTCCTAGTTTAGGAGCATTTTGAATTTTTTTGAACTTTATTTTGTAATTTGAAAATTTTAAAGTTTAATGCAAGTGTGTTCATGTTATGCATTTTAAGTTTATTTAAGTTTTGAATTGTGATACATGTTTGGACTAATAAAGTTGTTGTGTGTGCAAGGTGTATGCTATAAATTCAAACTTAATAAGCCATATGTAATTAAGAATCCAATTTGAGAAACATGTTCAAAATCACCAAGTTTTGTCATCATCAAAAAGGGGGAGAATGTTAGATCTCATGTTTTGATGATAACAAAAGAATGGTTTGAAAAGGAAATCATTAATAAACAAGTTTGAACAAAGTAATAACAGGAACAAGCATCACTTGAAGTAAGCATTGGAGTAATGAAGAAAGACCAAGAGAAAATACTGAGGAACTTGATCAGAAGCACATTTTCTAAGGCATTACTAGAGGAGCTACTCGAGTAATGAGACAAAACTTGAAGTAACCAGAGACAACTTCCAGTAACCTGCCAACGTTACTCGAGTAAGTACTCGAGTAATAGTGTAAGTATTTTCAAGGTGCTCTCGGCCTGCCAATGTTACTCGAGGAGCTACTCGAGTAACCGAGTAAAAACTTGGAGTTGCTCTCGGCCTGCCAATGTTACTCGAGGCGCTACTCGAGTAACCATGTGAAAAACTTCCAGTTGCCTTCAAGTTTCCAATGATACTCGAGGAGCGACTCGAGTAACTCTGTTTCTGAAATATGGAGCTCTCGGCACTTTGTACTACTGCCAATGTTACTCGAGGAGTTACTCAAGTAACGACCTGAGGTAAGTGAAAACTTGAAGGTGATACCCGATTAACTTGATTTCTTTTTATCTCATTTTCTTCGAGTCCTTACTCTAGTATGCAAGTATCTAATGTTGTATTTTAAGTGGATTCCTCGAGTAAATACCTGAGTATGCAAAAATATTCTCAAGGTAAACCTCAAGTCATTACCAGGGTAAGTCATGCACAAAAATCTCAGTTACTCGAGGTGGTACCTGAGTAACCTATGCAAAAATGAGTGCATTACCCGAGTCAGTACCCGAGTAATGAGGTAAGTGCTCTCGGCCTTGAAATCCTGCCAACATTACTGGAGTAGAGCATCGAGTAATAAAAAACAATCTGAAGGATTACTCGAGGTATTACCCCAGTAACCTATAAAGTTGTAAATGCATTACTGGAGTAGGTACCCGAGTAAATAACTAATCCAAAAGGTTTGAAATTTAGTTTACTCCATGCACTACCTGAGTAATCTTATACTTGTTCATTAACTTGCAGTTAATCAAAGATTTCCCGATGATACTCGAGTAGGTACTCGAGTAAACTTCAAGGGATACTCGAGTAGCTACTTGAGTAAGCATACCCAAAAATTTAGAAATCATTCAAACGTTCATTGATTTGTTTCCTATATGATTAATCTTTCATTGTATTAGTATTCTTAGTCTATTTACAGATAAACAATGAAGAAATCACTTCAAGAGATGGAAGTCAAATGAAACGTTCAAATGCCAACCACCGCCAACGGATATTTTTCAAAAATTTGAAAAGTCAATAGTGGTTGCGCACTCTTCAACGGACGAAAGAAAATGTTCCAACGGTCATCACCAACATATCTATATATATGGGAACATCCAAACAGAGAAAATACAACAAGATCACACACAAACGAATCATCAAGTTCATTGCTCTGTTTTTACGTTGAAATTGATTTTCTATGCTTCAGTGATCAGTAATCACTCTGTAAGAGAGATATTTCATTCAAACTCAATATTTGTTATTGAGATAACTTGAGGTTGTGGAACCTTGAGTTGGGATTGAGTTACAACCTGTAAGGGGGAGCGAGTGTCCAGGTATAGGAACTTGCTTGTACTGAGGTGCCAAGAACCCACTGAATCTTGGAAGTTATAGTGAAACTCTCAGAGAAGCTCTGAGGACTGGACGTAGGTCAAAGTGGTTGTGACCGAACCAATATAACTCTCGGTGTACACTTCGGTGATATTTCTCCTTACTCTTTACTGTTTTAATTTCACTGTCAAGTTTTATATTTCCGAAAAAAATTTAGTATCACCCAATTCACCCCCCTCTTGGCTGAAACGCTTGCTCTAACAAAATAGACATTGGCTGTGACAACTCTAACACCCATGGGTGTAGACACAACCAGATCATATGGGAATTTGTGTACCCTCAAGCCTAGCCATCTCACACAATCATATGCAATAAATGAATGACTAACACCCAAATCATATATTACTTATACTGAATTACCTTTAAGGTAACTGTACCTTATATTAGTTTAGGAGGTTTTTTGGCCTCCTCTTGAGTAATCGCATAAACGCTGCCCAGAGTCCTCTGTCTAGGCTGCACTGTCTGTTGTGCCTGTTGTGGGCAATCCTTAGCATAATACCCTAATTTCTAGCAAATGTAATAAGTTATTTTCTTGACTAGAGCCTGAGTCACTGGTGAAGCCTATGCTAATGGAGTACCACCACATATCCTACAAGGATGATATGGCTTATTCAATACCCACATGTTTTGCCCTTAGAAGGTCTTTGATTTCCATGGCCTCTAACCTGATACGGCTTCTTGTTTCTTCCTCTGAGTAGCCCACTTAGTTCTTTACATTTTAGGAAGAACTCCCACTACTATACACACCCTTAATAGGTTGCCTTTATCAAAATACAGGATTAACAATTTATTTTCAATTATTTGGCATTCTTCAACTACTTTGTTGAACTCTGTGAAATACTTGGAAACCAATTTCTCTCTTAGCTTTGGCTTAAATCCCTATATACTCATTTCTAATCTTCACTCCTTATCATTCTAATATTTAAGGTATGTAGAGTATCAAGACAACCAGCTGTAGCGAGCCAGGTATTCACCAAAACTTTCTCTCTCTTTTTGTTGTACGTTGAGGAACAATTTTTCCTTTTCTAACTTGACTAAACAGGGAAAGTATATCTCATTTAATTTCTCTTAGAATAATTCCCACATTACCAGAATATTCCTTCCTCGAAGAATTAGCTCAGTGTTCTTCCACCATCTATCAACATTGCCCTCTAGCTTATATATTACGAACAGAACCTTAATATCATCAGGGCAAGCCAGGATTTTAAAAATTTTCTCTAGTTAATATAGCCAGTCTTTGACTTGCTAAGGATTAAACTTCCCTCTGAAGATAGGAGGTTGCATTTTACTAAATCTTCCTACCCAAATCTGTAGAATATCAGCCTCAGGATCAAGTAAACGATCTTCTGGTTGAGGTCCCTCTGGCAGATTAAGCTCACTGTCTCCCCTTACCAGATCTTCCAAGTGATCCTGTCTCTGTTATACTTCTCGTAGTTCCTCCCTGATATTGTTCATTGCTTCCTATTGTTGTCTTAGTATACCCAGTATCTGTTGCATTTGGTTAAAGTCTCGAGTCTAGTTCTTGGTTATTATGTCCCCCTGATAAACCCATGTCATATGAGTTCTCAAAATAAAACTAGGTTTAAAAATGTAGCGTAGTAGCTCAACCTAGGTCATTCTTATGAGGAAATTAATTTACAAGTTTCTAAATAGTAAAGTGATAAAAACCTTAACAAAGTATGATCTTCACAAAGCACAAAACTAGATCCAAGCAATTCATGTAAATCAAGGTGAATGTCACTAGATCAATCAAAAGCACTATCAATTGAAACAATAGGTATATGCTTGTCATTATCGATAATGGGCATATTGAACTCTTGCAAACAAAGATTGACCTTAGGATTAGAGATCAATTGTGATTTAGCATCTTTATCTTTACTCTTATGTGAAGTGGAACGTACAGAATCTAATATATAATTGGAGTACATTAAGTCACTTTCACAAGTAAGAGAGGGAGAAGAAGAGAAGGATAAAAGAGTTTGATTCTCAACATCATGCAGGGCATGCATACCACTAAGTTCTAGAGAATGGCCATTTCTAAATCTATGCATTTCAACAAATTTAGGATATTTCTCATCAATGCAATCTATACACATTATATTTTTATCACAAGAACATGTGATTTTAGCAGTAGCATCATCATTATCATGCAATCATCACTCAAAGTATCATGCAAAGGAGTATAATCATTACAAGGCAAGGCTCATCCAAGCTACCACTACTAGAATCAATGGGTTGAGCAATTACATGTTCAATCACTAGAGGGAATTCAACAATTATTTCCTCATCCACCTCATTATCACTCAAATCATGAATTACTTCAACAATCAAAGTAGTAGGAGAGTCAACTTTTATAAGGATAGGATTGTTACCAAAGGGTAAGAAAGACTCTTCATTACTCTTTTGCACTTGCTTCACTTCTTGTGCTTAGATGGATGCATTGGATGGAATCATTGAAGGTTGAGAACTCTCCATATGTGAAGTAGCAAAAAGCTCTTGATTTTGGGTTCCTTGTTCCTCTTTTCTAGGTCTTGAGCCCAATGGGTTCCAACTTCACCTCCTGTCTTTACCCATAACATGTGATCATAGTATGCCTTGAAGTATTTATCAATATCTTTCAATTGCTCTTCTATCTTCTTAGAGCTATCAATTGTTCCTTGATACATTAGTAACTAAAGGTATTGCTCTTGGAGTGTCTTATACTTTCTTACTAAGGCACTTGTTAGGGAATCTATGTTGTGAGGTAAGAAAATGGTATCTAATCTACTAGCTTGTGGATCATAAAATAGAGGTGATGGAGGTTCAAGGTAGGATGGTGGGGAAGGTTCACAAAGTGGTGAGTAAAATGATTGGAATGAAGATTGGAATGAGGGTTGGTATAGTGAGTAAGAGCATAAATGGTGTAAAGGAGATGGTTCATTGGATGACCTTTGTGGTGAAAAGATGGGGTCAAGATTTAGGTGGTATGGTGAGGAACAAAAGTCTTGTTGAGGTCTATATGGGGGTTGTGGGGGAAATAAAGGACTATGGAAGGGTTTGTGTGGTGGAAAAGATTGTTGGAGATAAGGTTCATGATATAGGTTATGGAAGGATGAATCATATTCTTGACTATTTGAACCTCTCTTTAGACTCTCCAGTTGGCTTGAACAAGCTTTAATTGATGTCATATAGCTTCAAACCTTTGTAAAAGAGGATCTTCCATTCAATAGTGTTACCAAAAGCTTCCCAAGGATGAAGAATGTAAAGTTTCTCACCACAAATAAACCACACAATGGCCACTAAGAATATGATAGCAAAGCAACAAAATGCAACTTTTTTTAGAGAATTTTATATGCAAATGGAATGCAAAACAACTATGATAATAAAAAATAACCTAAGCCACTACCTACCACTCCAACAATGAACAACTACCTAAAAAAACTTAAAAACACACTAACAACCAAGAAAAATCAAAGAAAGCCCTAAAAACAAACCTAATAAAAAACATAAAAAAATACAAAAGAGAAAGAAAATTCATAAAAGTATAGCAGACCTTTGAATTTGGCTAAAATCTAGTAGACTTATTAGCTTTAGCTTTTAGTCTTATTTAGAATGCTAAAAAACCTTGGCATGACAAATTTCAGAATTTTCTAAGCAAGAATATTTCAATTCTAGTAAGACAGTGTTAATCAAAAATCATATTTTCACCAAAATTCAAATGAGTGCCACACACTTTCTAACAAACTAAAACTAGGTTTGAAAATGTAGTATAGTAGCTCAATATAGGTTGTTCTTGTGAGGAGATTGATTTCGAAGTTTCTAGATAGTAAAGTGACAAAAACCTTAAAGTTGTGAGAAATCATTTTGAGAATTTGATTTTAAAACTACTGAAGTAAATTAATCTATTTCAATATTTTTGTATTTTTCGGTTTTCAAGACAAAGAAGCAAACAGAATTGAAATTAACACTAACAACAAGATAAATGCAATTAACTAGTATAATGACGAAATGGGATTCCCTTGAGTTGATGTTTTAGTCTTCCTTACTTGCTAATGATATGAATTCCATAATGAGTCAAGAGGATGGAACTAAGCTACCACTAGCTCTATACTTACAATAATAATTTAATTCATTCTACCGAAGCAATTAAATGAATACCACCAAATAATTCAGACTCAAGGAGATGAATAATCAACTTTCATTTCTAACTTGTAATTACCATTACAAAAGTTCAAAGCATTCAGTTTAGTCATTTACAATCCACTCGATGCCTTTTCTTTTTCTCTTACGTCAGACCCTTTTCCCTTTTCTCTATTTCACTACTCTCCACTCTATTCGATCCAACCTCCCTCAATTGCTCCAGCTTGCTTCTCACCCAATCGGTCAACAATTTTGGCTGGGTTTCTTCTCTATTTCTCCAATTCGGTCCAACAAATACTCTGGCCTTTTTCTTCAATTATTCATCCAGTTAACACCTCATCTTCATGCCTCTAAATTCTCCATTCGGTCCAGCCAAGCGTTTCTAAATCCATCGGCCAACCCTCTATTAATTAATTCGGTTCACTCCCTCCTTGTCTTCAATTCCAATTTCAGTCCATAATGTCGGCTTCCTTGTCTTTCAATTCTCCAACTCGGTCCAACTAGCTCTAATTCTTCAATTCCATTATTCCCTTTTTTGGTTTAGTAGCTCCTCTCATTAACTCAGCCACCACGTCCTTCCCTTGAGTTATCTTTAGGTTAAAACTGAGTTAAGATATGTTTGGATAATAGGTAAAAATCTGTTTTGGCATTAGGCACAAAATTGCAACCACCAAACAAGGCCCTTACTCATTTAACCTCCTCTTAGAAAAAATGTGAAAATAAATTCTGCACTTGTGATGTTCCACTCTTGTCCTTCATTAAGCTCTAAAATAACATCTTTGACCTTGACCACTCAAGTTGTGCTACATCATCACCTACAAAATTAGATTCACAAAGGTAATATCTTTTGCTCTCAATTAAGGAATAATGAGAATAACAAATATTAATTAAAAATATAACAATTTAACTACTATAATTTCCAAATTATTCTTGCACTAAAATCTCACATTAACACTGATTATGCCCAAAATATTCAATTAAGTCCCATAAAAGCCTAAGATTAATTAATAAAAATATATAAATATTGATCTCTATCACCCCTCGTGGTCTACCTCATTTTTATACCATCTTTGTATTTCACTATATGAAAATAGAGAAGAAATAAATGCACATGAACACCAGGGCATTTTTGTCATTTCTCAAAATGACGGGTACACATGCATGTCTATATATCATACAACAGTTATGGAAAGATCTTAACCCCGCATAGCCTATAAACTACTATACAATATGATTTTATCCTCTTTTCCATACTATGTCATAACTATACATATGACTTCCCAAGGGGTCACCCATCCCATGATTTCCCTGAGTTAAGCACGCTTAACTTTCATGTACCCGTGCCAAAACACAGATACCAACTCTATTTACTTCTGTCTACAATACCCTATAACTGCCCTCATCTCAAAAGTCGTGCTAGTTGCCTCTGGTCACCAAAATCTTGGGTATAAGCCCTCTACCAACTGTTGTACATGTACTTCGCCACGTACGGTGTCATGCAATTAATGAACTCGACAAAATGGTCATTCAGGCCTCTCTCTATTATTTCATTCTTCTTCCTAACCCAAAATGCTAGATCGAGAAAGAAGTACATCGTTGTATAAATCAAAACCTTATCTAGATGGTCCAATCTACATGGAACTTTCTCCCAGTAGACTGTCTCCATATAATCCAAATATGCCAGGTACTGGGCTACCGGTGTGCCATACTTTTGAAAGCTCATAAGTATCTGCACCGGGCATACCCCTATAGCCTCTGTTCCGCCCACAGGTCATATCTCACAGGTACTGGTCTGGCTCTGGAGAGAGTAGCAATACAAAAATCAGACTTTGTCCTATTAGAGAGTGGCTGATCATAATCTCCCACCGATTCTTTGGGTACTGGCTCAGGTCTCAGCTATGGCCAATATACCAGTCTGACTTGGACCTGCTCCTGAGTGTACTCGTCTTTACAGAATGCTGGTCATCGAGAATCCTCTAACCCGAAGAACCTTGGTTCACCGACGATGGTTGCCTTTCGCCTATCGCTCTTAACAACCTATAAACAAGACCATATCATTATACTATTCTAATAATGCTAGAACCGCTTTTAGCTCTGATGCCAAAAATGTCAAACCCTTTAACATTTCGATATTTTCCAGAGTGATAAAAGCATAATTCCACAAGCACAAAAAAATAGCACAAATATATTGATAAGAAGTACTTGTTTACAATACAAGAGTTCCCCGTAGGATTTAAAAATATATACAAAATTTGTCCAAAAACAACCAAAATAAGCTAACGATAACCAATAGCTCCGCCTCCTTGATCCAAATACTTTAATTGTCAGTATTTACCATTTTGCCCCTAAAGCTGCTAGCTTATGCAGGAATATTTTTAAATTTAAAAAAGGGTAAGATTCAAACGAATCTCAGTGGCAACATATAATCGATCATATAAAATGCAACAAATAATTATGTCAGCTACCACGTAATGCAATAGAATAATAACATTGTAATCATATTCATCGGTATCTACACATATTCAGGGCCAACCACTGTTAGACCCCAAATCAGGCCCAACCATTGTGAGACCTCGATTGTCCATACCTCAGCTACGCTTATGACCATAAATTGAATAGTTACCATTTTGGTACTGAATTCTCATAATTGGATCCCCTTTGGGCTGTTGGGGTATTTGTACTTTTTCCTTACTTATGCTTTTCCCTTACCAATTAGAAGTGCATTACTCATATCATAGAAGATGGCATATACAAAGCATATACAAGTTTATATAGCGTATGAAGGATAGAATTACTACCTTAAGTCCCTTTTCACCTTACAAACTATTTGTGAATTTTGTTCCGGCTCGGGCTAACTATTCGGTCATAAAATTCCAAGTCTTACAAGAATTGAGTTAATACTCATTCATGTACTCTTCTAAACTCATTTTGATGGTTATCTTAGCTTAAAACTTCAAAATGACCAAAAATACCCTTAGGGACCCCGTCTAAGTCCCTTTGTACTAGGTCCAACTGTACTTTTTCAAAAATTACATTTTAAGCTAATCCTACACAATTTTTCCTGTAGAATCTAGTTTTGACCACATAATTTCCAAATTCATTGCCAAATGACATATTTACCCTTGGCAACCCCTATTTAGGGTTTTAAGGGTAGTTTTGTCATTTAACATTCCAATGCTTTTCACACTTCATACTGAACATGAACCCTACAAAATTTCCCCTTCTGAACACAATGGAACTATTAGATTAATGAAGTTTCAGCCCTAACCCATTGTTCTAGGTCTGGCCAAAACTTAACCAAAGAAAGGGAAAAATTGAGTTTTCTCGATTTAATCCTTTAAACTCCTTCCTTTCCACTTCTAATCACATGTTTAACTTCTTAAACACTTATTAAACATGATTTGTGGAAATTTAGGCATCATAAGGCCTTAGGGTTTCATCATCCAAAATTTAAAAAATCAACAAAACAACCACAAATCAAGGCAGCCATAACAACAACCACCACAACAATAGCATATTAACCAAGAGGATTAAAGTTCTTGGGATTACCTCTTGATTCTAAACTTTCTCTCTCTAGACATTCTCCCTCTCTCACTCTTCCCTTGGAGTTTTGATTGTTAAACATGATATTCAAAAGGGGAAAAGAGATTAGAAGAGCATTTCCATGAGTTTTAGTGGTATAACCACTAGAAATCACAAGTACCTACCTTGATCTTTCCCTCTTGAACCCATTTGTGCTTATGTTCTTCAAGCTCTTCCTCTCTCTCTATTTCTTAGCTTTGGCCAGCATTATGAGCCAAGAAAGAGATTAGAAGGTTTTAAAAATATCCTCTTCATCTTTCTTTAAATTATAATATTTTAGTAAAATTATCACATGCCAAAATCTTAAGCTTTATCTCTTTGTAGCTAAACCTTATTTGCCTTCTCTTCCTCTTGTTGAAGTGGCGAAAATGAGGCCCTTAAAGTAACCATATGGGCTTCTTCAATCACTTCTATCCATCTGTTGAAATTACCATGAAATTTTGTTTTTTTGCTTCTTATCTTTTTACTTGGCTAAAGATAATGACACATGGCACATTTAGCTACCAAGTAAACATTTTTTCCTCTAATTTCCCTTCTTGGCTGAAATTCAAGAGAGAAGGGGAATAACAATTAGCCTTTTGCATTTTCCATAATCTCTCTCCTTAAATAATTAATTATGTACATGTTACTTTTTGACTTTTCGAACCTCATTTTACTTGACCACAATTGCACCAATATTTGGATATTTATTTTCCCTCTTATTCTCCTTATGTTATCGAAATTGGCTTCAAGAAAATGGGAAAATAATTAATTTTATGCTTTATTAGAAAATTACCATTTTGCCCTTACAGTTTTTCATTTAATTGTAGCTTCTTCCTTTTCCGCTTGCTTCTTGGCTGAATTTCATCTCATAAAAATGAAAATTTAGTAGCTTATTGAATTTCATAAATCCTTCCTCAATTAAAGGCTTTTATGTCCTTCTAAGTGTTCCAAAACTCACCATTTTATTCTATCAATTGTCACAAATATTTACAGGGAATATTGGTAAATAAAAAGTGGGGTTTACACGAGGCAAAATAAAGATGATCTTCAGGTGAAGGATGTCATTGATAAAATGGTAAGTATTAATATTAGCCTCGAATTCATTAGTCTAAGGACCCAATTTAGTCCAAGCCCAATACTAAGTCTAAGAACCCCACTTAATCCAAGTAAAGGAAGCATCTCACCCCCAATGATCAATACTGGCAGAAGTCATTCTCACAGAATAAGCCTATTGGTCAATCTATTCAAAAATCCCTTAAGGAGTTCGTTAACAAGTTCTATACTTCAAATTTGAACACATTTCCAACGATCCAATTTTACTTGCATGAAAAATTGTCCCTCTAATTTAATTTTTTCACTTATTTACTCTTCTTTTTACTTGTTTTTCATATCCAAATTAAAATAAATAAAACATATAAGAAAATTTGTGATATGAATTTAGATGTGATTCTTTGGGATATGAGTTGCATTTTTTTTACTTTGGGCGTGTCTGAATTCCAATAACTTATTGGTCACCACATCAGAACTGTTAACGATGATCAATAATAAAGATATGGTATTATTTTAGGGTAGTATGGTCAATTAATTCGTACACGTTGCCCAGTTAGATTTTATATCTTTTTCTCCCCTTATTAAACCTGAAACAAGACAAAATCATATATGTATGGTTGATACATAAATACCATATTTACCTATGGATTCATATATTTTTATTCAAATATTTTTTTCATGGTTAGAGTGATAACACTTACCATATGAAAATACTATGTTAAAATTAGTGAACATAAAAAATATAGTTGATAAGATTAAGAGAACTGACTCAATTATTTTATAAAGTTATGGGTTAAAAAAGTGAATATTTGCGTAAAACTAAAATTATGATAATAAAATAAATAAATATTATATGGAATTCTTCAGTCTAATCAAACCCTAAGAGATGATTTATATACCGACCAATGAGAGATAAAATACCACTTTGTTCTTATTTATAAGTTTGTTTGTAAAAAATATTTGGTTTTATTTATAAGTCTAGTTTTAGTGTAATAAATGAGATTCTGACAATTTTGCCCCTATTTATTATACCGATGAAGAAATAATTTAAAGATAGATAAAGAAGAAAGAGTTGAAAAGTACCCATTACTACATGAGGACATAGTTGGAAATTTACCCCATAATCATTGAGTTAACTACTTCCACGAGCTCTTGTTCGCAAATGACAATCCAAACAGCAGGATGAACAGAAAAATTTCTTCAATTTATAAAACTACTACAAAATATAGATTTCATGGCGCTAATTTTATGACACTTTTTTAAACAAACACCGGAGGAGACTTCTATTTTTTCAGAAAAAAAATACATGTGGCTACTATGGCACTTGACCAGGAAAGTGCCGTAGTTGTATAATACATTGCATGGCGCTTATCAGGGAAAGTGCCATATATATAAGGGGTTATATTTTTTTAAAAAAAATTACTCCCCTTGTGTGGTTCTTGTTGGGAAAATGTCATGTAAAGGGATATTAAAATATTTCTAGAAGCCTTGAATGGCCCTTGGCCAACCAAGTACCATTCATGGCAATATATCCAAGTGCCCAGCCAAGCGCCATTCAAAATGCAATGGCAATTGGATATCTAATATCCAATTGCCTTGAATGGCGCTTAGCTAGTTAAGCGCCATTCAAAACTATCCCTTTTTCACATATAAGGTTGTCCAATTTTTTTAAAAATAAATTTCTTGTGTAAAAGATCTTTATTTTTTTAATAAAAATAAAGGGTCAACTATGGTGATTTTTTAGGTAAGCGTCGTAGCTAACCTTATTTTCTTAAAAAAAAGGAGTGAAAGTGAAGGACATGTGTAGTAAATCGCTTATATAAGGTCATTTCAATTTTTTTAATGCCTTGAAAATTTTATCAAAAATTAATTTCAATATTTAAATTTAATATATTCTTAGTTTTATTGACAAATTTAATTTACTCTAAATTTATAAATCTAATTTTTTATTAATGAAATAATAATTCATTATGTTTTATAAATAATAAACATAAAATTTTTGATAAAAACAATGTGATTTGGATTTTATAAAGAAACAATTTTGACAGTGAAAATAAGAAAAAACTAATTAATTTAATTTTCCCAAAGTAACTCTTGAATATTAATATAAAATACTAGAACTAAATTTTCTTTCAGTAGAATTAAACAACCTAAAATTGAATTTGTGAATTGGTTTTGAAATTAAAAACCATAGATAAACCACCCTTATTAAAAAAAATTTAATTTCTTTTTTAAAAGAGGGGCTAGGTTGAAACTACATTGGACAACACTTAATAAACCAAATGTCGTTAAAGGCTAAGCCTTGGAATGAGCCTTCACCAAGCGCCATCCAAAGCTCTTGGTAATTCATTCAAGGCACCTATAAGCACCACATGGTGCCTGTTAGATTCCAAGTTTTGATGATAACAAAAGGTAATTATGTGCAAAGTATGTTTTTACAAGTCTAGACAATGATTGCAAAGTTACCAAATGCATATGGCAAAGTTTAGAGATGTCTGCTGTCAGTTTTGTTGATGCACTCAAGCAACAGAGTTAACACTCGAGCATCAACCTCTTTTGCACTTGAGCACATGCAAGTGTTGGACAAAAAGTGTTTGAAAGAGAGCAATTGCTGTCAATTTTATTGATGCACTAAAGCACTATAACTAACACTCGAGCATGAAACTGTTTTGCACTCGAGCATATAAAAGTGTTTGACAGAAAGTGTTTGACAGAGAGCAAAGTTAGAAACAAAATATCAACACTTCACTCGAGCACAATTTCTGTACTCGAGTGATGCTTTTATCTGCACCCGAGTCCTAGCGAGTAAGGGACTGTGAGTGCTTAGCCTAGAGTCATGTAGAACAGAGAAGCATAAGTATGCCCGAGTGAGAGTTCATATACCCAAGTGATACATCAGCACCCGCGAGTGAGAAATCTAACTCTCTCAACTCTGATGCAAGTGCTGAAGACAAAGAGTATACTATAGAAGAATATTCTTCTCACTCGAGTAAGAGTATGTATGCTCGAGTAAGGGCCCACATCACCTGCGAGTGCAAAATCACACTCTTGATAAAACAGGGTGCGAGTGTTGTCCAGAGACGTGGCTCATAGTGTAAAATGAAGCAGCACTCGAGTGAGACATCATAGTGCTCGAGTGATAGTCTGCCAGAAGCTAAAACACACCAGTCTTACAGCGTCCAATCCGAATATGGTTTAACGATATTTATTCATTTTATTTTCACTTATTATTATATAACATCATTTAACATGTATTATGAGTGTGATACAGGAGTTTGAGCATTTGAATTAGAAATACACAAATGAAGTCAAACAACGGCAGAGAACATCATTACGACCATCCAAGTACGTACCTACCACGTTCAAAGATTTCAAACGTACGCATGCCGTTACACAGTAACATGCCCCACTCCATAATGATCATTATTCAAATGGGCAAAAACAAATGTCTATAAATATAGAGCTCTAGAGACCATCAAATACAATGAAGTGCAAGAATTCACACAAGACAATTCACGAGTCTCTGTTATTCACATTTCCTCTATACTCATATCTTTCTTCAGTGTTTATCATATTTGCTCTATAAGAGAGTCTGTATACACTTCAAATTCTATTTTCATTTGATCTCAAGGTACTGGGACCTTGAGAGGGGAGATTTCCTTACGAGAAAAGCAGTGAGAGAATTCCTAGTAGGACTTTCTGCTCATAAGACTTACAAGATTCAAGCAGTAGAGAACGTTGCTGCTCGTAAGACTTACAGTGGTGTAAGCAGGAGAGAACGTTGCTACTCATAAGACTTGTATATGCAGGCAAGAGAGAAAGGTTATAGGTTTGTTTTTCTGCAAGTAAGACTTGTCATAAGGGGGAGAGAAATTTCTAGTATTTATACTCGTAGTCCTTTCAAGGACGGTTATTGTCTTACGCGTTCTGAGAGCCCACAGAATCTTAAAAGAATAGTCAAAATCTCAGTAGGTCTTGATCTCTGAGGACTGGACGTAGGCCTGGGTTTTGGGCCAAATCAGTATAACTCTCTGTGTGCTTATCTTGTCAACTCTACTCTATCTACAGCTATTACTATATCACCATATCAACCAAAAAATTTATCACATCACCCAATTCACCCCCTCGTGGGTGAAGCTTGCCTCTTTCATTTGGTATCAGAGCGAGGTCTTCTCTGAAGAGCCTCTCAAAATCTCAGTAGGTCTTGATCTCTGAGGACTGGACGTAGGCCTGGGTTTTGGGCAAAATCAGTATAACTCTCTGTGTGCTTATCTAGTCAACTCTACTCTATCTACAGCTATTACTATATCACCATATCAACCAAAAAATTTATCACATCACCCAATTCACCCCCTCGTGGGTGAAGCTTGCCTCTTTCATTTGGTATCAGAGCGAGGTCTTCTCTGAAGAGCCTAACAGCTTGAGAAAGATCCGATTAATGGCAACAATGGGTGAAAACATTCTTCTAGATGGAACTTCAATCACTAGACCTCCTGGTTTTGCTAGAGAACATTTTTTGTTATGAAAAGCTAAGTTCAGAGTGTTCATGATGGCTAAAGAATACAGCTTATGGAATGTGATACAAGATGGTGACTATGTTCCAATGAAGAAAATTGAAGATAGAGTCATTAAAAAGGGCCGAGAGGAGTTTGACGCAGATGATAAGAGGTTAGTAACGTTAAATAGTAAAGCTCTTTTAATGATACAGAGTGCTCTTAGTCAAAAGGAATAATTTTGAATCTGCACTCTACCAACAGCTAAAGATATGTGGGTTGCTCTTGAAATCGCTTATGAAGGTACATCTGGAATCAAAGAAAATAGAGTCAATACTCTAATTATAGAGTATGATCTATTTCGTATGAAACCTGGAGAAGGAATATCAGAATTTGAACTCAGGTACACTCATCATGTTAATCAACTATCTGCACTTGGGAAATCAGTTGACCAAAATTCCCAGGTAAGAAAGATTCTTAATATTCTTACAAAAGAATAGGAAGTGAAGGTGATATCTATTGAAGAAGCTAAAGGAGAGTCAATGAGATATGTAGCTTCTCTCTTTGGTAGCCTTTCAGAGTATAAAGGGAAGTTGAGATTCAAGAAGGAACTAGAAGAGTTCGATGATAAAAAGAAAAGAGGAGTTGCACTTAAAGCTATCAAGGAAGAAGAATCTTCTGAAAATGAAGATGTTCTTGATGATGATGATATGGAATGATCGTGAGAAAATTCAAGAAGTTCTATAGAAGAGGTCAAAAGAACTTCAAATATTATCAAGGTGGACCAAGCAAGAAAGAAAACAAGGAGCAACAAATAATATGCATGAATGTAGGAAGCCTGGACACATCAAATCCAAATGCTTCAGAAACAAAGACAAAAAGAAGCACAAGAAGAAAGCATACATATCATCTATCTGGGGTGATAACTTGTCGGATGAAGAAAGCGATGATGACTAAGTGGCAAATCTATGCTTGGTAGCCAAAGAAGAAGAATCAGATTCTGAGGTAAGTGATTCTGAACCTACTTATTATGAGTTATTATCTAAATATAATGCATTGCATACTGAATTCATTAAGGTAGCTAAAGAAATGGTTAGTTACAAGAAGAAAGTAAAGGAATTAGAAAATACTGTCATATCATCATGTGAAGTATGTGAAGAAAAAGATAAGAAAATAAGAGATTTAACAAAAACTGTGGAAAAATTTACTAAAGAAAGTGAAACTCTTAAAGTCATTCTAACTTCTCAAAAAGTTTCCTTTGATAAATCTGGAATTGGATATAAATTTGATCATGATAAAAAGAGGAAATAAGAAAAATAGCAGTAGAGCTTATCTCAAATATTCAAGAATTCTGTGCATACATCAAATCCATTCGCATCTTGTAGCTATTGTAATAGGAAAGGACATTATACTTTATCATGTTATTTTAGAAAAGGACAAGTCATTGGCACATATAAATGGGTTCCGAAAGTGACACATGTACCAAAAGTATTCCATACTAAGAACAAAGGACCCAAGAAAGTATAGGTACCTAAAACTTGATCACCTTACTCTAGGCATGTCTCAAAGCATCAAGAGCAAACAAGTGGTATATTGATAGTAGATACTCGAGACACATGACTGGTGACAAAAATAAGTTTACCATGTTAGAAATCAGAAAAGGAGGAAAGGTAACATTTAGAGGTAATCAATCTAGACGTATTGCTAGAATTGGTGAAGTGGGAAAATCCGATGGTGTTCAAATCAATGATGTATATGACGTTGAAGGATTATGCCACAACCTCTTGAGTGTAAATCAAAGTACTGACAGAGATAACTGGGTGATCTTTGATTCAAAAGAATGCTTGATAGTAAACAAGAAAGATCTACCGCTTAATAAAGAATCCATCAAGGCAAAGATCCGAACTCAAAAGGATGGTAACTGTTATACTATTGATTTAAATTCAAATTCTTTTGAAAATTGTTTTCGTACCAGATCAGAGGAAAGTTAGTTATGGAATAAGTGTCTGGCTTATGTTAATATGAACCAACTTGACAAATTGATTAGAAAAGATTTAGTTGTTGGTCTTCCTAAACTAAAATTCAAAGATAACATGATTTGTGAAGCATCTCAAAAAGGTAAACAAACTAAATTTTCATTCAAAACAAAGTATGAGATTTCTACTTCCAAACCTTTGCAATTACTTCATATGGATTTGGTAGGTCCAGCAAGAGAAAAATGTTTTGGAGGAAATCTATATACTTTAGTAATTTTTGATGATTTTACAAGATTTACATGGACTATATTTATCACTTCAAAAGATGAAACATTTGTAGAATTTATTATTTTTCCTAAGAAGGTCCAAAATGAGAAAGGTATTTCTATTGTTTCTATTAGGACAGACCATGGAGGATAATACTTTAATCAACCTTTAAGGACTACTGCAACAACGAGGGAATAGATCACAACTTCTCTGCACCTAGAACACCCCAGCAAAATGGAGTAGTAGAAAGGAAGAACAGAGTCCTCATAGAAATGGCAAGAGCAATACTTAATGAAAAAAAAAATGTCATAAGTGTTCTGGGCAGATGCAATGAGTACCACATGCTATATTTCAAATCGAGCATATATTCGCAAGTCACTTGGAAAGATACCATATGAACTCTACAAAGGAAGAAAGCCAAATCTTGCTTTTCTACACATCTTTGGATGCAAGTGCTTCATTCACAACAACGGTAAAGAAAACATGGGTAAATTTGATTTAAAGTTTGATGAAGGTTTATTTCTAGGATATTCTAATAGAAGTAAAGCATATAGAGTTTTTAATAAAAGAACATGTACAGTTGAAGAATCCATTCATGTTGTGTTTGATGAACTTGACTCTCAGACAAAGCATTTTGATGAAGAAGAAATGGATTTGATAAAGAAAAACAAAACTATTTCAAAAAAGAATGATCTTGACACAAATGATTTTCAAAATATAGAAGATGTCGATGATCATGCTCAACCAAAAGCATGGAAACATATTAAGGATCATTCAATTGATCAAGTAATTGGAGATATTCACGAAGGTGTCAAAACCAGAAATAGAATTCTCAATGAGGTAACTTTTTCTGCTTTTATTTCTGATATTAAACCTTCTAATATAGAAGAAGCTTTATCTGACAATGATTGGGTGATTTCTATGCAAGAAGAATTAAATCAATTCTGAAGAAATCAAGTTTGGGATTTGGTTCCTTGACCTAAAGATCACTCAGTTATAGGAACCAAATGGGTTTTCAAAAACAAACTTGATGAATCAGCAATCATTGTGAGAAATAAAGTAAGATTGGCAGCCAAAGGCTATAATCAAGAAGAAGGTATTGATTATGAGGAAACATATGCTCCAGTGGCAAGATTGGAAGCAATACGAGTACTCTTAGCCTTTGCTTGCATTAAAGGTTTTAAACTTTATCACATGGATATGAAAAGTGCTTTTCTAAATGGTTATATTATGGAGGAAGTATATGTAGAACAACCTCCTGGTTTTGAAGATGAAATACAGCCTGATCATGTTTTCAAGCTTAAGAAAGCTTTATATGGTTTGAAACAAGCACCTAGAGCTTGGTATGAAAGACTAAGCAAGTTTCTTCTTGATCAAAAATTTGTCAGAGGAAAAGTGGATACAACTCTTTTCATCAAACATAACAAAGATGATATTCTAATTGTTTAAATTTATGTTGATGATATTATTGTTGGTGCTACTAATAAATCTATGTGTCAAGAATTTTCCAAGATTATGCAGGGAGAGTTTGAGATGTCTATGATGGGAGAATTAAATTTCTTTCTTGGACTTCAAATTAAGCAAAAGAAGAATGGGATATTTGTATCTCAAACAAAATATTTGAAAGAGTTGTTGAAGAAGTATGGATTGGACAATGGTAATGGAGCTGATACTCCAATGAGTTCTGCAACTTTTGTTGGATGCTGATGTAAAAGGTCCTAGTTACAACATCACTAAATATAGAGGAATGATTTGTTCATTACTCTATCTTACAGTAAGCAGGCCGGATATTCAATTCAGCATTGGAATGTGCGCAAGGTATCAATCTGCTCCTAAGGTATCACATGCAGAGACTATGAAAAGAATCTTCAAATACCTAGGAGACACTGCAGAACTTGGCTTATGGTATCCAAAAAGAGGAAACGATTATTTGATGGCCTATTCAGATTCAGATCATGGAGGATATAAAATTGACAGGAAAAGTACTAGTGGTCAATGTCAATAATTCCTTGGAGGCTCTCTAGTATCATGGTTCAGCAAGAAGCAGAACACAGTGTCATTATCCTCTACTGAAGCTGAATATAAAGCTGTAACAAGTTGTTGTTCTCAAGTACTATGGTTAAAGCAACAACTTCAGGTTTTGGGGATATACTTAAAAGAGATTCCAATTTATTGTGACAATACTATCACCATTAGCTTGGCCAAGAATCCTGTGCAATATTCAAGAACCAAACACATAGATATCTGACATCATTTCATTCGAGATCACGTGTAAAATAAGGATGTCAAAGTAGAGTTCATACCGACACATCTTCAACTCACTAACATATTCACAAAGCCAATAGCTAAAGATCAATTCTTATATATTCGAAGAGAATTAGGAATGGTTAATCCCAATCAGTTGTAAGTTTTTCTTGTTAATTATTATGTTTAATGAGTTTTTGATGATAACCATACTGACTTAGGCATCAGAGTATGTAGAAATTGTTTTTATAGGTCTGTTACTTGAGCACTAGAAGTGTCACTCGAGTGCTAAGCTCATTCTCACTTAAAGTCAGTGAACAATGCTCGAGTCTAGAACTATAGCATATACTCTACTTTAGGTAACGTAAAACAGGGATTAACAGAGTATTTAAGAACTCTTGAAACTCACTCAAGCATACCAAGAGTGACAGGCCTCACTTGAGTGAGGGAAGATCATCACTTGAGCATGGTATGAATGTACCTGAAGCGAAGCAAGAGAACTCGAGCAGAAGGAAGGAATTTATACAACTACTTATTCAAAGCATGGTTACTCAAATGATTTTGGAGGATTTGAGTACAAAGATGAAAAATATAATAAGATATATTAAATCAGGTACGGTTTTACAAGTTTTATCAAATTTATCTGAATATAACTCGAGCACAATATGATCACACTTGAGCACAGTATGAATAACACTCGAGCACTACGATTGTCACTCGAGTGTTGGAACTTATATCAATTACGTGATAGCTCAAACCATCACACTTCCTCCTCTCACTCGAAGCGTTGCGTCACTCAAAGGGCGTCTCTCTTCACCTCCGACTGTTACCCATCGATTAAACGTCTCATTTTGCTTCAAATCGCTGTTACAACTCCTCAATCTTCTTTATAAGGTGAGATTTATCCTCAAAGTTTCTCATTTCATTCCCTAACTCTCTAAAACTCTCTCACCCAGTCCTTAGTAATTCTATGATTCTTATTTTGCTTTTTAAATGGCTAAAACTAAGATTCATGTTGTTTCCCATTCACCTTCACCCACTCATTCAGCCGCTAGTGTTTCAGAGACTCTGGTGCCCACATCCTCATCTCCTATACTTTCTCTATCTTTTACTCCTACACTTCCTCCTAAACCTAAAACCAAAAAGAGAACTCCAGCCAACAAACCTCACCTTAAGCCTCAAATGACTAAGAAGGATCAACCTCCGCAAAAGAAACCGAAGGGAGTGGTTTTTAAAGAATTGATTGTGACTCAGTCTCAATCCAAAGAAGTCAAAGGAAGAGGAAAGAAGAAGGAAACAGAGCAACCACAACAATCTTCTTCCTCTGATGACTCCTTCAATATGCAACTCCAAGAAGCAATGGAGAAATCAAAGCTTGACGCATTGGTTGGCAAAATTGCCTCACAAGCTGGTGCCTCAAATTCAAACAAGTTGGCCAGTCCAATACTGCTGCTTCAGGGGTTCCTTCCATGTCACAGGCTCTAGAGGAAGAACAAGTCACAAATCCTCTAGAAGACTTTAATGTTAAGGAACTGAAGGCACTGAAATAGAAAGTATATGATTATGAGTTTGCAGATAGACAATTTTGTCCCGTAGTTTATGTTGACTTAGAATATCTGATGAAGAGCTATGGTTTGGATTTTCATCCTTTTCTTGGATTTTATGCTCCTTGGCTAAGTGTTCATATTCCTTATTCACCCTCTGTTGTGAAAACTTTCGATTCCAACATGAAATCCCACAACATAATGTCTAGGACCAGAGAATTGATAGGGGAAGCAGTATCTACCACTATTAGAGATCAATTTATTATGATATCTGCTTGTATCATTAATGATTTAATTGGATATGTTGCACCTCCTTCTGATCCACCCACTCTGTTAGCTAATGAAGTCTTCTGGCTTTTAAGACCAAATGAACCAATAGGCCTTCTCAACTTTAAGCCTATTGACATGCCTGATTCTAATCGTGCCCTTCACTATATATATTCTCATAGCATTGTCAATAAATTCAAAAATTATACCTATTTTGCTCAGAGAGATTACTACTTGCTAGCCTCCTTCCTAGCCGGTCAGTGAAGAAATGTGGGGGAGATTATCTTTAGTGAGATGAGAAGATTTCAATTTTCTTTATCGAAATCCGCCACCATACCTTATCCACAAATTGTGTCTCTCATTCTCAAGAAAAATAAAGTGTGGTATTTGGAGGGAACTGAGAGGGTAACCATTCTAAGGTTTGGCAAGACTCAATTGACACATATGAGTATCAATCTTCCTGTGAGTCAAACCAAGGCTACATCTCACATAGAAGCCACTCCATCGAGAGGTGATAAAGCTCAATCTTATGCTCAAGGTTTAATTCCACCTCCATCTTTCTTAAATGCATCATTTTCCACCCATATGATTGAAGTGATCAATCAAGCTGTGTCTGGTCTGAAAAAGGAATTAATGACTGAGTATGAGAAGTTGGTGAAGATGGTGGAGTTACAAGTCTTAAAGTTGGTGGACAAAGTGAATACCAACTTTGACTTGATGTTCAAGACTCAAGAAGATATGTCGAGAAGAATCACTGATATGGAGATCTTCTTGCGCACTCATTCTCAAACTACGTCTTCTGAGGTGCCACCTGAGACTACTCCTGTCATGATTTCACCTCCTCAAACACAGATTCATGTTCTTTTCATCAATCTGGATTCCAATGCTGATGTCACTTATGATCGGTCGCCTTCACCACTACCTACAGCTTATGTTCCTCAGCCATAATCTCCACACTTTGAGCCGGAGCCAGTAGACCCTTCCACTGCCATGTTGCTCTTTACCCCACCATCCAATCTTACTTTTCCTCAGCCCCCTTCTGATACTGACAAAATGGGGGAGAAGGATTTGTGATGGTTTCTGAGCTAATATAGTCTGATATAGGGTGTATTCGGTAGTTTTTCTGTATTGGGGTAGGATTACTGTTATTTTCTGTTCTACTTTTGCTGACATGGTTGTATACAGGGTTTTTATGGGTAGATGTTGATTCAAGCTTAATATTGTACTTTTCAAGTTTACTAATGATAATTCTCAAGATTGTTAAGTTTTCTGTTAAGTTTTAACGATTTCTGTGATACTATGACTTATCTTGGTCTTTAAGTGTCCATTGGAAGTATTGCAGGAAACATATGAGGATAAGCGCAAAAATTTGAAAATGAGTCTAAATATTTGTGAGATATGCATTTGGAAATGTTGATAATGTTTTTCACAATTTTCATTCTAATCAAGATTTTTCTTAAAATTTATCACAATGGTTTTGTCATCATCAAAAAGGGGAAGAATGTTAGATTCCAAGTTTTGATGATAACAAAAGGTAATTGTGTGCAAAGTATGTTTTTACAAGTCTAGACAATGATGCAAAGTTACCAAATGCATACGGCAAAGTTTAGAGATGTCTGCTATCATTTTTGCTAATGCACTCAAGTAACAGAGTTAACACTCGAGCATCAACCTCTTTTGCACTCGAGCAATGCAAGTGTTGGACAGAAAGTGTATGACAGAGAGCAATTGCTGTCAATTTTATTGATGCACTCGAGCACTATAACTAACACTAGAGCATGAAGCAGTTTTGCACTCGAGCATATGAAAGTGTTGGACAAAAAGTGTTTGACAGAGACCAAAGTCAGAAACAAGATATCAACACTTAACTCGAGCATAGTTTCTGTACTTGAGTGATGCTCTTATCTACACTCGAGTCCTAGGCAGTGAGGGACTGCGAGTGTTTAGCCGAGAGTCATGCAGAACAGAAAAGCAAAAGTATGCCCGAGTGAGAGTTCATGTACCCGAGTGATACATCAGTACCCGTAAGTGAGAAATCCAACTCTCTCAACTTTAATGCAAGTGTTGAAGACAAAGAGTATATTATAGAAGAATATTTTTCTCACTTGAGTAAGAGTATGTATGCTAGAGTGAGGGCCCATATCACCTGCGAGTGCAAAATCACACTCTTGATAAAACAGGGTGCGAGTGTTGTCCAGAGATGTGGCTCATAGTCTAAAATGAAGCAGCACTCAAGTGAGACATCACAGTGCTCGAGTGATAGTCTCCCAGAAGCCAAACATACCAGTCTTACAGCGTTCAATTCGAATATGGTTTAATAATATTTGTTCATTTTATTTTCACTTATTATTATTATATAACATCATTTAACATGTATTATGAGTGTGATACAGGAGTTTGAGCATTTGAATTAGAAAGACATAGAGGAAGTCAAATAACGACAGACAACATCATTATGACCATCCAAGCACGTACCTACCGCATTCAAATATTTGAAATGTACGCATGCCGTTCCACAGTAACATGCCCCATTCCACAATATAATTATTCAAATGGGCAAAAACAAATGTTTATAAATACAGAGCTCCAGAGACTATCAAATACAATGAAGTGCAAGAATTCACATAAGCAAATTCACGAGTCTCTGTTATTCACATTTCCTCTATATTCATATCGTTCTTTAGTGTTTATCATATTTGCTCTATAAGAGAGTCTATATACACTTCAAATTCTATTTTCATTTGATCTTAAGGTACTGGGACTTTGAGAGGGGAGATTTCCTTACGAGAAAAGCAGTGAGAGAATTCCTAGTAGGACTTTATGATCATAAGACTTACAAGATACAAGCAGTAGAGAACGTTGCTGCTCGTAAGACTTAAAGTAGTGTAAAATGGAGAGAACGTTGCTGCTCATAAGACTTGTATATGTAAGCAAGAGAGAAAGGTCATAGGTTTGTTTATTTGCATGTAAGACTTGTCGTAAGGGGGAGAGAAATTTCTAGTATTTCTACTCATAGTCCTTTCAGGGAAGATTGTTGTCTTGCAGCGTTCTGAAAGCCCACTGAATCTTGGAAGAATAGTGAAAATCTCAATAGGTCTTGATGTAACCCCCTGCCGTAATTATATCCGAAATATGCAATTAAAGTGAAATAGAGACCAATAAGAAACATAACTACATTTTACCAACCCATCTACCAGACGGGGTTTTCACAATTACCTTTCGAAATCATTTATAAACTTGGTCTCATAATCACTTTTCGAATACAATTACTACGCGGAATATCACATTCATAATAAATCAGAGTACACAAAAATAATCCCGGTAATCCCGGTTTCCATATATTAACTCAAGCTTTATAGGGCACATTCGCCCATACAAGCCCTCATATGGGGATTACACAAATCTTTCTCATACATATACAAATATCCAACAACTCATTTCAAATACATAACCAAATATACTCATCCATATGTACACATCCAAATACAAATATCCCATCTGGGATGATAACCAACCACCAGAATGACAACCCAAAGGAAGTCCTCTTCGCCCTTGGCTGCTTACTCCATCATCGATCTACTACCCTGTCTGGAAGGTCAGTAGGGGAGGGTGAGATTCTAGAGAATCTCAGTAGGATAACAATATCAATATGCATGTATGATAGATGTTTAATGCATGACATGCTTGCACCACACAACTCATGATAACACAATGACAATTTGCAAGCTCAATGCTTCGAACAATATACCTATGGCCATAGCATAAATTGAAACATAGCTTCAAGTTACACATAATTATGCAAAGCTAAGACATGCACCAACACACTAACACATATATCAAATACAAGCAGAAGAGATATTTTCCCTACACTCTTTCCACGTATGCTCTAGCTCCGCTTACTCGCGATCAGAACGAATACCAAACCACGTCCAGGGAAAACATCAACCCTATAATCAAAGCAAGGACATAGGGTTATTCTCTATTCCAAAACCTTACTTCCATATCACTTAATGTTGGTTACCATTTAACACCTTTAGGTGGCTAAAATAAGCTCAACGAAAGCTTAAAGGATTGGGACGTACTAGGTTAGAAATCACCTTTCAAAATCTCAAAATGCTGAAAATGGGGGTTGGCTGCAGCCAGAACACGCACAGAAGGTTTTTGGCTACAGCCAAGAATTTCTGGCTGCGGCCAAAACGCTCACAGAAACTTTTGCGCTGCAGCCAGGATTTTCTGCTGCAGCCAAGGCAACTTCAAAACTTCATAACTAATTCCAAAAAAATCGAAATGAGGTGATCCCAAAGCCAAATGAAAGCTATTCACGTCCTCTACACAGTAAAAATATTGTACAATACTGGAAATCACCACATAAATACAGAATTTCCCAAAACTCAAGACTGTCCCAAAACAGTGTTCATTTTCGACCTCAAACTTTGGACAGCTATAACGCACAGAAGACAAAACGAAATGGCACATATTATATGTCCATTTTGAAGCTTAAGATGTGAAATTCAAGATTGGAAAGTTTCAGAATTTTATAACATCATTTGCCCATTCAAAACGGCAACACAAACAGACTGCCCAGAACAGCAATTCAAAAGACAGAATTCCAGATTTTGACAATTGCTTCCAATGGTTCCCATTTTCATACCAAACCTCATTCCCACATAAATTTGCACAAGGAATCCATTGGAAATACCAAATCAACCAAATTCACATTATATTGACATGTTTCACAATGAATTGCAACATGTCACACAATTCACAATACCAACTCTACATTACAATCTCTTTCCATTTCAAATTCAAAACCAATTTCAATGATGCCAAAACATAATATGACACCATTTTCATCATCAAACACAATCCAATTCATCCAATCAAAAATCACATGAAAATCAGGGCAAAATTCGAAATTCACAAAGCTCAACCAAAACTCACAAAACTTAGATCAAAAGGCTTCAAATACACACCTCTTCCTCTTTCCCAAACCAATTCTTTGATTCTCCATCTTTCCAAATTTCCTCAAGCCACAAAACACCACCAATCAAGAATCTAAAACCATAGAGATGAAGCTCTCATCACTATGAACAACATTATAGAAAGGTGTTTTAGCAATAGAGGACAAGAAACAAGGCAAATCTTACCTTTTTCTTTTCTCTTTCCACCTTGAAGCATGGCGCCATGGAGAACAAGAGAGAGAGATGAGATGATGAAATGAAGATGATGAAGAGAGAATCAGTTTTTTGGGAGTCAAAACCGTCCACATAAAGAGAGGAAAGAGGGAAAATGAGTTGAAATCCTTGACCAAATCCAAGGGCTCAAATTGTGACACTTGTCACACCCTTAATCCATCTCTATGAGTTCACATGAACCCACACACATGGGATTCCACCCATTGATCTTGAAGTTACCAATGAGTTTCCTCTTCGGTAACTGACCAATTGGTCGGTAACTTTACCATTTTGCCCCTGATTATGGTAATTCCTCTTGAATCACCTTCAAATACCTTTTCTCATTCATTTTCTTTCACAATGCACCCTCCCCTCTATTTTAAGTCAATTTAGAGGTTAATCCATAATTGAACTTAAATACAGGGTTTCGGCGCTGCTCACAACACATACGAATCACATTGGGTGCCAACTCACACCATAATCTCCAAAAGGGTTCATTCATCACTATTGACATCCACTTTTGGAGTCATTAACCCTTAATCACAATTTGGGATCTTGCTAAACCGAGGCTTAGCAATCCACTAATCTCAGGCTTATTCTCTAGCCTCAAGTCTCAAAATTTGGGGTATTACACTTGATCTTTGAGAACTGGACGTAGGCCTGGGTTTTAGACCGAACCAGTACAACTCTTTGTGTGCTTATCTTCTTAACTTTATTCTATCTACAGCTATTGCTATATCACCACATCAACAAAAAAATTTATCACATCACCCAATTCACCCCCCTCTTGGGTGAAGCTTGCCTCTTTCAGTGCCTACCTTGAACATATTCAAGATACATTTTTATGCCTAATGTCTTGAATATAGGCATTTTTTTTAAATTGGGAAGCTATGGTTGTTTGAAAAAAAAGTGCCGTAGTTGTCCCACTGTATGGTGCTTGTATTAAAGCACTATACAAAGTTCTATTTAATTTCCACAACTCATTGCTTTTGTTTTCATTTTCATATTTATCTTTCCGTGTTCCCTCTAGCTCCCTCATTTTTCAGAACTCCGTTGCAGTACAAAGCTTCCTCTCCCATGTGTTTTTTTCCTTATCCTTGCCTCCTTCAAAAGCTCCCTAGCGTGGAAGTGTTTTTTTTTTCAACATTTAGTTCACATTTTTTTAGTTAAAATCTGTTATGAATCTTATATGTGTGCTCATTTTTTTTTAGGTATTTATTTGAAGTGTCAACTTTATCTTCTTGAACTTTCTATACATTGTAAGTTTTTAAATTTTTGACCTTACAAATATAACAATACTTAGTTTAATCCTCTGTAGAAGTAACGTATATGGCTCAAGTTTAAGCAACTTAAATACTAGAGTTCTTTTATGCTTGATACATGAAGATGCAATATTGCAAATGATATGTGCTATGTTATTTCATTTTGCTGTAGATTGTATTGTAAATTACTATGGATTTTGGATTGTAAATAGAGGTTTCCATCAGGAAAATAAAATAATTATGAAAAGTTATTTAAAAAAAAGACTTCCTATTACGCTTCTTCAGAGAAGTCCCATTGGAATTTAAAAAAAAAGACTTCCTATGACACTTCTCTAAGAAAGTTGTGGCACTTCCAGGGAAGTGCCACCTTCCTATAGCACTTCCTCATGAAAGCAGCATAGCTTTATATTTTTCTAAAAAATTAAATAATCAAGCTATAGTGCTTTTACATATTCAAGAAGTGTTGTAGCTTGTTTTAATAGTGATGGAAGCTATGATGCTTTTCAAACGTCATAGCATTTTTAAATTAATCACCACAACTTGTATCTTTTTGTAGTAGTGTAAATTCATGTTTTTTATCAAACTTCTGATATGAGACTCGCATGTGGTAAAATCTCTCTAATTGGTAACAGTTTTTGGCAGAAAAACTTGTTGAATCATGATCTAAAAATTCTAAAATGAAGTTCCACCTTATCTACTTGTAGCTTCCTCCGCTAGTTTCTTCCACTCAAGTGCCTTCTTCTTCATCTATTTACCTTTTTCTCGCTCCATTAACTCTCTCACAAGCCTCTCAACTCATTTCTTCACATCACTCTCTATCTCCAACCCAATTCCCTATTCTGTACACGCAAAGCTGTAATTCGTTTGTTGCTCTGCAAAGAACATCTAACAAATCTTGGCCACATCTCCACAAATACTCTCAATCGTCGAGCTCCACCCATAATGCATCAAGAACCCTCTCACTGAAGGATGAGCCAAAACCTGTTCTTGTGGACACCAACTTGATAATAACCCTCTGTTCTTCGTCTCCTCAATAAACTTCGGCGGAAGAACATCACCGGTAACCACATCGAGTCAGATCACCCGCTGGCTTTCTTAGCTCTCTCACATTCGTCGAGGATGAAGTCTAGCATGAACTCTTCTAGATGTGTTGTTCTTGAGAAGCTTGGCATGTCTCTTAGCCTGATTGGGTTGATTCCCAGAATCCAATCGATCACAGTGTTGTCCAAATATCTATTTGTTAAATCGCTTGGATCTACATGCCAAAAAACATGAATGACTTAATTTAATAATTATATGAAGGTTTTGGGTGTAACCAACTTAGTATTTTTTGATTGGACACACAAATTTGGATAACAAGTTGGATTCTGATTATTACACACGGCAGAAGCACAGAAGGGAGAGAAAACAGAGGGTTCGGAGAGGACAGGATCTGCATGCCAGAAAACAAGAATAACTTAATTTACTCCTTCCGGTTCTAATTGTAAGATAAAATTGATTATTTTAGAAATTAAGGAAGTTAAGTAAATTACTTTAGAGTATTTATATTTTTATTCTTTTCTTCAAATTAATTAGTTTGAATAATAAATTCATATATAATCTAAGGATACATAACATATAATATGATTAAGTAACTTATTTAGCTTCCTTAATTTCTCTAAAAAAATTAACTTTATCTTATAATTAGAACAAGAGATAGATAGTAATAATTATGTGGAGGTCTTGGGTGTAACCAACTTAATATTTTTTGATTGGCCACATGAATCTGAATTACAAACTGGATTCTAATTATTACACACAGCATAGGCCCAGATGGGAGAGAAAATAGAGGGTTCAAAGAGGGCAAAAGCCAAATGTCATTGGATAATATAAATAGAAAAATTTGATGAAAAATTCCATTTTAAAAATTTTATTGCACTTGAATTCAAATATCAATATTTTTTAAGGTAGAAAATTGTAAAGTCGGGAGTTCAGGTCGAGTCCGTCGGGTCGGCCGATTTAGGCCCGAGTCCTTTAAGAGCCAGGCTTATGATTTAGAGGCTAAAATAGGAAGCATGCCTAAAAGGGCTGGCCCTATAGGGACATAGGCCCTGGAGGGCTGGCCTTTTTAAGCCCGTTTAATATTTTTTAAAAAATAAATTAATATATATAATATCATTATATCAAATTATCAATATGAGAGACACCTAAGTACCTAATAAAGTACTAATAACAGGTAAACACTTATTAAATGGTTTGGTTTATTTTATTTTCATTAATGGTTTATTCATTTAAACTTTAAAAAAGAGGCTAATTTGGACTTTAGATGATTATTTTAACTAAAATTTTATGAGTTGTCCAAATATCCATTTGTTAAATCACTTGGATCTGTATGCCAAAAAACAAGAATGACTTAATTTAATAATTATGTGAAGGTTTTGGGTGTAACCAACTTAGTATTTTTTGATTGGCCACACGAAGCTGGATCACAAGTTGGATTCTGATTATTACACCCGGCAGAAGCACATAAGAGAGAGAAAACAGAGGGTTCGGAGAGGACAGGATCTGCATGCCAGAAAACAAGAATGACTTAATTTACTTCTTCCGGTTCTAATTGTAAGATAAAATTGATTTTTTTTAGAAATTAAGGAAGTTAAGTAAATTACTTTAGAGTATTTTTATTTTTATTCTTTTCTTCAAATTAATTAATTTGACTAATAAATTAATATATAATCTAAAGATACATAACATATGATATGATTAAGTAACTTATTTAGCTTCCCTAATTTCTCCAAAAAAATCAACTTTATCTTATAATTAGAACCGGAGATAGATAGTAATAATTATGTGGAGGTCTTGGGTGTAACCGACTTAATATTTTTTGATCGGCCACACGAATTTGAATTACAAACTGGATTCTGATTATTACACACAGCATAGGCCCAGATGGGAGAGAAAATACAAGATTCAAAAAGGACAGTAGCCAAATGTTATTGGATAAAATAAATAGAAAAGTTAGATAAAAATTTCCATTTTGAAAATTTTATTGGACCCGAATTCGAATATCAATATTTTTTAAGCTAGAAAATTGTAAAGACAGGAATTCGGGCCGAGCCCGTCAGGTTGGCCCGTTTAGGCTCGAGCCCTTCAAGAGCCGGGTTTATGATTTAGAGGCTAAAACAGGAAGCAATCCTAAAAGGCCTGACCCTAGCCGGCCCTGCAACCCTGTAGGGCCTGCCATTTTAGACCCGTTTAATATTTTTTAAAAATAAATTAATATATATAATATCATTAAATTAAATTATCAATATGTGAGACACCTAAGTACCTAATAAAGTACTAATAACAGGTAAACACTTATTAAATGGTTTGATTTATTTATTTTTCAATGGTTTATTCATTTAGACTTTAAAAAAGAGGCTAATTTGGACTTTAGATGATTATTTTAACTAAAAATTTATGAGTTTTAAAAATAATGTATCTCAATTTAAGGTAAAATAATAAATAATTTGAAAATTTTGAAAAATATTTTTTTTGATTAAAATAAGTTCAAGCCCGTTTAGGCCCAAGCCCGTGAAGGGCCAACCCTGTAGGGCCGCATCTTTAAAAATTGGGGGTTTTTAAGAAGCAGGACTAAATGGGCCAGCCCGTTTAGGCCCGAGCCCGTGAAGGGTTGGCCCGTATTCACGGCTCTAGAAAATTGTGGAGAGTATTGATATTAGTTGGGCATAAAAATACATCAAGTACTTCTAATCAATACAATATTTAAAATAGGGGTCTTTTTCACCTATATTTTTGAAAAGAAAAAAATTAAACCGGCCCTCTCAACCTCCTCATATCAGTAAATCATATCTTACCGATTTAACTCCTTTTTTTGAAAAAAAATGGAGTAATAGCATCAAATGACTTATAAATTATAAAACCTCCTATCCTTGCCTATTTTTAATATAAAGGTCTCATTTATAGTGCAATTTTACACTATAAACAAAATCTTATTCCAAGAACAGGCAGAGGTGGTATTTATTAATATTTACATGCTGGTGTTTTAATCCACTAAGGATGAACTAGATACAATCCATTATATACCTAATCTCATCTAAGTACATATTTCAAAATGGACTTGGTTTCGGTGTTTAACTCTCTTAACTCATCAGATCTGGACGGCTTATATCTAATTTTGAACGGTCTAGATTTGAGTTTTTTTAAAATGATGATTTTTTAAATATAAAAAATATATTTTCAAAGAATAGTAGTTTAGAAATTATCTTCTTTTTTTTAGATTCTATATCCATTAAAATAATTTTTATTAAAAAATATAGACTTTTAAAAACTCAGATCTAGACCATCCAAATCAAATCTAACGGTCCTTATCTAATGAGTTGGGAGAGCTAAGTACAATGCATAGCACCAAAACCAAGTCCATTGAAAACACATTGAAATGAATTAAGACATGATCTCGACCAAAATAACATGAAAGTAAGTTGTATTAACATAGCCGCAGAGAAAGCCACAAGCATGGATAATGTGTCAAGCAAGGAAGTTACACTACTACAGAAGGGACTTTTAACGATCATTTTTTTACCCTTTAGACAACTGTTTTTGGGGGGGACGTCTATGTGAGTGTCATTGGAAAGTTGAGAAAAGACGACTGTTTTTAAACAATCATAGTATCAGAGATATAACGACTGTTATAGAAATAATAGTCGTTGTGTCTCTGAGACACAACGATTGTTATTTCTATAACAGTTGTTGTATCACAGCTGTTTGTTTTTTTTAATGTTTTACTCATTACAACCAGCAATTCCATTGGAAAAGCACCAACCCAGACAATTACATTTTGAATCTTCAAAGTGGGCAATTAATTGGTAGGGTACACAGGAATGAATAACCCTTTTCATCATCTCCTTTTATCATCTACAACCTCAAGACTAATAGTGCAACCTTAAGACTAATAGTGATTGATGATCAAAGGCTCCTGAAACCTCAATGCTAGATGAACCTATACTAACGAGTTCTCTAACTTGTAATTTCTATCTTTAAAAGAAAAAATTAGATCCACGAACCATTCTCTTATGATTAACTCTTTAGCTTCCCCTATCACTTTATGGAAGGGAAAATCACATGTTAAATTTTCTATCATGACATATAGCACATATATCATCATAATATCATTTCAATGTGCAAACTTCAACTTTCAATGTAAAATCATGACAATCATATGGCGAAAGAGATGATGATGTGCTTCTATGAAATCTCTATGCTTCGTCATCATTTCCCAAAGTGCTCTCTATAAAGCATAATGCCTTAACAAATTTAAAGGACTCAAATAAGAAACTAGGAAAAGTATTCGAATATGCAAACTTATATAGAACTATACAAAACCGCTGTAATATGTAAAAACCCTCTACACATCATCACCCCTCTATATGTTGAAGAAGATGTCCTAAAAAAATGTCTCAGATCAAATTAATGTCTTCAATTGTGTAGGGATCTTGATTACCAAAAATCTGTGCGTAAAATGGAGAATATGTTAACATAAATCAATAATTTGAATGAAATAACTAACAATTCAATTACATGAAAAGAAATGAAATTCAGTTGAGAATCAAGAAATGATCACCTGCTCAAAATTTATAGCAAGGCCACTGAAAATGATGTTATACCTATATAGTATAGCATAGAAGCAGCACACAGTTTTCCCTGCTTGCCGTTGACACTATACATCAAAAGCAAACGGTAAAAAAGAATAAAGGCCTATGTAAAGCAATAGTCAATCAAAGAACTTGAATGTAAAGAACTTATGTTTGGCTGGAACCGCTTTGTCAGACCACCTTTACCTTCACGCTTCCCACCCATTATATAATATGTCTTTAGTGCACTGTATTAATTAAAATGATAAACAGAAGACATTAAAACAATTTAGTAAAATAAAAAATCAATGACTGACAAATAAATTTACTTACATGTTAAAAATGCTTTTGATATTTGCGTCGAGCTTATGACCCAATAAGTCAAACCAAAAGATGATGTTGATCGAGGGACAAGGAACACAAAGACTACAATGATGACTATAACACATGCATATATAGATTAAAATGAGGTTAGATAACATGATACTGTTTAGCAAAGTGAATGTGTATAAATATATCAAATAAAGTTACTTGCCTTTCAACAATTGGTGCTAGATAACAAAGTAGCTGAGTTTGGCCTACATAGCTCATCCAATCTTCCAACCTTTGGTTATTACGCCGTGACATATTGCCAGGACATAAGAAGCCATATGTAGTGCTGAGCTCTAGTTCGACACACAATTTGTGGAAGCAGCTCCCACATAAATGAAATGACAAATGACTTATTAAATGTAGAAACCTAAAACTCCTAAATATCAGTGCATTAATTAAAGTTAAAAATTAGAACTAAACTAACATGATTGCAAATGTGACCCATCCAATGTATATCTCCTCCAAAGTTGGAACTCTCTAATATCTTTGTTATCAAGTCCATAATTATACGGGATCCTACGAACCACAATCCTACAAGGCATCTGCAAGTCGACCTTGTTAATGTCTTGATGAATATTTTGTAGTTGTGTTAATAAGGGAAATATTGTCGCATCATCTTGTTCCTGGTAACACACAAAATAAAGATTATAAGTAGAATGTCAAGGATCAAGTAACAGTAAGGTGTTTCCTACCATTGGAGGGACTGGCATAGTTTGAACAAGATATCTAGGCCATAAGATGAAAGATCCTGCTACCTAACCTAGTGTGGCAACCTCACCATCAGGAAACAGGACATATACACCTTCCTCCCCCAGTCGAACACTTGTGACATTGACCTCACATTGATCGTCCCAGATTTGGTTATTATGGTGGGTGTTGGCATGCGTGTATACAACAACATCAGTAATAGCACATGGGTACGGGACTTCCAAATACAGAGTGCAAGGTTCTCTAGGCTCCAGTAAAGGACTAGGGTCGCCATGTCCAACCTCTGGCGGATTATAACTACCATTAGTGCTTTGAAAGGCTAGGGATTCATGAGTAAGAGAAATAAAATAATTAATAAAAATAATGTAAGGAAAAACTCAATATTATATTAAATGAAATTATTTACAAACCTCAGATCTAGGCTCCATGTTACACATCCCACCTTGCATATGAGACAACACCATCATACTCATCTCACTACGTAGCTCACTCAACAACTATTCTTTAAGCTCGTCTCGAAGTGATTGACACATTTGTTAGAACCGACTGACACCTAAGAGGGAGTGAATTGAGTGTAAGATAAAAAACTTAAGAACTTTGAAAAAAAATTTGCATCTTAATGGAAGCAATAAATATGAAAGTAATAAATCATAAATCAACAGTTAATACATGCTGGAAATATAAGAGTTTAAGGAAGAGAGAATACAAACTGTGATTTATCCTAGTTCGGTCCAATCTGCGATGGCCTACGTGTAATATCCTGAATTGTAATTAAGTGCTAATCACTTCAAAAGTAATGTAATTATTAATGAATGAACACTTTTGAAGAATATGGGGTGTATTGTAATGTGAAATGTGTTTGATGATGGTTTAGTATATGTTGTGATAATCAGGGGCAAAATGGTAAATTTACCAACCAGTTTGTCAGTTACCGAAGAGGAGACTCACTGGTAACTTAAGATCAATGGTTAGGATTAATTCTTAAATGATTGGAGGGGCGGAATCTAGTATAGAGGTGTTTATATGAACTTATGGAAGGAGGATTAGGATTATGGCATATGGCAAGTTGTGAACCGTTGGATGAGGTGAAAGATTTAAAGTTCAATTTTCTCTTCCCTCTATCCCTTCAAGTCGATGAGAAGCATGGAAAAAGGGGAAAAATCCATCATCATCATTCTCATCTCATCTCTCTCCTTACCTCTTTTTCCAGCGATCTCAAGGAAGAAAGAGAAAGAAGAAAACTTAAGGTAAGTGCTCCAAATGATTTTAAATGCTCAAATACTCTTCATTAATGTTGTTCAAGAGGTTGAGAGCTCTGTTTTTGTGGTTTTATAATCTTGAAAGGTGCAGTTTTAGTGCTTGAACAAATTTGAAAGTGGAAGAATCAAGAATTCGATCTTGGCAAGTTGAAGAGGTGAGTATTTGATGCATTTTGGTATAATTGTTTTAGTCATTGATTTGGTTTTGAGATTTTGGATTTTTGCCTTGATTTCATAAGACTTTGGAATAAATGAATTGGGTGTTGAGTTAGGTAGGAAATGGTTTAAGATTGTGCCCTTGTGCCATTAGAGTTGGATAGGAATTGAATTAGGTAATTTGGTAATCTTAGTAGTTGTGAAGAAATTTGAACCAAAACTGAATGTACATGGATAGGGTGTGATTTTGATTGTTTTGAGGTTACCAATAGGTTCCTTATGATAAATTAGATGGGAAGGAGATTTGGTAGAAGTTTTGGAACTATTGGAGGCAAATTGGGTAATTCTGGAAAGCTATATCAGTTGTTATGATTTGGTTTCTGATAAGCCTCACTCGAGTGAGGGAGTGTAAACCCCTCACCGTAATTATATTCGGGTTATGAAATTTAAGTGAAATAGAGACAAATGAGACAAAATCATCATTTATAATCCCTCATCTTCAAGATGGGGTGTCCAGAAAAGCAGTTCAAAAATATAATTAATCTGGTCTCACATTCACATTCAAATATAATTACCAGTGTAGTTATATCACATTCATAAATATCAGAGTACCCGACTAAAATCCCAGCAACCCCGAGTTACCTGTATATATAAAGTAGGTGTAAAGTTTCTCAACGTAAGGGATTACATATCCAAAATACTATTTACATCCCAAAATTATATAAAATAATTCCAAACTAAAATAGATAACCAACAGTCCAAAATGCAAAACATCTCTACAAGGTCCTAATTGCTCCTGGTTGCCCGCTTCTCCTTAGAGCCACTTGCCTTGTCGATAGTTAGTCAAAGGAAAGAATGAGATTCAAAAGAATCCCAGTAGTAACATATCACTCATACAATGTTTAAACACATAGCATGTAAGATCATGTTCAACAGCAACACAATGATTCATGGCTCATGCCACAAACGACAACACTCACAGCTGTAATCACAATGTGATAGCTTTTGCTGCAATCTCCATGCCCGCTTTCGTGGTAAACACTATGTCAGCTTTCACTGTAATCACTATGCCCTCTTTCACGGTAAATACTATGTAGCAGTATCACAAGGCACAAAGCATCACAAAGCAGTAGCAGCAACACAATGCATGATAAACATACACATAATGATTTACACACAGTATAAGAGAAAGAGTCACTACCTTGTTCTTTCCTGACATTCCTCGGCACAGTGGGCTCACGAGTCTGGCAAATATCAAATCCTATAACCAAATTAGGGACAACCGATCAATCTCTTTTCCAAATACTTATTCCCATAATACTCTAAGTTGGTTATCATTCAAACTTTTAGGTGGTTATTAGAGGCCTATGAATATGCCAAAAGGGTTGGGAGAAACTACCCTAAAGACCCTTTTTCGAAAGCAAAACACTAATTTTTGGCTGACTCACTCGAGTGATGAAAGACTTGCCCTTGAGTGAGAATGGCTCTCACTCGTGAGTGTTTGACAGTGAGCAAGAACCATGGTCAGAAAGTGCTCACGACACTCGAGCATAAGGTTTTGCACTAAGTGATGACTCCAAATTCACTCGAGTCCCTAAAAGTGCAACACAGGAAGTGACAACCCAAGAGCAATAAGAAACTTTGGAACTGGAAGTGCACTCGAGCACAACCCTTGGCACTCAGGTGATAAGACTATACTTGTGAGTATCAAAACATACTCTTGAAAATTGGTCTATGAGTACATACCCAAGACGCAGCCCTATAACATGAACTCATACCTTCACTCAAGTGAACCCATGCTCACTCGAGTGATCATCAATATCACTCGCAGGTTAAGAAGGGCACTCTTTCTTTTTATCAGAAACCAGGTAAAATATAGAAGGAAAAAGGGAAATTATACTGCAGCACTCGAATGAGACCCACCTCACTCGAGTGATGCTTATCAGATTGCCAGATCACAGCAACTGACAGAAATTCCCAGATTTATTAAAACTGATCCCAATGGTTACCAAACTCAACACAAAGCACGTTCCCAAACTCAACACAAAGCTCATTCCCACTTAAAATTTCATAAGGAACCCATTGGTAACCTAAAAACACTCAAAAACCCATCCTAACCACAATCTTACTCTTAGGTCTCCATAACACACACAATACCCAATTTCATTCAACTCACTTCCAAAATCCAAAACCATATCCAACACTCAAATAACTTTATAATAAACCAGTTCTAACATCATTCACCATGTAATTCATTCATTCAAAAATTGGCATAAAACCAGGGCAAATTCCAGAATTTACAAAACTTAACCAAAAATCACAATAAATATACCAAAATTATCCAAATGCTCACCTCTTCAATTTGCTAAAGCCAAACCCATTGTTCATAGTGTTAAGAGCTTCATCTTGGTGGTTTTAGAATTTTGAAAGGTGGCAGTTTAGGTGTTGGAGTAAATTCTTTCTATTTCCTTCTTGAAATCGCCGGAAATTGAGGTGAGGAGAGAGAAATGATAAGAAAGGATGAAGATGATGAGTCTGCAGAATTTTCCCTTGGCCCATACTCCAAACCGAATAGGAGAGAAAAGTAAGTGGTTGACAATAAGCATGATCCTCTGTGCAAGGCAGACCAGTGAAACTTTGAGTAGTATACCCATGACGAATTTCCTGAGGTATTTCTGGATGACCTCAGTGTGTTGCCTCCTGAAAGGGAAGTTCAATTCCTAATAGAGATTATGCCTGGAGCTGGTTCAATATCTAAAGCCCCATATCGTATGGCCCCAAATGAAATGGCAGAGTTAAAGAAACAAATAGAATATTTGCTCAAGAAAGGGTTTATTAGACCCAATGTGTCGCCTTAGGGAGCTCCAGTGTTATATGTGAAAAAGAAAGACGTGAGTCTTCATTTGCGTATCGACAATAGAGAGTTAAATGAGATTTCCATCAAGAACAAGTACCCTCTTCCCAAAATCGATGATCTTTTGGATCAACTATCCGTTTCATGTATGTTTGCAAAGATTGACCTAAGGTCGGGGTATCATCAGCTGTGAGTGAAAGTAGAAAATGTTCCGAAGACTGCTTTTCGGACCAGGTACGGTCACTATGAGTTTTTGGTGATGCCATTTAGGCTAACCAATGCACCTGTAGTATTCATGGACTATATGAACCGTGTCTTTCGATAATATCTGGATCAGTTTGTTGTTGTGTTTATTGATGACATCTTGATTTATTCTAAGAGTACAGAAGAACATGAGCATCACTTGAGAATTATGTTGAATATATTGTGTGAGAAGTAGCTCTATGCCAAACTGAGTAAATACGAGTTTTGGCTTTTAGAAGTGAAATTCTTAGGCCATGTTATCTCGTAAGAAAGGGTCTCTATGGATCCAGTAAAGTGGAAGCAGTACTGGACTGGAAGAGGCCAGAAACTGTTATTGAGATACATAGTTTGCTAGGTCTTGCTGGTTACTAATGGAGATTTATCCAAAATTTTTCACGTATTGCTTTGCCGATGACCAAGCTGACGAGGAAGGATCAACCATTTGTGTGGGATGAGAATGTGAAAATTGCTTTATGGAGTTGAAAAAGATATTAAATACGGAACCTGTGTTGATTATACCTGATCCCAGCTTGACTTATGGTGCATAAAGTTATACGAGTAAGCAGGGATTAGGGTGTGTCCTTATGCAGCAGGGATGTGTGGTGGCCTATCCCTCTCGACAGCTCAAACCTCATGAAATAAACTACCCCACCCATGATCTGGAGCTTGCGGCTATTGTTTTTGCTTTGAAAATTTGGAGGCATTATTTGTATGGTGTGACGATAGAACTATACTACGACCACAAGAGTCTCAAATATTTGTATGATCAGAAAGAATTATATATGAGATAGTGTCGCTGGATGGAGTTGCTTAAGGACTACAACCTGAAAATTAAATATCATCCGGGTAAGGCAAATATAGTCACAGATGCTCTTAGTCGAAAGACAGTGCTTGTGGCAGCGATGATGATATAGGAAGGGAAGATGATTGCTGTTTTCCAAGATTGTAATTTTTCCAACCAAATCATCTATGCCAACTATACTGCTTCCCAAGGGGAAAGTGACTTGAGAACTGAGATTGAAGAAGTCTAAAGGCAAGATGGCTGGATTCAACGTAACTTGGTTAGAATTGAACGGGGAGAAGCTCCGGGCTATGATCTGTCACCTAGTGAACTGGTTCTCTACCAGAAGAGAACATGTGTTCCACTTAAGGCAGATTTGAGACAAAAGATCCTAGATGAGGCATACAAGAGCCGGTACACCCTCCACCCTGGTATGACTAAAATGTATCATAATATGAAATCTATGTATTGGTGGCCAAGACTAAAGAGTGATGTGATGAAATACGTTGCGAGGTGCCTTACATGCCAGAAAATAAAGATGGAGCACCAAAGACTACTGGGGTTGCTACAGAGCCCTGAGATTCCGGAATGGAAATGGGAAAGTGTAACCATGGATCTTGTTGTGGGATTTCCCAGGATCAAGAATTACAATGCGCTCTGGGTAATTGTAGATTGGTTAACAAATTTGACGCACTTCATACCAATCAATGCTAGTTACTCTCCAGATAAGCAAGCAGAGATTTACATTCGAGAAATTGTGAAACTCCATGGCATACCAAAGAACATCATTTCCGACTGGGATCCCTGATTCACTTCAAGCTTTTGGAACATCATTTCCGATAAGGATCCCCGATTAACTTCGAGAATTTGGAGGGTATTGGGTACTCAATTGAGATTCAGCACGGCTTATAATCCCCAAATGGATGGACAGTCAGAGAGGACTATTTAGACGCTAAAGGATATGTTACGAGCTTGTGTCCTAGATTTTAATGGGAATTGGGACTATTTTCTTCCACTTGCCGAGTTCGCCTACAATAATAGCTATCATAAGAGCATACAGATGGCGCCATATAAAGCATTATTTGGGAGGAAGTGCCAATCACCCTTGTGCTAGAATGAGTTATCTGAGAGGAAGCTTTATGTGCTGGAGCTTATTGATCAAACCTCAGCTTAGATTCGCTTAATTCGTAAGAGGCTTCTTGCAGTACAGAGTTGACAAAAAAGCTACGTTGACAAAAGGAGACAACCTTTAGAGTTTGAGGTTGGTGATCATGTATTCTTAGGGGTGTCACCAGTCACCGGCATCGGGAGAGCTATCAAGTGGAAGAGGCTGAGCTTGAGGTATATAGGTCCTTCTGAGATTCTGGTAAGAATTGGGCCTATTGCATATCGAATAGCCCTACCCCCAAACTAGAGCAGGCTCTACTTTGTGTTTCATGTTTCCCAATTGAAGAAGTACCAACCAGATCCATCTCACATCATTGAGCATGAAAATGTCGAGTTACAAGATAACTTCACATATACGATGGAGCCAGAGTAAGTCATTGATCTATAAGAATGACGGCTCAGACACCGAAGTATTCCGTATATGAAAGTGATTTGGAGGGCAATGACCCAGAAGGAGGCGAATTGGGAATCGGAAGAGGATATGAAAAAAAGGTATCCAGAGTTTATGGCTTAAGTCGTGTGACAAGTTTTGAGGGCAAAATTTATTTTACAGGGGGAGAATTGAAATATCCTAAATTGTAATTAAGGGCTAAAGACTTCAAAAGTAATGTAATTATTAATGAATGAACACTTTTGAAGAATATGGGGTGTGCTGGGATATGAAATGTGTTTGATGATGGTTTAGTATATGTTGTGATAATCAAGGGCAAAATGGAAAATTTACCAACCAGTATGTTAGTTACCAATGAGGAGACTCACTGGAAACTTGAGATCAATAGTTAGGATTAATTCTTAAAAGACTGTAAGGGTGGAATCTAGTGTGGAGGTGTTTATATGAATTTATGGAAGGAGAAATGGGATTATGGCATGCGGCAAGTTGTGAACCATTGGATGAGGTCAAAGATTCAAAGTTCAATTTTCTCTTCCATCTCTCCCTTCAAGTCGATGAGAAACATAGGAAAAAGGGGAAAAATCCATCATCATCATTCTCATCTCATCTCTCTCCTCACCTCCATTTTTGGCGATCTCAAGGAAGAAAGAGAAAAAAGAAAACTTAAGGTAGGTGCTCCAAATGACTTTAAATGCTTAAATACTCTTCATTAGTGTTGTTCAAGAGGTTGAGAGCTCTATTTTTGTGGTCTTATAATCTTGAAAGGTGGAGTTTTAGTGCTTGAACAAATTTGAAAGTGGAAGAATCAAGGATTTGATCTTGGCAAGTTGAAGAGGTGAGTATTTGATGCATTTTGGTATAATTGTTTTAGTCATTGATTAGGTTTTGAGATTTTGGATTTTTGCCCTAATTTCATAAGACTTTGGAATGAATGAATTAGGTGTTGAGTTCGGTGGGAAATGGTTTAAGATTGTGCCCTTGTGCCATTAGAGTTGGATAAGAATTGAATTAGGTAATTTGGTAATCTTGGTAGTTGTCAACCAATTTGGACCAAAACTGAATGTATATGGATAGGTTTCAATTTGGCTTCTGATAAGCCTCACTCAAGTAAGGGAAGGTCTCACTCGTGTGTAGTTCAATATTCTTAGTGTTTTGGTTAAGTTCTCAGGCAGAGTTCACAAGTGAACTTCCTCACTTGTAAGGGATATAAGTCCTCACTCGACTGTCCCACGTCTCACTTGAGTGTAAGGGTGTTTTGGATTGAGAGGCTACATCTCAGGTTAACACTCGTAGGCCATTTTTCAAGAGTGTGCCCAACACTTACGGGTGTTGGATGGTCACTCGAGTACTAGGACTAGTGCTCGAGCGCACTTGTCACTTTGGAGTTTTAGTTGCTTTAGGGTTGTCACTTCTGGTACTTCACTCGATGGGACTCGGGTGAATATGTGTCATTACTCGAGTGCCCAGAGGAGTGCTCAAGTGAACTGGCCACTCCAGGGTGTGTCTGTGCTCTCGGGTACACACTTTTTATGTCTCACTCGCTGGGACTCAAGTGTGAACGAGGATATCACTCGAGTGAGGCCTACTTCACTCGAGTGAGTCAGCCCAAGAACCAGTATTTCCTTTTGAGAAAGGGATCTTTGGGGGTAGTTATCCCAACCCTTTAGGCATGTGTCTAAACTTCTAATAGCCACCTAAAGAGTCCAAATGAAAACCAACGTTAAGAATGATGAAAGTAAGAATTGGAATAGAGAATTAATCCACTGTTCTTGGTTGTGATTATAGGATTTGACATTTGCCTTGCTGCAAGTAGCCTCTGCCCGATCATCGTCAGAAGGAACAAGGTAGTGACTTTTCTCTTATATCTTGTGTAAATGTATTGTATGTGTATGGATCATTGGTTGCGAGAATATTTGATACTGCTGCTTATACAGCTGGTGATAGTTGTTGTTATCCAACGCGAAATAGCGTTATACAGCGAAAGCTGTCGTTATCCAGTGTAAGCTAGCATTATACAGTGAAAGCTGTCATTATCTAGTGCAAACTGGCATTATACAGTGAAAGCTGTCGTGATTATGTATATAGCTGTGAGTGCTGTTGTTATGATGGATGCCATGTTTCATTGTGTTGCTTTGATGCTGTTGTTAATGATTGCTTACATGCTATATGCTTATATATCATATAACTGATTTGTTACTACTGGGATTCTTTTGAATCTCATTCTTTCCATTGTTAAACCTTCAGACAGGGCAGGTGGTTCCTACAGGAAGCGGCCAACCAAGAGCAGTTAGGAAATATGAAAGATATGAGATTATTGGTTATCTATTTTGAAGTAGGATTACTATAAATTATTTTGGAATGTAAAAAATATTTAGTCATGGTTGTGTAATTCCCTAGAAGGAAGTCTAAAACCCTTAGTGTATATATATATATATGATGAACCCGGGGTTTGCTGGGATTTTTGTTGTACACTCTGATATGTAAAAATGTGAATTAACTGCGCAGGTAATTATATTCGAAATGTAAAATTCAGACCAGGATAGGGACGAGTTTTTTAAAGCATTTTTGAAAACCCTACTATCAGGTAGGAATTTGAAATGAGTTTAAACTATCCTTCGGTGTCTAATTTGTGTAAATTACACATTTTAGAATTATAATTATGAATTTCAAGGTAGGGTGTTACACTACATCTAGTCCCCAAGCTCCTCCTGAGATTTTCAAATACAATATCTTCTTGTTTAATCCAGGCACAAGAAAAGCCTTTATAGACTACAAGTTTAGCTGGGTACTTATGAAACCTTTTACAATTCTCTCACTGAAATACTCCCCTTACAACAAGTTTTACGAGCAGAGTAATCCTGAAGATCATCCTCTCCTACTTATTCGTGCAAGTCTTATGAGCAACAATATTGTCTCCTACTTATACCTTTATGAGTCTTACGAGTAGCAACGTTCTCTACTGCTTGCACCTTGTAAGTCTTATGATTAGAAAGTTCTACCAGCAATTCTCTCTACAGCTTCTTCCGTAATAAAATCAATACTCTCAAGGTCCCTCTACCTTAAGATCAATTCAAAAATATAAGTGTTTACAAACTCTCTTACAAAGTAGATAAAATGCTCACTGAAACACAATACAAATAAATCTCTCTCAAATATACATGATATAGAAAATAGATAAGAACATAGAGTATTCGGGTAGAAGTGGATGATTCATAATCTTAGCATGTTCTTCATTCTCTTACCCTCTTCTTTGAATGCTTTCATATTTATAGTTGAATTGTAGTAGATGACCGTTGTAAGCATTCATCCGTTAGAGTCTCATTGCTTCGTTTGACAGTTCTTCATACTTGAAAAACTAGCCGTTAGAATGTTGGACGCTTCGCTTCCGTAAAGTCAACTTTCATCTCTACAAATAATCTCTTTATTGTATTCCTGTAGAAATACAATAAACACTAATACAATAAGTGTAAGAGTGATTAGAAGTAAGAAGAGTGAGTTTCATAATTAATCCCATGTTTTCTGAAAGCTTCAGTACGTTGTTCTGTTCTCTTAGGAAGCATTACTTGAGTGGACACTCGAGCAAGCCTGGGTCATTACTCGAGTGATCCCTCGAGTAAACAAGTTTAAAATATAGCCGAGAGTGTTTTCATCTTCATTACTTGAGTGATTCCTTGATTAAGCTCTCAAATAAGTTTGCATATTACTCGAGTACTCCCTCGAGTAAAGCCTTTTCACATCTGGTTACTCGAGTAAAGTCTGTTAATTCTTGGCTGAAAGCTACTGGATGATTTCTGCTCTGGTTACTCGAGTAATCCCTCGAGTAAGCTTTTCAAATAAATTTGTAGATTGCTCAAGTGATCCTTCAAGTAATCTTATACAATTTGCGATAGAGAGCTATCTGGAATAATTTCTCACACATCACTCAAGTGATACCTCGAGTAAATTTTTAATAATTAGTATATCACTCGAGTGAGCCCTTCAAGTGATGTTTCCATTTTAACTCTGAATATGGCATATAATATATCATCGGAAATCTCTCATCGTCTACACTCCAATGCAACAAGAATCAGCTCCAAATGCATTGTATACAAAAAGTTATGATCCAAAGAATATCTTCAGCATTTAGACAAAGTTTGAAACCAGAGCATCAACTTCCAGAAGGCATAGCTCTTAGTAGACAACTTGAAACATGGTAAATTATATGTTCATGGAAATCGTTTTAAGTCTACTTTAATATGGCATTAGTATCGTCATAATCTGATGTGTAGTTTGGGAGTTATATCCAAAATACCAAAACTGTTCTAGTAAAAGACACTGATTCATATGTCAATTTCATCATATCATATCTCTCTTATATGAACTCTTTGTAATGTTATCTTGGTGTCCATAATTCGTGTTGGGAGTCTAGTTTCATATACCACCAGTTTGAGCTCAATCCTACATGTGGTTAGAGAGATATCATCAAAATACCAAACCTCTGTCCTGCAGCGTGAAAACATAGTACTATTACTTCAGTGAGCCCTCGAGTAATCTACAAGTAACTTTGCAGATTACTCAAGTAGGCCCTTGAGTAATCACCTCCAAAATGAGGCAATGCCATATTACTCAAGTGATTACTCAGGTAATCATCCCCAGAGGTACCATAACTTCCGTATACATCATTTTAGCTTCGTATTGACCCATTCCAACTTCCGTTTGACCATAAAAACCTCCTATATCACTTTTAATAGCTTGGACCTTGATAATCTCATGTGATCTTACAAGTTCTTCTTTCTTCAATCTCTTTCTTCTTGTTTTGCCACTTGATGATTGCTCTTCATAACCCAACTAGATATCTTCTTGAATCGATTATCATTTTTCATAACCCAAAGTAGATGTCTTCTTGAATATCTTCAATCTTCTTCTTTCTTTCCTTGACTAATCTTGAATCTTGGTATTCCCATTAGATCTTACAATTTCTTCTTTCTTCAATTGCTTGCCTCTTGATTTTCTTCTTGATGATCATTATCCATTTATGAGGCATTATAAGCAAAATAATATCAACTCATCGTCGGGTTTATGACTAATCTACAAGATATACAACATTAAATATAGTAGTTAGTCAATGAGAAGATAAGTATCTTATACAAACTTTTTGCTCATATTTGACATCTATATTTGACATCATCAAAACTAATCGTATCTAACATTCTCCCCCTTTTTGATGATGATAAATCCTTTAAGAAAAATATGTATGAGTTATAAAAACAAAGTAAGTGCAATATATTTTTCTTGCCTTTCTCTCCCCCTATTTGACATCAGCAAAAAGTTTTATAGCATAGATAGGAAAGGCTATTAGAGAAGCAAAAATGAAACTGAATTTAGAAATACCTTTCTTTCAATCAAACAAATGTGTCAAGAAAACAGTTTTCTCTCCCCCGATTTAAAGGTAATTTGATGCAAATGCAAAATGGTTTTCATGAAAACAAATTTGATACAATTTGAAGAGATTTTCAAGAAAACTTTCATAATCAAGGCAAATTAAAATCAAATATATGAAAAATATTCTTGAAATATAAAGAGAGGGTTTAGAAATGCTCATTTGGATTTAGCAAAATGATAATTGATCCATGAAATCCATTGCCTTCTCTTCTTGTTGTGTTAGATCCATGATGTCATGTTCACTGTACTTTTACTATGCAACTCTGATGGATCAAGTTTATAGGAGTAAACTATAGTTGGCTTAGTGGTAAATTCTAAAGTATGCTCAATAGAAAGCTCAGGAATAGCCTTCCATAGAATGTTACCAAAATCATCCTGATTTGTGCCATTTGTTGCTTTGAGTGTTGTAGCCAATATATTTCCCTTGTTTAAGCATTAAACCATCGTTCCTCAAAGTTCATAAATTCTCCTTTTAGTGTGTTGAGGAATAATATGATCTTGCATAGAGCAAATTCTCCTGTTATAAGTAAAAGCATTCTTGCAAGGAGAATGGTTAGTGCAATCAAGTATTAAATTTATTGCACAAATCAAAGTCATCCTTTATATATGATATGTTAAAAATTAAGATCATCAAAGGAAAATGTAAGAGTAACTCATCATCAAAACTAATTAAAAGATAGTGAATTTAGATGAGTATGTTAAAAGGATTTTCTTTCAATAAATGAGATGAGCTTTTAAGATGTAAAATACATGTGAATGTGAGCTTCCCCCTTAATAAATGCATGGTTTAAAAGAAAAGCATTATGAGGAATATAGTTGATAACTCTCTTGGATTTGTAAAACCATTGAAAATTTTGTAGAGAGAATAAGTATAAAAATATGAAGATTAGAGAAAAATCAAGTTTTGAAAATGATAATGCTATTTAGGGTTTTAAGGTTGTAACCTTGTATCCCTCGAGTAGTTACTAAAGTAATTCCACTCAACCATCACTCGAGTGATGCAACTCAGAGAATTTTAATTAAGAATACAATACCTCACTCGAGTAATATCATAATCACTCGAGCCATAATCCTCTGAAGTCTATTGGTGCATCGTTGGATACTCACTATATGATGATGTGATCAGTACTGAGAGATTCTGAAGTGTAGTCTTCTATAAGCACTTTAGGATAGCAAGATGAGCTTAAAATAAGGCCTTGAAGATCTAGTTGATCAAGTCACATAGTTGCCTAATCTTGTCATTCACAAAAGTGATGAACTCATCTTGTTTGTTGCAAGATCTATGTGATTATTGAAGTTCCTTTCTCAGATAACCTTGGACGGATGGACCAAAGAATGAAGGGCTAGGGAAACCAGCTCTGGCAAAGTGTTGTCTATCATTTATTATTGAAGTCTCAGCTCTCATCCTCTATACCTCTTGTGTTAAGTTGGAGTGAGATTCAGACTTACCTGGAGTAATTGTGAATTACTTGAAGGTTTACGTGAAGTAATTGCAGATTACTTAAAGATCTACTTGAAGTAATTGCAGATTACTTGAAGTAATTTCATATTACTTGAAGTAACTCTTGTAGAAGTATATATATATACCTCTTATTCTCTGACAAACATGATCTTTCCAATATTCATTTCCTCCTTGCTTATAATATAGGCTATTATGTGGTAATCCTTTGATAAAGCGATTGAATTGGCCTTGTTCACCATAGCTCTAGTATAGGTATAGCAGATAATCCAGTGAAGATTGCACAAAGAGCTAGGATGGTAGTTGAGAATCCTCATTAGTTCTCATGGTTTGATGATTCTGTACTTCTCAGGCTCGTTGAACTCCTTGAAAGGTCTAATAGGAGGGTTGTTGAATCCTAACCACTTAATGATCTTTGAGGCTGAGATGATGACTCTATAATCTCTAATTGTTATCTCCAATGTCTCTTCAATTATTATGCCTCCTCAAAACATAACTTATCATGCTCCATGTTGTAGTAGAGAAGTCTAACTCCTTTTTGGCAATAGGGAAGATGGCTGGATGGCGAAGGCTTATGATGTTGAAAGTATGAGTTCAACTCATGAGTATCCTTGGTGTCTTGGCTTGAGCTTCTTTGAATTGAATTCCGCTAGGCCTATTAAGAGGTCTTCTTCCTCTTTCTCTTTCTCTAACTACACCACTAGCTAGTTACTTGCTAATAATGGGGTGTCACTCGAGTCATCAATTGAATAAAACCACAGATTTAGTTTCTGCTCATACTGCAACACTGCCAGTCACATCTCCTCTGTTAGGCTCTGATCTTTGTATTTGAAAGTATAACATTTTGATCAACTCCTGCAAAAATATAAATATATGTTCTTTTGTACCCAACTTTCTCTTGGATCCACACAGTATTAGACATTATAACTCTTATGCTCTTATACAATTGAATCATTTGATATTTGAGCAAAGAGTATAATAATCAACAAAGACCAAAATATAATTTTACCGAATTAAATAAATTTAAGTGATTGAATCATAAAGGGTAACAAACAAATAATTCCAAGAATGATGATTTTCAGTGATCAATGACAATTTGTTAATACACTTTATATTGAAAAAATGTCATTAATGCAATGTTCATGCAATCTATATAAGTTGGATCAAAAGAATAGATCATCTATCCATGATGACCAACTTTTATGAAAGGATAAATCATGAATGAAATAAAGTTTTCCAAGAATGATAATGAGATATGCAAATTGTTTCAAATCTCATATGTAATTTCAAATCATAACAATGCATTATGAAATAGAGATTTTGAATATACTCAAAACTCATCTTTGAAACATGTTTACAATCGATACTTATGTTAAAAAATGGTGGAAGTCAATAGTTTAACTATACATATACCAGAAAGCTTCTCTTTTAGAGAACAACTAAAATAACATGTTAGAGATTGGAGTTTAACATGTTTGAGAATTTTCGAAAGAGCAAAAGTCATATGGATAAAGAATTTAGCCAAAAACGCTTAGCTTGAATATATAAGCATGATGACTTTGCTATTAACCAAGAGATAACATTGACTCTTGTGTCTTGAAGAATAGGAACAATCAACTTAAACATTTGAATTCAAGACACTAGTTACTCAAAGATATATGATGTCGAAGGTTCATGTATTTGAGCAATAAAATAAGTGCAAATGAATTATGAATGATTAAGCATATACTCATTGGTCCAAATATTATCCCAGAAGTTATTCCACTATAATGGTTAATGTATTAAGATTGAATACACTAATGAACATTCATAATACTTGGAATAACATGGCCAATTAAAGATTTATACATTAGGCATAAGGCTTTCACATATAAAATTCTTTTCTAGGAAATACACTTGAAACTCATATAGGTAGTTAACTTGTTAGACATAAGGTCTAACTTGTTAGAAAATAATGGTTAAGGAGTTCAAGTAGTAATAGGTTTAAGATCAAGAAATAATATGTGAATGATGGGGAAAAATCTAGTGGATGGATTTGAAGCATTTCTGACTTTCAGTATACATAAATATTAACTTCCAGTTTTGAAACCGATTTAAATGCAAACAAGATATGAATAATTTTTAAATAATGTGTATGCATTTTTATAAACAAGATGAATTGGAATCTAAGTACATTTTTGAAATGTGCATTTCAAAACTCAAATAGAAAGATTATGCATAATTTCACTTTCAGTCCATTTAGCAATCTAAAACTAATTTCAAAACCATAAATAATTGATTGCTAATGGTATGCAATAATAAGCAAGTATTTATTATCCAATTTATATAAGCACAATATATGAAAAGATATAGAGTAAGGATTAGATATCATCGTAATTTTTCTTGTCCTTGTGATAACTTGCTTGGTTTTGGTGAAATAATATTAATTTTCCTCCTTTGCACACATAGCACCAAACTCCATAATTCAGCATTATCAAGATATGAATTTGTTCTCATATGGCTATAGTCTTGAGAAGCTTTTTCTTATCCTACAAAATTGTATAAATTTCTTTTTCTTCATGGTATCCAACCTTTCTTGGATCCATTTCTTGTTAGCTTGTAGGAATCAAGATAAAATTCACATACTCTAAGAATATAATTAATTCAAGGCAATTAAGCATAATGAATTAAACATGTCTTTATGCATAAAATAAATATTTTCTTTTCAAATCATTATATATGCATAAAGAATTAACCTATTGAGCATTGCAATCCCTTTATAAATAAATTTATTAAGTGGCTTTTTAAGAGATGTAAAAACATAATTTCAAAATCATTTGCAATGCTCATTCCTAAGGTTCCAAAATATAAAACCTCAAAAAATATTATAGACAATAGCATAGGAGGTTTTATCATTATGTACCTTTGCCTTAGATACTTGGAGGATTACTTTTGCTAACCCACTGCATCTTTCTATGATGTTGATATTTTGAATATCTTGCTTTGAGTGCTGGCAACCTTCTCTCAAAATATATAGATTCCAAGAGTCTTCTACTTGATGCTTGAGAGATCCTCCTTTTCTTGTTCTCCTCAAGATAGTTGAATGATACTCTATGGTAGTCCATTCTTGAGGTGGAACGTACTCCTTTTCTCCATTGCCTTTCTTTATGGTTAAACTTTACAATTCTAGCAATGGGTGATCCAAGAGTTCTTCAAATTGATGTGAATCTCTATTTAGGTGCATTAGGAACTCTTGGAATCTTGTTTAATTTTTAGTACCCTTTTGTCCATTCTTTCTAGAATTAATTTGCACACATGAAACACCATATGGACATTTTAGTACCCACTTTGCTTTGGGTCCTTGAACGTTAGCATTTGAACTCACTTGTGTTTTAGGAATCCAAACAAATTTATTTCTCATATTAGAATTTCTCCTAATATAGCATGTGTGAGAAATATACCAGATTTACCACAATAATTGCAAATAATATGATGACATGCATTATGAGATTTTATGCAAGTATTGTGTCGGTCAAGAGAGTAAAAACCCGAATAAATTTTATTTGAACATTCTTTCTTTCCAACAAACTTTCCAGCTTGATTGAAAACATTTTTTCTTTTTAGAATAGAATCAATACTTGGTTGAAAAACAATTTTATGCAAATGTTCAAAATCATGTTTCTTAAATGCACAAGAAGAATTGGAACTTTTTATCTTAAGTTCATCTTGAGCTTTTGATAAGGATTCATCAAGTTCGTTCATGCTGAGCTCTTCTTGGGAATTGTCTTTCTCTTGTTCTTCTATGTCAACTAGATCATGGAAGTGTTCTATAATTTCTTCTTCTTCATTCTCAACTTCTAATTATTGATGTACCATATATGCGCAGCTTGTAGTTTTACATGAACTGTCAATACTTTCAACTTCAACACATTTGTTAAAAGTATACATAGAATTAAGAGTATCCCAAATATCTCTAGCAGTATAGCAAAATCTTATTTTCCCAAAATCATTTTCGGTTAAAGCACTATACATAATTTTCATTGCTCTAATGTTTAACAAAAACATTTTCTTTTCTCTTTCTGTCCAATCATTTCTCGGTTTGAAATCAAAGGCATTTGTAAAAACATTCCACATATCAAAATCATATGCTTTTATAAAACTAGTCATTCTAGCTTTCCAAAACCAAAAATCAATATCTTTCAACATAGATGAAATTGTATAGTCAAAACCTTTAGAAATCATATAACAACCAATATAAGCTCTTGAGACGGTTAAGTCCTTTGAACAAGAGTCCAACTCTGATACCAAATGTTAGAACCAGCTGACACCTAAGAAGGGGATGAATTGGGTGTAAGATAAAAAACTTAAGAACTTTGAAAAATTTTTCACATCTTAGTGGAAGCAACAAATATGAAAGTAATAAATCATAAATCAACAGCTAATATATACTAGAAATATAAGAGTTTAAGGAAGAGAGAATTCAAACTATGATTTATCCTGGTTCGGTCCAATCTGCGATGGCTACGTCCAGTCCCTAGGCTCCTCCTGAGATTTTCTAATCTACTATCTTCTTGTTTAATCCAGGCACAAGAAATGCCTTTACAGACCACAAGTTTAGCCAGGTACTTTTATCGACATCAGCAATGACTGGATTTATATATTTTTCTCCCTTCATCCTCCCTGCTTTCCATTTTTTGTGACGCGGGGGAGGAGGTGTCACCTGCACGACAATACTAGGATCTACTAGGGCTGCTTCCTCCAATTTTTGCAATTTAGCCTGCATCATCTTCTTTTCGAGCTTGCGATCACCCCCACACGACATGTAACGAGGATAATTATTTTTTGCTCGCCTCTCTTTATTTGCTTGACTCAATTTCTATATAAACAAAGAATAATGATAACTGAGTTAGTGATGTCAAGTAAGTTCAACTAAACTATTTAACATTGAGATGAACAAATATACCAGGAAATTGGGATCCTGTAGCATGTCCACAAACAACCTGCAGTCATTTGGAGAAAGAAACGAATACTCTTTACAAGGATCCTTATTTCTTCTTGGCCCTCGAACGTACTTGGTTGTGAGCATGGACTTGAAATCTTTCCATCGCTCACGAACTTCCCCCGTCCAATGCTTGTACATCTGCCTCATATTGGGAACAACATAGGTTTGCTACAAAACAAAATATATAATAGTTATATATTGAAAAAAGAAATAGAGATAGAGATAACAATACAACTTTACATACCCAAAGTTGTTCCTAAATCATAGCCTTCGTCTCCTTTGAAACTTCCCTCCAAGTGAACCCTCATCTGTTCTTCCTTATGACGTTTGACCAACGACGGCAGCTTCATGCTTCCTCTAACATTTTTCTTAATAGGTAAGCCAATAGAGTTGCCTGAATTTGAACGTGCCATGATCCTGCTAAGAAATAAATGTGACATATGATAAGTAAATTGAAATTACATGCATACTTTAAACAATTCAAAATCTTACTAAGAAATAAATATGACATATGATAAGTAAATTGAAATTACATGCACACTTTAAATAATTCAAAATCTTACTTTAAGTGTTTTCCCAAAATCCTTCACAATGATCAACTCTAGCTGCATAGTCATCATCTTCTACCAATTCAACTTCAGATGGCATAGGCGGATTTATAGTAAAAGGTGGTGTGTTGTCAAGATTTAAACTCGAATCACCACCCTTCTGTTTTTTACTTTGGAGTACAATAGACAATTTTTCATTTGCTAGATCAATGACATAAAACACTTGTTTTGCTTGACTTGCTAGAATGAATGGCTCATCTTTATAACCAACTCTTTCAAGATCAACTGAGGTAAATCCAAATTGATCTATTTCAACAGCATTATTGTTAACCCACTTGCATTTGAATAAAGGAACTCTCAACTTAGTGTAGCTTATCTCCCATATGTCTTCAATAACTCTATAATAGACCATGGATGCCAAAATGGGGTTTTTGTCTTTCGAACTAGAAAAGTGCATTGATTCGGCTAATCACCCTACTATTTTGCATAATACTTTTGTTTTCATGGGCTTTTGTATAGAAAGAATACCTATTTATATCGAAGCCACTCCAAGTTATGACCTCAAAACAAGACCCCCAAGCAAGAAAAAAATCAGGATTGCAAGCTCAGAGGATGAAATGAAGAACCCAATCAAATGAAATTTAAGTTCTTCCTTACCGAGCTTGTCGTGGGATGGAGAAGAGGGAAAATAGGGAGAATGGACCCAGCAGCTATAGAACCCACCGTGAATTGAAAAGAGGAGGGAGAACGAAGAACATGGACACAGAACTACTTCTATTTTTAATGGAGAAAAGGAGGGAGAACCGCTAATAGAGAAATGCAAATGGCACCAATAGAGAAAAAATAAGTCCTTAGTAAACAAAATTGCACCATGTTTGACTTCAAAACAAGATACAACGACTGATTTTAGAAAACCAGTTGTTGTAGCCATTTTCAAGGATTGGTTTCAAAACCAGTCATTGTATATATGCTTTCAATGACTGGTTTTTAAACCATTTGTTGTAACTTTTTTTAATGATGATATTTGTTCGAGGGAGTAGATACAATGACTAGTTTTGAAACCAGTCGTTGTATGTTATCTTTTAACGATTGGTATTAAAACCAGTCATTGTATCCTGTTTTAAAAAAAACCAGCTGCCATCGTGAATGTTGGGGAGGAATAGTTTCAATGAATGTTTCTTATAATAGTCAATGAAACTTTACTTTTAATGACTGGTTTCATAAAACTAGTCATTGAAACATAACAACTTCATCTTTTACTACTATTTTTTAAGAATGGTCATTAATTTGTGTCATTGAATCAACTGTTTGTAGTAGTGTTAGTTTATATATATATATATATAAACTTTGAGAGAGGTTAAACCCTTGTCAATTTGTTGCAATAATGTACATAGAAGATAAAGCTGCAGGCACCAGCAGTTAAGAAAAGAACATATGGGATTCCAAGTTGATTGGCGGCGTCCACGTTGAAGCTTATGCAACCATAAGAAACTATGCAAGTAACAAGAGGGATATAGGGGTAATTATTGAGTTTTTTGATGAGGTCTGTGAAGGGAACTAAGCAGGTCCAACGTGTGGACTCATAGAGGGAAGGGATGTCTTGGGTGGCATCTGTGGCGGCGCCAAAGTTGGGAAGTTCGTCAATGATGGTTTCAAAGTAAAAGGAAGAGAGACCTGTTAGTGCAAGTGTTTCACCCAAGAGCGGGGGTGAATGGGTTATACCAGAATTTCATTGCGTATAAGTAAATTGATAGAGAATTAAAGCAGTTTATAGCAAAGAGAAGTATCACCGAAGTGTACACCAAGAGTTAGAGTGGTTCGGCCACAACCACTTTGACCTACATCCAGTCCTCAGAGCGTCTTTGAGAGTTTCACTATATTCTTCAAGATTCAGTGGGTTCTTGGCACCTCAGTACAAGCAAGTTTGTTCACCTGGACACTCGCTCCCCCTTACACGTTGTAATCAAATCCCCAACTCAAGGTTCCACAACCTTAAGTTGTCTCAATAACAAATATTGAGTTTGTAATGAAAAACTCTCTCACAGAGAAAATATATAATCACTGAAGTACAATGAATGAGTATAAGAAAACAAAGCACTAAGAGTGTGTTGATCAGTGTATTCTCAGTTCTTATGTGTTGTTTTCTTTTCTTTTCATGCTCCATATATATAGATGATTTGTAGTGTCCGTTGGAAACAATTCAAACGCGTTCGTTAGAGTCGTGCAACAACGATTGACTATTCTTCGAATTTGAAAACTATTCGTTTACGGTATGTAGCGGTAGGTGAGATCTCGAACACTTTATTTGACTTTGCTCTTCTTGCATGATCTCTTCATTGTTTCTTTGTAAATGTACTTAGGGTACTAATGCAATGAAGAGTTAATCAAATAGAAAATAATTTAATAAACATTCTATCAAAAATATAATTTTTGGACTGCCTTACTTGAGTGGCTACTTAAGTGATCATATTTGTTACTCGAGTGGTCCCTCGAGTAAACCTATCAAAAATATGGCAGTGCCTAATTCAACATTTTTCATAAGATATTACTCAGGTAAGATATGGAGTGAGATAGATCACAAACCTTAGAAATACCTGATTACTCGAGCAGCTACTCGAGTGGCCATGTCTTTCCTTCACAAGTTACTCAGGTGCTGAATCTAGTAATCTGATTACTCGAGTAGTTACTCAAGTGGCCATATATTTTCTTCAGAAGTTACTCTCAAGTGCTCCTTCGAGTAGATGCCAAATAACTTTGCAGATTACTTGATTATTCCCTCAAGTAATGTCATTCAAAACTTGGTCGAGAGTTTTCTTACCTGGTTACTGTAGTGATCCCTCGAATAATGGATCAAATAACTCCGCAGATTACTGGAGTGCTCTCTCGAATAATGCCTTTTTCTCATATGGTTACTCGAGTAAATCAATGCATTTCTTGGCCGAGAGTTACTAGAAGATTTTTGCCTTGGTTACGCTAGTGGCTACTCGAGTAAAGCCTTATCTCATGCGTTACTCGAGTGGCTACTCGAGTAGTAGCTTATATAAGTTTGCAGATTACTCAAGTGGTCCCTAAAGTAACTTCTTCCAAATTTTGGCAGTGCTTCTCTGGATGAAATTCTCTGTGACTACTCGAGTGCTTAATCAAGTAACAGCTTCCCTTACTCAAGTAGTCACTCGAGTAAGCCTTCACAGAATTTGCTAATTACTTTAAGTAATGTTTTGCCACTTTGTTCAAATTCATTTGTTTATCATCAAATCCTTTTATATCATTGATCCAATCTTTGTTATCATCAAAACATATGGTATCTAACATTCTCCCCCTTTTTGATGGTGACAAAACTTGGTGATTTTGAACAAAGTTTTCTGAAATTAAGTTTTCAAACATAAGCTTCTTAAATACTTTTCATTTGAAATCTTTTGTTCAATTTAAACTTTAAAACTCTTTTGAAATAGCTTATTAAAGATCTTTTCAAAGTTTTTGTTCTTATTTATTTGTTCACCTTGCATACACAATAAAAAACTCATTAGTCCTATAAAGCAATATAACTTTAATGAAATTTAACTTTAATAACATAAAGAAATAAATTGCATAAGGAAGAATTCATTACATAACCAAAACTTTAAAATTCAAAAATAAAAAATTAAAAGCGCCCAAAAGCCGTGTACACCCAAATCCCAATACATCAGCTCAGACATTTATCACAAAATCACTCAGGCTCTTCTCCCCCTTTTTGTCTTTATCACAAAGGTGGAATCAATCATAAGGAGGAGTAGGTGGCTTGGCTGCTGAGATAGGAGTGACAGGAAATGCCAATAATTCATCTAAACCATCTGAACTTGAAGGATCTGAAGATGATGGTTCAGGGTCAAGAAGGTTTACTGGCGGTGTCTAAAGATCCTTTGGAGGATTTTCAGGAGATGAAGGGTAAGGAACCAGAGAAGTAATTTCTACTTCCTCTGTAGCAACCGGTGAAGACTCAAGCATATCCTCAGTACGTGTAGGTGATGCAATGGGAGTAGGTATGGGCTCTAGTTGGACAGGCTGAGGTGGATCATCAGTAGTGATGTAGATTGGCTCAAATGTGTCAGGGTTAGGAATAGAGAACAAGATATTGCTGGGTCTACTCTCAGAAGGTCTATGCTCAGTAGGTATAGAGGGTCCAGGTTCAGGAACAGGTATGGGCTCAGGAATACCAGAAGGACCAGGAATAGAGGAGCCAGATGCATAGCATCAAGTCTGGCAATAATGAATCTCAGAAGCTCACCTTAGGCACACTATTTAGATAGCAACTCTTCATGCCTCTTATCCATCCTCTCCACAAGTTGTCCCATCTTCTCATTCATATGGGTTACCAACTCCACATTGGTATTCGTAATGTCAATATGAAAACTCTTCAGAATGTTCTCCATGAACATTTGCATTGCGGCACCAAAGAAGGATAGAGAAGATGTGTTGGTTGGAATAAAAGACTGTGTGTCATCCATTTAACTAGTTGTTGTATCAGTCTTCTTCTTTTTCTTGGGGTTTGCTTCTAGAGGAGTCTTCGAAGGAATCTCAATATTCAACTTTCCAATTTGATTCCTCCCCACTGGTGCTATCCTCTCAATCGGCTCCATATTCTCCAAGTACCAAATCTTATTCTTCTTGAGAAACAAGGAAATAAGTTGAAGATAAGGCATTGGAATAGTAGGTTTTCCTTCGTACCTATACCTCTTGATCTCATTGAAGATATACTCTCCCAAGTCTTTTTGCTCTTTGAGAATCAATGAGGCAAATTTTCTAAAATCCCTCTCAATGAAATGAGTGAAGTTGTTGGATTTGTTAACCATAGCTCTAGAATAGATATACCATAGGACTCGATAAAAATCACTCATATCACTTGGATTGAAATTGAGGGGTCCCACTATCTCACCAGGTCTTAGGATAGAGAATATCTAGTTTGAGTCTAGGTTAGGATAATTATCATTAGGAGGGTTCTCTATTCCTAACCAGGCATTGATTCTGGAAGGTGAGATTAAAATTCTTTGTCCTCTGACCTTCGAAGTCATTCCTTCTTCCACAGACTTCCTAACATGATCATTTATAAGTTCAAGATTACACTAAAAATGCCTCACAACTTTGGTGTAAAATAGGAGTTTAACAGAGAGCCAGGGCATGTAGGAATCAAGATAGGGACTCAGATCACATTTCAATACCTCTCGAAGAACCTTATAGTCAATGTAATACATCTTGCACACATTTCTTCTTCCAAAATGACTCAGGTACTTCTGAGATTCCTCAAGCTTGCTTACGTTGAATCCCTTTGGAGGAAATGTGATTTCTTCATCCCTATCTTCTGTTTGCTTTGAAGATTGCCCTTTCTTAGCTTCCTCAGATTGAAAAGCTTCTTCAAGCATGCCTACCATGACTTTGGTAAGCTTCTCATTAACTTTAGGCTTTTTCAGAGGCTTAGGAGTAAAAGTGGGTGTGTCGGATGAATCAGAAGAAGGAGGAGATGGCTCTTTTGTTTTCTTTGCCTTTTCTAAGAGGTGAACTCTTCTTGGATTGAGCTCTTGTGGCAATGGGCTCCTTAATCACAACCCCTTTCACCTTTGGCTTGGTTTGCGGTTTGGCTTTGGTTTTAGATTTATGAGAAATCTTTCTTTTCTTAGTAGGAGGGGAGGAAAGAGAATCAGAGGGTTGATATGGATCAGAAGACTCAGAAAGAGCACTAAGATTGGGAGACTTTATCCTCACCATTACGATTTGAGAAAATCAAATATTTTTGGAAAAACAGACAAGAGCATCGTGAGTTTAGGGCATACGATTCAGTGCAATATGAGAGGTTTTTATAGGCATAGATCACTGGGTTTTGACGGTTATGGGAAGTGAAAGAGCTTTTGAAAAGTTTTTGTGAGAGCACAAGGAGAATCACTAGAGGCGATTTTATGAGAAATGACAGAGTATCAACTGAAATAACCTAGGGCCTGACATCACTCGAGAGCTTACTCGAGTGATCATATGCCTCACTCAAGTAATCATACCAGAAATTTTAAAATATAGTGAATTACTCGAGTGATCATACCAGAAATTTTAAAATATAGTTAATTTGAGAGCGTACCCGGCATGAATAATATTTTAATTACCCATGTATATTCCCCCGATCATTTGATGACTCTTTAGAACAAATTTGAGATCTATACCCAGGTTCACTCGAGGCCTTACTCGAGTAACGTTGAAGTTCACTCGAGGCCTCCCTCGGGTAATCATCTCTTCACCTTCTGACTATTCATTTCCAATTGTTGTGCCGTTTCATTTGAAATTAATGCTTCACTGGCACATTTCCAAGTTCATTACTCAAGTGGCTACTCGAGTAATGCCTCCATTACTTCAAGGTCCCACTCAAGTAATACCCATTACTTGAAGTTGTCCCTCCCATAATGTTATCCTCTATTAACCTCTGCTTTTCATATTCCAAAATAGAATATTATGATCCTGCAAAACAAATTTCTAGAAACTCCGATGCTTAAGTTAGTAATCATCAAAACATCAATAAATAATATCATCTAACATTTTTTAAACACTAAATAACTTACAATTTATTGGGATTTACCATTCCCAATTCTCGTCTAATATACAAAAAATGATCTTTTGCAAGAGATTTTGTGAAGATATCAGCTAGTTGAAGATGAGTTGGAATGAATATTACTTTGACATCTTTCTTTTGGACATGATCTCTAATGAAGTGATGTCTAACATCAATATGCTTGGTTCTGGAATGTTGAACAGGATTCTTTGTGAAGCTTATCGTGCTAGTGTTGTCACAGTATATTGGTGTTTCTTTCAAATAAATACTAAGATCCTGGAGTTGTTACTTTCGCCATATTACTTGTGCACAACATCTTGATACTGCAACATACTCAGCTTCCGTTGACAAAAGAGACACTATAGTTTGTTTCTTGCTAAACCATGACACAAGTGAGCCTCCAAGAAATTGGCCTTGTCCACTCATACTCTTTCTGTCTGTCTTGTATCCTCCATGATCAGAGTATGAGTATGCAACTAGATATTCACTTCTTCCTTTAGGATACCAGAGACTCAATACTGGCGTGTCTGAAAGATATTGGAAGATACATTTGACGGTTTCAGCATGTGACTCTTTTGGTGCTGATTGATATCTTGAATACATGCCCACACTGAATTGAATATCGGCCGACTTGCAGTGAGATAGAGTAATGATCCAATCATTCCTCTATATTTAGTAATCTTGTATTCTTTTCCCTTGACATCTGCATCAAGCAATGTGGTTGAGCTCATGGGTTTGTCCGTTCTATTTGCTTCATCCAATCCACACTTCTTCAATAGCTCTTTCAAATATTTTGTTTAAGATATGAAAATTCCATTCTTTCTTTGTTTGATTTGAAAACCGAGAAAGAAATTAAATTCTCCCATCATTGACATCTCAAACTCCCCCTGCATTTTCCAGAAAATTCTTTGCACATAGTTTCATTAGTAGCACCAAAAACTATATCAACATATATTTGCACAATTAATATATCATCATGTTTTCGTTTTGTAAAAAGTGTTGTATCAACTTTTCCTTGTACAAAACCTTGATCAATAAGAAATTTACTAAGCCTTTCGTACCATGCTCTAAAAGCTTGTTTTGAACCGTACAAAGCCTTTCTGAGTTTGAAAACATGGTCAGGTTTGGTTACATCTTTGAAACCTAGAGGTTGTTCTACATATACTTCTTCCATGATGTAGCTATTTAGAATGCACTCTTTACATCTATTTGATAGAGTTTGAATCCTTTAATGCATGCAAAGGCTAAAAGTACTCGTATAGCTTCCAATCTAGCCACTGGAGCATACATTTCCTCATATAATCAATTCCTTCTTCCTAATTATAGCCTTTGGCCACCAACTTTGGCTTGTTTCTGACAATTATTGTGGATTCATCAAGTTTGTTCTTGAATACACATTTAGTACCAAAAATTAACTGAATATTTAAAGCAGCTGAGAGCAGAGAGAAATATCACCGAAGTGTACATCGGGAGTTATAATGGTTCGGCCACAACCACTTTGACCTACGTCCAGTCCTCAGAGCGTCTCTAAAGGTTTCACTATATTCTCCAAGATTCAGTGGCTTCTTGACACCTCAGTACACAGCAAGTTTCTTAGACTGCCTTAATCATATAGAAAACAATTTAATAAACATTCGATCGAAAACATAATTTTTGGACTGCCTTACTCGAGTGGCTACTTGAGTGATCATATTTGTTACTCGAGTAGTCCCTCGAGTAAACCTATCAAAAATATGGCAGTGCCTAATTCAACATTTTTCATAAGATATTACTCACGTAAGACATAGAGTGAGATAGATCACATACCTTGGAAACACCTTATTACTCGAGTGGCTACTTGAGTGGCCATGTCTTTCCTTCACAAGTTACTTGGGTCCTGAATTTGGTAATCTGATTACTCGAGTGGCCATGTATTTTATTCAAAAGTTACTTTAGTTGGCCATATATCCCTCGGGTAGATGCCAAATAACTTTGCAGATTACTCGATTATTCCCTTAAGTAATGTCATTCAAAACTTGGCCGAGAGTTTCCTTACCTGGTTACTCTAGTGAAACCTCGAGTAATAGATCAAATAACATCGTAGATTACTGGAGTGCTCTCTCAAGTAATGCCTTTTTCTCACATGGTTACTTGAGTGGTTACTCGAGTAAATTGGTGAATTTCTTGGCCGAGAGTCACTGGAAGATTTTTGCCTTGGTTACTCGAGTGGCTACTCGAGTAAAGCCTTTTCTTATGTGTTACTCGAGTGGCTACTCGAGTAATGGCTTATATAAGTTTGCAAATTACTCAAGTGGTCCCTCAAGTAACTTCTTCCAAATTTTTGCAATGCTTCTCTGGATGAAATTCTCTGTGACTACTCGAGTGCTTAATTGAGTAACAGCTTCCCTTACTCAAGTAGTCACTCGAGTAAGCCTTCACAGAATTTGCTGATTACTTCAAGTAATATTTTGCCACTTTGTTCAAATTCATTAGTTTGTCATCAAATCCTTTTATAGTCCAATCTTTGTTATCATTGAAACATATGGGATCTAACAAGACCGTTAAGGGCATCTGAGCCCCATGATTTGAGGAGGCGTATATGGTTGAACTCAGTGTTGATGAAGGTTTTGTGGAAGCCACCATAAAAGTGAAGAAGCTTTGCGATCTTAAGCATGTCATTGATATGCCCTTATGTAGGGTACACTACAAAAAAATTGAATTTGTGACAGAATTTACCACAGAATCAGTGTTTTCAATGGAATCTCCGACGGAATCCGTTCCGTCGCTACTAAATGCGTGACAAAAATATTTGAGATGGAATTTCAATTCCTTCAGGAATTTCTGACAGAATTTTTGTCACAAATTCCAATAAAAAGTAATTCTGTCATATGTTTGAGGTCCTCAGTTCGCCCGTGTCCCTCTCCCCTAGCCGCCACATGTCCCTCTCTCCCCTGGCTGCCACATGTCTCCTCCTCGTGCTGCCACGTGTCCGCATCTCATAATTCCTGAAAATGCCTCTCCTCTTATTCAAACTCGTGACCTCAAGCTGCCAACGACTTCATGTGCCAATCTTTGCTAGTTGCATCGAAATGAACCTGTGTCATATTATTACATATTATTATGTATAATATTATCATATATATATAGATATATACACACATATAATAATTAATTATATACATATAATTTATTATTAATTAAATATAATATTATTAAAAATAATGAAAAATTTAATAAGAACATAAAAAAATATTTATATATTGAATTAAACAATTTTTTTATTTAAAATTATTTAATAAATAATAATTTAATATTAAAAATATTATTTTTAATAAAAAATTATAAATATAATATTAATAACATATATATTATTTTTAAATAAAATAAAATAATAACTAATATAATAATAATAATAATAATAATAATAATAATATAATTTTAATAATTAAGGTTAAATAAAATTATTTAATAATTAATATTTTAATTTCAAAAATATTATATTTTTAACAAATTAAAAAAATTAATTTTTTCACACGGAAAGCTCAGAAATTTCTGTCGGAATTTGCCGTCAGAAAATTTTAGATGGAATTTCTGTCTGAGGTTGCCATGGAAAAAATTCCGCAAGAAATTCTGTGGCTAAATTTGCGATGGAAAATTCCATCAGAAAATTTTTTGACTAAATTTCAGTCAGAAATCGGGTATTTTTTTATAGTGGTATAGGATACACACAGCATGAGGCCTCTCAGAAGTACTCAATGACCCATTTTCCCTCTGATTTTTATTTCTAGTTATTTCCTCATATGCTCAAGGAAGTGAATGCTAGTATGTGATATGCTTGCCTTACATAGGCTCATGTTCACATAATGATATTATACATTCTCAATGTTTCGTGCAACATATCGATGGCCATAGTATAAATAAAAATAGAGCTTCATTCATACATGCATGCTTCAAATAGTTAAGCAAAGCAATATAGCAAATCAATACACAGCATAAACATCACATATATACATGTAAGTAAGTTTACTACCTTTTGCCTTTGAGTCTCCTTTTGTACCTTTTCTTCTAACCATTGAAGTTGTTTGGAAATTCTTCCATTTTTTCTTCCTTGTCATCTCATGGCCCTAGATACATAAACATACATTAGAGCCATAATAAATGAATGTCCAATGTGGCTATATAAGCCTTTAGGACATGTCTCTTATATTTGGGCCTATACTTGTCCCAATTTTATAACTCTAAACACTTTAGTTGGTTAACTTTAAAGTTAACACATTATGCCCAATGGGTTTTTAATGGGCCCACACTAACTCCAAGTTCTTAACTTAACCCTTGGAAGTTAATATTATTACCAAATGCCATTACTTTTTCATTTTCACCCTATTCCAGAAAGTTGGCAGATTTCTCACTTAACTTTGAAAAATTATAACTTTGTCTTGAAAACTCTAGTTTGGGCGGTTCAAAGCCCTATGTGGCCCTCATTAAGTGTATTTTATTGAAACAATATTTTCTCTAGTCAGTTCCATGAACAAAAATCCAGAGTCAATAATACACTCATACTATCACAGATTTTCACCAGTTTTACAGATCCAACTTCAAAAATTCATATCTCCTAATATATTAATCCAAATGGTACATGTGACCTATCAAATTAAATCTTATGATGTCTACTTCAAATTTGAAAAGTTTTATAGCCATTAGATATCCTTTGCTCATTCAAAAACATGTAACAATCAGACTGCATCACAGAACTCAAATCTGGCAGCACTTAAACTAGTCTTATATTATCATTAAACACCATATATCATTACATATTCATGATTAAAACATCATGAGACCTCCAAAATACAACTTGGATAAAGCATGTGGCACCCCAAAGGTCCAAGAAAACTCATTAAAACCTCAAGCCAATAGGTTCAAAATGAAACTTAGGCTTACATCTTCACGTTTCAACAACCAGTTTGGTATTTCGACGGCACTCCAACCAGCTAGATCGCACCAAACACCTCTAATCAAGAATCTAAAATTGTATAAATATTGTTATCACTAAGAGAAATAACATTACAGAAGACTCCAAGAGCTGGAAAAGTCGAATTGGAGGTAAAATCGGCTTTGAAACTCCAGGGAAATCACTATTTACACACCTTCTCTCTTCTTTCTATTTTCTCCCTATTTTCCTCCATGTATTTCTCTATTTTGTTTCCCTTGGCTGACATCTTAAAGAAGAATGGAGGGTTGGGATTCAATTTTTCATTTTAATAGCCTCCTTATGTGCCAAGCATCAAAGGATTAAAGCACAAGATGACATGTGTCAATAAAGCATCTTGTCTTATCTTTCTTTCTCTCTCTTGACCATCCTTTTTGTGTTAGGGGAAAGGAAAGGCTTGACAATTTCTTCTTTTTCCCTGGTTCAGTGTTCTGAAAGTCAAGTAAGTGACCGAACCAAAGACCTGTGGATTCCCCTGACTCAGGGGCTTCCTGTCACCTTTTCTAAGTGCCACCTCTAAAGGCAAAGAGTAAACTCTATCATTAGGGATACTTGTCACTCTCTTATAAGGCCAATAAAAAAGGTACTTGGTACTTTGTCATGATGAGAAGACACTTGTCACTCTCTTATTCATTCAATACAAAAGTTGTGTCATCATTACTTACTTTATTAAGCTACTTTATTGGTGCTTACTCGGGTTTCAATCAGGTTTGCATTATGGATATCAGAGCCAACAAGATGACACTAGGTCAAAGTATGTGTGAAGGCCCCACATGAAGCCACCGATGTCTTCTTTTAGAATCATAGGGTACATATGTAATGTCATGTGTACACTTATACTGACATATTTCGCTTGACCAATAAGTCCTACACCTCATGACATGGCTAGGTGGCATCATTCAACCAACCAGATGGCACCATATATGTATCCTACGTATGTCTGCACTAACACTTAATCATACTACCTACAAACACCGAACCCTCTACCCGGTAGGGCTAAATCACATATCCCTGAGAGTCTTTCTATCACCTATCATTCTTGGGACTCTTCCCAAACTAGGCTTAGTAGTCCACCTTATTCAGGCTTATTTCTAGCCTTTAGTCCTAAAATTTGGGATATTACATTTTATTCACCAATAAAGAAAAGTATTAAAAATCCCAAGGAAATTGTAAGTTTAAATAAAGGTCTAATAGATTATGAAGTGTTATGAGTTATGACATATGACTTATGAAGGTCTAATGAATTAGGAAGGGTTATGAGATATGGCTTAAGTGGTGGTGGGGTGTTAGATGACGGTTGTTTCTGAAAACCATTATGGTATATCATCCCTGATATAATAGTTGAAAGATGAGTCATTTATAAAAAATTGGGCTAAAACAAGTCATGAAGCTAATGATTTTTTTCAAAAGCCCATTATGAAGGTCCAAATTTCCATAAATCATGTTTAATAATTGTTGAAGAAGTCAAACAAGTAATTAGGAGTGAAAAGGAAGCAGTTTGGAGGATTAAATCAAGAAAATCACATTTTCCTCTTTATTAGAGCAAGTTTCGGCCAGACCTGATTTGAGGAGTTAGGGCTGGAATTTCATTAATCTAATGGTTCCTATTATGTTCAAAAGGGAAAATTGTGTAGGGTTTATGTTGATCATGAAGTGTGAAAAGCCTTGGAATGTGAAATGACAAAATGACCCCTAAAACCCTAAATAGGGGCTGCCAAGGGCAAAATTGTCTTTTTGCAGAGAATTTGGAAAAAATGAGTTCAAAAATGGATACTACACACAAATTTGTGTAAGAATAGCTGAGTCAATTTTTTTGGAAAAGTACAGTTGTATCGGGTACAAAGGGACTTAGACCCCGGACCTAGGAGTATTTTGGTCATTTTGCAATTTTAAACTAACTTAACCAAAAAATTAAGTTTGGTCATTTTGCAATTTTGGTGGTTTTGCAATTTTAAACTAACTTAACCAACAAATTAAGTTTGGAAAGAGTCTACGAATGAGTAATGACTCATTACTTGAGCCCGGCTGTGGTCTTGCCCAGTCTATAGTCTCGGGCCCGGCTGAGGTTCAGAACAATTAGGGGTTGTAACATTGGTTATGTAATGACCCAATTTGAGATTAAGGGCTAATGAATTTGAAAATGATTGTAATTAGTGTAATTAAACACTTTTGGTGAAATGTGATATGAATTTGATATAAATGTTCATAGTGATGATTTAATAATCATAGTGGAAACCAGGGGCAAAATGGTAAAATTGGAAATTTACCGACCAATTGGTTAGTAACCAAAGAGGAAACTCATTGGTGATTAGAGATCAAGGGCTGAGATCTATTGGCTATGGGTCGGAATCCTATGTTTTAAGCTTATGTGAGCTTATGGAGGGAGTAAACAAGGTGTAGACAAGTGGCTTAATGTGGGCCATAGGATCATACCAAAAGTCAAATATCCACTTTTTCTCTCTCTTATCTCTCCTATTTGGTTTGTGTATGGGCCAAAGGGAAAATGTACACTTCATCATCATCCTCACCATCTCTCATCATCTCTCTCTTCATCCATCCATTTTCCGGCGATCAAAGTAGAAAGAGAAAGAGGAAGCTTGGATCTTGGGTGAGTAATAGTTCTCATATGCTCTAATCCTCTTCATTAAACTTGTTCATAGTGTTAAGAACTCCATCTTGGTGGTTTCAGAATTCTGAAAAGTGGTGATTTGGGTGTTGAAACAAATTTGAAAGTTAGGGAATCAAGCATTGACCTTAGCAAAATGAAGAGGTAAGCATTTGGTGCTTTATGATATATTTGTTGTGATTTTTGGATAAGTTTGATAAAATCTGGAAATTGCCCTGGTTTTGTGTAAATTTTGAATGTATGAATTTCATAGTGGATGATGTTGGAATTAGTTCATTGGGAAGTGATTTAAGTGTTGGATGTGGTTTTGAATTTTGGAAGTGTGTTAATTGAAATTGGGAGTTGTGTGTTATAGAGACCCAAGAGTTATATTGTGGTTACAATGGTTTTTGGGTGTTTTGGAGGTTACCAATGAGTTCCTTAGGCAATGTTATGTGGGTATGAGCTTTGTGTGGAGTTTGAGAACCATTAGGAGCAATTTTAACCAATTTGGGAATTTCTTTCAGTTCCTGCGATCTAGGCAATCTGATAGCATTACTCGAGTGAGGGGGTCTCACTCGAGTGCTGTCATGTAATTTTCCTTTCTCCTTTGTGTTTTGCCTAGGTTTTCATGAAGGAAGCTCGAGTGCACTTCTTAAACCGCAAGTGACATTGATGATCACTCAAGTGAGCATGGGTTCACTCGAGTGAAGATATGAGTTTTTACTTAAGGTTGCTCTCGGGTCCATACTCGCTGGGCAATTTTCAAGAGTGTGTTCTAACACTTGCAAGTGTGGTCTTCTCACCTGAGTGCTAAGGGTTATGCTTGAGTGAGCTTCCTCCTCTTATGTTATATGTGCTCTCGGGTTGTCACTTTCTGCGTTGCACTTACGGGGACTCAAGTGGATTTGGAGTCATCACCCGAGTACAAAGCCTTATATGCTCGAGTGTTGTGAGCACTTTTTGGCCATGGTTGTTGCTCACTTTCAAACACTCGCGAGTGAGAACTATATCTCACTCAAGTGTAAGTCTCTCATCACTCGAGTGAGGTCATCTTCACTCGAGTGAGTCAGCCGAAAATCAGTGTTGTGCTTCCAAAAAAGGGGTTTTCAGGATAGTTTCTTCCAACCCTTTTGGCATATGTTTAGGCCTCTAATGGTCATCCCAAGGAGTTTAAATGGTAACCAACATAGAGTATTATGGAAATAAGTATTTAGAAAAGAAATTGATTGGTTCTCCCTAATTTGGTTATAGGTTTTGATATCTGCCAAACTCGTGAGCCCACTGTGCTAAAGAATGTCAGGAAAGATACAGGTAGTGACTCTTTCTCTTATACTATGTGTGAATCATTATATGTATGGTTGTCATGCATTGTGTTGCTGCTGCTGCTGCTTCGTGATGCCTTATGCCTTGTGACGCTTTGTGATGCTGCTGCATAGTGATTACCCCGAAAGAGGGCATAGTGATTGTAGCAAAACTTGGCATAGTGTTTACTGCGGAAGCGGTCATAGTGCATTGTGATTACAGATGTGAGTGTTGTCAGTTGTGACGCGAGCCATGACTCATTGTGTTGCTGCTGAACATGATAAACTTACATGCTATGTGTTTATATATTGTATGAGTGATTTGTTACTACTAGGATTCTTTAGAATCTCATTCTTTCCAATGACTAAAATTTCAAATAAGGCATGTGGCTCAAAAGGGAAGCAGACAACCCGGAGTAGTTAGAATCTCTTAGGGACATTTTTATTTTGGTTTGTTGGTTATTTGTTATGGTTTGGGATTACTGTATGTATATGGGATGTACATATAATTTTTGGATATGTAATCCCCTTTTTGGGAAACTTTAAACCCAATATATATACATGTAACTCGGGGTTGCCGGGATTTTTGTTACGCACTCTGATATTTATGAATGTGATTTAACTGCACAGGTAATTGTATCCGAAAGTGAATGTGGGACCAGATGAAATATGTTTTTGAACTGTTTTTTTTTGGGATACCCCATCTTGAAGATGAGGGATTATAAACGTTGTTTTTGTATTATTGGTCTCTATTTCACTTTAATATCATAATCCAGATGTAATTACAGTGAGGGGGTTACAGGTTCACCCTGAATACATGTGCACATTTCTAATCAAACTGAATTATATGTTATTATAATATTGCATTATATAGTACTTGGCATATTTATATATCGCATTCTCTATGAATGATTGTCTTTTACTATTAAGATTCGTTTGAATCTTACCATTCTAATGTTAAAAACAATCTAGCAGAATCTAGCGGCTTAAAGGATAAGGAGGGAAATATCGATGTCTGAGGGTTCTGGTGCCGATAAAGATAGTTGTTGGTTGTAGTTAGTTTATTTTAGTAATTTTGGACAAGTTTGTTTATATTTTTCAAACCCTACGGGGATGGCTTGCATTGTAAACAAATACTTCTTATCAGTATATTGTGCTATTTCTGTATACTTGTGGAGCTATGCCTCTATCACTCTACCAAATATCGAAATGTTAAGGGTTTTGACATAATGTCCTAAAATAATTGTTACTTTTAAGCTCTATATATCATTATCCGAGCCCTGCCTCGACATACATGACATTTCTTAGCTATAACCGTTATGTATTAAGCGTTATAAATGTGTAAATATGTAGTAGAGTGATTGTTAAGTGCTTTATAAATATGATTTAAAACATTTAGTAGTTTATTTCTGTTCCTATTGGAAAAATTGTGTCTGACAAGATTGAATTTGAGTCTGATTTGAATTCCTTTTGTACTTTTGTATAACAGGGAGATGGGAATTGGGCCAAAAAAAGGGCATGGAGATGGAAGTCAAAGGAAACGGTACTGCACCGTATATTTGTTTTGGCGATGAGATTGCTTATAAGCTACTTTTCATGTAAATCAAGACAAAACTCCTCTCACATACTTACTTCATATACCGTAAATCATGATTAAAAAGCTGCTTTTAAGCATTCCAATCACTGTTCCAAATGAGAACCCAAACAAATTTTCCTTGGGATGTGGTCCGATTTTTATTGAAGCTTTTCTGAATGAATCATGAGTATAAGGAAATACTTTTTGCAATTTTTATCATGAAGGTTTTAAGCAACAGGTAATATTATCCGTAACAGTAAAATTAAAATAAAGTTAACTATCAACATTTGGTATTTTATGATCTTGATTTTTTTAATGGTTATTATTAGTTTTTTAATAATTAATATGACTTTTCTCATTTTTTAATACTTCAAGACAAAATTAAATTTTTAAAAAAATTCTAGATATATTTGACCCCTTTTTGGCATTTATAAAGATGGGAAAAATTGGCCACTTATAAATTTGTTCACGGTAAGAATAATCTATATTAGAGTACCCATGTTTTCAAAACTTGTAGAGCAACAATAATTTATGTGGATAAAAATTTATCCTATCATTGAAATAGATAAAATTTTTAAATATAGGCTTTTCCACACAAGTTGGGATCGAAAACAAAGCACCGCCCATCCTGTTGAACCCCTATAAATATTGTAGCAGGGACATAGACAACCTCACATTCATCTAAATATATTGTTTGTATGTTAGCTACTGAGATTCCCCTAAATCTCACCCTCCCCACCAACCATATAGGTATGGGAATATGACAAAGAAGAATGCTTGAAAAAGAATTGGAAAGAAGAAGTTGAAGAATCCAAGTCTTTAAGTGTATTTATTTTTATTTTTTGTAAAGTATTTACACTTGACAAATATGTACAAATAAGAAAGTATGAAAAAACATATTAGAATTGAATGGTAATTTGGATCATCGAAACCAAAAGTAAGAGTGGAGATATAGAACTAACTCTAATATATAAATATGGTAAGAATAATGCCTAACGATTCATGAAGAAGTAATTAACCCATAAGTAATTAAAGAGTAATGCTTCTGTATATGTAATAAAGGGGTATGTATCACTGGTGTTACATTTGGTGGTATCAAAGCAGAAATTCTAGCATATAAGTAGTAAGTTATGCTGTTGTTAATATGTATAGTGATACCTTGCTAGTGATCCCATAACTAGAATGTAATATAGGTGACAGCTAAACCCAAAGAAATTGAATTTTCCCCAACCACTAGTTGACAGACTGGTATAGAGGAAGGGGTATAGCTGTATATAGAGAATGAAATGAAGTAGTAGTGATGGATACCCGAAATAGAAGGGTATGATCTCCAGAGAATTTCATACCGTGCTGGTCTGTAACACGAATTCCAATAGAATTTCATGGTTAAGCGTGCTCGATCGAGAGTAATTTCAGGATAGGTGACCCCTTAGGAAGTATACTAGAAATTTGAAATCGCTTGATTAAAGGCTTCAAGGCCCTGAGATATGAAATATGGTGATCTTTAGGGATGCCATAAGAATGTTACAATGAATATAGTAAAGGTTGAGGATAGTCTTGAATCAGATCTAAGCTGAAATACTGTTTAGGTAGAGATATGATTTAGGTTGCACTATCTTATGAATCTGGTAAGTAATGCTGAACTTTCAGCAATGATTTGGGAATATTTGAGGATATTACCTGAATGTTAAGATAATAGAATAGAAGGAATGAATCATGATGATCTTAGCATGCTTATTGGATATGGATGAGGTTCCAGAATTAGGTTCATGAACCTAGAAGTTTTATAGACATCCAGAGGGTTACTACCAACAGAATTGTAACCTAAGAATCAAATGATAGTTGAATTGATTCTTTAGGCATTACAATTGACCTGATTGAATTAAGGTACTAGAATATGGTACATATGGGAATGAGGTTCCTGAAGGTTGCTAGTTGGTAATTTAGCATAGGGGAAAGATCTTCATTATAGAATATTCCCTTAGAAATAATGAGTGAGGAAATAATTCCTTGATGAAATGTAAAAAGAATGAATCTGCTTGCCATTCCGCTAACTTGAGGCTATATCAAGAGTCGATTGGTGGACAACAGACAATGTATTGAAAGGTATAAGTAGAACATTTCCAGTAACAGTAATCGAATTTACAATATTGCTTGGATCAGGACTAATATTAAAAATTCCATACAGAATGACCGTACATGAGTTGGCGAAATCACAAAAGCATACCACAGAACTACCAGAGAAAGAAAGCCTTGGGTTCTCTGACTCCAATAGTTAGTTTTGGGGTGTGGTTCTCCTAAAGACTTATTTTTGTTATAATGGTACATTATAACAAGATGGAAAGAATTAAACTACCCAATGAATCACCATGGGGTGCTCCAGTGTTGTTGCAGAAAGAAAGACAGAAAAAAGAATTAAGAAAGAACAAGCTTGACAAAACAGTCAAGTGAACTCTTGTTCTCATATCTTTTGTAATGGTTCTACATGTATGTTTTTACCATCTAGTATATTCCTTTCAGGAATGTATGGTAAGCAGTAAGACTCGACATGCCTATGGCATGGGGTGATACCCCAGGCAATCAGACCTGATAAGCATTAAGTATATAGCTACAGTGTAGAATTAGAGCTGGTTTAGTAGAATTTCTATATGATTATGGGCTCTCATCCCGACATGGCCTTGCACTACGATGAAGGTTACAATAGCTAGAATTTTCCCTAAGGCTAGAGGCGGTGTGTAAATTCAGTGTCTGAGAATGAGAATATCCTAGCGCTGTGGTAAGGGACAGTTGTCCTTGAATTTACCCAACTTTATGCTATTACATTCTAGTATTGTTGCTTGCATGCATATCAGAAATACTATCTACATATCTGGTATTGGTGCTTCTATGCATATCATGAATTGTGAATACTCAGTGCTAGTGTAAGGACCAGTGTGTTCGATAAATGATAAACTTGACCGGTTAGGTATTATGAATGAATGTGAATGCTTGAGAATTGATGCTTTGTTTTGCGTGCTTTATGAACATTACATAAGGGTATGAATGTCTTGAGTAATAAGAGTGGAGCATGGAATGTATACAGAATACATGACCTTCTAGAATAGTTGTCTGGTTCCTGAGTATATGTGAAAATTGAATTTTGAACTAACCAATACACCTGCTATTTTCATGAATTGTATAAAGTGAATTGTGAACAAAATTTTTCCAGAAATGAATTTTTGACCAATTTGTAGTGGTTATTTTTTAACTTTGTTGTTTCAAAAGAAGGGATCCTCATAGGAACCCAGAATAGTGGGAATAGTAAAGACACAACTATCGTCACTGATACTTTGAATTGAGAAGTGGTACAGCTGATAGTCATGATGATACGGGAACAGAAACTGATAGAAGGGCATAGAAATTTGAACTTGTAAAGTCAGATAGTAGAAGTAAAGAAATGAAAACCTACAGTGGTCCTTTTGAAGTATTATTACAAATTGGACTAGTAGCAAATTTCAAGGATGAAATTTATTAAACTGAGGTGAGAATTGTAATATCCTAAATTTTAGGACTAAAGGCTAGAGAAAAAGCCTAAATAAGGTAGACTACTAAGCCTAGTCCTGGAAGAGTCCCAAGAATAATGGCCGAGAGAAAGACTCTCAGGGACTATGTGATTTGGCCATACCAGGTAGAGGGCTCGGTATTTGTAGGCAGTATGATAAGTGTCAGTGTATATGTGCATAGGACACATATGATGTCATCTAGTTGGTTTAAAAATGCCACCAAACCATGTCATAAGGTATGGGATTGATTGTTCAAGCAACATATGCCGGTATAGGATTGCACATGACATTTGTAGGGTAGACATGTGTACCCTGCATTTTTAAAAGAAGACATTAGAATGTGGTGCCATGTGGGGCCCACACACAAACTCTGACCTAGTTCCATCTTGCTAGCTTTGATACACCTGATGCAATCCCAAGTGTGACCTCAGTAAGCACTAATAAAGTAGCTTTAATAAAGAAAGCAATGATAACACAAATTTTGTGTTAGATAAATAAGAAAGTGACAAGTATCCTCTCATCATGACAAAGTACCAAGTGCCTTTTTTGTTGGCCTTATAAGAGAGCGACAAGTGTCCCTAATAATGAGGGTTACTTTTTGCCTTTTGAGGTGGCACTTAGAAAAGGTAACACCCAACCCCTAAGTCTGGGGAATCCACTGGCCTTTGGTCCAGTCACGTACTTGACTTTTAGAACACCGAACCAAGGAGTCTGGGAAAATTGTCAGGCCTTTCCTTTCCCCTGACACAAAATGGATGGTCAAGAGAGAAAGAAAGAGAAGACAAGATGCTTTATTGACAAATATCATCTTGTACTTTAATCCTTTTAAACTTGGTACACAAGGAGGCTATCAAAATACAAGATTGAATCCCAACCCTCCATTCTTCTTTAAGATGTAAGTCAAGAGAAGAAAAAGATAGAGAAAAATATAGAGAAAATAGAAAGAAGAGAGAAGGTGTGTGAATAATGATTTCACCAAAAATCCGGAGCTGATTTCACCTTCGATTTGGCATTTATAGCTCCTGGAGTCTTCTGTAATGTTGTTTCTCTCAGTGAGAGCAACATATGTACGGTTTCAGATTCTTAATTAGAGCTGTTTGGTGCCATCTAGTTGTCCAGAGTGCTGCTGGAATACCAAACTGATTGTAGAAATGCGAATAGGTAAGCCTACGCTTCATTTTGAACCGATTGGCTTCAAGTTTTATTAAGTTTTATTAGACCTTTGGGCTGCCATATGTTTTTTCTAAGCTGGGTTTTTGAGGTCTAACGATGTTTTAATGATGAATATATAACAATATATGGTGTTTGGTGATAATATAAAATTAGTTAGTACTGCTTGATTTTAGTTTTATTAGGTAATTTGATTATGACACATTTTTGACTGAGCAAATGATACCTAATGGCTATAAACTTTCCAGATTTAAAGTAGACATCATAATTTTTAATTTGATAGGTAATTATGCCATTTAGATTAATATATTAGGATATATGAATTTTTAAAGTTTGATCGATAAAACTGGCAAAAATCTGTGACATTATGAGTTTATTGGTGATTCTGGATTTTTGTCCTTGGAACTAGCTAGAGAAAATATTTTTTTCCTTTAAATAAACTTAATAAGGGCCATATAGGGCTTTGAACCACCCTAATTGGAGCTTTTTATACAAAGTGATGATTTTTCAAAGTTAAGTGAAAAATCCACCAACTTTCTAGAATAGTGCAAAAATGATAAAGTAATGGCATTTAATAATAATATTAACTTCCAAGGGTTAAGTTATGTACTTGGAGATAGTATGGGCCCATTAAATACCCATTGGGCCTAATGTGTTAACTTTAAAGTTAATAAACCAAACTGTTTAGAGTTATTAAAATTGGGACAAGTATAGGCTCAAATATAAGAGATATGTCCTAAAGGCCTATGTAGCCACATTAGACATTCATTTGTTGTATTAGGCCCAATAGAAGAATTTCCAAACAACTTCAACGGTTGGAAGAAAAGGTACAAAAGGAAACTCGAAGATAAAAGGTAGTAAACTTACTTACATTGTGTATGTGATGTTTATGCTGTGTATTGATTTGCTGTATTGCTTTGCTTGACTATGTAAAGCATGTATGAATGAATGAAGCTCTATTTCTGTTTATACTATAGCCATAGATGTGTTGCAAGAAACATGGAGCATGCAAAATATCATTATGTGAACATGAGCCTATGTAAGGCAAGCATATCATGCACTAGCATTCACCCTGGAGGCATTATCTGTATGTTTGCTACTGAGATTCCACAGAATCTCACCCTCTCCTACCAACCATATAGGTATGGGAATATGATAGAGAGGAATAATTAAAGAAGAATCGGAAAGAAAAAGTCAACGAATTGAAGTCTTCAAGTGTATTTATTTTTACTATTTGTAAAGTATTTACACTTGACAAATATGTACGAATAAGAAAGTATGAAAAAACGTATTAGAATTGAACAGTAATTTGGATCACTAAAACTAAAAGTAAGAGCGGAGAAATAGAACTAACTCTTATATATGAGTATGGTAAGAATAACGGCTAACGAGTCGTGAAGAAATAATTAACCCCTAAGTAATTAAAGAGTAACACTTTCGTGTATATAAAAAAGGGGTATGTATGATGGGTGTTATATAAAACATCTCAATAACTTTTTATTTTTATTTTGTTTATAAACTTTGTCTTTCTGTTTTTTAATGTGTTTGAATAATCAACCACCAATTTTTTTAAAAAAAATGTTAAATATATAACGGTTAATAAGTAAAACCTATCACTTATTAGAATACATTGTAAAAAGGTGAAATACATAATGATTATTAACAAAGAACTGTGATAAATGTAAACATATAAATAATAGTTTTTTTGGGGCAATCTGTGACGTAAAGTCTTAGGCATGATAACCCAAAATACCCTATCAATCCTCTTATATTTAAATGTCTAAAACAAAATACACTTGACACTTAATATGTTCAAATGAAATCCACCACCATCTTAACCCTACAACTCCTATTGTTGTTGAGAGTCATTTTCAATCGAATCCCACCATAAAAAGCTTTCGTCCGACTTCTCTTCGACAGTCACGCTAGTGAATGCACTTGACCCTTGTCTGAGTAACAACCGTGCAAATTGTTTTTGTTCATAAGCCCTAGCCAATATGATGTTAAATTGCTTTTGTGAGGTTATGTTTTTTAGAAAAACCATTATTACCCTAATTGAAGGTTTCTTAAATTGCTTTTGTGAAGTTATGTTTTTCTAGAAAACATAGTATTGCTCTAATCAAGCGTTTCTTTTCTGTTACAGGAAGTTGTCAATCTATTGCTTTGATTTACAGTTCATACTCTCTTGATCTTTTTCGAAGTGATTTTGGGAGATACGGATACCTTTCCTTCCTTAGAAGTATCCTTATCTTTAAAAGTCACTTCAAAAAGATCAAAAGGGATGTGATGAACAAACTAGTCAGTTGTACCAAGACACGATAAAGAATTCAAGGTGACAATAAACTGCTTTTGTGAAGTTATGTTTTTTTTAAAACCAGTGTTATTCTAATCAAAGGTTCCTTTCCTATTACAGTCAACCAACCCATTACTTTGATTTATGGTTCCTACTTTGTTGATCTTTTTTGAAGTCACTCCAAGAGATATGGATTCCTAAACAAATACCTCCTTTCTTGGAAGTATCCATATCTCTAGAAGTGACTTTGAAAATATCAATAGAGATGTAAAGAATAAACTAGTTTGGTTGTACCAAAACGTGATAAAGCATTCAAGGTGACATTAAATTGCTTTTGTGAAGCTATGTTTTTTTTGGAAACCATAGTATTATTCTGATCAAAGGTTCCTTTCCTATTACAGAAAGTTGTCAACCTATTACTTTGATTCATGGTTCCTACTCTGTTGATCTTTTTTGAAGTCACTTCAGGAGATATGGATTCCTAAACAAATATCTCCTTTCTTGGAAGTATCCATATCTCTAGAAGTGGCTTTGAAAAGATCAATCGAGATGTGAAGAATAAACTAGTTTGGTTGTACCAAGACGTGATAAAGCGTTCAAGGTGACATTAAATTTCTTTTGTATTAAGCAAGTGGCACCAAGTTAAGAGCTCTGAAATTAAATATTGTGATCAGTCTAGATTCTTTAATGTGAGAGTTTCTGAGCTAATTAGTCTCAACTCTATCTAATAAAGTAGTGCTTACCACATCAAGTAGCCATGCAATATAGGGTGGATCAAGATTTTCTAAGCTTGGTGGCTTGAATCAATCACACTCTTGTACTATATATCTCATAATGTAAGTGTTCATCACCTATACCTTGTATCTCATCAACAATTAAGATAGGAAAGCAATGAGTTGTTGAAAATAAGACAAATACCATCAGCAATTAATATGGATATTTGTAGGTTCTTTCCCCAATCCATTGCTTTCCAGGGTTAATTCCAGTGAAGAGACACAATTTATAGGTAAACAGTTACATTATCACTTAGATAGGTTAACGGATGCCATTGATTTTCCCCCACAAAGCCTAGGATGTCTTGATTTATCGCATGTTGCATAGAAGCTCGTTGTGCGAGGTACTACTTTTTTTATATACAGTCTAGTCCATCTAGCTCAGAAACTCTCACTTGAAGAGTATCACAACCATATATCATGGTTATTATATAAAAACTATCATTTATTATAAAAGTTCACGGTTCTTAATTAGGAACCATTATCCTTGTACTAAAAACATAACTATTCTCCACTTGAGACCATTATTTATTGTTATTACAAGCCATAGTTCTTACAAAAGAATGGTAGTTTAAGTTACTGAATAAATTATGGTTGTCAAAATGAGACCATTATGTAATATGTAAGCATTACCATATATTATGATAGTTTTTCACATGTGCCCTTCTATTATTATCACAGCAATACGCATATCATAGTCTCACCAAGCATCAATACATAATGAGTGTTTTGTTATAACTGTTATAATAGGTCAAGCATAAATAACAGTTAAGAACTGTAATTTATCTGCGCGAAGCAAATATAGTACCCGCATATATGACAGTTCAGCATTATAAAGTATGGTAGTTAATAATCATTATATATGATGATATTCGTAGAACTAAATGTATGTCTTCCTTTATAATTTATCTTGTATTCAATATTTTAAAAGCTAAATTTACCCTTATTTATAGTTAAATACTTCTCCAGTCTGTATTATATGACCTAGTTGAGGTTTGATCATGGTCTCTAATGTAAAACCTATTTATCATATTTTTTGATATTTTTCTAATTTTCCTCAATTAATAATTCGTCAACAATAATCAAGTAAGAGAGAGATTGAGAGTATTAAGGAAGATCATTAGGATGATTTAAAAAACATGATATATTAATTAGCTTAACTTACTTCCTTAATTTAATCAAATCATCAATGATCAACTATCAACTATATTCTTGAAAACTTGAAAAACCTAGTTAATAAAGAAATGAGTTAGCTTGGGTTTACCACCTATATTTGGATCTCCATACTATATAAGTTATTGGTGTATTAATAACCCAATTAATAATAGTGCCAATAATTTTCCTTTTCTGAAAATCTCCCTTCAAATAAAATTTTACCCCAACTAATATTGTGTATAATCCAATTAATATAAACAATATACTATTCCAATAACTTTCTGTGTTTTATACTTTCTAAAATCTCTAATGTGGCTGGAAAAATATCCCAACTAATAATATGTCAATAACTACCTTTTTAATATTTCATAAGACCTCTAATACATTTGAAAATCATGAATTTATTATTATAGCAAGTGGCTACCAAGGTGGTCATGGCGCACTACTTATCCTCAGGTACTGCTTTTGATCCCTTAGGGAGACGTATTCCTTCCCATATGGTTGGAATAAATCCCCAATCACCTGTGTGGTGTGGAAGAGGGGACAATTCCTGCCGAGGGCCTGTGTGGCCACTTGTGTGGTCCCAGGCAGCTGCCTATGTGGGGCCGTTACAGAAGGTTCATTTCTTGTTACAAGAAGTTGTCAACCCATTGCTTTGACTAAAGGATCCTACTTTATTGATCTTTTTTTAGGTAACTTTAGGACATATGGATTCCTAATAAAATACATCTCCTTCTTTGGAAGTATCCATATCTCCACAAGTTGCATCAAAAATTTCAATAAGGATGTGATGAAAAAACTAGTTTACTTGTACTGAGCATCATATATGAACAAGAGAATACTTACAGCATTTATGAAGTCATGACGCATAAAGCATTCAAGGTGACATATTGAATTATTTTGTGAACATATGTTTTGGTTTTTTTTTTTTGGAAATCCCATTATTGCTCTGACTGAAGGTCCGTCTCCTATTTTTCTAATGAGTAGCTGGCATCAAGTTAAAAGCTATAAAATTCAACATTGTGATAAGTTCTAGACTCTTCAATGTAAGAGTTTCTGAGCTACTTGGTCTCGTCTCTATATATACAATAGATAGTACTTCTCACATTGAGTAGCCATGCAATTTAGATGGATCAAGGTTTTCTAGGCTTTATGGCTAGTATCACTCACACTTTTGATGTATATATATAATAATGTAAGTGTTCACCTATACATTATATCTCTTCAACAATTAAGCCTGGAAAGCAAAGGAAGATAGAGAAAAAACAAATAACCCCCTTAAAAACGGGTAGCCCTTTCTGATAGGGATATATGTTTTTCCCTGGGATCCTTTGCTTTCCTGGGGTTAATTCATGTGAAGAGACATAATTATATATATATATCACTAGTTACATTATCACTTATAAATGTCAACAGTGGCCTTTGATTCTCCCTGTAATATTCCAAATTTAGGGAATAGAGACTTGAGAATACCCCTGAATCAGGTGGACTACTAGCCCCTAGTTATGAATTTCAGATCATTGGAACAACTCACAAAGTTACAGTTGCTGCTAGTGTGTTTTCATGCGTCGCAGTGAAATTGTCATGTGTTTTTGGATTAACAAATGATGTCTAATGAATATGAAAGTTTTTAGAATAAAAGTAGACTTATCAAGCTTTAAATTGATAGGTTACATAAGTCATTTGAAGCTATACATAAAGGGTTATGAATTTTTGAAGTTAGCCTAATAAAGTTTGATAAAAATTCTGCCATATTTCCAGCAAGGTGTGAAAATGGGAAAAAATGTAAGGGCAAAATGGTCATTTGATCAAGAAAGTAAGAAGCCATCTATTTTTCCCTTTAACTGGGATAAACTTTGGCTAAAGTAGGGAGCAAGAAAGGAAAATAATTTTCTTACCTCACATTAATTCAAGAAGGAAAATTTGTGGCCAAGTAAATTAAGTACATGGTAACTTGACATTAAATAAAATTAACCATAAAGCAAGGAGAGAAAATTTGACAAAGCAATATCCCTTCTCTTCCTCCTCATCATTTTCATCCAACACACCAAGGAAATAGAGAGAAAGAGAGAGTTCTCAAGAGCTTTGAAGAACAAGAGGTTCAAAAAAGTAAAATCAAAGGTAAGAGGCTTGATTTCAAGTGCTTATGCCTTCTAAAGCACTTGGAAACCTCTCTTAATCTCTTCTTCATTTTGAAAACCATGTTTAGCAAGCAAAATCAAGAGGGAAGAGAGAGAGAGGGCAGTGGCGTCCTAGAGAGAGAAAGTGGCAATCAAGAGGTGATCTCCAAATTTTGATCCTCTTGTGTTATGTGATGTTGTTGTGGTTGTTGTTGTTGTTATGATTGGCTTGGATTTGGTTGTGAAAAATGAATAATGAAACCCTAAGGGGTCATGTTGCCAAAATTTCCTCTCAAATCATACTCATTTAGTGTTTAATTAGTTAATCATGTGATTTGAAGTGGAAAGGAAGGAAGGAGTTCATAGATTAAATTCACAAAGTGACTTTTGACTAGTTTGAAGCTTAGCAACTCTCATGTAGGAATCTATGATGACCTCAGGTCAAAGGGTATTGTGACGTGGTTATACATGAGAAAAGCTTATGACTTGATCCATGTAGCTTTCTCATAATGGGTCGGTCCAGCACCATGTACTCTTACAAGTGCCTAAGACTTTGATTCATATCTCCATATCTTATCAAAGTCATACCAGTCTTGTTTCATCTTTACTCCTGCATAGATGACCAATCAGGGACATTTTAGGATAATCTTTATGATTTATCCAAGGATACAATTATCACAGTTAACATGCAAATAATATGATAACAGAATGGAGAAATTTTATTAAATTAATAATGTTCAAAGTACAATTATTAGCCCTTTAGGCAAAATTTCCCTAAGTTCCTCAAAGATACTTGCAAGCACCTAATCTGATCTCAATCTCAAACAGAAGCATATGATGCATTTTCAAATGATACTCAAAAGCATATGGTATATATGCGAGTCAAATTCTCCTCTTTTGTGATTCTTTAAATATGCTTACCATAGAAGTATATATGCGAGTCAATATGCCCTTCCTCAATAGTTTCAATTTTATGTCTTTGTTATCCCACACAACATGCTCATGGTACCTAGAAAGGAAAGAAATGGTTAAATGTTTTGGTAGATCAATACATATTTGAGACTAAAAAGAATGGCAGTTAAAAACATAGCAGATGCAAGGGCAATAAATAGGCAAGAAATCAAAACAAAGAAAATGCTTACCAATTTTTTCTAATTGATACCCAAGATCTAGTTTTCACAAATTAGCTCAAGATCATCATCATCAAGAACAATATAATTCGATGATTTTCTGAAATAGTTAGTGAAGAGCAATTAATGTTGAGTACCATATATCGAATTGCATTGCAGGATAAGAAGAGAAATGTACCTCTTCTTTTTTGTCTCTTGTGTTTCTTGTGGATTGTCATCCTCCTCTTCTTCATCAAAACCAACGATTAATCCATCATTCTCAAAGTGATCCAAATCATCATTTGCATCACCAAGTAAGGAAAAAGGGAAGTCATACTCATCATTCCATGTTAAGTTCTCATCATTCCATATTAAGTTCTCAAATTTCTGGGAAAATGCTTTTTTGAGTTTCTTAATTTTAAACTTGAACTGAAAATGGTATTTCAAAAGTAACAATGACAACTTTCTTAATACTGTGAAAAAGAAACGGGAACTTGTACTACTTACACTACAGAGAGCAAAATAAAACACATAACGACAGAAGGAGGAATAATGAAAAGAGGAATGAAGCTAAACTTTAAAGTTCAGGACTAAACAATCTGGAGAAGAGAGTGCTTATTTTTAGTTAATTACCATCTTCTTATTCTTCTTTGCCACCTCCATCGTCATCATCCACTGCGATAGCTTTTGCTTTCATTTTCCCTTTCTGCATATACTTCTCTATAAAATGTAAACCCAAAGGAACAATTAAAACCCTAAAAAATGCACAGTGATTCAAAATACACATGAATAAAGATGGTTCATTGTCAAAAATTTACCTCGTTCTTTAGAGGAAAGCGATTTCCTCTTCTTCGCATGGCAAATTCTGCGCGTAGAAACCGCTGGCCATGAAGAGTACTAAACATAGTAAACGCATGAGTGGAAATGGTGGTAGCTTTAAGACAAAAACGTGTGAATGGAAATGATGGTTCAGTTTGAGAATGAATCATTGCTATTATATGGATGGTGAACTTAGTAGTCAAGCATCTTATCCTTCCGTCCACAGCATTTTCAAAGCTCCTAGAAGAGGGATATGAAATTGTGCCCTAAGGGCCAATCATTGTACTTTAAACATTATTATTTTAATGAAATTTCTCCATTCCGTTATCATATTATTTGCATGTTAACTGTGATAATGGTATCCTTTGATAATTCATAAAGATTGTCCTAAAATGTCCCTGGTCGGTCATCTATGTGGGAGCAGAGATGAAACAAGACCAGTATGACTTTGATAAGATATGGAGATACGAATCAAAGTCTTAGGCACTTGTAAGAGTACAAGGTGCTGGACTGACCTACTATGAGAAAGCTACATGGATCAAGTCATAAGCTTTTCTCATGTATAACCACATCACAATGCCCTTAGACCTGAGGTCATCATGGATTCCTACATGAGAGTACCTAAGCTTTGAACTAGTCAAAAGTCACTTTTGACCGGGTGATAATAAAGGCTACGATCGGGCTTGGTGGTTTTTCATGTAGAGGAATATGAATGATCAAGATGGAATTTGTCCCTCACATTAGTAGAGAGATATTACTGGGCCCCTCGATGAGTGAGTTTGAGAAATGTATGGCCATACTATGATGAAAAGAGTTTCTATCTCTGTTATCAGGCTACTCAGGAATCGAGAAAGTAATGGTCAGGAACAAGAGGATGACATTTTCCATGCCTTATCCTTGATCGATATATCGTGTGACAAAAGGGACGTGACATGGTTGTATGACAGGTTGCATCGTGATAACGATCCTCATATGAATTGGGTAGTCATAATGTCTTGCTAGAGGCCGCTTGCGACTTTTGGATTAGTGTAGTTATTGGCCCACTACCAACTTCATATGGGCCTACAGGGTCGCACACAAGAATGGCCCAACACGAGATATGTTTGATTTAGGGTGGATGAATTCTATATTTATATATATATATATAATATATAATTCATTAATAATATTATATAGATATATATATTTCTGAAATCTATTATATATATATATATTATATTATTATATTTAATAATATTATATAGATATATATATATATATATATGTATATATATATTATATGATATTATTATATTGTGTTGGTTTTAAATTTAATTTATTAAGATATATTAAATTGAATAACTAACATGATAGAGATATAGTATCTCAGATTTAATTTATGAAGATAAATTAAATCTAATGGCTCTTTATTTAGATTAAATAAATAGGTTAAATTAAAACTGTTGGACAGATTTAATTTAAACTGAATTTATTTAATTAACTCATCAAGATAATTAATTGTTAATTAATTTCGAAATTAATGATGATTAATTTTGAAATTTGAAAATAACCCTCATGGGTTATAAACTTGATAGAGCTGATAGACTCAGTGTACATCAGAATTGAGAGCCGTAAGTTAAACCCTTGGAGACATTAGAGGCACTAGCACGCAGTCTCGGTTGGAGAGCATTCGTGTGGATACCGGTAGAGGGAGCGGACCTGACGTGTTGGCTCCTAGAGATTGTGAAAACTCTGAATCATCAAAAAGGTATGAATCCTTCCAACTTGGTTTAAACGCCGTTGATAGATCCTCGATTAGGATCGGTGAAAATTTTTTAAATTCTTCCGCTGTGCTTACCGATCCTTCAGTGGTATCAGAGCCAGATCAATTGGGTGTTTAAATTGAGTTTATGATTCTTATACATGTGATATATATGGGATGTGTACGTATGTTTATAAGAAACATGTATATCTTGAAACATGTATGTGATTTTCGTTTTGAACAAGCATGAAATTGGGTAGGGTACCTGAGATCGTAGTTGGCGGCAATCAAATTGGGTCTAGGTTCGGATATCTATTCGGATAATAGGGATCCGAACTATGGGGAAGACAAATTGGATCAGAAGCATTCTGGGCCATTGTTGTTTTTTGTTTCGAAAAATTGGGTCTGAAATTTAAAAATTTAAAATTTTCAAATATTTCTTTTAAAAGGAATGTGCCTTTTTCAAAAGCTTCAGGGGCGCTGCCCCTTGCAACCCCTCGTAGCACAATATAATCTGATTATTTTAGTTAGCGGGACCGCCGTGACCACCTCTGCGTAGCACAATATAATCTGATCATGACATTTATTACTTTTCATATTGTATGAATTCTTGTTGTGGTTTATTATTTATCCTTGTTTGGGTATGGTGAACAACATGGCTTTAGAATTTTACAAAGGTTGTAATATTTAAATACGGCATGCGTGCCGTGCCTTTCTCTAAAAACTCTCGATGTACATTCTCTTCTCATCTCACTCCCCTCGAATGTTTAAATGAAGTTTCTCTCAATGTATTTCTCTTTTTTTTAGAGAAGTCCTCTCATTGGCTTGGGAGGATTTTAGGTTAGGTAAGCCATGTTGTGTCACGTTTAAATTATGCTTTTGATAAGATCATTGCATGATTACTTTTACGTTTATATGTATTTATCTGTATGAGATACGACCACGATTGCATCCATATAAACAAAACTAATTAATTAAGCCCTCTAAATTAAATCTTAAGTCATAATGCCGTCAATTAATGAATACTTGTCAAAACCTAGATCACTCAATTGTGGAATCTACCAAAGTGGATGCATTTGAGTTATCTTGATGAGACAAGCTTGAGTAATTGTGCTGCTCATAATATTCATTATTGTTTTGACTTAATTGAGATTAACAAAACGGTTTTGAATCTCAAGGCATTAGATGGGGTTAAACATGCCAGATCATATGATGATTAAATCCCATAAAGATCTAAGAGTTACATGTGATGTAATTGGTAAATAGGTTACCTACCTAAATAAGTTAAATTTAAGCGTCTTGCCAAAGCGGACTTAAGTTTAAGCCAAATATGGATCTTAGCCCACTAATTATTATATTGAGTGTTGTTAATTTAGTGGGAGATTACTAACTAACTTTGTATATTTTAATTGTAGAATCATGTCGACTAGTAATACTGCTACACTATCATTGTGATCGGTCCTTGAGAAGGACAAACTCAATGGGACAAACTTTCTTGACTGGTTCAGGAACTTGAGAATTGTTCTCAAGCAGGAAAGAAAGGCTTATGTCCTAGATCAACCCATTCCTGAGGAGCCTGCAGCTAATGCTCCAAGAGCTCAGAGAGATGCTTACACAAAGCATAAGGATGACTCTGTGGATGTAGGTTGCCTGATGCTTGCCACTATGGTTCCAGAGCTCCAAAAAGATCTGGAACTCATGGAGGCTCATGAGATGATAGTACATCTCAAGGAAATGTTCCAGCAACAGGCAAGGCAAGAAAGGTATGAGACCACAAAGGCCTTACATTCCTGCAAAATGGCTGAAGGTGCATCAGTTAGTACTCATATGTTAAAGATGAAAGGCTATATTGATTACCTTGAGAGGCTTGGATTTCCCATAAGCCAGGAGTTAGCTACGGACTTGATCCTCAACTCACTCCCGGAGAGTTATGACCAGTTTGTTATGAACTATAACATAAACAACATGGAGAAATCAATTTCTGAGCTGCATGGAATGCTCAAACTGCTGAGCAAAGCATTAAGAAAAAGCCTAGCACAGTTTTAATGGTTCAGAAAGGAAAGGGTAAGAAAAAGAAAGGGAAGGGCAAATGGAAGGGTAATGGCTCAGGTGGTAAGACCAAAGAGTCAAACAAGCCCGAAACCAAGCCTGCACCCAGGAAGGCAAAGCCTCCAAAGGAAGGAGTCTGCTACTTTTGCAATGAACCCGGTCATTGGAAGAGGAATTGCAAACTCTACCTGGAAGATCTGAAAAAGGACAAGAAGGATAGTGGGGCTATCGCTTCAGGTATTTATGTTATAGACATTCATTTTTCTACTTCCTCTACATGGGTATTAGATACTGCATGTGGTTCTCACATTTGTACAAATGCGCAGGGTCTAAAGGACAGTAGAAAGCTGATGAAGGGCGAGGTGGACCTACGAGTTGGAAACAGAGCAAGAGTTGCTGCTTTAGCTGTAGGCACTTATGAATTAGTTCTGCCCAGTGGGCTTTTGTTAGTTTTGAACAATTGTTATTATGTTCCTGCTTTGAGTAGTAACATTGTTTCTCTTTCTTATTTGGATAAGGAAGGTTATACTTCCAATACTAGGAATGGTAAATGTTCTATTTATCGTAATGACATTTTCTATGCTGATGGTGATTTGCATGTTGGTCATTATATATTAAATTTGGAACATCCTAATAATGGGAATATCTATAACGTAACTACTAAGAGGATAAAATCAAACGATTTGAATCCGACCTACCTATGGCATTGTCATCTAGGCCACATAAATGAGAAACGCATTTCTAAACTCCGTCAAGATGGATTTCTAAACTCATTTGATTTTGAATCATATGATACATGCAAATCTTGCTTATTAGGAAAGATGACTAAGGCACCTTTCACTGGGCACAGTGAGAGGGCTACTAAATTATTGGGCCTCATACATACAGATGTATGTGGACCATTAAATATAGCTGCCAGAGGAGGTTATGTCTACTTCATTACATTTATAGATGACTTTAGTAGATATGGCTATATCTATTTAATGAAACATAAATCTGAATCTTTTGAAATGTTCAAAATATTCCAAAATGAAGTACAAAACCAACTTGGTAAAACAATTAAAGCACTTAGATCTGATTGAGGTAGTGAATATTTGAGCCAAGAATTTACTGACCATCTTAGGAGTTGTGGGATAATCTCACAATTGACTCCTCCAGGAACACCACAATGGAATGGCGTTTCTGAACGGAGGAATCGAACACTATTAGATATGGTTCGATCTATGATGAGTCAAACAGATCTTCCACCGTCCTTTTGGTGACATGCCCTAGAGACAGCTCTGTTCACACTAAATCGTGTTCCATCTAAGGCAATTGAAAAGACACCATATGAGATATGGACTGGAAAGAAACCAAGTTTATCTTTTCTTAAGATCTGGGGATGTGAGGTGTATGTTAAGCAACAAGCCTCTGATAAATTAGTGCCCAGATCCATAAAGTGCCTTTTCGTTGGGTATCCTAAAGAAACAAAAGGATACTATGTCTACAATCCCACCGATAACAAAGTGTTTGTTATTCGAAATGGCAAGTTTTTAGAAAGAGAGTTTGTCTCTAAAACAACCAGTGGGAGCGACGTACATCTCGAAGAAATTCAAGATCCATAAGATGGTACAAAACCACAGATGAAAATTAGAGAAGACTCACAACAAGTTGCTGAGCCTCCTCAAGTAATACAAGGTCCACGAAGATCTGATAGGACATGGCATCAGCCTCGGAGATATGGATTTCTGATTACTGAAGGTCGTGATGTGTTGCTCATTGAGCAAAATGAGCCCACCACCTATCGAGAAGCCACAGTGGGACCAAACTCTGAGAAATGGCTAAATGCCATGAAGTCTGAAATGCAATCCATGTACGACAATCAGGTATGGACCTTAGTTGATCCACCTGAAGGGGTAAAAACCATTGGGTGCAAATGGGTTTTCAAGGAGAAAACTGACATGGATGGCAATGTAAATGTCTTCAAGGCATGACTAGTTGCAAAAGGATTCACTCAAACTCATGGTGTAGACTATGATGAAACCTTTTCCCCAGTTGCAATGGCCAAATCAATCAGAATCCTTCTTGCCATTGTAGCATATTATGACTATGAAATATGGCAGATAGATGTCAAAACAGCCTTCCTTAATGGAAAGCTGCTTGAGGATGTGTACATGACACAACCTGAAGGTTTTGTGCGTCCAGAGGACTCTGGTAAAATTTCCAAGCTTCGAAGATCTATTTATGGATTGAAGCAAGCATCTCGGAGCTGGAACCATCATTTTGATGAAGTAGTCAAAGGGTTTGGATTCATTCAAAACATCGATGAACCTTGTGTTTACAAGAAGGTTAGTGGGAGCATAGTTGTATTTCTAGTGCTTTATGTAGATGACATCCTACTCATTGGGAATGATATTCCTACCTTGCAGAGTGTCAAGTCTTGGTTAGGAAAGTCCTTTTCAATGAAAGACTTAGGTGAAGCCACCTATATCCTAGGGATTTGGATCTATAGGGATAGATCCAAAAGACTAATAGGCCTAAGTCAGAGCACATACATAGATAAGACACTGCATAGGTTCAATATGCATAATTCAAAAAGGGGTTACATGCCTATGTCTCATGGCATCCATCCTAGCAAGGATCTGTGTCCTAGTACACCTGATCAGCGAGATCGCATAAGTAAGGTTCCATATGCCTCGGCCATTGGATCCATCATGTATGCCATGATATGTACTCGACCGGATGTCTCGTTTGCCTTAAGTATGACCAGTAGATACCAACAAGATCCTGGTGAGGGTCATTGGACTGCCGCTAAGAATATCCTAAAGTACTTAAGAAGGACTAAGGACTTATTTTTGGTCTATAGTGGATTGGATGATGAGCTCTGTGTAACTGGTTACACAGATGCAAGTTTCCAAACTGACCAAGACGACCTTAAATCGCAATCTGGATATGTATTCCTCCTGAATGGTGGAGCAGTAAGCTGGAAGAGCTCCAAGCAAACCACTATAGCAGATTCTGCAATAGAAGCTGAGTATATAGCAGCATCAGATGCAGCTAAAGAAGCCGTTTGGATCAGAAAGTTCATTACTGAACTAGGGGTGGTGCCTACAATCTCAAATCCAATAGATTTGTTCTGTGACAATAGCGGTGCTATTGCACAGGCCAAGGAGCCTAGGTCACATCAAAGGACCAAACACATACTCAGGTGATTTCAACTTATTAGAGAAATCAATGATAGAGGTGATATAAAGATATGCAAAGTAGCAGGAGAAGATAATGTTGCTGATCCTCTTACTAAGCCACTTGCACAGGCAAAGCATGAGCATCATGTTAGGGCAATGGGAATTAGGCAAATTAATGATTGCACCTAGGGCAAGTGGGAGGATGTTGGAAATTGTGCCCTAAGGGCCAATCATTGTACTTTAAACATTATTATTTTAATGAAATTTCTCCATTCCGTTATCATATTATTTGCATGTTAACTGTGATAATTGTATCCTTGGATAATTCATAAAGATTGTCCTAAAATGTCCCTGGTCGGTCATCTATGCGGGAGCAGAGATGAAACAAGACCAGTATGACTTTGATAAGATATGGAGATACGAATCAAAGTCTTAGGCACTTGTAAGAGTACAAGGTGCTGGACCGACCCACTATGAGAAAACTACATGGATCAAGTCATAAGCTTTTCTCATGTATAACCACGTCACAATGCCCTTAGACCTGAGGTTATCATGAATTCCTACATGAGAGTTGCTAAGCTTTGAACTAGTCAAAAGTCACTTTTGACCGGGTGATGATAAAGGCTACGATCGGGCTTGGTGGTTTTTCATGTAGAGGAATATGAATGATCAAGATGGAATTTGTCCCTCACATTAGTAGAGAGATATTACTGGGCCCCTCGATGAGTGAGTCTGAGAAATGTATGGCCATACTATGATGAAAAGAGTTTCTGTCTCTGTTATCAGGCTACTCAGGAATCGAGAAAATAATGGTCAGGAACAAGAGGATGACATTTTCCATGCCTTATCCTTGATCGATATATTGTGTGACAAAAGGGACGTGACATGGTTGTATGACAGGTTGCATCGTGATAACGATCCTCATATGAATTGGGTAGTCGTAATGTCTTGCTAGAGGCCGCTTGCGACTTTTGGGTTAGTGTAGTTATTGGCCCACTGCCAACTTCATATGGGCCTACAGGGTCGCACACAAGAATGGCCCAACACGAGATAATGTTTGATTTATGGTGGATGAATTTTATATTTATATATATATAATATAAAATTCATTAATAATATTATATAGATATATTTTTTTTTTGAAATATATATTTTATATATATATATATATTATATTATTATATTTAATAATATTATATAGATATATATATTTTTGAAATATATTATATATATATATATGTATATATATTATATGATATTATTATATTGTGTTGGTTTTAAATTTAATTTATTAAGATATATTAAATTTAATAACTAACATGATAGAGATATAGTATCTCAGATTTAATTTATGAAGATAAATTAATTAATTTAGATTTAATTTATGAAGATAAATTAAATCTAATGGCTCTTTATTTAGATTAAATAAATAGGTTAAATTAAAACTATTGGACAGATTTAATTTAAACTGAATTTATTTAATTAGCTCATCAAGATAATTAATTGTTAATTAATTTCAAAATTAATGATGATTAATTTTGAAATTTGAAAATAACCCTCATGGGTTATAAACTTGATAGAGCTAATAGACTCAGTGTACATCAGAATTGAGAACCGCAAGTTAAACCCTTGGAGACATTAGAGGCACTAGCACGCAGTCTCAGTTGGAGAGCATTCGTATGGATACCGGTAGAGGGAGCGGACCTGACGTGTTGGCTCCTAGAGATCATGAAAACTCTGAATTATCAAAAAGGTATGAATCCTTCCAACTTGGTTTAAATGCCGTTGATAGATCCTCGATTAGAATCGGTGAAAATTTTTTAAATTCTTCCGTTGTGCTTACCGATCCTTCATTAAGTGTATTCACTAATATGGCTATTGCTGACAAGTCCGATAAAGGCTTTTGATAGTGTGATTTGATTGAAAACGAATCTTAACGGCCAAAAAAGACAATAGGAATAGTATGATTCCAATGCTGCTGGGTTACGTTTGACTAGACAAAGTGTTATGTGTATTCTATTTTAAATGTTTAAGTAGAAGTGGAATGATAGGGTTTTAAAGGTTATCATGCATAAGACTTTACAGCACGATTTGTTCCTAATAACCATGGGGTATTTTATTTTTTGAAAAGCCTATAGTTAACCGTTTTATTGTAAGAACTATTATTTACTTGATTATATTTATCACAGTCCTTTGTCAACAACTGTGAGGTATGCTATATTGTTTTAACTTTTTTGGGCTACTAGTGCCTAAATAATTACTTTTTTATATTTTATGAAAATAAAATAAAATAATATCACTCTATGGCGACTAGTTGCCTGATAGATGCCATAAAGTTTACAGCTAATTTTGTAGCTTTGTATAAAGGAAACCAAATTTCTGAAAATTAGTTGCATACCTCATATCATCACGCTACTTGTCACTAGAGGAGTGGCCTAAATTATTTGAGAGTATGTCAGGATTATGGTGGCCAATTTCTTTCTTATCAAGAATGAGATTAGCCTTCCTATTCAAACTCAAAATATCTAGACAACCTCCTTATGGCATGGTCAATGTGTTTAGAATGACCCATCATTGCCTCCACTTGAAGGAGTAGAGGAGAAGATAGAGGTGGAGAAAGAAATGGAGGTAGTGGAGGAGGGTAAGGAGGTAGAGGAGGAGCATGATGGTGAGGATTTTCTAGCAAGTCTTTAGCATGGCTTTTCATCTTGATGATTGAGAGAAGAAAGGATGACGATGAAGAAATAGTATGAAAAACATATGGATATGGGGAGTTTAATAGATTAGAAGTTGATAGGTTTGAACCTTCACTAAACTTTGAACCTTCACTAAACACATTGAAAGTTGAAGAAGAGCAGTCGCGTGTAGCAGTGGCTAATGAAAGGGTACTTGGTTCTCATGCTTGATCATCGAAGAATGAAGAAGCACAGAGTACTATCAATCAACGTAGGGAAGAGTACAGGCTTTGAACATTTAGTTGTCAGTCATTAAACAAAAATTGTTATGTTTTTGTTGTTGCTAAAATAAAGTTAGAAGACAAATTGTTTGTAAATATGTCATAACGGTTGTTTAGTAAGAACCGTCATTTTTTCAAGACAATATATAATGGTGCAAAGATGTTATGAATTAGGGTTAAACAAAAACAGTTATGTATTTGACATGGGATCCTAATAAGTGACAAGCATTACTTAATAACCATTATATATTTGACATTATTTTCAATTTTGGTGGTTGATTATGCAACCACCATTTTACAAACAAAATAAAAAATGAAAAGAAAATTTAAATAAACAAACTAAAAATAAAAAGGTTGGAGATATTTTAAGAATCTTATGCATCATTAGATTCTTCTTTCTTTAATAACTTGTTCACCTTTTTGTTCATCAGGCGAACGAGAGAGGTAAGTTCTTTCAAGCACTACTCCAGGTGTCCTTGCTCTTGCAGGTATACCTGGACCATATGATGGAGCTTATAGGTCATCAGGATGAACCCTTCAATGCTTGTTGGTGGAAGGAGTTCATCTTTTGACTTTTTTGTTGGATGATGAATGGGAAGTTCTCTTGCATTTGTATATGATTTTGGTGAAGAACAAAAGTTAGCAAATGGCTATGAGAAGCTAAAATTGAAGTGGAGAAATGGATTTCAGTTTTCAGATGTTTAAATAAAGAGGATTTTGTCAATTATTGAGTCAATTGCGTCCTTTAGTATTAAAGATTATTATATTTTGTAAATGGTGATGGTTGTTTCTTAGGAACCCTTAGGTATTTAGCATGGTATTCTAATAAGTGGCGGATTTTATTTAATAACCATTATGTATTTTACTCATTTTTTTAATTTTGGTGTGTGGTTGCATAGCAGCCACCATATTGAACAAAAAAATTAAAAAAGAAAAGTAATATGTAAAAAGGGAAAATCCTTGAAAAAGAACTCCAAAATAGTGAAAAGACAGAAAGGTTATCCGAATTTGCATATTCTCGCAGAGGTGTTAATGCCTAAACTATCTTTCATGAAATTAAAAGGAAAAGACCATATTAACCTTACATTTTTTTCATTGGGAATATTCCCTCCAGATATTCTAGAGAGTATTTCCTTGGGAATATTTATTCCCTAGGTGATGGGGTGTAGTTCAAACCCTCACCACTTTGGTTGCACAAAAAGTATATTACCATTGAGCTACTAAAGCTCTTTAACATAGATAAGGCAAACCTATATATATATATATATTAATCTTTGATCTTTAACCAAACCTACCAGCAAGTTCAGATAAGGAATTGAAAATTTGAGATAAGAAATTCACAAATTCAGATAAGGAATTCGCAACTTTCATTTTTTAAGTAAAAAATTCACTTACTCTCTCAGACTATTCACAAATTTAGATAAGGAATTCCCAAGCTCAGATAAGGAGACAAGTTGAAATAAGGAATTCACAAGTTCATATAAGGAATTGACATCTTTTGTTTAAGTAAAAATTTCACAAATTCTTAAATTGTGAATTCCTAATATGCACTTGTGAATTCCTTATCTCAACTTATCAATTTCTTAGATGAACTTGTGAATTCCTTATCTCCACTTATCAATTCTTTATCTGAACTTGAGAATTCTTTATCTAAAATTGTGAATGGCTGGAGAGTATAAGTGAATTTTTTACTTAAACAAAAGTTGTGAATTGTAACCCCCTCCGTAATTATATCCAAAATACAACATTATAGTGAAATAGAGACCAATAATAATCAAAATTCATTTACATTCCCCATCCTTAAGATAGGGTTTTCACAAATACATTTCAAAATCAAACACTTTAACCTGGTCTCACATTCACATTTCGAATACAATTACATTGCGAAGATAATTAACATTCATAATATATCAGAGTGCACAATAACAATCCCGGCAATTCCGGGTTCATATCTTCACTAAAGGTTCATGGGCACATACGCCCTTTACAATTCCTCAATGGGGATTACACAAATTCCATTCCAAATACACTTCCGCAACATATACAATTCTAAATACATCAAAATCCACTACTATTATCCCAAATAGCATGATAACCACTACCAAGTCCAAATGCCCATAAGGGATTCTCGCCGCCCCTAGTCGCTTGCTCCTTCCTCTAGCCACTTGTCCTGCCTAAATTATTGGTAGGGGAGGGTGAGATTCTAGAGAATCCCAGTAGGAAACAGATACCACTATACATGTAAGATAAGTGTTTAATGCATGACATGCTTGCAACACAATAACTCATGTTCACATAATGATATATCCGCATGCTCAATGTTTCAACAACATACTCATGCCCATAGCATAAATAGAAACAGAGCTTCAATCATTCATATATGTTTCACATAATCAAGCAAAGCAATAACATGCATCAATACACAAACACAAATATCAATACATGCAGGAGAGGTAAGTTCCCTACACTTATTCTTTCCACGTATGCTCCAGCGTCGGCTACTCACGATCCAAGCGGATATCAAATCATGATCAGGGTAAATACCCAACCCTATAACCAAATCAAGAACATATGGTCATTCTCTTTTACAAATTCTCACTTTCATAACACTTAGATTTGGTTATCATAATTGACCCTTAAGAGGCCACAAATGCCTCTAATCAAAGCCCTAAAAGGTTGGAAAACAAAAGGTTGAAGGTCACTTTTCGAAAACACCAAATGCTGGAACACAGGGGTGGGCTACGGCCCGCCCTTCCTTGGGCTGCGGCCCAAATATGGTCAGAAGGTCGTGGGCTGCGGCCCGCCACTCATGGGCCGCGGCCCGAAACAGGTCAGAAAGGTTTGGGCCGCGGCCAGCCACTCTTGGGCCACGGCCAAGCAATTTCCTGACACTTGGTTGATCTTCCAAAATTCATAACTGATCCTAGAAAGATCGAAACGGAGTGATTCCAAAGCCAAATGAAAGGTATATAAGTCCTCTTTCAAGGAAAAATATAGCCCCTCACTGGAAATCACTACACAAATACAGAATCACCAAAAACTACACACTACTCCAAAACAGAGTTCTGTTCCAATCCCAAACTTTGGACAACCATATCTCACAGGATACTCAACGAAATGACACAAAATATATGTCCATTTTGAAGCTTGGGATGTGAACTTTAAGACTGGAAAGTTCACAATTTTCCAATACCATTTGGTCACTCAAAACGCTCGTGCAAACAGACTGTGCAAAACAGAGCTTGAACAAGATAGATTTCCAACTTTTCCCAAGTGATCCCAATGAATCCAAAATCAATAACCAGGCTTATTCCCACACAAAATCACTCAAGGAATCCAATGGAAATGTCAAAATCACCAAAATCCTATTCCATTATCATGCTTTGGTTTTGGGGTAACATTAAACACCAACTTCCCAAAATCTCCAAACTTAACAATTTCAAACCCAATCAAATCTATCTATCCAAAATGCATTACAACATACAATTTCCATACCAAACATATACCAAACTCTCAATGGCCCTCATTTTCGAAAATGAGCCCAAAATTCCAGAAAATTCAAACTATTTCAAATGGCATGAAACATAGATAGATAGATAGGTCTCACTCACCTTATCAACTTCTCCAAAGAGAGTTCTTGATTCACCCAAGTCCAGAATTTCGAGTGATCACAAACCACAACCAATGGACAAGCTACAACCATAGAAATGTAGCTCTTAACTCAAGGATCAACTTTGATGAAGGGAGTTTGAGCAATAGAGATCATTTACCTACTCAAAGATCAAGCTTTCCTTTTTCCTTTTCCAAGCTTGTGCGCTAGAAAAATGAAGGAAGAAGAGAGAGAAAATGGTGAGATGGAAGGGATGATGATGAAATGAACTTTCCTTCTCTTGCACACACACACACTCCACCGATCAAGAGAGAGAGAAAAGAGAGGAAAAGTAGTATTTTGTCCTCTAGTGCCTCATCCAAAGGCCTCCACTATGCCACATGTCACCATCTCATCCACTTCCACTATGAGCTCACATAGACACAATGTATAGGATTCCGACCCATCAATAATGAATCTCAACCCTTGATCTCAAATACCACACACATTCATCTCAAATTTACATCATATTAATTCCAAAAGTGTATAATTACACAATTTTATAATCAATCTCAATGCCATTAGCCCTTAATCGAAAATCGGGGTGTTACATGAATTCTTCAAAATTTAAAAGGAATGAGAGGGTAAATTTTGGGTCAGAACCCAAAATTTAAAAGAATAAGAGGGTAACTTTTGGGTTTCTCCCTTCCAAAATTGTAATTTACCCCCACTCCCCCCCCCCCACCTAAAACCAAACACACCCTAAGAATCTCTTTCATAATCAATATAAACAAGCTCACTCAAATAAACTAGCATAAACAAAGGAAAATTCAAGAAAAAATCTTCAAAATCTCAAATAAGTTTTGTTAGGTATAATAGTTCAAATATTGACTACATTAAATTAACAATTCAGAACTCATTTTAATCGAAAATCACTAATTTAGAATTTTAAAATTTTTATGATGTTTATTTTGCTGGAATTTTCCCAACAAATAATCAGTTAACCGAGACATAGTCTCATCAGGCCCCAAAGTTGCTTGAAAAAAGATGTCCCAATAATAGGACCACCTCAGTTAGGTCATACAATAATTATCAACTGATATTAAGTTTGTTTATTTATTTTCGCCAGCAAGGGATTTTAAGGTCAGGGGATGCGTGGACTAGAACTTTGTGCAGGGAGCACATTTTGTGTTCATAAAATTGCTCATCACCCATTTACACTATTAAATTGATTTTTAAATTTAAAATAAGCAGTCATATTTAAGCATTAATTATAGAAACAAAATTGATAAATAAACATTAATTATATAAAGTTTTCTAAAAATAACTTATATTATGAATACGTGGGAATAAATATCATAGAAAATATTTGAATCTAAATAAGGGTCATTTCAAACGTTAAGAAAGTATTTAATGATATGTTCCCTATTTTATCCCCTATTTTTTTATTTCATGTTATTCCCGGCCTTATTAATCACCCATTACTTGTTAAATATATTTGATGGAAATACTTAAATATTCTAAGAGTACCATGTCATCTGAATGTTGTCTAACAAAGACATAACAACTCAGATCATTTTAATCCTAGTTGGCTGATGACTCATCTGAAAAAATTCAAATTTTATCTTGTTTTTAAGAAATATATTAGTTGACCATTTTATTTTAGTTTTTCTTTCAAATTAAGATGTTTTTTTTTCCTTCAAAACAATATAAAATTTGAATTTTTTAAATGAGTCATCCCTCATTTAGAATTAAAATTATAAGAGTTGTATATGTTTTCATAGGACAGAGTTTAGATAACATGGTACTCCTGAAGTATGTGAACATTTCTCATCAAATATTCCCTCTAGTCCTAAATTTTAGAATTTTTTTTATACTACACTCTTTTTATTTGGACATTAATATTTCCTCTAAAAAAGAAAAAATAAATATTACCCTCATTTTTTTTAATCTCACACTTTTTTCATTTTCTAGTCCCCTCACATTTTCTTTGTCAAGACCCGAAAAGGTACCTTAATTTAATATTGGCCCAAAAAAATACATGAATTTGATATGGGTATGGCCCCGCGATTAGAGAGTGCCTTTTTTTTTTCAATTAAGGATGAAAAACAAACTAAGAATTCGAATAATGAGTACAATTAACAATCTGCTAAAACACCAAAAAGGAGGAAGAAAACGTATAAAAAATGGTCACGCCATGTTTAAGAAAACGATTAGTCCTGCTAAGATCCCTTAGGTAAAATATTTGCAACGTTTAATATTCAATTATTAATTCTTCAATTCCGTGACGTCTTACCGCTTAATTCCCCTTCACGAATTTGGCTGGCAGACTGCTAACTTTTCTTTCCGTATAATGAAGGGAAAACCTCCAGCTTCTTTGACTAAAATAATAGTAATTAATAATAATAAATTTTTTATATAATATTTGAATTTTTTGCTTGATGGTACGAGTATTTTAGTTTTTTACTTTATATTTTACTTTTTAGCCAATAGAGTTATGAGTTCGAAACCGCACTTTAATTTGTTGAACTAAAAGTGAAAAAACAATAAACTTTGTTATGAGTTAGATGGGTCTGACAAAAATTTCATTCTTCATCATTTTTTAATAATATTATACTAATTTCTTACTATATATGTGATTATATAAGATATTTTTAATTAATTTGTACACACACAAGTGTATGTAAAGATTAAATGTACAAATAAGATAAATATGCACATACACACATGCACAATGATTCCTTACTGTCATTTTTTTAATTTCGAAATATGAGGTAAAACCTGCATTTTTTTTTTTTGGGTACAAACTGCTAAATTAGTACAGGTTGACAATTACTTTTAATAGATAAAACCATAGTAATCGAACATGGATCGGATCGGGCGGTCCAAACCGAAAACCAGCCAACTAGCTAGTAGACCAATCTAGTCCGATTGTAATGCCTCAAAATATGTGTAAGGGCTCATAACTCCAAAAGTGGTAATGAATGTTAAACAAACACCTTGGGAGAATAAAGTGTGAATTATGACCTGAATCAGTAATAGAAAGTGCCCAAACCTAGTATTTAAGCTCAATTATGGTAACAAGGCCAAAATTGAATTAAAAATGAAGGGAAGGGCGCATGACATGTGATAAAGGGAACAAATAATGTGTCAAGGGGCAATCTAGTTAAAATTTCCATAGTCAAGGGTAAAATGGGAAAAAAGAAATTCATCAGTCAATTAGTCAGCAATCGAAGAAAAAATTGAGTATTAGCTAAAAGAACAAGAGGTGTGACTAAATGGCTGATGGAATTAGTTAAAGAAACTACATGGTTACATGCTTTTTGAGATGCCATAGGATCATCACACATGGCACCGCAAGATTTAAGCAAGGGAAATTGGAAAAGTCAAACAATTAATTCATTTCCTCTTCCCTCTATCCTCTCAAGTCAGCTAAGAGCATGGAAGAGTTGAAGATATTTCATTTCACACATTTTCCCTCTCTCTTCAAGCTCTCTAGTCGTCCAAGGCAAAGAAGGAGGAAAGAGAAAGAAGTTTAAGGTGAAAGTGTAAGGTGAAAGTGATAGCTCTTCCCTAATCTTATTGCTCTTGATGAAAGCTCCATTTGTATGATTTTAGATTTTCAAGAGGTGGTGTTTTGTGTACTCAAGAAAAACTAGTGGTTGGAGAATCAAAGAACTAACTAAAGGAGTGATAGAGGTGAGCAAAAGCAACCCTTTGATATGTATATTGTGATCATTGGTTGAGCATTTTGGTTTGCAGAATTTTGACCTATTTTCTTGTATATTAGGGGTTTGAGAGTTCATGGTGTTTTGTAGTAGTAATGGTGTCTTGTGGTATCTATTGGATATATGAAATTGATTTGAGACATGAATGTGAAGTTTGGCAATTTTGAGATTTTGTGTTGAATTTCTGCCCAAAACAGGATATTACAAAGAAGTAGAAATTTGAATGTTTTTATGCTTCCATTGGATTCTATATGAAAAACTGTGTTGGGAGTAGCCCCGGTTGGGAATTCTAGACCATTGGAAACATTGGTTGAAATTTGAAAGTTTTGTTAATGAAAATTCTATGCAAGGGTAGCTAGTGTGCATGGTAGTTTTGAAAGAGTAAATGGTATCTAAAAATTCTGAAACTTTCCAGTTGAATAGAAGATGTGTCAAACTTTAAAATAACATAAAATGGGTGTCATTTAGATGTGTGAGCTGAAAGTTATGAATTTTCAAAGTTTGAGAGTAAAACTGGAATATATTTTGGAACAGTAAGGAAATTCATTGAATTATGTATTTTTATGGTTGTAGATGGCAATAATTCATATTGTTCTTGCATAGAGGACTTAAAAAGCATCAAGTAGGACTTGGAATAAATCCATTTCGATTTTTATAAATTTAGTTATGATTTTTAAAAGTTCAGCCAAGAAACAAAAATTTTCTTGGCCGCAGCCCAAAATCTTCTAACCTGTTTTTTGCCACAGCCAAAAAGTTTCTAACCATTTATTGTCCATGGCCAAAGTTTCTAACCATTTTTTGGCCGCGCTAGGATATTTTTGGTTGCGGCCAACCCCCAATTTCAGCATTTTGAACTATTCAAAGGTGATTTCTAATCTAGCTCTCCCCAACTCTTTTAGTCTTTTGTTTGAGCTTCACATAGCCACCTAAGGGACTCAAATGATAACCAACCCCAAATATTTTGTAGTTAATTAAGAATTGGAATAGGAAATAAATTGTCATCTTTAATTCTAATTTATAGGATTTAACATCTGCCCTGATTGTAAAAAACCTGTGCCCAAGCAAGAACGAAAAGAACAAGGTAGTGACTCTTTCTCTTATATCATGTATAATACTTTTTATGTATGTGCATGTCATCTATTGTGACGAATGTAACAAATGTGATGAATGTCACGAATGTGAATGCTACTGTGTGACGAATGTCATGAATGTGTATGCTGTTGTGTGACGAATTTCAAGAATATGAATGCTACTGTAGAAGCTGCTGTGTGACAAATGTCCCGAACGTGTTTGTGACTGTGTAAACTACTATGTAATGAATGTCAGGAATGTGTATACATTTGTGAAAGCTGTCGTAAATGTACTAAATGGTGACGAATGTGACGAATGTGAATGCTGCTATGTATGCTACTATGAATGATATTCTGAATGTTGTTGTGTGATGATTACATACATGCTTTGTGAAATTATATATCATATGAGTGAAATGTTACTACTGAGATTGGTATGAATCTCACTCTTTCTAATGACTAAACTACAGCATGGGCAAGCGGATCAAAGGAGAAATAGGTAAACAAGGGCAGCTGGTGCTTGCGGCTAGAGGATTTGAGTTTTGTTAGTTGGTTATCAAACTTGTGTATGAATGTATATGATGTAATTATAAGTGCAATGTAGTAAAGGGGGACATTACCTATCATAGATTTGTGTATCTATTTGTAATCCCCGGTATAGGAAGCTAAGATGGGCGAATATGCCCTGTAGACCCTACTAGTTTTTGAATATAACCAGAGAGTTCGTCGAGAAATTTTGTTGAATACTCTGATATTTATGAATGGAACAAAACCAAACAGGCCAAATAGATTCGAAAAGTAGAAGTGAGACCTTATTGAACAAGTTTTGAAAAGTTTTCAAAAACCCACTTTATCACAGAACCAAATCCTGTCTTAAAGTTGGGACCTCTAATAAGTTTTAAATTATCTATTGGTCTCCCATTTACTTTATGACATGTTTTCAAACTGTATTCATGGCTTTCAAGTAAGGGGTCACATTTTTTGTATCAGAGCCAAAGTTCCTGGCAAGGCTAGGTTGTTACTAGGGTAGTTGCAAGAGTTATATGTTTTAGTTAATGGTTGCTAGTCCATAACTATTTGTGGCATACACATGTATGTTCCGATTATTTGCTGGTATATAAGTGTTAAAGAATATGTGTATGTAGGATCGGTAAGCACAGCGGAAGAATTTAAAAAAATTTCACTGATCCTAATCGAGGATCTATCAACAGCGTTTAAACCAAGTTGGAAGGATTCATACCTTTTTTATGATTCAGAGTTTTCACGATCTCTAGAAGCCAACACGTCAGGTCCGCCCCCTCTACCGGTATCCACATGAATGCTCTCCAACCGAGACTGCGTGCTAGCGCCTTTAATGTCTCCAAGGGTTTAACTTGCGGCTCTCAATTCTGATATATCCTGAGTCTATCAGCTCTATCAAATTTATAACCTATGAGGGTTATTTTCAAATTTCAAAATTAATCATCATTAATTTCGAAATTAATTAACAATTAATTATCTTGATGAGCTAATTAAATAAATTCAGTTTAAATTAAATCTGTCCAACAGTTTTAATTTAACCTATTTATTTAATCTAAATAAAGAGCCATTAGATTTAATTTATCTTCATAAATTAAATCTGAGATACTATATCTCTATCATGTTAGTTATTAAATTTAATATATCTTAATAAGTTAAATTTAAAACCAACACAATATAATAATATCATATAATGTATATACATATATATATATATATAATATTTCAAAAATATATATATCTATATAATATTATTAAATATAATAATATAATATAATATAATATATATATATATATAAGATATATATTTCAAAAAAATATATATATCTATATAATATTATTAATGAATTTTATATTATATATATATATATAAATATAAAATTCATCCACCCTAAATCAAACATTATCTCGTGTTGGGTCATTCTTGTGTGCGACCCTGTAGGCCCATATGAAGTTGGCAGAGGGCCAATAACTACACTAACCCAAAAGTCGCAAGCGGCCTCTAGCAAGACATTACGACTACCCAATTCATATGAGGATCGTTATCACGATGCAACATGTCATACAACCATGTCACGTCCCTTTTGTCACACCATATATCGATCAAGGATAAGGCATGGAAAATGTCATCCTCTTGTTCCTGACCATTACTTTCTCGATTCCTGAGTAGCCTGATAACAGAGACAGAAACTCCTTTCATCATAGTATGGCCATACATTTCTCAGACTCACTCATCGAGGGGCCCAGTAATATCTCTCTACTAATGTGAGGGACAAATTCCATCTTGATCATTCATATTCCTCTACATGAAAAACCACCAAGCCCGATCGTAGCCTTTATCATCACCCAGTCAAAAGTGACTTTTGACTAGTTCAAAGCTTAGCAACTCTCATGTAGGAATCCATGATGACCTCAGGTCTAAGGGCATTGTGACGTGGTTATACATGAGAAAAGCTTATGACTTGATCCATGTAGCTTTCTCATAGTGGGTCGGTCCAGCACCTTGTACTCTTACAAGTGCCTAAGACTTTGATTCGTATCTCCATATCTTATCAAAGTCATACTGGTCTTGTTTCATCTCTGCTCCCGCATAGATGACCGACCAGGGACATTTTAGGACAATCTTTATGAATAATCCAAGGATACAATTATCACAGTTAACATGCAAATAATATGATAATAGAATGGAGAAATTTCATCAAAATAATAATGTTTAAAGTACAATGATTAGCCCTTAGGGCATAATTTCCAACAGTGTATACATTCAATGTGATATTGATATTGTGAATCATTTGTGGTAGAGTGAAAAGAAACAATGGTTGGACCAAAGGTTAGACATGTAGAACCAAAGGTGCAGGAGATAAATCACAATCCACCTGATCCCATACCATAGATGATGGGTATATTAATGGAGCAACGGAACATTATCTATGAGTTAAGGGAAGAGCTTTGAGAGGTGAAAGCAAACCAGAATGAAGAGAAGGAACCATCGACACAAGAAGAAGTGAATCATAAAGGAACTGAAGAAGGGTAGACTCGATGTCAGGAGTCACAACCACATACTGAACCAAACAAAGAATCTTATAGGGTGCAGCCCGAAATGAAAGAGATCTACAATTATAGGTCTCCAAGTTCTGTAAGCATCTGCCTCTGGCGTTTAGGGGAAGATTTGAGCTCCAAGTAGCAGGATATTGGCTAATCCGTCTAGAGAAGATTTTTGAAGTGCTAGAGTGTCCGATCGAGGTGATGGGGTGAATGGCCATTTATAAGCTAGAGGGAGATGCCGACAGGTGCTGATAGAACATTGCTTTGACATTATGGACCCAAAATATTCCTTTGACCTGGAAGTTGTTTTAGGAAAAATGTAATGACAAGTACTTTTCCAAGTCAGTTAGGCGCAAAAGAGAATCAGAGTTCCTATTGGTAAGGTAGGGTGGTGAAGAGAATTTTGATTATTACATGTCTCAATTTATCTGACTGGCCTGTTACTCCTTGTACCTGCGACGCATAGATGATGAGGAGTGGAGCTCTGACATATTGATCCTAGTATTGAGACGTGAAATGAGGAAAAGGTTAGCCTCCCAACAATTTACCAAATTTAATAAAGCTGTGGAGGAGTGTTGCATTATAGAGAACAATCTAAGGGATCTGTACCTAGCCAAGGGTGGTAGCAGTCACAGTTAGCCCAGTAAGGGAAATTCTTCCCAAAAGTAGAAGGGGCAAGGATCCTCATCTAAGGGTGATGGTAAGCAATCATGTCTACCCAAGGATCGCGAGAACCAAAGACCCCCAGTGACATGGTCATGTCCTCATTGTGGCAGGGCACCTACTGGCAGAATGTGTTTGGGACAAGTATTATGTTATAACTGCAAGCAGATAAGAGACATTGCTAGTTAATGCAAGCAGCAGCCAATGGAGCAAAGGCCCATGAATCAAGGCAAGATGTTGGCCATGACACATGAAGAAGCACAGAAGTCCCCTGACCTGATTCAAGGTAAAATTCTTCCCAATGGTAGTTTACTGCAAACTTTATTTGATCCGGGTACTAGTCATTCCTTTATTGCTTATGACTATGTGAAGCACCTGGGATTGCATCTTCATAAACTGCCATTTGACTTGGTTATATCGATGCCTATAAGTGTCAAGGATATGACTGCTGATGGTTGCTTGAATTGTATGGTAACCGTTGAGGGGCATGAGTCCACGATTGACTTGATTTGTTTGTCACTCTATCAATTAGAAGTCATATTGGATTTTGATTAGTTGAAGGTGAATAATGTGTTACTGGATTGCGAAAATAAGAGAATAATGCTAGAAATCTTGAGTGAAAACCAACTCTATGCCAAATTGTGCAAGTGTGAGTTTTGGCTCCCAGAAGTAAAATTTTTTGGCCATGTTATCTCACAAGAAGGGGTCTTAGTGGATCCCGGTAAAGTAGAAGTAGTGCTGGAATGGAAGAGGCCAGACTCTGTTGTTGAGATGCACAATTTTCTGGGTCTTACTATTTATTACCAGAGAGGTTCATTTAGAATTTCTCATGGATTGCCTTGCCGATGACCAAGCTCACACGAAAGGATTAGCCATTTGAGTGGGATGAACTATATGAGAAGAGCTTCAATAAGCTGAAGAAAAGGTTAATGAAGGCACCAGTATTGATTATACCCAATCCCAACTTGACTTATGTTGTGTACAATGATGCGAATAAGCAAGGATTGGGGTGTTTCCTTATGCAGTAGGACAGAGTAGTGGCCTACGCCTCCTGATATCTGAAGCCTCATGAAATGAACTATCCCACGTATGATCTGAAGTTATGGTAATTGTGTTTGTATTAAAGATATGGCGACATTACCTGTATGGTGTGATGGTAGAACTATACTGCGACCACAAGAGTTCAAGTATTTGTATGATAAAAAAGAATTGAATATGAGACAGCGTAGGTAGATAGAGTTGCTAAAAGACTACAACCTAGAGATCAAGTATCATCTAAGTCAAGCTAATGTCATTACGGATGTGCTTAGTCGGAAGGTGGTGCAAGTTGCAACAATGATTATACAAGAAGGGAAATTGATAGAAAATTTTTGGGATCTAAATCTCTTAAACTAAACCATATGTATTAGTTATGGTATTATCTAAGGGAAGAGTGATTTGATGTCCGATATTGAAGAGGCTCAAAGCTAAGATGAACGAGGGCAGTCCATCCAAATCATGATCAAACGAGGAGAATACCTCTAGAGTGTGAAGTCAGAGATCACGTGTTTATAAGAGTGTCTTTGGTTACAGGAATCGGTAGAGCGATCAAGAGAAAGAAGCTAAGCCCATGGTACATCGATCCATTTGAGATTCTTACGAGAATCGAACCTATAGCATACCGGATAGCCTTACTCCCAAACTTGAGCAGAATCCATGACATTTTTCATGTCTCGCAATTGAAGAAGTACCAACCAGATCCTACGCACGATATCGAGTGTAAAGGTGTTGACATGCAAGACAACTTCTCTTATATGGTGGAGTGAGAACAAATCATTGATTGGCAAGAAAGGTGGCTCAAACACTGAAGTATACCATTTGTGAAGGTAGTCTTGAAGGGAAGGGACTGTCTCAAAGGGACACAACCTAGGAATCTGAAGCAAACATGAAGAGGCGTTACCCAGAGTTTATGTCTCAAAATGTGTAACAAATTTTGGGGACAAAATTTTATAGTATAGGGAGAGAATTGTAATGCCCCAAAATATGTGTAAGGACTCATAACCCTAAAAGTGGATGTAACAAACGTTACACACACTTTCGGGTAATAAAGTGAGTCATGACCCGAATCAATAGTAGCAAGTGCCCAAACCCAGTATTTAAGCTCAATTATGGTGACAAAGCCTAAATTGAATTAAAAATGAAAGGGAGAGCGCATAGCATGTGATAAAGGGATCAAATAATGTGTCAAGGGCCAATCTATTAAAATTGTCATAGTCAGGAGCAAAACGAGAAGAAAGAAATTTATTGGCCAATTAGTCAGCAATCGAAGAGAAAATTGACTATTAGCTAAAAGAACAAGAGGTGTGGCAAAATGGCTAATGGAATTAGTTAAAGAAACTATATGGGTACATGCTTTTTGAGAAGCCATAGGATCATGACACATAGCACCACAAGATTTAAGCAAGGGAAATTGGAAAATTCAAACAATTAATTCATTTTCTCTTCCCTCTCTCCTCTCAAGATGGCTAAGAGCATAGAAGAGCTGAAGATATTTCATTTCACACATTTTCCCTCTCTCTTCAAGCTCTCATGTCGTCCAAGGTAAGGAAGGAGGAAAAAGAAAGAAGTTGAAGGTGAAGGCGAGATCTCTTCTTGAGTTTTAACCTAAAGATGACTACTATTGCTTAAAATCTCTTCCTTGATCTTATTCCTCATGATGAATGCTCCATTTCTATGGTTTTAGATTTTCAAGAGGTGGTGTTTTATGTACTCAAGAAAAACTAGTAGTTGGAGAATTAAAGAACTAACTAGAGGGAGTGATAGAGGTAAGCAAAAGCAACCCTTTGATATGTATATTGTGATAATTGGTTAAGAACTTTAGTTTGTGGAATTTTGACCTATTTTTATTTATATTAGGGTTTTAAGAGTTCATGATGTTTTGTTGATAGTAATGGTGTCTTGTGGTATCCATTGGATATATGAAATTGATTTGAGACTTGAATGTGAAGTTTGGCAATTTTGAGATTTTGTGTTGAATTTCTGCTAAAAATAGGACATTTTAAAGAAGTAGGAATTTGATTATTTTGATATTTCCATTGGATTCTATGCAAAAAAAATTGTGTAGGGAGTAGCCCTGATTGTGAATTCTTGACCATTGGAAACATTGGTTGAAAGTTGAAAGTTTTTTTAATCAAAATTCTATGCAAGGGCAGTTAGTGTGCATGGCAGTTTTGAATGAGTAAATGGTATCTAAAAAATTTTGAAAATTTCTAGCTTAATAGAGGATGTATCAAGCTTTAAAATGACATTAAATGGCTGTCATTTAGATGTGTGTACTAGAAGTTATGCATTTCTAAAGTTTGAGGTTGATACTAGAATCTATTTTGGAATAGTAAGGAATTTCTTTGAATCATGTATTTTTGTGATTACAGATGTAGTGATTCATATTGTTCCTGTATAGAGGACTTAAAATGCTTCAAGTAGGACTTAGAATCACTCTATTTCGATTTTTGTAAATTTAGTTATGATTTTTAAAAGTTCAGCCAATAAACCAAAATTTTCCTGGCCGTATCCCAAAAGCTTCTGCGGCCAAAGGTTCTTAGTCGAAGCCAAAAAGTTTCTGACCATTTGTTGGCTGCAGCCAGGGAATTTTCAACCACGACCAACCCCCAATTTTAGCATTTTGAACTTTTGAAAGGTGGTTTCTGATCTAGCTCTCCCCAACTCTTGTAGGCTTTTATTTGAGTTTCTCATAGCCACCTAAGAGACTCAAATAATAACCAACCCTATGTGTTTTATAGTTATTTAAGAATTGGAATAGTGAATAACTCGTCATCCTTGATTCTGATTTATAGGATTTGAAATCTGCCGTGAGCGTAAGAAACCTATGCCCGAGCAAGAACAGAAAAAACATGGTAGTGACTCTTTCTCTTATATCATGTATAATGTTTTGTATGTATGTGTATATCATCTATTGTGACGAATGTCATGAATATGCATGTTGCTATCTATGAATATCAGGAATGTGAATGCTGCTGAGTGACGAATGTCACGAATGTGTATGTTGATGTGTGATGAATGTCACGAATGTGTATACTGCTTGTGATAAATGTCATGAATGCTGCCTTGTGAAGAATGTCACGAATATGAATGTTGCTATGTAAGCTGCCATATGACGAATGTCATGAATGTGTTTACTGTAACCCGCTCCGTAATTATATCCGAAATACGTGATTAAAATGAAATAGAGACCAATAATAATCAAAACTCATTTAAAATCCCATCCTTGAGATAGGGTTTTCAAAAAATACCTTTTAAAATCTAATTAACTTGGTCTCATATTCACATTTCAAGTACATACCTTCGCTAAAGATACACAGGGCACAATTACCCATTGCAATTCTTCAAATGGGGATTACACAATCTTATATCAAATTCATAACCATATATTCAACCGAATCATATACAGTCTTCACAACTCATTGATAACCAACTACCAACTCTCATCTCGAAGGAGTCCTAGCCGCTCCCTACACGAGCCACTTGCCCTGTCTAAATTGTTGGTAGGGGAGGGTGAGATTCGAGAGAATCTCATTAGGAAATAGATACCATAATGCATGCATGATAGATGCTATGTGTATGACATGTTAGCTTTATCTAGATGTATGCCCCATAATGACATTTCTGCATGCTCAATGTTTCATGTAATGTCACGCCCTTATCTTTATTTCACCTTTATCAGAGTATTCGCGGAAAATGATATGCGGTTCGGTAGGCAACACAAGAATAGCACAACTATACTGATAATATGTGCATGATTACATAAATTCCCCATAGGGGTTTGTACATGATACTTACGATTAAGGTAGCCGCACAAGGCTACAAGGGTGTCTAAACTCATCCTAGTGAAACGGAGACTTCTTCCTGTCTTCGTTCCACCACTGCAATTCCCTCGTACGGTACTCTGCATTGTTGTTTGCATATCTTCTGTCGTCTCCTGTCTAAATTGTTGGTAGGGGAGGGTGAGATTCGAGAGAATCTCAGTAGGAAACAGATACCATAATGCATGCATGATTGATGCTATGTGTATGACATGTTAGCTTTATCTAGATGTATGCCCCATAATGACATTTCTGCATGCTCAATGTTTCATGTAACAAAACTATGGCCACAGCAAAACAGAAACAAAGCTTCATTTATTCAAATATGCTCTACACAATCAAGTAAAGTAATCACATACATCACTACACAAGCAAAGATATCAAATACATGCAAGTAAGGTAAGTCCCCTACCTTAACCCTTTTCCGTCTCGAAACGCGTGCCTCGATCTACATGCAAACAGTTTGGGGCTCCATATTAGATCCTACAATATCAAATGTACTATTTAGACACTTCCATAGTGTTTCTGAGGATTATATGAGTCTATCTTGAAAATTTACCAAAATGCCCCCGGACCGCATTTTGACATGGGCTATTCTTACATATTTAGACACTTCCATAGTGATTCCAAAGCCTATATAACCATTATTGAGTCTAGGTTTAAGGAAAAATATAGAATTTTGCTTTCTGGAATCACAAAATTCCCAGAATTTCAATCTTTGCATATTGTTCCAGAAATTTCACAGTTTATCTGTGCTGACTTCAAAAATTCATATCTTTTTGTGTATAGCTCTAATTGCGTCATATGACCTATCAAATTAAAGCTTAGGATGTCTACATTCATGCTGTAAAATTTCATAATTTTTGTTTATCATTCAGTCGTCCAAAACCTTATGATAAGCTCACTGCCTCATAGGCGCTTTTATCGAAAATATAATTATATTCTCCAAAATTCACCATTTTACTTTCTTAATACCCCAAAGATATTAGAATCATTAGGGAATATATTTGGGACATCTACTAAAATGGGGCTTAGCAGTCCACTTAATTTAGGCTTATTCCCATGCCTCTAATCCCAAAATTCGGGATATTACATGTAACAAAACTATGGCCACAGCAAAACAGAAACAAAGCTTCATTTATTCAAATATGCTCTACACAATCAAGTCAAGCAATCACATACATAACTACACAAGCAAAGATATCAAATACATGCAAGTAAGGTAAGTCCCCTACCTCCAATCTTTTCTCCTCGATTTGCGTGCCAGCAACTCGGGGCTTCACATTTGATCCTACAATGTCAAATATACTATTTAGACACTTCCATAGTATTTCTGGCGGTTATATGAGGCTATATTGAAAATTTACTAAAATACCCCCGGGGACCCGACTCGGCCCCGCCTTACCCGGTCCGGCTGTACTTTTTTTGAAATTTTGACATGGGCTATTCTGACATATTTTCACCCAAGAAATCCATTTCCGAACTCGGAATTATCAAATTCAATGTCAATTTACAAATTTACCCTTGGTAGCCCCACTTTAAGGGTTTCAAGGGCGTTTTCATAATTATGCTTTTTGTGCCTTTTCCGAAAAAGTTACCAACTGTAACCCCACCTAATTTTCGCTTCTGAAATCAATGGAATTATCAAATCATTGAAAATTCATCTCTAACCCCTCTAAACTATCCTTGGCCGAAATTCTCAATTCCCCAGGAAAAATTGGGGTTTTTCGGTTTCGGCTCCGTAAACGCGTTCCTTTCTACTCCTAACCACTTTATTGACTAGTCCATTAGGTTACAACTACCATTTAGTACCAATTTGGGCAGCATAACAGCCCCACACACCCATTTTCCATTTTTGAAATCAATGACAATCCGGCGAAATTTCACCGATTAAATTGTCCACAGCAGCCAGAATGGTCAATACACAAGAGTTTGGGAGTTACCTCAAGCTCCCACTAGCTTTTCTCAAGAGTGGCTGAGCCCTAGCTCACTTCAACACAAGAAATGGAGCTTCCAAACCTTAAATTACATATAAGAGTAGCTTAGGAACGGAATTATATACGTTAGGAGCTAGATCGTCGGAGAAATCGGCTTACCTTGCGAGATTTCTTCCTCTTTCTCTCTCTAAAGATCTCAAACGTCTCTCTCTCTCTTTTCAGCTATTCTCAGCATTGGAAATGAGGATGAAGAAGGAAAAAAATGTTTAATAACATATCCCATGCTTATGTCATCAATGTAACATGATGATGTCATAATTCTCAATTTTTGGATTTTTGGCAGATTTCTGCCCATACTTTGAAAAATCATAACTAATTCTAGAAATATTGAAATGAGGTGATTCCAAAGCTAAATGAAATTTATTTAAGTCCTATTTATATGAAAAATATAGGCCATTACCCAAAATCACCACAAAATTCCAGAATTACATATAACTCATCACTGCCCCAAAACAAAGTTCAATTTCCATCCCAAATGTTGGACAGTCATATCTCCTAGCTCACAAAACTAAATGGCACAAATTATTTGTCCATTTTGAAGCTTGGGATGTTAACTTTAAGACTGGAAAGTTTCAAAATTTTTAGACACCATTTGATCATTCAAAACGTTCACACAAACTGACTGCCCAGAATAGAGTTTCACTGGACAGAATTTCAGATTTTGCGTCTTTGCTTCCAATGGTCCCATTTTCATACCAAACATCATTCCTACATAAATTTTCACAAGGAATCCATTGGAAACACAAAATCAATCAAATTCACATCACATTGACATGTTTTCACAACAATCACAACATGTCAACACAATTCACATTTCAAAACTAACATTGCAACTTTTACTTTCCAAAGTTCCAAACCAATTCCAATGAACTCACACATATGGGATTCCACCCACTTAATCTCACAAAAAATCAACCCTAATCATTGATCTTCAAGTTACCAATGAGTTTCCTCTTCGGTAACTGATCAATTGGTCGGTAACTTTACCGTTTTATCCCTGATTATGGCAATTCCTCCTGAATCACCACTAAACACATCATACTTTTCCATTTAGCCACAATATGCGCCCTCCCTCTATTTTAAGTCAATTTAGATATTAATCCATAATTGAACTTAAATATTGGGTTTTGGCACTGCTCACAACGCATACGCATCATAGTTCACATCATAATCTCCAAAAGGGTCTATTTATCACTAATCACATCCACTTTTGGAGTCATCATCCCTTAATTACAATTTGGGATCTTGCTAAACCGGGGATTAGCAGTCTACTAATCTCAGGCATATTCTCTAAGCTCAAGTCTCAAAAGTCAGGGTATTACATTTGCAACTGTGTAAGATATTGTGTGACAAATGTCATGAAAATGTATACAGCTGTGAAAGCTGTCATGAATAGTGACAAATGTGGCGAATGTGAATGCTCCTGTTATACTATTGTGAATGCTACTGTGTGATTATTGTTTACATACTTTGTGAAATTATATATCATATGAGTGAAATGTTACAACTGAGATTCGTATGAATCTCACCCTTTCCAATGACTAACCTACAGCTAGGGCAAGCAAATCAAAGGAGAAGTAGGTAAACAAGGGCAGCTAGTGCTTGCGGCTAGGGGATTTGAGTTCTGTTAGTTGGTTATCAAACTTGTGGATGAATATATACGATGAAATTATAAGTACAATGTAGTAAAGGTGGACGTACCTATCATAGATTTGTGTATCTATTTGTAATCCCCGGTATGGGAAACTAAGATGAGCAAATATGCCCTATAGGCCCTACTAGTTATTGAATATAACCCGAGAGTTCATCGGGAAATCTTATTGGATACTCTTATATTTATGAATGGAACAGAACCGAACATGCCAAATCGATTCAAAAAGTGGAAGTGAAACCTTATTAAACAGGTTTTGAAAATTTTTTGAAAACCCACTTTATCACAGGACCAAATTCTGTCTTGAAGTCAGGGGCTCTAATGAGTTTTAAATTATCCGTTGGTCTCTCGTTTACTTTATGACATATTTTTGAACTATATTCAAGGCTTTCAACTAAGGGGGTTACACCAGTGACTCAGTCTGGTCCGGAATTTTTAAATTTTTTTTAAAAGTCATTTTTTTAAATTTTGTCTTTAGAATTTCATATTAATAAGCCTAAAATCTTCAATCTCTCACCAGTTTAGTCATACTTTAGCTCTGATTTGACTCCAGTCTGACCCACTAACCTTTGACCCAGTACCCTGGCCAATTTATTGACCGATCTAGGTTTAATTACCTTGGATAAAACCCAATTATGTTGGTAAAACAAAACAAAGAGAGATAAACCTAACTACTTCTAATAGATCACTTTATCGAATATATCAATTAATTTGAATTATTTTCTAAATTACTCTCAATTCCTCATTCAACTTAATTAATCTTTATTTCCTTAATGATTGACCAATACACTTATAAATAAGCTTATTTAAAAAAAAAGCATGATGAGCACAATCTTTTATAGTTCTTCTTTCCTTCATATAAGATCCAGTTGATATTTTTTAGAGAGATTAAGGAAGCTAAATAAATTACTTTATAAGTATTTATATTTATCATTTTTCTCCAAACTAATTTTTTTGGCTTATAAAATGATATATAATATAACGATATACAATGTATGCTATGATCAAGTAATTTATTTAGCTTCTTTAATCTCTACAATAAAGTTAACTGGGTCTTGTATTAAAGAACGGAGGGAGAATATATATATATACACATGTATATATGTGTGTGTGCAAATATATATATATATATATATATATAAGTACATCTATCCTTCTATTAAAGACAACATATTTGAGGCATGGTTGGACACTAATAATGAGCATATCTACCCCCAAAGAGGAATAGAATAGAACCTTAGTTTGTGATGTGATTTGTTAGAGACTAGCCCTTCCATTGGTTGAATTGTGCATTCTATGCTCATTTAAAAAGTGTGAGAAAACACACATGTGCATGTTTGAGTTATTGGGTTTGTTGGTTTCTATTTTCTGTTTTTTTTTTGTTCCCAAAACAGTTTTATAAAATTAATTTGAAAACAAGTTTTGAAAATATAATAAAATAATATGTTTAGATAGTTGTTCTAAAAAATCAAATTTGAAAATAAAAAACATGAAAATTGTTTGAAATAATTACTCTTATAGCATCAATTTAGACAACAAAAAAGGAAAAGAATTGTTTGATTTACTTACTTTATATAATTTGTTTTGCGATGGCATGGAGTCAGTCGTCACCTGCAATGAAGTTTTGTTGGCCTCGCTGGTGGTGACGTGATGGTGGCCATCACCAGGGATGACGTGGTGATGGCCATCACTAAAGATGACATGGCAACGACAAGCACTAGTGATGTGATGCCAAGGGTACAAGGTAGCAACCTTAAACCTTTTTAGTGGAGAAGAAATATTTTTCTCATTTTACAAAATAAAAAAATGGAAAATTGAAAAAAAAAAAACAACAAAACATCTCAAAATTTGTTTTGATTTTTTAAAAAAATGAGAAACAAATAAGGGAAAATCCCATTAAAATACAATTAAAATTGGGAAAGGACAAATTGGTGCTGGGAATTGTTGAAATCCCAGTTCAAACCTCAATAGGAATCTCGGATTTCTAATTGTGACGAAATAGAAAAATTGCCTTGAGTTAAGTTAACAAGTTGTGGGGGTCAATAACAAGACCTGTCTATATATTAACAACACCATATTTGACGTTAATAACTTTACTTTCTTATTTTACAACTTCTATCAAAAAAACCAACACATGCCTAGGAAAAAGTGTGAAATTAACAAGTTGTGGGAGCCAATGACAAGACTTGTCTCTATATTAACAACATCATATTTGACATTAACGACTTCACTTTCTCGTTTCACAACTTCATATCTGAAAAACCAACACATGCCTAGGGAACAATGTGAAATTAACAAGTTGTGAGGCACAATAATAAGACATGTCTCTATATTAACAATACCATATTTTACATTAACTACTTCACTTTCTTGTTTCAAAACTTCATATTTGAAAAACCAACACATGCCTAGGGAAAAGTGTGAAATTAACAATTTGTGAAAGCCAATAATAAGACATGTCTCTATAATAACACACCATATTTGACATTAATGACTTCACTTTCTTGTTTCACAACTTCGTATCTAAAAAACCAACACATGACCTAGGAAAAGTGTGAAATTAACAAGTTGCGGGGCCAATAACAACACATGTCACTACTACAAAAAGGGGCTTTAACCTCCCAAATTTGGCACTTTTAACGTCCCAAAACGGGGGGACGTATATGCTGGGGGCGTAGTAAGTTGAGACAAAAGACGTCCCAAATGGTAGGGAGGCCTAAAGTCTGACTTTAGGCGTCCCAAATTAAAATTTGGGACGCCTAAAGTCCCCCCAGGATGGGACTTTAGGCGTCCCAAATTACAATTTGGGACGCCTAAAGTCCCATCCTGGGGGGACTTTAGGCGTCCCAAATTTTAATTTGGGACGCCTAAAGTCCCATCCTGGGGGACTTTAGGCGTCCCAAATTTTAATTTGGGACGCCTAAAGTCCCACGGTGGGGGACTTTAGGCCTCCCAAATTTTAATTTGGGACGCCTAAAGTCCCACCTGGGGGACTTTTGGCCTCCCAAATTTTAATTTGGGACGCCTAAAGTCCCACCTGGGGGACTTTAGGCCTCCCAATTCTTAATTTGGGACGTCTAAAAGTTAGGTTTTTTTTTTTATACCATAATTTACATTCTGTATTACCCAACGAATTGAAACTGCAGAAACAGAATAAAAGATGGATTCATAAACCACACTGTCCGTTACAAACTAGTAAGGACATCCAGCACTACAATCTTTACTATACATACATACAATAACCTTTCATGCAACCTACTACTATATATATCAACAAAAAACAACCAGAAAGTGTCAAAACGCTGTCATCACACAAGTACAAACTGATATAAAATAACAAGTTTACTGCTCTAAATGTTGAAGAAGATGTCCAGCCAAAAGATCTCTGATCAAATCAAGGTCTTCACGTAGGTAGGCATCATCATTATCAAAAATCTGAAAATTAGAAAGTAATAAGCTTTGATGAAATGAATCTCAAGCAAATGAATTAATTAACATTTCGATTAGAACACCAAAAATATTATCATTTGAGAATGAAGAAGCGATTACCTTTTCAAAATCGCTAGTAATTCCACTTTGAGTTATGTTATACATATAAAGTATAACATAATATCCGCATTCAGTGTTGCCAGGTTGCCGAGGGCACTTTTAATCAAAGGGATGCAATTGGTTGTTAAAATCAATAAAGGTATGTCTAAAAGGACCGTCAATGAAACAATTAGGTAGGATCGAATGTACTTACTATGGGATAAAACCACTTTGGCTTTTTAACAACCATACCCTCGCGTGACCCACCTAGGATTCTATATGTTTGACAAGCACTATCATGAAAAGCAAAATGAACAGAAATTAGAACCATTCATTTATTTTTGTTGTCAATGAAATACAAACAGGATAACTTACGTGTCGAAGACGGATTTTGTCTCTCTGTCTGGCCTGTTACTCAAGGGATCAAACCAATAGACTACGTTGCGGCGGGGACATATAACACACAAAGTCCAGTGGTTTCTTTAACAACATGTACACATTAAAATGAAGTTAGATGAGTGAGAAGACAATTATTTAGTAAACTTCTGAAATTGACAAAATGTAAATACGAACCGTTGGACAATGGGTGCCAGATAACAACGAAGTTTGGTTTGTGCCATTTGGTAGCCGACATAGTGAGTCCTATGTGCCACAGTACAAGTATCCCCTGTCGTATTCGCAGGACATAAGAATCCATACCAATTACCTCTTTCCATGTTTACGCAGAGATCGTGGAAGGTGCTATAATAGAATTAAAATAAGGAATCAATTCTTGAATGTATGAAAACAAAAAACCACTAAATGAATTCTATGGGAAAATTGAAAAAAAACTTACCGGACTGCAAATTTGACCCAGCCTGCATCTATCTCCTCCAACCTGATAAACTGCTTGAGATCTTTATTGTCAATCGTGTAGGGATACTCCACTTGGCCCACAATCCCTGGAGGCATCTTCAAGTCAATCTGTTTAATGCCCTTGTAGATCTGTTGCAGCCGTGCTAATAAGGGCCATTTGGTCGCAGCTTCGTCATCCTTTTAGAACATCAAAAAACAAATTGTTATTAGGATGCCAACAGATTTTCAGTAACAGTAAGGTAATTCCTACCATTGGAGGTGTTGCGTCTGAACCAATAAGATTGCGAGGCCAAAGGATGAAAGATCCTATCGCTTGACCTAACGTGCCAACCTCTGGATCGGGAGCAGGGATGGCTGTACCTTCTTCCCCCTTTCTAACACTCGTCACATTCACCCTACGATAATCCTCCGGAATTTGCTGATTATGGTGGGTGGTAGCATATGTGTGAACGAGAGCATCAGCAACAACACGCAATAATGGATCATCCAAATAGAGGGTGCAAGGGTCTCCCGACACTGGATTGGGAGAAGGGTCGCCAAGTGGTCCCGATACTGGAGTGGGAGAAGGGTGGCCAAGTGGTTGCTCCAGAGGGTTGTAACTTCCTCTGGTGCTATTGAAGGCCGGGGATTCCTGAGTTCGAGCCTCGTCCCTTGCCCTTTGTGCTTCAAACATCTTTGCCATTTCAAGTTGAAGCTCTGGCAACATGTCTTGTCGGAGCTTGTCACGAAGGTTGGCCTCGATCTCTCGTTCGAGCTCCTCTCGAATCTTGGCCACAACGTCCTTACTAGGTCCAGCTTGTGAGGAATAACGTGGCTCTCGTCCAAAATACCTCGCGGCACTAACTCCCCGTGTCTCTCCTCGAACACGACCAAGGTCATCTGCCTTCCCAATAGCCGTTGACAATATGTCCATCCGTCTACTTGGATTGAATGAACCTTGGCTACTCTGCTCGTCCAGGTCATCCTGTAGCATGCAGACTATCGTAAATGTATCGAAACCACTCGCGACATGTAAAAAATTAGGTACTTATGGTATAACTACTTACAATCCTCGCAGCAACCTCAGCAACAGTCGGATTGATGTACTTCCCAGCCTTAATCCTCCCTGCTTTCCATTTTTTGTGACGTGGAGGAGGTGCCGGTGGCTGGATAACAACGCTAGGATCAGATTCCGCTGCTTCCTTCATTTTTTGTAACTCTTCTGCCATCATTTGCCGCTCAAGCTTGCGATATCCACCGCGAGACATGAAATGTTGATATTTATTTTCTGCTTGCCTCTGGGCATTTGCTGCACTTAATTTCTATGAATGAAAAACGACAAAAAATGAATCAACGATATAAAGTATATGAAATCAACGATATAAGTAGTTCTAAATCATGACAGAAATCTTACCAAAAACTCAGGATCTGCTCGTGATGCCGCAAACAACCTCCAGTCCTCTGGAGATAAATATGTATACTGTGCACATGGATCATTACCCCTAAGGGCCCCTCGAATGTAATGCTTTGTTAGCTTGTTCTTGAAACCTTTCCATCGTACACGAACCTCATCCATCCAGTGCCTATGCATCTCTGTGGTGTCGGGGACATCGTATGTTTGCTGCAAGGTAAAACATAAGATTATTATGTTTGAAACAATAAGAACAAAGCTACAATGCATCAAAACTTACATACCAAAAGTTGCTGCCAAATCATGTCTTTCGTTTTTGGGGGAACCAATCTCCAATTATCGTAGGTAATGCGCACTTTGCTTCGAGCCAAAAGCCCTATGTAGCTAATGAAGTGGTCTTCCTCAGGACCAATTGGATTCAGATTATGATCGAAGTCTATATGCAGCCTCTCCTGTTGATGTTCATGACGTGCAACCAATGCTCCCATCTTTGTACAGCCTCTAACCCTCCTTCTTGCAGGGGGTTCAACGCTAGGAATTTCGTCATTGCTAGAGCTTTCGTCATCTCCACCCCTCTCGTCATCACTAACGTTGTCCATATTCCTGTTAACACAAAAAGCATCATCAGAAACGTAAGTAAATTACAATGAAAACACATGTATATAGTAAGCGGGAAGTAAAACACAGTTCTCGTTTATAAATTAAGGTCTTACTCTATATTGTTTCCCATAGTCCTTCACCATGGTCATTTCTTACAGCATATTCGTCATCATCTACCAATTCTACTTCATTTGTTCGAGGTGTAGTTGTTGTGAAAGGTGGTGTGTCATCAAGGTTGAAGGTCGGATCACCATACTTCTGTTTTTTACTTTTAAGGACAATGGACATATTTTTGCTGGCAGGATCGGTGACATAAAACACTTGCTTCGCCTGGCTTGCTAAAATGAAGGGCTCTTCTCTATAGCCAACTCTTCGAAGATCGACTGAGACAAATCCATATTGTTTATCTATTACCACGGCATTGTTGCTAACCCACTTACATTTAAATAAAGCAACTTTGAACTTGTTGTACGTCATCTCCCATATTTCTTCTATAACTCCATAATAGGCCATAGACGCTAATATGGGGTTTTTGTCTCTCGAACTGGAAAAGTGCATAGATTCAGCTTCTACCATAACCCCACTATTTTGCATGGTACTTTTGTCATCTTGCGCTTTGGTATAGAAAGAATAGCCATTTATATCATAACCGGTCCAAGTAATGACCTGAAACGAAGGCCCCCAAGCTAGCCACTCGATTGTCTCAGACACACCGATCTCGTGCAAAACCTTTTCCTCGAACCACTGCATGAATGTCTTGTTTTGCTCAATAGCAATCTGCATATCATTCTTCCTTGGATTCTTGTTCTTCAAAGTGTTTCTGTGTTCATTTATGTAAGGTTGAACTTCTTCCATATTATTCAGGATATACAAGTGGGCTTGCAACACCTCTTCACGAGGAACATTCTTCACTTTCAGTCCTCGTGTTCCCTTGCTTCTCCCTTCTTCATGCCGAGATTGTTCCTTCTTCCCTGACATATAATCTTTGCAAAACTCCATAGCCTCCTCAACTACATATCTTTCTACTATTGAGGCTTCTGGTCGATAAGGATTTTTAGAATACCCTTTTAAGATCTTCATGTATCGCTCGAAAGGGTACATCCACCTCAGGTAAACTGGACCGCATAGCCTTACCTCCCTCACCAAATGACCTACCAAATGCACCATTATATCAAAAAATGAAGGCGGAAAGTGCATCTCTAGTTGTGACAAAATAATGTAACCCTCATTTTCTAGTTCATCCAACTTTTCAGTGTCAATGACTTTGTTACAGATAGCATTGAAGAAAACGCACAATCTTGTCACTGTGTTTCGTACTTCATCTTTCATTATGCCTCTAATAGCTACTGGTAATAGTTGTTGCATCAACACATGATAATCATGGGACTTCATTCCCACTAACTTCAAATCGTCCATTGAGACACATCTTCTCACATTCGAGGAATACCCTTGCGGCACCTTCATTTCATGCAAACACCCACACAAACTTCTTTTCTCTGCTTTTGATAGTGTATGCGCTGCTGGCTCCATGTATGCCCTCCTACCATCATCTCTTAGTTGTGGATGTAACCGTTCTCTTATTCCCATATCGACAAGGTCTAATCTCGCATTAATCCCATCCTTAGTCTTCCCTGGTATGTGCAAAAGCGTACTGATAAGGCTATCACAAACATTCTTCTCCACATGCATCACATCAATACTGTGTCTCACGTCTAGCGAACGCCAATATGGAAGATCAAAGAAAATGGATCTCTTCTTCCATATGTTCTTCTCACCCGCGACCCTCTGATTCTTACCAAAAGTGACATGGATACGTTCCACTCGACTGTGGACTTCCTCTCCGGTTAGTGACTTTGGAGCCATTCCATGCTCCGGTAAGCCGTTAAACCGCTTTCTTAGCCTACGATACGGGTGGAACCGATGAAGAAACCTCCTGTGGCCAAGGTAGACAGTTTTTCTTCCATGCTTTAGTTGTTGGAAGTGTGTGTCTGCTTCACATATTGGGCATGCTTTGTGACCCTTCACGCTGTACCCTGACAAGTTTCCGTACGCAGGGAAGTCGTTTATCGTTGTGAAAATCATTGCACGTAGCTTGAAAGACTCCTTCTTATAAGCATCAAACACATCTACGCCTTCCTCCCACAACTTCTTCAAGTCCTCAATCAAAGGCGCCAAATAGACATCAATATCGTTTCCTGGCTGTTTTGGTCCAGAAATCATCATAGATAGCATCATATACTTACGTTTCATACATAGCCAGGGAGACAAGTTGTATATTACAAGGAGAACCGGCCACGCACTATGTGTGCTAGTAAGAGTTCTATACGGATTGATGCCGTCTGTACAAAGCCCAAGCCGTAGGTTTCTCGGCTCGCTGCCAAATTGAGGGAAGATTTCATCTATTTTTTTCCATTGTGGAGAGTCAGCTGGGTGCCGAAGATATTTCCCATCAGATGTTCTCTCATCAGAGTGCCATCTCAACTTCTTCGCTTTTGTTGCACTCGCAAACAAACGTTTAAAACGTGGTATTATTGGAAGATACCACATAACCTTTAAAGGTTGCCTTTTACTTGTCACATCACCACAACCACCATCTTTTTTCACTTTGTATCGTGCAGTTTTACACTTAGGACACTCACTAAGACCTCCGTACTCATTTCTGTACAGTACGCAGTCATTAGGGCAAGCATGTATCTTCTTATACTCCATACCCATTGTAGACAGGATTTTCTTGGCCTCATACATACGATTTGGAAGTACATTATCCTCCGGAAACATATCACACAATAGTTCAAGTAGCAATGTGAAACTACTATCGGTCCACCCACAAGTTGCCTTTAAGTTAACCAAATGTAATGTTCCTGTCAGCCGCGTGTACTTACTACCACTGTACAATGGTGTCTCTGCATCACTCCGCAGGCTGTCATACTCCTGCGACTGCGCAAAGGATTCTGCCTCAACATCGTTAATCATTCTCTCCATTCTATCTTCATCTATGACATCCACAGCTTCCTTCTTGTGTGACGGACAATCAGTTACTTCCTCACCATGCCATATCCACCTTGTGTATCGCAGATTTATTCCATCACAAAGTAGGTGATCCTTTATGACATCAACATCCCGTCTACTCTCATTCAAACAATTGACACAAGGACAAAAATACTTCCCATTTCTTGCAGGAGCATTCTTTTTAGCGAATTCAATAAATTCGTCCACCCCTTTCTCATATTCTTCACTAGTTCTCAAAGCATTCATCCAACTATGATCCATTTTGTTACCACCTAAGGCATTACCAAATTACATTCACACGTTTAGTACAATTCTCAACGACATATGATGGGATTGCCTAATTAAGTTATTGCCCCCTCCTAGCCTCATCTCTCCTAGATAACAATCATTTAATGAATATTGTGGGGGAGGCTACACTACTACAGAATTGAGATATAACCACCCCAAAAGACGTCCCAAATTGAAAATTGGGTGGTTAAAAAGATAGGCGGTGGCATTTTCGTAATTATATATATGTACGGGAATTATATAAGAACCTCTCCAAAAAACTGGCACGGCACAATTGCACCCTATCACTATTTTCTATTAATTAATGAAGAGTAAATATCAATTAATAAGTATTTGACAATATTCTGGCAAAAAAAAGTATTTGACAATAATTTTTCATTTATTTGAAATTATAAATAATGCTTAAACTTACATGCATGAATATGAATTTAATTTTATTATCTAATTTGAGTAGAATATTAATTAAACTTACATGCATGAATATGAAAATGTAATAAATTATAAATATTGATCTCTCTGTGAAATCACGAATATAATGGTATAAATTCAAAACTTCATTAAAATCATTTATTACATTTTCATGCCTTGTGTTAATATTGCAATGCTTTTCTCTACGTAGCTTTTACATATTTTTTATAAAAGAAAGTTTGCAAGCTAAGTGAGACGAAGAAGACACTACAACTCTTGAAATATTTGTATTCAACATCCATATTACCTCACATGTCTCTCTACTTCTTACAGCAACATATTGTAATGAATTTAAAAAGGAATTTAGCAACGTGTAAATGCATAACATGTTATAAGCTAAGGGGTCCTATAACAGGGGAGTCTTCTTAATAGATAATATAAGCACAATCTCAACCATTTATATATAAGCAATATATAATAATCACAATCTCAACCATTTAATTTATATTTCAAAAACAAAATATAACATTCTGTTAAAAAAAAAAAAAAAAATTAAAAACGAAGAAATAACCAACCTGATCAGCTAGCTAGTATGTTGGAGAGGTAGATGGAGATCCACGGTGGTGTGTGCACAACAATGGAGCGACTAAGGTGGAGGAGAGAGCAAAGAAACAAAGAGGAAGAAGAAGGGAGGAGTTCAACGACGGTGTTAAAGTTGTGGGTGAGGAATTGAACAAGGGAGGAGGAGAGAGCAAAGATCCACGGTTGAACAAGGGAGGAGGGAGGAGTTGAAGCAAAAAAACTCTAGGAGGGGCCGATGGTGTGGGTGGGGAGAGGAGGAAGAAGAGTTTTGTGGGTGAGGAATTGAAGAAAGAAAACCAGAGGAGGGAGGCCGACGGTGTGGGGGAGAGGATGGAAGAAGAGTAAAGTTGTGGGTGGGTGAGAGGAGATGGGTGTGATAGACCGCATGTCAGACAAGTGTCTGACATGCAACGCCTTTAGGCGTCCCAAATGGCATTTGGGACGCCTAAAGTCTACTTTAGGCGTCCCAAATGCCATTTGGGACGCCTAAAGTAGGACTTTAGGCGTCCCAAATGCCATTTGGGACGCCTAAAGTCCTAGTTTAGGCGTCCCAAATCCATTTGGGACGCCTAAAGTAGGACTTTAGGCGTCCCAAATGGCATTTGGGACGCCTAAAGTCCTACTTTAGGCGTCCCAAATGACATTTGGGACGCCTAAAGTCCTCTCCAGGCGCTAAAAAAAATTTCATAAATTTATATTTCGCGCCATGAAGCACATTAGACGTCCCAAATTTTAATTTGGGACGCCTAAAGGTTCCCCTACATATATATAATTACGAAAATGCCACCGCCTATCTTTTTAACCACCCAATTTTCAATTTGGGACGTCTTTTGGGGTGGTTATATCTCAATTCTGTAGTAGTGTGTCTCTATATTAACAATACAATATTTGACATTAACGACTTCACTTTCTTGTTTTACAACTTCCAATATTTACTATATGTTGTTTAATGACAGTCTGCATAATTACATTCACCAATAACTTGAAACCAAAAAAATATGTGACAGTGACTCTTTTACACATTCACATATTTAGTGACAACGGAATATTAACATTGCACTACCACATGATGTTTCCTTGTCACTAATATTGTAGTACATAAGAGATTGTGAATACATTACTTACAAAACGGATTAGGCATATGACAACAACCTATCTCCCAAAAAATTATGAGTGGGTTGACAGTAAGTTCACAAGAACATGAACATTACTTTGAAAAGAGTAACTTCAAAAGATTGCAGGTCCTTCTATTTGTGAAAGGGTAACTTCAAAAGATGACTTCATCCAATATCAGTTTGGGTTTAGATTTTTGCATGTCATTCTAGTGTGACCAGCTTTATGGCATCTTAAACAGTGGTATATCTTCTTGTTTTGGAATTGTGATTCACGCCTACTGGTTCTTGGCCTTCCAACTGGTCGCCTGGTCCTAAGTGGCAGCAAAAAAGTCTGATCTGAAAATTTTTCCAGCATATAGTTGTTTGGATCTGGTTTGTCGATTGTGACAACTATAATCATCTACGCTTATAAATCTTTTGTTGGGATGTGATTTTGTAGCATTCTTTCACATAGTCATCTCACATATGTTATAATCAATACCAAGCCATAATGATATCATCAACCTCAAATCTATAAATGTTATCACCTCTTTTAGGCACTTCACCATCATAGAACCACCATTATATTGAATTTTACCTTCATTATTACACACAAATTTCCCTCCAACATAGAAATAACAAAATAGTTCATTTAAAGATGATGACCAAAGACTACTTAAAAGAACAATGTCAAAATCTACCTGGCACAACAACTTTTCAATGTTTGAAGAGCAAATATTCGAACGTTGATTTTTATGTTTTGGAATAACAAGGGCACAATAAAAATTGTGCAAAATTAAGTCAAATTAAAGTATAATATATCCTTACGCGCAATAGGCAGATTGTTGATAGAGATGGAAATAGGCTAGCTAGATCTCTTTCAGGGGCCTACAGCCTGGTCTATTTAAGTCCTGGTATAGCCTAACCTGTATGTTTAGCAAAGAGGCCAAGCTATAGGCCTATTTATAGGTCTATTTGCTTAAATAGGCTAGGCATTTTTTTCTTTTAAGGCTTGGGCTATAAGCCTGGCCTATTTAATATATATATATATATTAATTTGAGACTTTAATATATATATATATATATTATATTTATTATATATAAAAATTAAGCTTTCTTTTAATTTATCTAGGATTTAAATAGGCTATAAGCCTATGTAAAACCTATAATTTATAAATATGTACTTTAAAGCCTACCAAAAGCTTACATTTATGTAGTTTTTAGTAGGCTGAAAGCCTATTTATGGCCTTCAATTCTACAACATAAGGCACCTTTATTATTATTAATAACGGTTGTAATTCATAACCGTCATTTTTTGAATCACAATGATTATGGTTCTTACGACACAATCATCATGTAACAATTAAAAATAGTTTGTCTTCCACTCTTATATCAATGGAATAAAACATAGTGGTTGTAACTATTAACTATTATTTATTGAATCAAAAAATGAAGGTTCTTACGAAACAACCATCATGTAATAATTACAAATAGTTTGTCTAGCTTCCAACCTTATATTAGTGAAAAACAAAAACATAATGGTTGTAACAATTAACTATAAATTATGAATGACAAGAATAACATTTCTTAAGAAACAATCATCATGTAAACTTTCAAACGTTCTGTCCCTCCAACTACTCTAGTTTAATGTACCATTTCATAAATATCGAATTAAACCTACCTATTTAAACCCCTGCAGGCACATGTTCCTCTATAAGCTCTTCATCATGATATTCTCTCTGGTTGTCAATGTTATTCACGATGATTGGATTTTCAAAACCTGTCATGTAAGAATGATAAATTTCTTAGACCCAAAGAAAATAGAGAATATACAATTTCTGTTAGAATTGGTAGGCATAGCGGAAGAATTTTAAAATTTTCAATGATCTTAATCGAGGATCTATCAACAGTGTTTAAACCGCGTTAGAAAGATTTGTACCTTTTTCAATTCAGAGTTTTTGATCTATAGGAGCGGACCTGACGTGTTGACAACTAGAGATCAAAAACCCAAAAACGAAAAAGGTATGAATCTTTCTAACTCGGTTTAAATGTCGTTGATAGATCCTCGATTAGGATAGGCGAAAAATTTTAAAATTCTTCCGCTGTACCTGCCAATCCTAACAATGGCATCAGAGCCAGGTCAATTGTGCATTTAAATTAGAAATCTTAAGTCATAATGCCATCAATTAATGAATACTTGTCAAAACCTATATCGCTCAATTGACCTAGCTCTAATACCACTGTTAGGATTGGCAGGCACAGCAGAAGAATTTTAAAATTTTTGCCGATCCTAATCTAGGATCTATCAACGGTGTTTAAACCGAGTTAGAAAGATTCGTACCTTTTTCAATTCAGGTTTTTTGATCTATAGGAGTCAACACGTAAGGTCTGCTCTCTCTACCGGTATCCACACGAATGCTGTCCAACACAGACTACGTGCTAGCGCCTCCAATGTCTCCTAGGGTTTCCCTTGCCGCTCTAAATTCTTATATGTGTATAAGTATATCTGTTCTATCAAGTTTATAACCTATGAGGGCTATATTCGAATTTTAAAATTAATCTTTATTAATTTCGAAATTAGTTAACAATTAATTATCTTGATGAGCTAATTAAATAAATTCAGTTTAAATTAAATCTGTCCAACCGTTTTAATTTAACCTATTTATTTAATCCAAATAAAGAGCCATAAGATTTAATTTATCTTCATAAATTAAATCTGAGATACTATATCTCTATCATGTTAGTCATTAAATCTAATTTATCTTAATTAAATTTAAAAGTAACACAATATAATAATATCATATAATATATATATATATATGCATATATATAAAATATGTATTTCAAAAATACATACATACATATATATATATATAATATTATTAACTAATTTTATATTATATATATAAATATAAAATTCATCCACCCTAGATTAAACATTATCTTGTGTTGAGTTATTCTTGTATGTGACCTTGTAGACCCAATACGAAATTGGTAGTGGGCCAATAACTGTACAAACCCACAAGTCACAAGCGGCCTTTAGCAAGACATTATGACTACCCAATTCATATGAGGATTGTTAATACGATGCAACTTGTCATACAACCATATCACGTCCCTTTTGTCACACGATACATCGGTCAAGGATGAAACATGAATAATGTCATCCACTTATTCCTGACCATTATTTTCTCGATTCCTGAGTAGTCTGACAATAGAAATGGAAACTCCTTTCCATCTTAATATGCCCATATATTTCTCAGATTTACTTATCGAGGGGCTCAGTAATATTTCTCTACTAATGTGATAGACAAATTCCATCTTGATCATTCATATTCCTCTGCATGAAAAACCACCAAGCCCGATCGTAGCCTTTATCATCACCCGGTCAAAAGTGAATTTAAACTAGTTCAAAGCTTAGCAACTCTCATATAGGAATCCAGATGACCTCAAGTCAAAGGGCATTGTGACGTGGTTATACATGAGAAAAGCTTATGACTTGATCCATGTAGCTTTCTCATAGTAGGTTGGTCCAACACCTTGTACTCTTACAAATGCCTAAGACTTTGATTCATATCTTCATATCTTATCAAAGTCATGCTGGTCTTGTTTCATCTCTGCTCCCGTATAAATGACTGACCAGGGACATTTTAAGACAATCTTTATAATTTATCCAAGGATACAATTATCACAGTTAACATGCAAATAATATGATAACAAAATGGAGAAATTTCATTAAATTAATAATGTTCAAAGTACAATGATTAGCCATTTGGGCGCAATTTCCAACAATTTCAATGGACAAAAATTTATAGGGAAATGCCAATTTGGCTCGATAACCCGATAAACCCTTTCCATTCCACTTCTATGAAACCTTAAATGAAAACTTCCTCTTTTGTCCCCTTTTTAAATGAGAAGATCAAAAAATTACTAGAGAATGAAGAATCTAATGACGCATCAAATCCTTCATCTTCATGACTTTTTAGGTTTTTTTAATTGTCATTTTATTTTCTTTTTTAAGTTTTTTGTGTGATACGGTGGATGATTATGCAATCCACACCAAAATTTTAAAAAAAAATGTCAAATACATAATGGTTATTAAATAAAACCCGTCACTTATTAGAATATCATTTCAATTCATAATGGTTATTAAAAACCAACCATCACCATTTATAAAATATAATGATTTTAATACTAAAGAATGTGATTGACTCAATAATCCTAGCATACTCTCAGATGATCAAATGCCACTTTTCTAGTGACAAGTAGCATGATTATCTAGGGTATGTTGCCAATTTTTGAAACTTTTCATTCATTCAAATTAAAAGAAACAAAAGTTCCAAAATTATCAGTAGATCTCATATAATCTATCAAGAAACTAGTCACTAGAGAGCGATATTTTTTGGTTTTATTTTTATAAAATATAAAGATACAATTATCTGGGCATTAGTAGCCCCAAAAAAACTTAAAAAAATATAACATATCTCACAGTTATTAATAAAGAACCATGACAAATGTAATCAAATAAATAAAAGTTTTTACGATAAAACCATTAACTATAATCTTTTAAAAAAATAACATACCTCATAGTTATTATCAATGAACTATGATGTAAAGTCTTAGGCATGATAACCTAAAAACTTTATCATTCATCTTCTATTTAAACATCTGAAGCAAAATACACTTGACACTTAGTCTAGTCGAATGAAACCCACCAACATCATAACCCTACTACTCATGTTGTCTTTTTTGGCTGTCAAGAGTCATTTTCATTTGAACCATACCATTAAAAGACTTTGTCTTAATTCTTAGAGACATTAATGCTAGCAATACACTTGACACTTGTCTTAGCAACTGTCATGCAACTTACTTTTGCTTGCCCTAACTCACATTTTTGTTTGTGTGCCCTAGCTAAGTCACATTTCTTTGGTGCTCTATCTCCTTAATTGTGCGTATGATTTCCCTCATCCATTTTGCATCATCCATTCTGCATTTACTTTGTGTTGCCTAGCTTGGTTTTGACATTAGTTGTGCTCGTTTTTCAAAAAACACATTGCTTTCATTGAAGGTTTATTTCCTGTTACTTGTATATTCAATCTAGCTAATTAGGCTGCCTTTGTAAAGTCACGACGTGATAAAGCATTCAAGGTGAGATTAAATTGCTTTTGTGAAGTTATGTTTTTAAGGAAACTCATTGCTTTGGTTAAAGGTTCTTTTCCTGTAACAGGAAACTATCAACCCATTCCTTTGATCGAAGGTATCCATTTCTCTAGAAGTTACTTCAAAAAGATCAATTGAAATGTCATGAATAAACTAGTTCAATGGTATCAAGAGTCATATATGAACAGGCGAATACAAGCTTTTGTGAAGTTACGACATGATAAAACATTTAATGTGACATTTAATTGCTTTTGTGAAGTTATGTTTTCTTGGAAAATCCATTATTGCTCTAATCAAAGGTTCCTCTCCTTTTTTATATTGATGAAGTGGCACCAAGTTAAAGCTCTAAAATTTGACCATGTGAGATTAGTCCTAGTGATAAGCCCCTATTTTATTATATATTTTTATATCTATTTATGGGATTTTATCATTACTATTGTGCTTAAATGTAAGTATTATGATTATTTTGGATTAGAAGGTACTACAAAATAAATGCTAAAAATGGTAGAATTGTCATATTTTATTTCTCTAAATTAAACTGATCTACATGAAGGTCTTTTTAGTTGTGTTTATTGAAAGGAAATTAATGAATTAAAGTCAAAAAGACAATCAAGCCAAGAAAGAGAAGAAAGAACTATAGAAAAGGGTGGAAATTTGCATATAGGCTAAAGGATCCATGAAAGATTAGGCCTTAAGATTGCTTTTGGGCCGAATGTCATCATGGTTTGGGCCTATATGTGTTAACTTATTAATTATGCTCCTTAAATGGCCCTATAACCACCAGTTAAGCCCAAATGCATGCCCTCCATGACCCTTGAAGAGCAAAAACGTGTCCAACTACAATTAATGAAGGACATGAAGGTCATTTTACATGGTTTCTTGTCCTACAAGCAACCATCTGGCACTACCTAAGAGGAAATAATTAAATAAAATTCAAAAAGGGATTTAATTCAAAATATTATATCATTTTATCCCTTGAGAATTAAATTTAATTCTTTTCCTCAAATATATTAAATCCAAATCCCAAAAAAAAGAGATAGAGATCTAAGGATTTAAGATAAAGATTTATCTTTATTCATTCAACAGTCTATGAAAAATTCAAATTCCTCTAATCAAAGATGAAGAAGACGTCACGAGCTCATCAAAATTCAAATAGACGCTAGAAAGATAGAGCATATCTTATCCAAATAAAAAATTCATGCCTCCATCCCTCTTCCTTTGTCAATTTGGACTCTTCTCAAGGCTATAAAAGGGACCTCAAGGCTTCATTACAAGAGCGTGACCACACACCACAACTACTTTCTTCTTCCATCACAATGTGTGATTAATTAGTCCTCCTCTTAGGGATGGATCTTATTGTTAGATCTCATGTTTTGATGATAATAAAAGTATGGTATGAAAAAGAATTGATTAATAAATAAGTTTGAACAAAGTAATAACAGGGATAAGCATCACTTGAAGTAAGCATTGGAGTAATGAGTAAAGACCAAGAGAAAATGCTGAGAAACATAAGCAAGAGCAATTTCTCTAAGGCATTACTCGAGTACGTACTTGAGTAATGAGACAAAACTTGAAGTAACCAGAGGCACCTTCCAGTAACCTGCCAACGTTACTCGAGTAAGTACTCGAGTAATAGTGTAAGTATTTTCAAGTTGCTCTCGGCCTGCCAATGATACTCGAGTGGCTACTCGAGTAACCAGGTAAGAACTTGAAGTTGCTCTCGGCCTGCCAACATTACTCGAGTAGGTACTCGAGTAACCATGTGAAAATTTTCAAGTTGCTCTCGGCCTGCCAATGTTACTCGAGTAGGTACTCGAGTTACTCTGTTTTACAAAATGTGGTGCTCTCGGCATTTTGTACCACTGCCAATGTTACTTGAGGAGCTACTCGAGTAACTCAGTATGGTAAGCAAAAACTTGAAGGTGGTACCCGAATAACTTGATGTAATTTTATTTCATTTTCCTCAAGTTATTACTCTAGTATGAATGTATTTAACGTTTCATTTTAAGTGAATTACTCGAGTATGTACTCGAGTATGCAGAGTTATTTTCAAGGAAAACTTCAAGTCATTACCCGAGTAAATTGTGCCCAAAAAGTAAGTTTACTCGAGTAGGTACTCGAGTAACAAGGTAATCTAACTTGATGTGCTCTCGGCCTTGAAATCCTGCCAACATTACTGGAGTAAAGCATCGAGTAACCAAAAGTTAATTTGAAGGTTTACTCGAGTTGGTACCCGAGTAACCTATAAAGTTGTGAGTGTATTACTCAAGTAAGTACCCGAGTAAACATACATTTCCAAAGGTTTGAAAATTGGTTATTACATACACTACCCGAGTAATCTTTTATTTTCTTGTTCACTTGCAGTTGATTAAAGTTTTTCCCGATGTTACTCGAGTAAGCAAACCCAGAAATCCAGAAATTATTCAAACATTCATTGATTTGTTTCCTATATGATTAATCTTTCATTGTATTAGTATTCTTAGTCTATTTTCAGATGAACAATGAAGAAATCATATCAAGTAATGGAAGTTAAAAGAAACGTTCAAATGCCAACCACCGCCAACGGGTATTTTTTAAAAAAACTGAAAAGTCAATAGTGGTTGCGCACTCTATAACGGACGAAAGAAAAATGTTCCAACGGTCTTCACCAACATATCTATATATATGGGAACATCCAAACAGAGAGAGGACGGCAAGAACACACACAAACGAATTATCAAGTTCATTACTCTGTTTTCACGTTGTAATTATATTTCCATGCTTCAGTGATTCTTATTCACTCTGTAAGAGAGATATTTCATTCAAACTCAATATTTTTTATTGAGATAACTTAAGGTTGTGGAACCTTGAATTGGGATTGGATTACAACTTGTAAGGGGGAGCGAGTGTCCAGGTGAAGGAACTTGCTTGTACTGAGATGCCAAGAACCCACTGAATCTTGGAAGTTATAGTGAAACTCTCAGAGAAGCTCTGAGGACTAGACGTAGGTCAAAGTGGTTGTGACCGAACCAGTATAACTCCCGGTGTACACTTCAGTGATATTTCTCCTTACTCCTTACTGTTTTAATTTCACTGTCAAAGTTTTACATTTCCGACGAAATTTTAGGTATCGCCCAATTCACCCCCCCCCCTCTTGGGTAATTATATGTGGAAGACTTTGACATTTTCTTGTATTTTATGACTTCCTAGTTCTAAGATTTAATTTATATTATCAAGACTTTGATTTTCGTTCGAATAATTTCTATGATTAAACTTTTGTGAATTTTATGAACAATTATGAATGGTAGTTCTTAATTCATATTTTCAATTTCTTCATATGATTAATCTTATTATTCTTTTATGTTACTAATTGAATTGCATGGTTGATTATATTTTCTTGAATATAGCATTTTCTTATTCCATTAGGATATATCGTTTGATTATTCTAATTAGAGGAACAAATTATAATTGAGAATTTAATTCACGGGCTAAGTGGCATTTAACGGTTATTTAAGAGGTAATTATATGTGCTAGGTTCCTAAGTATAATTATTGATTATATAACTAAGATCTATGGCGTTTGTCTAGAGTTTTTCATGTGTAGGACTTGGTGAATTAATAACTCCATATCTGTTAGAACTATGATGGCCACTGATTTGTTCTCAAGAAATTTCATTATTTGTTTTCTTTATTTTCTTTAATTTTTTCATTTTTATTAAAAGTCAATTTCCTCTTTTATTTTGAGTTTTGCACATTTAACTAATTTAAGAATTAAATACTGTTGACTCAACGCAAGAGAATATAACCTAAGTTGACTACGATATTATAGAGGTTAATTTAGTAATTAATTTGAGCGCTAACGACATGTGTAATCATATTGGATGCCTTGGTGCCTACTCAGACTGCCCCTATAGAGCCCCAACCAGTCTCCTTTGCTCCTTCACAGCCTATTCTTACTCCTTCCTCTGATCCTGCTCCTGAGACCATTTCTTAGAGGAATGTGTTGTTTACCATACATAATCCTACCTCTTCTGCCCACATTGATATTACTCTTGATCAGGATCAATTATTATAGATTTGTCTATATTGAACAGTTATTTTTTCCTATATTTAATAGTTTTCAACCGTTAAATATCTGAACATTAAATATTAATATTTTACAGTTACTACCTGATAAATATTCTACAGAATATTTAACGGCTCTTCCTCAATAACCATCAATTATTCTAGAGAATATTAAGTTGTTTATTTAGAAAATAATATATTTGCATCATGTGAATCTATTTACATAAATAAACAATGCAAAATCAAATAATTTTGCAACTAACAAATATTATTGATTATAAAAAAATTACGATCACTAATATGAATTGCATTTTATCTCGAATTCATAAAATACAACACTTTTAATCTTCAAACAACCCTATACCTATCAAAGTCAAAATCAGAATACAACTCCAACTTTCTAGGCTTTACTAACGCAAAAGCATTGATCTTCAACTTTTTTAAATTGTAACTCTTCTCTCTTCAAAAGTCTTATCTTCATTGGCAATTATATCAATAACTAAATTATTTTGTTCATGGTTGTGAGCAACTTCCCCAATTCTCTCTTGTACCTTTCATAGCAACAACTCAAATGCAGTTTCTTCAATTAATTTTTCTGGCTACAAAGACCTAACCGACAACTGCAATTTCACAGAAAAATCACAGTTCAGTAGTGATGAGTGCTTATGTCGCTAAAGCAATCAATTAATACTAATGCAATATAGTGACAACCTAGGTCATTCTCCCAAGGAGCAATATGTGGGTTTTCTCTAGAATTGAATTTAGGTGATAAAAAAAATGTAATTGAATGAACCTAAACTAAAATGCAAGACTCCACTATCTAAATGCAAAAGGAAAAAGACTCTAAAACCTATATGAGAATGAAACTAACCTAAATAATGAACATGCAATTTTTGGGGTTTTTCTTATGAGAGGGAAATTAAAATCCTAAGGAAAAGAAATAAACTAATATCTAAGAAAATCAACAAAGATTAGTTCAGTTATGATGGTGAAGAGGACAACTTAGAATTCACATGGATTTAGCTTTCTTAGCCATTTAATTTATTAAACCAAAGGGATTGATGAAATATTGGAATTAATAAATTTAATCACCTAATTGAAATATGGGAAACCCTCAAGCTCAATAACACCTAATCCACTAAAAAGCTCATAATGGAAGAAGCGGTGGTTAATTAAATCCATTAAAAACTAATCATAATTGTTTAAGATAGTTTTAAAAATTATATTCACAATTGCCTAATTAAACTATTCGACAATTAATCACCCTAATTAAATAATCAAGAGATTAAACCTAAATTGACAATTAAATTAATAATGAAAACTCAGTTAATAATCTAATTGACAATCAAAGGGTTTGCAAACAAAAATCCCAACAATCATTTAAGAATAAATTAAATCCAAAATATCAATTCAATCTAAATCAATAATAATTTTACAATCTAAAACTAAATTGTTTTCAATTAATAAAACCCAAAATCATTTAAAACTAAACAATCTCAAGTATTGAATAAAAAGATAAAAAGAAAGACATTCCCTTATGATTTTTAAATGTAAACTCCTAAATTCAAACTTCCACCGTGATCCTTTCAAATTGCCTCCCTAAAGAGTTTAAACTGCCATGATAATCTTTTCTCCTTCACGCCCCAAGTAGCACATCGCAGCCATGAAAATTGCTTTGTGAAATATTAATTGATGTTGATTGGTGCCGTGGGACCCGCGTGGACAAATCTGGATTGTGTCCGTGAATTGAATAATAGATGAAGGGATCAATTGGATATAAGGGAAGCAATGGTGGGTCCGTGATCGAAGCAAAGGAATGGCAAATTGATGATCAATAGAGAAGCCCCAGGAATGATCTAATCATTTTCTAGGTTGTTTTCTCTCTCTTGAAAAGTGTGCAAAACTTCATTACTGGTATGGGTGATCAACTCCAACGGAAAATTCTGCCGGATCGGCCTTCTGATCTTCTTGTATGTGGCAGTAAAAAGAAAAAAAAAGAATGATAATCTTTCTTCAATGGTTCTGGACACAGAGATGGTTGACGAAGGCATCTCTACAAATGAATAAGACACTCACGACTGCATGGAGCATGATATCATTGGTGAAACTCCATCAGATGCTAGCGGGAAGAAACAAATCTCATACAAGGCCTCACTACTTGGTTTTAATGGTATAAACAATGGAGGTGATTGCGCAGAGGATGAGACCCTGTTATCAGATATCCTTAACAGAGAATGGACTCTACCAGAAATCACAGAGGAGGTCAAAACGCTTATGCAGCATCATCCTGTCATTCCAGTTACGGTAGAGGAGTATAGTGAGTAGTGCAAGCCCTGGAATGCTGCCCTGATTATTACAGTGCTAGGTCGAAAGTACAATGTTTATACTCTTAAGACCCATCTCTCCAGATTGTGGAAGACTCAGGATTTCGATTTAATTGACCTACCTAATAATTATTTTCTAGTCAGATTTTTACAAAAGGAAGGTTGGGCACAACTCTATCACAGAGTCCTCTATGATGGACCATGGGTGGTCCAACAACACTCTGTTCTTGTTCAGCGATGGTCCCCCCATTTCGATCCTTTTAATAATCCTTTGGGCAGAGTAGCGATTTGGGTTAGGATTCCTAATATTCCTATGCAATGTTACAATGCTACATTCATTACCAGACTGGGCAACAGAATAGGAAAAACAATGAGGATTGATCTACTAATTCCTTCAGTGTCATCATCTGATACAGCAAGAGTGGAAAGAGGCAAATATGCCAGAATTTGTGTAGAAGTTGATTTAAGGAAGAAATTGGTACCGAGAGTGATTACGGCACACCAAGCATTCCAGGTTGAGTATGAAGGAATTAGCCGTATCTGCTTCGTGTGTGGCTGATATGGACATCGGAAAGAAAGCTGCCAATGGACATATACACACGAGGCTGGAGAAACGCCACAGGAACGGGTCACACCTCAACCACCGTCTGAACCGATGACGAAATCCCAACCAGCTTCCGATGAAGATTTCGGGCCGTGGATGATCGCCGATCACTCCAACAAAGCTCGAGTCTCAAGAAGGAGTGGTTTTCGAGAAGGTAGGGCGGATCAGAATAGAGGCTATCGAGGAGCAAAATCTACTGAGACTGGAGGTGCTAGCTCGCGGTTTGAAGCATTGAGGGGGCTGGATGATGAAGACAGGTTTCTTGGGGAAGGAGCGGATATCATGATGCAACCCCAGAGTGCAGATCGGACAGGAGCGTTATAGGGAATAGGTGATCTGGAAGGAGTGGGTATCTCGGGTAAAAGGAACAAGAAGGATCCGGATGAACACGGTGGACGCCAAAAATCAAAATGGAAAAATAGGTGGGAAGGCTGGAAACGCTGGGCTTTGGATGGAGAAACACCAACAAAAAAACAAAATAATAGGTGATGGTCAATCCATGGGCAAGGTACATGATGGGCTGAAGATACAAGGGCCCAAAACGGATAAGGCGATCGTGGAGCAGGCCGAGCGCATGGGGAGTAATGGACACAAAATGAAAGGGCCTATTGCTGCTGAGGCCGAAATCATGGGTAGGAGTGGACAAAAATCACAAGGGTCCAAGAGTGGTATATTGGGTAGAAGAGAACATGTGATAGTGGGTGGGAATATTTCCCAATTGACTTCAACTCATATTCATCATAGAAGGGAAGAGGAACCTCAACAAATAAATGGCATATTTCTTCTTGAGGGACCTGGGAATATTTTAAATAAGAACCATCATGCCTATATAAAGGAAAAATGTGAACAAAGTATGCAGGGCACAGGGTCAAATTCTGGTCGCATGCACGAGTCTTCACAATTTGAGGACGATGTTGGGGATGATTTTATGAATGCAGATTCTGAAGAGCATACAATGCAGCTAGGGGAAGGGGAGCCACACGTAGGTGCTATTGAGCATCTAGATCAGTGAGTTGTCTCTTTTCTTTTAGCTAGATTATCATGATTATTGCTTCTTGGAATTGTAGAGGTGCTGGAAGCCGATCCCTTCCTAGCACCATTAAAGATATTGTGCTTACCCACAAGATTGATGTCCTTTGTCTTCTTGAAACCAGAATCAGTGGTTCCCGTGCTGATAAAGTTTCTCATAAGTTAGGTTTTAGTAACTAGATTAGATTAGAAGCCTCGGGTTTTGCAGGAGGGATTTGGGTTTTTTGGGAAGACAGTAACACTCAGGTTGAATATATGTTTTCTAGTACCCAATTTATTCATTGTAAATTATTGGATAGGAGATCTCAAAATTCTTTTTTTGTCACTTTTGTTTATGGTGAACCTGTTGCAACTAGGAGAGAGTCTATGGAGGGGATTAAAGGACATCGCATCCTCCATGCATGAAGCATGGTTGGTTCTTGGTGATTTTAATGCTTTCTTGGACCCATCTGACAAGATTGGCGGATCTCATATGTCCCTTAGAGCAATGAAACAGTTTGCAGACTGTATCAAGGACTCTAACCTGTTAGAGATTCCTTTTGTGGGAGAGCGCTTTACTTGGACTGGGCATTTGGAAACTTAGAATGGGAGCTTAATTTTTCAAGAAGCAAGGTTTTTCACCAGCTTCGTTATAAATCTGATCATAGAGTCCTCATTGTTGCTTAAGGAGTAGAAAGGCATAATCATCGATCAAAACCATTTTTCAAACATCAACCTGCATGGGCTCTTGAAGACAGTTTTAAGGATGTGGTTCATAGAGCATGGAATAATCTTGATTGGTACAGTGGGGTTTTACAGTTTGAACAGGAAGCTACAGAGTGGAACCGTTCAGTTTTAGGTAGCATTCCCAAGAAAAAGCAACAAACTTTAAGAAGATTAGAAGGAATTGATAGAGCTAGGAAGAATAATCTTGAAAATGGCTTATATAAACTTGAGCAGAGGCTTTGGCAAGAATATAGTAAACTGAGCGCACAAGAAGAGCTAATATGGTTTCAGAAAGCCAGATGCAACTGGTTGGAGTGGGGTGATAAGAACACCAGATTTTTTCATGCCTCCACGTTGATAAAGAGGAAAAAGCAGCAAGTAGAGGCTTTACAGGATGAAAATGGAGTTTGGATTAGGGATCAAGAAAAATTAAGACAAATGGCTAGCCAATTTTTTCAGGAACTATACACTAAAGATAGTCAAGTTATAGATTCCTCAAACTGGATAGCTGCATTTCCACCACTGCAACCCCAGGATTATGAACTCATCCACAAAGAGGTTGATGATATTGAAATTAAGAATGCCGCCTTCATGATGGGAGCCTTTAAAGCACCAGGTCCTGATGGTCTTCAAGCACATTTCTTCCAAACCCAATGGGAATACATAGGTGGCAAGGTATGTAATATGGTCCGCGACATATGGCAGAACCCCGAGCGAGTTAAGATCATTAACCATACCAACATTGTTTTGATACCTAAGGTGGAGAACCCCCAAACGGTGCAGGATTTCCGTCCCATATCCCTATGTAATGTCATTCTCAAGATTGTAATAAAGATCATTGCCACTAGACTAAAGGAAGCCATGTCTTACCTGATTCAACCCCAACAGTACAGCTTTATAGCGGGCAGACAAAGTAGTGATAATATCATTATTGCTCAGGAGGCCATCCATACTATGAGGAATAGGCGGAGGAAGAGGGCATACGTGGCACTTAAAGTTGATATGGAAAAAGCCTATGATCGACTTGATTGGGAATTTTTACGAACCACTCTTATTAGTTTAGGGCTATCTGATATTATCATCCAGATTATCATGGCCTGTACATCTTTGGTATCTATGAAAGTTTTATGGAATGGCACAGAATCAAATTCCTTTTGTCCGACTAGGGGGCTAAGACAGGGTGATCCGCTTAGTCCATACTTATTTGTCTTGTGTATGGAAAGACTGAGCCAAATGATTACCAGAGCAGTTGATAATGGGACTTGGAAAGGCCTGAAATTTAACAGCCGTTCACCAACGCTCTCTCATTTATTTTTTGCGGATGACCTCCTATTGTTTGGAGAAGCCTCATCTGAACAGATAGAGATGATGAAAGAGATAATGAGGACTTTCTGTGAAGTCTCTGGACATAGGGTTAATCTTACAAAATCCAAGGTTTTTTGCTCTAAGAACATTTATATTACCAGAGCTTTAGGTTTGGCTCAAAGGTTAGGGATAGGTCTTACAGGGGATCTTGGGAAATATCTGGGAGTCCCACTTTTTCATAGGAGAGCTACTAAACTTCACTTTTTTCCTATTCTTCAAAAGGTCAAGAAGAGACTAGCTAACTGGAAGGGCAGGTTTCTCACAATGGCCGGTCGGACGGTTTTAATCAAATCGGTTTTGGCCGCTCTCCCTAGTTACCAAATGCAAACGACTCTCCTTCCTAAAGGAATTTTATAGGACTTAGAAAAAATCAGTCATTCTTTCCTTTGGAATCAAGGTCAAGAAGGAAAAAAGATGCATCTTATTGCATGGAACCAAGTGACTTAGACTAAAGATATGGGTGGGTTAGGTATTAAAGACCTTCAAACTCAAAATAAGGCCTACATCATGAAACTTTGTTGGGGTTTATTAACTAAGCCTGATGCCTTATGGGTGAAGTGTTTAAAAGGAAAATATGGATGTGGGGATGGGCTATATCCCATGGTTTTTAAGAAATCAAACCAGTCCATCATTTGGAAGAGCATTACCACTGTCTGGGAACAATTTTATAGAGGAGTGGGCAGATCTCTAAAGGATGGTACGTCTAGTCACGTCTGGTAGGATTTATGGACTCCAATGAATGAACCACTCATTTTTTATGTTGATCGAAACATTCATCTCCTGAATCCTGGTGCTAAAGTGAGAGATTTTGTCTTGGATAATGGGAGATGGAATATGGCTATATGGAGTGAGTATCTTCCTCGCTGGGTAATCAACATTATTGCTAGGATACATCCTCCTTATGGGAATGAAGCTGATTCTTTTTCTTGGAGACTGTCTCCTGATAACCGTTTCAGTGTCCGGGCAGCATATAAATTCTTGTCTACACAACCAGGTCAGGAGTCACCGAATCTTTGAAAGAAAGTCTGGAGATTGCCAATACCAGAAAAAGTAAAAAATTTTCTATGGCAAGCTATTCATGAGAGACTTCCTACTAACCTTCTTCAAGCTCAGAGAGGTTTAGATCACAGTGCGGAATGTCCTTTTGAGTGTCAAAGAGAGGAAACAGTTTTACACATTTTGAGAGATTATGAGATAGCCAGAAATGTGTGGATATCTTTTGTTAAACCAGCTCAGCGTTTTAGATTTTTCTGTACTAACTTGTAGGTTTGGCTTATGGAGAACATGTCAATCAACATGGGACGCGACAGATTTCGGAGATGGCCATGGACAAAGCTTTTCAGTCTCACATGCTGGCTACTAAGGAAGAACAGATGTCAGGGAGTAATGGAAGGAGTTCGAGCACCACCTCAGGAGGTTATTCATCAAACCACCTTTCATCTCCAGGAGTCTAGTATCTTTGGGAAGCTGAAGCAACAATTCCTGCAATTTGGAAGGGATGAAGATAGCTTATGGGAGCTACCGCCAAAGGGATATGTAAGACTTGACTCTGATGGTTCGGTCAACGCATATCGAGCAGCGGCATGTGGCGGGGTAGTGCGGGATGATCATGGCCAGTGGGTACTTGGATTTCAAAAGCAACTTGGGTATCAATCCCCCATTTCTGCAGAATTATCGGGACTTTTGACAGGGCTTCAGTTGTGTAAACAACATCAGTTTCACAAGGTGAGGGCCTACACAGATTCTATGGAGATACTCAACCTGATCTTGCGAGATGGCGATCATTATCAACCATTAAGATCGGAAATCAATGCAGTGCGAGAACTAATTTTCTCTGATTGGCAGATTGAGCTGTTCTATGCACCAAGAGAAACAATTAAGTGTGCCGACTTTCTATCCAGAGAAGCTCAGCATATATCGGGCGGACTTGTGATTCTTCCAGTTCCACATCCGGGTTGCAGAGAATTTTAGAGCGGGGACCTTACTCTTAAAAGATCCTCATCTTTCTCTAATGTAGTGTAACTTCCATGTACTGGCCTTATGTAATCAAAAAAATAGAGAAGCCCCAGTAATGCAAGCGTCTGCCTCTGTCTCCGGGTTCGTTCCACGTAGAGGTGGTAATATGGGTTGGGACCGTGGGCCGAGCCCGCCCAATCAGATAAAATGGGCGGTTTGGGTTCTACAAAATTGGGACCATATTGATGCGGTCCTTTTTGGCCCGAACCCATATAGTTCCAACCCGTCACGAGTTGGACCACCGGGTTGGCGGGTTGGCCCATATTTTTTTTTACTAAGAGGGAAAAGGAAGAACCATTAGCTAATAGTCCAAATCTCCAAAACTGTAACTCCAAAGTCCAGCCCATTTCTCCTCAATCCCTACTCTCCTCAGCATGCTTCAAATTGAAACACCTTTAATATTAACTAATTATTGATTATTGTTAAGTTATACTGATGACTTGTGGATTTATATTTATTTTGTTGTGTATGGACCTGTGATGAATATTTAATTTATAATGTATTTTAATTTTGTTATGTTTAAGTGTGTAGAGAAAACAATCTTATTGTATATAAAAAAAACAATCTTAGTATATTGTTAAAAAAAATTGAAAAAAAAATATGGGTTGGCCCGCCCAACCCACCAACCCAGCGGTTATGGGTTGGGTTGGCTAAATGCCAACCCATATTGATGCGGTCCTTTTGGGACCGAACCCATATGGTCCCAACCCGTGGTGGGTTGGCCCGAACCTACCGGGCCGGACCATATTACCACCTCTAGTTCCATGTCCGTGAGTGCCTCTTTTCAGCGTGCATCTCCCCTGCGTGTAATCTTCTGGCTCTCAATGACGACTCTCTCTCAATGGCAGCAGCTAGGTTAATTTTTAAAAGTGGAGGGGAGAGTTTTTAGGTACCAACTTAGGCCTATTAAAATTTAAGAAGCCCAAATAAAATTCCACCATTAGATTATTGTTTTAGCTTTTAAGAAAATTTATGTACTGTAGGATCTTCTAATTTGTTTTTCCTTATCCTGCAAGAATCAAATAAAATCGTGATTTATCATATAATTGAAAATATTATCTAATCACAAGATAACAATCAGAATATTATCAATTTAAGCCCAATAATATCATAATCAATTCAAATTTATATTATTTCCTATAATTGGCTAATTATCCAAATATTATCTAATAAATCCAAATTAGCCTAAAATAATCTCCAAAATAAATGAATAAAGTAGGATAAAATATACTAAATTTGGATTTATCAAGTAGTACATAATTTTTTGAACAAAAAAAAAAGCACATAATTCAGGATGTTAACAAGTGACAAGTTTTTTAGAACTATTCACAACTTGCACTTTTAAACAGAACCAAATGCTAAAAGAAAAACTTGATCTGCTTTAACCACTCAACTGAACATTGAACTGGATTAGTGAATTCGTAGAACCAACATGCCAAAAATTCAGTTCGAACAATTAATGCAGGACCAGCACAAGAGTCAATCAATTTTGAATTTCTCAAATAATTTTTCGACAAAATGGCACAATTCTTGGACAAATCTGAAAGCAGAAAATGGAAAGTAATGGGAGATAGCTTTGAAGCAATTTAAAAATTACCACTTCAGCTATAGCTTAACCATTGCTACACCAATAAATACTAATAATGTCTTCACCGTTCAATCACCAGTTTAGTTTTAAAAATGTTGAGTATAATATACAAAATCAGTTCATTTTAGCACCAATATAGAAATGGATTACCAAGTACGTTTAAACCTGCCTATATCTAATTGTATTTTATGCAATTAACAAGTGAAATGAGATGCATCTGTAATTGTCATTTCTAACCATATAATATATCTGATATGCAATTGCAATTTTGTCATTAGATAAAATTATTAGTTCTTCAATGACGGATCATAAATTTCTTGGCTTTCAAACAGAACAAGGACCTTGAAATAAAACCTCCCACATGCCAAAGACTGGTTTTGGTGTTGTAACTACCAATTAAGCTTAGCCCAATGTGCACAAGGTTTCTATGTATTATGGACAACTAAGTCAATCATATTACACATGATCCTTTTACATGTCGGTAATACAAACACATAACTAAGTGTTAAGTTTACATAGAAACAAATCCAGGAAGATATGAAGAAGCGAAAGAAAAAAAGAATAATAAAACGCAAATGTTGAAGAAAAGTCAAATGCACAGATCCTACCTGTCAAATTTGTATCAATAAAGAATAGATTCCGCAAGGATGGTCTTTGTAGATCCTACCTGTTGGAGCACATTAACACTAATCCTATAGCTCATGGTGACCTCCCTCGTGAGGAACCAGTCCTTCAGTCTCCTTCTCCATCCCATGTCTCAGATGATCATCAGTCTTACCACTTTGGTGATTTTGATTCCCATGTAGATGAAGAGATTGAGGTCAATGAGCCATCCTAGTAGCATACAGTACTTACAGAGCCTGTTCATACTCCCCTCTATATGCCTAACCCTCATGATGTCTTTATCATTCCACCTCTTAAGCTCCCTAACTGACAACACTCTAATTCTCAGACCTTTGTCCCTCAGGAGGGAGATGTACCTCATGATGCCTCTACCCCTATCACTACAATGCCTCTTAGGACTGTAGTCCCATATTCCCCTCTACCTCCACTGAGTCTGATAAACAGCCTCCCAATGCTTCTCTTAGAACTCGTTACTCCTCTCCTCAGCCTTCCCTATCTAATGCTACCAAAAAAGGGGAGAAGGGATATGATGATGATGAGAATGGCAGTGATGGTTCTCAAAGGGATTCTGATGGATCTCATAGTGCTTCTAGTGGAAATGATGCTTAAGGTCTATTTTACTGTTTTCATATATATATATATATTTTCCATGTAACTGTCATATGTTTCTTTTTGATATGATAGTTTGTACATTATGATACATTGACCTGTCTTTCCTTGTCAATCTAAAGTGTATTTATGTGGCAAAGCTTAATATATTATAGCGTCATGATCTATTGTGATTACTAATGTTAATTATTCTATTAGATGAGTAATCAAAGTTTTCAGACAAACTTTCAAAATGTTTTTCAAAATTTAGCTAAGTTTTGTCATGATAATAAAGGGGGAGAATGTTAGATTACATGTTTTGAAGATAACAAAGCTCAAGCAAAGTGTTTTGTAGGAGAATCACTAGTTTACAACATAATAAAATATTTTTAAAACATGTAGTAGTGAATCACTCCAGTGAGCACTCGAGTCATGTGAAAAAGTTTGAATTACTTGATCACTCGATTAAGCACTTGAGTGATGTGGTCAAACTTTGTCACTTTCACTCCATTGCCAATGAATGTACCATTGATGAAAATTTTATTGATCACTCGAGTGATGTTATTTGAAAATTCTCTTCATTGCAAAAGCAATTGGAAGTGATTCATAATTTTTCTCTAAAGATCACTTGAGTAATGCCTCAATTTGTCATCACTTCCACCTGACTACTGTGACTCTAAAAGTGATCCAAACTTTGCAAAAATGCTTCCAAAATAATCGCTCAAGTGAGTACTGAGTGATGCCTTCTGAATTGCATCACTTTCACTTCACCATAGTGATTTTACTAGTGATCCAATTTTCTTTAAAGTAGTTTTCAAAAGATCACTTGAGTGACCCATTATTTTGACATATCACTTCTATAGCACCTAAGTGATTCAAGAAGTGATCAACTATGTTCACAAAATATCACTGGAGTGACCTCATGAAATTGCATCACTTCCACATCACCCTAGTGAACATAAGAGTGATATGATATGTTTTCAAAACAGCCTTTACAAACAAAGTGATAAGCACTCGAGTGATGCAGTTGATAAGTGAAATATTTGCATATTTATTTTTCCTTATATGATGATTTTATGGATGATATTTGAGCTCAATTTAATAAATTTGGGTGTAATAAATAAATAAATAATGATTTTGGCATAAAATAGAATTTCTTGAAAATACTAAATTAGACCATCTTTCAATTTTCAGGCAATATCTAGAGCTTTAGATGTCGGATTGGGACGTTCTTTATATGGATAAAAAGCTAAGAAAGAGCTCTACAACTTTGATGTTGAGACCAAAATCCAGTTCTATCTCCAAGGCTTTCGAATTTTGCTTGGACGTTGAAAGCAGGAATCATCTACCATTCCACCAACCATTTCATCTACCACTTCATCTTCCTTTTCAACTACTACTTCATCTACCATATTTTATCTACCACTTCATCTTCTTTTTCATCAACTACTTCATCTACCACATGTTATCTACTACTTTACCTGCCACATTTCACATACTACTTCATCTACCATACTCCATTCTTCCCTATATATAGCTACCCTCTCCTTCACATTTCACACACCAAGTCATATTCATTACTCTCTTCTCTTCTTCACTTACAACCATTTCATATCCATTACTTCCTCTCCTCTCCACATACACCATTTTAGAGTTAATTTTATACATTGTATTACTTTTTGCATGCCACATACATGGAAGGTTTTACCTTCTAAAAGAATGGCTAGATTTTTCCATTTTTCATGCATCTTTTGGTTGTATATTTATGTTTGAGAATTTAATATTCAAGTTTTATGCAATATTTATGAGGATTTCATTCTAGTTTTATATAATGTCAATTTATTTTTTTTTTAATTTTATCATGAGCTAAATTTTCATTTTCCTAGGGTGATGACGTAGCTTACTAATAATGGATATCTTAACTTATTAAATCTAGTTTTAATTTTTCCTTCATGATTGAGTTTTAATTATTATTCTTAATGCTTTCATTTGATTGGCCATCTTTTCAATGATTTCAATATATATGTTGAGACCGAAAGGAGATACATGTGTGTAGACCCTATAATTAAAACCATAACTTGCATATGAAATAGGAATATATTCATATGAGTTCTGTAGTCTTATAAAGTTCCATAAATTTTAATGCATAATTAATTGCTTAAATTCATATAGGAATATATTGGATTAACAATTAATTATAGAATTGCTTGACCTTGGAAGAGGCTAGTAATTAAATTAGGGAAACTCGACTATCAATCATGTGGAATAAATTGGGCTAGAATAGATAAGTGATTCAATCTGGAATTTGTTAAGTGAAATCTGACCCCTAGGGCTTTTTCTCAATAGTTGTTTCAAATCATTTGCATTCATATTTACTTATCTTTTATTTTGTACTCTCTATCGCCAACTAATCAATCAACTAAATAAAGTTAAAATTACTCATTTTGGTACTTAGTGATCAATCATCGAGGGAACGATACTCTACTCACTTCTATATTACTTGTTGACGACAGTGTACACTTGCACTTTCTAATAGACCATTTACACTAAATTTTTGGCACCATTGCCAGGGATTTTAGTTATTAATATCAAACCAAGTAATTTTAATACTAATTTGGTCTTTATTTTATATTTGTTTTTCTTTTTGGTGTTTTGTGTTTCCTTTAAGGCTTTTGCTGAGTGTATGACCAGATCGAAGGAGACTGAACTACAACCTCTTGATTCTGATATCGAAAGAACTTGTCAAAGAAATTGAATAGTTCGGAAGTAGTCCAATTCAATCCTAAGCAATCCGATGGCAAATCCAGGGGAAGAAACAACAGATACTAAAACACTCCGTGACTATGCAACACCAACAGTCATGGAGACAAACTCTGGAATCAGGAGACCACCAGTAGCAAGAAACAACTTTGAAATCAAGCCTGCAATTATCCAGATGATGCAAGCAAATCAATTCGGTGGTTTACCAACTGAAGATCCTAATGCACATGTAGCCAACTTCCTAGAAATTTGTGACACATTCAAGCATAATGGTGTTACTGATGACGCCATTAGACTTAGACTTTTTCCTTTCTCACTTAGGGATAAGGCTAAGAGTTGGTTACAATCACTACCAGTGGGAAGCATAACTACATGGGAGATCATGGTGCAGAAATATTTGGAGAAATACTTTCCTTCAGTAAAAATCGCTAAATTGAGGAATAAAATTGCCTCATTTATGCAGCATGAACAAGAAAGCCCCTATGAAGCATAGGAAATATATAAGGAGTTGCTAAGGAGATGTCCTTATCATGGGTTACCAAATTGGTGGCAACTGCAAACTTTCTATAGTGGGATGACGCACATCTCCAGAATTCTTGTAGATGCTACAGCTGGAGGATCTTTAATGGGAAAACATATAGATGATGCTTACAATCTACTTGAGGAGATGGCAGCCAATGCATATCAATGGCCTTCTGAACGTAGCAATTCAAAGAAAGCACTTGGAGTATACGAGCTGGATGTCCTTACAACTTTATCTTCTCAAGTTGCATCTATATCCAAGCAAGTAGGATCATTGACAACCCAAGTAAATGTAATCAACACCCCTACTGAAGCCTGTGATCAATATGGAGAACCTCATGTGAGCACGTAATGTCAAGAAGGACACTCATTCATGCCGGAGCAAGCTTATTTCATCAAAAATCAAAGGAATAACCCATTCTCAAACACCTACAATCCAGGTTGGCGAAATCATCCAAACTTTAGTTAGAGGAATAATCAAAATGCATTTAAGCTGTAAGGGAACTACCAGCAGCAAGCTTTTCAATAACCAAATCCACCACAACAGAAAATGAATTTGGAGGATGCACTGGCTCAACTAACCATGAATACATCTCAATTCATGGCTAGGACTGATGCAACAATCAAAAACCAAGAAGCCTCAATAAAGAACTTGGAAATCTAGGTGAGCCAAATTGTAAATATGCTAAATTCCAGGCAACCAGGAACTCTACCAAGTGATACCGAAAGAAACCCAAAAGAACATGTGAAGGCCGTTGCACTAAGAAGTGGTAAAGAATTGAAAGATCCTGTAATTAAGAAGACGGATGATGGAGAAAAGAAAGAAAGCGGAGAAAAACAGAAGGAGGAGGATGTAATACCAAGAAGAATTAGCTTTCCAGATGATCTTCCTCCATATATACCACCAGTTCCATATCCTCAGAGACTCGTGAACGCAAAGTTAGACAAGAAGTTTGGCAAGTTTCTGGAGGTTTTCAAAATGCTACACATCAACATTCCTTTTGCAGAAGCTCTTGCCCAAATGCCCAGTTATGCAAAATTCATGAAGGATATTCTTTCAAATAAGCATAAGCTTGAGGAATTTGAAACAGTTGCACTTACTGAGGAATACAGTGCTATTTTCCAAAAGAAATCACCACCAAAGCTGAAAGATCCAGGAAGCTTTTGCTTGCCTTGCACCATAGGTCAATGTCACTTTGAAAGAGCACTTTGTGACCTTGGAGCAAGTGTAAACCTCATGCCTCTATCTGTCTACAACAAACTCGGTCTTGGAGAGGTGAAGCCAACCACAGTTTCATTATATTTCACTGGCCAATTAATAAAACATGCGAGAGGTATCTTAGAAGATGTTCTGGTGAAGGTGGAAAAACTCATATTCCTAGCTGATTTCATAATACTTGACATGGAAGAAGACTAAGAAATTCCTATCATTCTTGGGAGGCCATTTCTTGTAACCGAGAGAACGTTAATAGACGTTCAACAGGGGAAGTTAACTTTGCGAGTTCAAGATAATCAAGTTTCCTTTAACATCTTCAAGGCTTTGTCCTTTCTAGATGAAGGTGACACCTGTTGCAGAGTTGATACATTAACCAACTGCACAAAAGATGTGGTGAACGAAATCTGCATGGATCAACCATTAGCAATGGGAATGGTAGATGTATCAAAATCTACTAATCTAGAAGTTTTGGAGCAGATTATATACCTTGAAACAAATTCCCCAATTTTTATCAAGAAATCATTTAAAGATTTGGGGGAAAGACCAAGTAAGCCGGTGCCATCAACAGAGAAATCACCAATATTGGAGTTGAAAGTACTGCCATCCCACTTGAAGTATGCTTATATGGGAGGAAATTCAACACTACCAATAATCGTCTCAGCATCACTTACTCCTGATGAAAAAGAAAAGTTATTTAGAGTTATTAGGGAGTATAAAACAACATTTTGATGGTCCATTCAATATAAGAGGGATTAGACCTTCAATTTGTATGCATAAGATCTTAATGGAGGACAACTACAAGCCATCAGTCAAGCACCAGAGAAGACTCAATCTGAACATGAAGGAAGTGGTGAGAAAGGAGGTAATAAAGTGGCTGGATGCTTGCATAATCTACCCAATCTCAGACAATCAATGGATAAGTCTAGTTCAAGTTGTACAAAGAAAGGTGGAATAACAGTAGTGCCCAACGAGAAAAATGAACTGATTCCACAACAAACGATGACTGGATGGAGAGTGTACATCGACTACAAAAATTTCAATAAAGAAACTATAAAAAATCACTTTCCTCTACCTCTTATAGATCAGATGCTTGACAGACTTGCTAGAAAAGCCTATTATTGTTTCCTGGATGGGTACACAGGATATAATTAAATTCTAATTGCACCGAAGGATCAAGAGAAAACAACTTTTACATGTCCATATGGTACCTTTGCCTTTAAAAAGATGTCATTTGGTCTATGTAATGCACCAGCAACATTTCAAAGGAGTATGATAGCGATCTTCTCAAACATGGTGGAAAGGTTCATTGAGGTATTCATGGATGATTTTTCAGTTTTTGGAGAATCATTTGATCATTGTCTTTCAAATTTGGCAAAAGTCTTGCAATGTTGTGTAGAGACAAACTTAGTTCTAAATTGGGAGAAATGTCATTTTATGGTGAAAGAAAGAATCGTGCTGGGTCACAAGGTATCTGATTGAGGCATTGAAGTGGACCGAACTAAGATTGAAACAATTCAAAAGCTACCACCTCCTTCCTCAATCAAGGGCATTCAAAGTTTTTTAGGACATGTTGGTTTTTATAGAAGATTCATCAAGGACTTCTCAAAAATCACAATGCCACTTTGCATGCGGTTAGAGAAAAACATTCCTTTTGTCTTTAATAAGGAGTGCTTATCATCCTTCCAAACTCTAAAAAGTGCCTTGACTTCTGCACCAGTTATCATAGCTCCAGATTGGAACCTTCCATTTGAAATGATGTGCAATGCAAGTGATTATACAGTTGGAGCTATTTTAGGCCAAAGAAGAGACAAGATCTTTCATGCTATCTATTATGCTAGCAGAACACTCTCATAAGCACAACTGAATTATGCAACAATAGAAAAAGAGCTCTTAGCAATAGTGTTTTCATTTGACAAATTCATAGCATATTTAATCGAGTCGAAGGTCATTGTCTGGACGGACCACTCAGCAATCAAATACTTGATTGAGAAGAAAGATGCTAAGCCCAGACTGATCAGATGGGTACTTCTACAACAAGAATTAGACTTAGAGATCAAAGACAAAAAGGGGACCAAGCATCTCATTGCAGATCATCTTTCTCGGTTAGAACCACCTGAACGAAAGAGAGAATTACTAATCCAGGAGAATTTCCCAGATGAGCAACTTTTCATCATGCAGTCACAACCTACTCCATAGTATGTTGATTTTGTGAATTATTTGGCAAGCGGAGTAATGCCTTGTGAGCTTTTTAAAGTACAAAAGAAGCAGTTTCTGACTGATGTAAGGCATTACTTTTGGGAGGATCCATTCTTATACAAGCAATGCCTATTTCTTCTTTACTGGCCTATACTCTTTAAGGGCGCTCATAGAATTGTGGCAACTTGTGACAGATGTTAAAGAACGGGAAATATCTTAAGGAGACACGAAGCCCCTTTAACTAATATCCTAGAAGTTGAGCTCTTTGATGTATGGGGGATTGATTTTATGGGGCCTTTTCCATTCTCATTTAGCAACCAGTTCATTTTAGTAGCTGTTGACTATGTCTCCAAGTGGGTTGAAGCAGCTGCCTTTCCTACAAATGATTCTCAAGTGGTTGTGAATTTCTTGAGGAAAAATATTTTTACAAGATTTGGAGTGCCTATAGCTATTATCAATGATGGAGGAAGGCATTTTATAATTAGCATCTTCAGTTGGTATTAGCTAAATATGGAGTAACTCAGAAGGTTGCAACTCCATATTATCCACAAACTAGTGGGCAGGTGGAAATCTCAAATAGAGAACTGAAGTGGATTTTTTAGAAGATAGTGAATTCCAATCAGAAGGACTGGGCAAAGAAATTAGAAGATGCACTTTGGGCTTATAGAACTACCTTCAAGACACCAATTGGTACGTCCCCATATCAATTAGTCTACAGAAAAGCATGCCATCTTCCAATAGAAATGGAACACAAAGCATATTGGGCTGTAAAAGCCTTAAATTTTAACTTAAAGGCAGCTGGTGAGAAAAGGCTTCTCCAACTCAATGAGCTTGAAGAATTCAGACAACAATCTTATGAAAATGCCAAATTATACAAGGAGAAGACAAAAAAGTGGCATGACAAAAGAATTTTGAGGAGAGAGTTCACACCGGGACAAAAGGTGCTTTTATACAACTCAAGGTTAAAGCTCTTTCAAGGAAAGTTGAGATCAAGGTGGTCAGGTCCTTTTACTGTGATTCAAGTATAGCTATATGGAACTGTGGAGATTCAAGATAGCAATTGAAAATTCAAAGTGAATGGGCAAAGGCTCAAAGAATACAATGAAGTTGCACTCAACACTTTGAAATCTATCATCACGTTTGAGGAACCAACAGGTAATTCCTCAATCTAGTAATTTTTTAAAAATAAATAAATAAATTTTTGTTTTGGTTTGGTCTGTGTCTAGCTAAAGATGTTAAAGAAGGGCGGCTATATGGGAGGCAACCCAAAACTTCTTTCCTACTCTCTCAAACTTCTTTCCTACTCTCATTTTTCTTTCCTACTCACCGAAACACACTGCACTGGGTTGAGAATTTTAGTTTTCATCATTTTTATTTTAAGTTACCATGGAGGAATCTCTTGTAAAGCTTAAGAACAAGTTCCCCACTCTTTCCAAAGATGTGCTTAGGAAGATCTATAACAGTCGACTTGAAAGGATGAAGATATTCAATCATTTGGCCTTTCCTGTAGACTTACGCTGGATCATTGAAACTAAGGTACGTTTAGCAGGTAAGATTCATAAATCATTTGTTAAACCTTTTCCAAAAATGGGAAGAAGTTCTTACTGTGAAAAGGGAAGAGCTAAACGAATTAATGTCTCCATAAATGTCCAAGGTGGAATTGTGATCAGCGTTGTAGGAGTAAAGGTATCGTTTCTATAAATCGAGAAGATAAAATCAAATTTATAAAGGATGGACTGAGTAATGAGTCACTGATGATATCATTCAAACTCTTGAGACACTTCCAAGTGGAGATATTTATCGAATTCTTCTTAATTTAGTGGACATATTCAATAGAGAAAAAGAGCGCTATTATCTTGGGAATCTGACGTTAAAATAACCTATTTTTCAGTTTATAAGAAAAATGGATGGGAAGCAAATCCTCGATTCATAGAAAGCGTTTAAGTCGTTATTGGACGTCAAACCAGAGGAAGATGTGAGCCAAAATCACAACTACTGTACATAATCATGCTTTTATCTAATCGTCTTATCTTTTACATAGCTTTTGTCTAATTTATCTTTTCTTTTCAGTAGTTTTTATCTAATATGTCTTATCTTCTCAGTAACTTTTGACTCTCTTTCCTTTTTTTTCTTCACGCAAATTACATCGGTCATTCGTGTCAGAAGTTTTTCAAAATTTTTTTGAAAAATACATGATTTGTATGATTTTATTGTCACTTCTTTAGTGTTATATATATGTACTCTTTCATTTGTAAATACGCACACTTCCACATGTAAATATGCAGTCTTCCACTTGTAAGTACAAATAGTCCGAGAGAAAAGAAAAGAAAAGAAAAAGGGTATCATATAAAGATATAGATGTACATCTATCTGCATTTTTGGTGAAACTGATATGGGCAAGGATGGAGAATTTATAATAGCAGCAAGCGAACTTAGAAGTGTATTAGCCGCCAAAAAGATCAATTTTGTGTATGGGGGAGGCATCCAAGGCCTAAGGGGAAGTATGGTCATTTTTGCATCCATGAATGAAAGCAAGGGTTTCAGTATAAGGGTGAAGGAGTTGGAAGACCATGTCTTCTCCTTCGGACAAGAGTTGCAAGTTTCAAGCTTGCCTAAATGTATGGGACAAATGTTCTACCATGCTCAAGCTTTTATTACTTTAGCCGGTGATTTGGAGACATTGGATGGGATCTCTAGCGTTGCATATTGGGCTAAGTTGAACTATCACAAAAAGCCATTAGGATTGTTAAATGTTAATGGTTTTTATGATGATTTGTTATGTTTTTTTGATCATGCTGTGGAAACAGGATTCATACCCTAAGCAACTCTCCATTCCATAATTACTGCACCAACTGCTAATCAACTGCTCTATCAACTACAAACCTATGAACCTAAACTAGATCTACTCGTCAACTTGGTTTTACTTTATTGTGTGTTTATGTTTAAAAAAACAAAAAAAAAAGCTTTCTCTAAGCTCTAGAAGACATTGGGGACAATGTCTGATTTATGTTGGGGGAGGAGGAAAAAAAAATTTTAATGAGTAAAACCATTAGATGCATAGGGTGTGGAAAAAATGGTAGAGTAAGGAGTTATTCTTAACTCCTGAGACGCATTTTATTAGTTGCATGTTTTTGTTCCTTCTTAAAAAAAAGAGTAAAAGTGAAAAAAAATCATCCTATTTAAGGGCTTTGTAATGATCTTAAGAAGTATATAAGTTTTGAGTATGGATAAATTAAATTTAGAGATTTCATAGCATAAATAAACAACTGATTGTTACAATTGGTAATGAATTTTGAGATTGAATGAGCTGGGTTTGAAAGCCCCTAACCGTGAGCTTTTGAGCCTATAATGATTATTTCTCTTGTGTGTGATATTCACCTATTAATTTGTCACTCTAGAACTTGCTTTAAATCTAGTTGAAATTATATCTCACATGTACAATAAAAAAAGATAAAGGCATTCATTTTGTTTAGCCAATGCCAAATAGCCAACCTTGTAATTATACCGTTGATAAGCCCCTTTGTGCCTAATTGATTGTTTCTTTGTTCTCAACCCATTAACATGTGTTTTAATGATATATCAAGTGCTTTTACCTAGTTCGAAATATTAGCAGAGCATTTGAAATTTTTGTGAAATAGGCTTTTGACAAGTGTGGGGGTGTATATATCATCAATTTTAGAGTTGCAATAAAATAAAAGAAAGAAAAGAAAAAAAGAGAGAGAGAAAAAATTAAGTATTGTGGGATGTTGTAGAGAAATAAATTTATTCATAAGCAACCCCTTTTTCAATTTTTCTATTTCTTTAGCCCTTCATATCATGTTTTACATTCCTTTTACCTTAACCCCATTACAACCCTTAATAAGTCCTTTGGATTTGAATTATACATGTGAATTAGGTAGTGGAAATTGAGATTTTTAGCAAGCCTGTGGTAGTGCAATTTTTTCGGTTGAATTTGAGCGAAACACCTACCCTTAAACACTTGAGAGATTGGGAGAATGAGTCACAATTACGAAATCGGTTTATTCATTTTCAAATGAAATTACCAGTTTATATTTTCTTTGATTCATGAATATTATGATCACTGCATTTTTCAATTGTATTCTTGCTTATGACTTAACATTTCTAATTTTGTTAGCACTAATTAGTCACTCTTTGTCTGAGGATGTCCAAGAGCTAAGTGTGGGGGAATTTGATAAGTAAAATATTTGCATATTTATTTTATGCATTGTATTACTTTTTGCATGCCTCTATCTTGGAAGGCTTAGAATTGTATTACTTTTGCATGCCTCCATTTTAGAAGGTTTAGGATTGTATTACTTTTTGCATGCCACCTACATGGAAGGTTTTACCTCCTAAAGGGATGGCTAGATTTTTCCATTTTTTATGCAACTTTTGGTTGCATATTTACGTTTGAGAATTTAATATTCAAGTTTTATGCTGTATTTATGAGGATTTCATTCTAGTTTTATATAATGTCAATTTTGTTTTGTTTTGTTTTTAATTTTATCATGAGCTAAATTTTCATTTTCCTAGGGTGATGACGTAGCTTACTAATAACGGATTGAATCTTAACTTATTAAATCTAGTTTTAATTTTTCCTTCATGATTAGTTTTAATTATTATTCTTAATACTTTCATTTGATTGGCCATCTTTTCAATGATTTCAATATATATGTTGAGACCGGAAGGAGATACATGTGTGTAGACCCTATAATTAAAACCATAACTTGCATATGAAATAGGAATATATTCATATGAGTTGTGTAGTCTTATAGAGTTTCATAAATTTTAATGCATAATTAATTGCTTAAATTCATATAGGAATATATTGGATTAACAATTAATTATAGAATTGCTTGACCTTGGAAGAGGCTAGTAATTAAATTAAGGAAACTCGACTATCAATCATGTGGAATAAATTGGGCTAGAATAGATAAGTGATTCAATCTGGAATTTGTTAAGTGAAATCTGACCCCTAGGGCTTTTTCTCAATAGTTGTTTCATATCTTTTGCATTCATATATACTTATCTTTTATTTTGTACTCTCAATCGCCAACTAATCGATCGACCAAATAAATTTAAAATTACTTATTTTGGTACTTAGTGATCAATCCTCGAGGGAACGATACTCTACTCACTTCTATATTACTTGTTGACGACAGTGTACACTTGTACTTTCTAATAGACCAATGTCTCCAAAATTTTATTACTTATTCAAATCATTCTTAAACAAGTTCCTTTTGCTTTTAATTGATTCTATACATTACTAAGTCATTGTATGAACATGTTTTATGTGCTTAATCATAGATTAACACAAGGAATGGCAAAAAGTACTTTTCTTAGAAGCATTTAATGCTACCTTCCTCAATCAATAAAAATTCTCTCTGTCTCCCAATGGCTATATTAAAGATTGAAGAAGTGACCTCACACATCTAATGGCTATATTCAAACAAACAATGTTCATTAGCTTATTCTAAGCTATAAATATCCAAGCATTGAAGATGAAGCAACTAATTCTCTATTAGCTTTTACTGTTTCATTTATTGCTAAGTCTTGTGCTCTTCTCTTATGAGATACTCTGTACTTAGTGATCATTTATTTACTCTTTAAGAGAGATTCTTCTGAATCATTTATTATAGTTAAGTAACTCGATCAAGGTAGTAGGACCTTAAGTATGGGGAATGATTTCAAAGTGTAAGGGGAGCAAGTGTTCTTGAGAAGGAACTTGCTTGTACTAAGGCACCAAGAACCCGGTCAATCTTGGAAGCTTAGTGGAACTCTCAGAAGGATTTATGGAGACTGGATGTAGGTTAAGTGGTTGGACCAAACCAATATAAATATTGTGTATCTACCTCTTTGGTGATATCTCTCTCTCTAAGCTTTTCATTAGTCTTCTTTTAAGTTTTTAAATTTTTAATATCACCCAATTTACCTCCCCCTCTTGGGTGAAAGGCTTGAGCTAACAGTGTTTGCTAGAATGATGATGATCATTTGGGTTTCAAACCCTTTTGTTAACATATTTTGAGGTATTTATCATTTTGTGATCTCAATCATCATATTATATATATATATCATATATGTGTTGCCACCTCTAGGCCAAAAATTTAATGGAAATGTTTTTATCTTTTTATTCCTTTTGATCTATTTGTATTATTTCCATTTCATTAGTTTGTGTTATGATCAATCAGACCATTAATGTTCTTACTTCCTAATTTTGTTTCTTAAATTTTATTTAATTATTTTTTAAAAATAAACCGTTATATTGTTGCTATTAAGGTCAGTCTAGTTATTATTATAAATATATATTTTAAAATATTTAGATTAGTTGTAAGAAAGGTCAGTCTATAAAAGTTTGCCCTAGTTATTTATATTCACTTTTGCACTCAGACTTCATCTTTCGACTTAGGGATTCCCACTCTCTCTTTCACTCTCTTGCCCTGAGCCTCTGTTCTCTCTCTCTCTCTTTCTACCATCGGGATGGCTTGGTCTTTGTTTTTATCATGCTTCCCTCTCTATCATTATCGTTGTGCTCTAACATTCGACAATTATCATTGGCTTTCACAAACCCTCACTCGCCCTCTTCTATAAGTGTTCTCCTTCATTGTGTTTGCTTCCATGGAGGTTTTAATTAGTTTTTAATGATGCTTACTACTTTTCTTTCTTTTTCAAAACCATGAGTATGTACTTTCTGAGGAAAGATAACGCTAGACACAATATTAATGATGTTGGTTTTCTTGTCGAGACTTTTAGTGGTTTGGCTGTGGCTTTAACACCAGCAATGAACTTACTTAAGGTACCTTTTCTTCCCTCCACTTTTTTCCTTTGTAATACACAGCTTATAGTAGATGAAATTTTATATTTTTTTGTCTTACATCCGCTTAAATGACATGAATATCGCCTTCTAGTATGTATTTTCGTTTAAGTGTGAAAAATTTATTTGCTTGCTATAAAATCAATTATTTGGTTTATGGAAGCTTGTTATTTGTTAATTAATTTAATTTCTACACATATATTGATATTCTTGGTGACGAGTAGTGCGTATGCATGTGTTCATTTTCATACATACATACATACATACATACATATGTATGTATGTATGTATAATTAAATATGTGATGCATGTAATTGATATACCTTGTTGATGATTAAAATATGATAGCTTTATTTGAATCATGAATAATATATCCATTATTTACATATGCATATCTTATATATATATATATATATCTACAAGTATACTCACACCAACACATGTATGTGTTTGTTTAATTGAATCTTGGTTGCTATGCCTTTGTTCTTTTCCAAGTTTTATTTGTTTAGATGCCCTACCTTGAAAGGGTTTTGATGATTATTGAGTATTGAATGGGAGTATCGATCATAGTTTTAACACCAACGTCTAGGAGTTGTCGATGCATGGTTCGTTTCACAAGTCATTCTTAAAGTCAAATGTAGCAACTCTTGGATTGGGTGCTAAGTTTAATACTCTTAGGCATTTTGATCATTTCAGGCTTCAAGTAGGATATGGCTCTGGCTTACCTCAGTCTTAGGTGGAGGTAAACCAAGTCGAATATAGCAACTCTTGGATTGGGTGCTAAGTTTAATACTCTTAGGCATTTTGATCATTTCAGGCTTCAAGGAGGATATGGCTCTGACTTTTATTTAATAAAGCCAAGTCTAACATAATTGATATACAAATTTGAGAACTCTATGTTCTATGGTTGAAAATGGTCGAGTGATAAGGTATCAATTGTGAAGGACAATATTAAGGAGCTCATCGACTAGCTAGAGTTACTAGTGACAAGTTGATCACTAAGATGTCTAAATTAGATGATGAAAAAGATAGGGATGATAATTTAGTCTTAGAGAGGAAATTCGTTCAACTAGATTACTAAGTAATGACAGGGCAAATCAACTTTTGAATGAGTGAACATAGTTGCGAATTTATAAACATATATGATGCATCAACATTCACTCATTCAAATGGATGAATTGTTACAATCAATGTCCGACCGTCTAGCTGAACGAATTTGTCCTTCCAAGTCTTGATCATCAGCCTTACATTTTTCATCCTCTAATTTAGAGTTTTTGATCCTTAGCTCACAACTAATATTTCTACCTAGTTAATTACTTCCTTAAGATTAGCTTTCATTTTGGTTTCCTTGATAGAGCTTAATATTTATATATTTTTAGTAATTAATTTTAGGCTTTTGCAGGACTTAATGGAATATTTTAGGCATAATTAAGTGTTAATGTGAGATTTTAGGAAAAAGATAATTTAGGAATTAGATTGGTTAAATTGTTATATTTTTAATTAATATTTTTTATTCCCATTATTTCTTAATTGTGAGTAAAAGATATTACCTTTGTGAATCTAATTTTGTAGGTGATGATGTGGCACAACTTTTGTCAAGTGTTCAAGGTCAAAGATGTCATTTTGGAGCTTAATAAAGGACAAGAGTAAACCATCACAAGTACAGAATTTATTTTCACAAAATTTTCCAAGAGAAGATTAAATGAGTAAGGGCCTTGTCTGATAGTTGTAATTTTGTGCCTACCCTAAAACATAATTTCACCCCCTCATCCAAACATGGCACAACTTGCTTATTTAACGTAGAGAGAATTGAAGAAAGAAAAGGAAGTGGGGACTATTGCTTTGTAGAGAGGTGGCTGTAATGAAAAAGGGAGAAGAGCACGAATTGATTGGAAAAAAAAAGAAAGAAAGGCTGGACCGAATTGAATTAAGAGGAGAGGAATTGACCGATGAATAAGAGAAGAGCTGGACCAAAAAGATGAATTGAAGAGGGTGAAGCAAGTTAAAAAAAAAGATGGGACCGAATTGAGAGGTGTGAAAAGGAGGCGATGACTGAGTTGAATAAAGAATAGGAGGCGTGAGGAGGCGATTGTGAAAATTAAAAAGAAGCTACTGGATCAAGATTGATTAATTAAAGGAAATAAAGGAGGAGATGTGGTGCAGCAATTGAAGACATTTTAAGTGCTTTATACTTCTCCATGGACAATTGTTTCTTCCTTCTTCAAGCTTCATCTTCTTCCTCCATGAGTAGCTAAGTCCCGGTGATTTCTTTGAGTTGGGTAATGGTTTGAGCTTCTAAACTTGAATGGATTTCCTTTAAACTCTCTTTCTGGTTCATAATTATATGGCTTGGTTAAGTATGTGGTTCTGAGCTAGATTGTTCTATGCCAAGTGAATAAACTTGGTGGTTAAGCTAGGTTTTGATTAATTAAGCTTTGTATGATTCATATTAGGAGTAGGTTAAGTTGTTTATTCTAACTTGGTTGAGTGGATTTTAAACGACTAAGCTGAATACTTTGAATTTTTATAATGGTAATTACAATTTAGAATTGGAAGATAATTATTCATCTCTTTGAGTCAGAATTATTTGGTAGTATTCATTTAATTGCTCCGGTAGAATGAATTAAATGAGTGTTGCAAGTATGGATCTAGTGGTGGCTTAAGTCTATTCTCTTGGCTCATATTGAAATCTTATCATTGTCAAGCAAGGAAGACTAGAATCTCAACTCAAGGGAATCTCATTTCATCATTATACTAGTTCATTGAATTTATCTTATTGTTTTTGTTAATTTTGATTCCGTTTGCTTCTTTGTTTAGAAAACCAAAAAAAAATACAAAAATATTGAATTAAATTGGATTACATCATTAGTTTCATAAATAATTTCTCAAAATGATTTCTCACAACTTTAAGGTATTTATCACTTTACTATTTAGAAACTTGGAAATTAATCTCCTCATAAGAATGACATAGGTTGAATTGCTACGCCACATTTTCAAACCTAGTTTATTTTGAAAACTCACAAGACAAGGGTTTATCAAATGGCACGTTACCAATGAGGATGATTGCCAAGGTTTTAAGTAGTTAAGTGTTCTTTTTAGTTGTCATAGTGTGTCTTAGTTTGGTAGAAAGTGTGTGTCTTGTTTTTTTTCTTTTCTTTGATTTTTGTTGGTTGTTAGTGTGTTTTTGAATTTGCCTTGGTTAGTTGCTAATTGTTGGAGTGTTTAGTAGTAGTTTAGGTTATTTTTCATGTTCATAGTTGTTTTGCATTCCATTTGCACATAAAATTCTCTTAAAAAACAAAAAGAAATTTGCATTTTGTTGCTTTGCTATCATATTCTTAGTGGCCATTATGTGGTTTACTATGGTTTTATGGTGAGCAACTTTGCATTCTTCACCCTTACAAAGCTGTTGGTTGAAACTTGAGATTTCATGTGGCTATCACATTCTGTAAGTTGTGATTACAGTGACTTTATTCACATACTTGCTATTTGAGGTACTACTTCATTGATATATCAAGTTGTTCTACTAAAAGATGAATTCTTACCTTGCAACTCCTATTTGCCTCTTGTACCATTAAGTTTCACTTATCATGTTTTTGCTGAAATTGCTTTTACTCTTTAGACACCCAAGTTTTGTTGGTTTGGTTAACTCTTTTGGTTGTCAAAGATTAGTTAACTTGGTTTCCTATGAGTTGCTATTTTTTTTATACAACCCTTCTCTAATACCCTATTTAACCAATTACTTTATTGTAATTTGTATGTCTATGAGAGTCTCTTTACTGTGCATGACTAGATCTAAGAAAACTAAACTTGTGCCTCTAGATAAAGATATTAACAAGATAGTTAGGTTGCTTAAGAAAGGTAAGAAAGCTGAATCATCTAGTGTAGGACTTAGACAAGTCATTGATGCTAGAGTTGTTGCACATACTTGTGATAATTCTTCTCACATTGGATCTTATTTTATTGTAGATTGCCATCTTGCCATGGATTAAGTTCCTTCTTAAGAAGACATCCCTCTACCTAATAATCCTCCACTCATAGGGTTTTGCAACAATATTGATAGGAACAATGGGGAGTGTCAAACTATCAAAGATCTTACCTCTACTACTAATATTATTTATCCTTTCCTCTCTTGTCATGAATTTAATATTAATTTTGAATTGAAAGGTCCTTTATTGAGTCACTCACCAAAATTTAATGGTTTACCTATAGAAGACCTTAACAGGAACTTAAAGAAGATATACATTGTGTGCAACTCCATGAAACCAATGGGGGTTCATCTAGATGAGATGTGTAGAAAAGTTTTTTATTTTACTTTTTAAAGTAAAGCTAAAGAGTGGTTCATGATGCTACCTCACCACAATCCCAATGCCTTGGCCTCTTGGGAAACCTTGAAGAATGCCTTTTATGAAAGATACTTTCCTTCTTCAAAGATAACCTCTCTCACCAAAGAAATCTTCGGTGCTAAACAAGGCCTCCATGAATCTTTTTATGAGTATTGGTGTTGATTTCAAGAACTCCTAGCCAAGTGCTCATATCATCAAATCCCAGAAGCTTGATTGGTGCAATATTTCCATAGTAGGTTAATTCCTCAAGATAGGAAGAGTTTGGATTATGCTTCTAGAGGCACTATTCAATTGATTACACCTGAAGAAGCATGGGCTTTAATTAAGAAGATAGCTAATAATGATCAAAATTGAAGGATTGGATGCTAGACAAATCCATAAGGTCTCATATGCTTCAAGATCTTCAAGAGAATATGCTAATTTGTCATCCCAAATGACAGAGATGAGAACTAACCTCAATAAGCTCATGGCCTACCTAAACAATGTGAACATTAATGGGTCACATTCTTGTTAGATTCCAAGTTTTGATGATAACAAAAGATCATTGTGTGTTGTAGTAAGAAATTCATACCTTGCAATGGTTAAAATTATTACCAAATATATTTCCAAAGTTTAGAAGTGTTTGCTGTCAGTTTAACTGATGCATTTAAGTGATGGAGCTAGCACTCGAGCATTAAGCTATTTTGCACTCGAGCACAAGAGAGTGTTTGACAGAAGCAAACTCTAGCTGAAAATACCAAAACAACTCGAGTGATGGATACAACACTCAAGTGATAGTGGAGTCTATACTCGAGCATAAAGGCACACTCATGGAAGTGTTTGACAGAGAGCAAAGTCAGAGACAAGATATCAACACTCCACTAGAGCATAGACTCTGTACTCGAGTGATGGCCTCATGTGCACCCGAGTCCTTGCAAGTGTGACACAGAGAGTGTTTACCCAAGAGCAATATAACCTTATCATCTAAACTGCACTCAAGTCCAAGCAAGTGAGAGACAAGAAGTGTTTTCCCGAGAGTTACCAAGTACATGGAAAAGAAAGTATGCTCAAGTAAAGGATACCGCACCCAAGTGATATCTCAGTACTTGCGAGTGTGAAATTCAACTCTCTCCATTCTGATGCAAGTGTTGAAGCAAAAGAGTATCTTATAGAAGAATATTCTATTCACTCGAGTGAAAGTAAGTCTACTCAAGTGAGGACTCACTTCACCTGCAAGTACAAATACACACTCTTGATAAAATGAGATGCGAGTGTTGTCCAGAGACTTGGCTCATAGTGTAAAATACAAGGGCATTCGAGTGAGAGGAATTACACTCAAGTGAGGACCCACATTACTCGCAAGTGTGAAAATGCACTCTCTCAAAACCATATGGAAGGGCAATGTAAAAACTGAAGTAGAAGTGCATATATGAAGATTCACTCGAGTGAGGCCTAGTGCACTCGAGTAATCCTCTGTCAGAAGCCCAAACATCACTGACTCACAACGATCAATCCGAATATAGTTTAATATTAATTAATCACTCTATTTCCACCTCTTATTATTATTTAACATCATTTAACATATATAACAAGGGTGATACAGGTGGTTGATCGTTTGAATTAGAAAAGCAAAGAGGAAGTCAAACAACGGCAGACAAAATCATTACTACCAACCAAGCACATACCTACCACGTTCAAAGATTTCAAAGGTACGCATGTTGTTCCACAGTAAAATGATCCACTCCGCCATGATTATTATTTAACGGGAAAAATCATCTGGCTATAAATGCAGAGTTTCAGATACCATTAAAAATATAACAAAGTGCAAGAATTCAGACAAGCAAATTCACGAGTCTCTGTTATTCACATTTTCTATGTATTCTTATTATACTTCAGTGTTTATCATATTTGCTCTATAAGAGAGTCTGTATATACTTCATATTCTATTTTTCATTTGATGTCAAGGTACTGGGACCTTGAGGAGTAGATATCCTTACGAGAGAAGCAGTTGAGAGAATTCCTAATAGGACTTTCTGCTCATAAGACTTACAAGATACGAGCAATAGAGAACGTTGCTGCTCATAAGACTTATAGTGGTGTAAGTAGGAGAGAACCTTGCTGCTCATAAGACTTGTATACGTAAGCAAGAGAGAAAGGTCACAGGTTTGTTTTTCTGCACGTAAGACTTGTTGTAAAGGGGAGAGAAATTTCTAAGTGTTAGAATATTTATGCTCATAGTCCATTCAAAGACGATTGTTGTTTTATGGCATTCTGAGAGCCTATTGAATCTTGGAAGTATAGTGAAAATCTCAGTAGGTCTTGATCTCTGAGGACTGGACCTAGGCCTGAGTTTTAGGCCGAACCAGTATAACTCTCTATGTGCTTATCTTCTCAACTCTACTCTATTTACGGTTAAAGTCATATCACTGCATCAACAAAAAAATTTATCACATCACCCAATTCACCCCCCCCCCCCTCTTGGGTGAAACTTGCCTCTTTCAATTCTCAGGCTCTAGTGGCTCCTAGCAGTGACATATGTAGATCTCATATGCATATTGCTCTTAATTGCCCACACCAAATGATAGAAGTCTCAGCTGTTTTCCAAAGGAGACAAGGGCAGAATCAAAGACCTTGGAATCCCTACTCTAACACATACAATGAGGGTTGAAGATCCCATCCCAACTTTGGTTGGAAGAATCAAAATCAATTCCAAGGGTGTTCTTAAAATTAAGCTCCAAATCAAGGACCTTTAAACCAATCTAATCTCTAACAAATAGTGGTTGCTACACCTAAATCCCATGCTACTAAAGATGACATCTCTCAACTTCTTAAGTGTATGAATAATGTGTCATATTCCAAGGTAACCTAGCCTTGAGATTTGATGAAGAAAAGGATCAAACCAATTCAAGTTAATTTACCTTTGCTTGATGTGTAGAAGGGAATGCCTACTTGTGCTAAATTCTTGAAAGATTTTTGTACCCAGAAGCATAGGTGTAAACCCAATAAGTGTGTTCAATTGAGTCCTAATGTGTTTGCTATGTTTAAAGCCCATCTTTTAATTAAGTATAAAATCCTGGCTCATTCACTGTTCCATGCACTATAGGTACCATGCCTTTTAGCAATGCTTTCCTTGATCTAGGAGCCGTTATAAATGTCATGCCCTACTTTGTTTACACCTCTGTTGGCCTCTCAAATATCAAATCCACTAGTGAATCCTACAACTAGCCGATCGTACCACTAGGAAACCTTATGGCTTATTGGAAGACATCTTAGTTACAGTCAAAGACTTGGTATTTTCTGCTGATTTTTATGTCCTAGACATGTCCATTGAGGTCTTAGTTAAGGAACCATTGATTTTAGGTAGGCCTTTCATGCGGACAGCTAATACTATCATTAGCATGAAGCATGGGAACATAACTATAGAAGTAGGTGATAATGTGATTCGATTCAATGTTTATGAAGCTATGAATCACCCATTTGTGGACTACTCCCTTCTTAGAAGAGGCAATTGATGAGTTCACCTTCCCATTGTGTGCGAAGAATGATTGTCATGATGATGTATATGCTACCACTGATTCAAATTTTTCTCCCTCTATTGATTGTGATGATGATGTGTGTAGTATTGATTGCATGTCAATTAATAACTTACTTTCCACTTCCAATCCTTTTTTTTTGTAACCTTGGTAGTACTATATCTTCATTTGATAGACATCATAGTGTTGGGAAAGAGTTATTATATAGTTTTGCAGAATTTGAGAATGTTAGTGAAGTGTTTTAGAAGTAAAGCAATATCCATTAGCACTGAATCTGCTCCTATGCAAACAAATGGAGTACTTGTTTATCATGAGGAAAGAAATCAATGTGCTACTGATGGCACAACTGCAATTCATGGGTTCAAGCTTCACATTCCTCCTTCTTACAAGTTTCAGACTTCTCCTAACCTCAAGGATGATTGTATGGGTAATCTCACTTCTTTCCAATTGTTGAAATACTTGCATTTCCCTTTTGGTGATGAACTTTACAGGACAAAAGCCATAAATTTCTTCACTAAAAATTATGGAAACATTAGACAATCATATGTCAAGACTATAACAAAGGAGAATTTCATTTCTAATCAATTATTAAACTATTGCATACCATTTCATGATGCTACCTCTCATAAATTCTACTCTTTGAATGATGTTGGTAGTAGTCAAGGTTGCTTTGTGAATAAGACACAATCTTGATCCATATCTGAACAAGGGGACATATCTTCAATCCAAAAATTATTGGAAATTCTCATAAGAAAGGGACTTTTCTTTAGTGTACATAAATTGAAAAGGCTTTTACCTTCAATTGTGTAGCCTCCTAAACTTGATTTGAAACCCCTTCCCTCTAACTTGAAATATGCCTTTCTTGCTGAAAATGATCATTTACCTATCATTATCTCTAGTTCCTTAAGTACATCTGAGGAGTTGAGTTTATTACATATGTTGAAAAAAATATAAGAGGGCAATAGGATGGACTTTTGGTGATATTCCAGGTATCAACCCAACCACATGTACCCACAAAATCCTTTTGAATAAGGGTTCAAGACCTATGAGGTAGCCCCAACGTAGACTCAACCCTCTCATCTTAAATGTAGTTAAGAAAGAGGTTACCAAACTCTTGAGTGTAGGGATCATATATCCTATTTTAGATAGCGAGTGGGTGAGTCTGATTCAAGTTGTTCCAAAAAAAAGTGGAATACCAGTTGTGCAAAATGAGAAGAATGAACTCATTCCAACAAGAGTCCAAAACTCTTGGAGAGTTTGCATAGACTTTAGGAAGCTGAATAAAGCAACTAGAAAAGACTACTTTCCTCTCCCCTTTATAAATTAGATGTTAGAAAGATTGTCATGCAAATCACATTATTGTTTCCTTTATGGTTTTTCTAGTTATTCTTAGGTTCCTATTGCACTAGAGGATCAAGAAAAGACAACATTTACTTGTCCATTTGGGATGTTTGCATACCGAAGGATGCCTTTTTGGTTATACAAAGCTTCTGAGACATTTCAAAGATGTATGCTCTCTATATTTAGTGACTTACTTGAACAAGTTATTGAGGTATTCATAGATGATTTTTCTATATATAGAAATTCTTTTGAAGAATGTTTGCTTAATTTGGAGAGAGCATTAGAAAAGTGTGTGCAAAAGAACCTTGTGCTAAATTTTGAGAAATGCCACTTCATGGTAGATCAAGGAATAGTCTTAAGCCACTTGATAAGTAAGAGGGGTATAGAAGTTGACAAATCTAAAATTGAAGCAATTTTATCTCTTCCTTGCCCCTCTAACTTAAGAGAACTTAGTTCTTTCTTGGGGCATGCTGAATTTTATAGAAGATTCATTAAGGGTTTTAGTAAAATAGCATGTCCCCTATCTAAGCTTCTCCAAAAAGATGTGGGTTTCATCTTTGATGATGCATGCAAATTGGCTTTTGATGAAATGAAATCTAGACTCATTTCTCTACTTATATTCATTGCCTTAATTGGGATCTTGATTTTAAGCTTTGTTATGATCCTTCCAATAGTGCTGTTGGTGCAGTTCTGGGTCAGAAAATTGGTAAGACCCCTTGTGTTATTGCTTATGCTTCTAAAACATTGGATAAGGCTTAAATTAACTATACTACCACTGAGAAAGAGCTCTTTTCCATTGTTTTTGCACTTGAGAAGTTTAGGTCTTATTTACTTGTGATGGTTTCCCTGATGCCCATCTCCTTGCTATTACACTTCACGACCCATGGTTTGATCATATTATAAATTATCTTGCTGTTGGAGTCTTACCTGATTCTTTGTCTTATTTTTAGAAACAGAAGCTGAAACATGAAGCTCAATACTATTTGTGGGATCCTTCTTACTTGTGGTGGCATTGTAGTGACCAAGTCATTAAGAGATGTTTGCCGGATGATGAATTTTCTTCTGTTATAACCTCTTGTCATTCTTTGTTGTGTGGTGGTCACTTTAGGGCAAAGAGAAATACTAGGAAAATTTTAGATTGTGGTTTAAATTGACCTAACCTCTTTAAGGATTGTTATGCTTTTTGTAAAACTTGTTATGCATGCCAGCGTTTTAGGGGGTTATCTAGAAAGCATGAAATGCCATAGCAACCCATGTTGTTTTGTCAAGTTTTTTATGTTTGGGGCATTGATTTTATGGGTCCATTTCCTTCATCTCATGGATATATATTCATTTTGTTGGCTGTTGATTACCTTTCAAGGTGGATTGAGGCCATTCCTACAAGGAAGAATGATGCCTCTACTGTTATTAAATTCCTACGTACTTATATCTTTTATAGGTTTAGTGTACCAAGAGCAATTATGAGTGATCGTGGCTCGCATTTTTGCAATAAATTGATGAACAACTTGCTATCCAAATATGGTGTTCTACACTAGACCTCTACCCCATATCTTCCACAGACAAATGGGCAAGCTTAGGTGTCTAATAGGGAAATCAAATATATCGTGGAGAGGATTGTTAAACCAAGTATAAAAGATTGGAGTCTCCAGTTAGATGATGCTCTTTGGGCATATCGCACAGCTATTAAAACTCCCATTGGCATGTCTCTTTTCTAGTTAGTCTTTGGTAAGGGATGCTATCTACCTGTTGAGCTAGAACATAGAGCCTACTGGGCTTGAAGACTTGTAATATGAATCTTTAAGGTTCTGCTGAGGAAAGGAGGCTTGAGATATAAGAGCTAGAAGAGTTGCGGTTAGATGCAAATAAAAGTTCCCACATCTATAAGGAAAAATCAAAATTTATTCATGATCATGGCATCTTTGTAAGCAGTTTCATGAAGGAGATCTAGTACTTATGTTCAAACCAAGATTCAAGCTCAAAAATAGGAAGCTTAAAACCAAATGGCAAGGTCGCTACAAAGTGGTAAAACTGCATAGCTTTGGTTTCATAGAGCTTGAAGATCTTGCAAGTGGTAAAAAGTTCCAAGTGAATGGTCATTTATTAAAGCATTACCATACCAATCATCAACCACCATAATGCACACGGTAGTTTCTTTCCTTACCTTATTCCTTATTTTATTTGATGATATATGCTATTGAACAAGTGTGGGGGAGGGACGTATCAGTAGTAAAAAGTAGTTTGTTTGTTTGTTTTCTTTGTTTTAGTAGCTATAAATTGCATTTTCCAATTGAATAAACTCCATTTTGAATCGTACTCTTGTGCTTAGCCTTCTCCTCCACTACCCTTTGTCTTGTCTTTCTCTGTCCTTGTGACAATGATGTGTTGTGCTTCAATCTTGAATTGGACTTCACAACATTCACTTCACCCAAGAGATAAGTGTGTCTAGGTTCTTTGTTTTTGTGAATTACATCGAGGGAAATGTAAGGATTGAGTGTGGGGGAGTGTGTTTATTCTCATGATCAATTTCACTATGACATCATATGCTTTTGTCTATTGCTTTTGACCCCTATTGTTTTTGGTCCAATTCACTAAGATTTTATAGGTCTTTAGTCATGATCAAGTATCTCAATTACTCTTAGTTAGATTCATAGTTGAAACTTGCTTTAAATTCGTGAATTGCCACCAAATTTAGGTGTTTTAATGTGCATGGCTTAATTTTGATGAGTTTGTTAGGGAACAAAAAAAACCTAATTAGAAGGTGTTTTGGGCCTAATTGTTCATTCTATCGTGTGATTTATCTACTTAGATTATTACTCTCTACAACTTGTTTTATTTCTTGCTTGAGACTACATTTTGCAATGGTATGGATAGAGATGACATTGGCATTCATTTCTAAACCTTCTAAAATAAACACAAACGAATCATTGTTCACCTTTGTTTACCCTTTTAAGCCCTTCATTTGCGTTTTCATTTTCATTATAAAAATGACATGCTTACACTTTCCATCAAGTTCCATTAACACTATGATGAGGAAATATAAATGTTGCTCTTGTAAGTAGGATAATAAGTGCCATGTGAATTGTTGAAAAAAAAAAGAAAAAAAAAGAGACAAACAAAAGAAAAATAGAAAATAAGAAAAAAAAATATGTATTGATGAGTTGAAATAGAAACTTTTGGCAAAAGGAAGTTACATTATTGTGATTAGTGCTATTGGTTATGCTAATCGAATTTGATGCATGCATGGTAGCTTGTTCTAATTTTCCATCATTTAGCATATTGAACATTACAACCCTACAAAGTCCTTTGGATTTATTTATGCCATTGTTGCAAGTAGTGGTGAGCCTAAACACATTACAAGCCTATGGTAGAGTGTAGTCAAAGTGGATATGAGTGAAAAACTACCTTATATAAGAGAAGAATGCAAACACTTATCCTAGTTAAGGTTTCCAATTAAGCTCATTGTAATTAAACCTTGCATCACTTTAGCTACTTCAATTTTTGGTATGTTCATCGAATTTGGATAGGATGATACCTTATTATTTAACAAAGTGTGATTCTTGAAGCTTGATCTTGCCTATTCTTTCAACATTCATCCCTCTATGTCTAGTTTTGAGTTTAATGTTTTGCTCAGGAGTACAAAAGCTTAAGTGTGGGGGAATTGATAGAGCTTAATATTTATATATTTTTATTAATTAATCTTAGGCTTTTGCGGGACTTAATTGAATATTTTGGACATAATTAAGTGTTAATGTGAAATTTTAGTAAAGAGTTAATTTGGGAATTATAGTAGTTATATTGTTATATTTTTAATTAATATTTTTTATTCCCATTATTCCTTAATTGTGAGCAAAAGATATTACCTTTACGAATTTAATTTTGTAGGTGATGATATGGCACAACTTTTGTCAAGTGTTCAAGGTTAAAGATATCATTTTGGAGCTTAATAAAGGACAAGAGTGGAATATCACAAGCACAAAATTTATTTTTCACATAATTTTTCTAAGAGGAAATTAAATGAGTAAGTGCCTTGTTTGGTAGTTGTAATTTTGTGCCTATCCTAAAACATATATCACCCCCTCATCCAAACATGGCACAACTTACTTATTTAACTTAGAGAGAATTGAAGAAAGAAAAGGAAGTAGGGACCATTGTTTTGTGGAGAGGCGACTGAAATAAAAAAGGGAGAAGAGCATGAATTGATTGGAAAAAAAATAGAAGGGCTAGACCGAATCGAATTAAGAGGAGAGGAATTAACCGATGAATAAAAGGAAGAGCTGGACCAAAAAGATGAATTGAAGAGGGTGAAGCAAGTTTACCAAAAAAAATGATGGGACCAAATTGAGAGATGTGAAAAGGAGGTGTTGACTGAGTTGAATGGAGAATAGGAGGCGTAAGGAGGTGACTGTAAAAATGAAAAAGAAGTTGTTGAACCAAGATTGATTAATTAAAGGAAATGAAGGAGGATACATGGTGCAGCAATTGAAGACGTGTTAGGTGCTTTATATGTTCTCCGTGGCCAATTGTTTCTTCCTTCTTCAAGCTTCTTCTTCTTCCTCTATGAGTAGCTATGTCCAGATGATTTCCTTGAGTTGGGTAATGGTTTGAGCTTCTAAATTTCAATAGAATTTCTTTAAGCTCTCTTTCTAGTTGGCTTGGTAAAGTATATGGTTGTGAGCTAGATTGTTCTATGCCATGTGAATAAATTTGGTGGTTGAGCTAGGAGTTGATTAATTAAGCTTTGTAGGATTCATATTAGTAGGTTGAGTTATTTATTCTGACTCGGTTAAGTAGATTTTAAATGACTAAGCTAAATACTTTGAAATTTTTGTAATGGTAATTATAATTTAGAATTGGAAGTTAATTATTCATCTCCTTGAGTCAGAATTAATTGGTAGTATTCATTTAATTGCTTCAGTAGCATGAATTAAATGAGTATTGCAAGTATGGATCTAGTTGAAGCTTAGGTCCATCCTCTTGACTCATATTATTGAATTCTTATCATTATCAAGGAAGGAAGATTAAAACCTCAACTCAAGGAAATCTCGTTTCATCATTATACTAGTTCATTGAATTTATCTTATTGTTATTGTTAATTTTGATTCCGTTTGCTTCTTTGTTTTGAAAACAAAAAAAAATACTAAAATATTGAATTAGATTAAATTACTTCATTAGTTTTATAAACAATTTCTCAAAATAATTTCTCACAACTTTAAGGTATTTATCACTTTACTATTTAGAAATTTGAAAATTAATCTCCTCACTAGAACAACCTAGGTTGAGCTACTACGCTACATTTTCAAATCTAATTTATTTTGAAAACTCACAAGACATGGGTTTTTCGAATACCTTCTTAACCAAGACCATCTCATGAGATCATATATTCATATATATATATATATATATATAATCCAGTTCTCATACTTGTATAATAATTATGTTATACTTAGCTTCATTAAATAAGAATCTTCTTCTTTATCACCTGAGCTTAGGGTAGGGCAGAGCCATATTTCATATTTGAGGTATAGAAGGATCAAAATGCATAAGCATGGTGACCTAGCACCTAATCCATGGGTAGTTACATTCAACTTTAGGGAGGCTCGTAAAATGAATCATGCATCAATAGTATGTAGATGTTGAGCCTGAAATTGCATCCACTAGATCCAACAGTCATAAAGCATCTAATAACCTCTTTGGAGGTAAAAAAATGCAAGCAAAAAAAATAAACTTAGAAAAAAAAGTACCATAATTAAGATTTAATTAGTAATTTTCACTAGTACAAAATTGCCTTTTTAGACCACCACATTTAGATCGGTTATAGTAGATAAGGTCTAAAAAATTTGACCGACGACAGTTTTGTAATTATATAGAAATTCTAAGACCGGTTCTAAAAAAACCGGTCTTAAAAAAATTAGTTAGACTGGTTATAAATAAAACCGGTCTAAAAATATCAAAATATTTAAAAATTTTAAAATTTTAAAATTTTTAGATTGGTTATAATGAATAACCGATCTTAAATATCAAACATTTAAGACCGGTTTTTATTAACATTGGTCTAAAATATGAAAAATTTAAAATTAATTTTTTTTCACTGTATTGAGACCAGTTTTATCGAAAACCGGTCTAAAAGGTGAGCGTTTTGGCTCGTATTTTTACTCTCATGCTCTATGAACCCTTTCTTCTCTTGTCTGCATTTCTCTGTGAGCTCTGTCCCTGCTTGTTCTGAAATCCTCCATCACGCCCCATTTCTGATTTGCTCAACTCTCCTCCATCATTACCGCTGTCATTGCTGTGTTCCCTCATCGTTGTTCTTTGATCATCGTTACTCTCCTCCGCTGCCACCTCTACACTCCGCCATGACCATTCTCCTCTTCCGTGACTTCCCTTTGTCAGTGCCGTGAATTTAGGGACTTCATTTTAACCTCAGTCGATGCTGTCGTAACTTTGGGTAGAAGCTCACTCATTGATCTTCAATCAAGTTAGTGTTCTGTTATTTAGTTGTTGTTCAATAATTAATAATATCCTGTGAAAATGGATCTTATTGTTGTTTTGAGCACGTAATTCCCATAAGTTGTTGTTATAGTTTGTTGGAAATCCAACTGTTTTGTGATAACGTAATCTGGAAAAAATCTGCACAGCTAGGTTAGATGCTCTGACTTGTAGATCCCTGTGATACTTGGCTTAGAGTAATACTATTCTAAGTTCTATTTTAATTTAGTGTGATTGTTTGATTGTCAGTGTTATTGGTTTGTTGAAACAATACTAGTTTCAAATGGTGCATGTTAAAATTAGCTGAAACCTGGTATGCATGCTTCTTAATTTCGTTGAAATCTCTAAACCTCTATGGTTGTTATTTTTTTGTCTATCCTTTTGTTGTTGGATATAGGGTGCTACAAGTGTTGAGACATATGGATCATAGTTGGATAAAAGCTAAATGAACGAGTGTTGAATATGATAATGGGGTGAGGGGTTTTTTAAGTTTCTCTAGAAGAAATGCCGATGATGGTAGTGGGAAGTTTTATTGCCCTTGTGTAGCATGTTTGAATGAGAAGTGACTAAGTATTGCAGATATATATATATACACATTTAATTTTTGAACGATTTTGTAAGAGTTATACAGTATGGGTACGGCATGGTGAAGAATTAGAAATGCCAAGTTAATCTCAATAGGGGGAGTGCCCTTTGATGATAATGACACGGATATAGATGATCGGATAGAGGATATTATTTGTGATGTAGGAGAAGAGGCTTTTGAGCAATCACATGCATATGGTAATGTGTGTCGTGATTCTGAGACGCCGCTGTACCCGGGGTGTAAAAAATACCAATTGTTGAAAGCAGTATTGAAATTGGTAAGCTTGAAAGCACGACATAGATGGAGCGACAAGAGTTTTTCAGAAACACTTAAGGCTTTTAAGGACATACTTCCAGATGATAATGTATTGCCTTCTCGATACTATGATGCTAAGAAAATGTGTTCACTAGGGATGAAGTATAAAAAGATCCATGTAAGACCTAATGATTGTATATTGTATAGAAAAAAGCATGAAGAGGAATAATAGTGTCCGATATATGAAACCTCGAGGTACAAATCAAATAACGCCTCTGCAAAAGTGTTGTGGTATCTTCCAATCATACCAAGGCTCAAGCGCTTGTTTGCTAATCAAAACGATGCAAAAAATTTGAGATGGCATGTGGATGAGAGGATATCCGATGGAAAGCTTCAACATCCAAATAATTCTTCTCAATGAAAGAAAAACGATCAATTATTTCCTACCTTTGAAGAAGAACCTTGGAACCTTAGGCTTGAGCTTAGCACGGATGGCATGAATCCTTTTGGTATTTGAGCAGTATACATAGTTCATAACCTGTTTTGTTGGTAATTTACAACTTATCTCCTCTGTTATGCGTGAAACAAAAGTACATCATGTTGTCTATGTTGATTTCAGGACCAAAACAACTCAGAAATGATATAGATGTTTACCTAGAACCCTTGATCTTGGCCGCAGCCCAAATCTTTCTGACCATCTCTTGGCCATGGCCAACTCCTCAAAAACTGCATTTTGAACTTTTGAAAGGTGGTCTTCGGTATAATTTTTCCCAATCCTTTAGGCATTTATTTAGGCTTATAGTAGCCACCAAAAGGTCTCAAATGATAACTAACCCTAAGTGTTTTGAAATTAAACATTGGAATAGGGAATAACTTGTCATCCTTAATTATGGTTTATATGATTTAACATTTGCCCTGGGCCTGATAAACCAGTGCCAGAGCACGAGCGGAAAGAACAAGATAGTGATTCTTTCTCTTCTATTATGTGTAATGCATTGTATGTATGTCTTATCATTGAATTGTGTTGATTGCAAATGATACAGTGTATGTTGCTGTGAAAGCTTTGTAGATACAGCCGTGAGTGCTGTCATTTGTGACGCAAGTCACGCATCATGTGGATACAGCCATGAGTATTGTCATTTGTAATGCAAGTCACAATTCATGTGGATACAGCTGTTAGTGCTGTCATTTGTGACGCAAGTCACGTGTCATGGGGATACAACCATGAGAGCTGTCATTTGTGATGAAATTCACACATCACTGTGATTGTTGCTGCTTTGTGATTTGCTTACATGTGATGTTATTATATGTTTTATAAGTGAATTGTTTCTACTGTGATTCTTTTGAATCTCATTCTTTCCATTAACTAACCTACAGTTAGGGCAAACGGGTCAAAAGAAAAACAAGCGACCAAGGGCGGCTTGTACTCCCAACTAGAAGTTTTAGTTTTGTTAGTTGGATATCATATTTTGGGATTATTGTACTTGTTGTAAATGTTGCAAATTTAGTTAGTGTGATGTAATCCCCAATATGAGAAATTGAGATGGGCAGATATGCCCTCTAAACCCTTTAATGAATGGATGAAACCTGAGTGTGGTCAGAAATTTTGTTTACACTCTGATATTTATGAATGAAACCGAACTGGACAGGCCAAATATATTTGAAATGTGAATATGAGACTGTATTGAATAGGTTTTGGAAAAAGTTTTTGAAAACCTACTTTATCACAGGGCCGGATCTTGACTTGGAGTTGGTTCCTTTAACAAGTTTCTAATTATCTATTGGTCTCTAATTCAACTTAATGACGCATTTTCGAACTATAATGACGTCTATTAATGTAGGGGGTTACATACAAGGCCAGATATCTGCTTTGCAATAGGATTAGTAACTAAGTTCCAGTCCAACCCAGGTGAGCATCACTGGGAAGCAATAAAGAGGATCTTGAGATACTTAAAAGGCACATCTGACTATGAACTATGCTAAAGAACTTCAAATGAGAAGCAAGTAAGAAGATCCCTGCTTAATTGTTGTGTGAATCCAAGGAAGTTTCTAATTCTTCCATTTATATCCTTTGACTTTGACAATATCACAGAGGTGTGCTTCAACAATTGCTACTTTAGCATATGTCCTACGATCATGATAGATGCGATATATGGTATTATGTTAGAAAAGCGGCTGCTGTATATTGAAGTGACATCTGGGTGAGGGGAAGATTACTTAGAATATACACAAATATGTTGGTGTCTAAGACATGTCCCTTATAATATTATTTTTGATAATTTCATAATTGTGGATACTATGCATACTAGAAAGGCAATCTGAGTTTTATACTGATTTAAAAGGGATTAGATTAGCCATGTGAGAGTGTATATAAGTGAATCTAGGATATTTAAGGCACAATATTAAAATCAAGCTACAAGATGGAGGTTGTCTTGTGCTGGTCTCTATAAAGGAGATTTCTAGTACCTATATGCAGACGTCATGCCTACGCAGTCACGGCAAAGCACCTAGTATGAAAAGAAGGAAGAAAAAGAGATATATCCAATCCACTAAGTGTGAGTGGGAGATGTTGAAAAATAGCCTAGTTCACCCTTAATAGGATTGGAGTCGAAATATAAATAATATAAAAGCTTGGGCAGACATATGTTATATTTTCTAATTATTATGAATCATATTATTTGAGCGACAGAATATGACTCTGCAAGTGGTATTGTTTCACCGATACAATATGTCTCTCAGTCAAAAGGATATTTTATCCATCTGATGAAAAGATACATTAGCAAAGAGGAAGGGGTGCTTAGAGAATACTATAAATAAGCGTAAAGGATTCAATTGTAAAGTACTTGAAAAAGATATTTTGACCGCAAGATGTGATCCGATTAGCGTGTGTACAAGAGATTAACGGTCGCACTCCAGGTACGCCCAATTTTCTAACACATTCAATGACAAATGAACATTAAGATCACTATTTCACTTAATCTTTTCTTGTCACAAAATCACACCTCCACAATACATATTCAATGACCAGAAACAAAATCAAACTGTGATGTTAGATGGAAAACTTATCATGGAAGAATATTTCACTAGTTTCCACTTAACTGCCCATAGACCCACCGCCATGACACAGTAATAGTACTTATATATGGAATACACCTCCAGACTCCGATCCTAATTATAGAATATTTAAGAGTTGATCTTAGTTTTAAATATAAGACTTAATTTATATATTTGTCAATCATCTTCTAATTTACCCCTATTGATACTTCAATAATAATCAAAGAAGAAAGGGAATGATGCAACAAAGAAAGATACTTAAGATGTTTTAGAAAATACATGTCATATTAACCAAGTTATCCAACTTCATTAATATAATTAAATTATGTACATATGACTTATATTAAGAACCAAAAAAGTACAATCAAAAAACTAGGAACCATCATTTTTTTTAAAAATATTGTTTTTCAATATCTTAGTCCTTCAATTGAATGTGGCGTCGTCATTGGGATCTCCTTTCAATGCCAGTGTAGAAAATTGGAACTATTTCGTTTTCACAACCTAAAAATGCAGCAGGAAAAAAGTTGACCCAATATCATATTCAAAAGCTAACATAGAGTATAGACGACCTAAGTTCAAGAGAAGCGAGCGCAGTAATCCTAAACCCAGTCGCCTTTCCTTTGAGGACTAAGACCAGTGATGACAACAGTGAATTTTGACGTGAAATTTGAGTTGTAGTTTGAATTAAATGGAGGAATTGTTGGGAGAGGGAACGAAGCGAGACCGGATTGGGTTCGATTGAAACAAGGCTGAAGAGGATTTCAAGTCGGGAGGAAAAAACGGGATGAAGAACTTGAAGGGAGAGAAGAGGTAGAGAGACCAGAACTAAGGAGGTTATCTAAGTAAATTAATCACATTTAGAATTTCCAAATAGGTATTCTAAGACTTTAAGTGGAACTTTGTAAATTGGGATAATCTTTCTGGGTTTTGCAGATTTTCCAGGCATTTAAATGGAAATTTCCCTCATGATTATCTCATATCCCAAACAAACACTATCACGAGGTGAATTAGACAAGAGGCAGATAATGGCATTCAAAAAACAAGAAACCTCATAGGGAAAGCAAGCAAGACCTAATATATCCAAATTCAGCTTTGAACTAAGCATTTACAATTACGCATTGTTTAAGTAGAAATCAAGTCTCACAAGTGAACATAGTCAACGGTAATATAGACTTAGCAAGGTAAAACAAAAGCATAGCATGCATCCACATTGGCAAATCCTTGATTGTTCATCCAAAAAGACAAACAGCTTATTCAAATGCCCATTGGTTTTCCTTACGAACTTCCTCCTCCTCCTCTGAGGTAAAATCATTCTTGATGTTAAAGGTCTTGCGAATCTCCTCTGGTGTCTTCCCCTTGATCATGTCTGCCACAGTCTGGCATGTAAGGTCTAGCAAGCTCTTGATGTTCAAGTAGTTAGCAGCCTGAGAAACAAAAAGCCACGTCACAAAGTAGGCAATATCCTCATTGCATACTGAATTTTAATGAACACATAGTTACAGCAGAGGGCAAACAAGCAGTAATTTGATGAAAATAAATATTGCCTCGACATTAATAAGAATGCTATTGATAGATGGCAGCAGAAAGAAAATTAGGAGAAAATGGAAGAGCAGGGGTAGAGAAGTCTTCTACAATCAGAATATAAATTCTAGAATCCAAGTTAGAATAAATAGTACTTCATTTATGATAAGGAAAGACAGGTACACAACATACATATCTTGTCATTTACATTAACTGAAAATAATGCACATGAGCCAATGGCCTAATGCCCTTATAGTAAAGATTGAACGCAACATAACTGTATAACTTCCATAAGACTAAAACTGCATAAAACTATCACTTAGCAGATAACAACATAAAACATAATTATTATTACTAATACATAAGAAAACTACGTGCCCCTCTATCATTGATTTCATTCTACTGAATGTATGCCACTTCCTAGAGTAAAGCAACAAGGAACATCGAACTCTATAAGCTATATAAAGTACATATAGTAGGCAGAGAACAACAGAGGCATAGTCATTCTGCAATGCTAATCTCCTAAGGAAACACCAATTTTACTGAATTCAAAAAGGAATGAACGGGATAATAAAGCAGAATGCAGATGAAGTTTAGTGAATAAAATGAAGCAAGTGGAATGGAATGCTATCTTCCAATCCATTTTTTGAGTTTAATGAGATGGAGAAACTCATTTCACCATTGACCAGATATTGAGAAGAAAAAAAAAATTGAATTGAAAGCAGAGATCGGTGAATCAAAAATGAACATATGCAAAACTTTCGTTAGGTTCAATTTTAGAATCCAACTAGAGCTTCAGCCTCAAATTTTGCAGATAAAGGAGCAGAAACACTTGTTTATTGTTCATGAACTCACATTCTTCAATAATCAGAGGGGCAATTACAAAGACAACATCCGTCACTTTTTCTTTCTTTAACATCATATAAAAACACAATAACATAAAGAGAGGCAACACCGATGTAAAAACGTTTTCACTTACCAGGATGGCTTTAATCTCTAATGAGGAAATCAAACAATTGAGCACCCCAAAAGGGGTGAAGCATTCCAGGGATCAGCAGACTATACCCATAACCAGCCCATTACTCAAAAGTACAAAAGAAAACCGGTATTCATGAGGGAAACATAGGAAGAGAGTTCAAGAGAGAATTAGAGGGGGAGGGAGGGAGGGCAGGAAAATGAGAACAATTAAACTTCACAGGCCATATAGGTATAATTGTTGTAGCACTAAGGTTTTGAATGAGAAACAAGCAATAAATCCCTCCTTCACACTTCCATTCCATCCAATGTTCCAATTATCATCCTCCAAAAAAGATTTAAGCTAAAATAATCCTAATTCAAGACATCCCTTGCTCAATAAAACCCTCGCTCACATCTCAATGAAGGGTATCCATGGACCATATTCTTCTCCAATGACTTTTGGTCCCGTCAATCCTTCCTTCACACTTCCATCCCATCCAATGTTCCAATTATCATCCTCAAAAAAAGATTTAAGATAAAATAATCCTAATTCATGATATCCCTTGCTCAATAAAACCCTCGCTCACATCTCAATAAAGGGTAGCCATGGACCATATTCTTCTCCAATGAGTTTTGGTCATGTCTCAAATGAATTCAAAGACATATTCAAAGATATTCTGACTTTCAGTACTGAATGTATGCGAATTTCCAACAGTAATAGCTGAAACTACTAAAATAGCAATTATAAACCAGGAAATAAGAAGCGCAAAGGGCTTGGACATGTAAACCACTATTTGGTAATATAAATACTAACCTACTTCCACCCCGCTGTATCATAACTATTCTGAATTTTTCAGTCAAGATAATCACAAACCCTAGCAATTTGATGAGTAATTGTACAAGAACTCGCCAATTTCGTAAACATTATTCATAATCGTCAATAACTTTATTGAAAAAATAAGTACGCTAACAACGGACAGAACTTGAACAGATAAAACAAGAAAAATACAAAAAGCTAAAACAAGAAGAGGAATAATAACTCACCAAAATGAGATCAAACAGCACAGTTTGATCAACCCTCACGAATTCAGCATCCCAAGTTTTGAGATCTTCATCGGAGACCTTTTTCTCCTCGGAATTGGCGGCCTCGACGTGCTTCTTGCAGTACTCGATCACCTTGGCCAAGATCTTACTTGTCACGTTCGGCAGAGGGATGTCACTGGTAGCACATTCGTCCTCGATCAAGTGCTTGATCGTCTGCGACTCAACCGCCACGACCTCGTCAATTTCAAAGGATTCACCATCGGAGCTCCTCAAAGTAATTTTCTTGGAAGACATGATCACAACAACGATTTTCCAAAGTGAATACGAAAGCTCAAAAACCCCTAACCCTACCTTTCTCAGATTTTAATGGCTCAGGAGGAAATGAATCGTTTATTTATAGAGTCATCGACGGAATTTTATTGGGAAATATTATTTAAATACTATATGAACTTATAAATCCACCAAAACTTGTTAATACTTGAAAATGATATAAGGATGATAAGTATTAAATTAAGATTTTAAAGTACTGGCACTTTTACAATTTTGCTCTTCAACTTTTAAAAATAAAAAAGAATAATGCCCCTACCGGAGTACCACTACCAGGCGCAAGCCGCCGGACGACCTCCAGCCAGCCTGGAGGGCGAGACAGCAGACCTCCGGTCATCAGCTTTTTTGGGGAGGGGTGAGGAGGTGCAATTTTTTTTGAAAAAAAATGGTTCAAGATGACTCAATCCCACCCCTTTACTAAAGGAATATGGTGGCCATTGACCTACCAAAACCTCTTTACTATATATATATATAAAATATAAATAAAGACGTAATAGTTTTGATAAAGTCAGTAATGGAAATAACAAAATCTGTAATGGTATTGATTAAACGAATAATATATACATTAATATGTATGTATGTATGTATGTATAATGTAAATAAAAGCATAATGACTTTAACAAAATCAATAATAGAAATGATAAAATACGTAATGGTATTGTCTAAACGAGTAATATATATATATCTATAATACAAATAAAGCCATAATGCCTTTAACAAAATCAATAATGAAAATAACAAAATTCATAATGGTATTGACTAAACGAGGAATATACACACACACCTTAATATATATAGATATATATATATATATGTATAATATAAATAAAGGCATAGCGGCTTTAACAAAATTAGTAATGGTTTAGACAAATTCAGTAATAGAAATAACAAAACGAGTAATATATATATATATATATATATAGACATTAATATGTGTGTGTGTATAATATAAATAAAGGCATAACTGCTTTAACAAAATCAATAATAGCTTTGATAAATTCAGTAATGGAAATAACAAAATGAGTAATGAGAATGACTAAACAAGTAATATATATATATATTAATGTCTATATATATATATGTATAATATAAATAAAAGCATAACTGTTTTAACAAAATCAGTAATGGCTTTGACAAATTCAGTAATGGAAATAATAAAATGAGTAATGGAAATGATTAAACGAATAATATATATATATTATATAAATAAAGACATAATGGCTTTAACAAAATCAATAATGTCTTTAATAAATTCAGTAATGAAAATAACAAAATGCGTAATGGTATTGGTTAAACGAGTAATATATATACATTAATACCATTGCGCATTACACATTTTATCATTTTCATTACTGATTTTTTATTAAAGTCATTATGCTTTCATTTTTATTATACATACATATATATATATATATATGTATATGTATATATTAATGTCTATATATACCATTATGCGTTTTATCATTTTCATTACTAATTTTGTTAAAGACATTATTGAATTTGTTAAAGTCATTATACCTTCATTTTTATTATTCATATATATTAATGCATATATATCAAAAGAGTTTGATGGCCCAATGGCCACCAAGCCCCTAAAGTGTGAGGGTGGACCACAGCTCTGGCTGTAGGAGGGTCCAGACCGGCTGACAACCAGCCGGTGGTAATGCTCCGGCAAGGGGTACCTTTCCTTTTTTTTAAAAAAAATTGAGGGGCAAAATGATAAAAGCAGTAAGACTTTAAAATCTTAATTTGATACATGTTACCTTTATGTCATTTTCAAGTATTAATATACTTTTATGGGTTTTACGCATGGAAAAAAAATCGGATCGGACCGACTGGTTCGACCGATTGAACCGGGAACTGGTCAGTGGTCCGGTCTGGTTTGATGGTGAAACCGATTGGACCGGTTTGAAACTAGTTGGACCAGTCAGAACCGGTAAACCCGGTGGTTCAACCGGTTGAACCTGTTTTATTTTTTTATATTTTTCCAAACTTTTATTTTCTGATTTTTTAGGAAAAAAATAGAAGGTTGAAGACCAAAATGAAGAGAAAAATAGGTAAAGAAAGAACAAATTTAAAAAAAATGAAGAAGATAATGAAAAAAATTATTTAAAAAGATATAATAATTATAGGAAGGAGATATTATTACATAAGTACAGACATTATAACTAATACTAATAGATTTTAAACATTTTTTTTCTAAAAATATTCATTTTTATTTATAGAAGTTTAAAAATATATTAATATATATATTACCACTAATAAATTATAATATTTTAATATGACTGGTTCAACTACCGGTTGACCCATTAACCCTTGAACATGTGTTGTGATCGGTTTATTACCCAGTCTGGTTTTTCGTTCCTTGGTTTTACAAGATTATTTGATATTTAAATGGGATTTTCCCAATTTTCTTTCCATTTTTCCCCCTTACCAAATCCTCCGTTTGGACGGTGGCGATTTCTCATTTGTATTTGTATTTTTATTTTTTTTGGCAAATTTTAGTGGGAGAATTATAAATAAATACCTTTTTGGTAAATTAATTGCTGAATGCTACTATGAAAGATCTATTATACATAACGGAAGATAATTTGTACACAACGGAAGATTATTTGCACATTTATATGAAAGATTTTTACACACACGGAAGATGGTTTACACATAACGGAAGATCACTTGCACACACGGAAGATCTCTTGCACGCTTAGTAGCAATCAGCAATTAATTTACCCCTAAGGTATTTTTGGGCAATTCTCCCTTTTTTTTTTCATTTTTACTTTTATTTTAGTTTGTTCTGACATTTCAGATCAAGATCGTATATGTAATCCAATATGTTCAATTGTTCATCCCAGTGAACCTCGGGTCTTAAATGTGGCAGCTCTTTATTGGCTTGGGCGGATTAATTTCCAAATAAAATAATCTAATTTTGTAAAATTAGTAACCAAAGATTTAATCAATGAAAAAAAAAACTAAAAGTATACAAAGATCAATTATTTTATATTGTTGTTTAAATTTTTTATCCGATTTCCAAGAATCTATGATCTATCAAAATATAATAATACTTTGAAAAATTTGAACATATAAAATTTTCGTTTCATGCCGAAAATATTTTTTAATGCTGTTGTCATTTCGTCTTAATAATAGGCTTAATAATTTATAATAGAAATTAGAAATGAAAAGTAGCAAGAACAGTTGGCAACCGCGAATTCTGATTAACAAGACAAACGGCCCCGTGCGATGCACGGGTATGTTTCACACCAAAACAGCTATCATTTTCAAAGTCTACTTTTCAATTCCTTCATTGTAAGTTCAGATCTTGGAAAACTTCCCTGTACACTACATTGGTGGTCTGAGTAGTACATTTCTTCCGCTCATCTAGCTAGTACAAGTAATTTCAACCCATTGAAGCTCTTCACTCTTGATAGTGCAACATACAATTGACCGTGTGAAAATACCGGGCTTGGATGGTATAGGCCGACATTGGACATAGACTGACCTTGGCTTTTGTTAATGGTCATTGCAAATGAAATAATGATAGGAAATTGTCTCCTCGTCATGTTGAAAGGTAGTTTAGATTCAGAAGGATTCATGTCCATGCGATGTATCAATATATCTTCACCAACGCTTATTCCATTCAAGGCCTTCGCCTTGATGAAGTTTTTGCCTAAATGTGTTATTCGCAACCTAGTCCCATTGCATAACCCAGCTGCTTGGTCAATATTCCTTATCAACATAATCGGAACGCCAACTTTTAGGATCAGCTTATGATGTGGCATCCCTGAGCATCTGATTGTGTTTAGGAATTCTGTATCATAAAGATCTTCAAAGCTCTCATTAGCATTATCTGCACGACTGATGGAATCTGAACTGAAGAACTCCACTGCATTACCCGGCAACAAAGAGCATATGTAATCATTCAACATGTCAACATTGTCTCACGTGGGACACCATCATATGTCTCAGTTTGTGTAAATACATTTTCAATGAACAATATCCTATAACTTATATAGGTTTTCAATAAAAAAAATACATATACTCTCACAATATTTTTATATCTTAGAATCAGCTAACAGCGTAGGATTCATTAACAATTTGTAGCCGTAACACAGACTTACAAGGACAGATTGGAATATACAATGGTCAAAGAATAATTCATTATTATGGTGTTTGACATCTTCTGGAAGCAAACACCAAAAACAGTGTTTGTGTTCTTATGAATGAATATGTCATAAAGTTCAACTTAAAAAATCACAAGCTGCGTTAATTATTAGTGACTAACCCAATTTCCACCTTTTTTTAGTGCAGGAAGTTAATATATTGTTTTTGGATTTAATGGATTTTAACTATGGTTGGGTCACGAAAAAATGCTGTCAATTAACATTTATTCCACATACTCCTTTCTCCACTTTCCCATACACCTTAACTCCTTTCTCCACTTTCCCATACGCATGTTCTCTAAATATATTAAGAATGGCGCATGCGTAATATTCCCACTAATTTCTTCACCAGTATGACATGAACATGAACTTTGTATACATGACAGCATCGTGTGAGTTGTAGTTTGTGGCAGGGACACTATTTAATGCATCAAGGGAAATAACAGCCTTTAAATGCCATTAGACCAACCTTGGTGAAGATTTTAGAATATTTGCATTGGGAAGGATGACAGATTACACGGGAATAAGCCGAGCAACACGCTGCAATATTGTGCTCATGCAGGCATGCGTCTAAACCATGACAGCCTTGTAAAAGATGTAAAACTTATCCCAGTTCCAATATATGGCAATTGCAGATTGTAAAAGCATGCGTGTTGGAAACTGGGATTATAATAGGATTTATATTTGATTGCTGCATGGTTTGGGAGAAACGTGCTTCATTGTGGGTGTTGGAAACATGCATTATAATATTATAATAGGCTTTCTTGACAGTACTCAACTTTAATGTAATATGCGTTTATATAATTTGATCGTATTAAAAAAGTTAGTACACTATGACCATATTTTTTAATTCTCTTCAAATCTCCTCTTTTTGCTGGGTATTTTAGTGAGTGTTTGGTTGGACTTATTTTGGTCAAATAAGCACTTATTACGTAAGTTGAGATAAAACTCTTATCACATAATTACCTCGTATACCGTGAATCACGATTTATAAGCACTTATTATCCAAAAATAAGTTATTCTAAACTTAAAAGATTAAATGTATACTTTTAAATTTTTAATAAAAAGGAGATTTAAGATAAAAGAGTAAGAAAAATTAATTAAAATTTTTTAACCTCACTTCTCTAATTTTTTTTTTATATCCAACTTGAAGAAATCCTCTCCCCCAACATTCCACCAAATCCGACATACCAAAACAGTCCAATAGGAATTTCAGGTTAGCAGGCAAAACCTCTGAATATAATTAACATCCATTTTGTAACTTGGATCTTAGGGGCATGCATTATAATAGGCTTTCTTGACATTCATTATAATAGGCTTTCTTGACAGGCATTATAGTTAAACATGCATTATAATAGGCTTTATTGACAGTACTCAACTTTAATGTAATATGCGTTTAAATAAAACTACAGGACTCAACTTGGATGATAGATGAACTTGGACATCCAAATAGTGAACACTGGCTGCATGAACCTTCTTAGATGATCCATATTACTTTTCCTTCTTTATACTCTTGGTAGGCTTTGTGGAGCTAAACTTTGACGTTGCAAGTTCAGATATACCAACCTCCGTATCAACATTATGAGTAACGCAGGCTATTATCTTCCTTTTACTGCTTGACTCAGGTGGAGCAATCAACTGTGACAAAGTTTGGTCACTATCTTCAGGAAAAAAAATAATTTTAATACAACACTTGATATTCCATAATTCTGATATGTATATAAAAATGATTGTTGGTATTAAGCTATTAGAATGATTAGTTAAATATTATTTCCATTGAATAAACCCCAGCTTTATGTAAATATGAAAACATTAAAATTAAGTAGTTTGAAAGTGTATACTCTTTATTAAAAATCATAAATAATTAGATTTGTATTTCTAAAAATTTGTAGTGCCAAATTTTCCCCCCTCGGTGTGGATATTAATTAACCAAGTTAACATACGTTATAATAATTAGAAAACTCAATGATTAGTACATAAAAGCAACATCATATGATAATTAATTCATGACAAAATACACACGCAACTGGTTCACAAATTCAGACTGGAGTTGCATCGTACCTAACGGAAAAAAACATTAGAAGGGACAATCAAGGAAGAGCTCACTTAGGAATAACTTGAACAGACAACTAAAATCACTAAATGAAGTACTAAACATGTAGGAAAATACTAAGTTGACAGTGAAGCCCTTGTAAGTAGCAGATATCACTTCTCCTTCTTAATGTTTTTCAGAGGCTTTGTGGAACTGTACTTCGGAGTTGAAATCTCATAAAGTCCAACATCATCAGGTTCAACATGGACAAGTCCAGTAATCATTTTTCTTTTTGTACTGGTATCAGGAGGGGTTATTAGTTGTGATAACTTCGGGTCTTCATCATCGTTTTCATCAACATGAATGACATTGTTTACTGTCTGCCTTGAAGCGGATGACTCCTCCTGTACTTGTAAATCCTGTTGGTGAAAATGAATCATTTCATCAATTTATAAAACAACATTAGTTTAATACATCTAAAGTAGATTACTGATTTACAGTTATCTTACTGCATTGTTTGAATAAGTAAACTGTTCGACCAAATGGTTGTCTGCACACATCTATGTGACCGAAACACTGCTTGATCTATGTTTAATGTTGTGACTTTTTATCCTCAGCTTCACTATGACAACTCTCCCAGCAAGGTTGTCTAATTCTTTAGGGAATGGAGAACGCCTGCCCTCCTGTACTAATGCAATTCTTTAACAATTGGCATAGTTAATCACTAAAATATAGAGTGAATATTGTTTTTATGATTATAACCTATACCGTTTGCATGTCCTCCTTTAGCTTGGCGGCAGATTTGCCCAACAACTCAGTTGCATGTCGGTCAAAGAAGATGATAGAGCATTTTCCAGAGTGATCGTAAACCTTGTAGTGTAGCTTATACCTACAAACAATAATGAGTGTTTAGTATATATTCATTTATATTAAAGCATGTCAGTGTCAATATTTTACGCATACTTAGGAACAGTCATAAGGACATCTTTGTCACACTTTTTGCATTTGAGGGAACCGTTTGTCTGATAATCAGGCTTCTTGTCACATGGACAAGCATCGTACACCCAACCATATAGAGTTTCAACCTTCTGTAATGTTACCCGAGTCACCACGTCACTCTCCTGTACATTTGATATTTCAAATAGTATGGTGTAAAAAAATGCACCGTGTTAAACAATAAGTAAAAATGTACTATCCATGAAAATATAAATGATCTTATAAGTTTCAAGAGGGTATATGAACATTGTCAATCTTAGCAATATCTGCAACTGATATCCTTATGCGGAATGATAGGAGAGACTCGCTAGAGTAAGTAGGATAATCTGCATTGCTGATTTGGCTAAATAACTGACTGCCTGAGGAGTCTTGACTGAGCCTGTGCAAAAACATTGTTTATGGCCAAACATATTGACATCTTTAAAAGGTATTATAACAGGAATGGATTTTCATACATATAAACGGTAAATGACAGACCTTTCCTTCATAAAGTTAGCCTCTGGGATATCTGGATTGAATGTTACTAGTGTTGCATTAAACGCATTGCTTAAATGACCGTACTCTATTAAGAAAAAGTGTATGGTTTTAATAATCAAGTGCAACTTTATTTTACGGTGACTTAGTTCATCTAACAAACTAAAACGATAAAAACCAAACCAGTATTTCTGTTGACCCTGACAAATCTTATCAGTACAATGATTGGTGGCTCCATATCTTCATGTTTTTTTCCATAGGTTTCTTCAGCACAGTTGCCCCACAATGATATGTTGATAATATTCTCACTGACATTAAGCAGTATTAAACATTAATCCGATAAATTAAACACTGAAAATAGTTAGTAATTCAAACAAATAAGTAATAATTAAGATCTTAAGGGGTATATTGCGAACACATATTTGAGATTCGTGCAACTCACCTTCGATCAGAGATGCTAAAGTTCAGCTTCTTAATAACATCATTTTCCCTTTTTTGATCATGTAACCTTCCAAACGCTTGCAAGAAACCGATAACATCTTTGTATGCATATTTGAAAAAGTAAATGTAGTTTGTCAATGTGTTTGAACGTCCAAAAGTCATAGAATTATATGTAATGAATGCGGGGTGTGTAAGCCACAAACCAATAAGCCCATCATCTCTAACATTTCCTTGTTGTATTTCTGAGATAGGCACAAGTTGATATGCTGGATCAGGTATACTGATGTCTGAATCGTCTATGTAAGTGTTCGGATGAAAAATGAACTTCCAAGGATGTGTGGTAACTCTGTATTTTTCATTATTCTCAACAACTTCAAAGTTCTGGAAATTGTATACAATTCCTTCCTTAGGTTCATCTGCAAAGCGCTCAATTGAATTCTTGTGCGTTGCACTCACTTCGACTCTAGTTAGCTATGAAGATAAACATTGTCATTAGCATCGCCATTGGCAGGTTTAAGTTTGTTAGTTGACGGATTAAAAAGAAGACATTTAGGAAAAGACAGGTATCAATAATTAAGTAATTATTATCCCCTACCTCTTCGTCAACCAAAATCATGCCAATCTTCCACACAGCATGTGGATGCACCTTTTTTTTAACTACCCATTTCCTCAACACCTTTGCATGAACAGACCATGTGTCTTTGCTGTCATCAACACTGTTGAACTTGTCGTTCTTCATCATCTGACAAATAAACGTAAGGACAGTGAGCGAGACACAAACATCTGAGTCTGAGTAATGGAAATATTATTACGACTATTAACTGCAATAGTTATGGAAAATAAATTTCATAATGATCTAAGTTAATTTAACCTTCCGATACTGAATCTACCTTCGCGTAGTATGAAGAAACTCAACACCAGAGAAAGACGTGGTTGCTAGTGGTCGGTGTCTTTGGTGCAACTCAACGCCATTAAGTAGACAGGATTTGGCGGGAATAGGTCCTGTCATTTGAATATAGTTCTACATAAATGAAATAAAATAATACTTCGCATATATTGGAACTGGGATAAGTTCAACAGCTTTTATAGGGTTTTCATGGTTCAGACGCATGCCTGCATGAGAATTTTTGATTTTCTATATATGGCAATTGCAGTTCCAATATATGACAATTGCAGATTGTAAAAGCATGCGTGTTGGAAAGTGGGATTATAATAGGATTTATATTTGATTGCTGCATGGTTTGGGAGAAACGTGCTTCATTGTGGGTGTTGGAAAGATGCATTATAAGACATCTAGTTGTCTAGATTTTCGGTAAGCATGCCATGTGGAAATCTAATAGCCAATTGTTGTGGAGCGACAAGTTTTAGGAAATCTAATAGGGAAGACGCTTGAGTTATTCGCAAAAGAAAATGTGCATAAGTGTTGGACAGAAATTGCAGACTATAATAGCTTTTTGCAGAGTCCCTCCACTGACAAAAGCATGCGTGTTGGAAACAGTAATTTATATCCTCTTCATGATGAAATATCTGAGATATTAAGAGAGATTTTCAAGCATGGGTGTTGGAAACATGCATGAGAAGAAACCACGTGGACTCTGCAAGACGCATGTAGATTGAGGAAATATCTGAGATATTAAGATGCCATGTAGATTGATGTTGGCCAATTGCTGATCGCGGACAAGTTTTAGTGATATATATTTGATGCTTGAGGATTCATTGCTTTCTTGATATGAACCACGACAATACAATGTGTATATAATTCCTTTTCAGAAACAATGTATACCTAAGTGCTCTCTTAATATATGTATAAATTAAAACCATGTGTTATATTTTTTTCATATAGGTTTATAGTTAAATGATAATATTTTAAAAATAGGATACATAACAATATATGATTGGAGAACTTGACGAAATGGATATAAAGAACTTGATCTAAGTATTTTCTAAATTAAAATTGGTATATATCATTTCGTGCATATTTATAATGATTCAAATATCAATCCCTCATCATCAATCAATCAACTTTATTGTTGATTAATTCCTAATTTCATTTTTATATTGTTTTACAATTGATTGACTAAGTAATCAAATTTGAAAATACTTTGATTATTTCTTAAATTTATATTATTTCCTAACTTTTTATTCATGTTCTACCCAAATTATGGATATCGATTTGATTTAGAGGTAGTGATTTGGAATGGCGATTAAAGACTTCAAAAGCAGTTTTTCAATCATAATTTACGGTACAAGGTAAGTATGTAAGAAGAGTTTTATCTCGACTTACGTGAATAAATACTTTTAAGGGTCCCAAACGTGATCCCAAACAAGCAAAATCATCATAGTCCCACATTATAGATGATTATTTCCTAATAGTTTCTAATTTACTTTTTCATTTATATTTGTTCATATTTGATCATATTGGATGATGATTTTATTATTTCTTCAATTTCCTAATTTCCGTTAGAGATTGAAAAGAAATTTTTTTATTTAAAAAAAAGGAAGTTTATGAGATATTATTAATTGGGATGTTAATATGTCAATAACTCATTTCAACTTTTAAAATATAACTGGACATTTAGTGACAATAATAACTTATATTCCAAATCATAATAGTAACCGTTAATTACTAAATTTTGTGTATTTAAACAAGGTTAAAGTATATGTTTTGGTCAATTAAGTTTAAGTTTGTATTAGGTTTTATTTTTGTCAATTAAGTTTATAAAATGCATTTGTAGCCTCTATGTCTTAACATTGTTACTTCCGTTTAATAAAAAATGTTGACTATGCAATTAACCATAAGTGTCAAGAGCCTAAGACCAAACATAAATAAGAGAAAAGGGGAAATTGATCTCTCTGCTAACTTTTCTATTCATTTTTTTTTCCATTTCATGTCTCAACCATTTGATTATATTTTAATGGGTGAAATTAATTTAAATATGATCCAATAATTATGATATTAAATAAAAAGAAGGATTATGGAGACACCATTCTCCCCAATTAAAGACCCCAAACCAAAAGGGAACACAAGGCGACTAGTTGTGCTCTCTGATAAAATGGACCATGTAAGTTGGAGTGGAAGCCTAAGCAGAGAGGCGAGAATGCGCGTCAATCGATCAATATATAATTGATTCATGGATTGATGTCATGAAGGAAGTAGTAACCGCAAAATATTCTTGAAAATGGAGATGTAAATTATAATGTCTAAGATTTTTTTATTATACAATTTTTATATTAAAAAATTAAGGGCAAATTACAGCTACGTCCCAAGCAAAAAGGAAAATGAAAAAATGGTCCTTTGAAATCTCAAAATGAAAAAATAGTCCAATTAACAACTCAAGGTGTAGGTTGTCGACAACTCCAGGAGCCTTCATTGACAACTTCTTGGGACCATTTTTTTATTTTGAGATTTTAAGGGATCATTTTTTTATTTTACTTCTTATTTGGGATCTAACAGTAATTTTCCCAAAAATTAAAGTTCAAACATTTTTTGTCGGCTTGTAATTGCAATGAGTTAGTATTTTCAGTTAGTTAAAACTAATCCTGTTAATTTTGAGGGACTAAAAATACACTTTATCAAATTAAGAAAATAAAACGATAAAATATAATATAAACATAAAGGAACAAACATATACATAGGCTTTAAACAACTAATCTCTGATGATATTAATAAACAATTGAGCAATTAACTCTGTAACGATAGTAACAATTTATTCCAACTTGCATGAACAATAGTTAAAACTATTGGCCGATAAAACAAAATTGTTAAAACAATTAAGGAATTAATCAAAAAAAAAAAAAGCACGCATTCGTGACGGAAACATTAATTTGGATTGAGCGAATAATCATCCTTTTAACGGAAGCATAATTATAAAGTCTGCGACAATTTAAAAAAATATATAATATAAAAGTATAAAATTAAATTGGCTAATTAATTTTGGGAATGCTTAGATGGAATTTTTACATAAAAAAAAACGATTACAACTTGCTCCTGTATATACTATAGCCACAAACCTGTTTCCCATGTTTTTCTCCATGTAAATAACTCCGCGCACTCCAGTCATTCAACAGAAAAACAAATAAATAAAGCAAAATAATAGAAAACCCCCGGAAAACATGACCCACCTCAAAAGGGGTCTTCTAAAGTTAGGAAAGGGATGTCTCTATTGATTTTTCTCTCCATTTATTTATCATTAAGTGTATATACCATTAGACTAATTTTTAATAGTTGAAATCTATCATAGTAGATTTTTATTATGATGATATTCTTTACATATTATTAAATCTCAAACATTAAAAGTTGATCTAATGGTAGATATCTTCAATGAAGAGTAAATGGAGAAGGAAATCAATAAAGGAACCCCTCCCCCCTAAAGTCTGACACTAATTTTCAATTTCAATGAAAAGAAAAAAAAAGTCATAACTGTAACTATAAGAATATATCAAAATATAATAATATTTGAAAAATATAAATATATAAAATTCTAGTTTTATGCCGAAAATATTTTTTAATGCTTTTGTCATTTCGTCTTAATATTTTTTAGGGAAAATTCCAAAAAACTATATTGAAAATAGCAAAAGGACAATTCAGTATATTGAAATTGCAAAAGGACAGATCAGGCGGTGTTAGACGGGCAGATGAATTTGGGATTTTGAAATCTCGGCCAAATGATGAAAATGCCCTTCAGCCCTCAGTCGGAATAACAACATAGGAGTTGTTAATGGCGAATCCGGAGTTGTTAATGGTGAGATCGATGTTGTTATTGGCCTTGGAACTTGTTATTTGTGAAAGAAAAAATTTGAGTTATTAATTTCGAATCCAGAGTTGTTAATTAAGAGATGGGTGTTGTTATTGGCTCTGAAATTTGTTAAGTGCGAAAGAAGAAAATGGAGTTGTTAATATCGAATTCGTAGTTGTTAATGGCGAGATCGATAGTGTTATTGGCCCTGAAATTTGTGAATTATAAAAGAAGAATTGAAGTTGTTAATAACAAATCCAGAGGTGTTAATTACGAGGATCATATTATTATTCTGAAGTGGGGATGGAGGGCTGATGGACATTTTCGTCATTTGGCCGAGATTTCAAAATGCCAGATTCCTCTGCCCGTTTGACACCTTCTGATATGTACTTCTGTAATTTCAATGTACTGAAATATCCTTTTGCTATTTTGCTATTTTCAATGTCGCTTTTTGGAATTTTCCTATTTTTTAATGCCGAAAATATTAAAAATTAGAAATGAAAAGGAGCCAGAACAGTAGGCAAAAGAGAATTCTGAGTATTGCTTTTGGATTGATTTCTTTCTTAATATTAACAGTATACGATGTATATATAATTATTTTTCCAGAAACAATATATATATATAATTGGTGAGAAGTTATTCTAAAATATTCCTTTGGAATAGCTGTACAATGGCATATGGTAAAACTTTAATATCTGCTGCTAAATCAATTCTGGGCCATTGATGTAAATATCTTGAGCTTGTGACGAGTCTTTGATATGAGAATACGAAGAGGTATTGTTGTCGAACTTTAGAGTTTAACTCTCTGAGTTTATCATTTTATGTTTATAGTCTATAAAATTGGGTCAAGTTATGGTTAAACTTATGTTGGTTGTCAATTCAATTCAACTCACGAGTTTATATGTCAAATTTACAGTTTTTATATTTCTAGTTTACAAAATTATGTTAACTATTATTGAACTCATGCTAATTTTTTTTTAGATTTCATCGTGCTTAGTAGTTTTATATATAAATTTTATAGATTTTTCTTGGTTAACTATGTTAAATTATGAATGTTTATGAATTTAATTTTAATTATTTAGATTTAAAATATATGTAAATCAAATTGCTGTTATTTTTATGTTTTAATTATTTAATTATATACTATTAATATATATTTATTGATAAAATAAACTCTTATGAGTTTATTTTATCAATATATCATATGAGTTTATGTCAATGTTATAAGTTTGTTTAACCTCATAAGTTTGACAACTTTAGTTGATATATACAATTCACATCAATGAATGAAAATATATATAAAGTAAAGCTAATATCTCTTAGCAGGACGTTGATACATACAACTCTTAGCAGGACGTTGCTGCTTCTGTGGGCAATTATTAGCATAATGACCCCACCTACCGCAGATATAGCAATTATTTGGGCGGTTTGAGTCCTTCTGTAATGGAGCACCATTACAGGTTCTACCAGGATGGTGTGGCTTTTGGCAAAACCAACACGTGCGACTTCCCGAGGATCCTTGGCTTTCATGGCCTCCAGTTTGATTTGGCCTTTTCGTAGATCCCCCGAAAGGTCCACCTTGCTCTTTCCTCCTCTGTGTTGAGCTACCACTCCCGGAACCACTGCGATTCCCAGTTGTGTTGACCAACTTGTCAGACGTTTTTCGATATATCGACACTCCTCTGCCGCTTTGCTGAATTCCGTGAAGTGTTGGGAGATCAGCCTTTCCTTGAACTCAGGTCTCAGCCCCTCTATCATCATGTCGGAATTCCACTCATCATTGTCATTCAGCTTGGCATATGACGAGTAGCGTGACAGTCGGATGTACCGGGCCAGATAGTCATCAAAACTCTCTCGGTCGTGCTGCTTAATGCTGAGGAACTCTTTCTCTTTCTCTCTCTTGACAGTCGGAGGAAAGTACTTTTTGTTAAATTTCTCTTGGAATAGTTCCCATGTGATAGGAACATTCTTCCCTTTCAGGATAAGGTCCATGCCTTTCCACCAGCGATCGGCATCCCCTTCCAGTTTGTATATGGCGAGTCGGGCCTTCACTTCATCTGGACATTGCAGCATGTCAAAGATCTTGTCCAGACAAGCCAACCAGTCTTCCGCCATCTGAGGATCGAACTTCCCTATGAACGTGGTCGGCTGCTGCTTACTAAATTTGCAAAGCCATGCTTGAATATCCACCTCAGGCTCCGGTGGTAAATTCGCTAGTGGAGGTTCCTCATGTATCTCTTTGTAATTCCCCCACATGAACTCATCCATACGGTCCTCCAAATGGTCTTGTCTCTGCTGCACACCCCAAATATCAGTTTTTATTTCGTTCATGGTCTGTTGCTGTTGCTCCAGCATCTCTAGTATTCGTTGTTGAATAGGGTCAGGCCTCGGCTCACCCTCGTTGTCACCTTGTCTACTGCGCCCTTGGCCTCGACCCCTACCTCGGCCTCTACCGCGGCCCCTACCCCCTTCCTCGGGTTGTACCATTTCTATAGTTCACTCTACACGAAATTTAAAGAAGAGTAAATTTTGGATACAACAGCAAGGGTTTTTTTTTTCATTTCATAACAATCACTGTACAAATATGTCATGCTTCGTACATCACAACTATTTACAGTAGTTAAGGGAAACTAAAGACATTACACAACTTACAAACTACTGTTCATCACATAATATCAATTCTGATACCATTATCAGAATTGATACTACTACCGTTCTGATATCGTCACTGCGTATTTGATTCTTTCATCCAGCACCCTAGTCCCCCTGATACCGTTGACTGGGCACTGATACCTCCTTCGCCTGTGCTAATTCCATTATCTTCCGATACCGCTAGTACACTCCTGATACCACTATCACAATAGCGGCTATCATTATTATATGCACTCGAACCATCGATACCATCAACTGGGCTCTGGTACTGCCTCTACATGCACTGATAATGCTACTTCCTGATACCACTGATATCATTCTGATACCACTGATACCATCCTGATACCATCTCCAAGTGTACTAGTACCACCGATACTGCAATCTGGGTACTGATATCACCTCTGAGTACCCTGATACCCCATTCTGTGATATCGTCGTTACCGTCTCGATACCGCTCCGTCATGAAACTGCTCCCCTGGTATCCTTGTCTTGATATCGTCAATGAATACTAAGTATCGACCTCTGCCTGAGACTCGCTGTCGCTTAGCTCGTCCTCTGACATCTCCTCTGGATCGTAGTCAAAATCATACGTCTCCAGTGCATCTCCGATCTCTCTGACCTCTGTAACTCCTGGGGACGCCGGCCTCGGCTTTGGACCGTATACTTACAGTCTCGGCATGATCTTCTGTGTTGTGTACCATATACCAACGTACCGCCATTTCTGAAGTATTTGATCGTCATTCCTCGGTAAGGAATAAGCTGGTTCACCGTCGTCTCGCTAAAATTATCCACGATCATGATCATTGGCTCATTCGGACCATCCATGAATATAGGCGCACTCGAACTATCCATGATGTCCTGTCGCCGTGCAAACAAAACCTTATCAGTATACAATTCTGATAATGCCAGAATCGCTTATTAGCTCTGATACCAAAAATGTCAACACCCGTTTCCATTTCGATAATCAAAGAGTAATAAAGACGGAATTCAATGGGCATACAGAAAAGTACGATTATACTGATAAAAATATTCGTTTACAACTCCATTATTGTTCGCTAACGGAAATAGAAAATACAGCGGAAACTTAATATTTACAATTTCACCAAAATATCAAGGCATAGACTAAGGTATAACCACGTTCATATCCCCGCCTCGAGACACGTGCTGCTCACTTTCCGACGTCAATGTCTTTGCCCTTTGGCCCACTGGTACCCGCTGAGGTATTTGTTTAAAAATAGGGTGAGATTCCGAATAATCCCCGTAGAGACATAATATCGTTCATAGAAAATGCGAAAAGTAAATATGTCATGCGCCAAGGTATGCACAAATTAATGAACAAAATAAACACATCATTGTCATGTATACATGAGTAGGGCCCAGCCCTACAATCTACACCGGTTGGACTTCTGCCAACTCCCAGTGTAAGTGCACCTCTGGCACTAACAGCCTCTCTCTAGGCAAATCATGTTATTAATAAAGTGCATTTACAAAACAATGACATCCACACAATCACATAACTTATGGCATAGTGTATGAAGGATAATGTCCCTACCTCAAAGCTTTATAATCCTCTTTTAAATGTGCCTCGAAGGACGTGTCGTATCCGGCCTCCAAATCGGTCCTAAAATATTAAATGTACCAGAAATAGGTCATAACCTATCCAAGTATCATTTTAGACTCTTCCATAGTGTTTATTGTGGTTATATTAGTCTATGGTGAAAATTTACAAAAATGCCCCCGGGAACCCGGCCCGATGGCACGTTTTCCCAAAATTTTGACTAAGGCTATTCTGACTTATTTTCGCCCAAGGAATCCATTTCCGGCCTCGAAATCGCCAAATTCACGGTCAAAATACGAAAATACCCTTGACAGCCCCTATTTAGTGATTTCAGTGGCATTTTCGTAATTATGCTTTTTCGGCCTCTACCGAAAAAATGCCCAACTGTAACCCCACCTATTTTTGCCCACTGAGTCCAATGGAACCATTTATTTCATGAAAATCCAACTCCTACTACCAGATCTTGTCTTGGCCGAAATATTGAAGGAAAAATAGAAAAATGGGGTTTTGTGTTTTAGCTTCCAAAACTTATACTTTTCCACTTCTAATCCTTGATTAACTCACTTAAACACTTCTTAATCATGATTTAAAGAAATTTGGGCAGCATAACCCCTTAGGATTAGCACTTTCCAAATTTACAAACTCAACAAAATAACCAAATCCAACCATAATCATCAACAATAACCACATACTAGCATAATTTTAGGATTTGTGAAGTTACCTTCTTGAGTTCTTTTCCTTTCTCTAGAGGTCCTCCTCTCTCTTTCTCTTTGAGCTCAAGATTTGCTTGCTAAACATAGTGTTTCATGGAGAAGAAGAGATTAGAGAGGAGATTATACAAATTGGAAGCCTTAAAACTTGGATTCACAAGGTCTTACCTTAAGATTTCTCCTCCTTCTCTCTAGATTCTCCCAAGCTCTCCCTCTCTCTCTATCTTTGTTGCAAGTGATGAAAATGAAGGTAAGAGAAAGATGAAGCCTTGCTTCATAAATATCTCACCTAATTTCTCTTAATTATTTCATCTTAACCCTTGATCTCATCAATGGTTGAGATTGCAACACCTTTTATGTACTTGGCCTTATCCACTTTCAACTTGTGCTTATCTACTCCAAACTTGTGTCATAAGTCTCATTGTAATTGAACCAATTCCCTTCAATTAACAATTGGGTTTTCTACAATTATCTCATTCCTTTGGTCAACATAATATATTTTATTGCAATTTAAACATGTGCTCCAACTTTAGCCATTATAATTTAATCTCTTGGCTTTAGATGATGCCACTTGGCATATTTACCTTCCAAGTAAATATTTCCCTTCTACTAAATATCCACCAATAAAAGAAAAATATGGGCTTTTACTTTATTCCACAAATCTCAATTTATTCCACCAAGAATATTCAATTCTTGAATTTATTTGCCCATTTCCTTATGAATATGAATATTTCAAAATTCACAAGATCTAATTTCCATGAATATTCACCATTCTATTGAATTACTCAAATAATTACAATATATTTTTGGTGAATATAAAATTTGGGATGTTACAAAATTATACTTAAATACCATTTGAATTGACAAAACCACCCAAGTTCTATTAAGAAAGGGAAATGACGGAGAGGTGATTGGAGAGGAATCTAAGTTTTTAATGTGTTGGTGATTTTACAATAATGTTCCTCATATTTTAATTAAAGAAAAAAGAAAAAAATACACCCTCGCTTGAGCATCAATGTCTCCCTGCCTTCAGAGCTCTAATGCCAGTGGCGAGGGGGGGGGTTTAACTTTTTTTTTTAAAAAAAAACGTGGAGCTAAGGTGGTGAAGGCCAGGTTGGATTTGAACCCACCACACCTTGGTTCCAAAAAACTTGATGGCTATTATATACATAACAATATAGGTGTGTGTGTGTAATACAAATAAGAAAATACTACCTCCGGCCTTAAATATAGGACAAAGAACCTATCGAATGTTGGAAGTATAGTGAAAATCTTAGAGGTGTTCTGAGGACTAAACATAGGTCAAGAGGTTGAGACCAAACCGATATTTCTCCAACTTTTAACTTTTAATAAAAGTGTTTTTAATTGTGATAATTCAATTTTTAATATCACCCAATTTACCTATTGGGTGAAACCATTGACACTAACAAAAACAATTTTATGTTTATTTTATGGGCTAAGGTAATAAAATAACCTTTAACTTTCATCAAAAGTGCAACAATAACTATAAACAATTTTTAGAGCAAAAATTACCATAAACATTCGAAAGTGAGGCAAAATTGTTAAACCTAACTAACATCCATTTATTACAATATGAAAGTACTGAAATACCCCACTTAATTAAAAAAATGTGGCTGATATGCAATCTGGAGATTTTTCTTCTCTCTTCCTCTAACAATTGCTTTTACCTTCTCTCTCTCTCTCTCTCTCTCTCTCATATTCTCCACTCTTCATCTTCATCGCCACACCACCACTACCACCTACAATTCCAAAAACTCATGATCAACAATCCATACTAGAAAAGTAAAAAACTAGAAAAAAAAGTAAAAAAGTGTTTGTTATAATCATTATACTTCTATCATCAACAATCCAAACTCTACTTATTAGTACCATTACCAAGAAAAGTTTAGAATCTATATTATAAATTTCAAGAAAAAAATTACACCAGGTTCATAGAAATAATTTAAAATGAAAATGAAAAAAAGGCACACAACTAGAATAGGGCTTTCAGGGGGATAAGGGGTTTACCTTATCATCGACACTAGGAAGTTGGGGATGGGGGCTTTTTGTAGAGGACTATGTGAATAGGGGAGAAAATTCTGGTGAATTGCAGGACACTAATGTTTTTAGTTTTTTTTTCAGTTTTTACTTCTCTAGTATGGATTGTTGATGATGATTTTTTGGAATTGTAGATGGTGGTGGTGTGTGATGATGAAGATGAAGAGTGGAGAATATGAGAGGGAGAGAGGGAGGGAGGGAGGGAGGGAGGGAGGTGAAAAATCACTAGATTGCACAACAACCACAATTTTTTATTAAGTGGGGTTATTTCAATACTCTCATATTGTAATAGATGGAAGTTAGTTAGGTTTAACAGTTTTACCTCAATTTTGAAAGTTTATTATTACTTTTACTCTAAAAATGGTATATAATTACTATTTCACTTTTGATAAAAAGTTAACAGTTATTCTAGCACCTTAACCCTTATTTTATTGTGCTATTTTACTGTTATATGTGCAAAAATTGTGTTATACGCCTCCTTTTTTAATATAAGTCATATTTACCTCATTTGATTAGAGTAAGAAATTTAGTTAAGTTAGTTACTATGACATGTATTTCCTAAAACACTCTGGTCATATTCCTTAATTCTTTTCTTTCCTCTCCTCTTTGATTATTGTTGACAGAGCATCAATAGGGTAAATTAAGAAAACATGGATAAATATAAAAACTATGCTTTATATTTAGAACCATGATCAACTTCCTAAATATATGTTATATTATGGAATGGAGGGAGTATAAATGATGGCAAAAAGAATTGCTATATAAATGGCCAAGATTGTGGCTGCACATAGTGCTATTGAAATTTAATTTATTAAAGATGTATTGATTGTAGAATGCCCCTTGTTCGAACTTACGTTTTGAGGAGTAAAAGCATAACACTATCACCATCAACCCATGGGTTTGGTAAGCTTAAAGACGTATTGATAGCTATATGTTTATAATTAAATTATTCATGTTTTAAATTTTGAACAATATTTATTGACTCAAAATTAATGTAAAAAATACCTTTTTCCAAAAAGATACTCTATCCAGTCCTTCATATAAGACATATTTGGATAGTTGATCTTGGTCCTAAATATAAGGTATAGTTTCATATTTGTCCGTGTTTTCCTAGTTTACCTTTGTTGATACTCCCTCAACAATAATCAATGAGGAGATGAAATGAGGGAATTAAGGAAGGTGACTCGAGTGTTTTAGAAAATACATGTCATATTAACTAACTTAACCAACTTCGTTAATCTAATCAAATTAGGTAAATATGACTTATATTAAAGATTGGAGGAGTATCTTTTTTTCCATCCATCGTCAGTCTACAATTGTTGTTTTTTTGCCATCAAGGCTACACTTTTAGTTAAATAGTTAAAAAGCAAAAAGGAAGTGACTATAAAGGAAAAGAATTTAGGGAATTACTCTGATGTCCCAATGAAGGGACTTAATTATCAAGAATTCCTAATGACAAGTGAGATGTTGTCATTTCTTACTCTAGAACTTGTCGTTGCAAGCTTCTTAATTGTCATTGAGATTTCTTTGTAATCAATTCCGTTTTTTGGAAGCTCATAATAATTCTCCAAAAAAAAATTATAGGTGTCCAAACATTGGGATCACTTGGATAGTTGGACTAGTTGGATTTAACTAGGGACTGAGTCAAATCTCAATAGATGGATTAGGGAGAATGACACATGAGGATTATAGAAGAAAAGTAATTATTTTAAAAGCCCATGAATTTTTGAACTTACATAGAAGGATTAAACTTGTAATATATATATATATATATATGTCCTAACTTAATTACAAATTGCGGAAGATGATTTGCAAATCACAAAATTTCAATTATAGTTCTTGGATGTTTGGATTCAAATGAGTTATAAATTGTAGATTGTAAATGTTGGCGTCAACATCTCACATCATTCTAATTGTTAGAGGCAGCACCTGGTGAAGCACAATAAACAAATAATTCAAATCACATCCAAGGACGTTGTCCTTAAAAGATATTCCTGCAGAAAAGCAAGGTCACAGAACTGTAGAAAGATATAAGTGTAAATTAGAAGAAGGGAGAGAGGAGAGGAACTCAGGGACCTTAGTGTGTCCTAACCATGTACCAAACATTGCCTTTTATAGGCAGAAACATGTGACCATTGGGGATTATAATGACTATTAACAACAATTTAATGACAATTAAAATGACAGTTACAAAACAAATGTTAATGACAATTTAATGTAATAAATCCTCTTAGATGTCATTAAAACCGGTCAATTAAAACTCCAACGGTCATCTCCAATGGTCAGTTTAAAGACTACTCTTATAAGCCTTTTACTAACTCAAGCTCATATTTAATTGTATACTAGGATGTTCCCAATCTTAAATTATATGAGACTTCTTCCTTTGACATACTCATACACAATAATCACAACAATCCCCCACATGTGTCAAAGGAAGCTCATAGCCTCATTAGTTAAGTTACATATATGGATATAACCATTGTATCTGGTGGTCCTTTGAACTTAAAACCAGACCTAGATTGATAACACTTAGGGTGTGTTTGGTTTGAGGGGAGGGGAGGGGTGGGAGGGAATAGAAGGGTGGATAAATTACCTTTTTAGGTTGAAAGAATTTAAATTATAAGCGAGAATTCAAAATTTAAAAAGAATAAGAAAGTAAATTTTGGGCGTGAATCCAAAATTTAAAAAAATGAGAGGGTAAATTTTGGGTTTCTTTTGTCCAAAATTATAATTTCCACACCCTTCCCTCCCCTCTCTCCCCAACCCTCCCCTCAAACGAAACACACCCTTAGTACACAAAGATGTTGGTGGTCCTATAAACTTAAAACTGCTCATCTCTTGGGCGTATACTAGAGGCATTAAGAGTCAGATTATACCCCCGCATTTTTCACCGTTAGCACATTTTTGTACATTAAAATAGCCATGCGTGTGTCCTGGTATTTAACGAATGCTCTAGAGATTTTGCCATAATCTCATAGGAGCGGCCCCACTCCTCATTCGTATAGGTGATTTTATGAAATGTACCTATAATGAGCACATCATCCTGTAGGATTATGAAATCATTAAGAGCTTTTGCTCAGCCTCACCAAAATGCATTCTAGCACTTTCTCTTACCATAGCAATGGACTGGTCATTTATTTTAGTGCTAATAGAACTAACGAACAACTTGTTCTTACCCATTGAACCTCCTTCATGGGATTACTAATAATAAAGGTTGGGTTGCCATCGCTTTTAATTTCGTATTGGCTTTAGTCCCATTCCCCTAAGCTAATTTAATTCTTCCTGAGCTTTGTTAAGAAATCCACAAGTCAACTCTTTGATCTCACAAAGTCGATTGAGATAACTTCACAATTTTTAAGCATGCTTGTTCACAATAATCACATAGTGCATGAAAGAAAGAATTACTACTTGGACACCTTTCCTGAGGGGTATTCAATTGTTCCTCCACACTCGGGCAGGTTTAAGATCAACAGCTAACAGGTCCTATAATCAGATTTTACGATTAGTGTGTCATTACTTAGTCCAACACATTTGGCATAATGTAAACTAAGTTATCCTTGACCTATTCTCATGTTTATCATTTGTTTTGAACTTGCTGGTTATCATTTGAGTCACTTGGGTGGCCATTGGAAGGCCAAATATATGCCTATGAGGTTGGTAAAGGCTAGAACAATCAACACTATTCAGAAACATATAGAGTGTTGAAATAGGGGCTTAGGTGTGGCCAAGAAATCCTTTGGCCATGGTCAAGAGAGGTCAGAAATATTTGGGCCGTGGCCAAGAAATCCTCTGTTTCTTGGCTCAACTTCCAAAATTCATAATTTAATATACAAACATCCAAATGGGGTAGTTAAAAGTTCTATGGAAAGCTCTTTAAGTTCTCTACGTAAGAAAAATATGAACCACTACCATCTACAACCACAAAATTACAGAATTCTATGAATTCCCATACTGTTGCAGAATCCATTCTAATTGCAGCCTTAAACTTTGACAATTAATATCTGCCAATGTAAAGATCCAAAATTGAGCATATTATATATCAAATTAAAGCTTATAATGTCTACTATTATTTTGAAAATTTTTGTGGTCATTGGATATGATTTGATCATTCAAAAAATCATCACAAGCAGACTGCCTCTAGAAAAACGAAATCTGGCAGCACTACTATTTGAACTTCAGTTTTTGGGTTTTCAATCCAACCCTTCTAAAATCATGTTCACAACCCATTCCCACACAAAATCATGTTTAGAATCCATTTCTAACCTCAAAAACACTAAAATCACAAAGATTCGACCTCTACACCTACTAACCGAACAGACCCAATTTTGCCAAAATCACCAAAACAGAATTTTAACCACCAACTTGGTCCAATATCACCATAAATCACCATCAAATAATAAATACATGATTAAACCATGATTAAACATAAAAAATACCCCCTGGACGAAATTTAAACAGTACCTTACCCTTATGAAAACTCATCCAAATAACAAACCAATCGGTTCAAAAGGAAGCCTACGCTTACCTCTATGCGTTTCAGTAATCGAATCAGAAATTCGATGGTACTCTAGCCTATTAGATGGAACTAAACCCCTCTAAATGAAAATCCAAAACTATAGAAATGAAGCTTGGGATAAGCAGAAGATGGTTTGCAAAGGGTACTTTGAAAGAAAACGCCGATCTGGAAGTGTTTTGGCGGATTAAACTCAAGAATAACCTATTCACCTTCTATCTCTCCTCTAACATTTTTCCATGAATTTCCTAATTTTCCCCTTATTTTTTTTGAGCTTGGACGAAATTTATTACCCCTTAAAGGGTCTTCAAATTATTCGCCACATGTCAAATCCTCGTGGTGCCACTTATCCAGTGATCAGTGACACATGTTACTTACTTTAATAAAGTAGGTCCTGCCTCTTTTCTAGGGCCTTTAGCTGTCAAAGAGTCAAGAAAAGTAGAGGCCTGACAATTTCCCTAAACTCTAATTTTGGTGTTAGGAAAGTCAAGTACGCGACCGGGTCTGGCACCGGTAGATTCCCCTGACTATTGTGCTATATGTCACATCTAGAGAGTGCGAACACAAAGTTACTTTAGGTCTCTCATGATGAAGGGACAAGTGTCACCTTCTTGTGGTGCCAACTCAAAAGTAGAAATAGTGAGTGTAATCATTATGGACACATGTCACTTCCTTATGGTGCTAACAATAAAGTGGTGTCATGATTGCTTACTTTATTAAAGCTACTTTAATAAAATTACTTTATCAGTGTCTACTCAGGTTTCACTTGGGACTTACTCAGAATTGCTTCATGTATACCGAGGGCCGCTAAATGATGTCAGGTCAGAGTATATATGTGTGGGCCCAACATGGCACCACTCACCGGTGTCTACTATAAAAACGCAGGGTATTCATGCCTACCCTAAAAATGCCATATGCACTTACATACCGGCATACTTTACTCAATTAACTTATCCCATACCTCGTGATATAGTTAGGTGGCATCTTCCTACCAACCAAATGGCAGTATATATGTGTCCTATGCCCATCTGCACTGACACTTTAATCATACTACCACAAACACTGAGCCCTCTGCTTGGTAGGGCCAAATCACATATTCCCCAAGAGTCTTTCTATCTCTCATCATTCTTGGGACTCTTCCAAACTGGGCTTAGTCTTCTGCCTGATATAGGCTTATCCTCAAGTCTCTAGGCCCAACATTCAGGATATTACATTATACATCACTAGCACATCACTCCAGTGATCCATCTAGTGCTCTGTATAGTTTTCAAATTGTTATGAGAAGATTACTTGAGTGATCACTAGAGTGATGCTTTCTTGAAAAATAGAGCATCACTTCAAAATTTATAAAAATCATTAGAAGGATTGTGTAACTTGTTCTTCTTGCTTCTAATCACTCTAACTCTTTATTATATTAGTGCTTAAGTGTTTTCCAAGTGATCAAACAGGGATTAACACATAAATTAGAAGCATCACTTTTGTCTCAAACACATTAAATGAGAAGGACATTCAAATGACATACATTCTCTCTAATCTAACGGCTAATTCCTTAGACATAAAGAATGTTCAGAGACTCCAACGGCTATAATAATGACCAAGGACACTCCAATTGATATATTTAATAAGGCAATGATCCTTAATTAACTCTACCTATAAATACCCAAAGCATTAAAGAGAACCAATAAACTTTTGCAAAAAACTTATTGTTACATTCATTGAAAGTCTTAAGCTTTTAAATTTGAGTATGTACTTCAGTGATCATATATCTACTCTTGTGAGAGACATTTATTGATTCATTTATTATCTGAGAGACTCAAGATTATAGGATCTTGAGTGGGCATTAATAGTAAAGTGTAAGGGGGAGTGAATTTTCTTTGAAAAATAACTAGCTTGTACTAAGGCACCAAAAGCACAGTGAATCTTGGAGAATAGTGGAAATCGAAGAAGGCTTCTAAGGATTGGACGTAGGTCAAGTGGTTTGGATTGAACTAGTATATATCTCGTGTGTTTATCTTTGGTGACATCTCTTCAACTCTATTCTATCTCTTAAAATTTGAATTTTTGATTATCACCCAATTCATCCCCCCTCCTTGGGTCAAAGTCTTGCTCTAACATATTTGTCCCATTTAACTCGAGGAGTAATGAACTCACGCGCAGACCTACTTATGGTAACTTTTGGTAATTGTGGTACTTGAGGTAACTATATTTCTTCTTGGAGTACAGTTACTAGGTGTTCGCGGTCTTGTGAACTCAGAGATTTTATTATGTTCAACTCTAGAAATTTATAAAGAACTGCCTCGTGTGACTCTGATATACAATTATATATATATATATATATATTGCAATTATGAAAACATGGTATGATATAAATGTGATAATTGTTTATGATTATGGAAATGAGAATATGATATTAATATACCATGACCTATTGATGACACATGTATTATGTGTTTTGAGATATTTATGTAATTAAAGATAATTATTCATAAGGATAGGAGATAGAAGAAGTTTTAGTATTGTTTTGTCTCGTAGTAAATCACCATACGGTATACTATGGTTGCCTTTTATTATTCCTAAGAAGTAAGTTGGGACTATGGCACCTTATGGAATAAAATGTAAGGGGATCCATAGTCCTCTATGTGCTCTACAGTACTCTAGCCGGTTTGTATCACACACTGAAGAGCAGGTAAGAGTTCTAAGTCATGAGGGAGACTTAGCCATGGATTCAAGCTAGCAGATTGGAGGAGATAAGATAGGAATTGAATAAGTTAATAAATGAATATGTAGTCATGTTAAATCTTGGATGTTGTATTGTTGTTCCTTTATATTCATTGCATTCACTTATTGCAAACTATATACATGGAACCTACGAGCACATAGTGATTATATTCTAGGACGGGATTTAGTTACTGAGATGTCGATTTCACCCTTTCCATAATTAACTTTTTTTAGGGCAACTACTTTAGGAAAGGCATTGGGTATGTAAATTATGTCTCCTAGTTTATGTGATTCATATTTAATGTATCTACCATTAGGATTCATTCTTATACTTGTAGGATATTATAATCTTATTTTTGTGTTGAGTTTATGCATTCTGTCACACTCACCATGGTGAGTAGTGCATTCATTGAGGCGAGTGCCCTTCTTTTCGAATGATTTATTTGCCATGGTTTAGACTGATGGGTTTAATTTAGGAGATTTGACACTTATTTTGTTGGTGTTTAATTTGATTGGATTGAGGGTCTAGGGCCTAAATCAAAGCTTCTAGACATCATACTTTTGTGAGGCTTGAGGCCCAAAGCTGAGCTCCCTATCTCTATTAAAAATGTTATAGGGGCATGTGTACACTTTCAATGCACGTATATATGAAACATTTTAATTAACCATGATAGACCTTTATGAGTGTGTTCCTTTTCTATCATGGTTAATGATTAATTAGTAATGTTACAATCTTTATAACCTTAATAGACTTACTGTGAGTCGTTTTCTCTTCTATTGAGGTTATCTCCTAATTTTTTTTTAAAAATCTACACTAAGTACATAGTTTTCAAGGAGAGTGTTATATTGTGAAGGGTCAAGTTGTGAATATGGAATCTACAAATTATTGGCAAAATGTGTACAGGAACCAAGCCAATGCCCATTAATGTCAAAAAAAAAAAAGTGTGAAAAGAAAGAAATGAAAAGAAAAGAAAAAGAACGTTGACATTCTAAATACCATTTGCAAATCAAAGAAAGCTTAATAGGAAGAAAGCAAGTTAGTTTGAGTTTGGAGGAGTGTTAAAAGAGCCCTTAAGAAAAGAAGAGAAAAAGGAAAAATAGGAAAGTTATTTTTGATTTGGAGATCATATGAGGTAAATTGTAAGTGGAGAATGATGAAGAAGAGGTTAGTGAAGTTATAGAGTTGAAAATTTGTATGAGTTGGAGTATTATTTGTTACTAAGATAAAATTTGAAGAAGTATCTTTTGATTCTATAAACACACTCACACTCAAAGAATTCTTGAAAGGCTTGCTAGATTATGAGGCATTCAACTTAGCATAATCTCTTAATTTCTTATTTTTATTATCCTTAGAGCAATGAATTAGGACATGAACATTTCTGCAATCTGGACAAGCAATTGATGAATTCATGTTAAATTTGTGATTTTGCTTGGGGGCTGAAGTTTGGGGGAGTGTTAATCTCAAGAAATTCATATATGTCATCATAGTTTTCTTATACATTTCCTAGTTTTAAACTCTGTAACACTCTGAATTCTGAACCTCATTTAAACTATTATTAAATGACCTACCATGGCAATAAAGAATTAAAACCCAAACAATAAAGTTTACCAAGGTAGGAAGTTTAAAAGTCAGTTAGAAAATATTTATCAAACCAATGGACCTTACTATGGTAGATAAGAAAATTGGCTGAATATAGAAGGCATGCCATGGTTATTTAGAAAACAATTATTGTCTTTAAATCTTTTAACACACTATCATTGTAGAAAAGAATATTCCATGATAAAAATAGTTTTGAACAAAAATTTGAGAAACTAATCAAAACAATTTAATAAACCATTTATAAACATAGTGGAAGTAGGTACTAAGTGTTAGATCTCATGTTTTGATGATAACAAAAGAATGGTTTAAAAAGGAAATGATTAATAAACAAGTTTGAACAAAGTAATGACAGGAACAAGCATCACTTGAAGTAAGCATTGGAGTAATAAAGAAAGACTAAGAGAAAATGCTGACGAACTTGATCAGAAGCAAGTTTTCTAAGGTATTACTCGAGGAGCTACTCGAGTAATGAGACAAAACTTGAAGTAACCAGAGACAACTTCCAGTAAACTGCCAATGTTACTCGAGTAAGTACTCGAGTGATAGTGTAAGTATTTTCAAGGTGCTCTCGGCCTGCCAATGTTACTCGAGGAGCTACTCGAGTAACCAGGTAAAAAACTTGGAGTTGCTCTCGGCCTGCCAATGTTACTCGAGGAGCTACTCGAGTAACCATGTGAAAAACTTCCAGTTGCTTTCAGGTTGCCAAAGATACTCGAGTAGCTACTCAAGTAATTCTGTTTCTGAAAATATGGAGCTCTCGGCATTTAGTACTACTGCTAATGTTACTCGAGGAGCTACTCGAGTAACACACTAAGGTAAGTTAAAACTTGAAGGTGGTACCCGATTAACTTGATATAATCTTATCTCATTTTCCTCGAGTACTTACTCTAGTATGCAAGTATCTAATGTTCTATTTTAAGTGGATTCCTCGAGTAAGTACCCGAGTATGCAGAAATACTTTCAAGAAAAACTTCAAGTCATTACCCGGGTAAGGCATGCACAAAAATCTCATTTACTCCAGTTGGTACCGGAGTAACCTATGCAAAATGAGTGCATTACTCGAGTCCATACCCGAGTAATGAGGTAAGTGCTCTCGGCCTTGAAATCCTGCCAATATTACTGGAGTAGAGCATCGAGTAACCACAAGTATATTTGAAGAGTTACTGGAGTTGGTACCCGAGTAACTCATAAAGTTATGAGTGCATTACTCGAGTAGGTACCTGAGTAAACAGATATTTCCAAAGGTTTGAAAATTGGTTATCCCATGCACTACCCGAGTAATCTTGTATTTATTCATTGACTTGCAGTTGATCAAAGATTTCCCGATGATACTCGAGTAAGTACTCGAGTAATCTTCAAGTAATACTCGAGTAGTTACTCGAGTAAGCTTACCCAGAAATTTAGAAATCATTCAAACGTTCATTAAATTGTTTCCTATATGATTAATCCTTCATTGTATTAGTATTTCTAGCATATTTACAGATAAACAATGAAGGAATCATGTCAAGAAAGGGAAGTCAAATCAAACGTTCAAATGCCAACCATCGCCAACGGATATTTTTCAAAAACTTGAAAAGTCAATAGTGGCTGCGTACTCTCCAACGGACGAAAGAAAATGTTCCAACGGTCATCACCAACATATCTATATATATGGGAACATCCAAACAGAGAAAGATAATCAAGAACATACACAAACGAATTATCAAGTTCATTGCTCTATCTTACCATTGAAATTATATTTCTATGCTTCAGTGATTCTTATTCACTCTGTAAGAGAGATATTTCATTCAAACTCAATATTTGTTATTGAGATAACTTAAGGTTGTGGAACCTTGAGTTGGGATTGGATTACAACTTGTAAGGGGGAGCGAGTGTCCCGGTGAAGGAACTTGCTTGTACTGAGGTGCCAAGAACCCACTAAATCTTGGAAGTTATAGTGAAAATCTCAGAGAAGCTCTGAGGACTGGACGTAGGTCAAAGTGGTTATGACCAAACCAGTATAACTCCTGGTGTACACTTCGGTGATATTTCTCCTTACTCATTACTGTTTTAATTCCACTGTTAAAGTTTTATAATTCCGACGGAATTTTAGTATCACCCAATTCACCCCCCTCTTGGGTGAAACGCTTGTTCTAACATTTGGTATCAGAGCGTAGGTCTTCTTGTTAAGGTTTAACAGCCTAAGAAGGATCCAATGGCAAGCATGGGTGAAGGAATTCTTCCCGACGGAGCGTCCATCACTAGACCTCCTGGATTCAATGGAGAACACTTCTCTTTCTGGAAAGCTAAGTTCAAAGTGTTTGTGATGGCTACTGAATATGGGCTATGGGATGTAATTGAGAGTGGAAACTATCAACCTACAAAGACCGTAGATTCTCAGAAAATTCCAAAGATGCCAGTGGAATATGATGAGAATGACAAGAAACTTATCGCTCTCAACAGCAAAGCAATTCTGATGTTACAAAGCACCTTAAGTCAAAGTGAATATTTCAGAATTTGCACACTTCCGATAGCAAAACAAATGTGGGAAGCTTTGGAAATAGCTCATGAAGGAACTTCGGGAATAAAGGAGAATTGAATCAACACTTTGGTCACCGAATTTGATCTACTTTGAATGAAATCAGGTGAGTCGATTTCTGAATTCGAACTTAGATATACTCATCTTGTTAACCAACTTGCAGCTCTTGGGAAAGTCTATGATCAGCACACCCAAGTATGAAAGATTTTGAATATTCTTTCTAAAGAGTGGGAAGCAAAAGTTACTGCAATAGAAGAAGCAAAAGGAGAATCAATGAGATCAGTTACTTCTCTATTTGGAAGTCTTTCTAAATATGAAAGCAAACATAAGTTCAAACGAGAACTAAATGACATTGGCGACAAGAAAAAGAAAGGTCTAGCACTAAAAGCAAAAGAAGAGAATCAAGATGAGGATGAGGAGATTGACGATGATGAAATGGGACTAATCATAAAACGATTCAGAAAGTTCTACAAGAAAGGTCAAGGATTCAAACATTTTCAGAAAGGAGGAAATAACAGCAAAGATCATATCATTTGCTATGAATGTGGGAAACCAGGACATATCAAGTCAGAATGTCCAGACCTGAACCAAAAGAGCAAAGAAAAGAGAAAAGGCAAATTCTTCAACAAAAAGAAGGCCTTCGTATCTGCTATATGGGGCGACAGCTCCTCAGACGAAGAAAGTGATGAGGAAGAAGTAGCTAATATATGTCTTGTTGCTCAAGAAGAAACAGAAGAAGAGGTAAATGATTCTGAACCTACCTATGATGAATTACTTTCCGAATATAATGCTTTACATTCTGAATTCATCAAAGTAGTTAAAGAATTGATTGTTGTTAAAAAGAAAAACAAAGTTCTTGAAACTGAACTTAAGGGAAAGGATTGTGAAAATTGTTTATCTTTGAAAAAGAAAAACATTGATCTCACAAAAACTCTTGAAAAATTTACACAAGGAAGTGAGATGCTAAATGTTATTTTAAAAGCTCAACGATTTGTAAACGATCGATCTGGAATTAGATATGATCCAAAATCAGATAAAAGAAAAGGAAGAAAGAAAGGAGGAGGTAAGTCATATTTGAATTATTTCCAACATTCTGTGCATATATCAAATCCTTTTGCATTTTGTAACTACTGTAATAGAAAATGACATTATACCTCTTCATGCATTCATAAGAAGAAAGGAACAATAGGAACCTATAAATGGGTACCTAAAGGTTCATATATTCAGAAAATTATTTGTACTAACCCAAAAGGACCCAAAAAGATGTGGGTACCTAAGACTTAGTCATTTGATTGCAGGTATGTCTCAAAGCATCCAAAAATAGCAAGTGGTACATAGATAGTGGATGCTCTAGACATATGACCGGAGATTTTGAAAGTTTTACCACATTACAACCTAAGGAAGGTGGAAAGGTAAAATTTAGAGGAAATCAATCCGGAAGGATAGCAGGAATTGGTGAAATAAAAAATGACAAAGGAATACAAGTCAAAGATGTATATTATGTTGAAGGCTTGTGTCACAATTTGCTGAGCGTAAGTCAAAGTGCAGATAAAAACAACTGGGTAATATTTGACTCAGAAGAATGTTGAATCATCAACAAGAATGACTTACAGCTTGATAAGAAGAATATCAAGGATAAGCTCAGAGCAAAAAGGGAAGGTAACTGTTACACTCTAGATATTAGCAGAAATGAATCTGAAAATTGTTTTTTCAGTAATGCCGATGAAAGTTGGCTATGGCATAAGAGATTGGCTCATGTCAATATGCATCAACTAGGCAAACTACTTAAAAAGGATCTAGTCCTTGGATTACCCAAAGTTAATTTAAAAAATGATTTGATTTGTGATGCGTGTCAAAAGGGTAAACAAACTAAATCATCTTTCAAATTGAAAAATGAAATTTCAACAAATAGACCACTTCAATTATTACATATGGATTTGGTTGGTCCAGCAAGAGTAAAAAGTCTTGGTGGCAACTTATATTCATTAGTCATTGTTGATGATTTCTCTAGATTTACATGGGTTATCTTTCTATCATCAAAGGATGAGACCTTTGAAGAATTTATTGTGTTTACCAAGAAAGTGCAAAATAAGAAAGGTATATCCATTGCAGGTATTAGGACTGATCATGATGGAGAATTTGAAAATCAAGCCTTTGAAGAGTATTGTGATACTAATGGCATTGATCACAATTTCTCTGCTCCAAGGACACCTCAACAAAATGGAGTTGTGGAACGCAAAAATAGAGTGCTCACTGAAATGGCTAGAGCAATGTTGAATGAAAAGAATGTATCTCAGGTGTTTTGGGCTGATGCTATGAGTACAGCATGCTATGTTTCAAATAGAGCTTATATCAGAACAAAACTTGGAAAGACACCATACGAGTTGTACAAAGGAAGAAAGCCAAATATTGCTCATCTACACATCTTCAGTTGTAAGTGTTTCATTCATAATAATGGTAAAGATAACTTAGGAAAATTTGATTCTAAAACTGATGAAGGAATTTTCCTAGGATATTCTAACCGAAGTAAAGCATATAGAATTTTCAATAAAAGAACTTGTGTTGTTGAAGAATCAATTCATGTTGTATTTGATGAATATGAATCCTCTGACAAAACCATTGATGAAGAACAGGAAGTTGTCTTAAATCAAGAGAATAATCAATCTATTTCTAAGTCTCTTATTCTAGAAGTTGATGAAACTAAGGAAGAAGAGCAATCCCTAGGTCAACCTAGAGCTTGGAAATACAATAGAAGTCATCCCTTAGATCAAGTCATAGGAGATGTGAATGAAGGGATCAAAACCAGAAATAGAATTTTTAATGAAGTAAGTTTCTCTGCATTCATTTATGAGATTGAACTTTCTAACATTGATGAAGCCCTATCAGACAATGATTGGGTTATAGCAATGCAAGAAGAACTAAATCAATTTGAGAGAAATCAAGTTTGGGATTTGGTACCCCGACCCAAGGATCATCCGATCATTGGTACTAAATGGGTATTCAAAAACAAACTCGATGAATCTGCAATTATTGTCAGAAACAAGGCAAGATTGGTGGCCAAAGGCTATAATCAGGAAGAAGGGATTGATTATAAGGAAACGTATGCTCCAGTGGCTAGATTGGAAGCTATACATGTACTTTTAGCCTTTGCATGCATCAAAGGATTCAAACTCTATCAAATGGATGTTAAGAGTGTTTTTCTAAATGGTTACATCATGGAAGAAGTGTATGTAGAACAACCTCCAGGTTTTGAGGATGTTACTAAACCTGACCATGTTTTCAAACTCAAAAAGGCTTTATATGGTTTAAAACAAGCTCCTAGAGCCTGGTATGAAAGGCTCAGTAAGTTTCTTATTGATCAAGGTTTTGTACGGGGAAAAGTTGATACAACACTCTTTATAAAACGAAACACAATGATATTTTAATTGTTCAAATATATGTTGATGACATTGTTTTCGGTGCTACTAATGAATCTCTGTGTAAGGAATTTTCTGAGATAATGCAGGGAGAGTTTGAGATGTCAATGATGAGAGAATTGAATTTCTTTCTTGGTTTGCAAATCAAACAAAGAAAGAATGGAATCTTCATTTCTCAAACAAAGTATTTGAAAGAGCTATTGAAGAAGTATGGAATAGATGAAGCAAATGGCACGGACACACCTATGAGCTCAACTACGTTACTTGATGCTGATGTCAAAGGAAAAGACTACAACATCACGAAATATAGAGGGATGATTGGATCATTACTCTATCTCACAGCAAGTAGACCAGACATCCAATTTAGTGTTGGGATATGTGCAAGATATCAATCGGCACCAAAGGAATCACATGCTGAAACCTTCAAACGAATCTTTAGATACCTTGCTGACACACCCAAACTGGGTTTGTGGTATCCGAAAGGAAGAAGTGAATACCTTGTTGCATACTCAGATTCAGATCATGGAGGATACAAAACAGACAGAAAGAGCACCAATGGACAAGGACAATTTCTTGGAGGATCTCTTGTATCATGGTTCAGCAAGAAACAAAATACAGTGTCTCTTTCGTCAACAGAAGCTGAGTATGTTGCAGTCTCAAGTTGTTGTGCACAAGTAATATGGTTAAAACAACAACTACAAGATCTTGGTATTTATCTCAAAGAAATACCAATCTATTGTGACAATACTAGTACGATAAGCTTGGCAAAGAATCCAGTTCAACACTCTAGAACCAAGCATATCGATGTCAGACATCACTTCATTAGAGATCATGTTCAAAAGAAAGATGTGAAAGTGATATTCATTCATACTCATCTTCAATTAGCTGATATCTTTACAAAACCCCTTGCAAAAGATCAATTTCTTTACATTAGGAGAGAATTGGGAATGGTAAATCCCAATGAGTTATAAGTGATTTCAGCATTTCATAATATTAGATGAAGTCACTTGATAATGTTTTGATGATCACTAACTTAAGCATCGGAGTATATAGAAACTTGTTTTACAGGAAGAAAGAAACTCTGTTTTGAGAAACAAAAACAGAGGTGATCAAGGGACACAGTTACTGGAGTACCAACTTGAAGTTATCACTAACAGAGAAGCATTACCCGAGGAATAACTTGAAGTAAAGAAGCACTTTACTCGAGTATGTACTCGAGTAATGGACCTCAAAACTGGAAGTAACGGATCAAGTTACTTGATTTTCAAACATAACGGTTCAAGTTTCAAAGAAATGAAGAGTCAGAAGTTGAAAAGCAGGTTACCCGAGGCGAGCCTCGAGTAAACTTGAAGCTTACTCGAGGAAGGCCTCGAGTAAGGTCGGAGTCCAGATTCTCAAATTGATAAAGAATGACTCAAATCTGGTCAGAATGGGTTATAAATGATCGAGGGAACATCCATGGATAATTACTATATTATTCATGCCAGGTACGCAATTTAAATGAATTATTTTAGAATTTTTCTGGATGAACACCCGAGGAAGGCCTCGAGTAACCTTGAAGGTTACTTGAGTAAGGCCTTGAGTAACGTCGGGTTCTAGGTCTTTATCTGTCGCAAACTCGGTCATTTCTACAAAATCTCCTCGAGTAAATCACTATTCTCTCTCACAGAAACTTTTCACAAGTGATTCCTTGCTTCATTTCCGTCAAAACCCAAGAAATTTCAGCTCCAAAAACCTCCTATTTTTCTCAAAATCTCTGTGCCCTATTCCTCGTCTGTATCTCTGTTTTTCAGAAAATTTCAGTTTTCAATCTTTCAGAAAGATGAGAACTAAAAATCTTACTCCTATAGACTCCTCTGAAACCCAACAACACTCTGATCCTCTTTCTTCTCCTCCCAAGAAGAGAAGAAAACTCACCCCAAGACCAAAAGCTAAAGTTCCTCTTCAACCGAAACCCAGAGGTGTGGTAATTAAAGAGCCTATTGCTACAAGGGCTCAATCTAAAAAGAGTACCTCAACCGGAAGAGGGAAGAGTGCCAAATCTCCCTCACCTCCTCCCTCTGATTCCTCTACCCCTTCTTTCACTCCAAAGCCTACCAAAAAGCCTAAATATGATAGGAATGTGGCTAAGGCTATGGCTGGGATCATTGATCAAATGGAGAAAGGACAATCTTCCAAGAAGTCCAAAGTGCCGGAAGAAGAGATCACCAACCCTCCAAAAGGGTTCAACGTCAACAAATTGGTGGAGTCTCCCAAGTATCTATCCCAATTCTCCAGAAGGAAAGTGTGTAAGACACACTATGTGGATCTCAGGCTACTTCAGGAGGTATTGAAGCATGACCTTAGTCCATATCTAGATCCTTTTATGCCTTAGTTATCCATTAGATTACCTTATTGCACAAAGGTAATCACTCATTTTTATTGTAATTTAGAGATCATAGATGAGCCTAACTGAACCTCAGTTGAGGAAGAGATGACCACCACTGTGAGAGGCCAAAAGATACTTATATCTCCCTCTAGGATTAATTTGTGGTTGGGAATTGAGAATCCCCCAGATGATATCTATTCCCAACTTGAGCCAAATCAAATCTTCACTATCCTTAAACCCGGTGAGCTAGTTGGCCCTCTAAATTTCAAGCCCAGTGATATGTGTGATCATCATAGGGCCCTTTGGTACATTTACTCTAGGTCCCTAGTGAACAAAGCCAACAACTATACCCACTTCTCCGATCGAGACTTTAGGTGGTTTGCTTCACTTCTCCTGAAGGAGCAGAAAGATCTGGGAGAGTATATTTTCTCGGAGATGAAAAGATATAAGGTGGATGGGAAGGCTACAACACCAATGCCATATCCTCAGATTGTATCACTGATCTTGAAAGAAAACAAGATATGGTATTTAGATAGCAAGGAGCCAGTTGAGAGGATGACCCCGGTGGGGAGAAATAAAATTGGGAAATTAAACATTGACATCCCTCTCAAAGGCCCTTTGGAGTCTGGGTCCAAGAAGAAGAGGAAGACCACTGAGGTAGAGACCAGCAAGTTGGATGACACTCAGTCATAGGCTCCAGTTGCTACCACATCATCGCCATCCTTTCTCAATGCCACTCTCCAGCACTTTATGGAGAACATGCTCAGAGGTTTTCATGTGGACATCACCAACACAAATGCCGAAATGATAACCCACATGAATACCAAGATGGGAGAGTTGGTTGAAAGAATGGACAAGAGGCATGAGGAGTTGCTAGCAGAGCAACGTGCCCAGGGCGAGACACTGAGATTGATTCTGGCACGCTTGGACTCTTTGGGTCCTGGACCTTCTGCCGGTCCCTCCTCTTCTGCACCACCTCCACCAGAGAACCCTCCTACTTATACTCCTATTCCTGAGGCTGAACCAACTATTCCTCCGGTCTCTGATCCACTTGAGCCCCAAGGCAAAGATATTCTATTCACAGTGGACAATCCTGAAACTCATGAGACCACACATATTATCATTGATGATTCACCTCCCAAACCTCAGCCAGAAACCGCTCCTAAACCTATTCCCTCTCCTACCCAAACAGAGGAGATATCTCCCTCCTCCTCCCCTGAATATCATACTCCTGAGGTTGAGACTACTCCTGAGATTCAGACCACTCTAGAAGGAGAAACCTCTACTATGGTTGTCTTCTAACCTTCTCCTCCCGGTGATGACATCCATATCCCTCCATTTCATCTGCCTGACCCAGTTCCCTCTAGCTCATTTGATTCTTTGGAGTCAGATGATTCTATGGTCCTTCCAGTGACACCCATTTCCATAGTCAAGCCTCCTAGCCCTCCACTTGGTTGATGAAGACAAAAAGGGGGAGAAGAGCTTGAGAGTGATTTTGTGGATGTGTCCTAGTTTACTTTGGGGTATTTGGTTGTACATGGGTTTTTAGGGAGCATTTTGAATTTCTTTGAACTTTATCTTGTAATTTGAAAATTTTAAGTTTAATACAAGTGTGTTTAAGTTATGATTTCATTTTAAGTTCATTTAAGCTTTAAATTATGATACATGTTTGGACTAATGAAGTTATTGTGTATGCAAGGTGTATGCTATGAATTCAAACTTAATAAGACATATTTAATTGAGAATCCAATTTGAAAAACCATGTTCAAAATCACCAAGTTTTGTCATCATCAAAAAGGGGGAGAATGTTAGATCTCTTGTTTTGATGATAACAAAAGAATGGTTTAAAAAGGAAATGATTAATAAACACGTTTGAACAAAGTAATGACAGGAACAAGCATCACTTGAAGTAAGCATTGGAGTAATAAAGAAAGACCAAGAGAAAATGCTGAGGAACTTGATCAGAAGCAAGTTTTCTAAGGTATTACTCGAGGAGCTACTCGAGTAATGAGACAAAACTTGAAGTAACCAGAGACAACTTCCAGTAAACTGCCAATGTTAATCGAGTAAGTACTCGAGTGATAGTGTAAGTATTTTCAAGGTGCTCTCAGCCTGCCAATGTTACTCGAGGAGCTACTCGAGTAACCAGGTAAAAAACTTGGAGTTGCTCTCGGCTTGCCAATGTTACTCGAGGAGCTACTCGAGTAACCATGTGAAAAACTTCCAGTTGCTTTCAGGTTGCCAAAGATACTCGAGTAGCTACTCGAGTAACTCTGTTTCTGAAAATATGGAGCTCTCGGCATTTAGTACTACTGCTAATGTTACTCGAGGAGCTACTCGAGTAACGTACTAAGGTAAGTTAAAACTTGAAGGTGGTACCCGATTAACTTGATATAATCTTATCTCATTTTCCTCGAGTCCTTACTCTAGTATGCAAGTATCTAATGTTCTATTTTAAGTGGATTCCTCGAGTAAGTACTCGAGTATGCAGAAATACTTTCAAGAAAAACTTCAAGTCATTACCCGGGTAAGGCATGCACAAAAATCTCATTTACTCCAGTTGGTACCGGAGTAACCTATGCAAAATGAGTGCATTACTCGAGTCCATACCAGAGTAAAGAGGTAAGTGCTCTCGGCCTTGAAATCCTGCCAACATTACTGGAGTAGAGCATCGAGTAACCACAAGTATATTTGAAGAGTTACTGGAGTTGGTACCCGAGTAACTCATAAAGTTATGAGTGCATTACTCGAGTAGGTACCCGAGTAAACAGATATTTCCAAAGGTTTGAAAATTGGTTATCCCATGCACTACTCGAGTAATCTTGTATTTATTCATTGACTTGCAGTTGATCAAAGATTTCCCGATGATACTCGAGTAAGTACTCGAGTAATCTTCAAGTAATACTCGAGTAGTTACTCGAGTAAGCTTACCCAGAAATTTAGAAATCATTCAAACGTTCATTAAATTGTTTCCTATATGATTAATCCTTCATTGTATTAGTATTTCTAGCATATTTACAGATAAACAATGAAGGAATCATGTCAAGAAAGGGAAGTCAAATCAAACGTTCAAATGCCAACCACCACCAACGGATATTTTTCAAAAACTTGAAAAGTCAATAGTGGCTGCGCACTCTCCAACGGACGAAAGAAAATGTTCCAACGGTCATCACCAACATATCTATATATATGGGAACATCCAAACAGAGAAAGATAATCAAGAACATACACAAACGAATTATCAAGTTCATTGCTCTGTCTTACCATTGAAATTATATTTCTATGCTTCAGTGATTCTTATTCACTCTGTAAGAGAGATATTTCATTCAAACTCAATATTTGTTATTGAGATAACTTAAGGTTGTGGAACCTTGAGTTGGGATTGGATTACAACTTGTAAGGGGGAGCAAGTGTCTCGGTGAAGGAACTTGCTTGTACTGAGGTGCCAAGAACCCACTAAATCTTGGAAGTTATAGTGAAAATCTCAGAGAAGCTCTGAGGACTGGACGTAGGTCAAAGTGGTTATGACCGAACCAGTATAACTCCTGGTGTACACTTCGGTGATATTTCTCCTTACTCATTACTGTTTTAATTCCACTGTTAAAGTTTTATAATTCCGACAGAATTTTAGTTTCACCCAATTCACCCCCTCTTGGGTGAAACGCTTGTTCTAACACTAAGGACCCCTGACATACAACAAGCCCAGACAACAACTTGTTAAATCCCTTAATCTAAATCCATTATCAAAAAAATCATATCAATAGGGGCTTTGACAAATAACAACAGTACACATTTATCAAATATCTCAATCAAATACTAAAATCAATACTTCCCAAAACCATAGTTCACAATATTCGAGTTATATAGAATTGGCCAATAATAATTAAAAATTATTAGGTCATGGCATTACATATTTTAACATGAATGATAAATGATGGCATGTGCAGGTAAGAGGAACCTTAGTGAGAGCGTAGAACTAGACCTACCTTCTTACCAACTTCCTTACAGCCCTACTCATTCTCACCTAAAAAATGTAAATAATGAGATCCAAAGATCTCAGTAACCATTGGTTATTCAAAAATATACATGCAAACTGAGATCGAGTACATACAGTTCTAAAGTCAAGTTCAACTCTCAATAATTAATTTATATTATTCTTTTCATAAAACCTTGTTAGACCTCATGTTTTGATGATAACAAAAGTATGGTTTGAAAAGGAAGTAATTAATAAACAAGTTGGAACTAAGTAATGACAGGAACTAGCATCACTTGAAGTAAGCATTGGAGTAATGAAGAAAGGCCATAAGAAAATGCTGAGGAACTTGATCAGAAGCAAATATTCTAAAACATTACTCGAGGAGCTACTCGAGTAATGAGACAAAACTTGAAGTAACCAAGAGACAACTTGCAGTAACCTGCCACCATTACTCGAGGCGCTACTCGAGTAACCAGGTAAAAACTTGGAGTTGCTCTCGGCCTGCTAATGTTACTCGAGGAGGTACTCGAGTAACCATGTGAAAACTTCCAGTTGCCTTCAAGTTTTCCTAATGATACTCGAGGAGCTACTCGAGTACCTGTTTCTGAAAATGTGGACCTCTCGGCAGTTTGTACTACTGCTAATGTTACTCGAGGAGCTACTCGAGTAACCTTGAGAAAACTTCCAGTCACCTTCAAGTTTTCCCCATGATACTCGAGGAGCTACTCGAGTAACTCTGTTTCTGAAAATATGTAACTCTCGGCACTTTGTACCATTGCCAATGTTACTCGAGGAGCTACCCGAGTAACATACTAAAGTAAGTGAAAACTTGAGGTTGGTACCCGATTAACCTGATCTCTCTTTGTTTCATCTTCCTCGAGTACTTACTCTAGTATACAAGTTTTTCATGCTTTATTTCAAGTGGATTCCTCGAGTAAGTACCCCAGTATGCAGAAATATTTTCAAAGTAAACTTCAAGTCATTACCCGGGTAAGTCATGTTCAAAAGTCTCAGTTACTCGAGGTGGTACCCAAGTAACCAATGTAAAAATGAGTACATTACTCGAGTCCCTACTCGAGTAACAAGGTAATTGCTCTCGGCCTTGAAATCCTGCCAACATTATTGGAGTAGAGCATCGAGTAATCAAAAGATTTTTAATGGATTACTCGAGGTGTTACCCCAGTAATCTATGAAGTTGCAAAAGCATTACTGGAGTAGCTACCCGAGTAAATAACTATTCCCAAAGGTTTGAAATTTAGTTTACTCCATACTCTACCCGAGTAATCTTATATTTATTCATTGACTTGCAGTTGAACAATGATTTCTCGATGTTACTCGAGGAGCTACTCGAGTAAACTTTAAGGGATACTCGAGGAGCTACTCGAGTAAGCACACTCAGAAATTTAGAAATCATTCAAACTTTTATTATATTGTTTCCTATATGATTAACCTTTCATTGTATTAGTATTCTTAGTCTATTTACAGAGAAACAATGAAGAAATCATTTCAAGAGATGGAAGTCAAAAGAAACGTTCAAATGCCAACCACCGCCAACGGATATTTTTCAAAAACTTGAAAAGTCAATAGTGGCTGCGTACTCACCAACGGACGAAAGGAAATGTCCCAACAGTCATCAACAACTTACCTATATATATGGGAACCTTCAAACAGAGAAAGAACAACCAGCACACATACGAACGTATCATCAAGTTCATTACTCTGTTTTCGTTGAAATTGTATTTCTATGCTTCAGTTATTCTTATTCACTCTTTGAGAGAGATATTTCATTCAAACTCAATAGTTGTTATTGAGATAACTTAAGGTTGTGGAACCTTGAGTTGGGATTGGATTACAACTTGTAAGGGGGAGCGAGTGTCCAGGTAAAGGAACTTGCTTGTACTGTGGTGCCAAGAACCCACTGAATCTTGGAAGTTATAGTGAAACTCTCAGAGAAGCTCTGAGGACTGGATGTAGGTCAAAGTGGTTGTGGCCGAACCAATATAACTCTCTGTGTACACTTCGGTGATATTTCTCCTTACTCTTTATTACTTTATATTCACCGTAAAGGTTTTATATTCGCAACGAAATTTTAGTATCACCCAATTCACCCCCCTCTTGTGTGAAACGCTTGCTCTAACAAACCTTTCACAAACTAGTTCTTGATTCAATTGCCAAAACCCCCTTCCAAATAGGTTTCAAAATGATTGAACATTATAGTTATTTTCTAAATGGGTTGAAATATAAGGGAGCGCGCATTATGAAGTTAATGGAATGATATGAATGAGAATTGCCATAATTAGGGGCAAAATGGGCAAAAACGGGAGTTACTGGCCAATTGGTCAGTTACTGAAGAGAAAACTCATAGGTAATTGAGGATCAATGGCTAGGATTGAATGAGCAAGGGGTGGAATTGTGTTTGAATGTACATATGTGAGTTCATGTAAGAGGAGATAGGACGGTGACACATGGCAAAATGTGGACTTTGCGATTGAGTCAACATTTCAAACTTTTTTCCCCTCTCTTTATCTTGCTTAGGTTGGCTAAAGGCCTCATGCCCAAGGAAAAACTGATAATATCTTCATCATCCTCACCATCTCATCTTGCCTCCATTTTCGTTCAACCAAGAAAGGAAAGAGAAAAAGAAGCTTAAGAGTTAGGTGATAAATTATCTTCAAATGCTCAACTCACCTTGTTTAATATTGTTCATGGTGACAAGAGCATTATTCCTATGGTTTAAGATTTTTGAATAGAGGTGTTTGAGAGTTTGTGGAAATCTAGAAGTAGGAGAATTAAAGAGTTAGCTTTGGGAAGAAGTAGAGGTGAGTATTTGATACATTTTGGTAAAATTATTGTGGTCATTGGTTTGGTTTTGAGAATTTTAAATTTTGCCCTGATTTTGGTGAATTTTGAAATGTATGAGTTAGTTAATGTAAGGTGTTGAATTGGTGTCAAATTGTGTCTTTGTGCTATTGGGTTTGGTTTGGAATGAATTGCAATGTGGTGACTTGATTGTGTTGGTATGACGCATTGTGGTTGTTGTGGAACATGTCAAATGTGAGTAGAATTTGGTTGTTTTGATGGCTCCAATGTATTCTTTATGCAAAATTGTGTAGGAATGGTGTTTGGTTGAAATTTGGAACCATTGGAAGCCAAAGTCTGAAATTCTGGAAAATTGGCTAAGTCTGGAAATTTACTAAGTTTAAAATGCTGTGCAGGGACCAGACTTTGCATGGTATTTTGACCTATCAAATAGTATCTATTTGAATTGAAATTTTCCAGGATTGTAGTTCATATTGCAAGCTTTCCATCTATATAAAGTTTGAGTCATTTTAAGTTTTGTGCACAAAGTTATGGGTGTTTGAAAATTAGCCAGGAGTCAGGTTACAGGTTGGCCGCAGCCCAAGAGGCTGGCTGTGACCCAAAACCTTTTGACCATGGATTATCCGCAACCCATGAGGGGCTGACCGCGGCCCAAAACTTACTGACTTGCTCTTGGCCACGACCCAAAAGTTTCTGTGCATCTTTTGGCCACGGCCCACAGTGGGGCTGGCCACGTCCAACCATTGAAAATTTGCACTTTGAACTTTTGAAAAGGGTTTTTTAGGCAAACTTTCCCCAACCCTTTAGGCTATTGTTAAGCTTCTAGAAGTTAACTAAAGAGTCCAAATGATAACCAACTTTAAGAGTGATGAAAGTAAGAATTTGGAATAGAGTATTAATCTTCATTTCTTGATTTTGGTTATAGGATTCGACATTTGCCCTGGCCGTGAGCAGCTTCTGCCTGAACACCGTTGAAAAGAATAAGGTAGTGACTCTTCTCTTATATTATATGTAAATGTATTGTATGTGTGTGTATCATTGTTTTGTGATGGTATTTGGTGCTGCTGCCTATACAGCTGGTGATAGCTGTCGTTATCTAGCGCAAGCTGGCATTATACAGTGAAAGCTATCGTTATCCAGTGCATGTTGGCGTTATGCAGCGAGATCTGTCATTATCCAGCACAAGCTGGTGTTATACAGCGAGAGCTGTCGTTATTATGTATACAGGCGTGAGTGCTGTCGCTGTGATGAAAGCCATGCATCATTGTGTTGCTGTTGATGCTGCTATTAATGATTGCTTACATTCTATGTGTTTACATATTGTATGAGTGATTTGTTACTACTGGGATTCTTTTGAATCTCATTCTTTCCAATGTTAAACCTACAGATAGGGCAAGTAGTTCCATATGGAAGTAGACAACCAAGAGGGTTAGGACTCTTTAGAGATATTGGATTTTGGTTGTTGATTATCATTTTGGAATTGGAATGTATATATTGTTTTGGATATAGTTATGTAATCCCCTATATGGGAAATTGAAGACCCTTAGTAAATGAAGGGAACCCGGGGGTTGCCGGGATTTTTATTATATACTCGGATATGTATGAATGTGATTGATGCCCAGGATAATTATATTCGAACTTGAAATTGAGACCAAGATAAGGGAGGAATTTTGAAAAAAGTTTGAGAAAACCCTACCTTATGGGAGGATTTCAAAAGGAGTTTTAATTATCTGTCTGTCTCTAATTCGCTTTAATAACCCATCTTCGAATTATAATTATGGTAATTAAGGCAGGGGTTACAAGTGTCATCTACTGTGCATCGAGTAATGGCATACCATATGGTATTTACTCACACAATTTCTACCATCACAACTCCACAACCATCCATGTGCATCAAAGACAATCAATCACAATTATGGCATTTATATGCAAGTTTCAAATCCTGACAATGGTTCCAAACAGGATTTTTAAACATAATAAAATACATTGTCTCAATAATCATTAAGAGAACAATAATATTTCAACTAAAGGAACTATAAGAAAAGTGTTCATCATATAAACATATAACATCATTTCCAAATCACTTATAACTAACTATATATCCAACATAACACACAAGCATGCCTAAAAATTTCTAAAATGCATATCTTTGAGTTATAATATGCACAAGCATGCTTGAGTAGTTTCCAAGTATAATATTCATTTCTATCAGATATACAATTTCAAATCAAGCCTTTCATCGACACAAAAGAAATCCCAAAATAGTTTAATATATATATAGTTGACAACACTAGTACAAAAAAGGTGTTTTAGACCGGCACATTTAGACCAGTTCTAGCGGATAAGGTCTAAACGATATAACCAATGCCATTGTTATAATTATGTAAACTTTTAAGACTAGGTTTCATTAATATAAGGTCTAAAATAGTTTATTTAGACCATTTTTTTAAAGAACAGGTCTAACAAAAAAAATAATTAAAAACATATATCTAATATATTTTTAAAACCTTTTTAGAGCAGTTGAACGTTATAACTGGTCTAAAATATTAAACTTTTTAGACCGGTTTCCCATAGGAATCGGTCTAAAAAGATGCGAAAGAAAAAAATAAAAAGCGCCTTGCTTTTAAGACTATTTTTTAGAATAACGGGTCTAAAATATTAAATTTTTAGACTGGTTGTACTTTAAAACTGGTATAAAAAGTTGCAGAATTTTTTTTTAAATTACTTGATTTGTAAGACTGGTTATTTGAAAAAACTGGTCTAAAATATGACTTTTTAAGACCATTTTTCAAAAATCGGTGTTAAAAATCAAGCCCTAACACATTAGAGAGTCATTTTTTGCCTTGCTCCTAATTTCAACTCTGAAACCAGAAACAAGTTCTTCTTCAAAACCCTTCCCTCCGTGGCCCTTCCTTCTTACCACGTCGCACCTCCGTCCTAACCATCACCATTGTGGATGCAGAGGTATTATGGAATGCTTTACCGGAGCCTTGTCTTTTCTTCCCTCCAATTGATTTCTTCATCAAGCTCTGTTTCTTCCTGAAGCTCGTCCTTCCTACGTCGCTCCTCTGTTCTTAACCAATGTCGACAATGGAGGCAAGGATAAGATGGATTTCATTCCCACGCCATCGTTGCTTGCCTCCCCTTAACTTCTTCCTCAAGCTTGGACTCCAAGTAATTATTGAAAGCCTCTTCCTAGTTCATTTCCACCGATAAAATTTGAATTACAGCTTATTTCATTTAGTATATATGATCATATGCATTTTGTCCTAATCCATATTATCTGTATTTGCTTATTTCTATTTCCTTGCAAGTTATAAATTAGGGGCATTCCACACAAAAATGCCTTAATTGGGGGGTAAGACTAATGACCGTATATCTTAAGTATGTAATGTGTTGTGGTAGCAAATCTTGCATGTAAAAACTAATAGAAGAAACTCATGAAATACCTTTATTTCAGAGGTTAAACTTCCTAGTTGATGATGTTCCTCTTTTGTTTTGTTGTATCGATTGATTATTGATTTCATGCTGGAAAAATTCATTGAAAATGTTAGAATTTTCAATGGAAATCATAATATTATAACTTGGTTACATATCTCTCCCTTACTTGTAAAATGGCTGCTTCAAATTACAACTTTTATCACAATTAAACTCAAATACAATATAGTAACATCTTTGGCATCTTTGCATTCTAGTCTGAATTGGGCATGGATTTAGAGTTGGAATTTTATTATTTTGATGTTTCTAATGAGTTCAAAATGAAAAACTATGTAGGGTACAAGTGAGAGAGCAAATTTGGAAGGATTAGAAATCAAAATGCAATTTTTGGGTAATAAGACCCTTATGTTTCTGTTTTAACTAGTTGATAGGGAATAAGGCTTATTTTGCTCAATTTGAGCTCAAATAATAGTCTAACATTAGTTTTACAGGCAATTAATTAGTCTTAAGATGATTTTTGATGGTGAGAAGCCTTAACCTTTTAGAGCTTAGCTACTCTAGTTCATGTTTGCTTAGATGTTCAAAAGGGTTGATTCTAGTTTCTTGCATTAGTTTATGTGAAACTTTCGGAAAGTAGGAATAGTGGTTGAAACCTGGGTCTTATCCCTTGGTTCCTTTTATCCATTCTTTTCTCTTGGTGGGTTTAGTTTATAGTTGAAATTAATTAATCTTGTTTTTACCGCCTCCCCTAGCTCTCTTTATAGGCCTTTTGAAGTGATAGAATCAAATAGCTTGCTTGTTCATATATTATAATTCCCACTTAAAATGTAATTGTAGTGATTATTTGTAGTTAAACTAGGTACTTGAGTGTAATGATTGTGCACATGCTCTGATCATACTCCTGCCTTTTCTAGGGAAAAAAAGAAAAGTGCCAAAAAAGGTGTTGAAATATATGAATTGTAGTTGGATAAAAGCTAAACAGATGAGTGTTAAACGTGATAATAAGGTGAGGGATTTTTTAGACTTTGCTAGAAGAAATGCCATGATGATAGTGGGATGCTTCATTGCCTTTATGTAGAATGTTTGAATGAGAAGAGACTAAGTGCTGCATATATATACACATATTTAATTTGTGAAGGATTTTGTAAGAGTTATATAGTATGGGTATGGCATGGTGAAGAGTTAGAAATGCCAAGTGCAACTCAACAGGGGGGAGTGGCCTTTTATGATAATGACATGGATATTGAAGATTGGATATAGGATATTATTTGTGATGTATAAGAGTCTTTTGAGCAATCACATGCATGTGGTAATATGTGCAATGATGCTGAGAAGTTGCTGTACCTGGGGTGTAAGAAATATCAATTGTTGAAAGCAATATTGAAATTGGTAAGCTTGAAAGCATTGACTGGGGAGCAATTATTTTTTTTGGTGGCCAAGAGTTTGTAGATGCTTCGGAGGCATTAATTGGGGAGCAAGTTTATGAAAAGGTGAAAAATTTCAATGTTATCTTTGGTAAGACCACAAAGAGTAGAAATGAAAAATGCATATGGAAAAAGAGGTTTGTCTTCTTCGATCTCCCATTTTGGCGCAATCTTGATGTGAGATATTGTATTGATTTCATGCATGTGAAGAAAAATATAGGTGATAGTATTGTTGGGACACTGCTCAACATACAAGGTAGTTTTAAGGATGGTATAGGAGTTTTGTCAGCCTCCTAGCACATAACAAGCCTAACATCTGGATAGAGAAGTGGAGAAATGTCAATGAACATGTGAAGCAACATATTTAGGATACTATCCAGATATAAAATGGTCTGTTGCATGGTACATTGTATCAAATTTGTCACTAACTACTTCAATGTATTCATTACATCTCACTTACGACATTCCTCAGAGTGACATCTTGTAGAAGAAGACAATGATGTATTGTGATGAAGGCTAGAGGAAGTTTAAGACAAATCTAGCCAACAATTATGTGCATATCAAGGTGAAAGATGGTCAGCCTCATCCTAATCCGTGCAACTAGTATTCATATCTTGATGAACATACTTAGCAAGAATTTAGACGGCTTAGGACTGCTATAGAAGCTTTGGTGAGTTGACTTAATTTTGCATTTCATTTACTTATGAATTGTCTTTATTGATTGTAGCCTTTTTTTGGCTCCTTATTCACAAGCAAAAAGGCAAAAAGCATAAGAGAGTGGTAGAAAGAATGATTGCCCTTATATAATCTCATAGGGGTTATGCGAAAGCTAAAAAAGACTTGTGGGCTACCAAATGGAAGAGATTGGAAAAAACAGCTCAATTTGATCCTTCTGTTCTTCTTTATTCCCCATCTCTGATACGTTGTGAAGAAAAATAGTTGTTCGCTCACTAAAAGAGGAGCGGTTCTTATACGAGTGAACAATCTCGTATAATTAGTGAAAAATTATAGGTATTATTGTTGTTATTAATTTTTTAGTAAACAGATTTTATTACTTATGTTTGTCATCTATGTCTTACAGGAGGTGCTTCAAAAAAAAACAAGCTGAGGGATCATTTAAGTCAGATGGGAGGAATGATATCTTGACCGTTGCTACAGGAAAACATAAGCATCTCAGCTGTGTCAGGGGAGTTAGAGGAGGGGTAGGCATAAAGGATTACTTTGGAGTACCCTTACGCCATTCCTCAAGTGTGATAACTAAGGAGGAGATGGAGTAATGTTGGCCATTGTAAGGGCGGAAGTAAGGGTTGAGGTAGAAGCATCATTTGATGCACGATTAGAAGCTTGGTTAAGCAAGATGAGAGAGAGATGATTATCATGGTGAGTACAAGACAAGATACCGGTGCTCTTCAGGAAACTTTGCTTACACCTAAGCAGAGCACTAAAGGGAGTTGTTGCAATATTGGTAGTCATCAGACGGTCCTAGAAAAGAAATTGGTGAGCCTTGTGACTTCTCTGTGGAGGATCCTCTGAGATGATTAGTTACAATGGGAGCATACACAACTTGGGATCAACTATCCACCACCAATAAATAAAAGATGATCAAGTCAGAGTGGCAATTGAAGAAGTGATCATTGCGAATGCACCTCGCCCTATCCCTACTGATGACTTTAAGATTGTGAGCGATATCCTCAATTCTTTCATCTTGTGGCCAAAGAACCTTTTTTCTGATCGAGATGAGAAAACCTAGATCACAGCGCCAACACCTGCACCTCCCTCAACTCAAAAAGTTTCACAGCCTCTATTGAATGTCATGCAGCAAGTGATTCTGATGGCATATGATACAACCTTTCAAATAAGAGATTGGCCTACAGATTCAGCTATTGGCAAGTCAGGAGTGCAATGCTATCTTGAGAGGAATGATTTAATGTCCCTGGTAGCTCCTCAATAACATCTTATAGTTTTGATTGTTCAACTATATTTAATATAAGTATCTTCTTCATTTGGAAGTAAATATTTTACAAATTACGTCATTAAACTTTGATTTGTGTACTTGTATTACTGTAGGTATATGAATCGTAGGTTGGTTTCCTATGAAAAAAGCAATAGATTTGGATTTGTATGCCCAATTCAAATTCACAACAAAGGGATCACTGTTGCTATCAAACATGCATACTTATTGGAGAGGCTTAGTGAAACCACAATTGAGTATTTCTTGGCTCCATATGTGCATGGGTAAAAAACAAATATATATTTCATAATATATATAATGCTTTATATTTGCTTAATAGTCATCCTTTTTTTTTCAAGGATCATTGGCAATTAGTGCTTCTATGTAAGAAGAGTTATATTGTCATCCTCTTATGCTCCCTCCACTACAAACCAAGGAATGAATTGAAGACCATGAACTCAAAAGTTTTCTTGTGTTACCTATTGTCGGAAATTCATGGAATTTGTGCAAAATAAATAACCTTTGTGATTTTGATGATAGGGCTATAAGGATATTTCAACATGTTGCTTCTAGTAAGCATGTTCATGAGGTCAAAGACCCTAAATGGATCATCCTAACGATTGGTACATATTTGTTTGCTTTAATAATGTGTTCAGTAAGCTATGTGCTTAGCTTTATACATTTTGTAATGATGTCATGTTCTTTTTCAGAGTCATAACCAACCACTGGGGTCCAACTTATGTTGGCTGTGTGTTTTGAGACACATTTATAATATTATCGCCCTAGGCATGACATAATTTACTCAAGAGGTACATGTATATTTCAAAAATTTTGTATTACTTTTATTCTATTTCAAGTTAGCAAGTTAATGTTTTGTCTGGCTTTGGTGTTATAGATGTTTGATCTTTCTAACCCTTTTCCAGAAGAATATATTGATTTCATCCGCAACTGTTGTGCTGAATTCATTTATGAGCTTTTACAACAATAGTGAGATTTTGAATCCAATGTTGTGCTAATACGTATTGCTGATGATCTGCATAGGATAACTTGTGGTTTTTATGTCTAACTGGGTTTATGTCTTTACGTAGGACAATTTCTGGGAGATAGGTGATATAGGCATGGGATTTGAAAGATTAACCTTTGTACTTTTTCTTCCCTATGAGTTTTCTGTAAAATCGAGGAATTTTTTGTATATACTGAGGAATTTTTCTTCCCCCTTCTTTTCTGTAAAACTTGTTGGTTGCATGAATCATGTTTGTTGTTTTTGTGATTATGTGAAATCATGTATTTATACATGTGAACTTGTTTAAGACATGTCACAGGCTTATGTGGTTCATAATTAATGCATGATAGTCTTAAACAACACATTGCATGATAAAGGTGCATGTTATGTTACAAGTTTCCAATGAGAAACCTAAAGAAAAAGGCAATGGTTAGTGAAAGGACAAATGAACACATTATGGCAACATTCTTTTTGTTACAAGTTGTTGATTACATAACAAATTTCATATATGAGTTGTATAAATTGAATATGGGGAATTGACATGTATTTTTGGATATATAAGTATTAGTGATAGGTTAATTATGATTATGGTAAACTTTGTCACTTAAATCTCAACTTTGCACTGAATAATCACAAAAACACATAAGATGTGTATGTGGCCACTTATAAGTATGGCCTTGGAAGCATCTTCTAGGATGTGTAAAGATTACTTTTGGGTGATAAGAAAAAAATGATACTTTTAAGACCGGTTGTCTTAAAACATTATTTAAAACTGGTTGTTTGGACAACTGGTCTTAAATGAAACACTATTAAGACCGGTTTTCTAGACAACCGGTCTTAAAAGTGTGCCTTTTAAGACCGATTTCTTTAATAAATCTAAAACATATCAGACTTTTTAAAGCGATTGTATCAAGACCTCATCTAGAATCGGTCTTAATAGTATGCCTTTTAAGACCGGTTTCTTTAACAGATCTAAAAAGTATCAAACTTTTTAAAGTGTTTGTATCAAGGCCTCATCTAAAATTGGTCTAAAAAGTCATTTTTCCACTAGTGATATATGAAAGAATAACTAAGGTTACCTCTACTCTAAGATTATTTTTACCAACACTTGAATGATTCCAATATGCCAACACTAAAAAATATAACTTCAATCTACATAATTGTTATACAATTCTCATCAATCTAATTGTTAAACAAATGATCAATTTAATTATATAGATTTAAAGTTTTCAACTTTACCTCTAACTTCCAATTCTCACTTATAATGTCTAATTCTCCATTCAAATATTAAATCTCATCATTTCTAAATTCCAATAACTCATTTGAACTAACAATTAACCTATAATAATTCAAATGGATCAAAATCCCTAATTTCTCCAACTTAGGGCTCTAACCAAAATACCCATTTTCATTTTACAAGCTTTAACAACATTTTGAACCAATTAAACATCAATTCTACCACCAATAAACATAACCCAACCATTAAACTTAATTTTAATCTGTAAAACTATCATATTCAATCATAATTGTTAGATCTTATGTGTTTGGATGATAACAAAAAGATTAGAATGATCTTACAAAAGGTTTGATAATGAACAAAAGAGTTTTGAATAAAGGAACAAAGCTTTCTGTGACATGGAAAGCTATCACTCGAGTGGGCACTCGAGTGATGAAGAAGGAGGAAAAGTCATAGAACCAGGATGAAGACTTTAGCTGATTTAAGAAAGGATCACTCGAGCGATGACCATTCAATACTCGAGTAACCACTTGAGTGATGTGTTTTAAAAATATCTTCCAACTCTTGGCCACATTTTGAGAGGTATTACTCGAGTGATCACTCAAGTGATGACTAAGGATTACTCGAGTGACCACTCAAGTGATAAGGTAAGAAATTAAGCTATGACTCTCTACCAAGATTTGGAAGGGATTACTTGAGTGATCACTCGAGTGATGACCTTGAATCACTCGAGTGACTACTCAAGTAATGGTGTCAGAATTATTTCTTTGACTCTTTGCCAAGTTCTATAAGGGATCACTCGAGTGATGACCCTAGATCACTTGAGTAACCATGAGTGATAAAGTCCAGATTGCATAATAATCATCTGTTATTTATTGATTTGTTATATATATGATTAACCCTTTATTGTATTAGTATTCTAAGTATATTTTCAGGGAAACAATAAAGAGATCATGCCAGAGAGAGAAAAGTCACCTTACAAAGAATGCAACGTTCATAACGCTTACCTACCACAACGGCTATTTTTCAAATATGAAGAATGACCAAAAGAAATTGTGTAACTCTAACAGACATGTTGAAATGCTACCCATGACTATCTCGACTCAGCTATAAATATAGGAACATTCAACTAAGAACATAGACACTAACAATACATGAACATACATTGATTAATGCATTCTTTGTGTTCTGTTTTCTCATATTCATTCTTTATACTTCAGGGGTTATATATTTACTTTATAAGAGAGATTTTCATTATAAGCTCAATATCTGTTATTGAGACAACTTAAGGTTATGGAACCTTGAGTTGGGAATTGGTTTACATCATGTAAGGTGGATCGAGTGTCCAGTGAAGGAACTTGCTGTGTACTGAGGTGCTAAGAACCCACTGAATCTTGGAAGATATAGTGAAACTCTCAGAGGAACTCTAAGGACTAGACGTAGGACCAAGTGATTGTGGCCAAACCAGTATAACTCCTGGTGTACACTTCAGTGATATTTTCTCTAGCTCTAAACTACGCTTTAATTTTTGTCAAGTTTTATTTACAGTTCACCATATTTGTGATCACCCAATTCACCCCCTTCTTGGGTGAAACACTTGTACTTACATTTAGTATCAGAGTATAGGTCTTCTTGTTTAGGTATAACTCCTAAGAATGAGCCAATGGCAAGCATAGGTGAAGGAATACTTCCCGACAAAGCTTCTATCACTAGACCACCAGGTTTCAATGGCAAACACTTTATTTTCTGGAAAGCAAAGTTCAGAGCATTCGTAATGGCTATTGAATACAAACTATGAGAGGTGATTAAATTGGGAATTATGAACCTGTAAAGATTGTGGAATAAAAAAAATCCCAAGACACCAATAGAGTATGATGAGAATGACAAGAAACTCATCACTCTCAACAGCAAGGCAATCCTTATGATTTAAAGTACTTTAAGTCAAAAAGAGCACTTCAGGATTGCACACTTCCAACAGCTAAGGAAATATGGCAAGCCCTGGAGATAGATCACAAAGGAACTTTAGGAATAAAAGAAAATCGAATCAACACTCTAGTTATTAAATTTGATCTCATTTGAATGAGATCAGGTGAGTCAATGGCTGAATTTGAACTCAGATATACTCATCTTGTTAATCAACTCTTAGTATTTGGGAAATTCTATGATCAGAATACCCAAGTAAGGAAAATACTGAATAATCTCTCTAAAGAGTAGGAGGCCAAAGTAACAGCAATAAAGGAAGCTAAAGGACAATTAATGTGATAGGTTGCTTCTCTATTTGAAAGTCTCTCTCAATATGAAAGTAAGCTAAAGTTCAAATGAAAACATGAAGATATCAATGACAAGAAAAAGAAAAGCCTCGCACTAAACGTAAAGGAGGAATCTCAAGAAGATGATGATGAAGATTTTGATAATGATGAAATGGACTTGATAATAAAATGCTTCAAGAAGTTTTACAAGAAAGGCCAGGTATTTAGAAATCATCAAAAAAGAGAAACCAATAAAAGAAGAGAAAATAAGGAGCACATCATCTGCTGTGAATGTGGAAAACTAGGACACATAAAGACAGAATGTCCAAAGCTGATTCCAAAGAACAAAGAAAAGAGAAAAGGCAAGATCTTCAACAAAAGAAAGCATTTGTATCCGCTATATGGGGAGACAACTCCTTTGATGAAGATAGCGATGAAGAAGAAGTTGCCAATATCTATCTGGTGCTGAAGAAGAAACAGAAGAGGATGAGATATGCCTTAAAGCATCCAGAGGCACTAAATGATATATAGACAGTTGATGCTCTTGACATATGACAGGTGATTTTGAAAGTTTTACAACGTTACAACCTAAGGAAGGTGGAAAGGTAAAATTAGGACGAAATCAATCCTAAAAGATAGCAGGAATTGGTAAAATAAAAAATGATAAAGGTATACAAGTCAAAGACGTATATTACATTGAAGGCTTGTGCCACAATCTGCTGAGCATGAGTCAAAGTGAAAATAAAGACACTTGGATGATATTTGACTCAGAAGAATGTCTAATTGTAAGCAAGAAGTACTTACAATTAGAGAAGGAAAATCTTAAAGCAAAGCTTAGAGCAAAGGGAAGGTAACTGATATACCCTTGATATAAGTAAAAATATTTCTGAAAATTGCTTTTTAAGTAATGCTGATGAAAGTTGGTTGTATCATAAGAGACTAGCTTATATCAATATGCACAACCTAAGCAAGTTACTCAAAAAGGATTTAGTAATTAGTTTACCCAAAGTAAATTTAAAAAATGATTTGATTTGTGATGCATGACAAAACGGTAAACAAACAAAATCATCTTTTAAATTAAAAAATGAAATCACATCAAACAAACCACTTCAATTGCTTCATATGGATTTAGTTGTACTAGAAAGAATTAAAAGTTTTAGTGGCAATTTATATTCATTAGTTATTGTCGATGATTTCTCTAGATTTACATGGACTTTTTTCTTATCATCGAAGGATGAAACCTTCAATGAATTTATTGTTTTTGCCACGAAAGTGCAAAATGAGAAAGGTATGTCCATTGCAGGTATCAGGACATATCACAATAGAGAATTTGAAAATCATGCCTTTAGAGAATACTATGACACCAACGACATTGATCACAATTTCTTTGCATCAAGGAGACCTCAACAAAATGGAGTCGTAGAGAGAAAGAATATAATATTTACTAAAATAGCTGGAGCCACACTGAATGAAAAGAAATTGTCTCAAGTTTACTGGGCTGATGCATTAAATAGAATATGCTATATTTCAAACAGAGCATACAATAGAACAAAACTTGGAAAGACATCGTATGAACTATACAAAGGAAGGAAGCCAAATCTTGCTTATCTACATATCTTCAGTTGTAAGTGTTTTATTCATAATAATGGTAAAAATAACCTATGAATGTTTAATTCTAAAACTAATAAAGAAATATTCCTAGGCTATTCTAACCAAAGCAACGCATACAAAGTTTTCAATAAATGAATATGTGTAGTTGAAGAATCAATTCATGTTGTATGTGATGAATTTGAATCCTCTGAAAAAATTATTGACGATGGGCAAAAAATAGTATTAAATCAAGAGAATAAGCTACCTAATCCTAAACCTTACAATCCAGAGGATGACCAAACTAATAAAGAAGAACAACCACAACCTAGAGCCAGGAAGTATAACAAGAGTCATCCCCTAGATCAAGTTATAGGAGATGTAAATGAGGGAGTCAAGACTACGGACAAAATCTTAAACGAAGTTAGTTTCTCTACATTCATTTTTGAAATTGAACCTTCTAATATTGACAAAGCCCTATCAGACAATGATTGGGTAATAGCAATGCAAGAATAACTCAATCAATTTGAAAGAAATCAAGTTTGGGATTTGGTACCTCGGCCTAAGGATCATTCGATCATTGGTACTAAATGGGTATTCAAAAACAAACTTGATGAATCCACAATCATTGTAAAAAACAAGGCAAGATTGGCAGCCAAAGGCTATAATCAAGAAGAAGGTATTGATTATGAGGAAACGTATTCTCCAGTAGCAAGATTGGAAGCTATATGATTACTCTTAGCCTTTACATGCATCAAGGGATTCAAGTTGTATCAAATGGATGTAAAGAGTGCATTTCTAAATGGTTATATCATGGAAGAATTATATGTATAACAACATCCAGGATTTGAGGATGTAATCAAACCTAACCATGTTTTCAAATTAAGAAAAGCCTTATACAGTTTGAAACAAGTGCCTAGAGCATGGTATGAAAGACTTAATAAATTCCTAATTGATCAAGGTTTTGTACGAGGAAGACTCAATACAATACTTTTTATAAAATGAAAATGAAATGATATTTTAATAGTTCAAATATATGTTGATGACATCATTTTTGATGCTACTAATGAAATTATGTGCAAAGAATTTTCTGAGATTATACAGGGGGAGTTTGAGATGTCAATGATGGGAGAATTAAACTTCTTTCTTGGATTGCAAATCAAATAAAGATAGAATGAAATTTTTATATCTCAAATGAAATATTTGAAGGAGCTATTGAAGAAATACGGAATAGATGAAGCAAATGGAATGGACACACCTATGAGCTCAACTATGTTGCTTGATGCAAATGTTAAAGGAAAGACTATAATATTACAAAATATAGAGGAATGATTGGATCATTTCTCTATCTCATTGTAAGTTGACCTGACATTCAATTTAGTGTTGGTATATGTGCAAGATATCAATCAGTTCCAAAGGAATCACATGCTGAAACTATCAAACAATCTTTAGATATCTTGTCGAAACAACAGAAGTAGGTATTTGGAATCCTAAAGGAGGAAATGAATACCTAGTTGTATACTCAGACTCTGACCATAGATGTTACAAGACTGACAGAAAGAGTACCATTGGATAATGCCAGTTTCTTGGAGGCTTACTAGTATCATGCTTCAGCAAGAAAAAACATAGTGTCTCTTTCGTCAACGAAAGCTGAGTATAATGCAGTGTCAAGTTGTTATGCACAAGTATTGTGGCAAAAGCAACACCTATAGGACATTGTATACACTTAAAAGAGATACCTATATCTTGTGACAACATCAGCATGATAAGATTGGCAAAGAATCTGGTCTAACACTCCAAAACCAAGCATATCGATCTCAAACATCACTTTATCATGGACCATGTTCAAAAGAAGAATGTCAAAGTGCTATTCATCCTAACTCATCTTTAAACAGCAGATATCTTCATAAAGCCCCTCGCCATAGATTAATTCTTATTCATAAGAAGAGAATTGGGAATGGTAAATCCCAATGGATTGTAAGTTATTATATCGAAAATGTAATTTAATTATATTTTGATAATTACTGACTTAAGCATCGGAGTATCAAATATTTTGTTTTTGTATGACCTTGATACTTTGTTATAAGATAGGTAAAGCAGAGGTAAACAGAGATGTTAATCACTCTAGTGACAACTTCCAGTGATCAATAGATTACTCAAGTGATAACTAGAAGTGATAGTCAGCATCACTCTAGTGAGCACTCAGGCGATGACATGAAAATCAAGGCAGTGGGCATTAATTGAAGTTTATTCAAATTGAAATGGCATAACGGTTTAATCTAAACAGTCAAAAGTTGAAGAGACTGATCACTCGAGTGATAACTCAAGTAATGTCTTAGAGTCATTCGAGTGAGTACTCAAGTGATCATTAGTGCAGATTGCAAATCAACCCAGTTTCAATTGAAATCTGCCATCCAGTGCCTTCAAATCATAAAGAGAATATACATGGGTAATTACAATATTACTCATGCCAGGTATGTTTTTAAATTATATTATTTTAAATTTTCTAGCATAATTACTCGAGTGATGCCCCAGAATCAGTCAAGTGATGTCGGGCACAATGGCTATATCTGTCGGCACTCTGTGGTTTTCACCACTTTACTCCCAGTGATTCTTTCTAACCTTTGTCCAAAATGTTTCACAAAACCTTTCCCACTCAAAAATGACTAAAACCTAGTGATTTCATCATGAAAAACTTCCTAAATCACTTAGATTTCTCTACCCTAGCCTACGACAGTCAGAACTCAATGAAAGGGAAAACTTGATTTATGCTTCAAATCCACAATGGTGAGGACCAAGGTACCTCAAAATGTATCTATGGAGTCTTCTGAGTCCCAAAAATCATCTGATCCTATAGAGTCCTCTGAATCTCCTCCATCCAAGAAAAAAAATATTTCACCAATTTCCAAAACCAAGCCAAAAACTCAATCCAAGCCAAAGGTACAAGAAAAACCTAAAGCAAAGGGGATTGTAATTCAAGAGGCCATCAAAACAAGGGCAAAGTCTAAACCACCACCTTTGCGATAAGGAAAGAAAACTACTTCTCCTAGTCCTCCACCTTCAGATTCTTTTGAAACTCCTTCTTGGTCTAAAAAGGATTCCAGGAAACCAAAGTATGATAAGAAACTTGCTAAATTAATGGCAAGTATGTTAGATGAAGCCTACAAATCCAAGGTAGGGAAGCAAGGAATAGCTTCCAAGGGTACTGTAATATCCCAAAAAGTGATTAAGGGCTAATGATTTCAAAAGTAGATGTAATTATTGTTGAATAAACACTTTTGGAGAATGTGTGATGAGAATTTGGATATTTTAATGATTCCAATGGCTTCCTTGTGAAAATTCGTGTGGGAAGAGTGTTTCTGTGAAATTGGAACCATTGGGAACAATTGTGCAAAAGTTGAAAACTCTGTCCATTTATTCTCTGTACAGGGCAGCCGTTTTGTGTGGACGTTTTAAATAGGCATATGGTGTCTAAAAATTATGAAACTTTCCAGTCCTAAATTTCACATCCCAAGCTTCAAAATGGAACAATTGTGCAAAAGTTGGTACCATTTCGTTTTGGGAACTTGGAGATATGTCTGTCCAAAGTTTGGGGATCAAAACTAGACTCTGTTTTGGAGCAGTGTTGAGTTTTGTGTAATTCTGTATTTGTGTGGTGATTTCTAATAATGGTCCATATTTTTCCTATGAATAGGACTTAAATACCTTTTATTTGGCTTTGGGATCACCTCATTTCGATTTTTCTAGAATTAGTTATGATTTTTCAAAGTTTGGGCAGAAAATCGGCCAGAAAATCAGAAAATGGGAATTATGACATCATCTCAATAAAAGATGACATCATCATGGAATTAAATATATTCTCATCTTCTTCAACTTTCATTTCCTGTCATGATGAACCAGCTGAAACTAGTGAGAGAAAGTTCAGAGCTCTTAGAGAGAGAAAGAGGAGAAATCTCGCAAGGTAAGCCGATTTCTCCGACGATCTAGCTCCTAACGCGTATAACCTTGTTCCTAAGCTTCTCTTCTATGTTATTTAAGGTGTTTGAGAAGAAAATTTGGTGTTCAAGGGGCTAGAAGGAGCTTGAGGTAACTTCCAAACTTTCGTATATTGAGAAAAGCTAGAAGGAGCTTGAGGTAACTTCCAAACTTTCGTATATTGCTTATTCTGGCTGCTGTGGGCAATTTAATCGGTGAAATTTCGCCGGATTGCCATTGGTTTTAAAGTTTGGAAATGATGTGGCCTAGGGGTTATGCTGCCCAAATTGGGTCTTAATGTTAGTTGTAACCTAATGTAATGGTTAATAAAGTGGTTAGGAGTAGAAAGGAACGCGTTTAAGGAGCCGAAATCGTAAAACCCCGATTTTCCCCGGAGAACTCATAAATTTCGGCCAGCCCTAGAAATGGGTCTTAGAGTTGGATTTTCAATGATTTGATGGTTCCATTGAGTTCAGGGGCGAAAATTAGGTGGGGTTACAGTTGGTCACTTTTTCGGAAAAGGCCAAAAAAGCATAATTACGAAAACGCCCCTAAAACCTTAAAATGGGGCTACCAAGGGTAAATTTGTAATTTTACATTGAATTTGATAATTCCGAGTCCGGAAATGGATTCCTTGCGTGGAAATATGTTAGGATAGCCCAGATTAGAATTTTGGGAAAAGTGCAACCGGACCGGGTACGGCGGGCCCGGGCCGGGTCCCCGGGGGCAGTTTTGTAAATTTTCATTATAGACTCATATAACCTCAAGAAACACTATGGAAGTGTCTAAATGGTGCATTTGGAATTGTAGGATTCGATATTTGCCCTATTCGTGAACGACCCATGCCAGAGCACGTTCGAAAAGAACCAGGTAGTGACTCCTCTCTTATACTTTGTGTGAAACATTGTATGTATGTTTGTCTTGCATTGAGAATACATTGTGACATTGTGACATTGTGATGCTTTGTGATCGCAGCAAAAGCTGACGCCTAGTGAATACTTTGTGAATACATTGATATCGCAGCGAAAGCTGACGCTTAGAGTTTACAGCCATGAGTGCTGTTGTTTGTGGTGAAAGCCATGATACATTGTGATGCTGCTTAACATGATCATATATGCTATGTGTTTATACACTGTATGAGTGGTTTGTTACTACAGAGATTCTTTTGAATCTCATTCTTTCCATTGACTAACATTTCAGACAGGGCAAGTGGCTCCAAGGAGAAGCGAACCACCAGGAGCGGCTAGGATCTTGTAGAGTGTGTTGTTAGGCTGTTGGTTAACTATTTTGGACTTGGGATTACTGTTTATTTTTGGAGATGTAAATATTACTGTTGATTTTGGTTATGTAATCCCCTAGTGGAGACTTTTAAACCCTCAGATTATATATGTATAGAACCCGGGAGTTGTCGGGGATTTGGTTATACACTCTGATGTGTGTGAATGTAAATTAACTGCACAGGTAATTATATTCGAATTTTGAAATTGAGACCAGGATAGAGAAGAGTTTTTGAAAGTTTTTGGTGAAATCCCTATTATAGTGTAGGAACTTGAAATGAGTTTAAGCTATCCGACGGTTTCTAAACCAATTTAATTATGTGATATCGAATTATAATTACGTGGTTAAAGGCAGGGGGTTACTTTTTGGTATCAGAGCTGTAGTTCCTGGCAAGGGTAGAGGTAGCTAGGATAGATCCCTTAGATAGTAGTAGGGATATCTGTGAATGATTGTTGTGTATGCACATGTATGTTTTATTGACATGGACATATGTATGAGTTTTGTGACTATATGTGCATACTATCTCTACTAAATTAATGGGGCAAGTTGTTTGTAGAATGAAGAAAACTAAAGGACGCCCCAATATTCCGCGTGTAGACCCAGAGGTGGAGGTCGTCAATGATAATCCACCAGATCCTATGTAAGAGCTGATGGGTCTAATCCGGGATCAAAGAGATATGATAACTGAGCTGAGAGAAGAGCTCAGAGCAGAGAAAGCGTAGAACAAGGAAGGTCCAGTTCAGTCCACTTCGTTGGAAACTCAAGAAGAAACTCGACATGAGGATACTACTGAAGGGTCAGCACGACCGCTGGAGTCCCCACCTCACACTATTCCAAACCAAGAGTCCTATGGAGTACCTGTAAGAGAGGGTAAGGATCTTCAGTTTTGGGTTACCAGATTTTGCAAACATCTGCCTCCAGTGTTCAAAGGGAGGTTTGATCCACAAGTGGCGGAAGATTGGTTGAACCGTCTCAAGAAGATATTTGAGGTCCTTGGATGTCTGGATGAGGTGAAGCCACGCTTGGCAGTCTACAAGCTCGAGGGTGATGCGGACCGTTGGTGGAGAAATATCTCTCTCACACTGCGCAGCAGAAATGTGCCATTGACTTGGGAATTGTTCCAGCAAGAATTCAATGAGAAATACTTTCCCAAATCAGTACGGCTCGAGAAGGAGACAGAATTCCTTAACATTAGACAAGGGGACACTGAGAGCTTTGATGATTATTTGTCCCGTTTCATCCGTTTGTCCCGATATTCCTCCTATCTCCGATACAAGGATGACGAAGAATGGAGTTCAGATATGCTCATTCGTGGCCTGAGGCGAGAGTTGAGGAAACGGTTGGTCACTCACCAGTTCACCAAGTTCAACAAAGCGGTGGAACAATGCAGGATTACAGAGAACAACTTAAGAGAAGTATATCCTACTAAAGCTACTGGGCACCGCAGTGAACCCAGTAAGAGTGGTACTTCATAGAAGCGAAAGGGACAGGGACCTTCATCTGGGAGTGGTAAAAAGCCCTACCAGTTTGGGAGCCGTGATCAGCAGAGAACTCCTTTTACACCTTGGATCTGTCCTCGTTGTAATCAGTCACATCATGGTAAGACTTGTAAGGGTCGAATAATATGCTTTAATTGTAAACGTGTGGGGCATACTGCTGTCGAATGCAAAGAGCCACGACCAGACCAGAGGCCGAAAACTCAGGGCCGAGTATTCGCTATGACCCACGAGGAGGCCCATAAATCTCCTAAGTTGATACAAGGTAAAATTCTTCTTAGTGGCTATTTATTGCAAGTTCTGTTTGACTCGGGTGCAAGTCACTCCTTCATTGCCTATGATTGCGTGAAGCGCCTGGGATTGCATGTGCATAAATTACCATTTGATCTGATAGTGTCAACTCCGATGGGTGTTAAGGCCTTGACTACAGAAGCTTGTCTAAATTGTGTCATAACTGTAGAAGGGCACCAATCTACTGTGGATTTGATTTGTCTGCCGCTTTACCAATTGGAAGTCATTTTGGGTTTTGATTGGTTAACGGCGAATAATGTGATGCTTGATTGTGGGAACAGGAGGATAGTATATCCTGCTTCTCAGAGGGTCGAAGTTGTAAATGGTAGTATGAATTTCCTTTCTACGGCTAAAGCTGAAAAATATCTTGAAAAGGGTTGCCAGGGGTATATGGTATTCTTCTCTGTGCAAGGGGAGATTAGTGAACCTGTGAGTAGTATACCCGTGGTAAATGAATTCCCTGAGGTATTTCCGTATGATCTTAGTGGATTACCTCCAGAAAGGGAAGTTCAATTTCCCATTGACATTGTGCCTGGAGCTGGTTCTATATCTAAGGCCCCATACCGTATGGCCCCAAATGAAATGGCGGAGTTAAAGAAACAAATAGAAGACTTGCTTGAAAAATGGTTTATTAGACCCAGTGTGTCGCCTTGGGGAGCTCCAGTGTTGTTTGTAAAGAAGAAAGATGGAAGCCTTCGGTTGTGTATCGATTATAGAGAATTGAACAAGGTTACTATTAAGAACAAGTACCCTCTTCCCCGAATCGATGACCTTTTAGATCAACTATCCGGTTCGTGTGTATTTTCGAAGATTGATCTAAGGTCAGGGTATCATCAGCTACGAGTGAAAGCAGAAGATGTTCCGAAGACTGCTTTTCGAAACAGGTACGGTCATTATGAGTTCTTGGTGATGCCATTTGGGCTAACCAATGCGCCTGTGGTTTTCATGGATTACATGAACCGTATCTTTCGACAATATCTGGATCAGTTTGTTGTTGTGTTTATCGATGACATTCTGATATATTCCAAGAGTATGGAGGAGCATGAGCATCATTTGAGAGTTGTATTGAATACCTTGCGTGAGAAGCAACTATATGCCAAATTAAGTAAGTGCAAGTTCTGGCTATCTGAAGTAAAATTCCTAGGCCATGTTATCTCGCGAGAAGGGGTCTCTGTGGATCCCAGTAAAGTAGAAGCAGTACTGGACTGGAAGAGACCAGAATCTGTGGCGGAAGTACGTAGTTTTCTGGGTCTTGCTGGTTATTATCGGAGATTCATCCAGAATTTCTCCCGTATGGCATTGCCGATGACCAAGCTCACGAGAAAGGATCAGCCGTTTGTGTGGGATGAGAAATGTGAAAACTGTTTTGTGGAGCTGAAGGAGAGGTTGACTACGGCACCTGTGTTGATTTTACCCGATCCCAGTTTGACATATGTTGTGTATTCTGATGCCAGTGGGCAGGGATTAGGGTGTGTCCTTATGCAGCAGGGACGTGTGGTGGCCTACACCTCTCGACAGCTCAGACCCCATGAATTGAACTATCCCACTCATGATCTGGAGCTTGCGGCCATTGTATTTGCTTTGAAGATTTGGCGTCATTACCTGTATGGTGTGACTGTGGAATTGTACTGCGACCACAAGAGTCTCAAATATCTGTATGATCAAAAAGAACTGAATATGAGACAGCGCCGCTGGATAGAATTGCTTAAGAACTATGACCTGGAAATAAAATATCATCCGGGTAAGGCAAATGTAGTCGCTGATGCTCTTAGCCGAAAGACTGTGCTCGTTGCAGCTATGATGATACAAGAAAGGAGATTGATTGAAGATTTCCGTGATTTAAATTTGACAAACCAGATCATCTGTGCCAATTACACTGTTTCTCAAGAGGAGAGTGATCTAAGGGCGAAAATTGAAGAAGCTCAGAGTCAAGATGACTGGATACAGCGCAATCTGACTCGAATCGAACAGGGAGAAGTTTCAAGCTACGACATATCGCCTCGTGGATTGGTTCGTTACCAGAAAAGAGTCTGCGTTCCACTTAAGGCAGAGCTGAGGCAGAAGATTCTGGATGAGGCACACAAGAGCCGATATACTCTTCATCCTGGTATGACCAAGATGTATCAGAATCTGAAATCGGTGTATTGGTGGCCGGGTTTTAAGAGTGACGTGACCAAATATGTTGCAAGGTGTCTCACTTGTCAGAAAGTGAAAATCAAGCACCAGAGACCGCCTGGTTTACTTCAGAGTCCTGAGATTCCAGAATGGAAATGGGAAAGCGTGACCATGGATTTGGTTATGGGATATGCTGCCCAAATTGTAACCCCATGGATTTGGCCTAGGGGTTATGCTGCCTAAATTGGGTCTTAATGTTAGTTGTAACCTAATGTAATGGTTAATAAAGTGGTTAAGAGTAGAAAGGAACGCGTTTACGGAGCCGAAATTGTAAAACCCCGATTTTCCCCGGAGAACTCATAAATTTCGGCCAGCCCTAGAAATGGGTCTTAGAGTTGGATTTTCAATGATTTGATGGTTCCATTGAGTTCAGGGGCGAAAATTAGGTGGGGTTACAGTTGGTCACTTTTTCGGAAAAGGCCGAAAAAGCATAATTACGAAAACGCCCCTAAAACCCTTAAAATGGGGCTGCCAAGGGTAAATTTGTAATTTTACATTGAATTTGATAATTTCGAGTCCGGAAATGGATTCCTTGCGTGGAAATATGTTAGGATAGCCCAGATTAGAATTTTGGGAAAAGTGCAACCGGACCGGGTACGGCGGGCCCGGGCCGGGTCCCCGGGGGCAGTTTTGTAAATTTTCATTATAGACTCATATAACCTCAAGAAACACTATGGAAGTGTCTAAATGGTGCATTTGGAATTGTAGGATTCGATATTTGCCCTATTCGTGAACGACCCATGCCAGAGCACGTTCGAAAAGAACCAGGTAGTGACTCCTCTCTTATACTTTGTGTGAAACATTGTATGTATGTTTGTCTTGCATTGAGAATACATTGTGACATTGTGACATTGTGATGCTTTGTGATCGCAGCAAAAGCTGACGCCTAGTGAATACTTTGTGAATACATTGATATCGCAGCGAAAGCTGACGCTTAGAGTTTACAGCCATGAGTGCTGTTGTTTGTGGCGAAAGCCATGATACATTGTGATGCTGCTTAACATGATCATATATGCTATGTGTTTATACACTGTATGAGTGGTTTGTTACTACAGAGATTCTTTTGAATCTCATTCTTTCCATTGACTAACATTTCAGACAGGGCAAGTGGCTCCAAGGAGAAGCGAACCACCAGGAGCGGCTAGGATCTTGTAGAGTGTGTTGTTAGGCTATTGGTTAACTATTTTGGACTTGGGATTACTGTTTATTTTTGGAGATGTAAATATTACTGTTGATTTTGGTTATGTAATCCCCTAGTGGAGACTTTTAAACCCTCAGATTATATATGTATAGAACCCGGGAGTTGTCGGGGATTTGGTTATACACTCTGATGTGTGTGAATGTAAATTAACTGCACAGGTAATTATATTCGAATTTTGAAATTGAGACCAGGATAGAGAAGAGTTTTTGAAAGTTTTTGGTGAAATCCCTACTATAGTGTAGGAACTTGAAATGAGTTTAAGCTATCCGACGGTCTCTAAACCAATTTAATTATATGATATCGAATTATAATTACGTGGTTAAAGGCAGGGGGTTACAGGTACAACATCATCCCTGAAGGAAGGAAGAGGAGAATGTTAGGATCGGTAGGCACAACGGAAGAATTTTAAAATTTTCACAGATCCTAATCGACGATCTATCAATTGGGCTTAAATCAAGTTGGAAGTATTCATACCTTTTTATTTAATCAGAGTTTTCACGATCTCTAGGAGCCAACACGTCAGGTCCGCTCCCTCTACCGGTATCCACACAAATGCTCTCCAACCGAGACTGCGTGCTAGCGCCTCTAATGTCTCCTAGGGTTCCACTTGCGGCTCTCAATTCTCATGTGCATATGAATTTATATGCTCTATCAAGTTTATAACCTATAAGAGCTATTTTTAAATTTCAAAATTAATCATCATTAATTTCAAAATTAATTAACAATTAATTATCTTGATGAGCTAATTAAATAAATTCAGTTTAAATTAAATCTGTCCAACAGTTTTAATTTAACCTATTTATTTAATCCAAATAAAGAGCCATTAGATTTTATTTATCTTCATAAATTAAATCTGAGATACTATATCTCTATCATGTTAGTTATTAAATTTAATATATCTTAATAAATTAAATTTAAAACTAACACAATATAATAATATCATATAATATATATATACATATATATATATAAGATATATATATTTCGAAAATATATATATCTATATAATATTATTAAATATAATAATATCATATAATACATACATACATACATACATACATACATACATACATACATAAGATATATATTTCGAAAAAATATATATATCTATATAATATTATTAATGAATTTTATATTATATATATATATATATATATATAAATATAAAATTCATCCACCCTAAATTAAACATTATCTCGTGTTGGGCCATTCTTGTGTGCGACCCTGTAGGCCCATATGAAGTTGGCAGTAGACCAATAACTATACTAACCCAAAAGTCGCAAGCGACCTCTAGCAAGACATTACGACTACCCAATTCATATGAGGATCGTTATCACGATGCAACCTATCATACAACCATGTCACGTTCCTTTTGTTACACGATATATTGATCAAGGATAAGGCATGGATAATGTCATCCTCTTGTTCCTGACCATTACATTCTCGATTCCTGAGTAGCCTGATAACAGAGACAGAAACTCCTTTTATCATAGTATGACCATACATTTCTCAGACTCACTCATCGAGGGACCCAGTAATATCTCTCTACTAATGTGAGGGACAAATTCCATCTTGATCATTCATATTCCTCTGCATGAAAAACCACCAAGCCCGATCATAGCCTTTATCATCACCCGGTTAAAAGTGACTTTTGACTAGTTCAAAGCTTAGCAACTCTCATGTAGGAATTCATGATGACCTCAGGTCTAAGGGCATTGTGACGTGGTTATACATGAGAAAAGCTTATAACTTGATCCATGTAGCTTTCTCATAGTAGGTCGGTCCAGCACCTTGTACTCTTACAAGTGCCTAAGACTTTTATTCGTATCTCCATATCTTATCAAAGTCATACTGATCTTATTTCATCTCTGCTCCCGCATAGATAACCGACCAGGGACATTTTAGGATAATATTTATGAATTATCCAAGGTTACTATTATCACAGTTAACATGCAAATAATATGATAACAGAATGGAGAAATTTCATTAAAATAATAATGTTCAAAGTACAATGATTGGCCCTTAGGGCATAATTTCCAACATCCTCCCACTTGCCCTAGGTGTAATCATTAATTTGCCTAATTCCCATTGCCCTAACATGACGCTCATGCTTTGCCTGTGCAAGTGGCTTAGTAAGAGGATCAGCAACATTATCTTCTCCTGCTAATTTGCATATCTTTATATCACCTCTATCATTGATTTCTCTAATAAGATGAAATCGCCTGAGTATATGCTTAGTCCTTTGATATCACCTAGGCTCCTTGGCCTGTGCAATAGCACCGCTATTGTCACAGAACAAATCTATTGGATTTGAGATGGTAGGCACCACCCCTAGTTCAGCAATGAACTTTCTGATCCAAACGGCTTCTTTAGCTGCATTTGATGCTGCTATATACTCAGCTTCTGTTGCAGAATCTGCTATAGTGCTCTGCTTGGAGCTCTTCCAGCTTACTGCTCCACCATTCAGGAGGAATACATATCCAGATTTTGATTTAAGGTCATCTTGGTCAGTTTGGAAACTTGCATCTGTGTAACCGGTTATGCAGAGCTCATCATCCAATCCACTATAGACCAAAAATAAGTCCTTAGTCCTTCTTAAGTACTTTAGGATATTCTTGACGGCAGTCCAATGACCCTCACCAGGATCTTGTTGGAATCTGCTGGTCATACTTAAGGAAAATGAGACATCCGGTCGTGTACATAATATGGCATACATGATGGATCCAATGGCTGAGGCATATGGAACCTTACTCATGCGATCTCGCTGATCAGGTGTACTAGGACACAGATCCTTGCTAAGATGGATGCCATGAGACATGGGCATATAACCCCTTTTTGAATCCTGCATACTGAACCTATGCAGTATCTTGTCTATGTATGTGCTCTAACTTAGGCCTATAAGTCTTTTGGATCTATCCCTATAGATCTTAATCCCTAATATATAGGTGGGTTCACCTAAGTCTTTCATTGAAAAGGACTTTCCTAACCAAGACTTGACATTCTGCAAGGTAGGAATATCATTCCCAATGAGTAGGATGTCATCTACATAAAGCACTAGAAATACAACTATGCTCCCATTAACCTTCTTGTAAACACAAGGTTAATCGATGTTTTGAATGAATCCAAACTCTTTGACTACTTCATCAAAATGATGATTTCAGCTCTGAGATGCTTGCTTCAATCCATAAATGGATCTTTGAAGCTTGCAAATTTTACCAGAGTCCTCTGGATGCACAAAACCTTTAGGTTGTGTCATGTACACATCCTTAAGCAGCTTTCGATTAAGGAAGGCAGTTTTGACATCCATCTGCCATATTTCATAGTCATAATATGCTGCAATGGCAAGAAGAATTCTGATTGATTTGGCCATTGTAACTGGGGAAAAGGTTTCATCATAGTCTACACCATGAGTTTGAGTGAATCCTTTTGCAACCAGTCGTGCCTTGAAGACATTTACATTGCCATCCATGTCAGTTTTCTCCTTGAAAACCCATTTGTACCCAATGGTTTTTACACCTTCAGGTGAATTGACTAAGGTCCATACTTGATTGTCGTACATGGATTGCATTTCAAACTTCATGGCATTTAGCCATTTCTCAGAGTTTGGTCCCACTGTGGCTTCTCGATAGGTGGTGGGCTCATTTTGCTCAATGACCAACACATCACGGCCTTCGGTAATCAGAAATTCATATCTCTGAGGCTGATATTATGTCCTATCAGATCTTCGTGGACCTTGTGTTACTTGAGGAGGCTCAGCAACTTGTTGTGAGTCTTCTCTAATTTCCATCTGTGGTTTTGTACAATCTTGTGGCTCTTGAATTTCTTTGAGATGTACGACGCTCCCACTGGTTGTTTTAGAGACAAACTCTCTTTCTAGAAACTTACTATTTTAAATAACAAATACTTTGTTATCGGTGGGATTGTAGACATTGTATCCTTTCGTTTCTTTAGGATACCCCACGAAAAGGCACTTTGTGGATCTGGGCGCTAATTTATTAGAGGCTTGTTACTTAACATATACCTCATCCCCAGATCTTGAGAAAAGATAAACTTGGTTTCTTTCCAGTCCATATCTCATATGGTGTCTTTTCAATTGCCTTAGATGGAACACGATTTAGTGTGAACGCAGCTGTCTCTAGGGCATGTCCCCAAAAGGACGGTGGAAGATCTGTTTGACTCATCATAGATCGAACCATATCTAATAGTGTTCAATTCCTCCGTTAAGAAATGCCATTCCATTGTGGTGTTCCTGGAGGAGTCAATTGTGAGATTATCCCACAACTCTTAAGATGGTCAATGAATTCTTGGCTCAAATATTCACCAACTCGATCAGATTGAAGTACTTTAATTGTTTTACCAAGTTGGTTTTGTACTTCATTTTGGAATATTTTGAACATTTCAAAAGATTCAGATTTATGTTTCATTAGATAGATATAGCCATATCTACTAAAGTCATCTATAAATGTAATGAAGTAGACATAACCTCCTCTGGCAGACATATTTAATGGTCTACATACATTTGTATGTATAAGGCCCAATAATTTAGTAGCCCTCTCACTGTGCCCAGTGAAAGGTGCCTTAGTCATCTTTCCTAATAAGCAAGATTTGCATGTATCATATGATTCAAAATCAAATGAGTTTAGAAATCCATCTTGATGGAGTTTAGAAATGCGTTTCTCATTTATGTGGCCTAGACGACAATGCCATAGGTAGGTCGGATTCAAATCATTTGATTTTATCCTCTTAGTAGTTACGTTATAGATATTCCCATTATTAGGATGTTCCAAATTTAATATATAATGACCAACATGCAAATCACCATCAGCATAGAAAATGTCATTACGATAAATAGAACATTTACCATTCCTAGTAATGGAAGTATAACCTTCCTTATCCAAATAAGAAAGAGAAACAATGTTACTACTCAAAGCAGGAACATAATAGCAATTGTTCAAAACTAACAAAAGCCCACTGGGCAGAACTAATTCATAAGTGCTTACGGTTAAAGTAGCAACTCTTGCTCTATTTCAACTCGTAGGTCCACCTCACCCTTCTTCAGCTTTCTACTATCCTTTAGACCCTGCATATTTGTACAAATGTGAGAACCACATACAGTATCTAATACCCATGTAGAGGAAGTAGAAAAATGAATGTCTATAACATAAATACCTGAAGCGATAGCGTCACTATCCTTCTTGTTCTTTTTCAGATCTTCTAGGAAGAGTTTGCAATTCCTCTTCCAATGACCGGGTTCATTGCAGAAGTAGCAGACTTCTTCCTTTGGAGGCTTTGCCTTCTTGGGTGCAGGCTTGGTTTCAGGCTTGTTTGACTCTTTGGTCTTACCACCTGAGCCATTACCCTTCCATTTGCCCTTCCCTTTCTTTTTCATACACTTTCCTTTCTGAACCATCAAAACTATGCTAGGCTTTTTCTTAATGCTTTGCTCAGCAGTTTTGAGCATCCTATGCAGCTCAAAAATTGATTTCTCCATGTTGTTCATGTTGTAGTTCATAACAAACTAGTCATAACTCTCCAGGAGTGAGTTAAGGATCAAATCCGTAGCTAACTCCTGGCTCATGGGAAATCCAAGCCTCTCAAGGTGATCAATATAGTCTTTCATCTTTAACACATGAGTACTAACTGATCCACCTTCATCCATTTTGCAAGAATGTAAGGCCTTTGTGGTCTCATACCTTTCTTGCCTTGCCTGTTGCTGGAACATTTCCTTGAGATGTACAATCATCTCATGAGCCTCCATGAGTTCCAGATCTCTTTAGAGCTCTGGAACCATAGTGGCAAGCATCAGGCAACCTACATCCACAGAGTCATCCTTATGCTTTGTGTAAGCATCTCTCTGAGCTCTTGGAGCATTGGCTGCAGGCTCTTCAGGAATGGGTTGATCTAGGACATAAGCCTTTCTTTCCTGCTTGAGAATAATTCTCAAGTTCTAGAACCAGTCAAGAAAGTTTGTCCTATTGAGTTTGTCCTTCTCAAGGACCGATCGCAATGATAGTGTAGCAGTATTACTAGTCGACATGATTCTACAATTAAAATATGCAAAAACCATGTCCCCTAGCACAAGTGGTAAGTGGCTTGGGTTGCTTAAGCGTCTTGTCCTGGGTTCGATCCTTAGGGCGGCGTGTATGCAGTAGGGGATGTGGCCACGTCAAACCCCCCGAAAGGGGTACTAGATATGGCGTAAGGGATTAGTCTGGTGGCTATCGGCCCTGGGATACCCTCTACCAAAAAAAAATATGCAAAGTTAGTTAGTAATCTCCCACTAAATTAACAACCCTCAATATAATAATTAGTGGGCTAAGATCCATATATGGCTTAAACTTAAGTCCGCTTTGGCAAGACGCTTAAATTCAAGTTATTTAGGTAGGTAACCTATTTACCAATTACATCACATGTAACTCTTAGATCTTTATGGGATTTAATCATCATATGATCCGTCATGTTTAACCCCATTTAATGCCTTGAGATTCAAAACCGTTTTGTTAATCTCAATTAAGTCAAAACAATAATGAATATTATGAGTAGCACCATTACTCAAGCTTGTCTCATCAAGATAACTCAAGTGCATCCACTTTAGTGGTTTCTGTTAGATCTCATGTTTTGATGATAACAAAAGAATGGTTTAAAAAGGAAATGATTAATAAACAAGTTTGAACAAAGTAATGACAGGAACAAGCATCACTTGAAGTAAGCATTGGAGTAATGAAGAAAGACCAAGAGAAAATGCTGAGGAACTTGATCAGAAGCAAGTTTTCTAAGGCATTACTCGAGGAGCTACTCGAGTAATGAGACAAAACTTGAAGTAACCAGAGACAACTTCCAGTAAACTGCCAACGTTACTCGAGTAAGTACTCGAGTAATAGTGTAAGTATTTTCAAGGTGCTCTCGGCCTGCCAATGTTACTCAAGGAGCTACTCGAGTAACCAGGTAAAAACTTGGAGTTGCTCTCGGCCTGCCAATGTTACTCGAGGTGCTACTCGAGTAACCATGTGAAAAACTTCCAGTTGCTTTCAGGTTGTCAAAGATACTCGAGTAACTCTGTTTATGAAAATGTGGAGTTCTCGGCACTTAGTACTACTTATTACTCGAGTAGGTACCTGAGTAAACAGATATTTCCAAAGGTTTGAAAATTTGTTATTCCATGCACTACCCGAGTAATCTTGTATTTATTCATTGACTTGCAGTTGATCAAAGATTTCCCGATGATACTCGAGTAAGTACTCAAGTAACCTTCAAGTAATACTCGAGTAGTTACTCGAGTAAGCTTACCCAGAAATTTAGAAATCATTCAAAGGTTCATTAAATTGTTTCCTATATGATTAATCTTTCATTGTATTAGTATTTCTAGCATATTTACAGATAAACAATGAAGGAATCATGTCAAGAAAGGGAAGTCAAATCAAATGTTCAAATGCCAACCACCGCCAACGGATATTTTTCAAAAACTTGAAAAGTCAATAGTGGTTGCGCACTCTCCAACGGACGAAAGAAAATGTTCCAACGGTCATCACCAACATATCTATATATATGGGAATATCCAAACAGAGAAAGATCATCAAGAACATACACAAACGAATTATCAAGTTCATTGCTCTATTTTACCGTTGAAATTATATTTCTATGCTTCAGTGATTCTTATTCACTCTGTAAGAGAGATATTTCATTCAAACTCAATATTTGTTATTGAGATAACTTAAGGTTGTGGAACCTTGAGTTGGGATTGGATTACAACTTGTAAAGAGGAGCGAGTGTCCAGGTGAAGGAACTTGCTTGTACTGAGGTGCCAAGAACCCACTGAATCTTGGAAGTTATAGTGAAACTCTCAGAGAAGCTCTGAGGACTGGACGTAGGTCAAAGTGGTTGTGACCGGACCAGTATAACTCCTGGTGTATACTTCGGTGATATTTCTCCTTACTCATTACTGTTTTAATTCCACTGTTAAAGTTTTATAATTCCGACGAAATTTTAGTATCACCCAATTCACCCCCCCTCTTGGGTGAAATGCTTGTTCTAACAGTTTCCACAATTGAGCGATCTAGGTTTTGACAAGTATTCATTAATTGACGGCATTATGACTTAAGATTTGGAGGGCTTAATTAATTAGTTTTGTTTATATGGATGCAATCACGGTCGTATCTCATACAGATAAATACATATAAACGTAAAAGTAATCATGCAATGATCTTATCAAAAGCATAATTTAAACGTGACACAACATGGCTTACCTAACCTAAAATCCTCCCAAGCCAATGAGAAGACTTCTCTAAATAAAAAAGAAATACATTGAGAGAAACCTCATTTAAACATTCGAGGGGAGTGAGATGAGAAGAGAATGTATATCAAGAGTATTTAGAGAAAGGCACGGCACGCAGGCCGTATTTAAATATTACAATCTTTGTAAAATTCTAAAGCCATGTTGTTCACCATACCCAAACAAGGATAAATAATAAACCACAACAAGAATTCATACAATATGAAAAGCAATAAATGTCGTGATCAGATTATATTGCACTACGCAAAGGTGGTTAAGGGGGCCACCCTTGCGGGGTTGCAAGGGGCAGCGCTCCTGGAGATTTTGAAAAAGGCACATTCCTTTTAAAAGAAATATTTTAAATTTTTAGATTTTTAAATTTCGGACCCAATTTTTCAAAACAAAAATAACAATGGCCCAGAACGCTTCTGATCCAAATTGTCTTCCCCAAAGTTCGGATCCCTATTACCCGAATAAATATCCAAACCTAGACCCGATTTGATTACCGCCAACTACGATCTCAGGTACCCTACCCAATTTCATGCTTGTTCAAAACGAAAATCACGTACATGTTTCAAAAATCGAAAACGAAACAATTTCAAGATTCAATTTAAACGAAAACAAAAATCAACGGAATTACAAGATCACATCTTTCTAAATATTTTCGTTTCATATTAACCAAATTACATGCATATTCGAGTGTTTCTTATAAACATACGTACACATCCCATATATATCACATGTATAAGAATCATAAACTCAATTTAAACGCACAATTGATCTGGCTCTGATGCCACTATTAGGATCGATAGGCACAGCGGAAGAATTTTAAAATTTTCACCGATCCTAATCGAGGATCTATCAATGGCATTTAAACCAAGTTGGAAGAATTCATACCTTTTTATTTAATCAGAGTTTTCACGATCTCTAGGAGCCAACACGTCAGGTTCGCTCCCTCTACCGGTATCCACATGAATGCTCTCCCACCGAGACTGCGTACTAGCGCCTCTAATGTCTCCTAGGGTTCCACTTGCGGCTCTCAATTCTCATGTGCATATGAATATATCTGCTCTATCAAGTTTATAACCTATTAGGGCTATTTTCAAATTTCAAAATTAATCATCATTAATTTCAAAATTAATTAACAATTAATTATCTTGATGAGCTAATTAAATAAATTCAGTTTAAATTAAATCTGTCCAACAATTTTAATTTAACCTATTTATTTAATCCAAATAAAGAGCCATTAGATTTTATTTATCTTCATAAATTAAATTTGAGATACTATATCTCTATCATGTTAGTTATTAAATTTAATATATCTTAATAAATTAAATTTAAAACTAACACAATATAATAATATCATATAATATATATACATATATATATAAGATATATATATTTCAAAAATATATATATCTATATAATATTCATCCACCTTAAATTAAACATTATCTCGTGTTGGGCCATTCTTGTGTGCGACCCTGTAGGCCCATATGAAGTTGGCAGTGGGCCAATAACTATACTAACCCAAAAGTCACAAGCGGCCTCTAGCAAGACATTACGACTACCCAATTCATATGAGGATTGTTATCACGATGCAACCTGTCATACAACCATGTCACGTCCCTTTTGTCACACGATATATTGATCAAGGATAAGGCATGGATAATGTCATCCTCTTGTTCCTGACCATTACTTTCTCGATTCCTGAGTAGCCTGATAACAGAGACAGAAACTCCTTTTATCATAGTATGGCCATACATTTCTCAGACTCACTCATCGAGGGGCCCAGTAATATCTCTCTACAATGTGAGGGACAAATTCTATCTTGATCATTCATATTCCTCTGCATGAAAAAACCACCAAGCCCGATCGTAGCCTTTATCATCACCCGGTCAAAGTGACTTTTGACTAGTTCAAAGCTTAGTAACTCTCATGTAGGAATCCATGATGACCTCAGGTATAAGGGCATTGTGACGTGGTTATACATGAGAAAAGCTTATGACTTGATCCATGTAGCTGTCTCATAGTGGGTCGATCCAGCACCTTGTACTCTTACAAGTGCCTAAGACTTTGATTCGTATCTCCATATTTTATCAAAGTCATACTGATCTTGTTTCATCTCTGCTCTCGCATAGATGACCGACCAGGGACATTTTAGGATTATCTTTATGAATTATCCAAGGATACTATTATCACAGTTAACATGCAAATAATATGATAACAAAATAGAGAAATTTCATTAAAATAATAATGTTCAAAGTACAATGGTTGGCCCTTAGGGCACAATTTCCAACAGAGAAAGAGAAGAATAAATCACTATTCCTCCGAAGGGATTCAACATCAGAAAACTAGAAGAATCCCCGAAGTATAAAGAACACTTCTCCCAAAGAAAATTATGTAAGATGGTTTATGTTGGCCTCCAAGTTTTATATGATGATTGATGCTTTGAACTTTGACTTGAGTTCTTATTGGAATGCTATATGTCCTTGTTGTCTGTAAAAATTCCTTTTTGCAGAAACATTGTTAGACACTTTTATTGCAATTTGGAACCAGTAGATGATGTGTTAAGGGACTCAGTAGAAGAGGAAATGGTAACCAAAGTAAGAGGGTAGGAATTCTTGATCTCTCCTTCCAAGATAAATACCTAGTTAAGTATAGAGGATCCTCTAGATGATATTCAAGCTAATCTAGATTCCAATCAAATATTTAGTATATTGAGGCTTGGCAAGAGAGTGGGAACCCTAATCTTTAAACCTAGTAATATGTGTGATATGCACAGGGTCTTATGGTATATTTATTCTAGAGCCATTATTAACAATTCCAATAATTTCACTCATTTTATTGAAAGGGACTTTAGAAATATGGCCTCTATAATTCTGAAAGAATAGAGGGATTTGGGCGAGCTTATCTTTTCTAAGATCAAGAGATTTAGGTTTTCTGGAACCCAGACCACACCAGTGCCATGCCCCCAACTTATTTCCTTATTTCTGAAAAAGAATAAGATATGGTACCTAGAGTCTAATGAGCTATTTAGAGGCTACTTCCAGTAGGGAGGAACCAAATAGGAAAATTGGAGATTGAGCCCTTGGAGAAGCCTATGGAGTCCACTCCCAAGAAAAAGAAGGCATATGAAGCTGAGACCAGTAAAACAAAAGATACTCAATCCTCTGCTCCTGCTGCTACCTCATCACCATCCTTTTTCAGGTATAAAATCCAAAATTATCTGAAGGAAGTACTTGCAGGATTTCATATGAACATTGCAAACACCAACGCTGAACTCATAACCCACATGAACCTCAAGATGGGAGAGTTGGTCGAGCTTGGAACCAGCACAATCAATTAGTATTGGATCAGATACATGCACTTAACTAGCATAATCAGGTCATGTTGTCATAAGAGCAGGCCCATACTAGTGCTATACAGGAGATTGGGAATCTTCTAAGGTCCTTGCACGAGAAGGTGGATGCCGTGACACATGGTACCTTGACACCTAATCCATCTGTCCTCGCTTCAGCTCCAGCCTCTGCCTTTGGCCTTATATCTGATCCACTTCATACCATCCCTCACTTGACACCAAGCACTATCCTCTTTACCATAACTGATCCATTAACCTCTACTCAGGTCCATATCACTCTTGACGAGCAATCCACTGTTCAGTATAGCTTGGTGCCCACACCTGTAGCTTTACCCATTAGCACCAAGCCATTACCTCAGACTCCATCTCATTATTCCTTATACTTAGATGATACTGAGGAGTTGGTGGATACTTCACAATATCCTTCATCAATACCACCTCAGTATACTCCTCTATACGTCCTTCACCCAGTGGATCCACTTTAAATCCCTCCATTCGTCTACCTGAGTCTATTTTATTTGACTCACCCACTTTTGCTCAAAAAGGAGATGATACTCATGATGATGCATCTCACCCATCCGAGCTATTCCTATCACAGCCCGAGATCCATCGCACACTAGGTCCAATTCTAGTATCTCTGCCTTGACCTCCCTTTCCGATGATGTCAAAAAGTGGCAGAAGAATTAGGAATGATTTTTAGTGAACTGACATTTTGCTTGCATTGATATAGTATGGGGTATATGGGTGTATAGGTATTTAGGGTGATTTCTAAACTTTTTGATCTATTATTTATGAACTATTATTGAATTTGACAGTTTTGAAGTTTATGTTAAATTCTTAAGGTTTTAATTACTGTCATATTTCTGGACTAATTCTGTATGCCAGGTCATTAAGCAAATTTGTTATTAATGACATATTTTAATATCAGAAACAATTAAGCATATGATTTTAATTGAAACTTTAAAACTTCAAAATGTTTTCAAATGCTTTATTCAAAAATCATCAAATTTTGTCATCATCAAAAAATGGGAGAATAATAGATCTCATATGTTTTGATGATAACAAAAAGATTGGAATGATCTTATAAAAGGTTTGATAATGAACAAAAGAGTTTTGAACAAAGGAATAGAGATTTCTGTAGCATGGAAAGCCTTCACTCAAGTCAGCACTTGAGTAATAAAGAAGGAGAAAAAGTAAAAAAACCAGGAATGAAAAATCTGGCTGATTTTGGAAAGGATCACTTGAGTGATGACTATTCAACACTCGAGTAATCACTCGAGTGATGTGTGCTAAAAATATCTTCAAAATCTTGACTAGATTTTGAGAGGTGTCTCTCGAGTGATTACTCAAGTGATGACCAAGGATCAATCAAGTGACCACTTAAGTGATGAGGTAAGAAATAAAGCTATAACTTTGCCAAGATTTGGAAGGGCTCGCTAGAGTGATTACTCGAGTGATGACCCTAAATTACTCCAGTGACCACTTCAGTGATGGTGTCAGAATTGTTGCTTCAACTCTCTACCAAGTTCTGTAAGGGATCACTTGAGTGATGACGCTAGATCACTCAAGTGATAAAGTCCAGATTGCATGATAATCATATGTTGTTTATTGATTTGTTATACATATGATTAACCCTTTATTGTACTAGTATTCTAACTATATTTTCAGGGAAACAATGAAGAGATCATGCCAGAGAGAGAAAAGTCACCTTACGAAAAAACACAATGTTCGTAATGCTCACCTACTGTAATGACTATTTTTCAAATATGAAGAACAATCAAAAGAAGTTGTGTAACTCTAACGGATATGTTGAAATGCTACCAACGGCTATCTCAACTCAACTATAAATATGGGAACAGTCAACAAAGAATAAAGACACTAACAACACACAAACATACATCGATCAATACATTCTTAGTGTTCTATTTTCTCTTATTCATTCTTTGTACTTCAGTGATTATATATTTACTTTGTGACAGATATTTTTATTACAAACTCAATATCTGTTATTGAAACAACTTAAGGTTGTAGAACCTTGAGTTGGGGATTGGTTTACATCATTTAAGGGGGAGCGAGTATCCAGTGAAGGAACTTGCTGTGTACTGAGATGCCAAGATCCCACTGAATCTTAGAAGATATAGTGAACTCTCAAAGGAACTCTAAGGACTGGACGTAGGTCAAAGTGATTGTGGCTAAACCAATATAACTCCTGGTGTACACTTTGGTGATATTTTCTCTAGCTTTAAGCTACGCTTTAATTTCTGTGAAGTTTTGTTTACTGTTCACAATATTTTGTGATCACTCAATTAAGCCCCCCTCTTGGGTGAAATGCTTGCACTTATAATAACATTTCTCAAATATTCAAACCCTAACTCTAAATCTCTCAAGTAATACAATATAAAAAATTCTGAACCAATTAAAATCAAGTATTTACTTACCTCTACAATCCTATAGTCCCTATTTGATTAAACTTAACAATTGCTTCAAGCTCTAACCTTCAAACTTGCTCTACTCCTAACAAGATTTATACTTTTAGAAATCTCTCAATGAGTTGAAAAATATTTGGTGTTGAGGTTGGGAGATTTTATGAGAAAGAAATGAACCTTAAAAGTATCATAATCCTCCATTAATGGAGGATTGGATTGGTGGGCCGAGAACAACATGAAGGAATAGGGGAAAGAATGGTGTTGGGGAGAGAACAAGAGAATGATGGATTGTTATAGAAGTGTTGTGGGCCCCATGCCTATTTTAACTATTCTTTTCTTTTTCTTTTTCTTCTTTTCCTTCTCCTTTTCCTTTTCTTTTCTTTTCCATTACTCTTTCTCTCTCTCTTCTTATAACATAAAAAAAAATTTATTTCTTCTAAACATATATCTTGAGGTTAGAAAATTTCTAGCTCTTACTTAATTAACCACCATTTGTCAATATTCTCCTTTAGTCTAAATAATTCATTTCAATTTATATATTTTACTCAAATAACATTTCACAACCTATAAATATTTATAATCTTTGATATAGTAAATATTTTAAATACTTTTGTTTAATCCCACCAAGTCTTGTTAAATTTTATCTATACACATAATTTTATAATAATGTCTAATGACCATCAAATAATTTCATTAAATTCATTTCAATATTAATAAATATATACTAGTACTACCTTCAATTTCTTATCATATTCCAATGTTCCCCTATTCTTTTAATTTCATGCTTCTTTCTTTTCTCCAAACCTCAAATTACTTAATAAATCATATCCTAATAGTGCTTAATTACTATAAATAAAAGTTAGGATGTTACAAACTCAATTTGTGCATAAAACATATACATACAAAGAAAAATGTGATGTGATAGAAATACTCTTGCCACTATAAAATTTTGAGGTAAATGTATAGAAGTTTTCATCTAGTTGAAGAAAATGGAAAGCTCATAAACTCCTTTTTGTACAAGGACGAGGGTAAGATGTAGAAACTTACAAGGATTATCAAGAGTGGTGAAAAAGAAGGACCAAATACAAAATGAAGATCAAATTAAAGAAGAAGCTTGAAGACACCCTTAGTCACTTTTGACTTGCTATAACAAAGCAAAATCGAAAGGACCCCAAAAATGGATCTTTCTAGCTAACTACATTCATATTTTATTCACAACGAGAGAGAGAAAGCAAATGCATGAAAATGATACTGTGTTTCACAAAAATGACTCATTTGAGGGGTTTTAACCTAGTTTAAGGAGTTGAAATGACTAATTCTTGACTATGTAGAAGCTGGGCATGAAAGGAAACTCCTTGGAAGAGAGTTCTTAGTGAAAAGTGGAGCTTAGAGGAATGTCATTGAAGAGATTTGGGAACTTTATTTGGTTTTTCTTGTTTCTTTCCCTTTTCTTCTCATTTTCGTGATATGAACTTTATTTTTAAGTATAGTTTTTGATTTGTATAGATTATGAGTAACTAAACCTCTCAGTTAGGATTATTTTTACTCATTGAATATTGAAACAACTAGATTGTCTTGGTTTTGTTGGTTAATGAGAATATATGCTACTTTTTTCTTTATGGTTAATGCTATCTTATGCTTGATCACTATATGATTAGATTAATTCAATTAGAAAATGCTTGAAAGAGTTATTTTTATTGTAGAACATAAGAAAAATCATGCTATACTTGAAGTTTATGGATTAAATGGATGGTTCTTTTAGTTATAATAGAGATATATCTAACAACCTAGTATAGTCTATTGATAGATTGTTTTGAAAGATGGTTTTCATTATTTATAAACAAGAGATTAAATATTTTTAATGATGATTAAAAATCAATCTTGGCTTGAGAGAGCTTGGTTGATAAGTTTAGAACCTTTGACTAGCATGTAAACTCATTTAACTAACATAACTTGTAACACACCAAATTTTATATTCACCAAAAATATATTATAATTAATTGAGAAATTCAATAAAATGGTGAATATTCATGAATTTGTATCTTGTGAATTTTCAAATATTCATATTCATAAGGAAATGGGCAAATTAATTCCATAAAGGAATTAAATTACAAAGGTAATAGCAACATCATAATTTTGCCAATTTTGCCCAAGATTAATTATTTTCCAATTAATTGGAGTTAATTTCAATTAATCAAGGAAAATAAAGGAAAATGTATAATTGGATTATTCTTGATGGAATAAATCAAGAGTTGTGAAATTAGAGGGAATTATACATAATTCATTTAATTGAATTATGGAATTAATGAAATACATATTATTCCCTTTCTTTTCCATAATTTTGCCCAACACATGAAAATAAGGGAGAAAAAATTAAATTCCAAGAGCACATGCTAAAATGCTACATGAATTTAAGTGCTAGTTTGGTTAGTTGGGAGAAGAAATGGGTCTGGTTAGAGTAAAGAGGAGGGGGGACGGTTTGTGTAACTGGAAGGAAATCTAGTCCAAATCCAATTGAAGCTAAATGATAAGGGGGTATGGCATAAAGTTAAGAAGGCATGGTTGGAAGTATGGGAGGAGGAATGGTGCAAGATAAGTAGTGAAATCTCAACCTTTGATGAGATCAAAGGCTAGGAAGAAAGAAGACTAAATTAATAAACACATTCCCTTCCTCTTTCATGCCATATTTTGGCCAACCACAAGAGCAAAGAGAGAGAGAGAAAGAATGAGCTTGAGAGTTCTTTGAAGATTAGAGAGAAGAAGGAAGAAGGTTAAGGTAAGTAGTTGTTGATTTAGTGATTTGGCTTCCTATCCTTATGTAACACTTCCTCTAAGGTTCTTTTCTTCATGAACACACGTGTTTAGCAAGTCAAGTCTCCAAGGAAGAGAAGGAGTTAAGGTGCCAAGATTGGAAGCAAGAGGGTAACTTCATAAACTTGCTCTCTTATGGTTGTGGTGTTGTTATTGTTGATGTTTCTTGATTTTTCAAGTTTCTTGGTTGAGTTGAAGAATGGGAAAAGCTATAATCATGATTAGAATGTGACTAAATAAGTTAATAAGGGATTAGAAGTGGAAAAGTACAAGTTTTGAAAGCTAAAACACAAAAATTCCATTTTTCCATTTTTTACCAATATTTTGGCCAAGACCAGATCTGAGGGAAGGAGCTGGATTTTAATAAAATAGATGGTTCCATTGGATTCAGTAGGCAAAAATAGGTGGGGTTACTGTTGGTTACTTTTTCGGTAGAGGCCGAAAAAGCATAATTACAAAAATGCCATTAAAACTTGAAATAAGGGCTGTCAAGGGTATTTTCATAATTTCACAGTGAATTTGTTAATTTTGAGTCCGGAAATGGATTCCTTGGGTGAAAATAAGTCAGGATAGCCCTAGTCAAAATTTTGGGAAAACATGCCATCGGGCCTGGTCTAGGTCTCGGGGGCATTTTGGTAAAATTTCACCATAGACTAATATAAGCACCAAAAATACTACAGAAGTGTCTAAATGATATGTTTGATGTTTTAGGACCAAGTAGAGAGCCCAAGGGATTGGCATGCAAATCGAGGCACGTTATTTGAGGATCAGGGAAGGGCGATTAAGGTAGGAAACTTACCTCTCCCATATGTATGTGATATTTGTGTTGGTGTATTTATGCATGTTATTGCTTTGTTTGATTATGTGAAATATATATAAATAATTGAAGCTTTGTTCCTGTTTATGCTATGGCCACAGATATGATGTTTGAAACATTGAGCACGCAGATATGTCATTGTATGAGCATGAGTTATGTCATGCAAGCATGTCATGCATTAAGCACTTATCTTGCATGCATATTGGTATTATTTTCCTATTAAGATTCCCCAGAATCTCACCCTCCCTTACCAACAATTTAGACAGGAGAAGACAGAAGCATGGTGAGAATAATGAAGAGAATTGTACGAAGGGGATTGCAGTAGTGCAACAAAGACTGGAAAATATCTCCGTTTCACTGGGACGGGTTTAGACACCCACGTAGAGCTGCGAGGCTACATTAATTGTAATTATCAAGTATGAACCCCTATGAGGAATTTCTGTAATCATGCACATAATATTAGTATACTTATGATATTCCCTTGTTGCCCACTGAACTGCATATCGTTTTTCTCAAATACTCTGAAATAGGTGAAAATAAGATGAGGGTGTGACATAAGTGATTGAGTTGTATAGTTCCATGGAACACAATGGGAAAGAAGTAATCGTAAGCCCTTAATCTCTTGAAGTTACAATCAATTTTCCAATTTCCATTGCTCTACTTTATTGTTTTCATCAAAATTTCTTATTCAACTTGTTCAATTTCAAATGATTTTATTCAACATAGTTAAAAACATAGTTAAATTAATTAGATGGTGTTAGTGCAAGCGTTTCATCCAAGAGGGGGGTGAATTGGGTGATACGAGAAATTCCGTTGCGTATAAGAAAATTGACAGAATATTTAAAGCAGTTGAGAGCAAAAACAAATATCACCGAAGTATACACCGGGAGTTATACTGGTTCGGCCACAAGCATTTTGACCTACGTCCAGTGCTCAGAGCGTCTCTGAGAGTTTCACTATATTCTCCAAGATTCAGTGGGTTCTTGGCACCTCAGTACACATCAAGTTCCTTCACCTGGACACTCACTCCCCCTTACACATTGTAATCAAATCCCCAACTCAAGGTTCTACTACCTTAAGTTGTCTTAATAGCAAATATTGAGTGTGTAATAAAAAACTCTCTCACAGAGCAAATATATAATCACTGAAGTATAATGAATGAGTATAAGAAAAATAAAGCACTAAGAGTGTGTTGATCAGTGTATTCTTAGTTCTTGTGTCTTATTTTCTTCTCTTTGAATCTTCATATATATAGATGATTTGTAGTGTCCGTTGGAAGCAATTCAAACATGTCCATTAGAGTTACGCAACAACGGTTGACTATTCTTCGAATTTGAAAACTATTCATTTGTGGTAGGTAGCAGTAGGTGAACGTTCAGACTTTTATTTGACTTTTCACTTCTTGCATGTTCTCTTCATTGTTTCTCTGCAAATGTACTTAGGATACTAATACAATGAAGAGTTAATCATATAGATAACAAATCAATAGACATTCAATGAAAAGCATAATTTCTGGATTGCCTAACTTGAGTGGCTACTCGAGTGATCATGTCTATTACTCGAGTAGTCTCTCGAGTAATCCTATAAGATATTACTCAGGTAAGATATGGAGTGAGATATATCACAAACCTTAAAAATACCTAATTACTCGAGTGGCTACTTGAGTGGTCATGTCTTTTCATCACAAGTTACTCGAGTGATGTCTCTGGTAAACTGATTACTCGAGTGGCCTTCACTTTTCTTCACACCTTACTCGAGTGGTCCCTCGAGTAGATTTCAAATAACCCGGCAGATTACTCGATTACTCCCTCGAGTAATTGTATCAAATTCTTGTCCGAGAGTTTGCTTTCTGATTACTCGAGTGGCTACTCGAGTAATGATTCAAATAACACCGCAAATTACTCGGTGGCCCCTCGAGTAAATCCTTTTTCTCACCTAGTTACTCGAGTGGCTACTCGAGTAAAGTGTTGTATTTTTTGACCGAGAGCTACTGGAAGATTTTTGACCTGGTTACTCGAGTGGCTACTTAAGTGATGCCTGTGAAAATGATGTTACTCGAGTGGATACTCGAGTAATGGTCTATATAACTTTGCAGATTACTCGAGTGGTCCCTTGAGTAACTTCGTCCAAATTTTGGCAGTGCTTCACTAGATGAAATTCTCCTTGATTACTCGAGTGCTTACTCGAGTAACTGCTTCCCTTACTCGAGTAGCTACTCGAGTAAGCCTTCACAAAATTTGTTTATTACTCCAGTGCTTACTTCAAGTAATGCTTTGCCACTTTGTTCAAAAATTCATTTGTTTGTTATCAAATCTTTCTATATCATTGATCCAATCTTAAAAGCGTTCAAAAGCAAAAAGCACTCTAAAACTCCATACACCCAAATCCCAATATATCAATTCAGCCATTCATCACAAAATCACTCAGGCTCTTCTCCCCCTTTTTTTCTTCATCACAAAGGTGGAATCAATCATGAGAAGGAGTAGGTGGCTTGGCTGCTGAGATAGGAGTGACAGGAAATGCCAATGACTCATATAAACCATCTGAACTTAAAGAATCTGAAGATGATGGTTCAAGGTCAGGAAGGTTTACTGGCGGTGTCTAAAGATCCTCTGGAGGATTCACCAAAGATAAAAGGTAAGGAACCAAAGAAGTAATTTCTACTTCCTTTGTAGCAATCGGTAAAGACTCAAGCACCTCCTCAGTGCGTGTAGGTGATGTAATGGGAGTAGGTATGGGCTCTGGCTGAACAGGCTAAGGTGGATCATCAGTGGTGATATAGATAGGCTCGGATGTGTCAGGGTCAAGCATAGAGAACAACACATTGCTAGGTCTGCTCTCATAGGGTCTATGCTCAATGGGTATAGAGGGTCCAGGTTCAGAGACAGGTATGGGCTCAAGAATACCGGAAGGACCAGGAGTAGAGGATCCATATGCCATAGCATCAAGTCTGGCAACAATGGATCTTAGAAGCTCACCCTGGGCCTGTTGTTCAGCTAGCAACTCTTCGTGCCTCTTATCTATCTTCTCCACAAGTTGTCCCATCTTCTCATTTATATGGGTTACCAATTCCGCATTGGTATTCACAATATCAATATGAAAACTCCTCAGGATGTTCTCCATGAACGTTTGCATTGTAGCACCAAAAAAGGATGGAGAAGATGTGTTGACTGGAGCAAAAGACTGTGTGTCATCCATTCGGCTTGTTGCTGTGTCAGTCTTTTTTTTCTTAGGACTTGCTTCTAGAGCTGTCTTCAGAGGAATCTCAATATTCAATTTTCCAATTTGATTCCTTCCTATTGGTGCTAACCTCTCAACCGGCTCCATACTCTCCAAATACCAAATCTTGTTCTTCTTGAGAAACAAGGAAATAAGTTGAGGATAAGGCATTAGAGTAGTAGGTTTTCCTTCATATCTATACCTCTTGATCTCATTAAAGATATACTCTCCCAAGTCCTTTTGCTCTTTGAGGATCAATGAGGTGAATTTCCTAAAGTCTCTCTCAATGAAATGAGTGAAGTTATTGGATTTGTTCACCATGGCTCTAGAGTAGATATACCATAGGACTCTATGAAAATCACTCATATCACTCAGATTGAAGTTGAGAAGTCCCACTATCTTACCAGGTCTGAGGATAGAGAATATCTGGTTTGAATCAAGGTTAGGGTAATAATCATCAAGAGGATTTTCTATTCCTAACCAAGTATTGATTCTGAAAGGTGAGATTATAATTCTTTGTCCTCTAACCTTAGAAGTCATTTCTTCTTCCATAGACTTCTTAATGGGATCATTAATAGGTTCAAGGTTACAATAAAAATGTCTCACTACTTTGGTGCAAAATGGGAGTTTGATAGATAGCCAGGGCATATAGGAATCAAGATAGGAACTCAGATCAAATTTCAATACCTCTTGAAGCAACTTGTAGTCAATGTAGTGCATCTTGCACACATTTCTTCTTGCAAAATGACTCAGGTACTTTTGAGATTCTTCAAGCTTGCTCATATTGAATCCCTTTAGAGGAAATGTGATTTCTTCATCCCTCTCTTTTGTTTGCTTTGAAGTTTGCCCATTCTTTGCTTCCTTAGATTAGAACGCTTCTTCAAGCATGCCTACCATGACTTTGATAAGCTTCTCACTAACCTTAGGCTTTTTCAGAGGCTTAAGAGAAAAGGTAGGTGTGTCAGATGAATCAGAGGAAGGAGGTGATGGTTCTTTTATTGTTTTACCTTTTCCTGGGGGTGAACTCTTCTTAGATTGAGCTCTTGTGGCAATGGGCTCCTTAATCACAACCCTTTCACCTTAGGATTAGCTTGCGGCTTGGTCTTGGATTTTGGTTTGGGAGAAATTTTCCTCTTCTTGGTAGGAGGAGAGGAATGTGAATTAGAGGGTTGGTATGGTTCAGAAGACTCAGAAGGAGTGCTAAAATTGGGAGATTTTGTCCTCACCATTGTGATTTTAGAAAATCAAATATTTCAGAGAAAAATAAAGACAAGTGTCGCGAGTTTAGGGTAGATGATTCAGTATAAATCATTGGGTTTTGATGGTTATGGGAAGAGAAAAAGATTTTGAAAAATTTTTGTGAGAGCACTATGAGAATCACTCAAGGAGATTTTGTGAAAAATGACCGAGTATCGAGTTGAAATAACCTAGAGCTAGTATTGGTTGGGCCCGCCAGCCCGTTTTTTTTAACGGGTTCGGGCCTGGAAATATAGGCCCGAATAAAAAACGGGTTAAACAGGCTAACCCGCGGGTTAAACGGGCTAACCCGTTTAAAAAAAATTTGCCTGTATCTATCCCAGCTGGCACGCTCCCATTCCCATCCCACACACTCCACTCTCATTTCCTGTCCTTCTCGGCCGTCACTCTCATTCACTTCTCTTCTCATTTCTCTCACGCAGACACCGACAAGGCGACGACTGACCGACCACAAGCACTCGATCTCGGCAGTCGACGCTTCTCCCACCGAACCGTAGTCTCCGTGAGCTTCACTCGTCTGCTCAGCCTCATGGGTCCAGCCATCCGGTGGTGCCCTATCTGAAATCGAAACCTACCCAGCTAAGCCTCCTCATCCTCTTCCTCTCCGATCTGCGTGCTGGTACTGGTGTCCAGCAATGGTGAAGCACGGAAGCCCAAGTGCCTGACAGCGATTTTCCTTTCCCCTCTCTAATTTTCCCTTCTCCCTCCGGCGTCCGAGAGACCGAGACTCTGTAAGATTTCATTTGCCTTCTCCGATTTGCCCTTCTTTCGATTTGCGTCCGAGATTGTGTAAGATTTCATCATCAGTAGGTGTGCGTGGAGGATTTCTGATTTGGTAGGTTTCGAACTTTGCTCTGTTTCATCAAAACTTCTTCCTTTTCAATTTTCTCTGTTATGCGTTGGTGCTGGACTGCTGGTGACTGTAATTCTCTTTCTCTTTGTCATTGGTGTGCGATTATTTTGAGATTGAACCGGCCGTTGAGGTTTTGAGAGATGGTTCTTCTTTTTTTTCCATGTCCACCGACGTCTTACTCTTGTATGCAGAAAACATCAATGTCATATGTATTAAGGGTTCTTTTGCAAGAAGAGAATATCAATTTTAATCGGGCTGGCGGGCTAGCCCGCCAGTTAGATTAATCGGGCTCGGGCTGACCAAATGGCAGCCCGTCAAATGTCGGGCTACTTCAGCCCGACCCGATTAGCCAGAAACCCGTGTCGGGCCAGCCCGTCGGGCTCGGGCTGGCCCGAATTCCCAGCACTACCTAGAGCCTGACATCACTCGAGGGCTTGCTCGTGTGACCATCAACTTCACTCGTGTAGCTACTCGAGTGATCATACAAAAAAATTTAAAATATAGCAAATTTGAGATCGTACCTGGCATGAATAATATTGTAATTATCCATGTTTATTCCCTCGATCATTTGATGACTCTTTAGAACAGATTTGAACTGAAACTCAGTTGGTTTGAAATTTGGACACAGGTTCACTTGAGGCCTTACTATTGAAGTTCACTTCAGGCCTCCCTCAGGTAATATATCTCTTCACCTTTTGACTGTTTATTTCCAACCGTTGTATCGACTACTACAGAATATACTTATAACTACCCTAAAGGATGTCCCTTTTTGAAAAAGGGACGCCCAAAATATTGGGCGGTGGCATATGTGTAATTATAGATCAAAATTGAAAAGGTTGGCTCGTCAAATAAAATTGAATCTCGCGCCTGAATGTGTTTTAGACGTCCTCATCTTCATTGGGGACGTCTAAAGACTGTTTTAGACGTCCCCATGAAAATGGGGACGTCTAAAGACCCCCAGAATATCATATAAAGAAAAAAAAGAACACATTTAGACGTCCCCAGACAATCTGGGGACGTCTAAAACTTTACATTAGACGTCCCCAGCTGGTCTGGGGACGTCTAAAGGGTCCCTTTACACATCCCCATCCCAGCTGGGGATGTCTTAAGCTAGCTCACATGCACTAGTCGATATGACCGGTGCATATTCATTGTAAGAATTAGTTTCTTACTTGCTTTACTTTACTCTTTCACTCTCCCATCTTCATCACTTCCGTCTCTTATCACCTGGGCTTCTTGCTTTTTTCTTCTTTCTCCAAATCAAATACGACTATCCCCTGTTTCTTCTTGGTCCTTCTTACCCTCTATTTCATCCATAGCGTTGCTCGTCGCCGTCTTTGCTCTGCTGGGTCTGCACTGTTCTCTCTCATTCTCGCCACTGTCGGCCTCCTCTTACCACCGTGGGTCATCTGCCTCTAAAGTTGCAGCAACAGGTTAGCTAAAACTAAACTTGTGAATGAACTTGTGAATAATTAGCAAAATGCATTTGATTCTCGGCTGGAATTTAAGTGTGGTTTGTGCTTGAGCTTTATCTTTGCTATTTTGCTGAATTTAAGACGTACCACATCAAGTTTTAATCTTTTGCTTTTTTGCATTATGATTGAGATCTTTATTTACCAAAAGATATCGAGTTGTGATTGGCTCATAACAGAAATATCAGCTTTAAATAGAGAAAATAACTATAAACAAAAAGGTCTGCCCAGCATATAATAAGCATGCATTTATCTTGACATGTTCAATAGTTTTTTTTCATTATTTAAAATGGATTAGGATCAACATCAATAATGAACCACCATTAATTTTAAATCTGTTTGAGCAACAAGGAAAATCTAGTTCAATTTAAAATCATAACAAGACAGTCAAAACTGAATTGTGTACGTTACTTTTACCTATTTACTGTGTCAAGTGCCTGACTTACAAAACAAAATCCACTTTTTACTAAAACGGATAGCCACATTGTAAGAAGCCGCAAAAACAGAATTGTGTATGTTACTTGTCTTCACAACAAGGTGATGATTGCAATTTAAATTGTAATTTAAATTTTTTTGGTTGATTTGAAGATTGAAGAATCATTATCTGATTATTTTAAATATTTAATTTGATTTGAAACAAATTTGCATTTGCAATCTTAATTTTTTTTTAATTTGATTTGATTTGAATAATATACTAATATTTTGTACTTATTGAATTATTTGAATGTTTTATTTGAAATACAATTTTCAAGATCATCTTTTGTTTCAAATTTGGTGATGATTTTGTTTGCTTTTTATTAAAAGAAGTCCTCATCTCTCAGTTGATTTCAAGTTAATGGTGATGATTTTGTTTGCTTTTTATTAAAAGAAGTCAGTTGCAAAGCTTTATGTCGCATCATCTTATCTCATAATTTCCAACATAAGCTAAAAGAAGAAGGCATGATAGAATATGACTTACCACCGTGTGAAAACTTATTGAGTACAAGAAGGCATGCATTGATGATACTTCTCTACCAAGTCTGAAATCAGCAATTTTAAGAATATCATTTGTCACCAACAAGTTCTCTTTATAAAGAAAATTACTGTGAAAACATGACTAATTTGACACTTCAGTCACTAATCAATAAAATTATATAAGAATTCATAATCTTCTGGTATATTAAGTTGTAAGTTGTAATGCAACATTGTATTTAACTAGTAAGCAGCGCATTCACCAAGGAAGTTCTCAACTATACTTGCCAATAATGTTTGTGGACTTTTCAAGCATGTAAATAATAGAAGTAGACAAAAAGGTACGGTTAATGTAATGTAATCTTACCAATTAATGACTATTATACTATGAGCCCTCAATTCCTCAGCCCCAAATGCCCTTTATCATGTTACTTGTCCAGTCCCTAGCTTACAGAACAAAATAGAACAAAATTCACTTTACACTCCACAAAAACAGAATTGTGTATGTTACTTGTAACTATTTACTGTCTACTACACAACTTACAGAACAAAATTCACTCTACACTGAATGAACAACCACATTGTATGAAATAGCAAAAATATAAATCATGACCCATAGTTTTTGACTGTGGATGCAGTTCAAATCGCCAAACTTACAGAACAAACTTGATTATTCAATTTCTATAGGGAAAAGATCACTGCACCCTCTCTAGCAAATTATTCTCAAACAGTTTCTAAAACTTTTTGAAACTTCATTGTACACTTAGGTCTAAACAGAAATTAATTTATTTTTGTTGAAAAGACATTTAGGCCCTTGTCTTATATATGGTCGAAACGGTCTTATAAATTCTCACATGTGTCTCTTGTAAATACATATAGTTGATTTGTAAATTCCCACATATCTCACTTATGTACATCTCACTTATGGTACATATCTGATTTAATATTTTGATTTCTAAAATATAAGTGTATTCTATTTGTGCTTGGTGCTAGAAGCTAAAGTTTAGTTTCGTTTAAATTAAGCTGAGAAGGAAGCTGTGGATGTCATAGATGAAGATAGAATGGAGAGAATGATTCACGATGTTGAGGTAAAATCCTTTACACAGTCACATGAATATGACAGCCTGCAAAGTGATGTAGAGACACCGTTGTACCCTGGGAGTAAGTACACACGGCTGACAGGAACATTACATTTGGTTTACTTAAAAGCAACTTGTGGGTGGACCGATAGTAGTTTCACATTGCTGCTTGAACTGTTGTGTGATATGTTTCCAGACGATAATGTACTTCCAAATCGTATGTATGAGGCCAAGAAAAACCTATCTACAATGGGTATGGAGTATAAAAAGATACATGCTTGCCCTAATGACTGTGTACTGTATAGAAAGGAGTATGAAGGTCTGAGTGAGTGCCCTAAATGTCAAACTGCATGATATAAAGTGAAGAAAGATGGTGGTTGTGGCGATGAGACAACTAAAAGGCAACCTGTAAAAGTTTTGTGGTATCTTCCAATAATACCGTACTTTAAGCGTTTGTTTGGCACTGTAAAAAAGGCGAAGAAGTTGAGATGGCATTCGGATGACAGAATATCCGACGGAAAATATCTTCGGCACCCAGCTGACTCTCCACAGTGGAAGAAAATAGATGAAATGTTCCCTGAATTTGGCAACGAGCTGAGAAACCTTCGGCTTGGGATTTGTACAGATGGCATCAATCCGTATGGAACTCTTAATAGCACACACAGTGCGTGGCCAGTACTCCTTGTAATATACAACTTGCCTCCCTGGCTTTGTATGAAACGCAAGTATGTGATGATTTCTATGATGATTTCTAGACCAAAACAGCCAGGAAACGATATCGATGTCTACTTGGTGCCTTTGATTGAGGACTTGAAGAAGTTGTGGGAGGAAGGCGTAGATGTGTTTGATGCATATAAGAATGATTCCTTCAAGCTACGTGCAATGATTTTCACCACCATAAATGACTTTCCTGCGTACGGAAACCTCTCAGGATACAGTGTGAAGGGGCATAAAGCATGTCCGATCTGTGAAGCAGACACTCACTTCCACTAACTTAAACATGGAAGAAAAACGGTCTACCATAGTCACAGGAGGTTCCTTCCTAGGTTCCACCCGTATCGTAGGTTAAGAAAGCGTTTTAACGGCTTGCTGGAGTATGGAATGGCTCCAAAGGCATTAACCGGAAAGGAAGTTTATAGTTGGGTTAAACGTATTAATGTCTTACTCGGTAAGAATCAAAAGACTGTGGGTGAGAAGAACATATGGAAAAAGAGATCAATTTTCTTTGATCTTCTATATTGGTGTAGTCTTGATGTGAGACACAGTATTGATGTAATGCACGTGGAGAAAAACGTTTGTGATAGCCTTGTCAGTACGCTTTTGCACATTCCAGGGAAGACCAAGGATGGGATTAATGCGAGACTAGACCTGTTGATATGGGAATAAGAGAACGGTTACATCCACAGCTAAAGATGATGGTAAGAGGGCATACATGGAGCCAACAGCACATACACTATCAAAAGCGGAGAAAAGAAGTTTGTGTGGGTGTTTACATGAAATTAAGGTACCACATGGATATTCTTCGAATGTGAGAAGGTGTGTGTCAATGGACGATTTGAAGTTAGTGGGAATGAAGTCCCATGATTATCATGTGTTGATGCAACAACTGTTACCAGTAGCTATTAGAGGCATTATGAAAGATGAAGTTCGAAGTACTGTGACAAGATTGTGTATTTTCTTTATTGCTATCTGTAACAAAGTCATTGACACTGAAAAGCTGGATGAATTGGAAGCTGAGGATTATATTATATTGTCCCAATTAGAGATGCTCTTTCCTCCTTCATTTTTTGATATAATGGTGCATTTGATAGTTCATTTGGTAAGGGAGGTAAGGCTCTATAGTCCAGTTTACCTGAGGTGGATGTACCCTTTCTAGCGATGCATGAAGATCTTAAAAGGGTACTATAAAAATCCTTATCGACCAGAAGCCTCAATAGTTGAAAGGTATGTTGTTGAAGAGGCTATGAACTTCTGCAGTGATTATCTATCAAGGAAGAAGGAACAATCTCGGCATGAAGAGGGGAGGAGTAAGGGAACACGAGGACTGAAAGTGAAGACTATGCCTCGTGAAGAGGTGTTGCAAGCACACCTTTATATCCTGAATAACATGGCAGAAGTTCAACCGTACATAGATGAACACAAAAAGAGATTGAAGAACATGAATCCGAGGAAGAATGACATGCAGATTACTATTGAGCAAAATAAGACATTCATTCAGTGGTTTAAGGAAAAGGTTTTGCATGAGACCGGTGTGACTGAGACAATAAAGTAGCTAGCCTGGGGGCCTTCGTTTTAGATCATTACTTAGAGCGGTTATGATATAAACGGGTATTCTTTCTACACAAAAGACAAAGATGACAGAAGTACCATGCAAAATAGTGGGGTGATGGTAGAAGCTGAAGCCATGCACTTTTCCAATTCAAAAGAAAAAAACCCCATATTAGCATCCATGGCCTATTATGGAGTGATAGAAGAAATATGGGAAATCACTTACAACAAGTTCAAAGTTGCTTTATTCAAATGTAAGTGGGTTAGCAATAATGCTGTGGTAATAGATCAACAATTTGGATTTGTCTCAGTTGATCTTGAAAGAGTAGGTTATAGGGATGAGCCCTTTATTCTAGCAAGCCAGGCGAAACAAGTGTTTTATGTCACAGATCCCGGAAATAAAAAAATTTCCATTGTACTTCAAAGTAAAAAACAGAAGCATGGTGATCCGACCTTCAACCTTGACGACACACCACCTTTCACAATTAATCCACCTACAACAAGTGAAGTAGAATTGGTAGATGATGAAGAATATGCTGTAAGAAATGATCATGGTGAAGGAATATGGGAAACAATCTAGAGTAAGAGCTTAACTTAAAAAATAGTAATGTGTGCTGTTTGTTTTATAACTAGTTAGTTTATTCATTTACTTACAATTTATTCACCTATCTGACAATGATTTTTGTATTTACAGGAATATGGACAATTCTGGTGACTCACAAAGTGATAGGGACAATGAAATGAATACGCCTGAACCTGATGCGAGACCTGAACCAGTTGCGAGAAGAAGGGTTAGAGGCAGTACAAAATTGCCTACATTGGTAGCACGTCATCACCATCAACAGGAGAGGTTGCATATTGACTTTGACAAAAATATGAAACCAATTGGTACGGAGGAAGACCATTTCATTAGCTACGTAGGTTTTTTGGCTCGAAGCAAAGTTCGCATTACCTATGATAATTGGAAGTTGGTTCCACCAAAAACCAAAGACTTAATTTGACAACAACTTTTGGTATATAAGTTTCATTGCATCTGCATATATATCTTTATTCCTATTGCTTCAAATATAATTAACTTATGTTTTTACCTTGTAGCAAACCTATGATGTCCCTGACACTGTGGAGATGTACAAGGAGTAGATGACGAAGGTTCATCTACAATGGAAATATTTCAAGAATAGGCTTACACGAGATTACATTCAAGGGGACCTGAGGGGTCAGGATCCATGTCATGAGTATACATTTTTGTCTCCAGACGACTGGAGGTTGTTTATGGCATCACGAGAAGATCCAAACTTTTTTCTAAGATTTCTGTCATCATAGTATTTTATTTGAATATAGTTGACATTATTGATTCGGTGGTCATTGTTTTCCTTTCATAGGCATTAAGTGCAGCAAATGCAGAAAGGCAAGCAGCTAATAACTATCAACATTGCATGTCTCGTGGTGGTTATTAGAAGCTTGAGCGAAACATGATGGCAGAAGAGTTGGAGAAATTGAAGGAAGCAGCCACATCAAATCCTACCGTTGTGGTCCAGCCCCCACTACCTCCTCCAAGTCACAAAAAATGGAAAGCAGGGAGTCTTAAGGGTGGGAAGTACGTAAATCTGACTGTTGTTAAGGTTGCCGCAAGAATTGTAAGTAGTTAGAGCATAAGTACAAAGTTATTTTTTCATATTGGGAGTGCTTAATTTTCATTTACGATAACTTTTATGCTGCAGGATGAACTGGAAGATCATAGTAGCCAAGGTTCGTTCACTCCAAGTGGACGGATGGACATCTTGTCAATGGTGATTGGGAAGGCAGATCACCTTGGTCATGTTCGAGGGGAGGCAAGGGGAGTTCGTGTCGTGAAGTATTTTGGCCGAGCCTCACATCCTTATTCGTCACAAGCTGAACCCAGTTGGGAGCTTGTGGCCAAGATTCATCAGGAAGTCTCATAAGAGCTCGAGGTCAACCTTCGAGACAACCTCCGACAAGAGCTGTTGCCAGAGCTACATCTTGAGCTGATGCCTGAGCTACGAGCTAAAATGATGAAGATGTTTGAATCACAGATGGCAACTACCGAGCGTAGAACCCATTCATCCCCGGCCTTCCCCAGCACCAAAGGAAGTTACAACCCGGCGGAGGAACTACTTGGCGACCCTTCTCCCACTCCAGCGTAGGGAGAACCTGCCATCCTCTCTTTGGATGCCCCAGTGCTGCGTGTAGTTGCAGATGCTCTCGTTCACACAGAAGCTACTACCCACCATAATCAGCAAATTCCACAGCATTTGCGTAGGGCGACTGTGACGTGTGTTCGAGAAGGGGAAAAAGGGACAGCCATCCCTATTCCTAATGACAAGGTTGCCATGATAGCTCAGGCAAGAGGATCTTTCATCCTTTGGCCTATACATCTTATTGGCTTATTACCACCAACACCTCCAATGGTATGGAACTACCTCACTTTTACTTGAGATGTGTTGACAACCTACTAACAATATGTTTTTTTATGTTCTAAAAGAACGAGCAGGAAGTAGAGAAATGGCCCTTCTTAGCACGACTGTAGCATATCTATAAAGGCATTCACCAGATTGATTTACATATGCCTACAGGGATTGTGGGCCAGGAATTAGAGTATCACTTCACAATTGATAAAGAAGATCTTAAACAGTTCATTAAGTTGGAGGAGCTAGATATTGGATGGGGCAAATTTGCAATCCTGTAAGTTTTTTATTTCCCATTTTTTCCTTCATTTAGTTAAGTTGATTTTAACTAGCTAATACATTCATCATATTAATTCTATTATAGCTCCTTCCGTCGTATATGCATTGACTCTCAAAAAGTTGATTTATATGGATTCTTGTCTCCTGCATATACGACAAGGACTGGGAATACATTGAAAAGAAGGACGAACTATGTGGGCTTCACAGTGGCAGAGGACGACTATCATTATTATCTAACACCGATTGTTCAAGGGTATGCATTTTAATTGTGTATTTGAGATTTTTAATAAAGAATTGCCTTGCCATCTAACTTCTTTTTAATCTGTATATGTTGTGATAGTTATCACTGGAGTTTTGAGTGTTCTTTGTCCTCGGTCCCACATTGTTTACTGGTTTGATTCCTTAAGTAGAAGACCAGACAAAGAAACTAAAAGCGTCTTCAACACGTAAGTTATTTTTTTGTATTTCATTGCTTCTTGATTCTTGACTTAATGAATTATTCTAATTTATGTTGATTTTCATTTTAATGATAGGGCATGCACGACGTATCAAGTGCTTGGTAGGGCACGCGAACGTAGAGGTGGCAAAGAACCGAGATGGTTGTTTCCAAAGGTACGTAGTTTCAAATCAAGTTCTTTTGATTGACGGTCGTTTTAGATATGCCTTTATTGATTTTAACCATTTGCTTTTGATTTATAGTGCCCTCGACAACCAAGCGGCTGGGAATATGGATACTATGTTTTACTTTATATGTTTAACATCATTCAGAGTGGCATTACGACAGATTTTGAACAAGTAATCACTTCTTTATTCTCAGAGGATAATATTCTTGGTGTTGTAATTCAATGGCAATTCATTCACTTGATTCATTATTTCATCTAAGCTTATTTTCTAATTTATAGATTTTTGACAATGAAGATGCCTACTCATATAAAGACCTAAATATCATCAGAGACTTTTTGGCTAGACATCTTCTTCAACGTATACCAGAGTAAAGTCTTTAGTAGTTTTTGTAAGACATACTTTTGTGGTCGTTCTATATATTGTACATATAATTAGCGTTATTGTTGTTGGATATATATTGGATCTATTCTTGGTTATTGTACAAACTGGGGACTTAGATAGTCTTTTTAGTGCAATAACAGACTTGGATATAGATTGTTGTGTAGTTTGTGTGGTTTGTTAGTTAATTAGTTTGCTACTCCTTAAAATTATTGCGTGTAGTAGAGCCTTCATTGTGTTTCAAGTTGTTGTTTCCATTTTACTGAACTGCTGTTGTTTTATTCTGTTGTTGGAATCCTATTTCTGCAGTTTACATTTTCCAGACATTGCAATATATAAAAAGGCCATTTAAAAAAAACTTTCAACGTCCTTAAATAAAAAGGGACGTGGAAGAGGTGGTGGCGACACTTTAGACGTCCCCAGTTGGAACTGGGGACGTCTAAAGGCCCCCTTAGAGGTCCCCAGTTGGTACTGGGGACGTCTAAAGGCCACCTTAGATGTCCCCAGTTGGAACTGGGGACGTCTAAGGTGGCCTTTAGACGTCCCCATTACCAACTGGGGATGTCTAAAGTCAGCCTTTCACGTCCCCTATTTTACGGACATTATTGACGTTTTTTCCATGACCCTCACATAGATATCCCTCTGTTTTCATACGTTAAAAGGCCAAAAAAAAGGGATGTTAAAACTATTTTTTCTAGTAGTGGCCGTTTTATTTGAAATTAATGTTTCACTGGCATATTTCCAAGTTCATTACTCGAGTGGCTACTCGAGTAATGCATCCATTACTTCAAGGTGTCACTTGAGTAATGCATCCATTACTTGAAGTTCTCACTCCAGTAATGCTCATTACTTGAAGTTGTCACTCCAGTAATGTTGTCCTCTGTTAACCTCTACTATTCATACTCCAAAACAGATTATTATGATCTTGCAAAACAAATTGCTAGAAATTCTGATGCTTAAGGTAGTAATCATCAAAACATCAATAAATACTATCATCTAACATTTTGTAAACACTAAATAACTTATAATTCATTGGGATTTACCATTCCCAATTCTCGTCTAATATATAAAAATTGATCTTTTGCAAGAGGTTTTGTAAAGATATCCGCTAATTGACGATGAGTTGGAATGAATATTACTTTAACATCTTTCTTTTGGACATGATCTCTGATGAAGTGATGCCTAACATCAATATGCTTGGTTCTGGAATGTTGAATAGGATTCTTTGCCAAGCTTATCATGCTAGTGTTCTCACAGTATATTGGTGTTTCTTTCAAATAAATACCAAGATCCTGAAGTTATTGCCTTAGCAATATTACTTGTGCACAACAACTTGATACTGTAACATACTCAGCTTCCGTTGACGAAAGAGACACTGTAGTTTGTTTCTTGCTAAACCATTATACAAGTGAGCCTCCGAGAAACTGGCCTTATCCACTTGTTTATGTCCGTCTTGTATCCTCCATGATCAGAGTCTGAGTATGCAACTAGATATTCACTTCTTCCTTTGGGATACCATAGACCCAATTCTGGCATGTTAGCAAGATATCGGAAGATTCGTTTGACGGTTTCAGCATATGACTCTTTTGGTGCTAATTGATATCTTGCACACATACCCACACTTAATTGAATGTCAGGCCTGCTTGCAATGAGATAGAGTAATGATCCAATCATTCCTCTATATTTTGTGATATTGTAATCTTTTCCCTTGACATCCGCATCAAGCAATGTGGCTGAGCTCATAGGTGTGACCATTCCATTTGCTTCATCCAATCCATACTTCTTCAATAGCTCTTTCAAATATTTCGTTTGAGATATGAAAATTCCATTCTTTCTTTGTTTGATTTGCAAACCGAGAAAGAAATTCAATTCTCCCATCATTGACATCTCAAACTCCCCCTACATTATCTCAGAAAATTCTTTGCACATAGTTTTGTTAGTAGCACCGAAAACTATATCATCAACATATATTTGCACAATTAATATATCATCACGTTTTCATTTTATAAAAAGTGTAGTATCAACTTTTCCTAGTACAAAACATTGATCAATAGGAAATTTACTGAGCCTTTCGTACCATACTCTAGGAGCTTGTTTTAAACCATATAAAGCCTTTTTGAGTTTGAAAACATGGTCAGGTTGGGTTACATCTTCAAAACCTGGAGGTTGCTCTACATATACTTCTTCCATGATGTAGCCATTTAGAAATGCACTCTTTACTTCTATTTGATAGAGTTTGAATCCTTTGATGTATGCAAAGGCTAAGAGTACTCGATAGTTTCCAATCTTGCCACTGGAGCATACGTTTCCTCATAATCAATTCCTTCTTCCTGATTATAGCCTTTGACCACCAATCTTGCCTTGTTTCTGACAATTATTGTGGATTCATCAAGTTTGTTCTTGAATACCCATTTAGTGCCAATGATCGAATGATCCTTAGGTTAGGGTACCAAATCCCGAACTTGATTTCTTTCAAATTGGTTTAGTTCTTCTTGTATTGCTATAACCCAATCATTGTCTGATAGAGCTTCATCAATGTTAGAAGGTTCAATCTTAGAAATGAATGCAGAAAAACTCACTTCATTGAAAATTCTATTTCTGGTTTTGACTCTTTCATTCACATCTCCTATGACTTGATCTAGGGGATGACTCCTATTGTATTTCCAGGCTTTAGGTTGTCCTAGTTACTGATCTTCTTCCTTGGTTTGATCAACTTCCGGAACAAGATATTTAGAAATAGATTGACCATTTTCTTGATTTAAAACAACTTTCTGCTCATCATCAATGGTTTTTTCAGAGGATTCAAGTTCATCAAATACAACATGAATTGATTCTTCAATAACACATTCATTTATTGAAAATTCTGTATGCTTTACTTCGGTTAGAATATCCTAGGAAAATTCCTTCATCTGTTCTAGAATCAAATTTTCCTAAGTTATCTTTACCATTAATATGAATGAAACACTTACAACCGAAGATGTGTAAATAAGCAAGGTTCGGCTTCCTTCCTTTGTATAGCTCATATGGTGTCTTTCCAAGTTTTGTTCTAATGTAGGCTCTATTTGAAATATAACATGCTGTGCTCATTGCATCGGCCCAGAAAACTTGAGACACATTTTTTAATTTAGTATTTCTCTAGCCATTTTAGTGAGCACTCTATTCTTATGTTCCACAACTCTGTTTTGTTGTGGTGTCCTTGGAGCAAAGAAATTATGATCAATGCCATTAGTATCACAATATTCTTCAAAGGCTTGATTTTCAAATTCTCTACCTTGATCTGTCCTAATACCTGCAATGGACATACCTTTCTTATTTTGTACTTTCTTGGCAAAAACAATGAATTCTGCAAAGGTTTCATCCTTTGATGACAGAAAAATAGTCCATGTAAATCTAGAGAAATCATCAATAATGACCAATGAATATAAGTTGCCACCAAGGCTTTTAACTCTTGCTGGACCAACTAAATCCATATGTATCAATTGAAGTGGTCGATTTGTTGTAGTCTTATTTTTCGATTTGAAAGATGATTTAGTTTGTTTACCCTTTTGACATGCGTCACAAATCAAATCATTTTTAAAACTTACTTTGGGTAATCCAAGAACTAAATCCTTTTTGAGTAGTTTGCCTAGTTGATGCATGTTGACATGAGCTAGTCTCTTATGCCATAACCAACTTTTATCAACATTACTTAGAAAACAATTTTTAGAGTTATTTCTATTGATATCAAGTGTATAGCAGTTACCTTCCCTTTTTGCTCTGAGCTTTGCCTTGATATTTTTCTTATCAAGTTGTAAGTCTTTCTTTTTGACAATCAGACATTCCTCTGAATCAAATATTACCTAGTTGTCTTTATCTATACTTTGACTTACGCTCACCAAATTATGACACAAGCCTTCAATGTAATATACATCTTTGACTTGTATTCCTTTGTCGTTTTTTATTTCACCAATTCCTGCTATTTTTTTGGATTGATTCCCTCCAACTTTTACCTTTCCACCTTCCTTAGGTTGCAATGTGGTAAAACTTTCGAAATCACCGGTCATATGACTATAGCATCTACTGTCTATGTACCACTTGTTGTTTTTGGATGCTTTAAGACATATCTACAATCAAATACAATTAAGTCTTAGGTACCCACATCTTTTTGGGTCCTTTTGGGCTAGTACAAAATTTTTTCGGAACATATGAACCTTTAGGTACCCATTTGTAAGTTCCTATATTTTATTTCATCCTATGAATGCATGATAAAGTATAATGACCATTTCTATTACAATAATTACAATGTGCAAAAGGTTTTGATGTATGCACAGAATGCTGAAAATAATTCAAGTATGATTTACCTCCAGCTTTCTTTCTTCCTTTCCTTTTTTCTGATTTTGGATCATATCTAATTCCAGATCGTTCATTCACAAATTGTTGAGCTTTTAAAATTACATTTAACATTTCACTTCCTTTAGTGAATTTTTCAAGAGATTTAGTAAGATCGGTATTTTTCTTTTTCAAAGAACTACAGTTTTCACAATCCTTTTCAAAATTCTCTTTAAGTTCAACTTCAAGAGCTTTGTTTTTCTTTTTGAAAACAACTAGTTCTTTAACTACTTTGATGAATTCAGAATGTAAAGCTTTATATTTGGAAATTAATTCATCATAGGTAGGATCAGAATCAGTTACCTCTTCTTTTGTTTCCTCTTGAGCAACTAGATAGATATTGGTTACTTCCTCTTCATCGCTTTCTTCGTCAGGAGAACTATCTCCCTATATGGCATATACAAAGGCTTTCTTCTTGTTGTAGATTTTTCATTTTCTCTTTTCTTTATTCTTCTGAATCAGTTCTTGACATTCTAATTTGAAATGTCCTGGCTTTCCACATTCATAGCAGATGATGTGTTCTTTATTGCTTGTTCCTCCTTTCTGAAAGTTTTTGAATCCTTGGCCTTTCTTGTAAAACTTTCTGAATCATTTTATGATTAGGCCCATTTTGTCATCGTAAGCTCTTCATCTTCATCTTGTTCTTCTTCTTTTGCATTGAGTACTAGACCTCTTTTCTTCTTGTCACCAATATCATCTAGTTCTCGTTTGAACTTTAATTTGCTTTCATATTCAGAAAGGCTTCTGAATAGAGAAGCAACCGATCGCATTGATTCACCTTTTGCTTCCTCAATTGCAGTGACTTTTGCCTCCTAGTCTTTAGAAAGAATATTTAAAATCTTTGGTGCTTGGGTATATTGATCATAGACTTTTCCAAGTGCTGCAAGTTGATTAACAAGGTGAGTATATCTAAGTTCAAATTTAGCTATTGACTCACCTGATTTCATTCCAAGTAAATCAAACTCAGTAACTAGAGTATTGATATGGTTTTCTTTCATTCCCAAAGTTCCTTCATGAGCTATTTCCAAGGCTTCCCTCATTTCTTTAGCTGTTGGGAGTGTGCAGATTCTGAAGTACTTATTTTGACTCAAGGCACTATGAATCATTAGAATTGCTTTGCTATTGAGTGTAATGAGTTTCTTGTCATTCTTATCATATTCTACTGGTGTCTTGGGAACTCTTTGTGAATATACAATCTTTTCAGGTTTGTAGTTTCCACTCTCAATCACATCCCATAGTCCATATTCAGTAGTCATTACAAAGACTCAGAACTTTGCTTTCCAGAATGAGAAGTGTTCGCCATTGAAACCCGGAGGTCTTATGATAGAAGCTCCTTCGGGAAGAATGCTTTCACCCATGCTTGCCATTGGATCTTTCTTAGGCTGTTAAACCTTAACAAGAAGACCTACGCTCTGATACCAAATGTTAGTACAAGCGTTTTACCCAAGAGGGGGGTGAATTGGGTGATACCAGAAATTCCAATGGGTATAAGAAAATTGACAGAATATTTAAAGCAGTTGAGAGCAAAAAGAAATATCACCGAAGTGTACAATGGGAGTTATACTGGTTCGACCACAACCACTTTGACCTATGTCCAATCCTCAGAGCGTCTCTGAGAGTTTCACTATATTCTCTAAGATTTAGTGGGTTCTTGGCACCTCAGTACATAGCAAGTTCCTTCACCTGGACACTGGCTCCCCCTTACATGTTGTAATCAAATCCCCAACTCAAGGTTTCGCTACCTTAAGTTGTCTCAATAACAAATATTGAGTTTGTAATTAAAAACTCTCTCACAAAGCAAATATATAATCACTGAAGTATAATGAATGAGTATAAGAAAAACAAAGCACTAAGAGTGTGTTGATCAGTGTATTCTTAGTTCTTGTGTCTTATTTTCTTCTCTTTGAATCTTTATATATATAGATGATTTGTAGTGTACGTTGGAAGTAATTCAAACATGTCCGTTAGAGTTGCGCAGCAATAGTTGACTATTCTTCGAATTTGAAAACTATCCGTTTCCGGTAGGTAGCGGTAAGTGAACATTCAGACTTTTATTTGACTTTTCACTTCTTGCATGTTCTCTTTATTGTTTCTTTGCAAATATACTTAGGATACTAATGCAATGAAGAGTTAATCATATAAATAACAAATCAATAGACATTCGATGAAAAGCATAATTTTTGGACTGCCTGACTCGAGTGGCTACTCGAGTAATCATGTCTATTACTCAAGTAGTCCCTCGAGTAATCCTATCAAAAATATGGCAATGCCTATTTTTCATAAGATATTACTCAGGTAAGATATGGAGTGAGATATATCACAAACTTTCAAAATATCTGATTACTCGAATGGCTACTTGAGTGGTTATGTCTTTTCCTCACAATTTACTCGGGTGCTATCTCTAGTCAACTGATTACTTGAGTGGCCTTCGCTTTTCTTCACACCTTACTCGAGTGGTCCCTCGAGTAGATTTCAAATAACCCGGCAGATTACTTGATTACTCCCTCGAGTAATTGCATCAAATTCTTGGCCGAGAGTTTGCTTTATGATTAATCGAGTGGCTACTCGAGTAATGCTTCAAATAACTCCGCAAATTACTCGGGTGGTCCCTCGAGTAAATCCTTTTTCTCACCTGGTTACTCGAGTGGCTACTCGAGTAAAGTGTTGCATTTCTTGGTCGAGAGCTACTGGAAGATTTTTGACCTGGTTACTCGAGTGACTACTCGAGTGATGCCTGTGAAAATGATGTTACTCGAGCGGATACTTGAGTAATGGTCTATATAACTTTGCAGATTACTCGAGTGGTCCCTTGAGTAACTTCATCCAAATTTTGGCAGTGCTTTACTGGATGAAATTCTCCTTGATTACTCAAGTGCTTACTTGAGTAACAGCTTCCCTTTCTCAAGTGGCTACTCGAGTAAGCCTTCATAAAATTTGTTTATTACTCCAGTACTTACTTCAAGTAATGCTTTGCCACTTTGTTCAAAAATTCATTTATTTGTTATCAAATCTTTCTATATCATTGATCCAATCTTTGTTATCATCAAAACATATGGGATCTAACAGCTGGCTTTTGTCATAGTCCTTGTGGTACAACACTCTTTCTATCACTATGCTATTACTTGCCACCCGTACCCTTGTGGTAATCAAAATGGTAGACACATGCATATAGAATAAATTAACTCTAGTTACCTCAACTCCAAGCTAAACCTCAACTTGAGGAGCAAGGCACAAGCGATCACCGATCACAAGAGCTCTTCATTAACAATGTTGATACAAGTCAATCATACCACAAAGTAAGGAACTGAACAATGCTTCTTAACTCCCAACACTACACTTACATCCCAATACCCAATTTCATTAACCAATCGTTAACCTTAATAACCCAAAATCATAACTCACTTCTTATGAGCTCAAGTTACTTATTAGCATCCATAGAACTTCAACATCATCTCCTTACATCAATCACTCAATTTCCCAACTTAAAGTTTCTCCTCCAACATACCCATTATCATACAATCATCGAAATCACAATTCTAAACCAATTAAACCCATTTTCTTACTCATATAAACATAACTCAATCATTAAACAACTCATCAAACCACTACATTACCAAAATCATATCAAACCCTAGCTCATAATTTCATATAACTCAAAATCTAACAAAACTAAACCAGTTAAACCTTTAATCTACACCATATAACTCACTTAAACTAAGGAAATTCAATGACATAATCACCCATTTTGAATCACTAAGAACCCTAGAATTTCCAAAACTTCAAATATAAAAAGTGGAGTAGAAATAGGAGAAATTGTGTTAGAATCACTTATAATGATGTTTGGAAGCCTCAAAATGCACTTTAAGATTGAAATCTTCAAATCCTAGCAGAGCCACACTCACCCACTCTTTCAGCTCTTTTGTTTCTATTTGAAAATCGTGACTTGGCATCTATAAGCAACACAAAATTCCCATGTTTGAATGTGAGGCACTCCATTCGACGTGTAACCTTCTTACTGAAGTGAGTGGCATAGAGCACTAATTCTCTTACACAAGGCACTCACATCGGCAAGCACTCTACTCTCTAGGGTGAATGACACAGAGACTCGCTTCTTAGTTCGATTGCCACTTGCTTCGGCAAGTTACTCACTCACTGAACCGCATGACATAGAGACTCCAATCCCTTGCAAAGGAGCATTTGCCTTGGTGAGCTACTTGCACGATAAAGCGAGTAACTCCAGATTTTCACTCAATGCTTCAAGAATTTTCCCCCATCCTCAAATAAAAGCTTTACAAATCAAATCACTATTCCATCTTAATCAGAGCTTGATTAAGACTAATCCTCTTAACAAAATTTAGGGTGTTACAAGGAGTACCCTAGTAACCTGCTAGGTTAGGCAGGTTACCCATGTTATTTTTTCCCAGATGCTGAAAAATGATGGCATTTATTTATAAAAATATTAAGAAAATAACACTTCTTCTACATTCAAGTGTAACACAGCCCTTAGGCTCTCCTTAGATGGGAAGAAAATTTGGAAGGAAAGAAAATGACAAGAAAGAAAAATGAAGATAAGAGAAAATTGGAAAGAAAATATTATCACCCATCCTGCTTGGATGGATGAGAGAAACCAGAGAAGAAAGAAAATGAGTACATGTCAAAATAACTAAAATACACTTATTATGGACAATTTACCAAGAAACCAAATAATTTAGCAAAAAAAGTTATTTTTCTAGGTTAAAAAAATAAAAAGTGGATATTGTTGATAGTATTAAAAAATAATTTTTTATTCTTAAAGGTTTGGATGGTTCAAAATAATTTTACCCTTTTGTATGTGTTTCCATGCCTAGCTTCCCCACCAAGACAATCATAAGACAATCAAAAAATTTGGATTTATAGCAGTGAGCTGGTAAGGATTTTATATTTGGATTTTACCATGTCCAATGGCCCTTTACGTGTGTCTTCATATAAAAATGATGAAATCCAAATATAAAATCGTTACCAGCTCACTGCTATAAAATCCAAAGTTTTGGACTCCCGGGGAACAACTAAGGATTGATAAGTGCTTCATCTATAGGAGGGCAGGCGTTGGAATAAAATTTTGGAAGAATTACAGTTAGGTCCTAATAAGAAGGAAAATGAAAAAATGGTTTCTTGGAATCTCTAAATAAAAAAATGGTCCCAAGAAGTTGTCAATCGGCGCTCCTGGAGTTGTTAACGACCTGCACCTGGGGTTGTTAGTGGAACTATTTTTTCATTTAAGATTTTAAGGGACTATTTTTTTCATTTTCCTTTTATTTGAGACCTGACTATAATTCTCCCTAATTTTTTTGCCTAAAAATCTCTCCACACTCCACTTGTGGAGAGAAATCCCACCCCCATTTTCTCCTCATATTTTTCTATCTCCCACACTCTCTCAGCCAAGCAGGGGATAACCTATTTCCCCTCCCATTTCCTCTCAATCCAAGCAAGGGGTTAAGGCTAGAGACGAAGAAGGAGAATGTAGAAGAAGAAAAATGGGGATTGACAGTGTGTTTTGACAGGGAGAAAAATTAGGGGAAGATAAAATGGCCCGGGGGGATGGAGAGTGGAGAAAAGTGGGGTAGAATATTATCCCTTCATGATATTTACAATGATAATGATACCCTTATTTAATTTTTAACCCATCTTTCAAGCAATGCCATGAAAAATAAATTTAAGTAAAAAATTAACACCATCAAATTAAAGATTAAAGTCAAATTAAAATGAAATTATTTTTCATATTTTTTAAAATCAATATACTATGATTTATAATTACTTCATTCATAATTACACTTATAACATACATATGCATTATCCCAAAATCTTGCATAATTTCCAAGCAGGCATGAGAACACTCCATTATCAGGGAATGAAAGTTTTGTTGTCCAAGACTAGGGAGCCTATGGTAAAATGTGGTTTTCTACCAATAATCTCTTCAACCTTGGGGAGAAATTTTGGGTACAAACATAGGAGACCTGAATCATTTTTTTCCTTGCCACGTTGATCTCCTCCTCCTATTTTCTCCCCTAATCTAAACAAGAAAAAATTCATTTCCTCTCCCATTTTCTTCTATGCTTCTCTCCTCCCCATATTTTCTTTCTATCCAAACATAGTGCAAAAGAAAGAAGAAAGAGAAGAAATAGAATATGATATACTCCCTCCGGTCCTAATTATAAGATAAAGTTGATTTTTTTGGAGAAATTAAGGAAGCCAATTGAATTACTTTAAAGTATTTATACTTTTATTTTTTTTCTCTATTAATTTGACTAATAAACTAATATATAATCCAATGATACTAAAAGTATAAACACTCTAAAGTAATTTAATTGGCTTCCTTAATTTCTCCAAAAAAAAGTCAACTTTGTCTTATAATTAGGTCGGAGGGAGTAGGAAAGAGAAATAGAAGCTATAAATACCAACCAAGAAGCACAATATATTGCTGATTGCAAAGAGATTCAAAGATGAGAGGAAATTATGCAAAGGAATACAGAAATGAGAGTGAACTGTGTGTGGAGAGAGATACAGGGAGAAGTGAAGGAAGGATCCACATAAACTAGTTAATTAGACTCAAGATAAGGTTAAGGTGTATCCAGTACCTTAAAATATTTTCTATGTGTATCTAATATTTTAAAGTATTTTATGATGCATCTAACATTTTGAAGTAAATTTTCAAGCACATCCATTATCTTAAAATATTTTTATGCATTCAACACTTTGAAGTATTTTTTCATATATATCTAGCACCCTAAAATATTTTGTGGTAAATCCAGCACCAAGGCGCAAAAAAAAAAAAAAAAATATTTAGAGTGTTGGACACACATAAAAAAATATATTCTAGGCTGTTACATACGCCATAAAATACTTCAGATTATGGATGCGCCGGTAAAAATACTTCAACATGCTGAATTCAATCAACCCTCCAAAATATATATTTTCTTCTCTCATATTGATTTTTGATTCTATCACCGTTTAATTTCAATCTCTCACCAACTGCCACACTTGCCAATCTCCATGCCTGGAAGAAAGTGTTGTAGGCCTGTAGCAGAGCTTCAATCTTAATCCACATGCTAGCCTTTTTTTCGCCCCCAATAACCCCACTAAGTTTTGTAGAAAGTGCATTAAATTCCTAGTCTGCCCCATTTTTGTTATAAAAGAAATCATTTTTTTGATAATAGTTATAAAAGAAATCATTAAAAGGATGTTATAACATTAAAACGTTATCATGACACTTAAATCCTTACTTATTTTTATTAGAAAACATTAATATAAATAAATAAATATCTTTTTCCATATATTATTTTTCAAGATAATTTTTAGACTTCTTCTATATAATTTAAGTTTCATTCTTTTTTTTTAAGGCTAAAGTATACTTTTAGTCTTTTAACTTTATATAAAGTATACTTTTAGTTCCTTAACTTTATAAAGTATGATTTTAATCCTATAATTCTAACATCGTTAACATTGTTAACGGAAAACGTTGATGCAACAAATTCAAATTATGACTGTCTAAACTTAAGTAATGACTGTGTAATTAAATTTTATTAATCTTAAATTTAAAATATATTTTAATTAAAAAATCTAATGACAATATCAAAACTTCGATTATATACTTGTATTAAAAAATTTTAGTTTAACAATCTAAATATATTAGTTTAATAATCTAAATAGAAAACCTTAATTTCATTTACAGTGATTTTTCGGTTTACTTTAGTTTAATATATTATTTTAAAAAATTAAAACTTAAATATGTTTTGTCAGCTGTATAATCATCATTTGAGTTTGCTGCGCCAACAATTTCTATTAATAACATTAACGGTGTTAGAAATATAGGATCAAAAATATATTTTATAAAGTTAAGGGATCAAAACCTCATATAAAACTTAAATGACTAAAAATATATTTTAACCTTTTTTTGAATTTTATCTTATAATAATCTATATATATTTACAAATATATTACTTTAATCATGATTGATCTGACCCCGAGACCTCTTGTTCAACCCCTTAAACCACTTTCTTTATGGGTTTGATGACTTGTCTGGTACCTTTGTTTGATGCGTAAAAGGCCTTCCCCGGGGAAGCGGGTTCCATCCAAGGAACGAAAAACCGGATCGGTCAATGAACCGGTCACAGTACAGGTTTAAGGGTCCGGGGTCTAACCGGTAGTTGAACTGGTCATATTAAAATATTATAATTTATTAGTAATAATATACATTAATATATTTTTAAAATTCTATATATAAAAATAAAGATTTTTAGAAAAACAAAAAGCTTAAAATCTATTAGTATTAGTTATAATGCTTATACTTATGCAATTATATCTCATTTCCAATAATTATTATATCTTTTTAAATAATTTTTTTCATTATCTTCTTCAGTTTTTTTAGATTTGTTCTTTTTTTACATATTTTTATTTTCATTTTAGTCTTCAACCTTCCATTTTCCCCTCAAAAAGCAAAAAAAAAAAAAATTTAAAAATAAAAAAAACGAAACCGGTTCTGACCGGTCGAACCGATTTCAAACCGGTTCAACCGGTTTGACGGTTTATCTGCCAACCGGACCGGACCATGGACCGGTTCCTGGTTCAACCGGCCGGTCCGATCCGGTTTTTTGTTCTATGGTTCCATCAAATATGATGAAGTGGGTCCCTTGATAAAGCCTACGGAACTAAGATGAGTTCTATAGAAGTTAAAATTATAGATAATAATATTCTAAGGTATGAAATTTCTTGATAACTTTGCGCCTCTCTGCAGAGACATCGCACGATCTAGGATGGAGCTAGCATATGTTTGGTTGTTGTGTGTAGTATTTGCACTGCACCAGTGTAATAGGGGTGTCTCTATCATGAATCCACATTCCCAGGTAATGCTCATCCCCCAAATATAGGGGTTTTTTTTTTTTTGAAAAATACTCTGCACACTAAAAATTAATTAGTTTAATATATTGGGTGTTAAAAAAATATTTTCAGATAGTGGGTACTACTGAAAAAATATTTCAGATTCTAATGTTGCAGGAAAAATATTTCAGGATGCAGGATTAACAATTAATTAAATTGAGATAACGGGTGACAAAAATATTTCAAAATATAACATACAATTTAATCCAAATAAATAAAAATACATAAAAAGATAAAATAAAAATGATCTCATCTCAAAATTGGGGGATGAGCATGTCGTGCTCATCGTTTGAATGAGCACGGCATGAGAACCCCTATATTATATTTTCCATGCATTAGATGACAAATTCCTCGTCAATCATCCACAATGGATTTTTATCCTCGTAGGGTTTATAACGCCCTTCAAGTACACCAGTCATTTGACCATTTTAAAACATTTGTATACCACTACCATGATAGGAAAAAAGAAAAACCTATTTAAAAAGTCAACCATATTAAAAAAAGGAACAAACTCAAATTTATAAAGATTAACTACCATAGAAAATAGTTTACCTAACCATTGAAAACACTAGCATTGTTTAAAAAAACAAAGAACTATGACTTTCAACAACTATACTATGATTGAAAAGGCACAACTTACGAATATCTTTATAATGCTAACCATAATTTTTTTTTTAAAAAAAAGGATTTAGACCGTAAAAAAAGGGACTATCGTGATTAGAAATGGAAAACGGAAAATGACAGAAAAATACTGTCAAAATACGTAAAAGAAAAGTAAGAGTGATAAATTTTAATAATTTTAAATTGATTGATTTGAAATTTTGAAATGTTGACAAATGTGTTTTTAAAAAAAAAAATTCCTAAAACCCCATCTAGCTGCTCGTCACTGAAGTTCTAGTGTCTTTACTGGCGACCAGCTACCGAAGCTCTGGTAACAGGCCGCCATCGCAGGTTGGCAAGAGGTTTTAGGGATTTTAAAAAAAAGAAAAAGTAAGGGCATTTATGTAATTTCACACATTTGTCAACATTTCAAAATTCTAAATCATTCAATTTTGAGTTATTAAAATTCACCACCCTTTTTTTTTTTTTTACATATTTTGGCAGTATTTGTCTGTCATTTTCGCAATGGAAAAAGTGAAAAACCTTCAATTTCCTTCACAAATCACTTTTACACATAAACACACGATCCCACAATACAAAACCATACAATGTCAGGCCCTTCCTAACAACAAAAATATTGAGCCTCTTGGCAAAAAAAACACACATTGGGCCTCAGTGTCCAAATGAGGCCCAGGGCAATCTGCCCAGCCCATTACACATCCACACAAAATACATGGCCATTTCACACAATTTCCTGAATAATTCCACAAGCATTATATACTTTCTAAATTATTTTATATTACTAAAAACATGTCCACTCAATTTGTCTCAAAAATATTTTTAATGTGCAAAATAATAAATATTTTCACTCAATATATAACAAACTAAAGTGAGCTCATGGGTTTGCTACTCGCAAGGTTTGAAATAAGTTGCATAGCATTTACAACTTATGAATAATACAGTTTTCTTTATATTTGTAGATACATTAATTAATGTATACCAATCTTATCAAAAATAAAAATCCTATAATTTTTTTATTGTAAATAACTTTTCTTGTTTTTTTTTTTAAAAAAATCATTTTCTAATTTCAAAGGATATATGCTCCCAAGCCATAACAATTGACGAATGTAAAAGAGATTAAGAGAATTATTAGAGTTGTACTTAGATAAACTTTGTAAATTAATTTAACTTGATCGTGTCCTTTTTATAGCATGGAGCCTATACAATAATACAAACCACATTATTAAAAACTTTGTGAAGGCAATATTGCATCATATGAATGTTTTATGACATTATGTGTGTGTATCGATAATCTCGGGAGGTAACGGAGACAAGTAGAATTATAGCGACGATTCACACGAGAAGATAGTGACTTGCAAACAAATTAACTGTACAGCAATACCACGTAGGAGTATTTAGGTAGAGGGAGAATGTTAGAGTTAATGGTAAAACCATCAGTTAAACTGGGAAAAACAAAGAAAGCAAAAGACAATCGCGCTTCGTTATTAAGATTCCATGTATTGCAAAGGCGGAGGGCTTGTCTTTGTCTTCCCAGGACCTGCAATAAGGTTTAACATCAGACATTTTGCCAACTTTGGTGCACTGATTAAGCAAACATCCTTCTGAGAGTTAAAAAAAGGACAACAGAAACTCATACTCTTCCGGTCCTTAATATGAGATATATTTACCTAATTTGATTAAATTAGAGAAGTTGGTTAAGTTCCTTAATATGACATTTATTCTCTACAACACCCTAGTCATCTTCCTTAATTCCCTCCTCTCCTCTCCTCTCCTCTCCTCCTTGATTATTTTTGAGGGAGCATTAATAAGAGTAAATTAGGAAAATGTTGACAAATATGAAAACTTTGTCTTATATTTAGGATCAAGATCAACTCTCCAAATATGTCTTGTACTTCTCCGGTTCTTCATATAAGACAACTTTGGAGAGTTGATCTTTGTCCTAAATATAAGACACAGTTTTTATATTTTTCAATCTTTTCTTAATTTTACCTGTATTATTAATACTCTCTCAACAATAGTCAATGAAGAGAGGGAATGAGAGAATTAATGAAGATGACTAGGATGTTTTAGAAAATATATATCATATTAACCAATTCAACTAACTTTTTTAGTCTAATCACATTAGGTAAATATGCCTTATATTAATGACTGGATGAGTATTAAGGACCTGAGGAGTATTATAAATTAGGGTAAATTATGCTAGCTTGAAAGTAGAATGAAAGTCCAATATAATTCTTGCAAAATTCGAGGGTGAATTTTATTGGTCTTGAAAAAAAAAATCGGGAAAATTTCTATGAGGTTTTAAGGAAGGGATTTAGTTAACAAGAAATCTCAATGACAACCAAGGAGTATACATTGACAAGTTCCAGTATAAGAAATGACAACACCGTGCTAATTATTGGAACTTTTTGGTAATTATGTCCCTTCTTTGGGACCTCAAGAGTAACTCTCCAAAAAAATACGACCTCCAACTCCAATCCTTAATATAAGATGTAGTTTGTGATCCAATTTACACTACAAATGAGATTTCACATTAAATACAGGAATTACTATAAAGGAAATATGTGTAGTTTCAACTAAACTAAGAAAATATCTTTGTTTTACTCGATACATTGCAACAAGTTTTGGGCCTTGCAATTTGAGTAGTAAGCTAAAGCCACTGTCCATACTTCATGAAATAGTAAGACGTGCTATGGATTTTACATTTAATATTAATTCAAGTTCATAACAAGAAGCTAAGTCCATATAACCAAGTTTTGCAAGAAAAAAGACAAACAGGTTAACGCAGGCAATGAGAAAATGAAAAGGAGAAGTTTTTAACAGTACTCATGAAACGTTAAGCAAGCAGAGGATAAGAATGACACACCATAAGCCCCACGGATCTCCACTTCTCTCCATTCTTGGACAAGGGCGCAGCAGCAGCACATCAAATGGGAGAGAAAATCATCAATATATCCGCCCTACCAAAAAATGCAACCGCAAGTTATGAAAATATCCACAGAAACCAAAAAAAAAATCTAACTAGTCTGAATACAATAAAAGTCTAACTTTTTCCCAAGCCTTAATGGATGTATAATCTGTAATTATCAATTCTAAAACTCAACTTGAAAATTATATAATCAAGAAACAGTTAGAAAAGTACCAAAAAGAGATGTAGCATATACACAACAATAACAAAGAACAATTGGTGCAGAGTGCCACTCCCAGAAGAATATGAACACATTTTAACACATTTTACATTGTGAAATGAAACTCCGACTATGTTTTGAAGCCGGTCTCAAGTCCAAATAAAGGAGGGGAGATGTGTTGGCCTTCAACAGCCAACTTAAAACTCTATCAAATCAAATCTTTAGAAGCACTATGACGTTATGCAATCCATATAACTGATCCAGGATAAAGTTTTTTATTGTTGGTGTTGTTTTACATTGTGAAATGAGCATGCTGGTATAGCTTCAATCTTTCAATTCACAGTACGATCACCCACACAACATAATATCCAATTATTTAAGATATCAGGGCTATTAAAAAAAAGAATATAACACCATTATCCTGAATGCTCATCCCTTCTATGAGTGGTGCACCAGCGAGAGAAAATCATATCTATAGGGATGGAAGCAGTACCGTGATGTTGAACATCTTCCGAAGCCTCCTCCTTATGCAGCAAGTATAGCAACAGCAAGACAAAATTAATGAATATGCCATCAATTCATTGCAGGCTTCTGCAGGAGCTGAAAAAACAAAAAGCTGATTTAGTAGCTGAACTTCAATGATGTTCTAAGTCTGGTAAATCGACCAGATTGAGAATACATTTGCTGCATTGCTACTAGAAGAAGATACTTGCAACATGCGAGAGCAAACAACTTTAGCAGTAATCCAAAAACTTCAAGCACTTCTTGTTTTCATCTGCAACTCATACAACACCACAGTCATGTGTCTCCTTTACGTGGAAGTCACCACATATGACTGAGATGACCGAGCAATGACTTCATTGATGACACTGTTCTCTCATAAGAAGAACTCACTTCACCATTAGTTAACTCCTCTTCATTCTTCACAATATGAGATAGTGTAAATATGGTCTGTCTTTAAATCTCACTCCATGAAGACCAAGTCACATTTATTCAAACATAGCAATATAAGAGAATTTTCCTGTTATCCGCCCCCCCCCCCCCCCCCCCCCAAAGAAAAACAAAAGAACCTATCTTGAACATTACCAAGTCTGCCCTCTACCCAGACTCATTGCATTTCTCTTAAGCTAATAAAGCAAGATACTTTCAGACATTGTCCGTCTATGTAAAAACAGTCTCTCCAATGCTAACTTACATGTGGGTCTGTTGTTTGCAACAGTAGCTATCTTTGAAAACGTCCCGCAGGGAAAGAAGAATGTCTTCATACCTGCAACGTAAATTATCAAGTCATATTGAAACATACTGCTGACTAACTGGAAATTCAATTGACAAGATATCCAAGAGATACGTCATCATTAATATCACAGGTACCATGAACCTCACAGTATACATACATAATCCCTCAGGAGCCTTGATATTCCCCTTTCCATCATAGTGTAAACAAAAAAGGAATGAACACTAGGATAGAACATACAAAGAAAAGGTTCAGAACAACAAGCAAGTAAATCCGTATGCCACTCTTCCTCCTGATATGAACCTCCAGATGGCAATCTGTTTATGCCAAGAGATGATTAGTTACCAGAAAGAAAAAGGCCAATAATCCTTCTAAGACAACTATTATTGGCCACACGTGAAAACGAAGAGATGGAAGGAGCAGGAACTATTTTAATTTTCAGACAGATAAGTCATCCTGAAGGAAACAATAATACGTGTTAAAGTAAAGGGATAAGAGGGAAAATCACCTTGATGTTGGAACTGTATCAGTTCTCTCACAAGATTTTTCATCATATGCGTGTTCTTTGTCATCATTAGCATCAGCGTAAGTGTTCTCTACAATTTTATGACTTTTTTCAGGACATTTCTCTGGGAGAGAATAAGCTGCAACTTCTGTGACATCTAATAAACGTTGAATGAATTCACATTGATTCGTGTCCCAATTTGCTTGTGATCTTTGTAGCTCCACTCTAAGCTTTTCATTTTCTTTCTTGAGAGCTTCCTTGAAAGGCAAGTTGGGATAAGAACAAGAAAGGGTCTTCTTCAGCACTGCAGCATCTTCTTTGTCAGGATCAGGTTTCATAATAACAGTCTGCACTCTTTCATCCTCATCATCTAATGTGTATTCACATTGATCTCTTTGAATAATGTCAAGTCTCTCCTGAAAAATTCAGAGAAACAGGAGATTGTTGAAAAAATTGAAGCCGCATTTACAATTGCAGATGCTACGAAGATGACAATAGCATTAAACAGAACGTACATCTTGTAGATGACAAGAACTCCAAATTCTGATTAGTTCAGGTACAAAATATAAGGAGATATCATGGTACTATATGAGGGTAACTCCAGATTCTGATTAGTTCAGGTACAAAATATAAGGAGATATCATGGTACTATATGAGGGCAACTTCAAAATAGGCTTCAAGAAATATGGAAAACTATTTTCTACATACTTAGCATGTTACGAATCTTCCTAAGTAGTAATTAATATCAAAATATGCAACATGATGTGGCTGGTTGACTGCACACATTCAGGCTACACCCTGCCAACTAGATCCGTAATTTTTAAAGCCAGAAAATATTATATTAACAAAACAATAGCAGGTAAGCAAAGATGGCTTATATTAAAAATATAGAATTGAAGGAGAATAAAATTCTCGGCCGATTGATGAACTGCAAATTGTTTATAAGAAGATTTAGAACACAATGAATAGTAACAGATAGATACCCTGACTCGAGCATTGTCCACAAGTGTAATGAGAGGAACAAGCCGCAGGTATCTATCAATTTCACTCTGAGCTCTCCTGAATTGGTAAACGATATTCCAGCCCATGGCCAACAAATAAAGATAGCTCCGATCTTGACAACTATTCACCAATATGTAAGCCCGTCTAAGGGATTCTTCAAGCTGCACCAGAGGCTCTCGAGTTTCTGGATACTTTTTAAGCTCAGAGATCTTGAGCTGCTCCAACAAGTTCCCAATCAACTTCAGATGCTGTGCAAATTGCCTGCAGTTCTTTTTGTGCATTCGTGCTGTACTTGCAGCTTTTACAATCATTCCAATCAACCGCACAGCATCGAGGCCCGTCAATTGGGCTACATTTGCAATTTCCCCAAAATGGTCCCATCCAGATGCCATGCTTTCTGGAAAATCAACCAGAAATATAGCCCTCCACCTGTATCAGTTCACAGAAAAAAAAAAAAAAAAAAAAGAGTAGAAATTTCGTGAATTGCATCGTAAAATTGGACAGAGCAATTCAATATGGAAGGCTAAAAACCACGTAAAATTTCAACGTTTTCAGTTCATTTTACCAATGACTAAGCGAATGAAATTGGCACCTGAGCTATTTGATACTTGCAATAGGTTGCTAATATCAACAGTACAAGTTTTCACGCAGGATCAAACTCTCCTCGGCCCGATGTTGTCAGAGTAAGCATTGTCCTCCAAGATCTCCGATGTTCAGAGACCGAGGCACTGCAAATTGAATCAAATGCAATTCAAAGGAGGAAATAAAAGAAACGAAAAAGAAATAAACCAACAAATTTTCAAAGACTATACATGACCCTTATTGACTCAATTTTCAACGCAAAATATGAAGCAAAATGCGGAAAAAAAAACTATAGTTAAACCAAAAATTGAGAAATGTGTTGCAGCTAAACATCTTCATTCGTTAACGAACAGATCGCTTCTACCAAATCCAGTTCAGATTTATTCGATAAAGATGAAGAAAGTGTGACTCTCACGAATCACGACGTAGAAAAGAAGAAAGTTAAACATGACAAAAATAAAAACTCATGACAATGTATTACCTTCTCCACACACTGCAGCGAGCATTTGCATGAAAACAACGAAAGAAAACGTCAAGATCAGAGAAATTAGCATAGAATTTTGGTGAAGACAGGCATTGCTTTGCGGGCGAAAAGCTAATTCTTCTTCTACGGAATGGTGTTTCTCAATGTTTTTGTCAGAGAAAACCACAATGATCCACCATTGAATGGCTTTGTTGTCTGTATATGTTTTGCTCTTATGGCTCACAGTATCGGTTCTCTTGCAGGATTTTTTTTTTTTTTTTTTTGTGTGGCCTCTCTGTTAGTTGGGTATTGAGTGTGGTGTGAAAGTACAAGCAAGCCCTTCCTGCAATCTCTTTATTACAACAGTGCCCCTATCACGGGGTGACTAGTATTTACGTTTCTTTTTAATATCTCACGGACGGAAATTTCTTCACGGCATTATGGACCAGGTTGCCTGTTCCAGTCTGGGAATTCCTGGAGCTTGTGCAGAGACAAAGCGTATTTAAATACCGGCACTTGTCAGTTGTCACTCGGGAGACCCACGCTGGCTTATTTTTTGTTTTGTGCTCCTCAATTTTTTTTATAAAAAGTAAATATAATGGGAGAATTTCATTAAAAGACCAAAAGGACAAATTTATTTCAATCATTGATCAAAATATTTTGAAATTTCACTGCAAGAGTAATGACCAAAATGAAAACACGTTTTGTAGGTACAAAGACAATAATGCCCCTTGCTTTCTTTGTTTATTATAAAAAAAAGGTTTGATCGTTGTCGGAGCTTCGCCAGCCGACCGACCGAAGCTTCAACATCCAGAAATTAATGTGTTGTTCATAGAAGTATTTCATTTTTTCATGAAAAGTTACATACTTGTTCATGATTCTACTCTTAATGAACAAGTTTGCAACTCTTCATGAAGAAGAGAAATGCTTCTATAATAACACATTAATTTCTAGTGGTTGAAGCTCTAATTGGTCGGCGCTGAACCTTCAAGAGGCAGCCGGCAGGGGCCACTTTGGCCTGGTTTCTGCCGATGGTCTATAGCCAAAGCTCCGGCGACGATCAAACATTTGTTTTTCAAAAAATAAAGTAAAGGGTATTATTATCATTTTATCTAAAAAACTTATTTTCATTTTAGTCCTTAGTCATACAGTGAAATTTTAGAATGTTTTTGTCATTGACGGAAATAAATTTGGTCCTATGGTTCTTTAATAAAATTTTCCCATATATAATACATATAAGCCAATAAATATATACACCATCTAACCACCATATAAAATTCGAATAACTGAAATATGTAAATAAAAAAAATTAGTTAAAAGTAGTTAAAATTCAAATAACTGAAATATATGATACATATAAGTCAATAAATATACACCATTAAGTGAAAAAATTACTATTGATAAGTTATGAGACTTTTCTTACATTATTTTTTTAATTGGGATTTTAGTGTAATTTCCTCAAAAAATTATGATTAATGTGATGATATAGAAGAGATGATTAAAGCGATACAAAATAAAAAAAAAAAAGGTTAAAATTTTAGACAATCTTTAATAATCTCTTTTGGATAAAATTATTAACACTATGATTAGAATTCAATACATTCCCTTTGATTTGTATATTAAAAGAGTTTTATAATAATAAGGTGGTTTTTTAAAACAAATTATTAAAGAAGGTATTTTTAAAAATTAATATATTTTTTATGTAAATAACTAATTAAAATAATTTTTAATTTTATAAATTAGTTATTTTGTTGTAATCGATAGGTTATATTTTTCTTTCAACAGAAGACAAACAAATGATAAACAGGATTGGAAGAGAAAGGTGAGTTGAGAAAGATATGACATCCTTACCGACCATGACAAGGAGAGGCGCATAAGAGGTAAGAAAAGATAAATAGCGTCAATTGAGGCGGAATGCATGTAGCTATCACAATAAATTAATAATAATAAAATAATTACTATCCCAATAATGAAGAGGTTAAGGTTTGAATTTATCACAAAAGAGGTTAAGTTGAGTTGAATTACAATCCCAATAATGTGTAATTTTATTTTAGAAGTTTTGTTTAAGTTCAATGTTCTTTCAGAAAGTGTTAAAATAGAGCAATGTTATCTTTTTTTTTTTTTTTTGTAAAAAATGTAACAGTCAACATAAATTTTTTAACGGTTAACGTCAATTTTCTAATGAAATAGGATAACATTACTATGTTTTAAAACTTCCTAATTAATTTTAAACTTAAAAATCTTTTTAGGACAATATTATTTTTCAACAAAAAATTTTAAAGACAAATTTATATTTTAATCCGATAATGAAAAGATGGGGAAATGGATATTCTAATATTTATGAATATCCACTCTCTATGGGAATTGCACGTCACAGTTGTGACGTTGTAAAGAGGACCCATGTTATGTTGTTATAATCCCTTTGCTTTACTTTTTGCTGGTGGGGTTTAATGGTCTTAATAATATAAAATTCTAGAGGCACAACTTTTACTTTTTGAATATTCAGGCATTCTTCTTATGTTATAATTATAATAATATGATTATGTATGATTCAATTGAACTTTTTACCGACGATTTTGTGCCATCAAAAGGTTATTGGATCTTTTTATACTATACTGACAGACTCTTTTTTTTAATAACTAAATTATATATATATATATATATATATTTTATAAAAGAACAATTTTATTCAAACAAAAGTAAATAGATACATTAAAGAGTAAAATACTCTAACGGCCCTTCTATTTTATTTTAATTATACTGACCTTCCCTATATTTTAAAAACCCATATAGACATCCCTTAAAATTAAAATGTATATTACACAAACCTCTCTTATATTTTGAGATACTATTTCCATCTATCTAAACCATTAGTTGACTGTTAAGTTTGACTTTTAGACTTTTATTTTTACCAAAATGCCCCTCTTTAACATTATAATTATTTAAACATATATATGAGAGACAAAAAAAATTTATACCTCCAAATTTAATTTTAATAGATTTTTTTATTTTATAATATGTTAAAAATTTATTAATTTTGATATTATCAAACTTATGATTTTAATTTTTCACCATATTTATTGTGATTTATTTATTTTTAGCTTCTTAAATGACTAAATATATATATATATATATATATGTATATATATAAACACATTTTTTATATCAAATATAATAAACTAAATAGGTTTTAGAGATTATATAAGTCATTTAACTTTTTAATTTCATATTTTGTCTACAAATATTTAAAAAACTTACTTAAATTTTTAAAAGTTTGTGATATTTGCAAGCTGTCAATTGAAATTTGGTATTTAGTATTAAGGATAAATTGGTAAATAAATTTCATTTTTGTATACATTTTAATTAAAATATATTTTTAGAATCTTTTTAGAATATTCTTAACGGAGTTAATGGTTTAAAATTAAGTGTATATTTTCAGAATAAATGATAGGTATATGTAATTAAGGGAAAATAGAAAATTGGTTAGAGTATTTTACTCTACAATAAAAGTTATAACACTATAGTATCATGTAGCTAGTTTTATAATTTTAACATCATAGATTCAACTCTTTCAAAAAATTATTTGCAAAATTGGATGCAATAATTAAAGCATCAAACTGCAGACTAGATTTGATGGTTTGATGCTGGCCCGGTTTGGATAAAAAAAAATGTATTTATTTTTTTGACCAACAAAAAAATACTGATAAGGTAAGAGGATAGTTTAAGCGCATTGCCACAAGACAAGTGTACATTCCGTTCCTTCTAGCAATCGTTAACTAGGGTTCTTAACCGAATCATCATCCCACCACCATCATAGATATGAAAATGCATTGATTATCAAAGCAAATTAATCGTGATAAAAAAGTTTAAAACTAAATTTTCAAAAGGACTATCATGATTAAAAGAACAAAACCCCCTTAACAGAAATTCAAGCACATAGTTAGATTTTAGACTTCTTGAAGTTCAGAATAAACATTCACCATGCATCTAGCATAAACTCTTTTATATGAATAATTCTTCGTCACATAACAAAATATCCAACTCAAGTCAAGATGTAGATCCACAAGTTTTAAACATAATACTAAGGTCTCAAGCCACCCAAAATCACCAAGAGTAATCTAGTAACTCGAAGGATTTTGAGCAGAGCACTGATATGGACTCTGATTACATTTATACAACATACTCACCATTAAAGAAGAGAGCCAGGGAGAGGAGTTTTTCACAAAAGTTTTCTTCTAGATACATGTAAAACTAACTCCCACAAACTAAAACATTATCATAGATCACGTACGGGAAGTTACATTGATTTCAATTTCAAACCATAAGGATAAAATTCCTCCTTCGGACCCATATCTCTCAATATTTACATAATAGCTCTATATGAATTAGGCTTAGGCCCTATTCCACCATAGGTGGACTAGGCATATTCCAACATCTTCCATGTGTAGGTATAACATCCCCATTTGAGTGTTTTGTACTAGGAATCCCTTTCATGTAGACTACCACAAAACAACACTATAGTGTGGTTCGATCATGTTAATATAGTGCCTCTGATGTCCTATATTTAACCCATATACACTTTCTTTGTAGCCAATCTAATTCTTTTTGAGTCAAGATAAAACTCAGATTGCCTTTCTCATATACATAGTGTCTACACCTATGAAATTACCCAAGTAACATCATAAGGGATCTCTTAGATACAAGCATAAGTGTGTATATTCCAAGTAATATTCCTGTCACACATATATCATTTCAATATGAACCAACCACTTTCCTAACATAATACCTTGAGATTGTGTTGATCATGATCATAGGAAAAATGTTAAAGTAGCAGACGTTAAAATATATTTCCATAATATTGTCAAAGTTAAGGGACATCATTGATAGGATTAACCTTTCTAGGACTCACACAACAATAAGGCAAGAATCTATTCAATTGCTTCCCATTTTTGGTTCTCAAGCATATGCGGTGTGAATCGCATGCTATGATGTTACTCTTATACTATAAGGGCATATGTCATTTTGTTCTTATCATTAACACCGTATCTACTTAAGTATAGATACACAATATTTAAACCAAAATTCTTCAACTTTTACTCACATTAAATGATGTCAATTTTAAAGCAATTTGTTGTTTGGCTATAGGTATCATGGGCACGGGTTTCTTTTATTCGATTCATATTTATAATCTAGGATCTCATATCGACTGGCTACACCATTAAGTCCAGGTTTGCGTTTCTTATCTACCATATTAGCTCTCTTACTACTTTGCTAGTAAACACATATGTTTCATCTTTAAGCACTCCTCCTGAGTGTTAAAGGCGGTTACTCGTGTGAGAAAGCTGACCTTATCAACCTGTATGATATACTAGATATTGTATACTTTCACAACATAATGAAGTATCTATACTTCATATCCTATACATGCCAAAGAACTTATCATGCTCTTCATGTATTTCCTTGGCCACAGGTTTTTATAGGGGACTTTACATAGGAATGTGTTGTTCAACGACAATATTATGTGTTATGATATTTGCAATAAGATCATATATGTGTGTTTAATCTTGATAACTTAGGGTCTTTTGCTCAGGTAATGGCTTCAATGTTTCACAATGCATTTAAACTGATATGAACATTACAAGCCAAATAGCCACTTGTAGTACTCCAGTACACAATTTGAATGCGCATAATGAATATGCCCTAAAAGTATCTCAAGATTTTTGTGGGGCCTTCCAATGTCTCTCACAATGGTTGAACTGACATTAACTTACATGTTCTACCATAAAATAGACATTTGGTCTTGTACACATCATTACGTATATTAGACTACTAACATCGTTTGTATGGAAACCCTTTTCTATTTTCTACGTTGATTTAGCTTTGGGACAAACATCAAGACTCAAATTTTCATTCCAAAAGTCACTGGGGTATCTATGGGTTTTCATTTACTCAGACATAATCACTCAAGAAGCTCCTTAATATAATTCTCTTGTGATAGATGGGATTCTTCTTAAGCTATCTCGCTGGATCGTAAATCTAAGAATATATATTACTTCACCCATGTGCTTCTTTTCAAAAAATAAATTTATAAGTATCATTCTTTAATAGGTACTACTGAATTCAAACTATTTCTAGCCAAGATTGTATCATCCTCTTAAAAAGGATAATATCAAAAATCACTTGACAATAGTTCCTTTCAACCATTTGAAAACTACACTAGGTTATTGCTCTTATGAAACCCTATGCATCACTGTCTGGATGATGGCTTCAATGCAAAAAAAGATCTCTACAAAAATATGAGGTTATCCTACTATGAAACATCAAATACCACTTTTAGTAAAATTTAATCATTTCTTCATCCATATCACCACTTAAAGGTGTAGATTTTTACACCCATATGATGTAAATCTAAATCCAAACAGTAGACTATTGCTAGAATAAGTTTGATTTAAACAATGTTTTTAAAAGCCGGACTGGACATCGTGCCAGAAAGTTCAGCGGGTCATAATTCCAATGGTTGGAATGGTTGAGCAGTTCAGTCGGACTGATGATGTAATGATGAAATTTAAAAATATTATATATATATATATATATATATATTACAATTAGCCTTTAGTGTAATTTCATAGGAAATTAACAAGATTACAAAAAACCATTTAAGGAACAAAATACACTAACAATAATGCTTTCATGATCTATCAAACATTGGTGGCTCTTGATTGATCCAAGCATGAGTTTCTTGGGAGGCATTTGGACCATAAATGTCATCATCTTCTAGAGGAAATGACCCAAAATCAAGACCACCAACTCCAATCCTAGAGCTTCCAATTCCATCCTTAGCTTGAGGATGAGCCTCATTGGCTTGTTCTTCAAAAGCACCTTTATAAAATAATGTACAACAAACCAAATTATAAAAATTAGTAACATATAATATAAATATAAAAAAGTAACATGTCTAAATTTTAAAATATCTAACCTTCATCATTGATGGTACATCACACATACTGTAATACTATTGAACATTAAGGCCATATTATGTTTTGGGATGTTCAATACTGGTGCTATAATAAATTGCCTCTTAGCTCTATGAAGCTCCTCTCACAATCATCATCGCACGCATAATGTTGAGTTTTTCGGGGAAAAGTTACATACCCCTTATAATATTCAACAAGACTTAGAACACTGTGCATCACAACTTCAGTCTCTGGCCTTTTCAGTTTAGTACTGCTTCCACCTTGCAAGGATCCGCCGTAACTCCTTGTTGTGAGACTATATGGCCTAAAAATCTAACTTCTAAAAGCCAAAACTCATGTTCGCTCAGCTTGGCATGGAGTTGCTTAGATTTCGGTAAGTTCAATATGTATTTCAAATATTGCTCATGTTTTACTCTCCTTTACGAGTATACTAGTATATCATCAATAAAGACTACTCGCAATGGCCACATCTTGTTCTGAAAGCAGCTTTTGGCATATTATCTACTTTTACCCTGAGTTAATGGTATCCCAATCGCAAATCAATCTTCAAGAATATATAGGAACCATATAACTTCGAGAATACACAGGAACTAGACAACTGATCGAGTAAATCATCTATTCTAGGAAGTGGGTGCTTGATCTCAACAATCACCTTATTCACCTTCTTGTAATCAACATAAAGTCGTAGACTTTTGCTGTGTACTCTGCGATTTATCTCCTCACATAAGCTCTTATAATGTTAGGGTGATTTAGTAGGAGTCTCATATAAACTTCCCATAACACCTGACTGCACTAGACATATGTGTTTCTCTATGCCAGTTCCTGGCCTATTTCAACTCAAATCATTCTGGGCCATTTCAAAATCTTATGGAATCAAAACTTAATAAATGATTCTTGGGTTATGAATTACTTGGTAACCCTTCTACTCATACCTTTAATCACCTCAATTGCCATCCACCTATCGATTGCTAATAGAGCCTCAAGTTAGTGGAATAGCAAGCAAATCAATCTTTTCTCTCATTTCATTAGAGAGCTAATACCTCAATCAATCCTTAAAGGGAATATTTTATTATCATAATCTTTCTCTATGCTAGACTTAACAGTTAGCAAATTTTCAAAATTCCTTTCTACAAGGATTTGTGTCCATAAGAACCTTGTTTCTCAACTCCATGGATTATCACTAGCCCAACACAATTTTGAATTCCTCTGCTAGTCTAAGGACATACTGGTCCCTTAAGTCTTAGGGCCTCTAGACACACAGGTCCACTACAACATATCTGGCATGTAATATCATATAGTTTATTGTCTCTAACCCAACTTTTAGGTTCCTCATGAAATCTAGAACCTCAACATCACATAGATTGGAAATCATTTTCCTCAATTACACCTAATAGGTTCACTAAGAATCAGAATCAATAGTGCCTATTCTAACCTTCACAGTATTTGGGCATTATCCTCAAAACATTATTGAAGGTTTAACACTATCCATAAGGTTTACCAGGTTCAAACTTCGTTCATGGAATAGAGCCATAGTACAACCTGATTTGCATTTTGACCTGAGTACTATTTCAGGTTAAATCTAATTCAAGCCTATCATCATCCTTCAGTATCATCAAATTATATCCTCTATGATCACTATACGGTATGATCACCACTTATCATATAGTATTGTATATTGTATCTATATTCCCTTTAACACCACAGTGCTACTAAGGATCATTACCTAGCACGGAGAAACCTCAAAACATTTACTATGCCTCAAGTTCCCATAACCTCATCAATGAACCTTTCTGGCAGTACTCACTGCAACAGAAATGTTTTGGATTAAAATCAATACTTACATTATTACTCTATACTTCTAAGAATTCTTCAAATCGTCTAATTAAGATGATCATTAGTCATGGAGGAACCTTAAGACAATCACCATTCCTCAAGTCTCCTTGACCTTGCTAACTTAACTTCCTAAGGGGTCACCCATCCTAAGATTTCTCTGGGTTGAGCATGTTTAACTTTTGTGTGCCTTGCCAAAACATAGATACTGGGTATATCTGATTCCAACCACCGGTACCCCATGATTGTCCTTCGGATATTCACCGATCTCTTGGGGCTAGCTCATAGATTGGGAGGATACACTCCTTTGGAACCCTTGTTCGTGTATATTTCTTATTACTGTGTAATAAAGACCATATCAGTATACTATCCTGTTGCTAGCACCGCCACTCTATCAGAATCACTTGGGCTCTTTCAGAACTGCCTTGGGCTCTTCCAGAACTATTTTTGGCTCTGATACCAAAATGTCATACCCTTATCTTTATTTCTCAGTTTTCAGAGTGTTTGTGTGCAGTTCGGTGAGCAACACAGGAATAGTGTAAATATACTGATATATTGGTACAAGGTACTTGATTACAACACAGGTTTTCCCCGCTGGGTTTGATAATATTTACAAACTCATCCAACATATTCAATAATAAAGTCTACATATAACCATATACCCTTTCCTTGGGATACGTGCTGCTAGTTCCTTGTATCTAGTAACTTGCCTTTGGATCCACATTGTTCCTACTGGTACATTAACATTTTTGAAAAAGAATGAGATTCCAAGGAATCCCAATAGTAATATATAACCAAACATATAAAATGTGAGAATTAAATATGTAATGCACCATATAATGTAAAATGAAAATTCATAACAATAAGTATATGTACACAAAATTCAGGGCCAAATCGCTATTTGGATCCCCTATGTGTATCTCAGCTGAGCATTTAACCACAGCTAGGCAATATACCCTAGGCATACCTTAGCTAGGTACCTAATCACATCTAGGTAACATACCTCATGCATCGTGTTCATAACCCTTTCTTGCTTCGAATGTGTGCCTCGTAAAACTTGTTAATGTCTAGGCTTTCAATTTGGTCCTAAAATATCAAATGTATAAGAATTAGGTTCAAACTCATTTATGTACTATTCTAGGAACTTTCATAGTGTTTTTAATAGTTATGTGAGTCTATTGTGAAAATTTACCAAAATGTCCCATGGGACCCGGCTCGGCTTCGCCGTACCTAGTCTAACCATACTTTTTTTTTTCCAAATTTTGACCTATGCTTTTTTGACATATTTTACCCAAGGAATCCATTTTCGGACTCATAATTACCAAATTTATTGCCAAAAGACTAGAATGCTCATGGCAGCTCCTATTTCAGGGTTTATTGGGCGTTTTTGTAATTATGCTTTTTCAGATTTTTCTGAAAAAGTGCCCAACAATAACCCCACCTAATTCTCCCCCTAAACACAATGGAATAATCATACCATAAAAAATCCAGCCTTAACCCCTCCAATATGTCCTAGCCAAAATTCCCAATTCTTCAAAAAAAAATTGGGGTTTTCCAGTTCTGATTCTGCTGACTTGCTCCTTTCTACTCCTAACCACTTTATTAACTATTTAATTACATTATAACCACCATTTAGACTTAATTTGGGCAGCATAACATTTAGGACACAACTTTTTCCAAATTTATAATCAGGGCAAATCTAGCAGAAATTCACCAATTTAATTGTTCATAACAGCCAGAACAACCAATATTTGAAGTTTAGGAAGCTACCTCTTCTTTCTTCTGGCTCTTCCTTTTTTGCCGAAATCCCTAGCTCCCAAAAACTCCAAATATCTTTTTCAAACACCTTAAATAATGTAGAAAGAAAGCTTAGGAGAAGGATTATACTCGTTAGGTGCGAATTCACCAAAGAAATCGACATACCTTGTGAGATTTTTCTCCTTCTCTCTCTACAAAATTTAAAGCACTCTCTCTCTTTTCTTTATGTTTGCTGCTTGACAGAAATGGGAAGAGGATTAAGGGAAATATATTTTATAATAAAATATTTTCCATTTTAATTTAATTCCCCATTTTCGGATTTATAAAAATTTCTGGTAGATTTTCTACCCAAACATTGAAAAATAATAGCTAAATTTGTAGACATTAAGTTGGCATGATTGCAAAGGCTATAGAACCCTTATCAAGTCTAGTTTCAATGAAAAATATAGCCTTTATCCAAATAGAAGCACACAATTGCCAGAAATTCCATATTTGGCTGTTGCTCCAAAACCTTTCCAGCTTCACTCGGTAAACTTCAAAAATACATAACTTTTTGTATACATCTCTAGAAATTACCCATTACCTATCAAATTAAAGCTTAGGATGTCCTCTTTCAAGTTGTAAAATTTCATAATTTTTGACCATCATTTGGTTATCCACATCCCCATGACAAACTCACTACCTCACTGGAAGAAGTGAAACAACATGCGCTTGCAATTTTAATAAATTCCATTTTTGTATACAAACTTCCCATACTCTTTAATTCACCATTTTATCCCAGTAAATGTCTCATTACATAAAGGGAATGTTGGAGATAAAAATTGGGGTGTTACACTCAATACCATGTTTATTGTAATGGAATAATCACAATGGATACTTAGTTGTACTCCCTTTACTGCAAATATTTTTCATTGCTTTACCTACTAGCTCACACAAGGACATCTCAACAATGAAAGTTAAACTTAACAACCCTTGTTATGCTAGTTTTGGTACCAAATCTATGTCCTTGTCTAGTATAACATGTAATCTTGTCAATCCTCGGATTATAGAAAGTGATAAAGTGATTAAGCATAAAGAGTCACCAACAATGCTCAACTTAAAGAAATCTCATAAAAGGAAGAATGAGTGAGGACTATATAATTTTGTCACAAAATCATGAAATTTTAAACTATTCGAACCCATAATCTTTAAACAACATGAGATAACATGTTGATCTTGTCCGAACAAGTGCATGAAGCACATTATACAAAATTAAGGTTGTTCTACTTTGTAAAATGATAGAAGCAAAATTTTGCAACTTAAGACTCCACAAGTGTACAAGCTATATCAAGTAATAAAGTGATGAATAAGATATTGTTCCCATAAGGACCCAGTACCAACAATTTAGTTGAGTAATAATTTTACACTTTTGATTAAGTTGAGCAAGACACAAGGATGGAATAAAGATAAAATAATAATAAAGATATAACTAAAAATAAATAAAATGAACAAATCTTAACTAAAATTAGGGCAAGGATGATGTTAAATTACTTATCAATGATTTGGATTATTACAACATTTATTATTTCTTAGTGTCTAACCTATCCCCTTAATTGCAATTAAAGCTATTTTTGCTAGTCTATGACTCTTAATTACCTAATAGGGTCTTTTGATCCTCTTAATAGCATTCCAATTAAGTTAATCCCTAATTCCTTAGGCGATTAAAACTTGTTGGATTGTTTATACATGATTTGTAAATGAAAACAATAGAACCTAGAAGACCCCTGTTACACGTTCGATTAAGGAAGTCAAAAATAAATTGATAGAAATTGCTTCAATTTAAAAGTAGAAATTTCATAAAAGAGAAGAAAAGTTCACAAAAGGTTGGAAATCACTGAAAAATATAGGAAAGAAGAGAAGCGAATATTCCAAATCCAATTATCACATAGTGATGATGATGACCCTATTAGTTCAATCCTTTCATCCAAGAGGGGGGATGAATTGGGTGATTTTAAGAATTTTAAACTTTAACATTGACTAAGTAAAGAGAGAAGGTTTAGAGAGATATCATCAAAGGTGGATATAATCGATTTATACTGGTTCAATCCAATCCACTTGACCTACATCCAGTCCTAAAAAACCTTTATGAGATTTCACTATCTTTCCAAGATTCATAGGGCTCCCTCAGTACAAGCTAGTTTTTCTTCAAAGAACACTCGGTCTCCTTTACACTTTGTAATCAATGCCCACTCAAGGTGCCACTAACTTGAGTATCTCAACTGTAGTAAATGCCTAAGTATATTCTCTCACAAGAGTAAATAAATGATCACAGAAGTACAAATTCATATAAAAATTGAGCTTTGAGACTTAGTAATAAATGTAACAGTAAATACATAGTGTTTATTAGTTACTCTATCTTCAATGCTCTTCTATTTATAGTGTAAGAATGTTTAAAGATAGTTGCTCTTGAATGTAGCAATTGAAGTGTTAGGTCTTTGTTTCTAACCATTGGTTTTATCAGATTATTCTTTGTGTCTTTGGAATTAGCCATTGAGAACAAAGAGAATGTGAAGCATTTGAACCTCAGAGCATTTAATGCTTCTGACACATAAAGTGCTTTTTACATTTTGTATGTTAATCCTTGATTAGCACCTGTAATGTAATGAAATATCATGGTGCAATGGTAGTGATACTCTTTTTACACATCACTCGAGTGATCTGGTCTTAAAAACATTTTCAAAAATATTGACCACTATCAGAGTTACTGTGGTGCTGTGTTAGTGATATACTTCAACACACATCATGTAACACCCCAAATTTTATTCACCAATAAGTCTTATACTTATTTGTGCATTTAATGGAATGAGATGTTGAATATTCATGATTATAGGAATTAAACACTAAAAATTTGAAATGTGAATAGTGCTGTCAGTGAAATTTGCTGTGAGGTAGTAAACCTGTCACGTGGTTTTGGATGACCAATTGATGTCTGAAAATTGTGAAATTTTACAAGATAAAAGTAGACATCCTAAGGTTTAATTTGATAGATCATGGGAATTATTTGGTGCTGTACACAAGAAGTTGTGAATTTTTGAAGTTAGCCCAGGAAAATTGTCTATTTTCTAAAACAGTGTCAAAAAACTTAAATTTTGGGAAGTTTTAGCTCCTAGTTGGCTAAATTCTATATTTTTGTTGCAACTAGACTCAATAAAGGTTTCATAGCCTTTATAATCACTCCAATTTGATGACTACAAATAAAGTTGTGATTTTTCAAAGTTTGGGCAGAAAATCTTCCAAAATTTGCCACTAATTTGAAAATGAAAAAAATGTGATGGCAATCTTGTAATTATGAGATAAGTGGAGAAAATCCAATTGGGCTAATTGAAGGTCTCTTCTAGGTTTGAATATAAGTTGATTAGGGGAGTAGAGGTAGTTTAATTCTAATGGAACCATATGACTCCAATTACATGTTGACAAGTCAAAGTACTTCGTGTCATAAAAATTTGATTTTTGGGATAATTCTTAACTAAGGGAAAAATGCCAAGATATTTTAAAAGCTATCCCTTTATCTTCTTTCCTAATTTTCGTTAGCAACCATAGAGAAAAGAGAGAAAGAGAGCTTCAAGAAATTCTAGAAAGAAATTCTAGATAGAGGGAAGAGAGAAATCACAAGGTAAGTTTGATTTCTCTTGTGATTTAGCTTCGAGTTTGTGTAATCCTTTCCCTAAGTACCTTTTCTCCATGATTCCATGTATTTAGCAAGAAAATATCAAGGTTTAAGGATGAGGAGGGTTTTAACCAAGGGGAAGAAAAGAGAGGCAATCAAAGGTAACATCACAAACCTCAAATCCTTGATGCTATTGTTGTTGTTGTTGGATTTGTTGGTGGTTTTGTGGCTTGTTTGTTGTGATTTGTAAATTTGGGAAGTGTTAACCCTAAGGGGTTATGCTGCCTAAATTTTCTCAAATCTTGGTTTTAGGTGTTTAAATGGTTAATCAAGTGATTAGGAATGAAAAGGAGTAAGCTTTTGCTGTTAGAATTCAAAAACCCCAATTTTTCCTAAAATCCTAGCAAGTTTCGGCCAAGAGGGAAATAGGGGGAAGGAGTGGGATTTTCAATAATCTAATGATTCCATTGTTTTCAGGATGGAAGATTAGGTTGGGTTACCGTTGAACACTTTTTCAGAAAAGCCCTAGAAAGTGAAATGACCAAAGCGCCCCTAAAACCTTAATTAGGGGCTACCAAGGGCAAAATTGTCATTTGGCAGTGATTTTGTGAAAACCGAGGTCAAAATGAAATCTACACAAAAAACAATGTAGGAATAGCTTGTGTCAACATTTCAGGAAAAGTACGGTTGGACCGGGTATGAAGGGGGCTGGATGGGGTGGTCCCTAGGGGCATTTTGGTAATTTTTGAATATAGACTCTTATAACCACCAAAAATACTTTGAGAGTGTGTAAATAGTACATGAATGGGTTTTAACCTAATTCTTGTACATTTGGATTGTTGGGACTGAATTAAGAGCCGAGCGATTGGAACGAATTATAAGGAACACTTTGCGAGTTGAAAACTGTTTCAGGTAACAACTCTATCCTTCATATATTATGTCAATTATTATGATACATAGTACCTACGGGTACACTGAACATGACTGAACATAATGCCTATAGGTACACCTCACATAGTACCTATGGGTACACTGAACATGATTGAACTTAGTGCCTATGGGTACACTGATATGCCCAGTTAGTGGCCTCAAGCGAGCTGAGGTATGAAATATGTAGGGGTTACAACAGTGGTTTGCATTGAATGTTTCAGACTGAACTTAGCTGAATTGTATGTTATTATAATATTGATGTGTGTGGTATATGACATTTTATTATTGCATTTTCTATGATTGATTCTCTATTATTACTGAGATTTGTTTGAATCCCACCCTTTCTATAAATGTAAAAAGTTTGCAGCAGCAGAAAATGGCTTTCAAGGCATAATTGAATTTACCATCAATTCATTGAAGGTTTAGGTCAAGATCAAGCGAAGACGTTGGTTGTATGAAGCCCCTACTATGATTTAAGTTCTGTTATTACTATAAACACACCCTATGGGGGAAATTCGGTAAGATAATCATGTATATTTTATCAGTATATCTATACTATACATGTGTACCTACTAAACCACATATTTCTACTCTGATTAATATCGATGATAAGTGGTATGTAAGGAAGGCTTAAAGTGGTTTAGCAGAGCGACGGTTCTAGTAACAAGACAGTATACTGATAAGGTCTTGATTATATGGTAAAAGGAGATAGACACAGAGCGGGGCACTAGAGAAGTGAACAACCCCTCTTTTGTGAATTATCCCCTGAAAGATTTGGGAATAGCGAAGGGTAGTAAGTGGTGCAATACTGGACTGAGGATGGTCTAAGGTAAATATATCTGTGTGTGAGAGAAATCAATGTTTACTTTTTAAGTCAATTAAGTGGGTCAGGGCCAAAGGGCATAAGGGCCCAAATAATAATTTCAATGAACTCAAAGAGCATATTACCGATCTGGTATGGCTGAACATGTACAGTGAGTGATGTAGGGTCCAGTTATTATATTTTGAGTGACTGAAGGTAACGACACGTCTTTTGAGGTGAGGGCAATCATAAGGAACTAGCAGTTGGAAGCGAATAAAGTTGGTGTTAGTGTTGTGGACAGGTACATAGAAAGTTAAGTGTGCTTAACCCAGGGAAATCTTAATATGGGTGACCCCCTAGAAGTTAAGTTGGCAAGGTCATGGAGACTGGAGGAATTGTTATAGTCTTAAGGTTTTTCCATGACTAATGATCATCTTAATTAGGTGATTTAAACGATGTTTAGAAGCATGAAGATAATGATGATGTAAGTATTAATCTTAATTCGAACAGTTTTTGTTGCAGTAATTACTGAACAAGAACGTTCATTTGATAAGGTGATGGGAAACTTGAAGTATAGTGAATGTTTGAGGTTTCTCCATGCTAAGTGATGATCCTTAGTAATACTGTGATGTTAAAGGAATGCAGACATGAGATACGGTGTTATATGTTGAATGGTGATTATACCGTATATTGATCCTAGAGGATCAAATATGATGATACTGAAGATTGAGGATAGGCTTGAATTAGATTTAGGATGAAATAGTGCTTAGGTTGAAATGTGAATAGGGTTGCACTATGGTTCTATTCCATAATGTAAGTTTGAACCTTGTGAATAATGTTGAACCTTCAGTAATGTTTTGAGGATAATATCCAAATACTGTGGATATTAAAATAGGCATTATTGATCCTGATTCTTAGCAAACCTATTGGGTATACTTGAGGAAAATCATTTCCAATATGTGTGATGCTAAGGTTCTAGATTTCTTGATGAACCTAAAAGTTGGGTTAGAGACCATAGACTATAAAATCCTATATGCCAGATATGTCATAGTAGACCTGTGTGTCCAGAGGTCCTAAGACCTAGTGGACCAATATATCCTTAGACTATCAAATTTATTCAGAATTGTGTTGTATTAGTGATGATCCGTGAAATTGAGGAACATGATTCTTACTGATACGAATCCTTACAAAAAGGGATTTTGAAACTAGCTAGCTATTAAATCTAGCATAGGGAAAGATGATGATTTTAAAATATTTCCTTAAAGGATTGATTGAGGTGATATCTCTCTGATGAAATGAGAGACAGAACTGATCTGCCTGGTATTCCACTAACTTGAGGCTATACTAGGAGTCGATAGGTGGATAGCAAATAATGTGTTGAAAGGTATGAGTAGAAGGGCTACCAAGTAAATAGTAACCAGGAATCAACTATTAACTTTTAATTCCACAAAAATTTGAAATGGCCTAGAATGATTTGAGTTGAAAAGGCCAAGGAATTTTTACAGCCAAAGTCTGACTAAATGGCATAATAATTAATAGGGGACATAAATCAATGGTGGATTTAATTTATTTACCATTACAAGGGTTGTAAAATTATTCTGGGTACTGACTAGCTAAGAGATGGTTGTATAAAGGTTGGCAAGTGGTTACTAAGGATCACATAAGGCTTGTACTTATCCCTTAGGTCTTACCTTCGATCCTTGGGGAGACGAAAACCTACCTGTATGGCATTGAGGCCCTTGCTAGGGAAAATTCCCAAGCACCTGTGTAGTATAGGCCCTCGGTGTGGAGGAGGAGACAATTCTTACTTGGTGCCCTATGTGGTTCTGCCATCGGACACTAAACAAGCCGGCTGTGTGGTAGTGAGACCCTCAGCCGTTACCATGTAGCCCCTTGGGTACATGGTGATGGATGATATTTTGGTCTATTCGTGGAGTAGATCAAAATGTGAATAGTACTTGAGAATCTTTTTGAATTAACTGAAACTGAGACTACGTCTGAAACTACAACTACAACTGAAACTGATATTGAAATTAACGTTAACACCAACATTGATAATCCCTGATTCACTGTGGACATTCGTTGTCCTTACTGATGCTGGTATGCATGGATTGGGAAGTGTTTTAATGCAGCATGGCCATGTGTATGCTTATCCAACTGGAGAATTAAAGCCTCACTGAAATTAAATTATTATCCCATACATAATCTTGAGTTAACAACAATTGTACTAGTACTAAAAATTTGGAGACGTTACCTCGATAGTGCGATTGTAGAGTGGTATTGCGACTACCAGAATTTGAAATATTTATATGAAAAAAAGAATTGAATATGCGACATATGCAGAAGCGTTACCCGGAATTTATGGCGATGTATGTGTTACAAATTTCGAGGACAAAATTTATTTAAGAGGGGGAGAACTGTAACACCCAAAATTTTATTTACTAATAAGTCTTGTACTTATTTGTGGAATTTAATAAAATAGGATGGTGAATATTTATGATTACAGGAATTAAACACTAAAAATTTGAAATGTGAACAGTGTTACCGGTGAAATTTCTTACGAGGTAATGAGTTTGTCATGTGGTTTTAGATGACCAAAAATTGTGAAATTTTACAAAATGAAAGTAGACATCATAAGCTTTAATATGATAGGTCATGGGAATTATTTGGAGTTGTACACAAGGAGTTATGAATTTTTGAAATTAGCCCAGGAAAACTCTTATTTTTTTGGAACAGCGTCCAAAAACTTAAATTCTTTAGCTTCCAGTTGGCTAAATTCTATATTTTTCCTTGAAACTAAACTCAACAAAGGTTTCATAGCCTTTAGAATCACTCCAATTAGATGTCTACAAATAAAGTTGTGATTTTTCAAAGTTTGGGCAGAAAATCTACCAGAATTTGCCACTAATCTAAAAATGGAAAAAAAAATTGATGGCAATCTTTAATTATGAGATAAGTGGAGAAAAGCCAATTAGGCTAATTGAAGGTCCCTCCCAGGTATGAATATAGGCTGATTAGGGGAGGAGAGGTAGTTTAATTCTAGGGTTAAAGGTCATTTTTGCCCTGGAAGTATTCACTTGGGGCCAATTTTGGCCCGGAAGTATTTCGAGGGCCAATTTTGCCCCGGAAGTTTCAAATTTGGACCAATTTTGCCCTTACGTTAGTTGACCGTTAGCCGGGGTTAGTTAACCGTTAGTAGGGGCAAATTTGCTCCAAATCTAAAACTTCCTGGGCAAAATTGCATCTTAATCAATGACCGTTATTGGGTTAAGGTGCAATTTTGCCCCTGAAGTTTCAAATTTGGAGCAAATTTGCCTCAACTAACGGTCAACTAACCCCGGCTAATGGTCAACTAACGTAAGGGCAAAATTGGTCCAAATTTGAAACTTCAGGGGCAAAATTGGCCCTCGAAATACTTCCGGGCCAAAATTGGCCCCAAGCGAATACTTCCGGGGCAAAAATGGCCTTTAACCCTTAATTCTAATAGAACCATATGACTCCAATTACATGTTGAAAAGTCAAAGTACTTCGTGTCATAAAAATTTGATTTTTGGGAAAATTCTTAACAAAGGGAAAAATGCCAAGATATTTTAAAAGCATATCCCTTCATCTTCTTTCCTTATTTGCATTAGCCACCATAGAGAAGAGAGAGAGAGAGAGAGCGCTTCAAGAAATTCTAGAGAGAAGGAAGAAATAAATCACAAGGTAAGTTTGATTTCTCTTGTGATATAGCTTCTAGTTTGTGTAATCCTTTCCCTAAGTACCTCTTCTCCCTGATTCCATGTATTTTGCAAGCAAATATTGAGTTTTGAGGAGGAGGAGGAGGGTTTCGGCCAAGGGAAAGAGTAGAGAGGAAATCAAAGGTAACATCACAAACCTAAAATCCTTGATGCAATTGTTGTTGTTATTGGATTTGTTGGTGGTTTTGTGGCTTGCTTGTTGTGATTTGTAAATTTGGGAAGTGTTAAACCTAAGGGGTTATGCTGCCTAAATTTCCTCAAATCTTGGGTATTAGGTGTTTAAATGGTTAATTAAGTCATAATGAGTGAAAAGGAGCAATCTTTTGCTGTTAGAATTCAAAAACTCTAATTTTTCCTAAAATCCTAGCTAGTTTTGGCCAAGAGGGAAATAGAGGGAAGGAGTAGGATTTTCAATAATTTGATGATTCCATTGTTTTCAGGAGGAAAAATTAGGTAGGGTTACTGTTGAACACTTTTTCAGAAAAGCCTTAGAAAGTAAAATGACCAAAATTCCCTTGAAACCTTATTAGGGGCTACCAAGGGCAAAATTGTCATTTGGCAGTGATTTTGTGAAAACTGAGATCAAAATGAATTCTACACATAAAACTGTGTAGGAATAGCACGGGTCAAAATTTCAGAAAAAGTACGGTCGGACCGGGTATGAAGGGGGCTGGACGGGATCCCTAGGGGTATTTTGGTAATTTTTCAATATAGATTCATAACCACCAGAAATACTTTGGGAGTGACTAAAATAGTACATGAATGTGTTTTAACTTAACTTTTGTACATTTGGAATTTTGGAACCGACTTAAGAGCCGAGCTATTGGCATAAATTTCGAGGAACACTTTGAGTTGAAAAGGTTTAAGGTAGCAACTCTATCTTTCATACATCATGTCAATGTTTATATCCTTTGTGTATATACCATTTACCGTAATATGTATGATGCATAGTACCTACGGTTACACTGAACATGACTAAACATAGTACTTACGAGTACACTGAACATGACCGAACATAACCGAACATAGTGCCCACAGGTACACTAAACATAGTGCCTACGCGTATACTAAACATGACTGAGCATAGTGCCTATGGGTATACTACATATGACTGAACATAGTGCCTACGGGTACACTGATATGCCCAGTTAATGGCTTCGAGCCAGCTAAGGTATGGAACAAGTAGGGGTTGCAATAATGGTTGGCTCTGAATGTTTCTGATTGAACTGAATTGTGTGTTATTATAATATTGCTGTATGTGGTACATAGCATGTTTATTATTACATTTTCTATGATCGATTGTCTGTTACTATTGAGAATCTCACCTTATCTATAAATGTAAAATGTTTGGAGTAGTAGGAAATGGCTCTGAAGGCACGATCGAATTTACCAGCAATTCATTGGAGGTTCAGGTCAAGATCAAGCGAAGATGTTGGTTATCTGAAGCCCTTATTATGATTTAAGGTCTGTAATTACTATAAACACACCTTGTGGGGGAATTTGGTAAGATAATCATGTACTTTTGATCAATATATCTATACTATTCCTGTGTACCTACTAAACCACGCATTTCTACTTTGATTAATATCAATGATAAGTGGTATGTAAGGAAGGGTCTTACATATCACTCGATTGGTCTTCTCTTAGAAAATCTTCAAAAGGCTTATCACCTGAGTGGATCACTGTGGCAAAGTGATAGGGATGAAAATTTATCACACCACTCGAGTGATCTTCTTTTTGAAATATTTTTAGCAAAAAGATCACTAAGAAAGATCACTGTGGCGAAGTGATTGTAAAGAAAATTTTGAAACATAACTCGAGTAGTCTAGTGTGACATCTCTTTCTAGAAAAATGATCCCCAAATGGTTCACTATGGTGGTATGATAGTAATGCACTATGTATTTTTTATCACTCAAGTGGTTACTCAAGTGATGTCTTAAAAAATATTTTTAGAAATTAGATTACTATCTTGGTCACCATGGTGAAGTGATAGTGATGGTAAATTTCTACATCACTCTAGTGATCATTGTCTACTACTAGTGAGCACTATGGTGATGAGTTATTTTAAAATAGAATATCACTCGAGTGGTCACTCGAGTAATCAACTAAAATTTTCATGAACACCTTATCACTATTTCAGAAATCAGATAACCAAATTTTTGTCACATCACTCGAGTGGTCACTCAAGTGATACAACTATTTTCTCAGTAATTGGTTTCAAAAATGTTTTAAACCAATGTGTCTTCTCCTAAACACTTTCTTAATCTTTCTTAAGCTTTGTTATCATCAAAACATAGGATCTAATGTTCTCCCCCTTTTTGATAATGATAAAACTTAATTGAGCTAGTCCTTTTTTAAACGCATTTGTAAAAATTTAAAATTTTGAAATGCATCTTAAAAATCATTGATACTAATCCAATCTACTTTAAGGATCACAAAGTTAGCAATTTAGATTCAAAATATCATGAGAGAAAACAAACATATATATTGAACTTCTTGTATAATTTCATGGAATACATAATTAGAGACAGCCAAAAGCATGCACAAACTATCATGGAAATATTAATGTAGTACATATAAAAAAAGGGATTCTTAGCAGAACAAATCACACAATGAACATATATATAATAAAAAATATAAGTAGATAACATTGACAACTTAGACAGAGTCAACACAACAGTATCATCTCCACCATCATGCTGAGGATCAATGCTAGAGCTCTAGTCCTTCTCCCCCTTTTTGGCATCATTAGAAATGGAAAAGGCAGAGGGTTTAAGTCTTTAAAGAGCATTGGATGGTTTGGTGTCTAAAACATGGTTTAAGTCTAAGAGGAGCTAGAAGTCTGAGATGACGGATTTTGATGGGATCATGAACATATATAGGAACATATTAAGGTTGTGAAGACTGTGAAGTAGTGTAATATCCCGAGTTTTAGGCCTGGAGACTTGAGGATAACCCTATATCAGGTAGACTACTAAGCCTAGTTTGGGAAGAGTCCTAAGAATATTCAAGAAGTAGAATGATTTATAAGGGCTATATCCTGTAGACAATAATTTTCTCAGTTATATGAGGGCTCTGAGGTTTTGGTTAGTTGGAGAAATAGACCGATGCATGTACTTAAGTACATGTCGTGCCCTTAAGAGGAAGAAGGGCACTTGGCGCTATCTTATGGGACATGGGTGCTCATGGTGCCATTTGGCAGGCTTCGGTATATGTGATGCAGTCCCTAGTCAATCCCAAGTAGCATTTTGGGGAAAAATCAACTAAGATCCGCACTACAAAAAAAATGTGATTTAATAGCGGTTAAAAATGGGTATTAGTAGCGGTTTTAACCGCTACAAAGAACATTAGTAGCGGTTAGGTAAACCACTACTAAATCGTATGTTGCAAGAAATTTTGTAGCGGTTATACAAAACCGCTACGTAAGGAACATAACCGCTACATACTTTGTAGTGGTTACAAAAAAACCGCTACAACATCCCCATGAACGAAATTTTTTTTAGAGATATTTGTAGAGGTTATATAACCGCTACAAATATAAAAAAATTGAAATTTTCAAGGCGGGAAAAGAAAAATGACATTTTTTCAATTTCGTAGCAGTTAAGAAACTGCTACTAATTTTGAATTTTTATGAAATTTGCAGAGGTTATAAAACCGCTACTAATTTCATGAAATTCAAATTTAGCGCCAAAAAATTTAATTTGAGTTTAAAATTGCGCGTTTGTTAGTAGCGGCTTAATAACCGCTACAAATATTTAAATTTTTTTTTAAAAATATACAATCATTTGTTTCTGTTCTTTTAATATTAAATTAATTAGTTTCTTTTTTTTATTATTTTATCTAATTTAATTAGCTTATTAATAAATTAAAAGGATAAATTTAATTTAATTGGATTAGTATAAAAATTATATTAATAATATTATTAAGGATACGTAGGTAATAAGGAATTATTATGTTGTCTAATATAATGTAATTGTATATGAAAAATAGATAAAAATGAGATACAGTTCTAATATATCTGAAAAAAAAATGGTGGGAATAAATTTTATATAAAGGAAAGAAGTATTGTAAAAAAAATAAAAAAACTTGTTACCATATGTGATCGTATTATTCAGCTCCTCTACTCATACAAAAGAAGTTGTAAATGAGAGAAAATGAAGCAAAGGTAAGGTGAAAAGAAATTGGAGAGTGTTTGAAATGAGTTGTGGTAAGGGTATTTATAGGGATCCACGTACTATTTGTAGCGGTTAATGTGTCAATTTAGTAGCGGTTATTTTTACTTTTGTAACGGTTTAATAACCGCTACAAATATTATTATTTTTTTTAAATTTTGTTTTTTAAATTTTATTTTTAAATTTTTTTTCCAGTTTTTTTAAGAGAAAAGCATAATTTGAATTTGATCACTCATCGTCGCCATCCCTATAGAAATTATGTAGAAAAATTATTGTTATGGATGTTTTATTAAATTTAAAAAATTTAATTTAAATGACGTGGACTTAAAAAAACTCACCGCAGTCGAGGTAAATTGTCATCACCTTCAGGGAACTAGTTTTCAAAATGGGCTGGCTGAAATGGCTCACTCTCGTAGGTAATGTTATCGCCTTCACCTATGTCGTAAAGGTCTCGTGGCTTTAGATGAACGACTATGTGGCAATCCTTGTGCCTCTCGTCCTCGACATAATAAACCTGATATGCCTCTGAAGCTAGAATATACGGCTCATCATCTTGAGAAATACTAGTATGAATCGGCCGTGAGAAATTGACTGATGTGATCCCTAAGTCGTCAGTCCCCGAGAAGTGGTGGTATTTGCCCACAAATACTTGAACAGCATCACGGTGAAACGATCTTGATAATTAAGTTCAACCACATCAAGAAGCTTGCCATAGTAAGGGACGGCTCTGAACTGCATGTTGGCGTCACTGCTGCTCGCATAACTCCTTGTCCCAAATGTGCCATAAACACCCGGATTTTGAGTTTGCAATCCTTGATCCCGTGAAACCGTGCAAAACTTAAAACCATTGACATTGTATGCTGTAAACCTTTTTACATGATCAAGAGGGCCGATTGCTAGAGCTCTGAAATTTGGTGAGTGTGGGTTGTGGTCATTTAGTATTCTGCGCGCAAACCAGCTCGGGAATTCTCTGTGGACCCTCCTATCAACTTCAGAGGATGTCTGTGTATGGATCCTGAGTTGACGCTTCACATGACTTTTGAATTCCCTGCAATTAATAATGGAAAGACGATAGTGAAGTAAAAGTGAAAAATGTTACGAAAGATATAGATCGAATAACATGTGAGTGTACAATTCTTACCGTATGAAAGGTTCAACTTGAGTGCAATTAATCAAGACATGTCTATGTGCTTGGAACTTCTCAGTTGCCGTTAGTTTGAAGTTCTCAGTTGCTCCAACTAGTTTACCAACACGAGGGATAAATTCTCCTGGTGCTCGCACAAGATCAGGACAATCGTCAACACGAGGTGGGCGGTTGAAAGCCGTCTCAAGATCATCAAAGTACCTTGAGCAAGAATATAGCACCTTATCCCCTATATAGCCTTCAGCTATAGAACCTTCTGACCACGCCTTATTCCTTACGTAAGATTTTAATTTCCCAAGGAACCTACGAAGTACAGATGAGAAAATTGATATAAAATGCTGAAAAGGATGACTAGCAAACATTAAATATGGAGAATAAAGCACATATTTAAAATGAGTACTTCTCAATCGGATACATCCAATGATATTGTATGGTCCAGCAATCTTTGTTTCATGAATGAGGTGGACTGTAAGGTGAACCATCACAGTAAAAAAGGACGGAGGAAAGATCATCTCCAAATAATAAAGTGTAAGAATAATTTTGGACTGCAGCTGATCGAGCTCCTCAACGATCAAAACCTTAGAACACAACTTCCGAAAGAAAGAACAAAGTTCCACCAAAATGATGGAAACATCGGGAGGAAGTGTATTCTTTATAGCCAGAGGGAGTAACTGCTGCATAAGAACATGTGAGTCATGACTCTTCAGGCCAGCAACCTTTCGAGCCTGCAAGTCAACACATCAAGAAATGTTGCTTGAATACCCATCAGGAACTTTTAATTTCTTCAATATTGCGAGGAAGACTTCCTTGTTCGGTTTTGTGAGGGTAAACTTTTCCGGTTGAAATCTGTCATGCTCATCTGGCCAAGCGTCTTCACAAACTCCCATGTCGCATAAATCTTTCCTCGCTTGAAGGTGATCTTTTGTCTTGCCGGGTTCGTTAAGCAACGTATACAGCACATTGTCGCAAACATTCTTTTCAATGTGTATTACGTGAAGACTATGGCGAAGTAAATTAGATCTCCAATATGGAAGAGTGAATAACATACTTATCTTCTCCTACTGCTGAGGCGCCGAAGTCCTGCGCGTCTTTTGGCGAGTTTGTGCTGAATCGTCGCTTTTTCCAAACTCAAAGTCAACGTGCTCAAGCTGATGTAAGATATCTGTACCGGACAAAGTCTGAGGAGGTCCTCTTTTTTCTAGTTTCCTATTGAAGCAATTCCGTTGCAATATGAACTTATGTGTTCCATCGAGAAAGCTCCGATGCCCCATAAAGCACCACTTTCGGCTGTGGGGAGGGTGTACTGCGTCAGAGTCAAAATTGGAAGCTGGACACGCACTGATCCCACACAAGCACTTGATATGATACAATTTGATCAAGAAATATAATTTAGAATATTTGTGACAACCTTGATATAAAGGACGATATGCTTCATCCATCAAGTTGAAAAAATCCCGAGCTGCTTCATTCCTCATAAAAACCGGCTCAGAACCATGCACTTCTTCGTTGAAGTTGTCGCCTTGAAATCCAAACGCATCACGCACAGCATCATTCACAGGATCATCTTCATCTACTTGAGAACTTTAAGGAAGAGCATCGTCATATCTAATGCCAGCCTTCTCACCATGAACTGCCCAGAATGTATAGTCCTCAGGCAAATGCTTCACAAGCAATTGTTCCTTCACAACATTTCGTGCATGCCACTTCTTGAACTTGCATTTCCGACATGGATAGACGATCTTGCCGTTACAGTTAGCGTGAGTGAATGCAAAATCAAAGAAACTATTTAATTCATATAAATATTCAGGAGAATTGCGCGGCAACCTGATCCATGATTTATCCATAGCTACTAGTGAGAGAGAAGAAAGTATAGAGAAGAAGATAAGTGAGAAGAGAATGATGAATGCCAAGAACCTTATATTCTGAAATTCCAACGTTTATAATTTTGTAGCGGTTCGTAAACCGCTACAGTTATAAAATATTAGTAGCGGTTATATATATAAAACCGCTCCTAATTTTCAAGCCGTTACACATTGGTGGGAAATTCAAAATATACACGTTGAGTATTTGTAGCGGTTATATGTATACAACCGCTACTAACATTAAAGCTGTTGGATAGCAAATTTAAAAATAATTTTTATTTTGTAGTGGTTATACATAACATAACCGCTACAAATGTGAACAAAGGCGACAAATTTCAAAATTCAAATGATGAGTATTTGTAGCGTTTTTTATTGTAAAACCGCTACAACTATATACATATTTGATGGCGTACAACTCCCCATAGTCCGTCTGACGGTTCTCCTGTTGTGCCTTCGTCTCCTGAAACAATTACAAAATTCAATTAGTATTATGAAATAAATAGCTAAAAGTCAGTGATATTATGAAAAGTTACCAGCTCGCTATAGGTGATAGCAAAGGTCTTCGATCCTGCTGTGTGGTGGATCATCTGCTGCGCATGAATCCTGGTGTTCCTCTAAGAAAGCTCCTGGAAAAAAAACAATATTAAATGTATTAAAAAAATAAAAAACATTTAAAATTAATAAAGTTCAAATTAAATACAATTAAATTGAAATTATAATTTAATAATTAACACTTACAAAATTATATATAAAGAATCTAATAAATATATTACCTGCCCCTCAGACCCAGTGGACCGCGAAGACGACCCTCGTGGGTTGTTCTGCTCCCGAGCCTCCTCCTCATTAAAGAATTGCTCCATCTCCCCGATCCCAAGCGGGATCTCGAACTCCTCCTCGTCGTAGTCCTCGACGCTGATATCTGGCCTCCCAACCTCAGGCACCTCTGGTGCGGTTGTCTCTTGTGGGATCATCTGCGGTGCCTGTGGTAGGGCTGAATCCAGTGGGGGGATGGGCTAAAATGCTGCGGTCGCCCTGCCTCCGTGCTGCCCCCTCCCTCTGCCCCCTGCTCGGCTGTTGCCATCCCGTAAAATCGGTCTGGGGACCTCAGGGGCCTTCCCTTTATCCTCTCTTGAAGCCATATCAACTGTAAAAATTTAAAAAAAAATTTAGTCACATTATTATGCAAAAATCTAATAAAAATACAAATACAAATAAAATACGTGTTATATATGTACCTCAAGTGCAAATATTGAGAAATACTATAGCAAAAACTCTTACACAGAAGTCTGAACGCTCAAATCTTGAAGAAAGCACTCAGAGAAACCCCAGAAAACAAAATGAGCAAATGGAGAAATGAGGGAGGCGGGGGCTTAAATAGGCCAGACATTTGTAGCGGTTATTCCAATAACCGCTACCTTAACCGTTACAAAGCACCCAGGGTGCCTTAAATTTGTAGCGGTTTTATAAAAACCGCTACAAATTACAAGAACCTTTGAAATTCTGTAGCGATTATGGCCCAGAACCGCTACAAGAGTGGAGACTCCTGAAATTCTGTAGCGGTTATATCCCTATAACCGCTACAAATAGCTGACGTTTGGTATTTTGTAGTGGTTGGGTTGCTGTAACTGCTACAAATAACCGCTACACTGTTGGCGGGACTTGGTCGCGCCAAGTGGTGGGAATATTGTAACGGTTTCTGTGTATTAACCAGTACAACTTAACCGCTACAAGTTTTGGCAGGAATTTTGCACCAAATTTCTAGCGGTTTTGGCTACCCAACCGCTACAAAAAACGCTGCTAATCTGTAGTGCCACTTGGCGCGTAGCTTGCCGCTACAATTTTGTAGCGGTTTAGTTTAAAACCGCTGCAAATACTGTAATTTGTAGCGGTTTGATATAACCGCTACAATTGCACCGCTACAGAATACCATTTTTTTATAGTGCCTAGGTAAACCCCAATAAAGTAGCTTTATTATAGTAACTTTATTAAATTAGCTTTAATAAAATAAGTAATGATGATTAATGATGACTAATGATGATATTACTTTTTGGTTGGCACTATAGGAAGGTGATATGTGTCCTTAATCATGACACTTACTTTTTCTACTTTTGTGTTAGCTCACTTAGGATGCGCCATGTGCGCGTTAATAATGAGGGTCACTTTTTGACTTTTGAGTTGGCACTCTAAAAAGGTGCCACCTGGCCTTTGAGTCTGGGGAATCTACTGGTCTCTGGTCTGGACAGAGTACTTGACTTTCTTGAACACCAAACTCGAGAGTTAGGGGAATTCATCAAACTTCCCTTCCTTAGGCATATAAGGACACCTAAGAGGAGAGAGAAAAAGAGAAAGGATGATGCTTAAATGACACTTGTCACTCTAAGGAACCATTAGATCAAAAGACAAGACACATGGCATAAAATCCAACCATTCCCTTCCCTATAAACAATTAGGCCAGCATCAAGAAAGAAGAGGAAAAATATAAAAGACTCAAGAGAAATAGAAAGAAGAGAGAAGGAAGAGGTATAGTAAAATTTTTGGGGTTCCAGAGCTGATTCTGACCTCATAACACCGTTTTTGACTGGTAATCTCTTCACAAACATGGTTCTACTCATTGAGAGCCTTCTTTCTATAGCCTCAGTTTTCTAATCAGAGGTGTTTTGTGCCATCTAGTTGCCTGGAGTGTTTGCCAAAATTCTAAACCGAATTGTAGAATCGCGAAGGCGTAAGCCTAAGCTTCATTTTGAACCAAATATGTTGTGGTTTCGTTGACTTTTCTTAGACCTTTGGGCTGACCTAGGTTCCGCCAAGAGGGATTTTTGGGTGCTAATGTTGATTTAAGCTTCAATATGATGATATATGGTGATTCATGATGATATTTGGCTAGTTGGTAGTTTAAATTTCAAATTTTTACTTGTTGTTAGTTTGGGTGTTGGAATGGCTAGGACTAGAACATGAAGAGGGAGTCTGATTTTGGTGTTTTTGATGTCACCAATAGATTCTACATGATAAAGAGTGTGGGAATAGCCTTAGCTAGGTTTTTGGGTGGTTTGGATTAAAGACTCTAAAATTTGGAATTTAAGTTACTTGTGAAATAGTGCTGCTAGAGTTGTGTTTTTTACTAGTAGAGTTTTTGTGATGAAAATCTTAATAGACAACCCTTGTTTGATGAAGATGATATTTTCTAGATTTAAACTAGACATGATGAGATTTAAATTGATATATAATATATGGCATTTGGTTCAATATATTGGGAGATATGATTTGTTAAAGTTAGCCATTGAATCTAGAATGATGTTTCTGGTAGTGATGTTTGATTATGGATTCTGGAATTGTGTGCGAGTAAGTGGTAGTAGGAGATATTTTCCCTTAAACTATACTTAAAGAGATTTAAGTAGGAGTTGGAACTACCTCAATTGGAGTTCCCTAGATTAAGATATAAATTTTCAAAGATGATTGATAAATCTGGCAGTTTAGGTGGACCCACGAATATGTGGCACTTAAAATAATTTGAGACAAGTATGGGTCCAAAGATAAGATACATGTCCTAGAGGCTAATATAGCCACATAGGATATTCAATTTTCATGGCTCTAATAATGTGGATATTTATCTTGGGCCATGAGATGTCAAGGAAGAGAAATGAAAGGATTTCCAATTAACTACCATAGTTGGAAGAAATTAGAAAAAGAGAAGGACTCAAAGATAAAAGATAGTATAACTTACCTAATCTACATGTACTTGATATGTATGTTTGTGCATTGATAAATGCTATTGCTTTGCCAGAGGATCTTGGCCACAGTCTAAAACTTTCTAACCATCTATTGGCCGTGGCCAACCTTTCATTTTGAAAGATAGGCTTTGGTCAAGTCTTTACCAACCCTTTAGGCATTTGTTGAGGCTTCTAGTAGCCACCTAAAGGTATTAAATGATAACCAATTTTAAGTGTTTTGGAATTAAGAACTTGGAATAGAGATTAACACGTCGTCCTTTATCATGGTTTTAGGATTTGATATTTGCCCTGTACGGGATCAACCGGTGTCAGAGCACACCTAAAAAGAATAAGGTATTGACAGTTTTCTCTTATACTATGTGTAATGCATTGTATGTGTGTCTTATCATTGAATTATATTGATTGCCAATGTTGCGGTATATATTACTATGAAAGCTTTGTGTATACAGCTGTGAGTGCTGTCAATTGTGACGCTAGTCACACATCATGTACATACAGCCATGTGTGATGTTGAATGTGAGGTTGTTCATACATCATGTGTATACAACTATGAGTACTGTCGTTTGTGACATTAGTCACGCATCATGTGTATACAGTTGTGAGTGCTATCGTTTGTGACAAAAGTCACGCTTCACTGTGATCATTACTGCTTGGTGATTTGCTTACATGCTATGTGATTATATATTGTATCAATTATTTGTTGCTACTAGGATTCTTTTGAATTTCATTCTTTCCATTGACTAACCTACAGCTAGGGCAAGCGGTTCAAAAGGAGAAACAAACAACTAAGGGCGGTTAGTACTCCAATAGGGATTACTGTACATATTATAAATGTAAATTTTGGTTGGTGTTTTATAATCCCTTGAATGGGAAATTGATAGGGGCGAAAATGCTCGTAAACCCTTTAGTTAATACATAGAACCCTGGTGTTGGTGGGAATTTTGCATACACTCTGATATGTATGAATAAAACCAAACTACACAGGCCAAATATATTAGAAATGTGAATATGAGACTAGGTTAAACAGGTTTTAAAAGAAATTTTTGATAACCCTATCTTGGAGATGAGATTTTAAATAAGTTTTAAATTATTTGTTGGTCTCTAATTTGACTTAATTATGTGTTTTTAAGTTACAATTTTAGCTATTAAGGAAGGGGGTTACATTTTAGTATCAGAGCTATAGTTCCTAGAAAGGGTAGGATTTGCTAGAATAGTTGCCATAGTCCTTTGGCATAGTGATAGAAGATGACCCATGATTTTTTATTGTATACATATGAATGTTCATGTTATTTGTTGACATATGAGTTTTAGGGACTATGTGTATACATTAACTGTGATATTGACAAGGTGAATCATTTGTAGAGTAAATAAAACAATGGTTCAGCCCAAACTACGATGTGTGGACCTAGAGGTGGAAGAGGTTAATGATAACCCACCTGATCCTATGCAGGAGATTATAGGTTTAATAAGGGAACAAAGAGACATCATTAATTAGCTAAGAGAAGAGCTTAGGTAAGAAAAGGTAAAATGCAACGAAGAAAGGGTCCAGTCCACTCAAGAAGAGACCCAAGAGGAGACACGACATGAAGAAATAGTTGAAGGGTCGATTCGACCTCCAGAATCACCTCCCCACACAGAACCAAACTTAGAGTCACATGAGGTACCAATTAGAGATGAGAGGGACCTACAATTTTGGGCTTCTAAGTTTTGCAAGCATCTACCTCTAGTGTTCTGGGGAACTTACGATCCTCAAGCAGCTGAAGATTGGCTAATGTGATTGGAGAAAATTTTTGAAGTGTTCGAATGCCCAACCGAGGTGAAGGCATAATTAGCCATCTATAAGTTAGAGGAGGATGCCGACCGATGGTGGAGGAATATTGCTATGATCCTGAAGGCCCGAAATGTGATGGTAACTTGAGAGTTGTTTCAAGAACAATTTAATGAAAAGTACTTCCCAAGATCGGTAAGGATAGAGAAGGAGTCAGAATTCCTATCATCAAACAATATGATATAGAGTCATTTGATGACTATCCTCTCGCTTTACTCGACTAGCTCAATATTCTTCTTATCTATGGTGCCTAGATAAGGAGTAGCAGAGTTCCGACATGCTGGTTTGGGGCTTAAGATGTGATTTGAAGAAGAGGTTAGCCACCCACCAATTTATCAAATTCAACAAGGTGGTAGAGGAGTACAGAATCATAGAAAATAATTTGAGGGATTTTAACCCAACCAAGGGTGGAGGTCGTGGTGAAGCCAGTAAGGGTAGTACTCCTCAAAAGCGAAAAGGCCAGGGATTCTCTTCATCTAAGGGCAGTGGTAAAAAGCCCTATCAATCCGAAGACCGCAACCCTCATAAATCTTCAACGGTATGGATATGTCCTTATTCTGGTAAGGCACATTATGGTAGAACCTGTCAGTAATTAGTGATATGTTATAACTGCAAACAAACCAGACATATTTCTAGCAAATGCAAATGGCCACAGGCAGAACAAAAACCTAGGAATAAGGGCAGGGTGTTTCCTATGACCCACGAGGAAGCCCAGAAATCCCCTGACCTGATTCAAGGTAAAATTGTTCTTAATGGTAATTTATTGCAAACTTTATTCAATTTAGGTGCAAGTTATTCTTTCATTGCTTATGATTGTGTGAAGTGCCTGGGATTACATGTTCACAAGTTGCCATTTGATTTGGTTGTGTTGATGTCGATGGGTGTCAAGGTTGTGACTGCTGAGGCTTGTCTAAACTGTGTCATAACCGTTGAGGGGCATGAGTCTACCATTGATTTGATTTGTTTGCCGCTCCACCGGTCATATTGGGTTTTAATTAGTTAATGGAGACTAATGTGTTACTTGATTATGGGAATAAGAGAATAGTGTATCCTACTTCCCAAAATAATGATAATGCAAATGCTAGTTTGAATTTCCTCTCAATGGCTAAAGCAAAGAAATGCCTTGTGAAGGGATTCCAAAGGTATATGGTATTCTTTTATAAGCAGGGAGAGATAGAAGAAACTTTGGAAAGTATACTTGTAGTAAGGGAATTCCCTTAAGTATTTCTGAACGATCTTAGCGGATTGACTCCGGAAAGGGAAGTACAGTTTCTGATTGAAATTGTACTTGGAACTGGTTCTATATCAAAGCCCCATACAGAATGGCCCCAAATGAAATGGCGGAACTAAAGAAGTAGATTGAAGACTTGCTCGAGAAAGGGTTTATTAGTCCCAGTCTTTCGCCAAGGGGAGCTCCAGTATTGTTTGTCAAGAAGAAAGACGAGAGTTTAAGATTGTGTGTTAATTACAAAGAATTGAACAAGATAACTATTAAGAATAAATAGCCTGTCTCGATAATAGACGACCTCTTAGATAAACTGTTTGGTTCTTATGTATTCTCAAAGATTGATTTAAGGTTAGGTTATCATTAGCTGCATGTGAAAGTAGAAGATGTACCGAAGACTGCTTTCTGAAATATGTTTGGGCACAATAAGTTTCTAGTAATGCCCTTTGGCCTGACAAATGCACTTGCGATATTCATGGATTACATGAATCGTGTCTTTTGATAGCACTTAGATCAATTAGTAGTAGTGTTTATCAATGACATTTTGATATACTCCAGGAGGAGAAAGGAGCATGGGCATCATTTGAGAATTGTATTAGAAATATTGCGTGAAAAGCAGTTCTATGCCAAGTTGAGTAAGTACGAGTTTGGCTTCCAGAAGTAAAATTCTTACGCCATGTTATCTCACAAGAAGGGGTCTTGGTGAATCCCAGTAAAGTAGAAGTAGGACTAGACTAGAAGAGGCCAAAAACTGTTGCTAAGATACGCAGTTTTCTAGGTCTTGCTAAGCTGAAGGAGAGGTTGACTACCTCGCCAGTGTTGATTTACCTTATCCCATCTTGACTTATGTTATGTACAGTGATGCGAGTAAGCAGGGGTTAGGGTGTGTCCTTATGCAGCAGGGGAGTGTGGTGGCCTACGTGTCTCGAATGCTGAAACCTCATGAAATGAATTATCCCACTCATGATCTAAAGCTTGCGACAATTGTGTTTGCATTGAAAATCTGGTGACATTATTTGTTTGGCGCTATGGTAGAACTGTACTGCGACTATAAGAGTCTCAAGTATCAGTATGATCAGAAAGAATTGAACATGAGACAGTGTTGGTGGATGGAGTTGCTGAAAGACTACAACCTGGAGATCAAATATCATTCAGGTAAAACTAATGTCATCGCGGATGCTCTTAGTCAAAAGATAGTGCTTGCTGCAATAATGATGATCAAAGAGGTACAATTGATAGAAGATTTTTGGGACTTGAATTTGTTAAACCAAATCGTTAGTGCTAATTACAATGTTTCTCAAGTGGAAAGTGATCCAAGGGCTGAAATCAAATAAGCTCAGAAGAAAGACAATCGAGTGCTGGTTATCCAGGCTATGATTAAACGAGGAGAAGTTTGGGATTATAATTTGTCGCCTGGTAGATTGGTTCGCTACAAAAAGAGAATATGTGTTCTACTAAAGGTAGACTTGAGGCAGAATATTCTAGATGAGGCATATAAAAGCCGGTATACTCTTTACCCCGGAATGACCAAAATGTATCATAGTTTGAAGTCTATATACTGGTGGCCTGGATTGAAGAGTGATGTGACAAAATATATGGCGCGGTGCCTTACCTGCCAAAAAGTGAAGATTGAGCACCAAAGGCCGTAGGGATTACTACAGAGCCCTAAGATTCCATATTAGAAATAGGAGAGTGTGACCATGGATCTTGTTGTAGGATTGCCCAGGATCAGGAACTATGATGCAATCTGGGTAACTGTGGACTGATTAATGAAGTCGGCGTACTTCTACCGATCAATGTTGGTTATTCTCCAGATAAAATGGTGGAGATCTATATTCGGGAGATAGTGAGACTTTATGGTACATTGAAAAGCATCATTTCTGATAGAGATCCCTGTTTCACTTTGTGATTCTGGAGGGCTCTACATGAAGCTCTGGGTACTAAATTGAGATTTAGCACGGCCTATCATCCTCAAACAGATGGATAGTTGAAAAGGACCATGAGAGCGTGTGTCCTAGACTTTAAAGGGATTTGGAACTACTTTCTTCCAATTGCTGAGTTTGCCTACAACAATAGATATCATGCGAGCATCCAGATGTCTTCGTATAAAGTGTATTATGGGAGGAAGTGCCAATTACCTTTGTACTGGATAGAGCTGTCTGAGAAAAGGTTGTATGGGCTGGATCTTATTGATCAGACCTTAGAGCATATTAGAATCATTCGAAAGAGGCTCCTTGTAGCACAGAGTTGACAAAAAAGCTATGCTGATAAGAGGAGAAGGCCTATAGAGTTTGAAGTAGGCGATCATATGTTCTTGAAGGTATCTCATGTCACCGGCATTGGATAAGCAATCAAGTGAAAGTAGATGAGTCCACAGTATATAGGTCCTTTTGAGATTCTTGTGAGAATAGGACCTGTAACCTATCAAGTAGCCCTACCCACTTGAACAGACTCTATGATGTATTCTATATTTCCTATCTAAAGAAGTACTAACTGGATCCATCGCACATTTTTGAGTATGAAGATATCGACTTGCAAGACAACTTCACCTATGAGGCAAAGCCAGAAGGAATCATTGATAGAGAGGAAATATAACTTAGATACCAGAGTATTCCTTTTGTAAAGGTAATCTAGAAGGGAATGTCTCAGAGGGAAGCAACTTGGGAAGTGAAAGCGGATATACAGAAATGTTATCCGAAGTTTATGGCTCAAGTTGTGTGTCCAATTTTGAGAGCAAAATTTATTGTACAGGGAGAGAATTGTAATGCCCTAAAACATGATTAAGGGCTAATAACTCCAAAAGTGAATGTAATTAATGTTAAACGCACACTTTTAGAGAATACAAGATGAGTTGTGGTTTGAATGAGCCGTGATTAGTGTCCAAATCCTATATTTAAATCAATTGTGGTATTAAAACCTAAATTGAATTAAAACAAGGAGAGGGCGTATGGTATGATGCAATGGAATGAGAAAAATGTGTTAAGTGGTGATTCAGTAGAAATCTCCATGGTCAGGGGAAAAATGGGAAAAAGAAAAGTTATCGGCAAATTAGTTAGCAACTAAAGAGGGATTTTACTAATCACTTGAAGAGTAAGTAGAGTGTCTAATTCCCAAGAGAAATAAGAGAGCATAATCCCATAGTTGCATACACAAGAAAAGAGTTGGGAGATTATGACACATGTCAACATGTGGACCATGGGATCAAAGTCAAACATTCAACTCAATTTTCTCTTCCCTCTCTCTTCAAAGTTGCTAAGCATGGTGAGAGGAGGAAAATTTGCTTCATCATCATCTCATTTTCTCTCTCGCAAGCCACCTTTTTCATCCAATCAAGGAGGAAAGAGAAAGAAGAAACCAAGGTAATTTCTTTGTATTTTGACCTTGTGAATAGCCTCAAATACTAAAATCCTTTTCATAATCTTGACCACCTTGATGAGAGCTTTAATCCTATGATTTTAGATTTTCAAGAAGAGGTGTTTGAGTGCTTGAAAAAAATTGGAGGTTGAAGGAACAAGGAACTAGCTTTAGAAAGTGCAAGAGGTGAGTAAAGACTACATTTTGATATAAATTTATTTATTGTGACCATTGTTGAGACTTTGAATTTCTGAATTTTAGTACTATTTTTTTGCATAATTAAGGTCTTAGAGGATTCATAGTGTTGTGATAGTTAAAATGGTGTTTTTTGTGGTTTCTTGGACAATGGAAATGGTTTGGAATATTGAATGAGAGTTTGGCAATGTTGGGACTTTGTGTTGTCGTTTTGTGTTGCAATGTGGTCAAAATAGGACATGTATAGATGTGATGAGAATTTGGTTGTTTTAGTGTTTCCATCTGTTTCCTTATGAAAAATTATGTGAGAATAGGTTTGGTTGTGTATTTTGGAGCCACTAGACACTTTGGTTGAAAACTGGAAATTCTAGAAAATTGCTAAGTGTAAAATGCTATACAGGGGACTAATTTTGCATGGTGATTTGAAATAGCAAATGGTATTGAAATGTTGTGAAACTTTCTAGTTTCGTAGTTCATATTGTAAGCTTTCCATTAATATAAAGTTTGGGTCATTTTGATATATGTGTAAGAAGTTATGGTCATTTGAAAGTCAGCTAAGAAATAAACTAAAGGTTGGTCGTGGCCCAAAACTCTCTGACCTGTTTCTGGTCGCTGCTAAAAAATTCTGACCTATTTTTGGCCACGGCCAAAAGATCTTGGCTGTAGCCCAAAACTTTTTGATAATCTGTTGGCCACAGCCAACCCTTCAAAAATGACATTTTAAACTTTTAAAAGATGGTCTTTGGTCAAATCTTTCCCAAACCTTTAGGCATTTGTTTAGGCTTCTAGTAGCCACCTAAAGGTCTTAAATGGTAACCAACTTTAAGTGTTTTGGAATTAAGAACTTGGAATAGAGGTTAACACATCGTCCTTGCTTATGGTTTTTAGGATTTGATATTTTCCCTACACGTGATCAACTTGTGCCAGAGCATACTCAAAAAGAACAAGGTATTGACACTTTCTCTTATACTATGTGTAATGCATTTTATGTATGTCTTATCATTGAATTGTGTTGATTGCCAATGTTGCGGTATATGTTGCTGTGAATGATATGTGTATACGCCCGTGAGTGCTGTCGATTGTGATGTTGGTCACTCATCATGTGTATACAGCCATGATGTTGTCGATTGTGACGCTGGTTGTGCATCATGTGTATACAGCCGTGAGTGCTGTTGTTTGTGGCACTGGTCACACATCGTGTGTATGCAGCTGTGAGTGCTGTAGTTGCTGCTACTGCTGCTTGGTGATTTGCTTGCATGCTATGTGATTATATTTGTATCAGTAATTTGTTACTATTGGGATTCTTTTGAATCTCATTCTTTCCAATGACTAACCTACAGCCAAGGCAAGAGGCTCAAAGAAGAAATAAACAACTTAGGGCTGTTAGTACTCCATTAGGGATGTAATTTTGGTAGTTGGTTGTTATATTTTGGTTGGGATTACTGTATATATCATAAATGTAAATTTTGGATGGTGTTTTTTAATCCCGTGAATGGGAAATTGATTGGGGCGAAAATGCCAGTAAACCCATTAGTTAATGCATGGAACCCGAGTGTTGCTAGGAATTTTGCTTACACTACAATATGTATGAATGAAACCGAACTACACAGGCCAAATATATTCGAAATGTGAATGTGAGACCAGGTTAAATAGGTTTTGGAAAGAAATTTTTGATAACTCTATCTTGAAGATGAGATTTTAAATAAGTTTTAAATTATCCGTTGGTCTCTAATTTGACTTAATTATGCTTTTTTGAATTATAATTTCGGCTTTTAATGAAGGGGTTACAAGTAGGAGCAAGAGAGACAAGAGTAGAATGTAAAGGAGTGGTCTGGCTAGGGGCTAAAGGTATCCAACCTCTCACTGATTGATCTCAACATACTTCCAAACTTAAGTACCATCTAGGTTTAGGCTTCCTGATGAGCCATCATGGCCTTATGATTCTAATTTATTGCCTCACACATCTTCTTATCTTTTCATCATTGTGAGTGACAAACTCAGTATTGGTATTAGGTAAATCCACACGGAAACCTTAAAGCACTTCCTTCAAGTACATCTAATTACGAGAACCAAAGATCACATAATGATCGATTGAGTACCCTCTTCACAAATCAAGCATCCAAGTTGACCTTTATTGTTGTACCCTGACAAATTACCATATGCAGGAAAGTCATTGATTATGCCAAACAGCATGGCCTTCATATTGATTGTTTGTTTCTTGTGAGCATATATACAGGCTCCCTTTTGTCCCACAACTTCTCCAAGTCTTCAACTGGTGGTGCAAGGCATAAATCAATGTAATTCCCTAGTTGCGTTTGCCTTAAGATTAGAATTGACAATATCATACACTTTTGTTCCATCAGGAGCCATGGATGGAGGTTACATATAAACAACATAACCTACCATGAACTGTGGGTACTGTTTTGCATCCTAAAATGGTTCATCCCATCAATAACTAATGCTAGGCAGAGGTTTCTTGGTTCTTCAGCAAATGTAGGATACTCAAAGTCAAACTTACTCTATTTCGTAGAGTCTCTAGGATGTCGAAGCATGTTGCCTTGAATCCATTCATCTGCATGCCACCTTAAATTTTTTTACATCAATTGTGTTTCTATACAAGCGTTTAAATCTAGGTATAATTGGAAAATATCATAACGCCTTCTTTAGACTCTTCTCATTCTCTTGGTAGTGTGAGACAAAATATAGAGGACACTTGGTTAATGATTAATATCTTTTCTAAAATTAAAATACAATCGTTGTATCTTTTCATAACTCAAGCCGGTGGTGCGCATCACTTATTTTGCATTATAAGTCTTGGATGGCATATCGTTTCTCAGTGCTAGCATCCTTCTAAAAAATACAAGCAATTTTGTGAAGCTCGAGTCACTCAACCCATGTTTTTCTTTCCAATTGAACAAGGTCAACACGGTAGATAATACTGTGAACTCTGTACAATTCTCATACAAAGGCTTCTCTGCATTGCTCTTCCTCTTCTCAAAAGTTCCTAGGCATTTGCTGAATTCCACTTTAATTGTATCGGCCATATATTGAAGACGATCGGCATCAAATATGCTTGTTTCAAAGTTAGGTGATTCACAACTTTCCAAATTTGACCGATGTCACACCCTTATCTTATTTTTACCATTTTCAAAGTGCTTGCATGCAGTTCAGTCAGCAATAAAAGAATAGTGTAAATATACTAATATTTGGATACATGGTACTTGATTACAACACAGGTTTTCGCCGCAGAGTTTGATAATATTTACAAGTTTTATATAGAATATCCAAAAATATAGACTACAAATATAACTATGATCTCTTCGTCTGGGGAAATGTGCCCATTAGTTCCCTATATCTATGTCCTTTCCTTTTGAGTCGTTGGCACCCGCTGAGATATTTTTGTTTAGAAAAAGGGGTGAGATTTCAAGGAATCCCAGTAGAAACATTCTATCGTTCATATAAAATGTGAGAAGTAGATATGATATGCACCATATATGCACCAATTAATGAATAACATAAAATATCATCGTCATGTATACATGAGTAGGGCTCCCACCCTACTATTCTTACACCGGTTGGATTCTTACCCACTCCAAGGTGTAAGTGCACTTTCGGCACTAACAGCCCTTCCCAGGCAAACCATGTTGATTAATAAAAGCACAAATAATGGCATCCATACAATCATATAAACTATGGCACGATGTATGAAGGATAGTGCCCCTATCTCAAGTTTCTTTCATGTTTCATCCCGTTTTACATGCCTCGTAAAGCGTGCCAAACTCAAGCTCCCACTTCGGTCCTAAAATATGAAATGTACAAGAATTAGGTTACAATGCATTCATGTATCATTTTAGACACTTTCATAGTGTTTATAGTGATTATATTAGCCTAATGTGAAAATTTACCAAAATGCCCTTGGAGACCCGGCCTAGCCCGCCGTACCTTATCTGACCATACTTTTCTTGAAATTTTGACCTAAGCTATTCTAACTTATTTTTGCCCAAGGAATCCACTTCTGGACTCAAAATTACCAAATTGTGGTCAAAAGATGGAATTGCCCTTGGCAGCATCACTTTCTAGGTCTCAAGGGCATTTTCGTAATTATGCTTTGAGGCTTTTCCGAAAAAGTGACCAACTATAACCCCACCTAATTTTCCCTCCTGGACACAATGGAATCATCAAATCATTGAAAATCCAATTCTGAGCCCTATTTCTATCTCTAACCGAATTGAATAATACTCCAAGGAAAATTGGGGTTTTTCGATTCTAACTCTGCATATATGTTCCTTTCTACTCCTAACCACTTTATTAACTATTTAATTAGGTTGAAACTACCATTTAGTACCAATTTTGGCAGCATAAAACTTCCAACAACCCATTTTCCATTTTCACAAACAAAGACAATCCGACGAAATTTCACCGATTAAATTGTCCACAATAGCTAAAACAATCAAAGATTTTGAAGTTTCAGAAGTTACCTCAAGCTCCCTCTGGCTTTTCCAATGTGGACGAAAAAACCCTAATGTCAACATGGGAATTTTGAACTTCAAAAATCTTAAAATACATAGAAGAGTAGCTTAAGAACAGGGTTATACGCATTAAGTACGAATTCACCGAAGAAATCAACCTACCTTGTGAGTTTTCTCCTCTTTCTCTCTCTAGAATTTCTCAAACTTTCTCTCTCTATTTTCAACTAAAAAGCATGTCAGTTATGGTTGAGGAAGAAGATGGGAATTATTTTATGATATTTTGGAATATTCCTCATTTATTTTCCCATTTTTGGATTTTTCAGAAATTCTGGCAGATTTCTGACCTAAATTTGAAAAATCATAACTAAATTTGTAGACCTTATATCAAAGTGATTCTAAAGGCTATAGAACTCTTATTGAGTTTAGTTTAAAGGAAAAATATATAATTTTGCCAATTGGAAGCACATCATTCTCATATTTAATTTCTTTGAACATTGCTCTAGAAACTTTTAAGTTTTTTTGGACTAATTTCAAAAATTCATAACTTTTTGTATGTAGCTTTAAATGATTTATATAATCTATCAATTTAAAGCTTAGGATGTCTACTTTCATCCTGTAAAATTTGATAATTTTTCTCATTATTTGGTCTTCTAAAACCACATGAAAAACTCACTGCCTCACTTGAAGCAATGAAATGACAAGCACTTGCAACTTCAATAAATTCCATTTTTGTACATAAATTTCCCATACTCTTTAATTCACTATTTTATTCCCTTTAATACCTCAAAGATACAAGAAACATTAGGGAATAAATTTGGGACACCTGCTAAACTGGGGCTTAGCAGTTCACTTAATTTAGGCTTATTCCCAATCATTCAATCCCAAGATTTTGGATATTACAACCGACTAGCACTATTGACCACATCCATGTCCCTATATTTTGTCCAACAAGTATAACTCTGATAAATTCCATGCATCTCTAAGTACAACTCACAACTATTTGGATCAACATTCTTTACAACGCCACACTTGATACAAGGGCAAATAATCATACCAAAATTGTCAACATTATTACGAATTGCAAACCTTATAAAATCACCCATCCCAACCCAGTATTCCTTCGATAGACGAACGTCAGACATCCATTCCTTATTTGCACTCTCTATCTAGAGCATATCATGTATGTAGAAGAAAATGTGATAACAACTTAACAAAATCACTCAAAAACAATAATTCTAGTATTCAAATCGATACTAACAAATAATAATTTTAGTAACAACAAACACTTAAAATCAGTGGCAAAACCCTATGCACATACAAAATCACTCAAAAAAATAATCTTTCCATCTCTTTACTCAAATCAATATTGAAAAAACAAGCTCAAAAACCACTAATAGGAGAAACTAAACTGAACTCACCTTTGAGAAGAAGAGAAGAGCTCAAACACCAAACCTATGAACCCCATAAAAAGAAAGCAACTGAGATGCCACTAGTCAGAGCACCCACAAACCCAGGAAAACTCCAGAACCTATGAAACCCATGATCCCATGAATGGTAAACGACAAAGGAGAGTTACGGAGGAGAAGGGAGTAAAACCACAAAGGAAGTAATGGAGGTGAGAGAAATAGTGGTGGAGAAGCCGGAATCAAGCCATCGGAGGTGTTAAGAGTGAGCTCTTTGTAACTTGTAACTTTTAAATGTCGAACGGAAATAGATCTGGAGGGTTTTTTAAGAGAGTATACTTAATGGTTATAATTAAACAACTGTTAAGTATATAATAGTTTACAGTTATTGCAAACCTCAAATATATATGACCCATATTTAACGGTTGTTCACAAATAACCGTCACGTAAAATGCTTCCATTTTTCCCAAAAAAACCAAACTAATACATCACGTGTGTCTTATAAAACCGTCAAATACTTTCTCATATACTTAACAATTGTTTAAAATAATTATTATATATTTCTCTCATAACTCCGCCTCTTCATGTTTAACAGTTTCATTAAAACCATTAAGTATAGAGTGTCAACTATAAGCGATTATGTAGTAGTGTTGATAGGGGTAATTTAGTATTTTTAATTTTTTTTTATTTTGCTAGTTGGTCCTTCCCAATAATTTCTATTTTTAAGATCCTCCCAGGTAAATATCATCCTCACCAGGTCCTTTCCTCTAATTTTCCTTATTATCTTTAATAGCCTCTAAAATCTAAAAAATGCACAAAAAATCTTATAATATATTTCTTTTAAAAATATGTGATTTTTCATGAAGCAAGCTTAAACAAATGGGTTATGCACCCTAAAAAATGTTATTATAAAAATGAAAAATATCAAATCTAAAGATTCTTAAAAAATACATTCATAAATAAATGATCAATATCATAAGAATCTCAATTCCTAAATAAAAGCCAATCCATTTTAAGGGCGCACTTGTCTTTTGGATTCACTTAAAGTTAATTGCTATTGAGGGAAGCTCTACATGTGAAGAAAGAATAATGAGAGAATATCAATTGATAACTAACTATCAAATAGTTGAAATAGTGTTAAAGGGAATGTGCATAAATTGTTAGGGTTAATTTCATAATTGAAACTTTATGTTTTAATTTTTTGTCCTTGAAAATTACTACTACAGACAAGGCTTTTAACGTCCTTATTTTTGCACTTTTAACATCTAAAAACAGGGGGGACGTCTATGTGGCGGGGTGTAGTATATTTTAGAAAAGACGTCCCAAAAAAATGGGACGTCTAAAGTGGGACTTTAGTCATCCCTATTTAGAATAGGGACGTCTAAAGTCCTCACTTTAGACATCCTAATTCTCAATAGGGATGTCTAAAGTGAGGACTTTAGAGGTCCTTATTCTAAATAGGGTCGTCTAAAGTCCCTCCGTAAAGGGACTTTAGATGTCCCTTTTGTCAATTTGGGATGTTTAAAGGTTTTATTTTTTTTAAATGATTATTTATGTTCTTCATTACCCAGCAAATGCAAATTGCATAAATAGAATAGAAAATGGATTCATAAACCATAATGTTCATTAGAAAATGATAAGGACATCTAGCACTACAATCTTTACTATATATATGTACAATAACAACTCATACAACCTAATACTATATATGTACAATAACAACCAGAAAGTGTCAGAATGCTGTCATCACACAACTACTAACTAATATAAATAAAAATTTTACTGAGCTATATGTTGAAGAAGATGTCCAACCAAAAGGTTTCTGATCAAATTAATGTTTTCATGTAGGTAGGTATCTTCATTATCAAAAATCTGAAAATTAGAAAATAAGCTTTGATGAAATGAACAAGTAAATGAATTAATTAACATTTCAATACAACACCAAAAATATTATCATTTGAGAATGAAGAAATGATTACCTGTTTAAAATCGCTAATAATTCCACTTTGAATGATGTTATACATATAAAGTATAACATAATATCCGCATTCAGTGTTGCCAGGTTGTTGAGGGCACTTTAAATCAAAGCCAATTGGTTGTTAAAATCAATAAAGGTATATCTAAAATGACTGTCAATGAAAGAATTAGAATTGAAACTACTTACTTTCAGAAAATACCACTTTGGGTATCTAACAACTTTACCCTTGAATGACCCGCCTAGGACTCTATATGTTTGAGTCGCACTCACTATCATGAAAATCAAAATCAACAGAAAATAGAACTATTCATTTTTTTAAGAGTCAATAAAATACAAACAAAATAATTTACATTTCGAAGATGGATTTTGTATCTTTATCTGGCCTTTTATGCAAGGAATCAAATCAATAGACTAAATTGCGGTGAAGACATATAACACACAAACTCCAGTGGTAACTATAACAACATGTACAGATTAAAATGAAGTTAGATGATAAGGCAAATATTTATTAAACATCTTAAATAGACAAAATGAAAATACGTACCATTGAACAATGGGTGCTAAATAACAACGAAGTTTGATATCTCCCATTGCATAGCTTATACAGTGAGTCCTTGCCGCCACAGTATTCCTATCCCCTATCGTATTTACAGGACATAAGAATCCATACAAATCATGTCTTTCCATGTTTGTGCAGAGGCGGTGGAAGATGCTATAATAGAATTAAAATAAGGAATGAATTATTGAATGTATGAAATCAAAAAACCACTACATGAATTTTACAGGAAAATTGAAAAAAAACCTACCAGATTGCAAATTTCACCCATCCTGCATCTATCTCCTCTAACCTGATAAACTCCTTGAGATCTTCATTGTCAATCATGCAGGGATACTCCAATGTAAGGCCCACAATCCCTTGAGGCATTTTCAAGTCAACCTGGTGAATGCCTTTGTAGATTTGTTGCAGCCATACTAAGAAGGGCAATTTCCCCGCATCTTCGTCATCCTTTTGGTACATCAAAAAACAAATTGTTATTAGGATGCTAATAGATCTTCAGTAATAGTAAGGTAATGCCTACCATTGGAGGTGTTGCCCCTGAATCAATAAGATTGTGAGGCTAAAGGATAAAAGATCCTATCGCCTGACCTAACGTGGCAACCTCTGCATCAGGAACAGGGATGGTTGTACCTTCTTCTCCCTCTCTAACACATGTCACATTCACCCTACGTAAATGCTGTGAAATTTGCTGATGATGGTGGGTGGTAGCATGTGTGTGAATGAGAGCATCGACAACAACATGCAATAGTGGCACTTCCAAATAGAGGGTGGAAGGGTCACCCAATGCTGGAGTAGGAGAAGGGTCACTAAGTGGTTCCTCCAGAGGGTTGTAACTTCCTTCGGTGCTAGTGAAGACCGAGTATTTCTGAGTTCTACGCTCGTCCCTTGCCTTATGCAATTCGAAGTTGAAGCTCTAGCAATAGATCTTGTCGGAGCTTGTCCCGAAGTTTGTCCTCGAGCTCTTGTTTGACTTCCTCTCGAATCTTGGCTTCAAGGTTCCTACTAGGTTCAGCTTGTGATGAATAACATGAGTCTCATCCAAAATACCTCGCGGCGCTAATTCCCTGTGTCTCTCCTCGAACATGACTAGGGTCATTTGCTTTCCCATTAGTCGTTGACAAGATGTCCATTTGTCTACTTGGATTGAACGAACCTTGGATACTATGATCTTCCAGTTTATCTTGTAGCATACAGTTTATCATAAATGTATCAAAACCACTCTCGATATGAAAAAAATTAGGTACTTATAGTATAACTTCTTACAATTCTCGTAGCAACCTCAGCAATGTTGGATTTATGTACTTCCCACCCTTAATCCTCCCTGCTTTCCATTTTTTGTGACGTGGAGGAGGTGCCGGGGCCTAGATAATAGTGCTAGGATCTGAGCTGGCGGCTTCCTTCATTTTCTCTAACTCTTCTTGCATCATTTGCTGCACAAACTTCTGATAACCACTACTAGACATGTAATGCTGATATTTATTTTCTGCTTGCCTCTGTGCATTTGCTAAACTTAATTCCTATAAATGAAAAACAAAAAAAATAAATCATTGATATCAAGTATATTAAAATCAAAAGCTCTATATAATTATAACAAAAATCTTACCAAAAATTGAGGATCTTCCCATGATGCCATAAACAACCTCCAGTCCTTTGGAGACAAATACAAATAGTGCTTACATAGATCCTGACCCCTAAGGGGCCCTCAAATGTACCTCATTGTTTGCTTGTTCTTGAAACCTTTCCAGCGTAGACGAACCTCCCCCATCCAGAGCTTGAACATCTCCTCGGTGTCTGGGACATCGTATGTTTGCTGCAAGGTAAAACATAAGAGAATTACATTTGAAGCAATAGGAATAAAGCTACAATTATTATAGATGTATAAAAACACACAAACCAGAAGTGTTTGCCAAATTATGTCTTTCATTTTTTGGGGAACCAATCTCTAATTATCATAGATGTATACTTCTGTTTTTTACTTTTCTGACAATGGACATGTTGTTACTCACAGGATCTGTGGCATAAAACACTTGTTTCACCTGGCTTGTTAGAATGAAGGGCTCATCTCAATAGCCAACTCTTCGAAGATCAACTGAGACAAATCCAAATTGTTTATCTATTACCACAGCATTATTGCTAACCCACTTACATTTGAATAAAGCAACTTTGCACTTATTGTATGTAATCTCCCATATTTCTTCTATAACTCCATAATAGGCCATGGACGCTAATATGGGGTTTTTGTCTGTCAAACTGGAAAAGTGCATGGCTTTAGCTTCTACTATCACCCCATTATTTTGCATGGTACTTCTATCATCTTGCTCTTTTGTACAGAAAGAATAGCTGTTTATATTAAAATCGGTCCAAGTAATTACTTGAAACGAAGGCCCCCAAGCTAGCCACTTGATTGTCTTAGACACATCGGTCTCATGCAAAACCTTTTCCTTGAACCACTCTATGAATGTCTTATTTGGCTCAATAGCAATCTGCATGTCATTCTTCCTTGGATTCTTGTTCTTCAAAGTCTTTTTGTGTTCATCTATGTAAGGTTGAACTTCTTCCATATTATTCATGATATACAAGTGTGCTTGCAACACCTCTTCACGAGGAACATTCTTCACTTTCAGTCCTCGTATTCCCTTGGTTTTCCCCTCTTCATGCGAAGATTGTTCCTTCTTCCTTGACATATAATCTTTGCAGAACTCCATAGCTTCTTCAACTGCATACCTTTCTACTATTAAGGCTTCTGGTTGATAAGGATTTTTAGAATATCCTTTTAAGATCTTCATATATTGCTCGAAAGGGTACATTCACCTCAGGTAAACTAAACCGCAGAGCCTTACTTCCCTTATCAAATAAACTATCAAATGTACCATTATATCAAAAAATGAAGGAGGAAAATGCATCTCTAGTTGGGACAAAATAATATAACCCTCATTTTCCAGTTCATCCAACTTTTTATTGTCAATGACTTTGTTACAGATAACATTGAAGAAAACGCACAATCTTGTTACAGTAGTTCACACTTCATCTTTCATGATGCCTCTAATAGCTACCGGTAATAGTTGTTGCATCAACATATGATAATCATGGGACTTCATTCTCACTAACTTTAAATCATCCATTGAGACATATCTTCTCACATTAGAGGAATAACCTTGTGGCACCTTAATTTCATGCAAACACCCACACAAACTTATTTTCTTTGCTTTTGATAATGTATGAGCTGCTAGCTCCATATATGCCCTCTTACCATCATCTCTTAGTTGTGGATATAACCGTTCTCTTATTCCCATATCAACAAGGTCTAATCTCACACTAATCCCATCCTTAGTCTTCCCTGGTATGTGCAAAAGCGTACTGATAAGGCTATCACAAATGTTTTTCTCCATATGTATCACATCAATACTGTGTTTCACGTCAAACGAATGCCAATATGGGAGATCAAAGAAAATGGATCTCTTCTTCCATATGTTCTTCTTACCCTCAGTCCTCTGATTCTTAACAAAGGTGGCATTTATACGTTCCACTCGACTGTAAACTTCCTCTCCGATTAATGTCTTTGGAGCCATTCCATGCTCCGATAAGCTATTAAAATGCTTTCTTAGCCTACGATATGGGTGGAACCAATGAAGAAACCTCCTGTGGCTAAGGTAGACATTTTTTCTTCCATGCTTAAGTTGATGGAAGTGTGTGTCTGCTTCACATATAGGGCATGCTTTATGCCCCTTTACGTTGTACCCGGACAAGTTTTTGTACGCAAGGAAGTCGTTTATCATTATGAAAATTATTGCATGTAACTTGAAGGACTCCTTCTTATAAGCATCAAACACATCTATGCCTTCCTCCCACATCTTCTTCAAGTCCTCAATCAAAGGTGCCAAGTAGACATCAATATCATTTCTTGGCTGTTTTGGTCTAGAAATCATCATAGAAAGCATTATATACCTGCGTTTCATATATAGCCAGGGAGGTAAGTTGTATATTACAAGGAGAACCGGCCACGCACTATGTGTGCTAGTAAGAGTTCCATACCGATTGATGCCATCTATATAAAGCCCAAGCCGAAGGTTTCTCCCTCACTGGCAAATTGATGGAACATTTCATCTATTTTCTTCCATTGTGGAGAGTCAACTGGGTGTCAAAGATATTTTCCATCAGATATTCTCTCATTATAGTGCTATCTCAACTTGTTCGCTTTTGTTGCAGTCACAAACAACCGTTTAAAATGTGGTATTATTGGAAGATACCATAAAACCTTTAAAGGTTGCCTTTTAGTTGTCTCATCACCACAGCCACCATCTTTCTTCACTTTGTATCATGCAGGTTGACACTTAGGGCACTCACTCAGACCTTCATACTCCTTTCTTTACAGTACGCAGTCATTAGGGCAATCATGTATCTTTTTATACTCCATACCCATAGTAGATATGATTTTCTTGGCCTCATACATACGATTTGGAAGTACATTATCATCTTGAAATATATCACACAATAATTCAAGCAGTAATGTGAAACTACTATCCGTTCACCCACAAGTTGCCTTTAAGTTAACCAAATGCAATGTTCCTATTAGCCATGTGTACATACTCCCAGGGTACAATAGTGTCTTTGCATCACTTTGCAGGCTGTCATACTCCTGTGATTGCACAAACGATTCTACCTCAACATCATGAATCATTTTCTCCATTCTATCTTCATCTATGACATCCATATCTTCCTTCTTGTGCGACAGACAATCCGTTACTTCCTTACCATACCATATCCACCTTGTGTATCACAGATTTATTCATCACAAAGTAGGTGATCCTTTATGACAACAACATCCCATTAACTCTCATTTAAAAAAATGACACAAGGACAAAAATACTTCCCATTTTTGCTGGAGCATTCTTTCTATCGAATTCAATAAATTCTTCCACCCCTTTCTCATATTCTTCACTAGTTCTCAAAGCATTCATCCAACTGTGATCCATTTTGTTACCACCTAAGCCATTCCCAATAATACTCATGTTTCAAACAATTGTCAATGATATGATGGGATTGCCTTTTTTTCAACAAAAAATTTGGTAGCATTTCCCCCTAAAAGTAAGACATCCCAAAATTTCAAGCAACTCTACCTCCACTACACTCAATTAATCATACTACTTTTTTATATATTGAGGAAACTACACTAATAATCATACTAATATAATCTAAAATAAAATGAGATAATTATGGATGCAATGAGATAATTATAAATTTTTTTAATATTTATATTGATAATTAGGGAAATACATATGTAATTATGGATGCAATGAGATAAATAAATATATTTATATTTATATTAATAATTAAAAACCCCAAATAGAGCCCTCTCCATGCACAACAGAAAAAAATTAATCTGTTTCATTTCATCGAAATCAATCATCAAACGCTCTTTTTATTTATAATATACATATGTATTTCCCCCAATTTCCAAGCTCCAAACGTATAAAACAAATACATTATTAGTCAAGCATAACTACTAACAATGAGTTTATGATTCAGGAAGAAAAAAAGAACCAATCAAAATAGAAAATCACTCCAGAAACTAGAATCATATAAATAAATTGAAAGCATTATAATAATTTTACATTGCAAGTTTAACTTAATTCTTCATCATGTCAATTTATATTTAAAAAAATAAAAAGAAAACAAACCTGATGAAAGGAGGGACTGGGCACCTGATGTTGGAGGAGAGAAGACATATGCACGGTGGAGAAGACGTATCCAAGCTCCACGGTGTCTATGTGCCCAACCAAGGTGGAGAGAAGATGTTGGAGGAGGTACACCGGAGGTTGGAGGGAAAGCAAGAAGGTAGAGGAGGTGTGTGAATGCCGGAGGGGGTGGAGAGCAAGAAGGTGCGCAGTGCCAACAATGGAGAAAGGAGGAGGAAGAATAGAGAAGACAAAGACTCACGGGAAAAGAGAAGAAAAGAAATGAAGAAAAAAGAAGAGAAGTCATGGACGAGAAAAGAGAAGAGAATGAATGAAGAAAAAGAGAGTCACAGGAGTAGTATTGGTGTGGGAAAAGGGAATGAGGAAAGAGTGGAAAAAAGCAAGGGGAGGGAGAAGGCGTATACCATAATGTCTGACATCTGCAGGGACGTCTTTAGGTGTCCCAAATCTCATTTGGGATGCCTAAAGTCTGGGTTTAGGCGTCCCAAATGAGATTTGGGAGGCCTAAAAGCGTCCCAAATGAGATTTGGGAGGCCTAAAGTAAGTCATAACAATAGGATGGTGGTGGGCATGTTTTGCGTCGACAATGGAAGGAAGGAGGTGGAAAGTGTTCATTTTTTCTTTTAATCTTTATGGGATAAGGTCTTGTATTAGGAAGTCTAGGAGTAGTATTATTTACCAACCCAATCTTTTCTGCCTTTTTGTTGGGACTGGTTCTTGTTTATATATCTTTATTCTATATTTTTATCAAACTCCCAATTTTGTAGTTGTAGCACAGCTACTTATTTACGTAGGAGCTGTAAACGTTTTAATCATATTTGCTATGATGTTTATAAATGGTTCAGAATATTACCAAGATTTTCATCTTGAGGGGGTACATGCGAAGGAGGAAGAGGAGTAAAGTGAAATAATGGGAATAATAAAGAAAAAAACAAAATAATGAAGTGACGGGAGTTGGTAGAAAAGAGTAAAGAGAAGGAAGGGGGAGGACATGTCTGATGTAACCCCCTGCCGTAATTATATCCGAAATACTCAATTAAAATGAAATAGAGACCAATAAGAACAAAATTTATTTAAATTCCCATCTTCACGATAGGGTTTTCACAAATCACTTTCAAAATCTAATTAACCTGGTCTCACATTCACATTCCGAATACAATTACATCATGCGGAATATCACATTTAAACAAATATCAGAGTGTACAACAATATCATCCTGGCAACTCCCGGGTTCATATCTTTACATAGAATTCATAGGGCACATCCACTCTTTACAATTCTTCGAATGGGGATTACACAGTTCTCCTCAAATACAAATACAAATACCCAAATGCTCATTCCAAATGCATAATCAAATATTCGCATTCAACATATAACCAAGTATACATTCCACAATATATACAACTCCAAATCCAAATACGAATATCCAAATATACATCCCAACTATGATAACCAACTACCAAAATCTATAACCCAAATGAGTCCCGTCGCCCTTGGTTGCTTGCTGCATCCTCGATCCACCTACCCTGTCTAAAATGTTGGTAGGGGAGGGTGAGATTCGAGAGAATCTCAGTAGGAAACAAATACCAAAATGCATGTATGATAAGTGTATAATGCATGACATGCTTGCAATACATATCATATGCCCATACCATGACACAACTGCATGCTCAATGTTTCAACAACACACTCATGGCCATAGCATAAATAGAAACAGAGCTTCAAACATCATATATGTTCCACATAATCAAGCAAAGCAATAACATGCATCAACACATTAACACAATATCATATACAGGCAAGGAGGTAAGTTCCCTACCCTCTTTCCACGTATGCTCCAGCTCCGCTTACTTGCGATCAGAACGAATACCAAACCACGTCCAGAGCGAATATCAACCCTATAACCAAAGCAAGGACATAGGGTTATTCTCTATTCCAAAACCTTACTTTCATATCACTTAAATTTGGTTACCATTCACACCCTTTAGGTGGCTAAAATAAGCTCAACGAAAGCCTAAAGGATTGGGTCGTACTAGGTTGGAAATCACCTTTCAAAATCTCAAAATGCTGAAAATGGGGGTTGGCTGCAGCCAAGAACCCTCTGGCTGCAGCCAGAACACGCACAGAAGGTTTTTGGCTGCAGCCAAGAATTTCTGGCTGCGGCCAAAACGCTCACAGAAACTTTTGCGCTGCAGCCAAGGCAACTTTGAAAATTCATAACTAATTCCAAAAAAATTGAAATGCGGTGATCCCAAAGCCAAATGAAACCTATTCAAGTCCTCTACACAGGAAAAATATTGGCCTTTACTAGAAATCACCACACAAATACAGAATTCCCCAAAACTCAAGACTGTCCCAAAACAGGTTCCATTTTCGACCTCAAAGTTTGGACAGCTATAACTCCCAGTTCCCAAAACGAAATGGCACAAAGTTTATGTCCATTTTGAAGCTTAGGAAGTGAACTTCAAAACTGGAAAGTTTCATAATTTTCTAACTTCATTTTCCCAGTCAAAACGTCCACACAACAAAACTGCTCAGACAGAATTCACACTGGACAGAATTTCCAGTTTTGCAACCAATGATTCCAATCCAATTCAAATAAATTCCAATGATTAAATACCACAACATTACACCATTTCCAACATAAAACACAACCCAATTCATCCAATCCAAAATCACAAGAAAATCAGGGCAAAATTCGAAATTCACTAAACTCATCCACAATTCACAAAACTTAGATCAAAAGGAAGCAAATGCTCACCTCTTCCTCTTTCCCAAACCAATTTCTTGATTCTTCATCTTTCCACTTTTGCTCAAGCAACAAAACACCTCCTCTCACAAATCTAAAACCATAGAGATGAAGCTCTCATTACTATGAACAACTTTATAGAAGATGAATTGAGCATTAGAGGCCAACAAACAAGCTAAATCTCACCTTGATTCTTTCTCTTTCCTCCTCCACTTTGGGCGTTCATGGAAGCTAAGGAGAGAGATGAAGAAGATGAAGAGGGTCAGATTTTGGCCCTCATTTGACCATTTGGACGTTCAAATAAGGGAGGAGAGGAGAGAGGGAAGAGTTGACAAATTGACCCCATCCAAAGGTCCAAAACTTGCCAAGTGTCAACATCTCAACACACCTCCCATGAGCTCACATGAGCACACCACATGAGATTCCACACTTTGATCTATTACACAAATCAATCTCAACCATAGATCTTGAAGTTACCAATGAGTTTCCTCTTCGGTAATCGATCAATTGGTCGGTAACTTTACCGTTTTGCCCCTAATTATGGCAATTCCTCTTGAATCACCACCAACACTTCACATCTTTTCATTTAGCCACAATATGCGCCTTCCCTCTATTTTAAGTCAATTTAGATGTTAATCCATAATTGAGCTTAAATACAGGGTTTCGGCGCTGCTCAGAACACATACGAATCACATCGGGTGCCAAATCACACCATAATCTCCAAAAGGGTTCATTTATCACTAATGACATCCACTTTTGGAGTCATTAACCCTTAATCACAATTTGGGATTTTGCTAAACCGGGGCTTAGCAGTCCACTTATCTCAGTCTTATTCTCTAGTCTCGAATCTCAAAATTCGGGGTATTACATCTGAGATGGGAAGGGAGCACCTTTAGGCGTCACAAATCTAATTTGGGACGCCAAAAATCATTCTTTAGGCGTCCCAAATAAGATTTGGGATACCTAAAGTAAGTCAAATTTTTTTAATTTTCAATATTTGGCGCCTGGGGAATCTTTAGGCATCCCAATTTAAATTTGGGACGTCCAAACTACACTTTAGGCGTCCCAATTCAAATTTGGGATGCCTAATGTGTCGATTTCATTACTTTATTTACAAAATTGCCACCGCCTTTATATTTTGACGTCCCATTTTGAAAAAGGGACATCTACAGGGGTAGTAATATCTTAAACATGTATTAGTGAATAATTATAAATATTAATAAATATTTATTTTTGTTGGTTTTTTCCGCTAATTCTCCCTTTAAAAAATGCAATATTTGAGGATAAAAGAGCTCTTAAGTCTACCCTTAATAAGCTTATAAACAATAGGTTCGGACTAGCACATAATCCCTTGTTTTTATTTTTGTAAATTAAAAATAATAATAGATTTAGAAAAGGGATTATCGATTACATAATCACATCTATGTAACTGGATTGTCAATTCGATGTAATTTGGATTGGATTATATTAGATTACTTTACTATACTAACCAAAGTAACACGATTAATTATTAAAATTCCAATAGTAATACTTGCATGATATTTTTTAAGGAAAAAGGATAAAACTATTAACTTCGTTTACTTATTTAGATAGGTTTGGCTCGGCCTTAGCTTGCCCGATGGCTCAGGGGTTTGGCATTCCTATGTGGCACCCTACTAGGGTAGCCTAAATATGAGTTAAATTAGGGATGATCAAAAAACCTGATGGTCCAAGTAATTCGGCCTGACCTGATCTAGTCCGACAAGAAAAAAAAATGGTCTGAGCAACTTCTAACAGACTAGACCGTATTGATTTGCTCAGGCCGGACTGAACTTCGGACTAAGGCATTAGACCCTTTAGACTGGTCCAGTCTAGCTTGAGTCTTTATTTTTAAAAAAATAAACCATCCACGGGATTCACTGTGCTTTCAGCTTTGCAAAGAGAGCATTTCCATTTCTCATTTGGCAACTTGCAGAATTGCAGAAGCCTACTAGCTCTTGGCGTCCCGTTCGATTTCGCGACATCTTGCCATCTCCTCTTCTCTGGTTTCGTGGCGTCCTGTCTCTGAATCACAATATCTCCTCCTTCTAGTCATGGCGTCTTCGGTCTGTAGTGTCGGCGCTCCAGTCTTGCTCTTCAGATCCCGCCTAGGTTGTTTTTCTTCAGATCCTGTCTCCAGTCTCGGCGTGCAGGTGAATCAGGTCCAGTCTCAGCATCACGGTGCTTTACTCCGCTCCCCGTCGAGGTGCCTCTCCTCCGCTCAAAGGTGAGAAAATGACCGTTGAAATTGTTGAAATTTTTGGTTATTCTAGATTTCTGGTTGAAATTGTTCTCATCTTAGATTCCTCTCCTCAGCCTACGTTGTGTCATATTAGATTTGTTGAAATTATTGGTTACTCTGGTTACAATTCGATTACTCTGCCATTTTTCTCTATCCATTTGTCATCTAAGATTTGTTGAAATTTTTTGTTATTTTGGATTTGTGGTTATGATTACCATGCCATTTGCCATTAAAACCTCCACTGGATCTTGTGTTTCTTTAGGGAAACTTACGGTTTTAGACCTTGGCAACAACTCATTAAGTGCTAAAGGCGCATTCCATGTTACTGAGTATATTAGAAAGAGCAAGAGCCTTTTATGGTTGAATCTTTACATGAATGACATTGGTGATGAGGTATTCACATCTCTCAATTGTCTTTTAATTCATGTATTTAGTGTGATGAATCATTAATCTTATAAAATAGTGTTAAACATAGTGGGGCCATACGAGAAACAAGCTGCATTAAGATGCTCAGCAAGATGGTATTATGTCATAGAAAATGGAGATTCATTATAGATTACAAAAATGTACATAGTATGCTAAATCTAAATTTCTTCGAAGACAATACTTGTTTTTATCCAAACAATGGAGACACACTCTGATGAACAAGCAATTTTCTTAACCATCTCTAGCTTCTTAAAGGGAAAAGATCTGTAGGGCATTTTTGGACAGATTGCTATATGGAACAGGAAAATACAAAATTTATGGTTTTCTATTTTAGAAAGAGCAATTTCAGATTTGATAATTTATGTTTGAGTTGAGTTCCATGCTCTGAACTTGGAATCAACAGATGAAAAATTGTTAGGGAGCTGAAAAAATTACCGATGCTTTAAAGGAAAATTGGTCCTTAACGACATTAGACTAGCTGGATCTTGTGTTTCTCTGAATTGGCTACTATATTGATTGAATATGACAACTTTCAAGAAACTAATTGACAATGTTGTTAATATTTCAGATAAAATATTTTCAATTCTGTTGTCATGTTTAAAGTTTACATATTTCATTATTACTAGTTTCTTAACATATACAATTTGTTTTTGTAGATGGATCAAGTATCATTGAAGGTGGAGGAGACAAATGATTAACAATGGATGCTCAAGAAAAAAAAAGATCTCAATCATTTGTTTTCCATTTGTGTGTAATGTGATAGACTTGTTATTTGTTATGTTTAATGTGTTTAATTGATTGTTATGGTCTTATGGATTGTTATGTTTAATGTGTTTATGATTGTAAAACATGTTAGAACCGGCTATCACCCAAGAGGGGGTGAATTGGGTGTATAATAAAAACTTAAGATCTTTTGAAATCTTTTCGTATCTTAATAAAAGCGGTAAGTATGAAGGTTTATAAATCAACAGTTAGATTAAATAATATATGCTGGAAATATAAGAGTTTAGGGAAGAGAATATGCAAACTGTGATTTATCCTGGTTCGGTCTAATATGTGATGGCCTACGTCCAGTCCCCAGGCTCCTCCTGAGATTTCCAAATCCACTATCTTCTTGTTTAATCTGGGCACAAGAAAAGCCTTTACAATCCCACAAGTTTAGCCGGGTACTTGTGAAACCCTTTTACAAATCTCTCATCAAGATACTCCCCCTTACGGCAAGTCTTACGAGCAGAGCAATCCCGAAGATCTTCCTCTCCTGCTTACTCATGCAAGTCTTACGAGCAGCAACGTTCTCTCCTGCTTACACCCCTGTAAGTCTTATGAGCAGCAACGTTCTCTACTGCTTGCACCTTGTAAGTCTTACGAGCAGAATGTCTTACGGCAATTCTCTCTACTGCTTCCCCGTAAGAAAATCAACCCTCTCAAGGTCCCTCTACCTTGAGATCAACTCAGAAATATAGATGAAGGTGTTTACAGACTCTCTTACAGAGTGGATATAATCTCACTGAAGTACAATACAAATAATCACTCTCTCAATGATAAGTAATACAGAAACTGAAAATAGAGAGTGTATGGGTAGAAGCAGAGGATTCACATTTCTATGTAGTTGCACGCTATCTCAGTTTTTCTCCGTTTTTCTCTGTTTCCTCTATCTTTCTCAGTTTTTCTGTTTCTCCTCCAAGTTGAATGCTCTCTCTCTTTTATAGTTGATGAAGATGATGACCGTTGTGAACATTCGTCCGTTGGAGTCCCATTGCTTCATTTGAACGTTTGAGCATATTTGAAAAACAAGCTCCTGTCCGTTGTGGAGCAAGGTGGAGCGTTTAGTTGGACAGCAAAAGAAATTCATTTTGAGCTGTACATCACGTTGTGGAGCGTTTTGTGTTTCCGACAGTTTTTCATGGTGGGTCATTTGCTTGTCGTGGTTGGTAGCCGCCATTCGGTGTAATTGACTTTTATTTGAATCTGCAACCTGAATGTTTAAAATCCTGTTTCACACTGCAAAATACTTAATCATTAATATGATGAAGTATTAGTCATGGGTATGTTGGATCATTGGTCAAAAACTGAATTTCTGGCTTCTGGGACTCATCACGTTGAGTGAAGAATTTTCATACGTGACCTCCATTCTTGAAGATGTAACCCAAATATGTAAACTCCTGTTTTACACTTGAAATATATGTTAGATAATGTTTAGAAACAATAACAAGTGAAAACATAATGATTGTATAACGTTTAACCATGTTTGGATTGATGGTTGTGAGGCTCTGTTTTGTTTGTGCATTTTACCACGTTCTGTCGGGTCCTCACTTCGAGTGCAATATGCCTCACTCGAGTGCAGTTCATATTTCAACGTTCTGACTTCCTCTCGGGCAAGCACTCGCAACTCTTCTCTCGCATCTGCTCGAGTGAATTCTCGACATCACTCGAGCACAAAACGTCCTGCTCGAGTGAGCCTTCAGTTTTCACGTACATGCTTCTTCTCGGGTTGTCACTCGCACATCATTTTAACAAGAGTGAGATTTTGTGCTCGCGAGTGATATGGTTCCTCACTCGAGCACACATACCTCTGCTCGAGTGAGACGCATATTCTCAAGGAATATGCTCTCAAAATCAACACTCGCATCAGGATTTCAGAGGGATGAATTTATCACTCGCAGGTGATGTGGTCCTTCACTCGAGCACACACCTTCTGCTCGAGTGAGAAATCATCCAATGCTCGAGCATGAATCCTAGTGCTCGAGTGTTGCAACTTTCTTCACGTTTCAGCTGCTTCTGGACATCACTCGCACGACATTTTCAGAGAGAAAGTTTTTACACTCGCGGGTGATGTGGGGCCACTTTAGAAAAATTTGATTCATTTGATTCAAATGATGTATCATAAGAATGCTCTTATCATATGCATTCCAATGCAACAAGAATCAGCTCCAAACTCCTTGTATTCTGCAAGTTATGATCGAAGGAGTGTATATTTTGCTAGTCTGCACAAGCATCAACTTCCAGAAGGCATAGCTCCTAGAATATACGTTCAAATTATGCAAATTACCTATCCATGGAAAGCTCTTTGAGTCTACTTTCATTTGGCACTGGTCTTGTCTCAATCCGATGTGTGGTTTGTGAGATATACTCAAAATACCGAACCTGTGTCAGAAAGTGACGGTGATTTCCAACCTCATTTTTCGTATTAAGAACAACTACTGTTATATTAACAACTACAACTGCGCGAATTAACAACAATTTAATTTTTTTTCCACATCAGCATTTTCACAGCACAATGAGGTTGGAAAAGAGGGATGGGTTAGACTATTCATCATCATCATCACCTTCACCCCTTCCTTCTTTAAAAATGGCGGAAGCTTGAGATCAAAAAAATCCCACCACCTTCCTTTTATCTTCTTCTTCCTTCTATCTTACATCTTATCCCACAAATCTTTCACCACCCCAAAACTTTGGCCTTCACCATTGCCACCATTTCTGCAAAGAGAGAGAGTGCAGGGAGTTGAAAAACAAAGGTCAGATCTGAGAGCGAAAACGCAGAATGAATGAGAGAGAGAAATATTAGAAGAGGGGAATGTAACACCCCAAATTTCAATTAAGGGCTAATTACAATTCTTGTGAATGATTAAGTGGAATAATTATGTGTTTTAGTGGCAATATTAATTAATTTGCCATAATTGTTGGGAAAATTGAAAGAATGGCTCTAAATTAGTGATTAATGGAAGAGATTAATTACTAATTAAGAGGGTATGAGATGTGAAATTAAAATAGCTAATGGAGGGATTAAAGTAACTAATTTGGTTACTTGCTTTATGAGAACCAATGATATTGGGACACTTGGCAAGTGGGTATGGTGAGAGAATGGTTAGAAAGGTCAAATGACCATATTTTATTGTTTTCTCTCCCTCTCCCTCTCTTTTATACGCATAGGCATGGGCTTGGGAGGCAAAAATCTGATCCCATCATGCTTCATCATCATCTTCACCTCTCTTCCTTCTCTCTCTCACGTTCTCTCTCTTCTCTCTCTTGTGCAGCCATTGTTGGCCAAGAAAGAGAAAGTGAAAGCATGTACAAAAGGTAAGATCTTGACCTCTAATGCCAAAACTTCCTTCTATAAAGTTGTTCCTTGGAGTAAGAGCTTCAATTTGATGGTTGTAGTTTCTCCATTGGTGGTGATTTGAGGAATCACGAAAATGTACAAGTTGGAGAATCATGAAGTGCCTTTGGGAAAGTTGTTGAGGTAAGTGAAAGCTTCAATTTCATATAAATCTTGTGGCCATTGGTTAGGCCTAGAATTTTTGGAATTTTAGCCCTAATTTTTGTGATTTAGGGTCTTGGGGAGTATGGTATGTTGTTGTTATGGAAATGGTGCCTTGTTTAGTATTTTGAATTGATAGAATTGCATTGAAGCTTAAATGTGAAGTTTGACACCTTTTGTGTTGGTTTTGTGCTTTGGTCAAAACAGGGCATGTTGATAGGTTGTGATTTTGGTCATTTTAAGGTTACCATTGTGTTCCTTGTGAAAATTTATGTGGGAATAGGCTTGATTGTTAATTTTGGAGCCATGGGACACTTTGGTAGACAATTGGAAAATCTGTCCCTTGGAACTCTGTTCTAGGCAATTTATTTGTGTGGACGTTTTGAATGACCAAATGATTTCAGAAAAATGTGAAACTTTCCAGTCTTAAAGTTCACATCTCAGGCTTCAAAATGGACATATATTTTGTGTCATTTAGTTTAGTATTCTGGGAGATATGACTGTCCAAAGTTTGATGTTAAATCTGGGAATAATTCTGAAGCAAGGTGTACTTTTCTTGAAATCTGTATTTTTGTGGTGATTTCCAGTAATGGTTCATATTTTTTCTATGAAGATGACTAAAATAGCTTTCAATGGGCTTTAGGATCATCTCATTTCGATTTTTCTATAATTAGTTATGAATTTCTGAAGTTGCCTTGGCTGCAGCAGAAAAGTCTTGGCTGCAGCACAAAAGTTTCTGTGTGCGTTTTGGCCGCAGCCAGAAATTCTTGGCTGCAGCCAGAAACCTTCTGTGCATGTTTTGGCCACAGCCAGAGGATTCTTGGCTGCAGCCAACCCCTATTTTCAGCATTTTGGAATTTTTAAAGGTGATTTCCAACCTAGTACTTCCCAATCCTTTAGGCTTTCATTGACCTTATTATAGCCACATAAAGGGCATGAATGGTAACCAACTTTAAGTGTTATGAAAATGAGAATTTGGAAAAGAGAATGATCCTATGTCCTCGATTTGGTTATATGGTTGGGTATTCGCCCTGATCATGGTTTGATATCCGCTCGGATCGTGAGTAGTCGATGCTGGAGCATACGTGGAAAGAAAAAGTGTAGGGAATTTACCTCTCCTGCATGTATTGATATTTGTGTTTATGTATTGATGCATGTTATTGCTTTGCTTGATTATGTGAAACATATATGAATGATTGAAGCTCTGTTTCTATTTATGTTATGGCCATGAGTATGTTATTGAAACATTGAGCATGCGGATATATCATTATGTGAGCACGAGTTATTGTGATGCAAGCATGTCATGCATTAAACACTTATCTTGCATGCACATTGGTATATGTTTCCTGCTGGGATTCTCTAGAATCTCACCCTCCCCTACCAACATTTTAGACAGGACAAGTGGCTCGAGGAAGGAGCAAGCGTCTAGGGGCGGCGAGAATCCCTTATGGGCATTTGGATTTGGTAGTTGGTTATTGTTATATGCTGGGATAATTGTATATGTTCGGATGATAGATTAGAATGTATAATTGGATATTGGATGTATATGTGCTTGGATGTCTATTGGGTTATTTGGTTATGTATTGGAGATGGATTTGTGTAATCCCCGTTGAGGAATTGTAAAGGGCGTTTGTGCCCTATGAATCTTTAGTGAAGGTATGAATCCAGGTTTGCCAGTATTATTATTGTGCACTCTGATATTTATATAAATGTGATTTATCTTCACGAAGTAATTGTATTCGAAATATGAATGTGAGACCAGGTTAAAGTGTTTGATAAATGTATTTGTGAAAATCCTATCTTAAGGATGGGAATGTAAATGAATTTTGATTATTATTGATCTCTATTTTATTTTTAATCATGTGTTTCGGATATAATTACGGAGGGGGTTACAGGGAATGTGTGTCATTTGACTTTGAGAAATAATATCAGAAAAGTCCCTAGGGACTTTTCAGATATTTCATTTTTTCCAGGGACTTTTTTGATAATATTTTGCTTCCTTGGGACCTAGGAGTGATTTTCCCATCTTTTTTGTTTCATTTCCTGTGTGGTCTTGCGTCCTGCCCCCTCTTTCCCTTTTTGACTCTATCTCAATCCACTTTAATTATTCCCTCCTCTCTCCTCCATTAAAGTTTCCCTTTTTCATCTCTACTTCTCGTCATTCATCGCCCCCTCCCTCTATTTCCTGTCATCTTCACACTAAAAAGCACACCCACACACACACGCGCACACATGTCTTCATCATCGAATCTACATCTTTGTTTTGCTCCAACTGTTGTCCCCACTCTTGTCCCAATTGTTCACTTTTCTTTGTACTCTCTTCCACTTTTGATCTCCACTCCAGTTGGTCCCAACTGCTCAAATTTCCTCCTCCTCCTCACTCAAGATTACGTCACCAACAAACAACGCGGTCCCCCACTCTACTGCACTGATCAATTAATCTGTAAGTTCAACGTTCTTCTTTTTTTTTCAAGTTGTTCTGCTTATTTTTTTTATCACATGCACGTGTATATATATGTTGATTATATTGTATGATGTGCTTTTTTTTTTCTTTTTATGACACGCACGTGTGTGTGTGTGTGTATATATGTGTTGTATATATTTGTACATCTTTCAACTTGAGAAGAGCTTGCTTATCTGTCTCTACGCAACTCTTCATCATGTTGGAATATCTTTCACACAAAAAGAAACATAAAACCCCAACAAGCCAAAAGAAATTGAACTTAAGGCTGAACATGATGATGAACATGCTTACGATTCTCTTAATTTGGATAGTAAGAATAGTGAAGACTTCTTGTGGACTGGATGTTCCTTGGATCATTTATAAACAAACAATTCACCAAGTTTTACAAATAATTTTATTTTACATGATAAAATTATTGGTGTCATTGTGATCAATATCAATAATTCAAAAGATGAAGACTTTTTATAACAAAAAAGGAGTATAAATTTTTTATTCAATATAAAAACACTTGATGTTACGAAACATTCTCATCATTTAATTAATTTGAACAGTTGAAATTTTCTACTAAAAAGGCAAATTGTGTGAACCAACGGATGAAATTAAAGTTTATTTTAAATATTTTCTTAATATCAAATTAAAATTAATCAACGGTTAACATCAATTCACTCTTATTTGAGGCATTCTATGTGTTCCATTTTATAGAGGTAACAAAATAATTTTTTGTATTATCTTATTAGACTATAATAGAGAAAATCCCATATAAAGCCAATTAAAATAGGAAAAATTGAAATCAAGATGGTAAATTGAATAGTTCGTTAATTGAGTCATTAACTCATTTTGGGATTTTAAAATATAGATAAAATGACTTTAATATATCAATGTTAAGATTTAATAAAATAAAATATAATTTGCCTATATTGTTTAACTTTAAATATATTAACTAGAACTGTAAGGAAAAAAGCATACAACAAGGAGTTCATTTTATTCAATTGAGTTTTTTTTTTTCAAAAATTTTATAATATATATCAATATAAAAAATATTTTTTAATAAATATACTATGTATAAATTTTTCTTAAAGTTCTATATTCCAATATGTAAAGCATTTTATGAAATTTTAAGTGAACTTAATTCACCTAATAAAAAAAGAAATTTGAAGTATATTTAATATCTTTTTAACTAGCATATTAACAGTGAAAAATATTTTTTTTTACAATATGTGCATCTAGTTCAATTCCCTCTTTGTATGTATGTATGTATGCCCAAGAATAATTGGCAATGTAGCTAGTCAAAAATATATTTTTTTAATATTCTCAACATTGAGCTGAAAATAATTTAATTAATGTTGAGATTATGCTTTCCTTTTTGTTTTATTTTATTTTCTTTCTTTTTTTTTTATGAATCATATTTTTTGATTTAAGCTAATCATATTTTATTTTTTTTATATATTGATGTTTTGTACACATTATTATTATTAAAAAAAATAACTTACAACCACTAATATTTTATTGATTTTTTATGTTTAATTTGTGTTTGTAGTTTCAACTTATCAGTCTATTGAAGCTTCTATTTACGGTATGGTTTTTAAATTTTGAGCTTACAAATGTGATTTTGTTGAATTTAATAATAGTTAGTTATAATTTGTAGGTGTTCTAATGATTGTTATGGATTAGTTGCATAAGTAAAATAATTATTTATATATTCTTAACACTTGTATTTTATTTGTTGACTTGTAATGTTTTCTAATTTACCTATGATATATTGTGGCAAATATTGTTTCTTTCATTATGAGTTTTGAAAAATTATTTTAATGCCTGGGAATAATTAATGGATTATTTGTCAATTAAAACATAAGGTTTAAGACTTAGAAATCTTCAATTTTGAAGATTTCATGTTGTGAATTTTATTTTGAAATTGGTAAGAGAATATAAAAGTAATTAGTAAATGCAATAGTCATACAACTAACCACGTACTTTTTTTAAAAAATAGATTGAAGGCTTAGATGGATCATAAATGGATGTCATCTAATCAGTGTTCAAGTGAATATATAGATGGGGTGAAAGATTTTGTTACATTTGCAATTGAGCACTCAAAAGATCCTGACAAAATCTTGTGTCCTTGCTTGTCTTGTTGTTTTGGAAAGCAGATTAGTCCACTTGATTTGCTAGATCATTTAGTATGTTACGGTATTGATCAAACATATATACATGGACAAGGCATGGTGAGACGAACGATGCATGTAATGATCGGGTGCATACTACGAGTGGTGCTTCGGATGAATTTGATCAAATCATATTTGATGAAGATGATGGTCTTGAAGAAATGATAAATGTGGTTGAAGGAATGCTTCATAACTGCCTTAACGAATTTGAGAAGTTGAAAGGTGATGCAAAGAAACCATTATATACTGGTAGTACTAAATACACAAGATTGCTAGTAGTGTTGAAGTTGTACAACTTTAAAGCTTGCTACGGATTGAGTGATTCGGGTTTCAGCCCACTGCTTGAATTGTTGCAAGATATGCTTCCAGAAAAAAATGTACTTCCTTCCAAGACAAACGAGGCAAAGCGAATTATTTGCTGTACAACCAGTATGGGATATGAGAAGATACATGCATGTCCTAACGATTGCGTATTATTTCAAAATCAGTATGCAAAGTTGGACAAGTGCCCTAAATGCAATGCATCTCGATATAGGAAGAAGAAAGGGAAAATATTTTTGAAGGTCCTATGGTATTTTCCCATTATTCGAAGATTCAAGCGGCTGTACAGCAATGCAATGCAAAGATTGCTAAACAGTTGATATGGCATGCAGATGAAAGGATTAAAGACACGAAGCTTAGGCACCCTGCAGATGCTCCTCAATGGAAAAAAATTGATCATGAGTACCCTGACTTTGCAGATGAAGCAAGGAACTTTCACCTTGCACTATCAATTGATGGAATTAATCCGTACGGTGTTCAGAGTAGTACACATAGCACGTGGCCGATGATATTGATGATTTATAACCTTCTTCCACACTTGATCACGAAACGTAAGTTTATGATGTTGTCCATGTTAATTTCTGGGCCAAGGAAACCTGGGAATGATATAGATGTATACTTGGCTCCTTTAATTGATGACTTGAAGCTACTTTGGGAGGAAGGCGTCAGTGTGTATGACGAGTACATAGAAGAAAGTTTCACTTTGAAAGCCATGTTGTTTGGTACAATTAATGATTTCCTTGCTTATGGTAATTTGTCGGTCTACAGCATCAAAGGATATGGTGCATGCCCTATATGTGAAGATGACACTCATTCAGTGCGACTTCATCATTGTAAGAAAAATGTTTACATTAGGCATAAAAGATTCTTATCATCACAACTGTTTGTTTTATACCAGGCATTTGTACTATGAGATCTTAATAGATACAAACAGGGTCCAATTCATATTTGTCAACCCTTATCTTGTTGACTACCATGGGGGTAAAGTAGATATAAATGCGTAGTTTAATGATCTAAAAGATTACTTTAGAAAGAAAGCGACACCAACTATGCTATTTTTAGTGCCATACAATGCGGGGTAAGTTGGTAGTTGTACAATTTTTGTTTTTATTGTTTAATTTTTATCATATCATATTTGTTGAAACAAATTTTTTAAAATATTTTAGGTGCCATTGGATATTGATATTTATCAATCAAGCAAAATCTTCAGGCCCTCGCATTTACTATGTGGATCCTCTAAAAAATGGTCTTCCACAAAACCGTTCTGATATGTTAATATTGTTCAATAGGTAAGCGTATGTGCATATGTGTAAATATTTGTATATGTGATTGAATAACCAAAAGTAATCAGTTTCTATTTGTTTTGTTAGCGCATTGACTACGTATCGGTCCTTTGTATCCTTAAGCTATTCTAAAGCTGCTGACCCTCACCTTAGCTATCCATGGAAGAAGATACTGGTACTGATATATGAATTTACTCAAACTTTGTTGGTAAACATTTTTTTATCATAAATAGAGTTAAATATTGCATTATATTTTTGCACTGCCCTTTCCAACCCAATGACAATGGTTGTGGGTATTACATCATGAAATTTATGAAGGATGTAATTACGTATGGTCAGCCATTTATTCCTCAAAAAGTAAGTCATTTAGTTGCACTTCATATTGTGTTTTAATTAAATTTAATTAGTGCCTGATAATTACGTTTTATTGATTTTAATTCATTTTAATTTGTGGCTGATTGTATATATGTATAGTATTATGAAGATCAACATTGTGATACTTTGACTGACCATCAGCTTAATGAAGTGATCGAGGAATGATGTGAATATGTGTTTAGGCAAATCTCTGGGTAGCTATACTACTTAATTCACTAGCTGGTCTTTGTTGTGTTGTTTCTTGCCAATTGTTGTGTCATGCATGTATTCAAGTTGAATTTGTTATATTTCATCACATACAATATATTGTATAACTATTTTATATACTACTTTAGCTAATTAATCATCTGTTTGTATCATTTTGAAGTTATCTATCATTGTCATTTGCTTTTCTTCATTCTGCTGTACTGTGGATATAGATACAAAATGTTTAGACCATATAGTGTGCAATATTGTAATTATAGGAGATATGAACAAAAAATACGCAAAAAAAAAAAAAAGTTCCTGTGGCACTTTTTTAAACAAGGGCTACAGGAAGAACCAAAAAAAAGGAAGGACCCTCCTATGGCGCTTGCGTCATCTCTTGTGGCCCTTGCTGACGCAAGCGCCACAGGAGAACCCCCTCCTGTGGCCCTTCCTCCAACATGCACCACAAGAGGGTATTTTTTTAAAAAAAATAATTTAAAATGTTGTGGTGCTTCTAAGTGCCACATATTTTTTCAGTGGCGTCCAGATATGTGGCACTTCTCTAGCGCCACAACTAATGCAATTATAAACGCCACAGCTTTACTTTTTTGTAGTAGTGACCGAAGGGAGTATAATTTAATCTATATTGAAACAACTTTTATCCAACCTGCTAATTAATATAGATGTTGACATTGACTTGGAACAAATGATGTATTGTTGTTTCCTTTACCTCTCATTGAATTGGGAATAATAAGTGGATTTATCTTTATGTCAATTTTGTTTTGGGCTTGTGGCTTAATCATAAGAGTCTATGTTTGTTAGTCTGGTGCTTATTCTTCTTCCTCAATGTCAGCATCGTTCTTAGCCTTGATGAAGAGGCAAATTACATTAGACGCCCTCTTGTTATTCTCTCATTGATCTCAAATATAAGTAAAATAGAAAAACCTCCCGTGTGTTGCACGGGGTGACATGCCTATTTCGATCGTATTCTATTAGAAAACTAATTGCATAACTAAAAAAAAAGTACACATATATTTCATTTGTTCATTAATAGTTATATTCCTTTTCTTTAATCATGTATTCCAGAAAATCAATTCCAGCTTACAAGAGGCGATCTTGAAGTCCATTCTTAATATTTTCTTTCTAAGCCAAACAAAATAGATACCTGATTACGATGAAATTGAAAATTGCATAACAAACTTTTGTCCAATCATGTGAAAGCAATAAATATCAAAAATTCATTTATCATACATGCTCTAACCTAAAAAAAAGTGTGCTACATATGAATACAAAAAGTGTAGAAGTTACTCTCATCTGAGTGATGAAGTGAACATTATTTAAAATATATATTAGTTACTTACAAAGAAGATTTATCTGCGAATATTATACATTACATCTAAAAAGAAATGAAAGTACTCTGCATGTGAAACTACGGCGTGCAACATCATATATGTCATAATGAAACACAATGCAAAGTTTGATTACACTATTTTATACTAAAAATTGTGTACATTAACCATGTCAAATACAAGTTGACAGGAAAAAAAAAAAGATGCACTATATGAAATTGGCTTTGGCATAAATATGCGTACGTCAACCCAATAACAAAGGGTTAACTGCGTTCTACCTATTACAAACATGATATAAAGTGAATCAAGACGTTATAGAGTAACCAAATGTCGACACAAAACACTATAAGATATACTAAACAAATTCCTTCTTCTACATGGCTAAGAAACAATCCTTCAGTGAACGCACAATAGGGATGTTGGGATCTATGAGTATTCTGGTGGCATCTCAAAATGACCAAATAGTGGGAATGCTTGAATTAAAAAAAAAATTTACGGCAAATGTAAGAAATGTACAGCATCTTGAACTGTATCGCCTTAATCTTATGTCCATATTTTTAGAATACTTGAGCGCAGTTTAGTTAGCAACACAGGAATAACGTAAATATACTGATATAATGATATAAGGTACTTGATTACATTACAGGTGTCTCCCAGGAGGGTTTGATAATATATACAAACTTTGTCCAAAAGTATTAAAAATAAACTAGATATAACCAACAACTCCATTTCTCTTAAACCGTACACTTCAGTAGCCCGTATTTACCGTTTTGCCCTTGGAGCCGCTAGCTTCTACTAGAATATTTTAATTTTGAAAAAAAGGGTGAGATTCAAATGAATCTTAGTAGTAACAGATAATCGATCATAGAAAATTCAAAAATAAATATTCCAAGTACCACATACAGCAATATTATAATAACACATAATTCAGTTCAGTCGGAAACGTTCAGAGCCAACCACTGTTGCAACCCCTACTAGTTCCATATTTGAGCTGGGCTAGAGATCACCAACTAGGCATATCAATTCAGTGTACTCAAAGGCACTAGATTCATTGTACCCGTAGGCGCTCAGTTCGGTTTACCCGTAGGCACTCAGTTCAGTATGCTCGTAGGCACTCAATTCGGTATACCCATAAGCGCTCAATTCGATGTACTCGTTGGCACTCAATTTGGTGTACTTGTAGGCACTCAGTTTAGTGTATCATATATATTACGGAAGACGGCATACACAAAGCATATAAACATTGACATAATGTATGAAAGATAGAGTTAATTACTACCTTAAGTCCCTTTTTGTTCACAAATAAGTCCTAAATTCGATCTAGCTCAAGCTCAACAGTTTGGTCATAAACATCTAAGTTTACAAGAATTAGGTTAATACCCATTCATGTATCGCTTAAGACTCTTCCAAATTACTTTTGTTGGTTATATTAGTCTAAGACTGCAAAATTACCAAAATACCCATGGGGACCCAGTCTAAGCCCCTTTTTATCCTGTCTGATTGTACTTTTTCAAAACTTTTGACCCCGGCTATTCCTACATAATTTTGTCCAAGGAATCCATTTTTGACTTCAGAATTACCAATTCACTGCCAAAAGATGAAAATGCCCGTGGCAGCCCCTAACTTAGGGTTTTAGGGGTAATTTGACATTTTACATTCTAATGCTTTCACACTTCATGATCAACATCAACCCTACACAATTTTCCATTTTGAACCCAATGGAATAATCAAAAACACCAAAATCCAGTCCGAACTCTGCCAAATCAGGTCTGAACGAAATATGGTATTAATTGGGAAAAATTGGGAATTTATGTTCTATTCCATAAAACACCTTCTTTTCATGCCTAATCTCTTGTTTAACCACTTAAACACCTTTTGAACATAATTTGTAGAAATTTGGGTATCATAACCCCTTAGGGTTTCAACATCCCAACTTTACACAATCATCAACCAAACCACAAATCATGACAAGAACCAAAACAACAACATCAATACACCAAAGGAATTGAGATTTTTGAAGTTACCTTTGGCTTCTCCAACTTTCTCTCTCTAGACGTCTCCCCCTCTCTCTATCCTCCCTTGAAGATTTGCTTTCTACATATGGTTTTTCATGGAGAACAAGAGCTTAGAGGAGTGGCTACACAAGTTAGGAAGCTTAACCACTTGAAAACACAAGTTCTTACCTTAGATTTTGCTTCCTTGAGCTCTCTTGTGCTCTTGCTTATCTGTGTTCTTGGAGCTCTCTCTCTCACTCTCTCTCACTCTCTTTATTTGTTTGGTGTAGGACGAAAATGAGCTAAAGAGAAGGGATATGAAGACTTTAAAAATATCCTCTTCATCTTTCTTCAAAATATAATATTTTAAGGGAATTAGCACATGCCAAATGCTCAAGCTTTATCCCTTTCCAACTAAGTCATAAACCCTTCATTTATTTTGGACAATTCTCTTCATCTTTCTAAGCCTAAAAGATGTCATATTAGGGGTCCTTCATAACCCAAATAGCCTTTCTTCAATTATCTTAACGAATTGCCCAAGATATTATATTTTATGCTAATTTGAACATGTGCTCATATTTTAATAAATTCTTGTTTAATCCCTTGTCTCAAGATAATGACACTTGGCATATTTATTGTTCAAGTAATTATTTTTCATTCTCCTTTAATATTTTGGTAGCAAATATCTACTAATAAAGGAAAAATATGGGCTTTTACTTTATTCCACAATTTACACAATTGCCATTACATATTTGTTTTCCAAATTCGTAATAGTTGGCAATTCTGGCAGATTTTCTGACCAAACTTTAAAAAATAATAACTTTATTTGTAGAAATTCAGTTGGAGTAATTCCAGATGTTATATGAAACCCTTATTGAGTCTAGTTTCAAGGAAAAATATTGCGTTTAACTAACTAGAAGCTCACAATTCCCAGAATTTAAATCTTTGGACGCTGTTCCAGAAAATAGCCAGATTCACTGGGTAAACTTCAAAAAATCATAACTCTTAGTGTTCATGTCCAAATAATTCCCATGACCTATCACATTAAAGCTTAGAATATCTACGTTCATTCTAAAAAATGTCACAATTTTTGGACATCATTTGTTTATCCAAAACCTCATGGAAAACTCACTGCCTTGCATGAAATTTCACTGGCAGCACTGTTTACATTCCAATTTTTAGTGTTTAATTCCTATTATCAAGAATTTATAGCTAGAGGCTATTCAAAGTATATTAATATTCACCATTATATTTCATTAAATGTCACAACTAATTACAAGGCATATTAGTAAATAGAATTTGGGGTATTACATGAACTATGTATAACAATACAACAATGTTATGGTTTAGCCAAATTGTCATATCCACGCCTTGTGATGTCCAATGCCCGGTACTCAGTATCCCATTAGAATGAAGAGAAGAGCACCCTCCTCCAACAATAACAATACAGTGTCAATGCATTGCTTGATACAGTCAACTAACGAGCCGCAGAGAATACAATCAACTTATTTCAGTTCCCTTGTAAGTATAAAAAAATTAATCACTGTTAAATAAGCCCTGCATGCGAATATCAAAATTGTAAACAAACTATTTATGATAGATGTAAAGAATATGCACCACTGAAAATCAACCCTACAGCATTCAAGAGGTAGCCCCAACTCCTTCTCATACACACCAGTGCTTCACAAATTGTGAGCACTGGTAATTTGGGTCAGGTTGGCGAGTTGAGTTCGTCAATCCATTTATTTTAATGGGTTCAGGTTGAAACAGTTCAGCTCGTTTGAATTTTGGGCTAAACGGGTTTAACCCGTTTAACCTGCCGGTTAATCGGGTTAACCCGTGGTCTAAACGGGTTAGCCCGATTAACTTTAAAAAAAAATTTGACATCAGTTCTCTACTTCTCTCTTCTCTCAACTCTCACGCTCATGCTCACCAAGGCAGCTCACACCAAACCCTAGCCCTCCCCTCTCCGGCTGTCCCTCTTCCTCTCCGTCTTCCTCTCGTGTCTCCATGTCTTGTCTCCTTTGCTAAGTGCGGCAGTACCTCAGTGGAGCTTAAATGATGACTCGCGAGTGGTGACTCATGGATCCGGCCGTCTAGTGACTGGCGTGGTGGTGGTGCCCCATCTAAAATTGAAGTACCCAACCCTAACCCTCCTCATCCTCTTCCTCTCGTCTCCTCTACTCTCAACACAATCGATCTTCATTGTGGTGGTCGACTACCCTTTGATCATGAAGCCCTGAAGTTTCAAGCTGGACGACGATTTCCGTTTCCCCTCTTCGGTTTAACCTTCTCCGTCCGGCATTCGAGACAGTGTAAGAGGTACTTTTGAAGCCAGTTCATTGTGGAAAATGTCTGCTACTTTTTCTTCTAATCTTATTATTATCTGCTGTGATATTAGGCTGTTAGCCATGTAATTTCCTTTAATTCCAACTTGAAGTAATTGAAATATGCCATGGACTCAGTTCGTTAGGCTATCAATATATCTTTTTTGCATTGGTATATTTGTTCTTTAGTGCAACTTTCTAAGAATCTAAGGAATACTCTATCTGGAGAAGTTTGGAAAATCTAATTCACTGTTCTTGTTTATACTAAGAAATGACTATATATTATGGTATAATTACTCCCACATTTTCCCCTGACTTCCTTCTTTCTCTTCATCAGTCTCATTCGTTCTAGTCTTGTTTGAACACTTTCTTGTCGAGTAGGGGGCTAGCCCTCCAGCTTTAGTAATCAGGCTCGGGCTGCTATTTTGCCATCCCGCCAGAGGTTGAGCACGAAATTCATGTCTGGCCAGCCCGTCAGGCTCGGGCTGGCCTGAATTCTCAATACTACGAATCATACTGCACTTCTATGTAACATTCCAAATTTTATTGACAAAAAATTCTTTATGTTAAAGAGAATAAAAAGTGAATTAAAGAGCATATGGAGTGGCAAAACAAAGCAAGTAGTGATTACACACAACATAATTATACTTGGAACACAAATTGTAAAATGTGGATTTGCTGCTAGTGTGTTTTCCTACGTGGTAGTCTAGTTGTGTGATGGTTTTGGATAATCAAATGATGTCCAATGAATGTGAAAGTTTTAGAATAAAAATAGACTTATCAAGCTTTAATTTAATAGATCATATAATTTATTTAGAGCTGTACATAAAGAGTTATGTATTTTTCAAGTTAGCCAAGTGAAACTGGCAAGTTTCTATGGCAGTGTCCATTAAATGATAATGCTGGATTACTGTGCATCTAGCTGGCAAAAGGAAATATTTTTTCTTAAAAATAGACTTAATAAGGGTCACATAGCCTTTAGAACTACTGTAATTAGATATCTATAAATAAAGATATGAATTTTCAAAGGTTGATGAAAATTCTATTAGCTTTTAAGCAAGGTGCGGAATCGAAATGGTAATAGCAAAAATGTGTGGGAAAAATAGTCATTTGACTACATAAAAATCCAAAGCTCATATTTTCCCTTTCTCATGATGTGGGACGTCCAAAAGAGATGCAAAAAGGGAAATAAATACTTGGTGCTAGATATGCCAAAAGCTGGAGCATTTTAGACTAAGCAAAATGAAGTTTGAAAAGTCAAAAGAAAAACATGCGGTATAATTTGCAATAGAAATAGTTTATTTAAGAAGCCAATTTTCCTCTTCCAAAAGGGACCATGTGACGTCCAAGAAGAGGAAAAGAGGAAATAAATACTTGGCTCAAATTAAAGCTAAAGGAGGCATGTTAGACCAAGTTTAGAAAGATGATGACTTTGGTCAAATATCTCATGGCTAATTAATATTTTCATATTATTATTTTAGGAGGCAAAATAGGAATAATTCAAGAAGGCCTTTTGGTTATTTCCAAAGGGCCATATTCGTATGTCAGAAATGGAGAAAGAGAAAAGGTGATGACATGAATTCAATTGGCAAGTGATTAAAGCAATAAAATATATTATTTTGTGGAGGTGGATGAGGATATGTTTAAGAACTCTTGTCTCTTTCTTTGGCCATTATTTTCGTCCAAACTCAAGAACCAAAAGAAAGAGAGTGTGTCTTGAAATATAGGAAGCAAGAGAGAGCTCAAGCGAGTTCAAGAAGCAAGAATCAAGGTATGTTAGTGTGAAATTCAAGTGTTTAATGTAACACCCTAATCTTATTTTCATGTTTTTCAGAGTATTAGCACGCAGATCAGTGGGCACATAGGAATGACATAAAAATACTAATATTATTGACACAATGTGATTAATTATATTACAGGAATCTCCCCATATGGGTGTACATAATGTTTACAGACATTAAAATAATAAAAGATCCTCAGATAACCAACATATCCTCTTGTGCTTGTCTAAAACCTTTTATCGCCGGTAATTATGATTCTGCCCTCTGAGCTATTGTCTGCTGTTGAAAACTTTTTAAGTGTAGGAAAAGGGTGAGATTTAAATGATTCTCAATAGTAACATATAATCAGACATATACGATGTGAAAGTAAGTATGCCATGCACCATGCTATGTAAAATGATAGAATGTTGTGTGCACATTGTCTAGGGACAAATGACTGTTGACAACCCTGGCTTAACCCTACACCTCTATTGGGGTCCCAGACCACAACTAAGCTAATAGGCGTGTCTAAGATACTATGTTCATATTACAGAAGATGACATACACAAACATACAATAATCACATAGTGCATGAGAGAAAGAGTTACTGCCAGTAATTGCCCTTTCCTGCTCTACTATCGATTCGGTACTTTTGTTCTGGCTCAAGTTATTGTCAATTCCTATAAATTAAAGTTACAAGTAATCGGTTATTACTTAAACTATGGCTGCCTTTAATCACAGTTTGTTAGTTATCTATCACAGTTTCAACAATTTCTGCACAGTACAGTTTTATAGTTTTCCAGAAAAATGCCAGATTTTCAGTCAACTTTGAAAAATCATAATTGATTCTAGAAAATCCAAATTGACTAGTTCCAAAGCCTATGTACAATTCTCTAAGTGTATTTTCATGGAAAAATACCTAAGCCTGGTCACTATTATCACATTTTCCCTAGAAATTTGTCAAACTTCTCCTGTTCCAGATTGCATTACAGAAATAGGGTACAACTTGAAAATTTCATATCTTTTAGTATACTAGTCCAAAAATTATGATCCACCTATCATATTAAAGCTCTACATCTCTACTTTAATCTTGCCAAATTTTATAATATTTGTACTAGGTTTGACTAATGAAATTCATTGCACAATAAGACTGCCTCCAGTGAAACAAATCAAACAACACTTCCTTTTAACTTTAAAAATTTCTAGATTCATATACCATCATCCAAAATTCATGAACACATATATTCCCACACAAATTTCCATTCTAAACATAATGTAATCATCAAAAACATCAAAATCTAGTCCTAACCCTCTGTGAATAGTGTCTAGATGAAATTCCAAAGAAGAGGGGAAAATTGAGTTTTCTTGATTCCACTTGTTTAAACTTTTCCTTTTCACTTGTAATCATATGATTAATCACTTAAACACCTTTTAAACATGATTAATGGAAAATTGGGCAGCATAACATTTTAGGGTTTCATCTTCCCAAATTTATAAAACAAAGCAAAACATGCTAATCAAACAATAAAACAACCAACAACAATCAATATTCATCAAGATAAGACATATTTCTAGGCTCACCTTGATTTTTCCTTCTTTCTCTCTCTAAACCATGATGAACCCATGTCGTGTGAGTTCACAAAATAAAACTACGTTTGAAAATATAGCATTGTAGCTCAACCTAGGTCGTTCTTGTAAGGAGATTAATTTCCAAGTTTTTAAATAGTAAAGTGATAAAAACCTTGAAGTTGTGAGAAATCATTTGAGAAATTCCATTTTTAAACTAATGAAGTAATCTAAGCTATTGCAATATTTTTGTATTTTTTGGTTTTCAAGACAAATAAGAAAATGTAACTGAAATTAATAATAGAAACAAGATAAATTCAATTAACTAATATAATGATAAAATGAGATTCCCTTGAATTGAGGTTTAAGTCTTCCTTGCTTGCTAATGGTTTGAATTCCATAATGAGCCAAGAGGATGGAACTAAGCTACTACTAGCTCCATACTTGCAATAATCATTTAATTCATTCTACCAAAGCAATTAAATAAATACCACCAATTAATTGTGACTCAAGGAGATGAATAATCAACTTCCAATTCTAGCTTGTAATTACCATTACAAAAATTCAAAATATTCAGTTTAACCATTTAAATCCACCCAACCGAGTTGGAATAAATAATTCAACATACTTTTAATATGAATCATACAAAGCTTAATTAATCAACTCCTAGCTCAACCACCAAGTTTATTCACTTGGCATAGAATAATCTAGATCACAATTACATACTTAACCAAGCTATATAATTATGAACTAGAAAGAGAGCTTAAGGAATTCCATTGAAGTTTAGAAGCTCAAACCATTGCTCAACTCAAGGAAATCACCAAAGTTTAGCTACTCATGGAGGAAAGAGATGAAGCTTGATGAATGAAGTAGAGAATAGCCATGGAGAACAAAGGGAAAGTACTGAACAGCTCTTCAATTTAATCACCCATTCGGTTAGCAATTTAATTCGGTCATCTTGCTTTTCTTCAATAGCCACCGTCTCGACCTCCTTTCCTTTCTCTTCATTTAGCTACTATTCCTTTCTCTTCCATTCTCCATTCGATGCTTTCCCCTTTTCACACGCAGCCGCCAAACCCTTTTTATTCCATTCGGTGTTGCCTCTTCAAGACCTCTTGGGTCAACAATTTCGGCTTCCCTCCTTTTTGCTATTTTAGTCCACTCCTTTTCTTTTCACATTCGGTGCTTCTTTTCTTTTTATCTATTCGGTTCAATCCTCCTCAATTCAGCCTCAATATCTCACAATTCTCTTCTCCAATCAATTCGGTTCACTCATGCTTTTTAATTTCCTTTGGTCAACCATTTCGACGCTTCCCCTTTCACACACAATTCCAATTAATTGGTCAGCTTGCTCATTTCTTCTTCAACCATTTCGGTTCAGCTCATCTTGTCTTCAATTCCAATTAAATCTCAGTCTAATCCCTTTCTTTTGGTCCAGCTTGCTTCTCTTCTCCAATTCAGTTTAGCTGTTCCTTCAATTAAGTATTCCCTTTCGGTCTACTTTATCAATCTTCCATTCTTCAAATCGGTCCAGCCCTTCTTTTTCCCATCAATTCGTGCTCTTCAATTCTTTTTCACAGCCACAACTCTCACACATAAATAATGGTGCCCACTTCTTTTTCTTTACAATTCAGTTGTCTGTAGGTTAAAAGTAAGTTGTGCCTTGTTTGGGCGAGAAGAAAAATCTATTTTGACATTAGGCACAAAATTGCAACCACTAAACAAGGCCTTTACTTATTTAACTTCCTCTTAGAAAAAATGTGAAGGTAAATTTTGCATTTGTGATGTTCTACTCTTATCCTTCATTAAACTCCAAAATGACATCTTTGACCTTGACCACTCAAGTTGTGCCACATCATCACCTACAGAATTAGATTCACAAAGGTAATATATTTTGCTCATAATTAAAGAATAATGGGAATAACAAATTATTAATTAGAAATATAACAATTTAACCACTTTAATTCCCAAATTATTCTTTCACTAAAATCTCACTTTAACACTTGATTATGTCCAAAATATTTAATTAAGTCCCACAAAAGCCCAAGATTAATTAATAAAAATATATAAATATTGAGCTCTATAGCTCACCTTGAATTTTTCTTCTTTCTCTCTCTAAACCATGGCTAACCTCTCTCTCTAACCTCTTGATTTTGCTTGCTACAAGCCATTTTCATGAAGATATGAAGGTTAGGGGAAGTATTACAAGAGCTAGAAAGCATAAACTCCAAGATTATAACCTCTTACCTTGGATTTCCACTTCTTGAGCTCACTTATTCTCTTGCTCTTGTTCTAACTTTCAAATGCTCCTTCTCTCTCTATCTCTCTTTGGTTTCAGCTTCAACTGAAAATAAAACTTAAAGGAAAGAGAAAAGCTTATAAACAAATATCCTACTCCTTAAAAATATACTATTTTAATTACTATTTTTGCATATGTTTGATGACCTAAGTTATCGTCTTTTCTCTTTCTACTTTGATGCAAGTGAGGGCTTTTGGGAAGGATAATGATCTTTTAAAATATCCATTCCGACCTCCTCAAATAATTAATATTCTAATGTTAAATACCATGTGATTGTTGACCAAATGCTTCATCTTTTTCCATATGACTCATAATTCTTCCAAAACGTATCTTTTGTGTTCACATGTATACTTTCTCTTTCCTTCCTCTTATCATAGGAAATATGGCATAGGAAACGAGATGATGATCTCTTATAATATCTTCTTAGACCCCTATAAATATTTTACTTTTAGTTGCATTTGTCGACCTTAAGCATCATCTTTTTGAATTTGGCTTTAATGGCTTTCCAAGGTTACCATTTATGTCCAAATATTCCTTTCCTCTTTCCTTTCACATGTCATACTAAATATGTCCTCTTTAAAGAGGAAAAATGGCTTCTTGTTTTATCATATTTTTCTCCTCAAATATTACTTTTTAATTGTAGTTATTTGCCTACAATTTTTTGACTTTTCTTCTAATCTTTTGAACTTGGCCAATACTTGCTTCCTCCTTCTTCCTTTACGTTGGACGAATTAATGGCCACTTGGGAAGAGATGATGATCTTATAAAAATATCATCTTGCAACTCTTGAAATATATTAGTTAAGTACAATAATCACATGCTACTTTAATTAAGGCATCATCTTTTTATTCCCTTTAATATAAGGAATTTTGGGTGAATAATATTTTGGGATGCTACATTTAAGCTCTCTAGTTCATGTATAACTTCCCCTAATCTCTATGCCACCATGAATATCATGTGTAGCAAGCAATACTCAAAGGAAAAAGGAGGATAGAGGGACATCTAGAGAGAGAAAGTGAAAGAATCAAGAGCGAATCTCAAGAACTTTGATCCTCTTGGTTAATATGTTATTTTTGTGGTGGTTGTTATTGTTACTGGCTTGATTTGTAGTTGTTTTTGTAATTTTGGGAAAATGAAATCCTAAGGGGTTATGCTACACAAATTTTCACAAATCATGTTTAATAAGTGTTTAAGAAGTTAAATATGTGATTTGGAGTGCAAAGAAAGAAGTTTAAAGGGGTTAAATCAAGAAATCACATTTTCCTTCTTTCTTGTGCAAGTTTTGGCCAGCAGTAGAATTAAGGGTTAGAGGTGGAATTTCATTAATTTGATAGTTTCATTGGGTTTATAAGGGAAAATTGTGTAGGGTTTATGTAGATTGTGAAGTGTGAAAACCTTGGAATGTGAAATAACAAAATGAGCCCTAAAACCCTAAATAGGGGCTGCCAAGGGCAAAATTATCTTTTGATAGTGAATTTGGCAAAACCAAGGTTAAAAATGGATTCTACATGTAAAACTATATAGGATTAGCCCTAGTCATAATTTTTGAAAAAGTATAGTTGGACTGAGTACAAAGGGACTTGGACCAGTTTCTAAGGGGCATTTTGGTCATTTTGTAATGTTAAGCTAAGATAACCAACAAAATGAGTTTAAAAGAGTTTAGAGTAGTACATGAATGAGTATTAACTCAAATATTATAAATTTGGAATTTTAGGACCAGACTATCGTGCCCAAGTCAGATCAAAAGTAAGGATATGTTGAGTGTTAAAAAGGGGTTTAGAGTAGTAACTCTATCTTTCATAAACTATATAAATGATTATATGCTTTGTGTATGTCATCTTCTATAATATGAACATTATATTGTTGAGTAGGGTATTGTACGAGAAGGCACATTTACCTGGTTGTGAGCAAGAACCCAACCGAGGTTTATGGATTAGTAAGGGAGTAGCCTTGATTCATGTGCACATGCCGTATTATTTGTGTTATTATTATGTTGCATTACATGGTCTATAGCATATTTTTTAAAGATCTGTAAATATTATGTATAAGACCCTACGGGGATTCGTGTAAAATAATCATGTACATATTATCAGTATATCTATGCTATTCTTGTGTGCCCACCGAACTACGTTTAATCACTTTGAAAAATGTGGAAATAAGATAAGGACCTTATATTCTATGCCGCAAGTAACCACATACGCCTATGAAAAACAAAGAACTTGATTCAGGTACACAAATCCTTGACACTTGCTTTATCGAAACAACATTACTGGAATAACAATAATCTGAACTTCATACCAAAACTCTATTATTGAGCGGTAGAATATTATTTGCACCGAAGCATGACATGACTCTTAAACAACATCGTGGAAGATTTCGGGATGTCTTGTGAATTACTGTGTGTTCGTCAAGAATCAAGTGATAATAATCGTGGACACATTCACCACCATGCTCTATAGTCACTAGTAAGTAGATATAATTGATGCTTAGTGAATCTTGAAAGGAATATTATAAGTGTGAACGATATCCTATGAAAGCATAAAAAATTACTGGTAAAAGAGTGAACGATATCCTACAATAGTTACTAAAATATGAATATTATAAGTTTTAGAGGTTGCAAAAAGGCGGGCTCGGGCTAGCAAAAAGGAGGCGGGCTGAATCCAGGCTAGCAGGCTGCTTTTTTTTTTAGTTTTTAATAAAATACATCCGAATATCCTTATCGCATTTTCTTTGATGCTGTGTTTAATTAATTCCTCATACTTTTTATTTGGCACTTTTACTTTCATATTATATGTATTTATTCTATTATTATTAAATTTAAAATAGATGCGTTTATATGTTTTTGTTATGGGAGTATATGGAAAAAAACGGAAAGTGAGAATGAAATTGGCTTCTAATAGAAATGTATAAAAGAAAAAAAGTGTGATGTGAGTGGGTGAAAGAGAAAGGGGATGAGAATAAAAAAAAGAGTGAAAATATATAAAACACTACTACAAAAAGTATCATTTACGACACTAATTAACGACTATTTTAAAATATCAGTAGTAGAAAATCAAGGTATGGCAGTGACAAATGTTTCAACGACTGTTATTGAAAAAACAGTCGTTGAAATATAAGATTCAACGACTGTTATTCACAACAGCCGTTGAAAGCAAGCATTTCAACGACTGTTATGATTAATAGTCGTTGAAAGTGATGTTTAAACTATTGTTAATGAAAACAGTCGTTGAATCTTGCTTTCAACGACTGTTTTCATTAACAGTCATTGAAACAGCCTAAAAAAAGCACCCAGCATGCGCTTTTAGTTCCCACTTTCCCTTTCCCACCCCTTGTCCAACATTACAGGGCTGTATAACTCCCTTCCACCTGACTCGCATCCACTAAATTTCGTTTGGTCTCTCGGGTGTCCTCTGTCCTCTATCCCTCTCTGATAACGGAGGTCCATAGGCTTGCAGTCCCTCCATTCCCTCTCGGTCGTAGGTCTTTGCTTTCCGTCCCTCTTCTCAGTCCGAGCAAGCAACACAAGTAGGTAAGCTCAGGCCCTATTTTTTCCCTCTGGTTTATTTACTTTTGGTTTTCACTTCTTAGCCTCTATATTCGCTCCTGTACTTCATACTGGGCTCTGCTGTGAAGAAGACAATGTTGGATCTGTGTTTATTGCGGTTTGTGTGTAAGTTCCCCTTTTCTCTTTCTAGTTGATTTGTTCATTTAGATGTGAATTTCTACTATTCTGGGAAAAAATTGGCATTTTGCAATTCGTTTGTGACTGAATCTAGGCTTAATTAGAATGTCTTCCCTTAGAATCATCATTTCTTAGCTACCTGCAAAATCATCAACAAGACGATGATGATGGGATAAAAGAAAAAAATAATAGCTATTGCATACCACTAATGCATGTGGAGTCAGTTAAAATTTAATGACAAAAACCATATCAGTAGTTAGTATAGCTTAGAAAAAAAATGTAATCTGTATTCTTAGCCAATTTCCCTGTTCATTTCAGTGCATTGCGTCTAATTTGTGAGTATATCTGATGGCACAAGATGATGACCATGTAAAAAAACTATTCCTCTTCTTCAAATTAAATTCAATTTCAATTTATAAATGCACTAAAATTAGATTTCATTTTTTTTTTCAATTCTGCTTTAATGGATTAAGCTCACTTATCATGTTTCTCCAATTTAATTAGAGAAACTAGTATAGGGTAAGTACAACTTAATTACACTGAGTGATAAAGATTAATATAATCACTCTGAAATAGTATGTTTTCCTTTCAATGATATCCAACGTGTACCTATCGTCCCTTGTTTCATTTGCAAGCATGATTGAGAACACACACATATCATTACTAAAATTAAAGTTTCTATCTGTTTGGGGGGAAAATAATAACAAAGCCTTCAAAATAAGACTTTTTAAGCCAATGAGAAAAAATTGCTTTAGATAAGTGTTGATTATTAGGGGTTTGATTTCGTATTAGGAATGGTCAAAGCTAGAGTTTTGATTTTATTTTTTTCAGTAAAAATCATAATTTTAATGCAAGAAATTAATTACAGGGAAAATTGATTAAAAATCTCCCATTACAAAATTAATTATTTCTCAGAACTTGTTATCAATGTGTACACTTTCTTTTTCTATCTCGTATCATTTGAATTATAATTAAAAGTGCTATTTGCAGGTAAACGTGTGAATCAAAAAGTGCAAGATTAGTGGCGTACATTTTCTAATTTCTAGACAATCAACAAGGTCAGTTCAACAATGACTTTGAGTTCATAAAAGATGTAGTAGTTTAAGGTTAATACTATAATATTTTGGGTAATAACTCTCTCATAAATCTGCAGGTATACTACTGCCATCATTGTCCCTACTTGGTTGCCGGCCTACTACATCCTTGTCTCAGTAGAATCTTCTTGCAAATTCCTCAATCACAAACATAATGTCCTTGGAAGCTAAATATTAGCTGGTAAGTTCTATTATTGCTTATTGATGAAAGTTTTTCAAACTTGAGGATATCATGGTGCTACTATTTGTTGTAAGCGTGATAAATTTGAATTACTAAACTTTGAAATTGGTAGTTGAACTGTTAGGTTTTACAGTATGTCATGAGTGTTTCATATCGCTGTTCTGAACTTGAGTGTCTATGAAAATGGATTAGGTGGTAATAAAATGGATCACAGTTGGATAAATGCTTTGAGGATTAGTGAAGAATATGAGAATGGGGTGGAAAAGTTTATTGAATTTGCTAAAATGAATACGCCTAGTAAAAATGGGAAGTATTTTTGTCTATGTATCAACTGTTTAAATGAGATTCTACGGGATGTTGATGATATAAGAGACCACTTACTTTGTGATGGAATAAATCTTCGGTACACAAGGTAGATGTGGCATGGTGAGGAAGTAACTGCTTATGCTTCACATGAGAAGGAAGTTTTGGAGGTCAAAGATGATAATAGAATGGAGAACATGATTTACGATATTGAGATAGAATGTTTTGCTCAATCGCTTGTATATGATAGCATGCGGAGTGATGCAGAGATTCCTTTATACCCGGGGTGTACTAAGTATACACACTTGTCAGACATTTTACACTTGGTGAACTTAAAGGCAACTTATGGGTGGACCGATAGTAGTTTACATTATTACTTGAATTGTTGTGTGATATGTTTCTAGAGGATAATGTATTTCCAAATCATATGTATGAGGCCAAGAAAATATTATCTATGATGGGTATGGAGTATAAAAAGATACATGCTTGCCCTAATGACTGCATATTGTACAGAAATAAATATGAAGGCTTAAGTGAGTGTCCGAAATGTAAAACTTCCAGATACAAAGTGAAGAAAGGTAATAGGTGTGGTGATAAGACAATTAAAAAGTAACCTTTAAAGGTTTTATGGTATCTTCCAATAATACTGTGGTTTGAACGAATGTTTGCTAATGCGAAAGAAGCAAAGAAGCTGAGATGGCATTATGATGATGGAGTTTGTGGTGGAAAATTCCTTCGGCACCCAGCGGACTCTCCACAATGGAAGAAAGTAGATGAAATGTATCCTGGATTTGGCAGTGAGCCTAGAAACCTTCGGCTTGGGCTTTGCATAGATGGGATCAATCCCTATGGAACTTTTAGTAGTACACATAGTGCATGGCCCGTTCTGCTGGTGATTTACAACTTACCTCCCTAGTTGTGTATGAAATGCAAGTATATGATGCTTTCTATGATGATTTCGGGACCAAAATAGCCAGGGAACGATATCGATGTCTACTTGGCACCTTTGATTTAGGACTTAAAGAAGTTGTGGGAGGATGGTGTAGATGTGTATGATGCATATAAGCAATGTCATTTAAGCTGCGTGCAATGATTTTCACCATAATTAACGACTTTCCTACATACGGGAACTTGTCAGGTTATAGTATCAGGGGTCATAAAGCATGTCCGATATGTGAAGCGAGCACACAATTCCATCAACTCAAGCACGGTAGAAAAATGGTCTACCTTGGCCATAGATGATTTCTTCCTCGGTTCCACCCATACCGTAGGCTAGAGAAGGCTTTTAAAGGTTTGTCGGAGAATGAAATAGCTCCGAAGCCATTAACTGGAGATGAGGTTTTCAGTCTGGTGGAAAGAATCAATGTCACTTTTGGTAAAAAACAAAAGACTACGGGTGAGAAGAACATATGGAATAAGAGGTCAATTTTCTTTGATCTTCCATATTGGAGTAGTCTTGATGTGAGACATAGTATTGATATGATGCATGTGGAAAAATATGAATGTGATAGCCTTGTTGGTACGCTTTTGCACATACCAAGGAAAACTAAAGATGGAATTAGTGCAAGACTAGACTTGGTTGAAATGGGAATACGAGAACGACTGCATCCACAACTAAGAGATGATGATAAGAGAGCGTATATAGAGCCAGCAACGCATACATTGTCAAAAGCCGATAGAAGAAGTTTGTGTAGGTGTTTGCACGGCATTAAGGTGCCACAAGGGTATTCTTCTAATATGAACCGGCTTGTGTCCATAGAAGATTTGAAGTTAGTTGGAATGAAGTCTCATGATTGTCATGTCTTGATGTAACAACTATTACCAGTAGCTATTAGAGGCATTATGAACGATGATGTGCGAAGCACAATAACAAGGTTGTGTAGTTTCTTCAATGCTATTTGTAGCAAAGTTGTTGACATTGCAAGGTTAGACGAATTGGAAAATGAGGGTTATACTATTATATCCCAACTAGAGATGCATTTTGCTCCCGCATTCTTTGATATAATAGTGCATTTAATAGTTCATCTGGTAAGGGAGGTAAGACTATGCGGCCCAGTTTATCTAAGGTGGGTGTACCCTTTCAAGCGATACATGAAGAACTTAAAAGGGTATTATAAAAATCATTATCGACCTGAAGCCTCAATTGTGGAAAGATATGTCGTTGAAGAGGCTATGAACTTTTGCAAAGAATATCTATCAAGGTCAAAGGCCCAATCTCGTCATGAAAAGGGTACAAGTAAGGGAACACGAGGGCTCAAAGTGAAGAGCATGCATTGTGAAGAGGTGTTGCAAGCACACCTGTATATCTTGAATAATACAGAAGAAGTTCAGCCGTACTTAGCCGAACAAAGAAAGAGTTTAAAGGAGATATATCCAAGGAAAAATGATATGCAGATAGCTAATGAGCAAAACAAGACTTTTATAGAGTGGTTTAAGGATAAGATAGTGCACAAGATCAATATGTCTGAGACAATCAAATGGTTAGCTTGGGAGCTTTCTTTTGAGGTCATAACTTAGAGTGGCTTCGATATAGACATGTATTCTTTCTATACAAATGCCCAGGATAACATAAGTACTATGCAAAATAGTGGGGTGATGGTGGTAGCTGAATGAGTGCATTTTTCTAGTTTAAAAGACAAAAACCCCATTTTGGCATCTATGGTCTATTATGGAGTTATTGAAGACATATAGGAGATAAGCTACACTAAGTTGATCCAGCAAATGAAAGTGGGTTAACAATAATGTTGTTAAAATAGATTAATTTGGATTTACCTCAGTTGATCTTGAAAGAGTCAGTTATAAAGATGAGCCATTCATTCTAGCAAGTCAGGAAAAACAAGTGTTTTATGTCATTGATCCAGCAAATGAAAAATTGTCTATTGTAGTCCAAAGTAAAAAACAGAAGGATGGTGATCCAAGTTTGAATCTTGACGACACGCTGCCTTTCATTACAAATCCGCCTATGCCATCTACAGTGGAATTGGTAGATGATGATGAATATGCAGCTAGAGTTGATCATTGTGAAGGAATTTGGGAAAACACTTAAAGTAAGATTTTGAATTGTTTAAAGTGTGCATGTAATTTCAATTTACTTATCATATGTCACATTTATTTCTTAGTAAGATTTTGAATTGTATAAAGTGTGCATGTAATTTTACTTTACTTATCATGTCACATTTATTTCTTAGTAGGATCATGGCAAGTTCAAATTCAGGCGACTCTGTTGGCTCACCGATTAAGAAAAAGGTTAGAGGAAGCATGGAGCTGCGGTCGTTGGTGGCACGTCATGAGGAACAACAGTCAAGCAAGGTTCACGTGGAATTTGATGATGATTTGAAGCCACTCGGCCCACACGGAGACAAGTTCATTAGCTACGTTAGCTTTTTGGGTCAAAGCAAAGTTAGTGTTCTAATTCCTACCTGGAGGGAAGTTTCAAAGGACACAAAGGCTATGATTTAGGAACAACTTTTGGTATGTAAAGTTGTATTGTTATCTCTATCTCTATCTCTATTTCTTTGTTTTCATATATAACTATTATATATTTTGTTTTGTAGCAAACCTACGATGTTTCCAATACGAGGGTGATGTACAAGCATTAGATAGGGGGAAGTTTGTGAGCGGTGGAAAGATTTCAAGTCCACGCTCACAACCAAGTAAGTTCGAGGGCCAAGGAGTCATAAGGATCTTTGTAAAGAGTATTCGTTTCTTTCTCCAAATGACTGGAGGTCCTTTGTGGCATCTTGGCAGGATCCCAATTTCCTAGTACATTTTGTTCATCTTAGTGTTAAACATTTTAGTTGAACTTACTTGACATCGCTAACTCAGTTATCATTATTTTTGCATGTGGAATTGCAAAAATTGGAGGAAGCAGCCCGAGCAGATCCTAGTATTGTCATACAGGCACCACCTCCTCCCCCATGTCACAAAAAATGGAAAGCAGGGAGGATAAAGGGAGAAAAATATATAAATCCAGTCGTTGCTGATGTTGCTAAAAGGATTGTGAGTATTTAATAACAAGTATATTTAAGTGTGTTTCATTTTCCTAACAAGATTACATGTAATTACTTTCTATTTATCCATTGTATGCTATAGGATAAACTTAAAGAGCAGAGCAGCCAGGGTTCCTTTACTCAAACTGGAAGGATGGACATCTTAGCAATGGCACTTGGGAATCTAGATCACCCTGGTTAAGTTAGAGGGGAGTTGGTCTCTCTAAATACTTTGGATGAGGTTCACAAGCTTATGGATGAGGTGAAATGAGTTAGGAGTTTGTGGCCAGGGTTCAAGAGGAAATTTGAGCAGAGCTAGCAGTGCAAATGCGTCAATCACTTCGAGATGAGCTTAAAGAAGAGTTGTTCAGTGAGCTACGTGGTGAGATGAGTACGATGGTGTTGTCTCACATGCAAGGTGGGATGTGTAACGTGGCGCCTAGCTCTGAGGTTTGTAACTAATTTCATTTAACATTACATTGAGTTTTTCCTTACGTTATTTTAATTAATTCTTTCATTTATCTTACTCAGGAATCCCTCGCCTTTCCCAGTACCAAAGGCAGTTACAATCCGCCTAAGGTTAGACATGGCGACCTTGGTCCTTCGCTAGAGCCTGGAGAACCCTGCACTCTGTATTTGGAAATCTATACCTGTGTGCTGTTGCTGATGCTGTTGCATACAGCCATGCCACCACCCACCATAATAACCAAATTCGGGACGATCAACGTAAGGTCAATGTGACAAGTGTTCGACTGGGGGAGGAAGGTGTAGATGTCTCGTTCCCAGATGGTGAGGTTGCCAGTGTAACCCCCTTCGATAATCAGGCCGAGATTAGTGTTTAAAGGCGTTTAATAATCAAATGAGAAATCCGGGACAATTAAAAACTTTTTAAAACACCTGTACAAATGGATCTCCATTCATTTCATTCATTAAAACAAATGGCCTGTTTGGTCTGTTACATATACAATATCAGAGTAAGCACAATTCCCGACGTTCACCCGGGATAATAACATTAATCCAAAGGTTTATACAGGGCATCATTGCCCATCTCAGTATCCATACTGCAGATTACACAAAACTATACCACTACAATTCTATTCAATATGTATACATTTATCCAAAATGATAACCAGTTCAATATAAAATCAAAATATATAGCTAAGACTACCGCTGGCAGTCCTAATCGTCCTTTGCCACTTGCTTGCTTTTCGATCCACTTGCCCTGTCTAAAAATGTTATTTGGAAAGAATGAGATTCTAGAGAATCCCAGTAGCAACAGTTTATTTATATGATGCATATATACAAAGCAAGTCACATATATCACAATGCAGCAATCAATATTCGAGACCGGGCTTTCGCCACGTTCCCTTCACTATATACGAGGTCGGGCTTCCGCCACGTCCCCTTCACTTTATCTGTATTCGAGTCCGAGCTTTCGCCACGTCCCCTTCACTTTTACTGTAATTGAGTCCGGGCTTTCGCCACATCCTCTTCACTTTCACTATAATCGAGTCCGGGCTTTCGCCACGTCCTCTTCACTTTCACTGTATTCAATGACTAATGCAAACAAGCAATGCAATACACATGATATAGGATAAAGAGTCACTACCTTTGTCTTTCCTTCCTTGAGCAGGCATAGGCCTTCTATGCTCTGGGCAAATATCAAATCCTAAAGTCATAATTAAGGACGAAGCATTATTCTCTATTCCAATACTCAATTAACTCTTCAACACTTAAATTTGGTTATCAATAATGACCCTTAAGAAGCTACAAATGCTTCTAATAAAACCCCTAAAAGGTTGGGAAACATTAGGTTGAAGATCTCTTTACAAAAACTCAAAGTGCTAGAACACAGGGGTTGGCCTCGGCCAGCCCTTCCTTGGGCCATGGCCAAAATATGGTCAGACGGTCACTGGCCACAGCCAGCCACTCATGGGCTGCGGCCAGAATTAGGCCAGAAAGGTTTGGGCCGCGGCCAGCCACTCATGGGCCGCGGCCAAGAAATTTCCTGATTCTTGGCTGAACTTTGAAAAATCATATCTAGAAACGGAGTGATTCGAAAGCCAAATGAAATATATTTCAGTCCTCTTTCAAGGAAAAATATGGCTCTTAACTTCAAATCATCATAAAAATACAGAATCACCCAAAACTCAACACTACTCTAGAACAGAGTTCTGTTTCCATCCCCAAATTTTGGACAACCATATCTCCCAGAATAATAAACGAAATGACACAGAATATATGTCTATTTTAAAGCTTGGGATGTGAAATTTAAGATCGGAAAGTTTTAAAATTTTCTAAAATCATTTGGTCATTCAAAACGTCCACACAAATAAACTGCCCAGACAGAATTCACATTGACAACATTTTCCAACTTTTCTACCAAAGTGTCCAATGACTCCAAAATCATTAACCAAACATATTCCCATACAATTTTCCACAAGGAAGACAATGGTAACCTCAAAATGACCAATTCACAATCTAACCGTATGCCCTGTTTTGACCAATACACCAAAACCAACACAAAGTTCCCAAACTTTACTTTTAATGATTCAAACCAATCCATTTGTCCAAAAGACATCACAATATACCATTTCCATGATCACAACATGCCAAACTCACTAAGACCCTAATTTTCAAAAATAGGGCAGAAAATTCCAGAAAAATCAATGCTCAACCAACAACCACAATATATATATCAAAAGGGAGTTAACACTCACCTCTTTCACTTTGCCAAGGAGATTTCTTGATTCTTCAACTTTCACAATCTCTTGAGATCACAAACTAACACCAATGAACACATTACAACCATCAAAATGAAGCTCTTTATTCAAGGATCAATATTAGAGAAGGAAGTTTGAGCATTTGGAGATATTTCCCTTACCTTTTTTAAGCTTTTCTTCCCCCTTATTTCTGCAACAATGGCGCCAAGAGAGAGGAAAATGAGAGAGATGAGAGATGGAGTGTAGAGATGAAGAATGATTATTATTTCCCTCTTACCCATGCTTCATTCAGCGAAAAGGAGGGAGGAAGGAGAGAGAAAGAATATTTAAAATATCCCATTTTGACTTTTCTCCTACACTCTCACATCCTTTCATCTTAACACATATCACTTTTCCATTGGTTCTCACACACTTAGTCACTAATTAACCTCTCTAATCCTTCCATTAGCCATTTAATCACACTTCTTACTTTTCTTTTAGTTAGTAATTAATTTCCCCATTAATCACCAACTTAGAGCCAATAATTCCATCCTTTAAATTTTCTATCAATTATGACATATAAATTAATATTGTCACCAATATACATTAATTTCACTTTAATCCGATATTATCCTCAATAATTATCATTAGGCCTTAATCGAAAATTTGGGGCGTTACAGCCAAACTAGGTCAGGCAACAGAATCTTTCATTTTGTGGCTTAGACATCTTGTTCAGACTGTGCCAGTCCCTCCAATGGTAGGAAACACCTTACTGTTACTTGATCATTGACATTCTACTTATAATCTTTATTTTGTATCTTACTAGGAAAAAGATGATGCGACAAAATTTCCCTTTTTAGCACAACTGCAAAATATTCATCAAGACATAAACAAGGTTGACTTGCAGATACCTTGTGAGATTGTGGGTCACATAATCTCGTATAATTATGAACTTGATAACCAAGATATTAGAGAGTTCCTATCTTTGGAGGAGATAGACATATGATGGGTCACATTTGCAATCATGTGAGTTTAGTTATAATTTTTAATTGTAATTAATGCACTGATATTTAGGAGTTTTAAGTTTCTACATTTACTTAGTCATTTCTCATTTTATTTATGTGGTAGCTGCTTCCACAAACTGTGTGTCGAATGAGGGCTCGCCACTACATATGGCTTCTTATGTCCTAGCAATATGTCAGGGCGTAATAGCCAGAGGTTGGAAGATCGGATGAGCTATGTAGGCTATACAATAGGCGAGACTAAACTGCCTTGTTATCTAGCACCAATTGTTGAAGGGCAAGTAATTTAATTTCATATATTTATACACATTCACTTTGCTAAGCAGTATCATGTTATCGAACCTCATTTTAATCTATATATGCATGTGATTATAGTTATCATTGGAGTCTCTGTGTTCCTTGTCCCTTGATCAACATCATCTTTTGGTTTGACTCGTTGGGTCGCAAGCCAAACGAAGATATCAAAAACATTTTCAACATGTAAGTAAATTTGTTTGTCAGTCATTGATTTTTGATTATACTCAATTATTTTAATGTCTTCCGTTTATCATTTTAATTACTACAGTGCATTGAAGACATTATATAATGGGTGGGAAACGTGAAAGTAAAAGTGGTCCGACAAAGTGGTTCCAGCCAAATGTAAGTTCTTTACATTCAAGTTCTTCGATTGACTATTGCTTTACATAGGCCTTTATTCTTTTTTACCATTTGCTTTTGATGTATAGTATCCTCAGCAAGCAGGGATAACTGAGTGCGGCTTCCATGTTATACTATATATGTATAACATTATTTTCAGTGGCCTTACTACAAATTTTGAACAGGTGATCATTTCTTGATTCTCAACTGAATTTGATTTCCTTTCATGTGATTGAATTGTTAGTTATTTCATTCACTTTATTGATTTATGTTAACATATTCTCAATTTCGCGCAAAAAGTTTTTGGAAATCAGGACCCCTACACTATCGAAGACATTAATTTGATCCGAGACCTGTTGTCAGGACATCTTCTTCAACACATGGAGGGGTGATAATGTGTAAAGGTTTTTTTTTACATAGTGCAGTGGTTTTGTACAGTGCTATATAAGTTTGCATATTCGAATAATTTTCCTAGTTTCTTATTTATGAGTACTTTAAATTTGTTAAGGCATTATGCTTTATAGAGAACACTTTGAAAAATGATGATGAAGCATAGGGATTTACGAGTATACTAAATTAACTTCGAACCCTTTCATTGTGATGGGCCAGCCCGCAGGCCCGTTTTACGAGTATACTAAATTAACTTCGAACCCTTTCATTGTAGAAGATAATGTCAACGCTGATAAACTGACAACCAATTTGACTCCGCACATTATTAGTTTGATTGACTTCTCAGGTGATTAGTCGATCCACCGGTAGATGCAGACGACAATTCATAACACCTTCATCTAACTCATGGATAACTCCTTCACGTAATTCTTCCATCATATACAGCAGACCCTACAACACTGGTGCGAATGCTGTATATAGTATATTGTTTACGCTAATGAAAGATACACACTTCTCTTGCACAAGCGACATCAGCACTTCAGTTTCTCCTCTGTTTATATAGGATAGTTTCTACAAAACTCAATGTTTCAGTTTTGCGAGACCGACGGGAAATAAAACTGAATGAATGAGGAAAATAGTTAAATTATATATATCTTTATTGTGTTAATGTATATAATAAGTCATACCTCGACAGTATATAGATGAACCCAAATGATCATACCTGTTCACCGAATAATATGCAGAAGACATAATCGCAGAATTGAATTACCAACAATTACATGAAAAAATTTTGTATGCCATGAAAACGCTGGCTCATTTGTCCTAACTCTAATAAATAGTCTCCAGTTGACCCGTGGGCCCATACTGTCTGCATGGCTGTTCTTCTGTTTGTTGCAAACGTCATGTACTCTGTCTATTTTTATTTTACTTTATCTGTCAATCAACATTTCTGACCGCATATCTTACATTAAATTACAAAATGACAACGTCGGGTCCATTTTGTAAATAATACTTAGCAAAAACCATATGTTCGAATTTGTTATTTAACAAATATAAATATGAAAAAAATCAAGTGTACATTTCTTTCAAATCATCCCCTTATTTAGATTGATAGTATTCGAGCGCTAATGGGTAAACATTAAAATAAATAGATAATAAGTCACATATAATTAAAAATGATGGAAATAAAAAACCAGTTAAAAAAATAACTCACATTGGTTTTATCCATCATATTACATTCCACTCCTATGATAAAAACTTCCTCAAAAAAACAACCAAATTGAGTATGCTACTGCATCTGATTAGAAATATAAGATAGGAATATTTTAAGAGGTGTAATTATCATGCGAGATATAAAATTTAGTCTATCATTTAGTGCGTTTTTTTTTTCACGCTAGTTAATTACACTTCTGTCTAATATATTTTTCCCACATATTCTTTGTCTCACTTAATTGTCTGTTAAATAAGTGTGTTATATATGTATATAATATTACATTTCTTTCATTCTTATTGCTTTATTCATAATTACGAAACTTCTCCAATTGAGGAATTTACTTAATTTTGCTTTTGAGCTATTTAGTTTCAACGCAGAGGAGTAGAATGTGTGTGTGTGTGTGTGTGTGTGTATCTTTATTACTTCAAGTAAAAGAGGTCATTACTGTGAATAGATAAATAATCCAGTTTAATTGTTATTAAAATTCTTATATCAAAACAGTGATATCAATGTATACAAAATGTAACATCTCAAATTTTAGTTACCAAAATTCCTTGCACTTTGTGACATTAAAAGGAATAAAAATGGTGGATTAAGGTGCACATAAAATGACCAAACATTTCAATTAGTGGTCTCACACACAACATGATTATGTTGGAACACAAATTGCAAAGTTATAATGTGCTGCGAGTGTGCTTTTTCTGCGTGATAGTCTAGTTTTGTGATAGTTTTGGATAATCAAATGATGTTCAATAAATGTGAAATTTTTCAGAATAAAAGTAGACTTGTCAAGCTTTAATTTAAGAGGTCATATAAGTTATTTGGAGCTGTACACAAAGAGTTATGCATTTTTGAATTTAGACAAGTAAAATTGGCAAGTTTCTATGGCAGTGTCCAATAAATGATAATTCCGGAATGCTGTGCATCTAGTTGGCTAAAAGGGAATATTTTTCCTTAAAAATAGACTAAATAAGGGTCACATAGCCTTTAGAATCACTTTAATTGGACATCTATATATATATATATATGAATTTTCAAAGTTTGATGAAAATTCTGTCAGCTTTTAGCCTAGGTGAGAAATTACAAAAAAATGTATAGGCAAAATGATCATTTGACCAATAAATCATTAAACCACATTATTTCTCCAAATTAAGGGGCCATGTGACGTCCAACAAGGAGAGGAAAAAGGGAAATTAATACTTGGCTCACATTTTTGGCCAAGTAAATGAAGGTGGAAAATTCAAAATTAACATGTGTAAATTGCAATTAAAATATTAATATGAAGGTGGAATTGGGATATTTTTTAGAACATTATCCCTTCCCAAAGGCCTCTTTTTCGTCCACATTTGAAGAAGGAAAGAGAAGATGAATATTTGACCATAATTGGCGACATGTGGAGGCATTCTTGTCCAAGTTTAAAAAGATGATGACTGTAGTCAAATTATCACATGTTAATAGACAATTAAATAATAATATTCAAGGAGGTGAATGATGATATTTTTTTAGATCATTTATCCCTTTCCAAGAGCTCATTTTCATTCAAGCAAACAAGAAAGAAGAGAGAAAGAGAGTTGGAGAAAACACAAGGAGCAAGAGAGAGCTCAAGTGCTCAAGAAGCAAGATCAAGGTGAGGTAGCACTACTACAGAATTAGGATATAACCACCCTAAAGGACGTCCCAAATTTAAAATTGGATAGTTAAAAAGGAAGTCGGTGGCATTTTTGTAGTTATCTATATGTAGGGAAACCTTTAGACGTCCCAAATTTGAATTTGGGACGCCTAAAGTTCTTCCTAGTTGGGTTTAGATGTCCCAAAATTATTTTGGGACGTCTAAACCCATACTTTAGACATTTGGGATGCCTAAAGTCTTGGTTTAGGCGTCCCAAATGATTTTGGGACGCCTAAACCAAGACTTTAGGCGTCCCGAAAACATTTGGGATGCCTAAAGTCAGCTTTAGGTGTCCTTGCGCATGTTAGACACTTGTCTGACATGCGTCTTCTCCAATCTCCACCCACCTTCCCTCCTTTTTGACCAAACAACTCCCTCTTTCATTCATTATTCTTGACCGTCGACGCACACCCCTCCCTTCTTCAACTTTACTCTTCCTCCTCCCTTCTTCTTCCATTGTAGGCCGTCGACGCACACCCCTCCTCCACACCTTCTTGGTTTTTTCCTCCACCTCCTTTCCATTGACAACGACGCATGCACCACCCCCTCCTCCACAGCGTTTTGGTTTTTGCTCTCCTCCACCTCATTCCTTCCATTGTCATCCACACCTCCTCCACACACCATGGTCTTCTTGCTTTCTCTACCCTTTGGCGTACCTCCTCCACTGTGCATACACCTCTCCAATGTCTTCTCACAACCTCTCCACCGTACATAGCCGTGGGCACCCCCTTCATTAGGTTAGTTTATTATCCTTTTGAAATATAAATTTGGAAAAATTCCAAAAAAATACATCAGAAATAGGGAAATCCCTAATCAGTGTTGTGAATTCCAAAATTCTGGATCAGTCCGCAATCACTACAAATGAATAATGCGGGGGCGTCGAAAGACGATTTTGCCCTTTAACTCTCCTTCTTGCCACTTCAGAATACAACACGCTGCTCTTAATTAACAACTCTGGTTTCTTGATTAACAACTCCCATTTCTTGTTTAACAAATTGGTAATTTAAGTTTCAGGGCCAATAACAACACCTCTTTCTTTATTAACAACACGTGGTTCTTAATTAATAACTCCGTATTCTTGATTAACAACTCCATTTTCATCTTTTTACTTTCACAATAACAACACCGATCTTATTATTAAAAACACCATATTCTACATTAACAACTCCCATTTCTTGTTTCACAACTTTGTAAGTTTAGTTTCAGGGCCAATAACAACACCTATTTCTTTATTAACAACACCGTATTTTACATCAACAACACTATTTTTGAGATGTGAGTATGTAGAAGAATAAAGCGGAGTTGTTAATCAAGAATCCGGAGTTGTTAATAACAAGACCGGTGTTGTTATTGTGAAAGTAAAAAGATGAAATGAGAGTTGTTAATCAAGAATATGGAGTTGTTAATCAAGAAACCAGAGTTGTTAATTAAGAACAACGTGTTGTTATTCTGATGTGGCAAGAATGAGGACTAAAGGGCAAAATCATCTTTTGGCTCCCTCGCACTATTCATCCGTACTGACAGCTGACTGATCCGGAATTTTGGAATTCATAGCACTGATTAGGGATTTCCCTATTTCGGATGTAGTTTTTGGAATTTTCCCTATAAATTTACTTGAAGAAATTAAATTAAAACTTGCAATGTGAAACAAGACGTTAAATTTCTCGTTGAAATATAAATTCTAGCTCACATAAAGATGAGTTTGTTAATTGTGCTTATATATTGCCTAAATAGGACGTTTAATTTTTTTAGTGAAAATAATTGAAAAGCCTAGCTAATGGGAAATATCACATTAATATATTATTTGTTTGATATGTTTGGAGCTTGGAACTGTTTGTTTTATATGTTTGGAGGTTGGGAATTGAGAGGGAAAATACGTATATATATAATTATAAATAAATGAAGCTTTTGAATGATTTTGATGAAATGAACAACAATTAAACAGAGTAATTTTTGTTTCTTTAATATGATTGATTTTATTTTTTTTAGATTAGATTAGTAAGATTATTAATGTAGTTTCCTTAATATAATATAGTAAGTAGTATGATTATTATTCATGTAGTGGAGAGATAGGGTTGCATGAAATTTTGGGATGTCTTACTTTTAAGGGGAAATGCTGTCGAAGTTTTTGTTGAAAAAAGTGAAAAAAAGGCAATCCCATCATATATCATTGACAATTGTACTAAACGTGTGAGTGTTATTGGGAATGGCTTAAGTGGTAACAAAATGGATCACAATTGGATGAATGCGTTGATAACTAGTGAAGAATATGAGAAAATGGTGGAAGAATTTATTGAATTCACTAGAAAGAATGCTCCAGCAAAAAATGGGAAGTGTATTTGTTCTTGTGTCAATTGTTTGAATGAGAGTCGATGGGATATTGATGTCATAAAGGATCACCTTCTTTGTGATGGGATAAATCTGTGATACACAAGGTGGATATGGCATGGTGAGGAAGTAACAGATTGTCCGTCGCATAAGAAGGAAGATGTGGATGTCATAGATGAAGATAGAATGGATAAATAATTCATGATGTTGAGGTAGAATCCTTTATGCAGTCATAGGAGTATGACAGCCTACAGAGTGATGCACAGACACCATTGTACCCTGGGAGTAAGTACACACGGCTGATAGGAACATTGCATTTGGTTAACTTAAAGGCAACTTGTGGATGGACCAATATTAGTTTCACATTGCTGCTTGAACTATTGTGTGATATATTTCTAGAGGATTATGTACTTCCAAATTGTATGTATGAGGCCAAGAAAATCCTATCTATGATGGGTATGGAGTATAAAAAGATACATGCTTGCCCTAATGACTGCGTACTGTACAGAAATGAGTATGGAGGTCTTAGTGAGTGTCATAAGTGTAAAACAGCATGATACAAAGTGAAGAAAGATGGTGATTATGGAGATTGGACAACTAAAAGGCAACCTTTAAAGGTTATGTGGTATATTCCAATAATACCATGTTTTAAACGTTTGTTTGTGACTACAACAAAAAGCGAAGAAGTTGAGTTGGCACTCTGATGAGAAAACATCTAATGGAAAATATTTTTGGCACCTAGCTGACTCTCCACAATGGCAAAAAATAGATGAAATGTTCCCTCAATTTGGCAGCGAGCTGAGAAACCTTTGGCTTGGTCTTTGTACAAATGACATCAATCCATATGGAACTCTTACTAGCACACATAGTCCGTGGCCGATTCTCCTTATAATATACAACTTGCCATCCTGGCTATGTATGAAACGCAAGTATATGATGTTTTCTATGATGATTTCTGGAGTAACACAGCCAGGGAACGATATTGATATCTACTTGGCGCCTTTGATTGAGGACTTAAAAAAGTTGAGGGAGGAAGGATTAGATATGTTTGATGCTTATAAGAAGGAGTCCTTCAAGGTACATGCAATGATTTTCACAATGATAAATGACTTCCCTACGTACAGAAACTTGTCAGGGTACAGCGTGAAGGGTCATAAAGCATGCCCGATATATGAAGCAGGCACACACTTCCATCAACTAAAGCATGGAAGAAAAACTGACTACCTTGGCCACAAGAGATTTCTTCATCAGTTCCACCTGTATCGTAGGCTAAGAAAGTGTTTTAACAGCTTACCGAAACATGGAATGGCTCCAAAGGCATTAACCAGAGAGGAAGTTTACAGTTAAGTGGAACATATGAATGTCACTTTTGGTAAGAATCAGAGGACTGCGGGTGAGAAGAATATATGGAGAAGAAGAAATCCATTTTCTTTGATCTTCCATTTTGGCGTTCGCTTGACGTGAGACACAGTATTGATGTGATGCATGTGGAGAAAAACATTTATGATAGCCTTATCAGTACGCTTTTGCACATACCAGAGAAGACTAAGGATGGGATTAGTGTGAGATTAGACCTTGTTGATATGGGAATAAGAGAACGGTTATATCCACAACTAAGATATGATGGTAGGAGCACATACATGGAGCCAGTAGCCTATATATTATCAAAAGCAGAGAAAAGAAGTTTGTATAGGTGTTTGCATGAAATTAAGGTATGGTAAGGGTATTCCTAGAATGTGAGAAGATGTGTGTTAATGAACGATTTGAAGTTAGTGGGAATGAAGTCCCATGATTATCATGTGTTGATGCACAACTATTACCGGTAGCTATTAGAAGCATAATGAAAGATGAAGTATGAAATACTGTAACAAGATTATGCATTTTCTTCAATGCTATCTGTAACAAAGTCATTGACATTGAAAAGTTTGATGAATTGGAAAATGAGGGTTACATTATTTTGTCACAACTAGATATGCATTTTCCTCCTTCATTTTTTGATATAATGGTGTATTTGATAGTTCATTTGGTAAGGGAGATAAGGCTCTGCGGTCCAATTTACCTGAGGTGGATGTACCCTTTCGAGCGATACATGAAGATTTTAAAAGGGTATTCTAAAAATCCTTATTGACCATAAGCCTCAATAGTAGAAAGATATATAGTTGAGGAGGCTATGGAGTTTTGTAAAGATTATATGTCAGGGAAGAAAGAATAATCTCGGCAAGAATAGGGTGTTAGATCTCATGTTTTGATGATAACAAAAGAATGGTTTGAAAAGGAAATAATTAATAAACAAGTTTGAACAAAGTAATAACAGGAACAAGCATCACTTGAAGTAAGCATTGGAGTAATGAAGAAAGACCAAGAGAAAATACTGAGGAACTTGATCAGAAGCAAATTTTCTAAGGCATTACTCGAGGAGCTACTCGAGTAATGAGACAAAACTTGAAGTAACCAGAGACAACTTCCAGTAACCTGCCAACGTTACTCGAGTAAGTACTCGAGTAATAGTGTAAGTATTTTCAAGGTGCTCTCGGCCTGCCAATGTTACTCGAGGAGCTACTCGAGTAACCGAGTAAAAACTTGGAGTTGCTCTCGGCCTGCCAATGTTACTCGAGGCGCTACTCGAGTAACCATGTGAAAAACTTCCAGTTGCCTTCAAGTTTCCAATGATACTCGAGGAGCGACTCGAGTAACTCTGTTTCTGAAATATGGAGCTCTCGGCACTTTGTACTACTGCCAATGTTACTCGAGGAGCTACTCGAGTAACGACCTGAGGTAAGTGAAAACTTGAAGGTGATACCCGATTAACTTGATTTCTTTTTATCTCATTTTCTTTGAGTCCTTACTCTAGTATGCAAGTATCTAATGTTGTATTTTAAGTGGATTCCTCGAGTAAATACCCGAGTATGCAGAAATATTCTCAAGGTAAACCTCAAGTCATTACCAGGGTAAGTCATGCACAAAAATCTCAGTTACTCGAGGTAATACCCGAGTAACCTATGCAAAAATGAGTGCATTACTTGAGTCCGTACCCCAGTAATGAGGTAAGTGCTCTCGGCCTTGAAATCCTGCCAACATTACTGGAGTAGAGCATCGAGTAATCAAAAACAATCTGAAGGATTACTCGAGGTGTTACCCCAATAACCTATAAAGTTGTAAATGCATTACTAGAGTAGGTACCCGAGTAAATAACTAATCCAAAAGGTTTGAAATTTAGTTTACTCCATGCACTACCCGAGTAATCTTATACTTGTTCATTAACTTGCAGTGAATCAAAGATTTCCCGATGATACTCGAGTAGGTACTCGAGTAAACTTCAAGGGATACTCGAGTAGCTACTCGAGTAAGCATACCCAGAAATTTAGAAATCATTCAAACGTTCATTGATTTGTTTCCTATATGATTAATCTTTCATTGTATTATTATTCTTAGTCAATTTACAGATAAACAATAAAGAAATCACTTCAAGAGATGGAAGTCAAATGAAACGTTCAAATGCCAACCATCGCCAACGGATATTTTTTAAAAACTTGAAAAGTCAATAGTGGCTGCGCACTCTTCAACGGACGAAAGAAAATGTTCCAACGGTCATCACCAACATATCTATATATATGGGAACATCCAAACAGAGAAAACACAACAAGATCACACACAAACGAATCATCAAGTTCATTGCTCTATTTTTTACGTTGAAATTGATTTTCTATGCTTCAGTGATCATTAATCACTCTGTAAGAGAGATATTTCATTCAAACTCAATATTTGTTATTGAGATAACTTGAGGTTGTGGAACCTTGAGTTGGGATTGAATTACAACCTGTAAGGGGGAGCGAGTGTCCAGGTATAGGAACTTGCTTGTACTGAGGTACCAAGAACCCACTGAATCTTGGAAGTTATAGTGAAACTCTTAGAGAAGCTTTGAGGACTGGATGTAGGTCAAAGTGGTTCTGACCGAACCAGTATAACTCTCGGTGTACACTTCGGTGATATTTCTCCTTACTCTTTACTGTTTTAATTTCACTGTCAAGTTTTATATTTTCGAAAAAAAAATTTAGTATCACCCAATTCACCCCCCTCTTGGGTGAAACGCTTGCTCTAACATTTGGTATCAGAGCATAGGTCTTCTTGTCAAGGTTTAACAGCCTAAGAAGGATCCATTGGCAAGCATGGGTGAAGGAATTCTTCCCGACGGAGCATCCATCACTAGACCCCCTGGTTTCAATGGAGAACACTTTTCTTTCTGGAAAGCTAAGTTTAGAGTGTTCGTGATGGCTACTGAATATGGGCTATGGGATGTAATTGAGAGTGGAAATTATCAACCTACAAAGATTGAAGATTCTCAGAAAATTCCAAAGACGCCAGCGTAATACGATGAGAATGACAAGAAACTTATCACCCTCAATAGCAAAGCAATTCTGATGTTACAAAGCGCTTTGAGTCAAAGTGAATATTTCAGAATTTGCACACTTCCAACAGCAAAACTAATGTGGGAAGTTCTGGAAATAGCTCATGAAGGAACTTCGGGAATAAAGGAGAATCGAATTAACACTTTGGTCACCGAATTCGATCTACTTCGAATGAAATCAGGTGAGTCGATTTCTGAATTCGAACTTAGATATACTCACCTTGTTAATCAACTTGCAGCTCTTGGGAAAGTCTATGATCAGCACACCCAAGTACGAAAAATTTTGAATATTCTTTCTAAAGAGTGGGTAGCAAAAGTTACTGCAATAGAAGAAGCAAAAGGAGAATCAATGAGATCAGTTGCTTCTCTATTTGGAAGCCTTTCTGAATATGAAAGCAAATTAAAGTTCAAACGGGAACTAGATGACATCGCTGACAAGAGAAAGAAAGGTCTAGCACTAAAAGCGAAAGAAGAGAATCAAGATGAAGATGAGGAGTTTGATGATGATGAAATGGGCTTAATCATAAAGCGATTCAAAAAGTTCTACAAGAAAGGTCAAGGCTTCAAACACTTTCAAAAAGGAGGAACTAGTAGCAAAGACCATATCATTTGCTACGAATGTGGAAAACCAGGACATATCAAATCAGAATGTCCAGAACTGAATTAAAAGAGCAAAGAAAAGAGAAAAGGTAAATTCTTTAACAAAAAGAAGGCCTTTGTATCTGCTATATGGGGAGATAGTTCCTCTGACGAAGAAAGTGATGAAGAAGAAGTAGCCAATATATGTCTTGTTGCTCAAGAAGAGACAGAAGAAGAGGTAAATGATTCTGAACCTACCTATGATGAATTACTCTCTGAATATAATGCTTTACATTCTGAATTCATCAAAGTAGTTAAAGAATTAATTGTTTTCAAAAAGAAAAACAAACTTCTTGAAATTAAACTTAAAGAAAGTTCAGAAAAGAATTGTGAAAATTGTTCTTCGTTGAAAAAGAAAAACACTGATCTTACAAAAACTCTTGAAAAATTTACTAAAGGAAGTGAGATGCTAAGTGTGATTTTAAAAGAACAACGAATTATAAATGACTGATCTGGTACTGGATATGATCCAAAAACAGATAGAAGGAAAGGTAAAAAGAAAGAAGGAGGTAAGTCATATTTGAATTATTTCCAGCATTCTGTGCATATATCAAATCCTTTTGTATTTTGTAATTACTGTAATAGAAAAGGTCATTATACCTCTTCATGCATTCATAAGAAGAAAAGAACAATAGGAACCTACAAATGGGTACCTAAAGGCACATATGTTCAGAAAATCATTTATACTAACCCAAAAGGACCCAAAAAGAAGTGGGTACTTAAGACTTAGTCATTTGATTGCAGGTATGTCTCAAAGCATCCAAAAATAGCAAGTGGTACATAGATAGTGGATGCTCTAGACACATGACCGGAGATTTCGAAAGTTTTACCACATTGCAACCTAAGGAAGGTGGAAAGGTAAAATTTGGAGGAAATCAATCCAGAAAGATAGCAGGAATTAGTGAAATCAAAAATGACAAAGAAATACAAGTCAAGGATGTATATTACGTTGAAGGCCTGTGTCATAATTTGCTGAGCGTAAGTCAAAGTGCAGATAAAGACAACTGGATAATATTTGATTCAGAGGAATGTCTGATTGTCAACAAGAAAGACTTACTACTTGATAAGAAGAATGTCAAGGTTAAGCTCAGAGTTAAAAGGGAAGGTAACTGTTATACTCTAGATATTAGTAGAAATTAATCTGAAAATTGTTTTCTGAGTAATGCCGATGAAAGTTGGTTATGGCATAAGAGATTGGCTCATGTCAATATGCATCAACTAGGCAAACTACTCAAAAAGGATTTAGTGCTTGGATTACCCAAAGTAAATTTCAAAAATGACTTGATTTGTGATGCATGCCAAAAGGGTAAACAAACTAAATCATCTTTCAAATTGAAAAATGAGATTTCAACAAATAGACCATTACAATTATTGCATATGGATTTAGTTGGCCCAGCAAGAGTAAAGAGTCTTGGTGGCAACCTATATACATTGGTCATTGTTGATGACTTCTCCAGATTTACATGGGTTATTTTTCTATCATCAAAGGATGAAACATTTGAAGAATTTATTGTTTTTGCCAAGAAAGTGCAAAATGAGAAAGGTATGTCCATTGCAGGTATTAGGACTGATCATGGTGGAGAATTTGAGAATCAAGCCTTTGAAGAATATTGTGATACTAATGGCATTGATCACAATTTCTCTGCTCCAAGGACGCCCCACCAAAATGGAGTTGTGGAATGCAAGAATAGAGTACTTACTGAAATGGCTAGAACAATGTTAAATGAAAAGAACATGTCTCAAGTTTTCTGGGCTGATGCTATGAGTACAGCATACTATATTTCAAATAGAGCCTATATCAGAACGAAACTTGGAAAGACACCATACGAACTGTACAAAGGAAGGAAGCTTAACATTGCTCATCAAACACATCTTCGGTTGTAAGTGTTTTATTCATAATAATGGTAAAGATAACTTAGGAAAATTTGATTCTAAAACTGATGAAGGAATTTTTCTAGGATATTCTAACCGAAGTAAAGCATATAGAATTTTTAATAAAAGAACTTGTGTTGTTGAAGAATCAATTCATGTTGTATTTGATGAATTTGAATCCTCTGACAAAACCATTGATGAAGAATAGGAAGTTGTTTTAAATCAAGAGAATGGTCAATCTATTTCTAAGTCTCTTATTCCAGAAGTTGATGAAACTAAGGAAGAAGAACAATCCCTAGGTCAACCTAGAGCTTGGAAATACAATAGAAGTCATCCCTTAGATCAAGTCATAGGAGATGTAAATGAAGGGATCAAAACTAGAAATAGAACTTTTAATGAAGTAAGTTTCTCTGCATTCATTTCTGAGATTGAACCTTCTAACATTGATGAAGCCTTATCAGACAATGATTGGGTTATAGCAATGCAAGAAGAACTAAATCAATTTGAGAGAAATCAAGTTTGGGATTTGGTACCCTGACCCAAGGATCATCTGATCATTGGTACTAAATGGGTATTCAAAAACAAACTCGATGAATCTGCAATTATTGTCAGAAACAAGGCAAGATTGGTGGCCAAAGGCCATAATCAGGAAGAAGGGATTGATTATGAGGAAACGTATGCTCCAGTGGCTAGATTGGAAGCTATACGTGTACTCTTAGCCTTTACATGCATCAAAGGATTCAAACTCTATCAAATGGATGTAAAGAGTGCATTTCTAAATGGTTACATCATGGAAGAAGTGTATGTAGAACAACCTCCAGGTTTTGAGGATGTTACTAAACCTGACCATGTTTTCAAACTTAAAAAGGCTTTATATTGTTTAAAACAAGCTCCTAGAGCCTGGTATGAAAGGCTCAGCAAGTTTCTTATCGATCAAGGTTTTGTACAAGGAAAAGTTGATACAACACTCTTTATAAAATGAAAACACAATGATATTTTAATTGTTCAAATATATGTTGATGACATTGTTTTCGGTGCTACTAATGAATCTCTGTGTAAAGAATTTTCTGAGATAATGCAGGGAGAGTTTGAGATGTCAATGATGGGGGAATTGAATTTCTTTCTTGGTTTACAAATCAAACAAAGAAAGAATGGAATCTTCATATCTCAAACAAAGTATTTGAAAGAGCTATTAAAGAAGTATGGAATGGATGAAGCAAATGGCACGGACACACCTATAAGTTCAACTACGTTACTTGATGCTGATGTCAAAGGAAAAGACTACAACATCACAAAATATAGAGGAATGATTGGATCATTACTCTATCTCATGGCAAGTAGACCAGACATCCAATTTAGTGTTGGCATATGTGCAAGATATCAATCGGCACCAAAGGAATCACATGCTGAAACCGTTAAACGAATCTTTAGATACCTTGTTGACACACCCGAATTGGGTTTGTGGTATCCCAAAGGAAGAAGTGAATATCTTGTTGCATATTCAGATTCAGATCATGGAGGATACAAAACAGACAGAAAGAGCACCAGTACACAAGGACAATTTCTTGGAGGATCTCTTGTATCATGGTTCAGCAAGAAACAAAATACAGTGTCTCTTTCGTCAACGGAAGCCGAATATATTGCAATCTCAAGTTGTTGTACTCAAGTGATATGGTTAAAACAACAATTACAAGATCTTGGTATTTATCTCAAAGAAATACCAATCTATTGTGACAATACTAGTACGATTAGCTTGGCAAAGAATCCAGTCCAACACTCTAGAACCAAGCATATCGATGTCAGACATCACTTCATCAGAGATCATGTCCAAAAGAAGGATGTAAAAGTAATATTCATCCCTACTCATCTTCAATTAGCTGATATCTTTACAAAACCCCTTGTAAAAGATCAATTTCTTTACATTAGGAGAGAATTGGGAATGGTAAATCCCAATGAGTTATAAGAAATTTTAGCATTTCATAATATTAGATGAAGTCACTTGATAATGTTTTGATGATTACTAACTTAAGTATCGGAGTATATAGAAACTTGTTTTGCAAGAAGAAAGAAACTCTGTTTTTGGAAACAAAAACAGAGATTATCAGAGGACACATTTACTGGAGTACCAACTTGAAGTTGTCACTAACAGAGAAGCATTACCCGAGGAACAACTTGAAGTAAAGAAGCACTTTACTCGAGTATGTACTCGAGTAATGGACCCCAAAACTGGAAGTAACGGATCAAGTTACTTGGATTTTTGAATCTAACGGTTCAGTTTCAATGAAATGAAGAGTCAGAAGTTGAAAAGCAGCTTACTCGAGGCAGGCCTCGAGTAAACTTGAAACTTACTTGAGGAAGGCCTCGAGTAATGTCGGAGTTCAGATTCTCAAATTGATGAAAAATGACTCAAATCTGATCAAAATGGGTTATAAATGATCGAGGGAACATCCATGGATAATTACTATATTATTCATACCAGGTACGCAATTTAAATGAATTATTTTAGAATTTTTCTGTATGAACACCCGAGGAAGGCCTCGAGTACACTTGAAGGTTACTCGAGTAAGACCTCGAGTAAAGTCGGGTTCTAGGTCTTTATCTGTCGCAAACTCGGTCATTTCCACAAAATCTCCTCGAGTAAATCACTATTCTCTCTCACAGAAACTTTTCACAAGTGATTCCTTGCTTCATTTCCGTAAAAACCCAACCATTTTCATTCCTAGAAACTTCCTATTTTGCTCAAAATCCCTGTGCCCTAATTCGCGTCAGTTTCTTCTTTTTCTGAAAAATCTCAGTTTTTCAATCTTTCAGAAAGATGAGAACTAAGAACCTTACTCCCATAGATTCCTCTGAATCCCAACAACACACTGATCCTCTTTCTTCTACTCCCAGAAAGAGAAGAAAATTAACTCCAAGACCAAAAGCTAAAATTCCTCTTCAACCTCAATCTCAACCGAAACCCAAAGGAGTGGTGATCAAAGAGCCTATTGTGACAAGGGCTCAATCTAAAAAGAGTACCTCAACCAGAAGAGGGAAGAGTGCCAAATCTCCCTCACCTCCTCCCTCTGATTCCTCTACCCCTTCTTTCACTCCAAAGCCCTCCAAAAAGCCTAAATATGACAGAAATGTGGCTAAGGCTATGGCTGGGATCATTGATCAAATGGAGAAGGGTCAATCATCCAAGAAGTCCAAGGTGCCTGAACAAGAGATCACCAACCCTCCAAAAGGGTTCAATATCAACAAATTGGTGGAGTCTCCTAAGTATCTATCTCAATTCTCCAGAAGGAAAGTGTGCAAGACACACTATGTGGATCTTAGGCTACTTCAGGAGGTATTGAAGCATGACCTTAGTCCATATCTAGATCCTTTTATGCCTTGGTTATCCATTAGATTGCCTTTTTGCACAAAGGTAATCACTCATTTTTATTGTAACTTAGAGATCATAGATGAGCCTAACCGAACCTCAGTTGAGGAAGAGATGACCACCACTGTGAGAGGTCAAAAGATACTTATATCTCCCTCTAGGATTAATTTGTGGTTGGGAATTGAGAACCCTCCAGATGATATCTACTCCCAGCTTGAGCCATATCAAATTTTTACTATTCTTAAACCCGGAGAGTTAGTTGGCCCACTAAATTTTAAACCGAGTGATATGTGTGATCATCACAGGGTCCTATGGTACATCTACTCTAGGTCTCTAGTGAACAAAGCCAACAACTATACCCACTTCTCCGATAGAGATTTTAGATGGTTTGCTTCACTTCTCCTGAAGGAGTAGAAGGATCTGGGAGAGTATATTTTCTCAGAGATGAAGAGATATAAGGTGGATGGGAAGGATACTACACCAATGCCATATCCACAGATTGTGTCACTGATCTTGAAAGAAAACAAGATATAGTACTTGGATAGTAAGGAAACAGTTGAGAGGATGACCCCAGTGGGGAGAAACCAAATTGGAAAGTTGAATATTGACATCCCTCTCAAAGGCCCTCTGGAGTCTGGGTCCAAGAAGAAGAGGAAGACCGCTGAGACAGAGACCAGCAAGTTGGATGACACTCAGTCATCGGCTCCAGCTGCCACCACATCATCACCATCCTTCCTCAATGCCACTCTCCAGCACTTCATGGAAAACATGCTCAGAGGTTTTCATATGGACATCGCCAACACAAATGCAGAACTGATAACCCACATGAATACCAAGATGGGAGAATTAGTTGAGAGAATGGACAAGAGGCATGAGGAGTTGCTAGCAGAGCAACGTGCCCAGGGAGAGACCTTGAGATTGATTCTGGCACGACTGGACTCTTTGGGTCCAGGACCTTCAGCCGGTCCCTCCTCTTCTGCACCACCACCACCACCTCCAGTGAACCCTCCTTTAGACACTCCTATTCTTGAGGCTGAACTATCTACCCCTCTGGTCTCTGATCCACTTAAGCCCCAAGGCAAAGAAATTCTATTCACAGTGGACGATCCTGAAACTCATGAGACCACACATATCATCATTGATGATTTACCTCCCAAACCTCAGCCAGAAACAGCTCCTAAACCTATTCCCTCTCCTACCCAAACAGAGGAAATATCTCCCTCTTCCTCCCCTGAGCATCATACTCCTGAGGTTGAGACTACTCCTGAGATTCAGATCACTCAAGAAGGAGAAACCTCTACTATGGTTGTCTTCTAACCTTCTCCTCCCGGCGATGACATCCATATCCCACCAGTTCATTTGCCTGACCCAGTGCCCTCTAATTCATTTGACTCTTTAGATTCAGATGATTCTATGGTCTTTCTAGTGACACCCATTTCCATGGTCAAGCCTCCTAGCCCTCCACTTGATTGATGAAGCCAAAAAGGGGGAGAAGAGCTTGAGAGTGATTTTATGGATGTGTCCTAGTTTACTTTGGGTATTTGGTTGTACATGGGTTTTTAGGGAGCATTTTGAATTTGTCTGAACTTTATTTTGTAATTTGAAAATTTTAAAGTTTAATGCAAGTGTGTTCATGTTATGCATTTTAAGTTTATTTAAGTTTTGAATTATGATATATGTTTGGACTAATGAAGTTGTTGTGTATGCAAGGTGTATGCTATAAATTCAAACTTAATAAGCCATATGTAATTAAGAATCCAATTTGAGAAACATGTTCAAAATCACCAAGTTTTGTCATCATCAAAAAGGGGGAGAATGTTAGATCTCATGTTTTGATGATAACAAAAGAATGGTTTGAAAAGGAAATAATTAATAAACAAGTTTGAACAAAGTAATAACAGGAACAAGCATCACTTAAAGTAAGCATTGGAGTAATGAAGAAAGACCAAGAGAAAATACTGAGGAACTTAATCAGAAGCAAATTTTCTAAGGCATTACTCGAGGAGCTACTCGAGTAATGAGACAAAACTTGAAGTAACCAGAGACAACTTCCAGTAACCTGCCAACGTTACTCGAGTAAGTACTCGAGTAATAGTGTAAGTATTTTCAAGGTGCTCTCGGCCTGCCAATGTTACTCGAGGAGCTACTCGAGTAATCGAGTAAAAACTTGGAGTTGCTCTCGGCCTGCCAATGTTACTCGAGGCGCTACTCGAGTAACCATGTGAAAAACTTCCAGTTGCCTTCAAGTTTCCAATGATACTCGAGGAGCGACTCAAGTAACTCTGTTTCTAAAATATGGAGCTCTCGGCACTTTGTACTACTGCCAATGTTACTTGAGGAGCTACTCGAGTAACGACCTGAGGTAAGTGAAAACTCGAAGGTGATACCCGATTAACTTGATTTCTTTTTATCTCATTTTCTTCGAGTCCTTACTCTAGTATGCAAGTATCTAATGTTGTATTTTAAGTGGATTCCTCGAGTAAATACCCGAGTATGCAGAAATATTCTCAAGGTAAACCTCAAGTCATTACCAGGGTAAGTCATGCACAAAAATCTCAGTTACTCGAGGTGGTACCCCAGTAACCTATGCAAAAATGAGTGCATTACTCGAGTCCGTACCCGAGTAATGAGGTAAGCGCTCTCGGCCTTGAAATCCTGCCAACATTACTGGAGTAGAGCATCGAGTAATCAAAAACAATCTGAAGGATTGCTCGAGGTGTTACCCCAGTAACCTATAAAGTTGTAAATGCATTACTAGAGTAGGTACCCGAGTAAATAACTAATCCAAAAGGTTTGAAATTTAGTTTACTCCATGCATTACCCGAGTAATCTTATACTTGTTCATTAACTTGCAGTTAATCAAAGATTTCCCGATGATACTCGAGTAGGTACTCGAGTAAACTTCAAGGGATACTCGAGTAGCTACTCGAGTAAGCATACCCAGAAATTTAGAAATCATTCAAACATTCATTGATTTGTTTCCTATATGATTAATCTTTCATTGTATTAGTATTCTTAGTCTATTTACAGATAAACAATGAAGAAATCACTTCAAGAGATGGAAGTTAAATGAAACGTTCAAATGCCAACCACCGCCAACGGATATTTTTCAAAAACTTGAAAAGTCAATAGTGGCTGCGCACTCTTCAACGGACGAAAGAAAATGTTCCAACGGTCATCACCAACATATCTATATATATGGGAACATCCAAACAGAGAAAACACAACAAGATCACACACAAACGAATCATCAAGTTCATTGCTCTATTTTTTACGTTGAAATTGATTTTCTATGCTTCAGTGATCATTAATCACTCTGTAAGAGAGATATTTCATTCAAACTCAATATTTGTTATTGAGATAACTTGAGGTTGTGGAACCTTGAGTTGGGATTGAATTACAACCTGTAAGGGGGAGCGAGTGTCCAGGTATAGGAACTTGCTTGTACTGAGGAGCCAAGAACCCACTGAATCTTGGAAGTTATAGTGAAACTCTCAGAGAAGCTCTGAGGACTGGACGTAGGTCAAAGTTGTTGTGACCGAACCAGTATAACTCTCGGTATACACTTCGGTGATATTTCTCCTTACTCTTTACTATTTTAATTTCACTGTCAAGTTTTATATTTTTGAAAAAAAATTTAGTATCACCTAATTCACCCCCCCTCTTGGGTGAAACGCTTGCTCTAACATAGGGGAGAAGCAAGGGAACACGAGGACTGAAAGTGAAGAATATTCCTCGTGAAGAGGTATTGTATGCCCGCTTGTATATCCAGAATAATATGGAAGAAGTTCAACCTTATATAGATGAACATAGAAAGACTTTGAAGAACAAGAATCCAAGGAAGAATGACATGCAGATTGCTATTGAGCAAAACAAGACATTCATAGAGTGGTTCGAGGAAAGGGTTTCACACGAGATTGATGTGTCTGAGACAATCGAGTGGCTAGCTTGGGGGCCTTCATTTCAGGTCATTACTTGGACCGATTATGATATAAATGACTATTCTTTCTATACAAAAGAACAAGATGACAGAAGTACCATGCAAAATAGTGGGGTCATGATAGAAGCTGAAGCCATGCACTTTTTCCAGTTTGAGAGACAAACACCCCATATTATTGTTTATGGCATATTATGGAGTTATAGAAGAAATATGGGAGATTACATACAACAAGTTCAAAGTTGTTTTATTCAAATGTAAGTGGGTTAGCAATAATGCTATGGTAATAGATAAATAATTTGGATTTTTCTCAATCGATCTTCGAAGAGTTGGCTATAGAGATGAGCCCTTCATTCTAGCAAGCCAGGCGAAACAAGTGTTTTATCTCACAAATCCAGCGAGCAAAAACATGTCCATTATCCTTAAAAGTAAAAAATAGAAGTATGGTGATCCGACCTTCAACCTTGATAACACACCACTTTTCACAACAACTCCACCTCGAACAAATGAAGTAGAATTGGTAGATGATAATGAATATGCTGTAAGAAATTACCATGGTGAAGGAATATGGGAAACAATATAGAGTAAGACCTTCATTTTATTTTTTGGTTTTACTCCTGCTTAGTTTATTTTATTTTTATTGCAATTTATTTATGTATCTGACGATGCTTTTTGTGTTAATAGGAATATGGACAATTCTAGTGACTCAAATCAAAGTATTGGGGATGATGAAAGGTGTAAAGATGATGAAAGCCCTAGCGATGATAAAAGGCCTAAGGATGAAACCATTATAAGAAGGAGGGTTAGATGCTGTACAAAGATGGGAGCATTGGTTGCACGTCATGAATATCAACAAGAGAGGCTGTATATAGACTTCGATGCCAATCTGAATCCAATTAGTCCTGAGGAAGACCATTTCATTTGCTACGTAGGGTTTTTGAGTCGAAGCAAAGTGCGTATTACCTACAATAATTGGAGATTAGTTCCCCCAAAAACGAAAGACATGATTTGGCAGCAACTTTTGGTATATAAGTTTTGATACATATATGATAATTGTAGCTTTATTCCTATTGTTTCAAATATAATTATCTTATGTTTTACCTTGTAGCAAACATACGATGTCCCAGACACCAGGGAATGTACAAGCACTAGATGGGTGAGGTTCGTCTATGATGGAAAGGTTTCAAGAACAAGCTAACAGTAAGGCACAGTCGAGGGGCCCAGAGGGGTGAGGATCCATGTCAACATTATTCGTATTTGTCTCCAGAGAACTGGAGGTTGTTTGCGGTATCACGGGCAGATCCTTAGTTTTTGGTAAGATTTCTGTCATCATGATATAGAGCTTTTTATTTTCATATACTTGATATCATTGGTTTATTTTTTGTTGTTTTTCATTCATAGGATCTAAGTGCAGCAAATGCACAAAGGCAAGCAGGAAATAAATATCAACATTACATATCTCCTGGTGTATATCGGAAGTTTGAGCGGCAAATGATGCAAGAAGAGTTAGAGAAAATGAAGGAAGTAGCGGAATCTGATCCTAGCTTTGTTATCTAGGCCCTAACACCTCCTCCATGTCACAAAGTGGAAAGCAGGGAGGATTAAGGGTGGGAAGTACATAAATCCGGTTGTTGCTGAGGTTACTGTGAGGATTGTAAGTAGTTATACCATAAGTACCTGATTTTTTGCATATCGAGAGTGGTTTCTGAAAGAGGCAAGCTTCACCCAAGAGGGGGGGTGAATTGGGTGATATGATAAATTTTTTCGGTTGATATGGTGATGTAGTAATAACTGTAGATAGAGTAGAGTTGAGAAGATAAGCACACATAGAACTATACTGGTTCGGCCAAAAAACCAGGCTTATGTCCAATCCTCAGAGATCAAGACCTACTGAGATTTTCACTATTCTTCCAAGATTCAGTGGGCTCTTGGAACACCGCAAGACAACAACTGTCCTTGAAAGGTCTACGAGTAGAAATAGTAGAAATTTCTCTCCCTCTTATGACAAGTCTTATGTACAGAAAAACAAACCTATGACCTTTCTCTCTTGCTTATGTATAGAAGTCTTATGAGCAGCAACGTTCTCTCCTGCTTACACCATAGTAAGTCTTACGAGCAGCAACGTTCTCTACTGCTTGTATCTTGTAAGTCTTATGAGTAGAAAGTCCTATTAGGAATTCTCTCACTACTCTCTCATAAGGAAATCTCTCCTCTCAAGGTCCCAGTACCTTGAGCTCAAATAAAAATAGAATTTGAAGTGTATACAGACTCTTTTATAGAGCAAATATAATAAACACTGAAGAATGATATGAATAAAGAGAAAATGTGAATAACAGGGACTCGTGAATTTCCTTGTGTGAACTCTTGCACTTTGTTGTTTTTGATGATCTCTGGAACTTTGTATTTATAGACATTTGTTTTTGCCTGTTTAAATAATGATCATTGTGGAGCGGGGCATGTTACTGTGGAACGGCATACGTACGTTTGAAATCTTTGAACTCGGTAGGTACGTACTTGGATGGTCGTAATGATGCTATCTGTCATTGTTTGACTTCCTCTGTGTATTTCTAATTCAAACGTTCAAACTCCTGTATCACACTTATAATACATGTTAAATGATGTTATATAATAATAAATGAAAATATAATGAAAAAATATCATTAAACCATATTCGGATTGAATGCTGTAAGACTAGTGCGTTTTGGCTTCTGGCAGAGTATCACTCGAGTGCAATACCATATTTTCACCTTTTGCTTCAGTTTTATTACTTGCACTTCCACGGATTTTGAGAGAGTGCATTTTCACACTTGCGAGTGAGGTGGGTCCTCACTCGAGCAATGGTCCCCTCACTCGAGTGCTACTTCATTTTACACTATGAGCCACGTCTGTGGGCAATACTTGTACCCAGTTTTATCAAGAGTGTGATTTTGCACTCGTAGGTGATGTAGGCCCTCACTCGAGCATACATACTCCTACTCGAGTGAGAAGAATATTCTTCTATAATATACTCTTGTCTTCAACACTTGTATCAAAATTGAGAAAGTTAGATTTCTCACTCGCAAGTGCTGATGTATCACTCAGGCACATGAACTCTCACTCGGGCATGCTTGTGCTTCTCTTTTCTACATGACTCTCAGCCAAACACTCGCAGTCCCTAACTCACTAGGACTCAGGTGCAGATATTACCATCACTCGAGTACAAAACCTATGCTTGAGTGAAGTGTTGATATCTTGCTCTTACTTTGCTCTCTGTCAAACACTTTTAGTGCAACAGTTTCATATGCTCGAGTGTAAAACAGCTTCATTCTCAAGTGTTGGTTATAGTGCTCTAGTACATCAGTAAAATTGATAGCAATTGCTCTCTGTCAAATACTTCTTGTCCAACACTTGCATGTGCTCGAGTGCAAAAGAGGTTTATGCTTGAGTGTTAACTCTGTTGCTCGAGTGCATCAGCATAAACTAACAGCAGACATCTCTAAACTTTGCCATATGCATTTGGTAACTTTGCAATCATTCTTTAGACTTGTAAAAACATACTTTGCACACAATTACCTTTTGTTATCATTAAAACTTGGAATCTAACATTCTCCCCCTTTTTGATGATGACAAAACCTTTGTGATGAGCTTTAAGAAAAATCTTGATTAGAGTGAAAATTGTGAAAAAAAAATTATTAACATTTTCAAATGCATATTTCACAAAGATTTAGATTCATTTTCAGATTTTTGCACTTAACCTCATATGTTTCCTGCAATACTTCCAATAGACACTTAAACACCAAGATAAGTCATCGTATCACAGAAATCATTAGAACTGAACATAAAACCTAACAATCTTGAGAATAACCATTAGTGAAATTGAAAAGTACAAAAGTAAACTTGAATCAACATCTACCCATAAAAACCCATATACAACCATGTCAACAAAAGTAAAACAGAAAAACAACAGTAAGCATACCCCAATACAAAAAAACTACCCAATACACCCCATATCATACTATATTAGCTCAGAAAACATCATAGATCCTTCTCCCCCATTTTGTCAACATCAGAAGGAGGCTGAAGGAAAGTGAGATCGGATGGTGGGGCAAAGAGCACCATGGCAGTGGAAGGGTCTACTGGCTCCAGCTCAAAGTGTGGAGATGATGGCTGAGGAACAGAGGCTGAGGGTGGTAGTAAAGGTGACCGATCATTAGTGATATCAACATTAGAATCTAGATCGGTGATGAGAACATGTGTCTGTGTATGAGGAGGTGAAGTCAAGGCAGGAGTAGTCTCAGGTGGCACCTCAGAAGACGTAGTCGGAAAATGAGTGCGTAAGAAGATCTCCATATCAGTGATTCTTCTGGACATATCATCTTGAGTCTTGAACATCAAGTCAAAGTTGGTATTAGCCTTTTCCACCAACTTTAGGACTTGTAACTCCATCGTGTTTACCAACTTCTCATACTCAGTCATCAATTCCTTTTTCAAACTAGACACAGCTTGATTGATCACTTCAGTCAGATGAGTGGAAAATGATGCATTCGGGAAAGATGGAGGTGGAATTGAACCTTGAGCAGAAGATTGAGCCTCATCACCTCTCGAAGGAGTGGCTTCTCTGTGAGATGTAGCCTTGGTTTGACTCACTGGAAGATTGATACTCATATGTGTCAATTGAGTCTTGCCAAACCTTGGAATGGTTACCCTCCCAGTTCCTTCCAAATACCACACTTTGTTTTTCTTGAGAATGGGAGACACAATTTGTGGGTATGGTATGGTAGCGGATTTTGATGAAGAAAATCAAAATCTTCTCATATCACTAAAAATAATCTCCCCCATATTTCTTTATTGACCGGCTAGGAAGGAGGCTAGCAGATAGTAATCTTTTTGAGCAAAATGGGTATAATTTTTGGATTTATTAACAATGCTATGAGAGTAAATATAGTGAAGGGTACGATTAGATTCAGGCATGTCAATAGGCTTAAAGTTGAGAGGGCCTATTGGGTCATTTGGTCTCAAAAGCCGAAAGGCTTTATTGGCTGACAGAGTGGGTGGATCAGAAGGAGGTGCGACATACCCAAGTAAATCATTAATGATACTAGCAGATATCATAATGAATTGATCTCTAACAGAGGTAGATGCTGCTTCCTTAATGAATTCTCCAGTCCTAGATTTTATGTTGTGGGATTTCATGTTGCAATAAAAAGTTTTAACAACAGAAGGTGAATAAGGAATATGAACATTCAGCCAGGGAGCATAAAATCCAAGAAAAGGATGAAAATCCAAACCACAGCTCTTCAGTAGATAATCTAAGTCGACATATACTATGGGACAAAACTGTCTATGTGTAAACTCAAAATCATATACCCTCTGGTTAAATGCCTTCAGTTCCTTAACATTGAGGTCTTCAGGAGGATTTGTGACTTGTTCTTCCTCTGGAGCCTGTGATATGGAAGGAACCCCTGAAGTAGCCACATTGGACTAGCCAACTTGATTTGAACTTGAGGCGCCAGCTTGTGAGGCAATTTTACCAACCAATACATCGAGCTTTGATTTATCCATTACTTCCCAGAGTTACCGATTGAAGGAGTCATCGGAGGAAGAAGATTGTTGTGGTTGCTCTGTTTCCTTCTTCTTTCCTCTTCCTTTGACTTCTTTGGATTGAGATCGAGTCATAATAGGTTCTTTGAAAACCACTCCCTTTGGTTTCTTTTGTGGAGGTTGATCCTTCTTAGCCATTTGAGGCTTAGAATGAGGTTTCTTGGCTCGGGTTCTCTTTTTGGTTTTGGGTTTAGGAGGAGGTGTAGGAGTGAAGACAGAGAAAGAGTAGGAGATGAAGATGAGGCCACCAGAGTTTCTGAGACACTAGTGGCTCAATGATTGGGTGAAGGTGAATAGAAAACAATAGGAATCTTAGTTCTAGCTATTGAAGATCAAAACGAAATTAATAGGAATCACAGATTTGCTGAGGATTGAGTGAGAAAGTTTCAGAAATTTAAGGCATTAAATGAGAAACTTTGAGGACAAATCTCACTTTATAAAGAAGATTGAAGAGTTGTAACGGTGATTTGAAGCAAAATGAGACGTTTAATCGATGGGTAATAGTCGGAGGTGAAGGGAGACGACCTTCGAGTGACACAACGCTTCGAGTGAGAGGAGGAGCTATCGCGTAACTGGTATAAGTTCCAATGCTCGAGTGACAACCCTAGTGCTCGAGTGTTTTTCTTACTATGCTCGAGTGTGCTCATATTGTGAATGAGTGATATTCAGAAAAATTTATTAAAACATGAAAAAGCGTACCTGATTTAAATATAACTTGTTATATTTTTGATCTTTGTACTCAAATCCTCCGAAATCATTGAGTAACCATGCTTTGAATGAGCATTTGCATAAATTTCTTCCTTCTGCTCTAGTTTTCTTGCTTCACTTCAGGTAAATTCATTCCATGCTCGAATGAAGATCTTTCCTCACTTGAGTGAGACCTGTCACTCTTAGTATGCTTGAGTGAGTTTCAAGAGTTCTTACATACTCTGTTAATCCCTGTTTTTCATAGCCTGGGAAGAGTATCTGCTATAGTTCTGGACTCGAGCATTGTTGACTGACTCGAGTGAGAATGGGCTTATCACTCGAGTGACACTTCTAGTACTCGAGTGACATACCTGCAAAAACAATTTCTACATACTCCGATGCCAAAGACAGTATGGTTAACATCAAAAACTCATAATAATTAACAAATAAAACTTACAACTCATTGGGATTAACCATTCCCAATTCTCTTTGAATATATAAGAATTGTTCTTTGGCTATTGGCTTTGTGAATATGTCTGTGAGTTGAAGATGTGTTAGTATGAATTCTACTTTGTCATCCTTCTTTTGGACATGATCTCAAATGAAATGATGTCAGATATCTATGTGTTTAGTCCTTGAATGTTGTACAGGATTCTTGGCCAAGCTAATGGTGCTAGTGTTGTCACAATAAATTGGAATCTCCTTTAAGTATATCCCCAAATCCTGAAGTTGTTGCTTCAACCATAGTACTTGAGAACAACTTGCTACAACTATATATTCAGCTTCAGTAGAAGATAATGACACTGTGTTCTACTTCTTGCTGAACCATGATACCAGAGACCCTTTAAGGAATTGACATTGACCACTAGTACTTTTCCTGTAGTTTTATATCCTCCATAATTTGAATCTGAATAGGTCATCAAATATTCATTTCCTCTTTTTGGATACCATAATCCAAGTTTTGAAGTGTCTCCTAGGTATTTTAAGATTCTTTTCACTGTCTCTGCTGTGATACCTTAGGAGCAGATTGATACCTTGCACATATTCCAACGCTAAACTGAATATCAGGCCTGCTTGCTATAAGATAGAGTAATGAACCAACCATTCCTCTATATTTAGTGATGTTGTAACTAGGACCTTTTACATCAGCATCCAACAACGTTGTAGAACTCATTGGAGTATCAGCTCCATTAGCATTGTCCAATTCATACTTCTTCAACAACTCCTTCAAATATTTTGTTTGAGATACAAATATCCCATTCTTCTTTTGCTTAATTTAAAGTCCAAGAAATAAATTTAATTCTACCATCATGGACATCTCAAATTCTCCCTGCATAATCTTGGAAAATTCTTCACACATAGATTCATTAGTAGCATCGAAAATAATATCATCAACATAAATTTGAATAATTAGGATGTCGTCTTTGTTATGTTTGATGAAAAGAGTTGTATCCACTTTTCCTTTGACAAAATTTTGATCAAGAAGAAACTTGCTTAGTTTTTCATACCAAGCTTTAGGCACTTGTTTCAAACCATTTAAAGCTTTCTTAAGTTTGAAAACATGATCAGGCTTTGTTTCATCTTCAAAACCAGGAGGTTGTTCTACATATACTTCCTCCATAATATAACCATTCAGAAAAGCACTTTTCACATCCATTTGATAAAGTTTAAAACCTTTAATGCAAGAAAAGGCTAAGAGTACTCGTATTGCTTCCAATCTTGCCATTGGAGCATATGTTTCCTCATAATCAATAACTTCTTCTTGATTGCTGATTCATCAAGTTTGTTTTTGAAAACCCATTTGGTCCCTATAACCGAGTGATCTTTAGGTTGAGGAACCAAATCCCAAACTTGATTTCTTTGAAATTGATTTAATTCTTCTTGCATAACAATCACCCAATCATTGTCAGATAAAGCTTTTTCCATATTAGAAGGTTCAATTTCAGAAATAAAAGCAGAAAAAGTTACCTTATTGAGAATTATATTTCTGGTTTTGAGCATGATCATTGACATCTTCTATATTTTGAAAATCATTTGTTTCAAAATCATTCTATTTTGAAATAGTTTTGTTTTTCTTTATCAAATCCATTTCTTCTTCATCAACATGTTTTCTCTGAGAGTCAAGTTCATCAAACACAACATGAATAGATTATTCAACTGTACATGTTCTTTTATTAAAAACTCTATATGCTTTACTTCTATTAGAATATCCTAGAAATAAACCTTCATCAGACTTTGAATCAAATTTACCGAAGTTTTCTTTACCGTTGTTGTGAATGAAACACTTGCATCCAAAGATGTGTAGATGAGCAAGATTTGGCTTTCTTCCTTTGTAGAGTTCATATGGTGTCTTTCCAAGTGACTTGCGAATATATGCTTGATTTGAAATGTAGTATGCGGTACTCATTGCATCTGCCCAGAACACTTGTGACATTTCTTTTTCATTAAGTATTGCTCTTGCCAGTTCTGTGAGGACTCTGTTCTTTCTTTCTACTACTCCATTTTACTGGGGTGTTCTAGGTGCAGAGAAGTTGTGATCTATTCTTTCGTTGTTGCAGTAGTCTTCAAAGAGTTGATTATCAAATTCTCCTCCATGGTCTGTCCTAATAGAAACAATAGAAATACCTTTATCATTTTGGACCTTCTTAGCAAACGTAATAAATTCGACAAATGTTTCATCTTTTGAAGCAATAAATATAGTCCATGTAAATCTTGTAAAATCATCGACGATTACTAAAGTATATAGATTTCCTCCAAAACTTTTTACTCTTGCTGGACCTACTAAATCCATATGAAGTAATTGTAAAGGTTTGGAAGTAGAAATCTTATACTTTGTTTTGAATGACAATTTAGTTTGTTTACCTTTTTGACAAGCTTCACAAATCATGTTATCTTTGAATTTCAGTTTAGGAAAACCAATAACTAAATCTTTTCTAATCAGTTTGTCAAGTTGATTCATATTAACATGAGCCAGACGCTTATGCCATAACCAACTTTCCTCTGATCTGCTAAGAAAACAATTTTCCGAAGAATTTGAATTTAAATCAATAGTATAACAATTACCATCCCTTTGAGCTCTGATCTTTGCCTTGATGGAATCTTTATTAAGTGGCAGATCTTTCTTGTTTACTATCAAGCATTCTTTTGAATCAAAGATCACCCAGTTATCTCTGTCAGTGCTTTGACTTACACTCAAGAGGTTGTGGCATAATCCTTTAATGTAATATACATCATTGATTTGAACACCATCGGATTTTCCCACTTCACCAATTCCAGCAATATGTCCAGATTGATTACCTACAAATGTTACCTTACCTAATTCTCTGGCTTCTAGCATGGTGAACTTATTTTTGTCACCAGTCATGTGTCTCGAGTATCCACTATCAATATACCACTTGTTTGCTTGTGATGCTTTGAGACATACATAGAGTAAGGTGATCAAGTTTTAGGTACTCAACTTTCTTGGGTCCTTTGTGGTTAGTATGTAATACTTTTGGTACATGTGTCCCTTTTGGAACCCATTTATACGTGCCAATGACTTGTCCTTTTCTAAAATAACATGATGAAGTGTAATGTCCTTTCCTATTAGAATAGCTACATAATGCGAACGGATTTGATGTATGCACAGAGTTCTTGAAATATTTGAGATAAGTTCTACTACTATTTTTCTTATTTCCTCTATTTTTATCATGATCAGACTTATATCCAATTCCATATTTATCAAAGGAAACTTTCTGAGAATTTAGAATAACTTTAAGAGTTTCACTTCCTTTAGTAAATTTTTTCACAGTTTTTGTTAAATCTCTTATTTTCTTATCTTTTTCTTTAAATACTTCACATGATGATATGACAGTATTTTCTAATTCCTTTACTTTCTTCTTGTAACTAACCATTTCTTTAGCTACCTTGATGAATTCAGTATGCAATGCATTATATTCAGATAATAACTCGTCATAAGTAGGTTCAGAATCACTTACCTCAGAATCTGATTCTTCTTATTTGGCTACCAAGCATGGATTTGCTACTTCGTCATCGTCGCTTTCTTCATCCGACGAGCTATCACCCCAGATAGATGATATGTATGCTTTCTTCTTCTACTTCTTTTTGTCTCTGTTTCTGAAGCATTCGGATATGATGTGTCTAGGCTTTCCACATTCATAGCATACTATCTGTTTCTCCTTGTTTTCTTTCTTACTTAGTCCACCTTGATAATTTTTGAAGTTCTTTTGGCCTCTTCTATAGAACTTCTTGAATTTTCTCACGATCATTCCCATATCATCATCAGGAACATCTTCATTTTCAGAAGATTCTTCTTCCTTGATAGCTTTAAGTGCAACTCCTCATTTATTTTTATCATCAAACTCTTCTAGTTCCTTCTTGAATTTTAGCTTCCCGTCATACTCAAAAAGGCTACCAAAGAGAGTAGCTACGGATCTCATTGACTCTCCTTTAGCTTCTTCGATAGCTGTCACCTTCGCTTCCCATTCTTTCATAAGAATATTAAGAATCTTTCTTACCTGGGAATTTTGGTCAAATTATTTTCCAAGTACAGATAATTGATTAACAAGATGAGTGTACCTGAGTTCAAATTCTAATATTCCTTCTCCAGGTTTCATACAAAATAGATCATACACAGTAATTAAAGTATTAACTCTATTTTCTTTGATTTCGGATGTTCCTTCGTGAGCGATTTCAAGAGCATCTCACATATCTTTAGCTGTTGGTAGAGTGTAGATTCAGAAATATTCCGTTTGACTGAGAGCACTCTGTATCATTAAAATAGCTTTACTATTTAACGTTACTAACCTCTTGTCATCTTCATCAAACTCCTCTGGGCTCTTTTTAATGACTCTATCTTTGATTTTCTTCATTGGAACGTAGTCACTATCTTGTATCACATTCCATAAACCGTATTCAATAGCCATCACGAACACTCTGAACTTAGCTTTCCAGAACAAAAAATGTTCTCCAGCAAAACCAGGAGGTCTAGTGATTGAAGCTCCATCTGGAAGAATGTTTTCACCCATTGTTGCCATTTATCGGATCCTTCTCAAGCTGTTAGGCTCTTTGGGGAAGACCTTGCTTTGATACTAAATAAAAGAGGCAAGCTTCACCCAAGAGGGTAGTGAATTGGCTAGAGGCAATTCTATAATTTGAGGGTGAATTTGACAAAACCAAGGTCAAAAATGGATTCCTTGGGCAAAATTGTGTAGGATTAGCCTGGGTCATAATTTTTGGTAAGGTACAGTTAGACCGGGTACAAAGGGGTTTAGACTGGGTCCCAAGGGCATTTTAGTCATCCTATGTTTTTAAGCAAAGATAACAAACAAAATGAGTTTAGAATAATATATGAATGAGTAATAATTCATTTATTGTAAATTTGAAATTTTAGGACTTGGCAATAGCCTGAGCTGAACTTAGGATATTTTACAAACAGTGGATCAGGGAGGAGCAATTAAGGTAATGAACTTACCTCGCCTACACGTATTTCATATTTGTGCTTGTTTATTAATGCATATGATTGCTTTGCTTGATTATGTAAAACATATATAAATGATTGAAGCTCTGTTTCTATTTATGCTATGGTCATGAGTATGTTGTTTGAAACGTTGATCACACAGATATGTCATTGTGTTAGCATGAGTTTATGTAAGGCAAGCATGTCATGCATTAATCACTTATCTTACATGCATATTGGTATTGTTTGCTATTAAGATTGTCTCAAATCTCACGATCCCCCAACCAACAATTTAGACAGGTGATCACTAGAGGCGTGCTAAGAACATAGAAGAGGATTGCATGCAAAGGAATGCAGTGGTGGAGCGAAAACAGAGAGGTGTCTATTGCTTCCTTATTAGACTTGGATACTTTGGCAGTCCTGCATTGCTACACTGCCTGTATATTCATATTTGGTACAAAATCTTAGGAGAATTTTTGTAATAAAATCATGTATCTATTATCAATATATTTATACTATTCCTTTGTGCCTATTGAACTGTGCATTGGTACTCTAGTTAATTTCAATGCTAAAGGGCATGTAAGAAGGGGTCTTACGCAAAACCTATTTATTCCTTATATTAAATTACTCTACTATGATATAAATTTGGATAAAAAAATAATCATATGACACATCATACTCCGTCTGCTTCAGAGTACCAGATAATAATTTATAAAGATATGCATATTTTATATGAGCTGCAAATATTTATCTCAAAATTTATTTCCTTTTTTGATTTCCATCGCTAAATAATTCACCAAACTTATAACCTAGTGCATAATCTAAATTGATGTATCTTTTTTATAAACAAATCATGTTACTTATGATATAATAAACTAATTTATTTACCTTAATCTATAAAAAATGTTTGAGTAAGTGTGTAATTTATAAGTGTACATAATTTATATCTATAATTTATTATTTATTTCTCTATCATAATATTTTATTTGGTTATGTCTTATTTAGTTTGATCCTAAATGACTTTGTAAAAGATTCCTGTAATTATACCTTTTACTTATTATCATATGAATACTTTTACGGTTAGCCTTAGGTTGTTGGTGATTCGAAGGGGGAAAAATTGAATAGGAATAAAGATACAACGCTGTTACACACAAACATCACAGCGTTCATGGTAAAATAACTTGTACCGAACATCTCTGGGTAATTTTAGAAATCAATTGATATTTGCCAACACTAATGATATTTGTGTTTTGCGTAGTCTCTAAACTTGAATTATTATGCACTTACAAAAAAGATTTCAAACAATACGCCTTCAATATTAAATTTTTAATGCTATTAATTTGTTATAAAATGTACCTACTAGAATATATTTCGAATTAAGATTTAAAAAAACAAAGAATTAGTAAACATATTCTTCTTTCTTTCTCTTTCTTCTTCCATTGGTATTGGTCACATTGCAAAATTCTATGACTTTGTGTGTGCAACTCAAATTCGTGCACACACTAAATGACACAAGGTATGAGACAAAAAACGCACATAAGTATTACGGCTGTCAATAGGATATTAACCACATAACTAATACTGGATCATGATAAGTAAACTTGCAGATGGTCACGATTGAAATCAACTTGAGCCTACTACTCTCTGCAATCTAACAGATATTAGGGAGTTTCAAACTATAAAAAGATATTTCTTCGTATATAGGAGCGAAATTTCAAAGAAAAAATTTGATAAGATCACGACAGTTACTCCCATCATGCCATATTCATATTGTACACTCTTAGAACCATGTCAGATGTTCAAACCAAAAGTTACCAAAAGATGCGCCACCGATTTATCGATCAAAACAAACAAAATGATCATTTATAGTTACATCTCATTAAGTCCAGGCTAAAGATAACGCTACTCAGATCTCATCAGTATATATGGGAGTCAGCCTTGCTTCAATATCCTTCAGCTTTTCATAGCGGCTGAATAGTGAGTCTGGTAGTATCAGAATATGATCTCATCGTTGGAACACCTATGACCGATGTCACACCCTTATCTTATTTTTGCCATTTTCAGAGTGCTTGCATGTAGTTTGGTGAGCAGCCTAGAAATAGCATAAATATACTGATATATTAACACATGGTACTTGATTACATCACAGGTTTCCTGTGGGGTTTGATGATATTCACAAATGTATACAAAATGGCTAAAATAAGACTACATATATAACCACTATCTTTGCCTCAGGAGCCGCAACATCATTTCTCCATACCTACCAACTTGCCTTTGGATCGGCTGGTTCCCGCTGGCACATTATCATTTTTTAAAAAATAATGAGATTCCGAGGAATCCCAGTAGTAACATATAACCAAACATATAAAATGCAATAATTAAATATGCAATGAACCATATAATGTAAAATGAAAATTCATAACAATTTGTATGTGTACAAAAAGCTCAAGGCCAAATCGTTGTTTGGATCCCCTACGTATACCTCAGCTGGACCCCTAACCACAGTTAGGTAATGTACCCCAAGCATACCTCAGCTGGGTACCTAACCACAGCTAGGTAATGTACCTTAGGCATCGTGTTCATATCACAGAATACAGTAACATATCAATAATCACATAGTGTATGAGATATTATAGTTACTTCCTTAACTCTTTTCGCCTCAAAACTGGTGCCCATAATGTGTGCCAACGATTGGCTTACAACTTGGTCCTAAAATGTCAAATGTACCAAAATTAGGTTAAAACCCATTCATGTACTATTTTAGGAACTTCCAATATATTCTTGCTGGCTACAAGAGTCTATTGTAGAAATTTACCAAAATGCCCCTAGGGACCCTGCCCCGTCGTACTCAATTCGACCGTACCTTTCTCAAAATTTTTACTTAGGCTATTCTGACATATTTTCACCCAAATAATCTATTTCCTAATTTGAAATTTCCAAATTCAGTGCCAATAGACCAAATGCCCTTGACAGCCTCTATTTCAAGGTTTTAGGGGCGTTTTAGTAAATTTGCTTTTTTAGGCTTTTTCTAAAAAGTGATCAACTGTAACCCCACCTAATTTTCCCTCATAAAGTCAATGGAATCATCAAATCATCAAAATCCAGCCCTAACCCCTTGAACTAGCCTTGGCTGAAATTTAGGATTCTCTAGAGAAATTTGGGGTTTTCCAATTTAATGATTCAGAGTTTTCACGATCTCTAGGAGCCAACACGTCAGGTCCACTACCTCTACCGGTATCCACACGAATGCTCTCTAACTGAGACTGCGTATTGTCACATCCCCTTTCCGGCCCCAGCCCACACATGGGTGCTGGCGTAACCCCTCTCGGGGAAGGATGGACTCACAAGAGTTCCTCGCTCCCCAAGCGAGATTTTCCGCCTCCGCAGGGATCGAAGCCACTACCTGGGGGTAAGTAGCGCCTCATGACAATCCCCACTACCATTGAGCTAGTAGCTCAATGGTAGTGGGGATTGTCATGAGGCGCTACTTACCCCCAGGTAGTGGCTTCGATCCCTGCGGAGGCGGAAAATCTCGCTTGGGGAGCGAGGAACTCTTGTGAGTCCACCTCTTACGGGGTCCATGTGTGGCCTGGCTGGAAGTGGGGTGTGACACGTGCTAGCGCCTCTAATTTCTCCTAGGGTTTCACTTACGGCTCTCAATTCTCATGTGCGTATGAATATATTTGTTTTATCAAGTTTATAACCTATGAGGGATATTTTCAAATTTCAAAATTAATCATCTTTAATTTCGAAATTAATTAACAATTAATTATCTTGATGAGCTAATTAAATAAATTCAGTTTAAATTAAATCTGTCCAACAGTTTTAATTTAACCTATTTATTTAATCCAAATAAAGAGCCATTAGATTTAATTTATCTTCATAAATCAAATATGAGATACTATATCTCTATCATGTTAATTATTAAATTTAATATATCTTAATAAATTAAATTTAAAACTAACACAATATAATAATATCATATAATATATATACATATATATATAAGATATATATTTCGAAAAAAAAAATATATATCTATATAATATTATTAAATATAATAATATCATATAATATATATATATACACATATATATATAAGATATATATTTCAAAAATATATATATCTATATAATATTATTAATGAATTTTATATTATATATATATATATATATAATTCTTCCGCCCTAAATTAAACATTATCTCGTGTTGGGCCATTCTTGTGTGTAACCCTGTAGGCCCATATGAAGTTGGCAGTGGCCTAATAACTATACTAACCCAAAAGTCGCAAGCGGCCTCTAGCATGACATTACGACTACCCAATTCATATGAGGATCGTTATCACGATGCAACCTATCATACAACCATGTCACGTCCCTTTTGTCACACGATATATTGATCAAGGATAAGGCATGGATAATGTCATCCTCTTGTTCCTAACCATTACTTTCTCAATTCCTGAGTAGCCTGATAACAGAGACAGAAACTCCTTTCATCATAGTATGGCCATACATTTCTCAGACTCACTTATCGAGGGGCCCAGTAATATCTCTCTACTAATGTGAGGGACAAATTCCATCTTGATCATTCATATTCCTCTACATGAAAAACCACCAAGCCCGATCGTAGCCTTTATCATCACCCGGTCAAAAGTGACTTTTGACTAGTTCAAAGCTTAGCAACTCTCATATAGGAATCCATGATGACCTCAGGTCTAAGGGCATTGTGATGTGGTTATACATGAGAAAAGCTTATGACTTGATCCCTGTAGCTTTCTCATAGTGGGTCGGTCCAGCACCTTGTACTCTTACAAGTGCCTAAGACTTTAATTCGTATCTCCATATCTTATCAAACTCATACTGATCTTGTTTCATCTCTGCTCCCACATAGATGACCGACTAGGGACATTTTAGGACAATCTTTATGAATTATCCAAGGATACAATTATCATAGTTAACATGCAAATAATATGATAACAGAATAGAGAAATTTCATTAAAATAATAATGTTCAAAGTACAATGATTGGCTGTTAGGGCACAATTTCCAACAATAAGATCAAATTTCAATACCTCTTAAAGCACCTTGTAGTCAATGTAGTGCATTTTGCACACATTCCTTCTTGCAAAATGACTCAGGTACTTCTATGATTCCTCGAGATTTTTCACATTAAATCCCTTTGGAGGAAATGTGATTTCTTCATCCTTCTCCTCAGTTTACTTTGAAGTTTGCCCTTTCTTTGTCTCCTTAGATTAGAAAGCTTCCTCAAGCATGCCTACCATGACTTTGGTAAGCTTCTCATCAATTTTGGACTTCTTTGAAGGCTTAGGAGAAAAGGTAGGTGTGTCTAAAGAATCAAAGGAGGGAGGAGATGGCTCTTTTGTTGTTTTACCTCTTCCTGGAGGTGAACTCTTCTTGGATTGAGCTCTTGTGGCAATGGGCTCCTTGATCACAACCCCTTTCACCTTAGGTTTGGTTTACGGTTTGGCTTTAGCTTTGGGTTTAGGAGACAATTTCCTCTTCTTGGTAGGAGGAGAGGAAAGTGAATCAGAAGGTTGATAAGGCTCCGAAGACTCAGAAGGAGTACTAAGGTTGGGAGATTTTGTCCTTACCATTATGATTTTAGAAAGTGAGAAGTTTCAGGAAAAACAGGGATAAATGTTGCAAGTTTTGGACAGTGATTTAGAGATATATGAGATGTTTTTGAAGCTATGAATCACTGGGTTTTGACGGTAAAAGGAAGAGAAAGATTCCTTGAAAAAATTTTGTGAGAGCACAAAAGAATCACTCAAGGAGATTTGTGAGAAATGACCAAGTTTTGAGTAGAAGTAACCTAGAACCCAATATCACTCGAGAGCTTACTCTAGTGATCATCATCATCATCACTCGGGTAGCTACTCGAGTGATCATATAAAAAAATTTAAAATACAGCAATTTTGAACGCGTACTTGGCATGAATAATATTGTAATTATCCATGTATATTCCCTCGATTATTGGATGACTCTTTAGAACAGATTTGTACTGAAAATCAGATGATTTAAAATTTGCACCCAGGTTCACTCGAGGCCTTACTCGAGTAACATTAAACATCACTCGAGGCCTCCCTCGAGTAAGTTGTCTCTTCACCTTCTAACTATTTATTTTCAACGTTTGTGTCGTTTTATTTGAAATTAATACTTCACTGGCACATTTGCAAGTTCTTTACTCGAGTGGCTATTCGAGTAATGCATCCATTACTTCAAGTTGTCACTCCAGTGATGCATCTATTACTTGAAGTTGACACTCCAGTAATGTTGTCCTCTGTTAACCTCTGCTATTCATACCCCAAAATAGAATATTATGATTCTGCAAAACAAATTGCTAGAAACTTCGATGCTTAAGTTAGTAATCATCAAAACATCAATAAATAATATCATCTAACATTTTGTAAACACTAAATAACTTACAACTCATTGGGATTTACCATTCCCAATTCTCGTCTAATGTATAAAAATTGATCTTCAGCAAGGGGTTTTGTGAAGATATCTGCTAGTTGAAGATGAGTTTGAATGAATATGACTTTAACATCTTTCTTTTGGACATGATCTCTGATGAAGTGATGTCTAACATCAATATGCTTGGTTCTGGAATATTGAACAGGATTCTTTGCCAAGCTTATCATGCTAGTGTTGTCACAGTATATTGGTGTTTCTTTTAGATAAATACCAAGATCCTGGAGTTGTTGCTTTAGCCATATTACTTGTACACAACAACTTGATACCACAACATACTCAGCTTCCGTTGACGAAAGGGACACTGTAGTTTGTTTCTTGCTAAACCAAGATACAAGTAAACCTCCAAGAAACTGACCTTTTCCACTTGTACTCTTTCTGTCCGTCTTGTATCCTTCATGATTAGAGTCTGAGTATGCAACTAGGTATTCAGTTCTTCCTTTGGGATACCAAAGACCCAATTCTGGCGTGTCAGCAAGATATCGGAAGATTCATTTAACGGTTTCAGCATGTGACTCTTTTGGTGTTGATTGATATCTTGCACACATACCCACACTGAATTGAATGTCAGGCCTGCTTGCAGTGAGATAGAGTAATGATCCAATCATTCCTCTATATTTTGTGATGTTGTAATCTTTTCCCTTGACATCCCCATCAAGAAATGTGGTTGAGCTAATGGGTGTGTCCGTTCCATTTACTTCATCCAATCCATACTTCTTCAATAGCTCTTTCAAATATTTTGTTTGAGATATGAAGATTCCATTCTTTCTTTGTTTGATTTGCAACCCGAGAAAGAAATTTAATTCTCCCATCATTGACATCTCAAACTCCCCCTGCACTATCTCAGAAAATTCTTTGCACATAGTTTCATTAGTAGCACCGAAAACTATATCATCAACGTATATTTCCACAATTAATATATCATCATGTTTTCATTTTGTAAAAATTGTTGTATCGACTTTTCCCCGTACAAATCCTTGATCAATAAGAAATTTATTGAGCCTTTTGTACCATGCTCTAAGAGCTTATTTTAAATCATATAAAGCCTTTTTGAGTTTGAAAACATGGTCAGGTTGGGTTACATCTTCAAAACCTGGAGGTTGCTCTAAATATACTTCTTCTATGATGTAGCCATTTAGAAATTCACTCTTTAAATCCATTTGATAGAGTTTGAATCCTTTGATGCATGCAAATGCTAAGAGTACTCGTATAGCTTCCAATCTAGCTACTGGAGCATACGTTTCCTCATAATCAATTCCTTCTTCCTGATTATAGCCTTTGGCCACCAATCTTGCCTTATGTCTAACAATTATTGCGGATTCATCATGTTTGTTCTTGAATACCCATTTAGTGCCAATTATCGGATGATCCTTAGGTCGGGGTACCAAATCCCAAACTTGATTTCTTTCAAATTGATTTAGTTCTTCTTGCATTGCTATAACCCAATCATTGTCTGATAAGGCTTCGTCAATGTTAAAAGGTTCAATCTCAGAGATGAATGCAGAAAAACTTACTTCATTGAAAATTCTATTTCAAGTTTTGACTCCTTCATTCACATCTCCTATGACTTGATCTAGGGGATGACTCCTATTGTATTTCCAGGCTTTAGTTTGACCTAGTGACTGATCTTTTTCCTTGGTTTGATCAACTTCTGGAATAATAGATTTAGAAATAGATTGACCATTTTCTTGATTTAAAACAACTTCCTGTCATCATCAATGGTTTTGCCACAGGATTCAAATTCGTCAAATATAATGTGAATTGATTCTTCAATAACACATGTTCGTTTATTGAAAATTCTATATGCTTTACTTCGGTTAGAATATCCTAGGAAAATTCCTTCATCTATTTTCGAATCAAATTTTCCTAAGTTATCTTTACCATTATTATGAATGAAACACTTACAACCGAAGATGTGTAAATGAGCAAGATTTGGCTTCCTTCCTTTGTATAGCTCGTATGGTGTCTTTCCAAGTTTTGTTCTAATGTAGGCTCTATTTGAAATATAGCATGCTGTGCTCATGGCATCGGCCTAGGAAACTTGAGACACGTTTTTTTCATTTAGCACTGCTCTAGCCATTTCAGTAAGCACTCTATTCTTATGTTCCACGACTCCGTTTTGTTGAGGTGTCCTTGGAGCAAAGAAATTGTGATCAATGCCATTAGAATCACAATATTTTTCAAAGGCTTGATTTTCAAATTCTCCACCGTGATCTATCCTGATACCTGCAATGGACATACCTTTCTCATTTTGCACTTTCTTGGCAAAAACAATGAATTCTGCAAAGGTTTCATCCTTTGATGACAGAAAAATAGTCCATGTAAATCTAGAGAAATCATCAACAATGACCAATAAATATAAGTTGCCACTAAGGCTTTTAACTCTCGCTGGACCAACTAAATCCATATGTATCAATTGAAGTGGTCGATTTGTTGTAATCTCATTTTTTGATTTGAAAGATGATTTAGTTTGTTTACCCTTTGGACATGTATCACAAATCAAGTCGTTTTTAAAACTTACTTTAAGTAAACCAAGAACTAAATCCTTTTTGAGTAGTTTGCCTAGTTGGTGCATGTTGACATGAGCTAGTCTCTTATGCCATAACCAACTTTCATCGGCATTGCTCAGAAAACAATTTTCAGAATCATTTCTATTTATATCAATTGTATAGCAATTACCTTCCATTTTTGCTCTGAGCTTTGCCTTGATATTTTTCTTATCAAGTTGTAAGTCTTTCTTGTTGACAATCAGACATTCCTCTGAATCAAATATTACCAAGTTGTCTTTATCTGCACTTTGACTTACACTCAGCAAATTATGACACAAGCCTTTAACGTAATATACATCTTTGACTTGTATTCCTTTGTCGTTTTTTATTTCACCAATTCCTGCTATCTTTCCGGATCGATTTCCTCCAAAATTTACCTTTCCACCTTCCTTAGGTTGCAATGTGGTAAAAATTTCGAAATCTCCGGTCATATGTCTAGAGCATCCACTGTCTATGTACCACTTGTTGTTTTTGAATGATTTGAGACATATCTGCAATCAAATACGATTAAGTCTTAGGTACCCACTTCTTTTTGGGTCCTTTTGGGTTAGTACAAGAAATTTTTAAAATATATGAACCTTTAGGTACCCATTTGTAAGTTCCTATCGTTCCTTTCTTCTTATGAATGCATGATAAAGCATAATGACCTTTTCTATTACAATAATTACAATGTGCAAAAGGATTTGATGTATGCATAGAATGTTGAAAATAATTCAAGTATGATTTACCTCCTGCTTTCTTTCTTCCTTTCCTTTTGTCTGATTTTGGATCATATCCAATTCTAGATCGATCATTCACAAATTGTTGAGCTTTTAAAATTACATTTAGCATTTCACTTCCTTTAGTGAATTTTTCAAGAGATTTAGTAAGATCAGTATTTTTCTTTTTCAAAGAAGTACGATTTTCACAATTCTTTTCAAAATTCTCTTTAAGTTCTACTTCAAGAGCTTTATTTTTCTTTTTGAAAACAACTAGTTCTTTGACTACTTTGATGAATTCAGAATGTAAATCATTATATTTAGAAAGTAGTTCATCATAGGTAGGATCATAATCAGTTACCTCTTCTTCTGTTTCCTCTTGAGCAACTAGACATATATTGGCTACTTCCTCTTCATCGCTTTCTTCGTCAGAAGAACTATCTCCCCATATGGCAGATACTAAGGCTTTCTTCTTGTTATAGAATTTACCTTTTCTCTTTTCTTTATTTTTCTGAATCAGCTGTTGACATTCTGATTTGAAATGTCCTGGCTTTCCACATTCATAGCAGATGATGTGTTCTTTATTGCTTGTTCCTCCTTTCTGAAAGTTTTTGAATCCTTGGCCTTTCTTGTAGAACTTTCTGAATGGTTTCATGATTAGGCCTATTTCATCATCATCAAGCTCTTCATCTTCATCTTGTTCTTCTTCTTTAGCTTTTAGTGCTAGAGCTCTTTTCTTCTTGTCACCAATATGATCTAGTTCTCATTTGAACTTTAATTTGCTTTCATATTCAAAAAGACTTCCAAATAGAGAAGCAACTGATCACATTGATTCACCTTTTGCTTCCTCAATTGCAGTACCCTTTGCTTCCCAGTCTTTAGAAAGAATATTTAAAATCTTTCGTACTTGAGTATGTTGATCATAGACCTTTTCAAGTGCTGCAAGTTGATTGACAAGGTAAGTATATATAAGTTTAAATTCAGCTATGGACTCACCTGATTTTATTCGAAGTAGGTCAAACTCAGTAACTAGAGTATTGATCCAATTTTCTTTTATTCCTGAAGTTCCTTCTTGAGCTATTTCCAAGGCTTCCCACATTTCTTTAGCTGTTAGAAGAGTACAGATCCTGAAGTACTCATTTTGACTCAAGGCACTTTGAATCATTAGAATTGCTTTGCTGTTGAGTGTAATGAGTTTCTTGTCATTCTCATCATATTCTGCTGGTGTCTTGGGAACTCTTTGTGAATCTACAATCTTTTAAGGTTTTTTGTTTCAACTTTTAAACACATCCCATAACCCATATTCAGTAGCCATTACGAAGACTTTGAACTTTGCTTTCCAGAATGAGAAGTGTTCGCCATTAAAACCCGGAGGTCTTGTGATACAAGCTCCGTCGGGAAGAATGCCTTCACCCATACTTGCCATTGGATCCTTCTTAGGCTGTTAAACCTTAACAAGAAGACCTACGCTCTGATACAAAATGTTAGTGCAAGCATTTCACTCAAGAGGGGGTGAATTGGGTGATACCAGAAATTTCGTTGCGTATAAGAAAATTGACAGAATATTTAAAGCAGTTAAAAGTAAGGAGAAATATCACTGAAGTGTACACCAGGAGTTATATTGGTTCGGCCACAACCACTTTGACCTACGTCCAGTCCTCAGAGCTTCTTTGAGAGTTTCACTATACTCTCCAAGATTCAGTGGGTTCTTGGCACCTCAGTACGCTGCAAGTTCCTTCACTTGGACACTCGCTCCCCCTTACATGTTGCAATCAAATCCCCAACTCAAGGTTCCACAACCTTCTCAATAACAAATATTGAGTTTGTAATGAAAAACTCTCTCACAGAGCAAATATATAATCACTGAAGTATAATGAATGAGTATAAGAGAACAAAGCACTAAGTGTATTTATCGATGTGTGTTCTTAGTTCTTGTGTCTTATTTTCTTTTCTTTGAATGCTCCATATATATAGATGATTTGTAGTAACCATTCGAAGCAATTCAAACATGTTTGTTAGAGTCGCACAATAACAGTTGATTGTTCTTTGAATTTGAAAACTATCCGTTTGCGATAGGTAGCGGTGGGTGAACGTTCGGACACTTTATTTGACTTTGCTCTTCTTGCATGATCTCTTTATCGTTTGTCTGCAAATATACTTAGGATACTAATGCAATGAAGGGTTAATCATATAGATAACAATTTAATAAAAATTCAATCAAAAAATAATTTCTGGACTACCTTACTCGAGTGGCTACTCAAGTGATCAAGTTTGTTGCTCAAGTGGTCCCTCGAGTAATCTTGTCTAAAATATGGCAGTGAGCATATTAATATTTTAAATCAGATATCACTCGGGTAAGACCTAGAGTGATATATTACAAACCTTGAAAATACTTAATTACTCGAGTGGCCATGTTTTTACCTTCATAGGTTACTCGGGTGATCACTGTGGTAATCTCTTTACTCGAGTGGCCTTCATGTTTCTTCACACCTTACTCAAGTGGTCCCTCGAGTGGCTTTCAAATAACCCGGCAGATTACTCGATTACACCCTCGAGTAATAGCATTAAATTCTTGGCTGAGAGTTTACTGTCTGGTTACTCGAATGACTACTCAAGTAGTACTTCAAATAACTCTGCAGATTACTCGGGTGGTCCCTCGAGTAATGCCATTTTCTCACTGGTTACTCGAGTGGGTACTCGAGTGATATGCTGCATTTCTTGGCCGAGAGTCACTGGGAGATTTTTGACCTAGTTACTCGAGTGGCTACCTGAGTTATGCCTGTGAAAATCTTGTTACTCGAGTGGCTACTCGAGTAATAGTCTATATAACTTTGCAGATTACTCGAGTAGTCCCTTAAGTAACTTCGTCCAAATTTTGGCAGTACCTCACTAGATGAAATTCTCTTTGCTTACTCGAGTGGCTACACGAGTAATGGCTTCTCTTACCCCGAGTGGCTACTCGAGTAAGCCTTCACAAATTTTGTTGATTACTTCTAGTGCTTACTCCAAGTGATGCTTTGCCACTTTGTTCAAATCCATTTATTTGTTATTAAATCCTTTCATATTATTGATCCAATCTTTGTTATCATCAAAATATATGGGATCTAACATAGGTAAGCCTTCACAAAATTTGTTGATTACTTCCAGTGCTTACTCTAAGTGATGCTTTGCCACTTTGTTCAAATCCATTTGTTTGTTATCAAATCCTTTCATATTATTGATCCAATCTTTGTTATCATCAAAACATATGGGATCTAACACACTCGAGCATTCACTTGGGCACTCGAGCGATGACACCTAGTCACTCGAGTCCCAACGAGTGGGGTGTAGGAAGTGACAACCCAAGGGCAACAAAGGCTCCAAGGCGACAAGTGCACTCAAGCACGTGCCCCAGCACTCGAGTGATTTCCTAATGCTCGCAAGTGCCCATACGCACTCTTGACCATTTGCTTACGAGTAATAACTTGAGACACACACCCATAGTGCTACATGCATATGCACTCGAGTGACATCCCAAGCACTCAAGTGATAACATATACCACTTGCAAATACACAAGTTCATTCGTGATTTATGCCTAAAGACTTAGCAAAAACACCGAGAATTTCATATTGCACTCAAGTGAGATCCTACCTCACTCGAGTGAGGCTTATCAGAAGCCAAATCGCAGCAACTGATATGGATTTCCAGATTTACCAAAACTAACTCCAATGGTTCCAGAACTTATACCAACACTCATTTCCATCTAAAAGTCCCTAAGGAACCAATTGGTAACCTTAAAACACCTAAATTTACATTCAATTAATACATTTTCAACTCTAGCTCTTAAGGTCACATAAAACCACAAACCACCAAACTTCCTCATTCAATTCCAAATTAAACCTAATGACATTATAACACATCCTAACACCATTTACTACACATTATCATTCAAAACTCATTCCATTATCTAATCCTCATGAAATCAAGGAAAAATTCCAAAATTTACAAAACTTAACCAAAAATCATCACAAATATACCAAAATGCATCAAATGTTTACCTCTTCACTTTGCTAGAATCAAAACCTTGATTCTCCAACTTTCAAATTTGTTCAAATACCAAAACACCTCTTCTCAAAATTCTAAAACCATAGCATGGAAGCTCTTAACACTATGAACAACTTTAATGAAGAGTATTTGAGCATTTGAGAACTAGAATATCATCAAAATCTTACCTTTATGTTTCCTCTTTCCTTCCTTGATCAACAAAAAATGGAGAAATGGAGAGAGAAAATGAGAGAATGATGAAGAAGATCAGATTTTCCCCTTCCCCATGCATGTCTATCTGAATAGGAAGAAAAGAGGAGAGAGAGAAATGAAGGTTGAATATTTGACCATCATCTATGGTCCAAAGCATGCCACTTGTCAAAATCTTAAATCTTATCACATGGGAACACATGAATTCAAAGTACATGATTCCACCATATTAATTACTCAATCTTAGCCATTGATTCTTAAATTACCAAGGAGTTTCCTCTTCAGTAACTGACCAATCGGTCAGTAATTTACCATTTTGCCCCTGATTATCACAATGCTTACTAAATCATCACTAAACATATCTTACGTCACAATTCACATCATATACTTCAAAAGTGTTTAATTAACATTAATTACTTCACTTTGAAGTTATTAGCCCTTAATTACAATTTAGGATATTAAAGTATGTGTCGTAGATTTCTAGGAAGTTGGCTATATGTGCATTAGGATCTTCTGTTGGTAAACCATCGAACTGATTTGCTTGCATCATCTGGATAATTGTAGGCTTGATTTCAAAGCTGTTAGCTGCTACTGTTGGTCTTCTGTTTCCAAAATTTGTCCCCATGACTATTGGTGTTGCATAGTCACGGAGTGTTTTGGTATCTATTGCTTCTCTCTCTGGAATTGCCAGCGGATTGAAGTAGACTGCTTTCCAACTCTTTGATTTCTTCAACAAGTTCTCTCTATCTCCGAATCAAAAGGCAATAGTTCAGTCTGCTTCGATCTGGTCATACACTAAGAAAAAGCCTAAAAAGAAACACAAGACACCAAGAAGAAAAACAAATGTAACATGAAAACCAAACTAGTATTAAAATTACTTGGTATTGATATTAATGACAATAATCCTTGGCAACGGTGCCAAAAACTTGTTATGAGTTTAGATGATCTATTAAATAGTACAAGTGTACACTGTCTTAATCAAGTAATACATAAGTGAGTAGGTATCGTTCCCACAAGGATTGATCACTAAGTACCAAAATGGGTATTTTTAATTCTATTTAGTCAATTGATTAGTTGGTGATTGAGAGTATAAAATAAAAGAAAAAAAATTAAATATGAGTGCAGATGATATGAAAGCAAATATGATAAAAAGCCCTAGGGATCAAATTTCACTTAACAAATTTTGGATTGAATCACTTATCTATTCTAGCCCAATTTACTCCATATGATTGATAGTCGAGTTTCCCTAATTTAATTACTAGCTTGTTTCAAGGTCAAGCAATTCTATAATTAATTGCTAATCCAATATATTCCTATATGAATTTAAGCAATTAATTATACATTAAGATTAATGGAAATAAGTAAGACTACACAACTCATGAATATATTCCTATTTCATATGCAAATCATGATTTTAATTATAGGATCTGCACACATGCATCTCCTTCCGATCTCAACATGCATATTGAAATCATTCAAAAGATGGCCAATTAAATGAAAGCATTAAGAAAAATAATTAAAACTCAATCATGAAGGGGAAATTTAAACTAGATTTAATAATTTAAGATTCAATTCATCATTAGTAAGCTACGTCATCACCCTAGGAAAATGAAATTTAGATCATGATGAAATTAGAAACAAAATAAAAAAAAATAAACATTACATAAAACAAGAATGAAATCCTCATAAATACTGCATAAAACTTGAATATTAAATTCTCAAACATAAATATTCAACCAAAAGATACATGAAAAATGGAGAAATCTAGCTGTCCATTTAGGAGGTAAAACCTTCCATGTAGGCGTATGCAAAAAGTAATACAATACTAAGCCTTCCATGTAAGAGGCATGCAGAAAGTAATACAATGCATGAAATTAAATATAAAAAATAACATAATTTATTCAGAACTGTCAGAGAAAAGATCTCTCCCTGTCAGAGAGAGACCTCTAATTGTCAGAGAAGGAAAACTCTACTTCTCACTTCTTCCCATTTGCGAAGAGGCACATCTGTATATAGGCAAGTGAAGTCCTTTCACGAGTGCCACAATCCGTTGCTTTTTTTTTCACAGGTGCCACAATGTTTTATGCTTCTTTTCACGCTTGGACAATGACTTGTCAGCAGACTTACTCATTTTTCCATCATGAATAATACAAAAGAATTTGCTACAGTGTTCCGTTTGCTTCAATAGCCACTTCCGTCCGCTACAGAAACTTCCAAATTTTTTATTTTATTTATTTATTCATTATTATTTTTTAAATACTATTTATTCCAAAAACATTATTTATTTATCAATTACACCCAAATTTATTATATTAAACTCAAATATCGTCTATAAAATCATTATATAAGGGAAAATAAATATGTAAATATATTACTTATCAATCAGCCTTGGAACCTTTCTTTGTCAGTAATTATGCTTTTGCCCCGTTGAGTCACTGTCCACTGCTGAAAACTTTATACATTTACGGAAAGTATGAGATTCAAAAGAATCTCAGTAGTAATAGACTATCAATCATATAAAATGAGATAAATAAATATGCTATATGCCACAAAATGTAAATGAAAATTTAACTGTAAACGGTGTATGCACACAATTCAGGGCCCAACCCCTACTTGTCCGTGTACCTCAGCTGGGTCCCAAACCAAACCTAGGTAATATGCCACAAGTACCATTCATATCACTATGCACCAGCCACTGTGTTCACCCATAGAATATGGAATACACAAAGTATACAAATAATCACATAGTTTATAAAAGATAGGGTTACTACATGGAATTGCTTTTTCCTTGCCTGTTTATTGGTCCAAAACCCTTTGTCCAGCTCAGGCTATTGATATATCCTAAAATTCCAAATGTATAATAAATGAGTTATTACTCATTCATATCACATTCTAAACTCATATTGTTGGTTATCTTTACCCTTAGAGTTCAAGGTCAATTACATTTTGCCATTACCTTTTTAATTTCGCACATTGATCAAAACTGCCAGAATTTTTATCAAACTTTGAAAATTCATATCTTTATTTATAAATGTCCAATTGTTCTTGTTCCAAAGGCTATATGACCCTTATTAAGTTTATTTTTAAGGAAAAATATTGCCTTTAGCCAAATGGACGCACAACATTCCATAATTTCCATTTATTGGGCACTGTCACTAAAACTTGCTAGTTTTACTTTACTAATTTAAAAAATACATAACTCTTAGTGTATAGGTCCAAATGACTTATATGACCTATGAAATTAAAGCTTTCACTCTGGAAAATCTAAAATTTATTGGACATCTTTTGCCTATTCAATTTCATTCTGGAAAATCTAACACCACACATCCAGAATGCCACGTAGGAAATCACATTGGCAGCAACATTGTAATATTACAAATTGTGTTCCAATGACCCATAATTTATAACCAGGGGCTATTCCCACATAGTTTTTCTAGTAGAACACAATGGTAACATGAAAATGGTTAAGTTCCCATTCCATTATCATGTCGTGTTCAGACCAGAATTTAGGGTTAGGTGCAACAAATTACCAATTCACATTTCAACTACCAAACTTAGCTCATATGCTTCCAAAACAACATATAATCACATGTATATGACGAAAGCTTCATAAATCCCGAAGAACCGTGAATGACCGAGATTCGGGCAGCAAGAGAAAAGGCACAAAAATCCACCAACCAACACAATATATACATCAAATTGAAGCTTAAGCTCACCTCTTTCACTTTCTAGGGCTTGTTCTTGATTTCTCCAACTTTGGCATTTTGTAGATAGCACAAAACACCTTCTTTCAAGAAACTAAAACCATAGAATTGAAACTCTTAGTGAGAGTTACAACTTCCATAGAGATCTCAAAAGCTAGAGAGGTGATCTTGAAGGTGAAAATCAAAGTAGAAGACTCACCTTGCTTCTTTGTTCTTCTTTTTCTTTCCTTTTTCATTTAGTTCTTCCTTTTCTCTATTTCTTTGGTGCTGGACAAAATATGAAAAAGTTAGGGGAAGAGTGTAATGTTTAATAGCCTTCTTACAATTTACTTGCCCAAAAATTGCCAAGAGAACATGTGGCCATAATTGTGACTTCTTCCATGGTTAATTAATCATGTGTGATTAATTCAATCTGATGAAGCTCTCTCTTTCCTCTTCTTCTTTTGCTTTGGATGAAATCAAAATGCAAAATGAGAGAGGAAATGTTGTCCAAAATGTTCACGAAATATTGCCTTATGGTCACAGTTTCCAAGCTTGAAATAATTGGAGAATGCTTTTGCCATAATTGTTGACTTTTTTCTCTTCCTATTTCTTTGCTTTTTGGCTTGGTCAAGAAGTATGGAATGCCTTTTGAAGGAATAATAAACATATTAAATAGTATAGTAGAAGCACGTACCGGTAGAATCGGATCTGGGTTTGGGAGCCCACGCAAGGATTAGACTACAAGAGCCTAATCAAGGTTTGCACAACAGTGCACCAGAACAAGCAAGATGGTAGATAAGAGGGGATTGCTAGAAAGCTCAATGGCAGGGGTGGTTTGCAATGCTAGAGGCATACCCTATTTATAGTGATCAGAGTGACCACTAATTAGGCAGTGTGTGCACCCTTTTCTTGCTCTCCAAGTTGGTGATTTAATTCAATTGATTCTCAATCGATTCCTCAATCATGGAGATTTGTTTCTCAATCATAATCCCACAATTAATTGCCAACTTATTTACCAAGCAACAATCTTATGTTGATTGATTAATTATTTGATAAGGCAACTTATGCCCCTTAATCAAATAGTTCGGCCCATCAAGGGCGGACTTGGACTTAAAGTCTAACATCTCCCACTTGCACTTGATGGGCCACCCGTCATGCGACTAGATCTTCTTCTTGTTTCATACTTGGTGTCTGTCGTGACTGCGTGGGCACAACATCTTCAGAACCTTTGGTGCTTGTGATACTAGAAATCCTTGATATTGGATCAACATCCAAGGACACCTTTTGTGAACCTGTAAATTGTTGCCTCATATGCCCTAGGTCTGTCCATACACTCAACTCATGGCATATATGATCCCTCTTGAGTCATAGTTTTTCTTGTTTCTGAACTTGACCCAAATTGCCTACTATGCGCGTGGTATCCATACTTACTGGTTTTTCTCATAACCTGTAATGGACATGTCACAGATGCAACCGCAAAAGGTGTACTTCAAGATAGACCTTCCTTTTTGACTAGAAATATCGATCTTTCCCAACTTGGTTGCTTTCCTAGCTTTTAGTTGTCTGATCGAATTGTACATGATCATAAAGCTTCAGCTAAAGTAGCTGGCCCCAAGTCAGGCTTTCAGGATGCCTGCATAAGTCCTGAGGGCATTGTTTGAAGGATTTCTCCTTCCTGGGACCCACACCATAGTGAACCAGGGATCTGTCACCAACGTCCCATATTGCAGTCATTCTCTCAAGCACATGTAGTATGAATTGCATGCCACGGTGATTTTGCAATGGTGTATGTCGATTTTACCTTTATCTTTGATCGTACAGACTTTAGTTCAAATGCACTCAGCATTGGAACCAGAATTTCCCTTTTACAATCATTCCCTTTTAGAACCTCATTTGTAAAAGAGAGTCCTTTGCTTGGCTACAGGTCTGATGATACATCCTTTGTAATCATGCCTCGATCCATGACGTATGTATACATGCGGATCTCATCTCAGTTCAACTGAGGTGACTCAAGCGTAAAGATCTTCCTTACCCATCTCATGGTGATCATTTGCTCGTCTTATCATCCGACGCCCTGCAAATCATGGGAAGACGGTTGTTCGTGTTAGTGAACCAACCTTCCTGACCTGTACGACATACAGAATTGCATACCTCGTGCCTATGCATCAATATATTACACAATATATTTGAAAAACTGAAAATGAATCATTTTATTGCAATGTTCAATACATTACATTCTACGCATGCCCAAAGCATTTACATGTTTAACATAAGGATTTCTAGCAATGGGCTTTATAAGGGGATCAGCTAACATCTTCTGAGTAGAAAGGTATTGAATGGTCACTTGTTTCTTAGTGATCATGTCTCTTACAAAATGATATTTAATGTATATGTACTTTGTTCTACTGTGATCCTTAGGGTCCTTAGCATAGGCTATTGCGGCTTGACATCATAATGTATCAGAATAGGACCCTCCTTTCTGCCTTTCATTCCTAGACGTTCTAGAAATCTCTTAAGCCATACAGCTTCTTGAACAGCGGCAGAACAAGCTATGTATTCAGATTCCATGGACAATAAAGCCACACAGGTCTGTTTCTTGCTGCTCCAGGAAATTGCTCCATTGTTTAGGAGGTACGCGTATCCTGAGGTGGAGTGGCGTTCATCTATATCTCCCACCCAATCGGCGTCAGAGTATCCTATTAGATGCATATCTCTACCTTGGTAACATAGCTCATAATCCATGGTTCCCTTCAAGTACCTTATGATTCTTTTCACAGCTTCCCAATGCTTTACTCCATGGTTGGATTGAAAATGGCTCACAAGTCCGACTGTGAAGCATATGTCTGGTCTAGTACAGAGCATAGCGTACATCAACCTTCCAACTGCACTCGAGTACGGGACTCTTTTCTTGCACTTTATTTTGGATTCTTCCATGGGACACATGTCCATGCTGAGGTGGTGTCCTTTAACCACAGGGGTATCCATAGGCTTGCAGTCTCTGGTATTGAATCGTTCTAAGATCTTTGCTATGTATGCCTTTTGGGACAAGGATAGCAATTTTTTTGAACAATTCCTCTTTATCTTGACTCCCAAGATATATTCTGCTTCACCCATGTCTTTCATTTCAAAGTTCAAGGATAACCAATCCTTGATTGTTTTGACTAGCTTAAGACTCGTTCCGGCCAGAAGTATATCATCTACATAAAGAGACAAGATCACAAAATCATCTCGAAACTACTTTATGTAGATACAGTGGTCTTCTTCGATCATCTCAAAGTTGAATGAGGTTACTGCGTCTTGAAATCTTAGATACCATTGTCTAGATGATTCTTTCAATCCGTAGATGGACCTTAGGAGTTTGCAAACCTTTTGTTCACTTCCCTTTTCTTTGAAGCCCTCAGGCTACTCCATATATATCTCTTCATCTAGTTTTTGATTAAGGAATGCGGTTTTTACATCCATTTGATGTAACTCCAAGTCTATACTTGCCACTATGGCGAGTATGAGTCTTATTGAGTTAAAACGCACCACTGGCGAGAAGGTATCTTCATAATCTATCCCTTCTCGTTGGGTGTACCCCTTAGCCACCAAGTGTGCTTTGGGTTTGTCAATTGATCTATCTGCTTTTCGTTTATATTTGAGAACCCATTTGTTCCCAATTGCCTTTCAGCCTAGTGATAGGTCAACCAATTCCCAAACTTGGTTAGCTTTCATGGAATTCATCTCCTCTTCTAAGGCCTTTTGCCATATTTCCTTAGCAGGTCCGGTTAGCACTTCTTTAACGCTTTTCGGATCTTCCTCATTGTGTTCTGGATTGACAATGAGTACTTCCCTTTTAACGAAGAAGCGACTTTTAGGGATTCTATCCCTTTGGCTTCTCCGGGGTGGGAGTTCTCCAGGATTCTCTTCCTGTGCTTGATTATCATTTCCATGTTGTGAAAATGACTCATTTCTCCCACTCGGGTCAGTGACCTGAGGGATGCCTTCAACTTCCTCACTCTTATATAAATTTTTTGTTTGGTTAAGGCTTCCTCTGCTAGGAAAATCTGCTTCTAGGAATACTGCATCCCTTGACTCTACCTCAGTCATTGAGCCGTCCTCATTTCACCAATGAAGACATATCCTTTTGATTGCTCAGAGTATCTTATAAAGATACATTTCTTGGCTCGAGGTCCCAACTTTCCATGTTTGTGAGACGAATTGTGTATATAGGCCGTCGATCCCCATGGTCGTAAGACACTTAGATCCGGCTTACGGCCTGTCCACAGCTTATAAGGCATAAAAGTGACTGATTTGGAAGACACTCGGTTAAGTATGAATGTCACAGTCAACAGTGCATCGCCCCAATATGAAATTAGTAGTTCATCTTGTGACATCATTGACCTAACCATATCGAGAAGTGTTCTATTTCTTCTCTCGGCCACCCCATTTTGTTGAGGAGTGCCAGGGATGGTCAATTGTCTGACAATCCCTTTTTCATCACAGAGCGTTTTGAACTGTTCTGAGAGATACTCTCGACATCTATCAGTTCTCAAGGCATTAACCTTGCAATTTAGTTGATTTTCAACTAGATTAAGGTACTTCATGAAGCATTCTAAAGCTTCAGATTTGTGAAAGATCAAGTATACATGTCCATATCACAAAAAATCGTCGATAAATGTAATGAAGTACCACGCTCCATGTCGTGCACTCACACTCATAGGTACGAAGATATCCAAGTGTATCAGTTTAAGAGGATGTTCTTCTCTAGTTGCCTTTCCGAAGGGTTTCCTTATGCTTTTGCTAGCAAGGCAATGCTCACATAGAGACATTTCCTTTTTCGACACTTCTCCTAGCAATCATTCATTTGCTAGTATGGTCATGCGTTATTGACCAATATGTCCTAAGCTGGCATGCCATGTATCGTAATTATCATTAGATGAAATCGTATAGCATTGACTAGAATTAAAATCATAATTCATTAAAACAAAGAAACCATCCGAAATACAACCAAATCTGAAATAATCGGTCCTATTTGAAATGTCAACAACTTGATCATGAAAGTTAATATTAAAACAAAATTTAACTAAAGAAATAATAGACACTAGGTTTCGTCGGATCTCCGGAGCGTAGAGGACATCTTGCAAAATTAGGGTTTGCCTGCCTTGTAAAGTCAATTTATAGGTGCCGATCCCTTTAACTTCTACCATCGCATTATTCCCAATGTAAAGCCATCTACTTCTAGTTGGTAGCCTGTAAAACTCCGTGAAAGTTCCCTCGATCTCTACTCACATGGTCTATGGCCCCTGAGTCTACAACTCACACAGGATTAGCCTCAGCTATAAAGGCAGTACTAGAAACAAAAGAAAAATGAGAAGAGTTATCATATAGTACCTTATTCTTCTCAGGGCAATCTTTTGGAAAATGGCCTTTCTTTTTGCAAGAGTAGCACTTGACCTTGGAAAGGTCTTGCTTCTTTGCAGGTTTCTTGTTCTTCTTAAAGGCATTCTTATCCTTCTTTGCCCCTGGGTTCCCCTTCTTCTTTTGGTGTCCCTTGCCTTTATTGAGCTTTCGCTTCTAGGATGAAGCTCCTTTTTCTTCAATTAAGAGTGCTTGACTATTGGTCTTTGCATTGTACATACGGTCATCCTCCAATTGGATGTGACAAGCAACGTTAGCAAAAGTCTTGATGGTGTTGTTGTGATTTATAGTATGCTTCATGTGATCTGATACGAATTTAGATGATCAATTAAATAGTGCAAGTGTACACTGTCGTAATCAAGTAATATAGAAGTGAGTAGAGTATCGTTCCCACGAGGATTGATCACTAAGTACCAAAATGAGCAATTTTAACTCTATTTAGTCGATCGATTAGTTGGTGATTGAGAGTACAAAATAAAAGAAAGACAATTAAATATAATTGCAGATGATATGAAAGCAAATATGAGAAAAAGCCCTAGGGATTAGATTTCACTTCACAAATTCCGGATTGAATCACTTATCTATTCTAGCCCAATTTATTCCACATGATTAATAGTCGAGTTTCCCTAATTTAATTACTAGCCTCTTCCAAGGTCAAGCAATTCTATAATCAATTGCTAATCCAATATATTCCTATATGAATTTAAGCAATTAATCATGCATTAAGATTTATGAAACTCAGTAAGACTACACAACTCATATGAATATATTCCTATTTCATATGCAAGTTATGGTTTTAATTATAGGGTCAACACACATGTATCTCCTTCCGGTCTCAACATGTATATTGAAATCATTTAAAAGATGGCCAGTCAATCAAAAGCATTAAGAATAATAATTAAAACTCAATCATGGAGGAGAAATTCAAACTAGATTTAATAAGTTAAGATTCAATCCGTCATTAGTAAGCTACGTCATCATCCTAGGAAAATGAAAGTTTAGCACATGATGAAATTAAAAACAAAACCAAAATAAATTGACATTATATAAAACTAGAATGAAATCCTCAGAAATACTGCATAAACTTGAATATTAAATTCTCAAACATAAATATACAACCAAAAGATGAATGAAAGATGAAGAAATCTAGCCGTCCATTTAGGAGGTAAAACCTTCCATGTAGGCGGTATGCAAAATAAAATCCTAAGCCTTCCAAGATAGAGGCATGAAGAAATCTATCCGTCCATTTAGGAGGTAAAACCTTCCATGTAGGCGGTATGCAAAATGTAATAAAATCCTAAGCCTTCCAAGATGGAGGCATGCAAAAAGTAATACAATCCTAAGCCTTCCAAGATGGAGGCATGCAATACATGAAATTAAATCTCAAAAACAACACAAAGAACTCAGAAATGTTAGAGAAAGATCTTTCCCGGTCAGAGAAGGACCTCTCCCGGTCGGAGAAGGAAACCTCTGCATCTCTTCCTCTCCTCCTCCTTTGAGTTTGGCATTGATCTCTATTTATAGGGGAAAAAAAACGTGTGCTACAGTACTGCTACAGTACTCTGACGGGTGCTACAGTGCCCTGGCGGTTGCTACAGTACCGTTGACCTGCTACAGTTCCTGATGGCTGCTACAGTACCGTTGACCTGCTACAGTTCCCGATGGCTGCTACAGTGCTGTTGACCTGCTACAGTTCCCGATGGCTGCTACAGTGCCATTGACCTGCTACAGTACTTTTATTTTTTTTATTTTATTTTTTATTATTATTTTTTTTTTTTAAATGCTATTTATTCCAAAAACGGTATTTATTTATCAATCACACCCAAATTGATTATATTAAACACAAATATTGTCCATAAAATCATCATATAAGGGAAAATAAATATGCAAATATTTTACTTATCAAATTCCCCCACACTTAACTCTTGGACGTCCTCGGACAAGAAGTAAACAATAATAAGTGCTTCCAACAAAATCAGAAGTGTCAGGTCATAAGTAAGAACACAATTGAAAAATAAAGAGATCATAGTATTAATGAATCAATGAAAATATAAACTGATAACTTTAATTGAAAATGAATAAACTGAGTTCGTACTTGTAGCTCATTCTCTCAATCTCTCAAGTGTTCAAGGGTAAGTGTTTCACTCAAATTCAACCGAAAAAATTGCACTACCATAGGCTTGCAAAAAATCTCAATCTCCACTACCTAATTCACATGCATAATTCAAATCAAAAGGACTTATTAAGGGTTGTAATGGGGTTAAGGTAAAGGAATGTAAAGTATGATATGAAAGGCTAAAGAAATAGAGCAATTGAAAAATGGGCTACTTATAAATTTATCTAATCACAACAACCCACAATTCAAACACTTAACATTTTTTTTTCTTTTTTTTTCATAATTTTTTTCTTCTCTTTTTATTATTTTTTTTTTTCATTTTTTTTCATTTTTTTTTTGAATTGCAACTATAAAGTTGATGATAGATACACCCCCACACTTTGTCAAAAGCCCATTTCACAAAAATTTCAAATGCTCCACTAATCTTTCGAATAAGGTAAAAGCACTTGATATATCATTAAAGCATATGTTAATGGGTTGAAAACAAAGAAATAGTCAATTAGGCTCAAAGGGGCTTATCAACGGTATAATTGCAAGGTTGGCTATTTGGCTCTGGCTAAAGAAAATGAATGCCTTTATCATTTTTGAATGTGCATGTGAGATGTAATTTCAACCAGATTTAAAGCAAGTTCTAGAGTGACAACTTAATAGGTGAATATCACACACAAGAGAAATAATCATTATAGGCTCAGAAGCTCACAGCTAGGAATTTTTAAACTCAGTTCATTCAATCCCAAAATTCATCACCAATTTCAACAATCAATTGTTCATTCATGCTATAAAATCTCTAAATTCAATTGATCCATACTTAAAACTTATATACTTCTTAAGATCATTACAAAGCACTTGAAAAAGATGTTTTTTTTTTGTTTTTTTTTGAAAAAGATAAAAAAAATCATGCAACTACTAAAATGCAACTAATGAAATGCGTCTCAGGAGTTAAGAATAACTCCTTACTCTGCCATCTTTTTCCACACCCCATACATCTAATGGTTTTACTAACTAACAAAAGAAAAAGAAAAAAATTTGTTTTTTCTTCTCCCCCAACCTAAATCAGACATTGTCCCCAATGTCTTCTAGAGCTTAGAGGAGGTGTTTTTTTTAACATAAACACACAAATCACACATTTTTCAAAGAAGTTTGAAAAAAAAATTTCCGACACAAATGACCGGTGGGCCACTGCGTGAAGAAATTAAACAAAAAGAGGAAAGAAAGTCAAAAGATACAGTAGAGTAGGAAAAAGATGCCGAAAGGATAGGAAAAATTAGACAAAAGCAATGAAAAAGACAAAACAAATTAAACACAAGCATTATTATGTACAGTAGTTGTGATTTTGGCTCACATCTTCCTCTGGTTTTACGTCCAGAAACGGCTTAAACGCTTTCTATGAATCGAGGATTTGCTTCCCATCCAGTTTTCTTATAAACTGGCAAATAGGGTCTTTTAACGTCAGATTCCCAAGACAATAACGCTCTTTTTCTCTGTTGAATATGGCTGCTAAATCGAGAAGAATACGATGAACATCACCACTTGGATGCGTCTCAAGAGTTTGAATGATATCATCCAGTGACTCCTTACTCAGTCCATCCTTTATAAATTTGATTTTATCTTCTCGATTTACAGAAACCATACCTTTACTCCTACAGCGCTGATCACAATTCCACCTTGCACATTTATGGCAGACCTTCATTCTTTTAGCTCTTCTCTTTTTGGAGTAAGAACTTCTTCCCATTCCTGGCAAAGGTTTAACAAATGAATTATGAATCTCACCTGCTAAACGTACCTTAGCTTCAATGATCCAACGTATATCCACAGGAAGGCCCAAACGATTGAATACTTTCATCCTTTCAAGTCGACAGCTATAGATCTTCCTGAGCACATCTTTGGGAAGAGTGGGGAACCTGTTCTTAAGCTTTGCAAGAGATTCATCCATGGTAACTTAAAATGAAAATGAAAATTGAAATCTCAATGCAGTGTAGTGTGTTTCGGTGAGTAAGAAAGAAAAATGAGAGTAGGAAAGAATTGAGAGAGTGGGAAAGAAAATTAGAGAGTAGGAAAGAAGTTTTGGGTTGCCTCCCAAAAAGCCGCCCTTCTTTAACGTCTTTAGCTTAGACAAAAATTTTTAAAAAAAAATTCTTTTTTTTTATTTTTATTTTTTTATTTTTTTATTTTTTATTTTTAAAAAAAACTATCAAAGTAGAATACATTATCAGGAGCTACCAGAAGTCCTACAAAATCACAACAAAACATCAAACCAAACCTTGGGTTGCCTCCCAAGCAGCGCTAAATTTATAGTCTTCAGCCAGACTTCTTAAACACAAACTACTAATCAAAAGTATCAAACACAAGGATTACCTTGTCTTCATTTCTTTTCAAGCAACAATATTTCAGAAACCAACAATGATCATTCAAAGTAATTAATTGTACTTCTTCAATCATAGACAATTTTAGAGTACAATTATTTACTGAATTCAAAGAAAGCACTTCATGCATGTATTTGCAAACAGATTTAGGAATTTCTAAAATTTTAGAGCATCCCATAAAATCCACTTGACTCTCATCAGTAAGAGTCAATACTTCAACAGGAGAGACATGAACAACATCTTTTGGAATATCCACATTAGTTTCAATATCAAAATCACAAAGATTAGGCTCCACAGGCGGAACCTCAATTGGACATCCATTATTCTCTCCAAAAGTGATTTCAAATTCCTTATCACATGCCATAAGAGTTAAGGTTTCATTCAATTCCATATCCTCAATTTCCTCACAATAATCATCATCAACACAAGAAGTGGTCATCATACTCAAAGAATTATCTTGCCTCATAGTTTCAAGTGAAGAAATAATTTGACTCGCATATATTCCAATATTTTGGACACTTGAACTGACTCTAGTGTCTCTTTCCTTTTGCTTTCTACAAAATCTCTCTGTTGATTCCGCAAACTCCTCAATTAATCTTTCTAAATCAGATTTTTCCTTATGCTCAAGAGTTTGTTCTTCAATATATGGATAAGAGTAGACAGGAGGATTAGGAGAATACCTGAGATATGGATCCAAAGACTCTTGTTGCTCCAAAATTCCACCAGGATAAAAGGAATGATCAAATAAAGTTTGGTTCATATTGAAATCATCTCTCACATAATGACCGGTATTGCTATATGGACAATGCTCATAAGAATGACACTCTCCACAATAAGCACAAGAAAAACAATTATAAGGAGAAGAATTTTCAATCCAACCAGCATTTATATTTTCATGTCTCATTCCATTCACATGCATTCCAGAAAAAGAACTAAGATATGACAAGTTATCACCAAATGAATGATGTGAATAATTCATTTTTTTTATTTTTTTTTTCAAAATTTACATGCAGACTAAATTAGTATTAAAATTACTTAGTATTGATATTAATGACAACAATCCCCGGCAACGGCGCCAAAAACTTGATACGAATTTAGATGATCAATTAAATAGTGCAAGTGTACACTGTCGTAATCAAGTAATATAGAAGTGAGTAGAGTATCGTTCCCACGAGGATTGATCACTAAGTACCAAAATGAGCAATTTTAACTCTATTTAGTCGATCGATTAGTTGGTGATTGAGAGTACAAAATAAAAGAAAGACAATTAAATATAATTGCAGATGATATGAAAGCAAATATGAGAAAAAGCCCTAGGGATTAGATTTCACTTCACAAATTCCGGATTGAATCACTTATCTATTCTAGCCCAATTTATTCCACATGATTAATAGTCGAGTTTCCCTAATTTAATTACTAGCCTCTTCCAAGGTCAAGCAATTCTATAATCAATTGCTAATCCAATATATTCCTATATGAATTTAAGCAATTAATCATGCATTAAGATTTATGAAACTCAGTAAGACTACACAACTCATATGAATATATTCCTATTTCATATGCAAGTTATGGTTTTAATTATAGGGTCAACACACATGTATCTCCTTCCGGTCTCAACATGTATATTGAAATCATTTAAAAGATGGCCAGTCAATCAAAAGCATTAAGAATAATAATTAAAACTCAATCATGGAGGAGAAATTCAAACTAGATTTAATAAGTTAAGATTCAATCCGTCATTAGTAAGCTACGTCATCATCCTAGGAAAATGAAAGTTTAGCACATGATGAAATTAAAAACAAAACCAAAATAAATTGACATTATATAAAACTAGAATGAAATCCTCAGAAATACTGCATAAACTTGAATATTAAATTCTCAAACATAAATATACAACCAAAAGATGAATGAAAGATGAAGAAATCTAGCCGTCCATTTAGGAGGTAAAACCTTCCATGTAGGCGGTATGCAAAATAAAATCCTAAGCCTTCCAAGATAGAGGCATGAAGAAATCTATCCGTCCATTTAGGAGGTAAAACCTTCCATGTAGGCGGTATGCAAAATGTAATAAAATCCTAAGCCTTCCAAGATGGAGGCATGCAAAAAGTAATACAATCCTAAGCCTTCCAAGATGGAGGCATGCAATACATGAAATTAAATCTCAAAAACAACACAAAGAACTCAGAAATGTTAGAGAAAGATCTTTCCCGGTCAGAGAAGGACCTCTCCCGGTCGGAGAAGGAAACCTCTGCTTCTCTTCCTCTCCTCCTCCTTTGAGTTTGGCATTGATCTCTATTTATAGGGGAAAAAAACGTGTGCTACAGTACTGCTACAGTACTCTGACGGGTGCTACAGTGCCCTGGCGGTTGCTACAGTACCGTTGACCTGCTACAGTTCCTGATGGCTGCTACAGTACCGTTGACCTGCTACAGTTCTGATGGCTGCTACAGTGCTGTTGACCTGCTACAGTTCCCGATGGCTGCTACAGTGCCATTGACCTGCTACAGTACTTTTATTTTTTTATTTTTATTTTTTATTATTATTATTATTTTTTTAAATGCTATTTATTCCAAAAACGGTATTTATTTATCAATCACACCCAAATTGATTATATTAAACACAAATATTGTCCATAAAATCATCATATAAGGGAAAATAAATATGCAAATATTTTACTTATCATGATCCCAGCTTGCAGGGAGTGAACTCACAACAGCTTGCACTTGCTGTGCTTCATAAAGGGTTCCTCCTGCCTCGATAAGTTCCCTTACCATATTCTGCATTTTCCTTAAATGCTGCCTTATGGTAGTGTTTGGACCCAGCTTATAATTGTCAAGCTTGACAGTGATTCTCCTGAGTCTTGCATCAGAAGTACCATCAAACTCTTCTTTCAGCGCTATCCATATGGTAGAGGCAGTGGCATGTCCTTCAAATTGACGTATCATATTGTCGGTCATTGCCGCAAGCATTGTGATCTGAGCGATGGTATCCTTCCTTTTCCAGGTTGCAAAAGCATCCTGTTCCCTTCGTGATGCATTAGTACCGGGTTGTGGAAGCACATTGGTCAAGACGTCCATGACATCTTGTTCCTCCAAGACATACGAGATCTTACAGCGCCACATGCCGAAGGTCTCACCATGCAGCTTGTCTCCTCGAATGAGATCAGCAACAAAAGTCTTGCTTGTCATTTGAGCCATTTTTCTGTCACATAGACATGCATTTTCATTAGGTATGCAATTTCATTTTGAAACACTATCTATTTGTTTAAGTAAGAGTAGAAATTAATAGAATGAGAGTTTGCTAGCTTCGTGTTCAGGAATCAACTGGGTTGACCCCAATCCCACTCATTCTAGTTCACCGCTCATTATTATTAATTTCTATTCTTATTCAAACATATCCCTATATTTTTTTTCAGAAAAAAACAATTTCATAAAAGAGAAAGGAAAAAAATGCTCCCACTCAAATAAAGCATCATAAGGAAGTAGAATAAATAATTCAAAAAACAATTTATTCATTAAGCAATAATTCCATGAAAGGTTCATATAAGTTGCAATGAAAACAAATTCAAAAACAAGTAAACTGTAACATGGATAATCAAGTTTCAATAACGAGGTACATCAATGCCAAAATCTAGAAAGGGTTTTCTAGCCTTAGCTCTATGAGCTCCTTTGTCCATATTGTTTATGCCTCTCTTGAAAACGTCTTTCGAAAATCCTAGGCCATGGAGATGACCCCTCTTTGTCACTTGCTTAGGTAATCCACCATAGCTTTCACGTAGAACTCAGCGTCACTGGCATTAGTGACTTCTCTACCATAGTCACAAATGACCCCATAGATACTTTTGATTTGAACATATCTATCAACATCTTTTTCAACAAGAGATTTGATTAGAGCACTAGTTCTTGGTGTATCGACCTCCTCCTCTTCTAACTCATCGAATTTGAACTTTGCTTTCTCTCATTGCCTCACCTCGTTAGGTGTGTTGGAGTCTTGTTGTGACAAAGGGGAAACCTTGTTATTGGTGCTACCAACTCCACTTGAGGTCTTTACCTCTTGTTCATCATCAGAAGCCGGAGAATATTCAGGGGGAGCCCCATCAAAGGATTGGTCAGTGTGTATACTAGCCATATCTGACCAATAATCGTTCATCACAAAGAAAAACAATTTTCAAAACTTATTTTAAATAGTTTAGGGTCAAAAAAACACTAAAAAACGTATATAAAATGTTCTGAATAATTTCCAAAAATAGACAAATAATATATCAATATGAAGAACATGAATTTACAAATTTTTAAGGCCAAAAAAATTCCAAAAATGACCCTATACTAGCCCCCACGAGCCACCAGAAGATTTCTGGTTTAAAAACTTCATTTAAAAATAGGAAACTGGGAAGTTCCACTCTCGGGTGGTGGCGCGTGTCACTCACGCGCTGCCTTAGGGACCTCATTTTGACACAATGTCAAAACCACTGGACTTGTCACGGTGCACTGAGTCCGATGATGTCCTTGATTGGCCCATATGGCCTTTGGGTGGATCCCACGCGCCACAAAGGCGCTCTGTCAAGGGAAGACAGGAAAATTTTTTTTGTAAATGAATTAAAAAAAAAAATTTTTTTGAATTTTTTTTTGGAAATCGGGTTGGGCCGGTCCGGGTCGATTGGACTGGCCAAAAGTCCTTTGAATCGGGTTTCGGGTCCCCTGACCCGAAACGCTGCATTTCACTTAATTGAAACGCAGGCCCCCACTGGCCGAAACGCCGCTGTTTCACTTAGTGAAACGGTGTGTTTCGGGGGGTTGGCTAAAACGACGCCCTTTTTGGCCCCCTTGGGTCATATTCTTTCTCTGAGACCCGGCCGGAGATCCGGCGGGTCCGTCGTGACCCGCCCAACTTCTTCCCCCTATATCTCCCTCATCCGACCTCCGTTTCAAGCGATTCCGGTGCCGTTGGAACCGTCTCCTCGAGTACTTCACTTTCATCACCTCTTTTCCCACAGAGGCTCACGTTTTCGAAGACCTAATTTCTCAAAGCTTGTTGGTGACCGTCGGTTTCACACATAAAGCACAGTCTTCCCTTTCTTCTTACTTTTTATGATCTCATGCACTTATTTATATGTTCAAGTTGTCATTTTTGGAGTTACACAGTTTCTAGAGACAAAACAATGAATTCACAGAGAAAATAACAATGAGAAGAGAGAGAACATTTTGCAATTTTGATCTTTGAAAAAAATGAAAAAAAAAGACATGCATCAATGTATTGGTCATTAAACAGAAGTGAAAATGTGAGTACATGTGAACAACAACAAAAATGTTGCAGAGGAGAGAGAGACGAAGAGAGACAGAGAGGCACATGTTCATATTGCATGCGGTATAGATTAATACAGAAGACATGTAGATTCACATAGTAGCAGCGGAAGAATAAGAAGAATCATATGAACATGTGCAAATCGAAATATATATATATACGCAGGCTTTGACATATATACACGGACATATATGCTTGTATATATTAAAATAAAATATGGCAGAACACATATTGAATACAGACACAAGAACAAGTAGGCTCTGATATCATTAAAGGAATAATAAACATATTAAACAGTAGAGCAGAAGCGCGTACCGGTAGAGTCGGATCCGGGTTTGGGAGCCCACGCAAGGATTAGACTACAAGAGCCTAATCAGGGTTTTGCACAGCAGTGCACCAGAACAAGCAAGATGGTAGATAAGAGGGGATTGCCATAAAGCTCAATGGCAGGAGTGATTTGCAATGCTAGAGGTATACCCTATTTATAGTGATCAGAGTGACCAGTAATTAGGCAGTGTGTGCACCCTTTTCTTGCTCTCCAAGTTGGTGATTTAATTCAATTGATTCTCAATCGATTCCTCAATCATGGAGATTTGTTTCTCAATCATAATCCCACAATTAATTGCCAACTTATTTACCAAGCAACAATCTTATGTTGATTGATTAATTATTTGATAAGGCAACTTATACCCTTAATCAAATAGTCCGGCCCATCAAGGGCGGACTTAAATTCTCTTTCTTTTTCCTTCCTTCTTGGCCAAAATGTTTCATTAAAAAGTAAGGAAGAATGTGATCAAATGCCTATTGGTGTATATCCTCAAGTTGGACCAAAGTTTTTTTTCCAAAAGTGTTGAAACTTTAAGCAAACTTTTTTCTTCCTTCTTTTTTGGCCAAATTTTTACACAAAGAATTGGGCCAAAAATTGTGCTATTTCCTTCTCAATTTTGGGCTTCAACAATGGGCTTTTGTGAAGACATAAATTTAATTTTATATCTTATTATGGCCCAAAATTCATGTGGCCACTAATTGTACTATTTGGCTAATCCAAGTATGCCAATATTCATCATTTTATTCCCTTTAATACGATAAAGTTGTAAAGGAATTTTGGTGACTGAAATTTAGGTTGTTAAAGGATTCCTTCGGCAGAGATGCAAAACTTTCATGAACTACACTACCCTCCAAGAACACCAAATGAAAGAAATCATGCACCTTCTCTCCACCATGACAGCATGGACTTGAGTAATATCATACACTTGTCTCTCACTAAATCTCTATTAGAACTTCTGGCTACTAACCCTAGTGGGAAAGCAACCAAGAATTCTCGTCCCTACCCATTAAAGCTATCTTATTATAAGTTGAAAATGAAAGAAAATTTATAAGAAATACAAACAATCGGTCGAAGAACATCCCAGTTCGTCGTAAAACACAATATCACTTCCAACATATTCGATCATTACTTCATCTCTATCTTCATCAAAGTGAACTTTCATTCTAGTGATAATACGGTCAACCACCAGGGTGAGACGCCCATCAACAGTGCCTTCTTCAAGATTATCGATAACCTTACTGGAGAGATGATCCATATTGCGTAACAACACTTTTGGTGCAGGGTACAGAGAATCGTAATTTTGGTTTTAAAAAAATGAATAGACTAGGGGTTTACTATAATTATGAAACTAAAGTACCAACATCCGAACGATGCAAACTAATCAAAGTCATGATAACCGTTGATTTTTGCCACGTATCCTGGTCCAATCCACCACCCATTACGCTAGTGGATTTCAAACACGTTGTGGTATGTGAAAATGAAATGAATTATATTTAAATTTTACAATAATATGCTATGATGCACAAATCGAGAATCAGTGGATCATTTACTGTCAGCGCCGTTTGAAATAGCAAAACCGAAGCTTATTAAACCAATTACTTTTATGATTCCTAACTAATTAGTTACATACTAATTGGAATGACGCAGATTAACAGTAAAAATTGTAGAAATGTTGTACTTCTTTCAATTCTCGTAAATGCTCAGTTACATGATAATTTTATTAAAGAAGAGTAACCGTAACAACTGTAGCAAAATAAATCACCATGTATTAAATACATAAAATCTGTTTCTTACTATAACCAATAAAGACTAATTTGTTGATCTGAATGAACAACTAAATTTATTGATCCGAATGAAAGATTAAATCTCTATTGGAATTGGTATTTTTTATTAATAACTTTTTCCTTGTATCTCAAAATTTAAAATATTTTTTCAATTTCTTCCCCTAATAACTGTGCACCTTTACATTAATTACCTTGCACTTACCAATAATTCTATGTCATCTACCCATTTATTATACATTCTCTCACAACTTTAAGTTCTAAATGTTAAAAATTGATTTTGATGAGATTATAGTTTTTGAAAAATATTCTCTATGTCACTTTTTAGTGTTCAAATTTTGAAAAATAACATTACCTTTTGTCAAACCCCTTAACATTTCGATATTCGTAGAGTAATAAAGGCACAAGTTCTACAGGTATATAGAGATAGTACAATTATACTGATAAAAAGTACTTGTTTACATACAGGAGTTGCCCCGCAGGGTTTGAAAGTGTATATACAATTTGTCCCAAAATATATGAACATATTCAAAAATAGACTACATATAACCAAATAACTCTGTTCTCGGGATCCGCACCCTTTAATTGCCTGTGTCTATCACTTTACTTTTGGAGCAATTGGTTTCGCTAGAACATCTATTATTTATGAAAAAGGATGAAATTTCAAGGAATCCTAAAAGTAACATACATTAAATCATATAAAATGCGAAAATTAAATATGCAATTTACCATGTAATGTAAAATGAAAATACATACTATATCATGTGTGTGCACAATGCTCAGGGCCAAATGACTATTTAGATCCCCTATTTGTCCATGTACCTCAGCTAAGTCCTGGACCATAGCTAAGTAATGTGCTCTAGGCTTGTGTTCATATCACATAATATAACAACAAACAACATATCAAGGTTAACATAGTGTATGAGAGATAGAGTTACTACCTTGTGTCCCTTTTTGCAACACAAAACAAGTTCCTTAAATTTCGTGTCATCGGCTCGGGCTATCAACAATTCGGTCCTAAAATTCTAAATGTACAACAATTAGGTTAATACCTATTCATGTACTACACTATACTCTTCCATAGTATTTTTGTTAGTTATATTAGTCCAATTCTGCAAAATTACTAAAATGCCCCTGGGCACCCAATCCGAGCCCCTCCGTACTTGATCTGACCGTACTTTTTCAAAAATTTGACCTGGGCTATTCCTACCTATTTTCACCTAAGAAATCCATTTTTGACCTCGGTTTTCACAAAATCACTATCAAATGACAGTTGTGCCCTTGACAGTCCCTATTTAGGGTTTTAGGTGTATTTTCGTAATTTTATTTCTAGGGCTTTTCTGAAAATGTATTCAACATCAACCCTACATAAGTTTCCCTCTTGAACATAACGGAACCATCAGATTTATGAAAATTTAGCTCTTACCCCTCTTTTTATCCCTGGCCAAAACATAGAGGAGGAAAAAAGAAAATTGGATTTTTGATTTCTAACACCAAAAGCTTGTTCCTTTCTACTTCTAATCCCTTGATTAACCATTTAACCACAAACTAAACAAGATTTGAGGAATTTGGGCAGCATAACCCCTTAGGGCTTCCATTTCCTAAATTTACAAATGAATCAACAAATCACAAATCCAACCAAGAACATCAACAACAACAACGCCAAGGATTTAAGGTTTTTGAAGTTACCTTTTTATTTCTCTTCCTTTCTCTCTCTCTCTAGCTAAACACACCCCTCTCCTTTCTTTGAAAATAAGCTTGCTAAACATGGAGATTCATGAAGAAAAGGAGCTTAGAGAAGGAACTGCATAGGTTAGAAGCTAAATCACAAGGGAAAATCAAGATTTACCTTGAGATTTTCCTCCTCCTTCTCTCTAAACCTTCTTGAAATCACACGCTCTCTCTCTTCTCTAGCTTGGCTGTGGAAATGAAGCAAGAAAGATGTAGCAAAAGGCTTCATAAATATCTCATTTTCCCTAAATATTTTTATTCCAAAAATTTGACTTTTATGACACACTTTTACTTGCCTTTATCCCTTACCAAATGGTGTCTTAAACTTCAATTGAACTTGAACCAATCCTCCTCCATTTTGGTCAGCCCAAAATAACACCCCAAGCCCATCGGAAAAGCTAAATAGGCTGATAGTATTTTATCCCATAATTACAAGATTGCCATAACATTTTTTCCCATTTTTGGAATAGTAGACAATTTTGACAGATTTTCTGACCAAATTTTGAAAAATCATAACTTTATTTGTAGAATTTCAATTGCACTACTACAGAACATACCTACAACTACCCTAAAGGATGTCCTTTTTTAAAAAAGGGACGTCTAAAATATGGTCAGGTTCAAATTATAAAGATTGGTGCGTCTGAAGACCTTTAAACGTCATAAAAAAAAGAAAAAGAAAGTCTTTAGACGTCACCAGCTGAGCTGGGGACGTCTAAAGGTATGTTTAGACGTCCCCAGCACAGCTGGGGACGTTGAAAGTCACTCACATGCACCATAATTGACATGACCGGTGCATGTGAGCATGTCAGACCCCTTCCTACTCCCCTGCTGCATCTATCTCTCCTCCTCCTACTTTACTCAATCACTCCCATGCTGCATCTCTGTCCCCATTGGGTCTCATCTCCATTTCTTTTTTTCCTTCTTTCTCCGTCCCCATTCACTCCCCTGCTGCATCTCCTCCCAAATTCATCACTCTGTCCCCATTGATCGGCGGTCTCCTCTCCCTTTCTTGGTTTTTTCTTTCTCCAAAGCTTCACCACTTCCGACACCAGGCCACCTTCTTTGCTCTGGGTTTGCAAAGTTTTTTCCCTATTGGATCTCCTCTCCACCACCGTCGACCTCCTCCAAAGCTTCACCACTTTTCATATTAGCATTTTCTCTCTGATTATTCTTTGCTTTTTCGCTGATATTTCTTTCATATATTACATCTTTTGCTTTTCTGCATTCTCTTATATTTGGCAGAATTGGTTCATTTTCGCACTTGTTTTGGTTATACAATTGTGGATTCTCTGTAATAGTGAGCTAATCCTTTGAAAATAATACAGAGATAGATTACATTTTAGTACATTTATCTCACAAACTGTGTGAATCAAAGTGACGGAAAGGAAAAGAAAAGAATTTGGCACATGATAATGCTTTTTAATTAGTAGGGAAAGGAAAAGAAAGGAGAAAAGAATAAAGAATAAAGAGAAACTAAAAAAATTAAAAAAAATAATCTTGTAGACACACACATTAATTGTTTTTTGCCATAAGACACACACATTAATATATATATTTAGTGCTAGAATTTGGCAATCTTGTTGTAACTTAGTGTACGTAGACATTAATATAAGAAATTCTCGTACTTGCATTTTTTTTAACAATTTTTCATTAAATAGATTTTAAATAGATTGAATAGAAAATAAAAATTTCACACGACATGTGCTGTTCCAAATTGAATAGGACTGCAATAAAAGAAGAAACATCTATAATCTTAGTGTAACTTAGTGCTAGAATTTGGTAGAAATTAATCTAGACATTAATATATATACTTAGTGTAGACACACACATAAATAATCATGTTGTAACTCAGTGCTAGAATTTGCTTGCTATCATTGACTCCTGGAGTGTGAATTAATTGTTCAAGTTCCACTTTAATTTGTTGTCATAAACCTATTCCATTTGTGACTTAGGATTTTTGGAACTTCATTGGTGTGATCAATCTTGGAACACTTCTGAATCAAAAAATTGTCGTGTGGAAGAAAAATATAATATTGTTGTTGAGATTTGCCATTCGCTAATTGAACTTGGGAAGAATTTTTTGATGTCACTTATCTCACTTATGGTACATATCTGATTTAATAATTTGGTTGCTAAAATATAAGTGTATTATGTTTGTGCTTGGTGCTAGAAGCTAAAGTTTTATTTCATTTAAATTAAGCTGAGATGGTTTGTTATTTTGATTTTGGGATGTCTCACTTTTAAGGGGAAATGCTGTCAAAATTTTGAAAAACAAAATAGTAAATGGCATTCCTAGTGTTGACAATTATTCTTAACTTGAGTGTAAATGGGAATGACGTAGGTGGTAATAAAATGGATCATAGTTGGATGAATGCTTTGAGAACAAGTGAATAATATGAGAATGGGGTTGAAGAGTTTATTGAATATGCTAGAAGGAATGCTCCAGCCAGAAATGGCATGTATTTTTGTCCTTGTGTCAATTGTTTAAATGAGAGAAGACGGGATGTTGAAGTTATAAGGGATCACCTACTTTGTGATGGAATAAATCTTCGATATACAAGGTAGATATGGCATGGTGAGGAAATAACTGATTGTCCGTCGCACAAGAAGGAAGCTGTGGATGTCATAGATGAAGATACAATGGAGAAAATGATTCATGATGTTGAAGTAGAATCCTTTGCGCAATCGCATGAATATGACAGCCTGCGGAGTGATGCAAAGACACCGTTGTACCCAGGGAGTAAATACACACAGCTGACAGGAACATTACATTTGGTGAACTTAAAAGCAACTTGTGGGTGGACCGATAGTAGTTTCACATTGCTACTTGAACTGTTGTGTGATATGTTTCCAGACGATAATGTGCTTCCAAATCGTATGTATGAGGCAAAAAAATCCTATCTACGATGGGTATGGAGTATAAAAAGCTTCACGCTTGCCCTAATGACTGTGTACTATACAGAAATGAGTATGAAGGTCTGAGTGAGTGCTCTAAGTCTCAAACTGCATGATATAAAGTGAGGAAAAATGGTGGTTGTGGTGATGCGACAACTAAAAGGCAACCTGTAAAGGTTCTGTGGTATCTTCCAATAATATCGCGCTTTAAGCGTTTGTTTGGAACTGCAAAAAAATTGAAGAAGTTGAGATGGCATTCGGATGATAGAATATCCGACAGAAAATATCTTCGGCACCCGGCTGACTCTCCACAGTGGAAGAAAATAGATGAAATGTTCCCTGAATTTGGCAGCGAGCCCAGAAACCTTCGGATTGGGCTTTGTACAGATGGCATCAATCCGTATGGAACTCTTAATAGCACACACAGTGCGTGGCCAGTACTCCTTATAATATACAACTTGCCTCCCTGGCTTTGTATGAAACACAAGTATGTGATGCTTTCTATGATGATTTCTGGACCAAAACAGCTAGGAAACGATATCGATGTGTACTTGGCGCCTTTGATTGAGGACTTGAAGAAGTTGTGGGTGATGAACCCATGTCGTGTGAGTTCACAAAATAAAACTAGGTTTAAAAATATGTAGCGTAGTAGCTCAACCTAGGTCGTTCTTGTGAGGAGATTAATTTCCAATTTTCTAAGTAGTGAAGTGATAAAAAGCCTTAAAGTGGTAAGAAATCATTTTTGAGAAATTGCATTTATAAACTAATGAAGTAAACTAAGCTAAAACAATATTTTTGTATTTTTCAGTTTTTAAAACAAAGAAGCAAATGGAATTGAATTTAACACTAATAACAAAGTAAATTTAATAAACTAGAACAATGATAAAATGGGATTCCCTTGAGTTGAGATTTTAGTCTTCCTTGCTTGCTAATAATATGAATTCCATAATGAGTCAAGAGGATGGAGCTAAGATACCACTAGCTCCATACTTGCAATAATCATTTAACTCATTCAACCGAAGCAATTAAATGAATACTACCAATTAATAGTGACTCAAGGAGATGAATAACCAACTTCCAATTCTAGCTTGTAATTACCATTACAACAATTCAAAACATTCAGTTTAATCATTTAAATCCACTTAACCAAGTTGGAATAAACAATTCAACCTACTCATAATATGAATCATACAAAGCTTAATTAATCAACTCCTAGCTCAACAACCAAGTTTATTCACTTGGCATAACAATCTAGATCACAATTACATATTTAACCAAGCTACATAATTATGAACTAAAAAGAGAGCTTAAAGGAATTCCATTGAAGTTTAGAAGCTCAAACCATTACTCAACTCAAGGAAATCACCAAAGTTTAGCTACACATGGAGAAAGAAAATGAAGCTTGATGGATGAAAGAGACCAAGGCCATCGGATTGCAGCAGCTCACTCTTAAATTTTCTTCAAAATCCCTTCGGTCAGCTCATCCTTTTTGCTTCATTCCATTCGTCCTTCACGTCCCAGCCGCCTCTCTTGACCTTCCCTCCTTTCTCTTCTATCCTCACGCCTCACACCCTTTCACAGCCGCCTCTCACCTCCCTTTTATTCAATTCGCGTCCCCTTTTCTATTCCACACAGCCGCTACTCCTTTGGTCCAGCTCATCTCATTGGTTCAGCAATTCCAACCGGTCAACTCCTCTTCTGTTCTCTCCATTCGCTGCTGCCCTTCTCCCTCTTTTCTTGCTTCCTTTAATTATGGTCTGATCCCTTTCTCTACACGGTCCAGCAAGCTCACTTGGGTCAACAAAAACGGCTGCCTTTCTTTTCCATTCCTTCTCAATTTCGGTTCAGCATACTACTCTCCCTTCAATTCATTTCTCTTCATTTATCCCACACGGTCCAGCTGCTATTTCTTTCATTTCGGTTCAGCATAAGGAGTTTTCCAAGCCGCCACCTCCTCTTCTCTTCTCTTATGTTTTTAGGTTAAAAGTGAGTTATGCCTTGTTTGGATAAGAGATAAAAAGGTGTTTTAACATTAGACACAAAATTGCAACCACCAAACTAGGCCCTTACTTATTTAACCTCCTCCTTTACCACTCAAGTTGTGCCACATCATCACCTACAAAATTATATTGACAAAGGTAATATCTTTTGTTCACAATTAAAGAATAATGGGAATAACAAATATTAATTAGAAATATAACAATTAAACCACTTTAGTTCCCAAATTATTCTTTCACTAAAATCTCATTTTAATACTTGATTATGCCCAAAATATTCAATTAAGTCCCACAAAAGCCTAAGATTAATTAATAAAAATATATAAATATTGAGCTCTATCAATTCCCCCACACTTAAGCTTTTGCACTCCTGAGCAAAACATTAAACTCACAATAGGAAGAGAGGAATGAAATTTGGAAGGAAAAGCAAGATCAAGCTTCAAGAATTACACTTAGTCAAATAACAAGGTATCCTCTTATCCAAATGCAATGAACATGCCAAAAATTGAAGTAGCTAAAGCAATGCAAAGTTTAATTAAAATGAGCTGAATTGGAAACCTCAACTATGACAAGTGTTTGCACTCTTCTCTCATAGAGGGTAGTTTTTCACTCACATCCACTTTGACCATACTCTACCATAGGCTTGTAGAATTTCTAGGCTCTCCACTACTTGCAACAATGGCATAAATAAATCCAAAGGACTTTGTAGGGTTGTAATGTTGAATAGGCCAAATGACGGAAAATGTAACAAATACTATGCTTGCACTAAATAATTTGCTATATCACTTAGCACTATGGAACTAACTTAATTCACATATTCTACCATTGTGAATTTATTTCTTTCTTTGATTTTCTTTTTGTATTCACACTTTTTATTTTTTTCTTTTTTTTTCTTCTTTTCTATTTTCTTTCTTTTGACTATTCACATTGTTTATATTTTTTTTTCTTTGTTTTTTTTAATAGTGCTAGGAAAAACTTGATAAAGGATGCAAACATAGCATTTGTATAATGAAATAGAAATGAAAGTGAAGGGCTCAAGGGGCTAAACAAAGGTAAATGATGAATGGTTTGTGTTTAGGTAAATGGGTGATGAAATGAATGCCAATGTCATCTCTATCTATACCATTGCAAAATGCAGCCTCAAGCAAGAAACAAAACAAGTTCTAGAGAGCAATAATCTAAGTGGATAAATCACACAATGAAATGAACAATTAGGCCCAAAATACCTTCCAACTAGGCTTTTTGTTTCCTAACAAACTCATCAAAATTAAACCATGCATCATTAAAACACTTGAATTTTATGGCAATTCACTAATTCAAAGCAAGTTTCAACCATGAATCCAACTAAGAGTAATCAAGATACTTGATCATGACTAAAGGCTTCAAAAGTCTCAATGAATTGGACCAAAAACAACAGATGACACAAGCAGGAGACAGAGGCATATGATATCACAGTGAATTCTCATGAGAATAACACACACTCCCCCACACTCAATCCTTACATTGCCCTCAATGTAATGCACAAAAATAAAGAACCTAAACGCACTTATCTCTTGGGTGAAGTGAATGTTGTGAAGTCCAATTCAAGATTGAAGCACAACACATCATCATCACAAGGAGAGAGAGGACAAGACATAAGTGGAAATAGTTATCAGAAATTAGGCATAAGGATAAGAGAAAAGGGTAGTGTAGGATAAGGTTAAGCACAAGGGTATGATTCACAATGGATTTTATTCAATTGAAAAATGCAAACAAACAAACTACCTTTTACTACTGGTAAGTCCCTCCCCCACACTTGTTCAATAGCATATATCATCAAATAAAACAAGAAACAAGGTAAGGAAAGAGACTACCGTGGGCATTATGGTGGTTGATGACTAGCATGGTAGTGCTTCAACAAGTGACCATTCACTTGAAACTTTGCACCACTTGCAAGATCTTCGAGCTCTATTAATCCAAAGCTATGCACCTTGACCACTTTGTAGGGACCTTGCCATTTGGTTTTAAGCTTCCCATTTTTGAGCTTGAATCTTGCCTTGAACATAAGCACTTGCTCTCCTTCATGAAACTGCTTTCGTAAGATGCCTTGATCATGAATCAATTTAGATTTTTCCTTATAGATATGAGAACTTTCATATGCATCCAACCTCAACTCTTCTAGCTCTTGTATCTCAAGCATCCTTTCCTCAGCAGAACCTTGAAGATCCATATTACAAGTCTTCACAGCCCAGTAAGCTCTATGCTCTAGCTCAACAGGTAGATGGCAACCCTTACCAAAGACTAACCGGAAAGGAGACATGCCAATGGGAGTTTTAAAAGCTGTACGATATGCCCAAAGAGCATCATCCAACCGGAGACTCCAATCTTTCCTACTTGGCTTGACAATTCGCTCCAAGATATACTTGATTTCCCTATTAGACACCTCAGCTTGCCCATTTGTCTGTGGATGGTAAGGGGTAGAAATCTTGTGGAGAACACCATATTTGGATAGCAAGTTGTCCATCAATTTGTTGCAAAAATGTGAGCCACGATCACTCACAATTGCTCTTGGCACACCAAACCTACAAAAGATATGAGTACGTAGGAATTTTATAACAGTAGAAGCATCATCTTTCCTTGTAGGAATGGCCTCAATCCACCTTGTAAGATAATCAACAGCCAACAAAATGTACAAATATCCATGAGATACAGGAAATGGACCCATAAAATCAATGCCCCAAACATCAAAAACTTGACAAAACAACATAGGTTGTTGCGGCATTTCATGCTTTCTAGATAAACCCCCAAAACACTGGCATGCATCACAAGTTTTGCAAAAAGCATAACAATCCTTAAAGAGGCTAGGCCAATATAAACCACAGTCTAAGATTTTCCTAGCAGTTCTCTTTGCCCCAAAGTGACCACCACACAACAAAGAATGACAAGATGTTATAACAGAAGAAATTTCATCATCCGGCACACATCTCCTAATGACTTGATCACTACAATGCCGCCACAAGTAAGGAGGATCCCACAAGTAATATTGAGATTCATGTTTCAACTTCTGTTTCTGAAAATGAGACAAAGAATCAGGGAACACCCCAGCAGCAAGATAATTCACAATATGAGCAAACCATGGGTCATGAAGTGTAATAGCAAGGAGATGGGCATCAGGAAAACCATCACAAGTAACTTCAGCATCAACTACTCCCTGTGTAGCAAGGGGCAAGCGGCTTAGATGGTCAGCAACAAGATTTTCTGCACTGGCCTTGTCCCTAAACTCTGTGTTAAATTCTTGAAGTAGTAGCATCCACCTTAGTAACCGAGGCTTAGTATGAGTCTTCCTAGATAAGAACTTGACAGCAGAATGATCAGAATAGATAATCACTTTAGAATTCACTAGATAAGACCTAAACTTTTCAAGTGCAAAAACAATGGAAAAGAGCTCTTTCTCAGTGGTAGTGTAATTGATTTGAGCCTTATCCAATGTTTTTGAAGCATAAGCAATAACACAAGAGGTCTTACCCATTTTCTGACCTAGAACTGCACCAACAGCACTATTGGAAGCATCACAACAAAGCTCAAAATCAAGATCCCATTAAGAGCAATGAGTATAGGTGGAGAAATGAGTCTAGACTTAATTTCATCAAAAGCCAATTTGCATGTATCATCAAATATGAAATCCACATCCTTTTGGAGAAGCTTAGATAGGGGACAAGCTATTTTACTAAAATCCTTAATGAATCTTCTATAAAACCCAGCATGCCCCAAGAAAGATCTAAGTTCTCTTAAGTTAAAGGGATAAGGAAGAGATGAAATTACTTCAATTTTAGATTTGTCAACTTCTATACCCCTCTTACTTATCAAGTGGCCTAAGACTATTCCTTGATCTACCATGAAGTGGCATTTCTCAAAATTTAGCACAAGGTTCTTTTGCACATATTTTTCTAATGCTCTCTCCAAATTCAGCAAACATTCTTCAAAAGAATTCCCATATATAGAAAAATCATCCATGAATACCTCAATACCTTGTTCGAGTAAGTCACTAAAAATGGAGAGCATGCATCTTTGAAATGTCCCAGGAGCATTGCATAACCCAAAAGGCATCCTTCGGTATGCAAATGTCCCAAATGGGCAAGTAAATGTTGTCTTTTCTTGATCCTCTGGTGCAATAGGAACCTGAAAATAACCAGAAAAACCATCAAGGAAACAATAATGTGATTTGCATGCCAATCTTTCTAGCATCTGATCTATAAAGGGGAGGGGAAAGTGGTCCTTTCGAGTTGCTTCATTCAACTTTCTAAAGTCTATACAAACTCTCCAAGAGTTTTGGACTCTTGTTGGAATGAGTTCATTCTTCTCATTTCGCACAACAGTTATCCCACTCTTTTTTGGAACAACTTGGACCGGACTGACCCACTCACTATCTGAAATAGGATATATGATCCCTGCACTAAAGAGTTTGGTGACCTCCTTCTTAACTACATCTAAGATGAGAGGGTTGAGTCTACGTTGGGGCTGTCTCACAGGTTTAGAACCCTCATTCAAAAGTATTTTATGGGTGCACACAGTTGGGTTAATACCTGGAATGTCACCTAAAGTCCACCATATTGCCCTCTTGTGTTTCTTCAACACATGGAGTAAACTCAACTCCTCAGATGTACTTAAGGAACTAGAGATAATGACAGGTAATTGATCATGTTCAGCAAGAAAAGCATACTTCAAGTTAGGGGGAAGGGGTTTCAAATCAAGTTCAGGGGGTTGCACAATTGAGGGTAAAAGTTCTTTCAACTCAAGTGCACCAAGAAACTTCCCTTTCTTATGAGAATTCCCAATGATCGTTGGATTGGAAGTATGTCCCCCTTGTTCAGATGTGGATTGAGATTGTGGCTCATTCACAAAGCAACCTAGACTACCACCTGCATCATTCAAAGAGTGAAATATATGAGAAGTAGCATCATGAAATGGTATGCAACAGTGTAGTAATTGATTAGAACTGAGTGTCTCCCCTGTTGCAGTCTTGACATGTGGTTGTCCATTATTTCCAAAATTCTCAGCAAAGAAATTTATGACTCTTGACCTGCTAAGTTCATCACCAAAAGGAGAATGTAAGTATTTCAATAATTGGAAAGAAGTAAGGTTACTCACACAATCATCCTTGAGGTTAGGAGAAGTCTGAAACTTGTAAGATGGAGGAATGTGAAGCTTAGACCCATGAATTGCAATCGTGCCATCAGTAGCACATTGATTTCTTTCCTCATCTTCAACAATGACTCCACTTGTGTCCATAGGAGCAGATTCAATGCTAATAGATGTTGCTTCACTTCCAAAAGTGGAATCCACTTCACTAACATTCTCAAATTCTGCAAAGCTACACAATAATTCTTTCCCAACACCATGATAACTATCAAATGAAGATATAGTACTACCAAGGTTAGAAAAATCAAAAATTAAAGGATTGGAAGTGGAAAGTGAGCTATCAATTGACATGCAATCAATACTACACACATCATCATCACAATCAATAGAGGGAAAAGAATTTGAACCAATGGTAGCACATACATCATCATGACAATCATTTTTCACACACAATGAGAAAGTAGACTCATCAATTGCCTTTTCCAAGGCCAAATCAATCTCATTCAAGCCAAGAAGGGAGTAGTCCTCAAATGGGTGATTCATAGCTTCATAAACATTGAACCGAATGACATGATCACCTACTTCCATAGTTATATACCCATCCTTCATGCTAATGATAGTATTAGCTGTGCGCATGAAAGGCCTACCCAAAATCAATGGCTCCTCAACTGAGACCTCAATAGACATGTCTAGGACATAAAAATCAGTAGGAAACACTAAGTCTTTGACCTTGACTAAGATATCTTCCAATAAGCCATGAGGTTTCCTAGTGGTGCGATCAGCTAGTTGTAGGATGACACTAGTGGATTTGATGTTTGTGAGGCCAAGAGAGGTGTAAACAGAGTAGGGCATGACATTTATAGCGGCTCCTAGATCAAGAAGAGCATTACTAAAAGGCATGGAACCTATAGTGCATGGAACAGTGAATGAGCCAGGGTCTTTACACTTAATTGGGAGATGGGGTTTAAACAGAGCAGACACACTAGGACTCAACTGAACACACTCATTGGGTTTACACCTACGCTTTTGGGTACACAAATCTTTCAAGAATTTAGCACAAGCAGGCATTCCTTTCAACACATCAAGCAAAGGCAAATTAACTTCAATCTTACTGAAAATATCCATCATATCAAGAAATTTCTTTTCATTTGAAACCTTTTTGCTAAGCACATATGAATTAGGAAATGGAATTTCAGAGAGATTTACCTTTCTACCTTCCTTTTTGCTTGAAGAAGAAGAAGTTGAAGGGTCAAGTACCTTAGCATTTGTGGAAGTTGACACTCCTTGCTTGCTATCCATATTTGAATTTAGAGAAGAGCGCCTTTGTAAAAGCTTCTGTTCAACCATACTCTCAGATTTTCCAATAGCAAGATGAGTGCTTTGATCAGAATCATCACTACCATCAATATCTTCCACTTGTGGTTGCAAGGAAACCTCAACCTCTTCATTGTGCCTATCACTAGAATGCATTCCAGATTTGAAACTCTCAACATTTTCTTCAAATCGGACTTGTTTACCCACTTGTTTACCACTCCTCAAAGAAATAGCATGTACATCCTTAGGATTGATCACAGTGTTGGAAGGCAACCCTTGTCCACTTTTAGCTTGTTGCTCATTGAGGCTATCGGACATTTGAGTGACAAATGAAGTAAGGTTAGAATTCTTAGAATCCAACAACTCCAACTTGTTAAAGATTGTGTCAAACTTAGTCCCAATGTCAGAAAATTTAGAATTGGTTTGAGCTCTCTCTTCATCAAATCTCGAGGCTAAGTTACCCATTGAAGATGACACATTGTTCATACACTTGAGAAGTTGAGAGATGTCATCTTTAGTAGCATGGGATTCAGGTGTAGCAACCACTGTTTGTTGGGGAATAGATTGGTTCGAAGGTCCTTGAGTTGGAGCTTGATTTGAAGAACTCCCTTGAAATTGATTCTGGTTCCTCCAACCAAAGTTGGGATGGGACCTCAAACCCTCATTGTATGTATTAGAGTAGGGATTCCAAGGCCTTTGATTCTGTCCTTGTCTCCCTTGAAAAACAGCCGAGACATCCCCGAGTTGGTGTGGGCAATTAGGAGCAATATGCATGTGAGAGCTACATATGTCACAGCTAGGAGCCACTAGAGCTTGAGAATGTGACCCATGAATGTTCACCTTGTTTAGATGGGCCATGAGCTTATTGAGGTCAGTTCTCATATCTGTCATTTGGGATGACAAATTATCATACTCCCTTGAAGATCTTGAAGCATGTGAAATCTCATGGACTTGTCTAGCATCCAACCCTTCAAATTGTTGATCATTACTAGCTATCTTCTCAATTAAAGCCCAAGCTTCTTCAGGTGTAAGCAATTGAATAGTGCCTCCAGAAGATGAATCCAAACTCTTCCTATCTTGAGGAAGCAACCCACTATGAAAATATTGCACCAATCGAGCTTCTGGGATTTGGTGATGTGGACACTTGGCTAGAAGTTTTTGAAAACGACACCAATACTCATAAAAAGATTCATGGAGGCCTTGTTTAGCACCGAAGATTTCCTTAGTGAGAAATGTTATCTTTGAAGAAGGGAAGTATTTTTCCAAAAAGGCACTCTTCAAGCTGTCCCAGGATGCTAAAGCATTAGGATTGTGGTGAGGTAGCATCAAGAACCACTCCTTAGCTTTGTTTTCCAATGTGAAATGAAAGACTTTCCGGCACATCTCATCTAGATCAACTCCCATTGGTTTCATGGAGGTGCACACAATGTACATATTCCTCAAGTGCCTGTTAGGATCCTCTGCAGGTAAACCATGAAATTTTGGTAAGTGACTCAACAAAGGACCTTTCAACTCAAAATTAATATTAAATTCTGGACAAGAGAGGAAAGGATCAATAATATCAGTAGAAGAGGTAAGATCTTTGATAGTTCTACGCTCCCCAATAGGTAGAGGTACATCTTCTGGAGGAGGAACAGGTACGTCTTCTGGAGGAAGATCCATGGTAAGATGGTGATCTACAATGAACAAAGAGCCAATATGAGAAGAATTATCACAAGTATGTGCAACAACTTCAGTGTCAATGACTTGTCCAAGCCCTACACTAGATGATTCAGCTTTCTTACCTTTCTTAAGTAACCTAATTGTCTTGTCAATATCTTTATCTAAAGGCACAAGTTCAGTTTTCTGAGATCTAGTCATGCACAGTAAGAAGACTCATATAGACACACAAATTACAGCAAAGTAATTGGTCAAATGGTCAATTGAAGAAGGGTTGTATACAGCAAAAATTAGCAACTTGTAGGAAACCAAGATAACTAATCTTTGACAACCAAAAGAGTTAACCACAACCAACAAAATTCAAGTGTCTAAAGAGTAAGACCAGTTCTAGCAATAACAAGGCAAGTGCAACGCAATGTGACAAGAGGCAAATAGGAGTTGCAAGGTAAGAATTCACCTTTTAGGGGAACAAGTTGGTATAACAATGAAGTAGTACCTCAAACCGCAAGTATATAAGTAGAGTCACTGGAAGCACAACTTACAGAATGTGATAGCTACCTGAAATCTCAAGTTGCAACCAACAAATATCCAAGGATGAAGAATGCAAAGTTGCTCAACACAAGACAATAGTAAACCACACAATGGCCACTAAGAACATGATAGTAAAGCAACAAAATGCAAATCTCTTTTTGTTTTTTTTCTAATGGCAAATGGAATGCAAAACAACTATGAATATGAAAAATGACTAAACCACTATCAAACACTCCAACAATGAATAACTACCTAAAACAAACTCAAAATCACACTAGCAACCAAGAAAAATCAAAGAAAACCTTAAGAACAAACTAAATCAAAAACTTAGAAAAATACCAAAAAAGAAAGAAAATTCAGAAAAGTATAGTAAACCTTCGAATTTGGCTAAAATCCAACAGACCTAATAGCTTTAGCTATTAGTCTTGCTCAGAATGCAGAAAAAATTTAACTTGTAGAATTTCAGAATTTTCTGGGCACAAATATTTCAGTTCCAGCAAGACAGTGCTAATCGAAAATCAGAATTTCGCCAAAATTCAAATGAGTACTACTCACTTCCTACTAAACTAAGACACACTAAGACAACAGAAAAGAACACCTAACTACTTAAAACCTTGGCAATCATCCTCCCCGGCAACGGCGCCAATTTTGATGAACCCATGTCGTGTGAGTTCACAAAATAAAACTAGGTTTAAAAATATGTAGCGTAGTAGCTCAACCTAGGTCGTTCTTGTGAGGAGATTAATTTCCAATTTTCTAAGTAGTGAAGTGATAAAAAGCCTTAAAGTGGTAAGAAATCATTTTTGAGAAATTGCATTTATAAACTAATGAAGTAAACTAAGCTAAAACAATATTTTTGTATTTTTCAGTTTTTAAAACAAAGAAGCAAATGGAATTGAATTTAACACTAATAACAAAGTAAATTTAATAAACTAGAACAATGATAAAATGGGATTCCCTTGAGTTGAGATTTTAGTCTTCCTTGCTTGCTAATAATATGAATTCCATAATGAGTCAAGAGGATGGAGCTAAGATACCACTAGCTCCATACTTGCAATAATCATTTAACTCATTCAACCGAAGCAATTAAATGAATACTACCAATTAATAGTGACTCAAGGAGATGAATAACCAACTTCCAATTCTAGCTTGTAATTACCATTACAACAATTCAAAACATTCAGTTTAATCATTTAAATCCACTTAACCAAGTTGGAATAAACAATTCAACCTACTCATAATATGAATCATACAAAGCTTAATTAATCAACTCCTAGCTCAACAACCAAGTTTATTCACTTGGCATAACAATCTAGATCACAATTACATACTTAACCAAGCTACATAATTATGAACTAAAAAGAGAGCTTAAAGGAATTCCATTGAAGTTTAGAAGCTCAAACCATTACTCAACTCAAGGAAATCACCAAAGTTTAGCTACACATGGAGAAAGAAAATGAAGCTTGATGGATAAAAGAGACCAAGGCCATCGGATTGCAGCAGCTCACTCTTAAATTTTCTTCAAAATCCCTTCGGTCAGCTCATCCTTTTTGCTTCATTCCATTCGTCCTTCACGTCCCAGCCGCCTCTCTTGACCTTCCCTCCTTTCTCTTCTATCCTCACGCCTCACACCCTTTCACAGCCGCCTCTCACCTCCCTTTTATTCAATTCGCGTCCCCTTTTCTATTCCACACAGCCGCTACTCCTTTGGTCCAGCTCATCTCATTGGTTCAGCAATTCCAACCGGTCAACTCCTCTTCTGTTCTCTCCATTCGCTGCTGCCCTTCTCCCTCTTTTCTTGCTTCCTTTAATTATGGTCTGCTCCCTTTCTCTACACGGTCCAACAAGCTCACTTGGGTCAACAAAAACGGCTGCCTTTCTTTTCCATTCCTTCTCAATTTCGGTTCAGCATACTACTCTCCCTTCAATTCATTTCTCTTCATTTATCCCACACGGTCCAGCTGCTATTTCTTTCATTTCGGTTCAGCATAAGGAGTTTTCCAAGCCGCCACCTCCTCTTCTCTTCTCTTATGTTTTTAGGTTAAAAGTGAGTTATGCCTTGTTTGGATAAGAGATAAAAAGGTGTTTTAACATTAGACACAAAATTGCAACCACCAAACTAGGCCCTTACTCATTTAACCTCCTCCTTTACCACTCAAGTTGTGCCACATCATCACCTACAAAATTATATTGACAAAGGTAATATCTTTTGTTCACAATTAAAGAATAATGGGAATAACAAATATTAATTAGAAATATAACAATTAAACCACTTTAGTTCCCAAATTATTCTTTCACTAAAATCTCATTTTAATACTTGATTATGCCCAAAATATTCAATTAAGTCCCACAAAAGCCTAAGATTAATTAATAAAAATATATAAATATTGAGCTCTATCAGTGGGTGGAAGGCGTAGATGTGTTTGATACATATAAGAATGAGTCCTTCAAGCTACGTGCAATGATTTTCACCACGATAAATGACTTCCTTGCATACGGAAACCTCTCAGGGTACAGTGTAAAGGGGCATAAAGCATGTTCGATCTGTGAAGTAGACACTCACTTCCACAGACTTAAACATGGAAGAAAAACGGTCTACCTCGGTCACAAGAGGTTCCTTCCTAGGTTCTACCCATATCGTAGGTTAAGAAAGCGTTTTAACGGCTTGCCAAAGCATGGAATGGCTCCAAAGGCATTAACCGGAGAGGAAGTTTACAGTCAGGTTGAACGTATCAATGTCTTAATTGGTAAGAATCAAAAGACTTCGGGTGAGAAGAACATATGGAAGAAGAGATCAATTTTCTTTGATCTTCCATATTGGCGTAGTCTTGACATGAGACACAGTATTGATGTAATGCACGTGGAGAAAAACGTTTGTGATAGCCTTGTTAGTACACTTTTACACATTTCAGGGAAGACTAAGGATGGGATTAATGCGAGACTAGACCTTGTTGATATGGGAATAAGAGAACGGTTACATCCACAGCTAAGAGATGATGGTAGGAGGGCATACATGGAGCCAGCAGCGCATACACTATCAAAAATGGAGAAAAGAAGTTTGTGTGGGTGTTTGCATGAAATAAGGTACCACAAGGATATTCTTCGAATATGAGAAGGTGTGTGTCAATGGACGATTTGAAGTTAGTGGGAATGAAGTCCCATGATTATCATGTATTGATGCAACAACTGTTACTAGTAGCTATTAGAGGCATTATGAAAGATGAAGTTTGAAGCACTATGACAAGATTGTGTGTTTTCTTTAATGCTATCTGTAACAAAGTCATTGTCACTGAAAAGCTGGATGAACTGGAAGCTGAGGGTTATATCATATTGTCCCAATTAGAGATGCACTTTCCTCCTTCATTTTTTGATATAATGGTGCATTTGATAGTTCATTTGGTAAGGGAGGTAAGGCTCTGCGGTCCAGTTTACCTGAGGTGGATGTACCCTTTCGAGCGATACATGAAGATCTTAAAAGGGTACTCTAAAAATCCCTATCGACCAGAAGCCTCAATAGTTGAAAGGTATGTTGTTGAAGAGGCTATGGACTTCTGCAGCGATTATCTATTAGGGAAGAAGGAGCAATCTCGGCATGAAAAGGGGAGGAGCAAGGGAACACGGGGACTAAAAGTGAAGACTATACCTTGTGAAGAGGTGTTGCAAGCACACCTTTATATCCTAAATAACATGGCAGAAGTTCAACCGTACATAGACGAACACAGAAAGAGATTGAAGAACATGAATCCGAGGAAGAATGACATGCAGATTACTATTGAGAAAAACAAGACATTCATTTAGTGGTTTGAGGAAAAGGTTTTGCATGAGACTGGTGTGTCTGAGACAATAGAGTGGCTAGCCTGGGGGCCTTCGTTCCAGATCATTACTTGGAGCGGTTATAATATAAACGGGTATTCTTTCTACACAAAAGACCAAGATGACAGAAGTACCATGCAAAATAGTGGGGTGATGGTAGAAGCTGAAGCCATGCACTTTTCTAGTTCGAAAGACAAAAACCCCATATTAGCATCAATGGCCTATTATGGAGTGATAGAAGAAATATGGGAAATCACTTACAATAAGTTCAAAGTTGCTTTATTCAAATGTAAGTGGGTTAGCAATAATGCTGTGGTAATAGATAAAAAATTTGAATTTGTCTCAGTTGATCTTGAAAGAGTAGGTTATAGGGATGAGCCCTTCATTCTAGCAAGCCAGGCAAAACAAGTGTTTTATGTCACAGATCCCGCATATTGGGAGTACTTATGATAACTTTTATGCTGCAGGATGAACTGAATGATCATAGTAGCCAAGGTTCGTTCACTCCAAGTAGACGGATGGACATCTTGTCAACGGGGATTGGGAAGGCAGATCACCCTGGTCATGTTCGAGGGGAGGCAGTGGGAGTTTATGTCAAGAAGTATTTTGGCCGAGCCTCACATCCTTATTCGTCACAAGCTGAACCCAGTAGGGAGCTTGTAGCCAAGATTTGTCAAGAAGTCTCACAAGAGCTTGAGGCCAACATTCGCGACAAGCTCCGACAAGAGCTATTGCCAGAGCTACGTCTTAAGCTGATGCCTGATCTATGAGCTAAAATGATGAAGATGTTTGAATCGTAGATGGCAACTACCGAGCGTAGAACCCATTCATCCTCGGCCTTCCACAGCACCAAAGGAAGTTACAACCAGGTGGAGGAACCACTTGGCGACCCTTCTCCCACTTCAGTGCAGGGAGAACCTGCCATCCTCTCTTTGGATGCTCCAGTGCTGCGTGTAGTTGCAGATGCTCTCGTTCACACAGAAGCTACTACCCACCATAATCAGTAAATTCCACAGCATTTGCGTAGGGTGACTGTGACGTGTGTTCGAGAGGGGGAAGAAGCTACAACCATCCCTATTCCTGATGACGAGGTTGCCACGATAGCTCAGGCGAGAGGATCTTTCATCCTTTGGCCTATACATCTTATTGGCTTGTTACCACCAATACCTCCAATGGTATGGAACTACCTCACTTTTACTTGACATGTGTTGACATCCTACTAACAGTATGTGTTTTTATGTTCTAAAAGAACGAGCAGGAAGCAGAGAAATGGCCCTTCTTAGCACGACTGCAGCATATCTATAAAGGCATTCGCCAGATTGATTTGCATATGCCTACAGGGATTGTGGGCCAGGAAATAGAGTATCACTTAACAATTGATAAACAAGATCTTAAACAGTTTATTAAGTTCGAGGAGCTAGATGTTGGATGAGGCAAATTTGCAATCCTGTAAGTTTTTTATTTCCCATTTTTTCCTTCATTTAGTTAAGTTGATTTTAACTAGCTAATACATTCATCATTTTAATTCTATTATAGCTCCTTCCGTCGTATATCCATTGACTCTCAAAGAGTTGATTTATATGGATTCTTGTCTCCTGCACATACGACAAGGATTAGGAATACATTGAAAAGAAGGACGAACTATATAGGCTTCACATTGGCAGAGGACGAGTATCGTTGTTATCTAGCACCGATTGTTCAAGGGTACGCATTTTAATTTTGTGTATTTGAGATCTTTAATAAATAATTGCCTTGCCATCTAACTTCATTTTAATCTGTATATGTTGTGATAGTTATCACTGGAGTTTGTGTGTTGTCTGTCCTCGGTCCCACGTTGTTTACTGGTTTGATTCCTTAAATAGAAGACCAGACAAAGAAACTAAAAGCGTCTTCAACACGTAAGTTATTTTTTTGTATTTCATTGCTTCTTGATTCGTGACTTAATGAATTATTGTAATTTATGTTGATTTTCATTTTAATGATAAGGCATGCACGACGTATCGAGTGCTTGGCGGGCCACGCGAACGTAGAGGTGGCAAAGATCCGAGATGGTTGTTTCCAAAGGTACGTAGTTTCAAATCAAGTTCTTTTGATTGACGGTCGTTTTAGATGTGCCTTTATTGATTTTAACCATTTGCTTTTGATTTATAGTGCCCTCGACAACCTGGCGGCTGGGAATGTGGATATTATTGTTAGAGCAAGCGTTTCACCCAAGAGGGAGGGTGAATTGGGTGATACTAAATTTTTCTTCGGAAATATAAAACTTGACAATGAAATTAAAACAGTAAAGAGTAAGGAGAAATATCACCGAAGTGTACACCGGGAGTTATACTAGTTCGGTCACAACCACTTTGACCTACGTCCAGTCCTCAGAGCTTCTCTGAGAGTTTTACTATAACTTCCAAGATTCAGTGGGTTCTTGGCACCTCAGTACAAGCAAGTTGTGGACACTCGCTCCCCCTTACAGGTGAGTGTCCACAACTTTTCTAAGGCATTACTCACTATAACAAATATTGAGTTTGAATGAAATATCTCTCTTACAGAGTGATTAATGATCACTGAAGCATAGAAAATCAATTTCAACGTAAAAACAGAGCAATGAACTTGATGATTCGTTTGTGTGTGATCTTGTTGTTATTTCTCTGTTTGGATGTTCCCATATATATAGATATGTTGGTGATGACCGTTGGAACATTTTCTTTCGTCCGTTGGAGAGTACGCAGCCACTATTGACTTTTCAAGTTTTTTTTTGAAAAATATCCGTTGTGGTGGTTGGCATTTGAAAGTTCCCTTTGACTTCCATCTCTTGACATGATTTCTTCATTGTTTATCTGTAAATAGACTAAGAATACTAATACAATGAAAGATTAATCATATAGGAAACAAATCAATGAACGTCTGAATGATTTCAAAATTTCTGGGTATGCTTACTCGAGTAGCTACTCGAGTATCCCTTGAAGTTTACTCGAGTACCTACTCGAGTATCATCGGGAAATCTTTGATTACCTGCAAGTTAATGAACAAGTATAGGATTACTCGGGTAGTGCATGGAGTAAACTAAATTTCAAACCTTTGGAAATAGTTATTTACTCGGGTACCTACTCCAGTAATGCATTTACAACTTTATAGGTTACTGGGGTAACTCCTCGAGTAATCCTTCAGTGTGTTTTTGATTACTCGATGCTCTACTCCAGTAATGTTGGCAGGATTTCAAGGCCGAGAGCACTTACCTTGTTACTCGGGTACTGACTCGAGTAATGTACTCATTTGTGCATAGGTTACTCGGGTACCACCTTGAGTAACTGTACTTTTTGTGCATAACTTACCCGGTTAATGACTTGAAGTTTACCTTGAAAATATTTCTGCATACTCGGGTACTTACTCGAGGAATCCACTTAAAATAGAACATTAAATACTTGCATACTAGAGTAAGGACTCGAGGAAAATGAGATAAAAAGAAATCAAGTTAATCGGGTATCACCTTCAAGTTTTCACTTACCTCAGGTCGTTACTCGAGTAGCTCCTCGAGTAACATTGGCAGTAGTACAAAGTGCTGAGAGCTCTATATTTCAGAAACAGAGTTACTTGAGTAGCTCCTCGAGTATCATTGGAAACTTGAAGGCAACTGGAAGTTTTTCACATGGTTACTCGAGTAGCGCCTCGAGTAACATTGGCAGGCCGAGAGCAACTCCAAGTTTTTACTTGGTTACTCGAGTAGCTCCTCGAGTAACATTGGCAGGCCGAGAGCACCTTGAAAATACTTACACTATTACTCGAGTAACGTTGGCAGGTTACTGGAAGTTGTCTCTGGTTACTTTAAGTTTTGTCTCATTACTCGAGTAGCTCCTCGAGTAATGCCTTAGAAAATTTGCTTCTGATCAAGTTCCTCAGCATTTTCTCTTGGTCTTTCTTCATTACTCCAATGCTTACTTCAAGTGATGCTTGTTCTTGTTATTACTTTGTTCAAACTTGTTTATTAATTATTTCCTTTTCAAACCATTCTTTTGTTATCATCAAAACATGAGATCTAACATTCTCCCCCTTTTTGATGATGACAAAACTTGGTGATTTTGAACATGTTTCTCAAATTGGATTCTTAATTACATATGGCTTATTAAGTTTGAATTTATACACCTTGCATACACAACAACTTCATTAGTCCAAACATGTATCACAATTCAAAACTTAAATAAACTTAAAATGCATAACATGAACACACTTGCATTAAACTTTAAAATTTACAAAATAAAGTTCAAACAAATTCAAAATGCTCCCTAAAACCCATGTACAACCAAATACCCAAAGTAAACTAGGACACATCCACAAAATCACTCTCAAGCTCTTCTCCCCCTTTTTGGCTTCATCAATCAAGTGGAGGGCTAGGAGGCTTGACCATGGAAATGGGTGTCACTGGAAAGACCATAGAATCATCTGAATCCAAAGAGTCAAATGAACTAGAGGGCACTGGGTCAGGCAAATGGACTGGTGGGATATGGATGTCATCGTCGGGAGGAGAAGGTTGGAAGACAACCATAGTAGAGGTTTCTCCTTCTGGAGTGGTCTGAATCTCAGGAGTAGTCTCAACCTCAAGAGTATGATGCTCAGGGGAGGAAGAGGGAGATATTTCCTCTGTTTGGGTAGGAGAGGGAATAGGTTTAGGAGCTGTTTCTGGCTGAGGTTTGGGAGGTGAATCATCAATGATGATATGTGTGGTCTCATGAGTTTCAGGATTGTCCACTGTGAATAGAATATCTTTGCCTTGGGGCTCAAGTGGATCAGAGACCAGAGGGGTAGATGGTTCAGCCTCAGGAATAGGAGTGTCTGTAGGAGGGTTCACTGGAGGTGGTGGTGGTGGTGCAGAAGAGGAGGGACCGGCTGAAGGTCCTGGACCCAAAGAGTCCAGTCGTGCCAGAATCAATCTCAAGGTCTCTCCCTGGGCACGTTGCTCTGCTAGCAACTCCTCATGCCTCTTGTCCATTTTCTCAACTAATTCTCCCATCTTGGTATTCATGTGGGTTATCAGTTCTGCATTTATGTTGGCGATGTCCACATGAAAACCTCTGAGCATGTTCTCCATGAAATGCTGGAGAGTGGCATTGAGGAAGGATGGTGATGATGTGGTAGCAGCTGGAGCTAATGACTGAGTGTCATCCAACTTGCTGGTCTCTGTCTCAGCGGTCTTCCTCTTCTTCTTGGACCTAGACTCCAGAGGGCCTTTGAGAGGGATGTCAATATTCAACTTTCCAATTTGGTTTCTCCATACTGGGGTCATCTTCTCAACTGGCTCCTTACTATCCAAGTACCATATCTTGTTTTCTTTCAAGATCAGTGACACAATCTGTGGATATGGCATTAGTGTAGTAGCCTTCCCATCCACCTTATATCTCTTCATCTCCGAGAAAATATACTCTCCCAGATCCTTTTGCTCCTTCAAGAGAAGTGAAGCAAACCATCTAAAGTCTCTATCGGAGAAGTGGGTATAGTTGTTGGCTTTGTTCACTAGGGACCTAGAGTAGATGTACCATAGGACCCTGTGATGATCACACATATCACTCGGTTTAAAATTTAGTGGGCCAACTAACTCTCTGGGTTTAAGAATAGTAAAAATTTGATTTGGCTCAAGCTGGGAGTAGATATCATCTGGAGGGTTCTCAATTCCCAACCACAAATTAATCCTAGAGGGAGATATAAGTATCTTTTGACCTCTCACAGTAGTGGTCATCTCTTCCTCAACTGAGGTTCGGTTAGGCTCATCTATGATCTCTAAGTTACAATAAAAATGAGTGATTACCTTTGTGCAAAAAGGCAATCTAATGGATAACCAAGGCATAAAAGGATCTAGATATGGACTAAGGTCGTGCTTTAATACCTCCTGAAGTAGCCTGAGATCCACATAGTGTGTCTTGCACACTTTCCTTCTGGAGAATTGGGAAAGATACTTGGGAGACTCCACCAATTTGTTGACGTTGAACCCCTTTGGAGGGTTGGTGATCTCTTCTTCAGGCACCTTGGACTTCTTGGATGATTGACCCTTCTCCATTTGATCAATGATCCCAGCTATAGCCTTAGCCACATTTCTGTCATACTTAGGCTTTTTGGTAGGCTTTGGAGTGAAAGAAGGGGTAGAGGAATCAGAGGGAGGAGGTGAGGGAGATTTGGCACTCTTCCCTCTTCTGGTTGAGGTACTCTTTTTAGATTGAGCCCTTGTCACTATAGGCTCTTTGATCACCACTCCTTTGGGTTTCGGTTAAGATTGAGGTTAAAGAGGAATTTTAGCTTTTGGTCTTGGAGTTAATTTTCTTCTCTTTCTGGGAGCAGAAGAAAGAGGATCAGTGTGTTGTTGGGATTCAGAGGAATCTATGGGAGTAAGGTTCTTAGTTCTCATCTTTCTGAAAGATTGAAAAACTGAGATTTTTCAGAAAAAGAAGAAACTGACGCGAATTAGGGCACAGGGATTTTGAGCAAAATAGGAAGTTTCTAGGAATGAAAATAGTTGGGTTTTGACGGAAATGAAGCAAGGAATCACTTGTGAAAAGTTTTTGTGAGAGAGAATAGTGATTTACTCGAGGAGATTTTGTGGAAATGACCGAGTTTGCGACAGATAAAGACCTAGAACCCGACTTTACTCGAGGCCTTACTCGAGTAACCTTCAAGTGTACTCGAGGCCTTCCTCGGGTGTTCATAAAAAAAATTCTAAAATAATTCATTTAAATTGCGTACCTGGTATGAATAATATAGTAATTATCCATGGATGTTCCCTCGATCATTTATAACCCATTTTGATCAGATTTTAGTCATTTTTCATCAATTTGAGAATCTGAACTCCGACATTACTCGAGGCCTTCCTCGAGTAAGCTTCAAGTTTACTCGAGGCCTGCCTCGAGTAAGCTGCTTTTTCAACTTCTGACTCTTCATTTCATTGAAACTGAACCTTTAGATTCAAAAATCCAAGTAACTTGATCCGTTACTTCCAGTTTTGGGGTCCATTACTCGAGTACATACTCGAGTAAAGTGCTTCTTTACTTCAAGTTGTTCCTCGGGTAATGCTTCTCTGTTAGTGACAACTTCAAGTTGGTACTCCAGTAAATGTGTCCTCTGATAATCTCTGTTTTTGTTTCCCAAAACAGAGTTTCTTTCTTCCTGCAAAACAAGTTTCTATATACTCCGATGCTTAAGTTATTAATCATCAAAACATTATCAAGTGACTTCATCTAATATTATGAAATGCTGAAATTTCTTATAACTCATTGGGATTTACCATTCCCAATTCTCTCCTAATGTAAAGAAATTGATCTTTTGCAAGGGGTTTTGTAAAGATATCAGCTAATTGAAGATGAGTAGGGATGAATATTACTTTTACATCCTTCTTTTGGACATGATCTCTGATGAAGTGATGTCTGACATCGATATGCTTGGTTCTAGAGTGTTGGAATGGATTCTTTGCCAAGCTAATCATACTAGTATTGTCACAATAGATTGGTATTTCTTTGAGATAAATACCAAGATCTTGTAATTGTTGTTTTAACCATATCACTTGAGCACAACAACTTGAGACTGCAACATATTCGGCTTCCGTTGACGAAAGAGACACTGTATTTTGTTTCTTGTTGAACCATGATACAAGAGATCCTCCAAGAAATTGTCCTTGTCCACTGGTGCTCTTTCTGTCTGTTTTGTATCCTCCATGATCTGAATCTGAATATGCAACAAGATATTCACTTCTTCCTTTGGGATACCACAAACCCAATTCGGGTGTGTCAGCAAGGTATCTAAAGATTCGTTTAACGGTTTCAACATGTGATTCCTTTGGTGCCGATTGATATCTTGCACATATGCCAACACTAAATTGGATGTCTGGTCTACTTGTCGTGAGATAGAGTAATGATCCAATCATTCCTCTATATTTTGTGATGTGTTAGTCTTTTCCTTTGACATCAGCATCAAGTAACATAGTTGAACTCATAGGTGTGTCCGTGCCATTTGCTTCATCCATTCCATACTTCTTCAATAGCTCTTTCAAATACTTTGTTTGAGATATGAAGATTCCATTCTTTCTTTGTTTGATTTGCAAACCAAGAAAGAAATTCAATTCTCCCATCATTGACATCTCAAACTCTCCCTGCATTATCTCAGAAAATTCTTTACACAGAGATTCATTAGTAGCACCGAAAACAATGTCATCAACATTTATTTGAACAATTAAAATATCATTGTGTTTTCGTTTTATAAAGAGTGTTGTATCAACTTTTCCTCGTACAAAACCTTGATCAATAAGAAACTTGCTGAGCCTTTCATACCAGGCTCTAGGAGCTTGTTTTAAACCATATAAAGCTTTTTTGAGTTTGAAAACATGGTCAGGTTTAGTAACATCCTCAAAACCTGGAGGTTGTTCTACATACACTTCTTCCATGATGTAACCATTTAGAAATGCACTTTTTACATCCATTTGATAGAGTTTGAATCCTTTGATGCATGCAAAGGCTAAGAGTACACGTATAGCTTCCAATCTAGCAACTGGAGCATACGTTTCCTCATAATCAATCCCTTCTTCCTGATTATAGCCTTTGGCCACCAATCTTGCCTTGTTTCTGACAATAATTGCAGATTCATCGAGTTTGTTTTTGAATACCCATTTAGTACCAATGATCGGATGATCCTTGGGTCAGGGTACCAAATCCCAAACTTGATTTCTCTCAAATTGATTTAGTTCTTCTTGCATTGCTATAACCCAATCATTGTCTGATAAGGCTTCATCAATGTTAGAAGGTTCAATCTCAGAAATGAATGCAGAGAAACTTACTTCATTAAAAGTTCTATTTCTAGTTTTGATCCCTTCATTTACATCTCCTATGACTTGATCTAAGGGATGACTTCTATTGTATTTCCAAGCTCTAGGTTGACCTAGGGATTGCTCTTCTTCCTTAGTTTCATCAACTTCTGGAATAAGAGACTTAGAAATAGATTGACCATTCTCTTGATTTAAAACAACTTCCTGTTCTTCATCAATGGTTTTGTCAGAGGATTCAAATTCATCAAATACAACATGAATTGATTCTTCAACAACACAAGTTCTTTTATTAAAAATTCTATATGCTTTACTTCGGTTAGAATATCCTAGGAAAATTCCTTCATCAGTTTTAGAATCAAATTTTCCTAAGTTATCTTTACCATTATTATGAATAAAACACTTACAACCGAAGATGTGTAGATGAGCAATGTTAGGCTTCCTTCCTTTGTACAATTCGTATGGTGTCTTTCCAAGTTTCGTTCTAATATAGGCTCTATTTGAAATATAGCATGCTGTACTTATAGCATCAGCCTAGAAAACTTGAGACATGTTCTTTTCATTTATCATTGTTCTAGCCATTTCAGTAAGTACTCTATTCTTGCGTTCCACAACTCCATTTTGTTGGGGCGTCCTTGGAGCAGAGAAATTATGACCAATGCCATTAGTATCACAATATTCTTCAAAGGCTTGATTCTCAAATTCTCCACCATGATCAGTCCTAATACCTGCAATGGACATACCTTTCTCATTTTGCACTTTCTTGGCAAAAACAATGAATTCTTCAAATGTTTCATCCTTTGATGATAGAAAAATAATCCATGTAAATCTGGAGAAGTCATCAACAATGACCAATGTATATAGGTTGCCACCAAGACTCTTTACTCTTGCTGGGCCAACTAAATCCATATGCAATAATTGTAATGGTCTATTTGTTGAAATCTCATTTTTCAATTTGAAAGATGATTTAGTTTGTTTACCCTTTTGACATGCATCACAAATCAAGTCATTTTTGAAATTTACTTTGGGTAATCCAAGCACTAAATCCTTTTTGAGTAGTTTGCCTAGTTGATGCATATTGACATGAGCCAATCTCTTATGCCATAACCAACTTTCATCGGCATTACTCAAAAAACAATTTTCAGATTCATTTCTACTAATATCTAGAGTATAACAGTTACCTTCCCTTTTAGCTCTGAGCTTAACCTTGATATTCTTCTTATCAAGTAGTAAGTCTTTCTTGTTGACAATCAGACATTCCTCTGAATCAAATATTATCCAGTTGTCTTTATCTGCACTTTGACTTACGCTCAGCAAATTATGACACAAGCCTTCAACGTAATATACATCCTTGACTTGTATTCCTTTGTCATTTTTTATTTCACCAATTCCTGCTATCTTTCCGGATTGATTTCCTCCAAATTTTACCTTTCCACATTCCTTAGGTTGCAATGTGGTAAAGCTTTCAAAATCTCCGGTCATGTGTCTAAAGCATCCACTATCTATGTACCACTTGCTATTTTTGGATGCTTTGAGACATACCTGCAATCAAATGACTAAGTCTTAGGTACCCACTTCTTTTTGGGTCCTTTTGGGTTAGTATAAATGGTTTTCTGAACATATGTGCCTTTAGGTACCCATTTGTAGGTTCCTATTGTTCTTTTCTTCTTATGAATGCATGAAGAGGTATAATGACCTTTTCTATTACAGTAATTACAAAATACAAAAGGATTTGATATATGCACAGAATGCTGGAAATAATTCAAATATGACTTACCTCCTTTTTTCTTTTTACCTTTCCTTCTATCTGTTTTTGGATCATATCCAATACCAGATCGGTCATTTATAATTCGTTGTTCTTTTAAAATCACACTTAGTATCTCACTTCCTTTAGTAAATTTTTCAAGAGTTTTTGTAAGATCAGTGTTTTTCTTTTTCAACGAAGAACAATTTTCACAATTCTTTTCTGAACCTTCTTTAAGTTTAATTTCAAGAACTTTGTTTTTCTTTTTGAAAACAATTAATTCTTTAACTACTTTGATGAATTCAGAATGTAAAGCATTATATTCAGAGAGTAATTCATCATAGGTAGGTTCAGAATCATTTACCTCTTCTTCTGTCTCTTCTTGAGCAACAAGACATATATTGGCTACTTCTTCTTCATCACTTTCTTCGTCAGAGGAACTATCTCCCCATATAGCAGATACAAAGGCCTTCTTTTTGTTAAAGAATTTACCTTTTCTCTTTTCTTTGCTCTTTTGATTCAGTTCTGGACATTCTGATTTGATATGTCCTGGTTTTCCACATTCGTAGCAAATGATATGGTCTTTGCTGCTAGTTCCTCCTTTTTGAAAGTGTTTGAAGCCTTGACCTTTCTTGTAGAACTTTCTGAATTGCTTTATGATTAAGCCCATTTCATCATCATCAAACTCCTCATCTTCATCTTGATTCTCTTCTTTCGCTTTTAGTGCTAGACCTTTCTTTCTCTTGTCACCGATATCATCTAGTTCCCGTTTGAACTTTAATTTACTTTCATATTCAGAAAGGCTTCCAAATAGAGAAGAAACTGATCTCATTGATTCTCCTTTTGCTTCTTCTATTGCAGTAACTTTTGCTTCCCACTCTTTAGAAAGAATATTCAAAATGTTTCGTACTTGGGTGTGCTGATCATAGACTTTCCCAAGAGCTGCAAGTTGATTAACAAGGTGAGTATATCTAAGTTCGAATTCAGAAATCGACTCACCTGATTTCATTCGAAGTAGATCGAATTCGGTGACCAAAGTGTTGATTCGATTCTCCTTTATTCCCGAAGTTCCTTCATGAGCTATTTCCAGAGCTTCCCACATTAGTTTTGCTGTTGGAAGTGTGCAAATTCTGAAATATTCACTTTGACTCAAAGCGCTTTGTAACATCAGAATTGCTTTGCTATTGAGGGTGATAAGTTTCTTGTCATTCTCATCGTATTCCGCTGGTGTCTTTGGAATTTTCTGAGAATCTTCAATCTTTGTAGGTTGATAATTTCCACTCTCAATTACATCCCATAGCCCATATTCAGTAGCCATCACGAACTCTCTGAACTTAGCTTTCCAGAAAGAAAAGTGTTCTCCATTGAAACCAGGGGGTCTAGTGATGGATGCTCCGTCGGGAAGAATTCCTTCACCCATGCTTGCCATTTGATCCTTCTTAGGCTGTTAAACCTTGACAAGAAGACCTATGCTCTGATACCAAATGTTAGAGCAAGCGTTTCACCCAAGAGGGGGGGTGAATTGGGTGATACTAAATTTTTCTTCGGAAATATAAAACTTGACAATGAAATTAAAACAGTAAAGAGTAAGGAGAAATATCACCGAAGTGTACACCGGGAGTTATACTGGTTCGGTCATAACCACTTTGACCTACGTCCAGTCCTCAGAGCTTCTCTGAGAGTTTCACTATAACTTCCAAGATTCAGTGGGTTCATGGCACCTCAGTACAAGCAAGTTCCTACACCTGGACACTCGCTCCCCCTTACAGGTTGTAATTCAATCCCAACTCAAGGTTCCACATCCTCAAGTTATCTCAATAACAAATATTGAGTTTGAATGAAATATCTCTCTTACAGAGTGATTAATGATCACTGAAGCATAGAAAATCAATTTCAACGTAAAAACAGAGCAATGAACTTGATGATTCGTTTGTGTGTGATCTTGTTGTTATTTATCTGTTTGGATGTTCCTATATATATAGATATGTTGGTGATAACCGTTGGAACATTTTCTTTCGTCCGTTGGAGAGTACGCAGCCACTATTGACTTTTCAAGTTTTTTTTTGAAAAATATCCGTTGTGGTGGTTGGCATTTGAAAGTTCCCTTTGACTTCCATCTCTTGACATGATTTCTTCATTGTTTATCTGTAAATAGACTAAGAATACTAATACAATGAAAGATTAATCATATAGGAAACAAATCAATGAACGTCTGAATGATTTCAAAATTTCTGGGTATGCTTACTCGAGTAGCTACTCGAGTATCCCTTGAAGTTTACTCGAGTACCTACTCGAGTATCATCAGGAAATCTTTGATTACCTGCAAGTTAATGAACAAGTATAGGATTACTCGGGTAGTGCATGGAGTAAACTAAATTTCAAACCTTTGGAAATAGTTATTTACTCGGGTACCTACTCCAGTAATGCATTTACAACTTTATAGGTTACTGGGGTAACTCCTCGAGTAATCCTTCAGTGTGTTTTTGATTACTCGATGCTCTACTCCAGTAATGTTGGTAGGATTTCAAGGCCGAGAGCACTTACCTTGTTACTCGGGTACTGACTCGAGTAATGTACTCATTTGTGCATAGGTTACTCGAGTACCACCTCGAGTAACTGTACTTTTTGTGCATAACTTACCCGGTTAATGACTTGAAGTTTACCTTGAAAATATTTCTGCATACTCGGGTACTTACTCGAGGAATCCACTTAAAATAGAACATTAAATACTTGCATACTAGAGTAAGGACTCGAGGAAAATGAGATAAAAAGAAATCAAGTTAATCGGGTATCACCTTCAAGTTTTCACTTACCTCAGGTCGTTACTCGAGTAGCTCCTCGAGTAACATTGGCAGTAGTACAAAGTGCTGAGAGCTCTATATTTCAGAAACAGAGTTACTCGAGTAGCTCCTCGAGTATCATTGGAAACTTGAAGGCAACTGGAAGTTTTTCACATGGTTACTCGAGTAGCGCCTCGAGTAACATTGGCAGGCCGAGAGCAACTCCAAGTTTTTACTTGGTTACTCGAGTAGCTCCTCGAGTAACATTGGCAGGCCGAGAGCACCTTGAAAATACTTACACTATTACTCGAGTACTTACTCGAGTAACGTTGGCAGGTTACTGGAAGTTGTCTTTGGTTACTTCAAGTTTTGTCTCATTACTCGAGTAGCTCCTCGAGTAATGCCTTAGAAAATTTGCTTCTGATCAAGTTCCTCAGCATTTTCTCTTGGTCTTTCTTCATTACTCCAATGCTTACTTCAAGTGATGCTTGTTCCTATTATTACTTTGTTCAAACTTGTTTATTAATTATTTCCTTTTCAAACCATTCTTTTGTTATCATCAAAACATGAGATCTAACAATTATGTCTTACTTTATATGTTTAACATCATTCAGAGTGGCATTACGATAGATTTTGAACAAGTAATCGCTTTTTCATTCTCAGAGGATAATATTCTTGGTGTTGTAATTCAATGGCAATTCATTCACTTGATTCATTATTTCATCTACTCATATGAAGACCTAAATATGATCAGAGACTTTTTGGCTAGACATCTTCTTCAACGTATACCAGAGTAAAGTCTTTAGTAGTTTGTGTAGGACATACTTTTGTGGTAGTTCTATATATTGTATATATAATTAGCGTTATTGTTGTTGGATATAGATTGGATTTAGCCTTGGTTATTGTACAAACTGGGGACTTGGATATAGTCTTTTAGTGCACTAACAGACTTGGATATAGATTGTTGTGTAGTTCGTTAGTTAATTAGTTTGCTATTCCTTAAAATTATTGCATGTAGTAGAGCCTTGGGTTGATCACCGTGTTTCAAGTTGTTGTTTCCATTCTGCTGAACTGCTGTTGTTTTATTCTGTTGTTGGAATCCTATTTCTGCAATTTACATTTTCCAGACAGTGCAATATATAAAAGGCCATTTTTAAAAAAAAACTTTCAACGTCCTTAAATAAAAAGGGACGTGGTAGAGTGGGAGGCGACACTTTAGACGTCCCCAGTTGGAACTAGGGACGTCTAAAGGTCCCCTTAGACGTCCCGAGTTCCATCTGGGGAGTCTAAAGTCCCACTTTAGATGTCCCCAGGTGAAATTGGGGACATCTAATGTGGACTTTAGACGTCCCCAGTGTAACTGGGGACATCTAAAGTCTGCCTTTAGATGTCCCCCATTTACGGACGTTATTGATGTTTATTTCCACGACCCTCAGATAGACGTCCCTCATTTTTCAGATGTTAAAAGGCCAAAAAAAGGGACGTTAAAACCATTTTTCCTAGTAGTGTTGGAGTGATTCCAAAGGCTATGTGACCCTTATTGAGTCTAATTTCAGGGAAAAATATAGCTTTTAGCCAACTGGAAGCTCACAATTCCCAAAATTTAAATCTTTGGACGTTGTCCCAGAAAATAGCCAGTTTCCCTGGGCTAACTTCAAAAATTCATAACTTTTTGTGTCTAGCTACAAATAATTCCTATGACCTATCACATTAAAGCTTGGAATGTCTACTTTCATTCTAGAAAATTTCACAATTTTTAAACATAATTTGTTATTCCAAATTCACAGGAAAATCACACTGCCTCCCAAGAAATTTTCACGGGCAGCATAATCAAATTTTCCAAAATTCACTATTCCATTTCATTAAATGCCACAATACTTATAAGGCATATTGAGGAATAAAATTTGGGGTGTTACAGTTCTCCCCCACTTAAATAAATTTCATCCCTGAAATTTGCTACTCATACATAGCCATAAACTCCAGGTAACACTTTCTCATGTGCAAGGTCACAAGCTGTGCAACATAATGATCATATTCAATCTATCTCTTTTATCTGCAGGCTCGTTGAGCATGCAACGCAATCCTCATATTCTTATCATTCATTCAATATACCGTAGGTAGCTTCTAATCAGACATAGGACCTACTGGTCCAATCCTACAGCGTTTGGTTCCTTAAGCCTTACAGCTTCTTTGGGACTCCGCCCAGAACACACAATCACATCAAACACTGGACCTCAAACTCTCTAGGTTTTTACCGCTTATCGGCATAACCCTGATTGCATAGTAATTTGCTGCGCTGAGGACATACTAGTCCAATATGAATTTTGATCCTTGGACATACGGTCCACTAGTTACTCTATCTATATTCAGGTTCCATCCCTTATTATTCAATATACTCAACTGATATTCACGAAGCATGTAACCCGAATCCACGCACATAGCTCCCCTGCTACCGTTATGCGCTACTACACAAGGGCTCATTCCAATTCTGCCTACATATTTTGCTACAAACCATACAGATCACCTACCACATACTTTGCACCTCACATATCGTATACCGCTCAGAGATTGTATAGCACGTAGATTATACCACATAGTGATCACATACCACATAGATTGCACCACACAGATTACACTGCATACAGATCACATACCAGATAGATTATATCCTTGCATATCACACAGGTCACCGCGCTACTAACCACATAGGTCCACGTCACTGTCTTTGATATAATATTGTTAACCACATCACCTCAGAACACATGTTTTATGCCCAGCCTTTCGACTGCAAGCAACTAGAGCGACGCAACCCGCCTGGCTATATCAGGATAAGTGCCACTCGATTGTAGACTGATTAGTTACATCTTTAACATGCTCTAATGGGCTGCCTTATTGTGAATCACACAATAAACCATACAGTTCACCATAGAGCAAACCAAATAAGTCGCCATATAGCAAACCACATAGGTCAAATTTATATAAGCCACTCATATTGTATCACTATTAACCTTACCGTAAGTTAATCTTTGATAGTTAAAACTTACATTTGACTCCCAACATCACCTATAGGTGCTTCCCACGTTCTTCCCTACTTCTTGGGTTGATCAGAAGATCTACACTAAGTTTATCACATTCTGCTTTAAACAATAGTTAATAGTTCTATTCAAATAATTCACTTATATCTTTAAACAAGACATTAGGGAATTCCCTAGCCACGGGTATACATTTCCAGTTGCCATTTTGGCTCCTATTAATAGTGAGGAAAACCAAAATATTCTTGGCATTACATATGTCGCATTCTCAGCTTAGGCCACTAGAAGAAAACCTAAATCACTTTGTAGAGTAGAACATGCATTTCTCTTATTTTCGTAGTGTAGTGACACACACTTTTCTGTTAGCCAACCAACTCTAACTACCACCTCGATTTTATGAAACAGTTCATAAAGTAAATCTACCCTAAGGTTTTATTCCTTACGCATATCTTACCATTCAACAAATTTTGTCAGGGCAAATTTTCACACCCATAGATATGGTCAAAATCAAATTGTACAGCTATTCCTATATGTTTAGCCCTAAATGTATCACACAGTCAAACATAATATATATGACTAGTCCCAATACCAACAATACTTGTAAAACATAGTCATTATTTTAGATTGTATTGGGGATCATCTCAGGCGACTCTTGTGCATTCTCATGAGTAGTCACATCTCTGCCCCGAGCTCTTGGGCTAAGCTCCGTTGTTTGTTGCTGTTGTGGGCAATCTTTAGAAAAATGACTGGGCTTCTGACAATTGTACAAATCAATAGACTGATTGAGCACAGTTCATCACCATATGGCTAGGCACAATGCCAACATGTTCTATTGCCCCAGAGGGAACTTCCTGATTCTTGCGTTTTTGTGAAGAATTCCCATTGCTAGACACACCCTAGTTAGTATTCTTTCTATCAGAGTACAGGTTCAACAAGTTGTTCGTGGTGATTCGACCCTCATCGATGGCCTTGTTGAACTCTGTGAAATGCCTTGAAACCAGTTTTTCTTTCAAGTCTGGCTTAAGTCCCTTTATTATTATATCCGAACTCCATTCCTGACATCCTGATATCTAAGGTACCTAGAATAACGAGATAATTGGATATAACGAGCTAAATAGTTGTCGAAGCTCTCTTGATCCTGTTGCTGTACATTGAGGAATTCTTTTTCCTTTTCACGCTTGATAGATAGGGGAAAGAATTTCTCATTAAACTTTTCTTGGAATAATTCCCAGGTCACTAGAATAGGCCTCCCCCGAAGAATTAGTTCAGTATTCTTCCACTATCTGTCTGCATCACCCTCCGGTTTATAAATGGCTAGCAGGACCTTAACTTTATTCGGCCACAATAGAATGTTGAAGATTTTCTCTAGGTGAGATAACTAGTATTCGGCTATCTGAGGATCAAATTTCCACTAGAATATATGAGTTTAATGCTTACTAAATCTCCCTACCTAGGTCTGATGTCAACCTCAAGCTCAAGAAGAATATCCTCTGGTTGAGTTCCCTTATAAGAAATATCATCACCGTGACCCCCTCACCAGTTCCTCCAGCGATCTTGCTTCTGTTGCACTTCCCGCAGCTCTTCTCTAATTTCATACATAGTAGCTTGCTATTGGGTTAATATACCTAAAATCTGCTATTGGATTAGGTCTGGTCGAGCACCCGATACTTCCTCGTTATTACCATATCGATCCCCATCTCTACCTCTTCCTCGGCTTCTATCTCGTGGTCTACTATGTACCATCTCTATAATTCATTGTATATAAAAATAGAGAAGAGATAAATTTCATATAGATGCAAGGGCATTTTTATCATTTCATAATAATTCGGGTACACATAGATTTAAATACAACATATATAAACTATTTACAGTAGCTAAAGAAAGCTAGAAACATCACACAACCTATAAACTACTGTACATGTAACCCTCTCACCGTAATTACATCTGGTTTATGAAATTTAAGTGAAATAGAGACCAATAAGACAAAATCAACATTTATATCCCTTACCTTCAAGATGGGGTGTTCATAAAAACAATTCAAAATATATTCAGTCTGGTCTCACATTCACGTTTTGAATATAATTACTTGAGAAATCAAATCACATTGATAAATATCAGAGTGTACAACTAAAATCCCGACATACCCCGGGTTACATGTATATATAAAATGGGTGTATAGTTTCCCAAAAATAGGGGATTACATATCCAAATATAATATTTAAAACCCAAAATATATACAGTAATCCCAAATCCAAAACAAATAACCAACAACCAAATAAAATGTCTCTAAGAGGTCCTAACCACTCTGGGTTGTCTGTTTCCCTTTTGAGCCACTTGCCCTGTCTGAAATGTTGGTTATTGGAAAGAATGAGATTCAAGAGAATCCTAATAGTAATAAATCACTCATACAATGTAGAAACACATAGCATATATGATCATGTTCAGCAGCATCTCAATGATTCATGGCTCATGCCACTAACGACAGCACTCACGGCTGTAATCACAATGCGATAGCTTTAGTTGTAACCACTATGCCCGCTTTCGTGGTAAACACTATGCAGCAGCATCACAAGGCACAAAGCATCACAAAGCTCCACAAGGTGTCACAAGGCATTGCAAAGCAGCAGCAACAACACAGTGCATGACAACATACATACAATACATTTACATAAAGTATAAGAGAAGAGTTACTACCTTGTTCTTTCCTTACGTTCCTTGGCACAGTAGACTAACGAGTCTGGCAAATGTCAAATCCTATAACAAAATTAGGGACAACTCATCAATCTATTTTCTGAATACTTATTTCTATAATACTCTAAGTTGGTTATCATTTAAACTCTTTAGGATGACCATTAGAGGCCTAAACACATGTTAAAAGAGTTGGGAGAAACTACCTTGAAGACCCCTCTTTGGAAGCAGAATACTGATTTTCAGCTAGCTCACTTGAGTAAAGATGACTTCACTCGAGTGATGGGAGGCTTGCACTCAGTGAGAGTGGCTCTCATTTACGAGTGTTTGACAATAAGCAACAACTATGGCCAGAAAGTTCTCACAACACTCAAGCATGAAGTTTTGCACTCAAGTGATGACTCCAAATTCACTCGAGTCTCCAAAAGTGCAACACAGAAAGTGACAACCCAAGAGCACAGCCAACTTTAGAGAAGGAGCTCACTCAAGCACAGCCTTTGGCACTCGAGTGAGAAGACTGCACTTGCTAGTGTCAGAACACACTCTTGACAAATGGCCTGCGAGTGCTTGGCCGAGAGCAGCTCTTAGCATGGCATTACTCCTTCACCTGAGTAAACCCATGCTCACTCGAGTGATCACCAATATCACTCGCGGGTTAAGAAGTGCACTCACGTTTTTAACATGGAAGTGCAACAAGAGCTGAAAGAACTTTAGGTGAAAATATGTACAACACTCGAGTGAGACTCATCCTCACTCGAGTGAGGCTTATCAGATTGCCAGATCGCAGTAAAAGATAGAAATTCCCAGATTGGCCAAAACTGACCCTAATGGTTCCCAAACTTAACACAAAGCTCATACCCACTTAAAATCTCATAAGGAATCAATTGGTAACCTCAAAACACTCAGAAACCCATCCTAAAAACAATTCATACTCTTGGGTCTCTATAACACACAATACCCAAATTCATTTAACCCACTTCCAAAATTCAAAATCACATCCAACATTCAAATAACAACACAATAAACCAGTTCCAACATCATTTATCATATAATCCATGCATTCAAAAATTGGCATAAAACCAGGGAAAATTCCAGAATCCATCATACTCAACCAAAAATCACAATAAATATACCAAAATAGTCCAAATGCTCACTTCTTCAATTTGCCAAAGCCAAAACCTTGATTCTCAACTTCTAAATTTGTTCCAATACCCAAATCACCACTTTTCAAGCTTTTGAAATCATCAAGATGAAGCTCTTAACACTATGAATAAGATTAGTGAAGAGTGTTTAAGCATAGGAGGACCATTACCTAACCAAAATTCAAGCTTTCCCTTTCTCTTTCCTTGCTTTAAGTCTCCAGAAATAGAGAAGGAAGAGAAAGAGATGATGAAAGATGATAATGACGATGAAGAGTGTACAAAATTTCCCCTTGGCCTATGCTCCGACCAAATAGGAGAGAGAAGAGAGAGAAAAGTGATTGTTTGACTTATGGCATGATCCTTGGCACACATAATGCCACTTGGCATAATCTTGCTCAATTCCTCCATGAGCTTACATAAACTCAAAGCAAAGGATTTCGACCCATAAACAATAAATCTCATCCATTGATTTTTAATCACCAATGAGTTTCCTCTTTGGTAATTGGCCAATTGGTAGGTAAATTTCCAATTTTACCATTTTGCCCCTGGTTTTCCCTATGATTATTCAATTATCACCAAGTACATTTATATCAAATTCACATCACATTTCTCCAAAAGTGTTTAATTACACTAATTACAATCAATTTTGAAGTTATCAGCCCTTATTCTCAAATTGGGTCATTACAGTACGTCTCATATTTTTCCTTTTACATCACATAACATAATGTACATGTGGCTTTAAAGGGGGTCACCCATCCTAGGATTTTCTTGGCTTGAGCATGCATAACTTTCCATGTACCCGTCCAAAACACCGACATCAGCTTTATCATCTTCTATTTGTCAGTTCTGTATGACTGCCCTCACCTCAAAATACATGCCAGCTACCTCTGGTCACCCAAAATATGCTGACTGGACCCCACACACCCGATCAACATATACCTTTGTACCAAGTTAGTCATGCACTCCCGAAACTCCCAAAAGTTCGTGTTTGGGCCCCGCTCGACAATATCGATCTTCTTCCAGTTATAGTTTGTTGAATCCGGGAAGAAGTCCATAGTGGTGTTGCCCTAAAACTCGTCGAGCAAATCAACCTCCAACTGATCTCGAATTTGGTACAACAACTCCATGCCCCTAAAAAATGAGAGATACCAGCCCCTGGGAGTGTCATTGCCCACAATGCTCAGTGATATCTGCCCCTGATGTAATCCCATATCTCTAGGTCTATCAGTAGGTCATACTATACATTCACTGTACCAGATCCAAATAGTCCAACTCGCTCAGATCCTCTTCTGACTCATTCATCAATGGATGCCTTGTCTCCCTAAACAGTGACCCCACTGGTGATGTTAGCCATGGCTCAGGACCATACACTGGTACTGCTGGTACACTCTTCCTAGCTGTTAGTCTCATATGTAGAACTCTCACGCATAGTAATCGATGTACTGCTGTCCATCGGGAGTTCTCTATTCGGTGGACTTTGGTTCACAGACGCCTGCGATCCCTCATGCTGCTCACTTCCTCTGCATATGATTTCCTCTCACTATGCAGACAAGACCATATTAGTATACTATTCTGAGAATGCCAGAACCACTTTAAGCTCTGATACCAAAAATGTCAAGCCTCTTAATATTTCAATATTCATAGAGTAATAAAGGCACAGTCCACAGCTATGAGAGATAGTACAATTATACAAATAAAAAGCACTTGTTTACATATTGGAGTCGCCCCCAGGGTTTGAAAGTATATATACAATTTGTCCAAAAATATCTAAAAAAATTCAAAAATAGACTACATATAACCAAATAACTCCATTCTTGGAATTCGTACCCTTCAATTGCCAGTGTCTACCACTTTGATTTTAGAGCTACTGGTTCTCACTGAAACATTTATTATTTATGAAAAAGGGTGAGATTCCAAGCAATCCCAGTAGCAATATACAATCAATCACATAAAATGCTAAGATTAAATATACAATGCACCATATAATGTAAAATAAAAATTCATACTATATCATATGTATACACAATGCTCAAGGCCAAATGACTATTTGGATCCCCTACTTGTCCATATACCTCAGCTGAATCCCAGACCACATCTAGGTAATGTGCCTTAAGCACATGTTCATATCGCAGAATATAGCAACAAACAATATATCAATGTTCACATAGTGTATGAGATATAAAGTTACTACCCTGTGACCTTTTTTGCAACACAAAACAAGTTCCTCAAATTTTGTGTCAACGCTTGGGCTATCAACAGTTGAGTCCTAAAATTCCAAATGTATAAGAATTAGGTTAATACCTATTCATGTACTACACTAGACTCTTCCAAAGTGTTTTCATTGGTTATATTAGTCCAATTCTACAAAATTATATAAATGCCCCTGGGCACCCGGTCCAGGCCCCTCCGACCTTCATACCCGGTCCGACTATACTTTTTCAGAAATGTAACTCGGGCTATTTTGACATATTTTGCCCAAGTAATCCATTTTTGACATCAAGTTTCACAAAATCACTACTAAATGACTGTTTTACCCTTGACAGCCCCTATTTAGGGTTTTAGGGGTATTTTCATAATTTCACTTTTAGGGCTTTTCTGAAAAAGTGTTCAACATCAACCCTACATAATTTTCCCTCTTGAACACAATGGAACCATCAGATTTATGAAAATCTAGCTCCTACCCTTCTTTTTATCCCTGGTCAAAACATAGAGGAAGAAAAGGGAAAATTGGATTTTTGATTTCTAACACCAAATGCTTGTTCCTTTCTACTTCTAATCCCTTGATTAAACATTTAACCACATACTAACCAAGATTTGAGGAAATTTGAACAGCATAACCCCTTAGGGTTTCCATTTCCCAAATTTACAAATCAATTAACAAATCACAAATCCAACCAAGAACATCATGAACAACAACAACAACAACAATGCCAAAGATTTAAGGTTTTTGAAGTTACCTTTTGATTTCTCTTCCTTTCTCTCTCTAGCCAAACACAACCCTCTCCTTTCCTAGAAAATTAGCTTGCTAAACATGGAGATCCATGAAGAAGATGAGCTTAGAGAAGGAACTACATAGGTTAGAAGCTAAATCACAAGGGAAAATCAACACTTTACCTTCAGATTTTCCTCCTCCTTCTCTCCAAACCTTCTTGAACTCACACACTCTCTTCTCTAGCTTGGCCGTGGAAATGAGGCAAGAAAGATGAAGCAAAAAGGCTTCATAAATATCTCCTTTGCCCTAATTATTTTTATTCCAAATGGTGTCATAAACTTCAATTGAACTTGAACCAATCCTCCTCCATTTTGGTCAGCCCAAAATGACGCCCCAAGCCCATAGGAAAAGCAAAACAGGTTGATGGTGTTTTATCCTATAATTACAAGATTGCCATAACATTTTTTTCCGATTTTAGAAATAGTTGGCAACTCTGGCAGAATTTCTAACCAAATTTTGAAAAATCATAACTTTATTTGTAGAATTTTAATTGGAGTGATTCCAAAGACTATGTGACCCTTTTTAAGTCTAGTTTCAGGGAAAAATATAGCTTTTAGCCAACTGGAAGCTCATAATTCCCAGAATTTAAATGTTTGGACGCTGTCCTAAAAAATAGTCAACTTATTAAGTTTCTGCTTGAGTTACCTATAGAAATTGATTATTCTATATTATTCAAAGTATGCAATATAAATATGTGAAATAAATATGGGAAAAAGATACTTACATACAACTTGAACTTCCAAATTCTAAATTAGTTTTGTTGACAAGAAGAGTAATGAGATTAACAAAAGGAGTATAACAATTGACAACTTAGGATTTTGGAAAATCACTAATTTGAGATTTTGAAATTCAAATGGTATTCAAGTGTCTTTTTTCCAATAAATATTGTGTTGACAAAAGTTTGTGTTGAGTTACAATATGACTTATACGTTGTATTTACACATCATGAAACTTTTATCACTACACTTTTCAATGATGTATATACCAGAAAGAACATTAGCATGTCTAATAACCTCACATTAACTATACGATTCATTTGAAACATTTTTCCCATCAAATATACAATAAAAACAAAAATTTAAATCAAACAAACATTTGTTTGATGATCGACAGAAAGTGTTTTGTTTAACGTCTTTTATGTCGTACGATATCAATATGTGAGATAAATTTTGACCTGAGTTCAATATGTTCGATAAATTTTGAGTCATATTGCAAAAAATGCATTTACTTTTCCACATCGTAATCTCAAAACATTATTAACAACATACCAATATACATGTAGTAATTATAATTAAACATGAACCTTCTATAAGCTATATATATCTTCTATTCAAACTCGTAACCATACATATGTTTGAGTGCATTGTGATTACTTCCAAATGTTAAAAATTTATTTTGATAACATTATATGATTTAAAAAATATATAATGCGAGTCCTCAATATAAATTGATGTGTAGTTATATGATGATCAATATAATGGTAACTTATAAATTGTATTCACACATTATGAAACTTTTATGAGTACACTTTTCAATGTTTTATTCAAGTGTGGTAACATCAAATTAGCTATACGGTATCATTTGAAATATTATTTCCATCAAATTTAATAAGAAAAACTGAAAATTACATAAATATATGTACAAAATTGAAATTAGAACATTGGTCAGTTATAAAAAATGACAAAAAACATCTAAAACTTAAATGCGCTATTAAATGTTATAGAGTAAAACCATTTATAAATTTTAAACTTATAAATAAAAGAAATTCAATGCCAATTTCATTTGTGTTCAAAAAATTGGTACATAGAGTTTGAATAAGCATTTGTTTGGTGATTGACTGAAAGTATTTTGTTTAACATCTTATGTTGTACAAGTTTAATATGTGACATAATTTTTGAGTACAATATGTTAGATAAATTTCGACTCATATTACATACAATTGCATTTACTTTTCTACAACATCATCTCAAACATGCTTAACAACATTCTAATATACATATTTTAATTAAAACTAATAACCGTTAACTTAAACATAAAACTTCTATAACCTACATATCGTCTATTCAAACTCAGACATCTACATATAAGCAAGTTATAAGGTTTATATAAGAAAGTGTTTCAATCTATTGTCTTGTTCAGTTTACTGAATTCTATCCAATGAAACCAAACGATTTGTCTCATTACGAAAAGGGACGACATCTGTAAAGTGAGGATCGAAATGCACAGTAGTAGCAGTTGCAAAGTTCATGACCATTGCTTCACCTTGCATAAAAAGACATAAAAATTAAAATGACATTGTTATGAGAGAATGAAGAAAGATAGCATTATAATTTTGTCAGAAACCAATATTCACCATTTAAAATGTCGACCATAGAAAAATGCATGAGCATAATCAATAGATTGTGGTTTCTAAAGTGTTTATATTATATCCATGTGGTCATCATTGGGATCCCATACAGTAGCACCTTGATACAATTGTTCCTATATTATGAATTCATAATTGACTTATCGACTTAAACACCGTTACCGATGCATATTGTGTAACACCTGTCAACACCCGTTTCTATTTCCATAATCGAAGAGTAATAAAGACGGAATTCAATGGGCATACAGAAAAATACAATCATACTGATAAAAATATTCATTTACAATACCGATATCATTCGTCGATGAAATACAGAAAATACAGCAGAAACTTAATATTTACAACTTTCGTCAGAATATCCAAAACATGGATTAAACATAACCACTCATTTTCCGATGTCTACATCCTTACCTTTTGGCCTACTGGTACCCACTGAGATATTTGTTTTTGAAAATGGGTGAGATTCCGAAGAATCCCGTTAAAGACATACGATCAACATATAAAATATGAAAATTAAATATGCAATGCACTATATTAGGCAAAAATGAAAGTTCGATTTGATTCATATAGATATACTTCAGCTGAGTCACTGACTACAACTAGGATTTTCGATAATATACCTCAACTGAGTTATCGATCACAGCTCGAATTTTTTGATATACCGTTGTTGGGTAGCAAACCACAACTAGGTACTGTGCCTCTAGCACGCAATCATATTAGAAACATAGTAAAAATATATATAATTATTCACATATTGTATGAAAGATGGTAGTCCCTACCTCAAAGTTTGATAAATCCCTTTTTCAGTGTGCCTCGAAAAACGTGTCATTTCCAACGTCCGACTCAGTCCTAAAATATTAAATGTACCAGAAATAGGTCATAACCTATCCAAGTATCATTTTAGACTCTTCTATAGTGTTTCATGTGGTTATATTAGTATGTGGTGAAATCTTATCAAAATACCCCCAGGACCCGTACCCAGCCCGATGGCACGTTTTCCCAAAATTTTGACCAAGGCTATTCTGACTTATTTTTACCCAAGGAATCCATTTCGGGGCTTGAAATCACCAAATTCATTGTAAAATTATGAAAGTACCCTTGACAGCTCCTATTTAGGGATTTCAGTGGCGTTTTCATAATTATGCTTTTTCGGCCTTTACCTAAAAAGTGCCCAACCGTAAACCTACCTATTTTTACCCATTAAATCCAATGGAGTCATTTATTTTGATGAAAATCCAATTCCTAACACTAGTTCTAGTCCTGGCCAAAATATTGAAGAAAATGGAAAAAAATAGTTTTGTGTTTTATCTTCCAAAATTTGTACTCTTCGACTTCTAATCCTTGATTAACTCACTTAAATACTTCTTAATCATTATTTAAAGGATTTTGGGCAGCATAGTCCCTTAGGGTTATAGCTTTTCAAATATGCAAAACCAACAACAAACTACCAAATAACTCAAGAATCACATCAACAACATCAATACACTAAGAAGTTTGATGTTTTGGAGATTAACTTTTGATTCTTGATGTTTCTCTCTCTAGGGCGTCATCTCTCTCTCTCTTCTCCTTAACCTTGAGATTAGCTTGCTAACATGGTGATTCATGGAGAAAAAGAGATTAGAGAAGATATTATGTAATAGAGGAAGATTGAACACAAGAACAACAATACCTACCTTAGACTTCTTCCTCCTTGAGCTCTCATCTTCTCTCTTTTTGCCTTGCTTTGGCCGAAATATGTACGAGAAAGGGATGAGAATGTGTGTTTTATTAATTTAGTCTCCTTTCTTCCTAGCCCTTGATCTCATTAAGGGTTGAGATCACAACACCTATCATGCACACCATTCCTCCTCCTATACCTCCAACCATACCCTCTACTTTATGCCATGCCTTTTCATCACTTGTCTTCAATTGGGTTTGAACTAGAATTTCCCTTGTCTTTCTCCTCCAAAAACCGTCCCCCTCTTCCTTTAGTTAGCCAAATCAATTCCTTTCCCATTTAACCAACTAATACTAAATTTTCTTGTAGCATTTTGGCATAGGCTCTTGGAATTTAATTTTTCTCCCTTATTTTCATGTGCGGGGTGAAATTATGGAAGAGAAAGAGAATTAAAATTATTTTTTAATAATTCCATAATTCAATTAAATGAATTATGTATAACTCCCTCTAATTTCCCAATTCATGATTTATTCCATCAAGAATAATCCAATTATATATTTTCCTTTATTTTCCTTAATTAATTGAAATTAACTTCAAATAATTAGAAAATAATTAATCTTATGTTAAATTGGCAAAATTGTGATTTTTCGATTACCTTTGTAAATTAATTAAATTCTTAAATTAATTTTCCGTTTCCTTATGAATATAAATATTTCAAAATTCACAAAATTTAAATTTATGAATATTCACCATTTTATTGAATTTCTCAAATAATTAAATATATTTTTGGTGAATAAAATTTGGGGTGTTACAACCAGTGTATTAAAACTCGGACTGGGCATTGAACCAGTCGGGGTACTGGGTTAAGGGTCAGTGGGTCAGACTGGGGCCAAAATGGAGCTAAACTGGGACCAAAACGGTGAGAAATTGAAAATTTTAGACTTATAGTAGAAATTCTAAAGGAAAAATTTATTTTTTTTTTAAAATTTGAACCCGGACCGGTTTACCGGCCAGTTCGCTGGTTTCCAGGCCGGACTGGCCGGTCCGGTCTGGGTTACAACACCCTTGTTTTCAAAGAGTATGGACGACATAATTACAGTAATATCTTTAAAAAGGGAGGTAGGCAATCTTTTGGAAACAGCGGGAGTCCCAACCTCGAGTAAAGTGTGGAGTTGCATTCAAGTGGGTTTTCAAAAATCTTTTTGAAAATCGTTTTCATATTTAGTCTCGTATTACTTTACGATTTATTTTAAGCCATCCGTTTTAGGTTTATTTCTTCATATTAGAGTTTTACCAATAAGTTCTCTACTGGAACCCAAATTACTATGATTAATTAACGGCCTTAGATGGATGGTTGTCCACTACCGGTTCGGATGTCACTATGTGTTTACTTATATACAGGCGCTTACTTACATGTCTACTGACTTGCCAGTATGGGACTGACTACACTTAAATCCAATTTAAGTACAATTTTCCAAAATATAGATAACCAATAGAGAAATTTAATTCCAAATCCTTTGCTTCACTCGCCTGTGATTACCTTCTTGCTTGAGGAACTACCTGCCCGAGATGAATGTTTGTTTTTGGAAAAATAGGGTGAGATTCAAAGAATTTCAATAGTAACAGAAATTACTCATATAAGATGCATACATATATCATGCCATGTCAACCAAAGTTACAGTACAATCAACATATTCAACATTCAGAGATAAATTCACAATATACGGAAAGTATAAAGTTACCAATTCAAGGACAACCATCCCTTACCACAGCGCTGGGAAATTCTACTACACTTGAACCATTTTCATCTGAATGCTTTAAATTCACAATGGTATAAACATGCATATAACATATCACATAGTATGTGAGTGATAAGTTACTACCTGGAAATTTTTTCAAATTTTGACCTCGGTTGACATGCTTTGAGCGACCCGGGCAAATGTCAAATCCTATAAGTTATCATTTACGAACGATGAGTTATTACTTAGACCAATTCTTTCATAAATCATTCTCTTGTATTGGTTATCATTAGGGTTACTACATTAGGCCTAATGTGTAGCTAATGAGTCCAAACTAACCCCAAGTACTTAACTTAACCCTTAAAGGTCCAATTTTATTACTAAAATACTTTATTTTAAATTTTCACACAATTACTAAAAAGGTGGATAGATTTTCCATAATATTTAAAAATTCATAACTTGAGCTAGGAAAATCTATTCAAGGTGATTCTAAATCCTATGTGTCACTTATTAAGTCTATTTTAGGGGAAAAATGCTTCCCACGATCTCCTGACCACACAAAATTCCCAACTCTCACATTTTCTCTTGCTGCTAGAAAATCTGACTAGAATTATTACTTAACTTCATTCAACCATAAATTTCTGTGTACTATCCAATTTCTACACATTATCTATCAAATTAAAGGTCTTTATGTGCACTTTAAATTTGGAAATTATCATCATCATTAGATGATGTTTGAATAGTGAAATATTTGCCATAACAAATCTTCCAGTAAAAATGCATACTGGCAGCTTTGTCATACAAGCAGACTTAATTTTCAGTCTATGAGCTTTTAAACCAGTTTGTAAAAAATTATAACCAGTGCCTATTCCAACACAATTTTTCTTTTAGAATCCAATGAAAACCTAAGAAATACCAAAATCAAAATCCTCCTTCCAGATTTGCCCCTGACTGAAAGTGAGCCCTCAAAATAACAAAAATCAAGTTTGTGTTTTTGACCACCAACAAGTCTAATACATCAATAAGCATCATATATCACCTTGTACTTGATTAAAAACATCATCTTGCTTCAAAAACTCTCCTTGGCTGAAACTTAAGGGTGGTGCAAGAGTCAATAAGAACTCAACGAAAATACTAAGTAATTAGTTCAAAATGAAGCTGAGGCTTACCTCTTCGCGTTTCTACAAGTGGTTCGGTGTTTCGACAGTACTCCGATTGACTAACTGACAAAAAACACCTCAAATTAGAAATATGAGACCATAGAATTAAAGATTATAGTGAGTAGAAGAAGTTTCCTGAAGGACTTACCAAGCGATAACAGCGTTTCGGGGTCAAAATCGGCTCCAGTGTTTAGGAAATATTACTATTCACTCCTCCTCTCTCCTCTAACACTTTATTTGAATTAAAATCAGATTTTTCCTTCTCTCCCCATGGCTTGGCTGAATTCATAAGGGGAAATGGAGGGAGGAGATTGCATCTTGGCTTCGGTTGCTTCTTGTGGTCCTATGTGTCAAGTGATTGCTCCACAAGATGATATGTGTCCAAAAGCAATTAGGTCTTCCTTTCTCTCTCCTACGTGGCAGTGAAATTGTTAGGGGAAGGAAGGGGCCTGACAATTTTCCCTAGACTCCCAGCTCGGTGTTTGAGAATGTCAAGTACTTGACCGGACCAGGGACCGATGGATTCCCTAGACTCAAGCGCTAGGTGGCATGCTCTGGAGACGCCAACACGAAAGCATAAAGGTGGTCTAATGATGAGGGATACTTGTCACCTCCTTAATTGGCAACACAAAAGTGGCTTTGTACTTTTTCATCATTAAGGGACACATGTCAAGCTCTTATTTAGCCAACAAAAAAGGTGTGCCATCATGAGTTATCATTGCGTACTTTATTAACATTACTTCAATAAAGTTACTTTATCGATGCTTACTCGGGATTCTACTCGGGACCGTGGCATGCATATTGAGGCACGCCACATGACATGCGAATCCCTCCAATCTTAAAATGGTGCCTCTATGCCCTGTAGCCACTGACGAATTTTCCTTTTACTACTTACACTCATATTCTACAATCCTAACTTCTCAATTTCCACAAATGACACAAATAGATATATGAGAATTCTGAAAGTAGTTCTACCTTTATTTATAAATATCAACATTTATTTTATTCCACTATTTCCATATTTACACGTTTTCACCATTACAAAATTTGGTTTATTTATTACATATTGAATATTGAAAAATGAAAACATATACTTGAATAAATCAACCAACTTGTTGTCATAAGTCTTGAAGTTAATGTGCATCGTCTTCTTACCTCTTACATTAGCATCACACAACTCATCCCTGGAGAATATTTTTTTTTTGATAACATCTACATCAACAAAACCACTTTCGTCACTACAAGAACAAAATAAAATTCCTATAAACAAACATGTTTAATATTATCATCATTTTCTAACTAATTTCCCTAGGATCACACATAGATGAATCAGTTATTTCAACAATCGATTTCAGCCTAAACTTGTGAGGTGCTAATATAACAGGGGCAGGAGTTACAAAACTATTATGTCTAAGTTGTAACTGATATTATCGTGGATAGCGTTAAATAGCTCAAGGACAATAAAATTAGATATATAGTAGGACCCACCAGTTATAAATAGAGGTTGATATCTATTAACCAACTCTTTATTTGGACAACAAATTTTCATCTTCATACCCTACGATGACATCAACAGAAATATCATTTCCATGTGTTAAACTCTTTGATTAACATGTATCATTAACCGTTATTTATATTTTCATATAAAATAAACCTGAATATCCACAACAATGAGATTCATTGATGTCCATGCGGAGTGATAGTAAAAATAAATCTATCATGGCAATTTCGTCCAATTATCTTCAAAACTCTAACTAAAATGATATCTGCCTGCTCATTAGTAGTGTTTAATTTGTTGAGATTATCACGGTGATGAAACTCTGACATAGCAATTCTTGTAGTGGCCATACCTGTGTAACCAGGATAAGATTGAATGAGTTATTATCTTCACAGCTTTATACTTGCAAGACCAACAGCACAGGACTAACAAAATTTCATGAACCTTAAATTAGCTAGCTAAAACAAATAATATAATATTTACAAAGATACCAAAAGAGTGAAGCAAAACAGTTATAAATGACCCCAACATATACAAATAGATATAGAATATAGTCTTGTCCAATAAATACATATGCACCACACTATAGAATGCAGGAAACAATAAAGCCTGACTTTTCATTTAACACACACTTGTTGAATATGGCAATATCAAATTTCAGTAGCTTTAATGTCTTATTCATTAAATGAACAACTTGAAAACAATGAGTACTAAATTAATTACATACGAGAAATGAAAGATGGGTTAAACATACGCGATGAAGTACGGACTGAAGATTTACTACGCTAACACACTTATAAAATTCAAACATTCAGGTCTTACCCATCGATCTCTTAGTATAGTTTGATATAAAAATCAATATAACCAAAAGAAAATCTACTCTCGAACTCATCTGTTGATAAAAGTAAGATAATATATTTACATAAGCATAGTTCAACACGTCAGAATATCCAGTACAATGGCTATTTAAAGATTATGATAAGTGCCAATAGAAAATAGTGTCACACTCCTTATTGCAAACTCAATAAATGGAAAAAACAATTCACGCTACATGTTATTGCAAAAAATTTGTACTCTGACCCCTCCGGAAACAAAAATGAACTTTCGAACCTATATACAAATGTTCTCTGTATATATGTGTATTAAGTCCAATCATAGAGAAAAATATCTTATATGTTGATTATCAATGAAACTTAATTTGCTATAACTGCAAACCATTATATTAAACCAACACATGCCTATATCATGAAAAATTTACTTGATAAAATATGAATTCTTGTTTCTACACGATATAATTTAACATTCATATATATCAAAAATTTTCCTTTCAATATGGTGAATCAAAAATCGTCACTGTGTTCATATATTGATGTGCTTTGAACCCAATAATTCATTTATAAAGACACACAAATTTGTATTAAAATAGACATTGACTATTGTTTTTAAGTAATTACATAAAGATAAAAACAACAATACAAGAACTCAAATGTTCGTCTACTACTGTGAATATCTGTTGATAGTAAAAACAAAAACATAAAGACTGAAACTTTAATATAATTGAACAGACGGTGGACCTTGCACACAAACATGTGAGCAAACTATAAGTTAACAAGTGTTTTCATGAACCATCTCATCTCATAGTCTAACCTACACCTTTGGCAGATGGGGTATATGGAATTGACAGGAAGTTGAGAATCCTCTGAAATGCAAGGAACATATAGTTTCCATTCAGCAGGCATCTTGTGAACTGAGCACTGTGCTTATCTTCTAGGTAAAATTGTTCTTTGATGTAGCCTGCACTTTAAATGCGGTAAAAATGGAAGGATGATGCTTCTAATATGAAAAATTTCTTCTTCAAAATAAGAATGTGTCCAGAATAAAAACGCACGATCAGTGGTTTCATTCACTCTATCAATACCTATGACCAACACTAGTAAGGAGCATATATACACCGCAGGATTAACTCCATCAACTGAAAAATTGTAGAACGGTTAAACTATCTAAAAAACAACTTGTAGCCCCCTTCCTTGATAGCGTTAATAGGGTTTGAAAACATGCCATTAAGTTAAACAGGAAACCAGTGGATGATTCAAAACTCATTAAAGGTCCAGACTTCAAGACAAGATTTGGTCCTGTGATAAAGTGGGTTTTTAAAAGCCTTTCAAAACCTTTTTAATACGGTCTCACATTCATCTTTTGAATCTATATGGCCTGTTTAGTTCTGCTACATTCATAATATCAGATTATTCAACAAAATTTCCTAATAAATCTCGAGTCATATTCAATATCTAGTAAAGTCTATAGGAGTTTCCCACATCAAGGATTAGAAAACAATATACAAGCTTACATCATCTACCAATATATACATTGTTCCATAAACAAAATTGATAACCAACACAAGAAGCTAAATTGATAACCACCCTTGGTTACCTGCTTCTCCTTCGATCCGCTTACCCTGGCTGTAGGTTAGTCATTGGAAAGAGTGAGATTTGAATGAATCTCAGTAGTAACATTTCACTCATATGATATATAATAGCAAAGCATGTAAGCAAATCACAAAGCAACATTACAATAACATCTACAACAACAATCAGATCAGTGACTTTCATCACAATAACGACAGCTTTTACAACTATTTGCAAATTCATGACTTCCGTCACATTAACGACAGCTCTAACGACTCTATTCACAATAACAGTAGCTTTCACAGTTGTATTCACAACAGCATACACATAGCATTCATGTGTGTCACAATTCAATGATAAGTATATACATACAAAGCATTATACATAATATAAGAGAAAGAGTCACTACCTTGTTCTTTCAGTTCTTGCTTAGATACCAGTTTCTTATGCTCATAGCAGATATCAAATCCTATAAATTATAATTAAAGGCCATTAGTTATTCCCTACACCAATTCTTAACTCCATAAGGCTTAGGGTTGGTTATCATTTGAGACCTTTAGGTAACTACTAGAAGCTCAAACAAATGCCTAAAGGGTTGGGAAGAACTAGACCAAATACCATCTTTTAAAACTCAAAGTGCTAAAAATTAGGGCTTGGCCACACTCTCTAACCGCAGCCAAGAGATGGTCAGAAAGATTTGAGATGTGGTCAAGAACCACTGGCCATAGCCAAGAATAGGACAAAAACTCTTGGGCTCCGGCCAAGAACCCTTTGGCCGTGGCCAAGAACAGGTCAAAGAGTTTTAGGCTGTAGCAAAAAATCGGCCTGTTTCCTAACTGATTTCGAACAACCATAACTTTTCGTACACATATCAAAATGACATATAATTTATATCATTTTAAACTTGTCATGTCTATTGCAAAACTAGAAAGTTTCATAACTTTTAGACATCATTTGCTATTTCAAAAGACCATGCAAAGTAGCTCCCCTGCACAGAATTTTCACTTGATAGAATTTCCAGAATTTCTAGTTTTTCAACAAATATTTCCAAAGGTCATAATTCACAACCGGGGCTACTCCCCACATAGTTTTTCGTATAAAATCTAGTGGAAACATCAAAACAACCAAATTCATATTTCTGTCTCATGTTCTATTTTGGGCAACAATTTAACATAAAACTCATACTTTTCCAAATTTCACATTTAAGTCCCCAAACCAATTCCATTATCCAAAACACAACACAAGACACCATTTCAACAATCAAAACACCATGACTCTTTAGAACCCTAATATCCATAAAAATTAGGGTAATTTCTACAAGCCAAAGTACTGAATCAATAATCACAATATACATGCCTAAAGATTATTTGCTCACCTCTTTTACTTTCTCTAATTGGTTCTTTGATTCTTCAACCACTAGTTTTCTTGAGTTCACAAAACACCTCCTCTTGAAAATCTAAAACCATAGGAATGAAGCTTTCATCAAGATGGTCAAGATTAAAGAAGAGGATTTTAGCAAGAGAGGTCATCTACATGGTCAAAATGCAAGACATAGAGCTCACTTTACCTTAATTTCTTCTTTCTCTTTCCTCCTCCTTCTTGAATGAAAATGAAAGTAGAAGAGAGAGAGTATGAGATGATGAATGATCAACTTTTCCTACTCCCTCCATGCCCTTAACTAACTTGAGAGGAGAAAGGGAAGAGAAAAGAGTTGAAACTTTGACTTCAATAAATGGTATCCATGGTGCCATGTGTCCATATCCTAAGGCTTCTTCCAAAAGCAATTCTCTAATTAGTTACACTAACTAGATCTATCAGCCATTTAGTCACAACTTTTACTCTTTTAGTTGATGGTGAATTCCCTTTTTGGTAGAGTTAGATCCCATATGTTTTGATGATAACAAAGATTGGATCAATGATATAAAAGGATTTGATAACAAACAAATGAATTTGAACAAAGTAGCAAAGCATTACCTAAAGTAAAAACTGGGGTAATAAACAAATTTTGTAATGGCTTACTCGAGTGACTACTCGAGTAAGTGAAGCTGTTACTCGAGTAAGCACAGGGACTTTCATCCAAAGAAGCACTGCCAAAATTTGGAAGAAGTTACTCGAGGGACCGCTTGAGTAATCTACAAAGTTATATAAACTATTACTCGAGTAGTCACTCGAGTAACACATGAGAAAAGGCTTTACTTGAGTAGCTAAGGCAAAAATCTTCCAGTTGCTCTCGGCCAAGAAATGCAACAATTTACTCGAGTAGCCACTCGAGTAACCATGTGAGAAAAAGGCATAACTCGAGGGAGCACTCTAGTAATCTACGGAGTTATTTGATCCATTACTCGAGGGATCACTCGAGTAACCAGGTAAGCAAACTCTCGGCCAAGATTTGATTGACATTACTCGAGGGATTAATCGAGTAATCTACAAACTTATTTGAAATCTACTTGAGGGAGCACTCGAGTAACTACTAAAGAAAACACATGGCCACTCGAATAACCACTCGAGTAATCAGATTACCAGAGTCAGTACCCGAGTAACTTGTGAAGGAAAGACATGCCCACTTGAGTAGCTACTCAAGTAATCATGTATTTCCAAGGTTTGTAATGTATTCCACTCCATGTCTTACCCGAGTAATATTTTATGAAAAATGTTGAATTAGGCACTGTCATATTTATGATAGGTTTACTCAAGGGACCACTCGAGTAATGAGTATGATCACTCGAGTAGCTACTCGAGTAAGGAAGTTCATAAATTATATTTTTAATCAAATTTTTATTGATTTTTTATCTATATGATTAACTCTTTATTGCATTAGTATCCTAAGTATATTTACAGAGAAACAATGAAGAAATCATGCTAGAAGAGTAAAGTCAAATAAAGTGTTTAAGATCTCACCTACCGCTACCTACTGTAAATGGATAGTTTTAAATTTGAAGAATGGTCAACTGTTGCTGTGCGACTCTAACAGACATGTTTGAAATACTTCCAACAGACACTATAAATCATCTATATATATGGAGCATTCAAAGAAAAGAAAAGAAAACATAAGAACTGAGAACAAGCAATCACACATCGATCAACATACTTTTTGTGCTTTGTTTTCTTATACTCATTCATTGTACTTCAGTGATTATATATTTGGTCTGTGAGAGAGTTTTTCATTACAAACTCAATATTTGTTATTGAGACAACTTAAGGTTGTAGAACCTTGAGTTGGGGATTTGATTACAACGTGTAAGGGGGAGTGAGTGTCTAGGTAAAGGAACTTACTGTGTATTGAGGTGCCAAGAACCCACTGAATCTTGGAAAATATAGTAAAAATCTTAGAGACGCTATAAGGACTGGACGTAGGTCAAAGTGGTTGTGGCCGAACCAATATAACTCCTGGTGTATACTTTGGTGATATTTCTCTTTGATCACATCTGCTTTAAATAGTTTGTCAATTTTCTTATACGCAACGAAATTTCTGGTATCACCCAATTGACCCCCCTCTTGGGTGAAACGCTTGCACTAACAGGTAGTTGACTAATTGGCCGATAAATTTCTTTTTTCCCGTTTTGCCTCTGATTATGGCAATTTCTATTGAATTTCCACTTAACTCATTATACAACCCCATTATCTCATGCCATACGCCTTCCCCATTACTTTTAATTCAATTTAGACTTTAACACTATAATCCAGTTTAAATACAGGGTTTTTCACTATCTACTACTAATTCATGTCATTCAGGTCAAAATTTACATTGTATTCTCTGGAAGTGTTTGTCTAACATTAATTACATTCACTTTTGGAGTCATGAGCCCTTATTCACATGATAGGGCTTTACACAACTGAAACGGCAAACTCATACATAAAACAACTCACCTTCACGAAATAACATATAAATATTACTAGCATCTTGACACAAAATTGAGAATACGACCAACAGCTGGGCTAATTTCCTCAACGTACGGAGGTATCTCAACAATGTTAGCAAGGTTGAAGCACCCTATTCTAGTCACCTAATTGCCTCAACAACTTACATGATGCTTTCACGTTTACCAGACTGTGAAAACTTTTGTGGTCAACACACGCAAGAATCTCCATTATAATTTCTACAGGAAGTGAAGCATCCATGATTTTTCCTTGTGGAATATAGGATGAATGTTCTAAATTTATTAGAAAACATTCGGTATATTCGACATGTTAAAGAAAAAGTACAGTGACATTGAACAATTTTCAGACAAAGAAACAGTTCAACACTATGTGACGCACATGAGATTTCTATCTGGTCTAGTATTTCAACTCTATTTATTGATAAATATATCTATGAAAAAATTATAATCTTAACTTATTAATATTCCATATGTTTTACCCTAATCTCAATGTTTTATTAAAGAGTTATAATCAGAATAAACTTCAATATTGTTATTAAAATTGAAATTACTTCTTTTTCATTAAACAAATTATCTCGACGTATATTAAATTATGATAAATACTACTATATTAATCACATTCTTTCCTGCACCATTCTTATTTCCATTACAGTTTTTTTTTCTTTGCCCAAATGGCGAGAACATTTGAGAGGCAACATTAGATGCGTTATAGTATTTTGCGAAACTTTATGAACTAAACAACAACAAAAATCCATATAACAACTTGATTATTGAAAAAAAAAGGACTTTGAACATTTCATATAGTTATATAACATGTTGCAAACAAAATTTGCATTTTTTAAATACAAGAACCAACATTATATCATAAAAATAAATATTCAAAAGCCAAACCATACATATCTTTCCTTACTTTCCCATGATAATGATTGTCTCATTCATTTTAATCTTGATTTCTTCCCATAATTCAACAATAACTATTCCACAAGTAGACAAAACTGGAAAGAATTAGTACTTATGAAATCAAAAACATGATATACTTTTTCATTGATAATTAAAATACATAAATTACTTAAAAGAGAACATTTATGGTAGTTTTTTATATTACCTGTTCCATGTTCATTCCCACTAAAAAATATCGACATAAGTGTGTATTAAAATAAAATAGCTCATCATTAATATATTGCTAAAAATTTATGACACTATAATACTAATTTATACAAAGTTAACTGAAAATACCACATAAACTTATTGATAAATAGTTTATGACGGGTTTGACATTTGTTTAAAAAAATACCTCCTTATTCTTTAAAATAAGTTAACCTTCTTCATCAATTACTAGACATGAAAAAAAAGTGCAGATCACCACTACTACAGAATATAGATTTTATGTCCTTAAAAGACATCCCTTTTTAAAAAAGGGTAGTAAAAAATAAAGGCGTTAGCATTTTTGTAATTATGGGTGAGAACTGAATAGCTTTAGATGTCCCCAATTTAAACAGGGATGTCTAAAGTGTGACTTTACAGACTTTATACATCCCTATTTGAATTAAGGACATCTAAAGTAAAAAAAAAAAAACCTTAGACGTCCCCAATTCAAATTAGGGACGTCTAAAGTTAAAAAAAAAAATTTAAATGAGGGACACCCTTTGGCGTCCCTTATATATTTTGGCGTCCCTGAGATACATCAAGGATGCCATTTAATATAATTAAATGGGGTCTGTCCCTAATGCCCTTTGGCGTCCCTATATATATGAGGGATGCCAAAGGGTGTGCCTCATTTAAAATTTTTTTAAAACTTTAGATGTCCCCAATGTATATGGGGATGTTTAAAGTGTGATTTTAGACATCCCCAATTTGAATTGGGGACGTCTAAAGTTTAAAAAAAATTAAAAAAACTAACTGGACAACTTTAGACGTCCCTAAATTAAATTGGGAACACAAAAAACAATCCAAATTTTACTGACAGTCTTTATTTGTCAGTTTTATACCACTTTTACACTTATCTTTCTCTTCCTATCGCTGCAAACACAAGAAGAGTCACTACCACCATGCCTTTTAACTCTTGCTTCTTCTTCTTTATATGCTCCTTTTACTTTTGCTTCTTCCTTTCTCTCTCTTTTTTTATCTCCATATCTATTATGCTTTCTTACCATTTTTTATTATTTTATCCTCTTTCTCTTTTTTCTTTGGGTTTTCCTTCTATTTTATCTTCTAACTCATGTTGTTATGGCTTATAGATCAGGACTTTGAAACATGCTTCATGGCTACGTTCCCACTACGAAAACGAGGTTCATCTCTCCCTGTCGATCTTCTCTATTCATTATTATGAGAAAATGAATTTCAATAATAAAAGGAGATAAGTTTTCTGCAACTAATTCCTCTTATTATTTTCATCTTCTCCCTATGAGATTTCAGCTTTGGAGTTATTATTGTGTAGATTTTGGATTTGGATTTCAGATACGAGATCTATAATTTTATTGACGATAATTTGTAATTTCTGGTTTTAAATACTGTTTAGTCCAGATCTGTAATATAAACAATTTTTTTAGAAAAAAGCACTTTAGATGTCCCTATTTTAAATTGGGGACATGTAAAGTCTACACTGACACTTTAGACATCCCCATTTTTAAATGGGGATGTCTAAAGTGTCAGTGTAGCACTTTAGACGTCCCCTAGATTTTCCCATAAAAGGATCAAAAAATGAAGAGATAGAAAGAGAAGAGAAGTAAGGACCGACACGGAGTCGTTAATACATTAGATGCAGAATGATATGAAAGAAATTTAAGAAAAGAGAAGAAGATTTATAAAACTGATATATATTATTGGAATCAAAATGATACAAACATTACAAAAGAAAGCAATAAAACATACAAGGGTTATTACCCTAGAGGAGGAGGGGAGAGAGAATTGAGACTGAAAGCTCTAAGTCTCAGTGTTCTTGCAATTGAAATGAGGTGCCATTTTATAGGCATCCGAATCAGTTCCTATTCACAAATTTACTCAAAGTAAAATTACTTTAACCAAAGTAGAAAACATGTTACTCAGGTAAAAGTACTTTTGCTTTTGCTTTCACTTTTGCTTTTACATAAAGTAAAAGAAATTACATTATTTTGTCTGCTAAAGTAAATACAAAGGTACAACTTTACAAAAGCAGAAATTTTGTGTCAATTGGGTCTTAGACTCTTGTCCCGATGATTTTGCTTCGGAATCAATCTTCACCGAGGCTAATGATTTCTTCATCCGAATCATGGCCAAAGTATTAGGCCGGATCTTCTACATCTGACCCATCTGATGATTGGGCCAATTGGCTGCTTTGTGGTTCTTGGGTTTGAAGGAGACCAAGAATTTCATGGAGTTGCTTGGAAAGGGCTTCTTTGTCTGTTGCCGATGCCAAACATGATTTTTTCCTTCTGGTTGAGAAACACACTTGATTCATGATCTCCTGCCGTTAGGAATTTTGGATTATTCCTGAACCATTTCTTGAGACTTGTTTCAAACACATTTTTGATATTTGGAAATGTTGCCCACCATTTGACCGAAGATGATCTTTGTAATGAGGGGAACAATTTTTGATATTAGGAAGCCCCATATTTGAAGCTCCATTTGAATACCTAGGCTAAACCAAATTTTGAAAAATAATGAAGATCTACTGGGAAAGGATCTTTACTAAAATTGATCCGACTCTTGAAATAGTCGAACCCAATTTTTACTGTGGTTGGTAAAATTTCTTGGATAGGACCAAAATAATCCCACCATTGATTAAACCACAATGGAAATTGCTATTTTGTGTCATACGTAAACATAAAAAGCCAAGTATGATTAAAATTTGGGTTTTGGTACCAGAAGGTACACCACCATGCATCCAAATAGTCCCAGTAATTGAAACCAATTAGATCCACATCTTTGATAGAAAATCTTTTTCTTTTGTTCAAATCTTGACCCCAATGTTGAGGTAATAAAAATTTAGATATTTCAAATGTTGAATATCCATGAATATTTTTATTATCAGGATGGTCACGATCTGAAAAATGTCTTATTTCTGTAGATTTGGTATCTACAAGAATAAGTTCATAAAATTTTTGTGTTTTTTCCAAAGTTTTTGGATTGAAGAAAAATCCTTTTGGAAAAATTTTTGTTGCCAAGGCAATTGGGTTTTTGTCATAGAATCCTGGTTTTGTTTGGAAAAGGTTTAACACCTTTTTTGGTTTCAACACAAAAATAGTTTGTGTTGGTTGGGAGTATAAGACTACTTCTTTGGATGAACCAGCCTTAGTGACTTCCTAGGAAGATTTTTTTATGGCTAAGGCAAGAGCCTTATGGTTTAAATTAAATGGGGTAAGAGCCTTAGAATCTTCTTCTTTGGCAATATCAGCCCAGCTTTTGGTTGGCAATTTGGCCAAATTTTGGTTGGCTTGTAAGGCCAAGAGTGTTTCAATTGGGAATTTATAATAAGAAGGATCCATTATAGTTTTAGAAGTTTTTTGAACGGATTGTTCAGAAATTTTGGACCTCAAAGAGGATCCTTTTTTATGGATCGATGATCCTTGGGTCAATGACCTTTTTGACAATTCAATTGTAGCCTTGAGTCACTTTTCTTCTTCTTTTGCGATCCTTTGTGGATCAATTTTGGTTTGGGCTTGCCCTTTCATTTCTTTTTCTTCTTTTTGTCACTCATTTTTGTAGCCTTATATCCCCTTTGTCAGTACCATGAATTTGAGGACTTCATTTTAACCTCAGTTGACGCCACCTTCACTTCAATCAGGTTAGTGTTCAATATGTTATTTAGTTGTACGTTGTTCAATAATTAATAATGTTCTATAAAAAAATGGTTCTTGTTGTTGCTTTGACCACTTAAACGTAATCTGGAAAAAATTAAATCTGCACATTCTTGTTAGATATATGCTCTGACTTTTAATTACATCCCTATGATATTTGGCTTGGATTAATACCACTCTATGTTCTGTTTTAATTTAGTGCGGTTGTTTGATTATTGTCAGTGTTATTGGTTTTTTAAAACAATACTAGTTTCAAATGGTGCATGTTAATTTCGTTGAAATATCTAAAACTCTATTGTTGTTGTTTTTTTGTCTATCTTTTTGTTGTTGGATATAGGGTGCTAGAAGTATTGAGATATATATGGATCATAATTGGATAAATGCTAAATGAATAAGTATTGAATATGATAATAGGGTGAGGGGTTTTTTAGACTTCACTAGTAGAAATGCCGATGATGGTAGTTGGAAGTTTTATTGCCCTTGTGTAGTATGTTTGAATGAGAAGTGACTAAGTACTGCAGATATATATACACATTTAATTTGTAAAGGATTTTATAAGAGTTATACAGTGTGGGTATGGCATGGTGAAGAATTAGAAATGCCAAGTTTATCTCAATAGGGAGGAGTGAACTTTGATGATAATGACATGGATACGGATGATCGGATAGAGGATATTATTTGTGATGTAGGAGAAGAGACTTTTGAGCAATCAAATCCATATGGTAATATATGTAGTGATGCTGAGACACCATTGTACCCGGGTGTAAGAAGTACCAATTGTTGAAAGCAATATTGAAATTGGTAAGCTTGAAAGCACACCATAGATGGAGTGACAAGAGTTTTTCAGAAACGCTTGAAGCTTTTAAGGACATGCTTCCATATGATAATGTGTTGCCTTCTCAATACTATGATGCTAAGAAAATATTGTGTCCACTAGGGATGAAGTATAAAAAGATCCATGCATGCCCTAATGATTGTATATTGTATAGAAAAGAGCATGAAGAGGAACAACAGTGTCCGATATGTGAAACCCCGAGGAACAAATCAAATAACGCTCCTGTAAAAGTATTGTGGTACCTTCCAATCATACCAAGGTTCAAGCGCTTGTTTGCTAAGGAAAATGATGTAAGAAATTTGAGATGGCATGTGGATGAGAGGATATCTGATAGAAAGTTTTGACATCTGGCTGATTCTTCTCAATGGAAGAAAATCGATCAATTATTTCCTGCCTTCGGTGAAAGGCCTAGGAACCTTAGGTTTGGGTTTAGCATGGATGGCATGAATCCTTTTGGTAGCCTGAGCAATATACATAGTTCATGGCCTGTTATGTTGGTAATTTACAACTTATCTCCTTTATTATGCATGAAATGAAAGTACATTATGTTATCTATGTTGATTTCGGGACCAAAACAACCCAGAAATGACATAGATGTTTACCTGGAACCCTTGATCGAAGACTTGAAAGAGTTGTGGGATGAAGGTGTCGATGTTTTTTATGCAAACAAGATAGAGGTTTTTAAAATGCAAGCCATTATCTTTTGTACTATAAATGACTCTTTTGAATATGGAAACTTGTCAGGCTATAGTGTTAAAGGCCATAAAGCATGTCTAATTTGTGAATGAGGAACATACTACCATCAACTTCAACATGGAAGAAAGATAGTTTATCTTGGCCATAGGAGATTTCTTAGATGAGGCCACCCGTATCGCAGAATAAAGAAAGCTTTTTTTGGTGGACAAGAGTTTGAAGATTCTCCTAAGGCATTGACTGGGGAGCAAGTTTATGAAAAGTTGAAAAATATGAATGTTATCTTTTGTAAGACTACAAAGAATAGTAATGAGAAAAGTAAATGGAAAAAGAGTTTTGTCTTCTTCAATCTACCATATTGGCCGAAGCTTGATGTGAGACACTGTATTGATTTCATGCATGTGGAGAAAAATGTTTGTGATAGTATTGTTAGGACACTGCATAACATACAAGGTAGTTCTAAGGATGGCGTGAAAGCAATATTAGATTTGCAAGAAATAGGGATATGAGAAGACTTGCATCTAAAGCCATATGGTAATAGAACTTTTTGTCCTCCAGCTACTCATACTTTGTCTAAGGATAAGAAAAGAAGCTTTTGTGACTGCTTACATGGCATCAAAGTTCCTTCAGGGTATTCTTCAAATGTTAGGAAGCTTGTGTCAATGAAAGACTTGAAGTTAGTGGGGCTAAAGTCTCATGATTGTCATGTCTTAATGCAACAGCTGCTCTCAGTAGCTATTCAAGGCATTGTCGGATATGATCTTCAGCATATTTTGACTAGACTTTATTTCTTCTTCAATGCTATTTGTAGTAAAGTCATTGAGGCAAAAAAATTGGATGAATTGGAAAATGAAGGATATCTGATCTTGTGCCAGCTTGAGAAGCTTTTTCTTCCTTCTTTTTTTGACATCATGATACATCTAATTGTTCATCTAGTCAAGGAGATCCAGTTGTGTGGCCTTATCTATTTACGATGGATGTATCCAATTGAAAGAACTATGAAAATCCTAAAAGGGTATGTGAAGAACCCTAACCGCTCTGAAGCATCTATTGTTCAGAAATATGTTTCCGAACAAGCCATGGAGTTTTGTCAAAATTACTTGTCAAATGTAGGACACATTGGACTTCCTGAAAGTCATAACAAAGAAGGCGGTAGACGCAGGGCTTCAGTAAAGAGTATGGATCCTGATGAATTGCAACAAGTCTACTTGTACATCTTGAATAATGTTGATGAAGTTCAAGATTACATTAATGCTCATAAAGAAATTGTACAGAAAGGAAATAGTCAAATGATTGAATAAAGGTTAATTAGGGAGCATAACAAAACTTTTGCACATTGGTTCAAACAAAAGATTAACAGCGAAGAATGTGTTTTTGATACAATTAAATGGTTAGCAAATGGTCCTAAGGCTGATGTCATAAGTTGGACTTCATTTGTGATCAATGGTTATGCGTTTTACACGAATTACCTTGATGATGGGAGCACCGTCTAGAACAGTGGGGTTATGTTTGTGGCTGAATCTATGCACTTCTCTTCTCTTGTTCAAAAGATAAGAATCCTAGATTGGCAGCAATACGTTATTATGTGGTGATTGAAGAGATTTAGATGGTTGATTATGTTAAAGTTAAACTTCTCATTTTCAAATGCAAGTGGGTTTTTGTCAACAATGGTGTGATGATTGATCAGTTGGGATTTACATTGGTTGATGTGAATAATAGAAGTTTTAGAGATGAACCTTTTATTATGGCATATCAAGCTAAACAAGTGTTCTATGTTACTGATCTCAGGAAAATAAAATATGGTCTGTAGCTCTCCAAGGAAAAAGGGTCGTTGATATTAATCAAGAAAGTCATTCAATGAATGATCTACTTGAGACTCCTTCTTTTTCTAGGGGTTTACCAGAATTGATTTAAGAAGATGAAGCAGACAATGAACACGGCACAAGAAACGATCATCATGAAGGGATATGGGAGGATATCCCTTTATAAAACTATATTGAAGGTTAGTTAATTAGTTAAAATAATTATCATGAACTATATTTGAATTATGTATATTGTTATTTGTGTATATATATAACTACTTTTTTTTTTGTCGTCATAGGAAAATGAAGGATATGAGGTGTATATCTTAGTGTAGATTCTTCGAAGCCAGGCCAGCTAGTGATCATCAGCCTGAGAAGAGTGTGTATAAAGTATTTTGGCCCTAATGAATAACAACATTGTCATTAATGTAATTTAATCTTTGATGTATGTATATAAGTTAAAAGATAAGGAACTTGGTCAAAACAGCATTGTCATGGTTGTATGATTTCCTTGCATTATGATTCTGTCTATGATTGTGAGTTTATTATTCATGGTTGTTTTCCTTGCTTCTGTTTCGGCTAGCACTATTTAAACACAAGGGAGTTGAGTTTTAATATGTTCCAATGAGTTTTGAGTCTCTCACATGTCATTAAGATGTTAGTTATATAATCTGTAAGAGAAGAAGATTTATTTGAATGTCGTTGAACTGGCCGCTGCTTGCTGAGTGAAATGTTTTGATAGGGGAAATGGCTTACTGGGTATATCTTTTAAATGAAAATTTAAAAAAGATTCAAATTTTTAGATTAGTTCTCTCTAAAACCAATCTGAAAAGTACATTTAAAACCGGTTTTGGAGAGAACCAGTCTAAAAAGTTGAAATTTTAGACCAGTTGTTTAGAAAACCGGTCTAAAATATGAACCTGTTAGACCGGTTCCTCTGATAACCAGTCTAAAAATATTTATTTTTAGACTGGTTTTATAATAATCGGTCTTAAAATTTTTTTAAGACCGGTTCTATAACTGGTCTAAAAAGTAGCAGACTTTTAAGGCTGGCTGTATCAAGACCGGATCAAGAACCGGTCTAAAATGTCTTTTTTAACCGGTCTTAAAAGTGATTTTTCCAGTAGTGTAAGATCAACTAACTTGTATGCTATCAGATAATAATAGTATTAAGCAGAGACTTAGCTTTATACTAACATGTTTCTGATATGGAAGATCAACCAAGGTTGCAACCATAGAGCATACTTATCCAGAAATATTCATAAGAACTTTATAAAATTTCCTGAACTTCAAGACGTCTAATACATCCCTACTTTCCCTTCTGGAAAGGGCTAAAGTCTAGACTTTAAATGTCCTTTTATCTATGGATGTTATTGACATTTTTTACTATGTCGCTCACATAGATGTCCCCTTGTTTTCAGACGTTAAAAGACCTAAAAAAGGGACGTTAAAAATGTTTTTTTGTAGTTGTGCACTCATACTAGTACATAAATGACTTTTAAGACTGGTTGAATTAACTTTTTAGACCGATTTAGGATGAGGTCTTGATATAGTCGGTCTAAAAAGTTTGATACTTTTTAGACTGGTTAAAGAACCAGTCTTTAAGAAAATGTTTTAAAAATACATTATTTTAAGACAGGTTGCCATAACCACCGGTCTTAAAATACCTCATTTAAGAGCTACAGTAACACTTTTAAGACTGGTTATCCTTAAACCCAGTTTTAAAATTTTCACTTTTAAAACCGGTTGTCAAATCAACAGTTTTGAAATCAAACTTTTAAGACGGGATGTATAGACAACCGGTCTTAAAAATCTATTTAAGACTGGTTATTTATACAACCGGTCTTAAAAGTTTGCGTTATGATTTTTTTTCCTATTGTCTTTGATTATGTTTGTATACTAGAACATATATCCTAGAAGCTGCTTCCAAAAGCATACTTATTAAGTACAAAGTTGAGATTTAAGTGATAAGTCCCCATATTCAATTATACATGCCATATATATATGGAATTTGTTATGCAATTAACAACTAACTTGTAACAAAATAAATGTTGCCATAAGGTGCATTAATTTTCCTTCCACTTACCATTTCTTTTTCCTTTAGCTTTCTCATTAGAAACTTGTAACATAACATAGGCTAATGGATGTCTCAACCAAGTTCACATGGATAAATGCATGATGTCACATAATCACAAAAACAATAAACATGTCAATTCATGCAACCAACAAGTTTTACAGAAAAGCCGAGGGAAGAAAAATTTTTCAGTATGCACAGAAAATTCTTCAATTTTACAAAAACTCACTGTTGTTATAAAAGCTTATAAATAAATTTAGCACAACAATTGTGGATGAAATCAATATGTTCATCCGAAAAGGAGTCAGCAAGATCAAACATCTGTAACACCAAAGCTAGACAAAACGTTAATTTGCTAACTTAAAAAAAATAAATGTAATACATAATTTTTGAAATATACATTTACCTCTTGAGTAAATTCTGTCATGCCTAGGGTGATAATGTTATAAATGTGTCTCAAAACATACAACCCATATAAATTCGACCTCGATGGTTGCCTACGGCTCTGAAAAATAACATGCTGTCATTAAAATAAGTATAAAAGCATGGCTTATTGAATACATTCTTAAAACAAACCACTATGTATGAAATTTTGGCATGATCCATGTAGGGTCTTTTATATCACAAACATGCTTACCACAACCAGCATGTCAGAATGTCCTCATAGCCCTATCATCAAAATCAAAAAGGTTACTTATTTTGCACATATTCCATGAATTGCCAACAACAGGCAATGCAAGAAAACTTATGAGTTTATGGTCTTCTTCAATTCATTCCCTAGTTTGAGGTGGAAGGAGCACAAGAGGATGACTGTATAACTCTTATTGCATAGAAGAACCAATTTCCAATGATCCCTGAAAAAAAAGGATGACTATATATTAAGCAAATATAAAACATTATATATATTTGTTTCTTTCCCATCCACATATGGGGCCAAGAAATACTCAATTGGGGTTTTACTAAGCCTCTCTGATAAGTATGTATGTCTGATAATAGTAGTGGTCCCTTTGTCGTGTAGTTAAACTAGGCATAGGAATCCAAATTTATCACTTTTGCAAGAGGAAACCAACCTACGATTTATGTGCCTACAATAATGCAGGCACACAAATCAAAGTTTAATGGCTTAATTTGTAAAATATTTACTTCCAGTTCAAGAAGATTTTTACATTAAAAATAGTTAGACAATCGAAATAGTAAGTTGTTGTTGAGGAGTTACCAGGGACATTAAATTATCCTTCTCAAGATAGCATTGCAGCCTGACTTGCCAACAACTGAATCAGTAGGCCAATCTCTTGTAAAATATTTACTTCCAATTCAAGAAGATTCTTACATTAAAAATTGTTAGACAATCAAAATAGTAAGCTATTGTTGAGGAGCTACCAGGGACATTAAATCATCCCTCTCAAGATAGCATTGCACCCTTGACTTGCCAACAACTGAATCAGTAGGCCAATTTCTTGTTTGAAAGGACATATCATATGCCATTAGAATCACCTGCTACATGACATTCATGGAGGTTGTGAAACTTCTTGAGTGGAGGGAGGTGCAGGTGGCGGGGCTATGATTGGGGCTTCCTCACCTAAATCAGAAATAAGGTTCTTTGGCCATAAGATGAAAGAGTTGAGGACATTGCTCACAATCTTGAAGTTATCAGCAGGGATAGGGAGAGGTGCATCTGTAATGATTGTTAGATATGATTAGTTTTGATGATGTTAAATATAGATATCAAATATTAAGAGCAAAAATTTTGCATAATATACTTATCTTCTTCATTGACTAATTACTGTATTTAATATTAGATATCTTGTAGATTAGTCAAGTAAAGAAAGAAGAAGATTGAAGATATTCAAAGAGATATCTAATTGGATTATGGAGTCAAGAAGAACAATATTGAAGAAAGAAGTACTTGCAAGAACTAATGGAAATATCAAGAAGAAAGATTAGTCAAGAAAAGAAAGAAGAAGATTGAAGATATTCAAGATATGTGGTTGGGTTATGAAGAATGATCATCAATTCAAGAAGATATCTAGTTAGGCTATGAAGAATGATCATCAAGAGGAAAAATAAGAAAAAAGAGATTGAAGAAAGAAGAAGAAAGAAGAATTTGCAAGGTCATATGTGACTATCAAGGTTTAAACTCTTAAAAGTGATACCGGAGGTTGGAATGGGTTAATATAAAGCTAAAATAAATTATATGGAAGTTATGTTGCCTCTAGAGGTGATCACTCGAGTGATATGCCACTGCCTCATTTTAGAGGTGGTCACTTGAGTGATGATCCAGAATTACTCCAGTGACCATTGGAGTGATGAGTAATCTGATGTATAGTTTGGGATTTATGTCTAAAATATTGAAGCTGCCTTGTACTATGACGGTGATTTCAGTGTCCAATTTCAAAGCTGATATCTCTCTCAATTGAACTCATTTGAATATGATATTTGGTCAAAACGACACATTAGACTTGCATTAGGCTTGCTTGGTTTTCAATATCTATCAAGCTTAATCAAAATCTTTTCCCCTGTATTCCAATTGAGGGGAATATCTCTCAATCTGGTGCCTTTTCTACCCCTTCGTGTGGGCTGGTTACATGGCTTACTTTGATCCTGGCTCGGAACATTGCTAGGCTCGCTCTAATTAACATTAGTTAGATCTTGAGTACCCTCACTTGGACGCCTCATTATCCTCACTTTAAGGATAGTGATGGGTTAAGGAAAATTTGCAGAGGTTGTGTAGTTTAAGGACAGTAAATAATTAAGGTCCTCATGCTACCCCAATAAGACTCAAGAGAATATATATATATAATATATACTCACATCCACATATATATCTCTATATAGAAAATGAAGAAAATGAATGTATACATTTTCACACATATTTACATTGAAGTCATCATAAATTACTTGCACCTAGCTACAGAAGTATCCCAAGTGACTAAGAAAACAGGTTCACTATTTTCATGAAACAAACTATGCCAAAAAGAAGTGAAAAATATAAAGAGATAATCCTTTGTAGCTATTTACCTGTAATGGGCCATAGGCATGGGTTTAGCCTAATTCTGATTCATCTGCACCTATATTATAACAGTAATGTTGTTAGCATTTGACTTACCTTCTTTGGTGCCTATTAATCATTAGTGACATCTCTAATGAAGATGTATAAATTTTCAAGGTCTAAGTATTGAATGTGCTAGGTTTTCTTTGACAAGGTATCTTAGATGTACTTACTTTATAGTTTATGTCGGTAATAGCTCTTATTGGGTGTGTTTTGCATATTACACCATAGGAATCACTGTAGTTTAAACTAGTAATGTTTGAGTACTCCTTACTATCTTTATGTTTCTACAATGCATTATGTTTGTAAATGAGTTTTTACAGACATCAAAAACACAGTTCTTCACTGAGTATGGAGAGGCAAGTGGATATCAGGTCCAAGAAGTTATTGGAAAAGGAATTTATGGTATCGAAGGTTCTGCAATTGATACTCATATAGGGGAAAAGGTTGCAATTAAAAAAATTAATGATTTTTTTGGGCATGTCTCATATGACACACGGATTCTAAGAGAAATTATCTCATAAATAATGCTCACACGGTTCACATTAATACTCGCAAGTTAAGATAATTCAAAAGGAAGATCAATGCCTTAGAGCAAGCAACAGAAAAATCCAAATTTATCTCATAAATACCTCGAGTTTGAGCTTGAGGAACAAACCCAGGGGAGGCAAGCAATGACAATGAGGGAATGTAATCCATAGTACCCTTACACTAATTGACGGTGTTGGTAAAAAATAGAGGAGAGAAGTGGGAAGGAGGAGTTTGAGGAAGAAACCCAGGGGAGGCAAGAAATCGAGGTTAAGAAAGAAACCAATCGAAGGAAACAAATGCCAAGCCTTACGGTAATGTATTCAACCATACATCTGCGTCGACGGCGGGGAAGCTTAAGGACAAAGAACAAAAGTGGAAAGGAGGAGCTGCCATGAACTGAGTGAGGGGTTTACAAGATCTGCTTGAGTATTAGATTTCAGAGTTGAAATTAGGCGCGAGTTGGAAAGGGAAATTTTGGTCACTTTTAAGACCGGTTGTTCTACATAACCGGTTTCAAAATTAATATTTTAGATCAGTTATTTATAATTGAGTATACATTACTCAAGTGATCCCTCGAGTAATGAAGGTCATTACCTGAGGGCCCCCTCGAGTAATCCTTCAAAAAATCTCATTGTGTTCCTGTCTCCTATACTCTGTCTTTCACTTCATCCTCATGACTTGAGTACCTATTTGAGTAATGCTTTTGCCTATCATGAAAAGCTTAGTTACTTTGTTTAAACCTTTTTGTTTATTATCATTAATCAAATCTTTATTATCATCAAAACATATGGGATCTAACATTTTCTGTACTAGTGTTACAATATATCGTCAACGTTGATACCAATACGTGACGACACAATATCATGTGAACATATATTATAAAGATTTGTCCCAATAATGCGCAAAACCCTCACAGAACAATAAGGTCAGGGGAACTAGGAGTAGATAATTGACTTAGGTTAACCCGTTGCCCGAAACACATGATGAAAGTATATGAGTGTAAATAGATGCCGATAAGAAATATGCAAGTATATTGACAGAGAGTCAATATATAAGGAATAAATATGTCAGTTTGATTGGAAAAAAAAACATATGCTACTTATATATCAACAAAATTGAGGAGTCAAAAGGTTGTCCACTTCTCTCTTGATAGGTTTTTTCCTTCATTGGAGTTCTTCTCAACTACTATTACAAAAACCAAAAACAAAAAATGGAACCAATGGTTTATGCTCTTCATGCGCTTCTATGTAATAAGGAGAATTGCATCCATGTCATGTTCCTACCTTGTACACTTTGTAATTCAATTATTCATGCATAACAAAAATCTGTCAAAAAATATACAATTTAACAAACTTATGCAAAAATGATTGTCGACACAATTAAAATTTAGTGATTCTCCAACTTGAAAGTTGTTACGTAGATTACAATTTATTATGTCATTTTTTAGTCATATCATGTATCTTTTTATATGGCAAAGGAACTCAACCTTTGTATACAATGCACACTTATAAGTAAAATATTTGCATATGTATTTTTCCTTATATGATGATTTTATGGATGATATTTGAGCTCAATTTAATAAATTTGGGTTTAATACATAAATAAGTAATGATTTTGGCATGAAATAGAATTTCTTGAAAAAATCTAAATTAGACCCTCTTTCAGTTTTCAAGCAATATCTAGAGCTCTAAATATCGGATTGAGACATTTTTTATATGGATAAAAAGCTAAGAAAGAGTTTTACAACTTTTATGTTGAGACTAAAACCAAACTCTATCTCTAAGGGTTTTAAATTTTGCTTGAAAGTTGAGAGCGGGAATCATCGACATTCCATCTACCACATTTCATTTACTACTTCATCTTCCTTTTCATCTACTACTTCATCTACCACTTTATCTTCTTTTCTATCTACTATTTCATCTACAACATTCTATCTACTACTTCATCTACCCAACTCTATTCTCCCCTATATACAGCTACCCTCTTCTTCGCATTTTACACAACCATTTTTTATAGCCATTACTTTCCTCTCTTCTTCATATACACCATCTTAGAGTAGTTTTATGCATTATATTTAATTCTTACATGCCTCCTACATGGAAGGCTTAGGTAGTTCTCCTTTATGAATTATATAGGTTGCCAATTACATGGAAGGTTTTACCTCCTAAAGGGACGGCTAGATTTTCTCCATTTTTCATGCATCTAGTTTATGTATATTTATGTTTTAGAATTTAATATTCAAGTTTTATGCAATGTTAATTTATTTTGGTTTTGTTTTTAATTTCATCATGTGTTAAATTTCTATTTTCTTATGGTGATAATGTAGCTTACTGATGACGGATTGAATCTTAACTTATTAAATATAGTTTTAATTTTTCCTTCATGATTGAGTTTTAATTATTATCCTTAATGCTTTTGATTGATTGGTAATATTTTAAATAATTTCAATATGCATGTTGAGACCGAAAGGAGAAGCATGTGTGTATATCATATAATTTAAATCATGACTTGCATATGAAATAGGAATATATTCATGAGTTGTGTAATCTTAATGAGTTCCATAAATCTTAATGCTTAAATTCATATAGGAATATGTTTGATTATCAATTAATTATAGAATTGCTTAACCTTGGAAGAGGCTAGTAATTAAATTATGGAAACTCGACTATCAATTATATGGAATAAATTAGATTAGAATAGATAGGTTATTCAATCCGAAATTTGTTAAGTGAAATCTGACCTCTAGACTTTTTCTCATGGTTGTTTCATATAATTTGTATTCATATTTAATCATTTTTTATTTCATACTCTCAATCACCAACTACTCAATCGACTAAATAGAATTAAAATGACCCATTATTGATATTTAGTGATCAATCCTCATGGGAACGATACTCTACTCACTTCTGTATTACTTATTTACAATAGTGTACACTTGCACTTTCTAATAAACCATTTACACTCGTAACACACTCATACAAAATATCTAAATTAAATTGAAAAATTGGAAGCTATTCGTATAAATGAAATTCAACATATAACAATCCTTGATACAATAATCTTTTTACAAGCAACAATTTCACCGAATAATAATAAAGAAAATTGTTATCTGATTAATTATTCCTACATCACATTTTTATTGAGTAACATGAGATTACCTCGATGTTCTTGTATGCTAATCACCTATAAAATATTATCGACATTTATACTTATTATTATTAAAGATACAAACATTTAAATATATTAAATTACATACAAGATCGAACAATTTTTAAAATCAAAATACATTCACAGAACAAAATTTCAGCTTTTCTCGATGGAGGGAACAATTAGTTTCATTCAAAAAGATAGTGAATGAAAAAAAAAAAAAAAACCCTTGATAAAATTATCAAGTACGTACTACACACACCATACCACCAGATTGTAAAATTGATCTCGAGAAGTGTAAGAAAAACTGATTATGCAGTAAATGTATGTCAAATTATTGGAAATAAAGGACAGTATATGGATATTATGGATTGCTTCATTTATTTTGTGATGAGACATATACTTACACAATGACAATCCATTTTAGGTGAAGATGTCTAACAAGCGTAGTGCATTAATATGGAAATGACATCAACTTATTAGAAACACGCATCTCTGCTTAAAATATGTTTACAGTTCAAACACAAAAAATACTCAAATCCATCAGAGTGGCAATAAACATACCTAATGTAAGTATAGACAACAAAACGTTGTATCTACTAAAAATGACATCAACTAATGTCAGCCATAAATGCGAAAGATATTATCCAAATCTTAAAAGCTTGAAGGACACACCTACTAATACTTGTCTACTCGAGTTATCTATCACAGCCAGCATAGTACCAATCCTTGGAACTCTCACTCTATGAACATTTTTTGAATCTGTTATACTCAAAAGAACAAAGCATTTAATACACATTACAGTTGTATACTAAAGTGTTATGTTAAAACCCTTAACATTTTGATATTTGTCAGGGTAATAAAGTTATAATTCCACGGGTATACAAAAAATAGCATAAATAGTGTTGAAGTGTACTTATTTACAATACAAAAGTTCCCCATATGGTTTGAAAATATATACAAAGTTTGTCCAAAATTCTCAAAATAAACTAACTATAACCAACAACTCCACCTTCTTGACCCAAACACCTCAATTTCTCGTATTTACCGTTTTACCCCAAGAGCCGCTGGCTTCTATTGAAATATTTTTAAATTTGAAAAAGGGTAAGATTCAGATAAATCTCAGTAGAAACAGACAATCGATCATATAGAATGCAATAAATAATTATGCTTGGTACCATATAATGCAATAGAATAAATACACTATAATCATATTCATCGGTATGTGCACATTTTACAGGGCCAACAACTATTTGTAACCCCCTACCTTAATTAGTTGTAATTATAGTTTGAAAATGAGTCATTAAGTTAAATTAGAGATCACAGATAATTCAAAACTTTTTAAGAGTCCTAACTTCGAGACATGGTTTTCAAAAACCTTTTCCAAAACCTGTTCATGACGGTCTCACATTCAACCTTCGAATATATTTTCCCTGTGCAGTTTGGTTTCATTCATACATATAAGAGTGTAAAGAAAAATTCCCAACTACTCTTGGGTTTCATCTATTTACCACAAGGTGTACAAGGCATATTTTCCCGTATCAGTTTCCTAGACCGGAGATTACATCACACTAACCAAATTTACAACATTCATAATATGTACAACAAATCCAAAACCTTGATAACCAACTAACAAAGTATAAATCTCGTAGTTGGGAACTCTAGCGCCCTTAGTCACTTGTTTCTCCTTCGATCCGCTCGCCCTGGCTGTATGTTAGTCATTGGAAAGAGTGAGATTCAAAAAAATTCTTAATATTAACAGTTTACTCATATGATATATACTAGCAAAGTATGTAAGCAATTATCATAGAGCAGCAATACAACAATTGCATTCACAGCAGCGATACAACAACGGTACTATAACAACATTTTCAACAACAATAAAACAATGGCATTCACAAAAGTGGTACAACAATGGTATTTTAAATCGCAACACAACAATGGCATTCACAATAGCGGTACCGCAATTGCATTTTCAACTGCAATAGAGCAATGACATTCTCTTTCACATCAATTCAATTATAAGCACTAACATACAATGAAATATACATGGTATAAGAGAAATGATCACTACCTTGTTCATTCTGCCCATGCTCTAGGACTAGTTTATCACGCATAGGGCAAATGTCAAATCCTATAAATCATAATCAAGGATGATGACACCAGTACAAAAAATGTCTTTTAGACCAGCCCATTTAGACCGGTTGTAGTGGATGCAGACCTAAACGAAAAGCGCGGTGGCATTTTCATTATTATAAACAAGTTGGGAGACCGGTTATTATAATAACCGGTCTAAAAAAGGTTATTTAGACCGGTTCTATTCTAACCGGTCTAAAAAAATTAGGGATTTTATTTTTTAGACCGGTTACTGAGAGAACCAGTCTAAAATATATATTTTTTAGACCGGTTATCCTCTTAACCAGTCTAAAAAATGTTCCCAATTTACTTTCGCGCTGTGCCTCATCAGCTCACACTCCCGCCTCTTCCATTCTGAAATCGATCCCTTCAATTCTAAATCACCCAAGCAACTTTGTTCCCAATCTTTTCTCTCCTCAGCGCGCGTCCCCATCCCTTACCTTATCCCATTATGAATCGAGTCCGTCGTCGCTCTTCGGCCGCTGTACTGTCATACATTTTCAGCTGCTTGTGGTTGTCATCGTGGCTGCTGTCATCCCTGCTTATTCACTGCATTTCTGGGACATCTTCGTCTTCAATCTCTTTTTTGAGGTATGTTCCTCCTCTGTTCTGAGAAAACACCATTATGTTCCTCCTCTGTTTTATTGTTGAATGTGAATGCACATTAGGTGTTTGATAAATGTTTGAAAGGAGAAATTAAAGACATTAGATGTAATAGTAAATCAGCTTGTCCCAGTTAATTAATTAAGGAACTTCACATTTAGTCTTTGACTATTATTATATTTGATTCAAAAAAAAATCTGGAACTATTATAGCGTATGGCCCCAACCGTTGAAAAAGTTTGATATAAATTACAATAACAACAGCGTGAGCACTAGCTAGATAAAATATCAGACCTGTCCCCATTGCATGAATCTTCTAGGCCACTCGCGTTATATATTAATTCTCTATTACTGAGGTTTCATATTGAGGGATGATCAAATTCTGAATTAAATAAAGATCATCAAACTTGACATTCAAAGTGGTTAATTAGATAAAGAGACTCTAGTGAGGAATATATAGTAAAACATTGTAAGCACCCAAATTTGTTTTCTTTTATAAAAATTGGTAGAGCACTGAAGGTTAAGCTAGCGGCCATGAAAAAGTAAGAGACAAGGGAGGTTGAGGTTTGAAAAGTGACTTAAGGAAAGGTATATGCCATTGGAATATTTGGGAGATTGTTAGTGCCTTTGTTGCCTATATATGCTTCCTTACTTCTCTTCAACTACAACTTCCTCGTCAGTTCCATTTTTTTCTCCTCTTTTTTCTCTCACTCCATATACCTTGTCTCTTTTACAAGTACATTGTACCTTCCTCTCTGACTATCTTTCCCTCTTTTCTACATGTTTTCATTCCTTTTTGTGTAGTTTTCTTGTATGTATGTCTTCATTCATCCACTCATGTTTATTTCAGTTATGTTACTTTCTTGTTTATTCATAAAAGTAACTGAACCCTTATGCTTTCGGTCTTTGCTCCCATTCGTGTTTTTCCTACGTACTAATCATTATCATTTTGTGTACTATGTTTTTCTTATTTTTTCAAAACTGAACTCCCTTTCTGTTTGATTTGATTTTCGACAATATTTAAGTTTACCCTCCATTAATGTTGTTTTCCCATAAATTATGAATGGAATGTTCCAATGAAGTCAGGACTGCCCTTGTTTTTTTTCTTGAGACTGATGGTCCGTTTTACATATTACATTTATTATTGGTAATTAATTTAAATTAAGAGTATCATCAAGAAGATTTGATGATCAATACATCTTTTTCTTTTTCTTTTCTTCCCTTAAATTAAATTAGATTATGCTATTGGGGGAAAATATATCATATATATAGGTAATGATTCGGGTGCTATATTAATCATTATTGGTTTTTTGGCCATTCACATTCAATATGCATGAATGGGGTTAAGATCTAACTTCTTCAACCCCATTCATATAAATTTGTGGCCAAAATGTTTCTTATATTTTAAATAAGTAAAAAAGTCAACACTCTTATTTATGCTTGAAGAAAAAAGATGACCCATTCTCATCATACTCCTACCTTTTCCAGGGGAAAAAGTAGAAAATAAAAAAAAGGTGTTGGAATATATGGATCGTAGTTGGATACAAGCTAAACGGACGAGTGTTGAATATGATGTTGGGGTGAGGGGTTTTTTAGACTTTGCAAAAAAAAATGGCGATGATGATAGTGGGATGTTTTATTGCCCTTATGTAAAATGTTTGAATGAGAAGCGATTAAGTACTGTAGACATATATACACATTTAATTTGTGAAGGGTTTTGTAAGACGTATGTAGTATGGGTATGGCATGGTGAACAATTAGAAATGCCAAGTGCATCTCAACAGGGGGAAGTGACTTGTGATGATAATGACACGGATATGGATGATCGGATAGAGGATATTATTCGTGATATAGGAGAAGAGGTTTTTGAACAATCACATGCATATGGTAATATGTGCAGTGATGCTGAGAAGCCGCTGTACCCGGGGTGTAAAAATTATCAATTGCTGAATGCTATATTGAAATTGGTAAGCTTGAAAGCACGGCATGGATGGAGCGACAAGAGTTTTTCAGAAACACTTGAGGTCTTTAAAGATATGCTTCCTGATGATAATGTGTTGCCTTGTTGATACTATGATGCTAAGAAAATATTGTGTCCATTAGGGATGAAGTATAAAAAGATCCATGCTTGCCTTAATGATTGCATATTGTATAGAAAAGATTATGAAGAGAAGGAGCAATGTCCGATATGTGAAACTCTGAGGTATAAATCAAATAAGGGCCCTGCAAAAGTGTTGTGGTATCTTCCAATCATTCCAAGGTTCAAGCGCCTGTTGACTAATGAAATTGATGCCAAAAATTTGAGATGGCATGCAGATGAGTGGATTTCTGATGGAAAGCTTCGACATCCAGCTGATTCTTCTCAATGGCAGAAAATCGATCAATTATTTCCTAGCTTCGGTAAAGAACCTAGGAATCTCAGGCTTGGGCTTAACACAGATGGTATGAATCCTTATGGTAGCCTAAGCAGTATACATAGTTCATGGCAAGTTCTGTTGGTAATTTACAACTTATCTCATTTGTTATGTATGAAACGAAAGTACATTATGTTGTCTATGTTGATTTCAGGACCAAAGCAACCTGGAAATAACATAGATGTTTACCTAGAACACTTGATCGAAGACTTGAAAGAGTTGTGGGATAAAGCTGTCGATGTTTTTGATGCGAACAAGAAGGAGACTTTTAATATGCGAGCAATGATCTTTTGTACTATAAATGACTTCCCTGCATATGGGAACTTGTCAGGATATAGCGTTAAAGGCCACAAAGCTTGTCCGATATGTGAAGAAGGCACATGCTATCATCAACTTCAACATGGAAGAAAGACGGTTTACCTTGGCCATAGGTGATTTCTAAGATGAAGCCACCCTTATCGTAGATTAAAAAAAGATTTTTTCGATGGCCAAGAGTTTGAAGATGCTCCAGAGGCATTGACTGGGGATAAAATTTATGAAAAGGTAAAAAATATTGATACTATGTTTGGTAAGTCATCAAAGAGTAGAAATGAGAAAAATATATGGAAAAAAAGGTCTGTCTTCGTCGATCTTCCATATTGGCTCAATCTTGACGTCAGACACTATATTGATTTCATGCATATGGAGAAGAACGTATGTGATAGTATTGTTGGGATACTACTTAACATACAAGGAAGTTCTAAGGATGGCGTGAAGGCAAGATTAGACTTGCAAGAAATGGGAATACGAGAAGATTTACATCCAAGGCCATACGGTAATAGAACTTTTTGTCCTCCAGCTGCTCATACTTTGTCTAAGGTTGAGAAAAGAAGCTTTTGTAAGTGTTTATATGGCGCTAAAGTTCCCTTAGGGTATTGTTCAAATTTTAAAATGCTTGTATCGATGAAAGACTTGAAGTTAATAGGGCTAAAGTCTCATGATTGTCATGTCTTAATGCAACAACTACTCCCAGTAGCTATTTGAGGCATTGCCAAATATGATCTTCAACACATATTGACTAGACTTTGTTTCTTCTTCAATGCCATTTATTGTAAAGTCATTGACACGGAAAGATTGGAGGAATTGGAAAATGAAGGATATATGATCTTATGCCAGCTTGAGAAGCTTTTTCTTCCTTCCTTTTTTGATATCATGGTACACTTGATTGTTCATTTAGTGAGGGAGATAAAGTTGTATGGCCCTATCTATTTTCGGTGGATGTACCCAATCGAAAGAATATGAAAATATGAAAAGGGAATGTGAAGAACCCCAACCGGTCTGAAGCATCTATTGTTCAAAAATATGTTTCTGAAGAAGCTATGGAATTTTGTCAACATTATTTGTCAAATGTACGACATATTGGCCTTCCTAAATGTTATGATCAAGAAGGGGGTAGACGCGAGGCAACAGTAAAGAGCATAGATACTGATGAATTGCAACAAGTCCACTTGTACATCTTGAACAATGTTGATGAAGTTCAATATTACATGAATGCCCATAAAGAAATTGTATGGAAACAAAATAGTTGAATGACTGAATAAAGGTTAATCAGGGAGCATAACAGAACTTTCGCACATTGGTTCAAACAAAAGGTTGATGGAGAAGAATGTGTTTCTGATACAATAAATTAGTTAGCACGTGGTCCTGAAGTTGATGTCATAAGTTGGACTTCATTTGTGATCAATGGTTTTACCTTTTACATGAAGTCCCTAGATGATAAGAGCACTGTCCAGAACAGTGGTGTTGTATTAGTGGCTGAATCTATGCACTTCTCTAGTTTGAAAGATAAGAACCCTACATTGGCTGCCATACCTTATTATGGGGTGATTGAAGAGATTTTGGTGGTTGACTATGTTAAAATTAGATTTCCCATTTTCAAATGCAAGTGGGTTGATGTCAATAATGGTGTGAAGATCGATAGGTTAGGATTTACATTAGTAGATCTGAATAGTAGGAGATGAACCTTTCATTATGGCAGATCAGGTGCAATAAGTGTTCTATATCACTGATCAGGTAAATAAAATGTGGTCTGTAGCTCTCCAAGGAAAAAGGGTCGTTGATATTGATGAGAAAAGTCACTGAAATTATGATCTTCTTGAGACTCCTTCTTTTTCCAGGGGTCTACCAGAACTGAACGAAGAAGATGAAGCAGATAATACGCACGGCACAAGAAATGATCATCACAAGGGAATATGGGAGGATATCTCTTTATGATATTACTTTGACCTTAACTAACTAAAGAAATTATGATTATGATTTATATCCAAAGAATATGCTTAGTTATTTTATCGATATAGTCTTCACATGTCATAGATTAGGATTTATCTTTCTTTGTTGTCGTTACAGGCAAATGACGAATCCCCAGCGTCCTAGTGTAGAGGATCAGCCACCTCCCACACCTCTGAGTCAGCCACCTAGTGCTCAGCAGAGTCAGCCAGCTAGTATTAACCAGGGCGAGCCTAGCAATGCTTCGAGCCAGGGTCATAGTGAGCGCAGTAGTCAGTCTGTACGGAGGGGTAGACATGGCATACGGTTGACAGATGTTTCCCTCAGTCAGAGTGCAGGCCAAAAGATACCAATTGAGTTTGATAGATATTGGAAACCAATCGGGCCTAATGCATAACGATATAGGAGTTTCGTCGGCCTCCTTGTACGTAACAAGCCGAGCATCTTGATAGAGGAGTGGAGAAATGTTGATGCAAAGGTGAAGCAGCATATTTGGGACACTATTCAGGTATACAATTCTCTTCTGTATGTAATTCATTATTATCAAATGTCACAAATTTGTCACTTACTCCTTCAATGCATGCATTTCAGCTCACCTATGACGTTCCTCAGAGTGAGATCTTGTACAACAAGACGATGAAGTATTGTTATGAGCGCTGGAGCAAGTTTAAGACAAATCTGACCAACAATTACATTCATATTGAGGTGAAAGATGGTCAGCCTTGTCCTAATCCATGCGACCAGTATACATTTCTTGATCAAGCGACTTGGCAAGAATTTGTTAGGCTTCGGACTACTCCAAAATATTTGGTTAGTTGACTTATTTTTCGTTTTATTTACTTAGCAATTATCTCAATTGATTATAACACTTTCCTTTTGTATCATTTCTTATTCGCAGGCAAAAAGGCAAAAAGCACAAGAGAGTGGTAGAAAGAATGATTGCACTCATACAATGTCTCGTGGGGGGTTATGCAAAGGCTGAAAGAGACTTGTTGGCGGCCAAACGGAAGAGATTGGAAGAAGCATCTCAATCCGATCCTTCTGTTCTTCTTTCTCCGCCATCTCAGATTCATCAAGAAGAAAAATGGCACTTTGCCCACCAAAAGAGGAGTGGGTCTTATACGAGTGAACAATCTCGTATAGTAGGTGAAAGAATTGTAAGTATATATCGTTACTGTTATTAATTACATAAGAAACGTACATCATTACTTATGTTTGTTATTTTGTATTATCTTATAGGATGAACTTAGAAAAAATAAGTTGAGGGCTCTTTTAAGTCGGAGGGCAGGAATGATATTCTAACAGTTGCTACTGGCAAACATGAGCATCCAGGGCGTGTCAGGGGAGTTGGAGGAGGGATAGGGATACGGGATTACTTTGGAGCCCCCGTACGCCATTCCTCAAACATCGTGACTAGGGAGGAATTGGAGACTATGTTGGCCATTGCAAGAACAGAAGCAAAGGCCGAGGCTGAAGCATCATTTGATGTACTATTAGAGACCCGGTTGAGCAAGATGAAAGAGGAAATGATATTGTTTATGAGCTCAAGACAAGATACCAGTGCTCCTCAACCACAATCGATTGATCCTAATAAGCAGAGCACTAAAGGTAGTTGTTGTAACATCGGTTAGTCATCAGAAGGTCCTAACCCAAAAATTACTGAACTTTGTGATCTTTTTGTTGAGGATCCTCTGAGACGGTTAGTTGCACGGGGTAGTGTGCATAACCTGGGATCAATTGTCCACCACCGACAAATGGAAGGTGATCAAGTCCGAGTGTCAGTTAACGAGGTGATAATTGCAGATGCACCTGTCCCTATCCCTTCTGATGAATTCAAGATCGTTAGTGATGTCTTGGGCATGTTCATCTTGTGGCCAACGAACCTTGTTTCTGGTAGAGCCAAGGAAAGTCCGATCAAAGCCCCACCAAGTCCAGCTCCCTTCACTCAGCAAGAAGTTTCACAGCCTCCATTGAATATCATGCAACAAGTAATTCTGATGGCATATGATACATCCTTCAAAACAAGAAAGTGGCCTACGGATTCAGTTGTTAGACAGTCAGGGGTAACATGCTATCTTGAGAGGGATGATTTGATGTCCCTGGTAGCTCCTGGACAAAATCTTACGATTGGGATTGTCCAACTGTTCTTAATGTAAGTAGCTTCTGCAATTCAAAGTAAATATTTTAAAAGTTTCACCGTTTACCTTTTATTTATGTGCTTACATTATTGTAGGTACATGCATCGTAGGTTGGTCTCCCTGGCAAAAGTGAAAAATTTGGATTCTTATGCCCCCATCACATCCAAGAGAAAGGGACCACTGCTGCTAGTAGACATAGATACTTATCAGAGAGGCTTAGTGAAACTGGAACTGAGTGTTTTTGGCTCCATATGTGCATAGGTAAGAAACAAACTGATATTTTATAATTTATATAATGTTTTATGTTTGCTTAATATTCTTCTGTTTTTTTCAGTGATCATTGGCAGTTGCTTCTTTATGGAAGAGTAGTTACACTGTCATCCTCTTATGTTCCCTCCACTTCAAACCAGGGAATGATTTGAAAAAGACCATGAATTCATTAGTTTTCTTGCATTATTACCTTTTGTATGCAAAGTTTATGGAATTTGTGTAAAACCAATAACCTTTGTCATTGTGATAATCATAGGGCTATGCGGACATTCCTACACAGGGCTTGTGGTAAGCATGTTCGTGACTTAAAGGACCCTACATGGATCATGCCAAAGGTTAATACATATGGATTTGCTTAAAGAATGTAATAAGACATGCCTTTATATTTGTTTTAATGATATCATGTTTTTTCTCAGAGCCGTAGGCAACCAAAGGGGTCCAACTTATGTGGTTTTTATGTTTTGAGACACATTTACAATATTATCACTCTAGGCACGACTAATTTTACTCAAAAGGTAAATTTATATTTCAGAACTTTTGTTTTACTTTATTTTTTTTAAGTTACTAAGTCAATGTTTTGTCTGGTTTTGGTGTTACAGATGTTTGATCTTGCTGATCCCTTCCCTGAAGAAGATATTGATTTCATTCGCACATGTTGTGCTGAATTCATCTATGAGCTATTACAAAAATAGTGAGTTTTTGAATCCAACGTTACATTGTACATTATTGTTCTCATATGTATTGCTAACAACGTTACTTATTTCGTCAAAAAGGTAACTGGAGACTCAAAAAAAGATGCATTATGATTATGATCTTGCTACGACCCGTTTATGAATAATTTTAGAAGTTGTTGCTACTTGTTAGTAGGTAACTCTTACATTTAGTTGTCTCAAACAATTAGTTCTGGTAGCTTTGCATAAATCTTATGGTGATTAAATGAAAGCGATCAGTTGAAAGACAATTTAGTTGTTGCCATGGTTGATGGAAAGTATTTTGAAATATAATTTCTTAGTTTCATGTAGTGATGGGCTTGTAGATGTAAGCACAAATTTCTCTAATCACGTTAATCATGCTGAGAGGCTTGATGGGTTATATTGGGAAATACCAAAGTACCCTATTTTTTATCAGTTCGGATTCCCATTCCGGGCTTTTATTCATTTATGTTTGATAGCAATGTCAATTTTTGTTCTTCTAAAGGTTAAAAATTTAGGCACAGATTATGGTGCACATTACTTCCACTCAAATTTCCTTTCTGTTTTTGGTCTTCTCACCAGATGCTTTCTATTTGTTGTACACAAATCTGGTGGGAAATGCTGACTGCATTGGTTGATTATATGGACAGTCTAGTTCCTCCAAGATATCAAAATTCAATGAAATAACGTCTCATCTTAGCTTTATTCTATTTGAAATTATGTCAGCAACACATTTGTTTATTTGACGCTAAACCATTTGTATTGATAGACACATTTTTTATGGCATGTTCATTTCTTTGCTTGGTTCTTTTCCCAGAAACTTCATGTTTGGTGTAGGCAACCAAAGGGACACTGGGGACTAGGGAAGGTACAATCAACTTCAAAAGAAGAAGCTTTTGTTTTACTGCTGTCATTTGGTCATCCTTATTGTCTAATTGCAATTGAATCATCAATGTATGACTGTACTGGCTTGTATGAACATTAATTTGTTGCTGCTATAGACTGCTGCTTTTGAATTTTGAAATTGAAATCAATGATTGTTCTATACTGCTGTTAAAATTGGAGCATTCTGTACGTGTATATATAATAAAAGGGACGTTTTTAAAAAAATGAAGCTTTAAAACCGGTTGTAGTCACAACCGGTCTTAAAAGTGTGACTTTTAAGACCAGTTATAACAATCGGTTTTAAAGCTTCATAAACGTGTTCAGTTATAACACCCCTTTGGCCATGGCCAAGAACTGGTCCAAAACTTTTTGGCTGCGGCAAATAATGCTTGGCCGCGGCCAAAATTTGGCCTGATTCTTGGCTAATTTCAATTGACCATAACTCTTAACGCACAACTCCAAATGGCACAAACTTTATACCATTTTAAAGCTTGCAATGTCTATTACAAAACTAGAAATTTTCACAACTTTTTGACAACATTTGCTATTTCAAAACATTGTGCAAAGTAGGTCCCACACAATTTCTAACTTAAAAAGAATTTCTAGAGTTTCCAAATTGTTTCCAAAGGTCCAATATTCATATCCAACATTACTCCCGCACAATTTTCCACAAAGAATCCAATGGAAACATCAAAACAACCAAATTCACATTACTTCCTCATGTTCTATTTTGGGCAACATTTTAACACAAAGTCTCAAAATTAACAAACTTCATATTCAAGACTCCAAACCAATCTCATTGTCCAAAGGACACTATAACCCCCCTCCATAATTATATCCGAAATACGCAATTAAAATGAATTCGAGACCAACGATATTCAAAACTCATTTAAAATCCCATCTTCCCGATAGGGTTTTCACAAATACCTTTCAAAATCCAATTCCCCGGGTCTCATATTCATACTTCGAATACAATTACTTCACAGATAAATCACATTCATTATATTCAGAGTGCACAACATAATTCCCAGCAAACCTCGGGTTGATACCTTTATTAAAAGAGTATACAAAATCCGATTCAGGGGATTACTCAATCTCATCTCGAATTCATAACCATATACTCAACCGAATCATATACAGTCATCCTAACTCATATTGATAACCAACTACTAACTCTCATTTCGAAGGAGTCCTAGCAGCTCCCTCTATGAGTCACTTGCCCTATCTAAATTGTTGCTAGGGGAGAGTGAGATTCGAGAGAATCTCAGTAGGAAATAGATACTAATATGCATGCAAGATATGTGTTTAATGCATAACATGCTTGCATTACATAACTCATGCTCATACAATGACATATCTGCAAACTCAATGCTTCAAACAATATACTTATGGCCATAGCATAACAGAAACAGAGCTTCAATAGTTCATGTATGTTTGACATAATCAAGCAAAGCAATAACATGCATCAATACACCAACACAAATATCAAATACATGTAAAAGAGGTAAGTTCCCTACCCCCAGTCTTTTGTCCTCAATTTGCGTGCCAGCAACTCAGGCCATCAATTGGGTCCTACAATTCCAAATGTACCATTTAGGCACTTCCATAGTGTTTTTGGGGGTTAGATGAGGCAATATTGAACAATTACTAAAATGCCCCGGGGACCCGGCCCGACCCCACTGTACCCGGTACGGGTGTACTTTTCCCAAAATTCTATCCTGGGCTATCCTGACTTATTTTCACCCAAGGAATCCATTTATGGATTTGGAATTATCAAATTCATTGTCAAATTATAAATTTACCCTTAGCAGCCCCACTTTAAGGGTTATAGGGGCGTTTTCGTAATTATGCTTTTTGGGCCTTTTCTGAAAAAGTGACCAACTGTAACCCCACCTAATTTTTGCTCTTGAACTCAATGGAATCATCAAATCATTGAAAATCCATCTCTAAGGCCCATTTATAGCCTTGGCCGAAATATACAAGTACTCCAGGAAAAATTGGGGTTTTTCAGTTTTGGCTCCATAAACGTGTTCCTTTCTACTCCTAACCACTTTATTGACTATTCCATTAGGTTACAACTACCATTTAGTACCAATTTTGGCAGCATAATAGCCCCACACACCCATTTTCCATTTTTGAAGCCAATGACAATCCGGCAAAATTTTACCGATTTAATTGTCCACAGCAACCAGAATAGTCAATACACAAGAGTTTGGAAGTTACCTCAAGCTCCCACTAGCTTTTCTTAAGAGTGGCTGAAACCCTAGCCCTTCTTAACCATGAAAATTGAGCTTACAACAACTTAAAGAACATGAAAGAGAAGCTCAAGAGCAAGGTTATACGCGTTAGGAGCTAGATCGTCGGATAAATCGGCTTACCATGTGAGATTTCTCCTCTTTCTCTCTCTAAAAGCTCTCAACACTCTCTCTCCTTAGCTACTGAACCTCACGACAGAAATGGAAGGAAGAAGAAAATGGGAAATATTTTAATTCCATGCTGTTGTCATCATTTATTTTGATGATGTCATAATTCCCATTTTCGGATTTTCTGCTGATTTTCTGCCCAAACTTTGAAAACTCATAACTAATTCTAGAAAAATCGAAATGAGGTGATCCCAAAGCCGATTGAAAGATATTTAAGTCCTCTTCATAGAAAAAATATGATCCGTTACCATAAATTACCACAAATTCCAGAATTACACGAAATTCCCTTGCTGTTCTAGATTTGCACCCAGTTTTAACATCAAACTTTGGAAAACCATAACTTCCAGTTCAAAAAGTGAAATGACATAAATTATATGCCCATTTTGAAGCTTGGAATGTAAAATTTAAGACTGTAAAGTTTCAGAATTTTTAGAGACCAACTGCCCACTCAAAACATCAATACAAACAGACTGCCCAGAACAGAGTTTCGCTAGACTAAATTTCAGATTTTGCATCTTTGCTTCCAATGGTCCCATTTTCATACCAAACATCATTGCCATATAAATTTTCTCAAGGAATCCATTGGAAACACCAAATCAATCAAATTCACTTTCATTGAAATGTTTCACCAATAATCACAACATGTCAACACAAGTCACATTCAAACTCACATTGCAATTATTTACTTTCCAAAGTTCCAAACCAATTCTAATGAACTCACATGAACTCACACACATGGAATTCCACCTACTCAATCGAACAACAAATCAACCCTAACCATTGATCTTCAAGTTACTAATGAGTTTCCTCTTCGGTAACTGACCAATTGGTCGGTAACTTTGCCGTATTGCCTCTAATTATGGTAATTCCTCCTAAATCACCACTAAACACACCATACTTTTCCATTTAGCCACAATATGCGCCCTCCCTCTATTTTAAGTTAATTTAGATATTAATCCATAATTGAACTTAAATATTGGGTTTTGGCACTGCTCACAACGCATACACATCACAGTTCATATCATAATCTCCAAAAGGGTCCATTTATCACTAATGACATATGCTTTTGGAGTCATCATCCCTTAGTCATAATTTAGGATCTTGCTAAACTGGGGCTTAGCAATCCGCTTATTTCAGGCTTATTCTCTAGCCTCAAGTCTCAAAATTTGGGGTATTACAGACATCACAAGGCACCATTTCCATCAATCAACACTTCCTAAACTCTCTAAGACCTTAATTACATGAAAATTAGGGCAAAATTCTAGAAATCAAGATACTCAACTAATGAATACAACATATATATCAAAAGATAGCTTTTACTCATCTCTTTCATTATCCCTTTCTTGTTATTTGATCTCTCAACCACTAACTTTTCTTTGAGCACTCAAACACCTCCTTTTGAAAATCTAAAACCATACACATGAAGCCCTCATCAAAATGATTAAGATTAAAGATGTTTTTGGCATTCAAGGTCATCTTTAAGGTTAAAATAGCTTACCTTCACTTGATTTCACTTTCTCTTTCCTCCAACCACCATGGACAACCTTGAGAGCTTGAGAGAGAGAGAGAGAGAAAATTCTGAAATGATCTAATTCTTAGCCCTCCCAACACTTGATAGCCAAAAATGAGAGGAGAGAGGGAGAAAAAATGAATTGAAAATGCCATTTGACTTTTCAACTCATCTAACTTGATCCATGTCATGCCACTTGTCCAAATCCTATAGCTCCTCTTAAGACATGTAACCATATAATTGCACTACCTAATTCCATTAGTCATTTATTCACACTTCTTATTTCTTTAGCCAGTAATTAATTTCTTTAGTAGTTGTTGACTACTTGGCCAGTAAATTTTATTCTTCTTGTTTTGCCCCTGACTATAGAAAATTCATCTGAATTGCCACTTGACACATGATTCAACTTCAACTTCTTTTCCCTTCTTCATACGCCATTCCCCTTCTATTTTAGTCCAATAATAACATTGCCAAATAATTAAACTAAAATACAAGGTTGAGGCACTTTCTACAGCTAATTCGGTCATAACCCATACTTTATTTCCCGAAAGCATTCATCAAACATTCTTTACAATATCGTTTGAAGTCATTAGCCCTTATACAGAATTTGGGGCATTACACTATTAGACCTTGAGCCAGAGCTAACTACAGTTAGTCCCTAACTTCTACACAATAAGACCCTTATCTTAATTTCACCTATTTCAGAGTATTTGCGGAAAATGATACGCAGTACGATGGGCAACATAGGAATAGTATTAATATACGATAAAAAGTACTCGATTATGGAAATTCCCCATTGGGATTGTAAGTGATCATTACAATCAATTTCACCGCATAGGGCTATTAGGGTCTAAACCCACTACAATGAAATGGAGATATCTTCCTATCTTCCATCCACCACTACATTCTTCCCGTATGGTTCTCTTCTCTGCTTTCAGTACACCTCCTATTTTCACCTGTCTAAATTATTGGTAGGGGAGGGTGAGATTCGAGAGAATCTCAGTTGGAAACAGTACCGATATGCAAGTGCTTAATGCCTGACATACTTGCATTACATAAACTCATATTAATACTATGACATATCTGCGTGCTTAATATTTCATGCAACAAAACTATGGTCATAGTATAAATAGAAACAGAGCTTTCGTCATTCATATATGTTTCACATAATCAAGAAAAGCAATAACATGCATCAATATACCAACAAAAATATCAAATACATGCAAGAGATGTAAGTTCCCTACCCCAACCCTTTTTTATTCTTAAATAGGCTCATCGAACTTTGTTCCGCAGCTTAGGATATTAATCGGGTCCTAAAATTCCAAATATACAATTTAGACACTTCCATAGTGTTTATGGTGGTTATATGGTCTATATTGAAAAAATTACCAAAATACCCCTAGAAAGCAGGCCCGGCCTGGCCGTACCCGGTCCGACTATACTTTTTTTGAAATTTTGACTTGTGCTATTCAGGGATATTTTTGCCCAAGGAATCCATTTTCGGACATGGAATTACCAAATTCATTATCAAAAGACCAGAATGCCCTTGGCGTCTCATATTTCAGGGTTTCAAGGCCATTTTCATAATTATGCTTTTTTTGGCCTTTCTGAAAATGTGATCAACTATAACCCCACCTAATTTTGCCTCTTGAATTTAATGGAATCATCAAAACATAAAAAATCCAGCCCTAAACCCTCCAAAGAGTAATGGTGGAAACCTATAATTCTCAGGAAAAATTGGTGTTTTTGAGTTTTGACTCCGCATACTTGCTCTTTTCTACTCATAATCACTTTATTAACTATTTAATAATGTTATAACTACCATTTATACCCAATTTTTGTAACATAACAACTAGGGCACACCCTTTCCCAAATTTTACAATAAAAACAAATACGACAGAAATCCACCGATTAAATTACTTACAACAGCTAGAACAATCAATATTTGAAGTTTAGGAAGTTACCTTTTCTACCCTCTGGCCTTTCCTTCTTGTGGTTGAAACATAGCCTCCAAGAACACTGGAATTTTTCTTTGAACAACCTTAAATCACATAGAAGCGAAGCTTAGAGGAAGGATTATACACATTAGGAACGAATTCACTGAAGAAATCAACCTACCTTGTGAGTTTTCTTCTCCTTCTCTCTTTGGAATTCTCTCAAGTTTTCTCTCTCTTTTTTCTGCATAAGGCGTCAGTTTGGACGAGCAAGATGATAGGAAAAATGATTTATAATATTTCATAATTATCCCATAATTTATTTTCTCATTTTTGGATTTTTTACAAATTCTGGTAGATTTTCTGCCCAAACTTTAAAAATTCATAACTAAATTTGTAGACATCAAAATAGAGTGATTCTAAAGGATATAGAACCCTTATTGAGTCTAGTTTCAATAAAAAAAATAGCCCTTTGCCACTATAAGCATAAAGGTCCCATATTTAAATTCTTTAGATGTTGTTCTAGAAAATCAACAGTTTTTCGAGGCTAACTTAAAAAATACATAATTTTTTACATACAGCTCCAAAAATTACCCAGGACCTATCAAATTAAATCTTAGAATGTCTACTTTCATCCTATAAAATTTTATATTTTGTAGGCATTATTTTCCTATTTAAAATTTTCGTACAACAAGACTACTACACAGGAAAACTCACCAGTTGCAATCATCAACTTGTACAATTTGTGTTCCCACATAATAATGTTGTGTGTGACCACTAATTGACTTGTTTTGTCATTCCATGTACTCTTTAATTCACCATTTTATTCCCTTAAATATAAGGAATTTTGGTGACCAAAAATTGGGATGCTACATTGCTCTCCCCGTTCAATAAATTTGGAACGTCTACAACTTAGGGATCAATCCTATCTCACCTTGTAACTCATTCCTCGGTTATGCATACTTATAAAGTATGCACCATAAATTACCTGATATGTATGGATGAGCTGCCTATCGACACTTATGTATTCCACCCGTTCTATATTCATAGGTCACCCAACCCATTATTGTACTGATTGTCCATCAGGACGCTCAGTATACTATTCTAGGCCTCGTTGCCTTGTTGGAGACTACCCCTATATACTTAGCCTTATGGTTTATGTCATTCTATTCTCATAATGCTGAATATTTCAGTCTTACTGCCCTATGCAAACACGTACATTGGGGCTTACAGCTAATATGTCTACCTTTATACATGATCATTTGTGCCTATGCTTGCCTATCTAGTGTTCAGGACCAAATGACAATTTAACCCTTATTGGCTGTACTGTGTGCACTAAACACTATATGCACTATTCACTATGTGCACCATCTACTGTATGTACTATTTCATAAGTGGGTGATTCATTCTATGAGGCTATAGTTGTTGAGATGCATATGCCTTGACTTGGCCTTGTAGTATCAGAACACATCCTAATCTATGCCTTCTTGCATTTGTTAGATCATAAAGGTTGACTACGTGTTAACACTGATGCTATTGAGAGGTATTCGCCACCATTCTGACTTTCTACATTAGGGCTTATCCTAATCTCTATTTACATGTGTCACCACAGACCATATAGGTTGTGTAACTGTTGACCACATCAGTCGTGTTACTGTACACCACATAGGGTGTAATACTATTGACCACATCAGTCACATCACTGTGCACAACTCAGGGTGTAATACTGTTCATCACACATACTGTAACATTGTTAACCATCAAGGCCATATTATGTTTTGGGATGATCAATACTAGTGTGAACATCATCCTCTTCTGTAAGTCTCAAAATAGCACCTAGATTCACCATACTTGTGCTGCCCACTCTGATGCTTCACACTATTAAATACAATATAGGTGAGGTGATACTGTCTGCCTACCTTTATCTTACTACCTCAGTTAGATCCCACTTAGCCTTTATAGTAATCGATAAATAAATATGCCATGCACCATTTAAGTAACATAATTATAACACCATAAATCTGACTTTCTGGCTGCATAGATTATTTAGGATCATATGACTGTATGACCCCTACTTGTGCCCTTACTGGCTGCATGTATTATTTAGGATCATATGACTGTATGAGCTCTACTTGTGCCCTTACTGGCTAGACACACTATTCAGGATCATATGACTGTATGACCCCTACTTATGACTTATTCCTGTACAAACAACTGCCTACCAAGAAATGTTTCTTTATCCTAGTTGGGTTCTATACCACAACCAGTCTTCATGTCTATAACTCCTGTCACAAAACATGGCATATACGACATATAGATAATCACATAGTGTATGAAAGAGAAAGTCACTACATTGACCTATCTTAGATAACATTGGATTTCTTATCTTCCCCTAGTTTGTGTTTCACTGCACCTTTCATAGCTCACTGCTAATATTATGTATCACTGTTTGTTGTTCTATTAGCATGCCTAATATTTGCTGCATTGGGTCAAGTCTAGCTTCTTGACCTTGCCCAACTCTATACCTCTTGGCCTTACCATCTTTGTGTTTCACTATATGAAACAAGAGAAAGGTAAATTCCATATAAAGACAAGGGCATATATGTTATTTCACAAGGTTTTGAGTATACAGGTACTCCTGAAATAACTTACTACAAGCGTTTATATTTGTCAGAGAAAGTCTACAACAACCTGCAGCCTTTGGACTACTACACAATATATGCTCGCCCTTTTTCATAACATGTGCAAAACTTCCCAAGGGTCACTCATCATGGCATTTCCTTAGATTGAGCACGCTTAACTTTCATGTACCCGTACCAAAATGCAGATACCGACTATATTTGTTCCCATCTATCGGTAACCCAAGACTGCCCTTATCTCGAGAGTCCTGTCAACTGTCTCCGACTAACTAAATATTGTGTGTGGGCTGTGTATCAGTACCGTTACTTGTACTTGAATACGTACTGTGATATGTTCCCTAATGTCTACAAAGTTGTTTGTTAGACTCCGCTCTACAATCTCATTCTTCTTTCGAGCCAAAACACTATATTCGAAAAAATGTGTAGTGTTGTGTGGATCCCTATATCATATAGAATCCCCAAATTAACTTATTCCTGATCACCTGCCATTGAGTCAGTTTTCCATGTATTGTATACTGGGCCACTGGGGTGTCGTACTCACGAACATCCCGCAAGTATATGCTCTGAACATCCTCCCATAATACTCGATCCGGTTGTAGACCATGCATCACATATATCGGTCCAACTCTAGGATTGGCAATGAAACCCAGATTTGTCTCTGTCTTGTCTATTTGTGCTTTATCTGCCTGACACTTAACTACCCACAACTGTGGCTAGACACTAATAAGCCTACTAGTGATTCTGTTCCAGGATAAGGCTAATGCTAAAGATTACTTGGACCTATTTCTTTAGCATTTGTGTCATCCTTGTACCATCCTCTCTCTGGTATGGTAATATGTACTGCCTTCTATGTATTCCACTATTCCTCAGAGTGTGTCTATTCCTTTCAAGGGCTTGTGAACTAGTTGAAGTAATTCACTTCGCTATTTCATCACTGTATAATCAAGCATATCAGTAAACTATCCTTTTTCTATAACCACTGCATTTACTTTGAGCAGTTAATTCTATGGCCAAAATCCTTGCTTTGATACCAAAATGTAAGGCTCTTATCTTATTTTCACCTTTTTCAGAGTATTTTCAGAAAATGATACACAGTTCAGTAGGCAACACATGAATAGCATTAATATACTAATAAAATATACTCGATTATGGAAATTCCTCGTTGGGATTGTAAATTATCATTACATTCAATGTCTCTGCACAGGGCTACTAGGATATCTAAACCCGCTATAATGAAATGGAGACATCTTCCCATCTTCGTTCCACCACTACATTCCTCCCGTACGGTTTTATTCATTACTTTCAGTACACCTTCTATTTTTACCTGTTTAAATTATTGGTAGGGGAGGGTGAGATTTGAGAGAATCTCAATAGGAAACAGTATCAATATGCATGTAAGATAAGTGCTTAATGCATGACTTGCTTGTATTACATAAACTCATGCTAACACAATGACATATCTACTTGCTCAATGTTTCCTACAACAAAACTATGGCCACGTATAAATAAAAATAGAGCTTCCATCATTTATATATGTTTCACATAATCAAGAAAAGTAATAACATGCAAAAATACCCAGCACAAATATCAAATACAAGCAGGAGAGGTAATTTCCCTACCTTAACCATTTTTTATCCTTAAATAGGCCCCTTGAACTTCGTGCTACATCTTAGACTATCAATCGGGTCCTAAAATTCCAAATGTACAATTTAGACACTTCCATAGTGTTTCTGGTGGTTATATGAGTATATTGAAAAATTACCAAAATACCCCTGGGACCCAGCTGGGCCCCGCCATACCTGGTCCTACTGTACTTTTTCTGAAATTTTTACTTGGACTACTATAACATATTTTTATCCAAAGAATTCATTTCAAGACTCAAAATTACCAAATCCATTGTCAAAAGACCAGAATGCCCTTGGCAGCCCCTATTTCAGGGTTTCAAGGGCGTTTTCATAATTATTCTTTTATTAGGCTTTTTTGAAAAAGTAATCAACTGTAACCTTATTTAATTTTTCCTCCTAAACTCAATGGAATCATCAAAACATCGAAAATCCAGCACTAACCCCACCAAACAGCACTGGCTGAAACCTAAAATTCTTAAGAAAAAATTGGGGTTTTTGAGTTTTGACTCCGCATACTTGCTCCTTTCTACTCCTAATCACTTTATTAACTATTTAATTACGTTATAACTACCATTTAGATCTAATTTTGGTAGCATAATGCCTAGGACACATCCTTTCCTAAATTTTACAACAGGAGCAAGTATGAAAAGAATCCACTGATTAAATTATTCACAGCAACAGAAACATCAATATTTGAAGTTTAAGAAGTTATCTCTTCTTCTCTCTTGCTTTTCCTTCTTGTGGTTGAAACCTAGCCTCCAAGAACATTTGAATTTTGCTTCAAAAAACCTTAAATCACATAGCAAAGAAGCTTAGAGGAAGGATTATACATGTTAGGAATGAATTCACTGAAGAAATAGACCTACCATGTGAGTTTTCTTCCCCTTCTCTCTCTAGAATTCTCTCAAGTTTTATCTTTCTTTTTTCCACATAAGGCATCAGTTTGGAGGAGGAAGATGATGGGAAAAATATTTTATAATATTTCATAATTATCCCATAATTTATTTTCCCATTTTTGGATTTTTTTTATAAATTCTAGCATTTTTTCTACCCAAACTTTGAAAAATCATAACTAAATTTATAGATGTTAGATTCCAAGTTTTGATGATAACAAAAGGTAATTGTGTGCAAAGTATGTTTTTACAAGTCTAAAAAATGATTGCAAAGTTACCAAATGCATATGGCAAAGTTTAGAGATGTCTGCTGTCAGTTTTTGCTGATGTACTCGAGCAACAGAGTTAACACTCGAGCATAAACCTCTTTTGCACTCGAGCACATGCAAGTATTGGACAAGAAGTGTTTGACAGAGAGCAATTGCTGTCAATTTTACTGATGCACTCAAGAACTATAACCAACACTCGAGCATGAAGCTGTTTTGCACTTGAGCATATGAAAGTGTTGCACTGAAAGTGTTTGACAGAGAGCAAAGTCAGAACAAGATATCAACACTTCACTCGAGCACAGGTTATGTAATCGAGTGATGGTAATATCTGCACCCGAGTCCTAGCGAGTGAGGAATTGTGAGTCTTTGGCTGAGAGTCATGCAGAACAGAGAAGCACAAGCATGCTTGAGTGAGAGTTTATGTGCCCGAGTGATACATCAGCACTCGCGAGTGAGAAATCTAACTCTCAATTCTGATGCAAGTGCTGAAGACAAAGAGTATATTATAGAAAAGTATTCTTCTTGCACGAGTAATAGTATATATGCTCGAGTGGGGGCCCGTATCACCTGCGAGTGTAAAATCACACTCTTGATAAAACTGGGTGTGAGTGTTATCCAGAGACGTGGCTCATAGTGTAAAATGAAGCAGTACTCGAGTGAGGGGACCAGTGCTCGAGTGAGGACCCATATCACTCGCAAGTGAGAAAATGCACTCTCTCAAAATCAGTGGAAGTGCAAGTGTAAAATTGAAGCAAAAGGAGAAAATGTAGTATTGCACTCGAGTGAGACATCACCACGCTCGAGTGATACTCTGCCAGAAGCCAAAACGCACCATTCTTACAGCATTCAATCCGAATATGGTTTAATGTTATTTATTCATTTCATTTTCACTTATTATTATTATATAACATCATTTAACATGTATTACGAGTGTAATATAGGAGTTTGAACATTTGAATCAGAAAGACACAGAGGAAGTCAAACAACGGCAGACAGAATCATTACGACCATCCAAGGACGTACCTACCGCGTTCAAAGATTTTAAACGTACGCATGCTGTTCCACAGTAACATGCCTCGTTCCACAATGATTTTTATTCAAATGGGAAAAAACAAATGTCTATAAATACAGTACTCTAGAGAGCATAAAAAACAACGAAGTGCAAGAATTCACACAAGCAAGTTCACGAGTCTCTATTATTCACATTTTCTTTGTATTCATATCGTTCTTCAGTGTTTATCATATTTGCTCTATAAGAGAGTCTGTATACACTTCAAATTCTATTTGATCTCAAGGTACTGGGACCTTGAGAGGGGAGATTTCTGTACGAGAGAAGTAGTGAGAGAATTCCTAGTAAGACTTTCTGCTCATAAGACTTACAAGATACAAGCAGAAGAGAACGTTGCTGCTCGTAAGACTTACAGTGATGTAAGCAGGAGAGAACGTTGCTACTTATAAGACTTGTATATGTAAGCAAGAGAGAACGGTCATAGGTTTGTTTTTCTGCACACAAGACTTGTCGTAAAGGGGAGAGGAATTTCTAGTATTTCTTCTCAAAGTCCTTTCAAGAACAGTTGTTGTCTTGCGGCGTTCTGAGAGCCCACTAAATCTTGGGAGAATAGTGAAAATCTCAGTAGGTCTTGATCTCTGAGGACTGGACGTAGGCCTGGTCTTTGGCCGAACCAGTATAATTCTTTGTGTGCTTATCTTCTCAACTCTACACTATCTACAGCTATTACTATATCACCATATCAACCGAAAAAAATTTATCACATCACCCAATTCACCCCCCTCTTGGGTGAAGCTTGCCTCTTTCAGTAGACATCGAATTGGAGTGATTCTAAAGGTTATAGAACCCTTATTGAGTCTAGTTTCAAGAAGTATATATAGCCTTTTGTCACTTGGAATCAAAAAATACACAGATTTAAATTCTTTGGATGCTATTCTAGAAAATCAACAGTTTTTCTAGGCAACCTTCAAAAATACATAACTTTTTACATACAGCTCCAAAAATTACCCAAGATTATCAAATTAAAACTTAGGATGTCTACTTTCATCCTTTATAATTTAATCATTTTTATATACCTATTTAAATATGTCGTACAACACAACTGCTATACAAAAAAACTCACCAGCACCAAACATCAACTTGTACAATTTGCGTTCCCACATAATAATATTGTGTGAGATCACTAATTGACTTGTTTTGTCATTCCATGTACTCTTTAATTTTCCATTTTATTCCCTTAAATAAGAGGCATTTTGATGACTGAAAATTGGGATGTTACACATACCTTAACTGGCCTTTGGACCATAGACTTGGCAGTGTACCCTCTTGGTATTGAATTCTCACAACTGGATCCCCCTTTTTGGGGCCATTAGGGTATTTGTGCTTCTCCCTCGACAATACTTGTGTTTTTTTCGGAGTAGTTAGAGAGTGCATTATATGTATCATAAAATATGGCGTGTACAAAGTATATACATGCTCACATAGTGTATAAGGAATAGAGTTACTACCTTAGGTTTCCTTTTTCAGCTCACAATTGTTCCTGAATTTTTTTCCGACCCGAGGTAACTGTCCGGTCCTAAAATTCCAAGTTTTAGAAGAATTGAGTTAATACTCATTCATGTACCATTCTAGACTCTTTCAAACTCATTTTGTTGGTTATATTATTTTAAAACTACAAAAGGACAAAAATGTGCCTGGGCACCGGGTCCAAATCCCTTTGTACCCGTCAACTGTACTTTTTCAAAAATTATGACTCGGGCTAATCCTACACATTTTTACATGTAAAATCCATTTTTAACCTCAGAATTGCCAAATTCACTGCCAAAAGACATTTTTACTCTTGGGAGCCCCTATTTAGAGTTTTAGGGTTCATTTTGTCATTTCACATTCTAAGGCTTTTCACACTTCACACTTAACATATACCCTGCACAATTTTCCCTTCTAAATCCAATGGAACCATCAAATTGATTAAATTTCAGCTCCTTCTCTTAGATATAGTACTAGCTGAAACTTCAAGAGAAAAAGAGAAACTGTGATTTTCTTGATTTAACTCTTAAAGCTCCGTCCTTTTCTCTCATAATCACATGATTAACCATTTAAATACCATTTGGACATGATTTGTAGAAATTTAGGAAGCATAACTCCTTAGGATTTCATCATCCCAACTTTACATAAACAACCAAAACAACCACAAATCAAGCCAACAACATCAACAACAACATCATATTATCAAGAGAATAAAGGTTATTAAAGTTACCTCTTGATTCTTCAACTTTCTCTCTATATGATGTCACCTTCGTCTCTCTCTTATCTTGAGATTTTTCTTGCTAAACATGATTTTCATGGAGGAGAAGAGATTACAAGAGGTTCTATGTGAATTAGAAGACTTATACACAAGGATTTCACAACCTTACCATGAATTTTTGCCTTCTTGAGCTCTCCTTTCTCTTGCTATTCTTCAAGCTCTTTCTCTCTCTATTTTTCCCAAGTTGGCTGAAATATGAGTCTCAAATGGAAAGAGAAGAGCTCATAAAATATCATCTTCATCTTTCCTAAAATAGTATATTTTAATGCAATTATCACATGTGCTTTCGGCTTAAGCTTTTCTTTAATCAATTAGACTTAATTCTTTCCCTTCCTTTAGCCTAAAATGACACCACTTGGGGGTTCCAAATGAACCAATTAGGCCTCTTTAGTTGCTTCATTCATTTCTCAAAATAATGTATTTAATTGCTAATTAACCATGTGATTTACTTTTTGCTTCATCTTTTTGCTTGATGTAAGATGATGACTCATGGCACTATTATCATCCAAGTAAATATTTTTCTCTCTAATTTCCCCCATCTAGACGAAAATATCAAAGAGAAAGGGGAATAAAATTTACTTCTGAATTTCAAAAATCCTCTCTAATCAATTAATTAAATAAGTACATCATATTTTTTGACTTTTTCAACTTTATTTTACTTGGCCACAATTGCTCCAAAATTGCATATTTATCTTCAAATATATATTTTCACCTTTATTTCCTTATTCCACTAAAATTGGCTTCAAAAAATTGGGAAAATAATTAATTTTGTGCTTTATTGACAAATTACCATTTTACCCTTACATTTTTTTTATTTAATTGTTGTTTCTTCCTTTTTATAGCTTCTTGGCCCAATTTCAGCTAATGAAAATGGAAATTTACTAGCTTATTGAATTCCCCATTTTGGGCTTGAATAATGGGCATTTTGAAACACCTAAAAATTAGTTTCATGACTTGTTTTAGCCCAATTTCTATGTAACTTCAGCTAAAATTATTTTTGTCATTTCAGATGCACTTGAATCCACCATTTTTTTCTTTGAATGTCATAAATAATTACAAGGCATATTGGTGAATAAAAATGGGGTGTTACATATTATGCATAAGGAAGCAAAAATAAATCGAACTGTGTCAAATGTGCACCTGTTCGAACTGATTTAGATCATGTACTATCAATTAGTGATTTAATTTAGTTCATCCAATTATACTTCGGTTCTTTAACTTACTAAGCATCCATTGAACATTATCTCTCTTTACAGTTGAAGAAATAGCAAATGTATCCAACTCATTACTTTCATAAAATTTATAATTTCATAGAATCAAGCACCTTTCGCCTTACATACAAGTAGCTCATTCAAAACACATTTGGTACCAACTTCACTCAGAAGCAAACTTTGTCCTGACAAAATAAATCCAACATGATTTAATGTGGTGATACGTTGCATTTTACCATTAGATATGCTGTTTTGGATCATAACATGGTCATATAATAGACATAACACAATATAAAAGACATTTTCCCTTAAAAAACGTTTCCCAATACATCAAAGATACCCCATATTATTTAAAGGGCAAAGTTCAAAAATTTATCAATCAAAACTTTGATATGAGCACCCGTAAGAACTAACTAAATTGAGTGAAATAATAAGAAATAAAGAATTTATTTGCTTTATTTTTTTTCTCTGCTTCCCATTTCTTTAAACTAAAATTACATTTTTCCATTGAAAATAAACTAATGGCCTTTATTTTTTTTCCATATGATAATTATCAATATAAGTATGCGCATTTTAAAGTCCAATAGAAAGATTTGCAAGACAAATATGTGAATGCCTAAAATAATTTACATCCTTACTCATTCACAATTGTTTTTATCACAAATGACATTATTTATCTTGCTAATGCCTATTTATGTGGTAAAAACTCTCACAAAAAGTTAAAGTAACCGTATTATTATCTTTGTATAATACTGACAACACTTAACTTCATTTATACAAAATAATGAGCACCGCCTTGGGACAAAATGAAATTAAGTTATTGATTGCAAAAACATGATCATTCCTAATTGATATATTAGTTTGGGTGCTCGTTAGAAAATTTTTCATTTCTAACTTTACACCTTGCCCCTTTATTTATAATTTTAAAAACATATCGTTATAAAAAACCATTATGCGTGCTTTATAAACAAAATGTCGTTATCATCATGAAGTAGCACTATCTCATATTAATTTATTATACTTTTACATGTGCAATTAAATATAAAGATATTGATCATAATATATTCATATAATAATCATAAGGCCATACACATATTCCATCAAACTACAGTGTTACACTATTGATTGTGTTCAAGAATTTAGTGTTGTCCAAATCATCAATAGTATTAACCTCCATTGTTGCCTTACAAACAAAATCTGAGCTATAGTAATCCAGCTGTTCACTAGGTACCATGGAGTAGAGAAACTCATTTACAACCCCAATAGAATTTAATGTTGGCGAAAGTATAGCCCTATCATTGAAATATGAATTATTGCCTAAAGTATTTATCAAATATAGATATGTATGTGACGCTATCGCAGCAACATAGTCAACAAACTTACTAATCAACATAGACTTAGGTATCTCTATCTCTGATATCTCATCATTTCCATCCCCTAACCTGCCATCATCAACATGTAGTAACTATCTACTAAAATTTTCGGTTATACATTTATTCAACTAAGAGACATTTATTGACAATCTCATATTATTGGTTAACTGAAACACTTTATAGTGATCCCATAAATGAGATGCATTAACAGTTTCTTCTCTAGTTGCCCTAGGAATAACTGGTAATATTTGTTAAAAATCACCTCCAAAAATAATGTATTTACCTCCAAATGGATTAGTTGAGTGCATCACATCTCTCATGGATCTATCTAATGCTTCAATATAGTGTCTTTTAATCATTGGTGCTTCATCCCATATAATCAAGCCTATCTGAATAAGTAATTCAGCCAATGGACTTTTCTGCTTAATACAACATATTGATTCTTCATTGATGTCAATTAGGATTGTAAATCGTGAATGAGCTATTCTTCCCAAAGGCAGAGTATCTTTGCTTTCCTATTAGTGTTTCACCCGCACTCCCATGGTCAAAATCTAAAAGTGTTGTCTTACTTGCGAGTGTCACAGGTTATCACTCAAGTGAACCTTGTCTCACTAGAGTGAAGGTGTGTCTGACACTATGAACTTGCGTCTTGGGTTGTCACTCGCGGTCGAGTTTTCAGAGTGTGACTTAGCACTCGCGGGTGTTAAGCCATCACTCGAGTGCAAAGAGCCCTACTTGAGTACTCATCTTATTTGGAAGTTCCTTTTTACTCTCGGGTCAACACTTTCTGTATCTCACTTTGTAGATCTCAGGTGAGCATTAGACTATCACTTGAGTGAATTCAGTTATGCTCGAGTACAGCGAGCATATCTGGTTTCTATCATTTCTTTTTGCTCTCGGGTGAGCATTTTCTATGCCTCACTTCCTAGAACTCGGGTGAGCAATTGGCTATCACTCGAGTGTGCTTCCATACCCGAGTGCAAGTCCATCATCACCGAGTGAGGCCTTCTTCACCTGAGTAGAAAAGTGGAAAACCAGTATTTGTGCTTCCAAAAGGGGATCTTTAGGACAGTTCTACCAACCCTTTAGGGTTTTTGTTAGAGGCATTTATAGCTTCTTAAAGGACATTGATTGTAATATCCCAAAAAGTGATTAAGGGCTAATGACTTCAAAAGTGAATGTAATTATTGTTGAATAAACACTTTTGAAGAATGGGTGATGGGAATTTGGATGTTTTAATGATTCCAATTGCTTCCTTGTGAAAATTCGTGTGGGGAGAGTGTTTATTGTGAAATTGGAACCATTGGGAACAATTGTGCAAAAGTTGGAAACTCTGTCCATTGAAACTCTGTACAGGTAGTCGATTTGTATGGATGTTTTAAATAGGCAAAAGGTGTCTACAAATTCTGAAATTTTCCAGTCTCAAAGTTCACATGCAATGCTACAAAATGGATAAATAATTTGTGTCATTTCAATTTGCGAGCTAAGAGTTATGATTTTCCCAAGTTTGGGATGGAAACTGGAATCTGTTTTGGAGCAGTATGGACTTTTGTGCAATTTTGTATTTTTTAGGTTATTGAATGCAGTGATCCATATTTTTTTAATAAATAGGAATTAAATAGATTTCCATTGGCTTTAGGATCACCTCATTTTGATTTTTCTAGAATTAGTTATGATTTTTCAAAATTTGGGCAGAAATCTGCCAGAATTTTGTAAAAATCCTAAATTGATGGAAATTTAGTAAATAATTAGAAAATAATATTATATTATATTAAATCATCATCCACCTCCTCCATCAGCCCAAAACCGTGATATTTAGCAACAACAAGAGAGAGAAGGTGTGAGAAATTCTAGAGAGAGAAGGAGAAGAGAAATTGTACGGTAAGTCGATTTATTCGGTAAATCCTTACTTAACGCGTATAACTCCGCTCCTAAGCTATTCTTCTATGTTCTTCAAGGTTTTTGGAGCACAAATTTGGGTGTTCTAAGGCTAGGGTTTTCAGCCACCTTGAGGAAAAGCTAGTGGGAGCTTAAGGTAACTTCCAAACTTTCGTATATTGCTTATTCTGGCTGCTGTGGGTAATTTAATCGGTGAAATTTTGCCGGATTGCCATTGGTTTTAAAGTTTGGAAATGATATGGCCTAGGGGTTATGCTGCCCAAATTGGGTTTTAATGTTAGTTACAACCTAATGTAATGATTAATAAAGTGGTTAGGAGTAGAAAGGAACACGTTTACGGAGCCAAAACCGAAAAACACCGATTCTTCCCAAAGTATACCAAGATTTCGGCCAGGGCTAGATCTGAGGGTTAGAGTTGGATTTACAATGATTTGATGGTTCCATTAAGTTCAGGAGCGAAAATTAGGTGGGGTTACAGTTGGTCACTTTTTCGGAAAAGGCCGAAAAAGCATAATTATGAAAATGACCCTAAAACCCTTAAAGTGGGGCTGCCAAGGGTAATGTTGTAATTTGACATTGAATTTGATAATTTCGAGTTTGGAAATTGATTCCTTGGGAGAAAATATGTCAAAATAGCCCATGTCAAAATTTCAGGAAATGTACAACCGGACCGGGTACGGCCGGGACGGGTCCCCGGGGCATTTTTGTAAATTTTCATAATATGCTCATATAACCCCTAGAAACACTATGGAAGTGTCTAAATTGTATTTTGGAATTGTAGGACTATGTTGTGAGCCCAGTGGTTAGCACGTTTTACGATGCACACTAAAAGGTGGTCTTTGAGATAGTACTCCTTAACCCTTTAGGCATGTGTCTAGACTTCTAGTAGCCACCTAAAGAGTCCAAGTGATAACCAAATTTAAGTGTTCTAAAGGTGAGAAATTTGGAATAGAGAATAACCTGTCGTCCTTGACTTTGGTTTATAAGGTTCGACATTTGTCCTAATTGCAAGCAACCTGTGCCGGCGCACGTCAGGAAAGAACAAGGTAGTGACTCTTTTCCCTTATAATATATGTGATACATGGTATGTTTGTTTAATCATTGTTTGTGATTCTATCACCTGCGACCCATCGGTGTTGACGGTGGGAGGATCGTACCTTCGGGACAGTGGAATCCAGGGGATGAGACTATATGAAAGCCGTAAGGCTATATGTGAAAGCCGAAAGGCTATTTGTGAAACCTTCACCCGTGGCCCATCGGTGTTGACGGTGGGAGGACCGTGCCTTATGTGGAGATGAGATTATGTGAATATGTGCTTATGTGGCAGCCTGCGTGCTGTGCTTTATGTTGTGATGCTGCTTGATGATTTTCTTATATGCTTTGTGATTACATGTGGTATGAGTGATTTGTTACTACTGGGATTCTTTTGAATCTCATTCTTTCTATTGACAAACCTTCAGACAAGGCAAGTGGCTCCAAGGGAAAGGAGACGACCAAGGGCGGATAGGGCTCCTTAAGGAGATTTATGTTTTGTTGGGATATCACCGTATATCTTATAAGTGTTGTTTTGGAGATAGTGGTGTAATCCCCTAATGGGAATTTATAAACCTTTAGTTTATGTATGAAACCCGGGGGTTTCCGGGATTTTGTTGTACACTCTGATATGTAAATGTGATGTAACTGCATAGGGTAATTATATTCGAGTTGTGGAATTTGAGACCAGGGTAAGGTAGAAACTTTGAAAATATTTGTGAAAACCCTTCCGTAAGGCAGGGATTGTGAATGAGTTTGATTATTATTGGTCTCTGTTTCATTTTAAAATACATATTTCGAATCATAATTACGAAGGGGGTTACATTTTTGGTATCAGAGCTGTAGTTCCTGGCAAGGGTAGAGTTGTTAGGATAGATCCCTTAGTTGGCTTTAGGGATAGAAGATTATTTATGAATAATTGTTGTGTATGCACATGTACGTTCTATTGATATGGATATATACAAGACTTGTGAATATATGTGCATACTATTTCTGCTATATTAATGGGGTAAGTTATTTGTAGAATGAAGAAAACTAGAGGATGCCCCAATACTCAGCAAGTAGACCCAGAGGTGGAAGTGGTCAATAATAATCCACCGGACCCAATGCAAGAATTAATGGGTCTGATTAAAGATCAGAGGGACATGATTGCTGAGCTGAGAGAGGAACTCTGAGAAGAGAAGGCTAAAAGAAATGAGGGTCAGGTTCTATCCACACAAGAGGAGACCCAGGAGGGGACTCATAGGGAAGAAACTGAGGAAGGGTCGGTATGACTACTTGAGTCACCTCCTCACGCTGGACCAAACCAGGAGTCGCATGGAGTTCCAATTAGAGAGGAAAGAGATATGCAATTTTGGGTTTCAAGATTATGTAAGCACTTGCCTCTAGCGTTCAGAGGGAGGTTTGATCCCCAAGAGGCTGAAGATTGGTTAAACAGGCTGGAAAAGATATTTGAGGTCCTTGGGTGCCTGGATGAGGTGAAACCATGTTTGGCAGTTTCTAAGCTCGAGGGGGATGTAGATCGTGGGTGGTGGAAGATTGCCTTAACGTTGAAAAGCAAAAATGTACCATTGACTTGGGAATTATTTCAACAAGAATTCAATGAGAAATACTTTCCCAAATCAGTGCGGCTTGAAAAGGAAACTGAATTTCTGAACATCAGACAAGGGGACACGGAGACCTTTGATGACTATCTGTCCCATTTTATCCGTTTGTCTCGGTATTCTTCTCATCTTCAGAAGGCGGATAATGAAGAGTTGAGTGCAGACATGCTTATTCGTGGTCTGCGACGAGAGCTGAGGAAGAGGTTAGCTACACACTTGTTCACCAACTTTAACAAGGCGGTGGAAGAGTATAGAATCACAGAAAATAATTTAAGGGAATTGTATCCTGCCAAAGCTCCTGGTAATTGTAGTGAACCTAGTAAGGGTAATACTTCCCATAAGCGGAAGGGCCAGGGATCCTCTTCGTCCCGGGGTACTAGTAAGAAGCCCTACCAGCCTAGAGATCGGGAGCCCCAGAAATCTTTGACAGAATGGGTATGTCGCCATTGCAACAAGCCACACTACGGTAGAAATTGTCGGGACAAAATGATCTGCTTTAATTGCAAGCAACCAGGCCATCTTTCTAAAGATTGTCGACGGCCTCTAGCAGAGCAGCGACCGAGGACTCAGGGTCGACTATTCACCATGACTCATAAGGAATCCCAGAAGTCCCCTGATCTTATTCAAGGTAAAATTCTCTTTGATGGTAATGTGTTACAAGCGTTGTTTGATTTGGGTGTGAGTCACTCTTTCATTGCTTATGATTGCGTGAAGCGCCTGGGTATGCATGTACATAAATTGCCCTTTGATTTAGTTGTGTCAACGCTAATGGGTGTCAAGGCTATAGCTGTCAAAGCCTACCTAAATTGTGTCATAACTGTGGAGGGTCACCAATCTATTGTTGATTTGATTTGTCTGCCGCTCTATCAATTAGAAGTCATTTTGGGTTTCGATTGGTTGACGGTAAATAATGTGCTATTAGATTGTGGGAACAAGAGGATAGTTTATCCTGTTTTTGAAAGTGTTGAGGATGTGAATAGCAGTTTGAATTTCCTTTCAACGGCCAAAGCTGAGAAATATTTAGAGAAAGGTTGCTAGGGGTATATGGTGTTCATTTCTATTCAAGGAGAGACTGGAGAAACTTTGAGCAGTATACCCGTGGTAAATGAATTCCCTGAGGTATTTCCTAATGACCTTAGTGGATTGCCTCTAGAAAGGGAAGTTCAATTCGCAATCAAGATTGTGCCTGGAGCTGGTTCTATTTCAAAGGCCCCATATCATATGGCCCCAAATGAAATGGCGGAATTAAAGAAGCAGATTGAAGACTTGCTTGAGAAAGGGTTCATTAGACCCAGTGCGTCGCCTTGGGGAGCTCCAGTGTTATTCGTCAAAAAGAAAGATAGAAGTCAACATTTGTGTATTAATTACAGAGAATTGAATAAGATTACTGTCAAGAACAAGTACCCTCTCCCAAGAATCGATGACATTTTAGATCAACTGTCTGGTTCGTGTGTATTTTCAAAGATTGATCTAAGGTCAGGATATCATCAGCTGCGTGTGAAAGCAGAAGATGTTCCGAAAACTGCTTTCAAAACTAGGTATGGGCATTATGAGTTTTTGGTGATGCCATTTAGGCTAACCAATGCACCTGCGGTATTCATGGATTACATGAACCGTGTCTTTTGACAGTATCTAGATTAGTTTGTTGTTGTGTTTATTGATGATATTTTGATATACTCCAAGAGTATGGAGGAGCATGAGCATCAATTGAGGATTGTGTTGAACATCTTGCGTGAGAAGCTGCTCTATGCCAAATTGAGTAAATGCGAGTTTTGGTTGCCAGAAGTAAAATTCTTAGGCTATGTTATCTCACAAGAAGGGGTCTCTGTAGATCCCAATAAGGTGGAAGCAGTACTAGACTGGAAGAGGCCAGAAACTGTTGCTGAGGTATGCAGTTTTCTGGGTCTTGCTGGTTACTACCAAAGATTCATTCAGAATTTCTCCCGTATTGCTTTGCCAATGACCAAGCTCACGAGAAAAGATCAGTTGTTTGTGTGGGATGAGAAATGTGAAAATTGCTTTGTGGAGCTGAAGGAGAGATTGACTACGGCACCTGTGTTGATTATACCTAATCCCAGCTTGACTTATGTTGTGTATAGTGATGTGAGTAAGCAGGGATTAGGGTATGTCCTTATGCAGCAGGGACGTGTGGTGGCCTATGCCTCTCGACAGCTCAAACCTCATGAAATGAACTATCCCACCCATGATCTAGATCTTGCGGCCATTGTGTTTGCTTTGAAAATTTGGCGGCATTATTTGTATGGTGTGACGGTAGAACTATACTGCAACCACAAAAGTCTCAAGTATTTGTATGATCAGAAAGAGTTGAATATGAGACAGTGTCGTTGGATGGAGTTGCTTAAGGACTACAACCTGGAAATCAAATATCATCCGGGTAAAGCAAATGTAGTCGCGGATGCTCTTAGTCGAAAGACGATGCTTGTGGCAGCAATGATGATACAAGAAGGGAAATTGATAGCGGATTTTTGAGATTTGAACTTGTCAAATCAGATCAACTACGCCAACTATACTGTTTCCCAAGGGGAAAGTGACTTGAGAGCTGAAATTGAAGAAGCTCAGAAGCAAGATGGCTGGATACAGCGCAACCTAGCTCGGATTGAACGGGGAGAAGCTCAGGGCTATGATCTATTGCCTAGTGGATTGGTTCGCTATCAGAAGAGAATCTGTGTTCCACTAAAGGTGGAGTTAAGACAGAAGATTCTGGATAAGGCGCATAAGAGCCAATATACTCTTCATCCTGGTATGACCAAAATGTACCATAATTGAAGTCTATGTATTGGTGGCCGGGCTTGAAGAGTGATGTGACAAAATATGTAGCGAGGTGTCTCACTTGCCAGAAGGTAAAAATTGAGCACCAGAGACCACCTGGTTTGCTTCAAAGTCCTGAGATTCTGGAATGGAAATGGGAAAGTGTGACTATGGACCTTGTTGTAGGATTGCCTAGAATCAGGAATTATGATGCGATCTGGGTGATTGTGGATCGGTTAACAAAGTCAGCACACTTCTTACCAATCAATGCTAGTTATTCTCCGGACAAACTAGCAAAGATTTACATTCGAGAAATTGTGAAGCTCCATGGTGTACCAAAGAACATCATTTCCGATTGAGATCCCCGATTCACTTCAAGATTCTGGAAAGCTTTGTATGGGGCATTAGGTACTTAGCTAAGATTCAGTACAGCTTATCATCCTCAGATGGATGGACAATCAGAGAGGACCATTCAGACATTAAAGGATATGTTGCGAGCTTGTGTCCTCGACTTCAAAGGGAATTGGGATCGCTTTCTTCCACTTGCTGAATTCGCCTACAACAATAGTTATCATGCTAGCATTCAGATGGCGCCATATGAAGCGTTGTATGGGAGAAAGTGTCAATCACCCTTGTGCTGGAATGAGTTGTCCGAAAGGAAGCTTTATAGGCCAGATCTTATTGATCAAACCTCAGCACATATTCAAGTCATTCGAAAGAGGCTCCTTGCAGCGCAGAGTCGACAAAAAAGCTACGCTAACAATAGAAGAAGACCTTTAGAATTTGAGGTTGGTGATCATGTGTTTCTGAGGGTGTCACCAGTCACTGGCATCAGGAGAGCTATCAAGCGAAAGAAGCTTAGCCTAAGGTATATAGGTCCTTTTGAGATTCCTTTAAGAGTTGGGCCTGTTGTGTATCGAGTAGCCCTACCCCGAAACTTGAATAGACTCCATGATGTCTCTCACGTTTCTCAACTAAAGAAGTACCAACCGGATCCATCTCACATTGTTGAGTATGAAGAAGTCGAGTTACAAGATAACTTCACCTATGCAGTAGAGCCAGAACAGATTATCGATCGAGAAGAACGACAGCTCAGACATCGAAGCATTCCATATGTGAAGGTGATCTGGAAGGGAATGACTCAAAGAGAAGCAACTTGGGAAGCGGAAGCGGACATGCGTAGGCGATATCCTGGGTTTATGGCTCTAGGCTGTGACAAATTTCGAGGACGAAATTTATTCTACGGGGGGAGAAATGTAATATCCCAAAAAGTGATTAAGGGCTAATGACTTCAAAAGTGAATGTAATTATTGTTGAATAAACACTTTTGGACAATGGGTGATGGGAATTTGGATGTTTTAATGATTCCAATTGTTTCCTTGTGAAAATTCGTGTGGGGAGAGTGTTTATTGTGAAATTGGAACCATTGGGAACAATTGTGCAAAAGTTGGAAACTCTGTCCATTGAAACTCTGTACAAGTAGTTGATTTGTATGGACGTTTTAAATAGGCAAATCGTGTCTAAAAATTCTGAAATTTTCCAGTCTTAAATTTCACATGCCAAGCTACAAAATGGACATATAATTTGTGTCATTTCAATTTGTGAGCTAAGAGTTATAATTTTCCAAAGTTTGGGATGGAACTGGAATCTGTTTTGGAGCAGTATGGACTTTTGTGCAATTCTGTATTTTTGAGGTTATTAAATGCAGTGATCCATATTTTTCCAATAAATAGGACTTAAATAGATTTCCATTGGCTTTGAGATCACCTCATTTTGATTTTTCTAGAATTAGTTATGATTTTTCAAAGTTTGGGCAGAAATCTGCCAGAATTTTGTAAAAGTCCGAAATTGATGGAAATTTAGTAAATAATTGGAAAATAATATTATATTATATTAAATCATCATCCACCTCCTTCATCAGCCCAAAACCGTGATATTCAGCAGCAACAAGAGAGAGAAGGTGTGAGAAATTCTAGAGAGAGAAGGAGAAGAGAACTTGTACGGTAAGTCGATTTCTTCGGTAAATCCTTACCTAACGCGTATAACTCCGCTCCTAAGCTATTCTTCTATGTTCTTCAAGGTTTATGGAGCACAAATTTGGGTGTTCTAAGGCTACGGTTTTCAGCTACCTTGAGGAAAAACTAGTGGGAGCTTGAGGTAACTTCTAAACTTTCGTATATTGCTTATTCTGGCTGCTGTGGGCAATTTAATCGGTGAAATTTTGCCGGATTGCCATTGGTTTTAAAGTTTGGAAATAATATGGCCTAGGGGTTATTCTACCCAAATTGGGTCTTAATGTTAGTTGTAACCTAATGTAATGATTAATAAAGTGTTTAGGAGTAGAAAGGAACACGTTTACGGTGCTGAAACCGAAAAACACCAATTCTTCCCAAAGTATACCAAGATTTCGGCCAGGGCTAGATCTGAGGGTTAGAGTTGGATTTTTAATGATTTGATGGTTCCATTGAGTTCAGGAGCGAAAATTAGGTGGGGTTATAGTTGGTCACTTTTTCGGAAAAGGCCGAAAAAGCATAATTACGAAAACGCCCCTAAAACCCTTAAAGTGGGGCTGCCAGGGGTAATGTTGTAATTTGACATTGAATTTGATAATCTTGAGTTTGGAAATGGATTCCTTGGGCGAAAATATGTCAAAATAGCCCATGTCAAAATTTCAGGAAAAGTACAACCGGACCGGGTACGGCCGGGCCGGGTCCACGGGGAATTTTTGTAAATTTTCATAATATGATCATATAACCCCCAGAAACACTATGGAAGTGTCTAAATTGTATTTTGGAATTGTAGGACCATGTTATGAGCCCAGTGGTTAGCACGTTTTACGATGCATACTAAAAGGTGGTCTTTGAGATAGTACTCCTTAACCCTTTAGGCATGTGTCTAGACTTCTAGTAGCCACCTAAAGAGTCCAAGTGATAACCAACTTTAAGTGTTCTGAAGGTGAGAAATTTGGAATAGAGAATAACCTGTCGTCCTTGACTTTGATTTATAGGGTTCGACATTTGTCCTAATCGCAAGCAACCTGTACCGGCGCACGTCAGGAAAGAACAAGGTAGTGACTCTTTTCCCTTATACTATATGTGATACATGGTATGCTTGTTTAATCATTGTTTGTGAGTCTATCACCTACGGCCCATCGGTGTTGACGGTGGGAGGATCGTACCTTTAGGATGGTGGAATTTCTGGGGATGAGACTATATGAAAGCTGAAAGGCTATTTATGAAACCTTCACCTGCGGCCCATCGGTGTTGACGGTGGGATATCACCGTATATCTTATAAATGTTGTTTTGGAGACAGTGGTGTAATCCCCTAATGGGAATTTATAAACCTTTAGTGTATGTATGAAACCTGGGGTTTGCCGGGATTTTGTTGTATACTCTGATATGTAAATGTGATGTAATTGCATAGGGTAATTATATTCGAGTTGTGGAATTTGAGACTAGGGTAAGGCAGAAACTTTGAAAATATTTGTGAAAACCCTTCCGTAAGGCAGGGATTGTAAATGAGGTTGATTATTATTGGTCTCTATTTCATTTTAAAATACGTATTTCGAATCATAATTACGAAGGGGGTTACATTGATGATAACAAATTTTGAGTGATTTGAAGTCATTTAAGTATTGATATAGAGAATAACACTTCATCCCTAATTATGAATTATAGGATTCTACATTTACCATACTCGGGAGACACCAGTGCCAGAGCATGCACAGAAGGACTAAGGTAGTGACTTTTCTCTCATGTTGTGTATGATGCTTGGTATGCATGACTTATCATTATTGTGTTGAAAAAAAAAAAATTTCTTGAGGCCATTGCGAACATGCGTATGTGTTATCGTCCGTAGGGTATTACAGTATAAGCAGTTCAGCGTGAACAGTCATAGAGGGTGATGGTTATCACACCTACCCCTTCCGTTGCATCTGCCGTTGTAATTGTCAAGGCTGCGTTGTAGAATTATGAATTCCTGTTTGATTATCTGGCCAGTGTGACTGTGTGTATGTGAAATATTTTATATGGATCCCAGCTATGGTGATATATGCGATATGAACATGTCATTGTGCAAGACAGCATGAGCACTTCAGTGTGAACAAACGTAAGGGTGACGCAAGTCATACCTGTCCTTGCCACTGTAACTGCCATTGTAGTTGCTATGTGTTGTGTGATGATTTGCTTTCATGCTTTATGGTTGTGCATACTATGAGTGATTCAACACTACAGGGATTCCTTAGAATCTCACTCTCACAAAACAAATTTCAGATAGGGATGGTGGATCTAAACAGAAGCAGGTGATGAAGGACAGATAGAGCTCTGACAAGGAGTTTATATTTTGGATAACTGGTTATCATTATGTAAATTATTTGAATATTTTGTTGGGAATTACATGTATTTTTTGGAGATATTGGATAATATTTGTGTAATCCCCTAATTTGGGAAACTAATTATAGGCATTCTTGCCTTGTAAACTCTTCAGTTGTTTAATAGAACCTAAGTGTGTCGGGAATTTACATTGTACTCTGATATTTATAAATGGCATCAAATTCTACAGGCCAATTGTGAATTTGAAGTGTGAATATGAGACCATTGTTGAACAGGTTTAGAAAGGTTTTTGTAAACCCCGTTTTGGGAAGTTTAATTTTAATAAGTCCCAAATCATTTTATGGTCTCTAATTCCGCATAATAATGTATTTATGAACTTAATATCGGCCTTGATTGTGAAGGGGGTTACATTTATTGGTATTAGAGCCTGATTCCTGGCATGGGTAGGAATTGTTAGGATAGCTCCCTTGGTTGGCCTTAGTTCTTTGGCTTAATGTAGCTTGATGATTGATAAATGTTGATTCTATACACATGAGTATTTCTGCTGCTTATGGATATCTATAAGTCTTATAGACTATATGTATACATTTGTTATGGTACTGACGTGGTGAATCATCTGTAGAGTTAAAGGACAAAATAGTTCACCCTAGACTCAGACCAGGGGATCCAGAGGTAGAGGAATTAAATGACAATCCACCTGATCCAATGCAAGAAATGATGAACTCGATCAGAGAATAAAGAGACATGATTGCTGAACTAAGAGTAGAGCTCAGGGAAGAAAGGGCCAAGCGTAATGAGGAAAGGGCCCAATCTACACGTGAGGAAACCTAGAAAGAAACCCAAGTGGGGAGTTGTCATGAAGAGACAGCCGAGGGGTCCAATTGGTCTTAAGAAACCCCATTTCGAACGGTGCTAAATCAAGTGTCACAAGGGGTACCAGTTCGAGAGGGTAGAGATCTATAATTTTGGGTCTCAAAGTTTTGCAAGCATCTACCTCCGGTATACAAAGGGATCTTTGAACCTCAAGCTGCTGAGGATTGGTTGAATCTATTAGAGAAGATCTTTGAAGTCCTTGAATGTCCAAAGAGGTGAAAGTGAAACTGGCAGTGTATAGATTAGAAGGGGATGCAGACAGGTAGTTGCAGAATATCGCTATAACACTACGAAGCTAGAACATACCACTGACTTGGGAGGTGTTCCAAGAAAACTTTAATAAAAAGTACTTCCCCAAGTAGGTGAGGCTTGAGAAAGAGTCTGAATTCTTAGCTATCAAGTAAGGTAATACGGAGAGCTTTGATGAATACTTATCCTATTATATCCGGCTATCTCGATACTCTTCCTACCTTCAGCATAAAGATGATGAGGAGTGTGTAAGAGGCAAGCTTCACCCAAGAGGGGGGTGAATTAGGTGATGTTATAAATTTTTCGCTTGATGTGGTGATATGAAAAATATAGTGGATAGAGTAGAGTTGAGAAGATTTGAACACAGAGAGTTATACTGGTTCGGCCTAACAACCAGGCCTACGTCCAATCCTCAGAGATCAAGACTTACTGAGTTTTTCACTATACCTCCAAGATTCAATAGGCTCTCAGAATGCCACAAAACAACAATCGTCCTTGAACGGACTACGAGCAGAAATATTCTCTCAACAAGAAACTTCTCTCCCCCTTACGACAAGTCTTACATGCAGAAAAACAACCTATGACCCTTCTCACTTGCTTATGTATACAAGACTTATGAGCAGCAACGTTCTCTCCTGCTTACACCACTGTAAGTCTTACGAGCAGCAACGTTCTCTCCTGCTTGTATCTTATAAGGCTTATGAGTGGAAGACACAACAAGGAATTCTCTCAACTGCTTCTCTCGTAAGGAAAAACTACCCTCTCAAGGTCCCAATACCTTGAGATCACATAAACATAGAATTTAAATTGTATGAAGACTCTCTTACAGAGCAAATGAACAAACACTGAAGATCAATGTGTATACAGAGAAAATGATGAATAGCAGAGACTCGTGTATAAGCTTGTGAATTCTTGTGCTACGTTCTTGTTTACGTTCTCCTTGAATTTCTGTATATATAGTTGCTTCAATTTTTGCCCGTTTGGAAAATCAACATTTGAGGAGCGGGACTTTTCCAACTGTAAGAGAACACGCGCATGTTTGAATATTGTTAATGCGGTAGGTGCGAACGTGTTTGTAATCATGTTGTCTGCCGCTGTTTGACTTTCTCCGTAACAGCTGATTTCAAACGTTCATTTTCCTGTATCACACTTATAATACATTCAAAGTAATGTTAAACAATGATAATAAGTAATGATGATATGAATAAATAACAATAAACCATATTCGGAATGAACGTTGTGAGACTTGGCATGTTTGGTGTTCAAACAGGGCATCACTCGAGCATGAAAGGCTCACTTCTAGTGATCTCCTATTTTCCTTCATATGCTTCTGTTATCGGGTTGTGCTTGCATAGAATTTCAGAGAGACAGAATCTTTACTCGCGGGTGAAGAGGGGTCTCACTCGAGCACAACTTCCTCTGCTCGAGTGATCTTTCCTTTTCCACTGGGAGTGTCTTCTCGGGTCATCACTCGTACACCATTTTGACAAGAGTGAGAATTTGTACTCGCGGGTGATATGGTCCCTCACTCGAGCACACATACTCCTGCTCGAGTGAGACGCATATTCTCCAGGAATATGCTCTCAATACCATCACTCGCATCAGGAATTCAGAGGGATAAAATTATCACTCGCAGGTGATGTGGGCCCTCACTCGAGCACACAGACTCCTACTCGAGTGAGAAGAATATTCTCAAGAATTATACCTTTTAAACAAGCACTCGCATCAGATTTGGAGAGGGATAGAATTTTCACTCGCAAGCATTGATGTGTCACTCGAGCATATAAGGGTGTGCTCGAGCGCACTTGCACTTCTCTGATCTTCATGACTCTCGGCCAAGCACTCGCAGTACCTTGCTCGAGCACAAAATGCTCATGCTCGAGCATTGATGTCTCTGCTCGAGTGAATGAAGGAAGCATACTATTACTTGCTCTCGGCCAAGCACTCGCAGACCCTCACTCGCATGTGCTCGAGTGAGAATGACTTCTCTGCTCGAGTGCAAAGTCCATGCTCGAGCATTCCAGTGCAATTTCACAGCAGTTAAGAAGATGTATGCTCGAGTGCAAAAACCATGCTCAAGCACTCCAGTGCAATTTCACAGCAGTTATCAGAAAACTTCCTCTATGCATTTGGTAACTTTGTAAACTTCTCATAATCTCCTAAAGACATGATTTACACATGCTTGTCTTTTTGTTATCATCAAAACTTGGGATCTAACATTCTCCCCCTTTTTGATGATGACAAAACCTTTGTGATGAAAATTTAAGTAAAATTGATTGAGATTGAAAATCTTTGAAATTCTTCAATGTTTCCAAATGCATATCAAGTTTTGGCTTCAAGTTTAAATTTTCCTGCAATGTTTCTCTTGGACACTTAACAACAAAGATAAGCATAGTATGAGGTATATAACTTTAACAATTTGAAACATCATTTAAACTTGATAATAACTTGAAATTTAAAAGAGAAACTTCATTAATATTAACTTCAATTCAAATAACATAATAGCATAATATTAACTTCAACATAATAACATCAAATAACATCAAAAATCCTACCTAATACAGAAATCTACCCAAACACCCAAATACACCCTATAGAAGCCCTACAGAAGCTCAGAAAACATCACACATCCTTTTCCCCTATTTTGTCAACATCAGAAGGGGGCTGAGGAGGTGGAACAAAGGATACCATGGCAGTGAGAGGGTCAATGGGTTAATTAGGAGGAGATGTTGGCTGTGGTACAGAAGATGAGGGAGGTAGTGAAGGCGACCGATCAAAAGTAACATCTACATTAGACTCTGGATCAGTGAAAAGTATATGATTCTATGGATGAAGTGGTGAGGTATGAGTGGTCTCAGGAGGCACCCCGGAAGATGAAGAGGGAAAATGTGAGTGCAGGAAGGTCTCCATATTAGTGATCCTCTGTGACATCTTATCCTGAGTTTTAAACATCAGTTCAAAGTTAAGATTGGCCTTGTCTACCAATTTAATGACTTGTGCTTCCATCTTCTCCACAAGCTTTTCATACTCAGTCACTAACTCCTTCTTCAAACTTGATACAGCTTGATTAATTGCCTCAGAAACATGGTTTGAAAGAGAGGCATTGAGAAAGGAAGGAGGAGGAATAGGACCTTGAGAAGATGATTGTGCCTCATCACCTCTGGATGGAGTGGCTTCCCTCTTGGATGTGGCTTTGGTCCGACTCACCCGAAGATTGATACCCATGTGAGTTAACTGAGTCTTGCCAAACCTTGAGATGAGTACCCTTTTAGTTCCTTTCAAATACCAAATTTTGTTTTTCATCAAAATGAAAGAAACAAGCTGAGGGTATGGTATGGTTGTGGATCTTGTTGAAGAAAAATGAAACCTTCTCATCTCGTTAAAAATAATCTCCCCCACATTTCTTTGTTGCCCGGCAACCAAAGAAGCCAACAAATAATAATCCTTTTGAGCAAAGTGGGTAAAATTTTTGGACTTATTGACTATGCTCCGTGAATATATATAATGAAGGACTCTGTGAGTATCAGGCATATCAATAGGTTTGAAAATGAGGGGGCCAATGGGGTCTTTTAGTCTCAGAATTTTAAAAACTTCATTGGCACAGAAAGAGGGTGGATCAGGAGGAGGTGCAACATAACCAAGTAAGTCATTTATGATCTTGGCAGAAATCATAATAAATTTTCCTCTAATAGTAGTAGATACTGCTTCTTCAATCAAATCACCAGATCTAGACTTAATATTATGAGACTTCATGTTGCAATAAAAGGTTTTCACAACAGTGGGAGAATATGGCAAATGGATATCTAGCCAGGGAGCATAGTATTGAAGATAAGGGTATAAATCCAAATGACAATTCTTTTTCAGGTAATCCAGATCCACATATACCACAGGACAGAAATGTCTATGTTTAAATTCATCATCATATACCTTCTGAGGCAGGGCCTTAAGTTCATCAACATTGAATCCCTCAGGAGGACTGGTGAGTTGGTCATCCACTGGTGCTTGAGAGGCAGAAGGTGTTCCTGAAGCAGAGGCACTTGGTTGCCTATCTTGATGTGAACTTGAAACACCGGCTTGAGAAGCAATCTTCCCAACTATCTTGTCCAGTTTGGATTTCTCTATTGCTTCCCGGAGTTGTCTACTGAAGGTATCCCCAGAAGAAGAAGATGATTGGGGTTGTTCTGACTCCTTCTTCCCCTTTCCTTGAACCTCTTTGGATTGAGATCGGGTGATTATAGGTTCCTTGAACACCACTCCCTTTGGTTTCTTTTGAGGAGGTTGATCTTTCTTTGAAACTTGAGGTTTTGGGTGAGGTTTCTTAGCCGGAGTCCTCTTTTTGGTTTTGGGCTTAGGAGGTGGTGACGGTGAGGAAGAGATTTTTGGAGAGGGAGGTGTTGGTTCAGGGGTACCAGATACACTGGCAGCAGAATGAGTAGGAGAAGGAGATTGAGATCTTTGAGGAATAGTAGGTATTTTGGTTCTTGCCATTGTAGAGAAAATGAGAGAAAAGAAAGAACTCAGAGAGTTTAGGGCACCGAATGTAACAAGCAAAGAGTAAAAATCACCTTTTATAGAAAAATGAAAGGTTGTAACGGCGATTTGAGGTAGAAGGACGCGATTGAATGAAGAGAAATGGTTGAAGGTGAAGAGATGTGACCTTCAAGTGAGAGAGCACCTCGAGTGAGAGCAAGGAGTGCGACGTTCTGAGCTCCCCCGTAACTGATATAAGTGACAGTGCTCGAGCATGAACCCTAGTGCTCGAGTGATGTTCATACTATGCTCGAGTGTGTTCTATCTGTGCTTGAGTGATCTTCTGGAAAAATAAAGAAACATGTAAAACGTACCTGGATTGTGGATTTCTTGACATATTTGTATCTTTGTACTCAAATCCTCCAAGATCATTTGAGTAACCATGATTTGGATAGCTTTTGAGAAGAAATTCTTCTTCTACACTCGAGCAAGCACTCCTCACCTCAAGCATGTTCATATCATGCTCGAGTGAGAGTTCCTCACTCGCGAGTGTGTTCAATTCTCACTCTTGCTTTTGATATAGTCTTTTGATATTCTCATCTCCTCTGTTAACCTCTGTTTTTCATGTTATAAAGCAGAGCATTTTTAATAGTGCTGTGCTCGAGCAGAGCTGCTTGTGCTCGAGTGACACAGCTCATCACTCGAGCAGCACCCTCAGTGCTCGAGTGACAGTCCTGCAAAAACACATTTTGAACACTCCGATGCTAAAGTCAGTATGGTTATCATCAAAGAGAAACATTTAATTAATCTTTTTAACAAGAAAACTTACAACTCATTGGGATTAACCATTCCCAATTCTCTTCGAATATATAGGAATTGATCTTTTACAATTGGTTTTGTGAAAATATCCGCAAGTTGAAGATGAGTTGGTATGAATTCCATTTTGACATCTCTCTTTTGAACATGATCTCGAATGAAATGATGTCGAATGTCTATATGCTTAGTCCTTGAATGTTGTACAGGGTTCTTTGCCAAGCTTATCGTGCTAGTGTTATCACAATAAATTGGAATTTCTTTTAAATAAATTCCCAAATCTTGAAGTTGTTGTTTTAACCATAGTACTTGAGAACAGCAACTTGCCACAGCTATATATTCAGCTTCTGTTGAAGATAATGAAACTGTATTATGCTTCTTGCTGAACCATGACACTAAAGAGCCTCCGAGAAATTGACATTGACCACTGGTACTCTTTCTGTCAGTTTTATATCCACCGTGATCTAAATCTGAATATGCCATTAAATACTCGTTCCCTCTTTTCGGATACCAAAGACCAAGCTCTGAAGTATCTCCTAGATATTTGAAAGTTCTTTTTACTGTCTCTGCATGAGATACCTTAGGATTGGATTGATACCTTGCACACATTCCTACCCTGAACTGAATATCTGGCCTGCTTGCTGTGAGATAGAGTAACGAACCAATCATTCCTCTATACTTTGTGATGTTGAAGCTAGGTCCCTTTACATCACCATCCAACAACGTTGTAGAACTCATTGGAGTATCAGCTCCGTTAGCATTATCTAATCCATATTTCTTCAACAACTCTTTCAAATACTTTGTCTGAGATATAAATATACCATTCTTCTTTTGTTTGATCTGAAGTCCAAGAAAGAAGGTTAATTCTCCCATCATGGACATTTCAAATTCTCCCTGCATAATCTTAGAAAATTCTTGACACATAGATTCGTTAGTAGCACCAAAAATAATATCATCAACATAAATTTGAACAATTAGAATATCATTTTTGTCATGTTTGATGAATAAAGTTGTATCAACTTTACCTCTGACAAAACCTTGATCAAGAAGAAATTTGCTTAGTCTTTCATACCAAGCTCTGGGTGCTTGTTTCAAACCATATAATACTTTCTTAAGTTTGAAGACATGATCAGGTTTTGTTTCATCTTCAAAACCAGGAGGCTGTTCTATATAAACTTCCTCCATAATATAACCATTTAGAAAAGCGCTTTTCACATCCATTTGATAAAGTTTAAAACTTTTGATGCAAGCAAAAGCTAGGAGTACTCGTATTACTTCCAATCTTGCCACTGGAGCATATGTTTCCTCATAATCAATACCTTCTTCTTGATTATAGCCCTTGGCTACCAATCTTGCTTTATTTCTCACAATGATTGCTGATTCATCAAGTTTGTTTTTGAAAACCCATTTAGTCCCTATAACCGTATGATCTTTAGGTCGAGGAACTAAATTCCAAACTTGATTTCTTTGAAATTGATTTAGTTCTTCTTGCATAGCAATCACCCAATCATTGTCAGACAAAGCTTCTTCTATATTAGAAGGTTCAATTTCAGAAATAAAAGCAGAAAAAGTTACCTCATTGAGAATTTTATTTCTGGTTTTGACACCTTCATGAATATCTCCTATAACCTGATCAATTGGATGATCCTTCATATGTCTCCATGCTTTAGGTTGAGCATGATCATCGACATCTTCTAAATTTTGAAAATCATTTGTTTCAAAATCATCCTGCTTTGAAATAGATTTGTTTTTCTTGATTGAATCCATTTCTTCTTCATCATTAAGTTTTGTCTGAGATTCAATTTCATCAAACACAACATGAATAGATTCTTCAATAGTACATGTTCTTTTATTGAAAACTCTATAAGCCTTACTTCTATTAGAATATCCTAGAAATATACCTTCATCAGACTTTGAATCAAATTTACCTAAGTTTTCTTTACCATTGTTATGAATGAAACACTTACACCCGAAGATATGAAGATGAGCAATATTTGGCTTTCTTCCTTTGTAAAGTTCATATGGCGTCTTTCCAAGTGATTTGCGGATATATGCTCGGTTTGAAATATAGCATGCACTACTCATTGCATCTGCCCAGAACACTTGTGACATTTCTTTTTCATTAAGTAATGCTCTTACCATTTCTGTAAGAACTCTGTTCTTCCTTTCCACTACTCCATTTTGTTGAGGTGTTCTAGGGGCTGAGAAGTTGTGATCTATTCCTTCATTATTGCAGTAATCTTCAAACAATTGATTATCAAATTCTCCTCCATGATCTGTTCTAATAGAGACAATAGAAATACCTTTCTCATTTTGAACCTTTTTGGCAAACATAATAAATTCAGCAAAAGTTTCATCTTTTGAGGCAATAAATATAGTCCATGAAAATCTTGTAAAATCATCAACAATTACTAACGTATATAAATTTCCTCCAAAACGTTTTACTCTTGCAGGTCCTACCAAATCCATATGAAGTAATTGTAAAGGTTTTGAAGTAGAAATTTCATATTTTGTTTTAAAAGAAGATTTAGTTTATTCGCCTTTTTGACATGCTTCACAAATCATGTTGTCTTTGAATTTGAGTTTGGGAAGACCAACAACTAAATCTTTTCTAATTAATTTGTCAAGTTGGTTCATATTGACATGAGCCAAACGCTTATGCCATAACCAACTTTCCTCTGATCGACTAAGAAAACAATTTTCAGAAGAATTTGAATTTAAATCAATAGTATAACAATTACCGTCCCTTTGAGCTCGGATCTTTGCCTTGATAGTTTCTTTGTTTAGGGGTAGATCTTTCTTGCTTACTATCAAGCATTCTTTTGAGTCAAAAATCACCCAGTTATCTTTGTCAATGCTTTGACTTACACTTAAGAGATTGTGGCATAATCCTTCAACATAATATACTCCGTTGATTTGAACGCCATCGGTTCTTCCCACTTCACCAATTCCAGCAATACCTCCAGATTGATTTCCTCCAAATGTTACCTTTCCTCCTTCTCTAGTTTCAAACATGGTGAACTTATTTTTGTCACCAGTCATGTGTCTTGAACATCCACTATCAATATACCATTTGTTCGCTCGAGATGCTTTGAGACATACCTAGAATAAGATGATCAAGTTTTAGGTACCCACACTTTCTTGGGTCCTTTGAGGTTAGTATTTGAAGTATGTGTCCCTTTCGGAACCCATTTATATGTTCCAACAACCTGTCCCTTTTTGAAATAACACGATGAAGTATAATGTCTTTTCGTATTACAATAATTGCATGATGCAAATGGATTTGATGTATGCACAGTATTCCTGAAATATTTAAGATAGTCTCTACTATTCTTCTTATATCTTTTATTCTTATCATGCACAGAATTATATCCAATTCCAGATTTATCAAATGAAACTTTCTGAGAATTTAAAATAACTTTGAGAGTTTCACTTCCTTTAGTAAATTTTTCAACAATCTTTGTTAAATCTTCTATTTTCTTATCTTTCTCTTTACACATTTCATATGATGATATGACATTACTTTCTAATTCTTTTACTTTCTTCTTATAACTAACCATTTCTTTAGCAACTTTGATGAACTCTGTATGCAATGCATTATATTTAGATAACAATTCATCATAAGAGGGTTAAGAATCACTTACCTCAGAGTCTGATTCTTCTTCCTTAGCTACCAAGCATAGATTTGCTACTTCGTCGCTGTCACTTTCTTCGTCTGACGAACTATCACCCCAAATAGATGATATATATGCTTTCTTTTTCAGCTTCTTTTTGTCTTTGTTTCTGAAACATTCAGATTTGATATGTCTTGGTTTCCCACATTCATAGCATACTATTTGTTGTTCTTTATTTTCTTTCTTGCTTGGTCTACCTTGATAGTTCTTGAAATTCCTTTAACCTCTTCTGTAGAATTTCTTGAATTTTCTCACGATCATTCCCATTTCATCATCATGAGGGACATCTTCATTCTCGATAATTTCTTCTTCTTCTTTGATAGCTTTAAGTGCAACTCCCTTTTTCTTTTTATCATCGACTTCTTCAAGTTCCTTTTTGAATCTCAATTTACCTTCATATTCAGAAAGACTTCCAAAGAGAGCAGCTACAGATCTCATAGATTCTCCTTTAGCTTCTTCGATGGCTGTCACCTTTGCTTCCCACTCTTTCGTAAGAATATTAAGAAACTTTCTTACCTGGGAATTTTGATCAAACGACTTTCCAAGAGCAGATAATTGATTAACAAGATGAGTATACCTTAGTTCAAATTCTGATATACTTTCTCCAGATTTCATACGAAATAAATCATATTCTGTAATTAAAGTATTGATTCTATTTTCTTTGATTCCAGATGTACCTTCATGAGCAATTTCAAGAGCATCCCACATATCTTTGGCAGTGGGTAGAGTACATATATGAAAATATTCTTTTTGACTAAGAGCACTCTGTATCATTAAAATGGCTTTACTATTTAATGTCACTAACCTTTTGTCATTCTCATCAAACTCATCTTGGCTCTTTTTAACTGCTCTATCTTCGCTTTTCTTCATTGGAACATAGTCACCATCTTGTATAACATTCCATAATCCGTACTCGTTGGCCATCACGAACACTCTGAATTTAGCTTTCCAGAACGAAAAATGTTCTCCAGCAAAACCAGGAGATCTAGTGATTGAAGCTCTGTCTGGAAGGATATTTTCACCCATTGTTGCCATTTGTCGGATCCTTCTCAAGCTGTTAGGCTCTTCGGAGAAGACGAGGCTCTGATACCAAATGTAAGAGGCAAGCTTCACCCAAGAGGGGGGTGAATTGGGTGATGTTATAAATTTTTTGCTTGATGTGGTGATATGAAAAATATAATGGATAGAGTAGAGTTGAGAAGATTTGAACACAGAGAGTTATACTGGTTCGGCCTAACAACCAGGCCTACGTCCAGTCCTCAGAGATCAAGACCTACTGAGTTTTTCACTATACCTCCAAGATTCAATGGGCTCTCAGAATGCCACAAAATAACAATCGTCCTTGAACGGACTACGAGCAGAAATATTCTCTCAACAAGAAACTTCTCTCCCCTTACGACAAGTCTTACGTGCAGAAAAACAACCTATGACCCTTCTCACTTGCTTATGTATACAAGACTTATGAGCAGCAATGTTCTCTCCTGCTTACACCACTGTAAGTCTTACAAGCAGCAACGTTCTCTCCTGCTTGTATCTTATAAGGCATATGAGTGGAAGACACACCAAGGAATTCTCTCAACTGCTTCTCTCGTAAGGAAAAACTACCCTCTCAAGGTCCCAATACCTTGAGATCACATAAACATAGAATTTGAATTGTATGATGACTCTCTTACAGAGCAAATGAATAAACAATGAAGATCAATGTGTATACAGAGAAAATGATGAATAGCAGAGACTCGTGTATAAGCTTGTGAATTCTTGTGCTACGTTCTTGTTTACGTTCTCCTTGAATTTCTGTATATATAGTTGCTTCAGTTTTTGCCCGTTTGGAAAATCAACATTTGAGGAGCGGGACTTTTCCAATTGTAGGAGAACACGCGCATGTTTGAATATTGTTAATGCGGTAGGTGCGAACGTGTTTGTAATCATGTTGTCTGCCGCTGTTTGACTTTCTCCGTAACAGCTGATTTCAAACGTTCATTTTCCTGTATCACACTTATAATACATTCAAAGTAATGTTAAACAATGATAATAAGTAATGATGATATGAATAAATAACAATAAACCATATTCGGAATGAACGTTGTGAGACTTGGCATGTTTGGTGTTCAAACAGGGCATCACTCGAGCATGAAAGGCTCACTTCGAGTGATCTCTTATTTTCCTTCATATGCTTCTGTTATCGGGTTATGCTTGCATAGAATTTCAGAGAGACAGAATCTTTACTCGCGGGTGAAGAGGGGTCTCACTCGAGCACAACTTCCTCTGCTCGAGTGATCTTTCCTTTTCCACTGGGAGTGTCTTCTCGGGTCATCACTCGCACACCATTTTGACAAGAGTGAGAATTTGTACTCGCGGGTGATATGGTCCCTCACTCGAGCACACATACTCCTGCTCGAGTGAGACGCATATTCTCCAGGAATATGCTCTCAATACCATCACTCGCATCAGGAATTCAGAGGGATAAAATTATCACTCGCAGGTGATGTGGGCCCTCACTCGAGCACACAGACTCCTGCTCGAGTGAGAAGAATATTCTCAAGAATTATACCTTTTAAACAAGCACTCGCATCAGATTTGGAGAGGGATAGAATTTTCACTCGCAAGCATTGATGTGTCACTCGAGCATATAAGGGTATGCTCGAGCACACTTGCACTTCTCTGATCTTCATGACTCTCGGCCAAGCACTCGCAGTACCTTGCTCGAGTACAAAATGCTCATGCTTGAGCATTGATGTCTCTGCTCGAGTGAATAAAGGAAGCATACTATTACTTGCTCTCGGCCAAGCACTCGCAGACCCTCACTCGCATGTGCTCGAGTGAGAATGACTTCTCTGCTCGAGTGCAAAGTCCATGCTCGAGCATTCCAGTACAATTTCACAGCAGTTAAGAAGATCTATGCTCGAGTGCAAAAACCATGCTCGAGCACTCCAGTGTAATTTCACAGCAGTTATCAGAAAACTTCCTCTATGCATTTGGTAACTTTGTAAACTTCTCATAATCTCCTAAAGACATGATTTACACATGATTGTCTTTTTGTTATCATCAAAACTTGGGATCTAACAGAGTGGAGCTCCAATATGCTTATTTGGGGGTTAAGGCTTGAGTTAAGGAAGAGATTGGCTACTCATCTGTTTATCGACTTTAACAAAGCGGTAGAAGAGTACAGAATAACTGAGAATAATCTAAGGAAGTTGTACCCAATTAAGGGTAAGCACAGCTGCAATCAGCCTAGCAAGGAAAATACTTCCCAGAAGCAGAAGGGACAAGGGTCCTCATCTGGGGGCAATAGCAAGAAGCCCTATCAATCTGGGGGTCGTGGTGATCAAAGACCTTCAGCGGACCAATATGCAATTAGTATAAAAAGTACCATCCGGGTAGAACCTACACGGGGCAAGTAATTTGCTTCAACTGTAAATAGCTGGGTCATCTTTCTACTCATTGGCCATGACAATCGGTAGACAAAGGCCCAGGAATCAGGGTCGACTATTCGCCATGACATATAAGGAGACCTAAAAGTTGCCTAAACTGATCCAAGGTAAGATCCTTCTTAGTGGTAATAAGTTACAAGCTTTGTTTGATTCGGGTACAAGTCATTCTTTTATTGCGTATGACTGTGTAAAGGCCTGGGTTTACATGTGCATAAATTTCTGTTTGACTTGGTTGTGTCGACGCCAATGGGTGTCAAGGCTGTGACGGCCAAAGCTTGTCTTAATTGTGTGATAGTTGTTGAGGGACTTGAGTCTGTGGTTGATTTGATTTGTTTACCGCTTCAATAATTAGAAGTTATTTTGGGCTTTGTTTGGTTGAGAGCAAACGATATGCTGCTTGATTGTGGTAATAAGAAGATAACTTACCATTCTAAACAAAGGGAGAATGATGTGAATGCTGGTTTGAACTTTCTTTCAACGGCCAAAGTGGAGAAATATCTTGAGAAGGGATGCCAGGGGTATATGGTGTTCTTTTCCGTACAAGGAGTGATAGGTGAAACTCTAGAAAGTATACCGGTGGTAGGAGAGTTCCCTAAGGTATTTTCGGATGATCTTAGTGGATTACCTTTAGAAAGGAAAGTGCAGTTCCTAATTGAGATTGTGCTTGGAGCTTGTTCGATATCAAAGGCCCCATACCGTATGGCCCTGAATGAAATGGCGGAGTTGAAAAAATAAATTTAAGTGTTGCTTGAAAAAGGGTTTGTTCGACCCAGTGTATCGCCGTGGGGGGCTCCAATGTTGTTTATGAAAAAGAAAGATGGGATTCTGCGGTTGTGTATCGATTACAGGGAGTTGAATAAAGTTACTGTCAAGAACAAGTATCCTCTCCCGAGAATCAATGACATGTTAGATCAATTATTTGGTTCATGTGTATTTTCCAAGATTGATCTAAGGTAATGTTTTCATCAGCTGCGTGTGAGAGCAAAAAATGTATGAAAGACTGCTTTTAGAATGAAATATGGGCACTATGAGTTTCTTGTGATACCCTTCGGGTTGACTAATAAACCAACAGTATTCATGGATTATATGAATCGCGTCTTCCAACAGTATCTTGACCAATTTGTGGTAGTGTTTATCAACGACATTCTGATATACTTTAAAAGTATAGAAGAGCATAAGCTACATCTGAGAATTGTGCAAAGAATCTTGTGAGAAAAGTAACTCGATGCCAAACTAAGCAAGTGTGAGTTTTGGCTTATAGAAGTAAAATTTCTTGGCCATGTTATCTCATGTGAAGGGGTCTCGGTAGATCCCAGTAAGCTGGAACCAGTACTTGATTGGAAGGGGCCATAAACTATTTATGAGATTTACAGTTTTCTGGGTCTTGTTGGTTACTATCGGAGGTTCATTAAGCACTTCTCGCGTATTGCATTACCGATGGCCAAGCTCAAGAGGAAGATCAACCATTTTTGTGGGATGAAAGTTGTGAGTGGAGTTTCACTGAGCTGAAGGAGAGGTTGATCACGGCACCAATGTTGATTATACCTTATCCCAGTGAGGCTTAAGTTATGTACAATGATGTGAGTAAGCAGGGGTTAGGGTGTGTCTTGATGTAGCAGGGAAGAGTGGTGGCCTATGCCTCTCGACAGCTGAAACCGCATAAGATGAACTACCCCAGTCATGACCTGGAGCTTGTGGCAATAGTGTTTGCATTGAAATTTAGGCATCATTACCTGTATGATGTGACAGTGGAATTGTACTGCTGCTATAAAAGTCTCAAATATCTCTATGATCAGAAAAAGTTGAACATGAGACAGCGTCAGTAGATGGAGTTGCTGAAAGATTATAACCTGGAGATCAAATATCATCCGGGTAAGGCTAATGTTGTCGTGGATGCTTTGAGTTTGAAGGCAGTGCTAGTGGCAACGATGATGATCCAAGAAAAGAAATTGATAGAGGAATTTTGGGATTTGAATCTCTTGAATAACATTCTGTGTGCCAGTTATGGTATGGTCTAAGGGGAGAATGACTTGAGGACTAAAATTGAAGAGACTCAGATACATGATGAGCGAGCCCAATCTATCCGAGCTATGATTGAGCAAGGAGGGACTCGGGATTATGATTTGTCACCTAGTGGACTAGTTCGTTACCAGAAGAGAATATATATTCCACTGAAGGCTGGCTTGAGATAGAGGATTCTGGATGAGGCTTATAAGAGTCAGTATACTCTTCACCTAGGTATGACCAAGATGTATCACAACTTGAAATCTATGTATTGATGGCCAGGGTTGAAGAGTGATGTGACTAAGTACGTGGTGAGGTGTCTTACCTGTTAAAAGGTGAAGATTGAGCACCAGAGACCGCCAGGATTGCTTCAGAGTCCAGAAATTCTAAAGTAGAAATAGGAGAGTGTGACCATAGATCTAGTAGTGGGTCTGCCTAGGATTAGGAGCTATGATGCGATCTGGGTGATTGTTGATCAACTCACAAAGTCAGCGTACTTCATACCTATCAAAGCTAGCTACTTTCTTGATAAGCTGATTGAGATATATATCAAAGAGATTGTGAGACTCTGTGGTACACTGAAGAACATTATCTTCGATAGAGATCCTCAGTTTACTTGTAGATTCTAGAAGGCTCTACATAAAGCTTTGGGTACTCAGTTGAGGTTTAGCACAGCTTACCAACCTCAGACAGCTTGGTAGTCAGAAAGGACTATCCAGACGCTGGAAGATATGTTGAGAGCATGTGTTCTAGACTTCAAGGGAAATTGGGATTGCTATCTTCCACTAGCTTAGTTTGCTTATAACAACAGTTATCATTTGAGCATTCAGATGGCTCCATATGAAGCACTGTATGGAAGGAAATGCCAGTCACCATTGTGCTGGACAGAGCTGTCTGAGAAGAAGTTGTATAGGCCGGATCTTGTTGATCAAACCTCAAACAAGGTCAAAATTATTAGGAAGAGGCTCCTTGCAGCACAAAATCAACAAAAGAGCTATAATGACAAAAGGAAAAGACCTCTTGATTTTGAAGTGGGAGATCATGTTTTCTTGAGAGTATCACCTATCATAAGCATCAATAGAGAAATCAAGTATAAGAAGCTGATTCCAAGCTATATTGGTCTATTTGAGAATTTGGCAAGAATCGGACCGGTAGCATATTGATAGCACTACCCTCAAATTTGAGTTGATTGCATGATGTGTTTTATGTCTCGCAGCTCAAGAAGTACTAACCAGACCCAGAGCATATCATTGAATATGAAGAGATTGAATTGCAAGATAACTTTACTTATACGGTAGAGCTAGAGTGTATCATTCATTGAAAAGAGCGGAGGCTCAGACATCGAAGCTTACCGTTTGTGAAGGTTGTCTGGAAGGGTATGTCTCTAAGTTAAGCAACTTGGGAAGTATAAGCGGAAATGAGGAAGCGAAAACCTAATTTTATGCCTAATCATGTATAACAAATTTTGGGGACAAAATTTATTGAACGGGGGGAAAATTGTAATACCCCAAATTTTGATTAAGGGCTAATAATAATTATTGAGGATAATTTGTGATTTAAAGATTAAATTATTATGAGATTTGTGGCAATTTTGATAAATGTGCCAAAATCAATGGAAATTGTTGGTTAATTAGTTAGTGATTAATGAAGAAATTAATTACTAACTAAAAAGAAATAAGATGTGTGACTAAATGGCTAATAGAGTGGTTAGAGTAACTAAATTAGTCACTTGCTTTATGAGAGCCAATAAAAATCTAATAAATGGCAAGTCATTGTGATGAGCGAGGGATAGAAAAGTCAAAGAGGGATTTTAAAATAATTTTCGCTCTCTTCATCCCTCTAATTCAGTGGAGGAGGTATGGGCAAAGGGAAAATCATCATTCCACCATCTTCTTCATCACTCATCTCTCTCATTTTCTCTCTCCTTTTCGTCAGCCATGGAAGCTTAAGGAGGAAGAAGAAAAGATTGATTTAAGGTAAGCCAGTGACCTCAAATGCCAAGACTCATTGCTTTAATGTTGTTCCTTGGATTGAGAGCTTTATTTATATGGTTATAGATTGTTCATTGGTGTTGATTTGAGATCTCAAGGAAATTTAGAGATTTAAGAATCAAGGAACCTCTTTGGAAAAGTTGAAGAGGTAAGTGAAACAAGCCTTTCTATCTAAGTTTTGTGCCAAATGATTAAGTTTGGAATTTCTGAGATTTTTGGCTTTAATTTCAAAAATTTGAGTCATTGGGTATTTGGCATGTTGTGGTCATGGAAATGGTGCTTGTTGATGTGTTTTAAATAGATAGAATAGGTTTGAGGTTGAAATGTTGAGTTTGGAAAATTTTGGGATTTGGGTTGATTGTTGCCTAAAACCAAAACAAGATAATGGAATAGGAATTTGATAGTTTTGATGGTCCCATTGAGTTCCTTGTGCAATTTTATGTAGGAGTAGCTTTGGTTTGGTATTTGGGATTATTGGAATCACTTGGGCAATATTTGAATAGTGTTGTCAAACTTTGCTCCATTTCTGGGTTTTGATATTGCTCACTCGAGTGATATGGGGTCTCACTCAAGTGAAGCAGGGTATCTTCATTTTTCTGTTAGTGTTTCACCTGCACTTCTATGTTTAAAATCTAAAAGTGTTGTCTCACTTGCGAGTGTCACGGGTTATTACTCGAGTGAACCTTATCTCACTATGAAAGTGTGTTTGACACTATGAACTCGCATCTCGGGTTGTCACTTGCGATCGAGTTTCAAGAGTGTGACTTAGCACTCACTGGTGTTAAGCCATCACTCAAGTGCAAAGAGCCCTGCTGAAGTGCTCATCTCATTTGGAAGTTCCTTTTTGCTCTTGGGTCAACACTTTCTGTATCTCACTTTATGGAACCTCGTTAAGCATTAGGCTATCACTTGAGTGAATTAAGTTATGCTCGAGTGCAGCGAGCATATCTTGTTTCTGTCATTCCTTTCTTCTCTTAGGTAAGCACTTTCTGCACCTCACTTCCTAGGACTTGGGTGAGCATTTGGCTATCACTTAGTGCAAGTCCATTATCACTTGAGTGAGGCCTTCTTCACTCTAGTGAAACAGTTGAAAACAATACTTGTGCTTCCAAAAGGGGATCTTTGGGATAGTTCTTCCAACCCTTTTGGGCTTTTGTTATAGGCATTTATAACTTCTTAAAGGACATTAATGATAACCAATTTAAGTGATTTGAAGTCATTTAAGTATTGGAATAGAGAATAATACTTTGTCGCTAATTATGAATCATAGGATTTGACATTTGCCCAACTCGGAAGAGACCAGTGCCAGAGCACGCACAAGAGGACCAAGGTAGTAACTTTTCTCTCATGTTTATGATGCTTGGTATGCATGACTTATCATTATTGTGTTGTGAAAAATCTTTGGCATGAGGCCATTGCAAGCATGCGTATGTGTTATTGGCTGTAGGGCAATACAGCATCAGCAGTTAGCATGAGCAGTCATAGGGGGTAATGGTTATCACACCTACCTCTGCTGTTGCATCTACTATTGTAATTGCCGGGGCTGCATTGTGGAATTGTGAATTCTTGTTTGATTATCTGGCTAGTATGGCTATGTGTATGTGAAATATTTTATACGGATCCCAGCTATGGTGATATATACGATATGGACATGTGGTTGTGCAATATAGTGTGAGTACTTCAGCATAAGCAAACATAAGGGTTACGCAAGTCATACCTGCCCTTGCTACTATAACTGGCATTGTAGTTGCTATGTGTTATGTGATGATTTGTTTTCATGCTTTGTGGTTGTGTATACTATGAGTGATTTAACACTACGGGGATTCCTTAGAATCTCACTCTCCTAAGACAAATTTCAGACAGGGTTGGTGGATCTAAAGAGAAGCAAGTGATGAAGGGTGGATAGAGCTCTGACTAGGAGTTTATATTTTGGATAACTGGTTATCATTATGTAAATTATTTAGATATTTGTTTTGGGAATTACATGTATATTTTGGAGATATTAGATAATATTTGTGTAATCCCCTCATTTGGGAAACTAATTATGGGCATTCTTACCTTGTAAACCCTTTAGTTGTTTAATAGAACCCGAGTATGTTGGGAATTTACATTGTACTCTGATATTTATAAAGGGAATTGAATTGTACAGGCCAATTGTGAATTTGAAGTGTGAATATAAGACCATTGTTAAACAGGTTTAGAAAGGTTTTTTTTAAACCCTATTTTGGGAAGTTGAATTTAATAAGTGCTAAATCATTTTATGGTCTCTAATTCCAAATAATCAGGTATTTATGAACTTAATCTCGTCATTGATTATGAAGGGGATTATATTAGATCAAATCGACAAATGTTGTGCAATCTTGCTTTCCAAGATCACACCCTGTGTTGCCATGTTTTCCTTCCTAGCTGTCCTTTCCTCTTTCTCTCTCTCTCTTTGGCTGCCACTTTATGTCCGGGGATGGGAAGGCAGATGAATTCCCTTGACTCCTGGTCACAGTGTTCAGGAAATTCAATTACCTGATCAGACTCGAGACCAGGGGATTCCTCGGTTTCAAGCGCTACGTTACGCCTCCTAAGAATGCCAACAGAAAAGTCACTTTATAACTCTCATGATAAAGGGACATGTGTCCTCCTCTCAATTAACCAAGACAAAATTTGTGTCATCACCGCTTACTTTATTAAAGTTACTTTAATAAAGTTACTTTATCGGTGTCTAGTCAGGTTTTACTCAAGACTTACTCGGGATTGCTTCACGTATACCTACGCTTGCAAAATAATGCTAGGTTAGAGTATATGTGTATGGGCCCTATATGATGCCACATACCGGTGTCTTTTCCAAAAATGTATGGTACACATGCCTCACTTGAAAATGCCATGTGCACTCACATATTGACATACTTTACTTAATTAACTTTTCCCATACCTAGTGACATAGTTGGCTGGGAACTTTCTACCAACCAAATGACACCATATATGTGTCCTATGGACATCGGCACTGACACTTTAATCACACTACCTATAAATACCGAGCCCTTTACCTGGTAAGGCCAAATCGCATAATTCCTGAGAGTCTTTCTATCTCTCATCATTCTTGGAACTCTTTCCGAATTGGGCTTAATTGCCTGCCTAATACAGGCTTATCCTCAAGTCACTTGGTCTAAAATTCAAGATATCACTTGTAATACCCCAAAATGTACTTAAGGGCTAAATGTACAGATTAGATAGTAGTATTAAGGACAAAATTGCCTTAGAAATTTTGTTATGACTTTAGTTCCGATTAACTTGAGATAACTACTTAATCTTTTCACCTAAAGTCAAAAAAATAACTAAAGGACTAATTTGAACATGAGAAGAAGCAGAAATGGTGTATGGAAGAGGAAGAAAGGAAACAAATGAAGAGTTAATGGCAATCTAAATAATATTGCCATAATTAAGGGTAAAACAATTGCCACTTGATCTTGAGGTTAAAGTTGGAAACCAAAATGAAGGGCTAATATTTGCTCTTGAAAAGTAAAGATAATGATGAAGAAGATTAAATTAATTTCCCTTCCTTCTCCCTTGATAAAAACTTTCAAGACCATAGGAAGAAGGAAAGAGAATTTAAATGATATACTTCTTCATCTTTTCCATTTGAAAAGTTAGCAATTGTGGCTAGATATAAATAAAGCAAGAACCAAAAGATCAATAGATCAATATATCTTTCTTCTTTTCTCTCAATTAATTTTGTTCAGGATCACAAAGAAAGAGGAAGAGAATATGTAATTAAATCATAACCAATGACAAGTCACAAAGAAAGAAAGAAGAAGAGGAGAAAATTCAACTAGACTTATAACTTGTTACAAGTTGGAAATTGTGACCAAAAAGCAAGCTTAGTCAATCAAATTGTCACATATTTGGGACATATATTTTGGTCAAATAAAGAGAGAAGAGGTGATGAAGATTGAATTAATTAGGACACCTTTTTGGGCAGTAATTTATGGTCAAAAGATTAAGGGAAGAGGAAAGGAAAAACTCAAGTTAAATAATATATGTATATGATCAAAGGAATTTATTATTAACCATAAATTTTCATCTACCTTTTGACCAAAATTTCGACCAGCCCTTTAAGTAATAAGGGAAAGGAAAAGGCTGATCATTTATCACACACTCTCTCTCTATCTTTAAGTCGGCTAAGACGCTGTACCAAAACTAAAATTGAAGAACCAAGTATAGGTGAGTTCTTTCCTCATGAGTTTCACTTTCATAACCTCATCTATGGCCCAGACACCCTTCATAAACATTATTTCTCTTGATGAAAGCTTCATTTCTATGATTTTGAAATTTCAAGACGAAGTGTTTTAAGCCATCTTCCAAGAACAAAAGTTAAAAAACAAAAGAAAGGAGCTAAGGTGAAGCATAAGGTGAGTATTGGCTTTAATTTAAGCTATTGGTTTTGCAGTTTGAATGAGTATTTTGACATGTGTAATTCTACCCTAATTTTGTCCAATCTAGGGTTTTGTAGAGTCATGGTGTTTTGGTTATGTATTTGGTGTTTTATGATGATTAGAAACCATATGACACAAGTTTGATGCTCAAATTGGGAGTTTGGTAATTTATGACATTTTGTTGATTTTTCTGCCTAAAATAAGATGTGTAGAAAGAGTGGAAATTCAGTTATTTTGATGTTACCATTGTGTTCTACATGAAAAATAGTGTAGGAATAGCCCCGGGTTGTGAAATTTGGGTTATTGAAACTTAAAATGCAAAACTGGATTTTCTACCCAAATAGGATTATAGCAAGGTACCCTGATTTTCTGGTGCTTTTGGATAAAAAAAATGATGTTCAATGAAGGTAAACCTTTCTAGAATAAAAGTAGACATATCAAACTTTAATTTGATAGGTTATTTGCTTCATTTTGATTTGTACACTGGGATCTATGAATTTTTGAAGTTAAATAATGAAAACTAGGTTCAATTCTGGCAGTTGGCAATAAATGACAATTATGGGAAGGATGTGCGTCCAACTAGCTTTGGGTAGTATTTTTTCTCAAAAATAAACTAAATAAGGGTCATACACCCTTTATAATTACTATAATTCAATTTTTGTACATAAAGATATGATTTTTCAAAGTTGATGAAAAATTTTGGTAGATTTGGTGACTTATGCGAAAATTGAAGTTGTAATGGCATAATGTAATATTGTTGAACTCTGAGGTTAGAAATTGGTCTTTTAGGTTGTTTACCACTTTAACTCCTTAGTTGACTTTATTAAATAACCGTAATGATAACCAACTTAAGTGTTTGAATTAAAGAAGAATTGGATTAAGCAATAACCTGTTGTCCGTAATTCTAATTTTAGGATTTGATATCTGTCCTAAGCACAAGGAATATATGCAAGAACAAGACCGGAAAGACCAAGGTAGTCAATCTTTCTCTTATATCATGTATAATGCTTTGTGTGTATGTGCTTATTATTGAATTGTGACGAATATCATGAATGTCATGAAAGTGAATGCTGTCGTGAATGCTGTCGTGAATGCTGTTGTGTGACGAATGTCACGAATATGTATATAGCTGTGAGAGCTGCGTATACAACTGTGAAAGTTGTCATATATGGCTAAGAAAGATGTCATATACAACTGTGAAAGCTATCGTGAATGTCACGAATTGTGACGAATATGACAAAGGTCACGTATATAAATGCCGCTGTGTATGCTGCTAGAAATGCTACTGTGGCTGCTGCTTTATGATAATTGCTTACATGCTTTGTTGTTATATATCATATGGGTGAATGTTACCATTGAGATTTAAATGAATCTCACTCTTTCCAATGACTAACCTTCAGCCAGGGCAAGCAGATCAAAGGAAAATCATGTAACGAAGGGCGGCTAGTGCTCCTAGCTAGGAGACTAGAGTTTTGTGTTGATTATCAGTTTTTGGGATGAATGTATATATTGTATAGGATTTAAACATATGAAGTTGTATGTAATCCCCGGTATGGGAACTGAAACAAGTGAACATGCCCTGTAGACCCTTTTAGTGAATAAATAAAACCCGAAAATCTATTAAGAAATTTTCTTATGTATAATATCCCAAATTGTAACTAATGCCTAAAGACTTCAAAAGTGATGTAATTAATAATGGATAAACACTTTTGAAGAATGTGATGTGCATTGTGATATAAATATGTTCGATGTTGGTTCAATAAACTTTGTGCCAATCATGGGTAAAATGGGAAGTGTGCCAACCAATTAGTCAGCTACTGGAATGGGAGTTTACTGAATTAGTTTGACCTACAGTGAAATGTGTAGTGTTTAAGAGAAATTGAGTGGAATTACATATGGAAGGGTTCATGTGAGTTCATAGAAGGAAGCACAAGATTAAGACATGTGGCCAAACATGGGCCATTAGATGAGGTCAAAGTTTCAAAGTCATTTTTCTCTTTCCTCTCTTCCTTCAAGTCGGTTTGTGTGTATGGGAAAAGGGAAAATCTGTGTTATCATCATCATCTCATCTTCCCTCTCCATTTCTCCATTTTTGTTGTGCAAGGAAGGAAAGAGAAAATTCCAAGGTGACATTTTGACTTAATAGATGCTTTCTAATGCTCTAGACCTTTCCTTTAACGTTGTTCACCTTGATGAGAGCTTCACTTTGATGGTTTTAGATTTTAAAATAGTGGTAGTTGGGAGTTTGTGAAAATTTGGAAGTTGAAAGATTAAGGATCTAGTCTTGGAAAGAAGAATAGGTGAGCATTTATGGTATTTTGATATATTTGTCGTAATTTTTAGTTAAGTTTTGATATTTGTGGATTTTTGCCCTATTTTAGTATTAATTTTGAATGGAGGAATTTGATGATGTGTTATGGGAGAGTGTGTGTCAAATTATGTCTTGATGTCAATGGATTTAGTTTCGAATTGAATAAGGAAATGTGGTAATTTTGGTAGTTGTAGTGCAATATGGGTCAAACTTGAATATGTGTTGATTGGAAGGGAATTTGGATGTTTTCGTGTTTCCAATGAGTTCCTTGACTAAAATTGTGTGAGAGTAGTGTTGAATGAGGATTTTAGGACCATTGGAAGCAAATTGGGCAAGTCTGGGATATGTTGTCAGCTGCTGTGTTTTGGCTTCTGATAAGCCTCACTCGAGTGAGGTAGGGTTTCACTCGAGTGCAGCATGATATTTCCCTCTCTTTTCAGCATTTTAGTGAGGTCCTCAGGCGAAAGGCAAGAATGCACTTCTTCACTTGTGAGTGATAAGGGTTTCACTCGGGTGTGTGTGTATATAGCATTTTGTAGTCATGTCTAGGGTTAAACTCGCAGGCTAATCTCCATGAGTGTGCCTCAGCAATCACGGTTATTGGGTGGTCACTAGAGTGTTAAGGCTAGTCCTCGAGTGTACTTGTCATTTCGGGGTTCTTTAGCTACTCTCAGGTTGTCACTTCCGGCACATCACTCGATGGGGCTCGGGTAAATATGTGTCATAACGCGAGTGCCACAGATAGTGCTCAAGTGAACTAACCACTCCAAGGTTTGTCTGTGCCCGTGGGTACACACTTTCTGTGTCTTACTTTGCAAGACTCAAGTTTGAATAGGGACATCACTTGAGTGAGGCCTCCTTCACTCGAGTCATTCAGCCGGAAATCAGTGTTTTCTCCTGAAAGAAGAATCTTTTTGGTAATTCTTGCAACCATTTAGGCATATGTTTAGGCTTTTAGTAACCACCTAAAGAGTTCAAATGATAACCAACTTTAAGTGTTATAGAAGAAAGATATTGGAATAAGAGATTGATCCGCCATTCTTAACTCTAGTTTATAGGATTCGACATTTGCCCTGATCATGAACAAATCATGCTGGAGAACATCAAGAAAGAATAAGGTAGTGACTCTTCTCTTATATTGTGTATAAAACATTGTATGTATGTTGTCACGTATTGAGATGCTTTGTGATGCTTTGAGAAATTGCTACTATTACAGCGTAAGTTGTCGCATTGAGTATAGAGATTACAGCGAAAGCTATCGCATTATGTATACAGCCGTGAGTGCTGTCGTATGTGGCCTGAGCCATGTATCATTGTGTTGCTTCTATTCGTGATGCTACATGCTGTGTGTTTATATACTGTATGAGTGATTTGTTACTATTGGGATTCTTGTGAATATCATTCTTTCCTTTGACTAACTTATAGACAGGGCAAGTGGTTCCAAAGAGAAGTAAACGACCAATAAAGGCTAGGACCTTGTAAGGATAATTACTTTTGGGATTTTTGGTTATCCATTTGGATATAGGATTACTGTATATTATTTTTGGGTTGTAAATAATATTTTGGAACGGTATTGTAATCCCCTATATAGGAAACTTTAAACCTTTAGTGAATGAATGAATCTTAGGAGTTGCCGGTATTTTTGTTGTACACTCTGATATATAGGAATGTGATTCAACTGCACAGGGTAATTATATTCGAATATGAAATTGAGACCAGGATAGGGAAAGAATTTTCGAAATAAATTGCAATAACCCTACCGAAAGGAAGGGATATGAAATGAGTTTAAATTATTTGCCGATCTCTAATTCGTTTAAATTACGCACTTTCAAATTATAATTACGGATTTTAAGGCAGGGGGTTACATTTTTGGTATCAGAGCTGTGATTCCTGGCAAGGGTAGAGTTTGCTAGGATAGCTCCCTTAGTTCTGCTTTGTGATAGAAGATGATTATGACTGGTTATTGTATGCACATGTATGCTTTATGATTGTGGACATATATGAGATTTATGGACAATGTATATACATTATCTATGAAACTGGCGTAGTGAATGATTTGTAGAATGAAAAAGATAAAGGGGTATCCCAGAGAACAAAAAGTAGACCTAAAGGTGGAGGTAGTCAATGACAATCCACCAGATCCAATGCGAGAATTAATGGGTCTAATAAAAGATCTGCGAGACTTGATCACTAAGCTGAGAGAAGAGCTCAAAATTGAAAGAGGCAAAAATAGAGCAGATCAGGGTGTGTCTACTCAAGAGGAGACCCAAGAAGAGACTCGCCATGAGGAAACTGCTGAAGGCTCAGCACGACCCCTAGAGTCCATACCTCATACTGCCCCGAACCAAGAGTCAGCAGGGGTACCTGTTAGAGAAGGAAGGGATCTTCAGTTTTGGGTCACTAAATTCTGTAAACACTTGCCTCCAGTGTTCAAAGGTCGATTTGATCCTCAAGCGGCTGAAGATTGGCTAAACCATCTTGAGAAGATTTTTGAAGTTCTTGAGTGGCCGTTTGATGTGAAAGCATGGTTGGCAATCTATAAACTTGAGGGTGATGCAGATTGTTGGTGGCGGAATATCGCCCTAACACTGAAGAGTTAAAATGTGCCATTGACCTGGGAGCTTATTCAACAACAATTTAATGAGAAATATTTTCCCAAGTCAGTGCAGCTAAAGAAAGAAATTGAATTTCTTTCCATTAAGCAAGGGGGACACGGAGACCTTTGACGATTATTTGTCCCGTTTCATCCGTTTATCCCGGTATTCCTCATATTTGCGAAAAATGGATGATAAAGAGTGGAGTTTTGATATGCTCATCCGTGGTTTGAGATGGGAGATAAAGAAACGGCTAATCACCCACCGATTTACTGAGTTTAATAAAGCGGTGGAGGAATGTAGAACCACCGAGAACAACCTGCGAGATTTATATCCTGCCAAGACTACCAGCAACTATAGTGAACCCAATAAGGGTAATACTTCTCAAAAGCAGAAGGGTTAGGGATCTTCTTCATCTAAGGGCAGTGGTAAAAAGCCGTATCAGCCTTGGAATCAAGAGCCACAAAGAGTTACACAAGGTGGATATGTCCTCATTGTAATCAGCCATATCATGGCAAGACTTTGAGAGTCGGGTGATATGTTTTAACTATAAGCATATTGGCCATATTGCTATTAAGTGCAAACAGCCCCGGCTAGAGCAGAGACCAAGAACTCAGGGTCAGGCATTTGCTATGACTCACGAGGAGGCACTGAAATCCCCCAATTTGATACAAGGTAAAGTTCTCGTTAGGGTAGTGTATTACAAGCGTTGTTTGACTCGAGTGCAATTCACTCCTTAATTGCATATGATTGTGTGAAGCGCCTGGGATTGCATGTGTATAAGTTGCCATTTGATATGATTGTGTTGACACCGATGGGTGTTAAGGGTTTGACCACTAAAGCCAGTTTAAACTGTGTGATAATTGTTGAGGGGCACAAATCCGTTGTTGATTTGATTTTCCTGCCGCTCCATCAATTAGAAGTCATTTTGGGTTTTGATTAGTTAATGGCAAATAATGTGTTATTAGATTGTGGGAACAAGAGGATATTGTATCTTGCTACTCAGAGAGCTAAGAATGTGAATGCTGTGAATGGCAGTTTGAATTTTCTTTTGACTGCCAAAGTTGAGAAATATTTAGAGAAATGTTGCTAGGGGTATATGGTATTCTTCTCCGTGCAAGGGGATACCGAGGAAACTTTAAGGAGTATACTCGTGGTAAATGAATTTCCTAAAGTATTTCCAGATGATTTAAGTGGATTACCTTTGGAAAGGGAAGTTCAATTTCCGATTGAGATTGTGCCTAGAGCTGTTTCTATATCAAAAGCCCCATATTGTTTGGCCCCAAATGAAATGGCGGAGTTAAAGAAGCAGATTAAGGACTTGCTTGAGAAAGGGTTCATTAGACCCAATATGTCATCGTGGGGAGCTCAAGTTCTGTTTGTTAAGAAGAAAAATGGGAGTCTTCGTTTATGTGTTGACTATAGAAAATTGAATAAGACTACTATTAAGAACAAGTACCCTCTCCCCAGAATCGATGACCTTTTAGATCAATTATCCAGTTCGTGTATATTTTTGAAGATTGATCTGAGGTCGGGTTATCATCAGCTGTGGGTGAAAGCAGAGGATGTTCCGAAGATTGCTTTTAGAACTCGATATGGTCACTATAAGTTCTTGGTAATACCATTTGGGCTAACTAATACACCTGCGGTATTCATGGATCACATGAGCTGTGTCTTTCGACAATATTTAGATCAATTTGTCGTTGTGTTTATTGATGATATTCTGATATACTTTAAGAGTAGGGAGGATCATGAGCATCATTTTAGAATTGTGTTGGGCATATTGCGTGAGAAGCAACTCTATGCCAAATTAAGTAAATGCGAGTTTTGGCTGCCAGTAGTAAAATTTTTAGGCCATGTTATCTCGTAAGAAGGGGTCTTGGTGGATCCCAGTAAAGTGGAAGCAGTACTAGATTGGAAAAGTCCATAAACTGTTGCTGAGGTATACAGTTTTTTGGCTCTTACTGGTTACTATTAGAGATTCTTCCAGAATTTCTCTCATTTTTCTTTACCAATGACCAAGCTCATGAGAAAGGATCAGCCATTTGTATGTGACAAACATTGAGAAAATTGCTTTATGGAGCTGAAGAAGAGGTTGACTACGGCTCCTGTGTTGATTATACCTGATCCCAGATTGACTTTCGTTGTGTATAGTGATGCGAGTAACTAGGGATTAGGGTGTGTCCTTATATAGCAGGGACGTGTGGTAGCCTATGCCTCTCAATAGCTCAAACCTCATGAAATGAACTATCCCACTCATGATTTGGAGCTTGTGGCCATTGTGTTTGCTTTGAAGATTTGGCAGCATTTTTTGTATGGTGTGACGGTAGAACTTACTTTGGCCATAAGAGTCTCAAGTATTTATACAACTAAGAAGAATTGAATATGAGATAGCGCCATTGGATGGAGTTGCTTAAGGACTACAACCTAGAAATTACATATCATCCGGGCAAAGAAAATGTAGTTACGGATGCTCTTAGTCGAAAGATGGTGCTTGTAGAGTGAAGAGTGATGTGACAAAATATGTGGAGCGGTGTCTCATATGCCAGAGGGTAAAGATCGAGCACCAGAGACCACCGGGGTTGTTGTAGAATCCTGAGATTCCAGAATAGAAATGGAAAAGTATGACCATGGATCTTGTGGTAGGATTACCAAGGATCAGGAACTACGATGCAATCTGTGTAATTGTGGATCGGTGAACAAAGTCGGAACATTTCATACTAATCAATGCTAGTTACTCTCCGGACAAGATAGCAGAGATTTACTTTCGTGAGATTGTGAAGCTTCATGGCACACCAAAGAATATCATTTCTAACCGGGATCCCCATTTCACCTTGAGATTCTGGAAGGCAATACATGAGGCACTAGGTACTCAGTTAAGATTCAGTATGGCCTATCATCCCCAGACAGATGGACAGTCAGATAAGACTATTCAAAGACTAAAGGATATGTTGTAGGCATATGTCCTTAATTTTAAAGGGAATTGGGATCACTTTCTTCCACTTATGGAATTTGCCTACAACAATAGCTATCATACGAGCATTCAAATGGTGCCGTATGAAGCGTTGTACTAGAGAAAGTGCCAATCACCCTTGTGTTGGAATGAGTTATATGATAGGAAACTTTACAAGTCGGATCTTGTTGATTAAACCTTAGCATAGATTCGAATTATTCGAAAGAGACTCCTTGTTGCGCATAGTCGATAGAAAAGCTACGCTGATAAGAGGAGATGACCCCTTGAGTTTGAGGTTGGTGACCATGTGTTTTTTAGAGTGTCTCCTATCACTAGCATTGGACGAGCAATCAAGCAAAAGCAGCTAAGCCTAAGGTATATAAGTCTTTTTGAAATTCTTAAGCGGATATTGAGTTGTCCTACCCTTGAACTTGAGAAAGCTCCAAGATGTGTTTCACGTTTCCCAACTGAAAATGTACCAACCGGATCCCTTTTACATCATTGGGTAAGAAGATATTGAGTTGCAAGACAACTTCACATATACGGTAGAGTTGGAGTAGATCATTGATCGAGAAGAGTGACTGCTCAGACACCAAAGCATTCTGTTTATAAAGATGATCTGGAAAGGAATGACTCCGAGAGAAGCAACTTGGGAAGCGGAGGCGGATATGCTTAGATGATATCTGGAGTTTATGGCTCAAGTTGTGCAACAAATTTGAACAACAAAATTTATTTTACAGGGGGAGAATTATAATATCCTGAATTGTAACTAAGGGCTAAAGACTTCAAAAGTGATGTAATTATTAATGAATAAACACTTTTGAAAAATGTGAAGTGCATTGTGATATAAATATGTTTGATGATGGTTTAGTAAGCTTTGTGACAATCAGGGGAAAAATGGGAACTGTGCTAACCAATTAGTCAGCTACTGGAATGGGAGTTTACTGAATTGGTTAAAGCTATGGTGAAATGTGTAGTGTTCAAGAGAAAAGGGGTGGAATTGCATGTAGAATGGTTCATGTGAGTTCATAGAAGGAAGCAAAAGATTAAGACATGTGGCAAGATGTGGGCCATTAAATGAGGTCAAAGTTTCAAACTCTTTTTTCTCTTCCCTCTCTTACTTCAAATCCGCTTGTGTGCATGGGAAAAGGGAAAATCTGTGTTATCATCATTATCTCATCTTATCTCTCCATTTCTCCATTTTCGTTGTGTACGGAAGGAAGGATAAAGTTCCAAGGTGAGATTTTGACTTGATAGATGACTTCTAATACTCTAGACCTTTTCTTTAATGTTGTTCACCTCGATGAGAGCTTCACCTTGATGGTTTCAGATTTTTTAATAGTGGTGGTTGGGAGTTTGTGAAAATTTAGAAGTTGAAAGATTAAAGATCTAGTTTTGGAAAGAAGAAGAGGTGAGCATTTATGGCATTTTTATATATTTTTTGTAACTTTTGGTTAATTTTTGATATTTATGGATTTTTGCCCTATTTTAGTATTAATTTTGAATGGAGGAATTTGATTATGAGTTATGGGAGAGTGGGTGCCAAATTGTGTCTTGATGTCAATGGATTTAGTTTTGAATTAAATGAGGAAATGTGGCAATTTTGGTAGTTGTAGTGCAATATGGGTCTAACTTGAATATGTGTTTATTGGAAGGGAATTTGGTTGTTTTCGTGTTTCCAATGAGTTCCTTGGGTAAAATGGTGTGGGAGTAGTGTTGAATGAGGATTTTGGGACCATTAGAAGCAAATTGGGCAAGTCTGGGATATGCTGTCAGCTGCTTCGTTTTGACTTCTGATAATCCTCACTCGATTGAGGCAGGGTTTCACTCGAGTGCAGCATGATATTTCCCTCTCTCTTCAACATTTCAGTGAGGTCCTCACACGAAATGCAAGAGTGAACTTCTTCACTTGCGAGTGATAAGGGTTTCCACTCGAGTGCATAAGGGTTTCACTCGGGTGCGTGTGTATGTAGCATTTTGAGGTCGTGTATAGGGTTAACACTCGCAGGCTAGTCTCCAAGAGTATGCCTTAGCACTCGTGGGTGTTGGGTGGTCACTTGAGTATTAAGGCTAGTGCTCGAGTGTACTTGTCACTTTAGGTTCTTTAGTTCCTCTCGGGTTCTCACTTCCGGCACATCACTGGATGGGGCTCAGGTGAATATATGTCATCACTCGAGTGCCACAGATAGTGCTTAAGTGACTTGACCACTCCAAGGTATGTCTGTGCCCTCGAGTACACACTTTCTGTGTCTCACTTTGTGGGACTTGAGTGTGAATAAGGACATCACTCGAGTGAGGCCTTTTTCACTCGAGTGATTCAGCCAGAAATCAGTGTTTTCTCCTAAAAGGAAAATCTTTGGGGTAATTCTTCCAACCCTTCAGACATATGTTTAGGATTTTAGTAGCAGCCTAAAGAGTTCAAATGATAACCAACTTTAAGTGTTTTAGAAGAAAGAGCTTGGAATAAGAGATTAATCGGTTGTTCTTAACTCTAGTTTATAGGGTTTGACATTTGCCCTAATATGAACGAATCATGCTGGAGAACGTCAAGAAAGAATAAGGTAGTGAATCTTTCTCTTATATTATGCATAAAACATTGTATGTATGTTGTTATGCAATGAGATGCTTTGAGATACTGCTGCCATTACAGCGTAAGCTGTAGCACTGAGCATAGAGATTACAGCAAAAGCTGTCAAATTATGTATACAGTTGTTAGTGCTGTCGTATATGGCGTGAGCCATGTATCAATGTGTTGCTGCTATTCATGATCTTACATACTGTGTGTTTATATACTGTATGAGTCACTTGTTACTACTGGGATTCTTTTGAATCTCATTCTTTCCTTTGACTAACTTATAGACAGGGCAAGTGGTTCCAAAGAGAAGTAAACAACCAGGAATAGCTAAGACCTTGTAGGGATAATTACTTTTGGGATTGTTTGTTATCCATTTGGATATGGGATTACTGTATATTATTTTTGAGATGTAAATAATATTTTGGAACGGTATTGTAATCACTTATATGGTAAACTTTAAACCCTTAGTGAATGAATGAATCCTAGGAGTTGCCGGTATTTTTGTTGTACACCCTGATATGTAGGAATGCGATTCAACTGCACAGGGTAATTATATTTTAGTATGAAATTGAGACTAGGATAGGGAAAGAATTTTTAAAAGAAATTGTGAAAACCCTATCGAAAGGAAGGGGATATAAAATGAGTTTAAATTATCGGCCGATCTCTAATTTCTTTTAAATTACGCACTTTCAAATTATAATTATGGATTTCAAGGCAAGGGGTTACATTATGCACTCTAATATTATGAATGGAACAAAACTGAACAGGCCAAATAGATTCAAAAAGTGGAAGTAAGACCATATTGAACCGGTTTTGAAAAGTTTTTGAAAACCCACTTTTTCACAGAACCGAATCCTGTCTTGAAGTCGGAACCTTTAATGAATTTTAAATTATGTTTTAGTCTCCCGTTTATTTCTTATTATGTTTTTAAACCATATTAACGGCTTCTAAGGAAGGGGTTTACATTACAATTCTCCCCCTGTTCAATAAATTTCATCCTTGAATTTTGAATATCTATAACTTCGGGATCATTCTAGAACTTAGTCTATCCCTCTCATGTGCAACCCCAATAAGCATGCGACACAAGTCAATATTCAATTAATTTCTTTCTTATGCAAGCTCACCGAGCATGCAACACAATCATTATATTCTTAGATCTCTGATAGTATTCAGCATTTTTCATTCAACATTCGCATTCCACAATCAATGTGTAATATAAACAACCGGCATATAAGATCATATAGCCGAGGGTCTTTGCCCCCAAATCCTTAGGTCACTGCCTGTTACAATTCTAAATACATCTTATAGCCTAAGGACACAGGTCCATTAGGTCTTTTAACCTCTATACACATTGCTCAACTATAACACAACTGGCATATAGGATCTTATAGCCTAGAGACATTACCACATACAATCTTGCACACTGCTTTGTTTCTCTAAAGTCTCAATCCTTTCTATCCAGAAAACGTATCTTACTACCTCGAGCCTTTACGTGTCACAATTCTCAAATACATAACATGCTTGTCACAATAAGTACATACTAGTCCATCAGGTCTTAGGGCCTTAGGTCATGCAGTCCATCATCTTTGCTAAATACATATCAAGACTAAAAACCTCAGGACATACAGTCCATTAGGTATTAATGCCCTATACAAACATGTACATTGGGACTTACTACCAAGATAAAATGACTATTTAACCCTTACTAGCCATACAGGGTGCACTTTTTATTGAGTGGGTAATTAACTTTGTGAGGCTATACTATTGAGAGTGATTCACCACCATTATGTCATACTACATTAGGGCTCATCCCAATTTCTGTTTACATGTGTCACCATGAACCACATTGGTTGTGGGACTGTCAACCACACCGGTCGTTCCCTGTAAACCATACTGTTTTATGTCACTGTACACCACATAGGGTGTAATACTAGTGGCCACACTGCCTCAGCACACATGTTTTAGACCAGCCTCTCGACTATAAGCAACTAGTGCGGTGCAACCTACCTGGCTATGTCGGGGTAAGAGCCACCCAATCATAGACTGATTAATCACATCTTAACATGCTCTGTTAGGCTGCCTCAATACTCAAGGCAAATTATTATATGCCATATAGGCTATGTTATTATAGATCGTACTGGTCTAATCATGATTTGGGATGATCAATATTGGTGCGAATATCAACCTCTTCGGTTGATCTCAAAAATTACACATAAATTTATTATGCTTTTGCTTCCCACTCTGATGTTTATCTTCTCATATAAGCTTTAATAATGTGAAAATGATTTAATAGGAGTCCCACGGGAACCTCCTATAACACCTGACTGTACCGAAAATCGGAGTTCCTATGTACTAGTTCCTGGCCCGTTTCAACTCAATGTTGCTTTCACTTGAGTAGGATCTGATAGATCCCAGTTTATAAGACATCATGTCTTAGCACCACCTTAGGTGCTTCTTATGTTCTTCTATACTTATACCTTTCATCACATTATTTGTCATCCACCAATCGACTCTTAGTATGGCCTCAAGTTAGGGGAATAGTAGGCAGATCAATTCTTTCTCTCATTTTATTAGAGAGTTATCACCTTAATCAATCCTTTAAGGGAATATTTTATGATCATAATCTTTCCTTATGCTAGAATTAAAAGCTAGCAACCTTTTAAAATCCCTTCTTTTAAGGATTCATATATGTAAGAATCTTGTTCTTTGATTCCACGGATCATCACTAGCTAAATACTATAATTAGGCACCTCAAGGATATCGTGGGTACTTTAACTAGGCCCAAATTCCATTGAGTATATTATTGGGAGTACTCTGTCTCTAACCCAACTTTTAGGTTCATCATGAAATCTAAAACCTTAATATCAAATAGATCAGAAATCATTTCCCTCAATTATACCTAATAGGTATGCTAAGAATCAAAATCAATAGCACCTATTCAAACTTCTGTCATGGAATAGAACCATAGTGCAATCAATTCACATTTCGACCTAAGAACTATTTCAGCGTATATCCTATTCATGCCTATCCTTAACCTTCAGTATCATTAGATCGGATCCTTTAGGATCAATATATGGCATAATCACCACGCATCATGTATCACCGTATATGATATCTATATTCCTTTAACACCATAATGTTACTAAGGATCATCAATTAGCATGGAGAAACCTCAAAACATTTACTACGCCTCAAGTTTTCCATCACCTTATTAAATGAACCTTTTTGGGTAGTACTTACTGCAATAGAAATGTTCTGAATTAAAATCAATACTTACATCATCATCATCTCAATACTTCTAAGCAATCTTTAAATCATCTAACTAAGATGATTATTAGCCATGTAGAGATCTCAAGGCAATAACTATTCCTCAAGTCTCCATAACCCTATCAACTTAACTTCTTAGGGTGTTACCATTCCTGAGATTTCCCTGTGTTGAGTATGCTTAACTTTTATGTGTCTGTGCCAAAAGGTAGGTACTAGCTCTATCTGTTCCTGACACCGATACCCTGTGACTACCTTGTCTCAAACATCATGCCATCTGCCTTCGACTGACTAATTACTGTGTGTGGGATGCATATCAATATCAGTACAAGTACTCAAACATGTACCCTGATATATTCCATGTCATCCTTGTACCACCCTTACTCTGGTATGGTAATACTTGCTTCTTTTCGGGTATTTCACTTTTCACCTGGGCTGATTCACATACTGGAATGATTCACTACTTTAATACCCTCATCCGTGCATATGTCCTGTCATTGTATAATCAAGACCATATCAGTACACTATCCTGTTGCCAGAATTACTGCTCTGATACCAAAATGTCCAGCTAGTATCTTAAGTTCACATTTTTTAGAGTGTTTGAGCGCAATTCGATGGACACGCATGAATAACATAAATATACTAATAATATGAACATGATTATATTACAGGAATTCCAACAAGATATATTCATCATAGTTACAAACCTTAAAATAATTAAAAGGCCTTCAAATAACCAACAGTCTTGTTTGATCCACATCGGAACTATCAGATTTTGGTAAGTATACCTTTGCCCCTTGAGCCACTGCCTACTGCTAAAAACTTGATATATTTATAGAAAGGATGAGATTTGAAAAAATCTCAATAGTAACATGCAATCAGTCATATAAAATGTGAAAAGTAAATATGCTATACACCATGGAATGCAACATAATAATAACACAAACAATACGGCATGTGCACATGACATGCACAAAGCCCTACTCGGCCAATACAGAGTTCATATTACAAAAGATGACATGCACAAAGCATATAAACATTCACATAGTTTATCAAAGATAAAGTTACTACTTGGAATGTGCCCTTTCCTTGCCTGTCTGTCAATCTAATATACTATGCACCGACTCAAGCAAATGTCAAGTCCTAATATTCCAAATTCATAATTAATGAGTTATTACTCATTCATGAATTGTTTCTAAACTCATATTGTTGGTTACCTTTACCCTTAAAATTCAAGATAATTACATTATGCCATTACCTTTTTAATTTCGCCCCTTGACTAAAAGTTGCCAAAATTTTCATCAAACTTTGAAAATTCATAAATAATTCTACAAAATTCAAATTGTGTGGCTACATTTTTTGTGTAAATCTTTTACTATTTTAAGGAAAAATATCATAGAGTATCAATTACAGCCATACATTTCCCATAAATTTGTCAAACTTAGACTACCACGGATTTCATTCTAAATTCATGGTCAAACTATGAAAAATCATTACTTTCAATCCACTAGTCCAAATGGCTATATTACCTATCAGATTAAAGCCCAAGTTGTTACCTTATAAAATTTCATAGCATTTGAATAAAGTTTGGCCATACAAAAACACACCACAACAAATCTGTTTTTGGAAAATGAATCTGGTAGCACTATTCATCATCTTCAAGAATTCAAGATTTTCTATACAATTAACTAAAAATCATAATCACATGATTTTCCACACAATATTTCGTGTAGAGTTTAATGAAAGGCTTAAAAATATCAAAATCCATATCCTTCCTATGGTTTTGGTCAGACCAATTTAGAACCCTAATTTCATTTAATTGGATTCTTGCAATTTCAACTACCAATACCATATATATCATTATAAAACCTCTTTTAACATCATAATCATCATCATATGAACATCAAAACCTAAAAGACTCCCTCTATCTAAAATTTAGGGTTTAAATATCTCAAAAAATACTCAACAAAATCACAGAATATTCATTTCAAATCAGAGCTTATACTTACTAGAACATGAATCTGTGCTCTGTTCTTGATTCTGGAAGCACCTCCTCTGAGTAGATAGAATTAAACACCTCTGATCAAAAATCCAAAATCATAGAAATGTTGTTCTCCATGAGAGGAACGTTTGAGAAAACTTTGGGAGCTAGAAACATCGAATCGGAGGTGAAATCGGTCCCAGCTCAAGAACTTTCACTATTCATCCTTTCTCTTTCCTTTTCCAATTTCTCTATATATTTTGCTTTTTTTTCTGATATGGAAGAATGTAATGTAAGAGAGAGGTTCCAAGATTAAATCTTGGCCATTAGCTCAAATCGAAAAATCCAGTGCAATCTTGCTTTTCAAGATAACATCTTGTGTTGCCACATGTCCCTTCCTAACCATCCTTTCCTCTTTCTCTCTCTCTCTCTCTGGTAGCCACTTTATGTCAGGGGAAGGAAAACCTAATAAATTCCCCTAACTCCCGAGCATGGTGTTCTAGAAAGTCAAGCACCTGACTAAACCAAAGACCGGCGGATTCCCCTGGTTGAAAAGTTGTGTCATTATGCTTACTTTATTAAAGCTACATTAATAAAATTACTTTATTCTTTTCTACTCAAGTTTTACTCAGGACTTACTTGAGATTGCATTACGTATACTGAGGCTTAGCAAAGATGCCAGGTCAGAGTATTTGTGTGTAGGCCCCACATGGCACCACATACTAGTGTCTTTTCCAAAACCGCAGGGTACACTTGCCTCCCCTGAAAATGCCATATGCACTCACATACCGGCATGCTTTACTCAATTAACGGTCCCATACCTCGTGATATAGTTGGGTGGCATCTTTCTACTAACCAAATGGCACCGTTTGTGTCATGTGCACATCTTCACTGACACTTTAATCATACCACCTATAAATGCCAAGCTCTATGCTCGGTAAGGCCAAATCACATAATCCCTGAGAGATTTTTTATCTCTCATCATTCTTGGGACTTTTCCTGAATTGGGATTAGTCAGCTACCTAATACAGGCTTATCCTCATGTGTCTAGGTCAAAAATTCAAGATATTACACATGATGATGTTGGCGGTTAAATTTGCAAGAACATAATTTTTTAAAAGTTACGGTTTTCTATAGTTTGAACAAGGCAAAAGGAAGGAGATGGATTTTGGTATTTTTGAGTATTTCATTGAATTCTACATGTAAAATTATATAGAAAAATATGAGGTTATGATTTTAAGATGATTGTATAGATAACTTTGGATTTTGAAAGATGATGAATACTGCTGCCAGATTCATTTTCCAGAAATAGGTTTGTTATGGTATGTCTTAGAATTGTAAAACTTGGTCCAAATCTTATGAAATTTTATAGGATGAAAGTAGATATCTTAGGTTTTAATTTGATGGGTAATATAAGCCATTTGGACTAGTGGATTAAAAGTTATGATTTTTTAAAATTTGACCATGAATGTGAAAATAAATTCTGTGGTAGGCTAGCTTTGACGAATTTCTTGGAATTTCTTGGTTATAACTGATGCTCTGTGATATTTTTCCCTTAAAGTAGTCTTAAAGACCTTTACCTAGGATGTTGGATCACCTCATTTGGAATCTTTGAAAATAAGTTATGATTTTTCAAAGCTGAGGATCAAAACTGGCAGATTTGGTTTGACCTAAGAAATTATGGCATTTAAGGAAAATGTAGGAATTGAAGACATGGCTCACTTCCATGACTCTAACAAGTCATATGGTTATATATCTACAGTTATAAGGTGGTAAGGAAGAAGCATCTTCAATGGTTGGAGTAAAGGTATAAAAGGATGTCTCAAGACTAGAGGCAATGAACTTACTCTATTTGCATGTATTTGATATTTATGCTGTGTAGTAATGTATGTGATTGAGATATTATTGCTTTACTTGATTGTGTAGAGCACATTTGAATGGTGAAGATCTATTTCTATTTATTCTATGGCCATAAGTATGTTACATGAAACATTGAGCATGCAAAAATGTCATTATAGGGCATGCATCTAGTTAAAGCTAACATGTCATGCACATAGTATATATTTTGAATGCATTATGGTGACTGTTTATTATTGAGATTCCCTCAAATCTCACCCTCCCTAACCAACCATTTAGACAAGTGAAAATAGGAGGTGTGCTGAGAACAAAGAATAGAATTACACGAGAGGAATGCTGTAGTGGAACGAAAGCAGGAAGATGTCTGAGTTTTATTGTAATGGGTTTAGACACTCCGGAGAAATGCATTTAACACTAATACAATGAAGTGTTAGAGTGATTGGAAACAAGAAGAGTAAGTTTTATAATCATTCCCATTATTTTTGAAAGCTTCAGTATATTGTTATGTTCTCTTAGGAAGCATTACTTGAGTGGTCACTCGAGTAAGCCTGAGTCATTACTCGAGTAATCCCCTTCAAAATTTGGCCGAGAGCATTTCTAACTTCATTACTCGATGGGTCACTCTAGTAATCCTTGGTCATCACTTGAGTGATCTCTTGATTTTGATTTGAAACATTGAAAATTACATATCATCGGAAAGCTCTCATCGTCTACATTCCAAGGCAATAAGAATCAGCTCCAAACTCATTGTATACAGAAAGTTATGATCTAAGGAGTATCTACTGTTCTTAGACAATCTCTAAAATAAAAAGCAGCAAATTCTAGAAGGCATAATTCTTAATATATATCTTTAAATGTGAAAAATTATATATCTTTTATATGGCACCAGTTTCGTCTTAATCCGATGTGTAGTTTGAGAGTTATGTCCAAAATATCAAATCTTATTTTGGTAAAAGATGCCGATTCATGTGTCAACTTCAATAGATTATATCTCTCTCATATGAACTATTTTAATGTTATCTTGGTGTCCATAGTTTGTGTTTGGAGTTTATTTTCATATGCCACTAGTTTCAGTCCAATCCAACGTTTGGTTAGAGAGATATCACCAAAATATTGAACCTCTATTCTGCTGCGTGAAAACAGAGCACATCAGATTTCTCATCACTCGAGTGGTCTTGTCCAAAACTCGAGTGACACCTTCCAAAACTCAAGGGAACACCTTGGGTAAGTTCCATTACTTCCATATAAGTTATCTTGGCTTCGAATTAACCTATTCCGACCTCTATATAATCATAGAAACCTTTGGTATCACTTTTAGAGCTTGAATCTTGATATTCTCATTAGTTCTTGCAAGTTCTTCTTTCTTCAATCTCTTCCTTCTTGTTTTCCTTCTTGATGATCATTTTTCATAGCCCAACTAGATATCCTCTTGAATTGATGATCATTCTTCATAACCCAACTAGATATCTTCTTGAATATCTTCAATCTTCTTCTTTCTTTGCTTAACTCATCTTGAATCTTGATATTCCCATTAGATCTTACAATTTCTTCTTTCTTCAATCCCTTGCCTCTTGATTTTCTTCTTGATGATCATTCTCCATTTATGAGGCATTATAAGCAATATAACATCAACCCACCATTGGGTTTATGACTAATCTACAAGATATGCAATATTAAATATAGTAGTTATTTAATGTAGAAGATAAGTATATTATACAAACTTTTTTGCTCTTAATACTTGACATCTATATTTGACATCATCAAAACTATTCATATCTAACAAAATTAAAAGGGCATATTGTGTATGGGCTTGATATATTTCGGATGCATAACATAACTCATATGATTTGCGGTTGATATATTTATTTATAGGTTATTTAGCTAATGAATAAATTTGTTATGTTATTTAAGTAATGTGTCTGACCTTATCTTATTTCCACATTTTTCAGAGTTTTTGCGCACGGTTTGGTGGGCACATAGGAATGACATAAATATAATGATAAAAAGTGCTCAATTACAGTTATTCCCCATAAGGATTGTATATAATAATTACAAATAATGTAGCTGCACAGGGCTATTAGGCTGTCTAAACTAGTTAAAATGAAACACAAAAATCTTCCTGTCTTCATTTTACCATTGCATTTCTCTTGTGCAGTTCTCTTCTCTGCTTTCACTTATCTAAACGGTTGGTTGGCGAGAGTGAGATTCGAGAGAATTTCAGTAGCAAACAATACTAACAATGCATGTAAGATGAATGCTAGTGCATAATATGCTTGCCTTACAAAGGCTCATGTTCACATAATAATATTTTTGCATGCTCAATGTTTCATGCAAAATATTTATGGCCACAATATAAAGAGAAATAGAGCTTCATTCATTCATCCATACTTCACATAATCAAGCAAAGCAATACTACAAATCAATACACAACAAACACATCAAATACATGTAAATTAAGTAAGTTCACTATCTGGATTTCCCTTCCCTTGCCTGTCTATTGTAACCCCCTTCCTTGATAGCTATTAATAAGGTTTAAAAACGTCTCATAAAATAAATGAGAGACCAAAGAATAGTTTAAAACTCATTAAAGGTCATGATTTCAAGACAGGATTTGATCTTGTGATAAAGTGGGTTTTCAAAAACTTTTCAAAACCTGTTAATACAGTCTCACTTCTACTTTTCGAATCTATTTAGCCTATTCGGTTCTGTTCCATTCATAATATCAGAGCACATAAAAAAATTTCCTTGACGGATTTCTAGGTTTTATTCATTCAGTAAAAGGGTCTACAGGGCGTGTTCGCCTGTTTCAGTTCCTATACAAGGGATTATATACAACTTCACCAGTTTACATCATATACAATATATACATTTATCCTAAAACCTAATAACCAACCCTAAACACTAGTCTCCTAGCCATGAGCACTAGCCACCCTTGGTTAGATACTTCTGCTTTGATCCGCTTGCCCTAGTTAAAGGTTAGTAATTGGAAAGAGTGAGATTCATACAAATCTCAGTAGTAAGATTTCTATTATATGATATATAATATAGCAAAGCATGTAAGCAATTATCACAAGCAGCATTCATAGTAGCATTCACTTTCTCGACCTTCATCACATTCGTCATAATTCATGACATTCACTACAGCTTTCACAGCTGTATACGACAGCTTTCACAGCCATATATGATAGTTTTCATAGTTGTAAATTATGGCTTTCCCAGCCATATATGACAGCTTTCATAGCTGTATACACAATTGTGACATACGTCACATAGCAGTATTCACGACAGCATTCAGAGCAACAGTCACAGTAGTATTCACTTTCGTGACATGTATCAAAATTCAATGATAAGCACATTCATAAAAAGTAGTATACATGATATAAGAGAAAGAGTCAGTACCTTGTTCTTTCCAATAGTGCTCGGGCACAAGTCTTTCACGCTTAGGGAAGATGTCAAATCCTATCAATTAGAATTAAGGATGATGAGTTATTCCCTATTTGAATTCTTAAATAACTAAAAACACTTAGGGTTGGTTATCATTGGGTCCCTTAGTGTTAGATCCTATATGTTTTGATGATAACAAAGATTGGACTAATGATAAAAGAGGATATGATAACAAACAAATGAATTTGAACAAAGTAAGTAAATGGCAAACAAAGCATTACTTGAAGTAAGCACTGGAGTAATGAGACAGCAGTAGCAGATTTTGGCATGGCTTACTCAGGTGACTACTCGAGTAAGCACTAGAGTAATCATGAATAATATCATCCAGAGAAGCACTGCCAAAATTTGAAAGAAGTTACTTGAGGGACCACTCAAGTAATCTGCAAAGTTATATGAACCATTACTCGAGTAGCCACTCGAGTAACAACATGAGCATAAGGCATTACTCGAGTAGCCATTCGAGTAACCAAAGCAAATATCTTCTAGTAGCTCTCGGCCAAGAAATGCAACAATTTACTCGAGTAGCCACTCGAGTAACCAAGTGAGAAAAAGGCTTTACTCGAGGGAACACTTGAGTAATTTGTAGAGTTATTTGAAGCATTACTCGAGGGGTCACTGGAGTAATTAGGTAAGCATAAAACAAATACTCTCGGTCAAAAATTTAATGCTATTACTTGAGGGAGTAATCGAGTAATCTGCAAACTTATTTGAGATTTACTCAAGGGATCACTCGAGTAACTTGTGATGAAAAGACATGGTCACTCGAGTAATATGGTATTTCCAAGGTTTGTGATGTATCTTACTTTATGCCTTACTCGAGTAATATTTTATGAAAAATGTTGAATTACTCTCTGCAATGTTTTTGATAGGTTCACTCGAGGGACTACTCGAGTGATGAGAATGATCACTCGAGTAAGGCAGTCCAGAAATAATGTTTTTTAGTTGAATGTTTATTGATTTGTTATCTATATGATTAACTCTTTATTGTACTAGTATTCTAAGTATTTTTATAGAGAAACAATGAAGAAATCATGACATAAGAGAAAACTCAAATAAAAGGTAAGAGATCTCACCTACCGCTACCTACCGCAAATGGATAGTTTTCAAATTAGAAGAATGGTCAACCATTATTGTTCGACTCTAACGGACATGTTTGAATTGCTTCCAACGGACACTACAAATCATCTATATATATAGAGCATTCAAAGAACATAAAGTTGAGACAACTTAAAGTTGTGGAACCTTGAGGTGGGGATTTGATTACAATGTGTAAGGGGGAGCGAGTGTCAGGTGAAGGAACTTGCTGTGTACGGAGGTGCCAAGAAGCCACTGAATCTTTGAGAATATAGTGAAACTCTCAGAGACACTCTGAGGAATGGACATAGGTCAAAGTGGTTGTGGCCGAACCAGTATAACTCTCGGTGTACACTTCGGTGATATTTCTCTTTGCTCTTAACTGCTTTAATTTGCTGTCAATTTACTTATACGCAATGAAATTCTCGTATCACCCAATTCACCCCCGCTCTTGGGTGAAACGCTTGCACTAACATTTGGTATAAAAGCATAGGTCTTTTTGTTAAGGTATAACAATATAAGAAGGATCTAATGGCAAGTATGGGTGAAGGAATTCTTCTCGATAGAGCTTCTATCATAAGACCTCCGGGTTGCAATGGTGAACACTTCTCATTTTGGAAAGCAAAGTTCAGAGTCTTCGTAATGGCTACTGAATATGGGCTATGAGATGTGATTGAAAGTAGAAACTATAAACCTGAAAAGATTGTAGATTCACAGAGAGATCCCAAGACACCAGTAGAATATGTTGAGAATGACATGAAATTCATTACACTCAACAGTAAGACAATTCTGATGATTCAAAGTGCCTTGAGTCAAAATGAGTACTTCAGAATCTGCACACTCCCAACAGCTAAAGAAATGTGGGAAGCCTTGGAAATAGCTCATGAAAAAACTTCAGGTATAAAAGAAAACCGGATTAATACTCTAGTTACTGAGTTTGACTTACTTCGAATGAAATCAGGTGAGTCGATAGCTGAATTTGAACTTAGATATACTCACCTTGTTAATCTACTTGCAGCACTTGGAAAAGTCTATGATCAACATACCTAAGTACGAAAGATTCTGAATATTCTTTTGTAAAGACTGAGAGGCAAAAGTCATTGCAATTAAGTAGGCAAAAGTCACTGCAATTAAGTAAGCAAAAGGTGAATCAATGCGATCGGCTGCTTCTCTATTCGGAAGCCTTTCTGAATATAAAAGCAAATTAAAGTTCAAACGAGAACTAGATGATATTGGTGACAAGAGGAAAAGAGGTGTAGCAATGAAAGCAAAATAAGAAGAACAAGATGAAGATGAAGAGCTTGATGATGACAAAATGGGCCTAATCATAAAATGATTCAAAAAGTTTTACAAGAAAGGCCAATGATTCAAAAACTTTCAGAAAGGAGGAACAAGCAATAAAGAACACATCATCTACTATGAATGTGGAAAGCCAGGACATTTCAAATCAGAATGTCAAGAACTGATTTAGAAGAATAAAGAAAAGAGAAAAGGAAAATTCTACAACAAGAAGAAAGCCTTTGTATATGCCATATGGGGAGATAGCTCTTTTGACGAAGAAAGCGATGAAGAGGAAGTAGCCAATATCTGTCTAGTTGCTCAAGAAGAAACAGAAGAAGAGGTAACTGATTTTGATCCTACCTATGATGAATTACTTTTCGAATATAATGCTTTGCATTCTGAATTCATCAAAGTAGTTAAAGAACTAGTTGTTTTCAAAAAGAAAAACAAAGCTCTTGAAATAAAACTTAAAGAGAATTTTGAAAAGAATTGTGAAAACTGTACTTCTTTGAAAAAGAAAAGCACTGATCTTACTAAAACTCTTGAAAAATTCACTAAAGGAAGTGAGATGCTAAATGTAATTTTAAAAGCTCAACGATTTGTGAATGATTGATCTGGAATTGGATATAATCCAAAATCAGATAGAAGGAAAGGAATAAAGAAAGCTGGAGGTAAATCATACTTGAGATATTTTTAGCATTCTGTGTATATATCAAATCCTTTTGCATACTATAATTATTGTAATAGAAAAGGTTATTATACTTCATCATACATTCATAAGAAGGAAGGAAAGATAGAAACCTACAAATGGGTACCTAAAGGTTCATATGTTCTGAAAATCTTTTGTACTAACCCAAAAGGACCAAAAAAGATGTGGGTACCTAAGACTTAATCATATTTGATTACAGATATGTCTTAAAGTATCCAAGAACAACAAATGGTACATAGACAGTGGATGCTCTAGACATATGACCGGTGATTTCAAAAATTTTACCACATTGCAACCTAAGGAATGTGGAAAGGTAAAATTTGGAGGAAATTAATCCGGAAATATAGCAGAAATTGGTGAAATAAAAAACAATAAAGGCATACAAGTCAAAGATGTTTATTACATTGAAGGCATGTGTCATAACTTGCTGAGCGTGAGTCAAAGTGCAAATAAAGACAACTGGGTAATATTTGACTCAGAAGAATGTCTAATTGTAAACAAGGCAGATTTACAATTATATAAGAAGAATCTCAAAGCAAAGCTCAGAGCAAAAAGAGAAGGTAATTGCTATACTCTTGATATCATAAAAATGGCTCTAAAAATTATTTTCTGAGTAATGCGGATGAAAGTTGGTTATGGCATAAGAGACTAGCTTATGTCAACATGCACCAACTAGGCAAGTTAATTAAAAAGGATTTATTGATTAGATTACCCAAAGTAAATTTAAAAAATAATTTGATTTGTGATGCATGTCAAAAGGGTAAACAAACTAAATCTTCTTTCAAATTGAAAAATGAGATATCAACCAATAGACTACTTCAATTATTACACATGGATTTAGTTGGACCAGCAAGAGTTAAGAGTGTTGGTGGCAACTTATATTCATTGGTCATTGTTGATGTTTTCTCTAGATTTACATGGACCATTTTTCTATCATTAAAGGATGAAACCTTTAGAGAATTTATTGTTTTTGCCAAGAAAGTACAAAATAAGAAAAGGTATGTCTATTACAGGTGTTAGGACAGATCATGATGGAGAATTTGAAAATCAAGCCTTTGAAGAATATTATGATACTAATGACATATATCATAATTTCTCTGATTCAAGGACACCAGAACAAAATGGAGTCGTGGAACGTAAGAATAGAGTACTTACTTAAATGGCTAGAGCAATGTTGAATGAAAAGAACGTATCTCAAGTTTTCCAGGCCGATGCAATGAGCATAGCATGTTATATTTCAAATAGAGCCTATATTAGAACAAAACTTGGAAAGACACCATATGAGCTATACAAAGGTAGGAAGCCGAATCTTGCACATTTAATTTACACATCTTCGGCTGTAAGTGTTTCATTCATAATAATGGTAAAGATAGCTTAGGAAAATTTGATTCTAAAACAGATGAAGGAATTTTCCTAGGATATTATAACTGAAGTAAAGCATACAGAGTTTTCAATAAAAGAACATGTGTTGTAGAAGAATCAATTAATATTGTATTCAATGAATTTGAATCCTTTGACAAAATCATTGATGATGAGTAGGAAGTTGTTTTAAATCAAGAAAATGGTCAATCCATTTCTAAATCTCTTATTCCAAATGTTGATGAAACTAAGGAAGAAGATCAGTCACCAGGACAGCCTAAAGCCTGTAAATACAATAAAAGTCATCCCCTAGATCAAGTCATAGGAGATGTGAATGAAGGAGTCAAAACTAGAAATAGAATCTTCAATGAATTCAGTTTCTCTGCTTTTATTTCTGAGATTGAACCTTCTAACATTGATGAAGCCCTATTAGACAATGATTGGGATATAGCAATGCAAGAAGAACTAAACCAATTTGAAAGAAATCAAGTTTGGGAGTTGGTACCCCGACCTAAGGGTCATCCGATTATTGGCACTAAATGGGTATTTAAGAACAAACTTGATGAATCCACAATCATTGTTAGAAACAAAGCAAGATTGGTGGCCAAAGGCTATAATCAGGAAGAAGAAATTGATTATGAGGAAACGTATGCTCCAGTGGCTAGATTGGAAGCTATATGAGTACTCTTAGCCTTTGCATGATCAAAGGATTCAAACTCTATCAAATGGATGTAAAGAGTGCATTTCTAAATAGCTACATCATGGAAGAAGTATATGTAGATCAACCTCCAGGTTTTGAAGATGTAACCAAACCTGACAATGTTTTCAAACTCAAAAAGGCTTTATATGGTTTAAAACAAGCTCATAGAACATGGTATGAAGGGCTTAGTAAATTTCTTATTGATCAAGGTTTGTACAAGGAAAATTTAATACAACACTTTTTACAAAACAAAAACGTAATGATATTTTAATTGTGCAAATATATGTTGATGATATAGTTTTCGGTGCTACTAAGAAACCATGTGCAAAGAATTTTCTGAGATAATGCAGGTGGAGTTTGAGATGTGAATGATGGAAAAATTGAATTTCTTTCTTGGTTTGCAAATCAAACAAAGAAAGAATGGAATTTTCATATCTCAAACGAAGTATCTGAAAGAGCTATTGATGAAGTATGGATTGGATGAAGCAAATGGAATGGACACTCCTATGAGCTCAACTACATTGCTTGATGCTAATGTCTAGGGAAAAGATTACAATATCACAAAATATAGAGGAATGATTGGATCATTACTCTATCTTATTGCAATCAGGCCTGACATTCAATTCAGCATGGGTATGTGTGCAAGATATCAAACAGCACAAAAGAGTCACATGCTGAAACCATCAAACGTATCTTCCGATATCTTACTAACACAGCAGAATTAGGTCTCTGGTATCCCAAAGAAAGAAGTAAATATCTAGTTGCATACTTAAACTTTGATCATAGAGGATACAAGACAGACATAAAGAGTACCAGTGGACAAAGTTAGTTTCTTGGAGGCTTACTTGTGTCATGGTTTAGTAAGAAACAAAATACAATGTCTCTTTTGCCAACTGAAGTTGGGTATGTTGCAGATCAAGTTGTTGTGCACAAGTATTATGGCTAAAGCAATAACTCTAGGATCTTGGTATTTATTTGAAGGAGATACCAATATACTGTGACAATACTAGCATAATAAGCTTGGCAAAGAATCCTGTTCAACATTCTAGAACCAAGCATATTGATGTTAAACATCACTTCATCAGAGATCATGTCCAAAAGAAAGATGTCAAAGTGATATTCATTCCAACTAATCTTCAACTAGCTGATATCTTCATAAAACCTTTTACAAAAGATCAATTTTTGTTATTTAAAGAGAATTGGGAATGGTAAATCCCAATGAATTATAAGTTATTTAGTGTTTACAAAATGTTAGATAATGTTATTTATTGATGTTTTGATGATTTAATTTAAGCATCGGAGTCTCTAGCAATTTGTTTTGTAAGATCATAATAATACTTTTTGGAGTATGAAAAGCAGAGGTTAACAGAGGACAACATTATTGGAGGGACAACTTCAAGTAACCACCATTACTGGAGTGATACCTTGAAGTAATTGAATGGGTTACTCGAGTAATGACCTCAAAATTATGACAGTGAAGCATTAATTCAAAATGAATTCATAAGAAATGCATAACTGTTGGAAATGAACAGTTAGAAGGTGAAGAAATGGATTACCCGAGGGAGGCTTCGAGTAAACTTCAAAGATTACTCGAGTAAGGCCTCGAGTGAACCTGGGTGCAGATCATAAATTTGCTGAGTTTCAGCTCAAATTTGTCCTAAAGAGACATCAAATGATCGAGGGAATATACATAGGTAATTACAATATTATTCATGCTAGGTACACACTTGAAATTACTACATTTTAAAATTTATGGTATGATCACTCGAGTAGCTACTCGAGTGAAGGTGATGATCACTCAGTAAGCCCTTGAGTGATATTGGGCCTAGGTCTATTTCAGTAGTTACTCGGTCATTTCTCACAAAATCAGCTCGAGTAATTCTCCTAGTGCTCTCACAAAAAATTTTCACAATCATTTTCTCTCCTCATAACTGTCAAAACCTATTGATTTTTGCTTACAAATACCTCTCAGATTGTACTGAATCTTCTGCCCTAAATCTCATAACTCTCGGCCTCTGTTTTCTAGAAATCCTTGCCTTTCTCAAATCACAATGGTGAGGACAAAATCTCCTAATCATAGCACTCCTTATGAGTCCTCTAAGCCATATCAACCCTCTGATTTACTTTTCTCTCCTCCTACCAAGAAAAAAAAATCTCTCCCAAACCAAAAGCAAAGTCTAAGCTGCAACCTAAGCCTAAGGTGAAAGGGGTTGTCATTAAAGAACCAGTGGCCATAAGAGCTCAAACCAAGAAGAGTTCACCTCCTAGAAGAGGCAAGGGAATAAAAGAACCTTCTCCTCCTCTTTCTGATTCATCTAACACTCCCACATTTTCTCTAAAACCTCTGAAAAAGCCCAAGATTGATGAGAAAATTACCAAAGTCATGGTAGGCATGCTTGAAGAAGCTTTTCAGTCTAAGGGAGCAAAGAAAGGGCAATCTTCAAAGCAATCAGAAGAAAGGGATGAAGAAATCACATTCCCTCCTCAGGGATTCAATGTGAGCAAGCTTGAGGAATCTCAGAATTATGTGAGTCACTTTGCAAGAAGAAATGTGTACAAGATGCACTACATTGACTACAAGGTTCTTCAAGACGTATTAGAATTCGACTTGAGTCCCTATCTTGATTCCTATATGCCCTGGCTGTCAGTTAAACTCCTATTTTACACCAAAGTTATTAGACATTTTTACTGCAACCTTAAACCTATAAATGATCCTATCAGGAAGTCTGTGGAAGAAGAAATGACTTCTAAGGTTAGAGGACAGAGAATTATAATCTCACCCTCCAAAATCAATACCTGGTTAGGAATAGAGGACCCTCCTGATCATGGTTATCCTAATTATGATTCAAACCATATATTCTCTATGCTAAGACCTGGTGAGATAGTGGGACCTCTAAATTTCAATCCGAGAGATATAAGTGATTTTCATCAAGTGCTATGGTATATCTATTCTAGAGCCATAGTGAACAAATCCAACAACTACACACATTTCATTGAGAGGGATTTTAGAAAATTTTCCTTATCGATTCTCAAAGAACAAAAGGACTTGGGAGAATATATCTTTGCTGAGATCAAGAGATATAGGCATGAAGGAAAGCCTACTACTCTAATGCCTTACCCTCAACTTATTTCTTTATTCCTTAAGAAGAATAATGTTTGGTACTTGAAGAGTAAGGAGCCAATTGAGAGGATAACACTAATTAGGAGAAATCAAATTGGGAAGTTGAACATTGAGATTCCTCTGAAGACTCATCTAGAAGCAAGTGCCAAGAAGAAGAAGAAGACTGGCACTACAACTAGTCGAATGGATGACACATAGTCTTCTACTCTAGCCAACTCATCCTCTCCTTTCTTTGGTGCCGCAAGGCAAAAATTCATGGAGAACACTATGAAGGGTTTCTATATCGACATTGCCAATTCGAATGTGGAGTTGGTAACCTATATGAATGAGAAGATGGGATAAATTATGGAGAGAATAGACAAGAGGCACGAAGAGGTTTTAGCTGAACAACATGCCCAGGTGAGCTTCTGAGATCCATTGTTGCTAGACTTGATGCTATGGTATCTGGCTCTCCTATTCCTGGTCCTTCTGTTACTCCTGAACCAGTACCAGTCTTTGTACCTGGACCTTCCAAGCCTAGTCCTCCTGATCCTATATCTAATGAGCATAGACCCTCTGAGCTTGGACCTAGTAATCTTCTATTCTCTATTCCTGACCCTGACATATCCGAGCCAATCCACATCACTTCTGATGATCCAGCTCAGCCAGTTCAGCCTGAGTCAATGCCTACTCCCATTGCCTCACCTGCACACACTGAGGAGGTACTTGTGTCTTCACTTGTTGCTACAGAGGAAGTAGAAATTACTTCTCTGATTCCTTACCCATCACCTCCAGTGAATCCTCTAGAGGATCTTCTGACACCCCAAGTGAACCTTCCTGACCCTGAACCATCATCTTCAGATCTTTCCAGTTCAGATGGCTCACATGAATCTTTGGAATTTCCTGTCACTCCTATCTCAGTAGCCAAGCCATCTACTCCTCCTCATGATTGATTCCACCTTTATGATGAAGACAAAAAGGGGGAGAAGAGCCTGAGTGATTTTGTGATGAATGGATGAGTTAATGTATTGGGGATATGGGTGTATAGGGCTTTAGGGAGCTTTTAACTTTGAAATTTTATGTTATGAATTCTTCTTTATGCAATTTGTTTCTTTATGCCATTAAAGTTAAATTTCATTGAAGTTATATTGTATTGTGGGACTAATGAGTTTTTGATTGTGTATGCAAGGTGAACAAGTAAATAAGAACAAAAATTTTGGAAAGATCTTTACTAAGCTATTTCAAAAAAGTTTTCAAGTTTAAATTATACAAAAGATTTCATATGAAAAGTATTTAAGAAGCATATGTTTGGAAACTCAATTACATAAAATTTGTTCAAAATCACTAAGTTTTGTCATCATCAAAAAGGGGAAGAATGTTATATCTCATATGTTTTGATGATAACAAAGATTGGACTAATGATAAAAGAGGATATGATAACAAACAAATGAATTTGAATGAAGTAAATAAATGGCAGACAAAGCATTACTTGAAGTAAGCACTAGAGTAATGAGATAGCAGTAGTAGATTTTGTCATGGCTTACTAGAGTGACTACTCGAGCGAGGTAAGCTGTTACTCGAGTAAGCACTAAAGTAATCATGAATAATATCATCTAGAGAAGCACTGCCAAAATTTGAAAGAAGTTACTCGAGGGACCACTCAAGTAATCTACAAAGTTATATGAACTATTACTCGAGTAGCCACTTGAGTAACAACATGAGCATAAGGCATTACTCAAGTAGCTACTCGAGTAACCAGAGAAAATATCTTCCAGTAGCTCTTGGCCAATAAATGCAACAATTTACTCAAGTAGCGGTGAGAAAAAGGCTTTACTTGAGGGAGCACTCGAGTAATCTACAGAGTTATTTGAAGCATTGCTCAAGGGGTCACTCAAGTAATCAGGTAAGTACAGAATAGGTACTCTCATCCTAAAATTTGATGCTATTACTTGAGGGAGTAATCGAGTAATATACAAACTTGTTTGAGATTTACTCAAGGGATCACTCGAGTAACTTGTGAAGAAAAGACATGGTCACTCGAGTAATCTGATATTTCCAAGGTTTGTGATGTATCTTACTCCATGCCTTACCTGAGAATATTTTATGAAAAATGTTGAATTACTCTCTGCCATGTTTTTGATAGGTTTACTCAAGGGACTACTCGAGTAATAAGAATGATCACTTGAGTAAGGCAGTCTAGAAATCATGTTTTTTAATTGAATATTTATTAATTTATTGTCTATATGATTAACACTTCATTGCACTAGTATTCTAAGTATTTTTATAGAAAAACAATGAAGAAATCTTGACATAAGAGAAAAGTCAAATAAAAGGTCTGAGATCTCTCCTACCGCTACTTATCGCAAACGAATAGTTTTCAAATTAGAAGAATGGTCAACTGTTGCTGCGCGACACTAACAGACATGTTTGCATTGCTTCTAATGGACACTACAAATCATCTATATAAATGGAGCATTCAAAGAACATAGAACAACAACTGAGAACAAGCAATCACACATCGATCAATATACTCTTTGTGCTCTATTTTCTTATACTCATTCATTGTACTTCAGTGATTATATAGTTGCTCTGTGAGAGAGCTTTTCATTACAAACTCAATATTTGTTATTGAGACAACTTAAAGTTGTGGAACCTTGAGTTGGGGATTTAATTACAACGTGTAAGGGCGAGTGAGTGTCCAAGTGAAGGAACTTGCTGTGTACTGAGGTGCCAAAAACCCATTGAATCTTGGAGAATATAGTAAAACTCTCAGAGACACTCTGAGGACTAGACGTAGATCAAAGTGGTTGTGGCTGAACCAGTATAACTCTCGGTGCATACTTCGGTGATATTTCTCTTTACTCTCAACTGCTTTAATTCTCTGTCAATTTACTTATAGGCAATGAAATTTTGGTATCACCCAATTCACTTCCTCTTGGGTGAAATGCTTGCACTAAGACTTAGGTGGCTATGAGATGCTCAAACAAAATCCTAAAAGAATTGGGAAGAGCTAGACCAAAAACCACCTTTTAAAAGTTTAAAACACTGAAATTGGGGGTTTTTCATGGCTAAAAAATCCCCTGGCTGCGGCCAAGAAATGATCAGAAACTTTTGGGCCATGGCCAAAAAAATTCCTGTTTCTTAGCTGAACATCTAAAAATTATAACTAAATATACAAAAATTGAAATGGAGTAATTCTAAATCCTACTTAAAGATTTTTAAATCCTCTATATAGGAAAAATATAACCACTAACATCTACCACCACAAAAATATAGACTTTAACAAATTTTCATACTGTTCCAGAATAACTTCCGGTTTCAACCTCAAAATTTGGAAATACATAACTTCTAGGACACAAATCAAAATGACATCCATTTTATGTCATTTTAAAACTTGTCATGTGCACTATTACACTGAAAAGTTTCAGAATTTTTAGACACCATTTACTCATTCAAAACTACCATGCAAACTAGCTGCCCTGCATAGAGTTTTTATTGACAAAACTTCCATTTTTTCAACCTAAGTTTCCAATGATTCAAAATTCACAACTAAGACTACTTCCACACAGTTTTTTTGTAGAATCCAATGGAAACATCAAAACAACCAAATTCCTACAACTTTCACATGTTCTGTTTTGGGCAACAATTCTACATAAAACTAACAATTGCCAAACTTCACATTCAAGTCTCAAATCAAGTTCATTTATCCAAATCACAACATAAGACACCATTACAATCATTAAAACATCACAAACTCTCTAAACCCCAATATTCACAAAAATTAGGGAAAAAATCCACAAGCCAAAGCTCTCAACCAATGATCACAATATATATATATATATATATCAAAAGATAGCCTTTTCTCACCTCTACTACTTCCTCTAGTTAGTTCTTTGATTCTTCAACCTCTAGTTTTTCTTGATCATACAAAACACCTCCTCTTGAAAATCTAAAACTATACAAATAAAGCTCTCATCAAGAGGAACAAGGTTAAAGAAAAGGTTTTGAGCAATAAGAGTCATCTACATAGTCAAATTTCAAGAAGAAGAGCTTATTTTACCTTGGTTCTGCTTTCTCTTTCCTCTTCTTGCCTTGGACGACTTTAAGCTTGGTGAGAGAGTGAGAAATGTTTTAATGATGAGATTTTTCAGCCCTCCATGCCCCTTAACCGACTTGAGATGAGAGAGTGAGGGTTTAGAGATTAACTTTTGACTTTTCAACTCTCTCTTGCAAAACTCATGTGGTGCCATGTGTCATGATCCCATGACCCCTCCAAAAAGCATGTAACCATGTAGTTACTCTAACTAATTCCATTAACTATTAAGTCACACCTCTTACTCGTTTAGTTGATGGTGAATTTCCTCTTTGGAAGCTGACTAATTGGCGGATAAATTTCTTTCTTCCCGTTTGGCCCTTGACTATGGCAATTTTAGCTAGATTGCCACTTCGGGTATTATTTAGTTTCTTGTTCTCCTTCCATGTGCCCTCCCCTTCACTTTTAATTCAACTCAAGCTTTGCCACCATGATTGAGCTTAAATATTGGGTTTGGGTACTTTTCGCTGCTGATTCAGGTTATAACTCGCAACTTATTCCCTGAAAGTATTTTTCAAATGTTTATTACATCTACTTTTAGAGTCATAAGCCTTTACACACATTTTGGGGCATTACTTCTATCGATCCAATTGTGTTCTGCAATAAATAAGTTATTACTCATTCATGTATTATTCTCAACTCATTGTGTTGGTTATCTTTGCTTAAAACTGCAAAATTACCAAAATGCCTCTGGGGACTCGGCCTAAGCTCCTTGTACTCTATCTAACTGTAGCTTACCGAAAATTATAACCTGGGATAATCCTGCATAATTTCATGTGTAGAATCCATTTTTGACCTTAGATTTGTCAAAATCATGATGAAATTACAGAATTACTCTTGGCAGCCACAAAGTTAGGGTTTTAGGGGTAAAATTGTTATTTTGACACCTTAAAGCCTTCATACTTTATATTATATATGTTCCCTACACCATTTTCCATTCTAAACCCAATGGAATAATCAAAAAAACAAAATACAGTCCAAACAAAGATCAAAACAAGTCTGCACGAAAATCATGAGAAATTGGGAAAAATGGAGGTTTATGATTTCATTCCATAAAACAGCTTCTTTGAACCTCTAATCACTTGTTTAATCACTATAACACTTAATAAACATGATTAATGGAAAATTGGGTAGCACCTCCCATTTTAGGGTTTGAGCTTCCCAAAATCACAAGGTCATGAAATCCAAGTCAATAACTAACCAAACCACTGACAACAAATATAAATCAACATGTTAGGAAAGGTTTCATGATTTATCTGTGATTCCTCCTCTTTCACTTTCTAAAACGCCACCTCTCTCTCCTTGCTCTTGATTTTACCTTGCTACATGAGTTATTCAAGATGGCATAAAGATTAGAGAGAGATTCTGATGAATTTGGAGACAAAATTACATGAAGTTGTGGGAAATTGTGCCATAAAGGTCAATCATTATACTTTGAATATTATTATTTTAATGAAATTTCTCCATTTTGTTATCATATTATTTGCATGTTAACTGTGATAATTGTATCCTTGGATAATTCATGAAGAATGTCCTAAAATGTCCCTGATTGGTCATTTATGCGGGAGCACAGATGAAACAAGACCAGTTTGACTTTGATAAGATATGGAGATACGAATCAAAGTCTTAGGCACTTGTAAGAGTACAAGGTGCTGGACCGACCCACTATGAGAAAGCTACATAGATCAAGTAATAAGCTTTTCTCATGTATGACCACATCATAATGCCCTTAAACCTGAGGTCATCATGGATCCCTATATGAGAGTTGCTAAGCTTTGAACTAGTCAAAAGTCACTTTTGACCGGGTGATGATAAAGGCTACGATCAGGCTTGGTGGTTTTTCATGCAGAGGAATATGAATGATCAAGATGGAATTTGTCCCTCACATTAGTATAGAGATATTACTGGGCCCCTTGAAGAGTGAGTCTGAGAAATGTATGGCCATACTACAATGGAAAGGAGTTTCCATTTCTATTGTCAAGCTACTCAGGAATCGAGAAAGTAATGGTCAGTAACAACAGGATGACATTATCTATGCCTTATCCTTGATCAATGTATCGTGTGACAAAAGGGACGTGACATGGTTGTATGACAGGTTGCATCGTGATAACGATCTTCATATGAATTGGGTAGTCGTAATGTCTTGCTAGAGGCCGCTTGCGACTTTTGGGTTAGTATTGTTATTGGCCTACTGCCAACTTCATATGGGCCTACAGGGTCGCACACAAGAATGGCCCAACACGAGATAATGTTTAATTTAGGTTGGACGAATTTTATATTTATATATATATAATATAAAATTTGTTAATAATATTATATAGATATATATTTTTGAAATATATATCTTATATATATGTATATATATTATATGATATTATTATATTGTGTTAGTTTTAAATTTAATTTATTAAGATATATTAAATTTAATAACTAACATGATAGAGATATAGTATCTTAGATTTAATTTTTGAAGATAAATTAAATCTTATGGCTCTTTATTTGGATTAAATAAATAGGTTAAAATTAAAAATGTTGGAGAGATTTAATTTAAACTGAATTTATTTAATTAACTCATCAAGATAATTAATTGTTGATCAATTTTGAAATTAATGATGATTAATTTTGAAATTTAAATATAGCCCTCATAGGTTATAAACTTGATAGAGCATATATACTCATACGCACATGAGAATTCAAAGCCATAACGGAAACCCTAGGAGACATTGGAGGTGCTAGCATGCAATCTCTGTTGGAGAGCATTCGTGTAGATATCGGTAGAGGGAGCGGACCTGAGGTGTTGGCTCCTAGAGATCGTAAAAACCCTAAGTTGAAAAGGTACCAATCTTTCTAACTCGATTTAAACACCGTTGATAGATCCTTGATTAGGATCGGTAAAATTTTAAAATTCTTCCGCTGTGCCTGTCGATCCTAACGGAATTTTGCACCCAAACTCACCTAGATGGCTTCTTGAATGACTTGAGCTCTCGCTTGGCTCTTGTTTTCTCCAAGGTCTCTCTCTCTCTTCTTTCTTGTATTTGGACGTCATATGAGGCCTTTTGGAAGACGATATGATCACTTAAAAATATCATCATCCACCTCCTTAAAGTATTATATTTAATTGTAATTAACACATGTTTCTTACTTTTTGATTTTTCCCTTCATCATTTGCTTGGTCACAAATACTCCCTCCTTGCTCTCTTCTAATTCACGTAAATAGGGCCTTGGAGAAGCCAAATGAACTTCTCAAATTATCTTCATACATCTCCTTGAAATTAATACTAAATTGCTAATCAAACACATGTCTTGCTTTTTGACTTTTCAACCACATTTACTTCGCCAAAAATGCTCCTCTTTGATTAAATGTGAGCCAAGTATTAATTTCCTTCTTATTTCCCTCTTTAATCAAAAATTGCATCATGAAAAGGGGAAATAAATAGCTTCTTGATTTATCACAATTTACCTCCTCAAATATTACAACATTTGCCTATAATTGTTGACTTTTCAAACTTCATTTTGCTTGGTCTAAAATGCTCTAGCTTTTAGCATATCTATCACCAAGTATTTATTTCCCATTTTGCATCTCTTTTGGACCTCCCACATCATGAGAAAGGGAAAATATGGGCTTTGGATTTTTATATAGCCAAATGACTATTTTGCCTATACAGTTTTGCCATTACCTTCTTAATTTCACACCTATACTCAATCTGCCAGAATTTTCACCAAACTTGGCAAATTCATATCTTTATTTGTAGATGTTCAATTGTAGTGGTTACAAAGGTTATGTGACCCTTATTAAGTCTATTTTTAAGGAAAACAATTCCCTTTAGCCAACTGGATGCACATCATTCCAGAATTGCCATTTATTGGACATTGCCATATAAACTTGCCTGTTTCACTTGGCTAACTTTAAAAATGCATAACTCTTTGTGTACATCTCCAAATGACTTATATGACCTATCAAATTAAAGCTTGATAAGTATACTTTTATTTTGGAAAATTTCACATTTATTGGATATAATTTGGTTATCCAAAATCATGACACGACCAGGCTGCCACATAGGAAAAACATATTGGCAACAAATCCAAATTTTACAAGTTGTGTTCCAAACATAATCATGTTGTGTGTGAACACTAATTTCTTTGTTTTGTCATTTTATGTGCTTCATAATTCGCCATTTTATTCCCTTTAGTATAAGGAATTTTGGGTGAATAAAATTTGAGATGTTATATAATGGGCAAGATTAAGCGAAAGAGTCTCAGAATCACTACCATTCAAAATTTATCAAACACTCTACCATAAATTTACTATAAATAGTTTTTCTGTGTGCTATGATAATTATGCTCTCATTGGTTTGTGGGTATAATTCACGGCGGGAGTTTGCTATAAGGTGTAGTTGAAAGTTTCTGGAGCAGGTGTCCATCATCATCAAAAATGAATGAAGGGTATACTTAAGCTAGCCAGGTTTTTAGTCATAACGGTCAAAGTCCTATGAAACGCCGTAATTCTATGGTGCCGTTGGCAGATGTGACAAATCTTGCAATTAATTTGGACTCAAGGTTTCAATCAATAGGTGATAGAGGTGTTATATTTTTATTGATTATACAGTAATCATAATCATCATCAATATTATTATTATTATTATTGACATTATTATATATTAGTTATGAGTAATAGATATGTGGACAAGTGTGAGGGGAAGTAATATTTTTGGGAAAATGCTATGTTCATAATGTTTGTTGAAGGGTTTTTTTGTATAAATGAGAGATGCCATCTTCATAATTATAACATACATTGGTGGAAAAATCACTCTTTAGATAGGGTAAAAATGACTTTTTAGGCCGGTTATAGATGAGATCTTGATACCATTAGTACTTTTTAGATCGGTTACTGGAAGGCCAGGTCTAAAAAGTATAGAATTTTTAGACTCGTTGTTTTGAAAACCGGTCTAAAATTTTTTTAGACCTCATGTTGGAATAACTAGTATTAAAAGTTACACTTTTAAGATCGGTTATTCTAAAAACTGGTCTAAAAAGTCTTTTTTAGATCTCATATTTTACAAAACTGGTCTTAAAAGTCAGACTTTTTACACTGATCTACCCCACAATTGGTCAAAAAAGTGACATTTTTAAAAAATAAATAAATAGGGCTTCTTTTGGATTGGAAGGATTTTAAAATCACCCCAGTCCAAAAAAAAGTGCCTGATCTTTTTACTATCAAGTAATTTTAAGTAATTATGACAACCATAAGTAAATGATGAAAAACAACTCATAAGATAAAAACTTGACAATAACTATTAAAAAATATCTCAATCTTGCAATTAAAGTAGGAACCGATTTAATCAAACAACTATTCATTATTCAAAGCTTCATGAACTACATATATGAACTAACATGAACCAAAATAAATGTAAATGTAAATGAAATAAATGACATCATGTATCTTAACAGCAACTACACATTTCTGAAAATTGGCAGAACGTGTGAAAGAACACATTTCCAAGAACTAGAGAAAGAACACCTTTCCAAGGGAGAATGAACTCATTACTATTGCCTGCGTGCAAGCTAAAACTAAAAGGGAGATAATTCATTTTTTTTTGGGTAACATAAAGGAGATAATATTTAAACATAGTACAAAATATTCAGATCTAATATCTGTAATGAAATATTAGGAAAAAAACAAGAGATAAAGATAAATAACTGGATTTCATTGATTAATATCCAAAGATATTTGAGAGCTCAATCTAATAATATTTTTTCCCTATTTGTCTACTCTATCCCTTTAGCCATGTCTTTTAGTTCTATATTATAATAAAGAATATCTAAAAATAATTTTAATAAGATAAAAGATGAGAAAATAACTCACTAAGTCAGGTAAATGTGAACCTATTGCAAAACGTTGACTCCTTGATGCTAGTAGGCAACCGGAATTGAGTTCTTGCAGAAGAAGCATAGGAACTAGTCAAGGATACCAATTCATGTAAAGAGGAGAATTTGATAGATTGGTGATGTGTTAATGTGAAAAAAGAGATAGAAATAAGAATGTTTCATTATGACACTTGAGGGGGGCATCAATTTATAATAGAGAAATGGCTAGCTCAATGTAAACTTGTATCATATTTGAGCTGGATTGATAGGTTTAATTATCTTGTTTATCATTTATTTAGGTTTACGCACTCTTATAATAGACAATTATAAAGAATAAACAAGTCATTGTCATATTCAGTTGCTGTAAAAAGATTGACGCACTAGTAGAAAAATGACTTTTTAGACTGGTTCTGTATTAGGTCTTGATACAGCAGGTCTAAAAAGTCTGTTATTTTTTAGACCGATTGTTATAACCAGTCTTAAAAGTCACACTTTTAAGACCGGTTGTGCCCACAACCGGTCTTAAAACTTCACATTTAAGACCAGTTGTGGGAACAACCGATCTTAAAGGGCAGACATTTAAGACCGGTTATGGGAACAACCGGTCTTAAAGGTCAGACATTTAAGACTGGTTGTTCCCACAATCGGTCTTAAATGTGGATTTTTAAGACCGGTTGTGGGCACAACTGGTCTTAAAGGTTAGACCTTTAAGACCGGTTGTTCCCACAATTGGTCTTAAAGTACTTGAAGGTGTAAGTGACAAATTTGTGACATTTGATAATAATTAATTACATACAGAAGAGAATTGTATACTTGAATAGTGTCCCAAATATGCTGCTTCACCTTTGCATCGACATTTCTCCACTCCTCTATCAAGATGCTCGGCTTGTTACGTGCAAGGAGGCTGACGAAACTCCTATATCGTTATGTATTAGGCCCGATTAGTTTCAAATATCTATAAAACTCAATCGGTATCTTTTATCCTGCACTCCAACTGAGGGAAACATCTATCAACCGTGTGCCACGTCTACCCTCCGTATAGACTGGCTATTGCGTTCACTATGACCCTGGCTCGGAGCATTCTTAGGCTCGCCCTGGCTAACACTAGCTGGCTGACTCTACTGAGTACTAGGTGGTTGACTCTCCTAGCACTAGGTGGCTGACTCAGATGTCTAGGAGGTGGCTGATCCTCTGCACTAGGACGCTGGGGATTCGTCATTTGCCTGTAAAGACAATAAAGAAAGATAAATCCTAAGCTATGACATGTGAAGACTATATCGATAAAATAACTAAACATATTCTTCAGATATAAATCATAATCATAATTACTTTAGTTAGTTAAGGTCAAAGTAGTATCATAAAGAGATATCCTCCCATATTCCCTCGTGATGATCATTTCTTGTGCCGTGCGCATTATCTGCTTCATCTTCTTCGTTCAGTTTTGGTAGACCCCTGGAAAAAGAAGGAGTCTCAAGAAGATCATAATTTGAGTGACTTTTCTCGTCAATATCTATAGAACACTTGTTACGCCTGATCTGCTATAATGAAAGGTTCATCTCTAAAACTTCTACTATACAGATCTACTAATGTAAATCCTAACCTATCGATCTTCACACCATTATTGACATCAACCCACTTGCATTTGAAAATGGGAAATCTCATTTTAACATAGTCAACCACCCAAATCTCTTCAATCACCCCATAATAAGGTATGGCAGCCAATGTAGGGTTCTTATCTTTCGAACTAGAGAAGTGCATAGATTTAGCCACTAATACAACACCACTGTTCTGGACGGTGCTCTTATCATCTAGGGACTTCGTGTAAAAGGTATAACCATTGATCACAAATGAAGTCCAACTTATGACATCAACTTCAGGACCACGTGCTAACCAATTTATTGTATCAGAAACACATTCTTCTCCGTCAACCTTTTGTTTGAACCAATGTATGAAAGTTTTGTTATGCTCCCTGATTAACCTTTGTTCAGTCATTCGACTCTTTTGTTTCCGTACAATTTCTTTATGGGCATTCATGTAATATTGAACTTCATCAATATTGTTCAAGATGTACAAGTGGACTTGTTGCAATTCATCAGCATCTATGCTCTTTACTGTTGCCTCGCGTCTACCCCCTTCTTGATCATGACGTTTAGGAAGGCCAATATGTCGTACATTTGACAAATAATGTTGACAAAATTCCATAGCTTCTTCAGAAACATATTTTTTGAACAATAGATGCTTCAGGCCGATTGGGGTTCTTCACAAACCCTTTTAGTATTTTCATAGTTCTTTTGATTGGGTACATCCACCGGAAATAAATAGGGCCACACAACTTTATCTCCCTCACTAGATGAACAATCAAGTGTACAATGATATCAAAAAAGGAAGGAAGAAAAAGCTTCTCAAGCTGGCATAAGATCATATATCCTTCATTTTCCAATTCCTCCAATCTTTCCGTGTCAATGACTTTACAACAAATGGCATTGAAGAAGAAATAAAGTCTAGTCAATATGTGTTGAAGATCATATTTGGCAATGTCTCGAATAGCTACTGGGAGTAGTTGTTGCATTAAGACATGACAATCATGAGACTTTAGCCCTATTAACTTCAAGTCTTTCATCGATACAAGCTTTTTAAAATTTGAATAATACCCTGAGGGAACTTTAGCACCATGTAAACACTCACAAAAGCTTCTTTTCTCAACCTTAGACAAAGTATGAGCAGCTGGAGGACAAAAAGTTCTATTACCGTATGGCCTTGGATGTAAATCTTCTCGTATTCCCATTTCTTGCAAGTCTAATCTTGCCTTCACGCCATCCTTAGAACTTCCTTGTATGTTGAGCAGTGTCCCAACAATACTATCACATACATTCTTCTCCACATGCATGAAATCAATACAGTGTCTGACGTCAAGATTTCGCCAATATGGAAGATCGAAGAAGACAGACCTTTTTTTCCATATATATTTTTCATTTCTACTCTTTGATAACTTACCAAACATAGTATTGATATTTTTCACCTTTTCATAAATTTTCTCCCCAGTCAATGCCTCTAGAGCATCTTCAAACTCTTGGCCACCGAAAAAAGGTTTTTTTAATCTACGATAAGGGTGGCTTCGTCTTAGAAATCACCTATAGCCAAGGTAAACTGTCTTTCTTCCATGTTGAAGTTGATGGTAGCATGTGCCTTCTTCGCATATCGGACAAGCTTTGTGGCCTTTAACGCTATATCCTGATAAGTTCCCATATGCAGGGAAGTCATTTATAGTACAAAAGATCATTGCTCGCATATTAAAAGTCTCCTTCTTGTTCGCATCAAAAACATCGACACCTTTATCCCACAACTCTTTCAAGTCTTCGATCAAGGGTTCAAGGTAAACATCTATGTCATTTCCAGGTTACTTTGGTCCTGAAATCAATATAAACAACATAATGTACTTTCGTTTCATACATAACAAAGGAGATAAGTTATAAATTACCAACAGAACAGGCCATGAACTATGTATACTGCTTAGGCTACCATAAGGATTCATACCATATGTACTAAGCCCAAGCCTGAGATTCCTAGGTTCTTCACGGAAGCTAGGAAATAATTGATTGATTTTCTGCCATTGAGAAGAATCAGCTGGATGTCGAATCTTTCAATCAGAAATCCGCTCATCTGCATGACATCTCAAATTTTTGGCATCAATTTCATTAGCAAACAGGCGCTTGAACCTTGGAATGATTGGAAGATACCACAACACTTTTGCAGGGCCCTTATTTGATTTATACCTCGGAGTTTCACATATCGGACATTGCTCCTTCTCTTTATGATCTTTTCTATACAATATGCAATCATTAGGGCAAGCATGGATCTTTTTATACTTCATCCCTAGTGGACACAGTATTTTCTTAGCATCATAGTATCGACAAGACAACACATTATCATCAGGAAGCATATCTTTAAAGGCCTCAAGCATTTCTGAAAAACTCTTGTCGCTCTATCTATGCCGTGCTTTCAAGCTTACCAATTTCAATATAGGATTCAGCAATTGGTATTTTTTACACCCTGGGTATAGCGGCTTCTGAGCATCACTGCAGATATTACCATATACATGTGATTGTTCAAAAGCCTCTTCTCCTACATCACGAATAATATCCTCTATCTAATCATCCATATCCGTGTCATTATCATTACAAGTCACTTCCCCCTGTTGAGATACACTTGGCATTTCTAATTGTTCACTATGCCATACCCAGACTACATACGTCTTACAAAACCCTTCACAAATTAAATGTGTATATATATCTGCATCACTTAATCGCTTCTCATTCAAACATTTTACACAAGGGCAATAAAACATCCCACTATCATCATCGGCATTTCTTTTTGCAAAGTCTAAAAAACCCCTCACCCCAACATCATATTCAACACTCGTCCATTTAGCTTGTATCCAACTACGATCCATATATTCCAACACCTTTTTTTTGTTTTCTACTTTTTCCCCTAGAAAAGGTAGGAGTATGATGAGAATAATGGGTCATCGTTTTTCTTCAAGCATAAACAAGAGTGTTGACTTTTTTACTTATTTGAAATATAAGAAACATTTTGGCCACAAATTTATATGAATGGGGTTAAAGAATTTAGATCTCAACCCCATTCATGCATATTGAATGTGAATGGCCAAAAAACCAATAATGATTAATATAGCACCCGGATCATTACCTATATATATATGATATATTCCTATCCTTCCCAATTATTTATGTTCCTATATTTTATTCATCATAACAGAATGAAGAATTCATTACTCAAACAGAAATAATGAAAAGCCTAAGCCCTGCTCGTGATCTGCAACAAGCCTTTCATCAATCAATACACACACACACACACATATTTGCATATGTATACTTCCATCCATCAATAAATATATATATATATATATCATTGCGAAAAATCATTATACTATTAGGGAAATGTCGCAAGGGACAAGTGTAAATAGGAAAATGAAAGCTAAGCCCTTAACTTGCTTACCAGTTTTCTTAGAAACACTTTTTGAGCTTGTTTCTTCTTCTCTTTTGCCTTTAATTTGGTGAGACTAGGCCTGTATATAATCACTGTCCGACCGATTTGACCAACGGTCACTGAACCTGTTAATTGTTGACAGTGTGCTTGAGAGAAGATAATGAATTAAGCAGTAATTAGCATAATATAAAAAGCATATAGAGCAAAAACGCATATGAATGAATGAATAATAATTGAAAAAAGGAGGGAATATTAGATTAGATGAGATGGAGAAAGAGGATGGGGTTCGGGCGTCTTAGCTTTCTTTATAAATAATGTCAAATGGGAAGAAGAAGAATATAGTGATGCATATTATATTTCACTCTGTCCCCATTCCAGATTCTAAGGAATATTGCCATTTGCCACTTGCACTCTCATTCATTCTCTCTAATTCTATTCTCATGGAATATTTTTCAGTCAATTAAGCCACTTGTTCGATCACAACTTATCGTTTTTGACTTCTCTGCCTCTCGCGCCATTAATGCCTACCCCTATCAACTCACGTTCGTAAATCTAATTCATTATTGATCTTTCTAGTGTTGTCAATTACCAACTCCACCCCCCTTTTCTCTGTGTAAGCAAGCATTAATTAATTTGACTATATTTCGGAGAATATATATATATATATATTGGGATGGAACTAGTGATATAAGTATATTTGAAGGATGGATTATGGTGAATGTCCTTATCCTCCCTTATCTAAAAGAATGATAATCTATCAAAGGCCATATTCTTTGACGCGTATCTTTATTATATAACACACACACACACATAGCTTTCCCTCTCATTCCATGTATATCTTCTTCTATCCACTTTATCAACCGCCCCTTTCTCCTCTATCCCCATTTATATATTACTACTCCTATTAACTAACTGCTTCTCTCATCCATTATGCCACCAAATCTCACCATTATTATTAACCCATCACACTCATCGTATCATCCCATCATAATCTCTTTAATTTGCCTTCATTATAAAAGTAATAAATTTTGTCTTACACTCCAAAAGTATTTATTTATTAACATGCATGTTGCCCTTGAGATAAATTATATTGTTCTTTCATATCATTAACTCAAAATAATGTATAACATTATAAGTCATTGGCTAACTTAATTATTATCAAGTTGCAGAACTCAAACTCAAATGGAAGATGGAAAGCATCAGCAAAGGATTTATCAAGTTGAGATTGAGACTTCTGATTCTAAATCCCATATTGGAGAAAATAATGAAATACATTTTTTTCAAGTTATCTATGCAATTGAATTTTCTCATGTCTGGCTGAGTTGTGGACACACAATTTCAAGTACGTTCAACACAACGCAATACACGTTCAGGTATTGGTGAGTTTGTACGAACTTGCTTCCTCGTCAATGAAATAATTGATTTGAAGATGTCAACAGCTAAATTAAATTAATTTTATATCATAATAAGATGGGCCAACTTCTACCTTGATGACATTTGAAAGCATAACAAATCAAATATAGCTGAATTAACCTCTTGAGTTAGACAATTCAAGATAGACGAAAAAAGAAAGTCCAACACAAGCAAACTAGATATGAACTTAAAGCTTAGCTTACAGACAATCACAAACCTCACATACATGACAGCTTATACCGAATATAAATGTCTTTAATTTCTCCTTTCAAACATTTAATCAAACACCTAATGTGCATTCACATTCAACAATAGAACAGAGGAGGAACATAATGGTGTTTTCTCAGAACAGAGGAGGAATATACCTCAAAAAAGAAATTGAAGATGAAGAAGTCCCAGAAATGCAGTGAATAAGTAGGGACAACAGCACCCACGAGCAGCTGAAGCAATGTATGAGGTATGTTCCTCGACAGCACCCACGAGCACCCACAATAGTATAGCAGCCAAAGAGCGACGACGGACTAGATTCAGAATGGGATATGGTAAGCGACGGGGACTCGCGTTGAGGAGAGAAAAGATTGGGAACAAACTTGCTTGGGTGATTCAGAATGGAAGGGATCGATTTCAGATTGGAAGAGGCGGGAGTGTGAGCTGATGAGGCACGGCTTGAAAGTAAATTGGGAACATTTTTAAGACCGGTTAAGAGGATAACCGGTCTTAAAAGTGGACTTTTAAGACCAGTTGCCTAGCAACTGGTCTTAAAAGTCCACTTTTAAGACCCGTTGCTAGGCAACCGGTCTTAAAAACCTTTTTTTAGACCGGTTATCCTCTTAACCGGTCTAAAAAATATATATTTTAGATTGGTTCTCTTAGTAACCGGTCTAAAAAATAAAATCCCTAATTTTTTTAGACCAGTTAGAATAGAACCTGTCTAAATAATCTTTTTTAGACTGGTTATTATAATAACCGGTCTCCCAACTTGTTTATAATAACGAAAATGCCACCGCGCATTTCTTTTAGACCTGTATCTACTACAACCGGTCTAAATGGGCCGGTCTAAAACACCTTTTTTGTATTGGTGACGCTCCTTTGACTGATGACTAAATTTCAATTATAGGTGTAAATATGGTAAACCAGCTTGAAGAAATGACCTCTCAATATAGTAAAAGCAAAGACAAAAATGAACTAAGAATAAGACCACAATTAAAGATAATCTTGAAAATTGGGCTAAAGCCAGTTGCCTGCTCTAGAAGTATACCCCTAACTTCTGCTTCAATGACTCATGAATTAACCAACAGAAGATGGTCTCCTCAAATTTCTAGTTTATAGAAGATATGATCAAGATGACACATACTTGATATTCCAAGTAAGGAAGAATAACTAAAAGGAAACAATCAAATAGTGAAATATTCAGATTTGCAAAACCAAGAGATGTTGTATAAGCAAAAAGCACCTGACAAACTTGGTATTCTGTAATGATATCAATGAAGACTAGAATTTAAGTTCAAAATCATTGAATATAAAATAAATGTAACACAATAAGTTATATCTTTTCCTAAGAGTGGAAAAGAAAGAACAATTTAACCTCAAGCTGACAGTTAAAGTGCCACCAATCATAAAAATTTCTTTTCTTTGTGTAACTATTTTACACAGATAGATGTAAAAACCAATTGGGTACAAAGTGTATGCTGACAAATAAATCAACCTATTTAGAAGTTACCTGGGAAAGAGTAGGTGAGTCAGACTCCAAAGAGGAAATCTTTCTCTGGTTTTCCAAGATTTTAGAGCATATCTCACCCTTTGCCTTCCTCATTGTTTCAATATCATCTCTAACTTGTCTCATTTCAGATTTTTCTATGCATAAAATAAGAAGCTTAGATGATTTAGAGTATGAGATTCACCATCCAAACTTTAGAAGAAATTCAAATCTAAATTTAAACAGAATGGTTTTAGTTGTACAATAGAATTTCATGACCCTTTCAAATAGAGGGTGAATTATAGGAAAAAACACACATAACCAAAAGAGACAAAGAAATATAAATGTCTGGCTAGCAGCAATATTCACTCTTGAAACTTGTTCTTAGCATTTCACCAGCAAAGACTAAGTCTCAGTTGGTTAGACAACAACAGAATGAAGATAGCATGAGCCTAATCATCCAAGAATTTGATTATATTGGTTAGTTTTCACATAAGGACTGCGAATATGATCCAAAATTTTTCAACCACATAAGCTTGCGAGTAATTTTACAAACACTTTAGCAATGTCCACTTCTTCAATTATTTTGGTCAAGGCATGTGTTTAGACGTGAAATGGATTATATGGAGATTTCAGTAGGTCTTAGTAAGATATTCATGTGTTCTTCATTCTTTTGAATTTATTAAAACTAGAAAATATAAGATACTCATTGAATTGGGAAAGGACCTTTAACGGGGAAATGTATTGGTAGATGCTAATCTTGAGCAGAATCGAAGCATTTTGTCCATATTTTATGATTCCAAGAAAACTTACATGAAAAAAATCAAGGAAAAGTACAATTACAAAGAAGAAACAAGGAGAGAAGGAGACTGACTCGATGTCTTTCTCTAAAGTGCAAACATTCGTCAACTGCATTTCCTCCTCCTCAAAACTTTTCACTACGTGATCCTTAACATCTGTACAGAATTCAATGAATTCACTTTCAGATCACAAAACTAAATTGAAAAGCGATGATATAGTCCGAATCAGCACTATTCATTTGAAAGAGAATGGCCTTCATATACTACACGTAATCTTCCATAGAATAAAAACAAGAGACAAGAATCGAGTCAGAATTTCTTGTGATTTAACCGAGGTAAATTGAGAGTAGGATTTCTTGATTTAGGTTGAATTATTGTTTTCTTATCAATTTGTTAACTTCATGTTGAAAATATAATATCTAAGATAACATGATATCGATAGATGAAGAGAATATAAATTTAGAGTCTCCTGCCAACAAGCATGATATGGTAGATATCATAATGTCTGAAGATGGTAAGATAGGTTCTTATTTTATAGTATTAAATGAAGTAAATTATGTAAATGTTTTATATGTAAGGAATTATTTAGTATATCCAGGTTCATATATGAAGTTGTTTGGTTGATTCATACTCATATAATTTTTGATTTTTTTATTTATTTTATGATATGTGATCATGTAAGTGAACTACTAAAGTAATGTTGTGGTGTTGTTGATTGGATAGCTGATATTCATAACCAACAAGATAGTAGAGGTATAGAATAAGTTCTTGTACAATGAGTGTTATATTTTAGTTGAATTTTTTCTAAATATATTTCCCAATGGTCTAGCAAAATTTTGTAATATTGTAGGCGAGTTCAATATAAGTAGTTCTGATCGCACTTCATATTGCGGAAGAAAAAGGTAAGAAGGGTAAAACTATATAATTGAGTAGATCTAATATTGATATATAATATATTTATACATGTCACTTATATATGCAGATGATGAGCTATCTGAAACATGGGATGAAAATGAAGATACAAATCACAGACTTGAGCTGCACAACAGTAGGGGTTATTGTATGTTTTTGTTGTGACATATTTCTAAATCACAATTTGTCATTTATATCGTCAGTATATTATATCTACATAATTTCTCTCTATATGTTGTATAATTGATATTAATTGGTTATTGTGATTGTTAAATTTAGAATAGAGTAGTTTTACTGAAGCTTTTTTGTCTATTTACTTCAGAGTATATCGATGATGGAGATCCTGATCGGAGTGCTCATACTGTAAAGAAAAAATGTGGGCTAATAAAAGAATTGTTAGAGGTGTAGCACAGGAGAATGCATTCTTTTCACTCTTTTGTGGTAAAGGAAGGATTGAGTTGCCATTAATAAAGAATCCTCCCAGCATTCTATATGATCTATTTTTTTTCTAAAGGATCAAAGGAGAGCAAGAATTTTAGATTCAACATTAGGGCATTCAATTGTATGTTGTAACCCCTATTCTTGAAAGCCGTGAATATGGTTTGAAAATGTGTCATAAAATAAACGGGAGACGAGAGAATAATTTTCAACTCATTAGAGATCCCGACTTCAAGATAGGATTCGGTCCTATGATAAAGTGGGTTTTCAAAAACTTTTCAAAATCTATTTAATAAGGTCTTACTTCCACTTTTTGAATCTATTTAGTCTGTTCGGTTTTGTTCCATTCATTAATAGCATAGTACTTAACAAAATGTCTTGACGAACTTCTAGGTTATATTCATTTACTATTAGGGTTTATATGGCATAGTTGCCCATCTTAGTTTCCATACCGGGGATTACATACAAATACACAAGTCTAAGATAAGTACATATACTTTTACTAGGTGTACAAGTGTTACAATACACTTCCATTTACATCTAGTACAACATATACATTCATCTAAAAGTTTGATAACCAATACAAAACCCTTATCTCCTAGCCATAAGCACTAGCTGTCCTTATTTACCCGCTTCTCCTTTAATCTGCTTGCCCTGGTTATAGGTTAGTTATTAGAAAGAGTGAGATTCATATGAATCTCAGTAGTAACATTTACATTTCACTCATATGATATATAATTTTACAAAGCATGTAAGCAATCATCACAAACAGTATTCATAACAACATTCACAATAGCATACACGGTAGCATTCACATTTGTGACATTCATCACAGTTCGTGACATTCACAACAATTCATGACATTCGTCACAGTTCATGACATTCACAACAATTTGTGACATTCATCACAATTTGTGACATTCATAACAATAGATAATATGCACATATATACAAAGTATTATACATGATATAAGAGAAAGAATCACTACTTTGTTCTTTCCACTCTTGCTTGGGCACAGGTTTCTTACTCTCAGGGCAGATGTCAAATCTTATAAATCAGAATGAAGGATGATGAGTTATTACCTATTTTAATTCATAAATCGCTCCAAAACACTTGGGGTTGGTTATCATTTGAGTCTCTTTGGTGGCTATAAGAAGCTCAAACAAATACTTAGAAGGATTGGGAAGAGTAAGACCAAAACCACCTTTCAAAAGTTCAAAGTGCTGAAATTGGGGGTTGTCTACAGCCAAGAAATGGTCAAAAACTTTTTGGCTATGGCCAATAACCTTTTGCAATGGCTAAAAATAGGTTAGAAGCTTTTAGGTCACAGTTAAGAACCTTTTTGCAGAGGCCAAGAAAATTCCTGTTTCTTGACTGCATTTCCAAAAATCATAACTAAATCTAAAAAAATCAAAATGGAGTGATTCTAAGTCCTACTTGAAGCTATTTAAGTCCGATATACAGGAAAAATATGAACCACTACCATATTCAACCTCAAAAATACAGAATTCCATGAACTTACATACTATTCTAGAATATACTCTAGTTTCAACCTCAAATTTTGGAAATACATAACTTCCAACACACATCTAAATGACACCTATTTTATGTCATTTTAAAGCTTGAAACATCTACTACTAGACTGGAATGTTTCAAAATTTTTAGACACCATTTACTTATTTAAAACTGCCCTGCAACCTAGTTGCCATGCATAGAGTTTTCTTTGACAACACTTAAATTCTTCAACATATGTGTCCAATGGTTAGAATTTTTAAGGGCTACTCCCCACATAATTTTTCACATAGAATCTAATGGAAATTCCCATTCTTTTCATAAGTTTTGTTTTGGGTAGAAGTTAACCACAAATTACCAAATTTCCAAACTTTCCATTTAAGCCTCAAGCTTATTCCATTTATACAAACCACAACACAAGACACCATTACTACCATCAATATATACGTCAAAGGGATGCTTTTGCTCACCTCTACTGCTTTCTCTAGTTTGTTCTTTGATTCTCCAACATCTAGTTTTTCTTGAGTACACAAAACACCTCCTTTTGAAAATCTAAAACCATACAAATGAAGCTTTCATCAAGAGGAAGAAGGTTAGGGAAGAGGTTTTTAGCATTAGAGGTCATCTACAGGGTCTAAATTCAAGTAGAAGAGCTCATTTTACCTTGATCCTTCTTTTTCTTTCCTCCTTGAGCTTGGATGACTTTGAGCTTAAGAGAAAGAGGGAGATATGGTGAAATGATCAAGTATTCAACTCCTCTTAGCCTTGTAGCCGACTTGAGAGGAGAGAGGGAAGGGAGTTTGAAATTAATTATTTGACTTTTCAACTTCCATTGCTTAGTCCATGTGATGCCAAGTGTCATGATCATATGGCTTCTCAAAAAGCATATAACCATATGATTACTCTAACTAATTCCATTAGCCATTTGGTCGCATCTCTTACTCTTTTAGTTAATAGTCAATTTATCCTTCGGTTGCTGACTAATTGGCCAATAAATTTCTTTCTTCCCATTTTGCCCCTGACTATGACAATTTTAACTAGATTGCCACTTGACACATTATTTGATCCTTTTATGTCTTGCCATGCGCCCTCCCCTTCTCGATTAGTCCTATATAGACTTTGTTACCATAATTTAACTTAATATCAGGTTTGGGTACTTTCTGCTACTAATTTGGATCATAATTCATGCTTTATTCCCTGAAAGTATTTCTCTAACAATCATTACAATCTCATTTGGAGTCATGAGCCCTTATACACATATTGGGGCATTACATATGTTCTCTTTCATGTCCATGGGTGGTAACATTAATCACTCATTGAACTCTAGACATGCACTGTATAGCTTTGTCTTATTTGGCCAAAACTACCATAATATTGGATCTCTTCTTCCTCTAGAGGGACGGCCTCCTATGTTTTCACAGTTGTTTATTTACGACACCAATAATGACATTTCTAATTGAATAGAAGCTGTCAGGTAATAAACTAATGTCTTTGGCATTTATGTTTTATGTAGAATTTAGTTGAATGCAAATGATGGTCATGATTTTGTGTTTATATTATTGCAACAAACATAACAAAGTCAATAACATTGACATATGTATTGTGTCCAAGTTACGGTCTATGTTAGATGATAGTAATGTTTTAGTCTTACAATATCATATGGCATCTACTATACTACAGCAATATAATCACTAGATGCTGAAATTTTTCCTATTCAATAAGAGGGATAGCAATGGTCGAGTTTATAATATGCCTATTTCTTCAGAAGTAGTTGCTTTAATTATGGGTGACATTGATATTGGTTTTAATGTAAGAGATATCGTGTTGAGGAGTCGAGTTGGTCTCAGCAATAGATAAATGAGTTGTATCCATTATATTCGTTGCTTTACTATCTATTTTTATTTCCATATAGTGAAGATGGATATAGAGATGATATATTGCATCGTGTAAATAGAAGCAAAAAGAAGCATCCTAGAGGTAAAGTAACTATGTGGGAATATTTAAGCTACAAATTAATATCAAGAGACTGTGAGATTTCTACACTACTTAATACTGAGAGACTTCTCCAACAATTTGTTGTTGACAGTTATACAATGATAGAATTTTAGAGGTCGCGTTATATTAGGACTCACTAAAAAGAACTATAAAACCTATCCCTATACCTCTTTATATTGCACTACAGAAGCATTACCAGCTTAGGGGATCCTTACTTAGGCCCCCAAACTTGGACTAACACTCTTTCTTATGGGGTCACTTATTCATTTGGTAAGCCGTATATACCATATTACTTAACTTTATTCGCGGGGTTAGTTTTCACTTAACCTATCAATTCTTCCATTCATTACTATTAAGTTCTCTCCACTTATTAATTCCTTTGTTTACTTAACTAATGGGTTTGTACTGTGTGTAACGCCTTATTCTCATAATCGATCGGATGAGCTTGTACACAATAAGTTCAAACCACATTCATAAAATTGTTTTAAATTTTCAATCTCAAGATAAGATTTAAACCTGTAGTTTAATGGGTTTTTCAGAATAATTTTCAAAATCTTGCGGAAGCATAATTCAGTGGTTTGCAACTTCATTACTACTCATCGACTCTTACTTTTATTTAATTCAATCACAGTGATTCGCTGCTCATTTATTTGGCCAGATCATTCCTCTGCTTATTCTTAGCTCATTCATTTGCATATATATAGGGTGTGTTTGCGGGGAGCGTTTGGGCCCCACAAAAGCTCAATTGGTGCCCAAATCTCAATTGGCAATTGGGAAAAAAAAAGAGTGTTTGGTGTCCCTAATTGCCAATTAAGCTTATAATGATTAAAATAGCTTATGTCATAAACTCAACATTGGAGCTTTTACTGATTTAGCTTTTGGGGAGGGTAGGAAAGATTAAAATATTTTTTTCAGTTGTGTCCTTTGTGCTATCAGACTGATTGCAATTTTACTTTTAATGTACTTTTTCGGATACAAAAATTAATTTCAACTATTTTTTGGTGCTTTTAACCCTTAAAATATTTTTTCAACTGTACCCAGTGTGTTATCAGACTGATTGCAATTTTATCATTAATATAATTTTTTAGTTCCAAAAATTATTTTAAACTATTTTTTGATGCTTTTAACCCTTTAAAATATTTTTCCATCCATTCTATCTTACTATTATCACAAAAGTCACTTGTACTTAAGTCAATTCAAACAAGTTTTACTTTTGTAAAAGTCATTTATACAATCGCTGCTCTAAACATAAATCACATTACACAATCGGGCTTTTACTAAAAATAAAATTATCAAAAGCTAAATTGATAAACTCCCTTTTTTCCTATTGCTGTTCCAAACACACACATAGACTGTAATACCCTGAATTTTGAGACTCGAGGCTAGAGAATAAGCCTAAAATAAGTGGATTGCTAAGCCCCGGTTTAGCAAGATCCCAAATGGTGATTAAGGGTTAATGACTCCAAAAGTGGATGTGATTAGTGGTAAATAACCCTTTTGGAGAATATAATGTGATTGAGATTTGAATGTGTTATGAGCAGGGCCGAAACCCTTTATTTAAGTTCAATTGTGGATTAACATCTAAATTGACTTAAAATAGAGGGGAGGGCGCATTATGAAAGAAAAGGAATGAGAAAATGAGTTTGGTGGTGATTTAGTGTGAATTACCATAATCATGGGCAAAATGGTAAAGTTACCGACCAATTGATCGGTTATCGAAGAGAAAGCTCCTTGGTAACTCAAAGATCAATGGTTGAGATTGATTGTGTAGAGATTAAGAGGGTGGAATCCCATGTGTTTGTGTCCATGTGAGCTAATGATGATGAAGCAAGATCTTGACAAGTATCAAGACATGAGCCATGGATTTTGGGTCAACAATTCAAACTCACATCTCTCTCTTCTCTTTGTGAAAGTCGGCCAACTTGGGGAGGGAATTAAAGATCTAATTTCCCTTCATTATTTTCACCATCTCATCCTCTCTCCTCCAAGCTCCAATGGCCATCCAATAAGGAAGGAAGAAAGAGAAAGTTATAGGTGAGGTTTGAGCCTTGTTATTGTCATCTTTAGCTCTAATCACCTTCTATAAAGTTGTTCATAGTGATGAGAGCTTCATCCCTATGATTTTAGATTCTTGATTGGAGGTGTTTGAGAGTTTGAGCAAAAGTGGAAAAATGGAGAATCAAGAAATTGGTTTGGGAAAGAGGAAGAAGTGAGTATTTGATGACTTTTGACCTAACTATTTGGTTATTGGTTGAGTGTTGTGAATTGTGAATTTTGCCCTGATTTTGTGGTATTTTCGTGTGGAATGTAAATGGTGGAATTGGATGTTGTTTTATGTTCAGAATGGTGTCATTTTGTAGTATTTAATCATTGGAATTGATTTGAATTGGATTGGACACATTGGTTGTAAAACTGGAAATGCTGTCCAGTGTGAATTCTGTCTAGGCAGTCTTCTCGTGTAGACGTTATGACTGGGCAAATAATGTCAAAAAATTATGAAACTTTTTAGTGTTAAAGTTCACATCCCAATATTCAAAATAGATATAATTTGTGCCATTTGTTTTGTGGTCTGGGAATTATAACTGCCTAAAATTTGATGTCGGAACTAGACTTCATTCTGGAGTAGTGTGGGATATTTGCATAATTCTGTATTTCTGTGGTTATTGAAAGCCTTGATCCATATTTTTCCTATGACTAGGACTTAAATAGATTTCATTTGGCTTTCGGATCACCTCATTTTGATTTTTCTGGAATTAATTATGAATTTTTGAAGTTGCCTTGCTGCAACGTAAAAGTTTCTGTGTGCGTTTTGGCCGCCGCCAACCCCCCACTTTTTAGTATTTTATGATTTTGAAAGGTGATTTCCAACCTAGTACGTCCCAATCCTTTAGGCTTTCATCGAGCTTATTATAGCCATATAAAGGTTGTGAATGACAACCAATTTTAAGTGATATGAAAGTAAGGATTTATATTAAAGATTAACCCTATATCCTTGATTTGGTTTATAGGGTTCAGTATTCTTCCTGATCGCGAGTAGCCGATGCTGGAGCTTATGTAGAAAGAATAAGGGTAGAAAACTTACCTCTTTTGCATGTATTTGATAATTGTGTTGGTGTATTGATAGATGTATTGCTTTGCTTGATTATGTAAAAAATATATGAATTATTGTAGCTCTGTTTCTATGTATGCTATGGCCATGAGTATGTTGTTGAAACATTGTGCACGTAGATATGTCATTGTGTGAGCATGTGTTATGTATTGCAAGCATATCATGCATTAAACACTTATCTTACATGCATACTGGTATTTGTTTCCTACTGAGATTCTCTAGAATCTCACCCTCCCCACCAACATTTTAGACAGGGTAGGTGGATCGAGGATGGAGCATGCAACCAAGGGCGACAAGGACTCTTTCGGGTTGTCAATTTAGTAGTTGGTTATCATTATGGTTGGGATTATGTATATTTGGATATGTACATGTTTCATATGTATATTTGGTTATTTGGGATGAATATTTGGATATGTATTTGAGATGACTTTGTGTAATCCCCGTTTGAGAAATTGTAAGGGGTGAATGTGCCCTATGAATCCTATGTAAAGGTATGAACCCGGGAGTTGCCGGGATGATATTGTTATGCACTTTGATATTTGTATAAATGTGATATTTCGTGTGACGTAATTGTATTTGAAACGTGAATATAAGACCAGGTGTATTAGATATTTGAAACGTATTTATGAAAATCCCGTTGGGTAGATAGGATTGTAAATGAGTTTTGATTATTATTGGTCTCTATTTCATTTTAATCTTGTATTTTGGATATAATTACTGAGGGGGTTACATAGACAATGTAGCCATAGGGCTACCAAAGTGTCTAAACCTATTACAAGTATTATAGACATATCCCCGTCTTCGTTCCCCCACTGCATTAGTCTCATACAAAATTCTTCTTTGTTCCCAGCACACCTCCTGTGTTCACCTGTCTAAATAGTTGGTAGGGGAGAGTGAGATTCGAGGGAATCTCAGTAGAAAATAGTTACCATAATGCATGAATGATAGATCCTATATGCATGACATGTTAGCTTTAACTAGATGCATGTCCCATAATGACATTTCTGCATGATCAATGTTTCATGCAACATAACTATGGCTACAATATAAACAAAAACATTCATTATTCAAATATGCTCTATACAATCAAGTAAAGCAATCATATACATCACTGTATAAGCAGAAATATCAACTACATGCAAATAAGGTAAGTTTCCTACTTTTCGCTTTAAGTCCTCCTCTTATACCATTTCTCTAACCATTGATATTATTAGAGCCATGAAAAGTGAATGCCCAATGGGCTACATTAGCCTTTAGGACATGTATTTAAGATTTGGCCTCATACTTGATCCAATTTACCTAAAATGCCATAAATTTATGGGTCACTTTAATCTGCCAAATTTTTGACCCAAATTTAAAAAATCATAACTGAGTCTAGAAAAATCCAAATTAGGTAGTTCTAATTTTTGTGTAAAGCTTTCTTAGTCCTCTTTCAAATAAAAATATTACAGAGCTCCAATTATAGCCACATATTTCCTAGAAATTCACCAAATCTCCTTTTTTCCAGATTACATTCTAGAAATAGTTTGAAATATCATATCTTTTAATCTACTAGTCCAAAAATTATGATCTACCCATCAAATTAAAGCTCTACATGTCTACTTTAAGCTTGTCAAATTTCATAATATTTGGACTAGGTGTAATATCCCAATTTTTGATTATGGGTTAATCATGATTATTATGGATAATTATGAATTTAATTGGGATTATTATGTATTTTATGACAATATTAATTAATGTCATAATTAGTGGAAATTGGAAATATTAGTGCATATGTGTGGTATTTAAGATCAAGGGTGGTGATTCCTTGACCGTGGGTCAGGATCCAGTGTGCTTAGCTTGTGTGAGCTTATTGAGGGAATGAAGGAGATGCTGACATGTGGCATTGTGGTGGCCATTGGATGAGATCATATGAGGACAAGGGAACACTTTTTCTCTTTTCTCTCTCTCACTCCATCCCTCCATCTCTTTCTCTCTCTCGTACTCCCTCTCTCATTTCTTTCTTCTCTCTCTAGTCCACCATTGTTGAAGGCAAGGGAAAGAAGAAAGCTTGATCTTTGGGTAAGTAAATGATCTCCTTTGCTCAAACTCCATTCACAAATGTTGATCCTTGAGTAATGGGCTTCATTTTGGTGTGTGTAGTTTGGTCATTTGGTTGTGATTTGTGCCACACGAAAATTGATTGTTGGAGAATCAAGAACTCTCTTTGGAGAAGTTGCTAAGGTGAGTGAAACTAACCTATCTATCTAAGTTTCATACCATTCGAAGTAGTTAATAATTCTGGGAATTTTGGCTTGAATCCGAAAATTTGATGCCACTGTTCATTTGATATGTTTTTGGTATGAGAATGGTGTTTTGGAATGAGTATGTGATAGATAGATTGATTAGAAGTTGAAATGTGAAGTTTGGTTAAGATTGGTATCTTGTTGAATTTATTGCCCAAAACCCAAAGCATGATAATGGAATAGGATTTTGGTGATTTTGACATTACCATTGGATTCCTTGAGTGATTTGGTGTGGGAATGAGCTTGGTGATTGATTTTGGATTCATTTGAATCACTTGGGAAAAGTTGGAAAATCTGTTTTGGTTAAGCTCTGTTTTTCGATATCAGCTTACAGGAGCGTTTTGAGTGACCAAATGGTATTGGAAAATTATGAAACTTTCCAGTATTAAAGTTCACATCCCAAGCTTCAAAATGGACATATATTTTGTGTCATTTCGTTTAGTATTCTGTGAGTTATGGTTGTCCAAAGTTTGGGATTGAAACAGAACTCTGTTTTGGAGTAGTGGTTAGTTTTTGGTGATTCTGTATTTGTGTGGTGATTCCCAGTGAAGGAATGTATTTTTCCTTGAAATAGGACTCAAATACCTTTCATTTGGCTTTGGAATCACCTCGTTTCGATTTTTCTAGAATTAGTTATGGTTTTTTGAAGTGCAGCCCAGAGTCAAGAAATTTCTGGGCCGCGGCCCAAGAGTGGCGTGCCGCGGCCCAAACCTTTCTGGCCTCATTTGGGCCGCGGCCCATGAGTGGTGGGCCGCAGCCCATGACCTTCTGACCATGTTTGGGCCGCAGCCCAAGGAATGGTGGGCCGCGGCCCAACCCTGTGTTTTGGCACTTTGATTTTTCGAAAGGAGATCTTTAACCTATTGTTTCCCAACCTTTTAGGGCTTTTATTAGAGGCATTTGGGGCCTCTTAAGAGTCAATTATGATAACCAAAACTAAGTGTTTCAAGTTAATTAAGTCTTGGAATAGAATATAACCCTTTGTCCCTAATTATGAATATAGGATTTGACATTTGCCTTCCTCGGGAGAGACCGGCGCTAGGACACGCACGGAAGGATCAAGGTAGTGACTTTTCTCTCATATCCTGTATGATGTTTTGGCATGCATAACTTATCATTGAATTTGTGAAATGTGTTCCATGGTCCATTACGGCGTGAGCAGGTCAGCGTGAGCCATGTAGGGATTGACAGTGGTCATCTCTAGGTTGGCCGTTGAACTGCCGTCATAATCGACATGGATATTTGTGAATCCGACCCGTGGGGCGGCGTTTATGAAACCAGCCGTGGGCTGTGTGTATCTTGCCTGTATGGCTTGTGTATGAAATGCATTATATGAATCCCAACTGTGGTGAAATGTATTGTGTGGATTACTGTGATGCAATGCAACGTGAGCAATTCAGCGTGAGCAATCGTAAGGGATGACATGTGTCATACTAACCATTGCCGTTGTAATTGCCGTTGTAGTTGCTTGTTGTGGTTAATGATTTGCTTACATGCACTATGATTGTACATTATATGATTGATTTGTTACTACGGGGATTCCTTAGAATCTCACTCTCCCAAAAACCATGTTTTAGACAGGGCCGAAGGATCGAAAGGCAAACGGGTGACGAAGAGCGGATAGTGCTCCAGTTTAGAAGTATATTTTGGTTTTATTGGTTATTATGTATATCATTTGGATGCTTTTGGGAAACAATTGTATATAATGGGATTGTAGTATAGTTTTGTGTAATCCCCAAGTTAAAGGTAATGAATTGTGGGCTTTGTGCCTTTGTAAATCCCTTATTTAATGAATGGAACCCGAGTGTGTCGGGAATTTGTTTATACTCTGATATTTCTAAATAAAATCAACTTGTACAGGCCATTTAGTATTGAAATGTGAATATGAGACCGTCATGAACATGTTTTGTAAAAGTTTTTGTAAGCCATGATTTTGGGAAGATTGACTTTGTTTAAGTCCCAAAATCTATTACGGTCTCTAATTCCACATTAATTACGTTTTTACGAACTAATCTCGGCCTTAAGCGTGAAGGGGGTTACACTAGGTTTGACTAGCAAAATTCAATTCACAACAACACTGCCTCCAGTGAAGCAAATCAAAAATCATTTACTTTAAACTTCTAAAAATTCCAGATTTGCATACAAACATCCAAAAATCATGAACACCTATATTCCCACACAATTTTCCCTTCTAAATCCAATAGAACCATCAGAATCTTTAAAGTTCCAGCTCTACCTTGAGTGAATAGTAGCTGGACGAATTTCACAATAAAAAGGGAAAATTGGAGTTTCTTGATTCTAATCCATAAACCACCTTCTTTTCACTCCTAATCCTATGTTTAACCATTTAAGTACTAATTTAACATGATTAGAGTGAATTTGGGCAGAACCTCCCTTTAGGGTTTGGTCATCCCAAAATTACAAAATCATGTAAACCAACCCAACAACCAACCATAACAACAACAATAAGCATAAATCAACAAGAGAGGTTAAGCTCTTGAGATTACCTTTGATTTCTCTTCTTTCTCTCTCTAAAACCATGGACACCTCCTCCTCTTTCCTTATGGTTTTGCTTGCTAGTCTTGCATTTCAAGAAGGGAAAGAGGTTAGAGAGAGTTATCATGAAGAATAAGGCAAGAACAAGTGGAAAGTCAAGTTGAACTTACCTTATTTTGGCTACTTGAAGACTTGAACTTCTTGCTCTTCTCTTAGCTTCTCTATTTCATATGAACACACTCTCTCTCCTTGTCTTGAGTTGTTGGTCGAAATAATGGCTTAAGAAAGATGATAAGCTTTAAAAAATATCATCTTCATCCACCTCCTTACTAAATATTATTTTAATGTAATTTAACACATGCCATTTTTCTTTTTGTCATAATCTTTTCTCTTTCCTCTTTGTATCATACGGATATGGCCCTTTTTATTTAATATATCATCTTTTTGTTTGGTCATTAAAGCTTGACCAAAATAATGGCCATTGAAGGAGCAAAAAGAGCTTCTTGCTTTAGCATATTTTACCTCTTTATAATTTTACTTTTCGTTGCAATCTTTGACCAAGTTTTCATCGTTTCCTCTTTCTTGATTGTGTTATAAGAATGTGTCTCTTTTTGAAGAGGAAATAGCTTTTCGAATTATCACAAATTGCCTCCTCAAATAATATTATGAAATTGTAATTATTTTTTCCTACAATTTTTGACTTTTCAAACTTCAATTTGCTTGCCTAAAATTGCTTCAACTCTTGGATATTTATTTCAAATATTTATTCCCTCCATGCTCCCTTATTTGGATGTCCTAACATAAGGAAAAGGGAAAAATATTGGCTTTTTATTTCATAGCCAAATGACCAATTTGCCTATACATGTTTTTTATTTTCGCACTTGCTGGAAAACTAGACAGAGTTTTCTTTAAACTTTGAAAATTCATAACTATTTATACAAATGTTTAATTGGTGTGGTTTCAAAAGCTATGTGACCCTTATTAAATCTATTTTCAAGAAAAAATATAGCTTTTAGCCAACTGAAAGCTCACAATTCCTAGAATTATTGTTTTTGGACGCTGCCGCTGAAAATCGCCAGTATCACTGGGCTAACTTCAAAAATAATAATTCTTTGTGTACAGCTCCAAATGGCCTATATCACCTATCAAATTAAAGCTTGATAAGTCTACTTTCATATTAGAAAATATCATAGGCATTGGGCATCATTTGCGTATTCAAAAATGTTACAAAACTAGACTGCCACATAGGAAAATGCACTAGTAGCAAATCCTCATTCCTGGTACTCTTGCTAAACTGGGGTTTAGCAGTCTAATTGATTTAGCCTTATACTCAAGCCTTTAATCCCAAAATTTGGGATATTACACTGTGCGAATATCTATTCCTAGTTCAATTATCACGCTTAAGGAATTCAATTCATCTATTATATAATGATATACAATTAATCACTCATACGTTAATTACACAATGGTGCAACACGCAAATAATTCTTCTCTTCTTCATTGCAACTTCTTCTGGCAAAGTATCCTGCCTCCTCTTCTGTGCTCAGCTGCCTATATGGTTGGTTGAGGGGTGTGAGATTCAGGGGAATCTCAGTAGCAAACAATACCAATAATGCATGTAAGATAAATTTCTAGTACATGATATACTTGCCTTACGTAGGCTCATGTTAATATAATAACATATCTGCATGATCATTGCTTCACATTTCTTACATATGGCCATAACATCAAAAGAAATAGAGCTTTAATCATTCAACTATGTTATACATAAACAAGCAAGGCAATCATGCACATTAACAACAAGCATACATATCAATACAAGCAAGTAGGGTAAGTTCACTACCTCTTGTCTTTGAGTCCTCCTATTGTTTCCTGTTCTACCGACCACCGAAGTTTCTTGGGAAAACTTCAATTTCCTCTTTCTTGTTGTCTCATGGCCCTAGATACATAATCACATCATTAGAGCCATGACAAAGAAATGTCCAATGTGGCTATAATAGCCTATAGTACATGTATCTTATCTTTAGGCCTATACTAGTCCTAAATTACTTTAAATGCCACAATTTCATGGGTTAACCTAATCTGCCAGATTTTTCACCCAAATTTAAAAATTCATAACTAAATCTAGGGAACTCCAAATGATATAGTTCTAGCTTCCATGCAAAGCTGTTTAAGTCCTTTTTAAAGGAAAAATATGAGCCACTGTCAATTGCAGGGTTAAATTTCCAGAAACTTTGAACAAACCTCATTGCCATAGAAAATGTTCCAGATTCAATTCCTAACTTCAAAAATTCATATCTCACAATCTACTAACCCAAATGGAATATATTATACATCAAATTAAAGCTTAGCATGTCTACTTTAATTATGAAAATTTTCATGGCCATTGGACAAGATTTGGTCATTCAAAAACTAATCATAAGCATACTACCTCCAAAAACGAAATTTGGTGGCATTATTCCTTAACTTTGATTTTTGTGTTTTCAATTCGGTCTTTCTAAAATTCCTCCAACAGGCTATTCCTACACAGTTTTTCATGTAGAATGTCAAAGTCCTAAACATTTTGATATTCGGAGAGTAATAAATGCATAGTTTAGTGGGCATACAGCAATAGCATAAACATACTGATAGAAAGTGCTTGTTTACATTATAGGAAATCCCCGTAGGGATTGAAATTTTATACAGGGTTCTCAAAACTAACAAAAGAGACTAAGGATAACCGACAACAACTCTTCCTTAAGTTGGTACCCTCAATCACTAGTATTTATGATTTTGCCCTTAAAGCCGCTAGCTTCTACTGAAATTTATGATTTATTTATCATATAAAATGTGATAAATAAATATGCAGTGCACCATATAGTGTAAAAAAATTTCAACTATATCCAGTATGTATAACCAATTCAGGGCCAAATCCCCTACTTGTCCGGTATGTATACACAATTTAGGGCCAACTCCCCTACTTGTCCGCTTAAATATATTCAGTATGTATACACAATTCAGGGCCAACTCTCCTATTGGTCCGGTAGGTATACATAATTCAGGGCTAACTCCCCTACTTGTCTGGTATGTATTCAAAATTCATTATTCACATTACAGAAGATGGCATACACAAAGCATATAAACACTCACACAATGTATGAGAGAAAGAGTTACACTTGAAACCCCTTTTTGGCTCGTAAACTATTCTTGAACTCTATTTTGGCCCTAGCTAGCTATCCGGTCCTAAAATTCTAAATTTACAAGAATTGAGTTATTACTTATTCATGTACTACTCTAAACACTTTTAAACTCATTTTGTTGGCTATCTTAGCTGAAAACTGCAAAATGACCAAAATACCCCAAGGGACCCCGTTTAATTCCCTTTATACCTAGTCCAACTGTACTTTTCCAAAAATTATGACCTAGGCTAATCCTACACAATTTCACTTGTAGAATCCATTTTTGACCTTAGAATTTCCAAATGATGATTTGGCCCTTAGCAGCCCCTAACTTAGGGTTTTAGGGATAATTTTGTCATTTCACATTCTAATGTTTTTCACACTTCACATTTAACATATACCCTACACAATTTCCCCTTCTAAATCCAATGGAACTATCAAATTAATGAAATTCCAGCTTGTACTCCTTGAACCTAGTCTGGCTGAAAGTTTAGAAAGAAAAGGGAAAATGTGATTTTTATGATTTAACCCTTTAAGCATATTCCTTTTCACTCCTTTTCACATGTTTAACCATTTAAACACTCATTAATAATGATTTGAGGAAATTTAGGCAGCATAACCCCTTAGGGTTTCATCATCCCAATTTTACAAGGCAAACCAAAACAAACCAAATCAACCAAACAAGCCAACCAACAACCACAACAACATCATAATCAACAAGATAATCAAGTTTCATGAGATAACCTTTTGATTTCTCCTCTCTCTCTCTAGCCGTCCTTGACCTCTCTCTCTTCGCTTGGGTTTTTTGCTTGCTAAACATGATATTCAAGAGGGAATAGAGAATAGAGGAGGTTTCCCATGAATTTTGAGAGCTTAACACTTGAAATCATAACCAACTTACATTGATTCCTCTTGCTCTCTCTCTCTCTCTCTCTCTATCCTTTCTCTTGTGCATGGCCAAAAATATGAGTCTTGAAATGGAAAGAGAATAGCTCATATAATATCTCATCCACCTCCTTAATTATAATATAATTTAATCCTAATTTACCATGTGCATTTTTACTTTTTGCTTCTTTTTTTACTTGGCTTGAGATAATTCCACATAGCATATTTAGCTTCCAAGTAAATATTTTGCTCATTTATTTCCCATTTGGAAGAAAATTATAGAGGAAAGGGAAATAATAAATGCTTTCTCGCTTTATCATAATTCCCTTATACAAATAATTAATTAAGCCACCATATTTACTTTTTGACTTTTCTAATTTATTTTACTTGGCCATAATTGCTCCAAATTTGGATATTTATCTCCAAATATTTATTTTACCTCCATTATCCTCATTTTACCGAAAAAGGTTTCAAGAAATTGGGAAAAATAATTAAATTTTTGCTTTATCAGCAAATTACCATTTTGCCCTTACATTTTTTGTATTTAATTTGCTTCTTCCTTTTTCCGTATTTTTGGCCGACTTTTCACCCTTATTATTGGGCCAAAAATTATGCTCTTCTATTCTCCAATTTGGGCTTTAATAATAAGATTTTTGGAAAATAAAAATTGAACTTTATGTCTTATTTTAGCCCAATTTTCATGTGACCTCAACTAAGTATATTTCTTTCCTTTCAAATGCACTAGAATTCACCATTTTAATCAATTAGATGCCACAACTATTTACAAGAAATGTTGGAGAATAAAAAGTGAGGTGTTATAGCTCTCCCCCTTAAATAAATTTCATCCCTGAAAGTTGCTACATGTACATAGCCATGAACTTTGAGTAACGCTTTCGAATATCCTTCTCTGTTTCCCATATGGCTTCTCTAGGAGATAGTCCCTTTTAAACAACTTTTATGAATGAGACACTCCTGTATCTGAGTTGTTTCTCCTGTTGATCAATGATTCGGGTGTAAAGCTATTCGGTACGCTACTGCCGCAATCTTCGATAAGATTTCAAATGGACAAATGTACTTAGGGCTTAACTTCTTCAATTTTATTGCTTTACCAATGCTTGTGATAAGCGAAACTTTCATGAACACATGATCAGCAACTTTGAACTCGAGAAGTTTCCACCTCTTATCATCATAGCTCTTATGCCTGCTTTGAGTAGCTAACAATCTTTGCTTGATCAATTTAATCTGCTCAGTTGTTTAATAAACTATGTCTGGCCCAAGCAACCGCCTGTTTGATAGTTCTGCCTAGGACAAGGGTGACTGATATTTCCTTCCATTTAATGCCTTATAGGAGCCACTTGAATGCTCGAGTAGTAATGGTTTGTTATAGGTGAACTCCGTAAGTGGAAGGAATTGATCCCAACTGCCTTTAAAATCTAAGACACATACCCTTAACATATCCTCTAATATTTGTATTCTTTATTCTATCTGTCTGTCTACCTGAAGATGATATGTCATGCAGAATCTGAGCTTTACCTTCTCAATCATATTTTTATAGACTATAATCATTTATCTTGTATATGAGCTTCCTTAATTGCTACTTCCAGATAATTGTATACTTGACTGACGTTGTTGTTGCTGATCAAAATCTAATTAGATAGATTAAGATCTCTGAAATCCTTGATCAGCTTTTACTCATACATCCTTAGGGTTGCAACTTGCACTATTTACAGCTTAATGTATTTGCAACTATATCAGCCTTACCTGGATGGTATTTGATCTCCAGGTTGTAATCTTTAAGTAGCTCTATCCATTTACATTGTCTCATGTTCAATTCTTTCTTGACATATAAATATTTTAAGCTCTTGTAGTCACAGTTCAACTCTACGATTGCCCCATAGAGATAGTATCTCCATATTTTTAATGCAAATATAATTGCTGCTAACTTAATATCATGAGTGGGATAATTCTGTTAGTGAGGCTTCAGCTGACGAGATGCATATGCCACTATTCGGCCCTGTTGCATGAAGGAACATCCCAATCCATGCCTAGTAGCATCTATATAGACAACAAAGGTCAACTATGGATCTGGGATTATTAACACTAGTATTGTTATTATTATCTATTTTAGCTCTGTAAAGGTCCTCTCATAATTATCATCCCCACCCATCATGTTAAGGTTTCTATGTCAACTTTGTCAATGGTAAAGCTATTATGGAGAAATGCTATTTAAATTGCCAGTTATAACCAGTAAGACCCAAAAAATTGTATATCTCAAAAACAATCTCTGGCCTCTTCCAGTTCAGTATTGCTTCTACTTTGTTAGGATCCACCGAGACCCCTTATTGTGAGATTACATAGCCAAAAAATTTAACTTCTGAAAACCAAAATTCGCACTTGCTCAGCTTGGTATAGAGTTACTTATCTCTCAATATTTCAACACTGTTCTTAGATGTTGTTCATGTTCTATTCTACTTTGTGAGTATACCAGAATAACATCAATAAAGACTACTATGAATTAGTCCAGATATTGACGAACAATTTGACTCATGTAGTCTATGAACATAGTAGGTGCATAGGTCAGCCCAAATGGCATTACAAGAAATTTGTAATAGTTAGATCTGGTTCTGAGAGCAATTTTTGGTACATCTTCTATTTTTACTATGAGCTGGTGATATCCTGACCTCAAGTCAATTTTTGTTGAAACAAGTAGGAACTAGATAATTGATCGAGTAGATCATCTATTATGGGAAGTAGGTATTTGTTCTTGACAATCACCTTTTTTAGCACCCTATAATCAATGTAAAGTCACAGGCTTCTATCTTTCTTTTTGACAAAGAGCATTGGAGCTACCCATGGCGAGAAACTGGGTTGAATATACCCTTTCTATAACAGTTCCATAATCTATTTCTTCAACTCTACCATCTAACTTAGAGCTACCTATATGGGGCTTTGGATATTGGTCCCCCTCCAGGACTAAGGTCAAATGCAAACTCTACTTCCTTATCCAGGGGTGATATGCTGATATCTCCCGGAAATACTTTTGGAAACTTATTCACTATAGGGTTACTTTCAAATGTTGTTCCAACTTCTGATTGTTTGGAAAATAATACTATATACCCCTAACAACCTTTATGTAGACATCTCTCAGCCTCAGCTCCTGAAAGAAAGTTAAGGTTAATTTATGTACTGGTATGTGGTTGTATATTTGGATATATAACCCTTTTGCTTCTACAATCTATCAACTCAGTCTTTGCCATCAACTAATCAATATCGAGGATTACTTCCAAGCCATGCAATAGTAGATAGATCAAATCCATTGTTGATTCATATCTCTCATCAGTTATTATGCAATTTAAACAGACATCGTCTATGGCAACTCTAATACCCGTGGGTGTAGACACAACCAAGTCATATGAAAATTTGTGTACACTCAGGCCTAGCCGTCTTACATAGTTATATGCAATGAATGAATGACTAGCACCCAAATCATACATTACTTATACTAAATTGCCATTAAAAGAACCCATACCTTGAATCAGTTCAGGGGATTTTCTGGCCTCCTCTTACTTTATCGCATATCCCCTACCTTGAGCTTTTAGTCTAGGCTCTACTAGCTGTTGTTGCTGTAGGCAATCTCTAGGAAAATGCCCTTGTTCCCGACATTGATAAAAAAATTTTTGTCTAGCTGGAGCTTGCCTAGTTGGTATTTGATTTACTGGTGAAGCCTGATGTAATGGTGTACCATTGCATGTCCTGCCAGGATGTAATGGCTTGTAATAATGCTAGCATGTTTTACCCTGTGAGGACCTCTGATTACCATAACCCCAGGCTGATATGGATTTTTGTTATTCCCTTTGGACAATCCACCCTGATCTTTGCATTTTTGTGTTGATCTCCCACCACAAGACGCACCCTTGTTGTCATTGCTTCTATTAGAGTACAGGCTTAACAAGTCATTCTTGGTAATTTGACACTCTTCAACTTCTTTGTTAAACACTGTAAAGTGTTTAGAAACTAGTTTCTATTTTAGGTCTGGCTTTAACCCCTATACCAAAATGTTGGAACTCCACTCCTCACCATCTCGATGTCTTAAGTACAAGGAATATGAAGACAATAAAATATATAGTGCCAAGTATTCATCAATGCTCTCTTTGTCACCCTGACATATGTTGAGGAATTCTTTTTCTCTCTCCAGTTTATCCAATTGAGGGGAATATTTTTCATTAAATTTTGCTTGGAATACTTCCCATGTTTCTGGAATATTCCCGGCCTGTAGAATCAACTCTGTGTTCTTCCACCATCTATCTGTATCTCCTTCTAGTTTGTAGATGGCTAGCCGAACCTTGATGTCATCAGGGCACATCAATATTGTGAAAATATCCTCTAATCTGGATAACCAGTCTTCTACTTGCAGAGGATCAAATCTCCCTCAAAAAGTAGGAGGTTGTTGTCTACTAAACCATTTCAGCCATGTTTGAAAAACATTTACCTCATAAACAAGCATAGGTGGTGACTCCTGATTTGGTTGCTCAGGTGGATTATGCTCGCCTTCTCACCTCTCAGGGTGTTCTAACCTTTCCTGTCTCTGTTGTACCTCTGCAGTTCATCTCTAATATTATTCATCATGGTTTGTTACTGTGTCAACATACCCCAAATTTGTTATATATGATCATGTGTATCTTCATGAACTGGATTATGATCTCCGTCTCTTGTACATACCATCTTTATGTATCACTATATAAAAGTAAGAAGGAGGTAAATCCCATATGAACATAAGGGCATTTTTGTCATTTCATAATATTTCAAGTACATAGGTATTTTAGATATATCATACAATAGATACTTACAGTAGTTAAGGAAAGCTATGAACACTATACAATGCTACAACTACTGTAGAATATGTGTTTGTTCTTTTACATGACATAACATCATTATACATATGGCTTCCCAGGGGGTCACCCATCTTAAGGTTTCCATGAGTTGAGCACGCTTAACCCTACTGTATCCATGCACAACACAGATGCCGGCTCTAATTGCTTATGTCCACTGGTATCCCAAGGCTATCCTTATGCCAAAAGTTGTACCGCTTGACTCTGGGCACCAAAATATTGTGTCTGGACCAACTCCGATACATGTACTTTAGTATATAGGGCGTCATGTGCTCCATAAATTGTATGAAATGATCATTCGAGCCCCGTTCTACTATCTCATTCTTCTTCCTGGCCCAAAATGCTATGTCGGGGAAGAAGTACATGGTAGTGTAATCCAAATCTCATCCAGGCAGTCCAGTTTCATGGAACTTGCTCCTAATAGAGCGTATCCATATCATCCGAGCATGTGATGCATTGTACTGTAGGTGTGTCATATTCTTGAAAAGCTCATAAATATTTATGTCAGGAATACTCCCATAACTTTTGGTCTAGTCGCAGGTCATATTTTTCATGTACTGTCCCTATTTTGGAACCATAGTCTATCCTCGTGTTTGACTTCATACCATCAAACAATGGCTGCTCTGTGTCTCCTATTGATGAACTAGTGAATGGTGGTGGTGCTGGTCGAGGATCTGGCCCGTATACTAGTCTATCTCGAACTCTCTTTCGAGGTGTACGTAGCACTCTGGTGCCTCTCGGTGTCCTATACTATGCGATCTGTAGTTCCTCAGGTATCCACTGATCTAGTGGAAGTTGGTTCACCGATAGTTGCAACTCATCTCGCTGTCTCTACCTATCATGTTGTCTCTGCCTTTAGTGCATATTTCCTATTACCATGCAAACAAGACCATATAAGTATACTATTCTGATAATGACAGAACTGCTTTTAGCTCTGATACTAAAAATGTCAAACCTCTTAACATTTTGATATTCGTAGAGTAATAAACGCATGGTTCAGTAGGCATACAACAATAGCATACAAGACCATATAAGTATACTATTCTGATAATGCCAGAACTGCTTTTAGCTCTGATACTAAAAATGTCAAACCTCTTAACATTTTGATATTCGTAGAGTAATAAACACATGGTTCAGTAGGCATACAACAATAGCATAAACATACTAATACAAAGTGCTTGTTTACAATGCAGGAAATCCTGGTAGGGTTTGAAATTTTATACAAGGTTCTCAAAACTAACAAAAGAGACTAAGGATAACCACCAACAACTCTTACTTGAACCGCAACCCTCAATCACTGGTATTTACAATTTAGCCCTTAAAGTTGCTAGCTTTTGCTGGAATAATTTTAAGGGTAAAGGTGCATCCAGCACCTCGATCTATTTTTGGAGGTGTAATCAGCACCCTAAAGTATTTAAGGGTACAATCAGAACCCTAAAGTATTTTTGGAGGTGCAATCAGCACCCTAATATATTAAAAATAGAGCAATTACACTCGTTCACTAACATAATACTAACTCTATTTGCTGACACACTTTGTCCTTTCCTCGTTCATTGATCTTTAAGGGTGCAATTTTTCCCGTAATATATTAAAAATAAATCAATTGCACCCATTCACTAACAAAATATTAACTCAAGGTTTGGAGTTTAAGATTGATGAAGGAGGAAAGGAAAGAGTATGTCAGCAAATAGAGTTAGTATTTTGTTAGTAAAGGGGTGCAATTGCTCCATTTTTAATATATTAGGGTACTAATTGCACCTCCAAAAATAGTTTAGGGTGCTGATTGCACCTTTAAATACTTTAGGGCGATGATTGCACCTCCAAAAATAGTTTAGTGCAATCAAAACTTTAGGGTGCTGATTGCACCTCTGAAAGATTGATCGGGGTACTGGATGCATCTTTACCTTATTTTTAAATGTTGAAAAAAGGTGAGATTTGAACGAATCTCAGTAGTAACATGTAATCCGTCATATAAAATGTGATAAATAAATATGCAATGTACCATATAGCATAAATAAAAATTCCACATATCCGGTATGTATACTTAATTCAGGGCCAACTCCCCTACTTATCCGGTATGTGTACACAATTCAAGGCCAACTCCCCTACTTGTCTGGTAGGTATACACAATTCAGGATCAACTCCCCTACTTATCTTGTATGTATTCTCAATTCATAATTCACATTATAGAAGATGGCATACGCAAAGGGTATAAACACTTAGTACATTATGAATGAAAGAAAGAGTTACTACCTTAAACCCCTTTTGGGCTCGTAAACTGTTCCTGAACTCTATTCTGGCTTAGGCTAACTGTCAAGTCCTAAAATTCCAAATTTACAAGAATTGAGTTATTACTCATTCATGTACTATTTTAAACTCTTTTAAACTCATTTTCTTAGTTATCTTAGCTGAAAACTGCAAAATGACCAAAATGCCCCTGGGGACCCCATCCAAGTCCCTTTATACTCTGTGCAACTATACTTCTTCAAACAATACGACCTGGGCTAATCCTACACAATTTCACATGTAGAATCCATTTTTGACCTTAGAATTGTCAAATTCACTACCAAAAGATGATTTTGCCCTTGGCAGTGCCTGACTTAGGGATTTAGGGATAATTTTGTCTTGTCATACTCTAATACTTTTCACACTTCACACTTAAAATATACCCTACACAATTTCCCCTTCTAAATATAATGGAACCATCCAATTAATGAAATTCTAGCTCTTATTGTAATGCCTTATTCTTGTAATCATCAGATGAGCTTATACACAATAAGTCCGAACGACTTTCGTAAAATCATTTTAAATTCCCAACCTCAAGACAAGATTCGAACCTATAGATGAGTAGGTTTTTTAGAAAATTTCAAATCTTGCGAAAGCATCATTCAGTGGTTCGCAACTTCATTACTACTCATTGACTCTCATTTTCATTTAATTCAATCAGAGTGATTCGTTGCTCATTTGTTTAGCCAGATCATTCCTCAGCTCATTCTCAACTCATTCATTTACATATATATATATAGAGACAATGTAGCCATAGGGCTACCAAAGTGCCTAAACTCATTGCAAGTATTATAGATATATCCCCGTCTTCGTTCCACCACTACATTTGTCTCATACAAATCTCTTCTTTGTTCCTAGCACACCTCCTATGTTTACCTGTCTAAATGGTTGGTAGGGAAGAGTGAGATTCGAGAGAATCTCAATAGGAAACAGTTACCATAATGCATGCATATAGATGCTATGTGCATGACACATTAGTTTTAACTAGATGCATGCCTCATAATGACATTTTTGCATGCTCAATGTTTCATGGAACATAACTTATGCCCACAGTATAAACAGAAACAGAGCTTCATTTTTCAAATATGCTCTACACAGTTAGGTAAAACAATCACACACATCACTATACAAGCAGAAATATCAACTACATGTAAATAAGGTAAGTTTCCTACCTCTTGTTTTGAGTCCTCCTCTTGTACCTTTACTCCAACCAATGTAGCTTCTTGGAAATTCTTCCATTTCTTCTTCCTTGACCTCTCATGACCCTAGATACACCAATCACATTGTTAGAGACATAATAGAGAGTCATTAGAAGTGTATATTAGTGTCTAAGAAGTTGGGAAGCGCTAAACAAGTCAACATTTTTTGGGAAAATATGAAATATTGGAATTAGGGGCCTTGGCTGTGGCCAAAGGAGGTCAAAAACTTGTGGGCTGCAGCTAAGAGATCTTTTGGCCCGGCCAAGCTTTTCCCTGTTTCCTGGCCAAATTTTCAAAAATCATAACTTAATCTATAAAAATCCAAATGGAGTGGTTCAAAGTTCTATGAAAATCTCTTCAAGTTTATTGTCATGGAAAAATGCCCAAAGCTAGCCACTATTATCATATTTTGCCTAGAAATTTGCAAAACCTTCCATGTTCCAAATTACATTCCAGAAAAAGGGTAGAACTTCAAAAATCCATAAATTTCAATCCACTGGTCCAAATTGCTTATAATACCTATAAAATTAAAGCCCTACATGTCTACTTTAAGGCTATCAAATTTCATAATATCTGGACTAGCTTTGTCTAATCTAATTTATTTCATAACAACACTTCCTCCAATGAAATAAATCAAACAACATATCCCCTTAACGTCAATAATTTCTAGATTTCCAAACAATTATCCAAAAATCATGAACACTTGTAATCCTACACAATTTTCCATTCTAAACACAATGGAATCATCAAAAACACAAAAATTCAGCCCAAAGATAGCCCAAAACAGGTTTGAAGAAAATTCTATAAAAATTGGGAAAAATGGAGTTTTATGATTTCAATCTATAAAACACCTTTGTTGCACCTCTAATCACTTGTTTAACCACTCAAACACCTTTGATGTAACCCCTGCCTTGATTAGCGTAATTAATATTCGATAATACATAATAAAATAGATTAGAGACCATCGGATAATTCAAAACTCGTTCAAAACTCTCTCCTTGTAGTAGGGGCTTCACAAAATTTTCAAAACCTCTTTCCAATCTTGGTCTCAAGTTCAAATATCGAATATAATTATCTATGCAGTTATATCATTTTAATATATCAGAGTGCATAACTTAATCCCCGGCAACCCCTGGGTTTCATCTATATATAGAACAATAGGGTTTCAGTTCCCAATTAGGGGATTACACCACCATGTATTCAAAGACTATTTACAACTCAAAAATATCATACAGTAATCCCTATCCAAAATGAATAACCAACATGGCTAAATCAAATGTCCCTACAGGGTGTTAACCACTTTGAGTCGTTCACTTTTCCTTGGAGCCACTTGCCTGTCTAAAATGTTAGTCAAAGGAAAGATTGAGATTCAAGAGATTGCTAGTACTAACAAATCATTCATACAACACATAAACACACAGCATGTAAGCAAATCATCATATAGTAGCAGCAGCAGCAGCACAAATCACACTCCACCCTAATCCCCTTTTACCACTGGGAAGGCACATCGTCCTAACCCGAACCATTGTTAGCGGCTCAGTGACTATTGGTGTGGTAGTGCATACAAATAGCCTTACGGCTCACATATAGCCTTTCGGCCCATAATATAGCCTTTCGGCCCATATAATCACAAATATCACACCCCTTCCTCATCCCCTTTTACTACCGGGAAGGTACACAGCCCCTACCCAAACTGTTGTTAGTGACTCAGGAACTGTTGGTATGGCGGTGCTTACACATATCCACAATCATTGCAGCATTCAAATCCATCACAAATCAATGATATTTCACACATACAATACATCACATATGGTATAAAAGAAAGAGTCACAACCTTGTTCCTTCCTGACGCACTCTGGCATAGTGGGCTCATGAGGATGGCAGATGTCAAATCCTATAAACCAAAATCAAGGATGGTGGATTAATTCTCTATCCCCAATTCTCACTTTCAAATACTTAAAATATGTTACCACAAGAGTTCCTTAAATGACTATAATAGGCTCAATGAAAATCTAGAAGGATTAGGAAGTACTAGATTGGAAATTACTTTTCAAAATCACCAAGTGCTGAAAACAGGGTTTTGGTTACAGCCAGGAATTTTAAGGCTGTGGCCTAAACGTGAACAAAAAGTTTTGCGCTGCAGCTAAGAATTTTTGGCTGCAGCCAAGGAAATTTTGAAAAATCATAACTAATTCTAGAAAACTTGAAATGAGGTGATCTAAAGCCTAATGAAAGATCTTTAAGTCCTATTTTTAGGAAAAATATGGATGATTACGAGAAATAACCACAAAATTACATAATTACATGAAATTCACCACTACTCCAAAAACATATTCCAGTTTTAATCCCAAACTTTGGACAGTCATTACTCTTAGATCAAAAAACGAAATGACACAAAATTTATGTCCATTTTGAATCTTGGAATGTGAAATTTAAAACTGGAAAGTTTCAGAATTTTTAGACACCATTTGCCTATTCAAAACGTCCAGACAACCTGACTACCCTGTATAGAGTTTTAAGAGACAGAATTTCAGTTTTTTTTTAGCAATAGCTTCCAATGATTCCTAATTCACAACCAATACCATTCTCACACTAATTTCCAACAAGGAATCCATTGGAAACACCAAAATGACAAAATTCAACTCGTATTCACATGTTCCAAACCAATTCTATTGGCACCAAAGCACAAAATGACACCTATTCCAACACATCACACAATTCAATTCTTCCAAACCAAAATCATATGAAAATCAAGGAAAATATTCAAAATTCTCAAAACTTGATCAATGGTTACAAAACTTAGCTCAAAATGTGTTAAATTCTTACCTCTTCTTCTTCCCAAAGCAACTTCCTTGTTTCTCCAACTTTCAATTTTTCTTAAGGTCTCAAACACCACCTTTCAAAAACCTAAAACCATAGCCATGAAGCCCTCAACACCATAAGCAATATTAATGAAAATGATTTGAGCATTCATGGACAAATTCTCACCTAAAACTTGAGCTTCTTCTTTCTCTTTCCTTCTCTTGTTGCTTGGCGAAAATGGAGCTGAGGTGAGAGAGAGATGATTAAATGAAATCAGATTTTTGACCCTTAATTGCTTTTTGGCCGACCTAAATGAATGGGAGGGAAGGAGTTGCAATTTTTGACTTGTCAAAAGGGTGTGAGATGATGCCAAGTGTCAAAATCTTGAGGCATCTTCCTTGGACTTACTTGAACATGCACACACACAATTCCACCTTCTTGATCTCATAATAATTAATACTAACCATTGATCTTTAAGTTACCAATGAGTTTCCTTTTCGGTAACTGACCAATTGGTCGGTAAGCTTCCTTTTTGCCCGTTTTGCCCCTATTTCTGGCAATTTCAATTAAATCATCACTAAACAAATGTTTATGGTTCATATTGCTCAACCATGCACCCTCCATCTTATTTAACTCAATTTAGATGTTAATCCACCATTGAACTTAAATATAGAGTTTAGGCACAATCAGAACACATTCGAATCAAAATTCACATCATATTCTTAAAAAGTGTTTAATTAATAATAATTACATCACTTTTGGAAGGATTTAGCCCTTAATCACAATTTGGGATATTACATTTAACACATGATTAATCAAGATTTAGGCAGCACCTTCCCTTAGGGTTTAAGCCTACCATTCACAGATTCAGCCAACAAAAGCCATAAATTGAACCATAACAACAACAACCTTGGATCTAACAAAATAACAAGATTTTTGTGGCTTTACCTTTGATTTCCTTCTTCCTCTCTCTAAAACTCCATCTCTCTCTCCTTCTTAACCTAGATTTTGTCTTTCTACATGTGTATTTCAAGATAGAATAGAGATTAGAGGGAGTTGCTCATGAATTTGGAGGCAAGAACAAGTAGAAATCTCCTTGAACTTACCTTATTTAGCTCTTTAATTCTCTTGAGCTCTCTTCTTGTTCTTGCTCTTCATGTTTTGGTTCAGCTTTCTCTCTCTTTCTTGGCTGATATGTTGCACGAAAATGAGGCCAAAAGGATAGGATAAGAGGCTTTAAAATATCATCATCCACCACCTTGCTTTATGTTATTTTAATCCTATTTGAACACATGAAAAATTCTATTAAACCATCATCTTTTCTCTTGGCCAAAACACTTGGCTGAAAATTTGTCTCAAGAGGGAGTAATAATATGTTTTCAATTATCACTTTTATCCCCTTCCACAAATATTAAGATAAGTTGCAAATGTTGACCCTTTTGTCATATTTTTTCCTACTTTGATCATATGCCATAAATGCACCAATTTGGATATTAATCTCTAAATATTAACTTTTCCTTCTTGTTCCCTCTTTTTAGACGTCCTGGCCCTTAATTATTAGAAAAATAAGAACTTTTGCTTTAATGGCCAAAAAGATCATTTTGCACTTACATTTTGTGATTTTCGCACAAGTTGGCAGGATTTTCATCAACTTTGAAAATTCATATATTTATTATAGAGATCCAATTGGTGTGATTCTAAAGGCTATGTGACCCTTATTAAGTCTATTTTCAAGAAAAAATATAGCCACCATTGATGTGACTACAATTAATTAATTAATCCACCATATTTGCTTTTTGACTCTTCCAACTTATTTTACTTGGTCACAATTGCTCCAAATTAGGATATTTATCTCTAAATATTTATTTTCCCTCTATTTTCCTTATTTAACTGAAAATGGCCTCTAGAAATTGGGAAAAATAATTAACTTTTTGCTTTACTAGTAAATTACCATTTTGCCCTTGTATTTTTGTATTTAATTGTGGCTTCTTTCTTTTTCCTTTTTTTTGGCCAACTTTTCACCCTTAGTAATGGGCCAAAAATTGTGCTCCTTTATTCTTCAATTTGGGCTTTAATAATAAGATTTTTGGAAAACAAAAATTGAACTTTATGTCTTGTGTTAGCCTAATTTTCTTGTGACCTCAATAAGGATATTTTTGTCCTTTCAAATGCACCATAATTCACAATTTTAATCCATTAATGCCACAAATATTTACAAGAAATATTGGTGAATAAAAAGTGGGGTGTTATATAAAATCCATTTAAAGCCTCAAAATAGGAAATCACATTACTCCCTAATGTTCCAGGTCTGGCCGAAACATAGGATCCCCAATAATCTCAAGATTTTTGGCTCAAATCAAACCTTTACCAAATTCTACAATCGGTTCTTGATTTCAAAAGTACTCTGGCTAGCTAGATTGTACCAAACACCTTTGATCAAGAATCCAAAATTGTAGAAATTTGCTCTTGTCAAGAGGTACGATATGTATGAAGGCTTCGTCGGCCTAAAATGACTATTCAGGGTCGGAATCGAATCCAGAGCTCAAGAACTTTTACTACTCACCTTTCTTCTCTCTTCTTTCTTTTTCTTATAGTTTTCTTGATTTTTCCCTCTATTAAGGAATGATGGAAGTCTTGGATTTAATTTCCCATGTGTTGCCATCTTATGGTGCTATGTGTCCAAGATTAAATCTTAGAGTGACAAGTATCCTCCAAATTTGTCCTCTTCCTACTTTTTCTCTCTCTTGGCTGACTTTTTAGTCAAAGGAAGGAAGGTCAGATGAATTCCTCTGATTCCTGGGTCTGTGTATAGCGAGGTCAAGTATGTGAAGAGGTCGGAGACCAGCTGATTCCTCAGACTTAGAGGCTAGGTGGTGCCTTTAGGGAGTGCCACCTCAAAAGGCAAAAAGCAAGTGTCATCATTAGGGACACTTGTCATCTTCTTAGCATGGCAACACAAAAGTGATATTGTACTTTGTCATGATGTGAGAACACTTGTCAATTTCTTGTGGTGCCATAACAAAAATTGTGTTATCATTAGCTATAATGACTTACTTTATTAAAGCTACTTTAATAAAGTTACTTTATTGGTGTTTGCTCGAGATGCTATTAGGGTCTTACACAGGTTTTACTCAGAATTGTGGCACGTATACCAAGGCTTGCCTAATGATGCTAGGTTGGAGTGTGTATGGGGCCCATATGGCATCACACATGCCTCCCTTAAGCTATCAAAATGGCGCCAAGTATACTCTAGTACACATACACCAATATACTCTATTTGATATCTTTCACATATCAAGCCCTGATACAATCCGGAGAGTAACTCTTTACTCAGAGGGCCGATTAATACAATCTCTTAGAGTCATTCGATCTCTCATTATTCTTGGGACTTTTCCTAAACTGGGCTTAATCATCTAATTGATGCAAGCTTTTCTACAAATTCCCAGGCCCAAAATTCAGGATATTACAAGAACTTAGAAGTGACTTATATCAACGATTGTTTGACACATTATTAAATGGGGAAAGAGATGCAGCTATGACTGTTAGGTGGATAATATTGCCATCATCATTTATTAGAGGAGCAGAGTATATGTCACAAAATTGCCAAGATGCAATGGTTATTTGCAGGTAGGCTGGATATCCTAATTTGTTCATATTTTTTACTTGTAATATGGCCTGGCCTGAGATTCAGCATTTCATGGGTGAGCGAAATCTATCCACAGTAGATAGACTTGACATTTTTTGTAAGGTGTTTAAGATGAAGTTGAAGAATAAGATAGAGCTTATAAAATGGAGGAAATTTTTTGGTACGGTTAGGGTAGATGTAAAACCCCGCCTTACATACCACTTATTATCGATATTAATTAGAGTAGCAATTGTGTAGTTCGGTGGACATATAGGAATAGCAAAAATATACTAATATTATTGAAACACTATTGCTTGATTATATTATAAGAGTTCACTATAGGGGTTCATACATAATAATTATAGACCTTAAAACAATAAAAGGTCTTCAGATAACCAACATCTCCTCTTGTGCTTGTCTGGAACCTTTTGGTTTTGGTAATTATGATTCTGCCCTCTAAAAACTTTTTTCATTTATGGAAAAGGTGAGATTCAGAGGATATTAGTAGTAACATACAATCAGACATATACGATGTGAAAATAAATATGCCATACACCATGTTATGTAAAATGATAGATTGCTACGTGATAAAATGTTGTGTGCATACCATTTAAGGCTAAACGATTGTTTGCAACCCTGGCTTAACTCTATGCCCCTGTTGGGGCCCAGACCACAACTACGCTAATATGTGTGTCCAATACACTGTGCTCATGATACAAAAGATGGCATACACAAAAATAAAATAATCACAGTGCATGCAAGAAAGAGTTATTACCTGGAATTGCCTTTTCCTGCTCTACTTGTCTATTCAATACCTTTGATTTGGCTCAGGCTATTGTAAATTCCTATAGATTAAAGTTACAACTAACTGGTTATTACTTGAACTATTACTGCCTTTAATCATAATTTGTTGGTTATCTATCATATTTTCAGCAATTTCTGCATAGTACAACTTTGCACAGTGCAGTTTCATTGTTTTCTAAAAAACTGGTAGATTTTCAGTCAACTTTGGAAAATCACAATTAATTCCAGAAATTTCCACATTGTCTAGTTCCAAAGCCTATATGAAGCTCTTTAAGTGTTCTTTTAAGGAAAAATACTTAACTCTGACCACTGCAATCACATTGTTCCCAGAAATTCATCAAACTTCCTTTGTTGCATATTTCCTTCTAGAAACAGGGTACAACTTTAAAAATCCATATCTTTTAATCTACTAGTCCAAAAATTATGATATACCTATCAAATTAAAGCTCAATATCTCTACTATAATCCTGCCAAATTTCATAATAACACTGCCTCCAATGAAACAAATCAAACAGCATTTCCTTTCAACTTCACTAATTTCCAGATTTGCATATAAACATCCAAAAATCATGAACTCATATATATCTACACAAATTTTCATTCTAAATCCAATAGAATTATCAAAATGATCAAACCTATTCCTTCATGATGCCCTGTTCAAGTCAGAATTTTAGGGTTTTTCACAACAAACAATAAATTCACAATTTAATCACTAAACTTAGCTCATTTGTCTCCAAACCAACATATAAGGATGAAAGCTTGATGAACACTAAAAACCAAAATTAGGGATATAAAAATAGCCTACCAAAACTCAGCCAAATCAAGCATTATATATATCAAAATGATACTCTTACTCACCTCTTGCTTCTTCTTGTGTTCTTTTTTTGATTCCTCAACTTTTGTTCTTGCAAGATGGCTACAAACTCCTCTTCTTCAAAACAAATCATAGAAATGAAGCTAAGGAAGAGAGGAACAAGTTTCATAAAGGGTAATTAAGCTAGAAAAGTCATTTTCCAAGTAAAAATTCAAGAAGAAGATCTTACCTTCAAGTTGTCTTCTTTCCTTTGCTCTAGCTCACTTTCGTACAACTCTCTCTCTCTCTCTCTCTCTCTCTCTCTCTCTTTCTATTTTCTAATGTTGGCTAAAAAGATGGAGTCTTGGAAGAGCTTAATTGCTCTTAAAAATATCTCTTACACCTCCTCAAAATATATTAGTTTATTAACCTTTTTGCACATGCCAATTTATCAAGCCTTATGTACTTTTATTTTATCATAATTGTTCTCTCTTTCCTCCCTCCAAAATGGCGTATAAATGGCTGCACAAAGAGACCAAATAAGTCTCCTAATTTGACTTTATTCAAATCTTGTGATAACCATGTAAGAACTCCTTTTTTTATACTTGCCCTTTACTTTTCAAAGTCACTTTTGCTTGACCAAAATACTCCAACCACTACTACAGAAGGGACTTTTAACGATAATTTGTTTTCCCTTTAGACGACTATTTTTGGTTGGACTCTATGTGAATGTCGTTGAAAATTCGAGAAAAGACGACTGTTTTTAAACAGTCGTAGTATCAGAGATACATCAACTGTTTTAGAAATAACAGTCGTTGTATTTCAGCTATTTTTTTTGGTTTTGAGAGATACAACGACTGTTATTTCTAAAATAGTCATTGTATCTTTTATGTTTTTTAAACATTTTACTCATTACAACCAGCAATGCCATTGGAAAAGCACAAACCCATACATTACATTTTGAATCTTCAAAGTGGGCGTTTTACTCATTACAACCAGCAATGCCATTAGAAAAGCACCAACCCAGAAAATTACATTTTGAATCTTCAAAGTGAGCAAGTAATTGGTAGGTTACAAGGAATGAATAACACTTCATTTTCATCATCTCCTTTCATCGTTTACAAAGTTATATTGTCCCTAAATCTATCTCTTTTTATCATCTACAACCTGAAGACTAACAGTGATTAATGATCAAAGGCTCTTGAAACCTCAATGCTAGATGAACCTATACTAATGAGTTCTCTAACCTGTACATTGCTATCTTTAAAAGAAAAAACTAGATCCACGAACCATTCTCTTATTATTAACTCTTTAGCTTCCCTTATTACTTTATGGAAGGGAAAAGCACATGTTAAATTTTCTATCATGACATATAGCGCATATGTCATCATAACATCATTTCAATGTGCAAACTTCAACTTTCAAGGTAAAATCATGACAATCATATGGCAAAAGAGATGATAACATGCTTCCATGAAATCCCTATGCTTCATTATCATTTCCTAAAGTGTTCTCTATAAAGCATAATGCCTTAACAATTTCAAAGTACTCATAAATAAGAAACTAGGAAATGTATTCAAATATGCAAACTATATAGAACTGTACAAAACCACTGCAATATGTTAGAAAACCTTTACATATCATCACCCCTCTATGTGTTGTAAATGATATCTTGACAAAAGGTCTCGGATCAAATTAATGTCTTCAATTGTGTAGGGTCCTGATTACCAAATATCTGTGCGCAAAATGGAGAATATGTTAACATAAATCAATAATTTGAATGAAATAACTAACAATTCAATTACATGGAAAGAAATGAAATTCAGTTGAGAATCAAGAAATGATCACCTGTTTAAAATTTGTAGTAAGACCACTGAAAATGATATTATATATATAGTATAACATAGTAGCCGCACTTAGTTTTCCTTGCTTGCCTATACATCAAAATCAAGTGGTAAAAAAGAATAAAGGACTATGTAAAGCAATAGTCAATCAAAGAACTTGAATGTAAAGAACTTACATTTGGTTGAAACTACTTTGTCATACCACCTTTACCTTCACGCTTCCCACCCATTATATAATATGTCTTCAGTGCACTGTAATAATTAAAATGATAAACAAAAGACATTAAAACAATTGAGTAAAATCAAAAATCAATTACTGACAAATAAATTTACCTATGTGTTAAAAATTCTTTTGATATCTGCGTCTGGCTTACGACCCAATGAGTCAAACCAAAAGATGATGTTGATCGAGGGACAAGGAACACAAAGACTCCAATGATAACTATAATCACATACATATATAGATTAAAATGAGGTTAGATAACATGATATTGTTTAGCAAAGTGAACGTGTATAAATATATCAAATAAAGTTACTTACCCTTCAACAATTGGTGTTAGATAACAAGGCAGCTGAGTCTCACCTATGTATAGCCTACATAGCTCATCCAATCTTCAAACCTCTAGTTATTATACCATGACATATTGCCAGGACATAAGAAGCCATATGTAGTGCTGAGCTCTTGTTCGGCACATAATTTGTGGAAGCAGCTACCATATAAATGAAATGAGAAATGACTCAGCAAATGTAGAAACCTAAAACTCCTAAATATTAGTGCATTAATTACAGTTAAAAATTATAACTAAACCACATGATTACAAATGTGACCTATCCTATGTCTATCTCCTTCAAAGATAGGAACTCTCTAATATCTTTGTTATCAAGTCCATAATTATATGAGATCCTACAATCCACAATCCCACAGGGCATGTACAAGTCGACCTTGTTAATGTCTTGTGAATATAATAACGTCAAATGACTTTATTTTTCATTATATAAGTACATGAGTTACATGTAGTTTGTAATTATATACTTGATACAAACACATGAAGAAAGATAAAGAAAATACCAAAACCTCCAATTTAAATCATAAGAACATACCAGAAATAAAAAACCCTTACAAGAGTTAACTTTGGAGCCCTAATGAATAAGTGATGACCCTAGTTTATCTCCAAAAAAACAAATACCTAATTGTTTTAATTTTAGATATACATATGACTGAGAAAGGAGGTTTCATAGGAAGAAAGCTACAAAATGTTTATCGTCATATTAACACGTAATTTCATTTTCTTTCTTGCCAAAATAATAAGTACTTTCACACTGTTTTAAGAAAACTCTTTCATCAAGAATCTGTTTTCATCTTCGGCCATTGATTTATATTGCATAATAATTTAGATATGAATTTATTGGTTCTTGTATGTAGATATGCGAGCATATAATTTCTTGGATTATTGCAGCTACTTTGCATTAAAAGTAATTAAGTCAACATGATCACAAAGTGCACAATATCATGGTGTTTATGATAAACTATGAGTTGCATACAAGTTGTCTATGGATTTATACGCAATTCCTAAATTAATATTTGTATGTACTAAATATATTTCCCTTTTGAAGGTATATATTTGCTTTTAGAAACATAGTGTAACTCTCAACATTTGAGGTCAATCCCATTAACGAAAATGTTTCTAATTAATTTGATTATCACACAGGTGAAATTCCAAATGAGCAATTCCAATCTCGCAACTTACCAGTTAAGAGTGACAAAAATCAACAAACATGGATACAAAAAGAAAATCAAACAATCAATATATATAGCTTGTTGGAGAAGAGGGAAAATAGGGATTGCAAGCTCAGAGGATGAAATGAAGCCACAAAACACATACTTAAACTTGAATAATGCAGCTTCAAGCAAGAAAAAAAATCAGGATTGCAAGCTCAGTGGATGAAATGAAGAACCCAATCAAATGAAATTTAAGTTCTGCCTTACCTAGCTTGTCACGGGATGGAGAAGAGGGAAAATAGGGACGATGGACCCAGTAGCTATAGAACCTACCGCGAATTGAGAAGAGGAGGGAGAACTAATAACATGGACACAGAACCACTTCTGCTTTCAATGGAAAAGAGGATCGAGGGAGAACCGCCAAAGGAGAAATGCAAATGGCACCAATGAAGAAAAAATGAGGCTTTGGTAAACAAAATAGCTACATGCAGAACCCACAAAAAAGTTAAGAAGAGGAAGGAGAACGAAGAACATAGAGACACCAGAACCACTTCTGGTTTAAACAAGAGGAGGGAGAACTGCCAATGGAGAAATGCAAATGGCGCCAAAGGAGAAAAAATGAGCCTTTGGTAAACAAAATAGCTTTACTCTTTACACTGCTTTAACATGCTCTGCCATCCTTAACTCCTGCGAAGAAGATACAACGACTGGTTTTCTAAAACCAATCATTGTATCTTAAGTTTTTCAAGATACAATGACTGGTTTTCAAACAAGTCATTGTATCTCTAGTTTTTTAAGATACAACGACTGGTTTGGAAACCAATTATTATATCTTAGATCTTTTTAAAATGTAAAGATATAACTTCTGGTTTTCAAACCAGTCGTTGTATATAAGCTTTAAATGATAGGTATAGAAGCCAATCATTGTATCATGCACGTTTTATAAAAAAAAAATTCAACTACTGGTATGGAAACTAATCATTGTATCATGGGAAATTTTTTTAAAAAAATGCAACTTCTATCATCAATAACTATTTGTTATAATAGTCATTAAAACTTTACTTTCAACGATTGGTTTCATAAAACCAGTCGTTGAAACACCTATTTCAATGACTGATTTTGTGAAATAGTCATTGAAACACAACCACTTCATTTTTTACTACTGCTTTTTAAGAACGATTGTTAATTTGTGTAGTTAAATCAACTGTTTGTAGTAGTGAACTAATGACATTTAGACTTCAATCATTATTCCCTTTGTCCCATGACTAAAATTGATGTAAATGGGGGCCCCAAAAAAAGTAAATTGGCTTTTTGAAATATCATAATATTGCCTCCTCAAATGTTACAACATTAGTCTACAATTGTTGACTTTTCAACTCATTTTTCTTTCACCACAATTATTCTGTATTTTAGCATAATATTGTTAGATCTCATGTTTTAATGAAAACAATGATTAGATTAATGATTCAAAATGTTTTGATAACAAACAAAAAGATTTAAACAACGTAATTAAGTGTTCTATTGTAGGCCATAAGCATTACTCAAGTACGTACCTCAAGTAATGTAAAAGAAATTAATGACAGAGTATAGGAGAAATAAGCACTGTGACATTTTCTGAAGGATTACTTGAGGGAGTCCTCGGGTAATGACTTTTTTACTTAAGGGATCCCTCGAGTAATATGTGAAGATTTGCTCCCTGTTAAAATTTGCATAGGATTACTCGAAGGGCTTACTCGAGTAATCTATAAAGTTATTTGGAAGCTTACTTGAGGGATTACTCGAGTAACCAAAGCAAAAACTATGCAGTATATATTTGCTTTATGAGAGAGTTTTTCATTACAAACTCAATATTTGTTATTGAGACAACTTAAGGTTATGGAACCTTGAGTTGGGGATTTGATTAAAATGTGCAAGGGGGAGCGAGTGTCCAGTGAAGGAACTTACTGTGTACTGAGGTGCCAAGAACCCACTGAATCTTGGAAGAAATACTGAAACTCTCAGAGAAGCTCTGAGGTCTGAACGTAGGTCAAAGTGGTTATGGCTAAACCAATATAACTCCCGGTGTATAATTTGGTGATATTTCTCCTAGCTTTTAACTACTTTAAATTCCGGTCAATTTTTACATACGCAATGAAATTACTGGTATCACCCAATTCACCATCTTCTTGGATGAAACGCTTGCACTAACATTTGGTATTAGAGAGTAGGTCTTCTTGTTCAGGTATAACAACCTAAGAATGATCTAATAGCAAGCATGGGTGAAGGAATTCTTCCTGATGGAGCTTTTATCACCAAACCTCTGGGTTTCAATGGTGAACACTTCTCTTTCTGGAAAGCCAAGTTTAGAGTATTTGTAATGGCTACAGAATATGGACTATAGGATGTGATTGAGAGTGGAAACTACAAACCTGAAAAGAATGTAGATTCACAGAGGGTTCCTAAGACACCAGCAGAATATGATGAGAATGATAAGAAACTCATCACACTCAATAGTAAGGCAATTCTAATGATTCAAAGTGCCTTAAGTCCAAATGAGTACTTCAGGATCTGCACACTTCAAATGGCTAAAGAAATATGGGAAGCCTTGGAAATAGCACATGAAGGAACTTCAAGAATAAAAGAAAACCGGATCAATCTGTGGTTACTGAGGTTGATTTACTTCAAATGAAATTAGGTGAGTCGATAGCGGAATTCAAAATTAGATATACTCATCTTGTTAATCGACTTGCAGCACTTGGTATAGTCTATGATCAATATACCAAAGTATGAAATATTTTGAATATTCTGTCTAAAGATTAGGAAGCCAACGTCACTGCAATTGAGGAAGCAAAAGATGAATCAATATGATTGGTTACTTCTCTATCCGGAAGTATTTCTGAATATGAAAGTAAATTAAAGTTTAAACAAGAACTAGATGATATTGGTGATAAGAAGAAGATAGGTCTAGCATTGAAAGCAAAAGAAGAAGATCAAGATGAAGATGAAGAGCTTGACGATGATGAAATGAGCCTAATGATAAAATGATTTAGAAACTTTTAAAAGAAAGGCGAATGATTCAAAAACTTTTAGAAAGGAGAGCAGTAAAGAACACATCATCTGTTATGAATATGGAAAGCCAGGACATATCAAATTATAATGTTTAGAACTGGCTCAGAAAAACAAAGAAAAGAGAAAAGGCAAGTTCTATAATAAGAATAAAGCCTTTGTATTTGCCATATGGGGAGATAGTTTATCAGACTAAAATAGTGATGATAAGGAAGTAGCCAATATTTGTCAAGTTGCTCAAGAAGAAATAGAAGAAAAGGTAACTAATTTAATCCTACCTGTGATGAATTACTTTTTAAATATAATGCTTTACATTCTGATTTCATCAAAGTAGTTAAAGAACTAGTTTGTTTCAAAAAGAAAAACAAAGTTTTTGAAGTAGAACTTAAAGAGCATTTAGAAAAGGATTGTGAAAACTATTCTTCTTTGAAAAAGAAAACAATGATCTCATAAAAACTCTTGAAAAACTCACCAAAGGAAGTGAGATGTTAAATGTGATTTTGAAATCTCAACGATTTGTAAATGACCGATTTGGTATTGAATATGATCCAAAATCAGATAAAAGGAAAGGAAGAAAGAAAGCAGGAGGTAAGAAACAAGGCAAGATTGGTGGCCAAAGGCTATAATCAGGAAGAAGGAATTGATTATGTGGAAACTTATGTTCTAGTGACTAGATTGGAAGCTATACAAGTACTCTTGGCCTTTACATGCATCAAAGGATTCAAACTCTATCAAATGGATGTAAAAAGTGCATTTCTAAATGGCTACATCATAGGATTAGTATATGTAGATCAACCCCCAGGTTTTGAAGATGTAACCAAACCTTACCATGTTTTTAAAATAAGAAAAGCTTTATACGATTTAAAATAAGCTCTTAGAGCATGGCACAAAAGGCTCAGTAAATTTCTCATTGATCAAGGTTTTGTACAATGAAAAGTTGATACAACACTTTTTACAAAACAAAAACAAGATGATATTTTAATTGTACAAATATGTTGATGCTATAGTTTTTGGTGCTACTAACGAAACCTTGTGTAAGGAATTTTCTGAGTTAATGCAGGGGGAGTTTGAGATGTCCATGATGGGAGAATTGAATTTCTTTCTTGATTTTCTAATCAAACAAAGAAAGAATGGACTTTTCATATCTTAAACAAAATATTTGAAAGAGCTATTGAAGAAGTATGGAATGGAAGAAGCAAATGGAATGGACATGCCTATGAGCTCAACTACGTTGCTTGATACTGATGTCAAGGGAAAAGATTACAACATCACAAAATATAGAGGAATGATTGTATCATTACTCTATCTTACTACAAGCAGATCTGACATCCAATTCAGTATTGGCATATGTGCAAGATATCAATCAGCACCAAAGGAGCCACATGCTAAAACTGTCAAACGTATCTTCTGATATCTTGTTGACATGGAAGAATTAGGTCTCAGGTATCCTAAAGAAAGAAGTAACTATCTAATTGCATAGTCAGACTCTGATCATGGAGGATACAAGATAGACAGAAAGAGTACCAGTGGACAAAGCTAGTTTCTTAGAGGCATACTTGTATCATGGTTTAGCAAGAAATAAAATATAGTATCTCTTTCATAAACAGAAGCTGAGTATGTTGCAGCTTCAAGTTGTTATGCACAAGTGTTATGGCTTAAGCAACAACTCCAAGATCTTGATATTTTTTGAAAGGAGATACCAATATATTATAACAACACTAGCACGATAAGCTTGGCAAAGAATCTAGTTCAACATTCTAGAACCAAGCATATTGATATTAGACATCGCTTTATCAGAGATCATGTCCGAAAGAAAGATGTCAAAGTGATATTCATTCCAACTCATCTTCAACTAGCTGATATCTTCACAAAACCTCTTGCAAAAGATCAATTCTTATATATTAGAAGAGAATTAGGAATAGTAAATCCCAATGAATTGTAAGTTATTTAGTGTTTACAAAATGTTAGACAATTTATTGATGTTTTAATGATTACTAACTTAAGCATCGGAGTTTCTAGCAATTTGTTTTGCAAGATCTTGATATTATGTTTTAGAGTATGAAAAGCAGAGGTTAAGAGAGGATAATATTACTGGAGGGACAACTTCAAGTAAACCTCATTACCCCAGTAATACCTTGAAATAATTAGAAGGGTTACTTGAGTAATCACTTGAGTAATGATATGAAAAATGTAGCAGAGAAGGGTTAATTCAAAAGGAATTCAAAATGAAATGACATAACGGTTGGAAATGGACAAGGGGGAAATGAAGAGACAGATCACTTGAGGGAGGCCTCAAGTAAATGATCAACATTACTCGAGTAAGGCCTCAAGTAATCATGAGAGGAAATCAAAAATCTAATCAATCTCCATTCAAATTAGTGTTAATATGCCATCAAATGATCGTGGGAACATACATAAGTAATTACAACATTACTTATGATAGGTATGCATTTAAATTACATTGATTTAAAATTTTTTTAAGGCTTTACTCGAGGGAGTCCTCGAGTAATATTCATGATCACTCGAGGGAGCCCTCAAGTAAAGTCGGGCATCTGTGTTATAACTTAGCGCGTTACGTCATTTTCACAAAAGTACTTCAAATAATTCTCCTAGTAACCTCTCAAAAAATCTTTCCCAAAACTCTTCCTCACTCTATTTCCATCAAAACCCATCAAAATTTCTTGAGACAATCTACCAAAAATCTCTCTAATCACTCTACTCTAACCTTCGACTTACGAGAGAGAAAATTTCTGGAAATCTTTTTTTCTTTTTATTCAAAATGGTCAGAACCAAAACCACTCATCTTGAATCTCTTTTTGAGTCTTCTAATCCTCAACAATTGCATGATTCTATTACATCTCCTCCGACAAAAAGATAGATGCTCACTCCCGGCTCAAAAGCTAAAATCAAGCCACAAGCTAAACACAAAGTGAAGGGGGTCGTGATTAAGGAACCATCTACCACTAGAGCTCAATCTAAGAAGGATGTTCTTTGGGTAGAGGCAAGAGGACTAAGGCACCATTTCCACCACCTTCTAATTCCTCTAACACACCAACATTCTCTGTGGAGGCAGCAAAAAAGGCTATGTATGATGAAGATATGGCTAAGGCTATGGCAAATATGCTGGATGAGATTCACAAAAAGAAGCAAGGTCAATCTATAAAGAAACTAGAGGAAGAAGAAATTACATTTCCTTTAACAGGATTCAACCTAAAGAAAATTGAGGATTCACAAAAATTCAAATATCTCTTTTTAAGGAGAAAAGTATGCAAGATGCACTATATTGACCTCGGTGTTCTTTAAAAGGTATTGAAATTCAAACTCAATTCATATCTTGAATCCTATATGCCCTGGCTCTTTGTAAAACTTCCTTTTTGTTCCAAAATAGTGAGACATTTCTATTGTAATTTAGAACTTGTCAATGATTCACTTAGGAACCTCTGGAAGAAGAAATGTTCTATAAAGTTAAAGGGCAAGAAATCCTAATCTCACCCTCCAAAATCAATACTTGGCTAGGAATAGAAGACCCACCTGAGGATTATTATCCTAATCTTGATTCAAACCAACTTTTTTCTATCCTAAGGCCTAGTGAGATTGTAGGACCTCTTGGTTTGAATCCTAGTGATATGTGTGATCTTCACAGAGTCCTATGGTATATCTATTTTAGAGCCATAGTAAACAAAGAGCATAATTACACACATTTCATAGAAAGGGACTACAGGAAATTGGCCTCATTGCTTTTGAAAGAGAAAAAAGACTTGGGGGAATATATCTTTGCTGAAATAAAAAGATATAGGTTTGAGGGAAAATCCACCACTCTAATGCCTTATCCTCAGCTTATATCTTTGTTTCTCAAAAAGAAAAAAATCTAGTATTTGGAGAAGGGTGAGCCAATTGAGAGGCTAGTTCTAGTGGGAAGAAACCAAATTGGGAAGTTGCACATTACACTTCCTCTAAAAAACCCACTTAAGACAAGTCCCAAGAAGAAGAAAAAGACTAAGACTGCAACAAGCCGGTAGGATGAGATATAGTCTTCTGCTCCAGCTTCCACATCCTCTTCTTTATTTTTTGGTCGCACAATGCAGACATTTATGGAGACCATTCTGAATGGTTTTTATATCAATATTACAAATACCAATGTAGAGTTGATAATGTTAGTGCAACTGTTTCACCTAAGAGGGGGTGAATTGGGTGATACTAGAAAATTTTGTTGCGTATAAGTAAATTGATAGAATATTTAAAGCAGTTAAGAGCAAAGAGAAATATCACCAAAGTGTACACCGAGAGTCATACTGGTTGTTTCCTCCAGCAAGCCTATTACTCGAGTGGTTACTCGAGTGGCCATGTTGTTTCCTTAAACCTTACTTGAGTGGCCCCTCGAGTAAATTCCAAATAACTTTGGAGATTACTCGATTACTCACTCGAGTAATTGCATCAAATTCTTGGCCGAGAGTACTTCTTCTTTGTTTACCTGATTACTCGAGTGACCCCTATAGTAATGATTCAAATAACTTTGGAGATTATTGGAGTGTTCCCACGAGTAATGCCTTTTTTCTTACCTGGTTACTCGAGTGGCTACTCAAGTAAATTGTTGCATTTCTTGGCCAAGAGCTACTGGAAGATTTTTACCTTGGTTACTCGAGTGGCTACTCGAGTAAAGCCTTTTCTCATGTGTTACTCGAGTAGCTACTCGAGTAATGGCTCATATAAGTTTACAGATTACTCGAGTAACGTCATCCAAATTTGGCAGTGCTTTCGAAAACATTTTCTTTCAATATTACTTGAGTGCCTACTCTAGTAATAATGTTCATTACTCGAGTAGTAACTCGAGTAAACATAGATAAAGACTGCCAGTAAGGTTTTTCCTTTGCTCTTTCTCTCAGATCTTTTTCATTACTCCAGTGCTTTCTTCAAGTAATACTTTGTCTGCCATTTATTTACTTTGTTCAAATTCATTTGTTATCATATCCTCTTATATCATTGGTACAATCTTTGTTATCATCAAAACATATGGGATCTAACATTCTCCCCTTTTTTTATGATGACAAAACTTGGTGATTTTGAACAAAGTTTTTGAAATTGAGTTTTCAAACGTATGCTTCTTAAATACTTTTCATATGAAATATTTTGTTCAATTAAAACTTGAAAACTCTTTTGAAATAGCTTATTAGAGATCTTTTCAAAGTTTTTGTTCTTATTTACTTGTTCACCTTGCATACACAATCAGAAACTCATTAGTCCCATAATGTAATATAATTTCAATAAAATTTAACTTTAATGGTATAAAGGAATAAATTGCATAAAGAAGAATTCAATACATAATCAAACTTAGAATTCAAAGTTAAAAACACCCTAAAGCCCCGTACACCCAAATCCTAATACATTAACTCAGCCATTCATCACAAAATCACTTAGGTTCTTCTCCCCCTTTTTGTCTTCATCACAAAGGTAGAATCAATCATAAGGAGGAGTAGGTGGCTTGGCTGTTTAGATAGGAGTGACAGGAAATGCCAATGATTCATATGAACTATCTAAACTTGAAGGATTTGAAGATGATGGTTCAGGGTCAGGAAGGTTCACTGGGGGTGTCTGAAGATCCTTGAAGGATTCACCGTAGATGATGGGTAAGGAACCAGAGAAGTAATTTCTACTTCCTCTATAGCAACCGGTGAAGACTCAAGTACCTCTTTAGTGCGTGTAAGTGAGGCAATGGGAGTATATATAGGCTCTGGCTAAATAGGCTGAGGTGGATCATCAGTGGTGATATGGATTGGCTCGGATGTGTCAGGGTCAATAATAGAGAACAAGACATTACTGGGTTCAATCTCAGAGGCCTTATACTCAGTAGGTATAGAGGGTCCAGGTCCGGAGACAGGTATGGGCTCAGGAATAACAGAAGGACCAGGAATAGAGGAGCCAGATGCCATAGCTTCAAGTTTGGCAACAATGGATCTCAGAAGCTCACCCTGGGCATGTTGTTCAGCTAACAACTCTTCATGCCTCTTATCCATCCTCTCCACAAGTTGTCCCATCTTCTCATTCATATAAGTTACCAACTCTGCAGTGGTATTTGCAATGTCGATATGAAAATTCTTCAGAATGTTCTCTATGAATGTTTGCATTGCTGCACCAAAGAAAGACGGAGAACATGTGTTGACTGGAGCAGAAGACTGTGTGGCATCCATCCGATTAGTTGCTGTGTCAGTCTTCTTATTCTTCTTGGGACTTGCTTCTAGAGGAGTCTTCAGAGGAATCTCAATGTTCAATTTTCCAATTTGATTCCTCCCAACTGGTGCTATCCTCTCAATTGGCTCCTTACTTTCCAAGAACCAAATCTTATTCTTCTTGAGGAATAAGGAAATAAGTTGAGGATAAGGCATTGGAGTAGTAGGGTTTCCTTCATACCTATATCTCTTAATCTCAGCAAAGATATATTCTCCCAAGACCTTTTGCTCTTTGAGGATCAATGAGGCAAATTTTCTGAAGTCCCTCTCAATGAAATGAGTGAAGTTATTGGATTTATTCACCATGGCTCTAGAATAGATATACCATAGGACTCGATGAAAATCACTCATATCACTCGGATTGAAATTGAGGGGTCACACTATCTCACTAGGTCTTAGGATAGAAAACAACTAGTTTGAATCATAATTAGCATAATCATCATCAAGAGGGTTCTCTATTCCTAACCAGTTATTGATTATGGAAAGTGAGATTATAATTCTCTGTCCTCTGACCTTAGAAGCCATTTCTTCTTCCATAGACTTCCTAATAGGATCATTTATAGGTTCAAGGTTACAGTAAAAATGCCTCACAACTTTAGTGCAAAATGGGAGTTTAACAGATAGCCAGGGGATATAGGAATCAAGATAGGGACTCAAGTTGAATTTCAATACCTCTTGAAGAACCTTGTAGTCAATGTAGTGCATCTTGCACACATTTCTCCTTGCAAAGTGACTCAGATACTTCTGAGATTCCTCAAGCTTGCTCACATTGAATCCCTTTAGAGAAAATGTGGTTTCTTCATCCCTCTCTTCTGTTTGCCTTGAAAATTGCCCTTTCTTTGCTTCCTTAGATTAAAAAGCTTCCTCAAGCATGCCTACCATGACTTTGGTAAGCTTTTCATCAATCTTGGGCTTTTTCAGAGGTTTAGGTGAGAATGTCGGTGTTTTGAATAAGTCAGAAGAAGGAGGAGATAGCTCTTTTGTTGCTTTGCCTCTTTCTGGAGGTGAACTCTTCTTGGTTTGAGCTCTTGTGGCAATGGGCTTTTTAATGACAACTCCTTTCACCGAAGGCTTAGCTTGTAGTTTGGCTTTGGTTTTAGGTTTAATAGAAATATTTCGTTTCTTGGTAGGTGGAGATGAAAGAGAATCAGAAGGTTGATGTAATACCCCAAATTTTGAGACTCGAGGGTAGAGAATAAGCCTGAGATTAGTGGATTGCTAAGCCCCGCTTTAGAAAGATCCCAAATTGGGATTAAGAGCTAATGACTCCAAAAGTAAATGTCATTAGTGATAAATGAACTCTTTTGGAGAATCCGATGTGATTTGAGATTCGAATGTGATTCGTATGTATTATGCGTAGTGCTGAAACCCTGTATTTACGTTCAATTATTGATTAACATCTAAATTGACTTAAATAAAGGGATGTCGCATAATGTGGTGATATGGAAAGATATGAAGTGTTTGGTGGTGATTCAATGGGAATTGCCATAATCAGGGGCAAAACGGTAAAGTGATCGGCCGATTGGTCAGTTATCGAAGAGGAAACTCATTGGTAACTTCAAGATCAATGGTTGAGATTGATTTGTGCAATAGATCAAAGGGTGGAATTCTATGTGTTTGAGCTTATGTGAACTCATGGAGGTGTGATAAGATCTTGACACTTGGCATCTTTTGAGCCATGAGATTGAGTCAACATGTCAAAGCTCTTTCCTCTCTCCTCTCCCTCTCTTTGGGTCAGTTTTGGAGGCCCAAAAAGTGATCACTCTCTTCATCATCTTCATCTCTCTCCAAAGCCTCCATTTTCGCCAAGCAAGGAAGGAAAGAGAAAGGAGAAAGCTCATGGTAAGTGCTCTATATGGTCCTCTATTGCTAAAACACCCTTCTATAATGTTGTTCATAGTGATGAGAGCTTCATCTCTATGGTTTTAGATTCTTGATTGGTGGTGTTTGATAGCTTGAGGAAAATTGGAAGTATGAAGAATCAAGGAATTGATTTGGGAAAGAAGAAGATGTGAGTATTTAAAGCCTTTTGATCTAATTTTGGTGACTTTTGGTTAAGTATTGTGATTTGTGAATTTTGCCCTGATTTTGTGGTATATTTGTATGGCAAGTAATTGGATGATTTGAGTGGTGAATTGTGGTTAAATTGATGCCATAATGTGTTTTGGTGTCATTGGAATTGGTTTGAGAACTTGCAATGAAAAGAATGGCAATGTGTGTTTGTGTTGTAGTTTTGTGATGACATGTTATGATTATTGGTAAAACATGTCAATATGATGTGAATTTGCTTGATTTGGTATTTCCAATGGATTCCTTGTGAAATTTTGTGTGAGAATGATGTTTGATATGAAAATTGGACCATTGGAAGCCAATTGTGCAAATTTGGAATTCTGTCTTTTGAAACTCTGTTCTGGACAGTCTGCTTGTGTTGCCATTTTGAATGGGCAAATAATGTCATAAAATTATGAAACTTTCCAGTCTTTAAGTTCACATCCCAAGCTTCAAAATGGACATATAAATTGTGTCATTTTGTTTTTTGAACTGGGATTTATGTTTGCCCAAATTTTGAGGTCGAAACTGGGTTTGATTCTGGGTCAGTGATGAAATGTGTGTAATTCTGTATTTTTGTGTAGATTTCCAGTAATGATCCATATTTGGTCTATGAATAGGACTTCAATAGCTTTCATTTGGCTTTGGAATCACCTCATTTCGATTTTTCTGGAATTAGTTATGAATTTTTGAATTTGCCTTGGCTGCAGCACAAAAGTTTCTGTGCACGTTTTGGCCGCAGCCAGAAATTCTTGGCTGCTGCCAACCCACATTTTCAGCATTTTGAGATTTTGAAAGGTGATTTCCAACCTAGTACGTCCCAAGCCTTTAGGCATATGTTTAGGCTTTGATTAGCCAGCTAAAGGTCATGAATGGTAACTAACTTTAAGTGATATGAAAGTAAGGTTTTGTTATAGAGAATAACCCTATGTCCTTGCTTTGGTTATAGGGTTGATATTCACCCTGGATGTGGTTTGGTATTCATTTTGATCACGAGTAAGCGGAGCTGGAGCATACGTGGAAAGACTGTAGGGAACTTACCTCTCTTACATGCTTTGATATTTGTGTTTGTGTATTGATGCATGTATTGCTTTGCTTGATTATGTGAAACATGTATGAATGATTGTAGCTCTGTTTCTAGTTATGCTATGGCCATGAGTATGTTGTTGAAACATTGAGCACGCAGATATGTCATTGTGTGAAGATGAGTTATGTATTGCAAGCATGTCATGCATTAAACACATATCATACATGCATTTAGGTATCTGTTTCCTACTGAGATTCTCTCGAATCTCACCCTCCCCTACCAACATTTTAGACAGGGTAGGTGGATCGAGGATGGAGCAAGCAGTCAAGGACGACGGGACTCGTTCGGGTTATAGATTTTGGTAGTAGGTTATCATAGTTGGGATGTATATTTGGATATTCGTATTTGGATTTGGAGTTGTATATATTGTGGAATGTATATTTGGTTATATGTTGAATGAGAATATTTGATTATGTATTTGGAATGAGCATTTGGGTATTTGTATTTGTATTTGTATTTGTATTTGAGGAGAACTGTGTAATCCCCATTCGAAGAATTGTAAAGGGTGGATGTGCCCTATGAATTCTATGTAAAGGTTTGAACCCGAGATTGCCGGGATTATTATATTGGGCACTCTGATTTATATATTGAATGTGATTATCCGCGTGAAGTGATTGTATTTGAAATGTGAGTATGAGACCAGGTTAACTAGATTTCAAAAGTTATTTGTGAAAATCCCGTCTGGTAGATGGGTTTGAAATTGTTATTTGATTATTAGTGGTCTCTATTTCATTGTAATCCCGTATTTCGGATATAATTACGGAAGGGGGTTACATTTTGGTATCAGAGCTGCAGTTCCTGGTAAACATGGGAATTTGCTAGGATAGTGGTAGTAGTTGCTGCCTTAAGTCATAGAGAATGACTTTGTTTGTTTGTGGTATACACATTAAGGTCCCTGCTGGTTGTGGATATATGTGATTTGTGGACTATGTATACATTATTTGATTATTGGGGAGTGGTGAATCATTATGGAATCAAAAGATATAATGGTTTGCCTGAGAAATAGATGTGTAGATTCAGAGGTGGAGGTAATCAGACCCATCATCTGATTTGAGAATGGATGAAATGATTTCCAGGTATGTGAAATTACGGGTCTAGGTCTCGAGATGAGCCTAGATGTTGCGTGTGAAAGCCTAGGTGGTGTGACATCATTGGCCATGTCATACTGGATTTGTGTGTTCAAAAGGCCCTAAGACCTAGGGGACTTGTGTGCCTTAGGCTGGCAAAGGTATTTGAATTTGTGTAGGGGCTGATGATGCTCCATTGAAATCAGGGAAGTGAATTCCCATTTCAACTGAGGTTGAGACGTTGAGAGTTGAACTATGATCCAAGGATCAGACTCAATAGCTGAGCTGATTCTTAGGAATTTGAAATGACCTGAGGATGGTTTAAATGGAATGATGAGTAATTGTGAGATATGGTCTCAAGGTCGAGACAGAAAATGAAATGTGTGAATGGCTTCTGAGTTCTCGTTACAATGATACCTTCATCTTGAGACAACCAACTGGAAAGAGCTATCTACGGAGGATTCAGATTGGAAAGGGCTGCCTGCGAAAAGTTCTGATAGGAAAGGGCTACCTACGGAGAGTTTCGATCAAAGAGGGCTACCTATGGGAAATCTGATCGAAAAGAGCTACCTACAGAGAGTATGGTACCGTAGTGTGGAGCCACCGTGATGACAAACCATAGTGTGGAGCCACCGTGACGACAACCCTAGAGTGCAGCCGCCTTGACGATGAACCGTGGAGTGCAGCCGCAGTGATGTTGAATCATAGATTAGCACTGCGAAAGTGTTGGCTCTCAATGATGGTGTATTGTAATGAATCCCACAGTGAATGGGTATTCTTGAGATAAGAAGTCATATGGCTCTGAATGATTCAAGTTGAATCGGGCCAAGGTCTGGCACAGATGAATATATGTTGTGAATGTTGTCAGTTGTAGCAGGAGATTCCTATGGGACTCCTGTTAAATCAAATTGACATTGTTAAAGCACAGATAAGGAGTTAGACCTCAAAGTGTGCAGCGGAAGCATGATGAATGTGTAATATGTTTGAGAATTGTGTTGAGCAGAAGCTCAAGTTTGCAGAAAGTGCAATGCATTAGTGATGGCTTCGGGAGGTAAAACTTTAAAGTCTAGATTATATTGTGAGAAGGGGTTTTGAAGGATCCCAATACGTGAAAAGAATTCGCAATGTTGAAGGTGAAGTTGTTAATATGCCTGGTTCTAGCTTGTTACGATTGTGTACTGTGAGTCCATCTCCCTGGTTAGGCCGGATTGGTTTGGTCTGGTAGGCTGCGCCTGGTAGGCATAGGCTCAGGATGTGATTGATATTTCTGAGTCTTTCACCTACGGCCCTTTAGGTGATTCCGGTGGGAGGACCGTGCCTTCAGGGCGGTAGTTATAAGGGACAGGCTATTTGTGAAGGCCGACAGGCAAATTGCGAAAGCCGGATAGCTCTATGAGCTATAAGGCTATGTGTATGCACTGCCACGCCAATAGTCACTGAGTATCTAACAACGGTTCGGGTAAAGACTGTATGTCTTCCCGGCGGTAAAAGGGGATGAGGGTGGAGTGTCATTGTGGATCTTATTTGTAAGCACCTCTACGCCAATAGTCCCTAAGTCGCTAACAACAGTTCGGGTAAAGACTATGTGTCTTCCCGGCTGTAAAAGGGGATGAAGGTAAGGTGTGATTACGAATCTACTATTTGTGAGCCAGAATGGCTGTGTGAGTGCACTGCCACGCCGATAGTCCCTGAGTCGCTAACAACGGTTTGGGCGGGGGCTGCGTGCCTTCCCGGCGGTAAAAGGGGATGAGGGTGGAGTGTGATTTGTGTATCTTGTGACAATTGTGAACAAGCTGGGATAGGGGTGTAGTTGTGTAGTGGTTGTGTAGCAGAGCAGAGCTAGTTCGGCTGATGGCTAATTCAACTACATGATCGAGGGTTCTCTGTTAGGAGGGCACTATCTCGACATGGCCAGCATGGCTAGCCACCACATTGGTTGCACCGGTGTTAACCCCAGGCCGAAAGGCGGTGCGTAAAATTAGAATCTGCGATGTGTGTTGTTGTGCATGTGAAATGTTATGTGAATGCCGGAAGGGCAATGTGTATTTGTGAGACAGCGGGAAGCTGTCATATTTGTGCAAGTGGTGAAAGCTACGTATCATTGTATATATAGCCGTGGGTGTTGTCGTCTTGTGACAATCATCATGCATCAATGTGAATCTGACGAGGACATTGTGTAATACCTAAAAGTCCCGGATGGGTGAGGGTAATGCCGTGAAATTTGATATGGCAATGTGATATTGTTGTGAATGCCCAAAAAGTCCCGATTACCACTAGTGGAGTTACTGGTGGGTGTACGGGTGAGGGTAATACTGTGAAAGTGGATACAGTGAAGGCTTAAGTGCTTGTGTATACGGCTGAGGCTGTTGTTTGTGAAATGAGTTTGTGATGTTGTTGAGTCATTCCAGGATGGAATCACTAGATTGAGTTAAGTAGGGTGGTGGCCTATGCCAACTAACTACTGAGATCTTATGATATGACTCATGAATTAGAGCCTTCAAATATCGAGATGCACTAGCCACTCATAAATGGGGGGGCTTGCGATGATTGTGGTTATGTGATGATGGTTTTGTGGCAATCGTATATGGAAGCGATTGCATTTGTTTGGAAAAATGTATGGTGATTGGGTTTGTGTGTCAATTATGAAATGGGCTTATTGCAGTGTGTGGCAACTGAGTTGCATTCATTGTTTGAGATTCTTGCGAGAATCAGATTTATGGAGTACCGTTGGTATGGGTGGTCTAGAGGAGACCGTCCCAATAAGAAATGATTGTGAAACGGAAGCTGTCGTAAAGAAGCATCCGTAGGTTGTGGTTTAAGTGGTATAACAAATTTTGAGGACGAAATTCATTGAACAGGGGGAGAAATGTAATACCCTGAATTTTGAGACTTGAGGCTAGAGAATAAGCCTGAGATTAGTGGATTGCTAAGCCCCGGTTTAGCAAGATCCCAAATTGTGATTAAGGGCTAATGACTCCAAAAGTAAATGTCATTAGTGATAAATGAACTCTTTTGGAGAATCCGATGTGATTTGAGATTCTGATGTGATTCGTATGTATTATGCGCAGTGCCGAAACCCTATATTTAAGTTCAATTATTGATTAACATCTAAATTGACTTAAATAGAGGGATGGCGTATAATGTGGTGATATGGAAAGATATGAAGTGTTTGGTGGTGATTCAGTGGGAATTGCCATAATCAGGGGCAAAACGGTAAAGTGACCGGCCGATTGGTCAGTTACCGAAGAGGAAACTCATTGGTAACTTCAAGATCAATGGTTGACATTGATTTGTGCAATAGATCAAAGGGTGGAATTCCATGTGTTTGAGCTTATGTGAACTTATGGAGGTGTGATAAGATCTTGACACTTGGCATCTTTTGAGCCATGGGATTGAGTCAACATGTCAAAGCTCTTTCCTCTCTCCTCTCCCTCTCTTTAGGTCGGTTTTGGAGGCCCAAAAAGTGATCACTCTCTTCATCATCTTCATCTCTCTCCAAAGCCTCCATTTTCGCCAAGCAAGGAAGGAAAGAGAAAGGAGAAAGCTCATGGTAAGTGCTCTATATGGTCCTCTATTGCTAAAACACCCTTCTATAATGTTGTTCATAGTGATGAGAGCTTCATCTCTATGGTTTTAAATTATTGATTGGTGGTGTTTGATAGCTTGAGGAAAATTGGAAGTATGAAGAATCAAGGAATTGATTTGGGAAAGAGGAAGAGGTGAGTATTTGAAGCCTTTTGATCTAATTTTGGTGACTTTTGGTTAAGTATTGTGATTTGTGAATTTTGCCCTGATTTTGTGGTATTTTTGTATGGAAAGTAATTGGATGATTTGAGTGGTGAATTGTAGTTAAATTGATGCCATAATGTGTTTTGGTGTCATTGGAATTGATTTGAGAACTTGCAATGAAAAGAATGGCAATGTGTGTTTGTGTTGTAGTTTTGTGATGACATGTTATGATTATTGGTAAAACATGTCAATATGATGTGAATTTGCTTGATTTGGTATTTCCAATGGATTCCTTGTGAAATTTTGTGTGAGAATGATGTTTGATATGAAAATTGGACCATTGGAAGCCAATTGTGCAAATTTGGAATTCTGCCTTTCGAAACTCTGTTCTGGACAGTCTGCTTGTGTTGCCATTTTGAATGGGCAAATAATGTCATAAAATTATGAAACTTTCCAGTCTTTAAGTGCACATCCCAAGCTTTTAAATGGACATATAAATTGTGTCATTTTGTTTTTTGAACTGGGATTTATGTTTGCCCAAATTTTGAGGTCGAAACTGGGTTTGATTCTGGGTCAGTGGTGAAATATGTGTAATTCTGTATTTTTGTGGTGATTTCCAGTAATGATCCATATTTTTCCTCTGACGAGGACTTGAATAGCTTTCATTTGGCTTTGGAATCACCTCATTTCAATTTTTTTGGAATTAGTTATGAATTTTTGAATTTGCCTTGGCTGCAGTAGAAAATCTTGGCTGCAGCCCAAAAGTTTCTGTGCACGTTTTGGCCGCAGCCAGAAATTCTTGGCTATAGCCAAAAACCTTCTGTGCGTGTTCTGGCTGCAGCCAGAGGATTCTTTACTGCAGCCAACCCCTATTTTCAGCATTTTTATATTTTGAAAGGTGATTTCCAACCTAGTACATCCCAAGACTTTAGGCATATGTTTAGGCTTTGATTAGCCAGCTAAAGGTCATGAATGGTAACTAACTTTAAGTGATATGAAAGTAAGGTTTTGGAATAGAGAATAACCCTATGTCCTTGCTTTGGTTATAGGGTTGATATTCACCCTGGATGTGGTTTGGTATTTGTTCTGATCGCGAGTAAGCGGAGCTGGAGCATACGTGGAAAGACTGTAGGGAACTTACCTCTCTTGTATGCTTTGATATTTGTGTTTGTGTATTGATGCATGTATTGCTTTGCTTGATTATGTGAAACATGTATGAATGATTGTAGCTCTGTTTCTAGTTATGCTATGGCCATGAGTATGTTGTTGAAACATTGAGCACGCAGATATGTCATTGTGTGAAGATGAGTTATGTATTGCAAGCATGTCATGCATTAAACACATATCATACATGCATTTAGGTATCTGTTTCCTACTGAGATTCTCTCGAATCTCACCCTCTCCTACCAACATTTTAGACAGGGCAGGTGGATCGAGGATGGAGCAAGCAGTCAAGGGCGACGGGACTCGTTCGGGTTATAGATTTTGGTAGTTGGTTATCATAGTTGAGATGTATATTTGGATATTCGTATTTGGATTTGGAGTTGTATATATTGTTTAATGTATATTTAGTTATATGTTGAATGAGAATATTTGATTATGTAATTGGAATGAGCATTTGGATATTTGTATTTGTATTTGAGGAGAACTGTGTAATCCCCATTCAAAGAATTGTAAAGGGTGGATGTGCCCTATGAATTATATGTAAAGGTTTGAACCCAGGATTGCCGGGATTATTATATTGTGCACTCTGATTTATATATTGAATGTGATTATCAGCGTGAAGTGATTGTATTCGAAATGTGAATATGAGACCAGGTTAACTAGATTTCGAAAGTTATTTGTGAAAATCTCGTCTGGTAGATGGGTTTGAAATTGTTATTTGATCATTAGTAGTCTCTATTTCATTTTAATCCCGTATTTCGGATATAATTACGGAAGGGGGTTACAGTTGATATGGTTAAGAGGACTCAGAAAGAGTGCTAAGATTAAGAGATTTTGTCCTCACCATTTTGATTTGAGAGAAATGAGTATTTCTGAAAAACAGGGACCGTGAGTTGCGAATGTAAGGCAGAAGATTTACTAAAATTTGAGAAGTTTTTGTAAGCAAAAATCAATGGGTTTTGACGGTTATGAGGAGGGAAAATAATTGTTCAAAGATTTTGTGAGAGCACTAGGAGAATCTCTCGAGGCGATTTTTTGAGAAATGATTGAGTGTCGACTGAAATAACCCTAAATTCCGACATCGTTCAAGGGCTTACTTGAGTGATCATTAGCTTCACTCGAGTAGCTACTCCAGTGATCATACTAGAAATTTTAAAATGCAGTGAATTCAAGCGCATACTTGGCATGAATAATATTGTAATTACCTATGTATATTCCCTCGATCATTTGATGGCTCTTTAGGACAAATTTGAGTTGAAACTCAGTAAATTTGAGATCTGCACCCAGGTTCACTCGAGGCCTTACTCGAGTAACATTGAAGTTCACTTGAGGCCTCCCTCGGGTAATCTACCTCTTCACCTTCTGACTGTTCATTTCCAACTGTTTTGCCATTTCATTTGAAATTAATACTTCACTGGCACATTTCCAAGTTCATTACTCGAGTAATTCATCCATTACTTCAAGGTGTCACTCCAGTAATGCTCATTACTTAAAGTTGTCCCTCCAGTATTGTTATCCTCTGTTAATATCTGCTTTTCATACTCCAAAACAGAATATCATGATCCTGCAAAACAAATTGTTAGAAACTCCAATGCTTAAGTTAGTAATCATCAAAACATCAATAAATAATATCATCTAACATTTTGTAAACACCAAATAACTTACAATTCATTGGGATTTACCATTCCCAATTCTTGTTTAATATACAAAAATTGATCTTTTGCAAGAGGTTCTGTGAAGATATCAGCTAGTTGAAGATGAGTTGGAATGAATATCACTTTGACATCTTTCTTTTGGACATTATCTCTGATAAAGTGATGTCTAACATCAATATGCTTGGTTCTGGAATGTTGAACAGGATTCTTTGTCAAGCTTATCATGCTAGTGCTGTCATAGTATATTGGTGTCTCTTTTAAATAAATACTAAAATCCTGGAGTTGTTGCTTTAGCCATATTACTTGTGCACAACAACTTGATACTACAACATACTCAACTTCCGTTGACGAAGGATACACTGTAGTTTGTTTCTTGCTAAACCATGACACAAGTGAGCCTCCAAGAAACTGGCCTTGTCCACTCATACTCTTTCTGTCTGTCTTGTATCCTCCATGATTAGAGTCTGAGTATGCAACTAGATATTTACTTCTTCTTTTGGGATACTAGAGACCCAATTCTGCCGTGTCAGTAAGATATCGGAAGATACGTTTGATGGTTTCAGCATGTGACTCTTTTAGTGCTGATTGATATCTTACACACATGCCCATACAAAATTGCCCATACTAAATTGAATATCAGGCCTACGTGCAGTGAGATAGAGTAATGATCCAATCATTCCTCTATATTTTGTGATGTTGTAATCTTTTCCCTTGACATCCGCATCAAGCAATATGGTTGAGCTCATGGGTTTGTCCATTCTATTTGCTTCATCTAATCCATACTTCTTCAATAGCTCTTTTAGATACTTCATTTGAGATATGAAAATTCCATTCTTTCTTTGTTTGATTTGCAAAATGAGAAAGAAATTCAATTCTCCCATCATTGACATCTCAAACTCCCCATGCTTTATCTCAAAAAATTCTTTGCATATAGTTTCGTTAGTAGCACCGAAAATTATATCACCAACATATATTTGCACAATTAATATATCATCACATTTTCATTTTATAAAAAAGTGTTGTATCAACTTTTCCTCGTACAAAACCTTGATCAATAAGAAATTTATTGTGCCTTTTGTACCATGCTCTAGGAGCTTGTTTTAAACCGTACAAAGCCTTTTTGAGTTTGAAAACATAGTCAGGTTTGGTTACATCTTCAAAACCTGGAGGTTGATCTACATATACTTCTTCCATGATGTAGGCATTTAGAAATGCACTCTTTACATCCATTTGATAGAGTTTGAATCCTTTGATGAATACAAAGGCTAAGAGTACTCATATAGCTTTCAATCTAGCCACTAGAGCATAGTTTCCTCCTAATCAATTCCTTCTTTCTGATTATAGCCTTTGGCCACCAATCTTGCCTTATTTCTGATAATAATTGCGGATTCATCAAGTTTGTTCTTGAATACCCATTTAGTGCCAATGATCGGATGATCCTTTGGTTAGGGTAACAAATCCCAAATTTGATTTCTTTCAAATTGGTTTAGTTCTTCTTGTATTGCTATAACGCAGTCATTGTCTGATAGGGCTTCATTTGTTGGAAATTGTGCCCTAAGGGCCAATCATTGTACTTTAAACATTATTATTTTAATGAAATTTCTCCATTCTGTTATCATATTATTTGCATGTTAACTGTGATAATTGTATCCTTGGATAATTCATAAAGATTGTCCTAAAATGTCCCTGGTCGGTCATCTATGCGGGAGCAGAGATGAAACAAGATCAATATGACTTTGATAAGATATGGATATACGAATCAAGATCAGTATGACTTTGTAAGGGTACAAGGTGCTGGACCGACCCACTATAAAAAAGCTACATGGATCAAGTCATAAGCTTTTCTCATGTATAACCACGTCACAATGCCCTTTAACCTGAGGTCATCATGGATTCCTACATGAGAGTTGCTAAGCTTTGAACTAGTCAAAAGTCACTTTTGACCGAGTGATGATAAAGGCTACGATCGGGCTTGGTGGTTTTTCATGTAGAGGAATATGAATGATCAAGATGGAATTTGTCCCTCACATTAGTAGAGAGATATTACTGGGCCCCTCGATGAGTGAGTCTGAGAAATGTATGGCCATACTATGATGGAAAGGAGTTTTCGTCTCTATTATCAGGCTACTCAGGAATCAAGAAAGTAATGGTCAGGAACAAGAGGATGACATTATCCATGCCTTATCCTTGATCGATATATCGTGTGACAAAAGGGACGTGACATGGTTGTATGACAGGTTGCATTATGATAACGATCCTCATATAAATTGGGTAGTTGTAATGTCTTGTTAGAGGCCACTTGCGACTTTTGGGTTAGTATAGTTATTGGCCCACTGCCAACTTCATATGAGCCTACAGGGTCACACACAAGAATGGCCCAACACAAGATAATGTTTAATTTAGGGTGGACAAATTTTATATTTATATATATATATATATAATATAAAATTCATTAATAATATTATATAGATATATATTTTCGAAATATATATCTTATATATATATATGTATATATATTATATGATATTATTGTAACACCCTGCCTTTAATCACGTAATTATAATTCGATATTAGATAATTAAATTAGATTAGAGACCTTCGGATAACTTAAACTCATTTCAATCTCCTACTTTGTAGTAGGGTTTTCACAAGATCATTCAAAATCTCTTCCTGTTCCTGGTCTCCATTTCAAAGTTCGAATATAATTACCTGTGCAGTTTATCTACATTCACGTATGACAGAGTGTATAACCAAACCCCCGGCAACTCTCGGGTTCTATACATATATAATCTGAAGTTTATAAATATACACTAGGGGATTACACAACCAAAATCGAATATAATACCCATATCTCAAAATATACAGTAATCCCAAGTTCTAAATGGATAACCAAGTCCTAAAAGGATAACCAACGTCTCCAAAATCGAATATACCCCTAAGGGTCCTAATTGCTCCGGGTTGGCCGCTTTTCCTTTGAGCCACATGCCCTGTCTGAAATGTTAGTCATAGGAAAGAATGAGATTCGAGAGAATCCCAGTAGTAACAAACCACTCATACAATGTATAAATACCAAGCATGCACATAAATCACAACCAGCAACAACAGCAGCATCAATCTCAAAGATACATGGTTTTCACCACAAACGACAGCACTCACGGCTGTATACACAATACGACAGCTCTCGCTGTAATCTTCATCACGACAGCTTACGCTGTAATCACAATAACGACAGCTTGCGCTGTAAACGACAGCTTACGCTGTAAACGACAGCTTACGCTGTAAACGACAGCTATCACCAGCTGTAACCTCAGCAACATCAAAGAAATCATCACAGAACCATGATAACACACACATACAAAGCATTACACACAGTATAAGAGAGAGAGTCACTACCTGATCCTTTCCTGACGTTTCTTGGCACAGCGGGCTCACGAGGACGGCAAATATCAAATCCTGTAAACCAAGTTAGGGACAACCCGTCAATCTCTTTCCCAAATTTTATCTCTATAATACTTAAGTTGATTATCACTATGGTCAATTAATCAAGTCAACTAAGGAGCTAAAGTGGTCAATTAACCTAAAAGGCTAATTTCTAACCTCAAAGTTCCACAATATTACATTATGCCATAAAATCTTCAATTTTCGCATAGGTGACCAATCTGCCAGAATTTTCCAACATCTTTGAAAAATCATAACTAATTCTAGAAAAATCAAAATGAGGTGATCCCAAAGCCTATTGAAAGCTCTTGAAGTCCTCTTAATAGGAAAAATATGAATCACTACCAGAAATCACCACACAATTCCAGAATTAACAACATTCCACACTGCTCCAGAATTAGGTCCAGTTTCGACATCAAACTTTGGGCAACTAGAACTCCCAGCTCAAAAACCGAAATGACACAAATCATATGTCCATTTTGAAGCTTGAAATGTGAAATTTAAGACTGGAAAGTTTCAGAATTTTTAGACACCAATTGCCTATTCAAAATGTCCCTACAAACGGACTGCCCTGCACAAAGTTACACTTGACAGTTTTTCCAATTTTCAACCAATGTGTCCAATGACTTCAAAATCAACAACCAAACCTATTCCCACATAATTTTTCGTGTAGAACACAATGGTAACATCAAAATGAACAAATTCCCACTCATTCCCCATGTCCTGTTTTGGCAGAATTTTAGGGTATTTCACAACAAACAACCACTTCACTATCTAATCACTAAGCTTAGCTCATTTGCCTCCAAACCAACATATAAGCACATATATAGGATGAAAGCTTTATGATCCCTAATATACCCTAAAAAACGAAATTAGGGCTGTCACAATAGCCCACCACAACTCAGCCAATTAAAGCATCATATACATCAACATAATGCTCTTACTCACCTCTTGCTTCTTCTTGTGTTCTTTTCTTGATTCCTCAACTTTTGTTCATGCAAGGTGGCTGAAAACTCCTCTTCTTCAAAAACAAAAACCATAGAAATGAAGCTAAGGAAGAGAGGAACAAGTTTCATGAAGGTCACTTGAGCCATAGATGAGGTTAAGGAGGTGAAAATCCATGTAGAAGTTCTTACCTCAACTTTGTTCTTCACTTTCTCTTTCCTCTTCTTGGTTGGACGAACATGGCAGCTGAAGTGAGAGAGAGAGGTGATGAAATGAGATCAGAATTTTGGCCTCACATACACCTCTTAACCGACTTTGCAAGGAGAGAGGGAAGGGAGTTGAAATTTTTGACTTTTCAACTCTTTGCTTGACATCATATTTTGTTTCTTTATTCCCTTAACCTTTGACCATGAGATTTCCACCGAATTATGGCTCTTGAATGAGTTAAAAGACTTCTTAAACTCTCATGGTTTTTGCCTCCACTTATATTGATTTTAGCATGATATATTTGACCAAAGTCCAAATGCCTCCATATGCTTTAATTATGAGCCAAATATCATTTTCTCTTGCCTTACCTTTATGTTGGACGAAATATCATTCAAGAAAGGGAAACATATTGACCAAGTTACTCTTTTAGCTATTAGTCCTTAATTATAATTTAGGATATTACAATTATTATATTGTGTTAATTTTAAATTTAATTTATTAAGATATATTAAATTTAATAACTAACATGTTAGAGATATAGTATCTCAGATTTAATTTATGAAGATAAATTAAATCTAATGGCTCTTTATTTGGATTAAATAAATAGGTTAAATTAAAACTGTTGGACAGATTTAATTTAAACTGAATTTATTTAATTAGCTCATCAAGATAATTAATAGTTAATTAATTCCGAAATTAATGATGATTAATTTTGAAATTTGAAAATAGCCCTCACAGATTATAAACTTGATTGAGCAGATATTTTAATATGTACATGAGAATTGAGAGCCGCAAGGGAAACTCGAGGAGACATTAGAGGCGCTAGCACGTAGTCTCGGTTGGAGAGCATTCGTGTGGATACCGTTAGAAGGAGCGGACATGACGTGTTGGCACCTAGAGATCATGAAAACTCTGAATCATCAAAAGGTATGAATTCTTCTAACTCGATTTAAATGCTGTTGATAAATTCTCGATTAGGATCGGTAAAAATTTTTAAAAATTCTTCCGCTGTGCCTGCTGATCCTAACATCATCAATGTTCGATGGTTCAATCTCAGAAATGAATGCAGAAAAACTAACTTCATTGAAAATTCTATTTCTAGTTTTGACTCCATCATTCACATCTCCTATGACTTGATATAGGGGATGACTTCTATTGTATTTCGAGCCTTTAGGTTGTCCTAGTGACTGATCTTCGTCCTTGGTTTGATCAACTTCTGGCATAAGAGATTTAGAAATAGATTGACCATTTTCTTGATTTAAAACAACTTCCTGCTCATCATCAATGGGTTTGTTAGAGGATTCAAATTCATCAAATACAACATGAATTGATTCTTCAACAACACATGTTCTTTTATTGAAAATTCTGTATGCTTTACTTCGGTTAGAATAGCCTACGAAAATTCCTTCATCTGTTCTAGAATCAAATTTTCTTAAGTTATCTTTACCATTATTTTGAATTAAACACTTACAATCGAAGATGTGTAAATGAGCAAGATTTGTATAGCTCGTACGGTGTCTTTCCAAGTTTTGTTCTAATGTAGGCTCTATTTGAAATATAGCATGCTGTGCTTATTTCATCGGCCCAGAAAACTTAAGACACGTTCTTTTTATTCAGCATTGCTCTAGCCATTTTAGTGAGCACTCTATTCTTATGTTCCATAACTCCATTTTGTTGTGGTGTCCTTGGAGCAGAGAAATTGTGATCAATACCATTAGTATCACAATATTCTTCAAAGGCTTGATTTTCAAACTCTCTACCGTGATCTATCCTGATACCTGCAATGAACATACCTTTCTCATTTTGCACTTTCTTGGCAAAAACAATGAATTCAGCAAAGGTTTAATCCTTTGATGATAGAAAAATAGTCCATGTAAATATAGAGAAATCATCAACAATGACCAATAAATATAAGTTGCCACTAAGGCTTTTAACTCTTGCTGGACCAACTAAATCCATATGTATCAATTGAAGTGGTCGATTTGTTGTAATTTCATTTTTTGATTTGAAAGATGATTTAGTTTGTTTACTCTTTTGACATGCGTCACAAATCAATTTTTTTTAAAACTTACTTTGGGTAATCCAAGAACTAAATCCTTGTTGAGCAGTTTGCCTAGTCGGTGCATGTCGATATGAGCTAGTCTATTATGCCATAACCAACTTTCATCAGCATTACTTAGAAAACAATTTTCAGAGTTATTTCTATTGATATCAAGTGTATAGCAGTTACCTTCCCTTTTTGCTCTGAGCTTTGCATTGATATTTTTCTTAACAAGTTGTAAGTCTTTCTTGTGACAATTAGACATTCCTCTGAATCAAATATTATCCAGTTGTCTTTATCTGCACTTTGACTTACGCTTAGCAATATGACACAAGCCTTCAACATAATATACATATTTGACTTGTATTCCTTTGTCATTTTTGATTTCACTAATTCTTGCTATCTTTCCGGATTAATTTCCTCCAAAATTTTACCTTTCCACATTGCTTAGGTTGCAATATGGTAAAACTTTCGAAATCACTGGTCATATGTCTAGAGCATCCACTGTCTATATACCACTTGTTGTTTCTGGATGCTTTAAGACATATCTGCAATCAAATACGATTAAGTCTTAGGTACCCACATCTTTTTGGGTCCTTTTGGGTTAGTACAAAAAATTTTCGGAACATATGAACCTTTTGTTAGAACCGGCTGACACCCAAGAGGGGGGGTGAATTGGGTGTAAGATAAAAATCTTAAGAACTTTGTAAATCTTTTTGCATCTTAGAGGAAGCAATAAATATGAAAGTAATGAATCATAAATCAACAGTTAATATATGCTGGAAATATAAGAGTTTAAGGAAGAGAGTGTGCAAACTGTGATTTATCCTGGTTCGGTCCAATCTGTGATGGCCTACGTCCAGTCCCCAGGCTCCTCCTGAGATTTTCAAATCCACTATCTTCTTGTTTAATCCAGGCACAAGAAAAGCCTTTACAAAGTTCTCACCAAGTACTCCCCCTTACAACAAGTCTTACGAGCAGAGCAATCCCGAAGACCTTTCTCTCCTGCTTACCTATGCAAGTCTAACGAGCAGCAACGTTCTCTTCTGCTTACACCACTGTAAGTCTTATGAGCAGCAACGTTCTCTACTGCTTGCACCTTGTAAGTCTTACGAGTAGAAAGTCTTACCGGCGATTCTCTCTACACTTGCCCGTAAGGAAATCAACCCACTCAAGGTCCCTCTACCTTGAGATCAATTCAGAAATACAATTGAAAGTGTTTATAAACTCTCTCACAGAGTGGATATGATGAATACTGAAGTACAATACAAAAACACTCTCTCAAATATACATGATGTGGAAAATAGATAAGAACAGAGAGTATTTGAGTAGAAGTGGATGATTCATAATCTCATCATGTTCTTCTGCGTTTTTCATTGTTGTTCTTCTTGAATGTTCCCATATATATATATGTGTTGATAATGACCGTTGGAACATGTCCGTTAGAGCGTGCGCAGCTTTGTTTGACTGTTCTTCGTTTTTGAAAACTAGCCGTTGCACGTTGACGCTCCGCTTCCGTAAAGTCAGTTTTTCTCTCTTCACATCATCTCTTCATTGTATTCCTGGAGAAATACATTAAACACTAATATAATGAAGTATTAGAGTGATTAGAAGCAATAAGAATGAGTTATATGATCATTCCATTGATTTCCAGAATCTTCGAGACGCTGTTCTGTTTTTCTGGGAAGCATTACTCGAGTACTTACTCGAGTAAACATCAAGTTTCTTCACAGCTTACTCGGGTAGTGACTTGAAGTTCTCTCTTCATGCACAGTGCTTTACTCCAGTAGTAACTTGAAGTTTTCTCTTCATGCACAGTGCTTTACTCCAGTACTGACTTGAAGTTTTCGTCAATAACTCTTCATGAACAGTGATTTACTCCAGTAGTGACTTGAAGTTTTCGTCAATGTACAGTGATTTACTCCAGTAGTGACTTCAAGTTTTCGTAAATAACTCTTCATGAACAGTGCTTTACTCCAGTAGTGACTTGAAGTTTTCGTCAATAACTCTTCATGAACAGTGCTTTACTCCAGTAGTGACTTGAAGTTTTCGTCAATAACTCTTCATGCACAGTGCTTTACTCGAGTAGCTACTCGAGTATTCATTTAAGTTTACTCGAGTACTTACTCGAGTAATGTTGCAGTGGTACAAAATGCCGAGAGCTCCATAATTTCATAAACAAAGTTACTCGAGTAGCTCCTCGAGTATCAATGGCAACCTGAAGGCAACTGGAAGTTTTTCACATGGTTACTCGAGTAGCTCCTCGAGTAACATTGGCAGGCCGAGAGCAACTGGAAGTTTTCTATGTGATTACTCGAGTACCTACTCGAGTAAAGTCTTTTGTTTTCAACCAGTTACTCGAGTAGTGCCTTCAAGTGAATTCTTGATTTTGACTCGAAACATGGCAAATTATATATCATCGGAAAGCCCTCATTATCTACGTTCCAATGCAACAAGAATCAACTCCAAACCCGTTGTGTACAGAAAGTTATGATCCAAAGAGTATCTCCTGTACTTAGACAATTCTGAAATCACGAGCAGCAACTTCCAGAAGTCATAGGTCTTGGGATATAGCTTCAAATGCGACAAATTATATATCCATGGAAATCTCTTTGAGTCTTCTTTCATATGGCACCGGTTTTGTCTCCATCCGTTTTGTATTTTGAGAGTTATGTCCAAAATACCGAAGCTTGTCCTGGAATATGACGGTGACTCATGAGTCAACTTCAACAGATCATATCTCCCTCATCTGAACTCCTTTGAATGTGATCTTGGTGTCAAAAGTTCGTGTTGGAAGTCTAGTTTCCAATGCCACCGGTTTCAGTTCGATCCGACATGTGGTTGGAGAGATATCATCAAAATACCGAACCTCTGTTCTGCCGCGCGAAAAACAGAGTCCCATTTACTTCAAGTGCCGCCTCGAGTAATTCATCAAATAACCCGGCAGATTACTCGAGTAAGGCCTCGAGTAAACACCTCCAAAATCAGACAATGCCATATTACTCGAGTGATTACTCGGGTAATCATCCCCAAAGGTACCATAGCTTCCGTATACATCATTTTAGCTTCGTATTGACCCATTCTAACTTCCGTATGATCATAGAAACCTCCGGTATCACTTCTAGGAGATTGAATCTTGGTATTCTCATGTGATCTTGCAAGTTCTTTTTTCTTTAATCTCTTTCTTCTTGTTTTTCCTCTTGATGATCATTCTTTATAACCCAACTTCAATCTTCTTGATGGATATCTTCACTATTTGCTTGATATTCCTATTAGTTCTTGTAATGCCTTCTTTCTTCAATCCCTTGTCTCTTGATTTTCTTCTTGATAATCATTCTCCACATATGAGGCATTATAATATCAACCCACAATCGGGTTTATGACTAATCTACAAAATATGCAACATTAAATATAGTAGTTAGTCAATGTAGAAGATAAGTATATTATACAAACTTTTTGCTCATATTTGACATCTATATTTGACATCATCAAAACTATTCATATCTAACATTCTCCCCCTTTTTGATGATGATAAATCCTTCAAGAAAAATATGTATGAGTTATAAAAACTAAGTAAGAACAATATATATGTATGAGTTATAAAAACTAAGTAAGAACAATATATTTTTCTTGCCTTTCTCTCCCCCTATTTGACATCAGCAAAAAGTTTGAAGTATAAAGAAGAAAGACTTGTAGAGAAGTAAATATGAAATCAAATGAAAAATGTCATTCTCCCCATTAATCAAAATAAATGCATCAGGAAAACAAGTTTCTCTCCCCCATTTTGAAAGTAGTTTCATTTATAATTTGATGTAAATGAAAAATGGTTTTCATGAAAACAAATTTGAAACAATTTGGAAAAGTTTTCAAGGAAACTTCCATAGTCAAGAATATGCAAAGTAAGCTCAAAATATAGAGAGAGGGTTTAGAAATGCTCATGTAGTTTTTGGAAAATGATGAAGTGCTCCATGAAGTCCGTTGCTTCCTTTTCTTGTTGTATAGATCTATGATGTTGTATTCACCATACTTTCACTATGCAACTGTGATGAATCTTGTTCATAGGAGTTGGCTGGCTCAATGGTAGGCTCTGAAGTGTGCTCAATAGGAAGCTCAGGAATAGCCTTCCTTAGAATGCTACCAAAATCATCCTGATTTGTGCCTTTTGTTGCTTTGAGGGTTGTATCCAGTGTTAAATCATCTTTCCTCAAAGTTGATAGATTCTCCAATTGAGGTGAGCTTCTGTTCAGCATGCTCAATGCTTATTTGTATTGGCATATGTATTTATTGCTTTGAATATTGCAGCCAATTTATCTCCCTTGATTGATTGTTAAAGCATATGTCATCATATATGCTCCTTTTAGTGTGCTGAGGAATCATCTTGCATAGAACAAATTCTCCTGTTATAAATAAAAATATTCTTGCAAGGAGAGTGGTTAGTGCAATCAAGTATCAAATTTATTGCATAAACCAAAGCCATTCTTTCTATATGATATGTTAAAAATTAAGATCATGAAAGGAAAATATAATAGTAACTCATCATCAAAACTAATTAAAAGATAGTGAATTCAGATGAGTATGTTAAAAGAATTTTCTTTCAATAAATGAGATGAGCTTTTAAGATATAAAACACATGTGAATGTGAAGCTCCCCCTTAATGAATGCATGGCTTAAAAAAAATCATCATGAGCAATACAATTAATAACTCTCCTAAATTTGTAAAAACCATTGAAAATTTTGTAAAGAGAATGAGTATGAAAATATGAAGATTTGGAGGGAAATCAAGTTTTGAAAATGATGATGCTATTCAGGGTTTAAATATTGTAACCCTGTATCCCTCGAGTAGTTACTCGAGTATTTCCACTCAACCATCACTCGAGTGCTCACCCGAGTGATGCAACTCAGAGAATTTTAATTAAGTAAGAATACAATACCTCACTCGAGTAATATCGTAATCACTCGAGTCATAATCCTCTGAAGTCCATTAATACATCATTGGCTTAGTCATTGTCCGTTGATGTGATCAGTATGGAGGGATTTTGAAGCAAAATTTCTGTGATCAGTTAAGCATACCAAGATGAGCTCGGAATAAGGCCTTGAAGTTCCGGTTGATCAAATCACAGAGTTTTCTAATCTTGTCATTCACAGAAGTGATGAACTCAACATTGTTTGGCAGCAAGCTCTGTGTGATTGTTGAGCTCCTTTCTCAGATAGCCTTGGATAGATGGACCAAAGAATGAAGAACCAGGGAGACCAGCTCTAGCAAAGTGTTATCTCTCATTTATTCTTGAAGTCTCAGCTCTCATCCTCTATGCCTCTTGTGTTAACTTGGAGTGAGTTTCAGATTTACTTGAAGGTATACTTGAAGTAATTGCAGATTACTTGAAGTAACTTCTGATTACTTGGAGTAAGTCCTATGGAAGTATATATATATCTTTGAAAGATATGATCTCTCCGACGTTCCTTTCCTTCTCACTAATAATATAGGCCATTGTGTGATAATCCTTTCATGAAGCGATTGAATTGGCCTTGCTCACCATAGCTCTAGTATAGATATATCATATAATTTTGTGAAAACATAGAGCTAGGATTGTAGTTGAGAATCCTCATAGGCTCACCAAGCTTGATGATTCTGTGCATCTCAGCATCTTCCTCTGAATATCTTCTGATCACCTTGGAATAATATGGAAGGTGGGTAGGCAACAAAGATTCATATTGGCTAAACTTATTCTTGGCCTTGAGTTGCTTTGAGATGAATCTCGTCTAGGTTCACCTAAGAGATTTTCTTCTTCTTTCTCTTTCTCTGGCTACATCACTAGCTACTTACTTGTGGTGTCACTTAAACGATACCACAGATTTTGCTTCTGCTCACATTGCAATACTGCTAATCATGCCTTCTCTGTTAGCCTTTGATCTTTGTATCCAAAAGTAGAGCATTTTGATCAACTCCTGCAAAAGTATAAATAAATGCTCTTTGGTACCCAACTTTCTCTTGGGTCCATATAATATTAGACATTATAACTCTTATGCTCTTATATAATTGAATCATATGATATTTGAGCAAAGAGTATAATAATCAACAAAGACCAAAATATAATTTTACCCAATTAAATAAATTCAAGCAATTAAATCATAAAGGGTAATGAACAAATAATACCAAGAATGATAATTTCAAAGATCAATGACAATTTATAAATACACTTTAAAAGATATGTCATTGATAAAATTTTCATGCAAGGCAGGTAAGTCAGATCAAAGAGAGTTGAAAATCTATTTATAATGACCAACTATTATAAAATGATAAATCATTAATGAAATCAGATTTTTCAAGAATGATCATGAGATACGCACATTGATTCAAATCTCATATTTAATTTCAAATCATGACAATGCATTGTAAAATTGAGATTTTGAATATATGCAAAACTCATCTTTGAAATATGTTTATAATCAATGTTTATGTTGAAAATGGTGAAAGTCAATAGTTTAAATATACATATACCAGAAAGCTTCCTTTTTAGAGAACAACTAAGATAACATGTTAGACATTGGAGTTTAACATGTTTGAGAATTTTCCAAGAGCAAAAGTCATATTGAAAATGAATTAGCCAAAAAGACTTAATTTCAAGGATGTATATAAACACAATGACTTTGCCATTGACCAAGAGATAAACTTGACTTTTAGAGATGTGTCTTGAAGAATAGGGATATTCACCTCAAGAATTTGAATAGAAGGATCAAGTTACTCAAAGAATGGATGAAGACAAATGGTAATACATTTGAGCAACAGGATGAGTATAAAAATTTATGGATGATGAAACACATACTCATTGATCCAAATGACTAGAGTTCTAGAATATTATCCTGGTAAGTTATTCCACAATAATGGTTAATGCATTAAGATTCAATGCACTAATGAACATTCATAATGCTTGGAATAACATGGCCAACCAAAGATTTATGCATTAGGCATAAAGCTTTCACATATTAGATTCTTTTCTAGGAAATACACTTGAAACTCATATAGATAGTTAACTTGTTAGACATAAGGTCTAACTTGTTAGAAAATAATGGTTGAGGAGTTCAAGCATTGGATAACACATTTAAGATTAATGATCAATATGTCAATGATGGGGAAATACTCTAGTGGAATAATTTGAAGCATTTCTGATTTACAGTATACATAAATATTAACTTCCAATTTTGAAACCAATTTAAATGCAAACAATATTAAGTAATTTTCAAATAATGTGTATGCATTTTTATAAACAAGATGAATTGGAATCTAAGTATATTTTTGAAATGTACTTTTCAAAACTCAAATACACAATTTCATTTTAAGTCCATTTAGCAATCTAAAAACAGTTTGAAAACCATAAATGATTGATTGCTAATGGTATGCAATTTTATAACACACGATGAAACCAAAACACATTTTTGAATTGTGCACTTCAAAACATAAATTGATAGATAAACTATGCACAATTTCACTTATCGTTCATTTAGCAATCTATAAACAAATTATCAATCATGAAGGATTGATTGCTAAATGAATGCAATAATGAACAAATTCTCATTACTCAAAATAAATAATTCATATAATCACAGTATAGAGTAAGGATTAGATATCACCGTAATTGTCCTTGTGACAGCTTGCTTGATTTTGGTGGAATAACATTGGTTTCTCTCCTTTGCACAATCAGCACCAAGATCCAAACTCCGAATTTCAGCATCATCAAGATATGAATGTGGTCATAGTCTTGAGAAGCTTTTTCTTATTCTACAGAGCTATATAAATTTCTTTTCTTCATGGTATCCAACATTGATTGGATCCATTTCTTGTTAGCTTGTAGGAATCAAGATAAAATTCACATGCTCTAAGAATATAATCAATTCGAGGTAATTGCGCATAATGAATTAAACATATCTTTATGCATAAAAGAAATATTTTCTTTTCAAATCATTATATATGCATAAAGAATTATCCTATTGAGCATTGCAATCCCTTTATAAATAAATCTATTAAATGCCTTTTTAAGGGATGTGAAAATATAATTTCAAAATCATTTGCAATGCTCATTCCTAAGATTCCAAAATCTAAAACCTCAATAAATATTACGGACAATAACATAGGAGGTTTTATCATTGTGTACCTTTGCCTTAGATACTTGGAAGATTGCTTTTGCTTACCCACTGCATTTTTCTATGATGTTGATACTTTGAATATCTTGCTTTGGGTGTTGGCAATCGTCTCTCAAAATACATAGACTCCAGGAGTCTTGTACTTGATGCTTGAGAGATCCTCCTTTTCTTGTTCTCCTCAAGATAGTTGAGTGGTACTCTATGGTAGTCCATTCTTGAGGTAGAACATACTCTTTTTCTCCATTGCATTTCTTTGTGATTAAACTTTGCAGTTCTAGCAATGGGTGCTCCGAGAGTTCTTCTTTTCGATATAGATGGTATGAACCTCTTTCTTGGTGCATGAGAAACTCTTGGAATCTTCTTCATTTTCTCAGTACCCTTTTGTCCAATTTTTCTAGGATCAATCTGCACACATGAAACACCATATGGACATTTTGGTACCCATTTTGCTTTGGGTCCTTGAACGTTAGCATTTGAACTCACTTGTGTTTTAGGAATCCAAGCACATTTATTCCTCACATTAGAATTTCTTCTAATATAGCATGTGTGAGAAATATGACCTGATTTACCACAATAATTGCAAATAATATGATGATATGCATTATGAGATTTTATGCAAGTATTGTGTCGGTCAAGAGAGTAAAAACCTGAATAAATTTCATTTGAACATTCTTTCTTTCCAATAAACTTTCCAGCATGATTGAAAACATTTTTGCTTTTCAGAATAGAATCAACACTTGGTTGAGAAACAATTTTATGCAAACTTTGAAAATCAGTTTTCAAAATAACTCCAGAAGAATTGGAATTGTTTACCATATGTGTTTCTTGATCTCTAGAGGATGATCCATCAAATTCGTCCGTAATGAGCACTTCTTGGGAATCATCTTCCTCTTGTTCTTTTATGTTGACAAGATCATGGAAGTGTTCTATGATTTCTCCATCTTCATTGTCAACTTCCACTTGTTCATGAATCGTAGATATGCAGCTTGTAGTTTCACATGAACTATCAACACTTTCAATTTCAACACACTTGTTAGAAGTATACATTGAATCAAGAGTATCCCAAATATCTCTTGCAGTAGAGCATAATCTAATTTTCTCAAAATCATTTTCAGTTAAAGCACTATACAAAATTTTCATTGCTCTAATGTTTAACGAAAACATTTTCTTTTCTCTTTCTGTCCAATCCTTTCTTGGTTTGAAATCAAAGATATTTGTAAAAACATTCCACATATCATAATCAAAGCTTTTTATGAAAGATGTCATTCTAGCTTTCCAAAACCAAAAATCAATATCTTTCAAAATAGGTGGAACAGTGTAGTCAAATCCTTCAGAAAGCATATAACACCCAAAATCAGCCATTATAAACTCTTGAGACGGTTAAGTCCTTTAAACAAGAGTCCGGCTCTGATACCAAATGTTAGAACCGGTTGACACCCAAGAGGGGGGGTGAATTGGGTGTAAGATAAAAATCTTAAGAACTTTGTAAATCTTTTTGCATCTTAGAGGAAGCAATAAATATGAAAGTAATGAATCATAAATCAACAGTTAATATATGCTGGAAATATAAGAGTTTAAGGAAGAGAGTGTGCAAACTGTGATTTATCCTGGTTCGGTCCAATCTGTGATGGCCTACGTCCAGTCCCCAGGCTCCTCCTGAGATTTTCAAATCCACTATCTTCTTGTTTAATCCAGGCACAAGAAAAGCCTTTACAAAGTTCTCACCAAGTACTCCCCCTTACAACAAGTCTTACGAGCAGAGCAATCCCGAAGACCTTTCTCTCCTGCTTACCTATGCAAGTCTAACGAGCAGCAACGTTCTCTTCTGCTTACACCACTGTAAGTCTTATGAGCAGCAACGTTCTCTACTGCTTGCACCTTGTAAGTCTTACGAGTAGAAAGTCTTACCGGCGATTCTCTCTACACTTGCCCGTAAGGAAATCAACCCACTCAAGGTCCCTCTACCTTGAGATCAATTCAGAAATACAATTGAAAGTGTTTATAAACTCTCTCACAGAGTGGATATGATGAATACTGAAGTACAATACAAAAACACTCTCTCAAATATACATGATGTGGAAAATAGATAAGAACAGAGAGTATTTGAGTAGAAGTGGATGATTCATAATCTCATCATGTTCTTCTGCGTTTTTCATTGTTGTTCTTCTTGAATGTTCCCATATATATATATGTGTTGATAATGACCGTTGGAACATGTCCGTTAGAGCGTGCGCAGCTTTGTTTGACTGTTCTTCGTTTTTGAAAACTAGCCGTTGCACGTTGACGCTCCGCTTCCGTAAAGTCAGTTTTTCTCTCTTCACATCATCTCTTCATTGTATTCCTGGAGAAATACATTAAACACTAATATAATGAAGTATTAGAGTGATTAGAAGCAATAAGAATGAGTTATATGATCATTCCATTGATTTCCAGAATCTTCGAGACGCTGTTCTGTTTTTCTGGGAAGCATTACTCGAGTACTTACTCGAGTAAACATCAAGTTTCTTCACAGCTTACTCGGGTAGTGACTTGAAGTTCTCTCTTCATGCACAGTGCTTTACTCCAGTAGTAACTTGAAGTTTTCTCTTCATGCACAGTGCTTTACTCCAGTACTGACTTGAAGTTTTCGTCAATAACTCTTCATGAACAGTGATTTACTCCAGTAGTGACTTGAAGTTTTCGTCAATGTACAGTGATTTACTCCAGTAGTGACTTCAAGTTTTCGTAAATAACTCTTCATGAACAGTGCTTTACTCCAGTAGTGACTTGAAGTTTTCGTCAATAACTCTTCATGAACAGTGCTTTACTCCAGTAGTGACTTGAAGTTTTCGTCAATAACTCTTCATGCACAGTGCTTTACTCGAGTAGCTACTCGAGTATTCATTTAAGTTTACTCGAGTACTTACTCGAGTAATGTTGCAGTGGTACAAAATGCCGAGAGCTCCATAATTTCAGAAACAAAGTTACTCGAGTAGCTCCTCGAGTATCAATGGCAACCTGAAGGCAACTGGAAGTTTTTCACATGGTTACTCGAGTAGCTCCTCGAGTAACATTGGCAGGCCGAGAGCAACTGGAAGTTTTCTATGTGATTACTCGAGTACCTACTCGAGTAAAGTCTTTTGTTTTCAACCAGTTACTCGAGTAGTGCCTTCAAGTGAATTCTTGATTTTGACTCGAAACATGGCAAATTATATATCATCGGAAAGCCCTCATTATCTACGTTCCAATGCAACAAGAATCAACTCCAAACCCGTTGTGTACAGAAAGTTATGATCCAAAGAGTATCTCCTGTACTTAGACAATTCTGAAATCACGAGCAGCAACTTCCAGAAGTCATAGGTCTTGGGATATAGCTTCAAATGCGACAAATTATATATCCATGGAAATCTCTTTGAGTCTTCTTTCATATGGCACCGGTTTTGTCTCCATCCGTTTTGTATTTTGAGAGTTATGTCCAAAATACCGAAGCTTGTCCTGGAATATGACGGTGACTCATGAGTCAACTTCAACAGATCATATCTCCCTCATCTGAACTCCTTTGAATGTGATCTTGGTGTCAAAAGTTCGTGTTGGAAGTCTAGTTTCCAATGCCACCGGTTTCAGTTCGATCCGACATGTGGTTGGAGAGATATCATCAAAATACCGAACCTCTGTTCTGCCGCGCGAAAAACAGAGTCCCATTTACTTCAAGTGCCGCCTCGAGTAATTCATCAAATAACCCGGCAGATTACTCGAGTAAGGCCTCGAGTAAACACCTCCAAAATCAGACAATGCCATATTACTCGAGTGATTACTCGGGTAATCATCCCCAAAGGTACCATAGCTTCCGTATACATCATTTTAGCTTCGTATTGACCCATTCTAACTTCCGTATGATCATAGAAACCTCCGGTATCACTTCTAGGAGATTGAATCTTGGTATTCTCATGTGATCTTGCAAGTTCTTTTTTCTTTAATCTCTTTCTTCTTGTTTTTCCTCTTGATGATCATTCTTTATAACCCAACTTCAATCTTCTTGATGGATATCTTCACTATTTGCTTGATATTCCTATTAGTTCTTGTAATGCCTTCTTTCTTCAATCCCTTGTCTCTTGATTTTCTTCTTGATAATCATTCTCCACATATGAGGCATTATAATATCAACCCACAATCGGGTTTATGACTAATCTACAAAATATGCAACATTAAATATAGTAGTTAGTCAATGTAGAAGATAAGTATATTATACAAACTTTTTGCTCATATTTGACATCTATATTTGACATCATCAAAACTATTCATATCTAACACCTTTAGGTACCCATTTGTAGGTTCCTATATTTCCTTTCTTCCTATGAATGCATGATGAAGTATAATGACCTTTTCTATTACAATAATTACAATGTGCAAAAGGATTTGATGTATGCACATAATGCTAAAAATAATTCAAGTATGATTTACCTCCAGCTTTCTTTCCTCCTTTCCTTCTGTCTGATTTTGGATCATATCCAATTCCAAATCAATCATTCACAAAATGTTGAGCTTTTAAAATTACATTTAGCATATTACTTCCTTTAATGAAATTTTCAAGAGATTTAGTAAGATCAGTGTTTTTCTTTTTCAAAGAAGTACAGTTTTCACAATCCTTTTCAAAATTCTCTTTAAGTTCTACTTCAAGAGCTTTGTTTTTCTTTTTGAAAATAACTAGTTCTTTAACTATTTTGATGAATTCACAATGGAAAGCATTATATTCAGAAAGTAATTCATTATAGCTAGCATCAAAATCAGTTACCTCTTCTTCTATTTCTTCTTGAGCAACTAGACAGATATTGGCTACTTCCTCTTCATCGCTTTCTTCGTCAGAAGAACTATCTCCCCATATGGCAAATACAAAGGCTTTCTTCTTGTTGTAGAATTTGCCTTTTCTCTTTTCTTTATTCTTCTGAATCAATTCTTGAAATTCTTATGTGTAATGTCCTGGCTTTCCACATTCATAGCAGATGATGTGTTCTTTATTGCTTGTTCCTCCTTTTTGAAAGTTTTTGAATCCTTGGCCTTTCTTGTAAAACTTTCTGAATTTTTGTATGATTAGGCTAATTTCGTCAACGTCAAGCTCTTCATCTTCATCTTGTTCTTCTTCTTTTGCTTTCAGTTCTAGACCTCTTTTCTTCTTGTCACCAATATCATCTAGTTCTCATTTGAACTTTAATTTGCTTTTATATTCTGAAAGGCTTATGAATAGAGAAGCAATCGATTGCATTGATTCATCTTTTGCTTCCTCAATTGCAGTGACTTTTGCCTCCCAGCCTTTAGAAAGAATATTTAGAATCTTTTGTACTAGGGTATGTTGATCATAGACTTTTCCAAGTACTACAAGTGGATTAACAAGGTAAGTATATCTAAGTTCAAATTTAGCCATCGACTCACCTGATTTCATTCAAAGTAAATCAAACTCAGTAACCAGAGTATTGATTCGGTTTTCTTTTATTCCTGAAGTTCCTTCATGAGCTATTTCCAAGGCTTCCCATATTTCTTTAGCTATTGGAAGTGTGCAAATTCTGAAGCACTCATTTTGACTTAAGGCACTTTGAATCATCAAAATTGTTTTGCTGTTAAGTGTGATGAGTTTCTTGTCATTTTTATCATATTCTGCTAGTGTCTTGGGAACTCTCTATGTATCTAAAATCTTTTTAGGTTTGTAGTTTCCACTCTCGATCACATCTCATAGCCCATATTCAGTAGCCATTACGAAGACTTTGAACTTTGCTTTCCAGAATGAGAAGTGTTCACCATTGAAACCCAGAGGTCTTGTGATAGAAGCTCTGTCGGGAAGAATTCCTTCACCCATACTTGCCATTGGATACTTCTTAGGCTGTTAAACCTTAACAAGAAGACTTACGCTCTGATATCAAACGTTAGTGCAAGTGTTTCACCCAAGAGGGGGTGAATTAGGTGATACCAAAAAATTTCATTACGTATAAGTAAATTGACAGAATTTTTAAAGCAGTTGAGAGCAAAGAGAAATATCACCGAAGTGTATACCAGGAGTTATACTGGTTCGGCCACAACCACTTTGACCTACGACCAGTCCTTAGAGCGTCTTTAAGAGTTTCACTATATTCTCCAAGATTCAGTGGGTTCTTAGCACCTCAGTACACAGCAAGTTCCTTCACCTAGACACTCGCTCCCCCTTACTCGTTGCAATCAAATCCCCTACTCAAGGTTCCACAACCTTAAGTTGTCTCAATAACAAATATTGAGTTTGTAATAAAAAAATCTCTCACTGAGCAAATATATAATCACTGAAGTATAATGAATGAGTATAAGAAAACAAATCACAAAGAGTATGTTGTTCGATGTATGTTCATGTGTTCTCAGTTCTTATTTTCTACTCTTTGAATGTTCCATATATATAGATGATTTGTGGTATCCATTGGAAGCAATTCAAACATGTCCATTAGAGTCGTGTAGCAATGGTTGACTATTCTTTGAATTTGAAAACTATCTGTTTGTGGTAGGTAGTGGTAGGTGAATGTTCAGACTTTTATTTGACTTTTCACTTCTAGCATTATCTCTTCATTGTTTCTCTGCAAATGTACTTAGAATACTAGTGTAATGAAGAGTTAATCATATAGATAATAAATCAATAATTATTCGATTAAAAAATGATTTCTGAACTTCATTACTCGAGTGGCTACTCAAATGATAATGTTTGTTACTCGAATAGTCCCTCGAGTAATCGTATAAGAAATATGGCAGTGAGTAATTCAACATTTTTCATAAGATATTACTCAAGTAAGACAAAGAGTACAATACATCACAAACTTTGGAAATACCTGATTACTTGAGTGGCCATATCTTTTCTTCACAAGTTACTCGGGTGCTTCCTCCAGAAGCCTATTACTCGAGTGGTCACTCGAGTAGCCATGTTGTTTCCTCAAACCTTACTCCAGTGACCCCTCGAGTAAATTCCAAATAACTTTGGAGATTACTCTATTACTCACTTGAGTAATTGCTTCAAATTCTTGGTTGAGAGTACTTCTTCTTTGTTTACCAGATTACTCGAGTGACCCCTCGAGTAATTCTTCAAATAACTCTGGAGATTACTAGAGTGCCCCCCTCAAGTAATGCCTTTTTTTTCACCAGGTTACTCAAGTGGCTACTTGAGTAAATTGTTGTATTTCTTGGCCGAGAGCTACTGGAAGATTTTTGCCTTGGTTACTCGAGTGACTACTCGTGTAAAGCCTTTTCTCATGTGTTACTCGAGTGGCTACTCGAGTAATGGCTCATATAAGTTTGTAGATTACTCGAGTGGCGACTTGAGTAACGTCATCCAAATTTTGGCAGTGCTTTCAAAAACATCTTCTTACAACATTACTCGAGTGCCTACTCGAGTAACAATGTTCCTTACTCAAGTATTCACTCGAATAAACATAGACAAAGACTGCCAGTGAGGTTTTTCCTTTACTCTTTCTCTCAGATCTTTTTTATTACTCCAGTGCTTATTTCAAGTAATGCTTTGTCTACCATTTATTTACTTTGTTCAAATTCATTTGTTATCATATCCTCTTATATCGTTGGTCCAATCTTTGTTATCATCAAAACATATGGGAACTAACAGATAACCCCTATGAATGAGAAGATGGGACAACTTTGTGGAGAGAATGGATAAGAGGCATAAAGAGTTGTTGCAGAACAACATGCCCAGGGTAAGCTTTTGAGATCACTACATGCCAGACTTGATGCTATGGTATCTGTCTCCTCTACCCCTGGTCTTTCTATGCCTTCTTTATGCTTGAGCCAGTATCACCTTTTGAGCCCAGACCTTCTAATCTTAGACCTTATGAGCCTAAACCCTCAGAGCCTGGACCCTCAGAGCCTGGACTATCCTCTTTTCCTTATCCTATATTGCCTATCACCATTTCCAAAAACTTCTATTTTCTTTTCCAGACCCAGAAATATTAGAGCCCATTCATATCACCATTAATGACCCAATTCCTTTAGCCCGGACAATTCAGCCTGAACCAGTGCCCACACCTCTTGGATCCCCAACTGGTACTGAGGAAGTGGTTATCTCTTCTAGTGATCATTAATTACCTGGAATAATAGTAGAAACAGAGATTTCTTCTCAAGTCAAACCAAGTCCTTCAAAGGATCTTGTGGTGGTTCTACCTTTGGTTCTTCCTGACCTTGAACCTTCTAGCTTCTCTTCTGATTCTTCGAGTTAAGATGACTCACATGACTCTTTGGCCTTTCCTGTCAACCCCATCTCTACAGCCAAGCCATTGGACCTTCTCCTTCTCTTGATTGATCTTATTTCCAATGATGAAGACAAAAAGGAGGAGAAGTACTTAAGGGTGATTTTGTGATTAATGATGTGACGATGATATAATGTAAATGCATTAGAAATTAGGTGTATAGGGTTTATGGGAGCTTTACTAGTTTAGGATTATGTAATGAACTATTTATGCAATTTCAATTGAAGTTATTTTCATTGGAGTTATATTACATTGTCAACTAATGAGCTTGTGATTGTGTATACAAGGTGAACAAATTAGAACATGTTTCAAAATTATGAGTTTTAGAATTCAAAAAGGTTTCAAAGACTAAATTTCTCAAGATCACTAGATTTGAATTCAAAAATATTTTTTCAAAAGAGTTTTCAAGTCTAAATTGAACAAAGGATATCATATGAAAAACTTACAAGAAAAACTTGATTTAAAACTCAATTCAAAAAACTTTGTTCAAAATCACCAAGTTTTGTCATCATCAAAAAAGGGGAGAATGTTTAATCTCTTATGTTTTGATGATAACAAAGTTGGACTAATGATTCAAATGGTTTTGATAATAAACAAAAAGATTTGAATAAAGGAATTAAGTATTCTATTGCAGGCTATAAGCATTACTCTAGTATGTACCTCAAGTAATATAGAATAAATAAATGATAGAGTACAAAAGAAATAAGCACTGTGACATTTTTTGAAGGATTACTCGAGGGAGCCCTTGGGTAATGACTTCATTACACGAGGGATCACTTGAGTAATATATGAAGATTTGCTCTCTCAAAATTTGCATAGGATTACTCACAGAGCTTACTCGAATAATCTACAAAGTTATTTGGAAGCTTATTCGAGTAACCAGAGCAGAAATTATGCAGTGCCTCTTAGCCAAGAAATAACAGACATTACTCGAGTAGTCACTCGAGTAACCATTTTTGAAAAGCAACTTTACTCGAGTAGTTACTCGAGTAAAATGAAATGAAAACTGTATTACTTGAGGGTTTACTCAGGTAATCAGGTAATCGAAATAGAAGTTGCTCTCAGCCAATAATTTAATGCAATTACTTGAGGGATTACTCGAGTAATCTCCAAAGTTATTTAAACCATTACTCGAGGAACTACTCAAGTAATTAGAAGAAATGGAACACTTACTTGAGGGATTACTTGAGTAAGCAAGGCATATTTTGGTCAGACAACATTTACTTGCTCTCTGGCTTATTTTTTGATGAAGTTACTCGAGGGACTACTCGAGTAATGAGCATGAACACTCGAGTAGCCACTCAAGTAATGAAGTACAGAAAGCATAATTTAAATCCAACGTTCATTGATTTGTTATCTATATGATTAAACCTTCATTATATTAGTTTCCTAAGTTTACTTGCAGATAAACATTGAAGAGATCATGCATTAAGAAGAGAAGTCAAATATATCGTTTGAACATCCGAAATGTCTACCTACCACAAACGACTAGTTTTCAAATTCAAAGAATGGTCAAACGAAGCTACGCGACTCTAATGAACATGTTTGAATTGATTCCAATGGACACCACAAATCATCTATATATATAGAGCATTCAAAGAATAGAACACAACAACTGAGAACAGGAAAACTAATACTGATCAATACATTCTTTATTCTCTGTTTTCTTACACTTATTCTTTGTACTTCAGTGATTATATATTTTCTCTGTGAGAGAGTTTTTCATTACAAAATCAATATTTGCTATTGAGACAACTTAAGGTTGTAGAACCTTAAGTTAGGGATTTGATTACAACATTAAGGGGGAGCGAGTGTCCAGTGAATGAACTTGTTGTGTACTGAGGTGCCAAAAACCCATTGAATCTTAGAAGATATAGTGAAACTCTCAAAGAGGCTCTAAGGATTGGACGTAGGTCAAAGTGGTTGTGGCCAAACCAGTAAAACTCCCAATATACACTTCGGTGATATTTCTCCTAGCTCTTAACTACTTTAAATTCCAGTCAATTTTTATATACGTAATGAAATTACTAGTATGACTCAATTCACCCCCTTCTTGGGTGAAACGCTTGCACTAACAAATATGAATCAAGTATTTAATCCCTTTCTTGCCTCTCTTTTGGATGCCACTCACAAGAGAAAGGGAAAATTTTGGTTTTGGATTAAATTTAGCCATATGACTATTTTGCCCATACATTTCTTGCCATTTTCTCACCTTGGTTAAAAGCTAATAGAATTTTTATCAAACTTTAAAAATTCATATCTTTAGTTATAGATGTCCAATTGCAGTGGTTCCAAAGGCTATGTGACTCTTGTTAAGTCTAGTTTTATAGAAAAATATTTCCTTTACCCAAATGGACTTTAACATTCTAGAATTTTCATTTATTGAACATGGTCACAGAAACTTCCCAGTTTCACTTGGCTGACTTAAAAATACATAACTTTTTATGTATAACTCTAAATGACTTATATGACTATCAACTTAAATCATGATAAGTATACTTTATTCTAGAAACTTTCATATTAATTGGACATCATTTGGCTATCCAAAACCACCATACAACCAGACTACCACATAGGTTAACACACTAGCAGCAAGGTTTATATTCATGGGACTCTTGATAAATTAGGGCTTAACAGTCCACTTGATTCGGGCTTATTCTCAGGCCTCTAATCTTGAAATTTGGGATATTACAGCAGATATGTGAAATTCTATATTGATGCAATTTTTGTCAAGTTTCTATCATCCTTTATACAGACGTGATTGATTAGTAATACACAAAAATTGGTCTTTTTTATTGTTACAGAAATATATACTATAGAATTTCAGAAAAGAGGTCTCCCATATGCACACATTTTAATATTTTTGGACAAAGACAATAAGTTGAGCAATGCTCATGAGGTTGATAAATTCATTTCAACTGAGATTCCTAATGAGGAATCATATCCTTTACTACATGATCTTGTGAAATCATATATGATACATGGTCCATATGGCAGTCATAATGATAGAGCACCTTGTATGAGAAATAAAAGGTGCAGCAAGTATTTTCCCAAAAAATACAATAAAGTGACTATTATTGATGATAAGGGTTTTCCCATATACAGGAGGAGAAATTGTAGTATCCCAAATTTCAAGACCAGAAGCTTAAGATTAAGACTAACTCAAGCCGATTGCTAAGCCCCAATTTACAAAAGTCCTAAGAATATCCAAGAGATAGAATGTCTTTTAGGGACTAATTTAGGAAGAATAAAGTATGGAATTTGGTTCCAAATAGTTAAAGGAAAATACCCAATTCCATTATCTAAAGGAAAAAATGATTTAAAGCCTAATTTGGATTCCAAAAGAAGAAGAAAGGTGTATTAGAAGAAACACAGAAAAGATAATGAAAATTTAAACAAGATTGACATGAAAAAAAGCAAATGAGAAAATTTCCTTTTGATCTTGAAATTAATGGCCTGTTTGGCTCAAAAGGGGGGATGGAAGGGGAGGGACTCATTTTCCATCCCCTCCAAAACCCCCCAATTTGGAGGGAACAAAAATGAGGGGAAGGGAGAGATTTGGATCCCCTTCTTTGAAGCCCCTCCCCTCCAACTTTTCATACCAAATAAGGGGAAGGGCTCATTTTTCATCCCCTCCCATCTCCTCCCCTCCAACCAAACAGGCCCTAAAATTGGAACCTAAGATTAAGGGCTAGGATTTGCTCTTGAAAGTAAAGTAATTAAGAAGCTCAAAAAATAAATTAGCTCCCCCTCCTTAATTCACTAATTTCGGTCAAAGAAGGAAAAAAATAGAAGACAAGAAAATTCAACTAAGAAACTAATGGATAATAAGCTTCTTTGTGTATAAGAAGTCATAAACCATTGGATAAAACATTTTGTTTTTTCCCCTGTCTCAATTTCGGTTTTTGGCTACCAAAAAGGAAGAGCAAATGCTCTTGTTAGGTTAACCAAACTCCATTTGGTTAGAGTAACTGAGTAGGTGAAAACAAGCCGCTTGTCAACTTAGGATTTAATCAAAGGGTATGGCTTCTTGAGCATGACACCTAGCAAATGCAAGATTGCATCTTGGCCTTCAATTTTCTTTAGGATTTTTATCATCCCATAATGAAGGTAGATAAGTGACTAGAAAAACCACATTAGCCTCCTTCTTCATCATTTTGGACATCCAAGACAAGAAGGAGGAAAGAGAAACTGCATCTGAAATTTTGCAAGTCAAGAAGCAAGGTAAGAACTTCTCTCTAAGATTTAACCCTCATACTCACATTTCTATCCAAAAATGTCTTCTTAAACATTGTTCCTCTTCATCTAAGCTTCATTTCTATGGTTTTAGTTTTTCAAGAAAAGGTGTTTTGAAGTATTTATCAAGACCCAAAGTGGTTGAATCAAAGAATAAAGGCTAGAAGAAGCAAGAGGTGATTAAGAGCTTTCTTTTGAACTATATATTGTGTGGTTTGGTTGAGTTTTGTGGAATGGCTATTTTTGCCCTAATTTTCAGTTATATGGTTATTCTTAGGGTTCATGGTGGTTTGATCTTATAAATGGTGTTAAATAAGGTTTAGAAATGAGAAATCACAAATTTAGAACTTAAGAGTAGTGCTGCCAGATTTCATTTTTTGGAAGGTAGTGATGTTGTGACATGTTTTCGATTAGCCAAACATGATCCAAATGCTATGAAACTTTCCAGAATGAAAGTACACATATTGAGCTTCATTTTGATAGATATAATGTAATTTTTGGGCCAATGGATTTAAAGTGATGATTTTTCAAAATTAGACCCTATTTCTGGAATGAATTCTGGAAAAGTTAAGGTTTGATGAATTTATGGAAATTGTATGGCTTCATTTTAAATAAAATGATATTTTTCTTCAAAAGTACATGTAAATAGGTTTACAATGTACTTAGAATTAGTCAATTTGGAAGTTTCTAGAATTAATTATAATTTTTGAAAATTAAGAATTGAACCTTAAAGTTGTTCTATGGCAGACTAATAGTGATGTGTTTTTATCTTGCCAAATGAATTCAAATGTCCATGAAAGTTTACACAAATAAAGCAGACCCAATAAGCTTTAATTTGATGCGTAATTTGTACTAATTGGATAAGTACACAAAAATTTATGATTATTGGAAGTTGGGCATTAATTTTTGGTAGAATTTTATGACCGAAGTGAATAATTAAGAATTCTGGAAATGTGTACGTTGTAATATCCCAAAAAGTGATTAAGGGCTAATGACTTTAAAAGTGGATATAATTATTGTTGAATAAACACTTTTGGAGAATGTGTGATAGGAATTTGGATATTTTAATGATTCCAATGGCTTCCTTGTGAAAATTCATGTGGGGAGAGTGTTTATTGTGAAATTGGAACCATTGGGAACAATCGTGCTAAAGTTGAAAACTCTGTCCATTGAAACTCTGTACAGGGCAGCCAATTTGTATGGACGTTTTAAATAGGCAAATGGTGTCTAAAAATTCTGAAATTTTCCAGTATTAAAGTTCACATGTTAAGCTTCAAAATGAACATATAATTTGTATCATTTTGATTTGTGACCTAAGAGTTTTGGATTTTTGAAGTTTGCCCAGCGGAATTAATTATTTTCTGGAACAGTATGCAAAGATTGAAATTCTGGGAATTTTGTGGTGATTTTCAGTAATGGCCAATATTTTTCCTATGAAGAGGACTTAAATATCTTTCATTTGGCTTTGTAATCCCCTCATTTCGATTTTTCTAGAATTAGTTATGATTTTTCAAAGTTAGGGCAGAAAATCTGCCAACAAATCCGAAAATGGAAAATTTGTGATGGTAACTTTGTAATTATGGGATAATTTGTGATCAGCCCATTTTGGCACAAAATTGGGCCCCTGGACGTGCATATGACTGACCAAGAAGAGGAAAGAGTGGTTGGAATTTAATTGGGCTTGTGAATCATTTATATGTACAAAAAGGATTTGTGTACATAAAGTGGATTTTTGGAAATTCCTAAATATGACATAAGCAAGCAATACCATGACATGAGCCTAATGTTATAAAACAATCACAACACCTTTTCCCTTCCATTTCCCGTCGTCTTTTCCAGCAGCACAAACGTGAGAGAGAGCTTGGAGAAAAGAGAGAAAAAGAGGAAGAAATCTCGCAAGGTAAGCCGATTTCTCCGACGATCTAGCTCCTAACGCGTATAACTCCGACTCTAAGCTACTCCTCTTTATTCTTTAAGGTTGTGAAGCTCAAACTTTGGTGTTTCAAAGAGGCTAGGGTTCAGCCAAATTTGAGAAAAGCTAGAAGGAGCTTGAGGTAACTTCCAAACTTTCGTATATTGCTTATTCTGGCTGCTGTGGGCAATTTAATCGGTGAAATTTCGCCGGATTGCCATTGGTTTTAAAGTTTGGAAATGAGGTGGCCTAGGGGTTATGCTGCCCAAATTGGGTCTTAATGTTAGTTGTAACCTAATGTAATGGTTAATAAAGTGGTTAGGAGTAGAAAGGAACGCGTTTACGGAGCCGAAATCGTAAAACCCCAATTTTTCCCGGAGAACATGCATATTTCGGCCAAGGCTGTAAATGGGTCTTAGAGTTGGATTTTCAATGATTTGATGATTCCATTGGATTCAGTGGGCGAAAATAGGTGGGGTTACAGTTGGGCACTTTTTCAAAAAAGGCCGAGAAAGCATAATTACGGAAACACCCCTAAAACCCTAAAAGTAGGGCTGCCAAGGGCAATTTTGTAATTTGATATTGAATTTGATAATTCTGAGTACGGAAATGGATTCCTTGGGCGGAAATATGTTAGGATAGCCCATATTAGAATTTCGAGAAAAGTGCAACCGGTCCGGGTATGGCGGGCCCAGGCCGGGTCCCCGGGGGTATTTTTGTAAATTTTCATTATAGACTCATATAACCCTAAGTAACACTATGGAAGTGTCTAAATAGTTCATTTGGAATTGTAGGATTCGATATTTGCCGCCCTCGTGAGCCAACTACGCCAGTGAACGTCAGAAAGGAACGAGGTAGTGACTTTTCTTTTGTACCATATATGATGCATCGTATGTGTGTTATGAATTCGTATGCTGCGACATCTGTGGATTTGTGTTAGCACTGTCATTCCAATAGTCCCTGAGTAGCTAACAACGGTTCGGGTTAGGGCGGTGTGCCTTCCCGGCGGAGAAAGGGGATGAGGATGAGGTGTGATATATGTGATTATGTGAGCCGAAAGGCTATTTGTGGAGGCCGACGGGCCATTTGTGAAAGCCGAATAGCTGTATGGGCTATAAGGCTATATGTATGCACTGCCACGCCAATAGTCCCTGAGTAGCTAACAACGGTTCGGGTTAGGCGGTGTGCCTTCCCGGCGGAGAAAGGGGATGAGGGTGGAGTGTGATTTGTGGTGCTGCTGCTGTATGATGATTTGCTTACATGCTGTGTGCTTATGTGTGGTATAAATGTTTTGTTACTACTGGGATTCTCTTGAATCTCATTCTTTCCTTTAACTAACCTTTCAGACAGGGCGAGTGGCTCTAAGGAGAAGCGTACGACCCGGAGCGGTTAGAATCCTGTAGGGACATTTATTTTGGTTATGTTGGTTAAACCTGTTGGACAGGGTGTCTGTATATTATGTTGGTTGTAAAGAATAGTTGAACGTAGTTGTGTAGTCCCCTATATGGAGGTTGTAAACCCTTTTTGTGTATGAATGGAACCCGGGGGTTGCCGGGATTGCTATTAGATATTCTGATATGAATGAATGTGAATTAACTGCACAGGTGATTATATTCGATAAGTGAACTTGAGACCGGAATAGGAAAGAAGTTTTGAAAATTTTATAAAGTCCCTACTTCACAGGGAGTTCTAAATGAGTTTTGAACTATTCGACGGTCTCTAAACCAATTTAATTACGTAATATCGAATTATAATTACGCTATTTAAGGCAGGGGGTTACATACGTACTACTGGAAGTAGTATTTATTTTTCCCTTAAATTGGACTTAATAAGGATCACATTAAGCTTTGAACTAACCTAATTGAAGTTTTGTAGAATTAGTTATGATTTTTCAAAGCACAATGAAAAATCTGCCAACTTTATGTCTTATGCGAATTTAAGATTAATGGCACAAATGTGATAATTAGGAACTCTAAGGGTTAGGATTAGGCCCTTAAAGTTGATGAAGACCTATTTAGCCCATTAGACATTTATTTTTCATGGATCTAATAATATGGCATTTATTTAGGGCCATGAGATGCAAAGAAGAGATAGTGGAAGCAACTTCAATGGTTAGAAGAAAAGGAACAAAAGGGGACTCGAAGACAAAAGGTAGTGAACTTACCCTACTAACTTGTATTGATATGTATGCTTGTGTGTTGATGTGCATGATTGCTTTACTTATCTAAGTATAACATAGTTGAATGATTGAAGCTTTGTTTTCTATTGATGTTATGGCCATATGTAAGAAATGTGAAGGATTGAGCATGGAGATATGTCATCATGTTAACATAAGCCTACGTATGACAAGTATATCATGCACTAGGATTTATCTTACATGCATTGTTAATATTGTTTGCTACTGAGATTTCCCCAAATCTCACCCTCCCCCAACAACCATTTGTTAGGTGAGCATAAGAAAGAAGTGTAGGGTGATATGCCAGGAGAAGAAGTTGTGGATGATGAGTTGAGGAATTATTACGCGCTGTCTTGTTTTGTATTAATATTTTATGTTGTTAACTATATAACTTGCATAATGAAGGGATTAATTATCCGAGTGCGTTAATTGAATTAGGAATGGGTAAATGCATGGTATGATCCCAATAGTAATGAGCAGAGTAACTTAATATGCATAAAGATAACTCAGATAATAAGGAATAGGAAGAATTAAGAAACCCTATGAATAAAGTTAACTAATCTGGTAATTACGGCTTTACTAAATGATTAGTGCCCCAAGAATAATTGTGTAATATTTTAGCTGGGAGCTTATTTACTAATTCTCCTAAGCCGTAATAATAATGATATCACTTTTGATGCATAATAAAGGGGCATAAGGAGCGAGTGTTACAATTGGTGGTATCAGAGCAGAGATTATGGCATTAGGTTAATGTTCTCTACTGCTGAGAATAGGTATATCGATACCTTGTTAGTGATCCCATGACTATAATGAAATATGAGTGATGGACAAAACCAGAGGAAATAGAATTTTGCAGGACTACTAAGTGGTAAACTGATTTAGAGGAAGCAGTAGAGCTATATATAGAGAATTAAGAAAGAACAGGCTCAACAAAACAAGTAAAGTGAACTCTTGCTCTCGTATCTTATTGAATGGTTCGGTGTATATATATATACCGTTGAGTATATTTGTTTCATGAATATCGATAGGCATTAGACCTACAGGGCCAACATGCCCTTAGGTTATCATACCCGAACAACATTCAAAACTAGAAGGGCAGAAGTCATTGGTCGTAAGACCAAGAATTGCTGGGTAGCGTCCAGAAGAGGTTGCAAAGCCTGAGAATTTTTAGATGGACTGTGTGTCTTGAAACGGCCGAAAGGCTAGAATTATAATGGCCGAAAGGCTAGAATTGAAACTGCCAAAAGGCTGGAATTGAAATGGCAAGAAGACTGGAATAGAAAGGACTATGTATGCAAAGAATTTCCTAACGTACCACGTGTCCTATGAATGAATATGAATGCTTGAGAATGGTTGGTTTGTTTTGCGTGTTTTGTGAACATTACATCAGGGTATGAATAGCTTAAGTAGCAAGAGCCGAGCATGGAATGTATACAGAATGAATGACCTTCTAGAATAGTTGTCTGGTTCCTGAGTATCTATGAAAATTGATGTTGACCTGACTAATGTACCTGCTATTTTTGAGAATTGTATAAATTGAATTTGAATAGAATTTTTCAAGAATTGATTTTTTGAATAGAATTATTGAATAGAATTTTTGACCAGTTTGTAGTTGTCATTTTTGAACTTTGTTGTCTCAAAAGAAGGGATCCTTAGAGGAACCCAGAAAAGTGGGAGCAGTATAGAACTGGAAGAGGCCATAAACTATTGTAGAAATACTCAGTTTTGCATGACATGCCAAATGAATTCAGAATTTTTCTTGAATCACTTTGCCGCTCACTAGAAAGAAAGAACTATAGAATGAATTTTTTAAATGGGAGGATGTCAATGAGAATATTTCATCGAGCTGTAGGAGAGGTTGAAACTCGAACCAGTATTAAATATTCTCGATCCTAGAATGTGACCCTTATGTGGTCAGTAAAGAATTTGAACCGTGTGTGGTTTGAAAAGAATGAATAAGGCAACCTGTATGGTCTGCAGAGAATTGCAACCCGTATGGTTTACAGTGAAGCGACCAGTATGGTCTGCAATAGAATGAGAAAGAAAGAAAGCATTGGGATATGTCCCAGTGAAGTAAGACAGAATGGTGGCATGTGCCTCTCAACAGCTGAAACCTCACTAGATGAATTACTCCACTTGTAAATTGAGCTGGCAACAATTATTTGCTTTGAAAATGTAATAACACTATTTTGTATGTGCAATTCTAAAAGTGTACTATGAGCACTAGAATTTAGAATATTTGAAAATCAGAAAAGTATAATATGAGACAACATACATGAACTAAAAAGCAGAGACATGACTATCATCACTGATGCTTTGAATTGAGAAGTGGTGCAGTTGATGGTCATGATGATATAGGAACAGAAACTTATATATGGGCTTAAAAATTTGAACTTGTAAAGTCAGATAGTACTTACTAGCTATAGTGCTAGTCAAGAGAAAAGAAGTTTGAGAACTTGAATTAAAGAAGCTCAGATACATGATAGACGGGCAAGGTCTATAAGAATATAATAGAAATAGAAATAAAATTGAATGAGAAAACCTCCAGAATTTGAGGTATCCCCTAGAATTTGGGTTGTCCTCTAGAATTTGAGGTAATGAAAATTTAGGTGTCCTCTAGAATTTGAGATGATCACTAGAATTTGAAGTGTTGATATACCTCTAGAATTTAAGGTGTCAATAGAATGAATGAAAAAAAATGAAACCCTCACTACAATAGTCCTTTTGAAGTAATATTAAGAATCGAATCAGTAGCAAATTTAGAGGACGAAATTTATTGAACGGGGGGAGAATTGTAATATCTCATATTTTAGGTCTAAAAGCTTGATATTTTAGGTCCAGAAGCTTGATAGAGAATTGTAATATCCTCTAGAATTTTTTGTAAATTGTGTGGTTTCATTTTTCAATAAATGATATTTTTCATCAAAATCAAACTTAAATAGGTTTACAATGTACTTAGAATCAGTGAATTTGGAGTTTTCTTGAATTAATTATGTTTTTTTGGAAATTGGGCATTGAACTTGAAAGTGGTTATTTGGCAGACTGATAGTGACATGCTTTTGTCTAGCCAAATGAATTCCAATGTCCATGAAATTTTTTAGAAATAAAGTAGACCCAATAAGCTTTAATTTGATAAGCAATTTATACTAATTAGATAAGTACACAAAAAGTTATGATTATTGCAAGTTCAGCATTAAATCTGGGTAGAATTTTGAGTTAGAAGTGAATAATTAAGAATTCTGGAAATGTGTACGTGTAACCTGGCAGAACTAACTATTTTTACCTTAAATTGGACTTAATAAGGATCACAATGAGATTTGAACTAACCCAATTGAGGTTTTGTAGAATTTGTTATGATTTCTTAAAGCGCAATGAAAAATCTGCTAGCTTTATGTATTATGCAAATTTAAGACTTAATGGCACAAATGTAATAATTATGAACTCCAGGGATTAGGATTAGGCCCTTAAATTTGTTGAAGGCCCATGTAGCCCATTAGACATTTGTTTGTTATGGCTCTAATAAGATGGCCATTTATTTAGGGCCATGAGATGACAGAGAAGAGACAATGGAAGCAACTTTAGTAGTTGAAAAAAAAAGGTACAAAAGGGGACTTGAAGATGAAAGGTAGTGAACTTACCCTACTTGCATGTATTGATATGTACATTTGTGTGTTAATATGCATGATTGCTTTACTTGTCTATGTGTAACATAGTTGAATGATTAAAGGTCTTTTTTTTATTGATGTTATGGCCATATGTAAGAAATGTGAAGAATTGAGCATGGAAATATGTCATCATGTTAACATGAGTCTATAAAAGGCAAGTAAATCATGTACTAGTATTTATCTTACATGCATTGCTAGTATTGTTTGCTACTGAGATTCCCTTGAATCTCATCCTCCCCCAACCAACCATTGAGGTAGGTGAGCACAGGAAAGGAGTGCAGGATGATGTGCCAAGAGAAGAAGTTGTGGATGAAGAGTTGAGGAATTATTACACACTGTCCCGTTATGTATTAATATTTTATGTGGTTAATTTTATAACCTGTATGATGAAGGGATTAATTATTCGAGCCCATTAATTGATTTATGAATAGGTAATCGCATCTTACGAGCCCAATATTAATTAGTAGAGTAACTAAATATGCATAAAGATAACTCAAATAATAAGGAATGGGAAGAATTAAGTAACCTCATGAATAAAATTAATTAATCTGATAAATACGGCTTTACTATACGAATAGTACCCCAAGAATAATTGTGTAAGATTTTGGCTAGGAGCTTATTTTGGCAGAGAAATCAATACTCGAGCATGAAGCTGCTTTGTACTCAAGCACTAGCGAGTAAGGGACTACAAGTGCTTGGCCGAGAGTCATGAAAGTCAGAGAAACACAAGTATGCCCGAGTGAGGTTTCATATGCTCGAGTGACACATCAGCACTCACGAGTGAGAAATCTAACTCTCTCTAATTCTAATGTAAGTACTGATAAGAAGGGTATATTACATGAGAATATTCTTCTCACTTGAGCAGGAGTATGTGTGCTCGAGTGAGGGCCCACATCACCTACGAGTGCAAAATCTCACTCTTGCTAAAATGGTATGCGAGTGCTGTCCAGAGAAGTGTCTTTCAGTGTAAAATGCAAGGCCACTCGAGCAGAAGGAGTTGTGCTCGAGTGAGGCCCCACATCACTCGCGAGTGAGAAAATTATCTCTCTGAAATCCTATGCGAGTGTAAGTACAAAACTGAAGAACAAGGAGAAAAATAGCAATATCACTCGAGTGAGCCCATCCATGCTCGAGTGATACTCTGCCAGAAGACTAAATGCACCAAGTCTCACAGCGTTCAATCCGAATATGGTTTAATGTTATTTATTTATCTTATCATTACTTATTATCATTATTTAACATCACTTTGGATGTATTATAAGTGTGATACAGGATGATGAACGTATGAAACAAACAGACATGAAGAAAGTCAAATAACGGCAGACAATATCATTATAAGCACGTACCTACCGCATTTAGAGTTTTCAAAACATGCGCGTGTCATTCCACAGTAACAAGCCCCGCTCTTCAATGATCATTATTCAACGGGCAAAAACTGAACATCTATAAATACAGAGATCCAGAGATCGTCAAAAACAACGAATCACAAGAATTCACAAGCATATACACGAGTCTCTGTTATTCATATTTTCTCTGTATTCATATTGATCTTCAGTGTTTATCTACTTGCTCTGTAAGAGAGTCTTTATTCTATTCAAATTCTATTTTCATTTGATCTCAAGGTATTAGGACCTTGAGAGGGTAGATATCCTTACGAGAGAAGTAGTTGAGAGAATTCCTAGTTAAACCTTCTACTCATAAGACTTATTAGATACAAGCAGTAGAGAATGTTGCTGCTCGTAAGACTTACAGTTGTGTAAGCAGAAGAGAACGTTACTGCTCATAAGACTTGTATACGTAAGCAAGTGGGAAAGGTCATAGGTTGTTTTTCTGCACATAAGACTTGTCGTAAGGGGGAGAGAAATTTCTTAGTGAGAGAATATTTCTGCTCGTAGTCCATTCGAGGACAATTGTTGTTTTGTGGCATTCTGAGAGCCCATTGAATCTTGGAAGAATAGTGAAAATCTCAGTAGATCTTGATCTCTGAGGACTGGACGCAGGCCTGGTTGTTAGGCCCAACCAGTATAACTCTCTGTGTTCCAATCTTCTCAACTCTACTCTGTCTACTCTATTTTCATATCACCACATCAAGCAAAAATTTATCACGTCACCCAATTCACCCCCCCTCTTGGGTGAAGCTTGCCTCTTTCATTTGGTATCAGAGTGAGATCTTCTTTAAAGAGCCTAACAGCTTGAGAAGGATCCAATAAATGGCAACAATGGGTGAAAACATTCTACCAGACGGAGCTTTAATCACTAGACCCCCTGGTTTTGCTGGAGAACATTTTTCGTTCTGGAAAGCTAAGTTCAGAGTGTTCGTGATGGCTAATAAGTATGGTTTGTGGAATGTAATACAAGATGGTGACTATGTTCCGATGAAGAAAATCGAAGATAGAGTTGTTAAGAAGAGCCTAGAGGAGCTTGACGAAGATGATAAAAGGTTAGTAACATTAAATAGTAAAGCTATTTTAATGATATAGAGTGCTCTCAGTCAAAAAGAATATTTTCGAATATGTACTCTACCAACTACCAAAGATATGTGGGATACTCTTGAAATTGCTCACGAAGGTACATCCAGAATCAAAGAAAATAGAGTCCATACTCTAATTACAGAGTATGATCTATTTCGTATGAAACCTGGAGAAGGTATATCAGAATTCGAACTAAGGTATACACATCTTGTTAATCAATTATCTGCACTTGGAAAATCTTTTGATCAAAATTCCCAGGTAAGAAAGATTCTTAATATTCTTACAAAAGAATGGGAAGCGAAGGTGACAGCTATCGAAGAAGCTAAAGGAGAGTCTATGAGATCCGTAGCTGCTCTCTTTGGTAGTCTTTCTGAGTATGAAGGAAAGTTGAGATTCAAAAAGGAACTAGAAGAGTTTGATAATAAAAAGAAAAAGGGAGTTGCACTTAAGGCTATCAAGGAAGAAGAAGAGTCTTCCGAAAATGAAGATGTCCCTAATGATGATGAAATGGGAATAATCATGAGAAAATTCAAGAGATTCTATGGAAAAGGTCAAAAGAACTTCAAAAATTATCAAGGTGGACCAAGCAAGAAAGAAAACAAAGAACAACAGATAGTATGCTATGAATGTGGGAAACCTGGACACATCAAATCCGAATGCTTCAAAAACAAAGACAAAAAGAAGCAGAAAAAGAAAGCATATATATCATCTATCTGGGGTGATAGTTCGTCAGATAAAGAAAGTGACAATGACGAAGTAGCAAATCTATGCTTGGTAGCCAAGGAAGAAGAATCAGATTCTGAGGTAAGTGATTCTGAACCTACTTATGACAAATTGTTATCTGAATATAATGCATTGCATACAGAATTCATCAAAGTAGCTAAAGAAATGGATAGTTATAAGAAGAAAGTAAAAGAATTAGAAAATACTGTCATATCATCGTGTGAAATATGTGAGGAGAAAGATAAGAAAATAAGTGATTTAACAAAAATTGTTGAAAAATTTACTAAGGGAAGTGAAACTCTTAAGGTTATTCTAAATTCTCAGAAAGTTTCATTTGATAAATCTGGAATTAGATATAAGTCTGATCATGATAAGAATAGAGGATATAAGAAGAATAGTAGTAGAACATATCTTAAATATTTTAGGAATTATGTGCATACATCAAATCCCTTTGCATCATGTAGCTATTGTAATAGGAAAGGACATTATACTTCGTCATGTTATTTTAAAAAGGGACAAGTTATTGAAACATATAAATGGGTTCCGAAAGGGACACATACATCACATACTAACCACAAAGGACCCAAGAAAGTGTGGGTACCTAAAACTTGATCACCTTATTCTAGGTATGTCTCAAAGCATCTCGAGCAAACAAATGGTATATTGATAGTGGATGTTCGAGACACATGACTGGTGACAAAAATAAGTTCACCATGCTGGAAACCAGAGAAGAAGGAAAGGTAACATTTGGAGGTAATCAATCTGGACGCATTGCTGGAATTGGTGAAGTGGGAAAATCCGATGGTGTTCAAATCAACGAAGTATACTATGTAGAAGGATTATGTCACAACCTCTTGAGTGTAAGTCAAAGCACTGAAAAAGATAACTGGGTGATCTTTGACTCGAAAGAATGCTTGATAGTAAACAAGAAAGATCTGCCACTAAACAAAGAATCTATCAAGGCAAAGATTCGAGCTCAAAGGGACGGTAACTGTTATACTATTGATTTAAATCCAAATTCTTCTGAAAATTGTTTTCTTAGTTGAACAGAGGAGAGTTGGTTATGTAATAAGCGTCTGGCTCATGTCAATATGAATCAACTTGACAAACTAATTAGAGAAGATTTAGTTGTTGGTCTTCCCAAACTTAAATTCAAAGATAATATGATTTGTGAAGCGTGTCAAAAAGGCAAACAAACTAAATCCTCATTCAAAACAAAGTATGAGATTTCTACTTCTAAACCTTTACAATTAATTCATATGGATTTGGTAGGACCAGCAAGAGTAAAAAGTTTTGGAGGAAATTTATATACTTTAGTAATTGTCGATGATTTTACAAGATTTGCATGGACTATATTTATTGCTTCAAAAGATGAAACATTTGTTGAATTTATCATGTTTGCTAAAAAGGTCCAAAATGAGAAAGGTATTTCTATTATTTCTATTAGGACAGATCATGGAGGAGAATTTGATAATCAACTATTTGAAGACTACTGCAACAACGAAGGAATAGATCATAACTTCTCCACACCTAGAACACCCCAACAAAATGGAGTAGTAGAAAGAAATAACAGAGTCCTTACAGAAATGACGAGAGCAATACTTAATGAAAAAGAAATGTCACAAGTGTTCTGGGCAGATGCAATGAGTACTGCTTGCTATATTTCAAATCGAGCATATATTCGCAAATCACTTGGAAAGACGCCATATGAACTCTACAAAGGAATAAAGCCAAATCTTGATCATCTACATATCTTCGAATGTAAGTGCTTCATTCACAACAACGGTAAAGAGAACTTAGGTAAATTTGATTTAAAGTCCGATGAAGGTTTATTTCTAGGATATTCTAATAGAAGTAAAGCTTATAGAGTTTTCAATAAAAGAACATGTACAGTTGAAGAATCTATTCATGTTGTGTTTGATGAACTTGACTCTCAGACAAAACATATTGATGAAGAAGAAATGGATTTAATAAAGAAAAACAAATCTATTTCAAAACAAAATGATTTTGAAACAAATGATTTTCAAAATATAGAAGATGTCGATGATCATGCTCAACCAAAGGCATGGAAACATATTAAAGATCATCCAATTGATCAAGTAATTGGAGATATTCACGAAGGTGTCAAAACCAGGAATATAATCCTCAATGAGTTAACTTTCTCTGCTTTTATTTCTGAAATTGAACCTTCTAATATGGAAGAAGCCTTATCTGACAATGATTGGGTGATTGCTATGCAAGAAGAACTAAATCAATTTCAAAGAAATCAAGTTTGGGATTTGGTTCCTCGACCTAAAGATCATACGGTTATAGGGACCAAATGGGTTTTCAAAAACAAACTTGATGAATCAGTAATCATTGTGATAAACAAAGCAAGATTGGTGGCCAAAGGCTATAATCAAGAAGAAAGTATTGATTATGAGGAAACATATGCTCCAATGGCAAGATTGGAAGCAATACGAGTACTCTTAGCCTTTGCTTGTATTAAAGGTTTTAAAATGGATGTGAAAAGTGCTTTTCTAAATGGTTATATTATGGAGGAAGTATATGTAGAATATCTTCCTGGTTTTGAAAATGAAACAAAGCCTGATCATGTTTTCAAACTTAAGAAAGCTTTATATGGTTTGAAACAAGCACCTAGAGTTTGGTATGAAAGACTAAGCAAGTTTCTTCTTGATCAAAATTTTGTCAGAGGAAAAGTAGATACAACTCTTTTCATCAAACATAACAAATGATATTCTAATTGTTCAAATTTATGTTGATGATATTATTTTCGGTGCTACTAACGAATCTGTGTCAAGAATTTTCTAAGATTATGCAGGGAGAGTTTGAAATGTCCATGATGAGAGAATTAAACTTCTTTCTTGGACTTCAAATCAAGCAAAAGAAGAATGGTATATTTGTATCTCAAACAAAGTATTTGAAAGAGTTGTTGAAGAAGTATGGATTAGATAATGCTAATGGAGTTGATACTCCAATGAGTTCTACAACCTTGTTGGATGCTGATGTAAAAGGTCCTAGCTTCAACATTACTAAGTATAGAGGAATGATTGGTTCGTTACTCTATCTTACATCAAGTAGGCCAGATATTCAATTCAGTGTGGGAATGTGTGCAAGATATCAATCCGCTCCTAAGGTATCACATGTAGAGACAGTAAAAAGGATCTTCAAATATCTAGGAGACACTTCAGAACTTGGTTTATGGTATCCGAAAAGAGGAAACGAGTACTTGACGGCATATTCAGACTCAGATCATGGAGGATATAAAACTGACAGAAAGAGTACCAGTGGTCAATGTCAATTCTTTGGAGGCTCTCTGGTATCATGGTTTAGTAAGAAGCAAAACACAGTTTCATTATCCTCGACTGAAGCTGAATATATAGCTGTAGCAAGTTGTTGTTCTCAAGTATTATGGTTGAAACAACAACTTCAAGATTTGGGGATATACTTAAATGACATTACAATTTATTGTGACAACACCAGCACCATAAGCTTAGCCAAGAATCCTGTGCAACATTCAAGGACCAAACACATAGCCATCCGACATCACTTCATTCGAGATCACGTTCAAAAGAAGGATGTCAAAGTAGAATTCATACCAACTCATCTTCAACTTGCTGATATTTTCACAAAGCCAATAGCTAAAGATTAATTCCTATATATTCGAAGAGAATTGGGAATGGTTAATCCCAATGAGTTGTAAGTTTTCTTGATAAATATCTTAATTAAATGCATTTTTGATGATAACCATATTGACTTTGGCATCGGAGCATTTAAAAATTTTTTTTGCAGGACTGTCACTCGAGCATAGAAGGTGTCACTCGAGTGACAAGCTATGCTCACTCGAGCAAGTTAACTCTGCTCGAGCACAGCACCCTTGAAAATACTCTATTTCTTGGTATGTAAAACAGGGGTTAACAGAGGAGATAAAAATACCAAGAGACTATCTAAAATGCAACAGTAAAAATTGAGCTCACTCGGGTAAGAAGGACCCTCACTCAAGCATGATATGAACATGCTTGAAGTGAAGAATGTGTACTCGAGTAGAAAGAAAGAATTTCATTCCAGAAGCTACCCAATGCATGGTTACTCAAATGATTTTGGAGGATTTGAGTACAAAGATGAAAAATATAGCAAGAAATCCATAAACCAAGTACGCTTTTACATGTTTTATCAAAATTTTCTATATATCACTCGAGCACAGAATGAACATCACTCGAGTACTAGGGTTACTACTCGAGCACTGTCACTTATATCAGTTACGCGATAGCTCAGACCGTCGCACTTCCTGCTTTCACTTGAGGTGTCTCGTCACTCGAAGGTCACAACTCTTCATCTCCAACCGTTTCTCTTCAATCAAACGTGTCAATTTGCTTCAAACCACCGTTACAACTCTTCAACCTTCTTTAAAAGGTGAGATTAATTCTCTGCTTCTCTCATTCGGTGCCCTAATCTTTTCCATCTTTCTTCTCTATTCTCAGAAAAATCTGAGTCATGTCTCTCCCATTTTTGTTTCTAAATGGCTAGAACTAAAATGCCTTCTATTTCCCAAAGATCTCACTCACCCTCTCCCACTCATTCTGCTTCTAGTGTTTCTGCAACCTCGGTACCAACTCCTTCAATGTCTTCCTCACCTTCACCTCCTCCTAAACCCAAAACCAAAAAGAGAACTCCGGCTAAGAAACCTCATCCTAAGCCTCAAATAGCAAAGAAGGTTCAACCTCCTCAAAAGAAACCAAAGGATGTGGTATTCAAAGAACCTGTAGTTACCCGATCTCAATCCAAAGAGGTCCAAGGAAGAGGAAAGAAAAAGGAAACTAAGCAACCACAACAATCCTCTTCTTCCTCCGATGACACATTCAACATGCAACTCCAGGAAGCAATGGAGAAGTCAAAACTTGACAAAATAGTTGGGAAAATTGCTTCTCAAGCGGGTGTCTCTAGTTCACACCATGTTGGGCAATCCAGTGTGGCTGCTTCAGGGGTACCTTCTGCCTCACAAGCTTCAAAGGATGATCATATTACAAGTCCTCCTGAAGGATTCAATGTTGAGGAATTAAAGGCACTGCCACAGAAGGTATTCGATACTGAGTTTGCTCATAGGCATTTCTGTCCTGTAGTTTATGTGGATTTAGATTACTTAAAGAAGAATTGCAATTTGGATTTATATCCTTATCTTGAATACTATGCTCCTTGGCTAAACATCCACATTCCATATTCACCCTCTGTTGTGAAAACCTTTTACTGCAACATGAAATCCCATAACATTAAGTCTAGAACTGGAGAATTGATTGAGGAAGCAGTGTCTATTACTGTTAGAGGCAAATTTATTATGATATCTACTAAGATCATAAATGACTTATTTGGGTATGTTGCACCACCTCCAGATCCACCCACTTTCTCAGCCAATGAAGCTTTCCGGATTTTGAGACCAAAAGACCCAATAGGCCCCCTTAATTTTAAACCTATTGACATGCCTGATTCTCACAGAGCCTTATACTATATATATTCTCAGAGTATGGTTAACAAATCCAAAAAATTTACCCATTTTGCTCAAATAGATTATTATATGTTGGCCTCCTTCCTAGCCGGGCAACAAATAAATGTGGGGGAGATCATTTTCAGTGAGATGAAAAGATTTCGATTTTCTTCATCAAAATCCGCGACCATACCATATCCTCAACTTGTATCTTTCATCCTAATGAAAAACAAGATATGGTATTTGGAAGGAAATGATAGGGTGCTCATTTCAAGGTTTGGCAAGACTTAGCTAACTCATATGAGTATCAATCTTCCAGTGAGTCGAACCAAAGCTACATCCCAGAGGGAAGCCACTCCATCCAGAGGTGATGAGGCTCAGTCATCTGCTCAATGTCATGTTCCTCCTCCTTCTTTCCTTAATGCATCACTCTCCAACCATTTGACTGAAGCAATCAATCAAGCTGTGTCTAGCTTGAAGAAGGAATTAGTGACTGAGTATGAGAAGCTGGTAGACAAAATGGAGTTACAGGTCTTAAAGTTGGTAGACAAGGCCAATACCAACTTTGACTTGATGTTCAAGACTCAGGATGACATGGCACGAAGGATCACTGATATAGAGATCTTCTTACGTTCTCACTTCCCGACTGCATCTTCAGAAGTACCACCTGAGACCACTCCTGTCTCAACCTCACCTCCTCATCCACAGACACATGTTCTCTTCACCGATCCAGATTCCAATGTTGATATCACCTATGATCGGTCGCCTTCACTACCGCCCTCAGTCTCTGTACCACAGCCATCATCTCCACCCTTTGTGCCAATTGACCCTTCTACTGCCATGGTACCCTTTGTCCCATCTGATATCACTTTTCCTCAGCCCCCTTCTGATGTTGACAAAATGGGGGAGAAGGATGTGTGATGGTTTTCTGAGCTATCATGGGATGTATTGGGTGTTTGGGTAGTTTTTATGTAATGGGGTAGGTTTTTGATGATATTATGGTTGTATACGGGGTTTATGGGTAGTTAATGATTTGTGGTTATTTTCATGTTATTATGTTATCAAGTTTATCATTAATGACTATTTTCATGATTTTCTGTTTAAGTGTTTGATTGTTTCTGTGATACTATGCTTATCTTGGTCGTTAAGTGTCCAGAGGAAGTATTGCAGGGAACATATATAGATAAGTGCAAAAATCTGAACTTGAATCTAAACTTTGGTGTAAACATGCATTTGGAAACATTGATGTTGTATTCCAAAAATCTTTCATCTAATCAACCTTTTTCTAAAATTCCATCACAAAGGTTTTGTCATCATCAAAAAGGGGGAGAATGTTATATCCCAAGTTTTGATGATAACAAAAGACAATTGTGTGCAAATCATAGTTTTATAAGTTTAAGGAATGTTTACAAAGTGACCAAATGCATATAGCAAAGTTCTGTGGTTCTTGCTGTCAAAATTAACTGGTGTACTCGAGCATGAGTCTAGCACTCGAGCATGGAACTCTTTTATGCTCGAGCACATGCGAGTGATAGCCAGAAAGTGTTTGCCCGAGAGCAATTCATGTCATTCTTCCTTGATGCACTCGAGCAGAGAAATCAATACTCGAGCATGAAGCTGCTTTGTACTCAAGCACTAGCGAGTGAGGGACTACAAGTGCTTGGCCAAGAGTCATGAAAGTCAGAGAAACACAAGTATTCCCGAGTGAGGTTTCATATGCTCGAGTGACACATCAGCACTCACGAGTGAGAAATCTAACTCTCTCTAATTCTGATGTAAGTGCTGATAACAAGGGTATATTACATGAGAATATTCTTCTCACTCGAGCAGGAGTATGTGTGCTCGAGTGAGGGCCCACATCACCTGCGAGTGCAAAATCTCACTCTTGCTAAAATGGTATGCGAGTGCTGTCCAGAGAAGTGTCTTTCAGTGTAAAATGCAAGGCCACTCGAGCAGAAGGAGTTGTGCTCGAGTGAGGCCCCACATCACTCGCAAGTGAGAAAATTATCTCTCTAAAATCCTATGGGAGTGCAAGTACAAAACTGAAGAACAAGGAGAAAAATAGCAATATCACTCGAGTGAGTCCATCCATGCTCGAGTGATACTCTGCCAAAAGACTAAAGCACCAAGTCTCACAACGTTCAATCCGAATATGGTTTAATGTTATTTATTTATCTTATCATTACTTATTATCATTATTTAACATCACTTTGGATGTATTATAAGTGTGATACAGGAGGATGAACGTTTGAAATAAACAGACACGAAGAAAGTCAAATAACAGCAGATAACATCATTACAAGCACGTACCTACCGCATTCAGAGTTTTCAAAACATGCGCGTGTCATTCCACAGTAACAAGCCCCACTCCTCAATGAACATTACTCAAACGGGCAAAAACTAAACATCTATAAATACAGAGATCCAGAGATCGTCAAAAACAACGAAGCACAAGAATTCACAAGCATATACACGAGTCTCTGTTATTCATATTTTCTCTGTATTCATATTGATCTTCTGTATTTATCTACTTGCTCTGTAAGAGAGTCTTTATTCAATTCAAATTCTATTTTCATTTGATCTCAATGTATTAGGACCTTGAGAGGGTAGATATCCTTACGAGAGAAGTAGTTGAGAGAATTCCTAGTTAAACCTTCCACTCATAAGACTTATTAGATACAAGCAGTAGAGAACGTTGCTGCTCGTAAGACTTACAGTTGTGTAAGCAGGAGAGAACGTTGCTGCTCATAAGACTTGTATACGTAAGCAAGTGGGAAAGGTCATAGGTTGTTTTTCTGCACATAAGATTTGTCGTAAGGGGGAGAGAAATTTCTTAGTGAGAGAATATTTCTGTTCGTAGTCCGTTCGAGGACAATTGTTGTTTTGTGGCATTCTGAGAGCCCATTGAATCTTGGAAGAATAGTGAAAATCTCAATAGATCTTGATCTCTGAGGACTGGACGTAGACCTGGTTGTTAGGCCGAACCAGTATAACTCTTTGTGTTCCAATCTTCTCAACTCTACTCTGTCTACTCTATTTTCGTATCACCATATCAAGCAAAACTTTATCACGTCACCCAATTCACCCCCCTCTTGGGTGAAGCTTGCCTCTTTCAGTAATGTATAAGCATAGACAATTTCTACACAACTTAAATATGTATTATATTAACTTCCACAAAAACATATAACTAACGTACAAAAAAATTTTACTTCATTACCTATGGATCCTCCTACCGCTTTCTTTTAAATTAAACTCTCTAGTTGTCATACTATATAATCAATATTAAAGAACGCACATAGCAACTCTCCAGTCAACAGAACTTACATACACATGTGACTAAACTTTCATACTGTCCTACCCTATGCTAACGCCTCTCACTCAATTTTGAATACAAATTAAAGAACTTCAATAAAAAAAATTAGAAATCACACGCCAGATTGTTAAATTGTTGCCTGTTACATGACAATCATACACTAAAGATAATTGGCCAAAGTCAGTATGGTTTACTGTGACCATGACAAGAATTACAAAGGATTCATACCTGTCCATTCCCTTAAATAAAGGAATAAATTTGTACTACATTATGCAATATAGTTGAAGTTGAAAATTGTACATAACTTTCCAATGTTCCTACCCACCTTAAGGTGGGACCCCATGTTGCATAACCCTCGGCAATAGTACTATTGCGATATCGCTCTCATCTATTTTATTGCAAGCTACTATAACGTATTCTTGACATTAAATATCCATACTCATAACAACTAAGGATATCACATAGTCATTAATTTTTCCAACTTTTCCAAATTAGTCTGAATTAATCTTCTTTGAGAAACCAACCATTTTTTAATATTAAAAACATCATGAGATACTATTTTATCTACAATAAAGTGTGGTAATAGTAAGGTGAACCATAAAAACCATTCACACTACTAGAATAAACATCTAGCCAATTTTATGAATATTTGTACATAATATATTTAGGAGGCAACCAATTTGACAGGATCATCGGATACCTTTCAATGCATATAAAATATAATAAATAAGCTACTAATTACAAAAACAAAATACGGAAGAAGAAAAGTTCTATTAAAGAAACAACAATTAATATAGATTCATAGTACAAAATGCATTGAGGAAAGAAATAACTTAACTAATACATAAGTGAACACAAGTGGAATTCAACTCAAAATAATAAAACATCTCTAACATAATTGAACATTTGAAACTGTGATCTACTATTACATATTACATAGTAGTAACAACCCTTTACGTTCCCTACTCAATCTTCTCCTGTTTCAGACTCTTGAATATTCTCACCCTAGTTGTCATAGGACTCTTCGACTCAGACCTCTTAGCACCACGACCCAATCCAGACTCACTTCTTTTGCCCCTTCTTCCCAGAATTTGTCACATGCTCAACAAAGTCCTTTATATTCAACTCTTCGTCATCTACACTCTCCTTAGACCCAAGAACATTAGCAATAATAATCAAGATCAAGCATCTAAGAGTCACTCGTACCACCAGCATCTTCTGTTGACTGCACATAGGGGTGTTCGGGATCGGGACGGGATCGGGAAATGCCATTCCCGATCTCGATCCCGAGAAGGGTTCGGGAATGATTTTCATTCCCGATCCCGAAAATTTCCCGATCCCGGATTTGCTTATTTTTTTAAAAAAATCTCTTTATTAAATTTTTTGTTGTGTTTCCTTTAGTATAGTATAAATATATAATTTATCTAATATCATATTGTACTAAATAAGTCTAATATAAATATATAATTAGTCCAATACATGCTTAAAGTTGTTGATTCAGCTGTAAAAAGAATAAAGACAAGAACAAAAAATTAGAATTATTTAATAAATAATAAATGAAATTAACTAAATAAACTAAAAGAATAGATATTACCTTAAGGGTGTTAAGGATTTTCACATTTTATTTTACATTTGATCTTATTTTCTTAAATATTTTTAAAAAATATACTTGTGTGTATATATATTTTCGGGATCGGGAAAAAGTCGGGATCGGGAAGTCCCATTCCCGATCCCGATCCCGAAATCACATTCCCGATCCCGAAATTTTCGGGACGGGATTTTCCCGTCCCGATTTGCTCGGGATCGAGACGGGAAATTCATGAACACCCCTAACTGCACATACGTATGTGTCACAACTTGTACTCTAGGAAGATAATATAAAATATATATACTACATGAATGGTGCTAATTGACTAAGATTCACCTTTGACAAAGTTTCAATAAACTGCTGAATTAAATCCTCTTTGATAGTGTAATCAAGTACCCCAATACTAGAATTGGGATGGTCAGTGTTATGTCGATTCTTTTCAGCCTGAGACACATATGGTCATGTTGCTCCTTTGCCCACTGGAGTACAAACATACCATTCAAATCGTCCTAAAACAAAGTATCTGTTTATAAATCATATGCTAAACAAAAGTAAACTTGACCTAAAGGCTAAACTACACATCTTACAACAATTAAACTCGACTTGACCACACATTACCTGCAGAGTACGACACTTCCATATACACCAAAACTATACGTTCCGTGTATCAGATTTCATATGGGTCGAACATTGTACTTTTGCATCTTTATATACATGTAAAAAATACATCAAGTCAATATGGTGTCAATACGATGGAGGAATATGGGATTATGAAATCTCGACGAAAAGTCGCCCTTCCCTTCAACTCTCCCTCTCTCTCTGTTTAGAATAACAACACTTGTCTCTTTACTAATAACATCGTATTTTACATTAACAACTCCACTTCCTTCTTTCACAACTTTGTAGCTCAAACATAGTGTTGCTAATGTAAAATACGGTGTTGTTAATAAGAGATAGGTGTTGTTATTGGCACTGAAACTTATTAATTTCAAACTTATCTCTAGCATGTGTTGGTTTTTGAGATACAAAGTTGTGAAACAAGAAAGTGAAGTTGTTAATGTAAAATATGATATTGTTAATATAGAAACAAGTGTTGTTAATGGCCCCTGAAACTTGTAATTTCAAACTTATCCTTGGGATATGTTTGCTTTTGAGATACAAAGTTGTGAAACAAGAAAGTCGAATAAATGTAAAATACGATGTTATTAATATAGAAAACGGTGTTGTTATTGTGAAAAAAGAAAGTTGAGTTGTTAATGTAAAATACAGTGTTGTTAATAAAGAGATAGGTGTTGTTATTTCGAGCTGAGAGAGAGGGAGAGCTGAAGGGCAGAGACGTCTTTTCACCAAGATTTCATAATCCTATATTCCTCCACAGTAATGACTACATACTGACTTGGGATTTTACTAATTCGAAGCTCTGATTTGTTCTTTTGTATATTCCAGCGTATTTTTCTAGAATTTTCCCTAAAAACAATAGGGAAAATTTTAAATAAATACTATTTGAACTTGGAAAACCCCAAAAAGTCTATTAACACAGAGAAATGACAAATAGATATCAACGGACTAATATGAGATTTTGAAATATTGTGCTTTTACCATAATGCTTATAAAGTTTTTTTAAAAAAGAAAAAGAAAAACCCTCACTAGCACCGGATATCCGCCAGCTAGCACCACCCTACCTGTGGGAGTTCGGCAGCTGGTAGCCAGAGCTTTAGTGACAGGTTGAGTAATAGGATTGACTACTTGAGCTCTTTAAACCCTATTAAGCATTGTTGATAAGTTGAATAAAGACAATTACAACTTTAATATTGACAATGACAACTTGAGTATAGCCATTAATAACCTCGAGAGTGCAATTTGTCAATCATTATATTAAAGTTGTCATTGCCTTTATTCAACTTCTTAATGACGTTGGATAGGATTTGTGGAGCTCAAGTATTCAATCCCTATATTAAAATAGTCAATCCCATTACTCAAGTTGTTACTGGAACTCCGGCCGTCAGAGCCTTGCTAGTGGGGTGGTGTTGGTCGCCAGAGCTCTAGCATCGGCAACAGTTTTTCTATTTTTTTATTTAAAAAAAAAAAGTTGAAGGGCATTTTGGTAAAAGTACAACATTTCAAAATTTTAGAATAGTCCCTTGGACCTATTTGTCATTCTATGTGTTAATAAACTTGTTGGAGTTTTCTAAGTTCAAATTGTATTTATTTGAAATTTTTTCAAAATAATAACTCACAAATTTAACCGAGTTTATGACTAATAAAGTTAGAAAAGTAAAAATGTTAAAGTCAGAGAATTAACTCACGAATTTAATTTGACAATAATAATGCCTTTCATAGACATCTAAGAAAATAATATAGACATGGAAAAAACTTGAGTACTTATTATTCCTCCGATCCTTAATATAAGACAATTTTGGAGAGTTGATCTTGGTTCTAAATATAATATATAATTTTTATATTTGTCAATCTTTTTCTAATTTACCTCCTATTAATGCTCATTCGATAATAATAAAAAATGAGAGAAAATAAGGGAATTAAGAAAATATGACTAGAATATTTTAAAAAATACATGTTATATTAACCAACTTAATTAATTTTCTTAATCTAATCAAAATACATAAATATATTATATATTATATTATGAATTTTTTGACTCCCCCACCCCAAGAGGTCAAACCGATTTCCAGTCTTCTCCGCACTGGCCGCCACAACACCTCTAGTATTTCTCAATCTAGCTCTCATGGCTTCCTCGTGGTTTTGCTCTCCCAAATTTCTAGCCTTCATCTTGCTCGTCTCAGCCATACCGATCGGCATAATAATTTCTTTGGAGCTATCGAATCCCGCCACGCACGTGTACTATTACCACAGCAATGGATGGTTCAGAGAATGCGGCAAGTGGGACGATCAAAATCGGCGCTTCATCGTCGGTTTCGTCGAAGGCGGAATCGGTCAGATTCCGGTGACCGGAGTGGAGAATGAGGTATTAGTGGAGGTACCGATGGTCAAAGACGCCGACCTGGCTGGGAATTCAACGCTGGGCATTTTCATCGATCAACCAAGGAATCGGCTGCTTGCGGTTCATGCAGAACCATGGCGAAATCGCTACTCGGCGCTTGCAGCCTACGATTTGCAAACGTGGAAGCGATTGTTCCTGACTCAACTCAGTGGCCCAAGTAAGCTTCTTATTCTTGCGATTCTTCATATTTCTCTTCCTTGGTTTTAGTGAAAATTAGGGTAGATGTCAGGATTATGTTTTTGCCTTATTTTAAATAAAAGATTTGAAAAAACAAGAAATTGACCAGAAGCCAGAAAGAATCGTCTTTCATTCAAACCAAAAAGAGGGAAACTTTCAGAAAAAATACAGTTAAAATGAGAAAAGATAAATTGATGCTGCCAATTTATCAAATCCTAAATAAAACTGAAGTAGGAATATGAGATTTTCAATTCTGATCAAATGACCAAAATGTTTTTAGTTTTCATAACTTTGTTCAGGGGTCGATAATAACATCTTTTTCTATACTAACAATATCAAATTTTACATTAACGACTTTATTTTTATGTTTGATAACTTCATATCCCAGAAGTCAGAGATAATTTTGAGGACACAAGTTTCATGTGTTATATCTATATTAACAACGTCATATTTTACATTTACAACTTTACTTTCATATTTCACAATTTCATATCCAAAAACCGGGGATAATTTTGAGGGCATAAGTTTTAGGAGTCAATAACAACATCAGTATTAATATTAACAATATCAAATTTTAGATTAACAACTTCATTTTCATGTTTTACAACTGAACTGATAGTAATTTGGTTATTTAGTTAGAATTGAAAATTTAATATTCTTACTTCAATTCTGACTTGGGATTCTATAAATTCATAACACCAATTTATCTTTTCCCATTTTTAATTGTATTTGTCTAAATTTTCCTAAAAATTTGTACCAGAGGACAAAAATAATCTTATTAGCTTCTTATGTTAAAAAGATTAATTGTCTTTAATTTCATAAAATATTTTAATATTAAAATGGAGGACTTTTTTTTTTAAATAAAAAAATCGCATAGCTTCTTCAATGGCAACCTATAAAAGGTAAGCCAGTGTCATATCTGTAATTGAGCTGTCTGATTCAAAAGCAGATGCTGTTGGTAAAAACATGGACTCGTTTGTTCCGTATCTCATGACAGTTAGAACTATTAATATAAGCTCTAGTTGGATATTGGATTTGATCCTAAACATAAAACTTCAATCCACTTTATCTTTTAAATTTATAATGTTTTCCTAAAATATCCTTATTGATTGCAATCCAAAGATAGTTGTAATAAAAAATGCTATTTTAAGAAAATTATCTTTTATTTATTGCAAATAATTAACATAAGTAGCTCCCTTAATATACCCACTAGCTTTTATATAAAGGACCACTTGGTTGTAACAAAACCAACCATTTTCTCTTATTAACATTTGTTAATCGTTACAATGTAGGTGATGAGAAATCATTAGCAAACGATGTAGCAGTTGATCCACAAGGTAACGCTTATGTAACTGATGTGAAAGCTAGCAAGATTTGGAAGGTAGGGGTGGAAGGGAAAATGAAATCAATTATCAGAAGCCCATTGTTCAAGGCAAAAGAATGGTACAAGAACTTGGGCATGGGTGCGCTAAACGGCATCGTTCACCACCCAGATGGGTTCCTCATAGTGGTTCATACATATAGTGGCAACTTGCTGAGAATTGATTTATCAAAAAACAATGAAGAGGAATATGAAGTGAAGTTAATAAAGGTGGAGGGAGGGCCTCTTACTTTAGGAGATGGTTTGGAATTAGTTTCTGGGACTAAGCTTGTGGTTGCTGCGAAGCATCCTACTGCTAGATTACTTGAGAGTTCTGATGGCTGGGAAACAGCTTCTGTGGTGGCAATATTCCCAGGGCTTAGGCATAAGCATAGGTCGCCAACAACAGTAACTGTGAAGGATGGTCAGGTATATGTCAACCATTTGCTTGGGATGGGGTATCCTAGAAGGAAGCATGCTTTTGTTCAGGCAGATTTTGGTGGAATAGAGTAATCATATGTTTTTTAATAATATAGTAGAATAATTATATTTTGTATATTGTGAAAATGAACGATATTTCTTTTTAGTTTTTTCCCAACATTAGGTTTTGATAAAATTAGTCCATACTTATCAGAATATGATCTCCATTATCTTGCAATCAAAGAAAAAGAGATTTGAGTTGCACAAAGCTAATTTAGACCTGATTTGGGTGCTCTTTTAACTTTGGTGAGCTGTAAACCGTCTAAATTAGATTTTAATCGTCTAAGTTTATAGTTATTAATTTATTATTTTTAAACAATAAATTTATTTTTTCACTTATTCATAATATTATCTTTATTTTAGACTTTGTGTTTTATTTAAATAAAAAAAATAAAAATAAAATAATTTTAAATTTGGATCATCCATTTTATATCTGGACGACTCAAATTTGGTGAAATAAAATAATTACATGTGTCTACGAACACATATTGACAACATAGAATAATTTTATTTTGTTAATAAAATGATTCCATATATATATGAATGAGATCTTGATTGTCTTGCAATCTTCGCAAAAGAGGTTTTTTTTTTTTTTTTTTTTGGAGTAAAAAGTGTGAATTCATTAGTCAAAAGAATTACAGAAAAGAATCTCTTATGTCAAGAAAAAGGCTGCAATGGCATCTATACCAAAACAAACGGAGAAGAGAACTAGTTGTTAGCTCTATGATTCAAGAGGTTGGTTAATTTGTTAGCCCTTTGTGTGTGCTGTACCAGATCTAAAACTTCATTAACCAATCCTTGAGCAGTAAGATGATCATCAAAAAGGGTGTCGTTTAATTTCTTACATGCCATAGTTTCCAGCATAATAATTGCAGCTCGGATAGAAATTGATAGTCAGCCATTGAGTTAAAGAGGCATTGAACAAATCATAATCAATATTGTGTGGGGTGATGCAAAGGGGCAGCATCTGAGGATATGATTGAGATATTCATCTTCAGTTCTACAGACTCCACAAATGGCATCTTGAGTTATATGCCATCTCATTCTCTTCTTATTGGTAAGCATTCTTACTAGCATATTATGATTGAATCCTCATATGTTTGGTAAAAAGAATAATCTTCTCTAAAAATAATCCAAAAAAAAAATGAAATTGTTCATTTTGAACATGAAAGCACGATTGAATTGATCCTAGTTACTCTTCGGGATAGAGTGAAAGAGGGGGGAGATTTTCGAACCAGGAAAACGACCCAATGACTTAAAAAGAATTGATCGAGGGCTCTGTTTCCAGAGCCAACCACAGGAAAGTGCAAAACATATTTTAGTTGCACGGACCAAATTTGTTACATTTCAGTATTTCCTATGTCATTTGCTAATTTTTCTATATAAATTTAAGTAAGAAAGTTATTTATGGGTCTCACACCATATTATTTTGGTTAACATTTTAAAGGAGTAAATTAATATGACAATTTTGATGAATCAAATTATGAAATACTTTATTTGCAAGAAATGAAATTAAAAAGATAATTGTACACCAAAATAAATTGACAGCATGAAGGAATTCATGGTGAGGCTCCGCACCACTGTGGCGATGTTTGATGATCGTGTAGCAGAATTACTGAAGGAAAAAAGTAAATTTGAATTGATCTGAAGACGAATTTAAAGAGTAAAAATTGATGACATATAACCTGATAGGAGCTGCACCATTTATGGCTTGTAAATAGTGCAACTTCTTATATTTTTCATATTTTTTTATTAATTTGATTCTCTTTTTCCATATCATGAAATTGCAGCCCCTCTTTATATTTCTATCTTTCGACCATTGTAATGTCATGATACTGTATGATGGGCAAACATATTTTCTGTTTTAATTCTGTTCTTTCCTTTGTGATATGTTGTTTAAGTTATTATTAGAGGCTTGATTTTTCTGTATTACCATGTTCAAGCAATTCAACCAGGTCTTTGTATATTTTATGTTGCTTAAGTTCTTGTTGGTTTTTGAGAAGCTTGAGTTTTCGAATTCATTGAAGCATAAAGACGTTATCATGTCCTTTATGAGGCAGAACTAGATATATGGATGGTGATGGTTTTTGTTATGTTTTTTCTCAAAACGTTTGGAGTTAATGAATTTCTTCAATGTATGGTTAAATCTAAATTTTATTGCAAAATTGTACGGAATATTATTACCTTTGTGCAACTTCTTTATGATTCAACTGTATCACTGTGATGTTCTTTCAAAGTACTTGTATAATGAAGGCCAAGCCCTTTTAGCAGTTTTCGATATAAAATATTCTGCTGTATGTGATGTAGGAAGCTTTATATTTCTTAAAAGACTTTTCTTGGTGCGGGAATTGAAAGCTTTCTAATATATATTCAATATCCTTTGATTTTTGTTAATTTGTTTGTAACAGTTTCTATGATACGGATACAGTCTATGATGAGACTGAAGAACAAGGATTTGGGAAGGGTAAAATAAAAATTAAGGGTGCCATCTTGTGAAATATAATTCATATGTGAATATTACACAATCTAGAAAGATGGTTTAATCTTATGTAATATTTCTTTGACAAATTGATTAGCATCCTTCTTGAGCAAAATGAATACATAGTCTTTGAACAATTCTTAACTAAAACTTCAATAACCAATCCTTGAGCAGTAAGATGATCATCACAAAAGAGTTTTTTTTCTAACACGCCAAAGTTCCTAGCATAATAATTGCAGCTCAGATTGAGATTGGTAGTCAACCATTGAGTTAAAGAGGCATTGAACAAATCAGAATCAATATTATGTCTTCATCTTCAGATCTACAAAGTACAGACTCTACAAATGGCATCTTGAGTCATATGCTGTCTCATTCTCACTTCATTGGTAAGCATTCTTACTAGAAGATCATGATTGGATCCACATACGTTTGGTAAAAGGAATAATCTTCTCCTTTGAGATTAATCAAAAAAGGAAAGTGTTCAATATGAATATGAAAACAGGACTGAATTGGTCCTAGTTACCCTTTAGAGTTTAGAGTGAAAGAAGGGGGAGATTTTCGAATGAGGAATAGGATCCAATGACTTGGAAAGAATTGAACGGAGGACTCTGTTTCCAAGAGTGAGCCACAGGAAAATGCAAAATTAGGTCCCACTTGGCACCCTTGTCTTCCCAGCTAAGCTAAACAGATTTTTGTTGCATGGACCTAATTCCTTACATTTCAGTGTTTTCCATGTCATATGCTGATTTTCCTATGTAAATTTAAGTAAGAAATTAAAGTTATTTCTGGGTCTCTCACACCATATTATTATGTTTTACATTTCGAAGGAGCAAATTAATAAGACAATTTTGATGAATCAAATTATGAAGTACTTTATTTACAAGAAATGAAATTAAAAAGATAATTGTACACTGAAATAGATTGACAGCATGAATGAATTCATGGTGAGGCTCCTCACCATTGTCGCAAGGTTTGATGATTGTGTAGCAGAATTATGAAACGAATAAAATAAATTTGAATTGATCTAAATGAAATTTGTGAAGACAAATTTAAAAAGTGAAAATTGATGACATATAACCTGATAGGAGCTGCACCATTTATAGCTTGTAAATAGTGCAACTTCTTATAGTTTTTATTAATTTTGATTTTCTTTCCATATCATGAACCTTGAATGATTTGAAATTGCAGCCTCTACTTTTATTTCTATCTTTCTACCGCTGTAATGTTATGATACTGTATGATGGGCAAAATTATTTTCTGTTCTATTGTTGTTCTTTCCTTTGTGTTAGGTTGTTTAAGTTATAGTTTACGAAGTCGTTGAAGCAGAAAGAAAATATCATGTCTTTTATGAAGCAGAACTAGACATATAGATGGTGATGGTGTTTAATTTTTTTTTTCTCTAAATTTTTGGAGCTAATGAATTTCTTTAATGTATGCTTAATTCTAAATTTTATTGCAAACTTAAGGCATATTATTATCTATATGTAATTTCTTTATGCTTCAACTGTGTCACTGTGATGTTCTTCTAAAGTACTTTTGTAATGAAGGCTAAGCCCTTTCAGCAATTTTCCATTCATAGTATTCTGCTGCATGTGATGTAGGCAGCTTTTTATTTCTCAAAAGACTTTTCTTGGGGCTGGAATTGGAAGCTTTTTAATATATTTTTGATATCCTTCAATTTTTGTCAATTTGTTTGTATCGGAATCTATGATACACATGCGTTTTAGGATGAGACTGAAGAACAAGGATTTGAGAAGGGTCAAAAGGGTAAAAAGAAATCACGGGTACCATCTTGTGAAATAATTCATATGTGAATATTACACAATCTAGAAAGATGGTTTAATCTTGGGTAACATGATAGGAACCAGCACCCGTTTTTAGTATTATATATATTTTTTTTATGTCTATTAGTGTCTTATGTCAGTTATTTTCACTTATGTCTATTTCTATTTTTCAGGCACTAATATTTTGATATCAGAGCTTTTGTATTCTAGTCTGTTGGGTTGCAATCCCTACCACCCATAATTTCACTCACCAAAACGATGCCCTCCTCCATAACCCACATTCGAATGCTTCTCAAGTGTTACCACCACCTAATGTTAACATTAATTCCTTTTCTACTGAACAACTTTTGCAACAGTTATCTGCCATCACATTTAAGTCAGGTTGTTTGGATGCTGATATGACAGAATGGAAGAAGAATAGTGTACAGCCTTCTTCTGGACATTTTATGCAGAGGAATATGTGGCCACGTGTTGCAGACAGCAACCATAATTCTATGGGAAATGAAGATAATTTTCAATGGCAGTTTTGATTATGTCAGTTACTGGACCAACCCAAGCAGTCACCGCTACTCCACAAATTTCTGAAACTGACAAGCAGCAGTTACACAAAGATAAAGAGTTATGTTTCAAATGTGATGATAAATTTATTCCTGGTCATAAAGGCAAAACTGCCTCCTTATTTCCTTCTTATTTCCTTTATATCGCCTTGAGGACAAGGCTGTTCTCCTAGGGGAGGGTATTGATAGGAATCAGCACCTTTTATTAGTATTATGTTTTATGTTTTATGTCTATTAGTGTCTTATGTCAGTTATTTTAAGTTAATGTCAGTTTTACAAGTGTCATGTAGGGGATGTACTATGTGGTGTGAATCTAGGCATGCCAGATGTCAAGCAATAAACCCTGCACTGATCCTCATATTATAAAAGTAATAGACAGATAGATAAATAGATAGATAGATAGATAGATGTTAGTTAATGTCAGTTTTATGTAAGAGTAGTTATTTTGCAGTTAGTGTATTAGTCTATAAATACCAAACATGTGCTCTATCAAAGACATGGATGAATGGATAAAATATTGTTCAGTAAAACCGTTCCCTCTCCTCTCTGACTAGAGTTTCAGACTGTGGCTCTAGCCTTTTCTCCTCTTTTCCTCTAGATCTAGATTCTGGTTCTAGCCTCTCCCTTATTCTCTTCTCTCTTCTTCTCTCTCTAGAATTACAGATTCTGGTTCTAGACTTCTTCTTCTTCTCTACTCTCCTTCTCCTCTCTTTCTTCCCTTTTCCCCTATTTCTACTTCTATTTTTCAGGCTCTAACATAATATTTCTTTGAACAATTGATTAACATCCTTCTTGAGCAAAATGAATGCAAAGTCTTTGAACAATTTAGTTTGTGCAATGTATAACATGAGTGAAGTTTCCTGTAATATGAAGTTATCTAGGAGGTAGTTTAGAAAATAATGATGCAGAACCTATATGGCGAGGCAATACATGGATTAAGTTTCTCAAGTAAATACGCTCGCTTTTTGTTACTCCCTCCGGTCCTAAATATAGGATATAGTTTGTAGTGCAATTTGCACTATAAACTATGTCCTATATTTAGGACCAGAGGTAGTATGTTTTATTAGCATTTGCTGAGCAAATAACCTAGTGGAGGACTTGGCAGACATCATATATATATATATATATATTCTTTTATCAAGGATTATTTGAGGGGTAAGTCTTCATGCAAGAAAAAGCCTAGTAAATATATAAATCTTGACTTTCCATCTATGTTATGATTGAAAATATTTAGGTTAATATCATTGTTAGTCCTTATAGTATGACTGAATTTTGGTTTTAGTCATTGTAGTTTAAAATTGTTGGCTTTAGTCCCTATAGTTTCATAAAGATTTGGTTTGAGTTTAATGACTAGCTTTTATACTTTTAGCAAGTTTTGGTTTTGATCCCTATGTTTAAACTCAGACCATGTCCTTATGAAATTATAGGGATAGTGACCAAAACCAAAATTCGATCAAACTATAAGGACCATCAATGATATTAACCCAAAATATTTCATTGTAAGTCATGATGGTCAGTGTTTAAAAAAGCGGTCTCCATGGGAGAATTGCTGCTGTGGTAATGGTGAAGTTGCGAGATCAAATGGTTTCTTTGGATCTTTGCTGCTTGAGTCATGCAGTAGTAACTGTATCTTTTACCTTGAGACTTTTCTCTTTAAGGAAAATTTTATCGTGGCATCATTCACTTATTGTTTGAAGGAACATGTGACTGTGCTGAAGTTGACAATTGATCAGGAGGCTACTATTAAGGTTCAGGTTAGTTATATTTTGAGTTGTTATCATATAAATCAGATTTCAGAAAACTGCAATTATTCAGACTTTAGCATGCTAATTCTGGATTGCTGTCCTGCAATTTATTTGAATTGTTTCACGGGATCTTCCTGTTCTAGTTGTATTGGAGATTTCAATGCTCTCAGTGATCAGTAGTTTGTCCCCTTCTCACATTTCCTTCTCTTATTTTACTCTGTCTGCATCTGTTTCTTTGACTAGTGCCCTGTACCTTCTTGTATAAATATGGGAATCGTTAGCTTCCTGAAGAACTAATTTACGAAATTTGTTCTATAATTATAATCAGAAAATAAAGCTGCTATGAAGACAGCCAATAGAAGTACATGGGAGGCTGCTAAAAGGTGAAATTTTTTGTAAAAATAGATGAATGGATAGATCATCGATTATTTAGTCTCTCATTCTCATTTTCAATAATCTTGCTCATACAATCATCAAAGACCCTATAGCTAGTGGTTACATTGTCTGTGGAAGAAAAAAAGAAGAAACAAAAAGAAAGAAAGAAAGAAAGTTATTGCATAGTTTATTAGATGTTCTCCTTCATGGTTTAGCTTGTATTTGTTTTTGGCAATCACAAAACAAAATTCTAATCACATGGGAGTGAAGAGCATGTCATAATTGAGACCTTCGGTCTGAGTCATGCTAAAATGGAGTAAAATAACTACATTTTTGGACATGCTGATGCTCAACTTTATTTACTCATGCAAAGTTTCATTTATTTTCTTAGTATTTCCTTTATTTTGTTCACTCTCAACAAAACAAGCTGATGGCATCTAATTAGTCAGGGTATAACATTAACTTATATTTAGCTGTCAGTTACTTTGAGCGAAGTTGTCATTGTTTATTCTTCAAAATTTAACTGTAAAACTGTACACTTTATTTAACTGCTTTTAAGCATTTGTATGAATCTTTGGTGTTTGCTGTCACCAGCACCATAGTTTTTCTCAGGTAAAAAAGGGGGCGGGGGAAGGTTTGCATTGTAACCAATTTATTGATTTTGTCTTGGTTTGGCAGTCACTTGTTACGGTGCTGGAATCTTCAGTTGTAAAGTGATCCTTTGATTTTATTTCATGATCTGCCAGTGCCCCTGATAGGGGAGTGTTATATGAATCTTGGATTTTAGGGATTAGGGTAGAATAGAGGAGAAACCAGAGGGTTGAAGGACGAGAATTAGAGAGATTAGAGAGGGAATAGGAGATCGAGAGGGACTGGATAATACTTCAGACTTCATTAACTTGTCAAAACTCATCACAATGAATACCCTCTGCCATATATATAGGCTTTGGGACAGAAACAGAAACAGACAGAACCGGTAACAGAAACAGACAGAACCGGTCACAGAAAATAATAGAAACAGAAGGAAAAGGATTAACCTATTAACCTACCCAACTAACCTAATTACTTTTAGGAAAATTAATATTACAATATCATATCAATACCCCCTCCTTTTAAACATCCTTGACCTCAAGGATTAGGAATCACAAATGTAGGATACTGCTGTTGGAAGGAATGAAGGGCCATCCAAGAGGCTTCTTCATCAGGTAATCCTTTCCATTGAACCAATATCTCAGTAATCATCCTCTTACGACGCCTTTTAACCCGTCGATTCAGAATGCTTTCTGGTTCCATAGCTGGTGGTAACTCCGGAAATTCAATAGGAGGGTGTCTAGGCCTCACTGTAGGATCCGGACATAGTCTCAATAGGGAAACATGAAAGGTAGAATGAATTCTAGATCCTGGTGGTAATGCTATCCTATATGCAACAGGTCCAACCCTCCCTATCACTTGATAAGGACTATAGAATCTAGGAGCCAACTTTTGAGAAGCCCTTAGTGCCGTAGAGATTTGCCTATAGGGCTTCAGCTTCAAGAAAACCCACTGCCCAACTTGAAACTCCCGATCTGATCTATGCAGATCAGCCCTCTGTTTCATCAGATTTGCTGCCCGGTGTAAATGGTGTTTCAAAAGTGCTAGAACTTCCTCTCTAGCCATGAAGCTACGATCCACTAACTCCAATACGGAATTATGGGGTAGATAAGGGGTATGTAGTGGAGGTTGTTGCCCATAAAGCAACTCATATGGGGTAGCCTTAGTGGCTGTGTGATATGTTGTATTATACCACCACTCCGCATGGGAAATCCACTTAGCCCATTCCTTAGGTTTTTCCCAACACATACACCGCAAATACGTCTCCAAACACCTATTAAGCACTTCCGATTGCCCATCCGTTTGAGGATGATAGGCTGTAGAGAGCTTTTGATTCACACCCAACACACGAAGAAACTCCTTCCAAAAGTTACTAACAAAGAGTGAATCACGATCACTCACAATTTCAGCCGGTGCCCCATGAAGTTTGTAAACCTGATCCATAAAGTGTTGAGCCAAAGTAGATGCCGAAAAGGGGTGAGCAAGGGCTATAAAATGGGCATACTTACTCATTCGATCTATAACTACCCATATAGTATCTTTTCCTTGAGATTTTGGAAGACCCTCAATAAAATCCATAGTAATGGACTCCCACACCCTACTAGGTATAGGCAAAGGCTGCAACAATCCGGGAGAAGCGACAGTTTCATACTTACACCTAGAGCATGTATCACATCTTTTGACATACTCCACAACATCATTTATTAACTTTTTCCACCAAAAAAGACCTTTAATACGACGATAAGTAGCTTGTATACCCGAATGTCCCCCTTGAGGGCTTGAATGCATCCACTCAAGAATGTGCAACCGAAGGGCGTCTACCTTGCCTACAACCAATTTACCTTTTCTTCGTAAAAGAAGACCATCCCAAGTGAAGTGACTCCACACTCCTTCACTTTGTTGTACCTTCTCAAGCAAAGAACGAGTGAATTCATCCCTTACCCAACTATCCTTAATTTGCTGCAACATTTGTGGTGAAGTGGTGTCATACGTCATTTGCATCAATTGTTGCTTAGGGAGACGAGATAGCGCATCAGCTACCGAGTTATTCACTCCTTTCTTATACACTATGTCGTAGTCGAAACCAGCCAATTTGGACACCCAAAACATTTGGAAAGGAGTTTTAAGCTGCTGCCCCAACAGAAATTTGAGACTTTGCTGATCTGTACGAATGAGAAACCGTCCTCTCTCAAGATATTGGTGCCAATGCAACACCGCTAATACTACCGCCATCAATTCCTTCTCATAAACTGACAGATTATGATGTCTCGGGGCGAGTCCTTTACTAAAGAACGCAAGTGGTTGCCCTTGCTGCATTAACACAGCACCAATTCCCACTCCACACGCATCAGACTCCACCACAAACTCCTTGGTAAAATCAGGAAGAGCAAGTACCGGGGCTGAAACTAGTGCCCCCTTGAGGCGTTGGAAGGCCTCAGTAGCAGAATCAGACCACTCAAAGGCATTCTTCCTCAACAGCAGAGTTAAGGGCCTAGCAATTATACCATAGCGCTTGATAAAATGCCGGTAGTAGCCAGCTAATCCCAAAAATGCCCTCAATTGTTTGACTGTTGTCGGTTGAGGCCAATCGGCAACCGCTTGGATCTTCTTAGGGTCCGTTGCTACTACCCCATCTCCTAGAATATGCCCAAGATACTCCACATTTGTAGCAGCAAAGGTGCACTTGCTTTCCTTCACAAAGTAGTGATGTTGCTGCAATGTTTGCAAAGCAATCCTCAAGTGCTCTTGATGATCTACAAGTGTAGGGCTATAAATCAGTATATCATCAAAGAAGACTAGTATAAATTGTCTAAGAAAAGGACGAAAGATATCATTCATAGCCCCCTAAAAAGTTGCTGGCGCATTCGTAAGGCCAAATGGCATTACGAGCCATTCGTAGTGTCCAGAGTGAGTTTTGAACGCGGTTTTGTAAGCATCTTCTGGTACCATCCAGATTTGATGATAACCAGCCCGTAAATCAAGCTTTGTGAACCACCTAGCCTTGCCCAACTCATCAAACAAGTCCTCAATGAGAGGAATAGGATATTGATTCTTAATGGTTTTCTTGTTTAACTCTCTATAATCCACACACATACGCCAAGATCCATCCTTCTTTTTGACAAGGACTATAGGAGCTGAAAATGGAGAACAACTCTCTTGCACAACTCCTGTTTCAAGTAATTCAGCTACTAACTTCTCAATGACATCCTTTTGGGCTGCCGGGTATCGGTATGGCTTTAGAGAAATAGGATTTGTGCCCTCTTCTAAGACAATAGGGTGATTATGGCCCTCCCGAAAAGGTGGGAGACCTTTTGGCTCATCAAACACCGCTTGAAAAGTCCCTAATACGCCTTGAATTTCCGCTGGTAGGTTAGAATCAGTGGACTTAATGGCAAAGCAACTCACCTTGTCATCTGGAACCTCAACCAACTGCACCAAATATAAGTGTTCATCTTTGAGACAGCTGGCTTCCACACTCTTAGGGACATGAGCCTGCAATCTCACTAACTGGGTATCCTTCCAAAAATACATTGATAATGACTCATAGTCCCAAAAAGCATTCTTTATGCTTTTAAGCCATTGCAACCCCAGCACCATATCGTAAGTATGTAAATCAATAATTCGTAGGTCACATATGAATTCTACTCCCTGGATTTTCCATCGGAATCCATGCCAAACACCATGAACTCTTAGCTTCCCACCCCCTGCTACCTCAACATGAGATATAGGCGTTTCTTGATTCTGCCATCCAAGTGTAATGGCTGTGTCGAAATTTAAGAAATCATGGGTGCTGCCACTATCTATCAAAATCTGTAAAGGAAGCTTCCCGACAGCACCCAAAACTCTCATAGATTCAGCCTGGTCTGTCCCTTCAATGGCGTACAACGAAATGGTAGGTGGCTCTGTTTCTTCAATTCTTTCGGTCTCAGGAACTTCAGACCCCGTGTCAGTACCAGTGCTGTCATCATCCAACAGAACCAGATGCAGCTGCATTTTCTGTCTTTGAGGGCATTTGTGCTCTCTTGAAAAAGGCCCATGACAGAAAAAGCAGAGATTATTGGCGCGATGATCAGCTTCTTCTTCGGCGGTCAATGCTTTCACTGGCCGTGAGATTGCTTTTTGGACGAAACCGGAATTTTGAGGAAGTTGAGGGGCTTTCTGGTCCTTTCGGTAGGACCCATTAAAGAAAGATGGAGTCTTTGTAATTGTTGACGTGTTAGCTGCCGAGTTTGACCACAAATGCGATATACTCTGTTTCTGAGACTTGTCGGCATTCACTTTCTGTGCTCTGCGATTTACAGCGATCTCCTGGACTCGTGCGAGGCGACGTGCCTCCAACAAGGTCTGAGGATTGAAGAGGCGTACCGAGTTGGCAATCTCATCCTTTAGAGCGCCGATATATGCGTCGACAAGGTACTCTTCAGGCAAGTCGAGTTTCGCGGTGACGGAGTCGAAGCGTATATTGAAGTCTGCCAACGTCGACGTCTGCCGAAGATGCGTCAAGTCAGTCATCGGAGTTTCGCACGGCTGCCCGAAAGTGACCTTCAACATTTCTTTATATTCTGTCCAAGTTGGTCGGTGGTCTTGCCAGCGATGTTCAGCCGCAACATGCCATTGGAAGCTGTCATCGTCTAAGTTCATAGAAGCCATGTCGACCCTTGCGTCTTCAGGCGTGTGATCCAACGTGAAATAACGCTCAGCCTTCAAAATCCAGGTATTGATGTCCTTGCCCGAATATTTTGGGAACTCCATCTTTGTAAACTGGGTCGGCCGATGATAGGGTCGATCATGGTTTTCTTGAAACCGATGATGGCCGTTCTGGTGGTTCCTTGGCGCTACTGCCAATGCCCGCACCTCTTGCGCAAGAGTTGTCAATTCTTGCTGCATCCGGTGCTGGATATCTTGCACAAGGGTGTCCAAATTTTGTTGCATTCCGCGCTGAACTAGCTGTAATTCCTCCCTGACGCCTTGAACCACGTCATGGAGTTTATTCACAGCATCGAATTGCTGTTCCATTGCTTGGATCCGTTCTTCCATATTTCTTGATATTTCTTGAGATCTTGTTTGCACCATCCAATCAGAAGCGTTGCGCCGATAATCCAAGGCCGAGGACTGTAGGTTCTGATACCACTGATAGGGGAGTGTTATATGAATCTTGGATTTTAGGGATTAGGGTAGAATAGAGGAGAAACCAGAGGGTTGAAGGACGAGAATTAGAGAGATTAGAGAGGGAATAGGAGATCGAGAGGGACTGGATAATACTTCAGACTTCATTAACTTGTCAAAACTCATCACAATGAATACCCTCTGCCATATATATAGGCTTTGGGACAGAAACAGAAACAGACAGAACCGGTAACAGAAACAGACAGAACCGGTCACAGAAAATAATAGAAACAGAAGGAAAAGGATTAACCTATTAACCTACCCAACTAACCTAATTACTTTTTGGAAAATTAATATTACAATATCATATCAGCCCCCAACAATGTCTCCTTTATGGTTCAACTTTAATACACAATGTCATTATTTGAAAATGAATTTGATTGGACCAATTGCTGATTAATCCCTGCTATCAATTCATTTGTAAGGATGACAAAATAAACTTATTTATGTATGTTGTTCTAACGTTAACCTTCCGTGCCTCGTCCTCTGGAGGAAGTTCCTAGTCCTACTTACACAGAGGCAACCCTGCATCTAATGTTACTTCTGGGTCTAACATAGACCATCCAAGCCCTTTTTCAGAGAGCTTTCATGGCTCATCTGATTTATTGTTATAAATTTTTAAGGTGTTGTCTACGAGGGGATGTAGAGAGGTGATATGGAAAGTAGCAGTAGAGAATAAAGATTGATTAATATACTACCTCTGGTCCCTAATATAAGCAAGTTGTGGGGTTAGATTTAGTTCTAAATATAATATCTCAGTCCTCCCGAAATTATAATTTTTCCCCAAAGCATCCCTATTGATTGCACAACATTAAAGGGTTTCTATTAGAGAATAGTCATGATGAAAAAGAGTATTTTAGGAAAACCAAACTAGATTTTTTACAAATAACTAGTTTAACTTTTTTTTAAAAAAAATCTATCCAAATTAGCTATCTAGCTTTTATATTGTTAGGAAATAAATATATTAGGAAATTAGGATCCCATACAATCAGGGATAATTAGGATTCCTCATTATTAGGGATTGTGATTGATATCAATCACATAATGAGCCATTAATGTAGAGGCTCCTCTCTTGTATATAAATACCCTACATCTATACATGAAGAAATATACTTTTTTGAGAATACAATTACATGGTATCAGAGCCTAGAGCTCTTTGTTTCTCTTTCGTTTGCTTCCAGCGTCGTCTGTGTCTGGTTTCCCCTCGTCCGTCACTGTTCACGCACCAGGGTTGCCGGTGACCGAGTGCATCTGTGTACACGCGCCACACAGGGGGTCTCGCCGGCGTCCGATCGGCTCTTCCCCGAAGTTTCACCGTCATCCGAGCCGCGCGTGGGCTTCACGCGCCACCTCCAAATCCGCCGGAGATCCACGCGCCGACGCGTGAGAGAGTTTTCCGGCGCCGTTGCTGCCGCCGTTTGCTATGTTCGGACCGACTCGCCGCCGCCGTCATTTCCCATGTGGTTGTGTGCTGTGGGTACTCCCTATTTTTGGTTTGGTTGATGATTTGTCCATTTGGTACTTCTGTTTCTCTGTTTCTGGGCGTCTGGTTCTCTGTTTCTGGTTCTGTTTCTGGTTGCTGCATCTGGTTTTGTGTTTCTGGCTGTTTCTGGTTGGTCTCTACACTACTTTGCGTTCTTGAGTGTTGACTTTGTGGTGCTGCTCTTGGCTAGCTCGTGTTTGGGGCTGTTTTCATTGGTGTAGGGGTAAGGTCACTCCGTTTGCTTCCTTGGGTGTTGATTACTTCTACTTGCAAAGGGTTTGCTTGCATTGATGGCTGATTCTAAGGCTAGTGTCACTACCGAAATTGTTCCTATGTCTAATAAAATCACTGAGCATAAATTGACCTGGACAAATTATATGGATTGGAGCAAAACCGTCTGAATGTACTTGCTTAGTATTGAGAAGGAGGGCCATTTGACTGATACGCCTCCCGCAGATGATCCTAAGATGGCTTGGGCCCGAGCGGATGCCCGTTTATTCTTGCAAATTCAGAATTCTATTGACAGTGAAATCCTTCCCTCAGTTAGTCACTGTAATACGGTTAAGGAACTTATGAGCTGTTTGGAATTTCTGTACTCTGGGAAAGGAAATATTACTCGTATTTATGATGTCTGCAAGGGATTCTATCGTGCTGAACAGCAGGGGCGCTCGTTGAAAAACTTTTATGTGGAGTTCAAAAAAATGTACGAAGAATTGAAGATGTTAATGCCGCCTACCACTGACCTTAAGGTTCAGACTGATAATATGGAGAAACTTGCGATTCTCAGCTTTCTTACTGCCTTGGATCCTGCCTATGAGACTGTTCGTTCCCAGGTTTTGTCTAGTTCTGAACTTCCTTCACTTCAGGATGTGTACTCTCGTGTGCTACGTGCAAATAGTCTCTTACACCCGACTCCTACTCCGAATGCTAGTGCATTAGCTGGCCGTGGTCCCACTGATACCCGTCAACAGAATTTCGTCAAAGCCGGCTCGACCTCTGCTGATCCACGAAACCAAGGTCCTCCACGCTCTAGCAACAATGCTTCGTCTCCTGGTCCTATTGTCTGCTACTATTGTAAAGAACCCGGTTATACCAAACGGTACTGTCGTAAGTTGCAGAACAAGCTACAACGTACTGGAGCTGCTCATGTGACCCAATCCTCCGATCCATCTGATAATGCTCCATCCTCTCCGAGTGCACTTGTTACAGGTAACGGCGACTCATGCCTTGCTACTTCTTCCTCGAAGTGGATCATCGATTCCGGTGCCACTGACCACATGACAGGTAACCATCATTTGTTCTCTACGTATTCACCTTATGCCAACCCCTCTTTTATAACTATTGCCAATGGCTCGTCCTCTCGCGTTCTTGGCTCTGGCACGGTTACAACTACATCCTCTGTTTCTCTATCATCAGTCCTTAATGTTCCTGATCTTACTTTTAACCTTTTGTCTCCCAGCAAACTTACTCGCCAGTTGAATTGTTTTATCTCACTTTTCCCTGACCATTGTGTGATTCAGGATCTTACGACGAGGCGGATTATTGGTAGGGGCTATGAATCTGGCGGCCATTACTTCCTTGACGATAGGGTGCCGCGTTCCGTTGCTTGCTCTGGTGGTTCTTCCTTTTTTGATATTCATTGTCGTCTAGGTCATATGTCATTGTCATCCTTAAAGAGGTTGTACCCTCAGTTTCATGATTTGTCATCATTAGAGTGTGAGTCGTGTCAGTTTGCCAAACACCATCGTGTTCACCTGGCACCTCGCGTCAATAAACGGGCTGCGTCCCCCTTTGATTTGGTTCATTCTGATGTTTGGGGCCCTTGTCCCATCATGTCCACGTCTGGTTTTAAGTACTTTGTTACTTTCGTTGATGATTTCTCTCGAACCACCTGGCTTTATTTAATGAAAAATCGTTCCGAGTTATTTTCTCACTTTTGCAATTTTTGTGTTGAGATCAAAACCCAGTTTGGTATCTCTGTGAAAACTTTACGCAGTGATAATGCTAAAGAGTATTTTTCTAGCCAGTTTCATGACTATATGCTCACACATGGCATAATTCATCAGTCCTCGTGTGCCGATACCCCCGCTCAAAATGGTGTTGCTGAGCGTAAAAACCGGCACTTATTAGAAGTTGCCCGGGCTCTAATGTTTTAAATGCACGTTCCTAAATCCTTCTGGGCTGATGCTGTATCCACCGCATGCTTCCTTATTAATCGAATGCCGTCTCCTGTTCTTAGTGGTGACATTCTGTACACCATTTTGTTTCCTTCCAACCCCTTGTTTCCTATTGATCCCAAAATCTTTGGTTGTGTCTGTTTTGTTCGAGATGTTCGTCCCACCGTCACCAAACTTGATCCTAAATCTCTCAAGTGTGCCTTCCTTGGCTATTCTAGGGTTCAGAAGGGTTATCGGTGCTATTCACCCGACCTCCGATGCTATCTCGTCTCTACCGATGTCACTTTCCATGAGTCTACTTTGTTCTTCTCTGTCTCTGCTCTACCTCCCTCCCCTAACCCTGATCTTGATCACCTTTTAGTGTATGAGGTTCGTTCCCCACCAGTGCAAGCGTCGGTGCCGGCCCCTGCTCCGCCTCCTATCCACCATGTCTATTAGAGACGTCCTAAGGAAAGTAATGCTGCTGCTGGTTTCTCTGACCTACCACTACCCGCCTCGGCACCTAATCCGCACTTAGCCTCCTCGCCCTCACTGGCCTCTGACCCTGCCCTAGTACCTGAGTCCGTGCCAGATACTCTAGCTCCTCCTGCTTCTTCTACTGACCTACCCATTGCCCTCCGTAAAGGTAAACGCACTTGTACGTACCCTATCTCCTCGTTCGTATCCTATAATCACCTGTCGCTCAAATCCTGTTCTTTCATAGCCTCCCTAGACTCTCTTACCATTCCCACCAACCTTTTCCAAGCCTTGGCTCATTCTGGTTGGCGTGCTGCGATGGAAGAGGAAATGATGGCCATTGATAAGGCTGGTACCTGGACTCTCGTTGATTTACCTCCTGGGAAGAAGGCTATTGGGTGTAAGTGGGTATTTGCCATTAAGACGAAAGCTGATGGCACCTTGGAACGATTGAAAGCTCGCCTGGTTGCTAAGGGTTATGCTCAGACGTATGGTGTTGACTATTCCGAGACCTTTTCTCCTATGGCCAAGTTGTCCTCTGTTCGTCTCTTCATCTCTATGGCAGCTACCCATGGTTGGGACCTTCATCAGCTAGATGTTAAAAATGCCTTTTTAAATGGCGAGCTTCTTGAGGAGGTGTACATGGAGCAACCGCCTGGCTTTGTTGCTTAGGGGGAGCATGGCAAGGTATGCTATCTTCAGAAATCTTTATATGGTTTGAAGCAGAGCCCTCGTGCTTGGTTTGACAGATTCAGTTCTGTGGCTCAGAAGTTTGGTCTGAATCAAAGTAAATGTGATCATTATGTATTTTAACAACGGACAGATGCTGGTATGATTCTCTTAGTAGTCTATGTCGACGACATTGTTATTACAGGGGATGATATGACAGGGATCTCGTCACTCAAGGTCTTTCTTAATTCCCATTTCTAAACAAAGGATTTGGGTCAGTTAAAGTACTTTCTTGGGATCGAGGTTATGAGAAGCAAGAAAGGCATTCTTCTAACCCAGCGGAAATATGTTCTTGATCTACTGAAAGATACTGGGAAACTTGGAGCATCACCCAGTAACTGTCCCATGATTCCTAATCCCTTTTTGGATATTGATGAGAGTGTGCCGTTTGATGAGCTACCTAAGGATATGAAAAAAAGGATTGATCCTGAGAAGATTAAACCGTTTGCCTACCCTGAGCGATACCGAAGGCTGATTGGAAAATTGAATTATCTCACGGTCACTCGCCCTGATGTAACCTTTCCTGTCAGTAGGCTTAGCCAATTCATGGTAGCACCAACCGTTGCTCAGTGGGAAGCCTTGGAACATGTCTTACATTACTTGAAGGGCTCACCTGGTCGTGGTATACTCTATACAAATCACGGCCACACAAAGATTGAGTGTTTCTGTGATGCTGATCTGCGGGGTTAAAGACGTCTAGGAGATCTACTACAGGCTATTGTGTTCTTGTAGGTGGAAACTTGGTATCTTGGAGGAGCAAGAAGCAGGACGTGGTGGCAAAGTCTAGTGCAGAAGCTGAATATCGAGCCATGTCTCAGTCTATACAGGAGATTGTGTGGATTCACCAGTTAATGAAGGAAGTTGGTCTTGCCACGTCATTGCCTGCGAAGCTATGGTGTGATAATAAAGCTGCCCTACACATAGCCTCCAACTCCGTATTCCATGAACGTACGAAGCATATTGAGATTGATTGTCACTTTATACGTGATAAGATCAAGGAGAACTTTATCTCTACAGGACATGTACCATCTAGTGATCAGTTGGGTGATTTTTTGACTAAGGCCTTGGATGGCACTCGGGTTGACTATCTTTGTAACAAGTTGGGCATGATTGACATCTATGCTCCAACTTGAGGGGGAGTGTTAGGAAATAAATATATTAGGAAATTAGGATCCCATACAATCAGGGATAATTAGGATTCCTCATTATTAGGGATTGTGATTGATATCAATCACATAATGAGCCATTAATGTAGAGGCTCCTCTCTTGTATATAAATACCCTACATCTATACATGAAGAAATATACTTTTCTGAGAATACAATTACATATATTAAGGATTGAAAGTAGTTTCTCTGAGTGGGATCTTGGGGATTGTCACTGTCATGTTAAGGCCCTATAGCAAGACTAGTGGCCCAGAGGAAACGAAGGTTTTCTTGTCACAGATTTATGGGATGCTGAGGTTGGTTCATGGGTATATGCCACTCCAGCAAGAGAATATATCTCTCCTTATCAGTGCAGAAGCCTTTACTTTGATTATTCTTCTTCATGTATCCTCCATTATTATTAAAAGGTGGATTAGTAGCCAATCAACAAATACTTGAACATGTCACCTCATTAGCTTTTTGTAGACTTTTACTTTCCTTTACCATTATTTGTCATGTACTAGTGCTTAGTGCTTCATAATAATTCATTTTGGGTTCAATACTTCATCTGCATGCTTCCTATGAATTGCTCTGACAGGATTTCTAGGCAGTTGAAAATGGGAAGAGAATATTTGGGTAGGTACATTAATTTCTTTTTCCTTTTGTAAATTAAGGATTAAAGATAAACATGCAAATTTGAAATTATTTTTGTTAATTATCTTATATTTTGTTAATTTATCTTAATGGGATTAATTTCTTTTCTTGAGTTTTATATAAAATCTATACTTTTGTATAGGTGATGTTAGTTTTGCTTCACATTATTCAGAATTTCAAATAGCACACTTTCACAAGTTCATTTGATGACTGGTGAGCTCATTGACTAGAATACCGTATGGAAATTTATAAAATGCCCATTATTGTTTATAAGAAGTTATATTTCTATAATCCTCTTTCCCTTTAATCTACTATTAAAGTGTCATCATGGATTTTCAGCTGGATTCAAGCTACAAGATTGTTTTATTTCAAAATTTTGAAAGTGGTTCTTGAGTTGAAAGTTAAGCATTCATGTGTAACAAAGTTATCCTTTGGCTATAAGGAGCCAGGAAGACTGAGTTTACCAGTACGTAAGTTCACCAGAATTATAAGACAGCCTGTCCTACAACTCACATATGAGAAAGCACTGGTTCAGAAGTTTGAGAAGGTAAACTTAAAGAGGGCCATGGATGAATTAGAAGATAGAGAAGGTATAAAGAAGCAAAAGGCTGATCAGCCTCAGTTTAAAGTAGAAGTACAAGAGGGTGGTGTTACATTTGCTAAAGGGAACGAAGGGCTTACTAAGCTAGAGAAACAGAGAAATAAGAAAACAAATTGTGGAGGAACGAGTCAGAACTCTGGGCTGTTTGAGATACCAATTTTGGAGGTAAGTGAGTTTAACATCAAGAAGTGGTCAGGGATTTCTGTGTCTCAGAACTTTGTTTTTGCTGCTGAAGGGCATGGTGGTCAGCCTCAAATGGCCACCAAGTCGCCATGAGCCTTTTAAGCTGGAACTGTCAAGGGTTAGGGTCTCCCTTGACAGGCAGAAATCTCAGATTTCTGTGTAAGAAACATAAACCCTCTCTGGTGTTTTTGATGGAAACCAGAGTAAATATGAAAAAAGTAGAAAAATGCAGAAAGAGTGTACAGCTGAACAACAAATTTTATGTTGAACCGGTGGGTATTGGTGGTGGATTAGCGGTATGGTGGAAAGATGATGTGCAAGTTGAAGTGCTGCAAGCTGATTCTAATTTCATTCATCTCAAGATAACAGCAGGTTTGATGTCCTTTCAAGGTTTTCTGACGTTGGTTTATGGTCCTCCAAAGGAACAGCAGAGAAGTACATGGTGGAGAAGGCTGAAGAGTCTAAATCCTGGTGGGACAACCCCATGGCTTTGTATGGGAGATTTTAACGAGCTGTTATATGATTTTGAGAAAATGGGAGGTAGAACTCGTTCTCTGAAATCTTTTGGGGATTTTCAAGAATTTATGTCACAATGTGAAATGGATGATCTGGGGTCAAAAGGTTTGAGGTTCACATGGTCAAACAACAGACTGGATGCTGATAATATTCAAGAACGACTTGACCGTGCTGTTAGTAATGGTTGTTGGCGTGATCTCTGTCCAGCTGCACAAGTAAGTAATCTGGAACCTTTAGGTTCTGATCATTCACCTTTACTTCTTGAATTGATGTATTCTGGTTTCAAATGTGCTAAAGTTTTTCGGTTTGATATGAACTGGATTGATCATAAGGATTATGAGCTTCTTATTGAGGGAAACTGGAATAGGAGGGGATCAGTGGATAGGGGCACTGTGGACTGTTTTAGGCAGAATTTGGATAGGATTAGGAGAATTCTGATTGACTGGAGCAAAAAGGAATTCCCTAATAATAATAGGCTTTTGGCTGACTTGTTGAAGGACTTTAGGGAGTGTTATGATCAGGAGTGGACTGCTGAAAATGCTGCAAGAGCTAAGGATTTAGGGGCTAAAATAGAAGAGATATGGGCAAGAGAGGAGAAATACTGGTTCCAAAGAGCGAGAGTGAATTGGTTAAAGTGGGGGGATGGTAACTCTAAGTTTTTCCATGCTACAGCTGCCCAACATAGAAGACGGAATAAGGTTGTGAGACTAAAAACTAACCTAGGGGTTTGGACAGATAATTTGGATGAGATTAGCTGCTCTTTTGCTAGTTTTTACAAAAATCTTTTTGCTGGAAGTGTCACTGGGCAGACTTATTCTGTTCTGGATTATGTGTTACCTGTGATTTCTGAGGAGGATAATAATAGACTACTTTTACCAATCTCGGAGGAAGAAATTAAGGTGGCAGTCCATGACTTAGGAGGCCTCAAAGCGCCAGGACCTGATGGCTTTCCAGGATTGTTCTATCAACACTCTTGGGCTCAAGTTAAGGAGCAAATATGTCAGGTAGTACAATCTTGTTTTAATCATGAGTCTAGCATTAGTAGTCTTAATGATACTGATCTGGTTCTTATTCCAAAGGTGGATTCTCCTGAAATTGTGGGGCATTTTCGCCCAATCAGCTTGTGTAATTTCAGCTATAAAGTGTTTTCTAAAGTCCTAAGTAATAGGATGAGGCCTATTATGAGTAGAGTAGTCACTGAACAGCAAAGAGCCTTTGTGCCAGATAGACTTATTCAGGATAATATCTTCATAGTACATGAGGCTTTTCATTATCTAAAGAATAAGACAGGAAATAAGTTTGAAGTTGCAGTCAAGTTAGATATGAATAAGGCCTATGATAGGGTGGAATGGGGTTTTTTAGAGTTGGTGCTGTTAAAAATGAACTTTCATCCACGGTGGGTTAAAAACATTATGGATTGTGTCACATCAGTCCGTTTTAATCTTCGAGTTGAAGGACGAAAGATTGAAGAATTCCATCCCAAATGTGGCCTTAGGCAAGGTGACCCTCTATCTCCCTATTTGTTCATTCTTGTTGCAGATGTTCTATCTAAGATGATTACTAGTCATGTTGATAGGAAAGATCTTATTGGAATCAAGTTAGCCAACAAGTGTCCTATACTCTCTCACTGTTTGTTTGCTGATGACTCAATATTCTTCCTCAGAGCAACTAGGAAAAATTGTATTATTTTTAAAACCTTGCTGGAGGATTACTGTAATGCATCAGGTCAACGGATTAATGTAGAGAAATCTTGTATTTTTGCCTCCAAAAATTCTTCTGAGGAGGTACAGTCTATGGTTAAGCAGATCCTAGGTTTTGATTTGGCAGAGTCTCCTGGTAAATATTTAGGTCTCCCAATTCTGTGGGGTCGGTCTAAAGTTGAAGCCCTAGCTTGTGTGAGAGACAAGTTAAGGAAGAAAGTGTTGGGATGGAATAAAAATTTTCTTTCTCATGCTGGTAGGGAGGTCTTAGTTAAGGCAGTTGCAAATGCTATTCCTACTTACTCAATGTCTTGTTTCCTTTATCCAAAGAAAACTTGTCAAGAGTTGGATAGCATAATATCCAATTTTTGGTGGGGTGGTTCAGAGAATAAGAAGAAAATACATTGGAAAGCATGTGATACTTTAACTAGGAGAAAACAGGATGGAGGTTTAGGGTTTAAGGATTTCCAAAACTATAATTTGGCCTTAATTGGGAAGCAATGTTGGCGCTTAATGAGTAGGCCTGAGGACTATTGGGCCAAATTGATAAAAGGGATCTACTTTCCTAATGGTTCTTTTTTAAGTGCAGAAAAGGGTGCAAGAGCATCATGGGCTTGGTCTAGTTTGCTAGAGGGCAGAAAATTGTTTTTTGATTCAACTTTTTGGAGGGTAGGAGATGGAAAGAAGATTAATGTTTGGCAGGATCCTTGGCTCCCTACTAGGGATAATTTCCTAATCCCACAATTAGTTGTTCCTGAAGAATTAGTAAGCTTGACAGTAGCTGATCTTATTGTTGATAATAAGTGGCAGTTGAATCACTTGCCAATTCCTGCTCATATCCGAGAAGAAATTGGTAAGATTGCATTACCCATGTATGCAATGGAAGACATTCTCATATGGATAGGAAGTAATGATGGACACTATACCGTTAAGAAAGGATACAAGTGGCTACAAGAGAATAGAGTAGATAAGAAACAGAATTTGCCAAGTACTTCGTTCGTTGTCCAGAATGACTTATGGAAAATTATCTGGGGTCTTAGAGTGCAACCTAAGATTAGACACTTCTTATGGAGGGCTTGTGTTAGAGCACTCCCCACAAAGGAAGCACTTAGGAAACGAAAATGTGGTTTTGATCATGCATGTATTCGTTGTAGCAGTATGGCAGAGACTATAGAGCATTGTCTTCTCTTATGTCATGAGGTCAGGAAAGTATGGTTTGCCTCTCCACTATCTATTACTGTCAATGATTTTAATGTCAGGACTTTTGAATCATGGCTGTATAATATTCTCTCCTCTTTAAAGGATGTTGACTTCTTGCAGGCGATTGTAGCCTATATTTGTTGGTTTATTTGGAAAGCCAGATGTAGTGAAATTTTTGAGTTTAAGATTGCTAACTGTGAGTGGATCTTAAATTCAGCAATGACTTGTGTAAACGAGTTTTGGCATGCTAATGGTTGGACTGAATCCAGGGATGAGAAGCCGTCAGGTGTTCAAGAAACTTTGGGTTGGAGTCCTCCTTCCATTGGTTGTTTCAAACTTAACAGTGATGGTTCTTTTGTTGCTACAACAGGTAAGAGTGGTTTGGGCTATGTATTGCGCAATTCGGAAGGTGAAGTTCTTGATTTATGCTGCAAATCCTCGGATGCAATGTCTGCTATAGAAAGTGAAGCTCAAGCATTACAAATGGCTCTTCTCAAATGCAGAAACCGGGAACTGGGTGCTGTAACTGTTGAATCAGATTGCTTGCCATTAGTTAATGCGGCCACAGGAAAAGGACCATGCCCTGACTGGAAAATAAATTTGTTGATTTCAGATATTAGAAATATGGTCATATCAATTCCAAATTTTGAAATAGTTTATGTTCCTAGGTCTTGTAATTTGGTAGCAGATTGGCTAGCCAAAGCTGGGTGCAAGGGGATGAGCTCTTCTGAGTGGGGTTTAAACCCGCCATCTCCTCTTTTTGATCTTATTTTTGCTGATTCTATGAGCTGTAAGGAAGGGATTGGTTGACCTGTTTTTTTTTCGTTAATGAAATGCAGTAGTACTCTTTTTTCGTCCAAAAAAAGTTATCCTTTGGCTGAGCATAATCCTTTGACAGAAACCTTGTTGGCATGTCCATATCAGCATAACTAGATAATTGATGAATATGTTTTAGATCACGAGAAAATTATATTTTCTTGAAAACAAAAATTGTTTTGTAGAGTAGAAAGCAGTGTTCTGAATTATATTTTCAGATTTTTTTTATCAACTGAAGGACATGTCCTTCGTATTCAGAGATCACGATTTAATTTGCTATAGAGCAATGTTAGTGTTTGGTAGTTGGCACCGTAATGTCCTTGTCATTAGGGTTTTTTCTTACCTTTTAATCAACTAAATTTAAAAACTAATAAAGTTAGGGTCATTTTTTGTTCCAGTTTGGTGCAAGAATATGTACTTTGATATGAATAAGGTTATGCAAAAAGTTGAGTTGGAGAAGGACCTAAAGGTGTGCATTAAAGCAAAAAGGGAAACATTGCTGTTGAAAAGGAGCTTTACATGGTGTTAGAGAAAGCCAATGAAACGCTTGTTTCTCTATGCTTCAGACGCTGTTGAACAGTTCAGCAATAGATACTTAGGTAGGTATTTGTTTCATAGTTGGTGTGTCTAATAATGTTCTGTTTTCTAAATATATAATCTGCATTATAAAGAAGTAAGTTAAAAGAAGAAAAAAAGTTTGAATATACATGTTGAAATCAAGATGGTTTACTAATTTCTTGTGTGTAAAACTGAGAACAGTCGTAGATTGTTTTCTGATAGTACAATGAGGCTCAAAGCCTAAATCATAAAACAGTTGTGGAAATTTTTAAATTTAATAGCAAATAAAAAATCTATAATTTTAAATTTATGACTTGATACATGTAATTCTTTCATTTTATTTAAATTTTATATCTACTTGCTCCTCTTTGCGGAGGACTAACCTTCCACTTCTGAAGGATTAGGAATATGTTACATGCTGAAGTTTAAAGAGAAGTATACTTCAATAAAATGTTCATCAAATTGATAGCAATGGTTGAGTACTTCTGTCTTGAGAGCAATGGTGAAAATCGAAATTAGGGAAATTTTTCTCTGCAGTAAGATATTTTCCAAGCTCCAACCACTATTTTAGTACTCCTTTCAGTTCTAATTATAAGATAAAGTTGACTTTTTTAGAGAAATTAAGGAAGCTAATTAAATTACTTTAGAGTATTTTTATTTTTATTTTTTTCTTCAAACTAACTAGTTTGACTAATAAATTAATATAGAGTTAAGGTGCAAAAATACCCATGAATTTTTCTCAAAAGTGCATCCAACACCATAAACTTTTTTTAGGTGCAAAAATACCCATGAACTTCTCAAAATCGGGCAAAAATGTCAAACTGTTAATTGGTACAAATGTCCGTTTTGTGGGACCCACAATTTTATTTTTTGAGGTGCAAAAATACCCATGAACTTTTCTAAAAAGTGCACCCAACACCATAAAATTTTTTCTGGGTGCAAAAATGCCCATGAACTTTTCAAAAGTTTATGGTGTTTGGTGCACTTTTAAGAAAAGTTCATTGGTATTTTTGCACCTCAAAAAATAAAATTGTGGATCCCACAAAACGGACGTTTGTACCAATTAACGGTTTGACATTTTTGCCCCATTTTGAGAAGTTTATGGGTATTTTTGCACCTAAAAAATTTTATGGTGTTGGATGCACTTTTGAGAAAAGTTCATGGGTATTTTTGCACCTTAACCCATTAATATATAATATAAGGATACATAACATATGATATGATTAAGTAACTTATTTAATATCCTTAATCTCTCCCAAAAAAGTTAATTTTGTCTTATATTTAGGACCGAAGATAGTATTTTTTAAATCAAAGATCAAACCTTATTAAAATGTACAGTGATAATACACATTCAAGCCCATTCTCAGTACATCAGAGGCTGAATGGGCATGGACTGAGAACTAAACAAAAAGCCCCGTATTGATCCCTCTTAAACCTTCCTATGAACATTACCTCTTAAATGCCCCGTATTGATCCTCTAACCAAAACAATATTTGTGATATGTGAGGGACTTGTGAGTTTGCCAAGTCATTAGAGCAGAAAGACAGTATTGTAGAGTGGTAGTCAGTGAGAATCTGAATTACTCTTTTGCGTAGCCTCCTAGTTTACATCTAAATACCCTTTATATAGGTTTCTAACCCCAAAATTTCTGAAGACTGTTAACTACTATAACCACCACCTATCTTTATTAATTACAAATTACACATCACACAGTTTCATGTGTTATATGAGGCAGAACTAAAAATATTGGATGGTGATGGCATGCAGGTTGTTTTTCTCTAAATTTTTGGGGTTAATAATCCAAACCTCAATGAATTTGCTTGGCCTCTCGTGCTGTGTATACTCAATACTTTACAACAGAATGGACAGAGGATGGACACGTAGAGAGAGAGGGGGGATAGTATTACATCTTGCTATACAGAATACGTGCCTACCTTTAGAATCATATATTCTTTTGCTAAGATTAATAACATGTATGTTTATTATCTTAACCTTATGTTCTAACACTTCAATGTATGGTAAATGTTTTTTTTTGGGAAACTTATAAGCATATTATAATGTTTATGGCATTTCCGGATGCTTTAACAGTATCACTGTGATGTCCTTCCCAAGTACTTGTGTAATGAAGGCTAATTTCGGAGAACACAAATTATAACAAGTCTGAGATATGACCCTGAAAAAAAATACAAAAGACAAGAACTAGGAGTTGAACTTGATAACTTTAACAACTCCTATACTGTCTCAAGCTCAAGGAAATGATTAAGTACGAAATCAGTTACAGGAACAATATCAGAAGCAGCAGAATGGAGAAGAAACAATTCGAAAATTATTTACCCAACAAAGAAATTAACTGAAACCCCATGTCATTTCAGATCATACTACTCAAAAACATTTTTCATGTTATCATAAAGGATTAAGTTGCAAATCTACCATAAATTATTTTCCCATGTGCACCTCACACCATAAAGTTTCTTTGGGTGCAAAAATACACAGAGATTTCAAAAAGGTTGAAAAATGCCACTACCGCTAGATTTAAGGGTGGAACAAAACACTATAGGCTAGGATTTATGCTCTTTAAGTTCTTCACCTGGATTTTTATTCCTGGTTCAGACATAACCTTGAATTCTAAAATAATCACATTAGAAACTCAAAATTTCATATGGAAAGAAGAGGAAAATGAAGAGAAGTTGTAATGGCACGGCCCCACCACCCAAGGGGCTACAGAGCGGTGCCGGACCAACCTTACCTCGCCTCCCCAAGGTCTTTTGGATGGGGCAGGATTTGCCCCCCCTCCCTCCGCCTCTCAAAGGCTTAGGGATTTTCCTCCTGAGGGCCTCAATAAGGCTTGTACTTGACCCTTAGGTCTTGCCTTCGATCCTTGAGGAGGTGACTCCCTGTGAGGCATTGAGGCCCTCAGGAGGAAAATCCCCAACCTTTGAGTGGCAAAGGGGGGGACAAATCCTGACCATCCAAAAGACCTCGGGGAGGCGGGGTGATATTGGTCTGGCACCGCTTTGTAGTCCCTTGGGTGTAGGGGCCATGCCATTACAGAAGTCACTTGGGTCTGTTTGGCTTGGAGCTTTTCACACCAAGGGAGGTGATTCTAAGCATTTAATCCTACAAGTGACTCTAACGGATTTCTCACATTTTGGGTCTCTATTTCTCTAATGTTTGAATGGGGAAATGGTGGTTTAAGGTTGAATTCAAAACTTTATGGGTTTCTACTCATTAAAATGAGTTTAAATGAGTTGAAGGCAGTAGAAATAGTGTATAATCTGTTCATATCACTAGTACAGAAAAGAGCTTTTAGATCAGAACATTTAGACCGATTATATCGAATAAAGTCTTAAATATATGACCGGTGACATTTTTGTAATTAACTTCAACTTTTAAGATAGATTATATTGAAATAAGGTCTTAAAAATACTTTTTTAGACTGGTTTAAAAAACAACCAGTCAAAATATATACAATTAAAAAAATAAATATATGTAATATATTTTCTAGACCGGTTCTAAATATAACCGGTCTAGAAAATATTATTTGAATTAAAGGAAATTAAAAAAATAAAATGTTTATTATTTTTAAGACCGGTTGTAAATAAAAACCGGTCTCAAATACTAAAACTTTAAGACTGGTTATGAATAAGAACTGGTCTTAAAAAGTTTCATTTTTTAAGACCGGTTATTTATTAAAAACCAGTATAAAATATTAATTTTAAGACTGGTTTTGTATAACAAGTGGTCTTAAACTTGACCTAAATTTTAGCTCGCATCTAATTTCAACTCTGAAATCTGATACTCAAACACATCTTGCAAACTCCTCCCTCGGTTCGTAGCAGCTCCTCCTTTCCACTTCTCTCCTCCATCCTTAACCTTCATTGCCATGAACGCAGATCTACGGTTGAATACATTACCGTAAGGCTAACGTCGTTTGTTCCTTCCGATTGGTTTCTTTCTCAAGCTCATTTTTATTGTCAGGTCTGTGTTTCAATTGTCAGACCTTCAATTAAATTAATGGTTTTGTTTTTGGGTATTTTATTGAAATTGTGAAATGACTTGGCCTCCATTTTCTTTGTTCGATTCTTGTAGCAAGTCGTCAACCCACTTTTCAACAAGCGTCCAAAGCAATTTGGGATCGGAGGTGCATTGCCTCCTAAAAGAGACCTTACTCGATTCGTAAAGTGGCCAAATACTGTTTAAATCCAAAGGAAGAAGAGGTATGGAAAACTAACTGAAGCTCAGGATTTGTGATTTTTTAATATTGAGTCTAGTTTTTCTTCTATTATATCGTTCAAAATAAAAGCCCAATTGGGACTTTCAATTTGTATTTTACTGGCATCTTTCTTCTGTGGACTTGGGTGTATTTTGCTACCGTTAATTATTCTGAAGAGTTTTACTATATGCATGTGAGAGTACATTTGCCATTCCCTTTTTTCAATGTTCTCTTCTAAGGGGTTGTTATCCTATTTAGGGCAAGGCCGAACAGTAGTGTTAAGCATATGCTTCACGTTGATATTAGCTATGAAATCATTGTGTACTTTAATTTTGTGTCTAAATGATATGCATGTGAGAGTACATTTGCTATTCCCTTTTTTGAATGTTCTCTTCTTTGGGGCTGTTATCTTGTTCAGGGCAAGGCCAAGCAGTAGTGTTAAGCATATGCTTCACGTTGTTGATATTAGCTATGAAATCATTGTGTACTTTAATTTTGTGTCTAAACACTACTGCGAAATAGAGATTTAGCGGCATTGATCTTATGGCACTTCTTTAAACAAGCGCCTGAGGAGACTTCTATTTTTTTAAAACGAAAATGCATGTGGCAGCTATGGGGCTTACTGTGGCAAGTGTCGAAGTTGCTGAGTACCTTCTATGACGCTTGCCCGAGGAAACGCCATACAAGGAGTTATTTTTTTTAAAAAAAATTAGACACCTTATATGGCTCTTGCTCGGACAAGTGCCGTAGTTAGGTACATACCTTGAATGTAACTTTCTCTTAAAAGTGCCATTAATGGTATATATGATATGACGTAAGCATTTATGCCTTTAACACATGTGTCTTATTAATTTTTAAGCCTACAAATATAATTTTATTAGTTATTACTTATTTAATTTGTTCAAAATCTTTTATATTTAATTTATTATGTAAAAATATTTTTTAAAAAAATATTTTCTATGGGAAATGGTTTAAAAGCCATATAAAGTAGACTAATTTATAAAAAAAATAAAAGTCAAAACTTATAAATAAATCGTCCCTATTAATATATATTTTAATTTTTTTTAATAGAAGGCCTTGGACAGCGCTTGGTGTCCATCCAAGGCACCTTGCACCAATCACGTGGTGCCTTGAATATTCAAGGCACCATGTGATGCCATTCAAGGCACCTAGTGTCTTGAATATTTAAGGCACATGGGTTTTGAATTTGTAAAGTTAGGGGGTTTTTTAAAAGAAAATTAATTTTTTTAAGATTAGAAAACTGTAAAAGATACGTGCTATGCTATTTTATTTTGCTATAGATTGTATTGTAAATTATTGTGGATTTTGGACTGTAAATGAAGGTTTCCAACAGAAAAATAAAATAATTATAAAAAATTATTGTGGCAGCATAGTACAATTTTTTTAAAAAATAAATCCATTGAGTAAAAAGCGTTTATATTTTTGAAAATAAATCTCTTATACATACAAGTGCTGGACAATACTTCTATTTTTTAAAAAAAATGTGACACATATAACTGTCTAATATCTTGTATGGCACTTGCCTAAGAAGGCGCCATACAATAGATCAAAAAGATAAATAGCCCCTATTAATTTTTTTTAAAATAAAATGCCTATCTTAGATGGCGCTTAGTGGCCAAGCGCCATGTGGCAGCTATGACGCTTTCTGTGGCAAGCGCCGTAGCTGCTAAGTACCTTCTATGGTGTTTGCCTAGGGATGCGCCATACAAGGAGTTATTTTTTTTAAAAGAAAAAATTAAACACCTTGTATGGCGCTTTCTGGGACAAGTGTCGTAGCTAGGTACAGACCTTTAATGACGTTTTCTCTAAAAAGCGCCATTAAAGGTATATATGATATGATGTAAGCATCTATGCCTTTAACACATGTGTCCTATTAATTTTTAAGCTTACAATTATAATTTTATTAGTTATTACTTATTTAATTTGTTCAATGTCTTTTACATTTAATTTGCTCAATGTCTTTTATATTTAATTTATTATGTAAAATTATTTTTTTTAAAAAAATATTTTCTATGGGAAATGGTTTTAAAAGCCATAAAAAGTGGGCTAATTTATAAAAAAAATAAAAGTCAAAACTTATAAATAAATCATCTATATTAATATATATTTTAATTTTTTTTAATAAAAGGCCTTGGACAGCGCTTGGTACACCAAGCGCCATCCAAGGCACCTTGCACCAATCACGTGGTGCCTTGAATATTCAAGGCACCTGGTGTCTTAAATATTTAAGGCACCTGGGTTTTGAATTTGTAAGGTTTCGGGGGTTTTTTTTAAAAAAATAATTTTAATTTTTTTAAGATTAGGAAACTGTAAAAGATACGTGCTATGCTATTTTATTTTGCTATAGATTCTATTATAAATTGTTGTGGAATTTGGATTGTAAATGGAGGTTTCTAATAGAAAAATAAAATAATTATAAACAATTATTGTGGCAGCATGGTACAATTTTTTTTAAAAATAAATCCCTTGAGTAAAAGGCTTTTATATTTTTAAAAATAAATCTCTTATACATACAAGTGCCAGACAATAATTCTATTTTTTTTTTAAAAAAAGTGACACCAATAACTGTCTAATATCTTGTATGGCACTTGCCTAAGAAAGCACCATACAAAAGATCAAAAAGATAAATAGGCCCTATTAATTTTTTTTAATAAAAGACCTACCTTAGATGGCGCTTAGTGGCCAAGCGCCATCTAAGGTAGGTCTTTTATTAAAAAAAATTAATAGGGCCTATTTATCTTTTTGGCGCCATCCAAAACACTACTTCAATATATATATGTAAGGGCTTTAAACAGCGCTTGGCAGGGAAAGCGCCGTCCAATGGGCCTTATATTCAAGGCACAGTGCCTTGAATATATGTTCAAGGGACTGTGCCTTGAATAGTCAAGTTACCCACGTGGTGCCTTGAATATTCAAGGCACTATGTGGGTGCCTTGAATACAAGGCACCAATGTGGTGCCTTAAATTTTTAAGGTACTAGGGCCTTGAATTTGCAAGGTTGGGGGAGTTTTTTTTTTAAAAAATTAATTTTTTTTAAGATTAGGAAATTATAAAAGATATGTGCTATGTTATTTCATTTTGTTATGGATTGTATTGTAAATTGCTATGGATTTTAGATTGTAAATGGAGGTTTCTAACAAGAAAATAAAATAATTATCAAAAATTATTGTTGTAGCGCGGTGCAAGTTTTTTAAAAAATAAATCCCTTGAATAAAAGGCTTTTATTTTTTCAAAAACAAATCTCTTGTACATACAAGTAGCAAAGGATACTTCTATTTTTTCTGAAAAAATATGGCACTTATAGCTGTCTAATATCTTGTATGGCACTTGCCTAAGAAAGCGTCATACAAGAGGTCAAAAAGATAAATAACCCCTATTAACAAAAAATTAATAAAAGGCTTGGCCAAGCGCTGTCCAAGACACCAGCTTAAATATAAATTTAAGGGCCTTGGACGATGCTTGGTAGGGAAAGCGCCATCCAAGGATGTCTAGTGTTTTAGATATAGCCTTATATTCAAGGCACCACGTGGTGCCTTTTCAAGGCACAGTTATGTCTAGTGTTTTAGATATAGCCTTTTTTTAAGATTGGGAAGCTACGGCGCTTTGACGAAAAGTGTTGCAGCTGTTCACACTTTGTATAGGGTGCTATTTAATTTTCACAACCCGCCGTTCTTATTTTCATTTTCATCTTCCCATATTCTTGTAGCTTCATCATTTCCCAGAACTCAATTGCAGTACAAAGCTTCTTTTCCCATGTGTTTTTTTTTCTTGTCTCGACCTCCTTCAGAAGCTTTATAGCATGTAAGTGTTTGTTTTTCAACATTTGGTACATGTTTTCTTTTTAGTTAAAATCTGTCATTAATCTTATATGTGTGCTCATAATTTTTTTCAAGTATTTATTTGAAATGTCAACTTTGACTTCTTGAACTTTCTATACATTGTAAGTTTTTTTATTTTTGAGCTTACAAATATAGTAATACTTAGTTTAATCCTCCGTAGAAGATGTAAGAGGCAAGCTTCACCCAAGAGGGGGTGAATTGGGTGATGTTATAAATTTTTTGCTTGATGTGGTGATATGAAAAATATAGTAGATAGAGTAGAGTTGAGAAGATTTGAACACAGAGAGTTATACTGGTTCAGCCTAACAACCAGGCCTATGTCCAGTCCTCAGAGATCAAGACCTACTGAGATTTTCACTATACCTCCAAGATTCAATGGGCTCTCAGAATGCCACAAAACAACAATCGTCCTTGAAAGGACTACGAGCAGAAATATTCTCTCAATAAGAAATTTCTCTCCCCCTTACGACAAGTCTTACGTGCACAAAAACAACCTATGACCCTCCTCACTTGCTTATGTATACAAGACTTATGAGTAGCAACATTCTCTACTGCTTACACCACTGTAAGTCTTACGAGCAGCAACGTTCTCTTCTGCTTGTATCTTATAAGGCTTATGAGTGGAAGGTACAACAAGGAATTCTCTCAACTGCTTCTCTCATAAGGAAATCTACCCTCTCAAGGTCCCAATACCTTGAGATCAAATAAACATAGAATTTGGATTGTATGAAGACTCTCTTACAGAGCAAATGAATAAACACTGAAGATCAATGTGTATACAGAGAAAATGATGAATAACAGAGACTCGTGTATAAGCTTGTGAATTCTTGTGCTTCGTTGTTATATTTGACTATCTCTGAATCTCTGTATATATAGTTGCTTTAGTTTTTGCCCGTTTGGAAAATCATCGTTTGAGGAGCGGGACTTTTGTAACTATTAAAAGACACGCGCATGTTTGAATAATCTGAATGCGGTAGGTACGTGCATGCTTGTAATGATGTTGTCTGCCATTATTTGACTTTCTCCGTAACAACTAATTTCAAACGTTCATCTTCCTGCATCACACTTATAATACATTCAAAATGATGTTAAGCAATGATAATAAGTAATGATGATATGAATAAATAACAATAAACCATATTCGGATTGAACGTTATGAGACTTGGCATTTTTGGTGATCTGGCAGAGCATCACTCGAGCATGGATGGCTCACTCGAGTGATCTTCCTATTTTCCTCTTTGTGCTTTAGTTATCGGGTTGTGCTTGCAAAGGATTTCAGAGAGACAGAATTCTCACTCGCGAGTGAATTGGGGTCTCACTCGAGCACAGCTCCTCCTGCTCGAGTGATCTTGCATTTTCCACTGGGAGTGTCTTCTCGGGTCATCACTCGCATATCATATTAGCAAGAGTGAGATTTTGTACTCGCGGGTGATGTGGTCCCTCACTCGAGCACACACACTCCTGCTCGAGTGAGATGTATATGCTCAAGGAATATGCTCTCAATATCAACACTCGCATCAGGTTTAGAGAGGGATAAATTTATCACTCGCAGGTGATGTGGGCCCTCATTCGAGCACATAGACTCCTGCTCGAGTGAGAAGAATATTCTCAAGTAATATACCTTTTTAAACAAGTACTCGCATTAGATTTGGAGAGGGATAGAATTTTCACTCGCAAGTGCTGATGTGTCACTCGAGCATATGAGGTTGTGCTCGAGCATACTTGCTCTTCCTTGAACTTCATGACTCTCGGCCAAGCACTAACAGAACCTTGCTCGAGTACAGAATGCTCATGCTCGAGCATTGATATCTCTACTCGAGTGAATCAAAGGAAGCATGATAATACTTGCTCTCGGCCAAGCACTCGCGGACCTTCACTCGCATGTGCTCGAGTGAGAATGGCTTCTCTGCTTGAGTGCAAACTCCAGTGCTCGAGTGAATCAGTGAGAATAACAGGGGCATGCCTCTCGGGTGAACACTTTCTGACTTTCACTCGCACCTGCTCGAGCACAGAAGGAATCTATGCTCGAGTGCAAAGCTCATGCTCGAGCATTCCAGTGCAATTTGACAGCAGATACCAGAAAACATTCCTATATGCATTTGGTAACTTTGTAATCTTTTCTTTATCTTACAAAAACATGATTTGCACACAATTGTCTTTTTGTTATCATCAAAACTTGGGATCTAACATTCTCCCCCTTTTTGATGATGACAAAACCTTTGTGATGAAGGATTAATTAAAATTGAATTTTTTTTTAAAATTCTTCAATGTTTCCAAATGCATATCAAGTTTTAGTTTCAAGTTCAAGTTTTCCTGCAATGCTTCCTCTGAACATTTAACAACCAAGATAAGCATAGTATGAGATAAATAACTTAATAGCAACCTTATAATCTTGAAACATCAGTTAAACTTGATAATCAAACTCATGAATAACTTGAAATTCAAAAAAGTTCATTAATATTATCCTTGAATTCAAATGGTCAACAACATAATCCAAACTAACATAATAACATCAAACAACATAATAACTCATAATCTAAAATAACATCAAATCCTACCCCATACAGAAAATCTACCCAAACTACCAAATACATCCCACAGAAGCTTAGAAATCATCACACATCCTTCTCCCCCGTTTTGTCAGCATCAGAAGGGGGATGAAGAAAAGTGATATCAGGAGGTGGTACAAATGAAACCATGGCAGTGAGAGGGTCAATTGGTGGAGATGATGGCTGTGGTACAGAGGATGAGGGAGGTAGTGAAGGCGACCGATCAAAAATAACATCAACATTTGAATCTGGATCGGTGAAGAGTACATGAGTCTGTGGCACAGAGGTATGAGTAGTCTCTGGAGGCACCTCCGAAGATGAAGAGGGGAAATGTGAGTGCAAGAAGGTCTCCATATTTGTTATCCTCTGAGACATCTCATCCTGAGTCTTGAACATTAATTCAAAATTGGTATTGGCCTTATCTACCAATTTTATAACCTGTGACTCCATCTTTTCCACAAGTTTCTCATACTCAGCCACTAACTCCTTCTTCAGACTTGATACAGCTTGATTTATTGCCGCAGTCACATGATTGGAAAGAGAGGCATTAATGAAGGAAGGAGGAGGAATAGGACTCTGAGCAGATGATTGTGCTTCATCTCCTCTGGATGGAGTGGTTTCCCTCTTAGATGTAGCTTTGGTTTGACTCACAGGAAGATTAATACCCATATGAGTTAGTTGAGTCTTACCAAATCGCGAAATAAGTACCCTTTCAGTTCCTTCTAAATACCAAATCTTGTTTTTCATCAGAATGAAGGATACAAGCTGAGGATATGGAATGGTTGTGTTTCTTGATGAAGAAAATCGAAATTTTCTCATCTCGTTGAAGATAATCTCCCCCACATTCCTTTGTTGCCCGGCAATGAAAGAGGCCAACAAATAATAATCCTTTTGAGCAAAATGGGTATAATTTTTGGACTTATTGACTATGCTTCGGGAATATATATAATGAAGAACTCTGTAAATATCAGGCATATCAATAGGTTTGAAATTGAGGGGGCCTATTGGGTCTTTTGGTCTCAAAATTTTGAAGCTTCATTGGTAGAGAAAGAGGGTGGATCAGGAGGAGGTGCAACATAACCAAGTAAGTCATTTATGATCTTGGCAGATATCATCATAAATCCTCCTCTAACAGTAGTAGATACTGCTTCCTCAATCAATTCACCAGATCTAGACTTAATATTATGAGACTTCATGTTGCAATAAAAAGTTTTCACAACTGTTGGAGAATATGGTATATGGATATTTAGCCAGGGATCATAGTATTGAAGATAAGGGTATAAATCCAAATGACAATTCTTCTTTAAGTAATCCAAATCCACATACACCACAGGATAGAAGTGTCTATGACTAAATTCATCATCAAATACCTTTTAAGGCAGTGCTTTTAGTTCTTCAATATTGAATCCCTCAGGAGGACTGGTGATGTGATCATCCACTGGTGCTTGTGAGGCAGAAGGTGCTCCTAAAGCAGAGGCACTTGATTGGCCAATATGTTGTGAACTTAAAACACCGGCTTGAGAAGCAATCTTTCTAATTATCTTTTCAAGTTTGGACTTCTCCAATGCCTCCCGAAGTTGTTTGTTGAATGAATCACCAGAGGAAGAAGAAGATTGTTGAGGTTGCTCTTATCCTTTTTCTTCCCTTTTCCTTGAACCTCCTTGGATTGAGACCGGGTAACTATTGGTTCCTTGAACACCACACCCTTTGGTTTCTTCTAAGGAGGTTGGTCTTTCTTTGAAATTTGAGGCTTTGGGTGAGGTTTCTTAGCCGGAGTCCTCTTTTTGGTCTTGGGCTTAGGAGGAGGTGACGGTGAGGAAGAGATTTTGGGAGAGGGAGGTGTAGGTTCTGGGGTACCAGATGCACTAGCAGCAGACTGAGTAGGAGATGGAGAGTGGGATCTTTGAGGGATAGAAGGTAGTTTGGTTCTTGCCATTGTAGAGAAAGTAAGAGAGAGAAGCAAGAACTCACAATTTTTGAAAGTGAAGAAAAAAAAAATAAACTGAGATTAGGGCACGAATGAGAAATGCCAAAGGTAAGAATCACCTTTTATAGAGGATTGAAGAGTTGTAACGGTGATTTGAGGCAAATGGATGTGATTGATTGAAGAGAAAACGATTGAAGGTGAAGAGTTACACCCTTCGAGTGAGAGAACACCTCGAGTGAGAGCAGGAAGTGCGACGTTCTGAGTTATAAGTAACAGTGCTCGAGCATGAACCCTAGTGCTCGAGTGATGTTCATACTATGCTAGAGTGTGTTCTATCAGTGCTCGAGTGATTTTCTGGAAAAATTAATAAAATATGTAAAGCGTACCTGGATTGTGGATTTCTTGACATATCTTGTGTCTTTGTACTCAAATCCTCCAAAATCATTTGAGTGACCATGATTTGGATAGCTTTTGAAAAGAAATTCTTCTTTTTCACTCGAGCAGGCACTCCTCACTTCAAGCATGTTCATATCATGCTCGAGTAAGGGTTCCTCACTCGCGAGTGAGTTCGATTCTCACTGTTACTTTTGATACAGTCTCTTGGTATTCTTATTTCCTCTGTTAACCTCTGTTTTACATGTCAAGGAGCAGAGCATTTTTAATAGTGTTGTGCTCGAGTGAACTAGCTTATCACTCGAGCAGCACTCCTAGTGCTCGAGTGACAGACCTGCAAAAAGGTTTTTAACACTCCGATGCCAAAATCAGTATAATTATCATCAAAAGGAGCATTTAATTCAAATTTTTAACAAGAAAACTTACAACTCATTGGGATTAACCATTCCCAATTCTCTTTGAATATATAAGAATTGATCTTTTGCAATTGGCTTTATGAAGATATCCGCAAGTTGAAGATGAGTTGGTATGAATTCCACTTTGACATCCTTCTTTTGAACATGATCTCGAATGAAGTGATGTCGAATGTCTATGTGCTTGGTCCTTGAGTGTTGTATAGGATTCTTGGCCAAGCTTATCGTGCTAGTGTTATCACAATAAATTGGAATTTCTTTTAAATAAATTCCCAAATCTTGAAGTTGTTGTTTCAACCATAACACTTGAGAACAGCAACTTGCCACAGCTATATATTCAGCTTCAGTTGAGGATAATGAAACTGTGTTCTGCTTCTTGCTAAACCATGATACTAGAGAACCTCCATGAAATTGACATTGACCACTGGTACTCTTTCTGTCAGTTTTATATCCTCCGTGATCTGAATCTGAATATGCCATTAAATACTCGTTCCCTCTTTTCGGATACCAAAGACCAAGCTCCGAAGTATCTCCTAGATATTTGAAGATTCTTTTTACTGTCTCTGCATGAGATACCTTAGGAGCGGATTGATACCTAGCACACATTCCTACGCTGAACTGAATATCTGGCCTACTTGCTGTGAGATAGAGTAATGAGCCAATCATTCCTCTATACTTTGTGATGTTGAAGCTAGGTCCCTTTACATCAGCATCCAACAGCGTTGTAGAACTCATTGGAGTATCAGCTCCGTTAGCATTATCTAATCCATATTTCTTTAACAACTCTTTCAAATACTTTGTCTGAGATATAAATATACCATTCTTCTTTTGTTTGATTTGAAGTCCAAGAAAGAAGTTCAATTCTCCCATCATGGACATTTCAAATTCTCCCTGCATAATCATAGAAAATTCTTGACACATAGATTCGTTAGTAGCACCAAAAATAATATCATCAACATAAATTTGAACAATTAGAATATCATTTTTGTTATGTTTGATGAATAGAGTTGTATCAACTTTACCTCTGACAAAACTTTGATCAAGAAGAAATTTGCTTAGTCTTTCATACCAAGCTCTAGGTGCTTGTTTCAAACCATATAGTGCTTTCTTAAGTTTGAAGACATGATCAGGTTTTGTTTCATCTTCAAACCCAGGAGGTTGTTCTACATATACTTCCTCCATAATATAACCATTTAGAAAAGCACTTTTCACATCCATTTGATAAATTTTAAAACCTTTAATGCAAGCAAAGGCTAGGAGTACTCGTATTGCTTCCAATCTTGCTACTGGAGCATATGTTTCCTCATAATCAATACCTTCTTCCTGATTATAGCCTTTGGCAACCAATCTTGCTTTGTTTCTCATAATGATTGCTGATTCATCAAGTTTGTTTTTGAAAACCCTTTTGGTCCCTATAACTGTATGATCTTTAGGTCGAGGAACCAAATCCCAAACTTGATTTCTTTGAAATTGATTTAGTTCTTCTTGCATAGCAATCACCCAATTATTGTCAGATAAAGCTTCTTCTATATTAGAAGGTTCAATTTCAGAAATAAAAGCAGAAAAAGTTACCTCATTGAGGATTCTATATCTGGTTTTGACACCTTCATGAATATCTCCTATAACTTGATCAATTGGATGATCCTTCATATGTCTCCATGCTTTTGGTTGAGCATGATCATCGACATCTTCTAAATTTTGAAAATCATTTGTTTCATAATCATCTTGCTTTGAAATAGATTTGTTTTTCTTGATTGAATCCATTTCTTCTTCATCAATAAGTTTTGTCTGAGATTCAATTTTATCAAACACAACATGAATAGATTCTTCAACAGTACATGTTCTTTTATTGAAAACTCTATAAGCTTTACTTCTATTAGAATACCCTAGAAATATACCTTCATCAGACTTTGAATCAAATTTACCAAAGGTTTCTTTACCATTGTTGTGAATGAAACACTTACACCCAAAAATATGAAGATGAGCAATATTTGGCTTTCTTCCTTTGTAAAGTTCATATGGCGTCTTTCCAAGTGATTTGCGGATATATGCTCGGTTTGAAATATAGCATGCAGTACTCATTGCATCTGCCCAGAACACTTGTGACATTTCTTTTTCATTGAGTAATGCTCTCGCCATCTCTGTAAGAACTCTGTTCTTTTTTTCCACTACTCCATTTTGTTGAGGGGTTCTAGGAGCAGAGAAGTTATGATCTATTCCTTCATTGTTGCAGTAGTTTTCAAATAGTTGATTATCAAATTCTCCTCCATGGTCTGTCCTAATAGAAACAATAGAAATACCTTTCTCATTTTGAACCTTTTTGGCAAACATGATGAATTCAGCAAATGTTTCATCTTTTGAAGTAATAAATATAGTCCAAGTAAATCTTGTAAAATCATCGACAATTACTAAAGTATATAAATTTCCTCCAAAACTTTTTACTCTTGCAGGTCCTACCAAATCCATATGAAGTAATTGTAAAGGTTTTGAAGTAGAAATCTCATACTTTGTTTTAAAAGAAGACTTAGTTTGTTTGCCTTTTTGACAAGCTTCACAAATCATATTATCTTTGAATTTAAGTTTGGGAAGACCAACTACTAAATCTTTTCTAATCAGTTTGTCAAGTTGATTCATATTGACATGAGCCAAACGCTTATGCCATAACCAACTTTTCTCTGATCGACTAAGAAAACAATTTTCAGAGGAATTTGAATTTAAATCAATAGTATAACAATTACCATCCCTTTGAGCTCGGATCTTTGCCTTGATAGATTCTTTGTTCAGAGGTAGATCTTTCTTGCTTACTATCAAGCATTCTTTTGAGTCAAAAATTACCCAGTTATCTTTGTCAGTGCTTTGACTTACACTCAGGAGGTTGTGGCATAATCCCTCAACATAATATACTCCATTGATTTGAACACCATCGGATTTTCCTACTTTACCAATTCCAGCAATACGTCCAGATTGATTACCTCCAAATGTTACCTTTCCTCCTTCTCTAGTTTCTAGCATGGTGAACTTATTTTTGTCACCAGTCATGTGTCTCGAACATCCACTATCAATATACCATTTGTTCGCTCGAGATGCCTTGAGACATACCTAGAATAAGATGATCAAGTTTTAGGTACCCACACTTTGTTGGGTCCTTTGTGGTTAGTATGTGATGTATGTGTCCCTTTCGGAACCCATTTATATGTTCCAACAACCTGTCCCTTTTTGAAATAACATGATGAAGTATAATGTCCTTTCCTGTTACAATAATTGCATGATGCGAATGGATTTGATGTATGCACAGAATTCCTAAAATATTTAAGATATGCTCTACTATTCTTCTTATATCCTTTTTTCTTATCATGAATAGAATTATATCCAATTCTAGATTTATCAAATGAAACTTTCTGAGAATTTAAAATAACCTTGAGAGTTTCACTTCCTTTAGTAAACTTTTCAACAATTTTGGTTAAATCTTCTATTTTCTTATCTTTCTCTTTACACATTTCATATGATGATATGACAGTACTTTCTAATTCTTTTACTTTCTTCTTATAGCTAACCATTTCTTTAGCAACTTTGATGAACTCTGTATGCAATGCATTATATTCAGATAACAATTCATCATAAGTACGTTCAGAATCACTTACCTCAGAGTCTGATTCTTCTTCCTTGGCTACTAAGCACAGATTTGCTACTTCGTCATTGTCACTTTCTTCGTCTGACGAACTTTCTCCCCATATAGATGATATATATGCTTTCTTTTTCTGCTTCTTTTTGTCTTTGTTCTTGAGGCATTTAGATTTGATGTGTCCAGGTTTCCCACATTCATAGCATACTATTTGTTGTTCTTTATTTTCTCTCTTGCTTGGTCCACCTTGATAATTTTTGAAGTTCTTTTGACCTCTTCTGTAGAATCTTTTGAATTTTCTTACGATCATTCCCATTTAATCATCGTTAGGGATATCTTCATTCTTGGACGATTCTTCTTCCTCCTTGATAGCTTTTAGTGCAACTCCCTTTTTCTTCTTATCATCGAACTCTTCAAGTTCCTTTTTGAACCTCAACTTTCCTTCATACTCTGAGAGACTTCTAAAGAGGGCAGCTACGGATCTCATAGATTCTCCTTTAGCTTCTTCGATAGCTGTCACCTTCGCTTCCCATTCTTTCGTAAGAATATTAAGAATCTTTCTTACCTGGGAATTTTGATCAAACGATTTTCCAAGAGCAGATAATTGATTAACAAGATGAGTATACCTGAGTTCGAATTCTGATATGCCTTCTCCAGGCTTCATACGAAATAGGTCATATTCTGTAATTAGAGTATTGACTCTATTTTCTTTGATTCCGGATGTACCTTCATGAGCAATTTCTAGAGCATCCCACATATCTTTGGCAGTTGGTAGAGTACATATTCGAAAATATTCTTTTTGACTAAGAGCACTCTGTATCATTAAAATGGCTTTACTATTTAATGTTACTAAACTTTTGTCATTCTCGTCAAACTCATCTGGGCTCTTTTTAACTGCTTTATCTTCAATTTTCTTCATTGGAACATAGTCACCATCTTGTATAACATTCCACAATCTGTACTCGTTGGCCATCATGAACACTCTGAATTTAGCTTTCCAGAACGAAAAATGTTCTTCAGCAAAACCAGAAGGTCTAGTGATTGAAGCTCTCTCTGGAAGGATATTTTCACCCATTGTTGTCATTTGTCGGATCCTTCTCAAGCTGTTAGGCTCTTCGGAGAAGACGAGGCTTTGATACCAAATGTAAGAGGCAAGCTTCACCCAAGAGGGGGGTGAATTGGGTGATGTTATAAATTTTTCGCTTGATGTGGTGATATGAAAAATATAGTAGATAGAGTAGAGTTGAGAAGATTTAAACACAGAGAGTTATACTGGTTCGGCCTAACAACTAGGCCTACGTCCAGTCCTCAGAGATCAAGACCTACTGAGATTTTCACTATACCTCCAAGATTCAATGGGCTTTCAGAATGCCATAAAACAACAATCGTCCTTGAAAGGACTATGAGCAGAAATATTCTCTCAATAAGAAATTTTTCTCCCCCTTACGACAAGTCTTACATGCAGAAAAACAACCTATGACCCTCCTCACTTGCTTATGTATACAAGACTTATGAGCAGCAATGTTCTCTCCTGCTTACACCACTGTAAGTCTTACGAGCAGCAATGTTCTCTTCTACTTGTATCTTATAAGGCTTATGAGTGGAAGGTACAACAAGGAATTCTCTCAACTGCTTCTCTCGTAACGAAATCTACCCTCTCAAGGTCCCAATACCTTGAGATCAAATAAACATAGAATTTGGATTGTATGAAGACTCTCTTACAGAGCAAATGAATAAACACCGAAGATCAATGTGTATACAGAGAAAATGATGAATAACAGAGACTCGTGTATAAGCTTGTGAATTCTTATGCTTCGTTGTTATATTTGACTATCTCTGAATCTCTGTATATATAGTTGCTTTAGTTTTTGCCCATTTGGAAAATCATCGTTTGAGGAGCGGGACTTTTGCAACTATTAAAAGACACGCGCATGTTTGAATAATCTGAATGCAGTAGGTACGTGCGTGCTTGTAATGATGTTGTCTGCCGTTATTTGACTTTCTCCGTAACAACTAATTTCAAACGTTCATCTTCCTGCATCACACTTATAATACATTCAAAATGATGTTAAGCAATGATAATAAGTAATGATGATATGAATAAATAACAATAAACCATATTCGGATTGAACGTTATATGACTTGGCATTTTTTGTGATCTGGCAGAGCATCACTCGAGCATGGATGGCTCACTCGAGTGATCTTCCTATTTTCCTCTTTGTGCTTTAGTTATCGAGTTGTGCTTGCAAAGGATTTCAGAGAGACAGAATTCTCACTCGCGAGTGAATTGGGGTCTCAATCGAGCACAGCTCCTCCTGCTCGAGTGATCTTGCATTTTCCACTGGGAGTGTCTTCTCGGGTCATCACTCGAATATCATATTAGCAAGAGTGAGATTTTGTACTCGCGGGTGATATGGTCCCTCACTCGAGCACACACACTCCTGCTCGAGTGAGATGCATATGCTCAAGGAATATGCTCTCAATATCAACACTCGCATCAGGTTTGGAGAGGGATAAATTTATCACTCGCAGGTGATGTGGGCCCTCACTCGAGCACACAGACTCCTGCTCGAGTGAGAAGAATATTCTCAAGTAATATACCTTTTTAAACAAGCACTAGCATCAGATTTGGAGAGGGATAGAATTTTCACTCACAAGTGCTGATGTGTCACTCAAGTATATGAGGTTATGCTCGAGCATACTTGCTCTTCCTTGAACTTCATGACTCTCGGCCAAGCACTCGCAGAACCTTGCTCGAGTACAGAATACTCATGCTCGAGCATTGATGTCTCTGCTCGAGTGAATCAAAGGAAGCATGATAATACTTGCTCTCGGCCAAGCACTTGCGGACCTTCACTCGCATGTGCTCGAGTGAGAATGGCTTCTCTACTCGAGTGCAAACTCCAGTGCTCAAGTAAATCAGTGAGAATAATAGGGGCATGCCTCTCGGGTGAACACTTTTTGACTTTCACTCGCACCTGCTCGAGCACAGAAGGAATCTATGCTCGAGTGCAAAGCTCATGCTCGAGCATTCCAGTGCAATTTGACAGCAGATACCAGAAAACATTCCTATATGCATTTGGTAACTTTGTAATCTTTTCTTAATCTTACAAAAACATGATTTGCACACAATTGTTTTTTTTGTTATCATCAAAACTTGGGATCTAACAGAAGAAACATGTATGGCTCAAGTTTAAGCAACTTAAATGCTGGAGTTCTTTTATACTTGATATATGAACACGCAATATTGCGAAAGATACGTGCTATGTTATTTCATTTTATTGTGAATTTTGAATTGTAAATGGATATTTCGATCAGAAATATAAAATAATTACAAAAAATTATTTTAAAAAAACTTCCTACGATGCTTCTCCAAAGAAGTGCCAATGGAAGTCATTAATTATTTTTTAATAAAACAAAACTTCCTTTGGCGCTTCTCCAAGGAAGTGCCACCTTCCTATGGCGCTTCCCTAAGAAAGCACTGTAGCTTTATATTTAAGAAAATTAAATAATCAAGCTATGATGCTTCCATATATTTAAGAAGCGTCGTAGCTTATTTTAATGGCGCTGGAAGTTATGGCGCTTTCCAAGTACTATAGTGTTCTTTAAATTAAGCGCCGCAACTTTTGTTTTTTATAGTAGTGAAATGAGAACTAGAAGAAGAAAATGAACATTGAGCACAACTCACCTCTCCTAAACTCATGCTTTCATAAAGTTTATGTCTATCAAATTAAAGTTTGGCCTGGCCTAGCTGGGACTTTAAGACATGTAAAAACCCCCATAATCACATTCTATGTATATTTTCTGGTAACTAGTTTATTACATCATCAAGTTCTTGGGAGTTACATTAGCAGTAAGATTATTTGATTTGAATTTGATATATGAGGAGTAGCTTGTGCTTGCCTGGCCTAAGAAATGGATGCATAGATTTTCTAGCAAGAGAGGGACATCAAGATACTTTTAAAATGGTTCTAGTATTAGATGTACTGAATGGTTGTTTTAAGAATGTACTTAGAAGAGTTGCAATGGTAAGTCCAAGATTATTTATTTCAAGCCCTCTAGAACTAAAAAAAAACACTCCCTCTTATCTTTTATGCTAATTGATATTTATACTTGTTAATTTCATTCTTTTCATAATTTGGTTTTGCCCCTTTTTCCCTTTCCTGTAAGTGAGGATAATGAGTCGTCCTAGTAAGGATACTCCGAATCCAACTAATGTTAATCAAAGTGAGCCTAGCAATGATCGTAGCGAGGAACAAAGTGAGCTATGTAACCAGCCCATATGAGGGAGTATGAGAGGTACCTGATTGAGAGACATTCCCCTCAATCAAAATGCTGGGGAAAAGATTCCGATTGAGTTTGATAGATGTTGGAAACTAATTGGGCCTAATGTAAGCCGATATAGGAGTTTTGTCGGCCTCCTAGCAAGCAACAAACCTAGCATCTTGATTGAGCGGTGGAGAAATGTGGATAACAATGTGAAGCGATATATTTGGGAAATTATCCAGCTCACTTACGACATTCCTGAGAGTGAAATCTTGTATAACAAGACAATGACATATTGTGATGAATGCTGGAATAAGTTTAAGACAAGTCTAGCCAATAATTACATGTATATCGAGGTGGAAGAAGGTTAGTCTTGTCATAATTCATGCGACAAGTATTCTTATATTAACGAACACACTTGGCAAGAATTTAGATGGCTTCGGACTACTCTAGAAGCATTGGTGAGTTGATTTGTTTTGCATTTAATTTACTTATGAATTGTGAATTGTCTTTATTGATTGTAACCTTAATTTTGATTTCTTATTCGCAAGAAAAAAAGCAAAAGGCCTAAGAGGGTGGTAGAAAGAATGCTTGCCCTCATACAATGTCTCGTAGAGGTTATGCGAAGGCCGAAAAAGACTTGTTGCTAGCCAAACGGAAGAGAATGGAAGAAGCAACTCAATTCGATCCTTCTGTTCTTCTTTCTTCACCATCTCTGATATGTCGCGAAGAGAAGTGGTTGTTCGCTCACCGAAAGAGGAGCGGGTCTTATACGAGTGAACAATCTCGTATAGTTAGTGAGAAATTTGTAAGTATTGTTGTTGTTATTAATTATTTAGTAAACAAATTTCATTAGTAACGTTTGTCATCTGTGTCTTACAGGAGGAGCTTCAAAAAAAAAAAACAAGCTGAGGGATTGTTTAGGTCGAATGGGAGGAATGACATCCTGATGGTAACTACAGGAAAACATGAGCATCCCGGCCATGTCAGGGGGTTAGAGGAGGGGTAGGCATAAGGGATTACTTTGGAGCAGCCCCCCGCCATTCCTCAAGTGCGGTGACTAGGGAGGAGATGGAGCATATATTGGCCACTGTAAAGGCAAAAGCAAGGGCCGAGGCAGAAACATCATTTAATGCATGATTTAAAGAAAGGTTTAGTGATGAAAGAGGAATGAATTATCATGGCAAGAACATGACAAGATACCAGTGCTCCCCAGGCATATTCCCTAAACCCTAAACAGAACACTAAATGTAGTTGTATTGGTCAGTTATCAGAGGGTCTTAGAAAAGAAATTGGTGAGCCTTGTGACCTGTTTGTGGAGGATCCTCTGAGACGATTAGTTGCTTAGGGGAGCAAGAACAACTTGGGATCAACTGTCCACCACCAAGAAATAAAAAATGATCAAGTCAGAGTGGTAGTTGAAGAGGTGATCGTTGCAGATGCACCTCTCCCTATCCCTGCTAATGACTTAGCTTCAAGATTGTGAGCGATGTCCTCAACTCTTTCATCTTGTGGCCAAAGAACCTTGTTTCTAATTGAGCTAATGAATCTTTGATCATAGCCCCGCCACCTGCACTTCCTTCCACTCATGATGTTTCACAGCCTTCATTGAATGTCATGCAGTGAGTGATTATGATGGCATATGATACATCCTTTCGAATAAGAGATTGGCTTACTGAGTCACCTATTGGCAAGTTAGGGGTGCAATGCTATCTTGAGAGGGATGATTTAATGTCCCTAGTAGCTCCTCAACAACAGCTTACGGTTTCAATTGTCCAACTATTTTTAATGTAAGTATCTTCTCCAATTGGAAGTAAATATTTTATGAATTACGCCGTTAAACTTTGATTTGTGTGCTTACATTATTGTAGGTATATGAATCGTAGGTTGGTTTCCTTAGGCAAAGCCGGTAAATTTGGATTCCTATACCCAGTTCAACTCCACGACAAAGGGACCACTACTGCTATCAGACACACATACTTATCATAGAGGCTTAGTGAAACCCCAATTGAGTATTTCTTGGCTCCATATGTACATGGGTAAGAAACAAATTTATACTTCATAATATACATAATGTTTTATATTTTCTTAAAAGTCTTTTCTTTTTTCAGTGATCATTGGCAATTGGTTATTTTGTGCAAGAAGAGTTATACTGTCATCCTTTTATGCTCCCTCCACCATAGCAAGCTAGGGAGTGAATTGAAGAAGATCATGAACTCGTAAGTTTTCTTGCATTATTAATTACCTTTCATGTGCAAAATGTATGAAATTTGTGTAAAATAAGTAACCTTTGTGATTTTAATGATATAGGGCTATGCGGATATTCCTACACGCTACTTTTGGTAGGCATACTCGTGACCTAAAAGATCATACATGTATCTTGTCAAATGTTAGTTACATATTGGTTTTTTTCAAGAATATATTCAATAATAAGTCATACTTTAATTTTATACTTGTTTTAATGACATCATATTATTTTTCAGACCCGTAGGCAACCACCGGGGTCCAACTTGTGTGGGTTGTATGTTCTAAGACACATTTATAATATTATTACCCTAGGCACGATAGAATTTACTCAAGAGGTAAATGTATATATTTCAAAAATTTTGTATTACTTTTATTGTTTTTTAAGTTAGCAAGTTAATGTTTTGCCTAGCTTTGGTATTTCAGATATTTGATCTTGCTAACCCTTTTCTAGTAGACGATATTGATCACATTCGCAATTGTTGTACTGAATTCATTTATAAACTTTTACAACAGTGAGTTCTTATAAAATTGGGGAATTTTTTTGTATATATTAAGGAATTTTTCTTCCTTCGGCTTTTCTGCAAAACTTGTTGGTTGCATGAATTAACATGTTTGTTGTTTTTGTGATTATGTGAAACCATGCATTTATATATGTGAATCTATTTGAGACATGTCATTGGCCTGCATGTGTTTTAAAGAATTATGCATATATATATATATGATTGTTTCAAACAAGACACTACATGAGGATGAAGGCATATGTTATGTTACAAGTTCCTAATAAGAAGGTTAAAAAAAAGGAAATTGTAAGTGGAAGCAAATTGAACACCTTATGGCACTTAATCAGTATGGCATTGGAAGCAGTAATTCTAGGATGCGTTCTGGTTACTAACATAATCAAAGACAATTAAAAAAAATTATAATACTTTTAAGACCGGTTATATGGAAAATCGGTCTTAAAAATGTTTCAGTATTGCCTATATAAGAGGTCTTTTAAGACTGGTGCTCATGACAACCGGTCTTAAAAATGGTTTATTTTAAGATCGGTTATCAATACAACCGGTCTTAAAAGTGTTACTAGTAGATGTTTGAGTTTAAAAAGTCAATTTTAACCAGTCTAAAAAGCCATTTTTCCACTAGTGGATGTTTGAGTTTCATGATTCAAGTAAGAATGGAGTAAACCCAAAGTTGGATGATTGGGGTGTTAGAACCGGCTGACACCTAAGAGGGGGGTGAATTGGGTTTAAGATAAAAACTTAAGAACTTTGAAAATCTTTTCGCATCTTAGTAAAAGCAATAAGTATGAAGGTAATGAATCATAAATTAACAGTTTGATTAAATAATATATGCTGGAAATATAAGAGCTTAGGGAAGAGAATATGCAAATTGTGATTTATCCTGATTCGGTCCAATCTGTGATGGCCTATATCCAGTCCCCAGGCTTCTCCTGAGATTTTCAAATCCACTATCTTCTTGTTTAATCCGGGCACAAGAAAAGCCTTTACAATCACAAAAATTTAGCCGGGTACTTGTGAAACCTTTTACAAATCTCTTACTGAAATACTCCCCCTTACGGCAAGTCTTACGAGCAGAGTAATCCCCAAGATCTTCCTCTCCTGCTTACTCGTGCAAGTCTTACGAGCAGCAACGTTCTCTGCTGCTTACACCCCTGTAAGTTTTATGAGCAGCAACGTTCTCTACTGCTTGCACTTTGTAAGTCTTACGAGAAGAATTCTTACTGGCAATTCTCTCTACAGCTTCCCCCGTAAGAAAATCAACCCTCTCAAGGTCCCTCTACCTTAAGATCAATTCAGAAATGCAGATGAAAGTGTTTACAGAATCTCTCATAGAGTGGATATAATACTCACTAAAGTACAATACAAATAATCACTCTCTCAATGATAAGTAATATAGAAGCTGTAGAATAGAGAGTGTTTATATAGAATCAGAGGATTCATGTTTCCATCATTTTTCTCATAGTTGCTCGCTGTCTCAGTTACCCATCGACTTTGAATGCTCTCTCATTTATTGTTGATGAAGATGATGAGCGTTGTGAGCATTCGTCCGTTAGAGTCCCATTGCTTTGTTTAACTATTGAGTGTATTTGAATAATGTGCCACTATGAAATGTCCATTGCAGAGTGGAGCATCTCGTTGAAGTGTGGGATGTTTCATTATAAGCTATACGTCACGTTGTGGAGCGGTATGAAGATGTTTGAATATTCGACAGTCTTTCGTGGTGTGTCAGTTTCTTGTCGTGGTAGGTAGCCTCCATTTGGTATGTAATGATGAAGTTCACCGTAATTGACTTTCTTATTTGAAACTTCAATCCGAACGTGTAATATCCTGTTTCACACTTGAAATATATGTTAGTTAACATTTAGAAACAATAACAAGTGAGAACACAATGATTCAATAACATGTAACCATATTCGGATTGTTCGTTGAGTGATGATACTTGCCATACGTGACCTCCATTCTTGAAGATACAATCCAAATGTTTAATCTCCTGTTTCTCACTTAAAATATAAGTTATTAACATTTAGGAATAATTACAAGTGAAAACATAATGAATGTATAACATTTAACCACATTTGGATTGATGGCTATGAGAGTCTGAACTTTCTGCGTTTTGGTTCTATTAGGACTTCACTCGAGTTCAGTATGGCTCACTCGAGCACATTTCATATTTTCACGTTCTGGCTTCTTCTCGGGCAAACACTTGCTGCTCTTCACTCGCAGGACTCGAGTGCAATTCTGGACATCACTCGAGTGCAACATCTCCCACTCGAGTGCACTTCTTGTTTTCACATACATGCTTCTTCTCGGGTTAACACTTTCATGTCAACACTTGCATGAATCGAGTGCAATTATGATCTGTTAGACCAAGCGTTTCACTCAAGAGGGGGGTGAATTGGGTGATACTAAAAATTTCTTTGGAAATATAAAACTTTAACAGTGGAATTAAAACAGAATTGAGTAAAGAGAAATATCACCGAAGTGTACACCGGGAGTTATACTGGTTCGGTCACAACCACTTTGACCTACGTCTAGTCCTCAGAGCTTCTCTGAGAGTTTCACTATAACCTCCAAGATTCAGTGGGTTCTTGGCACCTCAGTACAAGCAAGTTCCTTCACCTGGACACTCGCTCCCCCTTACAAGTTGTAATCCAATCCCTGTTAGATCAAGCGTTTCACCCAAGAGGGGGGGGGGGTGAATTGGGTGATACTGAAATTTCTTTTGAAAATATAAAACTTTGACAAAAGAATTAAAACAGTAATGAGTAAGGAGAAATATCACCGAAGTGTACACCGGGAGTTATACTGGTTCGGTCACAACCACTTTGACCTACGTCCAGTCCTCAGAGCTTCTCTGAGAGTTTCACTATAGGTTCCAAGATTCAGTGGGTTCTTGGCACCTCAGTACAAGCAAGTTCCTTTCACCTGGACACTCGCTCCCCCTTACAGGTTGTAATCCAATCCCAACTCAAGGTTCCACAACCTTAAGTTATCTCAATAACAAATATTGAGTTTGAATGAAATATCTCTCTTACAGAGTGAATGATAATCACTGAAGCATAGAAATACAATTTCAATGTGAAAACAGAGCAATGAACTTAATGATACGTTCGTATGTGTGCTTGGTTGTTCTTTCTCTGTTTGAAGGTTCCCATATATATAGGTAAGTTGTTGATGACCATTGGGACATTTCCTTTCATCCGTTGGTGAGTGCGCAGCCACTATTGACTTTTCAAGTTTTTGAAAAATATCCGTTGGCGGTGGTTGGCATTTGAACGTTTCTTTTGACTTCCATATCTTGAAATGATTTCTTCATTGTTTCTCTGTAAATAGACTAAGAATACTAATACAATGAAAGGTTAATCATATAGGAAACAATATAATGAAAGTTTGAATGATTTCTAAATTTCTGAGTGTGCTTACTCGAGTAGCTCCTCGAGTATCCCTTGAAGTTTACTCGAGTGGCTCCTCGAGTAACATCGAGAAATCATTGTTCAACTGCAAGTCAATGAATAAATATAAGATTACTCGGGTAGTGCATGGAGTAAACTAAATTTCAAACCTTTGGGAATAGTTATTTACTAGGGTAGCTACTCCAGTAATGCTTTCGCAACTTCATAGATTACTGGGGTAACACCTCGAGTAATCCATTAAAAATCTTTTGATTACTCGATGCTCTACTCCAATAATGTTGGCAGGATTTCAAGGCCGAGAGCAATTACCTTGTTACTCGAGTAGGGACTCGAGTAATGCACTCATTTTTGCATTGATTACTCGGGTACCACCTCGAGTAACTGAGACTTTTGAACATGACTTACCCGGGTAATGACTTGAAGTTTACTTTGAAAATATTTCTGCATACTGGGGTACTTACTCGAGGAATCCACTTAAAATAAAGCATGAAAAACTTGTATACTAGAGTAAGTACTCGAGGAAGATGAAACAAAGACAGATCAGGTTAATCGGGTACCAACCTCAAGTTTTCACTTACTTTAGTATGTTACTCGGGTAGCTCCTCGAGTAACATTGGTAGTCGTACAAAGTGCCAAGAGTTACATATTTTCAGAAACAGAGTTACTCGAGTAGTTCCTCGAGTATCATAGGGAAAACTTGAAGGCGACTGGAAGTTTTCACAGGGTTACTCGAGTAGCTCCTCGAGTAACATTAGCAGTAGTACAAACTGCCGAGAGGTCCACATTTTCAGAAACACAGGTACTCGAGTAGCTCCTCGAGTATCATTAGGAAAACTTGAAGGCAACTGGAAGTTTTCACATGGTTACTCGAGTACCTCCTCGAGTAACATTAGCAGGCCGAGAGCAACTCCAAGGTTTTACCTGGTTACTCGAGTAGCGCCTCGAGTAATGGTGGCAGGTTACTACAAGTTGTCTCTTGGTTACTTCAAGTTTTGTCTCATTACTCGAGTAGCTCCTCGAGTAATGCTTTAGAATATTTGCTTCTGATCAAGTTCCTCAGCATTTTCTCATGGCCTTTCTTCATTACTCCAATGCTTACTTCAAGTGATGCTAGTTTCTGTCATTACTTAGTTCAAACTTGTTTATTAATTACTTCCTTTTCAAACCATACTTTTGTTATCATCAAAACATGAGGTCTTACATTGTCCCCCTTTTTGATGATGACAAAACTTGGTGATTTTGAACATGGTTTTTCAAATTGGATTCTTAATTAATTATTTCTTATTAAGGTTGAATATACCTTGCATACACAACAATTTCATTAGTCCAAACGAGTATCATAATTTAAAACTTAATTGAACTTTAAGATGAAATCATAACACATTTGCATTATCTTAAAACTTCAAATTACAAAATAAAGTTCAAACTGAAATCAAAAAGCTCCCTAAAATCCCATGTACACCCAAATACCCATGATAAGCTAGGACATATCCACAAAATCACTCTCAAGCTCTTCTCCCCCTTTTTGGCTTCATCAATCAAGTGGAGGGCTAGGAGGCTTGGCCATGGAAATGGGTGTTGCTGGAAGAACCATAGAATCATTTGATTCTAAAGAACCAAATGAGCTAGAGGGTACTGGATCAGGCAGATGAAGTGGAGGGATATGGATGTCATCGCCGGGAGGAGAAGGTTGGAAGACAACCATAGTAGAGGTTTCTCCTTCTGGGGTGGTCTGAGTCTCAGGAGTAATCTCAACCTCAGGTGTATGCTGTTCAGGTGAGGAAGAGGGAGATATTTCCTCAGTGTGGGTAGGAGAGGGAATAGGTTTAGAAGCGGTGTCTGGCTGTGGCTTGGGAGGTGAATCATCGATGATAATATGTGTAGTCTCATGGGTTTCAGGATCATCCACTGTGAATAAGATATCTTTCCCTTGGGGCTCAAGTGGATCAGAAACCAGAGGGGTAGATGGTTCAGCCTCAGGAATAGGAATGTCTGAAGGAGGGTCTACTGGAGGTGGTGGTGGTGCAGATGAGGAGGGACCGGCAGAAGGTCCAGGACCCAAGGAATCCAATCGTGCTAGGATCAGTCTCAATATCTCTCCCTGGGCACGTTGCTCTGCTAGCAATTCCTCATGCCTTCTATCCATTCTCTCAACCAATTCTCCCATTTTTGTGTTCATGTGGGTTATGAGTTCTGCATTTGTTTTGGCTATGTCCACATGAAAACCTCTGAGCATATTCTCCATAAAGTGCTGGAGAGTGGCATTGAGGAAGGATGGTGATGATGTGGTAGCAGCTGGAGCCGATGACTGAGTGTCATCCATCCTACTGGTCTCTGCCTCAGTGGTTTTCCTCTTCTTCTTGGATCCAGATTCCAGAGGTCCTTTGAGAGGGATATCAATGTTCAGTTTTCCAATCTGGTTCCTCCCCACTGGGGTCATCCTCTCAATTGGCTCCTTACTATCCAAGTACCATATTTTGTTCTCTTTCAGGATTAGAGACACAATCTGGGGATATGGCATTGGAGTGGTACCCTTTCCATCCACCTTGTACCTTTTCATCTCTGAGAAAATGTATTCTCCCAGATCCTTCTGTTCCTTCAGAAGTAGTGAAGCAAACCACCTAAAGTCCCTATCAGAGAAATGGGTGTAGTTGTTGGCTTTGTTCACTAGGGACCTAAAGTATATGTACCAAAGGACCCTATGATGATCACACATGTCACTTGGTTTAAAATTTAGTGGCCCAACTAACTCACCGGGTTTGAGAATGGTGAAAATTTGATTTGGCTCAAGTTTAGAATATATATCATCTGGGGGGTTCTCTATTCCCAACCACAAATTAATTCTAGAGGGAGATATTAGTATCTTTTGACCTCTAACTGTGGTGGTCATCTCTTCCTCAACTGAGGTTCGGTTAGGCTCATCTATAATTTCTAGGTTGCAATAGAAATGGGTGATCACTTTAGTACAAAATGGTAACCTAATAGATAGCCAAGGCATAAAAGGATCTAAATAAGGACTTAAGTCATACTTCACTACCTCTTGAAGCAACTTCAAATCAACATAGTGTGTCTTACACACTTTTCTTTTGGAGAATTGTGTTAAGTACTTGGGAGACTCCACCAGTTTGCCCACATTGAATCCCTTTGGAGGGGTAGTGATCTCTGCTTCTGGAATCTTGGACTTCTTGGAAGATTGACCCTTCTCCATTTGGTCAATGATCCCAGCCATTGCCTTAGCCACATTTTTGTCATATTTTGGCTTTTTGATAGGCTTTGGAGTGAAAGAGGGTGTAGAGGAGTCAGAGTGAGAAGGTGAGGGAGATTTGACACCTTTGCTTCTTCCAGTAGATGTACTCTTTTTAGATTGAGCCCTAGTCACAATAGGCTCTTTGATCACCACACCTTTGGCTTTAGGTTGTGATTGAGGTTGAAGAGGAATTTTGGCTTTTGGTCTTGGGATTAACTTTCTTCTCTTTGTTGGAGGAGGAGAAAAGAGATCAGGGTTTTGTTGTGAATCAGAGGAATCTGTGAAGTTGAGATTCTTGGTTCTAACCATCTTAAAACACAGAAATTCAAGAATCTCAGAAAAACAGGGTCACTGTCGCGAGCTTAGGGCACAAAGATTTTGAACAAAATAGGAAGTTTTTGGACTTGAAATCAGTTGGTTTTGAGGGAAATGAGGCAAGGAATCGATTGAGAAAAGTTTTTGAAAGGGTGTATAGTGATTTACTCGAAGAGATTTTGTGGAAATGACCGAGTTTGAGCAAGATAAAGACCTAAAACCCGACGTTGCTAGAGGCCTGACTCGAGTAAGCTTCAAGTTTACTCGAGGCCTTCCTCGAGTGTTCATGTAGAAAAATTCAAAAATAATTCATTTAAATTGCGTACCTGGCATGAATAATATAGTAATTATCTATGGATGTTCCCTCGATCATTTATAGTCCATTTGGGTCAGATTTGAGTCATTATTCAATACTTTGAGACTCTGAACTCCGATATTACTCGAGGCCTTCCTCGAGTAAGCTTCAAGTTTACTCGAGGCCTGCCTCGTGTCAACAGCTTTCTAACTTCTGACTCTTCATTTCTTTGAAAACTGAACCGTTATGTTTGAAAATTAAGTAACTTGATCCGTTACTTCCAGTTTTGGGGGCCATTACTCGAGTACATACTCGAGTAACGTATTACTTTACCTCGAGTTCCTCCTCGGGTAATGCTTCTCTGTTATTCATAACTTCAAGTTGTTACTCCAGTAAAGTTGTCCTCTGATAATCTCTGTTTTTGTTTCTCAAAACAGAGTTTCTTTCTTCCTGCAAAACAAGTTTCTATATACTCTGATGCTTAAGTTAGTGATCATCAAAACATTATCAAATGACTTCATCTAATATTATGAAATACTGAAATTTCTTATAACTCATTGGGATTTACCATTCCCAATTCTCTTCTAATGAATAGAAATTGATCTTTTGCAAGGGGTTTTGTGAAGATATCTGCTAGTTGAAGATGAGTAGGAATGAATATCACTTTCACATCTTTCTTTTGAACATGATCTCTGATGAAATGATGTCTGACATCGATATGCTTGGTTCTAGAGTGTTGAACTGGATTCTTTGCCAAGCTTATCGTAGTAGTATTGTCACAATAGATTGGTATTTCTTTAAGATAAATACCAAGGTCTTGTAGTTGTTGTTTTAACCATATCACTTGTGCACAACAACTTGAGACTGCAACATATTTGGCTTCCGTTGACGAAAGAGACACTATATTTTGTTTCTTACTGAACCATGATACAAGAGATCCTCCAAGAAATTGCCCTTGTCCACTGGAGCTCTTTCTGTCTGTCTTGTATCCTCCATGATCAGAATCTGAATATGCAACTAGATATTCACTTCTTCCTTTGGGATACCACAGATCCAATTCTGATGTGTCACCAAGATATCTAAAGATTCGTTTGACCATTTCAGCATGTGATTCCTTTGGTGCTGATTGATATCTTGCACATATACCAACACTAAATTGAATGTCTGGTCTACTTTCCGTAAGATAGAGTAATGATCCAATCATTCCTCTATATTTTGTAATGTTGTAGTCTTTTCCTTTGATATCAGTATCAAGTAACGTAGTTGAGCTCATAGGTGTGTCAGTGCCATTTGCTTCATCCATTCCATACTTCTTGAATAGCTCTTTCAAATACTTTGTTTGAGATATGAAGATTCCATTCTTTCTTTGTTTGATTTGCAGACCAAGAAAGAAATTCAATTCTCCCATCATTGACATCTCAAATTCTCCCTGCATTATCTCAGAAAATTCCTTACACATAGATTCATTAGTAGCACCGAAAACAATATCATCAACATATATTTGAACAATTAAAATATCATCACGTTTTCGATTTATAAATAATGTTGTATCAACTTTTCCCCGTACAAAACCTTGATCGATGAGAAACTTACTAAGCCATTCATACCAGGCTCTAGGAGCTTGTTTTAAACCATACAAAGCCTTTTTAAGTTTGACAACATGGTCCGGTTTAGTGACATCCTCAAATCCTGGAGGTTGTTCTACATACACTTCTTCCATGATGTAACCATTTAGAAAGGCACTCTTAACATCCATTTGATAGAGTTTGAATCCTTTGATGCATGCAAAGGCTAAGAGTACACGTATAGCTTCCAATCTAGCCACTGGAGCATACGTTTCCTCATAATCAATTCCTTCTTCCTGATTATAGCCTTTGGCCACCAATCTTGCCTTGCTTCTGACAATAATTGCAGATTCATCAAGTTTGTTTTTGAATACCCATTTAGTACCAATGATCGTATGATCTTTGGGTCGGGGCACCAAATCCCAAACTTGATTCCTCTCAAATTGATTTAGTTCTTCTTGCATTGCTATGACCCAATCATTATCTGATAGGGCTTCATCAATGTTAGAAGGTTCAATCTCAGAAATGAATGCAGAAAAACTTACTTCATTGAAAATTCTATTTCTAGTTTTGATTCCTTCATTTACATCTCCTATGACTTGATCTAAGGGATGACTTTTATTGTATTTCCAAGCTCTAGGTTAACCTAGGGATTGCTCTTCATCCTTAGTTTCATCAACCTCTGGAATAAGAGACTTAGAGATAGATTGACCATTTTCTTGATTTAAAACAGCTTCCTATTCTTCATCAATGGTTTTGTCAGAGGATTCAAATTCATCAAATACAACATGAATTGATTCTTCAACAACACAAGTTCTTTTATTGAAAATTCTATATTCTTTACTTCGGTTAGAATATCCTAGGAAAATTCCTTCATCAGTTTTAGAATCAAATTTTCCTAAGTTATCTTTACCATTATTATGAATGAAACACTTACAACCAAAGATGTGTAGATGCGCAATGTTTGGCTTTCTTCCTTTGTATAGTTCATATGGTGTCTTTCTAAGTTTTGTTCTGATATATGCTCTGTTTGAAACATAGCATGCTGTACTCATAGCATCAGCCCAAAACACTTGAGACACATTCTTTTCATTTAGCAATGCTCTAGCCATCTCTGTGAGCACTCTATTCTTGCATTCCACAACTCCATTTTGTTGAGGAGTCCTTGGGGCAGAGAAATTGTGATCAATGCCATTAGTATCACAATACTCTTCAAAGGCTTGATTTTCAAATTCTCCACCATGATCAGTCCTAATACCTGCAATAGACATACCTTTCTCATTTTGCACTTTCTTGGTAAAAATAATAAATTCTTCAAAGGTTTCATCTTTTGATGATAGAAAAATAACCCATGTAAATCTAGAGAAATCATCAACAATGACCAATGAATATAAGTTGCCACCAAGACTTTTTACTCTTGCTGGTCCAACTAAATCCATATGTAGTAATTGTAATGGTCTATTTGTTGAAATCTCATTTTTCAATTTGAAAGATGATTTAGTTTGTTTATCCTTTTGACATGCATCACAAATCAAGTCATTTTTGAAATTAACTTTGGGTAATCCAAGCACTAAATCCTTTTTGAGTAGTTTCCCTAGTTGATGCATATTGACATGAGCCAATCTCTTATGCCAAAACCAGCTTTCATCGGTATTACTCAGAAAACAGTTTTCAGATTCATTTCTACTAATATCTAGAGTATAGCAATTACCTTCCCTTTTTGCTTTGAGCTTAGCCTTGATATTCTTCTTATCAATCTGTAAGTCACTCTTGTTGATGATTAAACATTCTTCTGAGTCAAATATCACCCAGTTGTTTTTATCCACACTTTGACTTACGCTCAGCAAATTGTGACACAAGCCTTCAACATAATATACATCTTTGACTTGTATTCCTTTGTCATTTTTGATTTCACCAATTCCTGCAATCCTTCCGGATTGATTTCCTCCAAATTTTACCTTTCCACCTTCTTTAGGTTGTAATGTGGTAAAACTTTCAAAATCTCTGGTCATATGTCTAGAGCATCCACTATCTATATACCACTTGCTATTTTTGGATGCTTTGAGACATACCTGCAATCAATTGACTAAGTCTTAGGTACCCACATCTTTTTGGGTCCTTTAGAGTTAGTACAAATGATTTTCTGAATATATGAACCTTTAGGTACCTATTTGTAGGTTCCTATGGTTCCTTTTTTCTTATGAATGCATGAAGATGTGTGGTGTCCTTATCTGTTACAGTAATTACAAAATGCAAAAGGATTTGATGTATGCACAGAATGTTGAAAATAATTCAAATATGTCTTACCTCCTGCTTTCTTTCTTCCTTTTCTTTTATCAAATTTTGGATCATATCCAATTCCAGATCGATCATTTACAAATCGTTGGGCTTTTAAAATAACATTTAGCATCTCACTTCCTTATGTGAATTTTTCAAGAGTTTTTGTGAGATCAATGTTTTTCTTTTTCAAAGATAAACAATTTTCACAATCCTTTCCCTTAAATTCAGTTTCAAGAACTTTGTTTTTCTTTTTAATAACAATCAGTTCTTTAACTATTTTGATGAATTCAGAATGTAAAGCATTATATTCGGAAAGTAATTCATCATAGGTAGGTTCAGAATCATTTACCTCTTCTTCTGTTTCTTCTTGAGCAACAAGACATATATTAGCTACTTCTTCCTCATCACTTTCTTCATCTGAGGAGCTATCACCCCATATAGCAGATACAAAGGCTTTCTTTTTGTTGAAGAATTTACCTTTTCTCTTTTCTTTGCTCTTTTGGTTCAAATCTGGACATTCTGACTTGATATGTCCTGGTTTCCCACATTCATAGCAAATGATATGATCTTTGCTACTATTTCCTCCTTTCTGAAAATGTTTTAATCCTTGACCTTTCTTATAGAACTTTCTGAATCATTTTATGATTAGACCCATGTCGTCATCGTCGAACTCTTCATCCTCATCCTGAATCTCTTCTTTCGCTTTTAGAGCTAGACCTTTCTTTTTCTTATCGCCAATGTCATCTAGTTCTCTTTTGAACTTTAGTTTTCTTTCATATTCAGAAAGACTTCCAAATAGAGAAGCAACTGATCTCATTTATTCTCCTTTTGCTTCTTCTATTGCAGTAACTTTTGCTTCCCACTCTTTAGAAAGAATATTCAAAATCTTTTGTACTTGGGTGTGCTGATCATAGACTTTCCCAAGAGCTGCAAGTTGATTAACAAGATGAGTATATCTAAGTTCGAATTCAGAAATTGACTCACCTGATTTCATTCGAAGTAAATCAAATTCGGTGACCAAGGTGTTGATTCAATTCTCCTTTATTCCCGATGTTCCCTCATGAGCTATTTCCAGAGCTTCCCACATTTGCTTTACTGTTGGAAGTGTACAAATTCTGAAATATTCACTTTGACTCAAAGCGCTTTGTAACATCAGAATTGCTTTGCTATTGTGAGTGATAAGTTTCTTGTCATTCTCATCGTATTCCGCTGGTGTTTTTGGAATTTTCTGATAATCTTCAATCTTTGTAGGTTGATAATTTCCACTCTCAATTACATCCCATAGCCCATATTCAGTAGCCATCACGAACACTCTGAACTTAGCTTTCCAGAAGGAAAAATGTTCTCCATTGAAACCAGGGGGTCTAGTGATGGATGCTCCGTCGGGAAGAATTCCTTCACCAATGCTTGCCATTGGATCCTTTTTAGGCTGTTAAACCTTAACAAGAAGACCTACGCTCTGATACCAAATGTTAGATCAAGCGTTTCACTCAAGAGGGGGGTGAATTGGGTGATACTGAAATTTCTTTTGAAAATATAAAACTTTGACAAAAGAATTAAAACAGTAATGAGTAAGGAGAAATATCACCGAAGTGTACACCGGGAGTTATACTGGTTCGGTCACAACCACTTTGACCTACGTCCAGTCCTCAGAGCTTCTCTGAGAGCTTCACTATAGCTTCCAAGATTCAGTGGGTTCTTGGCACCTCAGTACAAGCAAGTTCCTTTCACCTGGACACTCGCTCCCCCTTACAGGTTGTAATCCAATCCCAACTCAAGGTTCCACAACCTTAAGTTATCTCAATAACAAATATTGAGTTTGAATGAAATATCTCTCTTACAGAGTGAATGATAATCACTGAAGCATAGAAATACAATTTCAACGTGAAAACAGAGCAATGAACTTAATGATACGTTCGTATGTGTGCTTGGTTGTTCTTTCTCTGTTTGAAGGTTCCCATATATATAGGTAAGTTGTTGATGACCGTTGGGACATTTCCTTTCATCCGTTGGTGAGTGCACAACCACTATTGACTTTTCAAGTTTTTGAAAAATATCCGTTGGCGGTGGTTGGCATTTGAACGTTTCTTTTGACTTCCATCTCTTGAAATGATTTCTTCATTGTTTCTCTGTAAATAGACTAAGAATACTAATACAATGAAAGGTTAATCATATAGGAAACAATATAATGAAAGTTTGAATGATTTCTAAATTTCTGAGTGTGCTTACTCGAGTAGCTCCTCGAGTATCCCTTGAAGTTTACTCGAGTAGCTCCTCGAGTAACATCGAGAAATCATTGTTCAACTGCAAGTCAATGAATAAATATAAGATTACTCGGGTAGTGCATGGAGTAAACTAAATTTCAAACCTTTGGGAATAGTTATTTACTCGGGTAGCTACTCCAGTAATGCTTTTACAACTTCATAGATTACTGGGGTAACACCTCGAGTAATCCATTAAAAATCTTTTGATTACTCGATGCTCTACTCCAATAATGTTGGCAGGATTTCAAGGCCGAGAGCAATTACCTTGTTACTCGAGTAGGGACTCAAGTAATGCACTCATTTTTGCATTGATTACTCGGGTACCACCTCGAGTAACTGAGACTTTTGAACATGACTTACCCGGGTAATGACTTAAAGTTTACTTTGAAAATATTTCTGCATACTGGGGTACTTACTCGAGGAATCCACTTAAAATAAAGCATGAAAAACTTGTATACTAGAGTAAGTACTCGAGGAAGATGAAACAAAGAGAGATCAGGTTAATCGGGTACCAACCTCAAGTTTTCACTTACTTTAGTATGTTACTCGGGTAGCTCCTCGAGTAACATTGGTAGTCGTACAAAGTGCCAAGAGTTACATATTTTCATAAACAGAGTTACTCGAGTAGCTCCTCGAGTATCATGTGGAAAACTTGAAGGCGACTGGAAGTTTTCACAGGGTTACTCGAGTAGCTCCTCGAGTAACATTAGCAGTAGTACAAACTGCCGAGAGGTCCACATTTTCAGAAACACAGGTACTCGAGTAGCTCCTCGAGTATCATTTGAAAAACTTGAAGGCAACTGGAAGTTTTCACATGGTTACTCGAGTACCTCCTCGAGTAACATTAGCAGGCTGAGAGCAACTCCAAGTTTTTACCTGGTTACTCGAGTAGCGCCTCGACTAATGGTGGCAGGTTACTGCAAGTTGTCTCTTGGTTACTTCAAGTTTTGTCTCATTACTCGAGTAGCTCCTCGAGTAATGCTTTAGAATATTTGCTTCTGATCAAGTTCCTCAGCATTTTCTCATGGCCTTTCTTCATTACTCCAATGCTTACTTCAAGTGATGCTAGTTTCTGTCATTACTTAGTTCAAACTTGTTTATTAATTACTTCCTTTTCAAACCATACTTTTGTTATCATCAAAACATGAGGTCTAACAATCCCAACTTAAGGTTCTACAACCTTAAGTTATCTCAATAACAATTATTGAGTTTGAATGGAATATCTCTCTTAAAGAGTGAATAAGAATCACTGAAGTACAGAAATATAATTTCAATGTAAAACAGAGCAATGAACTTGATAATTCGTTTGTCTGTGAGCTTGTTGTTCTTTCTCTGTTTGTATGTTCCCATATATATAGATATGTTGGTGAAGGCCGTTGGAACATTTTCTTTCATCCGTTGGAGAGTGCGCAGCCACTATTGAATTTTCAAGTTTTTGAAAAATATCCGTTGGCGGAGGTTGGCATTTGAACGTTTCATTTGACTTCCATATCTTGAAGTGATTTCTTCATTATTTATCTGTAAATAGACTAAGAATACTAATACAATGAAAGATTAATCATATAAGAAACAAATCAATGAACGTTTGAATGATTTCTAAATTTCTGGGTATGCTTACTCGAGTAGCTACTCGAGTATCCCTTGAAGTTTACTCGAGTAACCTCGGGAAATCTTTGATTAACTGCAAGTCAATGAATAAATATAAGTTTACTCGGGTAGTGCATGGAGTAAACTAAATTTCAAACCTTTGGAAGTAGTTATTTACTCGGGTACCTACTCCAGTAATACTTTTACAACTTCATAGGTTATTGGGGTAACACCTCGAGTAAACTTTCAAATGGCTTTTGATTACTCGATGCTCTACTCCAGTAATGTTGGTAGTATTTCAATGCCGAGAGCAATTACCTTGTTACTCGGGTACAGACTCGAGTAATGCACTTATTTTTGTATAAGTTACTCAGGTACCACCTCGAGTAACTGAGACTTTTGAACATGACTTACCCTGGTAACGACTTGAGGTTTACCTTGAGAAGATTTCTGCATACTCGGGTACTTACTCGAGGAATCCACTTCAAATTTTTCACTTACTTCAGTGTGTTACTCGAGTAGCTCCTCGAGTAACATTGGCAGTAGTACAAAGTGCCGAGAGCTCCACATTTTCAGAAATAGAGTTACTCGAGTAGCTCCTCGAGTAACATTGGCAACTTGAAGGCAACTGGAAGTTTTTCACATGGTTACTCGAGTAGCGCCTCGAGTAACATTGGCAGGCCGAGAGCAACTCCAAGTTTTTACCTGGTTACTCGAGTAGCACCTCGAGTAACATTAGCAGGCCGAGAGCACATTGAAAATTTTTACACTATTACTCGAGTAGCTCTTCGAGTAACGTTGGCAGGTTACTGGAAGTTGTCTCTGGTTACTTCAAGTTTTGTCTCATTACTCGAGTAGCTCCTCGAGTAATGCCTTAGAAAATTTGCTTCTGATCAAGTTCCTCAGCATTTTCTCTTGGCCTTTCTTCATTACTCCAATGCTTATTTCAAGTGATGCTTGTTCCTATCATTACTTAGTTCAAACTTGTTTATTAATTATTTCCTTTTCAAACCATACTTTTGTTATCATCAAAACATGAAATCTAACATTCTCCCCTTTTTTGATGATGACAAAACTTGGTGAGTTTGAACATGGTTTTTCAAATTTAATTCTTAATTAAATATGTCTTATTAAGTTTGAATATACCTTGCATACATAACAACTTCATTAGTTCAAACATGTATCATAATTCAAAACTTTAATGAACTTAAAATGAAATCATAACACACTTGCATTAAACTTAAAACTTTCAAATTACAAGATAAAGTTCAAAATGAAAATGCTCCCTAAAATCCCATGTACACCCAAATACCCCAAAATAAACTAGGTCACATCCACAAAATCACTCTCAAGCTCTTCTCCCCCTTTTTGGCTTCATCAATCAAGTGGAGGGCTAGGAGGTTTGACCATGGAAATGGGTGTCACTGGAAAGACCATGGAATCATCTGAGTCCAAAGAATCAAATGAACTAGAGGGCACAGGATCAGGCAGATGAACTGGAGGGATATGGATGTCATCGCCAGGAGAAGAAGGTTGGAAGACAACCATAGTAGAAGTTTCTCCTTCTGGAGTGGTCTTAGTCTCAGGAGTAGTCTCAACCTCAGGAGTATGATGTTCAGGAGAGGAAGAGGGAGATATTTCCTCTGTTTGGGTAGGAGAGGGAATAAGTTTAGGAGCTGTTTCTGGCTGAGGTTTGGGAGGTGAATCATCAATGATGATATGTGTAGTTTCATGGGTTTCAGGATTATCCACTGTGAATAGAATATCTTTGCCTTAGGGCTCAAGTGGATCAGAGACCAGAGGGGTAGATGGTTCAGCCTCAGGAATAAGAGTATCAGTAGAAGGGTTCTCTAGAGGTGGTGGTGGTGCAGATGAGGAGGGACCGGCAGAAGGTCCAGGACCCAATGAGTCCAATCGTGCCAGAATCAATCTCAATGTCTCTCTCTGGGCACGTTGCTCTGCTAGCAACTCCTCATGACTCTTGTCCATTCTGTCAACCAACTCTCCCATCTTAGTATTCATGTGGGTTATCAGTTCTGCATTTGTGTTGGCGATGTCCACATGAAAACCTCTGAGCATGTTCTCCACGAAGTGCTGGAGAGTGGCATTGAGGAAGGATGGTGATGATGTGGTAGCAGCTGGAGCCGATGACTGAGTGTCATCCAACTTGCTGGTCTCTGCCTCAGTGGTCTTCCTCTTCTTCTTGGACCCAGACTCCAAAGGCCCTTTGAGAGGGATGTCAATATTCAACTTTCCAATTTGGTTTCTCCCCACTGGGGTCATCCTCTCAATTGGCTCCTTACTATCTAAGTACCATATCTTGTTTTCTTTCAAGATTAGTGACACAATCTGTGGATATGGCATTGGTGTAGTAGCCTTCCCATCTACCTTATATCTGTTCATCTCCGAGAAAATGTACTCTCCCAGATCCTTCTGCTCCTTCAGGAGAAGTGAAGCGAACCATCTAAAGTCCCTATCGGAGAAATGGGTATAATTGTTGGCTTTGTTTACTAGGGACCTAGAGTATATGTACCAAAGGACCCTATGATGATCACACATGTCACTGGGCTTGAAATTTAGAGGGCCAACTAGCTCACCGGGTTTGAGAATAGTGAAGATTTGGTTTGGCTCAAGTTCAGAATAGCTATCATCCGGGGGATTCTCAATTCCCAACCACAAATTAATCCTAGAGGGAGATATAAGTATCTTTTGTCCTGTCACAGTGGTGGTCATCTCTTCCTCGACTGAGGTTCGGTTAGGCTCATCTATGATCTCTAAGTTACAGTAAAAATGAGTGATTACCTTTATGCAAAAAGGCAATCAAATGGATAATCAAGGCATAAAAGGATCTAGATATGGACTAAGGTCATGCTTCAATACCTCCTGAAGTAGCCTGAGATCCACATAGTGTGTCTTGCACACTTTCCTTCTGGAGAATTGGGAAAGATACTTGGGAGACTCCACCAATTTGTTGATGTTGAACCCCTTTGGTGGGTTGGTGATCTCTGTTTCCGATATTTTTGACTTCTTGGAAGATTGACCCTTCTCCATTTGATCAATGATTCCAGCCATAGCCTTAGCCACATTCTTGTCATACTTTGGCTTTTTGATAGGCTTTGGTGTAAAAGATGGGGTAGAGGAATCAGAGGGAGGAGGTGAGGGAGACTTGGCACTCTTCCCTCTTCCGGTTGATGTACTTTTTCTGGATTGAGCCTTTGTCACAATGGGCTCTTTAATCACAACTCCCTTGGGTTTTGGTTGTGAAAGAGGAATTTTAGCTTTTGGTCTTGGGGTTAGCTTTCTTCTCTTTTTGGGAGGAGAAGAAAGAGGATCAGAATGTTGTTGGGATTCAGAGGATTCTATGGGAGTAAGGTTTTTGGTTCTCATCTTTCAGAAAGATTGAAAACTGAGATTTTATAGAAAAACAGAGGCACTAGCGCGAATTAGGGCAACGAGATTCTGAGCAAGATAGCAAGTTTCTAGGATTGAAATTACTTGGGTTTTTACGGAAATAGGACAAGGAATCACTTGTGAAAAGTTTCTGTGAGAGAGAATAGTAATTTACTCGAGGAGATTTTGTGAAAATGACCGAGTTTGCGACAGATAAAGACCTAGAACCCGACGTTACTCGAGGCCTTACTCGAGTCAACTTCAAGTTTACTCGAGGCCTTCCTCGAGTGTTCATACAGAAAAATTCTAAAATAATTCATTTAAATTGCGTACCTGGCATGAATAATATAGTAATTATCCATGGTTGTTCCCTCGATCATTTATAACCCATTTTGATCAGATTTGAGTCATTTTTCATTAATTTGATATTCTGGACTCCGACATTACTCGAGGCCTTCCTCGAGTAAGCTTCAAGTATACTCGAGGCCTGCCTCGAGTAACCTGCATTTCAACTTCTGACTCTTCATTTCTTTGAAACTAAACTGTTACATTTAAAAATCCAAGTAACTTGATCCGTTATTTCCAGTTTTGGGGTCCATTACTCGAGTACATACTCGAGTAACCTGCTACTTTACCTCAAGTTGCTCCTGGGGTAATGCTTCTCTGTTATCCATAACTTCAAGTTGTTACTCCAGTAACTATGTCCTCTGATCACCTCTGTTTTTGTTTCTCAAAACAGAGTGTCTTTCATCCTACAAAACAAGTTTCTATATACTCCGATGCTTAAGTTAGTGATCATCAAAACATTATCAAGTGACTTCATCTAATATTATGAAATGCTGAAATTACTTATAACTCATTGGGATTTACCATTCCCAATTCTCTCCTAATGTAAAGAAATTGATCTTTTACAAGGGGTTTTGTAAAGATATCAGCTAATTGAAGATGAGTAGGGATGAATATTACTTTTACATCCTTCTTTTGGACATGATCTCTGATGAAGTGATGTCTGACATCGATATGCTTGGTTCTAGAGTGTTGAATTGGATTCTTTGCCAAGCTAATCGTACTAGTATTGTCACAATAGATTGGTATTTCTTTGAGATAAATACCAAGATCTTGTAATTGTTGTTTTAACCATATTACTTGTGCACAACAACTTGAGACTGCAACATATTCAGCTTCGGTTGACGAAAGAGACACTGTATTTTGTTTCTTGCTGAACCATGATACAAGAGATCCTCCAAGAAATTGTCCTTGTCCACTGGTGCTCTTTCTATCTGTTTTGTATCCTCCATGATCTGAATCTGAATATGCAACAAGATATTCACTTCTTCCTTTGGGATACCATAAACCTAATTCGGATGTGTCAGCAAGGTATCTAAAGATTCGTTTAACAGTTTCAGCATGTGATTCCTTTAGTGCTGATTGATATCTTGCACATATGCCAACCCTAAATTGGATGTCTGGTCTACTTGCCGTGAGATAGAGTAATGATCCAATCATTCCTCTATATTTTGTGATGTTGTAGTCTTTTCCTTTGATATCAGCATCAAGTAACGTAGTTGAGCTCATAGGTGTGTCCGTGCCATTTGCTTCATCCACTCCATACTTCTTCAATAGCTCTTTCAAATACTTTATTTGAGATATAAAGATTCCATTCTTTCTTTGTTTGATTTGCAAACCAAGAAAGAAATTCAATTCTCCCATTATTGACATCTCAAATTCTCCCTGCATAATCTCAGAAAATTCCTTACACAAAGATTCATTAGTAGCGCCGAAAACAATATCATCAACATATATTTGAACAATTAAAATATCATTGTGTTTTCGTTTTATAAAGAGTGTTGTATCAACTTTTCCTCGTACAAAACCTTGATTGATAAGAAACTTGCTGAGCCTTTCATACCAGGCTCTAGGAGCTTGTTTTAAACCATATAAAGCCTTTTTGAGTTTGAAAACATGGTCAGGTTTAGTAACATCCTCAAAACCTGGAGGTTGTTCTACATACACTTCTTCCATGATGTAACCATTTAGAAAAGCACTCTTTACATCCATTTGATAGAGTTTGAATCCTTTGATGCATGCAAAGGCTAAGAGTACATGTATAGCTTCCAATCTAGCCACTGGAGCATACGTTTCCTCATAATCAATTCCTTCTTCCTGATTATAGCCTTTGGCCACCAATCTTGCCTTGTTTCTGACAATAATTGCAGATTCATCGAGTTTGTTTTTGAATACCCATTTAGTACCAATGATCATATGATCTTTGGGTCGGGGCACCAAATCCCAAACTTGATTTCTCTCAAATTGATTTAGTTCTTCTTGCATTGCTATGACCCAATCATTGTCTGATAGGGCTTCATCAATGTTAGAAGGTTCAATCTCAGAAATGAATGCAGAAAAACTTACTTCATTGAAAATTCTATTTCTAGTTTTGATCCCTTCATTTACATCTCCTATGACTTGATCTAAGGGATGACTTTTATTGTATTTCCAAGCTCTAGGTTGACCTAGGGATTGCCCTTCTTCCTTAGTTTCATCAACCTCTGGAATAAGAGACTTAGAAATAGATTGACCATTTTCTTGATTTAAAACAACTTCCTGTTCTTCATAAATGGTTTTGTCAGAGGATTCAAATTCATCAAATACAACATGGATTGATTCTTCAACAACACAAGTTCTTTTATTGAAAATTCTATATGCTTTACTTCAGTTAGAATATCCTAGGAAAATTCCTTCATCAGTTTTAGAATCAAATTTTCCTAAGTTATCTTTACCATTATTATGAATAAAATTCTTACAACCAAAGATGTGTAGATGAGCAATGTTTAGCTTTCTTCCTTTGTATAGTTCGTATGGTGTCTTTCCAAGTTTTGTTCTGATATATGCTCTATTTGAAACACAGTATGCTGTACTCATAGCATCAGCCCAAAATACTTGAGACACGTTCTTTTCATTTAGCAATGCTCTAGCCATCTCTGTGAGCACTCTATTCTTGCGTTCCACAACTCCATTTTGTTGAGGCGTCGTTGGAGCAGAGAAATTGTGATCAATGCCATTAGTATCACAATATTCTTCAAAGGCTTGATTTTCAAATTTTCCACCATGATCAGTCCTAATACCTGCAATGGACATACCTTTCTCATTTTGCACTTTCTTGGCAAAAACAATAAATTCTTCAAAAGTTTCATCTTTTGATGATAGAAAAATAACCCATGTAAATCTAGAGAAATCATCAACAATGACCAATGAATATAAGTTGCCACCAAGACTCTTTACTCTTGCTGGACCAACTAAATCCATAAGTAGTAATTGTAATGGTCTATTTGTTGAAATCTCATTTTTCAATTTGAAAGATGATTTAGTTTGTTTACCCTTTTGACATGCATTACAAATCAAGTCATTTTTGAAATTTACTTTGGGTAATCCAAGAACTAAATCCTTTTTGAGTAGTTTGCCTAATTGATGCATGTTGACATGAGCCAATCTCTTATGCCATAACCAGCTTTTATCAGTATTACTCAGAAAACAGTTTTCAGACTCATTTCTACTAATATCTAGAGTATAGCAGTTACCTTCCCTTTTTGCTCTGAGCTTAGCCTTGATATTCTTCTTATCAAGCTGTAAGTCACTCTTGTTGATGATTAAACATTCTTCTGAGTCAAATATCACCCAGTTGTTTTCATCTACACTTTGACTTACGCTCAGCAAATTATGACACAAGCCTTCAACATAATATACATCTTTGACTTGTCATTCTTGATTTCACCAATTCCTGCTATCCTTCCGGATTGATTTCCTCCAAATTTTACCTTTCCACCTTCCTTAGGTTGCAATGTGGTAAAGCTTTCGAAATCTTCGGTCATATGTCTAGAGCATCCACTATCTATGTACCACTTGCTATTTTTGGATGCTTTGAGACATACCTGCAATCCAATGACTAAGTCTTAGGTACCCACATCTTTTTGGGTCCTTTTGGCTTAGTACAAATGATTTTCTGAATATATGAACCTTTAGGTACCCATTTGTAGGTTCCTATGGTTCCTTTCTTCTTATGAATGCATGAAGATGTAGAATGTCCTTTTCTATTACAGTAATTACAGAATGCAAAAGGATTTGATGTATGCACAGAATGTTGAAAATAATTCAAATATGTCTTACGTCCTGCTTTCTTTCTTCCTTTTCTTTTATCAAATTTTGGATCATATCCAATTCCAGATCGATCATTTACAAATCGTTGGGCTTTTAAAATAACATTTAGCATCTCACTTAATTTTGTGAATTTTTCAAGAGTTTTTGTGAGATCAATGTTTTTCTTTTTCAAAGATAAACAATTTTCACAATCCTTTCCGTTAGGTTCAGTTTCAAGAATTTTGTTTTTCTTTTTAACAACAATCATTTCTTTAACTACTTTGATGAATTCAGAATGTAAAGCATTATATTCAGAAAGTAATTCATCATAGGTAGGTTCAGAATCATTTACCTCTTCTTCTGTTTCTTCTTGAGCAACAAGACATATATTAGCTACTTCTTCCTCATCACTTTCTTCGTCTGAGGAGCTGTCACCCCATATAGCAGATACAAAGGCTTTCTTTTTGTTGAAGAATTTACCTTTTCTCTTTTCTTTGCTCTTTTGGTTCAAATCTGGACATTCTGACTTGATATGTCCTGGTTTCCCACATTCATAGCAAATGATATGATCTTTGCTACTATTTCCTCATTTCTGAAATTGTTTGAATCCTTGACCTTTCTTGTAGAATTTTCGGAATCGTTTTATGATTAGACCCATTTCTTCATCGTCAAACTCTTCATCATCATCCTGATTCTCCTCTTTCGCTTTTAGTGCTAGACCTTTCTTTTTCTTGTCACCAATATCATCTAGTTCTCTTTTGAACTTTAGTTTGCTTTCATATTCAGAAAGACTTCCAAATAGAGAAGCAACTGATCTCATTGATTCTCTTTTTGCTTCTTCTATTGCAGTAACTTTTGCTTCCCACTCTTTAGAAAGAATATTCAAAATCTTTCGTACTTGGGTGTGCTGATCATAGACTTTCCCAAGAGCTGCAAGTTGATTAACAAGATGAGTATATCTAAGTTCGAATTCAGAAATCGACTCACCTGATTTCATTCGAAGTAGATCGAATTCGGTGACCAAAGTGTTGATTCGATTCTCCTTTATTCCCAAAGTTCCTTCATGAGCTATTTCCAGAGCTTCCCACATTTGTTTTGCTGTTGGAAGTGTTCAAATTCTGAAATATTCACTTTGACTCAAAGCGCTTTGTAACATCAGAATTGCTTTGCTATTGAGAGTGATAAGTTTCTTGTCATTCTCATCGTATTCCGCTGGTGTCTTTGGAATTTTCTGAGAATCTACAACCTTTGTAGGTTGATAATTTCCACTCTCAATTACATCCCATAGCCCATATTCAGTAGCCATCACGAACACTCTAAATTTAGCTTTCCAGAAAGAAAAGTGTTCTCCATTGAAACCAGGGGGTCTAGTGATGGATTCTCCGTCGGGAAGAATTCCTTCACCCATGCTTGCCATTGGATCGTTCTTAGGTTGTTAAACCTTAACAAGAAGACCTAAGCTCTGATACCAAATGTTAGACCAAGCGTTTCACCCAAGAGGGGGGTGAATTGGGTGATACTAAAAATTTCTTCGGAAATATAAAACTTTAACAGTGGAATTAAAACAGAATTAAGTAAAGAGAAATATCACCGAAGTGTACACCGGGAGTTATACTGGTTCGGTCACAACCACTTTGACCTACGTCCAGTCCTCAGAGCTTCTCTGAGAGTTTCACTATAACTTCCAAGATTCAGTGGGTTCTTGGCACCTCAGTACAAGCAAGTTCCTTCACGTGGACACTCGCTCCCCCTTACAAGTTGTAATCCAATCCCAACTCAAGGTTCCACAACCTTAAGTTATCTCAATAACAATTATTGAGTTTGAATGGAATATCTCTCTTACAGAGTGAATAAGAATCACTGAAGTACAGAAATATAATTTCAACGTAAAACAGAGCAATGAACTTGATAATTCGTTTCTGTGTGAGCTTGTTGTTCTTTCTCTGTTTGTATGTTCCCATATATATAGATATGTTGGTGAAGACCGTTGGAACATTTTCTTTCGTCCGTTAGAGAGTGCGCAGCCACTATTGACTTTTCAAGTTTTTGAAAAATATCTGTTGGCGGAGGTTGGCATTTGAACGTTTCATTTGACTTCCATCTCTTGAAGTGATTTCTTCATTGTTTATCTGTAAATAGACTAAGAATATTAATACAATGAAAGATTAATCATATAGGAAACAAATCAATGAACGTTTGAATGATTTCTAAATTTTTGGGTATGCTTACTCGAGTAGCTACTCGAGTATCCCTTGAAGTTTACTCGAGTACTTACTCGAGTAACCTCGGGAAATCTTTGATTAACTGCAAGTCAATGAATAAATATAAGTTTACTCGGGTAGTGCATGGAGTAAACTAAATTTCAAACCTTTGGAAATAGTTATTTACTCGGGTACCTACTCCAGTAATACTTTTACAACTTCATAGGTTACTGGGGTAACACCTCGAGTAAACTTTCAAATGGCTTTTGATTACTCGATGCTCTACTCTAGTAATGTTGGCAGGATTTCAATGTCGAGAGCAATTACCTTGTTACTCGGGTACGGACTCGAGTAATGCACTTATTTTTATATAAGTTACTCGGGTACCACCTCGAGTAACTGAGACTTTTGAACATGACTTACCCTGGTAACGACTTGAGGTTTACCTTGAGAAGATTTCTGCATACTCGGGTACTTACTCGAGGAATCCACTTCAAATTTTTCACTTACTTTAGTGTGTTACTCGAGTAGCTCCTCGAGTAACATTGGTAGTAGTACAAAGTGCCGAGAGCTCCACATTTTCAGAAACAGAGTTACTCGAGTAGCTCCTCGAGTAACATTGGCAACTTGAAGGCAACTGGAAGTTTTTCACATGGTTACTCGAGTAGCGCCTCGAGTAACATTGGCAGGCCGAGAGCAACTCCAAGTTTTTACCTGGTTACTCGAGTAGCACCTCGAGTAACATTAGCAGGCCGAGAGCACATTGAAAATTTTTATACTATTACTCGAGTAGCTCCTCGAGTAACGTTGGCAGGTTACTGGAAGTTGTCTCTGGTTACTTCAAGTTTTTTCTCATTACTCGAGTAGCTCCTCGAGTAATGCCTTAGAAAATTTGCTTCTGATCAAGTTCCTCAGCATTTTCTCTTGGCCTTTCTTCATTACTCCAATGCTTATTTCAAGTGATGCTTGTTCCTGTCATTACTTAGTTCAAACTTGTTTATTAATTATTTTCGTTTCAAACCATACTTTTGTTATCATCAAAACATGAAATCTAACATGATCCTCACTCGAGTGTTGCTAAATTTCTCCACACTTCAGCCGCTTCTGGACACCACTCGCATGACATTTTTCAAGAGTGCGTTTTTGGACTCGCGGGTGATGTGGGGCCACATCTGACAAAATTTATTTATTTGATTCTAATGATGTATCATAAGAAAGCTCTTGCCATATACATTCCAATGCAAAATGAATCAGCTCCAAACTCCTTGTATTCTGCAAGTTATGATCGAAAGAGTATCTATCGCACTAGACTGCATAATCATCAAATTCCAGAAATCATAGCTCCTAGAATATAACTTCAAATTAGGCCAATCACCTATCCATGGAAATCTCTTTGAGTCTAGTTTCATATCGCACTGGTTTTGTCTCAATCTGATATGTCATTTATGAGTTATGTCTAAAATACCCGAACCTATCTTGAAACGTGATGGTGATTTCAGTGTCATCTTCCACAGAACATATCTCCTTCATCTGAGCTTCTTTCGATGTGATCTTGGTGTCCATTTTTCGTGTTGTGCATCTTCTTTCATATGCCACTAGTTTCGGCTCAATCCGACTTGTGGTTTGAGACATAGGGCCAAAATACCAGACCTCTGTCAGGCTGAACGTAAAACAAAGCTGAACAGAGTAGCCCAACACTCGAGTGTGTTCTTCCTTCACTCGAGTGCTACAGTGCCGCACTTCCTCTTTGCACTTCGAGTGCACTCACATGCTACAGTGCCACACTCGAGCGCTACGATGCCTTACTCGAGTGATTGCTACAGTACCGTCGCTACAGTGCCAACTGCTACAGTGCCAAACAATGCCTCAAATTTCTGAAATCTCCAAAATTACTTCTAATAACTTGAATCTTGATATTCTCATAAGATCTTACAAGTTCTTCTTTCTTCCATATCTTTCTTCTTGATTTTCCTCTTGATAATAATTCTCCATAACTCAATCAAGATATCTTCTTTTGTTTTCTTGACTACCTTCAATCTTCTTCTTTCTTTGCTTGGCTAATCTTCAATCTTCTTTCTTTGCTTGGCTAATCTACAAGTTATGCAACATTAAATATAGTAGTTAGTCAATATAGAAGATTGATCACTAGTACAGAAAAGGGTTTTTAGACTGGAACATTTAGACCGGTTACATCGGATAAGGTCTTAAACATATGACCGATGGCATTTTTGTAATTATGATGAAATATTAAGACCGGTTATATTTAATAACCGGTCTTAAAAATACTTTTATGACTGGTTATAGTAAAAACCAGTCTTAAAAATAATTTTAAGACCGGTTACAAAACAACCGGTCTTAAAATATATATAATAAAAAAATGTAATATATTTTCTAGACCGGTTTTAAAAATAACCGGTCTAGAAAATATTATCTGAATTAAAGACAATCATAAAAATAAAATGTTTATTATTTTTAAGACCGGTTGTAAATAAGAACCGGTCTTAAAAATTCAAAATTTTAGACCGGTTATTAATTAATAACCGGTCTTAAAAAGTTTCAATTTTTAAGACCGGCTATTAATAAATAATCGGTCTTAAATATATATTTTAAGACCGATTTTAAAAAAGAACCGGTCTTAAATATTATTTTTAAGATCGGTTGTAATTGACAACCGGTCTTAAAACTGACCTGGATTTCAAAACCCGCCTAAATTTAGCTCTGAAATTTCATTTCAAAACTCAAGCACATCAGCGAAACCCCTGCGTCTGTTCGTGGCAGCTCCTCCTTTCCCCTTCTCTTCTCCGTCCTTAACTTCACCGCCATCAACGGAGATTTACTGTTGAATTCATTGTCGGAAGGCTATCGTCGTTTGTTCCCTCCAATTGGTTTCATTCTCAACTTCATTTTTATTGTCAGGTTTGTGTTTCCATTTCATTTTTAGGTTTTTCATTGAAATTGTGAGATTACTTATCCTCCATTTTCTTTGTTTGATTCCTACAGCAAGTGACCAAGGACTATTCAAATCCAGAGGAATAAGAGGATCCTCAAGCAAAGGTTTAAGGTACGGTTGAATTATTCTGAAATTGTGGACGTGGGTTTATTTTAGTGGTTTTCCATTTGCATTACAGACTATAGTTTAAGCTTGTTACTTCTAGTGGACCTGGGTTAATTATTCCATTTGAAAGTGATGATTTTGAGAGTCGTAGTGATGATTTTGATCCTAGTACGTTGAAGACTATAGTTTAAACTTGTTGCTTCTAGTGATGTAGCTTCTGTTATATTGTTTTGTTTGGTTTAAGCTTGTTGCTTCTGTTATATTGATTTTGTAGCTTCTGGTTTCCTTCTTTTGATTCGGCCCTGCGATTTGAATTTAAAATCTTTACCTTGTGCATTGTAATTATTTGTTCATGTTTGCATAACTTGGAAATTGCTTTTGAACGATTCCTTTGTAGATAGTGCCGTGTTATAACAATAAGCACCGTGTAGCAAAATTGCCTTAAATAGTGTTCTTAAAGTGTTTTTAGACAATGAGTCATCCTAGTGAGGGTACTCCCGATCCAACTAATCCAAATCAAAGTGAGCCTAGCAATGCTCATAGTCAGGAACACAATGAGCCACGTAACCGGCCTAGACGAAGGGGTAGGAGAGCCACCCGATTGAGAGACATTCCTCTCAATCGGAATACCGGGGGAAAGATTTCGATTGAGTTTGGTAGATATTGGAAACCAATCGGGCCTAATGCCCAACGGTATAGGAGTTTTGTAGGCCTCCTAGCACGCAACAAGCCTAGCATCTTGATAGAGCAGTAGAGAAATGTCGATAGAGGTGTGAAGCAATATATTTGGGAAACTATCCAGCTCACTTACAACATTCTTGAGAGTGAAGTCTTGTATGACAAGACAATGACGTATTGTGATGAACGCTGGAGGAAGTTTAAGACAAATCTAGCCAACAATTACGTGCATATCGAGGTGGAAGAAGGTCAGCCTCTTCCTAATTCGTGCGATCAGTATTCTTTTATTGACGAACAGACTTGGCAAGAATTTGGATGGCTTTGGACTACTCCAGAAGCATTGGTGAGTTGTTGACTTATTTTTCAATTGATTTGCTTATGAATTATGCATTATCTTTATTGATTTACAATGACTTAATTTTGATTTCTTATTCACAGGAAAAAAGGAAAAAGGCCCAAGAGAGTGGTAGAAAGAATGATTGCCCCCATACAATGTCTCGTGGGGGGGTATGCGAAGGCCGAAAAAGACTTGTTGGCGGCCAAACGGAAGAGATTGGAAGAAGCAGCTCAATCTAATCCTTCTGTTCTTCTTTCTCCACCATCTCCGATACATCGAGAAGAGAAGTGGTTGTTCGCTCGCCAAAAGAGGAGGGGGTCTTATACGAGTGAACAATCTCGTGTAGTCGGTAAGAAAATTGTAAGTATTGTTGTTGACTTGTTGTTATTAATTATTTAGTAAACAAATTTCATTACTAACATTTGTCATTTGTCTTATAGGAGGAGCTTAAAAAAAACAAGCTGAGGGATCGTTTAGGTCGGATGGGAGGAATGACATCCTGATCGTAGCTACAGGAAAACCTGAGCATCCCAGCCGTGTCAGGGCGATTGGAGGAGGGGTAGGCATAAGGGATTATTTTGGAGCGCCCTCACGCCGTTCCTCAAGTGGTATGGTGACTAGGGAGGAGATATAGTGTATATTGGCCACTGTGAGGGCGGAAGCTAGGGCCAAGGCAGAAGCATCATTTGTTGCACGATTTGAAGAAAGGTTCAGCAAGATGAAGGAGGAATAGATGATCATGACAAGCACAAGACAAACAAATACCAGTGCTCCCCAGGCTCATTCCCTAAACCCTAAACAGAGCACTAAAGGGAGTTGCATTGGTCAGTCATCAGAGGGTCCTGGCGGCTAAATTGGTGAGCCTTATGACTTATTTGTGATGCGACCCAGAATCAACAAATTAACTCTCCAAATTCAAGTCAAGATTCAAGGACGAATCCTTTTGAGGAGAGAGGGAATGATGCGATCCAGAATCCACAAGTTGTTGTTAGATCTCATGTTTTGATGAGATCTCATGTTTTGATGATAACAAAAGAATGGTTTGAAAAGGAAATGTTTAAATATCAGGCTTGAACTAAGTAATGACAGGAATAAGGTTTACTTGAGGAAAGCATGGAAGTAGTGAAGATTGGCCAAGAGAAAATGCTAAGGAACTTAAGTTGAAGTGCATTTTCTAAGGCATTACTCGAGGCGCTACTCGAGTAATGACCCAAAACTTGAAGTAAATAGGCAAAACTTCCAGTGACCTGCCACCATTACTCGAGGCGCTACTCGAGTAACCAGGTAAAACTTCAAGGTTGCTCTCGGCCTGCCAATGTTACTCGAGGCGCTACTCGAGTAACCATGTGAAAACTTTCAGTGACCTTCAAGTGAGCAGAATGTTACTCGAGGAGCTACTCGAGTAACCATATGTACCTCTCGGCAGTTTGTACCACTGCTAATGTTACTCGAGGAGCTACTCGAGTAACCAGGTCAGAAACTTCCAGTCAGCCTTCAAGTTTTCCATGATACTCGAGGAGCTACTCGAGTAACCGTGTATTTGAAAATGTGTAACTCTCGGCACTTTGTACCACTGCCAATGTTACTCGAGGAGGTACCCGAGTAACAGCCTGAGTGGATTCCTCGAGTATGTACCCCAGTAAGCACAAATATTTTTAAAGGAAACTTCCAGTCATGACCAGGGTAAGTTATGTACAAATGTCTCAGTTACTCGAGGTGCTACCCGAGTAACTTATGCAAGATTGAGTGCTTTACTCGAGGAGCTACTCGAGTAATGAGGTAAGTGCTCTCGGCATTTTGATCCTGCCAACATTATTGGAGTAGAGCATCGAGTAATCAAAAGTTTTTCAAAGGATTACTCGAGGTGTTACCCGAGTAACTCATAAAGTTGTGAGTGCATTACTCGAGTAGCTACCCGAGTAAATAACTATTCCAAAGGTTTGAAATTTAGTTTACTCCATGCACTACCCGAGTAATCTTATACTTGTTCATTAACTTACAGTTGGTAAATGATTTCCCGATGTTACTCGAGGAGCTACTCGAGTAAACTTCAAGGGTTACTCGAGGAGCTACTCGAGTAAGCATACCCAGAAATTTAGAAATCATTCAAACGTTCATTGATTTGTTTCCTATATGATTAACCTTTCATTGTATTAGTATTCTTAGTCTATTTTCAGATAAACAATGAAGGAATCACTTCAAGAGATGAAAGTCAAATCAAACGTTCAAATGCCAACCACCGCCAACGGATATTTTTCAAAAACTTGAAAAGTCAACAGTGGCTGCGCACTCACCAACGGACGAAAGGAAAACGTTCCAACGGTCATCACCATCATATCTATATATATGGGAACCTTCAAACAGAGAAGAACAACTAAGCATTCACACAAACGATTCATTGAGTTCATTGCTCTGTTTTTACGTTGAAATTGTATTCATATGCTTCAGTGATTATCACTTACTCTTTGAGAGAGATATTTCATTCAAACTCAATATTTGTTATTGAGATAACTTAAGGTTGTGGAACCTTGAGTTGGGATTGGATTACAACCTGTAAGGGGGAGCGAGTGTCCAGGTGTGAAGGAACTTGCTTGTACTGTGGTGCCAAGAACCCACTGAATCTTGGAAGTTAGTGAAACTCTCAGAGAAGCTCTGAGGACTGGACGTAGGTCAAAGTGGTTGTGACCGAACCAGTATAACTCCCGGTGTACACTTCGGTGATATTTCTCCTTACTCATTACTGTTTTAATTCTTTTGTTAAAGTTTTATATTTCCGAAAGAAATTTCAGTATCACCCAATTCACCCCCCCCCCTCTTGGGTGAAACGCTTGATCTTACATTTGGTATCAGAGCATAGGTCTTCTTGTTAAGGTATAACAACCTAAGAAGGATCCAATGGCAAGCATGGGTGAAGGAATTCTTCCCGACGGAGCATCCATCACTAGACCTCCCGGTTTTAATGGAGAACACTTTTCTTTCTGGAAAGCTAAATTCAGAGTGTTCATGATGGCTACTGAATATGGGCTATGGGATGTAATCGAGAGTGGAAACTATCAACCTACAAAAACTGTAGATTCTCAGAAAATTCCAAAGACGCCAGCGGAATATGATGAGAATGACAAGAAACTTATCACTCTCAATAGCAAGGCAATTCTGATGTTACAAAGCTCCTTGAGTCAAAATGAATACTTCAGAATCTGCACACTCCCAACAGCAAAGGAAATGTGGGAAGCTCTGGAAATAGCTCATGAAGGAACTTCGGGAATAAAGGAGAATCGAATCAACACCTTGATCACAGAATTCGACCTACTTCGAATGAAATCAGGTGAGTCAATTTCTGAATTCGAACTTAGGTATACTCATCTTGTTAATCAACTTGCAGCACTTGGAAAAGTATATGATCAGAATATCCAAGTACGAAAGATTTTGAATATTCTTTCTAAAGAGTGGGAGGCCAAAGTCACTGCGATAGAAGAGGCAAAAGGAGAATCAATGAGATCAGTTGCTTCTCTATTTGGAAGCCTTTCTGAATATGAAAGCAAGTTAAAGTTCAAACGGGAACTAGACGACATCAGTGACAAAAGAAAGAAAGGTCTAGCTCTAAAAGCAAAAGAAGAAAATCAAGATGAAGTTGAGGAGTTTGATGATGATGAAATGGGCTTAATCATAAAACGATTCAGAAAGTTCTACAAGAAAGGTCAAGGCTACAAACACTTTCAAAAAGGAGGAACTAGCAACAAAGACCATATCATTTGTTATGAATGTGGTAAACCAGGACATATCAAATCAGAATGTCCAGAGCTCAATCAAAAGAGCAAAGAAAAGAGAAAAGGCAAATTCTTTAACAAAAAGAAGGCCTTTGTATCTGCTATATGGGGAGATAGTTCCTCAGACGAAGAAAGTGATGAGGAAGAAGTAGCCAACATATGTCTTGTCGCTCAAGAAGAGACAGAAGAAGAGGTAAATGATTCTGACCCTACCTATGATGAATTATTATCTGAATATAATGCTTTACATTCTGAATTCATCAAAGTAGTTAAAGAACTAATTGTTTTCAAAAAGAAAAACAAAGCTCTTGAAATTGAACTTAAAGAAAGTTCAGAAAAGAATTGTGAAAATTGTTCTTCTTTGAAAGAGAAAAACAATGATCTCACAAAAACTCTTGAAAAGTTTACCAAAGGAAGTGAGATGCTAAGTGTGATTTTAAAAGAACAACGATTTGTAAATGACCGATCTGGTATTGGATATGATCCAAAATCAGATAAAAGGAAAGGTAGAAAGAAAGCAGGAGGTAAGTCATATTTGAATTATTTCCAGCATTCTGTACATATATCAAATCCTTTTGCTTTTTGTAATTACTGTAATAGAAAAGGTCATTATACCTCCTCATGCATTCATAAAAAGAAAGGAAACATAGGAACCTACAAATGGGTACCTAAAGGCACATATATTCAGAAAATCATTTATACTAACCCAAAAGGACCCAAAAAGAAGTGGGTACCTAAAACTTAGTCATTTGATTGCAGGTATGTCTTAAAGCATCCAAAAATAACAAATGGTTCATAGACAGTGGATGCTCTAGACATATGACCGGAGATTTCGAAAGTTTTACCACATTACAACCCAAGGAAGGTGGAAAGGTAAAATTTGGAGGAAATCAATCCGGAAAAATAGCAGGAATTGGTGAAATCAAGAATGACAAAGGCATACAAATCAAAGATGTATATTACGTTGAAGGCTTGTGTCATAATTTGCTGAGCGTAAGTCAAAGTGCAGATAAAGACAACTGGATAATATTTGATTCAGAGGAATGTCTAATTATCAACAAGAATGACTTACAGCTTGATAAGAAAAATATCAAGGCTAAGCTCAAAGCAAAAAGGGAAGGTAACTGCTATACTCTAGATATTAGTAGAAATGAATCTGAAAATTGTTTTCTGAGTAATACCGATGAAAGTTGGTTATGGCATAAGAGATTGGCTCATGTCAATATGCATCAACTAGGTAAACTACTCAAAAAGGATTTAGTTCTTGGATTACCCAAAGTAAATTTCAAAAACGATTTGATTTGTGACGCATGTCAAAAGGGTAAACAAACTAAATCATCCTTCAAATTGAAAAATGAGATTTCAACAAATAGACCATTACAATTATTGCATATGGATTTGGTTGGTCCAGCAAGAGTAAAGAGTCTTGGTGGCAACTTGTATTCATTGGTCATTGTTGATGATTTTTCTAGATTTACATGGGTTATTTTTCTATCATCAAAAGATGAAACCTTTGAAGAATTTATTGTTTTTGCCAAGAAAGTGCAAAATGAGAAAGGTATGTCTATTGCAGGTATTAGGACTGATCATGGTGGAGAATTTGAGAATCAAGCCTTTGAAGAATATTGTGATACTAATGGCATTGATCACAACTTCTCTGCTCCAAGGACGCCTCAACAAAATGGAGTTGTGGAACGCAAGAATAGAGTACTTACTGAAATGGCTAGAACAATGTTAAATGAAAAGAACATGTCTCAAGTTTTCTGGGCTGATGCTATGAGTACAGCATGCTATATTTCAAATAGAGCCTATATCAGAACGAAACTTGGAAAGACACCATATGAGCTATACAAAGGAAGGAAGCCAAACATTGGTCATCTACACATCTTCGGTTGTAAGTGTTTCATTCATAATAATGGTAAAGATAACTTAGGAAAATTTGATTCTAAAACTGATGAAGGAATTTTCTTAGGATATTCTAACCGAAGTAAAGCATATAGAATTTTCAATAAAAGAACTTGTGTTGTTGAAGAATCAATTCATGTTGTATTTGATGAATTTGAAACCTCTGACAAAACCATTGATGAAGAACAGGAAGTTGTTTTAAATCAAGAAAATGGTCAATCTATCTCTAAGTCTCTTATTCCAGAGGTTGATGAAACTAAGGATGAAGAGCAATCCCTAGGTCAACCTAAAGCCTGGAAATACAATAGAAGTCATCCCTTAGATCAAGTCATAGGAGATGTGAATGAAGGGATCAAAACCCGAAATAGAGTTTTCAATGAAGTAAGTTTTTCTGCATTTATTTCTGAGATTGAACCTTCTAACATTGATGAAGCCCTATCAGACAATGATTGGGTCATAGCAATGCAAGAAGAATTAAATCAATTTGAAAGGAATCAAGTCTGGGATTTGGTGCCCCGACCCAAAGATCATACGATCATTGGTACTAAATGGGTATTCAAAAACAAACTTGATGAATCTGCAATTATTGTCAGAAACAAGGCAAGATTGGTGGCCAAAGGCTATAATCAGGAAGAAGGAATTGATTATGAGGAAACGTATGCTCCAGTGGCTAGATTGGAAGCTATACGTGTACTCTTAGCCTTTGCATGCATCAAAGGATTCAAACTCTATCAAATGGATGTTAAGAGTGCTTTTCTAAATGGTTACATCATGGAAGAAGTGTATGTGGAACAACCTCCTGGTTTTGAAGATGTCACTAAACCGGACCATGTTTTCAAACTTAAAAAGGCTTTGTATGGTTTAAAACAAGCTCCTAGAGCCTGGTATGAAAGGCTTAGTAAGTTTCTCATCGATCAAGGTTTTGTACGAGGAAAAGTTGATACAACATTATTTATAAATCGAAAACGTGATGATATTTTAATTGTACAAATATATGTTGATGATATTGTTTTCGGTGCTACTAATGAATCTCTGTGTAAGGAATTTTCTGAGATTATGCAGGGAGAGTTTGAGATGTCAATGATGGGAGAATTGAATTTCTTTCTTGGTTTGCAAATCAAACAAAGAAAGAATGGGATCTTCATATCTCAAACAAAGTATTTAAAAGAGCTATTGAAGAAGTATGGAATGGATGAAGCAAATGGCTCAGATACGCCTATGAGCTCAACAACGTTGCTTGATGCTGATGTCAAAGGGAAAGACTACAATATCACAAAATATAGAGGAATGATTGGATCATTACTCTATCTCACAGCAAGTAGACCAGACATCCAATTTAGTGTTGGCATATGTGCAAGATATCAATCGGCACCAAAGGAATCACATGCTGAAACTGTCAAACGAATCTTTAGATACCTTGCTGACACACCAGAATTGGGTCTGTGGTATCCCAAAGGAAGAAGTGAGTATCTAATTGCATATTCGGACTCTGATCATGGAGGATATAAGACAGACAGAAAGAGCACCAGTGGACAAGGACAATTCCTTGGAGGATCTCTTGTCTCGTGGTTCAGCAAGAAACAAAATACAGTGTCTCTTTCGTCAACGGAAGCCGAATATGTTGCAGTCTCAAGTTGTTGTGCACAAGTGATATGGTTAAAACAACAACTACAAGATCTTGGTATTTATCTCAAAGAGATACCAATCTATTGTGACAACACTAGTACGATAAGCTTGGCAAAGAATCCAGTTCAACACTCTAGAACCAAGCATATCGATGTCAGACATCACTTCATCAGAGATCATGTCCAAAAGAAAGATGTGAAAGTGATATTCATTCCTACTCATCTTCAATTAGCCGATATCTTCACAAAACCCCTTGCAAAAGATCAATTTCTATACATTAGAAGAGAATTGGGAATGGTAAATCCCAATGAGTTATAAGTAATTTCAGCATTTCATAATATTAGATGAAGTCATTTAATAATGTTTTGATAATTACTAACTTAAGCATCGGAGTATATAGAAACTTGTTTTGCAGGAAGAAAGAAACTCTGTTTTGAGAAACAAAAACAGAGGTGATCAGAGGACACCATTACTGGAGTACCAACTTGAAGTAATGGGTGACAGAAAAGATTTACCCGAGGAGTAACTTGAGGTAATGTAGCAGTTTACTCGAGTATGTACTCGAGTAATGGCCCCCCAAAACTGGAAGTAATGGATCGAGTAACTTGAAATTTAAATCTAACGGTTCAGTTTTGAGGAAATGAAAAGTCAGAAGTTCAAAAGACAGGTTACCCGAGGCAAGCCTCGAGTAAACTTGAAGATTACTCGAGTAAGGCCTCGAGTAAAGACGGAGTCCAGATTCTCAAATTGATAAAGAATGATGCAAATCTGATCAACATGAGTTATAATTGATCGAGGGAACATCTATGGATAATTACTATATTATTCATACAAGGTACGCAATTTAAATGAATTATTTTGAATTTTTCCTGTATGAACACCCGAGGAAGGCCTCGAGTAATGATGAATATTACTCGAGTAAGGCCTCGAGTAAAGTCGGGATTTAGGTCTTTATCTTGCGTAAACTTGGTCATTTCCACAAAATCTCCTCGAGTAAATCACTATACACCCTTTCAAAAATTTTTCCCAATCGATTCCTTGCCCTATTTCCGTCAAAACCCAACTAGTTTCAAAATCAAAAACTTCCTATTTTGTTCAAAATCCCTCTGCCCTATTCTCGCGACAGTAACTCTTTTTCTGAGATTTCTGATTCTCTTTGATTCAAAATGGTTAGAACCAAGAATCTCAGCTTCACTGATTCTGATTCTGAGCAAAATCCTGATCTTCTTTCTCCTCCTCCAACAAAGAGAAGAAAGTTGATTCCTAGATCAAAAGCCAAAACCCCTCTTCAACCTAAATCTCCACCTAAAGCCAAAGGTGTGGTGATCAAAGAGCCTATGGTGACTAGGGCTCAGTCCAAAAAGAGCACATCCACTGGAAGAAGCAAAGGTGTCAAAACTCCCTCACCTTCACACTCAGACTCATCCACACCCTCTTTTACTCCAAAAATTTCCAAGAAGCCAAAATATGACAAAAATGTGGCTAAGGCAATGGCTGGGATCATTGACCAATTGGAGAAGGGTCAATCATCAAAGAAATCCAAGATTCCAGAGGCAGAGATCACTACCCCTCCCAAAGGATTCAATGTGGGGAAACTGGTGGAGTCTCCCAAGTATCTGACACAGTTCTCCAGAAGGAAAGTGTGTAAAACACACTACGTTGATCTGAAGCTTCTACAAGAGGTAGTGAAGTTTGACCTTTGTCCTTATCTTACTCCATTTATGCCTTGGTTATCTGTGAGATTGCCTTTTTGCACAAAGGTAATCACCCATTTTTACTGCAACCTTGAGATCATAGATGAGCCTGACCGAACCTCAGTTGAGGAAGAAATGACTACCACAGTGAGAGGACAGAAAATCCTTATATCTCCCTCTAGGATCAATTTATGGTTAGGAATTGAGAATCCCCCGGATGATATCTATTCTGAACTTGAGCCTAACCAGATATTCACTATCCTTAAGCCCGGAGAGTTAGTTGGCCCCCTCAATTTCAAACCGAGTGATATGTGTGATCATCACAGGGTCCTATGGTACATCTACTCTAGGTCCCTAGTGAACAAAGCCAACAACTATACCCATTTTTCAGACAGGGACTATAGGTGGTTTGCTTCACTACTATTGAAAGAAGAAAAGGATCTGGGAGAATACATATTCTCAGAAATGAAGAGATACAAGGTGGATGGAAAGGGAACCACTCCAATGCCATATCCTCAAATTGTGTCTCTTATCCTAAAAGAGAACAAAATTTGGTATTTGGATAGTAAAGAGCCTATTGAAAGAGTGACCCCAGTGGGGAGGAACCAAATTGGCAAGCTAAACATAGACATTCCTCTCAAAGGCCCACTGGAGTCTGGGTCTAAGAAGAAGAGAAAAGCTACTGAGGCAGAAACCAGTAGAATGGATGACACTCAGTCATCGGCTCCAGCTGCAACCACATCCTCACCATCTTTCCTAAATGCCACTCTCCAGCACTTTATGGAGAATATGCTGAGAGGTTTTCATGTGGATATAGCCAACACCAATGCTGAACTCATTACCCACATGAACACCAAGATGGGTGAGTTGGTTGAAAGAATGGATCGAAGACATGAGGAGTTGCTAGCAGAGCAACGGGCTCAGGGAGAGACCCTAAGATTGATTTTGGCACGGTTGGATTCATTGGGTCCTGGGCCTTCTTCCGGTCCTTCTTCATCTGCACCACCACCACCTTCAGTAGACCCTCCTTCAGATATTCCTATTTCTACTCCTACTCCCGAGGCTGAACCATCTATCCCTTTGGTTTCTGATCCACATGAGCCCCAAGGAAAAGACATCTTATTCACAGTGGATGATCCTGAAACCCTTGAGTCTACACATATCACCATTGGTGATTCACCTCAAAAGCCACAATCTGAGACCACACCCAAACCTATCCCCTCTCCTACCCAAACAGAGGTAGTGTCATCTTCCTCTTCTGAGCATCTCATTCCAGCATTTGATTCTACTCCAGAAGCTCAGACCACTATGGTTGTCTTTCAACCTTCTCCTTTCCTGCCTAGAGATGACATCCATATCCCACCTCTTAATCTTCCTGAACCAGAATCATCCAGTTCCTTTGATTCATCTAGTTCAGATGGTGGTGGGTTGGTCCTTCCAGTAAAACCTATCTCTATGGTGAAGCCTTCTAACCCTCAACTTGATTGATGAAGCCAAAAAGGGGGAGAAGAGCTTGAGAGTGATTTTGTGGATTTGTCCTTGTCTTTCATGGGTATATGGGTGTACATGGGACTTTAGGGAGCTTTTTGAATTCAGTATGAACTTAACTTGTAATTTGAATTTATTAAAATTTAATGCAAGTGTGTTTAAATTATAACTTCATTTGATTTCATTTATGTTTTGGATTATGATACATGTTTGAACTAATGAAGTTGTTATGTATGCAAGGTTGATCAATTTAAAGAAATAATTAATTAAGAAATCAATTTGAAAAACCATGTTCAAAATCACACCAAGTTTTGTCATCATCAAAAAGGGGGAGAATGTTAGATCTCATGTTTTGATGAGATCTCATGTTTTGATGATAACAAAAGAATGGTTTGAAAAGGAAATGTTTAAATATCAGGCTTGAACTAAGTAATGACAGGAATAAGGTTTACTTGAGGAAAGCATGGAAGTAGTGAAGATTGGCCAAGAGAAAATGCTAAGGAACTTAAGTTGAAGTGCATTTTCTAAGGCATTACTCGAGGCGCTACTCGAGTAATGACCCAAAACTTGAAGTAAATAGGCAAAACTTCCAGTGACCTGCCACCATTACTCGAGGCGCTACTCGAGTAACCAGGTAAAACTTCAAGGTTGCTCTCGGCCTGCCAATGTTACTCGAGGCGCTACTCGAGTAACCATGTGAAAACTTTCAGTGACCTTCAAGTGAGCAGAATGTTACTCGAGGAGCTACTCGAGTAACCATATGTACCTCTCGGCAGTTTGTACCACTGCTAATGTTACTCGAGGAGCTACTCGAGTAACCAGGTCAGAAACTTCCAGTCAGCCTTCAAGTTTTCCATGATACTCGAGGAGCTACTCGAGTAACCGTGTATTTGAAAATGTGTAACTCTCGGCACTTTGTACCACTGCCAATGTTACTCGAGGAGGTACCCGAGTAACAGCCTGAGTGGATTCCTCGAGTATGTACCCCAGTAAGCACAAATATTTTTAAAGGAAACTTCCAGTCATGACCAGGGTAAGTTATGTACAAATGTCTCAGTTACTCGAGGTGCTACCCGAGTAACTTATGCAAGATTGAGTGCTTTACTCGAGGAGCTACTCGAGTAATGAGGTAAGTGCTCTCGGCATTTTGATCCTGCCAACATTATTGGAGTAGAGCATCGAGTAATCAAAAGTTTTTCAAAGGATTACTCGAGGTGTTACCCGAGTAACTCATAAAGTTGTGAGTGCATTACTCGAGTAGCTACCCGAGTAAATAACTATTCCAAAGGTTTGAAATTTAGTTTACTCCATGCACTACCCGAGTAATCTTATACTTGTTCATTAACTTACAGTTGGTAAATGATTTCCCGATGTTACTCGAGGAGCTACTCGAGTAAACTTCAAGGGTTACTCGAGGAGCTACTCGAGTAAGCATACCCAGAAATTTAGAAATCATTCAAACGTTCATTGATTTGTTTCCTATATGATTAACCTTTCATTGTATTAGTATTCTTAGTCTATTTTCAGATAAACAATGAAGGAATCACTTCAAGAGATGAAAGTCAAATCAAACGTTCAAATGCCAACCACCGCCAACGGATATTTTTCAAAAACTTGAAAAGTCAACAGTGGCTGCGCACTCACCAACGGACGAAAGGAAAACGTTCCAACGGTCATCACCATCATATCTATATATATGGGAACCTTCAAACAGAGAAGAACAACTAAGCATTCACACAAACGATTCATTGAGTTCATTGCTCTGTTTTTACGTTGAAATTGTATTCATATGCTTCAGTGATTATCACTTACTCTTTGAGAGAGATATTTCATTCAAACTCAATATTTGTTATTGAGATAACTTAAGGTTGTGGAACCTTGAGTTGGGATTGGATTACAACCTGTAAGGGGGAGCGAGTGTCCAGGTGTGAAGGAACTTGCTTGTACTGTGGTGCCAAGAACCCACTGAATCTTGGAAGTTAGTGAAACTCTCAGAGAAGCTCTGAGGACTGGACGTAGGTCAAAGTGGTTGTGACCGAACCAGTATAACTCCCGGTGTACACTTCGGTGATATTTCTCCTTACTCATTACTGTTTTAATTCTTTTGTTAAAGTTTTATATTTCCGAAAGAAATTTCAGTATCACCCAATTCACCCCCCCCTCTTGGGTGAAACGCTTGATCTTACAGTTGTCCCTTCAAATTCAAGTGACAACTCTTCAGTTTCAAATGAACATTTTCAAATTCCAGCTGAACAAATCATGAGAGCACAAGCTAAAATATTCAAGGAAGCATTGATTAGGCTGATTGAAGAAGTTGTTGTAAATCAAATGGCAATTGGATCAATAAATCTGATTTACAAAACAAAGAGGCTGAAAACGTCACTAAGTTCATTTATGCTAAATATGGAGTTGTTAATCAAGTTTTGGGCTTGGAAACTTCAAAACAAAGAGCTTGGACCTAGTACTACACATAGGAGGGCTCATTTGGGCTTAAATAAACACATTTTGAGCCTTAATTTGCTGAGTACATTTTCTTGAAGTTAGGTGTGCGAAAATCAACAAGGAGTTGGTGGCAGATTTGACTTTTGTTTTCTTTAGCATGTTGTATTTGATTTTTCAACTTTCTTCTAGATTGTATTAGACTTTTGTGTTTATTGTATTAGACTTTTAGGTTTCCTAGACTTTTGTGTTTATTGTATTAGACTTTTAGGTTTCCTAGCACATGGTTTTACAATTTGTATTGGTTGTTTTCAAAATTGCACTTATTGCAATTAGGTCATATTTTCCTATAAATACTTGGTGCTTCTTCATTTGTAAGACACACAATTCAGATTTGAATCATAAATGAAAGTTGCACTTCTGCACTTTATTTCTTGAGAGTGGATTCTCTCTAGGGTTCTTTTTAGAACTAACAAACTTATCAAGGCTTGATCAACCTTGTGGCGTTTTCCAACACTTCGGGTCCTTGTTCTTTCTTGTTCAAGGGTTCAAGTAGATCGTCGATCTGTGTTTAGCTTTCTTGGGGTGTGTATATTTTAGAATTGGTTATGGGTTCGTGGGATCTTCCCTTATGGGTTCACACCATCTAACTTCAAGAAAATGTAGTCAGCAAATTAAGGCTCAAAATGTGTTTATTTAGGCCCAAATGAGCCCTCCTATGTGTAGTACTAGGTCCAAGCTCTTTGTTTTGAAGTTTCCAAGCCCAAAACTTGATTAACAACTCCATATTTAGCATAAATGAACTTAGTGACGTTTTCAGCCTCTTTGTTTTGTAAATCAGATTTATTGATCCAATTGCCATTTGATTTACAACAACTTCTTCAATCAGCCCAATCAATGCTTCCTTGAATATTTTAGCTTGTGCTCTCATGATTTGTTCAGCTGGAATTTGAAAAAGTTCATTTAAAACTGAAGAGTTGTCACTTGAATTTGAAGGGACAACTTGTGGATTCTGGATCTCATCATTCCCTCTCTCCTCAAAAGAATTCGTCCTTGAATCTTGACTTGAATTTGGAGAGTTAATTTGTTGATTCTGGGTCGCATCATTCTTATTAAAAAAATTTTCACCTCTTTTTTTACCTAGAATCATTTTGTGGAGGATCCTCTGAGACGATTGGTTGCACGGGGGAGCGTGCACAATTTGGGATCAACTGTCCACTACCAAGAAATAAAGGATGATCAAGTCAGAGTGGCAGTTGAAGAGGTGATCGTTACAGATGCACCTCTCCCTATCCCTGTTGATGACTTCAAGGTTGTGGGCGATGTCATCAACTCTTTCATCTTGTGGCCAAAGAACCTTGTTTCTGATCGAGCTGAGGAATCCCCGCCACCTCCGCCTCCGCCTCCACCTCCCTCCACACAAGATGTTTCACGGCCTCCATTGAATGTCATGCAGTAAGTGATTCTGATGGCATATGATACGTCCTTTGCAACAAGAAATTATGCTACTGAGTCAGCTGTTGACAAGTCAGGGGCGCACTGCTATCTTGAGAGGGATGCATTAATGTCCCTGGTAGCTACTCTACAACAGCTTACGATTTTGACTGTCCAGCTCTTTTTGATTTAAGTATCTTCTCAAATTGGAAAGTTAATATTTTACAAATTACGCCGTTAAACTCTGATTTAATATCCCTGCTTGAATTATTGTAGGTTGATGCATCGCAGGTTGGTTGAATCTGGAATAACCGATAAATTTGGACTCCTATGCCCAGTTCAACTCTATGACAAAGGGACCACTTCTTCTATCAGACACACATACTTATCGCACAGGCTTAGTGAAATCACAATTGAGTGTTTCTTGGCTCCATATTTGCATGGGTAAGACAAATTTATATTTCATACTATACATAATATTTTATATTTGCTTAAAAGTTTTCCCTTTTTTCAGTGATCATTGGCAATTGGCTATTTTATGCAAGAGGAGTTATTCTGTCATCCTCTTATGCTCCTTCCACCTCAGCAAGTCACTAGTGAATTGAAGAAAACCTTGAACTCGTAAGTTTTCTTGCATTATTAATTACCTTTCATGTGCAAAATTTATGGAATTTGTGTAAAATAAGTAACCTTTATGATTTTGATGATATAGGGCTATGCAGACATTCCAACACACTGCTTATGGTAGGCCTATCCTTGAGGTAAAAGACCCTACATGGATTTTGCCCAAGGTTAGTTACATATCGGTTTGTTTTAAGAATGTATTCAATAATAAGTCATGCTTTAATTTTATACTTGTTTTAACGATATCATATTATTTTTCAGACCCGTAGGCAACCACCGGGGTCCAACTTGTGTGGGATGTATATTCTGAGGCACATGTATAATATTATTACCCTAGGCACGACAGAACTTACTGAAGAGGTAAATGTATATATATATTTCAAAAATTTTGTACTATTATTATTTTTAAGTGAATTTAATGTTTTACCTGGCTTTGGTGTTTCAGATGTTTGAACTTGCTGACCCTTTTCCAGAAGAACATATTGAGCACATTCGCAAATGTTGTGCTGATATTCATTTATGAACTTTTACAACAGTGAGTTCTTGTAAAACTGAGGAATTGTTTTCTGCATATTGATGAAATTGGGTGCAAATATTGTTGGTTGCTTGATTTGACATGTTTGTTGGTTTTAAGATGATTTTTGTATATTTTGATGAATTCACTAGCTTGTTGGTTGCATGATATATATGACATGGTTGAATTCATTTATGCCTACTGAACATTGTAAGTGGAACTAGTAAGTGGAAGGATAAAGAAAAAGGAAATGGTAAGTGGAAAGTTAAAGCAAAAGGACATTGTAAGTGGAAGCAAACTGAACACCATATGGCACTTAATAAGTATGGCATTGCAGGTAGCAATTCAAGGATGCATTCTGGTAAAAACCTAATCACACAAATTAAAAAAAAACACTTTTAAGACCGGTTATAAAAATAACCGGTCTTAAAAGTAATTTTAAGACCGGTTGTTAAAAAGAACCGGTCTTAAAATTAAAATTTTTAATACCGGTTAGTTTTAGAACCGGTCTTAAAATTACTTTTAAGACCGGTTATTTTTAACAACTGGTCTTAAAAATTTTTCTAAAACCCCTTCCCCCAGAGGTCTTTTAGACCAGTGCTCATGACAACCGGTCTTAAAATTGTTACTTTTAGACCAGTTATTAATACAACCGATATTAAAAGTTAGACTTTTAAGACCGGTTTCAAAACCAGTCTTAAAAATCACATACTTTTAAGACTAGCTATATCAAGACTGGATCCAAAACCAGTCTAAAAAGTCGATTTTAACCGGTCTAAAAACCCTTTTTTGTACTAGTGGATATATTATGCAAACTTTTGCTCTTAATATTTCACATTTATATTTAACATAATCAAAACTAATCATATTTAACATGGGGGTTTGAAGGTTGAGTGTGATTTTTGTTAATATGAAGATCATATATGGAATGATTTGTGTTGAATCAATTTCTTAATTAGGTTTAAAATGACAATTTTTATGATGAATTTTAAAGGGTAAGTGTGTCAGATATTTAACCTTAAATATGAAAAATTGGCGGGGGGTGATAGATTGAGATATTGGATTATTACTTTCGATTGTAAAGGGGTTGATTAAGTTGAGTAATGGTGGAATTTACTCAATTTATATTAAAAATGAGAAATTATATTGGTAATTGATGTAAGCTTGGAGTTTGTATGCTAGAAAGTTAATATGAATCAACCAATTGTCATTTTTATTGTTAAATGATAATGTGTTGTGCAGATTAACTATGATTGTGGAAGTTGACTATTTACAAGTAACGGGTTGCGTAAGGTAAAGCTTAAGGTCACAAGTTTAATTCTCCTTGTATGATTGTGTGTGTTTGAGAGTTATATTCTTGGTATGAAAATTTAATTTGCTCTTGAAAATATATATATATATATATATATTTGTAATAAAATGTCATAGGTGAGTGAGGCTTTTGTTGAACACGACGTGATTTTGACATTGTTCTATGGAAGTATAATTATTTGGTGATTAAAGCTTGACTATGATTTCAAAGAAATCATGATTGGATTTGCTGATGCAATTTGATTTATGAACTTTGAAGCATGTTATAAGTTGATTATGAATTATGTTGATATTTGCATTCGTATTGAGCTGAGGTCAACGCGGCAGATATATTGACACCTTTAAGCAGAAAAGAGAGGGAACTCATAGTCCGGTTGAGAATTCTATAGTCTTTGGCTGGGCTATATCCCATTATTGGAGAGATGGTGGTAGTCTAGACATATGGATGAATTTTGTTGATTATTATTAGCCCATGGGTTCAGTAAGGGTTTCGAGGAGTATAGAAGGTCAATAGCGGGAGGTTTTACATGTTTACTCATTAAAGAGTTTTTTTAAAGGGTTAAGGTGTAAAAATACACATGGGATTTTTCTCAAAGTAAACCTAACACCAAATGTTTTTTTTAGGTGTAAAAGTGACTATGTGATTTCAAAATAGATGAAAAAATACCCTTTGACCGTTAGTTTAACGAGGTATATTGCCATCATAGTGCATTTGGATTATTCTTGTGCATATATATTACAACTTTGATGAGTACAGGAAGCCCAGCGCATTTGGGTTGCTATGAATACTTTATGAATTATTATGAAATGTTTTTGTTTTTTCTAAGCATAGGTATTCTCCTATTGGAGGTAATCCTATTTGAAGTATTGCCGGGCACTAAATATGGATACCTCTCCTATCAAGGATTTTTTAAATGGAAGATGTTTAGGTTGAGATTTTGTATGCTGGGCTTTGAGGTTGAACATATATGTTTGGACCTCAATTGTGCCCAACCCCTCTATTTGATAAAGTAATAGGTATGATTCTTTCCTATCATAGTAATACTCCTCAAGTCTTTAATATAAAACATATTTATTAATTTGATTAGATTAATGAAGTTAGTTGAGTTAGTTAATATAACATATATTTTTTAAAACACCCTAGTCATATTCCTTAATTTCCTCATTCTCTCTCATCCTTGATTATTATTGATGGAGCATCAACAGGGATAAGGTAGGAAAACATTGACAAATATGTAAACTATGCCTTATATTTAGGACTAATATCAACGAATAAAATATGTCTTATATTAAATATTGGAGGGCAAGGTCGTTAAACTTGTGAGTTTAAGCAAACTCGTAACAGTGACGTAAACTTGTATTGTGAACTTGAATTGTAAACTCACAAGAGTTTACTTTTATTGTTAAATAGGTATTAATATTATATAATTAAACAATTTAAATATTAAAATTGACAACAATTTGATTTAAATATATTTTAAGTCCATCAACATTTATAATATATCATAGGCTAAAATATATAAAACTCCCATGAACTTTAGTTTAGTTCATATAACTCCCTTGAAGTTTCAAAATTTAAATTTAACCTCCTTAACGTTTTAATTTTGGGGAAATTTCACTCAGGTCTCAAGGACCAAAAAAATATCAAAAAATTCTCAATGTAAATATATCAAAAAAGTTTTAGCATAGAATACTCAATCAAAAAAGTCCTTAGGGACCTTAGTGAGATAGATTTCAAATGTAATTACTTATCTTATTGACAAGTGTATGTGACTATATTAACAAATCATACAGTGGC